>CANTUS010000015.1:2325000-12325000 GCA_947683365.1 Euphorbia pulcherrima | reverse complement strand
CCTCAGCAGTCAACTCACCCAGGGGCATCCCCCAAGGGGCATTCCAGCTCAAGACAGTTAGGACCAACCACACATTTCTAAACTCAGTCTTTTCGATTTGGTAGGGGCACACCCCCAATACAGATTGCTAGAATATATGATAATACAACTTACTTTTCCCCTACAGGTCAGACGAAGGAAGTTAAAAAGCGCCAGCAAAGAGGCACTATCCGAGGGGCATCTTCCCCAAAGAAGTATCCCCAACGATCAACACCATCACAATGATCTACTCATCAACAATTGAATCATCCAAGGGGCATCTTCCCCACCAGTCAAGCCACTCAAGGATAATACCAAGGGGCACGCCCACCAGTTAAATAATCCGAGGGGCACACCCCGGTAATCCAAAATCATTTCGGGGATGACACTCCCTAAAATCAGGTTACTTAAAAGCCATCCTCCCTAGTAGAAAAACCCTCCAGGGGCACACCAATTCGTGTTAAGGGCAAACCCAATATATCTAAACTTAATTTGTATTTCGGGGACCAATCCCTATTTCACACATCTTCATTCTTGATTGAAAGGGCAAAAATATTTTTGTTCATCATAAAGTCAATCAAGAATTAAGATATGTTATTTCAGACAGTAACTAACTCAGTGTTTTTATTGTCTCTTAACAGGTTATTCAAATACACCAGCAGGAGAGTCACCCGCCTTAGGAAAGGGATACACCAGCAGGAGTGTCATCCGCCTTAGGAAAGGGATACATCCACCAGGAGAGTCATCAGCCTTAGGAAAGGGATATGTCAGCCAGGAGAGTTATCCGCCTTAAGAAAGGGATACGCATGGCAAAAGAAGGTAATTCGCCTAGACCAAAGAGCATAAAGGAAGGTCGTCCACCTCGAGGAAAGGACACCAACATCGGATACATATAGGGGCATCCCCCTACTTCCTAGTAGCGAAATCATTTAGGGGCATCCCCCCACTTTCTAGTAGCGGGATTATCCAGGGGCATCCCCCCACTTCTTAGTAGCAAAATCAATCTAGGGGCATCCCCCCATTCCTAAGCAACAGAATCATTTAGGGGCATCCCCCCACTTCCTAGTAGCGGAATCAATCTAGGGGCATCCCCCATAGTTCAGCCCTCCCAGGGGCATTCTTTGAGAGGCACCCTCCCAAGGGGCACTTCATTCTAGGGCAGTTGGGCCCCACCCGACATTTCTCGAGCTCAGTTTACATTTCATTCAGGGACTAATCCCTACTTGCACGTCTTCATCCTTAATTAAAGGGGTAAAATATTTTATTAAAGAATAAGTCAATCAAGAATTAAGACGCGTTATCCCAGGCAGTAACTAACTCGGTGCTTTTATTATCTCTTGACAGGTTATTCAAATTCATCAGCTAGGAGAGTCATCCACCTCAAGAAAGGGGTACACCAGCAGGAGAGTCATCCGCCTTAGGAAATGGAAACACCAGCAGGAGAGTCATCCGCTTTAGGAAAGGGATACAAGGAGAAGTCATCTGCCTTAGGAAAGGGATACATCACCAAGAGAGCCATCATCCTTAGGAAAGGGATACATCAGTCAGGAAAGTTGATTTGCCTTAGGAAAGGGATACCAGGAGAGTCGATCTACCTTAGGAAAGGGATACATCAGCCATGAGAGTCATCCGCCTTAGGAAAGGGATACATCAGCCACGAGAGTCATCCGCCTTAAAAAAGGTATACATCAGCCAGGAGAGTCATCCACCTTAGGAAAGGATACATCAGCCAGGAAAGTTATCCACCTTAGGAAAGGGATACATCACCAGGAGAGTCATCTGCCTCAGTAAAGGGATACATCAGTTAGGAAAGTCATCAGCCATAGGAAAGGGATACACCATTAGGAGAGTCATCCGCCTTAGGAAAAGGATACACCATATCTGCCAGAAGAGTTGATTCACATCTTCCCTAGTAAAGTCACTAAGGGATACACTATCATAAAGGAAAGTCATCTGCCTCAAAAAAGGATACGCACTGGCAAGAAAAAGCCATACACCTCCAGAAAAAGGCACCAACCAGGTAAAGAGTTAGCCCCGAGAAAGGAACCCATTCAAATTACCACCACCACCTCAGGTATAACTCCTAAACCCTCGCTCATGTCGTGAGATCATACAGATCTATATCTACAGTGATCCCATGAGGGGAAGTCTATGAGCACTGGATTCCAACGATCCATCTCATGAAATGATGATGAGAGCTAGATAATGCATTCTTTACAGGTGTTATCCATCAGAGGTGTTCCCACTACGATAGAGTTGAGTTTGGCTATAACATAGAGACCTTGACTAACCTTAGGTACCCCATACGAGTGCTGCCAAGTGGTACGGATCCACTGGCAGACCCGTAAGGGTGACCACCTTCCATACACCTGGGAGGTACCCGTACGGGTCCCCTTGTACCCGTATGGGTGGGGCCCCACCTATATAGGTACGCTTGTTTCCTGTTTAGGCTCTTTTGGAAGTAGTCTCTTACCATTTTCAGGAAAAGGCAGGTTATGGATGCGGGATCACCGAATTTCGACCTAATTTTACCCTATAAAAAGGGGCCTTCTCCTCTCATTTCAACACATTGACAACACAACATTAGATATACAACAAAATACTACAAAGAAATTGTAGTGAAGGTTCTAGAAATCTCTATAGGTATAGTTGAGGTATAGGAGGTATAAAATAGGGAGAAACCCATTCTTTGAGGTTTTGTCCACATTTTATTCATTCCTAACTTCATTTATTATGATTAGGGGAGATTCCAGCCACATAAATACTAACCTAAATAGTTTTAATTAAGCATATACTTTTGCCAGACTCTCTCTACAGTAAAGGGTTCGCCTCAAAGTGGGTTCACAATATAAAGGTAACGCTCCTGAGTATCAAAGAGACTCACACCTCCATTATATTGTTGTTATTTACTTATTTTCTACCAATTAATTCAATTCTCATTTTGTGTCCAATCCTGACTAATACGGGCTTTATTGTTACCTAATATATCATTTTGGTGATTGTACTAGTACACCAAACTCGTATAAAGGGAATTCCCACTTCTATTTTATCTCTTCTATAATCAATCTGATTAAAATAAATTAAACATAGGTTCTATTGGATCTGACAGGACCCGTAAGGGTCCCCCATACCCGTGCGGGTCCTCCCCAATAGCCGTACGGGTCCCACCCACCCATACGGGTACCGGCCTCCAGACATAATCTAAATTTTAGTTTTCATTGAATAAAAATCAACCAATTCACCATTTTACCATGTGGTCATTTTCACTAACAATCCGGTAAATCAACCAACAAAAGTTAAAATATGGCATTACCACATAAATCACAATTTTCTTAATAAAATGCTGATTCATGGTAAGCTACAGACTGTGCTAACCTTTATGGATGCAGGTGAATTTATTTATATTTGTTTTATTACTTAGAACAAATGTATAGGTTCCTTTGCAATTCCCCCATTTTCCCCCAGTTGTAATTTTGTTCCCCTTTTTATTATTTATGTTTTGTTATAAACTGATAAACACATGCATTTTATATGAAAGAGTGTAGAAATAAGATTGATGTGATAATTTCCTAAATGATGAAAATAATGCAGTTTTACATGGTGAATATAAGTGACTCATCTGATACCTGAATCTCTGATAAAAAAGGTATGAGTCTCCCGCCCAATGGGAACCGTACCAAAATTCTTTCCCAAGTAGACAACTTGGGTGGTGACTCTATCATTTGTATCGAGATTTAGGTCTCGATTCTTTTATTCATTAAAATTGGCTTATTGTGAAAATCTGAAATAAAATGGTTTTACCATGCTTAAACAAGAAAACAACCCCGAGTGGACCCCACTACAAGGTGCGGGAATTTCTGTCCTCTCACACCGTCCCACTTTTCTTGCTGAGCCTTGGAGTAAATAGAGTAGTCCCGATTTCCCTGTTTTCTCATTTCAATGATGTGGTCCACAGTGGCTGGAGAAAGATGTAGAGGGTAGAAGACGTTCCTGAGTTGAGTGTAGGATCTGGTGATATATGGATGCATTTTCAGTAAATAGTCCCTATCCTTCTCATCAAATTATGGAAAGAGTGCCTTGAGAAGAGTAGTAATGCCCTTGTGTCCAAAGAATACTGTGTCCCTAATGTGCTAGACCAGGTCTTGGAATATTAGAATAAGTTGGCTTTCCGGGACAATAGAGAAGAGGAGGATCCGGAGAATGATAGATTTGCTATTCCTGACTTTAAAGCTTCAATATCTTGGCAGAAATCTCTCTGGACATTATGGATACTAGTGTTGAGCGTAGTGAGATCCTTGTGGAAAGCCTCTTAAAGAGCTTTAATCAAGTCACTTATTTTGGATGAATGGCTTCCACTGTTATCACTTATTTCATCCACCTGCTTCTTTAGTAGATTTGGAAGAGCCTCATTAAGGAAATTTGTGAGCATTTCTTATGCAGATTGATGCTCCTCATTTAGTAGTTTGAGTGCAGAAGCAATATCCTTTTCACCTTTTGTAACAGCTTCCGAAAAGAATTTTATCAAGATTTCAAACTTGCTATCAATGTACTCTTTTATTTCTATGGAAAGCTCCAAAGAGGATGATGTGATCTTGTCCAAAATTACTGCGTAGTTATTTGTGGCTACTTTGTTAGCCTAATCTACAGATCTGTAAACTCCGGTGATGCTGGTGTTTACTTGTTCCAAAATGGGTTTTACCTTGGCAAAGGAAACCTCTGCTACTAAATCTGCAGTAGAAAAGTCCTCCACCCTTTCCTCTATCTTGTCAAGGCATCCCTTTATTTCCCTAATATCATTCTTCAGACCCAGAGAGGCAGATTGGTCATTTAGTTGCTTCTCAATGGATTTCAGGGTGTTTACCACTTCTTGAAGAGTGATTGATAGCTTATCTTCTCTATGCCCTTCCACTGTAGCCTCTTCCATTAACCTCAAATCCAATCATAATTTTTCTCTTCTTGTTGGCTGAGGATTGAAAGTTCTTGGCTTATTTAGATGTCCGGACGAGGATGTAGAAGTATCTGGAACTGCTGCCGGATGGTTTTTCATCATTGCTCTACTCCTTGCTACTTTCGTCCTCACTTAAGTCATCCTCATCTTCCTTTTCTGTATCTAACCATTCCCCCTATTTAGTCTTGCCCCTTGAGTCCACTCTAGGAGTGTGCCCTTGGAAACCCAGACTATGTCCCTCCTCTCGAATGATGTCTTCTGAGCTGGACTTATCATCCATAGATACATTTGGAGAATGTGCACCTAAGTTATCCCTATCTTCAACTGTTGTTTCAACACTACCAGTGATGTCATCATTGATATCAAATAACACAGACTCGGGGATTACCTCATGGATTTATGCTAAAACGTGGTAGGTTGTATCCTCTTTTCTTTCTTCATCAACTTCCACCTTAACCCTCGGATGACAGGAAATGTCCTCTGTCATCCCTACAATTTCCTTTCCAGGACTTTTGATTTCTCCCCCAGGAGTATTGGGGAGGATCCTGGTGATCAGGGTGCTATAAGAATTTTTGTGTTACTTGAGATAATGGATGATCAGCAACGACATATTGACAACTCTACTCTCCACCCAGTGTTGAAGCACAAAGTGTTGAAAGGCTGACACTATGGTGAGAGATCCCTTTCGGATCAGAACCAATTTTGTAAGAGCATGTTAGAGGAATCTTAGTACTTCTGGAAAGTAGGTGGAGAACTTATCTCAAAAATAGTTCGAATATAGCCACATCTTGGGTTCATACTTAACATTCTGCTCATCTCTATCACCCCTGAGTTATACTCCATCATTCCTCATATTGAGGAACTTTTCGAAGAACTCAGGAGTGATGGTTATTACCTTTCCTTGAACCTTAGTTCTTATAGCATCATGGAAGAAGTGGGCTCTGAGATTATCGTAGAATTCTCTCACCATGTCCGGATATGTTGGACAGTTAATTTTAAGGAAATCAGTCAGGTGTTGATCCTCGATCAATTTGGAGTATGGGTTTGTTTGAAATAGAAAATTATCTTCCAAAAAACCAGTAGGGATAACGGAATCATTTGTTTTGAGTTTGAAGGGTTTGAAGTCTGCATCTTTAAGATTGGATTCTATAAACATGTTTTGAGTAGGGACCATTTTGGGTCCTTCACTTGTCATGATGGTAGCCATTTTTGAGAGAGTTTGAAGGAAATGGGGTTTGAGATTGGATTTTTGCAGAGTAACAGTAGGTAGTTTGTTCGCATGAGGGAGAAAGGAAAATTTGAGGGGTTTATATAGATTTTTTAAAGTAAGGATATTTTGGTAATCCAGATGCCGTCAATTTTGGCTGAATTGATAACATGGTAGACTGAATTTTAGAAGAGAGGTAAATTTCATTAAACTGGAGAATGGGAACGGTTTATTTAAAATTCCAGCTTTTAAATTTACCATGCGTGTAACTCCCAAAAGACGTTTGAAATCCAAAAAGGAACAGTTACTTTTCAACGCCTTTATTGCCATGTGTCCTTTCTGTCTACTGATGTAGCAATATTTCTTCCGGAATCATGCTTTCTTCAATTCTTCTTCTCATTCGGATTCCTTGTCTTGCCAAGGATCTAAACAAACCTTGGACTATCTTCCGGATTTTCTTCAAATTGGATTAGACATCCCAATTGACTCCCTTATGCTTGCCAAATTGATCTTTACTCAATGGCTTAGTAAAGATATCTGCTCTTTGTTCACTGGTTGGAATGTACACCAATGCAACATCCTTTTTCATCACATGATCCCGGATGAAGTGATGCCTTATGTTAACATGTTTCATTCTGCTGTGGAATACTGGATTCTTTGACACATCAATGGCACTTTTGTTGACGCATATAACATCCACACATCCGGATTGAGCTCCATAATCCTCTAGGTGCTGCTTGATCCAAAGGAGTTGAGCTACACAACTTCCAGCTGCCATATATTCTGCTTCTATGGTTGATAAAGTAACTAAAGTTTGCTTCTTGCTATACTATGATACCAAGCAGTCTCCAAGGAAATGGCAACCTCAAGATGTACTCGTTCTCTCAAGAGTATCTCTGCCATAATCTGCATCAGTGAAACCTTGGAGTACGAAATCTCCATTACTAGGATACCATAATCCAACTTCAGTGGTCCCTATGAGGTATCTAAGGATCCTCGTAACTGCCTTGAGATGAGAGTCCTTAGGATTGGATTGATATCTTGCACAGTAGTAGACTGCATAATGTATGTTAGGCCTACTAGCAGTCAAGTATAGAAGTGATCCAATCATTCCTCTGAATAGCTTCTGATCAACATCTTCTCCTTCACAATCCTTAGATAGAACTATATTTAAACCCATTGGAGTGGACATTGGCTTGCTTTTGTCCATTTTAAACTTCTACAAGATTTCCTTACTGTACTTAGACTGATTAATGAAAATCCCATCTGCACTTTGCTTGATTTGCAGACCAAGGAAGAAATTTACTTCTCCCATCATGGACATCTCAAATTCCTTCTGCATCTGAGAGCTGAATTCTTCACACATATTTTCATCTGTTGCCCCAAATATGATGTCATCCACATATATTTGGACTAGAATGATGTCATCCTTCTTCTTCTTGATGAAAAGAGTTATATATACTTTACCCCAGATATATCCCTAGGATATGAGAAATGTTGTGAGTCTCTCATACCAAGCTCTAGGTGCTTGCTTTAATCCATAGAGAGCCTTCTTCAACTTGTAGATATAATCCAGATGTTTTGAGTCTTCAAATCCAGGTGGCTGCTTTACATAGACTTCTTCCAGGATAACTCCATTAAGAAATGCACTTTTGACATCCATTTGGAATAATGTGAATCCCATGAATGATGCAAAAGCACATAAGATCTGGATTGGCTCCAGTCTTGCTACAGGGGCAAATGTTTCTTCAAAGTTAATCCCTTCCTATTGATTGTAGCCTTCGGTAACCAATCTTGCCTTATTTCTCACTACTACTCTGAATTCACCTAACTTGTTCCAGAATACCTATTTTGTGCCAATGATTGACTTTCCCTTTGGAGGTGCCACTAGATCCCACACATCATTCCTAGTGAATTAATCTAGTTCTTCTTGCATTACCATCATCCAACTTTCATCTCCTTTAGCATCTTGAAATTTCTTAGGTTCAATGAGAGAGACAAAGGCAGTATGGCTCATCATCCGGTTAAGTTGATCTCTAGTTCTTACTGGATTTTGGACTTTATACAATATAGCTGTAACTGGATGATCTCCACGAGTCCGGACTTCCCTTGGTAGATCTTTATATTGGATTGGAGCTTGTTCCACTTTTGTCTCAATTAATCCTTATTGGCCTTCTTTGAAGTCTATATCTTGTGGGTTGATATCAACTTATTGTACTTCTGGATCAAAAGATATTCCTTCATCTTCTTCTTTGTACTTCTTGATTTGGAATAAATTAGGAACTTCAGCTTCCTTCTTTTTTTCTGATTTTTCAGGTTCCGGATTTGGATCTTCCGAAGTGGAACTCCTTTTGCCTGCATGGTTACTCTTATCGAAATCCACATGCATAGACTCTACCACAGTTTGGGTTTGTTTGTTGAAGACTCCGTAAGCCTTACTATATGTTGAGAAGCCAAGGAAAATTGCTTCATCAGACTTAGGAACAAATTTTCCTAGTTGCTCTCTATCATTTAGGATATTGCATTTACATCCAAATGCCTTAAAGTACCCAATTTTGGGTTTTCTTCCCTTCCAGATTTCATAGGGGGTCTTTTCTATGGCCTTGCTAATGAGAGCTCTATTCAAAACATAACATGTTGTATTTAAGGCATCACCCCAAAAATATTTTGGCAAACAATTTTCATTTAGCATTGTTCTAGCCATTTCAACTATGGTCCTACTTTTTCTCTCAACTACCTCACTCTGTTGAGGAGTATGAGGGCATAGAAGTCATGTTCAATCCCCTTAGAGTCTCAAAATTCAGCAAAGTGCTTATTTTTGAACTCACCACCATTATCACTCCGGATGCGTGCAATGCTTATCCCCTGTTCTACTTCTATCTGGATGAATATTTTTTAGAATTGGTCAAAGGCTTCATCATTTCTTGCTAGTAGGAGAACCCAGGTATAGCGAGAATAATCATCCAAAATCACCATGGTGTATTCTCTTCTACCTAAACTCAATGGTTTGTTTGGACCAAAGAGATCAATATGCAAGAGCTCAAGTACTCTTTTAGAAGGAATGTAGAAGATGGAAGGGAAACTTTTTTTATGATGTTTACCTAGTTGACATGCAGTGCATAGATGATTCTTATCAAAAGCAACCTTAGGCAAACCCACTACCAATTCCTTTTTGGCTAGTTTGGACAGGAGGTTCATGCTAACATGTCCCAACCTCCGGTGCCATAGCCATGATTCTTCTTCTTTAGACACCAAGCAGATATTCTTTTTCTTATTTTTAATGTTGATAGAAGAGACATTATTTACTCTAGATGCATAAAAATGAGTTGATTTGACTTACTTTTATAGATTGAGCAGCCTCCGAAGTCAAAGGTGACCTTTATTCCTATGTCACTGGGTTAGGCTACACTTAGCATGTTGAACTTCAGTCCATCAACCAGTGAGACATCTTCTATCTTAAATTTAGATCCAGTGGTTCTATGTCCAATGGCCTATCCTTTTTCATTATCTCCAAGGCTCACTTTGCCTCCCTTCTTCCGGGTTAATGTCATGAAGGCCTTCTCAGCACCCGTCATGTACCTTGAGCATCCATTATCAATGTACCAAGTGTGTTGATCTACTGTGGATCTAAGGCATACCTGCAAAATAGATCAAGTGGGTTTGGGCACCCAATCATATTTAGGTCCTCTCGGGTTAATAACTATTTCAGGCCAAGGATTGACATCATGATAGCCATTTTTTAATCTACATAATTTAGTAATAAAATTATTTTTCCCACAAAACCTACACCCTGCATCCCTCTTTTCTTCCAAATTCTTTCTAAGCATGTCTCTTCTAGATGTGCCTTCCCTTGATCTTCGGGGTTTATACATTCTGGACTTCCTTCATTCTTTCTTTTGTAGGAATCTATTGAGCTGTCTAGTTAACAAGGCCAATTTCTCCTTGTTGCTTTGAGATTCCTTGAGTTACTCTTCTTCTCTGGATGAAGCTGATCCGGTTGATTCAGCTTTGAGTGCAATGACCTCTTTTTATCTTCAAGCTTCTTCTCCTATTGGCTATATCTTTCTAGTGATAGCTCTTGAGTTAAGAGATTGCCTATGAGCTTATCATAACTGTAAAAGTTTGAGTCATGAGCCTCCTTGATGGTTGTCTTCTTGCTATCCCACTCCTTGGTGAAACTCCGGAGTATTTTCTTCACCATCTCTACTTCAGGAATTTCTTTTCCAAGGCTCTTCATTTTATTCACTAGAATTATGTATCTAGTGTTCATACTGTTAATTGATTCTTTTTGCCCCATCTTGAAGGTCTCAAGTTTCTGCTGGAGTAGATCAAGTTTGGCTTCTCTTACTTTATTGGTTCCTTCATAGGTAACTTCTAACTTCTTCCAGATCTCTTATGTAGTCTCACATCCTGATATCCTATTAAATTCTGTTGCTCTAAGAGCACAATGAATCATGTTAATAGCATTTGCATTTTCACGCAATCTTGAGGGCTTGCGGGTGGTTAAACCATCTACCTCATGAGTAGGCTCATATAGACCATCTTTAATGGCCATCTATGCCATCATGCTTTGAGCCTGAATGAAATTCTTTATACAATTTTTCCAAAATATGTAGTATTCACCGACGAAGAGTGGAGGATGGGTAATGGACATACCCTCGGGAAGGAGTTATGAGTTTTGGAAACTCATTTTGATATTTGAATCAAAATTTTGGACCTTTAGCTCAAGATTGTTAGATCTCTAGTTTTGAGCACTTGCTCTGATACCACTTATTGGTCCCTATGAGGGTCTAAGTTTGGTCAGAGGCGGGTGAATGACCCTTTTTCATAGAATTAATAGACTTTAAAGGTCTTAGTGTAGCGTGTTTGATTATGATCCGGGGGATGGATCCGGATGATGTAAATATGACAATATAATGCAGTAAATAAAAGGTAAGAAAATCAAACACAATAATTTATATTGGTTCGATCCCGCCTACATCCAGTCCCCGGAGTTTCCTTCCTCCGAGCTTATCCACTAATGGATTCCTTTCCAACTGGTAGGAATCAAGCCTTACAGATTGTCTCTAGATGGTAACCCCTTCCGGATGTAGGATATACCACTAGAAGCACCAACTTCTAGCTGAGTCCTCTTATCTTTAGCAAGATATACCACTTAGATTTCTACCTAAACCTAAGCTGAGTCCTATAGGGAGATCCCACTCAAAGCACCTACTTTAAACTATATCCCAATCTCCCAACTCACCCAAGTTGGAGATCTTTACACTTTGGTTTTCTCAAAGGTTTAGGTTTTGGACTTCCTCAAGTTTGTAACTTACTTGGGAATCCTTACAATTGATTTGAAAACATTTGATTCTTGGAGGGATGTGTTTTCTGTTTGCTTTTACCAAATTTTCTAGTTAATTGCTTTCTCAAATCAACCAACAGCTCCTCAACTAGTGAAGTTTCCCTTTTATAGGCTATGATCATAAATGTAGCCGTTGTGGGTTGGTGAGTTGTAATTTAATCTTCACCATTTATCAGGTAAGATGTGGAGCTTCTGAAGCCGTTGATCAATCCATTAGATAGAGATTTTGACCCGTTTAAATCCTAGGGATTGAGGCTGAGAAGTTGTCAGTGATAGTTTTCTTTGGATTTTAGTGATACACCAACTTTTACACCAGTACCTTTTTGGTGTGACCTCTACGCGCCTTCTTATTGTTCTAGGTGAAAAGGTTGTTACCTTTTTCTCTGTCCGGTGTCAGTCCTTTGTCCTTTTTCTAAAAAGTGCTAAATGTCATTTTTGTCTTGCTTTAGGGAAAAGGATCTTTGACTTGGAGACCAAAAGAATGGAGGGAATGGAATTTTTGAATCATTCCCTTTGTCTGAAATACTAAGTCTTCTGGGTGGCTTCAGATTTAATATATCCAGATTGGCCTTCTTCTGGATGCTTCTCAATCAGTTCTTTCAGATGTTGTTTTGGGCGGTTTAAAGTTTGTTTCCTTTCAAAACTTTAACTAGATGCTTCCATTTATTCTTAGGTATTTGTCTTCACTTAACTTGGATTTTGGATGTCTTGGATATGAGTCCGGATAAGTGACTTGGATCATTTTGTACTTAGGTATTTGTTTACTTCAAACCTGATCTGGATTGTTTATGTTCTGGATCATTGTTTCCCACCAATCATCCCCCAACAATTTTCAATTCTAGCTTCTAATATTTTTTGTAGTACAATGGCATATTGTACTTTAGAAGCAATTTTTTAATGGAATTAGATTTTCACTATGTATACTTCTGCTGTTAACAATAGTTAACATCAATGAAGCTTTCAGAATACAAGACACAGATTTATATATAAGTGAATCTAGCTATTACAAAATTTTACAAGATATGATATAGCTTGTCTAATTCCTTCTTTTGGATGCACCAGATGCTCCTCCTTCCTTTTCTTTTCCTTTGTTGCTACTCTCCTCTTTTGGACGTTTCTCCCTCTTTTTGTTTCTAGTAGTGGGGCTAATCACCATGTAGGTTTTGTCATCCCACTTTTCTTACTGAGCCTTAGAGTAAATAGAGTAGTCCAAGTTTCCCTGCTTTCTTCAATGATGTGGTCCACAGTGGCTGGAGAAAGATGCAGAGGGCGGAAGAGGTACCTGAGCTGAGTGTAGGATCTGATGATATATGGATGCATTTTCAGTACATAGTCCCTATCCTTCTCATCAAAATATGGAAAGAGTGCCTTGAGAAGAGTATTAATGCCCTTGTGTCCGAAGAATCCTATGTCCATAATGTGCTGGACCAAGTCTTGGAATATTGGAATAATTTGGCTTTCTGGGATAGATGGAGTGGAGGAGGATTCGGAGATTGATAGATTTGCCATTCCTAACTTTAATGCTACAATATCTTGGTAGATATCTCTATGGACATTGTGGATACTGGTGTTGAGCGTAGTGAAATCCTTGTGGAAAGCCTCTTGAAGAGCTTTAATCAAGTCATTTGTTTCGGATGAATGGCTTCCATTGTCATCACTTATTTCATCCACCTACTTCTTTAGTAGATTTTAAAGAGCCTCATCAAGGAAATTTATGAGCATTTCTTATGCAGCTTGATGCTCCTCATTTAGCAGTTTGAGTGCAGAAGCAATATCCTTTTCACCTTTTGTAACAGCTTTCGGAATGAATTTTATCAAGCTTTTAAACTTGTTATCAATGTACTCTTTTATTTATATGGGCAACTCCAAAGAGGATGATATGATCTTTCCCAAGATTGTTGTGCAGTTATTTGTGGCTACTGTGTTAGCCTGATCTGCAGATCTGTTAGCTCCGGCGATGTTGGTGTTTACTTGTTCCAAAATGGGTTTTACATTGGCAAGGGAAACATCTGCTACTAAATCTGCAGTAGGAAAGTCCTCAACCCTTTCCTCTATCTTCTCAAGGCATCCCTTTATTTCGTTGATATCATTCTTTAGATCCAGAGAGGCAGATTAGTCATTTAGTTGCTTCTCAATGGATTTCAGGGTGTTTACCACTTCTTCAAGAGTGATTGATAGCTTATCTTCTCTGTGTCCTTCCACTGTAGCCTCTTCTATTAACCTCAAAACCACTCATAATTTTTCTCTTGTTGTTGGCTAAGGATTGAAAGTTCTTGGCTTATTCAGATGTCCGGACGAGGATGTAGAAGTATCATCGGAGCTGGATCTGCTATGGGATGGTTTTTGATTATTCCTCTAATCCTTGCTACTTTTGTCCTTACTTGAGTCATCCTCATCTTCCTTTTTTTTATCCAACCATTCCCCCAGATTAGTCTCGCCCATTGAGTCCACTCTAGGAGTGTGCTCTTGGGAACCCAGACTATTCCCTCCTCCGAAATGATGTTTTTGAGGCTGGACTCATAATCCTTAGATACATTTGGAGAATGTGCTTCTAAGTTGTCCCTCTTTTCAACTGTTGTTTCAACACTAGCAATGATTCAATCGTTGATATTAAATGATACAGATTCAGGGATTACCTTATGGATTTATGCTGGAACTTGGCTGGATGCATCCTCTTTTCTTTCTTCATCAACTTCTACCTCAACCCCCTGATGATAGGAAATGTCCTCTGTCATCCCTATAATATCCTTTTAAGGACTTTTGATTTCTCCCCCTTCTCCCCCAGGAGCATTGGTATTATCCTCAATGCCCTCTTTATGTACGTTTACAGGACTTTTCTTAGTGATGGTTTCAACCTCCACATTTAGTAGATATTCCAAAAGCGGTCTGGATCTAGGTAGGAAGGGGAAATTATCAGCTTCCGGTTCTTAGTCTATAGTGTCCATGTCCACTGGATCAATGAGAATTGGTTGAGCATCAGAAGATCCACCGGGTCCTTCTATTGTGAGCTAATTAATCCGATTGTTATCCTTTATAGCTTCTTGTATGGTATCATACTAAGAGTCATCTGAATTAATTTCCTCAGTAGCTCTAGGCACATTCTTCCCCTTAATTTCTTTGGCCTTAGCCAATTCAGCTACAACCACCCTCTTCACTGCTTCTTCATCAATTATGATGCTCGCAGGCTTTTTGGCTTTCTTCTTCTGAGCTTTTTGGGCTTTCTTTGCCTCATCAAAGGTATACCCCTTCAGGGTGAATTACCTCCTGGGTATAGGAGCTTCATCTCTTGTTTCTTCATCCTTTACTTTAACAGTTTCAGGAGCTTTTTTAGATTTTCTTTTCTTGTCAGCAGCTTTGATTAACCTTCCCCTTGGCTTTGGCTTCTCCAGGATTTTCTTTAATAGCTGAGTGAGGGTTTAAGTGTCCTCATCAGCTTCCACTACTGGAATAATTTCCAGTTGCTTTTGAGTCTTGGGCTTAGTGGTTCTAGCACTTTTAGGTAGAAGAGCCTCCTCCACCGGATTAACTACCTTTCGGGTCTTGCTTCTCTTCTCATCCCTCAATTTCTTCACTTTCTCTTCATTCCATTTCTCCCCGAAGCTTTATTTTCTAAAGTTTTTCTCTAAGATTTCCTTCTCATAGACAGACTGGAATCCGGTCAGATTAACTTCATTTGCAATGAGGATCCTGGTGATAAGGGCACTATAAGAATTTTTTTGTTGCTTGAGATAATGGATGATCAGCACCAGCATATCGACATCTCTGCTCTCCACCCAGTGTTGAATCATGCAGCATTGAAAGGCTGACACTATGGTGAGAGATCCCTTTTGGATCAAAACCAATTTTGTGTGAGCATGTTGAAGGAATCTTGGTACCTCTGGAAAGTAGGTGGAGAACTTATCTCAAAAATAGTTTGGATGTAGCCACATCTTGGGTTCATACTTAACATTCTGCTCATCTCCATCACCTCTAAGCTGCACTCCATCATTCTTCATATTGAGGAACTTTTCAACGAATTCAGAAGTGATGGTTATTACCTTTCCTTGAACCAGAGTTCTCATAGCATAATGGAAGGAGTGGGCTATGAGATTATCGTAGAATTCTCTCACCAAGTCCGGATATGTTGGACAATTGATTTTGAGGAAATCAGTCAGGTGTTGATCCTCAATCAATTTGGAGTATGGGTTTGTTTGAAATAAAAAATTATCTCCTAAAAAATCGATAGGGATAACGGAATCATTTGTTTTGAGTTTGAGGGGTTTGAAGTCTGCATCTTTAAGATCGGATTTTGTAAAGATGTTTTGAGTAGGGAGCATTTTAGCTCCTTCACTTGTCATGATGGCAGCCATTTTTGAGAGAGTTTGAAGGAAATAGGGTTTGAAATTGAAATTTTGTAGAGTAACAGTAGGCAGTTTATTCACATGAGGGAGAAAGGAAAATTTGAGGGGTTTATATAGATTTTCCAAAGTGAGGGTATTTTGGTAATCCGAATGCCATTAATTTTGGCTGGATTGATGACATGGCAGACTGAATTTTAGGAGAGAGGTAAATACCATTAAACCGGAGTATGGGAATGGTTTATTTTAAATTCCAGCTGTTGAATTTACTGCACATGTAACTCCCAATAGACGTTTGAAATTCAAAAAAGAACAATTACTTTTCAGCGCCTTTACTGCCATGTGTCCTTTCTGTCTGCTGATGTGGCAATATTTCTTCCAGAGTTGAGCTTTGTTCAATTCTTCTTCTCTTCCGGATTCCTTGTCTTGCCAAGGATCTAAACTAACCTTGGACTATCTTCCGGATTTTCTTCAAATTGGATTAGACAACCCAATTGACTCCCTTATGCTTGCCAAATTGAATTTTACTCAATGGCTTAGTAAAGATATCTGCTCTTTACTCATTGGTTGGAATGTACACCAATGCAACATCCTTTTACATCACATGATCCAGAATGAAGTGATGCCTTACGTTAACATGTTTACGGAATACTGGATTCTTTGACAAATTAATGGTACTTTTGTTGACGCAGATAACATCCACACATCACGATTGAACTCCATAATCCTCTAGGTATTGCTTGATCCAAAGGAGTTGAGCTACACAACTTCCAGCTACCAAATATTCTGCTTCAATGGTTGATAGGGCAACTGAAGTTTGCTTCTTGTTGTGCCATGATACTAAGCAGTCTCAAAGGTAATGGCAACCTCAAGATGTACTCTTTCTCTCAAGAGTATCTCTGCCTTAATCTGCATCAGTGAAACCTTAGAGTACGAAATCTCCACTACTAGGATACCATAATCTAACTTCAGTGGTCCCTAGGAGGTATCTAAGGATCCTCTTAACTACCTTGAGATGAGAGTCCTTAGGATTGGATTAATATCTTGCACAGTAGCAGACTGTATAATGTATGTTAGGCCTGCTAGCAGTCAAGTATAGAAGTGATCCAATCATTCCTCTGTATAGCTTCTGATCAATATCTTCTCCTTCACAATCCTTGGATAGAACTGTATCTGAACCCATTAGATTGGACATTGGTTTGCTTTTGTCCATTTCAAACTTCTTCAAGATTTCCTTGTTGTACTTGGACTGATTAATAAAAATCCCATCAGGACTTTGCTTGATTTGCACCAAGGAAGAAATTTAGTTCTCCCATCATGGACATCTCATATTCCTTCTGCATCTGAGAGTTGAATTCTTCACACATCTTTTCATCTATTGCCCCAAATATGATGGCATCCATATATATTTGGACTAGAATGATGTCATCCTTCTTCTTCTTGATGAAAAGGGTTGTATCTGCTTTACCCCGGATATATATCCCTTGGATATGAGAAATGTGTTGAGTCTCTCATACCAAGCTCTAGGTGCTTGCTTTAATCCATAGAGGGCCTTCTTCAGCTTGTAGACATGATCTAGATGATTTGAGTCTTCAAATCTAGGTGGCTGCTTTACAAAGACTTCTTCCTGGATAACTCTATTAAGAAATGCACTTTTGACATCCATTTGGAACAATGTAAATCCCATGAGTGATGCAAAAGCACATAAGATCCGGATTGGCTCCAGTCTTGCTACAGGGGCAAATGTTTCTTTAAAGTCAATCCCTTCTTGTGGATAGTAACCTTGGGCAACCAATCTTGCCTTGTTTCTCACTACCACTCCGGATTCACCTAGCTTGTTCCGGAATACCCATTTGGTGCTAGTGATTGTCTTTCCCTTTGGAGGTGCCACTAGATCCCACATATCATTCCTGGTGAATTGATCTAGTTCTTCTTGCATTGCCATCATCCAGCTTTCATCTCCTTTAGAATCTTGAAATTTCTTTGGATCAATGAGAGAGACAAAGGCAGTATGGCTCAACATCCAGTTAAGTTGACCTCGGGTTCTCACTGGATTTTGGACATTGTCCAAAATAGCTATAAGTGGATGATCTTTGCATGTCCGGACTTCCCTTGGTAGATCTTCATGTTGGATTGGAGCTTGTTCCACTTCTGTCTCAACTACTCCTTCTTGGCCTTCATTGAAGTCTATCTCTTGTGGGTTAAGATCAACTTGTTATACTTCTGGATCAAAAGATATTCCTTCATCTTCTTCTTTGTACTTCTTAATTTTGAATAAATCAGGAATTTCAGTTTGTTTTTTTCCTCCCGAGTTTTCAGGTTCTGAAATTGGATCTTCCGGAGTGGAATTCTTTTGCCTACATGGTTAGTCTCATCAAAATCTACATGTATAGACTCTACCACAGTTTGGGTTTTTTTGTTAAAGACTCTGTAAGCCTTACTATATGTTGAGAAGCCAAGGAAAATTGGTTCATCAGACTTAGGATCAAATTTCCCTCGTTGGTCTCTATCATTTAGGATGTAGCATTTACATCCAAATGCCTTAAAGTACCCAATTTTGGGTTTTCTTCCCTTCCAGATTTCATAGGGGGTCTTTTCTATGGCCTTTCTAATGAGACCTCTATTCAAAATATAACATGTTGTATTTAAGGCATCACCCCAAAAATATTTTGGCAAACAATTTTCATTTAGCATTGTTCTAGCCATTTCAACTATGGTCCTACTTTTTCTCTCAATTACCTCACTCTGTTGAGGAGTATGAGTGGCAGAGAAGTTATGTTCAATCCCCTTGGAGTCTCAAAATTCAGTAAAGTGCTTATTTTTGAACTCACCACCATTATCACTCTAGATGCATGCAATGCTTATCCCCTGTTCTACTTCTATCCGGATGAATATTTTTGAGAATTGGTCAAAGGCTTCATCTTTGCTTGCTAGTAGGAGAACCCAGGTATAGCGAGAATAATCATCCAAAATCACTATGGTGTATTCTCTTCTACCTAAACTCAATGGTTTGTTTGGACCAAAGAGATAATATGTAAGAGCTCAATTACTCTTTTAGAAGGAATGTAGGAGATGGAAGGAAAACTTTTTTTATGATGTTTACCTAGTTGACATGCAGTGCATAGATGATTCTTATCAAAACCAACCTTAGGCAAACTCACTACTAATTCCTTTTTGGCTAGTTTGGACAGGAGGTTCATGCTAACATGTCCCAACCTCCGGTGCCATAGCCATGATTCTTCTCTTTTAGACACCAAGAAGATATTCTTTTTCTCATTTTTAATGTTTATAGACGAGACATTATTTACTCTAGATATTATAGCTGGTTAAAATATATTCATTGATGTATGTATATAAAAGTTCTTGACATATCATAGCATGAAGTCAGAGAATTTATAGTTGGACTATATTTAGTGAGACCTGCTTCATGTGCAATTATGATTATATCTAAATTATCCCTTGTCATAGTTTCATCAAGAAAGGATATTAATGAAGCAGTAAGACTAGCATGTGCTCAATTTTCTTGGAAAGGGTCCAAGCAGTCAATCTCCTAAGGACTGAAGGTGGTGCCTTAAGTTTGACACATGGATATATCTGGGAGATATATTGGAGACCGCAGTAAGATAAACACTTAGTGAATTTATCAATGTATTAGTGTTTATCTTCATGCAATAAGCTTTACGAATATCCTCATACTTGAGAAACTAGTTACCTTGTGTGGTACTGTTGCTATACTTTGGGTCATTCCCACACACTCATTAATTTAGGGTGTTACGGGATGATTACGGGTATAGTGATGACAGCATATTGGTAAGCTGAGCAGTCGAAAAGAATCCATCGCTCCAGATATATTAAGGAGTTGTACCTGGCCACTTGTTAAAGTGATGATTGCCATAAACCTCTTATCAGAGTATGTGTTTGATAGAAATGGTTCTAGTCAAACACACTATGGTAAAAGGCAATATACTTCGGTAACAAGTTAATAATTGGGATAGCTTGGAGCAACCTTGCTATTAGTGGGTTAACACTTTAACCGAACCCTATAAACCAGATGGTACTAATATTAAAGAATGGAAGGAGTTCATCGCGTTGGATAACTATTGCATTAACCGGGATTAAGTCAAAAGCATAAATGACGTTCCGAGTAATGGTGGATGGTAGACCCTTGCAAGAGGTGAACTACAGTCGTTTAAGGTAATCGAGTTCTATTCACGATCTAGAACCTCGAGTCAATGCTTCTATTAGAACAAGGGTTGGTTAAGCCTTAACAGCTCAATACTTCGGGATCCTATAAGGTCACACACATTGGACCTTCATCGGACTAAGTAAAGAACTAATAGATTTATTCTATTACGAAAATATAATATATTAATAATTGGATTATTATTTAATTGGTTAAAAATGATTGGATCATTTTGGATAAACCAAGGAATTTATTTTTGACCGGTAACTAATTTATTAGGGTCATGAAATAAATATTTATTTGAAAGTGATTAAAAGATAATATTTTTCGAATGGGTTGGACCCGGTAGAAAATTATTGGACAATTTTGAACTGCAAATGGGTTGCGAGATTCGTGACACATTCGGTGCATGAAATCCCACACCGTGGGCTTGCAAGTGTCGTAATGCGGCACTTACAAGAGTCCACGAGGCTAGGCTAAGGCAGCGTTGGACAAAGCCCAGCGCGAGATATCTCGCAAGCTGGGCTTGTGAGAAATCTCGTAAGCCCGCCTTGCGAGAAGCACAGCGTGCGGGCAGAACCCGACGAGCTCCAAGCCCTAAGGGTTGAACCCGTGAATTGGGGGAGCCTTTTTGCTCCCCCAAGCCTATAAATAGGCACTTGTGTTGCCCCTTTCAACTTGCACCAAGCTCAAGCATAAATCCCAAGTTGAGATTTACAAAGATTAATCTCTCGGGTAATCGAGCAAGTTCTTTTTTAGGAGCTTGAAATTATTCGGTCACCTCTAGTTTATATTTTTGGGTAGGGCTTCTTGAGTGGTCTAGCAACTACTTGAGGCTCCTTAGTTCTTCCTCTTAAGGAGGTTTTGAATGGTGGGGTTTGTGTGGATACTCATAGAGGCTATCCTACGCTTGGAGGCTTGTGCAAGGAGGTTCTGCTAAAGCACGCTTCAACTGGTAAGTTTTCTTTCTTTCTCTTTTAATTATTAGGTCTTTTTCTTTAAGCATTTTTAGACTTAATAATTATGCTTAGGTTATTTTGGCATGCTTAGTTTATTTTATGCTTAGGTTATAGCTTAGAGTTATAACATGCTTAGGTTATAGCTTAGAGTTATAACGTGCTTAGTATAAAATATATGTGCTAGGATATAATTTAGAATTATAGTATGCCTAGCCTATGCATGTCAACCTAGGTAGAGAATTATTAGTTAAGGCTTTATTTAATTTATATGAATCTAATAGGAGTTCCTAGGGACATGGACAAAATTTTGAATTTCCGCCATGCCTGTTATGCATGTTCAATTTGACTATCAGTTCCCAACAACTTGGGAATCCTTACAATTGATTTGGAAATGTTGGATTCTTGGAGGGATGTGTTTTCTGATTGCTTTTAGTGAATTCTCTAGTTAATTGCTTCCTCAAATCAACCAACAGCTCCTCAACTAGTGAAGCTTCCCTTTTATAGGCTTTGATCATAAATGTAGCCGTTGTGGGTTGGTGAGCTGTAATTTAATCTTCACCGTTGATCAGGTAATATGTGGAGCTTCTGTAGCCGTTGATCAATTCGTTAGATAAAGATTTTGACCCCGTTTAAATCCTAGGGATTGAGGTTGAGAAGTTGTCAGTGATAGTTTTCTTTGGATTTTAGTGATACACCAACTTTTACACCAGTACCTTTTTGGTGTGACCTCTACGCGCCTTCTTATTGTTCTAGGTGAAAAGGTTGCTACCTTTTTCTCTGTCCGGTGTCAGCCCTTTGTCCTTTTTCTAAAAAGTGCTAAATGTCATTTTTGTCTTGCTTTAGGGAAAAGGATCTTTGACTTGGAGACCAAAAGAATGGAGGGAATGGAATTTTTGAATCATTCCCTTTGTCTGAAATACTAAGTCTTCCGGGTGGCTTCAGATTTAATATATCCAGATTTGCCTTCTTCTGGATGCTTCTCAATCAGTTCTTTCAGATGTTGTTTTGGGCGATTTAAAGTTTGTTTCCTTTCAAAACTTTAACTAGATGCTTCCATTTATTCTTAGGTATTTGTCTTCACTTATCTTGGATTTTGAATGTCTTGATATGAGTCCGGATAAATGACTTGGATCTTTTTATACTTAAGTATATGTTTACTTCAAACCTGATCCGGATTGTTTATGTTCTGGATCATTGTTTCCCAACATAGAAAGCTTGTTTAAGTCATTCCCCAGTTTTTCCTAAATAAAAATAACACCCCATTTATGTCGTTCTCCTCTAGTGTCGTCGTCGACATCTCTAATTACAAGCTTAGCCGCAAAAGCAATTTCGAAGGCAATTCTTTCTCAAACTCATTTTTAATTTCTTTGGTTCACTGCTCATTCTTTGGTTTATCTGCATGTATTTGTGTTTTGAATTCTACGGTTCCATTGCCCTCCCCTTTTCAGTTTTTTTTGTTTTTAACGTTGCCGATCGGAATCAAAATTGAATTGGTCAGTTAAATTGGTATTTGAATCTTGTGCTTGTTGGTATTGGTTTCAATTTTTTGTAATCGAAGTATCCAAATTAGTTTGATAATCTGTTTATACTTTTTTTTTTTTGAAGAAAATCTATTTTTTTGGAATAATATCTTTATACTTTATAAAGATGATTATATGTTAATTCCCACTACATCCCTTTTTGTACTTATTTCATCTAAGATTTCAAATATCTGTACTTTTATTTATTCCAATAAAACCAATTCCCTTTTTAGTTGGGTTCTTTTATTGCAATGTTCAAATTTTGAATGGTTGTGTGAACTATGTGTTGTGAATTGGATTGAGATGAGGCATTTGGATTCTTTTTATTATCTATTTTTCTTTTGTTTTTAAGGATCAAGAATAGTCCAGGAATATTTCTCTTGATCAGTAACTTAGTTGATGTTTACTTAGTTTAATATCTTGCCAACTTTTAATGCTCAGCGAAGTGAAGTTTGCACAGTTGTAGTCATTGAGTTGCTTTAACAATTAGGCCAACTTTTTCTTTCTTTTTATTACCTATTACACATTGGCGTAATATTATCATATAGATGAGTGGAAAAAGAGCTAACGAAGATGCCATAGATTGGTTTGAAAAAACGAAAACGCTTTTCTTCAAATTTTATGGGAAATGGTAAAGAAAGATCCAAATGGTGCTCCTGTATTTAAACAATCTGATTGGAAAGACATGGATGAGGAATTATTCTTACAAATTGGAAAAACATATGAGACTAAAAAGTTAAGGGGAAAATACAATGGGCTTCGAATGAAGCATCGACATTTTTCTGATTTGCTGGAACATACGGGTGTTACTTATGATTCAAATTTAAACACTGTATCTGCTGCAGAAGATGTTTGACAAATGTTTTATAAGGTACATTATTCCAAACAAAAAAGTTTTATATATTCCGAATATAAGTACGAGCATGCATATAATATACTAAATTATGATGTGTTGAATTTCAGAAAGACAAGACCTTCAAGACTTTCAAAAAAAGGGTTGTAACAATTATGAGATACTTGGTCAGTTTTTTGATAAATCTACTGCTACTGAACATTTGCATCATGCTTCCACTTAGTTGCCTCCTACCTCTGATGATGAATGCCAAAATGAAGAAGAATTTCTTAATAAAGGTGTTCATGTAACAAATGAGGAAATATCTAATGGAAAACGCAATGCTCGTGAGTTTAGTCCAGGTTGTGTTCATGTTAAAAAGGAATCCAAATTCGAGAAATTAGACTCGTGTTTAGAAACATGGGCAACTACCTTGGATGCTAGAAGAGAAAGAGATTTGGCTAAAGCTGAAAAATACAAAGCACAAAAGAATCAAGGAAAGGATATGCAACTTGATCCATATTCAAATGATGAGTGCATGAACGTGTTAGACAAAATGGAAAATGTCTCTGATGCTTCATACAACAAAGCACTTGAAAAATTCATGAATCGGGATTGGAGACGAATGTTTATTAGGATGCCTGATCAGAGAAAGAAGAGTTGGTTAAACAATTAAGAGTGATTATTTTTAGTATGAGATATGTGTGGAAATTTTAGCATAAAAGTACTTCTTTATGTGATTTTCAGGTATTAGTTTCTTTTCTTTTTTTAATGACATCAAATTGTTTTATGTGATTTGAACTTAAGACATACTTTAGTTTGTTTATGAATTATGATGGTGTTTTATTTTTTTATAATTATTGAGTTTGGTTTTATATATGTTATTGAATATATTATTCAGGTAACATGTCACAATATTTAATGGACAATTCTATGTCAAATTCATCTAGTAGTGATGATTCAAGTGATAGCGAAGGTGATGATAGCGATGATGAATTGTTTGGTGATTTACTGATGTTAAGATATTTAAGAGCAAATCAAAGGCTTTTTGTCGGTAAGAATCCTTGTAGAACCTCCATGCTTAGCGGACAAAAATATATTCTTGAGGTATTAGTAGGAAATCCTACCAGATGTTGTTGACTCGGTATTTTATAGATATCGGATGGAGGACCATCAAGGTCCCACATCACCAGTCGGCCTCACAGCCGAATCATCATTCGGCCAACCGAGTGAAGAGTCACGGTCTCACCGGGCTAAATAGGAGGTAGAGTCACGTCATAACTCCTCTTTCCATACAGGTAAATAGGAAGATTATCCTTTCCTAATCAGATAAACAAGAAGAAACCTCTTATAGAGGAAATCATGCCTAAATAGGATCCTTACCTGATAAGAACTCCCCACCACCAATAGAGGAAACACACTCTTATCAGGCAAAGTAACTACATACTATAAATATGTGGTTACCCCCATATCCCAGGTATCACATTCTAAACCCTAGAACTTACTTACTTACTTGCCTCCTCTTTATTATCGTCGCTTACTTAAGCATCGGAGAGGCTACATCATTCACATGGCTAGTCACTTTGACGCCCTTTTCTGTCTTGCAGCCACCCTCTCCGGAGAAGGCAGATCCTCTCTCTTTCTGTGAAGGTTAGCTCAAGGAACCCTTTCTTTGACCAATCTTTCAGTGGTGCGGTGAGCGTGGACAAACTTACTTGTTTCGGCAAGAATTTGTCTTACAATGAACACAAAAATCCTACCAGATGGACGAGAGCCAAAATCATGATTAAGCGGCCAATGACAATGCCGATGACTCAGAGATGGCGATCAACTCCCAATCAACTACAGTTGCGCCCTTCTCCTCTACAATTCCAGCCATAAACTCTGCCATGATGGCACCGGCAAATTCCGTAACCAGAATGGGGTTCTTTGAAAGCTTCACTTAATGCTACCAAGTTTCCCCTGAAGACCAAAATCAACTATGAAGGAACCTGTTTGGAGTGATGAAGGAAGGAATGGCTGGACATACAGTCAGTGGATCGCTACGCCACATGGACGCTCTCATCTGCCTTATAGCTCACTGGGTCGGGCCTTACAATGCTCACCCAGGAGGATCCTTCAACACTAATCAGGGTGAACCACACAATGCTCCCCCCGAAGGGCCACACAATGCCCAGCAGTATGGGTCTCTCAACACTCACTCAGTGGGGCCATACAACCCTCACCCGAGTCCTAACATTATGGGAGACAGCGGCCAACCGGCTCAGTACAATGCCAACCTCGACACATCCTTTACGGACAGGAGTCTTGAAGTCCCCTCGTGGAGGTATCCGGTTGGTATGTCAAAGATGCGGCAGGCGGAATGGGCCGCGGTGAAGGAATCAGCACACGGTGCGCACTACCCACGAGGACCAACTCCATCAGGCTTCTTTAACCTGGGTGGTCCGTATCAAGGTCCAAACCACACCACTCATCTTCCTCTACCACCACCGTTGGGCTCCAATCAAAGCCCAAGAAGTTCAGATACTAGGATGGCTCGGAGTTCCAGAAGATGTTCAAGGAAGGCCTTAAGGTCTACATTGTTTCTCTACAAGAACCCCTGCTGGAAATTTTTGACTCCCCATTCAGTGCGGAGATCCTCTCGGAATAACTCAACTTCCGAGTTAAGCTACCATTCATCGACAACTACAGCAGAGATACGGACCCATGGACCCATGTCCAGACTTACAAGAACAAGATGGACCTAGCATACACCTCAGAAGCACATGCTTGCAGGAACTTCCCCAATACATTAATCGATCTAGCAGCCTACTAGTTTGACTCATTGCCAGCCGAGTCCTTAGATTTATGGGAGGACCTAAGGCAAAAATTCTGCACGCAATTTATTGGCTCTATCCCTGCAGGAACTGCCACTCGTACCCTCAACGAGATGACTCAAAGGACGAATGAGTCACTCCGCTCGTACATCGAACGATTCAACAAAGCCTGCCTACAAATACGAGACCTAGACTATAGCACCGCCAGGGAAGCTATGATTAGAGGCATGAGGAATGAAAGACTCCGTGTAGAGCTCATTCAAAGGCAATCGAAGAAGCTCGATCAGATAATCACCATTGCGAAGAACCTGATTGAAGTGAAGGAGGTTGATAGGCCACACAAGATGTCTGAAAGGACTCGACCTGAAGACCGAAGGACCATGAAGAAAGGGGGGAACTATCGCGAGCAGTCATCCACCAGACATAGACCAAAATTGAATGCTCCTTTGCGAGAAATTTTGGTAGCTGTGCAAAAAAGCGATGACAGGATATCCATCAAGTATCCAAGGGTGATGCCTGAACAGTCTGTGGGGAAGGACACGAACAAGTACTATGAATTCCACAAGTCAAGAGGCCATGAAACAGACGAATACCACTTCCTAGCAGATGAGATCCATGCCCTAATCAAATAAGGAAACTTTCGCAATTCGTGAGAGGAATCACTAAAGAGAGTAGATCCGGATCGAAGAAGAATGATGAAGATAAGTCCTCACAGAAATCAAAGGGGCTTGTAATGGTAATCACGGGTAGACCAGGCTTTGAAGGGTCCTCCTCAACAAGGAAGAGCTCCGAATGCAAGAGATCATATAACAAAGACAACTTAGAACTAAGCAGACCATCAAACGGATCATCGTTGACACCAGCAGTTCCATCAATCTGATCAAAAAAGAGGTAGTTGACAAGATAGAAGTTCATCACAGCCAGATGCTACCAGCCCATCAACCACTTGTAGGTCGTAGTGGCTATTCAATCCCAGCACTTGGCTAGACCACACTGGAAGTTGAGCTCGGTGATCACAAGACAAAATGGAGAGCAAAAATGGACTTCATAATCGCTGATGTGCAAATCGGCTACAACGTCATCTTGGGCAAACCATTCTTAGCCTAGTCAGATGCACTTATCTCAATCAAACGCCTGGTCATGCAGATTCCTACAACGAAGGGAGTAGTAGTGGTTGCAGGTAACCATCTAGTAGCACAAGAGACCTACTTAGCATCACTAATGACAGATGAAACAGTCATAGAGCTGGAGAAGAAGGAGAACTCTGAACCAGTCGGTCTCATTGAAATACTGATGATAGGGCCTAATCGACAGGTGCGCATAGCCGTTGATCTCTCAGAACCTGTGAAGGCAGACATCAAACGAGTGCTGGTAGAAGAGCAACACACCTTCTCTTGGACAAATGAAGATATGACGGGAGTGCCACCCAAAGTAATTCAACACAGCTTGAACCTTGACCCGAAAGCATCTCCAGTGAAACAAAAGAAGCGCAATCATGCGCTAGATAGATAGAAGGCATTTGAAGCTGAGATCCTAAAGCTCCTGAAAGCCAATCATATCCGGGTGGTGCGCTACCCTAAGTGGCTTGCGAATGTGGTTTTGGTAAAGAAGGCAAGTGAAGATTGGCGAATGTGTGTAGACTTCACAGATATCAATAAAGTGACACCAAAGGATAGCCATCCACTCCCAAGCATTGACCAGTTGGTAGACTCGATAGCGGGCTATGCCATATACTCCCTACTAGATGCAAAAGCGGGGTATCATCAGATTCCCATGGATCTAGTTGATGAAGAAAAGACATCCTTCATAATGCATGAAGGAACGTACTGCTATCGGGTTATGCCATTCAGCCTGAAGAATGCTGGAGCCACCTATCAACACCTAGTGAACGATATATTCAAAGGCCAAATAGGAGAAAAAGTGGAAGTCTATGTTGACAGTATGATCATCAAGAGCAGAAGCCTGGAGGAACATGCAGAAGACATTAAAGCCATATTCAAAACCTTGCAGTAATATCAGCTCAAATTAAATCCGAAAAAGTGCACCTTTGGAGTAAAAGGTGGGAAATTCCTCAGTTTCTTAATCTCCCAAAGGGTAATTGAGGCAAACCCAGAGAAGATAGAGGCTATCATGAAGATGGAGCCACCCAAGATGTTGAATGAGGTTCAAAAGCTGAATGGAAGGGTGAACACGCTTGGCCGCTTCATATCATTTTTATCCAAGAGATGTCTCTCGTTCTACAGAGCCATCAAGAAAGATAAAGCCTTCAGTTGGGATAAGCACTGCTAGGAGGCCTTTGAAAACATCAATGAGTTTTTTAGTATGCCACCTCTCTTGAGCCTGCCGAAGAAGGATGAAGAACTAATCATGTATCTAGCGGCTATGGATGAAGTAGTAGGATTAGTGCTGATGAGAGAAGCAGACGGGAACCAGCATCTGGTTTACTACACAAGCAAAGTACTTAAGAACGCCGAGCTTAGGTATCTGAAGATTAAGAAGTTAGCTTTAGCCTTAGTCTCAGCAGCAAAAAGGCTTCGACCCTACTTTCAAGCTCACACGGTCATTGTCAGGACCAATTTCCATTTGAAGAAAGTACTGCAGAGACCAGAGACCTAAAGACGGCTAGCCGGATGGGCTATACGATTGGAAGAGATTGACTTACGGTTTGAAGGAGGAAAAACATTAAAAGCCCAAGTCTTGGCAGATTTTGTCACTGAGTTTGCAGGGCTTGACCCTTCACCCAGTCTCAAGACTGAGTTGTGGTACATATATATTAATGCGGCATCTTCCCATGAAGGAGCTGGAATTAGAGTTTGGATAGAATGACTGGAGAGGATATAGATGAGCTACACAACAAAACTAGCCTTCCCAATCACCAACAACGCTGCAGAATATGAGGCAATGATCAAAGGCTTGGAGCTAACCAAAGAAATTACTGCAGACAGAGTAAACCTCAAAAGTGACTCGAAGTTGGTTTCCAACTAAATCAACAAGAATTACATAACAAAGCAGGATGGAATGGTAAAGTACTTGGTCAAAGTGGAAACGCTGCTAAAGGAGTCAAGCAAAAAGGAACCATATGGACACTTGAACACATCTCCAGGGAGGAAAAAGAGAAAGCAGATGAGCTAGTTAAAGATGCAGCGAGCATAGACCGATGGGAGAAGCTTAGCTGCCCATTTAAGGTCATGCATGCCCCATTGATAGAGGAATAGAGCCTTATGTTGATAGAATAAAAATAACCCGAATGGATTCAACCATTAATTGATTACTTAGCCAATGACGTCCTCCCAGAAGATAAGGTTGAGGAGTCTAGAATTGTGAAAAAATCATTAAGGTGCTTGGTCATGAACAGGACACTATACAAATGCTCCTACTCAGACACATTGCTAAAGTGCATTACCCCAGAAGAAGGAAAGTATGTAATCCAGGAGATACACGAGAGAAATTACGGCTCTCACCAAGCGGCCTCCACCATTACTTGAAGAGCCAAGCTCCTGGGATACTATTGGCCAACTATGGAAGCAGACTCAACTAATTACATGATGTCCTATCACCAATGCCAAATCCATGCAGGAAAGTCATACTTCCCGCATGCAATGCAAAAGACTCTACTAACCTGGTGGCCATTTACGACTTGGGGAATTTACATTGCTGGACCAATGCCTGAAGCCATTAGAAAAAAGAAATTCATCATTGTGGCAACTGATCACCTCTTAAAATGGGTAGAAGTAGTGGCTATTAGTACCATCACTCCTGAGAAAGTGATTGATTTCGTTTGTGATCATATCATCATCCATTTCGATATGCCAAATGAAATTGTCTCAGACAATGGGTCACAATTCATCTCTGAGAAATTTTGTAAATTTTGTAAAGGTCTGAAGATTTGAAATCAATTTGCATCTATAGCGCACCTGCAGACAAATGGACAGGCGGAAAGAACCAACAAGACACTTGAAGAAGGATTAAGGAAGCGGCTAGAAGGAAAGAAAGGTGTATGGCCGGAAGAGTTAAACAATGTCCTTTGGTCATACAGAATGACTCCATGCCGACTTACTGGAGAAACTCCTTTTTCCTTAGTCCACGGAGTGGAAGCAGTCGTGCTTGTAGAGATTGGTGCCCCCTCAGATCGAGTGGTCTATTACACGAAAAAAGAAAATGACATCAATATGAGGCATCACTTGGATAGTTTAGAAGAACGCCGAGATAGAGCTTACATCTTGAAGGCCGCTTACAAGTCTAGAATTGCCAGATACCATGACAAGAAGGTTAAAGAAGTAAGACTCAAAGAAGGTGATCTAATGCTCAGGGACGCTGCAGCATCACAGAGCAAAGAAGGCAAAGGCAAGCTAGGAGCCAACTGGGAAGGACCAAAATGGATGGAAAAGAACTCTCCAGGACTTGGAACATTGCTAGCCTTAGGAAGAACTATGTAGCAACAAACCCTTAGGGGCCAAGTGTCTGCACTCTTTTTCCCTTGCCATAGACTTTTTCCCACTGGGTCTTTTCTATGGCAAGGTTTTTAACGAGGTAGCACTCCCTAAGCGGACTTTTATCCGGTATCACACTATAAGCCAGGACATTGTAATCATTCTATTTTTCCAATAAATAAAGATTCAATTTTTCTTACACATATGTGCATCGTAGAAGTTCTGATCAAACTCTCTTAGCACTTTACCCGACCATAGAGTCGGCGTTAGACCGGTTACGTGCACCCGGCTCTATAAAAAGTCCTAGGCCACTTAAGCCCTCAGGCGTAATAAAAAGTCCTAGACCACACTTGAGCTCTCAAGCATATTGAAAGTCCTAGGCTAAACATATAAGACCGCAGGCATAACAAAAGTCCTAGGCTCCAGAAACCATCAGGCAAATAAAAAGTCCTAGGCCATTCGTAAGCCCGCATGCATATTTAGTAAGACCTAGGCCACACTTGAGCCCTTAGGCATATTAAAAGAGCTAAGCAAAAGAAAATAAAGCTTATGGCGCTACACAAAATTGCCTAAGACATTACATTCGAACGAAAGAAGGCATAACATAATCTTAAGTTAAGCCATTCGTCCCCAAGACCGAGTGCAATATACTTATGATAATCTAGAGCCAAAAGAATTTGTTGTAAAAAAAATAAACATCAAAGCATTTATCTCTAAGACTGAATGAAGCTTCATCAAACACTAAGAGAAAATCTAAAATAACCATCCTTATGACCAATGTAAACACTCATTCGGCTTAACGGATAGGGGAGGCAAAACAAGCATAGCAGAAATATCTAAAGAGAAAACAACGCAAGTAGAATCAATCAGCAAGCGTACGGATGAAGGAAAATTATGCCATAAATAAATTCCATAAAGGGCAATTGTACGAATATTACAAATTAAGACCCAAAGGCCTAAGCAAAATACAAAGTAAAATAAATTTCATTCAGCTAGAGGAGGCGCATCCTTGGATCCAGCATCCAGATCCTCACCAGAAACTTTCTTGTTATGCTCATTAACGTCCTCTATAGCTTGAGCATCACTGGTTCTCAGGCCTTCTGGGCCTATAATACCTTCTGCTGCCTTCTCCACCTCCACTTGGGCAGCCTTGTGAGCTGCTAAGTCATCATATGATGGAAAGTTGACATCCTCTATATCCGACCAAGAAAGGACCGGGTGGATGCGTTGGCACGCCTGGAAGATCAGGTCACCATAGAGATAGCCATAATCACCGAGCTTATCGATAATCATCTTAGCCATCCCCTTGGCCTTAGCCGTCCCCTCTCGGGCGGCTGTTAGTGCATTCTCTAAAGTGACCACCTCAACCTCGACCTCCTCCCTCAGTCATGCGCTCTCCGCCTGAAGCTTCCTGGCCTCATCCCTCTAATCCTCAAGCTTAAGAGCACTTTTTTGAGCCAAGGTAAGCTTCCGCTAGGCATCAGTAAGCTCTTTTTCCTTCAACTTTAGCTTTGTCTTGCTCTTATCTCAAGACCTCTGGATGAGCTCTGAGCCTCGGGACATAGCCTAAGAATAAAACAAAAACACTTAATAAAAAACCATAAGTCAGAAAGTCAACAAAAGGCGCTAAGAAGTACCCGAGTGATGTCCTGGAAGAAGAGAGAAGAGAGCAAGGTCGTAGGCTCCTCCTTGTAGCCCTCCGTATCGGCATAAAGAGGAAAGGCACCCTTCAAAGCGCCCTGCACGGTCACATCCATGCAAGGGAGGTTAGGGAAGGATTGATCCATGAACTCAGCCAGTGTAGGCTGAGGTATATCATACGAAGAATTCTAAACAAAAACATAGAAGAATATATACAACATACCTTAGGATGAGGGACTTGTACATTCGGTGCAGAAGATGTGTCTAGGAGCGTCACAGCAGCCCACCTGCTGGACCCCACAAACTCAGAGGGTTTCCTCTTAACCCCGCTCATAGCAATCACCTGTATACGGTTGTTCTTTCTCTGTAAATTCTTGGCTGCTAATAGAGCATTGGCAGATTCAATATCAGACATTTTTACCTAAAATATAAAAAATACAAGTGAGAAAAAGAAGTATACCAGTTGCTACAGTCGGCCTAGGAAGATAGATTATCCTAGTTGGTGCTCCGGCCAGGAGGTTGAATCGAAAGATAGAGGCACAAGCGCCCGAATTGAAACTCCACTTATATTGCTCTAGAGAATAAAAAATCTGTAGCCGGGGGTTGGGATCATTGGCCTTAGTCTTCCTCTTAGGCAGGGTTATGATAGACCAGGTTGTAGGGAGAGAAGGTAGTCATCATTCACCCGGATGTAAAACCAAAACTCCTTATAATGGTGAACAGAAGAAGGTCAGTTGGAGAAATGGTACATCCCATTCTTCCTCATAAACTGGTAATGGTAGTCATCCTTGTTCCGCTTGACGGAGCAAATTTTATGGAAAAAGGTGGCGTCGAAGGCCAGGCCTAGGTTAAGCCACATCTGATGGTGTTCCATCATCACCACCCATGCATTTGGGTGCAACTCAGCCGGACATAACCCCCACACCTCTAGCAGGTTGGCGACAGATGCTAGAAGAGGATACCTGAAACTGCCTCTAATAACATCTAAATACATGTTGAAGTATACAGTCGGAGGAGCATTCACTCATTGATCCATACTCGAAAGTAGGACGAGGCAATCCCTTAGCCATGGATACATCATGGCCTCCTTCTCAATATGATCCTCGTGGATGCACGAGATCATATCATCTACGTGGTGGGTCATGTTCCTCCCTTCCTCCCCCTCTTCTTTGGTAGAGTCTTCTTCCTCTATTCGGCCACTCGTGCCCACCACTTCGTCCGGATGAATGCCGTCTTCATCCCTATAGTCCTCCACATCCTCCATTACCTTTGAGGAATTCGCTCCAAGGCTCACATCGCTCATATGCTCAATACTTTCATCATCCGCCAAGCGAACCTGGCTGGACACATCCGAATTACTCATTCTCCTTTTAGCAGTACGCTTAACCCTAGAGGTAGGATGGTAATTAGACTTATCAACAGTTAAGGAAGGGCATAACCTAGACAACAGTTCGGCCATCTCATGGCACAACTTACGGGATTCTTCACTATCATAACTACTACTGGATGACGAGATCATACACCGTTTCCTCATTTTCAGCAAACTTAAAGATCTAAGGGCGTTGAAATGAAGAATAATTGATAAACAAAACATGTAAAATTCCCAGAAATCTAACAGGGGCAAATCATAGAAGGATCTAGAAGCAAAGTAAGGCGCAAAAATTACGAAAATAAGAGCAAAATGAAGCGCGAAGAAGACAAAAATTAGGAACAGAAGTACAAAAATCCGCAGAATAGCATACATGGCAGAGATGAAATCTAAAGCATAAGAACATTTTTGGAGATTCTAAAGCATACGAAACAAACTAAAACAATCACATAGCAAGCAAAATTTCCAAAAATCAAGGAAAAATCGCAGCACATTTCACAAGAACATGAAGCTAGAAACAAAGGAATTCAAAATTAGAGACTCACCAGAGTAGAAGAAGAAGAACGGTAACTTTGAACTATGCCAGAAATGCCGTCAGAAATCCTCAAATTACCGAAGATGGAGAAAAATCAAAAAAGCTCGAAGGAAAAGATAGAAGTGTAAAAGTTGTGAAATGAGCGGAAAAGTGCCATTTAAAGCAGTTGAGAAAAGACAACTCTTCAAATTCAACCGTTGATCACACCTACGTGTCACTCAATCCATAGTTTGCACACTCCTCAAGAAAAAGTTAATGATAATTTAGCTATCATGAGCTGACTATAGACAAAGATGAAAAATTGGAGCAGAGTGTTCACTCGGTATGTGGATCCAGGACAGAAGATGAAGAGTCTGACTGGTTGCCCACACGGACGGAATAAATCCTAAAGGATTTAACAAATCACTTGGGGGGACTTCTGTTGACTCGGTATTTTATAGATACAGATGGAGGACCATCAAGGTGCCACATCACCAGTCGGCTTATAGCTAGATCATCATCCGGCCAGCCGAGTGAAGAGTCACGGTCTCACTGGCCTAAATAGGAGGTAGAGTCACATCATAACTCCTCTTCCCAAATAGGTAAATGGGAAGATTCTCCTTTCCTGATTGGATAAACAAGTAGAAACCACTTATAGAGGAAATCAAGCCTAAATAGGATCCTTACCTGATAAGGACTCCTCACCACCAATAGAGGAAACACACTCCTATCAGAAAAAGTAACTACATATTATAAATATGGGGCTACCCCCATATCTCAGGTATCGCCTTCTAAACCCTAAAACTCACTTACTTACTTGCCTCCTCTTTATTACCGTCGCTGACTTAAGCATCGGAGAGGGTACGCCATTCACACGGCTAGTCACTTTGATGCCCTTTTCTATCTTGCAGCCACCCTCTTCGGCGAAGGCAGATCCTCTCTCTTTCTGTGAAGGTTAGCTCAAGGTACCCTTTCTTTGACCAATCTTTCAAATGTTATAAAAGTTTTCATATGAAGCCACATGTGCTTAAGAATTTATGTGATAGGCTAAAAATGAAGAATTTATTAGCTGATGCCAAGGATGTAAGTGTTGAAGAAGGTGTAGCGATGACTTTGGCAATTCTTTGTCATGGGACAAGACAACGAATTGTAGCAGAACGCTTTCAACATTCAACTACTACTGTGCACTTTTGGTTTAAAATGGTTATACGAGCGTTATCTACCTTAGGAGTTGGTTTGATTAAACCAAGATATATAGGTGACGTTCAACCTGAAATCCAACATAATCGAAACTGGTTTCCTTATTTTAAGATATGGTTTTTAACTTACTTTTTCTTAAAAAAAATTTATTACATGATTGAATAAATTCATTTTTCTTTAAATTCCTTTTAAGTATAATAGTATATTGTTTATTTATATGATAACACTCAAATTATTGATAAGAATGTACATTTTATTTAGAATTGTATAGGTGCTATTGATGGAACACATGTGTTCGCCTAGGCTCCAGTGGCCAAATCAAAAACATTCCTTGGAAGAAAAGTTGTATTAGTAACACAAAATATTATGGCAGTTTGCTCTCATGATATGTTGTTCACCTTTGTCTATATTGGATGGGAAGGGACAGCAAATGATTCTCGTGTATTTCTAGATGCATTGACAAGAAGTGATAATAATTTTCCTATGCCATCGGGTGGTAAGTAATTTAAAACACATTTTATCTCAAATTATATAATTTTACTAAAACAATTTCTTTCTTTATAGATTATTATTATGTTGTTGGTTATCCCAATATACCTGGATTCTTAGCTCCGTATCGAGGTGAGAGATATCATTTAAAAACTTTTCGTGGATGTGGGCGTATTAGAAGGAAGTATGAATTGTTCAACTATAGGCATTCATCTGTACGCAATGTAATAGAAAGGACTTTTGGGATGTTAAAGGCGAGATTCATCATTCTTAACTCGATACCAAGTTATCCATTACATAGGCAAAAAATAATTCCTATAGCTTGTTGCACACTTCATAATTTTATCTGCCAGGAAGATAGAGCTGATAATCTTTTCACTGAATATGGTAGAGAAGGGCTAGAATTTCATAAAGAGAACAATCCTGATGTGGTACAAGAAGGAATCCAGATTGACATGCTTCAACAAAGTCAAATGAGTGCTATCAGAGAAACTATTGCAAATCAATTATGAAATGACTATACAAATCATCGGTAGTAAAATAGTATTTTGTCTACTTCGTTTGTTAGATTTTTGTTTAGTTACATTATGTTTTTATTCTAAAAGACATTTGCATTATTATTTTACGTTATTTTAAATTATAATGACATTTAATTAAATTTATTTTAATTTTATGATTTATCGATAGAAAACTTACCATAAATTTCTTTTCAGTATTAATTTGTTATGTTTTTAGCCAATTATACTTAAAATTATCAATTATTATTTGAAAACAGAAAATGAAAAACTAGACAAAATGAATATGTTTTTGTTTTCGTTTTCTTTTATCTGGAAAACAGAATACTGGAAAAAATGGAAAATAAAAATAAAACTGAAAAATGAAAATAGAATTGTTTTCTGAAATTAATCAGGCCTTTGGTGTTTCTTAGAACCAGTTTCTTAGTGCTTTTCTTCTAGCATTACCTTCTTCTAAAAAATTTATCTCTTACTCGATGGTTGTCCTTGGAGTGATATTATAGAGGTTAAGGTATTGATGTACTTATTTCTGAGATTTCTTATTTCCTTCAAACTCTTCACTTGAATTGTCCTTTCTTTAGAGTGCTGAGTGTTTTCACTTTTTATAGTGGATTAATGTTTCGGAACCTTTACTTCTGAAGTTGATGTATCTTTTGGCATGTTTAGCTTTGACTGTCTTTGTCTGACCTTGTCTTGAGACTTGGTCTTCTAAGCCTAGGAGAGATGTCTTAGAGTCTTTTTATTATGATGCGGAGTTTGCAAAGAGATTGATATGCATCTTAGGCATGACTTTAACTCGTGTTACCAAGATGATATCCTTCATGATTCCTCTGAGCTTGATCTTCTTGTCTTTTATCTTTGACTTATCCTGTGAGTGCAGTCTTCTATATTTTTGTGATCTTCAAAACTCTTATTCTGGGTGTTCTAGCTTCTGAGACATTCTTCTTCTGAGCCAAATCCAACAAAAAGAATCACGCGCGACTCGAATAAAGACGGTTCAAAATGAAAGAAACAGAAAAATGATATCCAAAATATATTTATATCAAAAAATGTATTGTTATAAAATGAAATTTTATACTTATATTATAAATTAATTGATTGATATTAATGTAATTTTAGATCTAAATTATTAGACCGATAAAATCACTGATTAAATATCGATTGAACATGTATATCATGTACCATTAGCTTCATCTGTATAGTTATGTTAACATTTCTAAAAATATTAACTCATGCACATCTCTATCCATACTTTAGAACTCTTGGATCATGTTGAGCTTATGAGGTCATTTCCAAGCCAAACTCACAAGCCATAAATAGATTAATTCAAACATCTAAGTGAACTAAATAGCAACGAAAATAGAAATTTCATATAAATATGTCTAAATCTTATTTACAATTACATTTTTAGTTTGAATTCTTTAATATGCAAAATATAGTCAAGTTTAACAATTCAATAGACTAAAATATAAAACTCCAATTTTTAAACAAAATTTGTGAAATTGCACTTACATTAAATTTATGGAAAAAATCTCACCCCACTCTAATGTAAATTGGACTTTAACCTTTGATATCTAAAGTTATAAATTAAAAATTAAAAAGAAAATTATTATTCATTGAGTCGAATTAAAATATTAATATAAAAATCAGTGCATTTGAACTTTGGCGGGCTCGGGCTTTATAGAAATTGAAAGTTCAAACTCAACCTATGAAAGCGTGATCCGGTCGGGTAATCGGTGAACATGTTTAGATTAAATTAATTAATACTCAAACTTAGTTTTGATAAGAAAATACTCTCAAATTAATCTTAAACCTATATGTCTATTTCAACGACCAGATTAACTTAAAATTTTGTGTTGATCCTCGGTTTGTTTGCAATCTCAAAATTAACTAAATGCTTACTATTTTTTTTTTTTGTTAATGACCTAGAATATAGCATTGTAAATTGCAATGAAACTTTAACTTTACAATTTTTGTTATTCTTACTTAGGCCACGTTTGTTTGTAAAATATTATGTATGTATACTTTCGAATTTTCATGTGCTTGTTTTATTTGTAAAATAAGTCAGAAAAAACTATTTTCCAAGTCAATATGAAATGTAGTGTAAATAATGAAAATGTTTTACCCTTTTAAAAGATGAGAAAATATTTTTCCTTCATCTATATCACATTCACATTCTCCATCCCTCGTCAACAATAAAACCTATCGTTTCTTCTATCTGACCACCACAACTACCACCACCTCCTTCACCACGACAATCACCGCCTCAACCCACCACACCCCACCGCAGCCACCAACATCTCCACTATCGCATCCTCTTTCATCTCCACATCTGTCTTCACTATAATCACATTACCTTTGTTGGAAATATGGCATAAGTGATAATGATGTTCACTATCAACTTTAGACTTAATTATAATATGGAAAAGCTATGATTTGAATAATATGAAATATGTTATTGTATTCTACGTTTCAAGAGCTTTCCAACGATATATTATACGCCTAAAACGGATTAACGGTGAATGAGAAACTGTAGTTTAAAGTTTGGACATCTATCAAATTTAGATACGCTAAATCGGTGATTCGGTACCGAAAAGGTATTGACATGTAATTTTTTTTACCAGATTTTTATTTGAGATTAATGGGTTTTTAATCTCTTAATCAATATTTTTTCTCATAACATCCATGGTTAATGACCATAAAGATATGATTACAAATGTTAATGGCCATTAAGGTATGGTTACAAAGGTTAATGCCCTTTAAACCCCATTAAGTCATGTTAATGCCATTTGTCCTATGAATACCCTATTCTTGTAGCCTTCTCACACACACTTTTCTTCACTCTTTCACTCTTGAAAAAATTCAGTTGGTATTTGTGCTTGTTTACTTTGTGATTTATTTTTTATTTTCATACTAAAAATATCTCTTAAAGTTTTCATTCCTTTTACAAGAAGGCTACTTAGATTTAGGTTTTTATTTGCAAAAATTATATATTGAATGACTTAGTCATTGACCTATATGAGGTATGTACTATTAAACGTATTGCAAAAGAATTGTGGATTCCTTAAATCGAAATTTTTTTATTGCTAATCAAGTTTTGGCGAAAGCTAACGTGGTGGAGGTCATTAGAGACTCCAAAAAGGGCAAACAATATGTTAAACATAAGTTTAAAATTAGACAAAACAGAAGCATATCCAAGAGACAAATGTTAAATGGAAAATGCTTAAATTGCAAAAAGATGAGACAAAAATTATTTGTTTGTAAATTGACAAAAATGGTCAATTACATTGAGGTAAACGTTATGAAAGAAATTACAAAAGATGTATATGACATCAACTTATGTGTAATTTCTGAGGTCAATATGACTAACTCAAACCTAATGGAGTTTGTGGCTTGACACTGGTGCTACTCGTCATATATGTAATGACAAAGAGTCCTTTGTTAAGCTGACTTGTATTGAAAATGGGGAGAAGCTCTTCATGGGCAATTCTGCTACTTCTAAAGTTAAATGACATGGTACGGTGATTCTGAAAAATGACTTTCGACAAAGAAGTAAAACTGCAAAATGTCTTGTATGTACCTGACATGAAGAAGAATCTGGTTTCTGGGAGTCTATTGAGTGCACACGGCTTCAATATGGTATTTGAATCTCAGAAATTTATTTTGTCTAAGGGAGACATGTATGTGGGAAAGGGATACGAATGTAATGGAATGTTTAAATTCAATTGTACCTCTTGTAAGCAATATTCTATTAATGAGAATAACGTTATGATTGAGTCTTCTAATTTGTGTCAAAGTAGACTTGGACACATTAATTTTGATACTTTATGACATTTAATTAACTTGAATCATATACCCATATTTCATATCGATAAATCACATAAATGTGAAACGTGTGTTGAGACAAAATTATCAAGATCTTCATTTTGATCCGTTGAAAGAAATTCATAACTACTCGGTCTAATACATACTGATATTTGTGACTTGAAATACATTCAATCAAGGGGAGGGATGATAGCACAAAATATTGTTATGTATATTTGCTAAAAAGCAAAGATGAGGCTCTGGAGAAATTTATACTCTATAAGCAAGAAGTAGAAAACCAATTTAATAAGAAAATTAAGAAGGTTAGAAGTAATCGTGGTGGTGAATACGTTGCACCATTTGGCGAGTTTTGCTCTCAAAATGGAATTATTCATGAAATAACACCACCTTACTCTCTATAATCAAATAGTGTAGCTGAACGCAAAAAACATACTCTAAAAGAGATGATGAATGCAATGTTAACCAGTTGGTTTACCACAAAACATGTGGCGTGATGCTGTTTTGTCAGCAAATTATCTTTTGAACAAGATATCACATAAGAAACAAGATAAAACTCCTTATGGATTATGGAAGGGTAGAATGCCTTCTTATAATTACTTGAAAGTGTGGGGGTGTCTTGCAAAGGTAATTGCACCATTACCTAAACGTATGAAAATAGGTCCAAAAACGGTGGATTGTATTTTCATTGGCTATGCTAGTAATAGCAATTCATATCGATTTCTTGTGCATGAATCTAAAAATCCGGATATACATAAGAACACTTTGATTGAGTCAAAGGATGCTTCATTTTTTGAAGATGTGTTTCCATGTAAGGAAAAAGGCGAAGGGTCCGGAACTAAAAGGTCTCATGAACTTATTGAAAGTGACGGTCAAGTTGATCAAAAAGTTATTGATAAAAATGACAACCTTCAATCAATAATTGAAGAAGGTGATCAAAATTCTCAAGAAGAGAATAAATTGAATCACGAGGTGGAAGCTACAAGAAGTAAGAGGACAAGGGTTGAAAAACCATTTGGTCCGGATTTTTTAACGTATATGGTTGAAGCAGAACCTCAAAACGTATAAAGAAGCTATAAGCTCAATTGAAAGTCCTTTATGGAAAGAAGCCATAAGGAGTAAAATTGATTCCATCTTGCAAAATCATAAGTGGGAATTAGTGGACCTTCCTCCCGGAACTAAGCCACTAAGTTCTAAATGGATTTTTAAACGTAAGCTAAAAGCTAATGGAACAATTGATAAGTACAAGGCTCATTTAATCATAAGAGGTTATAGATAAAAAGAAGGCCTTGATTACTTTGATACGTATTCTCCAGTGTCGAGAATAACATCCATTAGGATGATACTTGCAATTGCCGCTTTGCGGAATCTTGAAGTACATCAAATGGATGTGAAAACTGCTTTTCTAAATGGAGATCTTGAAGAAGAAATTTACATGGAACAACCCGAGGGTTATGTAACTTCAGGTCAAGAAAGAAAAGTATACAAACTGGTGAAGTCTTTATATGGTTTAAAGCAAGCACCAAAACAATGGCATAAGAAATTTGATGATGCCATGATGGCAAGTGGCTATCGTATAAATGAGTGTGACAAATGTATATATGTCAAAACTACAAATGAAGGATATGTTATTCTATGTTTGTATGTTGATGACATACTCATTGTTGGAAGCAATGAGAGAATGGTAAAGAGTACCAAGAATATGTTAAATTCTAAATTTGGCATGAAAGATATAGGACTAGCTAATGTAATTTTAGTCATCAAAGTTCAACGTTCACCTAACGGTCTTATATTGACGTAGTCACACTATGTGGACAATACTTGACAAGTTTAACAAAGGTGATATTGGTATAGCCAAAACACCGTTAGACGTTAGTCTACATTTGTCTAAAAACAAAGGTGAATGCATAGACCCAGTGGAATATGCAAGGGTTATAGGCAGTCTGATGTACCTTACAAGTTGTACAAGGCCTAATATTGCTTATACTGTAAGTAGTTTAAGTAGATTTATGAGTAATCCAGGTAAAAGCCATTGGAACGTGATCGTAAGAATACTAAGGTATTTGCGATATACTAATAATTATGGACTACACTATATAAGAGAACCTGTTGTACTAGAAGCTTATTCTGATGCTAGTTGGATAGCTGACATCAAGAATTCTAAAGGTACAAGTGGATATGTGTTCACTCTAGGAGGAGGAGTGTCTTGAAAATCCTCAAGGCAAATGATTATAGCTAGTTCCACAATGGAAGATGAGGTTGTAGCCTTGGATGAAATGGGAGAAGAAGTCGAATGGCTTCTTAGAGGATATTCTAGAATGGCCTAAGCCTATGCCCGCAATTTGTGTACATTGCGATAATCAAGCAGCGATTAAAAGAGCACAAAATGTTATGTATAATGGTAAGTCGATATACATGCATCGTTGACATAATACCGTTAGACAACTGATCTCAACGTCAATTATCTCTATTGATTTTGTAGGATCAAAGGATAATATTGCGGATTCGCTAACCAAAGGGTTAAATCGAGATCAAGTTGAAAAGACATCTAAAGGAATGGGACTAAAGCCTATGAATATTTAAGGTGCTATGTGAAGGAAAACCCAACCATGTTTGACTAGAGATCCCAAGATCTTGGTTCAATGGGACAACCTAATTGCATAGACCTTGTATGGTCACTGTAGGGGTAACCCCGTGTCCATTCCTATGATGTAAACAACGACAAAATAGGTTAAGGTTAAGCTACATGCTTTTAATGATCCTTTGTGCATCAACGGCTGAGCAAAAGAGATCACCTATGTGAGAGTGAAGTAGGGTCGCTTCAAAGGATACTATTAGGGCATAGTAATCTAAAACTCTTGCAGAATTAGGAGATGTTCATGGCCATAACGAACATAACCATGAGAACCAAAAAACCGTGATGTGTTGATATTTGTGTGGGGTATATCATCGTTTACACAAATGGCAGAATAGCTCAAGGACATCGCATCTACTAGTCAGCCAGTAAAGTAAATATACTTTCACAAGGGAAGGTTCAAAGGTTGTAGCCTACCTATCCTATGCAAATATTGGCCGAAGAGAATTTTCACCCTTCGAATTTTGGAAAATGTCTGTATCGTTTTCAATTTTCATTCATGTGGGGGATTGATGGAAATATGGCATAAGTGATAATGATGTGCATTATCAACTTTAGACTTAATTATAATATGGAAAAACTATGATTTGAATAATATGAAATATATCATTGTATTCTACGCTTCGAGAGCTTTCCAACGATATATTATACGCCTAAAACGGATTAACGGTGAATGAGAAATTGTAGTTTAAAGTTTGGACATCTGTCAAATTTAGACGAGCTAAATCGGTGATTCGGTACTGAAAAAGTATTGACATGTAATGTTTTTTTTCACCAGATTTTTATTTAAGATTAATGGGTTTTTAATCTCTTAATCAATATTTTTTTCTCATAACATCCATGGTTAATGACCATAAAGGTATGGTTACAAATGTTAATGGCCATAAATGTGTGGTTACAAAGGTTAATGCCCTTTAAACGCCATTAAGCCATATTAATGCCATTTGTCATATAAATACCATATTCTTGTAGCCTTCTCACACACACTTTTCTTCACTCTTTCACTCTTGAAAAAATCCTGCCGGTATTTGTGCTTATTTACTTTGTAATTTATTTTCTGTTTTCATACTAAAAATACTTTCAAAGTTTTCATTCCTTTTACAAGAAGGCTACTTAGATTTAGGTTCTTGTGAATTGCTCTTCACACGGTTAGAGTTTGACTAACGATTGCGGTTGTATCCTAGGAGACAAATTCACCTGTAGCGGATGAATAATTGTCTTAAGGAAACTGAGTTTCAGGCCTCCGCAATAAGCTTCTTCTTCGGTAAAAGGTTTAAGTATTATTATATTATAATTGTTACATTTCTATATCTTTGAGAATCATATTATAATCTATATTTATTCTTAATAAAATATAGTATTGTTTATTTTATTCAATACCGCTACTAACAAGTTTCTAACAACCTCCACCTCCCCTTCACCACCACCTTAGCATCCTCCACCATTATCACCGCCACCATCTTTACCCACTTCTTCTTTCAACGCTTTCATCACTACCTCCTTCATCCAATTTTTGCTACCACCACCATTTTATTTATTTTCATCTCCAACTCTGTTGTCACCACTACCATCTCTACTTCCTCCTCCTCCTCCACCTCTACCACTACCACTACCATCAGCACCAACACCACCACACCTCATCTACTTCTACAGCCACTACCATCTTCATACTTCTGTATCCACCAATGCCACTACAATTGTCGCTAGCTCTCTTCACGGGTCGGGCTATCCGTCGGGCCGGATCCAGTCCGAGCCTGCGCTCATAGGCCGGGCTTGAACACTTTTTTCTTTACTCAGTCCAGCCTAAGCCCGAACCCGAATCTGTTAAACCCAGAAGTTTTATAAGTGGGGCTTGATTTTTGTATAAGTACCCATGTCGGGGCTGATGAATAATAATTTTATTTATTATATATATTATATATTGTATTAAATAATTTTTTTCAACTTTTATATTTTATATTAATGAATTTTTAAACTTAATTACAATAAGTTGTATAATATATTACGAACTTCAAGTAAATGACGTAGTTATATGTAATTTTGTCATTTTATTTCTATTAAATCCACAAAAAATATTTAAAAAATATTTAGAGGCCATGGGCCGGGTTTGGGAATGCCCTCATAAGCCCGGCTCAAGGCCGAAATTTTAAAGTGTGGGTCTGGTCGGGCTTGGGTTGATATTTTTAGTCTAAAGCCCGACGAACACGTCTAATTGTCGCTTATGCATATTTCAACTTGACTACTATTATTATTATGTACCATTCCCAACCCACCTCCACAAATATTTATTTTTATGTAAAAATATTGATTGTTCTACATTATTTATTAATAATAATCGATTTAATATTTCATATATCTTTATTTTTATATAAATATGATTGAAAATGTTAATATATTAAAATATATAATATTAATTACTTAAATTTTATGGTCAATAAACATTTTTAATATTTTAAATAAACACTTAAAAAGTATTTTATTATCTTGCGTAATTTATTCCCTTGCACAATATTTCTTCATGCGCATTATTTTCATACAAACGAACAAGATCTTAGTTGTAATTGGATGAAATATATTGAGACCATTTAAAAAAAATTCCAACTATCTTACTAAAAAAATTTAAATAACAATGAATTATAAGACACTCTGCTTCAAAGACCTTTTCGAATATAAATAAAGGAAATTCTTTTTACCTGTAATAATAAAAAAAAATGTTTGTTTGAATTTTCTGTTCAGTTTCTCATATTTATTGAGATACAGCTATCAATATAAAAGTACATTTCTTAGTTAGTTGTCAAAGGAGTGAATTCTTGTTGCTATTGAATATAATTGTTGGTGTTGAGTTTGGAATTATTCTTTCTTCAGTTCAAATTAAGCAAATTAAATTTTGGAAAAAGGAAAGGGATTATATTCCTTATGAAACTAATAAGAAGTAACAACTAATACACATAAATATATTATAGAATTTGGTAGGCAATATTATGTATTCTTAGGTGGCAATGATATATGATGAAATAAAAACAACTTAAATAAAATAAAATTTCAGTTATTAGATGTTAATTATGGTTTTTCAAAAAAAGATGTTAATTACTCCCTCCATCTTTTTAAAGTAGGCATTCTAACCACTTTTTCAAATATTTTTTTACTTACCATTCTCAAATATCTAGACACCTTTTAGATTATTTTTTCAATTATACCCTCATTTGTCTCATTATCATTAATTATAATAGAGTGAAAAATTAAACATTAATTAAAAGATAAAGTAATATTTTTCTATCTTTATCAATTAATTTTTTAAAAAGTGTGAAATGGGAGTATATAGTACTATTTAACAATAAATTGTTAAAAGTTAAAACATATCTGTATTAGGTACTAAACCACTGGTTTATCTCACTTTATGATTGTGAACCGATACGTTTCTTCTTTAGTCAAATATTTCCGTTGGTGGAAAAATTTATGATAATAATATCCTTAATAATACTTATAGAACACGTTTTTATATTTTCAAGTATTTTTTTTATTGAAGAATATTATATATTAAATAAAATAAGAATTAATTATAATTTTAATTAAATGTGAATAAATATAAAGTTAAGTTTTTTTATATGTTAAAGAATTAACTCCTTAAGCTAATAATTATGTAGAATGATTCACAGACCGATAAATATAAATAAACCTGAAAAAATTAAAAACAGTTTACCGTAGTTAAAGCACCCGACAAACACATAAACAGAACACAAATAAACTTAACTTGTTATTACCGCAAGAAAAACACATGCTCTTAGGCAAGAATTTATCTGAAAATAAAAAAATATAAAATGCTGCAACCTATATTTCTTTAATCCCCGACTAACGACTTCATCCACAACCATAAACTGTGTACGCCATAACATCAACCAGTAGTCCATATCTGAAATGATCTTATTTGGAGATAGATCCAGGTGTCTTCTGTAAAAAATCAACAAGTATCTTATCTAAAGGCAATGTAGTCCAACCCAGTTGTAAAACTATCAAGATTGAGATATGTAGTAATAAATTCATTTTTTATGAAGACGGTTGTATAACGGATGATAAAAAAAGTCGTGTTTGAAGAAAACGGTTGTATAATGGATGATAAAAAAAAGTATTTAATGCAGATATAATAAAAAAAATTAAAAACAACATATTTAATATTTTTTTATGAAGTGGCCTATATTTTGATTTTAGAAAAACTTCAATATAATAATTACTTTATAAATATAAACAGTAACAAACAATTGTTTTTGTATTTTAATTTTCAAATAATATACATGATAAATTGAGGAAAATCAAACCCATTGGGAGCCTAGATGGTTCAGCCAATAATACCTTAAATTCGACTAATTTATTCTATTTAAATTAAATGAAATTAACGGTCATCTTGTAAATTTGACAAGTTTAACGGTGATTTGGTACCAAAAAATATATAATGTAAAAAAAATTACATTATAGGCGCATGGTTGAAGAATAAATACTTGAAAGGAGCAAATTTAACCAGAAATTTTTTTAAAAAAAAATTTGTAGTAAAAAGGGGCTTTGTCAGCCCGTTTTCAGACATGATCCGGGTATTCAACCCACTCCTATTTATTTCAGATTTGGCATCTAAAATTTTTTACTCAATTTCACTCCCCACACTTTCATCTCTCTTCAATTTCAAATTTCACTCTTTCATTTCTCTCAACTCTCTTCATTTCCATCTCACAAATTTCCCTCGATTTGTATTTTTAATCTACTAAATTTTACTTGTATAAGCTAAATCTAAGGTAATAATGGTTGTTATTTTTTGTTTATTGAATTTATTATTGTAAATGATAATGTTGAACTTATTGTCAATTTTTTACAGGATATTTACCACAAAAAATAGAGGTATGTAACCCAAATCTTTAAATTTTAGTTTTGATACAAAATTTATAGTTATTTGCGTGTATGAACATATTTTTGCTATTATTTTAGTTTTAGTTATACATGTACTATAAGGTAAAAAAAAAATTTTCGTATATTAATTAACATATTATTGCTTTAGTTTTAGTTTAAAAAAAAAATAAAGAAATTAACTATAGTTTTAGTGATATTAAAATAGAACATATTTTTTATTTAAGTTCTAGTTTTAGTTTTAGTCTTACAAAAAAAATAAGTTAGATATAGTTTTAGTGAAATTTAAAATATGCACATATTAATGTTTTACCTTTAGCTTTAGTACAAGCTAAAAAAGAATTACCAAATACAATATTAACAAAATTTAATTTTGTAATAAAAAGTAGACGAAATTTGCATATAGGAACATATTGTTGCTCTTGTTTTAGTTTAAGTCTTGGTGTTAATTTTAGTGTCAATCGTAGTTTAGTTTTTTGTAAAAAAAATTAAAGAAATTGGCTTTAATTGTTTTTTAAAATAAAAAATTAGTTATACCTTTAGTATTATAAAAATTTATTTATTTCATATATTATTGCTTAAGTTTTAGTTTTTGAAAACAAGTTAAGTATAGTTATACCAAATTAACATTTATCATATTTTTGGTCTAGTAAGATTATAGTTTTAGTTTAATAAAGTGTTAATTTACATGCTTTCTAATTTAATACATTACTAATTATAAGTCCAAAATATCATTAATTTTTGAAGTTGTGTATAATGTACTAATTAAAGTGGGAAAATATAAGTACACTCAGCTGTAAGTAAAACTCCACATAATGAGATTTAAATTATTCATATTATATATTCGTGTATTGTTACTTAGTTTTATAGTCAATAATTAACATTGATTTTGTACAATTTGTATAGATGGTGAGGACACCAATTTGTCCAAAACTTGCTTGGCAGTTCAAGAGGCTCGAAGATGAAATGAAAGAAATAAAAAAAATCTCATATCCACATGGATATAATGATATAAATGCATTGTCATCTCATATTATAAAAATGCATGATAAAATGCAAAAATATATATGGATAGAAGGATTTAACATGGGAATGAATCAAAAGTCCCTATTCACATGTATGTTTGAATCTTTGAACAATAGGTTTCTTAAAAAAAGTTGAAGCATGCATTTGAATTTAAAAATGAAAATTACAGAGATGTGATGAAGTTATTTATAGAGTACTTATGCAATGGTCTTCACGTTTTGGTTCGTATGGAGGAAGGAACTATAAATTTAAGGAGTGGCCCGAAAGTGATTCGCAGGAGATCGCTAGCCAAGGATCAACCAACTTTATGGCATTTGGAATATGCAATGAGCGCATCCATTCCAACTAGAAAATTATATGATTAGAAAAATTATGACTATTATATATTTATGTAGCTTTTATTGTTGTTAGAAGAATTATGAGTAGTATAAATTTATGTAGCTTCTAGTATTTTTATTATTGTGAAATAAATATTGTTAGTTTTTTATATATTTAAGTTATGTTTGTGTAATTAATATTTATTTATGTGTGTTTACTTTATATTTGTTTATAAATGATCATTAAACAAGAAAATTAATTTGTTTCTAAATCAGGAAAAAATGTTAGTGAACAACCATTACATTATATATTGGGGTGCAATGCAAAAATGTGTGAAGGTGAAGAGGAAGCCGTTGTTTGGTAGTCTTGTTCAAAAGATATCAACAGATATTGGATTTGAAAATAATGGAAAGATAACAAAGATTGTGTACAGGTATCTGGTTCCACCAACTAATTATTATTGTTACATGGACATTTGTAATGATGAAGGAATTGAATTTATTCACTATAATTTGGACAACATTTCAAATTATCACACGGTTGAGTTATTTGTTGAATATGAGGTATATGGTCAAGAAGCAGCATCCCCTTTTTCATTTCAACAAAATCAATCATTGTGTACATTTGGTTCCATGGAAGCAAATACAGGATATCCTTCTGTTGGAGTTCAATCTACAAGAAATATGGGATGCAGTGATGCTGGAGAATCCAATCCTGTCCAATTTTTTTCAACAATGACAACTCCAATGATAACAACAACAGGTGGAGTTACTGGTGGCATTGCAACAAGCAATGAGGTGAATCCAATGAATGATATTGTGGGAAGTTCCCAAAACGAAGTAGAAGAAATAGAAGACCCAATTTGTGATTATGTTAATGGCACTGTGGAACCAAATGATATTGACGACGCGTTGGAGGAGCAATTCATTTACGATATGGATATGTTTGACAGTGACAGTGATAATGATGACGGGAATGTTGATAATGAGGCTACCAATGAATCTGATATGATCGATTTGAATATGACTCCCCCGGATGTTGAGGAAAGGCACGACGTTCCACCTATTGCTCCATTAATAGCTTTTGAATTTCCAGGCCCTACATATACAGCGATAGAGGAGAATGATTATGTAAAATATGCTAATGATATTGATGACATAAGCACATGGGATGGAGTGTCCGAGTTGAGAGTTGGATTAGTTTTCCCAGATAAAAAGTCTGTGCAAACAGCGGTTAAGATCACGTCGATGAAAAACCATGTGTCTTATCGAGTGGTTGAATCTTATCCATATAAATTAGCTCTCCAATGTAACAACAAAGAAGGTGGATCGGGACAAACATGTGGATGGAGGCTCCGTGCAAGCCTTAAGAAGTCAATCAATATGTGGCAAATCACTAGACTCCCTAGTCCACATACATGCGTGAACTCTCAACTATCTCAAGACCATCGGAATCTCGATGGAAATTTAATTGCTGGTTCTATATTTGGAATGGTTTCAAAAAATCCATCACTAAGCCTTGATGTAATAATTGAGCATGCTAAAGATAAATGGTGGTTTACCATTTCGAAGAAGAAGGCTTTTTGTGCAAAAAGAAAAGCAATGCAAGAAATTTTTGGCAGCTGGGAAGGCTCGTATAATATGTTGCCACGTTATCTGAATGCATTGACCCACTACAACCCTGGTTCTGCCACCATTTTGATCACGGATGCAACAACTGACAGTCGATATCGCATGTTCAGTCGAGTATTTTGGTCTTTCAAGCCATGCATCGAAGGGTTCAAGCACTGTAGACCTGTAATCCAGATTGATGGGACATTCTTGTATGGGAAATATCATCACACATTATTGGTAGCAACTGCGCTAGATGGTAATAATCATATTCTTCCCATTGGGTTTGCTATTGTTGAAAGTGAGAACCGATCTAGTTGGGGGTGGTTCATGGAGTGCATAAGGGTGTATGTGACACAATGTGAAGGTCTAGGTGTCATTTCTGATCGCCACAGTGGAATACTATAGACAATGAATAGTGAAGTTTCAGGGTGGGCAGAACCTTTAGCATACCATAGGTTTTGCCTCAGACACTTTACAAGCAACTACAACAAAAAGTACCACAATACTACAATAAAAAACCTATTATATAGAGCCGGTACGAATGTACAGATTATGCACTCTATCTATTTCTAATGCTTTTGGTATGCTGCCGACATATAGCTATAACTATATGAATTTTATTACATGTAGGAGCTCAAGCACAAGAGCGGAAGTTCTTAAAGCAGATGGACGAAATCAGAAAAATGGATGCACGAGCGTACCAGTGGGCGATGGAGAAACGAGTGCAAAAGTGGAGTTTGTCAAATGATAACGGCTCAAGGTTCGGTCATATGTGCACAAACGTTGCTGAGTGCGTAAACAGCGTGTTAAAGGGCATTCGACAAAGGCCTATCCAGAGCATTGTTGAACATACCTTTGGAAAAATGGTACATTATTTTGATACCCGTCGAAATAAATACATGAATTTGCTTCAAAAGGGTGAACATGTTACTCCTGTTTGTAAGAAAATAGTGACAAAATATGCGCGTAAGGCAGATTGTCATACTGTGACATACTTCGACGGTAGAAGTGGACTGTGCGAAGTTTTAACTGGATATGACCCAATTCTATTAAAAGGACGCAATATTCACGTTGTGAACTTAGAACGTCGAGAGTGCACATGCAAGAAATTCCAAATATACAAAATGCCATGTTCGCATGCAATTGCGGTATGTAAGTGCTTGCGTTGTGACTTTTTCGAATTCGTTGATAAAGTGCACACTTTGGAGGAGAACTTAAAAGTGTACAATCATCCATTCCAACCTTTAGGCCACAGGGACTATTGGCCTGAAGTGAACTCGGCAACAGTGGTTCCGAATCCGGCTTGCAAACGGAGCAAGGGAAGGCCAAAGTCAACGAGAATAAGAAATGAAATGGATGAAAAAGAAAAAGGGACCACTTCTCACAAATGTAGTAACTGTGGCCGAGGTGGACATAATCGAACAACTTGTACCAATCCCGGTCGTAGTAGGCAATATCTAAATTAGTAAGGGATCTATCACTGTGAAATTATTATTACTATTAAGTTTGTCTCTTCTTTATAATATTTTTTAACTCTGTGAATGCATTATTGTGTATTTTATGGTATGTTTACTTTCACATTGACATGTCTACACTTTGAGTAATGCATATTTGGTAACTCAAAGCACTTAAAGTTTAGTTTTTAAATATTTTTAAATGGGTTTCAACTTTGACCACAATGCTGAATTTTTATACTAAATGAGTAAATATTTTTAAATAGTATCATGTCCATATTGTTTTCATATTTAATCATTTATTTATTTTCTTTTTCATTACTTCATAAATTTTTTCAACACCTTTGGAAAAAATGCTACTAAAAACAAAACCAAAGTAATTCAAAATAATATGAAAACATAACATATTAAAGAAAATTTACTTGAGTTCGAAATAAATAAAACATTTTTTTACAGTACAAAACATGCTACAATTGGTATTCTGGGTTGTGATGTTGGGTGTCTTGTTCGTTAAGATCGAACGTATTTCGATATCGGACATTCATTGATCCTTAACCCTCTGTGTTCAATGCATCTGAATAATCTAATCTCCTTGGACCCATTCCTTCATATGGGATATTTGTGTTCATATTATTGTATAAACCACTTGAAGGACCAATCCCAAATTCATAACCCATCTGGAAATTTGGCATAATTGTATTTCCATATGAATCAAGTGTAACATGTCCAAATGGAGGAGCATTAGGTTGTACCGGGGTGTGATATTGTTGGACAAATGAGTCAGGACTGCCAAAATCAGAATTATTTCCACCATTCGGATCATTTGTTGCATTATCATTTTCTCTAACATTTCCATTATAGTACTGAAACTCCAACTTTGTTCATTCTGGATTGTTGATTGGCCTACGACATTCTGGTTGTTTGATGGACCTGCAACATTCTGGTTGTTTGATGGACCTGCGTCATTCCGGCCCACTGATGGGCCAACATTTCCATAATGCATAGGAAAAAAATAGGGTCCTGGAATTTGTTGAATTCCCTCAGGGAATGGAGGAAAAGGAACTGCATCTCGTTGCATATCAAAGGTTCGTTTAAGACGACTTGCCAACCAGGCGGGGTTTACCACATTTTCATATGGAATTGGCGGTGGACCTACATGTGGTCGAGCTATCCTCTCCATACGATATTCTTGGTTTAATCCACCAAGCATACTTCCGACCATGTTTCTAACGTTTTGACGGTAGGTTTCGCCTCCTTCCATATAGTACACTTGTTGAAGTCCGTCTCCCTACCACGAATAATATTATGTCAAATAAAAATCATCAATATAGTGACATTATTATTTCGCAATAAAAATTTATACTTTCAAACAAATATCATACCACTGCATTAGTTGCGGCACCAGTCGGGCTGATCCAACGTCTTGTAATTTGAAGGTACCACTGCATATATTGAGATTGATATAGAGCTTGTGGACTTGAGAATGTTGGACACCTATCTCTAACGGTTGCAATCCGTTGCAAACGTGAATTCCACGCAGCTATGTATTGAGCATGTTTGTTGCCTCAGTCAGCACTTGTATACCCGGTCATTTTGATAGTTTGGAGATCGTACACTGCAGGATTAATGGCTTGCGGTATAGGTTGATCAAATCCAAATTGGCGCATGCACCGATCTGGATGGTGAAACTCAACTATATGCCATGATATAATTGGTACAATTGCTCTCCAAACTATATTTCCACTGGTACAATACTCAGGCAACAACCCTAAGATTTCATCATATGGTGTCCATACAAACTGCATAACAAATGCATAGTCAAATTATATGTCATGTTTTATACTATTAACGTGTTAGCTCTACCCATTAATCAAATTATTTTTCAATAAAATAAAACAAACCTGATCAGCTGGCAAACAATCTAATCATCTTCTTATTTCTTCCAAATGGAACCTTTCAGAACCTACACCTTTCCACCTGTGATTCACTTACATTGTTCAAATAGTTTACTTTTTCTAAAATATTTTATCCCCTTACTAATTGAAACTTAATAAAAAGCTAACAATATAATTTTACCTCATAGCATATGGTTCTTTGTCACAAGCTTGGTAACGTGGTTCAGAGAATCTAGGGACTATGTTTTTTATCCGCTCAAAAGCCCATACTTGCACCAGTTGGAAATATCCACACATATTTTGTTTCCCTGGACGTGTTGCTTTTGACAACTCTCTGTACAAATAGGCCAGGACAGCAGCGCCCCAGGCATATCTACCAACACCTATGGAATTCAAATTTCGCAATAAGCTCAGCCACATTACATGTTCACTATTTCCACAAGTATTGCTAAAGAGCAAACCCCCAAATAACTGCATTAGAAATGCTCGAGTATACTGGTCAATTGTACATTGATCGGCATCAATAGGTAAACAAGAGAACTCTTGTCTAAACCATTTCAGCCTTATATTACTTCCTGATACATCAGTTGTCCTCGGAGATTTTCCTAACAAATTTTCACTTGTTTCATAAAGATTCTGGGGATGTTTCGTTACACTTGTCACTACATCTCCATCTACACGTAACCCCGTTAACACCTCAACATCCTGAAGTATTATAGTGGCTTCACCAACGCTTAGATGAAATGTGAATGTTTCGGGTCGCCATCTCTCCACCATTGCATTAATCAGTTTGTGGTCTACTATCATTGTAGCAATTTTTACAACCCCTTCAAAGCCGCATTCAATTATTTTTTCATATATTTTTGGGTTAATGTTGTCTAACAATGACCCAACCCCGCCTTTATTCAAATATACTTCTGAACATTCCTGTCAGTATAAAATCTTCAATTAATAATTTTATTGATTCAATTACATTAAAATTAAAAAAATTGTCTAGGTATACATAATATTTTACCTCTCCACGCCATATATTTTGTGATCTATGCTTCATTTGTAAAGTTAACACATCCATCTGAACTGGTCCAGGATTTATAATCTGTTCAGCTCTTCGAATTTGTTCCATTTTTCCTTGTAAAACAACACAATTTTTTCTAATCAAATTACACTTACATTTTCTACAGAATTTTCATACTAAAATAACCAAACAAACCAAAGTATACTAATATCAGTTAATATCAAAATTATACTAAAACTAAAACTAAAACTAAAATTATAATCTGTTGATATATGAAACAAAAAAATTAACTTATACTACCACTAAAACTAAAATATTAATATGTGAATATTTCAAATTTCCAAACTAGAGTTAATTTTTTTTTTCAAAAACTAAATGTAAAACTAGTTTATATATGCAAAAAAATTAATTATAAGTTCAAAATTATCATTTAAAATAGTACATTCTATGAACACAACATTTTTAAACAATTAACAACCATTAAAAAAATTAACAACCATATTAAATTTATTTTATTATTTTTCAAATTTCACTAAAACCTAAGCTAATTTCTTTTATGCTCATTTTCAGCAGAAAATTTAAAAAAAAAATTCAGTGGTTAAATTTGCTCATTTCTTGTATTTATTCTTCAACCATGCGCCTATAATATATTTTTTTTTGTATTATGCATTTTTTGGGTGCCAAATCCGAAAACAAATAATAATACTAAAACTAAAATTGGATTAAGGACCTGAAAAATGCAAACTAGTAAAATATATATATCAAGAATGTACAGTCAAACAATAAATCACAAATAGGTGCAACCATAACCGGGACAAACAATCAGTTTTGATGCTTTTTATTTTTAATAAATTCGATAAATGCAGAAAATAGGCTTTGAAAGCCAGTTTTCTGCACTACGGGACTGACGACTAACAGTATGTCGGAAATAGTCAGTTTTCACACATTTTTTTTTGAAAAAACACATATTTGCAGAAACTCAAGACTTATTGCAAAAGCTTTTGGACCCGTGATCTCATGTGTTAATGACCTGTAATTTTCAACTTATATTTAGTTCAGTTCAATTCAGTTCAGTTCAATTCAGTTCAGTTCAGCACTATTGAGTACTGCATATATATAAATTTATACTGAAATAAATTCAGTTTAATTCAGTTCAATACTGTTACTCATAAGTTAAAAAAACAATGCCTGACTTAGAAAAATCCATTTGTACTTTTTTTTACATATGTTTTTATTTTTTTATTTTTTTTGCACCCATCAAAATTGGTGGCCTAACAGAAATCGTGCTTTTTGTTTTTTAATATTTAAAGAGTACATTTTGTTCACCTGTTTGAAACTTGTAACCTTTGATTTATTCAGTGTATTACGATTTCTGGTAAAGGTGCAGCTGAAAACTTATATTTTTTTTTCAAAAAGAAGCATGAAAAAACCAATTTTCAAACTATTTCCGGCTTGTGGTAAGTCGGCAGTCCCGTAATGCAGCTTGTATTAAATTTTTAAAAAATAAAAAGCATGAAAACTGGTTTTGTGCAAAGTGAAAACTGGTTCTGACAATCAGTTTTTGTCCCGGTTAAAGTTGCACCTATTTGTGATTTATTGTTTAAGTGTGCATTCTTGATATATAAATTTTGCTAGTTTGCATTTTTCAGGTCCTTAGTCCAACTAAAATTATAGCATAAATATGTTCATACATGCAAATAACTATAAATTTTGCATCAAAACTAAAATTTAAAGATTTGGCTTACATACCTCTATTTTTTTTAATTGTAAATATCCTGTAAAAAAATTAACAATAAGTTTAACATTATCATTTACAATAATAAATTCAATAAACAAAAAATTAAAAAAATAACAACCATTATTACCTTGGATTTAACTTGTAGAAGTAAAATTTAGTAGATTAGAAATCAAAATGAAGAGAGTTTTGTGAGATGGAAATGATGAAAGTTGAGAGAAATGAAAGTGTAAAATTTGAAATTAAGAGAGAAAAGTGTGGAAAATAAAATGGAGTAAAAAAATTTAGGTGAAGAAATAAATGAAGTGGGTGAAAATAAATTCACCCACTAAAATAGGTGAGACCTGTTTGGTCTCACCATTTGGCATGGGAATCTCCCCTCTATCGTTTTCAGACAAAAAGGGGCTTTGTCAGCCCATTTTGTCTGAAAACGGGCTGACAAAGCCCTTTTTACTATAAATTTAAAAAAAAATTCTGGTTAAATTTGCTCCTTTCAAGTATTTATTCTTCAACCATACGCCTATAATGTAATTTTTTTTGCATTCTATATTTTTTGGGTACCAAATCCGAACATTTAAGTCACCTATATATTGGTCAACACTTGTTCGGTTGGACTCAAATAAATTACAGTAATTTTTAAATGTAACTTAACTATAGAAATTTGTAATAAATATTAAAAGAATCAACTCGTAACAACTTCTGCTTAGTTTATTTAGTTTATAAATTAAAATTTCTTAATCTAATAAAATACCAAATTAACATATTGAAACCCATATTATACAATTATTTTTCCAATATTTTTAAAATACACTTAATATGCTGACAATTATACAATCTATATTTAAGGTTATTTTTTTTTGGTAAACTTTAAAAATATGTCTTGCGGTTTGGCCGTTTTGTAAAAAGGTCCTTGTGAAATTTTTTTTAAAAGGGTGTCTTTGGTTTCAAAAGTTTGCAAAAACATGCTTCTTAAAATTTTGAAACCACATTTGGAAGGGTAATGTTGTCCATTTTGAAGTAAAATTTTGCAGCTTTGTTTATAAAAATACAATACACATTAGTGATAAATTTTAGAATTTTTTGAAAATTACAAATATTTAAATTAATTAAAAATTGAAGATAACTTTAAAAAATCATAACAAAATGAAAAGTTTCTGAAATTTACTCAAATCTTGATAAATAATTCACAAATAATATAATTGAAATATAGGAATATTGAATTTATTGAAATAACTGAGATTACCCTTACAAATGTGGTTTCAAAATTTTGAGAAGCATGTTTTTGCAAACTTTTGAAACCACAGTCACCCTTTTGAAAAAAAATTCTACAATGACTTTTTTGCAAAACGGCCAATCTACATGGTATGTTTTTAAAGTTTACCCTTTTTTCTACTAAAAGCTTGATTTCATGAAAAATAAAAAAAGTAGTAATCGGGTATTGAAATATGTATACTAAAATTAGAGTTAAAAACATAACTAAATTTTAGCTTTTTCCATCCAGAGAACTGGCCAGTCCAAGCACACACTCGTTGGTTTAATGGTAGTATTATTCTCTAGTTGTGATATTTAGGAATTCTAACCATAATTAAGATCATAATAACATAAATTGGAACTAATATCTTAGGACATAATTTTATCTCAATCATATGTAATACACACATGTTTTTTGTCAAATTAATTCGTTATTATTAGTGATTTAGCATGACTACATCATATTAAAACATTCATCAGATAAAAAATAAGTACTTGGAATTCTATTTTTACAATAGTATGACTGGAATTAAACATGTATTTTTAAATATCATAGCATATTCTCAGTTTTTTTTGAAGAAGCATGTTTGCAAATATGTTTGACTTCAATTTATTAAGTGGGAAAAGAAATCAATATCTTATATTTTATACATATATTATTATAAATATTAATTAATTATAATGTATTGATTATAATCCTATTTAAGAATTAATGTGACTTTTTTTTCCTCATCAAATATTTGAAAGGGAATCACAATATAACTGCAAAAAAGTATAAATTATAAATCTGTTTAAGAAAAAATTTGAATTTTATGATGGTACGTACTCCTATAATGAAATATTTAAATTATTTGTTCAACTAATATATCTCCTAAATCTATTTAATGAAAAATTAATTTATTATTAATTTTATTTAATTCTGTTGGTTATAATCCTATATAAGAAAAAATTTGAAATTCGTAATAATACATACTCCTTCTTATTTAAGAATAAGTGTGACTCCTTTTCTCTCATCAAATTTTGACAGGAAATCATATGATAATTGTAGAAAAGTATAGTGTTTATTATGTTGAAGCAAAAACATAATTCGATAGATGATATCAACCCAATTAGGGTGCAACTAAAGACATATTTTATATGTGATATAAATTTAACTAAAATGCAATGGACCCTCAAAGTACGTGTTCTCCGCCTTTGAACCATTCTATAATGCAATAAACCAAATTCAATATTTACTATTGAAATGGTTTTGCAAGACGAAAAGGTATGTTAATAAATTATTTGTTATTAAATATTAAAAAATTACCACAATAAATGTTTAATAAAATCGCATAGCTAATAAAAAAATCTACTCTTTTTGATATTTTTTAATATTGCAATAGGGAGATCGCATTCAAGTGAAGGTAACAAAAATAACATTTCCAAGTTTGTTGGTAATCTTCAAGAACTCAAGGTGTACCATATGAGGATCTTCGGGAGGTCAATGACCAAAATTTTAGTTTGAATTTATTTGAATTAGTCCCTTATACAGAATTGCTTGATCCAAACAAAGTCAATGAAGATGTTCTATTTGGTATGTATACATTTTTTATTATTATTTTTAATTGAATTCTATATTTTAAGAAAATTTTTGAATTTTATAATAGTAATTACTTCTTAATATGGATAATAATAGAATATTTTTAATTATTTGATCAAGTGAATATAAATTTCATTAAGTATATCTATCAATTAATATATCTCCTGAATCTATCTTTTCAAAATTTAATTTATTTTTCTTGATTTTATTTTATTCTATTGATTATAATTCTATTTAAGAAAAAAATTAAATTTTATAATAGTACTTATCCCTTCTTAGGGATTATAATGGAATATTTTTAATTATTTAGTTACGTAGAATAATTAAACAAAAATTTCATTATTATCACAATAAATGTTTTTTTGCGTGTTTCATATGTTAAGATGATTAATTATTAAAATTAATTAAGAAAAAAAGAAAAATGTTAAATAAAAAATTTTATTTAAAGGAAGACAATATATATGTATATATAATATTAAATAATGAAAATTTTACAAGAAAATTAATTAAGAAGCTAAGTAGCTAATTAGTGGAATTAATTTGACCATTCGGAATCAATAAAGGAAACAAGGGAATGAAATTAAGAAGCTAAGTAGTTAATTAGTGGAATTAATTGATCCTCATATTTTTTCGTGTATTAAATTTATATGTATGATTACTTCAATTGAACCTTCTTTTTAAATTCATTAAATTAAAATTTTTCCCGCAAACAATCATATTTCTTTTTTTTTAAAAAAATATTTAGCTAAAAAATTTGGACTGTTTTTTTCTCAATTACAATTAGGATAAATTATTTTTAACATCATTAAAAAATAATATTTTTGATGAATTTGGATGTTATAAATATAGTTTTTTACGAGAATTAAATTATAAAAAGTTATTTTTGGTTAACTACATTAATACTTTTAGGAATAAATGGAGATTCAATGGAAAAAACAAGTAAGAACATCGTCAAATTTCAGCGATATAGGAAACGACTCTATGGTTTTATCTTTGTGTGAGTGTATTTTTAACACTCTTTTAAAAATCCCCGCCTAGTCCCGATTAGGCCCTGCCTATGCGATATTTTGAGACTTGTCGCCCGACTTTTCATTCCTAGGGCGCTATCAGGCGCTCGACCGATTTATTGCGGCCTAGGCACCGCCTAGTCCGATTTTTTCCGCCTAGGCGATGCCTAATTTAGATTTTCTATGGTACAATTATTTATAATAATCATAGTTTACCAATAGTTTAATTGGTAAAACTAAAGTGTTCTCATAATAAAATTATCATTTTGAGTCTCAAAGCAAGAAACAATATGATCTATATCATCTAATGATTTTTAAAACATGATCTAAATTATGTTTTTTTAATACTTTATATTATTATAATTTATATTATAGTTGAATTTATATTATTATATATATAATAAATATCTAAAAATAAAAAATACAAATCCGTCTAGCTCCCGCTTAGGTTTTGCCTAGGCCCCACCTAGGCGTTTTTAAGCTCCGGCCGTCCGACTAGCGCCTAGCGCTTTTTAAAACATTGATTTTTAATAATAGTGATTGACTCCAATATTTTATAATTTGGAAATACATATCACTGAGATATAGGATATAAAGAGGTTTTCTGCATTTTTATTTGATACACAATATAATATATTTTTTACTTTAATATTTTCTATGTTATATATACATTACAAAATAAATTTATTACTAATATACTGATTACAAATTACCTATCCGTACATAAAATCTTAAATAGTATCAAATCTTCAAGCATTCTAAATCACTCAATCCCTTTGAAGGAGGGTGTGCCAGTGATGCTACTTAGGGATATAAATCAAACATCAGAATTGTGTAATGGCACGAGATTGATTGTCATAAGACTAGAAGATCGGTCATTGAAGCAAAGATTCTATCAGGAAATAAGGCTGGAGAAAAAGTGTTCATCCACAGAATAACATTAACACCATCTAATGCATGACTACCTTTAAATTTCATAGAAAGCAATACCCACTTGCATTATCATTTGCCATGACTATTAATAAAAGTCAAGGACAATCGCTTTCTCATATAGGGTTATTTCTTAGTAGATCCATATTCACACATGGACAACTTTATGTAGCTCTATCGCGAGTGACAAAAAGATAGGGTTTGAAAATTCTGGTCTATGATGATGATGGATAAGTAATTGATGAAGCTATAAATGTTGTATATAAAGAGTTTTTTTTAATATAATTTGATACACGATATAACATATTTTTTAACTTTAATATTTTCTATTTTTATTATATATATTACTAAATAAACTTATCATTAATATACTTATTACAAATAATATATCTGTACATTATACGGATACCACTGGTAATAATGAAAACAGTTTCACCGCATATTTTTAAAAATTAACACAATAACAAAGCCACTTCGGGGTTACTATTTGCTTTCTATGTTTTTTATTTAATTATTAATTTTAAATTCATCTTCAAAATATATTTACTTATTATATTAATTTACTTATTTCACAGTCATTTTAAATTTTTTCTACATTTATTTGTTTTTCAAATTTAATGGTCAGCCTAATTAAACTCCATTTTAGATAATTAGCTGTCGTAGTTCACCTTCATTTTAGATAATTATTACTGATTTCAAACTCCATAATTAATATTTTGATAAAAATTTACCATATAAAAAAATAAAATTAAAAACTAATAACTAGTAATAAAAGTTAGAAAAAATGAAGATCAAGGCCCAATTCTTTTTAATTAATACGTAGGAATATTGAACTGATTGGTATTGAACTGAACTAAATGGTATTGAATTATACTGAAACTGAAAACACTGAAACTGAAAATACCAAAACTAAATAATACTGAAAATGAATTATAATTAATAATATGAATAATATTTTAAAAATATTAAAATACATAATAATTAATAACACTTTAAATAATACTATACATTCTAATAACATTTATTAATTGTTACGTATAATAATAATTTAATATACCATTATAAATTATTATTATTATTATTTATGGTAATTATTATTACGAATATTACCTTATTATTTTAATTGTTATCGATATTTATAAAATGTTATTACTTTTATTTATTTATTTCTCCTATAAAATTATTTATGGTAGAAATAATAATTAATAATTTTAAAAATATTATTATTAATTTTTTTTCTTTGTTATTATTTATGATTACTGATATTAATTAATAATATTTATATAATATATAAATAGAAATAAACTAAAATTAAAATTAAAATGATATTATCATTAGTATTCATTACTTTTTAATATTTATGAATAATAATATATATTAATAATATTAATATAATGTATAAACTGAAACTTAATATTGAATTCTGAATGCTGAATGCTGAATACTGAAACTAAATATTAAATACTAAAATTGATCTAAACTGAACTGAACTAAATGATATTAAACTAAACTAATTGATACTAAATTAAACTAAACTGATAGAAAATAAATTGAAAAGAAAATGTCCTAAATAACAAAATAAAAAAGGACACAAATGTCATTTGAAATTAAGCTACTTCTGTATAATAGAATATAATTCAAAATAAAGGAATAAAGTTTTATAGTAATATATTATAATAAGAGATAAAAAGTAAAGATAGGAGAGAGAAATTGAGCTGTGATTAGCTGTCCGTTTGATGTGTAATGCATTATTATTTCTCTTCTCTCTGCTTCACAATTCACATCTCCAAAATCCCTAGAAAAAACCCTCTTCTTCTTCTTCCTCTCTCTCCCCAAACCCTCATTTTCCATTTTTTCATTCTTTAAATCTCCATTTCTGTAAAGAGCTGCAGTAGTAGAACAAGAACAAGTGGAGCATTTTGTTTATCAGATGTCTGGTGTGAGATGAAGAACATTACATATTTTCCTCTTCTCATTGCCCTCTTTTTCACCTCAATTTCTCTGTGTTTTTCCGTTTCTGCTCACCAGATCTCCTCTATCTCCTCCCATGGCCATCTCTCCGATGAGGAAGCTTTGTACATTAAGAAGCGGCAGCTTCTCTATTACAGGGATGAGTTTGGTGATAGAGGTGAGCGAGTCACTGTTGATCCATCCCTAGTTTTTGAAAATCAGAGGCTTAGAAATGCTTACATCGCTTTACACGCTTTGAAACAAGCTATTCTCTCTGATCCGATGAATATCACCGGAGATTGGGTTGGATCACAGGTTTGTAACTATGCCGGCGTTTTTTGTGCTCCTGCTCCGGATAATAGCTCTATCAGGACCGTCGCCGGAATTGACCTCAACCACGGCGATATCGCCGGTTACTTGCCGGAGGAACTCGGTTTACTGACGGATCTGGCATTGTTCCACATCAACTCCAACAGGTTTTGTGGTACTGTGCCTCATAAGTTTAAGAACTTGAAGCAGCTGTTTGAGCTGGATCTGAGTAACAATCGGTTCGCCGGGAAGTTTCCTCGCGTTGTTTTTCAGCTGCCGAAGCTGAAATTCTTGGATCTGCGGTTCAACGAGTTTGAAGGAACTGTGCCTCGAGAGCTGTTTGACAAGGATTTGGATGCAATCTTCATCAATCATAACAGGTTCGTGTTTGATATCCCTGATAATTTTGGAAATTCACCGGTGTCCGTCATTGTTTTGGCCAACAATAATTTCCATGGCTGCGTGCCTGCTAGCTTGGGTAATATGTCTAATCTTAATGAAATTATACTGATGAATAATAATCTCAAGTCCTGCTTGCCGGAGGAGATTGGAATGCTGAAAAACCTTACGGTTTTTGATGTGAGCTTTAACAAATTGATGGGGCCGTTGCCGGAGAGTTTTGGAGGACTGGTGAGCATTGAACAGCTTAATGTGGCTTATAATATGCTATCCGGAAGTATTCCGGCGAGTATCTGTCAGCTGCCGAATCTGGAGAACTTTACTTATTCGAATAATTATTTCAGTGGACAGCCGCCTGTGTGCTTGAGGTTGAGGGAATTTGATGATACAAGGAATTGTTTGCCCGGAAGACCGTCGCAGAAGTCGCCGGCGCAATGCAGTGCGTTTAAGCCTGTGCCTTGTAGCTCTTTTAGCTGTAAACCATTTGTGCCTTCTTTGCCTCCTCCACCTCCTCCTTCCCCTCCAGTTGTCTTTCCGCGACCTGTATCCTCTCCACCTCCTCCGCCGCCGCCTGTTTACTCTCCACCTCCTCCGCCTTCCCCACCACCACCTCCTCCCCCAGTTTACTCTCCTCCACCACCACCTCCTTCGCCTCCCCCGCCTTCCCCACCACCGCCTCCTCCGCCAGTTTACTCTCCTCCTCCACCACCTCCTTCACCCCCTCCGCCTTCCCCACCACCGCCTCCCTCGCCAGTTTACTCTCCTCCTCCACCGCCTCCTTCTCCCCCTCCGCCTTCCCCACCACCGCCTCCCCCGCCAGTTTATTCTCCTCCCCCACCTCCGCCTCCGCCTGTTTACTCGCCCCCTCCTCCGCCTTCAACACCACCACCATCGCCTCCTCCATCTCTACCGCCACCTTCTCCATTGCCTCCATGTGTGCGTCCCTCGCCTCCTCCACCTCCACCTCCAAATTCTCCACCACTTCCGTTGTTCTCCCCACCACCACCGCCACCTTACTATTACAACTCACCACCGCCACCATCGCACTCGCCGCCTCCACCTCATCATTCGCCCCCACCACCTCCACACTCACCGCCGCCCCCACATTACCCGCCACCAGTTTACCCCTACTTATCACCGCCTCCACCCCCAACCCCTGTCTATTCTCCACCACCTCCAGTCCACTCACCACCACCACCATCTCCTCCACCTTGTATAGAGCCACGCCCACCTCCCCCTCCGCCCTGTGTAGAGTACTCACCGCCCCCACCAACACCCTACAAGCCGCCACCATCCCCATCACCGCCACCTCCACCTGTTAGGCACTCATCTCCGCCTCCACCAGTTAATTACAATTCTCCACCTCCACCAATAGTCTATGGGAGCCCACCTCCTCCATCTCCAGTATACGAGGGGCCATTGCCGCCAATTACCGGAGTATCATATGCCTCACCTCCTCCTCCTCCCTACTATTGATTCTTTTGAGAATTCTCCTCTTACCTTTCAACAAAAAAATTATCATTCTAAAAACCAAAAAAATATTATAATTGAAATTAATTTCTATTTTCGTTGGGCGATTCTCATCGCCCATACGGGAGAATAAGGAGGAGATTCTGAAATGGGTCTAGCTTTTATCCTCCCTACCAAATGGGTCTTTGAAGATGAGCATTGTGGCATTATTATTGAATAGGATTGTGGTGAAAATGCAGAGAGCAAGAAAAGAGAGGTAAGAGGAAAAGTTTTCTCCATATATTTATTCGATTGTTATGCAATATTTGAGTCAATAAAATATTTCAGACAGTAGTTTTCAGAGAAGTTTGTATAGTGATGGAATGGGAGAACATAATCAGGGGTGTTCTGCATCTGGTTTTGTTTTTGTTTTTTTTTTAAATTTGTTATCATCTCTTTTATATCATACATTTTTTCCCAATTTTATAGTATAATCAGGAACAATTTACTTGTATTAATATGCATAATTCAGTCTCAATTTTCCAGTATTGTCTTGATTTCCCTTTTGCTTGATTTGATCATCCATCTCCATCTTGTTTGTGTCCTATAATTAATGTCAATTTTGGTCTGGAATGATTTTGAAGGGTTACCAGGAAATTGATCATCGTTTTCAATCTTATTGAGAATGATAAATTCCAGAGGTGGAAATATGCTGAATTGTTGACCACATAAAATTTTGATGCAAAGATCACATGATTGATAAGTGGTGTTGTGTTTTCAATGGGGAATTCTCAAAAGTCCTGTAGATTGATTGTTTAGGGTTAGTAATTAAGATGTTGGTGGGACCCTAAGAGCCATCTAATTAGGCCTTGATTGGTGGGTGAAGAATCCTTGGTCTTTTCTGTTCTTTTCCATCCCATGTGATTTGCACCCTCTAACGGGGGATTAGGAGTTCAAAAATCTTACATCCTAGCTAAACTACTGTCCAATAATAGAGCCTTTACTCACAGTCTCATTATGATCTTCATCAAAAGATTAAAAAGTTAAGAAAAAAAAGTCAAATTGGCTACAAATCCCTTTCAGATTTATGTAACTTTATTTTTGTTGGAGCATCTATCTTTGTCATGGGATCCTAGTTAGCTAATGGTATTGACTATTCATTGATTTTTTGAAGTAGTCTAGTGATTGTGTTTTTTTCCTTATGATTCACCTGAGTTTTGACTGAATTCAGATCCGATCCGGGTCGCATATCTGGCTATGGTGGGAGAGCCTTCCAATCAAGACTTTTTGTGTTTACTAGGACTCGAATTTGAGACCTTACTTAAGTGATACCAAATTACTTATCACTTGAACTAATATTTATTGATTAGTGATTCCATTTTCACTATACCAAAAAATCCTAAAATTAATTATGTTAACCACGGTGTGTATTCTATAGTTTTTTTGTTTTTCATACAAAGTAACAGTTACCGTGGGAAGTTTAATTAAGAGCAAAGTAATGGTTACTTTGTTAAAAATAAATAACCGTGTAAAACCTTGTTAAACATTTAAACTGGTATCAGGATTTGAATCCAAACTCTGAAATTTTTCATCTCAATTCATACTTGTTTTTATGTTTATGCAAGACTGAGAATATATTAAAAAAAATTCAATTTTCCAACTTCACCATATTCAAACAATTGAACATAGCGCGAGCTGTAATATTGTCTCTGTCAAAATATTTATAATGCAATTTTTTCTTTTTAAGCTTCAGAACTGATTAAGTTATTCATCATATAATAAAATTGTTTCAAAAATAATTCCAAAAATTCAACTCACAATTTATTTCAAATAATGTCAATGCACTTAAAAAAAACTTGATTAGCCTATCAAGGCTGTGAAACATTTGCTTTTACCATGTAGTTTGAAGTAATATAGTCCATAACCATTTTCAAATTTTCCATCAGTATAGGATCTTTTTTTTTTTTCATTTTCTAAGAATGTATATTGTTGTTCCCAATATGAATAGGAAAAACTATAAATTTTCAATGTTATTGTTAAATAGAGAATGAATATTTCGATTGAATTTTTGATTTGCTATCCAAATATGAATTAGTCCATATCCAATGAAGTGTCACGAAACCGGTGGTATTTATCAGAATTAGCGGTATCCCGAAATCACAACCGCATCGTTGTAGAGACCGTGACTTAGTTGAATAGTAAAACAAGAGAGAAAAAAAGGCCATAGTATGTTCCATTATAAATAAGGGTAAGCACAAGTTGAGTTGGCGTATAAATCTAACATCTCCCTCTAGATTGAGGAAGCATCCATATATCAAGGGATGATAAATTAGGGTCCCACTGCTTGCACTTTGAAAATGACTAGTCCCTATCTTGTACAAGTTATTGTTCCACAATTTATAGGCAAAGGCCCCAAAATTATTTCATTGTAGCTTTGTTCCAGAAATGTTGTTTCTAATTCTATTCCCTTCCATTGTATTTGGGCAAACCTTAGTGTTGCCACTTGGGTTTCCATGTGCATAACTACAAGATTTCTTTTTGTTGTTAGTTTTCTCTTATATATTTGAATTTTGTTTTCATACAAGTGTTCAAATCCTCTAGACTACACCACACCTCGACCAAACCGTCTATGGGTGTCTAAGAGAACTCTGACAAGCAATTACACCGCTGTAATTTCCTTGTGTATACCCGTAAGAAAATTTAATATGAAGGAACAAGTGTTATATACGAAAACATTGTTATTAAACTCGGATGGAGCAGTTTGGGAACGAAATTATTGTATTGAATAATTGTTCAATCTAAATATTCATTTATTAAACAAATATGAAATATAAATGTGAATAACGTTTGGAGAATAGTCATTAGTTCACCGCCCTTGACCAGACAACTGAACCAATTGAAATGGAATGCCAGTTTACGATTACATTGTATAAAATTGTAAAAACGATTTACTATTTTTCATTAGAGAATCCAAATAAAAAAAAAGGATATAGTATCTTCATGTGTGATTACAAAATCTCACAGTAGTGTTGGGGTGGGCTTGTACCAGCACATGCCTCTCTGCCGTCGGTAAATTAGTTAAAATTCACGGCAATGCCTTTGCAACCGTTGAAAAGTATGGTAAAATTTATTAGCAAATGTTTGGTCCAACAATAAAAATGTCATAACAGTGCAACTCCAAAATCGAAAGACTACAATTGACTATTGTGATGAAAAATAATAATTTCTGGGAAGATTTATGTTCATTTAAAACTCCATCCAAACTCAAGATTCAATTGAATAACAAAAACAAAGTAAATTGATACTAATTGTAGAATGATAGCCAGCTTAGAATTTTTGCAGTTTTTGTTAATTTAAATATTGGGAAGGTCCAAATTGATAGGTTTGCAATATTCCATGATGCTAAAATATGCAAATATTATTGGGATTGGTTACAACATAAATGATCTTTTGTTTTATTGAGAGAAAGATGCCGTCTACTTAAAGGCAGTCACAAATCCCATTATTTTTTAGGTCTGAATTTATAGTAGCATACATATTCCGTATTTGATCAATAAGGCTTATTCTAAGTGGTAAATGATTCGGTATCATTTAATCAAGATCTCAAGTTCGAGTTTTAGTAAATGCAAAAACTCATTATTAGAAGACTCACCCACCACAGTTAGATGTGCACCCCGAATCGAATCTAAATGTAGCTGCACCAAAACTCTAAAAAATCAGATTTTTTTAAAAGCTCAATTTTTTTAATAAAAATTAAGTAAAAGTAAAAAGGAACCATTGCCCATACTATACATGTAAAAAATCTGCTCTATCATTTTGTGACTTTATTCAAAGTTTTAAGGTTCAAATTACATCATAAATACAATTACAATTAATAATTTTATTTTAAAAAATAATCCCATTTATCTTTGCTTTCAGTCCGTTTCATTTTTCATGTTATAAATAAATATATGTCACACGAATGAGATGATATAGATGCAATACATATGCTACCAATCAAGGACAATAGTAATATAAACAAACTGGCCTACTAAGATGCTATACACATGGGCTGTTTTGGCTTTTCACATCAAATTTATAATGTATAGTTTAAATTCAACATATAAGTTAGTTGACTTCATTTCAAATGTGACATATGTAAGTATCATTTAATTAGGACAGGCTGTGATTAGGTCAATTATATTTATACCATACCATTTACACAGACGCTCTTTAAATTTTACCCTATGAACTAGTAAATGGTTTATTTGCTTTTGAGGGAGTAAAAAATACTAGTAATTTATTATGCTGATAATTAATTAATACTGTAATACTAGCAAATACTAATATTGTAACAACATTGGGATAAACACTTGCGGGCAAATCTTAATTTTCTCTATTTATAAATTATAGATACTAATGCTACATTAGATATGACATATGATTCAATGGACTTAGTACAATTGATACATCTATAAAGAATAAATGAGAATTGTAAAGATTAATCCCTGGTTCCTTCCAAAATCTTCTTTCTATAAATAAAAAGATTATGGCATATGATCACACGTAATACTTATTTATCTTTCTAAATCGTATTGGAGATGACGAGCAATAATATTTGCTACGAAAGGTTAGATACCACGCATAAAAGAAACAAATAAGAATGAAGAATAGTATATAAGTGGTGTCAAGTTAACTAATTTTGTGTAAGATGGACTCAGATTCATTTATTGTTGGGAAACAATAATCAAGAAGAACAGACAAACAACTATCGAGATCAGGTTTGAAAAAAATAAAAACTTATAAGTTTAAAGAAAATAAAAACTTGTAAGAATATGTAATCTCCTAACTTCAAATGGAAGCATTTGATCCAAGACAAGGCTAAACACACAATGGAAGCATCCGGTTAAAGTTTGGAAAGGAAAGAAACTTTGAACCGCCCAAATCAGCATCCGAAAGAACTGATTGAATAGCATCCGAATATCAAGATTAAAAGTCATCCGGAAAACACAGTTATAAAGACAAAGGGAAAATTTTCGAAAATAACTTTTTGCTCCACCTTTTTGGTCTTCAAGTCAAAGATCCTTTCCCCACAAGTAAGACAAAAATGACAGCTAGCATTTTTCAGAAAAAGGACAAAGGACTGATATAGGAAAGAGAAAAGGTAACAACCATTTGTACCTAGACCAATAAGAAAAGCGCGTGGCACACACATTCCAGAGTACTGGCCTAAAAGTTGGTGAATCACTAAAATACAAGGAAAATGATCACTGGCAACTTTTCAGCCTCAATCCCAAGGTCAATCGGGTCAAAATCTCTGTCTAACGAATTGAACAATGGTTCCAGAAGTGCCACATATTACCTTATCAACGGTGAAGATTTGATTCAAGTTCAACAATCCGCAATGGCTACATTTATGATAGAAGCCTATAAAAGGGAAGCTTCACAAGTTGAGAAGGTGTTGGTTGATTTAAGAAAGCATTAACAAGAGAATTCGCTAATTCAATCAGAAAACTAATCCCTCCAAGAATCAAAAAAATTCTAAATCTGTTTGTAAGGATTCCCAAGTGAGTTAAACTTGAGGAACTCCAAAACCAAAACCTTTGAAAAAACCAAAGTGTAAAAGATCTCCTACTTGGGTGAGTAGTAAGATTGGGATATAGCTTAAAGTTGGTGCTTTGAGTAGGATCTCCCTGTAGGACTTAGCTTAGATTTAGAGTAGAAATCTAAGTGGTATATCCTGCTAAAGACAAGAGGACTCAGCTAGGAGTTGGTGATTCTAGTGGTATATCCTACATCCGAAAGGGTTACCATTCGAAGACAAATTGTAAGGCTTGATTCCTGCCAGTTGGATAGGAATCCACTAGTGGAAAAGCTCAGAGGAAGGAAACTCCGGGGATTGGAGTAGGCGGGGCTGCACCAGGATAAAACTTTGTGTTTGATTCTCTTACTCTTTACTTTTACATTATATTTCATACTTGCATCATCGAAAACATAATTAAACATGCTAGACTAAGACTTTTTAAAGTCTGTTTATTCCATGAAAACGTGTCATTCACCCCCCTCTGACCTTATTTAGACCTTCACAAGGACCAATAAGGGGTATCAGAGCAACTGCTCACAACTAGAGATCTAACAATCTTGAGCTAAAGGTCCATCCAAGAATCAAAATGAGTTCCCAAAACTCACAACTCCTTCCAGAGGGTATGTCCATTATCCGTCCTCACTCTCCACCGGTGAACACTACATGTTCCGGAAGAACTGAATGAAGAACTTCATTCAAGCACAAAGCATATTAGCATGGATGGCCATTAAAGATGGCCCATGTGAGCCTACTCACGAAGTAGAGGGTATCACTACCTCGAAAGCCTTCTAGTTTATGGGATGAGAATGATTATAAAAAGTTGCATGAAAATGCAAATGCTATTAATATGCTTTATTGTGCTCTTAGTGCAGCAGAGTTTAACAGGATATCTGGATATGAGACTGCTCAAGAAATTTGGCAGAAGCTGGAAGTAACCTATGAAGGAACCAACAAAGTTAGAGAAGCTAAACTTGATCTACTCCAGCAAAAGCTTGAGACCTTCAAGATGGAGCCAAAAGAGTCAATTAGTAGCATGAACACTAGATACACAAATCTAGTGAATGAAATGAAAAGGCTCGGAAAGGAAATCTCTGAAGTAGAGATGGTAAAAAAGGTGCTCCGGAGTCTCACCAAGGAATGGGGTAACAAGAAGACTGCCATTGAATAAGCCCATGACTTAAACTTCTACAGTTAGGATGAGCTCATTAGAAATATCCTAACTCAAGAGTTATCCTTGGAGACATATAGCCAACAAGAGAAAAAGCCTGAAGAGAAGAAGAAGGCTATTACATTCAAGGCAGACTCTGCCGGATCAATCTCCTCCGGATTAGAAAAATAGTTGAAGGAATCTCATTACAACAAAGAAAACATGGCTATGCTTTCCAGATACTTTAATAGATTCCTGAAAAAGAAGGATAGGAGGAACTCCAGAAGGTATGAGTCCAAAAGATCAAAGGAAGGCACCTCAAGAAGAGACATGCCAAGAAAGGCAAAGGAAGAAAAGAAGGATCCGGAAAAAGAAGCTGCCTATTTCGAATATGGTGAAAAAGGCCATTTCAGAACCAAATGCCCCAAGCTTAAAAAGGATATGAAACACAAGAAGAAGGCAATGGTGGCCACTTGGAGCAATAGTAAAGAAAGCAGTTGCTCATCTTCAATATAAGAAGAAGAAACTGCCAACTGTGCATTCCTGGCACTAACTGATCCGGAAGCAGAACAATCTGGAAGAAATCCATCCAAGCAAGATACTATGCAATTTAAAGAATCAGAATCAAAAACATTTAGTACTGAGGTAAACTCTCACTCTAATTCTGTTTCTAACTTTGAACTTGCTAGAGCTTTTGGGATTATGATCAAGAATGTGAGGAAAAACACAAAAGCTATCAAATCCCTATAAAGACAAGTGATGGAGCTTATTGAAGATAGTGAAGCATTGGCACAAGATGTCAACTTGATAAGAGCCACCAAGCACATTGATGTGGTTGAAGAAAACTTCCTGAGAAGTCAAGTGCAGATCTTAAGTGCTAACTTGTTGGGGTTAGATAGGAAGCTAACTCTGATGAATGAAGCATCTGGAAGGAAACCAGGTCCTTCACAACCAAGAAGGAATCCAACGCAGGAAACACAAAGAAATCATAACTATGGCGCTAAAAGGAATCTAGGACCCTCAAATAAAAAACAGAAGAAACATCAGAGGCAACCTCAAGCACAAAGATTCATAGCTGCCCAAAAAGGAAAAGGTAAAGTAGTCCATAAGAAGCAACCTGCCAAGTAGAGAAGAAACTATGGAACAGAGATTGCACCTTCAGCTAGCTTCCGGATACATACTGGACAAGTAAGTATACAAGAAGCTGGATATATGGGAACTTATGGAAAGGAGGATCTTGAGAAGATCCAAAAGAAGCAAGAGCAGAACAGACATGTCTCAGGGTGTAGGTTTTGTGGGAAAAACAACCATCTTACTAAATTATGTAGATTAAAAGATGGCAATTATAATATTTATCCTTGACTTGAAATGGTTGATAACCCGAGAGGACCCAAATCTGATTGGGTGCCCAAACCCACTTCATCTGTTTTGTAGGTATGCCTTATATCCATAATATATCAACACACTTGGTACATTGATAGTGGATGCTTAAGGCACATAACTGGTGATGAAAAAGCCTTCATCACTTTAATCCGGAAGAAATGTGGAAAAGTAAGCTTTGGAGACAACCAAAAAGTATAGATCATTGGGCATGGAACCATTGGATCTGAATTAAAGATAGAAGATATCTTACTAGTTGAAGGACTGAAGTTCAACCTGTTAAGTGTTGCTTAACTTTGTGACAAAGGAAGAAAACTCACTTTTGACCCTGGAGGTTGCTCAATCATTGATAGTAAGTCTAATCAACTCATTCTTTATGCACATAGAGTAAATAATGTTTATTCTATTAACATTAAAAATGAGAAAAAGAATATATGCTTGGTGTCTAAAGAAGAAGAATCATGGCTATGGCACCGGAGGTTGGGACATGTAAGCATGAACCTCCTGTCCAAATTAGCTAAAAAGAAATTGGTTGTGGGTTTGCCTAAGGTTGCTTTTGATAAGGATCACATATGCACTACATATCAATTAGGTAAACAACATAGAAAAAGCTTCTCTTCCATCTCATACATACCTTCCAAGAGGGTTCTTGAACTCTTGCATATTGATCTCTTTGGTTCAATCAAACCATTGAGTCTAGGTAGAAGAGAATACATCATGGTCATTGTGGATGATTATTCTCGCTATACCTGGGTGGCTTTGCTAGTTATCAAAGATGAAGCCTTTGACCAATTCTAAAAAACATTCATCCGGATAGAAGTAGATCAGGGCATAAGCATTGCATGCATCGGGAGTAATAATGGAGGAGAATTCAGAAACAGGGGTTTTGCTGAATTCTGCGAATCTAAGGGCATTGAACATAACTTCTCTACGACTCATACTCCTCAACAAAATGGAGTTGTTAAGAGTAAAAATAGGACCATAGTTGAGATGGCTAGAACAATGCTAAGTGAGAATTGTTTAATAAAATATTTCTGGGGTGAGGCCGTAAACACAGCATGCTACATTTTGAATAGAGCTCTTATTAGAAAGACCTTAGAAAAGACCCCCTATGAAATCTGGAAGGGAAAGAAACCCAAAATTGGGTATTTCATAGCCTTTGGATGTAAATGCTACATTCTGAATGATAGAGAGCAATTAGGAAAATTTGATCCTAAATCTGGTGAAGCAATTTTCCTTGGCTACTCAACACATAGCAAAGCTTATAGAGTCTATAACAAACAAACCCAAACTGTGGTAGAGTTAATACATGTAGATTTTGATGATACTAACCATGTAGGAAGAAGAAGTTCAAATCCAAAAGATGTAACACCGGAAGTTGAAAACACTGGAGAAAAAGGAGAAGTACAGATTCCAGATTCCTTCTAGATCAAGAAGTATAAGGAAGAAGATGAAGGAATTAATCTCAACTTAGAAGTTCCACAAGGTTATCTTAATCACCATGAGATAAACTTTATGGATAATTGAGAAGAAATTAAAGCAGTTGAGGAACAAGCTCCAGACCAGCATGTAGATCTTCAAAGAGAAATCCGGACTCACAGAAGTCATCCGGTAGAAGCCATTTTGGATGATGTCAAAAATCCAGTCAGAAGCAGAGGATAACTTAATAGGATGATGAGCTATGCTGCTTTTATTTCTCTTATTGAGCCAAAGAAATTTCAAGATGCTGAAGGAGATGAAAGTTGGATGATGGCAATGCAAGAAGAACTAGATCAGTTCACCAAAACTGATGTATGGGATCTAGTATCACCACCAAAAGGAAAGTCAATCATTGGCACCAAATGGGTATTCCGAAACAAGCTAGTTGAATCCAGAGTAGTGGTGAGAATCAAGGCAAGATTGGTGTCTAAGGCTACAATCAATAAGAAGGGATTGACTTTGAAGAAACATTTGCCCCTGTAGCAAGATTGGAGGCAATCCGGATTCTATGTGCGTTTGCATCATTCATGGGGTTCACATTGTTCCAAATGGATGTCAAAAGTGCATTATTAAATGGAGTTATCCAGGAAGAAGTCTATGTCAAGTAACTTCCTAGATTTGAAGACTCAAAGCATCCGAATCATGTATACAAGCTAAAGAAAGCCCTATATGGATTGAAGCAAGCACCAATAGCTTGGTATGAGAGACTCACTACATTTCTTATATCCAAGGGGTATATCTGAGGTAAAGTAGATACAACTCTTTTCATGTAAAATAAGAAGAATGATGTCATTCTAGTCCAAATTTATGTTGATGACATCATTTTTGGAGCAACAGATGAAAAGATGTGTGAAGAATTTAGCACTCAAATGCAGAAGGAATTTGAAATGTCAATAATGGGAGAACTCAATTTCTTCCTTGGTTTGTAAATCAAACAGAGTCCGGATGGGATTTTCATCAACCAATCCAACTATACCAAGGAGATTCTAAAGAAGTTTGAAATAGACAAAAGCAACCCAATGTCCACTCCCATAGGATCAGATATAGTCCTAACAAAGGATTGTGAAGGATAAGAAGTAGATCAGAAGCTCTACAGAGGAATGATTGGATCATTATTGTACTTGATAGCTAACAGACCTGACATACATCATGCAGTTTACTACTATGCATGATATCAATCCAATCCTAAGGATTCACATCTCAAAGCAGTAAAAAGAATCCTTAGATATCTCTTAGGAACCACTAAAGTTGGGTTATGGTATTCTAGTAATGGAAACTTCACACTCCAAGGGTTCACTAATGCAGATTCTGGTAGAGATACTCTTGAGAGGAGGAGTACATCTGGAGGCTGTCATTTTATTGGAGATTGCTTAGTATCATGGTATAGCAAGAAGCAAACTTCAGTTGCCTTATCAACCATAGAAGCAGAATATATAGTAGTAGGAAGTTATGTAGCTCAACTCCTTTAGATCAAGCAATAACTAGAAGATTATGGAGTCCAATCCGGATGTGTGGATGTAATGTGTGACAAAAAAAGTGCCATTGAAGTGTCAAAGAATCTAGTACTCCATAGCAGGATGAAACATGTTAACATCAGGCATCATTTCATCCGGGATCATATGATGAAGAAGGATGTTGAATTGGTTTACATACCAACCAATGAGCAAAGGGTAGATATCTTTACTGAGATATTAAGTAAAGATCAATTCAACAAGCTAAGGGAGTCAATTGGTATGTCAAATCCAATTTGAAGAAAGATCTGGAAGATAAGCAATAGTTATCTTGATCCCCTTCAAGTCAAGGAATCCAAAAAATGAAGGAAAATATGTCAACTCTGGATCCGGAAGAAGAATTACCAGTTCAGCAGACAAGAATGACAAATGGCAGAAAAAGTACAGTAAAGTAACTGTAGACGTTTTGAATTTCAAATTTTTATTGAGGAGTCCAAAAGTCATAAAATTAATAGTTGTCGTTAAGAATAAACCGTTCCCATTCTCCGGTTATAACGCCATTTACCTCTCTCATAAATTCCATCTTCCATGTCATCAATCCAATTAACTTTAACTGCATCCAGATTACCATTATACCCTTATGAGTGGACGACCTTTTTCCCACCCGCGAGGCTAGCGTGAGATGCATAGCACGAGGGGTGGAAAATAACAAGGGTTGTGAAGTGTGTCGAGGGATTGATCCTCATTTTAGCGTGATAAGAAGATTGATTGGTTGATGTTGAATTTAAGTCCAATTTGTGTTAAAGGATGCAAGATCAAAATCCCGCACTTGAAATAGAGTCGCCACCCGGTTCAACTCAATCAAGAAATTTTGGTACGATTTTCCCACCGGGTGGTAGACCATACCTTAAGTAGAGATTCCGAGTTCGGATGATGTTATCTATTTTACATTAGGTCAAGTTAAAATATTTCATTCTTTCTTAATCGGTTTAATCCACCCTATTTATTGTGTTTTCAGTTTTATATATTGTTATCACGTTTACCAAGCATTCAAAGCGGTAAATAAATATATTATTACAGTCATCCAAAAATAAAATGCGGAAAATAAAATAATAATTACGTGGCTTTCCAAATCCTATACATTTTTCTATGCAATAAGTAAAATACCCAAAGGCCTAGAAAACATCTAACCTAAATCTACCTGCACAAAACGGTTAGCACAAATACGGCACATTGTACAAAATATATCACGAAGCATGCGTAGTTAGCGAACCAAAAAAGACTCGAGTTAGCGTGAACAAGGCATATTTCATTTACAATTTATGGAGCTCGGTTGGATGGCTAAAAATGGGATTTAATTGGCGTTTGCAGGAAAATACCATTACATCCATCATTTTTTAGACTCGATTGTTGTTTTAACCAGATTATTAGTGAAAATGCCACATGGTGTGGGGTGGGGTCTGTTTTCAGAAGGTTTTGGACCTTCGTCATTGCATTGTACATCCTAACTCCAAAAGTTTAAACTAGGTTGGAAAATAAATGAAATAAAACTGCTGTCTAGAAGGTCATGCTGCAGGTGGCATGATTGAGGTCGCTGGTGGCATGGATGATGCCGCCGGTGGTCTCAACTACATAGGCAGGTTACATGATTTTTAGGATACCATAAATAATGGGTCCTATAAGAAAATGGGGCCACTAGGGGCAAGTGAGGCCACTCGCGGAATCAACGATGCCACTGGCGGCATGGTTGATACCGCCGATAGTTTCAAATGCCTCCGGCGGCTTCTGTTGCTTGCAACAGCTATTTTTGGCCAGAAAGCGACCAAAAACCCAAAACTAAGTATAAAGGGCAGCAAAAACACAACAAATAAGTAAAAAGGAATCCAAAGAGCTATGAGACTCTGAATTTTTTACCTCAGGGCCGTGAATCCACCTCTTCGTGATCCGTATGACACCTTCGGGGAGCTCAAATGATGATTTTTGGAAGTAAGGGGTGATTTAGTCTCTAAATCCTAATTTTGGTGATTTCTAAACTTAGAATGCACCTAGATATCAGAGAGTTTAGTAGAGAAAAACCAAGAAAATATGAATTGAATCCTCTTTTCTTACCTTTTTTAAACTTTATCTCACTAAAGCTAGCTAAATGCTCAAAATTTGCTTGAAATCTTGAGTGGTGGAAGGTTGGAGCTCTTCAAATGGCTGAGAAATAGCCCTTATATAGGCTAAGATCCATTGAAAATTGCCTTTAGTCCACTTATCCCACGGATTTCAGCAAAAAAGGTGGATAGTGTTGGTCCCTGTGAGAATAATTATAAGGGCAGAGGGGGGTGAATGGCCCTTTTTCGCGGAATTTATAGAGTTAGAGAAAGTCTTAGTGTAGCGTGTTTGATTAGGATCCGGAAGATGGTTTCGGATAATGAATATAGTCCAGAGAATGAATCCAGATGATGCAAATGAGTAAAATACAGTAAAAGCAAAAGTAAATGAAACACAAGTATTTTATACTAGTTTGGCCCCGCCTACGTCCAGTCCCTGGAGTTTCCTTCTTCCGAGCTTATCCACTAGTGGATTCCTTTTCAACTGGCAGGAATCAAGCCTTACAGATTTGTCTCCGGATGGGGACCCCTTCCGGAAGTAGGATATACTACTATAAGCACCAACTCCTAGCTAAGTCCTCTTATCTTTAGTAGGATATACCACTTAGCCTTCTACTTTGAATCTAAGCTGAGTCCTACAGGGAGATGTCACTCAAAGCACCTACTTCAAGTTCTATCCCAATCCCCCAACTCACCAAAGTTGGAGATTCTTACTCTTTGGTGTATAACAAAGGTTGGTTTTTGGAGTTCCTCAAGTTTATAGTTTCACTTGGGAATCCTTTCAAACAGATTTTGAATCTAAGGTTCTTGGAGGGATTATCTCGACTGATTGAATGTGTATTACTTTGTTACTTGCTTTTGTAAGTCAATCAGTTGCCCTTCTCAATTGGTGAAGAGCTCTCTTTATAGGCTTTGATCATAAACGTAGCCGTTTGTGGTTGGTAAGCTTTCATTCAATCTTCACCCTTGATCAGGTTGTGATGTGAAGCTTCTGGATCCATTGATCAGTCCGTTAAACTGCGTTTTGATCCATTTGAATTCTTGGGATTGATGCTGGAAAGTTGTCAGTGATTGTTTGGTTTGTCATTTTGTGATACACCAACTTTCATATCAATTGTCATATACTGTGAGCTCCACGTGCGCCTTTATTGGTCTAATAAAAAGAGTATTTAGACTTTCTCTGTCCTGTGTCAGAACCTTTTGACTTTTCCCTGATTTGTGCAAGCTGTCTTTTTGTACTTATTTCTTGGGAAAAGGAATCTTTGACTTTAGTAGACCAAAGAGGCAGAAGGAAAGATATGTTTTAGACTTTCCTTAGCTTTTAGATATTGGTCTTTCGGATGAGTAATCCGGATGTCCTTTGGATCTATTTATTCCGGATCTTCCTTCCGGATATGGCTTTAATCAGTTCTTCCGGATGCAAGTCTTGGGGAGCAAAAGTTTGTTTCTTTTCCAAATTTTGTCCTTGACTTTCTCCTTTGCTTAGGTTTCTGATTTTGTCTTAATAAATGGTATTGGATTTGTCCGGATGCTTCCATTTGGATTTAAGAGAATTACTTATATTCATTTTTGTTTCTTTCAAACTTGATTTGGATGGATGTTAGATTTTATTATCCAGATCATTGTTTTCGAACAATCTCCCCCATTTGATGGAGATAAAAACTTTGAGATTTTTAACTTTTAAGATTCTCCCCCATGATTTTAGTATCGAGGCTCCCCCATATGACTTCTGCTCCTAAGTTTGTTGCAGTACAATTATAGATTGTACTTTAGAAGCGTTTGTTTTGGTAGTTAAGAATTTTTACCTTTATATATACTTCTGCTGTTAACAATAGTTAACATCATGAAGTTCAGTGTTACAAGATATAGAAATACATATAAAGAGAATCTAGCTATTACAATTTTATCTAGCTAGCTTAACTATCTCTCCAGACGGACCACTCTTCCGGACTTGCAGTGTTTTTCCTTACCCCCTTCCATCTCCTTGCTGACTATCTTCTTCCTCCCCCTTTTTGCTTCCATCAAATGGGTCAATGACCATATAGGTACGTTTATCCCAATATTTCTGCCAGGTAGAGGAGTAGATAGAGTAGTCTTTATTACCTTTGGCTCGCTCATCGATGATGTGATTTACGATAGGCGGAGTCAAGTAGTAAGGACGAAGGGCCCTCTGAAGCTGATCATATGATTGTAAAACCTGAGGGAGGATGGCGTAGAATCTGTTCTTAGTCCTTTGGATCAAAGTAAGGGAATATGGCCTTGGTGAGGATAGTCAACCCTTTTTGGCTCATGAACCCTGAGTCCTCAATAGACTAAACCAGATCGTGCAGGATAGGAATAAGCTGGCATTTAGGAGTATCCGGAGAAGAGGAGGGTCTGGAGATAGACAACTTTTTTATTCCGGTTTGAAGAAGGGTGATTTCATCACCAAGTCCCTTCCGGACGTTGTGGATAGACTCCATTTGATCCTTTATTTCTTTTGAGATGGTTTTCTTCCACTCTGTTATTGCTTGTTCAATGCTAGAGTTCTTTGCTTGTATCTCATCACCCATATCATCAAGGAGCTTCTCTTTCAATTGGGGGAGGGTTTTGTCTATGAAAGTAGCAAGCATTTCTTGAGTAACCTGCTGATCAGTCTCCATATTCAGCAGAATTGGTTTTAAATCCCTATCCTCCATGAATTTTGACAAGTTTTCAAACTTGGTATCTATGTAGTCTTTGAGTTCTGTGGATAGGTCTGTAGCAGTGGAGGACATCATTTCGAGCACTGTGGCACATTTATTAGAGGCCAAGTTATTTGCTTGATTGTCGTTGCGATTTGATTCAGAGGTGGTTTCCTTTATCTCATTCAAGAGAGGCTTGATCTCAGAAAGGGAAGTTGCCGCTAGATCTCCGGGAGTTGGGAAGTTCATGACTTATTGCTCAATTTTGGGGAGACAGTTCAGCCTTTCTTTGATTTCACCTAAGTCCTTGCAAACCTCTTGATTCGACTTTTGGCTAAGTAATTCCTTTTCCACAGCCTTGAGGTGTTCAAGAGTTGCCTCCTGAAGGAGTTTGAGAGCTGCACTCACTTTGGATTCTTTAGAGTTTTCATCAGGAAGAGTCACTAATTTGGTGCGAGGAGGGAAGTGTTTGTTGGAGGCTCTAGATGATTCACTATCGGATGAGCTATATTTACTTTCGGAGCTTGAACTGCTTTCGAAAGGGCTATTATCTGGCGAACATGAGCCTCCAACTGCTCTTTATGCTTCACCCTTGCTCATTTCCCTTTCCTCCAGATTAGCCTCGCCTGCAGGATCCACTTCAGAAGTGTGTCCCTTGGAACTCAGACTTTCTCCCTCCTTCGAAGCTGTTGCATCCGGGTTTGGCACTATGTCCTTAGTTACATTATGAGAGATTATGACTAAGTTATGCTTTTCATTTTCAGAAGAGATGAAGAAGATTGGGGGTTACCTCAATTGTTTGTAGCATCTGATCCTCATCCCTCCTTTCTTCTTCCTACCTTTCCTCCGGATGGTTGGAACTGTCCTCAACCACCCCTATAGTTGCCTTTTTAGGACTTTCTTTTTCTTCTTTAGGCATGTTGGCATTTTCCTCAATAGCCTTTTCTAATGCCTTTTCAGGACTTTCAAGATTGATGACTTCATTGCTCGATCCAAGTAGATTTTCCGAAACTGATTCTGTTCTTTCAACAAATAGGAATTTATGTGCTTTCAAAAAATTTTATAGGGTCTCCATATCCTCTGGATGTACCAGTATTAGGGGAGCTTGGGATGATTCACCAAGTCCTTCAGTTACTTTCCTCTGGTTTATTGCATTGTTTTCCTTGATAGTTGCCTCAATCTCAGCATATTGCTCATCATCTTATTCTACGAGTTCTGTCGTGCTGGGAATGTTTTTCCCTATACTGGATTATGCTTTGTCTGATGCAGCTCTCTCCCTATACTGCCTTGCTTCCTCATTTAGTATGATCCCAGTAAGCCTCATGCCTTCAACAGCTCTCTTTTCTTGACCAGCAAGAGCTTCATCAAATGTTAGCCCTTTTCTCTGGAGCTGCTTTTGAGGAGGAGCCTCATCCTCTGTTTACTCATCATCAGCCTCTTCTTTCATCTTAGCCAAAGTTCTCTTGCCTTTGAAGCGATTTTAGGTAGACCCGTAGTAGGCCCATGTAGTCCCTTCTTGGCTGCGGCTTTAATCAATCTGCCTCAGGGTCTTGGCTGTTCAGAGCCTAGGATTTGAGTGAGAGGCAGAGCATCCTCATCAATCTCTTCTGATATCAGTTCCACTTGTCTTTTGGCTTTGGCTTTGGTGGTTCTAGGCCTTTTGGGAACTGGGGGTTCTGCTTCCAGATCAGCTGCCTTTCTGGATTTAACTTTTCGTTCATCCCTTTTTAAATTCGCCTTTTTTTCATCCCATTCTTTATTAAAGCGGAGGTTCAAGAAATTCTTCTCTAAGATGGGTTTCCCATAGATCCCTTCAAATCCAGTTAGATCCACTTCTGCCGCTTGGAGGATTCTTATAATCAAGGCCCTATAGGAGTTCACATGGGTCTTGAGATAATGGATGATCAAGACTGGCCAGTTTACTTCCACACTGCCAACCCAGTGCTGCAGGAAGCAGTGCTGGAGGGAAGAGACTGTAGTCAATGATCCTTTCCTTATCAGAATAAGCTTTGCTAGAGCATGCTATAGGAATCTGGGCATTCTGGGGAAGTGTGTTGAGAATTTGTTGCCGAAGTAGTTCTGGTGAAGCCATTGCTTGGAGTCATACTCAATTCCGGTCTCATCCCCATCTTTTCTCAATAGTACTCCAGAGTTTTTCATGTTTAGAATCTTCTCAAAGAATTCTGGTGTTAGAAGGATAATCTTTCCTTGTACCTCAGTGTGTAGGACATCAAAATGATTCTGCGTACTTGGATTTGAGTAGAACTCTTTTACCAGTTTGGGATAGGTTGGGTAGTTTATTTTGAGAAGATCACTCAGATTTTGATCTTCAATTAGAGTGAAGAAGGGTGGAATTTTGAATAGATAGTCATCTCCTAGATAATCAGTAGGGATGAAAAAATTGGAGGTTTTGAGATTTAAGGGTTCAAAATCTGCTTCTTTCAAGTCAGATACTTGGAAGAGGTTTTTGCTTGGTAAGATTTCGGGGGTGTTTAAGGTATTTTTGGCTGCCATTTTTTAGTATTTGAGAGTTGATGTTTTAGGTTTGAGTTTTTGCAGAGTAACAGTGAAATCATTGCTCGTGTGAAGAAGAGAAGGGATTTTGAGGGGGTTTATATAGACTTTTTAAAGTGAGGACATAATTGTAATCCAGACTTCGGTGTTTTTGACTGGATTGATGACATGGCAGTCGGATTTTTCGGAGAGAGGTGAATTCAGTTTAACCGGAGAATGGGAACGGTTTATTTTTGAATTAACTGTTGTATTTACGATACATGTAACAGCCATTGGACTTTTGAATTTTAAAAAGTAACAGTTACCTTGATGGGCTTTTACTGCCATACGTCATTATTGTCGGCTGACGTGGCAATCTTTCGAAATATACTTTTCCAACTCTTCTTTTCTTCCAGAGTGAGATTTTTATCTCAAGATCCGGCTTGATTAGATGCTATCTTCCGGAGTTTTTCTAGATTGGATTTGACATTCTAATTGATTCTCTCAGTTTCCCAAATTGATCTTTACTTAAAGGTTTGGTAAAGATATCAGCTCTTTGTTCATTTTTCCGGATATATACCAATGCAACATTCTTTTTCATCAGTGGTGCCAAAAATGATATCATCCACATAGATCTGGACTAGAATAATATCATTTTCCTTCTTTTTAATGAAGAGTGTGGTATCTGCCCTGCCTCTAGTATATTCCTTGGATATAAGGAATGAGGTCAATCTTTCATACCAAACTCTTGGTGCCTGCTTTAATCCATAGAGAGCTTTCTTTAGTCTGTAGACATGATCCGGATGCTTCGGATCTTCAAATCTAGGTGGTTGCTTGACATACACTTCTTCTTGAATGACACCATTTAGAAATGCACTTTTGACATCCATTTGATATAATGTGAACCCCATGAATGATGCAAAAGTACATAGGATCCAGATTGCTTCTAGTCTTGCTATAGGAGCGAATGTTTTTCCAAAATCAATTCCTTCTTACTGATTGTACCCTTGAGCGACTAGTCTCGATTTATTTCTTACTACTGCTTCGGATTCATCAAGTTTATTTTGGAACACCCATTTAGTGCCTATAATTGACTTTCCTTTAGGAGAGGGCACAAGATCCTATACATCATTCCTGGTGAATTGATCTAGCTCTTCATGCATCGCCATCATCCAGCTTTCATCTCCTTCCGCTTCTTGAAATTTCTTTGGCTCTATGAGAGAGACAAAATCTGCATGGCTCATTATCCGATTGATCTGACCTCTAGTTCTAACTGGATCGTAAACATCATCTAGAATATTCTCTATGGAATGATCTCTGTGGGTTCGGATCTCCCTTTCTAGGCGTTCATGTTGAGTTTGAACTTGTTCCACTTGAGATTCATCTACTCTTTCATTGAAGTCAATTCCTTGTTGATTAAGATTGAGTTGTTGTATTTCTAGATCAAAAGTCATTCCTTCATCTTCCTCTTTGTAGCTCTTGATTTGAAATGCATTAGGAATTCCTCTTTTCTTCCTTTCTTCAGATCCTTCAGCTTCTGGAATTTGATCTTCTGGAGTATAGCCTTTCTTTCCTGCAGTGTTAGTCTCATCAAAATCTACATGTATAGATTCTACTACAGTTTGGGTTCATTTAATGAAGACTCTATAAACCTTGCTATGTGTTGAGTAGCCGAGGAAAATTGCTTCATCAGATTTAGGATCAAATTTTCCTAATTTCTCTCTATCATTAAGGATGTAGCATTTACATCCAAATGCTTTGAAGTATCCAATTTTTGGTTTTCTTCCCTTCTAGGTTTCATATGGGGTCTTTTCTATAGTCTTTCTAATGAGAGCTCTATTTAAGATATAGCATGCTGTGTTTACGGCCTCACCTCAGAAATATTTTCGCAAACGATTTTCACTTAGCATTGTTCTAGCCATTTCTACTATAGTCCTATTTTTTCACTCTACCACTCCATTCTGTTGAGGAGTGTGAGGGGCAGAGAAGTTGTGTTCAATGCCCTTGGGGTGGCAAAAGTTAGCAAAATGCTTATTTTTTAACTCTCCACCATTATGGCTCTGGATGCGTGCAATGTGTATGCCCTGTTCTACTTCTATCCGGATGAATGTTTTGGAGAATTGGCCAAATGCTTCATCCTTGCTTGTTAGCAGGAGAACCCAGGTATATTGAGAATAGTCATCTACAATGACCATGGTGTATTCTCTTTTACCTAAGCTAAGTGGCTTAATTGGACCAAAAAGATCAATGTGTAAGAGCTTAAGTACTCTTTTGGAAGGAATGTATGATATGGAAGGGAAACTTTTCTTATGTTGTTTACCTAGTTGACATGAGGTGCATAGATGATCCTTATCAAAAGCAACCTTAGGCAAAACCTCAACTAATTCCTTTTTGGCTAATTTGGATAGGAGATTTATGCTTACATGTCCCAACCTACGGTGCCATAGCCATGACTTTTCTTCTTTAGACACCAGGCATATATTCTTCTTATCATTTTTAATGTTTACAGAATAGACATTATTTACTCTAGGTGCATGAAGAATAAGTTGATTGGACTTACTATCATAAATTGAGCAGCCTCTAGAGTTAAATGTGACTTTTCTTCCTTTGTCACATAATTAAGCCACACTTAGTAGGTTGAATTACAGTCCATTAACTAGTGAGACATCTTCAATCTTTAATCCAGATCCAATGGTTCCATGACCAATGATCTGACCCTTTTGATTATCTCCAAAGCTCACTTTGCCTCCCTTCTTCCGGGTTAATGTGATGAAGGCCTTCTCATCACCTGTCATGTGCCTTGAGCATCCACTATCAATGTACCAAGTGTGCTAATCTATTATGGATTTAAGGCATACCTGTAAAACAGATCAAGTGGGTTTGGGTTCCCAATCAGATTTGGGTCCTCTCAGGTTAATAACCATCTTAGGCCAAGGATAATCATCGTAATAGCCATTTTTTAATCTACATGATTTAGTTATATGGTTATTTTTCCTACAAAACCTGCACCCTGAAATAGGTATGTTTTGCTTTTACTTTTTGCTGATCTTCTTCAGATCCTCCCTTCCATAGTTGCCTTTATACCCAGCTTCGTGCACACTGGTGGATGGTCCGGTATAATTCCAAAAGTTGGTTGGAGGTACAATTTCAGCTCTGTAATTTTTTCTTTGCTTGATAGTTAGTTGGTTATAAGCTACCTTAGCCTTTCCCTTCTGAGCAGCAGTAAATCTTTGTGCTTGTAGTTGTCTTCTTACTTCATTTGTCCTTTGATGTGAGTTTCTTTGAATCCTATTCTGAGGAGGAGAGGGATTATCTCTTCTTGGATTCTTTGTTTCATGTTTCTTTCTGGATGCTTCCTTTAATAGGTTGACTTCTCTATCCAGTCCCATCACATTTGCATTCAGAATCTGGACTTGATTTCTCAGAAAGTTTTCTTCTACCACATCAATATGCTTGGTTGCTCTAACCGAATTGATGTCTTGTGCTATCACCTCAGCATCCTCAGCCAATTCTAGTATCGTTCTTTTCAGAGACTTGATGCCTTTCGCGTTCTTTTTCACTCCCTTGATAACAATAGAAAGAGCTTTTGCAAGACTAAAGTTAGAGGTAGAGTTAGAGCAAGAGTTTACCTTAGTGTTCGCTGAATTTGTTTCTTCAATTTGTACTGTTTCTTGCCTCGAGTCGTTCCTTCCGGATTGCTCTGCTTCCGGTTTAGTTAGAGCCATGAATGCACAGTTAGCAGCTTCCTCTTCTTCTGTTGAAGATGAGCTACTGCTTTCTTCACTGTTGCTCTATATAGCGACCATTGCCTTCTTTTTGAATTTCTTAGCTTTCTTGAGTTTGGGACATTTTGTTCTGAAATGGCCTTTTTTGCCACATTCGAAATAGGCAACAACTTTCTCCGAATCTTTCTTTTCTTCTGGATTCCTTTTGTGCTTACCTCTTCCGGAGGTGCCTTCTCTTGGTTTTCGAGATTCATACCTTTTTGATCTTCTTCTATCCTTCTTTTGTATGAATCGATTTAGCCTTTTGGTCAATAGAGCGAGTTGATCTTTAGTACTCATTGACTCATCTATTTGCTCTTCCTCTCCAGATGAGCCCGATCCGGTGGATTCTTCCTTAAGAGCAATGGCCTTCTTTCACTCCTCAGGTTTCTTTTCTTGTTGGCTGTATCTTTCCAAGGACAATTCTTGAGTTAGAAGATTACCAATGAGTTCATCATAACTGTAGAAATTTAAGTCATGAGCTTCCTCAATGGCAGTCTTTTTATTGTCCCATTCCTTGGTGAGACTTCAGAGCGCTTTCTTGACCATTTCTACTTCTGGAATCTCCTTTCCTAGCCTCTTCATTTCATTTACTAGATTTGTGTATCTAGTGTTCATACTGCTAATTGATTCTTTAGGCTCCATTTTAAAAGATTCAAACTTTTGTTAGAGTAGATCAAGTTTGGCCTCTCTTACTTTGGTAGTTCCTTCATAGGTTACTTCCAGCTTCTCCCATATCTCTTTTGCAGTCTCACATCCGGATATCCTATTGAATTCCACTGCACTAAGAGCACAATGAAGCATGTTAATAGCATTTGCGTTTTTACGCAATTTTTTAAAGTCATTATCATCCCATATACTTGATGGCTTTCGGGTAGTCATACCCTCTACTTCGTAAGTAGGTTCATATGGACCATCTTTAATAACTAACCATGCTTGCATATTTTATGACTGGATGAAGTTCTTTATCCGGTTTTTCCAGAATGTGTAGTGTTCACTGGTGAAGAGTGGAGGACGGGTAACAGACATACCCTCGGGAAGAAGTTGCGAGTTGTGGAAACTCATTTTAATTTATGAATCAGCTCGAGAGTGTTAGATTTCTAGTTTAAGCACTTGTTCTGATACCACTTGTTGGTCCTTGTGAGAATAATTATAAGGGCAGAGGGGGGTGAATGGCCCTTTTTCATGGAATTTATAGACTTAGAGAAAGTCTTAGTGTAGCGTGTTTGATTATGATCCGGAAGATGGTTCCGAATAATGAATATAATCCGAAGAATGAATTCGGATGATGCAAATGAGTAAAATACAGTAAAAGCAAAAGTAAATAGAACATAAGTGTTTTATACTAGTCCGGCCCCGCCTACATCCAGTCCCTGGAGTTTCCTTCTTCCGAGCTTATCCACTAGTGGATTCCTTTTCAACTGGCGGGAATCAAGCCTTACAGATTTGTCTCTGGATGGCGACCCCTTCTGGAAGTAGGATATACTACTAGAAGCACCAACTCCTAGCTCAGGCCTCTTATCTTTAGTAGGATATACCACTTAGCCTTCTACTTTGAATCTAAGCTGAGTCCTATAGGGAGATGTCACTCAAAGCACCTACTTTAAGTTCTATCCCAATCTCCTAACTCACCCAAGTTGGAGATTCTTACTCTTTGGTGTATAACAAAGGTTGGTTTTTGGAGTTCCTCAAGTTTATAGTTTCAGTTGGGAATCCTTACAAATAGATTTTGAATCTAAGGTTCTTGGAGGGATTATCTCGACTGATTGAATGTGTATTACTTTGTTACTTACTTTTGTAAGTCAATCAGTTGCCCTTCTCAATTGGTGAAGAGCTCTTTTTATAGGCTTTGATCATAAATGTAGCCGTTTGTGGTTGATAAGCTTTCATTCAATCTTCACCGTTGATCAGGTTATGATGTGGAGCTTCCAGATCCATTGATCAGTCCATTAGACTGTGTTTTGATCTGTTTGAATTCTTGGGATTGATGCTGGAAAGTTGTCAGTGATCATTTTATTTGTCATTTTGTGATACATCAACTTTCATACCAATTGTCATATACTGTGAGCTCCACTTATGCCTTTATTGGTCTAATAAAAAGAGTAGTTAGACTTTCTCTATCCTGCGTCAGAACCTTTTGACTTTTCCCTAATTTATGCAAGCCGTCTTTTTGTACTTATTTCTTAGGAAAAGGAATCTTTGACTTTAGTAGACCAAAGAGGCAGAAGGAAAGATATGTTTTAGACTTTCCTTAGCTTTTAAATATTGGTCTTTTGGATGAGTAATCCAGATGTCCTTTGGATCTATTTATTCCAGGCCTTATTTCCTGATATGGCTTCAATCAGTTCTTCTGGATGCAAGTCTTGGGGAAAGAAAGTTAGTTTCTTTTCCAAATTTTGTCCTTAATTTTGTCCTTTGCTTAGGTTTCTGATTTTGTCTTAATAAAAGGTCTTAGATTTGTCCGAATGCTTCCAATTGGATTTAATAGAATTACTTACATTCGTTTTTGTTTCTTTCAAACTTGATTCAGATGGATGTTAGGTTTTATTATCCGGATCATTGTTTTCTAATAGACAGCTGCTTTGCAGACAGAAGTGATGCCACTGTTGGCATAGGTGATACCGCCAGTGGTATTAATGAGGCCACCGGCGGCCTCAATTTCCTACCAGGTCTGAAAAGATGCACAATTTGTGCCCGAAATCGGGGAAAAGGGGAAGAAATCCAGAAAAGGGTGACAATGACGGAAAAACTCAAATATTATGAGTATTTTTTTATTTTCAATGGGTATTTTGGACTAGATTATTTTTTGGGTGAAAATCATCGGTCTGAGCTACCGCCGTACGCATTATCGGACACGTCGAATTGAATTCTTTTCGAAAATAAAATTTGCGGAGAATTTTATATCGGTAATAAAAATCCCAAAAGAATCTTTACCATGAGGAATAAAATCAGGCATACGTCATCATCTTCTTGTGAGAGGGACTGAAAAATCTCGTGCTCACAGGCTGCCCCTCGGGGGATCGCTACTGCCACATGTTAGTATGATTACACAAAAGAGCAAGGGATAGGAATTGTACCTGATGGATGACAGGGGCCAACGTTTTGATTCTGCCAGCGACTCTACCTGGTGAGTTGTTTTCCCCTAGGTTGGCTTATCCCTTGACTAGGCTCAAGCTCTGAGGTTTGCCAAGCGGGGCTTGGGCTTTCAGGATTTGCCAAGTGGGGCTTGGGCATTTGGGTTTAGCCAAACGAAGCTTGGGCTTTCAGGATTTGGAAAGCGGGGCTTGAGCTTTCAGGATTTGCCAAGGGAGGCTTGGGCTTCCAGGATTTGCCAAACGGGGCTTGGGCTTTCGGGATTTGCCAAGCGGAGCTTAGGCTTTCAGGATTTGATATTATGGAGTGTCATTTCTGCAACAAGCGACAAGTAAACCAAGATTATCCTGACTTTAGACAACGTTTTTACTGCTTGATCGATTTGTGATACAAAAATATTTTTTCCCCTTCGATCAACAGTAAAAACGTAAAAGTAAAAAGTATAGGGGTTTCAAAAGTCCTGGGATGTCGGGGCTAGAGTCGGGACTCCACTGAAAATTGTTGAAAAAAAGCAGGGAGAGGACTTGATACCATCAGCAGCCTAGTTGATGCCAGTGGCGGTTTGAGCTGATGCCGTTGGCAGTTTGAGTGCCACTTGGTAACTTTGACTAGTCAAACAAATTCAAAATTCAAATTGGGAGAGTTTATGCCGTTGGCGGCCTGGATGACACTTCTAGCACTTTGAGCTGATGCCGCCGGTGACATGGGTGGACAGATTTAGATGAAATCAAATTCCTTGAATTCCGCGCAGACGTTTTAAAAGGGTAAAAAACCACCCTCTCATTTCTCTCTTTCTTTTGATTACAGAAACCACAAACTCCTCTATTTTCCTCTCTATTCCTCTTAAACTCAAATCCTTCACCTTCTCTTTGATTTCGATCATAAAGAAGATTTTTAGGTGGAAATCTAACACTTCTAATTCGGCAGAACTGCCCGATTCTTCGATTGAAGGGCTGAAACTGTGTCCGGTTCTTATGGGATATGGGTTCAAGGAAACTGATATTATCTTCGGTTATGGAATAACGGCTCCCATTGACAATCTCATCCCTGGACAAGGATAACCACATCTCTAATATTCTGGTAAGCCTACAAAACTCGAACCCTTATTTTAAGTTTTGATTTTGGCTTTTAGGCTCAAAATTTTTGCCATGATAGGGGTTGAAAATAACCAATATGTGTTAGAATGCATGTTATAAGCTTGATTTTATGTGATTTAAGATGTTTTCATGACTTGCAATTGGTTAATTTTTTATTTTTGGGTGATTTGTGCGATTTGGGTGTTTTTAGGGCAAAACTGAGTTCTGCCCGCACAAGTCATGCCGCTGGCAGCATAACTAATGTCGCCAGTAGCTTCAGGCCATAAAAGGAGATGAAACAGGCCATGTCGCTTCTAGGTTCAGCGATATCGTCGGCAGAGGCATCAGCAGCCTGCTCCTAGAAGAGAAACTGCATAAAATGCGGATAACTTTACTGATTTGATCCTTTCTAATTTTACAGCCGCACATCCATACCTATACCGGGGCATGGGAACTATAGGCTAATGGTGGAAACACATTGCAGAGAAAGCCCCCGAGCTTGCTGTTGCTAATCGATGATACGGGTTTCAAGTACTTCGCCCGAACCATGCCGTTGCTGATGCCGAAGCTATCCCACTCGGCCTTGACCGCTTTGGTCAATAAGTGGTCGGAGACTACCCACACGTTCTACCTTTATATTGGGGAGGTTACCATCACTCCTTCTGATGTGGTAGCAATGACCGGGCTGCCATGGACGAAGAATACTATCCACTTTGATGTGTATATGGAGAAGCACCACCTAAAGGGGCCTGTGGTGAAGCGGGTGACTGAGTTGTTTAAGCTAAAGCCCAAGGCTGAGAGGTTCTACTATGGTGAGCTGTATGATTATTGGAAGGGGGTGAATGTGGTCCCTGAGGATGATCGGGACGCCGGTGTCCGGTCCTTCATTATTTCTCTATTGACCATACTATTCTTCCCGATTTTGGGCAGTAAGGTTAATTACGGGTTAATCTCGGCCGTGGAGGACATCAAGGACATTAAGAGTAAGAATTGGCCCCGGTCCATCTTGGCTCAGATGTATTATGGGCTAGATATAGGAGCCTAAAAGATGGAGAAGGTCCTCTGATTAAGCCACTTTCTGCTGCAGGTATGCCCCCTTTGATTAGTACTTTATCATCATGGTTGACTACTTTTCTATTTTTAGCGTGTTGATCTCTTGGGTTGATTGGTTGTTAATTGTGCAGGTATGGGCCTTTGAGCACCAGATTCTCCCCCCTATCCAGTTTGGTACCACGGTATCATCGGGCTCTCATTTCCTTGCCCGGTGGTGCGAAAGTGTTGGGGGGCTCGGCAAGTACCCCATGACGTATAGGGAGGCTCTGTGGTGCCTTTAGATTAGTTCGGTATGCTATTTTGGCTTTTTGCCCTGTTTCACACTTAAACAAAACATTAGTATACAAAATGCATTTATGAATTCACATTTTGCTTACATTGATTGCCTGCTTATTTTGATTGGTCAGGTTGTCTAGGACCCTTTTGAGGGAGTTTCCAACCGAGCTGACGTGCTTACTGTCAGGCGGGAGGTGGACGACCGCTGATTCATCATGGAGTGCCCCTTGGCCCTACCCTCTTACCTGGGGGAGAGAGTTCAGAGCTGAAGAGATATACTAGTCGCTACCAGGCCTGTTCTTATAGATCCACCTACGGGTCTCTGGTGGCCTTACCTGACTATTACTGAAGAGGCCGATAAGGCTGATTATTTAGAGTGGAATGGTCGGGTGGTGCCGAGTGTTCCTGGTCCTTACAATGGCAACATGTCATGCTTGCTCCCCATGTGCCCCCGAATACACAAGGACGACTCGATATCCTACTATAGGAAGAAAAAGGAGGAGGAGCCGAAAAAGCAATGGTGCGGCATTATTGAGGAGGATGACAATGAAGGAGGGAGCGGTGGCAGTGAGGATGATCCTGAGGGGCAGGGTTAGGTCAGTCAGGATGCCCCCATGGCTCACGAGGGACATCATTCCTCTGATGTAAGATTATGCCCTTTATTTTCTTATGATTATGCTTAGATTGAAACATCTGTTTATACTTGCTTTTTGGACTTTTCAGGTACCCTTTAGAAGAGAGGCTAGGCCAATGAGAGCAGCGGGGGATATTATGGCATTCCCGAAGGTGTCGACTTTATGGAGGGGCGCCTCTCCACTGCCTTGGAGACCTATTTCATATTGATGAATTCAAGGGGCGACTTTTGGTCTAGGGAGATTCCCTCCAGCAGCCACTCACTGCACTTCACGCTAGAGAACACCACCTATGTAAGCCTTGCATAACCAAATCCATATAACTAACCCCTTTATGAATTCCTTTTGATTGCTTTTTTGGATTTTTCAGGTTTCTTGCACCGAGGCAGAGCGGTTGGTGGGGAATGCTTTTGCTTTGAGGGATACATTAGTCTCCCAGACTTTGCTCACTCAGGTATGCTCCATGTAGAAATATGAAAATAAAATGCATGAATGGATGATATGAATGAAATGGATTGATGTCATTGTTTCCTTGCTTGCAGGACTTTTTGGCCCTCATGCTGTTGGATGCCGATGAGGTTCGGCGGAGATATAAGGAGGAGACAAGCACACTCCGGCACCGAGTGAGCCAATTAAATAATCACTAGACGCCACCTTGCATGAGAGAAGGAGAAAGCATAATATGGACCGCACCACCCTGAGCGAGCCTAGTCGAAGGGGAAGGAAGGTGATAGCCGAGCGCCGTCATGGAGGGGATCCTACGAGCACTTGGAGTATCCCGGGGACTGAAGAGTATGTTGTTAACGCCTACCTTCTCGGCGAGGAGGATGTTTCATCCCTCCCGCCTGGTGGGGATGGCCAGATCTAGACGCAGCTGCTGATTTGCTTTATTTCTATTTATGCTATTGTTGGATTTTTGCTTCGGTTTTGCCTTAGATACAATGGGCCTTTCATTTTTTCTTCGATTGTGGATTTGGATTATTTTATTTAGGTTTAGCAAATGGATGCTTGGATGATTTATGCCTTCGGGCCTTCGATTTGAATAAAATTTGGATTTTATGCTCATACGTGCTACAAATAGGTTACAGGATTTTTTATAGGCTGTTTACAGGCGGTTTATAAGTCTGAACTGGTTAAAACAGAACTAAAACTCATAAAAATAAGAATCATGCTACCGACGGCATCACTGATATCGCCCCCTACCAAAAATTATGACTTGCTAACTAATATAGACAAAACTGCCCACAATCCATATCGCCGGCGACCTGGACTATACCGTTGGCGATTTGAGCCGTACGGCCGGCAGCATCACCTTGCTAGAAATCCAGTTTTGACCATTTTCTTAATTTGAACCATAGCAAACCATAACCAGTAGCTTCGAGGGTTTCTGCAAAGCCTAGGAAACATAGACTGGAAGAAGCTAGAAAAATTCGGGCTATAGGGCTTTCAATACGTCGCGGCGTGGCCTGTAAGTCCCGAGTTCCTTAGGGCGGCGATGCCTTTTTAGGATCGGATGGACCATGTATTCCAATTTTCCTCGTTCAAGATATGCCCCATTGCTCGAAGAGTTCCACGCCATATTAAGGGTTCCGTACCCCAAGCACATGCCCTTGGCACTACTGGAGTTTCATTTTGACACGGATGGGGTGCCCCGAGGGCTACAAAATTTGGATTCTGTGGAGCCATTTCTATCTCGACTGCTTTACAAACCTAGATTTCAGCTTAGCATCGTACTACAGTGGTGTCGAGGTGCCCCTAGATCTCACCTCGTTTGGCCTTCTATGGTGGCACTATTACTCATGGCGGAGTTCATGTGCGGAGTGGGCCCTGTCACCCCATTCAGGCTGATTTCCCTTATCGATCCTATGTCGACTGAAGCTTCCCCTATATTCGCGGGATTAGCTGAGGTCCTGTTCGATACAAATGCAGCTTCCACTGATCTGACTCTAATCAGTGACCACCTTATACTGCTGCAGGGTTTCATTCCTCCACTTTGAAAAATATTCACTTCTTTCTGCTCTTATCTAAAACTGAATTATAGGTATGGCTGATGGAAAAGCTAAAACTAAAGGAGGCGCCACGGGGGAACTTGAAGAAGTATTTACCTGTCCATCTTAGAGAGAGAGGGCATATGCGAGCAGATTTCAATCAGCTAACATTCAATAGCTGGGTGCCCATTCTGAGGGGATATACGGATGCACAGGTTCAGTGGGTTAGCCCATGGTGGAGGATTCAGGATGTGGACATGGAGTCCTGGGGATCTTGTGTCCAGTTGATTGGTTTAGAGAGGTCTTCATTCTACACCCCTTACCGATTGTGCCGTCAGTAAGGCAAACGACAGAGGGTATCGATCAAGCTGCCTCATAATCAAATCGGTGTCTATAAGGCCAGATGGGTGAACCATATTCGGGAGAAGTGGACCAGGGAGGCCATATTCGAGACTCTAGATTATGACCACATGGATACCATTCAGATTGACATACACTATAGAGGATGGCTTACTAAGATTAAACGCATGGTGACCTGATCCGAGCAATCGTGGGCTCACCTTGGAGGAGAGCGGGCAGAACAGGGACAAGATCCCTTCTCTACTACCACTTTATGGAGGATATCTAGGTACTATGACAGGGATGCAGGGATTTCGGCTTGAGATGCGATTTTTTTAGTTCTATCTTTTGCATAGGCTAGTCAGGGTGACAGACCTATCAAACTTTATTTCATCGTATGTCTTTTGTTTGGTTCTAATTTTTGTATAGACTGCCCCTTGGGGTTTTTAATCTATCAAACCTTGTCTTAACTTTTTCCTGGATCACCCTTTTTGGGTTTTCAATCCAGGAGCCTTATTCTGACTTTTGCATAGACCTTGCTCTTTTCAGTCTCTCAGAATTATTTTCATTTATTGCGCATTTAATTGAGAATAATGTGAACTCTATTTTTGGTTTACTTGAGCCGTTTTAACCATATGGATATGAGATTCACATAGATATACGCATTCGGATTTTAAACAAAAGAAATGCTCTCATTAATTGAAGTAAAACAAAGTACACGATGTTTGGTTAACATTTCTATTAACTTAACTCCCGGTGCCAACTAGCCCAATCGGTTTTCTAGAAAGCACTCTCTCTTTGCTCACTTACCCTAACTTTCGCCTAGGTCACCCTTTTCGGGTTTTCAACCTAGCGGATTTATCTTATCCCCTAATTTTTGCATGGCCAGTTGGCAGAATACAGACCGCCGGGTGCCACCCTAGTTTTTGCCCGATCAGTAAAAGACTGAAAGGCGGGTGTTTTATTTCATCTATTTTTTGGATTGTGCTGATTTTTCTAATTTATTTCTTTTGGATTAGATGTGGTAACGCTTAAGCATGTCCTGGTTCACAGGGTTAATAAACTCATTCCCATCTATGTCCATAAGCTTGACCGCTCCTTTACTAAGTATTTTCTTTATCGTATATGGTCCCTCCCAATTCATCCAGAACTTGCCCCTAGCATCGGTAGTGGAGGGTTTTAGCTGCTTAAGGACTAGATCCCCAGCTTTCAGGGGGAACTTCTGGTATCTCACCCGATTGTTATAGGCTTGAGCCATGCACTACTAGTACATCTAAAGATTGTTTAAAGCCCTTAACCTCTGCTCATCCATCATATTCAACTGCTCGAACCTCGTCTGAGTCCATTCAAATTCCTTCAGCTTGGCCTCTAATACAACTCTTAGTGAGGTTACTTGAGTTTCAACTAGAAGAACTGCTTCCATCCTGTAGACCAGGGAGAATGGAGTTTGACCGATCGGGTATGGATGCTAGTGCGATATCCCCAAATTGTGAGGTGTAGCTTATCTGCCCAATCCTTGTAACCGACTATCATTTAGAAATGACCTTCTTTAACGATTTATTAGCTGCCTCAATAGCACCATTAGCTTGTAGTCTAAACGGAGAAGATCTATGATGCTCAATTTCGTATTTCTCAATCAGATCAGCGATTGCCCCTTAAAGCTGTACCCTATTGTTTGAGACTATATGATGCGGAAGTCCATACCGGGCGAAGATATTCTTCTCTGTGAACTTGGCCATTTTCTTAGCGGTAACATTGGTGTAAGATTTGGCCTCTATCCATTTCGAGAAATAGTTCACTACTACCATAATGAATCGGTGCTCATTTATTGATGAAGGACGAATTTTACTGATTATGTCTATCCCAAACTCCAAGAATGGCCAAGGAGTAGATAAATGGTGGACCTCAATGGGCGGCAGGTGCTGCATATCCCCATAAATCTAGCATTGGTGGCACCGCTTGACTTAGGCGATGCAATCGGCCGTTAGGGTGAGCCAAAAATATCCTAACCGCTGAATTTTCTTTACGAGAGCAAGACCATTCATATGAGGGCCACAATCACCGGTATGGACCTGATCAATTACTTGCTGAGCCTCAGATGCTGTTAAGCAATGCAGCAGTAACCCATCACTAGTGCACTTAAATAGATCATTATCCACAATCCAAAACTGAATAGCGAGCTGCCTCAGAGTGGTACGGTCCGAGTCAGAGGATGCCGGAGGATATCGGCCGATTTAAAGAAATAGGATGATGTCTGAATACCAACAAGGCTCGACGGAAATGGTAAGGACCTGCGAAAGCGGCTGGGATGGTAGGGGGTCTTAGAGGACAACAAAACCAAAGGACGGATAGGCTGCCCTTGGGGGCCTTCCCATAAAGAGGCCAAGGTAGCCAGTGTCAGCCATTTGATTCTCGTCCCGAGGGATGTAGCGATATAAATTGGAGGAGAACTTTTCAGATAAGCCGCGGATGACCTCAACATAAGGATATAGAGATTCTTCCTTGATTTCCCAATCCCCAATAACCTGATGGATGATAAGGGCTGAATCCCCAATGATGGATACCATGCGAGCCCCGACCTGGAGAAGGGTTCAGGATCGAAAAGACAAGCTTCATATTCAGCTCCATTATTTATGATAGTGAACTCCAAGCGTTTGGACAATGGGATGACTTCGTTACCCGGTGTGACTATAATGACTCCAAGGCCGGCTACCCATTGGTTCACAGCACCATTAAAGTACATAGTCTACATAAGCTTGAGAATCCAACAGGGGCGAGCTGCTCATCAGGAAACTCCAAGTTTTCAACATAATCAGAGTCAAGGGGTTGATTAGCCTGGAATTCAGCCACTGCCTGCCCTTTAATTACCTTCTTCGTTACATGCTCAATGTCGAACTCAGATAGAAGCAGCAACTAGTGAGATAATTTCTCGGCTAGAGTGGGTGATTGAAAAGGTACTTCATGGGGTCAATCTTAGAAACGGCCTGGACTCGGTAAGATTGGAAATAATGGCGCAACTTCTTAGTGAGCCAAACCATGGTGGTGTAAGTCTTCTCCACAATTGAATATCGGGTTTCGTAATCCAACAACTTTTTGCTTAAGTAGTATATTGCGTGCTCCCACTTGTCATCGTGCTCTTGGATAAGCATTGCCCCTATAGATGACTCTTCAATGGCCATGTATAGGATCAAAGGCTTCCCTGGGATGGGGGGTTTCAGAACGGGTGGGTCAACAAGATATGCTTTGATTCTGTCGAATGCCACTTGGCATTGATCATTCCATATCACTGGTTGCTGCTTTCTCAATTGTTTAAAGATGGGTTCGCACACATTAGTGAGGTGGACAATGAATCGGCTGACATACTACAAAGATCCGAGAAATTATCGGACTTCTTTCTCTGTGTTAGGAAGAGGCATATCCCTGATGGCTTTGGCTTTATCAGGATCCATCTTAATTCCTTTCTGACTGACCATATGACCTAGTAGCTTTCCTGAAGCAACCCCAAATACACACTTCTTTGGATTCAGGCGGAGATTGTACTTCTCGATATGAGTCATGAATCTGTCGAGAATAGTAGGGTGCTCTTCTCGGGTTGCGGATTTCAGAATATGTTATCCACATAAACTTCCACCTCCTAATGGATTATGTCATATAAGAGGGCAGTTATAGTGCACTGATGAGTGGCCCCGATATTCTTTAACCCAAATGACATCACTTTGTAGTAATAAACCCCCCATTCGTTAATGAATGTCGTTTAGACCTTGTCGATGATATCCACCAGAATTTGATTATATCCCCAGAATTCATCTATAAATGAGTACATAGCCTCCCGAGTAGCACTATCAATTAGGACATCAATGTGAGGCAGCGGGAAATCATCCTTGGGTGAAGCCTTATTGAGATCTTAAAAGTCAACACAAATTGGGACCCTACTGTCTTTATTTGGAACCGGGACTATGTTGGACAACCCAGTCGGATATTCCACAACTTCAACAAAACGAGCTTCAATCAACCTCTGGACCTCTGCTTTAACCTATTCTTCCCATTTTGGTCTGAGCCGAGGGAGCTTTTGCTTGACAGGTCTGACTTTAGGGTCAGTCAGAATTCTGTGTTCGGTGATTTGGCGATCAACCCCAGGCATATCCTCGTAGGACCAGGCAAAAGCATTAATATGATCTTTAAGCACTTTTATTATCTCTTTTTTCCTCAGGAGTTAAATCATTGGAAATGGTCACCATTTTTGGATTATCATCGGTACTTAGATTTATGTCACTTAATGATGCATCACTAATGCCAAAAATGTTATTCGTATTATTATGTGAATGCACGGATCCATTAGGAAAGACATCAAACAAGTAAGCAAAATGAGATTCATTTATTGCATTAAAAGCCTTGTAGGCAACATTGTTCACATCAAAGACATCAGAAATATTAAAAATTACATCATCCTCCATAAGTGGAGGGGCTTCAGAGGTGGCAGTAGGAACAGGAGGAATATCCTTTGCAGTCTCAGTCAAAATGGCATCCAGGTCATGCTCCAGAGCAGCTTTCTAGTCAGCGGTGAGGGATGGTTCTCTGGATAGGTTGGCTTTCTCGATTAAGGCCCTAGAGAGCATTCTCATAATCTCGGTCATGGCATCTTCTTCACTGATTCTGTCACCCCTCCAACCCTTCTTCATTAAAAATTCTATGGCCCTGGTCATAGTAGCTACAACATTTTCAACTTCTGGATCCACAAACTGCTCATCACTTCCCCCAGACTCATCTTCAAGATACATCTTACCCTTCCCCTTAGCCTTATTGAAAACAACATTGAAGGGCCCAACAGGCTCAATGGGTTTGGGTTCAGTAAAGATAACCATGCAGCCAGCTTCAAAGTCATAGACGTCTTTGAAGATCTTGAAACCGGGCCACATTTTCCCTTCATGCTCCACAGGCTTGGGCTCTCCTTTGTAAGGCTTCTTACCTTCTATTTCACAATAGTTACCATTTGGCAGTAGCTAGGGGGAACACGGTGATAGGCTTTTTTGGGCTTATACCCCAATCCTGCTTGGCGGACTAGCACTTTCGGATATAAAGCTTCAATGACTCCTTACTCGTACAGTCCGCAACCTCTACCAGGCTTATACCCAGACTTCTTCATTAGCTTTCCCATACTGGTATAGAGGTAACTATGCCACAGGGGAGGAGGTTTCTCAATCTTTCTAACCACGGTAATCTGGAGGGCTTCCTCTAATTTAGCCTCGGCTTCCATGACAGCCATAATGGAAGTGCGATCGGCCTTGATAGTCACCAATTTATTCTTGTGAATGAACTTGATTTGCTAGTAGAGAGTGGAGGAAACTGCGCCTAAGGCATAGAGCCACAACCAGTCGAGCAGTAAAGAGTAAGTGATAGGAATGTCAAGCACAGTGAATCGCACAGTGCTCGTAACACCTCCAACAGTGACTTCTGCCTTAAAGGCCACAATCACGCTCTACTTTGAATCATCATAGGCTCTGCTAACAGTGCCAGACTTTTCAAGCATCTCCTCCGAGAGTCCTAGGTGGGGAAGGACTTTCAGAGGGCACAGATTCAGGGCGGATCCATCATCCATAATGACACAAGGGATAACCTTATCGAGGATCTGGATATGGATGAACAAGGCCCTATTATGATCCCTACCCTTGAGCAGAAGATCAAAATGGTCAAATACAATTTGAGGTTCCTTCCTTGGAGGAATACCTTCCCCGACCCTAGCACACATCTCCACAGCTGAAGTGGTCAGAGTAGCTTCCAAATCGAGCAATCACTTAATCAATCCCTTGTGATGCTTGCCGAAATCAATTACTAACTACCATATACTATAATGGGATTGAGTGTTTTTTAGCTGAGTAATGAGAGGGTAAACCTCGAGACTGGTAGGAACAGGTGGAGATGAAGAAGGAGGCCTAGCAGTGGTGCTGACCTTTCTAGGGACTGGGTCCTTATCTAGATAGAGACGATGATCCTCAATCTGATATACACGGCCACTTCAAGTAATGTTGAGGACATTATCGATCAAGACACTTCGAGTGGCTCGTGTTTTCAATAGGTATGATGGTTAATCAGAGTCTAAATCTGGATCCTGTAACTCATACTTATCCACATTAAAAGGCTCATTCTAATCAACCTTGAATAATTCATTCGGCTTCTCCTTGGCTGGTGAATCAACCCTAAATAGCTCAGTGCTTAAGGCTATGGCTACTTCAACTACTCCCCCATCTTCCTCGGAATAGTCGTCCTTCGAAACAAAGGAATCTATGCTGAATAACGGCTTTTCCTCGACTTTCATTCTCTTGGCTACAAAAGGCTGAGCTCTGCAGCTTTCTTTCTCTAGTGAGTTAGAGTCACATCCATTCCTTATACCAAATTAACTACAGGATTGGCTTGATTGATCAAATCGAATACTGAATTAGGCGGAAGGCCAGAGCCAATAACCAGAACAGAATTAGCATTACGCGAGCCTTGGGCGATTAGCTTAAAGATTGTGGCTTCAGGCAAGCCAGACTGAATCATTCCTACCTTATTTTTGAAATTTGGCAGAGGGTTATTGATGGTGCTTGGGGTCTTATCGGGCTCAGTAATCTTTCTTTCACTAACCAGAAGCTGAATAACCGAGAGCAAGGCTTTGCAATTGTTGGTTTAGTGACCTACCTGATCATGGTAGTTACAGAAATTGTTCTTGTCTTCTGGCTTAGGCGGCTTATACTCTTAGAGGGACTAGATGAAATCGGCTTCCCTCAAATGCTTAAAGATAATCTGAAGGGGCAGCTTGTACAGATTGGCTAAAACAAATGGAGGGCGAGAAGGCTGAACTGCAGCAACTGCCGGTGGAGTTGGAGCAATGGCCAAGGGCATAGTAGGGGCCTTCAAAACTGCTTGGACTACTACCAGGGCCTTAGGCTTAGCTGGTGTCAGAGCTGAGGGTTAAGCTTTATTATTCTTTTTAAACCAAGGTTTCCCTGCCTTTTCTGCCTTCTCGCGCTCTGCCTCACGCTCAATTTTCTCATCCTTTTCAAACACGGCCTTGTAATAAAGGAAAGAATCAGTAGCCATTTCTTTATAGAATAAGGGAAGAGATCCCTCGAGGAGTTTCACAATCATCTCCTCGAGACTCAGCTTGGATTTCATTAGAACCTGGGTCGACATCCACCGGTTAAAGTACTATTTAAAGGTTTCATTGGGCATTCGGCGGACTCCCTCAAGATGTTGGAGGGTTGTCTCCATCATAGTGTTAAAACCATAATGCACTTTCAGAGCCTCAGAAAGAAGTTTCCAATCAATGAAAATATGTTGCGGCAAAGTATGATACCATTTAAGAGCAGGGCCCCGAAGGGAACAAGGGAACATTTCAGTAAGCACTTTATCACTTAATTTTTTTACAAGCATAATTCATTCATACATTATAATGTGAGAGGCAGGTGCGCCGAAACCATTATAATGAGCCATATTTGGCATAGTAAATTATCAGGGACTCAATCTTCGTCTCTTTCGAGTTCTTTGGCAGCTATGAGGTGGTTAATGTAGGCTTGAATCTTAGGTGTCATGCTCAGAGACTACATGACCTGGTCGTTGAGTGGGTGAGAGAGAACTGCGGCCTTAGGTGTAGCGCTTGGAGAATGCACGACCTGGTCGTTGAGCTGAGAGGCCATCATTTGGCAAACAAAAGCGGCTATTTTAGGTGTCATGCCTGGAGGCTGCGTGACCTGGTCATTGACTAGAGGAGATGGTGGATAGCGAGAGATCATCTGGCTGCTGAAAAGGTTTTGAGGGTAGGTGGTACCCTTGGGAGTTACGATAAACTATAGAGGAGTAAAGGATGGTGTCTGGATTAGCTCGCTAGAAGAAGCTAAAAACTGAGGAGAAAATACTGGAGAGGTCAAGCTTTAGGCAAAGGGTCTCGGATTCGAAGGGACAATCGACGGAGTAGTCGAGGTTAGCATAAGAGCATAGGTCTATCTGAACTGAAAAGGGCTTATAATTGGCTGAGTCGAGGGAATCGGGTTGAAAATAGGTGCAACAGGTCTTATCCCTGCCGAACTGGTCAACATCTATGCTAAACCATTCTGGGCTTGCATATCAGACTCAGAGACCCAATCAGAATTCCTATCTTTGAGGGCTTGCTTAATAGCCTCTTGGACAGTGTTTTAGATGGAAGCTTGAAATGCATCCAAATTCAGGAACTGCGCCATAGCACTAGCAAAATCGAACCCACGAGGGGGCTGAGATACTGCTCCTAAGGTGGGAGTAGGTCCGACTCACTCCTCGGGCAGAGGATGGTTTCTATCATTGCTTGGTAAGGACATGGCTAGCTGAGAGAGATCTTGACCCGACTAAAACTGATTTGAATCTGACTCCCCGCTGGAATCGATATATGGAACCCCTTTAAATTCCAGGGTGAGAGAACTATGAATTAGACAGTGACCTGGCCTTTTCCAAATCTAGGTGCGACGATAATTTTGCCTCCTCCTAGTTGAAACGGTTAGGCAGCAGGTCAGATGATGCATGGGTTGTGACATGCCATGGATGAGGTGAATGACCTTTATCCAATAATCGATGCGTGGTATGTATAGATGTATAAAGATATGGTTAGAGATGATACGTCGGCTTATCCCTCTAACATCTGAGGGATGTTCATACTTATCGCCATACACAACGATTTATCGAGACTCAATGGGGGTACAAAAGAGGTCCTACGAATGTTGCTAAACTACTTCCATGAATGGAGATCAGTAAGAGTAAGTTGATTTTGGCCTTTATGGTCGATGCATAGGGGATGCATGATCACGTAGCACATAGCACACGAATCGTCCCTCTTCCAACCTTATGACTCCCGCGTTATGCCTCTTTGGAAAGGATGGAGTTTTGGCTTCTTCACCGGTGATGGTGAATGAAGTGCGACCCAATTTATTTTTGTTGTTCTGGTAGCCCTAAAGGGATGAAGTGCTAAGCTTTATTCTAGCGCGCTTTTGGCATGGTTGGTAATGTAGAAGGTTCTCGTTTACCTTGATTCCAAGTTACTCAACCACTCCTCAAATAGGTGTGATTGCAGGAGTTAATGTATTGGTTAAAATAAGTGATCCGCCCGCTAGGCACCCTCAATTCCAAACAGGGCATGAGTGATGCTTTTGCAAGCTTCTCGGGTATCAGGGGGCACCTAAAAATTACCAAACTATCTACACGCATAGGATAAAATGTCATAAAAAAGAATGAAGTTTTAATTTGGCCAATGATTTTAAGACATTATCAAAATCCTTTAAACTTGTTGAAAATTTTAAGTTTAACTTTGAAGAGATCCCCAGCAGGGTTGCCACTATGAGCGGATGACCTTTTCCCCACCTGTGAGGACCGCGAGAGATCTGTAGCACGGGGGGTGGAAAATAACTAGCAGTGTGAAGTGTGCCAAGGGATTGATCCTCATTTTAGCGTGATGAGAAGGTTGATTGGTTGATGTTGAATTTAAGTCCAATTTGTGTTAAAGGATGCGAGATCAAAATCTCGCACTTCAAATAGAGTCGCCACCCGGTTCAGCTCAGTTGGGAAATTTTGGTATGATTTTCCCACCGGGTGGTAGACCATACCTCAAGTAGAGATTCCGAATTCGGATGATGTTATCTATTTTACATTAGGCCAAGTTAAAATATTTCATTCTTTCTTAATCGATTTAATCCACCCTATTTATTGTGTTTTCAGTTTTATATGTTGTTATCCCGTTTACCAAGCATTCAAAGCCATAAATAAATAAATTATTACAGTCATCCAAAAATAAAATGCGGAAAATAAAATAATAATTACATGGCTTTCCAAATCCTATACATTTTTCTATGCAATAAGTAAAATACCTGAAGGCCTAAACATCTAACCTAAATCTACCTGCACAAAACGGTTACCATAAATACGGCATGTTGTACGAAATATATCACGAAGCATTCGTAGTTAGCAAACCAAACAAGACTCGAGTTAGCATGAACATGGCATATTTCATTTACAATTTATGGAGCCTAGTTGGATGGCTAAAAATGGGATTTAATCGGCGTTTGCAGGAAAATTCCATTACATCCATCATTTTTTAGACTCGATTGTTGTTTTAACAGAATTATTAGTGAAAATGCCACATGGTATGGGGTGGGGTCTATTTTCAGAAGGTTTTGGACCTTCATCAATGTACTATACATCCTAACTTTGAAAGTTTAAACTAGGTCAGAAAATAAATGAAATAAAACTGTTGTCCAGAAGGTCATGCCGCCGGCGGCATGACTGAGGCTGCTGGTGGCATGGATGATGCCGCAGGCGGTCTCAGCTACACAGGCAGGTTACATAATTTTTAGGATACCATAAAAAAAGGGTCCTATAAGAAAATGGGGCCACTGGGGGCAAGTGAGGCCACTAGCGGTATCAACAATGTCGCTGGCGGCATGGTTGATACTGCTGGCGACTTCAAATGCCTCTAGCGGCTTTAGTTTCTTGAGCAGCTATTTTTGGCCAGAAAGCGAATAAAAATCCAAAACTAAGCACAACCAGCAACAAAAACACAACAAATAAGTAAAAAGGAAGCCAAAGAGCTATGAGACTCAGAATTTTTTACCTTGGGGCCGTGAATCCACCTCTTCATGATCCGTATGACACCTCTGGGGTGCTCAAATGATGGTTTTGGGAAGTAAGGGGCGATTTAGTCTCTACCTAATTTTGGTGATTTCTAAACTTAGAATGCACCTAGATATTAGAGAGTTCAGTAGAGAAAAACCAAGAAAAGATGAATTAAATCCTCTTTTCTTACCTTTTCTAAACTTTATCTCACTAATGCTAGCTAAAAGCTCAAAATTTGCTTGAAATCTTGAGTGGTGGAAGGTCGAAACTCTTCAACTGGCTGAGAAATGGCCCTTATATAGGCTAAGATCCATTGGAAATTGCCTTTAGTCCACTTATCCCATGTATTTTAGCAAAAAAGGTGGACAGTTGCTCTGCAGATAGAAGTGATGTTGGCAGCGGCATGGGTGATACCCCGGTGGTTTCAATGAGGCCGCCGGCAGCCTCAACTTCCTGCCAGATCTGAAAAGATGCATAAATCGTGCCCGAAATCGGGGAAAGGGGGAGGAAATTTCGAAAAGGGTGACAATGACAAAAAAACTTAGATATTATGAGTATTTTTTATTTTTAATGGGTATTTTGGACTAGATTATTTTTTGGGTGAAAATCATCGGTCTGAGCTACCACCGGGCGCGTTATTGGACACGTCAAACTGAATTCTTTTGAAAAATAAAATTCGTGGAGAATTTTATATCGGTAAAAAAAATCCCAAAAGAATCTTTATCATGAGGAATAAAATCGGGCATATGTCATCATAGTCTCGCGAGAAGGACTAAAAAATCCCGTGCTCACAACCCTCACTTTGGAAATCCTATATAAACCCTCCAAATTTCCCCTACTTCTTCACACGAGTAACTTACTACTGTTACTCTGCAAATTTCTATTTCCAAACCCTAATTTTTCAAACATTCTCAAATGGTAGCCATAATGACAAATAACCAAATCCAAACATACCCATAAACCTCAAAACCATTAACTCAGTAGTTCCTACTGACTACTTGGGAGATAATTTCCTCTTTCAAATAGTCTGATTCTCTAAACTCATTGAGGATCAACAATTAGGGGATTTCTTGGAGATCAATTGCCCAACCTATCCGAAATTGGTGCGCGAGTTCTGCACCAATCTAAGAGGGCTCACTCCTACTATGATGCTCTCAGAACCAAAGTTCAGGGGAAGAAGATAACAATTACACTGGATTTCTTTGAGAAGCATCTGAATATGAAGAATGATGGAGTTCAGATGAGAACTGATGGAGATGAATTGAAGGTGAAATATCATCCTCAAATGTGGCTCCCTCCCAGGTACTTTGGAGACAAGTTCTCCACCTATTGGCCATAAGCACTAAGGATCTTTTAACATATTCTTGCCAAATTAGTCCTCATTTGGAAGGGATCCTTAACCATAGTGTCTTCCTTCCAACACTCTTATAGCACTGGGCAGAGTGTAGAGAGTTGAACATGCCAGTGTTGATCATCCACTTCCTCAGACAGTACAGGGACTCCCACGGTGCCCTGATCACCAGAATCATATTGGCACATGAAGTAAATTTCTCTGGATTTGAGTCGATCCAGGGGAAGGAGATTCTAGAGAAAAATTTTAAGAAGCTGAGCTATGGAGAAACCTAGAATGAGGCAAAGGCCATTAAATAGAGGGATGAGAAAAAGAGTAGGGCAGGAAGGCAGCGAATCTTGTTGAAGAAGCCCATATTCCTAAGAAGGCCAAAACCACCAAACCCAAAGCACAACAGAATCTTGCTTTAGTTTTAATGGATGAGGTTGATGAGGATACTCAAACCCTCACTCAACTCATGAACAAAAGTCCTGAGAAACCAAAGACCAGAGGGAGACAGATTAAGGTAGCTGCTAAGAAAGGGAGGAAGGTAGAAACTCCAAAAGTTATGGTTAAGGATCAGACTCATGCATTAGCTGAGGCAATCATGGCTGGAAGAAAGAAAGGAGGAAAGAATCTATATGAGATCTTAGCCGATGAAGAAGATGAGGAAACTAGAGATGAAGCTCTTGAACCAAAGAGGAGGCAACTCACAAAGAAGGGTTGTACGTTTGATTAATGAGGAGGCTGGGAAAAAGGCTGAAGAAGAAGAGTTGGCAAGGGCAAAAAGAAGTAAAGGCAAGCATGTGCCCAGATTAACTGAGGATGTAACTCCGGATGATCCTCAGTATGAAGTCATAAAGGGACCAATAAAAGATAATAACCGGATAAATAACCTCACAACGGAAGGACCCGGAGGCTCTTCCGGTACCCAGGCTATTCTCATTGCTCTAACAGACCTAGAAAGTCTTGTCCTAAATCCGAAAGCAGACCTATTTATCTTCAAGCCCAAAACTGGACCACTTTTGGAAAATCTGTTCAATCCAAAAATTAAGATCATCAATGTAGAAAGACCTAAAATGGCATGTGAAAAGGGTGTTGAGGGCACTACCAACACACTTGGGGGAAGTGGTTAAAAGTTTTGAAGACGCAAAATAAGGGGAGACTGAGGACATTGCCAGTCTTTCGGGGGCTGTGGAAGAAGGGAGAAAAGAAGCAGAAGAATTAGACTAGTAAGCTCATGAGGTAATCCCTGTCTCAATTTCCTTTGGTGTCAATGCTGATACTATTGATATTATTAAAACGGCAGATAAAAGTCAACATAACTTAGATACACACACCCAAAGTGTACCTAAGGAACTAGAGTCCAACCCGGAACAAATTATTCTGAAGGAGGAACTAAGTCTGAAATCCAATGAGAATGCTTCTAAAGCAGACTCAAAGGGCGAGGCCAATCTTGGGGGAAAGGTTAGAGGAAAGGGATGTGGAAGTAGAAGACAAGGAGGAAGGAAAAGAGAAGGAAGACTCTAGTGAAGAAGAGAGTAGTAAAGAGAAAAATGAGGAATCCTCAAGCACTAAACAGTCCAGAATTAGTTTTGAAGAGGAAGAATCATCCTCATCCAGTGAGAAAAAGAAGCTCAAGCTCAAATCCTTTGTGGACTATAATGTGTCTCGTAATGAGAAAATTCAGATGGGATTAACTCTAATGGAACAAGCGTCTTTGCAAGGACAGAAGGTTGATGAGTTCAAGCCATTACTCCTGAACATCTGCCAACAGCTAAAATCAGTTGAGAGCCTAATGAAAAAAATCTATGAATCCTTATTTAAAGACAGAATTAGGAGAGATAAAAGGAAGTGTGCAGAGAATTAAGAAGAAAGTAGAGGATTTTCCCACTGCTAAATTAGTGGCAGAAGTTTCACTTGCCAAGGTCACTCCAATGCTGGAACAGATCAACACAAGTATAGTAAGAGCAAGTCGCTCTGCAGATCAGGCTCACACAGGAGCCAATAACAATTGTGCTACCCTCATGGATACAATCACCTCATTGTCCTCCGAATTAACAACAAAAATCAAGTAGTATCTGGATTCCAAGTTTGAAAACTTGTCAAAATTCATGGCTGGGAAGGATATAAATTCCAACATCACAAGCCTAAATGAAAAGCAACAGGCTATACAAGATAAACTAACCAAGTTTATTGATGAAGGGATGCCCAAACTCCTTTCCAAACACTTGGAAAATATTGGAACTGAGTTTGCAGGCCAACTAAATGAACATGACACAATCATCAATAATCTAAAGGATGCATTTCACAAAGATCTCATAATTTTCAACACAAGCATTCATAACTACCGCCGAGATATAGGCATTGAATTTGAGAAAATGCAATCCAGCTTGTCCGACTTGTCCATCTCCGGATCTTCATCCTCACCTTCAATTCTGGAAAGACAACTACTCCCAGTACTTTAGGATCTTGTCCAATACATTAGGGACATAGGCTTCTTCAGACACAAAGGCATAGCTACCCTCCCGAAGGCACTCTTCCCATACTTTGATGAAAAGGATCGAGAACACGTTCTAACCATGCATCCTTAACTCATAAAGTCATATACCAACTCTGGAAAGTCTTCTGCCCTCTGCATCTAACTCTGGCTACAGTTGGCACCATCATATAGCGAAGAAAAGAAGGAAATTCAAATTATTCCATATATTCTAAGGCTTGGCATGAAAGCTGGGATGGTAAAACCTATATGGTAATAGACCCCCAAGCTGATGCAAACAAAATGGGGGAGAATAAAGCTGAAACGGGGGAGAAGAGCACAAAAAAGAGGAAACATGGTGAATCATCAAGCAAAGGCAGCAAATGAAGAGACAACCCTTAGATTAGCTATTTTGTTCAACTGTAAAAATCTGTAATAGCTAGGTCTATCTTTTTCACTTATATATTTCTGTAATTGTAATTCTGGAACTTCATGAGGTTAACTATTGTTAACAACAGAAGTATATATAGTAAAAAAATTATACTCAAAATTGCTTCTAAGTACAATATGAAATTGTACTACAAAAACCTAGAAGCTAGAATTCAAAAATATTAGGGGAGCTAGGATGCTTAGATCATGGGGGAGTAAAACTTGTAAATGACTAAGTATCAAGAATCATACTTAGGTCATAAACTCCTTTTCCTTGTGCTTAGTTTTTATTTCCATCAAATGGGGGAGATTGTTGGGAAACAATGATCCAGAAGAACAGACAAACAACTATCTGGATCAAGTTTGAAGAAAACAAAAACTTATAAGTTTAAAGAAAACAAAAACTTGTAAGAACATGTAATCTTCTAAATCCAAATGGAAGCATCTGATCCAAGACAAGTCTAAGCACACAATGGAAGCATCCGGTTAAAGTTTGGAAGGAAATAAACTTTAAATCGCCCAAATCCGCATCCGAAAGAACTGATTGAATAGCATCCGGATATCAAGATTAAAAGTCATCCGGAAGACACAGTTATAAAGACAAAGGGAAAAGTTTCGAAAATAACTTTTCCCTCCACCTTTTTGGTCTCTAAGTCAAAGATCCTTTCCCCCACAAGTAAGATAAAAATGACAGCTAGCATTTTTCAGAAAAAGGACAAAGGACTGACACATGAAAGAGAAAAGGTAACAACCTTTTGTACCTAGACTAATAAGAAAAGTGCGTGGCACATACATTCCAGAGTACTGACGTAAAAGTTGGTGAATCACTAAAATACAAGGAAAACGATCACTGACAACTTTTCACTCTCAATCCCAAGGATTCAAACGGGTCAAAATCTTTATCTAATGGATTGACCACCGGTTCCGGAAGTGCCACATATTACCTTATCAAAGGTGAAGATTTGATTCAAGTTCAACAACCCACAACGGCTACATGTATGATAGAAGCCTATAAAAGGGAAGCTTCACAAGTTGAGAAGGTGTTGGTTGATTCAAGAAAGCATTAACAAGAGAATTCGCTAATTCAATCAAAAAACTCATCCCACCAAGAATCAAACAATTCCAAATCTGTTTGTAAGGATTTCCAAGTGAGTTATAAACTTGAGGAACTCCAAAACCAAAACCTTTGAGAAAACCAAAGTGTAAAAAATCTCCTAGTTGGGTGAGTAGTGAGACTGAGATATAGCTTAAAGTTGGTGCTTTGAGTAGAATCTCCCTGTAGGACTCAGTTTAGATTTAGGGTAGAAATCTAAGTGGTGTATCATGCTAAAGACAAGAGGACTCAGCTAGGAGTTGGTGCTTCTAGTGGTATATCCTACATCCGCAAGGTTTTACCATCCGGAGACAAATTGTAAGGCTTGATTCCTACCAGTTGGAGAGGAGTCCACTAGTGGAAAAGCTCGGAGGAAGGAAACTCCGGGGAATGGAGTAGACGGGGCCGAACCAGGATAAAACTCTATGTTTGATTCTCTTACTCTTTACTTTTGCATTATATTTCGTACTTGCATATCCATCATCCAGAACATAATCAAACACGCTACGCTAAGACTTTTTAAAGTTTGTTTATTCCGCGAAAAAGGGTCATTCATCCCCCTTTGACCTTATTTAGACTCCCACAGGGACCAACATTTATGTGCTCACTCATTTATCAAGCCTAATAATCTTGATCTAATAAAGCCTTCTCATGGTTCAAAGCACTGTTTTTAAAATCGGCCTGGGCAGTAACTATTCAAAACACCACATGGATTTTAGGCTCTAGGGGGAATCAAGCGTTTAATTGATCTATGCGGTCCAAGGCGGATTAGGCATATCTAGATGACCATTTTTTTCAATAACATATTGTTTGTGCTTTAAAAATCGTTTGACACGACGCCTAGGTGCATTTTTTTCAAAACACTGACAAGATGTTGATTGAATTTTTTATTTCAAATGTATTAATAAATATTTTTTAAAAAAAAGAAAAATACAAATCCGACTAGTCTTAGCCCCATTTAATCTTTGCCCAAGTTCTAGAGACCTCGGCCGCCCAATTAGCACCTAACGTTTTCTAAATTATTGTATCAAAGTAGATGAAGGTTTCACAACTGAAAGATCACAAGTTTGTAACTTTGTCAGTGTTTTAAAAAACTGCACCCAAGTTTGTAACTTTGTATTCATAATCCTGGTAAAGTTTTGGTTAGTTGAGAGTATTAGAGAAGACATGGTAAATTTGTTAATGGCCTCGAGACTTAAAGAAAAAACATCTTAAAATGTTTGATAAGTGACTACTAATCTATGTCCAAATGCGTTTAAGGAGAGTGATGGAGATCCCACATGAAAAATAAACGGTATTAAAGAGTAATTAGAATAGAGTATATTAAGGGTCTATTTGACCATGACAAAATCGAATTGATTTTGTGTTCATGAGTTCAAAACCACCGCTTATATACTCAATAACCAATGTTACTCTTCATATAAGTTGATCAAATAATGTAAGTTGTGTATTATGTAGTTGGCAAGTAATGTGATATATGATTACAAATTTAATCAACATTTGATGAACCAATTTTAATATATTCACAGCCTTTTGGTTGATTAAAAAATTTTAAACACTTTGATGAGTAAGATACATAAAAAAAACTGAATAAGTCTCATAATATTTTATTTAACAAATTTGTAAAGTAAAACAAATAGAAATATAACAAACTGCATCAAAGTAGTATAATGAATAATGATTAGATTAAGAAAAACTATACTCCAAAATAATAAAATATAATCTACCAAATGCCACTTTAGAGAGAGACATAAATGAATAAAATTTAGAGTATTAAAAGAGCACAACAATAAATAAATGGGCTCAAAATTATAGTCATCAACTTTGCTGCATTTTGTTGTCTTCTTTTTCAAATAAGTAATCTTTAGTTAAGGGACGGCAATGCTACCAACTACATGTGCATCCACTTAATCACAGGCAATAAAATTGCATTTTTGTTTATTAAATGGTTTTTTTAGTGAACGTTTATAAAATAGAAGTACGATCGATCCAATTATGGGTTAAAACTAGACCATGCCGGCTACCCACCCAGCTCAGCCCGAGCCTGGTCCTATGGACCGAGCTTGAGCATCTATTTTTTTATTAACTTCGGTTCGAGCCTGCTAAAGTCTGAAATTTTATGAGCCGGACTTGATCTTTGTGTAAATACCTAACTATGGCCTGAGCCCAGCCCGACGAATAATAGTTTATTTTTATATATATATATTAAATAATTATTTTCAACTTTTATATTTTATACTAATGAATTTTTAAATTTAAATACAATAAGTTGTATGATATATGAAGAACTTCAAATAAATAATGTAGTTATATATAATTTGTCAATTTATTTTTTAAAATTCACAAAAAAAATTATTAAAAAATTATCTACCGCCCTTAGATCGAGCTTGAGAATGACCTCGTAAGCCCAGCCCGAACCCAAAATTCTAAAGTGTGGGTCAGTCGAACTTAAGTTAATTCTTTTAATTAAAAACTCGACTCAAATCCAATCCGACCTGTCCTATGAACAGGTCTAAAACATACATCATTATTTTCAGGTCAAAAATTGCTTTGGATAGAATATATATTCTCCACTAAATTTTTTTTCATTGGAGATCTAAAAATATCATTTTTTTTAATTTTCATGTTAATCTAAAATATAAACAATGGTGTAAAAAATTTATTAAGTTATTTGTTGGGCAAACTGCATCTTTGCATATGAAAAACTTCAAGGATTTGTAATGAATGAAAGAAAATTATTTTTAATTTGCGGAATACATCACGAGTCCTATAAACTTGTCCCTAATAGCCCTCACCTTCCTGGTCTTTTAAAAGTTTCTCTCACCCCTGAACTTATTTAAATTGTATCTCATGACCCTTTTCGGCTGATGTGCCATTAACTTTTCTAGCGTTGTCAATCATCTGCAACGCCAGCCGAAAGAAATCATAAGGTACATTTTGGACAAGTTCAGAAGGCGAGAGAAACTTTAGAAAAGTTCAGAGGGGTGAAAGGAACTCCTAAAAATTTAAGAAGGGGAGAGACGATTAGGGACAAGTTCAAGAATTTCACGATGCATTAGGTGTTTTTAATTCTTTCAAAGTCCAATTAAGTGTGACAATTACTATACGAGATTTACAAAAACATGGTGACGGCAAAATATTAACAAGAAAAATATTAAAATAATGTGACTCGTCTGATACTATTAATTTGATGTATTTTAATTGGTATTCCCCCGTATGTAAAGGTGCAAGATTATGTGTTAGATTTTTAACCTCTTCAAAAAAACAAAAGGACAAAATTAACTATAATGCGTACTGTGAGAGCTCAAAACGGATTTTGTCATAAAAAAAAAAGTAAAATTTATATAAGAATCCCAACCAAACAGGAATGAAAATTCAGCAGTAACATCATCCTAGTTGTATGAGCTTAGCTATGGCTGGGATTTGGCTATCAGCTTTGCTTTCCAACACTCGTAGCCATAGGAATGAGCATGAATCGGTTTGGTTCATAGTTATAAAAATCGTACGATTCGATTCGATTCGATTCAGTCGTAAATAGATTCGAATGTATGGGGAGAACCGAAATCCACGGGGAATCGGGGCCGAATCATGAGCACAACAAGAGAAAAGAAAGAAAAAGATGAGAATGAAGATAAGGGTTGAGGCCACCGAAATTCTCTGTCGGAGGGCACCTTTTTTGTTCATTTAGAATAGAACACTATTTTTTAGATGTGGAGGCTACTGAAGTTTGAAAAGACACTCCTTTATGAAGTTCTCGATGCTCATGTTTTTCTCTGTTCATTTAATTTTAAGTTTTAATTAATGGATGACACAGATTTTCAAGTGCTTTAACAGTAGTAATAAATCATATTTACTAGTATTAACCCATCCACCCACTTGCACAAATTTTCAAGTAGTTCAATAATACTTGAAAAACTTTACAACCTTTTTTTTATAAATTTATATTGTTAAATACCACCAAAATTTGTTAGAGTTAAATTACATTTATAAAGCTATACATTACTATATATTTAATATATACATATATATATATATAATTATTAATTGATTTTTCAGTGGTAGTTTTTTAATCAGCATATGTTTAATTTAATATCACTAACAAACAATAATAGTTGTGATATCGAATATGTTAAATATTTTAGTTTTATAATTTCTGAAATTAAACCGAATCTTCTCGTTTCACGATTTATAAAATTTGTATTTCGATTCTCGATTCGAATTCCGATTTGACAACTTTAGTTTGGTTCACGAACCAAATATAAAAAAAAACACTCCAAAATCCAAACTGCATCAGTTTGGATCTATTTGGATTGGGTTAAAACATAATATTTCATATTAAAATTTTGTTTGCAAATTTTTTAAGCTATCAACTTCGTTATAATATACTAATTATTAAAATCCTGAACTCTTATTGAAAACATTATTTGGTGTCTTTCATAACTTGACTTTTGATTATTATAGAGGCTCAATCCAAGCCTGATATCTGTACTTTATATAATTTTTTAAATCTACCCATTCTAAATCAGGCCAGCCCGATCTTTACCCAGGTTTACTCATAAATTAAATAGTATACGCATTAACACCTTGGTCTATATTTAAGTGCATACATTTAGATGGTATATTTGGTTTTTAGTTTTGCACTGACGTCTCAAACTTGTTAAAAAAAATAGACATGCATGTTCATCCGGCCAAAGCTGGATTAGGTCTCATATGACTTTTTACTAAAACTTTAAGCCCATTTAAGCACATACTTTAGAATATTGAGTTCGGATCGAACTTACAAAATCATTTTTAAGCCCAATCCAAGGCCCATGAATATAGCTTTTAAATTTTCACAGAGAAGACAAATTTTGTATAAACTTATTTAAATTTACATATATTGCATTCTTTAATAAATAGTAGGACATATTGTAGTCAAGTTTCAAAATTCAATTGACTAAAATATAAAGGATAAACTTAAAAAAAAGTATCATGTAGTTTCATTTATTTTTAAAATGGGGTCTGTAAAATTTTTTTTAAAAAGGGATCCGTGGTTTTGTGCCGTTAACAAATAGAGAAATTTTTTTGTTGACCCGTTAAAATTGCTGATGTGGCAAGGGTTATTTTAGGAAATTCATAATTTTCACCTTCTCTGATGTGGCCTTGTCTGTGGTTATTTTAGTCCCATTTCTTCGCCATTGCAGCTCAAGTAGAGCACCATCAATACCAACACCAGCACAGCAGCACTCACAATCCTCTTCTGCCCACTTTGACAAGGCCAAGAACTTGTTTTATGCTCTTAATCTCGTCCCTCGTGATCTCCCCCTTCCTTCCGACCTATTTGACACTGTTTATTCCATCTACTCCGATGGCTCTAATGACGGAATCGACGGTGCGCTCAGGAGAATGGATTGGTAGGTGCGGTTGTCAAACACTTGGGTTTTTGTGCTGGGATTTGTGTTGAATCGGGGAATTTGGGGCTTAATGTCGTGTGATTTGTCAATTTTTAGTGTTTTTTTACAACGTTTCCTTTCTCAAATTGTGTTTCTGTCATCTGATTTTTTGTTTTCTGAGGAGAACGATAGGTTTGGATTATGAGATTTTGTTGAAATTATGAGGTCAGGCTATTTAAGATGGGTTCTTGTATTTTTCCATGGAATTTGTTAGTCTGTAGATTCTTCCTATCGTGCTTGCCTGAAATCATATCGTGGCAGCTTATGGATTTTGCCTTTTTCCACCATCATCTTTTAAGCCTATTTTGTAACAAAATGAAGGAGAAAGAAGAAAACTGTGAATTTTCAAAAGTACCCTTTGCCATGTTACAAATTTTAACCGTTTTAATAGAAAATCTTTTATTTGCTAACTGCACACAAAACTACGTATCCTTTTTAAAAAAAAATTTACAGATCCCGTTTTAAAAATGAATGAAACCTTAAAATTTATCCAAATATAAAATTTTAAAATAATTATTATTAAATATAATATATAAATATAAAATAAATAAAATTATTATTTTCTGAACAGGTCTTATATTTATATAAAAATCAAGCTCAACCCATATATCTTCCAACTTTAATAAAGTCGGGCTCTAGCTCTGGCTGAACTTTACAATAAAGAGAGTGCAAACCCAACCAATGAAAATTAACTTGTGTCGAACTATATGGATACCGAGGCCTGAAACGAGTTTAGTAAAAAATATAAGGGGCTTTTACATAAGGGCAAAAGGTGCTTAAAACATATGAAAAAAGGAAAATTATCACTTATAATTCATTTATCCAAAATAAAAATTAAAATAATATAATAAGTAAATTATATCTTTCTAATTATTTTAAGTTTCCATTTTTACCTTTATGCGCCATATTCACATCTCATGCGATTTGGTGGTTTTTTTTAATTTGTTTGGCTTGTTTTGCATTTATCTCTCAAACGGTTCATTTTTTTGACATGTCGCTTTACAGGTTTTTACTCGTCTTATTTTTATCTTCGAAACGTCATCCATTGTTATATATTTTTTCCAAATTTTTTTCCGAACTGTTATATATGTGTTATAATTCTAATATAAGCCTCTTTATATTTGCAATGCTCATTGAACTGTTATACATAGTGTTTTAAAACTCCCCGCCTAGCTCCGCCTAGTGCTATTTTGGGGCTCGCCGCCCGACTTTTCATTCCTCGGGCGCTATCAGGCGCTAGACCGACATATTGCCGCCTAGGCACCGCCTAGTCCGATATTTTCCCCAATTTTTAAGATATTGATACCTATAATAATTATAGTTCAATTTTTTCAATTCAAAAAAGGTAGCACGGTTGGTAAAACTAATGTACAACAAAATATTCTCAACATACAATTTTCATTTTGAATATTAAACCGAGAAATAATACGCTATAAACCACAAAAAATTAGTGAGAATATTTGTTTTTAAGGAATTGATTTTGATGTTGATGTGTTTTTATGTAAAAATTAACTAAGACTTATGTTTTCATATGCTAAACTATATTTTTTTTGTAAAATATATTTATATTATAATTTATTTTTTAGTTAAATTTATACTTTTGTCTATTAATAATTATAAGAAATTAAAAATTTACAAATCCGCCTAGGCGTTTGAAGCCCCAGCCGCCTGACTAGCGCCTAGCGCTTTTTAAAACCTTATATACATATGTTATAAATCTATTATAAATCTGTTATAAGTTTAATATAAGTTTGTTATAAGTCTAATATAAGTCTCTTTGTATTTGGAATGCTTATTGAACTATTACATATCTAATATATAGCTGTTATAAATCTGTTATAAGCCTAATATAAGTCTTTTTGTATTTGCAATGCTCATTAAACGGATATACATCTGTTATAACAGATATATAACATATTTATTTTAGATTTATAATAGAATTATAGCAGATTTGTAACATATACAAAAGAACATACAGATTATGTAAAACATTTTTATAATAGTCATATCTAATACAAAACTACTATAAATCTGTTATATATTTCATCAAACACTTGTAGCAAATATTTATCAGGCTTGTAGCAGACATACAGATTTATTCTAGGTTTATAACAGATATATAACACATTTATAACAGATTTGTAAAAGAACATACAGATTATGCCAAATAATTTTATAATAGTCATATCTAATACAAAACCGTTATAAATTTGTTGTATATTCCATCAGACACCTATATTAGAAATTTATCAAGCTTGTAGCAGACATACAGATTTATTCTAGGTTTATAGCAGATATATAACACATTTATAACATATTTATAACAGATACAAAAGAACATACAAATCGTGCCAAACACTTTTATAAATAGTCATATGATACAAAATTGTTATAAATATGTTATATATTTCATCAAATACATGTATTAGACTTTTATCAGGCTTGTAGCATACATACATATTTATTTTAGGTTTATAACAGATATATAACACATTTATAAAAGATTTGTAACATATACAAAAAAAACATACAGATTATGCCAAACAATTTTATAATAGTCATATCTAATACAAAAATGTTATAAATCTATTATATATTTCATCAAACACATGTATTAGATATTTATCAGGCTTGTAGCAGGCGAATAGTTATCAAAAGCACTCGCTTTTACACTTGAAGCGCAAAAGCGCAACGAAGCGCAGCGTTTGCGCTTTTGTTAAGACAAAGCGCAGGGGGAGTATAAAGCGCAAAAAAGTGCATGCTTTTGTTGTATAACAAAGACTTATAACAGATTTGTATTAGATATGTAATGGTTTTAAAAGCATTCCAATTACAAAGAAACTTATATTAGACTTATAACAAATGTATGTTCGATATGTAATAGTTCAATATGCATTACAAATACAAGGAGACTTGTATTAGAGTTATAACGAACTTATATTAGACTTATAACATATTTATAATAGATTTGTAACAGATTTACAATAGTTTGATGAGCATTGAAAATACAAAGAGACTTATATCAGAATTATAACACATATATAACAGATATATATGGGATGTATATTATGTAATAGTTCAATAAGCATTACAAATGCAAAGAGATTTATATTAGACTTACAACAAACTTATTTTAGACTTATAACAGATTTATAATAGATTTATAACAGGTGTATAACAGTTCAATGAGCATTGCAAATACAAAAAGACTTCTATTAGAATTATAACAGATATATAACAGTTTGAAAAAAAATTTGGAAAAAATATATCACAATGGATGGCGTTTCGAAGATAAAAATGAGACGAACAAAAAACTCTAAAGCAACATGTCAAAAAAATGAACGGTTTGAGAGATAAATGCAAAATAAGTCAAAAATATTAAAAATAAACACCCAAAACGCATAAACTTGTATAAGGATATATGAAAAGTCATTAAGAGTGTATAATGGTGATATAAAAAGTAATTAAGTTTATAGTATTTTACTTTGAGGTACTTTAGTAATTTAATAACAATTTACATAAAATTACATTTATCAAACTAGCACATTTAGGTATTTTTCCCTAAAAAAATTAGGCCAAAAGATTAGCCCATAACATAAACATCAAGGCAAAAATATTATAATCATACGTTTCTCTCAATATTTTTATTCAACTTACCTTTAGACATGTTTATTTATAATTTTTTTAATTTATTTTGTATTTATATATTAAACCATTTATTTTTTTACATACTGCTTTATAGTTTTTATTCGTCTATTTCTTATCTTTGAAATGACATCAACTGTGATACATATTTTCCAATTTTTTTGAACTGTCATATATCTAATATAAATCTAATAGAATTTCAATAAAAATCAGTAAAACTTGAAGAACTTGGATTCAAAGAAGTAGATATTTTTTAATAGTCAGAACTTTATATTAGACTTTTACATATGTCTATTATCAACATCAAAATAGATTTTCAAATAGAAGTCTGGTAGACTTCTGATCGATGCCTAATAGATGTATGATAGATGTCCAGTAATGAAAAAAATCATAATTACCAAGTTAAATAACTAATTAACAAAGAAAAGAGACAAAGCAAAAGCTTATCTGATACTCTAATACATACAACCACAATTCCCTCAATTCATATCATGTTGAATCTGATATGTAATTTCATCTCCTCAAATCGTATCATTTTTTCCTTTTCAGTGATCTATTGGACATCTATCAGTGATTTGTTGTTGAAAAAGTCACAACGAATATCACTTTTAAAGTGTCATGTCAAAAAATTAAATGATTTAAATAAATAAATAAAAAATAAGGAACAAGGAATGTAGCAATTTGTTTGTATATGTATTTCAAGGTTTTAGAAGGTGGTACAGTTTTGGTCACCCAAAATGCAGGTTAACGTTAGTATGGATTACAAATTCAGATATGGACCAATATTTTTTTCACTCATTTACAAGTTAAGCACAGGCTATAACTTTCAGTAATTAATAGTCTCTTAAAAATTCTGAACTGTATATATGTAGAAAAACACATGTTTATACTAGTTCGAAACTGAGTCGTAATTTATAAATGAACAGCAAAATTAAGTTTACCTCTAAATTATAAACTAGACCCATTAGTTTCATGAAGAAAATTTGACTTATAAGTTACTCATAAATCATAATATTATATAAATAAAATCATAATTAATTACACTGTTCAATTGAATGATGTTTTAAATGATAAAACATATAGAAATTATAATTTCCCTATGTAAAAAAAAATAATTTAGGGCAAATTTCAAAAAAGTACATATTGTTTCACTTATTCGTAAAATGACGTCTGAAAAATTTATTTTACAAAATGAGGTCTGTGGTTTCAGAAAATTGACAAAAAAAGGATTCTCAATATAAAATTATGTCACGACAATGAGTAATCTTATTCGTTTTTAACCAAAATTTTAGGAATTGGTTAATAAAAATGCAATTAATATCATTGAAAATTTTTGAAAATTTTTTAATAGTGTAAATATTTTTTTAATTAAAATATGATGATAAATTTTAAAAAATATTAAAAATGGAAAAAATTTTCGAAACTTACTAAAATTGTGACGAATAATTTTTAAGAGAATGTTGAATTGATTAAAATGTTTTCTTTAACATCGCTATTTTGAAAAAAAAATAATTTTTATCTTCTTTTTACTAATTTTTTTAAAACTTACACCCCATTTGCAAAAAAAAAAAAATTCAGACCCGTTTTACAAATGAGTGAAGCTACATGGTACTTTTTTTAAGTTTGCCCTTTAATTTACTGGATTTTTTTACTGAAGAAATGTGGTCTTAGACCCTGTTCTTTTCAACTTCTATCCAGTTCAGTTCAGTTCAGTCCAGTCCAGTTCAGTTCAGAACCATTTCGTTCAGTTCAGTTCAATTCAGTTCAATCCAGTCCAATTCAATTTAGAACCATTTCGTTCAGTTCAGTTCAGTTCAATTCAGACTTTAATACTATTATATTTATCATTGATTATTTATTATTATCGCTTATTTATATTTATATTAATTTTATTTAAAATTTAAAATTTTAGTTATTATTTATTAATGTGTATTATAATACTTATATAATATTTTTCTTATTTTTATATTTTAATTGTTGACCATTAATAATTTAATATTTTCAATATTTATTTTATTAATTATAATTTTAATAATATTTATAATTATATATATTTATTAATAGTTTCAATTCAGTTTAGTTCAGTTTATTGCCTTACAATCCAAAAGAACAAGGCCTTATTAATTCAAATCAGAGTCTATGATGGGTCTAATTAAAGGTGGACATATATGAATCCATGTCCCCTTACCTATTGGAGAATCGATTGCTCTAGCTAATTTATGGGTTATAGACAATTCTCAAATGTAAAATAATGTGACCTAATTTTGTGTAATTTGAGTATAGAATGATAAAGTCTTGAGCATTTAAATTCCAAGTATTTTTATAAAAAATTGGAATTGAATAAAAACAAAAAGTATGCACTTGTGTGTTTTTCCTAACAAAAAAGTATTAAAAGAGGCCCATAATGTCCACGTAGATTGCCCAGTTTCTTCACAAAAGCAACTTAACCCACACTAATTTGATACTATAGTTCTGGTTTCTATCTAATTGGGCTTAACATTCTATTATCTTTGGTTCTATTCAAAAAGAGAAATACACCAAATACGTATTATACAGTAAATATAATGGGAAAACAATAAATGCCCCTTTCCAAGATAGAATGAGAAGAAAAAAGAATAATGAACATTTTGAAAAGAGGTGACGTGATGGTTAAAATTATTGTACGTGCACGAACTTTATCTTTATTAATATAATATTATATAAATTTTAAAATTTAATATAAATTAATTAATATAATAGTTAAAATGATCTTTAATCATATAAATTATTTTTGACTTTAATAATAGCAGGTAAATTTTTATCTACTTAATTTTTTTTAGTAATTTTCCCAGATTTTTAAGTTAATAATTCCCTCATTATTTTATATTTCTCTCCCTTCCAATTTTTTTATGTTAAAATTAAAGTTAATTAGCTATATTCCCTGGGCACCAAAAAGTTTGTCGTGCTCCAACGCAGAGAATTACTTGTTTAAAAATTCATAAAGACAATTATCCTACAAAATTCCTTCTCTTTTACATTAATTTTATTTTTTTTTTTTTGCACTTTTTCTTCTTTTTATACTATGAAATTCCAGTTGAAGTAGAATCTCAATTTGAAGGAAAATGAAAATAGATTTAGAGCAAGAGAAGAATATCAAAGAAGATGCTATTGAGCAATTTAATCCAACTAAAATTTAAGGAAATCCATAGCAAGGGATAAAAAAAAAAAATTCAATGAAATGAGATTGAAAAGAGTAACAAAAACCATACATCTAAAAAACTAGGAGAAGCTAACATGATAACAAGGAAACAAAAAAAATTAAAAATAGCAAGAACACTGGAGTTTTTTCAATTGGGATTTGGAAAAATAAAAAGAATGGGTGAGTAAAAGTTTCCCTGCTATTATTAAAGTCATAGGTAATTTATGTGGTTAAAGGTTATTTTGACCATTATGTTAGTAAACCATATAGTTGATGTACCTTTATGACAAATTTTGAAGTCTATATACCATTATATTAGCAAAGATAAAGTTCATATACTTTCAATAATTTTCACCCATCACATACATGTAATTGAAAATTAGGAAAACGGTTGTTTTATATGCATCATTATAATTCAGACAAGTAGAATTTACTATTGAAAATTTCAAGTATACACTATAAGGAAAGTCCAATTTCCAAATTTGTGAAATGTCATGGATATGCGTACAAGTTATCAACGAGCCTATATTTCTCTAATCCAAACTAAACTAAATTTCACCAAGTCTTTGTATACGAAACCTATAATATAGAACTATTCCAAAACTAGAAATATAGAAAAATATCGATAACAACATCTGTTAGAGTTTTACTAAGTCCTCTATTTTAGAACTATACTAATTACTAAAACTAAAGCTATGTTATTTTGGACTATAATTTAATGTAGTTCAGTTCAGCCCACTTCAATTTAGTTTGGTTTTATTCAGGTTTCAGAAGTTGAAAATAACACGACCCAAGTCTTTAAATACAGGTATAAATTTTTTCGGCTATTAGATTTTCTTTTGTTTGAAGATATTCCGTGAGAACAATATTATACAAACTGTGTTATTTATGTTCATCCACTTCCAAAAGGAAGAAGGTATGGGAATGTTCTCTTGTTAATGTCGTTGGGAATAATCAAATCAACTTTCTTTTATTATTAGTTCTTTTTTCTAGACTTAAAGAATAAAATGATGCCTGCAAATCGGTGAAGGGAGAGAATCATGAATTTAAGGTTCAATCAGATTTATCAATGATTGAATCGAATTTTCTTAAAATATAATAAAATATTAATATTTTTAATAATTTCATATTAAACATGTAATATAAGTTATCCAACACAAACAATTAATAATATTTAATATTAATAATTCTTACTTTATAAAAATATAACAAAATTCAGCTTTTATATACAATTGAAATTAAGAACCGGATGGGTTGAATGGGATGGTACAAGGGCAGGTTCTATTTCTATTTCTATTGTATTCCCCAAACGCATGAACGTATGTAGGTACGAATTGTATTCCAGCTAAAGCTCATCCTTGGTAAATTTGCAAATCTTCATTGCTACAGGGAAATGAACCTATGTGCTGACAGATTAGCCTATTTGGCATCTCTTTTCAACCCTACCCCCACTCACGATTGATTGCAAAGGGATTCCTGTCGGAACTTCCACTTTTAGGAATAGCGCCCTTTTGTAACTGCTTTTTTCTTTTCTTCTTTCATGTTTCTGTTGCTTCAAAACAAAAATGTATCTGTATAATAAGGTAAGATATGCAAATATTTTCTTTCATTTCTTTTACTTTTCCCACCGAAACAAGTATTTGATTTGCTCTGTTAAAAAGATAAGAGAGGTTATAAGTCATCTAATCAATAATATATTTATAACACTTCCTTTTGGATGACTATACATGCTTCGTCAAAATCTTGCTAACGAAAATCATGTGAGATAAAAACTTAGCCAAGAAAAAAGAGTACAATATTCATATGCAATTATACTTCCCCTAAAATTTATAATCGCCAAGCCTTATCTTTGAGCTGATGTATTCAAATATTTATGCACATGTCTTGAAAATAAAAGCATGTGCTTGCTTTGTCAAAAGATCTGCTGAATTGTCAATTGATCTGATTTTATAGATGTCAACTTGACTAGTCTTCATAAGAACATGCTTGGATTTATCTCCTTTAATATAGCATCTTCAATTGAGCAGTACGAGCGACATTATCTTCATAAATGATAATCGGATCTTCTTTGGCTATTGTTTTACTACACGTGTCCAAATTATCTTAATTCATCCATAGATCTTTGCATCTGTATTGAATAAAGTTCTCATTTGCAATACTTTTGAGGTAATTTTGAACCTTCAAATATTTTCATGTAAATATCATTATCATCTGAACCATATATATGTTAGATGTAACTACATCAATCAAATGTATGTTAAATTTTTCTTACACTGAAAAATTAATAAGATATAGAAAAGTTATACCACCACCGCATAAGAATGTCTCAACATAATATAAATATAAAAATAAACAAATGTAAGTATATGAAAAATATATTGACAAAATAAGTAGTGTGAAATTTTCTTCTACTTGAATTGCATCTTAATTTCCAATTTGTCAGTCACATTTGACATTTCTCAAACATTTTATAGTTCATGATCCATAGTCACATTCTCAATATTTGTTGCCACATATATAGGCAAAATATGGTATACAACCATCTTATCGTTATTCCATCTTTTATTTGTACTAATACAATTTATTTCAATTTCCTCATTTTTAACAACTTCGGGGTGTTTGCACTTCAAGTGCTCGCACTTTGGGTGCTAGTTCTTCTGCAAGAATTGTGTTTATATTAGTACACTTATCCTCAATGAGACTATTTTTATTGTCGACAATTTTCTTTTTAAAATTTTTTTTATCATTTAAACCAATTGATCATCTATGCTTCTCGCAAGTTATAGCTTTATTTTTAATTTATTCTTCAGGAATTTTAATACAAATTGACTTAGGATCCATGAAATTTAAAGATGAAGTATTTTATAGGTTTTTCTTTTCCAAAATTGTCTTTCTACTTTCTTCCCCTAATATTAGAAATGCTTTCATCAAATTTACAATATGCAAATTTTGTAGTAAATATATCATTTTTTACAATGACTCAAGATACTTAATTATTGATGGACATTCACAACCAATATAAAATTTAAAATCTCCTTTAAGGACCCTTTTAGGTCCGTTGCAATGAATAGGCACATAAACTGCATAACCATAAACTCTTAGATGAGAAATTTAGATCACGACCAGATCAATTACAGGGGAAATAACAAAAATAATAACTTATTGGTCGTAAAAAATTGTTGCTTGCATTTGTTACATATATCCACACACTGATATACGAAGATTTGTTAAATGGTCTTACCATACCATTTTGAGTATGAACATGTAATACTTGATGTTCAACTTTAATCTTAATTTACATACAAAAACATATATGTGACCATTTAGTTAAAACATCAAATTCAGGTTCTTGTGCTTCTTCAAGAAGTGACTAGATTAAAAACTAAATAATTCAACCGTGGATGAATTAGTCCACGTATATCATTGTATGTGTTTTGTAAATGCTCGAGATCAATTACAACTTTACTACTAGAAGGTTTTATAATTAGTTTTTCTTGCGAACAATTAACACAAAATAATTCATTTTCGAAGAAACTTCTAATTCTTTAATAGATGTCCATGTGCATTTTTAATAATTTTTCTCATTATTATTAAATTAAGATTGTGCCAAATTATATATATATATATATATATATATATATATATATATATATATAACACCAGGTTTAGAATTAAATTGGTCTGTAGATATATTTGTCTTCCCTCATAATTTCAGTATATTATTCATTTATGTGAATATTTTTAAGAATATTTTTAAATTCAATAAACATCAGTGAGAACATGGGAAATATAATGCATTATTTATAATAATTAATTTTCCCTTTAAAACATTTATATTGGCTCTTCCGGACCATTCAATATTTTTCCTATGGTACATATTAATACAGGCTCTTTTTGAGCATTCAACTATTTTTTTTCTCCAGGTACATGACTTTTGGCTCTTCTGGAGCATTTAACAATTTGTTTTCCCTTACATTTAATTGGTTCTTCTAGAGCCTTCAATAATTTTTTATTCGTCCATTCGCATATAAATACTAGCCCTTCTAGAGCTTTGATCATTTTTCGTATTACCTGATATCACTGTAAATTTTTTAACTTGTTTTTCATATATAAATTCATTTCACTATGCTTGACGTCAATCAATACCGGTAAGATTAATTTCCTTTAATTTTGCGGTTACTATAGTGAAAATCAAATTTAATTTTCACTTGTAGTGGTTATCATTCATCAATTTTACTTTACAACTTTTAGTGAAAATTACCCATCAATTTCATTTCTCCCATTCTGGTGAAAATTATTTATCAATTTATTTTTTCACTACTGGTGAAATTATTCGTAAATTTATTTTCCACCAAATTTTTTCACTTCTGGTGAAAATTAGTAATCAATTTAATTATTTTACTTCTAGTGAAAAATCAATTTATTTTTCCACTTCTAGAGAAAATTATTTATCAATTAATTTTTTCACTCTTGGTGAAATTCACTACAAAAAAAATGGCTTTTAAAGACAACTAAATTTGTCTCTAATAGTATGAAAATCCGTCCCCTATACTTTTGGGGACGATATTTTCGTCTTCAATAATTGTTGCAAATTCCCCGTCCTTGATTCTTTAGGGGACGAAAAATAGGATTTCATCCCTAATTTTTAAGTTGGATGTCGTCTCATAGAATAGAGACAAATTTCATCTCTATTAAAAGAGACGAATGTCGTCCTTATAAAACGAAGACGATTTTTGTCTTAAAAATAGAAGATGGTTAATTGTCCTTAATAAGAGGGACAATTGTTGTCTGTAATAAATGGATACAACTTTTATCCATGCAATAAGGGACAATTATGTATCCTTAAACAAAGGGACAATTGATGTTCCTATAAAAAGGAGACGAATTTTATCCAAACAAAATAGAGGACAATCATCTGTCTTTAATCAAGGGGACAAATGTCATCATTATACAAAGGAGACGACTTACATCCCAATATTAGTGGACAATTATGTGTATTTAATGAAGGGAATAAATCCATATACAAATGAGAAGATTTATTACTTGTGTTTGGGGACAATTATTTATCATCTAAAAAAGAAACTTACAATAAATACCAAAGAAATTTTAATTAATATTTAAAGACTAATACAAGAGTACTTTATAGTATAAAAAACAAATGATATTTATTAACAAATCTAAACAATAAGACATTCTAAAAGATATCAAGTAAAAAATTCAATCTAACTTCTAATCTTCAGTGAAATTTTGTCTTCAACTGCAGTTAGAACATAAGTAGAGCTCAGATGGACTTAGTACTTTGACATACATATCGATTTATTTGTACCTCACAGACTTGAAGTTGGATCTAGTGACCTGCAATCAACAAGAAATGAACAAAGCATAAGTTACCAAATTATTTAACAATAACCATCAATATATATTAAAATATTCAACAATAACTATCAACAATTATTGACTACTCCAACCATATCTTTGGAGGAACTTGTAATATTGAAATTAGTAGATGTTACCTACCATATCTTTGAAGGAATTTGTAATATTGAAATATGCTTCAACCAAGAATTTTGAAGAAAATAAAATAAAATAATAAATAATAAAGACCAACCAATGAAAAACAATAATTTAATATATGACAAAAACAACTTTACTTAGAAAAGCTTCGTAAATCTGAAATCCCCAGGCTATGCTTAAAGGCATACCTGAATCAGTGAAATTAGTGGACCAGGTGCTACTTATGCTCGAGAGAGAAGACGGTATATGATTCCAAGATGAATTAAGGTGAAATCGATAGTATGATGTAAGAGAATAATATTAGGGATTTGAATTGAATATGAAGATTTATGTGTGAGAGTAAGACTAGAGTTTTAATGATATAATAGATATGAGGGAAGAAACGTCTCGACAACAAAATTAAAAATTGGGGAAGAGGGGAAAGGCTTGTAATTATTACTATTAATTGTCATCATTTTATAAGATATTTATTTTTATAATAATATATATTTTCAATATTATTTACAAAAAATAATTTAAAATAGGTTATTCTATGATGACTTTTATGACCAAACAATTTTTATATACATTAAAAAAATAATTTCACAATCTTTAAATTTTTGTTTTCTTATATTAACTTTTTAATAAATAATATGAAGTAAAAAGATTTTCTAAAATAAATTAAGCAAAGAAAAAAATAGTATATGATTAAAATGTAGTAAAAGATTTCATCTATGCTAAAAATGTCATTTACTTTTTCATCTTTATTATTATGTAATATTTACTTATTTCAATTATTATTATTATTATTATTATTATTATTATTATTTCTTATTTAGATATTTTTTCCATGTTAGATAATCTGCTTATTTCATTTGTTTATAATTTCTCATTCGGATGTTAATTAATATATTTGTGAGTACTCTATTTTTTATCATTTCTTATTTAGACGCTTTAGACATTAATGATTTCATATTTTTATTTTTCAATTCTTATCTTTTTTATGTGTATTTTATATATTTTTATTATTATTTCTTGTTTTAAATAGTTTATGCCACACGAATGAGTAATTTACCTTATTAAGTTAATTTGAAGTTAAACTATGGTGATAACATAGGATCTTTTAGTGAATTGAACAATTCTAGTCAAACCTTTTAGCTATAAATCCCAAAAGAGTAGAGATGCTTGACAAAAAAGGATTCATAGTCCTTCGCCCAGGAGATAAAAGGGTTCATAGTTGTATATGAAATGACCTCACACAAAATTATGTGATTTACATAGAATAGAGTTTTAAAGAGATGACTTACATTGAAAAAGAAATAAAGAAGTGACTGTGAAACATATAAGACCGGGAGAGAGAGCATTCGATGAATCCATCTATAAATTGGTCCCCATATCTTATTTAATTTATGCATTATCGTAATTAAAAAACAAATTGTCCCCTAATCTACATTAAAATTGCATATGGCACCATATACAAAACTATCTTCTATATTAGTTTTAGAATTACAATTAAGGACAATATAAATAAGTTGTGACACGATTTTTGTCTTCATAAGTCATTTATTTTGTAGTGATTGTTCATTAATTTTTTATTTTTTCACTTCGGGTGAAATTGTTCATCGATTTTAGTTTTTCACTTCGGGAGAAAATTACATGCCATGTGGTTTGACTGTTTTGCAAAAAGGTCCTTGTAAAATTTTTTCTTTCAAATGGGTGGTTTCAAAAGTTAGCAAAAACATACTTCTCAAAATTTTGAAACCACATTTGGAAGGGCAATCTTGTCCATTTGGAAGTGAAAATTTGCAGCTTTGTTTATAAAAACAAAATACACATTACTGATAAATTTTAGAATTTTTTGAGAAGTACAAATATTTATATTAATTAAAAATTGACGATAACTATAAAAAATCATAACAAAAATGAAAAATTTCTGAAATTTACTCAGATCTTGATAAATAATTCAAAAATAATATAGTTGAAATATTGGAATGTTGAATTTATTGAAATAACTGAGAATACCCTTCCACATGTGGTTTCAAATTTTGAGAAGCATGTTTTTGCTAACTTTTGAAATCACAGACACCCTTTTGAAATAAAAAATTTCACAAGGACCTTTTTACAAAATAGCCAAACCACAGGACATGTTTTTGAAGTTTACCCTATTTTTTGTATGAATATATAAATTACAAAAAATTTATTCTTCAGGGATATTAGTGTGTATATATTCTTCGAAAATATACATATAAAAATTATTCATTGATTATTCATTATATCCTCCAGATATTATTTCATAAAATTCTTCAGGAATATAAAAATTAAAATTGTTTGACATTTCCTTTGTAATTGAAATTTAATCAAATAAATTGTAAAAAAAAACTCTTAGTAGACTTCACCATATGTTTAGATGAATCCAGCTAAAAAAATTATGAATCATTATTGAAGAAACATCATTCTTTATGTGCATAAATTCTTTCAACTAAAGTATCCAAGAGAATGGATAAAATTATTATGAAGAAATGATAACAATAATAAAATAAACAATAATAATAAAATGTAAGATAGAAAAGCAAACTTTCTCGATTTATCGGAAGACCAAACTCATCATATCAGTTGAAGGATATTCTTGTTGATATTGAATAAAAGAGCAAACTCGTGTTGATAACGTGTTATAAAATAATAAGAATAACAAGAATATAAATACAAAAATTGTAGAGAATGAAAATGATAGAGAAGGAGAAAGTAATATATAGAGAAAACTATATATCAATTAAATTTTTATACTTCTAGAGAAAACTATTTATCAATTAAATTTTTCAGTTTTGGTAAAATTGTTCATTAACTTTTAATTTTTTAATTCGGATGAAACTATTCATCAATTTTGAATGAATATATAAATTACAAAAAATTTATCCTGTAGGGATATTAGCGTGTATATATTCTTCGAGAATATACAAATAAAAATTATTCATTATATCCTCCAGAAATTATGTCATAAATATTCTTCAAGAATTTAAAAAGAAAAAATTGTTTGATATATCCTTGAAATTTAATCAAATAAATTGTACAAAAAAAACTCTTAATAGACTTCACCAAATATTTGGATGAATCCGGCTAGAAAAATTATGAATCATTGTTTAAGAAACATCATTCCTCATGTGCATCAATTCTATCAACAAAAGTATCCAAGAGAATGAATTAAATTGTGTATGAAGAAATAATGATAATAACAATAATAATAAAATTTAAGATAGACAGGCAAAACTTCTCGATTTATCGAAAGAGCAAACTCATCATGTCAACTGGATGATATTCTTGTTGATATTGAACAAAAAAGTAAACCCGTGCTAATAACATGTTATAAAATAATAAAAATAACAAGAATATAAACCGTAGAAATTGTAAAAAATGAAAATGATAAAGAATGAGAAAATAGTATGTTTATTATTCTCTTGCGTATTGCATAGAATAAGCTTATATTTATAAATAAATATAAGGACTATACAGACACAAGTTACATAAATTTTTTTCAAATAAAGATAAAACATATTACATAATAATAAGTCAACCAATCAATAATATATTTATAACATTATTATATATTTGGTGAAAATAAACAAAAGGTACCGCAAAATAAAGGTTGTGCGAAAACTTGGTGATAATGAATGTATATATATTCTGATTTGACGAAACATTAAGATGCGTATTTAAATTTGTTTGGTAAAGAATGTTTGTCTGCCTACCTTTCACTTTACTGGAATACTAATAGAATCTATAACAGAATTGAATTAGATATTAGTCAACGAGTCCTGATGTTAAATACATACAAAGAGCACAAAAAAATCATTTGTTCATAGTTACGTGGCTACTAATATAGTATGTTCACTTAGTGACTAGTGTTTTACTCTGTGAGACATTGTTCCTTTTAACCTCATCAATTGCATCTTTGAAGTTAGGTTTTTGTCTTGCAACTCAAAGCTCAAAAGAGATATCAAGGGTTAGTTTGATATTAGTATCTCGTAGCTATAAGTTGTTGTACCAAAAGAAGCTTGTGAGATTAGCTTTTTGAAACAACATTTGTCAGAGACTTAGAAAGGCTGGCTTCGGATCCCACTTGGTGTATTGCTCGTCGATATCTTGTGAAGTCTTCTTCTAGATGCTTCTTGAGAACACGCGGTGAGATATTTATCATATGGCTGAGGCACGAGGCCGATTCATAGAGCAATGCATATGGCTGGGTCCAATGATTTTACCCTTTGAACATAGGGATGTGAGTTGAATTTTGATGAAAAAAGAAAGTAGAAACCATAATCATATACAAAATGTACGAAGGTATATTAGTTAGTGAAAAGAAGAGAAGCATTATGAGCAATGATAGCAGCATTGCGGTGAACGCTGCACTACTTCATCAATTATCATAATCTCTTCCTCTTTTCTTCATGCTTCCCATTGCCACTCTAAAATTAATTATTATTTCTCATCATGCCCTCCCTATTTCATTTCTGCCAACTAAACAATAATTAAAAACGAAAAGACTATAGTATCTTCATTTCAGTGTCAAACAAATATTTAAAACTACGTATAAGAGCTTATAGAAGAAATTACTGATCCACCTAACAATATTCATAGGGTCAGTTTTGAGTTTAAAATCTTGCAAAACTGATTTTATTATTTATTTATGTGTGATACTTTTATTTTTCAAATGTTTCAAATATAATCATAAAAGCTATTATAAGCTATCAACTTAAATTTTTTAGTTTAATTATCGTATGACATGTCGTTAGAGAGCTTCTTACACCTTGTTGGGATCGAAGTCTTGAAACTTTATCTGTAGAACGAGATTGTCTTGTCCCTACTTCAAGTGCAAGAGAAATTTGACAAAGTGTAAAAATCACCTATTAACCAGTCACAACTACATATACAATGAGTAGCCATGAAATAATTTTGTCAAAGCCACGCATGTAACATGTATCTTTTTGGATTCAGTTGGATCCAACTGCAGAGTATATTTATAAAATCTGAGTCATTCATTTTAAATTGGATGGTTCAGAATTTTTTATATAAAATTAATTACAAACTTTTTAAAAAAATTTGGGCCATTCATTTTAAATTGAATGGTCCAAATTTCAATTTTTCTCTGCAGTAAGAAATTCCAACCGTAGAGAATCGCAATACATCTTTTTGGAATTAATTTTGTTGGCATGCTAAAGTTGTTCACCCCATTTTATGTGGCTATACTTAGGGTGTGTTTGGAAAGCTCACTTTTGAGGAAATTCAATTTAGTTGAATTCATTTTGTCAAATTTCCTTGTTTAGAACTAAAAAAATATCGAAAGAATTTAAATTCTCGTGAATGTAAGGTGTGTTTGCAATCAATTCCTTGAGGCAAATGAAAAGAATTAAATTGAATTTTTTGATTGAATTCAATTGAATTCATTTTCTTACTTCAAATTCCTTGTTTGGAAATTTTCAAAGAATTTGTTCCAAGTTGTTTCCAAAATTGTCCTTCTTCTACAACAAGTGTTCTTACATGTTTAATTAAAAAATATAGTTATTTGACTGCCCAAATGGACCGCTAAGGGTTCGGAAATGTGAAAATATGTTCTGAGACCCGGTTTCGTAAAAAATCGAGAAATTTAACAAAAAATATGAAATATCCGAAAAATAAATTCGGTGCAAGAATTTTTCAGAAAACGTTTGGAAAGGCTCAAAAATGTGAAAATACGTTTCGAGGTCCGATTTCGTAAAAAATTGAAAAATCCCAAAATATTATGAAATGTCCGAAAAATAAAGGAAATAAATCTGGTACAAGAATTTTTCAGAAGATGTTTCTGGAATGGCATGAAAATGAGAAAAATACATCTCGATGCCCGGTTTCGTAAAATATCGAAAAATCCTCAAAAATTATGAAAAGTCCGAAAAATAAAGAAAATAAATTCAGTGCAAAAAATTTTCAGAAAATGTTTCTGGAAGGGCTAAAAAATGTGAAAATACGTTTCGGGGTCCGGTTTCGTAAAAACTTGAAAAATCCCAAAAAATTATGAAATGTCCGAAAAATAAAGAAAATAAATTTGGTGCAAGAATTTTTCAGAAAATGTTTATAGAAGAGCCTGAAAATGTGAAAATATATTTTGGGGCCCGGTTTCGTAAAAAATTGAAAACTCCAAAAAAATTATGGAATATCCAAAAGCTTAGCTCAAACGAATTCCATCAAAATCATGCACTTTTGACCAGATTTTTATTCCTTACATTCAGGAGAATTCAAATCTTGCATGATTTTTTGAGAGTTTTCAATTTTTACGAAACCGGGCCCCTAGACGTATTTTCACATTTTTCCATAAATATTTTCTGAAAAATTCTTGTACCAAATTTATTTTCCATAATTTTCGAACATTTCATAATTTTTTGGGATTTTTCAATTTTTTATGAAAAGCGGGCCCGGAAACGTATTTTCACATTTTTGGACCCTTCCAAAAACATTTTCTGAAAATTTTTTGCACTGAATTTATTTTCTTTATTTTTCGGACATTTCATAATTTTTGAGGATTTTTCGATTTTTTACGAAACCGGGCCTTAAAACGTATTTTCACATTTTCGGGCCCTCCAGAAACATTTTCTGAAAAATTCTTGTACCAAATTTATTTCCTTTATTTCTCGGACATTTCATAATTTTTTAGAATTTTTCGATTTTTTACGAAACCGAGCCCCGAAACGTATTTTCACATTTCCGGGCCCTTCCAGTGATGTTTTCTGAAAAATTCTTGCACCGAATTTATTTTCTTTATTTTCTATATTTTCTGGATATTTCATAATTTTTTGGAATTTTTTGAGTTTTTTATGAAACCGGTCTCAAAATGTATTTTCACATTTTCGGGTCCTTCCATAAACATTTTTTGAAAAATTATTTTACCAAAATTATTTTCTTTATTTTTCGGATATTTCATAAATTTTAGGGGATTAATCAATTTTTACGAAACCGGGTCTCGAAACGTATTTTCATATATTCGGGTCCTTCCATAAACATTTTCTAAAAAATTATTGCACCAAATTTATTTTCTTTATTTTTCGGATATTTCATAATTTTTGGGGATTAAACGATTTTTTACGAAACCGGGTCACGAAACGTATTTTCACATTGGTTTGACTTTTTCAAATGTATGATTTTTTGGTTGAATTAAAATTACAAGGACTTATAAAGGTTTTGTCAAGATTTTTTTGAAATTTTAATAGTTTATGCCACAAGTCCTTAACTCATATGAAGGAAAATATAATAAAAATAATAACCAAAAGGTTAGCTTAAATGAATTCCATCAAATCATGCAACTTTTGGCAAGATTTCAATTCCATACATTTACAAGAATTCAAATCTTGCATCATTTGAATTCTATTGATATTTTTTTTGTTCTAAACAAGGGAATTAGACAAAATGAATTCAATTGAATTGAATTCCCTCAAAAGTGAGCTTTCCAAACACACGCGTAAAGAATAAAAATCTTGCCAAAAGTTGCATGATTTTAATGGAATTCATTTGAGCTAAGCTTTTGTATATTATTTTTACGTGCGATTCACATGTTTTTTATGATAAAGAATGAAATTACTTGTGTAAAATTTTTAAAAATTTTTAAATAATTTTATTACCAATCAATTGAATTTTATGATACGAAAGAATGTTACAAAATTCAATTCAATTCTATTAAATAAATTTAATTCAATTCTTTTTAAATTTTTTAAAAAATTATTTCCAACGATTATATCGAATTTGATCAGTGTTCTTCTAAGTTCTAACATTCTAAATCAATTACTCTGGAAGAAAATAATGAATCCTATTTTAATAATTTTCAGTAATTAAATGGTCCATCATTGTCTTAATTTTCGTTCACATTCATTTTTTTTGTTTTGTTTTGAATATAATTTACTCCTCCATTTTTTTATAAGTGACTTTAAAATTTTTATTAAAATTAATAAAATATTTTTTAAAATTTTTTTGCCTCATTTGGACTCACAATAATAACAAATGAAAACCTTATCCCACACAGCTCGAATGTGGATTCGAACTTGCGACCTTTAGGATCATAGCTTCATGGCTCAACCACTATACCAAGTCTTTGCAACCAATAAAATATTTATTACAGTACCGTTAAACTGACTAATTTATCATTTACATCTTTATACTAAAATTCTCTTTCTTTTTAATTACTTATAATTTTATCGATTCATCATCTCTCTACTAATTAATATAGGAGTAAATTTAAAAAAAATGGTGAGAAATGCATTGATAATTCAAAAGTAAAAATTATAGAAGTCAAAATAAAAAGGCTAAAAAGATAGATGAAAAAATGAAGGATAGTTTGGCTATTTTCTCCTCTTGAACTTTTGTGAGTTGAAGTAATTTATATCATGGTAAATTTTATGGAGATTTTATTTTTAATAAAGATAAAGTAATTTCACTTCATCACCAATAGTGATAGTAATAAAGTAAAAAAAATACAAAATCACTATAAAAAAAACCTTCATTATAACCATAATCCATTTGAGCCTCAAGTTAACTAAATAAATAAATTCAGAATTTTCAATTATTTAAATTAATGAAGCCACCATCGTGTTCATCATTATTGTTTGAAAATTAGTTTAGTGAGGCGCGCATAGTCATTAGGATAAAACTTCTAACGCTGTACTCCATTCCAGTTAATTTATATTTATAACGTTTTCTCGACACCGAATTAAAATGGAATGAGAATTGTAACAAATTAGATTAACATATAGTCATTTTATTTTTGAATCCTAATTGATTCAATACAACAACGCTACTACAATAACAACATTACCCCAAAGTGTTGATGCTCAGAGGCTACTCTTAGCAAGTGCATCGGGATCGATTTATAGTACGGGCAAGATCAAGTATCGTATTCCATGGAGAGCAAGTATAAACAGTCTTAAGGTCTCTCTAGTAGACTGGCTCAGAAGTTCTTTATAATTTTGGTTGGTGGATAAATAAAAAGGGCATAAATATGAAATACATAAAATAAACATAAAGCGCAAAATCTCTTCTCACAAACAGTACAAGTTCTTCATCCAAACGATGCATATAAAAACTCAATGAAGCATGTAGATCCAAGGTATCTTAACCACGGTAATTCAAGCATCCCCTTCGCCCATCTTAAATACTAAGCTACGCTAACTTACTTCTTCGTTAAGTCCATCATAAGCTAACAATAACTTGAATTAGGTTTAGTTAAGCATTTTTTTAAATCTAAAACCCTCAGCATATGACCAATCTCCTTTCGGACTCATGCACCATATGTGTGTGTTTGTGTTCCATTATGTTAAATCTCCTTTCGGTCTCTTTAACATAACTATATATGAGTTGGTACCAAGACTCACAGGGATTAAGCACTCAAACAAACAATTACAAATAATTTTAAGTTATACATGTTTCGGAGATTTTCAAGACAGTCTGCTCGAGGAGAACTTGTTGCAAGAACTTAAAAACAAATAATAAAAATAAATTAAAAAAACTAACATTAAAAAAAAGAAAAGTTACGCAGAAAAGAAGGAAGAAATGACAATCCCTACAGGAGAAGCAAGCCTCTCATATGGTGAAGGTGAGTTTATATAACCACCAACCAAAGGAGAGAAGCAAAATTATCTACAATAAACTAATCCCATTTAATACAAATATCTAGATATTTTGCTTGAAGAAATAATAAACTAAGTGTCACTTGTAAAAAGCCTTCTAAAAAGAGTAGAATTGTAAAGTTGCAAAAAACAAATTTTCTCCACTTTTTCACTCTCCTTTCCTCTCAAACATCACATCAATCAGCCCACTTGCTTTTTCCCACTTGATTGCTCTTTTAGAGGGAATTTTCCCACCATTTTTCAGTCTTCCAAAATGTCAGGAGATCTCTTCACGACAAGATCTTGAAAAATATGGAGATCTCTAGAGAAAACCGCACTTTTTTTTTAATCAATTTCCAGCATTTAAAGTAGAAGTTCTCCTTCCTTCAGTAAAGACCTAAAACCTGTAGAGTCTTTATAAAAACTGATCTTTTCATTTAAAATGTTAACTTTTCATGCATGATTTATATAATACAAATTTGACACAACTCAAAGCCTAATAAGGCTCCGCACAAGTGGGGTAAGGGGGTGAGATGTACGCAACCTTACTGTCGTAATTACAGATATTGTTTCCAATTGTCCCTAAAGTAGAGTTGCAATAACTATTCATGACTTCACAATAAAAGAACCTCAAACAGTTTAATAAGTCATTTTGCTTTAGTCCATTATAATCTAAACCTAAAGAATAATGAATATTTTGCCCCATCGAAATAAATATAATACAATAGAAGCTACTAATAAAACAAAAATTTTCAGATCAATTAACAAAAAGAAATCTAAAAATGGAAGATAATACTTACAAGTTAAAAAAAATTAAATAAAATTCATAATAACAATATCAATTTTTAATAAATTATAAATGTAATTATCAAATTGATTGACTTGGTACACTACTTTAAAGTTATAGCTGAAATTTGATATTTAAGTATACTCCAAAAAAGCAAATAAATGAAAATGAATTATTTAATTAAGTTCAATAGAGGATAAAATAGACATGGAGGAGCCCAAGAATACGCTAGGTGAAAGATGAAATGGTCAGCACTCAGATTAGTTGCCATGGATTTTACCTTTTTATTTTCCTTTTTTTTAATCCTAAATTCCAACTATATACAAATTCTATTGTTTCGGCTCTTAATTTAATAAAAATAAATTGATGAAATTGGAAACTAGTATTTTTCCATTACACCCGGGCATAGCTTTGATTCTCATATAAATCAAATGTTATGATTTATATTTCTTTTTATACGCATTTATATTTTAATAGTTTAGTGCTTTATTTCACCTAATAATTTAATTTTGAACATGTTTTAACCTCGAGGCTTTTGATCTAGTGGTCACCATCTTGTTAGGAAAAAACTAATAAGTGTGGGGTTGTGTATCAACAACTTTGGCAAAAAAAGGCCTCATATTACTCAAAAATTTTGAGGGTGGTGGCAATTATTTTTTCATTATCCATATATTGTCTAGTTATACTTCAAAAAAATTTATCATGATAAAGCTTTCACTGAAAATTGTTTAAAATTAATATATACTAGACAGGTAGATGAAGCAGGAAAAGAAGTTTCAAACTCAAGCACAAGCTCCAACATTATTTACGTGCGATGAGTCCGATCTGGACAGTATTATTTGTGAAGCTTGACCAAACTCCGTTACTTGACTTGCCTATCAATTCACATTAGATACTATGTTTCAGTATTATTTACCATGTACTTGCTACTAACATGGTTCATTTTATATTCTTGTAAGAGATACAATAAAAGAGAGTCTCCCTATCTAAGGATACACACTCGTATCATCATCCACCCAAACCATCTACCAATAACAACGGAATCCACAAAAAAATAATTCCTATTATTCTAAAGATTGGATTTGTAGTTTGCGTAAGTAGGATCGAATCCTCGTAAACTAATAAAATCAATTCTATTTAAATTAATGGCCAACAAAAATAAAATAAATAAATAAAATGGAGAGTTTGAGATTGTTTGGATGCTTAGAAACAAAAATGCTAAAAATTAAAAGAATAAAAGTATAAAATTAAAAACAGTTCCGATTAAGGATACTCTCAACTTAGTTGCAATTGATCATAGGCAAAAAGATAACTCTATAACCGTGAACAACACAGTTAAATTCTTTTTCTAAAGATTGGATTGATTTTAGATTAGCTAAATCAAGAAGCGGACAAGATTTAATCGTCAAAAAGCATTAAGTTTTGAAGGACCAACTTTAAACTAAAATTATGATGATCAAGCATAAAGATTGATTTAAATCAAATAAACCACGAAGAATCGTTTATTACAATTTTCCATTAAATTATGTGCAACATAAATTCAATGAAAATAACGATTCATTATAATTCTAAAAAAAATAATTGGCCAAATTGAAGAAATCAAAAGTATAATGGGAAAGATGTTACCGGTTTAATCGAAAACTGAAATTCGAAAGAAAGATTAAGAACAAACCTCACAACATGCAATTAGCCTTGATTATTCCTCAACCGAAAGATGAAAACTTAGCTACTCATTAATTGAAATAAACATAAAATTGTCATTGGAGAAGAAGAAGAACGTTGACCACAAGACCAAGTTTCAAAAGATATCCTAAAAATGAGAATTCTCCCCTATTTATGCTAAAATAAATAGGAAAGAAATATCCTTATTAAACATAAAAACTAAAAAAGAAACTTGACTATAAAGCCTAAATTAAATCCGAAAGTCTTTATCTTCGATTAGGAAATAAAAACTCTTTAATTTCAATTTGCTATAAAATCTCGAATAATGCTTCTATATTCTCCCAACTTGCCAAATCAACCAAAATATCACTTATAACCTAAATAAGCATAAAAACATCATAAAATCAACCATAAATCATTTAAATAATTAAATGAAATAGGCAGAAAACAAATCAAATTTATGAGTTTTCACCGTTAAATGCGCATTATCGTTAAGCGATGTGACAAGTTACATATGAAAACATATGTATTTTCCCATCACAAAATATATGAAAAAAAATAAATAACATACATGTGTTTTTTGGTAAAAGCATAGGATTAGGATAATAGGATATAAAGATTAAAAGATGTCATTCTACAAATTAAAGAGCCGAAATCAGTAATTATTACTTAAAGCATGTTTAATTGCATAAAGATCATGTTTATATGTTTGACAGATACGATTTGATGTGTAGCGGAAACAGGAAGCTTACGGCGGGAAAAAAGAAAGAAAGCAAAAAAAGAAAAGAAAAGGAAAATAAAATAAAATAAAATAAAATAAAGCTCCAATAAAGCGAACTTGTATCTCCTTCATTTCTCCTTATTTCTTTCAGTCACCAAATTACAAAAAAATGCGTTTCAATGAGACAAATTCAACCGATCGCACATCCCTATAAACCAATCGCTTCTCTTCTTCCTCACTCCGTGTCCACTGCTCACCATTCACCTGGTTTTTCCTCTCTCTAGCGGCGGAGGGAAAATCTGCTGTTCTAGATCTACTCTGCTTGTTATTGTAAGGTACATTCGCTTTTTTTTTCATTTCTTTTTGTTGTTCGGTGATTTGAATAGGAGATGTTTAGTTTTTGCTTTAATTGATGCGTGATCATGTTTGTTAATGGTCTGTTTTTGGATTTGTTTTTGATTAAATCCGGCAATCGTAATAAGTAGGCGACTGCTGCGTAATGAAGCAGGAAATGTTCGTCCACTGATTGCTGATTAGTATTTTGAATTATGTATTGTTTGATTGTCGCGGAAATATAGATAGATATCGGATTCTTTTTGTTTCTCGATTCATCTGTTGATTTCACGAGAAATTGTGATAAGAAGAAAGTGAAGTTCTGAGTAGTATTCTGTAATTTCGAACAGAGATATTTCTACGTTCAATTTCATTTCAATTCCTTCCGTTTAATCCGGAAACTAAAAATGAGGAGAGATGGAGAGAGAGAGAGAAAGAGAGTTGCATTAATGGAGAATATACGCTTTTTCTCTGGTTTTTGTTTTTTTCCAGTCTCTCCCTTTCTCCTCTTTCAAGGACGGAAAATAAAAAAGGAGAAAGGAAATGAACAAAAACAAGCAACGTGAATGAAATGACTGAAATAGCCCCTCCATTTCTGATCCACGATTGTAGCACGGATGAGTAAAATCGTCAAAAGGTGATTTGAATTGAAGGTAGACTTGCAAGGGAAGAAGGGAAAGATTCCCCCACTCATCATTTGCTTGCACGACTCACGAGGAGTATTTTGTGAAAATTTCAAGTCAGAAAAGGTAAGAAAGCGAGAGAGAGAGAGAGAGAACCAGACAATTCTTTACTGTGTGTCAAAACGTGACTCGTAAAAGCTAAGACTAAAGCTATTACGTTACTATACTCTTGCAGAGAAAGATTCACACCTAAGAAAAAACTTTTTTGAATTCAGTTTTGTTCACTCTGCTATACGCTAACTCGTGCACGCCAATTTTGCTATCTTATTCATCCTACTCTGCCATTATTTTATTATATGTATGGGTTGTCTTCTTGTTCAGTTGAGAAAGAAAGAAAATCTAACTCTCTATGGCAGAATGGGTTTTGTGTGAACGAATTTGATTTCAAATTGCTCCCTGATAAATTAGGGGTACTGTCACATCTAGGCCCACAAAAGACATTAGTTTTCTATTTAGGTCATATAGGCCTGTTTATTAAACCCGGCTGCTGACTATTAATTTGAATCAAGTTGTGGGTCTTGACATTTGGGTAACAGTGTTTATTGAGTTTTCTTAATTTTTTTTCTTTGCAAGTTCTGACTGTGCTAGCTGTATATTGCAGGCCGGAGTGTGAAATGAAACTCATTCAGAATTTGTTATATTAATGCTTTGAAGAGTAGTATAGACTGTAAGGCCGAATGGAAGCAGCAATGGAAAGTGGTACAAGCAGCAGAAACAATCGGCATGCAGTTATACTCAAAGACTCTTCATGGTTTGCCCAATTCAGAAATGGCCACAATCCCTGGATGGCCAGATATGTTTATGCCCTGATCTTTCTCTTGGCCAACCTTCTCGCTTGGGCTGCTCGAGACTATGGCCGTACTGCATTATCAGAATTAGAAAGTAAGGCTGCACATTGATTTAACATCATTTTTTTCATAATTAGTTACATTTTCTTGGATTGAACTATAACTTAATAATATTGCCAGAATTGTAATTTTTTTATGGTTCGATTACTAAAATCTGGATGCAGGACTGAAATTGTGTGCTGGTAAATCTAATTGTTCCGGTGCTGAAGCAGTCCTACGTATCAGTCTGGGATGCTCCGTATCCTTTCAGTTACAAGCATTGTTATCTAAAGGCAGAAAATAGGATAATAATAATAAGCCCAAACTCACCCTCAATAATTCGTGTAATCACTTTCTATGTTTATAAAATTACCACCAATTCATCCTTCTTATCTGGGATTTGTTACTTGAGCTTTAATTCCATGATATTTTTTATGAGTACTGTTACCCCTTAATAAAAGGTTTACCAGGTATTTTTTATAATATTATTTCTTTCAACTGTTGGCACCTCCAAGTTGCATGATCCAAGAGATGGATGGCATTCAGGATGGTGGTCTGCCAAGATTGTATTGTGGATTGCATCGACCTTCTTGACCTTCCTTGTTCCTTCTGAATTTATTCGAATTTATGGTTAGTCCAGTTTTTTATTTTGTTTATTCTACAAGCAAAATTTAGTCTTCTTTCCTATTGTAAATTATGAAATATCCTTGTTTTTGTCTTGATTTCGCATTGCAGGAGAGATTGCACATTTTGGAGCCGGGTAACATGTGATTTCTGTTAAGATTGTCTAGTAATGAGATCCATGGCCTTGGTATTCCCATTTATATTAATGTTTCTGCAAATTATTTTCAGGATATTTCTCCTTATTCAGTTAATAAGTATAATCAGTTTCATCACGTGGCTGAATGATTGCTGCCTGTCTGACGAAAATGCAGAAAGATGGTAATAATCCACTCATCAAATATAGTACCAATATTATTAAGTTTTTTCAAATAAAAATAAACTTCTTCCTCTTTATGGATAAATAATTTTGTCCAAGATGCATGTGCATTATGTTACTTTTAGTCCTTTTTCTCTGCATATAAATTAATTAGATGTAGATGGCCCCATCCTTGAAGCAGAGAGAATTAGCGGGCTTATGCTAAATATTGCTGTATAGAGGCTTATAATATGGATAAATAACCTTAAAAGTAAGCATATAGTTGAAGATATCAAGGTGTCGTTGTTTTGTTTTTGTCCATTTCTGTTAGGCCACAATGCTTAGCACTATCATTTAGAATCTATTCCATTGGCCTCCGAAAACTTTCCAAGTGTTAAGAACAAATTGAATTATTGTAGACATCTTCAACTTAGCATTTCAAATTGACATTATATTTCAATTTCTGTTAGGCCTCAATCCTTAGCCGTATCATTTTGCATCTATTCCATTGGCCTCCTAAAACGTTCCAAGTGTTAAGAACAAATTGTATTATTGTAGTCATCTGAAATTAACATTCCATAATGACATTATATTTCAAGCAGGCACGAATTGACTCCCTTTTTCTTTAACAAACTGTACCAAATTATATTTTTGCATATATGTTCTTATCGACGAGTTATAAATCTGAAGTGCCTAATTGGACGAATATGCATTGAACTGATAACTCGATAGATTAAGTAAGCTATGAAAATTTAATTCGAATTCAATAGTTTCAAATTGTAATATTCATATGTGCTAAGCTTTTCGGGTCTTAATTCTTAATTTAAGATCTTCGTACTGCAAGTGAAGAATATCATTTCTAACATTCTAAACTTGAAGCCCTCCTTAATGAGCTAATCCGTTATTTATTTCATATAATATAAATTATATTTTGATTAATATGAATCCTTCCTAAATGCTAATGAATTCAGTTTAGCTTTTCCTCATATGGATAGTAAACATCTTTTGTCTTTCTGGACAAGTAGGAAATCGCTACATATAAATACTATATTGGTGATTTACTCACCTTCTTTGTTCGACAAACTCAAACGAACTACTTTCTACAACGAGGGTTAAAAACAAAAAGTGGCTGTCAAAAGTCATTCATATAGTATCATTTGCATCAAGAATTTTAATCATGTTTCCCATCTTTTGAAATGGTTCTGTTCACTACTTGTTACTGATGTAAACCATGCCATCCTATAGAATTTATTCATTCTCGAAAATAATTGGTGTCTAGTACGTCAATTTTGTTGCTAATTTATGGTATGGTGGACTCGCCCGAATGAAGAATTCTTAGTTTTTCAAGACATGCAGTTATGGTTCACTTTGCATCAAGCGAAGTTTCGCTGCATGAGCTAATGCAAAATAATTAATTGTAGCCATATCCACGTGATGGTTATAGCGACAAGCGCATATGTAATTTGCATAGCGGGAATCATTTTGATGTACATTTGGTATACGCCAGAGACATCTTGCCTCCTCAACATTTTCTTCATCACTTGGACACTCGTTCTCCTACAAGTCATGACCAGTGTCTCCCTTCACCCTAAAGTAAGTTTCAACTCTCACTTGATGTTCTTTCCATCAACTTTTCTTGATTAAAAAGACAAAAATAAAATGTGCCAATTGTCCTGAAACAGGTAAATGCTGGATACTTGACTCCAGGGCTCATGGGCCTTTATGTGGTCTTTCTTTGCTGGTGTGCAATCAGAAGGTAACAAACAGTTCCTTCATCCCTTTGGATATCCAAAAAAGCATTAAATCAAATAATTTTTTTCCTCTAAGTTTTGGTCTGTGTTTGCCATTTCCAGTGAGCCAGCAGGCGAAACTTGCAACAGGAAGGCTGAAGCTTCGAAGAGAACAGATTGGCTTACGATTATAGTAATAATACTTCCCACATTAACAACGCTGACAATTTTTTCTGGTTTTTGACAGCCTACTTATCCTCTGGCTGAGCATCAATAAATGTTTTTTAATTTATTGACAGAGCTTTGTGGTTGCACTACTTGCAATAGTCATTGCAACATTTTCGACGGGTATAGATTCTCAATGTTTTCAGGTTAAACACCAGACTCGTAACTAATCATTATCTTTATTTTTCAAAAGAAAGGAACAGAAACATAGACTTTGCGTGTCAATGACTGCAGTTTAAGAAGAGTGAAAAAGACGGTGAAGATGATGTTCCATATGGTTACGGTTTCTTCCACTTTGTATTTGCCACGGGAGCAATGTACTTCGCGATGCTATTGATCGGCTGGAACACACATCACACCATCCAAAAGTATGTCATCTTATCTATCTTACCTTGAATGGTACGGATCATAGTCAAAATATGGGGAAATTTTCCAAGGAGTACCCTGCTTCCGATGAGTGACATTTGTCGCACTAACTACAAATTGGGGCAAATGTTATCCATCGGGAGCAAGGTATTCCAAATACCCGCACCCTATAACAAAATCCCAAAATATGACCATCAGGTTCAACTCGAGTAGTTCAGGATGAAGTATTATTACAAGAAAAGTAAGTGCGCATGCATCACCAGCTCCATTGACTTGTTCCATTTCGTCTACCGCCCCCTTGAACTTTAAAAATGTCCCCGTAACTTTTAAAAAGTGCACCAATTTGCCCCTTAAATGTCATGTGTTAGTTTCTGGTTGGTTTGACTTTTCAAAGATATCTAACTTCTGATTTTTCTCTCTCCGACCACGAGCTAACACATGGCATTCAATAGTCAAACGGATGCCCTATTTGAACTACAAAACCATCGGCGAATTGAGACAAATTGAAGGAGCTGGTGATGCATTTGGCTGAAAAGTAAAGATAGAATTTGACACGAGCATGGTGTCTCCCATTATTTCTCGGTTTCGTATAATACATATGTGTTGATATGGTGCAGGTGGACAATTGATGTGGGTTGGACAAGCACGTGGGTGAGAGTAGTGAATGAATGGCTGGCAGTTTGTGTATACTGTAAGTAGTTCAAACATTTTGAAACAAACCATTAGAAAAAACAATACTGAAACACATACTAGAAAACCAATTAATGTGCAGTGTGGATGCTAGTAGCTCCAATAATTCTCAAGTACAGACACAATGCAGAATCTAATTGACACAAAGCTCCACTCCATTATTGTTTGATGCATAAGATACATTGCAGTAAGCTCGGGCTGCCACAGGAGGTACAAGAACAAGAGGTAGAGTATATGTTGTAATCCAAGCAGTGCATAAGCATATATAAAGGTTGATCTTGTGATCCAATCCCAAAGGGAAAATGAAGATGGTGATACAGTCAAATTTATTTATTTGGTTCACAAATTGGTACCTGTAAATATGCTTAGTCTTTGTTGGGTCCATACACTCAGCCTGATGAATGGGTTGAATTGGCCTGTGTTTTAACAAGATTAGTCGGAAATTATTTATTATAAGAGCCTTTCATTCGACATGGGACCAATGCTGGTTGTAAAAGTTGCATGATAATGCAGACTTGCAGGTTACTGAAGAGAATTTGTATGTAAATTCCTACAGGAGTACTAAAACGGACGTCCTTGCATAGTAGGCACCTCAATGGACCTATGGTCAACTTGGCCCTGATGTTGTCATTCTTAATTAAAGCCGGATGTTTTACGCCAAACTCCCTTTCAATGGTTTATTACTATTAGAGAGTTTTTAATTAAGATGAAAATATATTTAACTAAGTGTAAATATTCAATTGTTTGATAGAACTAAGATGTAAATCACTAGGCTCATAGTATAAATTCCCCATATCTATTTATTTTGGATTAAATTAGTCCAAAATCACGCATATAGACATTTTAAATAGTGACATGTGTACACGTATAGACATTTTAAATATTGACGTGTGTACTTAATATTTATTTCACTCAGTAATTTCCTATGATCCATGTCAAGCATGTATAACTATTAAAATAATCGCAATTTGATAATACTTGTTATCCGTATATAATTGACTAATTCATTCGTATCCCTTTGAACTTATTTTAATAGCTCTTCACCTCCTTTGAACTTCTCCAAACGCTTCATTCACCCCCTTGAACTTGTCTAAAGTGCATCGATCAATCCCTCAATTGAACTACTCTAGTCTCACCATGGAAAGTGTAACATACTTGCCCTATATTTTAAAAAGTTAAATCAATTACATTTTGACATGTGGCATTTATTTTTAAAAATTAAAATCCAAACAACAATCATAGTTATCAAAAATAGCAAGACCAGGTTAATCCTCAGTTCAATTGATTCAACACCAAACTCAAATTTGTAACAATTGTAAAAGATAATGATAAGAACAACACAAGATCAAATATTGTAACCAAATTCCTTTTCAATAACATGCTTTAATTTGATGTAGCCATGAAACCTAGGGGGTGTTTCTCCAACCTTAGTCTTTTCATCTTTTCTTCTTATAAGAAGAAAAGTTAAAAGTAGCTAAAAGTAATTTTTAAGTCAAAAAAAAGAATGAGAAACATTTCATTCACTAACTTTTAAGTTAAAATATACTTATAAGTATCTTTTAAGTAATAAGTAATAAGACAAAAGTGTTGGGAAACAATGATTCGGAAGAACCGGTTAAAGAACTATCCGGATCAAGTTTGAAGAAAACAAAAACAGTCCTAAATCCAAAATGGAAGCATAAGGTCCAAGACAAGTCATCAGGACATACATTAAAGACTATAAACGCCTAAGCACACAATGGAAACATCTGGTTTAAGTTTGGAAATGAAACAAACTTTAAACCTCTCAAAAGCAGCATCCGGAAGAAGAACTAATGGAAGAAGCATCCAAATATATTTGGTCTGAAGACATCTGGAAGACTCAAATATCAAGACAAAGGGAAAAGTTCAATTTCACCTTTTCCCTCTCTTTCTGGTCTAAAGTCAAAGATACTTTTTGCCTTTAAGAAGACAGCTAGCACGCACTCCAGAAAAGGACAAAAGGACTGACATAGGAAAGAGAAAAAGGTAATAACCTTTTTTCACATAGACCAATGAGAATGACGTGTGGAGCTCACACTAAAGGAAGCCGCATAAAAGTTGGTGAGTCACTAAAATCCAAATAAAACGATCAATGACAACTTTTTGCCTCAATCCCAAGAATTCAAACGGGTCAAAATTTGTGCCTAATCGATGGCTCCGGATGCGCCACATCATACCTGATCAATGGTTAAGATTCAATTCAACCTCAACGGTACACAGCGACTACATTAATGATTAGAGCCTATAAAAGGGAAGCTTCACAAGTTAAGAAGGTGCTGGTTGATTTCACAAAAGCTATTAAAAAGAGAACTCAAGCAATTTCAATCAGAAAATAGAATCCCTCCAAGAACCAATACATTCAAAATCAGTTTGTAAGAACTCTCAAGTAAAGATTATAAACTTGAAGAGTTCAAAACCCTTTCAAAAGAAAAATCAGTTGTAAAGATCTCACACTTGGGTGAGTATTGAGATTGGAAACTAGCTTAGAGTTAGTGCTTTAAGTGGAACCTCCCTGTAGGACTCAGCTTAGGTTTGGGTAGAATCTAAGTGATATATCCTACTAAAGTGAAAAGACTCAGCTAGGAGTTGGTGCTTCTAGTAGTATATCCTACATCTAGAAGGGGTCACCATCCGGAGACAAGCTCAAGAGAACTCAGCTAGGACTTGGTGCTTCTAGTGGTGTATCTTACATTCGGAGGAGAAGAAATCTCCAAAGATAAATTGTAAGGCTTGATTCCTGCCAGTTGGAAAGGAATCCACTAGTGGAAAAAGCTCGGAGTAAGGACACTTCGGGGATTGGAGTAGGCGGGGCCGAATCAGGATAAAATACTGTGTTTGATTCTTTAACTCTTTATTTATTGCACATCATTTCATATTTTGCATTATCCGGATCCATTATATCCGGAACATATCAAACACGCTACACAAGACTTTTTCAAGTCTGTTAATTCCGCAAAAAGGGTCATTCACCCCCCTCTGACCTTATATACACCCTCACATTGACCAACAAGTGGTATCAGAGTTGGTGCTCAAAACTAGAGATCTAACAATTTCGAGCTAAAAGTCCATATTTTGATCCATGAATGAAAATGAGTTTCAACAACTCACAACTTCTTCCATAGGGTATGTCCATTACCCATCCTCCACTCTTCACCAGTGAATACAACACATTCTGGAAAAACCGGATGAAGAATTTCATTCAGGAACAAAGCATGCAAGCATGGATGACCATTAAGGATGACCCATATATTTCTACTTATGAAGTAGAGGGTTTAACTGCCCGGAAGCCCTCAAATATGTGGGATGAGAATGATTATAAAAGCTGCGTGAAAATGCTAATGCTATTAACATGCTTCATTGTGCCCTTAGTGCAACTGAATTTAACAAGATCTCCGGATGTAAAACTGCACAAGAAATATGGCAGAAACTTGAGGTGACTTATAAAGGCACCAACAAAGTAAAGGAAGCCAGGGTTGATCTCCTACAACAAAAGCTGGAATCTTTCAAAATAGAGCCCAAAGAATCTATCAGCAACATGAATACTAGATACACCAATCTAGTAAATGAGACGAAGAGGCTTGGAAAGGAGATCACAGAATGGAGATGGTGAAAAAATTTCTCTGGAGTCTCACCAAGGAGTGGGATAACAAAAAGACTACCATTGAGGAGACTCATGACTAGAATTTTTCCAATTATGATAAACTTATCGGTAATCTCTTAACTCAAGAACTATTGGAGAGATATAACCAACAAGAGAAGAAGTCGGAAGAAAAGAAGAAAGCAATCGCACTTAAGGCAGACTCTTCCAGATCAGCTTCCTCCGGAATAGAGAAGAAATTGAAGGAATCTCAATGCAACAAAGAACAAATGGCTATGCTAGCCAAACAGTTTGTTAGATTCCTTGAAAGAAAAGAAAGGAGAAGTTCTAGAAGGTATGACTCCAAAAGAATAAAGGAAGGCTCATCTAGAAGAGACAAGCCAAGAAAGGCTCCAGAAGACAAGAAAGATCCGGAAAAAGAATCAGCTTGCTTTGAATGTAGAGAGAAAGGGCACTTTAGAACCAAGTGTCCTAAACTCAAAAGGGACAGGAGATATAAGAAGAATGGTGGCCACATGGAGAAATAGTGAAGAAAGTAATAGCTCATCTTCAATAGAGGAAGAAGAGACTGCAAACTGCGAATCCATGGCACTAACTGATCCAAAAATAGAGCAATCCGGAAGGAATCCATCAAAGCAAGTCACAGAGCAAATTGAAGAATCAGAATTTGAAACAGCTAGTACTGAGGTAAACTCTCACTCAAATTCTATTTTTAACTTTGATATTGTTAGAGCTTTAGGATTGTGATCAAGAACTTGAGGAAGAACACAAAAGCCATCAAATCCCTAAAAAGACAAGTAATGGAGCTTGCTGAAGATGCTGAAGCATTGGCACAAGATGTCAACCTAATAAGGACCACAAATCATATGGATGTAGTTGAAGAAAACTTTCGAGGAATCCAGTGCAGATCTTAAGTGCCAATCTAACTGGGCTAGATAGGGAACTAGCTCTAATGTAGGCGGCATCTGGAAGGAAACCAGATCCTTCATAAAGAAGAAGGAACCCAAGATAAGCAGCACAAAGAAATCCAAATCCTATTGTTAAGAAGAATCTGATGCCCCTAAAACAAAAAGAGAAGAAAGTTAGCAGGCAACCTAAAGCACAGAGATACACAATTGCTCAAAAGGGAAAGGCCGAAGTAGTCTATAATGAGCAACCTGTCAAGCAAAGAAAAAATCACAGAGCGGAGATCGCAACTCCAACTATCTTCCGGATACACACTGGTCAACCGGATCTACATAAAGCCGGATATGTTGGAAAATGTGGAAAGGAGGATCTTGAGAAGATCCAAAAGAAGCATGAGCAGAACAAACCCATTTTAGGGTGCAATTTTTGTGGGAAAAAATAATTATATTACTAAATTATGTAGATTGAAAAATGGTTATCATGATGTTTATCCTTGGCCTAAAATGGTTGGTAACCCTAGAGAGGACCTAAATTTGATTGGGTACCCAAACCCACTTAATCTATTTTGCAGGTATGCCTTAGATCCACAAAAGATCAACGCACATGGTACATTGATAGTGGATGCTTAAGGCACATGACTGGTGTTGAGAAAGCCTTCATCACTTTAGTCCAGAAGAAAGGTGGAAAAATAAGCTTTGGAGACAACCAAAAGGGGCAGATCATTGGACATGGAACCATTGGATCGGATCTAAAGATAGAAGATGTCTCACTAGTTGATGGACTGAAATTCAACCAGCTTAGTGTTACACAACTCTGTGACAAAGGGAGAAAAGTCACTTTTGACTTCGAAGGATGCTCAATCATTGATAGTAAGTCTAATAAACTCATTCTTTATGCACCTAGAGTAAATAATGTCTATTCCGTTAACATTAAAAATGAGAAAAAGAATATATGTTTGGTGTCTAGAGAAGAAGAATCATGGTTTTGGCACCGGAGGTTGGGATATGTAAGCATGAACCTCCTGTCCAAACTAGCCAAAAAGGAATTGGTTGTGGGTTTGCCTAAGGTTGCTTTTGATAAGGATCACATATGCATTGCATGTCAATTAGGTAAACAACATAGAAAAAGCTTCCCTTCCATCTCTTATATACCCTTTAAGAGAGTTCTTGAACTCGTGCACATTGATCTCTTTGGTCCAATCAAACCAATGAGTTTAGGTAGAAGAGAATACACAATGGTAATTGTTAATAACTATTCTCGCTATACCTGGGTTGCTTTGCTAGCCAGCAAAGATGAAGCCTTTGACCATTTCTCAAAAATATTCATTCGGATAGAAGTGGAACATGACATAAGCTTTGCATGCATCTGGAGTGATAATGGAGGAGAATTCAAAAATAAGCATTTTGCTGAATTCTATGAATTCAAGGGCATTGAGCACAAATTTTCTACTCCTCATACACCTCAACAAAATGGATTTGTTGAAAGGAAAAACAGAACAATAGTTGAGATGGCTCGAACAATGCTAAACATGAATGGATTGCCTAAATACTTTTGGGGTGAGGTCGTAAATACTGCATCTTACATCTTGAGTAGAGCTCTCATTAGAAAGACCATTGAAAAGACCCCATATGAAATCTAGAAGGGAAGGAAACCTAAAATTGGGTACTTCAAAGCTTTTGGATGTAAATGCTACATCGTAAATTATAGAGAGCAATTAGGAAAATTTGATCCTAAAACTGATGAAGCAATTTTCCTTGGCTACTCAACACATAGCAAAGCTTACAGAGTCTATAACAAATGAACCTATACTGTGGTAGAGTCAACACATGTAGATTTTGATGAGACTAACCATGCAGGGAAAACAAGTTCCAATCCGGAAGATTTAACTCCGGAAGCTGAAAATACTGGAGAAAAGGAAGAAGTACAAATTCCTGATTCCTTTAAAATCAAGAAGTACAAAGAAGAAGATGAAGGAATCAACTTCAACTCAGAAACACCACAAGGAGATCTCAATCAACATGAGATAAATTTTATTGATGATCAAGAAGAGGAGGTTGAAGTAGAGCAAGAACAAACTCCAGTTCTGAAATAACCAAATACCATATTCTAATCGCCAAAATTGTAATCCCAACGTATAAATTGTTTTTAAATACTTATACTTCTTTATATATATAATTACTTCTAACATTATATCTTTTTACAAAACAATCTTATACAAAGCAAAATCAAAATCCAACCACCGATCTATACTATATGCTTGTCATGTGAGGAGAGAGAGCGAGATAAAACAGAGGCAGCCAATCTTTCGTCCATGATATCTATAGGTAATGAGTTTCTACAAACTTTATCACCTCTGAAAAATTTAGCGCTTTATATGAGGCACAACTCAGTGAATAAACAATCTATGAATTTAGCAAATCACATATATACACACATTCGAAAGGTCAACATGTAGGCATTCGAATATGCTTATGAATAATTCATTTATTTATTAGTTGTGACATTTTCGGCCAAACTATTACCCCGGGATACATGTAACATTTGTAACAATTGTCAATTGATTTACTGGCCAGCCTATAAACATGTGGGTGACCTTTCGGTCCATATAAGTAAGTGATCCATGTGGGTGACCATATAGGTCCAGATAATCCACGTGGTTGACCATATAGGTCCATATAACAGAACATGTATTGCAATATTTGGACATGTATGTCACAACTTCTCTTTATATTCGATTTAATCATGTACAAATGCTTATGTCACATAAATCACATTTAGTTCATAAGTGTCATATTTCATATATCAGATTAACAATTGTCATATATAAATTTCACATGACTAACTTATCGAAGTGTAATATATCATATACATATAATCAAATAATTCACTTGCACAATCTGTACAATTCATATAACACAAATCACCCATCATCTACATATAACCATATAATTCACTTACACGTATCAAAACAATTCCAATAAATTGCATAACAATTTCAAATGCACATAGAAATTCAATTAACATATCAACACATTCCACATGTAAAGTCATATCATGTTTATACTCATAAAATTATCCGAGCTAATTCTCTCGGAATGACCTGGACCTTTCTCTGGAATCCCTTCACTGTTTTGAGCTCTTATATCATACATATTCATATATCAAACATACATATATACATCTTATATCCTTTTGTAAATATATAAAGATTAATATAAACTATAACCGAATTACTATCCTTGTGACCTTACTAACTATAACCAGTCATATCTTTCCAAGTACTCAACCAAATGATCTGATTCCAATTTATTTTAATCTTAACACGTAGCTTTATACCATATCAAAATTTCATAATTTTCTGATTACTTTTCCATTTATTACGAATTTGATATTTTGAACTGTAATTTTGTCCTGTTTTTCCTGCACTTAGAACCAGTATCCTTGTGACCACACTTCACTTCAAAATTCATAATTTTCAACTCACTAACTCAATTTCTCTAATCCTTCTTTTATTCTATCTCTAATAGACAAATACGTAACATACTAAAACCTTAAAATTTTCAGAGCCTTACATGATTTATAGCAAATTTTCCTTTAAAACCTATTTCAGTACCGCTTAACCTGGATAACAGCATAGTAAAACGAGCATAACTCTCTCTACACAACATGAATTGACCTGATTCTTCTTCTTACTTGAACTATACACATAAGGGAATAACATATAAAAAAACTCAGAATTTTCTAAGCTGTATGACAATCCCAGATTAATTTTGAAACTCACCCCATCTCTTTAATCATCCAATTCTGCATACTTCATCTTATAAAAATCATAGCTATAGATATACTCATATAAAATTCCCAAATTTTACAGAAGTAATTTAGTGATATAGAGAATCAATTCGTCTTTTTGTCATACCCTCAAATTCTATTTCTAACATCTTAAAAATCATATTATAAAATCATATACATACCTGATTCTTATTCTTCTTCCAATTTCCACTGTTTTTCTTCCTTGACTATTTCTCTTCTACAATTCATAATCTGGTGTTTCTAAGGATTCTAAGAGACTGAAATTTTTCATCTTTATCTCCACCTCTTCTCTCTATATAAATACACTTAATGAAATGTCTATTATACCCTTACCAATTCATTCTTATAACACAACTAATGCTAATAAGTAATAATTATAATAAACAATCATTATCTTATACCTTATATAATACTAAATAAAAACTTCAAATAATATTTAATTACTAATTATGTTTCTACTTCCATTCATCTCAAATATATCTACGTATATACTTATATATATATATATATATATATTCATAATTATATTTAATATACAAAAATTAATATATTTATTATGTAACTATATTTTATTTAATAAAATTCTAAAATATAACAGAAGTGTATAAATAAAAATATGATGTATCAAATGGGATGTTACAATTCTCCCCCTCTTATAAAATTTTGTCATCGAAATTAAATATTTGTGTCGTGGAATAATAATAAAAAAATCTCATTCATTCCTCTATCTCTCAAGTTGCTTCTTCCTCTGAATGACATTTTCAAAGTACTTTAACCAATGGGATTTCCTTATTTCGTAGTTGTTTGGTCTTACATCCCTATAATCTCCACCGGTTCCTCTACATAACTCAAATTATGTGCAATATCTAATTATTAATCCTCCAGTACATGTGTAGGGTCTTTTGGATAGTTCCTTAACAAGCGAATATGAAAAACATTGTGAATTTGAGCTAATTCTTGTGGTAATGTCGATCGATAAGCAAATGGACCAACTTTCTTAAGAATTTCACAAGGTCTTGTATACTATGTAATTAACTTTCCCCCCTTTATGAATCTTAAGATGCCTTTTCAAGGTGGTAACATAACTATACTTAATCCCATAGTGAATTTCTCAATTTTTTCAAAACTATACTTTAATCCAGATTCATATTCTTCATTACCTAACTGACTTCAAGATTCATATCTCTTACAATACTAAATCAAATGATCTGGTTCTTGTCTCGTTTTCTTTACCACACACATTACTATAACATACTTAAATTTTGTAACCATACAATTTATGCTGAATTTTCTTCTACTCCTTGAATCTGTCTCATTTCACATGTACAACACCCAGTAAAACGACTACAGCTTTTTCTATACAACCTCAAATGACCTGATTCATTTTTGCTATCTATAGAGGACATACTCTTAAACAATATATCAAAATTTTAGAGCATTCTAAGTAGTAAAACATTCCCAGATCAATTTTAAACTTTACCATAACTCACTGATCATGTTATTTTGAACACTTTCACCACCATAAATCATACTGCCTATTAACTCATCCAAAAGTTCCCAAATATTTTACAGATAGCTTCTTCAGACATATAAGAACAATTCTCTTTTCTATTTTGAACCATAATTCTATCTTTAATATCAAGAAAATCGGATAACAACTTCAACTAGTTACCTAATTCCTTCTACTTCTCTTTATATTTGATTTAATCATGTGCAAATGCATATGTCATATAAATCACATTTAGTTCACAAGTGTCATATATCATATATCAGATTAACAATTGTCATATATAAATTTCACATAACTAACTTATCGAAGTGTAATATATCATATACATATAATCAAATAATTCACTTGCACAATCTGTACAATTCATATAACACAAATCACCCCTCATCTACATATAACCATATAATTCACTTACACATATCAACACAATTCCAATAATAAATTGCATATCAATTTCAAATACACATAGTAATTCAATTAACACATCAACACATTCCATATGTAAATTCATATCATGTTTATACTCACAAAATTATCCGAGCTAATTCTCCCGGAACGACCTGGACCTTTCTCTGGAATCCCTTCACTATTTTGAGCTCCTATAACATACATATTCATATATCAGGCATACATATATACATCTTATATCCTTTTGTAAATATATAAAGATTAATATAAACTACAACATAATTACTATCCTTGTGACCTTACTGACTATAACTAGTCATATCTTTCCAAGTACTCAACCAAATGACCTGATTCCAGTTTCATTTTAATCTTAACACATAGCTTTATAACATATTAAAATTTCATAATTCTCTGATTACTTTTCCATTTATTACGAATTTGATATTTTGAACTCTAATTCCGTCCTGTTTTTCCTGCACTTGGAACTAATATCCTTGTGACCTCACTTCACTACAAAATTCATAACTTTCAACTCACCAACTCAATTTCTTTGATTCTTCTTTTATTCTATCTCTAATAGACAAATATGTAACATACTAAAACCTCAAAATTTTCAGAGCCTTACATGATTTATAGCAAATTTTCCTTTAAAACCTATTTCAGTCCCGCTTAACCTGGACAGTAGTATAGTAAAACGAGCATAACTCTCTCTACACAACATGAATTGACCTGATTCTTCTTCCTACACATAAGGAAATAACATATCAAAAGCTCAGAATTTTCTAAGCAGTATAACAATCCCAGATTAATTTTGAAACTCATCCCATCTCTTTGATCATCCAATTCTGTACACTTCATCTTATAAAAATCATAGCTATAGATCTACTCATCTCAAAATCCCCAAATTTTACAGAAGTAACCTAGAGATGTAGCGAATCATTTCGTATTTTTTTCATAACCTCAAATTCTATCTCTAACATCTCGAAAATCATATTACAAAATCATATACATACCTGATTTTTGTTCTTCTTCCAATTTCCTCTATTTTTCTTCCTTATGATTGTTTCTCTTCTACAGCTTGTAATCTGGTGTTTCTAAGGATTCTAAGAGACTGAAATTCTTCATCTTTATCTCCACCTCTTCTCTCTATAAAAATACACTTAATGAAATGTCTATCATACCCTTACTAATTCATTCCTATCACACAACTAATGCTAATAAGTAATAATTATAATAAACAACCATTATCTTATACCTTATATAATACTAGATAAAAACTTCAAATAATATTTAATTACTAATTATGGTTCTACTTCCATTCATCTCAAATATATCTACGTACATACTTATATATATTCATATTTATATTTAATATAAGCAAATATACAAAAATTAATATATTTATTATATAACTATATTTTATGTAATAGAATTCTAAAATATAACAAAAGTGCATATATAAAAATATGATGTATGAAATGGGATGTTACAAGTTCAGCATGCAGACCTTCAAAGAGAGATCCGGACTCACATAAATCATCTAATTGAAGCCATTTTGGATATTATTCAAAATCCAGTCAGAGCCAGAGGACAACTCAACCGGATGATGAGCCACGCTTCTTTTGTATCTCTCATTGAGCCAAAGAAGTTATAAGATTCTGAAGGAGATGAAAGCTGGATGATGGCAATGCAAGAAGAACTAGATTAGTTCACTAGAAATGATGTGTGGGATCTAGTACGACTTTCAGAAGGAAAGTCAATCATTGGCACCAAATGGGTATTCCAGGACAAACTAGATGAATATGGAGATATGGCGAGAAACAAGGCAAGATTAGTTGCTCAAGGCTACAACCAGCAAGAAGGCATTGACTTTGAGGAGACATTTGCACCAGTAGCAAGATTAGAGGCAATCCGAATTCTGTGTATTTTTGCATCATTCATGGGATTCACATTATTCCAAATGGATGTCAAAAGTGCATTTCTAAATGGAATAATCCAAGAAGAGGTCTATGTCAAGCAACCACCTGGATTTTCAGACTTAAAGCATCCGGACCATGTGTACAAATTGAAGAAGGCTCTCTATGGATTGAAGTAGGCACCAAGAGCCTGGTATGAAAGACTTACTTCATTCCTCATATCCATGGATTACATCTGGGCTAAAGTATACACAACTCTTTTTATCAAGAAGAAAAAGGGTGATGTCATTCTAGTCCAGATCTATATAAGTGGCATCATCTTTGGAGCAACAAATGAGAAGATGTGTGAAGAATTCAGCACTCAAATGCAGAAGGAATTTGAGATGTCTATGATAGGAGAACTCAATTTCTTTTTTGGTCTACAAATCAAGCAGAGTTCAGATGGGATTTTCATCAATCAATCCAAGCACACCAAGGAGATTCTGAAGAAGTTTGAAATGGACAAGAGCAAGCCAATGTCCACTCTTATGGGATCAGATACAGTCTTTTCAAAGGATTGTGAAGGAGAAGATGTAGATAAAAAGCTTTATAGAGGAATGATTGGATCACTTTTATACTTGACAGCTAGCAGACCTAACACACATTATGCAACTTGCTACTGTGCAAGATATCAAGCAAATCTAAAGGATTCTCATCTCAAAACTGTAAAAAGGGTACTCAGGTACTTGTTGGGAACAACTGAAGTTCGACTAGGTATCCCAGCAATGAAAATTTCATCTTGCAAGGGTACATTGATGCAAACTATGGTAGAGACACTCTTGAAAGAAAGAGTACATTAGGAGGCTGTCACTTTCTTGGAGATTGCTTGGTGTCATGGTATAGCAAGAAGCAAACTTGAATTGCCTTGTCAACTACAGAATTAAAATATATGGCAGCTGGAATTTGTGTTGCTCAACTCCTATTGATCAGGCAGCAATTAAAAGACTATGAAGTTCGATCCGGATGTATGGATGTAATATGTGACAATAAGAGTTCATCTGATGTGTCTAAAAATCCAGTGCTATATAGCATGATGAAGCATGTCAATATTAGGCACCATTTCATCAGGGATCATGTCATCAGGAAGAATGTAACTTTGGTTTACATTCCAACAAATGAGCAAAGGGCAGATATCTTTACTAAGCCATTAAGTAAAGATCAATTCAACAAACTAAGAGAGTCAATTGGAATTCTAATCCAATTTGAAGATTGATCCGGAAGACATTCTAGAGTTAGTTTTGGTTTTCTACAAGTTAGAGAATCCAAGAAGAAAGTAGAAAAATTCAAATCACTGAATCAGGAGAGAATATTGCCAGCTTAGTAGACAGGATTGACAAATCGCAGCAAAAGCGTGAAAAGGTAACTGTTTACGTTTTGAATTTTAAACATTTATTGGGCATTACACGCGCGACAAAACTTAATAGCTGGACTTAAATAAACCGTTCAAATTCTCCGGTTAAACGCCATTTACCTCTCTCCTTAAATTCAACTGTCACCTCACTGATCTAGTTAACTTTAACTGTGTCCGGATTACCAAACTACCCTCACTCTTGAAAACATTATAAAAAGCCTAAAAAATCCCTCTTCATCCTCACGCGAGCAACAAAATCTACTGTTACACTGAATTTTTTTTTCTAGAAAACCTAAATTCCCAAATTCTTTTCTTCAAACTCTCAAATGGCAGCTAATCAAAATCAAACCACACATCTTCCCATAAACACCTTCATAATTGCTGATCTTAAGAATGAGGATTTTATTCCTCTTAAACTTAAGAGTCAAGATGCAGTAGTTCCCTCAGACTGCTTGGGCGACAACTTCCTATTCAGCACTGAACCCTATAACCTACTTTTAAAAGACCAACATATTGACGAATTCCTCTAGATGAACCTATCAACCTATCTGGATCTTGTATGAGAATTCTATGATAATCTCATTATTCATAACTATTTTGATGCCCTCCGGATGAAGGTACAAGGAAAAGGCATAACCATCACTCCTCAGTTCTTTATAACTCACTTCAAGATGAGGAATGATAGGGTATAACTAAGAAATGATGGTGATGAACTGAAAGTCATGTATAATCCTAAGAAATGGCTTCCAAAAAGGTACTTTGGAGATAAATTTTCAACCTACTAGCTAGAGACTCCCAGATTACTACAACACATATTGGCCAAGTTCATTCTAAACCGAAAAGGCTCTCTCACTACCGCATCCACTTTCCAACATTGTGTTCTTCAACATTAGGTGGAGAGCAGAGTCCTCAATATGCATGTCCTAATCATTCACTTTATTAAGCAGCACAGAAACATTCACGGTCTGCTCATTACTAAGGTACTTTTTGAGCATGGAGTTAATCTATCCGGATTCGCACTAGTTCAAGGAAATGAGATATTAGAGAAAAACTTCAGAAAACTCTCTTTTGGTAAAGACTGGGATGAGGAGAAAGCCATTAGGCAGAGAGAGGAGAAGAAAGAGAAAAGTAAAGTTCGGAAGGCCGGAAGTATAGTCGAAGTTGCTTCGGAGGTTAAGAAAGCTAGAACCACTAAGCCTAGAGCTCAACGCAAAGTCAACCTAAGGCCAGTGGTTGAGGAAGTAGATGAGGACAAACTTTCCCTCACACAACTGATGAAAACTACCCCAGACAAGCCTAAGAAGAGAGGTAGGCTTATAAAAACTACTGCAAAAGAAAGCAAGAATATTGTGACTCCAAAGATGAGGATTGAGGATGAGACTCTGGAGGTAGCAGCTGCTATACTGACCGAAAAGAAAAGAGCAAAAAAAGACTCTAGAAGATATCCTAGAGGATAGTGTTAGTGAGCCAAGCAGTGCTACAGAAGAAGAAGAGCCTGTTCCAAAGAGAAAGCATTTCCAGAAAAAGGGTTCAACTTTTAGTGAGGCTTTGAAGGCCCAGAGAGCTAAGCTTCCAGTTAAAAAGCTGGCTACTAGTACTTAAATCCAAGAGCTAATTCCTAAGGCCATTAAACCAATAAACTTGAGCAAGGGCAAGGAAATTGTGGCTTTTGGAAAACCCATTCTTCCGGACAATATCATTCTGGAAGATCCTCAATATGAGGAAATGATGACAGTAGTCAGGGCAAATCTTAAAGAGAATAGGTTGACCATTAAGGGACCCAGAGGCTCTTCCGGAACCACTAACGACACACCAATCCTTGTAGCATCAATACACCTAGCACTTCTTAAGGAAAGCGAGTATCTAGAGGAAGATTTATTTCTATTCAAGGCTAGAACTGAACCTCTTCTGGATAATCTTTTGAACCCAGCAACAATAGTCATAGAGGTAGTTAAAGTGGAAAGTCCTACAAAGGCATTAGGAGGGAATGATGAGCACAATACCATCATTCTGAATCAGACAAAAGTGCAACCTATAAGTCTTGTAAAGGCCAAAGAAGGGGAGGCTGATGACAATACTAGTCTTCCGAATACTGGGATAGTTGAGCGAATAGAAATAGGGTACATTGAGCCACAACAGTCAACTGATGTAATCCCCATCTCAACATCTTCTAATGCCGCTGATATTCTGCCTAGTGATGGCAATGAAACTCAGGACAACTTGGGTGTAGAAATCCAAACTACATCTAAGGATATTCAGTCTATCCTAGAGCTCAACACTCTGGAGGAGGGAGTTGGTCTGGGACTCATTGAGCACACTTCTAAAGTGGACTCTAAGCATGAGGCCACTCTATAGGTAAGGTTGGAAGACAAGAGTGCATAATAGAGGAAGGATGAGACAAGTAAGGATGAAATTTCTGGATCAGAAAATTCAAAAGTAGCTCTGGATCTGAAGAAACCTCATCCTCAAATAGCATCCTGAACAAGCCAACAGTTAATCCCAAGCCAACCAAAGCTGAAAAATTAAGAGTTTCCATTAAAATGATTGAGAAAGCTATAGTTGAGGGGTTTAGAGAAGGGGAAATCAAGAGGAGTCTCCAGAGCATATGTGAACAGCTAAAGTCTGTTTAACTCCTTAACTCAGCATATCAAGGAATAATTGGTGGAAATCAAGGGCTCCCTGCAGAATATAGCTACCAAAGTTGAAGCCTTCCCTACAGCTGAACTTGTGGCAAAAACTTTCTTGTGCAAGATCACTCCGGTGCTGGATCAAATGAATGCAAATATTGTAGGAGCAAATCGCTCTGCAACTCAAGCACTCAACAGAGCTGACAATAAATGGGCAACTATCATGGGTCAGATCACTTCCTCATCCACTAATCTCAAAATTGAACTCATGTAGTATATAGATAGCAAGTTTGAAAACTTGGAAAAATTCATCCCCTGAGCCATAGTTGAATCTGGAAAGGGCATCATATCCGAACTTACACTTTTAAATGAAGAACAACTAGCTGCCTAGGAAATGATCATTAATTTCTTAGATGAAGGACTCCCCAAGCTCCTGGAGAAGCAGATTGAGGAGATAAGTAATGATTTTGGGAGTCATCTCTCCGGAACTGACAAGTTAATTACAAACCTTAAGGAGACCTTCAATAAAGACCTCACAATGCTAAACTCCAGTATTTATAATATCTAGAGAGACATCATCCATGAGATTGAGAAACTCCAAACTAGTATGGCTAATCTTTCCATCAACACTCCTTCTGCTTTCGGAAGCATTCAGGAAAGCCTTTTCCTCCCAATCTTCCAGAATCTCATCCAATACATTGGAGTCACTAGATTCTTTGGATATAAGTGTGGCTTAACACTTTTGAAAGCCCTCTTTCCATTCTTTCAAGAGGAGGACAAGAAACATGCTCTCAAAATGATTCCGGATATGGTCAAGTGCTACAAGAAGCTCCGGGACCAACTCAAACCAGTTCATCTCCTTCCAGCTACTGTTGAGACCATCATTAAAAAGTACTTAGAAGGAAATGTTGACTACTCTATCTATTCCAGAGCTTGGCAAAGAAATTGGGATCAACGGATATATATGATGATAGAACCCTAATCCGATGCTAAAAAAAGGGGGAGAAGGGCAGCACAACCAAAGCAAATCAAGGTGAGGCTATGGAAGCGTAGGATAGTACATTTATAGAATGGTTATTTTCCATTGTAAAATCCTATAATAGCTAGCTCTGTAATTTTTCACTTATATATTTCTGTACCTGTAATCCAAAACTTCATGAGGTTAACTATTGTTAATAACAGAAGTATATAAAGTGAAATTATTCTACTTAAAAATTGCTTCTAATTACAATCTATAATTGTACTTAAAAAACTTAGAAGCTAGAATACAAAAATGTTGGGGGAGTAAGGATGCTTGAATTATGGGGGAGTAAATTTGTAAATGACTAAGTATCAAGAATCATACTTAGCTCATAAAACCCCTTTTGCTTATGCTTAGATGTGCTTAGGTTTTTGTTTTTATTAAATGGGGAAGATTGTTGGGAAACAATGATTCGAAAGAACGAGTTGAAGAACTATCCAGATCAAGTTTGAAGAAAACAAAAACAAAGAGAACAAAAACATGTAATCTCCTAAATCCAAAATGGAAGCATAAGGTCCAAGACAAGTCATCAGGATATACATTTAAGACTATAAATACCTAAGCACACAATGAAAGCATGTGGTTTAAGTTTGGAAAGGAAACAAACTTTAAACCTCTCAAAAGCAGCATCTGGAAGAAGAACTGATTGAAGAAGCATCCAGATATTTTTGGTCTGAAGACATCCGGAAGACTCAAATATCAAGACAAAGGGAAAAGTTCAAATTTACCTTTTCCATCTCTTTTTGGTCTAAAGTCAAAGATCCTTTCTGCCTTGAAGAAGATAGCTAGCACGCACTCCAGAAAAGGAAAAAAGGATTGATATAGGAAACAGAAAAAGGTAACAACCTTTTTCACATAGACTATGGAGAATGGCGTGTGGAGCTCACACCAAAGCAAGCCGTATAAAAGTTGGTGAGTCACTAAAATCCAAATAAAACGATCACTGACAACTTTTTGCCTCAATCCTAATAATTCAAATAGGTCAAAATCTGTGCCTAACGGATTAATCAATGGCTCTGGATGCGCCACATCATACATGATCAACGGTGAAGATTCAATTCAACCTCAACGGTACACAACAGCTACTATGAGCACTGGATTTTAATGATCTTTCTCACAAAACTATGATGAGAGCTATATGATGCAATGTCTTTAAGGTGTTATCCATCAGAGGTGTTCCTACTACTGCAGAGTTGAATTTGGCCAAAGTCCAGAGACCTAGTCTGCCCTTAGGTACCCGTACAGGTTCTGTTTGGTGGTACGGATCCACTGGCAGACCCGTACGGGCAGATTCCATCCATACGTATGGAATGAACTAGTACGGGTCCCATCGTACCTATATAGGTGGGGCCCCACCTGTACGGGTCCTCTGATTTCCTAATCAGCCTCTTTCGGAAGCTATCTCTTACCATTTTCGGGAAAAGGCAGGTCTTGAATGCGGTTTATTGCATTCAGACCTGACTCTCACTCTGTAAATAGGGCCTTTTCCCCTCGTTTCAACACACACATCTCATATGAAAAATATACTAAAACTCTAGCAATTTCTATTAGTATAGAAAAGGTATAGTGGGGGCATGGGAGGTATAAAGTAGGGAGAAAACCCTTCATTTGAGGTTTTGTCCACATTTTATTCATTCCTAGCTTCTTTTATTAGGATTTAAGGGAGGTTCTGTCCACACAAATACTCACCTAAATAGTCCTATTCCATAATCTACTTTGGCAAGACTCTCTTAATAGTAAAGGGATCATCTCAAAGTGGATTCACGTCATAAAGGCAATGCTCCTGAGTTTCAAAGAGACTCACATCTCAATTATTTCATTATTATTATTCTCTATTTCTTCTATTATATCTGTTCCTCTCATTTCCTATTTTGGGTCTGGTCCTAACCCGTATGAGCCTTGTTGGCACCATATATCCCCAAAGATATCTAATCAGCGTGCCATACTGATACGAGGGGAAATCCCTTTTATTTTATTTTCCTGCCATTAATCTGTTAATCTATAAATTGAACTGAACTGAGTTTCTTCCTGGGACCAGACAGGGGCTGTACGGGTCCCCATACACCCATACCGATCCTCCCTAGTACCCGTACGGGTACTCCTCATTTATACGGGTACCGGGCCCCAGACAGAATATAGAATTCACGTTTAATCGGTCAAAAATCAATCCAACTCACCATATGCCATGTGATCATTTTCACTAATAATCTGGTAAATCAACCCACAAAAGTTAAAATGTGATTTCATAACAAAATTACGTTGAAGACTCGTTATTTCTCTCCAATTCTAGAAGCCGCCTAGGCACTATCGCTTGTAAAACCGCCATGTTAACATAATCATATTTTTCCGAATGAAATATTATCTTATGATGTGCTATAAACTATGCTAATCTTTGTGGATGTAGGGGAATTTATTTTTATTTTATTTTATAACTTAGAACAAATGTATAGGTTCTCTTGCAATTCCCCCCTTTTTCCTCCGGTTGTAATTTTTATACCCCATTTATTGTTTGTGTATTGTAATATGTAAACGCATGTAATGAGTGTGAAAGAGTGTAGAAATAGGATTTCTGTGATAATTCCCTAAATGATGAAAACTAAACGGTTTTACAAGGTGAAGGTAATTTTGAATCAACTAAATGAGAAATAAGTGACTCATCCGATACCTGAATCTCTGATCCAATAGGTATGAGTCTCCAACCTAGAGGGAACCGTACCAAAACTCTTTCCTAAGTAGATAACTTGGGTGGCGACTCTATCAATTGTATTGAGATTTAGGTCTCGATTCTTTTATTCATTCAAATTGGATTATTGTGCAAACTTTAACTAAAAATATTTTGTCATGCCTAAATCCAACCAACCCCCTGGTGGGCACCGCCTCTCACATAGGCGCTAAGGGAGACCCACACGTTATCGACACCTCACAGTGGTGACTCTACTGGGGATATAATCTTTTAACTGGTAAAATGTTGGTCTATTTGAAAAGCTTAAAAGATTAAGATGAGCATTGAAAATCATTTACTTGATTCAACCTGCTTTCATTTTCATCATTTGGGAAAATTATCACACTCTATCTTCTCATCTCCTTCTCTCTTTAGCTAGATGCACTCTTCTTCTAGCACTAGGTTAGGGTGCCCTATTATTTCCACGACACTCACAAAGATATTAGCCATGATTGCCAGGATTATTGGGGATACCTTAGTGGGTGGAGGACTCATTGCCATCTCCCTCCAAAAGAGGCTTGATGCGATGGGAACCTTTTACATCAACTTTCGATATGTCCCTACACCATTCTTATCGAAAGCCTTAGAATTTACCTTCTAGGCACCCTGATTTCTGTGTGAGAATAGACTAAGTAAGAATACCCTCAGATTCGGCGGGAGAAATAAGGAAGGAATCGATCGCTTCCCATGTGTTATGTTACATACCCTTGTGATTAACCCCACCATGCATCATTGTAATATATGCATGCATACCGCATCCCATGTATGTACTGATCTCTTGGTTATCACCTCAGCCAAAACTGAACCTCAAAGAGAAAAAGCTTGGCAACGATCTCACTCCGTCTCTGTCTACGGGTATTTCATCCAGTAGTCAGTTTAGTCCAATTTATCTTTTTGCCTATCATCCTGAGGAGATGTCTAGTATCCCAACTCCAGATGGCCAGATTGATATTAAGGTTAAGGATGTTGCTACTAGTGAGGAGGCAAATGCATCAAGGGCCGAGGTTAGGTCAGAGATTGCAAATGCCGTCTCATAGTACTTGGGAAGTGATCAGTTCTAGGATCGAATGAATGATAAGATGTTGGCTTCCATCAGGGCAATCATGGCCAAGGAGAGAATGGCCAATGCTACTCATAGCATGCCTGTCAGTGCTCCAATGGTGAATGCAGTGATTAGTGAGCAAGTGTCGGGAGTTACTCATAATCTATTCACTTAGTTTTGATTGCCACCAGTGCGGACTCATGGGGATTCTTCCAATCAGTTTGGTCAGTTGGGTTCTGTGGGTCCATTTGGCTTAGCTAGTTTGCCATTCCAGTTAGTGGGTACAGTGGCTCCTCTAGTCATCAGTCAGTTTACTCAGCCTAGTTAGGGGTTTGTACCACCACCATTTCAGTTTGGGGCATCTGGTCTGATCCCAAATTTTTTGGTCACACCTAAGGGGACGACCTTTCCTCAATCAATAGGTTTACCCTTGGGTGTAATTACTCAATTAGAGGGATCATCTTTATCCTCAGAATTGTGTGACCTACTTCAGAAATTGCTTGCTGCTAATCCTGTCTCCTAACCATCGTTACTATCCATCCAAGCAGTTAGAGAGGAGGATTAGGTCCCTGAAAACTTTAGTATCCCTAGCATAGCCAAGTATAAGGGAACCGATCCTCCTCAATCTCATATTACCACTATCAAAGGGTTATGAGAATCAGAAAGTTAAGTGATAAGGTCCTAGCCGAAATATACCCTTACACTTTGGAAGGTCCTGCCGTCGAATGGTATAACACTCTATCAAATGAAGTGATAAGAAATTGGAAAGTTTATCAAAGGCTTTTATTGACCAGTATAGTTTCAACACCACCATTAAAACTACCATACAAAATTTGGAGGCTATCAAGCTGGGCCCCAATGAAAGGTTCAAACCCTACTTCAAAAGGTGGATGGCCACTCAAGTTCTATTAAAGGCTAGGCTAAGTCTCCCGGAGATGATCAGAAAATTAATGGATGGTGCCCTGCCTGCTTATCGTAAGGTTTTTGGTATGTATAAGTTCTCTAGCTATGTTGAGGTCTTTGAAAAAGCTAAGAAGTAGGAAAGGATTGAGGAATTGGAGAAGGCAAGTGTACTGGCCAAACCTTAGTTCAAAAAGAATGACCCTTCAGCCCTAGCCTAGACTTCTAAGTCAAAGTCCGGCTTTGATCCTAAAATAGCCGTAGTATAAGAAGAAGTAGCTGCAGTCCACTCCATCGAAGATGGCATTTCACCCTGGAAAGCATCTATGCCCGCCATCTTCACTAAGTTGAGGGAACTCGGTCTTCTTTAGAGTATCAAGCCCTATGTCCCACCCAAACCTGAATATAGGGATCAATTTTGTGCTTACCATGTCAACAAAGGGCATCGCACTAGTGCTTATAGGGATGTACTTGAGGCTATTTACGGTCTGATTAGGGAAAAGAAGATTCAAGAACCAGAGCTTAAGCCTAGTACCATGAATAATCCCCCACAAAGTTTTGAAAAATAGGTTGTAGCTGTCGAGTCAGGGTTACTTTCCTACCATGTCTTCAATTTAATCTCACAAGCTAATCCTATGGTTTACTCAGTAATGGCTTTACCCAATGAACCAGTCCCCATGATATCGATGCATTTGAGTTAGAAGGAATTCATGATGAGGAAGCTATGTTGGTTCAACTGGATCCAATTGATATCGATGCTTATGTATTAGAGAGTGATGAGCTCAAAGGACCCGCCTTGTTGGTGGAAACTTCCGAAGGGAGAAGTTATGTGAAAAATGGGGTATTACATGTTACCCGAAGTGGAAGGATTCCTACTAACCCTAACCCAAAAAGAAGAAGGGACAGAGATATGGATATCTAGGTCATTCTAAATATCGATCAGGGTCCAATCTTTACGCCTGCTATTGGGACTCAAATTCTGATCGGTACTAAAAAGAAAGTCACCCCTCTTATCTAGCAGTTGCAAGTTACCCCTGCTAAGTACTACATTTGGCAACTTCTCATTGACTCTGAAGATCATCGCAAGGGTCTGATAGAAAAGTTGTTAAGCATGGAAGCTACGCCGTATAGTACTCTGGTTGAAGTGTTTTCAGTAATCAGGGGATCTCCTTCTGATCATATTGAGATAATCAAGTTCTATCCGTCAGATCTCCCAGCCGAGGTGAGTAAGAATAACAAAGCACTTTTCATTCGGGTGAGAATCTTTGATCGTTCTATCCCATGTGTTATGGTGGATGATGGTTCCGCCCTTAATCTCTGTCTTTTCAAGATCCTTCCTCACTTAGGACTGAATGAATCCATGTTGGAAAAATCCAATACTATTATAAGGGCATATGATGATATAAAGAGGAGTGTCATTGGGGTCTTCGAAGTTGAAGTAACAGTTGAGGGAGTAATAACCAAAGTCTTGTTCATTGTCCTCGACATTCCCGTCACCTACCCATTATTATTGGGTTGACCTTGGCTCTATGCATTAGGAGTCGTCCCTTCCATAGTCCATCAAAAATTTAAACTCATCCATAATGGCAATCCAGTAACCATTGATGCAGACAAACCATTTGTCATAGCTGCTATGAAAGCCAAGGAAAAGGAATCTAGGGTGGTCGTAGTTCACCAAGGTAGGAAGTTTTCGGTAAAGGGGTATATATCACTTAAAATCGAGAAGATTATGATGAACTAGGATTACGTGAAGGGTAGAGGACTCAAAAAGAATCTGTAGGGAATGCTAGAACCCTTCTTGCCTCTTCCATGGCCATTCAGACTTGGTTTATGGAACCGCCCCAGGTGCCAAAAATTTCAAGCCTCGGTCCTGCCTCATGATAGGAGCTGAAGTCAAATAAGCAGAATTCACAGGTGAGGAAGAACCTGTCGATGTAAGTGGCAAGAAGGTCCCCGATTGTGAGATCTTCAATGATGTGTATGATTTTAATAAAGGTTGCCTGATTGAAACCTCAGTGTCTGTGCAGGTATGTGGGAATGCTGAAGAAGATGAAATGAATGAGGCAATCGAGTCCATCACTAAATCACTAGCGGTACTTATGAGGAAGAATTAGAAAAGAAATGAGAAAGGAAATCCCATCAGTAAGGCTGTCAAAAACTTAGCAAGAGTAATAGCCGAAGAAGCACATGTAGCTACCAGTCCAGCTGTCAATATTGCCAAAACCGATCAACAAGGCCCTCCGCCTTTGGAGGATGATTCAAATGATGTAATTTTCAATGTTGGAAATATTTTTATGCAAACAATGCCACTTATAAGGCATATCATGAATAAGTTGTAACATCGGTAATTTTTAAAGCATGACATGATTAAATTGATATATCTCTCATTCACATTTCACTCAAGTATTTCATTCTAATTACACCATGCACTCATAACAACAATATTCTTAAAAAAAATCATCATATTTATTAATGAAGTTGACTTTGAATACATCGCACTAGCATAAATATCCAATGGTTAAAACCTACCAAATAAAAGAGAGATAATGAATATGCTTAGCAAACATGATAACGATAAGTCTTAGCTTATCTTTCTTCATGAAAAGGGGAAAGGGTACAAAGGTACACGTTGCCAAGAAAGACGACCAAGAAGACTCATGAAAGCATCAGCAGCAGGCTGGCCCTTGTTATAAAATAGGAAGCACATATTGGGTCAGAAAAAAAATGACTGAAATCCTTCAGAAGCTCTAAAGAGAAGCTGAGCATTAATAAATCAAGAAGATTCTATCCAAAACAGTAGCTACCTACAGAGAATAGGCTGATAAACTTCCATTCGTAGTTTGATGGTATAGAACTAGTGTAAGAACTCCCACCAATCAAACACCTTTCTCCTTAGTATATGGAATGGAAGCTGTGTTACTGGTTGAAAGAGAAGTAAAATCTCTGAGAGTGGCACTCGAAGCTTAACTAAAAGAATCAGATTGGGCAAGAGCCAGGTATGAACAGTTAAATGTGATAGATGAAAAGCGGTCAAGACACTTGACCATCTATAGATGTACCAACACCACATGACTCTTGCTTATAATAACAGAATCAGATACCCAAAGCAACCTCTCAAAGCTGGTGATCTGGTACTCAAGCAGCTACACTAGGTCAACACTGACCTAGGGGCAAGTTCAAGCCTAATTGGGAAGGACCATTCGTCGTGAAGAAAGTCCTTGGTAAAGGAGGAATCAAGCTTATAGATGTGGATAGAAATGAGTTTGTAAATCCAGTGAATCAAGATAGGCTCAAGCGTTATCATGACTAGGTCAAAAGAATTAAATCATAAAAAAAACAGCACAAAGAATAAAAGAAATAAAGAATAAAACACCCGACGAGCAGTCCTCTGCTACTCGGGCAAAAATTGGGGTGCAGCCCACTGATCGGTATCCTACAAACCGGTCAGCCAAAAATTAGGGTGCTCCAACGCAATAAAGCCCGCTAAGCCAAAAACCCGAAAAGGGTGGCTTAGGCAAAAGTTAGGGCATCGAGAGAAAAATGTCAGTTGCCTTCTGGAAAATTTGTAAAAGACCAGTAGGCAGTAGGAGTTAACCATTGGAAATTGTTACCATTGCCTATGTACTCAAATTAATATCATCAATGAACATGTTATGATTTTGCTAAGAATCTTGGTCTTATGAATGCATGAATGTTTTTAGGTGAAATAATCGCTGGTATGTGAACATCAATTTTCCTCTACGTGTTATACATCATTATATTCATATTTACCACACATTTGCAATATTCAGAAAAAAGTTTGTTGGATTGAAAACCCGAAAGGGCGGTCCAGGCAAAAGTTAAGACAGAAGAAAAGAAAAACCTGCGGGATTGAAAACTTGAAAGGGCGGTCTCGATAATAATTAAGGCAAAAAGTAAAGAAAAGCTTCCTAGGTTGAAAACCCGAAAGGGCGGTCTAGGCAAAAGTTAAAGCTAAAAAAAGAAAAGAAAAAAGTCTGCTGGGCTGAGCCGTCAAGGACAGCTCAGGCAAAAATTAGGACAGAAAAAAAGAGGTTCGATAGGTCACCTCACGTAGAGTGGCCTATGCAAAAGTTAGAACATCACTTGGTCCCCCCTCTACAAAATCGCTAGATAAAAGTACTCAATAATCTCAGTTCAAGAAAACTCCATAAGCATAAAAGAAGTATCAAAAGTACCAATCCGTAGTTCATAATCAAGAGCAAGCCACGTAGGGCCCAAAAGTATCAAACAGTTCAGAAAAACAATCATAACCTAAGCTATCGGGGGATCCTGTCCTTGGTGACCCTCCTAAGTCTAATCCTAAGTATCCACCAATAGATAATCCACGTCTATGGTCATATGGTCCTCGGCGTCACCAGCACTATTAACCAGCTAGGTAGGGTCTCTAATCTCTGAAGTCCCTGCAGCCGTTCTGGCAGCTTCAGATCCCTCAGTATGCTGATCTAGCCAGCTAGGTGAGGGCCCTCTAAGTCACTCGATATACAAAAAGATCATCCTCAGACTCATCATCAGAAGGAACCGGGGCCTGCCTATCCTCAGTCATCCTCGCTAGCTGACCCCTCAGCGTCTCAATCATAGCCATCCCCTGAGCAGTCTCGGCCCTAGCCTGATTAGCCTCAGCAGTGGCTGCCCGCAGCTGCTCCTCTAAAAATCTGGCTCTCTCCTTAGAAGCATCCAAATCCTGGGCAAACCTACTCCGCTCCATGGCCAGCAAAGTCTGCAATAGAAACTATAAGATCGTTACACATGTACAAATGTTATAGCATACATCATGCATAGTTTGTTGAAATTTTACAGGTAATAGAAACTTACTGAAGCTAATGTATCCTGGGCCAACAGCAGATCCCAGAAAGAAAAATAACCCTTGCCTATCCTCTCGGCCTCAAAAATGGTCACCTGAAAGGAAGGGGTTACATCGGGATAAGAAATCCTAAGCAATTACAGTAATGGACAAAGTTAAAGGTAAAGGATTCCTTACATGAGTAGAGCTGGAGGGAGTAAAACCAATTGCCTGAATCGACTCATCGAGCTCCTTGATAGCTCACTTCCCTGAATGGTCGATGAGTTGGAAGAAAGTATCTAGCTCAGCTCGAAGGACGCCCTCCCTTAGAGATTCGAAAGCCTGAGACCGCTTTGCCAACGGCTCAGGGGCAACTACAGCAGCAGTGGCAGATCTCTTCTGCATGGAAGCGGGAGGTTGTAGCAACAAAGAATAAGATTTAAGATCATGATCAATTTCAGAAAGTAGTAAGGAATTCATAAAGGCTAAGTTAGAAGCAAACCTTGTTGGTCCCTGTGAGAGTAATTATAAGGGCAGATGGGGGGTGAATGGCCCTTTTTTGTGCAATTTATAGACTTAGAGGAAGTCTTAGTGTATTGTGTTTGATTATGATCCAAAAGATGGATCCGGATGATAAATATAATCCGGAGAGTGAATCCGGAAGATGCAAATGAGTGAAATATATTAAAAGCAAAAGTAAATCAAACACAAGTGTTTTATACTGGTTCGGCCCTGGCTACATCCAATCCCCAGAGTTTCCTTCTTCTGAGGTTATCCACTAGTGGTTTCCTTTTCAACTGGGAGGAATCAAGCCTTACAGATTTGTCTCCGGATGGCGACCCCTTCCCGAAGTAGGATATATTACTAGAAGCACCAACTACTAGCTGAGTCCTCTTATCTTTAGTAGGATAAACCACTTAGCCTTTTACTTTGAATCTAAGCTGAGTCCTACAGGGAAATCTCACTCAAAACACCTACTTCAAGCTCTATCCCAATCTCCCAACTCACCTAAGTTGGAGATTCTTACTCTTTGGTGTATAACAAAAGGTTAGTTTTTGGAGTTCCTCAAGTTTATAGTTTCACTTGGGAATCCTTACAAATAGATTTTGAATTAAAGGTTCTTAGAGGGATTATCTTGACTGATTGAATGTTTATTGCTTTGTTACTTACTTTTGTAAGTCAATCAGTTGCCCTTCTCAATTGGTGAAGAGCTCTCTATAGGCTTTGATTATAAATGTAGCCGTTTGTGGTTGGTAAGCCTTCATTCAATCTTCACCCTTGATCAGGTTGTGATGTGGAGCTTTCGAATCCGTTGATCAATCTGTTAGACTGTATTTTGATCTGTTTGAATTCTTGGGATTGGTGCTGGAAAGTTGTTAGTGATCGTTTTATTTGTCATTTTGTGATACACCAACTTTCATACCAATTATCATATACTGTAAGCTCCACGCGCGCCTTTATTGGCCTAATAGAAAGAGTGGTTAGACTTTCTCTGTCCGATGTCAGACCCTTTTGACTTTTCCCTGAATTGTGCAAGTTGTCTTGGGAAAAGGAATCTTTGACTTTAGTAGACCAAAGAGATAAAAGGAAAGGTGTGTTTTAGAATTTCCTTAGCTTTTAGATATAGGTCTTCCGGATGAGTCATCCGAATGTCCTTTGAATCTATTTGTTCCGGATCTTCCTTCCAGATATGGCTTCAATCAGTTCTTCTAGATGCAAGTCTTGGGGAATGGAAGTTTATTTCCTTTCCAAACTTTGTCCTTGATTTCCTCCTTTGCTTAGGTTTCTGACTTTGTTTTAATAAATGTTCTTCGCTTTATCCGGATGCTTCCATTTGGATTTAAGAGAATTACTTAGATTCGTTTTTGTTTCTTTCAAACTTGATTTGGATGGATTTTAGATTTTATTATCCGAATCATTGTTTTCCAACAATCTCCCCCATTTGATGGAAACAAAAACTTAAGACATTTAACTTTTAAGTTACTCCCCCATGATTTTAGTATCCAGGCTCCCCCATAATTTTATGACTTCTGCTTTTAAGTTTGTTGTAGTACAATTATAGATTGTACTTTAGAAGTGTTTGTTTTGGTACTTAAGAATTTTTCCCTTTATATATACTTCTGATGTTAACAATAGTTAACATTATGAAGTTCAGTGTTACAAGATACAGAAATACATATAAAGAGAATCTAGCTATTACAATTTTATCTAGCTAGCTTAACTATCTCTCCGGATGGACCACTCTTTCGGACTTGCAGTGTCTTTCCTTTCCCCCTTCCGTCTCCTTGCTGACTTTGGTCTTTTTCCTCCCCCTTTTTGCTTCCATCAAGGGGGTCAATGACCATATAGGTACGTTTATCCCAATATTTCTGCCAGGCAGAGGAGTAGACAGAGTAGTCTTTGTTACCTTTGGCTCGCTCATCAATGATGTGATTTACGATAGGCAGAGTCAAGTAGTAAGGATGAAGGGCCCTCCGAAGCTGATCATATGAGACTTGAGGGAGGATGCACAGAAGCTGTTCTTGGTCCTTGGGATCAAAGTAAGGGAACATGGCCTTGGTGAGTATAGTTAAGCCTTTTTGGCTCATGAACCTTGAATCCCCTATAGACTGAACCAGATCGTGCAAGATAGGAATGAGCTAGCATTCTAGAGTATCCGGAGAAGAGGAGGGTCCGGAGATAGACAATTTGTTTATTCCGGTTTGAAGAAGGGTGATTTCATCACTAAGGCCCTTCCGGACATTGTGGATAGACTCTATTTGATCTTTTATTTCTTTGAAGACGGTTTTCTTCTATTCTGTTATTGCCTGTTCAATGCTGGAGTTCCTTGCTTCCATCTCATCACCCATATCGTCAAGGAGCTTCTTTTTCAATTGGGGGATAGTTTTGTCTATGAAAGTGGCAAGCATTTCTTGAGTAGCCTACTAATCAGTCTCCACATTCAGCAGAGTCGGTTTTAAATCCCTATCCTCCATGAATTTTGATAAGTTTTCAAACTTGTTATCTATGTAGTCCTTGATTTCTGTGGATAAATCTGTGGCGGAGGAGGACATCCTATTGAGCACTATTACACAGTTATCAGAGGCCAAGGTATTGGCTTGACTGGCGTTGTAATTGGATTGAGAGGTTCTTTCCTTTATCTCATTCAAGAGAGGCTTAATCTTAGAAAGGGAAGCTGCCGCCAGAGCTCCGGGAGTTGGGAAGTTCATGACCTATTGCTCAATTTTGGGAAGGCACTTCAGTCTTTCTTTGATTTCACCTAAATCCTTAAGGACCTCTTGATTCGACTTTTGCCTTATTAATTCCTTTTACACAGCTTTGAGATGGGTGCAGATGGTTAGGAGGGTCTTCTTGATAAAACCCTCTTCGTGATGTTCAAGAGTTGCCTCCTGAAGGAGTTTGGGAGCTGCATTGAATTTGGATTCTTTGGAGTTCTTAATAGGGAGAGTAACTGATTTGGTGCGAGGAGGGAAGTGTTTGTTGGAGGGTTCGGATGAGTCACGATCGGATGAGCTAGATTCACTTTCAGAGCTTGAACTGCTTCTGGAGGAGCTATTATCTATCAAATGTGAGCCTCTAATTGCTCTTTCTGCTTCACCCTTGCTCATTTCCCTTTCCTCCGGAGTAGCCTCGCTCGCAGGATCCACTTTAGAAGTGTGTCCCTTGGAACTCAGACTATCTCCCTTCTTCGGAGCTATTGCATCCGGGTTTGGCACTATGTCCTTAGTTACATTAAGAGAGATTGTAACTAAGTTATGCTTTTTATTTTCAAAAGAGAGATGAAAAAGATTAGGGGTTACCTCAATGGTTTGTACCGTCTAATCCTTATCCCTCCTTTCTTCTTCCGGCCTTTCCTCCAGATGGTTCAAACGTTCCTCAACCACCCCTACAATTGCCTTTTCATGACTTTCTTTTTCTTCTTCAGGCATGTTGGTATTTTCCTCAATAGACTTCTCCAATGCCTTTTCAGGACTTTCAAGATTGATGAGTGCATTGCTGGATCCAAGCAGATTCTCCGGAAGTGATTCTGTTCTTTTAGCAAATAGGAATTTATGTGCTTCTAAAATTTTTAATAGATTCTCCATGTCCTCTGGATGTACAAGTATTATGGGAGCTTGGGATGATTCACCAGGTCCTTCGGTTGTTTTCCCCTGATTTATTACATTGTTTTCCTTGATAGCTACCTGAATCTCAGCATATTGCTCATCATATTGTGGTATGAATTCTGTTGCATCGGGAATGTTTTTCCCTATACTGGACTGTACTTTCTCTGAGGTGGCTCTCTCCCTATACTGCCTTTCTTCCTCACTTAGTATAATCCCAGCAAGCCTCCTACCTTCACTAGCTCTCTTTTCTTAAGTAGCAAGAGCTTCATCAAATGTTAGCCCTTTTCTCTGGAGCTGCTTTTGAGGAGGAGCCTCATCCTCTACTTCCTCATCATCAGTCTCTTCTTTCATCTCAGCCAAAGTTCTCTTAGCTTTCCTTCTTTTAGCCTCAATCGCCTTTGTAGTGATTTTAGGTAGACCCATAGTAAGCCCATGCTGTCCCTTTTTGGCTGCAGCTTTGATCAGTCTGCCTCTAGGTCTTGGCTGTTCAGAGCCTAGGATTTGAGTGAGGGGTAGAGTATCCTCATCAATCTCTTCCGACATCATTTCCACTTGCCTTCTTGGCTTTGGTGGTTCTAGGCCTTTTGGGAATGGGGGCCTCTGCTTCCAGATCAGCTGCCTTTCTGGATTTAACTTTTCATTCATCCCTTTTTAGCTTCGCCTTTTCTTCATCCCATTCTTCATTAAAGCGGAGGTTTAGGAAATTCTTCTCTAAGATGGGTTTGCCATAGATCCCTTCAAATCTGGTTAGATCCACTTTTACCGCTTGAAGGATTCTTGTAATCAAGGCCCCATGGGAGTTTACATGGGCCTTGAGATAATGGATGATTAAGACTGGCCAGTTTACTTCTACACTGACAACCCAGTGCTACAGAATGTAGTGCTGGAGGGAAGAGACTGTAGTCAATGACCCTTTCCTTATCAGAATAAGCTTTGCTAGAGCATGCTGCAGGAATCTGGGCATTTTAGGGAAGTGTGTTGAGAATTTGTCGCCGAAGTAGTTCTGGTGAAGCCATAGCTTGGAGTCATACTCAATTCTGGTCTTATCCCCATCTCTTCTCAATAGTATTCCTGAGTTTTTCATATTTAGATTCTTCTCAAAGAACTCTGGTGTTAAAAGAATAATCTTTCCTTGTACCTCAGTGCGTAGGGCATCAAAATGATTGTGCGCACTTAGATTTGAGTAGAACTCTTTCACCAGCTTTGGATAGATTGGGTAGTTTATTTTGAGAAGATCACTCAGATTTTGATCTTCAATTAGGGTGAAGAAGGGTAGAGTTTTGAATAGATAGTCACCTCCTAGATGATCAGTAGGGATGAAGAAATCGGAGGTTTTGAGATTTAAGGGTTCAAAATCTGCTTCTTTCAAGTCAGATACTTGGAAGAGGTTTTTACATGGTAGAATTTCGAGGGTGTTTGAGGTGTTTTTGGCTGCCATTTTTTAGTATTTAAGAGATGGTGTTTTAGGTTTGAATTTTTGCAAAGTAACAGTGAAATCGTTGCTCGTGTGAAGAAGAGAAGGGATTTGAGGGGTTTATATAGACTTTTCAAAGTGAGGGTATAACTGTAATCCGGACTCCGGTGGTTTTGACTCAATTAATGACATGGCAGTCGGATTTTTAGGAGAGAGGTGAACTCAGTTTAATCGGAGAATGGGAACGGTTTATTTTTGAATTAACTGTTGTATTTACGGCGCGTGTAACAGCCACTGGACTTTTGAAATTAAAAAAGTAACAGTTACCTTGATGGGCTTTTACTGCCATACGTCATTGTTGTCGGCTGACGTGGCAATCTTCCAAAATATACCTTTCCAACTCTTCTTTTCTTCCGGAGTGAGAATTTTATCTCAAGATCTTTAGATGCTATCTTCCAGAGTTTTTCTAGATTGGATTTGACATCCCAATTGATTCTCTCAGTTTCCCAAATTGATCTTTACTTAAAGGTGTGGTAAAGATATCAGCTCTTTGTTCATTTGTTGGGACATATACCAGTGTAACATCCTTTTTCATTATATGATCCCGGATGAAGTGGTGCCTTATGTTGACGTGCTTCATCCTGCTATGAAGCACCAGATTCTTTAACACATTAATGGCAGTTTTGTTGTCACACAATACATCCACACAGCTGGATTGCACTCTATAATCCTCAAGTTATTGTTTTATCAATAGGAGTTGAGCAACACAACTTCCAACTGCTATATATTTGGCTTCTATGGTGGATCAGGCAACTGAAGTTTGTTTCTTGCTATACTATGAGACTAAGCAGTCCCCAAGAAAATGACATCCTTCGGATGTACTTTTTCTCACAAGAGTATCTCTGCCATAGTCTGCATCTGTGAACCCCTAGAAAGTAAAGTCTCCGTTACTAAGGTACCATAACCCAACTTTAGTGGTTCCTAGGAGATATCTCAGTATCCTCTTGATAGCCTTGAGATGAGAATCCTTGGGATTAGCTTGATACCTTGCACAGTAGCATACTGCATAGTGTATGTCAGGTCTGTTGGCTGTTAAGTATAAGACTGAGCCAATCATTCCCCTATATAGCTTTTGATCAACATCTTCTCCTTCACAGTCCCTGGATAAGACTGTGTCTGAACTCATTGGAGTAGACATTGGTTTGCTGCTGTCCATTTCAAACTTTTTCAGGATCTCCTTGGTGTATTTTGATTGATTTATGAAAATCCGATCTGGACTTTGTTTGATTTATAGACCGAGTAAAAGAAATTGAGCTCTCCCATCATGTACATCTCAAATTCCTTCTGCATTTGAAAGCTGAATTCTTTGCACATCCTTTCATCAGTGGTGCTAAAAATGATATCATCCACATAGATCTGGACTAGAATAATATCATTTTTCTTCTTCTTGATGAAGAGTGTGGTATCTGCCCTGCCTCTAGTATATTCCTTGGATATAAGGAATGAGGTTAATCTTTCATATCAGGCTCTTGGTGCCTGCTTTAATCCATAGAGAGCTTTCTTTAGTCTATAGACATGATCCGGATGCTTTGGATCTTCAAATCCAGGTGGTTGCTTGACATACACTTCTTCTTGAATGACACCATTTAGAAATGCACTTTTGACATCCATTTGGTATAATGTGAAACCCATGAATGATGCAAAAGCATATAGGATCTGGATTACTTCCAGTTTCACTATAGGAGCGAATGTTTCCTTGAAATCAATTCCTTCTTGCTGATTGTAGCCATGAGCGACTAGTCTTGCCTTATTTCTTACTACTGCTCTAGATTCATCAAGTTTATTCCGGAACACCCATTTAGTGCTTATAATTGACTTTCCTTTAGGAGAGGGCACAAAATCCCATACATCATTCCTGGTGAATTGATCTAGCTCTTCCTGCATCGCCATCATCCAACTTTCATTCCCTTCAGCTTCTCAAAATTTCTTTGGCTCTATGAGAGAGACAAAAGCAGCATGACTCATCATCCGGTTGAGCTGACCTCTAGTTCTAACTGGATTGTAAACATTATCTAGAATATTCTCTATGGAATGATCTCTATGGGTCCGGATCTCTCTTTCTAGGTCTTCATGTTGAATTTGAACTTGTTCCACTTTAGTTTCATCTACTCTTTCATTAAAGTCAAATCCTTGTTGATTAAGATTGGCTGCTTGTATTTCTGGATCGAAAGTCAATCCTTCATCTTCCTCTTTATACCTCTTGATTTGAAATGAGTCAGGATTCCTCTTTTCTTCTTTTCTTCAGATTGTTCAGCTTCCAAAACTTAATCTTCCGAAGTGTAGCTTTTCTTTCTGTCATAAATTGAGCAGCCTCCGGAGTCAAATGTGACTTTTCTTCCTTTGTCACATAATTGAGCCACACTTAGTAGGTTGAATTGTAGTCCATCAACTAGTAAGACATCTTCAATCTTTAATCCAGATCCAATGATTCTATGACCAATGATCTGACCCTTTTGATTGTCTCCAAAGCTTACTTTGCCTCCCTTCTTCCGGGTTAATATGATGAAGGCCTTCTCATCACCTGTCATGTGCCTTGAGCATCCACTATCAATGTACCAAGCGTGCTGATCTATTATGGATTTAAGGCATACCTGCAAAATAGATCAAGTGGGTTTGGGAACCCAATCAGATTTGGGTCCTCTCGGGTTAATGACCATCTCAGGCAAGGGATAATCATCATAATAGCCATTTTTTAATCTACATGATTTAGTTATATGATTATTTTCCCATAAAACCTGCACCCTGAAATAGGTATGTTTTGCTTCTTCTTTTTGCTGATCTTCTCCAGATCCTCCCTTCCATAGTTGCCTTTATACCCAGCTTCATGCACACTAGTGGATGGTCCGGTATAATTCCGGAAGTTGGTTAGAGGTGCAATTTCAGCTCCGTAATTTTTTCTTTGCTTGAAAGGTAGTTGATTATAAGCTACCTTAGCCTTTGCCTTCTGAGCAGCAGTAAATCTTTGAGCTTGTGGCTGTCTTCTTACTTCATTTATCCTTTGATTTGAGTTCCTTTGAATCCTGTTTTGAGGAGGAGGTGAATTATCTCTTCTTGGATTCTTTGTTTCAGGTTTCTTTCTAGATGCTTCCTTTAGTAGATTGACTTCTCTATCTAGTCCCATTACATTTGCATTCAGAATCTGGACTTGATTTCTCAGAAAGTTTTCTTCTATTACATCAATATGCTTGGTTGCTCTAACCAAATTAATGTCTTATGCCATCACCTCAGCATCTTCAGCCAATTCTAGTACCGCTCTTTTCAGAGACTTGATGGCTTTTGCATTCTTCTTTACTCCCTTGATAACAATAGAAAGAGCTTTTGCAAGATCAAAGTTAGGAGTAGAATTTGAGCAAGAATTTACCTCAGTGTTTGCTGAATCTAATTTTGATTCTTTAATTTGCACTATTTCTTGCCTCGAGGCGTTCCTTCCAGATTGCTCTGCTTCTGGTTTAGTTAGAGCCATGAATGCACAGTTAGCAGTTTCCTCTTCTTCTGTTAAAGATGAGCTACTGCTTTCTACACTATTGCTCCAGGTAGCAACCATGGCCTTCTTTTTTAATTTCTTAGCTCTCTTGAGCTTGGGACATTTTGTTCTGAAGTGGCCTTTTTTGCCCCATTCGAAACAGGCAGCGTCTTTCTCCGAATCTTTCTTTTCTTTCGGATTCCTTCTGTGCTTACTTCTTCCGGAGGTGCCTTCCCTTGGTCTCCGAGATTTATACCTTTTTTATTTCCTTCTATCCTTCTTTTGTATGAATCGATTTAGCTTTTTGGTCAATAGAGCGAGTTGATCTTTAGTACTCATTGACTCATCTATTTGCTCTTCTTCTCCGGATGAGGCCGATCCGGTGGATTCTGCTTTAAGAGCAATGGTCTTCTTTTGCTCCTCAGGTTTCTTTTCTTGTTAGCTATATCTCTCCAAATACAATTCTTGAGTTAGAAGATTACCAATGAGTTTATCATAACTGTAAAAATTCAAGTCATGAGCTTCCTTAATAGCAGTCTTCTTATTGTCCCATTCCTTGGTGAGACTCTGGAGCACTTTCTTGACCATTTCTACTTCTGGAATCTCCTTCCCTAGCCTCTTCATTTCATTTACTAGATTTTTGTATCTAGTTTTCATGCTACTGATTGATTCTTTAGGCTCCATTTTAAAAGATTCAAACTTTTGATGGAGTAGATCAAGTTTGGCCTCTCTTACTTTGGTAGTTCCTTCATAGGTTACTTTCAGCTTCTCCCATATCTCTTTTGCAGTCTTACATCCGGATATCCTATTGAATTCCACTACACTAAGAGCACAATGAAGCATGTTAATATCATTTGTGTTTTCACGCAATTTTTTAAAGTCATTATCATCCCACATGCTTGATGGCTTTCGGGTAGTCATGCCCCCTACTTCGTATGTAGGTTCATACAGGTCATCTTTAATAATTAACCATGCCTGCATACTCTGTGACTAAATGAAGTTCTTCATCCTGATTTTCCAGAACGTATAGTGTTCACCGGTGAAGAGTGGAGGACGGGTAACAGACATACCCTCGGGAAGGAGTTGCGAGTTGTGAAAACTCATTTTGATTTATGAATCAAAATATGTGGACCTTTAGCTCGAGATTCTTAGATCTCTAGTTTGAGCACTTGCTCTGATACCACTTGTTGGTCCCTGTGAGAGTAATTATAAGGGCAGAGGGGGCTGAATGGCCTTTTTTCACGGAATTTATAGACTTAGAGAAAGTCTTAGTGTAGCGTGTTTGATTATGATCCCGAAGATGGATTCAGATGATGAATATAATCCAGAGAATGAATTTGGAAGATGCAAATGAGTGAAATATAGTAAAAGCAAAAGTAAATCAAATACAAGTGTTTTATACTGGTTCGGCCCCGCCTACGTCCAGTCCCCGGAGTTTCCTTCTTCCAAGCTTATCCACTAGTGGATTCCTTTTCAACTGGCAGGAATCAAGCCTTACAGATTTGTCTCCAAATGGTGACCCCTTCTGGAAGTAGGATATACTACTAGAAGCACCAACTCCTAGCTGAGTCTTCTTATCTTTAGTAGGATATACCACTTAGCCTTCTACTTTGAATCTAAGCTGAGTCCTACAGGGAGATCTCACTCAAAGCACCTATTTCAAGCTCTATCCTAATCTCTCAACTCACCCAAGTTGGAGATTCTTACTCTTTGGTGTATAACAAAAGGTTGGTTTTTGGAGTTCCTCAAGTTTATAGTTTCACTTGGGAATCCTTACAAACAGATTTTGAATTAAAGGTTCTTGGAGGGATTATCTTGACTGATTGAATGTTTGTTGCTTTTTCACTTGCTTTTGTAAGTCAATCAGTTGCCCTTCTTAATTGGTGAAGAGCTCTCTTTATAGGTTTGATCATAAATGTAGACATTTGTGATTGGTAAGCCTTCATTCAATCTTTACCCTTGATCAGGTTGTGATGTGGAGCTTCCGGATCCGTTAATCAGTCCGTTAGACTGTATTTTAATCCATTTGAATTCTTGGCATTGATGTTGGAAAGTTGTCAGTGATCGTTTTGTTTGTCATTTTGTGATACACCAACTTTCATACAAATTGTCATATACTGTGAGCTCCACACGCGCCTTTATTGGTCTAATAGAAAGAGTGGTTAGACTTTCTCTGTCCGGTGTCAGACCCTTTTGACTTTTCCCTGAATTGTGCAAGCTGTCTTTTTGTACTTATTTCTTGGGAAAAGGAATCTTTGACTTTAGTAGACCAAAGAGACAGAAGGAAAGGTATGTTTTAGACTTTCCTTAGCTTTTAGATATAGGTATTCTGGATGAGTCATCCGGATGTCCTTTGGATCTATTTGTTCCGGATCTTCCTTCCGGATATGGCTTCAATCAGTTCTTCTGAATACAAGTCTTGGGGAATGGAAGTTTATTTCCTTTCCATACTTTGTCATTGATTTCCTCCTTTGCTTAGGTTTCTGATTTTGTTTTAATAAATGTTCTTCGCTTTGTCCGAATGCTTCCATTTGGATTTAAGAGAATTACTTAGATTCGTTTTTGTTTCTTTCAAACTTGATTCAGATGGATTTTAGATTTTATTATCTGGACCATTGTTTTACAACATACCTGAGAAGACTGGGTAGCAGACCTGGCCGAGTCTGCAGTACCCCAGACTATAGATGGACCCCCGCGGTTGCCCCTCGATCCACCCTCCTCCTCCTCCTCATCATCCGCATCCTCACTATCACTCTAGTGAAACTCTAGAGGCTTTTCCTCATGATGAATCCTCTCACAAGGTGGAAGAAGGGAGGAATCAATAAACTCAGCATGGGGGCCCTCTACAGGTAGCATGCGAGCTCCCTCACCCAATAAGTACAGCCCCCAATCGGTCCCAGGCATGAGATGAGTCCAGAAGACACCCATCGGGCATCGGGGGAGGAATCGGTCTCTCCATCATGGCACTGGTCCTCCATCCCCAGACCCACTCACCGAAATACCACTTATAGGAGAGTGGTGACTCCAAGACAAAGTGGTGGTCATCCACGCCAACCCGGATCAGCTCGATAGCTCCGTATGTGACCAATCTCTCCTACAGGTCTTGAATAACCTGTATAAAATAAATGCACTGTGAGTATGGTGACCTAGTAAATACAGTTTCTACTAATGGTTTGCTGAAGTGTAAAATGCAGGTTTACCCGATCTAAGCGCAGCTGACGTAAGAACTCTCAGTACTGTGATGTGGTCAAGGGCTGATTTTGCTAAAGCCCCACCATCTAGATATGATATACGGTGTCTCAGACTGCAGGGGTAAACCTGGTCTAGGAATCAACTGGTGCTCGAAAGCCCAAATCTACAAGATAAAATAAGGATTAGTTGTAATACAAGTTCAGACAAAAGGTTAAACCATAAGAGATTAGTTTGGGATTTACTAGTAGTATCAGATGGCAAATCTTGAGCTTAGACTACTCACCTCGGACCCTGACATCCAGTCCATAGTATAGCTGTGCCAAAATGGCCCGGCACTAGTTCTTGCAGGGCACAATTACAAGATCCTCTATAGCAAAAAGCAAACCATAGTTAAAGTTGCTCGAGTAGACAGGGAAGAAGACGGTGGTAAGGAACATCAGTAGGAAGGATCGAGCGTACTAGTCCCTCCTATCAGCCGCAATAGGACTAGGCTGTGTGATCCAGTGAGCATGCAGGTCCCTGTACTTGAGCTTGCTCGTCCCGCCTGGATGAAGCCCAAGTAATCTAGCAATGTAGACCTTCACCTCAGGCCGAGAATGCCACCAGTCGGTGTAAACATCGAAGTGGACCACGTCCCCGCTCCACTCCAGGCCTGTAGTGGCGCACACATCCGAGGGAGTAATGGTGACCTCCCTAATAGGCAAGTGGAAAGTATGGATCGACTCTGACCACCTCTCAGTCAAAGCTAAAATAGCACCTAGGGCCAATGTCTTAGGAGCCTGAGGGATGGCCCTAATAATATCGTTGAACCCAAAAGAATCGATAAGGGTCAATAAATCTATATCCCCTGCAGCGCGGATCTCCTCGTACCACTTTCTGCAGAAGCTTAAGGCTTCCACAGTCTTATATTGAAACTGCAAAGATAGAATTACAGTTTAATAGGGTTAGAATACAGTGGAAAAGTCAGAAATTGAAAAATGATTGCAGAAAGCAGAGTAGCCAACATTCTATCCCTGCGGATAGGACCCGTATAGGTAAGCTCCACCCGTATGGGTCCCCGAGGGGTACCTTTATAAAAAATGGGACACATATAGCCCCCCCTCACCTGTATGGGTCCCCTGCAAGCAGTCCTTCTATGATGAAATCTTCCAAAAATCCAAAATCATCCAATCTTAACCAAAGTTCATCCAAAACTATCCTAAAAGCATCCTAGGCTAAAGTTACATGCATCAGGCTCTATTCCAAGGTCTAAAACACCTTAATTCATGCCAAAATTCGAGAAATTGCCAAAGGTTCAAAATTGGAAAATGGAGAATCAAGCAAAATTACCTGAAGTTTTGAGGCATAGGTCTTGGGAGAAGGGATCAGTGGCATTTTAGAGATAAGAGTAAGCCCCAGGAATGAGTCTGCTCCATAAAACGCATACTCGAAGGAAACCGGGCATTCTTGAAGCCCCAAATCACCCACTAGGGGCAAGTCCTCGAGTCTAAGGGAGAAACGGCCAGTCTTTGGGATCTTTTTGTACATGTTTGGTTGATTGTAGGAAGAAAATCACCGGAATTACAAAGTGAGAAGTTTTGGTAGGAGGCGGGATATGAGGGGACTCATCTGCCTTTTAAAACCCCCGTTGGGGCCCCGTACGGGTCTCCACTTTCAAGAACCTTACCCGTACAGGTCTGGCCCACCCATACGGGCCCTATCTTGCCATCCAGGGGCAGATTTTTGCATCAGTGTTTCAGCAAGCACCAAAAATTCATCCAGTCAAAGTTTAGGGCGAACCCCACTCCCTCTCAATCTTACATTTCTGTTATATTCAAAATAAGTCCCTACACTCACCTTGATCCTTGATTGAAGGGGCAAAAATATTTTTGTTTTCACAAAATCAAGAATCAAGGTAAGCCATTTTTACGTTAATCACTGATCAGGATATTTTGTGTACAGGTCCATCCTAACATAGGAGTTCTTCTCCATGAAATGAATTTTACAAGACAAGGCCTCCCTAGCAGAAGAGGCTTTACCTAAAGGATATCACTTCCCTCCCCAGTCGTGGAATCACTCAAGGGGCATACCCCCATTATCAAGACTCCTAGGGGCACCTCACCCTAGGGTCATTCCCTAGCAGCAGAATCAGTTAATCCAGGGGCATCCCCCCACAGATCAAGGGGCACCCCCCACTTTCCAATAGCAAAATCAGATCTAGGGGCATCCCTCCACTTCCTAGTAGCTAAATCAGGTCCAGGGCAATCCCCCCACTTCCCAGTAGCAAAATTAGGTCCGGGGGCATCCCCCCACTTCCCAGTAGTGAAATTAGGTCTAGGGGCATCCCCCCACTTCCAAGTAGCGGAATCATCAAGTCCCAGCGGCATCCTCCCACAGACCCGGGGTCATCCCCCCATTTCCCCGTAATGGAGTTATCAAACCCTAGGGGCACCCACCCTAGGAGCATTCCCCAACAACAAAATCAGCGGCAATTGGGCCAAACCCGGCATCTCCCATACATAGTTTTCAGTCTATCCTATCCACACATCTTTATTCTTAATTGAAGGGGCAAAAATATTTTTGTTTTCACAAAAGTCAATTAAGAATAAAGAGTTGTCTGCTTAGGCAATGACTAACTTGGTGTTTGATTATTGTCTCTTTTCAGGTAATTCAAAATTCACCAGTCAGGAAAGTCGATCCGCCTTAAGAAAGGGATACGAGGAGAATTCATCTGCCTTAGGAAAGGGATATATCAATAGGAAATTCATCCACCTCAGGAAAGGGATACGCCAGTCAGGAGAGTCGATCCGCCTTAAGAAAGGGATATAAGGAGAAGTCATCTGCCTTAGGAAAGGGATATATCATCAGTTAGGAAAGAAATCGGCCACAGGAAAGGGATACGTCAGTCAGGAGAGTCGATCCGCCTTAAGAAAGGGATATGGTCGTAAAACCGCCACACTAACATAACAAAATATGTTGAAGACTCGTTACTTCTCTTCGATCCTAGAAGCCCCGCGGCAATATCGATCGTAAAACCGCCATGCTAACATAATCACATTTTTCCTAACAAAATGCTGACTTATGATGTGCTATAAACTGTGCTAATCTTTGTGGATGCACGAGAATTTATTTTTATTTTGTTTTATAACTTAGAACAAATGTATAGGTTCTCTTGCAATTCCCCCTTTTTCTCTCGGTTGTAATTGTTATTCCCCCATTTATTGTTTGTGCTTTATTGAAATATGTAAACGCATGTAACGAGTGTGAAAGAGTGTAGAAATAGGATTTCTGTGATAATTTCGTAAATGATGAAAACTAAAACGGTTTTATGCGGTGAATGTAATTTTGAATCAACTAAATGAGAAATAAGTGACTCATCCGATACCCGAATCTCTGATCTAATAGTTATGAGTCTCCCGCCCAGAGGGAACCGTATCACAACTCTTTTCTAAGTAGATAACTTGGGTGGCGACTCTATCAATTGTATCGAGATTTGGGTCTCAATTCTTTTATTCATTAAAATTGGCTTATTGTGCAAACTTTAACTAAAAATGTCTTGTCACGTCTGAATCCAACCAACCCCCCAGTGGCCCCACTTCTCACATAGGCTCCAAGGGAGACTCACACGTCATCGACACCTCACAGCTATATTAATGATCAAAACCTATAAAAGGGAAACTTCATAAGTTGAGAAGGTGCTGGTTGATTTCACCAAAGCTATTAAAAAGAGAACTCAAGCAATTTCAATAAGAAAACAGAATCCCTCCAAGAACCAATACATTCAAAATCAGTTTGTAAGAACTCTCAAGTAAAGATTATAAACTTGAAGAGTTCAAAACCCTTTCAAAAGAAAAATCAGTTGTAAATATCTTATACTTGGGTGAGTATTGAGATTGGGAACTAGCTTAGAGTTTGTGCTTTAAGTGGAATCTCCCTGTAGGACTTAGCTTAGGTTTGGGTAGAATCTAAGTGGTATATCCTACTAAAGTGAAAGGGTGCTTCTAGCGGTATATCCTACATCTGGAAGGGGTCATCATCCAGAGACAATCTCAAGAGGACTCATCTAGGAGTTGGTGCTTCTAGTGGTATATCCTACATCCGGAGGAGAAGAAATCTTCGGAGACAAATTGTAAGGCTTGATTCCTACCAGTTGGAAAGGAATCCACAAGTGGAAAAATCTCGGAGTAAGGACACTTTGGGGACTGGAGTAGGGGGGGTCGAACTAGGATAAAATACTATGTTTGATTCTCCAACTCTTTATTTATTGCACATCATTTCATATTTTGCATTATATGGATCCATTATATCCGGAACATATCAAACACGCTACACAAGACTTTTTCAAGTCTATTAATTCCGCAAAAAGGGTCATTCACCCCCTCCCCCCCCCCCCCCCCCCCCCCCCCCCCCCCCCCGCCTTCTGACCTTACACAGAGCCTCACAGGAACCAACAAAAAGTTTGGAGAAACACCCCCTTAGAAAAATGAAGAAAATTTAGGGATTAATAAAAAAACAAACAGAGACGGAGGAATTTTGGGTAAATTTAAGTGTGAATTTACGGTATATGATTCGATTATGTGAGGAGGCGTGAATGTCGATCTATTTTCTAGCGATGGAAGATGTCGGGATACATGTACTGAAATTAAGTTACAAATCTGCTCCCATGTATCGGAAATCGCTGCATGAGGGGAAGCTTCATACTTTCCTTGCAATCACTGAAATCATCGTTGAATTGAGAACTCTATTCATACTCTTTCTGATCCCTCTATCGAAGAAAGGAGAAAAAGGAGAGAGAGAGAGAGAGAGAGAGAGAGAGAGAGAGAGAGAGAGAGAGAGAGAGAGAGAGAGAGAGAGAGCTTTAGAGTTTATATAAAAAATGGGAAATTGTATGAATTATAGGGGTTGTGTAAAATATTTACCTCTTTCCCCTCTACTTTTATAAATAACTGTTTTAGAACTTTTAAAACTCTCTTTTCACATTTACGTTCCTCTTTCTTGCCCCCCGAAACATGATTTATTCTTTATTTATGTATTTTATTACTTTGTTTTGCATTTATTTCGCAAACCGTTGATTTTTTTGATATGTCGACAAACATTATACCACCTCATACCAGCAAAACCAGCAAAATACCAAATATAAGCATGTTTTTATGAAAGAAATTATACAAAAACCAATTTATACCAGTAAAATACCAGATTTATACTATGTGTGAAGAAATAAACTAATAAACATGCATTTTATGAAAGAAATCAAACAAAACCACCTCATACCGGCAAAATACCAGTTCTAGAAAATTGAAACCAAATATAAGCATGTTTTTGTGAAAGAAATCAAACGAAAACCAGTTAATACAAGCAAAATACCAGATTTATACTGTGTGAAGAAATAAACTAATAAACATGCATTTTATGAAAGAAATCAAACAAAATCCACTTCATACCGGCAAAATGCCAGCAAAATACCAATTCTGGAAAATTGAAACCAAAGATAAGTGTTTTTATGAAAGAAATCAAACAAAAACCCGTTTATACCAGCAAAATACCATATTTATACTAGGTGTGAAGAAATAAACTAATAAGCATGCATTTTATGAAAGAAATCAAATAAAAACCACATCATACCAGCAAAATACCAGTTCTGGGAAATTGAAACCAAACATAAGCATGTTTTTATGAAAGAAATCAAACAAAAACCAGTTTATACCAGCAAAACACCAGATTTATACTAGGTGTGAAGAAATAAACTAATACACATGCATTTTATGAAAGAAATCAAATAAAAACCACCTCATACCAGCAAAATACCAAGTGGGACTTGTTTCCTATGTATAGATTTTTTTTAAGGATTAGGATTCAACTAGCCATTTTTTACTACTAGAAAAAATTTAATAAGGAACAATATATAAAATACAGTACGAGTGATTCTGTTGCTCCCAATGACTGCTTGGTGATTTCTTCAATTGAATACAAAACCATAAAATTCTCATGGCCTTCATTGTAAACACAGTTAGTTATAGCACAAACAACTACGTAAAAACACATGTAATAGGGTGATATGTGATTTTGAAGGTTTTGAAACTGATTTGAACGTTTTAGAAATCGTGTTGTGGAGGGAGAAGGTCGTTTTAACTGCTGAGAACGTAAGGAAGTTGTTGAATAGGGTGAACGTATAAAGGTCGTTGGAGCCCTGTTTTTTTGTTATAAAAGTTGTGGGGTCAAAATTTTTGTTGAAATTCTTAACAAGCTTTTGTTATGTACTATTCCCAAAAAAATTCAAGAAACAAGTAAATTTCAAGAAAAAAGTGTGACGATTTTGGGTAGAGATGAAAGAAGAAGAAAATTACTAGATGAAGAAGAAAGAATGGAAATAACAATTTTCCTGTTTTACCCATAATTACATACTTAAGACCAAATTTGTCATTTTATTTTAAATGCACGCGCACGTCATCTGCCACATAGGATCCACGGGCTTGAGCGACGCACTTTAGACAAGTTTAAGGAGGCGAGGGGAAAACTTGCAAGTTCAGGGGAGCGAGGGGCTATTAGGAATAAGTTTAGGGGAGTCCGGATTTATTAATCCAAACATAAACTTTACTGTGAAAATTTGTTGTTTTGTGAGGGTGTTTGGCATCCTTAATTCAAACGACTCCTAAACACTTGGCCACTCGCCAGACAATCACTTGTGACATGAATAATTGTCCCTTGCTTTAAGGCTTAAGTTAAGATCTCAAACTCATTGTCGTCTTGCTTTAGTAAAACCCAATCTGATACTATATACTCCCCTGGTTTTAAAAAACTAGTTGCTTTAGAAATTTTCTTAGTTCATTGTAGAACATTAATGCAACTTTCAAATTTTTTTATCTAATTTACCCTTGTATTAATTATCTCGTATTAATTAAGAAAGGGTATAGGTATTGATAAAATTATAAAGTGATAATATTAAGGATACATTAGTCATTTTAATTAAATATAAAAGTTTTATTGATTTTGATAAAAAAGTACAAAAGTGACTAATTTTTGAAACCACCGAAGGGAGTAGTAGTTTATTGTGAGTTCTTGTGCGGGAGACATTTTAGGATTTGTAAAACCAACCAAGTTTCTCCGGGAACCGTTCATTTTTTTGAGCCGATGCATTAATTATTAATTCTCGATAATTAGGCCTATTTATGTAAATGTATGCTCAAATTTAAAAGTCAAAGAAGCGAAAAAGATATTTTGTCTTCAAAATGACTCCAAACGAATTTGCCATTTTGAAACGTACACAATCAAGAAAAGATAAATAAATGTGAGACTTCACAATGTAACGAAATGCAAATGCCAAACTTTATATAGAACAAAAAATAATCGCAATATTATACAAACTATAACAATTGATCACAAGCTTTTCACATAAACCTAAATCATTTGGAGGACTCTACTTCAAATTATAGCTGCTCTCTCTCTCTCTGGCTAATAAATTTTCAGGGCTATTATCTTACACTAACGAAACACGGGTAATCCAAATTTTGACTCAGTGTTTCGTGCAGAAAGTTGAAGACAAACTTACCACTTTACCAAATGGAGGAAGCAACAAGCTGATACTTGCTTAAATTAACACAGATTCTGTATAAAATTGCAGTTTGCACTCAGCCAAAAGGGTTTCCTCCGACTGATGAATAAGGCAATGGCATTGCAGGATTCGTGAATCTGACAGCCGCCTGTTGATCCATGTTAGCACCACCAAACGCAGTTCCTTCAGCACCTAGGCCTCCTACTTGATGCCTGCAATTTTTGGGGGAATAGGGTTAAATCTTTAAGTGTACAGTGTATAGCACAAGACCGAAAATAATCGCATACTTCTAATCTAAGCAACTGGAACAGTCCAAGTTTGAATTTAAGGAGATGCAATATTCAATTATGACCCACTAGGTGATACACTATGTCGGGAAGATGTTTCTGTTCAAATATGAAATTCATTAACCGATTACTCACCCAGATATTGGCATGTTATGTAATACTTGTGGTGCCATGTACGCCCCTGAGAAATATTAAGCTATGTAAGTACATGGAAAAGGCAAATAATGAGGGGGAGCATTTTACAGAAATACAAAATGCAACTTTACTTGGAGGCATATAAGAAGGTTGCTGGGGAGGCACTGCAGACGATTGTGATGCCAACCATGCCGATGATGGGGCACCAAGGCTAGATGCGCGCTGTAAGCTTGAAGACGGGGGCATATTTGGAGGGGCACCAAGGCTAGTTGCGTGCTGTAAGCCTGAAGATGAGGGCATATTTGGCAGGGCACCAAGGCTAGATGCGTGCTGTAAGCCTGAAGACGAGGGCATATTTGGCAGGGCACCTTGCAAAGACGCCATAGACGGGAACTGCACAAAAGATCATACAAGTTATGTTAACTAGATAAATTTCCCCTCTGATGTGACCGACGTCAGCAAAAATCAAGTGGTCGACTTTGTTATTAGACTAATAGATTAAGTAGATCAAAACAAAGCATTTGGCATTCTTCAGCGAAAGTTATAATTGCCTATCATGTTAAGTTCCAGATCATATTCCTTCTTCAACAAACTACAAGAAAACAAACATAACAGCAACATGCCAAGATGTCATATTCTATGATGTCCAAAATGCCTCCAAACTAACTACAAGAAAATGAATGTCATTGAGTGATAAAGATATTAATAACTTGCATAACTAGGCTTAATCTTGTTTCATGGAAAACTTCAATTAAGAAATTTTTTTCCATTGTTTAATTCTAATTTGTGCCTAGGTAGCACAGAACCGGAAACGAAAACAAACAAGGAAACATAAACAGACACTGGGAAACCCCAATTCTAAGAAAATATAGGTTGGGAAATTGTGGGGAAACGTATAAATAATAAAAATAGAGGGGTACATATAAAAATTATAGATACATATTTATATGATTTTTTATTTTAGAAAATAGAATATTAACACAAGAATAAATAAAATATAATTGTAATCTACAAGAAAGTATGAAAGAGTTGCAAAATATTAATTGACAGTATCTATTGTAGAAGAAATTTTAGTTTAGAAGAGTGGTAGTCCAAAGATTGGAAGATAATTTACCCGAAACGGATTGCAAATCAATATTCTAATTCAAAACTTGAAAAAGGAAGCATCATAATTCTTAGAATAGGAAGCTGTTTTCCTATGTTTTTTTTTATATATTTCATGTTCATTATCAACTTAAATTCCTTTGCCTTATCTTTTCAAGTTCCAAATTTTAGAAAACACAGAAAATAAATCCATGAATCAGAGCCCCAATAACCAAAATGTAACCACTCTTCCAGAAATCCAAATAAACATTAGATCAACAAGATTAGAGTCAGGTTATGACTTGAAGATCAAATCAAAGAAACAACATACAGTTTGGACTTGTGAAGTTGGTTCATTGAGATCGAATGGATTGATTGACTTAGATTGCTGGACAGAAGATGGCATTGGCTGCAATACATATAAATATAATATCATAAGCATAATTTCATGAAATTTCAACAAATCAAGAAAACAGAATGAACTTATTGATTGATTGAGGTCGGGTTGACAAACACACCACTGCAGCATTCATGTACGGCATAGCATATCCCATACCATGAGGTGGACAAACATGCCAACCTGGAACCGGCGCATGAAAAGAGGAATAGGTTGCAGCAAAAAGATCCTGCAGATAATTGAGGATTAGAACAAGACCAAGACCATATAATATTAGATGAATGCCTCTACAATAAGGCAAGGAATCATTATTACCGCAGGCAGTTCTCTTCTTCCACTTGATTTAACTTCTGCAGCTGGAGGTTGTTGTGACCCATGAGCAGAACTAACTCCTGGAACAAGTGTTGAGACAACCTGAGAGGCTCCAACAAATGGAGAACTTGTAGTTGCCTGCACATTAGGAAATGCAGATGAATTCCTAGACTGCCAACCAATATATGCCACCAAACTTCTAAGTTCCAGAAAACCACCATACCTGACTGCTGGACGCCCCATTAAATGGTGATGTAAATTGTTGAGCAGTAGACTGAATACTGGAAGCTGGAACTAGAGAAGGGTGCGGGTGCTGATTCTGCATGTTAGGCCATTGCCCATCTTGATTAAACTTGACAAAATGATTTCCATTAAAATGATTTGATGGATTGCCTGCAGAACTGCCAGGCATTCCAGACATATGGCCAGATACAGATGCCGGTATTGATAATTGGGAAAGAACCGATTCCAATGGATTTGGGTTTGAAGAAACTTGAGATGCCTTAATCCCAGGGGCGGAATCAAAAGAAGCCCAATTATTGTCGCTGCTTGTACTTGCTGGTTGGACAATAGACTGAGACACAGTTGTTTGTTGTGGTTGAGAAACTGTGGTAGTAATAGTTGGTACAGGATCATCATCAAAATCAATTAAACTTGCAGTGTTCTCTACTTTATTCTCTACTTTGATTTCCGCTATATTCCCATTGGAGAACCCCAAGCTATTAGAAGATGCAGTTCTCTGCAATTGAATGCAAAAAAAATGTGAGACCGTATCTTCTACATTTTACTAGTCAGAATAAAGTGAAGGCCCTAAACATGATTTGGAAAAGACTCAAGTAAAAGAATGATGAAACAAGGCATAAGTATATAAGAATCGAGGCCGAAATACAATTTAGTTATATGCATTCAAACTCTTTGGACAAGAAAGCATCATCATTTTTCATGGAGAAAATTAAGCAGACAACACCAACAAATCAAGATGAAACAGAAGCATATTACTTATTCACTGATATACTACACAGCTTCACAGAATATGTGTACTTATACATTAAGTTTCCCTGAGAACTCAAAAGTTGTTAGGCAATCAAGCTACAGAGTACAGAGTATCATCAATAATTCTTAGAGCAACTCATTTATGAATAAACATGATCACGTTAGGGAAACAGTAGTAATCCAAGTCAATGCATTCAACTTATATTTTAAGTTCAGTAGTTAAAAGTTATTCAAATATTTCAGTCCTTAGTCTGGTTTTTAAAGTTAAAAAAAATGAAAAACCATTACGCTACCTTCTGAATGGTCACATCCAACCTACTAAGTTCAAATAAAAAAAATATCAACCAATAATACATAATGAAACATGTGACAACAAAAAGTAAGAGATAAAAATAAGGACATAAATCTTGGAGTTACTAGTGTAATTGAATGAAAAAAAAAAACAGAATCTCTACCTGAGTCTGCACAGAGCCATCAGCAGCCCTCACAACATTGGCTTTGGGTGGTTCACTTATACGAAGAGGCACTACACTGTCTCCTAAAATTTCTCTAACAGGACGTACGATAGGGGGACTAGAAGCCTCTAGATCTTTCGGCCGCTCAGGCGACCTACTTCCAAACCTAGAACCTCCATCAGATGCTCTACGATCATCAGCTTTTCTTCCATTTCCAAATCTATCTTCACGTCGCCAATCATTGAGTACCTCAGGACGAGCAGGACTTCTCCCATAATCATTATATTGTCGACCCTCTTGATCAAACCCAGGACTTTTTCTTTCATCATAACTATGTCTAGAATTTCTGTCATCACTTCTTCCACCAGGACTTGACATTTCACTATATCGACGCTCATATGTATCCTCGCATTGTGGACTTCGAGACCCTCCTTGGAATGCATCCTCTTTGTCACCCTGAATTACATTTTATATAATCATATAATTAGAACATCCACAATTGGAAATCTGGAGACAGTGCCGGACATTGTGAACTAGAAGTGCAGTATGACAGATGGAAATCTTACCAACTTTGTAATTGGAGGCTTTCCAAAGTTCCTCTCACCAGTATATCTTCTATCTACATAAACATGCTTAATGAAGTCCCGAAGCCTGATAACATTACTGGAAACAAGAATATGAATCAGGATAGGTGTTACAATATGCATAAAATCTGTTCAACCGAACTGTTGATAACCTGACATCAGGGGCAGACTGATGCTGTGGATCCCATTCTTTAAGATAAATGTCTCGAGCATGCTGTGAAAATGGAGTAAGTCAATAAAAGAGTAATTCACAGTATACAATAAAATCCATGCAACAACAGAAGTAGCACACCTTATTTCCTCCTTCTTGAAGAGCTGTAACTTCTTGCGAAGTAAACTTTGCCATTGATACTGACTTTACTCTATGTGTGAACTCTCGACTGGAAATGAAGATTTTGTTAGCGGAAGCAACTTAATCTTTCTCACTCGATAAAACCATGCAACTGAAAACTTCTCATGAATCACACTACAAACAAAGAGATAAGTGCCCAACGGAGAGAGGTAGGCAACTGAAACAAAATCGATTCTAATATATAAACTCAAATATACTTACTGTATTCCACTACAGGTGGTACACAGAAATGTCCAGAAATTAGTGCAAACATACTGTGGTCCCTGACAAGCGAATAACAAATTAAAACTATTAGAATGTAGTAAATCGTTAAATTCTCCGGCAGAACAGTAGCACATGCACAATGATGCTCATGATATTTGACATGAATACCTCAATGAATATACAAAATCATATACATTTTTCTCAAAAGCACAGCACCTACTGAAGATTTGCTTTAATTTGTCTTTGAGATATAAGAACAAAAGGACAATCATTCGAGGAGTGCATGCATATGGCATATACCTGATTCTAGTATGCTATAATTAAGCTGAAATATTAACATTGTCCTTAAATATTATCCAAAAGACATACAGCAGAGCGATACTTCAAAAGATAAGCTTAAACTCGCTATAACTAAATCATCACAAGAATACTACCAAAGCTTTCAGAAGTCTGACATGATGGCCTCATTTCTTCTTAGTACACAATCAATCAATTGACCAAACCTTAAATCTCACGCTAGGTGGGATCGGCTATATGGATCTTCTAACGCCATAAAGGTCTATAAAAAGCCAACTGTTCATCAATATCAAGCAAACGCATATGTTTCGAAATACACTTCCTCCATGTAATCTTAGGTCTACCTCTCCCTTAACGCTTACATTCTATTCTTAAGTTGTCACATTTCCTAACAGGTGCATCAATTAAAAAAAATTGGCTTATATTGAGACAAGATAACAATTAGTACTGCCCCATTTCATGGAAAACATTTATCTGTTCACACATGAACCAGTGCACCTGGCTAGTTCCATCACAATGACAGTTCAATCTCTACATAACAGTATGGTAATAAATGAAAGTCCGAAAAGAATAAACTAAGAAGAATAAGTCATCAAATAATTGATCTATTTCGAGCAGGAAAATAAGTCTTAGGTTCTTGAGGCATCAATATGCATTAATAGACCATTATAGCATATTGATACAGTCATGGGCAACTACTGCAGTTTCATGTGCTAGTTTCCTAAAGGCCTTAATATGCAGTAATAAGAGAACCATTTTTCACTATCACTTGTTTGGGTATGAAAAAAATTTGTTTTAAATTTCACTACTGTTACAACGTTGCATAGCATTACATTTGCTAGCCTGTCTTAAAGGATGGACTGGATAGTGACAGGAACACTTCAATTAAGGCCTTGTTCTCTAGGACTTATAATCAGGAAGATAAGTTCAATTCAATTCAAGTCTTCATAGTTATAAATTTGCACTAAAATAAGTTTTGTTCAGTTCATAGAAGTTCTAGAGAACAAGGCCTAACTCAGCGGCTTCAATTTATTTGTAAAACCACCACTAAAAAACTTTCAACTTTAACTTAACATAAGCAACTGTAGGGCCTGCCGTACCAGCATATTCTTTCATGCATTTTCAATTAAGGAAGCATGCGAAAGCAAAGATTAAACTGAACCACTACAATTATACTGGCATTCCAACAACCATAAGGATAAACAAGAGAAGCAACATAATCACTCACCAGGCTATTGCAGTTAATGCATCTGCGATTTTCAGGAAGTTTCAAAAGCCCCCTAATTATTCTTTCATTTTTCTCATCCTCTCTTACTCGATTCGCCATTGCCTACTCCAATCACAAGAAAAACAGCAGCATAAATAAAGAGCAGGACAGCAACATGAAATTGAACTAAGCTAAAAATCACACCAAATCATCAACTAAGATCGAGTTCAAAAGACCTCCAGTTCAATACCTAAAACTTCTAACACAACAAACAGCAAAATTCAGAGTCCGACTCATTATAATTTAATCTCAACTGAGTAAAACAATCGGACAAACCAAGATTTGGCCAACTCTAGAATCAAATATCACAGTTCCATCAAATACAACAGCTTAAAAACACATAGTTGAAGGCTGGGAAGGAGAAGTAAAGCCACAATTTCATAAAATCAAAATCAACGGATCTAAGAACTCGAAAGTAGCATGAAACAAAAATTAAGAACCAAATCGACAAAAAAAAAACAAAAGTAAAAACTGACCTGAATAAAAGAAAAAGTTGGAAATGAACTTTAAAATCAAAGTCACTAAAAATGGAGATCAAGCAGCTCAAACTGTGTCTTCCTCAGTGTATGTAACAATCGATAAGTAGTCCAACAAAGAAGAAGAAGAAGAAGAAGAGTTGCAGAGATTGATTCGATGATCTTGCAAACAGTAACGTTTGTACAGCTAAGTCGTTTTTCTGGAGAGAGAAAGGAGAGAAAAAAAAGAAAACAAAAAGAAAAAGGATATGAGAGCGTGGAGTCGGGCACATGGTGGGAAATGTACACCCTGTCCCTACTTATATGCATAAAGGTCCCTATTTTGACGGTTTTTAGTCTTATTTTAACATTCAAAGCTTACACAGACACTGAAATTGACTGGTCTAATATGCCACAATAAGAACGAGATATTATACATGCGTATTGCTTATACACTGTATAAATAAATAATAAATGTGTCGTAAATTATTTTATTTTATTATTTTTTAGATAAATTTTACAAATATATTTCATAATTTGGTCGTTTTATAAAATTTTTATGAAATTTTTTGTTTTAAAAGCGCATGTGGTTTCAAAAGTTAGTAAAAACAAGCTTTTTAAAATTTTGAAACCATATTTGAAAGGATAATCTTATCCATTTTAAAGTGAAATTTTACAGATTTGTTTATAAAAATCCAATACACATTAATAATAAATTTTAGAATTTTGTGAGAAGTACAAGTATTTATATTAATTAAAAATTGACAATAATTTTAAAAATCATAATAAAATAAAAAGTTTTTAAAATTTACTCAAATCTTGATAAATAATTCACAAATAATATAGTTGAAATATAGAAATGTTGAATTTATTGAAATAACTGATATTACCCTTCCAAATGTGGTTTCAAAATTTTGAGAACCATGTTTTAGCTAACTTTTAAAATCACAGGTACCCTTTTGAAATAAAAAATTCCACAAAGACATTTTTACAATACAGCAAAATCACAAGATATATTTTTTAAATTTACCCTACTTTTTATTATCTTATTTATTTTTAAAATATTTATCATTCATATATAAAGTAAGAAGCAATACATGGAAGCATGCCATAATTTCTCGAATAGAAGTTTTCTTTTGAACAAATGGCGTCAGCCGTGCACTCTGTTGGCGAGCTGGGTTCTGCGTGAGCAAGCCTTATTGGGCATTTTATTCACTAGCCTTATTGAGCCCATTTTATGGATATACTAGACTTTATCAAGTCTTTGGTTCGACAGTGTCGAAATCTTTCAAAATTAATTATCTGAAAATTGAAAAAAATAAGAGATTCATGTGGCTTTGAATCAAAACTTTTAATTTTATATATTTTTTAAATTTTATTAAGTAAAATTAACTAATATTAACATTATATTTAACTATTTCATCGGAACAGCTAAACCAAGAATTTGAATAGAGTTGAACATTGAGTCGAAAACAAACCAAACTAAAATAAATTAATCAAATACAGAATAAAAAAATTTGACCGAATAAAACTAAATAATAAAAAAAATTGACCGAACAAAAATAAGTGAAATAAAATTTCACTAAACTGAAATAGTATATTCGGTTTGGTTAAAAACATATGAACCGAATTTCAAACTTGCTAATCTATGTTTTCATAGTATACTTTAGTTTTCAAACATATGAAATAGTATACGTTTCAACTTTTCATTTCTCTCTCTCTTTCTCTCTCTCATTTTGTCCATTTCTTTCCCCACATTATCAATCTTATCTCTCTCTTCAATATTTTTTATCTCATCTCCCCACTTTCAACATTTTTTCCAAATTTCTTTATTAGCGAGTCATTCTCTAAATTTATCTACCAGACATTTTTAAATGGCTATTTTTCATTTCCACTGCTATTTTTTTTCGTGATTCACATTTGCATAGAATAATTAAAAAAATCCAAATATCAACTCACTCAAACATGTAATCAAATATACTCCTTTTTAAAGTATTTTTAGCTTTTTTATTTTATTCCTTTTTATTTATTACTTTAGAATATCAATGCATTTTCAGCATTTTTTCCCTAATTTACCCTTTCATTTATTACGAGAGAGATTATGAATTGATAGAATTATATTGGTAATTAAGAAGAAAGAGAATTTTAGTAAAGGATAAACTAGTCATTTTAGTAGTGTAATTAATTTTTTATTGGTATTAGTGAAAATCGTCAAACGACTTACATAAGGGAACGAATGGAGTATTTAATATAAATTCACTCAAAATAGAATATTGTATCCGTACTAATTCACATATTTGCATCATTTTATGTCTATAATAAAGAAAGGCATGCATCTCAAAAATCTGAAGTTCATAATTATCCATTACTGAAGAGGTATCTAAATATAACACAGACTAATTCTCTCATCTCCATCCGCAATCGTGGCATTCTGAAAAACTACTTTGTCCACTTCCTTGACTTAGCTGACTCTGAACAAAACATGTCACATTGTTTTCTCGACTTCTATTAGGAATATAAGCAGTTGTTGCAGACTGAATTGGTATTGACTGAGTAGTCCCTGTTAGCAAAAATTGCAAAAACTTAGTTTTCGAACAAACTGAATTTCATTGACAAGTTTAGGAGGAAATTTAAATTTCAGTCCTATAATATATAGAATCTACTTAAGAGGAAATAAATTTAACCTATGATCCTAACATCACGAGAATATAGTTTAACATTCTTTATACACCTAACCTAATTGATATACTTACAGTTGAAAATAATTAAAAGAAAATAATTTTAAAAATAAAATAAAATAAAATAAAATATGAAATGAAAGGTGGAGCGGCTAATAAATGTTGTTGTCTGTAATATTGTCAATGAACTTTGACAATGGAAATGCAGCAATTATATTTTGCTGCTGGTTGTCTCTCTTTCCTTGCTATATATAGCTCGATTTTGGCAAAGGTAAAAGCACGAAAAAAAAATAATAATAATACAGTGCTTTATTCCTCAATCTCTTCCTATTAAGCTTTTGTTTTTCAGTTAGGTTCCTAGCTATTCATCCTTCGGTTCTAATATTTTACACTCAGTTGAGTTTGCCTAACGTCTTTTATTGTATCCTGGGAGATAGTTTACCATATACGGGGCAAAATCTGTCTTAAGGAAACCGATTCGGGCCTCAACAGAACCTTCTTTACGGTTAAAAGGTTATTTCGGCATTTTATCATTTTGTTAAATATTTTACTAACATATTTTCGTAAATCAAGTTACTAACATCTTGTTATATTTTGTCTCTTAAAGGAATTACTTTACTGTATCTAATAATATCTCTCACCTTTAATAATCTTAAGACAGATTTTCTCTATTTGATGGTGTAACTATGTTCCTTTAAAAGAGATGAACAGATTTTCATAACTTGGAATACTGTGACTTGGATTACCGAAACTTGGAATACCTAAATTTGCACAAATAATTGGACTTTGGACAATAAGGACTTATTTTGAACACTACCTAATTTGGATAATATACATATTAAAAAGTGGCTTAAAAAAATAATTAAATCAAAATTGTGATATGGATAATTTTAGTACTTTATTTTTATTTTTTGTTTTAAAACTGTTCTAATTTGGTTTGTTTGAAATTTTCATAATTTATAACGGCTGATCAGATCCCATCAAGTGGAGGTGTTGGTCCTAAAAATGATCCAGTCCACAACAAACAAAACCAAAATGGACAACGTGGTCCTATTGGTATTGATGGACCAACTACTTTTGGCTACAGTGGTTGTAGACAAATTATTTTTGGATTTATAAATTTTGATTCTATTCAAAGAAATGGCTTTGAAAATATCCAAGGCCAAGATAACCAAAATGGACAATTTGGTCTTATTGGTTTTGGACCTAGTGGAAATGAACTCTCGAGTTCTGAGTTTGTTTTGCCTAATGGTCAAGGGGTTTTGGGTTTATACCCTATAACGATACCAGAAAGATCAAAGAAATTCAACGATTCGAATTTCAAAGTTTGGCAACATAAAATGCTATTTTATTTGACTAGCATGGGACACCATAAAATACTGAAAAATGATCCTCCTTTCATTCTCGAAGGAGTGGATAATGCTTCTCTTCAGTTATTTGTAGATGGTTGGAATCATGTGGATATTCTTTGCAAAAACCATATTTTGAATGGTTTAGTTCAAAACCTCTATGAGAAACGTATTGCAAAAGAATTGTTGGATTCCTTAGATGGGAAATGCAAACCTGTGGAAGCTAAGAAATGCTTAGTAGACCAATTATTTAATTATCATATTATTGAATCGAAACATGTTGCTAATCAAGCTGTGGCGAAAACAAATGTGGGGGAAGTCTTCAAAGACTTTCAAAAGGGCATGCAACTTGTTAAACTCGAGTCCAAAAGTGGATCAAATGTTAGCATATCCAAGAAACGAAAGTTTATTGGAAAATGCTTTAGTCCCAACAAGATGGGATATAAGTCCTCTAATTGTAAATTGACAAAAATGGTCAATAAAATTGAGGCAAACGCTATAAAAGAAATTACAAAAGACGTATATGACATCAACGTATGTGCTGTAATTTCCGAGGTCAATATGATTGACTCAAACCCAAAAGAGTGGTGGCTAGATACTAGTGCTACTCGCCACATGTGTTGTGACAAGGAGTCTTTTGTTGGATTGACTCTTATTGACAATGGGTAAAAGCTCTACATGGGCAATTCTGCTACTTCTAATGTTAAAGGACATGAGCTGTGGCAAAAGCAAATGTGGGGGAAGTCTTCAAAGGCTTTCAAAAGGGCAAGCAACTTGTTAAACTCGAGTCCAAAAGTGGATCAAATGTTAGCATATCCAAGGAACAAAAGTTTATTGGAAAATGCTTTAGTCCCAACAAGATGGGATATAAGTCCTCTAATTGTAAATTGACAAAAATGGTCAATAAAATTGAGGCAAACGCTATAAAAAATTACAAAAGATGTATCTGACATCAATGTATGTACAGTAATTTCTGAGGTCAATATGATTGACTCAAACCCAAAAGAGTGGTGGCTAGATTCTGATGCTACTCGCTACGTGTGTTGTGATAAGGAGTCTTTTATTGGATTGACTCTTATTGACAATGGTCAAAAGCTTAACATGGGCAATTCTGCTGCTTCTAATGTTAAAGGACATGAGCTGTGGCAAAAGCAAATGTGGGGGAAGTCTTCAAAGACTTTCAAAAGGGCAAGCAACTTGTTAAACTCGAGTCCAAAAGTGGATCAAATGTTAGCATATCCAATAAATAAAAGTTTATTGGAAAATGCTTTAGTCCTAACAAGATGGGATATAAGTCCTCTAATTGTAAATTGACAAAAATGGTCAATAAAATTGAGGCAAACGCTATAAAAGAAATTACAAAAGATGTATATAACATCAACGTATGTGCTGTAATTTCTGAGGTCAATATGATTGACTCAAACGTAAAGAGTGGTGGCTAGATACTGGTGCTACTCACCACGTATGTTGTGACAAGGCGTCTTTTGTTGGATTGACTCTTATTGACAATGGGTAAAAGCTCTACATGGGCAATTCTGCTACTTATAATGTTAAAGGACATGAGCTGTGGCGAAAGCAAATGTGGGGGAAGTCTTCAAAGACTTTCAAAAGGGCAAGCAACTTGTTTAACTCGAGTCCAAAAGTGGATCAAATGTTAGCATATCCAAGAAACAAAAGTTTATTGGAAAATGCTTTAGTCCCAACAAGATGGGATATAAGTCCTCTAATTGTAAATTGACAAAAATGGTCAATAAAATTGAGGCAAACGCTATAAAAGAAATTACAAAAGATGTATATGACATCAACGTATGTTCTGTAATTTTTTAGGTCAATATGATTGACTCAAACCTAAAAGAGTGGTGGCTAGATAGTGGTGCTACTCGCCACGTGTGTTGTGACAAGGAGTCTTTTGTTGGATTGACTATTATTGACAATGGGTAAAAGTTCTACATGGGCAATTCTGCTACTTCTAATGTTAAAGGACATGAGCTGTGGTGAAAGCAAATGTGGGGGAAGTCTTCAAAGACTTTCAAAAGGGCAAGAAACTTGTTAAACTCGCGTACAAAAGTGGATCAAATGTTAGCATATCCAAGAAACAAAAGTTTATTGGAAAATGCTTTAGTCCCAACAAGATGGGATATAAGTCCTCTAATTGTAAATTGACAAAAATGGTCAATAAAATTGAGGCAAACGCTATAAAAGAAATTATAAAAGATTTATATGACATCAACGTATGTGCTGTAATTTCTAAGGTCAATATGATTGACTCAAACCTAAAAGAGTGGTGGCTAGATACTGGTGCTACTCACCATGTGTGTTGTGACAAGGAGTCTTTTGTTGGATTGACTCTTATTGACAACGGGTAAAAGCTCTACATGGGTAATTCTCCTACTTCTAATGTTAAAGGACATGAGCTGTGACGAAAGCAAATGTGGGGGAAGTCTTCAAAGACTTTCAAAAGGGCAAGCAACTTGTTAAACTCGAGTTTAAAAGTGGATCAAATGTTAGCATATCCAAGAAACAAAAGTTTATTGGAAAATGCTTTAGTCCCAACAAGATGGGATATAAGTCCTCTAATTGTAAATTGACAAAAATGGTCAATAAAATTGAGGCAAACGCTATAAAAGAAATTACAAAAGATGTATATGACATCAACGTATGTGCTGTAATTTCTGAGGTCAATATGATTGACTCAAACCCAAAAGAGTGGTGGCTAGATACTGGTGCTACTCACCACGTGTGTTGTGACAAGGAGTCTTTTGTTGGATTGACTCTTATTGACAATGGGTAAAAGCTCTACATGGGCTGCTACTTATAATGTTAAAGGACATGAAACAGTGATTCTGAAAATGACTTCCTGCAAAGAAGTAAAACTGAAAAATGTCTTCTATGTACCTGACATAAGGAAGAATCTGGTTTTTGGTAGCCTTTTGAGTGCACACGGCTTCAAAATGGTATTTGAATCCCAAAAATTTATTTTATCTAAACGAGACATGTATATGGGAAAGGGATATGAATGTAATGGAATGTTTAAATTCTGTTGGAACCCTTGTAAGAAAAATTTTATGAATAAGAATAACGTTGTTGCTTACATGATTGAGTCTTCTAATTTATGGCATAGTAGACTTAGACATGTTAATTTTGATACGTTAAGGCATTTAATTAACTTGAATCATATTCCCACATTTCATATTAATAAAACAGATAAATGTGAAATTTGTGTTGTGACAAAATTGACAAGATCTTCAGTTCAATCCGTTGAAAGAAATTCAGAATCACTTGATTTGATACATACAGATATTTGTGACTTGAAATTTGTTCAATCAAGGGGAGGAAATAAATACTTTATTACCTTCATTGATGATAGCACAAAATATTGTTATATATATTTGATTAAAAGCAAAGATGAAGCTTTAGAGAAATTTGTACTCTATAAGCAAGAAGCAGAAAACCAACTTAATAAGAAAATTAAGAAGGTAAGAAGTGATCGTGGTGGTGAATATATTGCATCATTTGGTGACTCTTGCTCCCAACTTAGAATTATTCACGAAGTAACACCACTATATTCTCCTCAATCAAATGGAGTAGATGAACGCAAAATCCGTACTCTAAAAGAGATGATGAATGCAATGTTAACCAGTTCTGATTTACCATAAAACATGTGGGGTGATGCTGTTTTGTCAGCAAATTATCTTTTAAATAAGATACCATGTAAGAAACAAGATAAAACTCCTTATGAATTATGGAAGGGTAGAAAACCTTCATATAATTACTTGAAAGTGTGGGGGTCTCTTACAAAGGTAATGGCTCCATTACCTAAACGAATGAAAATAGGTCTAAAAACGGTAGATTGTATTTTCATTGGATATGCTGAGAATAGTATTGCATATCGATTTCTTGTGCATGAATCTAAAAACCCTGAAATACACAAGAACACTTTGATTGAGTCAAAGGATGCTTCATTTTTTGAAGACGTGTTTCCATGTAAAGAAATAAATGAAGGGTCGAGATCTAAAAGATCTCATGAACTTATTGAAAGTGAAGGTCAAGTTAATCAACAAGATGTTGATAACAATGACAATCTTCGATCAATGATTGAAGAAGATGATCAACATTCTTTAGAAGAGAATAATACGGATCATGAGGTGGAACCTAGAAGAAGTAAATAGGCAAGGGTTGAAAAATCCTATGGTCTAGATTTCTTAACGTATATGGATAAAGCAGAACCTCAAACGTATAAAGAAGCTATAAGCTCTACTGAAAGTCCTTTATGGAAAGAGGCTATAAGGACTGAAATTGATTCCATTTTGCAAAATCATACATGGGAATTAATGGACATTCCTCCAGGAACAAAACCACTAAATTCGAAATGGATTTTCAAACGAAAGCTAAAAGCTGATGGATCAATTGATAAGTATAAGGCGCATTTGGTCATAAAAGGTCATAGATAAAAGGAAGGCCTTGATTACTTTGATACGTATTCTCCAGTGTCGAGAATAACCTCTATTAGGATGATACTTGCAATTGCCGCTTTACGGAATCTTGAAGTACATCAAATGGATGTAAAAAGTGCCTTTATGAATGGAGATCTTGAAGAAGAAATCTATATGGAGCAACCTGAAGGTTGTGTAGCTCAGGTAAGGAAAGGAAAGTTTGTAAATTGGTGAAATCTTTATATGGTTCAAAGCAAGCACCAAAACAATGACATAAGAAATTTAATAATGTCATGATGGCTAGTGGCTATTGCATAAACGAATGTGATAAATGTATTTATGTCAAAACTATAAATGAAGGATATGTCATTCTATGCTTGTACATTGATGACATACTCATTGTAGGAAGCAATGAAAAGATGTTAAAAAGTACCAAAGATATGTTAAATTCCATATTTGACATGAAAGATAGGGGACTAGCGGATATAATTTTGGGCATCCAAGTTAAACACTCATCTTAAGGTCTCATATTAATGTAGTCACACTATATAGATAGAATACTTAACAAGTTTAATACAGATATTTTGGCATAGCCAAGACACCAATAGACATTAGTAAACACTTGTCTAAGAACAAAGGTGAATGCATAGACCAAGTGGAATATGCAAGGGTTATAGGCAGTCTAATGTACCTTACAAGTTGTACAAGGCCTGATATTTCTTATACTGTAAGTAGTATAAGCAGATTTACAAGTAACCCAGGCAAAAGCCATTGGGAAGTAATCATGAGAATACTACTGTATTTGCGATATACTCGTAATTATGGGCTGCACTATACAAGAGAACTTGTTGTATTAGAAGCATATTCTGATGCCATTTGGATAGCTGACATTAAGAATTCTAAAGGTACAAGTGGGTATGTGTTCACTATAGGAGGAGGAGCAGTGTCATGGAAATCCTCAAGGCAAACAATTATAACTCGTTCCATAATGGAAGCTGAGTTTGCAGCCTTAGATAAAAATGGGAGAAGAAGTCGAATGGCTACTTAACTTCTTAAAGGATATTCTTAAATGGCCTAAACCCATGCCCGCAATTTGTATACATTGTGATAATCAAGCAACGATTAAAAGAGCACAAAATGTTATGTACAACTGTAAGTCGAGACACATGCTTCATCGACATAATACCGTTAGACAACTGATCTCAACGGGGAGTTATCTCTGTTGATTTTGTAGGATCAAATGATAACATAGCAGATCCGCTAACCAAAGGGTTAAACCGAGATCAAGTTGAAAAGACATCTAATGGAATGGATCTAAAGCCTATGAATATTTAAAGCTCTATGTGAAGGAAAACCCAACCATATATAACTGGAGATCCCAAGATCTTGGTTCAATGGGACAACCTAATTGCATAGACCTTGTGAGGTCACTGTGGGGGTAACCCCATGTCCATTCCTATGATGTAAATAGTGACAAAACGTGTTAAGGATAAGCAATTAATGCTTTTAATGACTCTTTGTTCATCAAAGGTTTGAGCAAAAGAGATCACCTATGTGAGAGTGAAGTGGGGTCGCTTCAAAGGAAACTAATGGGGCTTAGTTGTCCGAAACTCTTGCAGAACTAGGAGATGTTCATGACCATAATGAACACAACCATGAGAACCAAAATCTGAGTTAGATTGATATTTGTATGAGGTATATCATCGTTTACACAAACGGCAGAATAGTTCAAGGACATCGCGTCTACTAGTCAGCTAGTAAAGTAAATATACCTTCACAAGGGAAGGTTCAAGGATTGTAGTCCACCTATCCTATGCAAATATTAATGTAGAATATTATCACCGAATCCAGTCTGCCATTTTCTTATTTTCTTTTATGTGGGGGATTGTTGAAAATAATTTTTAAAATAAAATAAAATAAAATATGAAATGAAAGGTGGAGTGCCTAATAAATGTTGTTATCTGTAGTATTTTTTAATGAACTTTGACAATGGAAATGCAATAATTATATTTTGCTGCTGGTTGTCTCTCTTTCCTTGGTATATATAGCTTGGTTTTGGCAAAGGTAAAAGCACGAAAAAAATATATAATATTTCAGTGTGTTATTCCTCAATCTCTTCCTGTTAAGTTTTTGTTTTTAAGTTAGGTTCCTAGCAATCCATCCTTCGGTGATAATATTTTACACTCGGTTAAGTTCGCCTAACGTCTGTTGTTGTATCCTGGGAGACAGTTTACCATATACAGGGCAAAATCTGTCTTAAGGAAACCGATTCAGGCCTCAATAGAACCTTCTATACAGTTAAAAGGTTATTTCGGTATTTTATCATTTTGTTAAATATTTTACTATCATATTTTCATAATTTAAGTTACTAACATCTTGTTATATTTTGTCTCTTAAAGGAATTACTTTACTGTATCTAATAATCTCTCTCACCTCTAACACTTACATCCATCATCCACCTCACTGTTTGAGATGTAGTGGACGACCTTGCTCCAAATGTATTTTGACAAGATTCATTATTCCTTCTAGCAGCCGCTTTCCTCTTTTTGACCTACAAAGCAAAGTTCTTTTTTTTATCAATCAAAGAAAAGTTCTTACATTTAATAAGGGATTGCAATGAATTCAATAATTATTGAAATAATTACTTACACTAGGTCCAGCGGCAGATAATGTTTCTTTACACCTTCTTTTATTGTGGTCTTTGCTACCACAGTTGCTATAAGTCATTACAACTCCTTGCTAAGTTTTCATTTTCGAGCAGATTCTTCTAATTCTTCAGGTTCCTTTCTTCTATTCTTCTTCTTCCTCCCTCTTTTAGTTCTTACTGGGGACGGAGGCACAATTAAGATTGGCTCTTCAGGATTTGGCCATTGGTCACTACCATTAGTTGGTTCAATGAAGAAACTGTAAACCTTCAAATATGTTTCCACTGGGTAGAAATTGTCTAAATAATTAGTCGGACTATCATTGTTACCAATAATGGCAACACATGCATGACTACATGGTATGCCTGTTAGTTGCCACCTCCTACATGTGCATGTCTTAGCATTCATATCCACTATGTACTGATTGCCAAAACCTTTGACTTGAACATTTGGCTTACAGAATAAGTTGGCTCGAAATGCATAGTGAAATCCATGTTCTTCACTATCTTCTTCATTATCCTCGGACACCACTTAACATTGATATTCTTCAACGTATTACACTTCTTCCTCGTCCTTTTCATGAACTTGACTTTTATCATCTCAAACACTGTAACAATCCTCTTATCTCTTGCATATAGTATGTACTTATTAAAGCACTCATAATGATTGTTCGGTAAAATATCACATGTAGACTGCTGTGAGCACGGGCTTTTTGGTGACCCGCAGAACGATGATAACTTTTTGCTCTAACCTTTTATGGGTCAATCATTTTACCCTTTGGAGTCGAATCACGTTTGGAAAGCTTCTTTTGATGAATTTGTACCTTTGACCATGCTTAAAAATAATTAAAATGTATATATAATTAGCCATTATCTTTCTCTCGTATGTATTAATTTGTTTTGCAATTTTCCATAATATCCAAACATTTTCAGCAAGTCTCATTTGTATCATTGGATTCTAGACTCTCCGAGGTTTCCAGAATGTTAAAAATCGCCTTAATCAGATAATCGTAGTGATAGTTTTGAGCGTTCAAAGTCCGACTCGTGTTTGGCCATGCCTCCTCTCCCCGCCAGTGCCCTTGCTCTAGCACCGGACAGGCAGGCCATGTGGTCTACATGGTGGGCCGCATGGTCCATGAGGTGGGTCGCGTGGACCATGCAGCTGGCCGCGGGGCTTACGCTACCTGACGTGGTCCCCCATGCCTAGGGGACCACGCCTAAGCCATGTCATGCGACACAGTCTAGATCTGGCTGTGTTGCATGACGCGGCCTGGGCTAGCCCATGACGCCTAATGTGACCTATCGCGTCAGGTGACACGGCCTAGGGCCCTCCGAGTCAGCGACGCAGCCTTGGCTCGATAGACCCCTTCCCCTGTGTTTTTTCTGGTTTTTCTTGCTCTGCTAGTCAGGTTTTGTTTTTTCCCGTCAAATTCAAACATTTAGAGCATTAATTATGGAATTTGTGCTTACTAGAGTCTATAAAAACTTCAGAAAATTCAAATTTGAGGACTTTTGCTCATTTTTGAAAAGGAAATCCAGATTTTAGCAATCCTTAGGCCTTTTAGAAGGAGAGAGCTTTATAAAGTTATGGAAATTGAAATATTCTAGTTTTATAGGGTTTATTAGGCTTAATCCTTTAGCTTAAAATATTAAAATCTAGTACAAATCTCAAGCAGAAACATTAAGTAAAACTAATTTAAATAGGATTTAGGGACTTTTACTTATAAATCACTAAATCCCTTGCTAAATCGGTCACTGTTCATCGGTATTTCTGTTACAAATTCGTCAAAAGCTCACCAAAGGTTGATTCAAGTCTCGAGAGTGGATTCACAGCCTTTAGGTAATTTTCTGAGTCCCAATCTATTTCCTAAAGTTTTTTATTGCTATTTGTTGTGTTTCTGGTTGGTTTTTCGGGCGTTTAGCCCTTGTTTTCGGCTTTTTATGACTTTCCGGTGAAACTCCAGCTGACCACTCCTGCGAACGGCAGGCCGCCTGAGCTACGTGGCTGGCCGACTCAGCGAGTTGGCCTACCCCTTCACTCAGTCGGCCTACGTGTCGCTCAAGCGGCCAGTCACTTTTTCACCAAATTTTCTTGGGTTTTTCCCCCAAGCTGAAAAATTAAAGTTATTTCAACATTTTAAGTCCAAATCTACTGGAATAATGTAGGATATGACTTGAAATGTCTATAATCTTGGGTTTTCAGGCACAAAAATATCGATTCTTGCCTATTTAGACATTTTTTCGGGTTGACCGCTTCAATGGGCAGTAGGCCGATTGAGTGACACTTAGGCCGACTCACTGAATTGGCTTACCATGTCACTCAAGCGGCCTAGCACCTCACTAAGTCGGCCTACTGGCGAAAAATGCTCAAATGGTCATTGTATGTTTTATTTTGTGTTTTTACCCATGTTTTATCGTTTTCTCGCATTTTTTACCCCGATTTTCATCCGAAAAATTCCTGAAAAATCACATATAATATATAATATCATAAAATAATTTTTAATCTATTTTTCGTGATTTATTAATCATTTAATTGGTTAAATCACCTTTTAATGGCCTAAAATAGTATTTTTAGCTAAATAAAATCTAAATAAATCTTTTATAATAATTAAAAATTTTAAAACATATTTTCTAAATTTCCCTTACTATTTTAGGCTGTTTAATTTCTTTTATTGATTATTAGATTATTTAGATGCTCATTTAAAAGCCCGATCATTGTGTTTTAGCCGCGAAAAAAATCCAAAAATATGCTTTTACCTTTTTTGTTTGCTTTATTTTCCGCATTTATTTATTTTTGCATTATTTGTGAATATTTTATCTCGTTTGGAGCTGGTTCGATTTGGTAAGCTGGGTTAGTACCCGGTTTCGGCCTTTAATTTATTTATCCGTTTTATTTATTTTCCCGCGTTAGAAAAATCTATAGGCATTTGTAAAGCCTTGTAATAATTTTATTTTCTTGATTTATTTTCCGCTTTTGTGAGATGTATGACTATATAAAACCGAAAACTCCAAACATTAACCGGATTTAAATCGCATAAGACGTGGAGTCGGACTTGGAATAATTGAAAAGTAAGCAACATCATCCGAACTTGGAATCTCTGTTTTAAGGTACGGTCCAGCCACTCGGTCGAAATATTGTACCAAAATTCCCGGTGGAGCTAAACCGATTGGCGACTCTATCTTAAAATATGGGATTTCAAATCTCGTATCCCTTAACATGCAAATTGGACTTAAATTCAACATCAACATCAATTTTGTCAATCCATCTTTTATCACGCTAAAATAAGGATCAATCCCTCGGCTCGCTTCACAGCGCTCGTTATTTCCCCCCGTGCTATGCATCTCATGCGGTCCTTGCGGGAAAAAGGTCGTCAGCTAACAGTGGCGACTCTGTTGGGGATTTCTTTTAACTTAAAATTTGGAAAATCGCTTTCATTTTCAAAAATTGGTTAAAGGATTTTGATGATGTGCCTAAATCGTTTTTAAATCAACGCTTTATTTCTTATGTCTTTTGAATCCACGCTTAGTTAGTTTGTAAGTTTAAGGTGTCATTATTTCACCCCCATGAAGCTCACTTGTATACCTCATACCCGCCAGGAATTGGGGATATTTATGGGTGGATCACTCATTTCAACCAATGTGTAATTCTCGCGGTCGTACTCATTTGAGGAGTGGTTGAGTTACATGGAATCAAGGTAAGCGAGACCCTTCTATAGTATCGTTCCACGATACCAGCAGTTTGTGACTATGAGCCGCGATAAATATAGCCATAGCAACTTCCCCTTAGGTTCACCACAACAATTTAGAACTAAGTCGCATACTCTCTTGCCGTTTTCTAGCGCTAGAGTTAACCCCAGATTCTAAATTAGCATTGCGTGGGAGTCATAAGGTTGGAATAGGTTTTATTTGCTTTCGTGTGCTACTTGTGTTGTACTCATGCATCTGCACTCTATTCATAGGCCGCATGTGACCGACTCTTAATTTTAGTTTTTGCTTACCTCTACTCTCCGCTCACTTGAAGTGGGAATTGAACAAAATGCCTGAGATCATTTGAGTCTCGACAACCCGTATCTAGTTCACTAGGCATGCACGAAGGATTCATACGTCTCATGTATTTTGGGGATAAGCTTCGCATCATGAGCTCTTCTACTCTCTACCTCTCTAAACCACCCCCATATGTATGGCATTCATCACTCGGATCATTATGTAATCATCCATTTCATTTATGGTTCAATTCGGGCTGATCATCTTTTAATTTCTCCAGTTAGGTCGAGACGTCGCTGCAATCCTCTTTGGTTATAACTTGATCGCCGTTTGGTTCACCGACCAGTGGGTTCAGTATTAGAATTAGTACTCTCTACCATGTCTGATATTCCATCGACTAGTGGGGTTCCATCTGAGGTTTCTCCTCCTCCTATTTCTTTGCCTCCGACCGTTAGGGGCAATCCCATTTGGGTTCTGAGTTGGCTAATGCTATGGCCATGTTCTTACAATCAGATCTAGTTTGTATCACCATTCAAGAGCAGGTCTGATCGGCTCTTAGGGAGGAGAGGGAGATTCAGAGGCCAGCGGGGCCTGTAATTCAAGCTTAGGGAGAGATCACTCAGAATGTGTCTAGTCAGTCTCCGCCGGTTCAGAATCAGTTTTCAGTACCGCCACTTCTGCCTGTTCGACTGATTCAGTTTTAGTTTGGTCAGAGTTCCTCGATTCAGCCTTCCCCATCTTCTACTCTGCCGGTGTTTGCCTTTCCTCCGCCTGTACCTTCAAGACCAATCAGCCAGGCTCCTATATTCCCCGCTTTCTTAGGGGGTTTTACTCTGCAAATGGATGTTCCTTCCAGCGGTTTTGTCATCATCATCTCACGGGAGTCCTCAGATTGAGATCCCTGATCCTATGCCATTTTAATTCAGAGCATCCTCAGTACATAATGACCAGGTCATGCAGCCTTCAGGTGTGACACTATACGAGTAGTTCACGTAGCCTCCAAGTGTGACACCAGAAATGGCGGCATTATTTAAGCAGCTCCTGAATAAGAACAAAGATAAGGAAGAGGTGAGGGATGAAGATTGGGTACCCAAGAAATCTTTAATGCCCAGAATGAAAGCTTACTCCGGTGAGGGACCTCCCAAATCCCACATCGTGATGTATGAACGGATTATGCGTGTCCAGAGAATTAGGGACAAAGTTCCTGCCAAGTTATTTACTTGTACCCTATCAGGACCTGCTCTTGAGTGGTATAATACTCTCCCGGAGTCAACAATCCTAGATTGAAAACTCCTGTCTAAAGCCTTAATTGCCCATTACGGTTTCAATTCCACAATGGAAACCACCATCCAACACCTTGAAGCCGTTAAGCAAAAACAAGGTGAGCCCTTTAAGTAGTACTTCAATAGGTGGATGGCCACTCAAGTCCTACTAAAACAAAAGCTTATTTAAAGGAGATGATTCCGAAGCTGCTATTTAAAGGAGATGATTCCAAAGCTGCTCGATGGGGCTCTCCCGATCCTTCGTAAGGAAATGGAAATAGACTCTTTTGGATCCTATCAGAAAGTTTTTGAAAAAACTAAGAAAATCAAGCGTCGGGAGGAGAAAGAGAAGGCCAACAAGTAGAGTAGGAGCCAGTCATGGTTTAAGAAGAATGAATCAAATAAATTTGCACCAACTCCTACTAAAGGTAAATCGCCTATAGTGCAAACTTTAGCTCAAGAGGAAGTATCCGCAGTTCAAGTCACTCCTCTTTCTCCTTCTCAGCAACCGTTTGTGTCCCCATGGAAATTTCCCCTTGGAGTTATATTTGCTAAGATGTATGAAGTGGGCCAGTTAAAGCCTCTGCGTGATGTCAGGGCTCCTCGACCAGATGAAAGAGGAAACTTTTGCAAGTTCCATGTATAAAAGGGGCATCAAACTGATTAAATCAGAACTTTAGCTTCCACTATCGCTTGTATGGTCAAGGAAGGGAAGATGGCTAGACCAGTTAGGAAGCTGAGCACTATGGAAAACCCATTGCCTATTTTGGGGGTAAGGTCTCTATGATCAGTTCTGGCATTAAGGAAGAAGTTATCCTTAAAATGATTTTCGGGGAATTCATAATGGTTATCGGCTCTGGTCTCCCTTTGAACTTTATATTTGATATGATCTTAGAGTCTAATCTTGTGGTAAGGTCCATGGAATTGAAGAAATGGGGCAAGAAGATGAGACCAAGATCGAAGATGTAGAAATGGTTAAAAAGGCATCATTCAATGTCGATGACTATGTTTTGAAAGGAGAGTATTCCGATGAAGAGTTTCAGACTTTTAGTGTGGATGAGTATGAACTTTAAGACTCGTCGTTGGCTTATGATGAGCTGCCCTATCCGTTTGAAACCCCAGCCACCAAGAGCGTGTTAATCAATGGAATTCTGTATGTCACCCACAGCGGTGGAGTGTACCAGCCTAAGGACAATCGTATCCATATTGAGGATGATCCAATCCCCAACCCCGTTAAGACGTAGCTAAGCTAAGGGGACGCTGTCTTCTTAAGTTGAAACAAGTCCAATATTGATCCTCTGATTACTCAGTTGGAGACGAATCAAACCTATTCAGCATTTGGCAGTTAGTTCAGGGTTCTGATGATTAGCGTAGGGCTTTGATTAAAAGGCTTTTAGAACTTGAAGCGAGGTCTACAAATTCTATTATTGAGATGTGCAACATGGTAGGGAAAGGAATACCGCTCCCAAGAGGGGATGATCCGATAATGTTTTCTAATCAAGATCATCCACCTGAGGGGCGCAATCATAACCGAGCTTTATTCATCCCAGCCCAGGTCCTTGACAAAACTATCCCATGCATTATGGTTGATGATGGTTCCTCCCTTAATCTATGCCCCCTGAAAGTGTTTCCTCATTTGGGTTTATATGGGGAGATGCTCAAAAAATCTAACACTATTATCCGCACCTATGATGATTCAAAGAGGGGTATGGTTGGTGTGCTTTAAGCCAAAGTAATTACGGGGGAGATTTCTGCCAAGGTTCAGTTCATTGTCATTGATATCCTGTCACCTAATCTTTACTCTTAGGTCAGCTCTGGCTTTACTCTGTAGGATCGGTCTCGTCGACACTCCATCAGAAGATTAAAGCTGTGGGGGAAGATGGAAAGATTAAGATTATTAAAGCTGATCAAGCCTCGGTTATAGCCATCATGAAAGCTGAGGAGGAATATGGGTTTCGCATGGCTGTTGTATGTAGCGGGAAGCCTAAAGCCCCTTACTATGAGCGTTACTCATCTATAGCAAGAAGGATGATGAAGAGGCATAGCCATGTGCTGGGTTAATGTTTAGGCAATCGCTTTGGTGGAATGGTTGATCCTATCCCAATCAAGAAGCATCTGAAATAGGCTGGTTTTAGGTACACCCCGAGGTAGAATTTTAGGCATGTCCACCCGGCATACTGCAGTATGGTGACCATTTGCGAGGTTCAAGGGAAGAGTGTCTACAAGGGGAAACCCAACCTATTGAGCATGATGGTCATATTTGGCCAGGTTTTGAGATCTTCAGGGATGTGTATGACTTTCAGAAGAACTGCTTTATTGAGAAGGGGGAGAACCCAATCAAGCCGATATATGTTATTGCATCCGATGAGAAAGATAAGGGGAAGCTGTCTTCTGATTCAAATGAAGAAGCATGTGGACCAAGAGATTGAAGATGCTATGGCTGCTATGTCGAAAGCCATGTCTGTTCTACTTAAGAAGAAGTGAAAAAAGAACGACGAGGTTAATCCTCTGGCCGAAGCCGTGAAAAGCTTGCTCGATCTCTTGCTACTGAAGAAGGTATGCTGACTGCCAATCAAGTGGAAACCCTGGATCACAATCTGGATGACCTACTCATAGAACCTACCGAGGGTGTTAGCTCTGCTGATGCCACTGCTCAAGACCCTCTGCCTGTGGAGGATGACTCTATCTATGATGATGTAACTTTTAATATTTCCAGTGTTTTTTATGAGAACAATGTAGCCTATAAGGCCTTTAATTCAATGAAAGATTCTGATTTTTCTTATTTGCTTGATGTTTCGCCCGACTGGCCCATGCATTCATTTAATCATAAGCATAATGTGTTCAGTATTCATGTTCTTTAATTGAAATAAACTTGAGTACATATGATAACCCTAAAATGGTAACCCTTTCTAATTACTTAACCCCTGAGGTAAAAAGTGAGATAATCAAAGTGCTAAAAGATCATGTTAACGCTTTTGCTTGGTCACATATGGACATGCCTGGTGTCGATCGCCCGCCGAGCATCGCATTCTAACCGATCCTAGATTCCATCCTGTCAAGCAAAAATTCTGAAGAATGAGACCTGAGTGGGCCGATAAGGTTAGGGCAAAAGTTGCTAACATGATTGAGGCTAAGCATGTCGAAGTCATTGAGTATCTGACCTGATTATCCAATATCGTCCCGGTTCCGAAGGAAGATGAAAGAGTAAGGGTTTGTGTGGATTATCAGGATCTGAACAAGGCTTCACCAAAAGACGACTTTCCTCTGCATCACATCAATATGCTAATTGACAGCGCTGCCAGGGCCGCAATGTACCCATTCATGGATGGGTTCTCTGGGTATAATTAGATTCTGTTGGACATAATCGATAAGGTTAAGATAGCTTTCATCACAAAATGGGGAGTATACTGCTATCGAGTTATGCCATTTGGTCTGAAGAATGCCAGGGAAACCTATCAACGCGCTGTCACCGCTCTCTTGCATGACATAATCCACAAAGAAGTAGAGGTCTATGTGGATGACATGTTGGTTAAGTTTGCTACTAGAGAAGAGCACCCCACAGTTTTGGATAAGTTTATGACTCGTATAAAGCAATATAACTTACGCCTTAATCCGAAGAAGTGCATATTTGGAGTTACATCAGGGAAACTTTTTGGTCACATGGTTAGTCAAAGAGGGATTGAAATGGATCCAGACAAGATAAAAGCGATCAAGGATATACCCGCTCTGAAGACAGAAAAAGCAGTCTGGTCTTTCCTTGGTTCTATACAATATATCAGCAGGTTTATTTCTCGCCTCACCACCATTTGTGAGCCAATCTTCAAGCTATTAAGTAAGCGCCAGCCGATTGTGTGGGATGGGCATTGTCAAAACGCCTTTGAAAAAATCAAGGCCTACCTTCTTCACCCACCCGTTCTTCGACCCCCCACCCCAGTAAGCCATTGATCTTATACTTAGCGATCGATGACTCTGCCATAGAGGCAATATTGGTTCAGGAAGATGATAATAAACATGATCACGCAGTGTATTACTTAAGTAAGAAACTTTTGGATTACCAAACTCGTTATTAGATTATTGAAAAGACATGTGTAGCTATGGTATGGCTCACTAAGAAATTGCGCCACTACTTCCAGTATAAAGTTCAGGTTGTTGCTAAGGTTGACCCAATAAAATATCTTTGTCAATCACCAACTTGAGCCAGGAAGTTGTCAAGATGGTAACTGTTGCTTTCCAAGTTTGATATTGATTATGTCACGAAGAAGGTTATCAAAGGTAGAGCGATTGCAGAATTTTTGGCAAACCAAGCTCTCGAATCTGATTATGTCGAGAACTTGGACTTTCCCAATGAGCAATTAGCTATTATTGATACAGCAAAACCTGTGTGGGCTATGTATTTTAATGGTGCCATGAACAGATTCAAAGCGAGCCTCGAAGTTATCTTATTCATACCCGACAATAAAGTTATCCCTCTATCTAAGCAATTGGAATTTCCCACTACTAATAATGGGGCTGAATACGAAGCTTGTCTATTTGGTCTTGAAGCCCCATTTCTTGTAGGGGCAAATCATGTTTCTGTGATTGGAGATTAGGCTTTGGTGATCCGTCAAGTTGTGAGGGATTGGGATATCAAAGAGGAGTCTCTTCGTCCTTATATCAATGCCGTTTGGGATTTATCAGCTAAGTTCGAGACATGTCTATATCAGCATATCCCTTGAGAGGAAAATCAGATGGCCAATTCGTTAGCTATATTGGCTTCGATGTGGGAAGGTCATCAGCGCCAACCTATTTTCCCTCTGATCTTAGTTTTTGTGAAGGTTCGTTACCATTAGTGCGACATTGCCCAAGTCTTTACCATCAGCGATGAACCCTGCTGGTATTCGGACATTGTACAATTTCTTTGACATGATCAGTATCCTGAGAATGCTACAAAATCTGATCGAACTACTCTACGAAAGTTGGCCTTTCAATTCAGAATCGTCGACAATGATCTCTTTAAGCGAACTTTTAATAGTTTGTTGCTCCGGTGCTTGACCGAATCTGAGGCACGTCTGGTTATAGGGGAACTTCATGCGGGTGATTGTGGACCGCACATGATTGGCCTGGCCTTAGCTAAGAAGATTCATTGAATGGGGTATCTTTGGTTAACTCTAATTGCCGATTGTGTCTCTGAGGTTAAGAGGTTTCACCAATGTCAGATTTGTGGAGATATTCAACATCTTCCACCTACCGAGCTCCACAGTTTATCTACTCCTTGGCCATTCTTGGCTTGGGAATAGATATAATTGGTGAGATTCGGCCATCATCAACTAATGGTCACCACTTCATCATTGTGGCAGTGGATTATTTCTTAAAATAGGTGGAAGCTGAATCATACACCAATATCACTGCCAAGAAAATGGCCAAGTTTATCGAGAAACAAATTTTTTCTCGGTATGGTCTCCCTCATCACATTGTATCAGATAATGGGGTTCAGTTCTAAGGAACAATCGCGGAATTAATTGAGAAATATGGTATTGAGCATCATAGATCTTCACCTTATAGTCCTTAGGCCAATGGTGCGGTGGAGGTCGCTAACAAGTCTATAAAGTAGATCCTTTCTAAGACCATCGCTGGTTACCGAGATTGGGCTGATAAGTTGTTGTTTGCTCTTTGGAGGTATCAAACAAGCATCAAAAGTCCTACAAGTCAAACCCCTTTCTCTTTGGTTTATGGCATGGAAGCAGTTTTACCAGTTGAAATTAAGATAAGTCTCTGTGAGTGGCGCTCGAATCTAAGTTAGAAGAGACCGAATGGATACGAGCAAGGTTTGAACTGCTGAATACTATGGATGAGCAGCGCTTGAAAGCCTTCAATAGTCTCTAAATGTATCAGCAACGTATGGTAGGAGCTTACAATAGTCGGGTCAAGCATCTACGATGCCCGTTGAAAGCCGGTGACTTGGTTTTGAAACAAGTGAGGCCTACCACCACTGATTTAAGGGGGAAGTTTCGACCAAATTGGGAAGGACCTTATGTGATTAAGAAGGTTCTCAGTAAAGGCGGAATGAAAGTCATGGATATGGATGGCAACGAATTCGCAAACTCCATCAATCAGAACGGTTAAAGTGTTATCATATCTAAATCAAAAGAATCAAATCCAAAAATACGGCACATAAAAAATAAATAAAATAAATCACCCCAGCGAGTGGTCTTCTACTGCTCAGGCAAAAATTAGGGTGTATCCCACTAATCGGTATTCTACAAATGGTCAGGCTTAAGGTGCAAAATGACCCGCTAGACTAAAAATCCGAAAAGGACGGTCTAGGCAAAAATTAGGGTAGAAGTGAGCTACGAGAGTTTGTTGACTAGAAAACCTTCATAGGCTAGTTAACACTAGAGTTTGAGTCGGTAGAAATGGTTATCATCACCATATACTCAAGCTTAATTCAATTAATGCAAATGTCACTTTTACTGAGCTCTTATATTTGTGTGCAAATGAATATATTGGGCCCTAAAGGCGAAATGTTGTAGATAAGTTGAATTTGGGATGCCATTCAGTTCAAATGCTTGCACACTAATGAAAAGAAATATAATATAATAAAGAGGCATAAATTCCGATAGGATGAAAACATTTAGATCTATGCAAGAGCTGGAAAGTTTGCTGAATTGAAAACCCTAAAAGGGCAGTCTAAGCAAAAGTTAGGACGTAAAAGCAATAAATAAAAGTCTGATGGGCCTGACACAATTTTTAGGCCTATGCAAAAGTAAAGACAAATGAAAATAAAGATAGTATGATCATGATCAATCACCCAGAGGAACCTGCGCCCTCGTCATCATCATCATAATCATCGTCATAGTCAGAATCAAAAGCTCAAACCAACCTCTCCTCTGCTGTCAAAGGATCGCATCCTGCCTGCCTATCCCTCCACTCGAACCACAAGTGCAGGTGCTTCACCCGACTCCACAATCTCCCAACCTGTCGAAGCCATCCTTGGTAGAATCTATCAATGGTGATAGCGCCCAATCGATCGTAATCTAGGGTTTTGTAGCTCGCTCGGCATGCCCAAACCTCTCTAGCACAATCAAAAAGATGGGATGAGAACATCCTGGCCTCGAAGTCATCCAAATAAAGTGGGACCCTCTATCGTCTTCTACACTATCGGCACAAGCGATAAGGTGAGTAATGCACAAAGTACCGCAACCCTACAAGCTAAACCTTGCCACCACCGGTATCCACTAGAACATTAGAGATCTCCTACTAGCAGTAGACCTAGTGAATGTCTACATTGGATAGACCCTCCATGATCACCGTCCAATTACCAACAATCAGGGTATCGTGGTTAGTAGTAACACAAGCCCTCCCATAATAATTCCTAGGCCCCGTATCATCTCGGATCACCCCAAGGATCCTAGATCAAAGCTAGCTTCTCTAAGAGCCAAACTAGTACATCAGATTCAATTTCAGTTTTAGATTCAGTTTTAGTTTCAGATTCAGTTTTAGATTTAGAGTCAGTTTCAGATTCAGGTTCAGTTTTAGATTTAGATTTAGTTTCAGATTCAGGTTCAATTTCAGATTTAGGTTTAATTTTAGATTCAGATTCAGTTTCAGATCTAGTTTTAGTTCAGATTCAAATTCAATATTAGTTTCGGGTTCAAGGTCAGTTAGAGGAATACCTATAGTACGGAGAAGTGATCTTCGATGAGGTTAAGATCATCGGCAGCTCTGTCTAGATGAAGTAAGGTCTCGGCTAACCCCATGAACAATGGAGAGATGCCCACCGAGGCCTTTTTAATGTCCAAAACTAGCCAGAATGGGGCGACGGTTCTGACTCCGCAGATAAACTCGGCCATAAGCAGTAGAGCTACCATGAAGGGGTAAGAAATGTGCGATTTGGGTGTGGCTATACACTAGTCAAGTACCCTATTGAGATCGAACCCCGGCGATCTAAGAACCTGTAAAAGAAAAGTAGTAGGGGCATCCAGGTTCCATAACTCGGTCAGCTGATCCTCGGCCCCAAAATGAACCTCCAGCATAGCAAATTGCATCCCGCGAGTGCAGATCACCCTGAGAATAGCATGATACTGCTCCACCATTAGGCACAGCTCAAAGCCCGAGAAGCAGAACACATGGTCCATAGGGTCCCAGTAGAGGAATGTTGTATGAAGGAAGGCCACGTTCACTGGCCTGCTGGCAATGTATCAGAGCCCTGCCAATCCGAAGACCTCCAACCTCGCCCAATCAAAGCTTGCTAAAGTATGCAAGAAATGCCTTAGCCATGCGTTGTATGCTACCATCGGTAATCTCTATCTACTTGTCGTCTGACAAATAAGATCGCACTATCATTAAATTCGGGTAGTTGGAGAGATTAATCAATTTGTTCCTAGTCAAGCATTTACCGCACCTAGTATTCATCTAGCGATTAAACAATGCAATCAAACAAACTAACAAGCCACACATCATGCAATCAAATCATCCACAAGTTCACCAATGTACCAAGAGAAATCAAAAAGCATAAAAGTAAGTGTTCGTTCGAGGGAGCCCTCAAAGGTCCGCATTGCCCCGTCTGCGAGGTGATCCTTAAACCTCACCTCTAAGGCGGTATGCCTCAAAGCTCGACCCATGCTAGGTCCAGGATGGACAATCAGGCCCATAGGCTATATCACTGGAAAACCCATCGTCTCCAGGGTAGACTAAAAGTGTATGGACTAGCTCATGTCAATCATGGTGACCTCGGTATCATCTTCCTTGTCACTATGTCTGCCATCGTGATCTTCTACCTCCTTCTCTAGTCGGTTTTGTCACTCCTCCACCCTCTCAACATAGCTTCTCAACATCTCCATATCTCACTTATACTGCTTCTTCCGCTGAACTAGCCGTGTCTCGTAACCTGCTACCTCCAGAGCTAGCCAGCCCTCATAATCTGCTGCCTCTCGATCCTACCGGCTCTGATAATCCGCGTACTCATGCTCGATCTGCATCCACTCCTCTTGCTCACTCCGATACTTGTCTTGCTCCATCCCAACCAAGAGCTGCAAATATCAGCGATCAACCCAACAATTCATGCATTTCATAACATACATGCATAAAACTAAAAAATATCCTATATGCTCTTCTTGTTTCAAATCTTCACAGGTCATAAGACAGAATCTTACCCAGCCTACAATGTCCTATGTAATGACCAGATCCCTTATGCTAAAACATCCCCGGGCTAAAGCTTAGCCTCCGAAATGGGTACCTGTCCAATCAAAAGCGGAACTAACCAATCACTATGGTTGGACGACAACATCGTATAAGAATTGACAAAGTAAAGTATAAGTTGGATTCTTACGTGTGTAGTCTCTGGTGGGGCAAAGGTTAAAGGTGCGGTATACTTCTCAAAGCGCCTGGGCTCTCGGACTCTCGGGTGGGTCATCAGGCATAAAGAGGTATCCAGCTGATTTACCAACACTACCTCAACAAATCCCAGTGGGAACGCTCTCCGAGCAGGAGGAACTGGTCCAGTAAAAACTGTCTTTAGGTCAGTTGTATACTAATGTGAAGGCCCCGGGCACGCTCCAACATTGAGCACGGGGGCTCCCCTCCTATCTCTCTAGGTCCCCTGAAATTAAGAGAAAGGGTATATCAGTCTATTAAATCAAAATCAAAATAATATAGTGGTTTCAGTAAGTATGGTGAAAGTTTGTCAAAGGTTTGAAGGATATAACCTTTTGTGTTGCCAGTGACTAGGGGCAGGTGGCTTGACACCTGACCCAACATCGCCCGAAAGCATCTAGCCTAGGTCTATATCAGCTATCCCATCATCATCCTCAGAAGGAATGTCATCGGCATCATCAACAATCCCGTCAAGTCCGGTGCTGCCTTCCGTCTAAACGCCATCGTCCCCGAACTCGAAGTTCCTCTCCACATCATCTCGTGCTTTCCTAGGGCAAGAAGGAAGCAACCGCCTTATGTGGGCATCATAATCTCTACCGATCGAGGCCACCCGGACCTAGTCACCTCCCCTAAACCGAGTCTGATCCTCTGACGATATGAAGTCAGGCCAAAAGATGCCAATGGGAACATCAGGGGGAACTCTCCTCTGAGCAGTAGTATTGGTCCTCCATCGACGAACTCGCTCACTAAAGTACCACTCAAGGCTGAACGGGCACTCTAACACAAATAGACAACCATCTACAGTCCCCCGAACTTCCTTTACGTGCTCATAGTTTGACAAGTTCTTCCAAGGTTTGGAAACAATCTGCAAAACAAAAATAAAGAAAACCACATCAATGACCATTGTAAGTATTCTTGACTTTTTATAAATATAGTTTTGAACTAATGTTTAAACTAAATGCGCAGAAAGTAAGGTTAACCGATGACGATGAAGCTATCTCAAATACTCTCTGTACCAGCATGGTCTATCCTCCCAATCAACATTAGACCAAACAACCATCTATCAGGCAATGACATGTGACCCAAGTGGTAGCTGACCTTCCAAATTAGGGGGATAGATGATACGGTACTCAAAACCCCACATCTGTAAGTGTAGGGAAAGCAAAGAAACTTAAAAAACCTTGAAAAGCAAAGACATATGTTAAAGGTTCTAATCAAAGGGGATCCATTACCAAGATCTATAGTTGACCGACCTTGAACTATGTGATTTTCCCTCGCGCCGAGTAGTCAAGAGCGTAGTATATCTAGCCGAGGATGGCCCTTGGCCAATTTCATGACCTGAAGCTGCACAAATCCTTAAGAGCACATAGTAATCTTAATGAAGCCCTACTCGAGGAAGAGGGAAAGAATAAGCATGCCAATATGGTCAGGAGAAACAACCGAAGGTACTGATCAAAGCGCACCCCGCTGATGTCGGTCGCTGCAATCCAATACTCGTGTAGCTCTACATATCTCAATTTATCGTCGGCCGGCATCAAAACTCCCAAAAGTGCCAACACCCGGGCATGAGCCTTCGGTTCATTGTGAAAGTGATCAGGATAGACATTGAACATCGTCATGTGACTCTCCTATCGCATCTCGGTTATAGGACATATATCGGATGGGGGATGGTCATCTCTCCGACTGGTAGGTGAAACGTGCGTGTGGTCTCACTCCACCACTCGACCAAGCACCCTAATATGTCTGGACTCATCAGGCGACATGAAACCGTCAGCGAATCTAGTATCCCCTCAAACCCCCATACCTCGGATAGCCATAACCAGCGAGTTATTAGCTTGGTCCTTAATTTGACCCCATGACCTGGCGCATCTCTGCAATGAACCCATCGGCATATGACCCTTTGGATGCAAAAATTAACGTTAAGAGTTAGAACTAACAATTAAAGTGTGCAAAATCAGAAAAAAAAAATCAAGTTTTCAGCTTCTAGCCTATCTCAGAACTAAATTTCAATAGCAAAATCGAACTCAGTACAAAAAACTGGTCAGGATAGGCCCCTCGAAGTTTTTTTGGAGCTCCCCCTCTTTTCGGGTCGCCGGCAGTCAATGGCTAGTAGGCCGTCTCGCCGGCAGACGGCCGCCTCGGTGAGGCGGTAGGCTGCGTCAATGACGGGGCCAGGCGCCACCGATGTGGCCTTGCCGCCGGCGACGGCTTATCTCCCCTAAACTCCTTTTTAGCCCTTTTCGAGCCCAATTTCAGTCCAAATTCAACCATATAAGTCCCAAAACACACCTAGATGCATTCTAAATGCATTTATGCAACCTATTTCACCTAATTTCAAGCCTAAAACAACCTAAAAGTCCAATTCGGGTTCATGGCATTTTATGGAAATTCAGGTGAAATTTGGGTTTTAACGGTTACCTAAAGGTCAGAGGCATGTCCGGCTAAGTTGGTGAACATCCAAACTTGAGAAGTTTGTGTATATCCCATGTATGTATCAGAATCCCGTAGTCCGTACGCCCAGTGAATCGAAAAAATTTGTCGATTTTCTTCTCCGCGTGGTAACGTGTATTGATCAACGTGGTGGGACTTCTTAAGCCCTTTCTTGCAATACATTTTCTTCGAAATCGGGGAATGTCTCGGATTTTATTGATGAAAAGAAAAGAAAGAAAATATTAAGAAGAAAGGAAAGAAATGCAGAAAGTGAAGAAAGGAAAGAAAGGGAAAGAAAAGAAAGATAAAGAAGACATACAAAGAGAAAGTGAAAGGAAATGAAATGAAATATGGATATATGAATAAAAAGGAATATATTCCTTTTTGTCATTTAGTGCATAGCATATTCTCTGAAATATTCCTTTTAGTAAGGGGCAAAATCCTTCGATCGGTTATTTCTTTCCCGCTCCCAAATCTCTCTAAACTCTGCTATTTTATATTCCACCTTTTTATTGTTAATTGAAGGGACAAAAATTTTTGTTTCCACAAAATCAATTAAGCGATAAAAAAGTGAACATATTCATCACATGCGAACTTCTCAACTTTTATTCTTGATAGGTCTGTCGATGGCTAACCTAGGAAACAATCGATTCAGAATTTCACAACTCAGAAGAATTTCATCTTGATAATTCTGTTGATGGTGCGATCTCAAAACTGCCAGCAAACAACTAACTCAAGATTTTCGACTTTGAGAGGTTCGTTGATGATGCGTCCTCGTACCATCCGTAGACAACCGACTCAAATATCCTCGACAGGTCCGTTGATGACCCGTCTTTGTACCGTCCGTAAATAACCATTTCAAGAATTCCCCTTTATCCCTATTTTATTCCTCCTGAAAGATCTGTTGATGGCAATCCCAGTAGACAGACGGCTCAGGAATTCACAACTCAGGTATAACCTCCTATCCCTCGCTCTATCGTGAAATCACATTTGACTCATCAAATGGTAACCTCATGAGGGGCAGCCTGTGAGCACGGGCTTTACGGTGACCCGTGAAACGATGATGACTTTTTGCTCTAACCTTTTATGGGTCAGTTGTTCTACCCTTTGGAGTCGAATCACGTTTGGAAAGCTTCTTTTGACGAATTTGTACCTTTGACCGCGATTAAAAATAATTAAAATGGATATATAATTAACCATTATCTTTCTCTTGGGCGCATTAATTTGTTTTGCGATTTTCCATAAGACCCGAACATTTTTAGCTAGTCTTGTCTATATCATTGGATTCTAGACTCTCCGAGGTGATGCGGCCTGGGGCCTACCGCGTCAGCGACGCTGCCTTGGCTCGGCAGACCCCTTCCCTTGCATTTTTTTGGGTTTTTCTTGCTCTGCAAGTCGGGTTTTGTTTTTTCTGTCAAATTCAAACATTTGGAGGACTAGTTATGAAATTTGTGCTTACTGGAGTCTGTAAAAACTCCAGAAAATTCAGATTTGAGGACTTTTACTCATTTTTGAAAAGGAAATCCAGATTTTAGCAATACTTAGGCTTTTTAGAAGGAGAGAGCTTTATAAAGTTATGGAAATTCAAATATTCTAGTTTCCTAGGCTTTATTAGGCTTCATCCTTTAGCTTAAAATATTAAAATCAAGTAGAAATCTTAAGTAAAACTGATTTAAATAAGATTTAGGGACTTTTACTTACAAATCACTAAATCCATTGCTAAATCGGTCACTGTTCGTTGGTATTTCCATCACAAATTCGTCAAAAGCTCACCAAAGGTTGATTCGAGTCTCGAGAGTGGATTCACAGCCTTTAGGTAATTTTCTGAGTTCCAACCTATTTCCTTAAGTTTTTTATTGTTGTTTTGCTGTGTTTCTGGTTGGTTTTCCGGGCGTTTAGCCCTTATTTTTCAGCTTTTGTGAGTTTTCGGTGAAACTCTAGCTGACAGCTCCGATGACCGGCAGGCCGCCTGAGTGACGTGGCTGGCCGACTCAGCGAGTCTGCCTACCCCTTCGCTCAGTCGGCCTACGTGTCACTCAAGCGACCAGTCACTTTTTCGCCGGATTTTCTTGGGTTTTTCCCCCAAGCTGAAAAATCATAGTTATTTTAACATTTTAAGTCCAAATTTACTGGAATAATATAGGAAACGACTTGAAATGTCAATAATCTTGGATTCTCGGGCACAAAAATGTCGATTCTTGCCTATTTAAACATTTTTTCCGGTTGACCGCTTCAGTGGGCAATAGGCCGACTCACTGAGTTGGCCTACCTTGTCACTCAAGCGGCCTAACACCTCACTGAGTCGGCCTACTGGCGAAAAATGCCCAAATGGTCCATGTATGTTTTATTTTATGTTTTTAGCCCTGTTTTATTGTTTTCTCGCGTTTTTTACCCCGATTTTTACCCAAAAAATTCCTGAAAAATCACATATAATCTATAATATCATAAAATAATTTTTAATCTATTTTTCATGATTTATTAATTATTTAATTGGTTAAATCACCTTTTAATGGCCTAAAATAGGACTTTTAGCTAAATAAAATCTAAATAAATCTTTTATAATAATTAAAAATTCCAAAAAACATCTTCTGTATTTCCCTTACTATTTTAGGCTGATTAGTTTATTTTATTGATTATTAGGTTGCTTAAATGCTCATTTAAATGCCCGATAATTGTGTTTAGCCCAAAAAAAATAATCCAAAAATACGTTTTTACCTTTTTGTTTGCTTTATTTTCCACATTTATTTATTTTTACATTATTTGTGATTATTTGTGAATATTTTATCTCGTTCGAAGCCGGGTCCGATTTGGTAAGCTCGATTAGGACCCGGTTTCGCCCTTTATTTTATTTATCCGCTTTATTTATTTTCCCGCGTTAGAAAAATGTATAGGTATCTGTAAAGCCTTGTAATAATTTTATTTTCTTGCTTTATTTATCGCTTTTGTGTGACATATGGCTATATAAACCGAAAACTCCAAACATTAACCAGATTTAAATCGCATAAGACCTGAAGTCGCGTTTATTAAAATGTAAATGTTTTTTTTGATTTAATAATTGAAAAGTAAGCAACATCATCCAAACTTGGAATCTCTATTTTAAGGTACGGTCAACCAGTGGGAATATCGTACCCAAATTTCCGGTGGAGCTAAACCGGGTGGCGACTCTCTCTTAAAATACAAGATTTCAAGTCTCGTATCCCTTAACATGCAAGTTGGACTTAAATTCAACATCACATCAATTTTATTAAATCCATCTTTTATCACGCTAAAATAAGGATCAATCCCTCGGCTCGATTCACAACGCTTGTTATTTCCATCCGTGCTACGCATCTCACTTAATAACTGCTCTTTAAAAAATGCCCTAGACCATTACTTAGCTGGTCTCTCCTCTAGCCATTGTCTTGCTTCGAGACATTTGACACCAATTTTCCCCATATAAGTATCAAATTTTGCTGGATAAGATGCTCTTGCAGCATCCCAAAGCATGTCTTTTAACTCTTTGCCCTTAAATAAAGTTCTGAAGTTTGTGTACATGTGTCGTACACAGAATCTATGCTCTGCTTGTGGGAACAAGGTTTCCACTGCATGTCTAAGTCCCTGATAAATTCATGCAATCATTAAATGAAGAGGAATTTATAATATATAAATTTATGCAATTTCAAGTATATAATTGAATTGACTGCAAAATATAATTGTACATTTCGGTTTTACTTTTATCTAATATCACGTATAAATGTGAATAGTTATTAATTGGTCCTCAACCTATTCCCTATTTGTCATCTCAGTAAGGAAATTGATTATAAAATATGTAAGGAAATTGATTATAAAATATAAGTTAACTCTGCAGATCATTACCCTATATCATAATTCATCCTTATTATTGATCTAATTAACGCTATTGACAAATCTATGTATATTATATTAGAGTATCAGTTGAATAGCATGTATTAAGATGAGAAAAATAACGCCTTACACAACCATATTCATTCAACAAGTCGATTCACAAGAGAAGAATTTACCTTTTGTTTGTCCGACATGAATGTTAGATCCTTGGTGTTGACAATTTCTAAATCAATTGCTAAAAGCTCTAAGAACCATATCCATGTCTCCGTGCTTTCAGTTTTGACCATTGCATAAGCAATAGGGAATATGCAGTCATTAGGGTCCACACCAACAGTAGATAACAGTTGCCCTCCATACAATCCTTGAGCCAACACCCATTCAAACCAATAAAGGGTCTGCACCCTGCTGTAAATGCCGATTTCAAAGCATTGAGGCATACATACATGCCAGCAAATCTTCCATCTTTGAATCTACCCATTATAGTGCTTCAGGGATTTGATCTTAGCAACTCAGCTCTATACCTACAATAAATACAAATGAATTGTAACGAGACTAAAGCCTAACGATGACAAGAAACATTTTCTTTCAAGTCAAGTCAATTTGCACCTATTTCTTAATAATTGACAATAATTGCAGTAACTAACTAATTCATAGATACATAAACATATTTAACAATCATTTGATAAAAATGCCAATTTTCATATATAAAATTTCAGTATTAGAAGCAATAAATGTTTAATAACATACCTATAGATATTGTCATACTGGGACCTTTCATCACCATTTATCCTTTCAAGAGCATATCCTTTAGCACGATACGCCTTTGTCCTCCCGATATTCAAACCTTTAGTCCCTTGAATGTCATCAATTAAAGCACTAATCTTCCAGTCTGGATCACTCCTAAAAGACTCCAAATATCTTTTTGCTATCCATCTAGCAGTTAGATGGTAATTGGTATTCACCTTGATGCAAATAAGCTCAAAATTACATCTCTTCACTTGCATTTTATAGTTGAATTCATCGTGTAAATCTAGTCTCGAAGCATATATCCTCCAAGTGCATTTTCCACCTTCAACCATCACTCCTTTGCAAACAGCCTCAACTATTTTCTGCTCATTCCTTTTAAACTGAATCTGGTATCTGTTGTTTATGCCATCATTCTTGCAAGCTTCTTTAAATTGTCTACCATTGATGAACAATGATCCAATTCTGAATTGAGGATCTTCAAGGTCCCTTTCGGCATGAAAGTCAGGATACCTAAACATTCCTTCATTCTCTGAATCAGAATCACTATACAAAGCATCTGAATCTCCATAGTCTGATGAGTTTTCTTCAATCTCAAACCTCATACCAGTTTCATAACCAGTGCTTGCAATTTGATTGTAATATCTTTGGCTCGTTGTTGATTTAGTTCTCCGCATAGGTTCCTTAGCTTCCTCGATCCCATTGACCAAATCTTCATCGTCATCGTCTAAAACATAATCTGGATCACAAAAACCATTTTCCCCCTCTTGGCTTCCACCAAGTACACTATCACTAAAACTGCCATCTACGTTTTCCACTGAATACTGATCTATAATACCTAAACAAATAATAAAATATATAAATATTGTAATAAAGTTTCTTATATAATGATGCCAACAGAAGAATCAGATATTAAAGTAATACATTTCCAAAAAAAAAACAATGAATCAAATATATTTAATTGAATGGAGTTGACTACCCACTAATATTAAAATAATATCAAAATTGCAAAAGCATATGCCCATATTCCATCTCAACCATTGATTTTAATAACTTTTTGTCCAATGCTTCAAAAGGTATCTACGGAACCACTGCAATAAAAAAATCATTTAGTTTCAATCCCAAACTATTTTATCAGTACAAGGCTAAAAGTACAACTCTTCTCAAATTTCGAATCCACAAAGTAATAAAGTAACTTGGACATTAATTATAAATGGGTGAAGGAGAAAGATACAAAGAGAAAGATAGGACAAAATATAAAATAGAAATTAATAAATATAAAATAGTGGGATTGGAGAAATCAAAACAATGAAGTAAAAAAATTGCAAGGGTTTTAATTTTCAACATACCAGTTCGATCTTAAGGCAAATAAAATTTAACCTAGGTTTGGAGAAAAGACGGAGAAGAACTTGGAGGAAAAGTTGAAGAGACGGAGAGTAGATTGATAAAGTAAAACGTCGAATGATATAGATAGAGAGGAAAGCGATTAAAGACTTGGGAGGGAAATATTAAGGTTAGGTTTAGGGATTATCAAGATCATAATGGTAAATATTGGAGGAATGTTTCGTGAGAATTAATCAAATCTTAGTAACATATAGAATTTACTTGAGGTAATAGATAAAATGAGTATAAGTAATAATTAATATACAAGTTTATTTATAATTATGGAAAAAAATAAAATTTATATACTAAACTAAAATACAATATATAATTGATGCAGGATAAGTGAAATTGACTCCAAAAATAACAACCACATTAACTATTGAATATGACTGCATTTCTACGCGGGATAGTTTGGGGTGCTAAAAGACAAAATAATCCCTAACCCATATAAATTTTCCCGCCCTCTCTTCCCCCTGTTGTCAGAACTCAGGAGATATCTGCAACAGTAGACAATTGATCAGGTGTGTAAACAAAATCAAGAAAAATCAAATTTTGCTCATATTATAGGGCCATAGTTTACTCATCTCCTCGGATCACTTGCTAAACGTTACAGCAATTGTTGCATGCTGCATTTTCTTTATCTTTCTTCACATTAGGGTTTTTGATACGTTCTTTCTAATTTCAAGCTTAAAGAATCAATGGATGATTCGGAAACTGAGGCAGAGGATGTCAATGACTTCGATCCAATGGATTTGTGGACTCCGTGGGGTATGCCGAGAAGAGAAGCGAGCGATGACGAAGATGGAAGCAGTGAAGGAGATGATAGCGATGTGCGGACTAACTGGAGAGTTTTTACTGGTTTTGACGATGATGTGGATAGTGCCGGAAGAGCGCCGGAAGAGGAGGACGTTTTATATTTCAGTGAACTCGATGATATAGCCAGGGGAAAACGAGTGTTGTCTCTGGGAACGGAAGAAAATGAGAGTTTCAGCCAAGAAGAGGAAGAGTTTGATCAAGACCGAGAAGAGGTAGTAGAGGCACTGGAGGTAGCCAAGAATCGTGAAGAAGAGGAAAAGATCAAGGAACTAGAGGCAATTACGGTTCCTACAGGGGCATTCTACATGCATGATGATCGCTTTCAATCTGCTCATAGTAGACAAAGGTAGTTACGTTTAATTTTTTTTCCCAAGAACGATCAAAACAGTGACGAATGTCTTCGCGTCATTATGTGATTTCCAAGATTGTTCCGGCATGTGTCTGCATTAGCATTTGTGTATCTCTTTACAAGAGCAGAGTAGTGAACAGTTGATGGCAATTGGTAATTGTGTTTTGTTAGGCGTCTTGCTTAGTCGGATTCCATCTTTTTTGCCTCGTAATTTGTTGTGCTTTTCAGATTGATCTTTAAGTCCGGGTGTCTAGCAGAAGGGGTGTACTTCGTAGTTAACTTTGAAATTGATGAATGTGTTGAAGCATTTTGTTTTCAATATTGTAGAACTGTGATGAATTGAAGTTTTTAAGAATTTCAAACTACTGTAATTTATTTGCTTCAGGATTGATGAAAAAATGGGCATTTTTCATGTATTTTGAGTTTAGTGTTTTAATGATGTTAATCTCACATAAGTTTTTCTATCATGTGTAGATCTATTTTAATTTCTCATTTGGTTGTCTAAGAAATGGTGTATTAAAAAGATGGTATATCTTTGTTTTGCAACATTGCCTTGTTTAGAAAATTGCTGAAGATTTGGCTAATTACCACCAAGATGAATAAAAGTAAATGAAAAATTCTAATTACTAATTTTGCATTGTATCTCTGTTGTCATTTTTCTCAAGATGTTGCTTGATGTTCTTATTTATTATCTTTTTTCGTGATATCCACTTTGCACATTTGAAATGATTAAATTTGTGTTCAAGTACAGTTTTTAGTGATTTTATTATTATTTTTCTATTTCTGTCTTCATATTTAATCAGATCCTTTGTGCGTCTAGGTTGAATTTTGGAAGACTGGAGTTTAGGAAATTCAAAGATGAAAAGAAATGGGAGCATGACAAATTCGAAGAGATGACCTGCCAAAAGCCAGAGAACAAAAGATTTAATTCTCGAGCCAAAGTTTAGACTCTTACCTGAATATTGTTTCTGATGTCTGAAACTCTTATATGTTGGTGGTGGGAACATCCAGGAGTTATCTCTTATGATATGTTTGAACTTCTTAAAAACGAAGATGGTACCATGACAATTATCTGAAAATATTTTCAGGTTCAGAAGAAACCTAATCCTAGTAGCAACGGCAGCCAAAATGTCCAAATAAGAACTGTAAGAGGTCGAGGGCCTGTAAAGTATAAGCCTCTTTACAGTAGCAGTAATGTAGTGCCTTCAAAGGGAAAGGAGTATGTTAACAATTTGAGAAAATCTCTTTCGCATGTTCCTTTCTTCTATTGGTATATTTGGTACTTATTCCCTTCAGAACTTACAGATCCAGAAAGTTCCCTCAAGTACACTACAAGCCTGTTGATCGTAGCAGTGGCTCACATCTACCAGCAAGACAGAAGGAGTAAGCTAATTGTTACGAAAATTTCTGTTTGTATAGTTACCTTTATGTTGGCTGCATTATTGATATTTTATTTCCTGGAATTTCTGGATACAGGAAACTTCATGGTGTGAACTCAAATGCTGATCTGAAAAAAGTGGATTGTAATTCACTTGCAAACGAGAGGCTGCATCCCCGTACAAGTTCTTTGAATCCTAAAATCTCTTTTGGAATGAAAATGGAAGGAGTTCAATCTGGTACTGTAGGACACATCCAAACTACTGCACTTCCAGGTGACAACACATCTATGGAAGCTTTAAATGCATATTTTCGGGGGAAGAATGTAGCTAACATTCTGGTGGTAGGGACAGGTTTTATTCTAAGGATTATACAATGGAATCTTCCAAGTTGATGGGTCAGGCTACAGATTTTTCTTCCTCGATTTTTAATGCTCATCAGTCACCGACGTATTACAACATTGATAAAGTTTATCCAACAACTAACAACCATGCTCTACTACAATTAACTTTTGGAAGCATAGTTTATTATCCCTCACAATCTTACTCTCGGCCAAGGATTTTAATCTCACAAATTAATGGCTTCCATTTTTTTTGACATATCAAAATCATGTTTCTGAAATGTATTATTTAGGTCACAAATTTTATTCAAACTGCTTGTTTTCAAACCAAAAAAAAGGAATAAAATTATTATTGAGATTCTTATCCTGTATACTGGATATGTTATTCGTGGATGTATCAGTTATTGTTTATTTCATTTTGAAATGTTTGGATGTGTAGCTATGCAGAGTAGAGGCGAATATTGTAGTGACGGCCAGCATGCTATTGACAAGGCTCTCGATTTAAGTGCGGCTCGACAGAAATACAGTTTTGCAAATTTTGGGATGTCTTGGTATGATATCTTCTTTTCAATCCAAGTTATCTTTTGTCCTTTTAAACTCATTGCAAACCCCTAATTTAGTAAGTTTAGTTTGTCAATCTAAGGTTTGTGCTAGGATAAACCACTTTACTAATTAACTGAGATTCCTAAGAATGATATCTTGATGATCTTTAACCATAAATGTACATGTATCTTCTATTTACTAATACAAGCCTGTCTATAGGATGCCCCGCTTGCCAGATATTGTTGGATTTCTAAGCCCCCATTATGCACCTCCTAATGCTTACCATCGTGTGCTCTCACAAGGACAAAAATCTTCTAGTGCTACTGCAAGGTTTGGTGGCATTTTTGTTCTTAAGTTTATGCAGTTACCTTCCATTTACAGAACTAATTATGTGGAACTCCATTTCTCAAATATTGCAATGAAGTTGTTAACGTAGACTTCTCATTTTGGGCCTGTAAAGTATAGGCCTCTGTACAATAGCAGTAATTTAGTGCCTTCAAAAGGAAAGGAGTAAGTTCACAATTTGAGAAAATCTCTTTGGCATGTTCCTTTTTACCATTGGTATTTTTGGTACTTGTTCCCTTCAGAACTTACAGATCCAAAAAGCTTCCTCAAGTAAACTACAAGCCTGTTGAGTGTAGCAGTAGCTCACTTCTACCCGCAAGACAAAAGGAGTAAGCTAATTGTTACGAAAACTTTTGTTTGTATAATTACCTTTATGCTGGCTGCACTATTGATATTTTATTTCCTGGAATTTTTGGATCCAGGAAACTTCATGGTGTGAACTCAAATGCTAATCTGAGAGAAGTGGACTATAATTCGCTTGCAAATGAGAGGCTGCATCGCTGTACAAGTTCTTTGAATCCAGGTGACAATGGAAAGAAAAAGGAAGGAGTTCAATCTGGTACAGTAGAAGAACACTTTCAAATTACTGCACTTCCAGGTGACAATGCATCTAAGGAAGCTTTAAATACATATTCTCAGGGGAAGAATATAGCTGATGTTTTAGTGGTAGGGACTGGTTTTTTCTAAGGATTCCGCCAATCCTATTTTTGAACACCATTATACAATGGAATCTTACAAGTTGATGGGTCAGGCTACAGATTTTTCTTCCTTGATTCTTAATGGTCATCAGTCAACCGCATATTACAATATTGATAAAGTTTATCTAACAACAATTAACTTTTGGAAGCATAGTTTATTATCCCTTACAATCTTACTCCCAGCCATGGAGCTTAATCTAACAAAATAATGGCTGCCATTGTTTTGACATATCAAAATCACGTTCATGAAATGTATTTATCTCACAAATTTTATGCAAACTGCTAAGATTCTTAACTTGTATACTAGCAATGTTATTCATGGATGTATGAGTTATTTATTTAATTTTGAAATGTTTGGATGTGTAGCTATGCAGAGTAGAGGCGAATATCTTAGTGACGGCCAACATGCTATTGACAAGGCTCTTGATTTAAGTGCGGCTCAACAACAATCTTGTTTTAGAAATTTTGGGATGTCTTGGTATCCTATCTTCTTTTCAATCCAAGTTGTATACTCTCACTATATTTTGTCCTTTTAAACTCAATGCAAACCCCTAATTTAGTAAGTTTAGTTTGTCAATCTAAGGTGTGTGCCAGGATAAACCACTTTACTAATTAGCCAAGAATGATATCTTAATGATCTTTAACCATAAATTTACATGCATATTCTATTTACTAATACAAGCCTGTCTATAGGATGCCCCGCTGGCCAGATAATGTTAGATTTCTGAGCCCCCATTATGCACCTCCTAATGCTTACCATCGCGTGCTCTCACATGGACAAGAATCTTCTAGTGTTACTGCAAGGTTTGGTGGCATTTTTGGTTCTTAAGATTCCATTTCTCAAATACTGCAATGAAGTTGTTAACGTAGACTTCTCATATGTTTTTCTCAAATATTGAATACTTGGTAATAGATAATCTCAGTGGCTCTCTACAGTTAAAAAATAATATGCCGTGATAAACTGTATGCATTGTTCTCTCTCCTGAATGAGTATTCACTGATGGATCATAATTGATTTCACTCCTGCAAAATACTTGCACACTCAGCTCTTCATATCGGAGCAAATTAGGAAAAATTAAATTCTAAATATGAACTTTTCTTATACTTCTCACTTCTCATGCTTTGAGTTCAATAGAGGACCCTCCTCTGTCTCTTGTTATGTTTATTAGTCAGCCTTAGATTTAACTGAAGTAGAAAAAAACAGCTTTTATAAGTGAATTGCAAACTGTGTCATTAGCATGCGTATTGTTATGTGACTTGGGCTAGGCCTGCATTTGTAACAAATATGCAGTTATAAAGATGCAAAGAAAGCCTCTGAAGGAAATCTAACTCCAGGTCGAGCTGGTTAGTTGAATTATAGTTTCTTGTTGATGTTCAATCTAGAAATACTCAAAAAGATATGCCATTGTGTTGTTAATGATAATGGAAGTTACAAATGCAGAAGATGTGAAGAATCAATGTGGGAACCGAAGGTCCAAAGTTCAGAGGTAAGTGGACTCTTGCCCCCATTGTGTTTTGCATCTCTATGTACATCAGTCCAACAATTATTGTGCAGATATTCGGATATGAAGTTTAACCGTTAAACTGAAGTCAACAGATTAAGTCACCTATATAACAGCCGGTTAGTTAATGATCCTTCTGATTTGCTTATGTTTCATACTTTTCTCGTGCTTTAACTCCAGCATATAGTTTCTTCATTTAGAAGTATGTTTGAAACTTACCTAAATAAAGTGTTTTATATTGTTATTAATATTTTTAAGAATATTGTTTTTTCGTTAAATTGCTAGATGAATTAATTGAGTTTTATTTCTTGTCCTTGTTTGTTTACGGTATATTTGTGAGTTTGATAATCAGCAAAAGTTAGTACTGGTTATTGATGTGAGATTGAATTCCAATTTGAAGTAAAAAGCTACAGATAGCAATTAGTATGCCTCTTGTAGATGATCACTATTGATTTAGGATTGTAAAGTAAATATAGATGACTCGCCCATTATAGCCCAATTACCCCATGGCCCAGGAGGGGAAGGTGTGTCCAAAGAAAGAAAAGAGGAAGCAAGTAATAATTTTACACTGGATGCTTGTATGGGGTGGGGTGGGCATGTGTCAGGGGTGGTGCCTATTTTGTCTTTTAGCATTGTAATTTCTTAAAGAGGGGGAGGGTGGCTGGTTTGCTATGTTGGGTTCTCCAGCAATTAGCTGTGAGGGAAGGGCTTAGCCTGGGGAGGGTATTACCATTTCAGTGTAATCCCTATTTTGAGTGTTGACAGTGTACATCTTATCAATACTATTATCTATTTTCTCCTTTTTTATTCCTTTCTTGTTATAAGCCCTGATTCATCATTTAGAAGATCAAGTTTCTAACAGACTCTTTATCTTTTGATTTAGCCTAATCATTTTGTAGTTGATGAGAAAAGCCAGTCTTATTGAGCTTCACATGTTGGTTGCTGAGATGAGCAAATTCACGAGGAACTACCCCATTTTGCAGAGGTTAGAGTTTATACTCTGGCTTTGATATACTTTCCAATCTGTACTATATGATTAGTGATTGGTATAAGTGAAAATTGATACTTGATAAACAAGTCGGAATAGAGACTATAGATCTAATTCATACTCAGTTGGGGTCAAAAGAGAAAAAGAACATTGTTAGCAAGTACACTAATATTGGGTTATACTTGTGTCATGCTGGCAATTGGATTAAAAACATCTATGAAGAAATTAGAAATAAGTACTTGACCCTGCCCTAACATATAAATTTATCCTATTTGGAGATGTAAGATGGGAAAGCGTTTTATCATTGTAATTTAGCTATCAAATGGTTGCTACATATGTTAGAAAATTCCCAAGTTTTCAAGCTTAAAATATTACTTATTTGAACTCAAACTTAAAAAGTGAAGTATTTGATAATAAAAAAATAAAAATAAAAAAGTGAATTTGTTCTAAGTCTATTATTAAACGACAATTTGATTATTCGTCCTCCATAATAACCTTTCAAAGACCTAATAAGGGAACATATTCTTTAGGGTTAAAAGTGGGGTAGGAATTTTCCGATTCTTATGGAGATTCGTCCCAATGGAGATGGGGAATCCCCGATAAGAATCTCCTAGGGGTGGGGATGGGGACTATGTTCCCAAATCCGGTAAATCTCCGAATCCGATAAGAAAAACTAATTTTTAATTTTTTATAAGTACTATCAAATAATCTTACAAAAATTCTTGATTAAGCTTAAAATTAGATTATAAAATATAATAATATAATATTTATAATTTATTAATTTTTCTATATTAATATTAAAAAGTGACAATATACTTAAAAGCTAATCTTTATCACCATTTCATTAATCATCTAATTGATTTTATAATTGAATTGATATGAACTATATTATTGAATTATTTTTAGTTTTATTTAATTATTTTCACTAATTATATTGTATCAATTTTTTCGACGTAGTAATTTTAGTTTATGTTACTTTGATAGAAAAATTAGCATATTTTTTTTGTTAACAAAGAATTGGGGATTCCCCGATGGGAAATGGGGAATCCTCGATTGGATACGGAGAAAAAATTTTCCCCGAATCCTTAATGGTGATGGGGATTGGGAAATTTTTTTCCCTAAAACCTTAACAGGAATAGGGATTGAAAATGAAAAATGTATACTCTACCCCAATAAGCTCCACTTTCAATCCTAATATTGTTGCACGCGTTATTTTATTGCTAATTAAAGTCTTATGTGATGTTTTTTCCATTATAGATAAGAAAGGGACCAAACTCTCTTACTTTTTTTATTTGCTAATCTCGTCTTCTGCTTGCTAATTATTCAATTTAGTTTATTTAATAAAGTCTCACATGTGAAAAAACTAGAAAAGCTATAATCTGCCAAGTTGCAATTTTGGTGGAAAATATCAAGATCTTCTTTTTATTCTTTTAAAATTTTATTAAAAATAATAAAAAATTTATTACACTATTAAAATAATTAATTTATTATATTTATTTTATATAAATATTTTTTTCTTAATTACTTCAACATAATTTCATAATATATAATCTTTTATCTAATTAATGAAAAGGCAATTGATAAAGACAAATAAAATATAAATTATGTTCAAATAATTATTCTATATTTTCTACTCTAAACTATTATTTTTACACTATTTACTCTATTTATACAGTTGTCATAGTAAATTCGCTCTACCTCATTACTCCATTTTCTATTTTAAAAAAATGATCTTTTCATCCAACAATATATTATTATTATTATTATTATTATTATTAGTGTAGTGCCCGTGCGATGCACGGATAGGTCATTTGTAATAAATATATTAATGATAAGTTTATTTTGTAATATATATATATATATATATATATATATATATATATATATATATAATAATAAAAATAGAAAATATTAAAGCTAACAAATATGTTATATCATGTATCAAATTATATCATTTATTTTACAGCTTCATTTGTTACTTGTCCATTATTATCATAGACCAGAATTTCAAACTCTCTTTTTGTCATTCGTGATAGAGCTACATAAAGTTGTCCATGTGTGAACACGGATCTTCTAAGAAATAATCCCACATGAGAAAGCGATTGTCCTTGACTTTTAGTGATAGTTATGACAAATGACAATGTAAGTGGGTATTGCTTTCTATGAAATTTGAAAGGTAGTCGTGCATCGAATGGTGTTAATGTCATTCTGGGAATGAACACGTTTTCTCTAGCCTTAATTCTTGTTAGAATCTTTGTTTCAATGACCTGATCTCCTAGTTTCGTGACAATCAATCTCGTGCCATTACACAATCATGATGTTTGATCTATATCCCTAAGTAGCATCACTGGCACACCCTCCTTCAAAGTGATTGAGTGATTCAAAATGTCTGAAGATTAGATATTATTTAAGATTTGATGCACGAATAGGTCATTTGTAATCAGTATATCAATGATAAATTTATTTTGTAATATATATATATATATATATATATATTAAAGCTAAAAAAATATATTATATTCTGTATCAAATTAAATTGTGGGGCACCTCTTTATATACAATATCTCAGTAGTATGTATTTCCAAATTATAAAAAATTGAAGTCAATCACTATTATTTAAAATACTCACACAAAGGCAAAACCATAGAGTTATTTCCTATATTGCTGAAATTTGATGATGTTCTTGCTCATTTTTCCGTCGAATCTCCATTTATTCCTAAAAATATTAATGTAGTTAATAAAAAATAACTTTTTATAATTTAATTATCGTAAAAAAACTATATTTATAACATCCGAATTCATAAAAATATTATTTTTTTAATGATGTTAAAAATAATTTATCCTAAGTGTATAGATACAAAAACAATAGTCCAATTTTTTAGCTAAATATTTTTTTTCATAAAAAAGAAATATAATTGTTAGCAGGCCTAATTTTAATTTTATGAATTTTAAAAGAAGGTCCAATTGAAGTAATCATACATGTAAATTTTATACACAAAAAAATATGAGGGTCAATTAATTCCTTTAATCAGCTATTTAACTTCTTAATTTCATTTCCTTGTTCAATGTTCATTAGTTAATATTATATATACATATATATTGTCTTCCTTTAAATAAAATTTCTTATTTAACATTTTTTTCCTTAATTAATTTCAATAATTAATCATCTTAACATATAAAAGAGATAAAAAAAATAAATATTTATTGTGATAATAATGGAATTTTTTTAATAATTTCACTTGATCAAATAATTAAAAATATTCATTATTATCCATAAAAAGAAGTAAGAACTATTATAAAATTCAATTTTTTTTCTTAAATATAATTATAATCAACAAAATCAAATAAAATAAAGAATAACAAATTAAATTTTAAAAAAATAGATTTAGGGGGTATATTAGTTCATAGATATACGTAATGGATAATTATGAAATTTGAATTCACTTGATCAAATAATTAAAAATATTTCATTATTATCCATATGAAGGATTAAGGCCCTGTTGTTTTCAACTGATAAATAGATGTATTGAACTAAACTAAATAGATTGGTACTGAACTGAATTGAACTATGTTGAATGGTACTGAAACTGAAAATATTAAAACTGAAAATATTGAAATTGAATTATAATTAATAATATAAATAATATTTTTTAAAATATTAAAATTTATTAACATTATTAATAACACTTTAAATAATATTATATATTGTAACAAAATTTATTAATTATTACATATAATAATAATAATAATAATAATAATAATAATAATAATTAAATATACCATTATAAATTACTACTATTATTATTATATTTTATATTTTATTGCAATTATCGTTATAAATATTATCTTACTATTTTTATTGTTATTAATATTTATAAAATATTATTACTTTTATTTATTTATTTATTTATCCTACAAAATTCTTCATCGTAAAAATAATAATTAATAATTGTAAAAATATTTTCATTGGTTACTTTTTCTTTGTTGTTATTTATGATTACTAATATTAATTAATAATATTTTATATATTGTATAAATAGAAATGAACTAAAATTGAAATTGAAATTGAAATGATATTATCATTAATATTCATTGCTTTTTTATTATTTATGAATAATAATATAAATTAGTAATATTTATATAATGTATAAACTGATGTTGAATTCTGAATGCTGAATGCTGAATGCTGAATGCTGAATATTGAATACTGAATACTGAAACTGAACTAAACTGAATGATATTGAACTGAATGGTACTGAACTGAACAGAAATTAAGTTGAAAAGAACATGGCTAATTACTATTATAAAATTTAAATTTTTTCTTAACTTATGGAATTCAATTTAAAATAATAATAAAAAATGTATACATACCGAATAGAACATCTTCATTGACTTTGTTTAGATCAATCAACTCTATATAAGGGACTAATTTGAATAAATTTAAACTAAAATGTTGGTCATTGACCTCCCGAACAATCGTCATCGACGAAAATGTTAACCTCCATTCATTTGTTGTTAGCTTAGGTGTTTTGATATTATTCTGGTTGATAATGAAGTTCCTCATATTGTATATCTTGAGTTCTTGAAGATTATCAACAAACTTAGAAATATTAGTTTTTGTTACTGTCGCTTGAATGCGATCTCCCTATTGCAATATTACAAAACATAAAAAAAAGTAGAATTTTTTTGTTAGTTATGCAATTTTATTAAACATTTAGTGTGATAAATTTTTTAATACTCAATTATAAATAATTTATTAACATACCTTTTCGTCTTACAAAACCATTTCAATAATAAATATTGCATTTGATTTATTTCGTTCTGGAATGGTCCAAAGGCGGAGAACACGTACTTTGAGGGTCCATTGCATCTTAGTTGGATTTATATCGCATATAAAATCCGTCTTCAGTTGCACCCTAAGTGGGTTGATATCATCCACCGAATTATGTTTCTGCTTCAACATAATAAACAATATACTTTTCTATAATTATCGTGTGTTTTCCTGTCAAAATTTAATGAGGAAAAATGAGTCACACGAATTCTTAAATAAGGAGGAGTAAGTATTGTTACGAAATTCAAATTTATTCTTAAATAGGATTATAACCAACAGAATTAAATAAAATCAAGAACAATAAATTAAATTTTAAATAAATAGATGTGGGAGATATATATTATTTTGATTTGTTTCTATAATTCACCATAATTAATTATTTCCTTATGAAAAGTAGTTATTGCTATTAATCATTATCATTTTTCTAAATCAAACATATTCAATAAATATATTAAAATCAGTTTTCTAAAATTCCGATTTAAATTCAAGAAAAAATATCCAATTTAATAATTATTGTAGACGGCGATAAAATCTGCTCATATATAGTGTAAAATCAATTAAAGTAAAAAAAGTTCTTATATGTCACCAAATAATTGAAAAAGTTAGCAATAACATATCGAATATTCACATTGGTAAAAAAAAAGAATTAACTTGTAAAAAAAATTTCATAACAATTGAACAATATGAACAACAAATTAAAATTTAAAAAATATGACTCTATTGATTATAATCCTATTTAATAATTAATGTGACTCTTTTTTTCTCATCAAATATTTTATTATTGTTGTTGTTGTTATCAAATATTTTATTATTATTATTATTATTATTATTATTATTATTATTTTATAATCAACATGTGTTATATTTTTAGTATTGTTGTGAGTAATATAAATATTAACCAATTTTAAATACCCATCAAATATTTTATCGTTGCTACTGTTGTTGTTATTATTATTATTATTTTAATTTTATTTCAATTTTATATTTTACTATTATTATAATTAGTGTGAATATTAACCAATTTAAATTACCATTATTACAGATATATTAACCAAATTCTATAATAATATAGCATTACCCTATATATATAAAAGAGTAATATAAATTGGAGTAGTATGGTAATAAGATAAAACAAATATAATAACTAAATGTTACTATTTTTCTTAAAGGTATAAGGATAAAAAGGTAATTTAAAATTTCTTTTCTTTTATATATATATATATATATATATATATCAACTTTTTATACCTTCAATTAAATAAATCATTATAATTAAATAATTAAAAAATAAAAAATAATATTAAAATATTTATTTTCAAACATAAAATAAGATATGAGTGATTTTAAATTTAGAGTAATTTATATCTTACTTTAATATAAAAAGGATTTGGATCCTACTCCAAATATAAAGTGTCACCCTAATAAAATAAAAATGATAAAAGACGAACTCTTAAAATGAATATTGTTATTATCCATAGAACAAGTTCCGCTCTGCAGTGAAAAAAGTATTATTAGAAAATAAACTACGTTTTTTAATTAATATAGTTTTTTTTTCACTTGAGTTCATTTTTTTGTTTGTTTTCACCAAAAACAACTTAGGATGTCAACGAGCCAAATTGAAACCAACCTATATGAGCTCAGCTTGGTTTGAAAAGGAAAATAATTGAGTTCGGCCTATTACTCGTCGAGCTTGAAAAGTTGTAGCTCGTCTCAAGTTTTTGACAAGCTGAACTTGAACTCATAAGCTTATGAGTTTAAACGAGCCTTGTATAGAAATGAATTTTTTATATTAAATTAATAGGTATATGTTTTTTTTAATGGTTGTGATTGCCTTATTATTAAGGAGTTTTAAAGAAAAATTGATTTTACATCTTTTTTAATTAAAAATTAATCCTACGGTGAAACTATCACTCAAGTCAATGACATATATTATGAATATTAAATTTTGTAATATATTGTAATGAATATATAAATTTTTTATAAAATATATAATAATTAATATTGTTATGCGAGTCGATCACAATGTCGAGTCGATCTAACTTAGGCTGAATTTGATCGAGTCGATCTTGCAAATAGCCCAATTTCATGGCTGATCATTAGTAAAAGGACTCCGGTTTTACTTTTAGGCCGAAGTTTGGTTTCAGTCATTCATATAATTAAAAAGACGTTAGAAAGAAGTGAAAAAAACCCCAAAATTTCCTGACCCTATACAGGTAGGATTTGATTCTCAGTCAACAAAATCTCCAAAATGATTCACTGTTAGCATTAAATCCACATTTACCAACTTACTTTTGAATTTCTTGCTTTAAATTTCATCCAATCCATGTACCCTAATCAATTTTTGGCTTCTGTACTTGATTGAGATGAATATGTAATAGGTGTTTTTTTTCTCTTTAACAAGATTTCACATTCATAATAAGCCATATAAAGCCTTAATATTAACAGGACTCATGAAGCTCATTTAAGGAACTTGCCCACCAAGTTAAGGGGATAAGAACACATGTCAATTATCTAAACATTCATTAACCCCCAAGGCTGGACACGTGGCAGCCATCCAAGAGACACTATCCCCTATATAAGGAATTAGGGCACGCATCCCCGGGTAATTCCACACACAACCTACATCTTTTAGTAACATCTACGTCATCCCCTTAAGCACACTAACTTGAGCGTCGAAGAGGCCACGTCGGACACCTAACCTGACCCTCTCACGAGTTGTTAATTGTGCAGGTATCTCGATCAAGGAAACACCGAGCCGATCCTGTACCCCCAAGTCCCATGACATCAAATTGGTGAGGTGAGCGTGGATCGAACACAGTGACCCGGTTTGTTCAGTTTGAGGAACCTGCATCTTTCTTATTTAAGTTCCTATAGTTGGTAGTAGCAATGGAAGATTCAGCAAGAAAAAAGCCCGCCCTGAAGCCAACATCGAACAAGGTCGACACGAAAAGGACCCCGGGGTCGACAAGTGAGTTAACGACACCCCCAAAGCCGGTTGACGCATCGGGTAAAGAACTCGAGAATATCATAATACGGCCGGAGTTTGATGCTCAGATAGAAGGAATGTGGCAAAGCCCGACGCCTCGGACGATCTCAAAATACTGGCGACAATGACAAAGCAAGTCATGTACAAAATGAGCCACATGGATCATTCAGTGAACACCTTAAATGTGCAACGCATGGCCACAGAGGGTAAGGTCGTTAACTGGAGTGGAGAGTAGCGACATCGGCCCAATCCGGGTCTACCTCGAAAGGGTTCCAGAACCTCAAGAGGCCTCTGACGTATGAGCGAAGCCAGGAAGACGACGCTCTTTCAACCCCCACGGCGTCGGATCTTCAACCCGAGCTGAGTTTGCGAGAGCTAGGGTCCCATAGGTCAGGTAGAGGGCTAGTAAAATAGCAACTCGGACCACGACCTGGAGCGACCGCAGTGACGAAGGACTATACCAACTTCACTCGCCCCTATGAGCGCAAGTCCGGCCAGAAAAAAGGAGAGACGAGGAAAAAGCCTCGGTGCGGCTCCCTAAATACATCTGTTCACTCATCAATGAAGGAACCCAGAAGGTCGATAGCCAGGTCTGATCAAACTATAGCCTCCAAACAGGTGATTGAAGAAATTGAGAAAAATTTAGCCTCAAAATGGGCAAGCGATGTGATGAAAAATGTGAAGGCACTCCTCGCAGACATAGGAATGGACGCGCCATCCCCGAGATTGAGGACGCGGAATCGCCGTTCTCCCCCAAGATTTTAAGGGCTGAATTCCCCGAAAGTTTCAAATGGCCGAAGTTACGGGACTACAACGGTACTAGCGACTTGACCCTTCATGTCAAGAATTTCAGGCAGAAAATGGCAACCACCAGGGCAACTGATGCGATGCTATGTAAGATCTTTCCAACGACCCTCGAGGGAACGACCACTTTCTAGTTTGAGAATCAAAAGCCAGGATCGATCACGAGCTTCAAGGCAATGATAAAAGACTTCCTCTTGTACTTTGTAACATCGATTCCACCTTATAAGACTATTCAAGATTTACAGTTGATGAGGCAGGGTCGAAATGAAACACTGGAAGATTTTATGGAGTGATTCCAAAGGGCGACCCTCGAGGTAAAGGGGTGTAGCGTCGATGTCGCCACTTATATACTAGCAAGCAATAGTAAAAATACCGACCTTAAAAAGGATTTGCTCACAAGAAGACTCAAGAGCTTGGCATTAATGATGTAGAAGGCGCGAGAGTGGGTAACTTACGAGGCCCATGAGAAAGGAACACCGGTGCACAAACATATAGGCCGACAGCCGAGTCCACCCCGGTCTAATAAGGTACTCCCGAGGCCCCCAAGGTATGAATACAAACGTCGCGATCTTCCTAAGGACCTCATTCCTTTGAGAGCAGATCAGAAGGAAGTGCTATACTGGATAGAGAAGAATCGACAGTACATCAAATACCCACCAAAGATAAAGCGGCCGGGAAAGCCAGGCACCTATTGTGACTTCCATAAATCGGAGGGCCATGACACTGAGGATTATCAACATTTGGCCATCGAACTCAACAAAAGGGTAGCTGAGGGGAAACTTGACCACTTCATGGCCGGACCATGATAGCATCGGCAATAGGAAGAGCGTGCAGAGAGGAATCGAGTTGCTCCTATAGAGAGGGCAGCCGATTCCCCCTAGCTCATAGAGGAGTTATCAACATCATTTGTGGAGGGCCGACGTTAAAAAAATGAAAGGTGTCGCCAATAAGTAACATGATCCGAGATAGAGGGGTATATTATTCCTTCACTCATATACCAAGGCCAGCCTCGCATCAAGACGCACTGGTAGTCAAGATGGAGGTCGAAGGGTTCCTAGTTAAAAGAGTGCTAGTAGATACCAGTAGCTCAGTTAACCTGATGACCCAATCCATATATGATGCCCTCGGATTAGATCCGAACAAGCTCAGAGTCGATCAGGACCCGATCTTGGGCCTAGGTGGCCACATGGTCAAGGTCATAGGATCAGCCATGCTGCAGGTCATAATGGGAGATGAATCGATCAAATGGAAGTCGCAGGCCTAGTTTTTGATCATGGATATGGCCTTGGCGTACAACATTATTCTGGGAAGACCAATCCTAGTTGAGTCTGAGGCGGTGGTCAACTTATGCTATCTTATAATGCAGATTCCCACTAGGCACGGCATGGCTACGGTTAGGGGCAGCTAGAGGATCATATGAGAAACATATTTGGCATCAATACAGGTTGGGCCGACCCATCAAGCCATAGAAAGTTTGCCGGATAAGACCGAGTCCCACGGCAAGCTGGAAACGTTACTCCTAAGCTAAGATAGGAAAGTATTTATCTCGGAGGACGTAAACCCCCAAGCAAAGGCCACCCTAATCGAGGTTCTCAGGAGGAACGAAAAATCATTCGCTTCTATAGAGGCAGACGTCATAGGGGTCAATCCTAGGGTTATGGAGCACAAGTTAAATGTCGACCTGAAAGCCAACCCAGTCAAATAGAAGTGCAGGAACCACAGTCCGGAAAAGCAGCGCGCCATTGAGGAAGAGGTGGCAAAACTGTTAAAGGTAGGTCATATTAGGGAGGTTCAGTACCCCGATTGGATGACAAACATAGTATTGGTCAAAAAGCCTAGTTTAGCGTATCAAATGTGTGTTGACTTCATTGATCTAAAAAAAGCCTGCCCAAAAGACAATTATCCGCTGCCCAACATCGACTCCCTTGTAGACACAACTGCAGGCTACAAGTCTTACTCCACCATGGACATGAAGGTGGGGTACAATCAGATACCCATGGCCAAGGACGACGTGGAAAAGACTTTGTTCATAACCCATAAAGGAACGTATTATTACAAAGTCATGCCATTTGGGTTAACAAATGCGGGTGCGACCTACTAGAGCTTGGTTAATAAAATATTTAAAGGCAAGATAGGCGATACGGTGGAGCTATACATCGATAATATGATCATCAAAAGCAAGACAACCGATGCACACCCGGTCAACCTTGAAGAGGTGTTGCACATCTTGCAGTAGTACAAGTTAAAGTTGAACCCAGAAAAGTGTGCTTTTGGCATAGCGGCAGGGAAGTTTCTAGGATTTTTAATCTCCCACCTAGGGATAGAGGTAAATCCTAATAAGATCAAGGCAATAATGGAATTGCAGCCTCCCAAGACTGCGAATGATGTACAGAGGTTGAATGGCAAGATCAATGCCTTGGGTCGATTCATATCATGCTCGGCCGAAGATGTATACCTTTTTACAAAATCCTGAAAGGGGCAAAGAATTTCACATGGACCGATGAGTGCGCCAAGGCATTCGACAATTTAAAACAGTCCCTCTCCTCACCACCACTACTTAGTTGACCCACCCCTCGAGAGTGTATATTTCTCTACATCAGCACCTCTTAAGAGGCGCTGGGAATGACCTTGGTTAGGAAGGAGAAGGCAGAGTAGTACCCCGTGTATTATTGCAGTAAAGTACTCAGGGATGCCAAGCAAAGATACCCCCGTCTCGAGAAAGCTGCTTATGCTGTCATTATTGTGTCTCAAAGGTTGCGACACTACTTCCAATCTCATAAGATTGTAGTGCGAACTGACCTGGGTCTGAAAAAAGTTCTCCAAAGACCTGAGACATTGGGCAGATTAGCAGAATGGGCAGTGAAATTGTCAGAGTTTGACATCAGGTTCGAGCCAAGCAAAGCGATGAAGGCTCAAGTGTTAGCAGATTTTATATAAGAGGCCCCATCGCCCGAGCCTACCATGTTGATGGACGAGACATGGAAAGTTTTTATTGACTAAAGTTCTACCCAAGGACAGGGGGGCATAGGAGTGCATATGCGAGGTACAAACGGAATAGTCATTAATCAGGCGGCTAGACTCTTCTTTGCCACAACAAATAACGTGGCCGAATATGAGGCATTCATCCTCGCCTTACAGTTGATCGAAGTAATATAGCCGAATCGAGCTCATGTCTATAGTGACTTGAAACTCGTTGTCAATCAGCTAGGGAGAGGATATGCAACAAAAGATGCGACAATATAGTAGTACCTTACCCTAGTGCGAGCGCTTATCGGCAAGATAAAGTAGACATGAACGAAGATAGAAATTCGACACATACAGCGAGCTCAGAACGCCGAAGCTGATAAGTTAGCAAAGGTGGCATCGGATCCTAGTAGGGATAACCTCATCCATTGTACCATTGGAATCATTGACCGACCTAGCATTAGAGGGAGTGAGGTCCTGGTCATTTTGGATAAAGCCGAGCCAACGGACGAATGGTACTCCCCGATATGGAGATACCTAAAAGATTCCACCCTCCCAAAAGATGAAGTCGAGGCACAAAAATTGTAAGAAAATCGTTTCAATATTCGATCCTAGGTGACCACTTGTATCGGCGATCATTTAGCCACCCTTGGAGGAAGTGCTTGGGGAAGAGAGATGCCGATTATGTCTTGCACGAGATCTATAAAGGAATCTATGGCCAAACTTTAGGGCTTCTATTGGCCAACAATGGAGTTAGACGCTAAGGAATTAGTGGAAAGGTGCGAGTCGTGCCAAACGTATGCAAAGAATATCAAGTCACCACCCTCAAAGATGACCACCATCCGAGCGGCCTGGCCTTTCTCCATGTGGGGGATGGATATCATCGGATCCCTTTCGGTGGCGCAATATCAAAAGAAGTGGATCTCGTTGCAGTCGACCATTTTTCGAAGTGGGTCGAAGCCGAAGTTATATCAATGATCTCCCCTAACCAGGTTATATAGTTCTTCAACAAAAGCATCATCATGAGGTTTGGTATCCCACACACCTTGATAACGGATAATGGCACACAGTTTAATTGTGAAGCATTCAACGCTTATTGTGGCGGGCTCAAGATTAGGCTTCGGTTCTCCTCTGATTATACCCCCAATGCAATGGTATAACCGAGGTAACAAATAGAATGATCATGGACGGAATCAAAATGAGAGTACTAAAAAGCAGCTTGAGCTAGGTCGATGAGCTACAAAACGTCCTATGGTCTTATCAAACCACGCCGAGGATAGCAACAGGAGAAAGGCCCTACACACTGGTGTATGGAACCGAGGTTGTAGTGCCAGTCAACATAGGCACCCCTAGCAAAAGAGTTTAGCATTATATCAGTCCAACCAGCAACAACAAAAAGCTAAGGTCAAACTTAGATGACCTAGAAGGGCGAAATTACCGAGCTTATGTCAAAGCAGCGGCCTATAAGCAGAGGGTCGCATTGGCCCTTAACAAAAAGGTAAAACCCTGAAGCTTCTAACTAGGAGAGCTCGGGCTCTAATCAACTGAAGCATCGAGGGCTAGGGCAGGCCAGGCCAGGGAAAGCTTGGTATGAATTGGGAAGGCCCATTCAAAGTCAATCAAAAAATCGGGCTGAATACATACAAGCTTGAGGATATAGAAGGGAAGATTTTGCCTCGAACATGGAATGTCGCGGCCCTGAGAAAGTTTTTCGCCAGGGAGTAGTCTACCTAGATGTCTTGGTAGTTTTATCTGAATAAGTTTGCGTCAGTCCTATGTGAAGGTCGATCTTTTATGCTTTCTTTTTAAGTTAGTCTTATGTGAGTGTCGGTCTTTTACATTGGTAGTTTATAGTTTTTGTCGGTCGTGTTTATGTTTTTATATGGATGTACTCTCCGGCATATATTAATGAAAAGGGAACCGTTTATTCAAGTTTATGTTCAAGTATTGCATAAAACCAACGTGTAATGAGCTAGGCAACCCCAAGCAGAGTCCCCTTTACCGTAAGAAAGTAAATGCAAAGCTAAGAGAAAATGAAGCAACTGAAATTAAAAGGAAGTTCATATATCAAAATAACAAATTACACATCTCTGGGGGCCGAGACAGAGCATCATCCTTGGCCTCCCCCATCTCACTGAGGTGGCATATGAATGATAAGATAACGTCTCCTCTCCCTCGCTCTCAGCCTCTTCACTCCCACTCCCCTCTATATCGACTTCTTTTTCCCTATACCGAGCTCAAATAAGCGCAAATCCTTAAACTAGGGGGTCATCTTTACATCAGCCTCAAGCTCAGGAAGAAATGCCAAATCATCTAGGTCAGAGGCAAGATGCTGAAACTTCTCCTGAACCTTTCGAAGAAAGTTGGAGCAATAATTCACCTTGTAATGTCACGACTGATCTTGCGCCACCAACTCCTTCCTTTGATAATGATGCTTCAGAGCCTTGCCACACCTCTCATGTAAATCACGGCTTTTACTCATCTGTTCTAGCCTCTTCACAACCATGTAGGCCTCATTCTTCAACCTCCAAACTTCGGCCTTTAGTGCACGGTTATCCTTCTTCAGAACATCCACCTCCTCTGCATGCTTACGTCCGATCTCTTTAGCAGTCAAGGCCGATGATTCTTGATAGGACTTCAGCTCTTGCTCTTTCACCAAGGCCTTCTCATGATAGTCATCTCTTTCCTTCTTTAGCTGAGCAAGCTGAGCATTGTACTGCTTCTTCGAGTGCCTAACGACCCCGATCTCTTTATCCTTTTCCATCAAAGTCTTGGTCATGAAAACCGTATCAGACAAAGCCTACATCGGAGCAGAGAAATCTCAGATAAGGAGATACAAGAGTTAAAACAGTAGACCAAGAAATAGGACTTATAGTGATAAAGTTGGTTTGGTGGTGAAAAGCCTGTTGAGCGACCTTCCCTCGCCGTTGCCTCTTAATCTCGAAGGGAGATGGGTAAAACTAGCAAAATCACGGATGATCAAGTCCTTCTCTAGCTTAACGTCCAGACCGACAGTAAGCTTCCACATCTGATAGCAATAAAGTGCATAAGTAATAAAAGAAGAAAGCAGCATAAGGGAAGTATAAAAAGAAGAGGTATTCTTATGTCAGGCGACGACATATAGAGACCCTTATTGGATGTAGTCGTTGCCCCCGCGACCTCAACCACTTCCTTCCCCTTTTCACAATCTGCAAGCTTCCTCTACTTTCCCCTTAAGTCCTCACCATGAGACTCGGTCTCCAAATCTATAAAAATAGTCTTGAGGGGTTTCTCCTTCCCGTGGATGACTGCTCCGGTCATGTGAACTACTCCGTCAGTGCCTAGCAAAGGGAAAGAACTTATCCCTGCCTTCGGCGCCTCATTTTCAATGCAAGCTCTGAAGCCAGGGGAACCGGATAAGGCCACACCCATCGGGGTACTTCCCTCAACTTGTGAAGGTTTCAGAGCCTTGGGTTTCTTGGACTTTCTTTTCTTTGGCCTCGTCGAGGTTGCGAGAACAATAAAGTAATTACCTGAGTTAAACATACCTGCTATGAGCGGACGACATTTTACGGACGGGCTGCGAAGTCTAGCCGGAGGACCGGTCTCCTTAAAATTACGGGCGTGATAGTGATTGTGAAAATGGTTTGCATATTTTTATGTTCAAAAGACACAAGATCAAAATCTCGTACTTAAAATAGAGTCGCCACCCAGTTCGGCTTAACCAAAAAATTTTGGTACGATTTCCCACTGGGTGGTAGACCATACCTTAAGTAGAGATTCCGAGTTCGGATGATGCTATCTATTTTACATTGGCCATGTTAAAGTATTTCATTCTTTCGTAGTCTGTTTTAAACCACCCTATTTATTGTGTTTTCGACTTATATATTGTCAGCGCGTTATTTAGCAAGCATTCAAAAGCGGGAAATAAATAATTATTACAGTCATTCAACAAATAAAATGCGGAAAATAAATAATAATTACATGGCTTTTCAAATCTTATACATTTTTCTATACAATAAAGAAAATACCTGAAGGCCTAACATTCACCTATCCTAAATCTACCTGAACAAAGCGGTTAGCACAAATAAGGTACGTATGCAAGGTATATCACACATAACGGCGCCTCTGACAGCAGGGTCAGGGGGCGGTAGCCCCTCGTGGAGTCCAAGGGGAAGCGCTCCTTGCGGGGTGGAGGGGCGATAGCCCCTCGTGGGGTCATGAGGCAGCGCCCTGAGCGGGGTCCGGGGGCAGAGCCCCGGGTTGGGGAAAAGTCATTTTAGAATATAAGTTCCCTTTGAAAAATTCATTTTCCAAACGAATTTTGGGGAAAAGTCCATTTTGGACACGATCGTTATTTTCACCAAATTATTAGTGAAAATGCCACATGTTTTGGGGTTTGGATCGTTTTCGGGGAGTTCTGGACTCCCTTCGTTACACTGTACATCCGAGCTTCGGAAATTAAACTAGGTCAAAAATAAATGAAAACTAATGTGCTGTCCAAAACTCCATACCGCCGGTGGTATGAATGAGGCCTCCGCAATGATCTTATTTACACTGGCAGGCTGTATGACATTCTGGATACCATAAAGAAAGGGTCCTGTAAGAAAATAGAGCCATTGGGGACAAATGAGGCCACTAGCGGTATCAATGATTCCGCCGGAGGCATGGTTGATACCGTCGGAGCCTTCAAATGCCCCCGGCGGCTTTAGTTCCTTGCAGCTGTTTTTGGCTGAAAAGCGACCAAAAACCCAAAACTAAGCACGAAACAACAACTAAACATAACAAACAAGTAAAATGAAAGCCAAGGAGCTATGAGACTAAAAATTTTTACCTTGGGGCCGTGAATCCACCTTTTCGTGATTCGAATGACACCTTCGGGGACCTCAAATGATGATTTGGGAAGTAAAGGGGTGATTTAGGTCACTAAATCCTATTTTAGTGATTTCTAAACTTAAATTTCACCTAGTATCAGAGAGTTCAGTAGAGAAAAACCAAGAAAAGATGAACTGAATCCTCTTTTCTTACATTTTCTAAACCTTATCCCACTAGAACTAGCTCAAATGCTCAAAATCTCCTCAAGACTTTGAGAGGTGGAAGAGTCGAACCCTTAAAATGGCTGTGAAATGCTACTTATATAGGCTAAAATCCATTGGGAAATTCCTTGGATCAATTATCTGTCGCATATTGAGCAAAAAGGCACACAACTAATTTGCAGCAGAAGGCCATGCCGCTGGCGGTATTGACGAGGCCGCCGTCGGCCTCGGTCTCCTGACAGGTCTAAAAAGCTTGCACGAATCGTGCACAACATAGGGGAAAGGGAGAGGAAATCCGGCCAAAAGTGATTTTGATGGAAAAACTACACAGGCCTGAAGTGGAAGAAGTCAAGTTTAGGGAACTATGAGCGGATGACCTCTTTCCCGCAAGGACCACGTGAGATGCATAGCACGAGGGGAAATAATGAAAGCTGTGAAGCGAGCCGAGGTCCCGCAAGGACCACGTGAGATGCATAGCACGAGGGGAAATAATGAAAGCTGTGAAGCGAGCCGAGGGATTGATCCTTATTTTAACGTGATAAAAGATGGATTGATAAAATTGATGTTGATATTGAATTTAAGTTCAATTTGCATGTTAAGGGATACGAAACTTGAAATCCCGTATTTTAAAATAAAATAGCTACCCGGTTAAGCTCCATCAGGAATTTGGGCACGATATTTCCACCGGGTGGTTAGATAGTACCTTAAAATAGAGATTCCAAGTTCGGATGACGTTGCTTACTTTTCATTTATTAAATAAAAAACGTTTACATTTTAATAAGCGCGACTTTAGTTCTTATGCGATTTAAATCCAGTTAATATTTGGAGTTTTCGGTTTATATAGCCATACACACACTAAAGTAGTAAATAAAACAAGTAAAATAATTATTACAGGGCTTTACAAATACCTATACATTTTTTTAATGCGGAAAAATATATAGTGGATAAATAAATAAAAGGGCAAAATCGGGTCCTAACCGAGCTTACCAACTCGGACCCGGCTCCAAATAAGACAAAATACACTAGAATAATCACAAATAAAGGATGAATAAATAAATGACAGAAAATAAACACCTAACATAGAGAAAACATATTTTTTGGATTTTTTTGGGCTAAAACACAATTTTTGGGTATTTAAATGAGCATCTAAACAACCTAATAAACCAATAAAATATACTAAGCAACCTAAAATAATAAACTAAAATTACAGAAACTATTTTAGGATTTTTAAATATTATAAAAGATTTATTTAGATTTTATTTGGTGAAAAAACTCATTTTTAAGCCACTAAATGAAGACTTAATCAATTAAATAATAAATAAAATCTAAAATAGAAATGAATTACAGATTATATACAATTTTTTACAACATTTTTGGGTGCAAATCGGGGTAAAAAACGCAAGAAAACGATGAAAAGGGACCAAAAACACGAAACAGGGGCTTTTTAGCATTTTTACCAGTCCAGATGCTGTAGTGGGACTTGAGATGCTATAGTGGTAACCTGAGATCCTGCCGTTGCACCATCTCATGTTACGCCGGAGCATCTCAAGATTCACCAGAGCATCTGGCCCTGAAAAACGTCAAGAAGTCTGAAATAACAACCAAGAACAACCAAATAAAGAATAATATTAAATAAAAAGTAGATTGGAACTCAGTTTTGTTACCTAGATGTCGTGAATCCACATTTTGAGACTCGAACTGGTCCCTTGGCAAGCTTTGTGACAAATTTACGACGAAATCCGACGAAACAGCGACGAAAATAGCGACGAGCTTAGTGACGGAATTTAGTGATTTTTGAGAAAAAAAGTCTCTAAATCCTATTTAGGCCCTTTTTCACTTAAGATTTCTAATTGTTTTTAATGTTTAAGCTAAAAGATTAAGCTAAATAACCCTTTGAAATCCCTGTTGGGAACTGACAGACAGATTGAACAAGCATAACAGGTATGGCGGAAATTCAAAATTTTATCCATGTCCCGAAGAACTCCTATAAATTGCATATAAATTAAATAAAACCTTAACTAAATAATTCTCTACCTAGATTAGCATGCAAGGGCTAGGCATACCATAATTCTAAATAATATCCTAGCAATAATATTTATATTAAATAAATTACAACTTTAAGATATAGTTTAAATATAAAAAAATTAAGCATGCGTTATAACCTGAACATAATTATTAAGTCTAAAAATACTTAAAGAAAAAGACTTAATAATTAAAAGAGAAATTAGAAGACTTACCAGTTGAAGCGTGCTGTAGCAGAACTTCGTTACACAAGCCTCTAGGATAGGACAACCTCTATGAGTATCCACACGAACTCCACTAACCGAAACCTCCCAATGAGGAAGAACCGAAGAACCTTGAGTAGCTGCTAGGCCACTCCAAAATCCCACCAAAAAATATAAGCTAAAATATTCAAGTTCCACTTGAATTGGTGCATCTTGGAATGGAGAAGGGAGCCCCTTTTATAGGTGGAGCAAAGGCTCCACCTAATTAATGCGGGATGGGTAAATACCCATCACGCCCTTGAGTAACACGTGGATCCTAGTGGATCCGCATGCTCCCTAAGCTGACCCGGCTTGCACAGCAAGCCGAGTCTGCTTGCCGCACAAGCCTAGCTCATATGAGCCTGCCTTGTCCCGCGAGCTGGGCCTCGTGGGCTTTCTCGCGAGCCCTGCTCGTGGAGGCCCTCTTGGGCTAGGCAAGCGCTGCTTGTGCAATGCTTGCTCAGCCCAAGCCGCGTGCCCACGCAAGTTGTCGGTAGTTATAGTCCCCGCGAGTCCTTTCGGGCCTGTGGGGCCTATGTGCACAGGGTCTAACCCTCGCTTTGGCAATCCAATTTTTGCTCTCCTTAAAATAATATTTTATTTAAAGAACCTAATAAATTAGTTACTAGTCAAGAAATAAAACTCTTATTCCAATCAAATATTTATTTTATGACCCTAATAAATTAGTTGTCGGTCAAAAATAAATCGTTTTAAAAATGATGCAATCATCTTTTAAATATTCAAATAATAATCCAATTATTCTTATGTTATATTTTCGTAATAGAATGAATCTATTAATTCTTTACTCAGTCCGATGAAGGTACAATGTGTGTGACCTTATAGGATCCCGAAGTATTGAGCTGTTAAGGCTTAACCAACCCTTGTTCTAATAGAACCATTAGCTCGAGGTTCTAGACCGTAAATAGAACTCGATTACCTTAAATGACTGTAGTACGCCTCTAGCAAGGGTCTACCATCCCCCATTACTCGGAACGTCATTTGTGCTTATGACTTAATCCCGGTTAATGCAATAGCTATCCAATGCGATGAACTCCTTCCACTCTTTATTATTAGTATCATCTGGTTTATAGGGTTCGGTTAAAGTGTTAACCCACTAATAGCAAGGTTGCTCCAAGCTATCCCATTCCCGAAGTATATTGCCTTTTACCATAGTGTGTTTGACTAGAAACTATTTCTATCAAACACATACTCTGATCAAAGGTTTATGGCAATCATCACTTCAATAAGCGGCCAGGTGCAACTCTTAAATATATCTGGAGCGATGGATTCTTTTCGACTACTCAGCTTACCAATGTGATGTCATCACTATACCCGTAATCACCCATGACACCCTAAATTAATGAGTGTATAGAAATGACCCAAAGTATAGCAACAGTACCACATAAGGTAACTACCATCTCAAGTTTGAGGATATTAGCAAAGCTAATTGCATGAAGATAAACACTAACACATTGATATATTGAACAAGTGTTTATCTTACTGCGGTCTCTAATATAGCTCCCAAATATATCCATGTGTCAGACTTAAGGCACCACCTTTTGTCCTTAGGAGATTGACTGCTTGGACCCTTTCCAAGAAAGTTGACCACATACTAGTCTTTCCGCTTCGTCAATATCCTTTCTTGATGAAACTATGACTAGGGATAGTTTAGACATAATCATATTTGCATATGAAGCAGGTTCTACCAAATATAGTCCAACTATAATTTCTCTGACTTCATGCTTTGATACGCTAATGACTTTTGCATACATACATCAATGAATATATTTCAACCAACTATAATATATATACAAACACATTGATATAAAAAAAAGATTAAATGCCTTTATTGATTAAACAAAATATTCGTACTATTACAAAATTAAGATATATTGCCTTAAGATCATACATCATATCCAACAAACTCCCACTTGCACTAAGGCCAATTAGCCATATGTCTTAATCTATATGCTTTAATATGCTGGTCATGTTTGACTTGAGTCAAGGGCTTTGTCAGACCATCCGCGAGGTTCTGATCAGTGGGTAAATATTCTAGTCTTGATATCTTAGCATCAATAATCTCCTGATTATATGATACTTTCTGGATACATGTCTATTTTCTGATGAGACCGTGGTTCCTTTTCTTGAGCTATAGCACCATCGTTATCACAATACAAAGTAATTGGATCAACAAACTCAGGCACCACACTGAGATCACCACTAAATCCCTTTAAGCAGACAGCTTCTTTTGCTACTTAGCATGCAACAATGTATTCATATTCTGTGGTTGAATCAACAGTAGTTTCTTGCTTAAAACTCTTCCAGCATACCGCCCCTCCATTTAACACATACACAAAACCTAACAGAGACTTAAAGTCATCTTTGTCAGATTGAAAACTCGCGTTAGTGTAACCTCTGATTTTGAGGTCACCTTCTCCATAAATCAAGAACTCATTATTAGTCCTTCTCAAGTACTTAAGAATTACCTTGATGGACATCCAATACTTTTCACCTGGATCTGACTGATATCTGCTCGTAAAGCTCAAAGCCTGAGAGACATTTGGCCTAGTATATATTATAGCATACATGATGGATCCTATCGCGGATGCATAGGGTATATCCTTCATGCGCATTCTCTCCTGAGCTGTCTTCGGACACTCAGCCTTAGATAGGTTAATCCCCTTTGTCATTGGGAGATAACCTTTCTTAGAATGCTCAAGGTTGAACCTATTCAATACCTTGTCTATATATGTACTTTGAGAAAGACCTAACAGCCTCTTGGATCTATCCCTATAGATCTTTATACCCAGTATAAATGCTGCTTCACCAAGGTCTTTCATGGAGAATTTTCTTGACAACCATACTTTAACATTTTGAAGAAGAGAAATATTGTTTCCTATTATTAGAATGTCATCGACATACAATACTAAGAAAACGACTGCACTCACACTAACCTTCTTGTAAACAAAAGGCTCATTAACATTTGGATAGAAATGCAGTTAACGGATTGTCTGATTAAACCTTATATTCTAACTCCTGGATGCCTGCTTAAGTCTATAAATGGATCTTTGCAGTTTGCATACCTTCTAGCCATTCTGAGATTTAAAACCCTCGGGCTATGTCATATACACATCCCAGTCTAAATCCCCATTTAGGAATGTTGTTTTAACATCCATCTGCCAGATCTCATAATCGTAATGAGCAATAATGGCAAGGAGTATCCTAATGGATTTAAGCATGGCTACCGGTGAGAAAGTTTCATCATAGTCAATACCTTTCCGTTGACCATAACCTTTTGCAACAAACCTTGCTTTATAGGTAATTACATTGCCGTCCATGTCTATCTTCTTCTTGAAGACCCACTTGCACCCAATCGGTCTAACCTCTTACGGTGCATCAACCAAATCCCAAACTTGGCTCTCGTACATGGAATCCATTTCTGATTTTATGGCTTTTAGCCATTTATCAGAATCTGTGCTTTTCATTGCCTCATCATATGTCCTTAGTTCATCACCCTCCATGAGATATAGTTCTTTATCATCCGTAATGATAAAACCATATCTATCAGGACCTTTACGAATACGACCTGATTTTCGCAATGATTGTGTTTCGACAGGTTGTTCTTGGATCACACTTTCTTGTGCATCTAGAAAGGGGCCAATTAGTTGATTGTCTGATTCCTCCTCTCAAACTTCCAGTTCAATATTGCTCCCACTGAGTTTTGCAAGTAAGTGTTCCGTTTCCAAAAAATGAGCATTCCGAGACACAAATACCTTTTGTGCTTAGGGTTGGTAAAACAGATATCCAATTGTTTCCTTTAGATATCCAATGAACAGACATTTGTCAGCCTTGGCATTCAGCTTATCTGACGCTATCATTTTTACCATAGCAGGACAGCCCCATACTCTTAAGTGACTTAGAGATGGCTTCTTATTACACCATCTTTCATAAGGTATAAAATCAACTGATTTAGAGGGCACGCTAAACATAAACCGCACTCTCTAGTGCATATCCCTAAAAGGATTTACTGAGAGCTACATGGCTCATCATGGACCGAACCATATCTAATAAAGTCTGATTCCTCCTTTCTAAGGAACTATCCAGTTTCCCTTTAGATAATCCTGAAACTTCTGACTTAAGTATTCTCCACCTCGATCTAATCAAAGTGTTTTAATACTTTTCTCAAGCTGTTTCTCTACTTCAGTTCTGAATAGTTTGAACTTTTGAAAACTTTCAGACTTGTGCTTCATCAAGTACAAATAATTGTATTGTGAGTAATCATCAATAAAGGTTATGAAGTAGGGGTATCCTCCTAGTGCTTGAACACTCATTGGACCACATACATCAGTATGTATAAGTTCCAATGTACTCGTGGCCCATTCACCCTTTCCTTGAAAGGGCAACTTTGCCATTTTTCCTCTTAAACAAGGTTCGCAATCACCATAAGACTCCAATTCTATTGGGCCCAAGTCTCCACGCTTATGCAACTTACTTAAGCGATCTTGGTTTATGTGGCCTAAACGACAATGCCATAAGTAAAAGGAATTCTCATTATCCAATTTAACTTTCTTCACATTGTTTATATTGAAAATTTCTGTTTTAGTATCAAGAACATAAATGCCACCTTTCAACATCCCATAACCATAAAGAACATTATTCAAACGAATCTGACAATTATTATTGGAAAATAAAATTTCAAATCCTTCTGCTGCTAAACACGCAACATATACAATATTCTTAGTAACACTTGGAATGTAGTAACAATTATTCAAAACTAAAACAAGTCCACTTGGCAAAATAAGATTAAAGCTTCCTACGACTAATGCAGCAACTCTGGCTCCATTTCCTACGCATAGGTCCATCTCCCCTTTTGCAAGTCTTCTACTGTTCCTTACTCCCTATACAGAAGTACAAATATGAGAACCACAACCAGTATCTAATACCCAAGTGGATTCAAGCAGAAAAGTAGCAAAATTTTCAATTACAAACATACCTGAAGTAGATGCCTCTGTAGGCTTCCTCTTCAAATGCTCAGAAGCTGGAGCTTTGTAATCCCTCTTCCTATATCTCAGTTTCCCACATTGGAAGCAGACATACTTAGATGCCTTCTTTTCTTTCTTCTTTTTACTAATTCTTTTCTTGGCACCCAGTGCCTGCTTCTTCTTCTTAGAAGCCTTGCCTTTATCAACCAACAGTACAGGTTTCTGATCTTTCTTGATCCGAGGTTCTACTATTTTCAGCATTTTAGAATTAATCTTGTTCATGTAATAGTTAGTCACGAAGCCTGAGTAACCATCTGTCAAGGACATCAACACAAGGTCAATGCTCAAGTCATGATTCATCTCAAATCCCAATCAATTCAGCTTCTCAAGGTATCTAAAGAGTTTCAGTACATGCTGAGAGGCAGAGGTGCCAGCCTGTATCTTTGTCCCGAAAAGGACCTTGGAGGTCTTATACCTCTCTGTCCTTTCCCGCACCGAAAAGAGCTCCTCAAGATGGAGAACCATGTCCGCCAAGGGCATGTTCTCATGTTGTTTCTGAAGCTCAGGATTTATGGACCCCAACATTATACACATGGCAGTCTCACGATCTTTCCTGTGCTTCAACCAGGCCTCATGCTCCACATGATCCTCAACATCAGGTTCAACAGTGAAAATTTCACTTAGAACATAGGCAATTCCCTAGGATCGGAGAACTATTCTCACAGCTCGGAACCAATCAGAAAAGTTTGACCCATTTAGTTTGGTGTCAAGTACATACGGAGATTAACATTGGAAGTCATTTTCAACCTAAGATATAAGAAAAGAAAAAGTTTAGATATTAGTTTAAGTACATGCATTTAATATAAGGTCTTTTAATTAAATACATTTGTCCTACTATTTTCTTCGAAATTTACAATAGCCCATTCTATTGAATTTGGGAATTTTAGCCCAGCTAAATTTCCTAGTATGTAGCATCTATAACTAGTCTATTATAACCCCAAATTTTATGAGTCAAGTCATAATAGTAAGTCATAGTTGGAATCCCATTCCATTTGCATCGCATGCAATTGCTAATTCATTCAAGTTCCCTAATCCCAAGGGACGTGTGCTCTTATATTAGCAACTCCTTGAATATGTCCAGACCTGGGCCTAGCCCCCAATTTTATAGTGGACTACCCCAGTTCTGTTAAGGCAGACCCTATCCCAAACTTTACAACCAATTAATGTGAACTAGAAGGAACGCTTTGCGTAGCACTTTGATAGCCCAAAGAGACCGTATTATAAATTTGAGTAAGGAAGTCTACAACTTGCCTTAATATATTTACTTTGGGATTTTATTGGTGTTAAACGTCTCACCCGATCTAGGATTTTATCAGATGAACAAAATTATAATAACTTGTTTTAATTCAGGGAATTTTAGAATTAATTTATAAGGTCTAACCTTAGGTGGGTTCAGCTCTTTACTATAATTATTCCATCAACCTAGATTATATGCAAAATAATTAAGACTTTTATTTGTTATATTTATATTACATTTCCTTTAAGCTTTTATTCAATAAATTTAATTTTTTTACTTTGTTATAGAAACATATATAAGCACCATCTTATATACTAGAAATAAATTAGTTCATATTAATCCCCCGGTTAGTCAATTTAAATTACACCGATATAGGTTCCCAGGTAGGAGAGGTGCCCTATGAGGAGTAGACACCAAGTCCAATCCTTAGCTAGAACAAATACAAGCACAAACCTGAAGACCAATGGATTTTCTTGAACTAATAAATTTCGTTCTTCCAATTCATGTAAATTGGAAGCATCTATAACCCATGTAATTTAAATAAATTGTTAACACTTGTATAATTTGAGTAAGTTGAGCAGACTTATTCAAAATTATTCATAACCACTTTCTAACCTTAAAATGAAAGGTACAAGTTCATATATATTGTTCCAAACAATTAAATAAACAAATCATTTCATATAGAAAAAAATATTCAGTTTGCTTCTAACTTAATTATGCACTAAATAGGTTGGCTCTGATACTACAGTTAGAAACTGACAGATAGATTGAACATGCATAACAGGCATGGCGGAAATTCAAAATTTTGTCCTTGTCCCCAGGAACTCCTATAAGTTGCATATAAATTAAACAAAGCCTTAACTAATTAATTCTCTACCTAGATTAGCATAAAAGGGCTAGAAGTACCATAATTCTAAATTATATCATAGCAATAATATTTATATTAAATATATTACGACTCTACGTTATAATTTAAATATAAATAAATTAAGCATGCATTATAACCTAAGCATAATTATTAAGTCTAAAAACACTTAAAGAAAAATACTTAATAATTAAAAGAGAAATTAGAAGACTTACCAGTTGAAGCGTGCTTTAGCAGAACTTCGTTACACAAGCCTCTAAGATAGGATAGCCTCTAACCTCCCAACGAGGAAGAACCAAAGAACCTTGAGTAGCTACTAAGCCACTCCAAAATCCCTCCCGAAAATATAAGCTAAAACATTCAAGTTCCACTTGAATTGGTGCATCTTGGAATGGAGAAGGGTGCCCCCTTTTATAAGTGGAGCAAAGGCTCCACCTAATTAATGCGGGATAGGTAAATACCCATCCCGCCTTAAGGAACATGAGTATCCTAGTGGATCCGCGTGCTCCTCAAGCTAACCCGGCTTGCACAGCAAGCCGGGTCTGCTTGCCGCACAAGGCAAGCTCATATGAGCCTGCCTTGCCCCCATGGGCCCAGCCTACGGAGGCCCTCTTAGGCTGGGCAAGCGCTGCTTGTGCAGCGATTGCTCAGCCTAAGCTGTGTGCCCATGCAAGCTGGGCTTGCGTGGCATGCGGCCTACGAGTGCACTATACACTCGTGTGGCCCTTTTTGTTATAGTCCCTATGAGTCTTTTCAGCCTATGTGCGCAGGGTCCAACCTCGCCTTGGCAATCAGATTTTGGCTCTCCATAAAATAATATTCTATTTAATGACCCTAATAAATTAGTTACCAGTCAATAAATAAAACTCTTATTCTAATAAAATATTTATTTTATGACCCTAATAAATTAGTTGCCGGTCAAAAATAAATCCTTTTAAAAATGGTCTAATCATCTTTTAAATAATCAAATAAAAATCCAATTATTCTTATGTTATATTTTTGTAATAGAATGAATCTAGTAATTCTTTACTCAGTCCGATGAAGGTCCAATGTCTGTGACCTTATAGGATCCCGAAGTATTGAGCTGTTAAGGCTTAACCAACCCTTGTTCTAATAGAACCATTGGCTCGAGGTTCTAGACCGTAAATAGAACTTGATTACCTTAAACGACTGTAGTACTCCTCTAGCAAGGGTCTACCATCCCCCATTACTCGGAACGTCATTTGTGCTTATAACTTAATCCCGGTTAATACAATAGTTATCCAATGCGATGAACTCCTTCCATTCTTTAATATTTGTACCATCTGGTTTATAGGGTTCGATTAAAGTGTTAACCCACTAATAGCAAGGTTGCTCCAAGCTATCCTAGTTATTAACTTGTTCCCGAAGTATATTGCCTTATACCATAGTGTGTTTGACTAGAAACTATTTCTATCAAACACATACTCTGATTAGAGGTTTATGGCAATCATCACTTCAACAAGCATCCAGGTACATCTCCTAAATATATCCATAGCGATGGATTCTTTCCGACTACTCTGCTTACCAACTTGCTGTCATCACTATACCCGTAATCACTCGTGACACCCTAAATTAATGAGTGCATAGAAATGACCCAAAGTATAGCAACGGTACCACACAAGGTAACTAGCATCTCAAGTATGAGGATATTTGCAAAGCTTATTGCATGAAGATAAACACTGACACACTGATATATTTACCAATAGTTTATCTAATTACGGTCTCCAATATATCTCCCAGATATATCCATGTGTCAGACTTAAGGCATCACCTTCAGTCCTTAGGAGACTGACTGCTTGGACCCTTTCCAAGAAAGTTGACCACATGCTAGTCTTTCCACTTCATCAATATCCTTTCTTGATGAAACTATGACTAGGGATAGTTTAGACATAATCATAATTGCACATAAAGCAGGTTCCACCAAATATAGTCCAACTATAATTTCTCTGACTTCATGCTATGATACGTCAATGACTTTTGCATAAATACATCAATGAATATTTTTAACTAGCTATAATATATATACAAACACATCGATATAAACAAAAGATTAAATGTCTTTATTTATTAAACAAAATATTCGTACTATTACATAATTAAGATATATCAACCTAATTGCCTTAAGGGCATACATCATATCCAACAATCTCGAATAATCAGATTTCTTAAGTTTTATGTAGCTTTCTCTCTCTAAAACCTAGTAATTTCTAAATGGTAAATTAAGTTTTTAATTTGGCAAAAAGTCCTGAAACAGATGATGTAATGGGTTTATATAGGCCTAACTCACTCTAAATAACTCAATTAGTCCCTAGAAATCCAAAGATTCTCGAAAAATCAAGTAAAATCAAAGTTAGAGTGAGAAAGACGGAATGGCGACTGAAGGTCGGAGCCCGCACAGCGTCTCAGGCCGAGAAGCTGCAACGGCAGCGTCTCACCGCCCTTCGTGCGATGAGACACCGCGCGCTGCCTTGAGATGCTGCCATTACAGCTTCTCGTGGTACAAGGCTGTGTCTCGGCAACATGGCCAATCTGTGGCCACGCACGATGAGACGCAGGGGCGCGACACGAGACGCACACGGGCGCATCTCGCCGTGCCCGCTGGAGTGTCTCGGCGCTCCTGCGGTGGCGCTAGCGAGAGCAAGGATCTAATTTTATTTTTATTTTTTTTTCTTTTTTTTTCTTTTTTATTTTACTATTTTTATTATTTTCATATGTAATTAGTTAATCGGCTAAATGGAAGCGAGGCGGTTGAAATCCCAACTTCGTCACGAGAATACTTGCGAAACATAATTTGACTCCGAAATAATAGAATAACAGGCCAATTATTAGGTCCAAGCAAAACATCATCATCATTCCGCGGGTCATTAAAAAGCTTGTGCTCATAGGCTGCCCCTCGTGAGATTACCATTTGAAGGGTGAAATGTGATTTCACAAAAGAGCTTGGGATAGGAGGTTATACCTGAGTTGTGAATTCCTGAGTCGATTGTCTATTGGGATTGCCATCAACAGATCTTTCAAGATGAACAAAACAGGGAAAAGGGATTCTTGGTACGGTTGTTTATGGACGGTACAACGATGCATCATCAATGGACCAAAGATAATGGTTGTCTACGGACGATCATAGGACGCATCATCAATGGACCTATTTGAGGTAGAAGGCAAATCTGAATCGATTGTCTATTGATGGTCTGGGAACACACCATTAACGGGCCTTTCGAGGAGGCAAAGCTGAATTGGTTGTCTACTGGTGGTTTGAGGACGTACCATCAATAAACCTTTCGAGAAGGCGAAGCTGAATCGGTTGTCTACTAGTGGTTTGAGGATGCACCAACTCAAAGGAACTATTAAGAAGGAAAATCTAAATTGGTTGTCTACTGGTGGTTTGAGGATACACCATCAACAGACCTATTGAGAAGGCAAATCCAAATCAGTTGTCCACTGGTGGTTTGAGGACGCACCATTAACAAACCTATCGAGAATAGAAACTTGAGAAGTTAGTAATCGTTGTAGATTGCATTTTTAATTGCTTAATTGATTTTATCAGGACAAAAAATTTTGCCCCTTCAATTATGCAATAAAAATGGAATATTGAGAAAAACGAGTTTAGAAATATCCGGGAAGTCCGGGAAAGTCATCGCTAGGTTGATTTTTCGACGGTCGTATTAAGGCGCTCTTGAAGGGCCAAAGGCTGCATCGCTGTGCCCCTGAAGGGTTGAGAGTTTCATGGAGGTGCCCCTAGAGGATTTTCTGAGTTTTGAACTTTGGATTTTCGGATCGATTGTCCATCGAAATTGCTGTATGGCATATGATCCATCGGGTTAGTTGATATGCCCCCTGGATTCTTTATATTTAAAGGTAGTTTAGAAAATGTGTTAAGATGCCCCTGATGGTTATATCGAGGTGCCCCTGGTAGAAGTTCTGAGTTCTGATTTTAGGATCCATCAGGTTGGTTGCCCACCTGGACTGCCACATGGTGTAACTGTCAAGGAAGTTTTGAAGCATTAGTAAATGATATGAATTACGTTTTTAATGCTTAATTGATTTTGTGGAAAAAAAATATTTTTGCCCCTTCAATTAAGCAATAAAAATGGAAGAATGAAATATAAATTGAGTTAGGATTTGTAGGAGTCCAGAGAAACTGTCGAGGTTGAATGATAGCTCGACGAGACTTTTCTGTGCTTCGTTTCCTATAGAATTCAGTATAGAAAAATAGATAGGACATTTATGAATATTATGCATGAATGCATGAATGCATGAGCTGCTTGGACTGATCATCGTTCACATCTGAGCTACATGACTGCTCGCCTGATCGATTTTGCTCAATTTGGTTACTTGCTCGATTGACTTATCCGACCCGGCCTCTTGTATGGAAATGCTTTATGGCACTGATAAGACAAGAATGCCCCTGGTGGAGGATTAGGGATGTCGTATGAATTAGGTGGGAATACTCCTGGTGGAGAACAATGGAAGTTGCGGCGCACACGCGAGGCTCGTACGTCCGGATATTGATGCTGAGAAAGGACCCATGAATTCTGCATCACTAGTCTGACAAGTGATATAAGGCTCCTCACGAGCTATTCAAAGCGGTGAGTTGACTACAAAGTGATTGCTATATCGATCATGTCAAAGACAAGGGGGGGCACGAAGCGAAGTTCAAGATTCTGAATAACGAACAACTGGATGCTATCACCACCAATGAATTCTACCAAGGATGGTTTGGAAGATTAGGACGTTACAGAATCGAGACGCTCGATTACGATCAAGATTGGAGTGGACACATGTAGAGGACGGATTTGAGCCCTTCAAATCCATCAAATTGCAGAAGATATTTAGGCACTACGATAATGATGAGTATAATGCGGGTATTTCGATGTGATCGATGGCAGTCATTACCTTTGCTTTTATATGTCTTAATTTTTGCATAGACCCGAACATTGAGATGGGCCTATCAGACTTATGAATTTTTGCTTTTAATGTCCTAATTTTTGCCTAGACCGCCCTTTTTGGGTTTTCAATCCAGCGGACTTTTCCTGGCTTTTGCATAGACCTTGTTTTTTTCAGTCTATCAGGATTTTTGCCTTTTGTCATTCTTTTCTTTTGAGGAATTGAGTTGACTGCTTGGAACCCTATATTCGACTTATTGCAATATAGGGCCCAATATACTCATTCAAGCACAAATATAAGGGATTCAGTAAAATGACATTTTCATTAAATGAAGTAAGTTTGAGTACATGATGAAGATAACCATTTCTATTGACCCAAACTCTAGTGTTAACTAGCCTATGTAGGTTTTATAGCCAACACACACTCGTAGCTCACTTTACCCTAACTTTTGCCTAGACTGCCCTTTTCGGGTTTTCAGTCTAGCGGGTTATTCTTGCACCCTAACTTTTGCCTGACCGGTTTGTAGAATACCAAACAGTGGGATACACCCTAATTTTTGCCCGAGCAGTAGAACACCACTCGCCGGGTGATTTATTTATATGTTTTTTATGTGCCGTTTTTCTAGATTTGATTCTTTTTTTGGTTAGGTATGATAACGCTTTAACCTGTCTTGATCGATAGGGTTTACGAACTCGGCACCATCCAAAATCTTCATGCCCTTAGAACTAATTATCTTTCTGATTACGTAAGGTCTTTCCCAATTCGGACTGCAATTCCCCCTTGGGTCAGTGTGGGTAGGCTTCGCTTGCTTTAGAATCAGATCTTTGGCCTTTGATGGATATTTTTTATGCTTGATTTAGTTGTTGTACGCTCTTATTATGCACTGCTGGTACATTTGAAGGTTGTTTAATTTGTTCTAACCGCGCTTTAGTCCATGGGGTTCCCTTTGACTTGGATTTGGGGGGACTCTCAAGGATTTCATCTTGGCCTTGGTTGGTAGTATGACTTCTGTTTCATAGACAAAGGAGAATGGTGTTGGACTCGTGGGAGTTTTGATAATTGTTTGATACCTCCAAAAGGCGAGTGGTGGCTTATATGATCAATTGTTGTATCTTACAGTAGGTTTGGATAGAAATTTCTTGATAGACTGGTTTGCAGTTTCAGTTGCCCCACTAGCTCGTGGTGAGTTGGGTGAAGATCTATAGGGCTTAGTTCCATATTTCTTGATCAAATTAGTGGTTTCCCCTGAGGACTAAGATCCATTGTCTGAAATGATGTAAAGAGGTAGGCCACACCAAGCGAAGATGCGTTTCTCGATGAATTTGGCCATCTTCTCGGCGGTGATGTTGGTGAAAGACTCGACCTCCCCCTATTTTGAGAAGTAACCTGCCCCTACGATGGTGAAGTAGTGTTCATTTATTGATGTGGGTCGAGTCTCGCCGATCATATGTGTCCCCCTCGCCGAGAATGGTGAAAGAGGAGAGAAATAGGGAAGGTTTATAGATTTGGAAGGTATTGGATATTAGTAAGGATAAATGGTGTATTTGTGGAGGGAATATTGATAATGGGTGGGCGAAGAAAAGATAAGCCATGATTCTATCGAAGATGATCTGGCGATGCTCTTTCTCCATAATAGGCTGACACTTCTTCGGTAGCTTGAAACATGCTTGTGAGTGATTGTAACGAACCGAAATTTCTAAAATTTGCTTATAATAAATTACCATGGTATTAAAATATCATGGAAATTATTTTTATTGTTATTATTGTTATTGGATATAAGACATGAGGAAATAAGAGCTAATTAAGTAAGAGTGATGAGTTGGGCATTTAATTATTTGTCCAAGGGCAGTATTGGAAATTAAAAAAAAAAGAAAAAAAAAGAAAAGAAAAATCCTAAATCTATACGTAACCTCTCTTCTCTCTTCCCTTCATCTTCTTCTCCATTTTTCTCTCTTCCTAAATCCTTTAACCAAAATTTTCCCTAATCTAAAAACTTCCGATTTCTTCGATTTAACTTCTAATTCTTGTTAGAAATCGATCCTTAAGCCCTCTATCATCATCAATTTCAGTCAATCAAGACTAGAAGAGGAGGATTTCAGATTTTAAGGTACGTATGAATAGTAACCCGAGTTTGAGGTGAGTGATTTTTGGTGAAATTAAAGCTTAATTAGTAGAATTCATGATAGATTAAGCATATTTATGGTATTAGGAAGTTTATTTATGCAATATCTTGATAGAATTATATATGGCTGTTGTAGAGGAAGCTATTGCAAGTAAATCAAAGGCAAAAGAGGTAGAAGAGAGCTAGAAAGAGCATATAAAAAGGTTTGTGTCTCGAATTTTGATTTCTCGATTTTTGGGAAAAAATTTCCAGATTGTATACCTGTTTTGTTTTAATGTTTTCTCTCGTTATATAAATCTGATTTGAACGATTCTTGATTCTATTGATATCTAACAAAAGTAAGGAATATATGTTCAGAAGAAACCTTATTGAATTTCATTCGTTTTCAATGTGAAATTTTCGTTTGAAGTTGAGTCATGAAATCTGTTTTCGAGAAATCGCAGCTTTGTACACTGTTTAGTATTTTGATCATAACTTTGGTTATACAATTTAGATTTCTGTGATTCTGGTGGTTTTGGAAAGCTGAGACATGTGGTTAATTATGTTTAGAAGAAAGTTTTTCGATTGGGTGATGCTTTCATAGTGAAAAATGTAGGGGAATTCAGGTTATGAAACCTGGAAAAAATTCTGGAAAGTATGAATATTGATTTTATTGAGTTTTAATTGAAGTTTGATGCTTAAAAATTTGGGATTTGGATTTCATAATTACTGAAGTTATGTTGAATTATGATTGATGGTTTATACTGGAATTTTTAAGATGTTACTTTGATTTATTGCCCTTATTAAATGAGTAGAATACGGGGTCAGGGTAGATTGGCGCCAATAAAGGGGGGTACAGTACTGTACAAACAATTGAAGCTTTGGCTTCGGGCTTTGGCCGATATTATGATATATATATATATATATATTGATATTAAAGCTTCGGCTTCGGACTTGTCCGCTCCCGTATCCATTTTATCATTATTCAGGACTTGTTTACTTTGGGCAATATGTGGTTAAAGTGTTTGGAAAAATTGGATACAAATTTGATTGTACTTTGAAAAGATTATTATATAAGTTTTGTGATTTGGTTCCATAAAGTTGGTTAATTTTTTTTTGACTTATAAATATACTTTGTTTCTATTTTAAAAGTATTCAAAGTTATATTTTTTTTATGGACACCACTAAGCAAATTGCTTAGCGTGTAGTTTTTTTTCTACACGTAGGTGGAGAACTTGTAGATAGCTTGGACCAAAGTGGAATAAGTGGATCAGCTTGAAGAGCAAATAAGGAAAGACTCGAGGTGGACATATATTTTAATGTAATATTATGGTTTGTAGAATAATGGCATGTACTAGATAGTGTGAGAAATATAAAGTGGTATTGAGGAATATTTGGAGAATAAAGTAACATTGAGAAATATTTGGAGTTGGAAACATTATATTTGTATTTGCACATATTAAATCTACAAGTATTGAACTTCATATATGGAGTAGAGTTGTTTATTGGGTGTTTATAGTTACTGTGGCTCTCCCAATAGAGGGGGGCGTTACAGTGATGAACCGATCGACATTTTGAATCTATTCAAGAAAGAGCTGAGCTTCTTTTTCTATTGTCAGCGTAAAGATGAGATGCTCGGAAATCTGATGATGAACCCTGGGTATGTCTAGGTATGACCAGGCAAAAGCGTTATCATGATCCTTAGACACTTGTTATCTCTCATTTTCTTTCAGAGGTTGGGTCATTAGAAAATGGTTACCATTTTAGGTTGTCATCTATACTCAAATTTATTTCATTTAAAGAAACGTCATGAATACTGAACACATTATGGTTTTGATAGAATGAATGCATGGACCCATCGGGTGAAATATCAAACTAGTAAACAAAGCGAGAGACTTTGATTGAATTAAAAATGATTTAAAGGTAGAGTTGTTCACATCTAAATACTAGAAAAAGAAAATTACATAATAGACAGTCATCCTCCACAGGTGGAGGGTCTTGATTGGTAGAGATGGTGGATTAGGCATCCTTGGTAGCTTCCATTGGCATGTCATCTAGGTCGAGACCTAGAACTTTCACTCGTTTGGCTGATGACTTATCTCCTTCATTCGCTATAGACCCCGCAAGATTCTTGCTAGCTTTGGTAGTAGAATTGGCTTGCATAGTGGTGTCGGCTGAATTAGAAAAGACCATGGCCAACATAAATTCTTCGGATAGATCGAAATTGATCGCACCTACCTCATCGCTCGAGTTCGGTGATGGTTTCTCCTCAGTTTCAGTCTTTCTAGCCGGTTGAGGCATTTTCCCTTCTCTCACTAAGCTCCAGATGGCCATTCCTAGAGGCCTATATTGATCTATTGTATGTCCCTTCTAAATGTGATAGCGATAAAAGTTTCCTCTCTCTTTAGGCGTAGGAGCACGATATTCACGAAGAGAGGTAAGCATGCCTTTCTCTAGCAACTTGGTAAATAGAACACCAAGAGGGAGAACGCATTCTGAGTAGGCGTCCGAGCAGGTGTGGCTTGAACTGCGGTTGTCTTCTCCTCGGTCGGGACCAGAGTAACTTCGAAAGATTGAAAATTGTTGTTCTTGTTAAACCATGGTTTGCCGCCTCTTGGCTTGCTAGCTTTCTCTTTTTCCTCACGATGCTCGATTTTCTAGGCTTTCTCAAAAACCTTTTGATAAGATTCAAAGGAGTCGGTTTCCATTTCCTTAAGAAGGACTGGGAGAGCCCCGTCGAGCAGCTTTGAAATCATTTCCTTTGAACTGAGCTTCTGTTTTAATAGAACCTGAGTGGCCATCCATCTATTAAAGTAAGATTTAAAGGGCTCGCCTAGCTTTTGCTTAACGGCTTCAAGGTATGTTGGATATTATGTATGCCCTTAAGGCAATTAGGGCGATATATCTTAATTATGTAATAGTACGAATAATTTGTTTAATCAATAAAGGTATTTAATCTTTTGTTTATATCAATATGGTTGTATATATATATATATATATATTAAAGCTGGTTAAATATATATTCATTGATGTATGCAAAGTCCTTGACATATCATAGCATGAAGTCATAGAAATTATAGTTGGACTATATTTGGTGGAACCTGCTTCATGTGCAATTATAATTATGTATAAACTATCCCTAGTCATAGTTTCATCAAGAAAGGATATTGATGAAACGGAAAGACTAGCATATGGTCAACTCTCTTGGAAAGGGCCCAAGCAGTTAATCTCCTAAAGACTGAAGGTGGTGCCTTAAGTTTGACACATGGATATATCTGGCTGATATATTGGAGACTGTAGCAAGACAAACACTTGGTATATATATCAATGTGTTAGTGTTTATCTTCATGCAACAAGCTTTGTGAATGTCATCATACTTGAGATGCTAGCTACCTTATGAGGCACTATTGCTATACTTTGGGTCATTACTATGCACTCATTAATTTAGAGTGCTATGGGTGATTACGGGTATAGTGATGATAGCACGTTGGTAGGCTGAGTAGTCAAAAAGAATCCATCCCTCCGGATATATTAAGGAGTTGTACCTGGCCACTTGTTGAAGTGATGATTGCCATAAACCTCTGATCAGAGTATGTGTTTGACAGAAATGATTTCTAGTCAAATACACTATGGTAAAAGGCAATATACTTTAGTAACAAGTAACTATCTGGGATAGCTTGGAGCAACCTCGCTATTAGTGGGTTAACACTTTAACCGAACCCAATAAACCAGATGGTACTAATATTAAAGAATGGAAGGAATTTATCGCACTGGATAACTATTGCATTAACCGGGATTAAGTCATAAGCATAAATGACATTCCGAGTAATGGGGGATGGTAGACCCTTGCTAGAGGCATGCTACAGTAGTTTAAGGTAATCGAGTTCTATTCACGGTCTAGAGCATCAAGCCAATGGTTCCATTAGAACAAGGGTTGGTTAAGCCTTAACAGCTCAATACTTCAGGATCCTATAAGGTCACACACATTGGACCTTCATCGGACTAAGTAAAGAACTAATAGATTTATTCTATTATGAAAATATAACATAAATAATAATTGGATTATTATTTGATTGGTTAAAATTGATTAGATAAATTTTTGATAGACCAAGGAATTTAATTTGACCGGTAACTAATTAATTATAGTCATAAATAAATTTTAATTGACCCCGCTAGCCTCTAAATCTCTCTCTCCTCCCTAAGAGCCGATCATATTTGCTCTTCATGGCTTTTTTGAAGAGATCAGATTGAAGAAACTGAGCTATAACATTGGCTTACTCTAGAACCATCTAAGACTGACCCTGACCCTGACTCTGATGAGGTGGGGAGGGAGAAGGGGAAGGAGTACTCTCATAAGGTGCATCATTCAAATGCGGATCAAACATCCTTACCAAATCGAATTCAAGAAAAGATCTCACAACTGAACTTGAATGATGAACCAAATGATGACCGAGTTGGAGCCAAAGAGGACTACGACGGCGAGGATGTCTCGACCTAACTTTAGAAACGGGAAGATGATCAGCCTAAATTGAACCATGAGTGAAATGGATGAATACATAATAATCTGAGTGATGAATGCCACATATACAGAGGTAGAGAGTATTAGAGCCCATGATGCGAAGCTTATCCCCAAAATACGTGAGACGTGCGAATTCCTCGCCATGCCTAGCGAACTAGATACGGGTCGTTGGGACTCAAACAATCTTAGGATTTTGTTAAATTCCCCCTTCGAGCGAGGGGAGAGTAGAGGTGAGCGAAAATTGAAATTAAGAGTCGGCCATAGGCGGCCTATGCATGAAGTGTGTATGCATGGGCACAACACAAGTAGCACACGAAAGCAAATAAGACCGCTTCTGACCTTATGACTCCCGCACAACACTAATTTAGAATCCGGGGTTAACTCTAGTGCTAGGGAACGGCAAGAGAGTATGCGACCTAGTTGTAAATTATTGTGGTGAACCTAAAGGGAGGTTGTTATAGCTATATTTATCATGGTTCATAGTCTTAAACTGCTGGTATCGCGGAATGATAATGCAGAAGGGTCTCGTTTACCTTGATTCTGTGTAACTCGACCACTCCTCAAATGAGTGCTATCGCGGGAATTACACGTTGGTTGAAACGAGTGATCCACCCATAAATATCCCCAATTCCTGGCGGCATGAGGTATACAAGCGAGCTTCACGGGGGTGAAATAATGCACCTTAAATTTAGAAACTAATTAAGCGTGGATTCAAAAGACATAAGAAATAAAGCATTGATTTAAAAAATGATTTAGGCACATCATCAAAATCCTTTAACCAAATTTCGAAAATGAAAGCGATTTTTAAAATTTTAAGTTAAGAGGAAATCCCCAGCAGAGTCGCCACTGTGAGCAAATGACCTCTTTCCCGCAAGGACTGCGTGAGATGCGTAGCACGAGGGGAAATAATGACGCTGTGAAGCGAGCCGAGGGATTGATCCTTATTTTAGTGTGATAAAAGATGGATGGATAAAATTGATGTTCATGTTGAATTTAAGTCCAATTTGCACGTTAAGGGATACGAGAATTGAAATCCCGTATTTTAAAATAGAGTCGCCGCCCGATTTAGCTCCACCAGGAATTTGGGAACGATATTCTCACCGGGTGGTTAGACCGTACCTTAAAATAGAGATTCCAAGTTCGGATGATGTTACTTACTTTTCATTTATTAAATAAAAAACGTTTACATTTTAATAAGCGCTACTTTAGTTCTTATGCGATTTAAATCCGGTTAATACTTGGAGTTTTAGGTTTATATAGCCATACATCACACAAAAGCAATAAATAAAACAAGTAAAATAATTATTACAGGGCTTTACAAATACTTATATATTTTTCTAATGCAGAAAAATAAATAAAGTGGATAAATAAATAAAAGGGCGAAACCGGGTCCAAACCGAGCTTACCAACTCGGACTCCAAACAAGACAAAATACATGAGAATAATCACAAATAAAGGATGAATAAATAAATGGCAGAAAAGAAAAACCTAGCATGGAGAAAACATATTTTTTGGATTTTTCGGGGCTAAAATACAATTTTTGGGTATTTAAATGAGCATCTAAACAACCTAATAAACCAATAAAATAAACTAAGCAACCTAAAATAATAAGCTAAAATTACATAAACTATTTTATGATTTTTAATTATTATAAAAGATTTATTTAGATTTTATTTGGTGAAAAAAACTCATTTTTAAGCTTAACCAGTTAAATAATCAATAAAATCTAAAATAGATTAAAAATTAATTAAAAATTAATTACAGATTATATAAAATATTTCAGAAATGTTTCGGGTGCAAATCGGGGTAAAAAACGCGAGAAAAAGATGAAAAATGACCAAAAACACGAAACAGGGGATTTTTGGCATTTTTACCAGTCCAGATGTTGTAGTGGGACTTGAGATGCTATAGTGGTAACCGGAGATGATGCCGTTGCAGTATCTCAGGTTATGCCGGAGCATCTCAAGACTCACCGGAGCATCTGGCCCGGAAAAACTTCAAGAAGTCCGAAATAATAATTAAAAACAGCCAAATAACGAATAATATTGAATAAAAAGTAGATTAGAACTTAGTTTTGTTACCTAGAGACCGTGAATCCAGGTTTTGAGACTCAAACCGATCATTTGGCAAGCTTTTTGACTAATTTGTGACGAAATCCGACGAAACAGCGACGAGCTTAGTGACGGAATTTAGTGATTTTTGAGAAAAAAGTCTCTAAACCCTATTTAAGCTCGTTTTTATTTAAGATTTCTAATTTTTTTTTAATGTTTAAGCTAAAAGATTAAGCTAAATAACCCTTTGAAATTCCGAATAATCATATTTCTTAACTTTTATGTAGCTTTCTCTTTCTAAAACCTAGTAATTTCTAAATGGTGAGTTAAGTTTTTAATTTGGCAAAAAGTCCTGAAACAGAGGATGTAATGGGTTTATATAGGCTTAACTCACTCTAAATAACTCAATTAGTCCCTAGAAATCCAAAGATTCCCGAAAAAATCAAGTAAAATCAAACTTAGAGAAAGAAAGATGGACAGGTGACGGAAGGTCAGAGCCAGCACAATGTCTCAGGCCGAGACGTTGCATCGTGCTCCGGCGCGGTGAGACACCGCACGCTGCCGTGAGACGCTGCCATTGCAGCATCTTGTGATACAAGGCCGCGTCTCGGCACGAGGGCAAGGATCTAATTTTATTTTTATTTATTTTTTCTTTTTTATTATTTTATATTATATTATTTTTATATGTAATTAGTTAATCGGTTAAACGGAAGCGATGCGGTTGAAATCCGAACCTCATCACGAGAATACCTGCCAAACGTAATTCGACTCCAAAATAATAGAATAATAGGCCAATTATTAGGTCCGAGAGCAAAACATCATCATCGTTCCGTAGGTCACCGAAAAGCCCATGCTCACAGGAATAAGGGGAAAAGGTGACCATTACCTGGCTCGGCTACGGCCTCAGTGCCTGGGTCGGCGGCATCCCTCGCCACGAGCACCACAACCCCATCATCTACCTTGGTGTATTTATTATGGTCAGAACAAAATAATTCAGCAGCATCGGTCCAGCGCAGCTTAGGAACGGTCACCCGAGATAGATAGCGCACGCTATTCGCTTGACGCTGCGTCAAACTACTGTCGGGCCTCCATATAGAAGGGTTCCCGTGTTGTGTGTTCCATCTTATAGGAAACGGCTAAAAATTGCGCCTGTAAAGAGCATTCTTGGGGTATACTATTTAGCATTGGTGTCAAGATGGACCCAAAACCACATTTGCTTAACGCCCTTTACTAAATCCTTCTGATGCACTACCATTTTGAGCCGAGCCTTCCCCCAGTACAGGCAGTTGCCCGCGTCGATTTGCATTGGATGATAAAAATGACAGAACACGGTACCGTCGAGCCACAGCTGAAGAACTTGGCATATCTTATCAATTAACAACATCTCCATGAGTGCATTAGGGGATACCTGAGAAGGACACACTCTAAACTTAGACAGAATGGAATGCATCGGTCTGCTTAGAGGGAACCAAAATCCCTAAGCAATGTGTTGGTAAATATGGCATAGGCGTTGGCAGGAGGATTGTCCATCTTGTCTTGTTCCCCCGGGATGGTTCCATACGCACCAGGTTGACCCGCGACTAGAACTTCCATGTATCGATCAACTGTCTCCTGGTCGAGCTCCGACACGATATGCATGATGGAATCTGGGGTAGTTGTTGTAGACTTAGGAACATCAATGACTACTTCAGGATTATACACCTTCAGTTCCACATACGCAGGCATTGGCATTTTACGACGGGTATAGCGGGCTGAAGTGCAACCCTCGGATTCAAAAGTCTCTGAAGTGTCAGATTCTTTTGGTCCTTCAGTGGGGGGGGGACATTTGAAGTTCTGGCCGATTCTCGGGCATGGATCATCCGAAGAGGAGCTGCAGGAATGGGTTCCACGGTGCGCCTCCAGCGAGAAGAGGCCGACGAAGCAGACGCTGAACCAGGTGCTGCTGGAGATGAGGTCGATGCAAAAGTCGAGGTCAAGGACGAGGAAGATTCTGACATATCCATTTAATAAAAGTAAAACTTACCGAGGCTATGCAGACCGATGAAAGAATGCTTGAGTAAAAGGAAATCTTAAATTCGAGAGGTGAGAAATGACGGAATGGCTCCGCTATTTATATAGAAAAAGGGCGGTAAAATTTGAAACTCAAGCCTCAAAAACTGAAAAGTCAGGTAATTATGACCTAGAGTGACTGCGTGTAAGCCCCACGTAGGGGTTAAACGCACCGTTCAACAGTTCGACCGCCTAGCTCAGGGGGATAAAGCTGACCGGCAAACTTGAAGCATGAAATAAAGAATAACCGATGCAACAAATAAAAACACAACTTTATTCATAGAACATAAAACTGAGCTCATAAGGGCTGAGCTCCTAGCCTTGGTATGACCGATGACTACATTCACAGGAAGTAAAACTGAGCTCACAATGACCAAGCTCGTGGCCTAGAGAAATTAAAATATCACCACCCTATGAGGAAGAAAAAGAGATTTTGAGTGGTGAGAAGCGGCGAGTTAGGAAAGGACAGCACGCCAAACCGTTGCCGGCGATGGCACTCCAAGTTGCACAGAACGGCAGCAGAGAGTACCTTTGGCCAAGTTGTGCAACAAGGAAGGTTCCAATGACCCCACCGTCGATGTCCGGTTGCCACGTCCTCCCCTGGGCAAAGCCCACCATACTACATCGGCCCTTGGGCAAAGAAAGGTCTTCAAATTGACCCACCAACAATACATACAGATCGTCATAAGGTCGGCACTCGGTCACCCAATAGCTCCGACTCATGGCCGACCCGTCAAATAGAGATGCAAGGTTGAAATCTGTCAAGTAAAATCATAAGTGAGAGAATGGTGAGAAGCAACCATAACTTACCCCCCTATTTATAGGAGCATAGAGTAAATGCATGCAATAAATGTTAGCAAAATTCAAGGCATTAGGAGCACGCGAAATAATTAAAAGGTGGAAATTCAAAAAAATTTCCCGCCTACAGCCACAACTGGTGAGGGCGACCCCCGACAAGCAAATAAGTTCGAGATCGATCATCACATCTTCGGTCTAGGGATAAGTGTCGCTTTAGAACCTCGCCCCAGAAAGCTACTCGAATCCTTAAGAGTTCGAACCGACCTGAGGAGGGACATCTCTAGAAACAGAGACAAGATGCGACGACGCATTTTGTCTCCATGAGACGGTCGAACCTCCTAAGAAGCTACTCGAACCCTAAAGAGTTCGAATCAACCTGAGGGGGGACATCTCTAGAAATAGAGAAAAAGCGACGACGCATTTTGTCTTGACCGTCTGCGAAACCTCAAGATAGATCCACCAAGAGCATATGAGGGCGACAGTCGACCCTGAAGAGTCTACACTGACCAAGGGAGGGACATCTAATAGCAAGGCATGTAAAGCCCTAATACTAATAAGGCCCATGAATCCCACTCAAGGAACTTGCCCACTAAGCTAAGGGAATAGGAACACATGTCAATCATCCAGACATTCCTTAACCCCCAAGGTTGGACACTTGGCAGCCATCCAACTGACACTACCCCCTATATAAGGAATAAGGGCATGCGCCCCCAGGTAATATCACACACACAACCTACCTCTTTTAGTAACATCTACGTCATCCCCCACGCTACACTAACTTGAGTGTCGGAGAGGCCACGTCGGACACCCGACCTGGCCCTCTAACGAGCTGTTAATTATGCCGGTTTCTCGATCAAGGAAACGCCAAGCCAATCCTGTACCCCCGAGTCCCACGACATCACAAATTTTAGAAAAAAACTTATATATTCCAAATGTAGCATAAAAATGATAAAACTCTCCAAGCTCGCTTGATTTTATCCAATCTATAATACAGATTAAGTGTAAGAAGATTCATTTTAATATATTTTAAAAAAATTCGGTTTGACCACCGATTTAATTTAGTTGAACCTTAAATAATGATCCGCTTTCTTTATCGGTTTGATGATCGATCTGGGTCTGAAAACCATGTATTAAATACATTTATAGAGAGGAGTGGAGAGCTTTACATGTAACAAAACACAATTTTTGTTTATTTTCTCAATAGAAATTATATACTCCCTCTGGTTTCAAAAATTAGTTACTTTTAAACTTTTCATTAAAATCAATAAAACTATAATGAACTATTAAAATGACTAATCTATTATTGATAAAATTCTTTTTCTTCTTATTACTATCTTATAATTTTATCAATGTGCAAACTCTTTCCTAATTAATATAAGAGTAAATAAAAAAAAATTATAAAAATTACATTGATATTTTAAAATAATAAATAAAAAAATTGAAATAAAAATTTTAATACAATTATTTTTTGGAACCAGAGAAAATAATTCTACGGATATTTGAGGTATAATTATGATAGAGTTGAAGATACACAATGCAAATCCCAAGTAAAAAAAGTATTAGGTTTGTAAAACTGGATGCTTTCGGCTAGCTATTGGTACTATTTATTGCCAAGCTTCACTGTCTTGCTAGCATTTTTTGTTTGTATTTTTTCTTGTTTTGTCATTATGTGATTTTTCCATTCTTACACGTATACGAGAATACTTTTAATCACTGTTTTAAAAATTATGCTTAGTTTCGTTTAGACCTTATATTGGGGTTTATTGCTGGAATTTTTATTTTTATGGTGTTATTAGACGTTCAATCAATTTATTATCTTTTATGTATTATTTAGTTTGATTTTTTTCATCTAGGTGGCATGTAATTTTGATTTTTTATTATACAATTATTTATAATAATCATAATTTATCAGTAAAAAGTAGTTTAGTTGATAAAAATAAAGTATATTAAAGTATTCTTAAAATGAAATTGTTATTTTGAGTGTTAAATCGAGAAAATAATATACTTTATACCACTAATAAGAGATCCCTACTATTCAATTAGCATATAATAATTTTTAAAATATGATCTAAATTATATTTTTTTAATATTTTATATTATTATAATATATTTTAATTAAATTTATTTATTTTTATATATAATAAATATTAAAAATAAAAATCTTTTTAGATCTCACCCAAACACCACCTATACATTTTGAAATTCCCACCACTAGACTACCTCAAAACGATTTTTAAAACATTGTTTTTCGTTCTCATTTGTAGTGTCTTTTGTATTGTCTTTATGACACCACAACATTAAATTCTCGCCCTAACATAAATACTAGTATAATACAACTCCACTAATAATATCGGGTGCATTTGATTGGGGATTTTAGAAAAGAGAAAATGAATTAAAATATTTGATTCCATTTATTATTATTTATTTGGATAAGGGAATCAAATTCATTATCCATTTTTGGTAATGAGATTACCTCATTCAAGGTCTTTCCATTCTCCCTACTCCACTAGATATTAGCATCCTCTTTCTTTGTCTTTCTCCAATACTATTATCTTAAAATTAAATTATTATTATTATATAAAATAATAATAATAAATATTATTATTATATTATTTTATATTAATTAAAAATAATATTATATAATAATAATAATAAATGATATTATTATTCTATATAACCAATAATAATATATATAAATAATTATTAATTATTTTTTGCATATTGATAATATAGTTATAAAATATATATAATAATAATATTATTATTAAATAATAATAATAATATCATAATTATTATTATTAAGTAATAATATTATTAAGTATTATTAATTTTAATAATATTATTTATTATTAAAAAAATTCAAGAAATATTTATTTAATAATATTACTATTTATTTAATAATATATTAAATAATAATACATATTATTATTTTAATAATACATATTATTAATATTAATATTATTTTTATAATTATTATAAATATAATATAAATATAATATAAATATTAATTAATAAATTATATTTTTATTTATATAAATAATTAATTAAAATTATATATAATTATTGTTATTATACTATAATTGAATAATTAATTTTCTTTAATTTAGAAAATAATAAATAAAATTATGAGCAATTTTATTCCCTTTCTTGACCATACCAAATACATAGGCCAATCAAAGGGAATTACATTCCTTTCCTTACCTTTCTCTTTCTTAATTCATTTTCCCTTTCCTAATGTGAATCAAACGCCCCTCAATATGCTCTAATATATAAAAAGAGAGGGAAAAAAAAGACAAGAACTACAAGTGTAGTAGACTAGTTAGGCAGCATTAATTCTTTTATCTTCTTTCAAAATCAAGTTTAAAAACTTAAGGACGTGTTTGCAGAAAATAAATTTTTTATATTTGAACAATTTTTACTATTTTTATATTATTTTTTCCTTTTTATATACAAATATTTTATCTTCATTTATAGGAAATAGTTGGGTATGTTTATGCAATGCTATTTTGCCCTGTACTATTGAAAATGAACATTTAATCCCTAGACACTTCTGATTTATTTGGTACATTTGAGTATTTCTCAATACTTCATTAGCACTTGGTCTTACCATATATTTCTAATTTGAATTAGTATACTTGCTATCAGAGCCGTTTCTGAGCATGGATGAGAGGAACGACCTCTCAGGGCTTGTTATTATAGGGGCCCTCTTAGTTATTTTTTACTCCCTCCTTTTTTTATAACTGTCGCTTTTGAACTAAGAAATTTTTTTTAAATAAGTATCACTTTCAATTTCCATTGCAATTGTTTGGACATCTTTCTTATTTTGCCCCTATTTAATGATAAAATATAACAAAGACCAATATTTTTTCAAACAATTATTAGTATTAAGGGTATTTTAATAATTTTAATCTCTTAATTATTATTTTCTTGATATTGACAAATTTACCAAAAGCGACAGTTAAAAAAACGAATGGAATAATTGTTTTAGATTATTTAGTTTAAAAATAAACATTTTTAATTATAGTATTCTATATTTTACGTGCTCATCAATTACAATTTTAAAAATTTTATTTATAAAGAATGACTAAATTTCTTATCTCTCCTATAGCCCTAACACAACTTAGATCAGATATGAATCATTCACTTATAAGTAATCATCCTTTTATATAGATCATTTTTGTCTTTAAATTTCATTTGGGAGATGAACATTTAGATTCTAATGTTATTTTTTAATGTTATATTTTAAAATTCTATGTTTTTATTTAATCTTTCATTAAATAAAAAGTAAAATATAAATTTACATATTATAATTTTAAACATTTTATTCGTAAAATGAACCTCAATCTCTTATCTAGCCTCTAGATAGGAACTGGACTGCTTGCTATCCCTATCTCTTGGCAATAAAATGTTGCAAGTTCCTTTACTTCGGGGTATTATTTATTTATTTGGGTAAATTTAAAAAAAATATTATATAATTTTATTTATTTATAAAATAGGGTCTGAGAAATTTTTATTTTTGTAAAATGGGGTCCGTGGTTTCAAAAAATTTATAAATAAATGATCTTCAATATTAAACTATATTACAAAAATGAGTAATCTTATTCATTTTTATCTGAATTTTTTCGGGATGGTTATTAAAAATACAATACATATCAGTGAAAATTTTTGAATAGTACAAATATTTTTTTAATAAAATTATGATAACAAACTTTTAAAAATCATAAAAATAATAAAAATCTCCGAAAATTACACGAATCCTTACGTGTAATTTTTAAAAAATAAGGTTAAATTATTAGAATGTTGAATTGTTTAAAATATTCAATGTAACACCACAATTATGAGACCATTTATAAATTTTTTGAAACCACATATCCCATTTTACAAAAATAATACTCTTCAGATCCCGTTTTACAAATGAGTGATAACACATGATACTTTTTAAGTTTGCCCTTATTTTAAGAATTTTTTTTAAAAATTGCCTCATATGGGCTTACAATAATAACAAAGAAAAACCTTATCCCATCCCACCCAAATATATACTCAAACCTACGACTTTTAGAATTATAGCTTTAAGTTATAACCACTAGTCCAAGCCTCCGGGACTTTATCTATTTTAAGACTCTGTAGCTACTATTCAGAATTTTCTTCTTGAAGATATGGTAGGGTCTTGTTAGCCTTTTTTTAGGCCGTCTCTCTAGCCTCTGTTTTTCTTTGTTTAGTTTTGTATATTACAATTTCAGTACAACTATACTTTCTTATAGAAATTGGTCTAACCTTATAAAAATGATCATCACATGGACCGACCTGTTCTGCTGATCAGAAATAGACTTATTAATAACAATCGTATAAAATGTATCTATCAAATAATAATAATAATCTTATCCAGAAGAAGAAAAAGAGCAATAATTAATAAGTGCCAATAATTCAGCACTATGGTTTTGGATCAGCTGTGCAGCCAATAATTCATATGCTCTTGTCTTACATTCCACCATAACCATTATATAATTTTATCAAGGCCACCACACTTGTCAGTACCTTCAATATTCTATGTATATTCTCAACCATTATTTTTTCTGATTATTTTCTAATTTAGACAATTTATTATTATTATCGATGTTTTAATAAGTGTTAGGTAAGTCCGGTAGTTAGGGCTTTAAAGAATTTAGGTAGGGCCTGAGCGGAGATTAGATCGGGCCTGGCGGTGGCCTATGCGGATTTTTTTTTTAATTTTTTATTATTTTATATATAAAAATATAATTTTAATTAAAAATAAATTATAAAATATTTTTAAAAATATAATTTAGAACATGTTTTAAAATTGAAAATGAGATTTTTATTGTGAGAACACTTTTATGTATTTTTATTTTACCAATTAAGCTGTTTTTAGTTGGTTAAAAAATCAAACTATAATTATTATACATATCAATATCTTAAAAATTTGAATTCAGACGTCGTCTAGGAGGAAAAAATCGGACTAGGTGGTGCCTAGGCGGCAATAAATCTGTTAGGGGCCTGACAGCGCCATGGGAACGGAAAGTCGGGCGGCAAAGTCTAAAATAGGGCCTAGACAAAGCCTAAGCGGGACTAGGCCCTGTTCTTTTCAACTTATAAGTAGCAGCACTGAACTGAACTTATTTCAGTATAAATTTATATCTATGCAATACTGAACTGAACTGAACTGAACGGAACTGAACTGAATATAATTTGAAAAGAACCGGGCCTAAGGCCCTCTTGATTTCAATTTATATTTAGTTCAGTTCAGTACTTATCAGTACTATATATATATAAATTTATATTGAAATAAGTTCAATTTAGTTCAGCACTACTACTTATAAGTTAAAAAGAACAGGACGTAGGTGGGAATTTTTAAAAGAGAGATTAGTGTTACATCCTTGCTCAATCTATATTATTTTGTAACATGACTGTTAATTGCAGTAACTGTGTCAAACAGCTCAAACCCTTTTTATAGCAAGGCTTGCTTCCAATGAATTTCAAAGTTATGTGTAAAAGATAGAATTTCCAAAAAGAATCTGTAAATGAACAATAATCTTCTATATACTAATTTCATATATATTCATGACCCAATATTATTTAATTATTATATGTTTGTGGATTTTAATTTTTCAAGATTTAAATAGAAATATCAAAATGATTGACTGAACCAGTGAAAGTGGAAGGTAAAAAATATTTATGATTAACTGAAAAAATGTGTACGACTTTTTAATTTTCCCATATTATATATAGAACATGTAACACTCATTCCATTATTGTTGGTAAGGGATTCTTTATCATATTTATTCCTTGTTTAGAAACATTTATTTCGATGAAATTCGGTGGAATTGAATTCTAGTTAAAATTCATTATTTGGATAAATTTAGACAAGAGAAATCCATAAGTTTCCGTAACAAAACAGTTTTTGTAGGGTAGTTTGGTATTATTTTTTTAGCTACTTTTAAAATAAGTTATTATCACAAACTTTTAATAGAACTACAATTTTGACTTTGAATAACACATTTTGATCTTTCATACTAATTAATTAAGAACTGTCTTATTTACTTTTTGAAAAATAAAATCTGCAGTTTTAATTTTTTTTTGAAAATGGAGCTTTTCAGAAAAGCTGCTGGAAAAAGCTGCAAAACTCACAGCCAAACTGACCCTTAATATAAATAAGATCATTTTAGAAAGGCCTAATACATCAACATTCTCAACTTGGGAAAATTATATCATGCACACGATGCATTGCTCTATACTCCCTGCATAAATGACAAATGTCCTTGAAATGAATAAAATAATAAAAAGTAATAACATAAATTAGTTTTAGGGACACTTATAAATCATGCAAGGAGTAGGGAGCAATGCGTCTGTGCATGGTATAAGCTCTCCTCAACTTGGCTCAAAAAATTTGTTGTCTCCATGACCTTTGGAAGTATTTTCGCAGTTATCTCAACTTTAAAAAAAATACTATTTAACTCCCTCTGTCTTATGTGGTAACTAATGTGGCTCCCTTTGACCTCAAGGGGGCAAGTGTTGACTTTATTCTGGGTTGAAAATTTCATTTTTTTCCGAAAAGTTTGAGATTCTTCCCAAAAAATATTGGATGATTTTTAAAAAAAAAATTGAAGAAGAAGAAAGAGAAAAAGGAGAAGAAGAAACAAAAGAAAAATTTAAGGAGAAAGAGAAAAAATTGAAAAGGAATAAGAAATTAACGAGATGTAGCTCAGTTGTTAATGTATATTGGATAAGTTGGAGGAGAATAAAGTTTAAATTTCACTAAATATATTTATTGAGAGGGATAAGAAGCATTAACTGTAACTAAGTCTTAAATAAGATTATTTTAATGAAAAAATTTGTAAATATTAAAAAAAAAGAAAGAAAAGAAGATGGGTGATGATAAATCTTTTGTTTTAATTTGATTTTAAGAAAAAAATGTACTGGTGAAGAATGGATTGACGAAGAAGTAAAGAAGATGACATATTTGCAAATATGAAAAATGAATGAGTTGTAAATGAAATTATTTTAGAGATTTTTATGTAATTTTTAAAATTAGTGTTATGTGTCCTGCTATATTAGGTTGACATTTCAAAGTTTGATTGGATTTTGTGCGGGGGACATGTCATCGGATGTGTAAGACATGCAATAGGCTGAGGTGGTATACTGAGTAGGAGGGAGTTGAATGGTGCATTTTTTGAAAGTTGAGATAGTTATGGAGTCAATTCTAAAATTAGGGAGATAGCAAATTTTTTATGTCAAATTGAGGAAATTGTTGATGCATTAGGACTTTTAAAAAATTGAAATCACCAGTAAATTCTATCATTTCTTAACATATAAGCATAATACTTATACTTAATTAGATTAAATATTTGACTGATAAGTTAAAAGTTTGGTTCGATCCAAATTATAAGACAATACGGTTGAATATCAAAATGTGATGATCAGTTGAATTACATAAACCAAGTTACTACAAGAGAGCCTAACAATGGGTCTAACAATGCAATATTAACAATAATCTGCTAAATCATCTTAGTAAAAACAAATTGCCCCTTAAATCCAGCCCTTCTCTTAATTAGGACAAGTGTGTGAATGCATAATATTATTCAATTCCATGGTTTTGAAAACCGGATCGGATCGGCCGGTCGGATTGGGTTCGATCGGAAGTGGTGTCTGGTCCAATTTGGTTTAAATGGATTCTTGACATAGTCAAGAATCGGTCAATGACGGATTGAACTGGCAGGTTCGATCGGGAACTGGCTGGTTTAACCGATGATCGATTTTCGGCTCTTTTAAATCATATTTTTTAAAAATTGTTGGTGGTGGGAATTGAACACAAAACCTCCAACATATGTTTCAATACATGCTCTACCAACTGAGCTACCACACACAAGTGGTAATATTTTCTCTTTATATACTTTTATATTATATATTGTTAATTTTTAAATTATTTTAATAATATTTTATTATAAAAAAATTATAATAAATATTTTTTTTATTTCATATGCTACACATTTTATTAAATTTAAAATATTTCTTTCAATAAGAATGTTTTTCATAATGAAATAACATATAAATTTTTTAAATAAAGTTACTCTAAGTTTTTTTGATTAAATTTATATTAAATGGATATATAATTTTTTTATTTTACATATTGTGTATAAAATTTAATTCTTTTAATGCATAATATTTATATATCATAAATCAAATTTATTAATTTTTTTATCCAATCTATACAATATAGAATTCGGTTTGAATTCTTTCATTAGATTATATTAGTTATTATCTTGTGTTTTATTTTTATTTAAAATATAACTTTAAATTATAAAATATTTTATTTAATATTATTAATTTTTATATGAGTATAACTTATATTACATGTTTAATATCAAATTATATAAAATATTTAATATTTTTACATAGTATAAGAAAATCCGGTTTGACCACCAATTTAATCCGATTAAACCTTAAATCCATAAATCACTGCCTTCACCAGTTTAATATTGGATCCGATTTTAAAAACCATATTCAATTCCCTTACTCTCATCAATGGATTTAATTAATTAAATAACAATTAATCAATCACTTAAGTGATCCAATTCAATTGAATATTTAGGAGGCAGGTTGGATGTATGGAGACTGCACTCTACTGACTTTCTATTTCTCTACATATTTTTAATGTTATGTTACTTAACCCTTTCTTAGACTGATGGAACGGGCATGCTAATAATATATTAATATTATATATTATTGACTTAATACATATCTTGTTGTTGGGATTTATTCTAAAAAGTTCCCTAAATTTTTAAACTGACTCCCTTAATTTTTAAAAATATAATATTTTACTCCTTAAGTTTTACGTGTTAGCTTCTAATATGTTTGACTTTTCAAAGATGTCATTTTTCTGATTTTTTCTCTCTAATAAGAATTTGGCATGTGGTATTAAGTAAAGAACTTTTTGAAAATTAAAGGAGCTACGAGATCACTTTAAAAATTCAGGGGGACAATAAATTTTTTGAAACAAGTTCAGATTTCTAAATATGCATTAGACCTATTATAATTTAACAAGCATATTTAGCCATTAGATTTAGAATACATATAATAAGGATGTTTAATGTTGCTTACTATTTCCACTTAAAGGACGGTGATCTATCATATTTAGTACATAAAAAAAATAAACAAACAAAAAAATAAAACTTGGCTTGTATATTACTCCAGTTAATTGGTTGAGAAAATCCCATAAAATAGACTAGCTTGCTATATATGTTTCTTTCAGTAGCAAAACAAGTCACATGAGAAATACTCATACTCCTTTGCTCTCTCACATGAAAATTCATTTTCTTCAATTTATTTTTCCTTTTTTTCCACTATTTGTTGACCAATAATTTCATCTTTTGTTGTACATAATTTTTTGTTTGGATTCCTACATCTGCTGCTCAGCCTTTTATTTAGTTTCCCAATAAAAGTTCTTTTTTCGTATAATTTATTTATGATTTGTGGGTCAGATTTGCATTTTGGGAATAAAAATGGGTAAAATAGGAAAAATATTAGAACGCCTGAAGGTTTGTTCTTCATGCCCAAACTCATCACGTTTCTGTACAAATATGGAAAATGATAATGAAGAAGAAGAGTTTGAGAAAAACCCATTAATAGAAAGTCATAAAACACAGATTGTAACATTGAAAGATGTGGTTTCTGGCAATCAAACACTGGCCTTTCAGTTGAAGCCCAAGGTAATTTGTCTCTTTCAATTTGTTAATATTTGATTCAATGGTACAGCTATTGTCAATATTTATATTTTTGAAATGAATTTGTTGTTCTTATTCTGTAATATAGCTATTTTCCCAATATACTCAGATAATAGTAAAATTGAGTTATAATTTCATATATTGAATAAACACTGTAATTACCTATTTATGGTAAAATTGATGGCTTTTGGTGTCATCCTGAAGAATTTGTGTTTCTTATCATCATTATTCATTTAATTAGAGTTTAAAATAAAACAAAGTAGGGGTTTAATTAATATTTTTTTTTTGAATTTGGAAAAAATGCAGATGGTGGTGCTAAAGGTATCTATGCATTGCAATGGGTGTGCAAGGAAGGTTGAGAAACATGTTGCCAAGTTAGAAGGTAATTAGAACATATTATTAACTTCTGTAATAAAAAAAATAATACATAATTGAGAAGACCATATTTTGAAGATTTGAATTGATTGTGTTTAATGAAAAAACAGGAGTAACATCATACAAAGTAGACCTGGAAAGCAAGACAGTGGCAGTGATTGGGGACATAATACCCTGTGAAGTGTTACACAGTGTTTCCAAGCTTAAATTTGCTCAACTTTCCAATTCTTCTTCCTTGTGATTTTTTTTTTTATTATTATTAATATAATACAGTACAATGTATATGTATCATGCTGTTTATGCTCCTGTTTTCCATCTCCTCCTGTCTACTATATGTTGATGTTTATTTTCTTTTATTATAGTATATCATATGTATTGTCTAATTTGCTTGAGAATTATGCTCCACGACACCTTTTTATAACTATTTTCAAGTAACCCAATCCAATTGATTTGGAAAGAACACACATAAAGAACCATGAAAAGTAAATGTTTACTAGCTAGTTTTCAAAACAAACCACCATATATTTTCCAACTTAGCAGAGTGGAAATAATTATTATGTAAGAAAATATTTACCATTGAGGATTTCCATTGAATACAAAGAAGAAACTCTGTTTCATCTTATATATATGACTCGAACTTATGACATCTGCAGTCACAAATTTAATTTGAAAGTCTCAGTTGGTGTGCTACTAATACTTCAACGATACATGTTAAGGGCAACTTACTAACATGCTTACTTTGTGTAGTTTTATGGGTTAAGTTTGTGAAAAACCTCTCTCTAGAATTTCCTTCTCTCACAAAACCCTTTCTTTTCGTCTTGTTTTGAGGAGGAAGATGGGAGCTTTACTAGCTTCCTTCTTCCTCCTCCTCATCATAATCTAGCTTTTAAGGTTCTGTTCTTTTCAATTTATTTTTTGTTCAGTTCAATATCAATCAATTCAGTTTCAGTATTCAGTATTCAGAATTCAATATTAAGCTTCAGTTTATGCATTATATCAATATTATTAATGTATATTATTATTCATAAATATTAAAAGCAATGAATATTAATGATAATATCATTTCAATGCCAATTTTAGTTCATTTCTATTTATACATTATATATATTATTAATTAATATCAGTAATCACAAATAATAACAAATAAAAAGAAACCAATAATAATATTTTTAACATTATCAATCATTATTTCTACAATAAATAATTTTATAGGAAAAATAAATAAATAAATAAAAGTAATAATATTTTATAAATATTAATAACAATTAAAATAATAAGGTAATATTCATAATAATAATTACAATAGAATATAATAATAATAATTTATAATGATATATTTAATTATTATTATATGTAACAATTAATAAATTTTATTAGAATGTATAGTATTATTTAAAGTGTTATTAATTATTATGTATTTTAATATTTTTAAAATATTATTTATATTATTAATTATAATTCAGTTTCAGTATCATTCAGTTCAGTTTCAGTACAGTTCAGTACCATTCAGTTCAGTTCAGTATCAGTTCAGTTCAGTACACCTACTTATCAGTTGAAAAGAACAGGGCCTAATTGTTATTGCCTTTCCTTTTGTTGGGGTATCTGTAGTTCAGCTATTTTTTGTTCAGATCTCACAACCGATTATTTGTTTGTGGTTTCTACATCAACTATAATATCCCATTTCATGCATTATATTTGCATTTGTCCACATCTGTTATATGTCATTATATTTAAATTTTACATGTTATATTTATTAAAATTGGTTAGTGAAAATAATAGTTATTTTAACCATACAAAATACGATATTTAATATCTAGGTACCGAATTATATGGCTATAGAATTTTAAGGAATAAGTGGAGTATAGTTATGTTATAGATATAAAATGATTATTAGAACATATAAAGTTGAATAAAATTGTGATATATCATAAGGATTTAAGTATAAGAATTAGTATTAGAATTAATATTAGTATGGTATAGATATACGTATATGTATTTAGTATAGTTAGTATTTGTAATAAATAAAGAATTTGAGGGCAAATTGGTCTTTTGCCCCTTAGATCTTTTTATGAACTGATAAGAATTAGATCAGTTCTTCATCTCCTAAAACACAAAGCAAAGAACAAAGAAAAAGGAAGAAGAGAAGAAGAGATCTAGAAGGAAGGAATCAGGTATTTTAGTAACTTTGTAGTGCGATTTTTGTTAGGTTAAAGTTAGAATTAGCAGTTTTAGTAAGAATATGAATTGTTCCTCTTTATGTCAAGGTTTATCCTGCAAAATTTGGGAATTGTTAGACTAGTAGATCAATAGTTATGATTTTTATAAGATGAAGTGTGCAGAATTGAATGATCAAAGAGATAGGTTGAGTTTCAAAATTAATCTAGGATTGTTATAATACTTAGAAAATTCTGATTTTTTGATATGTTATTCCCTTATGAGTATAGTTTAAGTAGGAAAAAGAATCAGGTCGATTCATGTCGTGTAGAGAGAGTTATACCCATTTTATTACGTTGCTGTCCAGGTAAAGCGGGACTGAAACAGGTTTTGATGGGAAATTCCCTATAAATCGTATAAGACTCTAAAATTTTTGAGGTTTTAGTATGTTATAGCCTTGTGTATTAGGGATAGAATAAAAAAAGAATCAGATAATTTGGAGAAGTGAATTGAAAGTTATGAATTTTTAAGTAGAGCAAGGTCATATGAACAAGTATACAAGTAACAATGGTTTAAGTCATGAAAACTTTATAAATAGAAAACAACACAAGGTGAAATGTATTGATGTGAATTTATGCTTATAGGAACACGAGGTCGTGAAAGTGTTCAAGAGGAGGAAACAAGTCGATTTCGTGGAAATTAGCATTCTATCTGTGAGTATAAACATGATATGAATGGGTGAAATGTTTTGATATGTGATATTTGAATATTTGGTGAATTGTTGTGAATTGAATGATTATATGTTATTTGGAGAATTTGAATTATATGAACATATGTTTATTTGGTGAAACTTGAGATAATTGAATTATTCATGATATACGCAATTATACAGGAACAAATGAAATAAAGAGAGACGTTGTGACATAGCCGATCAAACATTGCAATACATGTTCTATTATCTGGACCTATATGGTCAACCAATTGCAATATTTGACAAATAAACCGAAAGGTCAACCAATTGTTATCTGGACCGAAAGGTCAACCAATTGTTATATTGCTGGCCAGCAAATCAATTGCTATCTGTTATAAATGTTACATGTATCCCGGGGCAATAGTTTGGCCGGAAATATCACAACAATTAAATAAATCAATCATCCAATAGTATATATTAGAATGACTGTATGTTTATTTTGAAGGTGTAACTGTATGTGATTGTTAAATTCATTGATTGTTTATATTCACTGAGTGGCGACTCATATAAATCGCTATATTTTTCAGTTGTTGAAGTTGTAGATAAAGTATTGTACTAGAAGGTCCTTACCTGTAGCTGTCATGGAAGAAAGGTCTGTCGGCTGTGTCTATCTCGCTCTCTCTCCTCACATGACAAGCATATAGAATAGAAAGTGGTCGGGTTTTGGTTTTTCTAATCAAACATAATTATGGTTTGTAATAAATGAATGATATTAGAGTTGATGTGAAATATTATGGTTGTGTTAATATATGAATATTTTTGTACAAAATTTTTTTTATGGTATTTCTCTATAGTTATTATATGATAAGGGTGTTTCATCAACTGCTCAATATTCTAACGATCTACTTTCTATCAACTTTAATGCACGGAACATAAGTGATTTACTCTCACAAATGCCTTTGGCAGAGGTCAATGCGGTGTAAATCTTCAGATCTACATATTTCTAGAAAGATCTCTCTAGATCTAAGTGTTGGGACGGTGTAGGGGAATTTATATTGTTTAGTTTGTGTAGATTTTCATAAATGTGTTGCTGATTTTTGGTTTCTGTTTAAGTTTTATGGCTGAATATGCGTTCCTTGCTTTGCTACCTTTCGATTTGCTCTTTTTGCCTTTTGTGGTCTTTCTTTCCACCTTGTGTGAATTCTTCCACTTTTTAAGTTGTATTTCCTTAGCTTAGTCCTCGATATTATCTCTCTTGTAGTGATGTTTTTATTTGTGAAATAAAATAGTACTGATGTGCTTGCTTAAAAAAAAACTTACTAACATGCTTACATATGCTTAAGAAATTTGTTGAACATACTATCTTATCATATCCTAGCGGGCTTTAATTTTCATTTGTAATGTTAATATGATTATATATGTTACCCATTTGGTTCATATGGTATATATGTTATCCATTTGTTTTAGTATTATGCAATTCATTATCTTTTTTTTCCATGTGTGTAACTTTTTGTCAAGTTTTGAAGTTCATATACCATTGTGTTAGTAAGAGCATAGTCTGTGTACCATTGAAGATTTTTAGCCCATTAACAAGAGTACTATAACACAAGGCTCAAATAGGTAACATATTGCACATCAAATAGACCAAAATGAGTAATAATTACTCCCTCGCTTTTTAAATAAGTGTCACTTTGAGATTGTTTGTCAATACCAATGAAAAATTAATTAAGGAAGTATAAGTACTTATTTATCCCTATGACTTGTTATTTTGAAAGATGATTGGATACTTTATATTTTTTTATTATTTACAATGCGCATTAAATACGAGTAAAATGAGAAAGATGTTTAAATAGTTGAATTGAAATCTAAAAACGATACTTATTTTAAAAATTTTCAAAGGCTCCAAAGCGACGCTTATAAAAAAAGGAAAGGAATACATAACACAAAAATTAAGTAGATTACATAATACATAAAACATGGACTAACGGGATAACATGTATATTAGAGACAACATATGGGTAATACAAAGCCCAAATGAATCCTTTTTTCATCTAAATCCTTTGCAATTTTTCTATGAAATAAACTTGTATTAGCTAAGAAGAAACTAATTATTAATAAAACTATAGCAAAAAAATTTTGGTAATCGTTGTAAATATAATTTGATAAATATATAAACAGATTGGGCCAACAAGAGTTCACAGCCCATAAAACAGAAAAAATCTAAAAATACATGAAAATCGGCAAACGGCGTCTTTTTCAAGGTCAACAAAAATATCACGTCGTACAGCAAAGCAAAGCATTCCCTTCCATTCAAATACCTTCGATTGCAATCTGTACTGTACTTTCCGGATTAACGACTTGCAGCCCCCAAAACGACACCGCAATGCCGAATTTCGTCTTTCTCCTCTTCCTCTTTTGCCTGATTCCCCTCTCTTCTCCATCCAAGCCGAAGCCGCCGCCGCCGCCCACCGCCGCCCACGCCGAGCTCACCAAGTACGGCTTCCCTATCGGCCTCCTCCCTTCCTCCGTCCGCAATTACAATCTTAACCACACCACCGGCTACTTCTCCATTGACCTTGGTGGTTCTTGCAAAATCACTCTACCTCCTGATAACTACTTGGCGACCTACTCCAAAAAGCTCTCCGGCAAGATTGTTCAGGGCCGGATCGCGGAGCTAGACGGAATTCAGGTGCGTGCTTTCTTTAAGTGGTGGTCGATTACCGGGATTAGGTCAAACGGAGAGGATTTGGTGTTTGAGGTTGGCATGGTTTCTGCTAAATATCCGTCGAAGAATTTCAACGAAAGCCCCCAGTGTGAGGGCAAGCACTCGGCTTCTTAAGAGGTTTGTTGATTGTAGTTTGATTTCAATACTTTTGCCTTGAAAACGATTGCTGTGGTGTTTATTATTCAATTCGTAACTGAAAAGGAACTAAAATTATAATCGGAATGATTGATTGTTATAGTTGTTTATACCTTTTCTTTGAAGAAATTGTTCTTAATTACTTGACTTTGGCTGTTTAATGCTCTCATTGGTGGAAGTTATAGTGGATAATGGATATTAATCATATTATTAATATATATGCCCACTCAACTTGTTTAGGATAGTTTGTTATAGAATAAGGTCCTTAGTAAATTATGTCTTTTTGGTGCTGCTAGAACCAATATTTGTTAAGTAAAGTTACTGGTATTTTGCTTTTGGCAAAGCCTTAGAGAAGAAATGAGCTTTATGTTGGTCAAAGAAATGCAAGTGATTCATGAAATTATAGCAAAAGTTCATAACACTTTTTAGGGTTCTGGAAAGCATCTCAGACTCTTGAAGTGGAAGACTGAACTTTTGTAATGCGGACCATGTTTGGTGTATGGATTCTTCAGATTTGACATTTCCATTTATCTTTAGTAATGATCTCTACCATAGTTGTCAAGGCCCTAGGTGAGGTGCAGCCAAGCGCCAGGGGGCCCGCAAAATTTGCAAAAATTATTTGCTTGAAAAGTGAAGTTAACAATTCGAGAAAAAGAACTAAGAGAGTCGTTAGATGTACATGTATGTGTAAAATTTACATATTGCATTAGGAATATCTAGCCTTATAGGAATTAGCCTTGAATTATTATTGAAACTCTCAAAATTAGATGAACAACACATATTAAAGTAAGTTAAAATCCGGGGGAAAATGTCCTTGAGGTGCGCCTAGTACACTACCTCGCCTGAGGTATAGCAAGTAGCAGGACCTCGCGCCCTGCATGAGGCACGCCTTTAACAACACTGATCTCTACTATCATTGTCAATACGTATATGGCTCGTTGGGTTGGCGGAATTGTTATTCCATGGAATAGAAAAAAAATGAATGGAGAAGATTACAAATATGGTAGAGTCTTCGTCATCGGAAGGAATAGTTTTTCCTAGTTATTATAGAAATCAAGGAATAGCTATTGCTTTTTGAAATTAAGGAATAGCTATTCCACAAATCCTCTAATGACTAGGAAAAACTATTCCTTTCAATGACGGAGTCGTGTCGTATTTCACATTTTTTCGTTGATTTTTCTTCTATTCCACAGAATATCAATTCCGCCAACCAAACACCCCCATAGTGTTAAATTGCAGATGATATTTTATTCTGTTCCAGTTTTCGTCTTTGAATTGTGGCAATTGTGTTCCTATGAGAGTCAATCATGCTTTATATAAAGGGTCAATTTGCCTCTTCAACTTGGCATTTTTGGTTCAAATCAATCAAACCGACTGTGCTAAGAAACACCAATGATATGCTCACACTTGTCAGGATTGGACTAATTTAACGGAAGTGATAAGTTATCGGTTCAGTTGAACTTGGAGTACATTTTAGGATAGATAAGCCAAGTTTAGAAGTCGATATGACCCTTTATCTGCATGCTTCATATTCAAGCTTGAGTTAAGGTTCTGTCTGTATAAAATTCTAGTTCATCAACATTTTACTCAAGTTGATTTTGGCAAAGCAAGGGTGTAACTAGTAGCGATTTTACCTCTTCCTTGTTGGAAATCGATTTTACGTGTGAACTGTACATGTTTTGCATTGAATAATTTACTAACTTTTTGAGATTTATTTTCAGGTTTGATAGAACTAATCTGGTTTTTTGTAAACTCTTTCCTTTGCAGGTTAGGTTTATGTATTTGTTCTGTAGGTTTACCTTATTATGTCGTTGCTTATTCGTGTATGTAATATGCATGTAGGCTACTGATATTAACTGAAGTAAGCTTCTGTATTATAGATATTACGACTTCCCTTTTGGATTAGTTGTGCTAAGTAATGGAATACCTACATACAGTAATAGCTGATAATTTAATATGTATGTGTATAAAGAATGAAATTGGTGAAAGCTTATTATAAGATAGTTTCATGCCAATGATATTTCTCAACTACTTTTGTTTTATTAATTACTATTTATTAGTAACTACTTTGGTTTTGAAAATTATCTTCAACTTACCCTCAGTGACCATAACTACAAAATATTATCTTAAGAAGTAGTCCTCCCACGAAGAATCGAAAACAAAAACACAATGCAAGAGAGAGGTGGCATTATTATTATAAGTGACTGGGAGTTTGAGCCTTTCTTTCGTCTTGATGTAAGAATTCTCTTTGAGATTTGGTGGAATTGTAAAGTTTAGTTAAGCACAACTATCTATTAAATTTGAATTGTTAGATTTAGTGGTTGCATCTACAATTAAAATTAAATTTTATCGGCTAACCCCTAATATCAATTTCTAATCTTACCACTAACTGTTGTTTCTGACATTGGATGAAATTTTTCATTGTGCTTGTACTTGTAGCATATCCAATTTTGATAAATAGTAGTATAATTTTCAGAAACAAAAAACAAGTGTTGGGCTTGATAAGTTGAGTGAGTACATAAGTTGGATTGAACTCATCTAACACAAAATTGATTGGCTTGTGTTAAGGTCAATCTAAACCATGTGGGGTATCCCTAATATCCAACACCCCTACTTGTAGAGAATCCGTGAGCCTCGAAGTATTGAGCTTGATAGTTTGAGTGATCATATAAGTGGGGTTAGACTCATCTAACACAATACCAATTGGCTTATGTTAAGGTCTAATTAATTTTTGTTATTTCCCATGTGCGATAACCCCAACATTTCAAACACTCCTCCTAAAGTGCAACTGGGCTTGGACTAGTTGTCACTTGCTAAACATTCTTTGACCTATTTCCTCCGAGGCTTCAGGTTATCAACGGGTCTAGGAATGCTAGCCCAACTCCATCAGGACTTTAAATGCAAACTCAGGATCATTCCAGTTGTCAGGCTTTCATCTACTCTGATACCATGTAGAGAATCTGTAGGCCTCGAGAGTGTTGGGTTTGATAGCTTGAGTGAGCATATAAGTAGGGTTGAACCATCCAACACAGAACTAATTGGCTTATGTTAAGATCCAATCTACACAACTTATGTACCACTCATAATTCTTGTTAATTCTCATTTGGGATAACCTCAATATCTCCAACAACTAATAATTTACATGGCATTTTTAAGAACTAGTACTGCATTTTTTATTTTTAAAAATAAAAATTGTCAATGCTATTTAATTCTTGTTAACCATAAAGCTTATATAATGTTTTATGGTTATTTGGAACGGATCTGAATTGTACTTTTTTCCGTGTTCAAAGATCGAAGAATCAGCTACATGTGCCAAAGTTGAGAGCGAATCACAGTTTGTTGGATATGAATCGATTTCCTTCCATATAACAAATACACAGAGGTAAAAAAAATGTAATAGTTACCTTAGATAATTATGGAGAAAATTTATTGCATCCAAGTCCTTATATTTGCAACAAGGTCATCTGCAAGAGAGTCCCATGACCCATATTGGATCAGATACTTCGATCCGATTAACTGGCTCATGGGTGGACTGAATATTTCCAGTAGATTTATATCAAGTTTACATCCATTTAACTAGCAGCGGACCTAGTGGTTAGCCATCTAAAATGAAAAAAACTAAGGTAAAAGAATTACGAGCGAGCTTTGAATTGTTATCCCTGTGTTTTGCAGATATTTTCTCAAAAATTATGTGAGATATGCTTTTTTGTAACTTACGATAAACAATATTGAAGTTGGGAGAACAAACATAAAGGCTTCCTATGTGATGGTTTCTTGAGGAAAGGTATGTTAAAGACTACCATCTTTGATAACCATCGTTTCTCCTCCACATGTTTGTCGTCCTTCTACATGTTTGACCTCTTGTGGTTGGAGTAGACTTATTCACGGGTCCGGGTATTCATCCGGCCCGATCCGAGCCTGCTCAATTGAATCAGACTTGAATTCTCATTTTTCTCTAAAGTTCGGCCCAAGCATGCTGAAGCACGATATTTTATGGGTCTGGCTTAATTTTATGTAAATATCCAAGCTCGGTCCAGTTCCGGTCCGATAAATAATTATTATATTTATTAAATATTTATATAGTATATTTAATAATTATTTTGGATTTTTATATTTTAATCTATTGAATTTTTACGATAATATTATCTATTTATTAAATTATTCAAATAGAAAATGTAATTATATGTAATATATGGACATATTTGTATAAAATTTTGTCTTTTTTACTCTTTAAGTATATGAAAAAAATTAAAAGAAATCTATTTATGAGCTTTGGGTCGGGCTTGAGAATGACCTTTAAAGCCCAATCCGAGCCCAAAGTTTTAAAGTATGGACCAAATCAGGATTGAGTTGATGTTTTTAGTCAAAAGCCTAATTAGACCTAGCTTAAACCAAGCCCAGCCCGCCTACAAACCAGTCTAGGTTGGAGCAATAAGTCTCCTAAGCTATTTTTTAGAATTTCATGGACATCGTCGTATGCGCAATGGTTGGGAGTTGCAACATTAATTATACCGTTTTAAGATGGATCCTTTGCATATCTAAGGGAAATTGATATGAATGCCAACTATTAAACTTTAATTCATACAATACATTGCACGGGAGAAATACTTTTTGTTTTTATTTTATAGAAAATGTATTGAAAGTTATATTTTACGAGAGCAGTAGAAAACGTATAAGAAATGTATAGGCACTTTTGATGTCGTGGGATTCGGAACATAGGTTCGGCTCGACTTCTTTTGGATCGGGGTACCTGCACAGGTAGCAACCCATTAGAGGGTCAGGTCGAGTGTCTGACGTGGTCTCTCCAACGCTCAAGTTAGTACGTGGCGTGGGGGATGATGTGGATATTACTGAAAGAGGTAGATTGCGTGAAGTAGAATTATCTGAGGATGTGTGCTTTTATCCCTTATATAGGGGCAGTGACCCTTGGATGGTTGCCACGTGTCTAGCCTTGGGGGTTAAGGGATGTCTAGATGGATTACACATGTTCCTTGTCCTTTTAGCTTGGTGAGCAAGTTCCTTGGGAGGGCTTTATAGGCCTATTGACATTTGGGTTTAATATGCCTTGCTATCAGATGTCCCCCCTTGGTCAGTGTAGACTCTTCAGGGTCGACCATCGATCTCATGTGCTCTCGTTGGGTCTGTTTCGAGGTTTCGAAGATGGCCGAGGCAAAATGCGTCGTCGCATTTTGTCTCTAAATGTCCCCCCTCAGGTCGGTTCGAACTCTTTAGGGTTCGAGTAGTTTCTTAGTAGGTTCGATCGTCTTATAGAGGCAAAATGCGTCAACGCATTTTGTCTCTGTTTCCAGAGATGTCCCCCCTCAGGCCGGTTCAAACTCTTCAGGGTTCGAGTGGTCTTCTGGGTTTTATGTGGAGGCGAGGTTCTAAAGTGACGCTTATCTTTTGGCTGAAGGCGTGATGACCGATCTCGAGCTTATTTGCTGGTCGGGGATCACCCTCTTCAATTGAAGTTGTAGGCAGGAAAAGATTTTGAATTTGCGGTTTTTAACCGTTTCACGTGTTCCTAATGCCTTGGATGTCGCTAGCATTTATTTCAGGCATTTACTCTCTACCCCTATAAATAGGGGGGGGGGGGTAAGTTATGGTTGTTTCTCATTATTCATTCATTTGCGGTTTTGTTTACTAGACTTCTTCCTTTCATCTTGCTTTGATAGGTCGGCCATGGGTCGTAGCTTTTGGGTGACTGAGCGTCGGCCTCTAGACGATCTGTGCGTAGAGTTAGTGTATCGATTTGAAGACTTTTCTTTGCCCAAGGGCGGATGTAGAGTGGTGGGCTTTGCACAGGGGAGGACGTAACAGCCGGACATCGGCGGTGGTGACATCGGAACCTTCCTTTTTACACACCTTGGCGAAAGGTACTTCCTTTGCTTTCTTGTGCTTTCAGGGGTTCCTTTGCCGTCGGCTCCTTAGCCTGCTGCCCTCTCCCAACGCGTCATTTTTTACCACTTGGAATCTTCCATTGGGGGAAGTGGTGGTTTTTGTTTTTTATTTTGTAGGCCACGAGCTCGGCCAATTGTGGCTCGGTTTTATTTCTTGTGGATGTAGTCGTCAGTTTACCAAAGCTATGAGTTCGGCCCTTGTGAACTTGATTTTATGTTCTATGAATAAAGTTGTGTTTTGTATGTTCCATCGACTATCTTCTGTTACGTGCTTCAAGGTCGTTGGTCGGCTCTATTCCTCTAGGGGATGTCTGAACTATCATTTTCAAACTTGCACTAAGAATAACGTATTTATTGCCACGTGGGTTTTACGTGCTTCTTTTTGACTTCGGCGTGTTGAGCACGCAGTCACTTGGACTTCTCTAGGTCATAATTACCTGACGGTTTAGTTTTCGAGGCTTAGGTTTCAAACTTTGCTCCCCTTTTTCCTTATAAATAGCGGAGCCATTCCGTCATTCCTCATCTCTTGAATTCTAAATTTCCTTTCTGCTCTGTCCTTCTTTCGTCGGTCTCCACAACATCGGTAAGTTTTATTTTTCTTTGAAATGGATACATCTAATTCCTCCTTGTCCTCGACCTCGACATCCGCATCGACCTCTTCACCAGCGGCACCTAGTTTAGCTTCGGTTTGATCGACCCCCTCTCATCGGAGGCACGCCATGGAACCCATACCCGCAGCTCCCCTTCATACGGTTCATGCCCAAAGTTTGCCGACACCTCCAGCGCTGCCCCAACTGAAGAACTCGAGGAATTCGATACCTCAGAGACTTTCGAGTCTGAGGATCGTACGACGGTTCGTTACAATTAGGAGACGATTCCGACTCCAGCTTACGTCAAGTTGAAAGTGTACAATTTGAAAGCAGTTGTCGATGTTCCTAAGTCTATCATAACTACGCCGGACTCCCTCGTGTATAGCGTGTCGAAGCTCGACCAAGAGACGGTCGACCAGTACATGGAAATCTTAGTAAAATGTCATCTTGGCGTGTATGGGGTTATACCGGGTGAATTGGAGAGGATGGATGATCCCCCTGCGATGTCTTTACCCTATTTACTCAACACATTGAATGGGGATTTCAGCTTCCCCTAAGCAGGCCGGTGTGCTCCATTTTGTCAGAATTTAAGGTGTGCCCTTCTCAAGTATCTCCTAATGCACTTATAGAGATGTTGCTGATTGCTAAGATGTGCCAAGATCTGCAGATGTGGCTCGAAAGGTACCATGTTCCCACATTTTTATTATCCAGCATAGGTCGGTGCAGGCAGCTGTCTGTTTTTGGGGAAAGGCATAGATTAAGATAAACAAATTAGTGCATAGGAAGGATTCAGTGAAGGGCTTTAAGGTAAGGTGGTTTTGGGTCCATCTTGACATCGACACCAAGATAATACACCCCCAAAATGCTCTCTATAGGCGTGGCTATTGCCCGTTCCCCATGAAATGGAACATTCAACATGGGAATCCTTGTACGTGGAAGATCGATAGTAGGTTGACGCAGCTGCAAGCTAACAGCATGCGCTATTTATCCCGGGTGACTGTTCCTAAGTTATCCTAGATCGATGTTGCTGAGTTACTTCGCACCGACCACAGAAATACATCGAGGTCGAGGATGAGGTTGTGGCACTTGTGGCGAGGACCATAGTTGGCCCAGGGGATGGGTCCGCGGCTGAGCCAGGTGATGATCTCTTTTTTCCCCGTGTTCATTAATTTTGACTTCTTCCGTTTCGGGCTTGTGTGTTGGCTATGATGTATGCCCTTAAGGCAATTAGGGCGATATATCTTAATTATGAAATAGTACGAATATTTTGTTTAATTAATAAAGACATTTAATCTCTTGTTTATATCGATGTGCTTATAAATATATTATAGCTGGTTAAAATATATTCATTGATGTTTATATATAAAATTCCTTGACATATCATAGCATGAAGTCAGAGAAATTATAGTCGGACTAAAATTGAGACCTGCCTCATGTGCAATTATGATTATGTCTAAACTATCCCTAGTCATAGTTTCATCAAGAAAGGATATTGATGAAGTGGAAAGACTAGCATGTGGTCAAATTTCTTGGAAAGGGTCCAATCAATCAATCTCCTAAGGATTGAAGGTAGTGACTTAAGTTGGACACATGAATATATCTAGGAGATATATTGGAGACCGTAGTAAGATAAACACTTCGTGTATATATCAACGTGTTAGTGTTTATCTTCATGCAATAAGCTTTGCGAATATCCTCATACTTGAGATACTAGTTACCTTGTGTGGTACTATTGCTATACTTTGGGTCATTCCTATACACTCATTAATTTAGGGTGTCACGGGTGATTATGAGTATAGTGATGACTGCTCATTGGTAAGCTATGTAGTCGGAAAGAATCCATCGCTCTGGATATATTAAGGAGTTGTACTTGGCTGCTTGTTGAAGTGATGATTGCTATAAACCTCTGATCAGAGTATGTGTTTGATAGAAATAGTTTCTAGTCGAACACACTATAGTAAAAGGCAATATACTTCGGTAACAAGTTAATAATTGGGATAGCTTGAAGCAACCTTGCTATTAGTTGGTTAACACTTTAACCGAACCCTATAAACCAGTTGGTAGTAATATTAAAGAATGGAAGGAGTTCATCGCATTGGACAACTATTGTATTAATCGGGATTAAGTCATAAGTACAAATGACGTTCCAAGTAATGGGGGATGGTAGACCCTTGCCAGAGATGTACTACAGTCATTTAAGGTAATCGAGTTCTATTCACGTCTAGAACTTTGAGCCAATGGTTCCATTAGAACAAGGGTTGGTTAAGCCTTAACAGCTCAATACTTCGGGATTCTATAAGGTCACACACATTGGACCTTCATCGGACTAAGTAAAGAACTAATAGATTTATTGTATTACGAAAATATAACAATTAATAATTGGATTATTATTTAATTGGTTAAAAATGATTAGATCATTTTGGATAAACCAATGAATTTATTTTTAACCGGTAATTAATTTATTAGGGTCATAAAATAAATATTTATTTTAAAGAAGATTAAAAGGGAATTTTCCAATTGAGCAAAGGGGTCGGACCTTATGGAAATGGGGCCCACTTTCTGGGGGCCCATATAGGCTAGCTTAAGGGCTGTGGGCTCGGAATTGCCCACGTGTTGGGTCATACCAGCGCTGCTGGGTGGGCCCAACACAGCCCATCCCGCAATCTGGGCTTGCGTGAAGGCTCGCAAGCCCACTTGCGGTGCAAGGCAGGCTAAATATGGCTTGCCTTGCAGGGCTAGCGTGTAGTGTGCAAAGTACGTTGCACGCGGGTCAACCTGCGGACCCATGGGGGTGCGCGTGTTGACCCATATGGGGATTGGGCATTTTTTCCCAATCCCACATTGGAAAATGGGGAGCAATATTTTGCTCCCCAAGCCTATAAATAGGCTTTCCCTTCATCCTTTTAAATTGCACCAATAGCTCAAAGCATAAATCCTAAGCGAGATTCTCGAAGATAAATCTCTCGGGTATTTGAGCAAGTACTTTTTGAGGAGCTTGATTTTAATCGAGCACCTCTAGTCTATATTTTTGGGTGGGGCTTCTGGAGTGGTCTAGCAACTACTCGAGGCTCCTTAGTTCTTCCTCTCGGGGAGGCTTTGGTTGGTGGGGTTCGTGTGGATACTCATGGAGCTATCCTACGCTTGGAGGCTTGTGCAAAGAGGTTCTGCTAAAGCACGCTTCAACTAGTAAGTTTTGTTTCTTTCTCTTTTAATTATTAGATCTTTTTCTTTGAGCGTTTTTAGACTTAATGATTATGCTTAGGTTGTTTTGCATGCTTAGTTTATTTTATGCTTAGGTTATAGCTTAGAGTTATAACATGCTTAGGTTATAGCTTAGAGTTATAATATGCTTATTATAAAATATATATGCTAGGATATAATTTAGAATTATGGTATGGTAGCCTATGCATGCTAACCTAGGTAGAGAATTATTTAGTTAAGGCTTTATTTAATTTATATACATCTAATAGGAGTTCTTGGGGACAGGGACAAAATTTTGAATTTCCACCGTGCCTGTTATGCATGTTCAATTTAATTGTCAGTTCCCAACAGTGGTATCAGAGCCTGCCTATTTAGTACATAATTAAGTTAGAAGCGAACTGAATATTATTTTCTATATGAAATTATTTATTATTTATTTTATTGTTTGGAACAATATACATGAACCTGTGTTTTTCATTTCAAGATTAGAAAATGTTTGTGAATAATTTTGAATAACCCTGCTCAACTTACTCAAATTATACAAGTTTCAATAATTTATATAAATTATACAAGTTATAGAAGCTTCCAATTTACATGAATTGAAAGAACGAAATTTATTAATTCAAGAGAATCCATTGGTCTTCGAGTTTGTGCCCATATTTGTTCTGGCTAAGGTTTGGACTTGGTGTCTATTCACTTCAAGGGCACCTTTTCTACATGCGAACCTATATCGGTGCAGCTTAAATTGACCAACTAGGGGATTAAATATGGACTAATTTATTTCTAGTATATAAGATGGTGCTTATATATGTTTCTATAACAAAATAAAAATTAAATTTATTGAATAAAACTTAAAGGAAATGTAATATAAATATAACAAATAAAAATGTTAATTATTTTATATATAATCTAGGTTGATGGAATAATTATAATAAAGAGCTTGAACGCACCTAAGGTTGGACCTTATAAATGAGTTCTAAAATTTCCTGAATTAATATAAATTATTATAAATATGTACATCTGATAAAATCCTAGATTGGGTGAGAAGTTTAACACCAATAAAATTTCAAAGTAAATATATTAAGGCAAGTTATAGTTTTCCTTACTCAAATTTATAATACGGTCTCTTTGGGCTATCAAAGTGTTGCGCAAAGCGTTCCTTCTAGTCCACATTGATTAGTTGTAAAGTTTGGGATAGGGTCTGCCTTAACGGAACTGAGGTAGTCCACTATAAAATTGGGGGCTAGGCCCAGATCTGAGACATATTCAAGGAGATGCTAATATAAGAGCACACGTCCCTTGGGATTAGGGAACTTGAATGAATTAACAATTGCATACGATGCAAATGGAATGGTATTCCAACTATAACTTACTATTGTGACTTGACTCATAATAGACTAGTTATAGATGCTACCTACTAGGAAATTTAGCTGAGCTGAAATTCCTGAATTCAATAGACAGGGCTATTGTAAATTTCGAAGAAAATAGTAGGATAAATGTATTTAATTAAAAGTCCTTATATTAAATGCATGTACTTAAACTAATATCTGAACTCTTTTTCTTTTCTTACATCTTAGGTTGAAAATGACTTCCAACATTAATCTCCATATGTTACTTGACACCAAATTGAATGGCTCAAACTTTTCTAATTGGTTTCGAGCCATGAGAATAATTCTCAGATCCAAGGGAATTGCCTATGTTTTAAATGAAATTTCCCTCTTAAACCTGATATTGAGGATCATATGGAACATGAGGCCTGGTTGAAGCATAGGAAAGATCATGAGACTGCCATGTGTATCATGTTGGGGTCCATCAATCCTAGGCTTTAGAAATAACATGAGAACATGCCCTTAGAGGACATAGTTCTCCTTCTTGAAGAACTCTTTTCGGAGCGGGAAAGGACAAAGAGATATGAGACCTCCAAGCTCCTTTTTGGAACCAAGATGCAGGCTGGCACCTCTACCTCTCAGCATGTACTGAAACTCTTGGGATACCTTGAGAAGCTGAATCAATTGGGATTTAAGATGAATCATGACTTGAGGATTGACCTTGTATTGATGTCCTTGACAGATAGTTACTCAGGCTTCGTGACTAACTATTACATGAATAAGATTGATTCTGTTATCCCTGAATTAATCAACATGCTGAAGATAGTAGAACCTTAGATCAAGAAAGATCAGAAACCACTACTATTGGTCGAGAAAGGCAAGGCTTCTAAGAAAAAAAAAGTAGGCACTGGGTACCAAGAAAAGAATCAGTAAGAAGAAGAAAGAAAAGAAGACATCTAAGTATGTCTACTTCTAGTGTGGGAAATCGGGACATTAGAAGAGGGACTGCAAAGCTCCTGCTTTTGAACATTTGAAGAAGAAGCCTGCAGAGGCATCTACTTCAGGTATGTTTGTAATTTAAAACTATGCTACTTTTCCTCGTGAATCCACTTGGGTGTTAGATACTGGTTGTGGTTCTCATATCTGTACTTCTGTGGAGGGACTAAGGAACAGTAGAAGACTTGCAAAAGGGGAGATGGACCTGCGTGTGGAAAATAGAGCCCGAGTTGCTGCATTAACCGTAGGAAGCTTTAATCTTATTTTGCCAAGTGGACTTGTTTTAGTTTTGAATAATTGTTACTACATTCTGAGTGTTACTAAGAATATTGTATCTGTTGCATGTTTAGCAACAGAAGGATTTGAAATTTTATTTTCGAATAATAACTGTCAGATTCAATTGAATAATGTTCTTTATGGTTATGAGATATTGAATGGTGGCATTTATATTCTTGATACTAAAACAGAAGTTTTTAATATAAACAATGTAAAGAAAGTTAAATTAGATAATGAGAATTCCTTCTACTTATGGCATTGTCGTTTAGGCCACATAAACAAAGATCGCATAACCAAGTTGCATAAGCGTGGAGACTTGGGCCCAATAGACTTGGAATTTTTTGGCAATTGCAAACCTTGTTTAAGAGGAAAAATTACAAAGTTACCCTTTTAAGGAAAGGGTGAACGTGCCATGAGTATATTGGAACTTATACATACTGATGTGTGTGGTCCAATGAGTGTTCGGGCACTAGGAGGATACTTCTACTTCATAACCTTTATTGATGATTATTCACGATACAGTTATTTGCACTTAATGAAGCATAAGTCTGAAAGTTTTGAAAAGTTCAAACTATTCAGAGCTGAAGTAGAGAAACGACTTGAGAAAAATATTAAAGCACTTCGATCAGATTGAGGTGGAGAATACTTAAGTCAGGAGTTTCAGGATTATCTAAAGGAAAATAGGTTAGTTCCCCAGTGGACCCTTCCTTATATGCCCCAACATAATGGAGTGTCAGAAATGAGGAATCAAACTTTATTAGATATGGTTCGGTCTATGATGAGCCATGCAGATCTCAGTAAATCCTTTTGGGGATATGCACTAGAGAGCGCGGTTTATGTATTAAACAGAGTGCCCTCTAAATCAGTTGATTTTACACCTTACGAAAGGTGGTGTAGTAAAAATCCATCTCTAAGTCGCTTAAGAGTACGGGGCTGTCCTGCTATGATAAAGAGGATAGCGTCAGGTAAGCTGAATGCCAAATCTAATAAGTGTCTGTTCATTGGATATCCAAAGGAAACTATAGGATATCTATTTTACCAACCTGAAGCACAAAAGGTGTTTGTGTCACGGAATGCTCACTTTTTAGAAAAGGAACACTTACTTGCAAAAGTCAGTGGGAGCAATATTAAACTGTAAGTTCAAGGGGAAGAAATAGACAATCAGCTGATTGACCCCGTTCTAGATACACAAGAAAGTGAGATCCATGAATAACCTGTCGAAACACAAACATTGAGAAGATTAGGTCGTGTTCATAAAGGTCCCAATAGATATGGTTTTATCATCACTGTTGATAAGGAAATGTATCTCTTGAGGATGATGAACCAAGGATGTATGATGAGGTAATGAAGTGCTCAAATTTTGATAAATGGCTGAAAGCTATGAAATCAGAAATGGATTCCATGTATGAGAACCAAGTTTGGAATTTGGTTGATGCCCCACAAGAGGTTAGACCGATCAGGTGCAAATGGGTCTTTAAGAAGAAGACTGACATGGACGATAATGTAATTATCTATAAAGCAAGGTTGGTTGTGAAAGGTTATAGTCAACGTGAAGGTATCGGCTATGATGAAACTTTCTCACTGGTAGCCATGCTTAAATTAATAGGGATACTTCTCACCATTACTGCTCATTATGATTATGAGATCTGGCAAATGGATGTTAAAACAACATTCTTGAATGGGGATTTAGATCGAGATGTGTATATGAAACACCTTGAGGGTTTTACATCTCAGAATGGTTCGAAGGTATGCAAGCTACAAAGGTCCATTTATGGACTTAAGTAGGCATCCAAGAGTTGGAATATAAGGTTTGATCAGACAATCTGTGAACTAGATTTCTATCCAAATATTAATGAGCCTTGTGTTTACTAGAAGGTTAGTGGGAGTGCAGTCATTTTCTTAGTATTGTATGTCAATGACATTCTACTAATAGGAAACGATATCTCTCTTCTTCAAAATGTTAAAGTATGGTTGTCAAGAAAATTCTCCATGAAAGACCTTGGTGAAGCAGCATTTATACTAGGTATAAAGACTCATAGGGATAGATCCAAGAGGCTGTTAGGTCTTTCTCAAAGTACATATATAGACAAGGTATTAAATAGGTTCAACCTTTAGCATTCTAAGAAAGGTTATCTCTCGATGACAAAGGAAATTAATCTATCTAAGGCTGAGTGTCTGAAGATAGCTCACGAGAGAATGCGCATGAAGGATATACCCTATGCATCCGCGATAGGATCCATCATGTATGCTATGATATGTACTAGGCCAGAAGTCTCTCAGGCTTTGAGCTTTATGTGCAGATATCAGTTAGATCCAGCTGAAAAGAACTGGATGGCCGTCAAGGCAATTCTTAAGTACTTGAGAAGCACTGAAGATGAGTTCTTGATTTATGGAGAAGGTGACCTCGCAATTACAGGTTACACTGACGCGGGTTTTCAATCCAATAAGGATGACTTTAATGTTGGATATGATGTATGCCCTTAAGGCAATTAGGGCGATATATCTTAATTATGTAATAATATGAATAATTTGTTTAATCAATAAAGGCATTTAATCTTTTGTTTATATCAATATGCTCGTGTATATATATATATAAGCTGGTTAAATATATATTAATTGATGTATGCAAAAGTCCTTGAGATATCATAGCACGAAGTCAGAGAAACTATAGTTGGACTATGTTTGGTGGAACTTGCTTCATGTGCAATTATGATTATGTCTAAACTATCCCTAATTATAGTTTCATCAAGAAAGGATATTGATGAAATGGAAAGACTAGCATGTGGTCAACTTTCTTGGAAAGGGTCCAAGTAGTTAATCTCCTAAAGACTGAAGGTGGTGCCTTAAGTTTGACACATGGATATAGCCGGGAGATATAATAGAGACTGTAGCAAGATAAACACTTGGTATATATATCAATGTGTTAGTGTATATCTTCATGCAATAAGCTTTACGAATGTCCTCATACTTGAGATGCTAGTTACCTTGTGTGGTACCATTGCTATCCTTTGGGTCATTACTATACACTAATTAATTTAGGGTGCTACAGGTGATTACGGGTATAGTGATGACAACATGTTGGTAAGCTGAGTAGTCGAAAAGAATCCATCGCTCCGGATATATTAAGGAGTTATACCTGGCCACTAGTTGAAGTGATGATTGCCATAAACCTCTGATCAAAGTATGTGTTTGATAGAAATGGTTTCTAGTCAAACACACTATGGTAAAAGGCAGTATACTTTGGTGACAAGTAAACTACTCGGATAGCTTGGAGCATCCTCGCTATTAGTGGGTTAACACTTTAACCAAACCCTATAAACCAGATGGTACTAATATTAAAGAATGTAAGGAATTATCGCACTGGATAACTATTGCATTAACCATGATTAAGTCATAAGCATAAATGACGTTCTGAGTAATGGGGGATGGTAGACCCTTGCTAGAGGCGTACTATAGTCGTTTAAGGTAATCGAGTTCTATTCACAGTCTAGAGCATCGAGCCAATGGTTCCATTAGAACAAGGGTTGGTTAAGCCTTAATAGCTCAATACTTCGGGATCCTATAAGGTCACACACATTGGACCTTTATCGGACTAAGTAAAGAACTAATAGATTTATTCTATTATAAAATATATAACTTAAATAATAATTGGATTATTATTTGATTGGTTAAAATTGATTAGATCAATTTTGGATAAACCAAAGTATTTATTTTGACCGGTAACTAATTAATTAGAGTCATAAATAAATTATAATTAATTAGATCAATTTTGGTTGGACCAAGAAATTTATTTTGACTGGTGACTAATTTATTAGGGACAGAAAATAAATATTTGAAAAGGGATTAAAAGGGGAATTATGCATTGGTGAGTTTAATTGGACCGAGAGTACAAAAGTATTTTGTACAGGCTCGAGTGCGCGGGAGTACACTAAAAGGTGTGAGAGCAATGCTGTGCATTGCTAGCGGTAGCCCATGAAAATGGGCTGCAAATGCGCAGCCCATGTTGGGTGCGCCGCGGGCTAGGCTCGCGGCCTGGGCCGTAAGCAAGGGCTTTGCCTTGCAGCACACAGCGTGCTATGTACGCTGTGTTCACGGGTCATCACGCGGATCCTTTGGATTCGCATGTATGACCCGTATGGGGATGGGAGTAATTACTCCCATCCCACATCGCCTAAGGGGGAGCAATTTTGCTCCCCCAAGCCTATATATAGGCCGTCCCCTTTTATTTCAAAAATGTACCAAGCTCAAAACATAAATCCTAAGCGAGATAATTAATCTCTCGGGTAATTGAGCAAGTTATTTTTGAGAAGCCTGAATTTCTTCGGGCACCTCTAGTTTATATTTTTGGGTGAGGCTTCTGGAGTGGTCTAGCAACTACTTGAGGCTTCTTAGTTCTTCCTCCTGGGGAGGTTTTGGTTGGTGGGGTTCATGTGGATACTGATAAAGGCTATCCTACGATTGGAGGTTTGTGTAAGAAGGTTCTGCAAAAGCACGCTTCAAGTCGTAAGTTCTTTTTTTTTCTCTTTTAATTATTAAGTCTTTTTCTTTAAGTGTTTTTAGACTTAATAATTATGCTTAGGTTATTTTGCATGCTTAGTTTATTTTATGCTTAGGTTATAACTTAGAGTTATAACATGCTTAGTATAAAATAAATGTGCTAGGATATAATTTGGAATTATGGTATGCCTAGTCCTTTAGCATGCTAACCTAGGTAGAGAATTATTTAGTTAAGGCTTTATTTAATTTATATGTAACTAATAGGAGTTCCTGGGACAGGGACCAAAATTTGAATTTCCGTCATGCCTCTTATGCATGTTCAATCTGACTGTCAGTTCCCAACAGTGGTATCAGAGCCTGCCTATTTAGTGCATAATTAAGTTAGAAGCAAACTAAGTATTATTTTCTAAATGAAATGATTTATTTTTTTAATTGTTTGGAACAATATATATAAACTTGTGCCTTTCATTTCAAAATTAGAAAATAGTTATGAATAATTTTAAATAAGTCTGCGGAACTTACTCAAATTATACAAGTGTCAATGATTTATTTAAATTACATGGGTTATAGATGCTTCCAATTTACATGAATTGGAAGAACGAAATTTATTAGTTCAAGAGAATCAATTGGTCTTCAAGTTTGTGCCCGTATTTGTTCTGGCTAAGGATTGAACTTGTTGTCTACTCCTTATAGGGCACCTCTCCTACCTGAAAACCTATATCGGTAAAATTTGAATTGATCAACCGGGGATTAATATGAACTAATTTATTTCTAGTATATAAGATGGTGCTTATATATGTTTCTATAACAGAGTAAACAATTAAATTTATTGAATAAAAGCTTAAAAGAAATGCAATATTAATATAATAAATAAAAGTGTTAATTACTTTGCATATAATCTAGGTTAATGGAATAATTATAATAAAGAGCTGAACCCACCTAAGGTTAGACCTTATAAATTAATTCTAAAATTCCATGAATTAATACAAGTTATTATAATTTTGTCCATCTGATAAAATCCTAGATTGGGTGAGACGTTTAACACCAATAAAATCCCAAAATAAATATATTAAGGCAAGTTGTAGTCTTCCTTACTCAAATTTATAATACGGTCTTGGGCTATCAAAGTGCTACACAAAGTGTTCCTTCTAGTCCACATTGATTGGTTATAAAGTTTGAGATAGTGTCTACCTTAACAGAACTGGGGTAGTCCACCATAAAATTGGGGGCTAGGCCCAGATATGAGACATATTCAAGGAGATGCTAATATAAGAGCACACGTCCCTTGGGATTAGGGAACTTGAATGAATTAGCAATTGCATGCAATGCAAATGGAATGGGATTCCGACTATGACTTACTATTATGACTTGACTCATAAAATTGGGGGTTGTAATAGACTAGTTATAGATGCTACCTACTAGGAAATTTAGCTGGGCTAAAATTCACGAATTCAATAGAATGAGCTATTGTAAATTTCGAAGAAAATAGTAGGAAAATGTATTTAATTAAAAGTCCTCATATTATATACATGTACTTAAACTAATATCTAAACACTTTTCTTTTCTTATATCTTAGGTTGAAAATGGCTTCCAATTTTAATCTCCGTATGTTACTTGACACCAAATTGAAGGGCTCAAACTTTTCTGATTGGTTCCGAGCAGTGAGAATAGTTCTCAGATCCGAGGGAATTGCCTATGTCCTAAGTGAAATTTTCCCTGTAGAACCTGATGTTGAGGATCATGTGGAACATGATGCCTGGTTGAAGCACAAGAAAGATCATGAGACTGCCATGTGTATTATGTTGGAGTCCATGAATCCTGAGCTTCAGAAACAACATGAGAACATGCCCTTGGAGGATATGGTTCTCCATCTTGAAGAACTCTTTTTGGAGAGGGAGAGGACAGAGAGGTATGAGACCTCCAAGCTCCTTTTTGGGACCAAGATGCAGGCTGGCACCTCTGCCTCTCAGCATGTACTGAAACTCTTGGGATACCTTGAGAAACTGAATCGATTGGGATTCGAGATGAATCATGACTTGAGCATTGACCTTGTGTTGATGTCCTTGACAGATAGTTACTCAGGCTTCGTGACTAACTATTACATGAACAAGATTAATTCTACTATCCCTGAATTAATCAACATGCTGAAAATAGTAGAACCTTTGATCAAGAAGGATCAGAAACCTCTACTGTTGGTTGAAAAAGGCATGGCTTCTAAGAAGAAGAAGCAGGCACTAGGTGCTAAGAAAAGAATTAGTAAGAAGAAGAATGAAAAGAAGGCATCTAAGTAAGTCTGTTTCAAATGTGGGAAACTGGGACATTAGAAGAGGGATTGCAAAGCCTCTGCTTCTGAGCATTTGAAGAAGAAGCCTATAGAGGCATCTACTTCAGGTATGTTTGTAATTGAAAACTTTGCTACTTTTCCGCGAGAATCCACTTGGGTATTAGATACTGGTTATGGTTCTCATATCTGTACTTCTATGCAGGGACTAAGGATCTATAGAAAACTTGCAAAAGGGGAGATGGACCTAGGCGTGAGAAATGGAGCCAGAGTTGCTGCATTAGCCGTAGGGAGCTTTAGTCTTGTTTTGCCAAGTGGACTTGTTTTAGTTTCGAATAATTGTTACTACATTCCAAGTGTTACTAAGAATATTGTATCTGTTGCGTGTTTGGCAGCAGAGGGATTTAAAATTTATTTTCAAATAATAATTGTCAGATTCGTTTGAATAATATTCTTTATGGTTATGGAATGTTGAAAAGTGGCATTTATGTTCTTGATACTAAAACAGAAGTTTCAATATTAACAATGTGAAGAAAGTCAAATTAGATAATGAGAATTCCTTCTACTTATGGCATTGCCGTTTAGGCCACATAAATAAAGATCGCTTAACCAAGTTACATAAGCGTGGAGACTTGGGCCCAATAGGCTTGGAGTCTTATGGTGATTGGGAACCTTGTTTAAAAGGAAAAATGACAAAGTTACCCTTTAAGGGAAAGGGTGAACAAGCCACGAGTACATTGAAACTTATACACACTGATGTGTGTAGTCCAATGAGTGTCCAGGCATTAGGAGGATACTCCTACTTCATAACCTTTATTGATGATTACTCACGATTTGGTTATTTGTACTTAATGAAGCATAAGTCTGAAAGTTTTGAAAAGTTCAAACTATTCAGAGCTGAAGTAGAGAAACAACTTGAGAAAAGTATTAAAACACTTCGATTGGATCGAGGTGGAGAATACTTAAGTCAGGAGTTTCAGGATTATCTAAAAGAAAATGGGATAGTTTCCCAGTGGACCCCTCCTCATACACCCCAACACAATGGAGTGTCAGAAAGGAGGGATCGAACTTTATTAGATATGGTCAGGTCCATGATGAGCCATGCAATTCTTAGTAAATCCTTTTAGGGATATGCACTATAGTGTGCAGTTTATGTCTTAAATAGAGTGCCCTCTAAATCAGTTGATTTTGCACCTTATGAAAGATGGTGTAACAAAAAACCATCTCTATGTCACTTAAGAGTATGGGGCTGTCCTGCTATGGTAAAGAGGATAGTGTCAGATAAGCTAAATGCCAAGGCTGACAAATGTCTGGTCATTGGACATCCAAAGGAAATAATTGGATATCTGTTTTACCAACCCGAAGCACAAAAGATATTTGTGTCTCGAAATGCTCACTTTTTGGAAAAGGAACTCTTACTTGCAAAAGTCAGTGGGAGCAATATTGAACTGGAAGTTCAAGAGGAAGAAATAGACAATCAACTGATTGACCCCGTTCTAGATACACAAGAGAGTGTGATCCAAGAACAACCTGTCGAAACATAATCATTACGAAGATCAGGTCATATTCATAAGGGTCCTGATAGATATGGGTTTATCATCACTAATGATAAGGAACTATATCTTATGGAGGATGATGAACCAAGGACATATGATGAGGCAATGAAAAGCTTAAATTCTGATAAATGGATAAAAGCCATGAAGTCAGAAATGGATTCCATGTACGAGAACCAAGTTTGGAATTTGGTTGATGCACCGCAAGAGGTTAGACCAATTGGGTGCAAATGGGTCTTCAAGAAGAAGACATACATGGATGGTAATGTAATTACATAAAAAGCAAGGTTGGTTGCAAAAGGTTATTGTCAATGGAAAGGTGTTGACTATAATGAAACATTCTCACTGGTAGCCATGCTTAAATCTATAAGGATACTCCTCGCCATTGCTGCTCATTACAATTATGAGATCTGGTAGATGGATGTAAAAATAGCATTCCTGAATAGGGATTTAGGCCGGGATGTGTATATGACACTACCTGAGGGTTTTACATCTCAGAATGGCTCGAAGTTATGCAAGCTACAGAGATCAATTTATGGACTTAAGCAGGCATCCATGAGTTGGAATATAAGATTTGATTAGACAATCCGGGAACTGGATTTTTGCCCAAATGCAAATGAGCCTTGTGTTTACAAGAAGGTTAGTGGGAGTTCAGCCGTTTTTCTAGTATTGTGTGTTGATGACATTCTGCTAATATGAAACAACATTTCTCTTCTTCAAGATGTCAAAGTATGGTTGTCAAGAAAGTTCTCCATGAAAGACCTTCATGAAGCAGCATTTATACTAGGTATATAGATCTACAGGGATAGATCCAAGAGGCTATTAGGTCTTTCTCAAAGTACATATATAGACAAGGTGTTGAATAGGCTCAACCTTGAGCATTCTAAGAAAGGTTATCTCCCGATGACAAAGGGGATAAACCTATCTAAAGTCGAGTGTCCGAAGATAGCTCAGGAGAGAATGTGCACGAAGGATATACCCTATGCATCCGCGATAGGATCCATCATGTATGCAATGATATGTACTAGGCCGGATGTCTCTCAAGTTTTGAGCTTTACGAGCAGATATCAGCCAAATCCAGGTGAAAAGCACTGGATGGCCGTCAAGGCAATCCTTAAGTACTTGAGAAGGACTAAGGATGAGTTCTTGATTTATGGAGAAGGTGACCTCACAATCAAAGGTTACACTGACGCGAGTTTTCAATCTGACAAGGATGACTTTAAGTCTCAGTCAGGTTTTGTGTATGTGTTAAATGGAGGGGCAGTATGCAGGAAGATTTCCAACCAAGAAACTACTGCTGATTCAACCACATAATCTGAATACATTGCTGCATGTGAAGCAGCAAAAGAAGCTGTCTAGTTAAAGGGATTTATTGGTGATCTCGGTATGGTGCCTGAGGCTATTGATCCAATTTCTTTACATTTTGATAACAATGGTTCCATAGCTCAAGCGAAGGAACCACGGTCTCATCAGAAAAACAAACATGTATCCAGAAAGTATCATATAATCAGGGAGATTGTTGATGCTAAGATAATAAGATTAGAATATATACCCACTGATTAGAACCTCGCAGATGGTCTGACAAAGCCATTGACTCAAGTTAAACATGGCCAGCATGTTAAAGCATATGGATTAAAACATATGGCTAATTGGCCTTAGTGCAAGTGGGAGTTTGTTGGATATGATGTATGCCGTTAAGGCAATTAGGGCGATATATCTTAATTATGTAGCAGTATGAATAATTTGTTTAATCAATAAAGGCATTCAATCTTTTGTTTATATCAATATGCTCGTATATATATATATATATATATATATATATATTAAAGCTGGTTAAATATATATTCATTGATGTATGCAAAAGTCCTTAACATATCATAGCATGAAGTCAGAGAAATTATAGTTGGACTATATTTGGTGGAACCTGCTTCATGTGCAATTCTGATTATATCTAGACTATCCCTAGTCATAGTTTCATCAAGAAAGGATATTGATGAAATGGAAAGACTAGCATGTTGTCAACTTTCTTGGAAAGGGTCCAAGCAGTTAATCTCCTAAAGACTGAAGGTGGTGCCTTAAGTTTGACATATGCATATATCCGGGAGATATATTGGAGACCACAATAAGATAAACACTTGGTATATATTTCAATGTGTTAGTGTATATCTTCATGCAATAAGCTTTGGGAATGTCCTCATACTTGAGATGCTAGTTACCTTGTGAGGTACCATTGCTATACTTTGGGTCATTACTATACACTAATTAATTTAGGGTGCTAGGGGTGATTACAGGTATAGTGATGATAATACATTGGTAAGCTGAGTACTCGGAAAGAATCCATCACTCTGGATATATTAAGGAGTTGTACCTAGCCACTTGTTGAAGTGATGATTGCCATAAACCTCTGATCAGGGTGTGTGTTTGATAGAAATGGTTTCTAGTCAAACACATTATGGTAAAAGGCAATATACTTCGGTAACAAGTAAACTACTGGGATAGCTTGAAGCAACCTCGCTATTAATGGGTTAACACTTTAACCGAACCCTATAAACCAGATGGTACTAATATTAAAGAATGGAAGGAATTTATCGTACTAGATAACTAGTACATTAACCGGGATTAAGTCATAAGCATAAATGACATCCCAAGTAATGGGGGATGGTAGACCCTTGTTAGAGGCGTACTACAGTCGTTTAAGGTAATCGAGTTCTATTCACGGTCTAGAGCATCAAGCCAATAGTTCCATTAGAACAAGGGTTGGTTAAGCCTTAACAGCTCAATACTTTGGGATCCTATAAGGTCGCACACATTGGACCTTCATCGGACTAAGTACAAAACTAATAGATTTATTCTATATTAAAATATATAACTTAAATAATAATTGGATTATTATTTAATTAGTTAAAATTGATTAGATCAATTTTGGATAAACCAAAGTATTTATTGTGACCGATTACTAATTAATTAGAGTCATAAATAAATTATAATTGATTAGATCAATTTTGGTTGGACCAAGAAATTTATTTTGACTGGTGACTAATTTATTAGGGTTAGAAAATAAATATTTGAAAAAGGATTGAAAGGGGAATTTTGCATTGGCGAGTTTAATTGGACTAAGAGTACAAAAGTATTTTGTACAGGCTCGAGTGCACGGGAGTACACCGCGGCAGCCCATGAAAATGGGCTGCACATGCGCAGCCTATGTTGGGTGCGCTGCGGGCTGGGCTCGAGGCATGGGCCGCAAGGCCCAGCCGCAAGCAAGGCGAAGCCCTCAATTTACCTTGCAGCGCATAGCGTGCTATGCACGCTGTGTGCATAGCATCGGTCATCACACGGATCCTTTGGATTCGCGCTTATGACCCGTATGGGGATGGGAGTAATTACTCCCATCCTACATCGCCTAAGGGAGAGAAATTTTGCTCCCCAAGCCTATATATAGGCTGTCCCCTTTCCTTTCAAAAATATACCAAGCTCAAAGCGTAAATCCTAAGCGAGATAATTAATCTCTCGGGTAATTGAGCAAGTTATTTTTTAGGAGCCTGAATTTATTCGGGCACCTTTAATCTATATTTTTGGGTGAGGGCTCTAGAGTGGTCTAGCAACTACTTGAGGCTTCTTAGTTCTTCCTCCCGGGGAGGTTTTGGTTGGTAGGGTTCTTATGGATACTGATAGAGGTATCCTATGATTGGAGGCTTGTGCAAGAAGGTTCTGCAAAAGCAAGCTTCAACTGGTAAGTTCTTTTTTTTTTCTCTTTTAATTATTAAGTCTTTTTCTTTAAGTGTTTTTAGACTTAATAATTATGTTTAGGTTATTTTGCATGCTTAGTTTATTTTATGCTTAGGTTATAACTTAGAGTTCTAACATGCTTAGTATAAAATAAATGTGCTAGGATATAATTTGGAATTATGGTATGCCTAGTCCTTTAGCATGTTAACCTAGGTAGAGAATTATTTAGTTAACGATTTATTTAATTTATATGCAACTAATAGGAGTTCCTGGGAAAAGGGACAAAATTTTGAATTTCTGCCATGCCTCTTATGCATATTCAATCTGACTGTCAGTTCCTAACATTTAAGTCTCAGTCGGGTTTTGTGTATGTGTTAAATGGAGGGCTGTATGCTGGAAGAGCTCCAAGCAAGAAACTATCGCCGATTCAACCATGGAATCTGAATACATTGTTGCATGCAAAGCATCAAAAGAAGCTGTCTGGTTAAAGGGATTTATTGGTGATCTCGGTGTGGTGCCTGACTATTGATCCAATTACTTTGTATTGTGATAACAATGGTGCCATAACTTAGGCAAAGGAACCACGGTCTCATCAGAAAAATAGGCATGTATCCAAAAGTATCATATAATCAGGGAGATTGTTGATGCTAAGATAATAAGACTAGAATATGTACCCACTGATCAGAACCTCGCAGCTGGTCTGACGAAGCCATTGACTTAAGTCAAACATGACCAGCATGTTAAAGCATATGGATTAAGATATATGGCTACTTGGCCTTAGTGTAGGTGGGAGTTTGTTGGATATGATGTATGCCCTTAAGATAATTAGGGCGATATATCGTAATTATGTAATAGTATGAATATTTTATTTAATTAATAAAGGCATTTAATCTTTTTGTTTATATCGATGTGCTTATAAATATATTATATCTGGTTAAAATATATTCATTGATGTTTGTATACAAAAGTCCTTGACGTATCATAGCATGAAGTCAGAGAAATTATAGTTGGACTAAAATTTAGTAAGACCTGCTTCATGTGCAATTATGATTATGTCTAAACTATCCCTAGTCATAGTTTCATCAAGAAAGGATATTGATGAAGCGGAAAGACTAGCATGTGGTCAACTATCTTAGAAAGGGTCGAAGCCGTCAATCTTTTAAGGATTGAAGGTGGTGCGTTAAGTTTGACACATGGATATATCTGGGAGATATATTGGAGACCGTAGTAAGATAAACACTTGGTGTATATATCAATGTGTTAGTGTTTATCTTCATGCAATAAGCTTTGCGAATATCCTCATACTTGAGATACTAGTTACCTTGTGTGGTACTATTGCTATACTTTGGGTCATTCCTATATGCTCATTAATTTAGGGTGTCACAGGTGATTACGAGTATAGTGATGACTGCTCGCTGGTAAGCTATGTAGTCGGAAAGAATCCATCGCTCCGGATATATTAAGGAGTTATACCTGACCACTTGTTGAAGTAATGATTGTTATAAACCTCTGATCATAGTATGTGTTCGATAAAAATAGTTTCTAATCAAGTTAATAACTAGGATAGCTTGGAGCAACCTTGCTATTAATGGGTTAACACTTTAACCGAACCCTATAAACCAGATGGTACTAATATTAAAGAATCGAAGGAGTTCATCGCATTGGACAACTATTGCATTAATCGGGATCAATTCATAAGTACAAATGACATTTCGAGTAATGGGGCATGGTAGACCCTTGCTAGAGGTGTACTACAGTCGTTTAAGGCAATCGAGTTTTATTCACGGTGTAGAACCTTAGGGCAATGGTTCCATTAGAACATGGGTTGGTTAAGCCTTAACAGCTTAATACTTCGGGATCCTATAAGGTCACACACATTGGACCTTCATCGGACTAAGTAAAGAACTAATAGATTTATTCTATTACAAAAATATAACATATTAATAATTGGATTATTATTTAATATGTTAAAAATGGTTAGATCATTTTGGATAAATCAAGGAATTTATTTTTGACCGGTAGCTAATTTGTTAGGGTCATGAAATAAATATTTATTTTAAACAAGGATTAAAAGGGAATTTTCCAATTGGAGCAAAGGGGTCGAACCTTGCAGAAATGGCGCCCACTTTTGGGGGCCCCATATAGGCTGGCTAAAGGTTGTGGGCTCGGCATTGCGAGCCCACGTGCTGGTTCACACAAGCGCTGGGTGTGCCCAACACAACCCAGCTCGCAAGCTGGGCTTACGGGAAGGCCCGCAACTGCACTTGCGGTGTAAGGCAGGCCAAATATGGCCTGCCTCGGGTCAACCCGCAGACCTATGGGAGTCCGCGAGTTGACCCATATGGGGATTGGGCATTTTTTCCCAATCCCACGTTGGAAAATGGGGAGCAATATTTTGCTCCCCAAGCCTATAAATAGGCTTTCCCTTCACCCCTTAAAATTGCACCAATAGCTCAAAGCATAAATCCTAAGCGAGATTCGCAAAGATAAATCTCTCGGGTATTTGAGCAAGTTCTTTCTGAGGAGCTTGATTTTAATCGAGCACCTCTAGTCTATATTTTTGGGTGGGGCTTCTGGAGTGGTCTAGCAACTACTCAAGGCTCCTTAGTTCTTCCTCTCGGGGAGGTTTTGGTTGGTGGGGTTCATGTGGATACTCATAGAGGCTATCCTACGCTTAGAGGCTTGTGCAAGGAGGTTCTGCTAAAGCACGCTTCATCTAGTAAATTTTCTTTCTTTATCTTTTAATTATTAGGTCTTTTTCTTTGAGCTTTTTTACACTTAATAATTATGCTTAGGTTGTTTTGCATGCTTAGTTTATTTTATGCTTAGGTTATAGCTTAGAGTTATAACATGCTTAGGTTATAGCTTAGAGTTATAACATGCTTAGTATAAAATATATATGTTAGGATATAATTTAGAATTATGGTATGCGTAGCCTATGCATGCTAACCTAGGTAGAGAATTATTTAGTTAAGGCTTTATTTAATTTTTAAGCATCTAATAGGAGTTCCTGGGGACGGGAAAAAAATTTTGAATTTTCGCCGTGCCTGTTATATATTTTCAATTTGACTGTCAGTTATGAACATCGTGTAGGTATGTCTAACCTACGTAGTTACTTTACCATTCTCACAGTCGCGGCGAAGCTAAAGAAGAGGAAGTCTAAGAAGTCGAAGGTTCCGGAGCCTTTGATGGTTGAGGGGAGTACCCAGATGGGTACGGCTCTATTCGGGTCCCCTGGCTTCCATCAAGGGGGAGTCTTGAAAATGAGGTATCGAGGGTAGGGAGAGATCCTATCCCGCCGCCGGGCATCAACGGAATAGTCGACATGACTAGAGTGGCCGTCGATAGGAAGGAGAAGCCCCCTGAGACAATTATTGTAGATTCGAAGACCGAGGCCCGAGGTGAGGATTTAAGGAGAAAGAAGAGGAAGCTGGGTGACTGTTAAAAGGGGAAGGCAGTGGTTGATGTCGAGGGAACTATTATCATATCTAACAAGGGCCTCTATATGTCGCTGCCCGATGTAAGACTGACTTTGCCCATTATGCATCTCTTTAACTTACTTATTTATGCGCTTTCCTGCTATCAGATGTGGAAACTTACCGTCGGTCTGGACGTGAAGCTAGAGAATGATTTAGTTGTTCACAATTTTGCCAGTTTCACACGTCTCCCCTTCGAGGTTGAGAGACAGCAGCGAGGGAGGGTTGCCTAATAAGCCTTTCGTCACCAGGCCAATCTTATTACTGTAAGTTTTATTTCGTGGTCTTTGACTCTTGTGCCCCCCTATCTGAAGTTTCCTTGTTCCGATGCAGGCTTTATCTGATGCCGTTTATTAGACCGAGACTTTAGTTGAGAAGGATAATGAGATTGGGGCTCTCAGACACTTGAAAAAGCAGTTCGATGTTCAAATTGCTCAACTAAATAAGGAAAGAGATGAGAGCAATGAGAAGGCCTTGGTGAAAGAGCAAGAGTTAAAGTCTTATCAAGAATCGTCAGCCTTGACTGCCAAGGAGATCGGCCGCAAGCATGTGGAGGAGACTGACGCTCTGAAGAGAGATAATTATGCCCTAGAGGCCAAAGTTTAGAGACTGAAGAATGAGGCCAATGTGGCCGTGAAGAGATTGGAATATATGAGCGAGAGCCATAATTTTTACGAGAGGCGCGACAAGGCTCTAAAGCACCATTATCAGAGGAAGGAGTTGGTAACGCAAGATCGGTCACGACGCTAAAAGGTGAACTACCGCTCTAACTTCCTTCGGAAAGTTCAAGAAAAGTTTCAGTGTCTTGCCTTGGACTTAGATGATTTGGCCTTATTTCCTGAGCCTGAGGTCGATGCAAAGATGACCCCTTGGTCCTAGGACGTACATTTATTCAGCCTCAGCGATAGAGAAGAGTAAGTTGACATAGAGGGAAGTGGAAGCGAGGAGGTTGAGAGCAAGGGAGAGGAGGATTTATCTTACCATTCTCACGCCACCTCGATCCTCAGTGAGATGGGTGAGGCCGAGGATGATGCTATGTCTCAGTCCCCCAAAAATATGTAAATTTTATCAATTTGATTTATAAACCTATTTAAGTTTCGGTCCATTTTCTTTTGATTTTGCATTTATTCACTTACGATAAGGAGGGCCTTGCTTGAGGGTGCCTCATTCATTACAAACGGATTTATGCAATACTTGAAGATAATCTTGAAAGAATTTCGTACTTTTCATTGAAATATGCCGATGAGTACATACAAATAAAAACACTAACACTAGACCGACGCAAAAAGCTATAAACAATCGATACTAAGAATTACACTCACATAGGACTAACTCAAAACGAAGACATGCATGACCGATACTTATATAGGACCGATGCTAAGACTTATTTAAATTAAACTACTATGACTCTTGGGTGGATGTGAGCACTGGATTTTAATAGTCCTTACGAAACGATGATGAGAGCTAGATAATGCAATCTTTTACAGGTGTTATCCATTAGAGGTGTTCCTACTACTATAGAATTGAGTTTTAGCCAAGTTTGGAGACCTAGTCTGCCCTTAGGGATCCGTATGGGTGTTGCTAGGTGGTACGGATCCACTGTCGGACCCGTACGGGTGATTTACCCCATACTCTTGGAAGGGACCTATACGGGTCCTATTCTTGCCAAATCAAGTTGTATGGAAGGTAATTCATACCCATTTCGGGAGAAGGCAGGTCATGAATGCGATTTATTGCATTCAGACCTAATTTCCCCGTATATATAGAGGCCTTTTCACCTCTTTTCAATAGAGACAACCTAGAAAAGATATTATATACAAATTCTAGCATTTTCTATAGGTATAGAAAGGGTATATGAGGTATTAGGGAAAAAACCCATCCCTTGAGGTTTTGTCCACATTTTATTCATTCCTAACTTCGTTTATTAAAATTTAGGGGAGGTTCTATCTAGACAAATACTAGCCTAAATAGTCTTATTCCAACAGCTACTTTGGCTAGACTTTCTCTCAGCAAAGGGATCGCCTCAAAGTGGATTCACGTCGTAAAGGTATGCTCCTGAGTTTCAAAGAGACTCACATTTTAGTCATTTTATCATTATTCTCTGTCTCTCTTATTATATCTGCTCTTTTATTCCTATTTTGGGTCTGATCCCAACCCATATGAGCCTTGTTGGTACCGTATGTCCTTAGCAATATTAAATTGGTGCCCTATACTCATACGGAATGAAATCTAATTTTTATTTCATTTTTCCCCTATAAATCTATTTGTTAAACTGAACTGAGTTTCTGCCCAGGACTAGACAGGAGCCGTGCGAGTCCCCCGTACCCATACCAGTCCTCCCCAGTAGCCGTACGGTGTCCTACCCCATCCATATGGGTACTGTCCCCCAGGCAGAACCCACAATTCTCTTTTAATCAGTAAAATCAATCCAACTCACCATTTTCACTAATAATCCGATAAATCAACCAACAAAAATTAAAATTCATTTTTACAACAAAATACGTTGAAGGCTTGTTATTTCTCCCCGATCCTAGAAGCCGCCGGGGCACTATCGATCGTAAAACCTCCACGCTAATATAATCACATTTTTTCCAATAAAATGCTAACTTATGATGTGCTATAAATTGTGCTAATCTCTATGAATGCAGGGGAATTTATTTCATTTTGTTTTATAAATTAGAACAAATGTATAGGTTTTTTTGCAATTCCCCTATTTTCCCCTGGTTGTAATTTTTATTCCCCAATTTATTGCCTGTGCTTTATTATAATATGTAAATGCAAGTAATGAGTGTGAAAGAATGTAGAAAAATAGGATTTCTATGATAATTCCCCAAATGATGAAAGCAAAAACAGTTTTACGCGGTGAATGTAATTTTGAATTAACTAAATGAGAAATAAGTGACTCATTCGATACCCCGTATCTCTGATCCACTAGGTTTGAGTCTCCTGCCCAATGGGAACCATACTAAAACTCTTTCCCAAGTAGACAACTTGGGTGGCGACTCTATCATCTGTATCAAGAATTGGGTCTCGATTCTTTTATTCATTAAAATTGGCTAATTGTGTAAACTTGAACTAAAAAAGTTTCATCACACCTAAATCCAACCAACCCCCAGTTGGCCTTGCCTCTCACACAGGTGCCAAGAGAGACCTACACATCATCGACACCTCACAGTAGCGACTCTGCTGGGGACATAATCTTTTAACTTGCAAAATTTTGGTTTATTTTAAATGCTTAAGAGATAAAGATGAGCACTGAAAATCATTTACTTGATTCAACCCGTTTTCTTTTTCATCATTTGGGAAAATGATCACACTCTATCTTCTCATTTCCTTCTCTCTTTAGTTAGATGTGCTCTTCTTTAGCACTAGGTTAAGGTGCCCTATTTTTCCGCAACACTCGTAAAGGTGTTACCCATGCCTACCAGGAATTGGGGACACCCTAGTGGGTGGAGCACTCATTGCCATCTCCCTCCAAAAGAGGCTTGATGTGATGGGAACCTTCTACATCAACTTTTGACATGTCCCTACACCATTCTTTTCAAAAGCCTTAGAATTTTACCTTCTAGGTACCTTGATTTCTATGCGAGATTAGACTAAGGAAGTATACCCTCAGAATTAGCGGGAGAACTGAGGACGGAATTGATCGCTTCGCATGTGTTATGTTACATACCCTTATGATTAACCCCGCCATACATTGTTGTAATTTATGCATGCATACCGCATCCCATGCATGTACTGATCTTTTGGTTACTACCTCAGCCAAAGCTCAAAGGTTAAAACTTGGCAATGTTCTCAGGTCCATTTGACTCAAATTCTGGCTCTGCCGCCACCACCTCCTCCTCTCCCTCCAGTTTAGTTAAGGTTTGCTCCACGTCTGTCTATCGGTATTCCTTCCAGCGGTTAGTTTGGTTCATTTGATCTTGATACTACTCATCAAGCTAAAGAAATGTCTCATATCCTGACTCCACAGGGCCAGATAGATGTTAAGGTTAAGTATGTTGCTATTGGTGAGGAGGCAAATGCATCAAGGGTTGGTGTTAGGCTAAAGATCGCAAGTGCCATCTTACAGTATTTGGAAAGTAATTAGTTCCTTGACTGGGTGAATGATAAGATGCTACCTTCCATCAGGGCAATCTTGGCCGAAGAGAGAACGGTCAATGCTTCTCATAGTGCACCTGTCAGTACTCCAGCAGTGAATGCAGTGGTCAGTGACCAGCTGCCCCTTTCAAGAGTTGCTCACAATCCATTCACTCAGTTTCTGTTTCCACCTTTGCGGACTCATGCGGAGTCCTTCAGCCAGTTTGGTTGGTCGAGTTCAGTTGGTCCATTTTGTTTGATAAGCCAACCATTACCGTAGTTTAGATGGCCGTTAGTCAGTTCACTCAGCCTAGCCAAGGATTTGCACCGCTAACATTTTAGTTTGGGGTTTTTGGCCTAACCCCTAATTTTGTAGTCACACCCAAGGGGAAAACCTTCCCTCAATCATCAGGCCTACCCTCAGGTGTCATTGCTCAGTCGGACAGATCATCTTTATCTGTGGAATTGCTTGATCTATAATAGAAGTTACTCACCACTAATCTCGACGTCCCGTCACCTGTACTGCCAGTTCAAGCCACTAGGGAGGAGGATTGGGTCCCTAAAAACTTTAGTATGCCTAGCATAGCGAAGTATAAGGGAACTGGTCCACCTCAATCCACATCACTACTTACCAGAGGGTGATGAGGATAAGGAAACTGAGTGATAAGGTTCTTGCTGACGTGTTTCCTTGCACTTTAGAAGGCCCTGTCATTGAATGGTATAACACTTTATTCGATGAAGTAACTAGAGACTGGAAAGCTTTATCTGAGGCTTTCATTGAGCAGTATATCTTCAACGCCACCATCAAATTGCCATACAAAATTTAGAAGTTATCAAGTAGGGCCCCCAATGAGAAATTCAAGCCATATTTTGAAAGGTGGATGGCCACCCAAGTTTTGTTGATGGATCGCCTGGGTCTCCCCAAGATGATCGTAAAATTGATGGATTGTGCTCTGCCCACCTTTCAATTAGTTCTCGATATGGATAAATTCTCTAGCTATGTGAAGGTCTTCAAAAAGGCTGAGAAATGGGAAAGGATTGAGGAATTGGAGTAAGTGAGCGTGCCAGCCAAACCTTAGTTCAATAAAAAATGGCCCATCAGTTCCAGCCCATACCACTGAGCCAAGGTCTAGTTTAGATCCTACAACCGTAAAAGTGCAAGAAGAAGTTGTTTTAGTCTGTACCATCAAAGACGACATTCCCCTTAGAAAGCATCCCTGCCCCCCGTCTTCACTAAGTTGAGGGGCCTTGGTCTACTCCAAAGTGTCAAAACCTATGTTCCACCCAAGCCTGAGGATAGGGACAAATTTTGTGCTTATCATATTAGTAAGGGTCATCGCACCGATGCCTGTGGAGATTTGATCGAAGCCATCCGTGGCCTGATTAGTGATAAGAAGATCGAAGAGCCTGAACATAAGCCAAGTACCATGAATAACCCCCTTCCAAATTTGGAGAAACAGGTTACAACTGTTGTGTTAGGACTACCCTCCCATCATGTCTTCGATATGATCGTACAAGTTAACCCTTTAGTTTACTCAGTAGTGGCTTTACCTAATGAACCTGCCCCTATCGATATTGATGAACATGAACTATAGGGTACTTGTGATGAGGAAGCTATGTTGGTTAAACCAGAACTGATTGACATTGATGTGTATGTATTGGAGAATGATGACAATGAAGGGCCAACCTTGTTAGTAGAAACCTCCAAAGGGAGTAGTTACATGAAAAATGGGGTGTTACTTGTTACTCAAAGTGGAAGGGTTCTCCTTAATGCTCCCTCAAAGAAAAGAAGAGGTAGAGATGTTAACATCCAAGTCATCCCGAGTGTCAGTCAGGGACCAACCTTTACACCCGCTATCGAGACTCAAGTCCCAACTAATGTTGCAAAGAAAGATTTGAAAGTCGCCCCTCTTATCTAGCAGTTGCAAATTACCCCTACGAAGTACAGTATTTAGCAGCTTCTCATTGACTTTGAAGATCATCATAAGGGTTTGATAGACAAGTTATTAAGCATAGAGGCTACACCTTCCACTACCCTAGTTGAGGTGTTTTTAAATATTAGGGGGTCTTCTCCCGGTCAGGTTGAACCCATTATGTTTTATCCATCAGATATCCCAACTAAAGGAAATAAGCATAATAAGGCACTCTTCATCAAGGTACAGATCTTTGATCGTTCTATCCCATGCGTTATGGTGGATGATGGTTCTGCCCTTAATCTCTGCCCTGCAAAGATCCTTCCTCACTTGGGGTTAGATGAATCCATGTTAGAAAAATCTGATACCATTATAAGGGCATATGATGATACGAAGAGGAGTGTCATTGGGATCTTTAAAGCTAAGGTTACAGTTAGGGGAGTGAAGCCTAAAGTCTTATTCACTATCCTTGACATCCCTATCTCTTACTCATTATAGTTGGGCCGTCCTTGGCTCCATGCATTAGGGGCCATCCCTTCCAAGGTCCACCAAAAATTCAAGCTCATCCACAATGGCAAGCTAATGACCATTGAAGCCGATGAACCGTCTGTTATCGCAGCTATGAAAGCTGAAGAAAAAGAATCTAGGGTGGCTGTAGCTCACCAGGGTACAAAGTTTTCGGTTAGGGGATACATATCTCTTAAAATTGAAAAGGTTATGATGAAGCAAGGTTATGTGAAAGGAAAGGGGCTTGGGAGAAATCTTTAGGGCATGTTGGAACCTAGTTTGCCTCTTCCGTGGCCATTCAGGCTTGGATTGGGGAATCACCCTGGTGCTAAAAATTCCAAACCCCAGTCCTGCCTTATGATAGGGGCTGAGGTCAGACAAAAGATATTCATAGGTGAGGAAGAACTTGTCAAGGTGAGGGCCAAGAAAGTCCCTGGTTTTAAGATCTTCAATGATGTATATGATTTTAAGAAAGGCAGTATGATTGAAACCTCAGTATCTATGGAAGTATGTGGGAATGCTGAAGAAGATGAAATGAATGCATCAATTAAGTCCATTACTAAGGCCTTAGCGGTACTAATGAGGAAGAATTGGAAGGGAAATGAGAAAGAAAATCCCATCAGCAAGGCCATCAAAAACTTAGCAAGAGCAGTGGCCGAAGAAACACATGCAAACCTGCACACCGGAACTACCAGTTCAGCTGTCAGTATTGCTAAAGTTGATCAACAAGGCCCTTCACTTATGGAGGATGATTCAAATGATGTAATTTTTAATGTTGCAGACATTTTTTATACAAATAATGTTGCTTATAAGGCATATCATGGATAAAGTTGTAGCATCAGTACCCTTTATTTAAGACATGTCATGAATAAATTGATGCATCTCTCATTCACATTTCGCTCGAATATTTCATTCTAATGACATAATGCACTCATAATAAGAACATTCTTAAAATATCACCATATTTATTAATGAAGTTGACTTTGAGTATCTCGCAACGGTATAAATACCCAATGGTTAAAACTTATTACCAAATAAAAAGAGAGATAAAAGTGCTTAGCAAACATGATAACAATGAGTCTTAGTCTACCTTTCCACATGAAGGGGGAAAGAGGATACAAGGGTACAAGTTGGCAAGAAAGAAGACTAAGAAGACTCATCGGAGCATCAACAACAGGCTAGCTCTGAAAGAACATCTTGGCTTACAAAACGATACTCAAATCCCTCAAAAACTCTAAAGGGAAGCTAAGCATTAATGCTAATAAGTCGATCACAAAGTTCTCGTCCAAGATAGTAGCTACTTAGAGGGATTGGGATGATAAACTCCCATTTATAGTTTGGGGTTACAGAACCAGTGTAAGAATGTCCACTAATCAGACACCTTTCTCCTTGGTATATGGAATGGAAGTCGTGTTACCGATTAAAGTAGAAGTAAAATCTCTAAGAGTGGCACTCGAAGCCCGATTAAAAGAGTCAGATTGGGCAAAATCTAGGTATAAACAGTTAAACACAATAGATGAAAAACAATTCAAGGCACTTGACCACCTACAGATGTACCAGCAGCTCATGGCTCGAGCTTACAATAATAGAGTCAGATACCTGAAGCAACCTCTCAAAGCAGGTGATCTGGTTCTCTAATAGCTACGCCAAGTAAACACTAACGCTAGGGGCAAGTTCAGGCCTAGGTGGGAAGGGCCATTCATTGTAAAGAAAGTCCTTGGTAATGGAGGAATCAAGCTTGTGGATATGGATAGAAATGAGTTTGTGAATCCAGTAAATCAAGATAGGCTTAACCGTTATCATGTCTAGGTCAAAAGAATTCAATCATAAAAAAGCAGCACAAAGAATAAAAGAAATAAAGAATAAATCACCTGGCGAGTGGTCCTATACTGCTCGGGCAAAAATTAGGGTGCAACCCACTGATTAGTATTCCGCAAATCGGTCAGGCAAAAATTAAGGTACTCCAACAGAAATATAGCCCGCTAAGTTGAAAACCCGAAAGGCTGGCTTAGGAAAAAGTTAGGGCATCGAGAGAAAAATGTCAGTTGCTTTCTAGAAAATCTGTAAGAGACCAATAGGCAGTAGGGGTTAATCATTGGAAATTGTTACCATTGCCTATGTACTCAAATTAATCTCATCAATGAACATGTTATGATATCGCTAAGAATCTTAGTCTTATGAATGCATACATGTCTTTAGGTGAAATAATCGCAAGTATGTGAACATCAATTTTTCTCTACATGTTATGCATCTTTATTATTATCTTCACTACACATATGTTGTCCAACAAAAGATAAAAATACCGATGGGTAACAAGAGAAATCAGACCTGTGCAAAATTCGGAAATCGTCTGCTGGATTGAAAACCTGAAAGGGCAGTCCAGGCAAAAATTAAGACGAAGAAGAAAAAGTATGCTGAATTGAGCCACCAAGGACAATTTAGGCAAAAATTAAGATAGTCTACTCGATTGAAAACCCAAAAGGGCGATCCAGGAAAAAGTTAAGACATAAGAAAGAAAAACCTGCTGAATCGAAAACCTGAAAGGGCGGTTTATGCAAAAATTAAGGCAAAGAAAAAGAAAGAAAAAGTTTGTTGGATTGAGCCGCCAAGTAAAATTCAAGCAAAAATTAAGACAGTCTGCTGGATTAAAAACCTGAAAGGGCGGTCCAGGTAAAAGTTAAGACATAAGAAAGAAAAGGCTTGCTGGATTGAAAACCTGAAGGGGGGTCCAGGCAAAAGTTAAAACTCAGAAGAAAAGAAAAAGTCCGCTGAGCTGAGCCGTCATGGACAGTTTAGGCAAAAATTAAGACAAAAATAAATTTTCGATAGGTCATCTCACACCAAGTGGCCTATGCAAAAGTTAGAACACCATTTGTGATTACCGGTCATCTCACATCGAATGACCTATGCAAAACTAGCTAGACTTGGTCTCATTGTCAGCTATACCAAGAAGTAATTCAAATCTACTAACCGCAATTTTCGATGGTCTCATTTCAGAAAAAAAGAAAAGTGCGACATGTATAAAAAGTTAAATGTAAAAAGTACCAATCCAAGTTTACATCCAAGTAAGCCCCAAAAGTATCAAAAGTTCAAAACGTAATAAAACCACATCATAATCTAAGTTGCTCGAGGATCATGTCCCTGGCGATCCTCTGGAGTTTGGTCTTGTGTATCCCCCAGCAAGATAATCCATGTCTATCATCATGTGATCCTCAGCTTCACCGGCACCAGCCCTGGCAGCATCGGCTCCCCCAGCATGCTGATCCACCTCCTACTCAGCTTCGCCTCTCTGGATCATTGTCGGTGCCACCCAGTAGGCAGAAAGGTCATCCTCAGACACAAAATTTGATGGCTCCAGCGTCTGTCTATCCTTGGTCATCCACACCAGTTGACCCCTCAATATCTCAATCTCGGCCCTCGCCCGAGCAGTCTCAACCCTAGCCTGATTCGCAGCTGCCCCTCCAGGAACCTGGCTCTCTCCTTAGAAGCATCCAAGTCTGGAGCCGACCTACTGGGCTTCATAGCCAATAGAGTCTGTGATAGAAATCATAAGATCAGTACATATATATAATGTCATGGCATGCATCATGCATAGTTTGTTAAATTTCACAAGTTAAAGAAGCTTACCAAGGCTAGCGCATCCTGAGCTAATAGTAGATCCCAAAGAAATAACCTCTAGCTATTCTCTCAGCCTCATAAATGGTCACCTGAAAGAGAAAGTCATATCAGAATGGGATATTCTAAGCAATCATTATAAGGACAAGTTTAAAAGCAAAAGAATCCCTCACATAAGTAGAACTGGTAGGGGTAAAATGATGGGCTAGACCGACTCCTCGAGCTCCTTAAAAGCTCGCTTCTCCAAATGATTGAGGAGTTGGAAGAAGGTATCTAGCTCTAATTGAAGGACTCTCTCTCTCACATCCCCCAAAGAGCTGGGACTGCTTTATCGGCGGCTCAGGAATAGTAGTGGCAGTGGTAGTAGCAGGCCTCTTTCACGTAGAAGCGGGAGGCTATAACATGAAAAGGTCACACTCAGAATCATAATCAATTCCAAGCAGTAATAAGGTATTCACAAGGGTTAAGTTAGGGAAATACCTGAGAAGAAGGGGTAGCAGACCTAGCTAGGCCCTCAGTACTCTGGACTATGGATGGACCCCCGAGGTTGCCCCTCGGTCCACCCTCATCATCATCTTTATTATCATTGTCATCGTCATCACTGTCGGTCCAGTGGAACTCAAGGGGGACGTTCTTGTAATGGATCCTTTCACAAGGAGGAAGGAGTAAAGAATCAATAAACTCAAAGTAAGAGCCCTCTAATGATAGCACTCGGGCCCATCGCTCAGTAAGTACAACCCCTGGTCTATCCCCAGCATCAGAAGTGGCAAAAGATCTCCACTGGGATCGGGGGAGGGATCAGTCTCTCTACCATAGCACTGGTCCTCCACCCGCAAACCCGCTTGCTGAAATACCACTCAAAGGAGAGTGGTGACTCCAGGATGAAGTGGCGGTCATCCACACTACCCCACATCCGCTCGATGTCCCCATGGATATCTAACCTCTCCCATGGGTCTCTAATGACTTGCATAAAGTAAATGCACTATAAGTATCATAACCTCATGAATACAGTTTCTACTAATGGTTTATCGAAATGTAAGATACATGTTTAGTATGAAAGAACTTTACCCAATTTGAGCACAGCTGACGAAAGAACTCACTACTCTATAGTCACGGCCTGACCCTGCCAAAGCTCCATCCACCTAGAAATGATGTGAGGTGTCTTCGGCTGTATGGGAAAGCCTAACCTGGGGATCAGTCGATGCTCGAAGGCCCAAATCTGCAAGACAAAGTAAAAATTAGCTACAACATAGTTTGAATAAAAGGTTAAAGCAAAAGAGATCAGTTCGGGATATACTAGTAGAATCAGGTGGCAGATTTTGATCTCGGACTGCTGACTCCAAACTCCAACGTCCAATCCATAATATAATTGTACCGGGATGGCCCGACACTAATTCTTACCTGACACAACGACAAGATCCTTGATGGCTGAGAGCAAACCATAGTTGAGGTTGCTAGAATAGGCCAGAAAGAAGACGGTGGTAAGAAATATCAGCATGAAAGACCGGGCATACTAATCCCTCCTACCCGCAGTAATAGGACCTGGCTGCCCAATCCAGTAAGCATACAGATCTCCGTACTTGAGCTTATCCGTACCTCCAGGACGGAGACCAAGTAATCTCTCAATATAGGCCTTCACCTTAGTCCGGGAATGTCATCTATCGGTATAGATATCAAAATGGATGATGTCCCCACTCTAGTCTAACACCGTCAAGGCACACATATCAGAGGGAGTGACGGTGACCTCCCCAATCGATAAATGAAAAGTATGGGTCATCTCCGACCACCTCTCCGTAAGAGCCAAAATACCACACGGGGCCAATGTCTTCAGAGCCTAAGGGATGGCCCTAATGATGTTGGTAAATCCAAAAGAATCTATACGGGCTAATAGCTCGGTATCCTCCGCAGTAAAAATTTCCTCATACCACTTCTTGTAGAAACTCAAGGCCCCCACAGTCTTGTACTGAAACTGGAAAGACGAAATCATGGTTTGACAGGGTTAGGATACAATGAGCAAATAAAGAAAAAAATTAGACATTCTGTCCCTGAGGACAAGACCCGTATAGGTCCGCTCCACCTATACAGGTCCATAAACAGGTCCCGTATCAAAATAGGACCCGTACGGGACCCCCCTTACCTGTACGGGTCCCCTGCAAATAGAAACATCGAGAAAGAAATTCCTTAAAATTCAAAATCATCCAATTTCAACCAAAACTCATTCAAATCAGTTCCTAAAGCATCCTAGGCTGAAGTTGCATGCATCAGGCTCTATTTCAAGGTCTAAAACATCCCAAATCATGCTAAGAATTGAGAAATTCCGAAAAAAAACTCAAAAATGGAAAAATGGAGAATTGAGTAAAATACCTTAAGTTTGAAGGTGTGGGTATCAGGAGAAGGGATCCGAGGCACTTCAGAGGTGGGAGTGAGCCCCAGAAATGAGTCCTCTTAGCAAAAAATGAATCCGACCAAAACCAGGCATTCTCGAAGCTCCGAATTGCCTACCCAGGGCAAATCCTTGCGCCTAACAGAAAAGTGGCCAGTCTTAGGGATCTTTTTATACATTTTGAGTGATTTTGGAAAGAATCGACGAAAAATTGCTATATACAAAGATTTAGTGTAAGGCGGGATATGAGTAGTCTGTTTAATTTTTAAACCCCCCTCGACCAGGACCCATACAGGTCCCACCCCACCCGTACAGGTTCTTTCCCTCCAAGTTGCCACCTGTACGGGTCCTAGCCCACCCTATACTAGTCCCTCCTTTGTCAATAGAAAGCATCTTTGAATCAAAACTTCATAAAAGCACTAAGGGCACATCCAGTCCAGGCTTGGGGGCAACCCCACTTATCTTAAATATTTCAGTTAAATATGGGGAAAAACCCCTAGCTCAACTTGATTCTTGATTGAAGGGACAAAGATTTTTGTCCTCTTGAAAGCGATTGAGAATCAAAGTGAGCCATTCTTGAATTAGTCACTAATCGGGATGGTTTTCATGTGCAGGTCCATCCAAGCATAGGAAATTTCCCCCAGTAAACAAATCTTGCAAGGATAGACTTCCCCAGCAGCCGAAAGCTTAAGGGGCATTCCATAATTTAGTCGCCAAAGGGGCACCTTTTATCTCTCTAGTAGAGCATCTACATCAGGATAGTTCCTTTCTAATAGCAGAATCATTCAATCTAGGGGCATCCCCCTATTTCCCAGCAGCAGAATCATTCAATCTAGGGGCATCCCCCCATTTCTCAGCAGCGAAATCACTAGCTCCAGGGGCATCCCCCCATTTCTCAGCAGTGAAATCACTAGATCTAGGGGCATCCCCCCATTTTCCAACAGCGGAAGTAAACAGTCAAGGGGCACCTCTCCATAGTCGAATACCCAAGGGGAACTCACCCTAGGGGCATTCCCCAGTGAGAGAACTAATTAAGAGGTACTCCCCTGAAAGGCACCATCCAAGGGGCATCCCACCCTCAGGCAGTTGGGCCAAACCCGACATTTCTCACAGATCCACACATCTTCATTCTTGATTAAAAGGGCAAAATTTTTGTTTATCACAAAGTCAATCAAGAATTAAAATGTGCCTGCTTAGATAATGACTAACTCAGTGTTTGATTATTGTCTTTTTACAGGTTATCCAAAATCCCTAGTCAGGAGAGTCATCCACCTTATGAAAGGGATACACCACTAGCAGGAGAGTCATTCACCTTAGGAAAGGGATACGCCATCAGCTAGGAGGGTCATCCGCCTTAGGAAAGGGATACGGCATTGGTCAGGAAAGTTGATCCTCTATAAGAAAGGGGTATACCAGCATGAGCAGTCATCCACCTTAGGAAAGGGATACACCATCAAACAGAAGAGTCGATCCGCCTTAAGAAAAGGGTACACATACCTTCCCCAGTAGAGTCACTAGGGATACACATCAGCAAAGGAAGGTAATCTGCCTCATGAAAGGGGTACACATCAACAAACGAAAGTCATCCACCTTAAGTAACGAATATGCATCAGCAAAGGAAAGTCATCCACCTCAAGAAAGGGATACACATTGGCAAAGAAAGACGTCCGCCTCAGGAAGGGGACCCCCCAAGAAAGGAGTTCGCCTTAAGAAAGAAACTCATCCATGTTATCACCCCAGGTATAATTACTAAACCCTCACTCATATTGTGAGATCATACAGATTGCATCTGCAGTGATCCCACGAGCGGTAATCTGTGAGCACTAGATTTTAACAGTCCTTCTCATAAAACAATGATGAGAGCTAGATAATATATTCTTTTATAGGTGTTATACATCAGAGGTGTTCCTACTGCTGCAGAATTAAGTTTTAGCTAAGTTTGGAGACCTAGTCCGCCCTTAGGGACTCGTACAGGTGCTGCCTGCTGGTATGGATCCACTGGCAGACCCCGTACGGGTCATTTCCCCCATACGCCTGAAGGGGACCCATATGAGTCCCACCCCACCCGTATGGGTCCCATTCTTGCCTAATCAAGCTGTATGGAAGTTAATCCATACCTATTTCGGGAGAAGGCTAGTCATGAATGCAATTTATTGCATTCAGAACTAATTTCCCCTATATATAGATGCCTTTTCACCTCTTTTCAATAGAGACAACATAGAAAAGATATTATATACAAATTCTGGCAATTTCTATAGGTATAGAAAGGGTATAGGAGGTAAAAAAAAGGGAGAAAACCCATCCCCTGAGGTTTTGTCCATATTTTATTCATTCCTAGCTTCATTTATTAGGATTTGGGGGAGGTTCTATCCACATAAATACTCGCCTAAATAGTCCTATTTCAACATCTACTTTGGCTAGACTCTCTCTTAGCAAAGGGATCGCCTCAAAGTGGATTCACGTCGTAAAGGTACGCTCCTAAGTTTCAAAGAGACTAGCATTTCCATTTTATCAATATTCTCTGTCTCTCATATTATATCTGCTCTTTTATTCCTATTTTGGGTTTGGTCCCAGCCCATATGAGCCTTGTTGGTACTGTATGTCCTTAGGGATATTAAACTGGTCCACCATACTCATACGAAAGGAAATCCCATTTTATTTCATTTTCCCCCTATAAATCTGTTTGTTGAACTAAATTGAGTTTCTGCCCAAGACCAGATAGGACCCGTACGGGACCCCCATACCCATACCGGTCCTCCCAAGTAGCCGTACAAGTCCTTCCCCACCTGTACGGGTAGTGGCTCCCAGGCAGAACCCACAATTCTCTTTTAATTAGTAAAATCAATCCAACTCACCATTTGCCATGCGATCATTTCCACTAATAATCCGGTAAATCAACCCACAAAAATTAAAATGCGCTTTTAAAACAAAATACCTTGAAGGCTTGTTATTTCTCCCTGATCCTAGAAGCCTCCCGGGCACTATCGATAATAAAATCGACATGATAATATAATCACATTATTCCCAACAAAATGCTGACTTACAATGTGCTATAAACTGTGCTAATCTCTGTGGATGTAGAGGAATTTACTTCATTTTGTTTTATAATTTAGAACAAATGTATAGGTTCTTTCGCAATTCCCCCATTTTCCCCCGGTTGTAATTTTTATTCCCCTATTTATCGCTTGTGCTTTATTGTAATATGTAAACGCATGTAAAGAGTATGAAAGAGTGTGGAAAAATAGGATTTCTATGACAATTCCCCAAATGATGAAAACAAAAACATTTTTTTGAATAAACTAATAATGAGAAATAAGTGACTCATCCGATACCCAAATCTCTGATCCACTAGGTATGAGTATCCCGCCTAATGGGAACCATACAAAAACTCTTTCCCAAGTAGACAACTTGGGTGGCGACTCTATCATTTGTATCGAGATTTTGGTCTCGATTATTTTATTCCTTAAAATTAGCTAATTATGTAAACTTAATCTAAAAAGGTTTCATAACGCCTAAATCCAACCAACCCCCGGTGGACCCTGCCTCTCACCCAGGTGCCAAGGAAGACCCACAAGTCATTGACACAGTTAGGGCTATAAAAAAGCCAAACTACTCGCGAACTACTCGGTCAAAGCTCGTTCAAGCTCAGTTTGTTAATAAATGAGCTTGTTCGTGAACAAAATTGCAGGCTCATTATCGTAAATGAACCAAGCTTGAACAAGGGGATACTTGGCTCGAAAGCTCGCAAACATGCTCGATAAGAGGCTCGTGAACTAGTTCACCAACAGGCTCATTGTTAGGCTCGTTAACATATTTGAAAACTTTATACATTATATTTGTGAAATAGATAGATTATGAATAAATATAAAATAGTATATGCGTAAAATGGATATAAAAAGGTATAAAGAAAATTATAAAAATATAAGATAAAGAGTAAAGGAAAAATATGTATAAAGTGATATATAAAACATAGATAAAAAATGAGAAAAGATAGATATAAAGCCTAACAAAGGCAATTCGAATCCAATCCAATCCCCACTATATATATTGATCAATCTTTATATGCTTAGTAAAACTCTAATCTCATTTTCCTCTGAAAAAATGCAGCCACCAATACAACACTCCTCCTCTTCCTCTTCTTAGTACAGTGAAAATCATTTCTGGTGTTTAGATCCTTCATCTCTGATTTTTCATCTTACGGATTCTATCTTTTTTATTAGCTGAGCTCTCGATTAAAACAAAGCTCGAGATAGGCTCGAAGCTCGGCTTGAGCTCGGTTTGACCAAGCTCAAGCTCGATTCATGTTCATTAAAATTTAAATGAACAGATCTTGAATAGTTAATGTTCAAGCTCGGCTCGGTTCATTTATAGCCCTACTCGTAGTGGACTATTCTCTGACAGAAAACTTACTCAGAGTTGCGACATTCCATGTTCGAGCCAAAATCTTCCCTTCCATGTCTGAAAGCTTATAGGTATTGAGCCCGATTTTTTGACCGACCTTGAATAGGCCTTCCAAGTTTATGTCGAGCTTGCCTTGGCCTGCCATTGCTCTCGATGCTTTGGTTGATCAGAGCATGAGCTCTCCTAGTTGGAAGCTTCAGGGTTTTACCTTTTTAATAAAGGCAGATGTAACCCTCTGCTTGTAGATGGCTATCTTGGTGTACGCTCGGTCTCACCATCCCTCTAGGTCATCCAAGTTTGTCCTTAGTTTTTCATTGTTACTGATAGGACTGAAATAGTGCGACACTCTCTCACTGAGGGTGCCTATATCAACCAGCACTACAGCCTCGGTTCCATACACTAGTATAAAGGGTGTTTCTCCTGTTGTTGTTCTTAGCGTGGTTCGATAGGACCCTGGAACATTTTATAACTCATTAATCCAGATCGACTCACTTTTAAGTACTCTTATTTTGATTCCTTCCATGATCGTTCTGTTCGTTACCTCAGTCATACCATTACACTGTGGGTATGATACTGAGAAGAACCAAAGCTTGTTTTTGAGTTTGTTGCAATATGTTTTAAATGCTTTGTAGTTGAATTGCATGCCATTATCCGTTATCAGTGTGTGTGGTATGCCAAACCTTGTAAGGATGTATTTGATAAAGAACTGTATTACCTGATTCAGGGAGATTGCCGATATAGCCTCAACTTCGATCCATTTCGAAAAATGATCGACTACGATAATGGTCCACTTCTTTTGATATTGCACCACAGATAGGGGTCCGATGATATCCATTCCAATATGGAGAAAGGCCAGGCTGCTCAGATAGCAGTCATTTTTGAGGGCGGTGCTCTAATGTTTTTCGCATAGGCTTGGCATGGTTCACATTTTTCCACTAATTCTTTAACGTCCAATTCCATTATCGGCCAATAGAAGCCTTGTAGTTTGGCCTTCCTAACTACTTCATCCTTTTTCTCATGACCACCACAAATTCCTTCATGGATTTCGCGTAACACATAATCGACATCTTTCCTCCCCAGGCATTTTTTCCAAGGATGGCTAAACGATCGCCGATACAATTTGTTACCAAGGATGGAATACCAGAATGACTTTCTCAATATTTTTTGTGCCTCTATCTCATCTTTGAGAGAATGGAATCTTTCAAGTATCTCTATATGAGGGAGTACCATTCCTATGTTGGCTCGGTCTCTCCCAATATGACAAGGACTTCGCTTCCTCTAGTGCTAGCTCATTCAATACTGCCAATGGTGCAATGGAAAAGATTATCCTCGTTGGGATCTGATGTCGCTTTTGCTATCTTATCAGCCTCAGCATTCTAAGCTCGCGGCATGTGTCGAATTTCTACTCTGGCTTACGTCCACTTTATCCTGTAGATGAGCGCTCGCACCAGGCCGAGGTACTATTGCATTATTGCATCTTTTGATGCATATCCTCCCCCAGCTGATTGACGGCGAGCTTCGAGTCACTATAGATGTGGGCTCAGTCTGGTCGTGTTGCTTTATTCAACTATAGGGCATGGATGAATGCCTCGTATTCAACTGCGTTGTTTGTTGCGGCGAAGGAGAGTTTGGCCGCCTGATCAATAACTACTCTATTTGGGCCTCTCATATGTACGCATACACCACCTTGACCTTGGGTTGAACTTCCGTCGATGAAGACTTACCATGTCTCTTCCATGAATGTGGTAGGTTCAGGCGATGGGGCCTCTTGTATAAAATTCGCCAATGCTTGAGCCTTCATTTCTTTCCTCGGTTCGAACCTGACATTGAACTCTGACAGTTTCATGATCCATTCTCCTAATCATATTGACGTCTCTAGCATTCAGAGAACTTTTTTCAGGCCCAACTCGGTTCAGACTACAATGATTATAATATAGACAGCTTTCTCGAGACAAGGGTAGCTTAGCTCAGCATCTCAAAGGACTTTACTGCAATAATACACGGGGTATTACTCTGTATTCTCCTCCCCAACCAAGGCCATTCCCAGCGCCTCTTTAGAGTTGGTGGTGTAGAAAAATAGACACTCTTCGGGGGTGGGTCGGCTTAGCAATGGCGGCGAGGATAGGATTTACTTTAAATTGTCAAACAGTTTAGAGCATTCATCCATCCATCAGAAATTCTTTGCACCTTTCAGGGTTTTGTAAAAAGTCATACATCACCTGGTGGAGCAAGATATGAATTAGCCCAAGGCGTTTATCTTACCATTCAACCTCTATACGTCATTTACTATCTTGGGCGGCTGCAGTTCCATTATTGCCTTGATCTTATCCGAGTTTGCTTATATCCCTCGGTGGGAGATTAAAAATCCCATAAACTTCCCTACTGCCATACTGAAAGCGCACTTTTTTGGGTTCAACTTTAACTTAAATTGGTTCAAGATGCGCAACACCTCTTCGAGATCGGCCGGGTGTCCATCGGTTGTCTTGCTCTTGATGATCATGTCATCGATGCATAGTCCCATCGTATCGCCGATCTTACCTTTGAATATTTTATTAATAAAGAGCTTATAGGTAACAGCCATATTTTTTAATCCAAATGGCATGACTTTAAAAGAATATGTTCCTTCATGTGTGATGAACAAAGTTTTTTCCAAGTCGTCCTTGGCCATAGGTATCTGATTGTACCCCGCCTTCATGTCTACCATGGAGTAAGACTCATAGCCTATAGTTGCATCTACGAGGGAGTCAATATTAGGTAGCGGATAACTGTCTTTTGGGCAAACTCTGTTCAGGTTGGTGAAGTCTACGCACATTCGATATGCCCCACTAGGCTTTTTGACCAACACTTCATTTTCCATCCAATCGAGAAACTAAACTTCCCTAATATGACCTGCCTTTAGCAGCTTGTCCAAACCGTGGATCCTACATTTCTATTTAACCGGGTTGGCTTTCAGATCAACATTAAGCTTATGCTCCATAGCTCTAAGATCGACTCCTGTGACGTCGGCCTTGGTCCAGGCGAATGAGTTTCCGTTCCTCCTAAGGACTTCGATCAGCATAGCCTTTTCTTAGGGGTTCATGTCCTTCAAAATAAATACTTTCCTATCTTAGCTTAAGAGTAACATTTCCAGTTTATCGTAGGGCTTGGTCTTATCTGGTAAACTTTCTGCAGCCTAGTAGGTTGGCTCAGCCCGTATTGAAGCCAGATATTTTCTCGCGTGATCTTCTGGCCGTCCCTAGTAGTTTCCGTGCCATGCCTGGTGGGAACTTGCATTATAAGGTAGTATAAGTTGACCACTGCCTCAGACTCAACTAAGATCGGTCTTCCTAGAATAATTTTGTATGCCAGGGGCATATCCATAATGAAAAACTCGGCCTACAATTTCCATTTGATCGAATCGTATCCTATTGTGACTTATAGTGTGGCTAATCCTATGACCTTGACCATGTGGCCTCCCGGGCCTAAGACCGGGTCTTGACCAACTCTAAGTTTATTTGGATCTAACTCGAGGGTGTCGTATGTCGACCGGGTCATTAGATTGACCACGCTACCGGTGTCTACTTACACTCTTTTAACTAGGAACCCTTTGACCTCCATTTCAACTACTAGTGCATCTTGATGTGGGGCTGGCATGGGTATGTGAGCGAAGGAATAATATACTCCTCTATCTCAACTTGTGTTGCTCACTGGTGACGCTTTTCATTTCTTCGATGTCGGTCCACCACAAATGATGTTGATAACCCCTCGCCGAGCTGGGGCGGATCAGCTGCTCTCTCTGTGGGAGCAACTCGATGCCTCTCTACCCACTCCTCTTATTGTTAATGTGACCATGGTCCAGCCATGAAGTGATCAAGTTTGCCTTCGACTGCCCTCTTGTTGAGTACGTTCACCAAGTGCCGATAATCCTTGATGTCATGGCCCTCTGACTTGTGGAAGTCGCAGTAAGGGCCTGGCTTTCCCAGCCGTTTTATCTTCGGCGGGTATTCAATGTACTGCCAATCCTTCTCTATCCAATACAACTCTTCCTTCTGATCTACTCTCAAAGGAATCTAGTCTTTAGGGAGATCACGACATTTATACTCATTCTTGGGGGGCCTCGAGGGTAGCTTACCAGATCAAGGCAGACTTGGTTGTCGACCTGTATGCTCGTGTACCGGTACCTCTTTCTTATGGGCCTCATAAGTTACCCACTCCCGTGCCTTCTGCATCATTAATGCGAAAATCTTTGGTCTTTTGATGAGTAGATCCTTTTTAAGGTCCGCACTTCTACAATTACTTGGCAAGATATCGTTGTCGATGTTGCATCCTTTCACTTCGAGGGTTGCCTTTTGGAATTGCTCCACGAAATCTCCCAATGATTCATTTCGGCCCTGCCTCATCAGCTATAAATCCTGAACAGTCTTATAAGGTTGAATTGACGTTACAAAGTACAGGAGGAAGTCTTTTATCATCGCCTTAAAGTTCGTGATCGACCCTGGCTTTTGATTTTCAAACCAGAAAGTGGCCGGTCATTCGAGAGTCGTTGGGAAGATCTTGCATAGCATCGTGCCAGTTGCTCTGGTAGTTGCCATTTTTTGTCTAAAATTCTTGACATGAAGGGTCAGGTCACCAGTGCCATTGTAATCTTGTAACTTCGGCCATTAAAAACCTTCAGGGAATTCAGCCCTTAAAATCTTAGGGGAGAAAGGCAATTTCGCATCTTCTATCTCGGGGATAGTCGGCTCAATCCCCATGTCTGCGAGGAGCACTTTCACATTCTTTATGACATTCCCTACCCATTTTGGGGCTAAGTTCTTCTCGATTCCTTCAATCGCCTGCTTGGAGGCTATGGTTGGATCAGATATTGTCATCGACCTTCTAGGTTCCTTCAAGGATGAGTTAACAGATGCATCAGGGAGCTGCACTGCGGTTTTTTCCACACTTCTTCCTTTCCCTAGTCAAGCTCGTGCTCTTATGGGCGAATGAAGTTGGTATAGTCCTTGGTTATCCCGGTCGCTCTAGGCCGAGGTCCTGGGCAGGCTCTTATCAGCTCTTTACCTGACCGATGGGACCTTGGCTCTAGTATCCTTATCTCAGGTTAATAGTCCGAGGCTATGGGGTTTGAGAGCATCCCTTCTTCTTGGCTTCTTTCATATGTTAGATACCTCTTAAGGTTCTGAAACCCTTTCGAGGCAGACCCAAATTGGGCCGATGTCGCTGCCTTCTTCTCTAGGTGGATGACCTTATTCTTTATGGCCATGCATTGCTCATTTAAGGTGTTTACCGAATGCTCCACGTGGCCCATTTTGTATATGACTTACTTTGTCACTATCGCCAGCAACTGCGGGTCATCCGATGTATCGGGCTTTGCTACCATTGCATCTATCTAAGCATTGAACTCCGGCCTATCACGATATTTTCGATTGCTTTTCCCGATGCGTCAACTACTTTGGGGCATTGTTAGTTCGCTCGTCGATGCTAGAACTGCCTTCGTGTCAATCCTAGTCAATGCTGACTTTAGGGCAAGCTTTTTTCTTGCTAATATTCCATTACTACTGTCAATCTTTGAAACTAATGAAACATAAAGTATGGGACTTTAAAATCGAACAAAATGGGTCGCTGTGTTTGATCCATGCTCACCGCACCAATTTGATGTCATAGGACTCGGAACACAGGTTCAGCTTGACATCTTCTGGAACGGCGTACCTGCATAGGTAACAACCCATTAGAAGGCAAGGTTGGGTGTCCGATGTGGCCTCTCCAATGCTCAAGTTAGTATGTGGCGTGGGGGATGATATGGATATTACTAAAAGAGGTAGATTGCGTGTAGTAGAATTACCTAGGGATGTATGCCTTTATCCCTTATATAGGGGGTAGTGACCTTTGGATGGTTCCCATATGTCTAGCCTTGGAGGTTAAGGGATGTCTAAATGGATGACGCATGTTCCTTAGTATGAGCACGGGCTTTTCGGGTGCCTTGGAACAATGATGACATTTTGCTCCGACCTTTACGGTTCTAGAAATTTATTTTTGTCCAGATTCGAATCACTTTTGGAGATACTCCCTTTGAAGACTTTCGGACTCAAATGAACCTAAACCTAATTTAAATGCCTTTTTTAAAATTGCCTAAATTCTAAAATGCGTTTTTTCCTTTTAAAGCCTGCTTTTCCGCGGTCCTCCCTTCGCTGGCTAGGGCTACTGCCATCGTCGCGGCTGTCGTGGCATGGGGTGGTCTTCCTCGTTGTGACCACCTCAGCTACCATAGTAGCCACTTTTTCTACCATGGTGGTGGCCGTTATGGCAGTAGCGGTGGACGCTACATTGGTAGCGGCCACCGTGGCACAGCCCGCTCCAGGTTGTGCCACTTTGTTTCCCTCTCTCTTCTTCGATTGGGCCCCGTATTTTCCACCAAAAATTCACCTAAGTCGGTGTATTTTTGAGAGTGGGAGTATTTAAACCCATCTAAGAGAGAGATTCAGGGGCTTTTTTCTCTGGTTGGAAGATTAAAAATCTGATCTAGGGAGAAATTAAGAACAAGTGAGAGAAAGTTAAGAACTATAGAGAGAAAGCTTAAGAAAGGCATAGAATCCAGATTAATTCCTGTTAATCATGATTCTTAGTTGTTCTTAGGCTTGATCTTATAGCTTAAGCACTAAAATCAATTAGAAATCATAGGTTAAACCAGATTAAATAGGTTCTTTTGAGACTTTTCTCAAATACCACCTAAAAATTTGACACCGATTTCTCACTGATTTCGTCACCGATTTCGTTTCTTTTCATCACAAAGTCATCAAAGGGATCTCACCACGGTTTGATTCGAATCTCCAAAGATAGATTCATGTCCTAGAGGTATCAAAACTGAGTTCCCTTATTTATTTATTACTTTTTATTAAGTTTAGTTATTGTTCTTGGTGATTTGGGTGCTTGTTGGTTTTCTGTTCTTTGGTGCTTTTGTGAAATCGTCAAAAAATGATCTAACCTCTATAGGGATAGCCTTCATCGCTATCCCCATAGCCTTGGCCAATAGACTTATGGCGGTGAAGGCTATGGCTATAGGGGTGAACTCTACCCCTATAAAGGTCCCATTATTTTCTATGATTTTTGGATGTTTTCTACCACAAATCCATTTAATCAACATTATTTGTGTGTTTTAAGTCTAGATCTTTCGAAGTATGGTTGATCATAACTTAAAACTTCAATGATTTTGAGTTTATGGATGTAAAAACGCCCGGTTTTCCCCTTAAAATTGATATCTGACACCAAGGCTGTGGTTACAACCTTGGCAGCCACCATCATGGCCGTCACCACCATCCCTGTGGCGGTGACCGCTATAGCAATGGCGACCAAGGCTCCCACTACAGCCTTGGTAGTCTGAACTTGGTTTTAAGCCTTTTTCGGTCTATTTTTAATCTTTTTTTTTTATCCTTTTTCGTGTTTTTCTTCGTGCTTCTGATCTATTCTTGTTTTCCCATTAATCCGAAATTGATTTTAAGTTTCTCTAGCATGTTTAGTTGTTTATTTGAATAATGAACTTGATTAAATCCTCCAACTTGGCTTAAAACTCGCTTTTGTCACCTAAATAATCTATTTATTCGTTTTCTAGTTGATTTTATCTCATTTTTGGTGTGGTTATTATTTGTGCCTTGTTTGTTTGTGATTTTGTTTATTTTATCTCGTTTGGAGCCGGGTCCATGTTGGTAAGTTTGGTTAGGACCCGGATTCGTCCCTTCAATTATTTATTCACTTCATTTACTTTCTCGCATTAGAAAAATACATAAGTATTTGTAAAGCTATGTAATAATTATTTTATTTGATTTATTTATTGTTTTTGTGTGATGTATGACTATATAATCCGAAAACTCTAAAGATTAATTTGATTTAAATCGCATAAGAATTAAAGTCGCGCTTATTAAAATGTAAACGGTTTGATTTAATAAATGAAAAGTAAGCAACATCATCCGAGCATAGAATCTTTGTTTTAAGGTATAGTCCAACCACCCGGTAGGAATATCGTACCCAAATTCCTGATAGAGCTAAATCGGGTGGCGAATCTATCTTAAAATGCGAGATTTCAATTCTCGTATCTGTTAACACCTAAATTAGACTAAAATTCAACATCAAATTCGCTTTTATTAGTCAATTTTTTCATCACAACTAAAATAAGGAACAATCCTCTAGCCCGCTTCTTACACGGGTCGGGAAAGAGGTCATTCGCTTACAGTGGCGACTCCGCCGGAGAATTCCTTTTAACTTAAAATTTGAAAAATTGCTTTTATTTTCAAAATTTGATTAAAAGGTTTTGATGATGTGCTGAAATCGTTTTTAAATCAAAATCCATCGCGTAGCTAGATACTAGGTTTAAGGTGTCATTATCTCACCCCCTGAAGCTCACTTGTATACCTTATGCCCACCAGGAATTGGGAATATTTGTGGGTGGATCACTCATTTCAACCAACGCGTAATTCCCGCAATCACACTCATTTAAGGAGTGGTTGAGTGACGCAGAATTAAGGTAAATGAGACCCTTCTACAGTATCGTTCCACGATACTAGCAGTTTGAGACTATGAACCGCGATAAATCAAGCAATAGCAACTTCCCCTTAGGCTCACCAAAACTATTTAGATTTAGGTCGCATACTCAATTGTCATCCATTGGCGTTTGAGTTTAACCCCAGATCTTTTGAACGGCATTGGGCGAGAGTCATGAGGTTAGAAGAAGTTCGCTTTTCGCATGTTATTTTTGTTGTGCTCATGCATACGCACCTCATCCATAGGCCACATGTGGCCGACTTTTATTTTGTGTTTTTGCTTACCTCTACTCTCCCCTCGCTTGAAGGGAGAATTTAACAAAATTCCTGAGATCGTCCGTGTCCCGAGGAACCGTATCTAGTTCGCTAGGCATAGCGAGGGGCTCACATGTCTCACGTATTTTGGGGATAAGCCTCACATCATAAGATTTTTTTCTCTCTACCTCTCTAAACCACCCTTGGTATATATGGCATTCATCACTCAAATTACTATGTAATCATCCATTTCATTCACGGTTCAATTCGGGCCGATCGTCTTTCGATTTCTCTAGCTAGGTTGAGACTTCCTCGAAGTCGCAGTCCTCTTTGGCTCCGACTTGATCATCATTTGGTTCACTAGTTAGTGATTTCAGTTCTAGAATCTACTCTATCTGTATGTCTGATATTCCACCAGTTAGTGGGGTTCTGTCTAAGGTTTCTCCTCCTCCTATTGCTCCTCTTCCGACCAATTAGAATTAGTCGCAGTTAGGCAAGAGCTAGCTAATGCTATGGCCATGTTTTTATAGTCTGATCTATTTCATTTTACCATTCAAGAGCAAGTCCGATCAGCTCTAAGAGAAGAGAGAGATGCTTGGAGGCCAGTGGGGCTCGTGTTTCAAGCTTAGGGACAGATAGAGATCGCTCAAAATAGGTCTAGTCAGTCTCTGCCTATTCAGCATCAGGTTTCAGTTCCACCACTACCACTTGTCCGACTAAGTTAGTTTTAGTTTGGTAAAACCTCAGTTCATCCTACCTCATCTTTTACTCAGCCGATATTTGCCTTTTCTCCTCCTCTATCCTCAAGACCTATCGCTTAGGCTCCCAATTTTCCCTGCTTTCTCAGGGGGTTTTACTCTGCAAATGGTTGTTCCCTCTAGCGGTTTTGTCATTTCTCAGACATTTGCACCATCTCCTCTTAATTATGTGGTCACTCCACATAGAAATACTTACCCTCAAAACCCAATTGCTCGTCATCAAATTGAGATTCCAGCTCCTCCTTCGCCATTTTAATTTGGAGCCTCTTCTGTGCATAATAACCAGGTCATATAGCCTCCGGGCGTGACAACATTTTTCAAGTAGCTTATGTCTAAGAATGAAGAGAAGGAAGAAGAGAGGGATGAGGATTGGGTCCCAAAGAACTTTTCAATGTATAGAATGGAAGCCTACTCCGGTAAGGGACCTCCTAAATCCCACATCGTGATGTACGAGCGGATTATACTTATTTAGAAAATTGGGGATAAAGTTCTTGCTAAGTTTTTATCATGTACTCTATCAGGTCCAGCTCTCAAATGGTATAATACTCTCCTTGAGGCGATAATCCTAGATTCAAAGCTCCTTTCTAAAGCCCTGATTGGTCACTATGGATTCAATTCCACCATGGAAATGACTATCCAGCATCTTGAAGCCATTAAGCAAAAGCAAGGTAAGCCTTTTCAGTGCTACTTTAATAGGTGGATGGCCACTTAAGTTTTATTGAAGCAAAAGCTCAGTTTGAAGGAGATAATCCCAAAGCTGCTCGACGGGGCTCTCCCGGTTCTCCGTAAGGAAATGGAAACTGACTCTTTCATATCTTATTAAAAGGTTTTTGAGAAATTCGAGAAAATTGAGCATCACGAGGAGAGAGAGAAGGCCAATAGGCCAAGTGGGAACCAGCCATGATATAAGAAGAATGAGTCGAGTGAAATCGTACTAGCTCCTATTAAAGGTAAGTCACCTGTGGTGCAAACCGTGGCTTAAGAGGAAGTGTCTGCAATTCAAGTCACTCCTCCTCTACAACCATTTGTGTCTCCATGGAAACTACCTCTTAGAATCATATTTGCTAAGATGTATGAAGAGGGCCAATTGAAGCCTCTGCACAATTACAGGGCTCCTCGACCAGATGATAAAGGAAACTTCTACGAATTCCATGTATAGAAAGGGCATCAAACTGATCAGTGCAGAATTTTAGCTTCCACTATCGCTAGTATGGTTAAGGAAGGGAAGATCGATGAACCGGCTAGGAAGCCTAGCACTATGGAAAACCCTCTGCCTAACTTCGGGGGCAAGGTCTCTACGATTAGCTCTAGCCTTAAGGAAGAATCTGTCTTGAAGATAATCTCCGATGAGTTCGTGATAGGCATCGACTCTAACCTCCCTTCAAACTTTGTATTCGACATGATCTTACAGTCTAACCCTATGGTAAGAAGATGAGGCCAAAACCAAAAGTGTGTAAATGGTTAAAAGGGCACCATTCAATGTCGACGATTATGTTTTAAAAGGGGAGTATTCTGATGAAGAGTTTCAAGCTTTCAATATGGATGAGTATGAGCTTTAGGACACATCGTTGGCTTATGATGAGCTGGCCTACCCATTTAAGACCCCGACCACCAAGAGCGTGTTGGTCAATAGAGTTCTAAATGTCACTCAAAGCGGCTGAGAGTACTAGCCTAAGGACAATCATCTCCATCTTGAGGATAATCCCGTCCGAAATCCCATTAAGACCGTAGGTAAGACCCGACATCAATCTGCTTATCACTCAGCTAAAGACTACACAAGCCCGCTTTAGCATCTGGTAGCTAGTCCTTGGTTCTAATGAATATCGCTGAGCTCTTATCAAAAGGCTTTTAGAAATTAAAGTAAAGCGTACTACTTCAGCAGTCGAGATGTGTAGTATGATACGACAAGTCTCCCAGTTCTGAGAAGTGAGGACGGTGTCATGTTTTTCTGTAGAGATCTTCCCCTTGAAGGAATGGATCATAATCGTGGTCTATTTATCTATGTTCAAATCTTGGACTGAACCATTCCTTGTGTCATGGTTGATGATGGATCCGCTTTGAATGTCTATCCATTGAAAGCGCTGCCTCATTTGGGTTTATCCGAACACATGCTCAAAAAATTTAACACCATCATCTGCGCTTATAATGATTCGAAGAAGGGTGTGATTGGTGTATTTGAAGCCAAGGTGCCCACGGGGGAAGTCATTAATAAGGTGCAATTCACTGTCCTAGATATTCCTGTTACTTATTCATTGCTCTTGGGTGGTCCTTGGATCCATGCTTTAGGAGCGGACTCCTCAACGCTCCATCAGAAAATCAAGCTAAGGATGAATGATGGAAAGCTCTTTGTCATTGAAGCTGAGCATGCATCCGTGATGGCCGTCATGGAAGCCGAAGAGAAATCTGGATTCTGGGTAGCTATTGTCCGTAATGATAAGCCTAAAGTCCCTTGCTATGAGCGCTATTCATCTTCTACTAGAAAAATGATAAAAAAAAAGCGGCCATGTGCTAAGTCAGGGGCTAGGCAAGCGCCATAGAGGAATGGTTGATCCTATCCCAATCAAGAAGCATCTGAAGTAAGCTGGTTTTGGATACACCCTAAGGAAGATTTATAGGCGTCTTCACCCTATGTACTATAGTATGATTAATATTTGTGAGGTCCAAGGAAAGTGAGCCTACAAGGGGGAATCTTAACCCGTTGAGCACGGTGGTCAGATTTAGCCATGTTATGAGATCTTAAAGGATGTGTATACCTTTGAGAAAGGCTGCCTTATTAAGTAGGAGGAGAACCCGATCAGGCATGTATCTATTATTGCATTCGATGAGAAAGACAAGGGAAAGCTGTATCTCAATTTAGATGAAGAGAAGCGTATTGATCAAGAGATCGAAGATGTCGTGGCTGCTATGTCAAGATCCATGTCTGTTCTACTCAAGAAGAAGTGGAATAAGAATGACAAAGCCAATCCTCTGGCTGAAGCCATGAAGAAGCTTGCCAGATCTCTTACTACTGAAGGAAACATGCTGACTGCCGAACAAGAGAAGGCTATGGGTCTCGACCTGGACGACCTGCTCATGGAACCTACCAAGGATGTTAACTCCGCTAATGCCATTGCTCAAGACCCTCCACATGTGGAGGATGACTATGATGATGTAACTTTTAATATTTCCAGTGTTTTTTATGAGAACAATGTAGGCTATAAGGCCTTTAATTCAATGAAAGATTCTGATTTTGCTTATTTGCTTGATGTTTAGCCCGATGGGCCCATGCATTCATTTAATCATACGCATAATGTGTTCAGTGTTCATGACATTTCTTTAACTGAAATAAACTTGAGTACAGATGATAACCCAAAAATGGTAACCATTTCTAATGACTTGACCCCTGAGATAAAAAGATAGATAATCAAAGTGCTAAAAGATCATGTTAAAGCTTTTTCTTGGTCACATATGGACATGCCTGGTGTCGATCATCATATCGCTGAGCATCACATTCGAACCGATCCTAGATTCCATCCTGTCAGATAGAAATTCTGAAGAATGAGACTAGAGTGGGCTAACAAGGTTAGAGCAGAGGTTGCTAATATGATCGAGGCTAAACATGTCAAAGTTCTTGAGTATCCGACCTGGTTGTCCAATATTGTCCCGGTTCTAAAGAAAGATAGAAGGGTAAGGGTTTGTGTGGATTATCGGGATCTGAATAAGGCTTCACCAAAAGACAACTTTCCTTTGCCTCACATCGATGTGCTAATTAACAATGCCGCTAGGGCCCCAATGTACTCATTTATGGAAGGGTTCTCGGGGTACAATCAGATTCTGTTGAACAGAATCGATAAGGTCAAGACGACTTTCATCATAGAGTAGGGAGTCTTCTGCTATCGAGTTATGTTGTTTAGTCTAAAGAATGTTGGGGTAACCTATCAACGCATTGTCACCACTTTCTTGCTTGATATGATCCATAAGGAAGTAGAGGTCTACGTGGATGATATGTTGGTTAAGTCTGCTACCAGGGAGGAACACCCCGCGGTTTTGAATAAGTTTATGACTCGCATTGAGAAATACAACTTACGCCTTAACCTAAAGAAGTGCATATTCGGGGTTACATCAGGAAAAATTTTGGGTTACGTAGTCAGTCAGAGAGGGATTGAAATGGATCCTGACAAGATTAAAGGAATCGGGGATATACCTACTCCGAAGACCGAAAAAGAAGTTAGATCTTTCCTTGGGTCCATTCAGTATGTCAGCAAGTTCATTTCCTACCTCACTACCATTTAAGAGCTGGTCTTTAAGCAACTAAGGAAGCATCAGTCGATTGTGTGGGATGAGCATTGTCAGATAGCCTTCGACAAAATCAAAGGCTATCTTCTTCACCCACCCGTCCTTCGACCCTCCACCCCCGGCAAGCCATTGATCTTATGCTTATAGATTGATGATTCTGCCATAGGGGCAATGTTGGTTTAGGAAGACGATAGTAAATGTGAGCACGCAGTGTACTACTTGAGTAAAAAACTTTTGGAGTACGAAACTCGTTATTCGATTGTTGAAAAGACATGTGCTGCCATGGTTTGGTTAACTAAGAAGTTATGCCACTACTTCTAGTCATACAAAGTTCAAGCCATCGCTAAGGTTGACCTAATGAAGTATCTCTGTCAGTAGCCAACTTAGTCGGAAAGTTGTCAAGATGGTTATTGTTGCTCTTTGAATTCGATATTGAGTATCTGACCAAGAAGGTTATCAAAGGTAGAGCAGTTGTAGAATTTTTGGCAAACCAAGCTCTCAAATCCGATTATGTCGACAACTAGGACTTTCCTGACGAGCAGTTAGCCACGATTGATATAGCGAAACCCAGATGGATTATGTATTTTGATGGTGCTATGAACAAATTCGGAGCTGGCCTCGGAGTAGACCTGTTCAGGGGCCCCGGTACCAGCCGGGCCCGGCTTAAGCTGGCTCAAATGGGCCAGGCTTGGGCTCTCATTTTTCTCTAAAGCCCGGCCTGAGCCTGAGCCCAATAAAGCCCGATGTTTTATGGGCCAGGCTTGGTTTTTATTTAAATACCCAAGCCCGGCCCGATGAATAATTATTATATTTATTAAATATTTATATAGTATATTTAATAATTATTTTGGATTTTTATATATTAATCTATTGAAATTTTATAATAATACTATTAATTTACTAAATTATTCAAGTAGAGAATGTAATTATATGTAGTATTTGGACATATTTATATAAAATTTTATCTTTTTTTACTCTTTCAGTATACCAAAAAAATTAAAACAAATCTATTTACGGGCTTTGGACTGGGCTTGAGAATGACCTCTAAAGCCCGGCCCGAGCCTAACCTGAACCCGAAGTTTTAAAGTGTGGGCCGGGCTGGGCTGGGGTTGATGTTTTTAGTCAAAAGCTTGATTAGGCCCAGCCCGAACCTGGCCTAGCCGGCCCGACGAACAGGTCTACCTCGGAGTTATCCTATTCACACCCGACAATTATGTCATCCCTCCGTTTAAGCGGTTGGAGTTTCCCACTACTAGTAACGGGGCTGAATACAAAGCTTGCCTCTTTGGTCTTGAAGCCTTTCTGCTCGTAGGGGCAAAGCATGTTTCTGTAATTGGGGATTTGGCTTTGGTCATCCGTCAGCTTGTAGGGGATTAGGATATCAAGGAAGAATCATTTCGGCCTTATGCCAATGCCATTTGCGATTTATCAACTAAGTTTGAGACGTGTCTCCATCAGCATATTCATCAAGATGAAAATCAGATGGTCTATTCGTTAGCTACACTGGCTTCGTTGTGGGAAGGTCCTCAGCACCAACCCATTTTCCCTATAATCTTGGTTTCTGCAAAGGTTCCTTACCATTCGTGCGACGTTGCCCAAGTCTTCACCATCAGTGATGAACCCTACTAGTACTCAGACATTGTGCAATTTCTCCATCATGGTTAGTACCCCGAGAATGCTACTGATTTAGATCGAACTACTCTGTGAAAGTTGGCCTTTCAATTCAGAATCGTCGACAATGATCTATTCAAAAGAACTTCATATGGTTTGTTGCTCCTATGGTTGATCGAATCTGAGGCCTGCCGGGTTGGGGTCAGGTTTATGCGGGTGATTGTGGACTGTACATGATGAATGGGATACTTTTGGTTAACTTTGACGGCCGATTGTGTCTCCGACGTTAAAAAGTGTCATCATTGTTAGATTTCGGAGATATTCAGCATCTTCCTCCTATCGAGCTCTATAGTATATCTACTCCTTGGCCATCTCAGAGTGGGGGATAGATATAATTGGTGAAATTCGGCCTTCTTCAACTAATATTCACCGCTTCATCATTATGGTGGTGGATTATTTCTTAAAATGGGTGGAAGTCGAACCGTTCACAGTATTACTGCCAAGAAAATGGCCAAGTTCATCGAGAAACACATCTTCGCTCGATATGGTCTACCTCATCATATCGTGTCAGGCGATGGAGTTCAGTTGCAAGGGGCAACCGCAGATTTGATCGAGAAATATGGTATTGAGCATAATAGGTCTTTGCCCTACCATCCTCATGCCAACAGTGCAGTCGAAGCTGTTAACCAGTCTATTACGAAAATCCATTCTAAGACCATCGTTGGTTACAGAGATTGGGCCGATAAGCTACCATTCGCACTTTAGGGATATTGAACATGCATCAGGACACCCATAAGTCAAATCCCTTTCTCCTTGGTTTATGGCATGGAAGCAGTCCTACCAGTTGAAATCGAGATGAAGTGTCTATGAGTGGCACTTGAATCTAAACTAGAGGAGACCAAATGGAAAAGAGCAATGTTTGAACAACTAAATACCATGGATGAGCAATGCCTGGAAGCCTTGGATAGCCTCTAAATGTATCAGTAGCACATGGCAAGAGCTTACAATAGCCGGGTCAAGCATCACAAATGCCTATTAAAAGCCGATGACTTTTTCTAAAGCAAGTAAAGCCAACCAACACTAATCCGAGGGGGAAGTTTTGCCCAAATTAGGAAGGACCTTATGTGATTAAGAAAGTTCTCAGTAAAGGTGGAATGAAAATCATAGATATGGATGGTAACGAGTTCACAAACCCCATCAATCAAGATCAGTTAAAGCGTTATCATATCTAACCCAAAAGAATCAAATTAAGAAAAATGGCAAATAAAAAAATAAATATTAATAAATCACCCGACGAGTGGTCTTCTACTACTGGGGCAAAAATTAGGGTGTATCCCTCTATTTGGTATTCTACAAACCATTCAGGCAAAAGTTAGGGTATGAGAAAAGCTCACTAGACTGAAAAACCATAAAGGACGGTCTAGTAAAAAGTTAGGGTAAAAGTGAGCTACAAGAGTTTGTTGGCTAGAAAACCTTCATAGGCTAGTTAACACCAGAGTTTGAGTCAGTACTAAAGGTTATCATCATCATATACTCAGGCTTAATTCAATTAATGGAAATGTCACTTTTACTGAGCTCTTATGTTTGTGTCCAAATGAATATATTGGGCCCGAAAGGTAAAATGTTGCAGATAAGTTAAATTTGGGATGCCATTTAGTTCAAATACTTGCAAACCAAAAAAAATATATAATAAAGAGGCATAAATTCTGATAGGCTGAAAACATCTAGGTCTATACAAAAGCCGAAAAGCCCATTGGATTGAAAACCCAAAATGGGTGGTACAAGCAAAAGTTAGGACATAAAAGTAATAAATAAAAGTCTGATGGGCCCAACACAATGTTTGGGTCTATTCAAAAGTAAAGGCAAATGAAAGTAAAGATAATGTAATCATCATCAATCACCCCGAGGGGCCTGCGCCCTCATCATCTTCATCATCATAGAAGGAATCAAAACCTCGAACCATCCTCTCCTCTGCTGTCAAAGGATAAGGCTTAATTCCCTCTTGCTTCTGCCTCCACTCAAACCCCATACACTGACACTCCTCCTAGCTCCACAGCCTTTGAATGTGACGAAGCCCTTTTCGGTAGGTACCATCAGTAGTGATAGCATCCAATCGGTCATAATCCAGAGTATCGTATCTTGCTCGACGCCCTCATACCTCTCTAACATGATCAAGAAGATTGGCCGAGAATGGAATGGACACAATGTCATTCAAATAGAGTGGGACTCTCTATTTTCGTCCCTACTACTGGCGCAATCGATAAGGCGAGTAATGCGCAAACTGCCATAACCCTGCGAGCTAAACTTTACCACTGCAGTATCCACCAAAACATCAAAGATTATCCACCAGCGGCAGATCCAACAAATATCCTTGTCGGCTTGCCCCTCTATGATCTCTGTCCAAGCATCAAATGTCAGGGTGTCATAATTAACAATGATACTAGGCCTCCCAAGATAATTCCTAGGCTGATATCTTCTCGGATCACCCCTTAGGATCCTGAATCAAAGCTAGCTTCTCAAAGAGCCAAACATGCACATCATATTTAGATTCAGTTTCAGATTTAGATTCAGTTTCAGATTTAGATTTAGTTTCAGTGTCAGATTCAGATTCAGGTTTAATTTCAGATTCAGATTCAAATTTGGGTTTAATTTCCACTTCAAAATTCAGTTAGAGGAATACTTATAGTGTGGAGAAGTGATCCCCAATGATATCAGGGTCTCTAGTAGCCCTATCCAGAAGAAGTAGGGTCTCAGCTAACCCTATGAATATTGGAGAAATACCCTTTAAGGCAAGTCTGATGATCGAAACTAGCCGAAATGGGGAGATAGTGCCGACTCCGATAACAAACTCGGCCATGAGCAGCAAAGCCACCAGAAAAGGATAAGAAATGTGTGATCTAGGGGTAGCTATACACCAGTCAAGTACCCTACTGAGATCGAACCCCGCTGATGAGAAAGAAATGTAGTAGGTGCATCTAGGTTCCATAACCCGGTCAATCGATCCTCGCCTCTGAAACGCACCTCCGGTATGGCAAATCCCATCCCGCGAGAGTAAGTCACTCCGAGCATAGCATGAAACTCCTCCACCATCGAACATAGCTCAAAATCTATAAAGTGGAACACATGATCCATCGGGTCCCAGTATAAGAATGCTACATGAAGGACCGCCACATTCACCAGCCTGCTAACAATGTATCAAAGCCCCCCAGTTCGAAGACCTCCAACCTCTCCCAATTAGAGCTCTCTAAAGTACCCAAGAAATGCCTCAATTGAGCATTGTGCATTACCATTAGAAATCTCAATCTGTTAATCGCCTGACAAATAAGATCGCACCATCGTTAATCCCAGATGGATATAGAGGTTAATCAGTTTATTCCTAATCAAGCATCTACCGCGCCTAGCATTCATCTAGCAAACAAACAAATTAATCAACCACGCAATCAGGCAAACATTGATATCAATCTCACTGGAATAAAATAGTAAAAACATCAAGTCATCAAGGTGTCTAAAAGTTAACAAACAAGTGCAGAAAGTACATCGATCAGGCGACGCAATTGCCACAACCATCAGTCCTCCTCGTCATAATTAGATCGGATATATCATATCCCATCGTCATCCTCGCTCTCCTTACCCTCTGTGGCATCTGCTGGAAGGGTACTGTGAGCTATCGATGATGTGTGGGTATCCCTTGGCGCTTGTGTGAGAGGTAGGCCCACTAGGGTTTGGTTGGTTTTAGGCGTGGCAAAACATTTTTGTTAGTTAAAGTTTGCACAATAAGCCAATTTTAATGAATAAAAGAATCGAGATCCAAATCTCGATACAAATGATAGAGTCACCACCCAAGTTATCTACTTGGGAAAGAGTTGTGGTACGTTTCCCTCTGGGTGGGAGACTCATACCTATTAGATCAGAGATTCGGGTATCAGATGAGTCACTTATTTATCATTTAGTTGATTCAAAACTACATTCACCACATAAAACCATTTTTGTTTTCATCATTTAGGGAATTATCACAGAAATCCTATTTCTACACTTTTCCATACTTGTTACATGCGTTTACATATTACAATAAAACACAAGCAATAAATGGGGGAATAAAAATTACAACCAGGGGAAAAATGGGGGAATTGCAAGAGAACCTATAAATTTGTTCTAAGTTATAAAACAAAATAAAAATAAATTCCCCTACATCCACAGATGTCAGCATAGTTTATAGAACATCATAAATCAGCATTTCATTAGGAAAAATGTGATTATGGTAGCATGGCGGTTTTACGATCGACAGTGCACGGGTGGCTTCTAGGATCAGACAGAAATAACGAGTCTTTAACATGTTTTGTTGTGAAAACACATTTTAACTTTTGTGGGTTGATTTGCAGGATTATTAGTGAAGGTGACCGCATGGCAAGTGGTGATTTGGATTGATTTTAATCAAATTGAAAAAGAATTCTGGATTCTGCTTGGAGTTGGTACCCGTATGGGGTGGGTGGGACCCGTACAGCTACCAGGGAGGACCGATACAGGTATGGTGTACCCATACAAGTCTTGGTTGGTCCAGGTAGAAGCTTTGTTCAATTTTACTTACAAATAAATGGAAGAGAAATAAATTAAAAAAATGGGATTTCGTTCCGTATGAGTATGGCACACCGATTTAATATCCTAGAGGATATATGGTGCCAATAAGGCTCATGCGGGTTAGGAACAGACCCAAAACAGGAAATAAAAAGAGCCGATATAATAGCGGAGGTAGAGAATAACAATAATAAAATAACTAAAATGTGAGTCTCTTTGAAACTCAGGAGCGTTACCTTTGCGGCGTGAATCCACTTTAAGGCGATCCATTTGCTGTTGAGAGAGTCTGGCAAAAGTAGAAGGTGAAATAGGACTATTTAGGTGAGTATTTGTGTGGACAGAACCTCCCCTAAATCCTAATAAACGAAGTTAGGAATGAATAAAATGTGGACAAAACCTCAAAGAATGGGTTTTCTCCTTATTTTATACCTCTCATACCTCAACTATAACCTTTCTATACCTATAGAAATTGCTAGAACCTTACTATCATTTCTTTATAGTATATTTTTCATATGAATTATGTGTTTGAAATGAGAGGAAAAGGCCCTATTTATAGGGTGAGAGTTAGGTCTTAATGCAATAAACCACATTCAAGACCTGCCTTTTCCCAAAAAAGGTAAGAGATTACTTCCAAAAGATGCTGATTAGGCAATCAGAGGACCCATACGGATGGGGCCTCATGCGTACGGGTACTAGGGGACCTGTATGGGTCCCCTCCAAGTATACTAAAGGTAATCACCAGTTAGGGTCTGACAGTGGATCCATACCACTAGACAGAACCCCGTACAAGTACCTAAGGGCAGACTAGGTCTTCGCACTTGGGCCAAACTCACCTCTGCAGCAGTAGGAAGACCTCTGATGGACAACACCTGCAAGATATTGCATCATATAGCTCTCATCATGGTTTCGTGAGAAGGATCATTAAAATCCAGTGCTCATAGACTGTCCCTCGTGGGATCATTGCAGATGTGGATATGTATGATCTCACGATGTGAGCGAGGGTTTAGAAATTATACCTGAGGTGATTGACATGGGTGAGTTTCTTTCTTGATGTGAACTCCTTTCTTGAGGGTCCCTTTCTTGAGGCAGACAACTTTCCTTTACCGATGTGTATCCCTTTCTTGAGGCAGATGACTTTCCTTTGCTACTGTGCATCCCTAGTTACTCTACTAAGGATGGTGTGTATCCCTTTCTTAAGGTGGATTGACTATCGTGACTAGTGTATCCCTTTCCTAAGGCAGATCGACTTTCATGCTGATGATGTATCCCTTTCCTAAGGCAGATCAACTCTCCTGACTGGTGATGTATCCATTTCCTAAGAAGGATCAACTTTCCTGACTGGTGTATCCCTTTCCTAAGGCAGAGCTACTTTCCTGACTGGTGTATTCCTTTCCTAAGGCGGATGACTCTCCTAACTGGTGTATCCCTTTCCTAAGGCAGATGACTCTCCTAACTGGTGTATCCCTTTCCCAAGGTGGATGACTCTCTTGACTGGGGAATTTTGCATAACCTAAAAAAAGACAACAATCAAACACCGAGTTAGTCATTGTCTAAGCAGACACCTCTTTATTCTTAATTGACCTTTGTGAAAACAAAAATATTTTTGCTCTTTTAATTAAGAATAAAGATGTGTGGATGAGATAAGCTAAAAACTATATGCGGCAAATGTCAGGTTTAGCCTGATCGCTGCTTAATTTGCTGCTGGGGAATGCCCCTAGGGTCTGACAATTCCATTACTAGGAAATGGGGGGATGCCCCTGGGATCTGATGATTTAGCTGCTGGGAAATTGGGGTATGCCCCTGGGATCTAATGATTCTGCTGTGAGAAATTGGGGGATGCACCTGGGTCGGCGGAGGGATGCCCTTGGGATCTAATTATTTCACTGCTGGGAAATGGGGGGATGCCCTTGAGACCTGATTCCTCTACTGGGGAATGACCCTAGGGTGGGGTGCCCCTAGGGTTCTTGATGATGGGGGTATGCCCCTTGAGTGATTCCTCGGCTGGGGAGTGAGGTAATATCCTTTGAGTAGAGCCTCTTCTACTGGGAAAGCCTTTCCTGGTAAGATTCGTTTGCCGGGGAAGAACTCCTTTACTAGGATGGACCTGTACAAAAATTTTCCCTGTTAGTGATCAATTTGAAAAATGGCTTAACTTGATTCTTGATTGACTTTTGTGAAAACAAAAATATTTTGTGCCCTTCAATCAAGGATCAAGGTGAGCTAGGGGCTTGCCCCTAATATAACTAAAATATAGGGTTGAGGAAGAGCAGGGTTGGCCCCGAACTCGGATTGGATGAATTTTTTGTGCTTTTTGAAATACTAGTTCAAAATCTACCCCTAGGATGGCAAGAGAGGGGCCATACAAGTGGGCTGGGACCCGCATGGGGTGGGGTACTAGAGAGGTGGGACCTATACAGGTAGGGTGGGACCGGTACAGGGGTTTTAAATGCTGATTAGACTCCTCATATCCCGCCTTATACAAAATCTTCCCATTTGTATTTTCTGGCAATTTTCTCTCTACAATTGATCAAAATGTATAAAAAGATACCGAAGACTAGCCGTTTCTCCCTTAGACTAGAGGATTTACCACCAGTGGGCGATTTGGGGCTTCGAGAATGCCTGGTTTCTGTTGGGTATGCCTTTCGCAAAGGAGACTCATTTTTAGGGCTCACTCCTATCTCCGAAGTGCCCCTCACCCCTCACCCCTTCTCCTGAGACCCACACTTCAAAACTCCAGGTAATTTTGCTTGATTCTCCATTTTCCATTTTCGAACCCTTTTAAAATTTATCAAATTTTAGAATGAATTAGGGTGTTTTAGACTTTGGAATAGAGCCTGATGTGTAACTATAGCCTAGGATGCTTTTAGGATAGATTCAGATGAGCTTTGGTTGAGATTGGATGAGATTTGGTTGATATTAGATGACCTTCAGGACCCGTACAGGTGGGGTGGACCCATACGGGTCCTTCTTCTCAGGATAAATGTTTAAAACCTGTACTTCTACAATCCTTTTCTAGTTTTCAACCTTTCTACTATATTCTAACCTTGTTAAGCTGTAATCCTATCTTTCTAATTTTAGTACAAGATAGTAGAAGCCCTGAGCTTCTACAGGAAATGGTATGAGGAGATCCGTGTCATGGAGGATACGGAGTTGCTGGCCTATATTGATTCCTTTGGCTTCAGTGACATCATCAGGGCCATCCCTCAGGCTCCTAAGACGCTGGTCCCTAGTGCCCTTTCAACCTTGACAGAGAGGTGGTCGGAGATGACCCATACTTTCCATTTGCCAATTAGGGAGGTCACTATCACTCCCTCGGATGTGTGTGCCACGATGGGCTTGGAGTGGAGCGGAGATATTGTCCACTTCGATGTTTATGCCGACCGGTGGCATTCCCAGCTTGAGGTGAAGGCCCACATTAATAGATTACTTGGGCTTCATCTGGGAGGGACGAACAATAATAAGTACGGGGATCTTCATGCTTACTAGATTGGGTAGTCGAGTCCTGATGCGGCTGATAGGAGGGATCAGTACACCTGGTCCTTCTTGCTAATGTTCCTTACCATCGTCTTCTTTTCGGTCTATTCGAGCAACCTCAACTATAGTTTGCTCTCCACTATGGAGGACCTTATTGTTATGCCCTGTAAGAACTGGTGTCGGGCCATCCTGGTATAGCTATACTATGGGTTAGACGTCGGAGTTCAGGGTGAGCAGTTCGAGCTCAAGATCTGCCACTTGATAATACTGGTAAACCTCGAACTGATCTCTTGTGCTTTAACCTTTCATTCAACTTGTGCTGTGACTAATCCTTATTTTGCCTTGCAGATTTGGGCCTTTGAGCACCGATTTATCCCAAGGCCAGGTTTACCCATGCAGCCCGAGACACCGCATATTATATCGAGGTGGATGAGGCTTTTGCAAGGTCAGCCTTTGACTACAACGCAGTACCGGAGTTCCTATGCCAATTGTTTTCAAATAGGGTAAACTTCTTCCCTACTAAACCTGCTTTTACATTTCAACAAACCATTAGTAGAAACTGTATTCACGAGGTTCTGATACTTATAGTGCATTTATTTTTTGCAGGTTATTAGAGATATGTGGGAGTGATTGGACATGCATAGGGCTATCTAGCAGATGCAGGCTGAGTGGATGACCGTTGTTTTATCCTGGAGTCACCACTCTCCTACAAATAGTATTTTAGCGACCGGGTCTAAGGGTGGAGGACCAGTGCCATGGTAGAGATATTGATCCTTCCCCCGATCCCTGAGGGTATCTTTTGGCCTTACCTCATGCCAGGGATCGACTAGTGATTGTACCTATTGGGCGAGGGGGCTCGTGTGCTATCTATAGAGGGCTCCTATGCTGAGTTTGTTGATTCCTCACTTCTTTCTCCCTGCAAGAGGATTCACCATGAGGATGAGCCTCTGAAGTTTCACTGGAGTGACAGTGATGATGATGATGATGGCGATGATGAGGAGTGTGGACCGAGGAGCGACCGCAAGGGTCCATCCATAATTCGGGACACTGGAGGCTCGGCTAGGTCTGCTACCCCTTCTGCTCAGGTATGCTTCTAACTTAGCCTCTATGAATATCTTATTATTTCTTGAAATCAATTGTGGTCTTGAATATGATCCTTTATAGCTACAGCCTTCCACTTCCACGCAAAAGAGGCCTGTCGCTGCTGCTGCTGCCCCTGAGCCATCGGCAAAGTGATCTCGTGCTTCTGCATCTGTGAGGGAGGGAGTCCTCTGAGCTGAGCTAGACACTTTCTTTCGACTCCTCGATTATTCAGGGAAGCGAGCTATCAAGGAGCTCAAGGAGTAGGTCCAGCCTATCAGTTTCACTCATTCCAGCTCTACTCATGTAAGGAATCCTTTGCCTTTAACCTTGTCCATTATTGTGATTCCTTAGAATATCCTATCCTGATGTGACCTTTTCCTTTTAGATTACCATATTTGAGGCTAAGAGGATTGCCAGGGGCTATTTCTCCATGCGAGATTTGCTACTGGCGTAGGATGCGCTAGCTTCGTAAGTTTCTTTTATCTGCAAAATTTGATAAACCATGCATGATGCATGCAATGACATTTATACATGTGTACAGATCTTATGATATCTATTGCAGACTCTGTTGGCCTTGGAGCGCAGTAGGTCCGGCCAGGATTTGGATAATTTTAATAAGAGAGCCAGATTTTTAGAGCAGCTGCGAGCAGGCACTGCTGAGGCTGACCAGGCTAGGGCTGAGACTGCTCGGGCAAGGGCTGAGATAGAGACACTGAGGGGCCAACTAGCAAGGATGACTGAGGACAGGCAGACACCAGATCCTTCAGATGATGAGTTTGAGGATGATCTCTTTGCATACCATGTGACTCGGAGGGGTGGAGACCAGCATGTTGAGGGAGCTGACGCTGCTAGGGTTGCTGTAGGGACTTCAGAGACTAGGGACCCCACCCAGCCAGCTGCTAGTATCGGTGAAGCTGAGGATTATATGATGATAGGTGTAGATTATCTGTTGGTGGATACTCAGGATCAGACTCAAAAGGGTCGTCAGGGACAGGATACCCCGACAGCTTAGATTATGATTACTTTCTGAACTGTTGATACCTTTAGGCCCTGCGTGGATTGTTTTGATTTTAAACTTTGGATTGATACTTTTGAGATTTAGCTTTTATGCATGTGGATTTTTCTCGAACGTAAGACCATTGAGTATTTCTGCTTTGCAAACCCATATTACTTCTATCTAGTGATTTCATAGCAAGGGGACTAAATGATGTTCTAATTTTTGCATAGGCCATTCGATGTGAGATGACCTATCGAGCATTTATTTTTCGTTCTTTTTGTCCTAATTTTTGCCTGACCTGTCCTTGACAGCTCAGTCCAACGGACTTTTCTTTTTAGCTTTAACTTTTGCCTAGACCGCCCTCTCGAGTTTTCAACCTAGCAAGCTTTTTCTTTATTTTTTTCGCCTTAATTTTTGTCGGGTCCACCCTTTCGGGTTTTCGACCCTGCAGGCTTTTCTTTTTTTTTCTTTTTGTTTTGTCTTAACTTTTTCCTAGACCGCCCTTCCAGGTTTTCAATCTAGCATACTGTCTTAATTTTTGCCTGAATTGTCCTTGACGGGTCAATCCAACAGACTTTCCTTTTTGCCTTAACTTTTGCCTGGACCACCCTTTCGGGTTTTCAATCCAGTAGGCTTTTCTAAATATTGCAAATGTGTGGTAAAGATGAATACAATGATGCATAATAAGTAGAGGAAAATTGATGTTCACACACCTGCAATTATTTCACCTAAAGACATGCATGCATTCATAAGACCAAGATTCTTAGCAAAATCATAACATGTTCATTGATAAGATTAATTTGAGTACATAGGCAATGGTAACAATTTTCAATGGTTAAGCCCTACTGCCTACTGGTCTTTTACTGATTTTCTAAATAGTAACTGACATTTTTCTCTCGATGCCCTAACTTTTGCATAAGTTGCCCTTTTCGGGTTTTCAACTTAGCGGGCTTTATTTGCGTTGGAGTGCCCTAATTTTTGCATGATCGGTTTGCAGAATATCAACTAGAGGGCTGCACCCTAATTTTTGCCTGAGTGGACCACTCGTTGGGTGATTCATTCTTTATTTCTATTATTCTTGGTGCTGCTTTTTTATGATTTAATTCTTTTAACCTAGACATGATAACGCTTAAGTCTATCTTGATTTATCGGATTCACGAACTCATTCCCATCCATATCTATAAGCTTGATTCCTCCTTTACTAAGGACTTTCTTTACAATGAATGGTCCTTCCTAATTAGGCCTGAACTTGCCCCTAGTGTCAGTGTTGACCTGGCATAGCTGCTTGAGAACTAAATCACCCGCTTTGAGAGGTTTCTTCAGGTATCTGACTATGTTGTTGTAAGCTCAAGCCATGCACTGTTGGTACATCTGTAGGTGGTCAAGTGCCTTGAGCTACTTCCCATCTATTGCATTTAACTGTTCATAGCTCTTGCCCAATCTGATTCTCATTCTTTTAACTAAGCTTCGAGTGCCACTCTTAGAGATCGTACTTATATTTCAATTAGTAACACGGCTTCCATTCCATATAACATAGAGAAAGAAAGGTGTTTGATTAGTGGGAGTTCTTATACTGGTTCTATGCCCCCAAACTGCGAATGAAAGTTTATCAGCCCAGTGTTTGTGGGTGGTTACCATTTTTGACAAGATCTTCTTGATTTATTAATGATCAGCTACCTTTTAGAGCTTCTTTTGCACCCAATATGGGCTTTCTATTTTTCATAACCAGAGTCAGCCTGTTATTGGTGCTCTCATGAGTCTTCTTGGTCTTCTTTCTTGACAATGCGTACCCTTGTACCCCTTTTTCCTCTTTCATGAAGAAAGATGGACTAAGATTCGTTGTTATCATGTTTGCTAAGCACTTTTATCATCTCTTTTTTTCGATAGAGGTCAGATCATTGGATATTGTTACCATTTTTGGATTTTCCTTAGTACCTAAATTAATGTCATGCAACGAAGCGTCATGAATGCTAAAAATGTTATACGTATGGTCAAATCAATGCCTGGTGCTGTTAGGTGAAACATCAAACAAGTAAGCAAAATTACTATTATTATCATTAGGATGCCTAAAGGCTACATCATTTTCATTATATATAATTTTATTATCATCCTCCACAGGTGGAGGGTCTTCTTGATCACTCATCAGAATGTTGGTCAGGTCACGATCCAGGTCTTGCAATTATTTCTCGGTCAACAAATTGTCTATAGCTTCCCTTGTGGCTTAGGCTAGTTTTCTCAAGGCTTCCCAAATCGGTGTCTTCTTCTTATCCCTCAAGCATAGGATAGTGTATATTGAAGTGGTAAGGGTATCTATAGCTTTGTCCACTCCAATCTTTGAGGGTCACTATCTTCCATTTGTTTGGCACACTTTTTTGCTTCTATAGCTGCTTTATAACTCTTAGGGATGGTCTTGTATGCCTTCATAAATGCTATCTTGCGGAGGTGAGGAGATAACCCAAAGATGAATCGGTCGGCTAATTCCTTTTCTTGAGGTTTCCTTTTAAGGGCTACCACGACTGTTAACCACCTCTGAAAGTAGTCATGGACAGGTTCTCCACTCCACTGTCTCATAGCTATAAGGTCAAATATGGATGGCTCTTCTCTTGCTTTCTCGGTCTCTGTGATGTGTTTCCATACCTCATTTTCTTCAAATCCCGAGTTGATCATGGCTACCTTCTCCCCTCTTCTTTGGGGTCCACAAACTTCTCCTTCGTCAATTAGTGTTGTGATGGCCCTGAGGAGATCCTCACACACTCCAGTCGGATGATCAGGACTAATATGATATATGTAGAAATTTCCCTCTCCTCAGGCTTTGGCTGAACATATGGTCAGAGATGATCAATCAATTGGTATTTCTTCAACTTTTTAAAGATGTTCAAAAGAGGAGTATCCCAAGGTGAGATGTCATCTGGAGCTATAGGATGAATCATTTGGTCGTGGGTCATGCCATAGGGTAAACCCATGACATAAGGGAGGATTGTCCCTTTTAGCATAACCACAAAATCTGGCAACTGGCTTGGATCCTTGCTACGGCGAACTTTCAGCATAGCCTCTTGACGGAGCGAATGAGTCCCATTACTAGCTATGTGAAGCGTTGGGTTTGCTGGTTGAACTAAGTGACTAAACTGAGCCATGATAGTGATTGGGATGAATACTAGATGAGATTGTTGGTTCTTATCTTGAATTGAGGTAGTAACCAAGAGATCAGTACATGCATGAGATAGGGTATGCACGTGCAAATTACAAAGATGCATGGCGGGGTTAATCACAAGGGTACGTAACACAACACATACGAAGCGATTGATTCTGTCCTTATTTCTCCCTCTAGTTCTGAGGGTATTCTTCCTTAGCCTACTCTTACACAGAAATCAGGGTACCTAGAAGGTAAAATTCTAAGACTTTTGATAAGAATGGCATTGGGATATATCGAAAGTTGATGTAGAAGGTTCCCATCGCATCAAGCCTCATTTGGAGGGAGATGATAATGAGTGATCCACCCACTACGGTGTCCCCAATTTCCTGGCGGCATTAGGGAAACACCTTCGCGAGTGTCTCGGAAATAATAGGCCACCTTAACCTAGCACTAGATGAAGAGCACATCTAGCTAAAGAGATAAGGAGATGAGAAGATAGAGTGTGATAATTTTCCCAAATGATGAAAAAAGAAAATGGGTTGAACCAAATAAATGATTTTTAATGCTCATCTTAATCTTTTAAGCTTTTAAAACAAACCAACATTTTGCAAGTTAAAATATTATATCCCCAGCAGAGTCGCCACTGAGATGTGTCGATGACGTATGGTCTCCCTTGGCGCCTGTGTGAGAGGCAGGGCATACTGAGGTTTGGTTGGGTTTAGGTGTGATAAAACATTTTTTTAGTTGAAGTTTGCACAATAAGCCAATTTTAATGAATAAAAGAATCGAGACCCAAATCTCGTTACAAATGATAGAGTCGCCACCAAAGTTGTCTACACGGGAAAGAGTTGTGGTACGGTTCCCTTTGGGTGGGAGACTCATACCTATTAGATCAGAGATTCGGGTATCGGATGAGTCACTTATTTCTCATTTAGTTGATTCAAAATTACATTCACCGTGTAAAATCATTTTTGTTTTCATCATTTAGGGAATTATCACAGAAATCCTATTTCTACACTCCTTCACACTCATTATATGTGTTTACATATTACAATAAAGCATAAGAAATAAATGGAGGAATAAAAATTACAACCGGAGGAAAAATGGGGGAATTGTAAGAGAACCTATACATTTATTCTAAGTTATAAAACAAAATAAAAAAAAATTCCCCTGCATCCACAGATGTCAGCACAGTTTATAGGACATCATAAATCAGCATTTCATTAGGAAAAATGTGATTATGTTAGCGTGGCGGTTTTACGATCGATAGTGCCCGGGCGGCTTCTAGGATCGGAGAGAAATAACGAGTCTTCAACGTGTTTTGTTGTGAAAACACATTTTAACTTTTGTGGGTTGATTTACCGGGTTATTAGTGAAAGTGACCGCATGGCAAGTGGTGAGTTGGATTGATTTTAACCTAATTGAAAATGAATTATGGATTCTGCCTGGGGCTGGTACACATACGGGTGGGTGGGACCCGTACAGCTACCAGGGAGGATCGGTACAGGTATGGTGTACTCGTAGGGGTCCTGGCTGGTCCAAGCAGAACTTTGTTCAGTTTTACTTGTAGATAAATGGACGAAGAAATAAATTAAAAAATGGGGTTTCCTTCCGTATGAGTATGGTGCACCGATTTAATATCCTAGAGGCTGTATGGTGCCAATAAGGCTCATGCGGGTTAGGACCAGACCCAAAATAGGAAATAAAAAGAGTAGATATAACAATAATAAAATAACTGAAATGTGAGTCTCTTTGAAACTCAAGAGCGTTACCTTTACAGCACGAATCCACTTTAAGGCGATCCCTTTGCTGTTGAGAGAGTCTGGCCAAAGTAGATGGTGAAATAGGACTATTTAGGCAAGTAGTTGTGTGGACAAAACCTCCCTTAAATCCTAATAAACGAAGTTAGGAATGAATAAAATGTGGACAAAACCTTAAGGAATGGGTTTTCTCCCTATTTTGTACCTCTTATACCTCCACTATAACCTTTCTATACCTATAGAAATTGCTAGAACCTTACTATCATTTCTCTATAGTATATTTTTCATATGAATTGTGTGTCTGAAATGAGAGGAAAAGGCCCTATTTCTAGGGAGAGAGTCGTCGGGTCTGAATGCAATAACCCACCTATACCAACCGTACGGGTACTAGAGGACCCCGTATGGGTCCCCTCCAAGCGTACAAAAGGTAATCACCCATATAGATCTGACAATGGATCTGTACCACTAGACAGAACCTGTACGGGTACCTAAGGGCAGGCTAGATCTCCGGACTTTGGCCAAACTCAACTCTGAAGCAGTATGAATGCCTTTGATGGATAACACCTGCAAGATATTGCATAATATAGCTCCCATCATAGTTTCATGAGAAGGATCGTTAAAATTCAATGCTCATAGGTACGACATGTTATCTACTCAGACACTGGCTCGGGACAAGCTGCAGACCTTATGTAGAGCACCTTCATTATCCCCGTCGAGCCATGGGAAGGACCCAAAGATTCGAAACGTATCGCGTCAGCCTTGAACCCCTAATCGTCACCTCTGACATCCGTGCCTTGGCCTCAACCTTGTCCTCTTAGCCGAGCCTCAAAATCATCTCTCTAAATCTGCCATCTCTGGGCCTGATCATTGAGCTGCACCACCTCTCAGGCATATGCAGCTCTCTCATCCACATACTGAGCTCTCTCAAATGCCATATGGTTCTGATAATCTGCTAGCTCTCTCTCAGCACATACCTGACCTTTCTTGCTCGTCCGGGCTTGGTCCTGCTCTAGTATAATGAAGGCCTACGTATGCTAATAGAAATGAAAATATGATCAGTCTAATAAATCAAGCATCATGCATACATTCTCAATATACATATATGTTTTCATCTTTCCCTTTTTGTAGGAAATGTGAAAGAAAGCAATTACCTCGGATATGGAGTCTTGGGCCAAAGCCTGTCTCTCATCGAAAAATATCCTCAAGCTATATGCTCGGCCTCAGAAAAAAGCACATGTGTATCAAAAGCAATATCAGGCCGATCACCACGACTAAACAATGATCAGTCACAATAAAAAAGATACGTATATGAGTGGTATTATGAGGAGTGAAAAAGATGGGCACGGTAGTCTCCTCGATGCGCTTAACCTCATGCACCCCTGGTCGACTTAGAACTTGGAGCTCTTGCTCTATGGCATTCCCCATGACTCCCTGGATGAATCCGTGATGTGGAATCCCTCGAGTATATGGAATCTCGGTAGAAGCAGTCTCAGGCCCAGCCTACTGTCCTTGTGATGTATCCCCTAGCCCACTACAGGTAGCACCACTAGCTCCTCTCCTCTTCTTACGGGAAGCCTAAAAAGGACAAAGCAAGTGTCAGTTGAATTAGTAAGGCAATAACAGTTGTCATCAAAAAGTAGAATTAATCTTTGGTAGTCAAGTTGTTACCTTCTTCTATCGAGGTAAGAAAACTCTGGGACTGGCAAGGTCCTCAGCATCGAAGGGCAAATTGTCCTAATCTATGGCTACACCGCCACCCTCACCATTTAAGGGAGGCTTTTCATCAACATCGTCATCTTCACCACCATACTCATCGCTGCCCTTGGTCATCATACCATCATCTCCGAAATCCTTAGGTTTGTCAAATGAAGTCAATCTCCGTCAAGCAGCGATAAGGCGATCCAAATGGGCAGCATAATCTCACCCGACCGATGACACTCTCGCCTGGTCATCATTCATATATCGTGCTTGGTCTCTCACAGACATAAGGTAAGGCCAGAAGGTACCCATTAGCACGTTAGGCGGAACTCTCCTCTAAAGGGTAACGCTAGTCCTCCACCTCTGAATGTGCTCCCTAAAGTACCACTCCTGACTCCAGGGGCACTCTAGTACGAAACAACAGCCGTCTACTCCCTATCAACCATCTACTCCCCTTCGAATCTCCTTGATATGTTCATAATGCGACAGTCCTCTCCATGGCTCTATAATAAGCTGAAAAATAATGACAAATCACTATAATTATTTCTCCTATTGTCCATACAGTTTTGAACTAATGGTTTAAAATAAATGTATAGGAAAAGATTCTATTACCCAATATCGGCGAAGCTGCCTCAGGTACTCCCTCTACCAAGCTTACACACGGGTGTCCTTGTCTTTCCATCCTACCATCTATTGGGCTATGAAGTGAGAATCATCCGAGGGCTAGACGCCTAACCCGGGAGGGGGAACAATCCTATGCACATATGCCCACACCTGTAAAAAGAATGACAAAGTCAGTGTATCATCAGACATAATTAATTCAGAATTTCTTTAGGGTAGAATTTCTCACCTGAATCTAGAAAGACCCGGTCTTGAACTTGCCAATGTCCTCGCGAGCCGAACAATCAAGAGCATAATACATCTGGCCAAGTATAGCCCGAGGCCATTTCCACCCTCGGAAAATGGTCATATCCTCCAAAACACCAAGCAATCCCATAGTAACCGCGCTCGAGGAAGAAGGGAAAAACAGGGAAGTAAGTAGTGTAATGACAAAGGATTGGAGATACTGAGTCAACCTGTGGCCCCTAATGTCGGTCTCCTGGGTCCAATAATCCTCGAAGGCAGCATACTTAAGCCTTTCCTTTCATGGAGCAAGAGCCATGAGAAGCGCCTTTATCCTAGCTCAAGAGGCCATTTGGTCATGAAAACGGTTGAGATACAAGTTGAAGTGGATTACTCGACCCTCCCACCGGAAGCCTATCATCGCTACTATATCCGAGGAGGCAATAGTCATCTCCCTGACTGGTAAGTGGAAGGTATGGGTGGTCTCGCTCAACCGCTTAATCAAGCATGTTGTGACTGTCTAGCTCATTGGCTTGTGCCCCGTCGGTAAAGCGTCTACCAATAGTACGAGCCCGGTAGTAGTAATCGCCTCGACAAGAGAGAAATCTAGACTCGATCGTGCTCTCGCCTTTATCTTCGCCCATCATCTGGCACAGCATCTTATGGAACCCATGGTCTTGTAATGTTGGGTCTGCAATAATATTAAACGTAAAAAATTTATACCGAAAGAGCAAAATTAGGAGCTAAATACACAATCAAACAAAGGAAGCCAATTTTTAGCATCTAGATCAACTCAGAGCTGAATTTCGACAGCAAAATCAGATTCAGCACAAAAAATCAGTCAAACGGCACCTTTTGGGTCATTGTACTATCGCCGTTGTGAGCATGGGATTTTGCAGCCCCTCTCGCGAGACGATGATGACATGTACCCGATTTTAATGCCTCATAATAAAAGTTCTCTTTAGAATTTTTATTACCAATATAATATTCCTTGCGAATTTTATACTTGGTAGAATCCAGTTTGGCGTGGCCGATAACGCATCTGGTAGGAGCTTGAACCGATAATTTACATCCAAATTAAAAAAATACCCATTAAAATATCATTAAAATTTAAAAAGATGCCTTTTGACCCACGGGTCTCTTCTAGAATTTACTCAGCAACCCTGCAATGGTACACCTTCAAGCTACCAAAGTAGTATCAACTAGTCCTCTGAAATGGAAAATCGCGGCATACACCCACCAACGACTGATGAAGCCTAACCTTCAAAAAAACACCATAGCTGAATCTCAGACAAATGTCACCGCCAAGGAAATGACCAAATTCACAGAGAAACGCATCTTCACCCAGAACAAAGTAACCCGCATCAAACCCCTCGACCAATAAAAATTAGAGGGCAACCATCTCCGAGAGCATCAAGTATAAGGGCAAGCACCTTCATCCCATGAGCCACAAAGATGAGCGCAACCGATGTCGCGATCAGCTTGCCAAATAAATTGACAAAATAAACCACCACTTCACCTTTCAAAGGCACTAAGTAAAAGGCCCCCGAACCAAATATCACTTGGTCAAAACCCTCCACCACCGGCATAAGGAGCAAATTCAGGCCTAAATAGGAAGGGTTGTATAAACCGTAGACTGAAGGAGCAATCAGAATAGCAATCAGAATGGCAATTGAACTAATCAAAAAGGTTCTGTGTAAGCGCCAAAACTCCCACAAACTAAACACCTTGAAATATGGCCAACCAAAATTATCTGATGTAACTTTGAAGGTCAGAATGAATCGGGTGATCCAGGTGAAAATTGAACAGACACTAAGGACCTTGGAGAATCTGCAAAGGCACAACCAATCACACAACAGCAAATCAGATACCTAACGCCCTCGCCAAGAGTCAGAGACCTGGCACTAAAGCATCTGAGACCTTCCGATATCGATGTTAATAAAAAGTTCAGATCAAGTTGAGAAGGTTGTCATGTGACCGAAGATGGTACCAAATAAGCGGGGCTATTAAAGTCATGAGTATAGGCAAGAGCGAGTTCATCGATCTAGTCAATCAGGAGGTTTAAGCATTATCAGGTCTAAACAAAAGAAATAAATCGGAAAAGCGGCAGACCAAAAAATATATATAATAATCGCATGTCTTTTGGTCTTTTACTGATCGGACAAAAATTAAGGGTGACACCCGACGGTCGGTATCCTGCAAACCAACCGTACAAAAATTAGGGGATAAGTCAATATCGCCCGTTGAATTGAAAACCTGAAAAGGGCGGTTCAGATAAAAATTAGGGCCCGAGAGAAAAACAGTTAGATGTTAACTTGAAAACCTGTAAAGGATGGTTAACACCAAGGGTTCCATTAATGGAAATGATTGCCAAGATCTTGTACTCAAATTAAATTCACTCTATAAAAGTGCCTTTTGTACTGAAACCTCTATGTTTATGATTGTATGAATGTCTGGCGACCAAGTGATGGAAACATCACAAGTAAGCTTAATCAAGGATGCTCCAAGCTCATCAGTGTTTCTTTAAAAAAATTCCGGATAGACTGAAAACATCTAGGTCTATGCAAAAGTCGGAATAAGTCTGCTAGGTTGAAAACCTATAAGGGCAGACTATACAAATGTTAGATTCATGATGGAGCCTGAATTTCTCTAGTTCCCTCCAATCTGCGTTCCCTAGGCTCCACAGGAAGCCCCATAGCTATTAATTATGGCTCGCTATAGCAAAATTTGAAAAAATGGCCGAATCTATGTTTTTGGGAAGTTGATGTCGTCGGCGATATGAGCGATGCCGCCGGCGACATGGATTGTTTTGGGCTATATCAGTTGATGCCGCTAGCGACATGGGTATAGGCGGTTTTGAGGTGATGCACCTGGCGATATGAATGTTGCCGACAGTCACATGGAATTGATTTCTCGGAGACATCAAAAGCAATTTCATCATTTTAGATACATACGAAACCTGTAAACAGCCCTGTAATACATTTTTGAAAGCTGGTGCGAGTGCCAATCAATTATATTCAATGAAAGCCCAGGGGCACAAACCATTCAAATATTTTGGACATCTAGCCTACCAAACTAAAACCAAACAACAAATCCCAATTATTCAAACAAAATGTATCGTGGGTACAAACCAAAATCCAGAATAAAAAGCAAAATGAAAGCATAATCTAGGCATGCCCGCCACTGCCGGCTGGGCGAGATGAAACATCCTTGGGGCTCACTACCCAATCATCAGCATCATCCTCCTCTCTTCCCTCAATCATCGGGACACCGCTGGACTCCTCGACTGCAACAAACGGGTGTCGGCCGGCGGACATCTCCACTTCCCTGCGACTGGTGCTATCGGGGTACCCGTGATCCAGATTTTACTTGCTTTTTGTTCCTGAATGGTAGCCTCCAGCTGACCCTCAAGGTCACTCACATGATGCCGGAGTTCTACAGTCTCCTCTTGTATCTCCGCCGAGCCGCATCAGCGTCTGATAAGGAAAGGGCCAAGAAATCATGCAAACCAAGGAAAACGTCAATAATGCACTTCATTCATAGCATCTATACATGCATCTTATCTTATTTTGGCATGTCATAAACATGGAATATACCTGAACAAGCAGCGATTGCCTGATAAGCGTGCCTCGGAGAGCAAAATTATTCTCTGCAAGTTGCTCCACATGACTCCGTGCCACCTAAAAAATCCAAAAGGTAAATCATTAACCTCCCGCATCTAAGGGCAAACAAGAAAGCAATTATCAGACCTTACATAAGTGGTGCTTTCTGGCATAAAGATCGGAGCATGCCGGCTCGAGCCTATATTCCTAGGTTGGAACTCGCTTTAAGAGTTCATCAGTAGGAATCGGGTCTCCATCGGGTTGACCAGACACCCTTCCATGAAATTTACACCCTCCGGCACACCATAGTACTGCGCCCCACTCTGGTTGTCCCGACCTTGGTTCCTCGCAGGTTCCTGAAAAGCACAAAAAACACACATAAGCAACATTCCTAACCCAAATAATTGCGAATCATGCACATAAATGCAATCATACCTTAAAAGAGCAGTGGCCCCCTTGGGATATCGGCACACTCCCGCCAGCTACATCCACGCCTGCCTCATACTCCTCCTCAGGCTCGATCCCAACATTGCCTTCAATCTCCTCCTCTTCCTCCTCTTCTTCCTCCTCCTCGACGTCCACAATACCTTTGAGCCGCCTTTTCTCCTCCTCCAGCCTTTGCTCATTGTGGTATTCAATCGTATCATTCTTATGGATGCAGGGGCATAAGGGGAGTAGGCGCTGCTGGTGCCCGCTTATAGGTGCCCAAAACACTCGAAATGACCCGGCCATCCCCCTCGATATATTCGGCTTGGTCAGCCGCGGATGTAATCACCAGATGGGGCCACCATAAGCCCCTAGGAGGATCCGTAGGTACCGGTCTATCAGCGATTAGGACAAACCTCCAGCCCCAAATGCGCTCCCCCAAGTACCACTACTGAGACAAGGGGCACTCCATGACAAACCGATGGTCGTCCACCTCCCTCCTGACCCTTGTGACTTCCGGCAGGTTCTCCACCCCATCAAACGGGTCTAAGACAAGCTACACCAATAATCAACCAAAATAACCGATATAAATTCAAAAACGCTTTTTGTTTTGTTCTAAGTGTAAACACATGGACTAAATCAAAGATCGCATACCGAGCTCAATCGCACTCTCCTCAAGACCTCCCTATACTTCGTGGGTTACTTGGCCTTTTCGCCAATACCACCACACCAATGGGCAAGGTAATGGGAACCCGGCTGCTCGGTCTTCTTGAACTCGACCGGCGGGAGGATCTGATGCTCAAAAGCCTAAGCCTGCACAAGTAGCAATTGGTCAGCTTAAACAGTCAATGAGACGTGCACAATGAAGTAAAATGCTTCCAAGAAGATATACCTGGAGTAGCAGATGGCAGAGGTGAAGGGCCTTCCCCTTCTTCCGAGCACCCGTATCTAGCCCGTGGTACATCTGTGCCAAGATGGCCCTCGGCCAATTCTTCTTCCTGATGCCCGCTACATCCTCCACGGCGGATATCAACCCGTAGTTGATCTTGCTTCCCGAGATTAGAAAAAACAACATGGTGAGCAAGGAAATCACGAAGGAGAGAACGCAAGCGTCTCTCTCATCCTTAGGCACCACATCTACCCTAGTCCAGTGTTGGTGCAACTCACCATAAGATAGCCTCCCTAAGATGGTCTTCAAACCAAATAGCTCCTTTACCCGCCTTACCACGGGCCTCTCGATGTGATATTTGTCCATATAGGCATAAAAGTGAATGACATCGCCCGTCCAGGGAAGCCCGGTCATAGCTACGACATAGGAGGGTGTGATTGTCACTTTCCCAAATGAGAAGTGAAAGGTGTGAGTGGTTTCAGACCACCTCTCTATATTTATCACCCTTTGGGTTCACCCCCAGAATGCCAACTGAAGGTCCCGGCATGACCCTATACATGTCGCCTTTGGGTTCACCCCTCCAAAATCGTAACATGACCCAGAACTACACTCCACAAAGCACAAGTCCGACCAAAGGACAATCACTCCATAAAGCACAAGTCCGACTAAAGGACAATCACTCCACAAAGCATAAGTCTAACCAAAGGACAATCACTCCACAAAACGCAAGTCCGACCAAAGGACAATCTCTCCACAAAGCACAAGTCCGACCAAAGGACAAACTCTCCACAAAGCACAAGTCCGGCTAAAGGACAATCTCTCCACAAAGCACAAGTCCGACCAAAGGACAATCTCTCCATAAAGCACAAGTCCGACTAAAGGATAAACTCTCCACAAAGCTTAAGTCCAACCAAGGGACAAACTCCCCGCAAAACATAAGTCCGACTAAAGGACAATCTCTCCATAAAGCATAAGTCCGATTAAAGGACAAACTCTCTACAAAGCACAAGTCCGACCAAAGGATAATCTCTCCACAAAGTGCAAGTCTGACCAAGACAACCACTCTTCAAAGCATAAGCCCGACCAAGGGGCGACTAATCCACAAAGCACAAGTCTGACCAAAGGACAATCACTCCACAAAGCACAAGTCCGACCAGGGGACAACCACTCCATAAAGCACAAGTCCGACCAAGGGACAACTAATCCACAAAGCTCAAGTCCGACCAAAGGACAATCACTCTACAAAGCACAAGTCCGACCAAAGGACAGTCTCTCCACAAAGCACAATTCTGACCAAAGGACAAACTCTCCACAAAGCTCAAGTCCGACCAAGGGATAATCTTCCCGCAAAACATGAGTCTGACCAAAGGACCATCACTCTACAAAGCATAAGCCCGACTAAGGGGCAACTAATCCACAAAGCATAAGCCCGACCGAGGGACAATCTCTCCATAAAGCACAAGTCCGACCAAAGGACAATCTCTCCACAAAGCTCAAGTCCGACCAAGGGACAATCTATCCACAAAACGCAAGTCCGACCAAAGGACAATCACTCCACAAAGCACAAGTCCGACCAAAGGACAATCTCTCCATAAAGCTTAAGTCCGACCAAGAGAGAATCTATCCATAAAACGCAAGTCCGACCAAAGGACAACCACTCCATAAAGCATAAGCCCGACTAAGGGGCAACCAATCCACAAAGCATAAGTCCGACCAAAGGACAATCTCTCCTCAAAGCTCAAGTCCGACCAAGGGATAATCTATCCACAAAATTCAAGTCCGACCAAAGGACAATCACTCCATAAAGCACAAGTCTAACCAAAGGATAATCGCTCCATAAAGCACAAGTCCGACCAAAGGACAACCACCCCGCAAAGCATAAGTACGACTAAGGGACAACCTCTCCACAAAGCTCAAGTCCGACCAAGGGACAATCTCCGTAAAGCATAAGTCTGACCAAGGGACAACCTCTCCACAAAGCTCAAGTCTGACCAAGGGACAATATCTCCACAAAGCACAAGTCCGACCAAGGGATAACCACTCCGCAAAGCATAAGTCCGACCAAGGGACAACCTCTCCACAAAGCTCAAGTCCAACCAAGGGACAATCTCTTCGCAAAGCACAAGGGGCAAACAAGTCGTCCATCAGGTATCATTCCTATCCCTTGCTCTTTCATGCAATCATACTGACCTGTGGCAGCAGTGATCCCCCGAGGGGCAGCCTATGAGCACGGGATTTTGCAACCCCTCTCGCGAGACGATGATGACGTGTACCTGATTTTAATGTCTCATAATAAAAGTTCTCTTTAGAATTTTATTACTAATATAATATTCCTTGCAAATTTGATACTTGATAGAATCCAGTTCTGCGTGGCCAATAATGCGTACGGTAGGAGTTTGAACCGATAATTTACATTTATATTAAAAAATATGCATTAAAATATCATTAAAATTCAAAAAGATGCCTTTTGACCCTCTTTTGACCACTTTTTACAACTTTTTAAGCTCCTAGGCCTGCTGGTTGTCGGCTTGCCAGAGGCTGATGCCACTAGCGGCATCAGCCATACTACCGGCGGCATCACCATATCGCCGACGGCATCAGCTATACCGCTGGCAGCATCGCCATATCACCGGCGGCATGGCCCAAAATGGGCCCATGTACAAATAGCCTTTTTTGCCACTTTTGGTGGAATTGGTCGAAAAGGTCTCAAAAACCACCCCAATTTGCCTACAAAAACACACCTTAGGCTCTTATGGGGATGAGAAGGCTAGAAATTAGGAGAAAAAAAGATTGGAAATTTAATGTTAGAAGGAGAAAATAGATTTTAGTGAGATAAGAATCAGATAAGGCAGGAAAAAGGATTCTAATCCATTTTTCCTGGTTTTTCTTCTTTGAACTCTCTAATTGTGAGCTTAAAATTAGTAGGTATTTTCGTTAAATCAATTTAATCAGATTTAGAGACCCGAAACTCTTAAATTTACTACTAAATCATCGTAACAAGCTCCCCGGAGGCGTTTGTTGGTTCACAAAGGGGTGGATTCACGACCCCAAGGTAAAAATTCTGAGTCACATAGCTCTTTGGCATTAATATTACTGATTTATGCTGATTCTTATTGATTTGTGTTCTTTTTTGGGTTTTCGGTCATTTTTTACTGTTACCCGCTGCTGCTGCAAGAAATTGAGGTCACCGGAGTCATGTGATGTCGCCGACGGTATCAACCATATTGCTAGAGACATCACTGATACCGCTAGTGACATCACATTCCCCAGAGACCTCACTTTCTTGTGGGAACCTTTCTTTATGGTACCCAGAAAGCCATGTAGCCTGCCTGCATACTAATGTCACTAGCAACATCATTGATGTCACCGACGGTATCAGCTATGTCACCAGCGACATCAACCATGTCACCGGTGGCATCAGCCGTATCATCGGCGGCATGACTTTATGGACATCTATTTTTTTTTGTTCATTTCCGACCGAGTTTATTTTCCAAAACTAGGATACACAGTGCAACGATGGAGGTCCAAAACCTTCTGAAAATGGACCCTACCCCATAATATATGTCATTTTCACTAATAATCCGGTTAAAACAACTATCGAATCTGAAATTTGGTTAAAAATGGAATTTCCCTGCAAAAGCCATTCAAATCTCATTTTAGCCATCCAACCGGGCTTTATAATACTATAAATAAAATATGCCACATTCGCGCTAACTGAGGCCTTGTTTGGTTTGCTAACTATACATGATTCGTGATATATTTCGTACTACGTGTCGTATCTGTACTAACCGTCTTCTACAGCTAGATGTATATTAGACCTTCGGGTATCTCATTTGTCGCATAGAAAAATGTACAGGATTTAGAAGCCTTGTAATAATTTTCTTTTCCGCACTTATTTTTGGATAATTGTAATAACTTATTCATCGCTTCAATTGCTTGATAAATGCAAAAACAACATAATAACCGAAAACACAAATAAATAGAATGGATTAAACCGATTAAAAAAGAATGAAGTATCTTAACTTGGGCTAATGAAAAATAGATAACATCATCCGAACTCGGAATCTCTACTTAAGGTATGGTCCAACCAACCGGTGGGAAAATCATACCAAAAATTTCCTGGTACTCTGTTTTAAGTATGGGATTTCGATCTCGCATCTTTTAAGCATTAAAATATGCAAAACCATTTTCCAATCACATTACTCACACATCCCCCGATTATTTTAAGGAGGTCAGTCCACCAGCCTGACTTCACAGTCGCCGCATAGAACGTCGTCCGCTCATAGCCGCCGCCGTGACGGTGGTCGTTGCTACTGTTATAGCGGTAACCACTATAGTGGCGGCAGTGGCGACAGCCCCCAAGCCATTTTCACCCCTTTTTTCCTGAAAAATCCAAATTTCAGTGCTAAATTCAGTCTAAATTCACCCAAATCAATTCCTAAACAATCCTAACCACATCCCAAACCCCATTCATCAACAAATTTCACCAAAAATGCAGGCCTAAATACCTTAAGGTTTGAAATTAGATCACGGACATAAAGTGCAAAATTCAAATTTTTGGTCGGGTTTTGATGATTTACCTGAAGAAAGGAAGCATGTCCTTCCAAATCGGTGCACATCTGGGGTTGAGAGTAAGGAGTATACCCTATATAATTGTCCTCTCGATAAAGTCGATATGCTTGAGACACCAAAAGAGCTCACAAACCGTGGTTTGTTACAGTTAGAGAGCTGTGATCGATCCCCCGGGTCCCCTTTTTTATCATTTTTAGGCAACAAATCGAATAAAAGCAAGTCTGATAGTTGTTGAATGGAAATGGAGAAGAAGATGGAAAGAAAGGAAAGGATATGAATATGAAAGAAAAAGAAAGAAAAACAGTGCTTTAATTCAAAATAAAGGGAATATTCCTTTTTCACTTTAGGATGTTACCTTCAACACAAGGGGCAAATCCTGCCAATCGATTATTTCTTCCCAGCTCTTGGATATTTCTAAACTCAGTTACTTTTTATTCCACATTTTTATTGTTAATTGAAGGGGCAAAAATTTTTGTCTCGATAAAATCAATTAAGCAATAAAAAGTGGACATATTTAATAAATGCTAACTTCTCAAATTTTATTCTTGATAGGTTGTCGATGGCAATCCCAAAAAACAAATAATTTGAGAATGTAAATATCAAATTCCTATAATGGAGCGGCGCAATTTCATTCGATTAGGCTTTAAATCCTCAGTTATGTTATAGTGACGTAAGGCAACCAGCAGTCTATATCAAAATTCCTGTAATGGAGCGGCGCAATGCCATTTGACTGGGCGTTTAATCCTCAGTTATGTTATAGTGACGTAAGGCAACTAGCAGTCTATATCAAAATTCCTATAATAGAGCGGCGCAATGCCATTCGACTAGGCGTTCAGTCCTCAGTTATGTTATGGTGACGTAAGACAACCAGCAGTTCGTATCAAATTTCCAAGTCAGAAATTTTCTACCTCCGATAGGTCCGTTGATGACGCGTCCTTATACTGTCTATAGAAAACCAATTCGAGGATTTCCTTTATCCATGTTTCGTTCCTCCTGAAAGATCTATCGATGGCAATCCTAGAGACAGTCGGCTCAGGAATCTGCAGTTCAGGTATAACCTTCTATCCCTTGCTCTTTCGTAAGATCACACTTGGCCCACCGAGTGGTGATCTCCCAAGGGGCAGCCTGTGAGCATGGGCTTTTCGGGTGCCTTGGAACGATGATGACGTTTTGCTCCGACCTTTTACTGTTCTAGCAATTTATTTTTGTCCAGATTCGAATCGCGTTTGGAGATACTCCCTTTGATGACTTTCGGACTCAAACAAACCTAAACCTAATTTAAATGCCTTTTTCATAATTGCCTAAATTCTAAAATGCGTCTTTTTTCCTTTTAGAGCCTGCTTTTCTGTGGTCCTCTCTTAGCCGGCCGGGGCTGCCGTCGTCGTCGCCGCCAGCGGCGGCCCTTGCTCTGACAGCGGCGGTGGCCGCCATTCCTATGGCCACCGCCGCCATCGTCGCGGTGTGGGGTGGCCATCCCCATTATGACAACCCCAGCTACCATGATAGTCGCTTTTGCTACTATGGTAGCGGTCGCGGCGGCCATGGCAGTAGCGGTGGATGCTACATTGGTAGCGGCCACCGTGGCACGGCGTACTCTAGGTCATGCCACTTTGTTTCCCTCTCTCTTCTTCGATCGGGCCACGTATTTTCCACAAAAAATTTGCCTAAGTCGGTGTATTTTTTAGAGTGGGAGTATTTAAACCCATCTAAGAGAGAGATTCAAGGGCTTTTTTCTTTGGTTGGAAGATTAAAAATTTGATTTAGGGAGAAATTAAGAACAAGTTAAAGAAGGTTAAGAACTAGAGAGAGAAAGCTTAAGAAAGGCATATAATCTGGATTAATTCCTGTTAATCATGATTCTTAGTTGTTCTTAGGCTTGATCTTATAGCTTAACCACTAAAATCAATTAGAAATCATAGGTTAAAACGAATTAAATAGGTTCTTTAGAGACTTTTCTCAAATACCACCTAAAAATTCGTCATCGATTCGTCACTGATTACGTCACTTTTCATCACAAAGTCATCAAAGGGATCTCACTAAGGGTTGATTCGAGTCTCCAAAGATAGATTCACGGCCTAGAGGTAACAAAACTGAGTTCCTTATTTATTCATTACTTTTTATTAAGTTTTACTATTGTTCTAGTTATTTGGGTGCTTGTTCGTTTTCTTTTCTTCGGTGCTTTTGCGAAATCATCATAAAATGGTCTGACCTCTATAGGGATAGCCTTCACCGCTATCCCTATAGCCTTGGCCGATACTCTTATGGCGGTGAAGGCTATGGCTGTAGCGGTGAACTCTACCCCTATAGAGGTCTCGTTATTTTCTGTGATTTTTGGGTGTTTTCTACCCTAAATCCATGGAATCAACATTATTTATGTGTTTTAAGTCCAGATCTGTCGAAGTATGGTTGATTATGACCTAAAACTTCAATGATTTTGAGTTTATGGATCTAAAAACGCCCGGTTTTCCCCTTGAAATCGAAATCTGACACCAAGTGTGTGTTTACAGCCTTGGCCACCGCCGTCATGGCCGTCACCGCCATCCCTATGGCGATGACCGCTATAGCGACAGTGACCAAGGCTGCCACTACAGCCTTGGCCGTCTGAACTTGGTTTTAAGCCTTTTTCGGTCTGTTTTTCACCGTTTTCAATCCTTTTTCGTGTGTTTCTTCGTGCTTCTGATTTGTTCTAGTTTTCCCATTAATCCGAAATCGATTTTAAGTTTCTCTAGCATGTTTAGTTGTTTATTTGAATAATGAACTTGATTAAATCTCCAACTTGGCTTAAAAATCGGTTTTGTCACCTAAATAATCTATTTCTTCGTTTTCTAGTCGATTTTATCTCATTTGTTGTGTGGTTATTATTTGTGCCTTGTTTGTTTGTGATTTCGATTATTTTATCTCGTTTGGAGTCGGGCCCGTGTTGGTAAGTTTGGTTAGGACCCGGATTCACCCCTTTAATTATTTATTCGCTTCATTTACTTTCTCGCACTAGAATAATGTATAGGTATTTGTAAAGCCATGTAATAATTATTTTACTTTATTTTATTTATTTATTGCTTTTTGTGTGATGTATGGCTATATAAACCAAAAACTCTAAAGATTAATTTGATTCAAATCGCATAAGAATTAAAGTCGTGCTTATTAAAATATAAACGGTTTGATTTAATAAATGAAAAGTAAGCAACATCATCCAAACTTGGAATCTCTGTTTTAAGGTACGGTCCAACCACCTAATGGGAATATCGTACCCAAATTCCTGATAGAGCTAAACCGGGTGGCGACTCTGTCTTAAAATGCGGAATTTCAAGTCTCGTATCTCTTAACACCTAAATTGGACTAAAATTTAACATCAACATCGCTTTTATCAATCAATCTTTTCATCACCACTAAAATAAGGAACAATCCTCTGGCCCGCTTCGCCGCGCTCATTATTTCCCTTCCCGCTTCTCACACGGGTCGGGAAAGAGGTCGTCCACTCACACTTGTCCTTTTAGCTTAGTGAGCAAGTTTCTTGGGAGGGCTTTATGGGCCTATTGGCATTTGGGCTTTTATACATTGCACGGGAGAAATACCTTTTGTTTTTATTTTATAGAAAATGTATTGAAAGTTATATTTTATGAGAGCTATAAAATACGTATAAGAAATGTATAGGGCTTTTATAGAAAACTTTTAAAAAAAAGTTCTAGGTTATGTAAAAAAAGTTATAGAAAATATCAGGGTTGTCTCGGAAATTTTCGGGCCTCTGAGCAAAAATACAAAATATGAGCTCATGTCAAATGAAATTATGTTCCACCATTTCAACAATATTTTGCAATTGTGCTTACATTAAATACAAAAGGAAATTCTGCCTCATCCGCATATGGCTAGAACTCATGACATCTCCTAATTATAGAAAGAGTCTCAGTCACTAGGATAAAACATTTGCCATTAACTAATGTAGCTAACCAACCGATTTTATATATCTTATTATATGTTACCTAGCTAAATTGATATTATATATTCTTAACCATATATAAAATGTCCAAAAACTCTACCTGGAAAAATTTGAGAACAATACAACCAACCCATTACTTCAAAGTTCAAAATAAAAGTGCATAAATTTTAAATATATATATTTCATTTAAATCTCATAGTAGAACTATTATATATTTCTAACTGTTTTTTAAAAGTACTAGAACACTCAATAATGATTAATTTAAATAACCATTAGTATAAAATTAATCACATCAATTTAATTTTTAAATTAAAATTAATAAATTTAGTAAAGAAAAAAGTGTTTAAATTGTATACAATCTAATTTATATGTAAAAATAAATTTAAAATATTTTGAATGAATATTATTAAATAATTGAATAATATGTAAAAGGATAGAAGAAAGGAAACAGATAAAAAGTACTATACCAATCAATAATGATTAATTTACTAAATCATTAGTTTAACTTGAATAACATATCTCTTTGATTTTAAAATATTAAATTTAAATAAAAAAAATTTAATAGTATACAGTTTAATTGTTGTCCCCGAAACTAACACTAGCAAGTATACTAGGTCAATCTATAGCATATGGTGAGCCCAAGTGTCATTTCCACATGGATTAAATGTAAATGATCTTAAATTAAATAGCAAACAGGTAGTCTAAGGTTTATTTTAATACTTGGGTGCAAAGAAAGCAAAAACTAAACGAAGCAGTCAGATTTAAACGGGGCAATCTAACTGACTGTTGCGAAATACAATAAGAAAAGCGCAATCTCAAGTCAAGCAAGCATAAACAGTTTCAGTATACATTCTTCCAGTTAATTTGAGCAGTATTACGAACATAGGTTTAAGGTATCTTACTTATAAGTTCACCAATCTTAATTGATCATCCTCACTTGGATTCTATGGGAAATTACCTAGCTTATTCACTAGATTCAGTTCCATGCATTAAGTAAAGCAACCATTTCACCAAATTAATGATAAAAACCCTTAACATGCAAGCAATTACTTGATCCTTCTCATACATACATGTGTTAAATGGTTGTTCCATAGTGTAAATCTCCGATCAATCTCATTGCAACTGCTAAAAATGAGGTGGCCAACTCATAAGGATTAAGCATGCCTATTAACAACCAACAAACAGTTTTAATGCTCAAATAAATGGAAAGGAAGTGAATTTACTCAAGTTTTGCTTGCTGACCTAGATTGCTTCACTATCTACTCATACATGAAGAACAAAAATATAAAAAGAAATACTAATTATATATATTATAAAGAGAAACAGTTTTACACCACGAAGTGGTTGATCAAGATATGAACATTTGATAAACCTTTCACCCAAGTACATAACCTATTTATAGTGGGTGAAGAAGGACAAACTTGTAAATAAAAATTAACTAATTACATAATTAAACAATGTAACATAATTGAGGTGTCATCATAATAAGTCTCCACTTGCATTTCTTGTTAGTGACTCATCTTTAGTTAATGGAATTTGCATTACCACTTGTCATATTTAGCTTCTAAAGTAATGATAGGTGTCACTTTTCCACTAAAGAATCACCACCTCATATTCCCTCTTTTCCACTAAGTGGGTAGGCGGCGTCTTTTCTCTCAACCAAACAGCTCATAGTTCTTCACATTCTATGTTCCTTTTACAAATTTTATGGCGGGTTTCAATTTCATCTTCCAACAAAAATATATTTTATGTTCGGAGCAACCATTCTGCCTGCTTTCTGCCTGCTTTCTGCATTTAGAGCAATCATTCTGCTTGCTTCATTTAATAACTTGTAAAAACGTTATTTGACCAAATTTCTTCATTTTAAATCCAATTTAAATGATTCCAAAGCGCTTTTATCTTTAATTTAACATGTATATTTTCCACCTATCACTAATTTTTATGCAAATATGTAAAAAGTAAATTTAAAATATTTTGAATAGTTATTTATATTATGTAAAGGATATGATAGAAATATTAGGAGTGAAAAAAAGGAAAGAATATTATCATTATTTTATTAACATAGTATGTAAATCAAGGAGAGAAAAAAACACCAAAAAAGGAGGGCCCCAAGAATCGAACGCGGAATAACAAGCAAGAAAACGCTTGCACTACCACCAAACCACCAAACAATTCTCACTATTTTTTCCTTACATTCTTTTATATAAAAATTATATTTTACTCTTATAGTTGTATATTTCCAAAATATTCTAGGCGTCCGAAAACTTGGGGCCCTGAGCGATCGCTCACCCTACTTTTATTAATAGCCGGCCCTGAAAAGTATATATATGTTAAGGGAAGTGTATATGTATGTTACATGAAATGTATAAGTTCATGTAACTTTGCCTCAATAGAAAATTTACATAAAAATATAGGTTTATTTTTATATAATACAACATGGTAAGCAAGTGAAGCTAGAAATCCAGAAAAGTTTTTCAATCCTTGATATATTGGATAAACTTCAAAAAAATGTCATGTGGTTTGACTATTTTGCAATAAGTTAGTTGTGAAATTTTTTTCAAATGGGTGCCTGTAGTTTTAAAAGTTAGCCAAAAAAGGATTCCCAAAATTTTGAAACCACATTTAGAAGGGGAATATTGTCCACGTTGAAGGAGATAAATTTTAGATTTTTTTGAGAAATACAAATATTTTTTTAATTAAAAATTGATGATAACTTCAAAAAATCATAACTAATGAAAGATTTCCGAAATTTACTCAAATCTTGATATATAATTCTTAGATAATATAGTTAAAATATAGGAATATTGAATTTATTACAATAGCTGGTATAGCATTAATAAAAAGCTAATTTTCAAAAACAGGCCTTGTGGTTGACCTTTGTTTGCTAACTTTTGAAACCTCAGGCACCCATTTAAAAAACAAATTCCACAAGGACCCTTTTACAAAACGGTCAAATCACATGGTATGTTTTAAAAATCTATCCTAATTTTAATTATTGTAAAAAGACATTTGAGAATCTGCTTACGTAATACACTCGTGGGTTGGAATTGGTATGCGAATTTAGACAAAACAATTTGTCACAGGCTGCAAGTATAATAGTAAAACTATTAATTCAAATGTTTGGGGTGAATTGAAGTTGTATAGGTATGCATAGAGGTAGTGAAGTAGGACATAAAAGACTAGTTGCACAAATTGACTGCAAATGGCGTATGTGAACACGATGATGATGATGATGACGATGTAGGCAAGGCAATAAAGGCAAGCAAGCAACAAAAACAAGAAAATGAAGTTTGCTTTTAAACAAAGATTTCCACTTGAAACAAAAAGACTTAATTTCATTGAACAAATTGAGAGTGTAATCGCATCATGTTGCTATTTATATAAATATGTTTCTGTTAGGTGCCGCCCACATATCTCATTCCTCTATTTCCTTTTCTCATTTTTACAACTACTTTTTAGGGCAGAGAAAAAAAAACCAAAAGCCTAACCAAACTTAAAAAAATTGAATCGAACCAAATATATTTATTTTGGTTTTAGTTTTATAAAATTTGTGATTTTTGGTTTTGGTTCGGTTCGATTCAATTCGATTCTTGAAATTACAGAACATGAAAGAAAGAAAATCGAACCAAATCGAAAAATCGAACTAAACTAGACCAAACCAATTTATTTCAGTTTAGTTTTCGATTTCTATTTTCTCTCTTATTGATTTTCAGTTCGATTCAATTTTTGAATCAAACCGAATTTTACTCTGCCTTACTTTTCGTCACCCTTAATTATCATACATGCGCCCTCACTCACTTTCCTTCAATATTTTAGAAAACGTTAGGTGTTTACTCGAGAGGCTTGGCTTACCGAGGCTTTGGCAGAGCTTAGGTTAGGGCTAGACAAATATTTCTTTTTTATCACTCTTTTAATATTTAATTATAATAAAATATAAATTTAATTAAAAAATAAATTATAATATAATAAAACATAAAAAAAAGTACATTTAGTAAATGAAAAATATAAATCTTAATTATTTTTATATAAATATATCCTAAGAAAATAATTAATCATTAAAATCAATTTCTTAAAAATATATATTCTCAAACTTTTTTTTGGCTTAGAGCCCTTTATTTCTCGGTTTGAGACTCAAATGAGACTTCTATTATGAGGATACTTTGATGTACATTAGGTTACCAAGTAAGCTATTTTTTGTGGATTACAAAACTTGAATTATATCTGTTATAAGTATTAGTATCTTAAAAATTGCATTTAGTCACCGCCTAAATGTAAAAAAATTGGACTAGACGGTGCCTTGGCGGAAAAAATCGGATTAGACGGTCCCTAGATGAAAATAAATCAGCGAATGGCTTAATAGCGTCGTAGGAATAAAAAGTCGGACGACAACTAATAAAGTGGGTTGTAGGTGTATTGTAATTCCACATTGCTTTGAGTATGAGCATGAAATATTTTTTTATATTGGTGAAGCAAGCTGAGACTCATTGGTACCTTTAGGGTTACATATGAATGCTTACATGACATCATGGCTTGACGAGCAATGTTGTTGTCCTTGAGATTTGGACGTCAGTGTTATGTTGGAATATGACATCGCTTGGCCATTAGCAGTGGCGGCGCTAGACAACCGCTCGCAGAGGCACCTGTCCACCCGACGCTGACAAATTTAGTGTTTTCGGCGAGTATGCCTCCTCAAGATATCAATTATTACCCCTGCTAGTGTCAATAGGTGGTGAGAAAGGGCTGAAAATTCCCTGAAAAGACCAAGTTGACGAGTAAGTTTAGAATAAATATTACTGAGGTCTTAGGCGGCGCATTCTAGGGTTGAGAAAAGTTGAAGAAGAAGATGAGGTGGCATTAGTTGAATAAGAAAGGTTTTGGGCCTAATTTTTTTAAAGAAAGGGTACATCAGTAAAATGGAATTATGATTGAAAAATGAATATAGATGAAATCGTGTGGGATTTATAATCTAAAAAATACATAATAAAAAAAATATGTCATAGGAGCATGGTTGAAGAATAAATATAAAAAATGAGTAAATTTAATTATTGAAATTTTTTTTTTGGAATTTGGATCAGAAAATGGGCCTTGTCAGCCCGTTTTCAGCTAAAAAGGGCTGAAAATGCCCGTTTTCTACATGACTCAAATTCAAAAAAAAAATTTTAAAAAATCAACTTATACTATGGGTATAACTAATTTTAAAATTTCACTAAAACTAGAGTTAATTTTTTTTTCAAAAACTAAATGTAAAACTAGTTTATATATGGAAAAAAAATTAACTATTAATTCAACATTATCATTTACAATAGCACATTCTATGAACAAAACATTTTAAAAAAATTAACAACCATTAAAAAAATTAACAACCATAATAATGTTGAATTTATAGTTAATTTTTTTCCATATATAAACTAGTTTTACATTTAGTTTTTAAAAAAAAAAGAAATTAACTCTAATTTTAGTGAAATTTTAAAATTAGTTATACCCATAGTATTAGTTGATTTTTTTAAATTTTTTTTTTGAATTTGGGTCATGTAGAAAACGGGCCTTGTCAGCCCGTTTTCAGCTAAAAACGGGCTGACAAGGCCAGTTTTCAACAGAAAATGGGCCTTGTCAGCCCATTTTCTGACCCAAATTAAAAAAAATAAATTCAGTGGTTAAATTTGCTCCTTTTCTGTATTTATTTTTCAACCATGCTCTTATGATATTTTTTTTTGTATTATGTATTTTTTAGGTTGTAAATCCAAAACGTGTGATTTTTCTTAAATAAATAACTATCTTTAATTTTGTTAGGATGGAAATTGAGAGTTTGAGATAAATTTTTTTATATGGAGAATTTATTTTCTTTTTGGCTCTTAACAAAATTTCATTATATTTCTTATTTTTTTAGTGTTTAATAATTTAGTTTCACATTTAAATTTCTAAAAAATGTCAATTTAAATAAGGATACTTTTAATATATCAATTCAGAAATTGTGTATCCGTTTTTTTTACATATCAAAATACATATTTATGATGTGGGGAGTTTTGATAGGTCAGAACTAAATTTTTTCATTGATTGAAAATAATGTAGTAAATGTTCGCCCACTCAGTTAGAGGATCCTGACACCGCCACTGCATTAGCATAAAATGCTTATTACATTGATAAAGCAATCTCAATCCCAATGGATACCTTTTGAGGTTATATATTTGGATAACTTGTTCTGTCGAATGAGGAAGCCCAATGATGCTCTTTCTTCTAGCTAATGTAGGACAATTGCTAACTCAAAAATCCTCACATTGAATAAAGAACCATCTCCACTAAGTCGATCATCATTTTTCTGCTAACACATTTTTTTACTTCACTCTAATGTGTATAGAGGTACTCCTTACATATAACACTGTGGGTTTTACTGATTATTAGTGATCAAATTGGGCGTGCCACCGTTGTTTGACATTCCCAGGATTTATTCACACATGGCTAAGATCGAAACATAACTTTGATACTACTTGTTGCGCCGCCCGAGAAAGCCCGAAGAAACCACATATTTTTTAAAATGGTATGATATCACCACTTAGAGCCAAACTCTGGATTTGCCCTTGACCAGTGAACTTCAAATGAACTCATATCAGTGAAATAATATTCATACTCATATACACATAAATCTCTTTTCTTATAGCCGATATACTCAAGACATGTGATATAACTAATCTGAAAGATATATCATTTGTTGACAACAATTTTCAGTACAAATTCATGACCGTGATAAAGAGTTACTCCAAAATCGTAGACTACGCTAATTTTGGAGAGTAGTGCTTGTTGTTGAATATGATAATAAATTGCATAACATTAACAATGTATTTGTCCAGCTTGGCTCACACCAGCAAGCTCCTCATCTAAATTGCCTTACAGCTTGCATAATATCATAAAACTTATCTTAATTGTTTGAAAATATATGCACAATTGTAGTTATATAACAAAGAAAAATTAGCTCGAATTCATAATTTTCTCAGCTATGGAAAGAGGTTACAATAACAAAAGAACAAACTATCAACAACTAAAATTACAATTAAAAAACTGTGATATTTAAAATAAATGAGATATTATTCTCCACTAAAAGAAAATAAAAGCTAGCTATAATGTGTACATTATTCTGCAGTCTGCACCACCAAACCTAAAATAGGCAAATATATTTTCAGAAATTGTGATTCTTTTTTTTTATTAATACAGCCAAGGGAAAATAATTCTGCATGCCTGGACCATAACCAGGTGTAAATTCTATGGCAAAAAAATAAAAATATAATTTGTAATTAAATTGAATCATAAAAAGTACTATCAAACTTATGTCTGAAATATCAAAACACTTTTCTTTTTCTTTTTTTTCTTTTGACTGCTTCTCAATACAATTTTGTACATCTGACACGTGTCTAACTTTCTGTTGCTTTTTCTTACTTGAATCCTATGAACCCTATGCCCAATCACTAATTAAACTAGATATGCTTAACTAATTACTGAATAATAGCTCAATTTTAAATTCTTTATCCAACACAATGAAAAGAATAAACTTTGATCACCCCGTGATTTTGATCCAACGGTGGAGAATGAATGTTCCAGATACGAATAACCACGCAATATTTATTTCTGAATATCATAGATTTGTTTACTCATTCGCTAAAAACAGAAATAATAATCACAGACAACCAACCCTACGAGAGCGCGTGCGAAACACCGACCAATAGAAACATGAGACAGTGGCTCACGTACTTTCTTTTCTGAATCAGCGGAACAAACTAACTCGGCTTTGTGAAACAGAAATCCATACCCAAAACGTCCTTCAGAATAAGAGGGAAAGCAAAAAGCCCAAGCGCATCTTGGCGCGTGTAGTACTCACGCGCTAGCTAAGTTGTAAAACGTGAACAATTCCCACAAGCAGAGCCTCTCTTCTCTCTCTTCAACAAACGAAAATACGCAGAGGAGGAGTTTTTCTCGGATTCGGGTTTTTATCAGGCGTAATTCTTTGCTCTTGGCCCTGTTAAAACCCTAGATTCCTCTCCCATTATTCGCAAGGTATCCTTTTTCTTCTTCTTCTGTATGTTTTCCTGTCTTATGTTTTCTGTTGTGTTTGATTTGTTTTCAAATTCTCGTTTTGGTTTTGTTTTTGGACTCTTGCCTTTGCCTTTCAGATCCGACCCTGTGCTCTTCTTTTTTTCAGCTCGGTATTCGCTTTCATGGTTCTAGATTGTTGACTGCTTGTTGTTTCGGAAAATCGTTTGGACTTTTCCACATTTTCGGATTTCTTATATTTTCTACGTTAGATCTACACAATGTACGGATGTTCTTGTGCTTTTACCAGCTGAGGTTGCTCAACGTTGCTCTGTTGTGTCTTTTTAGATTTTTTATTTATTTGTTTAGTATTGATTTCTGTTCCTTTTCTGCTTGGTTATCGGTGTATTTTGAGTGGAAAATGGTTTCAATGGAAATTTTGTGGGTAAGTCTGGAACCTAGGAAGAGTGTAGTGTGTTTGTAACTTATTTTTTGTGTTCGTTCTTAGGATTTAATGGGATGTGTGTTTATTGTACGGTGCTATTTGTTGTGGTTTCTTTTTATGGTGTTTTTATTTCCTTAGCTGCATTGTTTTGTGTGTGAGCGGTGAGGGAAGGGAATAAAGGAAATTTCGTAGAATCTTTTTCGCCTTGCAGTTTTATAAAATGCAAGTCTAGAAATGGGGAAGAAAATGCTCCCATTGTTGGTTTACCGTCTGAGAAGTTCAATTCAACTTGAGCAATATTCACTTGGTAGGCTGCATGAATTTTAGTGTTCGTTCGTAGGATTTAATGGGATGTGTGCTTATTGTGCAGTCCTATTTGATGTGGTTTCTTTTTATGGTGTTGTTCTTTCCTTAGCTGCATTGTTTTTTTGCGAGGAAAGAAAATAAAATAAATTTCGTAGAATTTTGTTTGCCTTGCAATCATATAAAATGCAAGTCTAGAAATTTGAAAGAAAATGCTTTTATTGTTAGTTCACGCGTCTGAGAAGTTCAATTCAACCTTAGAAAAATTCAATTGATAGGCTGCATGAGTTTTTTCTTCACAGTGTGAGGAACTTCTGCCAATTTATTGTTGCAGGCTAGGCGGCCAAAGTTACTGTGCCGACCTGTCGAAGAATGGATCTTGAGGATAAATTCCTTGCTAAAGGTATTCCCTTTTTTCTTTTTGCTTCTTTTATACCCTCTATTTTGTGAAATCACATCTGATTCTGCAGCTGTGTTGATTTCCATTTATGCTTTTAGCAAACTGGTTGTGGCTCATTGAGCTTCTAGGATCTTAGAGAGAAACAATTTGTTTCCACTTAAAGTCGATAGCGACTGTTCTTCCCCTGCAGTAATCCACCTCCCCTTCTGCGTTCCAGTTTTACAGGGATTGCCACCTTATGTTTGCAAATTGTGTTTTCCGCCATTGCGTTGTCTCTTTAAGAGAAACAATGTTATGGCTTCAAATTTCCTTGCAGTTGAGGCAGTTCATTTTCAAGTTGTGCTTTCTTTGATGCAAAATATAATTACAGTTTTAACCATTATAATACAGATTGTAGCTTGAGACTGAAATCACATCTTAGCGTGTAGGGATCATGTGCTATGTTGGTCCAAGGTTAATTAGATATTTTATGTGTAAAATGGTTTCTTTAGAATGTTAGTGAGCATGTTTTGTTAAGTTGCAATCCTGTGGCTCTTTCTCTGCATCTATACTTTCTTGCTAGAGCATATAAATCTATAGGTATTAGGACTTCCAATACCAAACATCTAACCTCCACTCTCATTCTCTACTCCTAATGTTTGCACTGTTATGTTAAATGTTTTACCGACTGTATGTTGTTTTTATTTTTAAAGTGTAATGCATTATCAATAGATACATACATTGCATGCACACTTCCACCTATCCAGAGTTTATTGCATTGCAAGAGAAAGATGATCAGTATGTAAATATGATGCTGATTACTTTATGGGATATGAATTTGATGTTTAATGTCCCAGTGAACCAATAGGAAGACTTGAATGATTATCTGCAACCGAGAGTTGGATGAAAGAGAAAATATTAGTATGACACTAATCCTTTAAAATTAGTTATGAGTTATGGTCTGGTAAATGTTTAACAGAATAAATTGAAGACGGCCCTTCCATGCAGATGAAGACTATTATGCCTATTAGCTGTTTTCTCAAAAAGTAGTTTTCAACTTTGAACTAGTTTGATTACTTGGATCCTGTTTCTGATATAGTCATATAACTAGGACTTGTAACTAAGAATTTGAGATGATAAATAACTTGAAAAGTTTATGAGAGGAGAAATCTGGGTATTAATAAAACAAAGTTATCTTGGCCAAGTGAAATTGCTTGTTTTTGGTTCTCAACTGTTTTACTTTTAGGCTCTTTCCTTTTTCATTTTATTCTGAATATTGATCTAAAAGCTTACTTATTGACTTTGATTTTGAATGATGTTTTGATTTGATATCATTTCCTGGCACAACCCTCAGTTGTGATCCCTTTAACTAATCCATTTGGTGTTTGTATTGATGGGAAAGTATATTTAAGGAGATGGTTTCTTAACACTTTATCTTTACAAGTAACTTCATTCCATGATTGATATTTCAGTGTGATGTATTAGTTCATTCCAAATCAAACTCATAAACTGAGGGTATAATCAGACCTACTAAGTGTTATTGTTGATTATCTACTATCATCTGCGTGTATTTTGACTTGTCGTGGAAAAGAACCCCAGTAAAAAGTAATGTTACCAAGGTTAAGTATTTGTTGTGGTAATTCCCAACAGCAGAGACTTGAGTAATCCATTTTTCTCTTAACACATTCAAGTTTTAAACTAGATTTATACAAAAAACCTTTGGCAATGAAGATTTGATAACCATAATTGACATTTTGTCCTTGAAAAAAAGGCTATGGTGTTCTAGGTGAACGATTATGAGAATAATACAAGTTCAGTATTCAAACTTTTCAATTATTGGAGCAGACAGAATTTACGTTAGTGCTTAAAGAAGCTTAGAAATGCAAACCTGTTGATAGACTAAACTGATATTAAATGATTTAAGGGATGCAAATGCCGAATGGCAAATTATTGAACCTTTAATAAAATAACAACATAGTTCTGTAATAGTGTTGGATGGATTATTTTGTTTATGTTAATGTACATGCAGGTCGATTGTAATGAATACGCGTCCCATTTTCTGCCAAAGACTTACAACTTCGTGTTTTTTTATTTTCTTTAGTTTCTGGCATTCGAAGCCTTTCCTCCAGCGTGCAAAGCACCCCTGAGAAAAACGGGAATTCAGACGATGCTTCAAGAAGTCCAGAACTCCTTCAAGAGTTTCTGAAATCTGGTCCAAAGAAAGAGCTTCTTCGAACTTGCTTTGACAAAGAGAAGAAGCACACAGCTTCATCAAAGAGCAAAGGAACAGAATTCATGAAGTCAGGCAACAAGACAATTAAGAAACAGGAAGCAAGAAAACCTTCTTCTAGTCTCAGTAATCATGCTCCCTCCAAGAAGCAACAAAGGAAGGGGGAAAACCCCGTGCGACTTGTACCTGCACCTGAGCAGTCATCAGGTTTTGGATGTTCAAGCTCTTGGATATGTAAAAATTCTGCTTGCAGAGCTGTCCTATCCATTGATGACAACTTTTGCAAGAGGTGTTCTTGTTGTATTTGCCATTTATTTGATGACAATAAAGACCCTAGTCTCTGGTTGGTTTGCACATCTGAAAATGATCAAGGAGACTCATGTGGGCTGTCATGTCATATAGAGTGTGCTCTTCAACTTGATAAGGTGGGTGTTGTAGATCTCGGGCAATTGATGCAGCTAGATGGTAGCTACTGCTGTGCTTCTTGTGGTAAAGTTTCAGGGATACTTGGGTTAGTAAACTTTACCATAACTTTAGATCATTAAAATGCTTTATATCTTATTACCGACGTTAATTATGGCAGTGTTCTTATTTAATTATTACCGACAGATCCTGGAAGAAGCAGCTAATCATTGCCAAGGAAGCTCGTCGTGTTGATGTGCTGTGTTATAGGATATACTTAAGCTACAGGTTACTCGATGGAACTTCAAGGTTTAAAGAATTGCATCAATTTGTGAAAGATGCCAAAGACAAACTAGAAACCGAGGTGGGTCCAGTGAATGGTGTTTCTTCCAAGATGGCTCGTGGTATTGTCAGCAGACTGCCTATTGCTGCTGAAGTGAACACCCTTTGCTCTCAAGCAATCAAGAAGGCTGACGAGTGGCTTGCTATCACATCTAATGCAAACCCAAATCACAGAGGTTACTATACAAATCCTGCTATTGTTTTTATCATAAATGGCAATTGTAAAACTCATAAAACAAATGATTGAAGTTGTTTTCTCTGCAGAGGATTCACTTCCTTCTGCTTGCAGGTTCTTATTCGAAGATGTGTCATCAACCTCTGTGGTAATCATTTTGATTGAATTGTCTAATGCATCGTCTGAGGATATTAAGGGCTACAAGCTCTGGTATTGTAAAACTAGAGAAGAGACACATACAAAAGAACCTATCTGTGTCTTCCCAAGAGCTCAGAGGAGGATTATGATATCCAATTTACAGCCGTGCACTGAGTACACTTTCAGGATTGTGTCATACACAGAGGCTGGCGACTATGGTCATTCTGAAGCCAAGTGTTTTACAAAAAGTGTAGAGATAATCCATAAGAACTCTGATTCTTCAGTTGCTAAAAATAGTAAGAAAGCGAATTCCATTCCAGGAGGTTGTACTTCTGGTTCAAATCTGGAATCTAAAACTACCGCTGGGTTCAAGGTTAGAGAGCTTGGAAAGATCCTGCATCTGGCTTGGGCTCAGGAGCAAGGATCCCTTGAAGGTTTCTGCAGTGCAGACACAGAAAAGTGCTGTGGAGCTAGCAAAACGACAGTGCCTGAAACTCTAGAAGATCAACGCCTGCCATCTGTTTCACGTGGGCTTGACTTAAATGTTGTCTCAGTGCCTGATTTGAACGAAGAGTTGACTCCCCCATTTGAATCCTTTCGAGATGAAGATAACGGCTGTACTTTGGAACAGGTCGCTGAGCCAGATGAAAACGGTTTGGCTAGATCACACGGCAGTGGTGACTCACAGACATGGACCGATGGGCCAATCGGAGAAGTGCCAGCCGTTGATTCCCGTACAGAACTGTGCAGAAAACGAGCTGCACACTCCAATGATGAGATCCATGACTGTGATAGCACTTTGATAAGTGGGTCCCCTTTCCGTGTATCTGATAGCTCGGGTTGCTTGGACGAAAACTTCGAATACTGTGTGAAGATAATACGGTGGTTAGAATGTGAAGGACACATTAACCAAGATTTCAGGCTTAAACTGTTGACATGGTTTAGTTTGAGATCAACAGATCAAGAACGCCGAGTAGTCAACACATTTATCCAAACTTTGATTGATGACCCTAGTAGTTTGGCAGGACAGTTGGTTGATTCGTTCTCAGATATAATATCAAGCAAGAGGCCTCGAAACAGTTTCTGTAGCAAACTGTGGCATTGATAGGGGGAAAACACCCTAAAACAGAGGATCAAATGATTAATTTATTTAGTCGGTGATATCTGATTGGTTTGCCTTTTTTTGTACAGGCATTATTTGATAATGGTATGGACAGGTAAAGTGCTGTCCAGGTAAAAAATGGGTGATTGGGGAGGAGGTGGTTGAAGGAAAGAAGTTGCAGGTGAGGTTTGATCCTATTCATAATTTCTTGAACAAAGCTAATTGGATTTGAAGCTGTTGACTTTTTTATTTAGTTAACATCCATGTTTATTATTTTGCCTTCTGTAATTGAAAGAAGGGGGTTATGTATATCAATTGACGGCTGCGTTTAGTTGGTTATGTTTCTGTCTCTTTTAAAAATTCCAAGTATTGCTTTAGTTGCTGACTTATTTATGTTGAGCAGACCACCTCTTGAATAATTGCAGTCGTTCTGGGTGGAAAATGAAAATTAGTTAATGAATGAAGTTTGGTTTAAAAAAGGAAACCCCCCAAGGTTAATTTGGTTCAAAATCAATTGCGGCTTTAAGGTGTTAAATTGGTTAATGTTTGAAACTGTTGGAGGAAATGATGTAAACGAACTTCAAGTGTAAAGCATGACCTAAAGTGAAATTCAAAAGCTAGAGATTCCGGCGTTTATTTGAGAAAATAAGATACATATCTGGCTGCCTGCCTGGGATCAGGTGCTACATGATTATCTTTGGATACAAGGAAAATCTAAGCTTTCATCAATAACTGATACCAAACGTTTGTTCGTTCCAATTGGCACAATCAGGTTGACAATACCACTACTCACAACAAACATGCTATGTTAATCACTCTATAAATTTGGTTGGACTAACTTGATTGCAACACTAGTGGCAGCAAATGTGGCTGTTTCGAGTTGCAAACTAGACCTGGTCGGACCAATAGAAAATTTGCTGGCCCAAATCAGCCCGTATCATTAGTATACATAGGTTGGACCGGGACGAGTTTGAATTTACAACTTCATTCTCAAGTCCAGCTTAGTTCGCCCATCAATTAATATATAATTTTTTACATATATATTTTTAAAAATTAACAATTATAAATATAGAATAGAATAAATGTGGGGTTGTGGGTTCGAACCCCACAATTAACATAATCTGCAAAAAATGTCCTCTTATTTCCAAAAAAAATATGTAAGTATATAATATATTTTAATATTACATATATATTCTAGTTACCTGAGCTTGAATTTTTATACAAAATCCAAACCAAACCCAAACCAACATATCTTCAGGCCTCTAACGAGCTTGGACTAGACTAGGCTTCTATCATAATATATTTACCCAAGCCCGACCCAAAGAACGCGAGCTAGGCGGACTGTAGGTCAATTTAACAGGTCTGGTTGTAAGGTAGGGGTTCTTTGTCTATCTCTGTGTTACTTCCCGAGTTATTACAACTTTTTTAATAGTTAAACATTGACCGAGAAGATGGGCTAAAATAAGTAGGAAATTGCGTGCCAGTCTCCTTTGGCATTTGATGGAAAATACTGAATGGTATGCCATGCTAAGATTTTTAACTTTTTTATTTTCTCCATTGCCTAGTCCGTACTCATATACATATACATATATATATATATATATATATATATATATATATATATATATATATATATATATATATGAGTACGGACTAGGCAATGGAGAAAATAAAATCGGCTGTTAATCCTTTACAAATTGTCACTGTATAATACTCGAGGAACACATAAGATTAACTAATTTTAATAATATGGTAAATTTAAATGATTGAAATTTAGTGAAATATTAAATTTACAAACAACTAAATCTAAATCTCAATTTTACAATCATTTAACTGAAAAATCCAAATCCATCAAAAGCACATATGCATTGTTAATGTACTTTATGTTTCAAATAGTTTTCAGCAATAAGAGACGTGTTACTAAAATATCGTTGTTTGAGTAGAAAAAAGTTTTTCGGAGTTAAAACACCAAACAAAATACATAAACAGAAAACAAACAAACTAAACTTGTTATTACCGCAAGACAAATACATGCCCTTAGGCAAGACTTAGTCTAAAAAAAAAATAAAACATTGCAACCTATATTTCTTTAACCCCCAACCAACGACTTCATCCACAACCATAAACCGCTTACGCCGTAACATCAATCAGTAGTGTAGATCTGAAGCGATCTTGTTTGGAGATAGATTTGGGTGTCTTCTGTGAAATATCAACAAGTATCTTGTCTAAAGACGGATGAAGTCCAACCTAGTTGTAAAACTATCAAGATTGAGATATGTAATAGCAAATCCATGTTTGAAGAAGACGATAGTATAGTGGATGATAAGAAAGTAGTTGATGCAGATTATTCTCACAAAAAACTCCGAAATTAAAAATAAAGAAAAAGAAGGACAAGAAAACAGAGAATAGGAGGGAGAAAAAGTCTAATAGGTTTTTTCTCCCTTCCTAACAAACATACTTACAAGCGAAGGAGGTAAATATTCTTAAATCAATAGCGATTAGGGTTTTGGTCGCTAAGATTTTACCTTTATTGTTTCAATCAATTAAGTAGACCACGGGATTAAACAAATTATAAATGCGAATCAATTTGGATTTGTCAGTTATTGCAGAACTTATAAAAATGGGATTGGCCTGAGACACAGTTATTTATTTTAAATTAAAATGTATATGAAATTATATAGTATCATATGACTAGTATGAACTCAGTATGTTATGGATGGCATGGAAATAAATGCAATAGGCTTAGAATTGATTGAAGAGCAGCAATATAGGAAGATAGGGGAAAAGAGGAAAAGGAAATAAAACTGAAATGAATTAAAGGAAAAGCTTAGGAACCGCCTTATAAATGAGGTGAGTAGTTGTTCTTTTCACTATTTTGATTTCAGTATTTAATGAAGAAGAATCACTTCTTAGGACTTTTCAAACCATTAATTCATTGATTGATTGTTCATGTCTTTTGTTGTAGTGTTTGACAACTGCATTGCATTTATTTATTTTTATTAAACCAAGAATGAACTGTAACTAATCTTTACGTTGACTTACAGGCATCTTATAGAATGAAAAATTGGCCAATGTATCAGTTTTCAAAGATTTAGTTTTTATTTTTATTTTTCTCTATAATTATAAGTTAAAACGTTGCATTTATATGTTATATGCTAAATTTAAATAGGTTTAGGAGGTAATCTGAAACCTTTATAAATTTACTTAGGGCTTTAATTGTGATTTTTTAAAGTAATACAAGAGATTTTGATCATTTTGTTGATTATGGCTACAAAATTTACAAGTTCTCCATCTAATTTTTATTGTTCATTTAATCGATTTATCAATATCAATAAAACATTCATTATATTGTTCAAATGATTAATTTTACACTTTATATAAATATTCTCTTTCTCCTTAATTACCAACTTATAATGTTCATTCATATACAATCTCTCTCATCGTTAATATAAGGGCAAATTAAAGAAAAAATAATAAAAAATATATTAAAAATATAAGACGAAGAGAATTAAAAAAAATTTAAAAAAACAATAAAAATTAACTTTTGGCATTAAACGTTTTGAGACCAACTATTTGTCCAGCACTTAATGCCAACATTCAACTTTATGCTTTGTTCAGCCATCACCCAACTTTTTTTTTTATTTGATTCATCCCACTATCCAATTCTTCTACTTTTATTCATCATCGTCACTCAACTTTACCCATTCTTCTCTTTGTTTTATTATTTCTATCATGACACCTTTTTCTTTTCTTAGTTGTTTATTTAGTTTATTGAAGATTTGTTCGCACATATAGCTAATTAGCTATAGTTGATGAGTTTTCTAGGTGGTAATTCTTACGTTTACAAGGGTCGAACCTGAGACACCAATTGTGATAATTTTTTCTAACCACTTAGTATAGTGAACTTTATTTTTTTCATTTTAATTTATTTTTATGGTATATATTGCCGATGTATCCATAAAATATACTTCATATTTCAATATATATGAAATCCATAGTAATCAAAGCATAAATATAAATTTTAGTTGGAAATTATTAAATTCGCAACATTATTTATAAGTACAATTTGAAATAGAAATACAAGTCTTATGGAGAATCAACCAAAATGTATATTACATATACATTTGTCTAGTTTAGATTTTTAACAGAGAAAGGAGGTGATGGTTATTGCATTTTAGTTTTTTTTTTTTAAGAAAAAAATCAATACATGTAAACATCAATCGTTGTTGCGTAATGCTTATGCAACCTTCCAACTCCACTCTCATATATGTACATTTCAAAATTAAGAAACAACTTTTTTTTTTCAAAATAAGTTAAAAATATTATTGTCAATAAGTGAATCAAGATTTCAAATTCAATGAGGTATAATTATATTTTTCTCATAAAATTTTTACAAATCAACGAAGAGTTCCATATAAAAGTATCGATTACGGCCAACAGAACACCGGCATCTCCACTAACATTCTCAACAGTGTGTTGTGTATGATTTACATCATTACTTAGTAAAATAATTAATAATCCTTTCCAGATTAAAACAACTATCTTTTGTTTATTTGATATATAAATGTATAGTTTAGATGTAATTATGTAGCTAAGACGGCTATAGATTCTTGAAAGTACTAGTTAGACTCGATCAAACTATTAATTAAGGTAACCTAGATAATTACATAATTTTGTTGATTAATTATATCCCCAAATGAGATTACTAGTACTATAAAGTTAGACGTGAGGCCATTGGATTGTAGAACTACACAGTTAAAAAAAGACCCATTTACACTTACATCAAAGACCCATTTTTTTAAAGAAATTTTAATAGAAGAATTAGGGTCAGTTTAATATTGCTTATTAGCCTGCTATTAAAATAAGTTACTTTTATAAACTTTGAATAGAATATCATATTTTGGATTTGAACAATGCATTTTGATAATTCATACTAATTAATTAGGAACTGTCCGGCTTGTTTTTTCCAAAATCAAATCAGTTGTTTATAGGAAAACCTTGGAAATGAAAATTTCAAAATAACAATTCCAAACTGGCCCTAAATTTATAAATTATTAACATTTAACTCTAGCTCACTATTATATGGGCAAATTATTAATTAGAGACCGAACATACACAATTTTAAGAAATTATTATAATTATTTTTCTAGCTGAAAACTGAATTAAAAAAAGTGAATATTGGATGCTTATATTAAGATATATCATTGTTTGAAATAAATTTGAATTATGAAAAGTACAACAAGATTAAATAAATAAGAACCAAAATTTTAGTTGCTAACATATAAAATTTTCTACAAACTTAGCGAAAAGTATATTATCGATAAAATTTATATCATATACGAAAAAAATTTACAAACATACAAAAGAAATGAAAAATCTGGTGAAGAAAACGACTCAAACAAAAAAAAAAATTATGAGAAGATGAGAATTAAACAAATACAAGTTCCAAAATATCACTTTTTGCTACGATTTGGTCAATTGTGGTCTCAATTTCTTTGGCATATATCTAGTCCCACCCTATTATTATTATTATTATTATTATAAGACTAATATATATGCAATAATAGAACAAAGTAAAACATACTAATAAAAAAACTCTACCAATCAAATGATTCTATCCCTAGCTGAATTTCCGGAAATATTCCCCAAATTTAATTTTATCCATTCTATTTGTCCAATACAAATTGATACTATTAACATCACTATTCCTAAATCATTTTAATATATCCTATAATTCATATTACAGTACTCGATGACTGTATGAAAATTTATACTATGAAACTATATTTATTTTTCTTTTTTATTATATAATTTAATTTGAATTTATTTCATATCATACTTTTATTATTAATATGAAAAACTGATTAGTTTTCAAATGATGATGCAATCTGGATTGTGAATATAGTGAAGGATCTGCAGTATCTCACATATAGGATACTCACACGAATAATTTGTTAATGTGTCAATTTTTATTTGTCAAAGATAAGGATAAGAGCGGAAATTATTTATTTCTTTTTTGTCAAACCTAAACTAAATTTAGTTAATAATATGCTCTTTTAAATTATTTGAGATGATTAAAAATATTATTTTTTATAATGTAGTTAGAAACTTAGAATAAGACTAAGTACCTATCGGAATTATGCGTTGTTTTTTTATATAAAATAATTGATAAAATCTCATCCATCCAATTTACATTCAATGGATGAAATGTTTTCTAAAATTGAAATGCCAACTTTGTATAAAAATTATAAAAAACATATAACAATCAACAAGTATTGTGATAATACATTAATTACCCAAATCAAGTTAAATACTAATACCTAATTTCCTTGAAATTGAATTTTAAACCAAATTTTTATCTTTGTATTGAATCTAAATATGATGTCTTCTATCTTCTTATGTGTTCCTCATTGCAAAATTGGCATGTGTCAGTTTTGACGAAAGAGAACATAAGAATAATGGAGAGAAAAAATAAAAAAACTACTCCCCCCGGTTGTAAATAAATGACCATTTGGCTTTTTTATTTTGGTTCCAAATAAGTGACCATTTAGAGTATCAATACAATATTTATCATTCTTTCTCTAAATTACGCTTGCATTAATTATGAAGGAGATTAAGTATTGTTGAAATTATAAGTTGGTAATTATGAAGAAAGAAAATTTTATGAGGGATAAATTAGTGTTTTTAGTTGCTTAATTATTGTCTTATTGATTTTGATGAAAAGTCTAAAAGGTCTTTTATTTAAAATAAGAGGGGGTAATAAAGAAACAACCCATATCAATTTTTTAATGGGGGCATAGAAGGAAATATAAAAATAGAGACACAGTATTTTTTTACTCTGAAATATTGAATTTCCATTTTTAAAAGTTGAGAAGTCAAATTAATTTTCTAAAAAATCTGAAATCTTAGAAGCTGATTCCACTTTTCAAAATCACTAATCTAATAATTAAAAACTCTAAAAATCACACATTAGAAGCTGATTCCACTTTTCAAAATCACTAATCTAATATATATGTTCCACTAAATTATTTACAAAATTGATTATTAAGTTAAATTATTTACATATTTACTGTTCAACCATAAAGAATTTATAAATTAACAAAAATAAGAGAAAATAATTATATAAATACGATCTGATCAGATAACTACCAGATAATTACTAAATATTTATTAAATAAATACCAGACAATTACCAAATAAAAATAGATCATATTTTTATAACTATTTACCCTTATTTTTATAAATTTATAAATTATTTATAGTGTTATGAAATTCTTTTAATTTTTTTTAAAATATTTGTGAGAACAAAAAAAATTTCACTATTTTATTTTGTTTCAATGTTATTTTTGAAAATTTTATTGTAGAAAATAGGAAGGGAGGGCAGGGAAACGAGAGAGGGGCCCGCAATATAATTTAGTGGGAGTAGAAAAGGTAGGAGTTGGACTCATTATCTCATTCTCCACCAATCCAATTCAAAATCCAACCACTCAATTATGAATTATTACCATTTCATTATTAATTTATCACAAAAAGACAAAACATTGCTTTTTCCATTGTCTCATCTGATGTCATATCCGTGTTCTCCGCGTACTAGTGCCTAGTTAATGTGTTTTAGCTGTCATCTCTCACTATTTCTTTTTTTCGATATTTATAACTATTTTATTGAGATAATTTTAGTTAGGGTTTAATTATAGCTAAGTTTTTTTTATTTTTTTATAAGTATATTTAATAAAATTTGAATATTATTTTTTTTAATTTATTTATTCTACATTGTCAATTGAGCTATATATTATTGGTCTCTCACCCTTTTAGGTAACTAACAATATATTGTTATTTTTTGCTTGATGTAAAATTATAGTTCCTCCTTACTTTTAAAATAGCCGCATTACTTAAAATTAATTTATCAAAATATTTATTATTTATATTTTTTAGGTATTTTTTATTATTCTTTTAACTCTACCCTTATACTATTAATTACATCTAATTGAAAAATTAAAACATAAATTAAACTATAAGGGTAAATTAATAATTTCATACCCTTAATTAATTAGTTTATAAAGAAAGTAAAACTTGTAGAAAGACAAATAAAATAATTTGGAGGGAGTAATTTATTTTTATATATTTTACGAAAAAAAGTTTATAATATATATATATTATTTTTTTCTCTTTGTTACATGATATAGTTTAGTACAGCTCATTTAACATTAGAATAATGTGAAATGTGAATATCATTATTTAGAGCATGAATATATTCTGTTGATTATACATGAAATTGTTAATCTAATTATCAGCTAGGTTGGTAAATTAAATTTAGCTATATCAATAATCGAATTGGTAAAAGTTAATTAAGGCAGAACTAGGGGATCCAATTTCGCCTTACTTGTTTCTTATTTATACTGAGAGATTTTCTCCATTTATGCAAAAATGTATTGCTACTCGAGCTCTTTTTGAATGTAAAACCACTCCGTTAGGTCTGATTATCTCTCATTTATTTTTTTGTTGATGATAGTCTTTTCTTTTTTAAGGCTAATGCACAGGAAGCATGTATTCTTAAAGATATCTTTCGTATTTATGAAAATACTTCAGGCCAACAAATTAATTTTGCCAAGTCCTTGGTGGTTTTCAGCCCTAATACAAATTCAAGGGTTAAGCAAGAGATTGTGAATTTCTTAGGTGTTAAGGAAGTGGATTGTCACGGTGTCTACTTGGGTCTACCTTCCGTTATCGGTCAATCTAAAAAGCACATTTTTCATTATATTGTGGGGAAGGCACATAAGAAGGTACAAGGCTGGAACATAAAACATTTGTCACAGAGTGAAAAGGAGACTATGATGAAATCAGTTACACAAGCCCTCCCTACATATGCTATGCAAGTATTTTTATTTCCATCCCACGCAATTGCCACTCTCGAGAAAATTTTATTGAATTTTTTGTGGGGTAATTCCGTTCATTGGATGAGTTGGGAGCGATTATGTCAACCAGAAGATCAGGGAGGACTTACTTTTAGGAGTCTTCGTAAATTCAACATTGCCCTCTTAGCAAAGCAGGCATGGGGGTTTATTAGCGGCTCAAATGCGTTAGCGAGTCGAATCTTTAAACACTGCTATTTTCCTAGCTGTTCGTTTTTTGAAGCCTGAATTCGACCTAACGCAAGCTATATTTGGAGAGGTTTATTTATGGCACGAAAAATTGTTGAGCTCGGGATGGCTTGGAGGATTGGAGACAGGCTTAGTGTGAAAATCTAGACTGACAACTGGCTGCCATCAGCTCAATGACCAGCAGTCCAATCGTCGATTTTTCCAGAGTACGAAGAGGGCCTGGTAAACTTACTGATAGGTGATGATGGGAAGTGTTGGAACGAGGAGATGTTACAATTATTTTTCGATGGTAATGAGCATCAACTTGTCAAACAGATTCAATGACCATGGACAAAATAATCGAATGAGCCATATTGGAGATTTGAACAATCATGAATTTTCTCTGTTAAGTCTTGCTATTATGTTCTTTTGCAACAAGTCGAAATTACAAACTTACCATCCAATTTGCATGGGTTTGGGGGAATTTATGGAGCCTGAAACTTCCCCCTTGCAACTAATTCACTGCCTACGCTATGTCATTTGCAGCAAAGATACGTAGATGTTGACCACCTATATTCTATATGTGGTGATGAGAGTGAGGATGTATTTCATTTACTTTTTTTAGCTGTCCGTTTGTGTACCCTATGTGGAACGAAGTTCTCAGAAAGGGGTGGCCGGTTAATATGACGAGTATGGACTCATATGGTGGACGTGGCTTAATTATAAGCTTGCCGACCAATGTTGTTCAAAAAGCTTCATGCACGCTATAGGCAATATAGGCACGAAGGAATTATTTTGTTTGTCAGGGTAAGTTTCGAAGCTCAACTCAAGTACATAGACACGGTTTAGGCTTCCTATGGGAGTGGAAAGCGGCAAACCCTAGCAATGCAACACGTACTACAACTTTGGGTTTGGCAAGGTGGTCAAAGCCGAGTACAAGGTGGATGAAGTGAAAGTAGATGCAGCTGTATTTGAATCGGGAGACAAGCTAGGGCACGACTGTGTTGTTCGTGACTCGAGAGGTGTTATACTTGATGCTCGTTTTGTCCTAATGTATGGGGGTGGTGATTCTTTTATAGCGGAGGTGATGAGCTGCAGAGAAGCTCTTAGTTGGTTGAAGGATAGCAACTTTGACAACATTATCTTGGAGTCAGATGCTTTGAATGTGGTGCATGCTTTAAATAACAATGTTTCTTTTGCCTCACCTATCGGTTTTATTTTTAACGATTGTTTATAACTCATTAAGCATTTTAGACAATTTCGCATAGTTTATGTTTGTCATGGTGCAAACCAAGCTACACATTTATTTGGTAAAACGACTGATTCTTCGATTAATAGGGAAACTGTACTCTTGTCTATATTTAATTAGAGCTGTAATTATGTCTATTGATTTCACGATAATTTTTCTTTAGTAAAAAAAAAGACAATTCATATATTATATCAAAATGAAATTTGAAATATGTATTAGTAGCATTGAAATAAGTACATTATAGTCATCATTTGCTTGTCTTCCTTTCTTTTGAGATTCTCCGTCTCTTGTTTACAAACCGTTAACTTCATCCTAATAATTTTATTCTAACCAACATTCTTATTTTTTTAAAAAGAAGCAATTGGTTTTTGTTTTGTATACATTGGGTATATTATTTTTTGTTTTAATAGTTTTATATAATTACAATTTAATTAGTGTGTAGAAATTTTTTTACCAAATTATGAAGTGAAATAAAAATTCCAATTTAGATTCATAACTATTGCACCATTGCACATAAAATATAATCTAGACCGATTTAGTGACGTGAGAGTCTTTCACTTTCCTATAAAGTTTTGTGAAGTGCTAATTTGCTTATACTATACAAGAAAAACTCAAGTTTAGAGTTGCTGTATAAAAAAAATATTTATATCATAAAATAATTTATCAGGAGGCCAATTCATGGAAACCAGGAAAATTAGAGATTCAAAACACGTAATGTGGAGTCATCATCATAAATGAGACTCTGATACGATCATCTTGAAGAATTTGTAGAAATTTTAGGAAGAATTTATCAGTTTATTGAAATTAATAGAGTTTTAAGCCATATATAATAACGCTTTTTTTTCTCTTTTAAGGCAGTAGTAGCTTACAAATTTTTATAAAGAGAACCGAGGATCTCAATGTGAAAAAATAACATTCATTGCACGTTTCGCTAATCTTGCTGGTGGGGCCCTGTATGGTGTGGCTTAATGGGAGGAGGGTGGGGGTGTTGTTCAATTTTACTTATGTCAATGGAGTGGATTTAGTGCGGTTGAGTGGCACAACCCTCATTAAGCATCTAATACTTTTAAGGTGTGATTTTGTCAATTCTCCATTTAGTGTTTCAGAAATTTTTTAGCGCATACTCTACATCTGCAGGATGCGGGCGATTTTTGGTGAATTCACGTCCTCAAAAAATTTCACATCACTTTGAAATTTATTCTCATAATTATTAATAATTAAGTTTCACATTCGAATATATATTAGTAAATTTTACATATGAAATATTTAAACTTAAATTAGGCCACACCAACTTAAATTATTTAATTATATATCAAAACTAACTTAGCCAATTAAGCTCTTTAACTAGAATGAGAAGTTCAAATGTGTTTAACCTGAATAGGTTTTTCATGTGATTTCTCGTTCTAACCTTATTTTTCTTATAGATATAAATTTTAGATATGACACATACATAAGTCAAACCATATCCCGAGACCATTTGACTGAAGCTAGTAGGTAAAAGCCAATCATAACTTTATTCATGATACTCCTTTATATACTGATGTTCATTTTTTTAATTAAAGGCTGAGCTTGCTATATATCGGTTCAATTTATTAAAATAAAAAAGAAAAATATAAGAAAAAAGAAAAATAAGTCAAACAACTATTACGGCAGAAAAATAAAAAAAAATTAAGGGGAAAATTTTTAGGGAGGTTTGTGCTCCCGTTTAGCTTGCTTCCTGCGCCCTTGCTTAGCTCCTTTTTTGGCGGCGGCCGATACCTTTGACTTCCTTGGAAGTTGGATATTGTCTTCCTCTTCCATCTCACACTGAAAACTGTATTTGCAGGAAGAGAGCGAAAAACCTTGCCTAACAGGGGACAATTGCTTGGCCTGTTTTTCAGTTTTGCTTCTTCTCGTTCCGCATAATCCGTCCAAGAGCCCGGAATACCTCTCTCAGGCTGTGAATAATCTGATTCAAAGTCCTCTTGGTCAACCTCATCCGAAGCATTCGAATCAGAAACTTCGGTAATATGGCCATCACTCGGCTTACGAACTTTAGTTTCCTTATTTTCGAGATCCACAACCAAGTTATTAGCAGGGTCGGAATATCCCGGCACCTTGTCAAAAACCTCATTAGCCGCAGCCTCAATCACCGCAATAACCGCAGCTTCAATCGCCTTAGAAACCACTGCCTCAATCTCAAAATCCTGAGTTGGGTTCTAATTCTCGATTTGTTTCGAAACTTTGTTAGTAACCTTTCTAATGGGGCTTTGAGACCTCATATTTTTCTGCGCCATATTTTGACATTAACATTCATTAGCTTGAAGGGAATATAACACAAATTTACTCTATTATATATATCGAAATTCATTTAATAAATGAAGCTATCTTATTCAAAGTCTCATGGACTTTTAGATTCAAAAAGTTATAATTATGTCGCGGATAGTTTGATAGAAATTGTTAAGCGGATAGGTATTTTATTAAATTCCTATAAATCTTTGTATCTTTTTAATTAGAAATGCATATATGGAAGGACACTCAATTTTCTGTTTTAACGTTAGCACTCATTCCCAAGCTACCTACCGTTATGGTTAATACATTATTCTATTTATTCTTCAACAATCATATGATACTATATATATTACAAAATGGTACTATATATTATATAAATTGCTTTTTAGATAATAAGTATTAGTGCTCTTTACTACTACTTGCCTTATTATTTATGTCCTATAATTTATTTATTTATGTTTGCGACATTGTTCCTAAGCAATTAATATCCTTAACATCTTAAAGTTGCATCAAATTCTTTTCCTATCATTTAAAATGTAAACAACACGAAATATTTCTCCGATATACACATATATTTTTCTTAAGATAAAAATTTTAAGTATATTCCTGCTAGAAAAGCCCAGAACCATATAAATTATATAACTATATTTTCAGTTATCTAACAAACACTCATTTAAATGACAAAAAGCATGAAAAATTCCAATTTCATGCCGTCTGGATGCTAAGCCTAACATCAATTTGATATTTGTTTTATATACACTTTTTTTAAATGGAAGTTCTAGATTTAGTTTTTTTTATTTGCACAATTTTCACTTAAATAAAATTGAAAGAATCCCCACCCATCCTAGATGTGATTCGAATTTAAAACCTTTAGAGGCCTCAATTTCACTATTAACCGCGATGATAAGACTATTTGCTTAAGTTAGCTATTACATAAACAATCATTTTAAAATCTATAAACACTCATAATGTTTTAAATGATATACAAAATGTAAAGTTTATTAATGTTGGTCAAAGGTACAATTTTGACTTTCAAAATTTCTCTTCGCATATTTGAATTGCTTTTTGTTATTGGGTCTATGAACTAAACTACATATTTGTTAGTTGAACTAGCGGATTTTACAAGTATGGGTATGATTGCATAATAGTTCATCTTAAATTAAATTCTCTAATTAATTTATAGACTTTTTGTTCAGTTGAAAAATTCCAAAATTTTAGAGAATACGAGTTTTTTTTTTCAGGAAAGAAAACTTTTAAAGTGTAAAATTAAAGAGTTGAAGGACTAAGCATGACTAAAAAAATGAAGGTAAGGGGTGAAAAATGAGAAGTACAAAAACAGTGGTAGTGTAAAAAACTTGTAAACGTCTCTCTCCTCCTATAAAAGCGAAGCCACAAAACAACAGGGAACCGGAAACCATTTTCAAATAAATCATTTCTACCTCTTCTCTTTTTTTGCCCACCAACTGTTTGTTTTTATTCCTCATCCAATTAAAAAATATGGTGATGATTCCTGAAAACGGTCTTTCAATAGCCTTGAACGCCACAATTCTCGGCCGAGAAGGCTGCCAAACCATAGTTCTAGGCCATGGATATGGCGGAAATCAGTCTGTTTGGGACAAAATTGCGCCTGAATTGGCCAAGAATTTCAGAGTTATTCTATTCGATTGGAGTTTCTCTGGCGAGGTTAAAGACGAAAAGCTTTTCGACCCAGAGAAATATTCGTCTTATGAAGGTTTTGCTGATGATTTAATAGGTCTCATTGAAGAGTTGAAGCTGAAATCAAGTGTTGTTTTTGCTGGTCACTCAATGTCTGGTATGATTGGTTGCATTGCTTCCATTAAAAGACCTGATCTTTTTAGCAGGCTTTTTCTCATTGCTGCTTCTCCCAGGTATTTTTTTTGTTCATTCTTTATTATTAGTGCTTATTACCAAACAAAAAGTGCTGTTTCGAAAGTAAATCTTATGCTAAGAAAACAAAGAGATCTGGTGCTCCTTTTAGATAAAGTTAGAAAAATATAAATTTTAGACTAGCTATTTATGTAAACCAATAATATTTAGCTTAATTTATCGCTAGTTTTTCTGCTTTATTTTCTCTGACTGATTATGCATTAGGCTGATCATAAGCTTTAGTTCTTAATTGTCTAGTTGGAAAATATACTTTCTAGATTTATAAAAACCCATCAAATTAAAAGTTATGCACACCTCTTAATTTTACCCCCTAAAACTTATAATCTACATATAAAATAGAAATATAAGCTTATCTTAGTAAGAAATTATATTTGGGTTTGATTCTCACTTTTATTGTTGAAGCTGTTTTCACGGCATATTCCTGTAGTTTTTTTTCGATAAAATACAAATAAATAAACAGAACGAAAAATATTTTTGTTCTTTTTATCTTTTATGAGAATTTATAATGAGAGTCGGGTGTTTTATATCATAGTCTTATCCAACGATTGAGTATTTATAAGGGGTATTTAATTGAGATGAAAAAAATATTTAATCTACGTATTTATAAATACTTGAATTAAAGCAGCCTTATAAATTCACATCTTTCAGACATCTTAAACTGTTGTTCAATTATACTTTGTAATTTGTATTAATAGTATTTGATGATAAATTGATAATAGACAAATGTTATTGATAGCTAATATTGTTCAGATAATCACTAACTACAGTAGGCTAAGCCCTAAGTAGCCCAGTATAGTTAAGTTTTTTTTTTTTAATGTAAAAGCTAGGTATAATTAAGTTGCAACCCCACTAAAAATATGGGTGGTTGGGGGAACGTTTAGCTTCAGAAAAAATCCATAAAATAAAACACACTTTGTGGAATAATGTATATTTGGTACATGAGATAAAGGCGTATGCTATGTGCTGCCTAAAGACAGCCAAACAACATATGCTATGGCCGGAAACTTATATGCTTGTTGCTCTGTCTTCACTTGTCTTTCTTCTCCAATATACCTAAATATCCTTCACGTTTTTTGGTCTTCAAAACCAATTATATTAGTTATGTGTACCACTACCACATGTCCCACACATATACATCTTGAAACAAGACAATCGGCTCATATGTTCCTATACATATTGCTAGAATTTGATTGCAGCGTTTGTGAACATTGTTTTTTGTTATTTATTTAGTTTGTTTACAGTAGAATTAGAATTTGAATTGAGATTTTGAAATTATCTAATTTAGTTATTTTTGTAAGCCTATAAATTGTTGGCAGTTGAATCTGGTTGACACTGTCCTTAAAGGATAGTTGGTAGTTCCTCCTACTGGGATTAAACAACTTTACGAGGCATCCAATTCTCTCGTGTGCGCGAAAATCCACGCAGTCCCTCTCATAACTTCGCGAACCCCATATGGAACATCTCAATATAAAGTCAAAAACTCACTCGTTAAAAACCCACGTGCGATATTGATTCTTTTGAAAGTAGCTTAAATCTAGTTTTTCCAACATAAATAAGCATAAATACTTTGTTCTGAAAATGTGCTCAACGTGCTAATGTGTTCTAAAGGTACTTACTGCATTTTGCACTACGCCTTCATCAAATTATGAATTCATGTTTCTTCTCTAAAAGAATCAATACATATAGTTTATGGTACACCTCACGCATGACGGTTTGTTGGAATACTTGGGATGTGGTTGTTAAAGAGGATTAAAAACACATGGTTTGATGTATTACATACTATGTTTAGACTAACCTTTATTTTTATTACATGGTGTGTACATGTATGTATTAAAGTACCTAATTTTGTATATGACTCAATATTAGACTATTGACTTTGCTCTATCCCAAAAGGTACCTTTTGGAACCAAGTTAAGTCAAATTTCAACAATATTTAAAAGTAGAGCAGCATTGTTTTATTTAATTTTGTTTTTTTTTTTCCTAATTTAGTACTCTTTCTTCAGCTATATACTAACTAATATACTATTGTAGGTATATAAACGCAGATGATTATGAAGGAGGGTTTGAAAAGTCACAAATTGAAGATTTAATGACAACAATAGAGTCAAATTTCCAGGAGTGGGCTCCAGCTTTTGCTTCAATTGCGGTTGATTCAAAAGATCCTCCTTCACTCGAAAAATTCGTCAAAAGTTTGACTTCCATGAGAAATGAAGTTGCAGTAGCTGTTGCTAAAACTGTGTTTTACAGTGACCACAGGGATATCCTCCCCAAGGTTACAACTCCTTGCACAATAGTTCAGACTCAAAACGACGTAGTTGTGCCCGATTCAGTTGCATATTACATGCAGCAAAATATCAAAGCCCAATCCACGGTGGAGATTATCGAAAACGACGGTCATTTCCCTCATTTAACCGCTCCAGATCAACTTCTTAACGTGTTTTATTCGGTCCTTGGCCTTTCATCTTGAATTTATGTAGATGTTGAATTAGGTTTTGTATGTGGTTGATTAATTGTGTTCTTGATTTGGTATGTTTGGTTGGTAGGAAAATGGGGTAAAAAGAAAAATAAATTTAATGTCCTTTGAGGACTATTTGTGTGTTGATAAATTTATAGGGTAGGAGATATGGTTAAGGTGGATTGATTGCAGAATGTTTTTGTGCAACATATTAGTGTGGGGGACCTAGTAGTTTTGTATAATTTAATTAGGTTGTTTTTGGAATTTATAGTACATTTTTTATTTTCATATTTTCATGTAGTAACATTTTTTTAAGATATGTCTATTTGGGAATTTAATTATATTGCGTAAGAGGTGTATTATTTTTTTCCAGCAAAAAGGATTGTATTATGCATGATATATTGGGGTAATACATTTAGGTTGCATGAACATCTACTCACATGTTACCTTATTCAAATGAATTGCATGAGAAATAGTGTGTGCCATCACATTGTTACTCCTTGGCATAATACTAAAATACACGAAAGGGTGTGTATTCGGTCGAACCGAATCGAATTAACCGAACACCAAATAAGGAAAATATTGTTAACCAAACCAAACTAAATAAGAATCAAAACTGAATTAATCAAACCGAAATAAATTATTCGGTTCGGTTAAAAACTGAACCAAACCAAAATTTAAATTAATTAACTAAAATTTCAAATTCTAACACTTAAAATATAAAATGCTCATCCAATATAAGTATTACAATATATTAAATGGCTTAGTAGAGACATATAAAGGAATAAGAGTGCATTTTAAAAAAGAGGAATAAGGGTGTGATGTTAAAATAATTTATATGAGCATATTTTAAATTTTTATCATGTGTTATATACATTTCGGTTCGGTTCGGTTATTATAGTTTTTTCTACACAAAAACCGAACCGATTAATCGAAATAATCAACATTTTACAAACCAAATCGAACCGAATTTTTAAAATAACCGAACCAAATTAATATTTCGATTTGGTTCAGTTCGATAATTCGGTTATTAAATCATTTTTACACCCCCCTACACGAAACAAAGGGTCGTAATAAGTCAATACAATCCGAAATAATGCTCCCAAATAAGAACATCCATTAGTTAGCAGTTGGCCTCAACTGTTCTTGGTATGTGAGAGCGCCACCAAGATTCAAATATGACTAAACATATATATTTGTAGGGAGGCCCATAAAGTCTTAATTGTAAGTTATTGTTAATGTATGCAATGCCATAATAAACCTTGCTAATAATACAGGGAATATTAGTTTTTCATTTTACACCGTTGGATCAAACTCCATACACTTTGTCTAAAAGCGAATGAGTGATGGTTATTTTATAAAAAGATAAAGTAACATTTTTTGATAAAAAAATTTGTGCAATTGCACTTACATTAAATATAAAGGAAAATTTCCATCTCACTCTAAAATGTAACTCAAATATGAGATATCTAGATATACTAAGGTATATACCAGAGAAAAATTACACTTCATATTATAATAGCCACTCTTAAAACGATATAATAAACATAAAGCATATATTTAGCAATACTATATTAGAGTTTAATAGAAAACTATTGAATATACTACTAATAATAAAAGTAATATTGCTTTACATTCATTGATGGCTTTATTTAAAGTCATGAATGCTTTTCCCTCGCCATTGGATTCTTCTTTCAAATGTTGTTTCTACAATTTGTAAACATGGGAGGGGGAGCCTAATTACAATTGCCCAATAACATGAATTTTATGGTTGAGATCTGGTTCACCGGAGCTTTGTTCAAACTATGTTCAGATTCGATTCGGGTCATGCACCTGGCTATGGTGGATGAGTCTTCCAATAAGGATTTTATGCATTCACTAGGATTCGAATTCGAGACCTTATTTAAGCGACACAAAGTCGCTTACCACTTCAACCAAAATCACAATCACAATAATGTACTAAATTGGGCCCGTTCGGCCGACAAAAGGGCCCATGAATATGAAGTCCAGATAGTATATATGTTTGCGAGAGAGAGATGCGTTTGTCTTCCACAGCAATGAGAAGCATAGTCTCAGCTTGTCGACTACTTTCAGATAAATCGTTTCTCTTCACTTATCACTCTCTTCCCCACAGCTCCCTCAATTTCTCCGGCTCTCGCCGGAGCTTCTCCGTCATGGCTTCTGCCTCCGAAGACTTCGTTAAGGGAAATGTTTATCCAAACGGCGTTGCTGTCATCACCCTCGATCGCCCCAAGGCTCTCAATGCCATGAACTTAGGTCTTTCTCCTTTACTCCCTCATCTTTTTGATCATTGCTGTTGTTTATTTTACTTCATGTATAAACCTATGATATCTTTATGGTGCAGATATGGATTTGAAATACAAAAGTTTTCTTGACGAATGGGAATCTGATCCTAGGGTTAAATGTGCTCTGATTCAAGGCAGCACGCCTCGTGCATTTTGTGCTGGTAATTTGTCTATATATATTGTTTTCTCCTTTCTTTTATTAATACTTCTTCAGAAGCATTAGTTTTTTCCAGTTGAGTGAGGGTACTATTTTTCTTTAATAGGTTTTCCCTTTATTTTATATTTTGAGAGTAAGGAAAGCACGTGAGAGTGATCATTCCTCACCTATGCAGGGATGGATATTAAAGGAGTTGTTGCTGAAATTCAGAAAGACAAAAACACGCCTCTTGTGCAGAAGGTGCTTTAGCACTTTTGATGTGTTAGATTTTTTAGATTGGTTGGTTCTTGATATGTTTGATGTATCTCTGTGCTGGTGCGAACAACGTTTTAGTTTTTTTGTTGTTTTGCTCCTTTTGCGTTGGCTTCTGATGTAGTGCTGCTGGCTCATTGTTTCTCTATTTGATAATTGAAGTCTTAGCTTATCTGCAGGTGGTGAAGTGAAAGCTATAACAACCAAAAACCAACTTTCAGATGTGATTGAGGTCTCTTTGTGTCTCCTTAATTGCATGATTATGCCCCAGCACCTGTGTGTGGTCAGATTACAGAGTTTTATGCATATGGTTTTGAGTATAACATAAATGTCACCTAACTACTCTATATATTTTGGCAAAACTATTGTCAGACTCTCCTTTCTAGTTTTGTTATACAAATTTAGTCTCAAGCAATTGAATTTAAGAGTATATTTTGTATGAATTCTGATAACATAGCAGATTGCAAATAGGAAAAGAAAGCAATAATTTCATAGCGACATGGGGAATGTGTTGCTTGGTTTTACTTCTCTGTTGACATCCAAATATGAAAACTATCTAGGCTCTGGGGGTGTGAATAACTACTTATTGAATAATCATTTGACAATTGGCATACTGATATCATTAAATAATTTGAGAAACTGAACTTTCACCTGCTCTTGCAGCATTCAAAAAGTTTGGACAAATTGTTTAATTGTTCTTCTTTCTTTATTTCTTTAATCTTGCGTGCATCTCTTCTTGTAGTCTTCTTTTGTAGTTTGGTTGTAAACTTGTAGTATCTTAGATAGCGTATCATTCAACCTTGGTTTGCATTTTGAATATGATAAACTGTTAGTTAATGTGAAGTTTGTTCATAGTTCATACTGACTACTGAGTTGCTTTGCACCGTTGTCTGAGTACTGGGGAGCTTCTTGGCTTTCAGTTTTCACTCTCCGCTCAGAGTCAAACTCTGATATAGGATAATAGGAAAAAAAATTTGTTTACCTCCAGGAGACATCGAGTTCTCATGATATATGAACTCTGAACAAAGTATAATCTGTACATATTTGAAAACCTAAAGTTCACTGCAAAATCAGTGGGGTCCTGCGAATATAATTTATTTCTAGATTACTTTTCATAGTTTTTTGATATATTTATATTCTTTTGCTTTGATAGTTTGAATGGTGGCTTGCTGCGAATGTCATTAATCCCTACGTACCAGTACCATATGCTTATTACATTTCTAAAGAATTGAACAGAATGGTGAAGTCTCTGGATTGGCAGATATGATGATTTAATGTTTTTATACAATACATTTTCCAAAATATATTTTTGGGAAGAAATTTATTTGAGCGCCTTTGCTTTTGGCATTTGAGAAAATTTCTGGCCTCGCCCTTTTTATTAGATTGTGCATTTTTGTTGGCCCTAAAAGTTGAGTATTCTTAGAGTTTGTGCTCTATGTTTGTCTGTAAATTCAATTAATATGCTCTTCGTGTCATTTTATATCAGGTATTCACCGCAGAATATTCTTTAATATGCAAAATTGCTGATTACAAAAAACCATATATATCTTTCATGGATGGCATAACAATGGGTTTCGGAATTGGGCTATCTGGTCATGGCTGCTACCGGATTGTAACAGAGGTGGGGTTTCTTTGAATGGATCACTTGTATTTTTTGAGATTCAGAACTGTCTTGAAGTTGTATTTTTTGAGTTTCAAAGCTCTCTTGTAGTTTTTGAGTATTGAAGCTGCAATCTAAATTTCGCTTTTCTGATTGGTGACTTTTTCTGAGTTATACAGAAAACTGTTCTTGCTATGCCAGAAAACGGAATTGGCTTGTTTCCAGATGTTGGGTTTTCCTATATAGCAGCACATAGTCCTGGAGAAGGATCAGTTGGTATGTTCTTATAATTGCCATTTCAGAATTTTCATTGTTTTGCATGTGATAGTGATCTGATCTGCTATTCTGGTCAGAGGAAGATAGGTCTTACTTAGGGTTTTCAAACTTTTTTGTCTTCTATCACATGTGAAAAGGTAAATTGGGAATGTCTGTCTTCACTCTTGATGGATAAATATTAGATATGCTAGCTAATTTGCCGAAGTAAAATGGAACACTAAAATCATATGATATGCATATGTATCTCCTTTGGTCCTTTACCCAAGTCAGATTAACATTTATTTTATCAAGTTATAATTCCTTGAACTTGGTTTTATTTTGAAGGTGAATGCATCTGAAACCCTGATATTGTTTTCCTGCAAGTTTTACTAGCTGAGGAATTTTTCATTTTTTAATATCCGTGTTTACACGCAAACAGCTGAAAACTATATGTATGCTTGATCAATCACATTTGGCCTGGTCATAGTTGTTAAAAGCGCGCCTCACGCAAGGCTCAGGGTCCTGCGCCTCGCCATACCTTAGGCAAGGTAGTGTACCTCAGGCGCGCCCCTTTTGGTGTGCACCTCGGCATGTCTCAGAGACACTTTTATTTTTTAAGGTTTTAACTTACTTTAACATGTGTTGTCCATCTATTTTTAAGAGTTTTAACAATAATTCAAGGCTAGATATTCCTAATTCAATTTCTATTAAGGCTAGATTAACTCAAGGCTAGATATTCCTAATGCAATATGTAAATTTTACATACGTATGTACATCTAACAATTCTCTTAGCTCTTTTTCTAGTATTGTTATTGCATTTAACTTCACTTTCAAGAACATATTTTTTGCAAATTTTCTGCCCCTAGCGTACCTCAGGCGCGCGCTTCGCCTTGAGGCGCGCCTGCCTTGACAACTATGGGCCTGCTACTTATCTCTTTTTCTCTCTTACATTGAAAATATTACGGATTTTCTGTAAAATTTTATTCTAGTTAAAGTATATACTAGAGGTGGAAAACTTTTATATTACTTGATTCTGTAAATGATGAGGGACCTGAAATGCTTGGGGTTTAAGAAGTTTGGCTCAACTCGAGTGTATATTAGTTGCTGAGCGCCTAACCCTATTGCAAAACTCAAGAAAATAAAGTTGGTGGGAGATGTTTGAAATAATAGATTTTGGATGTTTTAGTGATAAAAGTTTCGGTACAGATTGTGTATAGCCACAATAATGTACACTATACATAGCTGTTACAAGATAGGAGAGATTGTAGCAGGGCCGTCCTGGAAATTTCCGGGGCCCTGAGCGAAGAACAAAATATGGGCCTATGTAGAATGAAAGTATTTTCAATACTTTCTAGAACATTTTTTTGTAAATTTGCATTACTGCGCTTACTTTAAATGTAAAGGGAAATCTCACCCCATCCCCATGCGGCTCGAACTCATGACATCTTATAGTTACATGAAGAGACTCAACAAATTTGCCAGTAATCAATGTAGCTAAATGACCGATTTCATATACATTATTATTATTATTATTATTATATGTTATCTAGTTAAATTGATAACATATTAAACATATGTATCTAGTCTTAAAAGTCTAACCAGAAATCATGAACATTACAACCAACCCATTACTTTTAGCCAGTAAAACAACATTGATTGAATATTGAAAAAAAATTATTTTTTTTGAAATACATAAAAATCTATGAAACTAGTTAATATTTATTAAATGTTCTTTTTATAAAAGTAATATATTCATCATAATGAATAATTTATAAAACCATTAGCTGAACTTTGATATCATATCTTAAATTTAAAATATTAACTTTGTAAATGAAAAAGAAAAAAATAATAGTATAAAGTTTAATTTTTATGTGTGTGTATATATATATATGTTAAAAAGTAAATTCAGAATGTTTAAATGATTATCTTTAAATTTAAAATATTAACTTTGTAAATGAAAAAGAAAAAATAATAGTATAAAGTTTAATTTTTATGTAAATAGATATATGTATATATATATATATATGTTAAAAAGTAAATTCAGAATGTTTGAATGATTATCGCAAAAAATGTATAATAAAGAGATGAAAAATGTAAACAGGGACCCCAAAATAAAGAGAGGAAAATTGATGAAAAGGGCCCCTTAAGGATTGAACCCAGAAATGCTAGATTAAAACGCGCTGCTTTACCATTACTCCACCGTCATTTTCTAGTTATCGTCTCCTTTATATTTATACATATATCTTCAGTTACTCCTATATTCATATAAACCCGAAAATTCCGAGGCTCCATAATACTCGGGGCCCTAAGCGGTCGCTCACCCAGCTTCTGATTATGGCCGGCCCTGGATTGTAGCAGGATCATAGGGGAATGTTTAATTCCTTTCCTTATCTAGGACCAAATTTCCTGTATAAATACTTGAGACATTCACATGTAGTAAACAGAACATTTTATCCCAACTCTTGTGTGCTATTACAAGTTACAACTGTAATATAATAGGAAAGTAATTATTTATATTTGATAGATAATATGCTTAAAGATTAAAATTATTTGTATCTGTACAATTTTATGTCAAAATAAATTTAAATTTTATATGTACTCACGTTTAATTAAATATAGTTTATGAAAATTACTTGAGTTGTAGCTTAGATAAGTGTAAAGTTATATGATGAACAATTATTATGCTAAATATATTGGGACAAGTTCTCTTTCAAATACTAAATGCCATAATTTTTTTATTTTTTGGCAAATAATTAAATATAACTCAAGCCAAAATGTTCTGTAACGATTTTAGTCAACCCAAGGTACATGTGATCTGAATCCCACACAAACATCTACAAATCTGCAAATCTATGGGGATTGTGACCTTTGATTAAAATGAAAGGCATAATTTTACAGCAATGGCTCACTTTTCATCAATAGATGATGAGTTCTGTTTTTTTGGTGCATTGCTCCTTATTTTTGCAGGTGCATATCTTGGATTGACTGGCAAGAGAGTTTCTACACCCTCTGATGCACTATATGTGGGTCTCGGGACACACTATGTACCATCTGAAAATCTGGGTTCACTGAAGGAGTCCCTTTTGGCAGCTACTTTGTATGTTTTTCACAAACTGAAGTTTTAAAGCATTTAATAAATGACAGTTTGATGGTTTTGTTACTGCATCATTTTGTCTATTAAATTTAAGATTGTCCTGACATTGTTCTTACTGATTTTCTGGGGTTAATCAGTGTCTTATTATTTCAAAAAAGAAAATATCCCTCAAGAGGTTAATAATTGTGGTGTGATGCTTATTCGATATGTATTCCGTTCTTCTCGTCAATGGCACTATATTTTCATATATTGAAATTACAAGTTTCTAATGAATGCAATTTTGTTGAACTTTTTATGTAGTTCTGAGGATCCACATGATGACATTAAAGCACTTGTTGCAAACTATTGCAAGGAACCAGACACAGAGGCTGAATTGAAGTTGCTTTTGCCTCGAATTATATCAACCTTCAGCCCAAGCAACTCAGTAAAGGAAATCATTGAAGAGTTGAAAAAGCATCAGCAAAGTGCTGATGCAAAAGGTAAGCTAATATAACATTTGCAAGCAACTTGTTTATCCTTTGACTGATTGTGTGAAAAATAAAAAAAAAATGTCTTCATAGTGGCGGAGTGGGCTAAGGATGCACTTCAAGGTCTCGGAAAGGGTGCTCCTTTTTCTCTTAGCTTAACACAAAAGTATTTCTCCAAAGTTGCGTCTGCCTATGGAAAAACCAATAACGAACTATCAACTGTAAGTTGGCGTTTCTGGTTTTCAAATATATAATCTGTAACTAGTAATTATTTTGACATTTATCTGCATTTGCAAATTTTCGGAATCAGCTAAATGGTGTGATGAAATTGGAGTATCGTATTGCTCTACGGTCTTCTCTGAGAAACGATTTTGCTGAAGGAGTTAGGGCAGTCTTGGTTGACAAGGACGAGGTTTTTTTTACTCAGAGCTCTAGATTTTTTTGTACTATGAAAACAGCTGCACCTGCCTAGTTTTCTTCTCCTAATAAAAGATAAATGGAGCAAATCTTAAATGAGTTTTTCTTTTAACTGGTTTCGCATTATTTAATTTATGAAATACAAGTACTGGATTTGGGGTCGACCCCATTTGTCTTCTAATTCTGCTCCTAGTTTACACGTGCATTTGATGATTTATAATATGTTAAGGTCAAATAAAGTGGAATTGGACTATTAATGTTGTTGTGTGTGCAGAACCCAAGCTGGAATCCACGAAGCTTGGAAGAAGTAGAGGTAAGTGAAGTGGAATCTCTCTTCCATCCGTTGAGTGTGTGAATTTCGTATGCGAATAAATGACATATACTGCAAATCCAGTCTGCTGTAATAATGATGTTGTTATAGAAGTTATTTTGAAATGCAATGGTTCCATCCTGAATACATAGTTGTGACCCTTTTATCTCATTACACGTGAACATCACATAGTTAAACCCTCTCTAGTTATTGAAATGCTTTGGGGAAATGGTCATAATAGCTGAATTACCCGTTTATGTGAATCAAATTATTTGATATTTATTTTGCTATCTATTTGTTCCAAATTGTTCGGATTACTTTCATTTGATTAAAATTTGTTGACCAACGCTGTGTTGAGCTAATACGATATTCTCTGCAAAGGAAGCTCTAACTGGGTAACTGATTGAATACTGCAAGTTGATATCACGGGAATCTAAGATCAACTCCAACCATTCCCCGTGGGGGAATCAGTATTTTATTATATTTATTTGTAGTTTTTATAAGTGTTGTAAAGAAATTAATATAATAATAATAGAATATTATTATTTCTAGATAACTCAATACGGGGAATGAAAAATGGGGAAGATAGCTGGAGCAAAATATCGTAGATCCCCTAAAATAGAGAAAAATGGAAAAATGGAGAATATGGTTAGAGTAGGCAATTACTCCCTCCATCTAGAAACTATTGTCTCTTCAGTTATTTTATTAGTTCTCTTTTTAGTTGTCAATTTAGGTTATCAGTGCATACGATTTTTTCTCTAATTTGCCCTTCTATTAACTATGAGAGAGTTTATGCATTGTTAAAATTATAAGTGAGTAGAAAGAGAATTTAGTAAAGGATAAATTAGTCATTTTGGTTGTGTAATAAATTTTTTATTGATTTTAATGATTCGGTTAAATGGACAATATTTTATAGATGGAGGGAGTAAATCATACAAGAGTTGTTGCCGACTAAATTTTGTTTAAAGTTGAACAATCATATTCATAGATTTCGTATATGGTGATGGAGCCATACCATCAAAGGCCACATTTATTGATTTTAAAAGAAACATATATAAACGGAATTCTTTGCAAGAACCGGGGCATCCATCTATATGTGCCTTTCCCCAAGCTTTAGGAGTCAAATTGACCATTTTAACCCAACTTTAGTTTCCTGTAGCAAAAGAAGCTAATTGGAAAAATTAATATTTTTTCGCATGAACAGAATTAGAGCTCTTGTACGTACCAAACTATTTTTCACAAAAAGATTTTGTAAGATATTTTAGCCCTTGCGTGATTAAATTTGGCTTATAAAAATATGCAAATGATCATTTTGTGCTTTTCAAATCATCTAGTTTATGGTGCATTTTACTAGCTGTGTATAAAAGACGAGACCTTTGAAGTTGAAATCCTCGACAATTAATTGCTTCAAACAAAATATTGGAAAAACAAGAATTTTCAAGTATCTACCACAAGAACTTTATCTCACATTGTTTTTCCAACAAAGTTGTTTTTTTGAGTTCATATTGAGATGTTTCCATATGAGTTTGCTTGGTTGTATGAGAGATTGGGTGGGCTCTCATGCAAATAATATTTGCTGTACAACTCCCTTCTAAACTTTGATTCTAAAGCACATTCAACATCATCTCCTAAATCATATTTTCCAACACTAAAGTACCAAGTAATTTTTGGAATTGAAGTTCATCATTTTCAGAATAGAATCTTTTCGACTTTGAGAAAATTTGTGCCATCGATCTACTGAATGCTGCCAGAAGATTGAAGCAAACGCTTATGATGAACCAATGTGAAGTTGAAACCAGAAGATGGGAACTTGCTTGAAATCCTGAAAATAGTTGTTGGTGGATTAAGATTCTCTAAAGTTTGGAACTGGTAAAGTTGTACATTTCAGTCAATTCCAATCATTTATGGAGTTTTAGTGGTTTGCGGGGTCCACAGTGAAATTAAATCTGAACCATCAAAACTCAGTGGATGATTGAGTTTAACTAAAATGTACAACTTTACCAATTTCTAACTTTACAGAATCCAACTTTGTTGTTGAGAAATCAAATTGTCTTACGATTACTCATCTTGACATTACATATCTTATGAGTGTGGTGAGTCACTTAATACCATCTCCTGCTTTGACTCATATTTTGAGATATCATAAACGACCATCTGAAAATGAAATATATCTTTCCAAAACCGAACATCATATTGTAGAAAGGTTTACAAATTCTAATTATACAAGTGATATTACAAATAGACGACCACGATTGGTTATTATTTGTTTGTTGTAGGTAATCTAAACAAGGCTAAACAAAGTCCAATTATAAACATTTCAGGACTTTTATTACTTCATTTACAAGATTTCACGTGATATGTTGTTGTTTTAGGTGCATTTTCAGGAACTAGGTCAATCTTGTAAGGAATTTGCTCGTAAATGAAATTTGGATCAAAAAGATGAAAAGATAGCAAAAATGGACTTACTTTGAGGCAGATTTGGCTAAGTATTGGATGCATGGAATAAAGTCAAAGTCAACGAGAAAGATTCATGAAAGACACCTGTTAGCGGGCTTGACTTTGGATCACGATCGTGTTTTATGCAATGCCAAGAAGTAGTTTTTTTTACGAAAACAAGACACAAGTGCGATATATATTCACATTAATTAACTGCCATTTGGATACCTCTTCATCAACCAATAGGATGAAAATATGTGATTTTTCATCCTTTATAGATAGGGAATTTCGACCAACAATAGAGGGGGGATGCTTGATCATAATTGTCAATCATTTAGCCATAGATAGAGAGAAAAATGAGAGAGAGAAATCTACATTATTCTTAGGTTTCCAAGTTGTACTCGAGAATATTATTTTGAGTCTACTTGCAAAACACTTATGAATAAAATTCGTTGTTCTTCATCAATTATTCTGTCTTATTTACAATAATTTGTCTTATTCGAAAGATTAGTGCATTTAAAGATTCAAGTAGAAGAAAGACTTCAATCGAGGTTTGACGCACCGATTAAGAAAGCGTCTGATCTAACTTAGTTCTTCAATTTTGTTTACTGCATCTTATTAATATCTTAATTTCGTTTCTTATCATCTTTCCTCTCTATTTGTGCGTAAAATATTTGGTGATTGAAGTTTATGATATGCGGTGCTTTTTATGTTGAGTTCGTTTCTATTTTGTGTTTGTGAATTCGAGTAAGATTTGTCGTATTTGTCTTACGTCATAAGCGGGGGCAAATTATTCCAAATACTTATTCTCAAAACCAGCGCATGATCATAATCTTGTTAAGTATAGTTCGGGAATAGTCTTATCCAGATATAATCGTTTACATTTTTACATGTGTTGGTCCCTGTGCTTATATAGTTAGGGTCAGAGAGGGTGAATGACCATTTTTTTGGAATATTAGACTTTTCAAAAGTCTTGTGTAGCATGTTTGATTTATTCCGGAGTCAGTGGATCCGGATGATGCAAATGTGAATGTAATGCACTAAAAGTAAAAGCATAAAGTAAAGTAAATCAAACACTGATATTTTCATAATGGTCCGGCCTTGCCTACGTCCAGTCCCCGGAGTTTCCTCCTCTAAGCTGAATCCACTAGTGTGATTTCTTTCACGGGCAGAAATCAAGCCTTTACAATCGTCTCCAGAGATTTCTTCTCCTCTGGATGTAGGATATACCACCAAACTAATCCCTAGCCTGACTGAGTCCTTTGCAGCTTGTCTCCACAGAATCCCTCTTCTTCCGGAAGTAGGATATACCACCAAACTAACCTAAGCTTGGCTGAGTCCTTTGCTTTAGGGGATATACCTCTCAAACTCTACCCAAGTTCAAGCAAAGTCCTACAGGGATATACCACTTAAATTGTTCCTAGTTTAAGCTAAGTCCCATTCTCAATACTTACCTACCCAAGTATGAGATTTTATAATTCTTGTTTTATCAAATGATGGGTTTTGAATTCTTTCAAGTTTATAATTTTACTTGAGAACTATTACAAACTGATTTGAGTGTTTAGTTCTTGGAGGGATTGAATAACTGATTGTGTAGAGAATTTCTCAATGTAATAGACCAACATCTTCTCAACTTGTGAAGCTTCCCTTTTATAGGCTTAGATAATAAATGTAGCCGTTGCTGGATCTTGAAATCTTCACCGTTGATCAGATATGAGATGGCGCTTCCGAAGCCATTGATTTATCCGTTAGACCCAATAAATGTCCCGTTTGAATTTGTTGGGATCGAAGCAATAAAGTTGTCAGTCGTCGTTTATTTGGCTTTTTGTGCTCTGCCAAATTCTATGCAACTTTGTCTTGTGTTTGGGCTCCACGCGCCTTATTATTGGTCTAAGTTAAAAATGTTGTTACCTTTTTTTCTTTCCATGCCAGCCTTTTTGTCCTTTTTCTGAATTGTTGCAAGCTATCACTTTTTCATTTTCCAAGGAAAAAAGGTGATTTTGACTGAGACCAATTTGGAGGGCACTTGATAATTTGAATATTCCCTTTGTCTTGTAAAATGTGTCTTCCGGATGTCTTCAGACAAATCTTCACCGGATGCTATTCAAACAATTGATCTTCTCCGGATGCTGTCTTCTTGTACTTAGCAGATGTTTTCTTCTGTCTTTGAACCAGATGCATGTGTTCTTGGACTTAGTGATTTGTTTCCTTCAATACTTAGTCCAGATGCATTCTCTTTGTACTTAGGCCCTGTTCTTTTCAACTTATATTCAGTTCAGTTCAGTTCAGTACTGCATACATATAAATTTACAATGAAATAAGTTCAATTCAGTACTGCTACTTATAAGTTGAAAAGAACAGGGCCTTAGTAGTTTGGTTCCTTCAAAACTTGATTCGGATGCTCGCCTTGAGGTTGCATTTGTTCTTCCGGATGATTGATTTCCAACAACATGGTTATAATTTTTGTGAGAGTCATCATACTAAGCATAAAATACGAGGAGTTTAGGTTTGCATGCACGAGTATAAACAAATTAGATTACAAAACGGAATATCTATGATATATTCACACACGTAAATAAGGGACTAATTGCTTTGTATTTCTCCACTCTTCCGTGTTATCTACTCTATTCTATCCCCAAAACCTTCCACCCATCTACTTTATCCTGAATTTTGGTAAATTAAGTTCGCTTCTTTTCTCGTGGGAATGATATCTTTTAAAATTACATCGCAACCGTATACTTGTGGTTTCCTCATTTATGCTTTTATACTAGCGGCACTGACAACACCTATTTATTCAAAGGAACTCATTTCTAGTGTATAGAAAAGTGTGAACAATCTCGTATATTGAAAAAGTAAGAAACAAATTGCAAAATCACGTTCAAGTGCATAATCTGAATTCAATGTTAACAGCTTGTGAATTTATATGGTTGCTTCCCGTACTTGAAAAAATTGGGTTTACTCAAACATAATGACTTTGAAGAGCACTTCACTCGAATGGTAAAGTCAACTATAACCGATGTGTTCGCTAAGGGTTTATTGTGCAGTTGAGTTCAATTACAGTTATACCAAACTGACAATGACATTATTTGTAAGTGTGTCGGCAATAATTGTGGCAAAGGCTTGGTCTAATGGTTGGGCTTTGAAGCTATAATTCTAGAGGTCGCAGGTTTGAGTCCACATTCGGGTGGGGTAGAATAGATTTTATTTTGTTATTATTGTAAGCCCATATAAAAGTGTTTTGGCAATAATTAAAATATTTTCCTAATTCAATGTGTTTAACAATCTAAATAATTGTTAGACCTCAATAAGTTCGTTTGTCCTCTTTAGGGCCGACCTTGGGGTGGTCTTATAGTGCGGCCACCCAAGGTCATAACCAAAAGAGGTTCAACCAATTTTTTTAATAAAAAAAGATAATAATAAGCTTCAAATGAGTTCAACTCAATATATAAAGAGGCCTTGAATTTAATCCTTAGCCTCTTAGTTAGAATGAAAAAAGAAATTGAATTTAATTATTTTTACTATTCACATATTCTTAGTATATTATTGTGCATTAATTTATCAAATATCATTTCCGTTAGTTGCTAAATTATGTATTTAGTTTTTATTGCTATATGCATTAACTTTTATTAAATGGTTTCAATATATTGGCCTAGGTCCTCGAGTAGGAGAAGTATGCCATGCTAATGTGCCTTGGATGATTCACATCTCAGGGTCAGACGCTATTGAGCACATTGAACTATCCATGTGGTTGAAAGACTCTTCGGAAGGTGGGAAACAAGCATGCTCTTGATGAGTTAAAGCTTAAAGCCAGGGGGCAAAGAGATAGTTATGTTCTGACTGGTAATTGTATGGTACAAGAGAGAAAAGGCAAACGGGGTTTAAAAGGGAGCAATTGGTTGATTGACATAAAACAAGGGCAAAAATGTTTTCTACACTGTTTGTCCTTTCGAAATTTGATTTTTGTTACAGCCTGTGAAAAGGTAGAGGAAAATTGTAATGTTAAATAATAAAAACTATTTTCTTGCTAGTTGCTTAAGAACAAGTCTAACCATATTACTTATTTTTCAAGGACAATAAAAATTGTAATGTTAAGTGCTTGGATTTTCTTTTTTGGTATAATACACTGAGGAGTTGCTGAATAAGTATTTTTTTGAATTAAAGATAATCTCCACCCATTTTCGGTTGTGACTTGAACTTAAAACTTTTTAAAGTTATAAATATAGTCTTAACCATTTAGCCGACACCATCGCCAGATTGCTGAACAAGTATTAGGCCCTATTTTTTCAACTTATAAATAGCATTACTGAACTTAACTGAACTTATCAGTACTTATTTCAGTGTAAATTTATATGTATGTAGTAGTGATAAGTACTGAACTGAACTAAATATAAGTTGAAAAGAATATGAACTTATTACTACTAAATTTGTTTTTAAAATATGATATTATCAATAAAAGTGATGATATTGCAAGTACTCAATATGTTTGTGTGTTATTTTAAAATTTGGATTGAATACTGAGAAATAGTATCGAGTTTTTCTATAATTACTTTATTATTTACAAAGTAATCAATATTTTTTAAAAAATAAAGTAACCGTTGAATGTATAATTAATATTATATTCGTGATATTAGCATTTAAATACATACCATACCAACTAAGCCTTAAATTCTACGTTAGGATTTATTGGTGATCTCGGTGTGGTGCCTGAGATTGTTAATCCAATTACTTTGTATTGTGATAACAATGGTGCTATAGCTCAGGCAATGGAACCACGGTCTCACCAGAAAAATAGACATGTACTTAAAAAGTATCATATAATCAAAGAGATTGTTGATACTAAGATGATAAATTAGAATATGTCCCAACTGATCAGAACCTCACGGATGGTCTGACGAAGCCATTAATGCAAGTCAAACATGACCACCATGTGAAAGCATATGGATTAAGACATATTGCTAATTGGCCTTAGTGCAAGTAGGAGTTTGTTAGATATGATGTTTGCCCTTATGGCAATTAAGGCGATGTATCTTAATTGTGTATTGGTACAAATAATTTGTTTAATTAATAAAGGCATTTATTATTTTGTTTATATCGATGTGTTCACATATGTTGTGATTGGTTAAAATATATTAATTGATATCTTTGTATAAACGTTCTAGACGTAACATAACATGAAGTAAGAGATATCATAGTAGGACTATGTTTTGTGATACCTGCTTAATGTGCAATTATGATTATGTCTAAAATATCCATAGTCATAGTTTCATCAAGAAAGGATATTGATGGAACAACAAGACTAGCATGTGGTAAACTCTCTTGGAAAGGGTCCAAGCAGTTAACCTCCTAAGACTAAAGGTGGTGCCTTGAGTCTGACACATGGATATATCTAGTGGATATATTGGACACCACAATAAGATAAACACTTGGTGTGTACATCAAGGTGTTAGTGTTTATCCTTATGCAGTAACTTTGTGAATATCCTCATACTTGAGATGCTAGTTACCTTGTGTGGTACTGTCGCTATACTTTAGGTCATACCTATTCACTCATTAATTTAGGGTGCCATGGGTGATTACAGGCATAGTGATGATAGCATGTTGGTAAGCTATGTAGTTGGAAAGAATCCATCGCTCCAGATATATTATGGAGTTGTACCTGACCGCTTGTTGAAGTGATGATTATTGTAAAGCTCTGATCAGAGTATGTGATTGATAGAAATAATTTCTAGTCAAACACATTATAGTAAAAAGTAATATACTTCGGTAATAAGTAAATAACTGGGATAGCTTGAATCAACCTCGCTATTGGTGGGTTAACACTTTAACCAAACCCAATAAACCAGATGGTACTAATATTAAAGAATGGAAGGAGTTCATCGCATTGGACAACTATCGCATAAACCAGGATTAAGTCATAAGCACAAATGACGTTTCGAGTAATGGGGGATGGTGGACCCTTTCTAGAGGCGTGCTACAATCATTTAAGGTAATCGAGTTCTTTCACGGTCTAGAACCTTGAGCCAATAATTCCTATAGAACAAGGATTGGTCAAACCTTAATAGCTCAATACTTCGGGATCCTATAAGGTCACACACATAGAACTTTCATCGGATTGAATAAAGAATTAATGGACTTAATCTATTACGAGAATATTAAATATGGAATGGTTAGACTATTACATGGTTAGACCAGAGGATTTATTTTAACCGGTAACTAAATAAATTAAAGTGTTGATTAAATGATTAGATCATTTTTACGTTAAGCCATGAATTTATTTTGACTATTAACTAATTTTATTAGAGTCATGAATAAATTAAAATGTTGATTAAAATGATTAGATCATTTCCTGGTTAAGCTAGGAATTTATTTTGACCAGTAACTAATTTTATTAGGGTCATAAAATAAATTAAAAGAAAGGAGGATTAGAAGAGAATTTTGCCATGGACCATATATGCAAAAGGGCCAGCCCTTAGGCCTTGCCTCCAAGCTGGGCTTGCGGCTCATGCTTGTGGCCAAGGCAAGCCCATTAGGACTTGCCTTGCGCCGGCTTGGGCAGTAAGCCAAGCTTGTGCTTGCTGACCAAACTTAAGGGTGGGATGGCTATTTTACCCATCCCATATTAATGAGGGGAGCTCTACCCTCTCCCTATAAAAGGAGCTCTCCTCCTCCTCATTTCAACGCATCACTTCTTCCTATGAGCTCTAACTTGAGATTCTAACGTGTTTTCTCAAGTCAACTTAGAAGAATAAATTAAGGAGTCCCTTTAGTTGATATTTTCGGGTGGATTTTTGGAGTGGCCTAGCAAGTACTCAAAACTCTGCGGTTGTTCCTCGTGGGAGGTTTTAGTTGGTGGGGTTCGCGTGGATACTCATAGAGGCTATCCTACACTTGGAGGCTTGTGTAAGAAGGTTCTGCCAAAGCACGCTTCAATTGGTAAGTCTTCTATTCCTCCTTTTAATTATTAAGTCTTTTTCCTTAAGCGTTTTTAGACTTAATAATTATTATGCTTAGGCTGTTTTGCATGCTTAGTTTATTTTATGCTTAGGTTATAAACTTAGAGTTATAACATGCTTAGTATAAAATATATTTATGCTAGGATATAATTTAGAATTGTGGTATGCCTAGCCTATGCATGCTAACCTAAGTAGAGAATTTATTTAGTTAAGGCTTTAATTAATTTATATGCATCTGATAGGAGTTCCTAGGGACAAGGGACAAAATTTTGAATTTTTGCCATGCCCGTTATGCATGATCAAAGTGACTGTCAATTCCTAACTTGATGAACCCCCTATCCTTTTGAAACATGAGCCACCCATAATGTCCTACTCGATCATGTCCTCAACATCACTAGGAGTGGCCGTGTGTACCAACCTGAGACCGTTATCTTCATTTGGATAAGGACCTAATCCCCAAAAGGGTAGGCACCACTGTGAGCCTTCCTCTCCTCCTCCATCTATTCCAACAAGCCTTGAGGTCGATCCCCTTATAACCCAACTCAAGAACACCCAAGCTCGCTATAGTATATAGCAACCATTCATTGATTCCAATGGGCATCATAGGGGTCTAATTAAGCGACTGCTTGACCTAGAAGCTACTCCCTCCACCTCTATTATTGAGATGTGTGCCTAGGTTGGAGATGTTATTCCTCCAAGGAAGGGACCGCAGATTGTGTTCGACCATTTTGATCTCCTACTTGAGGGTAAGGATCACAACAGGGCTCTGTTTATCCAAATCTAGCTGCTTGACAAAACCATACCTTATGTCATGGTGGATGATGGCTCTGACTTGAATCTTTGGCTCCTAGAGGTCCTTTCACATTTGGGCCTATCAGAGAAAATGCTAGAGAAATAACACTGTAATCCATGCTTACGATGACTCAAAAAGCAGTGTGATTGGGGTCTTTGAAGCAGAAGTTAATGTCGAAGGGGTTACAAGCAAAGTGCAGTTCACCATACTTGACATTCCAGTCACCTACTCCTTGTTGCTTGGTTGACCTTAGCTCCATACCCTAGGGGTAGTACCTTCCACCCTCCATTAGAAAGTTAAGTTCATCCACGAGAATAGGTTGGTAACAATTAAGGCCGATGCTGCTTCTGTTGTGGCTATCATGGAAGCCGAAGCTATGTTGGATGAAGGTTTCCATGTTGTTGTGATTCACAAAGCTTTGAGATCAACCCTTATTTAGCACGATTATCTTCACCCTGCCACAGGGAAATTGATGAACTGAGTTAGGCTTAAGCCTAGAAAGGGTTGTGGAATATATGAACAGGGGGTTATTGAGGCCTTGGAAATAAAAGTGCTGGTCTACCTCACAGGGTTAGGATACAATCCTAGGAAGGCCTATCACCGTGTCCACCCCAACTACTATCATATGGTGATTATCTGTGAAATCTAAGGCAAAAGGCCTTACAAAGAGGAACCCAAGCCTGTCTAGCATAATGGGAATATGTCGCTCGGTTTAAGATCTTCAAGGATTTTTATGACTTTAAAGCAGGCTGTATGGTCATTTTTGAAAATCCTGCTATGCCCGAGCTCATGGCTATGCCTATCACTGAACCCACTGCGCCTGTGAATGTCATTGGTGATAAGGTTAAGGGAAAGGGGAAGATGTACCCTGAGAATGAGGCTAGGGGAAGTGACGAAGAACCTATGGATCAAGATGTTGAAGACACCATGGCTACTATGATCAAGGCTATGACATTTCTAATGGAAAAAGGCTAGAAGGGTGAGAGGATTGAGGAAGAGGACCCTATGACCAAGATCATGAAGAAGCTCGCCAGGGCCCTAACTGAGAAAGCCAATCTGTTAAAAGAATCACCACTTACTATCGAATATAAGATAGTTCTAGAATGTGACTTGGATACATGAAGACTACAGAGGATGCTCCGCCTGCCGCTGACATCACCACTGAAGTCCCTCCGCTTGTGGAGGATGAAAACATGGATGATGTAATGTTTAACATTTCTGATGTATTTGATGCAAACAATGTCGCCTATAAGGCTTTCAATTTAATGAATGACTCTAGTTTTGCTTACTTGTTTGATGTTTCACCTGATGGATCCATGCATTCACATAATAATACACATAACCTTTTAGGCATTCACGATAGTTCTTTACATGAAATAAATCTAAGTACTGATGAAAACCCAAAAATGGTAACCATTTCCAATGACTTCTCTCCTGAAGAAAGAAGTGAGATAATAAAAGTGCTTAAAAGATGCATTAACGCTTTTTATTGGTTGTATGAAGACATGCCAGGGGTCAGCCGTCACATTTCTGAACATAGAACCGATCCTAAGTTTAAACCCGTCAAATAAAACCTCTGTCGGTTAAGGCCAGAATGGGCATAACAAGTTAAGGTAGAGGTTTTGAGGTTAATCGAGGCTCATTTCATCAAAGTGGTTGAATACCTGACATGGTTGTCCAACATCGTCCCGATTTCGAAAAAAGGATGGTATGGGTCCAAGTTTGTGATGATTTCCAGGATCTCAATTAAGCTTCACCTAAGGATGGTTTCCCACTTCCCCACATCGATGTCCTAATTGATAATGCCGATAGAGTAGCTATGTACTCATTCATGGATAGGTTCTCGGGGTACAATCAAATCTCGATGGATATTATTGACAAGGTTAAGATAATATTCATCACCGAAAGAGGGGTTTACTACTACAAGGTTATGCCGTTTGGGTTGAAGAACGTCGGGGCTATACTTACTAATGTGCTGTGACTGCTTGCACGACATGATCATAAGGAGGTAGAGGTGTATGTGGATGATATGATTGTGAAGTTTGCAACTCGAGAAGAGCTCCCCGCTATTCTTGACAGATTCATGACTCGTATTGAGATGTACAATCTCCGCCTAAATCTGAAGAAATGTGTGTTTGGGGTCACTTTAGGAAAATTACTGGGACACGTGGTCAGCTAGAAAGGAATTGAAATGGATCATGATAAAGCCAAAGCCATCAGGGATGTGCCTCCTCCAAAAACAGAAAAAGAAGTTCTATCATTTCTAGGCTCCCTACAGTATGTCAGTCGGTTCATCGCCCATCTCACTACTGTATGCGAACCTATCTTCAAACTGTTGAGAAAGCAACAACTAGTTGTATGGAACGACCAATGCCAAGTGGCATTTGACAAAATCAAAGCTTACCTAATCGACCCACCCGTTCTTGAAACCACCCACCCCCGGGAAACTATTAATCCTGTATTTGGCAATTAAGGAGTCTTCTACAGGGGCAATTCTTGTCCAAGAACATGATGATAAGTGGGAACATGCGGTCTACTACTTGAGCAAGACGTTGTTCGATTATGAAACCCAGTGTGAGCAGGCCAACATTTTCAGGTTTGGTTGTGCACGCGGAGTGCGGTGCGCTGGGCGTAATTCGGTGTAGTTTGAGGAAACTGCGGTGTTTAAATGCAGTGGCTTTGTAAGCAAAAAATGTGATTATATTGAGAAATATATTTGCACATTTTATTAAGAAAAGATATTTTTGAAATAAAGCATTTTTAATTTATTTAAAAATAAAATAAAGTCACAACCCGGTTCAACTCCACCGGGAATTGTGGTATACTGTCCCGAAATGGGATTTTTATACCAAAAAGAAAATGAGATTCTGAGTTCAAACATAATAGTTACTCATATTGTTCAAATTGCTTGGATTAATTTTGGAGTTTTGGAATTTGTGGTGGTTTCTGCATTACAACAGCTTTATTTAAGAATTAAATTCAAGAAATAAAATGGGCATTATAACGACTTAATAAGTAGACATTTTCTACCGAATTTAAGGCAGAGTAAAGGCAACACTTAGGTATGGGCCCGAAAACTCGGATAGAGTTTCCTTACACTCTAGATGTTTGTCCGTACCTGCGAGCATATTTACATATATTATAATTTAAGTGGCACCAGTGGCTCACTTAGCCAGAGAAATGGAATGCAATATATAATAATAAAGCAATAAAAATGTGTTTTAATGAATTTGAAAGTTGGGCTTAGAGCTAATTACCCTTAGTTTACCTTTTCATCTGTCCAGGATGACTTGAGAGCGGGTACAGGACCGAAGTTGTCAGAGGTTGTGATTTGATTGGAAAATAGATTTAACCCCAGTTATGACTATAACCTTGGATTATTTCTAAAGGAAAATGTGAAATTTGGTTGTTTTTAAATCGAAGATCACTGTGGGATCTTGATCTAAAAAGGCCGTGAGGTGAGTTTATACCGAATGTCGGTGATAGAACTCAGATCTAGGATTATTTTGACAGAGTTTTGGGGCTTTTAGGATTCCCACAATTGAAAAAGGACATAAAGGTAATTTTGGAATTTTAAAAATTTCGTCTCTTTCTGCAAATGAGGGGGTGCACCCCTTTATATTGAAGGGTGGTAATTAGCTGGCTGGCTAATCACCACAGGTAAATAGCCGGCTGGCTAATCACCACTCTGACAGAATTTTACATCAGATCTCGTAAATTCTGGTCGGATCTCGGTAAGATTTGATTTTTTTACTGTAAATTGGTAAATAGCCGGTGGGGTAATTGCCTATATTTGACCAAACTTTGACTTTTGATTTTTCAGTAGGAAATGCTAAATCAGAGCTTCCCTGGAATGTGGATTTTTGAGTTTCAGATTTTGGATGACAATTCAGTCCTTTTTAGCTTATTTGTCTGATTGCTAAACGCAATAGGCATTATTCCTTATCGGGCCGGAACGGACCTGTGGTAACAGTTTGCCCCTCGCATACGTAAATTTCGTGTTAGAAATTTTGTCGTATTCGAAACAAATAAAATAGAGTGTGTGGGATGCAATGAGTTAAAAAATATTTTTAATCGACAAGTTTTGAAACAAAGTATATTTTGCCCCTTCGATTAAATTTTTTTAATGAGTTGCTTGAGGTTGAGGAATTGACCAGGGGTCGAAATAAATATTTTTGGATGCTTGATTCATGTGTGACTATGTAAAAACAGCTTTTAGGTCCGGTCGTTTTGAAAACGATGCAGAAAATGGATGAAAAATGCAAAATTGTAAAAATTTTAAAAATACACGTAATTAGCCGGCGGGCTAATTACCTATATAACAGTAACTTTATAGCCGTTACACGTAAATGTGTGGGACACGTAAACGCGTGGCAATTGGATAGGTCGGCGGGCTAATTACATTACCAGCGGTCTATAAAAATAGTAGCTTGGCTCCCATTTTCTTCACACCAACAATTCTCTCTTCTTTCTTTTGCGTTTTCTGCTCCTGATTTTTGAAAATTTCTGCCTCCGAGCTATTTTTGATGATGATTTCTTTCATTTTCTTCCCTTTTCTACTCCTTCTCTTTAGATTCTGTGGGGTCTCGATGTGGTTCAAGCTTTATAACATTCGCTTGGATCTGCCAGCCATTCAAGTGACTACTTAGAACGTGCTTATTGATAGCGAACAAGTGAAACTTTCTGAGGTTCCGACCGAGGCTTTGTATGGGCTTCCGCCCAATTGGATGTATCACGGCATCGCTCTGGGGGATTTTGTTTCGCATGCTTTGAAGCCTTCCGACCATCTTTCTCGGATTTTGCTAAGCCTTACTGTTGTTTTTATTTTGCGCAAAGACCTATCAATTTTATTGTTTATTTATATATATTTTTATTGTGAAAATTTATTTAATGCAGTGATTTATTATTTTTGATAATCATGTGAGTTGTCGAAAATTGGTGTGTGATACATGTGTATGCATTGTTTAGGTTACTAAGCATGACAACGCTAGCATTACCCACTTTCATAAGTAGTATAAGGTGCTATCCCCTAGTGCTAAGGCCATCGTTGACGAGACATCTTTGGGGAGGATGGTCAGGAATTACAAGTACTTTAGGCACCACAAGTATCCATACATCCGAGCTGGTACATTTACCTACATCTTGAGCAAGTGGTCCAATACTACCTACACTTTCCATTTCCATTGCAGGGAGTATACTATCCGCTGGATTATTGCGCTATCATAGGTCTACTCTTCCACGGTAATGTGATCCATTTCAACACTTATTTCACTTATGATAATTTTAATGCGGAGATCATTGAAGCTTTGATTGGATACTCTGAAGACAAGTAGGGCCAAGTTTCTTGCAAGAAACTCATGACTTTTTGGACCTCTAGGATAGAGGGTATCTCACCACTGCCTGCGAGGCTAGAGCTTTAATGGCCACTACCTTGTCATGGCTGTGTTTTCCCACCGAGGGTTCGATCGTGAATCTCCATATTCTATCAGCTTTAATAGATCCATCTCGCTTTGGTGAGTATGGATGGGGCCAAGCCACATTGGGTCACCTGTACTAGGCTCTTGACCAGTGCATAAGGAGCAGGATTGACAAGTTCAAGTCTTGTCTTTAGATTGTTTATGTAATGACTTAACCCTTATCTCTTTTCTTTATGAGTATTTTGTCCATTTTTGGTGTTCAGATCTCTTTCTTGACTGCTTGCAGATCTGGTTCTTTGAGATTGGGATCCTTTTGAGGACCAAGCTCGTGCCTAATAGTGGTTTCTCATTCTGCCCTCGACTGCCACACTATTTTTATGTTTGGGAAATGGAGTCTGGTTTTGCTCTTTCTACCTGTCTTCCTACCCTTTCTTCGGAGCAGGTGTGTCTCATAATTTTCTTAGTTTACTTTAATTGCTATATCTACTACAATCGTTGTACTGATGTCTGGCTTTCTTCCTTTTTTTTAGATTAGGATGTAGCCTTGGGGGCATGCTCTTCACTGGCCGGAGGTCATGAGATTTGCTGGGGAGTTTATGAACACCCGATTGATCATAGAGACCCCCTTCTCTTTGGAGTTGTACCTAGGAGATTGCATTCAGGATTGGCATCTTCCTCCCAGGTTGCATTCTATTCCTGCTAAGGTGCTTCAATGGGTCTTTTGGCCTCGCTGCTCACCTGGCTCTACACGATTGGCCTCCAAGGTTATCTCTAGCACCTTTCCGGAGTGGGTTGGGGGATACGGGGAGTTCTGCCATTTACAGCTGCTTGGATGGCCAGATATGGATCCTATTCCTATCGCACCTCAGTAGGATGTCCATAACCATCCTGAGGATGATGATTCTTCGGCTTCTGTACATGAGGCCTCTGCCCCTTCAACTTCTGCCCTTAGTGACTAGGCCAGATCAGGTTTGCCTGAGGCTGTCCAGATGACGGTACTTTCCCTTTCACTAGCTTGAGTCTTTCTTTCTTTTATGGTTGCCATTGTTTCAACTATCATGCTTAGTTAGACTGACCCAAACTCGCTCTATTATTTTTGCAGGATCACCAGGGTAGGAAGAGACCTGCGACTACTTCTACTCATGTGGGTAGCTCTTCGGCGTCATCTGTCTCGCCTTAGGGCCTAACAATGGTGGAGGGGCATCGGGGCTTTGAGTATCAACCTCCCATGTTCATGATGTACCGCCCCAACCTGAGCACTTATACTCCAGTCATTCTGCCTTATTTGGATCCTGAGCATCTGGTGACTTTCCATCCTGCTGGCACCACTCATGTTAGTCTCCTCTGTCTTTTCTTCTTTTGCCTTTTGGTTTTGGATTATGATAGTTCTGACTTGCTTTGATCTATCATTCTTGTAGGTGCCTATTGCTGATAGCATCTTCGATTGGGGGTATATTCATGGCCAATGGCGCTTCATGATGACCCAAAACTCGGATATGGCTGTATGTTTGTTATTTTATTATGTTAATGATGATGCATGGCATGTCATGAAATGCATATGAATGATTCATGTTGAAATGTTGCAGCTGGAGATTCGACTGCTCCGAGCTTGGTTGGGTATCCTTCAAGTGGACGACCGGCAGCAGCAGCCACAGCAGGGACAAGGCAATCCTCCTGGATTCTTCTCGTAGGGCAATTAGATAGGCTTTTTCTTTCCTTTTGTTTTTATGTTTTGCTTTGCTTTCTTTTGGGCCATTTTTAATGCCTCCCTTTGTATGAACACATTTTTGTATAAATAAAATTTTCTTTGTTCCCTCGCCTTGTGTTTCCTTTTCATTGTTGGTTGAGTTTATCGGGGTAATCTGCCAAATATTGACATATTCCCCTATAAACTACGTAAAGTAAACTGTTACCCTTGTGAAATTTTGCCATGGAGGATTACATCCGTTTTCGTGTTGATCTGAATGTTTATCTGAAGAACTCTAATGGTTGGGATCATCTCGGGGTTTGTAGTTTAGCACACATGAAGGAGTACTGTCGCATCTTTGTCAAGGATAATATGATCCAAGCTGCTGTCAGGTTTTGGGATCCTGTTGACATCGTGTTTCGGTTCGGGGATCATGAGCTATGCCCGTTGTATGAGTAGTTCTTTGGGCTTCTTCGGTCCTCTACCGATATGCCTTCGATTATCCCGGCTGTTGGAAACAATAATCCGGAACACTGATATCCGGATCAGGTTTGAAGTAAACAAAACCTAAGTATAAGACTTATCCGGATGATCCAAAGGACTAAAGCTATATCATTCGGAAAGTTAAGATATTACCAAGTCCTAAACAAGGCACTCAAGTCAAGACAAGTACCTAAGCATAAAAGGAATCATCCAGTTAAAGTTTGGAAAGGAAACAAACTATTAACTGTTAAGTCTAGCATCTGGTAGAACTGATTGAAGCTACACCGGAAGAAGGCAGATCCAGAGATATAGAGTCTGAAGATATCCGGAAGACTCCTATATTAGACAAAGGGAAAAGTTTCAAATATAACTTTCCCTCCACCTTTTGGTCCATGAAGTCAAAGATCCTTTCCCCACGACAAAGACAAAATGACAGCTTGCATATTTCAGAGAAATAATAAAAGGACTGACACCGGACAGTAAAAGCTAAATACCTTTTTCTCTTAGACTAATAAGGAGGCATGTAGAGCTCACACCAAAAAGCAATTGGTATAAAATTTGGTGCATCACAAAATGCCAATGAAAACGATCATTGACAACTTTTCAGCCTCAATCCCAAGACTTTAAATGGGTAAAATTATAGTCTAACGGATTGATCAATCACTTCAAAAGCACCACCTATAACCTGATCAAGGGTGAAGATTTATTCAAAGTCCAACAACCCACAACGGTTACATTTATGATCGAAGCCTATAAAAGGAGCTCTTCACCATTTGAGAAGATAACTGGTTGATTTACAAAAAGCAAGTAATAAAGCATACTTATTCAATCAGTTGATATAATCCCTTGAAGAATCAATTAAATTCCACATCTGTTGTAAGGATTCCTAAGTGAACTATAAACTTAAGGAAATCCAAAAACCAAAACCTTTGTGAAAAACAAGAGTGTGAGAATCTCCAACTTGGGTGAGTTATGAGATTGGGATATAAATTAAAGTAGGTGTTCAGTGGGATCTCCCTATAAGACTCAGCTTAGATTCGAGGTAGAAGGCTAAGTGGTATATCCTACTAAAGACTAAAGGACTCAGCTAGGAGTTGGTGCTTCTAGTGGTATATCCTACATCCGAAAGGGGTTACCATCCGAAGACAATTTTCAAGGCTTGATTCCTACCAGTTGGAAAGGAATCCACTAGTGAAAAGCTCAGAGGAAGGAATGTATAGGGACTGGAGTAGCAGGGCTGAACCAGGATAAAAATCTTCTATGTTTGATTTCTCTAACTTTTATCTTTTGCATAATATTATCATAACTGCATCATTCAGATCCATCATCCGGTTCATAATCAAACACGCTACAGTAAGACTTTTTAAAGTCTTTATATTTCATGAAAAAGGGTCATTCACCTCTTCTGACCTCATAAAGACCCTCACAGGGACCAACAAGTGGTATTAGAGCACGTGCTCAAACTAGTGATCTAACATTCTCGAGCTAAAGATCCATATATTTTGATTCATATCTGTCCTCCACTCTTCACCGGTGAACACTACAAGTTCTACAAAAACGGATGAAGAACTTCATCTAGTCACAAAGTATGCAAGCATGGTTATTTAGTGAAGATGGTCCATATGAGCCTACTTATGAAGTAAAGGGTATGACTACCCGAAATCCATCAAGCATGTGGGATGAGAATGACTTTAAAAAGTTACGTGAAAATGCAAATGCTATTAACATGCTTCATTGTGCTCTTAGTGCAGCTAAATTCAATAGGATATCTAGATGTAAGACTATAAAAGAGATATGGGAGAAGTTGGAAGTAACCTATGAAGGAACCACCAAAGTAAGAGAAGCTAAGCTTGATCTAGTCCAACAAAAGTTTGAATCCTTCAAGATGAAGCCTAAAGAATCAAGCAGCAGCATGAACACTAGATACACCAATCTCCTGAATGAGATGAAGAGGCTGGGAAAGGAGATTCCAGAAGTAGAAATGGTCAAGAAAGTGCTCCGGAGTCTCACCAAGGAATGGGACAATGAAAAGACTGCCATTGAGGAAGCTCATGACTTAAATTTTTATAGTTATGATGAACTCATTGGTAATCTTCTAACCTAAGAATTGCCCTTGGAGAGATATAGCCAATAAGAAAAGTAGCTTGAGGAGAAAAAGAAGGCCATTGCACTTAAGGAAGAATCCATCGGATCAGCTTCATCTGGAGAGGAAGAGCAAATCAATGAATCATTGAGCACCAAAGATCAACTTGCTCTACTAACTAGAAGGTTAAATTGATTCATACAAAAGAAAGATAGAAGGAAATAAAAAAGGTATGAATCCCGAAAACCAAGAAAAGGGACTTCTAGAAGAGACAAGTCCAGAAGGAATTCGGAAGAAAGAAGAATCCGGAGAAACAAGCTGCATGCTTTGAATGTGGTGAGAAAGGCCACTTCAAAACAAAGTGTCCTAAGCTTAAAAGAACCAAGAAATTCAAATAGAAGGCAATGGTGGTCACCTGGAGCAATAGTTAAGAAAGTAGCAGCTCATCCTCAATAGAAGAAGAAGAGACTGCAAATTGTGCGTTCATGGCTCTAACTGATCCAAAAGTAGATCAATCCAGAAGGAACATCTCCAAGCAAGAAACAGTGTAAATCAAAGAATTAGAATCAGATACAGCAAACACTGAGGTAAATTCTTGCTCTAATTCTGCTTCTAACCTTGACCTTGCAAAAGCTCTTTCTATTGTTATCAAGGGTGTAAAGAAGAATGTAAAAGCAATCAAGTCTCTTAAAAGAGCAGTACTGGAGTTGGCAGAAGATGCTGAAGTAATGGCATAAGACATCAATATGGTTAGAGCAACCAAGAATATTGATGTTGTAGAGGAAAACTTCCTAAGGAATCAAGTCCAGATCCTAAATGCAAATGTAAGGGGACTGGAGAGAGAAATCAATCTATTAAAGGAAGTATCCGGGAAGAGGCCAGAGACAAAAGCTTAGAGAAGAGATAATCCTCCTCCTACTCAGAATAGATTTCAAAGGACCCCCAATCAAAAGATGAAGGGAGCTAGCAGGCAACTACAAGCTTAAAGATATACCGCTGCTCAAAAGGGAAAGGCTAAGGTAGCTTACAACCAACATCCTATCAAACAAATAAGAAACCATGGAGCAGAAGTTGCACCTCCAACCAGCTTTTGGATTAACACCAAACCATCCACCAGTGTGTAAAAAGCTGGATATAAAGGCAACTATGGGAAAAAGGATCTGGAGAAGATCAGCGAGAAGCAAAAGCAAAACATACCTATTTCAGGGTGCATGTTTTATGGGAAAACCAATCATATTACTAAATCATGTAGATTAAAAAATGGTTATTATGATATTTACCCTTGGCTTGAGATGGTTATTAACCCGAGAGGAACCAAATCTGATTGGGTGCCCAAACCCACTTGATTTATTTTGCAGGTGTGCCTTAGATCCACAGTAGATCAACACACATGGTATATTGATAGTGGATGCTCAAGGCACATGACAGGTGATGAGAAGGTCTTCATCACATTAACTCAGAAAAAGGGAGGAAAAGTAAGCTTTGGAGACAATCAAAAGGGACAAATCATTGGTCATGGAACCATTGGATCTGAATTTAAGATTGAAGATGTCTCACTAGTTGATGGACTGAAGTTCAACTTGCTAAGTGTGGCCCAATTATGTGACAAAGGAAGGAAAGTCACATTTGACTCCGGAGGCTGCTCAATCTATGACAGTAAGTCCAATCAACTTGTTCTTTATACACCTAGAGTAAATAATGTCTATTCTGTAAACATTAAAAATGATAAGAAGAATATATGCTTAGTGTCTAAAGAAGAAGGATCATGGCTATGACACCTGAGGTTGGGACATGTAAGAATGAACCTCCTGTCCAAACTAGCCAAAAAGGAATTAGTTATGGGATTGCCTAAGGTTGCTTTTGATAAGGATCATTTGTGCACTGCATGCCAACTAGGTAAACAATATAAGAAAAGTTTCCCTTCCATCTCATACATTCCTTCCAAAAGAATACTTGAACTCTTACATATTGATCTCTTTGGTCCAATCAAGCCATTGAGTTTAGGTTGAAGAGAATATACCATGGTCATTGTGGATGACTATTCTCGATATTCCTAGGTTCTCCTGCTACCAAGCAAGGATGAAGCTTTTGACAAATTCTCCAAAACATTCATCAGGATAGAAGTAGAATAGGACTTAAGCATTGCATGCATCCGGAGTGATAATGGTGGAGAATTGAAAATAAGCTTTTTGATAATTTTTGTAACTCCAAGGGTATTGAACACAACTTCTCTGCCCCTCACACTCCTCAACAGAAAGGAGTTGTTGAGAGAAAGAACAGGACCATAGTTGAGATGGCTAGAACAATGCTTAGTGAAAATTGTTTACTAAAATATTTTTGGGGAGAGGCCGTAAATACAACATGCTATATATTGAATAGAGCTCTCATTAGAAAGACCATCGAAAAGACCCCATATGAAATCTAGAAGGGAAGAAAACCCAAAATTGGGTATTTCAAAGCATTCGGACGTAAATGCTACATCCTTAACAATAGAGAGCAACTAGGAAAATTTGATCCTAAATCTAATGAAGCAATTTTCCTTGGCTACTCAACACATAGTAAGGCTTATAGAGTCTTCCATAAATGAACTCAAACTATGGTAGAGTCTATACATGTAGATTTTGATGAGACTAACACTGCAGGAAAGAAAAGCTACACTCCGGAAGATCAAGTTTTGGAAGCCGAAAAATCTGGAGAAAAGGAGGAAGCAGGAATTCCTGATTCACTTCAAATCAAGAAGTACAAAAAGGAAGATGAAGGAATATCCTTTGATCCAGAGGTAAAACAAGTTAATCTCAACCCACAGGAGATTGACTTTAATGAAGGCCAAGAAGGAATGGTTGAAACTAAAATGGAGCAAGTCCTAGTTCAACATGAAGGCCTACAAAGAGAGATTCAGACCCACAGAGATCATTCTATCGAAAATATTCTGGATGATGTTCAGAATCTAGTTAGAACCAGAGGTCAGCTCAACCGGATGATGAGCTATGCTGCCTTTGTCTCTCTTATAGAGCCAAAGAAATTTCAAGATGCTAAAGGCGATGAAACCTAGATGATGGCAATGTAGGAAGAGCTAGATCAATTCACCCGGAATGATGTATGGGATCTAGTGCCCTCTCCTAAAGGGAAATTAATCATTGGCACCAAATGGGTGTTTCGGAACAAGCTTCATGAATCTAGAGTAGTGGGGAGAAACAAGGCAAGACTAGTTGCCCAAGGCTACAACTAGCAAGAAGGAATAGATTTCAAAGAAACTTTTGCTCCTGTAGCAAGGTTGGAAGCAATCTGAATCCTATGTGGTTTTGCATCATTCATGGCGTTCACATTATACCAAATGGATGTCAAAAGCGCATTTCTAAATGGTATCATCCAAGAAGAAGTCTATGTTAAGCAACCACCTGGATTTGAAGATCCAAAACATTTAGATCATGTCTACAGGCTGAAGAAGTCTCTCTATGGATTAAAGCAAGCACCAAGAGTTTGGTAAGAAAGATTAACCTCATTCCTAATATCCAAGGGATATACTAGAGGCAAGGGAGACACCACACTATTTATCAAGAAGAAGAAAAATGATATTATTCTAGTCTAGATATATGTGGATGATATCATTTTTAGAGCCACTGATGAAAGGATGTGTGAAGAATTCAACTCTCAAATGTAGAGGGAATTTGAGATGTCCATGATGGGAGACCTCAACTTCTTCCTTGGTCTACAAATTAAGCAAAGTCCGGATGGGATTTTCATTAACCAATCAAAGTATATTAAGGATATTCTGAAGAAGTTTGAAATGGACAAAAGCAAGCCTATGTCCACTTCGATAGGATTAGAAACAATCTTATCCAAAGATTGTGAAGGAGAAGAACTTGATCAGAAGGTCTATAGAGGAATGATTGGTTCACTCTTATACTTGACAACTAGTAGACCTGACATACACTATACAGTTTGCTACTGTGCAAGGTATCAAGCCAATCCTAAGGATTCCCATCTCAAGGCAATTAAAAGAATTCTTAGATACCTCCTAGAAACCACTGAAGTTAGGTTATGGTATCCTAGTAATGGAGATTTCACACTCCAAGGGTTCACTAATGCAAATTATGGCAGAGATACTCTTAGAAGAAAGAGTACATCCAGAGGCTGCTATTTCCTTGGAGATTGCTTAGTATCATGTTATAGTAAAAAGCAAACTTTAGTTGCCTTATCCACTATAGAAGAAGAGTATATGGCAGTTGGAAGCTGCATTGCTCAACTCCTATGGATCAAACAATAACTTGAAGATTATAGAGCACAATCCAGATGTGTGGATGTTATGTGTGACAACAAAAGTGCTATTGATGTGTCAAAAAATCCGGTACTCCATAGTAGGATGAAGCATGTCAATATAAGGCATCTTTTCATTAGGGATCATGTGATGAAGAAGGATGTTGCATTGGTATATGTCCCAACCAATGAACAAAAAGCAGATATCTTTACTAAGTGACTAAGTAAAGATTAATTTGGAAAGTTAAGGGAGTTTATGGGAATGACAAATCCAATCTAGGGACAATCCGAAAGTCAGCTTCAAAATAAAGCCGGACCCTAGACTAAATCCAGAAGAGGAAAAGCACTGGAAGAAAATTTATTCCGGAAAAATGCCATGTCAACAGATAAAAATGACATATGGCAGTAAAAGTGCATAAAGGTAACAGTTACCTTTTGAATCTCAAAAGTCCATTAGCTGTTGCACACGCGGTAAATACATCAGTTATTTCAAAAATAAACCATTCCAATTCTCTGGTTAATCTGAATTTACCTCTCTCCAAATATTCCGACTGCTATGTCATCAATCCAGTCAAACAACTGTCATCCGGATTACCAAAATACCCTCACTTTTAAGACTCTATAAACCCCCCTAAAGTTCATCCTCATCCACACGCGAGCAACACACTCTTACTGTTACTCTACAAATTTGAAAACTCAAAACCCTAATTTCTTCAAATCCTTCCAAATGGCAGAAATCAACACCTCACATATACCTAAAGCCCTTCCCAACATGAATATCTTTCAAGAGTCTGATCTGAAAGATTCTAATTTCTCTCCCTTAAATCTAAAAACTACTGAACCAGTGATTCCTACTAATTATCTGGGTGATAGATATCTCTTCAAAACCCCTACTCAACCCTGATTGAGGATCAAAATCTGGGTGATTTCTTAAAAATAAACTGCCCTAACTACCTTGATCTCGTTTGAGGATTCTATGAGAATCTCTGTGCGTATAATCATAATGATGCCCTACGAACCAAAGTCTAGGAGAAGGACATCACCATCACCCCAGAATTTTTTGAAAAGCGCTTTAACATGAAGAACTCTAGAATCTTGATGAGGAAAGATAGAGACGAAACGGGTGTTAACTATACCCTAAAACTCTGGCTTCATGAGAACTACTTTGGAGATAAGTTCTCCACCTATTTCCTAAAAACTCTAAGGTACTTGCAACATGCCATGGTGAAACTGATACTAATCCGGAAGGGATCCTTGACTATAGTGTCTTCCTTCTATCACTACATCCTGTAGCACTGAGTTGGGTGTATAGAAGTAAATTGGCTAGTGGTTATCATCAATTACCTAAAGAGCCATGTAAACTCTCATGGTGCTCTCATCACCCAAATCCTCCAAGCCATTGGAATTGATCTCACCAGATTTGATGTTCTGTCCAAAAAAGCCATCCTTAAAAAGAACTTCAAGAATCTATGGTATAATGAGAAATGGGATGAGGAAAAGGCTAAGAAAAAGAGGGATGAGACGAAATCAAAGGCCCATAAAGCTATGGATTCGGAAGCACTAGCCCCTGCTCCTAAGAAACCCAGAACCACCAAAACCAAAGCTCAAAAGTGAATAGCAGTAGTTTTAAAAGAGGTCAATGAGGACTCTCTGCCCCTCACTCAGATTCTAAAAGGCAGTTCAGAGAAGCCTAGGCCTAGGGGGGGATTTATTAAAACCGCAGCAAAGAAGGGAAGCAATGTGGTTGATGAAATTGCTACTAAAGCCATTGAGGCAGGAAGAAAGAAGGCCAAAAGAAGCCTAGCAGAAATGGAAGATGATGATAAAGAGACTGAGGATGAAAGGCCAGTGCCCAAGAAATAGTTTATCCGGAAAGGTCTAACATTTGATGAGACAGTGGCTGTTAAGGCACAACAAGCAACAAAAGGAAGAAGATTGGTTGGGATTGTGCTTAATGAAGAAGCCACACAGTACAGAGAAAAAGCTACATTGGAAAAAGCCAAACAGTCCAAGGGGAAGAATGTGACAGGGGCTATAGAAATAGTTGGACTAGAGGATGAGCAGTTTGAAATTATCCAACAAGTTATCAAGGATAACATCAAAATCAACCGAGAAAGAACTGCAGGACCTGAAAGCTTATCCGAGATACCACCAATCCTAGTAGACCCCAAGGATATGGATACTCTGTCCATGATCTTAGAAGCATACACCTTCATTTTTGCATCCAGACAAGAGCACCTTTTGAAGAATCTACTAAATGAGCAAGCAGTGGTTATAAATCTTGAAAGTCCTATAAAGGCATACGGAGAGGATGTTGAGGAAAATTCCAACAGTCCTAGTAAAATGGTTAAAAGTCCTGTAAAGGCAAGTAGAGGGGTGGCTGAGGATAGTTCTAGCCATCCGAGGGTTGAAGAGGAAGAGGTAAAGAAGGTAGATCAGAATCAGACCCAACAAATTAATGAGGTAAATATAACATTGAGAATCTTGCTGCTGAAAATAGGGACAACTTAGCTACAGAGTCTCAAATTGTAGTTAAGGATCTAGTGCCTATCCTGGATGAAAAAATCTGGAGGAGGGATTGGGTCTGGGATCTGAAGGGCACACTTCTGAAGTGGACCCTAAGGACGAGGCCAATTTGGAGGAAAGGTTGGAAGAAGAAGAAGGAGAGCGGGAGGATGAAGATATAGTCGGTGAGGATGATGAGAAAGAAAGTTCATTTGGATCATCCAGAGATGACTCATCACCGAAAGACAATTTTCCCCCATCCACTACTCTAGTTATCCTGCCTGCACATAATTCTAAAGACTCTAAGGTCACTGCAACACTTAAACTCCTACAGAAGGCTTCTCTTGAACAATATGAAGAAGGATTTGTGAAACAAAGCCTCCAGAATATATGCACGCATCTGAAAGCAGTGGAAAAAGAGCTCATGAAGCAGTCTAGGTTAGAAATAAAGAAAGATTTGAGTGCGATAAAGGGGAGTCTAAAAAGGGTTGAAGAAATAGTCATGGCCTTTCCCACCCCAGGGACCATAGCCGAAGCCTCTCTCTCCTAGATTAATCCAACCCTCAATGAGCTCAAATAAAATGTTTCCACAACAAACAGAGCAGCTGATCAGGCCAATACCTTAGTTTCCAATAATTGTAGGACCATCATAGAGAAAGTTACTTCCTCCTCCTCTGAGCAAACAGAGGAAATAAAAGCCTATCTGGACTCCAAGTTTGAAAACTTGTCAAAATTCATATATGAAAAAGAAGCAAAAGCCGCTCTCCCATGCCTAACAAAGCAACAACAAGAAATTTTGGACAAGTTAACAAAGTTTTTTGAATAAGACCTACCCAAGAAGCTTACTATTTATACTGCAAACATTGCTCAAGATGTGTGTGGACAGTTAAATGAGCAAGATAGAGTGGTTAAGTGAGCCAAAGATGGAGTATGCAAAGAAATTGCCGTTGTAAACACAAGTATTCACAATATCCGGAAGGGCTTAAGTGAAGAAATCTCTCTCCTACAAACCAGACTCAATAATCTCTTCATCTTCAGATCCTCTTCCTCCGGACCATCAATTCCTGAAAGTCAGCTGCTCCTATCTTCCACAACCTTATTCAGACTATTGGGGACTCTGGATTCTTTAGGCAGAAAGGGGTCACAACTCTTCTAAGGTACTTTTTCCTTACTTTGACCCCAAAGATCAAGAGCTTGTTCTGCACCTTCATCCAATCATCAAGCAGTCTTATGATCATCTCAAAAGAACAATCCACCCCTACTACCTAACTCCGCATCCAGTAAATAGGATCATTGATGAAAGGGCAAAGGGCCATCCTGACTACTCCATTTACTCGAGCGCATGGTAGCAAGCCTGGGATAATCAAACCTACATAGTCATTGATCCCCATGATGCAAAAAAAAGGGGGAGGAAAGTCAGAGTCAACATGGGGAGGAAGGAAGTGGAGAAGATAAGGCACTAAGAGTAAAGAAGAGCGGACCATCCGGAGAGAAAGTTAAGCTAGCTAGATGATATCAAATGTAAAATCTTGTAATAGCTAGATTCACTCTTACATGTATTTCTGTATCTGTACTCTCAAACTTCATAATGTTAATTATTGTTAACAACATAAGTATATATAAAGTGAATTCTTAACTATTAAAAATTGCTTCTAAAGTACAATCTGTTATTGTACTAAAACAAACTTAGAAGCTAGAATTAAAAAATGTTGGGGGAGTTAGGATGCTAGAATTATGGGGGAGCATTGTAAATGACTAAGTATCAAGAATCATACTTAGATCATAAAACCCTCTATGTCTTATGCTTAGTTGACTCATGTTTTTGTTTCCATCAAATGGGGGAGATTATTGGAAACAATGATCCGATCTGGATTAGGTTTGAAGTAAATAAAACCTAAGTATAAGACTTATTCGGATGATCCAAAGAACTAAAGCTATATTGTTGGTCCCTGTTAGAGTATTTATAAGGGCAGAGGGGGGTGAATGGCCCTTTTTCATAGAATTTATAGACTTAGAAAAAGTCTATGTGTAGCGTGTTTGATTATGATCCGGAAGATGGATCCAAATGATAAATGTGATCCGGATGATGCAATATGAATGGAGAATAGTAAAAATAAACAAATATCAAACACAAGTATTTTATACTGGTTCGGCCCTACCTACGTCTAGTCCCCCGAATTTCCTTCTTCCGAGCTTGTCCACTAGTGGATTCCTTTTCAACGGGCAGGAATCAAGCCTTACAGATTTATCTCCAGATGATGACTTCTTCCGGAAGTAGGATATACCACTAGAAGAACCAACTCCTAGCTGAGTCCTCTCATCTTTAGTAGGATATACCACTTAGCCTTCTACCTCGAATCTAAGCTGAGTCCTATAGGGAGATCTCAGTCAAAGCACCTACTTCAAGTTCTATCCCAATCTCCCAACTCAACCAAGTTGGAGATTATTACACTTTCGGTTTGCAAAAAAAGGTTGGTTTTGGAGTTCCTTAAGTTTATAGTTTCACTTACGAATCCTTACAAACAGATTTTGAATCAAGGGTTCTTGGAGGGATTACTTTGACTGATTGAATGTGTATTGCTTTGTTACTTGCTTTTATAAGTCAATCAGTTGCCTACTCATTTGTTGAAGAGTTCCTTTATAGGCTTTGAATATAAATGTAGTCGTTTTTGGTTGGTGAGCTTACATTTAATCTTCACCCTTGACCAGGTTGTGAGGTGGAGCTTTTGGATCCGTTGATTAGTCTGTTAGACCATATTCTTGGGATTGGTACTGAAAGTTGTCAATGATCATTTTTCTTGTCATTTTGTGATACACTAACTTTTATACCAATTGTCATATGGTGTGAGCTCCATGCACACCTTTATTGGTCTAGTCTAAAAGTAGTTTAGATTTTCGCTGTCCTTTTTCTACTCCTTTTGACTTTTCTTTAAACTTTGCAAGCTGTCTTCTTTTTACAAAAGGTTCTTTGACTATTGTAGAGCAAGGAGGCACAAGGAAAGCTGTGTTTTATTCTTTCCTTAGTTATTGGATATAGGTCTTCTGGATGTGTCTTCTGGATGTCTTTTGGACCTATATGTTCCGGATCTTCCTTCCGGAGATGGCTTCAATAAATTCTTCCGGTTGCAAGTCTTGAAGATGGAAGTTTGTATTCTTTTCAGACTTTGTTCGGATAATTTTCCTCTAATTCTTAGGTTTCTAATTTTGTTCAATAGGAGATCTTAGGTTTGTTCGGATGCTTCCATTTGGATTTCAAGAGAGTTTCTTACACTTGTTTTTGTTTCTTTCAAACTTGATCCGGATTGATATTAGTTGTTATCATCCGGATCATTGTTTTTCCAACATATATCATACGAAAAGTTAAGATATTACCAAGTCCTAAACAAGGCACTCAAGTCAATACAAGTACCTAAGCATAAAAGGAATCATCTAGTTAAAGTTTGGAAAGGAAACAAACTACTAACTTTTAGGTCTAGCATCTGCAAGAACTGATGTAAGATACACCGAAAGAAGGCAGATCTGGAGATATAGAGTCTGAAGATATGTGAAAGACTCCTATATCAGACAAAGGGAAAAGTTTCAAATATAACTTTCCCTCCACCTTTTGGTCTATGAAGTCAAAGATCCTTTCCCCAAGACAAAGACAAAATGACAACTTGCATATTTCATAGAAAGTATAAAGGGACTGACACCGAACAGAAAAAGCTAAATACCTTTTTCTCCTAGACTAATAAGGAGGCGCGTGCAGCTCACACCAAAAAGCAATTGGTATAAAAGTTGGTGCATCATAAAATGCCAATGAAAATGATCACTGACAACTTTTCAGCCTCAATCCCAAGACTTCAAATGGGTTAAATTACAGTCTAAGGGATTGATCAACGGCTTTAGAAGTGCCACCTATAACTTGATCAAGGGTGAAGATTTATTTCAAGTCCAACAACCCACAATGGCTACATTTATGATCAAAGCCTATAAAAGGAGCTCTTCACCATTTGAGAAGATAACTAGTTGATTTACCAAAAGCAAGTAACAATGCATTCTCATTCAACCAGTTGATCTCTAAGAATTAATTAAATTCCATATCTATTGTTAGGATTCCTAAGTGAACTATAAACGTAAGGAAATCCAAAAACCAAAACCTTTGTGAGAAACAAGAGTGTAAGAATCTCCAACTTAGGTGTGTTGTGAGATTGGGATAAAACTTAATGTAGGTGCTTTGAGTGGGATCTCCCTATAGGACTCAGCTTAGATTTGAGGTAGAAGGCTATGTGGTATATCCTACTAAAGACTAAAGGACTCAGCTAGGAGTTGGTTCTTCTAGTGGTATATCCTACATCCGGAAGGGGTTACCCTCCGGAAACAATTTGTAAGGCTTAATTCCTGCCAGTTGGAAAGGAATCCACTAGTGAATAGCTCAGAGGAAGGAATCTCTGGGGACGAGAGTGGGCGAGGCCGAACCAGGATAAAAATCTTCTGTGTTTGATTTCTCTAACTTTTATCTTTTGCATTATGTTATCATAACTGCATCATCCAAATCCATCATCCGGTTCATAATCAAAAATTCTACACTAAGACTTTTTAAAGTCTTTATATTCCTCGAAAAAGGGTCATTCACCCCCCTCTAGCATTATAAAGACCCTTACAGGGACCAACACCGACACGTCACTCTGAATTTTCTGATTTGTTGATGAATTGTTTTTAGTTACAACGATTTGACTAGCGTCGATTGACTTATGATAATGGCTTGAGGTTGGATGTGGCTTTTGACATAGTCAGGGGGCTTTCCCCTAATGATGTGAGTTGGCTTTCGCTCATTTGTCTACTTTTGTCAGGGGCCTTCCTTTGCGAGGTTCCCACTATGGTTTACAGTTTTGCCTTCCTGACTATAGTTGATCAGATGCTAGAGGGGAAATCTCCCATTGCGTTTAGTTTGGCTGAGACACTAATCTTCGTGCACTTCTTGGAATGGAACTGAAGCTACTACTAAGGGTAGCAGGCTTCTTCTTCAGGTAACCTTTTTATTTGAGCCTTTCTTTTTGCATGAATCGCCCTTTCGGGTTTTCGATCCATCAGGCTTGCCTTAATTTTTGCCTGGACTGCCTTTTCAGGTTTTCAATCTAGCAGGCTATCTTTTCTTTTCTTTTTGTCTTATTTTTCTTATTTTTCATTTTTTTTTCATTTTTTTTGTCATTTGTTACTTTTGTAGGTTTGGCTCTGGGACAAGCTTTTCGTGTTGTCTATTCCCACAAGCGTGGATTATCATCCAAGGGCCTATTAGGAACAGGGCTCCATAGTTCGTATTGGCAATCATCCGTATAGAGACTTCATTGTCAAGGAGTGGGTTGATTTTATAGGTACTTGAGCTGCTGAGAATATTCGTTAGGTTTGCCCTTGGTGGGGTATCTCACATGTGACTACTGATGTCGCTAGAGGAGGCATGGTCCTCATCGGCCTTTTCGAGATCATCACCTACTCTCTTGGTCGCTTGTGCAGGAAGTACGACCATTCTCAGAGGTTTCCTACATCCCTGTGCACCCTGATTAGCCCGAAGTTGTCCTATACTCGGGTCTATCATCATGATGTGAGGTGGACCATTCGTGCTTAGGTGGAGATGAATTACTCCGTGCCTTTTGGTATTCACCCTTCTGAGGCTTATTGCATTTGGTTTACAAGTACTCACGGGCTTCCTACCCGTGGAGAGATGCTCATTAAGACGCAGAGACTCCATAGTTTCCTTTAGGGTCTTTAAGCTTGCCATTATATGTCTTTTTGTTCCCATGGGAGAATAAAGGCATCAAGCCTCGTCGTTTGTCTTTGTTGTTTCCATTCCCTGTTCGTAATGCACCTTTCTGTGTAATAAAGATGAGAAGATGTTATTTGAATGCATGTTTTATTAAATAATTTGCAGTTTCCATTTGATGCATTCATTCAGTATTTTTAACATGAACATGTTACTACAAAAGATATTATTTATTATGGAGGACAAGTGGTATTCATTTCCAAGAAATGCCCACTGTTGCCTAAGGCTCCGAGCTAATTTACCCAAGGCTCCACTCTTTTGTTTTGGAGTCTTTATTTTTGCTCAAGAGCCCTTACCAGCTCTTGATAGACTTAATGATTATTATTATTTTTTCTTCTTTCTTTTTTTATACGAGATAGCACTTTAGCTTGTCGTAATTGACCGGATTCATGAATTTGTTGCCATCCAAATCTGAGATCTTTACCGCCCCTTCATTGAGAGTCTTCTTTACCACGTACGATCCTTCCCAGTTTGGCTGGAATTTCCCTTGAGCATCCATGTGCATTTTGTGAGATTGCTTTAAGACTAAATCGCCCATCTTCAAAGGTTGGCTCTCCCCCTTAACTTTGTAATTGTAAGCTCTGGCCATACACTGTTGGTATAACTGTAGATTTTCCAATATGACTAATCGCTTTTTATCGATCAAGGTTAGTTCTTCATGCCTCACTTTTGCCCATTTATCTTTGAGAAGTGTGGCTTCAAGGGCTATGCGTAAAGAATTGATTTCCATTTCAACGGGTAATACCACCTCCATCCCATAGACAATGGAAAAAGGAGTTTGACCCGTAGGAGTCTTGACACTGGTTCTATACCCCCACAAGGCATAGGGATAATGATCAGCCCAATCTCGGTAGTTGGAAATCATCTTGGAGAGGATTTTCTTGATTGCCTTAATAGCTGCTTCCATAGCTCCGATGGCTTAAGGGCGATAAGGCAAAGAGCGATGATGCTCAATACCGTGCTTTTCAATAAGATCAACTGTTTCTCCTTGGAACTGAACACCATTGTCACTCACCATATGATGAGGAATGCCATACCTGGCGAAGATGTGTCGCTGAATAAATTGAGCCATTTTCTTGGCCGTGATGCTTGTATATGATTCTGCTTCAACCCGCTTGGAAAAGTAATCAACTGCTACTATAATGAATTGATGACCGTTGGTCGTAGAAGGTCTTATTTAACCAATGATATTGATACCCCCAGCCGAGAATGGCCAAGGCGTTGTTAAGCTTTGTAGTGTTGTCGGAGGTAAATGGCTCGCATCTTCGTATATCTGACAGATGTGGCAAGTCCTTGCTTCTTGAACACAATCAGCTATCATGGTCAGCCAAAGTGCCCCATTCTCTGGATTTTCTTTTCCATCTTGATGCCGTTCATATGTGAACTATAGTCTCCTAAATGTACTTCTTTCATCACCCTTTTAGGTTCTTGCTATGTTAGGCATTTTAGCAGTAGGCCGTCAGAGGTCCTTTTGAATAGATCTCCTTTAATTAGGCAGAATTACACGGTAAGCTTTTTCAGCATATTTCTATTGGAATCCGTAGCCTCAGCCGGAAATTCACCATTTTTAAGGAACTTGATGATGTCGAAATACCAAAGGGTTCCTTCTTCCGTGGTGTCTTTTATTGTGCAGACATAGTAAAGAGATTGGGCTATTTCCATAACAAGGGGTCTAATTGGCTACTTTTGTGGCCCTTCCCACTTGGAGGCTAAAGTGGCCAATGCATCTGCCATCTGATTTTCCTCGTGGGGCATGTGACTAAATTTGCATTCACTGAACATCATGGCTTTTATCCATACAACTTCTAAGCAAGGCCTGAGGGATTCCTCCATTAGTTCCCAGTCCCTTGTGACATGCTTGATGACCAAAGTCGAATCACCTATAATTTTGACTTTGTCTACTCTGAGAGTGATTAGGGCAGACATTCCAAACAAATAGGCTTTATACTCTGCCCCGTTATTCATGGTGAGAAATTTTAAGCATTTTGACAGAGTTATGAGTGCTCCATCTAGCATAACGATGATAACTCCCAAACCGACTCCTCGCTTATTGACGGCATCATTGAAGAACATGGTCCATCTTCCGGGGTTCTCTGTGGTGGCTGCAAGACATTCATTGGAAAATTCTAGGTTTTCCTATTCTCCTTCCTTGAGTGGTTGATTTGCTAGAAATTTGACCACTGCTTTACCCTTGATGGTTTTCTTTGTTACATATTCAATATCAAACTTTGACATCAACAAGAGCCACCTTGCCAATTTTTCGGTTAGTGAGGGAGCCTGACATAAGTACTTCATTAGATCAACTTTCGCAACTACTTAGATTCTGTATGATTGGAAGTAATGCCTGAGCTTTCTAGTGAGCCAGACCATGGCGGAACAATTCTTTTCCATGATGGCGTATTGGGTCTCATACTCTAGCAATTTCTTACTAAGGTAATAAATCGCATGTTCCCTCTTATCTTCATGTTCTTGAACTAACATATCCCCTATAGATGTTTCTTCTATTGCCAAGTAGAGAATGAGCGGCCTTCCAAGAATCGGCGATTTTTAGTACCGGAGGGTTCATCAGGTAAGCTTTAATTCTATCAAAGGCTTCCTGGCATTGGTCGTTCCACTCTATCGGCTGTGGTTTCCACAAGAGTTTGAAGATAGGCTCACATGTGGTGGTCAACCATGCAATAAAGTGACTAACATACTGTATGGATCCCAAGAAACTTCTTATTTCTTTCTCAGTTTTTGGCACAAGCATTTGCTTGATAGCAATGGCCTTGTCATGGTCCATTTCTATGCCTCTTTCACATGCCCCAATAATTTGCCTGATATGATGCCAAATATGCACTTTTTTGGGTTCAAACGGAGATTGTACTTCTCAATCCTTGTAAGGAATTGTTCTAGCACTGTCGGGTGTTCTTTTAGTGTAATGGATTTCACAAGCATGTCATCTACATAGACCTCAACTTCTATATGGATCAAGTCATGTAGTAAGGCCGTGACTGCTCGCTGGTAGGTTGCCCCTGCGTTCTTGAGTCTGAAAGGCATTACTCTAAAACAATAAGTTCCCCACTCTGAGATGAATGCGGTTTTGATCTTGTCTATCACATTCATGAGGATCTGGTGGTATCTCGAGAATCCATCTATAAAGGAATACATGGCCGCTCTCACTGTGCTATCTACCAGAACTTCAATGAGTGGTAGCAGGAAATCGTCCTTAAGGGTAGCCTTATTCAAATCCTTGAAGTCAATACAAACTCGAATATCACCATTCTTCTTGGGTACGGGGACTACATTGGATAGCTAAGTGGGATACTCAACGACTTTGACGAAATTTGCCTTGATCTATTTTGCCAACTCTACTTTGACCTTTTTGGCCCACTCTGGATGCATTCTTCACATCTTTTGCTTTACCGACCAAATTTTTGAGTTTGTGGGGATTTTATGCTTGGTGATATGCTGATCAAGTCTAGGCATATCTTTGTGAGACCAAGCAAAGGCTAAAACATGATTTTTAACACCTTTATCAACTCTCTCTCTTGTTTGATGGGCAATTGATTGGAAATGTATACCATTTTTGGATCATCTTCCGTGTTTAAAGTAATTTCTTTTATAATATCATTATCGATGTTAAAAATGCTAGATGAATGCTAGAATGGATGCATGGAATCGTAATCAGAAACACAATCCAAATAACCAAAGTTCTTCATCTTATTATCAACATAAAGTACATTATTAATTTTAAACATGCTAGAAATGGAAATAAAAGACTCATCCAGATCAATAGGGTCTGGCTCCATTACGAATGATTCTCCTATGGTAGCTGGCTTTAGCAGGATATCCTCATCGTCTTCCTCTTATACCTTTGCGTTGCCCTTCATAGTCGCGGCCATGTCCATGACGGCTTGGTTCAATCTACCTCCCTTGCTCCTTGCTTCCTCTACTATCTTAAGTTGTGCCTGAAGGTGCTTGGTTAGGGTGTCGAGGATTTCTTCCCCTCTACTCAGCTTCTTGACCTTCTTCAAGTGCACCTGTTCATCATTCTTGGTCTGATCCGGGATTGCCCCTACATCTAGCTAGTGACTAGCCTTCTCTACATAGGTTGTGAAGCTTTTTCCATTTTTGCCATAGTTGACTACGTCTGAGAAAATTTTAAATCCTAGAACGGTCTTCCCCTGATGAGTAACAAGCTTAGGGGTTCCTTCGTAGGGTTGTTGTAGCTTCTTTTGAAAGGTCGTCTTGTGAACAACTCTTTGAGCATCTATATAATCGAGTCCCATGGGCTTCCATTCTCGTGCCCCTATATTGAAGGTCAGTATTCCCTGTTCATGGGCGCCTAGTCCTTTTCCACTAGTATAGTGCTTCTGCATGTATCCTTGAATCCATGGGCCCTAGTACACCTCTGATTGCTTGTTTGCTTTCTAGCCAATTGTGGTTATGGTGAACCCTTTCATGTTGCTTTCTTCCATCTTCAATGATGCTACCACTGAGGCTTCGTCGGCTTCTAGGGTAACAATCTTTCCATGAAATGAGATTTTGATCTTTTGGTGCAGGGTGGATGGTACTCCTCCTAAAGCATGGAACCATGGTCTCCTAAGTATTATAGAGAAAGTTACTGGGAAATCTATGAACATGAAGAGTACTATAGATGAGATTTTATCAATAGTGACTTCAGCTTCAAACGTGCTGATGACGGTCCTTTTAGAATTATTGAAAGTTTTGATGACTGTTGTGGATTTCTTTAGGTCCTTCTTGGCCAGTCCTAGGATCTACAGAATATCTTTGGGATAGAAATTTAGTGATGAGCCATCATCGATCATTATACATGGCATGATGCGCCCGAAGACACTAGCCTTTAAGTAGAGAACCTTATTGTGGTGAATGCCTTCATTAGGTAGACCAAAGCTTGAGAAGACAATGTCAGGGATAACAGTGCTAGTCTCATTATTGGGTAGTACACAGACCTATTCCGGGGATGCCAGAGGAGACGTTTCAATTTCCATCAGCTTTTTAACGATAATGAGCCTATGATCTTGAGAACCCAGGAGTAGGTCCCAGATACTCATCTTAGTTGTAGTGGCCTTCAGTTGATCCACAATTGGGCTTTCTATCTGTTCTGAGGACTTAACAAAAGTAGGAGGTATTGGGGGCTCAGTTCTTGGTACAGCTGGGGCTACTGATCCAGTGAATTTTCTTCCTCTGGTGATAGGACTGACCACCTAGATTTACGAGTTTATTGTTTCAAAGACCTCAAACTCGTCAAAATCCTCATTGAGGGGTATCTCTCCTAAGTTGATTATCTTATTCACAGAAACCGGTGCCTTGGCGGCGAAGGGCCACTTTATGAAGGGAACCTTTTCAGGCTGTTTTCTAGAATGACGAGGTTCTCTTGTAAGATTTGGCATAGGACAGGATTGGATTCCTACCTGATCATATAGACAGACAAGGAAGCTCCATCAGTTGGTTCACTTTCATCGAACACGTCTAGCATATCATCGTAAAGGACTGGCACATAATGGTATTTATTTGTATACCATGGGTATTCCCTGGCTGATTCTATTAATATTGGGCAGGTGACATTGGTGGCTTCCCATTCCTAATACAACAAGGGGTTCCAGTTCCTGTCTAGTTTGAGGGTTGTGCCTTCTGGTGGGTCGACCCATATAAAGTTGACGATGAATTGTTTAGCCAGAATATTCTAGAACGACTTCTGGTAAAATGTCAGCCCTTCGTACCAAACGACTGCCTTTTCTCGAAGAGTCTAGCAAAACCTTTTAGGCTAATGAGCATAGTGAATATACCCATCATTCATCATTTGCACGAACTCACTGATGTGAGGGCGTAGCATTGTATTTGTGTCGTAGAATATAGGGTGAACTTCCCTCAAGTCCGGGCTCCGGATTTGACAACTATTTCAAGCTAGTTCATTCTCTGCACAAATTCTCTCCATAATATATTCCCGAGAGGGTTCTTAGCCCTCATCCCGAATCATGTTAATGACATGTTTGCTGTCCGAGTCGAAGTCTATAAAGTCTCTGAAATAGTCACTTACTGCAGACCATAAGGTGCCCGGGGAGTCATGCTCTAGAGAACAGGTGTAGCTCTCAACACCATCATAATCAACCATCATGCCATTGGGGAAGGGAGCCTCGTACTTAAAATCTCCTGATAAGTGATTTAGCTCATCGTTCGGGAAAGTCTCTGATTCATACCCCAAGTTATACACTTTGCTTTCATTTTTGTAATCTGATTCACTGGAGTCTACAAATTCTTCCACCTCTTCATCTAAATCTTCGAAAGGCTCTGGCTCAAAGATCCAATTTGGTGCATGTTGAGCTGGGATATCATTATCACAATTTTCTTTTAGATCCTCTTCGAGGTCCTCCTTAGGATCTTCCTTGGGATCTTCATTGGGATCTTCCTTAGGATCTTTTTTAGGGTTTTCTTCTACCATATTTAGCTTGGCTTTGACTCCTTGTATGGCCATAAGGAACTCGGATACCATGGTTTGTATGCTGGTGAATGTTTCCTCCATGCGGGCACCATATGCTATAATGTTGGTACGAATTTCTCCAAACAAGTCTCGTGCACCTCTATCTAGATTCAGGCCGAGATACCTCTGTTGGTCTGCGTGGTTACTCCATGCTTGTTTAGGATTATAGAAAGAGCTCCTGAATTCGAATAGACTTATTCCAACATAATTGGGACTCATATAATACAGATGAGTGTACATGGGAGGTTATGGAGGAGGGATATCTTGACAATCGATATTATGCTAGTCTACCAGTGGTGACAACCACCAGCAAAGATCATCCAGGTATGGCTGATATGCCCTGAAGTAGTGGAGGAAAGATCTCTGCATAAAGTACCAGTTCCAGCTCATTCAAGTGGTATCGCGTCATACCAGTCCAGGGCTGAGCCTCCTAAGAATTGGAGAAACTATAGTGTGAAACCCATCATGGCTATCCCCTGTTCATGCATAAATTGGAGAAATTTCTCCAGATGTTCATTTAGATTTGAATCTCTGTGATATATGAGATGTGGCGGTACAAAATATCGGTCTAGCCCTTCTCTTCTCATTCTTAGGACGTACTAGTCAACCATGTGGATGATATCCATGTTGTCAAAGATCAAATTATTCCCCCATCCTGGTCATGTCAGAAGTTATCTATTACATTGATATCATATTCATCAGCTTTTACATGAATCCCAATGGCGTTCACCGTAGCTTGGAAGTTTGGCAGCGGATTAATTTGAGTGCTTGGCTTCTTCTCAGGCTCTTTCATTACACATCAGCTATCATCTGCTGTAGATCTTTTAGTAATTAAGTGCATTCATTAGTGCGGTGCCCCTTAGTCACATGATAAGCATAGAAATTATCTCTATCTACCGCTATAGGCGAAGTAAACGGCTTAATGATCTGGAGTTGGTTGGACTTCCTTAGTTTGGTGAATATTTGGGATAGTGATTCCACCTATGGAGAGATGGACTGGTGAGTCTATAATTGGGTAACTGCTGCCACTTTAGGAGCGACGTTCGAGGATTTGGAGGTGCCTTGTTTGGAAGAACCGCCTTTCTCCTAATATCGAGGTTTAGTGTAGGCTTGCTGTTCTTGCTTCTTTGCTCAATCTTCTTCTTCATATTTTTCAAGCCTCTTGGCATAGTCTACCACATCATTGAACGTGTCAAACCTTTTCATCTTCATTTTGTCTCGATATTTCGGGCTAGAGCCTTCGACAAGCTTTACTATCAAGGCGTCTTGGTCAGTTGCCCCGGTTACAAGCACACGAACAACCATCCACCTTAGAGAAAACTCTTTGAAGGACTCATTTGGCCATTGCTTAATTCTTTCGAGATCTTGCAGAGTAGTCTTGACCTTCATATTGAAGGTATGGTTTTCAAGGAATGCCGAGTACAACTTCTTCTAATCAGACTTTACATCGGTTGGCATTCTCATGTACCACTCAAAGGCAGGTCCATGAAGAGTTGCTTGAAATAGATTTACTATATGGACTTGAGGGATGTTCATGCTAGTCATAATTTGAAGATAACTTTCACATGCCCCCGGGAGGTTTGGTGCCAGTATATGGGGCCAAGTGGGGCATTACAAAGTTAGCCGGAAGGGCTTCTAACTCCTTAGGAAGGAATCAATCAATATCTATGTATTGCTCTATAGAGGGGGCAACAGATTTATCCTTTGCCGGAGATAGTTTCTCCATGTTCGCCATTTTTGCTTTGAGTGCAGCTATTTTGGTCTCTTATTCTTGGGTTTTTTGAGCATTAGCAGCGCTCAGCCTTTCCCAAATATCATGAAATTCTGAGGTGTCAAGAATCCTCCTAAGGGACTAGCCAACTACATCATAGTCTACCATCGCGGTTTTAGGTTCTAAATCAGAGAAAAATCTAGCTAGAGATTCAACTAGTGGTGGGGGTGTGACTTTTGGACTGCCCATAATGCGCCTGAACCTGCTTCTCTCTCGCTTCCAACCTAAAAGGGCAAGAGATCAAGTGTTAGTAAGTTCATCGAGCGTGGCTCTAGGCCTTTCTCACCTTGTTTATGGGAGGATGAATAAATGTATGAGTGATCAAATGCATGGATGAATGATGGAGATGTACAATTAAATTAAAAAAAGGTTTGGGCATACGCCAATGGCTCGAGGAGCAATTGATAACTTACGATATTCATGGAATATTATAAATACACGGTTCGAAGACTAAGGGCTTGAGTTGGTTCAGACTCAAAAGCCCAAGGGCGAATTGACTTGCTGGTCGAAGGTGGCCGACTTGTTGGTCCAAAGGGTGAGATGACACTAGGGTCACTCAAAGGGTTTTGACTTATTGGTCTAAGGGTTGAGCTGATAAGGGGGTCACTCAAAGGGTTTTGACTTATTGGTCTAAGGGTTGAGCTGACACCGGGGTCACTCAAAGGGTTTTGACTCATTGGTCTAAGGGGTGAGCTGACACGGGGGTCACTCAAAAGGTTTTGACTCATTGGTCTAAGGGATGAGCTGATACGGGGGTCACTCAAAGGTTTTTGACTCATTAGTCCAAGGGTTGAGATGACACTAGGGTCACTCAAAGGGTTTTGACTTATTGGTCCATGGGTTGAGCTGACACTAGGGTCACTCAAAGGGTTTTGACTCATTGGTCCAAGGGGTGAGCTAACACTAGGTTCTCTCAAAGGGTTTTGACTCATTGGTCCAAGGGTTGAGCTGACACCGGGTCACTCAAAGGGTCTGACTCATTGGTCTAAGGGGTGAGCTGACACGGGGGTCACTCGAAGGGTTTTGACTTATTAGTCCAAGGGGTAAGCTGACACGGGGGTCACTCAAAGGGTTTTGACTTATTGGTCCATGGGTTGAGCTGACACTAGGGTCACTCAAAGGGTTTTGACTCATTGGTCCAAGGGGTGAGCTAACACTAGGTTCTCTCAAAGGGTTTTGACTCATTGGTCCAAGGGTTGAGCTGACACCGGGTCACTCAAAGGGTCTGACTCATTGGTCTAAGGGGTGAGCTGACACGGGGGTCACTCGAAGGGTTTTGACTTATTAGTCCAAGGGGTAAGCTGACACGGGGGTCACTCAAAGGGTTTTGACTTATTGGTCTAAAGGTTGAGCTGACACCGGGGTCACTCAAAGGGTTTTGACTCATTGGTCCAAGGGTTGAGCTGACACTTGGGTCACTCAAAGGGTTTTGAGTCATTGGTCCAAGGGGTGAGCTGACACTAGGGTCACTCGAAGGGTTTTTGTCTTTCGAATCACGGGCAGGGCCTAAGTGGACTCACTGGTCTCAGTTAATAAAATAGCGTGGCACACGTTAATGTCATGGCTCCATAAAGATGTGGTTAGTTTTCACACAATCATGATGTTTATGATGTCTGTTTTTAGTTTATTTATATTTAATAAACCTGCACACATAGCAAATGGTTAGATCGTGCCTAACGCCCTTTTAACTCGATTGGGTTACTTTGCTTTGAAGCCAATGGGGGACTTAGCAAAGTCTACTCGTGTGCGCTCAAGGTTTCTAGGTAGACCTATGAGAAAGTGTCTACGGTTCATCTATATGTGGGTTTCGGTCTTAGGATTGGGTGCGATTTAGGGTACCCTGTGCCTTTGTGTACAGAGTCCTAGTGGCCCTAAGCAAATCAAAGGAAGCTTTTCCACATATAATATACGTACGTAGTCTAGCCCTTAAGCGAACAAGGTCCTCGTACGTTACGCAAGGGGTGTGGTTGGATCCATACCCCTCAAGCCCTAAGCAAACTTGGAGATACTTCACCGAAAGACACCTAAATTGGTTTGGGTAAAGAATGTAGATGCTATGCAGTCCTAAATTTTGCGTAATGCAGAAATTATCACAAATTCCGTAATTTCGAAATTTAATTTGAACAATATTTTAATTGTTGTGTTAAAAAGAATTTTTATAAAAATCGGGTTTTCATAAAAACAATAACTTCCCAGCAGAGTCCCCACTGTGAGTGGGCAGACATTTTCGAGTCTAGTTATGCACGCGAAGTGCAGTTTGAGGAAACCACGGTGTTTAAATGCGGTGGCTTTGTAAGCCAAAAATGTGATTATATTGTGAAATATATTTGCACATTTTATTGAGAAAAGATATTTTTGTAATAAAGCATTTTTACTTTATTTAAAAATTGAATAGAGTCGCTACCCAGTTCAGCTCCACCGGGAATTATGGTATACTGTCCCAAAATAGGATTTTATATCGAAAAGAAAATGAGATTCTGAGTTCGGACATAATAATTACTCATATTGTTCAAATTGTTTGGATTAATTTTGGAATTTGTGGTGGTTTCTGTATTACAATGGCTTTATTTAAGAATTAAATTCAAGAAATAAAATGGGCATTATAACGACTTAATAAGTAGACATTTTCTGCCAAAATTTCAGCAGAGTAACGGCAGCACTTGGGTCTGGGCCCAAAAACTCGGATAGTGTTTCCTCACATTCTAGATGTTTGTCCATACCTACGAGCTTATTTACTCATATTATAATTTAAGTGGCACCAGTGGCTCACTTAACCAAAGAAATGGAATGCAATATATAATAATAAAACAATAAAAATGTGTTTTAATGAATTTGAAAGTTGGGCTTAGAGCCAATTACCCTCAGTTTACCTTTTCGTCTGTCCAGGATGACTTGAGAGCTGGTGCAGGACTGAAGTTGTCAGAGGTTGTGATTTGATTGGAAAATAGATTTAACCCAAGTTATGACTGTAATCTTGGATTATTTCTAAAGGAAAATGTGAGATTTGGTCGTTTTTAGACTGAAGATCATTATGGGATCTTGATCTAAAAAGGCCGTGAGGTGAGTTTATACCGAATGTTGGTGATAGAACTCGAATCTAGGATTATTTTGACAGAGTTTCGGGGCTTTTGGGATTCCTAGAATTGAAAAAGGACACAAAGGTAATTTTGGTATTTTAAAAATTTTCGTCTCCTCCTGCAAATGAAGGGGGTGCATCGCTTTGTATAGAAGGGTGGTAATTAGCCGGTGGGCTAATTACATAGGTAAATAGCCGGCGGGCTAGTTACCACTCTGACAGGATTTTACATTAGATCCCATAAATCCTGGCCCGATCTCGGTAAGATTTGATTTTTTTACTATAGATCGATAAATAGCTGGCGAGCTAATTACCTATATTTGACCAAACTTTGACTTTTTTTATTTTTCAGCAGGAAATGCTAAATTGGAGCTTCCCTGAAATGTGGATTTTTGAGTTTTGGATTTTGGATGACAATTCAGTCCTTTTTGGCTCATTTGTCTGATCGCTGAACGAAATAGGCATTATTCCTCATCGGGTCGGAACGGACCTATGCTAACACCCGGTACTCGGTTGTGGAGAAAACTTGCACCATTATGGTTTGGCTCACAAAAAAATTCTGCCACTACTTTTGATCCAACCAAAATCAACCAGTGGCTAAGATCGACCTGATGAAGTACCTTTATTAGTCACCTAACCTGGCCTGCAAGCTCTCTCGATGGTTGTTACTTCTTTCGGAGTTTGATATTGAATATGTAACGAAGAAGGTTATCAAGGGGTGCGCTGTTGCTGAATTTTTGGCCAATCAAGCACTTGACTCCGATTATGTCGAGAACTTGGAGTTTCCCAATGAATAGCCAACTATGATCCCCGCCCCCGAATGTGAGTGGACTATGTACTTTGTAGATGATGTGAATAAAAGAGGCGCAGGCCTTGGTGTCATTATCATCGCACCAGAAAATGAAATCATTCCATTGCCCAAACACTTGGAGTTTGTTGTCATTAATAATGGCGCCGAGTATGAAGCTTGTTTGTTTGGTTTTTTAGCTCTCCTATAAGTCTAGGCCAGAACTGTATCTGTAATCTAGGATTCTGCTTTTGTCATTTATCAGGTTGTTGGTGACTGAGAAACAAAGAAGAATCTCTTCGCCCCTACATCGACGCTATTCAAAGCTTATCCTAGAAATTCTAATCTTGTTTGTACCGCCACGTACCCCGAGATGAGAACCAAATGGCTGACTCGCTTGCTACCCTGGCTTCATTATGGGAAGGCCCCCACCCCATCCATACTTTGGTTCTATTATCAACAAAACTCCCCTACCATGCTCCGCATGCTCAACACGTCCTCACCATCTCCATTGAGCCCTGTTGGTAGTCCGACATCGTCCTGTTTCTCCATATGGACAATATCCTCTAGAATCCTCTGACTCGGATCATACCACTCTGCGATGTCTCACGGTCCAATTCCGGATAGTCAATAATGATCTCTTCAAGAACACTGGCGAGGGTTTATTACTTCATTGCTTAATAGAGATAGAAGCTCAACGGGTGATTGATCAGGTCTATACCACCTGTGAGCATGGGCTTTTCAGTGTTGCCTTGGAATGATGACTACTTTTTGCTCCGACCTTGCACAGTTCTAGGAATTTGTTTTAGTCCAAATTTGAATCGCATTTGGAGACATTCCCTTTGATGACTTTCGGACTCAAGCACACCTAATCCTGATTTAACTGCCTGTTTCATTCCAAAAATGTGCTTTTAAGCCATTTCCCTGCATTTTTTTATGGTCCCCCTTCGTCGGTCGGAGCTATCATCATCACCGCTGGCGGTGGCGACCCGTGCTCTGGTGACGGTGGTGGCCACTGTACTTGTGACGGCTACCACCATTATAGTGGCAGCCGCTGTAGTTCATGGCAGTGGCGGTCTCTGCCGCTATCATGTCCTACTAGCACGAGGTGGTCACCCCTGCTGTGACAACCACCTCCGCGATGATAGCGGTGGCTATCATAATGATGGCGGCCACCATGGCACGGCCTGCTACGAGTCATGCCACTTCGTTGGCTCTCTCTCCTCTCGATTGGGCCACATATTTTCCCCGAAAATTCATCCAAGTCGATGGATTTTTGAGTATAGGAGTATTTAAACCCATCTAGGAGAGATATTAGAGGACCTTTTCTCCAAAATTGGAATTGAAATCAGATTTTTAGGGAAAAATAAAAACAAGAGTGAGAAAGTGAGGAACTAGAGAGAGCTTAGAAAAGCATAGAATCCAGGTGTAATCCGTCCTAATCTCGATTCTTAGTTGTTCTTAGGCTTAATCTCATAGCTTAAATACTAACATCAATTAGAAATCATAGGTTAATACGGATTAAACAGGTTCTTACCTAAATATTCCATCGCTGATTCCGTCACTATTTCCATTGATTTTCATCACAAAGTTGTCAAAGGGATTTCACCAAGGGTTGATTCGAGTCTCCAAAGATAGATTCATGGCCTAGAGGTAACAAAACTGAGTTCCCTTGATTATTTACTTCATTTAATTAAGTATTGTTGCTGTTCTTGTTGATTTTGGAGTTTGTTCTTTGTTTTTCTTTGAAGTTCTTGGAAAACCGTTAGAAAATAACCCGACCTCTATAGGGATGGCCTTCACCTCTATCCCTATAGCCTTGACTGCTACTCTTCCAGCGGTGAAGGCTATAGTTACAAAGGTGAACTCTACCTCTATAGAGGTCCCGTATTTCTTGCGATTTTTGGGTATTTTTATACCCAAATCCATTGAATCATTATTTGGGTGTTTTAAGTCTAGATCTATTGAAATATAGTTGATTTCGACTTAAAACTTCGCTGATTTTGAGTTTATGGATGAAAAAATATTGAATCCCCCTTAAAAACAAATCTCAAAGGCCAAGGCTATAGCGACAGCCTTGACCGCCGTTGCTATAGCCTCCACCGCTGCCACTATAGCGATGAAGGCTATGGCGACGATGGTTAAAGCTGTCGCCATAGCTTTGACCGCCGAAATTTAATTTTAAGCCTTTTTTTGCTATTTTCTTGCGTTTTGACTCGAATTTTTGCCTAAAATATTTTCTAAATATTTTTGATAATCTGTAAGCATTTTATTTATTTTTTAATTTGATTTATTTCATTAATTTGTCATTTAAGTTGATTAAATAACCATTAAATGCTTAAAAAATGCCATTCTAACTCCAAAAATTCCTAAAAATGCTTTCCTCCATGTTATGTGTTTATTTTCTGCCCTTTCTTTATTCAAGTATTTATTTATGATTTACTTGTATATACTTTGCCCCGTTTGGATTCGGGTTCGATTTGGTAAGCTCGGTTAGGACCCGGTTTTGCCCCTTTATTTATTTATCTGCTTTATTTACTTTTCCGCATTAGAAAAATATATAGGTATTTATAAATCCATGTAATAATTTCATCTTCTTTCTTTATTTACTGCTTTTGTGTGATGTATGGTCATCTAAACCAAAAACTCCAAATATTAACCGGATTTAAATCGCATAAGAACTGAAGTCGCACTTATTAAAATGTAAACGTATTTTATTTATCAAATGAAAAGTAAGCAATATCATCCGAACTTGGAATCTCTTTTTTAAGGTATGGTCCAACCACCCGGTGGGAATATCGTACCCAAATTCTCGGTGGAGCTAAACCAGGTGGCGAATCTATCTTAAAATACGGGATTTCATGCCTCGTATCCCTTAACATGCAAACTGGACTTGGATTCAACATCAACATTGATTTCATCAGCTTATCTTTTTTTTCATCATGCTAAAATGAGGATCAATCGTCCGGCTCGCTCCACAGCGTTCATTATTTCCTCCCTTCCCACATGTCACGCGAGTCAGGGCAAAAAAGGTAGTCCGCTCCTAGTGGCAACTCTGCTGGGGATTACTTTTTAACTTAAACCTTGAAAAATCGCTTTGATTTTCGAAATTTGGTCAAAGGATCTTGATGATGTGCCTAAATCATTTTTTAAATCAACGCTTTATTTCTTATGTCTTTTGAATCCACAGCTTTCCACTATTGTTTCACCCCATAAAGCTCACTTGTATACCCCATACCCGCCAGGAATTAGGGATATTTGTGGGTGGATCACTCATTTCAACCAACGTATAATTCCCGTGATCGCACTCATTTGAGGAGTGGTTGAGTTTCATGGAATCAAGGTAGACAAGACCCTTCTACAGTGTCGTTCCCCGACACCAGTAGTTTGAGACTATGAACCATGATAAATCTAGCCATAGTAGCTTCCCCTTAGGTTCACCAAAATAATTTAGATTTAGGTCAAATACTCAATTGCTGTTCGTTGGCGTTTGAGTTTAACCTCAGATCTTTTTGAACGGCATTGCACGGGAGTCATAAGGTTGGAAGTGATTTATTTGCTTTTTGTGTGCAACTTGTGGTTTGCTGATGCATACACACTTCATGCATAGGCCGCCTATGGCCAGCTTTTTAATGTCAGTTTTCGCTTACCTCTATTCTCCCCTCCCTTGAAGGAGGAATTTAACAAAATGCCTGAGATCATTTGAGTCCTAATGATCCATATCTAGTTTGCTAGGCATGGCAAGGAATTCACACGTCTCACATATTTTGGGGTACAACATTGCATTATAAGCTTTTCTGCTCTCTACCTATCTAAAACCACCCATATATATATGGCATTCATCACTTAGACAATTATGTAATCATCCATTTCATTCATCATTTGATTCCGACTGATCATCTTCCGGTTTTTCCAGCTAGGTCAAGACGTCCTCATTGCTGCAGTCCTCTTTGACTCTGACTTATCATCGTTTGGTTCGCCAACCATTGAGTTCAGTGTCATAATCTGTTCTTTCTACCATGTCTGATATTCTACCGGCTAGTGGGGTTCTATAAGAGGTTTCTCCTCCTCCTATTTCTTTGCCTCCGACTGATTAGAATTAGTCATAGTTGGGTTCCGAGTGGCCATGTTCTTACAATCTGATCTGTTCTGTGTCACCATTTAAGAGCAAGTCTGATCGGCTCTTAAGGAAGAGAGGGAGGTTCAAAGGCCAGCGAGGCCTATATTTCAAGCTCAGGGACAAATAGAGATTGCTCAGAATGGGTCCAGTCAAGTTATCCCTATTCATCGTCGATTTTCGACCCCATCTCTACCACCTATCTGACCGGGCCAGTTTCAGTTTGGTCAGACCCCGGTTCAACCTCATCCAACTTTTACTCCACTGACATTTGCCTTTCCTCCTTCTATACCTTCGAGACCTATTAGTTAGACTCCTATATTCCCCACTTTCTCAAGGGGTTTTACTCCAGAGATGGCTATTCCCTCTAATGGCTTTGTCATTTCTTCGACTCCGCCAACACCCTCTGCGCCATTGCCTCCTAATTTCGTGGTTACTCCACACGGAACTACTTATCCTCAGGATCCTTTTGCTTCCCTCATATTGAAATCCCAGCTCCCTTGCCATTTCAATTCAGATCCTCCTCAGTTTATAATGATCAGGTTGTACAGCCTCCAGGTGTGACACTATTTGACTAGGTCATGCAGCCTTCGGGCGTGACACTAGAGATGGAGGCATTCTTTCAGTAGCTTCTAAGAAAGAATGAAGATAAGGAAGAGGTAAGGGAGGAAGATTGGGTACCCGAGAACTTTTCAATGCCTAGAATGGAAGTTTACTTCGATGAGGGACCTCCCAAATCCTACATCATGATGTACGAGCGGATTATGCATGTCCAAAAAATTGGGGACAAAGTTCTTGCCAAGTTATTCCCTTGTACCCTATCAGGGCTTACTCTTGAGTGGTACAATACTCTCCCAGAGTCAACAATCCTAGATTGGAAGTTCCTTTCAGAAGCCCTGGTTGGTCATTACGGATTCAATTCTACTATGGAAGCCATTATCCAGCACCTTGAAGCCGTTAAGAAAAAGCAAGGCGAGCCCTTTAAGTTGTACTTCAACAGGTGGATGGCCACCTTAGTCCTATTGAAATAGAAGCTCAATTTGAAGGAAATGATCCCAAAATTGCTCGACGGGGCTCTCCCAGTACTGCATAAGGAAATGGAAACTGACTTTTTTGAATCTTATCGGAAAGTTTTTGAAAATATCGAGAAAATTGAGCTTCGGGAGGAGAAAGTGAAGGCAAACAAGCTAAGTGGGAACTTGCCATGGTTTAAGAAGAATGGATCAAGTGAAATCATGCCAGCTCCTATTAAAGGTAAATCACCTACGGTGCAAATCGTAGCTCAAGAGGAAGTATCCGTAGTTTAAGTCACTCCTCCTCCTCAGCAACCGTTTGCATCTCCATTGAAGTTGCCCCTTGGAATTATATTCGCTAATATGTATAAAGCGGGCCAGTTGAAAACTCTAAGTGATGTCAGGGCTCCTCGACCAGATTAAAGAGGAAACTTTTGCAAGTTCCATGTATAAAAGGGGCATCAAACTGATCAATGCAAGGCTCTAGCTTCCACTATCGGTTGTATGGTCAAAGAAGGAAAGATGGGTGAACTTGCTAGAAAGCCAAGCACTATGGAAAACCCTTTGCCTAATTTTGGGGGCAAGGTATCTATGATCAGTTCTGGCATTAAGGAAGAATCTGTCCTGGAAATGATCTCCAAGGAATTCGTAATGGTTATCGGCTCTAGTCTCCCTTTAAACTTTGTATTTGATATGATCTCACAGTCTAATCATGTGGTAAGCTCTATAGAAATTGAGAAAATGGGACAAGAATATGAGACCAAGACTGAGAGTGTGGAAATGGTTAAAAAGGCACCATTCAATGTCGATGATTATGTTTTAAAAGGAGAGTATTCTGATGAAGATTTTCAGGCTTTCAAATTGGATGAGTATGAACTTCAGGATGTATAATTGGCTTATAAGGAACTCCTTATTTGTTTAAAACCCCAGCCACCAAGAGCGTGTTAATCAACGGAATTCTGAATGTCACGCGCAGCAGCCCTGTATACCAGCCTAAGGACAATCGTCTTCATCTTGAGGATAATCCCGTCCAAAATCCTGTTAAAATCGAGGCCAAGCCTGCTACACTACCTCCCTAAGATGAAACAAGTACCGATATTGATCCTCTGATTACTCAGTTAAAGACTACTCAAGCCCGTTTCAGTATTTGGCAGTTAGTTCTTGGTTCTGATGATTACCGCAAGGCTCTTATTAAAAGGCTTTTGGAACTCGAAGCAAAGCCTACGACTTCTATTGTTGAGATGTGCAACATGGTAGGGAAAGGAATACCAATCCTGAGGGGAGATGATTTGAAAATGTTCTCTAATTAAGATCTTCCACCCAAGGGGCGCGATCATAATTGAGCCTTATTTATTCATGCCTAGATCCTCGACAGTACTATCCCGTGCATTATCATTAATGATGGTTCCTCCCTAAATCTATGCCCTCTAAAGGTTCTTCTACATTTGGGTCTATCCAGGTAAATGCTCGAGACATCTAACATTGTCATCTGTGCTTTTGATGATTCAAAGATGGGTGTGGTTGGTGTGTTTGAAGCTAAAGTAATTATCGGGGGAGATTTCTGCTAAGGTCCAATTCACTATCATTAATATTCTTGTCACCTACTTTTTGTTCCTAGGTCGACCTTGGCTTCACTCCATAGAAGCGGTTTCATCAATACTCCATCATAAAATTAAAGCTATGGGGAAAGACGGAAAGGTTAAAGTTATTAAAGCTGATCACGCCTCGGTTATGGCCATCATGAAAGCCAAAGAGGAATTTGGGTTTCGTATGGCTGTTGTTAGTTGCAAGAAGCCTAAGGCCCCTATCTATGACCTTTACTCATCTGTAGCAAGAAAGATGATGAAGAGGCACGACCACGTGCCGGGTCAGTGTTTAGGCAAACGCTTTAGAGGAATAATTGATCTTATCCTAATCAAGAAGCATCTGAAGCAGGCTAGTTTTGGATACACCTCAGGTAAGGTCTATAGGCCTGTTCACCCAGTGTATTGCAACATGGTGACTATTTATGAGGTTCAAGGGAAGAAAGCCTATAAGGGGGAAATCGAGCTCATCGAGGACAGTGGTTAGATTTGGCCAGGTTTTGAGGTCTTTAAAGATGTGTATGATTTTGAGAAGATCTGCTTTATTGAGAATGGAGAGAACCCAACCAAAACTATATCCATTGTTGCTTCCGATGGGAAAGAGAAGAGGAAGATATATCCTGATTCAGATGTAGAGAAGCCTGGGGACCAAGAGATTGAAGATGCTATGGCTGCTATGTCGAAAGCCATGTCTGTTTTGCTTAAGAAGAAGTGGAAGAAGAACGATGAGGCCAATCCTTTGGCTAAAGCCATGAAGAAGCTTGCCTGATCTCTTGCTATTGAAGGAGATATGCTGACTGCTAAATAAGAGAATGCTTTAGGTATCGACTTGGACAACCTGCTCATGGAATCAACTTAGGATGTCAACTCTGCCGATGTTTCTATTTAAGGCTCTCCGCATGTGAAGGATGACCATAAAGATGTAACTTTTGATATTTCCCGTGTTTTTTATGAGAACAATATAGCCTATAAGGCCTTTAATTCAATGAAAGATTCTGATTTTCCTTATTAGCTTGATGTTTTGCCCAACGGGCTTATGCATTCATTTAATCATAAGCATAATATGTTCAATATTCATGACATTTCTTTAACTAAAATAAACTTGAGTACAGACGATAAACCTAAAACGGTAGCCCTTTCTAATGACTTAACCCCTGAGATAAAAAGTGAGATAGTCAAATAATGCATTTGCTTGGTCGCATATGGACATGCCTGGTGTCGATCGCCATATCGCGGAGCATCGCAATCCAACCGATCCTAGATTCCATCCTGTCAAGCAAAAATTCCAAAGAATGAGATCAAATTGGGCTGACAAGGTTAGGATGAAGGTCACTAATATGATTAAGGCTAAGCATGATGAAGTCATTGGGTATCCGGCCTGGTTATCAAACATCATCTCGATTCCGAAGAAAGATGGAAGGATAAGGGTTTGTGTGGATTATCGGGACTTGAACAAGGCTTCTCCGAAAGAAGACTTTCCTCTGCCTCACATCAATGTACTAATTGATAGCGCCGCTAGGGCCACAATGTACTCATTTATGGATGGGTTCTTGGGGTAAAATCAGATTTTTTTGGACATAACCAATAAGGTTTAGATAGCTTCCATCACAGAATGGGGAGTATTCTGCTATCAAGTTATGTCATTTGGTCTGAAGAACATTGGGGCAACCTATCAGCACACTGTCACCACTCTCTTGCATGACATGATCCATAAAGAAGTAGAGGTCTATGTGGATGACATATTGGTTAAATCTGCTACCATAGAAGAGCACCCAGCGGTTTTGGATAAGTTTATGACTCGCATTGAGAAATACAACTTACGCCTTACCTCGAAGAAGTGCATATTTAGAGTAACATCAGGGAAACTTTTAAGTCATATGGTTAGTCAAAGAGGGATTAAAATGTATCCAGAAATGATTAAAGAGTTCAGAGATATGCCCGCTCCAAAGACGAAAAAAAAGTTCGGTCCTTCCTTTATTCTATTCAGTATGTCAGCAGGTTCATTTGTCGCCTCACCACCATTTATGAGCCAATCTTCAAGCTATTTAAGAAGCGTTAGCTAATTGTGTGGCATGAGCATTGTCAAATCGCCTTCGACAAAATTAAGGCCTACCTTCTTCAGCCACCCGTTCTTCGACCCCCCACCCCGGTAAGCCATTGATCTTGTACTTAGTGATCGATAATTTAGCCATAGGGGCGTTGTTGGTTCAGGAGGATGATTGCAAGCATGAGCATGTAGTGTACTACTTAAGTAAGAAACTCTTGGATTATGAAACTCGTTATTCAATTGTTGAAAAGATGTGTGTTACTATGGTATGGCTAACTCAGAAATTGCGCCACTACTTCCAGTCGTACAAAGTTTAGGCTATTGCTAAGGTTGACCTAATGAAATATCTTTGTTAGTCATCAACTTTCGCCGGAAAGTTATCAAGATGGTCACTGTTGCTTTCTGAGTTTGATATTGAGTATGTCATGAAGAAGCTTATCAAGGGTAGAGCGGTTGCAGAATTTTTGGCAAACCAAGCTCTCGATTCCGATTACGTTGAGAACTTGGACTTTCCCGATGAATAATTAGCTATGATTGATGTAGCAAAACTTGTGTGGACTATGTACTTTGATGGTGCCGTGAATAGATTCAAACAATAAAGTCATTCCTCTGTCTAAGTGATTGGAGTTTCCCACTACTAATAATGGGGCTGAGTACGAAGCTTGCCTATTTAGTCATGAAGCCCTATTGTTTGTAGGGGAAAAGCATGTTTCTATAATTGGGGATTTGGCTTTCGTAATTGGTATGGTTGTAGGGGATTGGGATATCAAATAAGAGTCTCTTCATCCTTATATCAATGCCATTTGGGATTTATCAGCTAAGTTTGAGACATGTCTATATCAACATATTCCTCAAGATGAAAATTAGATGGCCAATTCGCTAGCTACACTGGCTTCGATGTGGGAAGGTCCTCTGTGCTAGCCCATTTGCCCTCTAATATTAGTTTTCGTGAAGGTTCCTTACCATTCACGTGACATTACACAAGTCTTCACCCTCAGTGATGAACCCTGCGGGTTCTCAGACATTGTGCAATTTCTCCATCATGGTTAGTATCCTAAGAATGCTACCGATTCCAATCGAACTACTCTACGAAAGTTGGCCTTTCAATTCAGAATCGTTGACAATGATCTCTTTAAATGGACCTCTGATGGTTTGTTACTCCGATGCTTGACCGAACTCGAAGCTCATCGAGTTGTGGGTGAAGTTCATGTGGGTGATTATGCGCCGCACATGAATGGCCTGGCATTACCTAAGAAGATTCAACGAATGGCATACTTTTGGTTAACTTTGATCGCCGATTATGTCTCTGAGGTTAGAAAGTGTCACCAATGCCAGGCTTATGGGGATATTCAACATCTTCCACCTACCAAGATTCACAGTTTGTCTACTCCTTGGCCATTCTCGGCGTGGGGGATAAATATAATTGGTGAGATTTGACCATCATCAACTATTAGTCACCACTACATCATTATGGCGGTGGATTACTTCTCAAAGTGGGTGAAGGCCAAATCATTCACCAGTTTTACAGCTAAGAAGATGGCCAAGTTCATTGAAAAACATATTTTCAAGCGGTACGGTCTTCCCCATCACATTGTATCAGATAATGGGGTTCAGTTCCAAGGGGCAACCGCGGAGTTGATCGAGAAATATGGTATTGAGCATCATAGATCTTCACCTTACCATCCTTAGGCCAAAGTTGCGGTCAAAGCGGCTAATAAGTCTATAAAGAAGATCCTTTCTAAGACCATCACTAGTTACCGAGATTGGGCTGATAAGTTGCCATTTGCTCTTTGGGGTGTCAAATAAGCATCAGAACTCCTACAAGTCAAACCCCCTTTTCCTTAGTTTATGGCATGGAAGCAGTTCTACCAGTTAAGATTGAGATGAAGTCTCTGCGAGTGGCACTTAAATCCAAACTTGAAGAGACCGAATGGACAACAACAAGATTTGAATAACTGAATACCATGGACAAGCAGTGCCTGAAAGTTGTGTTGTATTAGCAACGTATGGCAAGAGCTTACAATAATCGAGTCAAGCATCTCCGATATCCATTGAAAGCCGATGACTTGGTCCTAAAGCAAGTAAAGCCTACTAACAGTGATTCATGGGGGAAGTTTCGGCCAAATTAGGAAGGACCTTACATGATTAAGAAAGTTCTCGATAAAGGTGGAATGAAAATCATGGATATGGATGGTAATGAATTCTCAAACCCCATCAATTAGGATCAGTTAAAGAGTTATCATATCTAAATCAAAAGAACCAAATCCATAAAAGCTGCATGTAAAAAATATAAATAATAAATCACTCGGTGAATGGTCTTCTACTGTTCAGGAAAAAATTAGGGTTTATCCTACTGTTTGGTATTCTACAAACCATTCAGGAAAAAGATAGGATGCAAAAATAGCCCGTTAGACTGAAAATTTGAAAAGGATGCTCTAGGCAAAAATTAGGGCAAAAGTGAGCTACGAGAGTTTGTGGGCTAGAAAACCTTCATAGGCTAGTTAACAGCAGAGTTTGAGTTGGTAGAAATGGTTATCATCATTATGTACTCAAGCTTGATTCAATTAATAGAAATGTCACTTTTACTGATCTCTTATGTTTTTGTGCAAATGAATATATTGGGCCCCAAAGGTGTAATGTTGCAGATAAGTTGAATTTGGGATATTGTTTAATTCAAATACTTGCACATCGGTAAAAATAAAAATATGGTAAAAGGCATAAATTCTGATAGGCTAAAAACATCTAGGTCTATACAAAACCTAGAAAGTCTGCTGGATTAAAAACCCGAAAAGACAGTCCAAGCAAAAGTTAGGATATAAAAAACAAGAAATAAAAGTTTGATGGGCCCAATACAATGTTCGAGTCTATGAAAAAGTAAAGACAAATAGAAATAAAGATAGTGTGATCGTCATCAATCACTCCGAGGGGCCCGCGCCCTCATCATCATCATAATTAGAATCAAAAGCTCGAACCATCCTTTCCTCTACTGTCAAATGCTCGAATCCATCTTGCCTATGACTCCACTCAAGCCATGCATGTAACCACTCCGCTAGAGTCCACAATCTTTGAATGTGGCAAAGCCATCCTCGGTAGAAACCATCGATAGTGATAACGCCCAGCTGGTCGTAATCCAGAGTATCATACCTTGCTTGACGTCTCCATACCTCTCTTGAATGATCAAGAAGATTGACGGATAACGGGGATGACCATAAAATTGTCTAGATAAAGCGGGACTCTCTATCATCGTCCCCACTGTCGGAACAAGCGATAAGGTGAATAATGTACGAAGTACTCGAAACCTGCAAGCTGAACCTTGCCTCTGCCAGTATCCACTAGAACATTAAAAATGTCCCACCAGCGACAGACCCAGTGAATGTCTACATCAGATAGACCTTCTATGATCGCTGACCCAATCATCGAATGTCAGGGTATCGTGGTTAGTGGTAACACGAGCCCTCCCATGATAATCCCTAGGCCCATATCATCTCAAATCACCTCGAGGATCCTGGAGCAAGGCTAGCTTCTCCAAGAGCCAAACCTGCACGTCGGATTCAGTTTCAAATTTAGTATCAGTATCAGATTAAGTTTTATATTCAGTATTATATTTAGTTTCAGATTTAGTATCACTTTCAGTATCAGATTGAGTTTCAGATTCAATATTAAATTCAGTTTTAGATTTAGTTTTAGTTTCAGTACTAGATTTAGATTCGAATTCAATTTCAGATTCAGTATCAAATTTAGTTTCAGATTTAGTATTACTTTCAGTATCATATTTAGTTTCAGATTCAGTATCAGATTCAATTTTAGATTCAGTATCAGTTTCAGTATCAGATTCAGTTTTTAATTCAGTATTAAATTCAATTTTAGTTTCAGTATCAGATTCAGTTTCAGATTTAGTATTAAATACAATTTTAAATTCAGTTTCAGATTCAGTATAAGATTTAGTTTCAGGTTCTATATCAGATTTGATTTTAGTATTAGATTCGGTCTTAGATTCAGTTTTAGTCTCAATTTTAATTTTGGGTTTAGGTTAAGAATTCAGTTAGAAGAATACCTATAGTGTGGGGAAGTGATCCCCAATGAGGTCAGGGTAACCGACATCTCTATTTAGATGATATAGGGTCTCAGCTAACCCTATAAATAATGGCGAGAGGCCCTCTGAGGCCGGTCTAATAATTGAAACCAGTCGGAATGGGACACCGATGCTGACTCTATAGATGAACTTATCCATGAGTAGTAGAGATACCATGTAAGGGTAATAAATGTGCGATCTGGGTGTAGCTATACACAAGTCAAGTACCCTACTGAGTTTGAACCCATATGATCCAAGAACCTGAGAAAGGAAGGAAAGTAGTAAGGGCACCTAGGTTCCATAACCCGTTCAATTGATCCTCAGCCCTAAAATGCACCTCTGGTATAGCAAATCGCAACCCACGAGTGCAGGTCACCCCTAGAATGGCTTGGTACTCCTCCACCATCAGATATAGTTTGAAATCTATGAAGTGGAACACATGATCCATTAGGTCCCAGTAGAAGAATGCTACATGGGTGAAGGCTACATTCACTGGCCTACCGGCAATATATTAGAGCCCTTCTAATCCAAAAACCTCCAACCTCTTCCAATCAGGGCTCGCTAAAGTGTGCAAGAAATGTCTCAGCCAAGTGTTATATGCTGCCATCAGAGATCTCTATCTGCTAGACACCTGACAAATAAGATCGTACTATGGTTAATTTGTTTAATTTAGAGATTAATCAGGTTATCCCTAGTCTAGCATCTACTGCGCCTAACATCCATATAGCGAATAGGTGAAGCAATCAAACAATGTAATCAACAACACAAGCAAGCAATCACATCAGTCAAACCAAATAAAATAGCCAAAGTATCAAGTCACCAATGTATCAGGTGAACACAAAAATGCAACAAGAAAAGAAAGGATATAGTCATCAAGGTATCTGATGAGTAGCAAGCTAGTGAAGAAGTGTATCAATCTAGCAACGTGGTCATCACGGCCGTCAATCTTCCCCATCATAATTGGATTGGATCTATCCTATCCCATCTTCATCCTCACTCTCCTCACCTCTGTGGTATCCCCCGCAAGAGTATGAGATGATGCGGGCTTGAATAAAGGCTCAGGGCAAACTGTAGATCTTGTGAAGGACACCTTTCTCATCCCTATGGCGTAATGAGTAGGACCCAAAGATTCGAATTGCTTTGCATCAGTGATAAAGCCCCAACCACCACCTCTAACATCTGTGCCTATGCCTCGACTTTGCCCCCTGAGCTGGGCCTCAAAGTTGTCTCTAAATTTGCAACCTCTGAGCCTAGTTGCTGACCTGTGCCACCTCTTGAGCATGCATGGCCCTCTCCTCCGCATGCTGAGCTCTCTCAAATACCATCTAGCTCTAATAATCTGCTAGCTCTCTCTCAGCATGCGCTCAATCCTTCTCGCTTGTTCGGGCCCGATCCTGCTTTAGTGCGATAAAGACCTACATACGTCAACAGCCGCAGAAATATAATCAACCCTAATAAATCATGCATCAAGCATACATTCATAATATTTATATATGTTATCATATTTTATTTTTTGCAAGAAATGAGAAAGAAATAAATTACCCTAGAAATGGAATCCTGGGCTAAGGCCATATCTCTCATCGAAAAATATCCTTGAGCTATGCGCTCGGCCTCAGAGACATGTACCTTCTTATCAGAAGCGATATCAGGCTAATCACCATGGCCAGAAAACAATCATCATAATCAGAAGGTACATATATGAGTGGTATTAGGAGGAGTGAAGAAAATGGGCATGGTCTCCTCGATGCGCTTAACCTCGCACACCCCAAGCTGACTCAGAACTTATAACTCTTGCTCCATTATGTTCCCCATGACCCCCTAAACAAATCTATAAGGCGGAATCCCCCTAGCATGAGGAATCTCTGTGGAAGCCGTCTCGGGCTAAAACTGCGGTCCCTGTGAAGTATCTCCTGGGCCATTACAGCTGGCATCGCTAGTCCCTCTTCTCTTCTTGTGAGAAGCCTAAAAAGTGCAAGTCAAACATTTATCAAAATAGTGAGATAATAACAGTTGTCATCAGAAAGTTAGAATGAATCCTTGATAGTCAAGATGTACCTTTTTCTGTTGAGACAGGAAAACTTCGGGATCGGCGAGATGCTCAGCATCGAAGGGCATATGATCCTAATCCATGGCTATGTCACCGCCCTCACCTTTTAAAGGGGGATTATCATTGTCATTATCATCACCACAATACCCGTCACTACCCTCGATCGTCATGATGTCATCTTTGAAAACCTTCAGTTTGTCAAGTGAGGACAATCTCTGACAAATGAGAATAAGACGATCTAGATGAGTAGCCTAATCTCACCCGAGTGATGACATTCTCTCCGAGTCACCATTCATATATCTTGCCAGGTCCCTCGCAGGTATAAGGTAGGGCTAGAATGTACCCACTAGCACATCAGGTGGAACTCTCCTCCGAAGGGTAACACTGGTCCTCCATCTTCGGATGCGCTCCCCGAAATGCCAGTCCTGACTCAGGGGAGTCTCAAGTATGAAACGACAGCCATCTACTCCTCGTCAATCATCAACTCCTCTCCAGATCTCTTTTATATAGTCGTAATATGGTAGTCCTCTCCATGGCTCTACAATAAGCTAAAAAATAACGATAAATTACTGTAAGTATCTCTCCTTTGTTCATACAATTTCAAACTAATGGTTTGAACTAAATGTACAAGAATAGATTCTATTACCTAATGTCGATAAGGCTGCCTCAGGTAATCCCTGTACCAAATGTGCCTATGCGTGTCCTTATCTTTCCACCCTACCACCCACCGGGCTATGTAATAAGAACCATCAGGGGGCTGAACATCCAACCCGGGTGGCAGGATGACCCTATGTGCGTACACCCATCCTGCAAAAGGAATGACAAAGTCAGTGTACCATCAATATAATTAATTCAACTTTCTGGTGGGTGGAATTTCTAACTTGAATCTAGAAGGCCTCGGCCTTGAACTCACCAATATCCTCGTGGGCCGAATAATTGAGGGTATAATACATCTGCCCGAGTATAGCTCGAGGCCAATTCCACTCTCAGAAGATGGTCATATCCTCAAGAACACTGAGCAAGCCTATAGTAACCACGCTCGAAGAAGAGGGGAAGAACATGGTAGTGAGCAGTGTGATGATGAAAGATCGGAGATACTGAGTCAATCTATTATCGCTAACATCGATCTCATGGTTCCATTACATCTTAAGGGCAGCATACTTAAGCTTGTCTTTCCTTGTGGAAGGAACCCCAAGGAGCACCTCTACTCGAGCCCGAGAGGCTGGCTGATCATGAAAATGATCGAGATATAGGTCAAAATGGATCACTGCCATGTTGGAAGGGGCAATAATCAACTCCCCGATAGACAAGTGAAATGGGTGAGTGGTCTCGCTCCACCACTCAATCAGGCATGCCATGACCGTCTGACTCACAAGCTTGTGCCCCATTGGTAAAGCCTCTACTAATGGCACCAAACCTGTAGCTGTGATTGCCTCGACGAGAGAAAAATCTTGGGTCGACCTTACCTTTACCTTTATTTTTGCCCACCATTTAGTACAATGGCTCATAGATCCTATGGTCTTGGAATGTTGGGTCTGCAAAATGTAAACGTCAAGAGTTAGTATAAAAAGAAAAACAAAACAGAATATAGATACGCTAAATGGACAAAAAGCCAATTTTTAGCATTTAGATAAACTCAAACTGAATTTTGACATCAAAATCAGATTCAGAATGAGAAATCGGTTAGAATAGCATTTCCTGAGTTTTTTCTGGGCTCACCGGTGACGGCACCACCGTCGCCATTATAGCGTCATTCACTACCACTACGATGGCATCCATCGTTGTCTCAATAGCAGTGGCAGCGGCGGTAGTCCCCAAAGTAGGATTTCGTCCCCTCTTCCAAAAAATCCAAACTTCAGCCCGAATCCACCAAAACACAGTTCCTAAACAACCCTAATCATATTCTAAACCTTATTCACCAACAAATTCACCAAAAATCCAACCCTAAACACCTAAGGATTCAAAATTAGGTCACGGGCGTAAAGTGCAAAGTTTGAATCTTTGTCGGGTTTTGATGACTTACCTGAAGATATGAGGCATGCCCATGCAAATCCGTATACATCGGGGGTTATGAATAAGGAGTATACCCCCAATACCTGTCTTCTCGACAAAGTCCATACTCATTGGCAACGGAGAGAGCACGCAAACTGTGGTTGGTCATGAGCAAGGAACTATGGTCAATCCCACTAGATCCCTTCTTGATGATTTTGGAACGACAAATCAAAGGAAACCAAATCCGTGTGTGGTTGTATGAAATAAAATGAAGAGAAAAAGGAGTGTGCATACATATGTATATTCCTTTTTATCATTTATTACTTGGCATATTCTCTAGAATATTCCTTTCAACAAGGGGAAAAACTCTCCTATCGGTTATCTTTTTCCGACTTCCGGATTTCTCTAAACTCTGCTATTTTATATACCACCTTTTTTATTGTTAAATTTGAAGGGGCAAAAATTTTTGTTTCAACAAAATCAATTAAGCAATAAAAAGGGGTGAACATATTTATCACATGCTAAATTCTCAAATTTTATTCTTGACAGGTCTGTCAATGGCTAACCCAGAAAACAATCGATTTAGAATTTCATAACTCAGAAGAATTCCTTCTGGATAAGTCTGTAGATGGTGCGTTCTCAAACTGCCAATAAACAACTAACTTAAGATTTTTGACTTTAAGAGGTTCATTGATGATGCATCTTTGTACCATTCGTAGACAACCAACTCAAAGAATTTTGTACCCATAACTGGTCCGTTGATGATGCATCCCTGTATCATCTATAGACAATAATTTTGAGGATTCTCTTTATCCCTATTTTGTTCTTCCTGAAAGATCTATTGATGGCAATCCCAGTAGATAATCAGCTTAGGAATTTGTAGCTCAGGTATAACCTTCTATCCCTTGCTCTTTCGTGAGATCACGTTTGGCCTGCCAAGTGGTAATCTCCCGAGGGACAGCCTGTAAGCATGGGCTTTTCGGTGTTGCCTTGGAATGATGATGACTTTTTGCTTCGACTTTGCACAGTTCTAGCAATTTATTTTTGTTTAGATTCGAACCTTGTTTGGAGACATTCCCTTTGATGACTTTCGGAGTTAAGCACACCTAATCTTGATTTAACTGCCTTTTAATTACCTATTTCATTTCAAAAATTTGTTTTTAAGCCTTTCACCGGATTTTTTTATGGTCCCCCTTTGCTGGCCAGAGCTGCCATCATCGCCGTCGGTGGCCGCCATCCTTGTGATGGGCATCGCAACTTATGGCAGCTGCGGTCTCTACCCTTACCGTGTCCTGCAGGCATAAGGTAGTCACCCCGGCTATGACCATCTCTGCTGCTGTGGCAGTGGCCATCGCCACATCTATGGAGGTGACCGCCGCGATGATAGCGGTGGCTGTTATAACAATGGCGGCCACCGTGGCACGGCCTGGTATAGGGCGTGCCACTTTGTTGCCTCTCTCTCCTATTGATTGGGCCATGTATTTTCCCCAAAAATTCATCCAAGTTGGTGGATTTTTGAGTATGGGAGTATTTAAACCCATCTAGGAGAAAGATTAGAGGACTTTTTCTTTGAAATTGGAATTGAAATAAGATTTTTAGGGAGAAAATAAAAACAAGAGTGAGAAAGTGAGGAACTAGAGAGAGAAAGCTTAAGAAAAGCATAGAATCCAGGAGTAATCTGTTGGTCCTTGTGAGGGTCTATATAGGGTCAGAGGGGGGTGAATGACCCTTTTTTGTGGAATTAACAGACTTTAAAAAGTCTTGTGTAGCGTGTTTGATGGCTTTGGGATGTTATGGATCCGGATGATGCAAATATGAAATATGAAGCAAATGTAAATAAAGAGTTAGAGAAAATCAAACACGATGATTTATACTAGTTTGGACCTGCCTAAGTCAAGTCCCCAAAGGTTCCTTCCTTTGAGCTTTTCCACTAGTGTGATTTCTTTCCAACTGGCAGAAATCAAGCCTTACAGTTTGTCTTCGGATGGTACCCCCTTTCGAATGTAGGATATACCACTAGAGGCACCAACTTCTAGCTGATTCCTTTTATCTTTAGCAGGATATACCACTTAGACTTCTTCCTTGAATCTAAGCTGAGTCCTACAGGGAGATCCTACTCAAAGCACTTACTTCAAGTTATATCCCAATCTCAGTACTCACCTAAGTAGGAGATATTTTACACTTTGGTTTTTATCAAGGGTTTTTGGTTTTAGACTTCCTTAAGTTTATAACTCACTTAGGAATCCTTACAAACTGATTTTTAGTGTTTTAGTTCTTGGAGGGATTTGTAAATCTGATTGCTTTCTAGCAAGTTCTCTTGTATGTGCTTTTTTTGAAATCAACTAGCACCTTCTAATGTGGTTGTAGCTTCCCTTTTATAGGCTTCCATCATAAATGTAGCCGTTGTGGGTTCGTAAGCTGTAATTAATCTTCATCATTTATTAGGTGAAATGTGGCACTTCCGGAGCCATTGATCAATCTATTAGATAGTAATTTGACCCGTTTGAATCCTTGGGATTGAGGCTGAAAAGATGTTAATGATCATTTTCGTTGTTTTTTAGTGTCACACTAACTTTTATACCATTAGCTTTTTGGTGTGAGCTCCATGCTTCTCCTTATTTGTCTAGGTGATAAAGGTTGTTTACTTTTTCTGTCCGGTGTTAGTCCTTTTGTCCTTTTTCTAAGAAGTGCAAGCTATCTCTTTTGTCTTACTCATAGGGAAAGGATATTTGACTTTTTTAGACCAAAAGGATGAAGGGAAAAGTTATCTTTAAAACTTTTCCCATTGTCTTGATAACTGAATCTTCTATATGTCTTCAAACTTAGTATCACCGGATTTGTCCTTATTCGGATGCTTAACAATCAGTTCTTTCAGATGCTAGTCTTGGTGGTTTAAAGTTTGTTTCCTTTCCAAACTTTAACCGGATGCTCTCAATATATGCTTAGGTAATTGTAGTCTTCAATGGATGTCCTTGTAGCTAGATCTTGACTGGACGCTTCCACTTGGGTTTAGGAGATACTTTGTCTAAGTTTCTGTTTCTTTCAAACTTGATCCAGATATTTTAGTTTAATTGAGATTCTAGATCATTGTTTTCCAGCAATCTCCCCATTTGATAGAAATAAAAACTAAGGATATTGTAAAAGGAGTTATATGAACTAAGTATGATTTTTGATACTTATTCATATACAATTTTACTCCCCCATAATTCTAGCATCATAACTCTGCCAACATTTTTATATTCTAGCTTCTAATGTTTTTATATACTACTGCTGTTAACAATAGTTGACATCAATGAAGTGCAGGATTATAATTACAGAAATATATAAGTGAAAATGTGAAACTAGCTATTACAGATTTTACATATGAATACCATAGCTAATCTATCTATTAAAAAACTAACTCATTTCTTTCCGGATGCGCCGGACGCTCCTCCTTCCTTTTCTTTTCCTTTATCTTTCTCCCCCTTTTTGTTTTCGGTAGGGGGGTTGATCACCATGTAAGTCATGTCATCCCATTTTTCTTACCAGGTTTTTGAATAAATTAAGGAATCTAAATTACCTTACCTTCTTTGCTGCATGATGTGATCCATAGTTGCTGGAGATAAATGCAGGGGGCAAAACTAATGCCGGAGCTGTCTGTAGGATTTGGTGATGTAGGGATGCATCTGGAGCACAGAATCTCTGTCTTTCTCATCAAAGTATGGAAATAACACTTTGAGAAGAGTAGTCATTCCCTTGTGTCCAAAGAATCCTGTATCCTCAATGTGCTGAACTAGATCCTAGAAGATCGGAAGAAGTTGGCTTTTAGGAATTGATGGAGAGGAGGAGGATCCGGAGATGGATTAGCTTGATAGTTTGGTCTGCAGGTTTTCAATGTCTTTACCCAGGTCCTTGTGGATATTAGGATTACTAGAGTTTATTGTTGTAAAATCTTTACGAAGATCATCTCTTGCTATTTCAATAAAAGAGTCTTGTCCGTTGATGGGAAATAGTTGCCAATTGAGTAGCAAAGAGCTTTGGAAGATCTTCTTCTATAAACTTGGTTAGTTTATGCAAGATTGTTTGCTGCTTTTGATTTATGCTTGGAAGAGGGGACTTGTCTTCTTTTTCAGCAATGAATTTGGAGAAGTTTTTAAACTTGGTATCCAGATATTCTTTCAGATCAGCGGATAACTCTGAAGAGGAGGAGGTGATTTTATCCATTACAGTTGCACAATTATTTATAACCAATGTGTTGGCTTGATCTATGGAACGACTTGCTGCTACAACATTTGCCCATTCAGAATGGGAGTGACTTTAGCTAGTGAAACTCCAGCAACAAGATCAGTAGTGGGAAAGTCCTCCACTCTTGCTTCTATTTTCTATACGCTCCCCTTAATCACCCCAAGTTCTCCCTTCAAATCCAGGGGCTGGAATTCTTCTTAGAGTACCTTTTCCACAAATTTTAGGTACTTGCATATGTTCCATAGGCTCTACTTCATATAGCTCTCCTGATGTTTGCCATGAGTAGCCTCTTGAAGGATTTTAAGTGTAGTGGATATTCTCTTGGCTCTTGCAGGATTAACATTTATTGTTGGGATTTAGATTGGACTAGCAAGTGGAGTCTCCGATCCGGAGCTGCTACTTATATCAGTTCATTCAGAAGATTCTACCTTAATAGATTCCTCATTTTCTTTTTCCTTCTCCTCTTCTAACGGATCCTCTGGACTGGCCTTGCCCTTTGAGTCCACTCTAGGAGTGTGCTCTTGGAAACCCAGACCAAGTCCCTCCTCCAGAATGGGGTTTTCCGGGTTGGACTATTTTTCCTTAGATGCACTTTGGGATTATTCATCCAAGTTGTCCTTCACTGTTTTAATAGCAGTAGCAGAGGAATTATCATTTATATTGAATGAGACAGTGCCAGGAATTAGCTCATGAATTGGCATTTGATTTTGTACAGCTTCAACTTCTCTTTCTTCTTCATTCGTTTCCACCTCAACCCCTGGATGATAGGCAATGTCCTATGTCACCCTTACAAATGCCTTTTTAGGACTTTTAGTTTCTCCTCTAGGCGCATTGGTACTGTCCTTAATGCCCTCTTTATGTGCCTTTATAGGGTTTTTATTAGTAGTGGTTTCATCTTCCACATGTAATAGATTATTAGGAAGTGGTCCGGATCTAGGTAGGAAGGGGAAATTTTCAGCTTCTGGTTCTCGGGCTATAGCTTCCATATCCACTAGGTCAACAAATATTGGTTGAACATTGGAAGAGCCCTAGGGTCCTTCTATGGTTTCTTTGTTGATTCTGTCATTGTCCTTTATAGCTTCCCTTATTATATCATACTGAGGGTCTTTCAAATCAATTTCTTAAGTGGATCCAGGCACATGCTTGCCCTTAGTGACTTTGGCCTTAGCCAATTCTTCCAGTACCACTCTCTTAGCAGCTTTCTCATTAATGATTATGCCCGCAGGCTTTTTATCCTTCTTTTTTTGATGCTTTTGAGCTTGAACTGCCTCATCAAAGGTACACCCCTTCAGGGTGAATTGTTTCCTGGGCATAGGAGCTTCAGCCTCTATTTCTTCATCCTTATCTGATTCTCGCTCCTTTGTTAGTATGTCTTTGATGTTTCTTTTCTTCCTATTCTGATATCCTTTCCTAATTATAGCAGTAGCCACTATGATAGTTTCTCTTACTTTCGATTCACAGACTGGTTTCTTTAGCTTATCGGCTACTTTAATCAATCTTCCTCTTGGCGTAGGTTTTGCTGGGGATTTGGCCATTAATTAGGTTAAGGACAAGGTATCCTCTTTACTTCCCCAGCTGGAACCAAGGTAAGCTCCTTCTATGCCTTGGGCTTAGTGGTTCTTGCTTTCTTAGGAACCAGAGGTTCTATCGGATCTAATGCCTTTCTTGCTCTACTCTTTTTGTCATCCCAAAGCTTCTTGGCTTTTTCTTCATTCCAAGTTTCCATGAAACTCAATTTCCTAAAGTTTCTCTCCAAGATTTCTTTATCGTTAACTGCCTGGAATCCGATTAAGGCCACTTGGTTGGTAAGTAATATCCCAGTGATTAGGGCACCAAGAGAGTTTTTATGTTGCTTGAGGTAATGGATGAGCAGCACTGGCATGTTAACTACCCTACTCTCCACCTAGTGTTGTAGTATACAGTGTTGAAAGGTTGACACTATAGTGAGAGATTCCTTCCTGATTAGTACTAGCTTTGCGAGTGCATGTGGAAGAAATCTGGGCACTTCAAGGAAATAAGTGGAGAAATTATCTCCAAAGTAGTTAGGATGCAGCCACATCTTTGATTCGTACTTGACATGCTGTTTATCCCCATCACTTCTTAGTTGAATGCCGTCGTTCTTCATGTTAAGATGTTTCTCAAAGAACTCCGGAGTAATAGTTATGACTTTTCCTTGAACTTTGGTTCTCAGAGCGTAAAAAATGGAGTGGGCTCTGAGATTTTCATAGAATTCTCTCACAAGATCCAGATATGTAGGACTGTTAGTTTTGAGGAAATCTGTCAGATGCGGTCCTTAATCAATTTAAAGTATGGGTCTATCTCAAATAGGAAATTATCACTTAAGAAATATATGGGGACAACAGAATCACTGGTTTTGAATTTTAGGGGTTTGAAATCTTCATCTTTCAGATCAAACTCTGTAAAGATATTCTATGCAGGGAGCATTTTAGGATCTTCACCGGTTGTGATAGCAGCTATTTGAGTTGGTTTGTGAGAAGTTTAGGGTTTGAAAATGATTTTTGCATAGTAATAGTAGATAAGTTGTTCGCGTGAGGAAGAAGGAGAAATTTGAAGTGTTTATATAGATTGTTCAAGGTGAGGGTATTTTGGTGATCCGGATGCCGTTAATTTGGCTGGATTGATGACATGGTAGTCAAAATTTTAGGAGAGAGGTAAATTCAGTTTGATCAGAGAATGGGAACGGTTTATTTTGAAGACTAACTATTGAATTTACCGCGCTTGTAACACCCAATAAATGTTTAAGATTCAAAAAGGGACAGTTACTTTTCAGCGCCTTTACTGCCATGTATCCTGTCTTGTCTGCTTATATGGCAATGTTCCATCCGGAATAGAGCTTTCTTCAATTCTTTATTTTTCTTTCAGATTCCTTGACTTGTGAAAAATCAACTCTGCTATAGGATTTCTTCTAGATTTTCCTTAAATTGGATTAGACATCCCAATTGCTTCCCTTAGCTTGCCAAATTGATCTTTACTTAATGGTTTGGTAAAGATATCTGCTCTTTGCTCATTGGTTAGGATATATACCAAAACAACATCCTTCTTCATCACATGATCCCGGATGAAATGATGTCTTATGTTGACATGCTTCATCCTGCTGTGCAGTACTGGATTCTTTGATACATTAATGACACTCTTGTTGTCACACATAACATCCACACATCCAGATGAACTCTATAATATTCTAGTTATTGCTTGATCCAAAGGAGTTGAGCCACACAACTTCCAGCTGCTATATATTCTGCTTCTGTAGTAGATAGAGTAACTAAAGTTTGCTTCTTACTGTACCATGATGCCAAGCAATCTCCCAAGAAGTGATAGCCTCTGGATGTACTCTTTCTCTCAAGAGTGTCACTGCCATAGTCTGCATTAGTAAAGCCTTAGAGTGTGAAATCTCCGTTACTAGGATACCATAGCCTAACTTCAGTGGTTCCTAAGAGTTATCTAAGAATCCTCTTAACTGCCTTGAGATGAGAATCTATAGGATTGGCTTGGTACCTTGCACAGTAACACACTGCATAATGTATGTCAGGCCTACTTGCTGTCAAGTACAGGAGTGAACCAATAATCCTTCTATAGATCTTTGGATCAACATCCTCTCCTTCACCATCCTCGGATAGGACTGTATCTAGTCCCATTGGAGTAGACATTGGCTTGCTCTTGTCCATTTTAAACTTCCTCAAGATCTTCTTGGTATACTTTGACTGGTTAATGAAAATCCCATCTCGACTTTGCTTGATTTGTAAGCCAAGGAAGAAATTGAGTTCTCCCATCATGGACATTTCAAATTCTTTCTATATTTGAGAACTAAATTCTTCACACATCCTTTCATTTGTTGCCCCAAATTCTTATTTTTCTTGTTGAAGAGGGTTGCATCTGCTTTGCCATAGATATATCCCTTGGATATGAGAAAGGTTGTGAGTCTCTCATACCAAGCCCTAGGTGCTTGCTTTAATCCATAGAGGGCCTTCTTCAACTTTTAGACATGATTCGGATGCTTTGAATCTTCAAGTCTAGGTGGCTGCTTCACATAGACTTCTTCCTGAATAACTCCATTGAGAAATGCACTTTTGACATCCATTTGGAACAATGTGAATCTAGTGAATGATGCAAAAGCATATAGAATCCTGATTGCCTCCAATCTTGCTACATGGGCAAATGTTTCTTCAAAGTCAATCCTTTCCTATTGATTATAGCCTTGGGCAACCAATCTTGCCTTTTTTCTTACCCCGACTTGGGATTCATCTAGCTTGTTCTGGAATACCCATTTGGTGCCAATGATTAACTTTCCCTTTGGAGGTGCCACTAAATCCTACACATCATTCATGGTGAATTGAGCTAGTTCTTCTTGCATTGCCATCATCCAGCTTTCATCTCCTCCAGCATCTTGAAATTTCTTTGGCTCAATGAGAGAGACAAAAGCAGCATGGCTCATCATCCTATTGAGTTGTCCTCTGGTTCTGATAAGATTTTGGACATTATCCAAAATAGCTTCTACCGAATGATTTCTGTGAGTCCGGATTTCCCTTTGTAAGCCTTCATATTGGATTTGAGCTTATTCCACCTCTATCTCAACAACTTCTTCTTGGTCTTCATTAAAGTCAATCTCTTGTGCATTGAGATTAACTTGTTGTACTTCTTGATCAAAGGATATTCCTTTATGTTCTTCTTTGTACTTCTTGATTTGGAATGAATCAGGAATTTCAGCTTACTTCTTTTCTCCAGATTTTTCAGCTTTCGGAATTGGATCTTTTGGAGTGGAACCTCTCTTACCAACATGGTTAGTCTCATCGAAATCTACATGCATAGACTCTACCACAGTTTGGGTTCGTTTGTTGAAGACTCTGTAAGCCTTACTATGTGTTGAGTAGCCAAGGAAAATTGGTTCATCAGATTTACAATCAAATTTTCCTAGTTGCTCTCTATTATTTAGGATGTAGCATTTACATCCAAATGCCTTAAAATACCCAATTTTGGGCTTTCTTCCCTTCGAGATTTCATAGGGGGTCTTTTCTATGGTCTTTCTATTGAGAGCTCTATTCAAAATATAGCATGCTATATTTACAGTCTCACCCCAAAAATGTTTTGGCAAACAATCCTCATTTAGCATTATTCTAACCATTTCAACTATGGTCCTATTTTTTCTCTCAACTATTCCATTTTGTTGAGGGGTGTGAGGGGCAGATAATTTATGTTCAATGCCCTTGGAGTTACAAAATTCAGCAAAATACTTATTTTTGAACTCACCACCATTATCACTCCGGATGCGTGCAATGCTTATGCCCTGTTCTACTTGTATCTGGATGAATGTTTTTGAGAATTAGTCAAAGGCTTCATCTTTGCTTGCTAGCAAGAGAAGCCAAGTAAATTGAGAATAATCATCCACAATGACCAAGGTGTATTATCTTCTACCTAAACTCAATGGTTTAATTGGACCAAAGTGATCAATGTGTAAGAGCTCAAGCACTCTTTTGGAAGGAATGTAGGAGATGGAAGGGAAACTTTTCGTATGCTATTTACCTAATTGACATGTAGTGCATAGATGATCCTTATCAAAGGCAACCTTAGGCAAACCCATAATCAATTCGTTTTTGGCTAATTTGGACAGGAGGTTCATGCTAACATGTCCCAACCTCTGGTGCCATAACCATGATTCTTCTTCCTTAGACACCAAGCAGATATTCTTTTTCTCATTTTTAATGTTAACATAATAGACATTGTTTACTATGGGTGCATAAAGAATGAGTTGATTAGACTCACTATCATAGCTTGAGCGTACTCTGGAATCAAAGGCAACTTTTCTTCCTTTGCCACGGAGTTAGGCAACACTTAGCAAGTGGAACTTTAGTCCATCAACCAATGAGACATCTTCTATCTTTAATTCAGATCCAATGGTCCCATGTCCAATGATCTGCCCTTTTTGATTATCTCCAAAGCTCATTTGCCTCCCTTCTTCCGGGTTAATATTATGAAGGCCTTCTCATCACCTGTCATATGCCTTGAGCATCCACTATCAATGTACCAAGTGTGTTGATCTACTGTGGATCTAAGGCATACCTGGTCAACAGATCAAGTGGGTTTGGGTACCTAATCAGATTTGGGTCCTCTTGGGTTTATAACAATCTCAGGACAAGGATTAACATCATAATAACCATTTTTCAATCTACATAATTTAGTAATATGGTTGTTTTTCCCACAAAACCTGCACCCTTGGATCGGTCTATTCTGCTTCTGCTTCTTTTCGATCTTTTCTAGATCCTTCTTCCTATAGTTCCCTCTATATCCAGCTTTTTGTACACTTGTGGATGGTCCGAAGTGTGTTCGGAAGCTGGTTGGAGGTGCAACTTCTGCTGCATAATTCCTCTTTTGTTTGGCGGATTGCCGATTGTATACAACCTTGGCTTTTCCTTTTCATTTAGCAGTATATCTTTGGGCTTGTGGTTGCCTGCTAACTTGCTTCACTTTTTGATTTGAAGGCTTTGGATTTCCTTTTGCAGCTTGGTGCTGATTTCTTTATGTATTCTGCCTTGGATTACTTCTTAGTTGAGGAGGGTTTGATCTCCTTCCGGATGCTTCCTTTATTAGGATTAGCTCCCTATCTAATTCTATCAAGTTAGCACTTAATATCTGCACATGATATCTCAGGAAGTTTTCTTCAACTTCATCAATGTGCTTTGTAGTTGTAATCAAGTTAACATCTTGTGCCAATGCTTCATTGTCCTCAGCGATTTCCAACACTTATCTTCTTAAGGATTTGATTGCTTTGATGTTCTTCTTCACACTCTTGATCATAATAGCTAAATCTCTAGCAAGATCAAAGTTAAAAGCAGAATTAGAATAAGAGTTTAACTCAGTATTTACTATTTTTATTCTGATTTGTTGATTTGTATTGTATCTTGCTTAGAGACATTCTTTCCGAATTGCTTTGCTTCCGGATCAGTCAGTGCCATGAATGCATAGTTGGCAGTCTCTTCTTCTTCTATTGAAGATGAGTTGCTAATTTCCTCATTATTGCTCCAGGTAGCAATCATTGCCTTCTTCTTGTGCTTCTTGGTACTTTTAAGCTGAGGGAATTCGGTTCTGAACTGGCCTTTCTCCCCATATTCAAAACAGGCAGCTTCTTTTTTCAGATCCTTCTTTTCTTCCAAATCCTTTCTGGGCCTGTCTCTTCTGGATGTGCCTTCCCTTGGTCTTTGGGATTCATATTTTTTGGACTTCCTCCTTTCTTTCTTTTGTAGGAACCTATTGAGCTCTCTAGTTAATAGAGCTAGTTGCTCCTTGGTACTTTTAGATTCCGTGACTTGCTCTTCTTCTCCAGATGAAGCTGATCCGGTAGATTCTGCCTTAAGTACAATAGCTTTCTTCTTCTCTTCAGGCTTTTTCTCCTATTGGCTATATCTTTCTAGAGATAGATCTTGAGTCAGGAAATTGCTAATGAGCTTGTCATAACAGTAGAAGTTTAGGTCATGAGCTTCCTCAATGACAGTCTTCTTGTTATCCTACTCCTTAGTGAGACTCCAGATTACTTTCTTGACCATATCCACCTTAGATATCTCCTTTCCTAGCCTCGTCATCTTATTCACTATATTTGTATATCTAGTGTTCATGCTATTGATGGACTCCTTAGGCTCCATCTTGAAAGTTTTAAGGTTTTGTTGAAGTAGATCTATTTTGGCTTCTTTGACCTTGTTTTTTCCCTTGTAGGCCACTTCTAGTTTCTTCCAAATTTCTTGTGCATTCTCACATCCGGATATTCTATTGAATTCAACTACACTAAGAGTACAATGAAGCATGTTAATAGTATTTACATTTTCGAGCAATCTTTTACAATCATTTTCATCCTATAAGCTCGAGGGCTTGTGGGTGGTTAAACCATCTACCTCATATGTAGGCTTATGTGAACCATCTTTAATGGCCATCCATGCCATCATGCATTAAGCCTAAATGAAATTCTTCATCCGACTTTTCCAGAACGTGTAGTGTTCACTATTGAAGAGTGGGGGATGGGTAATAGACATACCCTCTGGAAGGAGCTGTGAGTTTTGGAAACTCATTTTGATTCTGTGATCAAAATATGTGGACCTTTAGCTCAAGATGGTTAGATCTCTAGTTTGAGCACTTGCTCTGATACCACTTGTTGGTCCATGTGAGGGTCTATATAGGGTAAAAGAGGGGTGAATGACACTTTTTCACGGAATTAACAGATTTTAAAAAGTCTTATGTATCGTGTTTGATGGCTTTCGGATGTTATGGATCCGGATGATGCAAATATAAATAAAGGGTTAGAGAAAATCAAACATGATGATTTATACTGGCTCGGCCCTGCCTACGTCTAGTCCCCAAAGGTTCCTTCCTTTGAGCTTTTCCACTAGTGTGATTTCTTTCCAACTAGCAGAAATCAAGCCTTATAGTTTATCTCTGGATGGTTCCCCATTCTAGATGTAGGATATACCACTAGAGGCACTAACATCTAGTTGAGTCCTTTTGTCTTTAGCAGGATATACCACTTAGACTTCTTCCTCGGATCTAAGCTGAGTCCTACAGGGAGATCCTACTCAAAGCACCTACTTCAAGCTATATCCCAATCTCACTACTTACCCAAGTATGAGATATATTACACTTTGGTTTTATGAAGGGTTTTTGGTTTTGGACTTCCTTAAGTTTATAACTTATTACAAACTGATTTTCAGTGTTTTGGTTCTTATAAGGATTTGTAAATCTGATTGCTTTCTAGCAAGTTCTCTTGTATGTGCTTTTTATGAAATCAACCAACACCTTCTCAACTTGTGAAGCTTCCCTTTTATAGGCTTCCATCATAAATGTAGCCGTTGTGGGTTGGTAAGCTTTAATTAATCTTCATCGTTGATCATGTGAAATGTGACGCTTTCGGAGCCGTTGATCAATCTGTTAGACAATAATTTGACCCTTTTGAATCCTTGGGATTGAGGCTGAAAGATGTCAGTGATCGTTTTCCTTGTTTTTTAGTGTCACACCAACTTTTATACCATTAGCTTTTTGGTGTGAGCTCCACGCGTCTTGTTATTAGTCTAGGTGAAAAAGGTTGTTTACTTTTTCTATCCGGTGTCAGTCCTTTTATCCTTTTTCTGAAAAGTACGAGCTGTCTCTTTTTTCTTGCTCATAGGGAAAGGATCTTCGACTTTGTTAGACCAAAAGGATGAAGGGAAAGGTTATCTTTTAAACTTTTCCCATTGTCTTGATAACTGAATCTTCCGGATGTCTTCAGACTTAGTATCACCGAATTTATCCTTATCCGGATGCTTAGCAATTAGTTCTTCCGGATGATAGTCTTGGAGGTTTAAAGTTTGTTTCCTTTCAAAACTTTAACTGGATGCTCTCAATATGTGCTTAGGCAATTATAGTCTTCGATGGATGTCCTTGTAGCTGGATCTTGACCAGATGCTTCCATTTGGATTTAGGAGATACTTTGTTTAAGTTTTTATTTCTTTGAAACTTGATTTAGATATCTTAGTTTAATTGAGATTCCGGATCATTGTTTTCTGACATAATCCATCCTAATCTCAATTCTTATTGTTCTTAGGCTTAATCTTGTAGCTTAAATACTAAAATCAATTAGATTTCATAGGATAATACAGATTAAAAAGGTTTTTAGGGACTTTTCTTAAAAGACAACCTAAATATTCCGTCACTGATTTTGTCACTGTTTTCATCAATTTTTGTCACAAAGTCGTCAAAAGGATTTCATCAAGGGTTGATTCGAGTCTCCAAAGATAGATTCAAGGCCTAGAGGTAATAAAATCGAGTTCCATTGATTATTTACTTCATTTAATTAAGTATTGTTGCTGTTCTTGGTGATTTTGGTGTTTGTCCTTTGTTTTTCTTTGGTGTTCTTGAAAAACCGTCAGAAATTAACCCGGCCTCTATAGAGATGGCCTTCACCTCTATCCCTATAGCCTTGACTGCTACTCTTACAGTGGTGAAGGCTATAGTTACAAAGGTGAACTCTACCCCTATAGAGGTCTCGTATTTCTTGCGATTTTTGGGTATTTTCATACCTAAATCCATTGAATCAAGATTATTTGAGTGTTTTAAGTCTAGATCTATTGAAATATAGTTGATTACTACTTAAAACTTCGATGATTTTGAGTTTATGGATGCAAAAATATCGAATCCCCCTTAAAAACGAATCTCAAAGGCCAAGGCTATAGCAACAACCTTGACCGCTGTTGCTATAGCCTCCACCACTGCCACTATAGCAGTGAAGGCTTTGGCAATGATGGTCAAAGCTGTCGCCATAGGTTTGACTGCCGAAATTTGATTTTAAGCCTTTTTTTGCTATTTTCTTGCATTTTTTACCCCGATTTTTGCCTAAAATATTTTCTAAATATTTTTGATAATCTGTAAGCATTTTATTTATTTTTTAATTTGATTTATTTCATTATTTAAGTTGATTAAATAACCATTAAATGTTTAAAAAATGCCCTTTTAACTCCACAAATTCCCAAAAATGCTTTTCTCTATGTTATGTATTTATTCTGCCCTTTATTTAGTCATGTATTTATTTATGATTTACTTGTATATACTTTGCCCCGTTTGGAGTCGAGCCGATATGGTAACCTCGATTAGGACCCAGTTTCGCCCTTTTATTTATTTAACCACTTTATTTACTTTTCTGCATTAGAAAAATGTATAGGTATTTGTAAAGGCATGTAATAATTTTATCTTCTTGGTTTATTTACCGCTTTTGTGTGATGTATGGTCATATAAACTGAAAACTCCAAATATTAACCGGATTTAAATTGAATAAGAATTGAAGTCACGCTTATTAAAATGTAAACATTTTTTATTTAAGAAATGAAAAGTAAGCAACATCATCCGAGCTTGGAATCTCTGTTTTAAGGTACGGTCCAACCACCCGGTGGGAATATTGTACCTAAATTCCCGGTGGAGCTAAACTGGGCGGCGACTCTATCTTAAAATATGGGATTTCAAGTTTCGTATCCCTTAACATGCAAACTAGACTTAAATTGAACATCAACATTGATTTCATCAGTTTATCTTTTTTTTCATCACTCTAAATTGAGGATTAATCCTCTGGCTTACTTCACAACGTTCATTATTTCATCCCTTCCTGCATCTCACGCTGGTCGGGGCAAAAAAGGTCGTCCGCTCATATCGGCAATTGTGCCCCTCACATGAATGGTATCGCTCTCGCAAAGAAGATACTGCGGTTGGGATATTTTTGGCTCACCTTAACAACCGATAGTATCACCCAAGTCAAACGGTGCTACCAATGTTAGATTTATGGGGATATGCAACACATACCACCCACCAAGCTCTATCACTTATCCACCCCTTGGCCATTCTCGGCATGGGGGATAGATATAATCAGTGAAATTAAACCTTTATTGACAAACAAGCACAAGTTCATTGTCGTGGATGTAGACTATTTCTCTAAATGGGTAGGGGCCGAATCCTACACCAATGTCATCACCAAGAAGATGGAAAAATTCATAGAAAAGCACATATTTGCTCGATATGGACTTCCACACCATATAGTCTTATACAATGGCGTACATTTTCAAGGGGCAACTGCTAAACTGATTGAAAAATATAAAATTGAACACCATAGATCTTCTTTGTATAAACCCAAGCCAATGGCACTATTGATGCGGAAAACAAATCAGTAAAGAAGATCCTCTCCAAAATGATAACCAGTTATAGAGATTGGGCTGACAAGCTACCTTTCACCATCTGGGGCTATCGAATGAGTGTCTGAACCCTAACCAGTCAAACTTCATTCTCCTTAGTCTATGGAATTCAAGCGGTTTTGCCGATTGAAAAGCATGTAAGTTCACTAAGGGTCGCATAAGAAGCAAAGCTAGAGGAATCTGAGTGGACTAGGGTTGAGATTTGAACAGTTGAACATGATGGATGAGCAGAGGCTTAAGGCCCTAGATAATCTCCAAATGTACCAACAATGTATGGCTCGAGCTTACAATAGCAAAGTGAGGCACCAAAGGTTCCCATTAAAGGCCGGGGATTTCGTCCTCAAGCAGTTGAAACCCTCAACCATTAATGCAAGGGGGAAGTTCAGGCCCAATTGGGAAGGACCGTACGTAATCAAGAAGATGCTCAGTAAAGGGGCCGTCAAGTTCATAGATATGGACATGAATGAATTTATGAATCCCATGAATTAAGATAGGGTTAAGCATTACCATATCTAAACAAAAAGAAATAAATCAGAAAAGTGGCACAACAAAAAATACATGCAATAAAAGACCCGCCTTTCGGTCCTCTATCAATCGGGGCAAAAATTAGGGTGATACTCGATGATTGGTATTCTATAAACCGATCGAGCAAAAGTTAGGGTATCGTTTGTAATAGCCTGTTGGACTGAAAACCCAAAAGGGTGGTCTAGTCAAAAGTTAGGGCAGTAAGGAGAGTGGGAGTGCTTTCTAGAAAACCGGTCTAGGCTAGTTAGCACCAGAAGTTGAATTAAGGGAAATGGTTACCAACATCATGTACTTTACTATGTTTCATGAAAGTACTTGCTTGTTGAATCCAAAATACTTATGTTTATGTGAGTTCACGCATCCAAATGGCCAAAAAAATCTCAATTAAACAAATGCAGGGTTCAAGATTGTTCAAATAAGAGCATAAGAAAAGAACGAAATCAAAATATCATAATAAAAGACAAATAATTCTGATATACTTAAAAGAGCAAGGTCTATACAAAAGTAGGAAATAAAGGGCGGTCTAGGCAAAAATAAAGACAGAAAAATAAAAATAGGTTCGATAGGTCCATCACCACAACTGGCCTATGCAAAAGATAGAACTCATAGAAACTGATAAGTGCGAGTCTCATATCAAACCCCTTCATCATCATCATAGTACCTCACAATCCTTCACAAAGTGGTCGTCTGAAAAGGCTCAAAACCCTACTTAACGCGCTCCCCCCTCCAAATGGTCCCACGACCGCTCAGCTCGAGTGGACATGCGTCTGGTCTCATCAAGCCATCCCCTGTAGTGTCTCATCAGTATCGGTAGTCTCCATGCAATCATAATGCAGAACCTCAAAGATAGCCTCCCTCGTCCATTTCTCTCGAATGTAGGTCACCTAGTCAGCATTATAGAAACCGCTGTGCTCCACAGGTAGTCTGGTCGGGACCCTCTATTGTCAGCCATACTGATGTCGAAGGAGGGATGGAGAGTAGAAAGTAATCCTATGCCGGCCTAATAGCTAGAAGCAAGATCCCCAAGTCTCGATAACCACGTCTCAGATCCTCCACCATGGACTAACCCACTATATCTATGAGTCGTCGTACCCCCTTAGGATGGATATCCAATCATCGGCTATCAGCTAATGAAAATCCCCTCGAATTGGCCCTCCCTTTCAAAGGTGAATGGGAATATACTTCTTAGGGTTAACCTGCGGTGCCAGTGTTAGCTTAAATTTCTCCATGAGCCATACCTGCAAAATGTTTTCTTGTAAGCATGGGAGTTGGCAATAAACTCGAAATGATAAAGGGCATTCTTGCAAAAGTGAGAAGTGGTCAACAATCAAGTTGGGATTGGAAGAGGCCACATCTATGTTTAACAGTGTCTAAACCAACCCTACAGCTATGGGGGAAGCCCCTACCGACATGGGCATGATAAGAGAAACTGACCGAAATGGAGTGACCGGGCCCACACCACACATAAACTCAGACATGAGCAGCAGTGTAACCATGTATGGCCAAGCAACAAGAGCCCTAGAGGCACCCCTACACCAGTCTAATATCATGCTCAGATGAAACCCTGGTAGTCCGGGTATGTGAGAGAGAAATGGGTTTGCCAAAGCGAAGCTCCACAATCCTATCAGTTGGTCCTCTGCATTGAATATAAGCTCCAGAATTGCTAGGGGCACTCGTTTGGCGCATGGAATCCCCAGAATGGTATGAAACTCCTCAAAGAACGGACACAACTTGAATGATAAGAAGCAGAACACGAGGTCTATCGTTCCCAGAAAGGAAGTGCTCCGCGTATAAATTCCGGGTTGACTCGTCGGAAGGCAACATACAGAAAACCCCATAACCCAAATTTCTATAGCTTCCTCCAAATTGACTCCCCCAAGGTTTCCAAAAATCTCCTTAGCTACTGGTTATAGATCTCCATGCTTTGAATCAAGAGAAGCGACAAAATCTGAGATTCTGGAAGTGAGGCCACCGACGATATGGTTGAAGCCGCCGGTGGTATGGATGAAATCGGTGGTGGTTTTGAAAGTGAAATCATCGGCGGTATGGTTTGCGAGTGATGTTGTCTATATTAGTTAGCAAATCAAAATTTTCATGTGGGTGGTGATATGGGTGATACCGCCAGTGACTTCGCATTATTTTCTGCAATTTTAAGGCCTATTTAATCAGTTTAGACCTATTCATAACCTGTAAAAATCCTATAAATTTGCTCAGATGCAATTCAAGCCAAGCATTCATTTTATTCTAAGCCAAAAGCCCGAAGGCGCAAATGCACCAAACATCCTAATCTAAACAATTCAAATCCAATCAAACCAAATGATAATCCAAACCCCAATGTATTAAGGGTACAAAACCGAAAGCTAAAATAAATCAATCAAGAAAAAGCAATAAAGCTAGGGCTACCCATCGCCGTCGGTTGGGTGGGATGTGAAGTCTATGTCCTCCACAAAGTATTGGTCTATATCCTTATCATCGGCTCTTCCCTAAATCATCAAGATAATCCATGAATCCCCGGGCTCAGTGGTGGGGCATCGACCGGCTGTCTTCTTCTTCCCATTTATGGCTAGTCTCAAGTGGGGGTGTGCGGTCTAAATTATGCTTGCTCCTTCTCTCGTACAAAGTGGCATCTAGCTATTGCTTCAGCTTGCCTACCCAGAGTCTAAGTTCTTGATTTGCGGCCACCTCCTCCTGGTGTCTCGCCTGGGCTTGGTTGGCATCGGAGAGCGACAATGCCATAAACTCCTCCAAAAGACAATAACAATTGACTCCATTCATAACATTCATACATGCAATGTCTAAATTAAAGCATCATCGTTAAAATAGGATTCTACTTGAGCAAATAAGGTTTAGGCAACAAGAGTACCCCTAAGAGAGAAGGAGTGACATGCTAATCATTTTGCCTCCACACAAGGAACCTAAAAAATCCAAAACCAGTTAAAAGAAGATTGGAAATGCCACAAGAAAAGGAGATGAGTTTCGAAATTTAATGGACTGACATGATTAGTTTCTAGGACCTAAAATCCATGAAATGGGAGCTCGGGACTATCTCTCTCTCTCAAAAGTCACCTCTTGGTCCCAAAAGCAGGAAAGAGTTCTCCAAGGTGTTGGCAGATACCCCTCCACTATACCTGCATCTACTGGTCTACCTCGGTAATGCACGCCGCTCGACTTGGGCCAGTTTCTTTCCTAGCAAGAACCTAAAAAACACGATAAGAAGGAAAAGTAAATATAAGTTTCAGTCCTAGATCATATAAAGAAGTCTGAGAGAGGCGCGGTATTTACATCGAAAGAATAATATCCCTCCTAAACTATCGGCACTTCTTTGCCCCCTACGTACCCATCACTACCGTGATCATCGCCATCCTCATCATTGTCATCATCATCATTATCGTCTTTGTAATCCTCAATCACCTCATCCTTAATGACCTTACTTGGAACTTTCGGTGCCTTCTTCTTGTTATGAAAGGAGATGGTGTCGTCGGAATGGATACGGGGGCAAAGGGGGAGCAGGAATGACATAAGGCCACTATAAGGACCAAAAATGCTCTCAACCACTTGGCCATTCCCCTCCAAAAAAGCAGTCTTATCGGCCTTAGTAGTGATAGTCAAATAAGGCCATCATAAGCCTGTGGGGAGGTGCCAGTGGCACGGGTCTAGCAGTGGGCATAACATCCTTCCAATTGTGCACTCTCTCCCCTAAATACCACTTCAGGGACATGGGGCATTCCATCATGAGCCTCTTGTCATCCACCTCCTTTCGCACCTCAAGGAAATCAACCAAGTTAGGCACCTTCTCAAAGGGGTCTCTAATAACCTGACCAAACTAATCGGAAAAACTAATGTAAGTGCAAAGGAAATCAGTAACACATATTTATACTAATAGTTTGTTTAAAATTTTAGATAGGTAAGAAAGACAAAGTCGCTTACCGAGCCTATCTACAAGCACCGTAGCACCTCCCTATAGCTGGTCTTCCAACTATAGAATCCCCCAATGCTCCTACACCAGCGAGCAAGAAAATGGGACTCATCCGGCACTTCAATCAAGAAAGTCACTGCGGGAAGAATCTCATGCTCAAAGGCCCAAGCCTGCACAATCAAAAGCTAATCAGTCCAAGTTAGTAAAGGAAGCAAGCAAAAGCCCAAAAGAAAAGTAGAAAACATAAAAAGAATGGTAATACCAAAATAACACTATACCTGAATGAGCAAAGGACTCAACCTTGGACCTTTTCCTTCTTCCTAGCTCCCACATCCAACCCATGGTATATCTGGGCAAGAATGGCCTTAGCCCAATTCTTCTCCTTTATCATCTTCACATCCTCGAGCGCAGTAATCAACCCGTAATTCACCTTACTACTAGAAACTACAAAGAATATTTCAGTCAATAGAGAAATGATAAAAGAACGGATATAGACAACCCTCTATATCTTGGGGACCACCTTCTTCTACTTCTTCCAATACTTACACAACTCCCCATATGACAATCACCCCACCTTAGGCTTTAACCCAAACAACCCACTCACTCTTTTCACCACAGGCCCCTTGGTGTAGTATTTCTCCATGTAAACATCAAAGCGGATGACCTTATCAGTCCAAGGTAGCTGAGTCATCGCCAGAACGTCAGAGGGGGTGATAGTAACCTCACCAATTGAGAGATGAAAAGTATAAGTGGTCTTCGAGAACCTCTCGATCAATATAGTAAGGGCTGAATGAAAAAGCTTAGGAATCTTTGTGGGTAAAATTTGAGCCAAATCACTAAAACTATAGCATCAATGGCTGCACGAAACTTGGGGTCATGCTTATTGATCACTTTCCACCACTTGTCGACCTTTCTCATTCCCCTGGTGCAAGTAATAGAATAAGGCTGCAAAAAGATATAAGGAATCCAAAATTAGAATAGATAAGCAAACTGCATTGCATTTCAACCTATCCTAAACTTGCTAAAGCCTTTTTGATGTCACTGATGAAGTAGTGATACCGCCAGTGGCCTCACCCATACGCCAGCAGTATGGGTGAAGTCGCTAGCAATATCACTGATATCACCAGCGGCTTGGAGAGGCCCTTCAAGCCTCTTCGAAGGCCTGAAGCCATAGGCGATATGGGTGATATTGCCAATGGTATCACCCATATTGCCGGCGGTATACTATTTTACAGGCAGAATTGCAGAAACCCCTAAATCGAGCCAAAATTTACCAAAACGTAATAAACCAAAATTGAAGCATGAAATCGAACGAAAATGGTCCTATAACATGCATTCTATGACTTTTATACATACATTCGTCTTTTCTTAAACATTACTATAGAAAAATGTTGAGTTTTAGATCGGAATCACAAAAATTGAAACAAAAGTTTTTAGTTTTACAGGGTTACCTTGGTGTGGGAGAGGTGTTCGTTCTTCTTTGGGATGAGATTATCTATGGGAGCCGTTATTCCATATTCGTACATGGTCTCAGACTCCTTTATGCCATAGCCGATGGAGATCGGGTAGAGTTTCAGCCTCAGGATGGAAGAATCAGGCAACTCATTAGTAGGCTTAGCGACTGATTTGCCTATGGAAGCCTTCTTCGATATGGTGAATCAAAGGGAAAGATAAGAGATGTATTTTGGTGAAGTGAGGAAAGAAATCGGCTACTGTTGTTTGAAATAGAAGATAAGGGATCAAGGAATTTAATTAAATTTAAACCTACCACTCCATACCGTCGGCGACATCACTCAAATCGTCAGCGGCTTCCCTCTCATAAGGAGTAATTTTTGAATTTTCTTGACCGGTCAAAGGTGGACGTGGTACTCCATATCGCCGGCGGCTTCAGCCAAGCCAATGGTGGTATCAATGTCGCCCAACTGATTTTAGATGCCCTTTCATGCCTCTGTCCAATAGTTTGATAAACCCTCATCTAGTCGGAACTCCTAAAACCCTTACGTCCTCATTTCTCTACATTTTTTTGTTGATCAAAGGGGAAAAATTATTTTTATTTCACAAAATCAATCAAGCAATAAAAATGCTATCCTATTGCACCCAATATTCATCGCAACTTAGCCCCTTAAAGCCTCCAAGGGCGACCAAACCTCAAATCTTAGGTCATGATAGAATCCTCATTCTGTTATCCTTCAGGTCTAGCCCACCAAACCTCATATCTTAGGTTATGACAGAATCCTCATTCTGTTATCCTTTGGGTCCAGCCCACCAAACCTCAAATCTTTGGTCATGACAAAATCCTCATTATGTTATCCTTCAGGTCCAGCCCACCAAACCTCAAATCCTAGGTCACGATGGAATCCTTATCAGTTATCCTTCGGATCCAACCAACCAAACCCTAAATCTTAGGTCATGACAGAATCCCCATTCTGTTATCCTTCAGGTCCAGCCCACCAAATCTCAAATATTAAGTCATGACAAAATCCTTATTCTGTTATCCTTCAGCCCAGCCCACCAAACTTCAAATCTTAGGTCATGCCAGATCCTCATTCTATTATCCTTCGGGTCCAGCCTACCAAACCTCAAATCTATGGTCATATCGGAAACCTCATTTTGTTGTCCTTTAGGTCCAGCCCACCGAATGCAAATTAGAGATCTTAATGGGAACCAACACATGTCATCCTTTGAATCTAGCCAGCCAAGCAATCAACCGATCAGGTATGATTTCTGAACCCTTGCTCCTTTATGGGTGATCGTACTAACTTGTGCCAGTGGTGATCACCTGAGGGCCAGCCAGTGAGCATAGGATTTTCCAATCCCCCTAGCAAGATGATGATGGCGAGTATTCATATTTTAATCCTCAACAAAATTATTTTTGAATTTTTATTTAAAAAATTCAGTTCAGCGTATCCGATTACGCGTCCGGTGGGAGCTTGAATTGATGATTTTCACCCAAAAATAAATTAAGTCCTAAATATCCTAAAAATATCCTAAATATCTCAATTATTTTAAAAAATCCTGCTTAAAACCCTTTTAGGGCGGATTTGACCCTTAATCAACTTTTTAGGCTAAGCCATACCTAATTTTTAGACCTGTTCAGGGTTGTGAAGCCACCACCGGCTTCACGATACCGCCGGCGGTATCATTAATGCAGCCGGCCGTCTGACTTTGGCAGATAGACAGCTTTTTACGATGCCTTTGCTCGATACCCGTTGGGTAATAGGAAAAAGTCAAATCTTCCTCATTTCTGCCTATAAAAAGGCCATTTCCAGATGAAAATAAGGGTTAGCAACTAAAAACTTGGAGTTAGAGAGAAAATTCTAGTGAGATAAGGTGATTTCAGTGAGATAAGGTGAAGAAAAGGTAATAAAAGAGGAATTACTCCATCTTTTCTTGGTTTTTCTTTGTTGATTCTCTTAGAATTTAACTTAAAATTAGTAGAACTTAGCTTCAAAATCAATCTAATAGGATTTAGAGACTTAAATCTTTAATTCACTACCCAAATCTTCATTTAGAGCTCCCTAGCGGTGTTATTGGATCACGAGGAGGTAGATTCACGGCCCTGAGGTAAAATCTTGAGTCTCATAAGCTCTTTGGCATTAATTCTTGCTGTTTGTTGTAATTATTTGGTGTTTTGTGCTTAGTTTCAGGTTTTCGATCATTATTCAACCGTTAACTATTGTTGCGGCAAGAAAGTGAAACTGCTGGTGATAAGTGAAATAGCTGACGGTATCATTCATATTGTCAGCGACATCAATGATACCACCAGTGGCTTCCCATGTCACCAACAGCTTTATCTTCTTTTGGGACCCTTTCTTTATAGTACCCAGAATGCCAGTTTGCAAGCCTGTTGTTAGCACTGGTCCGTTCCGGCCCGATGAGGAATTGTGCCTATTTCGTTCAGTGATCAGACAAAAGAGCCAAAAAGGACCGAATTGTCATCCAAAATCTAAAATTCCAAAATCCACATCACAAGGAATCTTCGATTAAAAGTTTTCTATTGAAAAATCAAAAAGTCAAAATTTGGTCAAATATAGGTAAAAAAAGCCAAAATTTAGTCAAACATAGGTAATCAGCCCGCCAGCTAATTACCTACCTATAGTAAAAATATCACATCTTACTGAGATCTGGCAAGGATCTATAAGATTTAAAGTAAAATCCTGTTAGATACGTAATTAGCCCGTTGGCTAATTACCGCTCCTTTATAAATAAGGGCTCACCCCCCTCATTTTCAATAGACGGAGAAATTTAAAGAAAATTATTTCGTCCCCTTTTGTTTTGGGAGTCCCAAAAGCCCCAAAATTCTGTCAAAACACTTCCAAATCCGATCTTTATCACTGACATTCGATATAAAGCTCATTTTCCTGTCTTTTTAGATCAAGATCTCACATTGATCTTCGGTCTAAAAATGACTGAATTTCTAAAAAATCCCGCATTTTCTATAGGAATAATCCAAGATTATAGCCATAACTTGGGTTAAACCTATTTTCCAAGCAAACCACACTCTTTGACAACTTTAGTCCCGCACTGGATCTCAAGTAATCCTAGACAGATGAAAAGGTAAACTGGGGGCAATTGGCTCTAAGCCCAACTTTATAATTCATTTTTATTACTTTTATTATTGCATATTGCATTCCATTTTTCTAGTTAAGTGAGCAACTGGTGCCAGTTAAACTATAATATGTGTAAATAAGCTCGCATATATGGATAAACATCTAGAATGTGAGGAAACTCTATCCGAGTTTCCGGGCCAAAACCCAAACGCTGCCGTTACTCTACCAAAATTTTGGTAGCAAATATCTATTTAGTTATGCCATTATAATGACTGTTTTATTTTTTGAATTTATTTCTTAAAAAAAGCCGTTATAATGCAGAAATTACCACAAATTCTAAAATTCCAAAATTAATCCAAATAATTTGAACAATATGAGTACCTATCATGTCTGAACTCAGAATCTCATTTTCTTTTCGGTATAAAAATCCCATTTTGGATCAGTATATCACAATTCCCGTGGAGCTGAACCTGGTGGCGGCTTTATTTTATTTTTAGATAAAGTAAAAATGCTTTATTTTAAAAATATTTTCTCTTAACAAAATGTGCAAATATACTTCTCATTATAATTACATTTTTGGACTATATAAAGTCATTGCATATAAGCAAATAGGATTTTCTCAAATCGAACCGCATAGAACACGCCCTATGCGCCGCACCCCATGTGCTCCCCTAAAATTCTGCCCGCTCATAGTGGCAACTCTGCTGGGGATATATTATTTTTAAAAACCCAATTTTTATAAAAATCCTTTTTTGACATGATGGTTAAAATATGGTTCAAATTAAATTTTGGAATTACGAAATATATGTGGTAATATCAGCATTACACAGATTTTAGGATTGCATAGCATCAACATTCTTTACCAAATAACCAATTTAGGTGTCTTTCGGTGAAGTATCTCAAAGTTTGCTTAAGGATTAAGGGCTATAGATCTGATCACACCCCTTGCGTAACGTATAAGGGCCTTGCTCACTTAAGGGCAAGACTACCCGAGTATATTATATGTGGAAAAGTTTCCTTTGGTTTGTTTAGGGCCACTGGGACTCAATACATAAAGGCTCAGGGTACCCAATCACATCCAATCCTGGGATTGAAATGTACATGTAGATGAACTATAGACACTTCCCCATAGGTTTACCTAAAAACCTTGAGTGCACACGAGCAGACTTTGCTAAGTCCCCCATTGGTCTAAGGCAAAGTGACCCATCGAAGTTAAAAGGGCGGTAGGCATGATCTAACCATTTGCTACATGTGTAGGTTTAATAAATATAAATAAACTGAAAATGGACATCATATGCATCATGGTTGTGTGAAAACTAACCACATCTTTCTGTAGCCACAACATTAATGTGTGTCATGCTATTTCATTTTCGTGGTTATAAGAACCTAGGTTCAGTCCATGAGCTAAAATAAACCAAGACCAGCGAGCACACCCAGGCTCCATCAATAAGTCGAAATAAACGAAGACCAGTGAGTCCACCTAGGCTCACTCCATGAGCTAAAATAAACCAAGACCGGCGAGTCCACCTAGGGTCAATCTAGGAGCCAAAATAAACCAAGACTAGCGAGTCCACCCAGGCTCAGTCCATAAGCTGGAATAAACTAAGACCAGTCAGCCTATCTAGGCTCAACACCCTATACTATAGAGTTAGCCCCCGAGTGACCAGCGAGTCAGCTCACCTTGGACCATAGAGTCAAACCCTGACTGACCAGCTAGTCAGCTCACCTTGGACCATAGAGTTAGCCCCGAGTGACCATCGAGTTAGCTCACCTTGGACTATAGAGTTAACCCCCAGGTAACTAGTGAGTTAACTCACCTTAGACCATAGAGTCAGCCCCTGAGTGACCAATGAGTCAACTCACCTTGGACCATAGAGTCAGCCCTCGAGTGACCAGCGAGTCAGCTTGCCTTAGATCATAGAGTCAGCCCCCGAGTGACCAGCAAATTAGCTCACCTTGGACCATAGATTCAATCCTCGAGTGTCTAGCGAGTCAACTCACCTTGGACCATAGAGTCAATCCCTGATTGACTAGTGAGACAACCCACCCCGACCATCGAGTCGAATTGAATTTGGTTTAAAACCTTGGTCTTTAAGCCACGTATCTATGGTATTCCACAAATATTAATGGCTGCCCTTGCCAATTGTTCTATGAAGAGTTGGCATACACCCAACTCCCTACTACTTGTGTGTGTCCATCTATTCATTCATTCGCCCATTCATTCGCCCATTATTTCATTCATTCATTCATTCATTCATTCATTCATTCATTCACTCATTCATTTCAAAGAGCAAGGTAAGTAAGGCTTAGAGCCACACTAGATACACCGACTAACACTTGATCTCTTGCATTTTTAGGTTGAAAGTAAGAGAAAAGGAGGTTACGATGTATTACGGGTAGCCGAAAAGTCAGACCCCCACCACCTGTTTAATATCTAACCAAATTTTTCTCCGATCCACAACCTGAAACTGCAATGGCAGATGATGATGTAGTAGGATAGTCCTTTAGAAGGATTCTGGAGACTCTAGAATTCTGTGATGTTTGGGAAAGGCTAAGCACTTCTAATGCTTAGAGAGCCCAAGAGCAAGAGGCAGAGATAGCATCATTGAAGGCAACGATGGAAGGTTTGGAAAAGTTATCCTTAATAAAAGATAAGTCTGTTGCTCCCTCCATCAAGTCATTTGTAGACATTGACCGATTCTTGCCAAAGGAATTAGAAGCCCTTCCGGCTAACTTTGTGATGCCCTATATGGTCCCATACACAGGCACCAGGCCTCCTCATGCGCATGTTGAGAGTTATCTTTAGATTATGACTAGCATGAACATCCTTAAGGTTCATATATTTAATCTATTTCAAACTACTCTACGTGGACCAGCTTCTGAATGGTACATGAGGATTCCAACGGACGAGAAATCTGAATGGAGGAAGCTATGTTCTGCATTTTTGGAAAATTATGCGTTCAATCTAAAGGTCAAAACTATATTTCAAGACCTCGAAAGGGACAAGCAATGCCTAAATGAGTCCTTTAAAGAATATTACCTAAGATGGATGGTTGTTTGAGTACTTGTGACTGGGAAACCCAACCAGGAATCCTTAATAGTAAAGCTTGTCAAAGGATCTACCCAGAGGTTTTGAGATGACATGAAAATGTTAAGGTTTGATACCTTTAATGATGTGGTAAACTATGCCAAAAGACTGGAAAAGTATAAGGAAGAAGACCAGATGAAGAAGCAAAGCTTACACTAAACCTAAACATTTGGAAAAGGGTGGGTCTTCCAAATAAGGCAATCTTGAGTCCTCAAAAGGTCCATCTAATGTAGTAGCGGCCACTCAGGTGTAGACTCATCAATCTATCTCCCCGTGGGTAGAATCACTATCACAGATATTCAGCAAACTGAGGAAGTCTGACCAACTCCAGATAATCAAACCATTCGTTCCACCTCCTGTAGTGGACATAGACAACTTTTATGCCTATCACATGACCAAGGGTCATCGCACAAATGAATGCCCCCAGCTACTTTAGGATTTACAGTAGATGATAGCTGATGGGAGAATGAAAGAGCCTGAGAAGAAACCAAGCACACAGACTAATCCCCTGCCAAACTTTGAAGATATGGTAAACACCATCAATTTCCATGTGGAGGTTGACAAATACAGTATTGACGTGATAGATAACTTACGACATAACCTAGGATAGGGGAATAAGATGATTTTCGATAATATGGACATCATCTAGACATAACCTAGGATAGGGGAATAATATGATTTTCGATAATATGGACATCATCTATATGGTCGATCAATATGTCTTGAGAATGAGGAGAGAAGGGTTGGACCAGTATCAAGTGCCACCACACCTTATATTTCGAAAAGATTCTGACCTGAATGAACATGTGGAAGAATTCACTTGATTTATGCATGAATAAGAGAGTGCTATGATGGGATTTGCACCCCAATTCCCCTATTTCTTGGAAGTTTTAGCTATGGAGTGGTATGACACAATACCAATGGAAGGTCGTTGGAACTGGTACTACATGGAGAGATCCTTCCTCCATTACTCTATTGCTTATCAATCTCACCCAGATGCGCTTTTTGGTTATGAGCGGATGACCTTTTTCCCAACCGCAAGGACCGCATGAGATGCGTAGCACGGGGGTGGAAAGATAACGAGCGCTGTAAAGCTTGCCGAGGGACCGATCCTCATTTTAGCATGATGAAAAGATTGATTGGTTGATGTTGAATTTAATTCCAATTTATATGTTAAAGGATACAAGATCAAAATCTCATAATGGAAATAGAGTCGCCACCCCGTTCAGCTCAACTGGAAAATTTTGGTACGATTTTCCCACCGGGCGGTAGACCATACCTTAAGTAGAGATTCTGAGTTTGGATGATGTTATCTATTTTACATTAGGCCAAGTTAAAATATTTCATTCTTTCTTAATTGGTTTTAGTCCATCCCATTTATTGGTATTTTCGGTTTATATATTGTTTTCGTGTTATCAAGCAATCAAAAGCGATAAATAAATAATTATTACAGTTATCCAAAAATAAATATGGAAAATAAATAATAATTACATGGCTTTCCAAATCCTATACATTTTTCTATACGATAAATAAAATACCCGAAGGCCTAGCATTTATCTAACCTAAATCTACCTGCACAAAATGGTTAGCACAAATACGGCACTTTGCATGGGGTATATCATATAACATGCGTAGTTAGTAAACAAAACAAGACCTGAGTTAGCGTGAACATGGCATATTTCATTTACAATTTATGGAGCCCGGTTGGATGGCTAACAATGAGATTTAAATGGTGTTTGAGGAAAAATTCCGTTATGTCCGTATTTTAGACTCGATTGTTATTTTAACTGGACCATTAGTGAAAATGCCACATGGTATGGGGTGGGGTCTATTTTCAAAAGGTTCCAAACCTTCATCATTGTACTGTACATCCTAGCTTCAAAAATTTAAACTAGGTTAGAAAATTAATGAAATGAAACTGTTGTTGGGAAGGCCATGTCGTCGGTGGCATGGCTGAGGCCGCCGGGGGCATGGATGATGCCGCCGGCAATCTCAGCTACACAAGCAGGTTACATGATTTTCTAGATACTATAAAGAAAGGTTCCTGCAAGAAAATGAGGGCTACTGGGGGCAAATGAGGCCGCTGGCGGTATCAATGATACTACTGGCGGCATGGTTGATACCGCTGGCGGCTTCAAATGCCTCTAACGGCTTTAGTTTCTTGTAGCATTTATTTCTAGCCAGAAACTGACCAAAAACCTGAAACTAAGCACAAATAAACAACTAAACACAACAAACGAGTAAAATGAAAGCCAAAGAGTTATGAGACTTAGAATATTTACCTCGGGGCAGTGAATCCACCTCTTCATGATCCGTATGACACCTCCAGGGAGCTCAAATGATGATTTTTGGGAAGTAAGGAGTGATTTAGTCTCTAAATCCTTATTTTTGTGATTTCTAAACTTAAAATGCATGTAAGTATCAAAGAGTTTAGTAGAGAAAAACCAAGAAAAGATGAATTGAATCCTCTTTTCTTACCTTTTCTAATCTTTATCCGACTAAAACTAGCTAAAATGCTCAAAATTTGCTTGAAATCTTGAGTGGTGGAAGATTGGAACCCTTGAAATAGCTGAGAAATCTTGTTTATATAGGCTAAAATCTGTTAAAAATTGCCTTTGACCTATTATCCATCAGATATAGAGCAAAAAGTGAACACAGCTATCTATAGAGAAAATGATGCTAGCGGTGGCATGGATGATACCGCCGGCGGGCGGCTTTGCTCCTCGTGCAGGTCTAAAAGTTACACGATTCGTTCCCAAAATCGGGGAAAAAAAGAGGAAATCCGAAAAAGGTTGATGATGATAGAAAAACACTGATATTGGGTGGATTTTTTTGATTTTTAATGGGTATTATGGACTAGATTAAGTTTTGGGTGTAAATCATCAGTTTGAGCTACCACCGGATGCGTTATTGGATGCGCCGAACTAAATTTTTCTAAAAATAAAATTTGTATGGAATTTTATATCGGTAACAAAATTCTAAAAAAGAATTCTTATCATGAGGAATAAAATGGGGCATACGTCATCATCGTCTCGCGAGAGGGACTGTAAAATCCCGTGCTCACAGGCTGCCCCTCGGGGGATCACTGCTGCCAAATGTCAGTATGATCACAAGAAAGAGCAAGGGTCTAGGAATGATACCTGATGGATGGCTGGTTTGCTGCTTATTCGGGCTCAAGCTCTATGGATTGGTTGCCCCTTGGTCGTGCTTGAGCTTTGAGGATTAGTTGCCCCTTCGTTGGGCTTATGCTTTAAGTATTGGTTTGCCCCTTAGTCAGGCTTATGCTTTGCTGATTGGTTGCCCCTTGGTTGGGCTTATGCTTTGCTAATTTGGTTGCCCCTTAGTCGGGCTTGAGCTTCGCGGAGAGGTTTGCCTCTTAGTCGGGCTTGAGCTTCGCGGAGAGGTTTGCCTCTTAGTCGGGCTTATGCTTTACTGTAGAGAGGTTTGCCTCTTGGTTAGGCTTGAGCTTTGAAGAGAGGTTTGCCCCTTAGTCGAGCTTATGCTTTGTAGATTTGGCTGCCCTTGGTCAGGCTTGAGCTGTATAGAGAGGTTTGCCCTTGGCCAGGCTTATGCTTTGTAGATTTGGTAGCCCCTTGGTCGGGCTTGAGCTTCGTGAAGAGGTTTGCCCCTTGGTCGGGCTTATGCTTTGAAGATTTACCAAGTGGACTTAGGCTTTGGGATTGCGAAGTGTTGTCCCTATAACAAGCCACAAGTAAAAGATTAGACTGATTCTTTAATGATGTTTTTTACTGCTTGATCGATTTTGTGAAATAAAAATATTTTTGCCCCTTTGATCAATAGTAAAAACGTAATAATTAAAAGTACAAGGGTTTTAGAGGTTGTGGGATGTCGGGGTTGGAGCCAGGATTCCATTGGATTTGGTGAAAAATGCAGGGAGAAATTTTGATGCCGCCGGCGATATGAGTGCCACGTGGCATCTTTGACTTATCAAAGGATTTCAAAATTCAAATTGGGTAAGCTGAATTTGCCAGTGGCATGGGCCATGTCACTAGTAATTTGAAGTGATGTTGCCAGAGGCATGGACAGGCAGTTTCAGATTAATTCAAACTCCTCAAATTCTGTGGAGGCTTTTTAAAAGGGACAAACTCTCTTTTCTTCTTCTCTCAGTTACAGAAGCTGAAAAATCCTTCTACTTTCTCTACTCTCCTCCAAGCAAACTCAGATCCTTCTCTTTCTTTTCGATTTTCACTATGAAGAAGAACTTTGGACGTAAATCTAGCAGTTTTAAGTCTGAAGAGCTGCTAGATTCTTTCATGGAGGGGCTAAAACTCTACCTGGTTCATGTGGGGTATGGCTTTAAGGAGACTAACATCATCTTTGGATATGGGATAGTGGCTCCCATTGACATTCTCATTCCGGATAAGGATAATCACATCTCCAATATTCAGGTAAACCTACAAAACTCAAACCTTTACGTTAAGTTTTGATTTTGGCCTTAGACTCAAAATTTTGCCATGATAGGGGTTAAAAATTATTAATACATGTTAGGATGCATGTTATAGGCTTAATTTTATGTGATTTACACTATTTTTGTGCCTTGAAATTGGTTGATTTTGATTTTGGGTGATTTATGCGATTTTGGGAAGAAATCTGCATTCTACCTATAGAAGCAATGTCGCTGGTGGCATCACTGATGTTGCCAGCGGCTTTAAGCCATGAAAAGAGGAGGAAAAAGGCCATGTCACTATTGGATTCAGCTATGTCATTGGTGACATCATCCATACCATCGACGGTATAGGTGATGTCGCCAGTGGCATCGCTAGCCTAGCAGCGGCAGCAGCAGCTTTCTAACCAAAAAATGACATAGAATTTGAAAAACTTAACTGATTCGGTCCTCTCTGATTTTACAGCTGCATACTCACACTTGCACCAGGGGCATGGGGACCATGGGCCAGTGGTGGCAACATATAGAAAAGAAAGACTCGATGCTTGCGACCGCGATCGATGATATGGGGTTTGGGGATCTAGCTCAAACCATGCCCTTCTTGATGCCAAGGCTTTCTCATTCAGCCTTGACCACCTTGGTCGAGATGTGGTCCGAGACAATGCACACTTTTCACTTTTAGATTGGGGAGGTCAGCATTACTCCTTTTGACATGGTAGCGATGACATGGCTGCCATGGAAGAAGGAAGTGATCCATTTTGATGTATACATGGAGAAGAACCACCTCAAGGGGCCGGTGGTAAAGAGAGTGACTGAGTTATTCAGGCTAAAGCCCAAACTAAGGAGGTTGTGCTATGGGGAGCTGTACGAATACTAGAAGGGGGTTAGAGTGGTCCCCGAGGAGGATCGGGATGCCTGTGCCTAGTCCTTTGTTATTTCTTTATTGACGTGCTGTTCTTCCCAGTTTTGGGCAGCAAGTTTAATTATGGCTTGATTTTGGTAGTTGAGGATGTCAAGACCATCAAAGACAAGAATTGGCCAAGGGCCATTTTAGCATAGATGTATTATGGGTTAGATGTAGGCGCCCAAAAGACGGAGAAGGCGCTTCACCTCACTTTCTACTACAGGTATGCCCTTGTTTTTTAATAGCACCTCATTATCATGGTTAGCTACTTTTCTATTTTTTAATGTGTTGTCCTTTTGGACTGATTTGTTGTCAATTGTACAGGTGTGGACTTTTGAACACCAGATTCTCCCTCTTGTTCAGTTTGGTACTACAGTGGAGCCAGGTTCTCGCTTCCTCGCTTGGTGGTGCGGGAGCATCGGGGGACTCGAAAAGTACTCCACCACTTATAGGGAGGCTTTCAAGGGCCTAGAGATCAGCTCAATATGCCACTTTGACTTTTGCCCTATTGTCTGGCGGGAGATGGACGACTGCCGATTTATCATGGAGTGCCCCTTAGCCTTGCCTTGGTATTTGGAGGAGAGAGCTCGAGGTTGGATAGAGCTTACGCCAGCTGCCAAGCCCGTACCTACGGATCCCCCTACTGGCCTTTAGTGGCCTTATTTGACCATCACCAGGGAGGCCGATAAGGCTGACTACTTGGAGGGGAACAACTTAGTGGTGCGGAGTGTTCCCGGTCTTTACAATGGTCACATGTCACACTTGCTCCCCATGTGGCCCTGCATCCACAAGAATGATACTATATCCTTCCATTGGAAGAAAAAGGAGGAGGACCTGAAAAGGTAAAGGCGTGGTATTGCGGCTGAGGATGACGATAAGGAAGGGAGCGGCGGTGGTGAGGGCCATCCTAAGGAGCAGGGAGAGATTGGTCAGGACGCACCGACGGCCCATGAGGGGTATCATTCTTTCAATGTGAGATTGCACCCCTTCTTTTCATGATTATATATACGTTGTATGCTTAGATCAAAATAGTTCCTTATGCTTGCTTTTTGGATTTTTCAGGTTCCCTTTAGGAAGAGAGGCCGGGCTAATGGAAGCGATGAGGGATATTACGGCATACTCGAGGGTGTTGACTTTGTCAAGGGGCAACTTTTGATTGCCACAGAGACCCAGTTCTTACTGATGAATTCAATGGGCAACTTTTGAAGCAAGGAGATATCCTCCAGCAGCCACTCTCTGAACTTCATGCCAGACTACACCACCTATGTAAGCCTTATGCAATCAAATCCATTTGACTGACCCCTTGTGAATTCCTTTTGATTGCTCTTTTGGATTTTCTAGGTTTCTCGTGCCGAGGTGGAGCGATTGGTGGGAAATGCTTTCGCGCTTAGGGATACACTAGTTTCCCAGAGTCTGCTTGCTCAGGTATATTCCTTGTAGAAACATGACGTTAGAATAAAATGCATGAATGGATGATATGAATGTTATGGATTGTTTATTATTTCTTTATTTGAAAGATTTTCTGGCCCTCACACTATCTGATGCCAATGAGGCTCAGCGGAGATATCAATAAGAGACAAGTGCGCTCCGACGTCGAGTGAGCGAGCTGGAGAACTAGTTAGATGCCACATTACAAGAGTGGTGGAGCAAACACAACATGGATTATGCTTCCCTAAGTGAGCCGGGCTGAAGAGGAAGGAAGGTGGCAGCTGGACGCCACCATGGAGGCACCCCGACGAGCTTTTGGAGCATCCCGAGGAACGAAGAGGATGTTGTTGGCACTTATCTTCTCAGCGAGGAGGATGTTTCATCTCATCCACCCGGCGGTGGAACTAAGCTTAGGCTCACCTGCTGATCTAATTTTTGTTTATTTCAGCCTTTATTTTTTATTGATCTTGGCTTTGTATGCCTTTGATACAATGGGCTCTGATGATTAATTTTGGATTTTGGATTGTTTTGGTTTTATTTAGGCTTAGCGATTGGATATTTGGATGGTTGTGCCTTCGACCTTTTGGTTCGAATAATTTTTATAGGTTGTTTATAGGCTAAAACTGGTTGAACTAGTTTAAAAATTCACAGAAAATAGGGCCATGCCGCGGACCACATCACTGATATCACCCTTTGCATGAAATTTTGATTTGCTAAACAATATAGACAACACTACCCGTAAAGTCATACCACCACTGACCTGGTCCATACCGCCGGCGATATCACTCATACCATCGGCCGCCTCACTTTGCCAAAAATCAAAATTTGGCCATTTTCTCTAGTTCAGCTATGGTAAACTATAACCAGTAGCTATGGGGCTTTCTGTAAAGCCTGGGAAATGCAAACTTGAAGAAGCTAGAAAAATTTGAGCTATGGGGATTTCGATACATCGTGGCGTGGCCTGTAAGTCCCAAATTCCTTTGCGCAACATTATCTTTTTAGGATCAGATGGACCACGTATTCCGATTTTCTTCTTTTGAGCTATGCCCTTTGCTCGAAGAGTTCCATGCCATATTAGGGGTCCCATGCCCCAAGCGCGTGCCCCTAGCACACCCGAAGTTCCATTTCGGTATGAATGACATCCCCTGAAGGCTATGGAATTTAGATTATGTAGATTTGTTTCTATCTCAATTACCTGATAAACCTGGATTTTAGTTTAATGCAGTTTTGGAGTGGTGCTGCTAAGCGCTTAGCTCTCACCTTGCTTGGCCATCCGTGGTGGCACTATTGCTTATGCCGAAGTTTATGTGCGGTGTGGGCCTAGTTGCTCCACTCAGGCTGATTTCACTTATTAGTCCTATGTAGACAGGGGCTCCTCCCAAATTTGTAGGACTAGCCGAGCTTCTAGTCAATACAAATGCTGCTTCCACTGATTCGACTCTTATTGGTGATCATCTCATACTGCTATATGTATTCCCTTTGCCACTTTACAATTTAATCACTTCTTTCTGCTCTCATCTGAAATAGACTTATAGGTATGGCTGATGGAGAAACTAAAGCTGAAGGAGGCACCACAGGAGAACCTGAAGAAGTACCTACCCCGTTCATCTGAGGGAGAGGGGGCTTATGCAAGTTGATTTTGATCAGTTGATATTCGACAACTGGATGCCTATACTGAGGGGGTATACGGATTCTTAGATTTAGTGGGTCAGCCCATGGTGGAGGATCCAGGATGTGGTTGTACAGTCCTAGGGATCCTGTGTTCAATTGATAGGCCTAGAGAGATCTTCATTCTACACTCCCTACCAATTGTACTGTCAGTACGGTAAGTGATAGAGAGTCCTAACTAAGTTACCTCATAACCAAATCAGAGTCTACAAAACTAGGTGGTTGAACCATATCTGGGAGAAGTGGGCCAGGGAGGCCATATTCGAGACTCTGAACTACGACCACGTGGAGACCATTGAGACCAATATACACTACAGAGGATGGCTTGCTGAGATTAGACGTATGGTGACCCTGTCCGAGTGATTGTGGCCTCGCTTTTAGGGAGAGCGAGCATAGCAGGGAAATAAGCACTTTTCTACTACCACCTTACGGAGGATTTCTCAATATTATAATAAGGATGGGGGAGTTCGGCCTAAGACGCGCTCTCTTTTAGTTCTATCTTTTGCATAGGCTAGTCAAGGTGACAGACTATCGAACTTTATTTATTATATAGCTTTTATTTGGTTCTAATTTTTTCATAGACCGCCCCTTGGGGATTTCAATCTATCAAACCTTGTCTAAATTTTTGCCTGGACTGCCATTTTCAGGTTTTCAATCCAACGGACTTATTCCGACTTTTGCATAGACCTTGCTCTTTTTAGTCTATGAGAATGATTTTTTTATTGCGCATTTTATTTAGAATAACGTGAACTCTGCATTAGGCTTACTTAAGCTGTTTTGACTATATGGATACAAAATTCACATAAGCATAAGCATTCAAAATTTAACAAAAGAGATACTTTCATTAATTGAAGTAAAACAAAGTACATGATGTTTGGTTAACATTTCCATTGATTTAACTCCCAGTGCCAACTAGCCTAGGCCGGTTTTCTAGAAAGCACTCTCTCTTTACTTACTTACCCTAATTTTTGCCTAGATCACCCTTTTCAGGTTTTTGATCTAGCGGGTTTGCCTTATCCCCTAATTTTTGCATAGTCAATTTACAGAATACCGACCGTCGGGTGTCACCCTAATTTTTGCCCGATTAGTAAAAGACCGAAAGGCAGGTGATTTATTTCATCTGTTTTTTGTGCTGCTTTTTTTCTGATTTATTTCTTTTCAATTAGATGTGATAAGGCTTAAGCCTGTCTTTATTTATGGGGTTCAAAAACTCATTTTCATCCATATCCATAGGCTTAACTGCCCCTTTACTAAGCATCTTCTTTATCTACACGGTCCTTCCTTGTTTGGCCTAAACTTGCCCCTCACATCGGTGGTGGAAGGTTTCAGCTATTTAAGGACCAAATCACTAGCTTTCAAGGGGAACTTTTGGTGCCTTAACCGAATGTTATAAGCTCGAGCCATGTGCTGCTGGTACATCTAGAGATTATCTAGAGCCTTTAATCTCTGTTCATCCATCATATCCAACTGTTCAAACCTCACCTGAGCCCATTCAGATTCTTTCAGCTTGGCTTCTAAGCTGACTCTCAGTGCGGTAACCTGAGTTTTAACTAGCAAAATTGCTTCCATTCCATAGACCAGGGAGAATAGGGTTTGACTGGTTGGGGTAAGGATGCTTATGTGATATCCCCAAATAGCAAAGGGTAGCTTATCTGCCCAATCCCTGTAACCGGCTATCATCTTAGAAATGATCATCTTTACTAATTTGTTAGCTGCCTCAACTCCACCATTTGCTTGCGGTCTATATGGAGAAGATCTATGGTGCTCAATCCCGTATTTATCAATCAGATCTGCGATTGATCCTTGAAACTGTACCCCGTAGTCTGAGACTAAGTGATGCAGAAGTCCATACCGAGCAAAGATATGCTTTTCTATGAACTTGGCCATCTCCTTGGCGGTGACACTGGTGAAGGATTCGGCCTGTACCCATTTCGAGAAATAATCCACTGCTACCACGATGAATCTATGCCCGTTTATTGATGAGGGACCAATTTCACCGATTATGTCTATCCCCCACACCGAGAATGCCCAAGGAGTAGATAAATGATAGAGCTCAGTGGATGGTAAATGTTGCATATCCCCATAAATCTAGCATTGGTGGCACCTTTGACTTGGGCGATGCAATCGGCCGTTAGGGTGAGCCAGAAATATCCTAACAGCTAAATTTTCTTTGTGAGAGTAAGACCGTTCATATGAGGGCCATAATCACCGGCATGGACCTGATCAATGACTTTATGAGCCTCGAATTCAGGTAAGCAATGAAGAAACAAACCGTCACTGGTGCACTTGAACAAATCATTATCAACAATCCAGAACTAAACATCGAGTCACCTTAGAGTAGTATGGTTTGAGTTAGAGGAGTTTGAAGGATATTGGCTAGTTTGGAGAAATAGGATGATGTCAGAATACTAGTAGGGTTCGGTGGAGCTGGCGAGGACCTATTGAATATGCTGGGCATGGTAGGGGGTTTTAGTTACCAACAGAACTAAGGGGCAGATGGACTACTGCTGGGGTCCTTCCTATAAAGAGGCCAAGGTAGCCAAAGAGTCAGCCATTTGATTCTCGTCCCGGGGGAAGTGGCGATACAAATAGGAGGAGAACTTTTTATATAACCCTCAGACTGCCTCAAAATAAGGATAGAGAGATTCTTCTTTAATTTCACAATCCTGAACAACCTGACGGATCACAAGGGTTAAATCCTCGATGATAGACACTATGCAGGCCCGACCTAGAGGAGGGCTTCAAGACTGAATAGACAAGCTTCATACTCAGCCCAGTTATTGGTAACAGCGAACTCCAAATGCTTGGACAATGGGATGATTTTGTTATCCGGTGTGACTATAATAATGCCAAGGCCTACTCCCTGTTGGTTCACGTCACCGTCAAAGTACATAGGCCATACACTCTCGAGGATCTTGATGGAGGTGAGCTATTCTGCATGAAACTCCAGGTTCTCAACATAATCAGAGTTAAGAGGTTGGTTAGCTAGAAATTCTGCCACTGCCCGACCCTTAATAACCTTCTTTGTGACATACTCAAAGTCGAACAAGAAGCAACAACCATTGAGACAACTTCCTAGCTAGGGTGGGGGATTGATAAAGATACTTCATGGCATCAATCTTGGCCATGGCTTGGACTCGATAAGATTGGAAATAATGGCGCAACTTCTTAGTGAGCCAAACCATGGTGGTGCAAGTCTTCTCCACAATCAAATACCGGGTTTCATAATCTAACAAGTTTTTACTCAAGTAGTAGATCACGTGTTCCCGCTTATCATCATATTCTTGGGCAAGCATTGCCCCTATAGAAGACTCTTCAATGGCTAGGTATAGGAACAAAGGTTTCCCTGGGATGGGGGTTTCAGAATGGGTGGGTCAATAAGATAAGCCTTGATTCTATCAAACATCACCTAGCACTGATCATTCTAAACCACTGGTTGTTGCTTTCTCAATAGTTTGAAGATGGGTTCTCACATGGTACTGAGGTGGGCAATAAATCGGCTAACATACTATAAGGACCCCAAAAATGATCGGACTTCTTTCTCTGTCTTTGGTGGAGGCATATCCCTGATGGCTTTGGCTTTTTCGGAATCCATCTTAATTCCCTTCTAACTAACCACATATCCCAGTAACTTGCCTGAAGTAACCCCAAACACACACTTCTTCAGATTCAAGTAGAGATTATACTTTTTAATATGTGTTATGAATCTGTCAAGAATAGCAGGGTGTTCTTCTCGGGTAGCAAACTTCACAATCATATCGTCCACATACACCTACACTTCCTTATGGATCATATCATATAGGAGAGCAGTTATGGCGCGCTGATAAGTGACTCTGGCATTCTTTAACCCAAATGGTATTACTTTATAGCAATAAACTCCCCATTTGGTAATGAATGTCGTTTTGGCTTTGTCGATGACACCCACTAGGATCTAATTATAACCCAAGAATCCATCCATAAATGAGTACATGACTTCCCTAGCGGCACTATCGATTAGGACATCTATGTGAGGAAGTGGGAAATTATCCTTAAGGGAAGCCTTGTTAAGATATCTAAAGTTAACACAAACTCGGACCCTACCATCTTTCTTCGGGATCGGGACTATGTTGGACAACCAAGTCGGATATTCCACCACTTCAACAGATTGAGCTTCAATCAACCTCGAAACCTCTACCTTGACCTGATCAGCCCATTCTGTTCTTAATCGACGAAGCTTCTGCTTGATAGGCCTATACTTAGGATCAGTTGGAATTCTGTGCTTGGCAATCTATCAATCAACCCTAGGCATATCTTCGTATGACTAGGCAAAAGCGTTAACATGATCTTTAAGCACTTTTATTATCTCACTTTTTTCCTCGGGAGTTAAATCATTGGAAATGGTTACCATTTTAGGATTATCATTAATACTTAGGTTTATTTCACTTAAAGATGTATAGCTAATGCTAAAAACATTATGTGTATTGTTATGTGAATGCATGGATCCATCAGGAAAAACATTAAACAAGTAAGCAAAACGAGAGTCATTCATTGCATTAAAAGCCTTGCAGGCAACATTATTTGCATCAAATACATCAGAAATGTTAAAAATTACATCATCCATTTCCTCCTCCATAGGCAGAGGGGCTTCGGTAGTGGCAGCAGCAACAGGAGGAACATCCACTGTAGTCTCTATTTAAATAGTGTCCAGGTCTTGTTCCAGAGTAGCCTTTTGGGCAGCGATGAGGGATGGTTCTTCGGACAGGTTGGCTTTCTTGGTTAGGGCCCTAGCGAGCTTCCTTACAATCTCTGTCATGGCATTATCTTCCCCGATTCTCTTACCCCTCCAACTTTTCTTCATCAGCAACACCATAGATTTGGTCATGGTAGCCACAGGATCTTCAATCTCTAGATTAACAGATTCTTCATTGCTTCCCCCAAACTTATTCTCAGGATACATCTTAGTCTTTCCCTTAGCCTTATCAGAAACAACATTGACAGGTGAAACAGGCTCAATGGGTTTGGGTTTAGCAGAGACAACCATGCAGCTGGCTTCAAATTCATAGACATCTTTGAAGATCTGAAAGTCATGCCACATTTTTCCATCATGCTCGACTAGTGCAGGTTCTCCCTCATAAGTCCTTTTGCCTTGAATCTCATATACATTGACAATGCGGCAGTAGCAAGAAGGAACACAGTGATATGCTTTTCTGGGCTTGTATCCCAATCTAACTTGGCAAACTAATACCTTTGGTTCCAAGGCCTCAATAATTCCCTGCTCGTACATTTCGCTGCCTCTGCCAGGCTTATACCTAGATTTCTTCATTAGTTTTCCCATACTGGAGTGAACATAACTATACCAAAGGGGAGGAGATTTCTCAGTCTTACTAACCACAATAATCCGAAGACCTTCCTCCAATTTAGCTTCAGCTTCCATAATGGCCACAATGGAAGTAGAATTGGCCTCAATTATTACCAGTTTGTCCTCGTGAATGAGCTTGATTTTCTGGTGGAGAGTGGAGGGAACTGTGCCCAAGGCATAGAGCCAAGGTCGGCCAACTAATAGAGAATAAGTAACAGGAATGTCAAGTACAATGAAGCACACATTACTCGTAACACATTCCACCGTGACTTTTGCCTCAAAGGCCCTAATTATGTTGCATTTTGAATCATCATAAGCCCTGATAACAGTATTAGATTTCTCAAGCATTTCCTCTAATAGCCCCAGATGAGGAAGGACTTTGAGAGGGCACAGATTCTAGGTGGATCCATCATCCACCATGACACAAGGGATAACCTTATTGAGGATCTAAATGCGAATGAACAAGGCCCTATTGTGGTCCCTGCCCTTAAGTGGAAGATCAAAGTGGTCAAACACAATCTGAGGTCCTTTCCTTGGATGAATTCCTTCTCTAACCCTGGCACACATCTCCATCGCCAAAGTGGTAGTAGCTTCCAAATCTAGCAATCGCCTAATCAATCCCTTATGATGCATGTAAGAATCAATTACCAACTACTATATACTGTAACGGGCTTGAGTGTTTTTTAGCTGAGTAATGAGAGGATCAACCTCGAGAATAGTTGGAACGGTTGGAGGTGGAGAAGGAGGCCTTGTAGTAGTTCCTACCCTATTAGGGACTGGGTCCTTGCTCAAGCGGAGATATCGGTCTTTAGGCTGGTACACATTGCCACTCTGAGTAATGTTGAGAACATTATTGAGTTAGTGGCTTATGTTTTAGACAGATATTACTATTCCTCAGAGTCTGAATCTGGGTCTTGCGACTCATATGCATCCACATTGAAAGGCTCCTTCTGATCCACCTTGAATAATCCTTTTGGCTTCTTATTAATGGGCAAATCAACCCTAAATAGCTCAATACTTATAGCCTAGGCTACCTCAACTAGTCCCTCATCTTCATCAGAATAGTCATCCTTCGAAACAAAGGAATCTACACTGAATAGCGGCTTTTTCTCAACTTTTATTCTCTTGGTCACAAATGGCTGAGCCTTGTGGCTTTCTAATTTAGGTGGATTTAGGTCGACTTCCATACCCTAAACCGAATTGACTCCCAGATTTGCTTGACTAATGAGATTAAACATTGAGCTAGATGGGAGACTGGAATAGACAACCATAATAGAGTTGCCGTTACTTAGACCCTGGGTGATTAGCTCAAAGACTGTGGCTTCAGACAAGCCAGATTGGATCATTCCTACCTTGTTCCCAAAATTAGGTAATGGTGCTTGGGGTTTTATCAGGCTCAACAATCTTTCCTTCACTAACTAGACGCTGAATAGCTGAGAGTAGGGCTTTGCAATTGTTGGTTTGTTGTCCTACCTGAATGTGGTAATTTTGAAATTCTTCTTATCTTCAAGTTTGGGCAATTTGTACTCTTGAAAGGACTAGATGAAACCCACTTTCCTTAAACACTAAAAGATGACCCGAAGAGGCAACTTGTATGGACTGGCCAAAACAAAAGGAGGGTGAGGAGGTTGGACTGCGACGACTGCTGGTGGAGCTGAAATGATTACCAGGGGTGTAGTAGGGACTTGAGAAACTGCCTGAACTATAGCTAGGGCTTTAGGCTTAGCAGGTGCTAGAGCTGAGGGCTGATCATCATTATTCTTTCTAAACTAGGGTTTCCCCGCCTTTTCTGCCTTTTTGCGCCCGTCTCGTACTCAATTTTTGTGGCTTTTTCAAAAATAACCTTATAAGAAAGGAATGAATTAGTAGCCATTTCTTTACCAAATAGGGGAAGAGATCCCTTTAGGAGTTTCACAATCATCTCCTCGAGGCTTAGTTTACATTTCATCTGAACTTGGGTCGACAACCACCGGTTAAAATATTGCTTAAAGGTTTCATTGGGCATTTGGTGAATTCCCTCGAGATGTTGGAGTGTTGTTTCCATCATAGTATTGAAACCATAATGCGCTTTAAGAGCGTAAAAAAGAAGTTTCCATTTAGTGACAATATGCTATGGCAAAGTATGATACCATTCAAGAGTAGGGCCCCGAAGGGAATAAGGAAACATTTTAGCAAGCACTTTATCACTTAATATCTTTACATGTATAACTCTTTCATACATTATAATGTAGGAAGCAGGAGCACCAAAATCATCATAATGAGCCATATTCATTATAGTAAAATTATCAGGGACCTAATCCTCATTCCTCTCGGGTTCTTTGGCAGCTATAAGATGGTTGATGTAGGCTTGAATTTATGATGTCATGCCTAGAAGCTGTGTGACCTAGTTGTTGATTGGATAAGAGAGAGCTGCGGCCTCAGGTGTCACGCCTGGAGAATGTGTGACCTGGTCTTTGAACTGAGAGGCTATCATTTGGCAAAGAAAACCAGCTATTTCAGGTCTCATGCCCGGAGGCTGCGTGACCTGGTCGTTGATCGGAGGAGATGGTGGAGGATGAGGGACCATCTAGCTGCTAAAGGGATTCTGAGGGTAGGTAGTACTCTTGGGAGTTACGATGAAGTAAGGAGGAGTAAAGGATGGCGGCTGGATTAACCCGCTAGAAGAAGCTAACAATTGATGAGTGAACACTGGAGGAATCGATCTTTAAGTTAAAGGTCTCAGGTTGAAAGGAACAATCGATGAAGTAGTTGAGGTTGGCAAGAAAGCAGAAGTTTGCCCGAAATGAAATGGGCTTACTATAGGCTGAGTCAAGGGAATAGGGTAAAAAATAGGTGCAATGGGTGTTGTCCCTACCAGACCTATGATGAACCATTCTAGGCTTCCATATCGGACTTAGAGACCAGGTAGGAATTCCTATCCTTGAGGGCTTCCTTAACAGCTGCATGGACAGTGGATTGGATGGAGGCTTGGAATGCATTTGAATTTATGAATTAAGCCATAACATTGGCTAAATTGAACCCAGGTAGGGGCTGAGATGTTGCACCTAAGGTGGGAGTAGAGCCGACTTTCTCCTTTAGTGGAGGATGGTTTCCATCATTGCTCGGAAAAGACATAGCTGACTAAAAAAAATCCTGACCCATCTGAACCTAATCTGAATCTGACTCCCTACTAGAATTGGTATACGGAACCCCCTCAACTTCTATGCTGACAACTGGGGTGAGAGAATGATGAATCAGATGGTAACCTAGCCTTTTCCAAACCGAGGTGTGACGATAATTTGACCTCTTCCTAGCTAAAACAGTAGGTAGCAGATTAGAGCATGCATGGATTAATGTAATGCCATGGGTGAGATGAATGGTCTTTATTTAATAACTGATGCATGGTATGTATGGCTACATGTAGACGTGGTTGGCGATGATGAGGCGGCTTATCCCTCCAACATTCGTGGGACATGTGTACCCATCGTCATGCATAGCGATGTGTCGTGACTCAACAAGGGTACAAAAGAAGTCCTACAAATGTTGTTAAACCTCTTACATGAATTGAGATCGGTAAGGGTAACTTGAATTTTGGCTCTTGGAGCCTGATGCATGCGTGATGCATGAGCATGTAGCAGATAGCACATAAAAATGTCCCTTTTAAAACCTTATGACTCCCGTGTAATGCCTCTTTAGAATGGATGGAGTTTTGGCTTCTTCAGCAGTAATTACAAGAGAAGTGCGTCCCAATTATTTTCATTGTTTTGGTGATCCTAAAAAATGAAGTGCTAAGGCTTTTTCTAGCACGGATTTGGTATGGTTGTTGATGTAGAAGGTTCTCGTTTACCTTGATTTCAAGTTACTCAACCACTCCCAAAATAGGTCCGATCGCAGGAGTTTACATGTTGGTTAAAACGAGTGATCCACCCACTAGGCATCCTCAATTCCAAACAGGGCATGAGTGATACTTTCGTGAGCTTCTCGGGTGTAAATGGGACACCTAAAAAAATTACCGAACTATCTACACGGTAGGATAAAACGTCATGAAAAAGAATGAAGTTTTAACCTGGCCAATGATTTCAATACATCATAAAAAATCCTTTAAACTTATTGAAAATTTTAAGTTCAAATTTAAAGAGATAGATCCCTAGCAGAGTCGCCACTATGAGTGGATGACCTTTTTTCCACCCGCAAGGATCGCATGAGATGCATAGCACCGGGGGTGGGAAGATAACGAGCATTGTGAAGCGAACCGAGGGACCGATTATCATTTTAGCTTGATGAAAAGATTAATTGGTTGATGTTGAATTTAAGTCCAATTTATGTGTTAAAGGATACGAGATCAAAATCCCGTACTAAAAATAGAGTCGCCACCCAGTTCAGCTCAATCGAAAAATTTTGGTACGATTTTCCCTCCAGGCGGTAGACCATACCTTAAGTAGAGATTCCGAGTTCGGATGATGCTATCTATTTTACATTAGGCCAAGTTAAAATATTTCATTCTTTCTTAATCGATTTTAGTCCACCCTATTTATTGGTGTTTTCGGTTTATATATTATTTTTGTGTTATCAAGCAATCAAAAGCGGTAAATAAATAATTATTATAGTTATCCAAAAATAAATGCGGAAAATATAATAATAATTACATGGCTTTTCAAAATCCTATACATTTTTCTATACAATAAAAAAAATACCCGAAGGCCTAGAATTCATCTAACCTAAATCTACTTGCACAAAACGGTTAGCACAAATATGGCACTTTATATGGGGTATATCATATAACATGCAAGGTCAGTAAACAAAACAAGACCCGAGTTAGCGTGAACATCACATATTTAATTTACAATTTATGGAGCCCTATTGGATGGCTAAAAATGAGATTTAAACGGCGTTTGCGGGAAAATTCTGTTATATCCATATTTTGGACTTGATTGTTATTTTAACCGGATTATTAGTGAAAATGACACATGGTATGGGGTGGGGTCTTTTTTCAGAAGGTTCTGGACCTTTGAAGTTGCACTGTACATCCTAGCTACAGAAATTTAAACTAGGTCAGAAAATAAATGAAATGAAACTGCTGTCTGGAAGGCCATGTCACCGGCGGCATGGATGATGCCGCCAACAATCTCAGCTATATAGACAGGTTACATGAATTTCTGGATACCATAAAGAAAGGGTCTTGCAAGAACATGGGGGCCACTGGGGGCAAAAAAGGCCATTGGCTTTATCAATGATGCCACTGGTGGCATGGTTGATCCTGCCGGCGGATTCAATTTCTTACAGTAGCTGTTTTTGGCTGGAAAGCGACCAAAAACCCAAAACTAAGCACAAAATAACAACTAAACACAACAAACAAGTAAAATGAAAGCCAAAGAGCTATGAGACTCAGAATTTTTACCTTAGGGTCGTGAATCCACCTCTTCGTGATCCGTATGATACCTTCGGGGTGCTCAAATGATGATTTTTGGGAAGTAAGGGGTGATTTAGTCTCTAAATCCTAATTTTTGTGATTTTTAAACTTAAAATGCACTTAAGTATTAAAGAGTTCAGTAGAGAAAAACCAAGAAAAGATGAATTGAATCCTTTTTTCTTACCTATTGTAAACTTTATCCCACTAAAACTAGTTAAAATGCTCAAAATTTGCTTGAAATTTTGAGTGGTGAAAGATTGGAACCCTTGAAATGGCTGAGAAATAGTGTTTATATAGGCTAAAATCCGTTGGAAATCACCTTTGATTGATTATCCATCGGATATCGTGTGAAAAGTGCACACAACTATCTGCAGAGGAAATGATGCCAACAGCGGCATGGATGATTTCATCGGTGGTATCAGCAAGGCCGCCGGTGACCTCGCTCCTCGAGTAGGTCTGACAAGTTGCACGATTAGTGCTCGAAATTCGAGAAAAAGAGAGGAAATCCGGAAAAGGTTGATAATGTCAGAAAAACTCAGATAGTGGGTGTATTTTTTGATTTTTAATGGGTATTATGGACTTGATTATTTTTTAGGTGTAAATCATCAGTCTGAGCTACCACCGGACGCGTTATCGGACAAGCCGAACTGAATTTTTCCAAAAATAAAATTCGCTGAGAATTTTATATCGATAATAAAAACTCCAAAAAAGAAATTTTATCATGAGGAATAAAATTGGGCATACGTCATCATCATCTCACGAGAGGTACTATAAAATCCCGTGCTCACACTAGTGGTTGGCACCACAAGTACATAGACGCAATGCTGGTTGGCAGGATATTCCTCCTCCTCAGCCCCCTATATACACTCCCTCAGATTACATGAGTCCCAACTACATTGGAACAAATTTGTTCGATTTCGGGAATAGGATGGCACTCCTGGTAGGTCAAGAGCTATATGATCCTGAATAAGCCTAAATCAATTAGAAGGACCAGAAAGGTATCTCGGCCTGAACCTAGATGAGGAAATGGAAGACCCATTCACTGAACTTCGTACAGAGGTGGCTTCAAAAATGAATTACAAGAACCGAGTGAGCATCGAGCTATGCGACCCATTTGAAGGGATCTGTGCTGACATTATGGCGTATAGTGCTCGTGTAAAGGAAACATTGGCCAGCATGCAAGGCATGATCTACGGCTTTTGCATAGCTATCGTAGGAGTTGAGGCTGGAGTAAATGCAGTAGAAGAAGATGACCCGAGGAAGATCCTGAGGAGGATTCTGAAGAAGATCCAGAAGAGGACTCTGATGACAATATGTCAGTTCAACATGCGCCAAATTGGGTGTTTTTACCAATGAATGAGCAACACCTTTCGAGGATTTATATGAAGGAGTGGAAGAATCTAAGGACTCCGACGAGTCAAATCACAAAGATGAGAGCAATGTGGATAACTTAGGATACGAATCATAGATCTTTTTAGATGATGAGCTAAACCACTTGCACAGGGATTTTGAGTATGAGGCTTCTTTCCCTAATGGCATGACATTCAACTACGATGGTGTTGAGAGCTATACCTCATCTTTAGAGCATGACTCCCCGGGCACCTTATGGTCTATAGTGATGATGATTCTGGAGACTTCACAGACTCTAACTCAGACAGTGAGCACTTTATTAACATGATTCGAAAAGAGGGGTAAGAACCTTCTCAGGAGTACATCATGGAGAGAATCCATGCAGAAAATGAATTAGCTCGAGCTAGTTATCAAATCCGAAGTCCAGACTTGAGAGAAGTTTACCCTATATTCTATAATGGAAACACAAGGCCAAGCCCTCACATCTGTGAATTCTCGCAAATGATGAACTATGGATACATTCACTACACCCATTGGCCCGAAAGGTTCTACTTGACTCTCCGAGAGAAGGCAATAGTCTAGTACGAAGGACTAACATTTTACGAAAAGTCATTCTGGAATGCCCTAGCTAAGCAATTCATTGATTACTTCACATGGGCCGATCTGCCGGAAGACTCGACCCCTGAGGTAGACAAACATGAGAACCTATTATTATACTAGGAATGGGAACCAACCAATGCCATTTGCCCAATATCAATAGAATCAGCCAAGGAATACCCGTGGTACGCGAATAAATATGACGATGAACCAATTGCCTATGATAATACACCAGACATGCTTGATGAAGGTGAACCAAGAGATGGAGCTTGCTCGTCCATTCACAAGATTGGATAAGACCCCAACCCCATTCTATGCCAAATCCTACAAGAGAACCCCGTCATTCCAGAAATACAGCCTAAAAAGGTTCCTTTTATGCAATGGCCCTTCATCGCCAAAGCACCATCTTTTGTGAACAAGCCGATTAACTTGGGAGAAATACCACTTGATGAAGATTTTGACAAATTTAAAGTCTTCAAAATAACAAACTCGCCTACCCAGGTTGTCACTCTTGTCACCAAAGGAGGGAAAATCATTGCGTCAGTAGCCCCTGCTGAGCAAGGAAAGGAACCTCTGGCACCTCCTACTTTTGTTAAATCCTCGAAATGGATAGAAAGTCCAACTATGGACCAGTTAAAGGCCACCAAAACCAAGATGAGCATCTGGGACCTCGTTCTTGGTTCTTAAGATAATAGGCTCGCTATTGTTAAAAAGCTAATGGAAATCAAAATGTCTCCCCTAGCATCGCTAGAACAGGTCTGTACGCTACTTAACACTGAAACTAGCACTATTATCCCCGACATTATTTTCTCGAGCTCGGACCTGCCCAATGAGGGCATTCACTACAATAAGGCTCTCTACTTGAAGGCAAGTGTATTTGGGTGCATCATACCGGGTTTAATGGTCGACAATGGCTCATCGCTGAATATCTATCCTAAGGATATTCTGCCAATCCTAGGACTAATCGAGAGGGGCTTGAAGACGTCCACAATGTTCATCAAGGCCTACGACAATTTGAAGAGAACCATCATTGGTATGTTTGAAGCTAAAGTTACCATCAATGAAATCTTATCTATTGTGCTTTTTACAGTTATAGACATCTCAGTGACTTTCTCTATATTGCTCGGGCAGCCATGGTTCCATGCTCTAGGAGGGGTTCCATCCACTCTTCACTTGAAAGTCAAAATCCCATTCTATTGGTGATGCCGGCACTAAAAATAGAAGAAAGCCATATGAAAGGGTTTACCATGGCCACGATCAGTCGAGAATTGAACATACAACCAGAAGTGCATTGGGGACCTAGGGTTTAAGGTTACATGCAGAAACACCACACTCCTAGAAAAGGACTAGGTACCCATGACCACGGAATGCCGACTTTCAATATAGGGGTAGGGGAATGAAAACCTGCAGGACTTAATTATATAGGCTTCAAAAGAATCACCAACAAGACGGTCATTCAAAAGAAGTCAGAGCAACCCTACAACAGAATCCCCGAACCTGTTACTCACCAGGGGAGTACAAAACCTAGATTCGAGATTTTCTCAGATGTAGTTATCTTTAGCAAGCACGATAAAAGCTCCATAACTTGTGTTATGAAGAAAGAAGGTCATCAGCCAGATGTTGGGGCGATTATAGATCAGACCAATCTCAATGAACAGGTACACCCGAAGAAGATCAAGAAGCTGAGCAAAGAAGAGGAAATACTTAACACTCTAACTAATTACCTTCAAGCACAACTCAAGATAGTGGCAGAGCAAAGAGTGAGGGAGGTTGCTTGAGCCCGGCTGTCATGGACATGGTAAAAGTCATGAAGGGCAAGGTAAAGGTAGAAGAGGAAGACGATGAGGAAATCTTGCAGAAGCCAACTGCCAAGGAATAATCATTCACTGCAAAGCCAGACCCTACTAATTAGGATGAGTCTTTTATTTCCATTTTTAAGATGTTTGAAATGAGTAATGTACTTTACGATGATAATAAGATGAAGGACTTTGCTTATTTGGATTGTGTTTTTTATTACGATTCCATGCATCCATTCTAGCATTCATCTAGCATCTTTAACATTAATAATGATATTACAAAAGAAATTAACTTAAATACAGAAAATAATCCGAAAATGGTATACATTTCCAATCAATTTCCCATCAAACAAGAGAGAGAATTAAAAAAAAGTACTAAAAAAATCATGTTTTAGCCTTCGCTTAGTCTCACGAGGACATGTCGGGACTTGATCGGCACATTGGCGAGCACAAGATCCCCAGGACCCAAAGATTTGACCAGTAAAGTAGAAGATGAGGAGAATGCATCTAGAATGGATAGAAAAGGTCAAAGCAGAAGTACCCAAATAGATCAAGGCTAATTTCATGGAGGTCGTCGAGTATCCCACTTTGCTATCCAATGTAGCTCATGTGCCCAAGAAAAATGGCAACATCGAAGTTTATGCCGACTTTAGGGACTTAAATAAGATTATTTTTTGCTACCATCAACGTTCTAGTGGACAGCGCGGCAAGGGTGGCCATGTATTCCTTTATGGATGGGTACTCTGGCTACCACCAGACTCTCATGAACGTAATAGACAAGTTCAAAACTGCATTCATCTTACAATAGGGAACATATTATTTTAGAGTGATGCCTTTTGGAGTAAAGAACACAGGGGCAACCTACCAATGAGCAGTCACAACATTGCTACATGATTCAATCCATAAAGAATTCAAAGTCTACGTGGATGACATGCTTGTTAAATCCACTATGCCAAAAGAACACCCGGCAGTGTTAGAAAGACTCCTCACAAGAATTGAGAAATACAATCTCCAGCTCAACCCCAAAGAAGTGTATATTTGGTGTTACGTCAGGAAAATTACTGGGACCTGTGGTTATAGAAGAGGCATAGAGATGGATCTTGATATGGCCAACACCATCAGGGAAATGCCCGTACCAAAAATTAAGAAAGAAGTAAGGATTTTCTTGGGGTCCATATAGTGTGTCAGCCACTTTATAGCATAGTTAACTACCACATATGAGCCTATCTTCAAGCTCTTCAGGAAGCAGTAACCAATAGAATGGAATGGCCAAGGTCAGCAAGCCTTCGACAAGATCAAGGCCTACCTAATATACCTTCTTGTGTTGAAGCCGCTAATTCTTGGAAAGCTGCTCATTCTCTATTTGGCAATAGAAGAAGCATATATAGGAGCTATGCTGATTCAAGAACACGAGGATAAGAAGGGATACACAGTTTATTATCTCAGCAAGAAATTGCTAGAATACGAGACTCGGTACACCATCATAGAGAAAACTTGCACCGCCATGGTCTGGCTCACTAAGAAACTCAGACATTACTTCCAATCCTACTGAATCCAGGCAGTTGCCAAAGTTGATCCGATGAAGTATTTTTGCCAAGTTCCCTTGCTAATTAAAAAATTAGCAAGGTGGCTCTTATTACTGTCGGAATTCAATATCGAGTATGTCACTAAGAAGACCATCAATGGGAGAGCGGTGGCTGAATTCCTAGCAAATAAACCACTCAAGGAAGGAGAACTAGAGAACCTAGAATTCCTCGATGAATGTTTCACAACAACTACAGAAAATCCAAGAAAATGGACCATGTTCTTCGATGGCGCAGTTAATAAGCGAGGAGCTGGCTTGGGAGTCATCATCATTACGCCAGATAGAGCGTTCATACCTCTGTCAAAATGATTAGAATTTCTCACCATGAATAACAGGGCAGAATATGAAACTTGTCTATTCAAAATGTCTTCCCTAGTCACTATTAAAGCAGACAAAGTAAAAATTATTAATGATTCAGTTTTGGTCATCAAATATGTCACAAGAGACTAGGAACTGAAGAAGGAATCCCTTAGACCTTTCCTATAGGCTATATGGAGGAAAGCCACAATATTCAGCAAATGAGAATTTTGTCACTTGACTCGAGAAGAGAACCAGATGGTAGATGCGTTGGCCACTTTAGCCTTCATGTGGGAAGGACCAAAAAAATAGCCAGTAAAACCCCTTATTAGAGAAAAAACTTGATCCTTGTACTACATGCGTACAATAGAAGGCGCCGTGGATAAAGGAGAACCCTGGTACTCTGACATCATCAACTTCCATGAAAGCGGTGAATTCTCGATCGAGGGTACGAACTCTAACAGGAATATGCTAAGGAAGCTCAATGTGTAGTTCTGCCTAACTAAAGGGGATCTATTCAAAAGGTAATCTGACGGCCTATTATTGAAATGTTTAACTCAACAAGAAGCAGAAAAGGTGATGAAAGAGGTACATTCAAGAGACTGCGGTCCACACATGAACGACATCATGATGGCAAAAAAAATTCAAAGAATGGGATACTTTAGTTAACTACGTCAGCTGAATGTATTCAAGAAGCAAAGGCTTGCCATGTCTGTCAGATATACGGAGATGTGAGCCACTTGCCCCTAACAACATTACAAAGTTTGACAATGCCTTGGCCATTCTCAGCCTAGGGTATCGATATCATTGATGTGATAAGACCATCTTTGACTAATGGCCATCGCTTTATTATAGTGGCAATCAATTACTTTTCCAAATGGGTTAAAGTAGAATCATATACGAGCATCACGGCCAAGAAAATGGCTCAGTTTATTTAGCGACATATCTTCGCTAAATATGGCATTCCTCATAGTGTAGTAAGTGACGATGGTGTACAATTCCAAGGGGAAATAGCCAATCTTATTGAGAAGCACAGAATTGAGCATCATCGCTCTTCACCCTATCATCCTCAAGCTAATGGAGCCGTAGAAGCGTCTAATAAGGAAATTGAGAAGATCCTCTCCAAAATGGCCTCCAATTACCAAGATTGGGCCGATCATTTGCCTTATGCCTTATGGGGATACATAACCAGTGTCAATACTCCTATAGGTCAAACTCCTTTCTCTATTGTACACTGTATAGAAGCGGTATTTCCCGTTGAAATGGAGATCAAATATTTGTGCATAGCCCTTGAAGCGAGACTTTCTGAAGATGAATGGGCAAAGGCAAGGCATGAGGAATTGACTTTAATCAATGAGAAATGATTAACTGCATTGGAAAATCTACAGTTATACTAACAACACATGACCAAAGCTTACAATCATAAAGTCAAATGGCAGGATCAACCTCTAATAATAGGTGATCTAGTCTTAAAACAATTTTGTAAGACACACACAGACACTCGAGGGAAGTTCCAACCAAACTGGGAGTGGCCATACATAGTAAAGAAGACTCTCAGTAAAGGGGCAGTTGAAATCTCAGATCTGGATGGCAATGAATTTGTGAATCCAGTGAATCACAACAAGCTAAAGTGCTATCTTGTGTAAAATAAAGAAAAAAAATGTATGTCAAGAACTAGTGAGGGCTCTTAAGCAAAAACAAAGACCCCAAAATAAAAGAGTGAGGCCGTGAGTAAAATCCATTCGGAACCCTAGGCAACGATGGGCATTTCTTGGGAATAAATACCATTTATCCTTCCTATTTAAATAATATCTTTTGTAACAACATATTCTTGTTGAAAGTACTGCATGAGTTCATTAAATGGAAACTATGAATTGTTTAATAAAACATGCATTAAAATAAGAATTTTTTTATCTTTATTACACATAAAGTGAATCACGAACAAGGAATGGAAATGGTAAAGACAAACAATGAGGCACGACGCCTTTATTCTCCCACAGGAACAAAGGACACATAATTACGAGCTCAATAAACTCTAAGGAAGCTACGGAGTCTCTTGGTCTTGATAAGCCTCTCCTCGAGGGCGGCAAGCCCACGAGTACTCCCAACCCATATGAGGTAAGCCTTGGAAGGATGAATGTCAAAATGTGCGAAATGGTTCACCTCCACATGAGTGTGGTTGATCCACCTCACATTATAATGGTACACCTGAGTATAAGAAAGATTAGAACCAGCTAGAGTGCACAAGGATGCCATAAACCCCTATAGACGACCATACTGCCTATACAAGCGATCGAGAGAGTAAGTAATGATCTTAGAAAGAACAATAAGGACTACACCACCTCTAGCAACATCAGTAGTCATATGAGTAATTCCCCACCAAGGGAACACCTAGCAAATATCCTCAACAGCTTGACTCCCCATAAACTCAACCCATTCCTCAACAGTGAAGTACCTATGGGAATGATTACCGATGTAAACTAAGGATCCCTATGCCCAATAAACCTTCAGTTGATAATCCATGCCCATGGGAATAGATAATAGAGAAAGCTTGTCACAAAGTCAAAGCTACAAAAATAAAAAAAGAGATGCTAAAAACAAAAAACAGCCTCCTAGACGGAAAACCTAAAAAGGCAATCCAGGCAAAAATTAAGGCAAGCCTGATGAATAAAAAACTTGAAAGGGTGGTTCATGTAAAAAGAAAGGCTCATATAAAAGGAATCGGCTACCCTTGGTAGTAGCTTCAGTCCTATTCTGGGAAGAATGCACAAAGATCAGTGTCTCAGCCAAGCTCACTACAATGGGAGATTTCCCCTCCAACATTTGATCAATGATGGTCAAGAAGGCAAAGCTACAAACCATAGTTGGAGCCTTACAAAGAAAGACCCCAAGGAAAAGTAAAAAAAGGAGTGAAAGCCTACTCACATTGTTAAGAGCAAGGTTCCTAACTATGTCAAAAGCAACGTCTAACCTTAGGCCCTCGTTGCAAATCAATCGGCGCCTATCAAGTCATTGTAACTAGAAACGATTCATCAATGAATAAAAAAATCAGGATTATTCGTCGGAGTGGCCGGAGGCATATCAGCTGAAGAGCTCAAGAGTCCACAGAATTCCTCATACAAGAGTCACAGCTCGTAATCTCCAAAATAGAACACGTTATTAATAGGATCCCAAAAGCTGACAGCAGCCTAGATCACATTATCCTTAATAAAGATGTGATACTATTCCATCATATGTGATAAACCACAAACCTTGAGATGGTTCCAACCATCAGAGTTCTTCAGATGAACATTCAGATCTGCATGAAAACAGATGTAATTCTCTATGGCAAAATTTCAAAGGGTAGTAGTTCGCTATACGTAGTTTATGGGGCAATCTACCAGTATCTGGTAGATTACCCTAATAAACTCAATTATCAATAAATGAAGAGAAGTGCAAAGCACGAAAATAATGCAAAATTCTTCCATAAATAAAAAAATGTGTTCATATAAGAAAAGGCTCTACGAATGGCCTAAAAAATAAAATGACAAAAAGAAAGCCTATCTATTGTCCCCCGCTTGAACTCGGGTGGCTAGGGTTAAAGGACAATGAAGGAGGAGGATAACCACCCTATGGAAAGAATCCAGAAGGATCGCCCTATCCCTGCTGAGGCTACTACTGCTAGTCATCCACCTGGACCATCCCCAACTGAGCTTAGAGCCATCGGATCTCCAGTTGCAACATTTTAATAACATATCATTCATATGCTTTTCATAATATGCCATGCATCATCATTAAAATAATAAAATAATAAATGTAATGCCATGTCAGAATTTTGGTTCATCATGAATCGCTGTTGTCCTTGGATATATCCCCTATCGGAGATGCTATCGGCAATGGGCACCTGTAAAAATGAGAGATCAAAATGAGGTAGCACCATCATGATCTAAGAAAGCTAAGAAAAAAAGAAATGGGAAAAGCTCACATGAGTAGTGCTAGTCGGATGGAAAGTCCCCGGGTGCTCAGGGTCTAGGTAGGGTTGAATCACTGGCATGTAAGTACTTAGGTCAGGGTGATACATCAAGAACATGGATGGCTGGTACTGAAATCCCTGATGTCCCTCCATCATCACTGGACTCTGAGGTGGAACCGATGAAGCTAAGGAATTCCCAACATGGGTGGAAGTGGTCGTAGGCCTCTTCCTAACTTGGTGATCCTACAGAAACATCAAAACAGGGGCAAATTAGGCTAAATAAGCATAAAAATTAAAAACAAAAAAGAAATCCAAGCCAATGAAAAAGAGATATCGTCATCTAGATAATCCTAAATGAACCCGATCTAACTCACACTCTAGGGGCAGAAGTAGAAGGAGCATCATCCTAAGAAAGGTTGTGAATGTATGGCTGAGGCTCAACAAGAATAGGGTCTATCTCTGGCCATCCAAGTAGCTACAAATGGTAGAGCCTCTCATACCCGCCAATTCTCTTCAGGAAGGCACTGGGTAAGCCATCAAAAGCCATCTGTGCAAAGTCGAGTGAGCTGTGAGGCCAAAAAATCCATCTGGGCATATTAGGAGGGATTGAACGTGAGCTGGAAGGAAGATGCCAACCCTAGATACACTGCCCAAGGCACCCTTTAAAGATAAAGGAGTCTCTATAATCAAGTGGGTATTCACAAACTCTCTAGCTAATCTCACAACTTCCAGCCAGTGAAGCTCGTGCCCCGAACGCTGTGTCCGGATATAAAAGAAGAAAAAGTAACCAAGAGTTGATACAATGATTGTAGCAGATATAGCAATCATAGCAAGTAAATAATGCTATAAAGATACACCTGCTCTGAAGACAGAGTACGAAGGCGGATAGAAAGAGAAGAAGGAGACTCAATCTCCCAACTGCTCTAGTAGTATGGTAGCCAAGGACAGAATGGGTAGCTACCATTTAGCACTAGCTTGGTCCTCAGATGAATCCCCATCTTGAAAAACCAGATCTACAAAAAGTCAAAGAAAATTAAAGCATCAAAAAACAGGCAAGAATGCCTATAAAGAAAGAAAAGGGAGCTAGACCCTTACATAGATAATTTGGAGACAATATTGGAACTTGCCAATCCTTTTCCTCACACCCTGATCAAGCGCCACTACAATTGACCCAACATAGCTTAGCCTCAGGCATACTCATCAAAGTAGGATGGATCAATCAAAGTGGGTAGAATATGGAGATTCATTATCACACCCCCGGTGGGAAAACACAGCCATGACAAGGTAGCGGCCATAAAAGCTCTAGCCTCACAAGAAGAAGTCAAATATCTCGTATCCGTACTAGTCCAAAAGGTCATGAGTTTCTTGCAAGAAACTCACCCGGGCTTATCCCCAAAATAGCCAATCAAAGCCTCAAAGGTCCCCATATTAAAGCTATCATAAGTAAAACAGGCATTAAAGTGAATCACGTTACCATGGAAGGGAAGACCTGTGATGGCATGGTAATCTAGCAGAGTGACAGTGCACTCCCTGTAATGGAAATGAAAAGTGTGGGTAGTATCGGACCATCTGCTAATTATGTGGGTAGAATTACCAGCCGGGATGTACGGATACTTGCGGGATCTTACGTACTTGCAGTTCCCAACCATCCTCCCCAAAGATGTCCCATCTATGATGGTCTTAGCACCAGGGGATAGTACCTTGTACTACTTATAAAAATGGGAAATACTACGACCTTTATGGTCAGTGACCTGCAAAATTATAATGCATGTACATACATCACACACTAGTTTTCGATAAATTACACGATTATCGAAAGTCATTTCATTCATGTCATAATAAAAAAGCAATAAAATAAATAGTGGCAATAGATGAAAAAATGAGCAACTAATAGCATAAGCAAATGAATAAAAATAAGAAAAAAAAATAATGCGGTAATGGCGATAAGGCTTACCAGAATCCGAGAAAGATGGTCGGAGGGCTTCAATGTAGGCAGGATAAAATCCCCGGTAGCAATTACTTGATACTTCCAAGTCTGAGGAAGCCCGTATAACATCTCGGCAAGAACTTTAGAGAGTTCCACTTGCTCGTCATCGATAACCACGTTGTGATTAATCACTTGGACGGCCGGTAAATCCAAGCGAACATTGTAAAGCTTATACCACATCAAGTCCCCACAAAAAGCGGTAGAAAAGGGAAAAAGATGAAAGAAATCATCTTCGAGAATAGCTAGAAAGAGAAAAATTCTAAAATAAAGAAGCAAAATTCGCAAGGAGAGAAGAAGAGAATTGTTGGTGTGAAGAAAATGTGGAGCAAGCTGCTACTTTTATAGCCCATTGGTAATTAGCCTGCCGGCTGATTAACTAGCCAGCTGTCACGCATAAACGTATAATGGCTACAAAAGTTACCGTTACATAGGTAATTAGCCCGCCGGCTAATTACGTATATTTTGAAAATTTTTGCACTTTTGCATATTCCATCCATTTTCTACATTATTTATAAAATGAGCAGACCTAAAAGCTATTTTTTACACAATTGTTCATGAATTAAGCATCTGAAAATATTTATTTAGACCCCCGATCAATTATAACCTCATGTAACTAATTAATAAATTTTTAATCAAAGGCAAAATATATTTTGTTTCAAAATTTATCGATTAAAAATATTTTAACTTATTGCATTCCACACACAGACTATTTTGTTTATTTTGCATACGATAAAATTTCTAGCACAAAATTTACGTATGCGAGGGGGAAAACTATTAACATAGGTCCATTCTGGCCCGGTGAGAAATTATGCCTATTTCGTTCAGTGATCTGACAAAAGAGCCAAAAAGGACCGAATTGTCATCCAAAATTTGAAATTCAAAAATCCACATCCCAAGGAAGCTTCGATTTAGCATTTTCAACTGAAAAATCAAAATGTCAAAATTTGGTCAAACATAGCTAATCAACCCTGCCGGCTAATTACCTATCTACAGTAAAAAAAATCACATCTTATCGAGATCTGGCAAGGATTTACGGGATTTAAGGTAAAATTCTGTCGGATAGGTAATTAGCCCGCTGGCTAATTACCGCTCCTCTACAAATAAGGGATCACCCCCCCTCATTTTCAACAGATGGAGAAAGTTAAAGAAAATTATTTTGTCCCCTTTTGTTTTGGGAGTCCTAAAAGCCCCGAAACTCTATCAAAACACTTCCAAATCCGAGCTTTATCACCGACATTTGGTATAAGCTCATTTTCTTGTCTTTTTAGATCAAGATGTCACAGTGATCTTCGGTCTAAAAATTACTCAATTTCTCCAAAATCCCGCATGTTCCATAGTAATAATGCAAGATTATAGCCATAACTTGGGTTAAATCTATTTTCCAAGCAAACCGCACCATTTTACAACTGTAGTCCTGCACCGGCTCTCAAGTCATCCTACACAGACGAAAAGGTAAATTGAGGGTAATTGGCTCTAAGCCCAACTTGAAAATTCATTTAATTACTTTTATTATCGCATATTGCATTCCATTTTTCTGGTTAAGTGAGCCACTGGTGCCACTTAAACTATAATATGAGTAAATAAGCTCACAAGTATTGATAAACATCAAGAATGTGAGGAAGCTCTATCCGCGTTTCCGTGCCAAAATCCCAACGCTACCGTTACTCTGCCAAAATTTCAGTAGCAAATATCTATTTATTATGACGTTATAATGCCTCTTTTATTTCTTGAATTTATTTCTTAAATAAGGCTGTTATAATGCAAAAATTAACACAAATTCCAAAATTCCAAAATTAATCCAAATAATTTGAACAATATGAGTACCTATCATGTCCGAGTTCAGAATCTCATTTTTCTTTTTGGTATAAAAATCCCATTTTGGATCAGTATACCATAATTTCTTGGTGGAGCTGAACCAGGTTGCAACTTTATTTTATTTTTAAATAAAGTAAAAATGATTTATTTTAAAAATATTTTCTCTTAATAAAATGTACAAAAATATTTCTCAATATAATCACATTTTTGGCTTATACAAAGTCATTACATTTAAGCAAATCGAATTTTCTCAAACCGAACTGCATAGAACGCACCCCGCATGCCTCACCCTGCATGCTCCCATAAAATTCCGCCCCCTCACAATCGCTAATAGACATTTTTTATCCAGACTGTATATCAGCAATACAACTATATATCAGCATTATACAGCATAAAACATAACACTATAATGGTTGTACATTAGTTAATTTCCATGTAAAAAATATAAGTAAAACCAACATACAAATTGTAGTACTCAAATTCTTACCTCATTTGATGTTTCGTCTTTGGAAGATGTTGCTTTCTTCTTCCCATTTCCTTGAAAAATTCTGGAACCAAAATTTGTTTGAAACAAGATTATTCCAATTAAATGAAAATAAGATTATACACAATTACATAAATGCTTTTGTATGTCTTCATTCAGTATAAAATCTAAAGTGTATATCAGTATACATATTTTAGTATACAGAGTCTTACCTCATTTGATGTTTCAAAGTCGGTATCAGTTGATGTCTGTTTCCCCTTTCCCTACAAAATCTAAATTCCAAATTAGATTGAAATTAGGTTTTCCCAATATACATATAAACCTATATCAATATACAAAAAAATTACCTTATTAGCGGCCTTGTTCGTGCATTCCTCGGAGTTCCTCTTCTCTTGGTCCTTTATTGGCCTTTTTTCCCTCCTTACCGAACCCCTAGTTCTCATTAACGTACTTCTAAAAACCCTTGTTTTGTCGATTTATGAGTTTTGAACGGTGAAATTAACGAGCTAAAAAATACCGGTGGAATTTGATCACTGAAATTGACGGATTTGAAACACCGCTAGACTGAATCAATTTCGGGTTTATTGATTCCAGTGACGGGGACAAAATGGAATTTGAAATCGATAGGATTATGGTCAGAACGCAGTTTGTACTTCCTATTTTGAATTTTGGTAACCGATTAATTAGGAATTTTGGATTTAGGGTGAAAACTGACTAAAGGTGTATTTTACGAATTATAATTCCTGAAGGTGTATTTTATGAATTATAATTCCTAAATGAGTCTTACATAGAAATGAACTACCAATTTGAAATTTGAAATCGATGGGATTATGGTTAGAACGCAGTTTGTACTTCCTTAAAACTTTTTATTAATAAAGTAATATGCTCATGTTATATTCGTACTCATCTCCGTCTCACTTTCATTAAAAAATTTATCTAATAATTTAATATTGGTAGTTCATTTCTATGTAAGACTCATTTAGGCTCACAAGTACGTGAGTTCGAGATGAGCTTTTCAAAAGCTCGAGACAAGCTAAAAATTTTCAAGCTCAACGAGCTAAGTCATTTTATTTTTCAAGTCAAGCTGTGCTTATACAGATAGCTACGATAGTTTTGGGGAATTTACTCACTGATCATATGCGTCAGTGTAGTGTATATATATTTATTAAGGGTTTGTATAATTACAATAAGAGTCCTTAAGTATATGATGAAATACATATCGATAAATACACTTAAATAAATACAATATATACATTATATCTAACATCCCCTGAAAGTTGAGCCGGGATGACAATCACGGCCAACTTGTCTCATAAAGTAGAGAAATGTGTATGTGACAACAGCTTGGTGAATATGTTAGCTACTTGGTCGTCAGTAGCAATATAATGAATAATTAGTTGCTTGTTGGCTACACATTCGCGCACAAATTGAAAATCCAATTCAAGATGGTTTTTTCGATTATGAAAAATCAGATTCACCGTTAGGTACATAGCACTAAAATTAACACACCATAGAACAGGTGTAGATTCTAGCAGAAATGAGATAACATGCAATAACATACCTAACCAAAACAACTCAGAGGTGGCGGTTGCTAGTGCTCTATATTCGGCCTATGTGGATGTCCTTGACACTGTCTTTTTCTTTCTAGCCACCCATGAAATAAGGTTTATATCGTGGTAAATTGCAAACCCTGTAACTGATCGTCTCTCATCCGAGTTGCCAAGCCAGTCAGAGTTCGAGAAGGCATGTAGAGTAATAGAGGGCTGAGGTATATAACGTAGGTCATGCTTCGGGGTGGACTGAATGTATCAAAGAATCCATTTGAGGGCCAGCCAATGAGCCTCGGTTGGGGGAATGCATAAATTGAGCGACCTTATGTACTGAGAAGGCAAAATTAGGATGAGTAATTATGAGGTATTGCAAACCGCCAACTAAGCTTTGATATAGTGTTGCATCATTAAATAAGGGGCTGCCACCAGATTGTAACCGTGAGATTGGACTGGCATGTGTGGATATACCTTTCGACTTAGTCATAGACACTCTATTTAGAATATCCTGGGCATATTTTTATTGATTGTGTTGGATATGATGTATGCCCTTAAGGCAATTAGGGCGATATATCTTAATTATATAATAGTATGAATAATTTGTTTAATCAATAAAGGCATTTAATCTTTTGTTTATATCAATATGCTTGTATATATATATATATATATATATATATATATATATATAAGCTAGTTAAATATATATTCATTGATGTATGCAAAAGTCCTTGACATATCATAGCATGAAGTTAGCGAAATTATAGTTGGACTATATATTTGGTGGAACCTACTTCATGTGCAATTATGATTATGTCTAAACTATCCCTAGTCATAGTTTCATCAAGAAAGGATATTGATAAAACGGAAAGACTAGCATGTGGTCAACTTTCTTGGAAAGGGTCCAAGCAGTTAATCTCCTAAAGACTGAAGGCGGTGCCTTAAGTTTGACACATGGATATATCTGGGAGATATATTGGAGACCGCAGCAAGATAAACACTTGGTATATATATCAATGTGTTAGTGTGTATCTTCATGCAATAAGCTTTGCGAATGTCCTCATACTTGAGATGCTAGCTACCTAGTGTGGTACTATTGCTACACTTTGGGTCATTACTATACACTCATTAATTTAGGGTGCTACGGGTGATTACGAGTATAGTGATGACAGCACATTGGTAGGTTGAGTAGTAAAAAAGAATCCATCACTCCGGATATATTAAGGAGTTGTACCTGGCCACTTGTTGAAGTGATGATTGCCATAAACCTCTAATCAGAGTATGTGTTTGATAGAAATAGTTTCTAGTCAAACACACTATGGTAAAAGGCAATATACTTTGGTAATGAGAAAATAATTGGGATAACTTGGAGCAACCTCGCTATTAGTGGGTTTACACTTTAACCGAACCCAATAAACCAGATGGTACTAATATTAAAGAATGGAAGGAATTTATCGCACTGGAAACTATTGCATTAACCGGGATTAAGTCATAAGCATAAATGACGTTCCGAGTAATGGGGGATGGTAGACCCTTGCTAGAGGCGTACTATAGTCGTTTAAGGTAATCAAGTTCTATTCACGGTCTAGAGCATCGAGCCAATGGTTCCATTAGAACAAGGGTTCCTTAAGCCTTAACAGATCAATACTTCGGGATCCTATAAGGTCACACACATTGGACCTTCATCGGACTAAGTAAAGAACTAATAGATTTATTCTATTACGAAAATATAACATAAATAATAATTGGATTATAATTTGATCGGTTAAAATTGATTAGATCAATTTTGGATAGACCAAGGAATTTATTTTGACCGGTAACTGATTAATTAGAGTCATAAATAAATTATAATTGATTAGATCAATTTTGGTTCGACCAAAAAAATTTATTTTGACTGATAACTAATGTATTAGAGTCAAAATAAATATTTATTTGAAAGGATTTAAAAGGGATTTTGCATTGGCAAGTTAAAACCGAATAGTATGAAATATTTTGTACAAAATTTAGCTGCGTGAAATACACCGAAAGATGCGGCAGCCCTTGTCCATGGACTGCACAAAGGCAGCCCATGAAAAGGGCGGCCATATATATATATATATTAATGGGATGGGAGTAATTACTCCCATCCCACATCGGTGAAAGGGGGAGCATTTTTGCTCCCCCAAGCCTATATATAGGCTATTCTCTTTCCTTTTAAATTGTACCAAGCTCAAAGCATAAATCCTAAGCGAGATAATTAATCTCTCGGGTAATTGAGTAAGCTATTTTTGTGGAGCCTGAATTTATCCGAGCACCGCTAGTTTATATTTTTTGGGTGAGGCTTCTAGAGTGGTCTAGCAACTACTCGAGGCTTCTTAGTTCTTCCTCCTAGGGAGGTTTTGGTTGTTGGGGTTCATGTGGATACTGATAGAGGCTATCCTACGAATGGAGGCTTGTGGAAGAAGGTTCTGCAAAAGCACACTTCAACTAGTAAGTTCCTTTTCTTTCTCTTTTAATTATTAAGTCTTTTTCTTTAAGCGTTTTTAGACTTACTAATTATGCTTAGGTTATTTTTGCATGCTTAGCTTATTTTATGCTTAGGTTATAACTTAGAGTTATAACATGTGTAGTATAAAATTAATATGCTAGGATATAATTTGAAATTATGGTATGCCTAGTCCTTTAGCATACTAACCTAGGTAGAGAATTATTTAGTTAAGGCTTCATTTAATTTATATGCAACTAATAGGAGTTCCTGGGGACAGGAATAAAATTTTGAATTTCCGACATGTCTCTTATGCATGTTTAATCTGACTACCAGTTTCCAACAGTGGTATCAGAGCCTGCCTATTTAGTGCATAATTAAGTTAAAAGCAAACTAAATATTATTTTCTAAATGAAATAATTTGTTTATTTAATTGTTTGGAATAATATATATAAACTTGTGCCTTTCATTTCAAGGTTAGAAAATGGTTATGAATAATTTTGAATAAGCCTGCTCAACTTACTCAAATTATACAAGTGTCTATAATTTATTTAAATTACATGGGTTATAGATGCTCCCAATTTACATGAATTAGAAGAACGAAATTTATTAGTTCAAGAGAATCCGTTGGTCTTCAAGTTTGTGCCCGTATTTGTTCCGGCTAAGGATTGGACTTGGTGTCTACTCCTTATAGGGCACCTCTCCTACTTGGGAACCTATATCGGTGCAATTTGAATTGACCAATCGGGGGATTAATATGAACTAATTTATTTCTAGTATATAAGATGGTGCTTATATATGTGTCTATAACAAAGTAAAAAATTAAAATTATTGAATAAAAGTTTAAAGAAAATGCAATATAAATATAACAAATAAAAGTGTTAATTATTTTGCATATAATCGAGGTTGATGGAATAATTATAATAAAGAGCTGAACCCACCTAAGTTTAGACCTTATAAATTAATTCTAAAATTCCATGAATTAATACAAGTCATTATAATTTTGTCCATCTGATAAAATCCTAGATTGGGAGAGACGTTTAACACCAATAAAATCCCAAAGTAAATATATTAAGGCAAGTTATAGTCTTCCTTACTCAAATTTATAATACGGTCTTTTTGGGCTATCAAAGTGCTACGCAAAGCGTTCCTTCTAGTCCACATTGATTGGTTGTAAAGTTTGAGATAGGGTCTGCCTTAACAGAGCTGGGGTAGTCCACCATAAAATTGGGGGCCAGGCCCAGATCTGAGACATATTCAAGGAGATGCTAATATAAGAGCATATGTCCCTTGGGATTAGGGAACTTGAATGAATTAGCAATTGCATACGATGCAAATGGAATGGGATTCCAACTATGACTTACATTTATGACTTGACTCATAAAATTGGGGGTTGTAATAGACTAGTTATAGATGCTACCTACTAGGAAATTTAGCTAGGCTAAAATTCACGAATTCAATAGAATGGGCTATTGTAAATTTTGAAGAAAATAGTAGGAAAATGTATTTAATTAAAAGTCCTCATATTAAATACATGTACTTAAACTAATATCTAAACACTTTTCTTTTCTTCTGTCTTAGGTTAAAAATGGCTTCCAATTTTAATCTCCGTATGTTACTTGACACCAAATTGAATGGCTCAAACTTTTCTGATTGGTTCCGAGCAGTGAGAACAGTTCTCAGATCTGAGGGAATTGCCTATGTCCTAAGTGAAATTTTCCTTAGAGAACTTAATGTTAAGGATTATGTGGAACATGATGCCTAGTTGAAGCACAGGAAAGATCGTGAGACTGCCTTGTGTATTATGTTGGGGTCCATGAATCCTAAGCTTCAGAAACAACAAGAGAACATGCCCTTGGAGGATATGGTTCTCCATCTTGAAGAACTCTTTTCGGAGAGGGAGAGGACAGAGAGGTATGAGACCTCCAAGCTCCTTTTCAGGACCAAGATGTAGGCTAGCACCTCTGCCTCTCAACATGTACTAAAACTCTTAGGATACCTTGAGAAGCTGAATTGATTGGGATTCGAGATGAATCATGACTTAAGCATTGACCTTGTGTTGATGTCCTTGACAGATAGTTACTCAGGCTTCATGACTAACTATTACATGGACAGGATTAATTCAACTATCCCTAAATTAATTAACATGCTGAAAATAGTAGAACCTCAGATCAAGAAAGATCAGAAACCTCTACTGTTGGTTGAAAAAGGCAAGGCTTCTAAAAAGATGAAGCAGGCACTGGGAGCCAAAAAAGAATCAATAAGAAGAAGAATGAAAAGAAGGCATCTAATTATGTCCGCTTCCAATGTGGGAAACCGGGACATTGGAAGAGGGATTGAAAAGCTCCTGCTTCTGAGAATTTGAAGAAGAAGCCTACAAAGGCATCTACTTCAGGTATATTTGTAATTGAAAACTTTGCTACTTTTCCATAAGAATCCACTTGGGTATTAGATACTGGTTGTGGTTCTTATATCTGTACTTCTGTGCAGGGACTAAGGAACTGTAGAAAACTTGCAAAATGGGAGATGGACCTATGCGTGGGAAATGGAGCCAGAGTTGCTGCATTAGCCGTAGGGAGCTTTAGTCTTGTTTTGCCAAGTGGACTTGTTTTAGTTTTGAATAATAGTTATTACATTCCAAGTGTTACTAAGAATATTGTATCTGTTGCATGTTTAGCAGCAGAGGGATTTGAAATTTTATTTTCGAATAATAATTGTTAGATTCGTTTGAATAATATTCTTTATGGTTATGGAATATTGAAAGGTGGCATTTATATTCTTGATACTAAAACAGAAGTTTTCAATATAAACAATGTGAAGAAAGTTAAATTAGATAATGAGAATTCCTTCTACTTATGGCATTGCCGTTTAGGCCACATAAACAAAGATCGCTTAACCAAGTTGCAAAAGCATGGAGACTTGGGCCCAATAGACTTGGAGTCTTATGGTGATTGCGAACCATGTTTAAAAGGAAAAATGACAAAGTTACCCTTTAAAGGAAATGGTGAACGAGCCACAAGTACATTGGAACTTATACACACTGATGTGTGTGGTCCAAAGAGTGTTCAGGCACTAGGAGGATACTCCTACTTCATAACCTTTATTGATGATTACTTACGATATGGTTATTTGTACTTAATGAAGCACAAATCTGAAAGTTTTGAAAAATTCAAACTATTCAGAGCTGAAGTAGAGAAACAGCTTGAGAAAAGTATTAAAAAACTTTGATCGGATCGAGGTGGAGAATACTTAAGTCAGGAGTTTCAGGATTATCTGAAGGAAAATGAGATAGTTCCCCAGTGGACCCCTCCTTATACACCCCAACACAATGGAGTGTCAGAAAGGAGGAATAGTACTTTATTAGATATGGTTAGGTCCATGATGAGCCATGCAGTTCTTAGTAAATCCTTTTGGGGATATGCACTGGAGAGCGTGGTTTATGTCTTAAATAGAGTGCCCTCTAAATAAGTTAATTTTACACCTTATAAAAGGTGGTGCAACAAAAAGCCATCTCTATGTCACTTAAGAGTATGAGGCTGTCCTGCCATGGTAAAGAGGATAGCTTCAGATAAGCTAAATGCCAAGGCTGACAAATGTTTGTTCATTGGATATCCAAAGGAAACAATTGGATATCTGTTTTACCAACCAGAAGCACAAAAGGTATTTGTGTCTCGGAATGCTCACTTTTTACAAAAGGAACACTTACTTGAAAAAGTCAGTGGGAGCAATATTGAATTGGAAGTTCAAGAGGAAGAAACAGAGGATTAACTGATTGACCCCATTCTAGATATACAAGAGAGTGTGATCCAAGAACAACCTATCGAAACACAATCATTGCGAAGACCAGGTCGTGTTCATAAGGGTCCCGATAGATATGGGTTTATCATCACTAATGATAAGGAACTATATCTTATGGAGGATGATGAACCAAGGACATATGATGAGGTAATGAAAAGCTCAGATTTTGATAAATGGCAGAAGGCCATGAAATCATAAATGGATTCCATGTATGAGAACCAAGTTTGGAATTTGGTTGATGCACCGCAAGAGGTTAGACCAATTGGGTGCAAATGGGTCTTCAAGAAGAAGATAGACATGGATGGTAATGTAATTACCTATAAACCAAGGTTGGTTGCAAAAGGTTATAGTCAACGAGAAGGTATTGACTATGATGAAACCTTCTCACCGATAGCCATGCTCAAATCCATAAGGATACTCCTCGCTATTGCTACTCATTATGATTATGAGATCTGGCAGATGGATGTAAAAACAGCATTCCTGAATGGGGATTTAGACCGGGATGTGTATACGACACAACCTGAGGGTTTAACATCTCATTTGTATTTATGGACTTAAGTAGGCATCTAGGAGTTGGAATATAAGGTTTGATCAGACAATCCGGGATCTGGATTTCTGCCCAAATGCAAATGAGCCTTACGTTTATAAAAAGGTTAGTGGGAGTGCAGTCGTTTTTCTAGTATTGTATGTTGATGACATTCTGCTAATAGGAAATGACATTTCTCTTCTTTAAAATGTTAAACTATGGTTGTCAAGAAAGTTCTCCATGAAAGATCTTGGTGAAGCAGCATTTATACTAGGTATAAAGATCTATAGGGATAGATCCAAGAGGCTGTTAGGTCTTTCTCAAAGTACATATATAGACAAGGTGTTGAATAGGTTCAACCTTGAGCATTCTAAGAAAGGTTATCTCCCGATGACAAAGGGGATTAACCTATCTAAGGCTGAGTGTCCGAAGATAGCTCAGGAGAGAATGTGTATTAAGGATATACCCTATGCATCTACGATAGGATCCATCATGTATGCTATGATATGTACTAGGCCGGATGTCTCTCAGTCTTTGAGCTTTACGAGCAGATATCAGTCAGATCCAGGTGAAAAGCACTGGATGGTCGTCAAGGCAATCCTTAAGTACTTAAGAAGGACTAAGGATAAGTTCTTGATTTATGGAGAAGGTGATCTCACTATCAAAGGTTACACTGATGCGAGCTTTCAATCTGACAAGGATGTCTTTAAGTCTCAGTCAAGTTTTGTGTATATGTTAAATGGAGGGGCAATATGCTGGAAGAGTTCCAAGCAAGAAACTACTACTGATTCAACCATGGAATCCAAATACATTGCTATATGCGAAGCAGCAAAAGAAGCTGTCTGGTTAAAGGGATTTATTGGTGATCTCGGTGTGGTGCCTGAGGCTATTGATCCAATTAATTTATATTGTGATAACAATGGTGCCATAGCTCAGGCAAAGGAACCACGGTCTCATCAGAAAAACAGACATGTATCCAGAAAGTATCATATAATCATGGAGATTATTGATGCTAAGATAATAAGATTAGGATATTTACCCACTGATCAGAACCTCGCGGATGGTCTTACAAAGCCATTGACTCAAGTCAAACATGACTAGCATGTTAAAGCATATGGATTACAACATATGGCTAATTGGCCTTAGTGCAAGTGGGAGTTTGTTGGCTTTGATGTATGCGCTTAAGGCAATTAGGGCGATATATCTTAATTATGTAATAGTATGAATAATTTGTTTAATCAATAAAGGCATTTAATCTTTTGTTTATATCAATATATACATATATATATATATATATATATATATATATATATATATATATATATATATATATATATATATATAGTGAAGCTGGTTAAATATATATTCATTGATGTATGCAAAAGTCCTTGACATATTATAGCATGAAGTCAGAGAAATTATAGTTAGACTATATATTTGGTGGAACCTGCTCCATGTGCAGCTATGATTATGTCTAAACTATCCCTAGTCATAGTTTCATTAAGAAAGGATACTGATGAAATGGAAAGACTAGCATGTGGTCAACTTTCTTGGAAAGGGTCCAAGTAGTTAATCTCTTAAAGACTGAAGATGGTGCCTGAAGTTTGACACATGGATATATCTGGGAGATATATTGGAGACCGCACCAAGATAAACATTTGCTATATATATCAATGTGTTAGTGTTTATCTTCATGCAATAAGCTTTACGAATGTCCTCATACTTGAGATGCTAGCTACCTTGTGTGGTACTATTGCTATACTTTAGGTCATTACTACGCACTCATTAATTTAGGGTGCTACAGGTGATTACGGGTATAGTGATGACAGCACATTGGTAGGCTGAGTAGTCAGAAAGAATCCATCGCTCTGGATATATTAAGGAGTTGTACATGGCCACTTGTTGAAGAGATGATTGCCATAAACCTCTAATCAGAGTATGTGTTTGATAAAAATAGTTTCTAGTCAAACACACTATGGTAAAAGGCAATATACTTCGGTAATGAGTAAATAACTGGGATAGCTTGGAGGAACCTTGCTATTAGTGGGTTAACACTTTAACCGAACCCAATAAACCAGATGGTTCTAATATTAAAGAATGGAAGGAATTTATCGCACTGGATAACTATTGCATTAACTAGGATTAAGTCACAAGCACAAATGACGTTCCGAGTAATGGGGGATGGTAGACCCTTGCTAGAGGTGTACTACAGTCATTTAAGGTAATCGAGTTCTATTCACGGTCTAGAGCATCGAGCTAATGGTTCCATTAGAACAAGGGTTGGTTAAGCCTTAACAGCTCAATACTTCGGGATCCTATAAGGTCACACACATTGGACCTTCATCGGACTAAGTAAAGAACTAATAGATTTGTTCCATTACGAAAATATAACATAAATAATAATTGGATTATTATTTGATTGGTTAAAATTGATTAGATCAATTTTGGATAGACCAAGGAATTTATTTTGACCGGTAACTGATTAATTAGAGTCATAAATAAATTATAATTGATTAGATCAATTTTGGTTAGACCAAAAAAATTTATTTTGAGTGATAACTAATTTATTAGAGTAAAAAATAAATATTTATATGAAAGAATTTAAAAGGGATTTTGCATTGGCAAGTTAAAACCGAATAGTATGAAATATTTTGTACAAAGTTCGGTTGCGTGAAATACACCGAAAGATGCGGCAGCCCTTGTTCATGGGCTGCACAAAGGCAGCCTATAAAAAGGGCAGCCATAACACATGTAGCGTGTATAGCACGCTGTGTGTGTGCGTGTGTGTGTGTGTGTGTGTGAGTGTGTATGTGTGTGTGTGTGTGTGTGAGTGTGTGTGTGTGTGTGTGTGTGTGTGTGTGTGTGTGTGTGTGTGTGTGTGTGTGTGTGTGTTTGTGTGTGTGTGTGTGTATATATATATTAATGGGATGGGAGTAATTACTCCCATCCTATATAGGTGAAAGGGGGAGCATTTTTGCTCCCCCAAGCCTATATATAGGCTATTCCCTTTCCTTTCAAATTATACCAAGCTCAAAGCATAAATCCTAAGCGAGATAATTAATCTCTCGGGTAATTGAGCAAGTTATTTTTGTGGAGCCTGAATTTATTCGGGCACCGCTAGTTTATATTTTTTGGGTGAGGCTTCTAGAGTGGTCTAGCAACTACTCAAGGTTTCTTAGTTCTTCCTCCTAGGGAGGTTTTGGTTTGTGGGGTTCATGTAGATACTGATAGAGGATATCCTACGATTGGAGGCTTGTGCAAGAAGGTTCTGGAAAAGCATGCTTCAACTGGTAAGTTTCTTTTCTTTCTCTTTTAATTATTAAGTCTTTTTCTTTATGCGTTTTTAGACTTAATAATTATGCTTAGGTTATTTTTGCATCCTTAGTTTATTTTATGCTTAGGTTATAACTTAGAGTTATAACATGCTTAGTATAAAATAAATATGCTAGGATATAATTTGAAGTTATGGTATGCCTAGTCCTTTAGCATGCTAACCTAGGTAGAGAATTATTTAGTTAAGGCTTTATTTAATTTATATGCAACTAATAGGAGTTCCTGGGGACAGGGACAAAATTTTGAATTTCCACCATGCCTCTTATGCATGTTCAATCTGACTGTCAGTTCCTAATAGATTGAGCATTATATGACCATTCCCATGAATTATTTTAATGCTGAGGAAATATTTAATCAAGCCCAAGTTCTTGATAGAAAAACAGGACTGAAGAAATTGAATGAGCTTAGCTTCCATATTAGGATTACTCAAGACCAAAATATCATCAATGTAAATGAGACAAAACAAAGTGACCGAACCTTTGCACCATTGATAAAGGGATACATCAGCCTTGGAAGCTTCAAAGCCGAACTCAATAAGGACTGTAGTGAGGCGATGGTGCCACATTCTTGGTGACTATTTGAGCCCATAAATGGACTTCTGAAGGCGGCACACAAAGGAAGGTCATTCCTTATCAACAAATCCAATAGGTTGAGACACGAATACAGGCTGGTCTAGATCATCATGAAGGAATGCATTCGACACATCGAGATGCGTTAAAGACCAACCATAAGAGATGATAAGTGATACTAATAGGCAAATTGTTGCAGGTTTTACTGTATGACTAATGTGTTGTGATAATCTAGGCTAGGTCGTTGATGAAAGCTCTTGGCGAATAATTGAGCCCTATACCTTTCAATGCTTCCATTAGGGTTTGACTTGGTTTTAAAACCACATTTGCACCTGACAACATTCACCGCTTGAGAAGGTAGGATGTGCTCCCATGTTCCATTAGTAATAATGCATTGTACTTGTCAATCATCGCCTTACACCAATATATGTATTTTGATGCTTTCGTGTAACAAGAGGGGGCTTAAAGGACACCAATGGCATTGTTGGATTTCGGTTTAGGTACGGAACTTGAGGACTGCCTTGTTTTCATCATTTTTAGGGGTGGAGGGGTTTGGATGGTCTCAGCATAGAAGGCTTGGGGCATGGCTTATATGGCTTATAGGCTTGTAAGTCAACAAATAGGGGAATAGGAGGGTCAATTATGGCAGGTGTGAGCGCGGGCTTTTCGGTTGCCTTGGAACGATGATAACTCTTTTCTCTAACCTTTTACGGACCAATTGTTCTATTCTTTGGGAGTCGAATCACATTTGGCGATTGCACATCACTTACAATCATTAAAAATTGCATTTAAAAATGAATCGTAATCTTTCTCTCGCGCACAGTAAACTATTTCACAATTTTTCCTTAAACTCGATCATTTTCTGCAAATCTCATTATTTTTCTAGATTCTAGACTCTTTGAGGTTTCCAAAATGTTAAGAATCGCTTAAATTGGATAACCTTGGTGAAAGTTATATTTTTTTAAAGTTTTCGGCCCCTTTTTCGGCTTTTCAACCTCGCCGGGGCCGCCGCTGGAGTGATCGGTCGAGCCTGTTTGTGCGGTGGTAGCTGCCATGGATGTGGCCATCGCACGGCTTGCACGGATCCATGTTGTGCGCGATGACCCCACCTTTGGTAGCACTACGGTGCGCGGTGGCCGCACCAGGGACGTGGTGACCGCGCCATCTAGCACCGTCTGGCAGCGCACCAGCCCCATTTTCGCCATTTTTCGGTCCTTTTTTTATTTTACCCATTTTTTTATCCATAAAATCTGAGTATTTAAGGGACTAACTGGGTTATTTACACCTAATTGAATCTATATAAACCCCCAAAATCATCTATTTCAGAACTTTTGCCAATTTGAACATTTAAATCAAAATTTTAGGGTTCTTAGTCTCTAGAGAGAGAGCCTAATAAGGTGGTAAAATCCAAATTAATTTGGATTTCTAAAAATTATTAAGCTCAGTCTTATAGTTTGAAACAACTAAAATCAAGTTAAAACTCAACTTAAAATAAATTTAAATAGGATTTAGGGACTTTTGTCACAAAATCACTAAAATCTGTTGCTAAGTTCGCCGCTATTTCTGTCACTATTCGTCATAAAATCATCAAAAAGGAACTCGCCAAGGGTTTATTCGAGTCTCAAAGAGTGGATTTACGGCCTAAAGGTATAAATTCTAAGTTTTAATATATTTCCATTAATTATTTTCTTCATTTTGCTGCTATTTTGGTTGTTTTGGGGCTTTTTGCCCTTTTCTTTTGATATTTTTGCAAAACACAGACGAAAAATTGATGACCACACCGGCGACGCTCTAACCGCACCCATTGCTGGAGTGACCTCTATAATGGCAGCGGTCACCGCTGTGCCGGTGCGATAAGACCGTCGCCAGTGAGGTCAAATACACTAAAATGATGTGGGAGATGATTTAAAATGTCAATAATCTTGAGGTTTCGGTAGCAAAAATCTCGATTTGGTCCCGTTTGGCATTTCTTTGGTTTGGCCTCATCGGTGGACATTTGACCACACCGGTTATGGTCTGACCACTACCATGGCAATGGTCACTACTGCAAGTGGTACGGTCAGATGTCCACCCTAGCAGCCAGCTAGTAAAAAATGCTAGAAGGTCCCTACTTCATTTTATTTTGTGTTTTTGGCCCTATTATATCATTTTCTTGCATTTTTAACCCTGTTTAACACCAGAAAAATTTTCTAAAAATCATATATATTCTAGAATTAAAGAAATTAATTTTAAATCTATTTTATTTAATTGATTAAATAGCTTTTAAATGCCTAAAAAATGCATTTTTAACTCTAAAAATTCATGAAAGATGTTTTTCTCCATAATAAATTTAAATTTCTGTCAATATTTATTTATGCATTATTTAAGATTTTTTATGAGTGATTTTATCGCATTCGGAGCTGCTTTGGTGTTGGTAAGTTCGATTGAGGGCTCATTTCGACCCTTCGATATTTTATTCGTTTGTTTGTTGTCCCGCATTAGAAAAATATATCGGAATTTGTAAATCCTTGTAATAATTATTTTACTTGCTTTCTTTTATCTCTTTTTGTATGATTTTCCGTGTGATGTATGGATATTATTAACCGAAAACTCTAATTAGGCGGATTTAAATTGCATAAGAAAGAAAGAAACTTTTATTTGAGAAAAAATAAATGATTTAATTTATTAAATGAAGAATAGGCAACATCATTCAAGCTCAGAATCTCTATATTAAGGTACGGTCCAGCCGCCCGGTGGGAATATCGTACCCAAATTCCCGGTGGAGCTTAACCAGGTGGTGACTCTATCTTAAAGTACGGGATTTTGATCTCGTATCTTTTCACACTTGAATTGGACTAAAATTTCAACATCAACATGACCTTCATCAATTTTTTCATCACGCTTCTAAAAATAGAGGATCCATCCTTCAGCACGCTTCGTCGCACTTATTTTTCCCGCCCTTAAGAGATGGAAAAAGGTGGTTCATTCACAGTAGGTGAGTTGGTAGTAGTAGTTGGGGAATTTCATTGTGTAGTATTTGATGTAGGTGGTAATTTTAAGGTAGTAGGTGGAGAAAATGGGGTAGGTTCAGGTGAGAGTGGGTCTGGATTGTTAGGGGGTTGTAATGGAATCGGAAGTGGAGGGGGGATTTGTGTGTGCGGGGCAGCAGTTTGGATAGTAACAGCGGGTAGAGCAGCCGTAGGTTGTAGAGATAAAGGGGCAATGTTAGCACTTAGTTCCAAGAAGGGAAACAACTGCTCATCAAAGATAATGTGATGTGAGATGAAAAACTTCATGGAGATGGGTTCATTGTAACGATAACCTTTTTGCTGTTTGCTAGAACCCATGAAAACACACTTACGGGAAAGGTAATTTAATTTATGAGTGTTGTATGGATGCAACCAAGGGTAACAAAGACAACCAAAAACACGCAAGGACACATAATCAGGGGTAGAACCAAATAAGTTTGTGAATGGTGCAAAACTATCAAGCAAAGTTACGGGCATTCGATTAATAAGATAAGTAGCAGAATCAAAAGCATAGGTCAAAAATTTCACTAGCAATTTTTCACAATGTAATAATGCCAATCCAGTTTCAACAATATGATGATGCTTTTGCTCTACTGACCCATTTTATTTTGGTGTATGGGGATATAACATGCGATGGTGAATTCCATTTTCAGAAATATATTTACGCATAGCAATGTATTCACCACCACCGTCAGAGTGGAAAATTTTAATTGGACGACCAAAGATTTTTTCAACTACAAAACAAGATTTGCTAAAGGTACTCAAAACTTCAGATTTATAATGCAAGAAATAAATCCAGCTGTATTTACTAAATGCATCATAGAATAACAGATCATAAGAAAATCCATTGTAAGATTCAACTGAAGTAGGTGCCCATGAATCAGAACAAATCATCTCAAGAGGTTTAGACACTGTGAGCACTGGATTTTAACATTCATTCTCACGAAACAATGATGAGAGCTAGATAATGCAATTCTTTACAGGTGTTATCCATTATAGGTATTCCTACTGTAGTAGGGATGAGTTTAGCCAGAGTTTGGATACCTAGACTACCTTTAGGGACCCGTACGGGTCACACCTAGGGAGTACGGGTCTATGGGTTGACCCGTATGGCCCCACTCCTCCATAGGCCTAGGAGATACCCGTATGGGTCCTAATCGAGGAAAATCAGACAGATTTGATTGCAATCATACCATTTTCGAAGAAAATCAGTCATAAATGTGATTTATTGCATTCAGACTCAATTTTCTCCCATAAATACAGGCATTTTGCCTCACTTTAAAGAGGGGAGCCGAGATAAGAATCAGCAATTTATATAGGATTTTCCATCAGTTTCTATAGGTATAGCAAGGGTATAGTTGAGGTATAGGAGGCATAAGATAGGGAGAAAACCCATTCCTTGAGGTTTTGTCCACATTTTATTCATTCCCACCTTTGTTCATTAGGATTGGGGGAGGTTCTGTCCACACAAACACTCACCTAAACAGTCCTAAATCCATCATTTCATCATCTACTTTGGCTAAACTCTCTCTCGGCATAGGGATCGCTTCAAAGTGGATTCACGGTGTAAAGGTATGCTCTGAGTTTCAAAGAGACTCATACTCTATTTATTTTGTTGTCGTTTCCATTTATTCAATTTGATTTATCTTTTAATTTTGTTTTAGGTTCGGACCAAACCCATATGGTCCTTATTGGTACCTTTATATGCTTAGGGATATTAAATTGGTACGGCATAGTCATATGGAAGGAAATCCCATTTTTAATTGAAATAAGGTTCTGTTTGGGTCAAACAGGACCCGTACGGGTCCTCCATACCCATATAGGTCCTACCAATAGCCGTACGGGTGTCCCCTACCCATATGGGTATTGCCCCTCAGGCAGAATTTCAATTTCTCAATTAATCTGTAAAAATGAACTAACATCACTAATTGCCATGTGATCATTTTCACTAATAATCCGGTAAATCAACCCACGGAATGTTAAAATGTGTTTTCCAAACAAAATGTGTTTAAGATCCCTCATTTCATTTCAATCCTAGGAGCCGCCCGGGCACTATTGATCATAAAACTGCCACGCTAACATAATCATATTTTCTCCAACAAAATGCTGATTCATGATGTGCCATAAATTGTGCTAATCTTTGTGAATGCAGGCGAATTTATTTATTTTGTTTTATAACTTAGAACAAATGTATAAGTTAACTTGATATTCCCCCATTTTCCGCCGATTGTAATTTTTATCCCCCCTTTATTATGTGTGATTTATCATAAACTGTTGAACGCATATATCGAGTGTGAAAGAGTGTAGAAAAATAGGATTTCCATAATAATTCCCTAAATGATGAAAAGAAAACAGTTTTATGCAGCAAATGTAATTTTGAATTAACTAAATGAGAAATAAGTGACTCATCTGATACCCAAATCTCTAATTCAAAAGGTATGAGTCTCCCACCCAATGGAAACCCTACCAAAACTCTTTCCCAAGTAGGCAACTTGGGTGGCGACTCTATCATTTGTATTGAGACTTGGATCTTGATTCTTTTATTCATTAAAAATGGTTAAAATGTGCAAACTTGGACTAAATGGTTCCATCACGCTTGAATCAAACAAACCCCCACTGGACCCTACCACAAGATGCCAAGGGAAATCCAGATATTTTCGACCACGACGGTTCACAGTGGCTGGGGATCAATCTTTTAACTTTCAAAATTTTGGTTTATTTTTTAAAAGCTTAAAAGATTACGATGAGCACCGAAAATCATTTACTTAATTCAACCCGTTTTCTTTTTCATCATTTGGGAAAATTATTACACTCTATCTTCTCACCTCTTTCTCTATATAATTAAATGCGCTCTTCTTCTAGCACTAGGTTAGGGTGCCCTATTTTTTCTGCAAAACTTACGAAGATGTTAGCCATGCTTGCCAAAAATTGGGGACATCCTAGTGGGTGGAGCACTCATTGTCATATCCATCCAAAAGAGGCTTAATACGATGGGAACCTACTACATCAACTTTCATTACGTCCCTACACTATTCTTATTGAAAACCTTAGAATTTTCTCCTTTTAGGCACCTTTTTCCGGTAAGATTACACTAGGTTGCCCTTTGTTATCCTCGTGGTAATCAAAGGAAAATACCTTTAGAATAGGCAGGAGGAATAAGGTAGGAAGACATGCTTCGCATGTGTTGTGTTGTATATTACCTTGTAATTAACCTCGCCATGCATTTTGTCCATGAATAACCAAACCCATGCATGTACTGATCCTTTGGTTACTACCACAGTTCAAAGTAAGAATTTACAACTTTATCTAGTCCAGAATTTACAACTTTATCCAGTCCTCATCCCAATTCACCTCATGTCTCAATTCGGTCGATCTATTCAGCCAGCGAACCCAATGCTCCTCACAGCTAATAACGGGTCTCACTTATTTCATCAAGAGGCCATTTTGCAACTTTACCGTAGTAAGGACTCAAGTCAGTTTCTTGACTTCGTGGTTATACCAAATGGGATAACCCTTCTTTATTTCATTGTATGACTCACGACCAAAGGATTCATCCTATACCCCTCGATGACATCTCACCTTGAGAAACTTCTCTTGTAAAGATCTTAAAGAAGCTGAAGAAGTATAGGTTGATTGATCAGCTCCATCCATTCATTCTGCCAAAGACTAAGGAAAGAGGCAATTTCTGTGTATACCATGTCAACTCTGGTCACCCGATGAAAGTATGTGAAGATCTCCTCAAAGCTATCATGGTACTGATCAATAAAAGGAAGATTTGTGAACTCAGAATGAGAGGGGAGGAAGTAGCCATGATCGATTCAGGATTAGAAGTGGATGAGGTGTGGAATCGCATTTTAGAAATCAAGGAGGTGGGGGAGGAGCCGTCAATAATGGATTTAATGGCTATCAAACAATAGAGTGGGGAACCCATCCATGATTATTTCCAGAGGTGGTTGACTATTTTGATAACTCTCAAAAGAAGACCTTATGAGAAAGTGCTAGCTGACCGATTCATCTTTGGGTTATATCCTCACCTCCACAAGATAGCATTCGTAAGAGTGTACAAGACCATTCCTGAGTGTTATAAAGCAGCTATAGAAACAAAAAGATGTTCCAAGAAAATGGAAGCTAATGACCCATCAAAGATTTAAGTGGACAAGGCCATCGATACCCTCACTACTTCAATGTACGCCATTCTATGCTTGGGGGATAAGAAGAAGACACCCATCTAGGAAGCCTTGAGAAACCTAGCCCAAGTCACAAGAGACACCGTGGACGATGTGTTGACTAAAGAACAGTTGCAAGATCAGACCGCGACTGACTCACCTCCTAATGAGTGACCACGAAGACCCTCCATCTGTGAAGGATGATAATGCAATTATGTGCAATGAAAGTGATGTAGCCTTCGGGCATCCTAGTGATAATAATAATGATTTTGCTTACTTGTTTGATGTTTTGCATGACGACACCATGCATTCATCGGACCACACGCATAACATTTTTAGCATTCATGATGCTTCATTGCATGACATTAATTTGGGTACTACGGAAAATCCAAAAATAGTAACAATATCCAATGACTTGACCCCTATCAAAAAAAGAGAGATTAAAAGTGCTTAGAAAACATGTTAATGCTTTCACTTAGTCCTATGAAGATATGCCTGGGGTAGATCATCAAATCCCCGAACATCGTATCCCCGCCGATGCCAAGTTCAAACCAGTCAAGCAAAAGTTGAAGAGACTACGCCCAGAATGGGTCAACAAGATCAAAGCCGAAGTTGCCAAGTTACTAGAGGCTAAGTTCATTGAGGTAATTAAATATCCTATGTGGTTAGAAAATGTGGTCCCAGTCCCGAAAAAGTATGGAAAGGTTAGGATGTGTGTCAACTTCCTTGACTTGAATAAGGCATCTCCAAAAGATGATTTCCCGTTGCCTCATATTGATGTACTCATCAACAGTGCCGCCAGAGCCGTAGTGTATTCATTCTTAGATGGTTTCTCTATGTTCAATCAGATCCTAATGGATATCATTGACAAAGTAAAGACAACCTTCATTACAGAATGGGGAGTATACTATTATAAAGTAATGCCTTATAGGTTAAAGAACGCTATCAAAGAGTCATGACAGCATTACTACACAACATGATCTATAAATAGGTTGAGGTTTATATAGTTGACATGCTAGTGAAGTCTAACACAAGGGAAGAGCATCCTGAGATTTTAGACTGGTTTGTTTTATGAGAATTGAGAAATACAACCTGTGTTTTAATCCAAAGAAGTTCATGTTTAGGGTGACTTTCGGAAGACTCTTGGGTCACATTGTTAGCCAAAGAGGAATTGAGATTGATCCCGACAAGGTTAGAGCTATTCAAGAAATGCCTATTCCTAGAACCGAAAGGGAAGTCAGGCCATTTCTTGGATTACTTCAGTACGTAAGTTAATTTATTGCCAAGTTAACAACAATTTGTGAGTCGATATTTAAGTTGTTAAGAAAGAAGCAACCAATAGAATGGAACAAACAGTGCCAGATAGCCTCTGATAAGATAAGGGCTTGCCTCATGAGTCCCCCAGTCTTGAAGCCTCTGATGTTCGATAAATCGTTGGTTCTCTATTTGGCCATAGAGGAGTCATCTATGGGTACTATGTTAGTCCAAGAACAAGATGGTAAGTGCAATCATGCTATCTACTACTTGAGTAAGAAGTTATTGGAGTATGAGACATGATACACAACTGTGGAAAAGATGTTAGAAATAATGATCCGGAAGAATAAACTCAAAGACATATCCAGTTCAGTTTTGAAGAAAACAAAAACACAAGAGTCCAAGATAAGTTATCCGGATAAAAATTGAAGACTCTAAACACCTAAGTCCATATTAAAAGCATCCAGTTAGAGTTTGGAATGGAAATAAACTTCTAACCCCTCAAAGACAGCATCCGGAGAAGACTGATTGTAGAGCATCCGAATAAGTTGAGTCTAAAGACATCTGGAAGACTCAATTATCAAGACAAAGGGAAATTATTTGAAAACCATAATTCCCTCCATTTTGGTCTGAAGTCAAAGTTCCTTTCGCCATGAAGAATGAAAAAATGACAGCTTGTATGTATTTCACAAAAGGATAAATATCTGACTTGGAAAGAGAAAAAGGCAACCACCTTTTTAACCTAGGTAAATTGTATGGCGCATGGAGCTCACACAACTGACAAAGCTCACCTAAAATTTGGCAGTGAACAAAAAGTCAAACAAATGACTACTGACAGCTTTTTGCATCAATCACAAAAATTCAAACGGGTCAAATTATGTCTCTAATGGATTGATCAATGGCTCCGGATATGCCACATCATACCTGATCAATGATGAGGATTCAATCTACCTCAATGGTACATAATGACTACATTTATTATCAAAGCCTATAAAAGGAGATCTTCATATATTGAGAAGGTGCTGGTTGATTTTACAAGAAGCTATTATAAAGAGAATTCAAGCTAATTCAATTAGTGAAAAAAATCCTTTAAGAACTAGAAAAACTCCAAATCTGTTTTGTAATAATTCTCAAGTGTGTTATAAACTTGAAGAATTCAAAAACCAAACCCTTGATAAAATCAATTGTAATATCTCACACTTGGGAAAGTATTGAGATTGGGACTTAGTTTAGAGTTGGTGCTTTAAGTGGTATATCCCTATAGGACTCAGCTTAGACTTGGTAGTTTAAGTGATATATCCTACTAAAGAGAAAGGACTCAGCTAGGAGTTAGTGCTTCTTGTGGTATATCCTACTTCTTAAGAAGAAATTTTTGTTTACAAGTTCGAGAGGACTCAGTTAAGGTTAGTGCCTTAGTGGTATATCCTACCCCTAGAAGGAATCAGCCAGAGTAGAGAACTTAGTGGTATATCCTATAGTCCAGAGAAAAATTGTAAGGCTTGATTCATGCCAATTAAAAAGGAATTCACTAGAGGACAAAGCTCGGAGTAAGGAAACTCCGGGGACTAGAGTAGGCGGGGCCAAACCAGCATAAAATCATTGTGTTTGATTTTCTTTAACCCTTTACTTTATTGTACATTATTCCATATTTGCATCACCTGGATCCATTACATCTGAAACATATCAAACACACTACACAAGACTTTTAAAGTCTGTAAATTCCATAAAAGGGTCATTCACCCCCCCCCCCCCCTTAACCTTATATACATACACACAGGGACTAACAAGTGGTATCCGAGCTAGTGCTCACAACTAGAGATCTAACAATCTCGAGCTAGAGGTCCATATTTTGATCTAAGAATCGAAATGAGTTTTAATAACTCACAACTTCTTCCGAAGGGTTTATCTATTACCCATCCTCCACTCTTCACCGGTGAACACTAAACGTTCTGGAAAAACCTGATGAAGAATTTCATTCTAACACAAAGCATGATATCATAGATGACCAATGGTCCATATGTTCCTACTTATGAAGTAGAGGGTATTACTACCCGAAAGCCATCAAATCAATTGGATGATAATGATTATAAGAAGTTACGTAAAAACGCAAATGCTATTAACATGCTTCATTATGCTCTTAGTGCAGCAGAATTCAACAGGATATCTGGATGTGAGACTGCACAAAAGATTTGGCAAAAAATCAAAGTGACCTATGAAGGAACAAAAAAGGTCAAAGAAGCCAGAATCGATCTCCTACAATAAAAGCTGGAATCTTTTAAAATGGAGCCCAAAGATTCTATTAGTAGCATGAATACTAGATACACCAATCTAGTAAATGAGATGAAGAGGAGATCAAAGAAGTGGAGATGGTGAAAAAAGTTCACCAAAGTCTCATCAAGGAATGGGATAACAAAAAGACTGCCATTGAGGAAGCTCATGACTTAAATTTTTATAGTTATGATGAACTCATTGGTAATCTTCTAACTAAAGAGTTATCCATGGAGAGATATAGCCAACAAGAGAAGAAGCCTGAAGAAAAGAAGAAAGCAATCACACTCAAGGTAGACTCCTCCGTATTAACCTCCTCTAGAACAAAGAAGCATTTAAAGGAATCTCACTACAATAAAGACAAATGGCTATGCTAGCTAAATAGTTCAATAGATTCTTTAGAAGAAAACAAAGAAGGAACTGTAGAAGATATGGTTCTAGAAGAATGAAGGAAAGGTCCTCTAGAAAGGACAAGCTAAGAAAAGCTCTGGCAGATAAGAAAGATCTGGAAAAAGAATCAGCCTATTTTGAATGTGGAGAGAAAGGCCATTTCAGAACCAAATGTCCTAAACTTAAAAGGGACAAGAGATATAAGAAAAAGGAAATGGTGGCCATATGGAGCAATAGTGAAGAAAGAAGTATCCCATCTTCAAGAAAAGAAGAAGAAACTACAAATTGCGTATTTATGTCACTAACTAATATAGAAGTGGAGCATTCTGGAAGAAATTCATCAAAGCAAGTCATTGAGCAAATTGAAGAATCAGAATCTGAGACAATAAATACTGATGTAAACTCTCACTCAAAGTCTATATCTAACTATGATCTTGCTAGAGCTTTAGGGATTGTAATCAACAATGTGAGGAAGAACACAAAGGATATCAAATCCCTTCAAAGACAAGTAATGGAACTTGCTGAACATGTTGAAGCATTGGCACAAGATGTCAATCTGAAAAGAGCCATAAAGCATATTGATCTTGTTGAAGAAAACTTCCTAAGAAATCAAGTGCAGATACTGAGTGCAAATGTAACTGTGCTAGATAAGGAACTAGCTCTGATGAAGGAGGCATCTGGAAGGAAACTAGAATTCTCAAATCAAAGAAGGAAGTCGAATCTTGCCTTTAGAAAGAATCTGGAACCTACAAAACAAAAGAAAATCATGAAGCAGCTTCAAGCTCAAAACACAGTGCTCCCCTAAATCAAAGAACTCAAACTCCAAAATACACAACTGCTCAAAAGGGTAAGGCTATAGTAGTCTATGATGATCAACCTATCAAGAAAAGGAAAAACTATAGAGTAGAAGTTGCCCCTCCAGTCAACTACTGGATTCAAGCCAAATAAGCTAGTCCAGATCTTGCCAAAGTAGGGTATTTCGGAGATTATTGGAAGAAGGATCTTTAAAATATTGAGGAGAAGCTTAAGCAGAATAAACCAGCTACTGGGTGCAGGTTTTGTGGAGCAAATGACCACATGACTAAAATGTGTAGATTTAAAAATGGTTATTATGATACTTATCCTTGGCCTGAAATGGTTGATAACCTGAGAGGACCCAAATCTTATTGGGTACCCAAACCCACTTGATCTATTTTACAGGTATGCCTTAGATCTGAAAGAGAGGTGGAAAAATAAGCTTTGGAGACAATAAAAATGGACAGATTGTTAGGCATGGAACCATTGGATCTAAATTAAAAATAGAAGATGTCTCACTAGTTGATGGACTGAGGTTCAACCTGCTAAGTGTTGCACAACTCTGTGATAAAGGGAGGAAAGTCATCTTTGACTCCAGAGGATGCTCAATCACTGAAAGTAAGTCAAATAAACTCATTCTTTATGCACCTAGAGTAAATAATGTCAATTTTGTTTACATTAAAAATGAGAAAAAGAATATATGCTTGGTGTCTAAAGAAGAAGAATCATGGCTTTGGCATCGGAGGTTGGGGCATGTAAGCATGAACCTCCTGTCCAAATTAGCCAAAAAGGAATTGGTTGTGGGTTTGCCTAAGGTTGCTTTGATAAGGATCACATATGCACTGCATGTCAATTAGGTAAACAACATAGAAAAAGTTTCCCTTCCATCTCCTACATTCCCTCCAAGAGAGTTCTCGAACTCTTGCATATTGATCTCTTTTGTCCAATCAAACCAATGAGTTTAGGTAGAAGAGAATACACTTTGGTCATAGTGGATGACTATTCTCACTGTACATGGGTTGCTTTGCTAGCTAGCAAAGATGAAGCCTTTGACCATTTCTAAAAAAATTTATCCGGATAGAGTAGAACAGGGCATAAGCATTGCATGTATTAAGAGTGATAATGGAGGAGAACTCAAAAATAAGCATTTTACTGAATTTAGTGAATCCAAGGGCATTGAACTTCTCTGCTCCTCATACACCTCAATAGAAAGGGATTGTTGAAAGGAAAAATAGAATAATAGTTCAAATGGGCCGAACAATTCTAAATGAGAATAGATTTCCTAAATACTTTTGGGGTGAGATCGTAAACACTACATGTTACATTTTAAATAGAGCAGTCATTAGAAAGACCATTGACAAGACCCCATATGAAATCTGGAAGGGAAGAAAACCTAAGATTGGGTACTTCAAAGCCTTTGGGTGTAAATGCTACATCCTAAATGATAGAGAGCAACTAGGAAAATTTGATCCTAAATCTGACGAAGCAATTTTCCTTGGCTACTCAACACATATCAAAGCTTACAGAGTATACAACAAAAATACACAAACTGTGGTAAAGTCAATACATTTAGATTTTGATGAGACTAACCATGCAGGCAAGAAAAGCCAAGATTCGAATGAGACAACTCTAGATGAAGCAGTACCATTGACGGCTCAAGATCCTTTTCAGATCAAGAAGTATAAGGAAGAGGATGAGCCAATAAATTTCAACCAAGATCATCTTTCAAATAATCCCTTGAGTGCTGAAATAAATTGTAATGATGGACAAGAAGAAGAGAAGGAATTGGATATAGCAGTAGAGCAAGCTCCAAAAATGCATGAAGATCTTCAAAGAGAAATGAGGACACAAAGGAATCATCCAGTGGAAGCTATTTTTGATAATGTCCAAAATTTAGATATAACCAAAGGACAACTCAACCGGATGATGAGTCATGTTGCTTTTGTCTCTCTTATAGAACCAAAGAAGTTTCAAGATGCAGAAGGAGATAAAAGTTGGATAATGGCAATGCAAGAAGGGCTAGATCAGTTCACCAAAAATGATGTCTAGGATCTAGTACGTCCATCGGAAGGAAAGTCAATTATTGGCACCAAATTGGTATTCCGAAACAAGCTAGATGAATCCGGAGTTTTGGTGAGAAACAAAGTAAGACTGCTTGCTTAAGGCTACAACCAACAAGAAGGAATTGACTTTGAGGAAATATTAGCCCTAGTAGCAAGATTGGAGGCAATCCGAATACTATATACTTTTGCATCATTCATGGGATTCACCCTATTCCAAATGGATGTCAAAAGTGCATTTCTAAATGGAGTCATTCAAGAGGAAGTATATGTCAAGCAACCACCAGGATTTGAAGATTCAAAGCATCTGGAGCATGTGTACAAATTGAAAAAGGCCCTCTATCGATTGAAGTAAGCACTAAAAGCTTAGTATGAGAGACTCACTTCATTTCTCATATCCAAGAGATACATCCAGGGTAAAGCAGACACAACCCTTTTCATCAAAAAGAAGAAAGGTGATGTCATTCTTGTCCAAATTTATGTGGATTACATCATTTTTTAGAGCAAGAGATGATAGGATGTGTGGGGATAAAAGGAATTTGAGATGTCAATGATGGGCGAACTTAACTTCTTCCTTGGTATTCAAATCAAACATAGTTTGGATGGGATTTTCATAAACCAATCCAAATACACCAAGGAGATTTTGAAGAAGTTTGAAATGGACAAGAGTAAGCCAATGTCCATTCCTGTAGGATCAGATACAGTCCTATCAAAGGATTGTAAAGATGAAGAAGTTGACCAAAAGCTTTACAGAGGAATGATTGGATCACTTCTATACTTGACAGCTAGCAGACCTGACATACATTATGCATTTTGCTACTGTGCAAGATATCAAGCCAATCCAAGGGATTCACAACGCAAGGCAGTGAAGAGAGTTCTTAGATATCTTCTAGGAACCACTGAAGTTGGCTTATGGTATCCTAGTAATGGAAATTTCATATTGCAAGGTAACACTGATCCAGATTATGGATAGATACTCTTGAGAGAAAAAGTACATTTAAAGTCTGCCATTTTCTTGGAGAATGCTTAGGATCATGGTACAACAAGAAGCAAACTTCAGCAGCATTATCAACCATATAAGCTGAATATATGGTTGCTGGAAGTTATATTGCTTAACTCCTATGGATCAAGAAGCAATTAGAAGATTATGGTGTTCAAGCAGGATGTGTGGATGTTATGTGTGACAACAAAAGTGCAATTGATGGGTCAAAGAATCCAATGCTACATAGCAGGATGAAGCATGTCAATATCAGACACCATTTCATCCGGGATCATGTAATGAAGAAGGAGGTCACTTTGGTATACATCCCTACTAAAGAGAAAATGGTAGATATCTTTACTAAGCCATTAAGTAAAGATCAATTCAACAACCTAATGGAGTCAATTGGAATGTCTAATCCAATTTAAAGAAGGATCCAGAAGATAAACAAAAGTCAATTTTGATCTCCTACAACCTAAAAGATCAAGAAAATGAAGAAAGCTTATTTCACTCTGGATCCAGAGAGAAATCCTGTCAACTCAGCAGTCAAGAAGTGACAAAAGGCAATAAAAGTGCAAAAGGTAACTGTACATGTTTTGAATTTCAAACGTTTATTAGAGTACATGCGAGGCAAAATGGCATAGCTCTTTTAAAAAATAAATCGTTTCAATTGTCCGGTTTAAATGCCATTTACCTCTCTCCTCAAATTTAACTACCACATCATTGATCCAGTTAACTTTAACTACGTCCAGATTACCATTCTACCCTCACCTTGAAAACTCTATAAAAAGCCCTCAAAATCCTTCTTCATCTTCACGCGAGCTACTAATCTACTGTTACTCTGCTATTTTATTCCCAAATCCTTTCTCAAACTCTCAAATGGAAAATACCAAAACCCAAACCATTCCTCCTCCTAGAAATATCTTCAAAGAGACTGATCTTAAAGATGGGGATTTTACCCCTCTCAAACTTAAAAGCCCTTATACAGTAGTTTGTTCAGACTATTTGCACGACAATTTCTTATTCAGCACTAAACCCTAGCCCCAACTTCTAAAAGACCAACATCTTGAGGTCTTTCTCATGATGAACCACCCTACCTATCCGAATATTGTAAGGGAATTCTATGATAACCTTACTGTCCACTACTACTATGATGCACTCCAGACAAAAGTGCAAAGGAAAGTCATTACACTCACTCTAGAGTTCTTTGTGACTCACTTCCAGATGAAGAATAAAGGGGTAAATAACGGTGATGAACTCAAGGTCAAGTATGATTCCAAATTATGGCTTCTGAAATGGTATTTTGGAGAAAAATTCTCCACTTATTGGCCAGAGACTTCCATGTTGCTACAATTTATCCTGTCAAAGTTTATCTTAATCTGAAAAGGCTCACTCACCTCTGCATTCTCATTTCAACACTGTGTTCTTTAGAACTAGATGGAGTGCAGAGTCTTAAACATGCTTGTTCTAATCATGCATTTTATGAAGCAGCATAAGTATACCCATGGCGCGCTCATTACCAAAATACTCCATGAGAATGGGGTAAATCTATTTGAAGTATAGTCAGTTCAAGGAAAGGAGATTTTGGAGAAAAACTTCAAGAAGTTAACTTCTGGAGAAACTTGGGTTGAAGAGAAGGCAATAAGATAGAGGAAAGAGAAGCAGGAGAAGAGTAAGGTCCGGAAGGTCGGAAGCTCTGTGGGAATAGCTCCTGAAGCAAAAAGGGCTAGAACCACCAAGGCTAGAGCTCAAAGGAAAATCAATCTCAAGCATGTAGTGGAAGACGTTAAGGAGGTAAATGAATATGACAAGACCCTCACCCAAATCATGTGACAAAAACCTATCAAAAGGCCTAGAGGGAGGTTTATCAAAGCTATCACCAAAAAGGGTAAAGATGTAGAAATTACGGAGATAATGATTAAGGATCAAACTCTGGAGGTTGTAGCTGCCATACTAGCCAGAAGACAAAGAGCTAAGAAGTCCCTAGAAGAAATTCTTGAGGAAGATATCAGTGAATCAAGTAGTGCTACTGAGGATGAAGAGCAAGTTCAAAAGAGAAGGCATCTACAAAAGAAGGGACCAACCTTCAGTGAAGCCATGAAAGCCAAAAGGGCTAAGCTTCTAGTGTGAAAACTTGCTTCTAGTATCTTAATTAATAATACCTCTCCCAAGGATAATAGAATAGAGGAGATAGTTGTGGCTAAAAAATGAAAAAGGGAAGGAAATTGTGGTCATTGCCAAGCTAGTTATTTTGGACAACATCAATCCAGAGGATTCACAGTTCAATAAGATGATGGAGGATGTTAAGGATAATTTCAAGGCCAATCAACTTATAAAAGAGGGGCCCGGAGGCTCTTCCGGTACCACAGCTCATATCTCTCCACCTATCGCTATTTCTTCTAAGCATCTGGCACTTCTTAAGGAATGCACATATAGTGAAGAAGATCTATATGTGTTTAAGGCAAGAACTGAACCACTTCCTAGAAATATATTGAATACATAAGATGTCAATCTGGAGAGTTGAGGTAGAAGAGCAAGCTAAAATAGAGCATATTGAACTACTAAATGAGGTAACTCCTAATCCTAACTCTGTTAATGCTACTAAATATGTTGAGGTTGCAGTACACAAGGCAACTTAGATGTAACTCAAAATGCATCTATAGAAATTGAGCCAAGCCCAATGCACAATGCTCCGGAGGAGGGAAATGGTTAGGGACCCACTGAGCACACTTCTAAAGTGGACTCAAAGGGTGAGGCCCCTCCGGAGGAAAGGTTGGAAGAGGAGAAAGAAGAACAAAAGAAAGATGGGGAAAGCAGTGAGGAAGAAGAATCTTCCAGATCAAAAGAAACCGGAAGCAGCTCTGCCTTTTAAGAAGAATCCTCTTCAGACAGTATATTAAAGAAGTCAATTATAAATCCAAAGCCCACTAGAGCTGAGAAGATAAGAATGGCCTTGAATCTATTGGAGCAAGCCACCATTGATGGGCACAGAGAAGATGATATCAAGAAAATGCTTTGGGGTATATGTGCACAACTGAGATCCATGGAGAATATAATGAAGGAAAAATCCATTACTCCGGATCTCAAAGTAGAGTTGGGGGATATCAAAGCCTCAATGTAGAATATTAAGAAGAAAGTAGATGCCTTTCCCTCCATATAACTTGTTGCAGAGACTTCATTGTCCAAAATCAATCCAATACTAAATCAGCTTACACCAACATTGCAGGAGCAAATCGCTCTGCAACTTAGGCTATTACCGGAGCTAACAACAACTGTGCAACAATCATGGGTCAAATCACATCCTCATATACTAACCTAAAAGCAGAGCTAAAAGAGTACTTTGATAGTAAGTTTGAAAGCTTGGAAATATTCATTCATAAAGGAATCACAGAATCCTCAAAGGATGTTTCATCCGGATTAACCTTTCTTAATGAGGAACACCAAGCCTCTCAGGAGATGCTGTGTAATTTTCTTGACGAAGGACTATCAAAGCTCCTAGCAAAATACATGGACAATGTGAACGATGATTTTTAGTGTCATCTCTCCGGGATAGAAAGGCTTATCAATACTTGGAAGGATAATTTTAACAAAGAAATCAAGCACCTCAAGACCAGTCTTCATAATTGTCAGAGAGACATCATCCAAGAGGTTGAACAACTGAAATCCAGCATGTCTCAACTCTTACTCCTTCTTCATCTGGAACTTCACCTGTAATTCCAAAAAGCCTTCTCCCAAACATTCAGAACCTTATCCAGCACATTGGGGATTTAGGATTCTTTGGATACCAGTGCAATCTCACCCTTCTCAAGGCACTATTCCCATTCTTTGAAGTAGAAGATAGGCAACATGCTCTTGAATTGCATCTAGATCTAGCTAAGTCCTACTTAGAGCTCTGGAAGCTCATCAGACCACTCCAAGTAATTAAAGAACCCTAAACTAATTCAAGCAAAAAGGGGGAGAAGAGCACAAGCAAGGAAGGTGAAGCTTCTGGGAAGTAGATTATCTTGTATAGAATAGCTATTTTCCATGTAAAATTTTGCTTATTTTCACTTATATACCTCTGTATATGTAATCCAGAACTTCATTGATGTTAACTATTGTTAATAGCAGAAGTATATATAGTGAAAAATATCTGTTCAAAAGTTGCTTCTAAGTACAACTATCAATTGTACTTCAAGAACATAGAAGCTAGAATTCAAAAACATTGAGGGAGTTAGGATGCTAGAATTATGGGGTAGTAAATCTGTAAATGACTTAGTATCAAGAATCATACTTAGCTCATGAAACCCCTATACTTGTGATTCAATGTACTTAGGTTTTTATTTCGAACAAATGGGGGAGATTGTTCGGAAACAATGATCCAAAAGAACAAACTCAAAGACATATCCGGATCAACTTGAAAGAATACAAAAACACAAGAGTCTAAGATAAGTTACCTAGATAAACACTGAAGACTCTAAACGCCTAAGTCCATATTAAAAGCATCCGGTTAAAGTTTGGAAAGGAAACAAACTTCTAACCCCTCAAAGATAACATTCGGAGATAGACTGATTGAAGAGCATCCGGATAAGTTAAGTCTGAAGACATCCAGAAGATTCAATTATCAAGACAAAGGGAAATTATTTGAAAATCATAATTCCCTTCATTTTGGTCTGAAGTCAAAGTTCCTTTCCCCATAAAGAATAGAAATATGACAGCTTCCATGAATTTTATAAAAGGACAAATATCTGAATTGGAAAGAGAATAAGGCAACCACCTATTTAACCTAGACCAATTGTATGGCGTGTGGAGCTCACACAACTGATAAAGCTCACCTAAAATTTAGCAGTGAGCAAAAAGCCAAACAAATGACTATTGACTGCTTTTTGCATCAATCCCAAAAATTCAAACAGGGTCAAATTATGTCTCTAATGGATTGATCAATGGCTCTGGATGCGCCACATCATACCTGATCAATGGTGAAGATTCAATCTACCTCAATAGTACACAACGGCTACATTTATGATCAAAGCCTATAAAGGGATATCTTCACATATTGAGATGGTGCTGGTTGATTTTACAAGAAGCTATTATAAAGAGAATTCAAGCTAATTCAATCAGTGAACAAAACCCCTCCAAGAACTAGAAAAACTGCAAATTTGTTTTGTAAGAATTCTTAAGTATGTTATAAACTTGAAGAATTCAAAAACCAAACCCTTGATAAAATCAGTTGTAATATCTCATACTTTGGGTAAGTATTGAGATTGGAACTCAGCTTAGAGTTGGTGCTTTAAGTGGTATATCCTTGTAGGACTCAGCTTAGACTTAGGTAGTTTAAGTGATATATCCTACCAAAGAGAAAGGACTCAGCTAGGAGTTAGTGCTTCTAGTGGTATATCCTACTTCTAGAGAAGAAGTTTTCAGAGATAAGCTCAATAAAACTCAGCTAAGATTGGTGCCTTAGTGGTATATCCTACTCCTTGAAAGACTCAGCCAGAGTAGAGAACTTGGTGGTATATCCCGTGGTCCGGAGAAAAATTGTAAGGCTTGATTCCTGCCAGTTGAAAAGGAATCCACTAGTGGACAAAGCTCGAAGCAAGGAAACTCCAGGGACTGGAGTAGGCGGGCCAAACTAGGATACAATCATTGTGTTTGATTTTCTTTAACCCTTTACTTTATTGTACATTATTACATATTTGCATCATCCAAATCCATTACATCCAGAACATATCAAACACGCTACACAAGACTTTTAAAGTCTGTAAATTCTGCAAAAAGGGTCATTCACCCCCCCTTTGACCTTATATGCATACGCATATAGACTAACAAAAGACATGCACTACAATGGTATGGTTGACCAAGAAGTTGAGGCACTACTTCCAATCTTACATAATAGTATCTTTGTCAATCCCCCATATTGGTAGGGAAATCTCGTGTTGGCCTCTATTGCTGCCTGAATTTGATATCGAGTATGTCACGAAGAAAGTAATCAATGGGAGAGTAGTGGCTGAATTCCTAGCAAGTCAATCTATAGAGTCTGATTACGTAGAGAGCCTAGATTTTCTTGATGAGCGCTTAGCAACAGTGGAAGCAGAGAAAGCTCGATAGATCATATATTTTGGGGCTGTGAATCTAAGGGGTGCTGGTCTTTGGGTGATCATTATTACGCCCCAAGGCGAGATTGTCCCATTGAGCAAGCTTTTAGAGTTCCCAGTCACCAATAATGGAGCAAAATATGAAGCTTGTCTTTTTGGTCTTGACGCCATATTGAAAGTGTGAGTAAAGTAAGCAAGAGTAGTTGGCGCTTCTGCACTAGTAATATAGCATGTGGTAGGGGAGTGGGAAATTAAAGAAGAGTCACTCAAGCCATATATGGAGGTAGTCTAGGATTTATCAGTATAGCTCTGTCAGTGCTTCTTTTAACATATACCAAGAGATGGGAATCAGATGGCTGACTTGCTGGCTACCTTGGCATCTATATGGGAAGGAGAGAAAACCCACTCGACCCTCCCGCTGGTAATGGAAACTTATCATTCCCTATTTCATGATAAACTTCAAGTTATGACCATTGAGGAGCAAAAGGCTTCCTGGTACGATGACATTAAGAAATTCCTAAAAGAAGGAAGGTGCTTTAAAGGATTATCGAGTTCAGATCGCATGACCCTCAAGAGGTTGGAAATGCAATTCAGGCTAGTAGACAAGGATCTCTTCAAGAGGACAACCGAAGGTTTATTGTTGAGATGTTTGATAGAAGAAGAGGCAGAAAAGGTAATGACCCAGATGCACTCAGGGATTGTGACCCGTACATGAATAGGATGGGTTTGGCCAAGAATATTCAAATAATGGGGTATTTCTGGACGACAATGAATGTCGACTATGTCAACAAAGTTAGGAAATGTCATGAATGCCAGATTCATAGGGATATAAAGCATTTACCCCCGTCTAAACTTTATAATTTATCTACTCCTTAGCCTATCTCAGCTTGGGGGATAGAAATAATTGGCAAGATTCGACCATCATCAACCAACAGACACTAATTCATCATAGTAGTAGTTATTTTTTTAAAAAGGGTAGCAGCCGAATCCTACACCAGTATCACCGCCAAGAAAATGGCCAAGTTCATAGAGAGGCATATTTTTGCTCGATATGGGATTCCGTACCATGTGGTTTCTGATAATGGGGTTCAATTTCAAGGGGCCATAAATGAATTATTTGGGAAGTTCAACGTCGAGCATCATAAATCTCTATATAGACCACAAGCCAATGGGGCAGTTGAGGCTGCTAATGAGACGATCAAGAGAATTTCGTCCAAAATAGTGACTACTTATAGGGATTGGGCCGCTAAGCTTCCATTTACAGTTTAGGGGTATAGAACTAGTGTAAGAACACCCATGAATCAGACACCTTTTTCCTTGGTATATGGAATGGAAGTCGTGTTTCCTGTCGAAATCAAAGTAAGATCTCTAAAGCCCAGTTGAAAGAGTCATATTGGGCAAGGGCTAGGTATGAACAGTTGAATGCGATAGATGAGAAGCGACTCAAAGCACTTTACCACCTACAAATGTACCAGCATCGCATGGCCCAAGCTTACAACAACAGGGTTAGATACCCAAAGCAGCCTTTCAAGGCGGGTGATCTGGTTCTCAAACAGTTACGCTAAGTTAGCACATATGCTAGGGGCAAGTTCAGGCCTAATTGGGAAGGACCATTTGTGATTAAGAAAGTCCTTGGTAAGGGAGGAATCAAACTCATGGATATGGATGGAAATGAATTTGTGAATCCAGTAAATCAAGACAAGCTAAAGCATTATCATGTCTAGGTCAAAAGAAATAAATCACAGAAAAGCAGCACAACGAATAAGAGAAATAAAAAATGAATCACCCGACGAGTGATCTTCCACAGCTTGGGCAAAAATTAGGGTGCAACCCGCTGATCAGTATTCTACAAACTGGCCAGGCAAAAATTAGGGTACCCAAACGCAATAATATAAAGCCCGTTAAGTTGAAAACACGAAAAGGTGGCTTAGGAAAAAGTTAGGCATTGAGAGAAAAATAACGGTTGCTTTCTGGAAATTCTGTAAAAAGGACTAGTAGGCAGTAGGAGTTAACCATTGGAAGTTGTTACCATTTCTTATGTACTCAAATTAATCATATTAATGGACATGTTATGATTTGCTAAGAATTTTGGTCTTATGAATGCATGCATGTCTTTAAGTGAAATAATCACAAGTGTGTGAACATAATTTTTTTCTCTACATTTTGTGCTCTTTGTTGTTATTATTATTGCGCATCTATTATTCAACAAAAGACAAAAATACCAATAAGCCACAAAAGAAATAAGGTTTATGCAAAAGTCAAAAATGCCTGCTGGATTGAAAACCCGAAAGGGCATTCCAGGAAAAAGTTAAGACAAAAGAAAATAAAGAAAGTCTATTGAGCTGAACCGCCAAGGATAGTTCAGGCAAAAATTAAGACGAAGAAAAAAAGAGAAATGAGCAAAGATAAATGTTCGATAGGTCATCTCACACCGAATGGCCTATGCAAGGATTAGAACTCCATTTAAAAAAAGTGCCAGTATGTTGCACTTGTTCTTATTATTTTCATACATCATTTGCATTATGCACTTCACAGTTAGGATCCCTTGAACTTAGTTCTCCCTCTGTGTAGTCGCACGATAGCATGTATCATTTAAAGTGTTAATCTCAAATCCACTAGCCTTGATAATACTTGTCAGTCTAAATTGGGTAAGTTCATCGTGATCAGGAGCTTCGAGTGTTCAATGGCTAATCACATGCTTATAGTGTGCTTTAAATATTTGTTTTTATTGGTTATGTCAAAGGGCAGTATGGGTCTATAAGCAGCAATATTCATTGGTCTCAGTGTAGATAAAGAAAGTTCAACGGGTAAAGCGATAAAAGTATCAGTGTAAATAACAACCAGGTTCACATCAAAATAAGCCACACAAGGCTGAAAGAGTAAATTTTCAAAAAGAAAGAGCAATCCTAGTCTAAGCTACTGGAGTGTCCTGTCCCTGGGGCACGTCCTGAGTCTGGTCTTAGGTATCCGCCAATAGGTCCTCCATGTCAATCATCATGTGGTCCTTAGCCCTGTCAACATCCATAATAGTAAGATCAGGCAGCCGACCCCTAAGCCCCCTACAGCAACCTAAGAACGGCACTAGTCATCTCAACCTGCAGCTCTAACTCATGCTTGGTGCCAGCTACATGAGCCACCACCTGCTCAATCCAATAACTTGAGGGATCCTTTGATAAAGAGTATGGGCCAGCTGCGCCTACAATACCTCTACCTCTACCCTAGCATAAGCCATCTCTCTCCTAGCCATCTCTAAATCCTCCTCTAGCACGATGATCCTATCCAGCTCCGTAGTGGTCGCTCATAGCTGCTCCTCCATGAAGCTGGCCTAATCCTCAGTAGTCTCCAAGTCTCGGGTAGACCCGTCACGCTCTATGGCTAGCAATGCCTACATAAAAATTAGAAGATCAGTACACATATGTAAATATCATAGTATGCATCATGCATAGTTCGTTAATTTTATCGGGAAATAAAGCTTACCACAGCAAGAGCATCTTGTGCCAGCATCAGGTCCCGGGTCGAGAAGAATCCCCGAGCAATCCTCTCCATCTCAGCTACAGATACCTGTAATGATCAACCAAATTAATCCAAAGGACGATTCAAGGGTATAGGTTAAAGATGAAAAGTAAGAAGTCTCACCTGCATTGTACTGGGAGGTGTGAAGCGAATAGTATGAACTAACTCCTCAAGCCCATATACAATGCACTTCCTCGAGTGGTTGGGGAGATTAAAGGAGGAATCTAAATCAGTTTGAAGGACTCCATCCCCAAAATCCCTGGTAACTCTGGATCAATTCGCTGGTGGCTAACGATTGGCAGGCCCGAACGGACCAACAACAGCATCAGTCTTCTTTCGCTTGGATGTGGAAGACTACACCATAGTTCACAAATTATCAGGTCCTCCAAACGTGCAAGTAAAATGTAAAATTGTGTAAATATTTACCAGGTTGAGTTGGAAAGTTTACCCAAGTGGAAGAAGTAGAGGGCCTAGAAATTCCCTCGGTCCTGCAAATGAAAGGACCCCCGCAGTCACTCCCGAAGCTGTTACCATCCTCGTCATCATCATCATCACCATCCTCTCTATAGTGAAACTCGAGAGCCTGGTCACCCATATTATTCCTTAGGAATGGCTAGATAAGTGAATCCCAAATGAAATCTAGAGGGGAGCCCTCGACCGACAACACACGGGCCCCCTCGCCTAGAATGTAGAACCCATGGTCCATCCATAGCATCAGATGTAGCTAGTAAAATCCCATAAGGACGGGTGGAGGGACGAGTGTCTCTACCATTGAGCTAGTCCTCCAGTTATAAACTCGCTCACTAAGGTACCACTCGAGTGAGAGTGGTGACTCCAGCACGAACCAACGATCATCCACGCCCTACCTCATCTCCTCAATCTCCTTGTATATGGCCAAGTGGATCCATAGGTGTTGAATGATCTGCATATAGCCAAATGCACAGTAAGAATCCCTAAATTTGTAAATACAGTTTTCTACTAACAGTTTGTTGAATTGAAAATACAGGTTTAGGTTGAAAAAGGTTACCCGGTTAGAGCATAACTAGCTGATGTACTCCTGGTACTTAGATATGGTCCTAGCCTTTTGATGCCAGGGACCCATCCACCTCGAGATGATATGAGGCATCTCAAGATGACTAAGAAGACTAGGTATGGGATAAAGCGATGCTCTAATGCCCATATCTACAAAAGGAAACAAAAGACAGTGACCAAACAGTTAAGATCAAAGTAGAAATACAAAGAGAGGTTCAGAATTTACCAGAAGGAGCAAATGGTTGATGTTCAACCCAGACTACTGACCATAAACACCAATGTCAAGGCCATAATACAGCTGAGCTAGGATAGCCCAACACTAGTTCTTGCTAGGCACGCTACCAAGATCCTCCACAGAAGATAGTAGCCTGTAGTTGATGCTACTCAAGTAGGTGGAGAAGAAGATAGTCGACAGGAGAGTCAAAAGAAAGGACCTGGCATACTGGTCCCTCCTACCCTTAGCGATCGAGCTCGGCTGAGCTCCCCAGTAAGTGTGCATGTCCCCATACTTGAGCTTGTCCTTCCCAGCAGGAAAAGCCTGACAATTTTCTCCACGTAGTCTTTCACCTTAGCTTATGAATGCCAACGGTCGGCATATACATCGAAGTGAATAATCTCTCCGTCCCAAGCCAGCCCCATCAGCGCACACATGTTTAAGGTAGTAATGGTAACCTCACTAATCATGAAGTGGAACATGTGGGTCATCTTCGACCATTGCTCGGCTAAAGCAAAAATCACAGCGGATGCAAGCATCTTCAGCCCTGCAGGAATTGCCAGAACAATGTTAGTAAAGCCTAGGGCATCGATCCTAGTTAGCAACTCAGCATTCCCGACAGTGCGAATATCCTCATACCACTTTCGACAAAAGCTCAAAGCCTGATAGTCTTGAAAGGGAACTACAAAGGCAAAACAGCAGTACAACAAGGTTAGAATACAATGGACAAGTCAAAAATCAGAAAAAAGTTGCAAAAATAGGAGTTTTGGACATTCTTTCCTAGGAATCGGGATCCATAGGGGTGCCACTCTTCACCCATGTGAAAAAGAGGACCCGTACACATCCTCCCCACCCGTTCGGGTCCCCTACAAATAGTTTCTAAGTGGAAAAATGCCTAAATAGGCCATTTTCATCCAAAACTCAGCAAAACTCTGTCCAACCTATTCTAAAACATTCCCTAGTCTGAAGTGACATGCCAAGGCTATATTCCAATCCCTAAAACTACCTATCCTACGCAAAATTGAAGAAATTCAAAAAACGATGGAAATCAAAAATTAGGAGATTTTAATTGACTTACTTAGAGTTTTGACGGATGTCTAGTGGGAGAAGGAACTACCAAAATCTCCAACTGTATGGGTGCTCCCCATTCATACGGGTCCCATTTTTAGGGATAAAACAATCTTCAAGTGAGAAAAATCCTCCTCAGCAGCAAGGACACATCAAGTTTAAATCGGGACCAACCCCGCTTTTCTTAAACTCATTATTTTAGTAAATCAGGTGCAAAACCCCTAGCTCACCTTGATCCTTGATTGAAGGGGAAAAAATTTTTGTTTACACAAAGTGAATCAAGAATCAGAGTAAGAAGTTTCAGAATAATTACCCATTAAGATAATTTTCGTGTACAGGTTCACTCAAGGAAATCTGCCAAAGGACACCCCATGGTCCCTAACAACAAAATTAACTAAGGGGCATTACCCCATTTTCCAGCAATGGAACCAATCAAGGGGCACTCCCCCATCTTCTGGCACCCTAAGGGGCATCCACTCTAGGGCACTATCCCAAGGGCATTTTAGTCCAAAAATAGTTAGGCCAAACCCAATATTTCTAAACCCGATTCATAGTTCAGGGGCCAACCCCCGTCCACACATCTTCATCCTTGATTGAAGGGGCAAAAATTTTTGTTTACCATAAAGTCAATCAAGAATTAAGATGTGTCATTTTAGACAGTAACTAACACAATGTTTTTGTTGTCTTTTTGACAGGTAGCTCAAAGTTCCCAGTGAAGGAAAGTCATCGGCCTTAAGCAAGGGATACGCACAGCAAAGGAAAGTCATCTACCTTAAGAAAGGGATACGCACAGCAAAGGAAAGCCTTCTGCCTTAAGAAAGGGATACGCACAGCAAAGGAAAGTCATTAGCCTTACAAAAGGGATACGCACAGTAAAGGAAACTCATCCGCCTTAAGAAAGGGATAAGCACATGGAAGGAAAGTCATTCGCCTTAAGAAAGGGATACGCATAGTGAAGGAAAGTCATCCGCCTTAAGAAAGGGATACATGCAGCGAAGGAGAGTTGTCTGCCTCAAGAAAGGGACACCAAGAAAGGAGTTCACCTCAAGAAAGGAATTCACCCATATTATCACCTCAAGTATGATTCCCAAACCCCCGCTCATATCATGAGATCATAAAGATCCATATCTGCAGTGAGCTAATGAAGGGCAGTCTATGAGCACTGGATTTTAACGGTCCTTCTCATGAAATAATGATGAGAACTAGATAATGCAATTCTTTACAGGTATTATCCATTACATGTATGCCTACTGCAACAGGGATGAGTTTAGCCAGAGTTCAAAGACCTAGACTGCCTTTAGGGACCCGTATGGGTCACACCTAGGGAGTACGGGTCCATGGGTTGACCCGTATGGCCGCACTCCTCTGCATGCCTAGAAGGGACCCATACAGGTCCCACCTAGGACTCATATGGGTCTTCCTTACCCATACAGGTCCCAACCAAGGATAATCAAAAAGATTTGATTACAATCATACCATTTTCGGAGAAAACCATTCATAAATGTGATTATTGCGTTTAGACTCAATTTTCTCCTATAAATAGAGGCATGTTGCTTCACTATAAAGAGGGGAGCCAAGATAAGAATCATATAGGCAATTTATACAGGATTTTCCAATAGTTTCTATAGGCATAGCAAGGGTATAGTTGAGGTATAGGAGGTATAAAATAGGGAGAAAACCCATTCCTTGAGGTTTTGTCCACATTTTATTCATTCCTAGCTTCGTTCATTAGGATTGGGGGATTTTGTCCACATAAACACTCACCTAAACAGTCCTAAATCCATCATTTCATCATCTACTTTAGCTAAACTCTCTCTCGGCATAGGGATCACTTCAAAGTGGATTCACAGCGTAAAGGTACGCTCCTGAGTTTCAAAGAGACTCACACTCTATTTATTTTATTGTCGTTTCTATTTATTCATTTTGATTTATCTTTCAATTTTGTTTTGGGTCTAGACCTGACCCATACGGGCCTTGTTGATACCTTTATGTCCTTAGGGATATTAAACTGGTGCGCCATACCTATATGGAAGGAAATCCCATTTTTATTCTATTTCTTTCTCCATAAATCTACTTTTTTAACTGAAATAAGGTTTTGTTTGGGTCCAAATAGGACTGGTACAGGTCCCCCATACCCGTACGGGCCTTACTAGTAGCTGTACGGGTGTCCCCTACCCGTACGGGTACTCGCCCCAGGAAGAATTTCAATTTCTCAATTAATCTATAAAAATGAACTAACATCACCAATTGCCATGCGATCATTTTCACTAATAATCCGGTAAATCAACCCAAAAAAAGTTAAAATGTGTTTTCCAAACAAAATATATTGAATATCCGTCATTTCATTTCGATCCTGGAAGCCACCTGGGCACTATCGATCGTAAAACCGCCATGCTAACATAATCACATTTTCTCCAATAAAATGTTGATTTATGATGTGCCGTAAATTGTGCTAATCTTTGTGGATGTAGGCGAATTTATTTATTTTGTTTTATAAGTTAGAACAAATGTATAGGTTCCCTTGCCATTCCCCCATTTTCCCCCGGTTGTAATTTTTATTCCCCCTTTACTGCTTGTGCTTTATTATAAATTGTTGAACGCATGTATCAAGTGTGAAAGAGTGTAGAAAAATAGGCTTTCTATAATAATTCCCAAATGATGAAAAGAAAACAGTTTTACACGGCGAATGTAATTTTGAATTAACTAAATGAGAAATAAGTGACTCATCCCATACCCGAATCTCTTATCCAAAATGCATGAGTCTCCCGCCCAATGGGAACCATACCAAAACTCTTTCCCAAGTAGACAACTTGGGTCATTTGTATCAAGATTTGGGTCTCGATTCTTTTATTCATTAAAATTGGTTAAAATGTGCAAACTTGAACTAAATGGTTCTATCACGCTTAAATCAAACAAACCCCCAGTGGACCTCGTCGCAAAGCGCCAAGGGAAATCCACATATTTTTACCACGACGGTTCAAGGACACTATAGACTCAGATAAAGTAAATGACCATTTATGACTTATTCTAACAGCATAGCTAGAACAAATGGAGTGCAGATCTCCTTTATTAGACTCAAACTTAAGTTTTTGACTATGCAAAATACGACTAACTACTGGAGACAACGAGCGGGTTAGACGATCATACCAGGTGGATAGAGTGGTGGGATGACATCAAACGAGAGCACAAACATCTGAAGGAAGATCATAAAGACCATTTTTATTCGGGCCTTTGAGAATCACCTGCTTGGACTTGAGGTCCTTCATAATAAAAAAAATTATCAAAGAACTCGACAGAAACATCATTAGAATTAGTTAGTGCAATAATATAAATCAAATTAGAATTTAAAGCATGCACATGTAAAACATTAGATAATTGTAATGACTTAGAAAATGCAGGAATAACAGAAGACTCAATATGCTTGATTGGTAAGGAAGAAATGTTACCTAAAGTGACCTCTTCAGGACCCGAATATTTTAAGTGGAGGCTAAGGTGGCCCAAGTTCGTAGATAGATGAAGAGTATCCCCACTATTCATTAGCCACTAGTTTCATTTTGGTTAGTGGTGGTGTAGTGTGTGACTGGTAAGGGTTGCAGTAAGGAGCTTGTTTAGGTGTGGGGCTTTGGAGAGCCATGTGTCCGTGGCCCTGACAATTGTGATAACAAAAGGTGAAAATGTCAAGGGGAGATTGATATTATTGGCAGCCAGTCCTTGGACTAGAAAACTGAGTTGGTCTGACATATGGTTGTTGCTGTCGGCGGGTCAATTAGTTATCAAAACTTTGTCGAGGCTGCTACCTGCCTCTTCCTCGGCCCCTATCGCTGTCCACATTTGTCTACATCATGTACTAAGCATTAGGGATGTTAATGTTCTCAACTAATGATTTTTTACGATTGAAGTGCCTGTTCTGGGTTAACAGTGTGCTGGAAAGATCATCAAACCCAATAGTGCATGATGCATGAGAATGACAGACCTCACGTAGAGGTCCTCGAAGCCTATCTAAGATCGTGTCTACAAGGACATCTTCTGAAACAGGTTTTTGTAGCAAATCTAGGTGATCCAAAATAGTTTTGGCACGATGCATATACTCCATAACTGATTTTGATGGGAACTTAACAATTGAGTGAAGCTAATTTTTATTCACAAACCTGTGCCTTTTAACCAGCGGCATAGGCATGTTCTAGCTTTAACCAAACCTCGCGGGCAAAATTCGCCCCAATTACTTATGGCAGTAATGAAGGAGAAGTACAATTGAATATCCAAGAAATAACTTGTTTGTCCTAGCGAAACCAAGTGGCATAATAGGGATAAGGTTGGTTATTAGCTAGCTATTCGGCTAGTACAACCAGTGTTCCATCAATATGCGGATATAAACCACAACCTACAATCATCATACTAATAAGAAGTTTCCATAGAGCAAAGTTATCTGAATCTAACTTAACTGGCAGCTGATGTGAATAGGAAGGAGCGCGGGCGACAAATTCAATCGGAGAAGTCACAGCGATGGTAGTGACAATCTAATTGGCTTGAGTTCCGTTGGTGGCCATGATTGCAAAGGTGAGAAAAAGGGCATAGTGGCGGCGTTTAATCGGAAAAGTGAATGAAAAGTGTGGCGATGCTTAGCCACTCTGTTAGATATGATGTATGCCCTTAAGGCAATTAGGGTTATATATCTTAATTATGTAATGGTACGAATAATTTATTTTATTAATAAAGGCATTTAATCTTTTGTTTATATCAATGTGTCCATATCTATTATGACTGGTGAAAATATATTCATTGATATCTGAATGCAAAAGTCCTTGACATAAATCATAGCATGAAGAGAGCGATCATAGTTAGACTATGCTTAGTGAGATCTGCTTCATGTGCAATTATGATAATGTCTAAATTATCCCTAGTCATAGTTTCATCAAGAAAGGATATTGATGAAGTAGTAAGACTAGCATGTGGTCAACTTTCTTGGAATGGGTCCAAGCAGTTAATCTCCTATAGCTGAAGGTGGTGCCTTAAGATTGACACATGGATATATCTGGTGGATATATTGGAGACTGCAATAAGATAAACACTTGGTATATATATCAAGGTGTTAGTGTTTATCTTTATGCAGTAACTTTGCGAATATCCTCATAATTGCACATGAAGTAGATCTTACTAAGCATAGTCTAACTATGATCTCTCTCTTCATGTGTTAGTGTTGGTTCGTATTACATATTAAGAGGAACTAGGATTCTTCCTGGGGGCCAGTACCCGTACGAGTGGGGTGGGACCTGTACGGGTCCTGTCTAGACCCAAACAAAACTTCATTTAAGTTAAAAAGAGCAGATCTATGGAGAAGGAATAGAATAAAATGGGATTTCCTTCCACATGGGTATGGCGCACCAGTTTAATATCCCTAAGGACATAAAGGTATTAACAAGGTCCACATGGGTTAGGACCAGACCCAAAACAAAAGTAAAGGATAAATCAAATTAAATAATGCAAATATGATAAATAGAGTGTGAGTTTTTTTAAAACTTAGGAGCATACCTTTACACTGTGAATCCACTTTGAAGCGATCCATATGCCGAGAGAGAATCTAGCCAAAATAGATGATGAAATGATGATTTTAGGATCGTTTAGGTGAGTCTTTGTATGGACAGCCTCCCCCAATCCTAATGAACGAAGCTAGAAATGAATAAAATGTAGACAAATCCTCAAGGAATGGGTTTTCTCCCTATTTTATACTTCCTATACCTCAACTATACCCTTGTTATACCTATGGAAACCGCTGAAAATGACAAAGTATGGTTTATGTGAGTTTTTTTAATTCTATCCCCTTTGAAATGAGGCAAAAAAAAGCCTCTATTTATGGCATGATTTACTATCCATTCTAACTGTTTAGGAAAGAATGGGGCTCGTATGGGTAGACGGGGACTCGTATGGGTTTGGGTGGGACTCGTACGGGTCCCTCCTAAGAATGTAGGGTTTTTGACCCGTGCGGGCTAATCTGTGGACCTGTACTACCAAGTGTGACCCGTACGTGTCCCTAAGGGCAGACTAGGTCTCCAACTTTAGCTAAAACTCATCTCTGCTATAGTATGAACACCTCTGATGGATAACACATGTAAAAGATTGCATTATCTAGCTCTCATCATCGTTTCGTGAGAAGGACCATTCAAATCCAGTGCTCACAGGTGTGTTTGGAATCAATTCCTTAAAGGGAATAAAAAGAATTTAATTTAATTCTTTGATAGAATTCAATTGAATTCATTTTCTCACCTTGAATTCTTTGTTTGGAAACTTCTTGTACATAAAGGAATTCAATTGATTTTCAAAGAATCTGTTCAAAGTTATTTCCAAAATTGTCCTTCTTCTACAAGAAGTGTTTTTAAATATTTAATTAAAGATTGAATGCTCTTTAATACCCTCCAAGTTGAGCCTTGCCTTAGCTACCCCCGACTTTCAAGTGGACCTCCGAAGTACCCAAACTTGTAAAAATTGAACCTCTGTGGTACCTTAGTCCTACGTGGTAGCTGAGTTGTCTTGCTTTGACCAATGGGGCGCGTGGTTGACTTCCAATTGAGTAAAAGTTAAATAAATTCAATAATTTGTAGAAAAAACATAAAAAAAATCCCTAAATACTTTTCTAATTGCAAAATGACCCTCTTCCTCCTTTAGGATGTGCTTGGAAAGCTCATACTTTCTGAAAAATTCTTGCACCAAATTTATTTTCTTTATTTTTCAGATATTTCATAATTTTTTGAGAGTTTTTAATTTTTTTACGAAACTGGGCCCTGATACGTATTTTCACATTTTTGGGCCCTTCCATAAACATTTTCTGAAAAATTCTTGCACCAAATTTATTTTCTTTATTTTTCGGATATTTCATAATTTCATGGGATTTTTTTATTTTTAACGAAACCGGGCCCTGAAACGTATTTTCACATTTTTGGGCCTTCCAAAAACATTTTCTGAAAAATTCTTGCACCAAATTTATTTTCTTTATTTTTCGGACATTTCATATTGTTTTGGGATTTTTCAATTTTTTACTAAACCGGGCCCCGAAACATATTTTCACTTTTTCGAGCCTTCCATAATCATTTTCGGGCCTTCCATAAAAAATTTCTGAAAAATTCTTGCACTAAATTTATTTTATTTATTTTTCGGACATTTCATAAGATTTTTTGATATTTTACGAAACCGGGCCCGGAAACGTATTTTCACATTTCCGGCCCTTTCAGAAACATTTTTCAAAAAATTCTTGCACCAAATTTATTTTCTTTATTTTCTAAATATTTCATAATTTTTTGGGATTTTTTGATTTTTTACAAAACCGGGCCTCGAAAAGTATTTTCACATTTTCGGACACTTCCAGAAACATTTTCTGAAAAATTCTTATACCAAATTTATTTTCTTTATTTTTGGATATTTTATAATTTTTTGGAATTTTTCGATTTTTTACGAAACCGGGCCCCGAAACATATTTTCACATTTTTAGACCCTTCCGTAAACATTTTCTGAAAAATTATTGCACCAAATTTATTTTCCTTATTTTAATGATATTTCATATTTTAGGATTTTTCTATTTTTTACAAAACCGGACCCCGAAACATATTTTTACATTTTCAGGCCCACCTCCATAAATATTTTCTAAAAATTTCCTGCACCAAATTTATTTTCTTTATATATTAAAAGTTATAGGGACTTAAATGAATTTTGTCAAGGTTTTTTTAAATTCATTGTAGAAGATGGTGTTTTTAGTTGAAATAAAATTACAGGGAATTAAATAAAATTTTACCAAGTTTTTTTTAAAATTTTGTTAGTTTATGCCACGTGTTATTATGTCATTGGTTTGACTTCCAAATGTATGATGTTTTTGGTTGAATTAAAATAAAACAGACTTAAAAGAAGTTTTGTCAAGGTTTTTTTTTGCAATTTTGATAGTTTATGTCATATGTCGTTGATTCATGTAAAGGATAATATGGTAAAAAATAATATCCAAAAGCTTAGGTCAAATAAATTTCATAAAAATCATGCAACTTTTGGCAAGATTTCTGTTCCATATGAATCCAAATCTTGCATGATTTGAATTCTATTGATATTTTTTTTCCAAACAAGGGAATTTGATAAAATGAATTCAATTGAATTAAATTCCCTCAAAATTGAGCTTTCCAAACATACCCAAAGAGTGGTATATAATTAGTATAGATTGAGCCTTAACATAAGTCAATTGGTTTTATATTAGATGGACTTAACCCCATTTATAAGCTCATTCGAGTTATCTAGCTCAAAACTCTCAAGGCCCAAAAACTTTCTAAATATTATTTGACTCATTATTTATAACACGTGCTTATTTATAATATTAAGTTTCCAATTATTTTATATGATTCAGCTCGCGAACTTTATAGTTAATATACAGGAGTCTTGTTTCAAATTTGAAGTCCGTTTTATCACACATATTGTTTATGTTAGAATTTTAATGGCTAAAAATTCAGTTAGGAGTATGTTATAATTGTATGGCGTATACACGCTGTTAATATTGAAAGATCTGAAAAGATTTAGCTTAAGTACAATGGCTTAGAGAAAAAATATTGAAACATTAAAGGATTAAGTAAAATTTAAAATGACTTTTTTTGTAAGGGATAGGCGGGCAGACAGCCTAATAGAAGAATAAAGAAAGAGGAAACGTGGGATAACGAGGAGGACACGAAAAAATCAAGGTACATTCATGGGTGTAAATATATGAATTGCAACTATTAAAAAAAATTAAGCTTTTGATAAGCTTCTTTTTTTTCCGTTATTTTGTATATTTTTTTTATTTTATAATATTTGAATTTAAACAATGGCCCCAACTTATATTTTTTTTAAATTACTTCATTAGGCTTTAAAATAATAACAAAGAATAACTTTATCTCTCCTCACTTATATGTGAACATGAACTTGTGATATATAAGACTATAGTTTTAAAACACCAGCTTTTACTAAAAAAACTATAATTTGAAATATAGCAAGGTACAAAGTTAACCATAGGGATGACAATGGATTGGATATGGATAAATCCATCCAAAATCCATTTTTAACAGACAAATCCATATCGGCTCCATATCCAATGGATTTAAAATTTTTATATCCTTATCCATATCTTAGGATATGGATTTGGATATGGACAATAAATGGATTTTAAATTTTTAGCCAAATAATGCAAATGAGTTGTGTTGCCTAAATGATTCCTGGGTAGCCCACGTTTAAATATTTCTATTATATTCAATAATAAATTTTAGCCCACGTTTAAATATCTCTATTTAAACAAAATCAATGCTGGTATACCCAATTTCTATCCCAAATGTGAAAATACGTTCCGAGGCTCGGTTTCGTAAAAATTCAAAAAATTCCAAAAAATTATGGAAAATCCAGAAAATAAAGAAAATAAATGTGGTACAAGAAATTTTCAGAAAATGTTTTTGGAAGGGACCAGAAATGTGAAAATACGTTCCGGGGCCCCGTTTCGTAAAAAATCGAAAAATCTTAAAAAATTATGGAAATCCAGAAAATAAAAATAAATAAATATGGTGCAAGAAATTTTCAAAAAATGTTTCTAGAATGGCTCGGAAATGTGAAAATACGTTTCAGGGACCGATTTCATAAAAAATCGAAAAAATTCCAAAAAATTATTGAAAGTGCGGAAAATAGAGAAAATAAATGTGGTACAAGAAATTTTCAAAAAATATTTTTGGAAGGACTCAAAAATATAAAAATACGTTTCATGGACCGATTTCGTAAAAAATCGAAAACTCCCAAAAAAAATATTATGGAAAATCCGGAAAATAAAGAAAATAAATGTAATACAAGAAATTTTCAGAAAATATTATTGAAAGGGCTAAAAAATGTGAAAATACATTTCGGGGACTGGTTTCGTAAAAAAATTAAAAAGTCCCAAAAAATTACGGAAAAAAAATAAATGTGGTATAGATAGACCAAAATAAATTATGCACATTATTAGATTTTGTATAGATAAATCAATTTTAAGTCCACGTAGATATCCAAGTAGATATCATATCCAAATCCAAATCCATTTTTATTGGATCCAAATCCAATGAATTTGAAAACAAAAGGATTTAGATCCCACAAAATGGATTTGGATGAAAGGATATGGATGAAAGGATATGGATGGATGTAAAATCCATTAACATCTCTAGTTAAACATTTCCTCCGTAACATTGTATATTAATTTGAAAAAAAAATTATATATTATTTATTTATAATGAACAATGGTTAGTTCCATACTACGAATAAAGAAAAAGGGTAATTAATAACTTATGTTTGATAACTATTGACACTTAACCATCTCAACCCTTAATTTCCTTCATAATCCAATTGTCAAGATCTAATGACTCAGCCTTTCACTCTTCTTGTTTTCCATATGTTTTCTTAACAACTAATTCGCACTAGTGTCACTGGTTTTTTTTTTTTTGGCTTTTAATCTTCGGGTTAGTCTCAGCAAACTACTTGCAGCTCCGTCGAATTAGATTTGCTGAACTTTCATAGTAAATTGCAGAAATTGCTAACATAATACAATTATGATATTACAATCCAATTGAAAACTTAAACCCAAATCAAAACTCACAAATCCAATAGCCGACCAATTCAAAAATTGCAATTACAAATAACATACAAATTTCCCACTGCAATTCAATTGAAATCCTAAAACCCCAACTCAAAACCTACAAATTCAATTCTGCAATTACAATCCAATTTAAGAAGTGCAGTTTAAAATCCAATGGCAAAGACAAATATTGAAGTGGGTGAGGTGCAAGAAGTTTGTGTTGGAATTTCTGGTGGTGAGAATCAAAGTTCCATTCTGAACCGGACAAAATGAACTAGTACAATTACAATCGGTGCACGAAGTTTGTTGTTGGAATTAAAATACTAAAATGAACAACTTTTATTAAACTCAAAGATATTATAAGAACACTCTCATTCAAAATACAAAACTACAACTCACTCTTTTCTTCTTTTCTCTCTAAAGAAGTTCATATTTTTGATCATGAAAAACAACTAAACAACTCACCTATTTATAGGTGAATACTACAACTCTCAACTAACACAATTACTCACCACCACCTCCAACTAATACAATTAATAGTGAACTTATTTAGTTTATTTAAAGGCATCCAAATTGGTTGTAGTTAATAGCTTCCAATTTAGTTATCACATATAAAAATCTACATACTCAAAATACCTAAATTAATTAATTACATTTTGAATTTGTCGGATTGGACTCCAATTGATTGGATTTGAATTTTGGGTTTCCATTAGTATGGATCAAGTTTATAATCCCACCCCCCCCTCCCTATACATGATCTTATCATCCCAAGTGAGTTTCTCAATCTGATGAAGTTTTCGCTTGTGAGCGGCTTAGTGAAGATATCCGCAATTTGATCTTGTGTCTTTACGTATTCAACTTGTACTTCCTTTCTTGCAACACACTCTCTTATGTAATGGTAGCGGATGTCGATGTGTTTGCTTCGATCATGGAATACAGGATTCTTTGCTAAGGCAATGGCTGACTTGCTGTCAACATGAATCTCAGTCGGTTCTTCTTACATCAAGTCAATCTTTTTCAATAAATTTCTGAGCCAAATTGCATGACAAACGCACGAGGTTGCTGCAACATATTCTGCTTCACATGTAGAAAAAGTTACAATCGGTTATTTCTTTGACACCCATGTGAAAGCAGTATCTCCCATGAAAAACACAAATCCACTAGTGCTTCTTTGGTTTTCTACGTCTCCAACCCAATCGCTATCGCTATATCTAACAAGCTTGTAATCATTAGATACTGAACAGAATAAGCCCAAGTCAGTTGTACCTTTCAAATAGCGAAGAATTCTCTTAGCGGCTTTGAAATGGGTAGTTGTTGGTGATTCCATGTAACGACTAACTAACCCGACTGCACGAAGGATATCTGGCCTCGTGCAGGTAAGATAGCGTAGACTTGCGACAAAAAATTTGAAAAGTGTTGGATCTACTCTCTCACCTTCTTCATGTTTGGACATCTTGATCCCGTACTCCACCGGTGTGCTTATCGGCTTGCAGTTATCCATCTTGAACTTTTCAAGATCTCCTTTGCATAGCTTTCTTGTGAAATGAAAATTCTATCCTTTTGTTGCTTTACTTCTACGTCGAGGTAGTATCCCATGAGTCCAATATCTGTCATCTCAAACTCCTTCATCATCACTTTCTTGAATTCATTGATTTGGTTGCTTTCGGTGAAGATTAAATCGTCCACGTAGAGGCACACAATCAAAATATCTCCATCTTTAATCTTGATATACGAAGCATGCTCATATGGACATTTATTGAAACCATTTTCTTGGAAGTACTTGTCTATTCTGCTATTCCATGCCCTTGGTGCTTGTTTTAGCCCATAAAGAGCCTTCTTTAACTTCAACACCTTGTCTTTATGACCTTTGGCTTCGTAACCTGGTGGTTGCTGAATGTAGACTTCCTCTTCAAGAACTCCATTTAGGAAGACCGATTTTACATCCATTTCATGAATTCTCCACTTGTTTTGAGCCGCTAAAGAAATTATTAGTCTAACAGTTTTCTATCGAGCAACTGGAGCGAATACCTCATCGTAGTCAATTCCAGCCTTTTGACTATAGCCTTTTGCAACAAGCCTTTCCTTGTGTCTTTCGATCTCTTCCTTGGCATTCCGCTTTGTTTTGTACACCCATTTGACACCTATGGCCTTGTGTCCTTTGGGAAGTGAAGTGAGTTCCCATGTATCATTCTTCTCAATGGCCTTCATTTCTTCGTCCATTGCATCTCTCCACTTTTTCTCTTGTGCAGCTTCTTGAAATGTCACTGGCTCATAATCAACAAATAGATAAAATAATGTAAGATTGTCTAATTGTTCAGTCACCTCATAGAGTTCTCGAAGACTTCTAATACATTGCACTTCTCTTTCATCTTTAGTCCCGCTTGAGGATGGAGATGATGATGATTATGATGATGATGACCCGTCTTTATGAGTAGGACAATTTGGTGGAGTTGTGAGGCTTTGTTGAAGTTGTCTTTGTTGCTTAGGTGTTGTCTGGTCATCTTCCTCGAATGGGGAAAAGTTGAAGTCTTCCTTTTGAGAATCAAAGCTCCATTCTCCTTCTTCATCAAATATCACATCTCGGCTGATCATAAATTTCGTCTCATTCAAATTGCATAGCTTGTAGCCTTTTGAGCTTGAGTCATAGCCGATAAAAATAAAACTTTTGCTTTTATCATTAAGCTTAGTTCGATTCTCATCTGGTACATGAACATGAGCTGCACTCCCGAAGACTTAAAGATGGAAAATTTCGGGCTTTCTTCCGCTCCATGCTTCTTATGGTGTCTTTTCCCACACCCTTCTTGTAGGAGAACGATTTAATAGGTAGACTGCACATGCCACTACTTCCGTCCAAAATTCCTTGGGTAGTTTCTTGCTTTTGAGCATACTCAGTGCCATGTCAAGAATTGTTCTATTCTTCCTTTCTGCCACACCATTTTACTGGGGGGATCTAGAAACTGTTAAGGGTCGACGGATTCCATGTGATGCACAAAACTTGTTGAATTCATTGGATGTGAATTCTCCTCCTTGATCAGATCTCATGGCTTTGATCTTATGACCGCTCTCCTTTTCCACAGCTGCTTTGAACTTTTGAACACTCCAAATACTTCTTATTTCTGATTTAAGAAATATACCCATGTTTTTCTTGAGTAATCATCAATGAAAAGAAGGAAGTAGTTACTATTAGCGAGAGAACTTGGCTTGATAGGACCATACACGTTAGTATAGATAAGCTCGAGAGGCTTCTTGGCTCTGGAGTCTGACTCCTTTGGAAAGCTTCTTCTGAATTGCTTCCCTTATAGACATCCTTCGCACAATTGATCAGGATTATTGATACATGGTAAGCCTCTAACCATTTCCTTTTTGGATAATAGCACCAATCCTCCAAAGTTGAGATGACCAAATCGATAATGCCATAGCCACAATGCATCTTTGTAACATGCCTTCAAACACTTTGCAACATCGTGTTGAATGTTCAAAGATAGCATTCTATTCTTTGACATTTGTACTTTAGCAATAAGATCTCCCTTGCCATCTCTTATGAAAAGACTACAATCTTTCATGTGAATATCATAGCCTTTTTCTAAGAGTTGGCCCAAACTTAGAATGTTGCACTTCTTATTAGGCACATATTAGACATTTGAAATTAATTGGTGGCTACCATCTTTAGCATGAAAGAGGATGTTACCTTTCCCCTTCACTGATATCTTACTGTCATCTCTAAATGAGACATCGCAGCTTACTTCTTCAGTGAGCTCCACGAATAAGCTTCTTTTTCCGCATATGTGGTTGCTTGCACCGGTGTCGAGATACCATGTATTGTCTTGATGATCATTATTGTTGTTGTACGCTAGTAATAGCGTTTCTTTCTCATCGATCTTCTCCTCCACAAAGTTCACCTTCTCCTCAACTTGATTGTTAGGAGTTCTACATTCTAAAGCGTAATGCCCAAACTTTTGACAATTATAGCACCGGACTTGTGATTTGTCATACCTCGCGTTCGAATTGCCTCTTTCGCGACCTTGTGTTGAACTTTCTCCTTTCTCATAGTTATCGCTAGAATTATTATTATAATTCCAACTTTGTCCACAACCGCGGCTACCACCTCGTCCGTGGCCTCGTCCTCTGCCTCTGCCTCTTCCATGGTTGTTTCTACCATTGCCTTGACCTTCACTCGTATCCTTGAGTTGTAGCTTGAGGAGTTTCTCAAAGATACCTTACTTCTTCTTATGCTTTTCTTCATAGGCTTGTAGTGAACCTTGGAGTTCTTCAATCGCCATCTCCTCCAAGTCTTTAGTTTCTTCAATTGTCACCACAATGTGCTTAAATTTGGGATCCAACAAGCGGAGTATCTTCTCTATTATTCTTACATCTTCTAGCTTCTCACCGTTTCTTTTCAATTGATTAGAAACGGCTACTTCTCATGAAAAGCAATCGGAGATAGACTCAGATGGTTCATGTGCAAGGATTCAAATTCACCTTTTAATGTTTGGAGACGAACCTTCTTCACCTTTTCGACTCCTTTATAAGAGGTTTGCAACTTGTCCCATGCTTGCTTGGCGAAGGTTGCACTTGAGATTTTCTTAAAACCAACATCATCTAATGCTTGATAGATGAGGAAGAGACCTTTCTTGCCTCTCTTTCAGGAATCCTTCAAAATTGTAGCTTGATCTTGTGTGAGAGAGGCATCATTTTCAGGCTCGATGAAGCCTTTCTCTACGATATCCCAAACATCATGTGCACCGAGAAGAGCCTTCATTTTGATATTCCAATTGTCATAGTTGTTGTTGTTGAGTGTTGGAACTTGAAATGATGCCACACTATTTGCCATCTTACTCAAATAGCTATTCTAATCGTACAGGGGCTAATGCAACACTTCTGGAATCTTTTGCGACATACTGGATGTATTGTAACACTTTTTGCAGCTTTTTGCAACACTTTCTTCTGTCTTCTACAACACTTTTTGGGGTACTGCAACGTCTAGAATTTCTGAAATTCAACTTTTGCAATCGAAAATGGAACTTTTCAGAAGCATAATCAACTTTCGAACGTGGCTCTAGTACCACTTTGTTGGAATTAAAACACTCAAATGAACAACTTTTATTAAACTCAAAGATATTATAAGAACACTTTCACTCAAAATACAAAACTACAACTCACTCTTTTCTTCTTTTCTCTCTAAAGAAGTTCTTATTTTGTTGATGAAAAATAACTAAACAACTCACCAATTATAGGTGAATACTAAAACTCTCAACTAACACAATTACTCACCACCACCTCCAACTAATACAATTAATAGCCAACTTATTTAGTTAATTTAATGGCCTCCAAATTGGTTGTAGTTAATAGCCTCCAATTTGGTTATCACATATAAAACTCTACAAAACTCAAAATACCTAAATAAATTTACTACATTTTAGATTTGTGGGCTTGGACTCCAATTGATTGGATTTGGATTTTGGGTTTCCATTAATATGGATCAAGTTTATAATCCAACAGTTTACTCTCGATACGAAGATGAAAAGCGGTGAGGGACCGGCATGGATAAGTTGCTAAGAATAGGAGGCGCAAAGACAAAAAGCATAAGCAGAGAATGATGATTGTGAACGAAGCAGCTGAAAGAAGTGAAAAATTGTAAACTGAGGAAACATTGATCATTGACAAAGAAAACAGTGATGGCAAAGAAGAAGAAGAAGAAGAAGAAGAAGAAGAAGAAGAAGAGAGTACGGCGGTTTTGATGAGAAGGAGAGTTGAAAAAAATTGGACAAAATAGACCCTCATTAGATCTTGACCGTTGGATTAAGAAGGAAATTAAGGGTTGAGATGGTTAAGTGTCAATAGTTATCAAACTTAAGTAGTCAATATAACATTACCCAAAGAAAACAATTTCAAAAGTTGCTTAATAAGAATTATAACGAGGAGGGTTTTTCTCCACAACTTTAATACTAAAAGAAAAGAATTTCAATCCACAACATTTATGATACTACTCTAGTTCAAAATACGATATGTTGTCTTCATTTTGATGTTATTCAAAGTGCCCCTCACTTAATCATAACATGTTATTTTTTCAACACATGTCATTAAATGATTAGAACACACTAGTTAGTACTCCATCCACTTCTAAATACTAGTCGCTTTAAATATTTTATTTTGGTTCCTTTTACTTATTATTTTAGTATATCAATGTAATTTTTAAATTTTTTTCAATATACCCTTCTATTAATTAGAAAAGAGTATAGATATTGATAAAATTATAAAATGGTAATTAAGAAGAAAGATAACTTCGTCAAAAATATATTAATTATTTTAATAAAGTATTAAATTTTTATTAATTTTAATAAAATATAAAAGCAACTAATTTTTAAACGTAATTACCACGGCTGATTTGATTCCCTCGAATCAGAGAAACTATAATAAGACCCGGATTTTGGAGTACAATGCTCCTCATACATGACATTTACTTCATTAATTATAAATTGAGACAAAATTCCAGTTAAAACCTCTTAAATTCACAAAGATTAAACGTGAAGGAAGTGCCACGTAGCAGTGATTGTGGTTTGCTATTTTGGTGGGGTCCGATAGTCCACACGCATTCTACACTTGTTTTGCATTTCTAATTAAGTTTTGGCCCCAACGCCTATTTCACTGTGGTGGACCGAAAATATGCCCCTAACTATTATACATTTTTTTTCCCTTTTAGAAACTGCTATTCCATTACTTATTGGAATATTCCGCAGTCTTGTAATGTTCTCGAACCTCATTGATGCTTCCAATAAAGTTGGACAAAACAATAACGCACATAGTATTATATTCTTTTCACTATATAGCCTTTGAATATTTATGTTAAACTTAATTTCACACAATATAAAAATTTTAAACATTATTTATAAACTTATAGATAATAACAAAAGAAATTATAATAAACAGAGCATCCGGTTTATTTTAAATATAGTGACTTTAGACAATAACATACAATAATATACTCAACAAGATTGTATTTATTTATGAGAGGAGAAGTTCTCCTTGTATAGATTGTATTTATTTATGAAAAAAATTTTAAAAAAAGGAATGTGTTATATCAATTGGGCATACATGCATATTAAATTTGAGTTTTTAAAGAAAAGGATGGAATAAATTGAGAGCCAATAGGTGACATAAATATTCAAATTTCTTATTGGATCAACATGCATATTGTTTTGATTAAGGTCCAAAAAAATGTAATGAACAAACTTAAATGGTGTTTAAGATGTAGTGTAATTCGAGGTTGATGAATGACATTGTATATAAAAAAAGTTTTGGAGATTACAAAATGCTTGAAATTGAAATATATTAAAGAGATATCATCCTTAGTAATGAAATAAATAGTAGAGCTCAAGCTTGAATATTTTTTTTTTGAATGAATATACCCTGAGCACAGTCACTGTGATTGGTCTGGGCATTTGTTAAATAAATAATGCTAATCACAAGATGTGTTTAACTAAATCAAGTACATGAGACTAGCAATTGCGAGTAAGTAAATACATCAAAAATAACGAAGCCCATATTACGCCGCTTACAAGTAAATAAAAACCAATTGTAATAAATACTAGTAACAAGTATATCCTCCGATATGTCGACACCCTCAAAGACCATCTTGTTCCGTCGTTTCCAAATAGACCATGAGATCACGAACCATACTGCTATAGCAAATTCACGTTTCGGACCCGTAACAAAATACGAACTCCATAGTTCCACATGGCGAAGACGGAATAGGTAGCGGAATCTCAAATAAACGAAGAAGCTGGTGCCATACGTCATTCTCCATAGCCCTACTTCCCCTCGTATGCAACATTGTTTTTGTTGGTAAGCTATTATGGAACAATAGCCAACCAAAAAATCGAATCTTCGGTATGATGGTAGATTCCCAAATTCTTCTAAATTTGAGAGGGGGTGCGTCCCACCTTGGTAAGCGATAATGCGCACGACAAAAGGAGCTCGCTGAATAACCATTATTGGTCTTACACACCCATGTTAGTTTGTCCGCCACCCATGGAAAATTACATGCCAAGCTAATATCTCCCGTTGAACTCGAACCAATCACTCGAAAAAGAGATGGACACACGTCATACATCCACGTTCTCAGCTGCCGACAACGATCCCTAGCTGTGATTCGTAGATTCCTTTTCCAAAATGGTCTACCGAAAGGATCTGCCCCTAGCAAGTACTCACAACCTTGTTGCACCGTGCAAGACTTCCTATTATAAAGAGAATAGATATCCGAAAAAAGAACGCAAAGGGGACGATCCGAGGTCCAGTTATCATGCCAAAAGGATGCCATAGTCCCGTTGCCCATAACGACCCTTGAGTTATTTTTGAAGAGGGTCCAAAATGATCCCTCCTTCACGCACACCGAATACACACCTTTCCAAATAGGGGGTAGATTTCGTAATTCAGCCCTTTCAAAAGCCATCCACGAGTCAAAACCATAGTGTCGTACACAAACGTCGTACCATAACGAGTTTTGGTTCAACTCTCGTAGTCTCCAAAGCCATTTCAATAATAAGCTGCAATTAACGAGCCTCAAGTCCCTAATATATAAGCCTCCTAATTCCTTAGGCAACACAACTGTGCTCCAAGCAACCTTAGACATGCCTCTTGTACACGCATCTCCCTTCCATAGGAAGTTCCTTATTAAACAATTCAACTTGTCGATGATAGATCTCGGCATTTTGTATAAGGCTAGAAGATAAATTGGAATCGATGATAACACTGATTTAATCAACACAAGGCGGCCTCCATACGATAAGCAGTTCCCCTTCCAACCCGCTAGTCTGTTCTGTAACTTCACCACTAAAGGATTCCAAGACGAGACCGGTAATCTCTTCCAACTGATAGGGGCTCCCAGATACGTGATCAAAAATTTCTCAACTTTACAACCAACAAAATCAGCACACGCCTGTAACACGTAATCCTGGACATTGACCCCCATTATCGAACTCTTACCATAATTAATCCTTAGACCCGAAATTATTTCGAAGCATCGAAGTACTCTAATGAACATAGGCAAAATATCCACGTCAGAAGGTAAGAAACATATAGTATCATCGGCGAATTGCAATACCGAAATATCCCTTGAAGAGCCGTCAACCCTGAACCTTGGCAGTAGGTCGTCCCTAACACTCGTATCTAGCAACTGTTTTAGTCCCTCAATAGCCAACAGAAAGATAAGAGGAGATAATGGGTCTCCTTGTTTAACTCCTCTCTGAATACTAATTTGATCAGTCGGGATCCCATTAACAAGAATTGAAGTAGATGACTGTCTTCTGCAATTCCTTAGCCACGAAATCCACTTAGCATCGAACCTCATTCTTTTCATCACCTCATCAATATAAGTCCAGGATACACTATCATAAGCTTTGTGAAAGTCTAGTTTCAAAACCAAGCCAGATTGCCTCCGATAATAAATTGTGTGTAGCACTTCTGAGGCAATAAATGAGCACTCGTGAATGTTTTGTCCTTTGAGGAAACCAAATAATGATTCTGAAACAAGTTTTGACAAACAGGGATGTAATCGGTTAGCTAGCACTTTTGCTACAAGTTTATACATCCCTTGGATCAGTGCAATCGGTCGATAATTAGATAATGAACATGACCCAGGTACTTTTGGGATTAACACCATGTACGACATCTTAATAGCTTCGGGTAACCTGTTCGACGTGTAAAAATTCTTAAACAACCACAATATATCCCTTCTAAGATCAACCCAAAACCTCTTATAAAAATAAAAGTTAAACCCCTCTGGACCCGGAGCCTTGTTGTCCTCACAAGAACAAAGCGCACCCCAAATTTCTCCTTCTGAAAAATTCGTCGTCAAACGGTTGTTCGAGGCAATATCAACTGATCTAAAGTTCAACGATCTCAACGAAAATGGTACCACCTGCCGTTCACTAAATAAATCCGAATAGAAGCCCCTAATTTTATTAACGATCACTCCCTGGTCGCTTACCAATTCCCCATCCACTTCAAGTTGATTTATAGCATTGTTTCTAGCTCTTGCCGAAGCTATCCTATGAAAATATCCTGTGTTTTCATCTCCCAATAGGACCCATGAGACTCTCGATTGCTGATGTTTAACGTTCTCCAAATCCTTCCTCATGGTGCGTAAATCAGCCCTTGTAACTTGAAGATCCGATCCTATTACCCCATCCATTGGCCGACTAGCCGAACTCGACATAAGACTAATTACACGTCCCTCAAGTTCCCGAATTCTTTCTTCTAGTCGTCCGAAATTATCAATGTGCCACGGCCGAATGAAGTCTTTCAACTTACATAATTTGAAATGAATGTCATAGTCTGGGAAAGTCGAGCTAAGAAGGGCCCATTTTTGTCTTAAGAACGGCAAGAAGGCATTATTATCCCACCACACATTTAGTGAACGGAATGGTCTCCTCCTCCCAACTCCAGCTGGATGTGACATGAAAATGATAGGAAAGTGATCTGAAAGTGTCGAATCCACGGTGGAGATTCGCATATACGGCCAGAGATCTAATATCGCACGCGAAACAAGAACCCGGTCTATTCTCGAAAAAGATAGAGAATTCGCCCACGTGTAATCTCTCCCATTAAGAGGTAGATCATAGAGAGCACAATTATCTACAAAATCTCGAAATTCCATCATCGAGTTCGTTGAATCCCCCCCAAACCTCTCAGAAGCATTCAAAATCTCATTAAAGTCCCCACACAAAATAACCGATCTCAAGCCCATGATACTATCAGCTAAATCCTGCCACAATTGTCTTCTATTTTCCTGATCATTATAAGCATAAACACAAACAAGATGGACTTCAATCTGAGATGAGCTCAATCGAATGACAACCCATCTCTCAGACTCCTGTATAACTAGGCTTTGAAATAATACAGAATTCCATGAGACTATAATTCCCCCCGAAGGGCCAATGGCCGATACACAATGAGATCCAAAATCATTATGCCCCCAAAATTGTCTAATTACCTGGTCCGACACCCCCCATAGACTTCGTTTCTAATAAAACAAATGCATGCAAGTTCCATTTTCTAGCCAAAGATTTTACTAACACCTGTTTCCCCCCATTATGGAGGCCCCCTCGACAATTCCAACTCAAGAAATTAAACGACATTAATCATAAAATACCTTGCATCGTGACCGTTTAAGCCTTACGTGATGCCAAAGCCTGTAAAATAACCTTGGCGTGCTTGTCTTTAAAAACCCCCAATTTCTTCCCTACCTCAAAGGTCTCCCTATTTTCCGATATGCTCGACGGTCTCGCTTTTGATTAAGTAATAACTCTATTTCTGTTTGCTATATCCGGTCCCGAGGTGTCCAAACTCAAAGTTGTTCTTGAAGTTGTTCCTTGCTTGACCGTTGCACCTGCGTGTCTAAATACATTCGCAGGTAGATCCCGGCGTGTATAATTCACCCGATTCACCGTACCCCCACTATAATCTGAATTATCGTTGGATGCACTCGAGATAGCATTCTGTGGATGACCCTGTGAGTTCTCCTTTCCTAGCCGAATACCCTGGTTGCCCAGAGAAGACACGGATCTTTGCAGGATAGAAATTTCAGCGACTCCTTCCTTCAAAACCGAAGTCCGTGAATCTGAGCTAGAGACTCGCCCAGCCGAAATTCCCAGAGAAGGATTGCTGGGGACACTGTCAGTTAACCCATTTTCCCCTATTCTAGAGCCCATGTTCTGGACTTGATGGACAGAAATTTCAGCCTTCTCCCCCACCTCTACGGGAGGAGCACTGGGAGCACTATCAGTCAAGCCAATTAAACCACCATCCTAATTCAAGACAGAAATCTGAACTCCATCATCACAAGGGGGTAAGGAGCTAGGGGCACTGTCAGTCAACCCAAAAGGACCTAGCCCACGCTGTAGGACAGAAATTTCAGCTCCGTCGACCTTCTGAGGACCGAAACTGGGTACACTGTCAGTTAACCCAATATAAGCAAGACCATAGTGTTGGACAAAAATTTCAGCTCCATCTTTTTTGCACGAAAAAGAGCTAGGGACACTGTCAGTCAACCCGATAGAACCCAGATCATGATTTTGGACAGAAGTTTCAGCTCCAACTTTGTTGGAGCTGGGGACACTGTCAGTTAACCCAATAAGCATCCTAGCTTGGTGCTCGACAGAAATTTCAGCATCATCCTTTATAGAGGAAGGATGAGAGCTAGGGACACTGTCAGTCAACTCAAAACCTTTATGTCACCTATTGTCTTCTATAATACTGCGGCTCTCAAAATCAGTAGTTATTGAACAAGATATTTTGTCCTCCAATGTGATTCGTATTTTGGAAGGAAATTTCTGCTGTGTGGTTTATAGATTCTACGATATAAACTTTCAGCTTTAAATAAATTGTTGCAAAGTGATGACGTAAGCGAAGGGCAATGATGTAATTACGTAAGAAGTAAGCAAGTCGAGGGGGTTGCAGTCTAACCAAAAGGGCCCTTCACTCTGTTCCTCTCGTTGGTCTTACTATATAAATAAACTCCTCATCATGGCATTTCTTAATCAAATTCATCTTTCCCCTTTCATTCATAAATCCCCTTTCATAATTACAATTCTCCGCCTACAATACAATTCAATACAAATAAATCATGTCGGTCTCCTTCCTCATTCCGTCGCCAGCGCCGATGTCTTCAAAATCTCACCAGAAAAACAGTAATAGTATAAGAAGAAGGTGTTTGGTAATGGTAAAGCAGCCGAAGACCCGTTTTTATATTCTTGGCCGCTGCATTTCCATGCTTCTATGTTGGAACGACCAAGCTGATTGATTTTGAATCTCACAATTCAGATTGCAGAGCTTTTTTTTTTCTTCTCTGGATTGGACTGGATCGATTCAGGGAAATGAAAATTGGAATTGGGTCAACTTCTCCGAATTTTTTTCTTTTTAGGATTTAGAGTACTAGCAGACATACAGATGATGCGGAATTATGTTGTACATTATAATTTCTAATTCCAATCCTAATTAACCTACAAGATCCTTTTTTATATTCTGTATTTTTATCTCCTCAATTAGTAACAGTTTAACTACAAGACGAAGTTCGGTTGACATTTGACAACGAAAGGAGACTATGTTCGATCCCCACTAATTAGATTTAAAGAAAGAAGTCAGAAATCTAAACTATGACTAACACAAATGTAACATAACAACTTAACAAATTAAATGTATTTTATTCAAATCAGACTTAGCCAATTCCATTAATAGCATTATATAATGGACAATTTTAACTTATATAAAATTAACGGCAAACTTCAAAAAGAGTAACTTTTGATTTCACTCATTTTTAAAATGGAGTCTGAATTTTTTTTTCTTTTGCAAAATGGGGTCTATGATTTCAAATAAATGACAAAAAGTGGATAAAAAATATTTTTTTTATTCAAAATAGGGATGTTATAGAAAATATTTTAATCAATTCAACATTCTCATAATTTAACCTTATTATTTAAAAATTACACGTCACGATTTGAGTAAGTTTCAGAGAATTTTTTTCCATTTTTATGATGTTTTAAAAATTATCATCATATTTTAATAAAAAAAATTTAAATTTTTTTACTCATGTATATTACTTTTTTATTAACTAGTTCACAAAATTTTGAATAAGAAAAAAAAGATTACCCATTGTCGTGACATAAATTAATATTGAGAATCCTTTTTTCGCCAATTTTTTCAAACTACATGCCCCATTTTGCAAAAAATATAAAAATTCTCAGACACAGTTTCATAAATGAATGAAACCACATTACACTTTTTTTAAATTTACCCAAAAATTAAATAGTGTGAGATGTTAGGTTTTAGGTGTCTTATTTGTATGTCCATTGAAGCCAGAGTTATTTGTTTTATGTCATGTGTATTTGTAAAGCCCAGTTTTGTTAGCTCAGTGTTCCAGTCCGGATATTGAGTTCCACTTTACTAAAAGGTGAGTTTAGTGGTTTTAGGAGCAGGTTTTCAGTAGTAACCCTTGCAACTTCAGGGATTTCTCTTCTCACGTGCTCTCTACGTCGCTGTCTGATTTCCTAGATTCTTGATCATTTGTGAACGTGTTTGATGTCTGTGATGAACAACACTAAATAAGCTTAACAAAGAACTCAAAACTCTCTATCAATACAAGAAATAAGGGTTAAAATCATAACGATAATTTTACTGTTACTAATATAATGGTATATAAATTTCAAAACTTAACATAATGGCATACAAACTTATCACTTTACTAACATAATGGTCAAATTTACCATTTATTCCCAAAAATACCCTCAAAATAGGTTTCACATCTTGTAAAAGAAGTAAATCTCATTTTCAATGTTTTCACTTCCTCTAATACCCTGTACTCTTTTCTACGTTTTCAATTTCACAAATTAAAAATCTCAAGAGTCACCGGTGTTCACAATCCACAATAGAGTCTCTATTTTCTTCGTGTAATTCAGGTGAATAAGCCACCCACCATGATTTGAAATGTGTTGTGCAGCCATGTAATTGGATGACATATACTTGACATAACTGTAGTCCCCGTCGTGGCCGTGAAAAGGGGAAGAATGATCAAAATGATGGAGAGGTCGTCACCAGATTGCAAGTTAAAATGAAGATGCTTGCAACTCGATTCGAGTGAGAATGATGAGAAACAGAAGACTTTTTAGCTATCTAGGACTTTCATAGACGTCAATACTCATGGGATCTCAATTTCTATGACGAGGCAATTTGAGGTTGGGGACAAAGGGCAAAAGCAAGAATATCAAAATATTGTCGAATAAAAGATGTAAGAGATCTAGTAGGAGAGAATGGAAGCATGGTGAATCTAAAAAAAGTTGCAGTGGTGAAAAAAAGAATAGAAGATTGAGGAAGAAAAGGGCATAAAGGGAAGAGAAAAAAAAATTAAATATGAGAATATTACCCGTATAAGATGTCAAAGCTATTTTTAGGCTAAACATACAAATTTGACCAGTAAAGTGATAAGTTTGTATACGTTTATGTCAAGTTTTGAAGTTCATATACCATTATAATAGATACAGAAAAGTTCATGCACCGTTGATAATTTTAACCCCAATGAATAAACAGTATATATATCATCAAGAGCGGCATTATATAGATTATAGCATATGTTGGCTTTTACGAGAGCAAGAGAGAAATGTGTTGACTGAAAAGAAAAAAAGATTATGAATTAGGTTTACGAGAAACATTTATATTCAAATACATAATGGGTTTATTGCCGTTTTACTCTCATCTAAAACGGTCCAGTTCTCTTCAAATCTTCAGTCGCCACTAATTAATATAATGGTTGTAGTTGCCTAACATTGTTTTTTGGGTTAAACTTAAAAAAGTACCATGTGATTTCACGTGTGGGGTCTAAGAATTTCTTTTACAAAAAGGAGTCTGAGAATTCACGATGTTAACAAATAAGAGTTTTTTTTACTTAACTTCGTCAATAATGATGACGTGGCAAGGGACACTTTGGGAGAAACAAAATTTTCTTATTTTCTTTTATCCTTACAACCCCTAATTTTAGATCATCAATTAAATCCATCAAATAAGTTGAAGATGTAAAATATATTCAAATGGGATAAATAAGGCCGTGGCAAACAAGTGCGTCTAGCCGCAAATGCAAGGTCTTAGAAGTTGAAGTTGGGTCGCGACCCCATTAGTTCCCAAATTCAGAGGTATTTTCGATGAAAAAAGCATTCCTATGCATCGCTCAAGGTATTGAGAATTCTCTTTTTGCCAATTTTTAAAAATCATAGACTTCATTTTGTAAAAAAAAATTCCAAGACACCGTTTTGCAAATGAATGAAACTAATGATACTTTTTTGAACTTTACCGTAAGATTAAATAGTGTGAGATGTTAGATTTAAGGTGTCCTATTTGTATGTCCATCTAAGCCTAAGAGTTATTTCTTTTATGTGATGTGTATTTGTAAAGCCAAATTTTGTTAGCCCATTGTTCTAACAATACATATAGCATTAGGAGCAGTATTATACAAATTATAGCATAACAGAGTACTATAGGAAATTTAACATTTTATGAAAAATTTTTTTGCTACACACATGATTTCGTCATGGTTAGTAGCTTTACTGTGACAAAATTAATAATTTGTCATTATTTTTTATTTATCATGAAAAATTTAGTTTTCTCTCCGTCAATATACATTTTTGTCACAATTTATGTAATTTTTGTAACAATATAACAAATATCGTCACCTATAAATTTAGAGGCAAATTTTGTAGAAAATTTTTGGAGGGAAAAATGTATCATGACAATGTAAAGTTAATTAATGACAATTTCATCGTCACGGTAAAAATAAAATAATATGACATTTTGTTGAACCTAGCTCAGAAAAGGCATTCTCAGAGCTAAGGTATCAAAGTCAGAAACTAAGTTTTTAAGATAATAAAAGACCAAGACTACACTACAACCTCAAAAGATAGATAAAGCTAAAAGACAAAGCAGATCTTATCATAAGCATTTCTAAAAAGAAGAAGAAGAAGAAAAGAATGAAAATCATCTCTTGTCAAAGGATAAGCTCACATCTGCTATATCACTCCACATGAAGAAGCTAAATTCTCGGAAGCTAAGAAAATTAGATTGATGATAAAACCTTAGAAGGACAAAAGGTTTTATCAACCAAATCCTCATAAAGCTACATCCAGAAGTAAGGGGCTATCAAGAACCATCTTGTAGAAGACTCCTAGCTCTCAGAATCAATCAATCCACTATTTACAATGACAGCACCCGAAAATATGATCCAGCTAAACTCCAAAGAACCTAACACTCTTCAAGATAGAGCCCGCATATAAATAACAGAAGTCAGAACATGAAGGATGCTTCAAAGTTAAGATCACTAAAAATCTTAACATTTGAAGTATCTCATCAAGAATGAATCCAGGTAACTAAGAAGTCTTTGACACTCAAAGCCTGTCAAAATGGGAAATCTCAAAAGAAGCTTCAAGGACTAACTCAAGGGAGAAATAAAATTTGCCTCAGAGTCAGATATGTCAGAAAAAGAAATAAGCAACAGATATATTAAAGGCTATCTCTCGCAAGGTGAGGAATAGCCAAGCTAAGGACTCAGGCATCAAATTTCTCAAAAGTAACAACCAACTCTGATAAATTGAAAATCCCTAGGTAACTCACGTGATTCTAATTTTCCAAGAATAATTGTCTCGATCTATACAATCCTAAAAAGTTGGATATATGACTTTCACTAAAAGAGAAAAGACACTACCAAGAAAGTGAGTTGACCAGCAAGGTAAAAAGAGTACTTTCAGCCACATGACACGCAAAAAAGCGAAAGTATAAAAAAGGTGTAACTCTTGAAAGTCAACATCTAAAGATAGAGGTTACCAATTTGGATTCATCTAACGGGATGATCATCTACTGTCCAACAACAAATCAAACGGTTATGAAGAATTAGAGTTGCTAACAAACAACAGTAAACAATTACTCAGAATAGAGCCGTTATGAGAAATGTACTTAACATCAATAGTCATAAAGGAAACTCTCTCACAAGGCGCGCTTGAATGGACGATGTTTTATGCGGGACGCTTGGTCCCCTCTTTAGCATTATTATTTCGGTTAAATAGGGTCAATCGAGGCAACTTTTCCTTTCGAGGAAATTGAGGCATTAATTGAAGGCAACTGAGGCAACTTGGTAACTCAACTGGGGTTTTAAAGAAAATACTTATAATGGGTAGAAAATAAAAGCCTAATGCATCCGGACCCCCCTGAACTTGTCCCTAATAGCCTCTGGCCCCCTGAACTTTCTAAAGTTTCTCTCACCCCCTAAACTTATCTAAAGCTCCTCTCGTCCCCCTAAACTTGTCTAAAAAGCACCGCTTCACCCCCTTAGTGACACAAAACGTTTAGAAAGTAGCTTACATGCACACCACTTGAAATTTGTTGAAAGTCAAATGAGTTAAAAAAATGACACGTGTTACACAACAAAATCAATTAAAATTCAAAATCTTTTCCCTTGGGTTGTTCATCTGCAATTGAATTATTTTTCCTCTCATTCAATTCAAATTCAAAATCTTTGATTCTTCTTTCATTGTAATCGTAACCTAAAATCAAATGCAACTAATCATAATTGAGCTTTGATATGAGAGCTCCCCATCGATGGAAGAGTCACGGTGGGTAAACCATTACAGTCCGGCGAGCAAGTCGTGAATGTGAAATAGAGAAATTTGTTGAGAATATTCTTATATTGGTATTGATATGTTTCTATATTAGAGTATTCTTAATTAGTTTAAATTAGGAATAATATCACTAATTAGAATAAATGTTAATTATAAAGAATATTTATAATTAATTATATTTATGTACATATATTTATTTCCTTTTCTCATAGGAATTGTACACTATAAATTGTCATTGATGTAATTGATTATATAATGAGAACTATAGCCTTACATTCAAAATTTCTGTTCTTATTCATTTTTCTATCATGGTACCAGAGTATCGTTTCCGGTGGCTCAAAATTACAGTCTTCCGCTCATATTTTTTGTCCAATACCTATGGACAAAAATATGTAAAAACAAAGATCATCAATCGTTCATGGCTTATTTGACTCAGCCATGTTCTTACTCTTAAAAATCATTTATCGCCTATATCAACATCATGATTTATTTGACTCATTCATGTTCTTACTCTTGAAGATGGTCGATTGTCTATATCAATATCATGGCTTATTTGACTCAGTCATGTCCCATTGGTAACAATATTTATTGCTTTTACAAATGCAACAAGTCTGTTAACTTATGATGCCTTAATCAATTCTGCTTTCACATTTTCAGTCTGATTCACAAATAGTCTTACATATATGGCTATTGACAAGACAAATCATACCAAAATATGTCTATTGACATTCCAAATCATACTCCAAATATGGCTATTGACATGTCAAAACATACTTCAGAATTCACATCTTTCATATGTAAAAAGTTCAATAATTCAAAATTTCATTCCTTCATATACCAATGCATCACCAACTTGCAGAAGTTTTTATGAAGCCATCAGGGAAGAATCAATTTTTAACATTGCGATACAAGTTGGGAGTTCATGATATTCACTCACCAACTTGAGGGGGACTGTTGAGAATATTCCAAAATTGATAGATTATTCCTATATTAGATTGTTCCTAATTATCCTAAATTAGTAATAATATCACTAATTAGGATTAATGTTGATTAGGAAGATAATTTGTAATTAATTATATTTATGTATATTTATTTATTTCCTTTTCTCAATGGTATTGTACACTATAAATACTCATTTATGTAATCGATTGTAACCAATGGGAACTATAGCATTTCATTCACATTTTCCGTTCTTATTCATTTTTATCAAAATTGATGTTTGTCATTCGGCACAAATCCTTGAGAAACTTGCAGAAACATTAAAAACCAAAAAAACTCCTTGAGAATTTCATAATTTCCCATCAGATTAACGATAAACAATCATCAACAAATCAAACATAAAGAAGAAACTCTTACCCGACAATCGCTCCTCGATTGAAGTAGCCACCGATGAAATATTCCGGTTTTCGCACGTCATGTCGGTGGCGGCGACATCTTACTTAACACAGAGGTGGACCTAGATAAAATTGAAATTATGTTGATCGAGAATGATTTTCAGAGAAGACAAAAAGCTTTTAGTTGATGAATGGAGGGTTTTAATTGATGTGTGTGAGTTTGATTGGAGAAGAGTGGAGCAAAATTTGAAGTGAATTGATAATTGAGATGGGTTTGAACAGCCATGGTTGGAGATTTGAAGATAGAAAATAAATGAATATTTCTTTTTATTTTAATTCTTTATTACCAAATTCACAGGCCTAAAAGTTTAAGATTTACCTATTCTCTTGTCCACCTCAGCAATAGGTGTTTAATTGGTGCACTTTAGTCAATTTCAGGGGGGCGAAAGGAGCTTTAGACAAGTTCAGGAGAGAAATTGGAAAGTTCAAGGGGGCAAAGGGGCTATTAGAGACAAGTTCGGGGGGTCCGGATGCATTAGGCCAAAATAAAATGAAGAAATTTAATATAACAAGTTTATAAAAACAATGTCAAAATGATTCATGTACTAAATCCATGAGCTAAAATATAGGGTCGCTGCCCGGATAAACTCTTCCAGGAAATTCTAGTATAGGATCGTTTCCAAGAACAAAACTACACCTTAATTCAGATATTTGAGTCCGGACAAATTACTTATTCATTTGACTAGCCAAATTAAATTGAAATACCAAAATCGTTTATTTGATCTCAAATATATTACCTAGATTCATTTTAAGAAAGGGGTGAGGAAAAGAGCTATTCTAATCAAAATATACCGCCTCAATACGATCGTGACATCATATTTTATCAATTACAGCATGACACATAATAACAATAAAATACAAATCAATTAGGGTTCCGGGGCAATTATCCTGCAAAACAAGGGTTAAAACATAAAATATGCTTTCTGCCCAGAACAATAGCGACACCGTTATCATGGATCATGGTGCCGTTCTTTCGGCATAATGGTGCCGTGATCGATTCAAATCACAGGTTTTACAAAATTGAATGAAGCAAAAACAACATGCGTTTCAAGAAATTAAATAGAGGGTTGATAGAATAGTGTACCTGGGATTGCAAGCAAATATCCATCGAGCAAAATCACCACAATAGAGCTCTTACCCGCTAAAAAATAATTTAAAGAAATGACAAAATTTAAATGAAATGTAGTTTAGCCTCAGATTGTATACCTTTTCATTTTGAACTAGTTGTTAGATTCGAAGGAAAATTTCAGGAATAGCCTCAAGGAGAGCAATATAAATGAGCAGAATGAGTTAAAGGTCGGTAAAGAATAAGTATGCAAAAATGAATTCCCCTTTTTATTCTAAACTTGCTAACAACTCGTAAATGATTTGGACAGAACTTCGATAAGAATTTTTTTGGGGTAATTTCGTGTAATCTTTTTGATTTCTAGTTGTTTTGTCCTTTGAGAAGCTAATTTTGGCCCCTATTTATAGGGTAAAATGAGGTGTCAAATCAGGTAAGCTAATTAATTCTCCGACTACATGTGAACATAGAATTAACTCAAAAAAATATTCTGCCTAAAATATCGATGACGGTACAATTATTGGGATAGCGGTGTTGTTACTCGGTGGATTTTAAACAGGAAATATGAACCTAGCCAGTGTAAATTGTTCAAGAAATAACAGATAGCGGTACAGTTATTCCACAAGGACGGTACCCCTATTGATGACAGGGGTACCCCTATTAATGCCTTAGAAAAATTACAGAATACTTGAAATTATAATATATTGAAGAACTAAACTGTAGATGGAAACACTATCATCGTCAATAATAAAATAAAAGGCAAACTTAAAAAAGTACCTTATGGTTTCACTCATTTGCAAAATAGGGTATGGGAAATGTTTTTTTGCAAAATGGGGTCTGTGATTTGAAAAAATTTGCAAAATGGGGCCTATGGATTCAAAATAGTGGTGTTACATTAAATATTTTTAATAATTCAACATTCTAATAATTTAACCTTATTATTTAAAAATTATATGTCATAATTTGAGTAATTTTCGGAGATTTTTTTATTTTTTATGATTTTTTAACGTTTGTTATCATAATTTAAATTAAAAAAATTTGCACTATTTAAAAATTTCAAATAATTTCACCGATGTGTGTTGTACTTTTAATAACCATCCCGCAAAAATTCAGATAAAAATGAATAAGATTACCCATGTTTGTGACATTATTTAATATTGAGATCCTTTATTTGCAATTTTTTTGAAACCACATAACCTATTTTGCAAAAAAAATTCCTCAAACCCCATTTTGCAAATGAGTGAAACCACAAGATACTCTTTTGAAGTTTACTCTAAAATAAATATTAGAGCTCAAGCTTGAATATGCAATTGATCATTTGTTTTCCAAAATAACTTGGAGAATTTGTCTTCTAGAATACTATCAGAGCATTACTCCAGCTCTCTATTCTGCCTTTAAATTCTTCTCCAATTAGTCCTTTAAATGCTTCCCCAAAACTCCCTCTCAATTCCTGAATATCGGTTGGATCCACACGGTAGAAAACTGGAACTACTATTTGTCCCATCCTTTTCTTGCAATCGACTATCTTAACCAATTCATCTAAACACCATGGAGAATCTGCATACTTTTTCGAGAAGATGACAAGGGCAACATGTGATTCTTCGATGGCATGCAAGAGAGCAGGCGAAATCTCTTCTCCTCTTTCAAGGTTTTCATCCTTAAAAGCAACAATTTGTTTTTGACATAAAACGTGGAAGAGATCACTGAGAAAGCCATCACGAACATCTGCACCTCGAAAACTAACGAACACATCGTAATTCCAATTCGATGTGGGGGAGCAAGTGAAAGCCATGGTATAGTATTCATACTTTTACATATTTAGAATTTTCATAAAAGTCCTTATATATATATACTATGTTATAACTTTTATAATAATTTTAATATACTTTTAAATATATTTAGGATGTCATTAAAAAGTTAATTATCAATAAAAAAATCCCTTATCCCGTTTTCTTGGTATTAGAGCCTTTTAGAGGGTAGCAATTATGAGGTTAAGTAGGTTAAGAAATTTAACATCTCTAGAGTAAGAAATATTAAACATGAATATAGAAGAATTTGTAACGGAAGTTGGCGCAGGATTATACAGTTTAGCAGATTTAAGAAATTTATTAATAACAATATTAAACAACAAAATTGTTAAAGTAAAATTTTTTAAAATAGAATATCTAAAATATAAAATAAATGAGTATAAAAGATTATCTAAAATTCTCCAATAATGGATAGAGATACAGATAAATTTGCTTATTATTTATGCCAAATAGATTATACATCACATAAATTTCGCTTAAATATAAATCTTATGATTCAAGAGATCAATGACCATATAGCATATATTCATAGAGAAGAAATACCTACGATAATAGAAATCGAAGGAATAGATCAAAGATTCCAAACAATTTCAGAAGAAATAAGCAATAAAATAAAGGTATTAGAAATAATAAAAGAAGCCTTAATAAAGTTAATAAGTGAAGAATAAAACTAATAAACCCAAAATTATTATGGACAAGTTATTAGAAGGTAGTAGAACTATAGCTCAAAAACCAGTAATACAAAATTGAGATATTAACCATCATATGATAAGTTGCAGAAATGCTCTAACAATCATAGAATTTAAAAATAGTCAATATGAAAAAGTATGTAAGATACTAAATTCAAGAGATAATAATAAAAAAGAATTACTAGAAAAAATTGCAATATTAGAAAGATAAATAAAATTATTAAATGACAATAAAATAGCCCAAGATATTAGAATGTCATAAAATTATAAATGAATTAATAAGTAATGGAAGATAATAAAAAAAGTACAAAATACAAATATCTATTACCAAATGGACACCTATTAAGGAGGTACTACTCAAACTTTAAGCTTTAAACCCGAGACCTATTATAAAATACAAGAAGAACAAGAACTATTTATAAATAAAATTTTTAAAACTAAGTGGTTTGAAAGAAATAAAGAAATAAGATATGTAGTCCAAAAACATGAAAATATAATAGATATAACTACAATAAATGGAAAAAGCAAGAATTAATTTGATATCCGACGAAGTAATAAAAAGAGAATTAACCAAGTTGTCTAATAAAGAATCCAAGAAATATAAGAATTTATATTTTGGAGGAATTGAATTCACAATAAAGGCATTTTTTCAGAAAAATATAAATACTCCTATACAAATTTATATACTAGATGATAGAGTATTAAATAATTTACAAGATGCATTAATATCAGTAATAAGAGGAAATTTGATTTATCAAAAACTAAAATTTACTATTCACCGATACTATAGTATCTCTTTACAAGATAAATATAAAGACTTAGCTCTAACTCTCCGGAAAGTAAAGTAATAAGTATAGAAACAAAAATGATACATGCATTAACTGGAAACCACCATATAAGAAAATAATATGAACGAGATATACTAGTACCTAAATTATATCAAGAGATATTAGAACCCCTAGAATACAAAGATTATTCTCAAATAACAATACCGGAAGAAATATGTATGGATTTTTCTAATAGACAAAATAAATCTACTCAAAATTTAGTTCTCGTAATAGAAAATGCTAGATTAAGTTTTAAAAAATAAATAATAGACCCTCCAAGAACACTAGATCTTATAAATACATACCTAGATAAATTTAGAATAAAAGTTATATTATTTACAGAAATATTAGCCAGTGACTGCATAGTAGAAATAAACAAAGAAGCAAAAAGTTTAATACACATAAATAAGGTAAATAGACATAATTGCGAAATAATAGAGCCACAAACATACACTTGTCCTAATAGTACTAGAGTATTTTATTATAACTCAAGTAGCCAAATTAAGATTTAAAATCCAAGACTTGGAATACGATACAATAATTGGAGTTACAGAATATAATAGTAATAATTGTGGTTTAGTATTAGGACATGATTTTTTAGAAAAAATAGATTATGAAATTCACCATATTGGAATAACGATAAGGGATCAAGGAAAAGTAAGATTTATAAATAGAATATGAATAAACAGCAATAAATTGAAAGTAAAGAAAAAGAACTAGAAGATATTAAAAATTTTCTAAATACAACAATAATTGAATCACATATAAAATATTTACAACTTAAAGAAGAACAAGAAAATTTAGAAAATGAAATTAAACAATTAAAAAATTTATCAGAAAAAACCCAAGAAAAAATGGATACAGTGTGATAATGGATGGAGAAAAAGAGAATATACCCATGAATAACGACAAAAAATTAAATGAAGTATGGAACGAACTCGTAGTAAAAGAACAATTAAAAACTATAATAAAACTATTAACCAATATATAAGAAAGTTTATAAGAAAATCAACATCACATACAACAAATAATTAATCTAGAAATAACAAACCAATGGAATACCTCTGAAATACGAACATTTAAACTAATACTAGAAAGATTAAATGTGTTAGTGGATAAAGGAAAAGGAATAGCTCAAGAGAACACAGACGATGAGTCAAACGAAAAATTAGAACCCCATAATAATAAAGTATTCATAGTAGAATTAAAATCTAAAAAGAAAAAACCAAAAATAGGATTCAATTATAAGTACAAAATTGAGTTTAAGAAACCAGAAGAACATACATCCTTTTGGTATAAATATGAATGGAAGGAACCGAAATGAATAGGCAAATTGAAGAATTAAAAAAGTTACTATCTAATTTAAATATACATGAAAATTTTAAAATAGAGAAAGATGATGAACAAATGAAATTATTTTTAAAGAATTCGATGAAGAAAGTGATTTTGAAACAAAACCTATTAAACAAGAAGAAGCTGAACCAAGTTATATGTATCAGTTCGATAATCAATACATTCCACCCACAGAAATTATGAGGAAAACTAGCAAAAAACGAAGATATTCATATTACAATAACAAATTCAAAAAAAATACCAGATCCATATAAACCAAAAATTAAACATATAAATAATAATCTAATGTTAGATTTAGATTGTGTAGAATACGAAGAAGAATTATTACAAAATTGGATCTCTAGGCACACTTTTGAATTAGCTATTTATGAAGCATTAGAAAACTTAAATGTAGAAAGTACACATTATTATTTACTATTTCATACTAGTGGAGACGTATACAATTATCTAAATAACTTATCAACTTCAACCAAAAGTGATCAACATCCAGTAGAATATGTCAAATACATTGGAAATGAAATTAATATGGAATTCTTTGGAAAACATAGTGATGTACCGGCCAGTAAGGAACACGAATAATTTATAGCAAAATATATATTATACAACATCCAACTTTGCAATATATGTGAATTTAATGAATTTACATGTTAATATAGAAAATATTATAATAAACTAGATTTAATGGAAAGAAAACCACTTTTAGAATTATTTGTTAACAAACTACTTTGGCCAATAAATGAAGAAGTAAACAAAAAATATAAAAACCAAATAAATATCATAATCTCAGAAACACTAGGATCCATAATTAGAGTAACTAAAGAATATATAATGGAAAAATGTACTAAATCAGAAAAAGATAAATTATTAGAAAACAAATTTAGGATTAATTGTTATAATAGTTTTGCCGAAGTACCACAAAAGTTTGGATGTTCAAACCTCTTTAGGGGGAAGATCAAAATATTATAAATGAAAATATCAAATTTACAAAAAAATTTAAACCATATAAATTTAAACCATTCCCTAAAAGACATTTTGATCCAAAAAATAGAAAAAGATATTTTAAAAGAAAAAGAAATACTAAAAAGCTAAAATATTTTCCTGAAAAGAAAAAGAATTGCAAACGTTGGTTATGTTAAGAAGAAGGACACCATGCCAATGAATGTCCCCAAAAGAATAAAAAGAAAGAAAAAATTAAATTACTAAATTGGATAGAAGAAATAAATTTAGAACCTATTGAATCAGACATTGAAAACAGTGATGAATTATATTATTTAGAATCAACTGATTAGGAATCAGAAGAATCAAAATTATTTAGTGATCCATATGAATCCGAATAGCACTTATATCATAATAATAGGAAATAAACCAGTATTAGCATACAAAGATACTAGAGCATCTTTATATATAGCCTCAAGAAATTTTGTACCAAAAACCTTTTGGAAAAAAAGCTTCTAAACCAATAAAAGTTAGAATAGCAGATCAAACTCTATTAGAATTAAAAGAGCTAGTAGAAGGACTCACTATTCTCATAGCCGGAAAGAAATTTATTATACCAACTTTATACCATTTAGAGTCGGGAGTTTCCATAATTCTAGGTAATAATTTTTTGAGATTGTATCATCCATTTTGTCAATATTTATTCTATATAGAATTAACTTGTCCCAAATTAAAAGATCAAGACGAACAAGTAGTAAAAATATCTATAGAAAAAACTAAGTTAGAAAACATAAAACAAAAGTTAAAAATAATAATTTATAAACTAGAAGAAGAACTAGAGAAAGAATTAGAAGATAAAATAAACAAAAAACTAGAAGAAAGATTTACTGATGAGCTATTAGGAACAAAAAATACAAATGATGCCTTAATTGAAATTAAATTAAAAGAATAAAATGTCCTAATAATATACCCTACACTAAAAGAGATGTAGAAGAGTTTGAAAAGGATATGGAAGAATTAATTAAAAAAGGAGTAATTAGGCCTAGCAATAGTCCCCATAGTGCACCAGCTTTTTATGTAGAAAATCATGCCGAAGAAAAAAGAGGTAAAAGTAGAATATTTATTAACTATAAAAAGATGAATGAAGTAACCATAGGAACACCTAAAGGATTAGCAAGAAAAGACTATATTATGAATAGATTACAAGGAAAACATTGGTTCTCCACACTAGATGTAAAATCACCATATTGGCAATTACGATTACATGAAAACATAAAACTTTTTATTGTCAAAACAGATAGCAAATATGTCAGTACATTTATTCAAAATAAAATAAATACTCATTATAATCAAGGAAGATTAATTCGTTGGCAACTAGAATTATCTTATTATGAATTTCAGGTAATATTAATAAAGTCAGAAGAAAATTACGGAGCAGGCACTTTGACAAGAGAATGGAGTCAGCCATAGCAGCCATTGTCAATCAATTGAAGCAGAAAAATAATCAATTGGAGCAAGTATTATCAAATGTGGGAAAAATTAAAGCAGATATAGCACAACTCGAAACCACTCTTGCATTAATCAAAGGATTGTCAGGGTCTGACACTAGAAATACTCCAGCAAATACCCACTCAGTATTAGCCAGTCTACCTACAGATAAAAAATTATCTTGGGCAAACGAAAGTGGTCATCAGAAAAATATAATAAAGAAGCATCTACTTCCACCAGTATTACACAGCCTGAATCTAGCAATGATAAGGGCAAAGCTGTATTAACTTCCACCAGTATTACTCAACCTGAGTTTAACAATGATAAAGGCAAAATTGTAATAATTACTCCAGTCGATATAACTGCAGGATTACCGCAGTTAGTCAAATAGCCCAATAAAGCCTATTATGTAATCCATAATGAGCCGCAAAGAGGCATTTTTGACAAATGGGCTAAAGCTGCAATATTTATCCTAGGATAATCTGGTATTATTCATAAAAAAAATCCATCTTTGGATTAGCACTAAAGGCTTAAGAAGAAACAAGTACTATTTATGGGACATATAAAGAAAAAATATTATCCAACAAAGCCCCAAAAACAAAAACTATTTTGGGCCGAATTCCTACAGTTGCCCTAATAAAAACAGCATCAAAAATTAAAGAAATGATGGGAGCCTCTCTCAACAAATACATAAAATGGTCCCAAATAATCCAAAACTATAATGACAATGATCGAAGCAGAAATATGTATCCAACAACCAAAGATCAGATGAAGACAAAAATAGTTGTATTACCCGAAGCAAACCCTATGGAAGCGAGTTAGCACTACATGGATTAATAGACACTATCTATTTGAACAAATTAGATGTCTTGAAATATTTCCCAGAAAAATTCAGAAGATCTGTTTCATTATATTTCACGAATTATGCAAAAGGAAGAATGATCTTTTTAAAATATTTCAGTAGCATCCCTATTTTCTCAGAAGAAGGAGAAGAGTTAACACCTTCTTTTCTATATATTTTAATGGAAATATCAAACGGGCATTATCCACAAATTGAAGCATAAAAAATTCCAATCAATAATGAGGAAAGAGTATTATGGAATCAAATACTTTTCTCTATAATAATCAGACAATTAGCAAGTGTACAAGGCGCCGTAAGAATTAATTATAAAAAAGAAGTACCCATGGAGTCAGCAATGGAAGCAATATTTTATGAATTCGAAAAGAAGTCCCTTGAATTAAGAATTCCCAATCTTGATCAAGCATCCAAATTATTCCTTTGTGGAAAGCCAGAATTATCCAGGACATTCATGTGAAGCATGCAGTCTACTCGATGAAGAAGCATCTAATCATAGTGAAGGAGACGGGGCAACATCACTTATTACAATAGTAAACTAAACAATAAAATGTAGACACTTGTAGCAAAAAATCCTGTCTTCACTGACTGAAAATAAGGATACTTTTATTTTTTTATTTTTGTCCTTATGTAAATTATTAAGTTTGTTAACCGGCATTTGCCAGTATGTTTTCTTTTTACCTGTTTAATATGTAGCTTTGATGTATATAAAAGGGAGTTGAGACCGTTGTTCTCGACACAGTCTTTCACTTAATAAACTTTTGTTTATTTAAAACCTTTAAGTGAAAAACTCTAGAGAGGTTAGCTCAAGAAAAATCCATTGAGTGTATTTTAAAATCTAATAGAAGATTTTTGAAAAAACGTTGTCATCAAGCAATACTTAAGAGGACACTCTCTACAATCCAGAAACATTCAGGTAAAATTTTAATTTATTGAATTCATACATATGTTCCTATTTAAATTTCCAAGCATTATAAATAAGAATGAAGTAGCATATCCTCTTATTAACCATGAACTAATTAATATACTATTTCTTGCTAACTTATTTATTTTTAACATTTACTAAAGTTAAATAGTCTATATTCCTTAGATATAAAACCAAGTAGATAAGACATAAAAACAAGGAGACATAACTTTACAAATGTACAAGAATCATTTTAATAACTATTCATTTATCGCGTATATGATATATATGACAAAAGTTAATATTATTCATATTATAATATATTATAATAAGAGTTTCTAGCTTCAGTTATTAATGTTGGCCATTCTAAATTATTATTTTCTTCCCAACAAAATTTACAAATTTCAGTATAACAATTATAACATTGAATAGAAAAAATACAAATTCTTTTCTTTCTAGTTTATTTTTTATTTCTAAAATTTTGTTCATGGTATAACAATTTTCTCGTCACTTATCCGGAAAGATCACACAAAGTGCAATCCAGAAAGGAGAGGATACTTATATGAATATATATGAACGAAGTATCCCCTGTGATCAAGCATAGTTTGTGAAAGTGGGATCTTTTTTTCCCACTTTAGCTCAATTGCATTGTGAACCTTCCTTGCTCAATCGGTGGAAAAGCACTATAAAGTAATAAGTTGACGCGCGCGCTTCAAATCATCGCCGGGGAACGGTTTAGGAGTACAAGGGGCCTCCGTGAACTTTTACAAGTTGTGAATGCAAACAGGGCGGACAACCTTAGAATTAACTTCTTTAGTTCTATCAGAAAGTGAAAATACACTTTTTAGAATTTTTTAATGAATAGAATTCAAATTTTCGGGCAAAAGATGTAAGTCCCTTTTTCAAAAGTACCAGTTGGATGAGCTATACATAAATTTTTTTTTAAGTTTTAAAGGAATCTAGATGTAAGAAAAACATTTGATTTTAAATGATAAATCGGATTTGACAAAAGAAATTTAAGGTTTGAAAAATAAATTCGAAGTTGCTTCTTTTCTTTTATATTTTCTGGAAAGTCTAGTATTTTAGTAGTTATATGAGGTTGTAATTCTATTTGTCCTTCTCCAATTACAACTCCCAGAAAGTTTATTTTTGTCTTTCTCAATTCTATCTTTTTCTTAGATATTATCAGTCCATTCTCTTCAAATTTCTTAAAGACTTGTTTAAGATGTCTATTATGATCTTTAGCGGTTTTACTAAAGACTAGTATATCATCTATGTATACTGCAGTGAAATCTGTAAATTTCTCAAAAATTTTATCCATTCTTTTTTGAAAAACTGCAGGTGCGTTCTTAAGACCTAATGGCATTACTGTCCATTCCCAATGTCCTATGGGATTTGGACATATAAATGCTGTCCATTCTATTGAGTCTTTATGCATTCTAATTTGATAGTATCCTGATTTTAGATTAAATTTACTCATGAATTTTGATCCTTGTATTTTATTAATAAGCATTTCTTTATTAGGTATATCATATCCATTATTTTCAGTATTATCATTGAGTTGTTTATAATTTATAACCATTCTAGGTTTTCCTCTTTTCTTTTCTGCATTATTATTAACGAAGAAACTAGGGGACCTATGTCTTGATTCTGATCGTCTAATAAATTTATTTTTTTATAAGTTCTTCTAAAGCTTCTTTATACCATTCTAATTCTTGATTATTAGCTGGTATTGCTTTTGCTCGTATAGTTATATCAGGGTTTATAATTTCTAATTTATATTCTGTTGGATTTTTATTCTAGTAATTTTGAGGATTTTCTCCTATTATTTCCAATTTTTCAAGTCTGGATTGGTATTGTAGAATCTCATTGTCTAAAATTATATTATTCAATTGGTTTGAATGTATATAGTCTGATTCTATTTTATAGAAATCTGGTTGTTTCTCTAGATAGTCTTCATCAGTATATGTCTCTATAGGTGGTATATTTTTGTTTTCTAACCTTTCTAACCTTTCACCCTTATCGAAAAAAAGTTTTAGGAACAATTGGTATTGAAAAATTATTGAAACTAAAACTTATATAGTCTTTTGTTATAACTGCCATTCTATTATCATGTATAAGGTAGTCTAACCCTAAAATAGCTAAATATCCCAACTGGTATAAATTTCGTATTGGAATATTTGTTATAGTAGTTATCAATTTATCTTTGTTTATATCTATCATTTCTATTAAGATTTCTGGTATGTATTGTGAACATGTAGTTATACTACCATCCATTTGTCTACCAATGGTAGGTTTTTCTAAATTATGTTTATATTTCGAAGGAATTAGTTTATCATCTATCTTGGATGTTGAACATCCAGAATCTATCAATGCTAATCCTTGTATTTTGAAATCTTGTATTATGCATGTTATTTTAATAGTATAGCTTGTATATGGTACCTCATAAGGCTGTCTATTAATTCTATGGTAGTGAAATCTTTTTTCGTATAATTCTAATAAGATTTCATCGGTTATATCTACTTCTAATAGTTCTAGAATATTTTTCTGACTGTTTTCGTGTATATATTGTTCTAATTTGACTTCTTCTAATAGGCTAATTCTTTCTTCTATATTAGCAATTCTGTCCTCCATTAGTCTAAATCTTTCTCTCCAAGATCTTTGCTCTATATTATCTTTAAAAGTATAAGAGTTTCTAGCTTCAGTTATTAATGTTGGCCATTCTAAATTATTATTTTCTTCCCAACAAAATTTACAAATTTCAGTATAACAATTATAACATTGAGCCCTTAGTTCTATAGTTGGATATAAATGACATTTATAACATTCTTTATCATCATTTCCTTTTCTATAGTTCCAATTATGTTCTGTACACTCTGTCTTATCCATAAATTCTATATTTACATTTTTGTATTTTTCCATCACTTCTAATAAGTCTGTTGGTTTATTATCATCTTCTTCTTCAGAAGTATATTCTTCTATGTCACTTACGATTGAGTATATTGTTTTAGTATTACTAACTTCTTCGGTTATTGCTAGTAGATCTAAATTAATATTTTCTACTAATCTCGATTCTCTAGTATGTATATTATGTTTATTGGGACATTTAGTGGATAAATGACCTATTTCTCCACATGCATAGCATGTAATGGTATCTTTATATTGTCTTTTATCATTAAATCTTCTAACATGTCTTTTTGGATTTAAAAAAGGTTTTCTAGCATTAGTCTTAGATTTTCTAATATAGTATGATTTCCTTGTTTTATTATAGGGTTTTCCCCTTTTATAATACTTAGTATTTTTGCTTCTTGGTTTTCTATTACAAGAAGTACAAGCTTCCTGTCCGTATTGTTGTGGTGTATAAATATTATTACAAAATCCGTAATTGTCTTTCATTTGTCTTTGTATACTTATCTCTGTGCATTTCTTTTCTAAGTGTTTCATTATTTGATATACTAACGTATTTATATTTAAAGTATAATTGCTTTCTTTTTCTAAAAATTTATTTCCTTCTTCTTGTATTTCCTGTCCTAATGGTCCACGTAATTTAAGGAGTAATTTCTTCATAAATTCTTTATTATAAGTATTTTGACTTTTGGCTGTGAAATGTATATAGTCGTTTAAAAACGGTACTATATATTTCCAGTCATTAAGTTTTAATTGTTCTAAATTTCTTACTGCTTCTTTCTGTTGTATAATTGATCCTATATTAGGGTCTGTAGCAGTCAATAGATTGCTTATAGTATTACAAAAATTCCATGGATTATTTCCCACATTTATTAATCTAGTATATTCTTGTGGAAAATTGATTTTAAAATCATCCCATGCTCTTTTTGCAGTATTTCCTAATGTAGTTTCAAGGAAATTATACATTTGTTCTGGAGTATGATTAAAATTCTTTTCTAAGTAATTCTTAACAATTAAACTTTTCCATTGCTGTATAACTTCAGGTCATACTTGAGGCGAGTATTTTTCTAATTGCAATAGACTCTCTTCTTTATATATCCCTATAGGAAATCTATTTCCTTTAGATTTATATTTTCTATCATCAGATTGGTATTCAGTATATTATCTTGGAGGTATATTCCCTCTATTATAATTTATAAAAGTAGGTCTATTTATTGGAGGTTCTAAAGGTGTTTCTGCTTTTGTACCTGAAACTTCTTCCATTAATTCTTTTGGTAAATTATTAAGAAATTCTTCCATTTCTTCTATATCCATTAAATTTCTAGTATAATTACTTTGAGTTTCCTCAATTTCTAAGGCTTTTATAATTTCTTCTAAATATATCCTTTTTTCAAAAATATCTATTATTTCTTGAGGTCTTTTATTTTCGTATGCTTTCTTAATCCATTCTTGTCTTTCTTTTATAGTCTGATTCATAAATTGTATAATAATATTATTATAGTTTTCTCTGGTTTTAAAATATTCTTCATTATATAAATCAAAGAATATTATTTCTAAAGGGTCTAACTTTATATCTACCAAGTCTATATTTTGGTTGTTAATAGTCTGATCATTAATAGCCCAAGAACTATTAGATTGAGTATCAGTTTCTAAATTTTCTGAGTAGTTCTTATAATTATCAAATCTTATACTAATTCTTCCTTTATTATCTTCAAAGATTTGACTTTGTTCTGGTATTAATTTTATTTGACTTTCTTTAAATAGTCTAGTTATATTCCATTCTATTCCAGCATAAGTTTCTGCTGAAAATTTTGGTGGTTTTATGAATCTAATACCTTTCGATACTAGAGTTTGTATTATATCTTCCACCTTACATTTATATTTTATATTAGTTGAATTAATTGATTTACCAATTAATTCAATTGTTATAACAAGATTATTTCTATTTATTAAACCATAACCTTTAGTCATGATTCCTATCTTTATTTGATGTAAGTCTTTTGATTCTAAGAAAAATTCTGGAACGCAATAGAATAATCCTCTATTGTCATTCATGTCTATATCCATTATACTTATTAGCTTTTTAGTCTCTTCCTGTATAGAATCATCGTATATTGTTATTACAGTATGTGCTCCTAGATCTTGTCTAGTCATGCCTTTTATTCCTGTTATAATGAGGCCTAAATGAGTATATTTATATCCATCTTTAGCTATCTGTTTAGCTATAGATTTCTCAAGTAGTGGAATTCTAACTATGTCTTCATCTCCACATTTTATAGATTTTTCTTCTGTTTTTCTAAGGAGTCTATAGTTTTCTGTCCAGTTCCCCTTTTGATAAAGTATTTTTGGGTTTAATAATTTCTTTTCGTTCTGTTTATAATTTTCTAAGTCCTTTTCAATGTCTATTACTTCTGTCAGATTTATTTCTTCTGTATGTTCTTTTGGTTTTATTCCAAAAATTCTTTTTATTTTATTCTCACTTTGTATTTCTGTGTTGGTAGCACTACTACTACCTCTTAAAGTTTAACTTCTTCCGAAAAATTTATTATTCATTGTTTGGTGGATTATAAGTTATAAAAGTATCAGTTATAATTAGGTTTAGTCTATTCTGCCCCTGATCTCCTAAACCTTTTATTATATTATTCTGATTATTTATTATTATGTTTGATAAATTATCTAATCCCTCGTTTTTATTTTTTGCGTCTTTATTTATATTTTCTAATAAATTTTCTAAATTCTTTAATTGTGGTTCTAAATTATCAGGTATTTGTGAATCTTTAGGTATTAATTCAAGTTTAGTATTTATCTCTTCTAATTTTAATAAATTTTCTTGAAAAAATTTATTAGTATCAACAATTAGTCTTTGAATTTCGTCTAATTTTTTGTTTAATTCTATTAATTGTATAGAATTATTAGGTTGTATTTCCTGATTATGAAAAATCCTGTCTAATTTAGTATTAACTGCTTCTAATGTTCGTTCTATCACTTGTTTCTCTACTTTAGTTTCTAACTGAAGTTCTTTTATAGTATGTGTCAAGTATGATATTTGGTCGTCTAAATCTGAAAATCCTATAGTCCCAAGTGCTATAAGATTATTGAGTTGACTGGTTTGTATTTTATCTTGTTTAGTAGCAAATTGACTACTATTTACTAGTCCGTCTGGATTATCTTGATTATATTCTCTAGTAGCTTGTTTAGCTTTATTGTATAGTATTATTTGTTTGTTATTCATTCACCAATATAAGTTCTTTTAAATTCAGAAATCTGCTTCTGAATTTGGTCTATTTTTTCTTTTATTTCTTTTCTTAATTCTTCTAATATTCTCTGAGTTTATCTTTCTAATTGTTCTGGCAGTATAAGTAATTCTTTAATTTCTTTTTTATTAGGGAATTTATCAGCTTTATTTAGAGTTTTTTCAACTCGATTTCTAAGAGTTTCTATCTGAGTCTTACAGTATTCTTGATTATTTATATTCTGAGACTTAGTAAGTGTAGTTAATAGTTCTATTATAACTTTATCAGTTTTATGCAAATTTTCTGATAAATTTATAATTATGTCAACAACAGTATTTAACTGATATGCTAAAGTATTTTCTTCAGTATTATGATAGATATGACGGTATGCGTTATTAAAGTTACAAGTATTAGAAGTATATGATTTATTTGGTATTTCTAAATTTAAGTATTCTAACTTTCTGTATTTTTCCAGTGTATCTACTTCCGTATGCTTTGATACCAAGATTTGGGGGGGGGGGGGGTGGTCCTGAATTATTGCTTCAATTAAAAACGTATATTAAAATTATCAGATTCAGATAAAATAATTGAAGTTAATTCAAGATTATAACGTTGTATCTCAGATTCTAATTTCTCTCTAGTAATTCTAAGTTGAATTATTTGATTAGTAAATTCTTTTATACCTTTTCTATACCAATTGTATAAGTCAAAACATCCTTTATAAGTTATGAGCTCCTTATTATAAAATTCTAGGCTATTCTGATAAAATTCAAGATTATAATTTATTCTTATTAATCTTGCAGTGATTGATTCTAAATTATATTTAATTTCTAGAATTCTATTCATTAAAAAATTCTAAAAAGTGTATTTTCACTTTCTGATAGAACTAAAGAAGTTAATTCTAAATTTAGTTCTTGTATTTCTCTTTCTAGGATTGGTATTCTTTCATTATAGAGAGCTAATTCTTCTGTATATCGATCTATTATTTTTCTCATATAGTCTAAAAGTATATGACAAAATCTATAAAATCTTGAACTCTCTTCTCTTAGTTCTTCGGTATGCACTCTTATTCTATCAGTATAAAATCTTATTAAAATTCTAGATCTCTGCAGTTCTAATTCTTTTCTTTCTAGTTTATTTTTTATTTCTAAAATTCTGTTCATGGTATAACAATTTTCTCGTCACTTATCCGGAAAGATCACACAAAGTGCAGTCCAGAAAGGAGAGGATACTTATATGAATATATATGAACGAAGTATTTAAATTATACCTTTTCAACTTGAGTTTATCAATATTGACTAACTGATTTCTGCAATCTATAATTTTTATAAGCTTTGAGCTGGTGTGAGTATTAGGCAGAAAATGAGTCTATATTTATAGCTGATAAAGGAGAAGTATACTGATAACTTGTTGATTACCGAATCTTTTGATGACATCATTGCTTACGTCATAGATATTTATTATTACGGATATGACTCATCCTTATCTCTTTGCTTTCTGAATTATTATGTCGGTTGGTTATATCGTCATTGCTTACGTCTTGAGATATTATTGCAACTTTTCTCTTTTTGTGAGTATATCTGTTATTATTGTAAGTATTACTTTTATCTCACAATTTTTATCTCAATTATTGTGTGAATATAACTTAGGTATTATTGTTTTATTATATTGGCTTAAAACCTTGTTGAAAATTAAATGCTTCCTGGATTCTTCAAAGGAAATTCTTTATTTGAAAACACCTAACCTGGATTTTCCAGATAATCTACTAAGAGATTTTTTAATAAGGAATTTATTTTTCAAACCTTAAATTTCTTTTGTCAAATCCGATTTATCATTTAAAATCAAATGTTTTTCTTACATCTAGATTCCTTTAAAACTTTAAAAAAATTTTATGTATAGCTCATCCAACTGGTACTTTTGACAAAGGGACTTACATCTTTTGCCCGAAAATTTCCCAAGGCCTTTTGCTATTCTATGTTAAAATTTTTCAAGTCTAAAGAAATCTTTCTGTAAATTAAAATTTGAGACCGCGCCAACAAGAACTTATAAAATATTATTATACAAAAGTATAGTCAAATTATAGCAAAAGTATTACAAAAGAAAAATTATAACAGAACTAATCACAGGCTAATATTTGCCAATGATTATAAACGAGTATAACTGAGTTCTAACCAAAGTATTAGAGTTCTAGTATATTTTGAGTATTGAGGCTTAAAATCAGATAGAAGTCTATATTACTTTGTTCTGAAAGAAAAACCTGCTTCTCAATATTTACAAGCAACCAATTTATATTCTCTGATGGTGGGCACATATTCCCACTACATTATTAAGTATTCCTATTCTAATCTTTACAGTTGTCTCTCTTGTTTAATCAGTCTTTACTGCTATCCTTCTTGTCTGCTCTGGAATCCTCTAGAGAGGAATATTCTTTTTCTTTGCGCTAGAGGCTGAGCTCTCTTCTCTTTGGGCCGCCTTTTGGGCTTCTCCTTCTGTTGAGGTTTCAATTGTTTCGTCTTTCTGCCCAAATTCTAAGTCCATATTTTGGGTGGTATTAAAGTTTATATTGGGCCTTTGTAATTTTAATTGTAACTGACTAGGCAGCTCAAATATTTTATTGAACCAGTCAGCCCAACCTTCTGATGGCTGAGTATCTATAGTCTCTAAACCTTCTATTACATTACTTTGTATTTTTTCTATTTTTTCAGTAGTATTTTTTACTTCTAATGCTACTTCTTTTGTATTTTTAGTACTTTTGTATATCATTTCTAATCTTTCTAGTATCAGGTCTTCTTTAGTTTTTCCTTGACTGCTTATAACCCCTGCATATGAGGTTTGGTTCTTACTGTGTTCTAGTCTTGTTTCTAAATCTAGTATTTTCTTTTTCAAGAGGTTCTCTTGTTCCTCTTTATCAATTATTTTTCCTTCTAATTCATGTATCCTTTTCTTCATACTTATCATTTCTTGAGGTATGTCTTTGGGTATTTCAACTTGTATGGCTAGTATATCTGAAGTATCCATGGTTTGTCCTGTTATCTCAGGACTAGTATAGAAGGTGGTCAAGTATTTCCTTGCTTCTGTATAAGCTTCTTGTATGGATAAGTATTTCTTATACTTAGGGTCTTTATGTTTAGTATTTTGTATCACCTGCTCCCACGTCATATAAATCCCTGGTTGAGGACCATTATATATAACATAGGCAATGTTGTTATTATTTCTCTGAGTAAAGTATAAACTGAATCCATTTATAGCAGCGATTGCATGTTTATCATCCTTTCTCTTTACTGCTACCCATAGATTGTCTAACAGAATTCTCTCGGTATCCTTGAGTATCGTTCCCTTGGGATAATTAAATGCCCAAGTAGTCTCTCCAAAGTCTGAAAAATTTAATTTTTCTGAGAAAACCAAAGCCTTTGGTTTAGGCTGGTTTCTATTTATCATTTGTATATCTTCTGGTAGTTGTCTATTATCTGAGGTGTTTATTAATTCGTCTATGGAGGGTCTTGTAGAGGTATTTCCTTGGTATCTTGTTAATTTTCCTCTACCTCTGTCGGAGGCTCTTTAGGCCTGTCTTCTTCTGATATATTTTTCCTGCCAAATTATCAAATTGTAAGAGTCTGGATAATATATCAGCAATTTTATTATGCTCACCCTGTATATGTTCTAATAAAGGTTTATATCCTTTCTGTAATAAGAGTGATGTTAATTTATGCCATCTTTTATAAGAAGATCTTTTCTCTTCTCTTTTTAAATTATTATAGTATTTAACAATAGCAATGCAGTCTGTTCTAATTGTGAATTCAGTCTTACCAATTATAAAGAATTCTAATGATTCTAATGCATAGTATATTGCTAGTAATTCTGAGTCTATGGTACTAATTTCTCCCTTTTCCTTAGAGGATCCACTAGTGTATCTGCAAATTCTTTCTTCAGTTTTATTAGAGGTCTTATGGGGTTTACTTATTAAAACAACTCCCCATCCTGATGCAGATCCGTCTGTTTCTATTATTAGATAATCTGTGTCTAACGGAATTTCTAATTTTGGTAAATTTCTTACCCTTTCTTTCAGGTTTCTAATTATTTCATAATCTTTATAATTTAATTTTTCAAAAATTTCTTTACCAGTCTTTAGGTATAACGGCTTTAAGTATTTAAATAAGTCTTTTATAAAAGGTCTAGCATAATTCAACAATATATATATATATATATATATATATATATATATATATATATATATATATATATATATATATATATACCTATTTTGTATTATGTTTATAACTTTTCCAAAATAAATTGAAGAATTTGTCTTCTAGAATAGTACAGCTCTCAAATCCGAACCCAACCTTACAAATTTAATAGTATGATCTTAAAATAATTATTGAACAAAGATATTTTTCCCTCCAACGTGATTCATATTTTTGGAAGGAAATTTCTGCTACGCTACAATTAATAATTAAACTCTTAGCTTAAAAAAATTGGTAAGTGATGACGTAAGAGAAGGGTAATGATGTAATATTGGAAGAAGTAGGGTTGGGTTGCACTCTAAGCAGGTGGGGCCCACACGCCCTTCCTCTCGTTGGTCTTACTATATAAACTCCTCATCATTACATTTCTTTATCAAATTCATCTTTCCCCTTTCATTTTAAAAATCCCAAATCCAAATCCGTTTACAATTTTTCTTTTTTTTTCTCCGCCTACAATATAATTCAATAGTAATAGTATCCAAATCGGTCTCCTTCCTGATTCCGTCCCCGGTGCCGATGTCTTATAAATCTCACCCGAAAAATAGTAATAGTCTAAGAAAAAGGTGTTCGGTAATGATAAAGCAGCACAAGACTCGTTTTTATATTCTTGGCCGCTGCATTTCCATGCTTCTCTGCTGGAACGACCAAGCTGATTGATTTTAAATTGCACAATTCAGATTTCAGAGCTTTTTTTTTCTTCTCTGGATTGGATTGGACTGGATTGATTCAGGGAAATGAAGTTCTCTGAATTTTTTCTTTTTAGGGTTTAGAGTACTAGTAGACATACAGACGATGTGGAATTACGTTGTACATTATAATCTCTAATTACAATCCTAATTAATGTAGAACATCCTATTTTATATAGTAGATTTCTATCTCCTTAAGTAATAACAATTTAACTACAAGACGAAGTTCAATTGACATTTGACTACGAAAGGAGACTATGTTTGATCCCTACTAATTAAATTTAAGGTGTGTTTGGAATGCTCATTTTTTAGGGAATTCAATTCAATTGAATTTATTTTGTTAAATTCTCTTGTTTGGAACTAAATAAATATTGATAGAATTCAAATCATGTAAGATTTGAATTTCTGTGAATGTGTGGAATAGAAATCTTGCCAAAAGTTGCATGATTTTGAAGAAATTTATTTGAGCTAAGCTTTTGAGTATTATTTTTACCTTATTATCCGCCACTTGTTTTTTTATTTTGATGAGTGAAATTATTTATGTATACAATTTTGATTAAAAAATATTTAATAAATATATTACCAATTAATTAAATTCTCTAATATGAATGATTTTGTATGAAAAAATCAATTCAATCGAATTCCATTATGTGAATTCGATTCAATTATTTTTCATTTCTTGTGGAATTATTTCTAAAGAGACTCTTAAAGAAAGAAGTGAGAGATGCTTTTCCATTATTCTGAAAAACCTAACTACTTAACTAATTATTCAAATAGACTTAGATAATTCCATTAATGCATCATACAGTGGACAATTTTAACTTAAATAAAAGACCAGAGCCCCCTAAAAAGTTGGCTCTAATCACTCTTAGTCATTCTAAATTTTTAGATGTGACATTTTATCCCTTAAATTTGGCAAAGTCAATACAGTTTACTCCATCAATGTCATGTGTCAATTTTTGATTGGAGAGAAAAAAAATCAGAAAAATGACATATTTAAAAAGTCAAATCTGTTAAAATTTTTTTGTGGTTACAAATTCATAAAATCTATTAATGAGCATCATATTAAAATACAATTGTATTAGTTATTTATGGACTTTATTTCTAATGCATTATGAGCAAAATGGTAACATATATGTAACATAAAGAAATTCATTGAATGAATAAGAATAAATACAAGAGTTACTTCTTATATGAGAAGAATAATTCACAATATAAAAATATTACTCTAATAGTAAATAGGAAGGAGTATTTACTTTAATATAAGTAAAGAAAGTAAGAAAAATGTCATTAAAATGAGGATTTATGGGCTTCTCATTTTGATAGTATAAAAGGAGGTAGATATGATTAAGGTCCCCAATATACTAAATTATACAAGTTTCTTCCTCTACCCATCAACAGAGAAACATATTGTGGTCTCTATGAGACATAAGGAGATTTAATTGAGGAATGCCTCATACAAATTGGTTTGTGTTCGTCTAGCCTACGATTGTCAAAGTAATGCTTCAACAGTAACGATCGATGATAAGAGTTTAAGGTATTATTGATTCAAATCTTTTATAATCTGAAAATGATGTGATCCTGAGGAATTTGTATATATTTATAAAATTATAATTATTATTGTAATTGTATTCTTATTTTCCCATAAGGTTAATTCTAATTTTTCTAATGAGTGATATTCGAGCCAACATCATTTGTTAGATTATTGGGATTGGAAAACAAGATTCATGTTGAATCATAAATGTTTTTGGTTTTTTCTTCAAGTTTATGTTCATAGATTTTATGGTATGGTTTTAATCTATGAATATTTGGAAAAAACCTTGTTTGAAGTTTTTTTTTAGGGTGAAATATTTGGTGTGTTTGGAGTTTTGTGCCAATTTTGGGTTCCTACAAAAAAAAGGTATTTGTTGCTGTAGGACATTAATTTTTTTATTTTGCAAAATTAAGACTTGGTCACTTAGGTTGTAATATTTTACAAAATATAACCATAATTTTTGTAAAATATTTGGGTTTGGCACGTAAAGTTTTAGCCCCAAATTATTTTTTAAAAATAATTATGTTTGAACCATACAATTTTGGATTTTGCATTTTGACAATTAAGTATATGTTTAAACAAAATTGGTTCATTCATACAAATTAATTGTGACGAAATGGAGATTTTAAATGTGAATCTTATAAGATTTAGGTGGATTGTCATATAAAGAAGTTTATATATGTAAAAGATTATGACAATAAATAAAAATGTGGTGATATTTGGATTTAATTATAATTTATTGATTTGTTATAATTGAATACATATTTGTAATTTAATAAAAATTTGAGGGCTAGACAACAATAGTTGGTGTCATTAATTTTTTTAGGACCATAAAGTTTATAAGTTTTGCTTTCACTCTAAAGTATTTTATTTTGCAAAATTGGTTCATTATTCGTAAAGTTTTATTGTGATAATCGAAGATTTTTTTAAGTTCATGAATCTCATAAGTTTTGTTGAAAATTATCATGTAAGGGAGATTTCTGAATCTTATAAGGAATAATTATGACACTAAGGATAAATATTGTGATATTTGGTTTTAATGACAATAAATTAGTTGTCATAACTAAATTTTATTGTCTAATATTGCAAGATAGATTATGTTGCCAAAGTAACATTTGTTGTGCAAATAGTTCATTTTATAATATTAGATGTGTTTATTTGTCATTTATGTGGGTGGTATATCGGCACAAAGGAAAGGAAGATTACTGTTTGACTGAATGATAAATATACATGTGGTACAAATATTAGACAATTGTTAAATTTATCCATGTAGATAATAAGTTGGCCCAAAGGAATGTTTATTATTTGACATGACTTATGTCGATATTCGATTACTATTTTTGAGATACCGATTGTAAATTAAGAATATTTTTGTTCATAAAGTAATGAGTAAGGTATCTAGTTTATTATTATTATTATTTAAATTTATAAGGACAAACATTTGTTTTTTATGCGAATGGTAATTGGTCCAAAGGAAGGTTACTATTTGGCCAATGACAAATATACTAAGAGACAAATATGAAGAAATATAACGATAAATACATGATATTTATAAAGTTCAATTCATGTGAGCAAAAGTCGGTCCAAAGAAATGCTATTGTTTGACATAATTCATATCACTCGCAATTAATTCTCTATCCAAAGACTAAGAATTAATGTCATACTGGGTATTTGTGATGAGTTTTACAATTTTGAGATAATAATTGGAGTATGTCTTGACTCTTGAGAATGTTGAGTTTGGGGGAAGAGAAAATGTAAAAATGTAAAACTAGACAATATTGAATAATTTCTTCATTAAGATTAAACTCATCAACCACAAGAGCATATAACTTAAAGAAGTGCAATTAAATTTGGGATCTTGTCTTATTGGAAAGTACAGAGAGAAAATATAGTCACATAGTATATTTGTACAAACTCTATAATTACGGATTCGCTTATTAAAGTAGTGATACATAAGGTTTTTTGAGAGCGAGTAGCTCATTTGGGTATTACACTATTTTAGTATATTCAGTTTCAGTGGGAGTTTGATTATATAATGTTGATGCTCTATTAGGGTTAGATATACTTATGTTGTACTATAGTTTCTGCAGAAATAAAGTAATCAGTTATTGTTCACACTCTGTTTAACATATATTATATATTTATTAAGACTAAAGAAGGACATGTTGCGTGCATAAGGTTTTGTAGTATGCCATTTTCAATCATATTTTATCTATGTCGTTTTATGTATTTATATGGTGATCATGGTGGTTTAGTCATTTACAATAATAATGATTAAAGCCGCGTTGGTTTCATTATTAATATATGAGATGGACAAGATTCTTTCAAGAAAAGTCCAATTATAAATAACATATGGATGCGCGCTTAAGGAAATTTGTTTGTAATATAATTGTAACAAGATTAATATGTTGTTGAAGTGGGAGATTGTTAGAATTTTTTTGTGGTTACAATTCATAAAATCTATTAATGAGAATTATATTAAAATAAAATTATATTAGTTAATTATGGACTTTATTTCCAATGCATTATGAGCAAAATGGTAACATATATGTAACATAAAGAAATTCATTGAATGAATAAGGATAAATACAAGAGTAACTTCCTATACAAGAATTCCTATATGAGAAGAATAATACACAATATAAGAATATTACTCTAATGGTAAATAGGAAGGAGTATTTACTCTAATACAAGTAAAGAAAGTAATAAACATGCCAGTACGATGAGGATTTATGGGCTTCTCATTTTGATAATATAAAAGGAGGTACATATTGTTAAGGTCTCCAATATACTAAATCATACAAGTTTCTTCCTGTACCTATCAACAGAGAAACATATTATGGTCTCTATGAGACATAAGGAGATTTAGTTGAGGAAAGCTTCATACCAATTGGTTTGTGTTAGTCTATCCTACGATCGTCAAAGTAATTCTGCAACAATAATGATCGATGATAAGGGGTTAAGGTATTATTGATTCCAATCTTTGATAATCTAACAATGATGTGATCTTAAGGGATATTGCATATATTTATAATATTGTAATTATTATTTTAATTGTATATATTGTTATTTTCCCATAAAGTTTGTTCTAATTTTTCTAACAAAATCAACTAGAAGCTAACACGTGGCATGGGGCGTGCGTGTGTGGGGGGGGGGGGGGTAAATTGTATCAGTTTTGCCAACTTCAGGGGCAAAGTGTCACACTTGAGAGTTGAGGGTGGCTAAGGGTGGTTTGAGCCAACTTTAGGGGGCTCCATATGTATTGGGCCTAAATAAAATTAAGGGCAAACATAAAAACATACCTCGTGGTTTCACTTATTTGCAAAATGGGGTCTGAGAATTTTTTTTGCAAAATAGGGTCTGTGGTTTCAAATAATTGGCAAAAAGTAGATAAAAAATAATTTTTTATTTAGAATAGTGATATTATAGAAGATATTTTAATTCGTTCAACATTCTTATACTTTAGGCCCTGTTCTTTTCAACTTCTGAAAGCTGAACTGAACTGAAGTTGGTTGAACTGAACTAAATTGAATTGAAGTGAGCTGAACTGAACTGAACTTATTTTAGTGTAAATTTATAACTACACATAACTGAACTGAACTAAAGTGGACAGAACTAAATTGAATTGAATTGCAATCCAAGAGAAATGACCTTAACCTTATTATTAAAAAATTATCCGTCACGATTTGAGTAAGTTTTGAAGATTTTTTTTTCATTTTTATAATTTTTTAAAGTTTATCATGATATTTTAATTAAAAAATATTTGCATTATTAAAAAAATTTAAAAAATTTTCACTGTTGTATATTATTTTTTATTAGCTAATTCACTAAATTTCAAATAAAGTGAATATGATTACCCATTGTCATAACATAATTTAATATGGAGAATCTTCTTTTTGCCAATTTTTTGAAATCACTGACCTCAATTTGTAAAAAAAAAAATTCTCAAACACCATTTTGTAAATGTGCGAAACCACATGGTATTTTTTTGAAGTTTACCCTAAAATTAAATATTGTGAGGTGTTGGGTTTTAGGTGTCTTGTATGTTCATCATCTAAGCCCAAGTGTTATTTCTTTGAAGTCGTGTATTTGTAAAGCCCAGTTTTGTTAGCCCATTGCCTGGATATTGAGTTCCACTTTACTAAACAGTGAGTCTATACTATATGCTTGCAGGGCCGACCTTATAAATTATGAAGCCCTAGACGAAAAATAAATATTTTATCAATTTTGTAGTCAATTAAAATTAATTTGTTAAATACTAGTAGAAAAAACAAATTTTCTAACGTTGATATGCTCTCTTAAGAATATAAAAAATTTGATATTAAATTCATAAAGAAAAAAATATATAGGGGCCCTCATTTTTATGAGGCATTAAGCAGCCGCCTTAGTGACTTCTACTGTAGTGTCAGCCTTGTATTCTTGTCATGTGAAGAGAGGGAGCGAGATGGAATATAACCAGCCAATCTTTCGTCCATGATATTGTGAGCACGAGATTTTGCAGTCCCTCTCGTGAGACTATGATGATGTTTATTCGAATTTTTATCCTCGTATAAATTCAATTCGGGATGTCTAACTACGCATCCGGCAGAAGTTTGAACCGATGATTTTCACCCAAAAAATACAAAATATCTCAAAATATCCGTTTTGACCTTTTTAGGGCAGATTTGACCCCTCTAATCACCTTTTAGGCTAGATAACCTAGTTTTTGTTGAAAAACAGTGATCCAGAATCTCAATTAAACTAAAATATCTCGATCAAGTTTGAAAGAAACAAAAACTTAAACAAAGAATCTCCTAAATCCAAATAGAAGCTTCTGGTCAAGATCCAGCTACAAGGACATACATTGAAGACTACACATTACCTAAGCATATATTGGAATCCTTAGGTTAAAGTTTGGAAAGGAAACAACTTTAAACCTCTAAGACTAGCATCCGAAAGAACTGATTTCTAAGCATCCGGATAAGGACAAAATCTGGTGATACTGAATGAATCTAAAGACATCCGGAAGATTCTATTCAAGACAAAGGGAATGATTTCAAAATAATTCATTTCCCTCCATTTGGTCTTAGCTGTCAACAAATACCTTTCCCGAGATAAGAGCAAAAATAACAACTAGCTTTTTTAGAATAGTACAAAAAGCTGCTAACTATAAAGAGAAAAAGGTAATAACCTTTTTAACCTAGACCAATGAGAAAGGCGCGTGGAGCACACGGATTGGACCACTGGTTAAAAGTTGGTGAATCACCAAAAGGCAAGAAAAACGATCAATGACAACTTTTCAGCCCCAAACCCTAGGATTCAAATGGGTCAAAATATAGTCTAATGGATTGATCAATTGCTTCTGAAGCGCCAAATACAAGCTGAACAAGGCTGAAGATTAAATTAAAGCTCAACAACCCACAACAACTACATTTATGATAGAAGCCTATAAAAGGGAAGCTTCACACATTGAGAAGGTTGGCTGGTTGATTTATAAAAGCAATTAACAAAGAAAGAAGCATTCAATTAGTTTCCTCAAATCACGCCAAGAACCAAACACTTATTAATCTGTTTGTAAGAACCTTCAAAGTAATCTATAAACTTGAAGTGTTAAAAAACCAACCTTTTGATAAACCAAAGATTGTAAAAGCTTAATACTTAGGTGAGTATTAAGTGTGAGACTTAGCTAGAAGATGATTCTTTTAGTGGTATATTTTTGAAGAACTTAGCTTAAAATCAGGGTAGATTTTAAGTGGTATATTCTTCTAAAGCCAAAGGACTTAGCTTGGAGTGGACGCTTCAAGTGGTATATCCTACTTCTGGATGGGGTCACCATCAGGAGATAAGGGGAGAGGACTTAGCTAGGAGTTGGTGCTTCTAGTAGTATATCCTACATTCAGAAGTAGCAAAAATCTTCGAAGACAACTGTAAGGCTTGATTTCTGCCAGTTGGAAAGAAATCACACTAGTAGAAAAGCTCCAAGGAAGGAACCTTTGGGGACTGGACGTAGGCGGGGCTAAACCAGTATAAATTGCCTGTGTTTAACCTTGCTTTATTTTATTGCATAATCTATTAATTTGCATAATCTGGATCCTAACTATTCGGAACATTCAAACACGCTACACAAGACTTTTTAAAGCCTATAAATTCCACAAAAAAGGTCATTCACCCCCCTCTGACCTTATTAACATAAGCACGGGGATCAACAAGTGGTACTAGAGCGAGTGCTCAAAACTAGAGATCTAACAATCTCGACCTAAAGGTCTAAAATTTTGATTCAAATATCAAAATGTGTTTCCAAAACTCACAGCTCCTTCCCGAGGGTATGTCCATTACCCATCCTCCACTCTCCATCGGTGAACAGTACACGTTCTGGAAGAACCAGATGAAGAACTTCATTCAAGCACAAAGCATGCAAGCATGTTTGGTCATCAGAGATGGCCCTTATGAGCCTACTCATAAAGTAGAGGGTATGGTTACCCAAAAGCCCTCAAGTTTATGGGATGAAAATGATTTTAAGAAGTTGCATGAAAATGCAAACACTATTAACATGCTTCACTGTGATCTTAGTGTAATAGAATTTAATCAGATATCTGGATGTGAGACTACATAGGAGATTTGGCAAAAGCTGGAGGTAACCTATGAAGGAATAAATAAAGTGAAAGAAGCCAAGATTGATCTACTTTAGTAGAAAATTGAATCCTTTGAGATGGAGCCAAAGGAGTCCATCAGCAGCATGAACACTAGATATACAAATCTAGTAAATGAGATGAAGAGGCTGGGAAAGGAGATATCAGAAGTAGACATGGTCAAGAAAGTACTCTGGAGTCTCTCTAAAGAGTGGGATAATAAGAAGACTGCCATTGAGGAAGCTCATAACCTAAACTCCTATAGTTATGATGAGCTCATTGGCAATCTCCTAACTCAAGAGCTATCTTTGGAAAGATATAGCCAACAGGAGAAGAAGCCTGAAGAGAAGAAGAAAGCTATTGCACTTAAGGGAGAATCCACTGAATTAGCTTCATCCGGAGGAGAAGAGCAAGTCGAGGAACCCCAAAGTACCAAGGAGCAACTAGCTCTATTGACTAGAAAGCTCAACAAATATATACTAAAGAAAGATAGGAGGAAGTCTAGAAAATATGAATCCCGAAGAAAAAGAGCAGGCACATCCAGAAGAGACAGGTCTAGAAAGGTTTCGGAAGAGAAGAAGGATCCGGAGAAAGAAACTAGTTTCTTTGAATGTGGAGATAAAGGACACTTTAAAGCCAAATGTCCTAAGCTCAAGAAGGAAAGAAAATACAAAAAGAAAGCTATGGTAGCCACTTGGAGTGATAGTGAAGGAAGCCGTAGCTCATCTTCCACAGAAGAGGAAGAAGTCACCCATTGTGATTTTATGGCAATTTTTGATTCGAAAGCTGAACAATCCAGAAGAAAAGTATCTATGTAAACAACTGAGCAAATAGAAGATTCAGAAGCAAAAACCACTGAAATTGAGGTAAACTCTCACTCTAACTATGTATCTAACCTTGAACTTACTAGAGCTCTATGGATTGTGATCAATGCTGTGAGAAAGAACACAAAAGCAATCAAGTCCCTCAAAAGGCAAGTAATGAAGCTAATGGAAGATGCTGAAACCATGAGTTAAGATATCCATTTGCTGAGAATAGAAAAGCATATTGAAATGGTTGAAGAGAACTTCCTAAAGGAGCAAATCCAGATTCTAAATGCCAATATAATTAGGCTGGATAGGGAGATCACCCTAATGAAGGAAGCTTCTAGGAAGAGGCCGGAAGCAAAAGTTCCAAGAAGAGATCATCCTCCTCCTGCTCAGAAAAGATCCCAAAAGCCTTTCAATCCCAGAGAAAGGAATGTTAAGAAGCAACATCAAGCACAGAAGGTCCCAATTCCTCTAAAGGAACAATCCCAAAAGAGAAGGTTTACAAGGGAAGAAAAAGGAAATGCAGTAATGAAGGATCCACCCATGGTGAAAAAATCTCTTCCTCATCCTAATGGGACAGGAACAAGGATATACTACCATCCTATGGGCAAGCTAAGACTATCGCTCTAATGAAACTCCAGGGGCTTATCCTTATAGTGGATCCTCTTATGGGGAGGGAGAAGTGATGAATCAAACTATAGAGCTAAAGTTGCCCCTCCTGCTAGATTCCAGACTCAAAGGAATCGGGATGATGCATCTCTTTCCAAAGTAGGATACAAAGGGAACTATGGGAAGGAGGATCTTAAAAAGATTGAAAAGAAGCAGGAGTAGAACAGACCCATCTCAAGGTGTAGGTTTTGTGGGAAAAATAATCATATTACTAAATTATATAGATTAAAAAATGGTTATTATGATGTTAATCCCTGGCCTCAGATGGTTATTAACCCAAGAGATCTGATTGGGTATCCAAACCTACTTGATCTGTTTTACAGGTATGCCTTAGATCAACAGTAGAATAACACACTTGGTACATTGATAATGGATGCTCAAGGCACATAACAAGTGATGAGAAGGCCTTTATCACATTAACCCGAAAGAAGGGAGGGAAAATGAGTTTTGGAGACAACAAAAAAGGACAGATCATTGGACATGGAACTACTGGATCTGAATTAAAAATAAAAGATGTCTCACTAGGTGATGGACTGAAGTTTAACTTACCAAGTGTAGCCAAACTTTGTGACAAAGGGAGAAAAGTCACATTTGATTCTAGAGGCTACTCAATCTATGATAGTAAGTCTAATCAAATCATTCTTTATGCACCTAGAGTAAACAATGTCTATTCTGTTAACATTAAAAATGAGAAAAAATATTTGCTTGGTGTCTAAAGAAGAAGAATAATGGCTATGGCACCGGAGGTTGGGACATGTTAGTATAAATCTCCTGTCTAAACTAGCCAAAAAGGAATTGGTAGTGGGTTTGCCTAAGGTTTTTTTTGATAAGGATCATTTATGCACTGCATGTCAACTAGGTAAATAGCATAAGCAAAGTTTCCCTTCCATCTCTTACATTCCTTCTAAAAGAGTACTTAGAGCTCTTGCATATTGATCTATTTGGTCCAATCAAACCATTGAGTTTAGGTAGAAGAGAATAAACCATGGTAATTATGGATTATTCTTGCTATACTTGGGTTCTTTGGCTAGCAAGAAAGGATGAATCATTTGACCAATTCTCAAATACATTCATCCGAATAGAGGTAGAATAGGGCATAAGCATTGCACGCATCCGGAGTGATAATGGTGGTGAGTTCAAAAATAAGCATTTGAAGTTTGTAACTCCAAGGGCATTGAACATAACTTCTATACCCCTCATACTCCTCAGTAGAATGGAGTTGTTGAGAGAAAGAATAGGACCATAGTTGAGATGGGTAGAACTATGCTAAGTGAGAATTGTTTTCCAAAATACTTTTGGGGTGAGGTTGTAAACATAGCATGTTACATCTTAAATAGAGCTCTCATTAGAAAGATCATAGAAAAGACCCCCTATAAAATCTGGAATGGAAGAAAACCTAAAATTGGGTACTTTAAGGCATTTGGATGTAAATGCTAAATCCTAAATGATAGAGAGCAACTAGGAAAATTTGATCCTAAATCTGATGAAGCAATTTTCCTTGGCTACTCAATATATAGTAAGGCTTATAGAGTCTTCAACAAATGAACTCAAACTATGGTAGAGTCAATACATGTAGATTTCGATGAGACTAACCATGCAGTTAACAAAAGCTCCACTCCGGAAGATCCAGTTCTAAAAGCTGAAAACTCTGGAGAAAAGAAGGAAGATGAAGTTCTTGATTCATTTAAAATCAAGAAGTACAAAGAGGAAGATGAAGGAATATCATTTGATCCAGAAGTACAAGAAGATAATCTCAATCTAAAAGAGATTGATTTCAATGAAGGCCAATAAAGGGTGGTTGAGATAGAAGTGGAACAAGCCTTAATCCAACATAAAGACTTGGCAAGGTAAGTCCGGACTCATAGAGATCTTCTAGTTACAACCATTTTGGATAATGTTCAAAATCCAGTAAGAACCAGAGGTCAACTAAACCGGATGATGAGCCGTGCAACTTTTGTCTCTCTTATTGAGCCTAATAAATTTCAAGATGCTGAAGGAGATGAAAGTTGGATGATGGAAATACAAGAAGAGCTAGTTAAATTCACCAGGAATAATGTATGGGATCTAGTACCACCTCCCAAAGGCAAATCAATCATTGGCACCAAATGGGTTTTCCTAAACAAGCTTGATGAATCCAGAGTTGTTGTGAGAAATGAGGCAAGATTGGTTGCCCAAGGCTACAACCAGAAAGAAGGAATTGATTTTGAAGAAACCTTTGCACCAGTAGCAAGGTTAGAGGCAATCCAGATTTTATGCTCTTTTGCTTGATTCATGGGGTTTACATTATACCAAATGGATGTCAAAAGTGCATTTCTAAATGGAGTTACTTAAAGCACCTGGATCATGAGTACAAGTTTAAGAAGGCTCTATATGGATTGAAGCACACTCCAAGAGCCTGGTATGAGAGACTTACGTCTTTCCTCATATCTAAAGGATATATTCGGGGCAAGGCAGATATAACTCTCTTCATCAAGAAGCAAAAGAGTGATGTTATCCTAGTCCAAATTTATGTGGATGATATCATTTTTGGAGCTACTGATGATAAAATGTGCAAGAAGTTTAGCACTCAAATGCAGAAGGAATTTGAGATGTCTATGAAGGGAGAACTAAATTTCTTCCTTGGTTTGCAAATCAAGCAAAGTCCGGATGGAATCTTCATCAATAATCCAATTACACCAAGGAGATTCTAAAGAAGTTTGAGATAGACAAGATCAAGCCTATGTCCACTCTTATGGGTACAAATATAGTCCTCTCCAAGGTCTGTGAGGGAGAAGATGTTGATCAGAAGCTATACAAAGGAATGATTGGGTCCTTGCTATATTTGATAGCTAGTAGACCTGACATTCACTATATAGTCTATTACTGTGCAAGGTATCAAGTCAATCTAAAGGATTCTCATCTTATGGTAGTCAAAAGAATCCTCAGATATTTGCTAGGCACCACTGAAGTTGGTTTGTGGTATCCTAGTAATGGGAATTTTTCCTTGCAAGGGTTCATTGATGCTAATTATGGAAGAGACACTCTTGAAAGAAAGAGTACATCCGGAGGATGCCATTTCCTAGGAGACTGTCTAGTATCTTGGTACAATAAGAATCAAACTTTAGTTGCATTATCCACCACTGAAGTAGAATACATGGGTATAGGAAGCTGCATTGCTCAACTCCTATGGATCAAACAACAGTTGGAAGACTATGGAGTCTAATACGGATGTGTGGATGTGATATGTGACAATAAAAGTGCTATTGATGTGTTTAAGAATCTAGTGCTACATAGCAGGATGAAGCATGTTGATATTAAGCACTACTTCATTAGAGATCATGTCATGAAAAAGGATATGTCTCTTGTCTACATCTCCAGAAATGAGCAAAGGGCAGATATCTTTACTAAGCCATTAAGTAAAGACCAGTTCAACAAGCTAAGAGAGTCAATTGGAATGTCAAATCCAATTTGAAGGATAATCCGGAAGATAGCAAGGAATTATCTTATTCTTCCACAAGCCAAGGAATCCAGATATTGAAGAAAATTGAGTAAAATCTGGATCCGAAAGAAAAATGCTAGCTTAACAGACAAAAAGGACAAATTATAGTAAAAGCGCATAAAAGTAACTGCAATTTTTTTTGAATCTCAAACGTTTATTGGCTATCACACGAGCAAGTGAAAATCTAGCCATTTCAAAAATAAACCATTGCCATTCCCTGGTTTCAACGCCATTTACCTCTCCCCTCCAAAATTAACTGCCATGTCATCAATCCAATTAACTTTAACTGCATTCGAATTACCAAAATACCCTCACTTAGAAAATCCTATATAAACCCCCAAAAAACCCTGTCTTCTTTATATGAGCAATATTCATACACTGGTACTCTACAAAAATCAAAGTCCAACCTCCTAACCCTAAAACTTCCTTCAAACCTTTTCTCAAATGACTGCCATCGTGACTAGAGAAGGACCCAAAATGCTCCCAACACAAAACATCTTTACAGAGTTTGATCTGAAAGATTAAGATTTTGAGCCTCGAAAATTCAAAGCCAGTGATTCCGTTGTCCCCATAAATTTCTTGGGCGATAATTTCCTATTTGAGATAGACCCATATTCTAAATTAATTAAGGACCAGCATATGACAGATTTCCTCAAAATTAACTGTCCTACATGTCCGGATCTAGTGAAGGAATTCTATTAAAATCTCAGTGCCCACTCCACATTCGACGCTTTGAGAACCAAGGTTCAAGGAAGAGTCATAACTATGACTCTAGAGTTCTTTGAGAAACATCTCAACATGAAAAACGACGGGGTTCAACTGAGAAGTGATGGAGATGTATAGTGTGTCAAGTACAAACCCAAGCACTGGCTGCATCCAAATTATTTCGGGGATAAATTCTTCACCTACTTTCCAGAAGTGACAAGGTTCTTATAGCATGCACTAGCCAAGCTAATTCTCATCCGAAAGGGATCTCTAACTATGGTTTCATCCTTTTAACATTGTGTACTACAACACTGGGTGGAGAGCAGGGTAGTCAACATGCCGGTGCTTATCATCCACTACTTCAAGCAACACAACAACTCTCTTGGCACCTTGATCCCCTGGATATTACTTACCAACCAAGTGACCTTAACCAGATTCCAAGCAGTTAATAGAAAAGAAATTTTGGAGAGAAAATTCAGGAAATTAACCTTTAGGGAAACCTAATACGAGGAAAAAGCCAAGAAGCTCTGAGATGACAAGAAAAGTAGAGGAAGAAAAGCTGTGGATCCGGTAGAAGTTCCGGTTCTTAAGAAAGCAAGAACTACTAAGCTAGAGGCATAGAAGAAGCTTGCCATAGTTTCAATTGGGGAAGTCAATGAGGATACTTTATCCTTAACCCAACTATTGGACAAGTCTTTGGAGAAGCCTAAGTCTTGAGGAAGACTAATTAAGGTAGCTAATAAAGTGAAAAAGCCAGTCTGTGACTTGGAGGTAAGGGAGTCTATTATAATGGCTGCTGCTGTAATTATAGAGGGGTACAACAAGGGATAGAAAAGAAAGACAATAGATATGGTAACAAAAGAACATGGATCTAATGAGGAAGAAATAGAGGATGAGGCTCCAATTCCCTAGAAGTAATTCACCCGAAAGGGGTGTACTTTTGATGAGGCTGTAAAGGCCCAAACAGTTCAAAAACATCAAAAGAAGAGAGACAAGAATCCTACGCACATAGTTATTGATGAGGAAGCTGTTAAGAGGGTAGTAGTAGAAGAATTGGGTAAGGCCAAAGTTATAAAGGGAAAGAATGAGCCCGGATTCACCAAAGCTATCCTTTCGGAGGATCCCAATATGAGGATATGATGGCATGAGTTAAAGAAAATAACAGGATCAACAAAGTAACCGTAGAAGGACCCAGGGGCTCTTCCGATGTTCAACCTATACTCATTGATCTAGTAGATATGGAAGCCGTAGCCCGAGAACCGGAAGCAAATAATTTTCCTTTACTACCCAGATCCAGACCCCTTTCGAAAAATCTACTACATGTAAGAGATGAAACCATTGCTGAGAAAAGTCCTATAGAGGCAAATGAAGAGGGCATTGAGGACATTTCCAATGTACTTGGAGGAGTAAATAAAAGCCCTGAAAAGGCATTTGTAGGGGTGACAGAGGACATTTCTTGTCATCCGGGGGTTGAGGTGGAAGTAAATGAAGAAGAAAGAGAAACTAATTAGAATCAAATGCCAATTCTTGAGGTAATTCTTAACTCTGTCTCATTCAATGTAAATGAAAATTCTTCTGCTACTGCTGTTGAAAAAGGAAAGGACCACTTGGATGACCAATCTCAAAGTGCATCCAAGGATAACTAGTCCAACCCAAAAAACCAGATTCTGGAGGATGGACTTGGTCTGAGTTCCCAAGAGCACGCTCCTAGAGTGGACTCAAGGGGCAAGGCCAGTCCGAAAGATTGGTTGGAAGAAGAGAAGGAAGAAGAAGAAAAAGAATCTAGTGAAACAACAACATCTGAATCTGATGAGACCAAAAGCAATTCTAAATCAGAGTCTCCATTAGCTAGCCCAATTCGAATCCCAACCTCTAATAATCTTGCAATAGGTAAGAGAATATCCACTGCACTTAAAATTCTTCAGGAGGCTACTCATGAGGAATATGAGAAGAGTTATATCAAGCAGAGCCTATGAAATATCTGCAAACATTTAAAGGGTGTGGAAAAAGTACTGCTTGTCAAATTCCAGCCTCTAGATTTGAAGGGAGAGCTTGGGTTAATTAAGGGGAGTGTGCAAAAAATAGAATAAAAAGTGGAGGACTTTCCCACTACCGATCTGGTAGTAGAAGTCTCTCTAATAAAAGTTACTCCGGTCCTTAATGAGCTCAAAGCTAGCATAATAGAAGCAAACTATTCTACAGATCAAGCCAATACATGGGCTATAAATAACTGCGCAACACTCATGGAAAAAATAACTTCCTCATCCAATGATCTGTCCACTGAAATAAAGGAGTACATAGATACCAAGTTTGAAAACTTGACAAAATTCATAATTGAAAAGGAAGAAAAATCCCCTCTTCCAAGCCTAAATGAATCACAGCAAATCATTCTTAATAAGCTGACCAAGTTCATTGAAGAGGATAACCCAAATCTTTTTGATACACAATTAGCTGGTATTGCACAAGAAGTGTGTGGACAACTAAATTGACAAGATGATGTCATTGAAAGAGTAAGAGATGATCTTCACAAGGACTTGACAATAATAAACTCCAGCATTCATAATATCCGGAAGGATCTAGGCAAAGACATTGAAAAGCTGTAGTCCAGACTATCAAGCCTATCCATCTCCGGATCCTCTTCCAGTACATTAGGGATACTAGATTCTTTGGACACAAGGGAATCACTGCTCTTCTTAAAGCATTATTTCCATATTTTGACAAGAAAGATAGAGACTATGTGCTTCAAATGCATCCTTACATCACCAGATCCTACACACAGCTCCGGAATAACTTCCATCCCCTGTACTTATCTCCAGCAACTGTAGATCATATCCTGCAGCAAAGAAGACAAGGTAATTTAGATTACTCAAATTATTCTAAAGCTTGGCAAGAAAAGTAGGATGGCAAGACTTATATAGGGATCAACCCCCCTACTGAAAACAAAAAGGGGGAGAAGGATAAAGGCAAAGAAAAGGAAGGAGGAGTGTCCGATGGTGCATCTGAGAAAAAATCATTTAGCCATGTAATAGATAGATTACCTTTATACTTCATATGTAAAATCTATAATAGCTAGCTTCACATTTTCACTTATATATTTCTGTATTTGTAATCCTGCACTTCATTGATGTTAACTATTGTTAACAATAGAAGTATATATATATAGTGAAAATCAATTACAAAATTGCTTCTACAGTACAATATGTAATTATACTATAAAAAAATTAGAAGCTAGAATTCAAAAATATTGGGGGAGTTAGGACGCTAGAATTATGGGGGAGTAAAATTGTAAATGACTAAGTATAAAAAATTATACTTAGTTTGTGTAACTCCTTTTACCATAAGCTTAGTTTTTGTTTCCATCAAATATGGGAGATTGTTGAAAAACAGTGATCAGGAATCTCAATTAAACTAAAATGTTCTGATCAAATTTGAAAGAAACAAAAACTTAAACAGAGAATCTCCTAAATCCAAATGGAAGCTTCCGATCAATATCCAGCTATAAGGACATCCATTGAAGACTACAAATTACCTAAGCATATACTGGAATCATTAGGTTAAAGTTTGGAAAGGAAACAAACTTTAAACCTCCAAGACTAGCATATGAAAGAACTGATTGCTAAGCATTCGGATAAGGACAAAATTCGGTGATACTGAATGAATCTGAAGACATCTAGAAGATTCTATTCAAGACAAAGGGAATGATTTCAAAAAAATTCATTTCCCTCCATTTGGTCTTAGCTGTCAACAAATACCTTTCCCGAGATAAAAACAAAAATAACAGCTATCTTTTCAGAATAGTACAAAAAGCTGCCAACTGGAAATAGAAAAGGGTAATAACCTTTTTAACCTAGACCACTGGGAAAGGCGCTTGGAGCACACAGATTGGACCACTGGCTAAAAGTTGGTGAATCACTAAAAGCCAAGAGAAATGATCACTTACAACTTTTCAGCCCCAATCCCTAGGATTCAAATGGGTCAAATATAGTCTACCGGATTGATCAACATCTCCGGAAGCACCACATACAACCTGATCAAGGGTGAAGATTAAATTCAAGCTCAACAACCTACAATGGCTACATTTATGACAGAAGGCTATAAAAGGGTAGCTTCATACATTGAGAAGGTTGGCTTGTTGATTTATAAAAGCAATTAACAAAGAAAGAAGCATTTAATCAGCTTCCTCTAATCACTCCAAGAACCAAACAATTACCAATCTATTTGTAAGAACCTTCAAAGTAATCTATGAACTTGAAGTGTTAAAAAACCAACCCTTTGATAAACCAAAGATTGTAAAAGCTCAATACTTGGGTGAGTATTGAGTGTGGTACTTAGCTAGAAGAGGATTCTTTTAGTGGTATATCCTTGATGAACTCAGCTTAAAATCAGGGTAGATTTTAAGTGGCATATTCTTCTAAAGCTAAAGGACTCAGCTTGGAGTGGACTCTTCAAGTGGTATATCCTACTTTTGGACGGGGTCGCCATCCGGAGATAAGGGGAGAGGACTTTGCTAGGAGTTGGTGCTTCTAGTGGTATATCCTACATCCAGAAGAAGCACAAATCTTCGGAGACAACTATAAGGCTAGATTTCTGCCAGTTGGAAAGAAATCACACTAGTGGAAAAGCTCAAAGGAAGGAACCTTTAGGGACTGGATGTAGGCAGGGCTGAACCAGTATAAATTGCCTGTGTTTGAATTCTTTTACCCTAGCTTTATTTTATTGCATAATTTGTTAATTCACATCATCAGGATCCTACCTATTCGGAACATTCAAACACGCTAAACAAGACTTTTTAAAGTCTATAAATTCCGCAAAAAAGGTCATTTACCCCCCTCTGACCTTATTAATATAAGCACAAATACCAACAGTTTTTAGTCCTGCCATGGAGCCATAAAGCCTCCACTGGCTTCATGATACCGCAAGTGTGAGCACGGGCTTTTCGGTCGCCTTCGTGGAACAATGATTACTTTTTGCTCTAACCCTTTATGGACCAGTTGTCCTATTTTTGTGGTTTTAGTCGAGTTTGGAAAGTATCTTTTTAACGATTTTGGCCCTTAAAAATTTATCGAAGCCTTTATTTTTGCATAAGTCTGCGTGCCCACCTTCTTCCCCTTTTTCTCCGGCAGCAGCATCGACAATAGATCTGCTGACCCCGCCAGCGTTGTGGCTATGTAGCCTTTGCACCGCTGGCATAGTCTCCCTTTTTGGGAGACCATGCCTTGGCATGATCTGGCCACGTCCCTTGAGCCGGTTAGCCGTGCCATATGACGTGACCTAGATTTATCCGTGCCAGGCGATGCGGCTATGGTGTGGCCTGCCAGCCGTTGGCATTATCACTCATCTTGGGAAACCATGCTGTGGCCCCACCTCGGCCGTGTTGGTTGACGCGGCCGGCCATGCCATGAGGCATGGCCTGGGGATGGCCGCACCACGGGTGCGGCCTTCGAGTGTCCTGACCAAATTCAGGTGTTCTCTCTCCCTTCCTTGCTCTCTAAATCGATCTGATTCAATTTTTTTAACAAAATGGAAGGATTTTATGGACTAAATAGGTTATTTTCACTTGCTAAAGTCAATAAGAGTTGGGAAAATCACTAGATTCAGAACATTTGCCCATTGGAATACTAAAATATCATTTTTAGTTTCCAAGGCTTTTTTAGAGTGAAAAAGCTGAAGAAAGAGGTGGATTTTGGGTTAATACACATTAATCTGAATTCTTAATCGTTCTTAGGTTTAATCATTTAGTTTCAACAACTAAAATCAATCTAAATCTCAACTTAAAATGAATTTAAATAGGATTTAGGGACTTTTTCTCACAAAATCACTAAAATCCCTTACTAAATTCGTCGTTGTTTCTATCACAATTTTGTCACTATTCACCACCAAGATCATCAAAAGTGCTTGCCGAAGGTTGAATCGAGTCTCAAACATAGATTCACGGCCTAGAGGTGATTTCTGAGTTCTAATACATTCTATTTGGTTGTTTCTGCGCTTTTTCTCACTTTTATGTGTGGTCGTTGGGCATTTGACCTTTGCTTTCGGTTGTTTTTGTGATTTTTTAGCAAGGTTCTGACTAGCCACTCTAGCGACCACTAGGCCACTCGAGTGACACTTAGGCCGCCTTAACTGAGGCGGCCAGCTGTGTCACTCAAGTGGCCTGCTTGCCGCTGAAGTGGCAAGTCACTTCTTCCCCGAAATTTTTAGTTTTCTCACTCCTAATTCAAAGTATCAAACTTGTTCCGATGTTTTAAGTCCAAATCCACTAATATAGTGTGGGAAAGGATTTAAAATACCAATAATCTTGAGTTTTTGGGTGCAAAAATGCTGAATTTCGCCCATTTAAACATTTCTTCTGGTCGGCCACTTTGGTGGATGGCTGGCCACCTGAATGACACTTAGGCCACCTCAGTTAAGGCATCTAGCCATGTCACTCAAGTGGCCAGCCATGTCACTCAAGTGGCCTGCTGGTAAAAAATGCCCAAATGGTCCATGTGTGTTTTATTATGTGTTTTTGGTCCCGTTTTATCGTTTTATTGCATTTTTAACCATGTTTAATACCTGAAAAATTTCCTAAAAATCCTAAATATTCTATAATAAATTAAAATAATTTTTAATCTATTTTATTTTATTTATTTATTATTTAATTGATTAAATAACCTTTAAATGTCTAAAAGAAATGTATTTTTTACTCTAACAATTCAAAATAAATGTTTTTCTCCCACATAAAAATATAATAATTAACCGGAAATTGTTTATGACTTGTATATGCAAGTTAATGGGTGTTTTGCCATGATTACATGCCGTATCTGTGCTAAGGTTTCCCATGCAGGTAGATTTGGGTTAGATGTATGCTAGACAATCGGGTATTAATTATTTTTCCAGCATTGAAAAATGTATAGGAATTTGTAAAGCCCTGTAATAATTTTATTTATCAGCTTTATTTACTGCTTTCTGCATGATGTGCTGTATGATGAATGGATAATTATGTTGGAAAACAATGATCCGGAATCCCAATTAAATTAAAATATCCGAATCAAGTTTGAAAGAAACAAAAACTTAAACAAAGTATCTCCTAAATCCAAATGGAAGTATTCGGACAGGATCCAGCTACAAGGACATTCATTGAAGGCTATATGTACCTAAGCATACGTTGAAATCATTAGGATAAAGTTTGGAAAGGAAACAAACTTTAAACCTTCAAGATCAGCATCCGAAAGAACTGATTGCACAAGCATCTAGAAGAAGACAGATCCGGAGATACTAAGTCTGAAAGCATCCGGATGACTCAGATATCAAGACAATGGGAAAAGTTTCGAAGATAACTTTTCCCTCCATCCTTTTGGTCTAACAAAGTCAAAGATCCTTTCCCCATAAGGAAGTCAAAAGAGACAACTCACACTTTCCATAAAAAGGACGAAAGGACTGACATCGGACAAAAAAAGAAAACAACCTTTTTCACCCAGACCAATAAGGAGGTGCGTGGAGCTAACACTAAAAAACTAATGGTATAAAAGTTGGTGTGACACTAAAATATAAGGAAAATGATCACTGACATCTTTTCAGCCTCAATCCCAAGATTTCAAATGGGTCAAAATCTCTATCTAACGGATTGACCAATGGCTCCGAAAGCGCCACATCTTACCTGATCAACGGTGAAGATTAACTATAGCTTACCAACCCACAACAGCTACATTTATGATGGAATCCTATAAATGGGAAGCTTTATAAGTTGAGAAGGTGCTGGTTGATTTCACAAGAGCATATAACAAGAGAACTTGCAAGAAAGCAATTAGATTCACAAATCCCTCCAAGAACCAAATCTCTGAAAATCAGTTTGTAAGGATTCCTAAGTGAGTTATAAACTTAAGGAAGTCCAAAACTAAAATCTTTGATAAAAACCAAAGTGTAACATATCTCCTACTTGGGTGAGTAGTGAGATTGGGATACAACTTGAAGTAGGTTCTTTGAGTGGGATCTCCTTGTAGGACTCAGCTTAGATTCGGGGTAAAAGTCTAAGTGGTATATCCTACTACAGACAAAAGGACTCAGCTAAGGGTTGGTGCTTCTAGTGGTATATCTTAAATCCGGAAGGGGGTACCATCTGGAGATAAATTGTAAGGCTTTATTTCTGCCATTTGGAAAGAAATCACACTAGTGGAAAAGTTCAAAGGAAGGAATCTTTGGGGACTGGACATAGGCGGAGCCGAACTAGTATAAATCATCGTGTTTGATTTTTTTTAACTCTTTATTTATTTTGGCATCATATTTCATATCTGCATCATCCGGATCCATAACATCTGTAAGCCATCAAACACCCTACACAAGACTTTTAAAGTCTATTAATTCCACAAAAAGGGTCATTCACTCACCTCTGACCTTATATAGACCCTCACAGGGACCAATAAGAGGTATTAGAGCAAGTGCTTAAACTAGAGATCTAACAATCTCGAGCTAAAGGTCCATATATTTTTGTTTAAGAATCAAAATGAGTTTCCAAAACTCACAACTCCTTTCAAAGGGTATGTCTATTACCGGACCTCCACTCTTCACCGGTGAACACTACACGTTCTAGAAAACTGGATGAAGAATTCCATTCAGGCTCAAAGCACGATGGCATGGATGGCCATTTAAGATGGCCCATACAAGCCTACGCATGAGGTATATGGTTTAACCACCCGCAAGCCCTCGAGCTTATGGAATGAAAATGATTATAAGAGATTGCATGAAAATGCAAATGCTATTAACATGCTTCATTGTGCTCTTAGTGCAATAGAATTTAACAGGATATCCGGATGTGAGACTACACAAGAAATCTGGCAGCAACTGGAAGTCACCTATGAAGGAACTAGCAAAGTAAGAGAGGCCAAGCTTGATTTACTCTAGCAAAAACTTGAGACCTTTAAAATGGAGCCAAAAGAATCAATCAGTGGTATGAACACTAGATACACAAATCTAGTGAATGAAATGAAGAGGCTTGGAAAAGAAATTTCTGAAGTAGATACGGTCAAGAAAGTACTCCAGAGTCTCACAAAGAAGTGGGATAACTGTTGGGAAACTTGAAACATTTGGACAAAGATCCATGTACAAAGTTGTCCATTGAAGACATCAAATACCTAAGCATATGGAATCATCAGAATAAAGCTTTGAAAGGAAACAAGCTTTAATCCGTCATGAATAGCATCCCGAAGAGCTGATTGCTATATCTCTGGAAGAATGCAGATCTAGAGAATATAAGCCTAAAGTCATCCGGAAGACTCATGCTTGAAGATAATGGGAAAAGCTGTAAAGATAGCTTTTCCCTCCTCCTTTTGGTCTATAAAGTCAAAGATCCTTTCCCCAAGACAAAGACAAAATGACAACTTGCATTTTTCAGTGAAAGGATAAGAGGACTGACATCGAACTGAAAAAGCTAAAAACCATTTTCACCTAGACCAATAAGGAGGCATGTGGAGCTCACACCAAAAAGCTAATGGTGTAAAAGTTGATGCATCATAAAATGCTAAGTAAAATGATCACTGACCACTTTTCAGCATCAATCCCTAGGATTCAAATGGGTCAAATTACAGTCTAATAGATTGATCAATAGTTCCGAAAGCACCACCTATAACCTGATCAAGGGTGAAGATTTATTACAAATTCAACAACCCATAATGACTACATTTATAATGGAGGCCTATAAAAGGGAAACTTCACCAAATGAGAAGGTTGGTTGTTTGATTGACAAAAATAAGTAACAAAGAACAAGCATTCAATCAGCTTACAAATCCCTCCAAGAATCAATTAATTCCACATCTGTTGTAAGGATTCCTAAGCGAACTATAAACTAATGGAAATCCAAAAACCAAAACCTTTGTGAAAACAAGAGTGTAAGAATCTCCAACTAGGGTGAGTTGCGGGATTAGGATACAACTTGAAGTTGCCGCTTTGAGTGGGAACTCCCTGTAGGACTCAGCTTAGATTCGGGGTCGAAGTCTAGGTGGTATATCCTTCTAAAGAATAAAGGGCTTAGCTAGGAGTTGGTGCTTCTAGTGGTATATCCTACATCCAGAAGGGGTTATCATCTGGAGACAAATTGTAAGGCTTGATTCCTGCCAGTTGGAAACGAATTCACTAGTGGAAAAGCTCAGAGGAAGGAAACTCTAGGGACTGGAGTAGGCAGGACCGAACTAGGATAAAAATCTTCTATGTTTGATTTATCTAACTTTTATTATTTGAATTATATTATCATATCTGCATCATTCGGATCCATCATCCAGTTCATAATCAAACACGCTACACTAAGACTTCTTAAAGTCTTTATATTCCACGAAAAAGGGTTATTCACCCCCTCTAACCTTATAAAGACCCTCACAGGGACCAACAAGTGGTATCAGAGCAAGTGCTCAAACTACAGATCTAACAATCTCGAGCTAAAGGTCCATATATTTTGATTCACATATCAAAATGAGTTTCTAAAACTCACAACTCCTTCCCGAGGGTGTGTCTATTACCCGTCCTTCACTCTTCACTGGTAAACACCACATGTTCTGGAAAAATTGGATGAAGAACTTCATCCAATCATAAAGTATGCAAGCATGGTTAGTTATTAAAGATGGTCCGTATGAGCCGACTTATGAAGTAGAGGGTATAACTACCCGAAAGCCATCAAGTATGTGGAATGAGAATGGCTTTAAAAAGTTGCGTGAAAATGCAAATGCCATTAATATGCTTCATTGTGCTCTTAGTGTAGCTGAATTTAACAGGATATCTAGTGCGAGACTGCAAAAGAGATTTGGGAGAAGTTAGAGGTAACCTATGAAGGAACCACCAAAGTAAGAGAAGCTAAGCTTGATCTACTCCAACAAAAGTTTGAATCCTTCAAGATGGAGCCTAAAGAATCAATCAGCAGTATGAACACTAGATACACCAATCTAGTGAATGAGATGAAAAGACTGGGAAAGGAGATCCCAAAAGTAGAAATGGTCAAGAAAGTGCTCCGGAGTCTCACCAAGGAATGGGACAATAAAAAGACTGCCATTGAGGAAGCTCATGACTTAAACTTTTACAGTTATGATGAACTCATTGGTAATCTTCTAACCCAAGAATTGTCCTTGGAGAGATATAGCCAACAAGAAAAGAAGCCTAAGGAGAAGAAGAAGGCCATTGCACTTAAGGCAGAATCCACTGGATCATCTTCATCTGGAGAAGAAGAGCAAATCAATCAATCAATGTGCACCAAAGATCAACTTGCTCTACTAACTAAAAGGCTTAACCGATTCATAAAAGAAAGATAGAAGGAAGTTAAGAAAGTATGAATCCCAAAAACCTAGAGAGGGCACTTCCAGAAGAGATATGCCTAGAAGAAATCCAAAAGAAAAGAAGGATCCAGAGAAAGAAACTGCATATTTTGAATGTGGTGAGAAAGGGCATTTCAGAACAAATGTCCCAAGCTTAAGAGAACCAAGAAGTTTAAAAAGAAGGCAATGGTTGCTACTTGGAGCAATAATGAAGAGAGTAGCAGCTCATCTTCAACAAAAGAAGAGGAGATTGTAATTACGCATTCATGGCTCTGACTGATTCGGAAGTAGAGCAATCCGAAAGAAATGCCTTCAAGCAAGAAATAGTGCAAATCAAAGAATCATAACCAGATACATCAAACACTGAGGTAAATTCTTGTTCTAATTCTGCTTCTAATCTAGACCTTGCTAGAGCTCTATCTATTATAATCAAGGGTGTAAAGAAGAATGCAAAAATAATCAAGTCCCTCAAAAGTGCAGTGATGGAGTTGGCAGAAGATGCTGAAGTAATGGCATAAGACATCAACCTAGTTAGAGCAACCAAGTATATTGATATTATGGAGGAAAAATTCCTGAGAAATCAAGTCTAGATCCTAAATGCAAATGTAATGGGACTGGAGAGAGAAATCAATCTATTAAAAAAAGTATCTAGGAAGACGCCAGAGACAAAAGCTCCAAGAAGAGATAATCATCCTCCTGCTTAGAACAGCTTCCAAAAGACCCCTAATTAAATGATGAAGGAAGTTAGCAGGCAACCACAAGCCCAAGGATATACTGCTGCTCAAAAGAGAAAGGCTAAGGTGGCCTACAACCAACAGCTTATCAAATAAAGAAGAAATTATGGAGATAAAGTTGCACCTCCAACCAGCTTCTGGATTTATACCGGACTATCCACTAGTGTGCAAAAAGCTAGGTATAAAGGCAACTATAGGAAGAAGGATCTGGAGAAGATCATCAAGAAGCAAAAGCAAAACATACCTATTTCAGGGTGCAGGTTTTGTGGGAAAAATAATTATATTCCTAAATCATGTAGATTAAAAAATAGTTATTATGATGTTTACCCTTGGCCTGGGATGGTTATTAACCCGAGAGGACCCAAATTTGATTGGGTACCTAAACCCACTTAATCTGTTTTACAGGTATGCCTTAGATCCACAGTAGATCAACACACTTGGCATATTGATAGTGGATGCTCAAGGCACATGACAGGTGATGAGAAGGCCTTCCTTACATTGACCCGGAAGAAGGGAGGCAAAGTAAGTTTTGGAGATAGTCAAAAGGGACAGATCATTGGCCATAGAACCATTGGATCTGAATTAAAGATAGAAGATGTCTCATTGGTTGATGGACTGAAATTCAACTTCCTAAGTGTGGCCTAACTCTATGACAAAGGAAGAAAATTTAGATTTGATTCCGGAGGCTGCCATTTTCTTAGAGATTGCTTAGTATCATGGTATAGCAAGAAGCAAACTTTTGTTGCCTTATCCACTACAAAAGCAGAATATACGGTAGCTGGAAGTTATGTTGCTCAACTCCTATGGATCAAACAATAACTTGAAGATTATGGAGTTCAATCCGGATGTGTGGATGTAATGAGTGACAGTAAAAGTGCCATTGATGTGTCAAAGAATCCAGTTCTCCATAACAGGATGAAGCATGTCAATGTAAGGCACCATTTCATCCAGGATCATATGAGGAAGAAGGATGTTGCATTGATATACATTCCAACCAATGAGCAAAGAGCAGATATCTTTACTAAGCCTCTAAGTAAAGATCAATTTGGGAAGCTGAGGGAGTCTATTGGAATGTCCAATCCAATCTAGGATCAAACCAGAAGACAGCTTGAAATTAAGCTGGATCAAAGGCTAAAAACTCAATCCAAAAAAGAAGAAGTATTGGAGGGAAATCTATTTCGGAAGCATTCCACATCAATAGACAAGAATGAAAAATGGCAGTAAAATCTCATAAAGGTAACAGTTACTTTTTGAATTTCAAAAGTCCATTGGCTGTTACATACCTGGTAAATTCGACAATTATTTCACAATTAAATCATTCCTATTCCCCAGTTAAACTAAATTTACTTCTCTCCTAAAAATTTGACTGCCATGCTATCAATCCAGCCAAAATAACTAGCGTTCGGATTACCAAAATACCCTCACTTTGAAAAATCTATATAAACCCCTCAAATTCACTCTTCTTCCTCATGCGAGCAACTACTCTACTGTTACTCTACAAAAATCCTTTCTAAAAAATGGCCACAATCATGACTAGCAAAGGCCCTGTAAAGCTCCCTAACATCTTTACAATCTTCGATCTTAAAGGTGAAGACTTCACACCTATTACCCTCAAAGAAAGCGACTCTATCGTACCTATAAACTATCTAGGGGATCAAAACCTCAAAGAATTTCTCCAGATTAATTGCCCAACTTATCCTGAGTTGGTGAGAGAATTCTATGAAAACCTTTGTGCTCATAAGAAACTAGATGCTCTTCGCATAAAGGTCTGAGGCAAAGAAATTACAATAACTCTGAACTTCTTTGAACACTACCTTCATATAAAGAATAGTGGAGTGCATATGAGGGTGGATGGAGATGAAGCAAATGTGAAGTATGATCCAGAGATGTGGCTTTTGGAGAGATATTTTGGGGATAAGTTCTCCACTTACTGGCCTCAAGCACCTTGAGTCTTGCAGCATGTTTTAGCCAAGATAATCCTCATCCAGAAAGGATCGTTGACCACAGTGTCAACATTCTAACATTGCATTCTACAGAACTGGGCAGAATGTAGTGAAGTGAATTTTCCAGTCCTAATAATCCACTTCCTAAAGCATACTAGGAACTCACACGGTGCCTTGATCACTCGGATCCTCTAGGCATTTGAAGTCAACCTCACCGGATTCCAAGGTGCTAATGGAAAGGCCATCCTCTAGAAATTTTTTTTGAATCTGAGGTTCAATGAGATATGGGATGAAGCTAAGGCCATAAGGCAACGTGATGAGAAGAAAAACAGAACCTGGAAAACTACTGATTCGGATTCTATAGCCCCTGCTCCTAAAAAGCCAAGAACCAAGGTCCAAAAGAGAGTGGTAGTGGTTCCGGATGAAGTGGAAGATGAGGATACCCAAACCATCTTCCTACTACTCAAAAATTCCCCTGAGAAGCCAAAACCAAGGGGAAGGCTAATTAAAACCGCTGATCTATTAAAAAGACTAGAGTGTGATTCGGAGGAACAGAAAACCATTGCAATAGCTGCTGCTGCAATTAGAAAGGGTTATCAAAAGGGGCAGTAGAGGAAAGCATCAGAACTGCTAAAAGGGGAAATGGGTCTGATGAAGAGGAGACAGAAGATAAAATGCCTGCTCCTAAAAAGTAGTTTGCTCGAAAAGGATGCACTTTTGATGAGGCTGTAGAGGCTCAGATGCACTAGAAGAAATCTGCCAAAAGGCCAACTGCTACTGTCATTAATGAAGAGGCAGCAAAGAAAGTAGTTATGGAAGAGTTGGCCAAGGCCAAAAGCTCAAAGGGCAAGAATATGCCCGAATCAAATGAGGACATCCTTCCGGAGGATCCTCAATATGAAGAAATGATGACATCTATGGCAGAAAACTACCAGTTGAACAATCTAGCCATTTAGAGACCTAGTGGATCCTCTACTATGCCTATCCTCGTAGACTCTCAAGCAATGGCCCAATTATCAAGGATACCAGAATCAGGCTACTTCCCCTTTCAAGCTATAATAGTGCCTCTTCCGGAAAACTTGCTCAGTCCGAAAGTTGGAAAACCCACTAAAGTAAGTCCTGAAAAGGCAGTAGGAGAGGGCATTGAGGACAATACCAATGCACCTGGGGGAGATATTATAAGTCCTGAAAAAGCAATTGTAAGAATGACTGAGGTCAGATCCAGTCATCCAGGGGTTGTGGTGGAAGATGAAGCTATAAATAATCAAGTCCAGCTGCCATCTACTGAGGTAAATTCTCTCTCAGAAAATATTATTATTAATACTAATGATACTGCTGCTATTGAAATAGCAATTGCAACAAAGGATGACTTGGATATACTAGTATCCAAGGAAGATGTGCCCAACCCGGATAATTCCATTTCGGAGGAGGGACCATGTCTAGAATCCAGTGAGCACACTGATAGAGTGGACTCAACGGGTGAGGCAAGTATAAAGGATAGGATGGAGAAAAGGCAAGAAGATCAAGAGGTAAATGAGAAAGAGTTAGAACCTGAACCCTCCAAAAGCTGCTCTAGCTTCGAAGGTAGATCTTCAAGCTCATCTGATAGGGAGGAATTCCCTCCCAAGGTCAGCCCAATGAGAGTGCCTGTAAATAATACCGTAAAATCCAAAGTCTCTACAATACTTCATTTGCTTAAGGAAGCTGCTCAAGAAGAGAATGAAGAGGGCTATTTCAAATAGAGTCTCCAAACCATTTGCACCCATCTTCGAGGTGTTGAGAAAGAGTTGCTGTGACAGGCTGCTAATCAAGTTATTAGTGAAAAATATTGAAGACAAGGTCTTGGATTTCCCCACTCCCGGAGCAATAGTAGAAGCCTCTCTCTCTCAAATCACTCCAATCTTGAATCAGCTTAAGGAAAGCGATTCCACAACAAATAGAACAGCTGGTCAAGCTAACAAATTGGCATCAAAAAACTGTGGAACCTTACTTGACAAGATCACATCATCCTCCTTTGAGCAAATAAAAGAGATCAAGGCTTACCTGGATTATAAGTTTGAAAACTTGTCAAAATTCATAACTTAAAAAGATCCTACAACAGCAATAAATGATTTGGGGGTAGATCAGGACGTCACCCAAGAAATGTTGGTGCACTTTATAGAAAAAATTGTTCCCAAATTTAAAGAGAAAATTTTGGATGATATGGGTGATGAACTACAGAGCCATATAATCGGACTAGAAAAGCAAATAAGTGATTGGAAGGCATCCATCTCCAAGGAACTCTCTCTCCAATTTGAATCTCTGCATAATGTCCACAAGGGGCTTAGTGAAGAAATAACCCTACTCCAGACCAAAATAATAATCTTTCAATATCTAGAGCTTCTTCCTCCCATGCCATTCCAGAAAACCAGCTCCTTCCGATGTTCCACAACCTTATCCAGGCCATTGGAGATTCTGGCTTCTTTGGACAAAAAGGGATGACAACTCTCCTCAAGGTCCTCTTTCCTTACTATGACCCAAAGGATCAAGAGCTTGTCTTATGCATTCATCCATCTATCAAGCAGTCCTATGACAATCTAAAGAAGACTATCCGACCTTTCTATCTCACTCCGCCCATGGTTGACAAGGTTATTGAGGAGAGGTCCAAAGGCAACGCTGACTACACAATTTATTCAAATGCATGGCAAACAGCTTGGGAGAACAAGACTTATATGGTTATAGACCCCCAAGTTAGAAACAAAAAAGGGGGAGAAGAGTATACAAGAACATGGATATGGAAATGGAAAAGAGAAAGAGGGAGCATCCAGAGGAGACCAGAATTAGACTAGCTATCTTTTGTAATATTTTGTAATAGTTAGATTCACTATTATATTTCTGTAATATGTAATCTGAACTTCATTGATGTTAACTATTGTTAACAATAGAAGTATATATGGTGAATATATCTAATTCTCAAAAAGCTGCTTCTAAAAGTACAATCTGCAATTGTACGAAAACATACTTAGAAGCTAAAATTGAAAAACATTAGGGGAGTTAGGATGCTAGAATTATGGGGGAGTAAAATCTGTAAATGTCTTCGTATAAAAAATCATACTTAGTACATATATACTCCATTCCCTTTTGTTTAGTTTCTATTTCCATCAAATAGGGAGGTTGTTGGGAAACTATGATCCGGACCATAAACTAAACCAAATTATCTGTATCAGGTTTGAAAGAAACAAAAACTTAAACTATGTAAATCCCAAATCTAAATGAAAACATTCGGACAAACATCCAGCTACAAAGCTATCCATTAAAGACATCAAAATACCTAAGCACATAGAATCATCAGAATAAAGCTCAAAAAAGGAAACAAGCTTTAATCCCTCAAGAATAGCATCCAGAAGAGCTAATTGCTATATCTACGGAACAATGCAGATCTAGAGAATATAAGCCTAAAGTCATCTAGAAGACTCATGCTTGAAGATAATGGGAAAAGTTTCAAAGATAAGTTTTCCCTCCACCTTTTGGTCTATAATGTCAAAGATCCTTTCCCCAAGATAAAGATAAAATGACAACTTGCATTTTTTAGAGAAAGGATAAGAGGACTGACATCAGACTGAAAAAACTAAAACTGGTTTCAGCTAGACCAATAAGGAGGCGCGTGGAGCTCACACTAAAAAGCTAATGGTGTAAAAGTTGATGCATCACAAAATGCCAAGTAAAATGATCACTAACCACTTTTCAGCATCAATCCCTAGGATTCAAATGGGTCAAATTATAGTCTAACGGATTGATCAATAGTTCTAGAAGCGCCACCTATAACCTTATCAAGGGTGAAGATTTATTACAAATTCAACAACCCACAACGGCTACATTTAGAATGGAAGCCTGTAAAAGGGAAACTTCACAGAATGAGAAGGTTGGTCGTTTGATTGAAAAAATAGGTAATAAAGAACAAGCATTTAATCAGCTTACAAATCCCTCCAAGAATTAATTAATTCCATATCTATTATAAGGATTCCTAAGTGAATTATAAACTTAAGGAAATCCAAAAACCAAAACCTTTGTGAAAACAAGAGTGTAAGAATCTCCAACTAGGGTGAGTTATAAGATTGGGATACAACTTAAAGTTGGTGCTTTGAGTGAGAACTCCCTGTAGGACTCAACTTAGATTTGGGGTAGAAGTCTAAGTGGTATATCCTACTAAAGACTAAAGGACTTAGCTAGGAGTTGGTGCTTCTAGTGGTATATCCTACATCTAGAAGGGGTTACCATCAGGAGATAAATTGTAAGGCTTGATTCCTACCAGTTGGAAAGAAATTCAATAGTGGAAAAGCTCGGAGGAAGGAAACTTCGGGGACTAAAGTTTGCGGGGCCGAACCAGGGTAAAAACTTTATGTGTTTGATTTCTCTAACTTTTATTAATTGCATTATATTGTCATATCTACATCATTCGGATCCATCATCCAGTTTATAATCAAACATGCTATAGTAAGACTTCTTAAAGTCTTTATATTCCGCAAAAAAGGGTCATTCAATCCCCGTTGACCTTACAAAGACCCTCATAGGGACCAACAATAATAAGAAGACTGCCATTGAGGAAGCTCATGACCTAAACTTTTATAGTTATGATGAGCTCATTGGAAGTCTCTTGACTTAAGAGCTATCTTTGGAAAGATATAGCCAACATGAGAAGAAGCCTAAAGAGAAGAAGAAAGCTATTGCACTTAAGGTAGAATCCACTAGATCAACTTCATCCGGAGAAGAAGAGAAAGTCACGGAATCTCAAAGTACCCAGGAGCAACTAGCTCTATTAACTAGACAGCTCAATAGGTTCCTACAAAAGAAAGAAAGGAGGAAGTCTAGAAAATATGAATCCCGAAGACCAAGGGAAGGCACATCTAGAAGAGACAAGCCTAGGAAGAATCCGAAAGAAAAGAAGGATCCCAAAAAAGAAGCTGCCTGTTTTGAATATAGGGAGAAAGGCCACTTTAGATCAAAATGCCCTAAGCTTAAAAGAACCATGAAGCACAAGAAGAAGGCAATGGTGGCCACTTAAGCAATAGTGAGGAAAGTAGCAGCTCATCTTCAACAGAAGAAGAAGAGACTGCCAGCTGTGCATTCATGGCGCTGACTAATCCGGAAGCAGAGCAATCTGGAAAGAATGTCTCTATTCGAGAAACAATGTAAATCAAAGAATCAAAATCAGAAACAGTAAATAATGAGGTAAACACTTATTCTGATTCTGCTTCTAACATTGACCTTGGTAGAGCTTTAGCTATCATGATCAAGAGTATGAAGAACACAAAAGTGATCAAATCCTTAAGAAGACAAGTGATGAAGCTTCCTGAAGATGGTGAAGCATTGGCACAAGATGTCAATTTGATAAAAACTACCAAGCATGTCGATGTGGTTGAAGAAAAATTTCTGAAAAATCAAGTACAAATATTAAGTGCTAACTTGATGGGTTTAGATAGGGAGCTAACCTTGATGAAGGAAGCATCCAGAAGGAGCTCAAATCCTCCTCAACCAAGAAGGAACCCATGGTAGAATACACAAAGAAATCAGTACCAAGCTGCAAAAGGAAATCCAAAGCCTTCCAACCAAAAAGTAAAGGAGGTTAGCAAGAAACCACAAGCGCAAAGATATACTGCTGCATAAAAAGGAAAAGCTAAGGCATCATATAATCAACAATCTGCCAAACAAAGAAGGAATTATACAACAAAATTTACACCCTCAGCTTGCTTTCGGATACACACCGGATCATCTACAAGTGTACAAGGAGCTGGATTAAAAGGGAACTATGGGAAGGAGGATCTTAAAAAGATAGAAAAGAAGCAGTAGTAGAACAGACCCATCTCAGGGTGCTGGTTTTGTGGGAAAAACAATCATATTACTAAATTTTATGTAGATTAAAAAATGGTTATTATGATGTTAATCCTTGGCCTGAGATGGTTATTAAACTGAGAGGACCCAAATCTGATTGGGTACCCAAACCCACTTAATCTATTTTGTAGGTATGCCTTAGATCTATAGTAGATCAACACACTTAGTACATTGATAGTGGATGCTCAAGGCACATGACAAGTGATAAGAAGGTCTTCATCACATTGACCCGGAAGAAGGGAGTCAAAGTGAGCTTTGGAGATAATAAAAAAGGACAGATCATTGGACATGGAACCATTTAATCTGAATTGAAAATAGAAGATGTCCCACTGGTTGGTGGACTGAAGTTCAACTTACCAAGTGTAGCTCAACTCTGTGACAAAGGAAGAAAAGTCACATTTGATTTTGGACGCTAATCAATCTATGATACTAAGTCTAATCAACTCATTCTTTATGCACCTAGAGTGAATAATGTCTATTTTGTTAAAAATAAAAATGAGAAAAAGAATATCTAATTGATGTCAAAAGAAGAAGAATCATGGCTATAGCACCGGAGGTTGGGACATGTTAGCATGAACCTCCTATCCAAACTAGCCAAAAAGGAATTGGTAGTGGGTTTACCTAAGGTTGCTTTTGATAAGGATTACCTATGCACTACATGTCAATTTGGTAAACAACATGAGAAAAATTTCCCTTCCATCTCCTACATTCCTTCTAAATGTACTTGAGCTCTTGCATATTGATCTCTTTGGTCCAATCAAACCATTGAGTTTAGGTAGAGGAGAATACACTATAGTAAAAGTGGATGATTATTCTCGATATACTTGGGTTCTCTTGCTAGCAAGCAAAGATGAAGCCTTTGACCAATTCTCAAAAAAATTCATCCGAATAGAAGTAGAACAAGGCATAAGCACTGCACGCATCCAGAGTGATAATGGTGGTGAGTTAAAAAATAAGCACTTTGCTAAATTTTATGCCTCCAAGGGCATTAAACATAATTTCTTTGCCCCTCACACCCTTCAACAAAAAGGAGTTGTTGAAAGAAAGAATAGGACCATAGTTGAGATGGCTAGAATAATGCTAAGTGAGAATTGTTTGCCAAAATATTTCTGGGGAGAGGCCGTAAATACAACATTTTATATTTTAAATAGAGCTCTCATTAGAAAAACCTTAGAAAAGACACCCTACGAAATATGGAAGGGAAGGAAACCCAAAATGGGTACTTCAAAGCATTTGGATGTAAGTGCTACATCCTAAATGATAGAGAGCAATTATGAAAATTTGATCCTAAGTCTGAAGAAGCAAATTTCCTTGGCTACTCAACACATAGCAAGGCTTACAAAGTCATTAATAATTGAACCCAAAGTGTAATAGAGTCTATGCATGTAGATTTTGATGAGACTAACCATGCTGGCAAGAAAAGCTCCACTTCAGAAGATCTAATTTCAGAAGCTGAAAACTCTAGAGAAAAGAAGGAAATTCAAGTTCCTGATTCCTTCCAAATTAAGAAGTATAAAGAAGAGGATGAAGGAATATCTTTTGATCCAGAAGTACAACAAGTTGATCTCAATCCACATGAGATAAACTTTAATGATGCCTAAGGAGAGCAAGCTGAGGCAGACGTAGAGCAAGTCCCAGTTCAACATGAAGGCTTACAAAGGGAAACCCAGACTCATAGAAATCATCCTATAGGAGCCATTTTGGATGATGTCCAAAATCCAATCAGAACCAGAGGACAACTCAATAGGATGATGAGCCATGCTACTTTTGTCTCTCTCATTGAGCTAAAGAAATTTCTTGATGCTAAAGGAGATGAAAGTTGGATGATGGCAATACAAGAAGAACTAGATCAATTCACCAGAAATGATGTTTGGGATCTAGTATCACCACCAAAAGTAAAGTCAATCATTGGCACCAAATGGGTATTTTGGAAGAAGCTAGATGAATCCAGAGTAGTGGTGAGAAGCAAGGCAAGATTGGTTGCCCAAGGCTACAATCAATAAGAAGGGATTGACTTTGAAGAAACATTTGCCTCTATAGTAAGATTAGAGGCAATCCGGATTCTATATGCTTTTGCATCATTCAAAGGGTTCACATTGTTCCAAATGGATGTTAAAAGTGCATTCTTAAATGGAGTTATCCAGGAAGAAGTCTATGTCAAGCAACCTCCTAGATTTGAAGACTCAAAGCATCTGGATCATGTTTACAAACTAAAGAAAGCCCTCTACGGATTGAAGCAAGCACCAAGAGCTTGTTATGAGAGACTCACTACATTTCTCATATCCAAGGGGTATATCTGGGGCAAAGTAGATACAACTCTTTTCATCAAAAAGAAGAAGGGTAATGTTATTCTAGTCTAGGTCTATATGGATGGCATCATCTTTGGAGTAATATATGAAAAGATGTGTGAAGAATTCATCACTCAAATGGAGAAAGAGTTTGAGATGTCCATGATGGGAGAACTAAATTTCTTCCTTGATTTACAAATCAAACAGAGTCCGGATGGGATTTTCATTAACCAATCCAGGTACACCAAGGAGATCTTGAAGAAGTTTGAAATGGACAAAAGCAAGCCTATGTCCACTCCAATGGGTTCAGATATAGTCCTATCCAAGAATTGTGAAGGAAAAGATGTTGATCAGAAGCTATATAGAGGAATGATTGGATCACTTCTATACTTGGCAGGTAGCAGACCTGACATGCACTATGTAGTTTGCTACTGTGCAAGATATCAAGCCAATCCTAAGGATTCATATCTAAAGGCAGTAAAGAGGATCCTTAGATACTTTCTAGGAACCACTAAAGTTGGGTAGTAATAGAGAATTTACACTCCAAGGCTTTACTGATGCAGATTATTGAAGAGACACTCTTAAGAGAAAGAGTACATCTAGAGGTTATCATTTCCTTGGAGATTGCTTAGTATCATGGTACAATAAGAAGCATACTTCAGTTGCCTTATCCACTACAGAAGCAAAATATATGGCAACTATAAGTTGTGTGGCTCAACTCCTGTGGGTCAAGCAGCAACTAGAAGATTATGGAGTCCAATCTGGATGTGCGGATGTAATGTATTATAACAAAAGTGACATTGATGTGTCAAAAAATATAGTACTTCGCAGTAGGGTGAAAAATGTTAACATCAGGCATCATTTCATCCGGGATCATATGATGAAGAAGAATATTTCATTGGTTTACATACTAACTAATGAGCAAAGGGCAGATATCTTTACGAAGCCATTAAGTTAAGATCAATTCAACAAGCTAAGGGAGTCAATTGGTATGTCAAATCCAATTTGAAGAAAGATCTAGAAGATAAGCATCAGTTAAATTGATCCCCTTCAAGTCATGGTATCCGAAAAATGAAGGATAATGTGTTGACTCTGGATTTAGAAGAAGAATTGCCAGCTCAGTAGAAAGGATTAACAAATGGCAGAAAAAGCGTGGTAAAGTAAATCTACACATTTTGAATTTTAAACGCTTATTAAGGAGCCCAAGAGTGGTACAATTAATGGTTGAAGTTCAAAATAAACTATTCCCATTCTCCTATTTTAACGCCATTTATGTCTCTTATAAATTCCATCTACCATGTCATCAATACAGTTAACTTTAAATACGTTCAGATTACCATTATACCCTCACTTTGGAAATCCTATATAAACCCCCTAAATTTCAACTTCTTCCTCATGCGAGCAACTCACTACTGTTACTCTGCAAAATCAAATTTCCAAACCCTAATTCCTCCAAATTCTCAAATGGCAGCCATAATGACCAACTACAAAATCCAAACCCTTCCTCCACAACATTTCTTTGTAAAGTCTGATCTCAAAGATAAAGATTTCATACCCATTAACCTCAAAACTCATGAATCAGTAGTTCCCACTAACTACTTGGGAGACAATTTCCTTTTTCAAATAGACCCATTCTCCAAACTCATCGAGGATCAACACCTAGAGGATTTGTCAAAAATTAATTGCCCAAGGTATCCAAAATTGGTGCACGAGTTCTACAACAATCTGAGAGCACACTCTTACTATGATGCTCTCAGAAAAAATGTTTAGGGGAAGGAGATAACAAGGACACCAGATTTCTTTGAGAAGCATCTTGATATAAAGAACAATGGAGTTCTGATGAGGGCTGATGGAGATGAATTAAAGGTGAAATATCATCCTCTGTTGTGGCTCCCTGCTAGGTACTTTGGAGATAAGTTCTCGACCTATTGGCCTCAAGGTCCAAGGATTTTGGAGCATGTTTTTGCAAAATTAGTCCTCATCCGAAAGGGATCCTGAACCATAGTGTCTTCCTTCGAACACTATATGTTACAGCACTAGGCAGAGTGCATGGAAGTGAATAAGCCAGTGTTGATCATGTTGGATATGATGTATGCCCTTAAGGCAATTAGGGTGATATATCTTAATTATGTAATAGTACGAATAATTTATTTAATCAATAAAGGCATTTAATCTTTTGTTTATATCAATGTGCTTGTATTATAGCTAGTTAAATATATTCATTGATGTATGTATGCAAAAGTCCTTGACATATCATAGCATGAAGTCAGAGAAATTATAGTTGGACCATATTTGGTGGAACCTGCTTCATGTGCAGTTATGATTATGTCTAAACTATCCCTAGTCATAGTTTCATCAAGAAAGACTAGCATGTGGTCAACTTTCTTGGAAAGGGTCTAAGTAGTTAATCTCCTAAAAGACTGAAGGTAGTGCCTTAAGATTGACACATGGATATATCTGGGAGACATATTTGAGACCGCAGTAAGATAAACACTTGGTGTATATATCAATGTGTTAGTGTTTATCTTCATGCGATAAGGTTTGTGAATATCCTAATACTTGAGATACTGGTTACCTTGTATGGTACTATTACTATACTTTGGGTCATTTCTATATACTCATTAATTTAGGGTGCTATGGGTGATTACAGGTATAGTGATGATAACACATTTGTACGCTAAGTAGTCAGAAAGAATCCATGACTCCAGATATATTAAGGAGTTGTACCTGGCCACTTGTTGAAGTGATGATTGCCATAAACCTCTGATCAGAGTATGTGTTTGATAGAAATGGTTTCTAGTCAAACACACAATGGTAAAAGGCAATATACTTCGGTAACAAGTAAATAACTTGGATAGCTTGGAGCAACCTTACTATTAGTGGGTTAACACTTTAACCGAACCCTATAAACCAGATGGTACTGATATTAAAGAATGGAAGGATTTAATTGCATTGGATAACTATTGCATTAATCGGAATTAAGTCATAAGCGCAAATGATGTTCAAGTAATGGGGGATGGTAGACCCTTCCTAGAGGTGTACTACAGTAGTTTAAGGAAATCGAGTTCTATTCATAGTCTAGAACCTCGAGCCAATGGTTTCATTAGAACAAGGGTTGGTTAAGCCTTAACAGCTCAATACTTCGGGATCCTATAAGGTCACACACATTGGACCTTCATCGGACTAAGTAAAGAACAAATACTTTTAATCTATAACGAAAATATAATATAAATAATAATTGGATTATTGTTTAATTGGTTAAAGTTGATTGTATCAATTTTGGATGAAATAAGGAATTTAATTTGACCGGTAACTGTTTTATTAAGGTCGTAAAATAAATATTTGAATTGGGGAAGGAGCTAGAATTGCAAGAAAAATAAGGGTTGGACCCTTCGCGAAAAGGACTCGTAAGCCTGAAGGCTTTGTGGGCCTACGCGAGCCTGCTCGAGTGCATAGGCACTCGTGGCCTATAGGTAGCGTAAGCTAGGCTTAAGCTGGCCTGCAGCAAGACAAGGTAGGCTTGTAAGAGCCTGCCTTGTACAACCTTTCCCACCTGTGAGGCCTAGATCGCGGGATAAGGCAGGCTCACAAGAGCCTGCCTTATGCGGCAAGGACTCAACTTGTAGAGTAAGTCGGGTCGGCGTGGGCAGCACGTGGATCCTATGGGATCCGCATGTTACCAAGGGCGGGATGGGGATTTTTCCCCATCTCGCATTAAATTTGGGGAGCCCTAGCTACCCCTATAAATTGATCCCTCTTCTCCATTCCATAGTGCACCAAATTCAAGTGGATCTTGAATCTTTAGAACATATATTTTTGGGTGGGAATTTTGGAGCGATCTAGCAATTGCTCAAGGTTCTTCGGTTCTTCCTCATTGGGCGGTTTCGATTGGTGGGGTTGGTGTGGATACTCATAGAGGCTATCCTACTTTGGAGGCTTGTGTAACGAAGTTCTGCTAACGCACGCTTCAACTAGTATGTCCTTATTTTCTCGTTTTATTATTAAGCAATTTTCTTTAAGCATTTTAGACTTAATAATTATGCTTAGGTTGTTTTGCATGCTTAGTATATTTTATGCTTAGGTTATAGCTTAGAGTTATAACATACTTAGTGTAAAATTTATGCTAGAATATAATTTAGAATTATGGTATGTTTGGCTCTTTTGCATTCTAACCTAGGTAGAGAATTATTTAGTTATGGCTTTATTTAATTTATATGTAACTAATAGGAGTTCCTAGGGACATGAACAAAATTTTGAATTTCCACCACGCCTGTTATGCATGTTCAATCTGACTGTCAGTTCCTAACAGTGGTATTAGACCCTGCCTATTTAGTGCATAATTAAGTTAGAAGCGAACTAAATATTATTTTCTATATAAAATGATTTGTTTATTTAATTGTTTGGAACAATATATATGAACTTGTGCCTTTCATTTCAAGGTTAGAAAATGGTTATGAATAATTTTGAATAAGCCCGCTCAACTTACTCAAATTATACAAGTGTCAATAATTTATTTAAATTACATGGGTTATAGATGCTTCCAATTTACATGAATTGGGAGAACAAAATTTATTAGTTCAAGAGAATCCATTGGTCTTCAAGCTTGTGCCCTTATTTGTTCTGGCTAAGGATTGGACTTAGTGTCTACTCCTTATAGGGCACCTCTCCTACGTGGGAACCTACATCGGTGAAATTTGAATTGACCAACCGGGGGATTAATATGAACTAATTTATTTTTAGTATATAAGATGGTGCTTATATATGTTTCTATAACAAAGTAAAAAATTAAATTTATTGAATAAAAGCTTAAAGGAAATGCAATATAAACATAACAAATAAAAGCGTTAATTATTTTGCATATAATCTAGGTTGATGGAATAATTGTGATAAAGAGCTGAACCCACCTAAGGTTAGACCTTATGAATTAATTCTAAAATTCCCTGAATTAATACAAGTTATTATAATTTTGTCCATCTGATAAAATCCTAGATTGGGTGAGACGCATAACATCAATAAAATCCCAAAGAAAATATATTAAGGCAAGTTGTAGTCTTCCCTACTCAAATTTATAATACGATCTCTTTGGGCTATCAAAGTGCTACGTAAAGCATTCCTTCTACTCCACATTGATTGGTTGTAAAGTTTGGGATAGGGTCTACCTTAATAGAGTTAGGGTAGTCCACCATAAAATTAGGGCCTAGGCCTAGATCTGAGACATATTCAAGGAGATGCTAATATAAGAGCACACATCCCTTGGGATTAGGGAACTTGAATGAATTAGCAATTGCATGAGATGCAATTGGAATGAGATTCCAACTATGACTTACTATCATGACTTGACTCATAAAATTAGGGGTTGTAATAGACTAGTTATAGATGCTACCTAGTAGGAAATTTAGTTGGGCTAAAATTCTCGAATTCAATAGAATTGGCTATTGTAAATATGGAATAAAATAGTAGGACAAATGTGTTTAATTAAGTGACCTTATATTAAATGCATGTACTTAAACTAATATCTATACTCTTTTTCTTTTCTTATATCTTAGGTTGAAAATGACTTCTAATGTTAGTCTCCGTATGTTACTTGACACCGTATTGAATGGCTCAAACTTTTCTGATTAGTTTCCAGCTGTGAGAATAGTTCTCAGATCCGAGAGAATTACCTACATTCTAAGTGAAATTTTCCCTGTAGAACCTGATTCTGAGGATCGTGTGGAACATGATGCCTGGTTGAAGCATAGGAAAGATTGTGAGACTCCCATATGTATCATGTTGGGGTCCATGAATCCTAAGCTTTATAAACAGCATGAGAACATGCCCCTAGAGGACATGGTTCTCCATCTTGAAGAACTCTTTTTGGGGAGGGAAAGGACATAGAGGTATGAGACCTCCAAGCTCCTTTTTGGTACCAAGATGTAGACTGACACCTCTGCCTCTCAACATGTACTAAAACTCTTGGGATACCTTGAGAAGCTGAATCGATTGGGATTCGTGATGAATTATGACTTGAGCATTGACCTTGTGTTGATGTGCTAGATAGATAGTTACTCAGGCTTCATGACTAACTATTACATAAACAAGATTAATTCTACTATCCCTAAATTAATCAATATGCTAAAAATAGTAGAACCTCAGATCAAGAAGAATTAAACACCTCTGCTGTTTATTGAAAAAGGCAAGGTTTCTAAGAAGAAGAAGCAGGCACTGGATGCTAAGAAAAGAATTAGTAAGAAGAAGAAAGAAAAGAAGGCATCTGAGTATGTCTGCTTCCAATGTGGGAAACCGGGACACTGGAAGAGGGATTGCAAAGCTCCTACTTCTGAGCATCTGAAGATGAAGCCTATAGAGGCATCTACTTCAGGTATGTTTGTAACTGAAAATTTTGCTACTTTTCTGCATGAATCCCCTTGGTTATTAGATTCTAGTTGTGGTTCTCAAATCTATACTTCTATGCAGGGACTAAGGAACTGTAGAAAACTTACAAAAGGGGAGATGGACCTACGAGTGGGAAATGGACCGAGAGTTGCTGCAGTAGCCGTAGGGAGTTTTAGTCTTATTTTGCCAAGTGGACTTGTTTTAGTTTTGAATAATTGTTACTACATTCCAAGTGTTACTAAGAATATTGTATCTGTTGCGTGTTTAGCAGCAGAGGGATTTAAAATTTTATTTTCGAATAATAATTGTCAGATTCATTTTAATAATGTTCTTTATGGTTATGAAATGTTGAAAGGTGGCATTTATGTTCTTGATACTAAAACAGAAGTTTTCAATATAAACAGTGTGAGGAAAGTAAAATTTGATTATGAGAATTCCTTCCACTTACGGCATTATCGTTTAGGCCAAATAAACAAAGATCGCTTAACCAAGTTGCATAAGCGTGGAGACTTGGGCCCAATAGACTTGGAGTCTTGTGGTGATTGCGATCCTTGTTTAAAAGGAAAAATGACAAAGTTAAACTTTCAAGGAAAGGGTGAGCAGGCCACGAGTACATTGGAACTTATACATACTAATGTGTGTGGTCTAATAAGTGTTCAAGCACTAGGAGGATACTCCTACTTCATAACCTTTATTGATGATTACTCACGATACGGTTATTTGTACTTAATGAAGCACAAGTCTAAAAGTTTTGAAGAGTTTAAACTATTTAGAGCTGAAGTAGAGAAATAACTTTAGAAAGGTATTAAAACACTTTGATCGGATCGAGGTGGAGAATACTTAAGTCAGGAGTTTCAGGATTATTTATAGGAAAACTGGATAGTTCCCCAGTGGACCCCTCCTTATACACCCCAACACAATAGAGTGTCAGAAAGAAGGAATCAGACTTTATTAGATATGGTCAGGTCCATAATGAGCCATGCAGATCTTAGTAAATCCTTTTAGGGATATGCACTGGAGAGCGCGGTTTGTATTTTAAACTGGGTGCCCTCTAAATTAGTTGATTTTACACCTTATGAAAGATGGTGTAACAAGAAGCGACCTCTAAGTCACTTAAGAGTATGGGGCTGTCCTACTATGGTAAAGAGGATAGCATCAGATAAGCTGAATGCCAAGGCTAAAAAATGTCTGTTCATTGGATATCCAAAGGAAATAATTTAATATCTGTTTTACTAACCGGAAGCACAAAAGGTATTTATGTCTTGGAATGCTCACTTTTTGGAAAAGGAACACTTACTTGCAAAAATCAGTGGGAGCAATATTGGACTGGAAGTTCAAGAGGAAGAAACAGACAATCAACTGATTGACCCCATTCTAGATACACAAGAGAGTGTGATCCAAGAACAACCTGTCAAAACATAATCATTACGAAGATCAGGTCGTGTTCATAAAGGCCCCGATAGATATGGGTTTATCACCACTGATGATAAGGAACTATATCTTATGGAGGATGATGAACCAAGGACATATGATGAGGCAATGAAAAGCTCAGATTCCAATAAATGGCTAAAAGCCATGAAATCAGAAATGGATTCCACGTACAAGAACCAAGTTTGGAATTTAGTTGATGCACCACAAGAGGTTAGACAAATTAGGTACAAGTGGGTCTTCAAGAAGAAGATAGACATGGACGATAATGTAATTACCTATAAAGCAAGGTTGGTTGTGAAAGCTTATAGTCAACGGGAAGGTATTGACTATGATGAAACTTTCTAACTGGTAGCCATGCTTAAATCCATCAGGATACTCCTCGCCATTGTTGCTCTTTACGATTATGAGATCTGGTAGATGGATGTAAAAATAGCATTCCTGAATGGGGATTTAGACCGAGATGTGTATATGACACAACTTAAGGGTTTTACATCTCATAATGGCTCGAAGGTATACAAGCTACAAAGATCCATTTATAGACTTAAGTAGGCATCTAGAAGTTGGAATATAAGGTTTGATCAGATAATCCAGGAACTAGATTTCTGCCCAAATGCTAATGAGCCTTGTGTTTACATAAAGGTTAGTGGGAGTGCAGTCGTTTTCCTAGTATTGTTTGTTGATGACATTCTGCTAATAGGAAACGACATTTCTCTTCTTCAAAATGTTAAAGTATGGTTGTCAAGAGAGTTCCCCATGAAAGACCTTGGTGAAGAAGCATTTATATTAGGTATAAAGATCTACAAGGATAGATCTAAGAGGCTATTAGGTCTTTCTCAAAGTATATATATAGACAAGGTAATGAATAGGTTCAACCTTAAGCATTCTAAGAAATGTTATCTCTCGGTGACAAAAGGGATAAACCTATTTAAGGCTGAGTGTCCAAAGACAGCTCAGGGTGGAAAGCACATGAAGGATATACCCTATGTATCCACGATAGGATCTATCATGTATGTTATGATATATACTAGGCCACATGTCTCTCAGGTTCAAGCTTTACAAGTAGATATCAGTCAGATCCAGGTGAAAAGCACTGGATGGCTGTCAAGGCAATCCTTAAGTACTTGAGGAGGACTAAGGATGAGTTCTTGATTTATGGAGAAGGTGACCTCACAATTAGAGGTTACACAAATGTGATTTTTCAATCTGACAAGGATGACTTTAAGTGTCAGTCAGGTTTTGTGTATGCGTTAAATAATGAGGCATCATGCTAGAAAAGTTCCAAGCAAGAAACTACTGCTGATTCAACCACAAAATCTAAATACATTGCTGCATGTGAAGCAGCAAAAGAAGCTGTCTGGTTAAAGGGATTTATTGGAGATCTCGGTGTGGTGCCTGAGGCTGTTGATCCAATTAATTTGTATTATAATAATAATGGTGCCATAGCTCAGGCAAAAGAACCACGGTCTCATCAGAAAAATAGACATGTATCCAAAAAGTATCATATAATCAGGGAGATTGTTAATGCTAAGATAATAAGATTAGAATATGTACCCACTGATCAGAACCTCGGGGATGGTTTGATAAAGCCATTGACTCAAGTCAAGCATAACCAGCATGTTAAAGCATACAGATTAAGACATATGGCTAATTGGCCTTAGTGCAAGTGGGAGTTTGTTGGATATAATGTATGCCCTTAAGGTAATTAGGGTGATATATCTCAATTATGTAATAGTACGAATAATTTGTTTAATCAATAAAGGCACTTAATCATTTGTTTATATCAATGTGCTTGTATTATAACTGGTTAAATATATTGATTGATGTATGTATGTAAAAGTCCTTCACATATCATAGCATGAAGTTAGAGAAATTATAGTTGGGCTATATTTGGTGGAAACTGCTTGTGCAATCATGATTATGTCTAAACCATCCCTAGCCATAGTTTCATCAAGAAAGGATATTGATGAAGCGGAAAGACTAGCATGTGGTCAACTTTCTTGGAAATGGTCCAAGCAGTTAATCTCCTAAAAGACTGAAGGTGGTGCCTTAAGTTTGATACATAGATATATCTAGGAGATATATTGGAGACCGTAGTAAGATAAACACTTGGTGTATATATCAATGTGTTAATGTTTATCTTCATGCAATAAGCTTTGCGAATATCCTCATACTTAAGATACTAGTTACCTTGTGTGGTACTATTGCTATACTTTGGGCCATTTCTATACACTCATTAATTTAGGGTGCTATGGGTGATTACTAGTATAGTGATGATAACACGTTGGTAAGCTGAGTAGTCAAAAAGAATCCATCACTTCGGATATATTAAGGAGTTGTACCTGATCACTTGTTAAAGAGATGATTGCCATAAACCTCTGATCAGAGTATGTGTTGATAGAAATGGTTTCTAGTCAAACACACAATGGTAAAAGACAATATACTTCGGTAACAAGTTAATAACTGGGATAGCTTGGAGCAACCTTGCTATTAGTGGGTTAACACTTTAATCGAAACCTATAAACCAGATGGTACTAATATTAAATAACGGAAGGAGTTCATTGCATTGGATAGCTAATACATTAACCAGGATTAATTCATAAGCATAAATGCCGTTCTAAGTAATAGGGGATGATATACCCTTCCTAGAGGCGTACTACAATCGTTTAAGGTAATCAAGTTCTATTCACGATCTAGAACATCGAGCCAATTATTCCATTAGAACAACGGTTGGTTAAGCCTTAACAGCTCAATACTTCAGGATCCTATAAGGTCACACACATTGGACCTTCATCGGACTAAGTAAATAACAAATAGATTTAATCTATTACAAAAATATAATATAAATAATAATTGGATTATTGTTTAATTGGTTAAAGTTTATTGGATCAATTTTGGATAGACCAAGGAATTTATTTTGACCAGTAACTATTTTAGTAAGGTCGTAAAATAAATATTTGAATTGGAGAAGGAGCTAGAACTGTAAGAAAAATGAAGGTTGGACCCTTCGCGAAAAGGACCCATAAGCCCAAAGGCTTTGTGCTGGCCTGCAGCAAGACCACTCGAGAGCTGGGCTTGCAAGAAGTCCTGCGAGGTCCAGCCCGTGGGACGAGGCAGGCTTGCAAGAGCCTGCCTTGTATAGCCCTTGCCACCCGCAAGTGGAGCAGGTCGGGTCTACATGGGCAGCACGTGGATCCTATGGGATCTGTGTGTTGCCAAGGGCGGGATGGGGATTTTTCCCCATCCCGCTTTAAATGCGGTGAGCCCTAGCTCCCCCTATAAATTAACCCCCTCTTCTCCATTCCTTAGTGCACCAAATTCAAGTGGATCTTGAATCTTTAGAATATACATTTTCTGGTGGGAATTTTGGAGCGATCTAGCAATTGCTCAAGTTTCTTCGGTTCTTCCTCATTGGGAGGTTTCGGCTGGTGGGTTTGGTATGGATACTCATATAGGCTATCCTACTTTAGAGGCTTATGTAATGAAGTTCTGCTAAAGCACTCTTCAACTGGTATATCCTAATTTTCTTGTTTAGTTATTAAGTCTTTTTCTTTAAGCGTTTTAGTCTTAATAATTATGCTTAGGTTATTTTGCAAGCTTAGTATATTTTATGCTTAGGTTATAGCTTAGAGTTATAACAAACTTAGTAAAAAATATTTATGCTAGAATACAATTTAGAATTATGGTATGTCTGGCTCTTTTACATGCTAACCTAGGTAGAGAATTATTTAGTTAAGGCTTTATTTAATTTATATGTAACTAATAGGAGTTCCTGGGGACAGGGACAAAATTTTGAGTTTCTGCCATGCCTGTTATGCATGTTCAATCTGACTGCCAATTCCCAATTGATCATCCACTTCCTCCGACAGTACAGGAACTCCCACGGTGGTCTAATTATAAGAATCCCACTGGCAATGGAGTAAGTTTCTCTGAATTTAAGTCAGTCTAGGGGAAAGAAATTCTTGAGAAAAATTTATGAAACTGACATATGGAGAAACCTTGAATGAGGAAAAGGCCATCAAGTAGAGGGATGAGAAGAAGAGCAAGGCTAGGAAGGCAGTGGGTCCAATTGAAGATGCTCTTATTCCCAAGAAGGCTAGAACCACTAAGTCTAAAGCATCAATGCAACTGGCTCTTGCTTTAATTGAGAAAGATGATGAGGATACCTAAAACCTCACTCAATAGATGAACAAAAGCCTTACGAAGCCTAAGCCAATGGGGAGGCTGAGAAAGGCAACAGCTAAGAAGGGGAGGAATGTGGAAACCCTAGAAGTGATGGTGTAGGATCAAGCTTCGACTGTGGCTGAGGCTATTTTAGCTGAAAGAAGGAAGCCAGGAAAGTCCTTGGATGAAATCCTGGCTGATAATGATGAAGCTCCAAAATCAAAGAGGAGGCAATTCATCAAGAAGGGTTGTACCTTTGATGAGGCTGTGACAGCCCAGAAAAGTAAAGCAAAGAACCTTGGTAGAGTCATTACAGATGAGGGAGCTGTAAAAAGGGCTGAAGAAGATGAATTGGTTAAAGCCAGAAAAACCAAAGGCAAGCATGTGCCTGGATATCCTGAGGAAGTCACTCGAGATGATCCTCAGTATGAAGTGATAAAGGAAGCCATGAACGACAATGACAAAATCAATAAGCTTACAATAGAAGGACCCAGAGGTTCTTCTGGTACCCAGGCTATCCTTATTGCTCCAACAGACCTGGGAAATCTTGCCTAGATTTCGGAAGCAGACCTTTTTATCTTCAAGCCACAAATTGGACCACTTCCAAAAAATCTACTAAATCCGGATGTTGAAATCGTTAATGAAGAAAGACCTGAAAAGTCATATGAAGAGGATGTTGAGGACACTGCCAATATGCTTGGGGAAGTAGTTAAAAGTCCTGAAAAGGCATTTAAAGGGAAGATTGAGGACATTGCCAGTCTTCCAGGGGTTATGGAAGTGGCTGAAGGAGTGAAAGAATCAGCAATCCCAGACATACCAGCCATTGACGTACTTCCTAATTCTAAAAATATTAATGCTGTGTTATCTGAGGAAATAGCTGTGACTAAGGACAACTTGGATACACATGCTCAAAATGAATCTAAGGAACTAGAATCCAACCCGGAACAAATCATTCCAGAGGAGGGACTAGGTTTGGGATCCAATGAAAACAATTATAAAGCTTCAAAGGGAGAGGCCAGTCTGGGGGAAAGGTTGGCGGAGAAGGATGATTCTAGTAAAGAAGAGAGCAGTACAGAGAAAAGAAGTGATGGGGAACCATCCGAATCATCCAAAAGCAGTTCAAGCTCCGGAGAAACTTCATATTCCTTATCCGAAAAACTAGCTAAGCCCAGAACTGTAAATCCCCAGCCTACTAGATGTGAGAAACTCAAAGTGACCCCTTAGACTGATCGAAGAAGCTACTATTAAGGGACACATAGAAGATAATATTTCCAAATCTCTTTAGGAAGTTATCACCACTCTTAAATCCGTGAAGACTCTTCTACAAGACAAATCTTGTGCTCCGGATTTACAGTCAGACATTGGGGAGATAAAGGGGAGTGTGATAAATATAGAGAAGAAAGTGGAGGAATTTGGCACTATTGAGTTGGTGGTAGAAGTTTCACTTGCCAAAGTCACTCCAGTACTTAATGAGCTAAAAATAAGTGTTGCAGTAGCAAACGGTTCTACCGATCAAGCCAACACAGGAGCCAATAACAACTGCGCCACCATCATGGATAAAATCACCTCCTCCTCCTCTAAATTGACCATAGAAATCAAAGAATATCTGGATTCCAAGTTTGGAAAATTGTCAAAATTTATTACTGAAAAGGAAAAGAAATTAGAGCTCACAAGCCTAAATGAAAAGCAACAAGCTACATCAGACAAGCTCACCAAATTCATTGATAAAGAGATGCCCAAACTCCTTGCCAAACAAATGGAAAATATTGCAATAGAGTTTATAGGCCAAATGAATGGGCAAGACACAGTCATCAACAACATCAAAGAGGCACTTTCCAAAGTCCTCATGACTTTCAATACTAGCATTCACAACTGCCTCAGAGATATGGACAAAGAATTTGTAAAATTAGCATCTAGCTTATCTAGTCTGTCCATCTCTGGATCTTCATCCTCATCATCCATTCCGAAAATCCAACTTCTCCTTGCACTTTAAGATCTTGTCCAACATATTGAGGACACAGGCTTCTTTGGCCATAAAGGGATAGCTACACTCCTAAAGGCACTCTTCCCTTAATTTGATTAGAAGGATCATGAACATGTTCTATCCATGCATCCTTACCTCACAAAGTCATATACCCAACTCTGGAAATTCTTTTAGTCCCTACATCTAACTCCAGCCATAGTTGACACCATCGTAGAGCAAAGAAGAGAAAGAAATTTGGATTATTCCATATACTCCAAGGCTTCGCAGGAAAGCTGGGATGGCAAGACTTATATGGTTATAAACCCCTAAGCTTATGCAAACAAAAAGGGGGAGAGTAAGAAGGGGAGGATAAAGCTAAAATAGAAAAGAGGGAGAGGAGCAAAGGCAAGGAGAAGAAAGGAGAAGCATCTGGAAAGCAATAAATTATAATAGAAATAGCTATGTAATAATTGTAATAGCTAGAGTTATTTTTCACTCATGTATTTCTGTAATATAGAACTTCATTGATGTTAACTATTATTAATATCAGAAGTATATATAGTGAAAAATACCATAAAAAATTGCTTCTAAAGTACAATCTGCAATTATACTACAAAAACCTTAGAAGCTAGAATTGAAAAATTTTGAGGGAGCTAGGGATGCTAAAATTATGGGGGAATAAAAATTGTAAATGACTAAGTATCAAGAATCATACTTAGCTCATAAAAACCCCTTTTCTTATGCTCAAATGACTTAGGTTTTTGTTTCCATCAAATGGGGGAGATTGTTGGAAATAATGATCTGGAACACCAAATAATCCGGATCAGGTTTGAAGTAGACAAAACACCTAAGTAGAAAAAGACCTATGTCTCTTTATCCAGACATATACCTAAAACATCCAAAGTCCAAGTCAAGTATTAAAGTGAAGACAATTACCTAAGAAGGAAAAGGAAAGAATCTGGTTAATGTTTGGAAAGGAAACAAATTTTGAACCGCCCAAAATAAGATCCTGTAGAACTGATTGATTAACATAGGAATAGCAAGAGAAAAAGTCATCTGGAAGACACAATTATAAAGATAGAACTTTTCCCTCCATCTTTTTTGGTCTAGATGTCGAAGATCCTTTCCCTATATGCAAAAGATAAAAGACAGCTAGCATACTTTTCAGAAAAGGACAGAATGACTGACACAGGAAAGAGAAAAAGGTAACAACCTTTTTCACATAGACCAATAAAAAAGGAGCGTGATACACACACTCTAGACTACTGGCATAAAAGTTGGTGAGTCACTAAAATACAAGGAAAATGATCACTGACAACTTTTCACCTCAATCCCAAGGATTCAAAAGGTCAAAATCTCTGTCTAAAGGATTGATCAACGGTTCTAGAAGCGCCAAATATTACCTTATCAACGGTGAAGATTAACTCAAGTTCAACAACCCACAATGGCTACATTTATGATGGAAGCCTATAAAAGGGAAGCTTCATAAGTTGAGAAGGTGCTGGTTGATTTTAAGAAAGCATTCACAAGAACATTTGCTGTAAATAATCAGTAATACAATCCCTCCAAGAATGAAAACCATTCCAAACTTATTTGTAAGGATTCCCAAGTGAAGTTATAAACTTGAGGAATTCCAAAACCAAAATCTTTGAGAAAACCAAAGTGTAAAAAATCTCCTACTTAGGTGAGTAGTGAGATTGGGATATAGCTTGAAGTTGGTGCTTTGAGTGGGATCTCCCTGTAGGACTCTGCTTAGGTTTGTGTAGAAATCTAAGTGGTATATCCTCCTAAAGACAAGAGGGCTCATCTAGGAGTTAGAGCTTCTGGTGGTATATCCTACATTCAGAAGGGGTTACCATCCGAAGATAAACTATAAGGCTTGATTCTTGCCAGTTGGAAAGGAATCCACTAGTGGAAAAGCTCGAAGGAAGGAAACTCTGGGGACTGAAGTAGGCGGTTGTGTTTGATTCTCTAACTCTTTGCTTTATTGCATTATATTTTATATCTGCATTATCTAGATCCATTACATCTGGAACATAATCAAACACGCTACACAAAGAGTTTTTAAAGTCTATTAATTCCACAAAAAAGGGTCATTCACGCCCTCTGACCTTATTTAGACCCTCATATGGACCAATAAGATAAACAATGGCAACTTCCCCTTAGAAATCACCAAAACACGCATGTTTTAGAATTAGGTTGTATACTTTCTTGCCGTTTATTGGTGTTAGAGTTAAGCCCCAGATTTTTGAATGGCGTTGCACAAGAGCCATAAGGTTGGAAGAGGTTTCGCTAATCGTGTTTTATTTGTGTTGTGCTCATTCATGCAATATTCATGCATAAGCCGCCTATGGCTGATCTTTTTTTTTGTTTATGCTTACCCATAGTCTCCCTTCACTTGAAGTGGGAATTTAACGATATACCTAAGATAATTTGGGTCCCGATAAACCATACCTAGTTCATTAGGAATGAAGAAGGATTTACACGTCTCATGTATATTGGGGATAAGCTTTGCATTATAAGCCCTTCTATGATCTATCCCTGTAAACCACCCTACGTATATAGCATTCATCACTTCTAATAATGTGTAACCATTCATTTCATTCATGGTTAGATTCGGGCTGATCATCTTTTGGTTTCTCAGTTAGGTGAAGAAGTCACTTTTGTCCTAGTCTAGCTTGGCACCGATCCGGTAATCATTTGGTTTGTCGCTCAAGTTCAGTTGCGAGTTCTTTGTCTGAATCTGATTTGGTGACTATGGCTGATCCACTTTTGAGTGATGCGCCTGTCAAGGGTACTCCTTCCTGCCTCATTAGGGTCAGGGTCAGTCTCAGATGCGTGTAGAGTTAGCCGATGTTATGGCTCAATTTATCGAGTTCGATCTCTTCAGAAATGCTATCTAGGAGCAGTGTGAACGGGCGGACAATTTTGGGTCTTGTTGTGTACGCAGAGTGTGGTGCGCGGGGGATAATTTGGTGCAGTTTGAGGAAATCACGATGTTTAAATGCAGTGGCTTTGTAAGCCAAAAATGTGATTATATTAAGAAATATATTTGCACATTTTATTGAGAAAAGATATTTTTGAAATAAAGCATTTTAACTTTATTTAAAAATAAAATAGAGTTGCCACCCGGTTCATCTCCATTGGTAATTGTGGTATACTGTCCTAAAGTGGGATTTTTATTCCGAAAAGAAAATGAGATTCTTAGTTTGGACATAATAGTTACTCATATTATTCAAATTGTTTGGATTAATTTTGAAATTTTGGAATTTGTGGTGGTATCTGCAACGACTTTATTTAAGAATTATATTCAAGAAATAAAGTGGGCATTATAACGGCTTAATAAGTAGGCATTTTCTACCAAATTTTTGGTAGAGTAACGGTAGCACTTGGGTCTGGGCCCGAAAACTTGGATAGAGTTTCCTCACATTCTAGATGTTTGTCTATACCTACGAGCTTATTTACACATATTATAATTTAAGTGGCACCAGTTGCTCACTTAACCAGAGAAATGGAATGCAATATGTGATAATAAAGCAATAAAAATGTGTTTTAATGAATTTGAAAGTTGGGCTTAGAGCCAATTACCCTTAGTTTACCTTTTCATCTGTCCAGGATGACTTGAGAGCCGGTGCAGGGCCAAACTTGTCAGAGGTTGTGATTTGATTGGAAAATAGATTTAACCCAAGTTATGACTATAATCTTGGATTATTTCTAAAAGAAAATGTGAGATTTGGTCGTTTTTAGACTGAAGATCACTATAGGATCTTGATCTAAAAAGGCTGTGAGGTGAGTTTGTACCAAATGTCTATGATTTTGATAGATTTCGGGGCTTTTGGGATTCCCAGAACTGAAAAATGACACAAAGGTAATTTTGGGATTTTTAAATGTTTTGTCTCTTTTTATAAATGAGGGGGTGCGCCCCTTTATATAGAAGGGTGGTAATTAGCCGGCTGGCTAATTACATAGGTAAATAACCGGTGGACTAATTACCGCTCTGGTAGGATTTTACATTAGATCCTGTAAATCCTGGCCGGATCTCTGTAAGATTTGATTTTTTTACATTAGATCGGTAAATAGCCGGTGGACTAATTACCTATGTTTGACCAAACTTTACCTTTTTGATTTTTCAATAGGAAATGCTAAATCGGAGCTTCCCTCGAGTGTGGATTTTTGAGTTTCTGATTTTGGATGACAATTCGGTCCTTTTTGGGTCATTTGTCTGATCGCTGGACGAAATAGGCATTATTCCTCATCGGGCCAGAACGGACCTATGCTAATAGTTTGCCCCTCACATACATAAATTTTGTGCTAGAAATTTGGTCATATGCGAAACAAACAAAACATCATGTGTGGGATGCAATGAGTTAAAAATATTTTTAATCGACAAATTTTGAAACAAAATATATTTACCCCTGCGATTAATTTTTTTAATGAGTTTTGGATGCTTGATGCATGTGTGACTGTGTTAAAATAGCTTTTAGATCTGCTCGTGTTGTAAATGATGCAGAAAATGGATGAAAAATGCAAAATTACGAAAATTTTGAAAATACACTAATTACCTATATAACGGTAACTTTTATAGCCGCTATGCGTAAACGTGTGGAACATTTAAACACGTGACAGCTGGATAGGTAATTAACCGGCGGGTTAATTACCAGCGGTCTATAAAAACAATAGCTTGGCTCCCATTTTCTTTCCACCAACAATTCTCTCTTCTTTCTTTTGCGTTTTCTCCTCCTGATTTTCACAAATTTCTGCCTCCGAGCTATTTTCAACGATGATTTCTTTCATTTTCTTCCTTCTCTTTAGATTCTACGGGGTCTCGATGTGTTTCAAGCTTTATAACATCCGATTGGATCTGCCAGCCATTTAAGTGACTACTCATAACATGCTTACTGATGGAAAACAAGTGGAGCTTTTTGAGGTTCCGACTGAGGCTTTGTATGGGCTTCCACCGAATTGGATGTATCATGGGATCACTCCGGGGGATTTTATTCTGCCTGCTTTGAAGCCTTCCGACCATCTTTCTTGGATTTTGGTAAGCCTTACAACTATTTTTATTTTGCGCAAAGACCTATCCATTTTATTGTTTATTTATATATTTTTTATGAAAATTTATTTAATGCAATGATTTATTATTTTCAATAATTGTGTGAATTGTTGAAAATTGGCATGTGATACATGTGTATGCATTGTTTAGGTTATTAAGCATGGCGGCGCTAGCATTACCCACTTTCATAAGTTGTACAAGATGCTATCCCCCGATGCCAAGGCCATCATTGATGGGACGTCTTTGGGGAGGATGGTCAGGAATTGCAAGTACGTCAGGCACCGCAAGTATCCATACATCCCAACCAATACATCTACCTACATCTTGAGCAGGTCGTCCGATACTACCCACACTTTCCATTTCGGTTGTGGGGAGTATACTATAACTCCGCTGGATTGCTATGCTATCACAGGTCTACCCTTCCATGGTAATGTAATCCATTTCAATGCTTGTTTCACTTATGATAATTTCGATGCGGAGATCATTGAAGCTTTGATTGGATACTCCGGAGACAAGCCGGACCGAGTTTCTTATGAGAAACTCATGACTTTTTGGACCTCTAGGGATAGAGGGTATCTCACCACTCCCTGCAAGGCTAGAGCTTTCATGGTCGCTACCTTGTCGTGGCTATGTTTTCCTACTGGGGGTTCGATCATGAATCTCTATATTCTATCGGCATTGATAGATCCATCTCGCTTTGATAAGTACGCATGGGGCCGAGCTGCATTGGGTCACTTATACTGGGCTCTTGACCAGTGCATGAGGTATAGGATTGACAAGTTCAAGTCTTGTCTTCAGATTTTTTATGTAAGGACTTAACCCTTATCTCTTTTCTTTATGAGTATTTTGTCCATATTTGGTGTTCTGATCTCTTTCTTGATTGCTTGTAAATCTGGTTCTTCGAGATGGGGATCCTTCCAAGGACAAAGCTTATGCCAAGTAGTGGTTTCTCGTTCTTCCCCCAACTACCACACTATTTTTGTGGTTGGGAAATGGAGTATGATTCTGCTCATTCTACCAGTCTTCGTACCCTTTCTTCGAAGCAGGTGTGTCTCATAATTTTCTTGGTTTGCTTAAATTGCTATATCTGCTACAATCATTGTACTGATGTCTGGCTTTCTTCCTTTTTTTTAGATTATGATGTAGCCTTGAGGGCATACTCTTCACTGGCTGGAGGTCATGAGATTTGCTAGGGAGTTCGTGAACACCCAATTGATTATAGAGACCCCATTCTCTTTAGAGTGGTACTTGGGAGATCACATTCAGGTTTGGCATCTTCCTCCTAGGTCATGATATATTCCTCCTGAGGTACCTCAGTTGGTCTTTTAGCCTCACTGCTCACCTGACTTTGCACGATTGGCCTCCTAGGGTATCTCTAGCACCTTCTCGGTGCAAGTTGGGGGATACAAGGAGTTCTGCCATTTATAGCTACTTGGATGGCCATATATGGATCCTATTCCTGTGGCACTTCAACGGGATATCCATAACCCTCCTATGATGACGATTCTTCGGCTTCTGTTCCTGAGGCCTCTACCCCTTCGACTTTTGCCCCTGGTGGCCAGGCCAAATCAGGTTTGCCTGAGGGTGTCCGGATGACGATACTTTCCCTTTCACTAGGTTGAGTCTTTCATTCTTTTATGGTTGCCGTTGATTCGACCATCGTGCTTAGTTATACTGACCCGACCTAGCACTACTATTTTTGCTCGATCACTAGGGTAGGAAGAGACCTGCGACTACTTCTACTCATGTGGGTAGATCTTCGGCATCATCTATCCTGCCTTAGGGCCTGATGATCGTGAAGGGGCATTGGGGGTTCGAGTATTAGCCTCCCATGTTCATGATGTATCGCCCTGACCTGAGCACTTATACTCCAGTCATTCTGCCTTATCTGGATCCTAAACATCTGGTGACTTTCCATCTTGTTGGTGCCACTCATGTTAGTCTCCTCTATCTTTTCTACTTTTGCCTTTTTATTTTGGATTGTGACAGTTCTGACTTGCTTTGATATGTCATTCTTGCTAGTGCCTATCTCCGATTGGGGGTATATTCAGGGGTAGCAACGCTTCATGATGACCCAAAACTTAGATATAGTGGTATGTTTGTTATTTTATTATACTAATGATGATGATGGCATGTCATGAAATGCACATGAATGATTCATGTCGAAATGTTGCAGTTGGAGATTCGACTGCTACGAGCTCAATTAAGGATGCTTTAGGTAGATGACTCGCAATAGCAGCTGCTGCAGGGATAAGGCAATCCTCCTGAATTCTTCCCGCAGGGCGATTAGATAAGGTTTTTCTTTTCTTTTGTTTTTTTGTTTTGCTTTGTTTTCTTTTAGGCCGTTTGCAATGCCTCCCTTTGTATGAACACATTTTCTTATAAATAAAATTTTCTTTGTTCCCTTGTCTTGTGTTTCCTTTTCATTGTTGGTCGAGTTTATCAGGGTAATCTGTTAGATATTGGTAGATTTCCCCAAAAACTATGTATAGCAAACTGTTACCCTTGGCAAATTTTGCCATGGAGGGTTACATTCGTTTTTGTGCTAATTTGAATGTTTATATGAAGAACTCCGATGGTTAGGATCATCTCGAGGTTTGTAGTTTAGCACACATGAAGGAGTACTGTCGCATCTTTGTGAAGGACAATGTGATCCAAGCTGCTGTAAGGTTCTAGGATCCTATTGACAGCGTGTTTTGATTCGAGGATCATGAGCTATGCCCCTTGTACGAGGTGTTCTGTGGGATTCTTCGGTCCTCTACCAATATACCTCCAGTTATTCCAGTACATCGCCCTAAATTTTCTGATTTATTGATGAATCATTTTCAGTTGCAGTGATTTGACAGGCGTCGATTCACTTGTGGTGATGGCTTGAGGGTGAATGTAGCTTTTTACATAGTTAGGGGGCTTTCCCCTAATGACGCGAGTTGGCTTCCGCTCATTTATCTACTTTTGTGAGGGGTCTTCCTTTGCAAGGTTCCCACTATGGTTTGCAGTTTTGCCCTCCTGACTATCGTTGATCAGGTGCTAAAGAGGAAATTTCCCATTACGGTCAATTTGGCTGAGACGCTAATCTTCGTGCACACTTCTCAAAATGGAACTAAAGCTACTACCAGGGGTATCAGGCTTCTTCTTCAGGTGACTTTTTATTTGAGCCTTTCTTTTTGCGTGAACCACCCTTTCGGGTTTTCGATCCATCAAGCTTGCCTTAATTTTTGCATGGACCGCCTTTTTTAGGTTTTCAATCCAGCAGGCTATCTTTTCTTTTCTTTTCTTTTTGTCTTCATTTTCTTTTTTTTTCTCTTTTTTTCAATTTTTATCAGTTGTTGCTTTTGTAGCTTTGGCTCTACGACAAGCTTTCCGTGTTATCTATTCCTACAAGCATGGATTATCATCTGAGGGCCTACTAGGCACGAGGCTCTATAGTTTGTATTGGCAATCGTCCATATAGATACTTTACTATCGAGGAGTGGGTTGATTTTATGGGTAGCCTAGCTGCTGAGGATCTTCATTGAGTTTGCCCCTGGTGGGGTATCCTCCATGTGACTATTGATGTCGCTAGAGGCGGCATGGTCCTCATCGGCCTTTCTGAGATCATCACCTACTCTTCTGGTCACTTGTGTAGGTAGTGCAGCCATTCTCAGAGGTTTTTTGCATCCCTGTGCATCCTGATTGACCCAAAGTTATCCTATACTTGGGTCTATCATCACGATGTGAGGTGGACGAGTTGCGTTCAGGTGGAGATGAATTACTCCATGCCTTTTGATATTCAACCTTCTGAGGCTTATCGCATCTGGGTTGCAAGTACTCGCGGGCTTCCTACCCTTGGAGAGAGGCTCATTGAGAAGTAGAGACTTTGCAGGTTACTTGAGGGTCTTCGAGCTTGCCATTATGTGTCTTTTTGTTCCCGTGGGAGAATAAAAGCATCATGCATCATCGTTTGTCTTTATCATTTCCCTTACCTATTCGTAATGCACCTTTATATGTAATAAAGATGAAAAGATGTTATTTGAATGCGTGTTTTATTAAACAATTCACAGCTTCCATTTAATGCACTCATTCAGTATTTTTAACATGAACATGTTACAACAAAAGATTGTATTTATTATGGAGGATAAGTGGTATTTATTTTTAAGAAATGCCCACCGTTGCCTAAGACTCTGAGCGAATTTTACCCAAGGCTCCACTATTTTGTTGTGGAGTCTTTATTTTTGCTCAAGAGCCCTTACCAGCTCTTGAAAGACTTTATTATTATTATTATTATTATTATTATTATTATTTCTTTTTTTATACGAGATAGCACTTCAGTTTGTCGCGATTGACCGGATTCACGAATTTGTTGCCATCCAGATTTGAGATCTTTACCGCCCCTTTACTGAGAGTCTTCTTTACCATATACGGTCCTTCCCAGTTTGGCTGGAATTTCCCTTGAGCATTCATGTGCATTTTATGAGATTGCATTACGACTAAATCGTCCAGCTTCAAATGTTGGCTCTCCCCATTGACTTTGCGGTTGTAAGCTCTGGCTATGCGCTGTTGGTATAACTATAGATTTTCCAATGCGGCTAATCGCTTTTCGTCGATCAAGGTTAGTTCTTAGTGCCTCGCTTTTGACCATTTATCTTTGGGAAGTCTGGCTTCAAGGACTATGCATAAAGACTTGATTTCCATTTCAACGGGTAATACCTCCTCTATCTCATAGATAATGGAAAAAGGAGTTTGACCTGTAGGAGTCTTGACACTAGTTCTATGCCCCCACAAGGCATAGGGAAAATGATCGGCCCAATCTTGGTAGTTGGAAATCATCTTGGAGAGTATTTTATTGATTGCCTTATTAGCTGCTTCCATAGCTCCGTTGGCTTGAGGATGATAAGGTAAAGAGTGATGATGCTCAATCCTATGCTTTTTAATAAGATCAGTTGTTTCTTATTGGAACTGCACACCATTGTCACTCACCACATGATGAGGAATGTCGTACCTGGCGAAGATGTGTCGCTGAATAAATCAAGCCATTTTCTTGGCCGTCATGCTCGTATATAATTTCGCTTCAACCCTCTTGGAAAAGTAATCAACCGCTACTATAATGAAGTGCTGACTATTGGTCGAAGAAGGTCTTATTCACCAATGATATCGATACCCCAGGCTGAGAATGGCCAAGGCGTTGTTAAGCTTCCCAATGTTGTCGAAGGTACATAGCTTGCATCTCCGTATATCTAACAGGCGTGGCAAGTCCTTGCTTCTTGAACACAATCAGCTAGCATGGTCAGCAAAAGTACCCTATTCTTTGGATTTTCTTTGCCATCATGATGCCATTCATGTGTGGACTGCAGTCTCTCGAATATACTTCTTTCATCACCCTTTCAGCTTCTTACTGTGTCAGGCATTTTAGTAGTAGGCCATCAGAGGTCCTTTTGAATAGATCTCCCTTAATTAGGCAAAATCGCACAACAAGCTTTTTTAGCATATTTCTATCAGAATCCGTAGCCTAAGTTGGGAATTCGCCATTTTCAAGGAACTTGACATTGTCAGAATACCAAGGGGTTCCTTCTTCCATGGTGTCTTTTATTAGGCAGATGTAGTAAAGAGATTGGGCTGTTTCCATAACAAGTGGTCTGATTGGATGCTTTTAGGGCACTTCCCACATGGAGGCTAAAGTGGGCAGTGCATCTGCCATCTGGTTTTCCTCGCGGGGCATGTGACTAAATTTGCATTCGCTGAACATCATGGCTATTCTCCATACAACTTCTAACTGTGACATTCTTTAGTTCCTAGTCCCCTGTGACATGCTTGATGACCAAAGCTAAATCAAAGATAATTTTGACTTTGTTTGCTCTGAGAGTGATTAGGGCAAACATTCCGAACAAATAGGCTTCACACTCTGCCCTATTATTCATTGTGAGAAATTCTAAGCATTTTGACAAATTTATGAGTGCTCTATTTGGCATAAAGATGATAACTCCTAAACTAGCTCCTCGCTTGTTGATGACACCATTGAAGAACATGGTCCATCTTCCGGGGTTCTCTGTGGTGGCTGCGAGACATTTGTCGGGAAATTCCAGGTTTTCCTCTTCTCCTTCCTCGAGTGGTTGATTTGCTAGGAATTCGACGACTACTCTACCCTTGATGGGTTTATTTGTTACGTACTCAATATCAAACTCTGACAGCAATAGGAGCCACCTTGCCAGTTTTTTGGTTAGTGAGGGAGCTTGACATAAGTACTTCATCGGATCCACTTTCACAACTGCTTGGATTCTGTATGATTGGAAGTAATGCCTAAGCTTTCTGGTGAGCCATATTATGGCGGAATAAGTCTTTTCCATGATGGTGTATTAGGTCTCATACTCTAGCAATTTCTTGCTGAGGTAATAACCCAGGTGTTCCATCTTGTCTTAATGTTCTTGAACTAACATGACCCCCACAAATATTTCTTCTACCACTAAGTAGAGAATGAGGGGCCTTCTGAGCATTGATGGTTTCAGTACCGGAGGGTTCATCAGGTAAGCTTTAATTCTATCAAAGGCTTCCTCGCATTAGTCATTCCACTCTATCGGCTATTATTTCCTTAAGAGTTTGAAGATAGGCTCACATGTGGTGGTCAACCGCACTATAAAGTGATTGACATACTGTATGGATCCAAGAAACTTCTTACTACTTTCTCAATTTTTTGCACGGGCATTTCCCTGATAGCATTGGCCTTGTTGGGGTCCATTTCTATGCCTCTTTGGCTAACCACATGCCCCAGTAATTTACCTGATGTGATGCTGAATATGCACTTTTTTGGGTTTAAATGGAGGTTGTACTTCTCAACCCTTGTAAAGAATCGTTCTAGCTCTACCGGGTGTTCTTTTGGTATAACGGATTCCACAAGCATGTCATCCATATAGACCTTGACTTCTTTATGGATCAAGTCATGTAGTAAGGTTGTGACGGCTCGTCGATATATTGCCTTTGCGTTCTTGAGTCCGAAAGGCATTACTCTAAAATAATAAGTTCCCCACTCCAAGATGAATACGGTTTTAAACTTGTCTGTCATGTTCATAAGGATCTAGTGGTATCTCTAGAATCCATCGATAAAGGAATACATGGTCGCTCTCGCCACGCTGTCTACGAGAACATCAATGTGTGGTAGCAGGAAATCATCCTTAGGGGTAGCCTCATTCAAATCCCTAAAGTCAATGCAAACTAGGACATCACCGTTCTTCTTAGGTACGGGGACTACATTGGATAGCCAAGTGGGATACTCAACGACTTCGACGAAATTTGCCTTGATCTATTTTTCCACCTCTTCTTTGACATTTTTGGCCCACTCTCGATGCATTCTTCTCATCTTTTGCTTTATCGGCTGAATATTTGGGTTCGTGTGGATCTTGTACTCGTCAATGTGCCATTCAAGCCCAGGCATATCTTTGTGAGACCAAGGGAAGGCTAAAACATGGTTTTTCATCACCTTTATCAACTCTCTCTCTCTTGTTCAATGGGTAGTTGATTGGAAATGTATACCATTTTTGGATCATCTTCTGTGTTTAAATTAATTTCTTTTGTAATATCATTATCGATGTTAAAAATGCTAGATGAATGCTGGAATGGATGCATGGAATCGTAATCAGAAACACATTCCAAATAAGTAAAGTTCTTTATCTTATTATCATCATAAAGTACATTATTCATTTCAAACATGCTAGAAATGGAAACAAAAGACTCGACCTGATCAATAGGGTCTGACTCTGCTGCGGATGATTCTCCTAAGGCAGCTGGCTTTAGCAAGATATCCTCATCGTCTTCCTCTTATACCTTTGCCTTGCCCTTATTATCGCGACCATGTCCATGATGGCATGGTTCAAGCTATCTCCCTTGCTCCTTCCTTCATCTACTATCTTAAGCTATGCCTGAAGGTAATTGGTTAGGGTATCATGGATTTCTTCCTTTCTACTCAGCTTCTTGATCTTCTTCGGGTGCACCTGTTCATCATTCTTGGACTGATCTGGGATTGCCCCTACATCTAGGTTACGATTGGCCTTCTCTACGTAGGTTATAAAACTTTTGCCATTTTTGCCGTAGTTGACTACGTTTGAGAAAATCTTGAATCCCAGAGCGGTCTTCCCCTGATGAGTAATAGGCTTGGGGGTTCCTTCATAGGGTTGCTGCAGCTTCTTTTGAAAGGTCGTCTTGTGAACAACTCTTTGAGAGCCTATGTAACCGAGTCCCATAGGCTTCCATTCTTGCCCTTATATTGAAGGTCGATGTTCCTTATTCATGGGCGCCTAGTCTTTTTCTAGGAGTGTGGTGCTTCTGTATGTATCCCTAAATCTATGGGCCCCTGTACACCTCTGATTGCTTGTTCGCTTCCTGGCCAATTATGGCTGTGGTGAACCCTTTCATGTTGCTTTCTTCCATTTTAGTGCTTCTACCACTGAGGCTTCATCGGCTTCTAGGGTAACAATCTTTCCACAGAACAGGATTTTGATCTTCTAGTGCAGGGTGGATGGGACTCCTCTCAAAGGATGGAACAATGGTCTCCCAAGTAGTATAGATAAAGTTACAGGGATATCTATGACTGTGAAGAGTACTATAGATGAGATTTTGCCAATAGTAACTTCAGCTTTAAACATGCTAGTGACGGTCCTTTTGGAATTGTCGTAAGCTTTGATGACTGTTATGGATTTCTTTAGGTCCTTCTTGGCCAGTCCTAGGATTGGCAGAATATCTTTGGGACAGACATTTATAGATGGGCCATCATCGATCATTATTTAGGGCATGATGTGCCCGAAGACACTAGCCTTTAAGTAGAGAGCTTTATTATAGAGAATGCCTTCATTAGGTAGATCCGAGCTTTAGAAGACAATGTCAGGGATAACAATGATAGTCTCATAATTGAGTAGTGTACAGACCTGTTCCAGGGATGCTAGAGGAGACGTTTCAATTTTCATCATCTTTTTAACAATAGCGAGCCTCTAATCTTGAGAACCCAGGAGTAGGTCCCAAATACTCATCTTAGTTGTAGTGGCCTTCCGTTGATCCACAATTGGGCTTTCTATCTGTTCTGAGGACTTAACAAATGTAGGAGGTAAGGGGGGCTCAGTTCTTGGTACAATTGGGGCTACTGATCTGGTGAATTTTCCTCCTCTAGTGATAGGACTGACCACCTGGATTGGCGAGTTCATTGTTTTAAAGATCTCAAACTCATCGAAATCCTCACTGAGGAGTATCTCTCCCAAGTCGATAGGCTTGTTCACAGGAACTAGTACCTTGGCGGTGAAGGGCCACTACACAATGGGGTTCTTTTATAAGATTTGGCATAGGACAGAATTGGATTACTGCCTGATCATATAGACAGACGAGGAAGCTCTATCAGTTGGTTCACTTCCATCGAATAGGTCTAGCATATCATCGTAAAGGACTGGTACGTCATGGTATTTATTTATATACCATGGGTATTTCCTGGTCGATTCTATTGATGTCAGGCATATGACATTAGTGGCTTCCCATTCCCAGTACAGCAAGGGGTTCCCATGCCTGTCTAGTTCGAAGGTTGTTTCTTCTGGTGTATTGACCCATGTAAAGTAGTCGATGAATTGTTTGGCCAGAATATTCTAGCATGACTTCTGGTAAAATGTCAGTGTTTCATACCCAATGACTGCCTTTTCTCGGAGAGTCTAGCGGAACCTTTTGGTCAATGATCATAGTGAATATACCCATCATTCATCATTTGAACGAATTCATGGATGTGAGGGCATGGCCTTGTATTTCCACCATAGAATATGGGGTAAACTTCCCTCAAGTTCGGGCTCCGGAATCGATAACTTTTTCGAGCTAGTACATTCTCTGCATGAATTCTCTCCATAATGTATTCATGAGAGGGTTCTTGCCCCTCATCCCAAATCATGTTAATGACATGTTCACTATCTGAGTCGAAGTCCATAAAGTCTCCAGAATTGTCACTTGCTACAGACCATAAGGTGCCTTGGGAATCATGCTCTAGAGAAGAGGCATAGCTCTCAGAACTGTTATAATCAACCATCATGCCATTAGAGAAGGAAGCCTCGTACTCAAAATCTCCCGGTAAGTGATTTACCTCATCATTCGAGAAAGTCTCTGATTCATACCACGAGTTATCCACTTGGCTTTCATTTTCATGATCTAATTCACTAGAGTCTAAAAATTCTTCCACCTCTTCAGCTAAATCTTCGAAAGCCTGTGGATCAAAGATCCAGTTTGGTGCGTGCTGAGCTAGGATATCATTATCAAAATTTTCTTCTGGATCATCTTCGGGGTCCTCCTCAGGATCTTCTTCGGGATCTTCCTCGGGATCTTCCTCAAGATGTTCTTCTGGGTTTTCTTCTACCACATTTGGCTCGGCTTTGACTCCTTATATGGCTATACAAAACTCGAATACCATGGTTTGTATGCTGGCGAATGTTTCCTCCATACAGGCACCATATGCTATAATGTTAGTACAGATTTCTCTAAATGGGTCTTGTGCACCTCCATCTAGATTCAGGCTGAGATACCGCTGTTGGTCTGTGTGGTTACTCCATGCCTATTCATGATCATATAGTTCTTAGATTTCTGGATGTGCTATCCCAAAAGAGCTCACAAATTTGAATAGGCTCATTCTGACATAATTAGGACTCATGTAATCCAGATGAGTGTACATGGGAGGTTGTGAAGGAGGGATATCTTGCCAGTTAGTATTATGCTAGTCTACCTATGGTGCCAACCACCAGGAAAGCTCATTCGGGTATTGCTGATATGCCTTGAAGTAGTGGAGGAAAGATCTCTCCATAAAGTACTAGTTCCAACATCCTTCTAGTGGCATCACAATATACCAGTCTAGGGCTGGGCCTCCTAAGAATCAGGGAAACTATGGTGCAAAACCCATCATAGCTATTCCTTGTGTGTGCATAAACTAGAGAAATTCCTCCAGATGTTCATTCAGATCGGAATCTCTGCGATATATGAGATGTGGCGGTATAAAATATCGGTCCAACCCTACTCTTCTCATCCTCAGGACATACTGGTCGACCATGTAGATGATATCCATGATGTCAAAGATCATATTGTCCCCCCATCCTGGGTCTTATCAGAAGTTATCTATTATGTTGATACCGTATTCGTCAGCTTCTACATGAATCCCAACAACGCTCACCATAGCTTGGAAGTTTGGCAGCAGATTAGTTTGAGTGCATGTCTACTTATCAAGCTCTTTCATTCTCCTATTAGCAATAATCTACTATAGATCTTTTAGTAGCCGAGCGCATTTGTTAGTGTGGTGCTGCTTAGTCACATGATAATCATAGAAATTATATCTTTCTGCCGCTATAGGCGGAGCGAACGGCTCAATGATCTAGAGTTGCTTGGACTTCCTTTTGGTGAATATCTAGGATAGTGATTCCACCAATTGAGAGATGGACTGGTGAGTCTGTACTTGGGTAACCGCTGCCAGTTTAGGAGCAGCTTTTGATGATTTGGAGGTAACTTAATTGGAAGAACCGACTTTCTCCCAATATCAAGGTTTAGTATAGGCTTGCTGTTCTTGCTTGTTTGCTCGATCTTCTTCTTTATATTTTCAAACCTCATAGCATAGTCTACCACGTTGTTAAAGGTGTTGAACCTGTTTATCTTCCTTTCGTCTTAATATTTCAGGCTAGAGCCTTCGACAAGCTTTACTATCAGGGCATCTTGGTCAGGTGCCCCAATTACAAGCACACGAACAGCCATCCACCTTAGATAAAACTCTTTGAAGGACTCATTCAACTGATGCTTAGTTCTTTTGAGATCTTATAGAGTAGTCTTGAGCTTCAAATTGAAGGCATAGTTTTAAAGGAACTCCAAGCATAACTTTTTACAATCAGACTTTACATCGCTTGGCATTCTCACGTACCACTCAGAGGTGGGTCCACAAAAAGTTACTTGAAACAACTTAACTATATGGACCTTAGGGATGTTCATGCTAGTCATAATTTAGAGATACCTTTCCATGAGCATGTGGGGAGGTTCAGTGCTAGTATAAGGGGCCATGTAGGGCATCACAAAGTTAGGCAGAAGGGTTCTTGACCCCTTAGGAAGGAATTGATCAATATCTATGTATTGCTCTATAGAGGGGGCAATAGATTTGTCCTTTGCCAGAGATAGTTTCTCCACGTCAGCCATTTTTGCTTTGAGTGCGGCTATTTTGGTCTCTTGTTCTTGGGTTTTTTGAGCATTAGCAGCGCTAATCCTTTTCCAAATATCATGAAATTTTGGGGCATCAAGAATCCTCCTAAAGGACTGGCCAATTGCATCATCATCTTCCATCACAGTTTCGGGTTCAGGATTAGAGAAAAATCCAGCTAAGGATTTGGCCGGCAGTGGGGGTGTGACTTTTAGACTGCTCACAATGCACCTCAACCTGCTTGTCTCTCAGTTCTAACCTGAAAGGACAAGAGATGAAATGTTAATAAGTGAATCAGGCATGGCTCTGGGCCTTTCTCACCTTATTCATGGGCGGATAAATGAATGTATGAGTGATCAAATGCATGGATGAATGATGGAGATGTACAATCAAATTAAAAAAAGGTTTGAACATATGCCAATTGATCGAGGAGCCATTGATAAGTTGCGATATTCATGGTGTTGGATATGATTTATGCCCTTAAGGCAATTAGGGCGGTATATCTTAATTATGTAATAGTAAGAACAATTTGTTTAATCGATAAAGGCATTTGTTCTTTTGTTTATATCAATGTGTTTTTATACATATATATTAATGCTGGTTAAAATATATTCATTGATATATGTATACAAAAGTCCTTGACATATCATAGCATGAAGTCAGAGAAATTATGGATGGACTGTATTTGGCGGAACCTGCTTCATGTGCAATTATGATTATGTCTAAACTATCCCTAGTCATAGTTTCATCAAGAAAGGATATTGATGAAGTGGAAAGACTAGCATATGGTCAGCTTTCTTGGAAAGGGTCCAAGAAGTTAATCTGCTAAGGACTCAAGGTGGTGCCTTAAGTTTGACACATGAATATATCTGGGAGATATATTGGAGACCGCAATAAGATAAACACTTGGTATATATATCAATGTGTTTGTGTTTATCTTCATCCAATAAGCTTTGTGAATATCCTCATACTTGAGATATTAGTTGCCTCGTGTGGTACTATTGCTATACTTTGGTTCATTACTACATACTCATTAATTTAGGGTGTTACAGCTGATTATAGGTATAGTCAAGACAGTACATTGGTAAGCCGAGTAGTCGTAAAGAATCCATCACTCCGGATATATTAAGGAGTTGTACCTGGCCGCTTTTTAAAGTGATGATTGCTATAAACATCTGATTAGAATATGTGTTTGATAGAAATGGTTCTAGTCAAACACACTATGGTAAAAGGCAATATACTTCGATAACAAGTAAATTTCAGGGATAGCTTGGAGCAACCTTGCTATTAGTGGGTTAACACTTTAACTGAACCCTATAAACCAGATGGTACTAAGATTAAAGAGTGGAAGGAATCTATCACATTGGATAACTATTGAATTAATCAGGATTAAGCCACAAGCATAAATGACGTTCCGAGTAATGGGGGATGGTAGACCCTTGCTAGAGGCGTACTACAGTAGTTTAATGTAATCAAGTTGTATTCACGGTCTAGAACCTCGAGCCAATGGTTCCATTAGAACAAGGACTGATTGAGCCATAACAGCTCAATACTTCGGGATCCTATAAGGTCACACATTAGACCTTTATCGGACTGAGAAAAGAACTAATAGATTTATTCTATTACAAAAATATAACATGATAATATTTAGATTATTATTTGGTTGCACCAAGGATTTATTTTTATCAGGTGAATAATTAATTAGGGTGTAAATAAATTGGCCAAATTGATTATATCCATTTATAAGACAAGGAATTTATCTTTTACCGGTAACTAATTTATTAGGGTCAGAAAATAAATATTTATTTGAAAAGGCTTAAAAGGGGAAATTTGCCAGGGCGAGTTAATTGGATCGAGAGTACAAAAGTATCTTTGAACAGGCTCAAGTGCATAAGAGTGCACTAAAAGGTGTGTGAGCAATGCTGCGCATTGCTCACAACAACCCATGAAAATGGGTTGCACATGCGCAGCCCATAAGGGTGCACCGCGATGTAAGGCCCAGCTTGCGTGCAAGGCAAGCCTGCAAGGGCTTGCCTTATGGAACACACAGCGTGCTATGCATGCTGCGTGGGTGTGTTATGCCCGTGGGTCATGGTGACCCCCGGGCATAACCCACTTGTGGGATGTGCAATATGGACATCCCACATCGGTAATAGGGAAGCAAAATTGCATCCCTAAGCCTATAAATAGGCTCCTATGCTCCCCCTTTTCAAATGCACCAAGCTCAAAGCTAAATACTAAGTTGAGATTCATAAAGATTAATTTCTCGGGTAATTGAGCAAGTTATTTTTAAGGAGCCTGAATTTATTCGGGCACCTCTAGTTTATATTTTCGGGTAAGGCTTCTGGAGTGGTCTAGCAACTACTCAAGGCTTCTTAGTTCTTCCTCTTGGGGAGGTTTTGGTTGGTAGGGTTCATGTGGATACTCATAGAGGCTATCCTACTCTTGGAGGCTTGTACAAGAAGGTTCTGCTATAGCACGCTTCAACTGGTAAGTTTTCCTTCTTTGTCTTTTTATTATTATGTCTTTTTCTTTAAGCTCTTTTAGACTTAATAATATGCTTAGGTTGTTTTTCATGCTTAGTTTATTTTATGCTTAGGTTATAGCTTAGAGTTATAACATGCTTAGGTTATAGCTTAGAGTTATAACATGCATAGCAAAAAATATACATGCTAGGATATTATTTAGAATTATGGTATACCTAGCCCTTTTGCATGCTAACCTAGGTAGAGAATTATTTGGTTAAGGCTTTATTTAATTTATATGTATCTAATAAGAGTTCCTAGGGACATGGACAAGATTTTGAATTTCTGCCATTCCTGTTATGCATGTTCAATTTGACTGCTAGTTCCCAACAGCGGTATCAGAGCCTGCGTATTTAGTGCATAATTAAGTTAGAAGCAAACTGAATATTATTTTCTATATGAAATGATTTATTTATATAATTGCTTGGAATAATATATTTGAACTTGTGCCTTTCATTTCAAGGTTAGAAAATGGTTATGAATAATTTTGAATAAGCCCGCTAAACTTACTCAAATTACACAAGTTTCAATAATTTATTCAAATTACATGGGTTATAGATGCTTCCCAATTTACATGAATTGGAAGAACGAAATTTATTAGTTCAAGAGAATCCATTGGTCTTCAAGCTTGTGCCCGTATTTGTTCTAGCTACGGATTGGACTTGGTGTCTACTCCTTAAAGGGCACCTCTCCTACCAGGGAACCTATATCGGTGCAACTTGAATTGACCAATCGGGGGATTAGTATGGACTAATTTATTTCTAGTATATAAGATGGTGCTTATATATGTTTCTATAACAAAGTGAAAGTTAAATTTATTGAATAAAAGCTTAAAGGAAATGCAATATAATTTTAACAAATAAAAGTGTTAATTATTTTGCATATAATCTAGGTGGATGGAATAATTATAATAAAGAGTTGAACCCACCTAAGGTTGGACCTTATAAATTAATTCTAAAATACCCTGAATTAATATAAGTTATAATAAATATGTCCATCTGATAAAATCCTAGATTGGGTGAGACGTTTAATACCAATGAAATCCCAAAGTAAATATATTAAGGCAAGTTACAGTCTTCCTTACCTGACTTTATAATACTGTCTACTTGGGCTATCAAAGTGCTATGCAAAACGTACCTTCTAGTCCACATTGATTTGTTATAAAGTTTGGGATAGGGTCTGCCTTAATGGAACCGGGGTAGTCCACCATAAAATTGAGGGCTAGGCCCATATCTGAAATATATTCAAGGAGATGCTAATATAAGAGTACACATTCCTTAGGATTAGGGAACTTGAATGTTTTAGCAATTGCATGTGATGCAAATGGAATAGGATTCCAACTATAACTTACTAATACAACTTGACTCATAAAATTGGGGGCTGTAATAGACTAGTTATAGATGCTAACTACTAGGAAATTTAGCTACGCTAAAATTCCCGAATTCAATAGAATAGGCTATTGTAAATTTTGAAGGAAATAGTAGGACAAATGTGTTTAATTAAAAGACCTATATTAAATGCATATACTTAAACTAATATCTAAACTCTTTGTCTTTTCTTATATCTTAGGTTGAATATGAACTTCATTTTGAAAATCCGTCTTAAATACATCCAACCTTTAACAGCAATTAACTACCATGGATGGAACAAGGATGTAAGCGACATCCTTAAGGATTATGAATTGGCATATGTTCTTGAAAATCCATTCATAAAGATTCCTAGCACTGATGCACCGGCTATAATTAAGCAGGCATGGTTGAAATATCTAAAGGATTCAGCTTATGTGTCACACTTGCTATTAGATACTATGAATCCTGTGATACATTCATAGTGCGATCACATGAGTCTGGAAAACAGGTTGATCCATCTAAAGAGTTTCCTAAAAAGGCAAGTTATGAAAGGTTCAAATTTACCAATGAACTTTCAAACTCTAAGATGAAGGAAGGGACAAGTTTTGTAGTGCACATCAACAAGATTAGAGATTCCATGGTAAAATTGGAATCACTGGGATCTACAGTCAGTCAATCCTTGGTAATGGATATCCTATTGGATTCTATGCCCATCAGCTATGTTGATTTTGTAAAGGAACATTGCTTCAAAATTCATGACTGTACTTTCTCGAAATTAGTTGATGCACTGAGAAAATTTGATGCAAAAAGCAAAGAAATTTCAAATAAGTCTACGAACAAATATTCTCCAGAAAATGGCCCGAAGAATACTGTCACCAAAGGACTAGTTAAAGGGTTTAAAAGGAAGAAAATAAAGAGGATGTATGAGTATGCTTGCTTCCAGTGTAATATACCGAGACATTGGAAGTAGGATTACAAAGCTCCTGCTTCTAAGCATTTGAAGAAGAAGCCTGCAGAGACATCTACTTCAGGTATGTTTGTAATTGGAAATTTTGCTACTTTTTTGCTTGAATCCACTTAGGTATTAGATACTGGTTATGGTTCTCATAACTGTACTTTTGTGTAGGGACTAAGGAACAACAGAAGACTTGCAAAAGGGGAGATGGACCAATGCATGGGAAAAGGAGCCAGAGTTGTTGCATTAGCCGTAGGAAGCTTTAATCTTATTTTGCCAAGTGGACTTGTTTTGGTATTGAATAATTGATACTACATTCCAAATGTTACTAAGAATATTGTATCTGTTGCATGTTTAGCAGAAGAGGGATTTGAGATTTTATTTTCGGATAATAATTGTCAAATTTGTTTGAATAATGTTCTTTATGGTTATGGGATGTTGAAAGGTGGCATTTATGTTCTTGATACTAAAATAGAAGTTTTCAATATAAACAATGTGAAGAAAGTTAAATTAGACAATGAGAATTCCTTCTAGTTATTGCATTGTCGTTTAGGCCACACAAACAAAGATCACTTAACCAAGTTGCATAAGCGTGGAGACTTAGGCCCAAAAGACTTGGAGTCTTATGGTGATTGTGAACCTTGTTTAAGAGGAAAAATAACAAAGTTACCCTTTCAAGGAAAGGGTGATCGGGCCACGATTACATTGGATCTTATATATACTAATGTGTGTCATCCAATGAGTGTTCAGGCACTAGGAGGATACTCCTACTTCATAACCTTTATTGATGATTATTCACGATACGGTTATTTGTACTTAATGAATCACAAGTCTAAAAGTTTTGAAAAGTTCAAACTATTCAGAGCTACAGTAGAGAAACAGCTTGAGAAAAGTATTAAAACACTTTGATCATATCAAGGTGGAGAGTACTTAAGTTAGGAGTTTTAGGATTATCTAAAGGAAAACTGGATAGTTCCCCAGTAGACCCCTCCTTATATGCCCCAACACAATGGAGTGTTAGAAAGGAGGAATCGAACTTTATTAGATATAGTTCGATTCATGATGAGCCATGCAGATCTCAGTAAATCCTTTTAGGGATATGCACTGGAGAGTGCGATTTATGTTTTAAATAGAGTGCCCTATAAATCACTTGATTTTACACCTTATGAAAGATAGTGTAATAAAAAGCCATCTCTAAGTCACTTAAAAGTATGGGGCTATCCTGCTATGGTTAAGATGATAGCATCAGATAAGTTGAACGCCAAGTCTAACAAATGTCTGTTCATTGGATATCCAAAGGAAACAATCAGATATCTGTTTTACCAACCCCAACCCCAAGCACAAAAGATATTTATGTCTCAAAATGCTCACTTTTTGGAAAAGGAACACTTACTTGCAAAAGTAGTGGGAGCAATATTGAACTAGAGGTTCAAGAGGAGGAAACAGACAATCAACTGATTGACCCCGTTCTAGATTCACAAAAAAGTGTGATCCTAGAAAAACCTATCAAAACACAATCACTGCAAAGATCAGGTCGTGTTCATGAAGGTCCCGATAGATATGGTTTTATCATCACTGATGATAAAGAACTATATCTTATGGAGGGTGATGAACCAAGGACATATTATGAGGTAATAAAAAGCACAGATTCTGATAAATGACTAAAAGGCATGAAATCAGAAATGGATTCCATGTATGAGAAGCAAGTTTGGAATTTGGTTGATGCACCGCAAGAGGTTAGACCAATTGGGTGCAACTGGGTCTTCAAGAAGAAGACTGACATGGATGGTAATGTAATTACTTATAAAGCAAGGTTGGTTGCGAAAGGTTATAGTCAAAGTAAAGGTATCGACTATGATAAAACTTTCTCACCAGTAGCCATGCTTAAATCCATAAGGATACTCCTCGCTATTGCTGCTCATTATGATTCTGAGATTTGGTAGAGGGATGTAAAAATAGCAATCCCGAATGATGATATATACTAGTATGTGTATATGACACCACCTGAGGGTTTTACATCTCAGAAGGGCTCGAAGGTATGCAAGTTACAAAGATCTATTTGTGGACTTAAGTAGGCATCTAAGAGTTGGAAAATAAGGTTTGATCAGACAATCCGTGAACTAGATTTTTGTCAAAACATTAATCAGCCTTGTGTTTACCAGAAGGTTAGTGGGAATGCAGTCATTTTCTTAGTATTGTATGTCGATGACATTCTACTAATAAGAAACGACATTTATCTTCTTCAAAATATTAAAGTATGGTTATCAAGAAAGTTATCCATGAAAGACCTTGGTGAAGCAGCATTTATACTAGGTATAAGGATCTATAGAGATAGATCCGAGAGGCTGTTAGGTCTTTCTCAAAGTACATATATAGACAAGGTATTGAATAGGTTCAACCTTGAACATTTGAAGAAAGGTTATTTCTCAATGACAAAGGGGATAAACCTATCTAAGGCTGAGTGTCCGAAGACAGCTCAAGAGAGAATGCGAATGAAGGATATACCCTATACATCCGCGATAGGATACATCATGTATGCTATGATATGTACTAGGCCAGATGTCTCTCAAGCTTTGAGATTTACGAGCAGATATCAGTCAGATTAAGGTGAAAAGCACTAGATGGCCGTCAAGGCAATTCTTAAGTACTTAAGAAGGACTAAGGATGAGTTCTTGATATATGGAGAAGGTGAGCTCACAATTAGTGGTTACACTGACTTGAGTTTTTAATCTGGCAAGGATGACTTCAAATCTCAGTCAAGTTTTGTGTATGTGTTAAATAGAGGGGCAGTATGCTAGAAGAGTTCTATGCAAGAAACTACTGCTGATTCGACCACAGAATCTGAATACATTACTGCATGCAAACCAACAAAAGAAGCTATCTGGTTAAAGGGATTTATTGGTGATCTCGGTGTGGTTCCTGAGTCTGTTGATCTAATTATTTTGTATTGTGATAACAATGGTGCTATAGCTCAGGCAAACGAACCACGATCTCATAAAAATTTGACATGTATCTAAAAAGTATCATATAATCAGGGAGATTGTTGATGTTAAGATAAAAAGACTAGAATATGTTCTCACTGATCAAAACCTCATGGATGGTCTGACGAAGCCATTGACTCAAGTCAAACATGACTCGCATGTTAAAGCATATGGATTAAGAGATATGGCTAATTGGCCTTAGTGAAGTGGGAGTTTGTTGGATATGATGTATTCCCTTAAGGCAATTGGGGTGATATATCTTAATTATGTAATAGTACAAACAATTTGTTTAATCAATAAAGGCATTTCATCTTTTGTTTATATCGATGTGTTTGTGTATATATATATATATATATATATATATATATATATATATATATTATAGCTGGTTAAATATATTCATTTATGTATGTTAATAAAAGTCCTTGACATATTATAGCATGAAGTTAGAGAAATTATAGTTGGACTATATTTTGTGGAACCTGCTTCATGTGTAATTATGATTATGTCTAAACTATCCTTAGTCATAGTCTCATGAAGAAAGGATATTGATGAAGTAGAAAGACTAGCATGTGGTCAACTTTCTTAGAAAGGGTCCAAGCAGTTAATCTCCTAAGGACTGAAGGTGGTGCCTTAAGTTTGACACATGGATATAGCTGGGAGATATACTGGAGATCATAGTAAGATAAACACTTGGTATATATATCAATGTGTTAGTGTTTATCTTAATGCAATAAGCTTTGGGAATATCCTCATACTTGAGATACTAGTTGCCTTATGTGGTACTATTGCTATACTTTGGGTCATTACTACACACTCATTAATTAAGGGTGTTACGGGTCATTATGGGTATAATGAAGACAACACGTTGGTAGGTTGAGTAGTCGGAAAGAATCCATCACTCCAGATATATTAAGGAGTTGTACCTGGCCTCTTGTTGAAGTGATGATTGCTATAAACCTCTGATTAGAGTATGTGTTTGATAGAAATGCTTTCTAGCCAAAATCACTATGGTAAAAGGCAATATACTTCGGTAACAAGTAAATTACTGGGATAGCTTGGAGCAACCTTGCTATTAGTGGGTTAACACTTTAACCAAATCCTATAAACTAGATGGTACTAAGATTAAAGAGTGGAAGGAATATATCACACTGGATAACTATTGCATTAACCGGGATTAAGTCATAAGCATAAATGACTTTCGAGTAATAGGGGATGGTAGACCTTTACTAGAGGCGTACTACAGTCGTTTAAGTTAATCGAGTTCTATTCACGGTCAAGAACCTCTAGCCTATGGTTCCATTAGAACAAGGATTGGTTAAGCCTTAACGGCTCAATACTATGGGATCCTATAAGGTCATACACAATGGACCTTCATCGGACTGAGTAAAGAACTAATAGATTTATTCAATTACAAAAATATAACATTATAATAACTAGATTATTATTTGGTTGGACCAAGGATTTATTTTTGATAGGTGGCTAATTAATTAGGGTCATAAATAAATTGGCCAAATTGATTATATCAATTTATAAGCCAAGCAATTTATCTTTGACCGGTAACTAATTTATTTGGGTCAGAAAATATATATTTATTCGGAAAGGATTAAAAGTGGAATTTTGCCAGGGTGAGTTAAATTGAACTAAGAGTATAAAAGTATTTTTGTACAGGCTCAGGTGCGCGGGAGTGCACCGAAAGGTTGGCAACCAATGCTGGACATTGCTCGCGATAGCCCATGAAAATGGGCTGCAGATGCGTAGCCCATAAGGGTGCACCGCAAGGCCCAGCTCACGTGCAAGGAAAACCCGCAAGGTCTTACCTTGTGGAACACATAGTGTGCTATACACGCTGTGTGGGCGGGTTATGCCCGTGGGTCATAGTGACCCGCGGGCATAACCCGCGTGTGGGATGTCCAATATGCACATCCCACATCCGTAATTAAGAAGCAAAATTTCTTCCTAAAGCCTATAAATAGGCTCCTATGCTCCCCCTTTTCAAATGCACAAAGCTCAAAGCTAAATCCTAAGTTGAGATTCACAAAGATTAATCTCTCGGGTAGTTGAGCAAGTTAATTTTTAGGATCTAAATTTATTCGGGCACCTCTAGTTTATATTTTCAGGTGAGGCTTCTGGAGTGGTCTATTAACTACTTGAGGCTTCTTAGTTCTTCCTCTCGGAGATGTTTTGGTTGGTAGGGTAAATGTGGCTACTCATAGAGGCCATCCTACGCTTGGACGCTTGTGCAAGAAGGTTCTGCTAAAGCATGCTTCAACTGGTAAGTTTTCTTTCTTTCTCTTTCTATTATAAGGTCTTTTTATTTAAGCGTTTTTAGACTTAATAATATGCTTAGGTTGTTTTGCATGCTTAGTTTATTTTATGCTTAGGTTATAGCTTAGAGTTATAACATGCTTAGGTTATAGCTTAGAGTTGTAACATGCTTAGCAAAAAATATACATGCTAGGATATTATTTAGAATTATGTTATGCCTAGCCCTTTTGCATGCTAACTTAGGTAGAGAATTATTTACTTAAGGCTTTATTTAATTTATATGTAGCTAATAGGAGTTCCTTGGCACAAGGAAAAAATTTTGAATTTTTGTCATGCCTTTTATGCGTGTTCAATTTTACTGTCCGTTCCTAACACATGGAATATTGCAAACACATGGTTCAAAGACCAAGGGCCTGAATTGGATCAGACTCGAAAGCCCGAAGGCGAATTGACTCGCTGGTAAAAGGTGGGTCGACTCGTTGGTCTAAGGGTGAGATGACACTAGCGTCACTCAAAGGGTTTTATCTTATTGGTCCAAGGGTTGAGCTATCACGGGGGTCACTCAAAGGGTTTTAACTCATTGGTTTAAGGGGTGAGTTGATACTAGGGTCACTCGAAGGGTTTTAGCTCATTGGTCCAGGGGTTGAGCTGACACCGGGGTCACTCAAAGGGTTTTAACTTATTGGTCCAAGGGGTAAGATGACACTGGGGTCACTCAAAGGGTTTTGACTCATTGGTTGAAGGGTTGAGCTGACACTGGGGTCACCTAAAGGGTTTTGACTCATTGGTCCAAGGGTTGAGCTGACACTGGGGCACACAAAGGGTTTTGACTCATTGGCCCAAGGGTTGAGAGACTGGGGCTACTCAAAGGGTTTTGAGTCATTGGACCATGGGGTGAGCTAAGACTGGGGTCACTCAAAGGGTTTTGACTCATTGGTCCAAGGGGTGTGCTGACACGGGAGTCACTGAAAGGGTTTTGACTCATTGGTCCAAGGGTTATACTGACATTGGGGTCACGCAAAGGGTTTTAACTCATTCTTCCAAGGGGTGAGCTGACACTAGGGTCACTCAAAGGGTTTTAACTCATTGGTCCAAGGGTTGAGCTGACACCGAGGTCACTCAAAGGGTTTTAACTCATTGCTTCAAGGGGTGAGTTGACACTAGGGTCACTCAAAGGGTTTTGAGTCATTTGTCCAAGGGTTGAGCTGACACTGGGGTTACTCAAAGGGTTTTAACTCCATCATCCAAGGGGTGAGTTGACACTAGGGTCACTCAAAGGGTTTTAACTCATTGGTCCAAGGGTAGAGCTGACACTAGGGGCACTCAAAGGGTTTTGACTCATTGGTCCAAGAGTTCAGCTGGTTCTAGGGTCACTCAAAGGGTTTTGACTCACTGGTCCAAGGGGTGAGTTGACACTCGGGTCACTTAAAGGGTGTTGACTCACTGGCCCAAGGGTTGAGCTGACGCTAGGGTCACTCAAAAGGTTTTGACTCATTAGTTCAAGGGTTGAGTTGACACTTTGGTCACTCAAAGGGTTTTGACTCATTGGTCCAAGGGGTAAGCTAACACTGGGGTCACTCAAAGGGTTTTTGTCTTTCGGCTCGCAAGCTGAGCCTAGGTGGACTCACTGGTCTCGTTTAATGAAATAACATGGCACACGTCAATGTCATGGCTGCACAGAGATGTGGTTAGTTTTCACACAATCGTGATGCTTATTTTGTCCATTTTCAGTTTATTTATATTTAATAAACCTACACAAGTAGCAAATGGTTAGATCGTGCATACCGCCCTTTTAACTCCATTAGGTAACTTCACTTTGAAGCCAATGGGGGACTTAGCAAAGTCTCTTCGCGTGGGCTCAAGGTTTTTGGGTAGACCTATGAGAAATATAGTTCATCAATATATGGGTTTCGGTCTCAGGATTGGGTGCAAATTAGGGTACCCTGCGCCTTTATGTATCGAGTCCCAGTGGCCCTAAGCGAACCAAAGGATGCTTTTTCACATATAATATACGTAGGTAGTCTTGCCCTTAAGCGAACAAGGTCCTTGTACGTTATGCAAGGGGTGTGGTTGGATCCATACCCCTTAAGCCCTAAGTGAACTTAGAGATACTTCACCAAAAGACACCTAAATTGGTTTGGGGTAAAGAATGCAGATGCTATGCAGTCCTAAAATTTGCGTAATGCAGAAATCATCACAAATTCTGTATTTTCAAAATTTAGTTTGAACAATATTTTAATTATTATGCCAAAAAGAATATTTTGAGTTTTTATAAAAATAAATCCCTAGTGTAGTCGCCATTGTGAGCAGGAGGACGTTTTCGGGTCTGGTTATACATGCATATTACAGTGCGCATGGCACAATGCAGTGTAGTTTGAGGAAACCGCGGTGTTTAAATGTGGTGGCTTTTTAAGCCAAAAATGTGATTATATTGAGAAATATATTTGCACATTTTATTGAGAAAAGATATTTTTGAAATAAAGCATTTTTACTTTATTTAAAAATAAAATAGAGTCACCACCCGGTTCAGCTCCACTAGGAATTGTGGGATACTGTCCCGAAATGGGATTTTTATACCAAAAAGAAAATGAGATTCTGAGTTCGGACATAATAGTTACTCATATTGTTCAAATTATTTGGATTAATTTTGGAATTTGTGGTGGTTTCTGCATTACAATGGCTTTATTTAAGAATTAAATTCAAGAAATAAAACGGAAATTATATCGGCTTAATAAGTACACATTTTCTACCGAATTTTAGGTAGAGTAACAACAGCACTTGGGTCAGGGCCCGAAAACTCGAATAGAGTTTCCTCACATTCTGGATGTTTGTCCGTACCCGCGAGCTTATTTACATATTATAATTTAAGTGGCACTAGTTGCTCACTTAACCAGAGAAATGGAATGCAATACGTAATGATAAAGCAATAAAAATGTGTTTTAATGAATTTGAAAGCTGGGCTTAGAGCCAATTACCCTCAGTTTACCTTTTCGTCTGTCCAGGATGACTTGAGGGTCGGTGCAGGACCAAACTGGATAAAGGTTGTGATTTGATTGGAAAATAGATTTAACCCAAGTTATGACTATAATCTTGGATTATTTCTAAAGGAAAATGTGAGATTTGGTCGTTTTAAGACCGAAGATCACTGTGGGATCTTGATCTAAAAAGGTCAGGAGGTGAGTTTATACCGAATGTCCGTGATAGAACTCAGATCTAGGATTATTTTGATAGAGTTTCGGGGCTTTTGGAATTCCTGAAACTGAAAAAGGACACAAAGGTAAGTTTAGGATTTTAAAAATTTTCATCTCTTTCTGCAAATGAGGGGGGTACACCTCTTTATATAGAAGGGTGGTAATTAGCTGGTGGGCTTATTACATAGGTAAATAGTCGATGGGCTAGTTACTCCTCTGACAGGATTTTACATCAGATCCCATAAATCCTAACTGGATCTCGGTAAGATTTGATTTTTTTACTATAGATCGGTAAATAGCCGGCGAGCTAATTACCTATGTTTGACGAAACTTTGACTTTTTGATTTTTTAGTAGGAAATGCTAAATCGGAGCTTACCTGGAATGTGAATTTTTTAGTTTCGAATTTTAGATGACAATTCAGTCCTTTTCGGCTCATTTGTCTGATCGCTGAACGAAATAGGCATTATTCTTCATCGGGTCGGAACAGTCCTATGATAACAACCAGGTTCGCTCAGTTTTAAGAGAAGAAAGGGATGTTCAAGGACCATCAGAGTCAGTCTCTCAAGCTCAGGGACAGTTTGGGAATGTGCAGAATGGGTCAGTTCTGAATGGTTCAGGTCAGAATGGTTTGGGTTAGGTCTTGTCAGTTCAGGCCCCGCCTACCTTATACCTGGTTCTGCCTATTCGACCTATCCAATAGAGCTAGTTTCAGTTTGGTCAGTCCTCCTCAGCCACTCCCGTCTTTTGTCCCACCGATACTACACCATAGATGGCCTATTGCAACAACATAAAAGCTTGCAAAAAGGGGTCAAAAGTTGCAATAGGGGTTTTCGCAACGTTTTTTTGAAAAAAATGGTTGATTTTTTGGCAGTTGCCTTAATGCAAAAATTACCTAATGCAACGCTTTTTGGACCCAAAGGCAACCATTTGACACCGTTGCCATAGGGTCCAACACAGTCACTATGAACGTCCGTTAATGGCCCCGTTAACGGCGTAATAGCAATGATTATTGCAATGCTTTCTTCACAATGCCTAAATATCCTATGGCAACCTATTTACCACATTTGCAACCATTTTTTACGATACTTATTTAGCATTTGCAATGATTTATCAATTATTGCAACCATCTTTACCGTAATACTGTAGTCGATTGCGACCTATTTTCATGTTTTTGCAACCCTTTTTATTCCAAATTTTTAAATAGCAAAATTTTTATGTATTATAAAATCATATGAAACCAATATTATTAACATAGTAACATAAAATTCAATATACTTTTAAATTTTTTTAATTTAAATAACTTATAACACATAATAATTAATTGTATCTTCATCCGAATAAAATAAAGTAAAAAAAGTATAAGACATAAACTAAAACACCCTAATCTATCTATCTAGAATAGACATCATCATATCATCAACTATTATACGTCATTGCACACTCTGGGTTTGAAGTTGTTACCTGCAAAAAAATCTAAAGTAAGAAAATGAACAAAAGCAAGGTAATAACCCAATAAGAACTAGTTACGCAAAAGGTTACCAATAACACAGTCAATGGACTCCTACATTGCCATGTTAAAAACTAAAAATAGAATTTTAAAGTATCTCAGAATTTTAGACTTTGGCTCTCTTTACTAACCAAAACTTCAACACACACATAGGTTAACAATATCTGTAGAAAATTTTCAAAACCTAATTGTATGATAGTGCTCTATAGAAACTTAAACAAAAATGAAGTGACCAACAAATGTTGTTAAGGCACTAGGCGCAGTCGAGGAGCACCTCAATGCAAGACAGAGGTAAAAAGGGGCAGGCCTAATGAAACGCGCCTCACCTGACCATATGCAAGGCACTGGCCACAATCCTGCAAGCTAAATTTTACAACAAAAGACAATACACAAAAGTTGACATGTATAGGTGTATTCTCTCAATTTTTACTTACCGCTACATTAGTTTAGAATTAACTTCTATCTAAGTCTACAAAATAATATGTCAAAACAAAAGAAAAACATCCACACACAAACAAATTTGAAAATTACATAAGAAGACATCAGTTACCCATGAGACCTTTAAATGAGACCTTTAGAAGTATATATAAATTGAATCATTATCTAGTTATCACCAATATAAGAGACCTTGCCAAAATGGGTGTTGTTAGGACCAATATAAGAGACATTTAGATGTGACCACATCACTATTACCTATGCTTGGTATTGAAAGGATATCAACAGTTAAAATAAATGATTGTTAATGCAAGGGAGCCTAAGTAGTGTTCAAATTGACTCCAACTTAAAAATAGCAGTAACAAATGGACATTAGAATTAGAGTGAATTAACACAACTTCAAAATTCAGAAATATTTAGAACTCCCTTCAGCTGCTGTACAACAACTTAAAAACGATGCATACTGTGAAGAAAAGAGCAAAATCTTATGTATAATCTACTTTATCAATTTGTACAAAGCATGAAAGGCATCATAGATTTTGTGGTAGTATACAAACTCTAACAACGTAGAACTCAAAAATTGACTACTTACCAAATCGAGAAACATATCCCAGAACTTAGAATTAAACAGCCAAGCAAATTGTAGAAAGATATAAATACCTCTAATGACTTAACCATATTTATGTAGCTATTTCATATAACTGATTCTTGTCATTCTTGCATGTAACTTCACTTTCCAATAATAAGTTGGTAATTTCAAAGATAGGAAATAAGATTCATTAAGTAACCAAAAAATAACAGTCAATCTTTACTTTTGAAATTAAGCAACAGAGAGATGATCAAACTTGCAAAGTAAATGCAAAAATCATCAATGCAAAAATCTTTTACTAGCTAATTTGGTGCATAGAACTTTCCATAATACTCAAACAAACTCCTAACAGAATAATAAACTCTTAGCTCTTATTTTCAATGCTCTAGTAGTGACTTAGTTCAATGATGCATTTATGGAATAATAGTATAGGATCTCAAGTTATCCACAATTATAAGAACATGCCTTGCCTCAATATGTTCATCATTCTTGCTGTGTTCTACCATTCATACAATAAAATGTAGATAGAATTTCTATTTCGCTCAAGAATAACATGCTTCTTTCATCATACATAGCTGAAATGTTTATAAAATATAAATTATGGAAGTTTGTTAAGTTTGGAATTAAAGTTAAGTGGTTTACCTCCAGCTATCCACCTGTTGATAAAACATTGACAAGCCTTGGTGAATTACGCAACTCGAGTAGGCGCACCAATGCCTCAGCCATTCTCTTTGAACCATACGAAGTAATACAACAGAAGTCTTCATCTAATTCATATGTTTGAGTCAATATTTCATACTACTTGACTTCTGGATCTACCTGTAATAATAGAAGAACATAATTGTCACAACATTCGTTCAAGCCAAATTTACAACATAGATTTTATCTCAAAAAAATGTTGACGATCAGAAAATACTATCACTATGTTCAGTTGTCCAATGAAATTCAATTAACAATTACTTGAAGTTAAAAATGTATGGAAATCAAATTAGTAGCTTAAACACTCGATTATCTGACAGAATATAAGTAAGATCCTATATTACATTAAGGGAAACATGTTATACACCAGAAAGGTGCTAGATATGATGTATGCCGAAGAGACAATTAGGGCGATATATCTTACCTAGTTTTATTATTTACAAACAAAGTTATATAAATAAAGGCATTCTTTTGTTATACTGATGACTATGAAAATATATTGTGACTAAAGTGTTTGCCAAAGTCCATGACATAATCATAGCACGTATTGCGAGGGCGTAGTGAGACTATGTTGGTGATAACTAGTTTGTGTGCAATTATGATTTGCCTAAATATCCCTAGTCATAGTATCATCAAGACTAGACATTGATGAATACGGATAGACTAGCATGTGTCGTCATACCTCTTGAATTTGATTCAGAGTAGCATATCTCCAGTGCTAGAGGGCGGTACCTTGGGTTAACACATGAATGTATTATGAGAGATACATTGGAGACCGCCATGATACAACACTTGGTAATCTATATTATGTGTTGGTGTTTAATTGTCTCATTACAATAGAAATACGAATATTCTTAGTCCTAAGATACTAGTTACCTTGTTCAGATGTTGCTATACTTTGAATCATACCTATACATTCTACAAACTGGATAATACTAATAATTACGAGGTATAGTTGATGTATGTCCGTTGGTAAGTTGAGTAGTCAAGATGGAATCTATCACTCCATTATAGCAATATAAGGGAGATGTACCCTGGCCACTTGTTAGAAGTTACACACTCGTAAACCTCTGATCAGAATATGAGTTGATAGGATGGGATGCTGATCAACACATTAAATGGTTGAGTAGTGTACTTTGGCAGCAAGACTAAACTATTAGAGTAGCTATTATAGCTACTAGTGGACTAACACTTAAACTGAATCCTAGAAACCAGATGGTACTCAATAGTTGATAGAAGAAGTGAATTGTATTGATACTATTGTTGAACTGGGATTAAGTCATAATGCACATGACATTCCAAATATTAAGGGGTCATATGCATTTGCTAGAGAGCCAATATGACCGATCAAAGTAATTAAAGTCCAAACAATCTGGAGCTCTAAGCCGGTCAATTCCTAAAAGGCATTGAGCTAGGTTAAACTTTTGATGGCTTGATATTACGGGACCCTATAAGGTCAAGCACTTTGAGTTATGACTGAGCTATGTAAAGAACCATTAGACTACGTCTAATCTAGAAGAGCAAGGACATATGGTTAGACCATAATATTGGTTAGACCAATACTCATTGGTTGGTCCAATGAACCTGTTAAATAATGAGGATAAAATAAATAAAGGAGCTTAAGAACCAAAAGGATCGGTAAGAAAATTGTTGGCCAATTTTAGATAAAATCTGCATATGGGCCAAGGCAGTGTTGTGTGTTAACAACACTGCTTAAGGCCTACATTAGGGCCTTAGGAAAAGTGGGCTGCAAGTGGCAGCCCGCTGTGCACGGTGCGCTGCGCCATGCACAGCCTGTTGGGCTGCGCAGGTGTGCTGCCCAATTGGCCGGCGCATGGTGCTGTGCAGCATAACTTACAAGGGTTGTGTTACTGTAGGCTTTGGGCCTGCGTAGGCCTAACATGTACTGTTGGCCATTCGACTAAAAATGTATTGGATAGGCATGGGGAGTTTGCTCCCCAAGCAAACTCCCTATTAGTGTGTGGTTCTAACTCTATTAGGTTAATTAAAATACCTAATTACCTTTATTATTTTATTTCTGATTGGTTGAGGATAGGAACTTTATTGTCCTTTGAACATTTCCTAACCACTATAAATAGAAGCCTCATCCTTCATTATTTTTTGTCCTGAATTTTATAATCCCTCTCTTGCTCTCTTATTCTCTTAGTTGTTCTGATTCCTAAAAGTAATATGTCGAAAGACGTATTTACTTAGAATAGAAAACTAAGGGAATTTCTTCTAGAATAAATTAGTAGGGAAGATTATCTTCCACTTATTTTTTGGTACTCCCTTTCTAGAAGGTTTTGGTTGGTGTTGCCCATGTGGACTATTTATAGAGGGCTTCTACTTTGGAGTCTGTGCATGTAGCTGAGGGGTCTTTCAATCGACTCCGGGATTCTCGATTCAACTGGTAAGTGGTTAAATCATTATTAGGTCCTTTTAATAAGTGTTTATGACCTAGAATAATTTAAGGCTAGCGCTATTATAAATCATGCCATGCTTAGAAGATCCAGGGATCTAGATTAAATTTTGAATTTTCAGTGTGCATGTTTTACTTGCTAAAACCCTAATCTAGACCAACAGTGGTATCAGAGCCTGCCTAATGCAATTGTATGATTGACTAGAGATATACTAGGTCTGATTTTCTATGAAATATTTTCGAGTATGATATGCCATGCCTAGGAATTTATTTCTTGCAATAGAAAATGCTGTGATAACTAGATTACGTGTTGGTCGAACTATGTCAGGGTAGTTATTTAAGAATTAACAATATTTTACTTGAAATTTTAAATGCTTTAATTTTTGAATTAAATGGAATAATTCTAAAATTAGAAAAGAACAAAATCTTTAATTTAATTAGTCTATGGTTACCTAAGTCAGAAGGGCCCATGTTTATTCTGGCAAGGATTGGACTAGGCTGCTGATTCACTTTGAAGGGGCCTCTCCTACTTGGGAATTCTCATCGGTTCTAGATTCTAACTACCAAAGGGACTTTTGAATATGTTATTTCTAGTATAATGAATTGGATTAATTATATGGTTTTACAAATGAAAGTTTAAATTGTTAAATTAAAACTTATAGACATAGGTGCAAGAACTTGAACAATGAACCACCTTGTTTGTTTTGCATGCTATGTGGAGTCTTGGCATGATGGATCGATTATGAGTTACCAGTTGAGCATGACCTAATGTTGGACCTACTAATTCCTTTTAGCCCAAATTTAGTTGTAGTTTCATAATCATGTCCATGTACAAGTCCTAGATTAGGCGAGACCGGTTGCACCAATAAATCCCCATTAAAATATTAAGACAAAATTAACCTTCCTAAAAATCCAAGTGTGATTCTAGGCTTTTTCGTTGACTGAAATGCTCACACAAAGAGTGCCTTCTTCTTTAACATCGCCTGTTCACATGATCCGAGTTAGGGTTAAGTCTTAATCAGACTGGGTTGGTTGTCCGTCAAATCGGAGCTAATGTTGGGCTGGAGGCATCATATGATGAGTCATATAATTGGTTATGCACATCCATTGGTTGGAACTCAAATGGATTAGCAATTCCATTAGATGCAAATAGACTAGATCCTCTTATAGCTATTCAAGTTAGGTTGACTCATTATAGCGGGCGTTAGCTTAAATGAGTTATAGATGCTACCTACTAAGGAGAATGGTACACCATGTTTTGCGAAAGACAATAGAAGGGGCTAATATGTTTTCGAATTGAACCTTGATAAAATATTAGGAATATGTATTTAATGAAAAGACCTTAAATTAAATGCATGTATAAGAACTAAGTCTAAAGCAATAATTCTTTTCTTATATCTAGGTTAAATATGTATCCTCTTAATAAAACAATGAATAATCATCCGCTTGACAAAATCTAATTTAAAGGCTGGAACTTCATGGAGTGGTTTGATGTGGTAAAGGTGCTTCTTCAAAACAATGCTATGAGTTATATTCTTAATAACCCATGCCCTGAACATCCTGGTGCAAATGCCTTCGCTTGCAAAATTGATGATTATAAGAAGCATCAAAGAGACCGTAAGTTAGTGAAATACTTGATGGTTGATGGAATGCTACCTGATGCAGAATGAAAAAGGAATGAAGTTGTTTCGGGTCATATGTGCTGTTCAGTAGGATGATTCGATTTGGACGATTCAGGAGTGTTTTTCTGGTGGAAACAGGCCACTAAGAAGAACTCATGGTCATACCATAAGCCCGATGCTATTTTTGTCAAATTTTGACTCTAAAGGCCTGAAATTTGGGATTTATTATTTATTCCGAATTATATTTAATTTTTGTTATTTCTTTTATTTGGTAGTTTATTCTTATTAGGATTTTATTAGATTTTTCCATCTTTTATTTTATTTCGTATTTTATTAGATAGGAAGTTCGGTTTATTTATAGTTTTAGTTATTTAGGAGTTTTAATAGAATTATTATTTTGTTAGATAGGAATTTATATTTTTAGGAGTTCTATTAGCATTTGAATACTTAGCCTATAAAAAGGCATGGATGTAACAAAATAATTCAGTATTTGTTGATTAATAAAATTGACTTCGGCTTTTGTTCCTAATTTTCTCTAAATCTAGAAGAATTTAGGGTTATTAGAAGGCTCTCTTCTTCCCAATCTTGAAGAATTGTGAAGAATTGAGTTGCTCTTCTCTTTCAATCTAGAAGAATTGTAAAGATTAGAGTTTGGTTCCCCGTTTCTTGGTTGCTTTTGGCTGCATCAGTTGCTATCAGAGCCTGAACATGATGTTCATAAAGAAATATGATTCGAATCCGTCGGTAGATCAAGATAGGTGGTTGAGAAATAATATTTTTCATTCAACTTATACTATAAAGGAGAAAGTATGTAAGTTTATAATTCATGATGGTAGTTGTGAAAATATGATATCTTTGGAGGCAGTTCAAAAATTAAAACTACCAATAGAAAGATTTCAGAATTCAAAGCGTGTGATGGTGCCGATTTCAATGTGGTCTACATACAAAGATGAGATTTCGTGTGATATTGTGCATATGGATATATGTCATTTAATATTGGGTCGTCCATGGCAATTTGATAGAGGCGTTCAACACAATGGAAAATCTAACACTTATTTGGAGGCAAAAAGATTATATTGCTTCCAAAGAAAGAAGAGGAGTTCGACAATACTCTGTTGACTGCAAATAAGTTCAACAAAGAGTGTGAAGAAGAGTTGCAAGATTTTTCTTTATGCTCTTTGTTCAATGAATAAATCCATGATGAAGGAAAAGGTGATAAGGGAGATCGTGCAAAGGCAAATACTATCCCCATTAAAGACCCAATTTTAATGATGAAATTACCGATGAGATCAAATGTGGCAAGGTTCCTATGATATTTTCAAACTTACCAAATCAGCCAAATATTTCTCAAATTGCAACTCCCAATCTACAAGTTTCGGATAATGTATCACCATTCATTTTTTTGTTGGCAATACAATATTTTTAAATGTTGATTTGTCCAATAATTGTTTTGTTGTTGCCATCATTGAGAAGATAGTTCCTCTTATGATGAAAATTCGAGGACGAATTTATTTCAACCAGGGAAGACTGATGCATAATGAAAAAGGAATGAAGTTGTTTCGGGTAATATGTACTGTTCAGCTGGATGATTCGATTTGGACGACTCAGGAGTGTTTTTCGGGTGAAAACAAGCCACTAAGAAGAACTCATGGTTATACCATGAGCCCGATGCTATTGTTGTCAAATTCCGACTCTAAAGGCCTGAAATTTGGGATTTATTGTTTATTCCAAATTAATGTTAATTTTTGTTATTTCTTTTATTTGGTAGTTTATTCTTATTATGATTTTATTAGATTTTTCCATCTTTTAATTTATTTCGTCTTTTATTAGATAGGAAGTTTGGTTTATTTATAGTTTTAGTTGTTTAGGAGTTTTAATAGAATTATTATTTTGTTAGATAGGAATTTATATTTTTAGGAGTTTTTTTTGCATTTGAATACTTAGCCTGTAAAAAGGCATAGATGTAACAAAATAATTCAATATTTGTTGATTAATAAAATTGGTTTCAGCTTTTGTTCCTAATTTTCTCTAAATCTAGAAGAATTTAGGGTTATTAGAAGGCTCTCTTCTTTCCAATCTGGAAGAATAGTGAAGAATTGAGTTGCTGTTCTTTTTCAATCTGGAAGAATTGTAAAGATTAGAGTTTGGCTCCCCGTTTCTTGATCGCTTTCCGCTGCATTAGTAATGATCCAGAATGAAAAAGGAATGAAGTTGTTTCGGGTCATATGTGCTGTACAGCTGGATGATTTGATTTGGACAATTCAGGAGTGTTTTTCGGTATATACATGCCACTAAGAACTCATGGTAATACCATGAGCCCGATGCTATTTTTGTCAAATTCCAACTCTAAAGGCCTGAAATTTGAAATTTATTGTTTATTCTGAATTAATGTTAATTTTTGTTGTTTCTTTTATTTGGTAGTTTATTCTTATTAGGATTTTATTAGATTTTTCCATCTTTTATTTTATTTCGCATTTTATTAGATAGGAAGTTTGGTTTATTTATAGTTTTAGTTATTTAGGAGTTTTAATAGAATTATTATTTTGTTAGATAGGAATTTATATTTTTAGGAGTTTTGTTAGCATTTGAATACTTAGCCTATAAGAAGGCATGGATGTAACAAAATAATTCAGTATTTGTTGATTAATAAAATTGGCTTTTGTTCCTCGTTTTCTCTAAATCTAGAAGAATTTAGGGTTATTAGAAGGCTCTCTTCTTTCCAATCTGGAAGAATTGTGAAGAATTGAGTTGCTCTTCTCTTTCAATCTGGAAGAATTGTAAAGATTAGAGTTTGGTTCCCCATTTCTTGATCGCTTTCCACTGCATCAAACTTTAATATCAAAATTTGTAATTAGAAGTAGATGTGGAGTCATTGCTTCGAAATCTCCTAATACTTGTGAATTGGAAAGTTTCATACATTTTGTGGGAATGGGAAAAGACTCTTCAGCAACTGAACTTGTTATACACGTGTATGACACTTTTGAGGAGCTAAAGAAATTTGGAATTAACTATAGTTTAGATGACTTAAATGGAATAGTTCTGAAAGGTCTGCCTGAGAGGTACGATTCGTTTAAATCAGAATTTGCCTTTAAGAGTCGTGACTATAGGTTATCTCAAATGATCAATATGCTCAAGCTAGTTAATATTCAACATTAAAATGATTTGGAGGATCAACTTGTTGCTGAAGACCTCAAGATCAAAAGGATGAGAGGATTAAAAGTCAGGAGAAAACTCATGAGGAGGCAGGATGTAAGAGAAATCTTGTTGAGCTTAAGTCCTTCTCTGAAGTGAGAGTGGAACGGCTGATGGCTGCATTCTCTGAGCATGAGAAGGCAAAGCTGAAAGATGCTTATACTTCAAGTATGTTCATGATTAAAAATTTCACTACTATTCCTTACAAGTCTACATGGGTATTAGATACTGGATATAGTACTTATATCTATACTTTTGTTCGGCGGTCGCGGAACCGTAGAAGGCTGGCTAAAGGATAGTTAGACCTACGAGTTGGAAATGGAGCATAAGTTGCTGCATTAGCTGTAGGAACATATAGTCTCAAATTGCCAGGTGGCCTGGTTTTGAACTTAAATAAATGCTATTATATTCCAGTTGTTACTAAGAATATTATTTCTTTTGCATGTTTAGCAGCAGAAGTTTTATTTAATAATAAAGATTGTCAAATTCATAAAAATAATGTTCTTTATGGCAATGGAGTTTTGATTGATGGCATATATGTTTTAACTACTAAAGCTTAAAATTTTAATATGAATGATGCTAATAGATTGAAATTAGATAAAGACAAATCATCCTACTTGTAGCATTGTCATTTGGGCCATATAAATGAAACTCGCTTAACTAAGTTACACAAAGGAGGTGACTTGGGCCCAATAGACTGTGAGTCTTATGGGGCATGCAAACCTTGTTCATTAGGTAAAATGACAAAGGTGTATATGGTCTAATACATGTGCAAGCACATGGAGGATCCGTTTAGTTCATATCTTTTATCGATTATTACTCACGATATGGGTATTTGTACCTTATAAGGCATAAATCAGATAGTTTTGAAAGATTCAAATACTATAAGAATGAAGTTAAGAAGCAACTTGGAAAGAATATTAAGGCACTACGGTTAGACCGAGGTGGAGAATATTTAAGCCAAGAATTTCAAGATTATTTAAGGGATAGTGGAATATTACCCCAATGGACCCCTCCTTATACTCCTCAAAACAATGGTGTGTCTGAGAAGAGGAATAGGACTTTGTTAGACATGGTTCAGTCTATGATCAGCCAAGTAAGTCTCAGCAAAATCTTTTGGAGATAAGCACTTGAGAGCGCAGTTTATATACTAAACTGTGTGCCGTCAAAATCAGTTGATACAACACCACATGAAAGGTGGGGTGGTAAGAAACCCTCTCTTTCTCACCTGAGAGTTTAGGGATGTCCTGCCTAAGTTAAAAGGACAATGTTAGACAAGTTAGGAGCTAGGGCTGACAAATGTTTATTAATAGGTTATCCTAAAGAGATAATAGGATATACCTTTTATGATCCTAAGGAACAAAAGGTGTTAATTTCTAGGACCGCTCAGTTCCTCGAGAAGGAACACACGGTTGCAAAATCTAGTGGGAATGATCTTGAACTTGAGTTTCAAGTAAGCGAACAAGATGATCAACTGATAATTCCTATGCCTGATACACAATAGAGTGTGATCGAGGAACAACCTGTTACTCAACAGTCATTGCGTAGATCTGGTAGTCCCAATGCTCCTGAAAGATATGTATTTTTCATCACGGATGATATACAAATCTTTCTAATGGAGGACAATGAACCTGAGAACTACAAGGAAGCAATGAAGTGCTCAGACTCTAATAAATGGTTAAAAGCCATGAAATTAGAAATGGATTCCATGTATGAAAATCAAGTATGGGAATTGATCGATGCACCTAATGAGGTTAGACCCATAGGTTATAAATGGGTTTTCAAGAAGAAAACTGATAGGGATAGTAATGTAATTACTGATAAGGAAAGGTTGGTGGCATAGGGCTATAGTCAAAGAGAAGGAATTGACTATGACGAAACTTTTTCACCTGTAGTCATCCTTAAATCCATAAGGATACTCTTGGCCATTGCTGCTCATTATGATTATGAGATCTGGTGGATGGATGTGAAAATCACTTTCCTAAATGGAAACTTAGATTAGGATGTGTATAAGATACAACCTGAGGGTTTTACATCTCAGAATGGCTCGAAGGTATGCAAGCTGAAAAGATCCATTTATGGACTTAAGCAAGCATCCAGGATTTGGAATCTAAGGTTTGATGATACGATCAAAGAGTTAGATTTTATATCAAATGCTTATGAGCCTTGTGTGTACAAGAAAGTTAGTGGGAGTGCAGTCATTTTTCTTATGCTATATGTTGATGACATACTGCTAAATAGGAAATGGCATTTCTCTTCTTAAAATGGTTAAGTCGTGGTTGTCAAGAAAATTCTCCATTAAAGACCTTGGAGAAGTAGCATTTATACTAGGTATAAAGATCTATAGAGATAGATCGAAGAGGCTGCTAGGTCTTTCACAAGATACATATATAGATAAGGTATTGACTGGGTTCATCCTTGAGTAATCAAGAAAGGGTTATCTTTCAATGTCTCATGGAATTAACCTTTCTAAATCTGAGTGTCAGGGGACGCAAGAGAAGAGATTGTGCGCGAATGGAATACCCTATGCATCCGCAGTAGGATCTATCATGTATGCTATGGTATGTACACGGCCAGATGTCTCACACGCGCTGAGCATCACAAGCAGATTTCAATCTGATCCAGGTGAGAAGCAGTGGAAGGCATTTAAGAATATCCTTAAGTACTTGAGAAGGACTAAGGAAATGTTCTTAGTATATGGAGGAGGTGATATAACAGTAAAGGGATTCACTAATGCGAGTTTTCAATCTGACAGAGATGACTACAAGTCACAATCAGGTTACCTATTTATATTAAATGGAGGGGTTGTTGTTTGGAAAAGTTCTAAACGGGATACAATTGCCGATTCAACCATTGAATCTGAGTACATTGCTGCTTCAGAAGTAGCAAAACAACCTGTCTAGATATGTAGAGATTTATTAGTGATCTCGGCATGTTGTCTAATAGTGAAGATCTAATAGTATTATATTGCGATAACACTAGGGCTATTATTCAAGCAAAACAACCACGGTCTCGTTAGAGAAACAGACTCGTACACAGAAAATATCATATACTTCAAGATATAATAAGAGATAAGGATATGCAAACGTGATATGTACCCACAGATTAGAACCTGGCGGATGGTCTGACCAAGCCTTTTTCACAGATTAAGCATGACCAACATGTTAATAGTTATAGCTTACGACACGTTGCTAATTGGCTCTAGTGCAAGTGGGAGATTGTTAGATATGATGTATGCCCTAGACGCAATTAGGGCGATATATCTTAGTTAGTTTTATATGGTACGAACAAAGTTATATTAATAAAGGCATTCTTTTGTTATATCAATGACTGAAAATATATTATGACTGGTTAAGAATATATTCATTGATGTGTTTGCAAAATTCCATGACATAATCATAGCATGTATTGCAAGGGTATAGTGAGACTATGTTGGTGAGAACTGGTTTGTGTACAATTATGATTTGTCTAAATATCCCTAGTCATAGTATCATCAACACTGGACATTGATGAATACGAATAGACTAGCATGTGTCATCATACCTCTTGAATTTGATTCAGAGTAACATATGTCTAGTGCTAGAGGGTGGTACCTTGGGTTAACACATGAATGTATTCAGGGAGATACATTGGAGACCGCTATTAGACAATACTCGGTAATCATATTATGTGTTGGTGTTTAATTGTCTCATTGTAATAGCAATACGAATATTCTTAGACCTGAGATACTAGTTACCTTGTTCAGATGTTGCTATACTTTGGATTATATATATACATTCTATAGACTGGATGATACGGTTAATTACGGGTATAGTTGATGTATATCCGTTGGTAAGCTGAGTAGTCAAGATGGAATCTATCACTCCATTATAGCAATATAAGGGAGATATACTGTGTCCACTTGTTAGAAGTGATACATAGGTAAACATCTGATCAAAGTATGAGTTGATAGGATGGGATCCTGATCAACACATTAAATGGTTAAGTGGTGTACTTTGGCAGCAAGACTAAACTACTGGCCAGCTATTATAGCTACTAGTTGACTAACACTTAAACTGAGTCCTAGAAACCAAATGGTACTTAATAGTTGATAGGAGTGAATTGTATTGATACTCTTGCATAACTGGGATTAAGTCACAATGCATGTGAAGTTCCGAATATTAAGGGATCATTTGCCTTTGCTAGAGAGCAATTATGACCGTTCAAAGTAATTGGAGTCCATAATAGTCTGGAGCTCTGGGAAGGTCAATTCCTAAAGGGGATTGAGATAGGTTAAACTTTTGACGGCTTGATATTATAGGATCCTATAAGGTTACACACTTAGAGTTACGATAGAGCTATGTAAAGAATTATTAGACTAGGTCTAATCTAGAAGCGCAAGGAAATATGGTTAGACCATAATATTGGTTAGACCAACACTCATTGGTTGGTCCAATGAACCTGTTAAATAATAAGGTGGATAAAATAAGTAAAGGAGAGTAAGAACCTAAAGACAGTATAGTTAAAGAATACTGGGTATTGCTTAAATTGGTGCAAGTGGATTGGTAAAAAAATTGTTGGCTAATTTTAAATTCAATCTACGCGCATGCCAAGGTAGTATTGTGTGTGAACAACACTGCTCAAGGCTCGCATTGGGGCCTTGTGAAAAGTGAGATGCAAGTGGTAGCCCACTATGCACATTGCGCGGCCTAGTAGGCGCGCTGCACAGGTGCGCCACCTGACAGGCCAGCGTAGGGCACTATGCAGCAGAGCCCACAAGGGCTGTGCTACTGTGGGCTTGGGGCTTGTGCAGCACTGCTGGCCATTTGATCAGTAGTGTATTGGACAGGTATGGGGAGTTTTCTCAAGCAAACTCCCCATTAAAGTTGGGTTCTAACTCTATTAGGTTAATTAAAATACCTAATTGCCCTTTTCATTTTATTTCTGATTAGTTGAGGATAGGAACTTTATTATCCTTTGAATATATCCTAACCACTATAAATAGAAGCCCCCTCCTTCATTATTTTTCGTCCTGAATTTTATAATCCTTCTCTTGCTCTCTTATTCTCTTAGTTGTTCTGATTCATAAAAGTAATCCATCGAAAGACATATTTACTTAGAATAGAAAACTAAGGGAATTTCTTCTAGAATAAATTTCTAGGGAAGATCTAGCTATCTTCCACTTATTTATAGGTACTCCTTTTCTAGAAGGTTTTGGTCGGTGGTACTTGTGTGGACTATTTATAGAGGGCTTCTAATTTGGAGTCTGTGCACGTAGTTGAGGTGTCTTTCAATCGATTACGGGATTCACTCTTCAACTGGTAAGTGATTAAATTATTATTAGGTCCTTTTAATAAGTGTTTATGACCTAGAATAATTTAAGACTAGCACTATTATCAATCATGCCATGCTTAGAAGATCCAGGGATCTAGATTAAATTTTAAATTTCCGCTGCGCATGTTTTACTTGCTAAAACCCTTAATCTAGACCAACAAAAGGTATATGTGAAGTCTAAGGTTAGGTAAATACAAACTTTGTCAGTTTTCAGTCTTCTCACAGAAAGGTACATGAAAGGTTTTAACATTAATTTTCACTAATTACCATTTAATTAAGCCTCATATAAGTAGGTTCAATGGTTTTCATTGATTGAATCTAATCTTACTAAGATCTGAAGCTCTAAAAGTGTCAATATCAACTTCAGTTCCACTCATACCTACATTATTCACATGCACACCTACAAAAAATATAACTTTCAACATTCATCTTTTTGAAATTATAATTAGAGTAAATTGACATATGAAAATAAGAAAAATTATGTAGCATCCTCAACTGCTAGAAATAATGTGCATAAGTTAACATCAATATAAATTTTCTTAAAAAAGATTTGATCATCGGAAAATGTGTTCTCGTAGTAATCAAAACAATAATAAAGCCAATTCATTTTCTTTGTGATATACATGAGACTGAGATTTATATTGCAGTATATTGGGGTATTCTTAAAGAGCATAAAACCATTACTAAGCAAACTCATACAATTAATTATCACTTGATCTTCAATTTATAAAAACCTAATGGAATAAGATTCACTACAACATGAAAATACGACCAATAACTAGTCTCAACATTTTTGGAAAAGCTATAATGGATTAAGCTGACACATGCTGTAATACCATTATAATCACTATTTTTATATCATTAGACACAAAGTTAAATGCAAAATTTCGCAACAAAGATCCACCAATAAAATTGGCACTTTAGCTAAAGATCCAACATTATTTTGAGCATACAATTGAAAACAAACATAATCAATTGTAGATGAAAACTATTAACGTTGTATTTGGATTTGAACAAATTTAACCATATATAGTCTTACTTCACATTCTGCATCTCTCCCTTTGAAACAACACACTAACTTTTTTTCATCTAACATTCTCAATGGCAGTAATAAAAGTAGTGTTAATATTCACTTAGTCACTCACAAATAATCAACCAAGAAGCAATCCCAATCTAGTCACAAACTTCACTTATACCACCAATTCAAGATAAACTGATTGGATGCTACCTAATTATATAGCTACCTAGATATGAATTCAATAGTTTTACTAACATCTAAAAGCTAATTATATTCAAAATCAATAACATAAGCTCCACATGAACTATAATCAAGACCACAACACTTCATGATATTCGAATTAAACCCTGAAGCAAAGAAAAGTACCACTATTTTCCGAAAACAAAAGAAACCAACAAATACAACTCAAGCTAAAATCATAGAGCAGCAACTGTGTGACGTCAATCAAATAGATGCTAAGAAACTAAGTACCTGCTAGTTCCATAATCAGTAAAGAGTTGTTAACTAGGTTCAGATTTGGATCCACCTCATTAGTGCCGTCAATAGCTTGCTCTTTGGTGCATTTTGAGGTTGGAACTCCCAAGTATATTGTATCAGATTGCCCAAATCAAGAGTTAACTTTTTTGTCCAAAAAAACAAAAAAATTATAGATTTAATAGATATAAAATCTTGAAACACATTTTTCATATCAACCAATCTAACACCACAAGTTTTATAATTTGAAATTCTTTCCATGTTAGAGTGATTTCTTATAGAATTACTTATAATAGAGTGATTTCTAATTTCAGGAGAAGTAGAGATTTCGTTTACAACCAAATCCTATCTTTTCTTCAATAGAGTATGGAACACTGGGTTTTTTTAAAAATGCAAGTCATTAAATCTACACAATTAGTACTTGCAACAACAAAAATCAAAACTTAAACAAAAAATTTACAATCAAACTTGAGAGAACTTACCACAAACTACATATCTTTTAAAAAGACCACCAAGGAGAGAGAGCGAGAAACGATAACTGAGAAGAATTAACTACGGTATCAAGAATTTTAGCCTCGATGAGTCATATTGGAAGAGAAATTAGAAGAGATCGAAGAAGTCGGAGGGAATGCGAGATTAGGATTTGGGTTTTTCGTCTGCAATTGAAAACCTGGAAGAGAGAGAGAGAGAGAGAGTTCCCTTTTATATCTCCTTCTTTGACTTCTATTATCTTCATTTTTTTTTTATTCTAAAGTTCTGTCTATTTTTAAGGGGACTTAGGCGGTATCTATGATTTCCTTCCCGCGCTGTCAAATTTTACTATTAATTTTATTTCTTTGCAACCGTTTTTACAATTATCGTTGAACTTGCAACTAATTTTCTTCTTCTTGCAACCATCTTTTACGATTTTCACAATTTTATTGCAAAAGGACATTTTTCCCTTAAAATTGCCCCCCTTTGAGGGCAACCCTAGCCTTATTTTTGTTGCAACAGGCCATCTATGGCGTAGTGTGACCTTTGGCTTTCCTCCTTTGAGCCTGAGGCCTGCGGTTTAAGCCCCTATTTTCCCCGCTCTCTTAGGGGGTTTTAATCCAGATATGACCACACCATCCAGTAGTTTTGTTCTTCCCCCTTCACCACCAATCTCCTTTAGACCAACTCCTCCTAGTTTTATCATATCTCCAAAAGGAATAGTCTATCCCTTAAACCCTTTCTCACCTAGCTTTTGCGCACATCCTTATGTTAAGTCTCCGCCTCCTCTAGTCTTTCAGTTTAGAACTACTTCAGTGCACAGTGACCAAGTCGCACAATCACCTGGTGCGACAATTCTTGACCAGGTCTTATAGACTCTGGGTGTGACACTAGAAGTTGGGGCACTTTTGAGGAGGCTTCTAACCAAGAATAATGAGAAGGAAGAAGAGAAGGGCGAAGATTGGGTTCCCAAGAACTTTTTGATGCCTCGAATGGAACCATACAGCGGTGAAGGTCCTCCTAAATCCCACATCGTGATGTACAAGAGAATCATGAGGGTCTAGAAAATCAGTGATAAGGTTCTTGCAAAATTGTTTCCATGTGCTTTAGTCGGACTAGCCCTCGAGTGGTACAACACTCTTCCTGAGTCAATAATCCTTGATTGGAAAATCTTTTCTGAAGCTTTGATTGGTCACTATGACTTTAATTCAACCATGGAGACTACTATCCAACACCTTGAGGCTGTTAAGCAAAGGCAAGGTGAAACCTCTAAGTTCTATTTTAATCGGTCGATGGCCACTCAAGTTCTATTGAAGAAAATCTCAGTCTAAAGGAGATGATTCTGAAGTTTCTTGACAGGTCTCTCCCCATTTTTTGCAAGGAGATGGAAATAGATTCCTACGAGTCCTACATGAAAGTTTTCAAAAAAGCTGAGAAGATTGAGCTCCAAGAAGAGAAAGATAGGGCTAATAAGCTGAGTGGGAATCAACTATGGTATAAGAAAAATGATTCTAATGAGATTGCACCTACTCCTACTAAGGGTAAGGCACCAACAGTTCAAATCACAGCACAAAAGGTGTTTTAGTTGTCTAAGTAGCTCCTTCTCATCAACCGTTTGTGTCTCCATAGAAGTCACCCCTTGGTGTTATTTATGCTAAGTTGTATGAGGCGGGCAAGATAAAACCCCTGCATGATTTTAGACCTCTTAATCCCAATGAGAAAGGAAAATTTTGCAAATTCCATGTTCAGAAAGGGCATCAAACTAATCAGTGCTGAACCTTAGCTTCTATCATCACTTGTATGGTGTGAGAAGGAAAAACTGATGATCTAGTTAGAAAATCAAGTATGATGGAAGACCTTCTGCCTAAGTTTGATGGCAAGGTCACTATGATCAACTCTAGTCTTAGGGAAGAATATGTTATAGAGAAGATTTCTGAAGAGTTCGTGATGGTTATTGGTTCTGGTCTCCCTTCGAACTTTTTATTTGATATGATCTCTCAATCCAACCCTATTGTCAACTCTATGAAAGTCGAGGGTGTAGAACAAGAAGAAAAAGGTATGACTGAGAGTATTGAGATGGTTAAGGAAGCATCGTTCAATGTTGATAGTTATGCTCTTAAAGGGGAATATTTCGATGAAGAACCCGAGTCAATTAATGTTGATGAGTATGAGCTTTGAGATGTAATGCTGGCTTATGAGGAGCTGACTTATTTGTTTGAAACTCTAGCTACTAAGAGTGCGAAGATTGATGGGATTTTAAATGTTACTAGGAGTGGCCGAGTGTATCAGCCTAAGGATATCTGCCTCTATCTCGAGAATGACCCTATTTAGAAGACTATTAGTACCACATCTAAGCCGCTCTCTCCGACACCTCAGGTTGAGATGAGTGATGAGATTGATCCTCTCATTAGTCAGTTGAAAAACACCCAAGCTCGCTATAGCATTTGGCAACTTGTTCTCGGTTCTGACCACCACTGGAGGACTCTCATTCAAAGGCTTTTAGAGCTTGAAGCAAAGCCTACAACTTCTATTTTCGAGATGTGCAACATAGTGGGGGAAGGGATTCCGCTCCCAATAGGAGATGAGCCTATAATGTTCTCTAATCAGGATATCCAGTTAGATATGATGTATGCCCTTAAGGCAATTAGTGTGATATATCTTAATTATGTATTGGTATAAATAATTTGTTTAAATAATAAATGCATTTATTCTTTTATTTATATCAATGTATTCATATATATTATGACTGGTTAAAATGTATTCATTGATATCTATGTATAAAAGTCATTGACCTAAACATAGCATGAAGTGTGAGATATCATAGTGGGACTACGTGTAGCGAGACCTACTTCATGTGTAATTATGATTACGTCTAAACTGTTGGATATGATGTATGCCCTTAAGCCAATTAAGGCGATATATCTTAATTATATAATGGTACAAATAATTTGTTTAATTAAATAAGGGATTTAATCTTTTATTTATGTCGATGTGGGTATAAATATATTATGACTGGTTAAAATATATTCATTGATGTGTGTATACGAAAGTCCTTGACGTATCATAGCATGAAGTCAAAGAAATCATAGTAGGACTATATTTAGTGAGACCTGCTTCTTGTGCAATTATGATTATTTCTAAACTATCCCTAGTCATATTTTCATTAAGAAAGGATATTGATAAAGTGGTAAGACTAGCATGTGGTCAACTTTCTTGGTAAGGGTCCAAGCAGTCAATCTGCTAAGAATTGAAGGTGATGCCTTAAGTTTAACACATTGATATATTTAAGAGATAAATTGGAGTCCATAGTAAGGTAAACCCTTAGTGTATATATCCATGTGTTAGTGTTTATCTTCATGCAATAAGCCTTACGAATATCCTCATACTAGAGATACTAGATACCTTGTATGGTACCATCGCTATACTTTGGGACATTCCTATATACTCATTAATTTAGGGTTTCACGAGTGGTTATGGGTATAGTGATGACAACACATTCGTAAGCTATGTAGTCGGAAAGAATCCATCGCTTTGGATATATTTAGGAGTTGTACTTGGCCGCTTGTTGAAGTGATGGTTGCTATAAACCTCTAATCAGAGTATGTGTTTGATTGAAATAGTTTCTAGTCAAACACACTATGGTAAAATGCAATACACTTAGGTAACAAGTTAATATGTAGGATAGCTTGGAACAACATTGCTCTTAGTGGGTTAACACTTTAACCGAACCCTATAAACCAAATGGTACTGATATTAAAGAATGGAAGGGGTTCATCGCATTCGACAACTATTGCATTAACCGGATTAAGTCATAAGCACAAATGACGTTCCTAGTAATGGGGGATGGTAGACCCTTGCTAAAGGCATACTAGAGTCGTTTAAGGTAATCGAGTTCTATTCACGGTCTAGAACCTTGAGCCAATGGTTCCAATAGAATAGAGGTTGGTTAAGCCTTAACAGCTCAATACTTTGGACTGAGTAAAGAATTAATAGATTTATTCTATTACGAAAATATACCATAACAATAATTGGATTATTATTTAATTGGTTAAAAATGATTAGATCATTTTGGATAAGCCAATGAATTTTTTTTAACCGGTACTTAATTTATTAGGGTCATAAATAAATTAAAGTGTTGATTAAAATGATTAAATCATTTTTCGGTTAAGCCAAGAATTTATTTTGACCGATAACTAATTTATTAGGGTCGTAAAATAAATTAAAATGTTGATTAAAATGATTAGATCATTTTAGTTAAGTCAGGAATTTATTTTGATCGGTAACTAATTTTATTAGGGTCATGAATAAATTAAAAGAAAGGAGAATTAAAAGGAAATGTGTGTGTGTGTGTGTGTAGTTTCCCTATCCCACATTGCTAAATGGAGAGCAATTTTGCTCTCCTCCTCCTATAAAAGGAGGCCTTCTCTTCCTCTTCTCAATAACTTCAAGTTCAAATCATTATGGCATTTTTTGAGAGTCTTCAATGAGGATTCTTGAGCTGACATAGAAGAACTTATCGACCCTCGTGGATTATAGTTTGAGGATCCTAAATTATATTTTAATTTGGGGTCCTCTAGTTTATATTTTCGTGTGCGCTTTTGGAGTGGTCTAGCAACTACTCAAGGCTCTATAGTTCTTCCTCATTGGGAGGTTTCGGTGGGTGGGTTTCGTGTGGATACTCATAGAGGCTATCCTAGGTTTGGAGGCTTATGCAAGGAGGTTCTGCTAAAGCACGCTTCAACTGGTAAGTTTCCTTTCTTTCTCTTTTAATTATTAGGTCTTTTTCTCTAAGCGTTTTTAGAGTTAATAATTATGCTTAGGTTGTTTTGCATGCTTAGTTTATTTTATGCTTAGTTTATAGCTTAGAGTTATAACATGCTTAGTATAAAATATTTATGCTAGGATATAATTTAGAATTATGGTATGCCTAGCCTATGCATGCTAACCTAGGTAGAGAATTGTTTAGTTAAGGCTTTATTTAATCGATATGCAACTAATAGAAGTTCCTAGGGACATGAACAAAATTTGGGATTTCCGCCATGCCTTTTATGCATGTTCAATATGACTGTCAGTTCCCAATAGTGGTGTATGAGCCTGCTTATTAAGTGCATAACTAAGTTATAAGCGAACTGAATTTTATTTTCTATATGAAATGTTTTAAGTTTTAATAATTGTTTGGAACAATAGATGAACTTTGGGTTTCATTTCAAGGTTAGAAAAATGGTTATAGACAATTTCGAATAAGCCTACTCAACTTACTCAAATTTATCAAAGACTCAATAAATTATATAAGTTACGTAGGTTATAGATGCTTCCAATTTACATGAATTATAAGAACAAAATTTACTAGTTCAAGAGGATCCATGGTCTTCGAATTTGTGCCCGTATTTATTCTGGCTAAGGATTGGACTTGCTGTCCATTTCTCCGAGGGCACCTCTCCTACATGGGAACCTATATCGGTCCAACTTGAATTGACCAAGAGGGGATTAAGATAGACTAATTTATTTCTAGTATATAAGATGATTTTTATATATGTTTCTATAACAAAGTAAAAATTAAATTTATTGAATAAAAGCTTAAAGGAAATGCAATATAAATATAACAAATAAAAGTGTTAATTATTTTACATATAATCTGGGTTGATGGAATATTTGTATTAAAGAGCCTGAACCCACCTAAGATTGGACCTTACAAAATAATTTTAAAATTCCCTGAATTAATATAAATTGTTATAAATATGTCCATTTGATAAAATCCTAGATTGGGTGAGATGGTTAACACCAGTAAAATCTCAAAGTAAATATATTAAGGCAAGTTATAGTCTTCCTTACCCAAATTTATAATACGATCTCTTTGGGCTATAAAATTGTTATGCAAATCGTTCCTTTTCGTCCACATTGATCGGTTATAAAAATTGAGATTGGGTCTACCTTAACAGGACTGGGGTAGTCCACCATAAAATTGGGGGCTAGCCACAGGACTGAGACATATTCAAGGAGATGCTAATACAAGAGCACACATCCCTTGGCATTAGGGAACTTGAATAAATTAGCAATTGCATGCGATGCAAATGGAGTGAGATTCCAACTATAACTTACTAATATGACTTGACTCATAAAATTGGGGTTTGTAATATACTAGTTATAGATACTACCTACTACGAAATTTATGTGGGCTAAAATTCCCTAATTCAATAGAATGGGCTATCGTAAATTTCAAAGACAATAGTAGGACAAATGTATTTAATTAAAAGACCTTATATTAAATACATGTACTAAATACTAAAATATAAACAATAATTTTTTTCTTACATCTTGGTGGAAATCTTTATTTTCATACAAACGTTCACATTGATAACTAATTTTTATTGGCTCTAGCTTCAAAGGGACTTTTTAGAAATGTGAGGATAGTCCTCAAAGCCATGGGCTTGGCATGTACATTTTATAACCCCAAATCTAAACAAAATGAAGCAATTCTGCTTACAACAGATATGCATGAAATACATGAAGGAAACTAGGATACAACACCTTGGAGGTTGTTAACATCCCTATTACCCTATCGAAGTAGCTAGCTGGAGACAAGGTTAAACATCAAATTAGATGTTAGGATCCATGTTACCTTAGGTACAAGGGCAACATAAAATCATGGACTTGAAAGTCTATGTCTTTACATCTTAGAGAAATGATTTTTCATGATGAAAAATTTGAACCAAAATATTTTGATAGAAATTGGTAGGACCAATTAGTTAGAAATTTAAATGGTTCATATCTCAAAGGAGTAAAGGGGCACACATGGTGTCTAGTTTTGAAGCAGGATAGAGTAGAGTGAAGAGAAAAGTAAAAAGAATACTGAGAATTTTGTCTAGAACACAAAATGACTGTTTCCAATCTGAAATATTGGAAATAAGAACTTCATTTCAATATGGGATATTGGAAATAAGATCAAAATGGCTAAAGTCTCATAGCAGGAGAAGAGGAGGCTTAGAGCTTCCACTTTAAGATGTCTAATATTGAGAATTTCTACATCTCAAGGAAATTCTAAATTGGTATGGAATACCTAATTGGAATCGTATATCCATACGATAGTATAGATATTGTTGAGAAGTAGAGTTTTGGCAAAAGAAGAGTTATACCTACGGAAAATCATTAGAGCCTGATGGCTGCTATTGATATAGGAACTTGACATTTCCATTTTGCTAAAATTTGTGAAAGGACGAAATTCAATTGTCATTATAAAATATTGTTTCCTGCTTCACAGCGGATGGAATTTTATTCCAATTTGATAAAAGGTATTATCAAAGTTATGAATGATATTTTATTATAATAAGAGAAATGATATTTTGTAATTACAAAATCATATTCTCAAATATAAACATTGCTAAAATGAGAAATCTTTATACTTATAGCATTGTCATTTAGGCCACATAAACAAAGATCGCTTAACCAAGTTGCATAAGCATGGAGACTTAGGCCCAATAGACTTAGAGTCTTATGGTGATTGCGAACCTTATTTAAAATGAAAAATGCTGTAGTTACCCTCTAAAGGAAAGGGTGAATGAGCCACAAGTACATTGGAACTAATACATACATATGTATGTGATCCAACGAGTGTTAAGCCACTAGGAGGATACTCCTACTTCATAACCTTTACTTATTATTATTCACGATATGGTTATTTATAATTAATGAAGTATAAGTCTGAAAGTTTTGAAAAGTTCAAACTATTCACAAATGAAGTAGAGAAACAATGTGAGAAAAGTATTAAAGCACTTCGATCTGATCAAGGTGGAGAATACTTAAGTTAGGAGTTTTAGGATTATCTAAAGGAAAATGGGATAGTTCCCCAATGGACCCCTCCTTATACACCCCAACACAATAGAGTGTCTGAAAGGAGGAATCAGACTTTATTAGATATGGTTCGGTCCATGATGAGCCATGTAGATCTTAGTAAATCCTTTCGGGGATTTGCACTAGAGAGCGCAGTTTATGTATTAAATAGAGTGCCCTCTAAATCAGTTGATTTTACACCTTACAAAAGAAGGTGTAATAAAAGACCATCTTTAAGTCACCTTAGAGTATGAGTTGTCCTGCCATGGTAAAGAGGATAGCATCAGATAAGCTAAGTGCCAAATCTAATAAGTGTCTATTCATTGGATCTAAGGAAAACCATTGGGTATTTATTTTACGAACCCAAGAAGTAAAAAGTATTTGTATCTTGGAGTGCTCATTTTCTTGAGAAGGAACACTTACTTGCAAAAGTCAGTGGGAGTAATTTTGAACTAGAAGTTTAAGAGGAAGACACAGACAATCAACCGATTGACGCCATTCTAGACACACAAGAAAGTGTGAGCCAAGAATAACCTATCAAAGCACAAACATTATGAAGATCAAGCTGTGTTTATAAAGGTCCCGATAGATATGGTATTGTCATCACTGATGATAAGGAACTATATCTCATAGAGGATGATGAACCAAGAACCTATGATGAAGCAATGAAAAGCTCGGATTCTGATAAATGGCTAAAATCCATGAAATCAGAAATGGATTCCATGTATGATAACCAAGTTTGGAATTTGGTTGATGCACCACAAGAGGTTAGACCAATCGGGTGCAAATGGGTCTTAAAGAAGAAGACTAACATGGATGGTAATGTGATTACCTATAAGGCAAGGTTAGTTGCGAAAGGTTATAGTCAACATGAAGGCATTGACCATGATGAAACTTTCTCACCGGTGGCCATGCTTAAATCCATAAGGATACTCCTAGCCATTGCTGCTCATTAAAATTATGAGATCTGGTAGATGGATGTTAGAATAAAATTCCTGAATGGGGATTTAGACCGAGATGTGTACATCTCAGAATGGCTCAAAGGTATGCAAGCTGCAAAGGTCCATTCATGGACTTAAGTAGGCATCCAAGAGTTGGAATATAAGGTTTGATCTGACAATCCATGAACTAGATTTCTGTCCAAACATTAAGGATCCTTGTGTTTATAAGAAGGTTAGTGGGAGTGCAGTCATTTTCTTAGTATTATATGTCAATGACATTCTACTAATAGGAAACGATATTTCTCTTCTTTAAAGTGTTAAAGTACGGTTGTCAAGAAAGTTCTCCATGAAAGGCCTTGGTAAAGCAGCATTTATACTAGGTATGAAGATCTATAGGGATAGATCCAAGAGGTTGTTAGGTCTTTCTCAAAGTACATATATAGACAAGGTATTGAATAGGTTCAACCTTGAGCATTCGAAGAAAGTTTATATCCCGATGATAAAGTGGATTAACCTATCTAAGGCTGAGTGTCCAAAGATAGCTCAAGAAAGAATGCGCATGAAGGATATTCCTTATGCATCAGTGACAAGATCCATCATATATGCTATGATATATACTAGGCCAGATGTCTCTCAGGCTTTGAGCTTTACGAGTAAATATCTATCGGATCCAGGTAAAGCACTAGATGGGTGTCAAGGCAATTCTTAAGTACTTGAGAAGGACTAAAGATGAGTTATTAATATATGGAGATGATGACCTCACAATTAGAGGTTACACTGACGTGAGTTTTCAATCTGACAAGGATGGCTTTAAGTCTTAGTCGAGTTTGATGTGTGTGTTAAATGGAGGGGCGGTATGCTGGAAGAGTTTGAAGCAAGAAACTACTGCTAATTCAACCACAGAATCTTAATACAATGCTGCTAGCGAAGCAGTAAAAGAAGATATCTGGTTAAAGGGATTTATTGGTGATCTCAGTGTGGTGCTTGAGATTGTTGATCCAATTACTTTTTATTGTGATAACAATGGTGCTATAGCTCAAGTAAACGAACCACGGTCTCACCAGAATGATAGACATGTATCCAAAAAGTATCATATAATCAGGGAGAATGTTCATGGTAAGATAATAAGACTAGAATATGCACCCATTGATCAGAACCTCACGGATGGTCTTACAAAGCCATTGACTCAAGTCAAGCATGACTAGCATGTTATGGCATATGAAATAAGACATATGGCCAATTAGCCTTAGAGCAAGTGGGAGTTTGTTGGATATGATGTATGCCCTTAAGGTAATTAGGGCGATATATCTTAATTATGTCATGGTATGAATAATTTGTTCAATTAAAGGCATTCAATCTTTTGTTTATGTCGATGTGCTTATAAAAATATTATGACCGGTTAAAATATATTCAATGATGTATATATATGAAAAGTCCTTGACATATCACAGCATGAAGTCAGATAAATCATAGTTGGACTATATTTAGTGAGACCTGCTTCAAGTGCAATTATGATTATATCTAAACTATCCTTAGTCATAGTTTCATTATGAAAGGATATTGATGAAGCGATATGTGGTCAACTATCTTGGAAAGGGTCCAAGCAGTCAATCTCCTAAGGACTGAAGGTGGCACCTTAAGTTTGATACATGGATATATCTGAGAGGTATATTAAAGACCGAAGTAAGGTAAACACTTGTTGTATATACCAATGTGTTAGTGTTTAACTTCATGCAATAAGCTTTGCGAATATCCTCATACTTGAGTTACTAGTGATCTTGTGTGGTACCATTGCTATACTTTGGGTCATTCCCATACACTCATTAATTTAAGATGTCACGGGTGGTTACGGGTATGGTGATGATAACGTATTGGTAAGCTATGTAGTCGGAAAGAATCCAACACTTTGGATACATTAGGGAGTTATGCATGGCCACTTATTGATGTGATGATTGCTATAAACCTCTGATCAGAGTATGTGTTTGATAGAAATAGTGTCCAGTCAAAAACACTATAGTAAAAGGCAATATACTTCGGTAACAAGTTAATAACTGGGACAGCTTGGAGCAACCTTATTATTAATGGGCTAACACTTTAATTGCACCCTACAAACTAGATGGTGCTAATATTAAAGAATGGAAGGAGTTCATTGCATTAAGCAACTATTGCATTAACCGGGATTAATTCATAAGCACAAATGACGTTCCGAGTAATGGGGGATGGTAGACCCTTGCTAGAGGTGTACTATAGTCGTTTAAGGTAATCGAGTTCTACTCATTGTCTAGAACCTCGAGCCAATGGTTCCAATAGAACAGTGGTTGGTTAAGCCTTAATAGCTCAAAACTTCGGGATCCTATAAGGTCACACACATTGGACCTTCATCGGACTAAGTAAAGAATTAATAGATTTATTCTGTTAAGAAAATGTAACATAATAATAATTGGATCATTACTTAATTGGTTAAAAATGATTAGATCATTTTGGATAAGTCAAGGAATTTATTTTGACCGTTAGCTAATTTATTAGGGTCACAAATAAATTAAAGTGTTGAATAAAATGATTAGATCATATTTCACCTAAGCCAAGAATTTATTTTGACCTGTAACTAATTTTAATTCTGGTCATAAAATAAATTAAAATATTGATTAAAATGAGCAAATTATTTTGGTTAAGCCAGGAATTTATTTTGATCGGTAACTAATTTTGTTAGGGTCATGAATAAATTAAAAGAAATGAGAATTAAAAGGAAATATATATATATATATATATATATATATATATATATATATATATATATATATATATATATATATACTAAGGGATTTTCCCTATCCCACGTTCCTAAAATGGAGAGCAATTTAACTCTCCTTCTCCTATAAAAGGAGGCCTTCTCCTCCTCTTCTCAACACACTTCAAGTTCACATGTTTGTGGTATTTTTCGAGATTCTTCGGTGAGGATTCTCAAGCTGACATAGAAGAACTTATCGATCCCCATGGATCATAGCTTGAGGATCCCAAAATATATTTCAATTTAGGGACCTCTAGTTTATATTTTCGGGTGGGCTTTTGGAGTGGTCTAGAAACTACTCAAGGCTCTATAGTTCTTCCTCATTGGGAGGTTTCGGTTTGTGGGGTTCATATGGATACTTATAGAGGCTGTCCTAGGCTTGGAGGCTTGTGCAAGGAGGTTTTGCTAAAGCACCCTTCAACTAGTAAGTTTCCTTCCTTTCTCTTTCAATTATTTGATCTTTTTCTTCAAGTGTTTTTAGACTTAATAATTATTCTTAGGTAGTTTTTCATGCTCAGTTTATTTTACGCTTAGGTTATGGCTTAGAGTTATAACATGCTTAGGTTATAGCTCAGAGTTACAACATGCTTAGTGTAAAATATTTATGCTAGGATATATTGGATATGATGTATGCCCTTAAGGCAATTAGGGCAATATATCTTAATTATGTAATAGTACGAATAATTTATTTAATCAATAAAGGCATTTGTTCTTTTATTTATATCAATATGTTTTTATACATATATATTATAGCTGGTTAAAATATATTCATTGATGTACGTATACAAAATTCCTTGACATATCATAGCATGAAGTTAGAGAAATTATAACTGGACTATATTTGGTGGAACCTGCTTCATATGCAATTTTGATTATGTCTAAACTATACCTAGTCACAGTTTCATTAAGAAAGGATATTGATGAAACGGAAAGACTAGCATGTGGTCAACTCTCTTAGAAAGGGTCCAAGCAGTTAATCTCCTAAAGACTGAAGGTGGTGCCTTAAGCTTGACACATGGATATGTCTGGGAGATATATTGGAGACCGCAGCAAGATAAACACTTGGTATAAATATCAATGTGTTAGTGTTTATCTTCATGCAATAAGCTTTGCAAATGTCCTCATACTTGAGATGCTAGTTGCCTTGTGTGGTACTGTTGTTATACTTTGGGTCATTATTATGCACTCATTAATTTAGGGTGCTACGGGTGATTACAGGTATAGCGATGACAACATATTGGTAGGCTGAGTAGTTGGAAAGAATCCATCGCTCTGGATATATTAAGGAGTTGTATCTGGCCACTTGTTGAAGTGATGATTGCCATAAACCACTAATCAGAGTATGTGTTTGATAGAAATGGTTTCTAGTCAAACACACTATGGTAAATGGCAATATACTTCGGTAACAGGTAAATAACTGGAATAGCTTAAAGCAACCTTGCTATTAGTTGGTTAACACTTTAGCCGAACCCAATAAACCAGATGGTACTAATATTAAAGAATGGAAGGAATTTATCGCACTGGATAACAATTGCATTAACCGAGATTAAGTCATAAGCAAAAATGACGTTCCGAGTAATGGGGGATGGTAGACCCTTGCTAGAGGTGTACTACAGTCGTTTAAGATAATCGAGCTCTATTCACGGTCTAGAGCATCGAGCCAATGGTTCCATTAGAACAAGGGTTGGTTAAGCCTTAACAGCTCAATACTTTGGGATCCTATAAGGTCACACTCATTGGACCTTCATCGGACTATGTAAAGAACTAATAGATTTATTCTATTACAAAATATAACATAAATAATAATTGGATTATTATTTGATTGGTTAAAATTGATTAGATCAATTTTGGATAGACCAAGGAATTTATTTTGACAGGTAACTAATTAATTAGAGTCATAAATAAATTATAATTGATTAAGATCAATTTTGGCTGGACCAAGAAATTTATTTTGAATGATGAATAATTTATTAGGGTTAGAAAATAAATATTTGAAAAAGGATTAAAAAGGGGAATTTTGCATTGGCGAGTTCAATTTGACCGAGAGTATAAAAGTATTCTGTACAAACTCGATTGTGCGGGAGTACACCAAAAGGTGTGCAAACATTGCTGGGCATTGCTCACGGCAGCCCATAAAAATGGGCTGCACATGCGTAACCCACAAGCAAGGCAAAGCCCACAAGGGCTTTGCCTTGCCATGTGGGCAGCGTGTGTCACGCTGTGCACATCGGATGGGAGTAATTACTCCCATCCCACATCGCTTAGAGGGGGAGCAAAATGCTTCCCCAAGCCTATATATAGGCTTTCCCCTTTCCTTTCAAATCGTACCAAGCTCAAAGCATAAATCATAAGCGAGATAATTAATCTCTCGGGTACTTGAGCAAGTTATTTTTGTGGAGCCTGAATTTATTCCGGCACCGCTAGTTTATATTTTTGGGTGAGGCTTCTAGAGTGGTCTAGCAACTACTTGAGGCTTCTTAGTTCGTCCTCCTGGGGAGGTTTTGGTTGGTGGGGTTCGTGTGGATACGGATAGAGGTTATCCTACTATTGGAGGCTTGTGCGAAAAGGTCTTGCAAAAGCATGCTTCAACTGGTAAGTTCTTCTTCTTTATCTTTTAATTATTAAGTCTTTTTCTTTAAGTGTTTTTAGACTTAATAATTATGCTTAGGTTATTTTTGCATGCTTAGTTTATTTTATACTTAGGTTATAACTTAGAGTTATAACATGCTTTGTATAAAATAAATATGCTACGATATAATTTAGAATTATGGTATGCCTAGTCCTTTAGCATGCTAACCTAGGTAGAGAATTATTTAGTTAAGGCTTTATTTAATTTATATGCAACTAATAGGAGTTCCTGGGACAGGGACAAAATTTTGAATTTCCGTCATGCCTCTTATGCATGTTCAATTTGACTGTTAGTTTCCAACAGTGGTATCAGAGCCTGCCTATTTAATGCATAATTAAGTTAAAAGCAAACTAAATATTACTTTCTAAATTAAATGATTTGTTTATTTAATTGTTTGGAATAATATATATAAACTTGTGCCTTTCATTTTAAGGTTAGAAAATGGTTATGAATAATTTTGAATAAGCCTGCTCAACTTAATCAAATTATACAAGTGTCAATAATTTATGTAAATTACATGGGTTATAGATGCTCCCAATTTACATGAATTGGAAGAGCGAAATTTATTAGTTCAAGAAAATCCATTGGTCTTCAAATTTGTGCTCCTATTTGTTCTGGCTAAGGATTAGACTTGGTGTTTAGTCCTTATAGGGCACCTCTCCTACCTGGGAACCTATATCGGTGCAATTTGAATTGACCAATCGGGGGATTAATATGAACTAATTTATTTCTAGTATATAAGATGGTGCTTATATATATTTCTATAACAAAGTAAAACAATTAAAATTATTGAATAAAAGCTTAAAGGAAATGCAATAAAAATATAACAAATAAAGTGTTAATTATTTTGCATATAATTTAGGTTGATAGAATAATTATAATAAAGAGCTGAACCCACCTAAGGTTAGACCTTATAAATTAATTCTAGAATTCCCTGAATTAATATTAGTCATTATAACTTTGTCCATCTGATAAAATCCTAGATATGGTGAGACATTTAACACCAATAAAATCCCAAGGAAAATATATTAAGGCAAGTTATAGTCTTCCTTACTCAAATTTATAATACGGTCTTTTTGGGCTATCAAAGTGCTACGCAAAGCGTTCCTTATAGTCCACATTGATTGGTTGTAAAGTTTGAGATAGGGTCTGCCTTAACAAAGCTGGGGTAGTCCACCATAAAATTGGGGGCTAGCCCAGATCTAAGATATATTCAAGGAGATGCTAATATAAGAGCACATGTCCTTTGGGATTAGGGAACTTGAATGAATTAGCAATTGCATGCGATGCAAATGGAATGGGATTCCAACTACGACTTACTATTATGACTTGACTTATAAAATTGGGGGTTGTAATAGACTAGTTATAGATGCTAGCTACTAGGTAATTTAGCTGGGCTAAAATTCATGAATTCAATAGAATGGGCTATTGTAAATTTTAAAGAAAATAGTAGGAAAATGTATTTAATCAAAAGTCCTCATATTCAATACATGTACTTAAACTAATATCTAAACACTTTTCTTTTCTTATGTCTTAGGTTGAAAATGGCTTCCAATTTTAATCTCCGTATGTTACGTGACACCAAATTGAATGGCTCGAACTTTTCTGATTGGTTTTGAGCAATAAGAATAGTTCTCAGATCTGAGGGAATTGCCTATATCCTAAGTGAAATTTTCCCTATAGAACCTGATGTTGAGGATCATGTGGAACATGATGCCTGGTTGAAGCACAGGAAAGATCGTGAGACTGCCATATGTACTATATTGGGGTCCATGAATCCTGAGCTTCAGAAACAACATGAGAACATGCCCTTGGAGGATTTGGTTCTCCATCTTGAAGAACACTTTTCGAAGAGGGAGAGCACAGAGAGGTATGAGACCTCCAAGCTCCTTTTTGGGACCAAGATGCAGGCTGGCACCTCTGCCTCTCAGCATGTACTGAAACTCTTGGGATACCTTGAGAAGCTAAATTGATTTAGATTCGAGATGAATCATGACTTGAGCATTGACCTTGTGTTGATGTCCTTGAAAGATAGTTACTCAGGCTTCGTGACTAACTATTACATGAACAGGATTAATTCAACTATCACTGAATTAATTAACATGCTGAAAATAGAAGAACCTCAGATCAAGAAGGATCAGAAACCTCTACTGTTGGTTGAAAAAGGCAAGGCTTCTAAAAAGAAGAAGCATGCACTGGGCGCCAAGAAAAGAATCAATAAGAAGAAGAATGAAAAGAAGGCATCTAAGTATGTTTGCTTCCAATGTGGGAAACTGGGACATTGGAAGAGGGATTACAAAGCTCCTGCTTTTGAGCATTTGAAGAAGAAGCCTATAGAGGCACCTACTTCAGGTATATTTGTAATTCAAAACTTTACTACTTTTTCTCAAGAATTCACTTAAGTATTAGATACTGGTTATGGTTCTCATATCTGTACTTTTGTGCAGGGACTAAGGAACTGTAGAAAACTTGCAAAAGCGGAGATGGACCTACGCGTGGGAAATAGAGCCAGAGTTCCTGCATTAGCCATAGGGAGCTTTAGTCTTGTTTTGCCAAGTGGACTTGTTTTAGTTTTGACTAATTGTTATTACATTCTAAGCGTTACTAAGAATATTGTATCTGTTGCATGTTTAGCAGCAGAGGGATTTGAAATTTTATTTTTGAATAATAATTGTCAGATTCGTTTGAATAATATTCTTTATGGTTATGGAATGTTAAAAGGTGGCATTTATATTCTTGATACTAAAATAGAAGTTTCCAATATAAACAATGTGAAGAAAGTTAAATTAGATAATGAGAATTCCTTCTACTTATGGCATTGCCATTTAGGCCACATAAACAAAGATCGCTTAACCAAGTTGCTTAAGCATGGAGACTTGGGCCCAATAGACTTGGAGTCTTATGGTGATTGCGAACCTTGTTTAAAAGGAAAAAATGACAAAGTTACCCGTTAAAGGAAAGGGTGAATGAGCCACAAGTACATTGTAACTAATACACACTGATGTGTGTGGTCTAATGAGTGTTCAGGCACTAGGAGGATACTCCTACTTCATAACCTTTATTGATAATTACTCACGATATGGTTATTTGTACTTGATGAAGCACAAATCTGAAAGTTTTCAAAAAATTCAAACTATTCAGAGCTGAAGTAGAGAAACAGCTTGAGAAAAGTAGTAAAACACTTCAATCAGATCGAGGTGGAGAATACTTAAGTCAGGAGTTTCAAGATTATCTAAAGGAAAATGGGATAGTTCTCTAGTGGACCCCTCCTTATACACCCCAACCCAATGGAGTGTCAGAAAGAAGGAATCAGACTTTATTAGATATGGTCAGGTCCATGATGAGCCATGCAGTTCTTAGTAAATCCTTTTGGGGATATACACTTGAGAGCGCGGTTTATGTCATAAATAGAGTGCCCTCTAAATTAGTTAATATTACACCTTATGAAAGATGGTGTAATAAAAAGCCATCTCTAAGTCACTTAAGAGTATGGGGTTGTCGTGCAATGGTAAAGAGGATAGCGTCAGATAAGCTAAGTGCCAAGCTTGATAAATGTCTGTTCATTGAATATTCAAAGGAAACAATTGGATATCTATTTTACCAACCCAAAGCACAAAAGGTATTTGTGCGTCGGATCACTTTTTATAAAAGGAACACTTACTTGAAAAAGTCACTAGGAGCAATATTGAACTGGAAGTTCAAGAGGAAGAAACAAACGATCAACTGATTGACCCCATTCTAGATACACAAGAGAGTGTGATCCAAGAATAACCTATTGAAACACAATCATTGCGAAGATCAAGTCATGTTCATAAGGGTCTCGATAGATATAGGTTTATCATCACTAATGATAAGGAACTATATCTTGTGGAGGATGATGAACCAAGGATATATGATGAGGCAATGAAAAGTTTAGATTCTGATAAAGGGCAAAAGACCATGAAATCAGAAATGGATTCCATGTAGGAGAACCAAGTTTGGAATTTGGTTGATGCATGGTAAGAGGTTAGATAATTGGGTGCAAATGGGTCTTTAAGAAGAAGACAAACATAGATGGTAATGTAATTACCTATAAAGCAAGGTTGGTTGCGAAAGGTTATAGTCAACAGGAAGGTATTGACTATGATGAAACCTTCTCATCGATACCCATGCTCAAATCCATAAGGATACTCCTCACCATTACTGCTCATTATAATTATGAGATCTGGCAGATGGATGTAAAAACAGCATTCCTGAATGGGGATTTAGACCGGGATGAGTATATGACACAACCTGAGGGTTTTACATCTCAAAATTGCTCGAAGGTGTCCAAGCTACAAAGATCCATTTATGAACTTAAGCAGGCATCTAGGAGTTGGAATATAAGGTTTGATCAGACAATTCGGGAATTGGATTTCTGCCCAAATGCAAATGAGCCTTGTGTTTACAAGAAGGTTAGTGAGAGTGCAACCATTTTTCTAGTATTGTATGTTGATGACATTCTGCTAATAGGAAATGACATTTCTCTTCTTCAAAATGTTAAAGTATGGTTGTCAAGAAAGTTATCCATGAAAGACCTAGGTGAAGCAGCATTTATACTAGGTATAAAGATCTACAGGGATAGATCCAAGAGGCTGTTAGGTCTTTCTCAAAGTACATATATGGACAAGGTGTTGAATAGGTTCAACTTTGAGCATTCTAAGAAACGTTATCTCCTGATGACAAAGGGGATTAACCTATCTAAGGCTGAGTGTCCAAAGATAGCTCAGGAGAGAATGTGCATGAAGGATATACCCTATGCATCCACGATAGGATCTATCATGTATGTTATGATATGTACTAGGTCGGATGTCTCTCAGGCTTTGAGCTTTATGAGCAGATATCTGTCAAATCCAGGTGAAAAACACTGGATGGCCGTCAAGGCAATCCTTAAGTACTTGAGAAGGACTAAGGTTGAGTTCTTGATTTATGGAGAAGGTGACCTCACTATCAAAGGTTTCAGTGACGCTAGCTTTCAATCTGACAAGGATGACTTTAAGCCTCAGTCAGGTTTTGTGTATGTGTTAAATGAAGGGGCAGTATGCTAGAAGAGTTTTAAGCAAGAAACTACTGTTAATTCAACCACATAATCTAAATACATTGCTACATGCGAAGCAGCAAAAGAAGCTGTCTGGTTAAAGGGATTTATTGGTGATCTCGGTGTTGTGCCTGAGGCTATTGATCCAATTACTTTATATTGTGATAATAATGGTGCCATAGCTTAGGCAAAGGAACCACGGTCTCATCAAAAAAACAGATATGCATCAAGAAAGTATCATATAATCAGGGAGATTGTTGATCCTAAGATAATCAGATTAGAATATGTACTCACTAAGCAGAACCTCAGGGATGGTCTAACAAAGCCATTAACTTAAGTCAAACATGACCAGCATGTTAAAACATATGGATTAAAACATATGGCTAATTGGCCTTAGTGCAAGTGGGAGTTTATTGGATATGATGTATGCCCTTAAGGTAATTAGGGCAATATATCTTAATTATGTAATAGTACGAATAATTTATTTAATCAATAAAGGCATTTGTTCTTTTGTTTATATCAAGGTGTTTTTATACATATATATTATAGCTGGTTAAAATATAGTCATTGATGTATGTATACAAAAGTCCTTGACATATCATAGCATGAAATCAGAGAAATTATAGTTAGACTATATTTGGTGGAACCTGTTTCATATGCAATTATGAATATGTCTAAACTATCCCTAGTCACAATTTCATCAAGAAAGGATATTGATAAAACGGAAAGACTAGCATGTGGTCAACTTTCTTAGGAAGGGTCCAAGCAGTTAATCTCCTAAAGACTGAAGGTGGTGCCTTAAGCTTGACCCATGGATATATCTGGGAGATATATTGGAGACCGCAGCAAGATGAACACTTGGTATAAATATCAATGTGTTAGTGTTTAACTTCATGTAATAAGCTTTGCGAATGTCCTCATACTTGAGATGCTAGTTGCCATGTGTGGTACTATTGTTATATTTTGGGTCATTACTATGCACTCATTAATTTAGGATGCTATGGGTGATTACGGGTATAGTCATGACAGCACGTTGGTAGGCTGAGTAGTCTGAAAGAATCCATCGCTCCGGATATATTAAGGTGTTGTACCTGGCCACTTGATGTAGTGATGATTGCCATAAACCTCTGATCAGAGTATGTGTTTGATGGAAATGGTTTCCAGTCAAACACACTATGGTAAAAGGCAATATACTTCGGTAACAAGTAAATAACTGGGATAGCTTGGAGCAACCTTGCTATTAGCAGGTTAACACTTTAACAGAATCCAATAAACCAGATGGTACTAATATTAAAGAATGGAAGGAATTTATTGCACTGTATAACTATTGCATTAACCAGGATTAAGTCATAAGAATAAATGACGTTCCGAGTAATGGGGGATGGTAGACCCTTGCTAGAGGTGTACTACAGTCGTTTAAGATAATCGAGTTCTATTCACGGTATAGAGCATCGAGCCAATTGTTCCATTAGAACAAGGGTTGGTTAAGCCTTAACAGCTCAATACTTCGGGATCCTATAAGGTCACACACATTGGACCTTTGTCGGACTAAGTAAAGAACTAATAGATTTATTCTATTACAAAATATAACATAAATAATAATTGGATTATTATTTGATTGGTTAAAGTTGATTAGATCAATTTTGGATAGACCAAGGAATTTATTTTGACCGGTAACAAATTAATTAGAGTCATAAATAAATTGTAATATATTAAGATCAATTTTGGTTGGACCAAGAAATTTATTTTGAATGATGACTAATTTATTAGGGTCAGAAAATAAATATTTGAAAAAGGATTAAAAAGGGGAATTTTGCATTGGCGAGTTTAATTGGACCGAGAGTATAAAAATATTTTGTACATACTCGAGTGAGCGGGAGTACACCGAAAGGTGTTCAAGCAATGCTGGGCATTGCTTGTGACAGCCCATAAAAATGGGCTGCACATGCGTAGCACGCAAGCAAGGCAAAGCCCACAAGGGCTTTGCCTTGCCATGTGCACAACGTATGACAAGTTGTGCACATACGATGGGAGTAACACTCGCTTAGAGGGGGAGAAAAATGCTCCCCCAAGCCTATATATAGGCTTTCCCCTTTCCTTTCAAATCATACCAAGCTCAAAGCATAAATCCTAAGCGAGATAATTAATCTCTCGGGTACTTGAGCAAGTTATTTTTATGGAGCCTGAATTTATTCGGGCACCGCTAGTTTATATTTTTGGGAAGGGCTTCTAGAGTGGTCTAGAAACTACTTGCGGCTTCTTAGTTCTTCCTCCTGGGGAGGTTTTGGCTGGTAGGGTTTGTGTGGACTGATAGAGGCTATCCTACGATTGGAGGCTTGTGCAAAAAGGTCCTGCAAAAGCACGCTTCAACTGGTAAGATCTTCTTCTTTCTCTTTTAATTATTACGTCTTTTTCTTTAAGTTTTTTTAGACTTAATAATTATGCTTAGGTTATTTTTGCATGCTTAGTTTATTTTATGGTTAGGTTATAACTTAGAGTTATAACATGCTTAGTATAAAATAAATATGCTAGGATATAATTTAGAATTATAGTATGCCTAGTCCTTTAGCATGCTAACCTAGGTAGAGAATTATTTAGTTAAGGCTTTATTTAATTTATATGCAACTAATAGGAGTTCCTGGGACAGGGATCAAATTTTGAATTTCCGTCATGCCTCTTATGCATGTTCAATTTGACTGTCAGTTCCCAACAGGATATAATTTAGAATTATGGTAAGCCTAGCCTATGCATGCTAACCTAGGTTTAGAATTGTTTAGTTAAGGCTTTATTTAATTCATATGTAACTAATAGGAGTACCTAGGGACAGGTACAAAATTTGGAATTTCCGCCTTGCCTGTTATGCATGTTCAATGTGACTGTCAGTTCCCAACATAAACTATCCCTAGTCATAGTTTCATCAAGAAAGGATATTGACGAAACAGTGAGACTAGCATGTGGTCAACTTTCTTGGAATGGTCCAAGTAGTTAATCTCTTATAACTGATGGTAGTTCCTTAAGATTGACGCATGCATATATCTGGGAGATATATTGGAGACCGCAATAAGCTAAACACTTGGCAAATATATCGTAGTGTTAGTGTTTATCTTTACGTAGTAGCTTTGCGATTATTCTCGTACTTGAGATACTAGTTACGTTGTATGGTACTGTCGTTATATTTTGGGTCATACCTATAAACTCATTAATTTAGGGTGTCACGGGTGATTATGGGTATAGTGATGACATCCCGTTGGTAAACTATGTAGTCAGAAAGAATCCATCGCTCTAGATATATTAAGGAGTTATACCTGGCCACTTGTTGAAGTGATGATTGCTATGAACCTCTTATTAGAGTATGTGTTTGATAGAAATAGTTTCTAGTCAAACACATTATGGTAAAAAGCAATATGCTTTGGTAAATAGGTAAATAACTGGGAGAGCTTGGGGCAACCTCGCTATTAGTGGGTTAACACTTTGACTGAACCCAATAAACCAGATGGTAATAATATTAAAGAATGGAAGGAGTTCATTGCATTGGGCAACTATTGCATTAACCAGGATTAAGTGATAGGCACAAATGACATTCCGAGTATCGGGGGTTGGTAGACCCTTGCGAGAGGCGTACTATAGTCGTTTAAGGTAGTCGAGAACTTGAAGCGAATAGTTCCTATAGAACATGGACTGGTGAAGCCTCAATAGCTCAATACTTCGGGATCCTAAAGGGTCACATACATTGGACTTTCATTGGACTGAGTAAAGAATTAATAGATTTATTCTATTACGAAAATATTACATAATGATAATTGGATTATTATTTAGTTAGACCAAGAATTTATTTTGACTGGTAATTAATTTTATTAAGGTCATAAATAAATATATTTATTTGAGAGGGACCTAAGAGGTAAATAGCCATTAGAATCAATACAATTGCATGCATGAGTGTGCGACACTACTTAGGCATTGCATGGTGGGTGCGTAGGGTGTACGGGGCTATTTGGAGCAGCACAGCGCTGACTCGCACACGTGTGCACGAAGGGTGTGCGGGGGTGTGCATCATTATGTGAGAAACACTGCGCACTGCCCGTGCACTGTGCACTGAGTGCACGACGGATTCCCAATGGATGCGCGACACCGTGCGAGAAACTCCGCATGGTTTACCGCGCACCATGCTAAGGAGCGCGGATAGTGCACGACCCGCGTGGGATATGTGCATTTGCTCATATCTCGCATTAGAAATGGGAGAGGGTTTTCCCTGTCCCTTGGGCAATATAAGGAGCCCTTTCCCTCCCCTTTCAAAGCTCTTCGACTTGAGTGTTTCAAGACATTTTTCAAGGATCTTCGGAGAGGATTTTTGAGTCGGCATAGAAGAACTTTTTGATCCTCGCAGATAATAGTTTGAGGACCTTGAATTTATTTTTAATTTGGGGGCCTCTAGTTTATATTTTTGGATGGGCTTTTGGAGTGGTCTTATAGCTACTCAAGGCTCTTCAGTTCTTCCACTCAGGGAGTTTTCGGTTGGTGGTGTTTGTGTGTATAATCAAAGAGGCTATCCTACACTTGGAGGCTTGTGCAAGGAGGTTCTGCTAAAGCATGCTTCAACTAGTAAGTTTCCTTTCTTTCTCTTTTAATTATTATGTATTTTTCTTTAAGCGTTTTTAGACTTAATAATTATGCTTAGGATGTTTTGCATGCTTAGTTTATTTTATGCTTAGGTTATAGTTTAGAGTTATAACATGCTTAATATAAAATATTTATGATAGGATATAATTTAGTATTATAGTATACCTAGCCTATGCATGCTAACCTAGGTAGAGAAGTATTTAGTTAAGACTTTATTTAATTTGCAATTAATAGGAGTTCCTAGGGACAAGGAATAAAATTTTAGTTTTTGCCATGCTTGTTATGAATGTTCAAAGTGACTGTCAGTTCCCAACAGTGGTATCAAAGCCTGCCTATTTAGTGCATAGTTAAGTTAGAAGCAAACTAAATTTTATTTTCTATATGAAATGATATAAGTTTAATTAATTGTTTAGAGCAATAGATGAACTTAGGCTTTCATTTACAGATTAAAAAATGGATATGGCTAATTTCGAATAAGTCTACTCAACTTTCTCAAAATTTATCAAAGACTCAATAAATTATATAAGTTACATTGGTTATAGATGCTTTCAATTTACATGAATCAAAAGAACGAAATTTATTTGTCCAAGAGAATCCATGTTTTTCAAGCTTATGACCTTATATGTTCTGGCAAGGATTGGACAAGTTATCTACTCCTCATAGGGCACATCTCCTACTTAGGAATATATATCGGTGTAGCTTGAGTTGGACTGAAGTGCTGGAGGGTGAACCCTTCCACTAAGGCCAACAAGTTTTTCACTAGCCATGCATTAAAGAACGACTTTCTAACAAGCTGCTGAACTTTCCACCTTGGGATTGGGACTTCTTTTCCAATCTTTCTCAAAAGAAGAAAAGCCAATCATGTAAGAATAGCACAGGAGGGATCAGCTAGGCTAGATATTAGATAGAACATACTTTCCCAACATATCTAAAATATAGTAAAGGCAAGCAGGAACTTAGACTAAGGTGTCGTGAGGGTGTGGCAAGGAACTGGATGAGCTTTATACAAAGCTTGGGGATTAAATATGGACTGGTTTATTTCTAGTATATAAGATGATTCTTATATATGTTTCTATAATAAAGTAAAAATTAAATTTATTGAATAAAAGCTTAACATCAATGCAAAATATATAACAAATAAATTATGTTGATAATTTTGCATATAATCTAGGTCGATGGAATAATTATAATAAAGAGCTTGAACCCACCTAAGGTTAGACCTTATAAATTAATTCTAAAATTCCTTGAATTAATATAAATTATTATAAATATTTTCATCAAATAAAATCCTAGATTTGGTGAGACGTTTAACACCAATAAAATTCCAAAGTAAATATATTAAGGCAAGTTATTGTCTTCCTTTCCCAAATTTATAATACGGTCTTTTTCGGTTATAAAAGTGTTGTGCAAAGAGTTCCATCTCGTCTAAATTGATCAGTTATAAAAATTGAGATAAGGTCTGCCTTAACAGGACTGGGGTAGTCCACCATAAAATTGGGGGCTAGCCGTACGACTGAGACATATTCAAGGAGATGCTAATATATGAGCACACGTCCCTTGGAATCAGGGAACTTAAATAAATTAGCAATTACATACAATGTAAATGGAATGAGATTCCATTTATAATTTACTAATATGACTTGACTCATAAAATTGGGGGTCGTATTAGACTAGTCATAGATTCTACCTACTTGGAAATTTAGCTAGGCTAAACTTCCCGAATTCAATAGAATGGGCTATTGTAAATTTCGAAAAAAATAGCAGGATAAATTTATTTAATTAAAAGACCTTATATTAAATACATGTACTAAATACTAATAACCAAACAATATTTATTTTCTTACATCTTGGTTGAAATTTTTATTTAAATACAAATGTTCGCATTGATGACTAATTTTGATTGGCTCTAGCTTCAAAGGATTGTTTAGAAATATGTGGATAGTCCTCAAAGTCTCGGGCTTGGTATGTACATTGTATAAGCCCAAATCTAAATAATATGATGCAAGCAATTCTGCTTAAAATAGGTATGCATGAAACATATAAAGAAAACTAGGATACAACGCCTTGGAAGTTGTTAACATCCTTGTAACCTTATGTAAGTAGCTGGCAGGAGACAAGGATAAACATCAAGTTAGATGCTAGGATCCTTGTTCCCTTAGCTGCAAGGGCACCATAAAATCATGGAATTGAAAGTTTATGTCTTTACATATTAGAGAAAAGATTTCCTATGGTAGAAGATTTGAACCAAAATATTTTTAATGGAAAATTAGTGGACCAATTAGTCAGAAATTTAAATGGTTCATATGTTAAAGAAGTAAAGGGACACATGGTGTCTCGTCTTAAAGCAGGACTAGAGTAGAGTGAAGAGAAAAGTAAAATGAATACTGAGAATTTTGCCTAGTAGAGAAAATGATTATTTTCAATAGGAAATATTGGAAATAAGATCAAAATGGCTAAAGTCTCATAGCATGAGAAGAGGAGGCCTGAAGCTTCCACTTTAAGATGTTTGATATTGAGAATTTCTACATCTCAATGAAATTCTAAATTGATATGGAATACGTAATGAAAAAGACATATCCATATGAAGGTATAAATATTAATGAGAAGTAGAGTTTTGACAAAAGGAGAGTTGTACCGATGGAAAATCATTAAAGCTAAGTGGTTGTTATTGATGTAGGAACTTAAAATTTCCATTTTGCTAAATTTTGTAAAAGGACAAAATTCAATTGTCATTATAGAATATTGTTTCCTCCTTCGCAGTAGATGGAATTTTATTCCAATTTGAGAAAAGGTATTATCAAAGTTATGAACGATATTTTATTGTAATATGATAAATGATATTTTGTTATTACAAAAATCATATTCTCAATATAAACGATGCTAAGAGAAAATTATATACTGAGAAATCATTCTACTTATGGCATTGTCGTTTAGGCCATATTAACAAAGATTGCTTAACCAAGTTATATAAGCGTGGAGACTTGGGTCTAAAAGAGTTGGAGTCATATGGTGATTGCGAACCATGAAAAATGACAAAGTTACCCTTTAAGGGAAAGGGTGAACGATCCACAAGTACATTGGAACTAATACATATACATGTATGTAGTCCAATGAGTGCTAAGGCACTGGGAGGATGCTCCTACTTCATAACCTTTGTTGATGATTATTAATGATATGTTTATTCGTACTTAATGAAGCACAAGTTTGAATGTTTTAAGAAGTTCAAAATATTCAGAAATGAAGTAGAGAAATAGCTTGAGAAAAGTATTAAAGCCCTTCGATTTGATTGTGGTGGGGTACACTTAAGTCAAGAGTTTCAGGATTATCTAAAAGGAAAATGGGATAATTCCTTAGTGGACCCCTTCCTATACACCCCAACACAATAGAGTGTCTGAGAGGAGAAATAGAACTTTATTAGATATGGTTTAGTCCATGATGAGCCATGTAGATCTCAGTAAATCCTTTTAGGGATATGCACTAGAGAGCTCGGTTTATCTATTAAATAGAGTGCCCTCTAAATTAGTTGATTCTAGGCTTTGTGAAAGATGATGTAATAAAGGGCCAACTCTAAGTCACCCAAGAGTATAGGGTTATCCTGCTATGGTATAGAGGATAGCATCAGATAAGCTAAGCGCTAAATCTGATAAGTGTCTATTCATTGGATATCCAAAGCAAACTATTGGATATTTATTTTACCAACCCGAGATATAAAAGGTATTTGTATCTCGGAGTGGTCACTTTCTCGAAAAGGAAAAGTTACTTGCAAAAGTCAGTGGGATAAATTTTGAACTAGAAGTTCAAGAGGAAGAAACAGACAATCACTAAGTTACCCCATTCTAGAGACACTAGAAAGTGTGATCCAAAAACAACGTATCAAAACACAAATGTTGCGAAGATCAGGTCATGTTCATAAAGGTCCCACTAGATATGGTTTTATCATCGCTGATGATAAGGAAATATATCCCATGGAGGATGATGAACCAAGAACCTATGATGAAGAAATGAAAAGCTCAGATTCTGATAAATTACTTAGAGCCATGAAGTCAGAAATGGATTCCATGTATGAGAACCAAATTTGGAATTTGGTTGATGCACCAAAAGAGGTTAGACCAATTAGGTGCAAATGGGTCTTCAAGAAAAAGACTGACATGGATGGTAATATAATTACCTAGAAGGCAAGCTTGGTTGCAAAAGGTTATAGTCAACGTGAAGGAATTGACTATCATGAAACTTTCTCACGAGTAACCATGCTTAAATCCATAAGAATACTCCTCGCCATTGCTGCTCATTACGATTATGAGATCTAGAGATGGATGTTAAAACAACATTCCTAAATGGGGATCTGGATCGGGATGTGTATATGATACAGCCTGAGGGTTTTACATCTCAAAATGGCTCGAAGGTAGGAAAACTACAAAGGTCTATTTATGGACTTAAGCAACCATCCAGTAGTTGGAATATATGCTTTAATCAGATAATCTGTGAACTAAATTTCTATCCAAACATTAATGAGCCTTGTGTTTACAAGAAGGTTGTTGGGAGTGCAGTTGTTTTCTTAGTATTATACGTCGATGACATTCTACTAATAGGAAATGACATTTCTCTTCTCAAAATATTAAAATATGGTTGTCAAGAAAGTTCTCCACGAAAGACCTTAGTGAAGAAGCATTTATACTAGGTATAAAGATCTATAGGGATAGATCCAAAAGGCTGTTAGGTCTTTCCCAAAGTATATATATAGACAAGGTATTGATAGGTTCAACCTTGAGCATTCGAAGAAAGGTTATCTCTCAATAACTAATGGGATTAACCTATCTAAGACTGAGTGTCCAAAGATAGCTTAGGAAAGAGTGCGCATAATGGATATACCCTATGCATCTGTAATAGGATCCATCATGTATGTTATGATATGTACTAGGCCTAATGTCTCTCAAGCTTTGAGCTTTATGAGTAGATATCAAGTAGATCCAGGTGAAAAACACTTGATGGTCGTCAAAGCAATTCTCAAGTACTTGAGAAGGACTAAAGATGAGTTCTTCACATATAGAGATGGTGACCTTACAATTAAAGGTTACACATATACGAGTTTCCAATCAGACAAGGAGGACTTTAAGTCTCAATCAGGTTTTGTGTATGTATTAAAGCCGATATACTAGAAAAAATCCAAGCAAGAATCTACTACTGATTCAGCCATAGAGTATGAGTACATTGCTGCCTATAAAGTAGTAAAAGAAGTTGTTTGGTTAAAGGGATTTATTGGTGCTCTTGGTCTGGAGATTGAGATTGTTAATCTAATTACTTTGTATTGTGATAATAATAGTGCTATAGCTCAAGCAAAGGAACCCTGATCTCATCATAAAAATAGGCATGTATTTAGATAGTATCATATAATCAGGAGATTATTGATACTAAGATGATATTATTGGAATATGTCCCCACTGATCAGAACCTCGCAGATGGTCTGACAAAGCCATTCACTCGATTCAAACATGACCACCATGTGAAGGCATATGGATTAAGACATATGGCTAACTGGCCTTAGTGCAAGTGGGAGTCAGTTGGATATGATGTGTGTCCTTAAGGCAATTAGGGCAATATATCTTAATTATGTGTTGGTACAAATAATTTGTTTAATTAATAAAGGCATTTGTTCTTTTATTTATTTCAATGTATTCATATATATTATGATTGGTTAAAATATATTCACTGATATCTATGTACAAAAGTTGTTGACATAAACATAGCATAAAGTGAGAGATATCATAGTGGGACTATGTGTAGTGAGACCAAATTCATATGTAATTATGATTACGTCTAAACTATCCCTAGTCATGGTTTCATCAAGAAAGGATATTGATAAAACAGTGAGACTAGCATGTGGTCAACTTTCTTGGAATGGTCCAAGCAGTTAACCTCTTATCATAGAAGGTGGTGCCTTAAGATTGACATATGGATATATCTAGGAGATATATTGGAGACCGCAATGAGATAAACACTTGGTAAATATATCATAGTCTGAGTGTTTATCTTTATGCAGCAGCTTTACAAATATCCTCATACTTGAGATACTAGTTACCTTGTGTGGTACTGCCGCTATGGTTTGGGTCATACCTATGCACTCATTAATTTAGGGTGTCACGGGTGATTATGGGTATAGTGATGATAACACATTGGTAAACTATACAGTCGGAAAGAATCCATCGCTCCAGATATATTAAGGAGTTATACCTGGCCACTTGTTGAAGTGATGATTGCTATGAGCCTCTGATCAGAGTATGTGTTTGATGAAAATAAATTCTAGTCAAACACATTATGGTAAAAAGCAATATACTTTGGTAAACAAGTAAATAACTAGGATAGCTTGGAGCAACCTCGCTATCAGTGGGTTAACACTTTGACCGAACCTAATAAACCAGATGGTACTAATATTAAAGAATGGAAGGAGTTCATCGTATTGGGCAACTATTGCATTAACCAGGATTAAGTCATAGGTGCAAATGACATTCCAAGTAATGGGGGATGGTGGACCCTTGCTAGAAGCATACTATGGTTGTTTAAGGAAATCGACTTCTATTCATGGTCTCGAAGCTCAAGCGAATAGTTCCTATAGAACATAGATTGGTTAAGCCCTAATTGATCAATACTTCAGGATCCTATAAGGTCATATACATTGGACTTTCATCGGACTGAGTAAAGAATTAATTGATTTATTTTATTATGAAAATATTACACAATGAAAATTGGATTATTATTTGGTTAGACCAAGAATTTATTTTGATCTATAAATAATTTTGTTAGGGTCATAAATAAATATATTTATTTAAGAGGGACCTAAAAGCTAAATAGCCATTGGAAGCTATACTAGTGCATGAGAGGGTGCACGGTGCTACTTAGGCAGTGCACGGTGGGCACGCGGGGTGCACTTGGCTGTTTGGAGCAGCACCGCGCACTAGTTACATGGCACCATGCGAGAAACTCTGTACGCTACACAGCACACCATGCTAAAGTGCACAGATAGTGCACAACTTGTGTGGGATATATGCACTTGCATATAACCACATCGGAAATGGGAGAGGGTTTTCCCTCTCCCTGGGGCTATACAAGGAGCCCTTTGGCTCCCCTTTCAAAGCACTTTGACTTGAGTCATTCAAGCCATTTTTTGAGGATCTTCGGACAGGATTCTTGAGTCGGCATAAATGACTTTTTGATCCTCATGGATCATAGTTCAAGGACTTTAAATTTATTCTTAATTCAGGGGCCTTTATTTTATATTTTTAGATTGGCTTTTGGAGTGGTCTAGCAACTACTCAAGGCTCTGCAGTTCTTCCTCTCGGGGAGGTTTTTGTTGGTGGGGTTTGTGTGGATACCCATAGAGGCTATCCTACATTTGGAGGCTTGTACAAGGAGGTTTTGTTAAAGCACGCTTCAACTGGTAAGTTGACTTTCTTTCTCTTTTAATTATTAGGTCTTTTTCTATAAGCATTTTTAGACTTAATAATTATGCTTGGCTTGTTTTGTATGCTTATTTTATTTTATGCTTAGGTTATTGCTTAGAGTTATAACATGCTTCGTATAAAATATTTATGCTAGGATATAATTTAGTATTATGGTATGCCTAGCCTATGCATGCTAACCAAGGTAGAGAACTATTTAGTTAAGGCGTTATGTAATATGCAATTAATAGCAGTTCCTACGAACAAGGGACAAAATTTTAAATTTCCGCCATACTTGTTATACATGTTCAAAGTGACTGTTAGTTCCAAATATCTCCTATAAGAGGGAAAAGGGCATAACCGCGCTTTCTTCATTTCTGTTCAGATTTTTGATAAGAATCTTCCATGTGTGATGGTAGATTTTGGTTCTGCTCTAAACCTCTATCCTCTTAAGATTCTTCCACATTTAGGATTATCCAAGGCTATGCTCGAGAATTCTAAAACCATCATCCGTGCTTATGATGATTCTAAACATGGGGTAGTTGGGGTTTTCGAAGCCGAGCTCACTACAGGGGAGATTACTAGCAAGGTTCAGTTTACTGTCATAGACAACCCAATCACCCATTCTCTGCTTTTGGGTTGATCTTAGATTCATGTTATAGGGGCGATCCTGTCAATACTCCATTAGAACATTAAATTCCTGGGGAAGGTTGGGAAGGTCAAGGTTATTGAAGCTGATCAAGCCTCTGTTATAGCCGTCATGGAGGCCACGGAAAGGTCTAGGTTCCGAGTAGCAATCATTCATAATGAGAAGCAGAAAGTCCCTTATCATCAACCCTATTCATGTGCTTCTATGAAAATGATGAAGAGACATGGCCACACGGCAAGGACGAGAATAGGCAAGTATCTTTAGGGCATCCTTAATCCTATTGGTGTCAAGCAGTGCCCGAAGCTTACTAGTATTGGCTATACGCTAAGGAAATCCTATAGGCGTGTCCATCCAGCATACTGTAACATGGTCACTATCTGTAAAATCCTAAGAAAAAGAGCCTACAAAGGGGAGCCAGAGCCTATTGAGCATGATGGTCGAATGTGGCCTTGTTTCAAAATCCTTAATGATGTGTATGACTTTGAGAGGAACCTCTATTCGTCAATCATTTTGAGCATGTTTCCATTTTTAAAGCAGATGGGAAGGGAAAGAGGAATGTGTTTTCAAATGAAGAGATGCTTGTTAATCAGGAAGTGGAAGATGATGTGGCTACCTTTTCCAAAGCCTTGGTCGTGGTGATGAAGAAAAAGTTGAACAAGAATCATAAAGCTAACCCTTTAGCGGATGCTGTGAAGAAGATCATGAAGTCTCTAGTGATCGAGGGGAACAAGCTGACTGCTGAACAAGAGAAGACTCTGGACTCTGACCAGGATGACCTACTGATGGCATCTACCAAGGTTGACCCTCCGCATGTGGTGGATAATTCTATGATTGATGATGTATCTTTTTATGTTTCTGATATCTTTGATGAGAATAATGTTGCCTTTACGGCTTTTAATGAAATGAAAAACTTCGATTTTTCTTATTTGCTTGATGTTTCGCCTGATGGGCCCATAGATTCATTTTCTCATAAGCATGGTATGTTCAGTATTCACAATGTTTCTTTTACTGAAATAAATTTGAGTACAGATGATAATCCTAAAATGGTAACCATTTATAATGACTTAACCCCTGTTGAAAAAAGAGAGATAATTAAAGTGCTTAAAGATCATGTTAATGCTTTTGCTTGGTCACATATGGATATGTCTGGGGTTGACCGGTATATTGTCGAGCATCGTATTCTAATCGATCCAAGGTTCCATCATGTCGAACAGAACTTTCTCCGATTGTGATCGGAATAGGCTGACGAGGTTAGGGCCAAGTTTGCCAACATGATTGAAGCTAAGCATGTCGAGGTAGTCAAATATCCAACCTGATTGTCCAATATAGTCTGGGTTCCTAAGAAATATGGAAGAGTAAGGCTTTGTGTGGATTATAGAGATCTGAACAAGGCTTCACCAAAGGATGATTTCCCATTACCACGCATTGGTGTACTGATTGATAGCACTGGTTTGGCCATGATGTATTCATTCATGGATAGATTCTTGAGATACAATCATATTCTTTTGGATATAATCAATAAATTCAAGACAACTTCCATCACAGAATGGGGGGTTTCTATTATCAAGTCATGCCTTTAGCTCTGAAAAACTCCAGGGCAACCAATTAGTGAGCTGTTACTACTCTCTTACACGATATGATTCACAAAGAAGTATAAGTCTACATTGATGATATGTTGGTTAAGTATGCTACCAAGGAGGAACACCCTGTGATTTTGGATAGGTTTATGACTCGCATTGAAGAAGTGTGTTTTTGGGTTTGACGTCAAGGAAGCTCTTAGGTCATGTAGTTAGTCAAAGAGGAATAGAGATGGATATTAATAAGATTAAAGCCATCATGGATATTCTCTCACGCAAGATAGAGAAGAAGTTCGGTCCTTCCTTAGGTCAATTCAGTATGTTAGCAGGTTTATCGCTCGCCTTATAACTGTATGCGAGCTTATGTTTAAACTATTAAGGAAGCGTTAACCCGTGGTATAGGATGAACATTGTCAGGTATTCTTTGACAAAATTAAGGCCTACCTTCTTAACCCACCCATCCTTCGACCTCCTACCCCAGGCAAGCCTTTGACTTTGTACTTGGCCATCGATGATACATCAGTCGGGGCTATTTTGGTTTAGGAAGATGATATCAAAAGAGAGCACACAGTGTATTACTTGAGTAAGAAGCTACTGGATTACGAGACTCAGTATTTGATGGTGGAAAAGACATGTGCCGCAAAGGTTTGGTTAACAACAAAGTTGCGCCATTATATTAGTCTTACAAAATCCAAGCGGTAGCCAAGGTTGATCCAATGAAGTATCTTTGCCAATCCTTGAATTGGCCGAAAACTTGCCCGCTGGTTATTATTGCGTTCCAAATTCAATATTGAATATGTCACTAAGAAGGTGATCAAGGGCTGTGCAGTTGCAAAATTTTGGGCAAACCAAGCTCTCGAATTCAACTGTGTCGAGAACTTGGACTTTCCCAATGAGCAGTTGGTGATTATCAATGTAGCAAAACCCATATGGACTATGTACTTTGATGGCACCGTGAACAAGTTTAGAGCAGGTCTTGGAGTTATCATTTTCACACCTAATAACAAAGTAATCCCCCTTTCGAAGCATTTAGAATTTTCCACTACCAACAATGGAGTACAATACAAGGCCTGTTTGTTTGGTTTAGAAGCCCTATTGCTTGTAGAGCCAAAATATGTTTCCATCATAAGAGATTGGGCCTTGGTAATCCATCAGGTTGTGGGGGATTGGGAAATCAAAGAGGAATCTCTTAGACCGAATGTGGAATCAGTATGGGAGCTCTTTACAAAGTTCAACACTTGTCTGGTTTAGCATGTTCCTCGAGATGAGAATCAAATGGCCAATTCTTTGGCTACACTGGCCGCTATATGGGAAGGCCCCCACTTGCAACCAATTCTTCCTTTGATCCTTATCTTTGCGATAGCTCCTTATCATTCGCAATACATTGGACAGGTCTTCACCATCGGTGAAGAACCCTATTGGTATTCTGACATTGTATAATTCCTTCATCACGGCCTGTATCCCGATAATTCAATAAATTCTGACAGAAATACTTTGAGGAAGTTGGCCATTCATTTTAACATCATCGATAATAACTTCTTCAAATGTAGTTCAAATGGTTTATTGCTCTGTTGTTTGACTGAGTTTGAAGCCTGTCAAATGGTGAGTCAAGTTCACGTGGGTGGTTATGGACCGCACAGAATGGTGTCCTTGGCTAAAAAGATTCCTAGAATGGGTTACATTTGGTTGACTCTAATTACCGATTGTACTTTTGTGGTAATGAAATTTCATTAGTGCAAGATATATGGCGATATCTATCATCTTCCACCCATCGAGCTTTATAGTTTATCTACTCCTTGGCCATTCTCGGCGTGGAGGATAGATATAATTTGTGAAATTTGGCAATCATCAACCAGTGGTCATCGTTTCATCATTGTAGCAATGGATTATTTCTCAAAAGCTGAATCATACACCAATGTTATCGCCAAGAAGATGGCCAAGTTCATTGAGAAGCACATATTCGCTCGGTATGGTTTACCTCACTGCTTCATATCAGATAATGGGGTTTAGTTTTAAGGGACAATAGCCAACCTGATTGAGAAGTATGAAACTGGACACCACGGATCCTCACCCAGCAGTCCTTAAGCTAATGGTGCAGTCAAAGCAGCCAATACGTCCATCACGAAGATCCTTTCTAAGACCATCATTGGATACCAAGATTGGGCTGATAAATTACCTTTCACCCTCTAGGGGTATCGAATGAGTATAAGGACTCCTACAAGCCAGAAACCTTTCTTCTTGGTTTATGGCATGGAAACAGTTTTGCCAATCGAAATTGAGATGAAATCTTTGAGAGTCTCACTTGAACCCAAGTTGGAAGAGACTGAATGGATAAGGGCCAGGCTTGAATAACTCAATACCATGGAAGAACAACGCTTGATGGCTTTAGACAATCTTCAGATGTACCAACATTGCATTGCTAGGGTTTACAATAGTCGAGTATAGAATCACAAGTATCCGTTGAAAGCTGGTGATCTGGTTTTGAAACAAGTAAAGCCTACCAACACCGGCTCAAGGGGGAAGTTTCGTCCAAATTGGGAAGGGTCGTATGTCATTAAGAAGGTTCTTGGTAAAGGTGGCATGAAAATTATGGACATGGATGGTAATGAGTTCACGAACCCTATCAACCAAGATCGGTTAAAGCGTTATCATATTTCACCAAAAGAATCAAATAAAGAAAAGCCGCATATAAAAATTAAACAAAACTAATCACCTGGTAAGTGGTTTTCTACTGCTCGGGCAAAAATTAGGGTGAATCTTGCTATTTGGTATTCTATAAACTAATCAGGCAAAAGTTAGGGTGCAAAATAACCCGCTAGACTGAAAATCTAAAAAGGATGGTAAAAGTGAACAATGAGAGAGTGTTGGCTAGAAAACCTTTATAGGCTAGTTAACACCAGTGTTTGAGTCAATATAATTGGTTACCATCATTATGTACTCAAATTTACTTCAATTAATGAAAATGTCACTTTTACTAAACTATTATGCTTGTTTTTAAATGAATATATTGGGCCCTAAAGGCAAAATGTTGCAAGTAAGACAAATGCATAATTTATCACATTCGGTTCACTATTTCAATGCTAAAAAAAGAAATAAAGCGGTAACAATAACAAAAGGCATAAACCATGATAGACTGAAAACATCTAGGTCTATGCAAAAGCCAGGGATATTCTGCTAGATTGAAAACCCAAAAGGGTGGTCTAGGCAAAAATAAAGACAAAATAAAAATACTAGATAAGTCTGACAGGTGCAAGACAATGTTTGGGTCTATGCAAAAGTAAAGACAGATAAAATAAAGATATTGCGATGCTCATCAATCACGTTGGGGGGCCTGCTCCCTCATAATCATCCTTATAGTTAGAATTATAGAACCACAAAATCCTGTTCAACTGTAAAGACGGGTAGGGCTCCAATCCATCCTACACATGCCTCCCCTCTTGTCATCTATGTTGTCGATCATCTGGACTCCAAAATCTCTGTACATCTTGATGCCATCCTCCATAAATGCCATAAATAGTGACATCATCGAGTCTCTTATAATTTAGAGTCCTATACCTTGCTTCACGCCCCCACACTTCTCTTACATGCTCGATAAAGTCGGCTATAGATGGTCGACTCACAAACCTGAACAAGTGGAGTGGGACCCTCTGTCGATTTCCCCACTATCGACATAAGTGAAAAGAGTAATAATGCAAAAACTGGCACAACCTCGCAAGCTGAACGCAACTACCACCAGAATCCACCAACACATCTGTAATCTACTACCAGTAATATACCCATCTGATGTCGACAGCCTTATGCCCCTCCATCACTCCTATATAAGCGTAAGTCAGAGTGTTAGGATTGGGAGTAACTTGGGTCCTCTCGTGGTAATTCCTAGGCTGATATGTCCTCGTATCCCCCCGAGGTTCTCGGATTAAATCTGACTTCTCCAAAAGCAAAACCTATTCAACCATTTCAGATTCAGATTCACTTTGGGTTTTAGATTCAGATTCAATTTGGCTTTTAGATTTATATTCAGTTTTGGTGTCAGATTCAGATTCAGTTTGGGTTTCAGATTTATTTTGGGTTTCTGATTCTGATTCAGTTTAGGTTTCAGATTTAGATTCAGTTTGGGTTTTAGATTCAGTTTTAGTTTGGGTTTGTATAATTCAGGTTTAGAGTTGGTTATAGTATTACCTGTAGTATGGAGAAGTGGTCTCTGACAAGATCAGGGTCACCAGCTGTGGTATCCAGCTGGATCAGGGTCACAGCCAACCCTATGAATAGAGGAGAAGCATCGCTCGAGATAGGCTTGATGATAGAAACCAAAAGCCACAGGGCAATAATGCCAACTCCATAGATAAACTAAGCCATCAGTAGTAGGGACACCATGAACGGATAGGATATGTGAGATTTAGGGGCAACTATGCACCAATCAAGCACCCTGCTATGATTAATTCCTTCTGACCTGGGAATCTGTGATAGGACTGACTCTATAGCATCCAGGTTCCACAACCCGGCCAATCAATCCTTAACCCCAAAAATCACCTTTGGCATGGTGAATAGTAACCCTCGGGAGCAGGACACCCCGAGAATGGCATGGAAATCTGCCACAATCAAACATATCTTGAAGTCATGGAATCCAAACACATGATGCATCAAGTCCCAGAATGTGAACGTCGCATGAAGGAAGACCGCATCCACTAGCCTGTTGGCGATGTACTGAAGTCCACTCAATCTAAAGTCCTTCAGCTTCTCCCAGTCAAAATTCTTTAGGGTCCTTAAGAATTGCCTCAGTCAAGCATTGTGAGTCACCATTCATGGTCCCTACCTGCTACTCACCTATCAGATAAATTTACAAAATTGTTAATTTTTGTGAATTTGAGTTCTTTTGGCAACCAATTAGTCAGATTTCTCCTAGCCAAGCATCTACCGAGCCTAACATCCAACTAGCAATCAAACACAACAATCATCACAACAATCACATCAAGATAAAACAACAAGGGTATTAGGTCACCAGTGTATCAAGTGAAAGCAAAAAACATAAAAGTAGGTGTTCCTCCGAGAAAGTCCTCATGTGTCTGCCCCGACCATATCAGCAAGATAGTTGAGGTTTTCTGCCCCAGAGCTCTCTTCTACAATATGGATGTAGGTGTCATCCTCGGTACAGGTCTATGTGTGGTAGTCAGACCCATAGGCCACATCATCCCAAGGCTTATTATCTCAAGGGTAGACTGAAAATATGTAGACTGGCTAATGTCAATTATGGTGACCTCGGTCCTAGCTGCGACCTCTCTCTTAAGATGATATCATCGCTCCTCCACTCTCTAGATATAACCCCTCAACTCCTCATAATTTGCTACCTCTTAGGTTAACTAGCTCTGGTAATCTGCTTCCTATCGGTTTTGATAGTCAGCATACTCTTGCTCAATCTGCATCCACTCCTCGTACTCACTCCGATACTTGTCTTGCTCCATCCTTACTAAAAGTTGCAAGCATCAGTGATCAACCCAATAATTCATGCATTCATACATACATACATGCATGCATAAAACTGACAATTGGCCTATATGTTCTTTCTTTGTTTCAAATCTTAAACAAGTGACAAGATGGGATCTTACCCAACTCATGGAGTCCTGTGTAATCACCAGGTATCTTATACTAAAGCATCCCCAAGCTAGACGCTCAGCCTCCAAAATAGATACCTGTATGATCAAAAGTAAAACCAAACGATCACCATTATTGAACAACAACATTGTATAAGAATTGACAAAGGGAAAGGGCAGATGAGTTCTTACTTTCGTGGTCTCTGGTAGGGCAAAAGTCAAAGGTGCAGTATAATCCTTAGTGTTCCTTGTCTCTTGAACCCTCGAGCAACTCATTAGACAAAGAGAAGTGTCCAACTAGTTCACCAGCACTCCCTCAATAAAGCCTTATGGGAACGATCTCCGAGTGGAAGGGGCCAGTCCCATAGAAACTATCTCTGGATCAGTCGTGCACTAACGTGAAGGCACCCGGTGCTGGCCATAGGAGCCCCTCTCATATCTCTCTAGGCCCGTAAAAAAAGAGTCAGTAGGTCAAATCAAAACCAAAGTGATAAAGTGATTCAAGCAAGAAAAGATCTGATTTCGAAATAAGTCTGAGGAGTGTACCCTCCTATGTCATCTCTGATTTAGGGCAGAAGGCTCAATGCCTAATCTGGCATCACCAGAAAACATATCAGCCTGGTCCATGGCTGCCACTCCATCGCCGTCCTCAGAGGAAATGTCATTAGCGTCATCATTAACCATGTTGAATCCGTCACTACTCTCCATCACAATGTCATCATCCATGAATAGGACGTCCCTCTCCACATCATCACGATCCCTCCTAGGGAAAGAAGGGATCAATTGGGTCATATGAGTAGCATAATCTTTGCTAATTGATGCCACTTGAACTTGATTGCCTCCCCTAAATCAAACCTAATACTCATTTAACATGAAATGAGGCCAAAAGACACCAACTGGTACATCTAAGGGAACTCTCCTCTAAAGTGTGATACTATTCCTCCATCGACGGAGTCACTAGCCAAAGTACCACTCAAGGCTGAAAGCGCACTTTAGTACGAATTGAGAGCCGTCTACCGTCCTTCAGACATCCTTTACATGCTCATAGTGGGGCAACACCTTCCATGGCTTGGAAACAACCTGTAAATTAAAACCAAAAGAAACTACATCAATGACTTAACCAATGTGACTACTCTTCTCTTTTTTGTAAATACAGTTTTGAACTAATGTTTTAAACTGAATGTGTAGAAGATAAGGTTTCCCGATAGTGATGAAGCTATCTCAAAAACTCTCGATACCAACATCGTCCACCCTCTTGTTCTACTTTAGACCATCCTACCATCCATTGAGTAATGGCATGTGACCTGGGCAATGGCTAGCTATCCAAGGTTGGTGGAAAAATAATACGGTACTCAAACACCCACATTTGTAAGAAGGAAAAAGCAACAGACTAAAAAAATCATGAGAAGCATCAAAGCAGTGTTGAGGGTTTTAATCAAGTCGCTCTCCAAAACCCATAGTTGTCAAGCCTTGAACTCTTCGGCCCCCCTTGGGCAGAGCAGTCAAGTGCATAATATATCTGGCCGAGAATGGACTACGGCCAGTTCCATGATCTAAAATTTCTCAGATCCTCAAGAGCACACAATAATCCTAATGAAGCTCTACTCGAGGAGGATGGAAAGAATAAGCACATCAACACAGTTAAAAGGAATGACCGAAGGTACTGATTGAAGCGGTATGCACTGATATCGGTCGCTATGATCCAATGTTTGTGTAGCTCTGCATACCTTAATTTATGATCGGTCGGCATTGGAACCCCAAAACGCGCTTCTACCCAAGCGTGGGCCTCCAATTTCCTATGAAAGTGGCCAGGGTAAATGTCAAATATCATCAGTGGGCCCTCCTATTGCATCTCAGTCATAGCATAAACATCTGGATCGGAGAAGTCCACATATATCCCATATACGTGTCGGAGGCCCGCACTCAGTATGCAAAATAGACTGGAAAAATCCGTCCGTTTTCATGTCCCAACAATAATGAGTTGTGATTGAGATAGTGGGACTGCTTCTCCTTTTTCTTGAGATAACATTTTTCTGGGTCCGAAAGACCAAGAGAGGGCTTAAGTTTTGTTCTAAGAAAATAAAAGTGAAAGAAATGGAAGTGAAGGAAAAGAAGAAGTGAAAGAAAGAAAAGAAAATGAATTTGAATTGGAAAGGGAATATTCATTTTGTTTAAAAAGATTCTCCAATCCAAGGGGCAAAATCAACCGAGCATCAATTTGTTGGGACACTCGGATAGTTCTTATTAATATCTTGTTTTTATTGTTAATTGCAGGGGCAGAAATATTTTTGTCTCGACAAAATCAATTACGCAATAAAAACGAAAAATTTCCAACAACTAATAACTTCTTAAAATTTTATTCTTGACAGGTCTGTTAATGGTAAACCCAGAAAAGCAACCGATCTAGGATTTCCTGACTCAAAAATTTGTTCCTGATAAGTCTATTGATGGTGTGTTCCCAAAACCGCCAGTAAACAACCAACTCTAGATTTTTGGCTTTGAGAGGTCCGTTGATGATGCGTCCTCGTACCATTCGTAGAAAAATAACTCAAAGAATTTTCTATTCTCAATTGGACCATTGATGATGAGTCCCCATACCGTCCGTAGACAACCGATTCGAGGATTTCATATATCCCTGTTTTGTTTCTCTTAAAAGGTCCGTTGATGGCAACCCCAATAGACAACCTATTCAAGAATCCACAACTTTTGTATAACCTTCTATCCCTTACTCTTTCGTGAGATCACACTTGCCCATTTGAACACATAATAAAACACAGAGTAAAACACATTTCGCCCATTTGAACATTTCTTCTGGTCGGCCACTCCGGTGGACCACTAGCCGTTTGAGAGACACTCAAGCCGTCTCGGTTGAGGCGGCCATCCATGTCACTCAAGTGGCCAGCCATGTCACTCAGGTGACCTGCTAGTAAAAAATGCCCAAATGGTCCCTGTGTGTTTTATTTTGTGTTTTTGGACCTGTTTTATCGTTTTATTGCATTTTTAACCCCGTTTAATACCTGAAAATTTTCCTAAAAATCCTAAATATTCTAGAATAAATTAAAATAATTTTTAGTCTATTTTATTTAATTTATTTTTTATTTAATTGATTAAATAACCTTTAAATGTCTAAACGAAATGTGTTTTTAACTCTAAAAATTCAAAATAAATATTTTTCTCCCACTTTAAAGTATAATAATTAACTAGAAATTGTTTATGCCTTGATTATGCATGTTAATGGATATTTTGCCATGATTATGTGTCGTACCTATGTTCAAGTTTCTCGTGCAGGTAGATTTAGGTAAAATGTATGCTAGGCCTACGGGGTATTATTTATTTTTCCCGCATAGAAAATGTACAGGAATTTGTAAAGCCTTGTAATAATTTATTTATCTTCTTTATTGACTGCTTTCTACATGATATTTAGGATTTAAATTGCATAAGAACTATAGATACTTTTATTAAAATGTAAATGATTTGATTTATTAAATGAAAAGTAAGCAACATCATCTGATCTTGGAATCTCTGTCTTAAGGTACGGTCTAACCACCCGGTGGAAATATTGTACCCAAAATTCCAGGAAAAGCTAAATTGGGTGACGACTCTATCTTAATACACAGGATTCCGGTCTCGTGTCTTTCCAATTATTAAACTGGATTAAAATTCAACTTCAAGAGCCTTTTTTAATTAATGATTTCCTCACGTCTAAAATAGAGGACTCTCTCCTACCGTGCATCACCACATCCCTCTTTTTCACTTCACATAAAAAGCTTGCCCGCTCATAGCTAGCGGTATTACCAAGTCACTGGTAGTTTGACTTGTCGCAGAGAGGCAGCTTTTTTGCCATGCCTTTGCTCGATACCTACTAGATAATTGAAAAAGTCAGCTAAAATCTATTTTCTCGGTCATAAAACACTAACAAGAGGAAAGAGAAAAGGGGATTAGCATCTAAAATCAAATTAAGAGCAAATTATAGAGTGAGAAAGTGAATTTTAGTTAGATAAATAGTGAAAAGGTAAGAAAAGAGAAATTTATTCATCTTTTCTTGGTTTTTCTTTGTTGATTCTCTTAGAGTTAACTTAAGGTCGGTAGAACGTGGGTTTAAAATCAATCTATTAGGATTTTAGAGACTTAAATATTTAGTTCAGTATCCAAATCATCATTTGAGCTTCCCGGAGGTGTCTTTGGATCATGAAGAGGTGGATTCATGACCCCGAGGTAAATTCTTGAGTCTCATTAGCTCTTTGCCTTTCATTCTTGTTGTTTACTATACTTATTTGGTGTTTTGGGTTTGTTTTCATGGTTTTGTCATTATTTAACCATTGACCTGTTGCTGCTGCTACAAGAAGATGAAACCACCGGTGACACATGAACCCACTGTCGGTATCATTCATGTCGCCACCGACATCATTGATACCACCAATGGCCTTTTTTTTGTCACCAAAGACATCATCTTTCTTTTAGGACCCTTTCTTTATGGTACCAACAAAGTTAACTCATAAGTACACATGATTGAGGTCGTCGACGACATCACTCATACCGCTACTAGTATCGTCATGCTGTCGGTGGCATGACCTTCTGGACATCAGATTTATTTTCCTTTCTCTTTAACCTAGATTTAGTTTCCAAAGCTAGGATGAATAGTACAATGACGGGTAACTTAGTTTACCCCGAAAATAGTCCTCACCCCATAAAATATAGCATTTTCACTAGTAATTCGGTTAAAATAATAATTAAGTCTAAAATAAAACAAGATTTACATAAGAAATGCTTAATAATTGTTTTGCCCACCCATCGAGCCTCATAAATCACCTAATTATCACACTAACAGTCTAACTTGTGTCTTGTTTGGTTCACTAATTATGCATGCTATATGTGATATCTCTTGTATATGTGTTGTATTTGTGCAAACCTTTGTGGATGTAGTTAGATTTAGGTTAGATGTATGTTAGGCATTTCTTCGGGTATTCTTGATAAAAATTCATTTGTAGAATCAATGTATAGGATTTATTCCCCGATTCCATATGTAATTAATCCCCATAGAATAGCTTTTTTTCCGCTTTTATTTTTGGATGACTGTAATAATTTTTTTATGTACCGCTTTTGAATGCTTGCAAAATCGTGTGAACACAATATAAACCGAAAATGCAGTTAGATACTTTTATCTCGATAAGTGATTTAATATTGATAATAAAGAGTAGGTAACATCATTCGAGCTTGAAATCTCTACTTAAGGTTTGGTCTAACACCTAGTGGGATAATCGTACCTAAATTTCCCGATTGAGCTGAAACGGGTGGCACCTCTTTCTTAAGTATGTGATTTAAGTCTCGTTTCTTTTAAGCATTAAAATGAAAAATCATTTTCTACACCCTCACATCATTACTATTATTTTTTGGGGTTGGTCCTACGGCCCGCTTGTTCACGTAAAACGTCGTTTGCTCACAGTGGCGACTCTGCTTGGAATCAATCTTTTTAAACTTGAAGCTTAACATTTTAAATAAGTTTAAAAGATTAAGATGATGTATTGAAAGAATTATCCAAATTAAACTTCATTCTTTCTTATAACGTTTTATTCCTACGCGTGTAGCTAGATCATTAGGGCAGGGTGCCCTATTTAGTCTTATGCCCTACTTGGAATTGATGATGCCTGGTGGGTGGATTACTCTTTACCAGCAACATATAACTCCCTCTATCGTACCTATTTGAGGAGTGGTTGAGTAAAGTGTGACCAAGGTAAACGAGAGCCTTCTACATCAACAACCCTATACCAAAGCAGTGTTAGTAAAGCCATAGTTATTTCCCCTTAGGACCACCAAACAATGTAAATGATGAAATAAAGAGACGCACTTCTTTACCGTTCATTGGTGTTGAAGTTGATCTCCATCAATTTTTGAAAGGCGATTATGCGGGAGTCAAAAGGTTAGAAGAGGGACGTTCTTGCATGCTATATGCTACATGCTAATTCATCACGACATCCATGCATTCATCTTGAGTACCAAGTTTTCAACTTATCTATACCATTCCCGAATCAAGGAGGGGGTTTAGCAATATCTATAGGATATCTATTGTACACCCGAGAATTTTGCCAAATTTTTACCATGATGACTGGTACATGTGCTTATGTTTATTGAAGGGATAAGATTTTGGATCATTGCACTAACCCCTTTTACATGGCAGCCATCTTCACAAACATATCACACATCGATTTCTAGATAAGGGCACATATATGCCATCCATGTTATACACAACCCATGCATGGAATGATCTGCTACTTGTGATTTTAGCCAAGAAGAGATGAAGTTATCGTGGAACCCCAGTTTGAAGGAGGTTAGAAAACCATCTGATTCACTGTTCTCTCACCCCGATAGTCACCATAGAGGTCAAGAGAGCTCCTTACACCGATTTCAGCATGGAGTCTGATTCTAAGCAACTTCAGTTGGGTCATGATTTCTCTCATCCAGTCATATCTTTCCCGAACATTGAAGATAATGTCCTACCACTAGAAGATCAGACCGACCCTACTCCTACCTCAGGAGCAAGACCCTAGCCATCCCTTAGCTCCGAGATTGTCAATGCTATCACACTATTCATCCGCTCAAACCTCTTCCATAGCACTATTTAGGGACAGATTTATGCATATGTTCAAGCATATGTTAGGCAAGCTTTAGAAGACAAGAACTTCAATAGGGTTTTATAATCATATTTACAGGCTTAGAATTTGAACGGTTCAACTTAGTTTGCATCTGGCCCAATAGGGGCAAGACAAGTTTAGTTAGCTAACTTGCTTGTCTAGTCAACTCCTACCCAGCCTCTATTGAGTCTGATCTAGTTCGGTCAGGCTCCTACTTTTCCCTAACCTTCAGTGACCGCGCTAGTTTTCCCTTTTATAGCCCAAAACCCAATACTTGGCCCAAAACTCGGTTCTACCTCTATTTTCTCACCAGTATCCAACTTCTTCTAGTGGGTGCCCAACCCATAGTGCCTTCAGCATCTTTCAGTCACCCTTAATTCATTGTGACACTAAGGGGGATGACGTATCCTCAAAATCCATTTGACACTCAACTATTATCCTAGCCTCGTTTCGAGTTGCTGCCATATCCTCCGTCTAGCTAGTTTGAATTAATGACCATATCACACAATATCTGGGTGGGACACCTGCAGTTGAGGATCCATTGAACTAGGCAATAGTCCCCCAATCTAGTGACCAGGTTGTGCAATCTCTAGGCATGAAACCTTAAGTGGAAACTCCCCAAGGACAACTATTGGCTGCTAATTTAAGGTAGAAGAAAGAGGCCGAATGGGATGAGGACTGGGTTCCCAATAATTTCACCATGCTTAACATGGTACACTATGATGGGTTTGGGGCACCTACTTCTCATGTCACCATGTATGAGAGGGTCATAAGGCTAAAGAAATTAAGTGACAAGATCCTTACTTAAATGTTTTCGTGCTCTTTAGGAGGTTCGTCCCTTGAGTGGTATCACACTTTGCTTGCTCATATGGTCACCGACTGGAGACTCCTCTCAGTAGCTATAATTGACCACTATGATGGACACTACTATCCAGCATCTTAAGGCAATCCGTCAACTGCCCAACGAGCCATTCAAGCAATACTTTAACCATTGGATGGCTACTAAAGTGTTGATAAAGACCAAGATTAGTTTGGAAGAGATGATTACTAAGCTCATTGATGATGTTTATAAAGGAAATGGCTACTGACTCCTTCCTCTCATACAAGGTAGTATTCAAGAAGGCAGAGAAGATCAAATGCGAGGTCAAGTGCGAACGAGCTACAAGTTTGAGCGGGGGAAAGGCTTAGTTTAAGAAGAGCAACGATGCCTCTAGTACCACCCCTGCAATAGCTAAGGGTCAACCTCCACAAATGTTGCGGTTCAACCTGGCAACGACTCTATAGTCACGATGAGTCCATATAAGTTGTCGCTTCATGTAATTTTCACTAGGGTAAGAGAGGTTGATCTCCTTAAACCTCTTTGCGAGTACGATCCCCCCAAACCGTCTTAAAATCAATAATGGTACACTAACTTTACCTTTACTAACATAATGGTGCTTGAACTTCAAAATTTGACATAAAGGTATACGTACTTATGATTTTACTAACATAATGGTCCATTTTACTTTCTAACCTAAAATTTTACTTTAATCTCTTTTCAAAATTGTAAATTCTACCTTCAATATTTTTTGTTCAATTAATAGCCTCTTCTTCAACCTCCTTTTTATTATTTCCGATGAACTACTGCAATTTTTGAAAAGAAACAAAAATGCCCATAGGCCCCAGACTTCATAACTTCTTCGTCGACAAGCCATTTAGGAGCTGAGACGAAAGCCTGGCTCTCACTCTATCATGGCTAAAGCTGAAGATCAAGATCAAGTTTGGGGTTTTCTTGATTAATTGGGAGATTTTATTGATTATATAGATTAGGTGGTTTGAAATGGAGTGTAATTAATTTTTGCCATGGATTCACAAAATTTTCTGGTCAGATTTATGAACCAGTCAAAGAAGGAAGTGTTTAAGGTCTAATAAGATTATGGATTTTCAATATATTCATGGTAATCGCTTAAAAGTTTTCCTATAGTTATAGTAGATTTGTTTTTTCTTTAGCTTGTATATTGGCAATTAGAATTAAAAAGATGTGTTTTTTATAAGAATTATAGTACTTCATCGACAGAAAAGGAATTACGCTTAAAGAAGAGAAGGGTAGTGATGGAAGAGAAAAAATTGTTGGTGGAATTTTACTGGTTTTAATAGACATTAAAAATATTTTTTAGGTTAAACAGTAAAGTGGGCCATTATATTAGTAAAATCATAAGTTCGTGCACCCTTTATATCAAGTTTTGAAATTTATGTATCATTATGTTAGTAAAGGTAAAGTTTGTGTACCATTGATGGTTTTAAGCCCCCCAAGCTAGAAGACAAGAAGAACTTCTATTCGTATCATATTCAGGTGGGTCACCACGCCAGTACCTGCAAGACTTTGGTTAATTCCATCCAACGGCTAGTGAAGGAAGGCAAGATGGCCAAACCGGAAAAAGCGCCCAGCACCATGAACTACCCCCTACCCAAATTCAGTAACCAGATAGGGGTGATCAGTTTTGGCCTACCTAAAGACGTGTTCATGCAAATGCTTCCCCTAGGTTTCAACCGAGATGACACAGTAATGAAACCTGCCTAAAATGGTCTACCTACCGACATCAACAATAAAGACCCTCCGCCTCTGGAGGATGATAAAATTTGATGTGTAATTTTTAGAATTTTCTATTTTTGATACGAAAAATTCTACCTCTGAAACTTTGCTTAATGAATGACTCTTATTTTGTCTACTTGTTTCTTGTTTTGCCCAATTGATCCACGTATTCATATGAGCGCACACATAATATTTTAAATATTTGAGACATTTTATTACATGAAATTAATTCGAGTACAAAAGGAATCTCTTAAATGGTAACCATTTCAAACAATTTAACTCCTTTTAAAAAAACATGACTTAATAAAAGTGCTTAAAGATCATGATAATGCTTACGCCTGGTCATATGAAGATACGCTCAAGATAGATTGCTAGATGTCTAAGCATTCCATTCCTGAAGGTACCAGGTGCAAACCAATCGAATAGAAGCTTCACCGTTTTTGACCATCCCATGGACAATATCAGATATAAGATTTAGCGGGTTGTATGTACCTTGCAAAACTCAAATGGCCAATTGCATCGTTAAAGTGGAAAGGCGCTGTGAGCAAATGATGGTTAAGGCAGGTCCCAGACCCTCCACACGAGCAAGAGCTGGTTTGGTTTGACCAAGATGGGATCGGGGGCGCATGGAGAGTGTCTGTTTTTATCATGTTTTGTTTGTTGTGATTCCACTGAATGAGCTCCTGGGTTGTTGTGCAAGGAGTCATTTTTGTTGATTTAATTTTAATGTTGGGACTGCGCAGGAGATTGATTTGATAAAAAATGTATAAATATCTTGTTGAGAGAAAACATATTAAATGAATAAAAATAGAGTCAAGAACCCTATTTTTTTATAGAAATGAGAGTCGCCGCCCGATTCAGATCCGTCAGGAAATTATGGTATACTGATCCACTTAGGATTTTCACACCTAAAAAATGAGATTCTGAATCCGGAAAAAATAGTTACTCATTACATTTGATTCAATTTGGTTATTTTTATGCTTTGATGATTTGTCAATTGCTAATTTAACACTAAATCCATTTTCAATTATAAGGATAATAGAAAAATAAATTGCAGGAAATTAAATTGCAAAAGTTAAATAATTATTACAATAATCAGGGGTTAGTAATAAATAGTGAGTGACCTATAAGAGATGGATCAATCATTGATTTTCAGTAAAAATAACAATTAATATACCAAAAATTAATATTTTGGAAAATTTAATTTTGTGGGTAAAAATGTTATTTTTATGAAAATAATGCCTAATCGGGTATTTTATCATTTTCTATCATTTGTTTCATTTTTAACAAAAAAGCAAATGGAAGGGAAAATAAATGTTAGTGGGTTAATATACACTAAAAATTACCAAAATGACCAAGAGATCAGTAAAATGGCAAATAAGTTGTAGAAATAGAAAACTCCAACTATGGCTCCTTTGGCTCCATGGAAATTTCCTGTACACTCAATTTAACTTATTAATGTAATTTACGAATGAATGGAACCGAAAAATGACAATTATTAAGCAAATTAATAGAAATTGCAAAAAGTTTAGAAAAGTAATAAAGTTGGGAAAATAATCCAATTTACCCTCAGTTTACCTTTTCTGATGTCTAGAGTTGGTTAAGGGCCAGTTTTGGAACCAAAACTTTCAAGGAAAGTGTTTGATTTAGGCTGGGAGACTCTGAATTGGACCGAAGGAAACCCGAGAAAAAGTGACTAAAAGGCCTGAAAAGAACCTGACTAGGACTTTTGTGTGGATCAAAAATGGAATAGGGAGATTAGAAGGATGTTGGTTTTCTGTGATTTGGAGCATTTTTGGACAGAATATCATTGTTTTGGCATACTGAACCTTTACCTTTTTTTCTGTCTGTTTAAATGGGGAGGTTTGGCCTCTTTTTATAGGCTGGGGGAAATTGTCGATCGATAATTTCCCCAAAAAATATCTCAGATTCATAATGATGGAAAATTTGTTAGAGATCTAATTTGATTTTATTTGATTTGGGAAATTATCGATCGACAGGTTTTGGTCGAGCGATAGGTTCCATAAGATATTTTGTTTCGACTTGAAGATATTTGTAAAATTGGGCATTTTGTTGATTGACATAATGGTTTTTGTCGATCAACAGACCTCATTATGATATAAATGGCTCAATTAGCAAAACAATAGGCCTTTGGCCTCTACTTTGCCTTATTTTAGCCAAACTCGATCATTTAGGCCCTCAAAATTGGTTTTTTTGTGTTTTTAGGATAGTTAAATAGTTTGTCTATCTGACAGTTTGGACTGTTTTGGTTATTCAGACATGGATTTTGAAGCATTTCAAGGATGTAAGTTGGAACATAATGGGGAATGTGAATTTTTTGGATTTTGGAATCCTAAGTACTCTAGGAGATGACTCGGTTCCATTTCTAGTTTTATCTAGACCTTTAGTGAATCGGTATAAATCATCATCAAGCCGAGTGAACCGTGATAATAGTTTGCCTCTTGAGTACAAAATTTATACAATGAAGGTAAAATTGCACGCACGAGGATGAAAGAACAACTGCTAAACATCAGTTTTCTTGTGTGATAAGGACATGAGAACTTTTAAGAAAAATCAACATTTCTTAACTGATAATTTTGACAAAAACAACTCTTGCCCCTTTGGTTAAGGACGTTGATGAAAATCATTGAACAAAAATCTGCTTAGGAATAAATGTAAAAAGAAAAAATGCTAGGGATATAAAGAAAAGACAAGTTGGAAAAATTTATGTCCTTAATGGTGCATAAAAAAAATTTTTCCCACCAATTTTAAAACATTTTTGAAAAGAAACAAGGATAATGTAAAGTTTATACCTGTTTCTGTTGTTGCATTGGAAGGTGGCTTTGCTAGCCATGTTGATCAGTTTTCTCTTAGCGAGGAGGCACTATTGACCGTGTTGATCACTTTTCTTTTGTGAAGAGGCAATGTTAGCCGCATTAATAATTTTTTTGAATTTGAGGTGGCACTATCAACCGTATTGATCAGTCTTCTCATCTGGGAGGAATCAATCTCTCTGTTGAGGAAATGTCAAATATGGTGATTGGTCTTCACATCTTGGAGGAAGCACTGTCAAATATGGTGATCAGTCTCTCATCTGGGAGGAGTACTATCTTATTTAGTGATCAATCTCTTATATGATAGGAGTACTGTCTAATTTAGTGATTAATCACTCTCATTTGGGAGGAGCAGCCACTGAATTTGGTGATGAGTTCTCTCTTTTGACAGGGAAACCATCAAATTTGGTGATCTGTTCTCTCTTTTGAGAGGAGAACCATCAAATTTGTATGATAAGTTCTCTCTTTTAAGAGGAGAACCATCAAATTTGGTGATCAATTCTCTCTTTTGGGAGGAGAACCATTGGGTTTGGTTATCAGTTCTCTCTTTTGGGAGGAGAATTGTGGAATGTGTATTGCATGATCAAGTTGTTGTCTATGACATTAGCAATCAATTTCTCGGTGAATTTGGAGTCTGGTGTTATGCGTTCATGGTATATTTTAATGTTGAAACTATTTCTCGGTTGGCCCATGCATTGGATCTTTCTAAGTTGATTTTGTAGTGAGTTGCATTTATAGATGACTAACAATTCCTACACGGCGGTTTATTGTCTTTGCACCTGTAAATATGCATGTGACAATTCCTACACGGATGAGGTTTGCTCGCTTGGTTTAGATTTGAATCTTCTTGTATTATCGGATTCTCAGTTTCCATCATACTCTAATGATGATGAAACATTTGACTTTAAGTAGGAGTCCTAGATTTAGGCTTCATATCTTTAAGAGATGAGCGTGTCACTTTCGCTGTAGCTGTGTATGCTTTGATCTAGTCTATTACGCTTGTTGGTTGATCATGAAATTTGTTCTATTACTTGACTATTTGAACAATATGGGCCTTCGGGTCCTTTTTGGAATAATGAATTCCTGAGTTAGAACTTCTAGCTGTAGAACATCTTCGAGATTTAGAGGTCCGCCCCTAGTGGTATGAAGTTACAGTTGCTTGGACAGAAGAAGAATAGCCCTTGTTCTTTTGTCTTACTATGTAGATAGTATGGCACACTTCAGCAGTTCTCAGAGTGTAGCTATATGCTAGAGGATTGTCATCTCACATTCCAGAGAAGTTATAGGTTGATACGCTGGTGTTGATGAACAATACTTCTCCTTTGTAAACGCTTTGGGTTGATGATTGATGTCATTATTACGATGAGCAACTATGCTTGTGTATACAGAGTTATGCCCTAACTTTTGCTTGAACCAAAGCACAATGATCTATTTATTGTGTTATTTTTTCTTCTTTTTAAACCTTATTTTTTACATAAACCGCCTATGGGCAGGCGAGGTTTTGACAGAGCAATGCATGCGGGGTGTGATGCATGGGGTGTAATTCGATGCAGTTTGAGTAAACCATGGTGTTTGGTTTGGTTTGGGAAAATCCTGTTCGCTTGAATGCGTGTGTCTCTCTAATGGTAAAACATTGGTTTTATTAAAGAGAACATTATTTTCTTATTTTTCACGTAAACTTATTGAGTGTGAAAAACATGGCTTTACTATAAGCAAAAAATGTGATTATATTGAGAAATATATTTACACATTTTATTAAAAAAATATTTAAAAATAAAGCATTTTTACTTTATTTAAAAATAAAATAGAGTCACCACCCAATTCAGCTCCACCGGGAATTGTGGTATACTGATCCAAAATGGGATTTTCATACCAAAAAAGAAAATGAGATTCTGAGTTTGGACATGATAGGAACTCATATTGTTCAAATTGTTTGGATTAATTTTAGAATTTTGGAATGTGTGTGGTAATTTCTACATTATAGCAGATTTATTTAAGAAATAAATTCAAGAAAACAAACGGGCATTATAATCGCATAATAAATTGATATTTTCTACCGAAATTTTGGTAGAGTAACGACAACACTCAGGTTTTTGCCAGGAAATTCGCACACTTATTTACACATATTATATTTTAAGTGGCTCTAGTGGCTCACTTGACCAGAGAAATGGAATGTAATGTACAATAATAAAAATAATTGAAATGAATTTTAATGAATTTAAAGGTGGGCTTCGAGCCAATTACCCTTAGTTTACCTTTTCGTCTGTCTAGGATGACTTGAGAGCTGGTTCTGAACTGAAGTTATCAAGAGAAAAATGTGGTTAGGTTAGAAAATAGATTTAACCCAAGTTATGACTATAATCTTGGATTTGAATCAAGGTGATTCGAGTAATTTTTAAGAATTGAATCGTATTTGGACTGCTGTTTATTATGGAAACTTGATCCAAATAAATGTAAGAATAGTTTAGACCGAGTTTACACGTGATGTAGGTGATAAGACTTGGATTTGGCAGAGTTTTGGCGAAGTTTTGAGCTTTCTCTCTCTAGCTTTTGATTTTTTGTTTTCTTCTGTCCAAAAATGAGAGAGGAAGTCCAATATTTATAGAAATGAGATAATTAGTCGACGGGCTAATTACCTATCTGACAAAATCATATCCAAAATCTCAGTAAATCTGATCCGCATCTTACCGAGATTTGATTTTTTTACTATTCATAGGTAATTACTCGGCCACCTAATTACCTATTTGACCAAATTTGATCGTTTAGGCCCTCAAAATTGGGTTTTTTTTGTGTTTTTAGATAGTTTGACTACTTGAATGTTTCACTATTTTGGTTATTCGGAAATGGATTTCTAGCATTTCAAGGATGCAACTTGGAACATTATGATGAATAGAAATTTTTGGAATTTTTGGATTTTTATGGCAATTCGGCCCTTCTTGGCTCTCTTGTTTGATAACCAAATGAAATAGGTATAAATCCTCATCGGGCCGAGTGGACCGTGCTAACAGTTTGCCCTTGACGTATAAACTTTTTACCATAAAGGTAAAATTTCACGTATGCAGATGAAAGAGGGATTGTTAAAATCAGGGTTCTTGTGTGATAAGGACATGAAAACTTTTTAGAAAGAATCAACATTTCTTAATCTATAATTTTGAAAATAAAAATTTTTACCCCTTCAATTAGAAATATTGATGAAAATCTTTAAAAAAAAACCATTAGGGAGTAAATATAAAAAGAAAAGATGTTGGGGATAAAAGAAAACGCAGGTTGGAAAAATTTTATATCCTTAACGGTGCACAGAAAATTTTGGTCCACCTATTTAAAAATCGGGTTTTGCATGATCCAAAAGATAAGTGAAGGATCATACTTACCTATGATGGTTGTCAAAGCCAAGATGTTGCATCTGTTGATCAGTTTTCTCATCGGGGAGTTGGGCATTGTCTACCGTTGTTGACCTGTTTTTCTCATCATGGAGTTGGACATTGTCTGTCGTCATTGAGCAGTTTGTCTCACTAGGGAGTTGGGCACTGTTTGCCACCATTGAGCAGTTTGTCTCACAAGGAGTTAGGCACTATTTGCTACTATTGAGCAGTTTATCTCACCAAGGAGTTGGGCACTGTCTGCCACTATGGACTTGTTATTGAGATTTCCTGCAAAATACAAGCTGACATGGCACTTCATGTTGCAAGTACAATACATGACACTAAAAAACTTAATACTACTTGACTTGACATGGCGCTGCATATTAATGAAATAAATTGACATCGACATAACACTACATGTCATCGAAATAATTTGACATGACACTGCATGTCATGGATATAAGGTCTAGCTATAATGTAAATTGCAAAGCTCTCAATGGATCTAAGGTTTAGCTATGATGTGTTGAGGTAAAGATCTCACTGGATCTAAGGTCTGGCTATGATGAGCCAGTGCAAAGATCTCACTAGATCTAGGGATCGGCTATAATGTGTTGCGGTAAAGATCTCACTGGATATAAGATTTGGCTATGATGTGCTAGGGTAACGATCTCACTGGATCTAATGGTTCGCTATAATGTGCTAGGGTAAAGATCTCACTGCATCTAAGGTTTGACTATGATGTGCCAGGGTAAAGATCTCATTGGATCTAAGGATCAACTATGATGTGTTGGGGTAAAGATCTCACTAGATCTAAGGTTTAGATACGATGTGCCAGGGTAAAGATCTCACTGGATATAAGGATCGGCTATAATGTGCTGGGGTAAAGATCTCACTAGATCAGGATGATGAAGCTTAGTCTTCTAGAAGAGTTTTATGCATTATTGTTTAATGATGCATATGATGTAGTACATCTATTGATATACGATGAGTTGTGCTAGTGCATGATGCATTAAGTCTGCATTTGTTGGTGACTAACAATGTTTGCGTGGTGACTTGTCTTTGCACCTGTAAATATGAATGTGATGTGTAATGCATGACATGTGAGGTTTATGCAATGCATTTGCTTTATCGTTGGATGGAATCGTGCAGCTATAGGATGAGACTTGTTTGCTTCATTCTTAGCAATACTCTTCTATATAATTGCTTCTTGGTTTCTATCATTCTCACTGATGATGAAAATTTGATTTTTGGTTGGAGTCCTAGATGTAGGCTTTATAGCTTCAGAGGATGAGCTCATCGTTATTTATTATTGCTGTGTGCGCTATGCATCCATCACATTCTAATAGTTTTCCGAGCCATGTATTTTACTTTGTACTTGACTATTTGAATAGTATGGGTCTTCATATCCTTCCCAGATTCAATGAATTCCAGAGTTTTAAATATTTTGCCCCTTATGGCATACAGCATGAGACTGAGCAGGTAAACTTCAGTTTCTTGGGCTGACAGAGGTTAGATTTTATTGTTTTGACTGATCGAGTTGATAGTATGGCATGCATCAGCAGTTCTTAGAATTCTTTTGTAGCTGAGTGCAAGAATATTGTCTTCTCACATTTTAGAGATGTGGGAGATCTATATGCTCGTGTTGATTAATAATATTTCCCCTTTGTGTAGGCTTTGGATTGAGTGATTGTGCTTATTGTCAGTTAGTGATTCATCGCGATGAGTTACTTTTATTGTGTTTGCATGCAGAGTTTATGCCCAAATTTCTGCCTGAACCAAAGCACATCAGCCTTTTTCTCTTTCCATGTTTTTAACCTTGACTTTTGCATAAACTGCCTTTTCAGGTTTTCAATTTATCGGGTTGCCTTTACTTTTGCCTGGACCACCCTTTCGGGTTTTCAATCTAGTAGGTTCTTTATTTTTAATTTTTTTGTGTGCACTGTATGAATAAGAGCGCTTACATGAATGTTTCTTTTAACAATTATGTGTATTCATTAAGTGCATACATTTAATGATTCAGTAAAATGACACATCAGTAAAAGAAATATTTTGAGGCACCAAAGTTTGGTATCCATCCCCAAGAACTTTTTCTCTTGTTATCAACGGTCCTTTTCAGTTTTTATCAGTTGATTTCTCTCTTTCTTTTGTCTTTATTTTTGCCTAAAAGCCCTCACTAGCTTTTAGCAGATACATTTTTTTTTTTAGTTATTGTGGTATTGCCTAAGTTTGTTCTTGTTTGAGGGGTTCATGAACTTGTTTCCTTTGATATCTGTGAGTATGGAATTTTACAGTCCCTCTCGCAAGATGATGATGACATATGCCCGATTTTATCCCCCATGTTAAGAATTCTTTTTTGGAATTTTTATTACTGATAAAAAATTCTCTATGAATTTTATTTTCAAAAAATTCAGTTCGGTTTGTTCGGTAACGCATCTGATGGTAGCTCATACCGATGATTTACACCAAAAAAAATTTAGTCCAAATAACCCATTAAAAATTAAAAAATAAGCCTAATATCTAAGGTTTTTCCGTCAAAATCACCTTTTATCCGATTTCCTCTCCTTTTCCCCAATTTTATTGTGCGAGAGTTTCAGATCTGTCAGGAAGTTGAGGCTACTGGCGGCCTCATCGATACTGCCAGCGGTATCATCCATGCCACCGGCGGCATCAGTTCCTCTACAGAACAATTGTCTGCCTTTTTTGCTCGATATCCGACTGATAATGAACCAAAGGCAATTTCCAATGGATTTTAGCCTATATAAACAACTTTTTCCAGCCATTTGAAGGGTTCCACTCTCCCACAGCTTAAAGTTTCAAGAAAATTTTGAGTATCTTAGCTAGCTTTTATGGGAGAAAGTTTAGAAAAGGTAAGAAAAGAGGATTCAATTCATCTTTTCTTGGATTTTCTCTATTGAAATCTTTGATATTTAGGTGCATTTTAAGTTTAGAAATTACTAAAATTAGGATTTAGAAACTAAATCATCCCTTACTTCCCAAAATCAGCATTTGAGCTCCTCGGAGGTGTCATATGGATCATGAAGAGCTGGATTCACGACCCCTTGGTAAAAATTCTGAGTCTTATAGCTCTTTGGATTCCATTTTACTTATTTGTTATGTTTTAGTTGTTGTTTGTGCTTAGTTTCGAAAAGAAGTTCCCTTTGAAAAAATCATTTTCTGAACGAATTTTAGGGAAAAGTCCATCTCGGCCACGGTTATTATTTTAACAAATTTATTAGCGAAAATGCCATATGTTATGGGGTTTGGACCATTTTTAGGGAATTTCGGATTCCCGTCATGATACTGTAAATCCTAGCTTTGGAAATTAAACTAGGTCAGGAATAAATGAAAAATAAACTGCGGTCCATAACTCCACACCGCCGGCGCTATGATTGAGGCCACTAGCGGCATCACTAATGTCGCCAACGATCTCAGTTATACAGGCAGACTGTATAATATCCTGTATACCATAATGAAAGGGTCCTATAATAAAATGAGGCCATTGGGTGCAAATAAGGCCACTGGCGGTATCAACGTTGCCACTGGCAGCTTCAAATGCCTTCGGACCCCGTCTAGGGCACTGACCCAGAACTCCATGAGGGGCTACCGCCCCTCGACGCCATCAGGGGTGTTGTCCCTCAACCCCGCTAGGGGTGCTGCCCCTTGGACCCTGCAAGGGGCTGTCGACCCCCTACCCTGCTGCCGGGGGCGCCGTTTTGTTTGATACATCTTATATACGTGCCGTATTTGTGCTAACTATTTTTTTTCAGGTAGATTTAGGTTAGATGTATGTTAGGCCTTCGGGTATTTTATTTATGGCATAGACAAATGTATAGGATTTGGAAAGCCTTGTAATAATTTTAATTTCCGAATTTAATTTTGGATGACTATAATAATTTATTTATTTACCGCTTTGAATGCTAGATAACGCGATAATAACATATAAACCAAAAACACAATAAATAGGGTGGATTAAAACCGATTAAGAAAGAATGAAACTTTTTAACTTGGCCCAATGTAAAATAGGTAACATTATCCGAACTCGGAATCTCTACTTAAGTTATGGTCTACCACCTGGTGATAAAATCATACCAAAAATTTCTCGGTTGAGCTGAACCGGGTGGCGACTCTATTTTAAGTACGGGAGTTTGATCTCGTATCCTTTGGACATGCAAATTGGACTTAAATTCAACATCAACATTAATTTTATTAATTCATCTTTTTATCATGCTAAAATGAGGATCAATCCCTCGACTCGCTTCACTGCAATCGTTATTTTCCACCCCCCGCGCTACGCATCTCACACGATTCTTATGGGTGGAAAAAGGTCGTCTGCTCACAGTGGCGACTCTGCTGGGGACCCATCTCTTTAAACTTGAACTTAACAATTTTCCATAAGTTTAAAAAGATTTTGATGATGTATTGAAATAATTGGCCAAATTAAAACTCCATTCTTTGTCATGACGTTTTATTCTTACGAGTGTAGATAGTTCGGTAATTTTTAGGTGCCCCATTTTACCTAAGAAGCTTACAAAAGTATCACTCATGCCCTATTTGGAATTGAGGATACCTAGTGGGTGGATCACTCGTTTTAACCAACACGTAAACTCCTGCGATCACACCTATTTAGGGAGTTGTTGAGTAACGTGGAATCAAGGTAAACGAGAACCTTCTACATCAACAACCCTATACCAAAGCTGCACTAGAAAAAGCCTTAGCACATCATCCCTTTAGGATCACGAAAACAATGAAAATAATTGGGACGCACTTCTTTCGCCATTACCGGTGAAGAGGCCAAACTTCATCCTTCCAAAGAGGCCTTACGCTGGAGCCATAAGGTCAGAAGTGGCACATTTTGTATGCTATATGCTACATGCTCATGCATCACCCATGCATCGACTTCCAGAGCCAAAACTCAACTTACCCTTACCAATTCCACTCATGGAAGAGGTTTAGCTACATCCGTAGGACTTCTTTTGTACCTCCATTGAGTCACGACATATCACTATATCTTACGAGGAGTACGAACATCCCACGTATGTCGGAGGGATAAGCCATCGCATCATTGCTAACGACATCTACGTGCAGCCATACATATTACGCACCGATCATCAAACAAAAGCATGCATACCATCTACACCATTTACAACTCACTCATGGTCTGACCATCAATTCATGATTCGAGCAGTGGCCCTTCCCCAAAGAACACTGCCCTACCCAAAGAACAGACTGATCCTACCCCTACCTCGACAGTGGTTCATCCTCCATCTTTTGGGTCAGAAATTGCTGCCACCATCATCCAGTTTTTGAGCTTGGATCAATTCTTATATGTCATTCGGGAACTGGTTCAGAAAGCTGTACAAACATCCCTCAAGCAAGCCTCAGTAAACCAGAAATCTAACCAGGTCACACAATCTCCGAGTGTGACACCCATAGCTGTGACTACCCTATAATAGTCATCCATCGTCCGAACTAGTGACCAAGTCATGAAATCTCCAGGCATGACACTCGATGATGAAATACTCTTGCAATCATCATTATCTGCTTACCATGGGCAAAGGGAAGGAGCCCAGAGTCCAAGTCCCCCGATGTTGGTCACTCCATCGCAATTTATGCTACCTACTACCTACTACCCGCAACCTCAAAACCTCCTCAGTACGACCAGGTCATTCAATCTCTAGGCATGACACCCGAGGTTGAGACCCTCTTATATTAGTTGATAGCAGCTAATTATGATCAAAAGGAGTAGGTTTCCAAGAACTTTGGCATGCGCTTGTTGACTGGAAGTGGTAAAACAAGCGCATCCCCCTCCCGGGTCGAGATTGGTAAAAAGGCATCTCAAAAGCCAACCTCAACTACCACTACCTAGTTGCATAGCAGTCATGCGGGTAGCATAAGCCCATGGATTTTACCTCTTAATGCAATTTTTGCCGAGTTTAGAAAGGGCGGTCTTCTCAAATCTCTTGGTGAGTACAAACACCAATGAGAGACGAGAGATTTTACGGCTATCATGTCTTGCTACGTCACTACACCATTGAATGTAAGGCTCTACTCAATGCCATACAACGTTTGATAACGGATCAAAAGTTTGTAGAGCCTGAAAAGGCGCTTAGCGCTATGAATTACCCCTTACCACAGTCTTACAACCAGGCAGAAATAACCAATTCTGGCTAACCTAAACAAGGGAATGGGGGCCATAGGAACTCATCAAGGCCATCTATTCCAATGGCAAGGGAAAATGGTACTCCAATGACTAGGACAAGGAGTCAATCAATGAAGAGGCCAAGGAGGTTATAGCCACCATGATCAAAGCCATGACAGTTTTAGCAAAGAAGTACGGTCAAAGTAAAGCGAAGAACGCGATGATCAAGGCTATAAGGCAGTTCTCCGAGGTCCTCACCGGGGAGTCGAGTCAACTGAGGGACATCTCACCAAGTACCAAGCGGAATGAGACTTAGCTCACCGCCGACATCATTAATGAAGACCCTCCGCCTGTGGAGGATGAAAAGCCTTGATTTGTAATCTTTAGATTTCCCTATGCTTTCAGTTTGAATAATTTAATGTTTATAACTCTCAGCTCCTCAAGCAACTTTCTTTTTTTTACTTGTTTTATGTTTTTCCCCATTTGACCCACGCATTCATATGAACATACGCATGATGCTTTCAGTATTCAGAATACTTTACTACATGAAATTAATTTGAGTACAAATGGAATCTCCTGAGTGGTTATCATTTCCAATAATTTAACTCCTGTCAAACACATGTGAGATAATAAAAGTGCTTAAATTTCGAGATAATGCTTTTTCTTGGTCATGCTCACGAGATAGGCCCAAAATTAATAGTCAGATTATCGAACATCATGGGTCTCTTCCAGAATTAACTCAGTAACCTCACAGCGCACCTTAAAGCTACTAAAGAAGTGTCAACTGGTTCCTTAAACAAAAAAAATCATGGCAAACATTTTTTGCCAACCCACCCCCTTCCCTTGTCAACCCTTGCCCACAACTTCTCTGATCCTTTGCCATTCTTGGCGTAGGGGCATATACGATTGGTGAAACCTACCCTCCATCAAATAAACACCATAGCCGAATCTTACACAATGTTACCACTTAGAAAAAGAAACTGAATCTTACACCAATATCACCGCCAAGAAAATGACCAAACTTGCAGAGACACACACCTTCATCTGACTTAACTTAACCCACATCAAACCCCTCTAGCAATGAAGATCAGTTCCAAGGGGACAACCACCTCAAAGAACATAAAGTATGAGATCAAGTATCTTTATCCCACAAGCCACAGACCAATCATACAACTGAACTCGCAAAATAGCCTGTCAAGCAAACCAGCTAAATGAGCTACCATTCACCCTTTTAAAGGCACCAAGTAAAAGCCCCCCTAACCAAACATCACTCAGTTCATGGAAATAATATGTAGTTAAAACCCTCCACCACCGGTGTAAGGGGCAAATTCAAGCCTAACCAGGAAGGAGCATACAAACCATGGACTAAAGGAGCAATTAGAACAATAAGCAAACCAGTCAAGAAGGTGCTTTTCAAGTAGCAAAACTCATACAAACCAAACTCCTTGTAATGTCGCCAACTGAAATCAGGCTACTCGATGTCACTTTGAAGGTCAAAATGAATTGAGTGATCTAGTGTGATAGTAGAACGGACACTAAGAGCCTTGGACAATCAGGAAAGGAGCTACCGAGTGCACAATAGAAAGTGAGATACCTAATACCCTCACCAAAAGTCATTGACCCAAAATTGAGGCATCTGGAATTTTCCAACACCGATGTCAAGGAGAAGTTCAAATCAAGTTAGGAAAACCGTCATATGGCCAAAGACGATACTGAATAAATGGGGCAATAAAGATCATGAGCGTGGGCAAGAGCGAGTTCATCAACCTGATTGGCCGAGATGGGCTTAAGCGTTATCATATCCAAACAAAAGAAATAAATCAGAAAAGCAGCATAACACAAAAAATATGTATAATAAATTACCCACCTTTCGGTCTTATAATGATCAGGCAAAAATTAGGATGATGCCCGACGGTTGGTATTCTGCAAATTGGCCATGCAAATATTAGGGTATATCTTCACAAAATCGCTCGCTGAACTGAAAACCCGAAAAGGGCATTTTAGGCAAAAATTAGGGCACAAGGGAAAAATAGTGAGATGTTAACTTAAAAATCTATAAAGACAGGTTAACACTAGGAGTTTGATTAATGGAAATGATTGTCGACATCTTCTAATCTGATTAAGTTCATTTAGCAAAAGTATATCTCATACTAAAATCGTTGTGATTATGACTAAATGAATGCTTGGCAGCCATATGGTGAAAACATTACAAGCTAACTTAATAGATGTACTCAGAGCTCATCAACGATTGAATTCAAAAAGATAATAAATCTAGGTAGACTGAAAACATCCAGGTCTATACAAAAGTCAAAATAAGTCTACTGGATTAAAAACCTGAAAAGGACGGTCCAAGCAAAAATTGAGACAAGACTTGATAGATTGAAAACCCCTAAGGGCAGTCTATGCAAAAGTTGGAGTCAAAAAGACAAGAAGAAAATAATAAAAATAAAAAGGAACGAAAGAAAACAAAAGAAAAGTCTGAGTCTGTAAATCTAGGACTAATACTGCCGGTAAATTGAACGATGTCGCTGGTGGCATGAATGGAACCGGCGGCAATATAAGCTAAGTCGCCGGTGGCATGGCACTTACCTTGTGAATTCTAGGCATGTTTATGCCAAATAAGACCTATTCTAAGCCTTTTTCAATCCCTGTAATCTATTTTTTAAAGTATTTTCAAGCTAAAAATCTATTTCATTCAAACCAAAAAGCTCAAAGGTGCAAATATCCCAAAACAACCAAACAAATCAAAGCACAAATCATCCAAAAATACAAAATCACAAAACCAACCAAACCACAAACCAAGACCCCAATGTAATAGAGGTAATAAATTGAACAAGAAAAAAAAAATCTAAGACTGTCCAACTCCGTCAGTCAGGCGAGACAAAAACTTTGTGCCATCCATAAGAAAGTGGTTAACAACATCTTCATCCTCCTCTTTCATCCTACCATCAGTCAATGAAAGGCTCTGTGAACCCATCAGCTCAGCTGTGGGGCACCGATATAAACCAAGACCCCAATGTAATAGAGGTAACAAATTGAATAAGAAAAGAATAAAATCTAAGACTATCCGACTCCGTCAGTCAAGCGAGATGAAAACTATATGCCTTCCATAAGATAGTGGTTAACAACATCTTCATCCTCCTCTTTCATCATACCATCAGTCAATGAAAGGCACCATGAACCTACCGGCTCAACTATAGGGCTCCAACCGGCTGCCTTCTTCTTGCGGCTAGCTTTAAGTTGAAAAGTGCGGTCCATATTGAGTTTTTTCCTCCTTTCTTATATGGTAGCGTCAAGCTACTACTCTAAATCACCGAGACAGTGCCAGAGTTCTTTGTTCATAACTACTTCATTTTGATACATTGCTTGGGCCAGGTCGACATCAGACAGAGACATGCCATAAATTCCTGAAAACAAAAACAACAATAACTGCATCATTCATAAGATTCATACATGCACTTTTTACTGTTAAAACATTATGTGAACATGCAGGTACCTTAGAAAATAGAGTCTGAGAAACTAGGGTATCTCTAAGGGCGAAGGCATTCTCCTCTATCCACTCTACTTCCCCTCAAGTAACCTGTAAGATCTAAAAAGGAGTAATAAAGTGAATTATCTTGAAAAGAAGGATCACGTAAGTGTTCTTAGGAAGCTTACCTATCTGGTTCTAGGAGATGTGAGGTCTAAGGAGTGGGTGCTTAGAGAAATCTCCCTAATCTGAAAGTCACCGCTAGGGCCTAAAAGCATAATGGACTTCTTCAAGGCTATCAAGAGCTACCCTGGCACTATATCTGCACCACCATATCCGCCCCGGTCTCATACCCCACTCGACTCAGGCCAAATCCTCTTCTTAGAAGGTGCCTGAAAAAACAACGAAAGCATAAGCAAGTCTAAGCATTAATGCTAAAGCAGAAAGAAATATGTGGAAAGATTACGATGTTCACCTCGGAGGAATAATATCCCTTATGAACTGGTATCTCGTCGGCACCACCGCCACCATTGTCATCATCCTCCTTATCATCATCATCATCCTCTTTGTCCCCCTCGCTACTCTCGACCTTACTAACCATCTCACTAGGGGCCCTCGGCTCCCTTTTCTTGTTGTGGAACGTGATTATGTGTTCTGAGTGAATACGGGGGCAAAGAGAAAGCAGTTGCCCCATAAAGTCACCATAAACACCGCAGACACTCTTGACCACCCGACTGTTTCCCTCAATAAAGTCAGACTTATTGGCCTCATCAGTAATGGTCAAGTGTGGCCACCATAAGCCCATCGGGGAAGCTGGAGGCACAGGTCTAACAAGAGGTAAGTCATCCCTCCACCTGTGTACTCTCTCACCCAAGTACCACTTCAGAGACAAGGGGCACTCGATCACAAAATCTCTTATTGTCCACATCCTCCCTCACCTTGTGGACAGCTGCCAAGTTAGACACTTCCTCAAAAGGCTCCCTTTTCACCTGCACAGACTAACCAAAACAACTAATGTAAGTATAGTCAATGATATACTTTTGTACTAATAGTTTGTTCAAATTTTAGACAGGATTAAAAGATTGCTTACCGCACCTATTTTCAATTGCCGCATCACTTCCCTATATTTAGTCTTCCTACAGAAGCCCCCGATGCTCCCACACCACTGAGCAAGAAAGTGAGCGTCGGCCGGCACCTCTATCAGGAAGGCCACTGCAGGAAAGATCTTAGGCTCAAAAGCCCATGCTTGTACAACCAAAAAGTCTGTTAGTTCAAGTTGACAAAGAAAGCAATCAAAGGGTCAGAAAGGCTAAGAATGCTAAAAAAGTGAAAATGGCAAGATAGCGTCATACTTGATCCAGTAGATGGCCCAATCGAAGGACCTTATCCTTCTTCCTAGCTCTAATGTCCAATCCATGGTATATTTGGGTGAGAATGGCCCTCGGCCAATTTTTCTCTTAGATCGTCGCCACGTCCTCGATCACCGAAATCAGTCCATAATTCACCTTACTTCTAGAGACTGGGAAGAAAAGCACAATAAGCAGTGAGATGACGAAGGAACGGACTCAGGCCTCCCTCTGCACCTCGGGGTCCACCTTCTTCTACTTCCAAAACTTGCTCAGCTCCTCATATGATAAATGCTCTGACTTGGGCTTCGCCCCAAATAGCTCAGTCACTCATTTCACCGTGGGTCCCCGAATATGGTGCTTTACCATATAAACATCAAAGTGAATGACGTCATTGGTCTAAGGCAGCCCGGTCACAGCCACAATATCTGACGGGGTAATCATAACCTCGCTAACTGGAAGATGGAACATATGGGTGATTTTTAACCACCTCTCAGGTAATACCGTGTGAGCTGAGTGCGACAGTTTGGGCATTATTGTCGTCAAAATCTGGGATAGAGCCCCAAAACCCGTCGCATCAATGGCAGCTCGAAGTATGAGGTCACGCCTATTTATCACCTTCCATAACTTACCGATGGTTCCTATTCCCCCGATACACGTGATAGAATGGGGCTGCAAAAATACAAGGAGACCAGAAACAATCAGATAAGTCTGCGGTTTATTCTCACTTCCTTTTAACTGCTGGAATATTACTGATGCTGCTGTTATAAATAGTGATGCCGCCAACTACATTGGCTATACCACTAGTAGTTTGAATGATGTTGCTAGCGACATCGCTGCAAATAGCAGTGACATGGCAAAAGTCTAGGCCTTTCTACAATGCCCAATGCTACTAGCGACATCACTCATGCCGCCGGCGACATCAATCCCTATGGGGAGAACTCAGTTTTGCCCCAAAATTAAATCATATCCCACCAAATAATGCCATTCATTAAAATAGAAGTTTAAAGTCAAGTCAAAATAGCCCTATAGCATGCATTATGAAATTTATTTGCCCCTATTTTTGTATCTTAAGTATTATAATGTCAGAATTTTAAGTTTTTACAACCGAAAGCACAAAAATCAAAACAAAAATATTGAGTTTTCGCAGGATCACCTGGGTGTGGGAGAGATGATTTTCTTTTTTCGGGACAAGATTAGTGATGGGCGTGTTTATTTTATAGCCATACATGCTCTCGAATTCCTTTATGCCATAACCAATGGAAATCGGGATAATTTTCAGCCCCGGGATAAAAGAATTGGGCAAATCATCCTTAGCCTTAGTAGTTAACTTACCTTTGAGAGCCTTAGAAATTCTCTTCATGATGAAAGTGATAAAAGATGAACGGAAAATCTGGTTTGAAAGAGGAAGAGAGAAGAATTTCAAACACTATTCTAAAAAAAGAAAAGAGGTGTCTTAATTCATATTAAACACTCGTGCGGAATTTGAGGAGTTTAATTAATCTGAAACTACCAAATTCATGCTGTTGTCGGCATCACTTCACACTATTGGCGATATCACTCATGTCGCCAGTGACATCGACTTATCCAATTTAAATTTCAAACTCATTTGACCAGTCAATGCTGCCACATGGCAACTCATACCGCCGGCAGCATCAACCAAATTGCCAGCGACTTCACTTTATATCTCCGGTAATATCAAATTCCTAAGGGCATTGCAACTACCTTTTCAATAGTCCAACGGGATTCCAACTCAAAAACTCAACATTCTAGGACTACTAAAACTTTTGCACTTTAATTATTACAATTTTATTATTGATCGAAGCGGCAAAAATATTTTTGTTTCACAAAATCGATCAACTAGTAAAAATGTCATTTAAGATCTCTGCAATCTTGTTTCTCGTACTGCTTCTTGTAAGAATAGCCACAACTACAAAAGAAATATACTCATTCCCTAGGCCATAACGCAGAACATCATTGGAGATTATGGAATGACCTTGTACGTTCTACTCTTCAAGTTCACCCCCTGTACACCAACTAGAGAGTACGGCAAGGCCTTGTACATATTGATCTTTGGGTTCATCACCTAGAACATCATTGGAGATTATGGAATGACCCTGTTCGTTCTGCTCTTCAATTTCACCCCTTGTACACCAACTAGAGGTTATAGCATGACCTTGTATATACCAATCTTTGGGTTCAACCCTTGGAACATCATTGGAGAATATGGAATGACCCTGTACGTTCTACTCTTCATGTTCACCTCTTGTACGCCAATCGAAGGTTTTGAGATGACCCTTTACATGCCACCCTTTGGGTTCAACCAAATCTATAAAGCCTAAGCCTGACCAAGGGGTAACCAAATCTATAAAGCCCAAGCTCGACCAAGGGGCGACCAAATCTACAAAGCCCAAGCCCAATTGAGGAGAAACCAAATCTACAAAGCCCAAGCCCGATCAAGGGGGAACCAAATCTACAAAGCCCAAGCTCGACCATGGGACAACCAAATCTACAAAGCTTAAGTCCGACCAAGGGGTACCCAAATCTACAAAGCTCAAACCCAACCGAGGGGCAAACTTTATCATCCATCAGGCACTATTTTTAACCCTTGCTCTTTTAAGAGATCATACTAACATGTGGTAGTAGTGATCCCCAGAGAGGCAGTATATGAGCACGAGATTTTATAGTCCCTCTCACGAGATGATGATGACGCATGCCCGATTTTATTCCTCATGGTAAAAATTCTTTTTTAGAATTTTTATTACCGATAAAAAATTCTCTACGAATTTTATTTTCAGAAAAATTCAGTTTGGCATGTTCGGTAATGCATCCGATGGTAGCTCAGACCGATGATTTATACCCAAAAAATAATTTAGTCCAAAAGATTTATACCCAAAAAATAATTTAGTCCAAAATACCCATTAAAAATCAAAAAATAAGCCTAATATCTGAGTTTTTTCCGTCAAAATCACCTTTTATCGGATTTCCTCTCCTTTTCCCCGATTTCTAGCACGAATCGTGCTAGCTTTTCAGAACTGTCAGGAAGCTAAGGCTGCCAGTGGCCTAATCGATACCATCGGTGGTATCATCCATGCCGCCGGTGGCATCACTTTCTCTGTAGAATAGCCGTCTGCCGTTTTTGCTCAAAATTCAACAGATAATGGACCAAAGGCAATTTCCAATGAATTTTAGCCTATATAAACAACTTTCTCCAGCCAATTGAAGGGTTCCACTCTCTCAACTCAAAGTTTCAAGCAAATTTTGAGTATCTTAGCTAGCTTTAGGGGAATTAAGTTTGGAAAAGGTAAGAAAAGAGGATTCAATTCATCTTTTCTTGGTTTTTCTCTATTGAACTCTCCAAAATTTAGGTGCATTTTAAGTTTATAAATCATTAAAATTAGGATTTAGAGGCTAAATCACCCCTTACTTCCCAAAATCATCATTTGAACTCCCTAGAGGTGTCATACGGATCACGCCGAGGTGGATTCATAGCCATGAGGTAAAAATTCTAAGTCTCATAGCTCTTTGGCTTCCATTTTACTTATTTGGGTTTTAGTTGATGTTTGATCTTAGTTTTAGGCTTTTAGCCGCTATATGGCCAAAAATAGCTGTTGCAAGAAGAAGAAGCCGTCGGAGGCATTTGAAGCCCCCGGCGGCATCATTGATACCGCCAGTGGCCTCATTTGCGCCCAATAGACTCATTTTCTCACAGGACCCTTTCTTTATGGTATCTAGAATTTCATACATTCTACTTGTATAATTGAGATCGCCGACAACATCATTGATGCCATCAGCAGCCTCAACCATACCACCGGTGATATGGAGTTCTAGACAATAGTTTATTTTTCATTTATTCCCGACCTAGTTTAATTTCCAAAGATAGGATGTATAGTATCATGATGGGAATCCAGAATTCCCCGAAAACGGTCCAAACCCCATAACATGTGGCATTTTCACTAATAATTTGGTTAAAATAATAATCGTGTCCTAAATGGACTGTTCCCTAAAATTCATTTAGTAAATGAATTTTTCAAAGGGAACTTATATTCAAAAATAACAAATTTTAAAGCTAACCTGGTAGCTCGACCCCAATCGAGGGCTCTGCCTCCAGAGCCTGCCCATCGACCCCATCGGGGTCGCTGCCACTTAGACCCCGCAAGGGGCTGCTGCCCCCCTGACCCCGCTGCTAGGGGTGCCATTTTGTGTGATATATCTTGTATATGTGCCATATTTTTGCTAACCATTTTTTTGGAGTTAGATTTAGGTTAGATGTATGTTAGGCCTTTGGGTATTTTATTTATTGCATAGATAAATGTATAGGATTTAGAAAGCCTTGTAATAATTTTAAATTACGCATTTATTTTGGGCTGACTGTAGTAACTTATTTATCTACTTCTTTGAATGCTTGATAACGTGATAATAATATATAAATTGAAAACACAATAAATAGGGTGGATTAAAACGGATTAAGAAAGAATGAAACTTTTTAACTTGGCCCAATGTAAAATAGGTAACATCATCCAAACTCGGAATCTCTACTTAAGGTATGGTCTACCACCTGGTGGGAAAATCATACCAAAATTTCCTGGTTGAGCTGAACCGGGTGGCGACTCTATTTTAAGTACAAGATTTTGATCTCGTTTCCTTTGGACATGCAAACTGGACTTAAATTCAACATCAACATTAATTTTATCAATCCATCTTTTTATCACACTAAAATGAGGATCAATCCCTTAGCTCGCTTTACAGCACTCGTTATTTTCGACCCCCTATGCTATACATCTCATGCGGTCCTTGCGGGTGGAAAAAGGTCGTTCGTTCATAATATCCTTGATGTGTACCATTCCCTTGATGAGAATCTATTTCACCATGTTGGGTCTCTTGGGTGGAATTGGCCCCTAGCATTAGCATGCACTACCTTCATTTGATTTAGGATCAATTTTCTTAATGTAGACCTTGTCAATTATTTTTGTTTTCCTGGTCATCCATTATTGATGCATCTTTGTTGGATTCGACGTTGGTTCTCTTTGGTAGAGGAAGGATGCATCATTTCAATGATGTCATGCCACAGGTTAAGACATTTTTGTATAATTGTTTGAATCATTCCATTTGCTAGATCGTTCTGGCTGACATCACCTTGTGGAGTTTACAAGATTCTTATCAACTTTTATGTTTCTTGTTGAGTAGCATGCGATAGGGAAAAGAAAATCTTTAGATTAGTCTCGTTGGATTTGTTGGTTTGGTTTTCACTATGATTATGTTGTGGATGAGGTCCTTTCTACATCATGCTATAGTTGCTTGAGAGTCTGATGTCCGACTTTTCTCGTTTAGCATAGAGTAGTTTCCTTCTAGATTGCTTTGAGGCATGGTTCGAGTGATTTTCTTTCCCAATTTTGTTTGGTGAATTATCTGTTGAATTGAGTAAATTCTTTGATGATCTTTTCTCAATTTTCCCCTATGAGTAGTAAGGACATTTTATTGATTTGACATGCTTGAATGAACTAGGCAAAGGCAGCCACACATTTTAACTATTATTTCTCTCCTTTTTTCAAGGGTCAAGTTATTTGAAATAGATACCATTTTTTTGTTTGTCAAATGTGCCTAAATTTGTTTCTTTAATCGGACCATCATGGTTGTTGAATATGTCAAATGTATATAGGAATGATTACATCGAATCATTATCAGAAACATTGCATATGTAAGCAGATTTATTCATAATATTATGTATTACATTCTTTAGTTCAAAAGCACTAGAGATAAAAGCAAAAGAGCAATCTTCATTATTTACCGTAACTCCCACTTCTTCTGAGTAGTTATTTCTTGCCTTACTATTCCCAATTTGAGCTTTCATCTTAGTCTTCTTGAGGTTCTTCATCTAAATGATACTCGAACTTAGAGCCCAAACATCAACTTGTCCATTACGCCACGTTCCTACTGTAGTTCTTTTTGTATATCACAGTCATTGGGTCTGCTCTCTTTTTGAATTTAAAGCCATAAACTATATTTCTTTTCTTGTTCATCAATCTTGCTTTGATCACCCTAGGAAACTTATGTTGTTCCAATTTCTGGTAGTTTGACTGGGATTAAGATTCGAATTGTTTTTCCTTTTACTTTACCTGAAGCCTTTTCTTGCTCAGCTCGGGCATAATGGAGCTCTTTTGAAAGCGGAACTTGTCTTGAACTGGATGAAGTCCACATAGATCTTCCACCTTTCCTTTGCTATTAATTGTTTGATATCATGCAGTAGGTGGCTACATTCATTAGTTCGGTGCCCCTTGACAACATAATAGGTGCAGAAGTTATCCTTATACATTTCATTTGGCTTTTTGTAAGGTTTCAAGCTTTGGAGCAGACCAATAGTTCTATACTTGGAGAATAACATTGCCAATGATTCTTCCCAAGGGGTTATGCTATGGTTGACTTGTTGATTATGAACAACTTTATTCATTTTCGTAAGATCATCCTTAATAAGAAGTTTGTTTTCATTTTGGCTTCGATTGGATAAAGGTATGTCGTAAATTGTTAAGTGTTCAAAGTTTTCTATACTCTTACTCTTTATTTCAATGACATGGTAAGGTTGGACATGTTTCCTCATCAAAGTATGGACATTTGGTATCATGGAAAGTCTTTTTGCTATTACATCATCAATCATTTCCAAGAATGTATCTGATTCTAGCAAGTCTTTCATGGCTTTGGATACTGCTTCTGCAATGATTTCATCTTGGTCGTGATTATCCATTCTATTTATAAAGAAAATGTTGATCAACTCAATTATTCTTTGAAGAAACGTCATTCTATGTGAACCACAAAACCCAATGATATAATGCTAATAACAAACTGCTTTGGCTAAGCATCTTGAGTGATAATTTTGTTTTAGCTAAAGTTAGTCACAATTTTTTGTAGAGTGATGCATGTAAAACATTAGGCACATTTAATGCAGGATGGTTTAACTAATAATATCAAATATCTTTACATGTTTAGGTATGAGATTAATGATATAAGGGAAAGAGTGATTGGTCAGATGTAATGAACGAATTCATAACAATGAGCTTTCGATGAATGTAATGTAATGTATGCATGTACTTGTGTATGGTCAATTAAAGAGAAGTTAGATATTCAAGGGTGGTCTCTCGCTCTCCCTCTTTTAGGCCAAGTCCAATTGGGATAAACATAGGACTATGGTTAACATCCTAGAGATGCTAACTCTGTGTGTATTCTGGGTACCTACAGGATCGGGGCTGGCACCCTAATAAGCATAACATAGCATAACACAGAGCTGCATGTTGTAAGAATATCATAAGATGACCTGATGCTGCATGTCATAAGTATAACACAAGATGACATGATGCTGCATGTCAAAGCATGGCATGGTAAATCAAAATATGACTCAGTGCTGCATGTTAAGAGCATAACTAAGCCTGACATAGCACTGCATATCAAAATGGAAATATAGTGTGACATGACAATACATATCAAAACAGAAACATAGTGTGACATGACACTACATGTCAAAATGGAAATATAATGTAATATGACACTATATGTCAAAATGGAAATATAACATGACATGACACTGCAAGTCAAAAAGGAAATATAACGTGACATGACACTGTATGTCAAAGCATGACATGGCACTTCTAGTCATAAGCTCAGGGTTTACATGGCATTGTATGTCGTACATATGGATACATGACACTATATGTTATAAGTATAGAGTTACATGGCACTACATGTTATATTTATAGAATGCATGTTATAGACTAAACCTAACATAGCACAACATGTTGGGTTATGGCTATAACCCTAATGAATGAATATATGTGATTGTGCGGGATCTTAGAGGTACAGAGAGGGCGCCAAATGTCCATGGATCATTTATCTAGAGAGTGGTTTTAACATTTGCGGAGTATTTGATAATGGTCAGGTATTCGGGGATATAGAACAGTGTTATGAATCTCGATATTCAAGGAATATCAAATGAGATTAGGTGGTCATATATAGTGATGGGTTCTAATTGGGTAATATGTCAAATTCACAAAATGCACAAATTTGAGTGTCTTTTAGGGAAAGTACAACTCAGGGAAGTGTCATTTTAGGAATGCGCTAAGATTGGGATCATCTAGGATACCCCTAGGGTAGGACTTATTTTGGTCATTCAAGGAATGCCAAAAAGGTTGTGTCTCACTAGACATTGATCCGGCAATCGCTATGTCGCCTTGGTTTGGGTATGATTTGGTCATTTGGGGATTGCCAAAAAGGTTTATACCTCGATGGGTATCATTTCAGCAATCACTGTGTTACCTAGGGGTTATATATTCATGGAATATTTGATGAAAGTTAAGCATTCAAGAAAAATGTAACAAAAGGGGTAAGTCTTTGATACTCGTGGAAAATCAAGCTTGGTCTAGTGATCACTTTGAGTGTCAAAGGTTTGGTTGAGTTTTCTTTTGTGGAAAGTATAACTCAAAATTGTGTCATTCTAGGAACGCACAAAATTTGGGGTCACGTAGAATTCCCCTAGGTATTTTAGCCAAGTCATTGCAGGAATAGGTTAGCTATTGTGTCTTGTTGAACATTAATTTGGTAATCACTATGTCACCTTAATCCTTGGAAAAGCTTTGGTCATTTGAGGAATGCCACAGAAGTCTATAGGGTTAATTCAGCATTCATGGAGTTGCCTTAGCTTTGTTCATTCGGGGAATGCCAAACGGTTTGGGCGTCGTAGTCGGGTTTAAGACCACTCGATGGTCGGGATCAAATAAATCGATGGTTAGGGGTCGATGACTTACTAGTTTAATTTTTGTCAACTCATTAGTCAAGTTTGAATTGACTCGGGGATTGAGGGTGAGTTTATCAATTGGGGGACTCACTAGTCAAATTAACTTGTTGGTCAGGTTTTGCAATGACTTTAATAGTCAGGTGACTCACTAGTAGGTCATGAAATGACTTTAATAGTCGGGTGATAAATTATTCAGGTTTTTGAGATGACTTCAATAGGTAGGTGATTCAATGGTTAGGTTTTAGAATGACTTTAATAGTCAGGTGATTCATTGGTCAAAGGTAAGTCGACTCGATGGTCACTCAAAGGGTTGACTCATTGGTCAAAGGTGAGTTGACTTGATGGTCACTCAAAGGTTGACTCATTATTCCAAGGTGAGATGACTCGATGGCCACTTGATGGTTGACTCATTAGTCCAAGTGAGATGACTCGATGGCCACTCAATGTTTAACTCATTGGTCCAAGGTGAGATGACTTGCTAGTCACTCGAATAGTTGACTTAGTTATCAAGGTTTAGATGACTTGTCGGTCACTCAAAAGGCTGACTATGTGGTCAAAGGTGAGTTGACTCAATGGTCACTGGAAGGGTGAATCTATGGTTAAAGGTGAGTTGACTCGATGGTCACTCGAAAGGTTATCTTAGTTATCGAAGGCGATTTGACTCGATGGTCACTCAAAAGGTTGACTCGTTGGTCACTTGAAGGGTTGACTCATTAGTTGGAGGTGAGATAACTTGCTGGTCACTCAAAGGGTTGACTCGGTGGTTTAGGGTGAGTTGACTCGATGTTCACTCGAAGGCTGACTCTATAGCCAAAGGTGAGTTGACTCGATGGTCACTCGATGGGTGAGTCTATGGTCAAAGGTGAGTTAACTCGATGGTCACCCGTCACTCGAAGGGGTGACTCTATGGTCAAGGGTGAGTTGACTCGATGGTCACTCGATAGGGTGACTGGGTGGTTAGAGATGAGTTGACTCAATGGTCACTCAAAAGGTTGACTTGGTGGTTAAAGGTGAGTTGACTCGCTGGTCACTCGGTGGTTGAAGGTGAGTTGAGTCATTGGTCACTCGAGGGCCGACTCGGTGGTTGAAGGCGAGTTAACTCGATCGTCACTCGAAAGGTTGACTCGGTGGTTAAAGGTGAGTTGACTCACTGGTCACTTAGGGGGTTGACCCGGTGGTCAAAGGTGAGTTGACTCGTTGGTCACTCGGGGCTAACTCGGTGGTCGAAGGTGAGTTGACTCCATGGTCACTCGAAAGGTTTGCATATTTTGGCTCATGGGCTGAGCCTAGGTGGTCTTACTAGTCTCGATTATTTAGGCTCATGGGTTGAGCTTAGGTGGACTCACTAGTCTTAGGCTATTTCGGTTCATGGGTTGAGCCTAGGTGGACTCACTGATCTCAGACTATTTTGGCTCACGAGGTGGGCCTAGGTAGACTCACTAGTCTGGATTATTTTTGCTCATGGGTTGAGCTTAGGTGGACTCATTGGTCTCTATTATTTCAGCTCATGGGTTGACCCTAGGTGGACTCACTAGTCTCGATTATGTTAGCTCATGGGTTGAGCTTAGGTGGACTTACTAGTCTTAAGCTATTTTGGTTCATGGGTTGAGCCTAGGTGGACTCACTCGTCTCAGGCTATTTCATTTCATGGGTTAAGCCTAGGTGGACTCACTGGTCTCAGGCTATTTCAGCTCTTGGGTTGAGCTTAGGTGGACTCACTTGTCTCAGGATATTTTGGCTCACGAGTTGAGCCTAAGTGGACTCACCGGTCTCAAGCTATTTTGGCTCACGAGTTGAGCCTAGGTAGACTCACTAGTCTTGATTATTTTGGCTCACAAGTTAAGCCTAGGTAGACTCACTGGTCTCGATTATTTTGGCTCATGGGTTGAGCCTAGGTAGACTCACTAGTCTCAACCTATTTCGGCTCATAGGTTGGGCCTAGGTGGATTCACTGGTCTCGATTATTTTAGCTCATGGGTTGAGCCTAGGTGCACTCACTAGTCTCGATTATCTGAGGTTCCTTTGGCTAAGGAAACAAAATGGTATATCACACATCAATGTCATGCCTGGACGATGATGTGGTTAGTTTTCACACAATCGTGATCTTCATGATGTTCATTTTTAATTCATTTATATTTAATAAACCTGCATAGGTAGCAAACAATTAGATCGCGCCTACCACCCTTTTAACTCCATTCGTACACTTTGCTTTAAAGTCAGTGGGGGAGTTAACAAAGTTTGCTCGCGTGGTTTCTTTGTTTTTAGGTAAACCAATGGGGTAGTGTCTATGGTTCATCTATATGTAGGTTTCAGTCTCAGGATTAGGTACCCTGTGCCTTTGTGTACCTAGTCCTATTGGGCCTAAGCGAACCATAGGAAACTTTTCCACATATAATATACTTGGGTAGTCTTGCCCTTAAGCGAGCAAGGTCCTCGTACGTTATGCAAGGGGTGTAATCAGATCCATACCCCTCAAGCCCTAAGCGAACTTGGAGATACTTCACCAAAAGTCACCTAAATTGGTTCAATGGTAAAGAATGTAGATTCTATGCAAACCTAAAATTGTGTAGTGTTGAAATTACCACATATTCCATAATTCTAAAATTTAATTTGAATAATATTTTAATTATTATATCAAAAAAAGAATTTTTATAGAAAATGGGTTTTTATAAAAATAATTTTACTCCCCAGTAGAGTCACCAGTGTGAGCAGGCGAGGTTTTGACGGAGCAATGCAAGCGGGGTACGATGCACGGGGCACGATTCGGTACAGTTTGAGTAAATCGCGGTGTTTGGTTTGGTTTGAGAAAAATGTTGGTTTTATTAAAGAGCAGATTATTTTATTATTTTTCACGTAAACTTATTAAGTGTGAAGAACATGGCTTTTTCATAAGCCAAAAATGTGATAATATTGATAAATATATTTACACATTTTATTAAGAAAATATCTAAAAATAAAGCATTTTTACTTTATTTAAAAATAAAATAGAGTCGTCACCCGGTTCAGCTCCACAGAGAATTGTGGTATATTGATCCAAAATGGGATTTTCATACCAAAAAATAAAATGACATTCTGGGTTCGGACATCATAGGTACTCATATTGTTCAAATTATTTGGATTAATTTTGGAATTTTGGAATGTGTATGGTAATTTCTGCATTACAACAGCTTTATTTAAGAAATAAATTGAATAAATATAACGAGCATTATAACAGCATAATAAATTGATATTTTTTACCAAAATTTCGGTAGAGTAATGGTAGCACTTGGGTTTTGGCCCAGAAACTCGAATAGAGTTTCCTCACATTCCGGATGTTTCATTCGTACCTGTACGCTTATTTACACATTATAGTTTAAGTGGTTCAAGTGACTCACTTAACCAGAGAAATGGAATGCAATGTGCAATAATAAAAATAATTGAAATGAATTTTAATGAATTTCAAGGTGGGCTTAGAGCCAATTACCCTCAGTTTACCGTTTCGTTTGTCCAGGATGACTTAAGAGCCGGTGCGGGATCGTAGTTGTCAAGAGAAAATGTGGTTTGGTTGGAAAATGGATTTAACCCAAGTTATGACTATAATCTTGGATTTGAATCAAAGTGATTTGGGTAATTTTTAAGAATTGAGTCATATTTGGACCGAAGTTTATTGTGGAAACTTGATCCAAATAGATGTAAGAATAATTTAGACTGAGTTTATACCTGATGTCGGTGATAAGACTCGAATTTAGCAGAGTTCTGACAGAGTTTTGGGGCTTTCTCTTTCTACTTTCTCTCTCTGGCTTTTGATTTTCGTTTTCTTCTGTGTAAAAATAAGAGGGGAAGTCCTCTATTTATAGAAATGAGGTAATTAGCCGATGGGCTGATTACATAGGTAATTAGTCGGCGGACTAATTACCTATCTGATAAATCCTTATCCAAAATCTCAGTAAAACTAATCCGGATCTTACCGAGATTTATTTTTTATTGTTCATAGGTAATTAGCCGGCCGACTAATTACCTATTTGACCATATCTTGACTGAAATGACCCAATGAGTAAAGTGGCCTTTGGCCTCTAGCCCAACCTTATTTTGGCCAAATTCAATCATTTAGGCCCTCAAAATTGGGTTTTTTTGTGTTTTTAGATGGTTTGACTACTTGACTGTTTAACTATTTTGATTATTCGAAAATGGATTTCACGCATTTCAAAGTTGCAACTTGGAACGTTACGATGAATGAGAATTGTTGGGATTTTTTGGATTTTTATGACAATTCGGTCCTTCTTGGCTCTCTTATCTTATCATTGATTGAAATAAGTATAAATTCTCATCGGGCCGAGCGGACCATGCTAACACCACCTTTTTAGGTTTTCGACTTATCGGGTTGCCTTAACTTTTTCCTGGACTTCCCTTTTTTGTTTTCAATCCAGCAGGTTCTCTTTTTTGGTATATCTTTGTATTCATACACTATTATGAACAAAAGTGCTCACATGAATGTTTCGTTTAATATTTTGGTGTATTCATTAAGTGCAGACATTTAACAATTTAGCAAAATGACACATCAGTCAAGGAAATAATTTAGGCATAAAAGTTTGGTATCTATTTCGAAGAACTTTCCCTTATTATTAACGGTCCTTTTTAGGTTTTACCGATTGATTTCTCTCTCTTTCTTTTTGTCTTCGTTTTTTCCTAAAAGCCCCCACTCGCTTTTAGCATACACACTTTTTTGTTTAAATTGACATGGTACTACCTAAGTATGTTCTTATGAAAGGATCCATGGACTTGTTTCCTTTGATTTCTGTGATTTGTAGCATGCCTTTACTGAGAATCTGCTTTACCATGATGGGTCTCTTGGATGGAATTTGCCCCTAGAATCAGCATTCATTGCTTTTGTTTGATTTAGGATCAATTTTCATGGTTTTGATATTATTGATTATCTTGATCATCCTTTGCTAGCTCATCTTTAGATGGTTGGAATTTGACCTTTTTGTGGAAATGAGTCAATCATCATTGGTATATAAAGATTATGTTGCTTTAATGATGTCAGTGCCCCAGGTTGAGACATTTTCATACAATTGTTTGGAATAATTCCATTTGCTAGATCTTTTTGACTGATTTGACTTTGTTCATGTGGAGTTGGCAAGATCCTTATTGACTTTTAGGCTTCTTACTGAGTAACATGCTATCAGGAGAAGAAATCTTTAAAGATTAGTCTTGTCGGACCTGTTGGTTTGGTTTTTACTATAATTGTGTTGTTGCTGAAGTCCTCTCTACCTTGATGCTAGAGTTGTTGGGGAATCCATCATCTTATTTTTCTCTTAAGGCACATGTCGGAATTCATATTGGACAAGTGAAGCATATTTCGTCTACATTGATTTCGAGCATGGCTTGAGAGATTCTTTTCTCAATCTCAGATGACTTTTCTGGTAACTTGAGCAGATTCTTTGATGGTCTTTTCTTCATTTTCCCTTACCAGTAGTGAGGGCATCTTGAATGGACATGCTTGATTGAATCAGGCAAAGGCTGTCACATGTTTTTTTCTTATCACTTCTCTCTCTTTTTCAAGGGTCAAGTTGTTTGAAATGGGTACCATTTCTAGGTTTGACAAATGCGCCTAATTTTATTTCTTTAATTGGAGCATCATGAATGTTGAATATGTCGAAATTATGCTGGAATGAATTCATCGGATCATTAGCTGAAACATTGTACATGTAAGCATATTTATTCATAATATTATTTATTACATTGTTCAGTTCAAAAGCACTAGACATGAAAACAAAAGAGCAATTTTCATTGTTTAACATAACTTCCACCTCATCTGAGATGTTGTTCTCTTCCACACTATCCCCAATTTGAGCTTCCATCTTGGTCTTCCAGAGTTTCTTCATTAGAATGATATTCGAATTTCGAGTCCTCAAGATCAAGGCATGCATCTTCCATGTCATCATTTTGCATCATTTCATATAGCTCATCTTCTTTGAATCAATCTTCCTCATATTACCATCCCATCTATTTTGTGTAGTCAACTACTTCATTAAAAGTGTTCAACTTCTTGATTTTCATTTTTTCTCTGAATCTGGGACTTGACCCTTCCACAAGCTTAACCACAAGTGCCTTGTACTCCGGGGTTCCATCTACCAAGGTCTGAATAGCCATACATTGTTTGTAATAAGATTTGAATGGTTCATCGGGATGCTACCTCACCCTTTCAATGAAGGGGGAAGTAAAGGACTTCCAACAAGACTTTAATGAGCTTGACATTCTTGTTGGGGAATTCCGGTAGAATGAAGCCTCGATAATTCTGAAGTCGTGATGGACACTTTTCAGATTGAATCTTATTTGGCGGTTCTACTAAATAGATCGATCGGATAAAATCAGAATTAAAATCAAGAACTTAGAATGAATTTTTTGTTGTGAGGAAAGTTGAACCATATTGCAACCAGATTGCTAAAAATGTTGCCAATGCCAGATATTTATAAGCCTAAAACAAACAGTTGTAACTGTTCAGAATAGAAGCATAGCGAAAAGACGTGTCCATTCGAGCAACTGCAATAATTCATATCAGAAGTGTTGCGAAAGGTAGCTCCCGGACCATCGTAAGCTAAGTATAGTGATAGAACTCGAACAAGCGTGCACTCCTCACTCTCCTAACTTGTTCGATGAAATATTATGACTGCATTGGTCAACTAGTTGATCCAATTACACTAAAATACCAACAATCCTCCCCCATTTTAGTGTAATCCATGATTAACTAAACAAAATCACAACAAATAGCAAACTTATGTATAAATGAAATATCATGACGATTGAATTTCATCTTAGTATAATACACATTCCAAATATTGGAATACCAAAGGTGTCACTATGGATTGAACCTTGGCTATCCATCTTGATTACTCGAAGATAATATACACATAAGTCAACATTCTAACATGTTCTTACTTGACACTATCTTTTACTAGCCTTGTGTCCCTATCTTTCATAAGCATACCAAAGCCAAGTCCAAGCTTCTTGAAGCGGCTAAACTATATGCTTATCTAAGTAGTCTTTTTACTCTTGCACCTGCATATGCAATGTTTCAAAAAGGCTATTAAGAAGTTAAACTTCAACCTCCTTTACTTACAGGTCTGAACACACACCTTGGGATGTTTTAATCAGTGTGTTCCAATCTCTAGATGTTAAGCTTTCCTCATTGAATTCAGCACCTAACGTCATATTAGGTGGGAATTGGGTATCTTAACATGAGAGATTTTACCTAGATAAGTAGAAATCATTGCAAAAAACTCTTTCTGTAAGTGTTGCCAATGCCATATTTTATAGACCTGATACGAATAGTCACAACTCTTTAGAATATAAGTGTTGCAAAAAGACATGCCCATTCGACCAGTTGCAACACTTCATAACAGAAGTGTTGCGAAAGGTAGCTCCCGGACCCTCATAAGCTAAGTATCGTAATAGAACTCGAACAAGCGTGCACTCCGTACTCTCCTAACTTGTTCGATGAAATATTACGACTGCATTGGTCAACTAGTTGATCCAATTACACTAAAATACCAACAATCCTCCCCCATTTTAGTGTAATCCATGATTAACTAAACATTATAACAACAAATAATAAACTTATGCAAAAATGAAATATCGTGATGATTGAATATCATCTTAGTATATTACACATTCCAAATATTCAAATACCAAAGGTGTCACTATGGATTGAACCTTGGTTATCCATCTTGAATACTCGAAGATAATATACACATAAGTCAACATTCTAACATGTTCTCACTTGACACTATCTTTTACTAGCCTTATGTCCTTATCCTTCATAAGCATATCAAAGCCAAGTCCAAGCTTCTTGAAGCTAAACTTCATGCTTATCTAGGTAGCCTTTTTACTCTTGCACCTGCGCATGCAATTTTTCAAAAAGGCTATTAAGAAGTTGAACTTCAACCTTCTTTACTTACAGGTTTGAACACACACCTTAGGATGTTTTAATCAGTGTGTTCCAATCTCTAGATGTTAAGCTTTCCTCATTGAATTCAGCACATAACGTCATATTAGGTGGGAATTGGGTATCTTAACATGAGAGATTTTAGATGGACTTTAATTCCATCCCTATAGCCGACTTTTTCACAAGATTTTTCCTTAACCCTTTGGTTATATGATCGGCTAAATTATGCTCAGTTTTTACAAACTTAGATTCCATTATCGAATCACTCACATAAGTTTGTTTCTTAGACACCTAAGAAGTAGGACCTCCCCCAAGAAGAAACACTCATCCACTTGCAGAAGAACTATACTCCTTATAAGAAAAAAAACTTGTACCCGACTAACCTTCCAAAACCGAAGGAAGCCATTAGAAACACGCCATGTGGCATTATGTTGACCGTCAACTTTGACTTTTGACTAACACGTGTCAGTGAACCCTTGAAAAGTCAACCCTAAAAGTTAAACCAATGCCACATTAGATGACGGTTAAAGTTGGATAAGGACAAGTTTTGGCGATGCTTGATTTCACTAAAGTGTTGCCAAAACTGCTCCACTTACATTCTTTCTTGCGATACAAAAAAAATATTCTGGCAACGCTCTGAAAATCGTTACCATATCAACCAGTAGCCTTATTTCTGGCAACACTTCTAAAAGTGTCGCAATAGATCACAAAAGCGTTGCCAAAACTGCTACACGAAGCATCGCCACAGATCATGAACCGTCACAAACGGTTGTCACAAAAACTAACCATCCTGACTTTTCATTTTGCGACGGACTTTCTGACGAAATCAGAATCCTTCATAAACCATCATAAGAAACCAAGACCTACCGCAAAAAATAGTTGTCGCAAATGAACCATCGCAACTTTTCATTCTGCAACAAATTTTACAATGGATTCAGAATCCCTTGCAAAATGCAGAAAAACAAATTCTGATTTTAAATCATTTCAAAATCAGTTCCAGCCTCCGACCAGACCTTTCGTAAAGTTTTTCAATGTCCCGAGTCTAATGGTTTTGTTATTTGTACCAAAAAAAATGAACAGAAACTTGCCATCTGTTCAATATGGTGAATAAATATATTTTGAAATCAATAATTATTGTATTTTCCATTGAAATCATATTCCCCAAAACCATTTTCTGCATGGAAAATTTGATTGAATAACAACCAATATAAAATCCACGTTCATTTGGGATGGAAAAGAAAAAATGGCAATACAAAAATCAATAGAATTAACTGGAACACAATAGAATATTGAATTGATGGACAAAGAAAAACAAAATACACATAATTGTGTTTTCCAATTTTGATTGATTACCTGAGACAATCCAACTCAAATAATATGAAAAAATACTATGATTCACGTTCTGTTCCTTTGAGACTTGCAAACAAATGTAATCATTTGTGATTTTATGATTCCTTAATCAATTCAATAATGAATTGTGAAAAAGAATCAAGATGATAATAGATTTTCACAACTCGGAAGTTTCAACCATTGGTTAATTAAACATAAATTCAAACTTTCCTGTAAATATGAAAAAAAAACTTTTGTACTATCGAAAACCATATATTACATTTGATTAAACTATAAATCTCAGTGAATAGAGCATGAATCCACTCTAATACCAAATTCAAAGAAATTCTCGAAACCGAAACAAGCCAAGATCGTTCGAGTAGATTCATTGAGAAGGAAAAAAGAAACGGAAGTGTACCTTTTCGGTGCTCGAGATCAAAGGGTGCCGCTATGACATTGTTTGTATGTGGAAATGAGATTTCCCTTTAAACATTTTCCGTTCGTCATTTTCAAAAATAAGTTTCAAGCTTTGAAACTTATGAAAAATGAAAAACGCAGGCTTCAAAATCAAATAAGATTCAATCTTTGTTGGGGAATTCCGGTAGAATAAAGCCTGGATAATTCTGAAGTCATGACGGACACTTTCAGATTGAATCTTATTTGGCGGTTCTACGAAATAGATCAATTGGATAAAATCAGAATTAAAATCAAGAACTTAGAATGAATTTTTTGTTGTGAGGAAAATTGAACCATATTGCAACAAGATTGCTAAAAATGTTGCCAATGCCAGATATTTATTAGCCTGAAATGAACAGTTGTAACTATTCATAATAGAAGCATAGCAAAAAGACGTGTCCATTCGAGCAACTACAATAATTCATAACAGAAGTGTTATGAAAGGTAGCTCCCGGACCATCGTAAGCTAAGTATCGTGATAGAACTCGAAGAAGCTTGCATTCCGCACTCTCCTAACTTGTTCGATGAAGTATTACGACTGCATTGGTCAACTAGTTGATCCAATTACACTAAAATACCAACAATTCTCATGTACCAATCTTTTGTCGAACCCTCCTTAAAGTGGTTTGGATTAAATTGACTATATGAATTTCTTGTATATCCATGCTAGTCACAACACGGAGGTAACTTTCCAAGTGAGCCTCGGGTGAACTTGTGCCATCAAATGGTGCAATGCACGACATCATAAAATTGGCAGGCAAGGTTTGTGCTGCAGGAATAGCAAAGTTGCTCAGGGTCGGCATACTTGGTTTGCGATGGACCTGTGAGCTGTTTAAGCTTTGGATGTAATGTTTCCATCTCTTTGAATTTGTCTTTATACTTAGCCTTAAACTCATTAAACCTAGAACTGCACCCGAGTTCAGGCATGCGGCTCATGAACATAGCCTGAAACTGAGTTATAAACTGCTCTAATATCATCATTTCAAAGAAATTTTTCTGAGCTTCATCCTCATCGGCTATTTCTTCTTCTAACTTTAACCCTTGCTTTTGACGAAGGGAATGCTTCTTTTTCTCACCCCAACCTTTTCACAAAAAACTAAAATTAGCGCCCCTCAAGATATAAGGATCCTAATGGCTTTTCTAATGCTTGAATGAATACATGTTATGAATGATATGAATGATATGAATGTATACGTGCAAAATTCAATATTCGTGGAATATTGAATAGGTTTTGTTTTGAGCGAGAGTCAAACATTGGGGGAATATTTGACAAACGTTGGGTATTTGGGGAATATCGAACCAGGTTACGAGTCTTGATATTTAAGGAGTATCAATTGAGATCTGGTGTTCACACATAGGGCCGGGGTTTAATCAAGTTATTTGCCACATTCATGGAATGCGCAAATTTGAGTGCCTTTCGGGTAAAGTACAACTCAAAGAAGTGTCATTCAAGGAATGCGCTAAGATTGGGATCATCTAAGATGCCCCATGGTTAGGACTCATTTAGGTCATTCAAGGAATGCTATATGGGTTTTGTCTCATTGAACATTGATTTGGCAATCACGATGTTGCCTTGGTTTTGGTCATTTAGGAAATGCCAAAAAGTTTTGTACCTTGATAGTAAAACATTCGGCAATCGCTGGGTTACCTAGGTTTGGACAAATTCTGGTAATTCAAGGAATGCCAAAAAGGTTTATACCGTGATGGGTATCATTTTGGCAGGCATTGGGTTGCCTTGGTTTAGATAAGTCATGGTCATTCAAGGAATGGAAAAAAGGTTTGACTATGTCTTAATGGGCATTAGTCTAGCAATCATCGAGTTTCCTTGATTTGTTATCAAATATTCGTGGAATATTTGATAAAAGTTAAGCATTCGAGGAATGAATAAAAGGGTAAGTCTTTGATACTCGTGGAATATCAAGCTTGGTCAAGCGGTCACTTTAAGTGCCAAGGTTTGGTTGAGTTTTCCTTCGTGGCAAGCACAACTCAAAAGTGTGTCATTCAAGGAACGCATAAAAGCCAGGGTTATGTAAAATGCCCCTAGGTATTTCAACCTAGTCATTATGGAAATGGCTTAGCCTTTAAGTCTCATTGGAAATTAATTTGGTAATCGCTATTTTCCCTTGCGGTTGGCGAAGTCTTGCTCATTCGAGGAATGCCAAAGAAGTTTATAGGATTTAATTCGGTAATCATGGATTTGGCTTGGTTTGAGTAAGTTTTTGGTCAGTCGGGAAATGCCAAAAGGGTAAAATGGTCACTTTTGGTGCCAATGTTTGGTTGAGTCTTCTTTTGGGGAAAGAAGAACTTTATGGTGTGTTGTTCTATGAATGCACAAAAGTCGTGGTCATGTAGGATGCCCCTAGGTATTTTGGTCAAGGCATTGTGGGAATGACTTAGTTTGGCAATCAATGGGTTACCTTAGGCAAGTAATTTCTTTGTCATTCATGGAATGCCAAAGGAGATAAGGTCAATGTTCATTGATTAGGCAGTTATTGAGTTGCATTATTTTAGGTAAAATTGGTCATTTAGGGAATGCCAAAAGGAAAGGTTATGCCAATGGACATTAGTTCGACAATCATTGAGTTAACTTGGTTTAGGTGAGTTTGGTCATTTGGGGATTGCCAAAAATGGTTTGTATCTCAAGGAGACAAAAAAGGCTATTGATTAATCGCATAAATGTGTAATCCCATTTGCTCAAGGAGCGTAGGATAAAGGTTCCGATTTTAATGGTGTTATGGCACACAATCAAGGATTATGGCTGTATAAGACAATGGTTAGTTTCCATACCAATGATCCATATGAAAACAACTACACAAAGAACAAGCGGTTAGTGCGTGCCTACCGCCCTTATTGCTCTGGTGAGTTTTTTCTGTCCCTAGGTGAATTACTTTGTCATCGTCGGGGGACAAGGAAAGTCTTACTCGCATTTTTCACAATTTGGGTAAACCTAGAGGGAAGTTTCTAGGGTTTATCTATATGTTCAGTTTGAGTCTCGAATTGGGTAAAGGATTAAGTCTGACTTATAAATTAGAGTACTACGATCCGATGGCCATAAGCTAAACCACCTAAACCTTTTCCTCATTTGATATACGTGTATCCGATAATTATAAGCTAGTTTAAGTAGCATCGTACATTACGCAGGTTGTGTGATCAGATCCATGTCTTGTACAAACCTTAAGTAAGTTCAGATAACGCTTCACTTAAAGAGATAGGGGTGTAAAGGGTGGATAAAATGCAAATGTTATGCAATTTTCCTATTCGACAAATCATTTTAAGCATAAAATGAATATTTTGAATCAAACATAACTTTTGTTATTTTGTCAATACTAGTTTTTATCATGTTGTCAATTTTGTTTTAGAGAAATTATTAAAACCATTCCCCAGTAGAGTCACCACTGTGAGCAGCTGGTGGTTTGGGCGGGTCCCGAACCCTTCACCTAGGCAAGAGCCGGTTTGGTTTTACAAGATGGGACTACGGGTGCGCATGGAAAGTGTTAGCATAGAATTTTGATGACCCATTAGTCGATGATGAAAGGTTTACATTCTACCTTAGATATTATTAAGTTTTAGGTTTAGGAGTTAGTCTACAGAAATGAGCCTTGAAGAACGAAAATCCTATCCCTTTTAAAGAGCCAAAAGTGAGTTTTTCACTTTACCCTAATCGATTGGGGTAACGGTACCATGATCTATGATTGGGGTATCGTGATCGATTCTTTCCTAATTTAGTTCACCGCCTCAAATCCTAATTTCCCGTTCTAAAACCCAAGAATCATGGCACCGTGATCTCGATTGCAGTACTGTAATCGACTCATTAGGAAAAAAATTTCCGAATTAAATTCCTTTTCCTCTTTAGTTAAGATTTGATTTTTTGTGAGATTTGATTTTTTACCCATTTTTAGTGGAAAGAACTCTATAAATAGAGCCCTAAACGCTAGAAATAAACACAACTCAATTTTCTAAAAATACTCTCAAATTTGCTTAGTGAATTAGCAAAGTTCTGCCAGGTTTTCCACTTTTACTCATTCTAGTTTATAACAACGAGAGGAATCGACTTTCTCGATTTATCTTTTTGTTATTTACAGACGTTTAAGAGTCCTTCTTTCATTCATTCCGGTTCTTCAAGGTTCTCTTCTTCAAGATTGCTCGAAAATCAAAAAATAAGAATCCTACTCCCCAAGGTAATAACCCGAGACTAAAACTTATTTAAATTCAATTTTTTTTAATTCATTATACTTTGAGCGGGTAAGAGCTCTTTTATGGCGATTGGAAAGCAGGAACTCAGGTAAGCTTTCTAAAACTTCCCTTTTTATTTTACTGAACCACAAAGCTGCATGTTTTGCCTTCTGTGAACTATAATTTGTATTTTGATCATGGTACCGTGATCCCTATAGCAGTGCCATGATCCCTTCCTGGGCAAAGTACTCGAAATCTAGTATTTTATCTTAGCGCGTTTATTTACAGGTCCAAAAGGGTATTTTATCACTGGAATTGTTTGTAATATATTCTGTAATTGTTTTTATGCCATGTAAACGGGTTTAAATTAAATTTTGTGATGCCATGATCGCATTGAGGCGGTATGTTTTGCTTTAAACAAATTCTCTCTCTCACCCCTTTTCTCTAAAATTAATCGTAGGTAATAATTGTTATTAAATAAATTAACATTGGTAGTAGAACATGTGTTTAATCGGCTAAGTAATGAATAGATGGTTCGTCCGGACTCAAATCTCTGCATTATGGTTTAGTGTTGTTTTCTTGGAGAAGATGTTGTTCCAAATTCCTAGAAAGATCTGATCCATGTGGCGGCTCTGAGTTATAATCGAAGGATTTAGGTTCTTGGATCTTTTTAAATTTTTTTCATAAAATCATAAAACCCCAGTGGATCATAATGCCTCGATTTATAACCCATAAGTAGTTTTGACCCAAACTCAACCTGATCGACCTAACTCAGAAAGCCTCGGCCGCTCATAGTGGCGACTCTACTGAGGACTCTTCTTTTCTTAAAAAAAACTTATTTTCAAAAAGGTTTTAAAAAGATTCGACAAACATTGAAAGTGCGTAGCCATTGTCCAACATTAATTTATTTAATACGATTATTCATGTGCAGTAATTAGATTATTTTGCATTTCAGGAAAGGATGCCCTTTTATTAGCAGGTTACTTCATAAAAGGGCCTTCCAATGTTCTCCATGGGACCTAGGGGCACCTAGTGGGCACCACTAACAGCCATATCGTATCTCCGTAAACCTCTATGGGACTGCGATACACCCAGTGCTGTTAGAACCTTCTACATTAACAACCAGACTATAAGCTTGCATATAGTAAACCCTAGCAGCTTGCCCTTATGACTTACTAAACTCACATTTAATAGATTAGGTCGTACCTTGTTGTCTTATATGGATTTCAAGTTTTAAAGCCAAGATTAGTTTTAGAAGCTTTACCCTTCATGTGGGGTAATAAGGAGATGGGAGGTATAAGGTTGGAAGAATTTGTTTGCCACCTATGTGTTAACTAACCCATTACTTTGCCATACTACGTATTGCCAAGCTACATGATACTTGCTATATTATGCTAGTCTTGTTTTGATATCATATCTTTCGAGAATCCCATGAGATTTTCCCTAGTTATCCTTAGGAATTACTACCCTTTGAGACAATATCTCTGATGTTGTCTCTACGCCATTATGCTGTCAACCTTTAGGGATGTCACCTGGATATCCCGATAAACTATTATCCCTCTTGTTTCCTCAACACACTGTTATGCCATCCACCTTTAGAGATATCCCACTGGCATCTTGACCATCATTCACCCTATATCACCATTAACCCTATAGAGATATCATGTCGATATCTTGACTACCATTCACCATTAGAAGAGTCACTTGGGTACGCTGTTGTGCCATCTGCATTTAGAGGCATCTAAATGATGCCTAGCTCAACCTTTACCCATAGGTCAAATACCATCAAACCTTAGATATGTCACATCAATGTCTCGACCAATCCCTCACTCGCCCTAGTTGTGTTCAACCATGCCATGCGTCAGTCAAATTTGCCTTTTTTCATGTCCTCACCCAAATCATGTTCAACAGTGCCATGTCATAGGTTATCTTAAACCTTAGCAATGTTAGATATGATGTATGCCCTTAAGGCAATTAGGGCAATGTATCTTAATTATGTATTGGTTTCAATAATTTGTTTAACTAGTAAAGGTATTTATTCTTTTGTTTATATCGATATGCTCATATATATTGTGGCTGGTTAAAATATATTCTTTGATATCTTTGAACAAAAGTCCTTGACATAATACATAGCATGAAGTGAGAAATATTATAGTGGGACTATGTTTGGTGAGACCTACTTCATGTGCAATTTGATTATGTCTAAATTATCCCTAGTCATAGTTTCATCAAGAAAGAATACTGATGGAACAATAAGACTAGCATGTGGTCAACTCTCTTTGAAAGGTTCCAAGCAGTTAACATCCTAAGACTAAAGGTGGTGCCTTGAGTTTGACACATGGATATATCTAGAAGATATATTGGAGACCGCAGTAAGATAAACACTTGGTATATATATCAATGTGTTAGTGTTTATCTTTACGTAGTAGCTTTGCCTATATCCTCACACTTGAGATATTACTTACCTTGTGCGGTACTATCGCTATACTTTGGGTCATACCTATTCAGTCATTAACTTTGGGTGCCATGGGTGATTACGAGTACAGTGATGACAACACATTGGTAAGCTATATAGTCGGTAAGAATCCATCACTCTGGATATATTAAGAAGGTTTATCTGGCCGCTTATTGAAGTGATGATTACCATAAACCTCTGATTAGAGTATGTGATTGATAGAAATAGTTTCTATTCAAACACATTTTGGTAAAAAGTAATATACTTTGGTAACAAGCAAATAACTAGGATAGCTTGGAGCAACCTCGCTATTGGTAGGTTAACACTTTAATCAAACTCAATAAACCAGATGGTACTAATATTAAATAATGGATGGAGTTCATCGCATTAGAAAACTATTGCATAAACAAGGATTAAGTCATAATGAGGTTCCGAGTAATGGGGGATGGTGGACCCTTGCTAGAGGCGTACTACAGTCATCTAAGGTAAACGAGTTCTATTCATGGTCTAGTACCTCGAGCCAATGGTTCCTATAGAACAAGGATTGGTTAAGCCTTAACAACTCAATACTACGGGATCCTATAGGTCACAGACATTGGAGTTTCATCAAACTGAGTAAAGAATTAATAGACTTGATCTATTACAAGAATATTAATTATGGGGGTGATTAAAATATTACCTAGTTAGACCTGAGATTTTATTTATTGGTTGGTAACTAATTTATTAGGGTCATCAAATAAAATATTTATCTGAATTGGAGAGATCTAAAAATGGGTTTGCCAAGAGAGGGTTGGACCCTGCATAAGTGGGCCCCGCAAGCCTGAAAGGACATATGGAGGTATACGCAAAAAGGGTTGTCCGCGAGCAGGGCTCACTAGAAAGCCCGTGAGGCCTAACTTGCGGGCGAGGTAGGCTCACGAGAGCCTACCTTGTGTAACTCACCTGCCTTCTGCAACCCCACTGACATAGCTTGTGGAGCAAGCCGGGTCATGCTTGGGCAATACGCAGATCCACTAGGATCTGCGTGTTTGCCCAGGGGCGATATGGGAGATTTCCCATCCCGTATTTAATTTGGGGAGCCCTTACTTCCCCTATATAAATCATGCTCCTCCTCCTCATTTCTTGTACCACATCTTCCTATAAGGCGTTTTCTTAATTCAACTTAGATGATGTATTAAGAAGTCCCTTTAGTTAATATTTCGGGTAGGTTTTGGAGTGATCTAACAGCTACTCAAAACTCTGCGATTCTTCATTAAGGAAGGTTTTAGTTGGTAGGGTTTGTATGGATAATCATAGAGGTTATCCTTTACTTGGAGGCTGGTGTAAGAAGGTTCTGCCAAAGCACGCTTCAATTGGTAAGTCTTCGAATTCTCTTTTAATTATTAAGTCCTTTTCTTTAAGCGTTTTAAGACTTAATAATTATTATGCTTAGGTTATTTTGCATGCTTAGTTATGTTATACTCAGACTATAACTTAGAGTTATAACATGTTTAATATAAAATATATTTATGCTAGGATATAATTTAAAATTATGGGACGCCTAGCCTATGCATGCTAATCTAAGTAGAGAATTAATTTAGTTAAGGCTTTAATTAGTTTATATGCAACTAATAGGAGTTCCTAGGGACAAGGGACAAAATTCTGAATTTCCGCTATGTCTGTTATACATGTTCAAAGTGACTAACAGTTCCCAACAGTGGTATCAGAGACTGCCTATTTAGTGCATAATTAAGTTAAAAGCAAACTGAATTTTATTTTCTATATGAAATGATTTAGAGTTTATTAAATTGTTTGGAATAAGAGATGAACTTAGACTTTTATTTCAAGGTTAGAAAATGAATACAGATAATTTTGAATAAGTCTGCTCAACTTACTCCAACTTATTAAAGACTTAATAAATTATATAATTTACATAGGTTATAGATGCTTTCAATTTACATGAATTAAAAGAATGAAATTTATTAGTCCAAGAGAATCTATGTTTCTTCAAGCTTGTGTCTGTTTATGTTCTGGCCAGAATTGGACAAGGTGTCTACTCCTTATAGGGCACCTCTCCTACTTGGGAATATATATCGGTGCATCTTGAATTGACAAAGAGGGGATTAAATATGGATTGATTTATTTCTAGTATGTAGGATGGTTCTTATATATGTTTCTATAACAAAGTAAACATTAAATTATTGAATAAAATCTTAAAGGAAATGCAATATAAATATAACAAATAAAAATGTTAATTATTTTGCATATAATATAGGTTGATGGAATAATTATAATAAATAGCTTAAACCCACCTAAGGTTAAACCTTATAAATTATTTCTAAAATTCCCTGAATTAATATAAATTATTATAAATATGTCCATCTAATAAATCATAGATTGGATGAGATGTTTAACACCAATAAAATCTGAAAGTAAATATATTAAGGCAAGTTATTAGTCTTCCTTGCTAAAATTTAGGATACGATCTTTTTCGGCCATAAAGTGTTGGCAAAGCATTCATTTCATCTATGTTGACCAGTTATAAAAATTGAGATAGAGCCTATCTTAACAATAATGGGTAGTCTACCATAAAATTGGGGGCTAGCCGCAGGACTGAGACATGTTTAAGAAGATGCTAATATAAGAGTACAAGTCCCTTGGATTTAGGGAATTTGAATAAATTAGCAATCGCGTACGATGCAAATGGAATGGAATTCCAACTGCAACTTACTAATATTGGTTGACTCATGAAATTGGGGGTCGTATTAGACTACTTATAGATGTTACCTACTTGGAAATTTAGCTAGGCTAAACCTCCCGAATTTAGTAGAATGGGCTATTGTAAAATTCGAAAAATAGTAGGATAAAAGTATTTAATTAAAAGACCTTATATTAAATACATGTACTATATACTAAAGTCTAAACAATATTTTCCTCTTCTTATATCTTAGGTTGAAAATGTTTACATACATGAATATGTATCCCAACGTCAATGCACCTATTCAAACACTCTCTCTAGATAAAAATACTTTTAATGGTTGCAACTATGAGGGTTGGTTTGGAGCATTGAGGAAGGATTTGAAAACTTCTATTTGGATTATGTATTAGATGATGCAGGCCCTGAACATCCAGGTACAGGTTGTTTCACCTGGGAAATAAATCATTTTGAAAAACATAAAAAGGACTGTATCTATGTGGCTAAGATCATGGTCAAAAGTATGTCTTCAAAATGGCAAGAACTATACAAAGAGATGGACTTGAAATATATGCTCTATCATCTTAAAAAGGGTTCATCATCTTAGAGACTAGAGGTTCAAAATAAAGATGCTGAATGATGCCTTAGCCATTGAGCATATCACAAATATTTATGATGCCTCAAAGCAGTTAAGAGAACTTAGGATACCATATGGTGATGATATTATAAAGACAGCCATGTTGGAAGCTTTACCCAAAAGGTATAGGGCTTTTAAGAAAGACTTTGCCAAACCTGGTAAAAGTTATTCTATATCCTATATGATAGACATGCTAGAGCAGTTTGAAATTAAGCAAAGGAATGAGCTGCAATATCAATTGTGGACTCAGGACCTTAAACTAGAGAGGTTGAAAGGTTTAAATATCAAAAGATCACTCGTTTCTTATGAAGAAGAAAGAAGAAACCATGAGGTTAATTCTATTAAAGCTGGTTAGATCATGCACAAAACATATGTGGCTTTACTTTCTAACCAATTGAAAATAAAGCTTAAAAGGGCTTATACTTCAGGTATGTTTGTAATTGAAAACTATGCTACTTTTCCTTATGAATCAACTTTGGTATTGGATACTGGTTGTGGTTCCCATATCTGTACTTCTATGTAGGGACTAAGGAACAATAGAAGCTTGCAAAAGAGGAAATGGACCTACGTGTGGGACATGGAGCACGGGTTGCTGCATTAGCCGTAGGAAGCTTTAATCTTATTTTTCCTAGTGGCTTAGTTTTAGTTTTGAATAATTGTTACTAAATTCAATATGTTACTAAGAATATTATCTTTGTTGCGTGTTTAGCAGCAAAGGGATTTGAAGTTTTATTTTTGAATAATAATTATCAGATTCTTTTAAATAGTATTCTTTATGGCTATGGGATGTTGAATGGTGACATTAATGTTCTTGATACTAAAGCATAAGTTTCTAATATAAACAATGTGAAGAAAGTTAAATTAGATAACGAGAAATCTTCCTACTTGTGGCATTGTCATTTAAGCCACATAAACAAAGATCGCTTAACTAAGTTATACAAACTTAGAGACTTAGGCCCAATAGACAAGGAGTGTTATAGTAATTGCGAGCCTTGTTTAAAAGGAAAAATGATGAAGTTACCCTTTAAGGGAAAGGGCGAACGAGCCACTAGTACATTGGAAATTATACATATAGATGTGTGTGGTCTAATGAGTGTTAAGGCACTAGGAGGATAATCCTACTTCATAACTTTTACTGATTATTGTTCATGATACGACTATCTGTACTTAATGAAGAACAAGTTTGAAAGTTTTGAGAAGTTCAAAATATTAAAAAATGAAGTAGAGAAATATCTTGAGAAAATTGTTAAAGAACTTCAATCTGACCGTGGTGGAGAATACTTTAGTCAAGAGTTTCAGGATTATCTAAAGGAAAATGAGATAGTTCCTTAGTGCACCCCCCCCCCTTATACACCCTAACACAATGGAGTGTCTTAATGGACAAATCAAACTTCATTAGATATGGTTCAATCCATGATGAGCCAAGCAGATCTTAGTAAATCCTTTTGAGGATATGCACTAGAGAGCGCAGTTTATGTATTATACATAGTGCCTTCTAAATTAGTCGACTTTACACCTTATGAAAGATGGTCCAATAAAAGACCATCTCTAAGTCACGTAAGAGTATAGGGCTATCTTGCTATGATAAAGAGGATAACATCAGATAAGCTAGACGCTAAATCTGATAAGTGTCTGTTCATTGGATATCCAAAGGAAACTATTGGATATTTATTTTACCAAGCCGAATCACAGAAGGTGTTTGTGTCTCAGAGTGCTCACGTTTTAGAAAAGGAACACTTACTTGCAAATGTCAATGGGAGCAATATTGAAATGGAAGTTCAAGAGAAAGAAATTGAAAATTGGCTGATTGACCCCGTTCTAGATACACAAGAAGGTGTGATCCAAGAATAACCTATTGAAACACAATCATTGCAAAGATTAGGTCATGTTCATAAAGGTCCAGAAAGATATGGTTTTATCATCACGGATGATAGGGAACTATATCTCATGGAAGATGATGAACCAAGAACCTTTGTTGAAGCAATGAAAAGCTCAGATTTTGATAAGTGGCTTATAGCCATAAAATCGAAAATGGATTCCATGTATCAAAACCAAGTTTTGAAATTGGTCGATGCACAAGAAGAGGTTAGACCCATCAGGTTCAAATGGGTTTTCAAGAAGAAGACTAACATGGACAGTAATGTAATTACTTATAAGTTAAGGTTGGGTGCGAAAGGTTATAGTCAACATGAAGGTATTTACTGTGATGAGACTTTCTCACTGGTAGCCATGCTAAAATCCATCAGAATACTCCTCGCCATTGCTGCTCATTATAATTATAAGATCTGGCTCATGGATGTTAAAACAACATTCCTAAATGGGGATTTGGACTGTAATTTGTATATGACACAGCCTAAGGGTTTTACATCTCAGAATGACTCAAAGGTATGCAAACTGCAAAGGTCCATTTATGGACTCAAGCAAGTATCCAAGAGTTGGAATATTAGGTTTGATATGACAATCGATGAACTGGATTTCTATCCAAACATTAATGACCCTTGTGTTTACAAAGAGGTTAGTGGAGTGCAGTCGTTTTCTTAGTATTGTATGTTGATGACATTCTGCTAATAGGAAATGACTTTTCTCTTCTTCAGAATATTAAAATATGGTTGTCAAGAAAGTTCTCCATGAAAGACCTTAGAGAAGCATAATTTATACCAGGTATAAAGATCTACAGAGATAGATCCAAGAGGCTCTTAGGCCTTTCTTAAAGTACATATATAGACAAGATACTAAATAGGTTCATCCTTGAGCATTCGAAGAAAGGTTATCTCCAAATGACAAAGGGAATAAACCTATCTAAGACTGAGTGTCTGAAGACAGCTCAGGAAAGAATGTTGACGAAGGATATACCCTATGCATCCGTAATAGGATCCATCATGTATGCTAGGATATGTACTAGGCCAGATGTCTCTCAAGCCTTGAGCTTTACGATTAGATATCAATCGGATCTAGGTGAAAAGCACTGGATGCTTGTCAAGGCAATTCTTAAGTACTTAAAAAGGACTAAAGATGATTTTTTGATATATGAAGATGGTGATCTCACAATTAGAGGTTACACTGATGCGAGTTTTAAATCTGACAAGGATGACTTTAAGTCTCAGTCAGGTTTCATATATGTGTTTAATGGAAGGGCAGTATGCTGTAAAATTTCCAAGCAGGAAACTACTGCTGATTCAACCACAGAATCTGAGTACATTGCTACATATAAAGCTACAAAAGAAGTTGTCTGGTTAAAGCAATTTATTGGTGATCTCGGTATGGTGCCAGAGATTGTTGATCTAATTACTTTGTATTGTGATAGCAATGGTGCTATAGCTCAGGCGAAGGAGCCACAGTATCATCATAAAAATAGAAATGTACTTATAAGGTATCATATAATCAAGGAGATTATTGATACGAAGATGATAATATACCGTTACAGATCAGAACCTCACAGATGGTCTGACAAAGTCATTGACGCAAGTCAAACATGACCATCATGTAAAAGCATATAGAGTAAGACATATGGCTAATTGGCCTTAGTACAAGTGGGAGTTTGTTAGATATGATGTATGCCCTTAAGGTAATTAGGGCGATGTATCTTTATTATGTATTAGTTTGAATAATTTGTTTAATTAATAAAGGCATTTATTCTTTTGTTTATATCGATATGTTCACATATATTGTGACTGGTTAAAATATATTCATTGATATCTTTGTACAAAAAGTCCTTAACATAATATATAGCATGAAGTGAGAGATATTATAGTGGGACTATGTTTCGTTAGACCTACTTCATGTGGAATTATGATTATGTCTAAACTATCCCTAGTCATAGTTTTATCCATAAGGAATATTAATGGAATAGTAGGACTAGCATGTGGTTAACTCTCTTGGAAAAGGTCCAAGAAGTTAACCTCCTAAGACTGAAGATGGTGTCATGAGTTTGACACATGGATATATCTGGAAGATATATTGGAGACCATAGTAAGATAAACACTTGGTATATATATCAATGTGTTAGTGTTTATCTTCATGCATTAGCTTTGCAAATATCCTCATACTTGAGATATCAGTTACCTTGTGTGGTACTATCGCTATAATTTGGATACATATTCACTCATTAATTTAGGGTGCCACGGGTGATTACGGGTATAGTGATGACAGTACATTGGTAAGCTATGTAGTCGAAAAGAATCCATCATTCCGGATTTATTAAGAAGTTATACCAGGTCACTTATTGAAGTGATGATTACCATAAACCTCGGACCAGAGTATGTGATTGATAGAAACCGTTTCTAGTCAAACACGTTATGGTAAAAAGTAATATACTTTGGTAACAATGAAATAACTGGGACAGCTTGGAGCAACCTCGCTATTGGTGGGTTAACACTTTAATCAAACCCCATAAACTAGATGGTACTAATATTAAAGAATGTAAGGAGTTCATCGCATTGGACAACTATTGCATAAACCAAGATTAAGTTATAAACACAAATCACGTTCTAAGTAATGGGGGATGGTGGACCCTTGTTAGAGGTGTACTATAGTTATTTAAGGTAATTAAGTTTAATTCATGGTCTAGTACCTCGAGCCAATGGTTCCTCTAGAACAACAATTGGTTAAGCCTTGATAGCTCAATACTACGGGATCCTATAAGGTCACACACATTGGACTTTCTTTGAACTGAGTAAAGAATCAATAGACTTGATCTATTGCAAGAATATTAAATATGGGATGATTAAAGTATTACCTCGTTAGACTAGAGATATTATTTATTGGCTGGTAACTAATTTATTAGGGTCATGAAATAAAATATTTATTTGAATAAGAAAGTGCTAAAAATTGGTTTGCCAAGCGAGGGTTGGACCCTATGCAAGTGGGCCCTGCAAGCCCAAAAGGACTTATGGGGGGCCAGGGATAAAAGGCCACACGAGTGAATGGTGCACTCGCGACCCACAAGCCTCTCAAGCCTTGCTTACACGGGCTTGCAGCTTGGGCTAAGCAAGAGTTATGCAATCAGTGCTTGCATAGCCTAAAAGGGCCATCCGCGAGCTGGGCTCCCGGGCAAGGGAGGCTCATAGGAGCCTGCCTTGCGCAAGCCTGCTGACCCAGCTTGCGGAGCCAGCCGGGTCATGCTTAGGCAGCACGTGGATCCACTATAATCCGCATATTTGCCCAAGGGCGGGATGGGAAATTTCCTATCCCACATTTAATTCAGGGAGTCCATCCTCCTCATTTCTTGTACCACATCGTCCTATCAGCTCTAACTTGAGATTCTAACGCGTTTTCTCAAGTCAACTTAGAAGATAAAATTAAGGAGTCCCTGTAGCTAATATTTCATATGGGTTTTGGAGTCGTCTAGTAGCTACTCAAAACTATGCGGTTCTTCCTTGAGGGAAGTTTTTGTTGGTGGGATTTGTATGGATACTCATAGAGGCTATCCTATACTTGGAGGCTTGTGTAAAAAGGTTCTGCCAAAGGATGCTTCAACTAGTAAGTCTTCTATTTCTCTTCTAATTATTAAGTCCTTTTCTTTAAGGTTTTTAAGACTTAATAATTATTATGCTTAGGTTGTTTTATATGCTTAGTTTATTTTATACTTAGACTATAACTTAGAGATGTAACATGTTTAATATAAAATATATTTATGCTAGGATATAATTTAGAATTATGGTACGCCTAGCCTATGCATGCTAATCTAAGTAGAGAATTAATTTCGTTAAGGCTTTAATTAATTTATATCCTACTAATAGGAGTTCCTAAGGACAAGGGACAAAATTTGAATTTCCATCGTGCGTGTTATGCATGTTCAAAGTTACTGTTAGTTCCCAACAAGCAAGAGTATAAAGCACCCTATGCCGCAATGTCCCATCGACATCGCACATGTCATATCCAACCAATGCCTCGTTCCCGCTTGCCAAGGCATAAGGGATACTCCACCATGTCAAACCCTACCATTAGCAATGTCAAGCCTACCCATCTAGGTGTCTAACCTCTATCGAACCTATAGTCTAGACCATACCTTAAGTCTAGCCTACCCTTATGTCTCATAGGAATCTTGGGGGATGCTCTTGTTTTGTTTCATCAAACTGATGAGTTTCCTTTGTAAGCATACTGCACACACATATTAATCACATTGTCTGCAGCCATATTCATATGGATACACCTAAAATATAAAACTCGTTGCTCACTGTGAGTGGATGACATTTTGGTCGGCTACAAAGCGGGTTGGAGGACCAACCTTTAAAAATATGGGCGTGATGAGTGATGATGAAAAATGGTTTTGCATGTTTTAATGCTCAAAGGATACGGGATCAAAATCATGTATTTAAGACAGAGTCGCTACCCAGTTCAGCACAGCCAGTAAATTTAGGTACTATTTTTCCACCGAGTGTAGACCATACCTTAATAGAAATTTTGAGTTCAAATGATGATATCTATTCTACATTAGCCAAATTAAAAGTATCGATCTTTGTATTCGGTTTTAATCCACCCTATTTAGTGTTTTCAATTTATATGTTGTTTTCGCGCATTTTACCAAGCATTCAAAATCGGTAAATAAATAAATTATTACAGTTATCCAACAAATAAAAATGCAGAAATTAAAAGAATAATTACATGGCTTTCAAATCCTATACATTTGTCTAAAACAAAAAATAAAATACCCGAAGGCCTAACATACATCTAATCCTAAATCTACCTGCATTAGCAAAGGTTAGCATAAATACGACATGTATACAAGATATATCACACATAGCAGCGCCCCTGGTAGCAGGGTCTAAGGGGCGAAAGTCCCTCATAGGGTCCAAGGGTAGTGCCTGTTGTGGGGTCGAGGGGCGGTAGCCCCTCGTAGGGTTTGAGGGCACCACCCTTGAAAAGGTCCGGGGGAAGAGCCCTAGGCTAGGGTCGAGCTCTTATTTGGACACGATTATTATTTTAGCCAAATTATTAGTGAAAATGCCATATGTTATGGGGTTTGGACCATTTTTGGGGAATTTTGAATTCCCGTCATCATATTAAACATTAACATTCAAAAAATGAGAAACTAGGTCAAAGGGGCAGTAAGTGGGGCTGCTGCCCAAAAGCGCATACCACCGGCAGCATGGTGATGTTACCAGTGGCCTAAGTGAGGCCACCGGCAGATTCACAAGCCGACGGGTTTGTTGAAACCACCGACGATTTGATGAAATCGGTAGCGATTTTAGAATCTGCAGAGCTAGTAGAAAATTGGGTAAAAATGCCCGAAAACTTGAAAAACAAACCCGAAACACCAAATAACTCAACAAATAGCAAGAAATAATGCTAAACAACTCAAGAGACTCAGGAATTTACCTAAGGCCTTGAATCCACCTCTTCATGATCCAATGACACCTCCGAGAAGCTGAAAATGACGATTTGGGTAGTGATTAAAAGATTAAACAATGTTTGTCTCTAAAAATCCTATTAGAATGATTTTAACCAAAGATTTCTACTGATTTTTAGTTTAATCTATGAGATTAGATGAAGAAAGTCCAAGAAAAGATGAATTAAATCCCTTTTCTTACCTTTTCTTCCCTTTCTCTCTCTATAAAAACCACTCTCTCACTCCTAAAGCTATCCAATTTTTCTCCCGATGTTCTCCTCCTCTCAAATCCTTTGTTCTGATGTTTTAAGGGCAAAAAATGAGCTAAAAACTAGCTTTTTTATTATTCAGCCGACATCAAAGAAAAAACAAAAAGCTGGCAGACTATTCCAGTGGCTCAGGCCACCGGCAGCAAGGTGATACCAACGATGGCTTCACGCCCCTACTGCAGTTTGCCAACTGGGGCCCACTAGCCTAAATAGCTTAAAAGGGTCAAAAGAAAATTTTTTGAATTTTAAAGATATTTTATGATATTTTGAGATATTTTAGGATATTTTAGGTGAGAATCAGCGGTTTGAGCTTTCACCAAATGCATAGTCGGACACGCTGAACTGAATTCAAACGAAGATAAAAATTCGAAATGAATTTTAAATGAGGATTGAAATTCGATCATACTTCATCATCATCTCGAGATAGAGACTTTAAAATCCTATTCTCACACTCGCATCATCCCACATCCATGCTTAAGCCCATCCATGGACTAGTCCAACCATGGTTCTATCTCAGCTTGGAAGAGGGGTGAAGATTGTCTAATCTGCATTATTAAGTTCTCCTATCAAGGGGGTGAAATCATCGCAATTCCATTTCTAGTTCGGGGCTCGAGTCAGGTACTGAATAGTCCTAACAACTCAGCTCATTGTTCAATCCAAGTTCTCTCGAGATCACTAAAATGGCTTTTCTTTCAAGTACTGAGTCCATTGTACGTAGGGTAAATGCTACCATCACTGATTTTTTAGGATCTGACCAGTTTAAGAATGCTGTGAATGAGGTTGTTCATGAGTTGTTAGATGGAGTTGTTGAAAAGCTAGTGGAAGCAATCGACAAGAAAGAGACTATGCCTGCTATTAAAGTTCTCCCACCAGGATTCATCATGCCTCCTCTCACTTCTTACTGTGGATTCAAATCGCCAATTTTGCACTTTCTTGCTATGAGAGTCTGATGAAGATGAAGAATCTATCCTACCACCAATTTGCAATAATATTCCCATGCACTCTGAAAGGGCTTGTTACCGATTGGTACCTTAACCAACCTAAGGATGTAAGACACGGTTAGCCATGCCTAACCAATACCTTCAAGGAGCAATTCTCTTACAACACAATTCCCCGAATTAATCTCTGAGACTTAATCTATTGCAAACAAAGAGAGAATGAACAGTTTCACAAATACTACAAGAGATGGATGGGAATTAATGTGTTGTTGCAGCCAAAATCTAGTAAGAAGCATCTCATTGAGATACTAATAAGTGGGGCCCTACCTAAGCTTGAGAGAGAGCTCATGTTAGAAGACTTCATATAATTCAAAAATGTGTATAACAAGGCATTAATGATGGAAAGAGGTTCTAGGATGCAAGAAGATCACGGGATTTCTCCTTGGAAGCATAACCTCTCAATCCTTCTCCATAAAATGGGAAAATTTGGGCTGATTGACAATACTCTCCCATATGTTGCCCCCAAACCTGGCTAGTTCAAAGATTTCTGTTCCTTTTATGCTGCCTCAGGGCAGCATACTAACAAATGCAAAACACTCTTGGCAGCTATCGAGAAGCTTAAAAAAGATGGAAAGATTTCATATCTCACTCTAAAAGATGATATTCCCTCTTCTTGGCCATCTACCATTCGAATGTGTAAACGGGTTATAGAAGAACTAATCTTAATGATTGATTCTGTCTCTCCTTATGATCACAACTTTAGGTAAATTATCCTATTCAAATTGCAAGCTTGCAAAGTTTGAATATGGGAGCGAGTTTACTTGGAGAACAAAGAAGCAGAATCTTTCAAGCTAACCTATCCTCTAGTTAAGGTTATCGAGATTCCTAAAGACTCCCTCTTTGATGGAACTACTTCTCATTTCAGGCACATCGATAGGTATGTAAGTCTTATGAGGTTCTTCAACTTGCGTCCTACCTGTTGTCCTGGTTTATTTTCCACGACTCTTGGAGGAAAAACTCTAACTTAGCATGTAGATTTACCATAAGACCAAAGTCTGTTCATGGACAGTTTGAAAGAAGCTTTCATCTTTTACTTCTCTTTACGCTCTCCTCCCCTATTTACCTGGCATACAAAGAAGACACTCCTTGGAATGAAGAATTTCCATGTTAGGAGGGAAACTTTGTCAATATGCTTTGGGAAGAAGGTTCGAGTTTAGCCAGCCTTCCTAATAATGATGAAGGATATGATAGGTTTTTTAGGGATCTCAAAGATTGATGAGATCATTTGAGGATAAGTATGATGTTCTAATTTTAATTCCTAGTCTTTACGATGTGAACAATAAGGCTTATGAATCCAATTTATCAATGAAATATAATAATTTTGCTTACTTATGTGATGTCTCGCCTAACAAAAACTTGGATTCTTTTGATCATATTTATAATGTGTTTAGTTTATATGATGCTTCTATGATTGAAATTAACTTGAATACAACTGAAAACCCTAAAATGGTATATATTTTTAAGTGATCTATCTCTCATCAAGAAAAATTAAATGATAAAAGTACTAGAAAAGCACATGGTAGCATTCGCTTGGTCCTACAAAGATATGTTAGGAGCTGATCATGAGATAGTCGAGCTTTGAATTCTGACCGATCCTAAGTTTAGGCCTGTTAAGTAGAATCTCTGCCGTATGAGATCAGAACGGGTCGAACAAGTAAAATCTGAGGTTTCTAAGTAGATGGAAGCCAAATTTGTAGAAGTGGTTGAGTATCTAACTTGGTTAGCCGATATTGTCCTAGTGGCAAAGAATGATGGAAGGGTTCGAGTTTGTGTGGATTATCGAGACCTTAACAAATCATAACCTAAGGATGATTTCCCACTACCTCATTTCGAAGTTCTAGTCAACAACATAGCTAAGGCATCCATGTACTCATTTATGGATGGGTTTTTAGGTTACAATCAGATCATGATAAATGTTATCAACAAGGTCAAGATAGCTTTTCACCACCGAATGAGGGGTTTACTACTACAAAGTCATGCCACTTGGGTGGAAAAACATAGGTGCCACTCACCAAAGAGCGGTAATAACATTGATCCACGATATGATCCATAAGGAAGTCAAGGTGTACATTGATGATATGCTAGTAAAATCGATAACCCAAGAGGAGCACCCTACTATCTTGGCTAGATATCTTGCCAGAGTCGAGAAATACAAATTGAGATTGAATTCGAAGAAGTGTGTATTCAGTGTTACAATAGGAAAACTATTAGGCCACATTTTTGGTTAGAGAGGCATTAAAATGGATACAGAAAATATCAAAGCCATTCGCGACATGCCAATAATAAAGACCGAGAAGGAGGTTCGATCATTCCAAGAGTTATTATAGCATATTAATAGGTTCATTTCTTGACTTATTACTACCTGTGAACCCATTTTCAAACTCCTCAAGAAGAAGTAGCCATTGGAATGGAACAAGCAGTGAAAAATTTCTTTCAATAGAATCAAGGCTTACCTCACTAGTCCACTAGTATTACAATCACCAATTCTTGGTAAGCCCTTGATACTCTATCTAGCGATAGAAGCGGAGTCAGTAGGGGCAATGTAGGTATAAGAAGATGAAGATAAGAAAGAGCGTGTCATTTACTACCTTAGTAAGAAGTTGTTAGAATATGAAAGTCGATACACGATAGTAGAGAAGACCTATGCCTCAATGGTATGGCTGAAAAAGCAGTTAAGGTACTACTTCTAGTCATATAAGATTCAAGTAGTCTCAAAGATTGATCCTATAAAGTACCTACGTGAGTAACCTACTTTAGCAAGAAAGTTATCAAGATGGTTGCTCTTTCTTTATGAGTTCAACATAGAGTACATCATGCGCAAAGTTATTAAAGGAAGAGCAGTGGCTAAATTCCTCATAGGCCATCTCCTAGATTATTACGTGGAAGACTTGACATTCCCCAATGAGCACTTAGTCGTGGTAGAAGAAGCGAAGCCCTTATGGTTCATGTACTTTAATGGTGCAGTCAATTGACGAGGCGCCGGTCTTGGTCTTTTCATCATCACTCCTCATAACAAGATAATACCAATGTCCAAATGCCTAGAATTCTTAGTCACCAATAATGGGGCAAACTAAGAAGCATGTTTATTTAGATTGGAAGCTCTTCTTACAGTAGGGGCAACCGATGTATCAGTAGTAGGGCATTCAACTCTAGTGATCCGCCAAGTAGTGAGAGATTGGGAGATCAAAGAAGAATCACTTCATCCTTATCTTGAAGCAGTTTGGGTTTAATCAGCAAAGTTCCGATAATGCTTATTTCAACATGTACCTAGAGAAGAAAACCAAATGGCCAACTCCCTAGCAACATTGGCATCTATGTCGAAAAATCCTCAAGAGAGACCCATGAAACCATTATTCATGCAATCCTTGTGCACTGCCATCTTTATTAAAGAGGTTATAGTAATGGGAAAAATCTCAGAAGGTCCACGGTACATGGACATTGTACAGTTCTTGCGAAGTGGTCAATTTCCCGAGGGGGCATCTCAGTCAGATCATGCAACATTAAGGAGATTGGCTGCTCAGTTTAGATTAATAGAAGATAACTTATTCAAAAGATCTAGCAATTGTCTTCTTCTTAAGTGCCTAACTAAGGAAGAAGTTACCCAAGTTATAAGGAAACTTCATTCAGGAGAGTGTGGAACGCACATGAATGGAGTGGTCTTGGTCAAGGATATTCAACAATAGGGATATTTTTGGACTATGATAACAACCAACTGCATCAAAGAAGTAAATTTCATGAATGCCAGATATATGGATAAGTCTCACACTAACCACCAATCAATCTTCAAATCTTGTTAACTCCTTAGCCCTTCTTGGCGTGGGGGATAGAAATAATTGGTGAAATCCAACATCCTTAACAAACAGGCATAGATACATCATCGTGGCAGTAGACTACTTCTCCAAGTGGATTGAGGCCGAATGCTTCACCAATATTACCACCAAGAAAATGGCCTAGTTCATTGAACTCCAAATTTTTGCTCACTATGGGATTCCTCATCACATCATGTCTGACTATGGAGTTTAGTTCTAAGAAGAAATGATAGATCTGATTGAAAAAAAGATATTAAGCATCATAGATTGTCTCTGTATCGACCACTAGCCAACAATGCAGTTGAAGCAGCCAATAAAGCAGTCAAGAAGATCCTTTCCAAGATGGTTGTCACTGATAGAGATTGGGCCGACAAACTTCCTTTCGCAATTTAGGGTTACCAAACCAGTGTTTATACTCCAACCAATCAGACTCCATTCTCATTAGTATATGGGATGGAGGAATTTCTTGTAGTTCAGATTGAAATCAAGTCGCTGAGAGTTGGGTTAGAACCATAATTGAGAGAGATAGATTGGGTCTGAGCCAGATTCGAGCAGCTAAACACAGTAGATAACCATGGTTGAGAGCCTTGGACCACCTACAGATGTACCAACAGCGTATGTCTAAAGCTTATAATAACCAAGTCAGGCAACCAAAAGAACCACTCAAAACAGGAGATTTAGTCCTTAAACAGCTAAGACAAGTCAACATCGACACTAGGGGAAAATTCTGACCGAATTGGGTAGGTCCTTGTGTAATCAAGAAGATCCTAAGCAAAGGAGCAGTGAAGATCATGGATATGGATGGCAATGAGTTTGTAAACCCCATCAACCAGGACAAGCTCAAGCATTACAATTTCAATAAAAAGAGAAAATAAAGAATAAAGTTCGCCAATTTGAAAACCCGGAAAGGGCAGATTGGGAAAACATTAGTGTAGCATGTCGATTGGAAAACCCAAAAAGGGCAGGTCGAGAAAAAGTTAAGGCATAAATAAAGTGTGTCAAACCTACGTGACAGGTTCGAGCAAAAACTGAGACTGAAAATAAATGAGAGTCGTTAGCTATAAAACCTTCACAGGGTAGCTAACATTGAGAGATATTTCAATTACAATGTATACCAACAGTTGTATCAATTCAAAATCAATTAATAAAAGCATCATTCTTGCAAAATCTTATGTTATATGTCTTATGAATGTATGTTGCCCGAATGCGTGATAGACATACAAGTAGGTAAGATGCATTTCTTTTCTTTACTCATCAGTAATCAAATCAATAAATTTTGAAGAAATTCATTGAGCAAGAAAAAGATAAAATATCCCGATAGACTGAAAGCATATAGGTCTATGTGTGATGTGTCGTGATTGAAAATATGTGGATTTCCCTTAGCGCCTTACAGTGGGGTCCACTGGGGGTTTGCTAGATTTAAGCGTGATGGAACCCTTTAGTTCAAGTTTGCACATTTTAACCAAATTTAATGAATAAAAGAATCGAGACCCAAATCTCGATACAAATGATAGAGTCGCCACCCAAGTTGTCTACTTGGGAAAGAGTTTTAGTACGGTTCTCATTATGTAGAAGACTCATACCATTTGGATCAGAGATTCGGGTATTAGGTGAGTCACTTATTTCTCATTTAGTTAATTCATAATTACATTCGCCGCGTAAAACCATTTTCTTTTCATCAATTGGGGAATTATCATACAAATCCTATTTTTCTACACTCGTTCACACTTAATACATGTGTTCAACAATTCATAATAAAGCGTAAATAGTGAAGGGGGAATAAAAATTACAATTGGGGGAAAATGAGGGAATTGTATGGGAAACTATACATTTGTTCTAAGTTATAAAACAAAATAAATAAATTCACCTGCATCCACAAAGATTAGCATAGTTTACGACACATTATAAGTCAGTATATTGGTGAAGAAAATGTGATTATTTGAGCATGGTGGTTTTGCGATCGATAGTGCCCGGGCGGCTTCTAAGAACGAAAAGAAATAATGGGTCTTCAATATATTTTGTCATAAAAACACATTTTATCTTTTTGTGAGTTGATTTACTACATTATTAGTGAAACTAATCCCATGGCAAATGGTGATGTTTGTTAGTTTTACATATTCAATAGGAAAATTAGGGTTCTACCTAGGGGCCAGTACCCGTATGGGTGGGGGACACCTGTAGGGCTATTGGGGGGACCTGTACGGGTCCCGTTTGGACCCAAATAGAAACTAATTTCAGTTAAAAAGAGCAGATTTATGGAGAAAGAACAGAATAAAATGGGATTTCCTTCTATATGGGTATGGCATACCAATTTAATATCTCTAGGGACATAAAGGTGCCAACAAGGCCCCTATAGGTCCAGACCAGACCTAAAATAGATGAAAGGACAGATCAAGGCAGATAAATGAAAAAGGTGACAAAAATAAATGAAAAGTGAGTCTCATTGAAACTCAGGATCGTACCTTTACGCCGTGAATCCACTTTGAAGTGATCCCAATACCGAGAGAGAGTCTAGCTAAAGTCAATGTAGAAATGGTGATTTTAGGAATATTTAGGTGGGTGTTTGTGTGGATAGAACCTCCACCCTAATCCTAATGAATGAAGCTAGGAATGAATAAAATGCGGGCAAAACCTTAAGGAATGGGTTTTCTCCCTACTTTACACCTCCTATACCCCTACTATACCCTTTCTAAACCTATGAGAATTGCTGGGAAATAAAGTGTATAGTGTATGTAATTTCATTGACTTGCCTCCTTTTGAAAGTGAGGCTAAATGCCTCTATTTATAGGGAAAAAATCGAGTCTTAACACAATTCGTTGTATTTATGGCTGATTTCTTCCGAATAAAGCATGATTGCAATCAGAGTTGTTTGATTGCTCTCAATGGGGACCTATATGGGTGTAGTGGGACCCATACGGGGTCCCTCCATGCTATAAGGAGGCACGGTGCCCTACGGGTCAACCTATGGATCCGTACCCCCAACGTATCACCTGTACGAGTCCCTATAGGTAGTCTAGGTCTCCAAACTCTTGCTAAACTCATCTATGTTGCAGTAGGAACACCTCTAATGGATAACACCTATAAAGAATAACAATATCTAGCTCTCACCAATGCTCATAGATCGCCCCTCATGGGATCAATGCAGATACGGATCTGTTTAATTTCACGATATGAACTAGGGTTTAGAAAATATACCTGAGGTGATGACATAGGTGGGTTCCTTTCTTTAGGTGAATTCCTTTCATTGGCATCCCTTTCTTATGGTGGACAACTTTCCTTCGTGCTGATGGTGTATCCTTTTCCTAAGTCAGATGACTCTCCCACTGTTCAAGTATCCCTTTCCTAAGGCGGATGACTCTCCTGCTATTGGTGTATCCCTTTAACTCTACTGCTATTGGTGTACCCCTTTCCTAAGGTGGATGACTCTCCTTATGTTGGTGTATCCCTTTCCTAAGGCTAATAACTCTCCTCCTACTAGTGTATCCTTTCCTAAGGCAAATGACTCTCATATTACTAGTGTATCCCTTACCTAAGGTGGATGACTCTCCTGCTGGGGATTTTGAGCTACCTATCAAAAAGATAACAAAAACACTGCATTAGTTACTATCCAAAATGATACATCTTAATTCTTGATTGACTTTATGGTAAACAAAAAAGTTTTCCCCTTTGATCAAGACTGAAGATGTGTTGATGGGGGTTATCTATAAACTGAGTTTAGAAATGTTGGGTCTGGCCCTACTATTTTAGGTTGGAATGCCCCCAAGATGGTACCCCTAGAATGGAGGCCCCTAGGGTGCTGGAAGATGGGGGAATGCCCCTTGACTGGTTCTATTGTTGGGGAATAGGGTAATGCCCCATTGTAAACTTCTTCTTGCTGGGGAAGTGCCTGCTTGGATGACTTGTCTGCCGAGGAAAATTTTCCATTCTTGGGTGAACCTGTGCATAAAAATTATCCATGTGTGAACTTATTTTGAAACTGCTTATCTTAATTCTTGATTGACTTTGTGCAAACAAAAATTTTTGCCCCTTCAATCGAGAATTAAGGTGAGCTAGGGGTTTTGCCCCCTATTTAACTAAAAATAGGAATTTTGAGAGAAGTGAGGTTGGTCCTAATTTGAACTTGATATGTCCCTGTTACTTCTATTTGAAAAACTGCCCTAAAATGGCAAAGGGGGACCTATGCGAGTGTTGATTCGACAAAAAGGGACCCATACAGGTATTGGGAGAGCCGTATGGGTGGTGACGAGGGGGGTTTAAATATCGCAAGTCCCCTCCCCTTCCCACTTTACACTAAACTCTTCCCAAACTAAATTTCAGCAATTCTTTACCATAAACTGGATCAAAAATCTACAAGAAGGTTCCTAAAGCTGGTCATTTTTTCCTTAGGTGGGCGATTTGGAGTTCCAGGAATGTCTGGTTTTTCATGAGGGGGACTCATTCCTTGGTCTTACACCCTTCTCTCTTGTGCCATTGATTCCCTCTCCTACCACTTATGCCTTGAAATTCCAAGTAAATCACTTAATTCTACATTTTTCTATTTTTGAGATTTTTGAATATGTTCAATTTTGGTATGAAAATAGGGTGTTTTAGAGTCTAGATTAGATCATAATGCATGTAAGTTTAGCCTAGGATGCTTTTAGGATAGTTTTGGTCGAAATTGGACAAATTTGGATTATTCAGGAATTTTTTAGGCAAGGGGTTATTCGCAGGGGACCCGTACGAGTGGGAGGGACCCATACGAGTTCTATTTTTGGTAAGGGTGCCGTTGTTGGACCTGTACGGGACGGGTGGACCCATATGGGTCCCATCTCTGGGGATAGAAGGTCAAAAAAATTTCTGCAACTTATTTTTTATTTTTAACTTGCTCACTATATTCTGACTCTGTCAAACTATTGTTTTATCTTTGTAGTTTTAGTTCAGGACTATGGCAGCCCTGAGCTTCTACAGGAAATGGTATGAGGAGATTAGGACTGTAGGGGACACCGAGCTATTAGCCCATACTAACTCATTCAGGTTCGTTGATATCATAAAGACCATTCCTCAGGCTCTGAAGACCCTTGTTATGGGTATTTTAGATCTGACAGAGAGGTGTTCAAAGATAACCCATACCTTTCACATGCCTATCTTATTGGTCTAGGTAGAAAAGGTAGTTACCTTTTCTCTTTCTTGTGTTAGTCATTTTGTCCATTTAAGAAAAGCTTGCTAGCTATTATTTTGCCTTGCATAAGGGAAAAGGATGTTGACTTCTAGACCAAAAAGGTGGAGGGAAATGTAACTTTCAAATCATTTCCTTTGTTTAGATATTTAGTCTTCTGGATGTCTTCAGACCAAATATATATCCAGATGCAACTTTAATTAGTTATTCTTTCAGATGCTACTTTTGAATGTTTAAAGTTTGTTTCCTTTCCAAACTTTAATCAGATGCTTCCATTATGTGGTTAGGTATTTATAGTCTTCAATGTATGTCCTGATGACTTGTCTTGGCCCTTATGCTTCCACTTTGGATCAAGAAGAACATGTTTTTGTTCTTATGTTTTTGTTTTCTTGAAACTTGATCCGGATCTGTCTTTAATTTGCTCTTCCGGATCATTGTTTCCCAACAATCTCCCCCATTTGATGGAAACCAAAACTAAGAACATATAAGTATAAGGAAAGGGGTTTTATGAGCTAAGTATGATTCTTGATACTTAGTCATTTACAGATTTGCTCCCCCATAATTTTAGCATCCTTACTCCCCCAGGGTTTTTGCATTCTAACTTCTAAGTTTTTGAAGTACAATTATAGATTATACTTAGAAGAGATTTTTGAGTAGAATTATTTTCATTATATATACTTCTGTTGTTAAAAATAGTTAACCTCATGAAGTTCCGGATTACAAATACAAAAATATATTTACAAAGTGAAAGAAAATTACATAATTATTTTCACTATATATAATTCTGTTATTAACAATAGTTAACCTCATGAAGTTCTGGATTACAAATACAGAAATATATATAAGTGAAAGAAAATTACATAGATAGCTATTAGAAAATTTTACAAGTAAAAATAGCTAACTATACTACTCATCTATTCCCATTGCTTTATCTCCTTTGGTTGTTGTGCTCTTTTCCCCCTTGTTGTTTTCTTCAGACCGGGGGTCTATTACCATGTAAGTTTTGTTGTCCCAACTCTTCTGCCAGGCCTCTGAATAAACTGAATAATCAACATTTCCTTCTGGACGCTTCTAAATAATGGTTTCAATAGTTTCTGGAAGGAGATGGGTAGGTTTGAGTTGGTACTTGAGCTGCTTGTAGGACCTGACCATGTCTAGAATCATCTTTAGAGCATCATCATTGTCTTCTTTCTTAAAGAATGAGAAGAGAGCCTTGAGAAGCATTGTTCCACATTTGTGGCAAAAAAATCCAGTGTCTTCGATATATTGGACAAGATTCTGGACAATCTGAAGGAGATGGCTTTCCAGAATGACTACAGAAGATCTAGATATGGAAGGAGCGTGGAGAGATAAATTAGCTATACCTAACTTTAGTTGCTCCATCTCCTCAATAATGTCTCTCCATACATTGTGAAGGCTGGAGTTAAAAGTAGTCATATACTTATAGAATGCCACCTTAAGATCCTTAATATGCTTATCTATTCCGGATAAATGACTCCCAAAAGCTTCACTATGTCATCTATATGCTTCTTCAAAAGTTTGGGTAGTCCTTATCAAGGAAACTGAATAGCATTTCCTAGGTAGCTTGTTCTTCTTCATTTAACAGAGTATGCCCGTATATAATGCCCTTTCTAGCTTCAACAATAGCTCCGGGAATGAATTTTGACAAGGTTTCACGCTTATGATCAATATGCTCTTTAAGATCAGTTTATTGGTTTGTGGAGGATGAGGTGATCTAACCCGTGAGGGTTGCACAATTGTTGTCGGCTCTAGTGAGTGCTTGATCTGGAGATCGATTTGCTCCTACAATATTTGAATTAATTTGCTCCAGCACCAGAGTGATCTTTGAGAGGGAAGTGCTTACAATTAGTTTAGTAGAGGGGAAGGCTTCAACTCTTGTGACTGTATTCTACAAGGATCCCTTGATTTCCTCCAATTCTGTGTTGGGATTCGAAGATAGGGTGTTGTCCTTTATTTGATTTTCAATGAATTTTAGGGAGTTTCATATGTTTTGGAGACTCTATTTGATATCCCCTTCTCTATATCCTTTAATCGTAGCTTCTTCAATCATTTTCATGGCCACCCTTAACTTCTCTACTCTTGCTAGTTTTGGATTTATTGTTGGGTTTTCGGAATGCCGTTTGAGGATAAAGATTCTTCAGATCCAGAGATACTTCTAGAATCTTCTGATCCTGAGGACTCATTTTCATTTGTGTCACCCTTTCTCTGTCTCTCCAACCTTTCCTTCGGAGTAGCCTTGCTCTTAGAGTCCACTTCAGAACTGTGCTTAATGAGTCTCAGACCTACTCCCTCCTCCCGAGCTTTGAGCTCTGGGATAGACTGGTTACACTTAGATGCAGTTTGGGTGTCTACACCTAAGTTGTCCTTAATGGCATCACCAGCGAAATTTTTAGCAACTGAAGAATGTAAGATGGGAATTACATCAACGTTCTGCTGTTGATCAGCGGTCTCTCCCTTAGACTGCTATACTAACCTAGTATCTAGATGAGTGGAAAAGTCCTTAGTGTCCCCTCCAATTGCCTTTACAGGACTTTCTATCGCTTCCTCTTCTATGCCTGGAATGGTGGCATTATCCTTACTATCCTCTCCATTTTCCTTTACAAGACTTTCTAACGCAACCACTTCAACTGCTGGAGTTAATTAGTTATCCGAAAGGGGCTCAGTTCTTGCTTTGAATAGGAATGGATCTTCCTCCGAATACTCACACTCTTGTAGGAGTGCAAGTTCTGTTGCCGCTACTAGAATTGGTGGATTATCAGTGGCTACTACTCAAGACGAGCCTCTGGGTCCCTTCTTTATCAGTCTATTTTCTTTAAAGTTACCCCATACTGCATTCATCACAGCCTCATTCTAGGGATCCTTCTGATGGATACTATCCAGAAGGACTGGTTTCTTAGCAACCACAATCTCCTTTCCCTTGCCTAAGTCTGCCTGTGTTATGGCTTTAGGAATAGGCTCTTGAATAGTGATACCAACTGTTGGCTTCTTGATAGCCAATTTAGCCCTCTTTTCTTTAAGAGCTTCATTAAATGTTGAGCCTTACAGAATGAGGGCTCTTTTGGAGATATGCTCTTCTGCTTCTATTGCACTGCTATGCACAGTCATCATATCCTCTAAAATGTCTTCTAGAGTCTTTTTCGCTCTCTTTCTTCTGGCTAATAGAGTAGCTACCACCTCTAGAGTCTCATCCTTAATTCTTATCTCCGGAGTTACAATGTTCTTACCTTTCTTTATAGTAGCTTTTATAAGCCTCCCTCTAGGCTTCTTAGGCTTTTTTGGTGCGGTCTTTATCAGTTGTATGAGGGATAGTGTGTCCTCATCTTCTTCCACAACTAGCTTAAGGTTGATTTTTCTCTAAGCCTTAGGCTTAGTTGCTCTTGCCTTCTTTGCCTCCGAAGCAATTTCCACTCTGACCTTCCTAGCCCTGCTATTTTCCTTCTCATCTTCCTTATTTCTTATTGTCTTTTCCTCATCCTATGTTTCTCCAAGGGATAGGTTTTTGAAATTTTTCTCAAAAATTTCTTTCCGATCCACTACTTCCTCTTTGGTGACATCGATTCCATTTTCAATTAGGATTTTGGTGATTAGAACTCTATGAGAATGCTTGGGCTGCCTAATGAAATGAATGAGGAGCACAGGCATGTTGACTACTATGCTTTCAGCCTAGTGCTAGGGTACACAGTTTTGGAATGTGGAGATTGTTGTGAGAGAGCCCTTCTGGATTAATACAAATTTAGCCATAACGAACTACAACATGGGTTCATATGTGATGGCTTGTTCATCTCCATTAGTCCTTAACACCACTCCATCATTCTTCACGTTCAGATGAGTTACAAAGAACTCTAGGGTCAAAGTGTTTCCTGGCCATCTACTATAGTCTAGAGGGTGTCATAATAATTACGGGCTTTGAGATTATCATAAAATTCCTTTACAAAGACATGGTAGGTTGGGTTATGCATTTTTGGGAAAGTTTTGATCTCTTGATCTTGGAGGAGTTGATTTATTGGGTTTGTTGAAAACAAATAGCCATCACCCAGAAAATCAAATGGGATGACATTGTCTGATATAACTTTATTCACTGGAATAAAATCAGAATCCTTAAGATCTTTCACCTTAAAGATGTTCTTTGATGGAAGGGTGACTGGGGCTTGTGAATTTTTAGTTGCCATTTGAGAATGCTGAGAGATTTTTTGGGAATTTTGGGTTTCTAAAATAAAATTTGCAGAGTAACAGTAGAGTAGTTGCTTGCATGGGGATGAACAAGAAATTGCGGGCTTTTTATAGAGTTATCAAGAGAGAGGGTAGAATGGTAATCGAGACACAGTTAAACTTAACTGGATTGATTAGGTGGCAGTTAAGTTTGATGAAAGAGGTAAATGGCATTTAATTGGAGAAAAGGAACGGTTTAATATTTAAGACAGTAGTAAATTTTACTGCGCGTGTAATGTCCAATAAACGTTTGAAATTCAAAACGTGTAAAGTTACCTCTTCGCACTTTTACTGCTATTTATCACTTGTCTACTGAGCTGGCAATATTCCTTTCGGATCCAGAGTTAAAAATTTTCTTCTTTCTTATTGGATTTATCTGACTTCCGAATCCGTCTTCAAATTGGATTAGACATTCCAATTGACTCTGTTAGCTTGTTGAATTGTTCTTTACTTAGTGACTTAGTAAAGATATCTGTCCTTTGATCATTTGTTGGAATGTAGACCAATGCAACTTCCTTTTTCATTACATGATCCGGAATGAAATGATGTCTGATGTTAACATGCTTCATCCTGCTATGGAGTACTAGATTCTTTGAGAAATCAATTGCACTTTTGTTGTCACACATAACATCCACACATCTGAATTGAACTCCATAGTCTTCCAATTGTTGTTTTATCCATAAGAGTTGAGCAACACAACTTCCAACTGCCATATATTCTGCTTCTGTAGTTGATAAGGAAACTTAGGTTTGCTTCTTGCTATACCATAACACTAAGCAATCTCCAAGAAAGTGGCAGCCTCCAGATGTACTCTTTCTTTCAAGAGTGTCTTTGCCATAATCTGCATCAGTGAAGTCTTGGAGTGTGAATTCTTCATTTATAGGATACTATAACTGAACTTTAGTTATTCCTAGTAGATATCTAAGGATCCTCTTTACTACCTTGAGATGTGAATCCTTAGGATTTCACTAATATCTTGCATAGCAGCACACTGCATAATGTATGTCAGGTCTGCTAGCTGTCAAGTACAAAAATGATCCAATCATTCCTCTATAGAGATTTTGATCTACATCTTCTCCTTCACAATCCTTTGACAGGACTGTATTTGATCCCATTCGAGTGGACATAGGCTTGCTCTTGTCCATTTCAAATTTCTTCAAAATCTCCCTTGGGTATTTAGATTGATTAATGAAAATCCCATCCGGACTCTGCTTGATTTGTAGACTAAGGAATAAATTCAGTTCTCCCATCATGGACATCTCCAATTCCTTCTGCATTTGAGTTTTGAATTCTTCACACATCTTCTCATTTATTGGTCCAAAGATGATGTCATCCACATAGATCTAGACTAGAATAACATTACCCCTTTTCTTCTTGCTGGAGAGAGTTGTGTCTGCTTTATGAGGGAAGAAGTAAGTCTTTCGTACCAGGCTCTTAGTGCTCACTTCAATCTATAGAGGGCCTTCTTCAGTTTATACCCATGATCCGGATGCTTTGAGTCTTTGAATCTAGGTGGTTGTTGACAGTGGCCTCTTCCTAGATTACTCCATCTATAAATGCACTTTTGAAATCCATTTGGAGCAGTGTGAATCCCATAAATGATGCAAAAGCACACAAAATCTGGATTGCCTCTAATCTTGCTGTTGATTATAGCCTTGGGCAACCAATCTTGCCTTGTTTCTCACAATAACTCTGGATTCATCTAGCTTGTTCTACAATATCTAATTGGTGCCAATGATGATTTTCCTTCCGAAAGTGGCACTAGATCACTAATATCATTTCTGGTGAATCGATCTAGTTCTTCTTGCATGGTCATTATCCAGCTTTCATCTCCTTCAGGATCTTGAAACTTCTTTGGCTCAATGAGAGAGACAAAAGCAGCATGGCCAATCATCCGATTGAGTTATCCTCTAGTTCTAACTGGATTTTGGACACTGTCCAAAATGACTTCAATTAGATAATCCCTGTGGGTCCTGATCTCTCTTAAAAGATTGGTAGGCTGGACTAGAGCTTGCTCTAATTCTGCTTTAGTTTCTTGATCATCAATAAAATTTATCTCATGTTGATTGAGATCACTTTGTGGTACTTCTAAGTTGAAGTTGATTCCTTCATCTTCTTCTTTGTATTTCTTGATTTGGAAGGAATCTAGAATTTGTACTTCCTCCTTTTCTCCAGAGTTTTCAGCTTTCAGAAAATAAGTCTTCTAAATTAGAACTTGTTTTCCTATCAACGATTGAGCATCCTCCGGAGTCAAAGGTGACTTTTCTCCCTTTGTCATAGAGTTATGCTACACTAAGTAAGTCAAACTTCAGTCCATCAACTAGTGAGACATCTTCTATCTTTAGATCAGATCCAATGGTTCCATATCCAATGATCTTCCCCTTTTAGTTGTCTTTAAAGCTTACTTTTCCACCTTTCTTTCAGATCAAAGAGATGAAGGCTTTCTCATCACTAGTCATGTGTTTTGAGCATCCACTATCAATGTACCATGTATGTTGATCTATTCTGGACCTAAGGCATACCTGCAAAATAGATCAAGTGGTTTTGGGTACCTAATCAAATTTGGGTCCTCTCGGGTTATCAACCATTTCAGGCCAAGGATAAACATCATAATAACCATTTTTCAATCTACATAATATAGAAATATGATTACTTTTCCCATAAAACCTGCACCCAGATATGGGTCTATTCTACTCATGCTTCTTCTGGAACTTCTCAATATCCTCCTTTCCATAGTTTCCAATGTATCCAGCTTCTTGTATTATTGTCTATCCTGTATATATCCGAAAGCTGGTTGGAGGTGCAATCTCTGCTCTATGGTTCTTTCTTTGCTTGGCAGGTTGCTCATTATAGACTATTTTAGCCTTTCCCTTTTAAGTAGTTGCGTTTCTCTGTGCTTGAGGTTTCTTGCTAACTTTCTTTTCTATTTAATTTGGGCCCTTAGATTCTTTTGATTTATATTTCTTGGTGCTTCTTACCTAGGATTTCTTCTTCTGTGTGAAGGATCTGATTTCCTTCCCGATGCCTCATTCATTAGGGTAGTTCCCAATCTAACCCTGTTAAGTTTGCATTTAAAATCTGCACTTGGCTCCTTAGGAAATTTTCTTCAACCACATCAATGTGCTTCATGGTCCTTATCAAATTAATGTCTCGTGCCATTGCTTTAGCATCTTCAGCAAGCTCCAGTACTTGTCTTCGTAGGATTCAATGGCTTTTGTGTTCTTCCTCACATTGTGGATCATAACCCTTAAAGCTCTAGCAAGATCAAGGTTAGAAATAGAATTAGAGTGAGATTTTACCTCAGTGGTAGTTGTCTTTGATTCTGATTCCTCAATTTTCTCAATGTCTTGCTTAGATGGATTTCTTCCGGATTATTCTCCCTTCGGATCTATAAGTGCCATAAATGCACAGTTAGCAGTTTCTTCTTCCTCTATTGAAGATGAACCGTTGTTCTCTTCACAATTGCTCCATATGGCCATCATAGCCTTCTTCTTGTATTTCTTGTCTCTTTTAAGCTTGGGGCATTTGGTTCTGAAGTGGCCTTTTCCTCCACATATAAAGCAGGCAGCATCTTTTTCTGGATCTTTCTTTTCTTCCGAAGCTTTTCTTGGCTTGTCCCTTCTAGAAGTGCCTTCCTTTGATCTCTTGGACTAATACCTTCCGGAGCTCCTCTTATCTTTCTTCTTTAGGAATCTATTAAAATATTTGGCTAGCATAGCCATATCTTCTTTGCTGTAATGAGATTCCTTTAGTTGCTTGTTTGATTCGGAGGAAGCTGATCCAACGAAATCTACCTTAAGCGTAATGGCCATTTTTTCTCTTCAATTTTTTTCTCCTATTGGCTATATCTCTCCAAGGATAGCTCTTGAGTTAGGATATTACCAATGAGATCATCATAACTATAGAAGTTTAAGTGATGAGCTTCGTGAATGAAAATGTTTTTGCTGTCCCATTCCTTGGTGAGACTTCGGAGTATGTCTTGACCATGTCTACTTCTGTGATCTCCTTCCCAAGCCTTTTCATATCATTTATTAGAATGTTGTATCTAGTGTTCATGCTGCTGATGGATTCTTTGGGCTCCATTTTGAAGGATTCTAGCATTTGTTGTAGGAGATTGATTTTGGCTTTCTTGACCTTGTTTGTTCCTTCATAGGTCACTTCATGCTTCTACTAAATCTCTTGTGTAGTTTTATATATGGATATCCTATTGAATTCAGCTACACTAAGATAACAATGAAGCATGTTAATAGCATTTGCATTTTCATGCAATTTTTTTAATCATTCTCCTCCCCTAGATTTGAGGGCTTCCGAGTTTTTATACCATTTACTTCATGAGTAGGATCATATGAGCCATCTACAATGGCCATCCATTCCATCATGCTTTGTGCCTGAATGAAATTCTTCATCTGGTTCTTCTAGAACGTGTAGTGTTCACCGGTGAATATTGGAGGACAGGTAATAGACCTACCCTCCAGAAGGAGTTGTGAGTTTTGGAAACTTATTTTTATTCTTGGATCAAAATATGGACCTTTAGCTCGAGATTGTTAGATCTCTTTTTGTCAGTACTTGCTCTGATTCCACTTATTAGTCCCTATGACGGTCTATACAAGGTAAGAGGGGGGGTGAATGACCCTTTTTGCAGAATTAACAAACTTTAAAAAGTCATGTGTAGTGTGTTTGATATGTTCTAAATATATTGGATCTGGATAATGCTGATATGAAATGTTGAACAAATAAAGTAAAGAGATAGAATATCAAACATAGAGTTTTATCCTAGTTCGACCCCATCTACTCCAGTACCTGGAGTGTCCTTACTCTGAGCTTTTTCACTAGTGAATTCCTTTTTAACTGGAAGGAATCAAGCCTTTCAACTTGTCTCTAGATGGTAACCCCTTCCAGTAGTAGGATATACCACTAGAAGCACCAAGTTCTACTAAGTCCTCTTGTCTTTAGTAGGATATACAACTTAGATTCTCTCCAAACCTAAGCTGAGTGTTATTGGAGGATCCCACTTAAACCACTAACTCTAAGCTATATTCCAATCTCAATACTCACCCAAGTATGAAATTTTTACCCCTAATTTTTCTTTTGAAAGGGTTTTGAACTCTTCAAGTTTATAATTTCTACTTAAGAGTTCTTGCAAACTAATTTTTAATGGTTTAGTTCTTGGGGGGATTATATTATTGATTGTAATAGCAGATTTTCTTGTGTAATGCTCTCTCAAATCAACTAGCACCTACTCAACTTATGAAGCTTCCCTTTTATGGACTTGGTTCATAAATGTAGTCGTTTTAAATCGTTGAGGTTGAATTGAATCTTCACAGTTGATTAGGTAAGATGTGGTGCATCCGGAGCCATTGATTAATCTGTTAAGCATAGATTTTCACCCATTCGAATTCTTGGGATTGAGGCTAAAAAGTTGCCAGTGATAATTTTCCTTGCACTTTAGAGATTCACCAACTTTTATGCCAGTAGTCTGTTGTGTGAGCTCTACGTGCCATTACTATTGGTCTAGATAGAAAAGGTTGTTACCTTTTCTCTTCCCTGTTTTAGTCATTCTGTCCTTTTCTTAAAAGCTTGCTAGCTGTTATTTTATCTTGCATAAGGGAAAATGATCTTTGACTTCTAGACCAAAAAGGTGGACTGAAATGTAACTTTCAAATCATTCCCTTTGTTTTGATGTTTAGTCTTCTACATGTCTTCAGACCAAATATATATCCGGATGCTACTTCAATCAATTCTTCTTTCAGATGCTGCTTTTGAAGGTTTAAGGTTTGTTTCCTTTCCAAACATTAACCTGATGCTTCCGTTATGTGCTTAGGTATTTATAGTCTTCAATGTATGTCCTGATGACTTGTCTTGGTCCTTATGCTTCCATTTGGATCAAGAAGATAACATGGTTATGTTCTTATGTTTTTGTTTTCCTCAAACTTGATCCAGATCTATCTTCAATTTGCTCTTTCGGATCATTATTTCCCTACACTTGCTACTGTGATAGGCAAGAACTGGTGGTGGGCCATCCTAGCGCAGCTATACTATGGGCTAGATATTGGTGTTTGAGGACAACAGTTTGAGCTCAAGATCTATCATCTGATTCTCTTGGTAATTCTTGAACCTTTTCCTTTATGTTTTAACACTTCATTTAAACTTTGTGCGATTGGCTTTGATACATTTGTAGATTTTTAGGCCTATGAGCATTGGTTAGTCCCCAGGCCTGGCTCGCCTAGAAAGCCTGAGACACCTCACATTATCATGAGGTGGATAGGGCCTTGGTAGTAGAAGGTCGAGACCACAGTTGACTATAGGGAGTTCCTTTGCTAGTTGCACTCGGATTGGGTAACTTCCTTACATCAATGATGTACTTCACATTTTAACAAACTATTAGTAGAAACTTTATTTATAGAGTTAGGATACTTATAGTGCATTTACTTTGTACAATTTATTCATGACCCATGGGAAGTGATGGTCATCCGTGATGAAATCAAGCGGATGCGGGCTGGTGTGGATGATTGCCATTTTGTGCTAGAGTCTCCTCTCACCGTAGAGTGGTATTTTGGCAAGACAATCCGCGACTGGCCAATAATCACTGTGGTGGAGAGTCTGATCCCTCCCCTAGTGCCTCTGGGGGTTTACTAGCCACACTTGATGCCAGGGATGGACCAGGGACTATATCTGTTGGGCAAGGGTGCCCAAGTGATGTTAGTAGAGGGCTCCTATGCTGAGTTTATCAACTCTTCATTCCTTCCTCCCTGTGAGAGGATCCATCATGATGACCTTACCTTTAAATTCCATTGGGGTAACAATGATAGTGATGGTGAAAATGATGATAAGGATGGACTGAGGGGCGACCGTCGGGGCCCCTTCGTGGTTCGGAGCACCGAGGGCCCGACTAGGTCTGCTACTCCTTCCTCTCAGGTATTTTCCTAACTCGGCCTTTATGATTTCTTTATTACTTTCTAAAATTGACCATGAACTTGAGTGTAACTTCTTGTGTTATAGCCCCCTGTCTCCATACAGAAGAGGCCTATTGTTGCTTCCCCTGCTCACCTAGAGCCACCGACAAAGCAGGCTTATGCTTCTGGGGGCGTGACTGAGGGGGTCCTCCAGAAAGATCTAGACACTTCCTTCTGACTCCTCGATCATTCAGGGAAGATAGCTATTAGGGAGCTCAAGGGGTTAGTCCATACCATCCGCTTCACTCCTTCAAGCTTTACTCATGTAAGGAATTCTCAACTCTAAACCTATCCTTATGATAACCGCTCGAGATGTCCTATCCTGATATGATTTTCCTTCTCAGATGACCATGGCTGAGCCAGAGAGGGTTTCTCGGTGCTTCATGTATGTCTGGGACTTGCTACTAGCTCAGGATGTGCTGGCTTCAGTGAGTTTTATTGACCTCCAAAATTTAACAAACTAATGCATGACGCATGCCATGACATTTACATATGTATACTGATCTTTTGGTTTTCTTGCAGAATTTGTTAGCCATGGAGCATGGCAAGTCTACCAAGGATCTGGATGCCTTTGTGGAGCGAGCTCGGCTCCTAGAGGAGCAGCTATGAGTGGCCATTACTGAGGCTGACAGGGTCAGGCCATTGGAGGAGGAGCTGGAAAGGGCTAGAGAGGAGACTGCTCGAGTAAGGGCTGAGGGTTAGGTGTTGTGAGGATAGCTGGCCCGGATAACTAAGGATAGACAGACACCTGAGCCATCTAATTGTTCTTCTGAGGATAATCAATTAGCGTATTGGGTGGCAATGGTGGCTACTTAGGTGGTTGGACCTGAGCAAGAGGTAGAGCAGTAGTTCGAGGTGATTGATGTTGTAATTGGGGGTATTTTAGGGGGTCCATGGGTCGGGGTGCCTGACTTTTATGTTATGGATGTTGGTAGAGCTGATGACCACTTGATGACTGACATAGAGAACCTTTTAGTGGACACTCAGGATAAGACTGAGGGCATGCCCCAGGGATAGGATCCTCCAGCAGCTTAGATTAGGTTTGCTTTTACTTTCTTTATGGATACTTGATATTTTTATCCCTGTGCAGCTCATTTTGATGTGAACTTGGATGCTATTTATAGACTATTTCTCTTTATGCATGCTAAACTTTCTTTTTCTATGCTAAGAGAATTGAATATCTCTGCTTGTAGACCCATGCTACCCCTTGGCATAATCAACAAATACTATTTAGAGGACCCCATAAGCAAGTGAGTTAGTCGTCGAACGCTCATAGATCCTGATGATGATGAACTGTCCCAGTTTAAAATGATAAGTATTACTAAGGTTTGTTGAAATAAGATTAGCACTCTAGATTGCGCGTGCTATTCGTGTAACCACACAATGGGGGAACTAAGTTCGAGGGATACCAGCTGTGAAGTGTATAATGCAAATGATGTTTGAAAATAAAAGAACAAGTGCAAAATACAAGCGTTTTGGAATTGAGTTCTAATTTCTGCATAGGCCATTCAGTGTGAGATGACCTATCGAATATTTTCTTTTATTCTTGTTTCCTTTTATCCTAATTTTTGCCTGAATTGTACTTGGCGGTTCAATCCAGTGGACTCTTTCTTCTTTTTTTCTTTTGTCTTAACTTTTGTATGGACCGCTCTTTTGGGTTTTAAATCTAGCAGACTACTACCAACTTTTGCATAAACGTTATTTCTTTTGTGGCTTATTGGTATTTTTGTCTTTTGTTGAATAATATACGCGCACTATAGATAAAAATGAAGAGCATAAAATGTAGAGAAAAATTGATGTCGACATACTTGCGATTATTTCACCTAAAGGCATACATGCATTCATAAGACCAAGATTCTTAGCAAATCATAGAATGTTCATTGATGAGATTAATTTTGAGTACATAGCAATGGTAACAATTTCCAATGGTGAACTCCTACTGCCTATTGGTCTTTATTTTTGGGTTTTCAACTTAGCAAGCTTTATTTTTGTGTTGGGTTACCCTAATTTTTGCATGACCGGTTTGTAGAACATCGATGAGTGGTATGCACCCAACTTTTTGCCCAACTAGTAGAAGACCACTCGCCAGGTGATTTATTTTTTTATTTGTTTTATGTATTGTACTTTTTTGTGATTTATTTCTTTTGACCTACGCATAATAACGCTTAAGCCTATCTTAATTAATTGGGTTCACAAACTCATTTCCATCCATATCCATGAGCTCGATTCCTCCCTTTCTAATTACTTTCTTAATTACAAACGGTCCTTCCCAAATAGGCCTGGTTTTACCCCTAGTGTCAGTGTTGACTTGGCGTAGTTGTTTGAGAACCAGATCACCTGCCTTGAGAGGTTGCTTCAGGGTATCTGACCCTATTATTGTAGGCACGGTCCATGCACTATTAGTACATCTATAGGTAATCAAGTGCTTTGAGTTGCTTCTCATCTATCATATTCAACTATTCATACCTAGCCCTTGCCCAATCTAACTCTTCCAACTGGGTTTTAAGTACCACTCGCAGAGATCTTACTTCAGTTTCAACTGGCAACTCGGCTTCCATTCTATATACTAAGGAGAAAGGTGTCTGATATGTGGGTGTTTTTATACTATTTTTTGTATCCCCAAACTATAAATGGAAGTTTATCGCCCCGGTCCCTATAGGTAGCCACTGTCTTAGACAAAATTCTCTTGCTTGACTTATTGTCAACTTCAACTGCCCCATTGGCCTGCAGTCTATACAGAGAAGATCTGTGATGCTTGATGTTGAACTTCTCAAATAATTCAATCGTGGTCCCTTGACACTGAACCCCATTATCAAAAACTACATGGTGCGGAATCCCATATTGAGCAAAAATATGCCTCCATGTGAACTTGGCCATTTTCTTAGCGGTGATATTGGTGTAGGATTTAGCCTCTACCCATTTTGAAAAATAATCAACTATGACTATGATGAATCGGTGTCCGTTGGTTGATGATGCCCGTATTTAGCCAATCATATATAGCCCCCACGCTGAGAAAGGCCAAGGAGTAGACAAATTGTGAAGTTTTGAGAGGGGGATATCCCCATGAATCTAGCATTCATGACGTTTCTTGACTTTGTCGACACAGTCGGCATTCATCATGGTCTAGAAGTACCCCATTCTCTGAATTTTCCTTGCCAAATCGATTCCATTCATTTGCAGGCCATAATCCCCTGAGTGCATATGGGTCATTACCTTTTCTGCCTCTTCTTCCATAAAACACCTCAATATTAAACCTTCAGCTATACTTTTGAAGAGATCCTCATCTACTAGTTTGAATTGCATTGCCAACCTCTTGAGAGTCATGCGATCTAAACTTGACAATCCCTGGAAGCATCTTCCCTCTCTTAGGAATTTCTTAATGTCATCATACCAGCAAGCCTTTTGCTCCTTAAAGGTCATAATTGGAATTTTCTCATAAAACAAGGAACGAGAGGTTTCCATTAGCATAGGGTGAATGGGTTGGGTTTTTTCTCCTCCCTATATAGATGCCAAGGTGGCTAGTGAGTTGGCCATTTGATTCTCATCGCTTGCTATGTGTTGAAAGAAGAATTCATGAACTATACTGATAAATTCCAAACTTCCTCCATATATGGCCTCAGTGACTCTTCTTTGATTTCCCACTCTCCTACAACATGCTTGATCACTAGCATAGAATCACTAATTACCTTGCTTCCTTTACCCATACTTTTAATAGGGCATCAAGACCAAAGAGACAAGCTTCATATTCAGCTCCATTATTTGTGACCTGTAACTCCAGGCATTTACTTAATTGGATAACCTTGCCTTGAGGTATAATAGTAATCACCCCAAGACCAGAACCGCTTCGATTCATAGCCCCATCAAAGTACATAATCCATTTGACCTTCTCTGCTTCCATTGTTACTAACTGCTCATTAGGAAAATCCAGATTCTCCACATAATCAGATTCTATAGGTTGGCTTGCCAAGAATCAGCCACTGATCTCTCCTTGATTACTTTCTTTGTGATATACTTGATATAAAATTCAGACAGTAAAAGAAGCCAACAAGAGAGTTTCCCTACCAATGTGGGGGATTAATAAAGACACTTCATAGGGTGCACCTTAGCGACTGCTTAAATTTTGGAAGACTGGAAGTAATGCCTCAACTTTTTGGTCAACCATACCATTGTAGTGCACATCTTCTCCAAAATTTTGTATCGAGTCTCATACTCCAACAACTTCTTACTCAAGTAATAGATAGTGTGCTCACTCTTATCCTCTTGTTCTTGGACTAGCATTGCACCCACAGAAGATTCTTATACATCCAAATAAAGAACCACCAGTCTACTGGGCATCGGAGGCTTCATAACTGGGGGGCTCATGAGATAAGCATTTACTCTGCTAAAAGCTATCTGGCACTCTTCATTCCACTCCATCGGCTGCTTCTTTCTTAACAACTAAATGATTGGCTCGAAAACTATTGTTAGCTTAGCAATGAATCGACTCATATATTGGAGCGATCCAAGAAATGACCTGACTTCCCTTTTGGTTTCAGGAATAGGCATTTCTTGAATAGCTCTGACTTTTCCAGGATCAACTTCGATTCCTCTCTGACTGATGATGCGACCAAAGATTTTCCCCGATGTAACCCTAAACACGCATTTCTTTGGATTCAAATGGAGGTTATACTTCTAAATTGTCATCAAGAATCTATCTAAGATCTCAGGATGTTCTTCCCTTGTATTGGACTTTACCAACATGTCATCCACATAAACCTCAACCTCTTTATAGATCATATCGTTCAATAGGTTGGTTACCATCCTCTGATAGGTTTCCCCTGCATTCTTTAACCCAAAAGGCATTACCTTGTAACAATACACTCCCTATTCTATAATAAAAGTTGTCTTAACTTTGTCGATGATATCCATTAGGTTATGATTGTATCGGGAGAAACCATCTAAGAATGAATACATTACAGCTCTAGTAGCACTGTCTATCAGTACATCCATATGGGGCAATGAGAAATCCTCCTTTAGTGATGCTTTATTCAAATCTCAGAAGTCAACGCATATCCTAACCTTTCCATCCTTTTTTGGAACATGAACCACATTTGCTAACCACATCGGATATTCAATTACCTCAATGAACTTATCCTCTAGTAACTTGGAAACTTTGGCTTTGATCTTGTCGGCCCATTCTGGATGTAACCTCCTTAACATTTGCTTGACTGGTTTGAACTTTGGATTGGTATGGATACGATGCTCGCTATTTAGCGATCTACCCCAGGCATGTCTTCGTAAGACAAGTAAAAGTATTAACATGTTTTCTATGCACTTTTATCATCTCTATTTTTTTGATAAGGGTTAAGTCATTGGATATCATTACCATTTTTGGATTTTCTATAGTACCCAAATTAATGTCATGCAATGAAACTTCATGAATGCTAAAATTGTTATGTGTATGGTCCGACGAATGTATGATGCTATCAGGTGAAACATTGAACTAGTAAGCAAAATCATTATCATTATTATTGTTAGGATACCTGAAGGCTACATCATTTTCATTACATATAGTTGAATTGTCATCCTCCAGAGGAGGAGGATCTTCATGGTCACTCATCAGGAGGTGAGTTAGGTCGCGGTCCAGATCTAGCAACTGTTCTTCGATCAACACATCATCCATGGTGTCTCTTGTGACTTAGGCTAGGTTTCTCAAGGCTTCCTGGATTGGTGTCTTCTTCTTATCGCCCAAGCGTAGGATGGTGTTTATTAAAGTAGTGAGGTTATCGATGGCTTTGTCCACTTTGATCTTTGACTGGTCATTGGCTTCCATATTCTTGGAACATCTTTCCACTTCTATAGCTGCTTCATGACACTCAGGATGGCCTTGTATGCTTTCATGAATGCTATCTTGCAAAGATGAGGACAAAACCTGAAGATGAATCGGTCAACCATCTCTTTCTCATAAGGTCTTCTTTTAAGAGTCATCAAGACAGTCAACCATCTCTAGAAATAATCGTGAGCGGGCTCCCCATTCCATTGCTTGATAGCCATTAAATCCATTATTGATGGCTCCTCCCTAACTTTCTTGATTTCTAAAATGCACTTCCATACCTCATCTTTTTTCTAGTCCATAGTTAATCAGGACCACTTCCTCCCCTCTCATTTTGAGTTCACAAATTTTCCTTTCATCGATCAACACAGTGATAACTTTGAGAGGATATTCACACTCTTTTCGTTGGGTGACCAGGACTAACATGGTATACATAGAAATTCTCCTTCTCCTCAGGTTTAGATTGAACATAGGCCTTTGGTGTTCGATCAACTCATACTTCTTTAATTTCTTAAAAATCCTTACAAGAGGGGTTTCCCAAGGTGAGATGTCTCCAAGAGTCATAGGATGAATTCTTTGGTTGTGAGTCGTACCATAGGGTAAACCCATGAAATAAGGGAGGGTTGTCCACTTTCGTATAACCATAAAGTCGGGAAACTGGCACGGGGTCCTTATTGTGGCGAACTTGTGAAATGGCCTCTTAACGGAGGAAGTGAGACCCACTACTAGTTGGGAGGAGCGTTGGGTTCGCTGGCTGAATAGATCGATCGTATTGAGCCATGGGGTTAACTGAGGTGAGCACTTGTTAAAGTTTTCAACTCTTGTTTTGAACTAAGGTAGTAACCAAAAGATCAGTGCATGAATGGAGTTGGTTATGCATACGCAATTTACAACTTTACAAGGGAAAATACAACACAACACATACGAAGAATGTCTTCCAACCTTATTCCTCCTGTCGATTCTAAAGGTATTTTCCTTTGATTACCATGAGGATAACAAAGGGCAACCTAATCTAATCTCATTGGAAAAAGGTACCTAGAGGGAAAAATTTTAAGGCTTTCGATAAGAAAGGTTTAAGGACATAATGGAAGTTGATGTAGTAGGTTCCCATTGCATCAACCCTCTCTTAGAGGGAGATGACAATGAGTACTTCACCCACTAGGATGTCCCCAATTTCTGGCGAGCATGGGTGGCATCTTCGTAAATTTCACAAAAAAATAGGGCACCTTAACCTAGCACTAGAAGAAGAGCGCATTGAATTCTAGAGAGAAGGAGGTGAGAAGATAGAGTATAATAATTTTCCCAAATGATGAAAAAGATAGCGGGTTGAATTAAGTAAATGATTTTTTGTGCTCATCTTAATCTTTTAAACTTTTCAAAAACAAACCAAAATTTTGCAAGAAAAAGATTATTCTCCCTATGAGCATGGGATTTTTCAGTCCATATCGCGAGACGATTATGAAGTATATTCGAATTTTAATCCTCATTAAAAATTCATTTCGAATTTTTATTAAAGTTTGAATTCAGTTTAGCGTGTTCGAGAACTCGACCACTGGAAGCTCGAACCGATGATTCTCACCTAAAATATATCAAAATATCCTAAAAATATTAAAATATCTTTAAAAATTCTAAAATCTACTTTTTGACCCATTTTTGACCCTATTTCAACTTTTTAGGCCAATGGACCCTAGTTGGCAGACTGCCAGCAGGGGATGAGGCCGCCGGCGAATTCACTTAGGCTGCCAGTGGCCTGAGCCATGCCACTAGTAGTATGACCCCCTCTAGCAGTCTGTCAGCTTTTGCTTTTTATCTTGAAACCCGCCGGATAATCGTAAAAATCGGTTTTCAGCTCATTTTTTTAGCCTTAAATTTATAACAAGGGAAGAAAAAAAAAGGAGAACATCTGGAAAAATATTGAGAGAGTTTTAGGAGTGAGAAAGTGTGATTTTAGAGAGAGAAAGGGAAGAAAAGTTAAGAAAATGGATTTAATTCATGTTTTCTTTGTTTTTCTTCATCAAATCTCTTATGATAAACTTAAAATTTGTAGAAATCCTAGGTTAAAATCAATCTAATAAGATTTTTAGAGACAAACATTGTTTAATCTTAAAGTCACTACCCAAATCGTCATTTTGAGCTTCTTGGAGGTGTCATTGGATCATGAAGAGGTAGATTCATGGCCTTAAGGTAAATTTTAGAGTCTTAAGAGCTCTTTGGCTTTATTTCTTGCTGTTTGTTGTGTTATTTGGCGTTTTAATTTTTTTTTAGTTTTCAGGCATTTTTGCCTGACTTTCTACTATTTCTGCAGATTCTGAAACCACCGGTGATTTCACCAAATTGTCGGTGGCTTCACCAAACCCGTCGGCATGTGAAGCCACTGGCGGCCTCACTTAGGTCGACGGCAACAACACCCATGCCACTGGCGGCTGGGAGTTTTGGGCAGTAGCCCCATTTTCTGCCCCTTTGACCTAGTTTCTCATTTTTTTGATATTTGCATGTACAATATCAAGACGGGAATCCAGAATTCCCTAAAAATGGTCCAAACCCCATGAGGGACTATCGCCCCTCGACCTTGCAAGGGGCATTACCCCTTGGGCCCCGCGAGGAGCTGCTGACCCTTGAACCCTATTGTCAGGGGCACTACTTTATGTGATATACCCTATATACATGTCATACTTATGCTAACCTTTCCATGCAGGTAGATTTAGGTTTGATGTATGCTAGGCCTTCAGGTATTTTATTTTTTGTTTTAGAAATATGTATAGGATTTGCAAGCCTTGTAATTATTATTTATTTTCTGCATTTTTATTTGTTGGATGACCATAATAATTTATCACTTTTGAATGCTTGCTAAAATGCGCTAAAACAATATATAAATAGGAAATACAAAAATAGGGTGGATTAAAACCGAATAAGAAAGAATGGTACTTTTTAAATGGTCAATGTAAAATAGAATGCATCATCCAAACTCGAAATCTCTATTTAAGGTATGGACTACCTCAAGGTGGGAAAATCGTACCTAAATTTCCCAGTTGAGCTGAACCGAGTGGCGACTCTGTCTTAAATATAGGATTTCGATCTCATATCTTTTAAGAATTAAAATATGCAAAATAATTTTCTACCACATCATGCCCAACATTTTATTTTTAAGAGGTCGGTCCTCCAGCTAGCTTCACAACTGACTGAAATGTTGTCCACTCATAATCCCTAGCAGAGTTGCCACTGTGATGTGTCGTGGTTGAAAATATGTTGACTTCCCTTGGCATCGGCGTTTGCTTGATTTAAGCGTGATGGAACCATTTAGTTCGAGTTTGCACTTTCTAACCAATTTTAATGAATAAAAGAATCAAGACCCAAATCTCGATACAAATGATAGAATTGCCACCTAATTTTGTCTAATTGGGAAAGAGTTTTAGTACAGCTCCTATTGAGCGGGAGACTCATACCTTTTGTATTAGAGATTTGGGTATTGGATGAGTCACTTATTTCTTATTTAGTTAATTCAAAATTACATTTGCCTCGTAAAACCATTTTCTTTTCATCATTCCGGGAATTATCACAGAAATCCTATTTTTCTACACTCTTTCACACTCGATACATGCATTCAACAATTCATAATAAATCGTAAATAGTAAAGGGGGAATAAAAATTACAACTTGGGGAAAATTGGGGAGTTGCAAGGCAACCTATACATTTGTTCTAAGTTATAAAACAAAATAAACAAATTTGACTACATCCACAAAGATTAGAACAGTTTACGGCACATCATAAGTTAACATTTTGGCAAAGAAAATGTGATTATATTATTGTGGTGGTTTTATGATCGATAATGTCCGGGCGGCTTCTAGGATCAAAAAGAAATAATGCGTCTTCAATGTATTTTGTTATGAAAACAAATTTAAGTTTTTATGGGTTGATTTAGCAGATTATGAGTGAAACTAATCGCATGGAAAATGGTGATGTTTGTTCATTTTACATATTCAATAAGGAAATTAGGGTTCTCCCTGGGGGCCAGTACCCGTAAGGATTGGGGGACACCCGTACCGCTATTGAGGGGACCCGTACGGATATGGGGGACCCATATAGGTCCTCTTTGGACCCAAATAGAACCTTATTTCAGTTAAAAAGAGCAGATTTATGGAGAAAGAACAGAATAAAATGGGATTTCCTTCCATATGGGTATGGCGCACCGATTTAATATCTCTAGGGATATAAAGGTGCCAATAAGGCCTATATAGGTCAGGACCAAACCCAAAATAGATCAAAGGATAGATCAAGGAAGATACATAAAAAAGATGACAAAAATATATGAAAAGTGAGTCTCTTTGAAACTCAGGAGCGTACCTTTACAATTTGAATCCACTTTGAAGCAATCCCAAAATCGAGAGAGAGTCTAGCCAAAGCAGATACAGATATAGTGATTTTAGGACTATTTAGGTGAGTGTTTGCACGGACCAAACCTCCCCTAATCCTAATAAATGAAGCTAGGAATGAATAAAATATGGACAAAACCTCAAAGAATAGGTTTTCTCCCTATTTTATTCCTCCTATACTTCTTCTATACCCTTTCTAAACCTATGAGAATTGTTGGGAAGTAAAATGTATAGTGTATTTAATGTTCTTGACTTGAATCCTTTTGAAAGTGAGGCAAAATGCCTCTATTTATAGGGAAAAATGAAGTCTGAACATAATAAATTGTATTTATAGTTGATTTCTTCTAAATAAGGCATGATTGCAATCAAAGATGTCTGATTGCTCTCAATGGGGGCCTATACTGGTGTGGTGGGACCTATATAGGTCCTGGTAGGACCCGTACAAGTCCCCTCAAGCTGTGAGCAGGCATGGGGCTGTACAGGTCAACCTATAGACCCATACCCCCAAGGTGTGACCCGTACGGGTCCCTAAAGGAAGTCTAGGTCACCAAACTCGGGCTAAACTCATCTCTGCTGCATTAGGGACACCTCTAATGGATAATACCTATAAAGAATAGCATTATCTAGCTCTCATCTTTGTTTTGTGAGAAGGACCGTTAAAACCCAATGCTCACACTATGCAAAAGCAGAAAATAAAAAAAGAAAAAGAAAAAAAAGAGAAAGTTTGCTGGATTGAAAACTCGAAAAGGGTGATCCAAGCAAAAATTAAGACATTGGAGTTTTATAGGTTGAGAAAATATCCAAATGTAACTCCCTATGCAAAAATAAGTACTCAATGCTCAATCTGACACATGTCGTCAAGTCATCAGGCCAAACGTCTCCTCTACTCCCTAGTGAGAATAGCTCCAACTTGTCACGAACGATAGCTCCAATCAATGCTGGCAGTCAGCTGCTCCCCATGAGTACTCAAAACTTATATAGCAGCAATGTATCCCCTGTAGAACTCATCAGTCTCAATAATCCTTGGGCGATCATACCTTATAACCCTGAAATGGGTAGTCGTGGCCCATTTCTAAGTAATAATGAAAGGCTAAATCAGATGGGTACATAATAGGATTAGTAATACAGAAGGAAGTGGGAATATACTGGGTATCCCTATATAGCCTGGATAATCGGGAGGCTGAATAAGAAGTCACCATTTATAACCCAAGCAACTGAACTCCACCAGACCATAGCTCAGTAATCATATTAGAAATCTTCCACCAAGGGCAAACCTAGCATATATGACTCTCAGAATATACCTGCAAAATCCTAGTCTACTCAGCTAAATGAAGATCTCAATGACTAGAAGTGGTAGTAGCCCGAGTAGCAAAGTGAGAAGGATTATTGGTAGGGGGAGTAATTAATGCCCATTTCTCCAAAATCCACACCTGAAAGGACATGTTAGTATAGTTTATTTGATAAAGAATGAAGAAATGGCAGTCTAGTCTGTTACCTGAAGAAGTGAAAAATAGTCCGTGACCAGGTCTATGTCCTGAGAAGTAGTGTCTAAGTGAAGAAGCGTCTCAGCTAGCGTAATAGCAGCCGATGATGATCCCTTGGCTAATTTATTGATGACCAAAAGCAGACGAAAAGATGCTACACTGTGATCAACCCCACAGATATACTATCTCATTAGTAGTAAAACCACCATCAAAGGCTAGGCTAAGTGAGTCCTAGGGGCACTCATACACCACTCCAACACTCTCTCCAGCTGAAATCCAGATGCCCTAGGGGCATGGGAAAGAAATCCATCTAAGTCCAAGCCAAAAACCCCTAGCAAATCTGTGGCAGACCCAAAAATGATAGTTGGAATAACTATCTCTGCGCACCTCTTGTATGGAACTCCTAGAATGGCGCTAAACTCCTAAAATAAAGCACACAGCTCCATGTTCCCGAAGTAAACCACCCAGTCGACAGGATCCCATAAAGTACAAGTAGCTCAAATTCGCGTGATATTTATCGAATGACCGGTTTAGAACCTCAGGTTCCATAATCTAAAAGGTTTTAACCCATCTCACTCCTACTTCCCAAGGTGAATCAGAAAATCCTAGAGCCTATCACCAAATAAAGCTATAATCAGCAAACAAAAAGGGAAAACATAGCAAAAAGCTGTAATCTGTAGTTGATCATGGTACCGTGATTTGGATAGTGGTACTGTGATCAATTTTGCTTTTCCAGCTCTCCATACTCTTAATTCATGGCCAATCAATTGGGGTACCGTGATCAATTCGAAGATTAGTTGATTATAAGCAGAAAATTAGTAAATTCATCAATAGGGTAGTAAATCAAAGGCAAAAATTTGTAATATATAGCAAAAATGTATATTTTCAAGTCAAAATCTATTCAAATTTTGAAAAAGAGGAAAAAGTAAATCCTAACCTAATCGAGACGATCATCGTCGCCCTCCACCTCATCATTAGTCCCTGAGCTACCCAAAGATGACTCTGACACCTCTGGGAGTCCCTACTCATTCCTCAACTTGGAGCGCAATTCCCTAAACCTCATTGCCTCAGCCTCGGTCCTCTCAGCTCGAACAATGGCATTATGAGCCTCTGCCTCCACTGACAAAGCTCTCATAGTGGCCACCCTATCTTGATCCTCAACAACTACCTGATGCTCATCAAGATCACCCAAAGTAGTCTGCATAAACATACATAGTGCATTAGTTTAACTAGGGGCATTCACATCGCATGCATTATATATGCACAATTACATAGGACATGTACATACCTCCATCAGAATCATCTGAGTCCTCAAAAGGTCCCCAAGTGACTAATACCCGCTTGCTATCTCCTCTACCTTAGCTCGTGGGATCTATGAATACAAAGTTTTACTCAAATAATTACAATTTCAAACCATTAAAGGGACAAATACAAAGAAGAGAAGAGGAAAAAAAACTCATATGAGTGGCGCCAGCTAGGGTAAAGACTAGATGATGGATAGAAGGAGTAAGGTGATGAGTCACTCGCCTACCAAATCCCATCATGATGATGAAAGTTGTATCGAGAGTAGTCTTCAAGTGACCCTCCATGAAGCCTACTTACTGAGCTAGTGCCTGCACTGGAGCAAATAGAGATGCAGCAGCCGCTGGGGCTTCCTCCATGCCACCCACACTACTACTTGAGGTTTGGCGTCTCCTCTTGTGAGGGAGGTCCTAAAATTTAAAACTCAAAACTTAGAACTAAACATGGGCATCACCATGAATTCAAAGATAAAAGCCAAAAAAATACCAGAAAAGGCCCAGCTAGACCAATTGGAGGAGCAAGATAGGGGATCAGCTAGCCAGGAACTCAAGATATGAACCCTTAATAGAAGCAGCTATATACCCAGTCCCATCACTAATAATGCACCACTCTACATCTAGCAGGAGATATGGATAGAACAGATCTACCAGAGGACCAGGGGGAGCTAACCTCAAAGCCAGCATGGCCACAGTCTGCAGGCCTTCCACCCTCCCTCCCAGATACCCCTCGATGCTATGGGGGCACTCCAAGAGGAAGCGCCTATCATCAAAAGCTATCTGGGAAGTTTAAACTGTAGTCCAGTGAGCAGTAGCCTCCTATGGGTCATGATAAAGTTGAAATATAGTCATAGTTGCGGTAAATTACTTAACTCATGTAAATACAGTTTCTATTAATGTTTGTATTCAAAGTGTAGGTCAAAGAACATACCTGCTCAAAGGTAAGGATCCTCAAGATCCGCCTTAAGTTAGAAGACCCCCTAGTCACCATAGACCAACTCTGTGTCCACTTGCTGACCACAGGGGCATCCTCAGCAACGTTGCCCATCTTTATAGGCATAGGAAGGAGGACATGCTCAAAGACCCATATATGCGTCAAAGTATGACCAACACAAAAGGGAATAAACATTAGTCAAAGATGATTTGGAGAAGAAAGCAGGAAAAAAACTGAAAAAATGCAAGAATAAAAGAAAGAAAGCAATAAATATACCTAAATGAAAAGGTGACTGACCTTCACCTCCCTCTTATCTCCTCAGGCACAAACATCCAGCCTAAAATACAATTGACCAAGAGCAGCTCTACTCTAGTTTAGCTTGGAGACTTGATCTAAGTCCTCGAGAGCTGAAAGCAAGCCATAATTCATGCCACTAGATCCCTATAGGAAGCGGACCATAGTCAGGAGTGTGAGAATAAAACCCCGAGCATACTGATCACACTGATCATCAGTCAAATCTCTCTACAGCTAAAATTTCTTCAACTTCTCATACTTAAGGTGGGTGACATCCTACCTCAACCCTAGAAATCTCTCCACGTAAGCTCAAATATGGATGTCAAAGTGGAAGCGGTCCGTATACACATTAAAGTGTATGGTAGTCACAGTGAAAGGTAGCCCCAGCACAGCCACCATATCTGATAGAGACCACTCAACCAGCATGGTGAGAGCCCCAACAAAAGTCTTACGGCCCCTGGCCCTCAAGCTCAGCACCAGATCCTCAAATCCAGCATCATGGATCCATCGATGGATGCCAACATCAGTAATGGCATCCCACTAGGTCCAACAAGTGGAAAGAGATCCCAAAGTCATCCTCAAAAGCTCCTACAAAAAGAAAAAACCAAAAAAAAATTCATGATAAGTATCTTCATTTCCAGTATTCATGCATATACATGACTTAAATTGCTTAAAATATAGTTTGGAATCATGTTACAGCATTTAAAAAATCACAAAAATAACCGAAAGCCTGAAAATGCATGAAATGGCATTTTTGCCATCTACATTATGGTACCGTGATCAATGGATCATTGTACCATAATTGTGATCATGGCACCGTGATCGATTATGGTATAGCGCCAAAAAGACAGTTGAATTTGGTCCTCTCCCAAAAATAAAAAAAATCATCAAAAATCAACAAATCCAGGCCTAATACATGTTATTTAGGAAGCTTCAATCAATCGAAAACCTTTTTTTAACTCTAAATTCAACCAAGCATGCATATACAATTTTGAATTCTAATTGTAAGTTCCAATTATTCCAAATTAAAATTGAGATCGAAAAGAGTGATTTGAAACTACTAATTTATCTGCGAGATGCATGTTGTAGTTGACGCTGGCTAAGACTCAGCTCCTGGCCCTCCTCAAGATCCAAGTGCCTCTCATCGGAATCCAAGCAAGAGGCTTTCCCGACATCTAATTGAAAGCGATGAGTCTATAGAATTAGAGTCAACTTGGCCTGGATGATGGCTCGTGCATGCTCAAGCCTTGCTTTGTGAAACATGGTGAAATCTTGGTCAACAAATCAAAAGAAATCAGAAAAAGAAGAAGGAAAAAGCTCTAGTTGCAATTTTGAGTAAAGTAGCGTTTAATAAGAAAAGTTGGCCTTTTGTAGGTTCAAGAAAAATATCGATCATGGTACCGTAATCAATGAAAATGGCACCTCAATTTAGATCACGGCATCGTGATCTACTTCACCAAGGCAAATTTGTTTTTGTCTTTGCTCTTTAATTAAAGGGGCAATGTAGCAAAGCTCAATTATCATGACTAAGGGATTCATTAACAAGAGTTTCTCAACAAAATATTTTGACAACAAATGTCCCAATGACTGCTTTATCCCCAGCAGATAATTCGGTCCATTCTCAACTATAAGCTAATCATCCCCATGGACGATCCAATATCTTATCCTTAACAGATAGTTCAAATACAGGTGACATTATTATATCAAAATCCTAATAGCCTAGAAGTCTCTAATAGATACCTTATCCTTAGCAAACAAATTAGAATCGAATGATTTGAAAATCCCCAGCATATAATTCAATTTTTACCAAACAATCTTTTTATCCCCAGCAGATCAATACCTTGCATTCCTTCGCAGTGGAGTAGACATCACTCTTGGTTTACAAAAAAAACAATTCAAGATGAAATAATCCCAAGCACTTCTCATTCCTTAACAGTGGAGTAGACATCACTCTTGGGAGACCCAAAAACCAATTTGAGATGAAATAATCCCGAGCAATTCTCATTCCTTTATAGTGGAGCAGATATCACTCTTAGGAGGCCAAAAAATCCAATTCGAGATGAATAATCCCAAGCACTTCTCATTCCTTTAAAGTGGAGCAGACATCACTCTTAGGAGACCAAAAACCAATTCAAGATGAAATAATCCCGAGCACTTCTCATTCCTTTATAGTGGAACAGACATCACTTTTAGGAAGCAAGTCAAGATTAATTCAAGATGAAATAATCTTAAGAACCAAGAACAATTTGAGATGAAGTAATCCTAAGCACCTCTCATTCCTTTGTAGTGGAGAAGACATCATTCTTAGGAAGACATCAGAATCCGTTTGAGATGAAATAATCATGAGCACCTCTCATTCCTTCGCAGCAGAGCATACATCACTCTTACGGAGACATCAGAATTAGTTTGAGATAAAATAATCTTAGGCACCAAGATCCATTCAAGATGAAATAACCTTGAGCGCCAGATTTCTTTGTAGTGAATCAAATATCGTTCTAGAAGTTAAATCAAGTTCAGTGACCTTGCTATCTCTAGTAGAGTCATTGAGAAGACTTATTTATCACTATAAGGTGGCCTAGATCACCCCGAGATGAATGAAGATTTCAAATATCCCCACAAGTCAAAGAATTTCAAGCAGCCTACTATTCTTCTTCAGATAAGAATTCTTAATTAAAAGGGCAAAAACTTTTGTTTCTGATAAAAGTTAATTACAAATGATTATGTTTTAGATCAGCAGGTAAGTATTTCTTATCTCTATTCTGCTCATTCTGGTCACACGAACATTTAAGACCTCGATCTTTATGTCTTATGAGGGGCAGTCTGTTAGCATGAAATTTCGATGACCCATTAGTCAATGATGAAAGGTTTACATTCTACCTTGGATATTCTCACATTTTAGGTTCACGAGTTAGTCCACAGAAATGAGCCTCGACGAGCAAAAATCATATCCCTTTTAAAGAGCCAAAAGTGAAATATTCACTTTACCCTAGTTGATTGGGATATCATGATCGATTCTTTCCCAATTTAGTTCACTGCCTCAAATCCAAATTTCATTTACTAAAACCCAAGAATCACGGCATCGTGATCCCGATTGCGATACCGTGATCGAGTCAAAAGGAAAAATATTTTCTGAATTAAATTCCTTTTCCTCATTAGTTGAGATTTGATTTTTTACCAGTTTATAGTGGCAAGAACTTTATAAATAGAGCCCTAAACACCAAAAATAAACACAACTCAATATTCTAAAAATACTCTCAAAATTCCTTGGTGAATTAGCAAAGTTCTGCCGAGTTTTCTACTTTTATTCATTCTAGTTTATAACAAAGAAAGGAATTAACTTGCTCGATTTATCTTTTTGTTATTTACAGAAGTCTATGAGTCCTTCTTTCATTCATTCTAGTTCTTCGAGGTTCTCTTCGTCAAGATTGCTCCTAAATAGAAAAACAAGAATCCTACTCCACAAGGTAATAACCTAAGACTAAAAGTTATTTAAATTCAATTTTTGTCAACTTATTATATTTTAAGAGGATAAGAGCTCTTTGTGGTGATTGGAAAGCAGGCACTCAGGTACGCTTTTTAAACCTTCTTGTTTTATTTTGAAAATAGCCTGTTTTGCTTTCTATAAACTGTTTATCTGTATTTCGATCACGGTACTATGATCCCTATAGCGATGTTGTGATCCCTTCCTAGGGAGAATACCTGAAATCTAGTATTTTATCCTAAGGCATTTATTTGCAGGTCCAAAAGGGTATTCTGCCCCAGGAATTGTTTGTAATATATTCTACAATTGTTTTTATGCCATGTAAACATTTTTAAATTATATTTTGTGATGCCATGATCGCATTGAGGCGATATGTTTTGCATTAAACAAATTCTCTCTCTCACCCCTTTTCTTTAAAATCAATCATAGGTAATAATTGTTATTAAATAAATTAACGTTGTCAATGGAACATGTGTTTAATCGGCTAGGGAGAATCTCTGCATTATGGTTTAGTGTTGTTTTCTTGGAGATGATGCTATTCCAAATTCCTGGAAAGAGATGATCTAGGTGGCAACTCTGAGTTATAATCCAAGGATTTAGGTTCTTGGATCTTTTTAAAATTATTTTCATAAAATCATAAAAATCCCAGTGGATCATAATGCCTCGATTTATGACCCACAAGTAGCTTTGACCCAAACCCGACCCGATCGACCGGACTCGGAAAGCCTCGCCTGCTCTTAGCGAGAGTTTGTTTTTATCATGTTTTGTCTGTTGTGATTCCATTAAATGAGCTCCTGGGTTTTTATGCGAGGAGTCATTTTTGTTGATTTAATTTTAATGTCGGGACTGCGCTGGAGATTGATTTGATCAAAATGTATGAATGTTATCTTGTTGAAAGAAAACATATTAAATGAACAAAAATAGAGTCAGGAACCCTATTTTTATAGAAATGAGAGTCACCACCCTGTTCAGCTCCACCGGGAAATTGTGGTACATTGATCCGCCATGGATTTTCATACCTAAAAAATGAGATTCTAAGTCTAGAAAAAATAGTTAATCATTACATTTGATTCAATTTGGTTGTTTTTATGCTTTGATGATTTGTCAATTGCTAATTTGACCCTAAATCCATTTTCAGTTATAAGGATAATAGAAAAATAAATTGCAGGAAACTAAATTGTCGAAATTAAATAATTATTACAATAACCAGAGGTTAGTAATAAATAGTTAGTGACTTGGAGGAGATGGATTAGTCATTGATTATTCAGAAAAAATAACAATTAATATACAAAAAATTAATTTTGTGGACAAAAAATGTCTTTTTTATGAAAATAATGCCTAATCGGGTATTTTATCAAGTTTTTGTCATTTTTATCATTTTTAACAAAAAAGCAAAAGGAACTAAAAGTAAATGTTAGTGGGTTAATGTATAGTAAAAATTACCAAAATGACCAAGAGATCAGTAAAATGGCAAATAAGCTGCAGAAATAGAAAAGTCCAACTATTGCTCCTTTGGCTCCATGAAAATTTCCTGTACAATCAACTTAACTTATTAATGTAATTAGTGGATGAATGGAATGCAAAAAAGACAATTATTGAGAAAATTATTAGATATTGCAAAAGGTATAGGAAAGTAATAAAGTTGGGATAATAATCTAATTTACACTTAGTTTACCTTTTACGATGTCTAGAGTTGGTTAAGGGCTGGTTTTGGAATAGAAACTTGATAAGTGTAATTTGTATCATGTAAATACTAGTCATATAGCCTTAAAATCTTCTTATCTATGGTGGAAATGTGTATTTATTGGTGCTTTTGCTAATTATTTCAGAGCATTAGTTAATTTTACTGAGGTTGCTACCAAGGAGCAGGAATTCGGGCATTGAGATCACAAAACTGAACCGAAAGAAGGAGAGGCTACCACAACCCACAAGGATGTTGACAACTGAGCAAAAACCCATCTTATAGAAGGATATTGCATCTGGAGAAGTAGAAAAGCAAGTGGGTGGCAGTGGATGGCATCTTTTCAAGAGGTGCATTTTGGCTTATTCAACACCAACTTTTGCAACTTGCAATTTTACTCTTCTCAAGACAATTAATTTCAAGAAGCTTTATTTTGATTGGATGAGTTTTATTTTGTAATATTTTGTTAAGCATGAGGTGGCATGTCTAGAACCTTCCTCCTTATGCTATAAATTTGGATAAAGTCTCACCTTGAGAAATCATCTCATATCATACCACCTATCATCTTCGAGGAAGCCTTATAATTGGCTATCCTTTACCGTAAAGATACTTATTATAATATATATTAAGATGGTTATTATTTTCAGAAATTCTTTGAGATTTATTCTTATCTTTTATGAGCAACAAATCTCCTATTGGTGGCATTTCCAATGAGTAGCAGATCCATGGCATGATTTACTTATTCTCTTATTTTAGCATCATCTATAGTGGATTGTTTAGTATTAAACTTCACTCTCATAAGAATGGCCTAACTTATGCATAGTGAACAAGAAAATATGAGAAGTGACTTATACACAAACCTAATACTAAACACACATCTAAAAAATCTGAAAAGTGATTAGATTGTGTTAGGGGTTTCAAATCTGTTGAATGCTTGCATTGAACTTTATGCTTAAAGTATAAATACTAAGGGATATACATGTAGCAAAGATTTAAAGAACTAGAAAAAGGGTGGCCACAACTAGTAACTAAAGATGTAAGAAACCTAGATCCTGAAGTTCTAAACATGCTAAAATAATAGGAGTAATCATAACTAAAAATGTGTGATCACTGGGAATGCTTGCCATGTTATAATTCTGGTCATAGTAATCATTTACAGCAACCACTTTTACTTTTTTGCTTCTATCTTACTTTCTAGCTTTTTCATTAAACTCAATTCATTCAACATTAAACTTATACTCACTAATTTATATTTGGATTTAAATTAATTCTCTTGCTCTCTGTGGGATACGACCTTGTGCTTACCACTAACTACTGATCATGACCTAGTGCACTTACTAGATCACATTCATCTCACAGACAACAAGTTTTTATTGCCATTACCAAGGGGCAACGTGTGAAGTATTTAAATTTATTTTGTAAATTTGTGCATTTAATCCGTTTGTTGTCATTTGTGAAGGAGATCTTTTATTAGTAGCAATCATTGTTGTATGTGTAGAGCTGGTCGCCCCCTGATCTCAATAGATCCAGAAATTGAAAGAACTCGTCGAAGATTAAGTGGAGCAGCTAGAAGAGGGTGTAGACAACAAAGGATGGTTGACTCAACCAATCCACCAAACGGCAATGGACGGCCAGAAGGAGAAGGCGAGGTTAACTTGCCCCTATCAAGCCAAACACTCAAGGAGTATAGTTGACCATCAACTGAGGGACACTCTTCTTGCATTATGATACCCAATGAAGGGAACAACCTCTTTGAGATCAAAGCCTATATAATCCAAATGCTCTAAGCAGCCATTCAATTTGGAGGTTTGCGAGGAGAAGATCCTAATGCTTACATCTACGAATTTGTTACTATATGTGATACCTTTTGCACAAACAGAGCAATCACAGATGATGTCATAAGACTGAAGCTTTTCCCTTTCTATTTAAGGGTCAAAGCTAAAAACTGGCTAAAAAATCTTCAGCCTGGATCCATAAGAACATGGGATCAGTTGGCACAAGCATTTCTTACTAACTACTTTCCACCAAGGCAAGCAATCAAACTCAGAAATGAGGTGACTCGTTTCTCGCAACAACCAGATGAATCCTTGTCTAAGGCATGGGAAAGATACAAAGAACTCTTAAGGAGAGTGCCAAATCACCAAATACCCATATGGGTACAAATCCAAAATTTCTATAATGGGTTAACTAATGCCCATAATATCCAAATCGAATCCACAGCCAATGGAGTTCCATAAGAGCTTGCCCTAGAGGAATTGTATGAGCTCATTAAAAAGCTAGTAAACACTAGCTGTAAATGGCATTTGGTTAGTGAAGAAAGAAGCAAACCTAGAGAGCCAGAATCTATTATGAAACTCTCCTAAAAGGTTGACCTAATCCTCAAGAAACTTGCTAAGCAACATGTTTCAGCAATCACTAATGCTCAAGTTATTTGTGATTTTTATGGTGAAAACCACAAAAATATTGACTATGATACTCCTCTTGACCAAGAGCAGTGTGATTACATTGGGAACAACCTCACGAACAATCCATTTTCAAATACATACAATACTGGCTGGCACAATCATCCCAACTTTTCATGGAAAAATCAAGGCAAGCAAATTCCTTACCACCAACCATAAAACAATTTTTCCCAGCACCAACCAAACCAAATAGAGCAGCAATCAGGCCCATCTCAACAATCAAAGAACTCTAAAATTGAGGAGATGAAGGAAATGATGATGTAGTTTATAAAGCAAATACAGACTTCTATGAAGAATTTGGACACACAATTTCAGCAACTTACCACCATTGTCACTCCCGAAAATAAAGGAGTAATGCCAAGCAATAAAGAGCCTAATCCAAGAGAAGAGTGCAAGGTTGTCACCTTGAGAAGTGGTAAAAATTATTAAATTTCTAACCCTATGGTTGTTAGTAAATGTACAGGTAAGAAGAATGAAATAACCAAAACCACGAAAGATCAAGTTAAAGGCAGTGACCACACTAAATCTAAATAGCAGGCACAACCTACCTTCAACGTGCAGCAATGACAACTAGTACCTAACCTAGAGCAACCAAAAGAGAGTGAGCCTATGATCACCACTAAGGAACAACCAGTGATCACCACCAAGGATTCCATTCTTAAAAAGTAACCAATTCCAGCTTACCAACCAAGGATTCCTTATCCTTAAAGAGCCAAGTAGCATGAAATGGCTAAGCTATTTGATAAATTTTCAGAAGTCTTTAAGAAACTTCACATTAACATTCCTTTTGTAGAAGCACTTGCACAAATGCCCATGTATGTGAAATTCTTGAAGAACTTGTTGGCAAACAAGAAGAAATTGGAAAATGTGGCCATGGTTCAACTGAATAGAGATTGCTCCTCCATCCTCCAAAGTAGGCAACCCTTGCCTAAGAAATCAAAAGATCTAGGGAGTTTCTTTATACCTTACTCTATTGGTAATCTAAATATTGACAATGCACTTTGTGATTTAGGGGAAAGCACAAATCTGATGCCATATTACATTTATAAGGAACTAGGCTTAGGAGAACCACAACCGACTAAAGTATCTATACAACTTGCTGATAGAATTATTAGGTATCCTACAGTCATTATAGAATATGTTTTAGCTAAGGTTGGAAAGCTTATTTTGCTTGTTGACTTCAATATCATGGATATGGATGAAGAGTTTCATGTTCCTATCATTTTAGGTAGATCATTCCTTACTACTGGAAGAGCTTTGATTGATGTAATTAATGGCAAACTGATTTTGAAATTTCATGATGAAGAAGTAACATTTAAAATGAATTAAGCAATGAAACAACCTTCTTCCCTTGATGATCAATGTTATTTTATTGATACCACAAATTTACACTTAAATCCTTTTATTTTGTAGGAACTTGAAAATTTTGATCACAAGGAAGAAGAGGAAATTTTTCCAGAGTAGGCAGAAATGATTGCCCCAGAAGAAATTTTGCCGCAACAACTACTCTTAATAGAGGAGCAACTAAAACTGTCACAGCAATCACACTGTCCACAACCCATATACAGAAATTAGCTTGTTGAATCCTTAAATCGCACACCAAACTTGTCTCCTAAAACATCACTCGAAGAACCCCCTGATCTTGAGCTAAAACCTTTACCTCCTCTCTTGGAAATTGCATTTCTTGATCCCCCTAACAAATTACCAGTCATAATCTCTTCCAAACTCACCCCTGACCAAAAATCCCAATGAATTGAGATTTTAAGCAAGAATAAGGATGAATTGGCATGGACAACTACTGACATAAAAGGGATTAGTGCCTCAAATTGTGTGCATAGAATTTTGATAGAGGACCACCAAAACTAGTGGTGCATCCACAGAGAAGAATCAATCCCAACATGGAAGAAGTGGTGAGAAAAGAGGTGATCAAACTCCTAGATGCAGGAATCATTTATCTTATTTTAGATAGTGTTTGGACTAGTCCTGTCCAAGTAGTTCTAAAGAAAGGAGGCATGACAGTGGTGCAAAATGAAAAAAAATGAACTCATTCCAACTGAAATAGTGTCTGGATGGAGAGTTTGCACTAATTATCGCAAACTCAATGAGGCAACCAGAAAAGATCACCTTCCACTTCCTTTCATTGATCAAATGTTAGAAATATTAGCTGGCTACAAGTTCTATTGTTTTCTTGATATCTATTCAGGGTATAACCAAATTGTGATCCATCCTTTGGATTAGGAGAAAATAGCCTTTACTTGACCCTATGGTGTTTTTGCCAGTAGGAGGATGCCATTTGGACTTTGCAATGCCCCAACAACTTTTCAAAGATGCATGATGGCTATCTTACATGACATGATGGATAAAATGGTCGAGATCTTCATGGATGATTTTTTAGTCTATGGAGCAACCTTTCACTCTTGCCTAAGCAATCTTGAAGCGATTTTAATGAGATGCAAAGAGACCAATCTGGTCTTGAATTGGGAAAAATGCCACTTCATGGTCAATGAAGGCATTGTTCTTAGTCACAAGATTTTAGAAAAGGGCATTGGAGTAGACCAAGCCAAGGTAGAGATCATTGAGAAGCTTATTGTCCCCAAATTAGTCAAAGAAGTCAGAAGCTTTTTTAGACATGCTGGATTTTATAGAACACTCATCAAAGATTTCTCCAAGATAGCTCAACCAATAATAGCACTTCTCCATAAAGATATTGAGTTCAAATTTGATTAAGCATGCATCAAGGCATTCAATGAACTCAAAGCAAGATTACTCAAAGAACCCATTTTGATTGCCCCTAACTAGGAGCAACCATTTGAGCTGATGTGTAATGTAAGTGATTCTTGCATTGGGGCTATTCTAGGCTAAAGGATAGACAAGCATTTTAGGCCCATATACTATGCAAGCAAAACGTTGACTAAAACTCAACAAAAATACAATGTTACTGAAAAAGGAGTTGCTTGTTATGGTCAATGCTTTTGATAAGTATAGATCTTACTTGGACTTGTCAAATGTCCTGTGTTCACTGATCATGTAGCCTTGAAGTACTTATTGGCAAAGAAAGATACAAAGCCAAGGCTGATTAGACGGTTACTCCTCCTACAAGAATTTGATTTGGAAATCCAAGAAAAGAAGGGATTAGTGAATGTTACAGTAGATAATTTGTCAAGAATTCCTAGTGGCAACCATTCGGAGCAAGTAGAGATCACTGAGTTTTTCCATGTTGCACATTTACTCGCGGTGAGATCACTCCATTGGTTTGCTGATTTTGTTAACTTTCTTGCTTGTGGAATTAAACCTGTTTTACCTTATGCTCAAAAGAAAAAGTTCTTTGCTTACTTAAAATACTATTTTTAGGAAGAACCATTTCTTTTTAAGCTATATGCAGATTAAATCAAAAGAAGGTGCATTGAAGAAGTTCCAGCAATCATAACCATGTGTCATAGCAAGGAAGCAGGTGCACATTTTAGAGCAAGTAGAACAGCAACAAACGTGCTTGAATGTGGCTTTTATTGGAAACAATCTTTAAGGATTGCCGAAGGTTTGTTATAGAGTGTAATGAGTGTCAAAGGATAGGTAATATCTCAGCCAAGAATAGTATGCCCTTGAATAACATTGTGGTATGTGAAATTTTTTATGTATGGGGAATTGATTTCACGGGCCTATTTCCAAGTTCGTATGGTAACAAATACATTCTTCTTACTATTGATTATGTGAGTAAATGCATAGAGGCACTTGCTAGTCCTACAAATGATGCTAGGGTAGTGGTAAAATTCTTGAAAAAACTTTTTACTCATTTTTTAGTACCTAGGGCAATCATCACTGATCAAGGAACTTTTCAATAACCAATTTGAGAAATTACTTAACAAATATGGGGTAACTTATAGAATTTCCACTCCTTACCACCCACAAATAAGTGGGCAAGATGAAATTTTCAATAGGGAAATCAAAAGAATCCTAGAGAAAACTATTAGTAATGTTAGGAAGGATTTGGTAAATAAGCTTGGTATTGCATTGTGGGCTTATAGAACTGCATATAAAACCCCTATAGGAATGTCCCCATTTAGATTGCTATATGGGAAAGCTTTCCACTTGCATGTCGAATTAAAGTTTAAAGCATTGTGGGCACTAACTTTGTTGAATTTGGACAGGAATGTAGTTGGAGAACAAAGAAGGTTGCAGCTCAATGAATTGGAAGAATTTAGACTGTTTAGCTATGAGAATGCCAGGAATTACTAGGAAAAGACCAAGAAACGGTATGAGAAAAGAATTCAAAATTAAGACTTTCAACTTGGGCAACAAATACTCTTATACAACTCAAGATTGAAACTATTCCCTAGAAAACTGATGTCAAGGTGGACAGGTCCAAATGTTGTTCAACAAGTGTTCCCTCATGGAGTTATGGAAATTGTAAGCACTATGGGGAAATCATTCAAAGTAAATGGGCAAAGACTAAAACCGTACCTCATGAATGACAAATCAAGGGTTGTTATGGAAACACAGCAACTGCAACCACCTTAAGAAGCAACCACTAATTTGGTGTCCGCTCTAAACACCAATTGGAGCAACCATTGAGCCCAAGCTCAATCGTGTAACCTTGTAAATAATTGTTTCTTTCCTTTATTTATAGTATTTTTATGTTTCTATTTTGCATTTTGTAGGTCCAAATTGACTAAGTAAGGGAAGGCAACAATAAGAAACCACTCATCTAGCTTCTTGTCGTTTCTCTTACTAAAATCTTATTCTTTTTGAAATCCATTTCAAAATTGGTCATTTTCTCAACTTGGGTATAAAGTGGTAAACCTGAAAGTTTTTGAAAAAAGGGGGGCTTAAATTTTCTGAACTTTCTTAAAGAAATTCATTTTGCAAAGTGATCACCACAACAATTTTTCTCTCTCATTAATTTCACGAAAATGTAAATAAGTGAAAAATGAATTTTTGCATGCCAAGGGTGACGTGTCACCATGGAAAAAAGGGTAGGTGATGAGTTGTTTTGAGCTTAAAAGTTACCCTACATTTAAATCATTACCCTCTTACTTTTTTGTCCCTAACTTATGCATGTATTTTGATTATGTATTTTGATTGGGCAATTCAAATCTCTTTTTAATTTTTCAACACAAATTAACTTGATTTTCTCTCAACTTACTTCAAAATAACGGTTTGGAAAAGAGAGTTTTAACTTTCAAAATTCTTCAAACCCCTTCAAAGCATTCTCTCTCCCATTTTAGTCATTGTTCATCTTCTTCCCGTCCAAATTTTTTGCCATTCTCAAACCTGCAACCATGGTTTTCACTTGACAATAAAGGGCTTCTTCAAGTACTCCGGCAAAATCCTCAACACCGATCCTAATTGAAGACTCATCCAAAACCAACTCCGACCTAATTTTGGAAAAAATGAAGGAATTCAAGGAAGATTATGAAAAGGGTCGTTTTGCATTCTTTAAGGATGATGTGTTTGAGCCTTTGAGATCTTTCAACTGCAGATCCCTCAAGAATGGAAATTGGATGATGAAATTTTGGCCATGCTTAAAGGGGCTGGATTGGAGGAATTTGCGACAAATGAAGAACCGGCCTATAAGGAGCTCACCCTAGAATTTCTCTGTACCCTTTCTAAAAAAGAAGAAGATTTGAAAAGCGATGATTTGAGTAAGTATTGTTAGTACCGATTAAAGCTTTTAGCAAGTAAAACAAGCACAACGGAAATTCAAAAATTATTCTAGTGACCAAGATCTCCTAAGCATGGCATGATTGATAATAGTGCTAGTCTTAAATTATTCTAAGTCATAAACACTTATTAAAAGGACATAATAATAATTTAACCACTTACCAGTTGAAGCGTGAATCCGGTACGTAGTAGAAAGACCCTCAGCTACATGCACAGACTCTAAAGTAGAAGCCCTCTATATATAGTCCACACAAGCACCACCGACTAAAACTTTCTAGAAAGGGAGTACCGATAAATAGGCAGAAGATAGCTAGATCTTCCCTACTAATTTATTCTAGAAGAAGTTCCCTTAATTTTCTATTCTAAGTAAATACGTCTTTCGATGGATCACTTTTAGGAACTAGAACAACTAAGAGAATAAGAGAGCAAGAGGAGTATGAAATTAAGGACGAAAAATAATGAAGGAGGAGGCCTCTATTTATAGTGGTTAGGAAATAATTCAAAGAACAATAAAGTCCCTAACCTTAACCAATATAAGTTAAAATAGAAAGGGCAATTAAGACTATTTAATTAAATTAGGAAGTAGAGACTAACACAAACACTAGGGAGCTTCCTTGGGGAGCAAGCTTCGCACTTGTACCCTAATACTGTTGGACACTGGCCAATAGTGTGGCTGCATTGTGGCCTATATAGGAGCACAGGCCAAGCAGGCTTGCACTACCCTCTAGTGGACTGCGCTCTGCACAACACACAGGACCAAGGCTTGTGTGTCCATTGCAGCCCACATAAGCCCCATGCGGGTTGAGCACCTACATAGCCCATAATGGGGCTGCATAGTGCACACCGCGGGCTGCCAAAGGTACCCCGCTTACACAAGGCCTATAGGCCTTTGTGCATTTCTGCACTGGCCCACGCATAGATTTTACGCATGTACTATCCAACAGTACATGTACAAATCCACTCACGTAGGTTCCTTGAACCCCACTCTGTATATGTTTCCACTTCCTTTTTTTAACTATTTTAACCTCCTTATTATTTAATGGGTTCATTGGTCCGACCAATGAAGATTGGTCTAACTAATATTATGGTCTAACCATATTTCCTTGCTCTTCTAGATTAGACCTAGTCTATTGGTTCTTTACATTGCTTGGTTAGAACTCAAAGTGTGTAACCTTATAGGATTCGGTAATATCGAGCCATCAAAAGTTTAACCTTGCTTAATCCCTTTTAAGAATTGACTGGCCCAGAGCTCCAGACCATTGTGGACACCGATTACTTTGATCGGTCATAGTGGATCTCTAGCAAAGGGAATATGACCCCTCAATATTTGGAATGTCACGTACATTGTGACTTAATCCCGGTTCTACAATAGTATCAATACAATTCACTCCTTCTATCAACTGTTAAGTATAATCTGGTTTCTAGGACTCGATTCAAGTGTTAGTCCACTAGTAGCTACAATAGTAACCCCAGTATTTAGTCTTGCTACAGAAATACACCACTCAACCATTTAATGAATTGATAAGGATCTCATCCTATCAACTCATACTCTGATAAGAGGTTTACGAGTGTGTCATTCCAACAAGTGGCCAAGGTACATCTCCCTTATATTGCTATAATGGAGTGATAGATTCCATCTTGACTACTCAGCTTACTAACGGACAGACATCAACTATACCCGTTATCATCCATATCACCCAATCTATAGAGTGCTTAGGTATGACCCAACATATAGCAACATCTAAACAAGGTAACTAGTATCTCAGGTCTAAGTATATTCATATTACTATTGTAATGAGACGATTAAACACCAATATGTAATATAGATCACTGAGCGTTGTCTCATAGTGATCTCCAATGTGTCTCCCTAAATACATTCTTGTGTTAACCTAAGGTACCACCCTCTAGCACTGGAGATATGCTACTCTGAATCAATTTCAAGAGGTATGACTACACATGCCAGTCTATCCGTATCATCAATGTCCAACCTTGATGATACTATAACTAGGGATATTTAGACAAATCATAATTGCACATGAACTAGTTCTTACCAACGTAGTCCCACTATTCCCTTGCAATATGATTATGTCATGGACTTTTGCAAACATATCAATGAATATATTCTAAACCAGTCATAATATATTTTCACAGTCATTGATATAACAAAAGAATGCCTTTATTAATATAACTTTGTTCGTACAAATAAAACTAACTAAGATATATTGCCTTAATTCCCTCTAGGGCATACATCATATCTAACAATATCCCACTTGCACTAGACCCAATTAGCTACGTGTCGTAAGCCATAACTATTAACATGCTTGTCATGCTTGATCTGTGTCAAAGGCTTGGTCAGACCATCCGCCTGGTTCTGATCTGTGGGTACATATTCCATCTATATATCCTTATCCCTAATCATATCTTGAACTATATGATATATTTTGTGTACATGTCCATTTCTTTGACGAGATTGTACTTCTTTTATATGAGCAATAGCCGCAGTGTCACTATTAGACACCACACCAAGATCACCTATAAATCTCTTTATCCCGCGAGCTTGTTTTGCTGCTTCTAAAGTAGTAATGTACTCAGATTCAGTGGTTGAATTGGTAGTTTTATCCTTTTTAGAACTTTTCCAAACAACCGCCCCTCCATTTAACATAAACAAGTAACCTGACTATGACTTGCAAGCATCTTTGTTAGATTGAAAACTTGCATCAGTGAATCCTTTTACTATGGGATCACCTCCTCCATATACCAAGAAAATTTCCTTAGTCCTTCTCAAGTACTTAAGGATTTTCTTAATAGCCTTCCAGTGGTTCTCACCTAGATTAGATTGAAATCTACTCATGATGCTCAGCACTTGTGAGACATCTGGTCGTGTGCATGCCATATCATACATGATAGATCCTATTACGGATGCATAGGGAATTCTATTTATGTGCAATCTCTCCACTTGTATCCCCGGACACTCAAACTTAGAAAGGTCAATTCCATCACACATTAGAAGATAACCCTTTCTTGATTGCTGAAGGTTGAACCTAGTCAATACCTTGTCTATTTATGTATCTGGTGAAAGACCTAGCAGCCTCTTGGATTTATATCTGTAGATCTATATACCTAGTATAAATGTTGCTTCTCCAAGATCTTTCATGGAGAACTTTCTTGACAGCCATGACTTAACCATTTGAAGAAGAGAAATGTCATTTCTTATTAGCAGTATGTCATCGACATATAGCACAAGAAAAATGACTGCACTCCCACTAACCTTCTTGTACACACAAGGCTCATAAGCATTCGATATAAAATTTAACTCTTTAATCGTATCATCCAACCTTATATTCCAACTCCTGGAGGCCTACTTAAGTCCATAAATGGATCTCTAAAGCTTGCATACCTTCAAGCCATTCTAAAACTTAAAACCCTCAGGTTGTATCATGTATACATCCCGATCCAAGTTCCCATTTAGGAAAGTGGTTTTCACATCCATCTGCCAGATCTCATAATCATAATGAGTAGTAATGGCCAAGAGTATCCTTATGGATTTAAGCATGGCTACCGGTGAAAATTTTTTGTCATAGTCAATACCTTCTCTTTGACTATAACCTTTTGCCACTAACCTTGCCTTATAGGTAATTACATTATAATCCATGTCACTTTTCTTCTTGAAAACCCATGTGTAACCTATGGGTCTAACCTCATTAGGTGCATCAACCAATTTGCATAATTGTTTTTCATACATGGAATCCATTTTTGATTTCATGGCTTTTAACCATTTATCAGAGTCTGAGCACTCCATTGCTTCCTTGTAGGTCTTAGGTTCATCATCCTCCATTAGAAAGATTTTTTTAGCATCTGGGATGAAAAATTGATATCTTTCAGGAGTATTGGGAACCTTACCAGATCTATGCAATGATCGTTGTATAACAGGTTGTTCGTCGATCACACTCTGTTGAGTATCAGGCGTAGGAATTATCAGTTGATCATCTTGTTTGCCTACTTAAATCTCATGTTCAAGGTTGTTCCCACTAGCTTTTGCAAGTAAGTGTTCCTTCTCAAGGAACTGGGCGATCCTAGAAATAAACACCTTTTGTTCCTTAGGACCATAAAAGGTATATCCTACTGTCTCTTTAGGATAACCTATGAACAAGCATTTGTCAGCCCTAGCTCCTAGCTTGTCTAACATCATCCTTTTAACATAGGCAGGACATCCCTAAACTCTCAAGTGAGAAAGAGAGGGTTTCTTACTATACCACCTTTTGTATAGTATTGTATCAACTGATTTTAAGGGCACACAGTTTAATATATAAACTGTGCTCTCAAGTGCGTATCCCCTAAAGGATTTGCTGAGACTTGCTTGGCTCATCATGGACCGAACCATGTCCAACAAAGTTCTATTCCACCTCTCAGACACACCATTGTGCTGAGGAGTATAAGGAAGGATCCATTGGGGTAATAATTCCATTATCCCTTAGATGATTTTGAAACTGTTGGCTTAAATATTCTCCTCCTAGGTCTAACCGAAGTGCTTAATATTCTTTCCATCCTGTTTCTCAACTTCATTCTTATAGTCTTTGAATCTTTCAAAACTATCTGATTTGTGCCTTATAAGGTGCAAATACCCATATCGTGAATAATCATCGATAAAAGATATGAAGTAGACAAATTCTCCATGTGCTTGCACATTTATTGGACCACATACATCTGTGTATATTATTTCCAATGTACTTGTGGCATGTTGCCCTTTTCCTTTGAAGGGTTTCTTTGTCATTTTACCTTATAAACAAGGTTTGCATGCCCTATAAGACTCCCACTCTATTGGGCCTAATTCACCACCTTTGTGTAATTTAGTTAAGCAGGTTTCATTTATATAGCCTAAACGACAATGCCATAAGTAGGATGATTTATCTTTATCTAATTTGAATCTCTTAGCATCATTCATATTAAAAAAATTTAGCTTTAGTATTTAAAACATATATGCCATCAAACAAAATTCCACTGCCATAAAGAATACTAGTTTTAGGAATTTGACAATCTTTATTATTAAATAAAACTTCAAATCCTTCTGCTACTAAACACACAATAGAAATAATATTCTTAGTAACAACCAAAATATAATAGCATTTATTTAATTCTAAAACTAGGCCACTTGGCAACTTGAGACTATATGTTCCTAAAGCTGATGCATCAACCCATGCTCCATTTCCAACTCGTAGGTCCAACTCTCCTTTAGCCAGCCTTCTATGGTTCTACAACCCCTGCAAAGAAGTATAAATATGAGTACCACATCCAGTATCTAATACCTATATAGACTCATAAGGAATAGTAGTGAAATTTTCAATTATGAACATACCTGAAGTAGTTCCCTTCTCAGGGCTCTTCTTCATATGGTCAGAGATAGGTGCCTTGGAATCCCTTTTCTAGTATCCTTATTTTCCACACTGGAAACATACATTTACAGTTCCTTTCTTATTTTTCTGCTTCTTATTGATCTTTTTCTTAGCCTTCAGACCCTTCTTTTTTGGTTCTTACCCTTCAAAGGTTTGGTTTTCTCAACCATCAGTAGATTTTTCTGATCCTACTTGATCTTAGGTTCTACTATTTTCAGCATGTTGATCAATTCTGGCATTGTCGTATCAATCTTGTTCTTATAATAATTAGTCACAAACTGCGAATAAATATCAGTAAGCAAAGTCAAAATGAGATCTATGCTTAACTCATGATCCATGAAAAAACCCAATCGACCAAGCTTCTCGACATAACCAAGAAGTTCTAAAACATGAGGAGAAGCTGAAGTTCCATCTTGCATCTTAGTCCCAAACAAAAGTCTCAAGGTCTCAAACCTCTTAGTCCTTGCTTACTTTGAAAAGAGTTCCTGAAGATGGAGAATCATGGTATCGAGATCCATATTCTTATACTGTTTTTGAAGCTCGGGATTCATGGTTCCCAATATTAAACATGTTGCAGATTCATGATCTTTCCTATGCTTCTTCCATGCCTCATGTTCCTCATAATTGCCAGCATCAAGTTCGTCAAGAAGGGGCTCATCCAAAACATAAGCCAGGATTTTGCCTCTAAGGACTATCCTCGCCGTCCTGAACCAATCAGTAAAATTGGTAGTATCCAATTTGTTTTCAAGAATAGCGTGAAAGTTTATGTTTATAGTCATATGCAACCTATATATAAGAAAAGAATTATTGCTTAAGACTTAGTTCTTCTACATGCATTTAATTTAAGGTCTTTTAATTAAATGCTTATTCCTACTATTTTTATTAAGATTTATTCAAAAACATAATAGCCCCTTCTATTGTCTTTCGAGAAACATGGTCTAAGTTAACCCCCGCTATCACGAGTCAAGCTAACTTAAATAGCTATAGGAGGATCTAACCCATTTGCATCCAATGCAATTTCTAATCCATTTGAGTTCCAACCAATGGATGTGCATAACCAATTATATGACTCATCAAATGATGCCTCTAGCCCGGCATTAGCTCCAATATTACAGATAACTAACCCAGTCTGGTTAAGACTTAACTCTAATTCAAATCATGTGACCAGACGATGTTAAAGAAGAAAGCATGATGTGCGTTAGCAATTCATTCAGTCAAAAGACCTAGAATCAAACTTCAATATTTAGGAAAGCTAATTTTGTCTTAATATTTATTGGGGATTTATTAGTGCAATAGGTCTCACCTAATCTAGGACTTATACATAGAAATGATTATAAAACTATAACTAATTTCGGGCTAGGGTCATGCTCAACTGGTAATTCATAATCATTCCATCATGCCAAGACTCCACATAGCATGTAAAACAAACAAGGGGGTTCATTGTTCTAGTTCTTGCACCTATGTCTATAAGTTTTAATTTAATAATTTAAACTTTCATTTGTAAAACCATATAATGAATAAAATTCATTATACTAGAAATCAACTAATTCAAAACAGACCTTTTGGTAATTAGAATCTAGAACCGATGAAATTCCCAGGTAGAAGAGGCCCTCTTGAAGTGAATGAGCAGCCTTGTCCAATCCTTGCCACAATAAACACGGGCTCTTCTGACTCAGTTAACCATAGACTAATTAAATTAAAGATTTCATTCTTTTCTAATTTAAAAATTATTCTATTTAATTAAAAAGTTAAAGCATTTACAATTTTAAGTAAAACATTGTTAATTCTTAGATAATTATTGGGGAATTCCGGTACAATGAAGCCTGGATAATTCTGAAGACGTGACGAACACTTTCAGATTGAATCTTATTTGGCGGTTCTACCAAATAGATCAATCAGATAAAATCAGAATTGACAAGAACTTAGAATGAATTTCTTGTTGTGAAAAAGTGAACCAGATTGCAACCAGATTTTTAAAAATGTTGCCAATGCCAGATATTTATAAGCCTGATACAAACAGTCGCAACTCTTCAGAACAAAAGTGTTGCGAAAAGACATGTCCATTCGAACAGCTGCAATAGTTTATAACAGAAGTGTTGCGAAAGGTAGCTCCCAGACCCTCGTAAGCTAAGTATCGTAATAGAACTCAAACAAGCGTGCACTCCGCACTCTCCTAACTTGTTTGATGAAATATTACGACTGCATTGGATTAACTAGTTGATCCAATTACACTAAAATACCAACAATCCTCCCCCTTTTTAGTGTAATCCATGATTAACTAAACAAAATCGCAATAAATAACAAACTTATGCATAAATGAAATATCATGACGATTGAATTTCATCTTAGTATATTACACATTCCAAATATTCGAATGCCAAAGGTGTCACTATGGATTGAACCTTGGCTATCCATCTTGAATACTCGAAGATAATATACACATAAGTCAACATTCTTACATGTTCTTACTTGACACTATCTTTTACTAGCCTTGTGTCCCTATCCTTCATAAGCATATCAAAGCCAAGTCCAAGCTTCTTGAAGCGACTAAACTTCATGCTTATCTAGTTAGCCTTTTTACTCTTGCACCTGCATATGCAATTTTTCAAAAAGGCTATTAAGAAGTTAAACTTCAACCTCCTTTACTTGCAGGTCTGAACACACACCTTGAGATGTTTTAATCAGTGTGTTCCAATCTCTAGATGTTAAGCTTAACTCATTGAATTCGGCACCTAACATCATATTAGGTGGGAATTGGGTATCTTAACATGAGAGATTTTAGATGGACTTTAATTTCATCCCTATAGCCGACTTTTGCACAAGATCTTTCCTTAACCCTTTGATTATATGATCGGCTAAATTATGCTCAGTTTTTACAAACTCAGATTCCATTGTCGAATCACTCACACAAGTTTGTTTCTTAGACAACCAAGAAGTAGCACCTCCCCCAAGAAGAAACACTCATCCACTTACGGGAGAACTATACTCCTCTTAAGAAAAATAACTTGTATCCGACTAACCTTCCAAAACTGAAGGAAGCCATTAGAAAAGCGGCATGTGGCATTATGTTGACCCGTCAACTTTGACTTTTGACTGACATGTGTCAGTCAACCATTGACATGTTAACCCCAAAAGTTAAACCAATGCCACATTAGATAATGGTTAAATTTGGATAAGGACAAGTTTTTGGCAACACTTAATTTCACTAAAGTGTTGCCAAAACTGCTTCACTTACATTCTTTCTTGCGACACATAAAAAAATTCTGGTAACACTCTGAAAATCGTTACCATATCAACAAGAAGCCTTGTTTCTGGCAACACTTCTAAAAGAGTCGCAATAGATGACAAAAGTGTTGCCAAAACTGCTACACGAAGCATCACCACATATCATGAACCATCATAAACGGTTGTCATAAAAACTAACCGTCCTAACTTTTCATTTTGTGACGGAATTTCTGACGGACACAGAATCCCTCACAAACAACCTAACCGTCGCATTTAGAAACCGTCAAAATAAACCATCCATTGACTTTTCCTTTTGTGACGGAATATCTGACGGAATCAGAATCCCTCACAAACCGTCACAATGAACCATGAACTGCCGCGAAAAACAGTTGTCGCAAATGAACCATTGCAACTTTTCATTCTGCAACGAATTTTGCAACGGATTCAGAATCCCTTGCAAACTGCAGAAAACCGAATTCAGATTTTAAATCATTTCAAAATCGATTCCAGCCACCGACAAAACCCCTTCTTAGGTTTTTCGACATCCCAAATCCAATGGCGCTGTTCTTTTTACGAAAAAATTAACCTAAACACGTCGTTTACACAAAACGACTTGAGAATCAAGATTTTTTCCGAGAAAAAGAACGTTTATACCGCCATGAACAACCAAAAATGAAAATGGCCATCAAACATAATTCAACATAACATCAATAATTAAGAAATTTAAATCCTAAATTTTAAAGCCTTGAACTTTTATTAAAACACAATAAAATCAACATTCATATTTTTCAGAATTTTCCAGATTTCATGACCTGACTTCCCCTACATTTTTCTCCATAAAAAAATCCTCAAATCGAAAAATTTGATTCTAAACATAACTAACCACATGTCTTAGCTTTCCAAATCGACCAGAATCACAGAAATTCAAGTTGCATAACCAAAGTTATGATCAAAACACTAAACAGTGTACAAAGCTGAGATTTTCCGAAAACAGATTTCATGACTCAACTTCAAACGAAAATTTCACATTGAAAACGAATGAAATTAAATAAGGTTTCTCCTGAACATATATTCCTTAGATTCTGTAGATATCAATAGAATCAAGAATCATTCAAATTGGATTTATATAGCAAGAGAAAACATTAAAACAAAACAGGGGCAAAATCTGGAAGTTTTCCGAAAAATTGAGAAATCGAAGTTTGAGACACAAACAATCATCGCAAGAGTACGGATAGAATTCATACCTTTTCGGTGAAAAACTCTGGCTTCAAGTGACATACTAAGATTCAATCTTTGTTGGGGAATTCCGGTAGAATGAAGCCTTGAATGTTTATAAAAAACGTCTCTCAATCTTTGTTGAAGAAATGTGATAAAATGATGCATGGATAATTCTGAAGTCGTGACGAACACTTTCAAATTGAATCTTATTTGGCGGTTCTACCAAATAGATCAATCGGATAAAATCAGAATTGACAAGAACTTAGAATGAATTTCTTGTTGTGAAAAGTGAACCAGATTGCAACCAGATTTTTAAAAATGTTGCCAATGCCAGATATTTATAAGCCTGATACGAACAGTCGCAACTCTTTAGAACAGAAATGTTGCGAAAAGACATGTCCATTCGAACAGCTGCAATAGTTCATAACAGAAGTGTTGCAAAAGGTATCTCCCGGACCCTCGTAAGCTAAGTATCGTAATAGAACTCGAACAAGCGTGCACTCCGCACTCTCCTAACTTGTTCGATGAAATATTAAGACTGCATTGGATCAACTAGTTGATCCAATTACACTAAAATACCAACAATAACTACCCTAACTAAGTTTGACCAACACTTAATCTAGTTATCACAGCATTTTCTATTGCAAGAAATAAATTCCTAGGCATGGCATAGCATACTCGAAAATATTTCATAGAAAATTAGACCTATCATATTTTTAGTCAATTATAAAAGCGCATTAGGCAGGGTCATGATACCACTGTTGGTCTAGATTAAGTGTTTTAGCCAGTAAAACGGGCGCAGCAGAAATTCAAAAATTAATCTAGTGTCGAAGATCTCCTAAGCATTGCATGATTGATACTAGTGCTAGTCTTAAATTATTCTAGGTCATAAACACTAATTAGAAGGACCTAATAATAATTTAACCACTTACCAATTAAAGCATGAATCTCGTCGATAGAAAGACCCCTCAGCTACATGCACAAACTCCAAAGTATAAGCCCTTTATAAATAGTCCACTCGAGCACCACCGACCAAAACCTTCTAGAAAGAAAGAACCTATAAAACAATGGAGAATGGCTAGCTGCTCCCTACTAATTTATTCTAGAAGAAATTCTCTCAGTTTTCTATTCTAAGTAAATACGTCTTTCAATGAATTACTTTTAAGAACTAGAACAACTAAGCGAATAAGAGAGTAAGAGAAGGAGTATGAAATTAAGGACGAAAAATAATGAAGGAGGAGGCATCTATTTATAGTGGTTAGGAATTATTCAAAGGAAAATAAAGCCTCTAAGCTCAACTAACTGAAATTAAAATAGAAAGAGCAGTTAAGTCTATTTGATTAAATTAGAAAGTAGAGACTGACACAAACACTAGGGAGTTTGCTTAGGGATCAAGCCCCCCACTTGTACCCTAATATTGTTGGCTAGCGGCCAGTAGTGTGGCTGGGATTGCACTGTGGCAGGAGCGCAGGCCATGTGGGCTTGCGCTACCCGCTAGTGGGCTATGCATAGCGTAACCCACTAGTGGGCCACGCTACGCACGACGGGCAGTCCCAAGGCCTACGAGCCTTTATGCATTCATGCACTGGCCCATGAGCATATTTTGCACATGTATAGTCTAACAATACATGTGCAAATCCACTTGCGCAGGTTCCTCGAACCCCACTCTATTTGTGTTTTTACTCCCCTTTTTTACTATTTAACCTCCTTATTATTTAATGGGTTCATTAGTCCAACCAATGAATATTGGTCTAACCAATATTATGGTCTAACCATTTATTACGGTCTAACAATATTTCTTTGCTCTTCTAGATTAGACCTAGTCTAACAGTTCTTTACATAGCTTGGTTATAACTCAAACTGTGTGAACTTATAGGATCCCGTAATATTGAACCATCAAAAGTTTAACCTAGCTTAATTCCTTTTAAGAATTGACTGGCTTCGAGCTCTAGACCGTTGTGGACTCCGATTACTTTGATCGGTCATCGTGGCTCTCTAACAAAGGGCATATGACCCCTCAATATTAGAAACTTCACGTGCATTGTGGCTTAATAGCGGTTCCGCAGTAGTATCAATACAATTCACTTCTTCTATCAACTTTTAAGTACCATCTGGTTTCTAGGACTTAGTTTAAGTGTTAGTCCACTAGTAGCTATAATAGCTACCCTAGTATTTAGTCTTGCTACAGAAATACACCACTCAACCATTTAATGAATTGATCAAGATCTCATCCTATCAACTCATACTCTAGTCAGAGGTTTACGAGTGTGTCATTCCAACAAGTGGCCAAGGTACATCTCCCTTATATTGCTATAATGGAGTGATAGATTCCATCTTGATTACTCTGCTTACCAACGAAAAGATATCAATTGTACCCGTAATCATCCGCATCACCAGATATATAGAGTGCTTAGGTATGACCCAAAGTATAGCAACATCTTAATAAGGTAACTAGTATCTCAGGTCTATTGATATTCATATTACTATTATATTGAGATGATTAAACACCAAAACAAAATATAGATTAGTGAGTGTTATCTCATAGCGGTCTCCAATGTATCTCGCTGAATACATTCATATGTTAACCCAAGTTACCGCCCTCTAGCACTAGAGATATGCTACTCTGAATCAAATTCAAGAGGTATGACGACACATGCTAGTCTATCCGTATCATCAATGTTCAACCTTGATGGTACTATGATTAGGGATATTTAGACAAAGCATAATTATACATGAACCAGTTCTTACCAACATAGTCCCACTATGCCCTTGCAATATGATTATGTCATGAACTTTTTCAAACACATCAATATATATATTCTAAACCAGTCATAATATATTTTCACAGTCATTGATATAATAAAAGAATGCCTTTATTAATATAACTTTGTTCATACAAATAACACTAACTAAGATATATCGCCCTAATTGCCTCTATGGCATACATCATATCTAACAAGTATGATGTTAGCTTTTTTGGCAAAAAAAGGGGGATGTCCCTTGATGATCTGAATAGATTACTTGGAGTTTCGGAGGATACACTATTGACTGACGAATACCAGAATGCTCACTGGAGAATTCTGGTGGGTTTTGACAAAGACCAATACTGGTTTGAGCTCACCAAAAGAACCTACGAGAAGGAAAAATGCTCTAGTAACCTCCCAGAATACAAGCACAAAATTATTCACAAGTTTCTAGCAAGCACTCTTTTTGGTCCCCACAATCAGTATATAGTGAATGAGGATGATCTCTTTGTTCTCTATTGCATGGAAAAGGATGAGAGGATTAATGTGGGGAGCTTCTTTGCAGATTAGACTCTTTGTCTTCCAAACAAAGGGACTAAGCATATTCTAGTGGGTTCTTTTGTCACAAAAACCACCAAGAATATGCTCACTTCCTTTTCTGCCTATAGTCTCACACTAATGGATTATCCTAAGCCAATGGAGTACAATAATATGAACAAGTTTAGAATGTGCAAGACTTTCAACAAGATATGGTATTTGTGGCATAAGGTAGATGCTTTGGAAGAAAAGAAAGAGAATAGAAAGGCTATGATGACTGAGACTCCCACCCCTACATCAAAGAAGAGAAAGACCACCACCAAGATGTCTGTCACAAAGTTAGGGAATCAATTAGCTGATGATGAGAAGATAGAATTTTTGGATAGGTGTGCTGGCATGACTATGAAAACACTCTTGCCTCTCATGGATGAGTTAGTTGACTGGAAGATTGAAGCTGAGAGAAAATTGATGAGATTAGAAAATGAAATTATAAGCTCTAGATTTGTGAAGGATACCCCTACTGATGTGTTTACTGGTAGACTCCAACTTCTGGTGATTTCAGTCTCTACAACCAATGAAGATCCTATAGAAAGTAAGGAGCAGCAGGATGAGGTGGTAGCCCAACATCCCCCATAGGCCTTTGAGTAAATTTCCTCTACTCTTTTGATTTCAATTTTTATGTGTGCCTCTTTTGAAGGAATAGCTTACACTTACTCTCTTGCTTTACTTTTTGCTATTTGTATGCTTTGAGGATGAAGCATTGAGTAAGTGTGCGGGCGAGGTAACTTCGTATGCTCACTACCTTATTATTATTATTTATGACTGCTGCCTTGAAATTGCTGGCTATTGCTATGTTTACTTTGGTTTAAATTACTACTTATGATCACTCCTCTTCTTAGGAAATTTGTTTGACTTTGAGTAATGATTTAGCTATTTTTGATGTTCTGTTCTGTGCTTTTAATCATGTTGTTTGTAAATAGCTTCACTTCTCTTTTGAATTTTTGTAATCTTTTTAACTTTTTCAAAAGTGTTTTCTATTTTGGAAATTAGCATGAGAGACTAATCTTTTAGAAATTAGTAATCTAGATAAAATACTTAGGGTTTGGTTAATAATGGTAAAACTATAATTAGCATGTTAACAAGATTGATTAAGCAAGTTAGACACAAGTTGAAACAGTTTTTCAATAAATGAGACTAGGATTATCAACTTAAATAAACCCATTGTTTAGTGAGGATTTAAGCCTATATTTTTCTTGATTCATTATTCACTAAAATAAACTTCTGTATCTGTTCTTAAAAATCTGAAATATTTTCCTTGATACAAAATGTGCCTAAATTTCAAAATCATTCTTACTTAATCAAATTTTGAAATCATTTCTCTCTTAAAATATATTGCTTGATTTTTTGTGAGAGGGCTTACATAGGAAACTTAAGGCTAGAACTTGATTTGGGAGAACTTGGATATAGTACTTATTAAGACCACATTATTCATCACTACATGAGATGATTAAGGCACTAGGATTACACACTTTTTATCCAAAAAGTCACCCATACATAACATATTCCCCATTTAGCCCCTTTGAGCCTTGACTCTTTTTATTCATACACATAACAAGTTTAAACCCCACAACCTTTTTCTTTTTACTTTCCCTCTGTATTTTACCCTTGATTTTATTAAGATTTTTCAAAACAGCAAATTTGAACTACTATTGGTTGTTAACTTGTTTTCCAAATTATTCTCAAAGTAAAAACTTCAGTGAGCTTTCTTCAAAAATTCTATTCCAGCCATGTGCTTCATTATTACAAGAAAAAGAAAAAAACATTTGAAAAAAAAGAAAAATAATAAAAATAAGTCTGATCAAAAGAAAGCTAAATTTTCTTGACTCTCTCATTTGAATGCTTGCTATACTTATTTACTCAATCCTCTATGCTAGAATGATTGCCTTACTTGCTATTTGATTGCTCCAATCTTCCATTGATTCCTTTGAGATCTGAACATCATTTTCCAATGCAGTGTTGACCATACATCTTGTTGTATAATCATCATGCTCACTTGGTAGAATCCATTTACACACAAAAGGCTGTTCACCAACACACACCCAACCCTGAGCCTACATTACAACCCAATTAAAGACCTTTTGATTATATTGTGATCAATATTTTTTAGTGGTGGAGATGAGACCGATAATCAAGCCTATGGACTTAATGTTTGCTATGTGTAGCTGATGAGTGATTTCTCAAAACTCACCCTTTAAATAATTTGTGTGAATTGAGTGACATCTTTTGTAAGGAAGATTGGCTTTATCTCAAAATTAGTTGTTGATGAATTAGCTTTGAATTGTTGTCTTAACCTATTTTTTAGATTAAGTTACATGCTAAGTGTGGGGGGTAATTCATCATTAACCTTAAACTTTGTATTTTGAATGGATTACTAAATCTTCCTAAGATAGAATTGATTGTTAATTGCCACCTTTGTTTTATTTCTATTCTCTTTTCTTCTCTTTTTCACTTGTTATAAAAATTTGTTTTATATCCTTGTGTTTTTGCTTGAGCACAAGCAATTGTCTATGTGTGGGGGAATTTGATAAGTGTGATCTATATCATGTAAATACTAGCCATATAGCCTTAAAATCTTCTTATTTATGGTGTGTGATTTATTGGTGATTTTGCTAATTATTTCAGAGCATTAGTTGATTTTACTGAGTTTGCTACCAAGGAGTAGGAATATGGGCATTGTGAGCACAAAACTATACCAAAAGAAGGAGAGGCTGCCATAACCCACAAGGATGTTGAAAACTGACCAAAGACCTATCTTCTGGAAGGATATTGCATGTGGATAAGTAGAAAAGCAAGTGGATGGCGGTGGATGGCATCTTTTCAGTTCATTTTGGCTTATTAAACACCAACTTTTGCAACTTGCAATTTTACTCTTCTCAAGATAATTAATTTCTAGAAGATTTATTTTGATTGGATGACTTTTATTTTGTAATATTATGTTAAGCATGAGGTGGCATATCTAGAACCTGCCTCCTTATGCTATAAATTTGAACAAAGTCTCACTTTGATAAATCATCTCATACATACCACCTATCATCTTCGAGGAAGCCTTCTAATTGGCTATCCTATACTGTAAAAATACTTATTATATTATATATTAAGATGGTTATTATTTCAAAAAAATTCTTTAAGCTTTATTCTTATCTTTTATAAGTAACTAATCTCCTATTGGTGGGCATTTCCAATGAGTAGCAGATCCATGGTATGATTTACTTATTCTTTTATTTTAGCATCATCTATAGTGGATTGTTTAGTATTAAACTTAACTCTTATAAAAATGGACTAACTTATGCATAGTGAACAAAAAAAATTTGGGAAGTGTCTTGTACACAGACCAAATACTAAACACACATCTAAAAAATCTAAAAAGTGATTAAATTGTGCTAGGGGTTTCAAATCTATTGAATGATTGCATTGAATTTTATGCTTAAAGTGTAACTACAAAGGGGTATCCACGTAGCAAAGCTTTAAAGAACTAGACAAAGGGGTGGCCACGGCTAGTAACTAAAGATGCAAGAAACCTAGATTCTTAAGTTCAAAACATGCTAAAATAAGAGGGAGTAATCATAACTGAATCTTCATGATCACCGGGATTTAGTTCTAAACATGTTATAATTCTGGTCGTGGTAATCATTTATAGCAACTACTTTTACTTTTCTGCTTCTATCTTACTTTCTAGCTTTTTCATTAAAGTTAATTAATTCATTTAACATTAAACTTATACTCATCTAATTTATATTTGGATTTAAATTATTTCCCTTGCTCTCTGTGGGATACGACCTTGTGCTTGCCACTAACTACTAATCATGACCAAGTGCACTTGCTAGATCACATTTATTTGGCAAACAACAAAACTTTCAAGGGAAGTGTTTCATTTGGGCTGGGAGACTCCAAATTGGACCAAAGGAAACCAGTGAAAAAGTGATAAAAAGGACTGAAAAGAACCTGACTAGGACTTTGTATGGATTGGAAATGGAAAAGGGAGATGAAAAGGATGGTTGTTTTATGTGATTTGGAGCATTTTTGGACAGAATATTGTTGTTTTGGTGTACTAAACCTTTACCTTTTTTATGTATGTTAAAATGGGGAGGTTTGGCCTCTTTCTATAGGTTGGGGGAAATTGTCGATCGATAGTTTCCCAAAAAAAATCTCAAATTTGTAATCATGGCAAATTTGTCAAAGATCTGATATGATTTTATTTGATTTGGGAAATTGTCGATCGATAGGCTTGGGTCGAGCGATAGTCCATATTTTGATAGAAACGGCTCAACAAGCAAAACAAGAGGCCTTTGGCCTCAATTTTGCCTTAGTTTAGCCAAATTCAATCGTTGAGGCCCTCAAAATTGGTTTTTTTGTGTTTTCAAGACAGTTAAACGGTTTGACATTCTTACTATTTGGACTATTTTGGTTATTCAGACATGGATTGTGAAGCATTTCAAGGATGTAACTTGGAATATTTTGGGGAATGTAAATTTTTGGGATTTTGGGATCCTAAGTACTTTAGGAGGCGACTCGGTTCCATTTTTGATTTTATCTAGAACTTTAGCGAATTGTTATAAATCATCATCAGGCTGAACGGACTATGCTAACAAGTGCCATCAATGTCGGATTCATGGGAATATGTAGCTTTCTCCTGCTAGGCTTCTCAATGTCTCTACTCTTTGGCCATTCTCGTCATAATAGATAATATGATCAATAAAATTTGACCATCATCAACTCATGGGTATAAGCTCTGTATGGTGGTTGCGTAATACTTCTCAAAAGGGAAGAAAGTCAAATCCTGCACCAGGCTAACCGCTCAGAAGATGGCTAAATTCGTAGTGGAACATATCTTGGCTCGGTACAACATACCTCATCTCATTGTCTCAGACAATGAAATTCAATTTCAAAGCGAAACTTCCAAACTAATTGACAGATCTGTAATTGAACACTACACTATCTTCTTCGCATAAAACACAGACTAAAGAAGCGATCAGAGCGGCAAGCAGGCCAATTAAGAAAGCGCTTTTCAAACGTCAGAACTTCCACAGACCAAACCCATTACTGTACTGCCAATCAAGATCATACGAGTGGACAAGGATGAGTTCGTCGATCTAGTCAACCAAGATAGGCTTAAGCATTAACACATCTAATGAAAATAATTAAATCAGAAAAAGTTGCACAAAAAATAAAATATAAATAAATTACCCATCGGTTGGCTTTTCTCACTACCATCTAGGGAAAAATTAGGTTATCTATTTTCAAAATCACCCGCTAAACTGAAAAGTTAAAAAGGGCGGTTCAGGGAAAAATTAGGGAACGAGAGAAAAATAGTGAGATGTTAAATTAAAAATATTTAAAGACTGGTTAACACCAGGAGTTTTATTAAGGGAAATGGTTACCAACATCTTGTACTCCAATTAAATTCATCTTATAAAAGTATTTTTCGTACTAAAATCTTTATGCTTGTGATTATATGAATGCATGTCGACCAAATGGCTAAAACATCACAAGTAAACATAATGGAGGGTACTCAAAGCTCATCCATATCAGTGCATAATAATCCAACATCTAAAAGATAAATGAATCGGATAGACTGAAAACATCCAGGTCCAGGCAAAATTTGGAAACAAGTTTGCTGGATTGAAAACCCAAAAAGGCCTGTCCAGGCAAAAATAAAGACAAAAACAAAGAAGAAGAAATAAAAATAAAGACAAAAACAAAAAAAAGATAGGCTGAAAATCTGAAATGGACACTTGGATTGAAAACCCAAAAGGGCGGTCCAGGAAAAAGTTAAGACTAGGTTCGATAGATTAAAAACCCCTAGGGGCAGCCTATGCAAAAGTTAGAACCAAATAAAACAATAAATAATATATAATATAAATAAATACACCACCACTAGGACAAAGACAAACATCATTCACCCTCTCCATAAAAAGATCAAACCTCGAATTCAACTCAGACTCAGACCCACGCCTTTCGCCATGGTCATCCTTAAGGAACTCCGTTCCCATTACGCGATCTTTCCTAGTCACCACAGAGGCGTCATTTCCTAGCCAACGAGACAAAAGGAAAATGATATAAGCATGCATCTTTAATGCATACATGTCATGCATATACTCTCATAATTTCCATTTTACAGGAAAATTGAAAGAAATTATCTGGATAGGAAAGCTAGGGAAAGATCCCAAAAATTTTGATCAAGCTCATTAACTAATGATCCAATGACTTCCGACAATAGTCACCCCTATCCGATGTAAAAGACAATAGAGAGCACATTCAACGCAGCTCAGATAGCTCTTCAAACACAATAATAACTTCTCCAGACCTCCGGAAAATCTGACTCAATTTGCAATTCATACTTCAATTTTTATTATTAATTAAAGGGGCAAAATTTTTTGCTTTCATCTCACTCAATTAAGTAATAAAAACATAATTCACAATATTTACTAACTTCTTTCTATCGGGTCTTGATCCAGGTAGGAGTCAATCACCAACTCCTCTTTAATAGCCCAACAACACCAGCACCGTGATCAACAAGAGGCACTTAGAAGGGGAATAGTTTCCTCCAATCGCTTGGGGTCATCCACTGATCAACAAAAGGCACTAAGAAAGGGCACATTTCCCTCCAACTATTTGGGGTCATCTTTTGATTAACAAGAGGCACTTAGGATGGGCATAATTCCCTCCAATTGTTTGGGGTCATTCACCAATCAACAAGAAGCGCTTGAAAGGGGCATAGTTTCCTCCACCATATGGGGTTATCCATTGATCAAAAATCGGAAAGGACATAGTTCCCTTCAACCATTTGGGGTCATCATCGATCAATAAGAGGCACTTAGAAGGGGCATAGTTCCTTTCAACTGTTTGGGGTCATTTACCGATCAACTAGAGGCACTTGGAAGGGGTGTAGTTTCCTCCAATTGCTTCATATCACATCTATCAATCAACAAGATGCAATTGGAAGTCTAATCATTTGGGGTCATCCACTGATTAACAAAAGGCATTAGAAGGGACGTAGTTCCCTTTAACTATTTAGGGCCATTCATCAATAAAAAAAGTCACTTGTAAGAGTAATAGTTCCCTCCAACCGTTTGGGGTCATCCAATGATCAACAAAAGGCACTTGGAAGGGGCATAGTTCCCTCCAACTATTTAGGATCATTTACTGATTAACAAGAGGCACTTGGAACGGGCATAGTTCCTTCCAACCGTTTGGGGTCATTTACCGAACAACAAGAGGCACTTGGAAGAGACACAGTTCTCTCCAACCACTTGGGTCACCTACCAATCAACAAGGAACATCATATACGGAGGTGCCCTATGCTAGGATTTCTCAATTTTTCTCACTATAAGAATTCAACAGGCCTTCATGGGATTTCTAACCTTAATTATATTTTCAACATCATGTTTGTCTCAACAAAATCGATCAAGTAGTAAGAACACGGCTTACTCATCAGTAAATTCCACTTTGTTTTATTTCTCATGTAGGAACGACATTTCGTAACCTCAAAGCCCAAGCCCTCTCTAGGCAAACCACTAGGCCCAACCTAGCTCTTTGGACACTCTTGATGAGAGGTATCAGGCAGTCAACCAAATAGGTATGATTTCCAAACCCTTGCTCTTTTCACTAGATCATACTGATTTATATTTGCAGTGATCTCTTGAGGAGCAGCCTGTAAGCACGGGAGTTTGTAGTGCCTCTCGCGAGATGATGATGACATATATTTCAATTTTTATCCTCATATAAATTTAATTCGGCATGTCAAACTACGTGTCCGGTAGAAGCTCGAACTGATGATTTTCACCCCCAAAAAATACAAAATATCTCAAAATATCCGTTTTGACCTTTTTAGGGCATATTTGACCCCTCTAACCACCATCTTAGGCTAGATAGCCAATTTTTTATACCTACCTTGGGGCCATGAAGCCACCACCAACTTCATGATACCACCGACAATATCACCAAGCCGCCGATGGTTTGACCTTTTATAGACATACGGCTTTTTTGCCATGCCTTCACTCGATACCCGTTGAGTAATCAAAAAAGTCAGTTGAAAATATATTTTCTCAGTCATAAAACACTAGCAAGAGGAAAGAGAAAAGAGGATTAGCATCTAAAATCAAATTGAGAGCAAATTAAAGAGTGAGAAAGTTAATTTAGTGAGATAAATAGAGAAAAGGTAAGAAAAGAGAAATTTATTCATCTTTTCATGGTTTTTCTTTGTTGATTCTCTTAGAGTTAACTTGAAACTTTGATTACTGATTGTAGAGCAGATTTCACAGGGTATTAGCTTTCTCAATCAACCAGCATCTTCTCAACTTGTGAAGCTTCCCTTTTATAGGCTTGGATCATAAATGTAGCCGTTGAGTAATTTTGAATCTTCAACATTGATCATATATGTGTTGGTGCATCCGGAGCCAATGATCTTTCTATTAAACTCAATAAATGTCTCGTTAGAATTGGTTGGGATTGGTGCACTAATGATATCAGACCCCTTTTCGCTCTTCGCTAACTTCAGTGGATAGTTTTTTGCCTTGTGATCTCTACGCTTCTTCCCATTGGTCGAGGTTAAAAATGTCATTGCCTTTTTCTCTTTCCATGACATTCGCTTTTTTTCCTTTGCTGAAACTATGCAAGCTGTCACTTTTTCTTTCTTCAATAAAAATAGTAATTTTGACTTAAGACAATGTTGGAGAGAAAGTTGATATTTGAATATTTCCCTTTGTCTTATCTTTGCTTTGTAAATTATGTCTTCTAGTGGTCTTCAGGAACTAGCTCGACTACTCTTTTCCAGATATAATTCTTCCTGAATATAATCTTTTTTGGATGCAATCTTCTTGGACTTATGAATTTGTTATCTTCAAAACCTTTATCCTGAAGCTTCTAGATGCTTGTGTTTTTATGGGTCTTTCAGATGATTGATTTCCAACAATTTCCCCCATTTTGAGGGAAATAAAAACCTAAGGATAGAAGCATCTATATATGGAAAGATGAGTTAAGTATGATTTTTTATACTCAGTCAATTACATAATTTCTCCCCCATGATTCTAGCATCCTAACTCCCCCAAGATTTTTGCATATAAGCTTCTAAGTTTTTGAAATACAATTGATTATTGTGCTTATAAGTAATGTGAATAATTTTTTTCACTATATATTACTTCTGCTGTTAACATGTGTTAACGTCAATGAAGTTTGATTACAATAGTATAGAAGAATAAAAGTGAAAATTATTACAAGGCAAAAATAAGCTATGCTATAGCTAGCCAAACTACTCCTTCTCTTTGCCCTTCCTAGCTTCAGTTGCCTTCTTATCATCCTTCTTCTCTTTCTCCCCCTTCTTGTTTTCAGTGGATTGAGGGTCTATGACAATTTGTGTTCTCTACTTTCCCTGATTCTCCTAGGCTCCGGATAGAATGGTGTAATCAACATTTCCTGCTAGTCTTTGCTCAATAATGCGATCCATTGTAGAGGGCACAAGATGTAGTGGTTTGAGTATCTTCCTGAGCTGAGAATAGGATTTGGTGAGATTGGGATGTATAGTTAAGGCATAATCCTGGTCTTCCTTCTCGAAGTAAGGAAACATGCCTAAGATCAGAGTAAGTGCATTTGTAACCTCCAAATCTAGTGTCACCTATGTGTTGGACTAATTGTTAGAGATAGGGCAGAATCATGCTCTCATGGATATAGCCAGAAGAGGCAGAGCTTGAAGGAGAAGACAAGCTTTAGTTTGACATTGAACAGCTAAGCTGGTGGATTTCTTCTGTGATAGTCCAGGTGTTACTGTGCAAGGATTCATTAATATGCTAGAGCTCAATTTTGAACATCTCTTGCTAGTTTTTAATGGTTTTATCCACTGCATACACACTAGTTTTATATTCCTCAATCATATCCTTAGCCTTCTTAGAAAGGAGATTTAGCATGTCTTCCTTGAGGAAGGTTGTGAGCTACTTCTTAAATGATTGTTGATCGGTGATAAGAGTGTTGATTCTGGAGGGTATAGCATTTGTGCTTTGAGTGACTATAGTAGGAATGGATTTCAGCATATCCTCAAGATTTTGCTTAATGAAATCCTTCATCTCTCTTTTTAGCTTAGTTGTTGTAGATGTGACATGCCTAAGGATGGTAGCACTGCAAGAGTCAACCCTAGTTTCAGCTTTGGTTGCAACCCTTTTTGCTTTAGTAACATATTTAGATATCTGCTCTAAGATCGGAGTGACTTTAGATAGAGCAGTTACTACAACCTGTTTTGTGCTGGGGAGATTTTCTAGTCAATTATAGTCAGCCTAGCCTGAATATCCTCCAACTCCTACTTCACATCTTGTGGCATAGAGAGATTTCTTATTGAGGATTCTATGGTTCCCAATCTGGCTCAAATATCCTTAAGGATTGGCTCAAGATTTGAGTCATTACGCAGTTTGTCCTCAGCAGCAGCTTCTTCTAATAATTTCTAAGCCAACTTTAGCTTTTCAGCTTTAGTCAAAGATTTGATTGAAGTGCTAGCTTTCACTTTTAGTTCACTTGAGTTTACCGAAGAGTATATAGGGATAGACTCTCATTATCATCCTTTTGCAGATTGACTTCCGTAAAGGATTATGAATCATCATTATGAGAAGCAGCTGAATTTTGTTTTCCTTCCTTATCTTCCTCCTTTTCCTCTAAAGTGACCTTGTCCTTTGAGTTTTCCACTATAGAGTCCTCATTAGATCTCAGATCCTCTCCCTCCTTAGGTGCCTAAATTCAACCAGAACCATGAATCTATTCTGATGTTTGCACTTTCTCTTCGCTATCTACCTTAAATGCAATTACATCTAAGTTGCCTTGTTTTCCATCAACAAAAGCTTGTTTAGTTGTTGGCACTGCATTATTGACCTCATTAAGATCAATTTTGGCTACCACTTCATTTGTCTTTTTAGGGCTTTTAGCATCTTCCCCCTTTTTGATTCATCGACATTTTTCAGACTGAGAAGTGACTTCGGAATTGCAGTTTAGAGTGGCTGAAGATTCATCTTGTGCACTTCTACCATACCATATTTTTCTCTTACATGATCTATTAAAGGCTTGAAGATATGTGGAGGATTATCTAGTGGAGAAGCAACTGGTTCACTTGCTCTAGAAGAGCCTCCAGGTCCTTCTATGGTGAGAGCAGGCTTATTCTGTTTACAATTTTATTTTGTTGCTACCATCATCTCTTCATACTCCAGATCCTCTGGATGCAATGTTGCTACAGTAAGCTCAACCTTCTTCCCCTATCCCTCTGGATTTTAGTTATTTCTTCTTCTTTTGTAGCTTTAGGAGCTGGATCCCTGATTTTGATCCATGCCTCCAGCTATTTAGTAGCAGGAATTTTCACTTTTGCTTGCGTCTTAACTTTCTTGGCCTTTAAGGCTTGAGTGAAAGTTGGTCCATTCTTGACCAACTTTTTTTTAGGTTTGGGAGCAGCTTCTTCACTACTTCTTTCTGAAGCAGCAATCTCTTCCATTAACTCATTAATTGTCTTCTCAGCCCCTCTCTTTCTTCCAGCTTTGATTGCAGTAGCAGCAACTTCAGGAATTTCTTTTGTGATTACCTTTGTAATCTCATCTTTCCTTCCCCTATTATCAGCAGCTTTTATAAGCCTTCTTTTAGGCTTTAGAGGTGTTTGCTTAAGGATTTCTTTCAAGGTGAGAGAGTCCTCATTTACTTGTTCTACTTCTTCTTTTACAGGCTCAAGATCAATTTTCTTTTGAGCTTTAGACCTAGCAGTTCTAGCCTTCTTTACTACATGAAGCTTTTCAACTATTTCTCCAATTTTTTGGCCTTACTCTTCTTCTGCTTTGCTCTTTTCTGCTCCAGAGCCTTTTCCTTATTCCAAGGCTCATTGAAAGAGCTTTTGGAAATTCTTTATAAGGATGGCCTTCCCCTCAACATGATATGCTCCGGTTAGATCAATTTCATTCGCAGTGAGGATTTTGGTAATGAGCCTTCCATAGGAGTACTGTTGGGAAATAATGATTCGGAAGAACAAATTCAAGACAGATTCGGATCAAGTTTGAAGAAAACAAAAACATAAGAACAAAAACATGGTATCTCCTTGATTAAAAATGGAAGCATAAGGTCTAAGATAAGTCATCAGGACGTACATTGAAGACTATAAATACCTAAGCACACACTGGAAGCATCCGGTTAAAATTTGGAACGAAACAAACTTTAAACCTTCAAAAGCAGCATCCAAAAGAAGAACTAATTGAAGTAGCATACGGATATATATTTAGTGTGAAGACATCTGGAAGACTAAATATCAAAACAAAGGGAATGATTTAAAAAGTTACATTTCCCTCCACCTTTTTTGTCTAGAAGTCAAAGATCCTTTCCCCTTATGCAAGACAAAATAACAGCTAGCACGCTTTTCAGAAAAGGATAGAAGGACTTACACAGGAAAGAGAAAAGGTAACAACCTTTTCTATCAAGACTAATAGGAAAGGTGTGTGGAGATCACACACCGAACTACTGGCATAAAAGTTGGTGAAACGCTAAAATACAAGGAAAACGATCACTAACAACTTTTTACTCTCAATCCCAATGATTCAAATTGGACAATTCCTCAGTCTAATGGACTGATCAACCGCTCTGAAAGCACCACATCTTACCTGATCAATGGTGAAGATTCAATTCAACCTTAAACGGTACACAACGGCTACATTTATTCTCTAAGCCTATAAAAGGTAAGCTTCACAAGTTAAGAAGGTGCTAGTTGATTCGAGAAAGTATTACACAAGAAAATCTTCTATTGCAATCAGTTATATAATCCCTCCAAGAACTAAACCATTCAAAATCAATTTGTAAGAACTCTCAAGTAAAAACTATAAACTTGAAGAGTTCAAACCCCTTTCAAAAGAAAAATCAGTTGTAAAAGTCTCATACTTGGGTGAGTATTGAGGTTGGGATATAGCTTAGAGTTGGTGCTTTAAGTGGGATTTCCCTATAGGACTCAGCTTAGGTTTGGGTGCAAATCTAAGTGGTATATCATGCTAAAGACAAGATGACTCAGCTAGGAGTTTGTGCTTCTAGTGGTATATCCTACATCCGGATAAGAAGAAATCTCCAAAGATAAATTGTAAGGCTTGATTACAACCAGTTGGAAAGGAATCCACTAGTGGAAAAAGCTCGGAGTAAGGACACTCTAGGGACTAGAGTAGGCGGGGTCGTACCAGGATAAAACTCTGTGTTTGATATTCTAACTCTTTACTTTGTTTACACAACATTTCATATCTATATTATCCGGATCCAATTTATTCGGAACGTATCAAAGACTGTCTAATTCTGAAAAAAGGGTCATTCACCTCCCTCTAACCTTATTTAGACCCTCACATGGACCAATAAGTGGTATAAGAGCAAGTGCTCAAAAATAGAGATCTAACAATCTCGAGCTAAAGGTCCATATTTTGATCCAAGAATCAAAATGAGTTTCCAAAACTCACAACTCCTTCTGGAGTGTATGTCTATTACCCATCCTCCACTCTTCACCATTGAACACTACATGTTCTAGAAAAATCGGATGAAGAATTTCATTCAGGCACAAAGCATGATGGCATGGATGGCCATTGTAGATGGCCCATATGATCCTACTCACAAAGTAGAGGGTATAATAACCCGAAAGCCCTCAAATCTATGGGATGAGAATGATTACAAAACATTGCGTGAAAATGCAAATGCTATTAACATGCTTCGTTATACTCTTAGTGCAGCTGAATTCAATAGGATATCCAGCTGTAAAACTGCACAAGAGATCTGGCAGAATCTTGAAGTGACTTATGAAGGAGCAAATAAGGTCAAGGGAGCCATAATTGATCTCCTACAACAAAAGCTAGAATCTTTTAAGATGGAGCCCAAAGAATCCATCAGCAGCATGAACACTAGATACACCAATCTAGTAAATGAGATGAAAAGGCTCGGAAATGAGATCTTTGAAGTAGACATGGTCAAGAAAGTACTCTGGAGTCTCACTAAGGAATGGGACAACAAAAAGGCTGCCATTGAGGAAGCTCATGAATTAAACTTCTATAGTTATGATGAGCTCATTGGTAATCTCCTAACTCAAGAGATATCCTTGGAGAGATATAGTCAACAGGAGAAAAGTCCTGAAGAGAAGAAGAAGAAGGCCATTACGCTTAAGGTAGATTCTGTTGGATCAACTTCCTCTAGATCAAACAAGCAGCTAAAGGAAATCTCATTACAGTAAAGAAGATATAGCTATGCTAGCCAAATATTTTAATAGATTCCTAAAGAAGAAAGATATGAGGAGCTCCAAAAGGTATGAGTCCAAGAAATCAAAGGAAGGCACTTCTAGAAGGGACAAGCTAAGAAAAGCTCTGGAAGAAAAGAAAGATCCGGAAAAAGATGCTGCCTACTTTGAATGTGGAGAAAAAGGCCAGTTCAGAACCAAATGCCCCAAGCTCAAAAGAGTCAAGAAATACAAACAGAAGGCTATGGTGGCCATATGGAGAAATAGTGAAGAAAGAAGTAGTTCATCTTCAACAGAGGAAGAAGAAACTGCTAATGGTGCATTCATGGCACTGACAGATCCGAAAGGAGAAAAATTCGGAAGAAATCTATCTAAGCAAGACACTGAACAAATTGAGGAATCAGAATCAGAGATAGCCACCACTGAGGTAAATTCTCTCTCTAATTCTATTTCTAACCTTGATCTTACTAGACCTTTAGGGGTTGTGATCCATAATGTGAGGAAAAATAGCAAAGCCATCAAATCCCTACGAAGATAAGTGTTGGAGCTTGCTGAAGATGCTGAAGCAATGCACAGGATATTAATCTAATAAGGACCACAAAGGACAATAATGTGGTTGAAGAAAATATCCTAAGGAGCCAAGTGCAGATTTTAAGTGCAAACTTAATAGGGCTAGATAGGGAGCTAACCCTAATGAAGGAGGCATCTGGAAGGAAATCAGATCCTTCACAAAGAAGAAGGAATCCAAGGCAAGTAGCACCAAGAAATCCAAATTGAAGGAATCTAGGGCCCCTAAATCAAAAAGAAAAGAAAGTTAGCAGCAAACCTCAAGCATAGAGATATACAGTTGCTCAAAAGGGAAAGGCTAAAATAGTCTATAATAAGCAACCTGTCAAGCAAAGAAAGAACCATAGAGTAGAAATTGCACATCCAATCAGCTTTCGGATACATATCGGGCTGGTAAGTCTACAAAAAGCTGGATACATTGAAAATTATGGAAAGGAAGATCTCAAGAAGATCCAAAAGAAGCTGGAACAGCATAAACCCATTTAGGGGTGCAGGTTTTGAGGGAAAAACAATCATATCACTAAATTATTTAGATTAAAAAATGGTTATTATGATGTTTATCCTTGGTCTGAAATGGTTGATAACCCGAGAGGGCCTAAATCTGATTGGGTACCCAAACCTACTTGATCTGTTTTACAGGTTTGCCTTAGATCCATAGTAGATCAACACACATAGTACATTAATAGTGGATGCTCAAGGTACATGACTGGTAATGAGAAAGCTTTTATCACTTTAACCCGAAAGAAAGGTGGAAAAGTAAGCTTTGGAGACAACCAAAAGGGGTAGATCATTGGACATGGAATCATTAGGTCTGATCTGAAAATGGAAGATGTCTCACTAGTTAATGAACTGAAGTTCAACTTGCTTAGTGTAGCATAACCGTGTGATCCATGCGGCCCTAACTCTAGTAACAATCCTGACCATCGTGGCTGGAGCAGGAGCACCCGCGGGGCCCAAAAGCCAATGAAAACCCAAAAAAAATGGTCAGGGGACTATATTTAGGCAACGATGATCTCTACCGACTTAAACATATTAGAATTCACTTTTAGGGGGAAGCGAAGGTCCAAATTTGTCAAAAGGCACTCTCTAATTGTGATTCAAACCAGGAGAAAAGGAATAAAAAGGGGCCATAAAAGGTCAGAGCAAAAAGTCATCATCATTTTGTAGGCACTAAAAAGCCCGTGCTCACAAGTTGCCCCTCGTGAGATTATCATTTGATGGCTCACATGTGATTTCATGAAAAAGCGAGGGATAGGAGGTTATTTCTGAGATAAAGGAACCTCGAGTTGATTATCTAAGGAAGGTCATGGGACGCATCATCAACGGACCTATCGAAGGTTGAAAATTCTGACTTGGAAATTTTGATACAAACTGCTGGTTGCCTTACGCCACCATAACATAACTGAGGATTGAACGCCCAGTCGAATTGCATTATGCCGCCCCATTATAGGAATTTTGATAAAGACTACTGGTTGCCTTACATCACCTTAACATAACTAAGTATTAAACACCTAGTTGAATGGCATTGCGGTGCTCCATTACAGGAATTTTGATATTTGCATTCTCGAATTAGTTGTTTATAGGGGTTGCCATCAACAACCCTACGAAGAATAAAATTTGAGAAGTTAGCATGTAATAAATATATTCACTTTTTTATTGCTTAATTGGTTTTGTCAAGACAAAAAATTTTGCCCCTTAAATTAAGAATAAAAAAGGTTGAAATATTAAATAACAGAGTTTAGAGATATCTGGGAGTCAGAAAGAGATAACCAATCAAAGGGTTTTGCCCATTGCACCGAAAGGAATATTTCGGACAATATGCTAAGCACTAAATGACAAAAAGGAATATATTCCTTTTTTACATACATATGCCCACTTCCTTTTTCTTTCTTTTCATTTCTTCTTTCTCTCCTATTTTCTTCTTTCCATTTCTTCTTCTTCTTTCCCTTTCTTCTTAATAATAAAACCCGAGACATCCCAGATTTCTTGGCTCCAAAGAAAATGTATTGCAAGAAAGGGGATAAGAAATCCCACCTCATCGATCACGACTCGTTACCAAGCAGAGACGATGGCCAATGAATTTGTCCGGTCCACTGGGCATATGGACTGCGGTATTCCAACACATACATGGGATATACATGGACTTCTCAAGTTTGGATGTTCACCAACTTAGCTGGACATGCCTCTAACCTTCAGGTAAACCACTAAAACCTGATTTCTTGTCAATGATTTTCATAAAATGCCATGAACTTGAATTGGATTTTTAGGATATTTTAGGCTTGAAATTAGGTGAAATAGGTCGTATAAATGCATATAGAATGCATCTATGTGTGTTTTAGGACTGATATGGTTGTATTTGGACTGAAATTGGGCTCTAAAAGGGGCTGAAATCGCATTTAGGAGAGAAAAACCATTGCCAACGGGTTGCTAGTCATTGCCAGTGACAAGGCCACTTCAGTAGGGCTAGGCCACTTCAGTAGGGCTAGGCCGCGTCAGTGATATGGCCAACCACCTCACAGAAGTGGCTAAGCGCCTTGCCGAGGCAGCCTTCGGTGACTGAAAAAAGGGGGGATGCTCCAAAAAATTTTCAAGAGGCCTATCTTGACCGATTTTTTGCGCTGAGTCTGATTTTGCTGTCAACATTTAGTTATAATATAAGCTAGATCCTGAAAAGTTGACTTTCCTCTGATTTTGCACACTTTAACCATTATTTCAGATTTTGTACGTTGATGTTTGCAGCCGAAGGGTCTTAAGCTAATGGGTGGGTTCATTACAGAGATGCGCCAAGTGGTGGGGCTAGATTAAGTATCGGGCTGACAACTCGCTAGTTGTGGCTTTCTGAGGTATGGGGTTAAAGTGGAAACTGGATTCACTGACAGTTTCACACTGCCCGATGAGTCCAGATATATTACGGTGCTTAGTCAAGCGGTGGAGCGAGACTACACACACGTTTCATCTATCGGTCGGAGAGATGATTATTAACCCATTCGATATTTGTGCTATAACTGAGACATGATGGGAGGGTCATACAATGATATTCAACATCTATCCCAACGACAAATGGGGATATGTGGAGCTACACGAGCGTTGGACCGAGGTGACCGACATTAGCGGGGTGTGCTTCGATCAGTACCTTTGGTCATTCCTCCTGACCATCTTAACATGCTCATTCTTTCCTTTTTCCTTGAGAAGGGCTTCATTGGGGTTACTATACGCTCTCGAGGACTTGAGCAGCTTCAGGTCATAGAACTGGCCAAGGGCCATCCTCGGCTAGATCTACTATGCTCCTGACTGCTCTGCACAAGGGAAAATCATTGAGTTCAAGGCTGGCCAAATATGGGTCTTGGTAATGGATCCCCCTTGATTGAAACCTTTAACATATGCCTTTATGCTTTTCAAGGTTTTTTGAGCTCCTTTGTTTTCCTTGTGTTTGCAGATGTAGGCTTTTGAGTACCGTATCATCTTTCCCCCTACTTTGGAAGGTCAGCCGCCACTCATGTCGTATGCCATTTCCTGATGGATGGTTGGTTAGTCTAATGTTGATCAAGAGGGTGGACCATCCTAGTATAGAGAGTATTTGAGACAGCTTAGCCATCATCGGGTAACTTTATTTTCTGTGCATTCAGTTCAAACATTAGTTTGAAACTGTATTTACAAAAAGAGCAAGAATACTTACATTGGTCACTGACGCAGTCTTCTTTGTTTTTTTGTTTCGAAGATTATTTCTAAGTCGTGGAAGAAGTTGCCAAACTATGAGCACGTAAAGGAAGTTTGGGGGACTGTAGACGGTTGTCGATTCATGTTAGGGTGTCCGTTCAGCCTTGAGTGGTACTTTGGTGAGCGAGTCCACCGATGGAGGACCAGTACCACTACTTAGAGGAGAGTTCCCCCTGATGTCCCTATTTTTGTCTTTTGGCCTCAATTCATGTTAACGGAGGATCAGGCTTAATTTAGGGGAGGTGACAGGGTCCGGGCGGCCTCGGTCGGTAGAGATTATGACTTCCATATGAGGCGACTGATTCCTTCTTGCCCTAGGAGAGCACGAGATGATGTAGAGAGGGACTTAAAGTTTGGGGATGATGGCGTTTAGATAGAAGGTAGTACCAGGCTCAACGGGGTTGATGATGATGCCAATGACATTCTCTCTATAGATGATAATAGGATAGCCGATATGGACCAAGGCAGGATGTTTTCTGGCAATGCTGGTTCAGGTGTTGAGCCACCTACCCCTAGTCGCGGGCGATATATGGGGGTAAGTCCTTCAAACTTCCTGCAAACTCTCGCCATTCTTATTGGAACCACTCTATTATTTTGATTTCGATATAACTGACTGATATACCTTCTTTTTTATTTTAGGGGACCCAAAGAGATAGGAGGGGAGCCTCCATACTCCCTACTCGAGAGCGCTCGAAGCCTTCACACTAGTATACGACTTGCCCTTAGACAGTTTTTACAGGATTAGTTCCTTCCACTCGAAGGTCGTTCCCACCGGGATTCATTGAGGGAGTGTTAGTAAATCAGCTGGATACCTCTTTATGCCTTATGAGCTGCCTAGGGGTCCGAGAGCACAGATACATTGAGGAGTATACCGTGCCTTTGACCTTTGCCCCACTAGAGACCACACACACAAGAACTCATCTTATACTTCACTTTGTCAATTCTTATATAATATTGTTGTCCAACCATGGTGATCGATTGGTTCCGCTTTCGATTGTGTAGGTACCCATTTTGGAGGTAAAGTGTTTGGCCCGAGGAGAGCATGCCACTGAGTGGATCACATGGCTCGGACTCCGACAACATCGCCGGAGTAGGGGCATCGACGGGGGTCAAAAGGCAATGAAAACCAAAAAAAAGATGGTCGGGGGACTAGACCTAGGCAACGGTGATCTCTACTGACTTAAACATATTAGAATTCACTTTCAAGGGGCAACAAAGGTCTAAAATTTTCAAAAGGCACTCTCTAAATGAGATTTAAACTAGGGGAAAAGGAATACAAAGGGGTCGTAAAAGGTCATAGAAAAAATTCATCATCGTTCCGCGGGTCACTGAAAATCCCATGCTCACACCAAACTGTGGTAGAGTCAATACATGTAGATTTTGATGAGACTAACCATGCAGGGAAAACAAGTTCCAATCCGGAAGACATAATTTTGGAAGTTGAAAACTCTATGGAAAAGGAGGAAGTACAAATTCTAGATTACTTTCAAACAAATAAGTACAAAGAAGAAGATGAAGGAATCAACTTTAACTCAGAAGCACCACAAGGAGATCTCAATCAACATGAGATAAATTTTATTGATGATCAAGAGGAGGAAGTTGAATCAAAATATGAACAAGCTCCAATCCAGCATATAGACCTTCAAAGAGAGATTTAGACCCACAGGGATCATCCAATTGAAGTCATTTTGGACAATGTCCAAAATCCAGTCAGAACTAGAGGACAACTCAATCGGATGATGAGCCATGTTGCTTTTGTCTCTCTTATTGAGCCAAAGAAGTTTCAAGATATACTAAAGGAGATGAAAGCTGAATCATGACATTGCAAGAAGAACTAGACCAGTTCACCAAAAATGATGTCTGGGATATAGTGTTATTTCTAGAAGGGAAATCAATCATTGGCACCAAATGGGTATTCCAGAACAAGTTAGATGAATCAAAAGTTATGGTGGAAAATAAGGCAAGATTGGTTTCCCAATGGTATAATCAACAGGAAGGCATTGACTTTGAAGAAACCTTTGCACTAGTAGCACGATTAGAGGCAATTAGGATTCTGTGTGCTTTTGCATCATTCATGGAATTCACATTATTCTAAATGGATGTCAAAAGTGCATTTCTAAATGGAGTAATCTAGGAAGAGGTCTATGTCAAGCAACCACCTAGATTTGAAGTCCACAAACTGAAGAAGACCCTCTATGGATTGAAGAAAGCACCAAGAGCCTGGTATGAATGACTTACTTCTTTCCTCATATCCAAGGGTTACATCTAGGGTAAAGCAGACACAACTCTATTCATCAAGAAGAAAAGGAGGATGTCATTCTAGTCCAAATTTATATAGATGATATCATCTTTAGAGCAACAGATGAGAAGATGTGTGAAGAATTCAGCGCTTAAATGCAAAAGGAATTTGAGATGTCCATGGTGGGAGAACTGAATTTCTTCCTTAGTCTACAAATCAAGCAAAGTTCGGATGAGATTTTCATCAATCAGTCCAAATACACTAGAGAGATTCTAAAGAAATTTAAAATGGACAAGAGCAAGCCTATGTGTAGAAGATGTAGATCAGAAGCTCTACAGAGGAATGATTGGATCACTTTTGTACTTCACAACTAGCAGACCTGACATACATTAAGAAGTTTGCTATTGTGCAAGGTATCAAGCCAATCCAAAGGATTAACATCTCAAAGTAGTAAAGAGAATCCTTATATATCTTCTAGGAACCACTGAAATTGGGTTACGGTATCCTAGTAATGGAGACTTCACACTCTAAGGCTACACTGATGTAGATTATGGTAGAGACACTCTTGAAAGAAAGAGTACATCCGAAGGCTGCCACTTTCTTAGAGATTGCTTGGTGCCATGGTATAGCAAGAAGCAAACTTCAGTTGCCTTATCAACTAAAAAAGTAGAATATATGGCAGCTGGAAGTTGTGTTGCTCAACTTCTATGGATTAAACAATAGTTGGAAGACTATGGTGTTCAATCCAGATGTGTTGATGTTATGTGTGACGAAAAAAGTTCAATTGATGTGTCAAAGAATCTAGTGTTCCATAGCAAGATGAAGCATGTCAACATTAGACAGCATTTTATTCGGGGTCATGTTATTAAGAAAGATGTTGCATTGATCTACAGTCCAAAAGATGAGCAAAGGGTAGATATCTTTACTAAGACATTAAGAAAAGACAAATTTAACAAGCTAAGGGAGTCAATTGGAATGTCTAATCCAATTTGAAGATAGATTCCGAAGATGATCTGGAATTAGCTTGTTATTCCACAAATCAAATAAATCCAGTAGGAAAGAAGATAAATTTTAACTCTGGATCCGGAGGGAATATTTCTAGCTCAGCAGACAAAAGTGACAAATTACAATAAAAGTGCGAAAAGGTAACTATACATGTTTAGAATTTCAAACATTTATTGGGCATTACACGCGTGGTAAAATTTACAACTATCTTAAAAATTAAATTGTTCCATTTCTCCGGTCTAAACGCCATTTACCTCTTTCCTCAAACTTAATTGCCACCTCATCAATCCAGTTAAGATTAACCGCATTTAGACTACCATTCTACCCTTACCTTAGAATTCTATAAAAAAAACCCCCCAAAAGTCCTTCTTCTTCACTCGAGCAGTAATCTTACTATTACTCTACAAATTTTGTTCTAGAAAACCCTAAATTCTCAAAAACTATCTCAAAATTCTCAAATGACAACTAAAAATTCACAAGCCCCAGTCACCCTTCCCTCAAATAGCGTCTTTAAGATGGAAGATCTTAAGGACTCCAACTTTATCCTGTGAAGAAAGTTGCATCAGACACTCCCATCCCATCTGATTTTCTTAATGATGACTATCTGTTTTCAACAGACCCAATAAATCAACTCCTCCGAGATCAAGGCTCGAGAATTTCCTAAAAATGCACAACCCAACTTACTTTGACTTCATAAAAAAATTTTACGATAATCTTAAAGCCCACAATTATTATGATGCCCTCTGGCCCATAGTAGATGGCAAGGAGATTACTTTGACTCTGGAGTTCTTTGTAACTCATTTTAACATGAAAAACAATGGAGTGGTGTTAAGGACGAATGGAGATGAACAAACCATTAAATATGAACCCATGAAATGGCCTCTAGCCCATTACTTTGGGGATAAATTCTCCACATACTAGCCAGAGACTCCCAGGTTGTTATAGTTCATTATGGCTAAATTTGTACTAATCCGGAAGGGATCCCTCACAACAGTCTCTGCATTCCAACACTGTGTACTCCAGCACTAGGCCGAAAGCATAGTTGTCAACATGCCCGTGCTCCTGATCCATTTCATCCGGCAGCATAAGCACTCTTACAGAGGTCTAATCACTAATATCTTGATTGAAAATGGAATCGATGTCACCAAAGAGGAAGCAGTGGATGGGAAACAAATTTTGGAGAGGAATTTGAAGAACCTGTCCTTTAGAGAAACATGGGACGAGGAAAATGCAATAAAATAGAAGGAAGATAAGAAGGAAAAGATCAGGGCTAGGAAGGCCGGAGTGGAAATTGTCCCGGAGGCAAAGAAGTCAAGAACAACTAAGCCCAAGGCTCAGAGAAAAATAAACCTAAGGCCAGTGGTTGAGGAAGTGGATAAGGATGCAATTACCATTACTTAGTTGATGAAAACTACACCGAAAAAGCCTAAGAAGAGAGGAAGGCTGATAAAAGTTGCTGCCAAAAAGAAGAAGCCAGTTTGTGAACTGGAAGCCAATGAGAATATTACGGTAGCTACTGCTGCGATTAGAGAGGGATGGATAAAGGGAAAGAAGAGAACTATTGAAAACATCCTAGCAAAGGATGATGGTTTAGATGGTGGGGAGACTAGGGATGGGGAAACTTTACCCAAGAAGCAATTTACTCAAAAAGGGTCAACTTTCAGTGAGGCTCTTAAAGAAAAGAGGACGAAATTGGCTGTCAAGAAGCCCGCGGCTAGAATACAGATTCAAGAGCTAACTCCCAAAAGCATGGAACTAGTAGATTTGAGTAAGGGAAAAGAACTTATGACTTTTGGAAAGCCAATCCTTCTGGAGAACATCGATCTAGATGATCCCTAGTATAAGGGCATGATGAATGTAGTCCAGGATAATTTTAAGCAAAATAGACTAACCATTGAGGGACCTAGAGGCTCTTCCAGAACAGCCACTACTGAAACTCCATCAATCCTAGTTGCTTACACAGACCTTGTACTCCTACAAGAAAATGAGTATCCGAAGAAAGATTTATTACTATTCAAAGCCAGAACTAAACCCCTTCCAGATAACTTATTAACTCTAGCAGTTGAAGTAGTAGAGTTAGAAAGGCCTGAAGAGGCATCGGGAGGGAATGGTGAGGATAGTTCCACCATTCTGCGAAATGAAGAAGTGGTGGAAGTTATAAGTCCTGTAAAGGTGATTGGAGGGGAGACTGAGGATAATTCCAGTCTTCTGGATACTGGGGATAAAGAATAGATGAAAACAAAACATACTGAGCCTCTGTAAACAAATGAGGCGATTCCCATCTCACATTCTTCTAATAATGCTGCTAATCTACTCGGTGATGGTATTGACACACAGGACAACTTAGCTGCAGAAACCCAAATTGCATCTAAGGATAACTAGTCTATCCCAGAGCAAAAATCTTCAGAGGAGGAAACTGGTCGAGGACCCAATGATAACACTCCTAAAGTGGGCTCCAAGGGTAAGGCCATTCTGGAGGGTAGGTTGGAAGACAAGGCTAAGGAATAAAGAGAGAAAGAGAGCAGTGAAGAGGAATCTTCCAGATCAGAAGATTCCGAAAGTAGCTCTAGATCTGAAGAATTTTCATCCTCAGATAGCATCATGAAAAATCCAACAATAAATCCAAAACCAACAAGAGCAAAGAAGTTAAGGATGGCCATGAAAACGATTGAAGAAGCTACGATTAAAGGATACAGAGAAGTAGAGTCTCTGGAACATATGCAGTTCCCTAAAATCCGTTGAAAATTTGATAAAGGATGACTCCCTAACTCAGGATCTCAAAATAGAATTGGGGGAAATCAAGGGATCCTTGCAGAATATAGTTACAAGAGTTGAAGCCTCCCCCTCTGCTGAACTAGTCACAATCACTTCCCTCTCCAAGATCACTCAGTGCTGGAACAGATTAATTCAAATATTGCAGGAGCAAATCACTCTATAGATCAAGCACTCACTAGAGCTAACAACAATTGCGCAACCCTCATGGATTAGATCACCTCATCCTCCACAGATCTAGAAATAGAGCTAAAAGAGCACATTGATCACAAGTTTGAAAGCTTGGAAAAATTCATTCCTAAAGCTATTGTTGAAGCTAGAAAGGGTATTAAATCCGAGCTTACACTGTTAAATGAAGAACAACAAGCTGCCCAGGAAATGATATGCATTTTCCTTGATGAAAAACTACCCAAAATTCTGAAGAAAGTTTATAGATGACATCAGTGAAGATTTTGGAAGTCATCTATCTAGAATAGATAAGCATATTAAGGATCTGAAGGAGGCATTCCATAAGGATATGATAATCTTTAACTCTAATCTTCACAATGTCCGGAGAGACATCATTGAGGAGATGGAGCAATTAAAGTTCGGTATGGCTAATCTTTCTCTCCAAGCTCCTTCTACCTCCGGATCTTCTGCAGTCATTCTAGAAAGCCATCTCCTTTCGATGGTCTAGAATCTTGTCCAATATATTAGTGATACAGGATTTTTTGGCTACAAATGTGGACTAATGCTTCTCAAGGCTCTCTTCCCGTACTTTGAAAAAAAGGACAGATAACATGCTCTAAAAATGATTCCAAATATCGCTAAGTCTTATAAGCAGCTATGGGACCAGCTCAAACATGTCCATCTCCTTCCAGCAACTGTTGAAACCATTATTGAGAAACACCTAGAAGGAAATGTTGATTATTCTATCTATTCAAAGGTCTGGTGGAAGAGTTGGGGACAACATAACTTACATGGTACTAGACCCCTAGTCTGATGAAAACAAAACAAGCAAAGGAGATAAAGCTATGGAAATAGATGAGTAGTATGTTTGGCTATTTTTACTTGTGAAATTTTATAATAGCTAGCTAAGTAATTTTCTTTCATTATATATACATCTGTAATTTGTAATCTGGAACTTCATGAGGTTAACTATTGTTAACAACAGAAGTATATAAAGTGAAAATAATTCTGCTCAAAAATCGCTTCTAAGTACAATCTATAATTGTACTTCAAAAACTTAGAAGCTAGAATGCAATAACCTTGGGGGAGTAAGGATGTTAGAATTATAGGGTAGCAAACTTGTAAATGACTAAGTATCAAGAACCATACTTAGTTCAAAAAACCCCTTTTACTTATACTTATATGTGCTTAGTTTTTGTTTCCATCAAATGGGGGAGATTGTTGGGAAACAATGATCCGAAAGAACAAATTGAAGACATATCAAGATCAAGTTTGAAGAAAATAAAAACTTAAGAACAAAAACATGTTATCTCCTTGATTCAAAATGGAAGCATAAGGTCCAAGACAAGTTATCAAAACATATATTGAAGACTATAAATACCTAATCACACACTGGAAGCATCCGGTTAAAGTTTGGAAAGGAACAAAACTTTAAACCTTCAAAAGCAGCATCCAGAAGAAGAAATGATTGAAGTAGCATCCGGATATATATTTGGTCTAAAGACATCCAAAATACTAAAGATCAAAACAAATAGAATGATTTGAAAAGTTACATTTCCCTCCTTTTTGGTCTAGAAGTCAAAGATCATTTCCCCTTATGCAAGACAAAATAATAGCTAGCACGTGTTTCAAAAAAGGATAGAAGGACTGACACAGGAAAGAGAAAAGGTAACAACCTTTTCTACCTAGACCAATAGGAAAGGCGCGTCGAGCTCACACACCGGTCTACTAGCACAAAAGTTAGTGAATTGCTAAAATACAAGGAAAACGATCACTGACAACTTTTTAGTCTCAATCCCAAGGATTCAAATGGGACAATTACTCAGTCTAACGGACTAATCAATAGCTTTGGAAGCACCACATCTTACTTGATCAATGGTGAAGATTCAATTCAACCTTAAACGGTATACAATGGCTACATTTAGCATCCAAGCCTATAAAAGGGAAGCTTCACAAGTTGAGAATGTGTTGGTTGATTTGAGAAAGCATTACACAAGAAAATCTACTATTGTAATTAGTTATATAATCCCTTTAAGAACTAAACCATTAAAAATCAGTTTGTAAGAACTCTCAAGTAAAAACTATAAACTTGAAGAGTTCAAAACCCTTTCAAAAGAAAAATCAGTTGTAAAAATCTCATACTTGGGTGAGTATTGAGGTTGGGATATAGATTAGAGTTAGTGCTTCAAGTGGGATCTCCCTATAGGACTCAGCTTAGGTTTAGGTGGAAATCTAAGTTGTATATACTGCTAAAGAGAAGAGGACTCAACTAACAGTTGGTGCTTCTAGTGGTATACCTACCTCCGGAGAAGAAGAAATCTCCAAAGACAAATTGTAAGGCTTGATTCCTGCCAGTTGGAAAAGAATCCACTAGTGGAAAAAGCTCAGAGTAAAGACACTCCGGGGACTGGAGTAGGTGGGGCCGAACCCAAATATAACTCGGTGTTTGATATTCTAACTCTTTAATTTATTTACACAACATTTCATATCCGCATTATCCGAATCCAATTTATCCAGAACATATCAAACACGCTACACAAAGACTTTTTAAAATCTATATAATTCCAAAAACAGGGTCATTCACCCCCCTCTGACTTTATTTAGACCCTCACAAGGACCAATAAGTACTTTTGCTGCCATATGTAATGGATGAGGAGCACAGTAGTGTTGAGCTCCCTGCTTTCAACTCAGTATTGAAGAACACAATGATGGAATGCAGAGGAAGTTTTTAAAGATCCCTTCATTACCAGAACTAGCTTAGCCATCAGAAATAGTAGCACCCTGGGTACCTCTGGCCAGTGGGTTGAGCATTTAACACCAAAGAATCTTGTAGGCAGCCACTTCTTTGGTTCATACTTCACTATGAGCTCATCTCCATCATTCCTCCTTATTACCCCACTATTCTTCATGTTAAAGTGAGTCATAAAGAACTGAGGGGTTATTATAATTACCTTCCCCTGAACTATGGTCCGGATAGCAGTAGCATAGTTGTGAACCCTTATGTTATCATAGAACTCCTTGACCAATAGGGATAAGTTGGGTTCTTCATCTGAAGGAATGTTCCCATATCTTGATCTTTCATAAGCAGTTACGTATATGGCCCAGTCTCAAAAATGTACTCATCCCCTAGAAAATCAGATGGGATGATGGTGTCTGCTTGCTTAAATTCTATTAGAATGAAATCTTCATCTTTGAATGATGATTTTGGTTATTGATGCTTTGTGAAAACTACCGCTTGGTTCTTAGTTCTTGTAATTTAAAAGTCTTTAAGAAGAAATTAGAGTTTTTGAGAGAATTTTTACAGAGTAACAGTAGTGAGTTTCTCACATGAAGAAGATAGGGAATTTGGGGGCTTTTATAGAGTGTTAAAGGTAAGGGTAATTTGGTAATCTGGAAGCGGTTAGTTTCAATGGGATTGATGAGCTGTCTTTTAAATTTAAAGAAAGAAGTTAATGGCGTGAAAATCGGAGAATGAGACGTTTATCTGATTTAGAACAGTTATGGTTTACTGCCCAACAAACATTTGAAATTCAAAAAGAGTGCAGTTTCTTTTAAGCGCTTTTACTCCCATTTGTCACTCTTGTCTAATCAGCTGGCATTTTTCACTTCCGGAACTTGAATTAATGCAATTTTCTTATCTTCCTTATTTCCTTTGCTGTTGGAAATCTTGATTAATGAATTTTTTTCTTCTAGAACCCTTCTCAAATTGGATTTGACATTCCAATTTCCTCCCTGAGCTTGTCATATTGATCTTTACTAAGTGGTTTAGTAAAAATATTTTCTTTTTGCTCATTTGTTGGAATGTAGACAAGGACTACATCCTTCTTTATCACATGATCCATGATGAAACGGTGTCTGACATGCTTCATCCTACTATGTAGCACTGGATTCTTTGACACATCAATTGCGCTTTTGTTGTCACACATCACATCTATATAACCTGCTTGAATTCCATATTCTTCCAATTGCTATTTAATCTAAAGTAATTGAGCAACACAGCTTCTTGCAGCCATGTATTCTGCTTCTGTGGTTGATAATGCAACTAATGTTTGCTTTTTGCTATACCATGACACTAAGCAATCTCCGAGAAAATGGCAGCCTCCATATGTGCTTTTTCTTTCAAGAATATCTCTTCATAGTCTGTATCAGTGTAACCTTGCAATGTAAAGTTTCCATTACTTGGATACCATAGACCAACTCCAGTTGTTCCCAGTAGATATCTTAGTACCCTCTTAACAGCTTTCAAATGTAATTCTTCGAGATTGGCTTGATATCTTGCACAGTAGCATACTACATATCGTATATCCAGTCTACGAGCGGTTAGATATAGAAGTGATCCAAACATCCCTCTATATAACTTTTGATCTACTTCTTCTCCATCACTATCCTTTGAGAGAATTGTATCTGATCCCATGGGAGTGGACATTGGCTTGCTCTTTTCCATTTCAAACTTCTTTAGGATCTTCTTGGTGTATTTAGATTGATTTATGAAAATCTCATCCGGACTTTGCTTGATCTGAAGTCCAAGGAAGAAGTTGAGTTCTCCCATCATTGACATCTTAAATTCTTTCTTCATTTGAGTGTTGAATTCTTCACACATTCTTTCATTAGTAGCTCCAAAGATGATATAATCCACATAAATTTGAATAAGAAAGACATCACTCTTTTTCTTCTTGATGATGAGTGTTTTATATGCTTTCCCCTGGATATATCCCTTGGATATGAGAAATGATATGAGCCTCTCATACCAAGCTCTTGGAGCTTGCTTTAATCCATAGAGAGCTTTCTTTAGCTTGTAGACATGCTCTAGATGTTTTGAGTCTTCAAATCCTAGTGGTTGATTAACATAGACTTCTTCTTGGATCACTCCATTTAAGAAGGCACTCTTAACATCCATTTGGAACAAGGTGAATTCTATATAGGATGCAAAAGCACATAAGGTCCTTATTGCTTCCAATCTTGCTATTGGAGCAAAGGTTTCTTCGAAGTCTATGCCTTCTTGTTGGTTGTATCCTTAAGCAACCAACCTTGCTTTGTTTCTCACCATAACTCCATATTCATCCACTTTGTTCTAGAATACCACTTTTTGCCAATGATTGACTTTCCATCTAGAAGTGGGACTAGATCCCATACACCATTTCTTGTAAACATATCCAGTTCTTCTTGCATTGCCATCATCTTGCTTTCATCTCCGTATGCATCTTGAAATTTATTTGGCTTAATGAGCGAGACAAATGCAGCATAGATCATCATTCTATTGAGTTCTCCTCTGGTTTTGATTGGATTTTGAACGTTGTCCAATATAGATTGTAATGGATGATTCATGTGAATCATATTTTCTCTTGGAAGATCTTCATGTTGTACCAAAACTTGTTCTTCATTAGCTTCAACTCCTTCATTTTCTCCTTATTCATCATTGAAATTTATCTCAGCATTATTGGGATTTTCTAGTGGCAAATCTGAATTGAAGTTGATTCCTTCGTCTTCCACTTTGTACTTCTTTACTTGTGATAGTTCCAGAATCTGTACAGATTCTTCTCTTGAGGCAATTTTTACCTCCGATATTAAGTCTTCCAGATCTTGACTTCTTTTTCCTTCATGGTTAGTCTCATAAAATTCTACATGTGTTGACTCCACCACAGTTTTAGTTTTCTTGTTAAATACTTTGTAAGCTTTACTATGTGTTGAGTAGCCAAGGAATATAGCTTCATCAGAATTTGGATCAAATTTTCCTAGTTGCTCTCTATCATTTATTATGAAAGACTTGCATCCAAATGCTCTAAAATACCTAATTTTGGGTTTCCTTCCCTTCCAGATTTCATATAGGGTCTTGTTCATGTTCTTTCTAATGATAGCTCTATTGAGAATATAACATGCAGTATTTACAGCTTCTCCCCAAAAATATTTGGCCAGGTTGTTCTCACTTAGCATTGTTCAAGACATCTCAACTATGGTTGTGTTCTTCCTTGTACAACCCCATTTTATTAAGGTGTATGAAGAGTATGAAGAGCATAAAAGTTGTGCTCAGTGCCTTTGGAGTCACAAAATACAGCAAATTACTTTTTTTTAATTCTCCTCCATTATACAATGCATATGCCTTGTTCTACTTCTATTCTAATGAATATGCTAGAGAAATGTTCAATGGCAGCATCCTTGCTATCTAGCAAAGCTACCCAGGTCTAGCGAGAGTAATCATCCACAATGACCATGGTGTACTCTCTCATACTTAAGCTTATTGTTTTAACCGGACCAAAGAGATCAATATGCAATGATTCAAGGTCTCTTCCGGTAGGTATATAAGGGATCGAAGGGAAACTTTTTCTAGTTTGTTTACCTAGTTGATGTGCAGTTCATATATGATCCTTATCAAAAGCAACCTTAAGCAATCCCACTATTAGTTCCTTTTAGCTAGTTTGGATAGGAGGTTCATGCCAACATGTCCCAACCTCCGGTGCCATAGCGATGATTCCTCTTCTTTAGACACCAAGCACATGTTACCCTTTTTCTTATTTTTAATTTTAACTAGATAAACATTATTGACTCTAGGTGCATAAAGAATAAGTTGATTGGTCTTACTATCGATGATTGAGCAACCACTGAAGTCAAACATCACCTTTCTCGCGTTGTCACAAAGCTGAGCAACACTGAGTAGGTTGAATTTCAGTCCATCAGCTAGAGAGTCATCTTCTATTTTGAATTCAAATCCAATGGTACCATGCGCATGATCTGCCTTTTTATTGTCTCCAAAACTCTCTTTTCCTCCCTTCTTTCGGGTCAATATGATGAAGGCTTTTTCATCACCAGTCATGTGCCTTAAGCATCCACTATCAATATACCAAGTTTTTTATCTTTAGTGGACCTAAGGCATACCTGCAAAATAGATCAAGTGAGTTTGGGTACCTAATCATAATTGGGTCCTCTTGGGTTAACAACCATTTCAAGCCATGGATGACTATCATTATAACGATTTTTAATCTAAACATTTAGTTATATGATTATTTCTACCGCAAAACCTGCACCCAGAGATTGGTTTGTTCTATTCTACCACAAAATCTTCTTAAGATCTTCTTTTACATAGTCTCTGGAATATCCATCTTTGGATAGTTGCAAGTCTGCTTGTCCAGTTTCTCTCAAGTAATTAGCTGGAGGAGCTATTATTTCTTTGTTATTCTTTCTTTTCTTGACTAGTTTGTCATCATAAATTACTACAGCTTTTCCTTTTTGAGCAACTGTGTATCTACGCACTTGAGGTTGTCTGCTGATGTTCTTCCTTCTTGGATTTGAAGGCTTCAGATTTCTTTCATAAGCTTCCTTCATTATGGCTAGCTCCCTTCCTAGCCCAAACAGATTGGCACTCAGTATTATGACTTATTTTTTATAAAGTTTTCTTCAACAACATCATTATGCTTTGTACCCTTATGAGATTGATATGTTATGCCATTACCTCAGCATCCTTAGCTAGCTCTATCACTTGCTTTTGAAGAGATTGATGTCTCTTGTGTTCTTCTTTACATTGTAGATCATAATCCCTAAAGCTCTAGCAAGATCATTGTTAGAAATGTAGTTAGAGTGAGAGTTTACCTCTATACTAGCTAACTCAGATTTTGATTTTTTAGCTCGCTTAGTGATTTGCTAAGTTGTTTCTCTTTCAGAATAATTTGATTTTGGCTCAGTTAATTCAACGAATGCACAGTTGGTAGTATCTTCTTCTTCTGAGCATGATGAGCTACTGCTTTCCTCTCTGTTGCTCTATGTGGCCACCATTGCCTTTTTCTTGTATTTCTTCTCCTTTTTGTGCTTAAGATAGTTTGCTTTGATATGTCCTTTCACAACATTCAAATCAGGCAATCTCCTTCTCTTGATCCTTCTCATCATCCGAACCTTTTCTGTATTTATCTTTCCTGGAGTTGCCTTCTCTCCACTTTCTAGAGTCAAACTTTATAGAGCTTCTCTTTGACCTCTTTTCTTCCTTTTCAGGAATTTGTTGAATTTTCTGGCCAGTATAGCCATGTCATCCTTTTTGCATGGAGGTTCAGGAGAAGATTCTGTTCTAGAGGAGTCTGCCTTGAGAGCAATCCCTTTCTTCTTCTCTTCAGGCTTCTTCTCTTGTAGACTGTATCTTTCTAGGGATAGCTCTCGAGTTAGTAGGTTTCCAATGAGTTCGTAATAGCTATAAAATTTTAAGTCACGAGCTTCCTCGGTGACTATTTTCTTATTATCCCATTCTTTGGTGAGACTTTGAAGAATCTTCTTCACCATTTCCTCTTCAATGCTCTCCTTTCCCTGTCTCTTCATTTTGTTTACCAGATTTGTGTATCTAGAATACATGTTGTTGATTGACTCCTTTGGTTCCATTATTAAATTTTCCAATTTTTGTTAGAGGATATCAATATTATCTTTGTGAACCTTGTTTGTTCCTTTATAAGTCACCTTAAGTTTTTGCCATGTTGGAAATCAATCATTCAGAAGACTTTGTAAAAACCTCAAGACAAGCATCCGGATCAAGGTTTTAAAGGAAATAAAATCCCAAGTCCAAGAAGGTCATCCGGAGTGAGTTTCACAAGAAAATAAACTCCTAAGTCCAAACAAGATTGCATCCAATTCAAGACAGAACAGAAACAACTCCTAAGCCCTAAAAGTAAGCATCCGGAGAAGATCACTATTGAAAGAGCATCCGGTGAAGATTTGTCTGAAGATATCTAGAAGACACATTTCACAAGACAAATGTCTGAAGATATCCAGAAGACATATTTCACAAGACAAAGGGAATATTCAAATTATCAAGTTTCCCTCCAATATTGGTCTCACCCAAAATCACCTTTTTGCCTTCGAGAAAGAAAAAGTGATAGCTTGCACGGTTTCAGAGAAAGGGCAGAAAGCGCTGACACAGAGAGAGAAAAAGGAAATAAGCTTTTTAACCTAGACCAATAGCAAGGCACGTGGAGCTTAAAATAGACAAACTTTATGTCGAAGTTTGCAGGGCACAAAGAGCCAATGAAAGAAGTCTGACATCTTTCTCACACCAATCCTAACAAATTCAAACGGGACATTTATGGGATCTAATGGAAAGATCAATGGATCTGGAAGTGCCAACTCATATCTGATCAATAAGGAAGATTCAAGATCTATCAATGGCTACATTTATGATCCAAGCCTATATATAGGAAGCTTCATAAGTTAAGAAGTTGTTGGTTGATTTTACAAAGCCATTACCTTGAGAAAATTGCTATTGAATCAGTGATTCATCATCCCTCCAAGTACCAAACAACTCTAATTTGTTTGTAAGAATTCTCAAGTAAAATTATAATCTTGAAGAATTCAAAACCTTTCTTTTAAATAAAAGCATTGTAAGATATCACACTTGAATGAGTATTGAGATTGGGACTTAACTTGAACTAGGCATAGTTGAAGTGGTATATCCCTGTGGGACTTAGCTTAAACTTAGGCAGAGTTTGAGTGGTATATATCTAAGAGAAGAGGACTCAGCCAAGCTTAGAGTTAGTTTGGTGGTATATCCTCTATCCAAAAGAGAGAATCTACAGAGACAACTTGAAGAGGACTCAGTTAACCTAGGCTACATCCGAAGGAGAAGAAATCTTTGGAGATAACTGAAAAGGCTTGATTTCTTCCCATTAAAGAAATCTCACTAGTGGATTAAAAAGCTCAGAGGAGGAAACTCCAGGGACTGGAGTAGGTGGGGCCGAACCAGTATAAAATTAATGTGTTTGAATCTCTTTACTTATAGCTTTTACTTTAACTGCATTTCATTTCATATTTGAATCATCCGAATTCAATAATCCCAGAACATTTCAAACATGCTACTCAACCTTTTTAAAAGTCTATAAATTCCGCAAAAAGGGTCATTCACCCCTCTAACCCTAATTTTACTTGCATATGGACTAATAAGTGGTATCAGAGTAAGTGCTCACAAAAAGAGACTTAACAATTTCGAACTAAAGGTCCAACTAATCCTAATAAAATTGAGTTATCGGAATAGAACTTATAGCTTCTTCCAGAGGGTATGTCTATAACCCATCCCCCACTCTTTACCGATGGACACTAAATGTTCTGAAAAAATCAGATGAAGATCTTCATTCAAGCATAAAGCATGCAAGCATGGATGTCCATTAAGGATGACCTATATAATCCAACCATTGTGGTTGAATGTGTGACCACTAGAAAACCATCAAATCAATGGGATGATAATGATTATAAAAAATTGCATGAAAATGCAAATGCTATTAACATGCTTCATTGTGCTTTGAGTGCAGCTAAATTTAACAGGATCTTAAGTTGTGAAACAGCTCAAGAAATTTGGCAAAAGCTTGATGTGATTTATGAAGAAACCAATAAGGTTCGCTAAGCCAAGATTGATCTCATCCGGCAAAAACTAGAGAACTTTAGAATGGAACCAAAAGAGTTAATCAATAGCATGAATACTAGATACACAAATCTAGTAAACAAAATGAAGAGACTAGGAAAGGAAACTACTGAAGAGGAGATGGTAAAGAAAATTCTCTAGAGTCTCACCAAAGAGCGGGAGAATAAGAAAACAACCATTGAGGAAGCTCATGACTTAAAATTCTACAGTTATGATGAACTCATTGGAAACTTGTTGACTCTAAAGTTATCTCTAGAAAGAAACAGCCAGCAAGAAAAGAAACTTGAAGAGAAGAAGAAAGGAATTGATCTTAAGGCAGACTCTTCCAGAATAAAAAAAACAATTAAAGCAAGCTTCCAATAAAAAAGATGGCATTGCTATGTTGGCTAGAAAGTTCAACAAATTCCTGAAAAAGGAAGAAAGAAGGTCAAAGAGAAGCTTCAAAAAGTTTGACTCTAGAAAGAAGAGAGAAGGTAGTTCTATGAAAGATAAATACAAAAAAGCTCTAGAGGATAAGAAAGATCAAGATAAGGAGACTGCATGCTTCGAATGTAAAGAGAAAGGAAATTTCAAAGCAAACTATCCTAAACTAAAAAAGGAGAGAAAGTACAAGAAAAAAGGCAATGGTGGCCACATGGAGCAACAATGAGGAAAGCAGTAGCTCATCATCCTTAGAGGAAGAAGACATTGCCAACTATACATTTGTTGCACTAACTAAGCAGGAAGTAGAACACTCTAGAAGAGGAACAACTCAGCAAACCACTAAGCAAACTGGAGAATCAAAGTCTGAGTGAGCCAGTATAGAGGTGAACTCTCACTCTAACTCTATTTCTAACATTGATCTTGCTAGAGCTCTAGGGATTATGATCAACAATGTAAAGAAGAACACAAAAGCCATCAACCTTCTTCAAAAATAAGTAATAGAGCTAGCTGAGGATGCTGAAGCAATGGCATAAGACATCAATCTCATAAGAGGAACAAAACACATTGATGTTGTTGAAGAAATCTTCCTGAGAAATCAAGTTCAAATACTTAATGCCAATGTGTTTGGGCTAGATAGGGAACTAATGCTAATAAAGGAAGCTGCCAGAAGGAAACCAAAACTTCCAAATCAAAGGAGGAATCTAAAGCCCTTAAACCCAAAAGTAAAGAAGATCAGCAGACAACCTCAAGCACAGAGATATATTGTTGCTCAAAAGGGAAAAGTTATGGTAATCTATAATGACAAAATAGTCAAGCAAAGAAAGAACCACAAAGCTGAAATAGCTCCTCCAGCCAACCTGATCTAAATTATACAAGCATACATGTCACTATCCAAAGCTAGATATTTCGGAGATTATGGAAAGGAAGATCTCCAAAAGATTGAAAATAAGCTTAAATAGAGCAAACCTATCTCCGGGTGCAGGTTTTGTGGTAGAAATAACCATATAACTAAAATGTGTAGATTTAAAAATGGTTATTATGATGTCAATCCATAGCCAGAAATGGTTACTATCCCAAGAGGACCTAAATCTGATTGGGTACCCAAACCCATTTGACTTATTTTGTAGGTATGCCTGAAGTCTATAGAAGATCAACAAGCCTTGTACATTGATAGTGGATGTGCAAGTTACGTGACAGGTGATGAAAGAGCATTCATCACACTAACCCGAAAGAAAGGAGGAAAAGTGAGGTTTGGAGACAATCAAAAGGGACAGATCATTAGGCATGGAACCATTGGATCTGAATTAAAAATAGAAGATATCCCTCTAGTTGATGGACTAAAATTCAACCTACTCAGTGTTGTTCAGCTCTGTGACAAAGAAAGAAAAGTGATCTTTGACTCAGGAGGCTGTTCAATTATTGATAGTAAGTCAAATCAACTCATTCTTCATGCACCTAGAGTAAATAATGTTAATTCTATTAACATTAAAAATGAGAAAAATAATAATATATGCTTGGTGTCTAAAGAAGAAAAATCATGGCTATGGCACCGGAGGTTAGGACATGTTAGCAGGAACCTCATGTCCAAACTAGCCAAAAAGGAACTAGTTGAAGGTTTGCCCAAGGTTGCTTTTGATAAGGATAACATGTGCACTGCATGTCAACTAGGTAAACAAAATATGAAAACTTTTGCTTCCATCTCTTATATTCCCACCAGAAAAGTCCTTGAACTCTTATATATTGACCTCCTTGGTCAAGTTAAACTAATGAGATTAGGTAGAAGATAGTACACCATAATTATTGTGGATGATTACTCTCGCTATACCTAGCTAGCTCTTATTGGATATGATGTATGACCTTAAGGCAATTAGGGCGATATATCTTCATTATGTAATAGTACGAATAATTTGTTTAATCAATAAAGGCATTTAATCTTTTGTTTATATCAATTTGTTTGTAAATATATTATAGCTGGTTAAATATATTCATTAATGTATTTATGCAAAAGTCCTTGACGTATCATAGCATGAAGTCAGAGAAATTATAGTTGGACTATATTTAGTGGAACCTGCTTCATGTGCAATTATGATTATGTCTAAACTATCCTTAGTCATAGTTTCATCAAGAAAGGATATTGATAAAGCGGAAAGACTAGCATGTGGACAACTTTCTTGGAAAGGGTCCAACCATTTAATCTCTTAAGGACTGAAGATGGTGCCTTAAGTTTGACACATGATATATCTAGGAGATATATTGGAGACTGCAGCAAGATAAACACTTGGTATATATATCAATGTGTTAGTGTTTATCTTCATGCAATAAGCTTTGAGAATATCCTCATACTTGAGATACTAGTTATCTTGTGTGGTACTATTACTATACTTTGGGTCACTACTACACACTCATTAATTTAGGGTGTTATGGGTGATTATGGGTACAGTGATGACAACACGTTGGTAATCCATCATTCTGGATATATTAAGGAGTTGTACTTGGCCACTTATTGAAGTGATGATTGCCATAAACCTCTTATCAGAGTATGTGTTTGCTAAGAATGGTTTCTAGTCAAATACTCTATGCTAAAAGGCAATATACTTCGGTAACAAATAAATTACTGGGATAGCTTGGAGCAACCTTACTATTAGTGGGTTAACACTTTAATCAAACCCTATAAACCAGATGGTACTAATATTAAAGAATGGAAGGAGTTCATATTATCGGACAACTATTGCATTAACCAGGATTAAGTCATAAGCATAAATGATGTTTCGAGTAATGGGGGATGGTAGACCTTACTAGAGGCATACTACAGTCGATTAAGGTAATCAAGTTCTATTCACGGTCTAGAATTTTGAGCCAATGGTTCCATTAGAAAAAGGGAGGTTAACCTTTAACAACTCAATACTTTGGGATCTTATAAGGTCACACACATTAGACCATCATCGGACTAACTAAAGAACTAATAGATTTATTCTATTACAAAAATATAACATGATAATATTTAGATTATTATTTGGTTGGACTAAAGATTTATTTTTGACAGGTAACTAATTAATTAGGGTCATAAATAAATTGGAATTGATTATATCAATTTTATAAGCCAAGGAATTTATCTTTGACCAGTAACTAATTTATTAGGGTCGAAAAATAAATAATTTTTTGAAAGGATTTAAAAGGGAATTTACCAATCGAGGCACAAAGGGGTCGGACCATATAGGCTGGATAAGCGGCTGTGGGCTCGCCATTGCGAGCCCACGTACTGGGTCACACTAGTGCTGCTAGGCAGCACTGGGTGCTCCTAGCACAGCCCAGTCTGTAAGCTGGGCTAGTGGGTGGCTCGCAAGCCCAACTGCGGTACACACAGCGTGTGCTACATGTTGTGTATGGTGGGGTAGCCTACGGGTCCTATTGGACTTGCATGGTTGACTCACTTGTGGGATGTGCATTTTGCACATCCCACATTGTAAAATAGGGGAAGCTTTTTGCTTCCCCAAGCCTATATATAGGTTTTCCCTTATCCTCTTTCAAGTGCACCGAGTTCAAAGTAATTCCTACGATAATGGTTTTTGAACAAGTTACACTTTTTAGGAGCCTAAATTTTTTCAGGCACCTATAGTTTATATTTTCGGGTGAGGCTTCTGGAGTGGTCTAGCAACTACTCGAGGCTTCTTAGTTCTTCCTCTCAGGGAGGTTTTGGTTGGTGGGGTTCGTGCTGATACTCATAGAGGCTATCCTACACTTGGAAGCTTGTGCAAGAGGGTTCTGCTAGAGAATGCTTCAACTAGTAAGTTTTCTTTCTTTCTCTTTTATTATTAGGTCTTTTTCTTTAAGCATTTTTAGACTTAATAATATGCTTCAGTTGTTTTGCATGCTTACTTTATTTTATGCTTAGGTTATAACTTAGAGTTATAATATACTTAGTTTATAGCTTAGAGTTATAACATGCTTAGGTTATAGCTTAGAGTTATAACATTCTTAGGTTATAGCTTAGAGTTATAACATACTTAGGTTATAGCTTAGAGTTATAACATGCTTAGGATAAAATATACATACTAGGATATAATTTAGAATTATGGTATGCCTAGCCCTTTTGTATGCTAACCTAGGTAGAGAATTACTTAGTTAAGGCTTTATTTAATTTATATGCAATTAATAGAAGCTCTTGGGGACAGGAATAAAATTTTGAATTTCTGCCATGCCTATTATGCTTGTTCAATCTGACTGTCAGTTCCCAACAGCTCTGCTTGGTAGCAAAGATGCTGCCTTTGAACACTTCTCTAAAATATTTATTAGAATATAATTAGAACATGGCATAAGCATTGCATGCATCTGGAGTGATAACGGGTATGGTGATGACAGCACGTTGGTAGGCTGAGTAGTCGGAAAGGATCCATCGCTCCGGGTATATTAAGAAGTTGTACCTGGCCACTTGTTGAAGTGACGATTGCCATAAACCTCTGATTAGAGTATGTGTTTGATAGAAATGGTTTCTAGTCAAACACACTATGGTAAAAGGCAATATACTTCGGTAACAAGTAAATTACGAGGATAGCTTGGAGCAACCTTGCTATTAGTGGGTTAACACTTTAACTAAACCCTGCAAACCAGATGGTAATAATATTAAATAATGGATGGAGTTCATCACATTGGACAACTATTGGATTAACCAGGATTAAGTCATAAGCATAAATGACGTTCCGAGTAATGGGGGATGTAGACCCTTGCTAGAAGCGTACTATAGTCGATTAAGGTAATCGAGTTCTATTCACGGTCTAGAATTTTGAGCCAATGGTTCCATTAGAAAAAGGGTTGGTTAAGCCTTAACAGCTCAATACTTTGGGATCCTGTAAGGTCAAACACATTGGACCTTCATCGGACTAAGTAAAGAACTAATAGATTTATTCTATTATAAAAATATAACATGATATTAATTAGATTATTATTTGGTTGGACCAAAGATTTATTTTTGACAGATAACTAATTAATTAGGGTCATAAATAAATTGGTTAAAATTATTATATCAATTTTATAAGCCAATGAATTTATCTTTGACCGATAACTAATTTATTAGGGTCAAAAAAAATTATTTTTGAAAAAGATTTAAAAGGAAATTTTCCAATCGGGGCAAAAAGGGGTCGGACCCTACAGAAATGGGGCCTAATTTTTGGGGCCCCATATAGGCTGGATAAGGGGCTGTGGGCCACCCATTGTGAGCCCACGTGCTGGGTCACACTAGCGCTAATTACGCCCAGCATGGCCCAACCTGTAAGCCCAGCTTGCGACACACGTAGTGTGCGCTGTACGCTGTGTGTGGTGGGGCAGCCCACGAGTCCTATTAGACTCCGCGTGGCTTACCCAAGTCGGAAAATAGGGGAAGCTTTTTGCTTCCCCAAGCCTATATATAGGCTTTCCCTTCTCCTCTTTCCAGTGCACCGAGTTCAAAGTAATTCCTAAGATAAAGGTTTTTGAACAAGTTATATTTTTTAGGAGCATGAATTTGTTTGAGCACCTCTAGTTTATATTTTCGAGTGAGGCTTCTAGAGTGGTCAAGCAACTACTCGAGGGTCCTTAGTTCTTCCTCTCGGGGAGATTTTGGTTGGCCGGGTTTGTGTGGATACTCATAGAGGCTATCCTACGCTTGGAGGCTTGTGCAAGAGGGTTCTCCTAAAGCATGCTTCAATTGGTAAGTTTTCTTTCTTTCTCTTTTATTATTAGGTCTTTTTCTTTAAGCATTTTTAGACTTAATAATATGCTTAGGTTGTTTTGCATGCTTAGTTTTTTTTATGCTTAGGTTATAACTTAGAGTTATAACATGCTTAGGCTGCAGTTTAGAGTTATAACATGCTTAGGTTATAGCTTAGAGTTATAATATGCTTAGGTTATAGCTTAGAGTTATAACATGCTTAGCATAAAATATACATGCTAGGATATAATTTAGAATTATGGTATGCCTAGCCCTTTTGCATGCTAACCTAGGTAGAGAATTATTTAGTTAAGGCTTTATTTAATTTACATGCAACTAATAGGTGTTCTTGGGGGCAGGGACAAAATTTTGAATTTCCGCCAAACCTGTTATGCATGTTCAATATGACTCTCAGTTCCCAACAGTGGTATTAGAGCCTGCCTATTTAATGCATAGTTAAGTTAGAAGCAAACTGAATATTATTTTCTATATGAAATGATTTGTTTATTTAATTATTTTGAACAATATATATGAACTTGTGCCTTTCATTTCAAGGTTAGAAAATGGTTATGAATAATTTTGAATAAGCCTGCTCAACTTACTCAAATTATACAAGTGTCAATAATTTATTTAAATTACATAGGTTATAGATGCTTCCAATTTATATGAATTGGAAGAATGAAATTTATTACTTGAAGAGAATCCGTTGGTCTTCAGGTTTGTGCCCCATATTTGTTCTAGTTAAGGATTGGAATTGCTGTCTACTCTTCATAGGGCACTTCTCCTACCTGGAAACCTATATCGGTGTAACTTGAATTGACCAACCGGGGGATTAATATGAACTAATTTATTTCTAGTATATATGATGGTTCTTATATATGTTTCTATAACAAAGTAAAAATTAAATTTATTGAATAAAAGCTTAAAGGAAATGCAATATAATTTTAACAAATAAAAGTGTTAATTATTTTGCATATAATCTAGGTTGATGGAATAATTATAATAAAGAGCTTGAGCCCACCTAAGGTTGGACCTTATAAATTAATTCTAAAATTCCCTGAATTAATATAAGTTATTATAAATATGTCCATCTAATAAAATCCTAGATTGGGTGAGAATTTAACACCAATAAAACCCCAAAGTAAATATATTAAGGTAAGTTATAGTCTTCCTTACTCAAATTTATAATACGGTCTCTTTGGGCTATCAAAGTGCTACGCAAAGCGCTCCTTCTAGTCCACATTGATTGGTTGTAAAGTTTGGGATAGGGTCTGCCCTAACAGAACTGGGGTAGTCCACCATAAAATTAGGTGCTAGGCCCAGATCTGAGACATATTTATGGAGATGCTAACATAAGAGCACACATCCCTTGGGATTAAGGAACTTGAATGAATTAGCAATTACATGCGATGCAAATGGAATGGGATTCCAACTATGACCTACTATTATGACTTGAATCATAAAATTGGGGGTTATAATAGACCAATTATAGATTCTACCTACTAAGAAATTTAGCTGGGCTAAAATTCCCAAATTCAATAGAATGGGCTATTGTAAATTTTGAAGAAAATAGTAGGACAAATGTATTTAATTAAAAGACCTTATATTAAATGCATGCACTTAAACTAATATCTAAACTCTTTTTCTTTTCTTATATCTTAGGTTGAAAATGACTTCCAATATTAATCTCTGTACGTTACTTGACACAAAATTGATTGGCTCGAACTTTTCTGATTAGTTCCGAGTTATGAGAATAGTTCTCAGATCCGAGGGAATTGCCTATGTTCTAAGTGAAATTTTCCTTATTTAACCTGATGTTGAGGATCATATGGAGCACGAGGCTTGGTTGAAGCACAGGAAAGATCGTGAGACTGCCATGTGTATCATGTTGGGGTCCATGAATCCTGAGCTTCATAAATAACATGAGAACATGCCCTTAGAGGAAATGGTTCTCCATCTTGAAGAGCTCTTTTCGGAGCAGGAAAGGATAGAGAGGTATGAGACCTCCAAGCTCCTTTTTGGAACCAAGATGTAGGCTGGCACTTCCGCCTCACAGCGTGTACTGAAACTTTTGGGATACCTTGAGAAGCTAAATCGATTGGGATTTGAGACGAATCATGACTTGAGCATTGACCTAGTGTTGATGTCCTTGATAGATAGTTACTCAGGCTTTGTGACTAACTATTACATGAACAAGATTAATTCTACTATCCCTGAATTAATCAACGTGCTGAAAATAGTAGAACATCAGATCAAGAAAGATCAGAAAACCCCTACTGTTGGTTGAGAAAGGCAAGGCTTCTAAGAAGAAGAAGCAGGCACTAGGTGCCAAGAAAAGAATCAGTAAGAAGAAGAAAGAAAAGAAGGCATCTAAGTATGTCTGATTCCAATGTGGGAAATCAGGACATTGGAAGAGGGATTACAAAGCTCCTGCTTCTAAGCATTTAAAGAAGAAGCTTGCAAAGGCATCTACTTCAGGTATGTTTGTAAATGAAAATTTTGCTACTTTTTCGCGTGAATCCACTTGGGTATTAGATACTGGTTGTGGTTCTCATTCTGTACTTCTATGTAGGGACTAAGGAACAGTAGAAGACTTGCAAAAGGGGAGATGGACCTACGCGTGCCAAATGGAGCCAGAGTTGCTGCATTAGCCGTAGGAAGCTTTAGTCTTATTTTTCCAAGTGGACTTATTTTTGTTTTGAATAATTGTTACTACATTCCAAGTGTAACGAAGAAAATTGTATCTATTGCGTGTTTAGCAGCAGAAGGATTTGAGATTTTATTTTCGAATAATAATTGTCAGATTTGTTTGAATAATGTTCTTTATTGTTATAGAATGTTGAAAGGTGGCATTTATGTTCTTGATACTAAAACGAAAGTTTTCAATATAAATAATGTGAAGAAAGTTAAATTAGATAATGAGAGTCCTTCTACTTATGGCACTGTCGTTTATGCCACATAAACAAAGATCGCTTAACGAAGTTGCATAAGCGTGGAGACTTGGGCCCAATAGACTTGGAGTCTTATGGTGATTGTGAACCTTGTTTAAGAGGAAAAATGACAAATTTACCCTTTCAAGAAAAGGGTGAACGGGCCACGAGTACATTGGAACTTATACATCCAATGAGTGTTTAGGTACTAGGAGGATACTCCTACTTCATAACCTTTATTGATGATTACTCATGATACGATTATTTGTACTTGATGAAGAACAAGTCTGAAAGTTTTGAAAAGTTCAAACTATTTAGAGCTGAAGTAGAGAAACAGCTTGAGAAAAGTATTAAAACACTTTGATCGGAATGAGGTGGAGAATACTTGAGTCAGGAGTTTCAGGATTATCTAAAGGAAAACATGATAGTTCCTCAGTAGACCCCTCATTATACACCCCAACACAATGAAGTGTCAGAAAGGAGGAATCAGACTTTATTAGATATGGTTCGGTCCATGATGAGCCATATAGATCTCAGTAAATCCTTTTGGGGATATGCATTGGAGAGCGCAATTTATGTATTAAATAGAGTGCCCTCTAAATCTGTTGATTTTACACCTCATAAAAGATGGTGTAATAAAAGGCCATCATCAAGTCACTTAAGAGTATGGGGCTATCCTGCTATGGTTAAGAGGATAGCATCAGATAAGCTGAATGCCAAGTCTGACAAATGTCTGTTCATTGGATATGTAAAGGAAATAATCGGATATCTGTTTTACCAACCCGAAGCACAAAAGGTATTTGTGTCTCGGAATGCTCACTTTTTGGAAAAGAACACTTACTTACAAAAGTTAGTGGAAGCAATATAGAACTGGAGGTTCAAGAGGAAGAAATAGACAATCAACTAATTGACCCCTTTTTAGATACATAAGGAAGTATGATCCAGGAACAACTTTTTGAAACACAATCATTGCAATCAGGTTGTGTTCATAAGGGTCCCGATAGATATAGGTTTATCATCACTAATGATAAAGAACTATATCTCATAGAGGATGATGAACCAAGGATAAATGATAAGGCAATGAAAAGCTCAGATTCCGATAAATGGCTAAACGCTATAAAATCAGAATTAGATTCCATGTATGAGAACCAAGTTAGGAATTTGGTTGATGCACCATAAGAGGTTAGACCAATTGGGTGCAAGTGGGTCTTCAAGAAGAAAACAGACATGGATGGTAATGTAACTACCTATAAAGCAAGGTTGATTGCGAAAGGTTATAGTGAACGGGAATCGACTATGATGAAACTTTCTCACCGGTAGCCATGCTTAAATCCATAAGGATACTCCTCACCATTGTTGCTCATTACGATTATGAGATCTGGCAGATGGATGTGAAAATAGCATTCCTGAATGGGGATTTAGACTGGGATGTATATATGACACAACCTGAGGGTTTAACATCTCAGAATGGCTCGAAGGTATGCAAGCTACAAAGATCCATTTATGGACTTAAGCAAGCATCCAGGAGTTGGAATATAAGGTTTGATCAGACAATTCATGAACTGGATTTCTGTCCAAACATTAATGAGCCTTGTGTTTACAAGAAGGTTAGTGGGAGTGCAGTTGTTTTCTTAGTATTGTATGTCGATGACATTCTACTGATAGGAAATGATATTTCTCTTCTTCAAAATGTTAAAGTATGGTTATCAAGAAAATTCCCCATGAAAGACCTTAGTGAAGCAGCATTTATACTAGGTATAAAGATCTATAGAGATATATCAAAATAGGCTATTAGGTCTTTCTTAAAGTACATATATAGACAAGGTATTGAATAGGTTCAACCTTGAGCATTCTAAGAAAGGTTATCTCCCGATGACAAAGTGGATTAACTTATCTAAGGCTGAGTATCTGAAGACAGCTCAGGAGAGAATGCGCAAGAAGGATATACCCTATGCATCCGCGATACTATCCATCATGTATGCTATGATATGTACTAGGCCATATGTCTCTGAGGCTTTGAGCTTCACAAGCAGATTCAGTCAGATCCAGGTGAAAAGCACTGGATGGTTGATAAGGCAATTCTTAAGTACTTGAGAAGGACTAAGGATGAGTTCTTGATATATAGAGAAGGTGACCTTATAATTAGAGGTTACATTGACATGAGTTTTCAATCTAACAAGGATGACTTTAAGTCTCAGTCAGGTTTTGCGTATGTGTTAAATGGAGGGGCGGTATGCTAGAAGAGTTCCAAGTAAGAAACTACTGCTGATTCAACCACAGAATCTGAATATAGTGTTGCATGTGAAGCAGCAAAAGAAGCTGTCTGGTTAAAAGGATTTATTAGTGATCTCGGTGTGGTGCCTAAGGTTGTTGATCAAATTACTTTGTATTGTGATAACAATGGTGCCATAGCTCAGGCAAAGGAACCATGGTCTCATCAGAAAAATAGACATGTATTCAGAAAGTATCATATAATCAAGGAGATTGTTGATGCTAAGATAATAAGATTAGAATATGTACCCACTGATCAGAACCTCGTGGATGGTCTGACAAAGCCATTGACTCAAGTCAAGCATGACCAGCATGTTAAAGCATATGGATTAAGACATATGAGTAATTGGCCCTAGTGCAAGTGGGAGTTTTTTGGATATGATGTATGCCCCTAAGGCAATTAGGGCGATATATCTTCATTATGTAATAGTACGAATAATTTGTTTAATCAATAAAGGCATTTAATCTTTTATTTATATCAATGTGTTTGTAAATATATTATAGCTAGTTAAATATATTCATTGATGTATGTATGCAAAAGCCCTTGACGTATCATAGCATAAAGTCAGAGAAACTATAGTTGGACTATATTTAGTGGAACCTGCTTCATGTGCAATTATGATTATGTCTAAACTATCCCTAGTTATAGTTTCATCAAGAAAGGATATTGATAAAGCAGAAAGACTAGCATGTGGTCAACTTTCTTGGAAAGGGTCCAAGCAGTTAATCTCCTAAGGACTGAAGGTGGTGCCTTATGCATCAACGATGTCAGACCTTTTTCCGCGCTCTACTAACTTCAGTGCGTAGTTTGTCGCCTTGTGATCTCTACGGGCCTTCCCATTGGTCGAGGTTAAAAAGGACGTTGCCTTTTTCTCTTTCCGTGTAATTCGCTTTTTGTCCTTTGCTAAAACCGTGCAAGCTGTCACTTTTTCTTTCTTTAAGGAAAAATTAAGTTTGACTTAGACAACATTGGAGAGAAAGTTGATATTTGAATATTTCCCTTTATCTTATCTTTGCCTTGTGAATTGTGTCTTCCTGTGGTCTTTAGGCCCTAGCTCGACTAGACTCTCTTCCGGATATAATTCTTTCTGGATGTAACCTTTTTCGGATGTAGTCTTCTTGGACTTAGGAATTTGTTTTCTTCAAAACCTTTATCCGGATGCTTCTGGATGCTTGTGTTTTTTATAGGTCTTCCCGATGATTGATTTCCAACATATTCTTTCTTGATTTCTCTTCCTCTTCTAAGGCTCGTTTCCTGATCTTTCTAGGAGTTTATGAGACTAAAAATGATCATCTCTATCTCCACCACTTCATGTTATATATTTTTCCTAAATGATCATCATACTCTTACCTATATATTCTTATTACATAACTAATGTTAATAAGTAATAATTATAATAAACAACCATTATCTTATAACTTATATTATACTAAATAAAAACTTCAAATAATATTTAATTACTAATTATGTTTCTACTTCCTTCCAACCTAAATCTACGTATATGCTTATATATTTCATATTTATATTGAATATAAGCAAATATATTAATATATTTATCATATAAATATATTTATCTAATAAATTCTAACATATAACAAATGTGCGTAAATGAAAAATATGATGTATGAAATGGGATGTTACATTGATCATTCTGGAACATGTTTGATGATTGTGATAAACAACACTAAACAAGCTTAACAAAGAACTCAAAACTCTCAATGAATACAAGAAATAAACAATATATATAGCATTAGGAGTGGTATTATACAGATTATAGCATAACAGAGTTCTCATATTATCATTCCGAAGGAGTGGTTTCCAATTATAACTTAATCCTTATTTACTCCTACAAATTCACGAAACAAAGCAACGTTATTAATATTATCAGATATGTTGACTTTTACGAGAGCAAGAGAGAAAAATGTCGGCTGAAAAGAGAAAAAGAGTATGAATTAGGTTCACATAAGAGGAGCATTCACATTCAGATACACAATGAGCTAATTACAATATTACCCTCATATGAAACGCTCATGTTTTGTTCCAATCTCCAAACACCGCTAATTAATCAATGGTTGTAATTATCTAACATTGTTTTTTTTGTAAACTTAAAAAAAAAAAAAGTACTATATGGTTTTACGGATTTGTAAAATGGAGTCTGAAAAAATTTGTTTACAAAAAGGGATTTGAGGTTTCATAACGTTAGCAAATAATGGTTTTTACTTAACTCCGTCAATAATGATGACATGGCAAGGGACATTTTTTAAAAAAACATAATTTTCTTATTTTTCTTTATCCTTACAAACCCTAATTTTAGATCATCAATTAAATCCATCAATTAATCTTTGAAATAAGTCGAAGATGTACAATATACTCAAATGGGAAGAACAATGAGGCGACAAACAGGTGCGGCAAGCCGCCAATGCAAGGTCTTGGCAGTTGAAGTTGGGCAGTGGCCGCATTATTTTCCAAATTTAGAGGTTTTTGAGATGCAAGAAGCCTCCCCCTGCATTGCCCAAGGTATTGAGAATCCTCTTTTTGCAAATTTTTTAAATCACATACTTCTTTTAAAAAAAACATTCTCAGACACCATTTTGCAAATTAATGAAACTACATGGTACTTTGTTTAAGTTTACCCTAAAATTAAATAGTGTGAGATGTTAGGTTTTAGGTGTCTTATTTTTATGTCTAATTTAAGCCTAAGAGTTATTTCTTTTAAGTCATCTGTAGTGTAAATCCCATTTTTGTTAGCCCATTATTCCAGCCTGGATATTGAGTTCCACTTTACTAAATGGTGAGTTTAGTGATTGTAGGAGCCCTTTATAAGGGTTGTTAGCTCTAGGGTTTTCAGTTGTAACCCTTGAAACTTTTGGGAGATCTCTTCTCCTGTGCTCTCTGTGTCGCCATCTGATTTCCTGGATTCTTGATCATTCGGAAACACGTTTGATGTCTGTGATGAACAACACTAAATAAGCCAAATAAAGAACTCAAAATTTTCAATCAATACCAGAAATAAACAATACATAGAGCATTAGGAGCAGTATTATACAGATTATAGCATAACAGAATACTCACATTGTCATTCTAGAGCAGTTTCCAATTACAACGTAAGCCTTATCTACTCCAATAAATTCGCGAAAGAAAGCAATGATATTAATATTATCATATATGTTGGCTTTTACGAGAGCAAGAGAGAAAAGTGTTGGTTGAAAAGAGAAAAAGAGTATGAATTAGGTTTACATAAGAGGAACATTTATATTCAGATACATAATAGGCTTATTACCAATTTACCCTCATTTGAAATGGTCTCGTTTTGTTCCAATCTCCAAACACCACTAGTTACCAACATTGTCGCGTTTGTAAAATTAGATTTCAGAATTTTTCTTTTACAAAAAGGGATTTGAAGTTTCACAACGATTGTAAATAAGGGTTCTTTTACTCAACTCGGTCAATAATGATGACGTGGCAAGAAGCAATTTCGAAAAAACATAATTTTCTTATTTTCCTATATCCATACAAACCCTAACTTTAGATCATCAATTCAACCCATCAAATAAGTTGAAGATGTAAAATATACTCAAATGGGAAGAACAAGGAGGCAGCAAACAAGTGCTGCCAAGCTGCCAATGTGAGGTCTTGGCCGTTGAAGTTGGGCAGCGACCGCATTAATTCCCAAATTCAGAGGTTTTTTAGATGCAAAAATCCTCCCTCTGCATCGTCTAAGGTATCGAGAATCCTCTTTTTGCCAATTTTTTGAAACCTCATATCTCATTTTTCAAAAAAAAAATTGCAAATGATAGAAACCATATAGTACTTTTTTAAATTTTACCCTAAAATTAAATAGTGTGAGAAGTTAGGTTTTAGGTGTCTTATTTGTATGTCCATCTAAGCCTACGAGTTATTTCTTTTAAGTCATGTGTATTTGTAAAGCCCAATTTTGTTAGCCCATTGTTCCAACCCTTTATAAGGCTTGTTAGCTTTAGGATTTTCAGTTGAAACCCTTGAAACTTCTGCGATTTCTCTTCTCATGTGCTCTCTGCGTCGTCATTTGATTTCCTAGATTCTTGATCATTCTACAACGTGTTTGATGATTGTGATGAACAACACTAAACAAGCTTAAAAAAGAACTCAAAACTCTCAATCAATACAAGAAATAAACAATACACAGAGCATTAGGAGCGGTATATACAGATTATAGCATAACAAAGTACTCACGTTGTCATTCCGATTGAGCGATTTCCAATTATAACTTAAGCTTTATCCACTCCAACAAATTCGCGAAAAAAGCAACGATATTAATATTATCAGATATGTTGGCTGTTACGAGAGCGAGAGAAAAGTGTCGGCTAAAATGAGAAAAAGAGTATGAATTAGGTTTACATAAGAGGAACATTTATATTTAGATACATAATGGGCTTATTACCGTTTTACCCTAATCTGAAACGGTCCTGTTTTGTGCCAATCTCCAAACACCACCAATTAATCAATGGATGCAGTTACCCAACGTTGTTTTTTAGTGGGGTCTGAGAAATTTTTTTGAAAAAAGGAGTCCACGTTAATAAATAAGGGTTTTTTACTTAACAAACATAATTTTCTTGTTTTCCTTTACCCTTACAAATGCTAATTTTAGATCATCGATTAATCCATCAAATAAGTTGAAGATGTAAAATATACTCAAATGGGAAGAACAAGGTGGTGCCAAACAAGCGCGCCAAGTCGCCAATGCAAGGTCTTGGTCTTGAAGTTGGGCGGCGATCGCATTAATTAATGTTATTAAAACTGGATTGAACTAGTCGTTTCAACCGAAAAAGCCAGAAATTGGAAATGGTACCAATCCAGTTAACTGAAACTAGCGGTTGAGAGAAAACCAGTCATGATCAGTTCAAATCGAGAAAATTCGGTGAATCGCTAAACCGGTCAAAATCCGGTTATCTCTCTCACCTAATTAATTTGGTTTTTTTCTTAAACATTTGCAGCAATACTTGAACATAAATCTAGATCCAGTTGTTCTTGGTCTTTTTTTACAAAAAAAAAAAGAAACATGCAACTTGGAGAAATGAAGATACTGACCTTTGGAAATCAAAGGATGCAAAATCACACTAGAACCAACTAGAAAGAGATATTTTTGTGTCCGTACAGTGTAGAACAGATAAGAAATAGAAAGAATTAAGACAAAAAAAAATCAAAAGGAAAAGAGCAAGATTAGTGAAAGATGAGGCGACAAAGCTTTTAACTTTGGGAGGAGATGTAAACTCAATTGCAGGTAGGGTTTTATTATATCTGGGGCAAAAGTGTGGAATTTTATCTCATCTAATTATGTTTGGGCTCGACTGTATAATAAGCCCAAAAGAATATATAGAGATAAAATCTGGATGGGCCTTCAAATAGAGTATTATCACGAAAAAAGCACTAAAATATATCAACTTGTGTAAAATAATGACCAAAATGTTATAAAAAATGCTTATAACCTATTTAGAATATTTTGAAAACTTATTGACCATAGTACGCTCATGCTCATCAGTGTACATATCATGCGATTAGGAAAGGTTTTTTTAATTTTTTTGCTTAATTTGTATTTATCTCTCAAACAATTTATTTTTTCGATATGTCGCTTTGAAGTTTTTTGTTCGTCTCATTTTTATCTTCGAAATGCCATCCATTGTGATATACTTTTTCCAAAAAAAAATTTTGACCTGTTACAAATCTAATATAATTCTGTTATAAATCTAATATATTTCTGTTAATAGACTTATAACAGATTAACAATAGATATATATCAGTTCAATGGACATTGCAAATACAAAGAGACTTATATTAGACTTATAAGGGACTTATATTAGACTTATAACACATATACATCAGATATATAGTAGATATATAACAGTTCAATGAGCATTGCAAATACAAAGAGACTTATATTAGAATTATATCAGAAATATATTAGAAACTTATCTGATATAATTCTGATATATGACAGATTTGGAGTAGATGTTCATCCAAATCAGTATTAAAACAAAAAAAACGCAGCAGAATTCCTATTCAATTGCTCAAAATCAATTTGAAATTGTTTTAGTGAGAAAAAATTGCAGATGGAAAGTGAAAATTGCAGATGGAACGAAGAATAATGATTATATTTGATATGTTTCAAATATATAAGAATTATATCAAAAATATATTAGATATATATCTGATATATGACAGATTTTGTTATAGATGTTCATCCAAAGACTGTTCAGCATTGAGATCCTCCTTTGCAAGTTGCAACCATACCCAGTCTGTAAAATAATTCCACAAAAAGATCATAGAACTCAGAAAAATTATTTTAAGAAGAGAAACTACTACAAATCTGTTATACATCTACTACAAAATCTATCATATATTAGAATTATAACAGAATTATATCAGAATCATATTAGATATGTATCTAATATATTTCTGATATAATTCTATTATAATTCTAATATAAGTCTATTTGTATTTGCAATGCTCATTGAATTGTTATATATATATATATATATATATATATATATATGTTATCAGTCTAATATGAGTTTCTTTGTATTTGTAATGCCCATTGAACTGGTATATATCTATTATTAATCTGTTATAAGTCTTATTTGGATGAACATCTACTACAAACCTGTCATATATCAGAATTATAATAGAATTATATCAGAATTATATTAGATACGTATTTAATATATTTCTGATATAATTCTATTATAATTCTGATATATGACAGGTTTGTATTTGCAATGTTCATTAAATTGTTATATATCTAATATATATAATACAAGTCCCTTATAAGTCTAATATAAGTCACTTTATATTTGCAATGCCCATTGAACTGATATATATCTATTATTAATCTGTTATAAGTCTGTTAATAGAAATATATTAGATTTATATAACAGAATTATATTAGATTTGTAACAGGTCGAAAAAAATTTGAAAAAAGTATATCACAATGGATAGCGTTTCAAAGATAGAAATGAGACGAACAAAAAACTCTAAAGCGACATGTTGAAAAAACGAACGGTTTGAGAGAAAAATGCAAAATAAGCCAAAAAAAAACCTACTCGCATGGCTGTTGATGATGAGCGTGTAAAAGTTAGTAAAGGCATATAACAGTTATTATAAAAACTTATTGTGGCTTTTAGGTTATTAGGTGAAACTTTGAAAAAAATTATTTATGAAAATTGAGCCAAAAGTTACAATTTCTCTATTATCATTATATACAAATAGTTGTATTAACAAAATAATACTAAATTTAATAGAAAAGTATTCTGTTTACTCATTCTTACGAATGATATATATTTGTGTTTAGATGTTTTACATTTATTTATGTCTTATACTTATATTTAATAAATGAATAATATATATATGGAACAGCCTTCAAATTGATTATTATTATTATATCAAAATAATTGCATTAATAAAATAATACTAATTTAATAGAAAAGTATTTTATTTACTTAGGCTCCGCTTGGAACAAATGAATTCCTCATAATTTTGAGGAATTTATTTGCAAATTCTTATTTTTGTGCTTGGAAAGCCAAAAATAGGAATTTGAATTCCATGAATTTGAAATCCATGGAATTGATTATACCTATATCAAATCTCACCAAAATATATGGAATTTGCAAATCCAATTCCTATTTTTTGGTCAAAAATTTTAAAGGACAATAAAACCCTTATTTATACTATAAATATACAATGTATTTTTGGGATTTAATTCATATTCAATTTTGATAAGTGGATATAAAAAATTTTAATTTACTATTTTTGTGATTTCAACATATGAAGGGTACGTTAATAAATTTTTAGGCATTTTAAGGTCACACTTAGAATTGATAATTAGTTATTTAGCGGTGAAACTTTATTTAGACATATTTTTAACTGCATTGACAATTTTTAAGATAACTATTGTTGCATTTTATATCAATGTGTAGCTTTTTATAGTGATTTTATAGACTAAATACTATTGTGGCGTATGTCTCAGATTCAAGTCACACTAGAGATGGGTGTGGGATTTTTTGCATTTAATGTAAGTGCAGCTACTCAAATTTTTTTTAATAAAATTGACTAAATACTACTAGCTTTATAACTACTTCATGACAAGGGCTTTTTAGAGAATCTTTTACAAATGAATGTTTTAAATTATTTGTTCCAATTACAACAACAACAACATTACCCTAATGCCTCACAGGGCTCCTGCGCAAGTGGGGTAAGGGGGTCGGGTGTACGCAACCTTACCTCTGTAATTACAGAGAGGTTGTTTCCAATTAACCTTGAAGTGGAGATGCAACAGCTATCCGTGACTTCACAATTAAAGAAGCGCAGACAGTTTAATGAGTCATTTTACTTTAGTCCATTATAATCTAAAGCTAAAGAATGGTGAATCTTTAGCCCCATCGAAATAATGGACACAAAATAAGGAATTCATTCTGAATTCTAATTTTATTTTCATTTAATCTAAGTAAAGGAATTCATTTGCAAATAAATTCCAATGTAGAATTTATTTCCGAATGAATTCCAATTCTCCATGGATTAATTCATCCAAGGCCTTAGTCTTATGAATAATATGTATTTGTGTTTAGATGTTTAACATTTATTTATTTATATCATATACTTATATGTAATAAATGAATTATATATATATATATATATACTGATAATAAAGCATCCTTCTCGTTAGACTAATAGCATGAGAAATACATGAAGACGCAATCTACGACTAACCCAAGCACATATATTTTGTAAAATGATGATGAATTTCACTAAAGGGGAATAGAAAGATCATAAGGGATAAAAGACTCTAATTTAAAGGTAATATAAAATAATAAAAAATAAAAAATTGACCATAAACAATAAATTTGAATCTACAAAATAAGATATTAGCATACCAAATTTGAAAATCTACACAAATTAACTAACAAGATTTTCAATAAGTCTTCTCAACACATGTAGATATAAAGATCTACACCGCATTGTCTTTAATCGAAGGCTTTTAAGAGAGTAAGGCCATGTTCTTTTAGACTACAATTCAATGTAGTTTAGTTCAGTTTAGTGCAGTTCGGTTCAGCTATGCGTAGTTATAATTTTACACTAAAATGAGTTCAGTTCAGTTCAGCCCACTTAAGTTCAGTTCAGCCATCTTCAATTCAGTTCAGTTCAACTTTTAAAAATTAAAAAGAATAGGGCCTAAATTACTATTCCCCTGTGCGTCAAACTTAGAGTAAGATAGATCAAAAAAATAGTTGAGAAACTAATATAAAAATCACCAAGGAGAAGCGGATCTATTTGAACACCCCGAACAATATATGGTCGAAAGACAAACAAAACTAAAAAGCAAAGAAAGAATAAAAATAAGGGTTAACTGAAAAAACCTTCATGTGGTTTCACTCATTTTTAAAAAGGTCCTTATGTTATTTTTTTTTTCAAAAGGACCCTTGTGGTATTAAAAGTTAGCAAAAACGGATTTTTTCTCAACAAAGTTAGTTGTGTTGAGTTGACAAATAGTATTTTTTTGTCAAACCAAAAATTTTTCAAATTTTAAAGAAAAAAAATATAATAATTTACTTTGTCAACTCAACATAACTAACTTTGTTATAAAAAAATCTTTAATTACTAACATTTAATACCACAAGGGCCCTTTTAAAAAAAATTAATATAAAAACCTTTTTAAAAATGAATAAAATCACATGAGAGATTTTTGAAGTTAACCCTAAAAATAAAGGAAGGGGAGGAAGAAGAAGGGTAGAGTTCCCCTCTTATATACCTAGGATCGAAGGTCATTACTGTTAGTTTAACCTGCTGAGGTGTTAGGTTTTTGTTGACGTGTCACTATCTTTTAATTTGGCATGTTGATGTGGAACCTGTTCCGCTGCCACTATAGCCAGCCACCGTTGCCGGCCGACCAACCATCGCCGGCGATCTTTTCGGGCGCCGATTACGGTGACCACCTTCATCTCCGGTGGTATCCTCCACGCCGGCAGATGTCTCTGACGGGCCTGGCTAAGGGACACACCTAAAGTCAAGGGGCCCCATCCCCGGCGACCTGCAGCTCCTGTGGGTGGTGATCAAATCTAAAAAACATATCAGGCGTCCACCGAAGAAAATGAAAGGACAGCGTTGTGGAGAAGAATAACTATTCAGCGCGTGTTTACCTTTTACTCCCTTCATTTGTTTTTGTAAGTCGTTTAAGCAATATTCACGCTAATTAAGAAATGTAATTAATTACACAATTAAAAAACACTAAATGTAACTCCCTCTATTTTTTTAAAATAAGTATTTCAGGTATTTTTTAAATATTTTTTTATTTATTATTTTTAAATTTTTAGATATTTTTAAATTATTTTTTAATTATATCCTATTTATCCCATTATTATTAATTACAATAAAGTAGAAAATCAAACATTAATTAAAGGGTAAACTAGTATTTTTCTGCCTTAATTAATTAATTCCTTAAAAAGTGTGAAATGCATTAGAAGATAAGTAAAAAAAGATGGAGAGAGTACTTTATAGTATTAATTTTTGGCAATAAGAGCATTTTTAGTAGATAGTCCATTTCAATAATAGTCTTGCCACATAGGTAAAAATAGACAATTAATTAAAAATTTATTCTACACAAGCTTGTCTTTTTTCTCTTTCCTGTATGATGTGGCACAATAAATGTTGAACATTGTATATGTGATCTTCTATATGTATACTACCAAATGAAATGCCAAATCATAATATTAAACATTGAAACAAGTTTGTAATTAAGTATTTTTTATTATTTAATCATATAATTTTAAATAAAATAGACAATCTAGTGTGACTTTTTTTTTAAAAATATTATCTATTTTATAAATTATTAATATGATATCATTATAAACTTTTATTTCACATACCATATAATTATAGAACCCACTATTTATAATAGATAATTATTCAATATTAAATACTTCATCCTAATCTCAATCCTCTTAAATATTGGTTTCAAATTTATCTCATCTTAAATACTCTTTCCTAATATCAACGACTAACATTAATCACTATCTTTTTTAAATATACACCTTCCTAAACGTTTGTAATTTTTCCATAAGTGAAACTTCCCTTATCAACCAAAACAAGTTTATGGCACCATAATTTTGTTTCCATTTGTTTTTCGATGAAAAACAATTTGCCAATTTTTTTAGGTTTAAATAATTATAACCTCTCTATATTTTACACTAATACACTAGTGCATCCGTCAGTTTTTTCAATACAATTAAAAACTCCTTATGTTTTGCTTCCATCCAGCTAAGACCTTCTTTTATTAAATTTATTAACTTTTCCATCCAAATAACATTTATCTTGACAAAGTTACCCTTATCTTTCTTTATGTGTCCAACTACTATCCATATATATATTCATCAAACTTTTTTAAATAATTGAACTAACTATAGTTTTAATTTTTAAAACATACTCTATAAAATTATTTCCATATTGTATAGTGTGTAATAATTAGCATAATATACTACTACACAATTATAAAGAAAATCCATAAACATATCAAAAGAAGAAAAAAAAAACCGCACATATTTTTTTCTTTCAAAAAGCTATCCTCATTAACCATTTCAATCAACTAAAATCCAACAATTAGTAACTTAGATGATAATAAAACAAAATTATCAAATGTCTATCAACGAGGCAGTGGCATAGGGGCGGTCACGGGTTCCATCATAGACTTGTGTCACAACATTTCGGACGACAAATCGACCTTAGAGGAGGATGAGGGTCTTGTTTGTCCTCAGGCACTCAAGAACTTCACCATTTTGGCACTTGCAGCAGTAAGCTATACTGAGTTTCTAAGGTTTTTTCAACCATCTGAATTATGCATATAGGTTCGTAATGTGTATCATTAACGTGAAAACAAGTTGTAATCACCCAATGTTAAAAATTAATCAAGCTTTATATCATGTTCTTCGATGATTGCAGCTTATTTGATTATATAAATACAGATTGCAACAGAAATAATAAAAACAACAAGAATGCCTAGATGATGAATTGTGGAAAAAAAATTTCAATTTTTATAAATTGACTAAAAAGAGCAAATAAAATAGAATGTAAGTAAAAAATGCACAAGTTTTAGTTGGATGGACAAAAAAATAAAAGATAACGACAATTTTTTCAAGACAAATGTTATTTGGATGGAAAAGTTAAAAAAATTAATATAAGGAGGTCTTAGTTAGATGGAAGCAAGCTTTAATTATATTGACAAAATTGAAGGAGGAACTAATATATTAGTACAAAATATAGAGAGGTTATAATTATTTACTTTTTTAATTCAAAATTTCATAAATCCTAATTTACTTGAATTCGTTTTATCAATGAAATAGATGATATCATGATGGACGATCCGTGAAAATATTCAAGTTGAATCCCATACACATCAAATGATGCTCCTTCTTCTCCATATAATTCTTCCCCTCATGAATTTTAACTTATACAAAAATATGGATTATATTATTTGCCGGCCATAATTACTTAGAGCCGCCTGTGTTACTTGCAATTTTACCCTTAAATAAACTTTTCATTTGATTTTACTCACCAAATTAGTGCCCATTTTAACCGCCATTAATACCAACATTAATGCCACCCCATCCCTACACACCCACCATTAACACCTCCGTAACTTTATATTTTATACCACAAACACCACTAAACCCAGTTTCGTTATGAAAACAATCTTAGAACCCAGGAGCATCTCACAAATCAGATTCCATATCTTGAATTTGATGAAATCTTTCCCCAGAAGTCTAACTCTTGGAAAATCTTTTTTATATGACGATTGAGAAAAAAGCTTCAGTTTTGGGAGGAGGCATTAAGGTCTAGACCAGAAGCATTATAATCCCAATTGCTGTAATAGGATTCTTGAATCTTTTCGTTCTGCTTGTTCTTTTCACAGAATCTTCAGTTAATTTCAGATTAATTTTGGGTTCAATGGTACGGGAGCTGGTGGGTTGTGTTAATGGTGGGGGTATGGGGTCGGAGTGTTAATGGCTATAAAACGGCGTTAATTTGGTGCGAAAGTAAATTACAGATTTTTTAAGGATAAAATTGTAAGTAATGGGGGCGGCAGTAAGTAATTTTAGGCAGCAAATAATAATCCACTTCATGGAAACTCTCTATTCTTTTTGGAGAATGTAGTTTGATGTTTTGGATTAAAATTGAGGTTTTTGTAATCTTGAAAGTTGTTCTTTGGTGTAAATCGGGGTACAATAGGAAAAAGGTGAAAAATGGTGCAATGGAAGATGAAAACGTCTTGTAAAAAGAAAAACATACTCTTTTTTTAAAACCACTTACATAAAGGAATGGAGGAAGGTTTTATTACATAGCATCAAAATTAACTTAATTAAGTATTCTTTCCTAATTTTTTTTCTTTCTATTGCATTTTCATAAATTTATCATTGTTTTCAATTTTCAGAAATTAAATATTTATTAATTGGGTGTAGCTCAATTGGTACACCTCTAAAAAAAAATAAAATTAGAGGTGGGAGGTCCTGGGTTGAGTAACCAACCTCTTCAAAATCCATATATTTAAAAAAAAAGAAATTAAATATTTTGTACCAACAAATTAATAATCAATTTAATTATAATTTTAAACAAACTTCCATAAATATTTAATTTAGAACATGTAGTATGAATTTTGAGTATAAAAGTGAAATTTCAAATTCAAATGGCTAAATGCATCCTTACCCTCCTAAATTTGGCATAAAAAGTCTACTACCCCTTGAATTTTCAAATGTTTCTCTCAGCCCCCTGAATTTCGCATAAATGTATCAGTTTTCCCCCTAAACTTGGCAAAAGTGTATCATTTTGCCCCTTGAATGCCACTTGTAAGCTTTTGATTGGAAGGATAAAATAACATCTTTGAAAAGTCAAACCAATCAGAACATGACACGTATCATTCAAGGGGCAAAAGTTTGCCATGTTCATGGGGCAAACTAATACATTTCTGCCAAGTTTAGGAGGCTGAGAGGAATTTTTGAAAATTCAGGGGGCAGTAGACTTTTTATGCCAAATTTAGGGGAGTAAAGATGCATTTGGCCAATTCAAATTCACTAATCATGAAGAGCAAAACAAAACACATAGTTATTGAGAGAAATCGTTTCTTATTTTTTTCATATAAAAGAAACAAAATATTTAACTAGTATAATTTCAAACATTGAAATTTCAAAGCGCGTCTTTTTTGCTATGCAGTAGATTTTGCCACATATCAAAAATTATAAATAAGACTATTGATTTGGAAATTCATTAACGGCTTTATTTTATTTATAGTATTTTTTAGTTAGCAAAAGTTACAGTCAAAAAATATATTTGTTTAGTATTTTAAGGAGTATGGAGAAGAATTCCAAATGATAATCTTGATGATTTAATAAAATTATGAAGGTTTATAGTATTTGTGTAGTTTATTAACGAGATATGAATTTATTGTTGAAATTTTTTTATTAGTATTTAATATGAGCGTATAATTTGACTCTTGCTTGGGGTTTAGAATTTTTCATTATCATTATTGAGCATAGATTGTGTTGAATTTATAGTTAATTTTTTTTCATATATAAACTAGTTTTACATTTAGTTTTTGAAAAAAAAAATTAACTCTAGTTTTAGTGAAATTTTAAAATTAGTTATACCCATAGTATAAGTTGATTTTTTTAAATCTTTTTTTGAATTTGGGTCATGTAGAAAATGGGCCTATTCAGCCCATTTTTAGCTGAAAACGGGCTGATAAGGCTCGTTTTCAGTAGAAAATGGGCTTTGTCAGCCCATTTTCTGACACAAATTCAAAAAAAAAAATTTTAGTGGTTAAATTTGCTCCTTTTCTGTATTTATTCTTCAACCATGTTCGTATAATGTATTTTTTTTGTATTATGCATTTTTTAGGTTGTAAATCCATTCAAAATTTATCACTAACTTGTATTGTATTTTTACTAACCAACCTGCAAAATTTCAGTTCAAAGTGGACGAGATTAACCTTTTCGTGATATGATTTCAAATTGAGGATTTTTTTGTCATTTATTTGTTCACTTTTGAAACTATAGTCCTCGTTTCAAAATAAAAAATTTATTATTCTCTTTTTAAAAATAGCTGAAACCACTTGTTATGTTTTTTAAATTTACCCTTTTAAAAAATATAGTATATGAATTTAATGAAGAATTTTTTTTCTAATTAACACTATTTTCCTTAATTAGAAAATCTAAAATAGGAAACAAAGTTAAAACGAATGTCTCATGCCTAATTTTATAAATAAACGACGTTAGCATTTGACTAAAGAACTTACTCATAAATTTTAATTTTAATTTTATTCTATTAAAAAGATTATGTAAACTTTGATTGTCAAATTTTGGAAACTAGACCAAAAAATTTTACTGCTAATTTGTCAATTGTTGAATTTCAATTATCATCAAATACTTGATTAGTTTAGTACCTAAACTATATATAAAATGCTTTGAAACATATATATTCATTATATTAATAATTGTGTACTAAATTTTTGCATGAAAGTAGCACTAAAAAAGTGGTAATAGTGGCACTAAAAAAGTAGATACAGTAGCTCATAACTTCACAATCTCCCATCTAGTACTTTCATTCCATTCTTTGGATTAAAATGCAATTTTTAACATTTACTCTTTATGGTACTAAAATAAACGGTTTCAAATGAGTTTCCAACTTAAAATAATCCAAATGTTTATAAAATCTCAATGTATGTATAAGTAGATACGATATCTCCTCACTTCATAATCTTTCATCTCATGATTACATTCTATTCTTTTCAACTAAAAATGCAATTTTTGCAAATTTTGACACTTAATATTATGGTTTCAAATAATTTTCAAACTTAAATTGCATTCGCTTTATAAACTTTCATGATATGATTATGTAGATACAGTAAATTCCAACTCCATAATCCTTATGTTCTATTCTTTTCGTCTCAAAATTCAAAAATGTTATTTTTGGCAACAGATTGCACTATAATAAATTATTTCAAATAATTTTCAAACGAAAAGTGCATTTGCTTTATAAACTCCCATGACATGGTTATCTAGATACTGTAGATCTCAACTCTATAATCTTCCTTCTCATGATACAACCTATTATTTTGGTCTAAAAATTCAACATTGTCATTTTTTGCTGTTGATTGCATTAAAATAATGGTTTCAAAATAATTTTTAACCTTAAATTGCATTCTGTTTATAGACTCTCGATATGTTTATGTTGATACAACATATCCCAACTCCATAATCTTCCATATCTTGCTTACATTCTATTCTTCTCGTCTAAAAAATCACTTTTGTTATTTTTGGCGCTTGATTGCATTAAAATAAATGGTTTCATATACTTTCTAAGCTTAAAGCGCATTTGATTTATAAACTCTCATGACATGGTTATGTAGATACAGTAGATCCCCATTCTATTATATTTCATCTTGTGCTTGCGTTCTATTCTTTTCGTTTAAAAATCAATTTTGTCAATTTCAGCACTTAACTATACTAAAATAAATTGTTTTGAATAAGTTTCCGACTTAAACTGGATTTGATTTATAAACTTTTAGTGTATGTCCATTTCGATTTTATATTTGTCAACTTCATAATCTCAAAAAGCTAGAAGAATAACCATGGGTTTCAGACCCGAACCGATCACAAAATCGGTGAAGGAAGTGGTTATTTAATGTCCAACCAAATTAAATTGGTGGTCGAACCGAATTTTCTAAATGCATGTCAAAATACTAATATATTTTGATATTAAATATGTAATATAATTTATATTACACTAATAATTAATCATAATGGTACATGAACTTTGCCTTTAGTAAAATAATGGTATATGAACTTCAAAATTTGACATAATAGTGCATCAACTTTACACTTTACTAACACTGTAGTCAATATAACCTTTGACTCTAAAAAAAACACCTTTTACCATATAATTATGTGGTAAAATTTCCACCTCACTATTTTTTTTTCACATTCATTCCTAGTTTGTTTCTGTCTACCCAGTTTACCCTTTCTTATCTTCCTCATCTTATTCTTCTTTTTCATGTTCCATCTCATCAATTATTATGTTCCAACTTTCCACTCATCATTCCGTGCAAATTTGCAGAACTCAAACAAATATTGATTTATACCAGCAAATGAGAATTTTAAGAAAATTGATGATTATATGATAAAACTATACTAAAATAGATTATTTCTCTGTCAAAATTGAAGCCCATAAAAAAACTAAATAAGAAGCAGATTTCACATGATACCATGATGGTTATTGAGGAAGCTACTAAATAAGAACAAAAAAGGCAAAAACTATCTTATTGCAACTGTGTTTATTTCCTCTCGACAAGCGTTGTATCTCATGGCAAAGTTGGGTATACTACTCTAAGGCTTTAGTATTTAAAGAAGAAAAGATTTTGGATGTGGTTTTCAAATCTACAATTTAGAGGTTGGAGTAGACCACCAGAAAAGGTGAAGACGACGACGAGAAATTACTTTCTCCCCTTTTAGCTTTCTCATCGGCATAACTTGATTTGAGACAAAATATGAGAAGAATGAAGAAGACGGTTGGATTTATGAATCGTGTTAATATTTCATTCATTGATGTAGATGGAGGCAAAGGACATTGTAGTAAAAGTGGTGGTGGTAGTTGGCGTTGGAGGAGGAGAAAGTTGAACTTGCAGGGTTAGACATTTAGGGGTACAGTAGGAATGAATGTGAAAATTAGTGAGGTGGCAATTTTACCGGATAAGTACATGGTGAAAGGTGTTTTTAGAGTCAAAGGTTTTATTGCCTACAAAGTTAGTAAAGTGTAAAGTTGATATATTATTATGTATAATTTTGAAGTTTATGTATTATTATATTAGGGTTAAATGCATATAGACCCCCTTAAATTTGGTATAAGTTGGCTATTGCCACCCTCCAACTTACAGATTATCCCCTTAAAATTGGTTTTTCTGTATAACATAACCCAAAAATGCTAATGTATTATGTGATGCAGCAAAGTTTAACTTATTAGGAGACTGAGTTGCGATTTTTGACTTAAAAAAAAATTGAAAAAAATTCTTTTCTTTCTCTTCTTCTTCATCCTCTTTCTCTCGCACACGCCTCTTCATCTACTTCTTCCCCTCTCTCTCTCAATAAAATTGGATTTATGTTTATGATTTTGAGTTTATGATTTTGTCTCTATAATTAGTGTTTGAATCATGCCAGCAATTAGATAAACATAATAAATCAATGATATAAGAAAACAACGATAATTGGATTCAATAAGTCTAAAATTGAAGCTAATATCCTTCATAGTCAACTGAAATTCATCAAATAAAACAAATCCTAACAGTAACAAAAACCAGAAAATAACAAAATCCAACTCTTTCTTTCCAAATCAAAACCTGAGTTTAGAGAAAAACCACCTGTTCTTGCCAATCTTAAACCTTTCCTCAAATCGATCTTTTATCTCTTTAGCAAACGTGACTTTCTAATCCTTGGCGACTAAAGCATCAAGAGTAACTACATCCTTCAAATCCACATCCAGTGTGTATCAAGTGGGCATCACATGGTTGTAGTTCACCATCTTAATGAACGCTTTCCCGCGTGACTTCTTCGCCGTCTTTTTCATTGAATCCGTCTTAATCTCCTTCGCCGGGTACTTGGAAATGACGACGACGAGGAAATGGCTGTAGGGACGGTCGCGAGTTCCATCGTCGAAGTTTCTGACGATCACCGCCTTGCAGCCAGCGAAGCGGCCCTGTTGAAGGATCACAGCCTTGTTTGGCTTTAGAAATTTCACCATTTTAAGAGGTGAAGCAAACTACTGTGGTGTCGATTTTGTGTTTATAATTAGAAGTTTATGGTTTTGTGTTTAATGAAGTAGATTAATGAGGAGAAAATTAGAAAGGTAATTTGGAGAAGATGTAGTAATTGAAAAGAGTAAGGGATTGCTTAATGATTTAGGGTTTATAGATTTTATGTTTATGGATTACGTGGAAGATGGTAAAATTGAAAAGAGAATTTTAAATGAGGGCTTAATTGATAATTAGGGACTTTTTTTAGAAATTTTAATGGCTACGCCACATGTCGAAATAAGATTGGTTTGATTTTTTTTTAACTTTTTTTCACTTTCTTGCCACGTCAGCGCGAGTGTATTATACTCTCCGATATGAGATTGGGCAAGTCCGCGGTTTGGGGTTATATTATACAGAAAAACCAATTTTAGGGGGCAAAGTGTCAAGTTTGTAAGTTGGGGGTGGCAACAGCCGGCTTGTGTCAAGTTTAGGGGGTCTGTATGGGTTTGTCCGTATGTTAGTAAGTGCATACATTTTAGCTTCACAAATATTATATATATTTACTACTTACTAGCGGTTGAGTCTTAAAGCTGTGATTCTAGAAGTTGCAGGTTCGAGTCTACGTACGGGTAGGATGAGACGAGGGTTTTTTTATTATTATTGTAAGCCAAATAATACAAATTTTTTAAAAATGGGTTCTTCATAGCTTTGTTGGAATAATTAGTTATTCAAAGTGTTGGGTTACCACTTTAAAACTACTGAGTTTAATTATTCCAAATATTAAAGGTTGGTAAACAACAAAAACTATTATCGCATCAAGCACTAGCATAGCTAGGATTTTAATTTCGGTGGGTCACAATTACATATAAAAGAACAATTCGAGCACCAATTTCCCAAGCTTGTTGCTTTTAATAATATTGTTATTTGCAAATAAATAACAATTTTATACATTAAGTTGTCTTTCGATACAATATACTCAAGTCAAATATATTTATTATATCAGTGACAAGAAAATCACTTCTTTTTACCTGCTTGAATAGTATGTGAAAAATTATGTTAAACTAGTCTACAAAGGCCTTTAGCTAAATATCTCATCCTTAATGACTCTTGAATTTGAATTTGAATTTGATTGGAATAATTTTCAATTAGTTTCTAGCTCTAAATGACCAAAAATATCGTCTTCCAAAACATTTATATCCACATGGGGTCTTTTTTTCATTAGCTTTATTAACATATATTACAAAAATATCTGATGGTAGTTTGGTTTCGAATTTTCTCTTTGTAATGACTTTAGAAAAATATTTTTCCATATTCGTATTCAACAAATGTAATTCCTAAAGCATAATAATATAACAACTAAATATTAATTCAACAATATATTTTCCACAATCTAATTTTCATTAAAAAACATATTGTATATCTGTATATCATACAATATTACGTGTCCGGAATCAAAATCGGCAAGATTGTTGTGGCCTCAAGTTATGGGCATAATGTAAATCACAATATGGAAATAATTAACTCCAAGATTCACTGCATTCAAATGGATGACGTGATTATTAATTCATATATATTTAATTCTAGATTTTAGCAACTAATTTGGTGAATTGGCAAGCTTTCATACCTTTGTTGACATGATGAAGATCTTTTGCAATTAATCCATTCCTTAATAAGTAGAGTTACATTTCTTTTTAGAACTGATTTTAGCCTAGGCATTTTGAGCCATGTAAATCATACCTTTCACTTATAAAATATTAGCTACTTTCATATTTGTTTTTGTTCTTATTATTATGTCAAGCTAAGTTCTTAATTCAATCAAACGGGATGTGGAATTCTAATGAGTTGATCTTTAATTTTGAAAGTATGCAGAGGGGATACTCCATTTTGAAGTGAAAAGTGTAGGCAAGAGCAAACATAGATAGATGAAGCCAATGAGAAGAACTGGAATTTATCTTCAAGGAGAGCATTGAGCAAAAAGATCGTAACAAATCATCAATTTCTCCTACTAAAGCCCAAGACTACCCTTCAAGGATAGGAACTGTAGCTGCTGCATAATTAATTACAAAAATAACAATTATGGATTATATATACATAATTACCAAAATTTCTGTTGGAAATTCAAACAAAAAGAGAAAAAAAAGAAGAAAAATGGTAGAGAATCAAAAGAGGAACTCCTATATGATATTTATTATTATATTATATGGTTTGATGAAGGTATTTTGTGAAGGCCAAAGGAGGAGACCAAGAAGAAGGAAGAGGCACCCATTTATGATGAAATTTTTAGCCATTTGTTAAGATGCATTTATGCATTTTATTATGGTAGAAATGGAAGTCCTTTTTTTCATAAGATAATGCATTTCTACCATTTAATCACCGAGAATTTAACTCCATTTTTTGTAAAAAAAGAATTGTAAATGCAATAGAATAGGCCATAATTTCAACTTTTCTTCTACTTTTTGAAGCAGTGGAAATTTAAATAGATCTTCTAAAAAGAACAAACACACAAAAATGAACTAAATCATAGGAGTTTCAGATCAAACAAGCCTACTCCTTACATTTGTAAAATTTAACAGTAAAATTTTACACTCATCAATATGATTTGAAAGAAAAACCCATCAAAACTTAAGAAAACATGATTATTTATTTCTTAAGACGAGGTATGAAGTTGATAAGAAAGTTACGAATCAAACTAATTTGTATGTCAATTTTGAAATCAGTTAATTGAAACAAAAACGTCTTCTTGAAATAATTAAACAACCAAAATAACCTTTAGAAACCGAAATAAACAAATAACAAATTGATAGAGAAATATGAAGTGAATTTGGACCTAAAAAGTGAAGAAAACTGGAATCGAATTATTCCTTTGATTGAATTAAGAACTTAGCTTGACATAATAGTAAGAACAAAAACAAATATGAAAAGTAGCTAATATTTTGTAAGTGATGTTAGATATGATGTATGCCCTTAAGGCAACTAGGGCTATATATCTTAATTATGTATTATTACGAATAATTTTTTTAATTAATAAAGACATTTAATCTTTTGTTTATATCGATGTGTTCATATATATTATGACTGGTTAAAATATATTCATTGATATCTATGTACAAAAGTTCTTGACATAAACATAGCATGAAGAGAGAGACATGCCTTTGATTGAATTAAGAACTTAGCTTGACATAATAATAAAAACAAAAACAAATATGAAAAATATTTTGTAAGTGAAAGGTATGATTTGCATGGCTCAAAATGCCTTCTTATATAGGCTAAAATCAGTTCTAAAAAGCAATGCAACTCTACTTATTAAGGAATGGATTAATTGCAAATGATCTTGATGTTGGGAAACAATATTCCAGAAGAACCAGGTAAAGAACTATCTGGATCAAGTTTGAAGAAGACAAAAACATACAAACAAAAACATATTGTCTCCTAAGTCCAAGACAAGCCATCCGGATAAATATTGAAGACTATAAATACTCAAGCACACAAGGAATGCATCTGGTTAAAGTTTGGAAAGGAAACAAACTTTAAACCTCTCAAAAGCAATATCTGGAAGAAGAACTGATTGACGAAGCATCCAGATATATTTGGTCTGAAGACATCCGGAAGACTCAAATATCAAGACAAAGGGAAAAGTTCAAATTTACCTTTTCCCTCTTTTTTTGGTCTAAAGTCAAAGATCCTTTTTGCCTTGAAGATGACAGCTAGCACGCATTCCAGAAAAGGACTGACACAAGAAAGAGAAAAAGGAAACAGCCTTTTTCTCATAGACCAATAAGAATGGCATGTGGAGCTCACGCCAAAGCAAACGGCATAAAAGTTGGTGATTCACTAAAATCCAAACGAAATGATCACTAGCAACTTTTTGCCTCAATCCCAAGAATTCAAACGGGTCCAAATCTGTGCCTATCGGATTAATCAGTGGCTTCGGATGCGCCACATCATACCTGATCGACGGTGAAGATTCAAATCCACCTCAACGGTACACAACGGCTATATTAATGATCAAAGCCTATAAAAGGGAAGCTTCACAAGTTGAGAAGGTGCTGGTTGATTTTACAAAAGCTATTAAAAAGAAAACTCAACCAATTTCAATCAGTAATCCCTCCAAGAACCAATTGATTCAAAATCAGTTTGTAAGAACTCTCAAGTAAAGATTATAAACTTGAAGAGTTCCAAACCCTTTCAAAAGAAAAAATCAGTTGTAAAGATCTCATACTTGGGTGAGTATTGGGATTGAGAACTAGCTTAGAGTTGGTGCTTTAAGTGGAATCTCCCTGTAGGACTCAGCTTAGTTTTGGGCAGAATCTAAGTGGTATATCCTACTAAAGTGAAAGGATAGAGATAGGAGTTGGTGCTTCTAGTGGTATATCCTATATTTAGAGGAGAATAAATCTCCGAAGACAAATGGTAAGGATTGATTCCTGCCAGTTGGACAGGAATCCACTAGTGGAAAAAGGTCAGAGTAAGGACACTCCGGGGACTAGACTAGGCGGGGTCGAACCAGGATAAAATGCTGTGTTTTATTTTCTAACTCTTTATTTATTGCACATCATTTCATATTTGCATCATCCGGATCCAATATATCCAGAACATATCAAACACGCTACATAAGACTTTTTAAAGTCTGTTAATTCCGCAAAAAAAGGGTCATTCACCCCCCCTTTGACCTTATATAGACCCTTACAGGGACCAACAAGTGGTATTAGAGCAAGTGTTCAAAACTAGAGATCTAACAATCTCGAGCTAAAGGTCCATATTTTGATCCAAGAATCAAAATGAGTTTTAACAACTCATAGCTTCTTCCGGAGGGTATGTCCATTACCCGTCCTCCACTCTTCACCGGTGAACACTACACATTCTGGAAAAATCGGATGAAGAATTTCATTCGGGCTCAAAGCTTGTTGGCATGGATGGCCATTAAAGATGGCCCATATGTTCCTACTTATGAAGTAGAGGGTTTAACTACCCGGAAGCCCTCAAATCTGTGGGATGAGAATGATCATAAAAGATTGCGTGAAAACGCAAATGCTATTAAAATGCTTCATTATGCTGTTAGTGTAGCAGAATTCAACAGGATTTCTGGATGTAAAATTGTACAAGAGATATGGCAGAAACTTGAGGTGACTTATGAAGGCACCAATAAAGTAAAGGAAGCTAGAATTGATCTCCTACGACAAAAGCTGGAATCTTTCAAAATGGAGCCCAAAGAATCCATCAACAACATGAACACTAAATACACTAATCTAGTAAATGAAATGAAGAGGCTTGGAAAGGAGATCACATAAGTAGAGATGGTGAAGAAAGTTCTCTAGAGTCTCACTAAAGAGTGGGATAACAAAAAGACATCCATTGAGGAAGCTCATGACCTAAACTTCTATAGTTATGATGAGCTCATTGGTAATTTCCTGACTCAAGTGCTATCCTTGGAGAGATATAACCAACAAGAGAAGAAGCCTGAAGAAAAGAAGAAAGCTATCACATTAAAGGAAGATTCCTTCGGATCAGCTTTCTCCGGAATAGAAAAGCAGCTAAACGAATCTCAATCAAACAAGGAACAAATGGCTATGCTAGCCAAACAGTTCAATAGATTTCTAAAAAGGAAAGATAAAAGGAATTGTAGAAGATATGATTCTAGAAGAATGAAGGAAAGCTCCTTTAGAAGAGACAAGCTAAGAAAGGCTTCAGAAGAGAAGAAAGATCCGAAAAAAGATATTGCCTGTTTTGAATGTGGAGAGAAAGGCCATTTCAGAACTAAATGCCCTAAGCTCAAAATAGATAAGAGATATAAGAAGAAGGCAATGGTGGCCACATGGAGTGACAGTGAAGAAAGCAACCATTCATCTTTAATAGAAGAAGAAGAAACTGCTAACTATGCATTTATGGCACTGACTGATCTAGAAAAAGGGCAATCGAGAAGAAATTTTTTAAGCAAGACACTGTGAAAATTGAAGAATCAGAATCAGAGACAACCAGTACTGAGGTATGCCTTAGATCCACAGTAGATCAACACACATGATACATTGATAGTGGATGCTCAAGGCACATGACTGGTGATGAGAAAGCCTTCATCACTTTAATCTCGAAGAAAGTTGGAAAAGTAAGCTTTGGAGATAACTAAAAGGTGCAGATCATTAGACATAGAACCATTGGATCTGATCTAAAGATAGAAGATGTCTCACTAGTTGATGGACTGAAGTTCAATCTGCTTAGTGCAGTATAACTCTATGACAAAGGGAGAAAAGTCATCTTTGACTGCGGAGGCTGCTCAATCATTGATAGTAAGTCTAATAAACTCATTCTTTATGCACCTAGAGTAAACAATATCTATTCTGTCAACACTAAAAATGAGAAAAAGAATATATGCTTGGTGTCTAGAGAAGAAGAATCATGGCTTTCGCACTGGAGGTTGGGACATGTAAGCATGAACCTCCTGTCCAAACTAGCCAAAACGGAATTGGTTGTGGGTTTGCCTAAGGTTGCTTTTGATAAGGATCGCATATGCACTTCATGTCAATTAGGTAAACAACATAGACAAAGCTTCCCTTCCATCTCGCATATACCTTTCAAGAGAGTTATGAACTCTTACACATTGATCTCTTTGGTCCAATCAAACCAATGAGTTTAAGTAGAAGAGAATACACCATGGTCATTGTGGATGATTATTCTCGCTACACCAGGGTTGCTTTGTTAGCTAACAAAGAGAAGCCTTTGACCATTTCTAAAAAATATTCATCCGGATAGAGGTAGAACAGGGCATAAGCACTGTACGCATATGGAGTAATAATGGAAGAGAACTCAAAAATAAGTATTTTGCTGAATTTTATAAATCCAAGGGCATTGAGCACAACTTTTCTACTCCTCATACACCTCAACAAAATGGGGTTGTCGAAAGGAAATATAGAACAATAGTTGAAATGGTTCGAATAATGCTAAATGAGAATAGATTGCCTACATATTTTTGGGGTGAGGCCATAAACACTGCATGTAACACCTTGAATGGATCTCTCATTAGAAAGACCATAGAAAAGACACTATATGAAATCTGGAAGGGAAGAAAACCCAAAATTAGGTATTTCAAAGCTTTTGGATGTAAATGTAACATCCTAAATGATAGGGAGCAATTAGGAAAATTTGATCCTAAATCTGATGAAACAATTTTCCTTGGCTACTCAACATATAGCAAAGCTTATAGAGTCTATAACAAACGAACCCAAACTGTGGTAGAGTCAATACATTTAGATTTTGATGAGACTAACCATGTAGAGAAAACAAGCTTCAATCCGAAAGATTTAACTCCGGAAGCTGAGAATACTAAAGAAAAGGAAGAAGTACAAATTTCGAATTCCTTTCAAATTAAGAAGTACAAAGAAGAAGATGAAGGAATCAACTTTCACTCAGAAGCACCACAAGGGGATATCAATCAACATGAGATTAATTTCATTGATGATCAAGAAGAGGAAGTTGAAGCAGAAGAGGAACAAGCTCCTGTTTAGCATACAGACCTTCAAAGAGAGATCCGGACTCACATGAATCATCCAATTGAAGCTATTTTGGACAATGTCCAAAATCCGGTTAGAACTAGAGGACAACTCAACCGAATGATGAGTCATGCTGCTATTGTGGTGTGGACAATTAACTACACACACAGTAGAGCAAGTGTACTCCGTCGATCAAGTAATAAAGAGTAAGAAGGATGTCGATCCCACGAGGACTATACTTACAATTTCTAAATATAGTTGGGTTTTGTTTAACTAGGCGAGATGATATTATAATTTATTGGATTTGGTTCTAAGTTTAAGAGTGAAATTAAAATGAATAATAAGCAAAAGTAAAGTAAAGTGGTTTGTTATAGCTAAGGCATTTGGTTTCACTTGACATTTGTTTTGGCAAAACTTAAAGCAATGCAATATTTCTATCATATTCCAGGGATGGCAAAACCTATAAATAATTAACTCTGGTTAAGGTTACTAATTCTAATTCTTGATCTAAACACTTAGACTTGGTCCATCTTAAGCACCTAGATAAGAAAAGCATTAAGTTCATGGAATCCTAGCACAAACTAGTAAGCCACGATAGCAATGGTCACGCGATGCCGACATGTTATGTATTTTCGTTAGTTTAGTCCTTTGGTCCATTGTAAATTAACTATAAACATTGAAATAGATGGTCACACATTCAAAGCATTAAGCATATAATAACATGTTCAATGGAAGATAATAAGAAATACTTGCATAAAACTTCAAGAAATTACATAAAACTCATGCCAAGATCCATCATAGCCTTAACTATGGTGAAATTAGTTCATAGCTAAAGTGAAAGTAAACAAATTAAGGATTGAAAACATGATAAGGAAGAGTTTAGAATGAAACTAGAAGATTCAATAAGCTCTTATGGATGGATGATCTTTTATGGTTGATGTATCTCCTTTATTTGTATTCCTCACTTGATGTATGCCTAAAAACCAAGAATAAAAATCTGCACTTTTTTTCTCCAATATGTCATCCCATCTTTTTTCTACTTGTAGGGTGCTCCTTGATTGGTCACACTTGTGCAAATAATTGCTCAAAATAACTCAATGCCTATACTTGATAGCTAGATTATCATAAATCATGATTACATGTTGCATATATTGACATAATGACACAATTTGCTCCATGTCTTTGTAATTTATCATATCTAATAACTCCTCAAAGACATTGAATCTAGTACTAAGTTCACTCCCACTTGCCAATTATTGAAGTGCAAGTTGCTAGGATGAATCTTGCCCTCCATTGATGAATTCCAACAACAAAATAAATTAATGTAGTCATCAAATAATCAAGTTTTGTGCTAGAATTTTTGGCTCATGTTAAGTAGGACATGTGATGACTCCATATGTAAGGTAGCTCATCTCTCCTCCTAAAGCATGCCCATGCCATAATTTGCACTTCTTATGTTCTTTTATCTCATTTTGACTCCATTTTAGCAAGAATCTCCATGGTACCTAAAATAGATGAAAAGACACTAAATACTACTATAAATCATGAATAAAAGTCCTAAAACTAATGGGAAATGCAATGAAAGTAATATGCTAATAAAGTGCACATCAACATTCCCACACACTAAACCTTGCATGTCCTCAAGCAAGAACAAAACTTAAAACATTCTATTATAACACTCAATCATTATTAACCCTTAACTTGAATTACCAAATATTATACAACTTAGTGTCATTTTCGTTCAACAGACATTTAAAATTCAAATCCATAATCAACAACTTAAGAAGCAAGTTTGTCTAAAAAATTAACTCAAAATCGAATCTACATTGGTTGATAATTCTTACTAGGTTGTCACTCTATTCACACAAGTGTTTGAAGGTGAAACAATGAAAGCTCACAAATTCATCACTTACAGCAAAATTTATAGATTTGTATGTTCATCTAAACACGAATATTTATATACTTTGTAAACCACAATCAAAAGGTCTTTGTCAAGGGTTGTAACGGGACTTAGGTAGGGTATGGAAAGGGGATAATAGTAGGCTAAAGATCATGTGAACTTAGTAAACAAGTTGAGGATGACTTTTCAAAAAGAGATGAATTCACTTGCACAATTAAAATGAGAAGGAGCAAAATTTAAAGGTCGAAGACTAAAACAAGCCAAAATAAGAAATACGGAGAAATAGATGAAGACTCACTTAGGATTGACGATCAACAATAGTGACAAAGAAGACCAAATAATTGAGGAGACACTTGAAATTCGTTTGCAACATTTTGGGAAGAACAGAATAAAATGTTTGTTTTCAAGACTTTAAAAGCTCAAATCAAGTGTTATATACTACGAAGACAAACAAAAGAGTGTATACATGAAAAATACAATTTATTGGAGAGAGTTTATTAGCCAAGTAATTCTTTTTTTCTTTTTCTTCATTTTTTTCTTTTTTTTCATTTTTTTCATTTTTTTCATTTTTTTCATTTTTTTCATTTTTTTTTCATTTTTTTTCATTTTTTTTCATTTTTTTAATTTTTTTTTCATTTTTTTTTCATTTTTTTTCATTTTTTTTCATTTTTTTTCATTTTTTTTCATTTTTTTTCATTTTTTTTCATTTTTTCCCTTTTTTTCCTTTTTTTCTTTTGAAGTTCATCCATAAAATACATAAGATTCAACGGGAAATGATAAGAGAAGGACGATGAAACACGGGAAATGATAAGAGAAGGACGATGAAACAAGGAAAAACGAAACTAATGGCGGACTAATAGAATTCAATAATGATGTTAATTGATTCTAACATGCCACAATGACTCAAACAACAAGGGAAAATGTAAGGGATAAAACCAAAAGCTTCCTTCTTAAGTGGACAAGTTTCTTTGTTTGTAACCGAAAGTCATGTTGCTCACAAGTTCACACAATCAAGGGAGAAAAGAGGGGAATATGGAAAAGAAAGGAATTGGCTTTGTAATGTGTGTCATAGAAAGAAAAGGCTTATGGTTCAAATGGGCTTTCTAGGGGAAGATAGGTAGGCTAAATTTAAGATAAAGGGATAATCCTAATAGCCTTAATCATTTTATGGTTATTCAAACGCGGTCATGAAAAGTTTTAGATTCGAATGTCGTAATGACTTAATTAAGCATGAATTCTCACAGTTGAAAGACAGAAATAACACTTGTAGTGTCGTGATTAGAGGCTCAAATCACTCATTTAAAGAAATGGTTTAGTATCAAGTAATGTGAAATTCAATTGATAAAACTTCATAGACCAAAACACCGCCTAAACTGAGGATCACGAAGTTGACTACAATCTGTTATTATCACAATTCACAATTTAGCTGCATAATATGAGCTAATTGTAGAGTCATAGTGATTGAGGTCATTATTACCTAATAAATTAACCAAAAAAAATTCGTATGCAACACAAAAAGAAAGCTAGAAAAGATGAAGCAACAACAACAAAACAACCTAGTATGTGAAAATTAAAAACTTTTTTTTTGACAAATTTTTTAAAATTATAACCTCCCTTTCCACACACAAAATTTCACATTGTCCTCAATGTGATGACCAACCAATGAAAAAAAATGAATAAAGGCTAGAGTGAAAGGAAAAAGGAAACTCCCCTAGTTAACAAGTTGATGATGTGAAGCTATTGTGGTGAAGGAGGAAATGGAGGTTCTTGTCCATGAAGTTGAAAGAGGGCAGCCATGTTTGTTTCATTTTGAGAGTTTTGGTGGACAACCCATTGTAGCATCTAATAAACTGTGGAAAGGTCAATGGAACAAGGTTCTAAACTCCTTGGAGAGTTTTGGGGACTTGATTGATTTGTTGGTGCATTAGGTCGAGAGACGCCTATTGGTTGGATCTTTTCAATGAAGCCCCAACTCCAATAACCTGTTTCCATATTTTGAGAGACAACCTGCATTCTTTTCAAGGAATCCAAACTCAAAGGCAATAGTTCATAAGCGGGATTCAACTTAGGTGTAGGTGACTTAATCACTTTCAAATTTAGAGCAAGACGTGTAATGATTGAACTAAAAGCTAAAGCGTTCTTCTTTGTAATGATAAGTTGAATTTGATTGACCACCCAAAAACCTACATTTACTTTTACTTTATTTTCCATACACCAAAGGAAAAATAATTTAGCTTTATGATAAACATTCGATCCATCTTTTCTTCCAGAAAATGCGAAAGTAGTAAATAATGAATGTATTGGTGTATAGGTTTTCGCAAGTCTTTAGCTTTGGAGAATTTGGGGAGATACCCCATTGTGTCCCTAGACATTTCTTTACACACATCAAGTTGACAAAAATTCTTTGAGTATGTAATTTCAGATAATTTATACTCATTAGTTTGTCCAAAATTATCATCGATAAATCCACATGACAAATTGAATTCAGTGATGCTTTGTTTAAATTCCTTCCCTAAGAGCTGAAATTCAACTACCCTAGGAGTGTCAATTCCACAATTGTTCAAGGTTGATTTAAAGGTAGTATAAAATTCCCTAATCAATTCAACATAACCTGGATATGATATGTCAAGCGATGCACTCCATTCGGTATTATTAATCAAAGAATGAAGCTCATCAACCATATCAAATTGTTTCAATGCATTCATGTCAATCAATCTTGGTCCTATAATGTGCCTTTTTCTTATAATTTCATATCTAGTCATTAAAGATTCATCGAAATTCAAATTACTCAGCAATTTTAATTCAAGAAGGGTTCGAAGTGTACCTCTTAGCAATTCGGACCGATTACTACCTTTAGTTTTGAAGTTGAGCTGGTGTTGGATGCGAAGTCGCTTTTCTTCTTTCTCTTTTATGGTTATCTCGATGAGTCCTTTCGTTTCTTGTTGTTCATCCCATTGGTGTCTATTTTCTTAGCTGAAGCAAGTGGGGAAGGGGTTGATTTCATCTGGACTGGTGGAATGGGATCAGCGACTGGCGTCGTAACTATAGGTGTGGAGGTGGTCGGGGCTGAACTTGGTGAAGTCACATACAACGGTTTTGTTGCTGATTTTTTTCTCCCCATTTTGACTGATCATAAGATGGGAATAAGGGCTTGAAATAGTACTAGAGATGGTGGCCGATGATGACGAGGAGCAGCGGAGTTGGAGTGACGACCGACAATATTGCAGGGGACGGAAGTTAGAGAGGCGAAATTTAAGATGGGAGACGGTGGCTGGCGAGTGGCGGCTAGAAGATGGGTAGAAGAGATGGGGGCATCGCCATCGGTGGCTGAACTGGAGATGGTGGTCAGTGATGGAGTACGTAGTAGTGGTAAGATGAATGGCAGTCGGTGAGTTGTAGTGGAGACGGTGGGTTGCTAGTTTCTGTGAAGAAGAACACGATGGTTAGGTTTTCTTTTCTTTCTTTTTTAAAAGTTTTTTTAATTTTATTAATAAGATAAAAAGAAAAGAAATAAATAGGAAAACGAATAGAAGTAGGAAGAACAAAATGAATTAAAGTTCCAGAATAAACCATTGTTTTAGTCATGGGCATGCCTTAGAATGGGTTATCAAATGGGCTCATCAAATGAGACTTCGATTTAGGCATGCCCATGCCTTAAAAATAAAAGTAGGCTACAATTGAAACTTGTTCTATTACATCCATTTCTTTTATTTAAGCATGAGTATGCTTAAAATTTTAAGCCATACAAGATTCCCTTTGTAAGTGACAAATTATAGCATGGTCATGCCCTAAAATATTCTTCCTACTCCATAAAAAAGCATATTAATTCATAAACAACATGGCTAAATAAATAAAGAAAAATAAAAATTGGGTTGCCTCCCAATAAGCGCTAATTTATAGTCGATTAGCTTTACTTTTCTTACCTTAGACGGGGTTAGAAAGAACAATGGTGATTGCTTTGACATCATAATCACCACCGTTAGACCATTTACCATAAATGATGGTTCATCGCCACGTCTAATTTCTATCACTCCCGATGGAAAAATTTCGTTATTTCAAAGGGACCTGACCACCTACTTTTCAACTTACCAGGAAATAGTTGAAGACGAGAATTGAACAACAACACTTTATCTCCTACCATGGATGATAGTTTAAGGAGCCATTTGTCATGCCATCGTTTATCCTTCTCGTTATAAATTTTTCCATCCTCATATGAATTAAGACGAAGTTCATCTAATTCATTAAGTTGCAAAAGATGATTTTCACCAACAACCTGCATATCAAAATTTAAAAATTTTAGTGCCCAATAAGCTTTCTGTTCCAATTCAATGGGTAAATGACATGCTTTTCCAAAGACTAAACGGTATGGCGACATCCCAATTGGGGTTTTAAATGCGTTGCGATATGCCCACAGAGCATCATCTAACTTAAGAGTCCAATCTTTTCTAGATGAATTTACTATTTTTCCTAAGATGCTTTTCAGTTCCCTGTTAGAGACCTCTACTTGATCACTTGTTTGGGGATGGTATGGTATAGCTACCCTATGAGTAACACCATATCTGCTGAACAAGTGATCAAATTTTTTATTACAGAAATGAGTTCCATCATCACTGATAATTGCCCTAGGCATTCTAAAACGAGTGAAAATAATCTTTTTGAGGAATTTTACCACTATTCTAGCATCATTCATGGGTGTATCCACGACTTCTACAGCCACAAGAATATACTCATTGTTAAAGGACTTGGAGAATGGTCCCATAAAGTCTATGCTCCAAACATCAAAAAGTTCACAAACTAAAATTCCATTTTGTGGCATCTCATGTCTACGAGATATGTTATCGGTTATTTGACATGCATCACAAGACTTGACAAAGTCCTAAGCATCTTTAAAAAGCATTGGCCAATAAAAGCCGCATTGCATGACCTTAGTAATAGTTTGTGTGGGGCCAAAATGGCCACCTGGTTCCCTAGTGTGACAAAGAGTTAAGATTGAGTTTACCTCTATGTCGGGTATGCAATGACGAATCACATTATCACTACATGTTTTGAACAAATATGGATCTTCCCATAAATAATGCTTAATAGTGGAGAAAAACTTACATTTTTGCTGGTAAGGAAGATTATGGGGAATGATATTACTTGCTAAGAAGTTATCGAAATTTGCATACCATGGAGACGTCGAGATTGCAAATATTTTTTCATCGGGAAAGACTTCCTTAATTTGATCCTTGGGTAGAGGTTTTCGAACCTCATAATCCAAGTGAGACAAATGATCTGCCACCACATTTTCACTTCCTTTCTTATCCCAAATCTCAATGTCAAATTCTTGAAGAAGAAGAATCCACCGGATTAGTCTTGGTTTGGCATCCTGTTTTGCTAGCAAATACTTGATAGTGGCATGGTCAGTGTAAACAATAATCTTGGAAAGAACTAGATATGAACGAAATTTATCAAATGCAAATACTATAGCTAGTAGTTCTTTTTCTATCACAGTGTAATTTTGTTGCACTTCATTCAAAGTCCTACTAGCATAATAAATAGGTTGAAAATTTTGTTCAATATTTGGCCTAAAGATGCTCCTATAGCTACATCGCTAGCGTCACACATTAGCTCAAAAGGGATTGTCCAATTTGGACTTATCATAATTGAAGCTTTTATCAATCTCTCCTTTAATTCGTTAAATGCATGTAAATAATCATAAGAGAAATTAAAGTTAGCATCCTTGATTAACAATTGGGACAAAGGTTTTGAAATTTTGGAAAAATCTTTTATAAAACGCCTGCAAAAACCTGCATGACCCAGAAAACTACGCACTACTTTGACATTAGTTGGTGGAGGTAATTTTTCAATTACCTCGACCTTGGCTGGGTCAACCTCTTTTCCCTTCTTTGATACTTTAGTCCCAAAACTAAACATTTTTGCACCATAAATTGACATTTCTCCCAATTGAGAGCTAGATTTGTTTTCTCACACCTTTCAAGAACAAGATTAAGATTATGCAAACAAATATCAAATGAAGGTCTAAAAACAGAGAAATCGTCCATGAATATGTCCATAAAATCCTTAACCATATCAGAAAAAATTGCAGTCATGCATCTTTGAAATGTTGCGGGTGCACTGCATAATCCAAATGACATGCGCCTATATGCAAAAGTACTATATGGAGAAGTGAATATGGTCTTTTCTTGATCCATGAGATCCACTGGTATTTGCATATAGCCGGAAAGGCCATCTAAACAAGAGTAAAATTCATGGCTAGCCATTCGCTCTTGCATTTGATCAATGAATGTTAATGGAAAATGATCTTTTCTAGTCACTTCATTTAATTTTCTATAATTAATGCACATGCGCCAACCAGTTGTTTTACGTATAGGAATAAGTTCATCTTTATCGTTTTCCATTACATTAGTGCCACCCTTTTAAGGTACCACTTGTACCGGACTCACCCATGGACTATCAGAGATAGGATATATAATACCTACATCTAGTAGTTTAATTACCTCTGATTTCACCACTCCTTTCATATTCGGGTTCAATTGCCTTTGTGGTTGCACCAATGGTCTAACTTGTTCCTCTAGGAAGATTTTATGTGTGCATAAAGATGCGCTTATCCCTTTTATGTCAGAAATTGACCATCTGAATGCTCCTTTATGCTCTCTTAATATTTTGAGTGATTTTTCTTCCATTTCCCCTATCAAAGAAGAAGAAATTACTATAGGTAAAGACGATGGAGGATTAAGAAAAACATATTTTAGATGAGAGGGCAGTGGTTTTAGTTCTAAAACAAGAGTTTCTTCAAGTGATGACTTTGCTCTTGGGTTGTTCCCACGATCTAGATCCTCGTAATGGTATTTTACCCATAAGCATTCTTCAATGCTACTATCAAAGGCTCCTAGTGTTTCTTTCTCATCAATGTTTTCCTGAAAAATATCTTCAACACAATCATCGGTAATGTCAATAAAATTCACACTTTTATGATCATTACAAGGATATTTAAGTGAATCATAAACATTAAAAACTACTTCCTCATCTTGTAGTCAAAGAATTAATTTCCCTTGTTGAACATCAATCAAAGTTCACCCGGTTGCAAGGAAAGGTCTACCCAAAAGGATAGGAACCATTTCATCTTTCGCCATATCGAGTACAACAAAATCAGCCAAAAAGATGAATTTATCAACTTTTACCAACACATCTTCCATTACCCCCTTCGAATGGGCTATTGATCTATCCGCTGATTGCAAAGTTATGTTGGTTGGCTTTGGGTTGCTTAACCCCAATTTCCTGAAAATAGACAAAGGCATCAGATTAATGCTAGCACCTAAATCACATATTGCTCTTTGAAATGTGAAATTTCCAATAGTATATGGGATAGAAAAACTCCCTGGATCCTTAAGCTTTTATGGTAGCTTATTAAGGATAATGGCTGAGCATTCTTTAGTCAGTGCGATCGTCTTGTTATCTTCAATCTTCCTTTTCTTTGAAAGTATCTCCTTTAAGAATTTAGTATACACAGGCATTTGTTCTAAAGCTTCTGCAAAAAGGTATGTTAATATGCAAATTCTTAAAGATTTCAAGGGATTTATAAAATTGTTGGTCTTGTTTCTCCTTTCTCAATCTTTGTGGAAAAGATAATTTTGGCACATAAGGTTTTATAATTAGATCAACAAATAGTTTAGCTTGAATAGGAGTGTCAATATTTGTCTCAGAATCATTTACCTCTTTTAGTCCCACTTCTTTTCCACTTCTTAGTGTGATGGCTTGGTCTTGCTCCCTTGGATTCGGTTTGGTGTTGCTAGGGAGAGAGCCCAGAGCTCTCTCCATTTTTGTACGGTTCAGTTGTGGTACCTGAGTGCCCAAGTCCCTGCAAAATGCTTCATTGTTTGCAAGACGATTCTGAATGTCTTTTAGAATGGTCAAGGCAGGATCGACTGGTTGTGATGTTTGTTGCGATGCTTGTGGCACATGTTGTTGTTGATGAGTTCATTGCTCATTCCCATTGAATCTAGGAGGTCTCAACACATTTTATTGATTTCCATATGAGAAGTTCGGATGATTCCTCCATCTTGGTTTATAAGTGTTACTGTAAGGGTTATTTTGAAATTTACCTTGATTTCTCCCCATGTAGCTCATGTTGACGGTGTCCTCCTCGAAATGATTCCCTAGTTGACAATCATGGCTTTGGTGCTCTCCTCCACAATTTCCACACATCAGGACTTGTGCAGATTGTTTCAGTTTTAGGTGTGCCATCATCAAATCCATTTTACGACTAAGTTCAGCTAAGACAGGATTACTTGACCCTGCTTCCATGGAAAAGACGTTTTGCCTTCTCACACCTACCTTTTCTGCTTGCCATTGAGAACTTTTCTTTGCCAACTCATTCATGAGGTCATAAGCTTCCCCTTAAGTCTTCTTAAAGATGTTTCCACCTACAACAGATTCAATAGTGGCACAATTAATAGGTGTTAAACCATTGTAAAAAGTACTTACTTATTGCCATTTAGGAAGGTTGTGATAAGGGCAATTCCTCAAAAGCTTCCGAAACCTCTCCCAAGAAGTGAATAAGGTTTTAGATTCAAATTGTCTGAATGCAGTAATCTCATTCCTTAAAATTGCCATTTTAGAAGGAGGGAAATAATATGAGAGAAATTCCTTTTCTAGCTCATCCCAAGTTGTAAGTGATCCTGGCTCCAATGATTTCAACCAGTCTAATGCTTTCCCTTTGAGTGAGAATGGGAAGAGCTTCATACGGATTGAATCAGTAGAACCCCTTCTTGCTTGAATGTATCAGTATGCATGAGAAATTTGTCTAGATGATCATTTGGATTTTCATCATGCTCCTCTTCAAATTGGCCACAATGTTTGATCAATTGCAATATTCCAGTCTTGATTTCAAAATTTGCCACATTTATTGGTGGACCGACAATGCTAGAGTTGTTTTGGTGTCTGTGTGGAGCTAGAAGTTCCATGATTGGGTGCTCATTTTCTCGTCTCCTTTCCTTGGCCAAACAAGCTACTCTTTGCTCTTCTGTTTCTATAGCCTTTCGCTCTTCTTGTTTAATCTTCCGATTCCTGCGACAAGATCTTTCAATTTCAAGATTAATAGGCAAGGAATAGTGTTACTGCTTCATTTTAGCATAAACAATAAAAAGAAAACCTAGTTTATCAAAAACCTTCTTATCTAGTATTGTAAAAAAAAAGTCCCCGGCAGTGGCACCAAAAGCTTGGTGCGGACGATTAACTACACACACAGTAGAGCAAGTGTACTCCGTCGATCAAGTAATAAAGAGTAAGAAGGATGTTGATCCCACGAGGACTATACTTATAATTTCTAAATGTAGTTGGGTTTTGTTTAACTAGGCGAGATGATATTATAATTTATTGGATTTGGTTCTAAGTTTAAGAGTGAAATTAAAATTAATGATAAGCAAAAGTAAAGTAAAGTGATTTGTTATTCAATGGTGAAACTAGCTAAGCCATTTGGTTTCACTTGACATTTGTTTTTGTAAAACTTAAAGCAATGCAATATTTCTATCATATTCCAAGGATGGCGAAACCCATAAATAATTAACTTCGGTTAACGTTACTAATTCTAATTATTGATCTAAACACTTAGACTTGGTCCATCTTAAGCACCTAGATAAGAAATTCATTAAGTTCATGGAATCTTAGCACAAACTAGTGATCCATAATAGCAATGGTCATGCGATACCGACATGTTATGTATTTCCGTTACTTTAGTCCTTTGGTCCACTGTAAACTAACTATAAACATTGAAATAGATGGTCACACATTCAAACCATTAAGCATATAATAACATGTTCAATGGAAGATAATAGGAAATACTTGCATAAAACTTCTAGAAATTACATAAAACTCATGCAAAGATCCACCATAGCTATGGTGGAATCAGTTCATAGCTAAAGTGAAAGTAAACAAATTAAGGATTGAAAACATGATAAGTAAGAGTTGAGAATGAAACTAGAAGATTCAATAAGCTTTTGTGGATGGATGATCTTCTATGGTTAGTATGCCTAAAAACCAAGAATAAAAATTTGCACTTTTTTTCATCAATATGTCATCCCATCTTTTTTTCTACTTGTAGGGTGCCCCTTTTATATCTTGGTCTTTGATGAAATTTGTTGGAGAGGAAGGTGCAAGTTGGCATCCTTGATTGGTCACACTTGTGCAAATAATTGCTCAAAATAATTCAATGCCCATACTTGATAGCTAGATTGTCATAAATCATGATTACATGTTGCATATATTGATATAATGACACAATTTGCTCCATGTTTTTGTAATTTGTCATATCTAATAACTCCTCAAAGACATTGAATCTAGTACCAAGTTCACTCCCACTTGCCAATTATTGAAGTGCAAGTTGCTAGTTGATTGAGTCCACTTGCTTGAAATGATGAATCTTGCCCTTCAATGATGAATTCCAAAAACAAAATCAATTAATGTAGTCATCAAATAATCAAGTTTTGTGCTGGAATTTTTGGCTCATGTTAAGTAGGACATGTGATTACTCCACATGTAAGGTAGCTCATCTCTCCTCCTAAGGCATGCCCAAGCCATAATTTGCACTTCTTATGTTCTTTTATCTCATTTTGACTCCATTTTAGCAAGAATCTCCATGGTACCTAAAATAGATGAAAACACGCTAAATACTACCACAAATCATGAATAAAAGTCCTAAAACTAATGGGAAATGCAATGAAAATAATATGCTAATAAAGTGCACATCATATTGCCTCTCTTATTGAGTCAAAGAAATTTCAAGATGCAGAAGGAGATGAAAGCTGGATGATGGCAATGCAAGAAGAACTAGATCAGTTCACCAAAAATGATGTCTGGGACCTAGTACCACTTCCGGAAGGAAAGTCAATCATTGGCACCAAATGGGTATTCCGGAACAAACTAGAAGAATCCGAAGTTTTGGTGAGAAACAAGGCAAGATTGGTTGGTCAAGGCTACAACCAAGAAGAATGCATTGATTTTGAAGAAACCTTTGCTCTAGTAGCAGGACTATAGGCAATCCGGATTCTATATGCTTTTGCATCATTCATGGGATTCACATTGTTCCAAATGGATGTCTAAAGTACATTCTTAATTGGAGTCATTCAGGAAGAAGTCTATGTCAAACAACTACCTGGCTTTGAAGACTCAAAGCATCTGGTGTTGGTCTAGATTAAGGGTTTTAGACAGGAGCAGCTGAAATATAAAGATTAATCTAGTGTCCAAGATCTCCTAAGCATGGCATGATTGATAATAGTGCTAGCCTTAAATTATTCTAGGTCAAAAACACTTATTAAAAGGACCTAATAATAATTTAACCACTTACTAGTTCAAGCGTGAATCCCATAGTCGGTAGAAAGACCCCACAACTACGTGCACAGACTCCAAAGTAGAAGCCCTCTATAAATAGTTCACATGAGCACTACCGACCAAAACCTTCTAGAAAGGGAGTACCGATAAATAAGTGGAAGATAGCTAGATATTCCCTACTAATTTATTCTAGAAGATATTCCCTTAGTTTTATATTCTAAGTAAATATGTCTTTCGACAAATTACTTTTAGGAACTAGAAGAACTAAGAGAATAAGAGAGAAAGAGAAAGCTTTCGAAATTTTGGGATGGAAAATAATGAAAGGGAAGAGCTCTATTTATAGTGGTAGAAATAAATGAAAAAGGACAATTTAATCCAACCATCAACCAATAGAATTAATTAAATAAAGGGCAAAAAGGTTAATTTAAAAGAACCAAAGTTAGAGTTTGATATAAACTCAATTGGGAGCTTGCTTGGGGACCAACTCTCTTCTCAAACCCAAACACTACTGGCCAAAATGCTAGCAGTGGCGTGATGGGCCTGCATAGGCACACATGCCCAAAGCCCACAGCAGCAGCGCCATGTGCTGGCCTAATGGGCTGTGCACCTGCGAAGCCCAATAGGCTGTGCATGGCTCGCTGTGCGCCTGCTGGGCTGCGCAGTGGGCTACCTTTGGCAGCCCACCAAATCCTAAGGCCTCCGTTCTGTAGGCCTTGAGCAGTGTTGTTTACACACAATACAGCTTTGACCCATATGCTGATTTCATTCTTAAAAAATATGTCCAACAATTTTTCTTAGCGATCCACTTACACCAATTCAAACAAAACCTAGTATTCTTACCTGTAAGGTTTGGTTCTTGTTTTCGCTCATTATTTAATTCTCTCTCTCACTACTATTTTACAACCTACTGGTCTAACTAGTAAAATTGGTCTAACCAATAACTTCAAGTATACTGGCCCAACCAGTAAAAATTGGTCCAACCAATTAAAATGGTCTAACCATTTATTTCTCTTCTAGATCAGACCTAGTCTAATAGTTCTTTACATAGCTCAATCGTAAATCAAAGTGTGTGACCTTATAGGATCCCATAATATCGAGCCATCAAAGGTTGATCTAGCTCAAATTCCTTTTCATGAATCTGACTAGCTCGGAGCTCCAGACCGTTGTGGACTCCGATGACTTTGATCGGTCATAGTGGATTTCTAGCAAAGGGCATATGACCCCTCAATATTTGGAATGCCACGTGCATATGACTTAATCCTGGTTCTGCAATAGTATCAATACAATTCACTCCTTTTATCAACTATTAAGTACCATCTGGTTTCTTAGACTCAGTTTAAGTGTCAGTCCACTAGTAGCCTTAGAGGCTACCCCAGTAATTTAGTCTTGCTATGAAAGTACACTACTCAACCATATTAATGTGTTGACTAAGATCTCATCCTATTAACCCATACCCTACAGAGGTTTATGAGTGTGTCACTTCTGACAAGTGGCCAAGGTACAACTCCCTTATATTGCTATAATAGAGTGATAGATTCCATCTTGACTACTCATCTTACCAACGAACATACATCAACTATGTTGACTCAATATTTTGTAGATACTAGATGGAAGACCATCAAGGTGCCACATCACCAGTCAGCCTTGCAGCTAGATCATCATCTGGCCAATCGAGTGAAGTGTCACGGTCTCACTAGACTAAATGGGAGATAGAGTCACGTCATAACTCCTCTTCCTAAATAGATAAATAGGAAGATTATCCTTTCCTAATCGGATAAACAAGAAGAAGCCTCTTATAGAGGAAATCACGCCTAAATAGGATCCTTACCTGATAAGGACACATCACCACCAAAAGAGGAAAGACACTCCTAAAGAAACAAGGACACCATGTACTATAAATTTGAGGCTATCCCCTATAGTCAGGTATTATATTCTAAACCCTAGAACCTATTTACTCACCTACCTCCTCTTTATTACCGTCGCTGACTTAAGCATCAGAGAGGCTACGCCGTTTACAAGGCTGTTCGCTTTGAACCCCTTTTCTGCCTTGCAGCCACCATCTCCGGTGAAGGCAGACCCTCTCTCTTTTTATGAAGGTTAGCTCAAGGAACTCTTTCTTTAACCAATCTTTTAGTTGTGCGGTGAGGGTGGACAAATTTACTTGCTCCGGCGAGAATTTTATCTTCTGACAAACACAAAAATCAAACTAGATGGACGACATCCAAAATCATAATCAAGCGGCCAATAATAATGCTGATGACTCAGGAACGATTATCAACTCCTAACCAAATGTGGCGGTGCCCCTCTCCTCTATGATGCTAGCTATGGACTCTGCCGTGACTCTACCAACAAACTTCGCAACCGGAATAGCGTTCTTTGAAAGCTTTGCTTAATGCAATTAGGTTTCCCACAAAGACCAAAATCAACTGCGAAAGAATATATTCGGAGTGATAAAGGAATGAATGGCTGGACATACGGTCAGTGCACTATAATACCACATATGCACTCTCATCTGCCCTGTTGCTTACTGGGTCGGGCCTCACATCACCCACCTAGGACGATCTTTCAACACCAAGCAGGGTGAGCCACACAATGCTCCCCCCAATGAGCCACCTAATGCCCAGTAGTATGGGTAGCTCACTCGGTGGGGCCACACAATGCTCACCCGAGTCCTAACATTGTAGGAGGCGGTTCTCAGCTGGCTCAACGTAACGCCAACCTTGATACCCTTTATGGACACGAGCATGGACTCCCCTCGTGGATGATCTAATTGGTATGATAAAAGCGTGGTAAGCAGAATGGGCCACGATGAATGAACCTGCATATGGCGCGCACTACCCGTGAGGACCTACTCTATCAGGCTTATTCCATCCAGTTGGTTCGTATCAAGGTCCTAACCACTCCACTCATCTTCCTCCGCCATTGCCATCGGGCTCATAGTTGAAGCCTAAGAAGTTTAGATATTGGGATGACCCGAAGTTCTAGAAGATGTTCAAAGAAGGCCTCAACGGCTATGCTGTTTCTTTACAAGAACCACTGCTGGAAATTTCTGACTCTCCATTCAGTGCGGAGATTCTCATGGAACAACTCAATTTCTAAGTCAAGCTACCATTCATTGACAACTACAGCAGAGACACAGATCCATGTCTGGACTTATAAGAACAAGATGGACCTAACATACACCTCGAAAGCACATGCCTGTAGGAACTTCCCCAACACATTAATCGGTCCAATAGCCTACTAGTTTGACTCACTGCCGGCTGAGTCCATAGATTTGTAGGATGATCTAAGGCAAAAGTTCTGCACATAATTCATTGGCTTCATCCCTGTAGGAACTACCAATCGTACCCTCAATGAGATCACTCAAAGGACGGATGAGTCACTCCGCTCATACTTTGAGCGATTCAACAAAGCTTGCCTATGAATACAAGACCTGGACTATAGCACCGCCAGGAAAGCTATGATTAGGGGTATAAGGAATGAAAGACGCTGTGTAGAGCTCATTTAAAGGCAACCAAAGAAGCTGGATCAGATGATCACCATTGCAAAGAACCTGATTGAGGTGGACAAGGTCGATAGGCCGCACAAAATGTCAGAAAGGACTCAGCCTTAAGACCAAAGGACTAAAAAGAAAGGAGGGAACTACGACGAGCAGTCATCCACCAAACATAAACTAGAGTTAAACGCTCCTTTGTGATAAATTTGCTAGTGCAAAAAAGCAATAACAGAAAATCCATCAAGTATCCAAGGGTGACGCCTGCACAGTTCATAGGGAAGGATGCAAATAAGTACTATGAATTCCACAAGTCAAGAGGCCATGACATAAATGAATGCCGTGTCCAAGTAGATAAGATCTATGCCTTAATCGAACAAGGGAAACTTGTACAATTTGTGAGAGTAATCACTAAATAAAGCAGATCCAGATCAAAGAAGGATGACGAAGATAAGTCCTCACAGAAATCAAAGGGTCTTGTAATGGTAATCACAGGTGGACCAGGCTTTGAAGGGTCCTCCTCAACAAGGAAGAGCTCCAAACACAAGAGGTCAAATACTAAAGATAACTTAGAACTAAGCAGACTGTTCCAAAACCAGAGCTTCGTAAAGAGCCCTTATGCGGACCCTTTTGTGCTAGAGGCCTTAATAGAAGGATACACCATCAGACAGATCATCGTTGACACCGATAGTTTCATAAATCTGATTAGAAAAGAGGTAGTTGACAAGCTAGAAGTTCATCACAGCCAGATGCTACCAGTTTATTAACCACTTGTAGGCCTTAGTGGCCATTCGGTCCCAGCACTTAGCAAGACCACGCTGAAAGTTGAGCTCGGTGATCACAAGACAAAATGGAGAGAAAAAATGGACTTTATAATCATTGATGTGCTAATCGGCTACAACGTCATCTTAGGCAGACCATTCTTAGCTGAGTCAGACGCACTTAACTCAATCAAATACCTAGTCATGCAGATTCCTACCACAAAGGGAGTAGCAGTAGTGGTAGGCAACCCCCTAGTAGCATAAGAGACCTACTTAGCATCGCTAAAGATGGATGAAACAATCATGGAGCTGGAGGAGATGGAAAACACTAAACAAGTCGGTCTCATTGAAACACTGATAATAGGGCCTAATCGACAGGTATGCATAGCCGCTGATCTCCTAGGTCCTATGTAGGTAGATATCAGCCGAGTGCTGGTAGAAGAGCAACACACCTTCTCTTGGATAAATGAAGATATGATGGGAGGGCCACCCAAAGTAATTCAACATAGCTTAAACCTTGACCCGAAAGCATCTCCAGTGAAACAAAAGAAGCGCAATTATGTGCCAGATAGATAGAAGGGAATCAAAGCTGAGATCCTAAAGCTCCTGAAAGCCAATCACATCCGGGTGGTGCACTACCCTAAGTGGCTGGCGAATATCATTCTGGTAAAGAAGGCAAGTGGAGCTTGATGAATGTGTGTAGACTTTACAGATCTTAATAAATCGACACCAAAGGATAGCTATCCGCTCCCAAGCATTGACCTGTTGGTATACTCGACAGTAGGCTATGCCATATACTCCTTACTAGATGAAAAAGTAGGGTATCATCAGATTCCCATGGATCCGGCTGATGAAGAAAAGACATCCTTCATAACGCATGAAGGAATGTACTGCTACCGGGTTATACCATTCGGCCTAAAGAACGCTGGAGCCACCTAACAATGCCTAGTGAATGATATGTTCAAAGGCCAAATAGAAGAAATAATGGAAGCCTACGTTGATGATATGATCATCAAAAGTAGAATCCTAGAGGAACATGTGGAAGACATCAGAGCCGTGTTCACAACATTGCAGTAATATCGGTTCAAATTAAATTCTGAAAAGTGCACCTTTGGAGTAAGAGGTGGGAAATTCCTTGGTTTTCTAATCTCCTAAATGGGAATTGAGGCAAACCCAGAAAATATAGAGGCTATCATGAAAATGGAGCCACCAAGGATGCTAAATGAGGTTCAAAAGCTGAATGGAAGGGTGAATGCTCTCGGTTGCTTCATATCAATTTCAGCCAAAAGATGTCTCCTATTCTACAGAGCCATCAAGAAAGACGAAGCCTTTATTTGGGATAAGCACTGCCAAGAGGCCTTTGAGAACATCAAAGAGTTCTTAAGTATGCCATCTCTCTTGAGCCGGCCGGAGAAGGATGAAGAACTAGTCATGTATCTAGCAGCTACGGATGAAGCATTAGGGCTAGTGCTGATTAGAGAAGATAGGAACCAACATCCAATATACTATACAAGCAAAGTACTCAAGAACACCGAGCTTAGATATCCAAAGATTGAGAAGCTAGCTTTAGCCTTAGTCTCAGCAGTAGAAAGGCTTCAACCCTACTTTCAAGCTCACACGGTCATTGTCAGGACCAATTTCCCTTTAAAAAAGGTGCTGCAGAGACTAGAGACCTCTAGATGGCTAGCCGGGTGGGCTATATGACTGGGAGAGTTTGAGATACGGTTTGAAGGAAGAAAAGCGTTGAAAGCCCAAGTCTTGGCAGATTTTGTTACTGAGTTTGTGGGGCTTGATCCTTCACTAGGCGTTAAGACCGAGTCGTGGCACATATATGCTAATGGGGCATCTACCCACGAAGGAGCTGGAATTGAAGTTTGGATAGAAGGGCCAGAGAGGATACTGATGAGCTACGCAAAAAAACTAGCCTTCCCTGTCACCAACAATGCTGTAGAATACGAGGCAATGATCACAGGCTTGGAGCTAGCCAAAGAAATTACTCCGGAAAGAGTAAGCATTAAAAGTGACTCAAAGTTGGTTTCCAACCAAATCAACAAGAATTACGCAACAAAGGGGGATGGAATGATAAAATACTTGACCAAAGTAGAAACACTGCTAAAGGAGCTCGAGACAAAAGGTGCTATATAGGTGCTTGAACACATCCCCAGGGAGGAAAATGAGAAGGCAGATGAACTGGCCAAAGACACAACAAGCATAGATCGATGGGAGAAGCTTAAATACCTATTTGAGGTTATACATGCCCTAACAATAGATGAATAGAACCTGATGTTGATAGAACAAAAAGAACCCGAATGGATGCAACCATTGATTGATTACTTAGCCAACGATGTCCTTCCAGAAGACAAGGTTGAGGTGTCTAGAATCGTGAGAAAATCATCAAGGTACTTGGTCATGAATAGGACATTGTACAAACGCTCCTACTCAGATGCTTTGCTAAAATGCATTACCCCAGAAGAAGGAAAGTACGTAATCTAGGAGATGTTTGAGGGAAATTGTAGCTCTTACCAAGCAGCCTCCACATCACTTGAAGAGCCAAGCTCCTAAGATACTATTGGAAAACTATGGAAGTAGACTCAACTAATTACGTGTAGTCATGCCACCAGTGCCAAATCCATGCAGGAAAGTCACAAATCCCGCATGCAATGTAAAAACCTCTTCTAACCGGGTGGTCATTCGCACTTGGGGAATCGACATTGATGGACTAATGCCTGAAGCCATTAGACAAAAGAAATTCATCATTGTGGCAATCAATAACTTCTTAAAATGGGTGGAAGCAGTGGCTGTTAGTACCATCACTCCTGAGAAAGTGATTGATTTTGTTTGGGATCACATCATCATCCATTTCGGCGTGATAAATAAAATTGTCTCAGACAACATATCGCAGTTCATCTCTGAGAATTCTATAAATTTTTTAGAGGTCTAAAGATTCAGAATCGATTAGCATCCGTAGCACACCCACAGACAAATGGTTAGACAGAAAGAACCAACAAGATGCTTGGAGAAGGATTGAGGAAGCGATTAGAAGGAAAGAAAGGTACATGGTTGGAAGAGTTAAATAACGTCCTTTGGTCATATAGAGTGACTCCATGCCGACCGACTGGAGAAACTCCTTTTTCCTTAGTCTATGGAGTGGAAGCAGTCATGCCTGCAGAGTTTGGTGCCCCCTCAGACCGAGTGTTCTACTACACTGAAAGAGAAAATGACATCAATTTGAGGCATCACTTGGACAATTTAGAAGAACGCCGAGATAGAGCTTGCATCTTGACGGTCGCTTACAAGTCTAGAATCGCCAGATACCATGACAAGAAGGTTCAAGAAGTAAGACTCAAAGAAGGTGATCTAGTGCTTAGGGATGTTGCAACATCACAGAGCAAAGAAGGTAAAGGTAAGCTAGGAGCTAACTGGGAAGGACCGTACAAAGTCACTCAAGTTTTGGGACCCGCCACCTACCGACTCAGCAGAATGGATGGAAAAGAACTCCCTAGGACTTGGAATATAGCTAGCCTTAGGAAGTACTATGTAGCAACAAACCCTTAGGGGCCAAGTGTCTGCACTCTTTTTCCCTTGCCATAGACTTTTATCCACAGGGTTTTTTCTAAGGCAAGGTTTTTAATAAGTCATCACACTATAAGCCCAGAAATTATAATCTTTCTATTTTTCTAATAAATAAAGATTCAATTTTTCTTACACATCCTTGCACCTTAGAAGTTCTGATCAGACTCTCTTAGCACTTCACCCGACTGCAGAGTCGGCGTTAGACCTGCTATGTGCACCCGGCTCTACAAAAAGTTCTAGGTCACTTAAGCCCTCAGGCATAGTAAAAAGTCCTAGACCACACTTGAGCTCTCAGGCATATTGAAAGTCCTAGGCTAAACTTATAAGACTGCAGGCATAACAAAAGTCCTAGGCCCCAGAAGCCATTAGACAAATAAAAAGTCCTAGGCCATTCGTAAGCCCACAGGCGTCTTTAGTAAAGATCTAGGCCACACTTGAGTCCTTAGGCATATTAAAAGACCTAAGCAAAAAATATGGCTTACGATAAAATTGTCTAAGACATCTTGTCTGTCATAAAGACCGAATGAAAGAATGCATGACATACTATATACAGTAAAAGATCCTAAGTCAAGCCACTCGTCTCCGAGACCGAGTGCAGTACACTTAAGAAAATCCACAACAACCATCCTTATCACCGAATGTAAACATTCATTCATCCTAAAGGATCGGCGAGGCAAATAAGCATAGAAGAAATATTCAAAGAAAAATCAAGTAATCAACAAGCATACAGTTGAAAAAGAAAAGAGAAATACATAAATAAAAGCCACATAGGGTGATTGTACAAAAGTTACAAAAAATCACAAATAAATACAACATCACACGCAGAAGAAGGAGCGTCCTTTGACCCGACATCACGATTCTCAATGACAGTCCTCTCGATGGGCTCGTTGCCACCCTCTACTACCAGGTCTGCTTCCAGAGCTGGACCGTCCCCCAGACTCCATTGGTCTAAAATCTTTTCCCCATCCCTTTTTGACTCTACCTGAGCAGCCTTATGAGTGGCTAGGTCATCATAGAAGGGAAATCCACATCATCTATATCTGACCAAGAGAGATCCGAGTGGAAGCATTGGCACGCTTGGAAGACCAGCTTACTATAAAGGAAGCCATAATCACCAAGCTTATCGGTAATCATTTCAGCCATCCCCTTGGCTTTAGCTGCCTCCTCTCTAGCTGCCACTAATGCCTCCTCGAGAGTGGCCACCTTAGCCTCCACCTCCTCCCTTAACCGTGCATCCTCCGCCTGAAGCTTCCTGGCCACATCCCTCTCACCCTCAAGCTTGAGAGCACCTTTCTGAGCCAACATCAGCTTCTGCTTAATGTCAGTGAGCTCCTTCTCCTTCAGCTTTAACTTTGGCTCGCTCTTATCCCGGGCCCCTTGGATGAGCTTCAATCCTCAAGACATGACCTAAGAATGAATGAAAATACTTAGAACTAAAAATTCTAAAAATCAAGAGAACACAAAAATACAAGAAGAATACCTGGGTGAGAACTTGGAAGAAGAGAGAGGATAGCAAGGCGGTACGCTCCTCCTTATGGCCCTCCATGTTAACACGGAGTGGAAAAGCTCCCTTCAAAGCACCTTGCATGGTTACATCTGTGCAAGGGAGGTTGGGGAAGGACTACTCCAAGAACTCAGCCAGCGCCAGCTGAGGAAGAGGATAAGGAGAGATGGACCCATCATCCATCCTTAAGCCTGGATGAAAAACCTATACGGAATAAGAAAGTCATCAGCACGAGACAAGTTAAAACAAAAAAGAACATTCAATCATACCTCAGGATGGGGAGTAGATGCATCAAGCATAGAGGTTGTATCCAGGAGAGTCACAGTCGGCCTCTTGCTAGAAACAAGAAGCTTGGTGGACTTCCTCTTGCCCCCACTCACAGCAACCGAATGAGCGCGGTTGTTCTTCCTCTGCGACTTCTTGGCCGCTAATAGAGCATTGGTAGAATCAAGGTCAGACATGTTTACCTAAAATATAAAAAACATAAGTAAGAAAAGAAGTGTACTAGTTACTGCAATCGGCCTAGGAAGATAGATTATCCCAGTCGGTGAATGAGCAATAAGATGATATCCACAAATAGAGGCTGAGGCGGCCGAATTAAAGCTCCACTTATATTGCTCCAAGGAACGAAAAACTTGTAGCCGGGGTCTGGGTCACTGGCTTTAGTCCTCCTCTTGGACGAGGTCGTGATGGACCAAGTTTTATGGAAAGAAGGATATTCCTCATTTACCCAGATATAGAACCAAAACTCCTTATAGTGATGAATGAAGGAAGGCCAGTTGGAGAAGCGATACATCCTATTCTTTCTCACAAACTGATAGTGGTCGTGATCCTTATTCTGCTTAATAGAGCACATTTTGCGAAAAAAAGTGGCGTCAAAAGTTAAGCCCAAGTCAAGATATATCTGGTGATGCCCCATCATCACCACCCAGGCATTCGGATGCAGCTTGACTGGGAATAACCCCCATACCTCTAGCAGGTTGGCCACTGATTCAGGAAGAGGATACCTCAAACCACCTCTAATGACATCCAAATACATGCTAAAGTATCCAACCGGAGGAGCGTTCACTCGTTGATCCACACTTGGAAGTAGGACGTAGTAATCCCTTAGCCATGGATACATCATGACCTCCTTCTCAATATGATCCTCATGGATGCATGAGATCATATCATCCACGTAGGGGGTCATGTTCCTACCTTCCTCCCCCTCTTCTTTGGTAAATTCTTCTTCCTCTATTCGGCCTCTCGTGCCCACCACTTTGTCTGGATGAATGCTGTCTCCATCCCTGTAGTTCTCCACATTCTCCACTACCTTTGAGGAATCAGTTTTAAGGCTCACATCTCTCATATGCTCAACACTTGCATCATCCGCCAAATGGACCCGGCTGGAAGAGTCAGAATTACTCATCCTTCTCTTAGCGGTGCGCTTAACCCTAGGGGTGGAATGGTAATTAGACTTATCAACATTCAAAGGAGGGCACAACCTAGATAATAGTTTGACCATTTCACATTGCAATTCACGAGATTCCTTGCTATCGTAACTACTATTGGATGAAGATTCATCCCATCCTCCCTTATTTCCAGCAAATTTAAAGAAGTAAAAGCGCTAAATTGAAGAACAAAGGATGCAATTTCTAGGAAAATATAGTGGTAATGGCATGTACAAATCAAAAACGAGAATCAAGCGAGGGGTAAAGCCAAAAGTAGCATACATAGTGGAAATAAAACCAAAACTGAAAACACTCCAGAGATTCTAAAGCATACAAAGCTAATCAAAACAATCATACATAGAAGAAACACAGCAAGCCAAAATTCTAGAAATCAAAGGAAAAATCAAAGCACATTTCACAAAATACGAAGTATATCTCGAAATAAAAAGGAAAAAGAAGAAGTCAGAGACTCATCGGAGTTAAAAAGAAGACGACGGAGAAAAAGATTTGCTAGAATTCCACTAGAAGTCACAGAATAAATGAGAGAGCAGAAATATTGAAGAAGAAGATGAAGTGTAAAAATTGCAAAATGAGTAGAAACACGCTATTTAAAGCAGTTGAGAAAGGACAACTTTTCAAATTTAACCGTTGATCACACCCACATGTCTCTCAATCCACGGTTTGTACACTGCTTGAGAAAAAGTTAATGATGAGTTAGCTATCATGAGTTGACTATAGGCAAAGATGAAGAGTTGGAGCTGAGTGTTCACTCGGTATGTAGATCAACGACAGAAGATGAAGAGTCTGATAGGTTGCCCACATGGGCGGAACAAATCTTAAAGGATTTAACAAATCACTTGGGGGGGGGGGGGACTTCTTTTGACATAGTATTTTATAGATACCGGATGGAAGACCATCAAGGTGCCATGACGCCAGTTCGCCTTGTAGCCGGATGCTGAGTGAAGTGTCGCGGTCTCACCAGCCTAAATGGGAGATAGAGTCACGTCAAAACTCCTCTTCCTAAACGGATAAATAGGAAGATTATCCTTTCCTAATCGGACAAATAAGAAGAAACCTCTTATAGAGGAAATCACGCCTAAATAGGATCCTTACCTGATAAGGACTCGTCACCGCCTAAAGAGGAAAGACACTCCTGAGGAAAAAAGGACACCACGTATTATAAATATGGGGCTATCCCCTATAGTCAGGTATCACATTCTAAACCCTAGAACCTATTTACTCACCTGCCTCCTCTTTATCATCATCGTTGACTTAAGCATCGGAGAGGCTACGCCTTTCACACGGCTAGTCACTTTGACCCACTTTTCCGCCTTGCAGCCACCATCTTCGACGAAGGTAGACCCTCTCTCTTTCAGTGAAGGTTAGCTCAAGGAACTCTTTCTTTGACCAATCTTTCAAACTATACCCATAATCATCCGCATCACCCATCTATAGAATTCTTAGGTATGACCCAAAGTATAGCAATATCTTAACAGAGTAACTAGTATCTCAAGTCTAAGGATATTCGTATTGCTATTGCAATTAGACAATAAAACACCAACACATAATATAGATTACCGAGTTGTCTCATAGCAATCTCCAATGTATTTCCCTAAATACATTCATGTGTTAACCCATGGTACCATCCTCTAGCACTAAATATGCTACTCTGAATCAAATTCAAGATGTATGACAACACATGCCAGTCTATCTATATTTATCAATGTCTAGTCTTGATGATACTATGACTAGGGACATTTAGACAGATCATAATTGCATATGAACTAGTTCTCACCAACATACTCCCACTATCCCCTTGTAATACATGCTATAATTTTGTCAAGGACTTTTGCAAACACATCAATGAATATATTCTTAACCAGTCATAATATATTTTAGCAGTCATCGATGTAATAAAAGAAATGCCTTTATATTTGTTCGTACCAATTTAACTAACTAAGATATATCACCCTAATTGCTCTAGGGCATACATCATATCTAACAATCTCCCACTTGCACTAGTGCCAATTAGCCATGTGCATTTATGCCATAACTATTAACATGCTGGTCATTCTTAATTTGTGTTAAAGGCTTCATCAGACCATTTGCCAAGTTCTAATTTATGGGAATGTATTCCATTATTACATCCTTATCCCTTATCATATCTTATATGATGATTTCTGTGTACATGTCTATTTCTCTGATGAAACCATGGTTCTTATGCCTGAGCAACAACCCCAATGTTATCACAATGTCATTACTATTAGATCTTCACTATTAGACACTATATCAAGATCACCAATAAATCTCATTATCTAGACAACTTGTTTTGTTGCTTCTAAAGTATTAATGTACTCAGATTCTGTGGTTGAATCTACAGTCGTATCATGTTTGGAACTCTTCCAAATAACCGCCACTTCATTTAACATAAAAATGTAACCTGACTGTGACTTGTAATCATCCTTATTAGATTAAAATCTGCATCAATGTATCCCTTGAATGAGAGCTAACCTTCTCCATATACCAAGAACATTTCCTTAGCCCTTCTCAAGTAAAGGATTTTTTAACAGCTGTCTAGTGATTGTCACCTAGATCAGATTGAAATCTGATCATGATGCTCAACGTGTGTGAGACATCTAGCCATATACATATCATAGCATACATGATAGATCCTATTGTAGATGCATAGACTATTATACTCATGCGCAATCTCTCCTCTTGTGCCCCCAGACACTCAGATTTAGAAAGTTAAATTCCATAAGACATTGGAAGATAACCCTTTCTCGATTGCTCAAGGTTGAACCTTGTCTATGTATGTAACTTGTGAAAGACCTAACAGCCTTTTAGATCTATCTCTATAGATCTTTATACCTAGTATAAGTGTTGCTTCTCCAAGGTCCTTCATGGAGAACTTTCTTGATAATCATGTTTTAACTATTTGAAGAAGAGAAATGTCATTTCCTATTAGTAGTATGTCATCAATATACAACATAAAGAAAATGCCTGCACTCCCACTAACTTTCTTGTATACATAAGGCTCATAAGCATCTGATATAAAATATAACTCCTTGATCGTATCATCAAAACTTATATTCCGACTCCTGGATGCCTGCTTAAGTCCATAAATGGATCTTTGCAGTTTGCATACCTTCGAGCCATTCTAAGATGTAAAACTATAAGGTTGTACTAGATATACATCCCGATCTAAGTTTCCATTGAGGAAAGCGGTTTTCACATCCATCTGCCAGATCTCATAGTCCTAATAAGCAGCAATGGCCAAGAGTATCCTAATTGATTTAAGCATGACTACTAGTGAAAAAGTTTTATAATAGTTTATGCCTTCTTGCTGACTATAACCTTTTGCAACTAACCTTGCCTTGTAGGTAATTACATTACCATCCATGTTGGTTTTCTTTCTTGAAAACCCACTTGCAGCCCATGGGTCTAACCTCATCAGGTGCATTGACCAAATTCTAAACTTGGTTTTCATACATGGAATCCATTTATGATTTCATGGCTTTTAACCATTTATCAAAGTTTGAGCTCTCCAATTCTTCCTTGTAGGTCTGAGGTTCATCATCCTCCATTAGAAAGATTTGTTTATCATCCATGATGAAAAATCTGTATCTTTTAGGAGGGTTGGGAACCCTATTAGATCTACGCAATGGCTATTGTATAACAGGTTGTTCCTCGATCACACTTTCTTATGTATTAGGCGTAGGAACCATCAGTTGATCGTCTTGTTCGCCTACCTGAACTCTAGGCTCAAGGTTGCTGCCACTAGCTTTTACAAGAATGTGTTCTGTCTTAAGGAACTGAGCGTTCCTAAAAAAATACCTTTTATTCCTTAGGATCATAAAAGGTATATCCTATTGTCTCTTTAGCATAACCAATGAACAAGCACTTGTCAGATTTAGCTCCAAGCTTATCTAACATTGTCCTTTTAACATAGGCAGGACAACCCCAAACTCTCAGGTGAGAAAGAGTGGGTTTCTTACCATACCACCTTTTGTATGGTGTAGTATCAACTGATTTTGAGGGCACACAGTTTAGGATATAAACTATGCTCTCAAGTGAATATCACTAAAAATATCTACTGAGACTTTCTTGGCTCAACATGGACCGAACCATGTTTAACAAAGTTCAATTCCTCCTCTCAGACACACCATTGTGCTGAGGAGTATAAGGAGTGGTCCATTGGGACAATATTCAGTTATCCCTTAGATAATCTTGAAACTCTTAGCTTAAATATTTTCCTCATCTGTATAACCGTAGTGCCTTAATATTCTTTCCAAGTTGTTTCTCAACTTCATTCCTGTAGTCTTTGAACTTTTCAAAACTATCTGATTTTTGCCTCATAAGGTACAAATACCCATATCGTGAGTAATCATCGATAAGAGTGATGAAGTAAACAAATCTTCCATGTTCTTAGACATTCATTGGACCACATACATCCTAGTGTATTATTTTGAATATACTGGTGGCACATCCCCTCTTTCCTTAAAGTGCTTTTTTGTCATTTTGCCTTTTAAACAAGGTTTGCAAGCCCCATAAGACTCCCAGTCTATTAGGCCCAAGTTATCACCTTTATGTAACTTAGTTAAGCAAGTTTCGTTTATGTAGCTTAAACGACAATGCCATAAGTAAGATGACTTGTCTTTATCTAATTTCTCTTAGCATGGTTAATATTGAGAATATGCTTTTGTAATCACAAAATATCTTTCATTACACTTCTATCTAGAATATTTTTCATAATTTTTTATAACATCTTTTATCAAATTGGAATCAACTCCATTTGCTGTAAAGCAGGAAACAATATTCATAGAAGTATAACAATAATTTTGTCCTTATTACAAAATAGCCAAAAGGAGATTTTAAGTTTCTACATCAATAACAGCTATCAAGCTCTAATTATATCCCGTAGGTACAACTCTCCTTTTGCTAAACATCTACTTCTCTTCAACACCTATAGCTTAGTATAGATATGTGATTCACACACTTGATATCCCATATCTATATTGAATCCCTAAGAGATGTAGAACATTCTCAATTATAACACCTTGAAGTGGAAGTTTCCAAAACCTTCTCTTCTCATGCTATGAGACAAAAGCCTTTCAATTTCATATTTAAATGAATATTGTGTTTCCAATATCCTATATTGAAACAATTACTTTGTTTCCAAAACAAAGAACTTCACTCTTTCTGCTTCTATATTAGACAACCCATGTCCCTTTACACCCTTAGAATACCCTTTTGAATTATTTTTCCTTCCTTGGAAAAATCCTTTCTAAGATGTAAAGACATAGACTATCAAGTCCATGATTTCATGATGCTTCCATTGCTTAAGGTAACATAGATCCTAACATCTAACTTGATATTTATCCTTGTTTCCTTCAAGCTACTTACATAAGGTAACATGGATCATAGCAATCTCCAAGGTGTTGTATCCTTGTTTCCTTTATGCTACTTACATAAGGTAACATGGATCTTAACTGCCTCTAAGGTGTTGTATCCTTGTTTCCTTCATGTAATTTCCACATTTCTACTCGAGGTAGAAATACTTGCATCATTTTATTTAGTATTGGGCTCATATCATATATGGGCGAAGCCTAGGCTTTGAGAACTATCCTTACATTTCTAGAAAAAACCTTTGAAGCTAGAGTTAGTCAAATACAATTATCAAAACATGTGAAATTTATGTAAGAAGTAAAGATTCAAACAGAGATATAATGAATATAATAAATGCTTAGACTTAATTTTGTACATGCATTTAATTTTTGTGGTCTTTAAATTAAATACATTTTCCAACTATTTTATTAAGATTTATTCGAAAACATAATAGCCCTTTCTATCGACTTTCGAGAAACATGGTCTAACCATTCTCCTTAGTAGGTAGCATCTATAACTCATTTAAGCTAACCCCCGCTATCACGAGTCAACCTAACTTAAAAAACTATAGGAGGATCTAGTCCATTTGCATCTAATGCAATTGCTAATCCATTTGAGTTCCAACCAATGGATGTGCATAACCAATTATATGACTCCTCAAATGATGCCTCCAGCCCAACATTAGCTCTGATATTATGGGATAACTGACCCAGTCTGGTTAAGACTTATCCCCAATTTAAATCATGTGAACAGATAATGTTAAAAGAAGAAAGCACGCTGTGTGTGAGCAATTCATTCAGTAAAAAGGCCTAGAATTACACTTGGATTTTTAGGAAAGCTAATTATGTCTTAATATTTTAATGGGGATTTATTGGTGCAACAGGTCTCGTCTAATCTACGACTTACACATATATATGATTATGAAATTATAACTAATTCTGGGCTATAATAATTAGTAGGTCCAACCTAGGGGTTATGCTCAACTGGTAATTCATAATCATTCCATCATGCCAAGACTCCACATAGCATGCAAAACAAACAAGGGTGTTCATTGTTTCAAGTTCTTGCACCTATGTCTGTAAGTTTTAATTTAAAAATTTAAACTTTCATTATAAAACCAAATAATGAATCCAATTTATTATACTAGAAATTAACTACTTCTAAACAGTCCCTTTGGTAATTGGAATCTAGAACCGATGAAAATTACCAGGTGGGAGAGGCCCCCTTGAAGTAAATGAGCGGCCTTGTCCGATCCTTGCCAGAATAAACACAAGCCCTTTTGACTCAGTTAACCATAGGCTAATTAAATTAAAGATTTCGTTCTTTCCTAATTTAAGAATTATTCCATTTAATTCAAAAATTAAAGCATTTACAATCTCAAGTAAAACATTGTTAATTCTTATATAACTACCTTGACCAAGTTTGAGCAACATTTAATCTAGTTATCACAACATTTTCTATTGCAAGAAATAAATTCCTACGCATGGCATAGCATTCTCGAAAATATTTCATAGAAAATCAGGCCTATCATATTTCTATTCAATCATACAATCGCATTATGCAAGCTTTGATACCACTGTTTGTCTAGATTAAGGGTTTTAGCAAGTAAAACAGGTGCAACGGTAATTCAAAGATTAATCTAGTGTCCAAGAGCTCCTAAGCATGGCATGATTGATAATAGTGCTAGTCTTAAATTGTTCTAGGTCATAAACACTTATTAAAAGGACCTAATAATAATTAAACCACTTACCAATTGAAGCATGAATCCTATAGTCGGTAGAAAGACCCCTCAACTACATGCACATACTCCAAAGTAGAAGCCCTCTATAAATAGTCCACACGAGCACTACGGACCAAAACCTTCTAGAAAGGGAGTACCGATAAATAGGTAGAAGATAGCTAGATCTTCCTTACTAATTTATTCTAGAAGAAATTCCCTTAGTTTTCTATTCTAAGTAAATACGTCTTTCGACGGATTACTTTTAGGAACTAGAACAACTACGAGAATAAGAGACAAAGAGAGAGGCTTTCAAAATTTTGGGATGGAAAATAATGAAAGGGAAGAGCTCTATTTATAGTGGTAGAAATAAATTAAAATGACAATTTAATCCAACCATCAACCAATAGAATTAATTAAATATAGGGCAAAAAGTTAATTCAAAAGAACTAAAGTTAGAGTTTGATATAAACTCAACTGGGAGCTTGCTTGGGGAGCAAGCTCCCTACTCAAATCAAAACACAGCTGGCCAAAAGGCCAGCAGTGGGCTACTGGACTTGCATAGGCGTGCAAGTCCAAACCGCACATCAGTACAACCCTTGTGGGCTGTGCTGGTGTATTGGGCCGCGCACCTACGCAACCCAAGAGGCTGTGCATGGCGCGCTGTACACCTGCTGGGCCACGCAATGTACGCAGTGGACTGCCTTTATCACCCCACCAAATCCCAAGGCTTCCTTTCTGCAGGCCTTGAGCATTGTTCTTTACATGCAATACTGCTTCAGCCCACGCCCAGATTTCAGTCTCAAAAAATATGTCCAACAATTTTTATTACCGATACACTTGCACTAATTCAAGCAATACCTAGTATTCTTAACTGTCCTGTTTTGTTGTTGTTTTACCTTATTATTTAATTTTCTGACTCCCTATTATTTTACAACTTACTAGTTTAACCAGTAAAATTGGTCTAACCAATAATTTTTGGTATACTGGTCTAACCAGTAAAAAGTGGTCCAACTAATTAAAATAGTTTAACCATTTATTTCTCTTCTAGATCAGACCTAGTCTAATAGTTCTTTACATAGCTTGGTCGTAACTGAAAGTGTCTAACCTTATAGGATTCCGTAATATCGAGCCATCAAAGTTTGACCTAGCTCAAATTCCTTTTACGGAATCTGACTGACTCGGAGCTCTAGACTGTTGTGGACTCCGATGACTTTGAGAATCATAGTGGCTCTCTAGCAAAGGGCAAATGACCCCTCAATATTCAGAACGTCACATGGATGTGACTTAATCCTGGTTCTACAATAGTATCAATATAATTCTCTCCTTCTATCAACTATTAAGTACCATCTAGTTTCCTGGACTTGGTGTAAGTGTCAGTCCACTAGTAGCCTTAGAGACTATAAGCACTGGATTTTAATGGTCCTTATCATGAACGATGATGAGAGCTAGATAATGCATTCTTCTACAGGTGTTGTCTACTTGGAGTGGTTTCAATGTTGTTTGGTCAAGCTTTGTAAAACCTAAACCTCAGAAAACTAGTGCCTAAGCCCTAAAAGGTCTAATTTGGTAAAAAAATGGTCAAAACCAGTCAAAATCGGTCAATTTTGGACAGTTTTGGGTAGTTTTGGGAAGTTTCGAGCAAAACCAATCGGACTAATCTGTACCAGATCTGTACGGGTCCGACCAATTGGTACCGGTCCATAAACTTCTAGAATTGCCCATTTTGGTCCTAACGGGACCTGTATGGGTCCAGGCCACCCATACCGGTCACCCAAATGCCCTAACAGTCAGTTTTAATGCCCAAATCAACCATAAACAAATAAAATCGGCCATAAATGATTAAAATCAGCCATACACGAATAAAATCAGCCATAAATGCATAAATCAGCCATAAACAAATAAAATCAGCCATAAACGCATAAAATCAGCCATTTAATGCGTTCAGGCCTAATATCCCCTATATAAAGGAGCATTTATGCTTCATTTCAAAGGGTGAACAATTGAAGAACATTTAGAGAAAACATAAGAGAAAAATATTAGAATCAAATATGATATAGGAAAATCATCTTCAACAAGTTTTTGAGGTTATAGTTTGACAAAGCTTCCATTCGGCATTGTAATCGCCCTAACGTGGATTCACCGCATAAAGGTACGCTCCTGAGTTTCAAAGAGACTCACATCTCATTTATCTTATTATCATTCTCCATCTACTCAATTCTATCTGTTCTTTTTTTTTTCTTGTTTTGGGTCTGGTCCTAACCCATATGAGCCTTGTTGGCACCTTTTATCCTTAGGGATAGTAAACTGGTGCGCCATACTCATATGGAAGGAAATCCCATTCTTATTTCATTTCTCCTCCATAAATCTGCTTGTTAAGTTAAACTGAGTTTCTGTCCCCTGCACCCATACGGGTCCTCCCTAGTAGCCGTAAGGGTCCTACCATACTCCTACGGGTACTGGCCCCCAAGGCAGATCCTTGTTTTCCTTTTTAACCTATAAAATTAACCAGCATCACCATTTGCCATGCAATTAGTTTCATTGATAATCTGGTAAATTAACCCACGAAAAGTTAAAACGTATTTTCATAACAAAATATGATGAAGACCCGTTATTTCATTTCAATCCTAGAAGCCGCCCGGCCACTATCGATCACAAAACCGCCACGCTAATATAATCACATTTTTCCCAATAAAATGCTAACTTATGATGTGCTATAAATTGTGCTAATCTTTACAATATAGGTGAATTTATTTATCTTTGTTTTAAAATTTAGAACAAATGTATAAGTTCACTTGCAATACCCATATTTTCCCCTCGTTATAATTTTTATTCCCCCATTTATTATTTGATCTTTATTATAAACTATTGAAAACATATATCATGAATGAAAGAGTGTAGGAAAATAGGATTTCTGTAATAATTCCCCACATGATGAAAAAACAGTTTTACGAGGCGAATGTAATTTTAAATTAACTAAATGAGAAATAAGTGACTCATCCTAATCTCTGATCCAAAAGGTATGAGCCTCCCGCCCAATGGGAACCGTACCAAAACTCTTTCCCAAGTAGACAACTTGGGTGGCGACTCTATCATTTATAGCAAGATTTGGGTCTCAATTCTTTTATTCATAAAATTGGCTAAAATGTGCAAACTTGAATTAAAAAGGTTTCATCACACCTAAATCCTATCAACCCCTAGTGGGCCTCGCCTCTCACCAAGGCGCCAAGGGAGACCCACATGTCATCGAAACCACACAGTGGTGACTCTGCTGGGGATATAATCTTTTAACTTGCAAAATGTTGGTTTGTTTTAAAAGCTTAAAAGATTAAGATGAGCACCAAAAATCATTTACTTAATTCAACTGGTTTTCTTTTTCATCATTTGTGAAAATTATTACACTCTATCTTAGATGCATTCTATCTTTGTATACTAACCTCACCATGCATCATTATACATGCCTCATTCATAATCAAACCCATGCATTATTGATCATTTGGGTCCCACCTGAGCAAGAGTCAAAGCTTTGCAACAATCTCAAGTTCATTTGGTCCGCATTCAAGTTTCTACACAACCAAACTCAGTTCAGTTAAGGGATGAATCTCTGCCTTCATCCCCTAGTAATCCTTCTTCTAGTCAGTTCAGACAGTTGGGTTTAGTTGGTCAGTATGATTCAAGGGGTACGACAGTTCCACTAGCCGTCAGTCGGTCTATTCAGCCAAGCCAAGGATTCATGCTATTAGTGTCTTAGTTTGGGGGATCTAACCAAGGTCCCAACTGTGTAGCCACGCCTAAGGGGACAATCTTCCATCATCCAATAGGTCCACCCTATGGTATGACTACAATTGCTTAACAATCTTCAACTTCAATCCAAGCTATAAAAGAGGACTAGTGACAATACAAGTAGAAGCTCAGGATTGGGAGACTGCCGATTCACCGATGGATCCTGTCGAGATTGAAAATGAAAACACTCCATATGTTGAGGATGAGATAACCTTTTAATGTTGCTAGTGTTTTGATGCAAACAATGCCACTCATAAAGCACATCACGAATAAATTGATGCATTCACATCATGTTTGAATATTTCATTCTAAAATATATCATGCACTCAAAAAATCAACATCCTTAAAAATTTCATCATGTTTATTAAAGAAATTGAATTTGAGTACATCGCAATGGCATAAGGTTCCAATGGTTAAAACTTACCATAAAAAAAGAGAGATGAAAAGTGCTTAACAAACATGATAGCCTTAGGTCTTAGCTCATCTTTTTCCATAAGGGGGAGGAAGATACACATCACCAAGAAAGAATACTAAGAGCCCAAAGAAAAAAAGAAAAAGAGGAAGATATACTCCAAATCAAAAGCACTGTTGAAGGAAAAGATCTTACAACACAAATCCAAAATCAATGCAAACTTAAATCCAATGCTCTTAAAAAATCTTCAAAAGGATAAACCATTACATCCAACAAATGGGCATTTCTTATCAATGTAGGTACCTCCTTTGGACCTATATTCCCTTCAAAATATCCCTCCAAAAATGCTTTCTCCATTTATTCGAAAAATAGAAGACCCCTCACCCTACATAATGATCCCCAACCTTCCCTACAACGATATGACCTCCTTCGTTCACAAAAGAGAAAAAATGTCCATCAAAACTCTAAATGGCCAAAGCTTACAAAAATAGAGTTAGATACCTAAAGCAACCCCTTAAGGCAGGTGATCTGGTTCCCAAACAGCTATGCCCAGTCAACATTGATGCTGAGGGTAAGTCCTGGCCTAATTGGGAAGGACCATTCGTGGTTAAGAAAATCCTTGGTAAGGGAGGAATTAAGCTCATGGACATAGATGGAAATGAGTTCATCTAGTGAATCAAGATAGAATTAAAGCACTATCATGTTTAGGTTAAAAGAAATAAATCCCGAAAAAGTAGCACACCATAAAAAAAGGGAAATAAAAAAATAATAAATCACCCGGCGAGTGGTCCTTTACTGCTCGGGCAAAAATTAGGGTGCAACCCATTGATTGGTATTCTAAAAATTGCTCAATCAAAAGTTAGGGTACTCCAATTCAAATAGAGCCCGCTAAGTTGAAAACTTGAAAAGGGTGGCTTAAGCAAAAAGGGCATCGAGAGAAAAATGTCAGTTGCTTTTTGGAAAATCTATAAGCGGACCAAAAAGAGGTAAGGGTTAACCATTGGAAACTATTACCATTGCCTACGTACTTAAATTTAATTTCATTGATGAACATGTTATGATTTGATAAGAATCCCGGTCTTATGAATGCATGCATGTCTTTAGGTGAAATAATCACAATTACATGAACATTAATATCCTCTCTACATTTTGTGCTCTTTGTTATTATCTGTACTGCACGTATTATTCAACAAAAGACAAAATACTGATAACCCACAAAAGAAATAAGGTTTAGCAAAAGTCGGAAAAAGTCTGCTAGACTGAGCTGCCAAGGACAGTTCAGGCAGAAGTTAAGACAAAAGAAAAGAAAGAAAGTCTGCTGAACTGAGCTGCCAAGGACAGTTTAGGCAAAAGTTAAGACAAAAGAAAAGAAAGTAAAGTCTGCTGAACTAATCTGCTAAGGATAGTTCAGGGAAAAGTTAATACAAAAAAAATACAAAATTAGTTTGATAGATCATATCACATCAAGCGGTCTATGCAAAAGTTAGAACTCAATTAAAAAGTGCCAGTATTTTGCACTTGCTTTTGTTCTTCAAGCATCATTTGTAATAGTAATGTTTTATAGTTGGGATCCCTCAAGTTTAGTTTTCCCACTATGAAGCTCCTCGATAGCACACATCATCCGAAGTGCTAAGTGCTTCCATTAGAATCATCCAACTTGCACCATGGTACAGTGTGGACACCACTAAGACGCAAAAAGAAAGGAAATCTGTTGAATTAGGCCGCCACGGATAGTTCAGGAAAAAGTTAAGACAAGAAAGGAAAATCCTGCTAAATTGGGACGACAAGGACAATTCAGGAAAAAGTTAAGAAAAAAAGAATATTGGTCCCTGCATGGGTCTAAGTTTGGTCAAAGGGGGGTGAATGACCCTTTTTCATGGAATAGACAGACTTTGAGAAGTCTTAGTGTAGCGTGTTTGATTATGATCCTGGGGATGGATCCAAATGATGCAAATATAAGACAATTATGCAAATAAGTAAAGAGTAAGAAAATCAAACACAAGTATTTTATCCTGGTTCAGCCCTGCCTACTCTAGTCCCCGGAGTTTCCTTGCTCTGAGCTTTTCCACTAGTGGATTCCTTTCTAATTGACAGGAATCAAGCCTTACAATTTGTCTTCGGATGGTAACTCCTTCCGGATGTAGGATATACCACTAGAAGCACTAACACCTAGCTGAGTCCTCTTGTCTTTAGCATGATATACCACTTAGATTTCTACCCAAACTTAAGCTGAGTCCTAAGGGGAGATTCTACTCAAAGTACCTACTTCAAGTTGTATCCTAATCTCCCTACTCACCGAAGTAGAAGATCTTTACACTTTGTTTTCTCAAAGGTTTGGTTTTGGACTTCCTCAAGTTTGTAACTTCACTTGGGAAACCTTACAAACAGATTTTAAATAGTTTGGTTCTTGGAGGGAGTTTTTGAAACTGATTGCATTCTATCAAATTCTCTTGTATGTGCTTTCTTGAAATCAGCCAACACCTTTTCAACTTATGAAGCTTCCTTTATATAGGCTTCTATCATAAATATAGCTGTTGTGAGTTATTGAGCTTGTATTTAATCTTCACCATTGATCAGGTAATATGTGGCACTTTCAGAACCATTGATTAATCTATTAGAGAGATTTTGACCTATTTCAATCCTTGGGATTGAGGCTAAAAAGTTGTTAGTGATCATTTTCCGTGTATTTTAGTGACTCACCAACTTTTACTCCATTACCTTTTCTTTTGTGTTCCACACACCTTTCTCATTGGTCTAGGTGAAAAATGTTGTTACCTTTTTCTCTTTCCTGTGTCAGTCCTTTGTTCTTTCTCTGAAAAGTGCTAGCTGTCATTTTTTTCTTGCTTTAGGGAAAAGGATCTTTGACTTGGAGACTAAAGGAATGGAGGGATTTTAATTCTTTGAATTATTCCCTTTGTGTAGGTATTTAAGTCTTTCGAATGTCTTCAGACTTAATATCTCCAGATCTGTCTTCTTCCAGATGCGAATGCAATCAGTTCTTCCGAATGCTTGTTTTGGGCGGTTCAAAGTTTGTTTCCTTTACAAACTTTAATCGGATGCTTGCATTTATACTTAGGAAATTGTCTTCACTTGTCTTGGACTTTGGATGTCTTGGTTATGTGTTCAGATGCAATGACTTAGGTCTTTTTGTACTTGGGTGTTTTGTTTACTTCAAACATGATCCGGATTATTTGTTGTTTCGGATCATTGTTTCCAACAATCTCCTCCATTTGATGGAAACAAAAAACTAAGCCATCTAAGCATAAGGAAAAGGGGTTTTATGATCTAAGTATCATTCTTGATACTTAGTCAATTACAAGTCTTACTCCCTTATAATTTAAGCATCCCTCACTCCCCTAACATTTTTGAATCTTAGCTTCTACTATTTTTGTAGTACAATTACAGATTGTACTTTAAAAGCAATTTTGTAATAATTTTTCACTATATATACTTCTACTGTTAACAATAGTTAACATCAATGAAGCTCCAGAATTACAGTTACAGAAATATAAAAGTGAAAAAAGAAACTAGCTATTACAGATTTTACATTTTGCTCATAGCTATATTTATTACAAAAATTATTTCTTCCTAGAGGCATGTCCCTTCTTCTCCTTTCCTTTGCCTTGTTGCTCCCCCTTTTTAGTTTTAATAGCATTTTCCCTTTCTTTACTCTCAGCCTTTTTGTTTACATCAGCTTGGAGGTCAATTTTTATGCATGTTTTACAATCCCAGCTTTGCTGCCAAGCCATGGAGTAGATAGAATAATCTACATTTCCTTTCTTCTATGATCAATGATTGTATCCATAGTGGCTAGAGCGAGATGTAGGGGCCGGAAGACTCTCCAATGTTGGGTGTAGGACTTCGTGAGATAAGGATGCATTTGGAGGACATAGTCGCGATCCTTCTCATCAAAGTATGGAAAGAGAGCTTTTAGAAGGGTAGCTATTCCTTTGTGGCCAAAGAAGCTTGTATCCCCTATATGTTGTACAAGGTCTTGAAGAACAGGAAGCAGCTGGCTTTCTAGAATAGAAGATGATGAGGAAGATCCAAAAATGGATAAGTTGGACAGATTGGAAAACACCTCTTCAATTTCCTTCCCCATGTCTCTTCTGCAGTTATGGACACTATCATTGACAGTCATGATATCTTTATGAAGCTCTTCATTGACACTATTAAGGATTGTATCATGTCCATTCATTTGTCCGACAAAGTCTTAGGCAATGTCTTCCAATTGTTTGGCAAGAAGTTTGGGCAGTTCTTCTACCATGAATTTTGTCAACTTATTCAATATTGCCTATTGATTTTCATTTAGGCTAGGAAGTGCTGATTTTTCTACGTTTTCAGTAATAAATTTTGACAAGTTTTCAAACTTGGAATCCAGATACTCCTTGATATCAATAGACAATTCTGAGGAGGAGGATGTGATTTTGTCCAAGATGGTGGCGCAGTTGTTTATGGCTCCGGTGTTAGCCTGATCAGTAGAGCGGTTTGCTGCTGTTATACTTATTTTTAGCTCATTTAGAACATAAGTGACTTTGGCATGTGACACCTCTGCCACCAGCCATATTGTGGGAAAATCCTCCACTTTTTGCTTAATGTTTTTCACACACCTCTTTATCTCAACTAATTCATCCTTCAAATTCGGAGGTGAAAATTGTTGAATCAGTACTTTCTCAATGGATTTGAGATACTTACAGATGTTCAGGAGACTCTGTTTGATATAGCTTTCCTCGCTCTTCTCATGGGTAGCCTCTTATAGAAATTTTAGTGCTACTGTTATCTTTTTATCTCTTGCTTGATTTAGACTAGTGGTTAGTATTTTGATTGGACTAGCAGAGGGGGTTTTGGAGCTACTGCTTATTTCCTCAGGTCCAAATGATTCTTCCTTACTAGTATCTTCTTTAGAGGAGTCCTTCTTTTCTTCTTCATTCCTTTCTTCCAACCGATCCCAGACCAAGTCCCTCCTTCAAAATAGTGTGTTCCGGGTTGGACTCTTATTCTTTAGATACACTTGGAGTATGTGTAACTAAGATGTCCTCATTATCATCTCCTATTTAATAGTATCAACGACATCAGCATTAATATCAAATGAAATTGTGTCAGGAATTACCTAATTGATTGGTGTTTGATCCTGAGCAGCTACTTCTCCTCTTCTTTCTTCCACTTTTACAACCCCTGGAAGACTAGTACTGTCTATAGTCTCCCCTACTTTTGCCTTTTCAGGACTTTTAATCACTCCCCTAGGTGTGTTGGTAATGTCCTCAACACCCTTTCCACTTGCCTTTTCAAGTCTTACTTCATTTATGGTCTCAGCTTCTGGATTAAGTCAGTTTTTTGAAAGTGGTTCAATTATGGGCATGAATGGAAAATGATCAGCTTCCGGATCCTGGACTAGAGTTGCCATATCTGTTGGATCAACTAGCATGGCCTGGGCACCGGACGATCCTCCAGGTCCTTCGATTGTTTGCTTGTAGATCCTGTCATTATCCTTCATGGCTTCTCTTATAATCTCATACTAAGGGTCATCCGGTGTAACTTCCTCAACAGATCAGGGAACATGTTTGCCCTTAGTTCTCCTAACCTTAACCAATTCTACCTCTTTAGCTCTTATTGCAGCTCCTTTATTAATAATAATGCCTGCAGGATTTTTGGTTTTACTCTTCTTGGCTGCTACTGTTTCATCAAATGTGCAACCCTTTCTAGTGAGTTGCCTCTTCTTAGGTACCGGATCTTCTTCCTCTGTCTCCTCATCATTATCAGCCTCTTTGATAATTTTGTCTAAGGTCTTAGCTGCCTTTTTCCTTCCAGATAGTATAGCCTTAGCCATAACTAGAGGCTGATCCTCTAACATCACTTTCGGGGTCTCCATATTTCTCTCCTTCTTGGCAGCGTCTTTAATCAATTTCCCTCTTCTCTTGGGCTTTTTTGGACTTTTATTGAAGAGTTGAGTGAGGTTTTGAGTATCCTCATCAACTTCCTCCACCGGAACCAAAGCTAGTTGCTTTTATGCTTTTGGTTTGGTGGTTCTGGCCTTCTTTAGAACCGAAGCATCTTTAGCTGGATCCACTGCCTTTCTTGCCTTGCTCTTATTCTCATCTCTCAGCTTCTTAGCTTTCTCCTCATTCCATGTCTCTCCAAAGCTCAGCTTTTTAAAATTCTTTTCTAGAATTTCCTTTCCATTGACAACTTGTAACCTAGATACTTTTACTTTATTGGTAGTAAGAATCCTGGTGATAAGAGCACCGTGGGAGTTATTATGCTACCTTAGATAGTGGATGATCAACACCAACATGTTTATCACTCTGCTCTCTACCTAGTGTTGAAAAGAGGAGACGGTGGTTAAAGAGCCCTTCCAGATCAAGATTAGTTTGCAAGAGCATGTTGGAGGAATCTTGGTACTTATGGAAAATAGGTTGAGAATTTATCGCCAAAGTAATTCGGATGCAGCCACATCTTTAGGTCATACTTCACTTGCTGTTCATCCCCATCGTTCCTTAGCTAAATGCCATCATTTTTCATATTTAGGTATTTCTCAAAAAATGTCGGTGAGATTATGATTTCTTTCCCCTGAACCTTTGTCCTGAGAGCATCATGATAGGAGTGTACTCTCAAATTATTGTAAAATTCATGCACCAAGTCCAAATAGGTTGGGCAGTTGATCTTGAGGGAATCGCCCAAATGTTGATCTTCAATGAGTTTTAAGTAGGGGTCTATTTTGAATAAGAAGTTGTCTCCCAAGTAGTCAGTGGGGACTACTGACTCTGTGGGCTTTAGATTGATGGGTGAGAAGTCTTCATCTTTGAGAGCAGATTCTTCAAAGATGTTCTTTTGAGAAAGCATATGATGTTTGTTATTCAACATTGTGGCTGCCATTTTAGATGTTGAAAGAAGTTAAGGAATTTATGGCTTTGAGTGTGGATTTTTGCAGAGTAACAGTAGTAAGTTGCTCGCGTGAGGAAGAAGAGGAAATTTAGGGGTTTATATAGAATTTCCAAAGCGAGGGTATAATGGTAATTTAGATGCCGTAACTTTGACTGGATTGATGACATGGCAGGTTAGATTTTAGGAGAGAGGTAAATGTCGTTTAGCCGGAGAATAGGAAAGGTATATCTTTAAATCCAGCAATTGAATTTACCACGCGTGTAACACCCAAAAAACATTTGAAATTTCATCATGTTTCTTGTCTGCTGTTGTGGCAATATTCTCTCTGGAGCAGAGTTAACTTCCTTTCTTCTTTGTTTCCGAATTCCTTGTCTTGCTAAAAATCCAAGCTAACTTTATACTGTCTTTTGGATTTTCTTCAAGTTGGATTAGACATTCCAATTGACTCCCTTAGCTTTCCAAATTAATCTTTACTTCATGGTTTAGTAAAGATATCTGCCCTTTGCTCATTTGTTGGTATGTAAACCAATGCAACATCCTTCTTCATTACATGATCCCTGATGAAATGATTCATAATGTTAACATGTTTCATCCTGCTACGGAGCACTTGATTCTTTGACACATCAATAGCACTTTTGCTATCACACATCACATCCACACATCCGGATTGGACTCCATAATCTTCTAGTTATTGCTTGATCATTAGGAGTTGAGCTACATAACTTCCCACTGCCATATATTCTGCTTCTGTGGTTGATAAGGCAACTGAAGTTTGCTTCTTGCTATACCATGATGCTAGGAAATCTCCAAGGAAATGACAACCTCCAAATGTACTCTTCCTCTCAAGAGTATCTCTACCATAATATGCATTAGTGAAGCCTTGGAGTGTGAATTCTCCATTACTAGGATACCATAACCCAACTTTAGTGGTTCCTAGGAGATGTCTAAGGTTTCTCTTTACTTCCTTTAGATGTGAATCCTTAGGATTGGCTTGATATCTTGCACAATAGCAAACTGCATAGTGTATGTCAAGTCTACTAGCTATCAAGTATTGAAGTGATCCAATCATTCCTCTAGATAGCTTTTGATCAACATCTTCTCCTTTACAATCCTTAGAAAGTACTGTATCTGAACACATTGGAGTGGACATTGGCCTGCTTTTGTCCATTTTAAACTTCTTCAAGATTTCCTTGGTATACTCTAATTGATTAATGAGAATCCCATCCGGACTTTGCTTGATTTGTAAACCAAGGAAGAAATTAAGTTCTCCCATCTCGGACACCTCAAATTCCTTCTGCATTTGAGAGCTAAATTCTTCACACATCTTTTCATTTGTTGCTCCAAAGATGATTTCATCAACATAGATTTGAACTAGAATGCTATCATCCTTTTTCTTCTTGATTAAAAGGGTTGTATCTACTTTGCCCCGGATATATCCCTTGGATATGGGAAATGTAGTGAGTTTCTCATACCAACCTCTTAGTGCTTGCTTTAATCCATAGAAAGCTTTCTTTAGTTTGTAGACATGATCTAAATGCTTTGATTCTTCAAATCTAGGTGGCTGCTTCACATATACTTCTTCCTTGATAACTCCATTTAGAAATGCACTTTTGACATCCATTTGGAACAATGTGAATCCCATGATTGATGCAAAAGCATATAGAATCCAGACTGCCTACAGTCTTGCTACAAGGGCAAATGTTTCTTCAAAATCAATTCCTTCCTATTGATTGTAGCCTTGGGCAACCAATCTTACCTTGTTTCTCACCACTACCCATTTGGTGCCACGATTTACTTTCCTTTTGGAAGTGCCACTAGATCCCATACATTATTCCTAGTGATTTGATCTAGTTCTTCTTGCATGGCTATCATCCAACTTTTATCTCCTTTGGCATCTTGAAATTTCTTTGGCTCAATAAGAGAGATAATAGCAGCATGGCTCATCATCCTATTGAGTTGTCCTCTTGTTATGACTTGATTTTGGACATTATCCAAAATGGCTTCAACTGGATAATCTCTGCGAGTCCGGAGTTCCCTTGGTAGATCTTCATTTTTGACTAGAACTTGTTCCAATTCTATCTCAACTCCCTCATCTTGATCATCATTAAAGTTTGTCTCATGTGGGTTGAGATCAACTTATGGAACTTCTGTATCAAAAGATATTCCTTTATCTTCTTCTTTGTACTTCTTGATTTGGAAGGAGTTAGGAATTTTGGCTACCTTCTTTTCTCTAGAGTTTTCAGTTTCTGGAATTTGATCTTCTGGAGTGGAACTTCTTTCGCCTGCATTGTAAGTCTCATAAAAATCTACATATATAGAATCTACCACAGTTTGGGTTCATTTGTTAAAGACTATGTAAGCCTTGCTATGTGTTGAGTAGCCAAGGAAAATTACTTCATCAGACTTAGGATCAAATTTTCCTAGTTACTCTCTATCATTTAGGATGTAGCACTTACATGTAAATTCATTGAAGTACCCGATTTTGGGTTTCCTTCACTTCCAGATTTCATAGGGGGTTTTTTTCTATGGTCTTTCTAATGAGAGCTCTATTCAAAAAATGACATGCTGTGTTTACGGCCTCACCCAAAAATATTTTAGCTAACAATTCTCATTTAGCATTGTTCTAGCCATCTCAACTATGGTCCTATTTTTCCTCTTAACAACTACATTTTGTTGAGGAGTATAAGGGGCAGAGAAGTTATGTTCAATGCCCTTAGAGTCACAAAATTCAGCAAAGTGCTTGTTTTTAAACTCACCACCATAATCACTCCGGATGCGTGCATTACTTATGCCCTATTCTACTTTTATCTAGATGAATGTTTTTAAGAATTGGTCAAAGGTTCATCTTTGCTTGCTAGCAAGATAACCCAGGTATTGAGAGAATAATCATCCATAATGACCATGGTGTATTCTCTTCTACCTAAACTCAATGGTTTTATTGGACCAAAGAGATTAATATGTAAGAGCTCAAGTACCCTTTTGGAAGGAATGTAGGAGATGGAAGGGAAACTTTTCTTATGCTGTTTACCTAATTGACATGCAGTGCATATAATCCTTATCAAAAGCAACCTTAGGCAAACCCACTACCAATTCCTTTTTGGCTAGTTTGGACAGGAGATTCATGCTGACATGTCCCAACCTTCGGTGGCATAGCCATGATTCTTCTTCTTTAGATACTAAGCAGATATTCTTTTTCTCATTTTTAATGTTAACAAAATAGACATTATTTACTCTAGGAGCACAAAGAATGAGTTGATTAGACTTACTATAAAAAATTGAGCTCCGGAGTCAAATGTGACTTTTCTTCCATTGTCACAGAGTTGGGCTACACTTAGCAAGTTGAAATTCAGTCCGTCAACCAATGAGACATCTTCTATCTTTAATTCAGATCAAATGGTTCCATGCCCAATGATCTATCCCTTTTGATTGTCTCCAAAGCTTACTTTGCCTCATTTCTTCCAAATTAAAGTGATGAAGGTCTTCTCATCACTATCAATCTACCATGTGTGTTGATCTATTATGGATCTAAGGAATACCTACAGAACAGATCAAGTGGGTTTGGGCACCTAATCAGATTTGGGTCCTCTCGGGTTATCAACCATTTTAGGCCAAGGATTGATATCATAATAACCAATTTTGAATCTACATAATTTAGTAATATGATTATTTCTCCCACAAAACATGCACCCTGAAATGGGTCTTTTCTGCTCCTGCTTCTTTTTGATCTTCTCAAGATCCTCCTTCCTATAGTTCCTCTTATATCCATCTTCTTGTATGCTTGCTGTTTGTCTGGTGTGTATTTGAAAGTTGGCTAGAGGTGCGATCTCTGCTATATGATTTTTCTTTTGTTTAGCAGGTTGCTAATTGTAGTCTACCTTAGCCTTTCCTTTTTGGGCAGCAATATACCTTTGGGCTTGTGGTTGCTTGCTGACCACCTTCTCCTTTTGGTTGAAAGGCTTTGGATTTCTTTTGGTAGCTTGATGTTGATTTCTTGATACAGCTTGCCCTGTATTCCTTCTTGGGCTGAAGGACCTGATCTCCTTCTCGATGCTTCCTTGAGCAGAGTTAGCTCCCTATCTAACCCCATCAAATTAGCACTTAAGATCTGCACTTGATTTCTCAGGAAGTTTTCTTTAACCACATCAATGTGTTTGGTGGCCCTTATCAAGTTGACATCTTGTGCCAATGCTTCATTATCTTTAGCAAGCTCTATCACTTGTCTTCTTAGTGGTTTGATAGCTTTTGTGTCCTTCCTTACATTCTTGATCACAATCTCTAAAGCTCTAGCAAGTTCAAAGTTAGAAACAGAATCAGGATGGGATTTTACCTTAATGTTGGAAGTTTCTGATATTGATTCTTCAATTTGCACAGTTTCTTGCTTGGATGGATTTCTTCCGAATTGTTCTGCTTTCGAATCAGTCAATGCCATGAATGTATAGTTGATTATCTCTTCTTCTTTTATTGAAGATAAATATGTACTTTCTTCACTATTGCTCTAAGGGGCCATCATTGCCTTCTTTTTGTGTTTCTTACTTCTTTTAAACTTGGGGCACTTGGTTCTGAATTGGCCTTTCTCTCGACATTCAAAACAAGCAGCTTCTTTCTCCAGATCCTTCTTTTCTTCCAAATTCTTTCTAGGCATGTCTCTTCTAGCGGTTCCTTCCCTTGAACTTTTAGAATCATACATTCTAGAATTCCTCCTTTCTTTCTTTTGTAGGAATCTATTGCACTATCTAGCTAGTATAGCCATTTGTTCCTTGTTGCTTTAAGATTCCTTAAGTTCCTTTTCCTCTTTGGATGAAGCTGATCCGGTGGATTGTGCTTTAAGTGCAATAGCTTTCTTTCTTTCTTTAGGCTTCATTTCTTGCTGGCTATATCTTTCCAGAGATAGCTCTTAGGTCAAGAGATTACCAATGTGCTCATCGTAGTTGTAGAATTTTAAGTGATGAGCTTCCTCAATGGGAGTCTTTTTGTTATCCCACTCCTTGGTGAGACTCCGGAGTATCTTCTTGACCATATCTACTTTAGAGGTTTCCTTTCTGAGCCTCTTCATTTCATTTACTAGATTTGTGTATCTAGTGTTCATACTGCTAATTGACTCTTTAGGCTCCATTTTGAAAGTCTCAAGCTTTTACTAGAGTAGATCAAGTTGGGCTTCACTAACCTTGTTGGTTCCTTCATAGGTCACTTCTAGGTTCTGCCAAATCTCTTATGCCATCTTACATCCGAATATTTAGTTGAATTCTACTACACTAAGAGCACAACGAAGAATGTTAATAGCATTTGTGTTTTCACGCAATCTTTTACAATCATTCTCGTCCTATAAGCTAGAGGGCTTGCGGGTAGTTAAACTATCTACTTCATATTTAGTTCATATAGGCCATCTTTAATGGACATCCATGCCATCATGCTTTATGCATGAATGAAATTCTTCATCCGGTTTTTCCATAATGTGTAGTGTTCACCGGTGAAGAGTGGAGGACGGGTAATAGACATACCCTCCGGAAGGAGCTGTGAGTTTTGGAAACTCATTTTGATTCTTGAATTAAAATATATGGACCTTTAGCTTGAGATTGTTGGATCTCTAGGTTGAGCACATGCTCTAATACCACTTGTTGGTCCCTGTGAGGGTCTAAGTTTGGTCGGGGGGAGGGGGGGGGGGGGTGAATGACCCTTTTTTGCAAAATAGACAGACTTTGAGAAGTCTTAGTGTTGCGTGTTTGATTATGATCTGGGGAATGGATCCGGATGATTCAAATATATGACAATTATGCAAATAAGTAAAGAGTAAGAAAATTAAACACAAGTATTTTATCCTGGTTTGGCCCCGCCTACTCCAGTCCCTGGAGTTTCCTTCCTTTGAGCTTTGTTACTAGTGGATTCCTTTCCAACTGGCAGGAATCAAGGCTTACAATTTTTCTGTAGATGTTAAATCCTTCCGGATGTAGGATATACCACTAGAAGAACCAACTCTTAGCTGAGTCCTCTTGTCTTTAGCAAGATATACCACTTAGATTTCTACCCAAACCTAAGCTGAGTCCTATAGGGAGATCCCACTGAAAGCACCTACTTCAAGTTGTATCCTAGTCTCCCTACTCACCCAGGTAAGAGATCTTTAAACTTTGTTTTCTCAAAGGCTTTTGATTTGAAATTCCTCAAGTTTATAACTTCACTTTGGAATATTTACAAACCGATTTCAAGTGGTTTAGTTCTTGGTGGGAATTTTTGAAACTGATTGCTTTCTAGTGAATTCTCTTGTACGTGCTTTCTTGAAATCAACCAGAACCTTCTCAACTTATGAAGCTTCCTTTTTATAGGCTTCTATTATAAATGTAGCCATTGTGGGTTGTTGAGCTTGTATTTAATCTCCGCCATTGATCAAGTAATATGTGGCGCTTTGGAAACCATTGATTAATCCATTAGATAGAGAATTTGACCCATTTGAATCCTAGGGATTGAGGCTGAAAAGTTGTCAGTGATCATTTTCCTTGTATTTTAGTGACTCACTAACTTTTATGCCATTACCATTTTGGTGTGTGTTCCACGCGCATTTCTCATTGGTCTAGGTGAAAAAGGTTGTTACATTTTTCTCTTTCCTGTGTTAGTCCTTTGTCTTTTATCTAAAAAGTGCTAGCTGTCATTTTTGTCTTGCTTTAGAGAAAAGGATCTTTGGCTTGAAGACCAAAGGAATGGAGGGATTTTAATTCTTTGAATTATTCCCTTTGTCAAGGTATTTAAGTCTTTCAGACGTCTTCAGACTTAATATCTCCGGATCAGTCTTCTTCCAGATGCTAATGCAATCAGTTCTTCCGGAAGCCTGTTTTGGGCGGTTTAAAGTTTGTTTCCTTTCCAAACTTTAACCGGATGCTTCCATTTATACTTAGGTAGTTTTCTTCACTTGTCTTGGACTTTGGATATCTTGGTTATGTGTCTGGATGTAATGACTTAGGTCTTTTTGTACTTAGGTGTTTTGTTTGCTTTAAACCTGATCCAGATTGTTTATTGTTCTAGATCAGTGTTTCCAACAAAGAAAAGAAAGAAAGTCTATTGAATTGAGCCACCAAGGATAATTCATGTAAAAGTTAAGACAAAAGAAAAAATACAAAAATAAGTTCGATAGATTGCTTCACATTAAGCGATCTATGTAAAAGTTAGAACTCAAATTAAAAGCGTTAAGTGCTTCCACTAGCATCATCCATCTTGCACTATGTTACAGTTTGGACACCTCAAGGACACATTCCCCTACTGTTCAAAGAATGAATCTCATCCGATCAAATCGCCAGTGTAAAGAAGTATAGACATCCATATAAACTAGTACAAGTCTATAAAAGGCGTATGGATCCTCTTTTCAGATTCAAGATAAGTTTCTCACCAAAGAGAAGCAAAAAAACAATATAAAGGCCTTTACAGGGGCTATCTAGTTAGACTTAGGTTTAACTTAAGCCTAGTCCCAGTCAAATGGGTCCCCAACAGGCATACGGATCTCATCCAAATCTTGGTAGTACTCATCGGTCTCAGTCGGGCCAGTCTTTCAATAATCTAGAGCTTTGAAAGTTTGGTTACCAGTTAATTCACCAACAATTTAAGCATTTATCAAAGAAGGGTAAGATAACAATATCCTCGAGGCAAAGGATCAATCAAGGACCCAGACAAGTAAGAAAAGCATAGCCTAATCAAAGCTACTGTGGGGTCTTGTCCTCATCTTGAGTATGGTCCTGTGCATCCTTCGGTAGGTCATCCATGTCTATCATTGCATGATCCGCTACCCTACCGACATCTACAGTAGGCATATCAGGAACCTTAGCCTCTGAAGCTCCTAAGTGGAAATACTAGTCTCCTATATCGTTGCTGTACCTCTTGCTCAACTCCCACAACCTAAGTGGCCACTAGAACCACTCGATAAGCCAAACTATCCTCCTTTGATGCAGAATTAGATGGCTTAGTTTTTTTTGTCCATCCTCAGTCATCCAGCCCAAATGGCCCCATAACACCTCAATCTTGGCCCTCGCCCGAGCAGTCTCCGCTCTAGCCTAGTCAGCCTCAGCAGTGGGTGCTCACAACTGCTCCTCCAGGAACCTAGCTCACTCCTCTGAGGCATCCAAATCTTGAGCAAATCTACCACACCCCATAGCTAACAGAGTCTGCAATGGAGATTATAAGATCAGTACACATATATAAATATCATGGCATTCAACATGCATAGTTTATTCAATTTTATAGGTAAAAGAAACTTACAGAGGCTAGTGCGTCCTAAGCTAGTAGTAGGTCCCAGATGGAGAAGAAACCCCTAGCGATCCTGTCTTTCTTAGCTATCGCTCAAGTGGAACTTGAGGGGGATATCCTCAAAATGAATCCTCTCACAGGGAGGAAAGAGCAAAGAGTCGATGAGCTTAGTATAGGAGCCCCCCACCTACATCACTCGGGCACCTCACCCAATAGGTACAGTCCCTGATCTATCTCAGGCATGAGATTCGATCAAAAGACTCCCACTAGGAAAGAGGGAGGGATCGGTCTCTCCACAATGACACTAATCCTCCAGTCTTAGACCCTCTCGCTGAAGTACCACTCTAGGGAGAGAGGAGACTCCAGTACAAAGTAGCGATCATCCATGCTGGCCTGTATCAGCTCAATATTCTTGTGGATGACCATCCTCTCCCACGGGTCTCGAATGAGCTGCACAAAGTAAATGCACTATCAGTGTCATAACTTTGTAAATATAGTTTCTACTAATGGTTTATTGAAATGCAAGATGCAGGTTTAGCGTAAAAGAAATTTATCCGATTAGAGCGCAGCTAGCGAAACAACTCCCTATACTTCACTGTGGTTAGTGCCTGAGGCTACCAGGGCCACATCCACCTAGAAATTACGTAAGGCATCTCAGGATGACTAGGCAAACCTGGCCTAGGGAAGAGATGTTGCTCAAAGTCCCAGGTCTACAAAACAAGGCAAAGTCAGTTGCAAAGCAGTTCAAATAAAAGGCTAAAGCATAAAAGATTGAGTTCAGGAATTACTAGGAGGATCAGATGGCAGATCTTGAGCTCAGACTACTGCTTTAAACTCCAACATCCAGCCCATAGTATAGTTATGCTAGGATGGCTCGACACTAGTTCTGCCTGGAATAGTGGTAAGATCCTCAATAGTAGATGGCAGGCCATAATTGATGCTGCTCGAGTACATCGAGAAGAAGACGGTGGAGAGGAAGGTCAATAGAGAAGACTGGGCATACTGAACCCTACTCCTTATAGCTACAAGGCTAGACTGCCCGATCTAGTAGTCATAAAGATCCCCATACTTGAGCTCATCCTTCCCTCTAGGATGAAGCCTAAGAAGTCTCTCCACATGAGCCCTCACCTCGGCTCGAGAATGCCAGCGATCCATATAAATGTCAAAGTGAGTGACGTACCTGCTCCAATCAAATCCTGTCAGTGCACACATGTCCAAGGGAGGGATAGTGACCTCCTCAATAGACAAGTGGTAAGTGCGCATTGTCTCAGACCATCTTTTTGTCAGGGCCGATATAGCACCAGGAGCTAGTGTCTTCAAGGCATGGGGAATGGCCCTGATGATGTCAGTGAACCCAAAGGGGTCAATAGACCAGCAACTCAATATCCTTGGCAGCTCAAATCTCCTCTTGCCACTTTTAGCAGAAGCTCAAGGCTTATATAGTCTTATACGAGAACTACAAAGGCAAAATAACAATTTAACAGGGTTTAGGATGTTTGGAACTGACAGTTAAACTGAACATGCATAACAAGCATGGCAGAAATTAAAAATTTTGTCCCTGTCCCCAGGAACTCCTAATAGATGCATATAAATTAAATAAAGCCTTAACTAAATAATTTTCTAACTAGGATAGCATGCAAGGGCTAGACATACCATACTTTGAAATTATATTCTAACACATATATTTTAAACTAAGCATGTTATAACTCTAAGCTATAACCTAAGCATAATTATTAAGTCAAAAATACTTAAAGAAAAAGATTTAATAATTAAAAGAGAAAATAAAAACTTACCAGTTGAAGCGTTCTTTAGCAGAACCTCCTTGCACAAGCCTCCAAGTATAGGATAGCCTCTATGAGTATCCACACGAACCCCACCAATCGAAACCTCCTATTGAGGAAGAACGGAAGAACCTTGAGTAGCTGCTAAGCCACTCTAAAATCCCACCCAAAAATATATTGTTCAAGTTTACCATACTCATAGGATTCATAACTTGAATTGGTGCGATTTACAAATAAGGAGGTGGCCCCCTTTTATAGGTGGAGCAAAGGCTCCACCTAATAAATGCTGGATAGGAAAATTCCCATCCCGCCCCTTGAGAAACACGTGAATCCTAGTGGATCCATGTGCCCCTCAAGCTAACTCTTCTTGCTCTGTAACCAGGTTAGTGGGCTTGTGCAAGGTAGGCTCTTGCGAGCGTACCTTGTCCCGTGAGCTGGGCCCAGCTCGCGGATGGCCCTTTTGGGCTATGCAAATGCTACTTGTGTAGCGCTTGCTCAGCCTAGGTTGCATGCCTGCTCAAGCTGGGCTTGCATGGTATACGTCCCCTGAGTGTACTATGAACTCTTGTGGCTTTTTGTCATAATCCCCACAAGTCCTTTCGGGCTTTTGGGGCCTATGTGTGCAGCATCCAGCCCTCGCTTTGGCAATCCGATTTTTGTATCTCTCCTCAATAAATCAATACTTTACTTAACGACCCTAATAAATTAGTTACCAGTCAAAAAATAAATTCCTTGGACTATCCAAAATGATCTAATCATTTTTAACCAATTAAATAATAATCCAATTATTATTTATATTATATTTTCGTAATAGAATAAATCTATTACTTTTTTTCTTAATCTGATGAAGGTCCAAAGTGTGTGACCTTATAGGATCCCGAAGTATTGAGCTGTTAAGACTTAACCAACCCTTGTTCTAATGGAACCATTGGCTCGAGGTTCAAGATCGTGAATATAACTCGATTACCTTAAATGATTGTAGTACGCCTCTAATAAGGGTCTACCCTCCCCTTTACTCGGAACATCATTTATGCTTATGACTTAATCCCGATTAATGCAATAGTTATCTAATGCAATAGTGTGTTTGACTAGAAACCATTTCTATCAAACACATACTATAATCAGTGGTTTGTGGCAATCATCACTTCAACAAAGCAGCTAGGTACAACTCCATAATATATTTGGAGCGATGGATTGTTTCTAACTACTCAACTTACCAATGTGCTGTCATCACTATACCCATAATCACCCATAACACCCTAAATTAATGAGTGTGTAGGAATGACCCAAAGTATAGCAATAGTACCAGACAAGGTAACTAGTATCTCAAGTATGAGGATATTCGTAAAGCTTATTGCATGAAGATAAACACTATCAAATTGATATATATACCAAGTGTTTATCTTATTGTGGTCTCCAATATATCTCCTAGATATATCCATGTGTCAAACTTAAGGCACCACCTTCAGTATTTAGAAGATGGAGTGCTTGGACCCTTTCCAAGAAAGTTGTCCACATGCTAGTTTTTCCGCTTAATCAATATCCTTTCTTGATGAAACTATAACTAGGTCTTGTTTAGAAATAATCATAATTGCACATGAAGCAGGTTCCATTAAATATAGGCCAACTATAAGTATTCTGAAACTCCTGACTTAAGTATTATCCACCTCGATCTGATCAAAATGTTTGAATAATTTTCTCAATCTGTTTCCACATACATCAGTATGTATAAGTTCCAATGTACTTGTGGCCAGTTCACCCCTTTCCTTGAAAGGGTAACTTTGTCATTTTTCCTCTTAAACAAGGTTTGCAATCACCATAAAACACCAAGTCTATTGGGCCCAAGTCTCCACGCTTGTGCAACTTCGTTAAGCGATCTTTGTTTACGTGGCCTAAACGACAATGCCATAAGTAGAAGGAATTCTCATTATCTAATTTAACTTTCTTCACATTGTTTATAATAAAAACTTTTGTTTTAGTGTCAAGAACATAAATGCCACCTTTCAACATCCCATAACCATAAAGAACATTATTCAAATGAATCTGACAATTATTATTCAAAAATAAAATTTGGGCCCTTGAATATGTCTCAGATTTGGGCCTAGCCCCCAATTTTATGGTGGACTACCCCAGTTCCGTTAAGGCAAATCCTATCCCAAACTTTACAACCAATCAATGTGGACTAGAAGGAATGCTTTGCGTAGCACTTTGATAGCCCAAAGAGATCTTATTATAAATTTGAGTAAGGAAGACTATAACTTGCCTTAATATATTTACTTTATGATTTTATAGGTGTTAGACGTCTCACCCAATCTAGGATTTTATTAGATGGACATATTTATAATAACTTATAATAATTTAGAGAATTTTAGAATTAATTTATATTAAGGCAAGTTAATTCAAGCTGCACCGATATAGGTGCCCAGGTAGGAGAGGTGCCCTAGAAGTGAGTAGACATGAAGTCCAATCCTTAGCCAGAACAAATACGGGCACAAACTTGAAGACCAATGGATTCTCTTGAACTAATAAATTTCGTTCTTCCAATTCATGTAAATTGGAAGCATCTATAACCCATGTAATTTAAATAAATTATTGAAACTTGTATAATTTGAGTAAGTTGAGCATGCTTATTCAAAAAAAATCATAACCATTTTCTAACCTTGAAATGAAAAGCACAAGTTCATATACATTGTTCCAAATAATCAAATAAATAATAATCATTTGAAATTGAAAATAATATTTAACTCGCTTCTAACTTAATTATGCACTAAATAGGCCTGCTCTGATACCACTATTTAGAACTGACAGTCAAATTGAACATCCATAATAGGCATAGCGGAAATTTAAAATTTTTTTCCCTGTTCCCAGGAACTCCTAATAGATGCATATAAATTAAATAAAGCCTTAACTAAATAATTCTCTACCTAGGGTAGCATGCAAGGGCTAGACATACCATAATTCGAAATTATATTCTAGCACATATATTTTGTACTAAGCATGTTATAACTCTAAGCTGCATAAAATAAACTAATCATGCAGAACAGCCTAAGCATGATTATTATGTCTAAAACGCTTAAAGAAAAAGACTTAATAATTAAAAGAGAAAATAAAAACATACTAGTTGAAGCGTGCTTTAGCCGAACCTCCTTGCATAAGCCTCCAAGTATAGGATAGCCTCTATGAGTATCCACACGAACCCCACCAACCAAAACCTCCTATTGAGGAAGAAACGAAGAACCTTGAGTAGCTGCTATGACACCCTAAAATCCCACCCGAAAATATATTATTCAAGTTTATCTTACTCGTAGGCTTCATAACTTGAATTGGTGCGATTTACGAATGAGGAGGAGGCCCCCTTTTATAGGTAGAGCAAAGGCTCCACCTAATAAATGCAGGACGGAAAAATTCCCATCCTGCCCCTTGAGAACCACGCAGATCCTAAGATTCCTGAATTAAGTATTCTCAACTTCAATCCGATCGAAGTGTTTTAATACTTTTCTCAAGCCCGTTTCTCTACTTCAGCTCTGAATAGTTTGAACTTTTCAAAACTTTTAGACTTATGCTTCATTAAGTACAAATAACTGTATCATGAATAATCATCAATAAAGGTTATGAGGTAGGAGTATCTTCGTTGTGCCTGAACACTCATTAGACCACATATATCAGCATGTATAAGTTCCAATGTACTTATGGCCCATTCACCGTTTCCTTGAAAAGGTAACTTGGTCATTTTTCCTCTTAAACAAGGTTCGCAATTACCATAACACTCAAAGTCTATTAGGCCCAAGTCTCCATGCTTATGCAACTTGGTTAAGTAATCTTTATTTATGTGGCCTAAACGACAATGCCATAAGTACAAGGACTTTTCATTATCTAATTTAACTTTCTTCACATTGTTTATATCAAAAACTTCTGTTTTAGTATCAAGAACATAAATGCCACCTTTAACATCCCATAACCATAAAGAACATTATTCAAATGAATCTGACAATTATTATTCAAAAATAAAATTTCAAATCCTTTTACTGCTAAACACGCAATAGATATAATATTCTTAGTAACACTTGGAATGTAGTAACAATTATTCAAAACTAAAACAAGTCCACTAGGCAAAATAAGATTAAAGCTTCCTACAACTAATGCAGCAACTTTGGCTCCATTCCCCATACGTAGGTCCATCACCCCTTTTGCAAGTCTTCTACTATTCCTTAGTCCCTACACAGAAGTACAGAAATAGGAACCACAACCAATATCTAATACCTAAATGGATTCACGAGGAAAAGTAGCAAAGTTTTCAATTACAAACATACCTGAAGTAGATGCCTCTAGAGGCTTCCTCTTCAAATGCTCAGAAACAGGAGCTTTGCAATCCCTCTTCCAATGTCCCGATTTCCTACACTGGAAGCAGACATACTTAGATGTCTTTTTTTCCTTCTTCTTTTTACTGATTCTTTTCTTGGCACCCAGTTCCTGCTTCTTCTTCTTAGAAGCCTTTCCTTTCTGAACCAACAGTAGAGGTATATGATCTTTCTTGATCTGAGATTCTACTATTTTCAGCATGTTGATTAATTCATGAATAGTAGAATTAATCTTGTTCATGTAATAGTTAGTCACGAAGCTTGAGTAACTATCTGTCAAGGACATCAACACAAGGTCAATGCTCAAGTAATGATTCATCTCGAATCCCAATCAATTTAGCTTCTCAAGGTATCCTAAGAGTTTCAGTACATGCTGAGAGGTAGAGGTTGTAGCCTGCATCTTGGTTTCGAAAAGGAGCTTGGAGGTCTCATACCACTCTGTCCTTTCCCGCTCTGAAAAGAGCTCTTCAAGATGGAGAACCATGTCCTCCAAGGGCACGTTCTTAAGTTATTTCTGAAGCACAAGATTCATGGACCCCAACATGATACACATGAAAGTCTCGCGATCTTTCCTATGCTTCAACCAGGCCTCATGTTCCATATGATCCTCAACATCAGGTTCAATATGGAAAATTTCACTTAGAACATAGGCAATTCCCTCGGATCTGAGAATTATTCTCATAGCTTGGAACCAATTAGAAAAGTTGGAGCCATTCAATTTGGTGTCAAGTAGCATACGAAGATTAACATTGGAAGTCATTAAAGATATATGAAAAGAATTATTGTTCAGATATTAGTTTTAGTACATGTATTTAATATAAGGTCTTTTAATTAAATACATTTGTCCTACTATATTCTTCAAAATTTACAATAGCCCATTCTATTGAATTCGCGAATTTTAGCCCAGCTAAATTTCCTAGTAAGTAGCATCTGTAACTAGTCTATTATGACCCCCAATTTTATGATTCAAGTCACAATAGTAAGTTATAGTTGGAATCCCATTCCATTTGCATCATATGCAATTGCTAATACATTCAAGTTCCCTAATCCCAAGGGACGTGTGCTCTTATATTAGCATCTCCTTGAATATGCCTCAGATTTAGGCCTAGCCCCCAATTTTATGATGGACTACGCTAGTTTGGTTAAGGCAGACCCTATCCCAAACTTTACAACCAATCAATATGGACTAGAAGGAACGCTTTGCGTAGCACTTTAATAGCCCAAAGAGATCGTATTATAAATTTGAGTTAGGAAGACTATAACTTGCCTTAATATATTTACTTTGGGATTTTTTGGTGTTAAACGTCTCACCCAATCTAGGATTTTATCAGATGGATATATTTATAGTAACTTATATTAATTAAGGGAATTTTAGAATTAATTTATAAGGTCCAGCCTTAGGTGGGTTCATGCTCTTTATTATAATTATTCCATCAATCTAGATTGTATGCAAAATAATTAACACTTTTATTTGTTATATTTATATTGCATTTCCTTTAAGCTTTTACTCAATAAATTTAATTTTTACTTTGTTGTAGAAATATATATAAGCACAATCTTATAAACTAGAAATAAATTAGTCCATATTTAATCCCCGATTGGTCAATTCAAGCTGCATCGATATAGGTTCCTAGGTAGGAGAGGTGCCCTTGAAGTGAGTAGACACCAAGTCCAATCTTTAGCCAGAACAAATACAGGCACAAACTTGAAGACCAATGGATTCTCTTGAACTAATAAATTTCGTTCTTCCAATTCATGTAAATTGGAAGCATCTATAACCCATGTAATTTAAATAAATTATTGAAACTTGTATAATTTGAGTAAGTTGAGCATGCTTATTCAAAAAAAATCATAACCATTTTCTAACCTTGAAATGAAAAGCACAAGTTCATATACATTGTTCCAAATAATCAAATAAATAATAATCATTTGAAATTGAAAATAATATTTAACTCGCTTCTAACTTAATTATGCACTAAATAGGCATGCTCTGATACCACTATTCAGAACTGACAGTCAAATTGAACATCCATAATAGGCATAGCGGAAATTTAAAAAAAAATTTCCCTGTTCCCAGGAACTCCTAATAGATGCATATAAATTAAATAAAGCCTTAACTAAATAATTCTCTACCTAGGGTAGCATGCAAGGGCTAGACATACCATAATTCGAAATTATATTCTAGCATATATATTTTATACTAAGCATGTTATAATTCTAAGCTATGACCTAAGCATAAAATAAACTAATCATGCAGAACAACCTAAGCATAATTATTAAGTCTAAAACGCTTAAAGAAAAAGACTTAATAACTAAAAGAGAAAATAAAAACATACCAGTTGAAGTGTGCTTTAGCAGAACTTGCTTGTATAAGCCTCCAAGTGTAGGACAGCCTCTATGAATATCCACATGAACCCCACCAACCAAAACCTCCTATTGAGGAAGAACCGAAGAACCTTGAGTAGCTGCTAGGCCACTCTAAAATCCCAACAAGAAGTATATTGTTCAAGTTTACCTTACTCGTAGGATTCACAACTTGAATTGGTGGACCAAAGGCTCCACCTAATAAATGCGGGAAGGGAAAATTCCCATCCAGCCCCTTCAAAAACACACATATCCTACTGGATCCGCGTGCCCCTCAAGCTGGGTTAGTTGGCTCCCGCAATGCAGGCTCTTACGAGCCTGCCTTGCCCTGCGAGCTGGGCCTCGTGGGCTTACCCATGAGCCCATCTCGCGGATGGCCCTTTTAGGATGTGCAACCGCTTCTTATTCAGCGTTTGCTCAGCCTTGGCAGCACGACAACACAAGATGGGCTTGCGCGGTATGCGGCCCATGAGTGCACTATGCACTCGTGTGGTGTTTTGTCATAAGTCCCACAAATCCTTTCAGGCTTGTAGGGCCCATGTGCGCAGGGTCTAACCCACGCTTTGGCAATTCAATTTTTTAGCTCTCCTCAATAAATCAATATTTTACTTAATGACACTAATAAATTAGTTACCGATCGAAAAATAAATTCCTTTGTCTATGAAAAATGATCTAATCATTTTTAACCAATTAAATGATGATCCAATTATTATTTATATTATATTTTGGCAATAGAATAAATCTATTAGTTCTTTACTTAGTACGATGAAGGTCCAAAGTGTGTGACCTTATTGTTGGATATGATATATGCCCTTAAGGCAATTAGGGCGATATATCTCAATTATGTAATTGTACGAATAATTTGTTTAATCACAATATGATGATCCAATTATTGACATATCATAACATGAAGTTAGAGAAATTATAGTTGGACTATATTTGGTGGAACCTACTTCATGTGCAATTATGATTATGTCTAAACAATCCCTAGTCATAGTTTCATCAAGAAAGGATATTGATGAAATGGAAAGACAAGCATGTGGTCAACTTTCTTGGAAAGGGTCCAAGCAGTTAATCTCCTAAAGACTGAAGGTGGTACCTTAAGTTTGACATATGGATATATCTTGGAGATATATTAGAGACCGCAGCAAGATAAACACTTGGTATATATATCAATGTGTTAGTGTTTATCTTCATGTAATAAGCTTTGCGAATGTCCTCATACTTGAGATGCTAGCTACCTTGTGTGGTACTACTGCTATACTTTGGGTCATTACTATGCACTCATTAATTTAGGGTGCTATAGGTGATTACAGTATAGTGATGACAACACGTTGGTAGGCTGAGTAATCGAAAAGAATCCATCGCTCCGGATATATTAAGGAGTTGTACCTGGCCACTTGTTGAAGTGATGATTGCCATAAACCTCTGATCAGAGTACGTGTTTGATAGAAATGGTTTCTAGTCAAACACACTATGGTAAAAGGCAATATACTTCGGTAATAAGTAAATAATTGGGATAGCTTGGAGCAACCTCTCTATTAGTGGTTAACACTTTAACCGAACCCAATAAACGAGATGGTACTAATATTAAAGAATGGAAGGAATTTATCGCACTGGATAACTATTGCATTAACCGAGATTAAGTCATAAGCATAAGTGACGTTCCGAGTAATGGGGGATGGTAGACCCTTGCTAGAGGCGTACTACAGTCGCTTAAGCTAATCGAGTTCTATTCACAGACTAGAGGATCGAGCCAATGGTTCCATTGGAACAAGGGTTGGTTAAGCCTTAGTTGCTCAATACTTCGGGATCCTATAAGGTCACACACATTGGGCCTTCATCAGACTAAGTAAAGAACTAATAGATTTATTCTATTACTAAAATATAACATAAATAATAATTAGATTCTTATTTGATTGGTTAAAATTGATTAAATCAATTTTCGATAGACCAAGGAAATTATTTTGACTGGTAACTAATTAATTAGTGTCATAAATAAATTATAATTGATTAGATCAATTTTGGTTGGACCAAGAAATTTATTTTGACTGATAACTAATTTATTAGAGTAAAAAATAAATATTTATTTGAGTAAAAAATAAATATTTATTTGAAAGGATTTAAAGGGAATTTTGCATTCTCGAGTTAAAACCGAAAAGTATGAAATGTTTTATACAAAGTTCGGTTGCGCAAAATACACCAAAAGATGCCCGAACACTGCTGGGCAGTGTTCGCGGCGGCCCATATTCATGGGCTGCACAAAGGCAGCCCATGAATGCAAGGCAAGTCCACATAGGCTTGCCTTACCACCTGCAGCACGCTGCATGAGGTAGGTGTATGGGATGAGTGTTTTACTCCCATCCCACATCGCCAATGGAGAGCAAATTTTGGCTCCCTAAGCCTATATATAGGCTGTCCCTTCTCCTTTCAAATTGCACCAAGCTTAAAGCATAAATCCTAAGCAAGATAATTAATCTCTCGGGTACTTGAGCAAGTTATTTTTGTGGAGCCTGAATTTATTCGGGCACCGCTAGTTTATATTTTTGGGTGAGGCTTCTAGAGTGGTCTAGCAACTACTCGAGCCTTCTTAGTTCTTCCTCCTGGGGAGGTTTTGGTTGGTGGGGTTCGTGTGGATACTCATAGAGGCTATCCTACTATTGGAGGCTTGTGCAAGAAGGTTCTGCAAAAGCACGCTTCAACTGGTAAGTTCTTTTTCTTTCTCTTTTAATTATTAAGTCTTTTTCTTTAAGTGTTTTTAGACTTAATAATTATACTTAGGTTATTTTTGCATGCTTAGTTTATTTTATGCTTAGGTTACAACTTAGAGTTATAATATGCTTAGTATAAAATAAATATGCTAGGATACAATTTGGAATTATGGTATGCCTAGTCCTTTAGCATGGTAACCTAGGTAGAGAATTATTTAGTTAAGGCTTTATTTAATTTATATACAACTAATAGGAGTTCCAGGGGAAAGGGTTGAATTTCTGCCAAGCCTCTTATGCATGTTCAATTCGGCTGTCAGTTCCCAACAGTGATATCAGAGCCTGCCTATTTAGTGCATAATTAAGTTAGAAGCAAACTAAATATTATTTTCTAAATGAAATGATTTGTTTATTTAATTGTTTGGAACAATATATATAAACTTGTGCCTTTCATTTCAAGGTTAGAAAATGGTTATAAATAATTTTGAATAAGCCTGCTCAACTTACTCAAATTATAGAAGTGTCAATAATTTATTTAAATTACATAGGTTATAGATGCTCCCAATTTACATGAATTGGAAGAACGAAATTTATAAGTTCAAGAGAATCCATTGGTCCTCAAGTTTGTACCCATATTTGTTGTAGCTAAGGATTGGACTTGGTGTCTACTCCTCATAGGGCACCTCTCCTACCTGGGAACCTATATCGGTGCAATTTGAATTGACCAACCGGGGGATTAATATGAACTAATTTATTTCTAGTATGTAAGATGGTGCTTATATATGTTTCTATAACAAAGTAAAAAATTAAAATTATTGAATAAAAGCTTAAAGGAAATGCAATATAAATATAACAAATAAAAGTGTTAATTATTTTGCATATAATCTAGGTTGATGGAATAATTATAATAAAGAGCTGAACCCACCTAAGGTTAGACCTTATAAATTAATTCTAAAATTCCATGAATTAATACAAGTTATTATAATTTTGTCCATATGATAAAATCCTAGATTGGGTGAGACGTTTAACACTAATAAAATCCCAAAGTAAATATATTAAGGCAAGTTATAGTCTTCCTTACTCAAATTTATAATACGGTCTCTTTGGGCTATCAAAGTGCTACGCAAAACATTCCTTCTAGTCCATATTGATTGGTTGTAAAGTTTGAGATAAGGTCTGCCTTAATAGAGCTGGGGTAGTCCACCATAAAATTGGGGGCTAGGCCCAGATCTGAGATATATTCAAGGAGATGCTAATATAAGAGCACACGCCCCTTGGGATTAGGGAACTTGAATGAATTAGCAATTGCATTGGATGCAAATGGAATAGGATTCCAAATATGACTTACTATTATGACTTGACTTATAAAATTGGGGGTTGTGATAGACTAGTTATAGATGCTACCTACTAGGAAATTTAGCTAGGCTAAAATTCACGAATTCAATAGAATAGGCTATTGTAAATTTCGAAGAAAATAGTAGGAAAATTTATTTAATTAAAAGTCCTCATATTAAATACATGTACTTAAACTAATATCTAAACACTTTTCTTTTCTTATATCTTAGGTTGAAAATGGCTTCCAATTTTAATCTCCATATGTTACTTGACACCAAATTGAATGGCTCGAACTTTTTTGATTGGTTCCAAGCAGTGAGAATAGTACTCGGATCTGAGGGAATTGCCTATATCCTAAGTAAAATTTCCCTGTAGAACCTGATTTTGAGGATCATATAGAACATGATGTCTGGTTGAAGCACAGGAAAGATTGTGAGACTGCCATGTGTATTATGTTGGGGTCCATGAATCCTGAGCTTCAGAAACTACATGAGAACATGCCCTTGGAGGATATGGTTCTCCATCTTGAAGAACTCTTTTTGGAGAGGGAGAGGACAGAGAGGTATGAGACCTCCAAGCTCCTTTTTGGGACCAAGATGCAGGCTAGCACCTCTGCCTCTCAGCATGTACTGAAACTCTTGGGATACCTTAAGAAGTTGAATCGATTGGATTTGAGATGAATCATGACTTAAGCATTGACCTTGTGTTGATGTCCTTGATAGATAGTAACTCAGGCTTCGTGACTAACTATTACATGAACAGGAATAATTCAACTATCCCTGAATTAATCAATAAGCTGAAAATAGTAGAACCTCAGATCAAGAAGGATCAGAAACCTCTACTGTTGGTTGAAAAAGGCAAGGCTTCCAAGAAGAAGAAGCAGGCGCTGGGTGACAAGAAAAGAATCAGTAAGAAGAAGAATGAAAAGAAGGCATCTAAGTATGTCTGCTTCCAATGTGGGAAACCGAGACATTGGAAGAGGGATTACAAAGCTCCTGCTTCTGAGCATTTGAAGAAGAAGCCTATAGAGGCATCTACTTTAGGTATGTTTGTAATTAAAAAATTTGCTACTTTTCCACGAGAATCCACTTGGGTATTGGTTACTGGTTGTGGTTCTCATATCTGTACTTATGTGCAGGAACTAAAGAACTATAGAAAACTTGCAAAAGGGGAGATAGACCTACGCGTAGGAAATGGAGCTAGAGTTACTACATTAGCCGTAGGGAGCTTTAGTCTTGTTTTGCCAAGTGGACTTGTTTTAGTTTTGAATAATTATTACTACATTCCAAGTGTTACTAAGAATATTGTATCTGTTGCATGTTTAGCAGCAGAAGGATTTGAAATTTTATTTTTGAATAATAATTGTCACATTCGTTTGAATAATATTCTTTATGGTTATGGAATGTTGAAAGGTGGCATTTATATTCTTGATACTAAAACAGAAGTTTTCAAATATAAACAATGTGAAGAAAGTTAAATTAGATAATGAGAATTCCTTCTACTTATGGCATTGCTGTTTAGGCCATATAAACAGAGATCACTTAACCAAGTTGCATAAGCATGGAGACTTGGGCCCAATAGACTTTGAGTCTTATGGTGATTGCAAACCTTGTTTAAAAGGAAAAATGACAAAGTAACCCTTTAAAGGAAAGGGTGAACGAGCCACGAGTACATTGGAACTTGTACACACTGATGTGTGTGGTCCAATGAGTGTTCAGGCACTAGGAGGATACTCCTACTTCATAACCTTTATTGATGATTACTCATGATACGGTTATTTGTACTTGATGAAGCACAAGTCTGAAAGTTTTGAAAAATTCAAACTATTCAGACCTAAAGTAGAGAAATAGCTTGAGAAAAGTATTAAAACACTTTGATCAGATCGAGGTGGAGAATACTTAAGTCCGGAATATTATCTAAAGGAAAATAGGATAATTCCCCAGTGGACCCCTCCTTATACACCCCAACACAATGGAGTGTCCGAAAGGAGGAATAGGACTTTATTAGATATGGTCAGGTCCATAATACATGCAATTCTTAGTAAATCCTTTTAGGGATATCCACTAGAGAGCGCAGTTTATGTCTTAAACAGAGTGCCCTCTAAATCAGTTGATTTTACAACTTATGAAAGATGGTGTAACAAAAAGCCATCTCTAAGTCACTTAAGAGTATGGGGCTATCCTGCCATGGTAAAGACGATAGAATCAAATAAGCTAAATGCCAAGGCTGATAAATGTCTATTCATTGGATATCCAAAGAAAACAATTGGATATTTGTTTTACCAACCAGAAGCACAAAAGGTATTTATGTCTCGGAATGCTCACTTTTTGGAAAAGGAACACTTACTTGCAAAAGTCAGTGGGAGCAATATTGAACTGGAAGTTTAAGAGAAAGAAATAGACAATCAACTGATTGAACCCGTGCTAGATATACAAGAGAGTGTGATCTAAGAACAACCTATCAAAACACAATCATTGTGAAGATCAGGTCATGTTCACAAGGGTCCCGATAGATTTGGGTTTATCATCACTAATGATAAGGAACTATATCTTATGGAGGATGATGAACCAAAGGCATATGATAAGGCAATGAAAAGCTCAGATTCTGATAAATGGCAAAAGGCCATGAAATCAGAAATGGATTCCATGTACGAGAACCAAGTTTGGAATTTGGTTGATGCACCACAAGAGGTTAGACCAATTGGGTGCAAATGGGTTTTCAAGAAGAAGACATACATGGACGGTAATGTAATTACCTATAAAGCAAGGTTGGTTGCGAAAGGTTATAGTCAATGGGAAGGTACTAACTTTGATGAAACCTTCTCACCAGTAGCCATGCTTAAATCCATAAGGATACTCCTCGCCATTGCTGCTCATTATGATTATAAGATCTGGCAAATGGATGTAAAAATAGCAGTCTTGAATGGAGATTTAGACCGGGGTGTGTATATGACAAAACCTGAGGGTTTTACATCTCAAAATGGCTCAAAGGTATGCAAGCTACAAAGATCCATTTATGGACTTAAGCAGGCATCCAGGAGTTGGAATATAAGGTTTGATCAGACAATCCGGGAATTGGATTTCTGCCCAAATGCAAATGAGCCTTGTGTTTACAAGAAGGTTAGTGGGAGTGCATCATTTTTCTAGTATTGTATGTTAATGATACTCTGCTAATAGGAAATGACATTTCTCTTCTTCAAAAAGTTAAAGTATGGTTGTCAAGAAAGTTCTCTATGAAAGACCTTGGTGAAGCAACATTTATACTAGGTATAAAAATCTACAAGGATAGATCCAAGAGGCTGTTAGGTCTTTCTCAAAGTACATATATAGACAAGGTGTTGAATAGGTTCAACCTTGAGCATTCTAAGAAAGGTTATCTCCCGATGACAAAGGGGTTTAACCTATCTAAGGCTGAGTGTCCGAAGACAGCTCAGGAGAGAATGTGAATGAAGGATATACCCTATGCATCCGTGATAGGATCCATCATGTATGCTATGATTTGTACTAGGCCGGATGTCTCTCAGGCTTTGTGCTTTACGAGCAGATATCTGTCAGATCCAGGTGAAAAGCACTGGATGGCCGTCAAGGTAATCCTTAAGTACTTGAGAAGGACTAAGGATAAGTACTTGATTTATGGAGAAGGTGACCTCACTATCAAAGGTTACACTGATGCGGGCCTTCAATCTGACAATGATGACTTTAAGTCTCAGTCAGGTTTTGTGTATGTGTTAAATGGAGGGGCAGTATGCTAGAAGAGTTCCAAGCCAGAAACTACTGCTGATTCAACCACAAAATCTGAATACATTGCTGCATGGGAAGCAGCAAAAGAAGCTGTCTGGTTAAAGGGATTTATTGGTGATCGGGATATGGTGCCTGAGGCTATTGATCTAATTACTTTATATTGTGATAACAATGGTGCTATAGCTCAAGCAAAAGAACCACAGTCTCAACAGAAGAATAGACATTTATCCAGAAAGTATCATATAATCAGGGAGATTGTTAATGCTAAGATAATAAGATTAGAATAAGTACCCACTGATCAGAACCTCACAGATGGTCTGATAAAGCCATTGACTCAAGTCAAACATGACCAGCATGTTAAAGCATATGGATTAAAACATATGGCTAATTGGCCTTAGTGCAAGTGGGATTTTGTTAGATATGATGTATGCCCTTAAGGCAATTAGGGCGATATATCTTAATTATGTAATAGTACGAATAATTTGTTTAATCAATAAAGGCATTTAATCTTTTGTTTATATCAATATGTTTGTATATATAGATATATTAAAGCTGGTTAAATATATATTCATTCATGTATGTAAAATTCCTTGACATATCATAGCATGAAGTAAGAGAATTATAGTTGGACTATATTTGGTGGAACCTGCTTCATGCACAATTATGATTATGTCTAAACCATCCCTAGTCATAGTTTTATCAAGAAAGGATATTGATGAAATGGAAAGACTAGCATGTGGTAAACTTTCTTGGAAAGGGTCCAAGCAGTTAATCTCCTAAAGACTGAAGGTGGTGCCTTAAGTTTGACATATGGATATATCTTGGAGATATACTGGAGACCGCAGCAAGATAAACACTTGGTATATATATCAATGTGTTAGTGTTTATGTTCATGTAATAAGCTTTGTGAATGTCCTTATACTTGAGATGCTAGCTACCTTGTGTGGTACAATTGCTATACTTTGGGTCATTACTATACACTCACTAATTTAGGGTACTATGGGTGATTACAGTACAGTGATGACAGCACATTGGTAGGCTGAGTAGTCGGAAAGAATCCATCGCTCCGGATATATTAAGGAGTTATACCTGGCCACTTATTGAAGTGATGATTGCCATAAACCTCTGATCAGAGTATGTGTTTGATAGAAATAGTTTCTAGTCAAGCACACTATGGTAAAAGGCAATATACTTCAGTAACAAGTAAATAACTGGGATAGCTTGGAGCAACCTCTCTATTAGTGGGTTAACACTTTAATCGAACCCAACAAACGAGATGGTACTAATATTAAAGAATGGAAGGAATTTATCGCACTGGATAACTATTGCATTAATCGAGATTAAGTCATAAAGCATAAATGACGTTCCGAGTAATGGGGGATGGTAGACCCTTGCTAGAGGCATACTACAGTCGTTTAAGGTAATCAAGTTCTATTCACGGTCTAGAGCATCGAGCCAATGGTTCCATTGGAACAAGGGTTGGTTAAGCCTTAACAGCTCAATTTTTTAGGATCCTATAAGGTCACACACATTGGACCCACAATATACGAAAATATAACATAAATAATAATTGGATTATTATTTGATTGGTAAAAATTGATTAAATCAATTTTCGATAGACCAAGGAATTTATTTTGACCGATAACTAATTAATTAGAGTCATAAACAAATTATAATTGATTAGATCAATTTTGGTTGGACCAAGAAATTTATTTTGACTGATAACTAATTTATTAGAGTAAAAAATAAATATTTATTTGAAAATATTTAAAGGGGATTTTGCATTGGCGAGTTAAAACCGAAAAGTATGAAATATTTTATACAAAGTTCGGTTGCGCGGAATACACCGAAAGTTGCGCGAACTCTGCTGGGTTGTGTTCGTGGTGGCCCATATTCATGGGCTGCACAAAGGCAGCCCATGAATGCAATGGGCTTGCCTTACCACATGCAGCACGCTGCATGTGGTAGGTGTGTACTCCCATCCCACACCGCTAATGGGGAGCAAATTTTTGCTCCCCAAGCCTATATATAGGCTGTCCCTTCTCCTTTCAAAATGTACCAAGCTCAAAGCATAATTCTTAATCGAGATAATTAATCTCTCGGGTACTTGAGCAAGTTATTTTTGTGGAGCCTGCATTTATTCGGGCACCGCTAGTTTATATTTTTGGGTGAGGCTTCTAGAGTGGTCTAGCAACTACTCGAGCCTTCTTAGTTCTTCCTCCTGGGGAGGTTTTGGTTGGTAGGGTTCGTGTGGATACTTATAGAGGCTATCCTACTATTGGAGGCTTGTGCAAGAAGGTTCTGCAAAAGCACGCTTCAACACGTAAGTTCTTTTTCTTTTTCTTTTTATTATTAAGTCTTTTTCTTTAAGTGTTTTTGGACTTAATAATTATGCTTAGGTTATTTTTGCATGCTTAGTTTATTTTATGCTTAAGTTATAACTTAGAGTTATAACATGCTTAGTATAAAAAAATATGCTAGGATATAATTTGGAATTATGGTATGCCTAGTCCTTTAGCATGCTAACCTAGGTAGAGAATTATTTAGTTAAGGCTTTATTTAATTTATATACAACTAATAGGAGTTCCTGGGGTCAGGGACCAAATTTTGAATTTCCGTCATGCCTCTTATGCATGTTCAATTTGACTGTCAGTTCCAAACACTTATAGGATCCCGAAGTATTAAGCTGTTAAGGCTTAACCAACCCTTGTTGTAATAGAACCATTGGCTCGAGGTTCTAGACCGTGAATAGAACTCGATCACCTTAAACGACTATAGTATGCCTTTAGCAAGGGTCAACCATCCCCCATTACTCGGAACGTCTTTTATGCTTATGACTTAATCCCGGTTAATGCAATAGTTGTCCAATACAATGAACTCCTTCCATTCTTTAATATATCCAAAGCGATTGAATTTTTCTGACTACTCAGCTTACCAACATGCTGTCATCACTATACCCTTAATCACCCGTAGCACCCTAAATTAATGGGTTATCATTTAGGCCACAAAAATAAAGATCGCTTAACCAAGTTGCATAAGTGTGGATACTTGGGCCCAATAGACTTGGAGTCTTAAGGTGATTGTGAACCTTGTTTAATAGGAAAAATGACAAAGTTACCCTTTCAAGGAAAGGGTGAATGGGCAACAAGTATATTGGAACTTAATTTAGGGTGCTACGGGTGTTTATGAGTATAGTGATGATAGCGCATTGGTAAGCTGAGTAGTCAGAAAGAATCCATCGCTCCGGATATATTAAGGAGTTGTACCTGGTCACTTGTGGAAGTGATGATTGCCATAAACCTCTGATCGGAGTATGTGTTTGATAAAAATGGTTTCTAGTCAAACATACTATGGTAAAAGGCAATGTACTTCGGTAATAAGTAAATAAATGGGATAGCTTGGAGCAACCTTGCTATTAGTGGGTTAACACTTTAACCGAACCCTATAAACCAGATGGTACTAATATTAAAGAATGGAAGGAGTTCATCACATTGGATAACTATTGCATTAACCGGGATTAAGTCATAAGCACAAATAATATTCTGAGTAATGGGGGATGGTAGACCCTTGCTAGAGGTGTACTACAATCATTTAAGGTAATCGGGTTCTATTCACGGTCTAGAACCTCAAGCCAATGGTTCTATTAGAACAAGGGTTGGATATTTGAATTGGAGAAGGAGCTAGAACTGCAAGAAAAATGAGGATTGGACCCTTCACGAAACGGACCCGCAAGCCCGAAGGCTTTATGGGCCCACACGAGCCCGCACTAGTGAATAAGCACTCGTGGGCTGCAGGCAGCGCAGGCTAGGCTTGCGCTGGCCTACAGCAAGACCACCCGTTAGCTAGGCTCACAGAAAGTCCCGCAAGGCCCAGCCCGTAGGATAAGGCAGGCTCACAAGAGCCTACCTTATGCAGCCCTTGCTACCCCATAGCTGGGCTCGCGGGAGACCCCGTGAGGCCCAGCCCATGGGATAAGGCGGGTTCACAAGAGCCTGCCTTATGTGGCAAGGACCCGACGTACAGAGCAAGTCGGGTCAGCATGGGCAGCATGCGGATCCTATAGGATCCACATGTTGCCAAGGGCGGGATAGGGATTTTTCCCCATCCCGCATTAAATGCGAGCCACAGCTCCACTTATAAATTGATGCCCTCTTCTCCATTCCATAGTTCACCGATTCAAGTGGAACTTGAATAATTTCTTTTATATTTGTGGGTAGGATTTTGGAGTGGCCTAGTAGCTACTCAAGGTTCTTCGGTTCTTCCTCATTGGGAGGTTTTGGTTGGTGGGGTTCATGTGGATACTCATAGAGGCTATCCTATCTTGGAGGCTTGTGTAACGAAGTTCTGCTAAAGCACACTTCAACTGGTAAGTCTACTAATTTCTCTTTTAATTATTAAGTCTTTTTCTTTAAGTGTTTTTAGATTTAATAATTATGCTTAGGTTATAATGCATGCTCAATTTATTTATATTTAAATTATAACTTAGAGTTGTAATATATTTAATATAAATATCATTGCTAGGATATAATTTGGAATTATGGTATGCTAGTCCTTTTGCATGCTAACATAGGTAGAGAATTATTTAGTTAAGGCTTTATTTAATTTATATGCAGCTATTAGGAGTTCCTGGGGACAGGGACACAATTTTGAATTTCCTCCATACCTATTACGCGTGTTCAATTTGACTATCAGTTCCCAATAGTGGTATCTGAGCCTGCCTATTTAGTGCATAATTGAGTTAGAAGCAAACTAAATATTATTTTCTGTATGAAATGATTTGTTTATTTAATTGCTTGGAACAATATATATAAACTTGTGTCTTTCATTTCAAGGTTAGAAAATGGTTATGAATAATTTTGAATAAGCTTGCTCAACTTACTCAAATTATACAAGTGTCAATAATTTATTTAAATTACATGGGTTATAGATGCTTCCAATTTATATGAATTGGAAGAACGAAATTTATTAGTTCAAGGTTTGTGCCGGTATTTGTTCTGGCTAAGGATTGGACTTGGTATCTACTTCTCATAGGGCACCTCTCCTACCGGGGAACCTATATCGGTGAAATTTGAATTGACCAACTGGGGGATTAATTTGAACTAATTTATTTCTAGTATATTGCTTATATATGTTTCTATAACAAAGTAAAAAATTAAATTTATTGAATAAAAGCTTAAAGGAAATGCAATATAAATATAACAAATAAAAGTGTTAACTATTTTGCATATAATCTAGGTTGATGGAATAATTATAATAAAGAGCTGAACCCACATAAGGTTAGACCTTATAAATTAATTCTAAAAATTCCTTGAATTAATACAAGTTATTATAATTTTGTCCATCTGATAAAATCCTAGATTGGGTGAGACGCATAACACCAATTAAATCCCAAAGTAAATATATTAAGGCAAGTTGCAGTCTTCCTTACTCAAATTTATAATACGGTCTCTTTGAGCTATCAAAGTGCTATGCAAAGCGTTCCTTCTAATCCACATTGATTGGTTGTAAAGTTTGGGATAGGATATGCCTTAACAGAGCTGGGGTAAGACACCATAAAATTGGGGGCTAGGCCCATATCTGAGACATATTCAAGGAGATGCTAATATAAGAGCACACATCCCTTGGTATTAGGGAACTTGAATGAATTAGCAATTGCATGCGATGCAAATGGAATGGGATTCCAACTATGAATTACTATTATGACTTTACTCATAAAATTGGGGGTTATGATAGACTAGTTATAGATGCTACCTACTAGGAAATTCAGCTAGGCTAAAATTCCTGAATTTAATAGAATGGGCTATTGTAAATTTCAAAGAAAATAGTAGGAAAATATATTTAATTGAAAGTCCTTATATTAAATGTATGTACTTAAACTAATATCTAAACTCTTTTCTTTTCTTATATCTTGGGTTGAATATGAACTCCATTTTGAAAATCCATTTTAAATACATCCAAACTTTGACAGTAACTAACTACCATGAATGGATCAAGGATCTAAGGGATATCCTTAAGGATTATGAATTAGCATACATTCTTCAAAATCCATTCACAAAAATTCCTAGCACTGATGCACCAGCTATTATTAAGGATTCATGGTTGAAATATATTAAGTATTTGGTTTATGTATACATTTGCTGTTAGATACTATGAATCCTGAGATACGTCCATAGTGCGATCACGTAAGTCTGCAAACCTTGTTGATCCATCTAAAGAGTTTGCTCGAAAATTCAAGGTATGAAAGGTTAAAATTAACCAGTAAACTTTCAAACTCTAAGATGAAGGAAGGGATAAGTGTTGTAGCACACATCAACAAGATTAGAGATTTCTTAGAGTTATTGGAATCATTGGGATCTTCGGTCAGTCAATCCTTAGGATTGGATATCCTGTTGGATTCTTTACCCTTCAGCTAAGCTGATTTTGTAAAGGAACATTACTTCAAAGTTCACGACTATACTTTCCCAAAAATGGTTGATGCGGTAAGAAAATTCGATGCCAAAAGCAAAGAAATTTTAAGAGAGTCTACAACATTCCCTAGAAAATGGCCTGGAGGATTCTGTCACCAAAGGAGTATTTAAAGGGTTTAAAAGGAAGAATAGGACATGTAAGTATGTCTATGACCAATATAACATACCGCTAGAACAAGAATTGCAAAGCTCCTGCTTTTGAGCATTTGAAGAAGAAGCCTGTAGAGGCATCTACTTCAGGTATGTTTGCAATTGAAAACTTTGCTACTTTTCCACGTAAATCCAATTGAGTATTATATACTAGTTATGGTTTTCATATCTGTACTTCTGTGCAGGGACTAAGGAACTGTAGAAAACTTGCAAAAGGGGAGATGAACCTACGTGTGGGGAATGGAGCCAGAGTTGCTGCATTAGCCGTAGGAAGCTTTAATCTTATTTTGCCAAGTGGACTTGTTTTAGTTTTGAATAATTGTTACTTCATTCCAAGTGTTACTACGAATATTGCATCTGTTGTGTGTTTAGCAGCAGAGGGATTTGAAATTTTATTTTCGAATAATAATTGTCAGATTTGTTTGAATAATGTTCTTTATGGTTATGGAATGTTGAAAGGTGGCATTTATCTTCTTGATACTAAAACAAAAGTTTTCAATATAAACAATGTGAAGAAAGTGAAATTAGATAAAAAAAATTAGATAATGAGAATTCCTTCTACTTATGGCATTGTCATTTAAGCAATACAAACAAAGATTGCTAACCAAGTTGCATAAGGGTGGAGACTTGGGCCGAATAGACTTGGAGTCTTATGGTCATTGCGAACCTTGTTTAATAGGAAAAATGACAAAGTTACCCTTTGAAGGAAAGGGTGAGCGAGCCACGAGTACATTGGAACTTATACATACTGATGTGTGTGGTCCAATCAGTGTTCAAGCACTAGGAGGATACTCCTACTTCATATCCTTTATTAATGATTACTCACGATATGGTTATTTGTACTTGATGAAGCACAAGTCTGAAAGTTTTGAAAAGTTCAAACTATTCATAGTTGAAGTAGAGAAACAGCTTAAGAAAAGTATTAAAGCACTTTGATCGGATCGAGGTGGAGAATACATAAGTCAGGATTTTCAGGTATATCTAAAGGAAAACGGAATAGTTCCCCAGTGGACCCCTCCTTATACACCCCAACACAATGGAGTGTCAGAAAGGAGGAATCAAACTTTATTAGATATGGTCAGATCCATGATGAGCCATGCAGATCTTAGTAAATCCTTTTAGGGATATGCACTGGAGAGAGTGGTTTATGTTTTAAATAGAGTGCCCTCTAAATCAGTTGATTTTACACCTTGTAAAAGATGGTGTAACAAGAAGCCATCTCTAAGTCACTTAAGAGTATGGGGCTATCATCCTATGGTAAAGTGGATAGTGTTAGATAAGCTGAATGCTAAGGCTGACAAATGTCTGTTCATTAGATATCCAAAGGAAACAATTGTATATCTGTTTTACCAACCCGAAGCACAAAAGGTATTTTTATCTCAGAATGCTCACTTTTCGAAAAAGGAACACTTACTTGCAAAAGTCAGTGGGAGCAATATTGAACTGGAAGTTCAAGAGGAAGAAATAGATAATCAAGTAGTTGACCTCGTTCTAGATATACATAAGAGTGTGATCCAAGAACAGCCTATCAAAACACAATCATTGCGAAGATTAGGTCGTGTTCATATGGGCTCCGATAGATATGGGTTTATCATCACTGATGATAAGGAACTATATCTTATGGAGGATAATGAACCAAGGACGTATGTAGAGGCAATGAAAAGCTTAAATTCTGATAAATGGCTAAAAGCCATAAAATCGAAAATGGATTCCATATATGAGAACTAAGTTTGGAATTTGGTTGATGCACCGCAAGAGGTTAAACCAATTGGGTATAAGTGGGTCTTCAAGAAGAAGATAGACATAGACAGTAATTTAATTACCTATAAAGCAAGGTTGGTTACGAAAGGTTATAGTCAAATGGAAGGTATTGACTATGATGAAACTTTCTCACTAGTAGCCATGCTTAAATCCATAAGGATACTCCTCCCCATAGCTGCTCATTATGATCATAAGATCTGGCAGATGGATGTAAAAACAACATTCTTGAATGGTGATTTAGACTGGGATGTGTATATGACACAACCTGAGGGTTTTACATCTCAGAATGGATTGAAGGTGTCCAAACAACAAAGATCCATTTATGGACTTAAGCAGGTGTCTAGGAGTTGGAATATAAGGTTTGATCAGACAATCCGGGAATTGGATTTTTGCCCAAATCCTAATGAGCCTTGTGTTTATAAGAAGTTTTGTGGGAGTGCAGTCGTTTTCCTAGAGTTATATGTTGATGACATTTTGCTAATAGGAAACGCCATTTCTCTTCTTCAAAATGCTAAAGTATGGTTGTCAAGAAAGTTCTCCGTGAAAGACCTTAGTGAAGCAACATTTATACTAGGTATAAAGATCTATAAGGATAGATCCAAGAGGCTGTTAGGTCTTTCTCAAAGTATATATATGGACAAGGTAATAAATAGTTTCAACCTTGAGCATTCTAAAAAGGTTATCTCTCGATGACAAAGGGGATAAACCTATCTAAGGTTGTGTGCCCAAAGACAGCACAGGAGAGAATGCACATGAAGGATATACCCTATGCATCTATGATAGGATCCATCATATATGCTATAATATGTTCTAGGTCGAATGTCTCTCAGGCTTTAAGCTTAACGAGCAGATATCAGTCAGATCTAGGTGAAAAGCACTAGATGGCCGTAAAGGCAATCCTTAAGTACTTGAGAAGGACTAAGGATTAGTTTTTGATTTATGGAGAGGTGACCTCACAATTAGAGGCTACACTGACACGAGTTTTCAATCTAATAAGGATGACTTTAAGTCTTAGTCAGGTTTTGTGTATGTGTTAAATGGAGGGACGATATGATGGAAGAGTTCCAAGCAAGAAACTACTGCTGACTCAACCACGAAATCTGAATACATTGCTGCATGCAAAGCAATAAAAGAATTTGTATAGTTAAAGGGATTTATTGGTGATCTCAGTGTGGTCAAAGGCTATTGATCTAATTACTTTGTATTATGATAACAATGGTGCCATAGCTCAGGCAAAAGTACCATGATCTATTCAGAAAAAAGACATGTATCCAAAAATTATCATATAATTAGGGAGATTATTGATGCTAAGATAATAAGATTAGGATATATACACTCGGATCCGAACCTCGCGGATGGTCTGACAAAGCCATTGACTCAAGTCAAGCATGACCAGCATGTTAAAGCATATGGATTAAGACATATGGCTAATTGGCCTTTGTGCAAGTGGGAGTTTGTTGGATATCATGTATGCCTTTAAAGCAATTATGGTGATATATCTTAATTATGTAATAGTACGAATAATTTGTTTAATCAATAAAGGCATTTAATCTTTTGTTTATATCAATGTGCTTGTATATATATATATATATATATATATATATATATATATATATATATATTATAACTAGTTAAATATATTCATTGATGTATGTATGAAAAAGTCCTTGACATATTATAGCCTGAAGTTAGAGAAATTATAGTTGGACTATATTTGGTGGAACCTACTTCATGTGCAATTATGATTATGTCTAAACTATCCCTAGTCATAGTTTCATCAAGAAACGATATTGATGAAGCGGAAAGACTAGTATTTGGTCAACTTTCTTGGAAAGGGTCCAAGCAATTAGTCTCCTAAAAGACTGAAGGTGGTGCCTTAAGTTTGACACATGGATATATCTGGGAGATATGTTGGAGACCGCAGTAAGATAAATACTTGGTGTATATATCAATGTGTTAGTGTTTATCTTCATGCAATAAGCTTTGCGAATATCCTCATACTGGAGATACTAGTTACCTTGTATGGTACTACAACTATACTTTGGGTCATTTCTATACACTCATTAATTTAAAGTGCTACGGGTGATTATGGGAATAGTGATGACATCATGTTGGCAAGCTAAGTAATCGGAAAGAATCGATCGCTCCAGATATATTAAGGAGTTGTACCTGACTACTTATTGAATTGCTGATTTCCATAAACCTTTGATCAGAGTATGTGTTTGATAGAAATGGTTTCTAGTCAAACACACTATGGTAAAAGGCAATATACTTCAGTACCAAGTAAATAACTGGGATAGCTTGGAGAAACCTTGATATTAGTGGGTTAACACTTTAACCGAACCTTATAAACCAGATGGTACTAATATTAAAGAATGGAAGGAGTTCATCGCATTGGATAGCTATTGCATTAACCGGGATTAAGTCATAAGCATAAATGATGATCCAAGAAATGAGGGATGGTAGACCCTTACTAGAGGCGTACTATAGTCATTTAAGGTCATTGAGTTCTGTTCATGGTCTAGAACCTCGAACCAATGGTTCCATTAGAACCAGGGTTGGTTAAGCCTTAATAGCTCAATACTTTGGGATCCTATAAGCTCACACGCATAGGACCTTCATCGGACTAAGTAAAGAACTAGTAGATTGAATCTATTACGAAAATATAATATAAATAACAATTGGATTATTGTTTAATTGGTTAAAATTGATCGGATCAATTTTGGATAGACCAACGAATTCATTTTGACCGGTAACTGATTTAGTAAGGTCGTAAAATAAATATTTGAATTGGAGAAGGAGCTAGAACTGCAAGAAAAATGAAGGTTGGACCTTTCACAAAAAGACCCGCAAGCTTGAAGGCTATGTGGACCCAGGCGAGCCTGCACCAGTGCATAGGCACTCGTGGGCTGCAGGCAGTGCAAGCTAGGCTTGCACTAGCCTGCAATAAGGCCACCTATGAGCTGGGCTCGCGGGAAGTCCCGTGAGGCCCATTCCACTAGACAAGGGATTTTCCCCATCCCATATTAAATACGGGGAGCCCCATCTCCCCCTATAAATTAACCCCCTCTCCTCTATTCCACAGTGCACCGATTCAAGTGGAACTAGAATAATTTCATTTATTATTTTGGGTGGGATTTTAGAGTGGCCTAGCAACTACTCAAGGTTCTTCGGTTCTTCCTCATTAGGAGGTTTTGGTTGGTGGGGTTCGTGTGGATACTCATAGAGGCTATCCTATCCTGGAGGCTTGTGTAACGAAGTTCTGCTAAAGCACGCTTTAACTGGTAAGTCTACTAATTTCTCTTTTAATTATTAAGTATTTTTCTTTTAGTGTTTTTAGACTTAATAATTATGCTTAGGTTATAATGCATACTCAATTTATTTATATTTGAATTATAACTTTGAGTTGTAATATATTTAATATAAATATCATTGCTAGGATATAATTTGGAATTATGGTATGCCTAGTCCTCTTGCATGCTAACCTAGGTAGAGAATTATTTAGTTAAGGATTTATTTAATATATATGCAGCTATTAGGAGTTCTTGGGGACAGGGACAAAATTTTGAATTTCCGCCAAGCCTATTATGCATGTTCAATCTGAGTGTCAGTTCCCAAAACCTGCTTCCCACATTATTATGTATGAAAGAGTTATGCGTGTAAAGAAATTAAGTGATAAAGTGCTTGCTGAAATGTTTCCTTGTTCCCTTTGAGGCCCTGCTCTTGAATGGTATCATACTTTGCTGCAGCATATTGTCACTGATGGGAAATTGCTTTCTGAGGCTCTGAAAGTGCATTATGGTTTTAATACTATGATGGAAACAACCCTCCAACATCTTGAGGGAGTCCGCCAAATGCCCAATGAAACTTTTAAGCAATATTTTAACCAGTGGATGTTGACCCAGGTTCTGATGTAATCTAAGCTAAGTCTCAAGGAGATGATTGGGAAACTCCTAGAGGGTTCTCTTCCCCTATTCCATAAAGAAATGGCTACTAATTCATTCCTTTCTCACAAGGTTGTATTTGAAAAAGCCGAGAAAATTGAGTGCGAGGCAGATTGTGAAAGGGCAAAAAGGGCGAGGAAACCCTAGTTCAAAAAGAATAATGATGCTCAGCCCTCAACTCCGGCACCGGCTAAGCCCAAAGCCCTGGCTACAGTTCAGGAAGTTTCTCAAACCCCCACTACACCCCTTGCAATCACTCCAACTTCACTGGTAGTTGCCGCAGTCTAGCCTCCTCATCCTCCTTTCATTTTAGCTAATCCGTTCAAGTTGCCTCTTCGGGGTCATTTTTAAGCGTTTGAGAGAAGCAGGTTTCATCCCGTCCCTTCAAGAGTACAAACTGCCTAAACCTGAAGATAAAAACAATTTCTATAATTACCACATGTAGGTGGGTCACAAAAGCAACAATTTCAAGGCTTTGCTTTCAGTTATTCAGCATTTGGTTAGTGAAGGAAAGATTGCTAAACCTGATAAAACCCCAAGCACCATGAATAACCCTTTGCCTAATTTCGGGAATAAGGTGGGAATGATCTAGTCCAGCTTGTCAGAAGTCTCAATCTTTGAACTAATCACCCAGGGTCTGGGTAGCAGTAATTCTATATGGTTATCGGTTCCGATCTCCTGTCCAACTCAGTTTTTGATCTAATTAGTCAAGCTAATACGAGAGTCAATTTGGTTCAGGGTATGGATGTTGACCTGAATCTGCCTAAGCAAGCGAGCCATAAGACTCAGCCTTTTGTGGCTACGAGGATGAAAGTTGAGAAAAAGCTACTATTTAGCATAAATTCCTTTATTTCGAAGGATGACTACTCCAATGAAGATAAGGGGGGCAGTCAAAGAAGCCAAGGCCATAAGCACCAAGTTGTTTATGGTTGATTCACCTACCATTGAGAAGCCAAATGAATTATTCAGGGTAATCGGAATAAGCCTTTCAATATGGATGCATTGAGTTGCAAGACCTAGATTCTAACTCTAAGGAGCAGTAGTATTTTATTGACACATAAGCCACTCAAAGTCTCCTAATTAATAATGTTCTCAACGTTACCCAGAGTGGCCGTGTGTATCAAGCTGAGGATTGTCGTCTCCATCTGGATAAGGACCCAGTCCTTAGGAGGATAGGCACCACTACCAGGCCTCCTTCTCCACCTCCACCTATCCCAATCAGTCTTAAGGTTGATCCTCTCATTAATCAGCTAAAAAACACTCAAGCTCATTATAACATCTGGCAGTTGGTAATCAATTCTGATAGGCATTACAGGGGATTGATTATACAATTGCTCGACTTAGAAGCTACTCTGACCACTTCTGTTGTTGAGAGGTGTGCTAAGGTCGGGGAAGGCATTCCTCTAAGAAAGGGGCCATAGATTGTGTTTGACCATTTTGATCTTTCGCTAGAGAGTGAGAACCACAATAGGGCCTTGTTCATCCACATTCAGATCCTCGATAAGATTGTCCCCTGTGTCATGGTAGATGATGGCTTTGCCCTGAATCTCAGTCCCTAAAAGGTCCTTCCTAACTTGGGCCAGTCGGAGGAGATGCTTGAAAAATCCGCCTTCGAGGTGGAAGTCACTATTGGAGGTGTTACGAGCAATGTGCGATTCACCGTACTTGACATTCCTATTACTTACTCTCCGTTGATCGATCGGCCCTGGCTCCACGCCTTGGGTACAATTCCCTCCACTTTTCATCAGCAAATTAAGTTCATTCATGAGGACAAACTAGTAATCATTGAGGCTAATCCAGCTTCTGTTGTGGCTATTATGGAAGCCGAAGCTAAGTTGGAGGGAGGTCTTCAGATTGTTGTGGTTAGTAGGACTGAGAAATCTTCTTCCCTTTGGCACAGTTATCTCCACTCCAATATAGGAAAAATGACGAAAAAATCTTGCTATAAGCCTGGCAGAGGCTGCAAAATGTTCAAGCAGAGGATTGTTAAAACCTTGGAACCTAAAGTACTGGTCCATCAAGTGGGGTTAGGGTACAAGTATAAAAAAGCCTATCATCATGTTCCTTTCTGTTATTGTTGCATGTTGACTATTTGTGAGATTTTGGGCCAAAGGCCTTATAAGGGAGAGCCTGAACTTATTAAGCATGGTGGAAAAATGTGGCCCTATTTTGAGATCTTCAAGGATGTCTATGACTTTGAAGCCGACTGCATGGTTGTCTCCGCTAAACCAGAACCTGCTGAGCCTATTGCACCCGTCAACATTTTTTCTAATAAGGCTAAGGGGAAGACTAAGATGTATCCTGTGAATAAGTCTGGGGGAAGCAATGAAGAGTCTATTGATCCAGAGATTGATGATGATGTGGCTACCATGACCAAGGCAATGGCTCTACTGATGAAGAAAGGTTGGGGGGTGAGAGAACCGGGGAAGTGGATGCCATGATAGAGATTGTAAGGAAGCTCGCTAGGGCCCTAGCCATGAAAACCAACCTGTTTGGAGAACTGTCCTCACCGTCGGCTAGAAAGCAGCTCTAGAATATGACCTAGACACTATAATCATGAAGACTACAGAGGATGCTTTTTCTATTGCTGCTACCACTTCTGAAGCCCCTCTGCTTGTGGAGGAGGATACAGATGTTGTAGTTTTCAATACTTTTGATATTTTTTATGGGAACAATGTTGCTTACAAGGCTTTTAATTCAATGAATGACTCTCATTTTGCTTACTTGTTTGATGTTTTTCCTGATGGATCCATGCATTCATATAACAATATGCATAACATTTTTGGCATTAGCAATTCATCTTTAAGTGAAATAAACCTAAGTATAGATGATAATCCTAAAACGGTAACCATTTCCAACGATTTAACTCCCGAGGAAAAAAGCGAGATAATAAAAGTGCTTAAAAATCATGTTAACGCTTTTTCCTGGTCGTATGAAGATATGCCCGAGGTAGATCATCAAATTGCCGGGCACAAAATTCCAACCGATCCTAAGTTCAGGCCTATCAAGCAGAAGCTCCATTGGTTAAGACCAGAATAGGCTGATCAGGTTAAGGCAAAGGTTTTGAGGTTGATTGAAGCTTGATTCGTCAAAGTTGTGGAATATCTGACTTGGTTGTCCAACATAGTCCCAGTTTCGAAGAAAGATGGTAGGGTCAGAGTTTGTGTTGACTTCTGAGACCTCAATAAGAATTTGCATAAGGATGATTTCCTGCTCCTTTACATAGATGTCCTGATTGATAGTGGCGTCAGGGTTGCTATATACTCATTTGTGGATGGATTCTCAGGTTATAATCTGATTCATGTGGATATCATCTATAAGGTCAAAATGGCATTCATTACCTAATGGGTTTATTGCTACAAAGTAATGCCATTTGGGTTAAAGAATGTCGGGCCCTCTAATCAGCGTGCCATAACCACTCTCCTGCATGACATGATCCCTAAGGAGGTGGAGGTGTATGTAGACAATATGATTGTGAAGTCTACCACCCGAGAAGACCACCTTGCAATTCTGGACAGATTCATGACTCGTATCGAGAAGTATAATCTCCACCTGAATCCAAAGAAGTGCATGTTTGGGGTTACTTTCGGTAAGTTACTGGGACATGTGGTTAGTCAGAAAGGAATTGAGATGGTTCCTGATAAAGCCAAAGCCATCAGGGATATGCCTCCACCCAAAATAGAAAAAGAAGTTCAATCATTTCTAGGGTCATTACAGTATGTCATTCGGTTTATCACTTGCCTCACTACCGTATGTGAACCTATCTTTAAACTATTGAGAAAGAAACAACTAGTGGAATGGAACAATTAGTGCCAAGTGAGTTTGACAAAATCAAAGCTTATCTTATTGACCCACCCATTTTGAAAACCCCCATCCCCAGGATACCTTTGATCTTGTAACTGGGTATCAAAGAATCTTCCATAGGGGCAATGCATGTCGAAGAACATAATGATAAGTGGGAGCATGCATTCTACTACTTGATTAAGAAGTCATTAGACTACAAAACTCGGTCAATTATGGAGAAGACTTTCACCACCAAGGTTTGGCTCATCAAGAAGTTGCGCCATTATTTCCAATCTTACCGAGTGCAAGCCATGGCTAAGATTGACCCCATGAAGTATCTTTATCAATCCCCTACTCTAGCTGGTAAACTATCCCGATGGTCACTTCTCCTATCCGAGTTGGACATCGAGTATGTGATGAAGAAAGTTATTAAGGGTCGGGCAATGGCAGAATTCCTGGCTAACCAACCTCTTGACTCAAATTATGTTAAAAACTTAGAATTTCTTAATGAGCAGCTCGTCTCTGTCAAAATCCTTGAGCATGTGTGGACTATGTACTTTGACGGTGCTATGAACCGACAGGGAGCAGGCCTTGGAGTTATTATAGTCACACTGGATAACAAAATCATCCTGTTGCCCAAACGATGGGAATTCACTATCACTAACAATGGCACTGAGTATCAAGCATGTCTATTCGGGCTTGAGGCCCTCCTCCAGGTCAAGGCCTGAACGGTATCTGTAATCGGTGATTTAGATCTTATAATCTATCAAGTTGTCAGGGATTGGTAAATCAAAGAAGAATCTCTCTGTCCTTATGTTGAGGTAGTCCGCAGCTTGTCCAAGAAGTTCACCTCGTGCTTCTATTGCCATGTCCCCCGGGACGAGAATCAAATGGTTGACTCTCTAGCTACCCTAGCCTCCTTATGGGAAGGACCCTAATAGCAGCTTGTCCATCCTTTGAATCTGCTATCAACTAAGACCCCCTACTATGCCCAACCAGTTCAGTAGGTCCTCACCATCTCCACAGAGCCCTGTTGGTATTCTGACATTGTAATATTCCTCCAAACCTGCCAATATCCCCCAAATTCCCCTAACTCAGACCATACAACTCTTAGGCAGCGTGCTATCTAGTTTAGGATTGTCGATAATGATCTATTCAGGCACACTAGTGATGGTTTACTACTTCATTTTTTAACTAAGAGGCTTAGGAAGTAATTGATCAGGTCCATGCGGATGATTGTGGCCCTCATATGAAAGGTTTCGCTCTAGTAAAGAAAATTTAGTGATTGGGATATTTCTGGCTCACCCTTACAGCCGATTACATCGCCCAAGTCAAGAGGTGCCACCAATGCTAGCTTTATGGGGATATGCAATATCTACCACCCATCGAACTCCACCATTTGTCTACTCCTTGGCCATTCTCGGTGTGGGGGACAGACATAATTGGTGAAATTCCCCCTTCATCAACAAATGGGCAAAGATTCAACATAGTGGTAGTGGATTACTTCTCGAAATGGGTAGAGGCCGAATCCTACACCAATGTCACTGCCAAGAAGATGGCCAAGTTCTTAGAGAAGCATATCTTCGCTTAGTATGGACTTTCGCATCACATAGTCTCAGATAATGGGGTACAGTTTCAAGGGGTGACCACTGATCTGATTGAGAAATATGGGATTGAGCACCATAGATCTTCTCCGTACAGACCGCAAGCGAATGGTGCTATTGAGGTAGCTAACAAATTAGTAAAGAAGATCATCTCTAACATGATAGCTGATTACAAGGGTTAGGCAGATATGCTACCCTTTGCTATTTGGGGATATCGCACAAGCATCTGTACCCTGACTGGTCAAACTCCATTCTCCCTGGTCTACGAATGGAAGCAATTTTGCCAGTTAAAACTCAGGTAGTCGCTTTAGAAGCTAAGCTGAAAGAATCTGAATAGACTCAGGTGAGTTTTGATGAGCAGAGATTAAGGGCCCTAGATAATCTTCAGATGTACCAGCAGTTCATGGCTCGAGCCTATAACAGTCGGGTAAGACACCAAAAGTTCCCCATGAAAGCTGGTGATCTAGTCTTTAAGCCGCTGAAACCTTGCACCACCGATGCAAGGGGCAAGTCCAGGCTAAATAGGGAAGGATCATATGTGATAAAGAAGATTCTTAGTAAGGGAGCGATCAAGCTTATGGACATGGACGGGGAATGAGTTTGTGAACCCCATAAACCAGGACAGGCTTAAGCGTTATCACATCTAAATCAAAAAAAGCAGCATGCAAAAAAATAGATATAATAACTCACCCGACTTTTAGTCTTTTACTGATTTAGGGTAACACCCGACGGTCGGTATTCTACAAACTAACTGTGCAAAAATTAAGGGATAAGGCAAACCCGCTAGATTGAAAACCCAAAAAGGGTGATCTAGGAAAAAATTAGAGTAAGTGAGTAAAGAGAGAGTGCCTTCTAGAAAACCGGCCTAGGCAAGTTGGCAACGGGAGTTAAATCAATAGAAATGTTAACCAAACATCATGTACTTTGTTTTACTTCACTAATGAAAGTATCTCTTTTGTTAAATTCTGAATGCTCATGTTTATGTGAATTTTGTATCCATACGGTTAAAACAGCTCAAGTAAGCCTAATGCAAAATTCACATTATTCCAAATAAAATGTGCAAACAATAAAAATAATTCTGATAGACTGAAAAGAGCAATGTCTATGCAAAAGTTAGAATAAGTCTGCTGGATTGAAAACCCAAAAAGGGCGGTCAAGGAAAAAATTAAGACAAAGTTCGATAGATTAAAAACCACAAGGGGCAGTCAATGTAAAATTAGAACCAAATAAAAGGCATGTAATAAAATAAAGTTTGATAGGTCTGTCACCATGAGTAGCCTATGCAAAAGATAGAACTAAAAGAAAGTGCTTCTCAAGCCAAACTCCCAGCATCCTTGTCATAATATCGAGAAGTCCTCTGCAAGGTGGTAGAAAAGGGCTCGTGTCCCTGCTCTACTCGCTCTCCCTGAAAGTGGGCCCATGATCGCTTGGATTGGGTCACCATACATCTAATCTTAGTAAGCCATCCTCTGTAGTGTATATCAGTCTTAATGGTCTCCACGTGGTTGTAGTCTAGAGTCTCATATATGGCCTTCCTGGCCGACTTGTCCCAGATATGGTTTACCCATCTGGCTTTGTAGACTATGATTTGGTTTTCGGGTAGCTTGATCAGGAGTCTTTGTTGTTTGCTATACTAAAGCAACAACTGGTAGGGACTGTAGAATGAAGATCTCGTCAGGCCTATCAGCTGAACATAGGATCCCCAAGACTCCACTACCACATCTTAAATCCTCCACGATGGGCTAACCCACTGAATATGTGAATCTGTATACCCCCTCTAAATAGGCATCCAGCTGTCAAATGTCAACTAATCAAAATCACCCCGCATAAGCCCCCTCTCACTCAGAAGAATGGGTAGGTACTAATTCGGGTTCCCCCGTGGTACCTCCTTCAGTTTCAGTTTCTCCATCAACCATACCTGTGAGCCAATCTTAGATAAGGGCAAAAAGAGGCTAATAATTTGTAAAATGGGAAAATGAATGCCTGCAGCAATATAAGATGGTCAACGATAAGGGTCCGGTTGGTGGAAGCAGTGTCTGTATTGAGCAGGATCATAGCTAGTCCTACAGATATAGGAGAAGCCCCTATCGATATAGGACCAATAAGTAAAATCAGCCTGAACGAGGCGACTGGACCCACTTTGAACATAAACTCCACCTTAAGTAATAGTTCCACCATGGATGGCCAAGCAAGAATAGATCTAGGCACCCCGCGGCACCACTCTAAAACTGAACTGAGCTGAAATCTAGGTTTGTCCAGTAGTTGGGAAAGAAATGGGTCTACAAAATTGAAATTCCATAACCCTTGGGGCATGCCGTCCATGCCAAAATCAAACTCCAGGGCTTGGGGCATGGAACCCCTAATATGGCATAAAACTCTTCAAGGCCAATAATCGGAATACATGGTCCATCCCATCCCAAAAGGCCAATGTTGCGCGAAGGAATGTGGGACTAATAGGCCACGCTCGACATATCGAAAGCCCTATAGCCCAAATTTTTCTAGCTTCTTCCAGTCTGTATTTCCCAGGCTTTTATAGAAAGGCTTGTAGCTATTGGTTGTGGTTTTCTATAGTTGAATTGGAGAAAATAGCTGAATTTGGATTTCTGGCAAAGTAATGCCACCGACGGTATGAGTGTGGTCGCCAGTGGTATGGACCAGGTCGCCAGCGGTATGGGTTTGTAGGTAGTTTATCTATATTATTTAGCAAGTCAGAATTTCATGTAGGAAGCGATATCAGTGATGCCGGAGGTGGCATGGCAATATTTTCTACGAATTTTAGATCTGTTTTAATCATTTTAAGCATGTAAACAACCTATAATCCGTTTCCAGAAGATATGCAAGCATAAAATTCAAAGCTAATTCAAATCAAAATCCCGAAGGCACAACCATCTAAATATCAAAACCTTACGCCTAAAAAAGCCAAAATCACCCAAAATCCAAAACCAAACATTCAAGCCTAATGTACTAAAGACATACAAATCAAAATCTATGTCAAAAATCATTAAAAATAAAGATAAAAGCAAAAGAAATCAGATCAGTAGGAGAGCCTAAGACTGGTTGCCACCGCCGGGCTGGTGAGACGAAACATCCTTATCACTGAGAAGATAAGTGTCGATGACATCTTCTTCAGTCCCCGGGATGCTCCAAGAGCTCGCAGGGGCACCTCCATGACGACACCCGGCTCTCTCCTTCCTTCCCTATCGGCCCGGCTCACTCGGGGTGCCACGATCTATGTTGTGTTTACTCTGCCTATCATGTAATGTGGCATCCAACTGGTTATCCAGCTCTCTCACTCAGTGTCGGAGTGCACTCATCTCTTCCTGTTACTTTTGCTGAGCCTCATTGGCATCGGACAGTGTGCGGGCCAAAAAATCTAAAAAACAAAGAAATAATAGCAAACAATCCATATCATTCATCTCATCTATTCATGCATTTTCTTATAATGTCATATCTCTATAGGGAATATTCCTAAGCAAGTAGAGTCTAGGAAACTAGTGTGTACCTAAGAGCAAAAGCATTTCCCACCAATCACTCCACCCAGGCACAAGAAACCTGAAAAATCTAAAAAAGCGATCAAAAGGAATTCACAAAGTGCTTATCACATGGATTTATTTGCATGAGGCTTACATAAGTGGTGTTTTTTAGCATGAAGTTCAGCCATTGGATGTTGGAGGATATCTCCCTAGTCCGAAAGTCACCCCTCAACTTCATCAGCAAGCATAAGCAACTATTTTTACCCAGGCATATGACACAAATATAATCATAAAAAGAAAGGGTGTGATCTCACATTGGAAGAATGATGCCTTTCACAAGCCATTGGTGCATCCTGACCAACCTCTCGCTACTCCTCTAGATGGCCCTCACCACCGTCGCTTCCTTCCTCATTATCATCCTTAGCGATAATTCTATACCTCTACTTTTTTAGCTCCTCCTCCTTCTTCAACTTTGGTAGGAAATGGTGTCATAGCCATGAATGTGGGGGCACATGGTAAGCAAGCGAGACATGTTGCCATTATAATGGCCAGGGACACTCGGCACCACTCAGCCATTCCCATCCAAATAATCGGCCTTATCGATCTCCTCGGTGATTGTTAAGTAAGGCCACCAGAGGCCTATATGAGGATCTATTGGTACAGGCCTAGCAGCTGCCATAAACTCTCTCTAGCCTTGAACTCTCTCCCCCAAGTACTAGGGTAAAGCTAGGGAGGCACTCCATGAAAAATAGGCGGTCGTCCACCTCTCACTAGATAATAAGAACATTAGCTCGGTTGGCCAACCCCTCAAAGGGGTCCCGCAAAACCTGGCCAATCAATTAAGCACAAATTAATGTAAGCAATTTGAATTCATAAATATGTTTGGTTGTCTAATAGTTTGTTGAATGAAAGACATGGCAAAAAGTCAAAGTAGTATACCAAGCTAATGTGTAGGCACCACAACACCCCCTTATATTCGGTGGGGTACTTATCGAGCCCCTCAACGGTCCCGCACCACCGGGCGAGGAATTGAGAACCCGGTGGTACTGTGGTACCAAATTGGATAGGGGGAAGGATTTGGTGTTCAAAAGCCCACACCTGTATCATTGACAACCAATCAGTCCAAAAGATCAACACACCAAAATTACAAAATCAGCTAACCATGATAATAAAGTCTTATTTAAGAGGGCATACCTGTAGTAGGCAGTGACTCAATTGAAGGACCTTCTCCTTCTTTTGGGGTCCCACATCTAGCACATAATACTTCTGTACCAGGATGGCCCTAGGCCAATGCTTCCCCTTAATGGCCTTGACATCCTCAACCGCTGAAACCAACCCATATTTGACCTTGCTGTCCGAGATAGGGAAGAACAATACAATTAATAAAGAAATCACAAATGAGCAGACACAGGCATTCCGATCGGTCTTAAGGACCACTCCAATCCCCTTTCAGTACTTGTACAGCTCTCCATAGCAAAATCTCCTCACCTTGGGCTTTAACCCAAAAAGCTCAGTCACCCTCTTCACCACCGGCCCCTTAAGGTGGTGCCTCTTCATGTACACTTCAAAATGGATCACCTCCTTCTTCCATGGCAACCCAATCATTGCTACCATGTCAGAAGGAGTAATAGTAACCTCCCTGATCTGAAAGTGAAAGGTGTGAGTGGTCTCAGACCATTTCTCGACCAAGGCAGTTAAGGCCGAGTGAGATAAATTAGGCATTAGTATGGGCATAGCTCGGGCCAAATCCCTAAATCCTATATCATCAATTGCGGCTGTGAGTGCCGAATCCTTCTCATCATTGTGTTTCCACCACTCTTCAATGGTCCCCATACCTCCAGTGTAGGTGTGGGTGTATGGCTGCAAAATTAGATAAGAACGGATGACTTAAGTATTTCAAATTCGATGTCTTTTTGCTTTTGGAAACTTGCTGATGCCGCTGCTGGAGGTAGTGATGTCGCCAGCAATATCAGCCATACTACAAGCGGTATGGATGATGTCATCGATGACATCACTGAAATCAGTAGTGGCATGGCATTTTTCCTGCCTTTTTTAAGGCCTGAAGCCATTGGCGACAATGGTGATGTCACCGGCGGCATCGTTCCTACGGGCAGAACTCAGTTTTCCCCAAAATTGTTCCAAATCAACAAAAGTTGCAATTAATCAAACCTGAAGCACAAAGACAGTAAAAATCAAACCTATAGCATGCAATATCAATTTCTAAATAATCGATTTCAAATTTATAATCCCAATCAGGGCAAGTTTTAGAGTCTAGAACCGAAATCTTCAAATTGAAACAAAAAAGGTTTGAGTTTTGGAGGATTACATGAATGTTAGAGATGTGATTATCCTTATCCGGGACAAGACTGTCCATTGGAGCCGCTATCCCATACCCAAAGATGATGTCAGACTCCTTGAAACCATATCCCACATGAACCGGGTAGCATTTCAGCCCCTCAATGGAAGAATCGGGCAATTCCTCAGACTTAGACCTGCTAGACTTTTGGCCAAAAATCATCTTCATGGTTTAAAATCTAAAGGAAAGAGAAAGGCTTGAGTTTGTTTGAAGGAGAATAGAGAGAAAAATAGGGTTTCGACTTTTGAAATAGCTAAATTAGGCAAAATAGAGTTTAATCCTATATTAAACACCTGCGCGGAATTTGGGGAGTTTAAATAAATCTAAAACTGCTCGTCCATACCACCGGCGGCAACAATTCAAATCGCTAGGGACATAGCCCATGCCTTCGGTGGCCTCAGCTCTCCCAATTTGAATTTTGAATTATTTGACCGATCAAAAATTCCATGTGGCACCTATATCACCGGCTTTATCACCTTAGATTGTCGGCGGCATCAGCCAAGCCGTCGGCAACATCAAGAGTTGCCCCTGCATTTTTCAGCAAATCCAATGGAATCTCGGTTCTAACCCCAACATCCCATGGCTTTTGAAACCCTTATGTTTTTAATTATTACATTTTTACTATTGATGAAGGGGCAAAATATTTTTGTTTCACAAAATGGATCAAGCAGTAAAAACGTTATCTAAAAATCAATATAATCTTGCTTTTCTCTTGTTTCGGGAACGACAGACCCTACCTCACATCAATCTCAAAGCACAAGTCCGCTTGGCAAATCTCAAGGCTCAAGCATGACCAAGGGGCACCCAATCCACAAGGCTCAAGCCTAACCAAGGGGCACACAATCCACAAAGCTTAAGCCCGACCAAGGGGCAACCAATCTCAAAGCTCAAGCCCAACAAGGGGCAACCAATCCTCAAAGCTCAAGCCCGAACAAGGGGCAAATCAATCTCAAAGCCCAAGTTCGCTTAGCAAATCACAAAGCTTAAGCCCAAACAAGGGGCAACCAATCCTCAAAGCTCAAGCCTGACCAAGGGGCAACTAAATCAATCTCAAAGCCTAAGTCTACTTGGCAAATCACAAAGCTCAAGCCCGACCAAGGGGCAACCAATCCTTAAAGCTCAAGCCCCGACCAAGGGGTAACCAATCCTCAAAGCTCAAGCCCGACCAAGGTGCAACCAAATCAACCTCAAAACTCGAGCCCGACCAAGGGGAAACCAATCTCAAAGCTGAAGCCCGACCAAGGGGCAAACCAGCCATCCGTCAGGTATAATTTTTAACCCTTGCTCTTTTGTGAGATCATACTGACATGTGGTAGCAGTGATCCTATGAGGGGTAGCCTGTGAGTATGGGATTTTACAGTCCCTCTCACAAGATGATGATGATGTATACCCGATTTTATTGCTCATAATAAATTTTTTTGGAATCTTTATCACTGAATTTTATTGTTTGAAAAATTTAGTTCGGCATGTCCGGTAACACGTCCCATGGTAGCTCAGACAGATGATTTACACCCAAAAAATAATTTAGTCTAAAAAACACATTAAAAGTCAAAAATACATCCCAATATATCAGTTTTTCCATCAAAATCACATTTTGCCGGATTTCCTCTCCCTTTTCTTGATTTTGGGCTTAAATCATGCAAGTTTTTCAGACCTGTCAGAAGAGCGAGACCGCTGATTGCCTCACTGATACCGTCGGTGGTATCATCCATGCCACCACCGGCATGGCTTCCAACTGCAGAACGACTGTGTGCCTTTTTACTCGATATCTGTTGGATAATTGATCCAAGACAATTTCCAACTGATTTTAGCCTATATAAGCACCATTTTCCAGCCATTTGAAGGGTTCCACTCTCCCTCAACTCAAAGTTTTAAGCAAATTTTAAGTATTTTAGCTAGCTTTAGTGGGATAAAGTTTAGAACAGGTAAGAAAAGGGGATTCAATTCATCTTTTCTTGGTTTTTATCTATTGAACTCTCTGATATCAAGGTACATTTTACGTTTAGAATTCACCAAAATTAGGATTTAGAGACTAAATCACCCCTTACTTCCCAAAATAATCATTTAAGCTCCCTAGAGGTATCATATGGATCATGAAGAGGTGGATTCACGGCCCCAAGGTAAAAATTCTGAGTTTCATATCTCTTTAGGTTCCATTTTACTCATTTGTTGTGTTTTAGTTGCTGTTTGTGCTTAGTTTTGGGTTTTTGGTCGCTTCGCGGCCAAAAACAGCTGCTATAAGAAGCTAAAGCCGCCGGCGGTATCCATGCTGCCAGTGGCATCGTTGATACTGCCAGTGGCCTCACTTGCCCCCAGTGGCCTCATTTTCTTACAGGACCCTTTCTTTATGGTATCTAAAAAGACGTGTAGCCTGCCTATCTAACTAATACCATCAGTAGTATCATTGATGCCGCTTGAAACATCAGTCATGCCGCCGGCGACATGGCCTTCTAGACAATAGTTTTGTTTTTCTTATTTTTTAGCTTAGTTTAAATTTTCAAAGCTAGGATGTAAAGTACAATGACGAATAAAACAACAATAATCCGATTAAAACAACAATCGATTCTAAAATGTGGATATAATGGAAGTTTCCCTCAAACGTAGTTTAAATCTCATTTTTAGCCATCCAACCGGGCTCTATGAATTATAAATAAAATGTGTCATGTTCATGCTAACTTGAGTCTTGATTGGTTCACTAACTATACATGTTACGTGATATACTTTGTACAATGTGCTACTGTATTTGTGCTAACCATTTTGTGCAGGTAGATTAGGTTAAATGAATGCTAGGCCTTCGAGTATTTTACTTATTGTATAGAAAAATGTATAGGATTTGAATAACCATATAATCATTATTTTATTTTCCGCATTTATTTTTTGGATAACTGTAATAATTATTTATTTACCGCTTTGAATGCTTGATAAATGCGAAAACAATATATAAACCGAAAACACAATAAATAGGGTGGATTAAAATTGGTTAAGAAAGAATGAAATCTTTTAACTTAGAATCTCTGTTTTAAGGTACGGCCTAACCACCCGGTGGGAATATCGTACCTAAATTCCCGATGGAGCTTAATCGGGTGGCGACTCTATTTAAAAATACGGGATTTCAAGTCTCATATCCCTTAACATGCAAATTGGACTTAAATTCAACATCAACATCACTTTTATCACGCTAAAATGAGAATTAGTCCCTCAGCCGGCTTCATAGCGCTTGTTATTTCCGCACGTGCTACACGTCTCATGCGGTCCTTGAGGGAAAAAGGTCGTCCACTCACAGTTGATCTAGATTAAAGGTTTTAGCAAGTAAACATGCGCAATAGAAATTCAAAATTTAATCTAGTGTCAGAGATCTCCTAAGCATGGCATGATTGATAATAGTGCTAGTCTTAAATTATTCTAGGTCATAAACACTTATTCAAAGGAACTAATAATAATTTAACCACTTACTAGTTGAAGCATGAATCCCGTAGTCGGTAGAAAGACCCCTCAGCTATGTGCACATACTCCAAAGTAGAAGCCCTCTATAAATAGTCCACAAGAGCACCACCGACCAAAACCTTCTAGAAAGGGAGTACCGATAAATAAGTGGAAGATAGTTAGATCTCCCCTACTAATTTATTCTAGAATAAATTTCCTTAGTTTTCTATCCTAAATAAATACGTCTTTCAACAGATTACTTTTAATAATCAGAACAACTAAGAGAACAATAAAGAGCAAGAAAAGGAGTATGAAATTAAAGACAGAAAATAATGACTAAGGAGGCCTCTATTTGTAGTGGTTAGGGATTATTCAAAGGACAATAAAGTCCCTAACCTAAACAAATTAGAATTAAAATAGAAAGGGTAATTAAGACAATTCAATTAAATTAGGAAGTAGAGACTGACACAAACACTAGGGAGCTTGCTCTGGGAGCAAGCTCCCTAATCAAACCCTAACACTACTGGCCGACGGCCAGTAGTGTGGCTGGGCTTGCGCTAGAGCACAAGCCCAACCCTCTAGGGCTGTTGCTTATATAGGAGCGTAGGCCACGTGGGCTGCGCTATAGTGAGTCGCACTCTACGTAACAAGCAGGTCTAAGGCCTTAGAGTCCAGCGCAGCCCGCGGAAGCCCCTTATAGGCTGCGTGCCTATGCAGCCCATTATAGGCTTGCACAGCATGCACCATAGGCTGCAAAAGGCAGCCTGTTTGCGTAAGGCCTGCAGGCCTTTGTGCACTTCTGCACTGTACGCAGATCTTGTACATGTACTATCCAACAGTACATGTGCAAATCAACTCACGCAGCTTCCCTGAACCCCCCTCAATTTGTGATTCTAGTTCCCCCTTTTTCCATTTTAACCTCCTTATAATTTAACAGGTACTTTGGCCCAACCAATGAACATTGGTCTAACCAATATTATGGCCTAACCATATATTATAGTCTAACCATACTTGCTTGCTCTTCTAGATTAGACCTAGTCTAATGGTTCTTTACATAGCTCAGTCGTAGCTCAATGTGTGTGACCTTATAAGATCCTATAATATTGAGCCATCAAGTGTTTAACCTAGCTCAATCCCTTTTAGGAATTGATTGGCTTAGAGCTCCAGACCGTTGTGGACTCTGATAACTTTGATCGGTCATAGTGGCTCTCTAACAAAAGGCATACAACCCCTCAATATTCGGAATGTCATGTGCATTATGACTTAATCTGGGTTCTACAATAATATCAATACAATTTACTCCTTCTATCAATTGTTAAGTCCCATCTAGTTTCTAAGACTCGGTTTAAGTGTTAGTCCACTAGTAGCTATAATAGCTACCCTAGTGTTTAGTCTTGCTGCCAAAGCACACTACTAAACCATTTAATATGTTGATCAAGAATCCATCCTATCAACTCATACTCTGATCAGATGTTTACAAGTGTGTCACTTCTAATAAGTGCCCAATGTACATCTTCGTTATATTGTTATAGTGGAGTGATAGATTCCATCTTAACTACTCTGCTTACCAATGGACAGATATCAACTATACCCATAATCATCTGTATCACCTTGTCTATAGAGTGTTTAGGTATGAACCAAAATATAGCAACATATGAAAAAGGTAACTAGTAACTGAGGTCTAAAGATATTCGTATTGGTATTGCAATGAGACTATTAAAACACCAACACATAATATAGATTATCGAGTATTGTCTCTTAGCGGTCTCCAATGTATCTCCCTGAATACATTCATGTGTTAATCCATGGTACCACCCTCTAGGACCAGAGATATACTACTCTAATAAAATTCAAGAGGTATGACAACACATGCTAGTCTATCCGTATCATCAATGTCCAATCTTGATGATACTATGACTAGGGATATTTAGACAAATCATAATTGCACAAGAACCAGTTCTCACCTATATAGTCCCACTGTGCCCTTGCAATATGTGCTATGATTATGTGATGGACTTTTGCAAACACATCAATGAATATATTCTAAACCAGTCATAATATATTTTCACAGTCATTGATATAATAAAAGAATGCCTTTATTAATGTAACTTTGTTCGTACAAATGAAACTAACTAAGATATATTGCCCTAATTGCCTCTAGGGCATACATCATATCTAACAATCTCCCACTTGCACTAAAGCCAATTAGCTATATGCTGTAAGCCATAACTATTAACATGCTGGTCATGCTTAATCTGTGTCAAAGGGTTGGTCAGACCATCCTCTAGGTTCTGATCTATGGGTACATATTCCATCTTTATATCCTTATCCATTATCATATCTTGAACTATATGATATTTTCTGTGTAATGGTCTATTTCTCTAATGAGACTGTGGTTCTTTTGCCTGAGTAATAGCCTTAGTGTTATCACAATATAATACTATTGGATCTCACTATTAGACACTATACGGAGATCACCAATAAATCTCTTTATCCAGACAACTTGTTTTACTGCTTTTGAAGCAACTATGTACTCAGATTCAGTGGTTGAATCAGCAGTCATATCTTGTTTGGAACTCTTCCAGACAATTGCCCCTCCATTTAACATAAATAGTTAACCTGACTGTTACTTGCAGTCATCTCTGTCAGATTGAATACCCACATCAATGAATCCCTTTACTGTGAGATCACTTCGCCCATATACTAAGAACATTTCCTTAGTCCTTCTCAAGTACTTAAGGATATTCTTAATGGCCTTCCAGTGCTTCTCACCTGGATCAGATTAAAATCTACTTGTGATGCTCAACGCATGTGAGACATCAGGTCGTGTACATGCCATATCATACATGATAGATCCTATTGCAGATGCATAAGGTATTCTATTCATACGCAATCTCTCCTCTTATGTCCCCGGATGCTCAAATTTAGAAAGGTTAATTCCATGAGACATTTGAAGACAACCCTTTCTTGATTGCTTAAGGTTGAACCTAGTCAACAACTTGTCTATGTATGTATCTTGTGAAAGACCTAGCAGCCTCTTTGATCTATCTCTATAGATCTTTATACCTAGTATAAATGCTACTTCTCCAGGGTCTTTCACGGAGAACTTTCTTGACAACCACGACTTAACCATTTGAAGAAGAGAAATATCATTTCCTATTAGCAGTATGTCATCAACATATAGCAAAAGGAAAATGACTAAACTCCCACTAACTTTCTTGTATACACAAGGCTTATAAGCGTTTGATATAAAATCTAACTCTTTGGTCATATCATCAAATCTTATATTCGCACTCCTAGATGCCTATTTAAGTCCATAAATGGACCTTTGCAGCTTGCATACCTTCGAGCCATTCTAAGATGTAAAACCCTCAGGTTGTATCATGTATGTATCCCAATCAAAGTTTACATTTAGGAAAGTGGTTTTCACATCCATATGCCAAATCTCATAATCATAATGACCAGCAATGGCCAAGAGTATCCTTATGGATTTAAGCATGGCCCGGTGAAAAGGTTTTGTCATTGTCAATTCCTTCTTTTTGACTATAGTCTTTTACCACCAACCTTTCCTTATAGGTAATCATATTACCATCCTTATCGGTGTTCTTCTTGAAAATCCATTTGCAACCTATTGATGTAACCTCATCAGGTGCATCGGCCAATTCTCATACTTGGTTTTCATACATGGAATCCATTTCCGATTTCATGGCTTTTAACCATTTATTAGAGTCTGAGCACTCCATTGCTTCCTTATAGGTCTTAGGTTCATTATCCTTCATTAGAAAGATTTATTTATCAATTGTGATAAAAAAATCCGTATCTTTCATGAGCATTGGGGACCCTACCAGATATATGCAATGGTTGCTATGTAGCAGGTTGTTCCTTGATCACACTCTGTTGTGTTTCAGGTGTAGGAATTATCAGTTGATCATCTTGTTCGCCTACCTAAACTTCAAGTTCAAGGTCACTCCTACTAGCTTTTGCAAGCATGTGTTCCTTCCCAAGGAACTGAGCAGTCCTATAAACAAACACCTTTTCTTCATTAGGATCACGATAGGTATATCCTATTGTCTCTTTATGATAACCTATGAATAAGCATTTGTTAGCCCTAGCTCCTAACTTGTCTAACATTGTCCTTTTAACATAGGCATTACATCCCAAAACTCTCAGATGAGAAAGAGAGGGTTTCTTACTATACCACCTCTTGTATGGTGTTGTACCAACTGATTTTGAGGGCTCACAGTTTAATATATAAACTATGCTCTCAAGTGCATATCCCCAAAAGGATCTACTAAGACTTGCTTGGCTCATCATGGACCGAACCATGTCTAATAAAGTTCTATTCCTCCTCTCAAACATGTTATTGTACTGAGGAGTATAAAGAGGGGTCCATTGGGGTAATATTCCATTATCCCTTAGATAATCTTGAAACTCTTGTCTTAAACATTCTCCACCTCAGTCTGACCATAGTGCCTTAATATTCATTCCAAGCTTTTTCTCAACTTCATTCTTATAGTCTTTGAATCTTTCAAAACTATTTGATTTATGCCTCATAAGGTATAAATACCCATATCGTGAGTAATCATCGATAAAAGATATGAAGTAGACGAATCCTCCATATGCTTACACATTTATTGGACCAAATACATCTGTGTGTATTATTTCCAATGTACTTGTGGCACGTTGCCCTTTACCTTTAAAGGGTTTCTTTGTCATTTTGCCTAATAAACAAGGTTTGCATGCCCCATAAAACTCCCTGTGTATTAGGCCCAAGTCACCACCTTTGTGTAACTTAGTTAAGCGGTTTTTGTTTATATGGCATAAACGACAATGCCATAAGCTGGATGATTTGTCTTTATCTAATTTCAATCTCTTAGCATCATTCATATTAAAATTTTTAGCTTTAGTATTTAAAACATATATGCCATCATTCAAAACTCCTTTGCCATAAAGAACACTACTTTTATGAATTTAACAATCTTTATTATTAAATAAAACTTCAAATCCTTCTGCTACTAAACATGCAACAAAAATAATATTCTTAGTAATAACCAGAATATAATAACATTTATTTAATTCTAAAACCACTGGGCAATTTGAGACTATATGTTCCTACAGCTGATGCAGCAACCCGTGCTCCATTTACAACTCGTAGGTCCAACTCTCCTTTAGCCAGCCTTCTACGGTTCCATAACCCCTACATAGAAGTACAAATATGAGTACCACATAAAGTATCTAATACCCATGTAAACTCATAAGGAACTATAGTGAAATTTTCAATCATGACCATACCTAAAGTATAAGCATCTTTCAGCTTTGTCTTCTCATGCTTAGAAAATGCAACCATCAGCCATTCCACTCGCACTTCAGAGAGAGACTTAAGCTCAACATGATTTCTCTTACATTCTGCCTCCTTCATGAGTTTTCTTTTGACCTTTAAACCTCTCATCCTTTTGATCTTAAGGTCTTCAGTAGCAAGTCGATCCTCCAAATCATTTCAATATTGACTATCAACTAGCACGAGCATATCGATCATTTGAGATAAACCACAGTCACGACTCTTAAAGGCAAATTCTGATTTAATTTTAAGACATCTAGACTATAGTTAATTCCAAATTTCTTTAGCTCCTCTGAACTATCATACACGCGTATAACATATTCAGGTACTGAAGAGTCCTTTCCCATTCCCACATAATGCATGAAACTTTCCAATTCACCAAGTTTTGGGAGATTCCGAAGCAATGACTCCAAGTCTGGTTCTAAGTACAAATCCTAATATTTAGGTAGCAATCTATAAACCATTAAGTATTTCACTAACTTACAGTCTCTTTAATGCTTCCTATAATCATCAATTTTTGCAAGCGAAGGCATTTGTACCAAGATGTTTAGGGCATGGGTTATTAAGAGCATAAGTCAAAGCATTGTTCTCAAGAACCACCTCAAACCACTCCATGAAGTTCGAGCCTGCAAATTTGATTTTGTCAAGCGGTCGATTATTGATTGTTTTATTAAGAGGATACATACTCAACCTAGATATAAGAAAAGAATTATTGCTTTAGACTTAGTTCTTGTACATGCATTTAATTTAAGGTCTTTTAATTATATACATATTCCTACTATTTTATCTAGGTTTAATTCGAAAACATACTCTATTGTTTTTCGGGAAACATAGTTCAACCATTCTCCTTAGTAGGCAGCATCCATAACTTATTTAAGCTAACCCTTCCCATCACGAGTCAAGCTAACTTAAATAGTTATAGGAGGATCTAGTCCATTTGCATCTAATGCAATTGCTAATCCATTTGAGTTCCAACCAGTGGACGTGCATAACCAATTATATAGCTCCTCAAATGATGCCTCCAACCCAGTATTAGCTCTGATATTACGGACAACTAACCCAGTCCTATTAAGACTTAACCCTAATTTGAATCATGTGACTAGACGATGTTAAAAGAAGAAAGCACGTTGTGCGTGAGCAATTAATTCAATAAAAAAGCCTAGAATCACACTTCAATTTTTAGGAAGGCTAATTTTGTCTTCATATTTATATGGGGATTTATTGGTGCAACAGGACTCGCCTAATCTAGAACTTATACATGGACATGATTATGAAACTATAAATAATTTTCTGGCTAAAAGGAACTAGTAGGTCCAAACTAGGGTCATGCTCAATTGGTAATTCATAATCATTCCATCATGCCAAGACTCTACATAGCATGCAAAACAAATAAGGGGGTTCATTGTTCAAGTTCTTGTACCTATGTCTATAAGTTTTAATTTAACAATTTAAACTTTCATTTGTAAAATTATATATTGAATCCAATTCATTATAATAGAAATCAACTAATTCAAAAAGTCCCTTTGGTAATTAGAATCTAGAACCGATGAGAATTCCCAGGTAGGAGAGGCCCCCTTGAAGTGAATGAGCAACCAAGTCCAACCTTGCCAGAATAAACATGGGCCCTTCTGACTCAGTTAACCATAGACTAATTAAATTAAAAATTTTGTGCTTTTCTAATTTAAGAATTATTCCTTATAATTCAAAAATTAAAGCATTTACAATTTTAAGTAAAACATTGTTAATTCTTAGATAACTACCCTGACTAAGTTTAAGCAATACTTAATCTAGTTATCACAACATTTTCTATTGCAAGAAATAAATTCCTAGGCATGGCATAACATACACGAAAATATTTCATAGAAAATCAGACCTAGCATATTTCTAGTCAATCATACAATCGTAAAGGTAGACTCTGATACCACTGTTGGTCTAGATTAAGGGTTTTATCAAGTAAAACATGGGCAGCGGAAATTCAAAATTTAATCTAGTGTCCAAGATCTCCTAGTCATGGCATGATTGATAATAGTGCTAGTCTTAAATTATTCTAGGTCGTAAACACTTATTAAAAGGACCTAATAATAATTTAACCACTTACAAGTTGGAGCGTGAATCCCGTAGTCAGTAGAAAGACCCCTTAGATACGTGCACAGACTATAAAGTAGAAGCCCTCTATCAATAGTCCACACGAGCACCACCGACCAAAACCTTCAAGAAAGGGAGTATCGATAAATAAGTGGAAGATAGCTAGATCTTCCCCACTAATTTATTCTAGAAGAAATGCCCTTAGTTTTCTATTCTAAGTAAATACGTCTTTCGATGGATTACTTTTAGGAATCAGAATAACTAAGAAAATAATAGAGAGCAAGAGAAGGAGAATGAAATTAAGGACGAAAAATAATGGACGGGGCAACTATTTATAGTGGTTAGGAATTTTTCAAAGGACAATAAAGTCCCTTACCTAAACTATTTAGAATTAAAATAGAAAGGGTAATTAAAAAAATTTAATTAAATTAGGAAGTAGAAACTGACACAAACACAGTACAGCTTGCTTAGGGAGCAAGCTCCCTAATGAAACCCTAACGCTGCTGGCTGACGGCTAGTAGTGTGGCTGGGTTTACGCTGGAGCATAAGCCAAGCAAGCTAGGGCTGTCATCTATGCAGGAGAGCAGGCCACACGGGCTCATGTAGCTTGCTAGCGGGCTGCGCTCTGCATGATGCGCAGGCCCAAGGCCATCGCGCACCGTGGGCTACCTAAGGCAGTCCATTCACACAAGGCATTCAGGCCTTTGTGCACTTCTGCACTGGCCCGTACACAGATATTATGCATGTACTATCTAATAGTACATGTGTAAATCCACTTACGCAAGTTCCCTGAACCCCGCTCAATTTGTGTTTCTACTTCCCCTTTTTTCTATTTTAACCTACTTATTATTTAACAGGTTCATTGGTCTAACCAACGAATACTGGTCTAATCAATATTATGGTCTAACAATACTTCTTGCTCTTCTGGATTAGACCTAGTCTAAAAGTTCTTTACATAGCTCAGTCGTAACTCAAAGTGTGTGACCTTAAAGGATCCCGTAATATCGAGCTGTCAAAAGTTTAACCTAGCTCAATCCCTTTAGGAATTGACTGGCTCAGAGCTCCAGACTATTGTGGACTCCGATTACTTTGATCGGTCATAGTGGCTCTCTAGAAAAGGGCATATGTCCCCTCAATATTCGGAACGCCACATGCATTGTGACTCACTCCCGGTTCTGCAATAGTAATAATATAATTCACTCCTTCTATCAACTTTTAAGTACCATCTAGTTTCTAGGACTCAGTTTAAGGGTTAGTCCACTAGTAGCTATAATAGCTACCCCAATCTTTAGTCTTACTGCTAAAGAATAGTACTCAACCATTTAATGTGTTGATCAGGATCCCATCCTAAAAACTCATACTCTGATCAGAGGTTTATGAGTATGTCACTTCTAACAGTTCTTTACATTGGAGTGATAGATTCCATCTTGGCTTCTCAGCTTACTAACAGACGAACACCAACTATACCCATAATCATCCATATCACCCAGCCTATAAACTGTTTAGGTATGACCCAAAATATAACAACATATGAACAAGGTAACTAGTATTTCATATCAAAGGATATTCGTGTTGCTATTGCAATGAGACTATTAAAACACCAACACATAATATAGATTACCGAGTGTTGTCTTATAGCGGTCTCCAATGTATCTCGCCAAATACATTCATGTGTTAACCCAAGGTACCACCCTCTAGCACCGGAGATATGCTACTCTGAATCAAATTCAAGTGGTATGATGACATATGCTAGTCTATTCGTATCTTCAATGTGCAGTCTTGATGATACTATGACTAGGGATATTTAGACAAATCATAATTGCACACGAACCAGTTCTCACCAACATAGTCCCGCTATGCCCTTGCAATACGTGCTATGATTATGTCATGAACTTTTGCAAACTCATCAACGAATATATTCTAAACCAGTCATAATATGTTTTCACAGTCATTGATATAACAAAAGAATGCCTTTATTAATTTGACTTCGTTCAAACAAATAAAACTAACTAAGATATATCACCGCAATTGCCTCTACGACATACATCATATTTAACATAACAACCCCCAGTGGGCCCCGCCTCTCACCAAGGTACCAAGGGAGACCCACACATCATCGACACCTCATAGAGGCTACCTCAGTAATTTAGTCTTGCTACCAAAGTACACTACTCAACCATATTAATGTGTTGACTAGGATCTCATCCTATCAACCCATACTCTACAGATGTTTATGAGTGTGTCACTTCAAACAAGTGGCTAAGGTATAACTCCCTTATATTGCTATAACGAACTGATAGATTCCATCTTGACTACTTAGCTTACCAATGGGCGGACATCAACTATGCCTGTAATCATCCACATCAATCATCTATAGAATTCTTACGTATCATCCAGATTATAGCCACATCTGAACAAAGTAACTAGTATCTTAGGTCTGAGGATATTCGTATTGCTATTGCAATGAGACTATAAAACACCAACACATAATATAGATTACCGAGTGTTGTCTCATAGCGGTCTCCATTGTATTTCCCTGAATACATTCATGTGTTAACCCAAGGTACCACCCTCTAGCACTGGAGATATGCTACTTTGAATCAAATTCATGAGGTATTATGACACATGCTAGTCTATCTATATTCATGAATGTCCAGTCTTAATGATATTATGACTATGGATATTTAGAAAAATCATAATTGCACACGAACCAGTTCTCACCAACATAGTTCTACTATGCCCTTGCAATATGTGCTATGATTTTGTCAAGGAATTTTGCAAACACATCAATGAATATATTCTTAACCAGTCATAATATTTTTGTAGTCATCGATATAACAAAAGAAATGCATTTATATTTATTCATATAAATTTAACTAACTAAGATATATCGCCCTAATTGCTCTAGGGCATACATCATATCTAACATCCAGACCATGTGTATAAGTTGAAGAAAGCCCTCTATGGATTGAAGCATGCACCAAGAGCCTGGTATGAAAGACTTACTTCTTTCCTCATATCCAAGGGTTACATCCGAGGTAGAGAAGACACAACTTTCTTCATCAAGAAGAAAAAGGGTGATGTCATTCTAGTCCAAATCTATATAGATGACATCAGATTTGGAGCAACAGATGAGAAGATGTGTGAAGAATTCAGCACTAAAATGCAAAAGGAATTTGAGATATCCATAATGGGAGAACAGAATTTCTTCCTTAGTCTACAAATCAAGCAGAGTCTGAATGGAATTTTCATCAAGCAGTCCAAGTATACCAAGGAGATTCTGAAGAAATTAGAAATGGACAAGAGCAAGCCTATGTCCACTCTAATGGGATCAAATACAGTCCTTTCAAGGGATTGTAAAGGAGAAGATATAGATCAAAACCTTTACAGAGGAATAATTGGTTTACTTCTATTCTTGACAGCTAGTAGACCTGACATACACTATACAGTCTGCTACTATACAAGATATCAAGCCAATCCAAAGTATTCATATCTTAGGACAGTGAAGAGAATTCTCAGATATATTCTAGGAACCACTGAAGTTGGGCTATATCCTAGTAATGGAAACTTTACACTACAAGGCTTCACTGATGCAGACTATGGCAGAGACACTCTTGAAAGAAAGAGTACATCCAAAGGCTGCCATTTTCTTAGAGATTTCTTGGTGTCATGGTATAGTAAGAAGCAAACTTCAATTGCCTTATCAACCATAGAAGCAAAATATATGGTAGCTGGAAGTTGTGTTGCTCAACTCTTATGGATCAAGCAATAATTGGAACATTATAAAGTTCATCAGGATGTGTGGATGTTATGTGTGACAACAAAAGCACAATTGATATGTCAAAGAATCCAGTACTCTATAGCAGGATGAAACATGACAACATCAGACACCATTTCATCCGAGATCATGTAATGAAGAAGGATGTTGCATTGGTCTACATTCCAATAAATGAGCAAAGAGCAGATATCTTTACTAAGCCATTAAGTAAAGATCTATTCAACAAGCTAAGAGAATCAATTAGAATGTCTAATCCAATTTGAAAATGGATCCGAATGATATCCTGGTTTTAGTTTGGTATTCTACAAGTCAAGGAACCCAGGAATAAGGAAGAAAAATTCAAATCACTAGATCCGAAGGGAATATTGCCAGCTCAAGAGACATGATTGACAAATGGTAGTAAAAGTGAAAAAAAGTAACTGTACACGTTTTGAATTTCAAATGTTTATTGGGCAGTCCACACACGGTAAAATTCACAATTGTCTTAAAAATTAGACCATTCAAATTCTTCGATTTAAATGCCATTTACCTCTCTCCTTAAATTTAACTGCCACCTCACTAATCCAGTTAACTTTAACTGCATTTAAATTATAAAACTATCCCCGATCTTAAAAACTCTATAAAAAAGCCCCCAAAAATCCCTCTTCTTCTTCACGCAAGTAATAATCTACTATTAATCTGCAATTTTAATTCCAGAAACCCCAAAATTCCCAAATTCTCTTCTTCAGACTCTCAAATCACAGCTACTCAAGATTAGACCACACCTCTTCCCAGAAACACCTTCATAGTTGCTGAACTCACAGTTGCAAATTAACTGCATCTACATTTCAACACTATGTTTTTCAACACTGGGTGGATAGTAGAGTCATCAATATGCCCGTATAGATTATTCACTTCATTAAACAACACCGGAACACCTATGGCACGCTCATTACCAAGATACTCTTTGAACATGGAGTTAATCTAGCCAGAGTTACATCTATTCAAGGCAAGGAAATATTAGAGAAGAACTTCATAAAACTCTCCTTTAGTGAATACTTGGATGAGGATTAGGCCATTAGGTAGAGAGAGGAGAATAAAGAGAAAAGTAAAGTCCGGAAGGCCGGAACAATAGTTGAAGTTGCTTCGGAGGCTAAGAAAGCCCGAACTACCAAGACTAGAGCAAAGCAAAAAATAAACCTCAGGCCTATGATTAAGGAATAGAATGAGGATACAATGACCATCACCTAGTTACTGAAAACCACACCAGGAAAGCCTAAGAGAGGTATACTCATTAATGCTACAAATAAGAAGATAAAGGTAGTTTTTAAGCTTAAATCAACTGAAAAACTAGTAGTAGTAACTGCTGCAATCAGAAAAGGGCGGAAGGAAGGGGAAAAAACCACAATTGAGGAAATCCTAGAAGAGGAAGATGGCTCAGATAGTGAAGAAACAAGAAATGGTGAGCCTGCACCAAAGAAGCAACTTATCTAGAAAGGATCCACCTTTAGTGAAGCTCTTAAGGCAAAGAGGGCAAAATTAGCAGTCAAGTAGCCACCTGCTGGAATCACCACCCAAGAGCCAATTCTTATGATTCCAGAAATAGCAAATATATGTAAGGGAAAAGAGATTGTTGTTGCTTGGAAACCTATTCTTCCAAACAATATTATTCTAGAAGATCAACAGTATGTAGAAATGATGACTACAGTGTAAGATAACTTCAAAGCTAATAAGCTCACAAAGGAGGGACCTGAAGGCTCATTTAGAACTATAACTGATAGTGTTCCAGTCCTCGTTACTTCAATAGACCTTGCACTCCTAAAAGAAAGTGAATATCTGCATCAAGACTTGTATGTATTCAAGGCCAGAACTGAACCTCTTCTGAATAATCTTTTGAACCCACCAATAGAAGTAATTGAGGTAGAAAGCCCTATAAAGGCATCAGGAGGGAATGATGAGGACAATACCATCATTTTGGATCAGATAGAACTATAAGGTATAAGTCCTAAAAAGGCTCATGAAGGGGTGGCTGAGGACAATGCCAGTCTTCCAAAATCTGGTGTTGAAAAGCAGACTGAAGTAGAGCATATTGAAATACAATAGAACACTGAGGCAATCCCCATCTCAAACTCTTCTAATGATGTTGCTGATCAGTCTGTGATGCCAATAGAACTCAAGATAACTTAGTTACAGACTCCCAAATTGCATCTAAGGAAATTTAGTCTATCCTAGAGCTCAATGCTCCATAGGAGGGAGTTAGTTTGGGACTCATTGAGCATACTTCTAAGGTTGACTCTAAGAGCAAGGCTACTCCAGATGAAAGGATGGTTGAGAAGGTAGAAGAAAAGAATAAGGATGGAGAAAGCAATGAGGAATATTCTTCCAAATTAGAGGAATCCAAAAGTAGCTTTAGGTCTGAAGAAACTTCTCCCTTAGATAGCATCGTCAAAAGGCCAACAGTTAATCCCAAACCCACCAAAGCTAAAAAACTGAGAGTAGAAATAAAAATGATTGAGGAGGCTACAGTTGAAGGGTATAAAGAAGGGGATATCAAATAGAGTCTCCGGAGCATATGCAATCAGTTAAAATTAGTAGAGAATTAGATAAAAGGCAATTTCTTAACTCCGGATATCAAGGATGAATTAGGGGAAATCAAAGGCTCCCCATAGAATATAGCTACAAAGGTTGAAGCCTTCCCAATAGTTGTACTAGTGGCAGAAACTTCCTTGTCCAAAATCACTCCGGTGCTAAATTTTGCAACTCAAGCAATCACCTGAGCTGACTACAACTGCACGAGTATCATGGACCAAATTACTTCTTCATCTACTTATTTGGAGGCTGAACTTAAAGAGTATATTGATAGCAAGTTTGAAAACTTGGAAAAATTCATCCCAGGAGGCATAGTTGAATCTAGAAAGGGCATCATATTTGGGCTTACTTTTTAAATGAAGAACAACAAGCTGCCTAGGAAATGCTCTGCAATTTTATGGATGAAGGACTACCCAAGCTTCTAGAGAAGCATATAAATGACATTAGTGAAGACTTTGGGAGTCATCTCTCCGAAATTGACAAGCTAATCAAAAACCTTAAGGAATCCTACAATAAAGATCTCACAATGCTCAATTCCAGTCTTCACAACGTCCGGAGAGACATTATTGAGGAGGTTGAAAAATTAAAGTCAGGTATGGCTAATCTCTCTCTCTACACTCCTTCTACTTTCGAAACCATTCCAGAAAGCCTTCTCCTCCCAGTCTTCCAAAATCTTGTACAATACATTGGAGACACCAAATTCTTTGGATACAAGTGTGACTTAACACTTCTCAAGACTCTCTTCCCATTTTTCAAAAAAGAGGACATACAACACGCTCTTAAAATGATTTCGGACATGGCCAAGTCCTACAAGCAGCTCTGGGACCAACTCAAACCAGTCTATCTACTTCTAGCTACTGTTGAAACCATCAATGAAAAGCACTTGGAAGGAAATGTTGATTACTCAGTCTATTCTGAGGCTTCGCAAAAGAATTTGGACAAACAAACATACATAGTAATTGACCCCCAATCTGATGCAAACAATAAGGGGGAGAAGAGCACAAACAAAGAAAATGAAAGTGAGGCTATGGAAGACTAGAATAGTTATTTTGCATTGTAAAATCCATTAATAGCCAGTTTTGTAATTTTTCACTTATATATTTCTGTACATGTAATCCGGAACTTCATGAGGTTAACCATTATTAACAGCAGAAGTATATATAGTGAAAGTATTCTACTTAAAAATCTCTTCTAAGTACAATAAATAATTGTACTTCAAAAACTTAGAAGCTAGAATGCAAAAACATTGGGGGAGTTAGGTTGCTTAATTTATGGGGGAGTAAATCTATAAATCACTAAGTAACAAGAATCATACTTAGCTCACAAACCCCTTTTGCTTATGGTTAGATGTGCTTAGGTTTTTGTTTAATCAAATGGGGGAGATTGTTGGGAAACAATGATATAGAAGAACTAGTTAAAGACTATCCGGATCAAGTTTAAAGAAAACAAAAACATACAAAAAAAACATATAGTCTCCTAAGTCTAAGACAAGCCATCCGGACAAATATTGAAGACTATAAATACCCAAGCACACAAGGAAAGAATCCGGTTAAAGTTGGAAAGGAAATAAACTTTAAACCTCTCAAAAGCAACATCCGAAAGAAGAACTTATTGAAGAAGCATCCGGATACATTTGGTATAAAGACATCCGGAAGACTCAAATATCAAGACAAAGGGAAAAGTTTAAAGTTACCTTTTCCCTCTCTTTTTGGTCTAAAGTCAAAGATCCTTTTTGCCTTGAAGATGAAAGCTAGCACGCGTTCTAGAAAAGGACAAAAGGGCTGACACAAGAAAGAGAAAAGGTAACAACCGTTTTCATATAGACCAATAAGAATGGCATATGGAGCTCACACCAAAGTAAACGGCATAAAAGTTGGTGATTCACTAAAATCCAAATGAAAAGTTCACTGACAATTTTTTTCCTCAATCCCAAGAATTCAAACCGGTAAAAATTTATGCCTAACCAATTAATCAATGGCTCCAGATGTGTTACATCAGACTTGATCAATGGTGAAGATTCAAATCCACCTCAATGGTACACAATGACTACATTAATGTTTAAAGCCTGTAAAAGGGAAGCGTCATAAGTTGAGAAGGTGCTGGTTGATTTTACAAAAGCTATTAAAACGAAAACTCAAGCAATTTCAATCAGTAATCCCTCCAAGAACCAATTCATTTAAAATTAGTTTGTAAGAACTCTCAAGAAAGATTATAAACTTGAAGAGTTCAAAACCCTTTCAAAACAAAAATCAGTTGTCAAGATCTCATACTTGGGTGAGTATTGAGATTTAGAACTAGCTTAGAGTTGGTGCTTTAAGTGGAATCTCCCTGTAGGACTTATCTTAAATTTGGGTAGAATCTAAGTGGTATGTCCTACTAAAGTAAAAGGACTCAACTAGGAGTTTATGCTTCTAGTGATATATCCTACATCTGGAAGGGGTTACCATCCGGAGACAAGCTCAAGAGGACTCAGCTAGGAGTTGGTGCTTCTAGTGGTATATCCTACATCCGGAGGAGAATAAATCTCTGGAGATAAACTATAAGGCTTGATTCCTATCAATTGGAAAGGAATCCACTAGTGGAAAATCCTCGGAGTAAGGTCACTCCGGGGATTGGAATAGGTGAGGCCGAACTAGGATAAAATACTATGTTTGATTTTCTAACTCTTTATTTATTGCACATCATTTCATATTTGCATCATTCGGATCCATTATATCCGGAACATATCAAACACGCTATACAAGACTTTATCAAGTCTATTAATTCCATAAAAAAATGGTCATTCACCCCCCCTCAAACCTTATATAGACCCTTACAGGGACCAACACTTGATCATTTCAACAAAGGTATGCAAACTTGCCAATTCACCAAATTAGTTGTTGCAATATGGAATTAAATGAATATTAATTAATGCCCACGTCATCCATTTGAATGCAGTGAATCATGGAGTTAATAAAGATAAAGAAAAAAGGACCCCCGTGTGGATATAAATGTTTTGGAAGATGATATTTTTGGTCATCTAGAGCTAGAAAATAATTGAAAGTAATTCCAATCAAATTCAAATTCAAATTCAAGAGTCATTAAGAACAAGATATTTACCTAAAGGCCTTTGTCAACTAGCTAGACATGATTCACAGACCATTCAAGCTGGAAAAAAGAAATGATTTTCTTGTCACTGATATAAGAAATATGTTTGACTTAAGTATATTGTATCGAAAGACAACTTAATGTATAAAATTGTTATTTATTTGCAAATATCAATATTATTAAAAGCAACAAGTCTTGGTAATTATAGCTCGAATTGCTTTTTTACATGTAATTGTGACCCACCGAAATCAAAATCCTGGCTACGCCACTGGTTGGTGCGCTAATAGTTTTTGATGTTTAGCAACCTTTAATATTTGGAGCAATTAACTCAATAGTTTTATAGTGGTAACCCAACACTTTGAATAACTAATTATGCCAACAAAGTTATTAAGAACCCATATTTTTTTAAAATTTGCCTCATTGGGCGTACAATAGTAACAAAGAAAAACCCTCGTCCCACCCCGCCCGTATGTGGACTCGAACTTGCGGCTTCTAGAATCACACTTCAAGAGTCAACCACTAATAAGTAGTAAATATATATAAAATTTGTGAAGTTGAAATGTAGGCTTAAAATTGTCAATGATACATGAACTTTTCCCTTACTAACATAATGATACACGAACTTCAAAATTCAACATAATGATACATCAACTTTAAACTTTACTAACATTGTAGTCAATATAACCTTTGACTCTAAAAAACACCTTTGACCATGTACTTATCCGGTAAAATTGCCACCTCATTAAATTTTTTTGTATTCATTCCTATTCTACCCTTGAATGTCTAACCCTACAAGTTCGGCTTCCTCCTCCTCCAATGCCGACTACCACCACCACTTTTACTACACTGCCCTTTGCCTCCGTCTACATCAATGACTAAAATATCAACTCATTTCATAAATCCAATCGTCTTCATCATTCTTCTCATATTTTGTCTCAAATCCAGTTATGCCAATGAGAAAGCTAAAAGGGGTGAAATTAATGTCTTGTCATTGTCTTCACTTGTTCTGGTGGTCTACTCCAACCTCCAAATTGTAGATTTGAAAAACACATCCAAAACATTTTCTTCTTTAAATACTAAACCCTTAGACTAGTATACCCAAATTCGCTATGAGATACAACGCTTGTTGAGAGGAAATAAAAGCAGTTGCAATAAGATAGTTTTTGTTTTTTTTTTGTTCTTATTTGGTAGCTTCCTCAATAACCATCATGGTATCATGTGGAATCTGCTTCTTGTTTAGTTTTTTTATGGGTTTCAATTTTGAAAGAGAAATAATCTATTTTAATATAGAAGTTTTATCATATAATCATCAATTTTCTTAGAATTCTCATTTGCTGGTATCAATCAATATTTGTTTGAGTTCCGCAAATTTGTAAGGAATGATGAGTTGGAAGTTAGAATATGATAATTGATGAGATGGAACACTAAAAAGAAGAATAAGATAAGGAAGATAACATGGGTAAAAAGAATAGAGAGACAAATCAGGAATGAATGTGAAAAAAATAGTGAGGTGGAAATTTTACCGGAGAATTATATGGTCAAAGGTTATATTGACTGCAATGTTAGTAAAGTGTAAAGTTGATGTATTATTATGTCGAATTTTGAAGTTCATATACCACTATGTTACTAAAGGCAAAGTTCATGTACCATTATGGTTAATTATTAGTGTAATATAAATTATATTACATATTTAATATCAAAAAATATTAGTATTTTAACATGTATTTAAAAAATCCGATTCGACCTCCGATTTAATTTGGTTGGTCCTTAAATCTATGAATCACTTCCTTCACCAATTTTGTGATCGGTTTAGGTCTGAAAACCATGGTTATTCTTCTAGCTTTTTAAGATTATGAAGTTGACAAATATAGAATCGAAATGGACATACAATAAGAGTTTATAAATATAATCCACTTTTAAGTCGAAAACTTATTTGAAACTACTTATTTTAGTATATTTAAGTGCTGAAATTGATAAAATTGATTTTTAGATGAGAAGAATAGAACGTAAACACAAGGTGAAATATTATGGAATAGGGATCTACTGTATCTACATAACCATGTCATGAGAGTTTGTAAACCAAATGCGCTTTAAGTTTAGAAAGTATGTGAAACCATTTATTTTAGTGCAATTAAGTGCCGAAAATAACAAAACTAATTTTTAGTGCATTTGCTGTCTTCCAGAATCCCTTCTCATTTTAGAAATGGTTGGTGAAGACATTAAGGTAGTGGTTATTGAAAGTCTTGAAGAGGCACATAAAGAGGGAGTTGAGGTAAATGCCAACGACCCTAAAATTCAAGCAACCATTGAATCTGAAATAGATCTCAATGTAGACATTGCTACTAATACAACTGAGAAGGGTATAGTAGAGAAAAATCAAGGCAACTTAGATGTAAATGAATTTCAAATTGCATCTAAGGTAGATGAGCCTAACCTGGTGCCAAATGCACATGAGGAGGGAATTAATCTGAGTTCCAATAAGCATCCTACTATAGCTTACAAAAGGGCAATGACATTTTGGAAGAAAGGAAGGATCTGGAGGATCTGAAGAATTTGGAGATACAGGAAGAAGGTTAGGATGAGGATAAAGAAGAGGAAGAAATAGATGATGATTATGATGATGAGAAGGATGATGATGATGAGTGTACAAACTATTCCCTGGTATGCTCCTATGAACTAAGACCCAAAGTACGCACTCCAACCATGACAACTACAAAAGATGAGATACTAAAAATGGCTTGGAAATTACTAGAAGAGGTTGCTATGGAGGATAAGAAAAGTAGTGACTCTGATCATAAGCCCATTCTGAAGGATATCTATGCTAGATTCGAATCTATTGAATCCTCAACTCAAAAGCAGTCAATTTCCCAAGAGATGAATAATGAGTTGGATGAGATATGGAGCAGGCTAATAGCTATTGAGCAGAGGGTGAACATCTTCTCCAGTGATAACCAGGTAGCTGAAAAGCTCTATCCAAATTCACTCCAGCTCTGGAAAAACTATCTAAAAAAGTAGCAGAAGCTAAGCGCTATACTATCCAGGCTTTAACCAGAGTTGAGTCTTGTAATGCAACAGTGCTTGGACATATTGTTTCTACTACAGCTGATCTATAAAAGGAGCTTAAAGAATTTATGGAGAAAAAATTTAAAGATATGCTCAAAGCTCTTCCTAATGCTATCACTCAGAGAAAAAGTGAAATTTCCTCAAGAATCAATTCTCTCACCATAGAGCAACAAGAATTCAAGGACCAGCTAACAAAATTCCTCAAGGATGACTTGCCAACTCTTCTTGCCAAAGCTGCCGAGGACATAGGAAGTGACTGTCAAATAGGTCTCTTCTCTATGGATAAAATAGTTGGAAATTGGCGAGATACATTCAACATTGAGCTCTGGTACCTCATTGAGAGCATCCATAAAAGTGCCAAAACTATAAAAGAGGTCCAACTACTTGGGTCCTCCCTATCCGCCTTAAGCTTGAATGATGCTACAACTTTAACTCTAGGTTCTTCCAGATACATCCACGAAAGCATGATCCACCCCTACTTCCAACAGTTGGTTCAACACATTGGGGATACAAGCCATGGATGGTACAAATGTCTCCTCATCCTCATCCAGGGAATGTTCCCTTTCTTTGAAAAGGAAGATCAGGACTATGCTATAAAGATGCATCCAAATCTCACTAAGTCCTATGCTCAACACCGAAAGATACTTAAGCCCTTACATATAGTGCCATCTACAGTGGATAAAATCACATAGAAAAGGCTAGCATGAAATATGAACTACACACTTCTCTCTGGAGCATGGGAGAAGCATTGGGATTCGTAAAAGGTCATTGAAATTGACCCCCCAGTTGCTGAAAACAATTAGGGCGAGAAGAAGGACATGCAGGAAGAAGCTGGAAAAGGAAAGGAGAATGAGTAAAATATCTAGATTTTTCCTTATTATAATAGCTAGCTGTGTAATCACTCTTCACTTATAAACTTCGGTACTTGTAATCGTGCTTCATTGATGTTAACTATTGTTAATAGCAGAAGTTATATATAGTGAAAAATATCATTCAAAAATTGTTTCTAAGTACAACCATCAATTGTACTTCAAAAACTTAGAAGCTAATATGCAAAAATCTTGGGGGAGTTAGTGTTAGATATGATATGTGCCCTTAAGGCAATTAGGGCGATATATATTAATTATGTAATGGTACGAATAATTCATATTATGTGTCCATATATATAATGACTAGTTAAAATATATTCATTAATATCTGTATATGAAGTCCATGACATATATCATAGCATGAAGTGAGAGATCGTAGTTAGACTATGCTTAGAGAGATCTGCTTCATGTGCAATTATGATTATGTCTAAACTATCCCTTGTCATAGTTTCAATAAGAAAGGATATTGATGAAGCAGTAAGACTAGCATATGGTCAACTTTCTTGGAATGGGTCCAAGCAGTTAATCTCCCATAGCTGAAGGTGGTGCCTTAAGATTAAAACATGGATATATTTGATGGATATATTGGAGACCGCAATAAGATAAACACTTGGTATATATATCAAGGTGTTAGTGTTTATCTTTATGTAGTAGCTTTGCAAATATCCTCATACTTGTATACTTTGGTCATTCCCATTCAGTCATTAATTTAGGGTGTCATGAATGATTACCGGTATAATAATGATAGCATCTTGGTAAGCTATGTAGTTAGAAAGAATCCATCACTCTGGATATATTAAGGAGTTGTAGTTGACTACTTGTTGTAGTGATGATTGCTATAAACCTCTTATCAGAGTATGTGTTTGATAGAAATAGTTTCTAGTCAAACACGTTATTATAAAGAGTAGTATACTTTAGTAACAAGTAAATAACTAGGATAGCTTGGAGCAACCTCGCTATTAGTGGGTTAACACTTTAACCGAACCCAAAAAACCAGATGATACTAATATTAAGAATGGAAGGAGTTCATCGCATTTGGCAACTATTGCATTAACCAGGATTAAGTCATAAGCACAATTGATGTTCCAAGTAATGGGGGAGGGTGGACCCTTGCTAGAGGCATACTACATTCGTTTAAGGTAATCGAGTTCTAATAACAGTCTAGTTACTCAAGCCACTAGTTCCTATAGAACAAGGACTGGTTAAGGCTTAATAACTCAATACTTTGGGATCCTATAAGGTCACATACATTGGAATTTCATTCGACTAAGTAAAGAATTAATAGACTTGATCTATTATGAAAATATTAAATGTAGAATGGTTGGACGATTATATTATATAGTTTGATGAAGGTGTTTTGTGAAGGGCCAAAGGAGGAGACCAAGAAGAAGAAAGAGGCACCCATTTATGAGGAAATTTTTAGCCATTTGTTAAGATGCATTTTATGCATTTTATTATGGTAGAAATGGAAGTCCTTTTTTCATTAGACGATGCATTTCTACCATTTCATCACCGAGAATTTAACTCGATTTTTTTATAAGAAAGAATTGTAAATGCAATAGGAACTAGGCCACAATTTCAACTTTTCTTCTACTTTTTGAAGCAGTAGACATTTACTTAGAACTTCTAAAAAGAACAAACACAAAAGAAAATGAACTAAATCGTAGGAGTTTCATTTCCGACAAGCCATAATACAGTTACTGCTTACACATGTAAAATTTAACAGTCATCAATATGATTTGAAAGAAAAACCCATCAAAACTTATGAAAACAGGATTATTTATTTCTTAAGACTAGGTATCTTAATTTGACACTTTACAAATCGATAAGATAGTTACGGATCAAACTAATTTATATGTAAATTTTGAAATTAGTTAATTGAAACAAAAACGTCTTCTTGAAACAATTAAAAAACAAAAATAACCTTTAGAAACCGAAATAAACAAATAACAAATTGATAAAGAAATATGAAGTGAATTTAGACCTCAAAAGTGAAGAAAACTGGAATCGAATTATACCTTTGACTGAATTAAGAACTTAGTTTGACATAATAATAAGAACAAAAACAAATATGAAAAGTAGCTAATATTTTGTAAGTGAAAGGTATGATTTACATGGCTCAAAATGCCTTCTTATATAGGCTGAAATCAGTTCTAAAAAAATGTAACTCTACTTATTAAAGAATGGATTAATTGCAAAAGACCTTGATCATGTCAACAAAGATCATGTCCCCAAATTAGTTCCTGAAATATGGAAAAAAATGAATATGAATTAATGCCCATGTCATCTATTTAAATGCAACAAATCTTGGAGTTAATTATTTCCATGCTGTGAGTTACGTTATGCCTCTAACACGCGGCCACAACAATTTTGCCAATTTTGATTCTGGACACTTAATATAGTATGATATACAAATATACAAAATATTTTTTTAATGAGAATTAGATTGTGGAAAATGTGTTGTTGAATTAATATTTCATTGTTATGTTATTATGCTTTACGGATTACATTTGTTGAATACGAATATGGAAAAATATTTTTCTAAAGTCATTACAAAGAGAAAATTTGAACCCAAACTATCATCAGATATTTTTGCAATGCATGTTAATAAAGCTAATGAAAAAAAGACCCCGTATGGATATAAATGTTTTGGAAGATGATATTTTTGATCATATTGAGCTAGAAACTAATTGAAAATTATTCCAATCAAATTCATATTCAAATTCAAGAGTCACTAAGGATGAGATATTTAGCTAAAGGCCTTTATCGACTAGCTGGACATAATTTTTCACATACTATTTAAGCAGGAAAAAAAGAAGTGATTTTCTTGCACGGATATAAGAAATATGTTTAACTTGAGTATATTATATGGAAAGACAACTTAATGTATAAAATTATTATTTATTTGCAAATAACAATATTATTAAAAGCAACAAGCTTGGGTAATTGTTGCTTGGATTTTTTTGACCCACCAAAATAAAAATCCTAGGTACACATTGGTTCATGTGCTAATAGTTTTTGTTGTTTAGCAACCTTTAATATTTGGAATAATTAAACTTAGTAGTTTTATAGTGGTAACCCAATACTTTGAATAACTAATTATGGCAGCAAAGTTATTAAGAACCCACTTTTTTTAATTGGTCTCATTGGGCTTATTATAATAACAAAGAAAAACTCTCATTCTATCCTGTCCGTGCATGGACTCAAACCTGCGATTTCTAGAATCACAGCTTTAAGACTCAACGGCTAGTAAGCAGTAAATATATTTAAAATTTGTGAAGTTGAAATGTTGGCTTAAAATTGTCAATAATACCTAAACTTTTCTCTTCTAACATAATGATACATTAAATTCAAAATTCGATATAATAATACATTAACTTTACACTTTACTAATACTGTAGTAAATATAACCTTTGACTCTAAAAAAGCACCTTTGACCATGTACTTATCTGGTAAAATTTCTTCCTCACTAATATTTTTTTCACATTCATTCCTATTCTACCCTTGAATGCCTAACCGTGGAAGTTCCGCTTGTTCCTCCTCCAACGCCGACTACCACCACCACCACTTTTACTACACTATCCTTTGCCTCCATCTACATCAATGACTGAAATATTAACTTGACTCATAAATCCAAGTGTCTTCTTCATTCTTGTCATATTTTGTCTCATATCCAGTTTTTCCAATGAGAAAGCTAAAAGGAGAGAACTTAATATCTCGTCGCCGTCTTCTCCTTTTCTGGTGGTCTACTCCAACCTCCAAATTGAAGATTTGAAAACCACATCCAAAATCTTTTATTTTTTAAATACTAAAGCGTTAGAGCGGTATACCCAACTTGGCCATGAGATACGATGCTTGTTGAGAGGAAATAAACCCAGTTGCAATAGGATAGTTTTTTTGTTCTTATTTAGTGGCTTCCTCGATAACCATCATGGTATCATGTGAAATCTGTTTCTTGTTTAGTTTTTTTATGGGTTTCAATTTTGTCAAAGAAATAATCTATTTTAATATAGAAGTTTTATCATATAATCATCAATTTTCTTAGAATTCTCATTTATTGGTATATATCAATATTTGATTAAGCTCCAAAAATTTGTTCGGATTGATGAGTCAGAAGTTGGAATATGATAATTGATGAGATGGAACACGAAATAGAAGAATAAAATGAGGAAGATAAAAAGGGTAAAATGGTTAGAGAGAAACAAACTGGGAATGAAAAAAATAGTGAGGTGGAAATTTAACCGAATAATTATATGGTCAAAGGAGTTTTTTTTAGAGTTAAAGGTTAAATTGTAAAGTGTAAAGTTGATGTACTATTATGTCAAATTTTGAAGTTTATGTACCATTATGTTATTAAAGGCAAAGTTAGTGTACCATTATGATTAATTATTAGTGTAATATAAATTATATTACATATTTAATATCGGAATATATTAGTGTTTTACATTTGTCTAGAATATTCTATTCGACCACTGATTTAATTCGGTAGAACCTTAAATCCATGAACCACTTCCTTCACCGATTTTGTGATTGGTCCGAGTCTGAAAACCATGGTTATTCTTCTAGCTTTTTAAGATTATGAAGTTGACAAATATAGAATCGAAATGGACATACAATAAAAGTTTAAAAATAAAATCCACTTTAAGTCAAAAACTTATTTGAAACAGTTTATTTTAGTAAAGTTAAGTGCTAAAATTGACAAAATTGATTTTTAGACGAGTAGAATAGAACTTAAGCACAAGATGAAATATTATGGAATGGGGATCTTTTATATCTACATAACAATATCATGAGAGTTTATAAACCAAATGCGCTTTAAGTTTCAAAAGTATATGAAACCACTTATTTTAGTGCAATCAAGTGCCGAAAATAACAAAACTGATTTTTAGTGCATTGGCCCACTTCAAGAATCCCTTCTCATTTTGGAAAGGGTTGGTGGAAACATTGAGGTAGTGTATACTGAAAGTTCTGAAGAGGCACATGAAGGAGTTGAGGTAAATGCCAACGACCCTGAAATCCAAGCAACCACTGAAGCTAAAATAGATCTCAATGCAGACATTGCTGCTAATACAACCGAGAAGGGTCTAGTGGAGAAAATTCAAGGCAACTTAGATACAAATGAATATCAAATTGCATTTAAGGTAGATGAGCCTAACTTGGTGCCAAATGCATAAGAGGAGGGAATTGGTCTGATCTCTAATGAACATGCTACTGTAGTAGATTAAAAGGGTGAGGTCATTTTGGAAGAACGGAAGGATCCGGAGGATTAGGAGAACCCTAAGATACAAGAGGAAGTTAGGATGAGGATAAAGAAGAGGAAGAAAAAAATGAACATGATGCTGATAATGATAATGATAATGAGAAGGATGATGGTGATGAGTGCATAAACTATTCATTGGTAAGCTCCTATGAACTAAGACCCAGAGTCCGCACTCCAACCATGCCAACTATAAAAGCTTAGAAATTAAAAATGGCTTGGCAATTACTAGAAGAGGCTGCTATAGAGAATAAGAAAAGCAATGACTCCGATCTTAAGGCCATTCTGAAGGATATTTGTGCTACATTGGAATCCATTGAATCCTTAACTCAACAGCAACCAATTTCTTAAGAGATGAAAAATGAGTTGGAGGAGATCCGGAGTAGACCAATAGCAATTGAGCAGAGGCTGAACAGTTTCCTTAGTGATAGACAGGTAGCTGAAAATGCTCTATCCAAAGTCACTTTGGCTCTAGAAAAACTATCCAAAAAAGTCACAGAAGCTAAATGATATGCAATCTAGGCTTTTACCGGGGTAGAGTCTTATAATACAACAGTTCTTGGGGACCTTAATTCTACTACAACTGATCTATAAAAGGAGCTTAAAGAATTTATGGAGAAAAAATTTGAAGATATGCTCAAAGTTCTCCTTATTCCTGTCGCTTAGAGTACAAGTGAAATTTCCTCCGAAATGATTTCTCTCACCGTAAAGCAACAAGAAATCAAGGAGCAACTAACAAAATTCCTCAAGGATGACTTGCCAACTCTTCTTGCCAAAGCAGTTAAAGATATAGGAAGTGACTGTCAAACAGGTCTCTTCTCTGTGGAAAAAATTGTGGAAAATTGGCAATATACATTTAACATTGAGCTCTAGCACCTCAATGAGAACATCCACAATAGCGCCAAAACTATAAGAGATAAGGTCCAACTACTTGGGTCCTCCCTATCTACGTTAACCTCAAATGTTCCTTCAACTTCAACTCCAGGTTCTTCCAGATACATCCACGAAAGTATGATCCTCCCCAACTTCCAGCAGTTTATTCAACATATTAGGGAAAGAAGCCATGAAGGGTACAAATGTCTCCTCATCCTCATCAGGGCATGTTCCCTTTCTTTGAGAAGGAAGATCAGGACTATGCTATAAAAATGCATCCAAATCTGACGAAGTCCTCCGCACAACTCCGAAAGATACTTAAGCCATTGCATCTAGTTCCATCTGGAGTGGATAAGTTCATAGAGAAAAGGCTAGCAGGCAACATGGACTACACTCTTCTCTCCGGAGCATGGGAGAAGCATTGGGATCAGCGAAAGGTCATTGAAATTGACCCCCTAGTTGCTGGAAACAATAAGGGGGAGAAGAAGGACACGCATGAAGAAGCTAAAAAGGAAAGGATAAGAAGTAGCATAGCTAGATTTTTTTCTTATTGTAATAGATAGTTGTGTAATCACTCTTCACTTATAAATTTTTGTACTTGTAATCGTGCTTCATTGATGTTAACTACTGTTAATAGCAGAAGTTATATTTAGTGAAAATATCATTCAAAAATTACTTCTAAGTATAACCATCAATTGTAATTAAAAAACTTAGAAGCTAATAGGCAAAAATCTTGGGGGAGTTGGGATGTTGGATTATAGGGGAGAAACCACGTAAATGACTAAGTATCAAGAAACATACTTGGATCATCTTTCCTTGCATATATATGCTTCTGTCCTTAGGTTTTTGTTTCCATCAAAATGGGGGAGATTGGTTGAAATCAATAATCTGGAAGACTTTGCAAAAACCTCCAAACAAGCATCCGGATTAAGGTTTTGAAAAAAATAAAATCCTAATTCCAAGAAGGTCATTCGAATAGAGTTTCACAACAAAACAAACTCCTAAGTCCAAAGAAGACCGTATCTGATTCAAGACAGAAGAGAAATAACTCCTAAGCCCAAAAAGCAAGCATCCGGAGAAGATCACTATTGAAGTAACATCCGGTAAAGATTTGTCTAAAGACATCCATAAGACACATTTCACAAGATAAAGTGAATACTCAAATTATCAAGTTTCCCTTCAATATTGGTCTTAGTCAAAATCGTCTTTTTGCCTTAGAGAAAGAAAAACTGATAGCTTGCACAGTTTCAGAGAAATGGCAAAAAGCTCTAACACAGAGAGAGTAAAACGTAACAACCCTTTTAACCTAGACCAATAGCAAGGTGCGTGGAGCTCACAAATAGACAAACTTTGCACTAAATTTTGTAGTGCACAAAAAACCAAATAAACGACATTTGACATCTTTCTCACACAAATCCCAATAAATTCAAACGGGACATTTATTGGATCAAATGGACAGATCAATGACTCCTGAAGGGCCAACTCATATTTGATCAATGATGAAGAATGAAGATCTATAAAATGCTACATTTATGATCCAAGCATATAAATAGGAAGCTTCACAAGTTGAAAATTGACTGGTTGATTTTACAAAGCTATTACCTTGAGAAAATTGCTATTTAATCAGTGATTCATAATCCCTCCAAGAATTGAACAAATCTAATATATTTGTAAGAATTCTCAAGTAAAATTATAAGCTTGAAGAATTCAAAACCTTTCTTTTAAAGAAAAGCATTGTAAGATCTCATACTTAGGTGAGTATTGAGATTGGGACTTAGCTTGAACTAGGCATAGTTTAAGTGGTATATCCCTGTGGAACTTTAGCTTAAACTTGGGGAGAGTTTGAGTGGTATATCCCAAAGAGAAGAGGACTCAGCAACCTTGGAGTAAGTTTGGTGGTATATCCTACATTCGGAAGAGAGAATCTACAAAGACAACCTAAAGAGGACTTAACTAGCCTAGGTGTTAGCATTAGTGGTATATCCTACATATAGAGGAGAAGAACTCTCCAGATACAACTGTAAAGGCTTAATTTCTTCCCGTAAAAGAAATCTCTGTTGGTCCCTGTGCGACTATAGTTTGGGTCAAAGGGGGGTGAATGAACTTTTTTTGCAGAATATTGGACTTTTGACAAGTCAAGTATAGTGTGTGTGAGCACTAAATTTTAGCAGTCCTTCTCACAAAACAATGATGAGAGCTAGATAATGCAATTCTTTATAGGTGTTATTCATTAGAGGAGTTCCTACTACTACAGAGTTCAGTTTGCCCAAGATCAGGAGACTTAGAGGCCTTTAGGGACTCTTACTGGCCACATCTTGGGGGTACGGGTCCATAGGTTGACCTGTACTACCCCATACAGGTGGGAGGGACCTGTATGAGTCCCGCTAGGATCCATATGGGTGCCATTCTTACCCAAACAAGAAGAATGGCAGGTAAATAATACCATATTCGGGAGAAATCAGTCATGAATGCAATTTATTACGTTCAGACCCGATTTCCTCCTATAAATAAGGGATTTTTACCTCATTTCAAATAGCAATTTAGAAAAGAAATTAGATCATATAGTTTATGAAATTCGAGCAATATGTCAAGTAATAGAAAGGGTATAGTTGAGGTATAGGAGGTATAAAATAGGGAGAAAGCCTATTCCTTGAGGTTTTGTCCACATTTTATTCATTCCTAACTTCGTTTATTAAGATTTGGGGGAGATTCTATCCACATAAATACTCGCCTAAACAGTCCTAAAACCACTATTTCATCGTCTACTTTGGCTGGACTCTCTCTCAGCATAAGGATTGCTTCAAAGTGGATTCACAACACAAAGGTACGCTCTTGAGTTTCAAAGGGACTAACATCTTGTTAGTTTTATCATTCATTTCTACCTTTCTACAATTCTTCTCTATTCTAAACAAAAGTGAGATTCTATTTGGGTCCAAACAGGATTTATACGGGTGCCCTACACCCGTACGGGTCCCACTATTAGCCATACTGGTGCCCCTCACCCATACAGGTACTGGATCCTAGGCAGAATCCCTTTTTGATCTTTTCACCTATAAAATCAATCAACATCATCATTTTCCATGCGATCATTTTCACTAATAATCTGGTAAATCAACCCACAAAAAGTTAAAATGTGTTTCATTAACAAAATATGTTGAAGACCCATTATTTTATCTCGATCCTAGAAGCCTCCTTGGCACTATCGATCGCAAAACTGCCATGCTAACATAATCATAGTTTTCCTAACAAAATGTTGACTATGATGTGCTGTAACTGTGATAACCTCTGTGGATGACGATGATTTTATTTATTTTGTTTTAAAACTTAGAACAAATGTATAGGTTCCCTTATAACTCACCCCTTTTCCCCCGATTGTAATTTTTATCCCCCATTTATTACTTGTGCTTTATTATGAATTGTTGAATGCATGAATCGAGTGTGAAAGAGAGTAGAAAAAAGTAGGATTTCTGTAATAATTTCCCAAATGATGAAGAGAAAATGGTTTTATGCGGTGAATGTAATTTTGAATTAACTAACTGAGAAATAAGTGACTCATCGGATGCTCGACTCTCTAATCGAAAAGGTATGATTCTCCCACCCAATAAGAACTTTACAAGAACTCCTTCCCAAGTAGACAACTTGGGTTGAGACTCTATTGTTTGTATCAAGATTTGGGTCTCGATTCTTTTATTCATTAAAATTGGTTAAAATGTGCAAACTTGAACTAAATGATTCTATCACGCCTAAATCAACCAACCCCAAGTGGACCCCATCGCAAGGCACCAAGGGAGATCCACATATTCTTGACATATCACAGTGGTGATCTGCTAGGGACATAATCTTTTAGCTTGCAAAATTTTGGTTTATTTTAAAACCTTAAAAGATTAAGACGATCACAAAAAATCATTAACTTAATTCAACCTGTTTTCTTTTTCATTATTTGGGAAAATTATTACACTCTATCTTCTCACCTTCTTCTCTCTAGAATTAAATACGATCTTCTTCTAGCGCTAGGTTAGGGTGCCCTATTTTTCCATGAAACTCATAAAAGTGTCTCTCATACCTGCCAGGAATTGGAGACACTCTAGTGGGTGGAGCACTCATTTTCATCTCCCTCCAAAAGAGGCTTGATGCGATGGGAACCTACTATATCAACTTTCATTATGTCCCTACACCATTCTTATCTAAAGCCTTAGAATTTTACCCTCTAGGTACCTTTTTCCAATGAGATTAGACTAGGTCGCCCTTTATTATCCTCGTGGTAATCAAAGGAATATACCTACAGAAGACCGAATGGATCATGTACTTTGATAGGGCTATGAATTGAAATGGTGTTGGTCTTGGGGTGATCATCATTAAGCCTCAAGTTAAGGTTATCCTATTGAGCAAACGATTGGAATTCCTAGTAACCAATAATGGAGCTAAGTATGAAGGTTTTCTCTTTGGTCTTGATGCCCTACTAAAAGAAGGAGCAAAGGAAGCGAGGGTAATGGGAGATTCTGCACTGGTGATAAAGCATGTTATAGGGGAGTGGGAAATCAAAGAAGAGTCACTCAGGCCAAATATGGAAGCAATTTAGGAACTGTTAGTACAATTCAGTCACTAATTCTTTCAACATGTACCTAGGGATGAGAATCAGATGGACGACTCTTTAGCCACCTTGGCCTCAATGTGAGAGGGAGAAGAGACTTAACCCATCCATCCATTAGTAACAGAAATGGCTTGTTCCCCATTTCATGAGAAGGTTCAAGTTATGACTACAGAGGAGCAAAAGGCTTGTTGGTACGATGACATTAAGAGGTTTCTAAAAGAAGGAGAGTGTCCCAGAGGGTTATCAAGTTCAGATGACATGACTCTTAAGAGATTGGCGACACATTTTAGATTAGTGGATGAAGATCTCTTCAAAAGAACAGCTAAAGGTTTATTGTTGAGATATTTTTATGGAAGAAAAGGCAGAAAGCGTAATGCCCAAGTGCACTCAGGGGATCGTGGCCCACATATGAATGTGACAGCTTTGGCTAGGAAGATTCAGAGAATGGCGTACTTCTGGACCACAATGAATGCTAACTGTATTGACAAAGTTAGGAAATGTCATGAATGCCAGATTCATAGGGATATACAACATTTACCCACATCCGAACTTCACATTTTGTCTACTCCTTGGCCTTTCTAGGCATGGGGGATAGATATAATTGGCCAAATTCGGCCATCATCAACCAATGGACATTGATTCATTATAGTCGTAGTTAATTATTTTTCAAAATGGGTAGAGGCTGAATCCTACACCAGTACCACCACCAACAAAATGGCCAAGTTCATAGAGAGGCATACTTTTACTCGATATGGAATTCTACACCATGTGGTCTCGAATAATGGAGTTCAATTTCAAGGGGCCATAACTGAATTATTTGAGAAGTTCAACTTTGAGCATCACAAATAGTCTCCATATAGACCACAAGCTAATGGGGCAATTGAGGCTGGTAATAAGTCAATCAAGAGGATTCTTTAAAAGATATTGGCTACCTACAGGGATTGGGCCGATAAACTTCCATTTGAAGTTTGGGGGTATAGAACTAGCGTAAGGACACCTACTAATCAAACACCTTTCTCCTTGGTATATTGAATGGAAGCCATGTTGCCTATCAAAACTGAAGTAGATCTCTACGATTAGCACTCGAAGCTCAATTGAAAGAGTCAGATTGGGCAAGGGCTAGGTACGAACATTTGAATGCGATAGATGAGAAGTGAATCAAGGCACTTGACTACCTATAGATGTACCAGCAGCATATGGCCCAGGCATATAATAATAGAGTCAGATACCCAAAGCAACCTCTCAAGGTGGGAGATTTGGTACTCAAATAGCTATGCCAAGTCAACATTGATGCTAGGGGCAAGTTCAGGCCTAGTTGGGAAGGACTGTTCGTGGTTAAGAAAGTCCTTGGCAAAGGAGGAATTAAACTCATGGATATGGATGGAAATAAATTCGTGAATCCAGGCTTAAGTGTTATCATGTCTTGGTCAAAAGAACTAGATCACAGAAAAGCAGCACAAAGAATAAAAGAAATGAAGAATAAATCACCCGATGAGTAGTCCTCTACTGCTCAGGCAAAACTTAGGGTGCAACCCAATTATCAGTATTCTATAAATCGGTCAGGAAAAAGTTAGGGTACTCCGACTTAAATGAAGCCTGCTAAGTTGAAAACCTGAAAAGGGCGGCTTAGTCAAAAGTTATTGCATTAATATAAAAATGTCAGTTGCTTTCTGGAAAATCTATTATAAGACTAGTAGGCAGTAGGGGTTAACCGTTGGAAATTATTACCATTGCCTATGTACTCAAATTAATCTCATCAATGAACATGTTATGATTTTGCTAAGAATTTTAGTCTTATGAATGTATGTCTTTAGGTGAAATAATCGCACGTATGTGGACACCAGTTTTTCTCTACATTTTGTGCTCCCTATTATTATCCTTACTGCGCGTATAGAAGACAAATTCCCAATAAGCCACAAAAGAAATAATGTTTAAGCAAAAGTTGGAAACGTCTACTACATTGAAAACTTGAAAGGGCGGTCTAGGCAAAAGTTAAGACGAAAGAAAAAGAAAGATAAAGCCGGTTGGATCGAAAACCCGAAAAGGCGGTCTAGGCAAAAGTTAAGGCAAAGGAAAGAAAAAGAGAAGTCCGCTGAGTTGAGCCATCATGGACAATTCAGGTAAAAGCTAGGACCAAAGGAAATGAAAATAAAATGTTCGATGGGTCATCTCACACCAGATGGTCTATGGAAAAATTAGAACTCAATTCAAAAGTGCCAATTTTGTTATTGCACTTGCTTTTGTTGGTCAAAACATCATTTGTAATTACAATGTCTTACATCTAGGATCTCTAAAACTTGGCTCTCCCACTGTGAAATCGCATGATAGCACGTATCCCTATAAGTGACAATATCGACTAGCCTTGGTAATACTTGTCAGTCTAGATTGGGTCAATTCATCGTGATCAGTAACTTTGAGTGTTCAACAGTTCACTCACTTGCTCGTGGTACACTTTAAATGGGCTTCATTATTAGTTATGCCAAGGGGCAGTATGTATTTAAAGACAACAATATTCAATGGATTCAGTTCGGAAAGAAGGAAGAGTTCAGTATGCATAAGGTTAAACAGCAACAGTATTAGTGCAAATGACATCCAAATTTACATCAAAACGAGCCACACAAGGCTAAAAATGTCAAGCATCCAAATAAAATGAAAGAGATCCTAATCTAACCTATATAGGGATCCTGTCCCTATGGTACAACATGGGCCTCGTCAGCTAGCTGGTCCATCATGTTGAACATCACATGGTCCCCCATACCATCTCCAGCCATAGTACCAGTCATCTCAACCGACTACTACACCTCTTGCTCGGCTCCACCTCCTTAGGTCACTGCCGGTGATACCCCAATAGGTAGAGTGGTCATCCTCTGAAGATGTGTTTGATGGTTCAGGTGTCCACCTGCCCTCAGTCATCCTGGCCACCTGTTCTAGCACTACTCTGCCTCTACTTTGGCCCGAGTTGTCTCCTCCCTAGCCCTCTCCAGGTCTGCCTTTAGATGTGGGATCTTATCCAGCTATACAGTGGCTACCTGCAGCTGCTCCTCTATAAAGCTAGCTCAATCATCAGCAGTATTTAGGTGGCATGCAGACCTTTCATACTCCATAGCCAGCAAAGTCTATAGGAAAATCAGGTGATCAGTACACATATGTAAATATCATAACATGCATGTATAGTTTGTTAAATTTTGCAGGAAAAATGAAGCTTACCATAGCAAGGGCATCTTGTGCTAACATTAGATCTCGGGTTGAGAGGGCATCTCGGAGCAATCCTCTCTACCTCGGCCACAGACACCTTTGAAGGACCAATCAAGTCAATTTAGAATGTAACTAATATGTTTGACAAAGGTATCAGTTGAAAGTAAAGTGTAAGAAGACTTATGTGGGTAGCGCTAGGAGGAGTGAAGTGGATAGTATGGACTGACTCCTCAAGCCTACACACAACATGCTTCCCCGAGTGGTTGAGGAGTCAAAAAGAGGAGTCTAGATTGGTCTGGAGGATACCCTCGCTAAAACCCTTGGTAGCCTTGGCCCGCTTTGCCGGCAGCTCAGGATGAGCTAGCCCAGCAGGAGTAAGGGCAGCCGGTCCAGCAAAAGTGGCGGTAATAGCAATCTTCCTTTACTTAGAGGTAGAAGACTGCATCACGATTCATAGATTATCAGGTCCTCTGTTCATGCCAGTAAATGTAAAATTGCAGAAATTTACAAGATTGAATTGAAAGGTTTAGTAGGGTAGAAGAAGTAGTAGGTCTAGGAAGACCCTCAGTCTGACAAATGAAGGGCCCCCACGATCACCCCTAGGTCCATCACTGTCCTCATCGTTGTTGTCTTCTTTGTGGTAGAACTCAAGGTACCAGCCGCCCAGATGAATCCGAGGACACGACTAGATGAGTGAATCTTGGATAAAATCTGGGTAGGACCCCTTAACTGATAGCATGCAAGCCTTCTCGCTTAGAAGGTACAACCCCTTATCCGTTTTAGCCATCAGGTAAGGCCAATACACCCCCTCAAGCATGGATGGAGGGATATGCCTCTCAACTACTAAGCTCATCCGCTAGCCGTGAACCCGCTCACTGAAGTACCACTCCAATGAGAGCGATGACTCCAACATGAACTGAAAGTCATCCACACCATGCTGCATCTCCCCAATCTAATTGTGGATGACTAGATAAGTCCAAGGGTCGTGAACAACATGCATGTGGCCAAAATGCATAGTAAGAACCCTAATTTTATACATACAATTTACTATTAACGGTTTGTTGAATTGTAAATACAGGATTAGGCTTGAAAGTTTACCCAGTCGGAGCGCAGCTGGCAGATGTACTCCCGGTAATCAGATATAGTCCTAGCTTTCTACTGCTAGGGGACTATTCACTTCGAGATAACATGGGTCATCTTAGGCTGCCTAGATAGGCTAGGCTTAGGGATGAAGCAGTGCTCGAATGCCCACATTTGCAAAAAGAAACTAAAGTTAGTGGCTAGATGGTCAAAATCAGAGTAAAAGCATAGAGGATTTTAGAATTTACCAAAAGAAGTAATTGGCTAATCTTTAGCTCCGCTTGCAAACCTCAAATGCCTATGTCCAGGCCGTAGTATAGCTAACCTAGAATAGCCCGACACTAGTTCTTCCCAAGCACGCTAGCAAGATCCTCTATAGCAGATAGCAACCCATAGTTGACATTGCTCAAGTAGGTCGGGAAGAAGATGGTAGTCAAAAGGGTCAAGAGGAAGGACCTAGCATACTGATCCCTCCTCCCCATGGTAATTGGACTCGGCTACGCCCTCTAATAGGTGTTCAGATCCCCGTACTTGGCCTTGTCCTTCCTGCTAGGGTGAAGCCCAAGAAGTCACTCTATGTGGTCCTTCACCTCAGCTCTTGAATGCTAATAGTCGACATAAACATCTAAGTGGATGATCTCTCCATCCCAAGCTAGTCCCGTTAGTGCACACATATCCAAGGGAGCGATGGTAACCTCCCCGATAGCGAAGTGGAATGTATGCATAGTATCCAACCATCGCTCAGCCAAAGCATAAATGGCAGCTGGAGTAAGCATCTTCAGGCCCATGGGAATGGCCTGAACAATATTAGTGAAGCCCAAAGCATCAATACGGGCCAACAGCTCAGTATCCCCTATTGAACATATCTCCTTGTACCACTTTGGACAGAAGCTTAGAGCTCCGATGGTCTTTAAAGGGAACTGCAAATAAAAAATATCACTACAATAAGGTTAGAATGCAGTGAACAAGTTAAAAATCAGAAAAAAGTTGTAAAAAAGGGAGATGCCAATATTTTGTCCTAAAACATGGAACCCGTATGGGTCCACCTCACCTATACGGGTCATGTTACTCCACCCGTACAAAAGAAGGACCCGTACGGGTCCTCCCCACCCATACGAGTCCTCTGTAAACAGTCCCTTAACGAGAAAATTCCTAAACAAGCCATTTTCATCCAAATTCAACAAAATCCTAATCTAACCAATTATAAAAGCTCCCTACACTAAATTTACATGCATTAGGCTCTACTTTGATCCCTAAAACACCCTAAAATCATGTCGAATCAAGGAAATTTGAAAACAAGGAAAAATCAGAAATTGGGAATTTGAATCCACTTACTTAGAGTTCAGAGGGGTGAGTAATGGAGGAAGGCACCAAGGGGACTTTAGAAGTAGGTATAAGGACCAGGAAATCATCCTCTTCGTGGAATGCATATCCCACGACCACCGAACATCACCGAAGCTCCAAATTTCCAATTTGTGGCAATTCCTCATGCTTGAGATTGAAACGGTTAGTGTTAGGAATTTTTTGTACATTTTTTATTAGGTTTGGAAGAAATTCTCCAAAGGTTGATTGGAATTGGAAGTTTTGTGAAAGCAGAGAAGGGAAGGACTCTTCAATTTTTAAAACCTGTCCCGATGCTCCAGTACAGCTCCATAGGACCCTGGTGTATCGAGTCTCATATTCTAGCAATTTCTTGCTAATATAATAAACTACGTGTTCTTTCTTATCTTTGTGGGGCTGAACCAGTATAGCTCCTATAGATGTTTCTTCTATTGCCAAATAGAGAATGAGTGGCTTTTCGAGAATCAGTGGCTTCATCACAGGAGGGTTCATTAGATAAGCCTTGATCCTATCAAATGCTTCATGACATTGGTCGTTCCATTCTATTGGTTGCTACTTTCTTAAGAGCTTGAATATAGTTTGAACGTGGTAGTGAATCATGTTATGAAGTGGCTGAGATACTGTATGGACCCCAAGAAACTTCTTACTTCTTTCTCATTTTTTGGTACAGGCATTTCCCTAATGGTGTTAGCTTTATTGGGATCCATATCTATGCCTCTTTTGCTAACCATGTGCCCCCGTAATTTGCTCGATGTGGCACCGAATATGCACTTCTTAAGGTTGAGACAGAGATTGTATTTCTCAATTCTTATGAGGAATTTCTCCAACACTACTGGGTGCTGTCTGGCATAGCATATTTCACAAGGATGTCATCCATGTAGACCTCAACTTCTTATGGATCAAATCATGTAGTAACATTGTGACTGCTCGCTGGTAGGTTGCCCCTACGTTTTTTAGTCCGAAAGGCATCACTCTAAAATAATACATTCCCCAATCTGAGATGAATGCAATTTTGAACTTCTCTATCATGTTCATGAGGATCTGGTGGAACCCAGAGAACCCATCCATGAAGGAATACATGGACCCTCTTATAGAGCTATCTACGAACATGTCAATTTATGGCAATGGAAAGTCATCCTTAGGGGTAGCCTTGTTCAGGTCCCTAAAGCCGACACAAACTCTGGCGTCACCATTTTTCTTAGGCACATGGACTATATTGGATAGCCAAGTAGGATACTCAATAACCTCCACAAAATTAGCCTTGATCTATTTGGATACTTCTACTTTGACCTTTTCTTCCCATTTTGGACACATCCCCCTCATCTTTTGCTTTACTTGATGAAACTTCGGGTCTATGGGAATCTTGTGCTCGGCAATGTGCCGATGAAGTCCTGGCATGTCCTTATAAGACCAAGCAAAGGCTCAAACGTGATTTTTTAGTACTTTTATAAATTCTCTCTCTTGCTCGATGCGAAATTGATTGGAAATGTATACCGTTTTTGGATCATCTTCCGTATATAAGTTAATTTCTTTTATAATATCATTATTAATGTTAAAGATGTTAGACGAATGCTAGAATGGATGCATGGAATCGCAATCAGAAACACAATCCAAATAAGCAAAGTTCTTCATCTTATTATGATCATAAACTACATTATTCATTTCAAACATATTGGAATTGGAAACAAATGACTCATCCTAATCAGTAGGGTCTGGCTATGCAGCGGATGATTCTTCTGTGGCAGTCAGCTTCAGCAGGATGTCCTCATCATCTTCCTCTGCTACCTTTGTCTTGCCCTGTATGAATTTGACCATGTCCATGATGGCTGGGCTCAAGCAACCTCCCTTGCTCCTTGCTTCCGCTACTATCTTGAGTTGTTCTTGGAAATAGTTGGTTAGAGTGTCAAGGATTTCCTCTTCTTTGCTCGGATTCTTAATCTTCTTTAGGTGGACTTGTTCATCAAGAATTTCCGCAGCATCTGACTAATGACCTTCTTTCTTCATCACACAAGCAACAGAGCATTTACCGTGCTTACCATAGTTGACTACATATGAGTAGATTTTAAATCCCAGAAATGTCCTCCCTTGGTGAATAATAGGTTTGGGGGTTCTGTTGTATGGTTGCTTTGACTTTTTTTGAAAGATCATCTTGTTGGAGATTCTTTTGGTGCTTGTATAACTGAGTCCTACAGGTTTCCATTCTCCTGCCCCTATATTGAAGGTTTTCATTCCCTGCTCAAGGGTACCTAGCCCATTTCCATGAGTATGGTGCTTCTGCATGGAACCTTAAATGCAAGGGCCCCAATGCACTTCTAGTTACCTGTTTGATCCTTAACTGATTTTGGCTGTGGTGAACCCTTTCATATGGCTTTCTTTCATTTTTAGTGATGCTACCACTAATGCTTCGTCAACCTCCAGAGTGATGATCTTTCCATGGAACTGAATTTTGATTTTCTAGTGAAGAGTGGATGGAACCCTCCCAAAGCATAGAACAATGGTCGTCCGAGCAGCATAGAGAAAGTCATCGGGATGTCTGTAACTGTAAAAAGCACAATAGAATAGATTTCTCTAATAGTGACTTCAGTTTCAAATGTACCAATGACGGTTCTCTTGGGATTATCATAGGCCTTAATGACTGTTGTGGACCTCTTCAAGTCCCTCTTGGTTAGTCCTAGGATTGGCAGAACATCCTTAGGACAAACATTCAGAGATGAGCCATCATCAACCATTACACACAGCATAATGCGCCCAAAAACACTCACCTTCAAGTAGAGAGCCTTATTGTGTCTCATCGGGCAAATCTGAGCTTGAGAAAACAATGTCGGGGATAATAGTGCTAGTCTTGGTGTTAAGTAGTGCACAAACTTGTTTTGCCGATGCCAGGGGAGATGTTTTAATGTCCATCATATTCTTCTAAATAGCAAGCCTATGATCTTGAGAACCAAGGAGGAGGTCCCAAATGCTCATTTTGGTGGTGGTGGCTTTCAACTGGTCCACGATTGGGCTTTCTATCTATTTCGAGGACTTAATAAAAGTAGGAGGTGTCGGAGGCTCTATTCTTAGCACAGTGGGGGCTATTGACCCAGTGATTTTCCCTCCTCTAGTGACAGGACTGACAACCTGGGAAGGCAATTTTGTTGTTTCGAAGACTTTAAACTCGTCAAAATCTTCATCAAGTGGTATTTCTCCCAAGTCAATCGGTTCATTCACAAAAGATTGTGCTTTGGTGGCAAAGGGCCACTGCATAAAGGGGACCTTTTAAGGCTATCTTTCTGGAACAATATGGTTCTCTTGTAGGATTTGGCATAGAATGGGGTTGGAGTCTTGCCCAATCATGTGAATGGATAAGGAAGTTCCATCAGTCGGATTCTGATCATCGTAGCCTATGACCGACTCTTCTGGTTCATCAGAGTGCTTATTCATGTACTAAGGATATTCCTTGGAAGACTTCATCAAAGTCAGGAAGACGGCATTAGTTGCCTTCCATTTCCAATATAACAGCGGGTTTCCATATTTATTGAGCTCGGGAGTTATATCCTCTGGTGGGTCTATCCATGTAAAGTAATTGATGAATTACCTAGCCATAGTGTTCTAAAATGACTTTTGGTAAACTGTTAGCCCTTCATATCATACGATTGCCTTCTCTCGAAGAGTTAAGTGGAACCTTTTGAGCCGATGGGCATAGTGAATGTACCCATCATTCATCATTTGCACAAATTCATGGATGTGAGGGCGTGGCCTTGTGTCTCCACTGTAGAATATGGGATGAACTTCTCTCAAGTCTAGACTTCGGATTTGATAACTAGCCCGACCTAATTCATTTTCTACATGGATTCTCTCCACAATATACTCCTGAGAGGGTTCTTACACCTCGTCTTAGATCATATCAATGAAGTGCTCACTGTTTAACTCAAAGTCTGTAAAATCTCCAAAGACGAGGCATAGCTATCAACACTATCATAGTCAACTGTCATGCAATTATGAAAGGGAGTCTCATACTCAGAATCCCTCGGTGAATGGTTTAGCTCATTGTCTATAAAGACCTCAGGTTTGTACCCCAAATTAACCACTTCACTTTCATCTTCGTGATCTTACTCATTAGAGTCCTTGAATTCTTGTACTTCCTCATCTGAATCCTTAAAAAGTTATAGCTCATTCATTGGTTCAAAGACCCAATTTGGCATTTGCTAAATTGGCATATCGTCATCAGAACATTCCTTAAGATCTTCCTCAGGGTCTTCCTCATGGTCTTCCTCAGGGTCTTCTGTAGGGTCTTCCTCAAAATCTTCTTTAGGATCTTCCTCAGGTTCTTCCTCGATATCTTCCTTAAGATCTTCCTTGGGATCTTCTTCTATTGCGTTGTCTACTGCATTTACTCCGGCCTCGTCTCCTTCGATAGCTATGCAAAAGTCAGAGATTATGCCTTGAATACTATCGAATGTCTACTCCATATGGGCACCATATGCCATAATATTCACCCAGATCCCTTCGAATTGGTCACATAACTCAATGCTCACTCGGTTCCTTTGGTTCATTTCTGTCGCCACATTTGCACGGAGTTCGGCGAATGGGTCTTATGTTACCTCATCTAGGTTTATGCCAAGATACCTCTGTCGGTCCTTATGATTACTCTAGGATTATTTAGGATCATATAGCACTTGATCTCCCAGGCGTGTCATCTTAGAAGAACTTCCAAATTTGAATAGATTTGTCCTAACATAGTTAGGACTCATGTAATCTGGGGGAGTATACATGGGGGGATGAGGAGGAACATCCTGCCAACCAGGATTGCGTTGATCAACTTGAGGTGCCAACCACTAGAAAAGTGCATCTGGGTGCGATTGAGAAGCCATGAAGTAATGGAGCAAGGATCTCTCCATATAGTACCAGTTCCAATGGCCTTCCATTGGCATTGCATTGTACAAATCCATAGTTGGACCTTTCTAAGGAGAGGGGGAATTGAGGTAAAAAACCCATCATAGCAATCTCTTATTCATGCATAAATCAGAGGAATTCTTCTACATGCGCATTCGAGTTAGAATCTTCTTAGAATATGATGTGTGGCGGCACTTGATATTAGTCTAGCCTTTCTCTCCTCATTCTCAAGATATATCTATTGAACATGTAAATAATGTCCATATTGTCAAAAATCATATTATCCCCCCATCTTGGGTCATGTCGGAAATTATCCATTACGTCGATACTATGCTCATCGGCCTTCATATGAACACTGATGTCATTTACCGTGGCTTTAAAGTTTAGCAGTGGATTAGTCTATGTGCTCGGTTTCTTTTCAAGCTCTTTCATTCTCCCAGCGGCTATCATCTGCTGTAAATCCTTCAGTATTCGGGTGTATTCATTAGTGCAATTCCCCTTGGTCATGTGATAGGTATAAAAGTTATCTCTGTATACCGCGGCTGGTGGAACGAATGGTTTGATGCTCTGAAGCTTGTCGGACTTCCTCAGCTTGGTGAATATTTATGATAACGACTTCACCCACGGGGAGATGGACTGATGAGTTTGCACCTGAGTGGCTGCTACAACTTTGGACAGAGCTTTTAAGGACTTGGAGCTACCTTGATTTGAAGACCCACCTTTTTCCCAATATCTAGGCTTAGTTTAAGCGTGTTTGTTCTTGCTTCTTCATCTGGTATTCTTCATCATACTTCTCCACCCTTTTGGCATAGTCTACTACATCTTTAAAGGTATCTAACCTTCTCACTTTCATGTTATCTCGATACCTCTAGTTGGATCCTTCAATGAGCTTTACTATTAAGGCCTCTTGGTCGGGTGCCCCAGTCACAAGTATGTAAATAGCCATCCTTCTCAAGTAATATTCCTCAAAGGACTCGTTCGGGCATTGTTTGACCCTTTCAAGATCTTTCAAAGTCGTTTTAACCTTTAGATTGAAAGCGTAGTTCTCTAGAAATGCAAAATATAGCTTTTTCCAGCTGATTTCACATCCATTGGCATCCTCATATACCATTAAGAAGCAGTCCACAAAAAGTGGCTTGAATCAGGTTGACTATATGAAGCTTAGGGATGTTCATGCTAGTCATGATCCAGAGAAAACTCTCAAAATGCGTGTGAGGAGACCCAGTGCCAGTATATGGAGCTTTACTATTGGCATCTTTATATACCATTCAGAAGCTGGTCCACGTAGAGTCGCTTGAATTAGGTTGTCTATATGAAGCTTAGGGATGCTCATGCTAGTCTTGATCCAAAGATAACTCTCAACATGCGTATGAGGAGACCTAGTGCTAGTATATGGAGCTATATACTTCGGCGAGAACTGGTCAATGTCTACATATTGCTCGATAGAGGGAGCAATAGGCTTATCTTTTACTGGGGAAAGCTTTTCCATGTTTGCCATCTTTTCCTTTAATACCGCTATCTCTACCTCTTGTTCTTTGGCTTTCTAAGCATTAGAAGCTCTCAATCTTTCCAAAACTTCATGGAATTCTAGAGCATATAGCATCCTTTTAAGGGACTGTCCAACCGCATCATCATCTACCATCACGATTTCAGGTTTTGGATCAAAGAAAAATCCTGCTAGAAATTCAACTGGTGGCAGGGGTCTGACTTTTAGGCTACCTGTAATATGTTTTAATCTCCTTCTCTCTCGCTTCCAACCTGAAAATGCAAGGGATCAAGTGTCAACAACTGTATCGGGGGTGGCTCTGAGCCTTACTTACCTTGTTTGTTGGAATGAATGAGTGGATAAATAAATGAATGAGTGAATGAATGAAATGATGGATATATACGAATAGTAGGGAGTTGGGTATGTGCCAACTGTTCATGGAACAATTAGCAATGGTAGCATGTAATATTCATGGAATACCTCAAATAGGCAGTCCGAAGACCAGGGTTTTGAATCAAATCTAGTTTGACTCAATGGTCGGGGGTGAGTTGACTTGCTGGTCACTTATGGGCTGACCCGCTGGTCAAAGGTGAGTTGACTCATTGGTCACTCGGTGGCAGACTCGGTGGTCAAAGGTGGGTTGACTCACTGGTCACTCGGGGGCTGACTCGGTGGTCAAAGGTGAGTTGACTCGGTGGTCACTCGGGGGTTGACTCAGTGGTCAAAGGTGAGTTAACTCAGTGGTCACTCGGTGATTGACTCGGTGGTCACTCGGGGGTTGACTCACTAGTCAAAGGTGAGTTGACTCATTGGTCACTCGGGGGTTGACTAGCAGGTCAAAGGTGAGTTGACTCACTGGTCACTCGAGGGTTGACTCGGTGGTGAGTTGAATCACTGGTCACTCGGTGGTTTACTCGCTGGTCTAAGGTAAGTTGACTCGATGTTCAAAGGGTGAGTTGACTTGTTGGTCACTTGAGGGTTGACTCGGTGGTCCTAGGTGAGTTGACTCCCTAATCAAAGGGTGAGTTGACTCATTGGTCAATCGAGGTTGACTTGATGGTCTGAGGTGAGTTGACTTGCTGGTCACTCAGGGCTGACTCGCTGGTCAAAGGTGAGTTGACTTGCTGGTCAAAGGTGAGTTGACTAGCTGGTCACTCGATGGTTGACTCGTTGGTCAAAGGTGTTGAGCCTTGATGGGCCGACTGGTCTTAGTTTATTCCGGCTCGTGGGTTAAGCCTAGATGGACTCACTAGTCTCGGTTACATTAGGTTCCTATAGCTAAGGAAATAAAATGGTATGTCACACACCAATGTCATGGCTGCACAAAGATGTGGTAAGTTTTCACACAATTATGATGTTTATTATCATTATTTTTTTAGTTTATTTATATTTAATAAACCTGCACATGTAGCAAATGTTAGATCGTGCCTACTGCCCTTTTCACTTCATTTGGTTACTTCACTTTAAAGCCAACGTGGGACTTAGCGAAGTCTGCTCACGGCACTGAAGGTTTTTGGGTAAACCTATGGGAAAGAGTCTATGGTTCATCTATATGCGGTATTTGGTGTCAGGATTGGATGCGATTGTGTACCTTGCGCCTTTGTGTACTGAGATCATGTGGACCTAAGCAAACCAAAGGAGTCATTTCCATATATAATATACTCGAGTTATCTTGCCCTCAAGCGAGCAAAGCCCTCGTATGTTATACAAGGGGTGTGATCAGATCTATAGCCTTCAAGCCCTAATTAAACTTGGAGATACTTCACTAAAAGACACCTAAATTTGTTTAGGGGTGAAGAATGCAGATGCTATGCAACCCTAAACTTCGTGTAATGACAAAATTACCACATATTCCATAATTCCAAAATTTAATTTGAACACTATTTTAACTATTATGTCAAGAAATTTTTTTATAAAAATTGGGTTTTTATAAAAATAATTTATCCCCAGCAAAGTCGCCACTATGAGCGGGTGAAATTTTAATGTGTTGGAACGAATGGTACGGTGCGTGGGGCACGTTCGACTTGGTGCAGTTTAAAGAAACCGCGATATCATTGTTTTAATTAAATGTTTGGTCTTATTAAAGAGAAAGTTAATTTTATTATTTTTCACGTAAACTTACTCAGTGTGAAAAACATTGCCTTTTATAAGCCAAAAATGTGATTCTATTGAAAAATATATTTACACATTTTATTAAGAAAATGTATTTTTAAAAATAAAGAATTTTACTTTATTTAAAAATAAATAGAGTCGACACCGGGTTCAGCTCCACTAGGAATTATGGTATACTGATCCACAATGGGATTTTCATACCGAAAAGGAAATGAGAATCTGAATTCGGACACAATAGTTACTCATATTGTTGAAACTATTTGGGTTAATTTTGGAATATTGGAATTGTGATAATTTCTGCATTACAATGGTTTTATTTAAGAAATAAATTCAAGAAATAAAACAAGCATTATAATGGCATAATAAATGGATATTTTCTACCAAAATTTTGGCAGAGCAAAGGCAGCACTTAGGTTTTGGCCCGGAAACTTGAATTGAGTTTCCTCACATCCTGGATGTTTTATCCGTACCTGCGCGCTTGTTTACACGCATTATAGCTTAAGTGGCCTTAGTGGCTCACTTAACCTAACAAATGGGATGCAAATATGTAATTAAAACGATACAAATGAATTTGAATGGATTTAAAAGGTGGGCTTAGAGCCAATTACCCTCAGTTTACCTTTTCGTCTGTCTAGGATGACTTGAGAGCCAGTGCAAGATCAAAATTGTCAGAAATTATGATTTACTCGAAAAATAGGTTTAACCTAAGTTATGACTATAATCTTGGATCATTCCTAAAGAAAATATGGGGTTTTTTTGAAAGATTGAGTCATTTTTTACCGAAGATCACTGTGAGATCTTGATTTGAAAAGATAGGAAAATGAGTGTATGCCGAATGTCGGTGTCAAAGCTCGAAATGAGAAGTGTTTTGACAGAGTTTCGGGGCTTTTAGGACTCTCGGAATAAAATGGCATGAAATGGATTTTTCTTTCTGTTTTTCGTCTGTTGAAAAATGAGAGGGGAAGTCCTCTATTTATAGTGGAGTGGTAATTAGCTGGCGGACTAATTACCTATCTGACAAGATCTTGCTTTGGATCCCTTAAATTCTTGCCAAATCTCGGTAAGATTTAATTTTTTTACCGTAGACAGGTGATTAGCCAGTGGGATGATTACCCACGTTTGACCAAATTTTGACTTTTTTTATTTTTCAGTAGAAAATGCTAAATCGAAGCTTCCCTAGGATGTGGATTTTTAAATTTTGGATTTTGGATGACAATTTGGTCATTTTCGGCTCTTTTGTCCGATCACTAAATGAAATGGGCATAATTCATCATCGGGCCAGAACGGACCTGTGTTAACATCATCTTGTGTTTTGAAATAGTATTTCATATATAGTGCTGAAAAACAAAGAGGCCATTACCCCTGTAGTTCTTCGAGAACTTAATTGTAATTGTCTACTGTGAATGAGAGTTGGAGCGGGCAAAACTACTTACAATATATTTGCATTTTGATTATTTTTTATTAGACACTGGCTTGGTTTGTGGTATGTTAGGAAAAAGCATTATCCATTTAGTAATTTTGATTATGTTAGAGTTTTAATAGAATTAGTATATTTGGCATACAAATGTCATTTCATGTAATAGGTTTTTACAGTATTAGTGTAATGAAAGTTTGGGACTAATTTCATTTTAAATTGCATGTAAAAAAGATCTCACATTGACAACTAAAGGAGTTTTTATAGAGGTTATATCCAAAGTATTATCTCTCATAAACCATACGTTATATGGAAAAGCCATCCCATGCGAACTCCTGGGACAGCTTTTCCATGTAACGATTTATTTTTACTTTTTACATGACCGGGCTTGGTCGCGGTTACCATAAAGTCTCCTCAACCCTTCTAACAAGTATGTTTTTGTGGTATTCGAACCTTTTTTTGTCCAACTTACACAGCCTGCTTTTTGTTATTGTTGGTAACACTGTTTGCTACTTAATATTGTAGTTATTGTGGGTAGTAGAATTACTAGGTGTCTAAATTTAAATCGTTTAGCTAGCATGCACAATGTTCGGTTATATTATACTTGTAACACATTTGAATTTGGACAGAAATTGTGTCACCTAAACACTTGGCGATATTTGCATTGTGTGCGTATGCTATTTTGCGTACTTTTCTCCTCAAACAAGGCGTAATGCTTGATTAACAATGCTATGTTCCCAATTTTGTTATGCGAATTGAATCAAAATGAATTTTCCCCTGCTATTGGTTTTATTTATTTAAATGAAAATGGACCCACAATTGATGTAGTCTCTCATTAAGGAGTGAAATTTTTCCATAATTATGGATATTGAGCATAGTTATAAAAAAAGTTAAGTTGTAATGGTTGCTGAAAAGGATGGGTTGAAGTGATTGAAAACTAAAATGTGGCAGCAAAGTAAATAAACTTTGTATGAGAGTCAAATTTGAACAAAAAGTGTTTATGAATTTCAGTCTTACAAGAGTACAATGTTGAGCCACGAAATTCATGCACTTAATTGTCATCCAAGTTAAATATAGAAGCATCTTACAAACCATGTTGATGTTGTCATCCACCATCCTCCTATATGCACAATTGTTTAATTTGTTTATGTTAGCAATTAAGGTTTAATATAATTACTTCAACAAAAATAATTTTGGAATGAGCATTGAAGATTGCAATATGATTGCACTCTAAAAATTTTGGGGCAGCATCGGTTCTCCATTCATATGCCTTTGAGTCTCCAAATAGGAATTGAACTTGCAGAAAATGAGGTCAGTCTGGACTCTATCCTTCTTCCTTTCATTGTTCAGACCATTTACCAAATATCTAAGCATATTCAGCTTGGAGTGAACTGGGGGTACATTCTCGATGTCCCCCATCTCTATATCAGGATCGGCAACCTTCATCCTATTCATAGCCTCCACTAATTCAGCCTTAGAAGATACAACTTCTGAAATGATTGTAGCCTTTGTACTGTTATATGCTGAGTCATTCTTCTCTTCCATTTCCTGTACCAGTTGCTTCATATCTTCATTTATGGCATTCACGATTGAGTCCAGCTTGTCAGAATTTGCATATACTTTCCTTGAGATTGACTCCAACAAAGCCTCAAATTTCTTCATCTCTTTCAACTGACCATCAAACTTTTTTATAAGCCCTTTGTGCACTTTATCTTCCTACTCCTTGAGTCTAGCCTGTTCAGCACCGAAGTTGAAGAGAAGTCTACGAAGTTCTCTGATGCTTTCATCCATGGAGCTAGCTTTCCTCACTGCTTAATCCACATATAGCCTAAGATCTTCCAAGACATCATTCTTTAGAGATGTTATTGTTGGTAGTACAAGCATAATACTGTTAAGTTCTGCAATTGTGTCAAACACACCTGTTTAAGTGAGAGAAATCTTTTAGATAATACTATTTAGAGATTCAAAAGTTGTTTGCATGGTCTCTCAGCTGCTTCCTACTCCCCTCTGTAATCCTCTGACAGTAATGTGCTGGCCAAAGCAGCGTTAATTTCACTGTCTTTTTCTAGACTTAGAAACCTCAACCTAACAATATTTCTGATCTTCTGCATCATATTATCGTAATTGATCTCAGATTCTTTCTCTTCAACATCTGAAATGTCAACAAGCGAGGGTCCTTCCTATACAGGGATTGATTCACCAGAATCCATTCTCTTCCTTTTCCTAAACTTCTCCACCAGGGGGATATTGTCATCTTTGGCTTCATCATTCCACTTCACATCTTTGGTCCGCTTCAGACTTCTTGGTCCATCATCAATAAAGAGGCACTTTCCTATTTTATGGGTATTTGTAGATGAACTCGCCATTAGCGAAATTAGGCAAAAATTTGAGAGTATTTGAGGGTAAGGGTTAGGGTTCTTCAGAAAATGATTGCAATTCTAAAAGCATAGCTTCTATCTTCTCATATTCTGCTTAATAATAAGTGGAAAATTTTGAATTTGGTTTATTGGTCTATTCAATTTCTGTCTCCAGATTACCGCTTAAAAGTGCTCTCTCTCTTGGGTAAATTGGAAGGTCATGTAATTTTGACGAAAGGATATATCAGAGTACAACACCAAAATTTCAGTTTACAATATGACATGGTAAGGGTTATAATGGTTTCCTCATTTTTCCCACTATTTGAAGCCAAAAATATCTCAGACTATGCATTTCAACTTCTTTCTCAATATAGGTATCAGGACTCTGTCTTCTTCACACCAACTAAGCAAGAAATCCAACCTAAAGCAAAAGCTTAGTAAGGTAATCACCAATCTCTCATAAATCTCTCCACAAACTTATATCTTCATTGTACTTGTTCAAAAGTGTAGTCCAGGTTTCGTGCATTTCCTGATTTTAAGAAAATTCTAACAAATTCAGCTGCTTCCACACCATTTATATTAAAGTCATGAATTTGGTGTTCAATTTAAGTGATTTCATGGTCATTAGATGCTCTCGGCATTTGTAAACAATCTAGGGTTTTTATTGTACATGTATCTGATGACATTCTGATTAAAATTGGTTTCTATTTCAAATGATTTGTGAGCCTGTGTTTGAATTTTGAATTTTTTTCTATTCTTTGAAATGATTTGTAGGGTTTATATATTTTTGTTTATTTTCCTCATTAATGTGGAAATGGGTGATCTTATGTCAATGATACACCACTGTGATCGATGATCTGCTGAATGGGGTAACGATGAAGATGAAATAGAATATGTAGGGGGTGAAGTGACTATGTTCAAGCTGAATCCAGGTGAATTTGGTTATTATTATTTACGGCATAAAGCTACAAAATTAGGATATGAGAAGGGATTTCAAATGTGGTTTAAAATTAGGGGAATTCCTGGTAGTTGTGGGTATAAAGAAGTAAATGCTGACGATGATTTAACGAAGATGAGGTATTTCAATAACGGTGAAACTGACAATGATATTTTTTGTTAAAAATCCTCCTCCCCTAAAAGTGAGATACCTCAATAATAGTTTTATGGGCAAAGAAGACGCAAATGGTATATGCTACGCTTAATGCTTATCTGTGAAGTTTTTGGTTCTATAGTTCAAAACGAGTTTATGTGTTACTGAGCTTGCATAATTATATGGCTTAGTGATGGTTATGTGCCTACAAATATTGTATGTGCATTTGTTGTGAGTTGTAATATATGAGATGACTCAATATGTAATTGTCTAGAAGAAGACAAATACAGTGAAGATATTTTATGTGATGATGTCGAGGCACCAAGGGGAAGAAGTAATGAAATTTATAAGAATGTTGTGGTATGAACTATTCCATTAATTTTTAAAAGGCTTGAAGTTTATGTATATTGACATTATGCATAGGCTGCCAATGCAGAATCAGAAAAGGGGAATACCTAAAGAAACTTCAGTGCATGATGAGGTATCAACAGCTAGTGCCTCAACTAGAGACACTTCAATGCACGATAAGGTATGAACTCAGACCTCTGTGACATAAGTATTTTTTTTATGATCCTTTTAACTATAATGTCAAATACCATTCTTAGCTTTGGTTTTTCATCGGGTGTTATGGCCTATTGGTGCACCTCAGTATCAACAACAAGTTGCTGATTGTGTAAGAATGGGAAGTAGAATATATTCAAGCTCAGCAACTTCTGCCAATGCTTATAGAGACATTTCCATTTGATTGGTATATAATATAATCCAAAATTATATCACCAAATTATATCAATGTAAGTATTTGGGAGTCAATGTGATAGAAATGGGAAGCTCGTTAATCATGGGGCAACTTAAAGCAATATATTTAGGGGCTTAGAATGAGGAGCAAGATATACTAATTGAAATCAACCAAATTAATTCAAAACACAAATTTGAATAGTGATGAAGTATATAAAATAAAATACATATTATATAGTTAATGGTTCAATTGAAAAGTTACCGTGGAATTATGGGCAAATCATTATTCTACTTCAGCCTTATAAATATTTGTAACAGCAATTCGATCTAGTTACATAGAAAGAAAACATAAATTCTTTTATCCTCTCTGTAGTTGCTTAAGCTGATTTCTATTGCAGCTTAATAATCACACTTTTATTTTCTTCTTTATATGTATTACTGATAGTTCAATTTCTTTGTTTTCTGAGAACTTTAGGAATAGGAGTCAATGTCATTTCATCTGTGATTATTCCTCCAATAGTTGCAGTATTACCCCATTTGCAACGATTTCATATATGAGACAGCTGCAACATTTATGAAACCAAGTTTTTATACCATTATATTTGAAACTAGATACTTTGTCCATAATTTATCCAGGTATAAGAGATTGGGGAGGAAGAATGCCACAAGGTATATTGAGCATGCAACACAAGGAGCTAGGGATAACGATGATGGCTCACCGAGACAGTTGAAACAAAAGGCATGCCATTCTATCCACTATACTCATAATAGTCTAGTACGACAATTGTGTCATTGTATTATTTTGCACATCTTTGAGACCATGTTGAGGGGAAACATTCAAAGTTGGACCATTTATTTCTAAATTTTTAATAGGTTGATATAGATGTTGATGAAGAAGATAAACGTACGCTATCAAAGGCTGAAACAAACAAAACAAATGCGAATACACAGGGTGCACATACAAATAAGGGGGGAGTTATTGAAGAGGTTAAGGAATGGTGTGGTGCAAAGCTGAGCAGGCTTATCTCACCTCCACTGAAATCGATTTTAGAGCTAATCATAAGAATAGAAGGAGAATTTTTTAAATTACGGACGTTGCATCCAACAATGGCGAAAATGATGGCTTTGGTGTACTTCCAATACAAAAAGAGCAGCAACAGGAATAACCAAATGTCAATGTTCATTGTACTACAAAAAAACCTATGTGTGTTGAGGTAATGTGGAGTCCTAAACATGTCGCTTATTGTGAGTTTCGTTGATATTTTTTTTACCCAGAAAATGGTGCAAAATACGGTGGTAGAAATTGGAGAATCAGTATTAAATGCAAATGTTGCTACCTTATGCTACATTATGCTACCATCACACATCAGGATGCTTTGGGTGGTTTATGTTGGTTTTAGTCTGTTTAATTTATTTCAGTTGTTTTGCCCTCATTCTATATGACTTAACAGCGTATCAGAAGCACCAACGACAAAAAAACTAGTGAAGGAGGAAATATATGAAAAGCTTGATAAGGAATATGTGGAGTGGATGAAAAAGAACATGAAGCCTGGTATCAAAAAGCTGTATGGTATCCTACAACAGGTAGATAGGGAATGGTTTTAAATGCTTGAAACCTTTGGGAAAAGTCTGAATTTAACTATATAAGTATGATATAAGTACACTGTCTTCTAAAATTGTGTCCTTGCTTGATATATATATATACATACATATATATATATATATATATATATATATATATATATATATATATATATATATATTGCATTTGACAACATTATAACTTAACAGCACATTTCTGCATGGCTAAATCTACTAAGCGTATACTACCTTGAGAATCAACCCATTCCAGAATGGATAGCGGTCAGTGCTGAATTCTGCTCCCTTATATTGATCAAAGGGGTTTCAGAGAATGGTATGGCTACAAGTATGCCCTTTCGGCACGTATTTATAGAGTTTATTAGAGGAATAGGAGTCCACAACCATTCATGGTGGGAGGTTAGGAGAGTAATCATCCCCATGCACTACAATGGAGAACATTGCCTACTTGGCATTCTGGAGCTGTGGGAAATGCATGTGTATGTGTACAACAACATTAAGAAACTTGTGTCTAATCATAGCTTGGAGATTTGGATACTAACTCATTTGTCCATGACTAGTGATGTCATGGACGATTCCAGATATTTTAACCATCAAAACTCTGTAAATGAGAAGCTTACCTGGTCAAGGGTTAGCAGTGTTCCACAGGCACAAGCAGGATTAAATGACAGTAGAGTTTATACTTGTGTATTTGTAGAATATTTACCAGGACATAAAAATGTTATTCACATGGTGCACTGCACATATCCTTTTTCAGGGGAGGAAGTTCAAAAGTTCAGGCATAGAATGGCAGTCGTAATGTTTCATCGATGCTATGTAAACTTGCTAATCTAAGCTATTTTATTTAGGAACTGCATACTTAATTTGTCATGTAATGTCAAAAAATGAATTATTCGCCATTTTTTTATCATTATTAATGTGTTGTATAAAACAACTGTTAAAGTGTAAATCGAACTTAATTTAATTAAATAGATGATAGAAAGGAAGATGAGTTAAAAGAATAAGAGAGAGAGGTGAGTTACGAAGTCTCCTACATGAGGACACCTATATTGAGTTGTGAGGAGCAGAGGAAAAAAATACAGAGGGAAATATTAATATCAAAAGAGTTAATATGTAGGTGTATTTTATGTGTATGGGTGTTGTGTTACTCTTTATTAGAGTCTTATAATTGTGATTTAATGTTATTTATGTTTCAATCAAGAATTAGTCAAAATGTAGTTCGTTTATGATTTTCCAACAACAACGCACTAAAGTGATTGAAAATATATTGAATGTAATGTCAAACTAAAAGTGGCACCAACATGAAGCAACCAACTGTTGAATACTAAATAGGGTGTGGGAGCACCAAGCAAAGAAATTGACATAAGGCCACCATATAATAGGGTCTGGAATAAGTGCACAGTAAAAACGACGACGTTTGGATATAGGAAGGATAACGCTACTTAAATTGACTACAATTGAATGATATAATGAAGTGCATGTTTCCCTCCAATACACCAGATTGGAATTTATACGCTCATTCCAGCTCTCTTATTACCCTCGTCCCTTGCACAATTTTCTTCATCAGCTGTAGTGGCTAGATTAAAGAAGAAGCCACCTTTGAAATTCCGGTCGGGAGAAGAAGCCGCGAAGGAATGCAAACGCAAGGTACAACTAGCTCTTAATTGGTTCCATTCATTAATTTATCCTAACAACTAATTTTTCTTCAACCCTAGACTAAGGATTCAAAAGGTTGAGATTCATAAAATGCATAGGAGGAAGGATCAGCGACCAAAAGAAGATGGGTACATTCTTGACCACATTGTATATGACCAAGAATAAGTAACCCATTTTAGCATATGTGTATTAAATTGCAATACCTTCTTTTCTTTTACCAAGTAAGCTGAAAGTGAGATTTATCTTGAAATTGACATCACCTTCACGGTGTTTGGTTTGTGGAATAGTTATTTCATGCGATAGGAGAAAAATGAATTGGTAGACATGTGAAAGCTTGCATAATTTGGTGTTTCTAAAAGACTTGGACATTGTTGTATGAAACATAGAATTTGTATTTTACAAAGTCTACAGTACTAAGTAGCATCAATAGATGCCATGAAGTTATTTTATTGATATGCCTATAAAAGGCAATTGTAATATGTTGGATAAGTGTGTAAGAGAAAAATGTAATAGATTAAGAGGAATAAGAGAGTATGAGAGTGAAAAATAATAGGAGTATATGAGTGAATTGTTAGTTTATGCTTACTCTTGTCTAATTTGAGCTATAATTGAGTTTATATTTTATGTGTGTTTTTACATTTTAACAGTCTACCAGTTCAGCAGCAACTAAAAGGGGAAGAACTAAGGAAAGTTCAGTGCATGATAAGGCCGCTATTTGTGCCAGGGCCTTAACCATAGAAAAGTCAATACATGATGAGGTATGAACTCAATCCTATGTGAGATTGTTATCAGTTGTCAGAACTTACAATTTTTGAAAGCTGCAAAGTGATAATTATCTTAAAATTGATAGCACCTCCATAGCATTTGGTATGCAGAATAGCTATTCCATGCAATAGGATAAACATGAATGACAATTTTTGGTGTATTTTAACATTTTGATAGCCTGCCAGTGCAGCAGCAACAGAAAGGGAAAGAACTAAGAAATCTTCAATGCGTGATGAGGCCGCTATTTATGCCAGGATCTCAACCACAGAAAAGTTGTTGCGTGATGAGGTATGAACTCAATCATATGTGAGATTGTTATCAGTTGTTTGAAATTACAATTTTTAAAATGGGTTGCAGCCATCAGAAGGTCCCGGAGGAAGATGCACATAGCTGAATAACCCTGCTTTCAAGTACCCAAGGGCTATAGGTGGAGGGCCACCGCATATGTCTATGTGATTCGACAATAAATTCCATGAGTTGATAGAGTGTCATTTGTCTGCAAAGCAGAGGAAACTTTTCAAAGAATCGTGCTTCAGACAATTCTTGATGTCAATTTCTCCACATTTTCTGGCCACATTTCCCACTTCATACTAGTATGAGAAATTGAGAAGGACAATGCCAACCTAATGGATATTTGGTTCAATATCGGAGGAGTAGAAGTCAAGATTGGAGATTGGGAGTTTGGCCTACTTACTGGGTTATGGTTTGGAGATAAGGAACTATTTATTCAAAAGTTGACGAAGATACCAAAGAATTATACGTTCAAAGCAAGGTATTTTCCGAGGCTAAAACACATCACCCACAGTGAAGTAGAGAGAGTTTTTACTTAACGTACGTGGGGTCGTGATGATGAAGATCGCGTATTAATGGCTAAGTTGTTGTTCGTAACTGGAAATCTAATTGAAAAAAGTAACACACGGATCGTCAAGGATTGGATTATGGACCTTACAGAATATCTGAAGCTTTTTGAAGAGTTTCCTTGGGGTTTGGCAGCTTGGGAGCAAACTCATAGGAGGTCGAGTGGTACCATAACCGGGAGAGGAGAGAAGGTCGGGGAATTTGCCTCAGGTAAGAAGGCAAAAGGTAACCATATGGGCTACCAATTATATAGACCTGCAATAGTATTTCAGGTATGTTATCAGTTGCGCATGGCAATTGGTTACATAATCTGTTTTCATCACTCTAACTTGGAAATGAACATGTAGGCAAGGATAGTGGAGATCTAGCCTACAATTCGCACGTTTTTTAGCCATGCTAGAAACCATATACAGCTGCACATTGTGTAGATGGAATTGCAAGGGAAAGCATTTCTTAACGAAATTGTTAGAATCTATGCTCTAGGTAAGTGCATTATCCTCCGGTTCAAACATATATATATATTATTCGAATTCCAATGCATTATGTTTCTCATAGTAGGCTTCACCTCGATCTACGGTTACTCTTCAAGCCAAGGATTGTGTGAAGGAGTGTGATTGGTATATCCATCTTTAAACCATGTGGAGGGGAAACATGAAGATCTGGATGCTTTATTCAAAGTTTACGAAAGGGTAGAAGCCAGACAACAAGAAGAGGCAGATTGCGAACAAGAACAAAATGAGGGTATTTCACATAGCTCACATGGTTTGGATGGTAATGTGGAGGGAAGGCATGGTTCTATCATGTACTATGGGAAGACGATTATGAGGTCGGACATGGTTGACGAGATAAAGAAATTGTGCAGCGAAGAATTCAGTAGGCTCCTCTTGCCTAATTTGACTGCGATTTACCAAATATTATGAGCTTTGGAGGACGAAATCAGAAAAATTCGTACATCAGTATCTTGTTACATGAAGAGCTGTCATGTTTGATTTGATGACGATGGAGGAAATGATGTTGGAGCAAAAGATGCAAATCATGGATGCATTGATTTAAATCAACATCCAATTACTAGTGAAACAGGAGATGCTAAAGTAAGTCATGGTTCCGTTGCATTTATAGTACGGCTTCTTACAATTTATGATTGATTAAATGTAATGTAACTTTACTAATTTCATGTTTGGTGGTCTTATAATAGCCCAAGGATCAGGAGCACGTTGAGGATAAAGTATTTTACGAAGTAGCTGGATCTACTGAAATGAGAACGGATCGTGAAGAGCCTATTCTGGATACTAAACCTATTGTAGTAGCTGCTGCTTAGGTTAAGGTATTTGTTCTAGCTCTTTCACAATAGACCTCAAAAAGGAAGTCACATAATATATATGTCTCATAATGTTTGAATTGTTGTAGACAAGAACCGAGGAAGTAGATGTCGATGCAGTAAACATTGGATTAGAAGCTGTTGCTTCTACAGATGGTATTAATGATAATGAGGTTCCAGTATAATGTTAATTATGAATGCTGAAAATGTGTATGTCCCTAGGCTATCCAAAGGTTGCTGATTGGATATGTTATGATAGGCTACAAATAAAGAACCAACGGATGTTGATGCAGGTGGTGGTGGGTCAACGAATGCGGGTGATAATGTAATAGTAGTTCATTTATATTTTCTATGTATGTGAATGTATGCATGTTTCTATTTGGTGGTTTTTTAACCTTTCTCTCTTGATTGCGTATTTGGTGATAGGCATAGATTGCGAAAGAAGAATATAAGGATTCAGATGGTGGTCGGTCACTAGCAATGAGAGCACCACCTTTGGGAAACAATGTAATATTTCAATGAATTCTGTTCATGCATGTTTGCTAGCTAATGTCTCAATATGTCATTGGTTATAGCATCAATATGGTCTACATCTTGTTGCATCGTTATGTGAACTAGATAAAGAGATGCACGATAATGCCTAGAACTATATTTAACTAAGTTTTACGTGAATTTTGTGGAACCTTAGACAGTCTCAATTGAACACCATGAGGAGAGCAGTAACAAGACCATCACAGCACGGAAGAGAAAAACAGTTAGAGGGAAGTACAAAAGGTTTCCTTGGATAGATCAAGGGAAAAAACACCAGCGCGTATGGAAGCAAGAGGCCAAAGGAATGACTTTGAAGCAATATGCGGGTTTGCAAGGCGCATACGGGGAATGGAAGAATATGTCAGATGCTGGATCCTACAGGTCCGTGTATGATTCTTTGGATGAAGTCAGGTTGGGGTGGTTTCAAAAAGCTGAGAAATTTGGCACATATTTTGAAAATGACGTAAGTCAACATGTTTTACAGTTTTACATTTCCGTCCGATAATGCTTTCATATTCCATGATGCTTTCAACCATGTTCTTTGAATAGCATATCACATCCTGGTTCACTCTTATGAGGAATTATTTCATAAAAATGGCTCCTACTATTGATTGAACAACCATAGACGCAGAGTTTATCGACAATCTCAATGTTGAAAATTATCTGAATGATAGTAGAAAACCTGAATGGAAAGACCATGGGTTTTTTACGGCATGAATTAATGTCACGCTACCCCACATTCGACCGTTGTGTAAAGTTTCAAGAGTGTTTATTCCTGTGAATATAGGCAGGGAGCAGCTTTGTGTGCTCGGTGTTCTCGAGCTGGAGGGGATGCACCTATATCTATACGACAACCTCATCGCCAATATGTCCGAGCAGAAACTTTGAAGTTGGATACATCCCCATCTTGAATGGATCAGTAGAGCAATGGAAACGGTAGGATACTTCAAGGCTAGAAATGCTGAGAAAAGAGCAATATCTTGGTCCGGTGTTAGCGCGGTCCGCTCGGCCCGATGAGGATTTATACCTATTTCAATCAGCGATTGTACAAGGAGCCAATAAGGACCAAATTGTCTTTAAAAAATCCCAAAAATTCTCATTCCTCATAATATTCCAAGTTGCATCCTTGAAGTCCATTTCAGAATAATTAACACAGTCAAAAAAAGTCAACTAGTCAAATAGTAAAACTATCCAGAAAACACAAAAAATGCCATTTTGAGGGCTTAAACGGTCGAATTTGACTAAAATAAGGCAAATTAGAGGCCTAAAGGCCTATTGTTTTGACCGTTGGGCCATTTTCGTCAAAATATGGTCAAATGGGTAATTAGTCGGTCGGCTAATTACCTATGAATAGTAAAAAGTTGTATCTGATCGAGATTTTGCAAGATTTACAAAGATTTTGGATAAGATTTTGACAGATAGGTAATTAGCCCATCGGCTAATTACCATTCCTCTATAAATGGAGGAGTTCCCCCCTCATTTTCAACAGATCTAAAACGTACGAAACACCCACTACGCCACTTTTTATTTCGGGAGTCCTAAAAAACCCGAAACTCTGCGGAAACACTTCCAAATCCGAGCTTTATCACCGACATTCGGTATAAACTCATTCTCTAGTCTTTTTAGGTGAAGATCTTACCATGATCTTTGGTCTAAAAATGACACAATCTCTCAAAAATCCCGCATTTTCTATAGAAATAATCCAAGATTATAGCCATAACATGGGTTAAATCTATATCCCAACCAAATCACAATCTCTGACAACTTCGGTCCTGCACCGGCTCTCAAGTCATCCTGGACAGATGAAAAGGTAGCTGAGGCTAATTGGCTCTAAGCCTAACCTTAAAATTCATTTAAATTCATTTTTATTATTTTATTATTGCACATTTCATTTCATTTCTCTAGTTAAGTGAGCTACTGGAGCCACTTAAACTATAATATTTATAAATAAGCTCGTAGGTACGGATAAACATCCAGAATGTGAGGAAACTCTATCCGAGTTTTCGGGCCAAAACTTAAGTACTGCCGTTCCTCTGCCAAAATTTTGGTAGAAAATATCAATTCATCATGCCGTTATAATGGCCGTTTTATTTCTCGAATTTATAAAAAAAATTCCAAAATTAATCCAAACAATTTTAACAATATGAGTACCTATCACGTCCGAACTCAGAATCTCATTTTCTTTTCAGTATAGAAATTGCATTTTGGGTCAGTATACCATAATTCCCGGTGGAGATGAATCAGGTGGTGACTCTATTTTATTTTTAAATAAAGTAAAAATGCTTTATTTTTAAATATTTTCCTTAAATAAAATGTGTAAATATATTTCTCAATATAATCACATTTTCCCTTATAAAATGCCATGTTTTTCATACTCAATAAGTTTATGTGAAAAATAACAAATTAACTCTCTTTGATAAGACCAAAACGTTTTATTAAAAGAACGACATCGCGGTTTCCTCAAACTGCACCAAATCGAACGCACCCTGCGCACCGCACCCCGCGTGCATGCCCAAAAACCTTGCCCGCTCACTTTGACGACTCTACTGGGGAGTAAATTATTTTTATCAAAACTCGATTTTTATAAAAATTCTTTCTTGACAAGATAATTAAAATATTGTTCAAATTAAATTTTGGAATTATGGAATATGAGGTAATTTCGTTATTACTCAAATTTTAGGTTTGCATAGCATCTGCATTCTTCACCCCTAAACCAATTTAGGTGTCTTTTAGTGAAGTATCTCCAAGTTCGCTTAGGGCTTGAGGGCTATGGATCTGATCACACCCCTTGCGTAACGTACGGGGGCCTTGATTGCTTAAGGGCAAGACTACCCGAGTATATTATATGTGGAAAGGACTCCTTTGGTTCGCTTAGGGCCACTGGATCTTGGTACACAAAGGCGTAGAGTACCAATCACACCCAGTCTTGAGACTATAACCCGCATATAGAAGAACTGCAGACACTTCCCCATAGGTTTACCCGAAAACCATGAGCACACGCGAGCATACATTGCTAAGTCCCATATTGGCTTTAAAGCGAAGTAACCAAATGGAGTTAAAAGGGCGATAGGCACGTGCTAACTATTTATTACATATGCAGGTTGATTAAATATAAATAAACTGAAAATAGACATCATAAGCATCATGGTTGTGTGAAAACTAACCACGTCTTTATGCAGCCATGACATTAATATGTGACATACCATTTTGTTTCCTTAAGCCATAGGAACCTAAGATAACTGAGACTAGTGAGTCCACCTAGGCTCAACCCATGGGCCGAAATAGCCTGAGACCAGTGAGTCCACCGAGCCTCAACCCATGATCTGAAATAACTGAGACCAGTGAGCCCACCAAAGCTCAACCCATGAGCTGAAATAAACCAAAGACCAGTGAGTCGACTCAAGCTCAACCTATGAGCCGAAATAAAGCAAGACCAATGAGTCCATCTAGGCTCAGCCCATGAGCCGAGATAAATCGAGACTAGAGAGTCTACCTAGGCTCAGCCCATAAGCCGAAATGACCGAGACTAGTGAATCAACCTAGGCTCAACCCATGAGCCAAAATAAACTGAGATAAGTGAGTCAACCTAGGCTCAACCCTTGAGCTGAAATAAACCAAGACCATTGAATCCACCCAAGCTTGACCTGAGAGCTGAAACACAATAACCTTCAAGTGACCGTAGAGTCAACTCACCTTTGACCATAGAGTTAGCCTTCGAGTGACCATTGAGTCAACTCACCCTTGACCACCGAATCAATCCTTCGAGTGACCAGCAATTCAACTCACCTTTGACCATAGAGTCAGCCTTCGAGTGACCATTAAGTCAACTCACCCTTGACCACCAAGTCAACCCCCGAGTGACCAGTGAGTCAATTTGCCTTTGACCACCGAGTTAGCCTTTGAGTGACCATCGAGTCAACTCACCCTTGACCATAAAAGTCAACCTCTGAGTGACCACTAAGTCAACTCACCATTTGACCACCGAGACAACCTTGAGTGACTGGAGAGTAAACTCACCCTTGACCACCGAGTTAACCCTGTGTGACCAACGAGTTAACTCACCTTTGACCATCGAGTTAGCCATGGAGTGACAAGCAAGTTAACTTGCCCTTGACCACCGAGTCCATCCTCGAGTGACCAACGAGTCAGCCATGAAGTGACAAGCGAATTAACTTGCCCTTGACCATCGAGTCAACCCTCGAGTGACCAACGAGTCAACTCAACCTGGACCATCGAGTTAACCAACGAGTGATCAGCAAGTCAGCTCACCCTTAACCATAAAAGTCAACCTCCGAGTGACCATTGAGTCAACTCACCTTTGACCATCGAGTCAACCATCCAGTGACCAGCGAGTCAACTCACCTGCGACCATAAAAGTTAACCTCTGAGTGACCATCGAGTCAACTCACTTTCGACCACCGAGTCAACCATCAAGTGACTAGTGAGTCAACTCACCTTCAACCATAAAAGTCAACCTCCGAGTGACCACCGAGTCAACTCAACCTTGACCACCGAGTCAGCTCTCAAGTGACCACCGAGTTAACTTACTCAGTCAAACCCGGCTAATGAGTCACTTGACTATGAAAGTCATTTCAAAATCTAACTAGTGAGTAACCCAACTATTAAAGTCATTTCAAAACCTAAACAATGAGTCACCCGATTATTAAAGTCATTTCAAAACCTAACCAATGAGTCACCTGACTACCTAAGTCATCATCGACTAACGAGTCAATTTGACTAGTGAGTCACTCGACTAATATAGTCACCTTCAATCCTTGAGTCAATTCAAACACAACCAATGAGTTGCCAAAAATTTGACTTATAAGTCATCAAGCCCCGACTAGTAAGTTAAAAATTTGAGTCACCTAATCCTAACCACTGAGTTGTCTAATCCCAACCACTGAGTCATTTTAAACCCGACTGCGTGGCCCAGACCTTTTAGCATTCCCTAAATGGATAAAACCAAGGAAACCCCATGATTACCAAATTAAATCCCAAGGACTTCTTTGGCCTTCCCCAAATGACCAAAGCTTTTCCAAGAATTAAGGCGACATAGTGATTGTGAAATTAATGCCAATGAGACATAATAGGTAAGCCATTCCTGCAATGACTTGACCGAAATACCTAGGGACAGTCTACATGACCTCGACTTTTATGCGTTCCTAGAATGACACACTTTTGAGTTATACATTCCAAGAAAGAAAACTCAACCAAACCTTGACACTTGAAGTGATTGCTTGACTAAGCTTAATATTCCATGAGTATCAAAGACTTTCCCCTTTTGTTATGTATTCCTCGAATGCTCAACTTTTATCAAACATTCTACAAATATTTGACCCCTAGGTAGCCCAATGATTGCTCAAATGATACCCATCAAGGTACAACCCTTATTAGCATAGCATGAATGACCAAATCTCATCCAGAACTAAGGCAACATTGCGATTGCTGAATCAATGTCCAGTGAGGCACAACTGTTTTGGCATTCCCTGAATGACCAAAACTTTCCCAACTCTAAGGCAATATAGCGATTGACGATTCAATGTCAAGTTAGACTCAACCTTTTTTGGTATTCCTTGAATGACCGAAACCAGTCCTACCCTAGGGGCAACCTAGATGATCCCAATCTTAGTGCATTTCTTAAATGACACTTCCCTGAGTTGTACTTTCCCTGAGAGACACTTGAATTTGTGCATTCCATGAATGTGGAAAATAACCCAATTAAACTCCATCACTATATATGACCACCCAATCTCATTTAATATTCATTGAATATCAAGATTCGTAACTATGTTTGATATCCCTGAATACCTGACCTTTGTCGAATATTCCCTAAATGTTTGACTTTCCATAAAAAAAACCTATTCAATGTTCCTTGGATATTGAACTTCACACATATACATTCATTCATGTATGTACATATCATTCATACATTTATAACATTCATTCATTCAATCATTAGAAAAACCATTAGGATCCTTATAACGTGGGAGGTCCTAATTTTATTTTTTATGAAAAGGGTTGGAAATGAGAAAGAAGCAAGCTGAGATGTATCTCAAGTATTCCAAAGGTTGGACCCCCATCACTAGTTTAGTCACTTGTAGGACTTTTCCCCAACTCTAAACCTGAAAAAATGAAGGCAGATGATGATGTCATTACCCGGTACCTCAATAAAATCCTGGACACCTAAGAGCTCTACAATATCTTGGAGAGCTTGAATACCTTGAATTCTCAAAAGATGCAAGAACAAGAAGCTGAATTGGCAGCATTAAAGGCAAAGGGTAGCGACCTGTAGAACTCAACCCCGTAGTTAGGGAAATCTACTACATCCTCCATCGAGCAATATGTGGATATTGACAAGTTCACGCCCAACAAATCTGAAGCACTCCCAGCCAACTTAGTGATGCCATATGTGGCTCTATACACTGGCACTGGATCCCCACATGCACATGTATAGGGATATCTTTAAATCATGACCAATATGGAAATCCCCAAGGTTTATATCGTCAATTAGTTTCAATCTACTATTCATGGTCGGGCTTTTGAATGGTACATGAGGATGCCGACGGATGTAAAGTCTGATTGGAAGAAGTTATGTTCTGCCTTTATAGAGAACTACACCTTTAATCTAAAGATAAAGACCACTCTACATGACCTTGAAAGAGAAAAACAACATCCAAACAAGTCCTTTGAGGATTATTATTTGAGGTGGATGGCAGTCCGAGTTTTAGTAAGTGGGGCACCTGACCAGGAAGCCTTGATTATAAAACTAGTGGAGGGTTCCAATCAAAGGTATAAGGATGAAATGAGAATGGAGAGATTTGAAACCTTCAACGATGTGGTAGATTATGCTTAAAAAGTTGGAAAAGTATGATGAAGAAGATCAGCTGAAAGAAGATGAGGTCCATAAGATGATGAGAAATGAAAACCCAAATTATAAACAGCTTAATCTTGAGGACCTAGAGTTCGAATATCATTTAGATGAAGAAACTCTGGAAGACCAAATTGAAATCCCGAATTAGGAAGGGCATGCCCAGCAGCAGCTACTTAGAAGAAGTAGGAGCTACGCTAAATAATGAAAATTGCTCTTTTGCTTTTATCACTAGTGCTTTCAAACTAAACAATGTAATAAATAATATTACGAATCAATCTTCTTACATATGCAATTTTCTGCTAATGATTCCATGTATTCATTCCAGCATATATTTGACATATTCAATATCTATAATGCTCCAATTAAAGAAATAAATTTAGGCACATTTGACAAACCCAAAAATGGTATCTATTTCAAATAACTTGACCCCTGAAAAAGAGAGAAAAAAAAGATTAAAAAATCATGTGGTTGCCTTTGCCTAGTTCAATCAAGCATGCCCAATCAATAAAATGTCCTTACTACTTATAGGGGAAAATGAAGAAAAGATCATCAGAGAATCTGCTCAAGTCAATAGATAAGTCACCAAATAAGTTACAAAGAGAAGAATCACTCAAACCATGCCTCAAAGCAATCGAGATGAAATCTACTATGTGCCACACAAGAAAGAATCAGATGATAGACTCCCAAGCAACTCTAGCATGATGTAGAAAAGACCTCATCAACAACAGAACCATAGTAAAAACCAAACCAATAAATCCGACGAGACTAATCTCTAAGGATTTGCTTTTCCTGATGGCGTGCTACTCAATAAAGAAGCATGAAAGTCGATAAGGATCTTGCAGAACACTCATGAACAAAGTCAAATTAGCCAGAAATATCTAGCAAATGGAATATCTCCAAAGAGTTGTACGAAAATGTCTAAACCTGGGGCATGACATCATTGAAATGACATATTTTTCCTCTACCAAAGAGAACCGTCATGAACCAAACAAATAGGTCAAAGTCGAATCACGTAAAGATGCATCAACAAAGGATAACCAAGATAACAAAAATAACTTACAAAGTCAAAGTCAAGAAAATTTATCCTAAATCAAATAAAATCAGTGCATGCTGATGCTAGGGGAAAATTCCACCCACGTGACCTAGCATGGTGAAAGCAGATTCTCTACACATCAGGGATATAAAAGGAAACAAGTTCATTAACCCATCAAACAAGAACAGGCTTAGGCAATACCAAATAAACTGAAAAAAATGTGCATGTAAAAGCTAGTGAGGGCTTTGGCAAAAATAAAGACAAAAGTAAGAGAGAAATCAACTGGTAAAACCATAAAAGGACCGTTGATAATAGGAGAAAGTTTTTGGAATATGTACAAAACTTTTATGCCTAAGAATATTTCTTTGACTGATGTATCATTTTGCTGAATTATTAAATGTCTGCACTTAATGAATACACATAATTGTTAAAAGAAAAATTCTTCTAAGCACTCTTGTTCATACAGTACATGCCCACAAAAAAAATTCAAAAAAAGAACTTGCGGGATTGAAAACCCAAAAGGGTAGTCTAGGCAAAAGTAACGGCAATCCCGATAAATTGAAAACCTGAAAAGGTGATTTATGCAAAAATTAGGGTAAAAAAGGAAGGAAAGAAAAAAAGGCCCGCGGTTCTTCGGCTCAAGCAAAAATTAGGGTATAACCTCTTCATGCAAGCACAATCAAAGTCATTCACCGCGATGACTCACCAAATGACAATAAGCACATTCACTCAATCTAAACCCTTCATAAAAGAGCAATATTATTCATCAATATGAGTGTATGAATCTCCCACATCTCAAAAATGTGAGAAGACAATCTTCTTGCACTCAGCTACTTAAAGATTTTGAGAACTGCTGATACATGTAATACCGTCTACACAGTCAATCAAAAGAATAAAATCAAACCTCTATTAGTCCAACCAACTAGAGTTTACGTGCCCAGGATATTGATATATACCACAAGGGGGAAAAAGATTTACAACTTGGAATTTATTGAATCTGGGAAGGATCTGAAGACCCATATTGTTTAAATAGTCAAGTATAGAGAAAATGTACAGCCAGCCCAACGATCAGAGTGAAATGGATGCAAAGCGCACACAACTACAATGAAAATGACAAGCTCATCGCTTGAAACTATGAAGCCTACATCTCAGACTCCAACCCAAAATTAAATTTTCACCATCACTAAAAATGACAGAAACCAAGAAGCCAATAGTATAGAACAATACTATTAAGAACCAAGAAAGCAAATGTCATCTAGCAACTGCACAATTTTATCTTGTAAGAATAAACTTAAATTGCATAAACATAACATGCATTATGAATTACATGCATATTACATTTTTTCAAGTGCAAAGGCTGTAAGTCACCATTCAGACATTGTTAGCCACCAATAAATGCAACATAATGCAAAATCAGCTCAGACACTTTCTAAGATCAAGAGGCATTTGAGAAAATGCTTCAACAATTAAAACACAGTAGTACTATACTCTAAAGTCATCAAAACATTTGCTACCCAATGATATAAACAACAAATCAGTCATTCAAGACAAATTTGATAGTTCTCAAGAAAGAGAATTGATCACCAAATTTGACAATTCTACTCTCAATAGAAAGAACTGATTACAAAATTTGATAGTTCTCCTCCCAGTAGAGAGAACTGATCACCAAATTCAACAGTTCTCCTCCCAACAGAGAGAACTGATTGCCAAATTTAACGGTTCTACTCCCAAAAGAGAGAACTGATCATCAAATTTGACAGTTCTCCTCCCAATAGAGAGAATTGATCACCAAATTCAATAGTTCTCCTCCTAATAGAGAGAACTTATCAACCAGTTTGATGACTCTTCCCCCAATAGAAAGAACTGATCACCAAATTCGATAGTTGTCCTCCCCATAGAGAGAACTAATCACCAAATTCAACAGTTCTCCTCCTAATAGAGAGAACTGATCACCCTATTTGACAGTACTTCCTCCCAAATGAGAAGGCTGATCACCATGTTAGACATTTCCTATGCAGGGAAAAGCTATTGAGTGATGCATCTCCCCAATTTGGCTAGGGAAAGTACTAACTAAATGCATCATGAGCTTTCACAACTCATCATTAAACAAGAATGCATAAAACCCTTCCAAAATACTAAGCTTCATCATCCCGATCCAGCGATATCTTTACCTGGCACAACATAGCCAAACCTTTGATCCAGTGAGATCTTTACCCCGGCACATTATAGTCGATCCTTAGATCCAATGAGATCTTTACCTCGGCATATTATAACCGATCCTTAGATCTAGTGAGATCTTTACCCCGACACATTATAGCAGATCCTTAGATCCAGCGAGATCTATACCTAGGCATATCATAGCCAAACCTTAGATCCAGTGAGATCTTTACCCCGGCATATATCATAGCCAAACCTTTGATCCATGAGATCTTTACCCCGATACATCATAGCCAAACCTTAGATTTAGTGAGATCTTTACCTCGGCACATCATAGCCAAACCTTAGATCCAGCGAGATCTTTATCCCGTCACATTATAGCCGAACCTTAGATCCAACGAGATCTTTACCTCCACACATCATAGCCAAACCTTAAATCCAATGAGATCTTCACTAGACTTTAGATCTAGTAAGATCTTTACCCTAGCACATCATAATCAAACTTTAGATCCAATGAGATCTTTACCAGAACCCATTCATGACATGTAGTGTCATGTCGAGTTATTCTAATAACATGCAGTGTCATGTGATGTTATGTTATGTTCTATAGTGTCGTATCATGCTTACGACATGTAGTGCCATGTCATGTTATATTTTGCAGGAAATCACAATAGCAGCTCAACAGCGGCAGACAGTGCCCAACTCTCTAGTTAGAAAAACTGCTCAATGGCGGTAGATAGTACCCAACTCCTTAATGAGAAAAACTGCTCAATGGCGGCAGACAGTGCCCAACTCCTTGGTGGGGAAACTGGTCGACAGTGACAGATAGTGCCTAACTCCTTTGTGAGCTAAATTGGCCAATAGCAACAAACAGTGCCCAGATCCTTGGTAAGATAAACCGATCAATAGTGGCAGACAGTGCCTAACTCCCTAGTGAGACAAACTGGTTAATGGTGGTAGATAGTGCCCAACTCCTTGATAATACAAACTGATCAATGGTGGCATATAATGCCTAACTCCTTGATGAGATAAACTAGTCAACGGTGGTAGACAATGCCACACTCCCCGAGGAGTGCTGATAATACTCTGCCTATATGAGAGATTGATCACCAAATCTGATAATACTTCCTCCATATGAGAAGGCTAATCACCATATTTGACATTTTCTCAGCGGAGAATGTTGATCTAGATGTGGCCGACAGTGCCATCCTCCCTAATGAGAAAATTGATCAAGATGTGGCTGATAGTGCCATCTTCCTAGAAGAGAAAACTGATCAACGGATGCAACACTATAGGTAAGTATGACCCTTCGCTTATCTTCTACATCATGCAAAATCATGTTTTAAAATGGTGGACCAAAATTTTCTATGCACCATTAAGGACATGAAAATTTTTTCAAACCTACATTTTCTTTTATTGCCAACATCTTTCATTTTACATTTACTCTATAATGGATTTTTGTTTCAAGATTTTCATCAACATTCTTAATCAAAGAGGCAAAAATTTTTGTTTTTCAAAATTAACAAATGTTGATTCTTTCTACAAAGTTTTCATATCCTTATCGCACAAGAACACTAATTTTGGCAGTCGCTTTTTCATCCGCGTACATACAATTTTACCTCTACGGTAAAACTTATGGTACGCAAGGGGCAAACTATTAGCACGGTCCGCTCAGCCCGATGAGGATTTATCCCTATTTCAATTAGCTATTAGACAAGGAGCCAAGAAGGACCAAATTATCATAAACAAATCCCAAAATCCCAAAAATTCCCATTCGTCATAGTATTCTAAGTTGCATCCTTGAAGTCCATTTTAGAATTGTTGGTTCCTATGCATACACTCACTAAGTTAGAGGGGGGTGAATGACTCACTCAAGAACTAATTAAACTTTTTTCGCGATAACAACTTAATCCTCTGAGTGAAAACTTGAAAAAGTGATAAAGTAAAGAACAATAAGATTTTTATACTGGTTCAGCAACCCGTGCTTACATCCAGTCACGAGAGAGTGTCTTGACTTTAATCCACTAATCTCAACTCCTTTACCCTAAGTGGAGAAGCCTTTCACAAATTCCCCAATTATAGTAAGTACCCTCCAAACTACAATCTCTCACCCGCTAACAGTCCCCTCGCGAGACGATGATGACGTATGCCCGATTTTATTCCTTATAATAGAAATTCTTTTTGGGAATATTTTTACCGATATAAAATTCTCTATGAATTTTACTTTTCAGAAAAATTCAGTTCAGCCTATCCGGTAACACGTCCAGTAGTAGCTCAGACCGATGATTTGTACCCAAAAAATAATTTACTCCAAAATGACCATAAAAAGGAAAAAAAAGCCCAACAATTTAGATCTTCCCGCTGAAATCCCGTTTGGCCAAATTTATTGCTTTTTCCCCGATTTCGGGCTTTATTCATGCTAGCTTTTCAGATCTGTCAGAAGAGTGAGGCCGTCGGCGGCCTCATCGATACCGCTGCTTGCATGAATTTCTACTGTAGAATAGTTGTGTGCCTTTTTACTCAATATCCGATGGATAATTGATTAAAGGCAATTTCCAACAGATTTTAGCCTATATAAGGGCCATTTCTCAGCCAAATTAAAGGTTCAACACTTCCACCACTTAAAATCTTAAGGAGATTTTGAGTATTTTAGTTAGTTCTAGTGAGATAAAGTCTAGCAACGATAAGAAAAGAGGTTTTTCTTTAATGAACTCTCTGATATTTAGGTGCAATTTAGATTTAGAAATCACTAAAATAGGATTTAGATACCTAAATCACCCTTTTACTTCCCAAATCATCATTTGAGCTCCTCGGAGGTGTCATTTGGATCACGAAGAGGTGGATTCATGGCCCCGAGGTAAAAATTCTGAGTCTCATAGCTCTTTGGATTTCATTTTACTTATTTGTTGTGTTTAGTTGCTATTTTGTGCTTAGTTTTGGGTTTTCGGCTACTTTCTGGCCGTTAAATGCTGCTGTTCCAAAAAATTGAAGCCGTTTAAGGCACTTGAAGCCACCAGTGGTATCAACCATATCGCCAGCGGCATCGTTGATACCGTCGGTGGTCTCATTTGCCCCCAACGGCTCTATTTCCTTGCAAGACCCTTCTTTAGGGTATCCACATTGTCATACAGCCTGCCCGTGTAAATGAGATCGCCAACGGCCTACGGCCTCATTCATACCGCTGGTGGTATGGCCTTCTAGACATTAGATTAGTTTTCAATTATTTCTGACCTAGTTCATTTTCTAAAGCTAGGATGTATAGTACAATGACGGGAATCTAGAATTCCCTAAAAATGATCCAAACCCCATAACATATAGAATTTTCACTAATAATTTGGTTAAAATAACGAGCATGTCCAAAATGGACTTTTGCCTAAAATTCGTTCGAAAAATGAATTTTTCAAAGGGAACTTATATTCTAAAATCGAAAATTTTTGAGCTAACTAGGTAGCACATCCCTAGCCTAGGGCTCTACCCCCGGACCCCGCCTAGGGCACTGCCCTATGACCCTGTGAGGGGCTATCGCCCCTCGATCCCATTGGGGGTGCTGCCCCTTAGACCCCTTAAGGGGCTGCTGCCCCCTAACCCCGCTGTCAACTGCGCCATTTTGTGTGATATACCCTATATATGTGTCGTATCTGTGCTAACCATTTTGTGTATGTAGATTTAGGTTAGATGTATGTTAGGCATTCAGGTATTTTATTTATTTTGTAAAACAAATGTATAGGATTTGGAAAGACATGTAATTATTATTTTATTTTCTGCATTTTATTTGTTGGATGACCGTACTAATTATTTATCTCCCACTTTGAATGCTTGGTGACGCGATAATATATAAACCAAAAACACAATAAATAGGGTGGATTAAAACTGACTAAGAAAGAATGAAATCTTTTAAATTGGACAATGTAAAATAGATAACATCATCCGAACTCGAAATCTCTACTTAAGGTATGGTCTACCACCCGGTGGGAAAATTGTACCAAAATTTCCAAGTTGAGCTGAACTGGGTGGCGACTCTATTTTAAGAACGAGATTTTGATCTCATATCTTTTGGACATTAAAATATGCAAATCCATTTTCACAATTTTTCATTTTACATGATTTTCATGGAGACCGATCCTCCGACCCAGCTTCGTAGCCCATCTAAAACGTTGTCCGCTCACAGTGGCGACTCTTCTGGGGATTGATCTCTTTAAACTTGAACTTAAAAATTTGCAATAAGTTTAAAGGATTTTGATGATGTATTGAAATCATTGGCCAAATTAAGACTTTATAATTTTTCATGACATTTTATCTTTACGCATGTAGATAGTTTGGTAATATTAAGTGCCTCATTTTACCCGAGAAGCTCGCGAAAGTATCACTCATGCCCTATTTAGAATTAAGTATGCCTAGCAGGTGGATCACTCATTTCAACCAACATTTAAACTCCTACAACAGCACCTATTTGAAGAGTAGTTGAGTAACATGGAATCAAGGTAAACGAGAACTTTCTACATCAACAACCCTATGAGCACGGGATTTTGCAGTCCCTCTCGCGAGACGATGATGACATGTACCCGATTTTAATGCCTCAAAATTAAAAATTCTCCTTGGAATTTTTATTACCAAAATAATATTCCTCGCGAATTTTTATTTGGTAGGATACAGTTCGGCGTGGCCAATTACGTGTCCGGTGAGAGCTTGAATCGATGATTGACACCCAAATAATGAATACCCTTTAAAATATTGTTAAAAGTCAAAAAGATGCCTTTTACCCACTATTAAACCACTTTTCCCCAACTTTTTTGGCTTTTTGACCCACTAACTGTCGGCATACTGAAGGCTGATACTGCCAAAGGCATCACCCATGCCGCCGGCGGTATAACAATACCACCGGCAACATCGGTCATACTGTCGGCGACATCACTATGTCGCCGGCTGCATGACTCGAAACAGGTCCCTTCATAGACAGCCTTTTCGGCCACTTTCGGTCGAATTATTAAAAAAAGCCCCAAAAAGCACCCCATTTCACCTATAAAAGCATACCTTGAGCTGCATTTAGGGGGGGAGAGGAATTGGTTAAGATTTTAAGGTGGGAATAGGTTATAGTGAGATAAGAATTAGATAAAACAAAAAAAAGGGTTTCTGACCCATTTTTCCTGGTTTCTCTTCTTTGAACTCTCTGATTGTGAGTTGAAATCGACAAGCCTTTAAGTTAAAATCAGCTTAATTGAACTTAGAAACCAAAAAGCATAACCAATCCGACTCTATCAACGATTGCCACAGTCCAGCCTCCTCGCCCCCCTTTTATTTTGACCAACCCCTATAAATTGCCCTTGCGGGTCATCTTCCAACGCTTGAGGGAAGCAGGTTTTATACAGTCCCTTCAGGAATACAAGCCACCCATACCTGAAGATAAGAATAACTTCTGTAATTATCACGTTCAGGTGGGGCACAAAACCAACAACTGCAAAGCCCTACTCTCAGCTATTCAGCGGTTGGTTAGCGAGGCAAATATTGCTGAACCAGATAAATCCCCGAGCACCATGAATAACCCTTTACCGAACTTTGAAAGTAAGGTCGGAATGGTCCAATCTAGTTTACCCGAAGCCATAGTCTTCGATCTCCTTGCTCGGGGTCCAGGCAGCAGTAATTCCCTCCTGGTCATCGGTTCAGGTCTACCATCTTGCTCAGTTTTTGACCTTATCAATCAGGCCAACCCATGGGTCAACTCCATTTAGGGAATGGAAATTGATCCAAGCCAACCAATGCAAGAGAGTCGTAGGCCTAAACCATTTATGGCAAAGAGAAAGAAAACTGAAGGGAAGGTACTATTCAGCGTAGATTCTTTTGTTTCAAAGGAGAACTATTCTGACGAGGATGGGGAAATGGCTCAGGAATCCAAAGCCATAAGTACCAACTTGTTCAAGGTCGACCACTATGACCTTTTCAGTTTGGATAAATATGAACTACAAGACTCGGATTCGAACTCTGAAGAGCAACAGTACCTATTTGAGATGTGAGCCACCAAGAGCGTCTTACTTGATAATGTCCTCAATATCACCCGGAGTGGTCGCGTATATTAGCCGGAAGATCAGTATCTCAGTCTAAACAAAGACCCAATTCCTGGCAGGGTTGGAACTACTGCAAGGCCCCCTTCTCCACCTCCACCTGCCCCTACCAGTCTTGAGGTTGACCCTTTTATTACCCAGTTGAAAAACACCCAAGCCCGATACAGCATCTAACAACTGGTAATTGACTCTAAAAGGCATCGCAAGGGTTTGATCAAATGGCTCCTCAATCTGGAAGCTAATCCGACCACCTCGGTCGTTGAGATGTGCGCCACGATAGAAGGAGGCATTCCCCCCAGAAAAGGGCCTCAGATCATGTTTGACAGTTTTGATCTTACACTTGAAGGAAGGGATCATAAAAGGGCCTTGTTCATCCGGATTCAAATCCTCGATAAGGTCATCCTGTGCGTCATGGTGGATGATGGCTCCGCCCTAAACCTATGGTCTCTAAAGATCCTTCCTCATCTGGGACTGTCAGAGGACATGCTTGAAAGGTCCAGCACAGTTATTAAAGCTGACGACGATTCAAAGTGCAATGTAATTGGGACCGTTGAGGCAGGAGTCACTGTCGAAGGTGTCACAAGCAATGTACGTTTCACCGTCCTTGACATTCCTGTTACCTATTCTCTATTGCTTGGCCGGCCATGGCTCCATGCTTTGGGCATAGTTCCCTCCACACTACACCAAAAAATCAAGCTAATCCATGAGGGCAGAATGGTGACTATAGAGGTCGATCCTGCTTCCGTCATGGTCGTTATGGAAGCCGAAGCTAATCTAAAAAAGGGCCTCTAGATTGCTATGATTAGTAAAGCTCAAAAACCTCCTCCCCTTTGGCACAACTACCTATACGTGGGTATAGGCAAACTGATGAAGAAGTCTAGTGATAGGCCTGGCAGAGGTGGAGGAATACACGAACAGGGAATTATTGAGGTGTTGGAACGAAAAATCCTCATCCATGGAGTTGGACTTGGGTATAAGCCTAGAAAAGCCTATCATCGCATCCCTTACGGTTATTGCCGCATGGTCACTGCTTGTGAAATCCAGGGAAAGAGGTCTTATAAAGGGAAGCCCGAACTAATCGAGCATGGCAGGAAAATGTGGCCCGGCTTTGAGATCTTTAAAGATGTCTATGACTTTGAGGCTGGTCACATGATAGTTTCAGCTAAACCTGAGCCTACGGAGTGTGATGCGCCTGTCAACGTGATTTCTGATAAGGATAAGGGAAAAGATAAGATGTATCCTGAAGATGAGCCTATCAATCCAGAAATTGAGGATGCCGTGGCAACCATGACAAAAGCTATGGCACTGCTGATGAAGAAAGGCTGGAAGGGTAACAGGAAAGAAGATGCCATGATGGCCATAATAGAAAAGCTCGCCAGGACTCTAACCAAAAATGCTAACCTTTCTGAAGAACCGTCGCTCACCACTACCCAAAAGACCACTTTGGAGCGCAACCTAAGCACCACCCTGACAAATGATACAGAGAAGACCTCTCCCATCGATGCTGCCACTGAAGCCCCTTCGCCTATGGAGGAGGATATGGATGATGTAATTTTTAATATTTTTGATGTTTTTGATACAAACAATGCCGCTTATGAGGCTTTTTACGCAATGAATAACTCCCATTCGGCTTACTTGTTTGATGTCTTTCCTGATGGGTCCATGCATTCACATAACGATGTGCATAATGTTTTTAGCATTAGTGAGACGCTATTAAGTGAAATAAACCTAAGTATGGATGACAATCCTAAAATGGTAGCCATTTCCAAAGATTTAACTCCCGAGGAAAGAAGTGAGATCATAAAAGTGCTTAAAAATCATGTTAACGCTTTTGCCTGGTTGTACGAAGACATGCCTAGGGTTGACCGATAAATCGCCGAACATAGGATTCCAACTGATCCTAAATTCTGACCTGTTAAATAGAAGCTCCACCGGTTGAGACCTGAATGGGCAGAACAAGTTAAGACAAAGGTTTCGAGGTTGATCGAAGCTCGATTCATAGAAGTAGTACAATACCCGACTTAGTTGTCCAACATCGTCCCGGTACCAAAGAAGGATGGTAGAGTCCGAGTCTGCGTGGACTTTCGAGACCTCAATAAAGCCTCACCGAAGGATGACTTCCCTCTCCCACACATCGATGTCCTAATTGACAGTGCCGCCAGGGCGGCTATGTATTCATTCATGGATGGGTTCTCAGGATACAATCAGATCCTGGTTAATACTGCTGACAAAGTTAAAACAACATTCATCACTGAGTGGGGGATGTATTGCTACAAGGTAATGCCATTTGGGTTGAAAAATGCCAGAGCCACTTATCAGCGAGCTGTAACTACCCTCCTACATGACATGATCCATAAAGAAGTGGAAGTGTATGTGGATGACATGATTGTGAAATCTGCCACTCGAGAGGAACACCCTGCTGTTCTAGACAAGTTCATGACTCGCATTGAAAAGTATAATCTTTGTCTGAATCCAAAGAAATGCATATTTTGAGTTACCTCCGGCAAGCTGTTAGGACACGTGGTTAGCCAAAAAGGGATTGAAATGGATCCGGACAAAGCCAAAGACATCAGGGATATGCCTTCCCCTAAGACGGAGAAAGAGGTCTGATCATTTTTAGGGTCCTTGCAGTACGTTAGTCGATTCATTGCCCGCCTCACTACCGTCTGCGAACCCATCTTTAAGTTGTTAAAGAAACAGCAACCCATGGTATGGAACAATCACTACCAAGTAGCATTCGATAGAATCAAGGCATACCTTGTCAATCCACCCATCTTAACGCCCCCCATCCCAAGGAAACCACTCATCCTTTATCCGGCCATTGAAGAAACGTCCGTCAGAGCCATGCTTGTCCAAGAACATGATGATAAGCCCGAACCTGCCATCTACTACCTGAGCAAGAAGCTGTTAGATTATGAAACCCGATATTCGATTGTAGAGAAGATTTGTGCTACCATGGTTTGGCTCACTAAGAAGTTGCGACATTATTTCCAATCTTATCGAGTCCAGGCCGTAGCTAAAATTGATCCAATGAAGTTTCTTTGTCAATCCCCTACTCTAGCTGGCAAATTGTCTCGATGGCTACTTCTCCTATCTGAGTTTGACATTGAATATGCAACCCGAAAGGTCATTAAAGGGTGGACTGTAGCTGAATTCTTGGCTAATAAACCCCTTAGCTCCGACTATAGGGAAAGTTTGGAGTTCCCTGATGAACAGCTTGCCTCTACTATAACCCTTGACGACAATTGGACAATGTACTTTGACGGCGCTATGAACCACTAGGGAGCAGGGCTCGGGGTCATCATCGCCACACCAGATAATAAGATAATCCCATTGTCCAAATGTAGAATTTGACGTCACCAACAATGGCGCTGAATATGAAGCTTGCCTGTTCAGCCTTGAGGCTCTTCTTCAAGTTCAGGCCCGCCATATATCAGTTATCAGAGATTCGGCTCTGGTTGTTCGTCAAGTCTCTGGAGATTGGGAAGTTAAAGAAGAATCCCTCCATCCTTATGTTGAGGCTATCCGTGAATTGTCTGAGAAATTTACCTCATACTTGTACCGCCATGTCCCTCGAGATGAGAATCAAATGGCAGATGCTCTCGCCACTCTCGCGTCCTTATGGGAAGGATCCCAACAGTAACCTATCTGCCCATTGGTTTTGCTATCCACCAATACCCCATATTATGTTCAATCGACTCCTCCAGTTCTCGCCATTTCATCCGAACCTTGTTGGTATTCTGACATAGTCCTATTTCTTCAGACCGGCAATACCCCACAGATTCTTCCAACTCGGACCGTACCACCCTACGGCGGCTTGCTACCCAATTTCATATTATAGATAATGACCTATTCAAGCGCACCAGCAATGACCTACTCCTCCATTGCCTCACTGATTCTAAGGCTCAGAATGTAATGATCCAGGTCCATACCGGTGACTGTGGCCCTCATATGAATGGTCTTGCCCTCGCAAAGAAGGTCCAGCGACTAGGGTATTTTTGGCTCACTCTCACGGCCAATTGTATCGCCCAGGTTAAACGATGCCACCAATGCCAAGTTTATGGAGATATGCGGCATTTGCCACCGACCGAGCTCCATCACTTATCCACCCTTTGGCCATTCTCGGCATGGGGTATAGATATAATTGGTGAAATCCGTCCCTCCTCAACAAATGGCCACAAATTCATTGTGGTGGTAGTGGATTACTTTTCAAAATGGGTAGAAGCGAGTCCTTCACCAATGTCACTGCCAGGCAGATGGCCAAGTTCATGGAAAAGCATATTTATGCTCGGTATAGGCTCCCACATCATATAGTCTCAGACAACGGGGTACAGTTTCAAGGAGCAACTACTTCACTGATTGAGAAGTATTGGATGGAGCACTATAGGTCTTCTCCATACAGACCACAAGCAAATGAAGCTGTTGAGGCAGCCAATAAATTGGTAAAGACGATTCTTTCTAAGATGATAGCAGGTTACAGAGATTGGGCAGATAAGTTGCACTTTGCTATTTGGGGATATCGCACCAGCATACGTACCCCGACAGGCCAAACTCCGTTTTCCCTGGTCTATAGGATGGAGGCGGTCTTGCCAGTTGAAACTTAGGTGACCTCATTAAGAGTTGCTCTAGAGGCTAAGTTAGAAGAATCCGAATGGACTCGGGCAAGATTTGAACAGTTGAACATGATGGATGAACAAAGGTTGAAGGCCCTCGACAACCTCTAGATGTACCAACAACGTATGGCTCGAGCATATAACTGTCGGGTAAAACATCAAAAGTTCCCCTTGAAGGTCGATGATTTGGTCCTCAAGTAGTTGAAACACTCCACCACTGATGTGAGGGGTAAATTCAGGCCAAACTGGGAAGGACCATATGTGATAAAGAAGCTGCTTAGCAAAGGGGCAGGTAAACTTATGGACATGGATGGGAACGAGTTCGTAAACCCCTTAAACCAAGACAAGCTTAAACATTATCATGTTTAATTCACAAACCAGAAAAGCAGCACACAAAAAAAATACATACGTAATAATCGCCCGCCTTTCGATCTTTTACTGATCGGGCAAAAATTAGGGTGATGCCCGACGATTGGTATTCTGCGAACCAACCGTGCAAAAATTAGGGGATAAGACAAACCCGCTAGATCAAAAACTCGAGAAGGGCAATCTAGGCAAAAGTTAGGGTATGTGAGCAAAGAGCGAGTGCCTTCTAGAAAACCGATCTCAGCTAGTCGGCACCGGGAGTTAAATCAATGGAAATATCAACCAAACATTATGTACTTTATTTTATCTCAATTAATAAAAGTTCTCTTTTGTTAAAATCTAAATGCTTATGCTTATGTGAATCATGTATTCATAAGTTTAAGACAACTTTGACAAGCTTTGAACAGGGTTCATCTTGTTCCATTTTAGAGTATTTGAATTAAAAAAAAACCTGATGGTTCTGACGAAAGCAAGACTCAAAACGAACTTCCCGCATTATCATCTCGGTACCTAGAGATCCACCTCAGTGTGCTAGTAGAAGAGGGATCTTCCCCCCGCTCCACACATTCCCCCTCAAAATGGGCCCATGACTACTTCCGACAGGTCGGCAAACCTCTTGTCTCGGCAAGCCATCCTCTGTAGTATGTGTCAGTTTTAGTGGTTTCTAGCTGATCATAATCCAGAATCTCAAACACAGCCTCCCTGGTCCACTTCTCCTGAATATGGTTGACCCACCTAGCTTTGTAAACTCCAATCTGATTGTGGGGCAATTTGATCGGGACTCTCTGCCTTTTACCATACTGACGACATAGCCAGTAGGGGGTATAAAATGAAGATTTCTCCAGACCTATCAATTGAACACAAGCTCCTCAAGATTCTACGACCACATCTCGAATTCTCCACCACGAGCTAACCCACTGAACCTACATGTCAATATACCCCCTCAAGATAGGCACCCAATTGTCATATGTCAACTCATTGAAATCGGCCCGTATAAGCCCTCTCCCTCAGATGGACGGGAAGATACTTTTTCGGATTCCCTCGGGGTGCCTCCCTCAGCTTTAGCTTCTCCATCAGCCAGACCTATAACACCAAACTCGAGTTAGGATGGGAGAAAGAAATGTTTGGATCAGGAAGAACAAGAGATACCTGTAATAATGTGAATTGATCCCTAATGAGTGATGAGTCAACAGAAGCAGCATCCACGTTTAACAAAACATCAGCCAACCCCACAGCCACAGGGGAAGCCCCTGTCGACATAGGACTGATGAGGGAAATTAGCCTGAGCGGAGCAATCAGGCTCACTCCACACGTAAACTCCGCCATGAGTTGTAATACATCATAAATGGCCAAGCAGGATGGGATCGGGGCACTCCACGACACCACTCTAGAACTGCTTCAGGCTGAAAACCGGGTCTGTCAGGCAACTGAGATAGAAATGGGTCGACAGAATCTAAATTCCATAGCCCTCGTGGAATTCCATCTATGCCAAAATGAAAGTCTGGTAACGCCAACAAAATGCATTTAGGACACGGTGTCCCTAAAATAGCATGGAATTCTTTGAGCAGGGGGTAAAGCTCGAACGATGAAAATTGAAAAACGTGGTCCATTGGGTCCCAAAGGACAGTGCCGCTTGAAGGAATTCGCGGCTTACGGGCCACGCCGCGACATATCGAAACCCCCAAAGCCTGAATTTTTTGAGCCTCTTCCAGTCGGCATTCCCCAAACTCTGCAGAAAACCCAGTAGTTTTTGTTTATGGGTTGCCATGACAGAAATGGACAGAATGGTTGAAATCAAATTGCTGGAAAATTGATGCCGCCGGCGAAGTGGATGAAGCCGCCGGCGATATGAGTGTAGCCACCAGCGATGTAGTTGATGCCGCCGGCGATATAGGGCTAATTTGGGTGATATCAGATGATGCCGCTAGCGATATGGACTTTCAGACAGCCCTGTACATATTATTTTGGCTCGTTCATTTTTGGCGATATGGTTCATGCCGCAGGTGACATGGAGTGAATTTTCCGGCGGCATCAGAAGCATTTCTTCCATTTCAGACCTGTATAAAGCCTGTAAACAATCCTATTCTATGTTTCCAATGCCTCATCAAATAGCAATTCATTTTTTTCATTCAAAATAAAAGCCTAGAGGCGCAAATCACTCAAATTGTACCAAAACATCTAGCCCACGACAAAACCAAATTATCCAAACCCCAATGTATCGGGGGTACAAACCAAGAACTCAAAGGCAAAACGAAAATGAAAAATAAAACTAAGCATGCCCGCCACTACAGGCTGGGCAGGGATGAAATGTCATCAGGACTTGCGAGCCAATCGTCAACAACGTCTTCCACCCTTCCCTCCATCATAGGAACACTACTGGACTCCTCAACCGTGGTAAATGCACGTCGGTCGGCAGATACCTTGATCCCCCTATGACTGGTTCCCCCAGGGTGCGCACGGTCCAGGTTTTATTTACTTCTCCGTTCCTGAGCGGTGGCTGCCAGCTGACCCTCGAGATCGCTCACGTGGTGCTGTAAGACCGTAGTCTCCTCCTCATACCGCCTCCGGGCTGCGTCAGCATCAGACAAAGAAAGGGCCAAGAAATCCTACAAACCAGGGAAAATATCAGCAGAGCATGTCATGCATAACATTCATACATACATCCTATCTTAACATGTGCATAAAATACCTGAACGAGGAGCGACTATCCAATAAGGGTATCCCAGAGAACAAAATTGTTCTCTGCAAGTTGCTCCATGTGACTCCGCGCCACCTGGAAAATCCAAAAGGCAAATACTCAGACAACCACATCTGTGGCTTAACAAGAAAATAATTATTAGGCCTTACGTAAGTAGTAATTTCAGGCATGAAAATCGGAGATTACCGGCTCGAGCCAACATTCCTATGAGAGAATTCGCCTCGGGAGTTCATCAACAGGAAGGTGGTTTCCAACGGATTGACCAATCGCCCCTCCAGGAAGTTTATGCCTTCCAGCACACCATAGTGCCAGGTCCCACTTTAGTTATCCCGGCCCCTCTTTCTTGTGGGTTCCTGCAAAACATGAAAGTCACATGTCAACAACGTCCCCAAATGACTTCAAAGTCACACACACAAGCACAATCATACCTCAAAAGGATGTTGCTCCCCTTGGGACATCGGCACGCTCCTGCCAGCTACATCCACAACCACCTCATCCTCCCCCTTAAGGTCGACCGCAACATCCCCTTCAAGCGCCTCATCCTCATCATCCTCCTCCTTATCAACATCCACAACGCCTTTGAGGCGCCTCTTATTGTCCTCCAACCGTTGCTCATTGTGATACTCAATTGTATTGTTTCCATGGATGCGAGGACACACGGGGAGTAGACGCTGTAGAAGATGTTCGTAGAGGCCAGGAACGCTAGGGATCACTCGGCCATTCCCTTCAATATAATTAGCTTTATCGGCCTCGGCAGAGATCACCAAATGAGGCCACCATAAGCCCCTAGGAGGATCGGCAGGCACAGGTCTAGCAGCCACCGGGAGGGACCTCCAGCCCAGGACGCACTCGCCCAGAAACCATTGCTGGGACAGGGGGCACTCGATCATAAACCGGCGGTCATCCACCTCCCTCCGGACCATCACAACCTCGGCCAACTTCTCCACCCCATCGAACGGATCCAAGACGAGTTGCATCAAAACAACCAATATGAGTCCATAGGCAATTTTTGTTTCATCTAAATGTAAAACAAAGACTAAATCCAAAAAAAAGATTTGCATACCGAGCTCAACCGCATGCTCCTTAGGACTTCCCTATACTACGTAGGGTACTTGGCCTTCCCACCGATGCCCCCGCACCAGTGAGCAAGGAATTGAGAGCCTGCCGGCACAACCTTCTTAAACTCCACCAGCGGGAGGATCTGATGCTCGAAGGCCCAGGCTTGCACAATTAACGACCGATCAATTCAAAAAAATGTCATGCAATAAATAAGAACGCATGCAAAAAAAATTATACCTGGAGTAGCAGGTGGCAAAGGCGAAGGGCTTTCTCCTTCATCCGGGCTCCCACATCCAGCCCGTGGTACAACTAGGCCAAGATGGCCCTCGGCCAATTCTTCCTCCTGATTCCCGACACATCTTCCGCTGTGGTTATAAGCACGTAGTTGATCTTACTCCCCGAGTTTGGGAAGAACAGCACAGTGAGTAGTGAGATCACGTAGGAATGGACACAAGCCTCCCTCTCCTCCTCGGGCACCACGTTTACCCGGGTCCAGTGATGGTACAACTCACCATAGGATAGCCGCTCAGAAACGGGCTTCAGATCGAACAACTCCTTTACCCGCCTCACCACGGGCCTCTCAACATGGTACTTGTCCGTGTAGGCATCAAAATGTATGACCTCATCTGTCCAAGGGAGGCAAGTCATGGCTACTACATCGGAGGGGGTAATTGTAGCCTCCCCAAAGGAGAAATGGAAGGTATAGGTAGTCTCGGAACACCTTTCAGTCAGGGCCGCTACTGCAGAATGAGGAAGCTTAGGCATCAACATAGGCATTATCCGCGCTAAATCCCCAAACCCTGTCTCGTTAATTGCAAGCGCGAGCTCGGGATCGTTCTTTGAGATATGGTGCCACCATTCACCGATGGTGCCCATCCCCCCTGTGTAAGTCAGTTCATATGGCTGCAAAATTGCAAACAAAACGGATCAGTCCTGCTTATTTTTGTCAGAAAAGCTGTTGATGTCACCTCTGTTGAAAGCGATATCGCTGGCGGCATCAACCCATACCGCCAGCGGTATGGTTCATGTTGCCGGCGACATCACCTTAAACTGAAGCAACATCAGACTCCCATAAAGCCTTTTGTAAGGACTGATGTCGCCAGCGACATCGCTCACATCGTTGGCGATATCACTATGTGCGAGCAGAACCTGTTTTCTCTCAAAATCGCACCCATCGAGCCAAAATCACAAAAATCCCAACCAAACGAACAATAAGCCTAAAAGCGGTAAAAATCAATCCTAAAGCATGCAATATGATTGATCTATTTCCCACTTTAAACCTCTATCATTGTATGATTTCAAATCTAAAGCTAAATTAAATCAAATCCAAAAGTAATTCGGATTTTTGTGAGATTACCTGGACATAACAGAGGTGTTTCTCCTTCTCCGAAGTCAGATTGGCGATAGGAGAGTTAATGCCATAACCATACATTTTGGTCGTCTCCTCCAGGCCATATGCAGTAGGAACAAAGAGGATTTTCAATCCCTCCACGGAAGAATCGGGTAGGTTCTCCCTAGCCTTGGATTTGCCCCTAAAAGCCTTGTTGATTCTCTTCATGATTTCGAAAACAAAGGAAGAAATCAAAAAGCTTTGGAGGAGAAGAGAGGGGGATGCGGTTTCTGAATAGTGAGGAAGAAGGGAAGTTCCATCCCTTTTTAAACTGCTGCACGGAATTCGAGGAGTTTTAATTTATCTAAAACTGTTCGTCCATGCCGCCGGCGACATCAACTCATGCCGCCGGCGATATCATTCATGTCGTCGGCGATATCGCCTCTTTTAGTTCAAATTTTGAAATTATCTGACCAGTTAAAGCTGCCACGTGGCACTCATACCGCCGGAGGTATCAATCCATGCCGCCAGCGATATAAGTCATGCTGCCGGTGACGTCGCTCCTCCAAATCAGATTTTTACACAAGTCCGACCAAGGGACAATCTCTACAAAGCTCAAGTCCGACCAAGGGACAAAAAATCTCCACAAAATAAGAAACCCGACCAAGGGGCATTCTCTACAAAGCTCAAGTCCAACCAGGGGACAATCTCTACAAAGCTCAAGTCCGACCGAGGGACAATTTCCACAAAGCGCAAGTCCGACCAAGGGACAAACAATTTCCATAAAACCAGAAACCCGACCAAGGGGCATTCTCTACAAAGCTCAAGTCCAACCAGAGGACAATCTCTACAAAGCTCGAGTCCGACCAAGGGATAATTTCCTCAAACCACAAGTCCGACCAAAGGATAGTATCTCCACAAAGCATAAACCCGACTAAGGGGCTATCTCTATAAAGCATAAACTCGACCAAGGGGTAATCTACATAGCTCAAGTCCGACCAGGGGACAATCTCTACAAAGCTCAAGTCCAACAAAGGGACAATTTCTTCAGAGCACAAGTCCGACCAAGGGACAGTATCTCCACAAAGCACAAACTCGACCAAGGGGCTATCTCTACAAAGTATAAACCCGACCAAGGGGCAATCCACAAAGTGTAAGTCCGACCAACGGGCAACCAATCTACAAAGCATAAACTCAACCAAGGGACAAACCAGCCACCCATCAGGTATCATTCCTATCCCTTGCTCTTTCGTGTGATCATACTGACCTGTGGCAGTAGTGATCCCCCGAGGGGCAGCCTGTAAGCATGGGATTTTGCAGTCCCTCTCGCGAGATGATGATGACATGTACCCGATTTTAATGCCTCAAAATTAAAAATTCTCCTTGGAATTTTTATTACCAAAATAATATTCCTCGCGAATTTTTAATTGGTAGGATACAGTTCGGCGTGGCCAATTACGCGTCCGGTGAGAGCTTGAATCGATGATTGACACCCAAATAATGAATACCCTTTAAAATATTGTTAAAAGTCAAAAAGATTCCTTTTACCCACTATTAAACCACTTTTCCTGACTTTTTTGGCTTTTTGACCCACTAACTATCGGCTTGCTGAAGGCTGATACCGCTAAAGACATCACCCATGCCGCCGGCGTATCACCATACCGCCGGTGACATCGGTCATACCGCCGGCGACATTACCATGTCGCCGGCTGCATGACTCAAAACAGGTCCCTTCACAGACAGCCTTTTCGGCCACTTTTGGTGGAATTATTAAAAAAAAGCCCCAAAAAGCACCCCATTTCACCTATAAAAGCACACCTTGAGCTGCATTTAGGGGGGGAGAGGAATTGGTTAAGATTTTAAGGTGGGAATAGATTATAGTGAGATAAGAATTAGATAAAACAAAAAAAAGGGATTCTGACCCATTTTTCCTGGTTTTTCTTCTTTGAACTCTCTGATTGTGAGTTGAAATCGACAAGCCTTTAAGTTAAAATTAGCTTAATTGAACTTAGAAACCAAAAAGCACTTAAAATCATTGTTAAATCGTTATAACAAGCTCCCCGGAGGTGTTTTATTCGGTTCACGAAGAGGTGGATTCACGACCTCGAGGTAAAAATGCTGAGTCTCATAGCTCTTTGGCATTAACACTCCTGACTTGTGTTAATTTTTTGTCAATTTATATTCGTTTTCGGGTTTTCGGTCGGTCTTCCTGCCACCGCTGCTGCCCACAAGCTGATACCGCTGGTGACGTAATTGATGTCGTCGGCGGCATCACCCATGTCGCCGGCAACATCAGGCTTGTCGCCGGCGGCATCAGTTATACCGTCGGTGATATGACTTTCCGGACAGTAGTTTTATTTTTCATTTATAATCCAGTTAAAATAATGATTGAGCCTAAAAATTACTTAAAAATGGAATTTTCTCAGAAAACACCATTCAATTCCCATTTCAGTCATCTAACCGGGCTTTGTAATACTGTAAATAAAATATGTTGTACCTGTTCTAACAACCTTCTGCAGGCGGACGTATATTGGGTACTCAGGTACTTTATTTATTGCGTAGAGAAATGTATAGGATTTGAAAACCTTGTAATGATTTTACTTTCTGTACTTACTTTTCTTTTACAGTCGTAAATATTTTATTTATCGTTTCAATTGCTTGATAAACGCGAAAACAACAAAATAACAGAAAATACAATTAAATAGGGTCGATTAAACCGATGGAGAAAGAATGAAGTATCTTAACTTGGCCGAATGAAAAGTAGATAACATCATCCGAACTCGGAATCTCTACTTAAGGTATGGTCCAACCACCCGGTGGGAAAATCGTACCAAAAATTTCCCGCGCGAGGCGTCGTCCGCTCACGAACCCTATACCAAAGCCGCGCTAGAAAAGGCCTTAGCACTTCATTCCCTTAGGATTACCAAAACAATAAAAATAATTAGGATGCAGTTCTTTTGCAATTTCTGGTGAAGAAGCTAAACCTCCATCCTTTTTAAAGAGGTGTTACGCGGGAGCCATAAGGTTGGAAGAGGGATGCTTTGTATGCTATGTGCTACATGCTCTTGCATCCCCCATGGATTGGCTTTAAGAGCCATATAATCAATCATTTCACCCTTACCAATCTTCATTCATGGAAGAAGTTTAGCAATATATGTAGGACTTCTTTTATGCCTTTCGTTGAGTCACGACATATCACTATGTGTGACAAGGGGTGCAAACGTCCTATATATGTTAGAGGGATAAGCCACTGCATCATTGCTAACCATGTCTACGTGCAGCCATACATGCCATGCATCGGTTGTTAGACAAAGGTCATTCACCCCATCCATGGCGTTACACAATCCATGCATGATCTAAATCCGCTACCTACCATTTTAGCTAGGATGAGGCGAAGTTATCATCGCACCCCAATTTGGAGAAGGCCTGAGCACTATTTTATTTATCATTCTCTCAACCCGGTAGTCACCACGGAAGTTGAAGGGGTTCTATATACTGATTCCAGTGAGGAGTCAGATTCAGATCAGATTCAGGGTCAGAATTCCTCTGGGCCAGCCATGTCTTTCCCAAATAATGAAGGAAACCTCCCTCCGCCTGAGGATCCATTAGGCCCTACTCTTACCTCAGGAGCAGCATCTCAACCGCCCTCTAGTTTTGACTTCGTCAATGCTATGGCTCAATTTTTAAACTCAGATGCATTCCAAGCCTCTATCCAAACCACTGTCCAAGCAACCGTCAAGCAAGCCCTGCAGGATAGGAATTCGGACAGGGTCTCTAAGCCCGATATACAAGCCCAGAATGATTCAGTATAGATGTTCGTCGGTCCGATAGGGACAAGACCCATTGCACCTATTTTTCACCAAACACCCTCAACTCAACCCATGGCAAGCCCATTTCGGTTTAGGCAAACCTCTGTTTTCTGCAAACCTCGATAACCCCATTGATTATTCCTTACATTCTGAGACCTTTAGCTCAAAGATTGGTTCCTCCAGCATTCACTCATCAGTTTTCAGATTCTTCCAGCTAGCTAGTCCAACCTATGCCATCTTTTACTCCTCCTCAGTTTGTGAGAACTCCCAGGGGCACTAATTACCCCTAGCACCCTTTCAGTAGGCAGCTGATCGCTCATCCCCGCTTTGGAGGTTCCTCCACCATCTATACCAGTTCCAAACCACTAGGTCACGTAATCTTTAGGCATGACACCCGAGGCCATAGCTTTCACCCATCAGCCGATCAATAACCAGGTCATGCAGCCTCCAGGCATGACACTCGAGATTCAAGCCTGTATCTGCCAACTCTTAGCTACCAAGGAACTTTAGCGTAATGAGGATTAGGTCCTCAATAACTTCACTATGCCCAATATGGCACCCTATGATGGGTCTTGTACCCTTGCTTCTCACTTCATTATGTATAAGGGTGAAGGAGCTAAGCGTCAAGGTCCTTGCTGAAATGTTTTCGTGCTCTCTATGGGGCTCTGCTCTTGAATGGTATCACACTTTGCCTCAGCATGTTATCACTGATTGGAAACTCCTTTCTGAGGCATTGGAAGAGCATTATGGTTTCAACACTATGATGGAGACGACTCTCTAACACCTTGAAGGGGTCTGCCAGCTACCTAGTGAAACCTTCTAGTAGTACTTTACCAGTGGATGTCAACTCAGGTATTGATGAAATCTAAGTTGAGTCTTGTGGAGATGATTATGAAACTCTTGGAAGGGTCTCTTCCCATTTTTCGTAAAGAGATGGCTATAGACTCATTCCCCTTGTACAAGGAGGCATTCAAAAAGGCCAAGAAAATTAAGCCCGAGGCCGAGCGCGAGCGAGCTGAAAGGGCTGAAAAACCATAGTATAGGAAAAACAACAATACCCCTATAGTGAGCCCTACACCAACCGAGCCTAAGGTTCCTGCTGCGGTTCAAGCGGTCAGTCAGACACCACCAGTAGTCACTGTGGTCCAACCTGGTGCCAACCCATTTATCTTGGTGAATCCCTATAAGCTGCCACTCAGAACAATCTTCACTAGGTCGCGGGAGGCTGGTTTTTCCAAGTCCCTCCATGAGTATAAGCCATCCAAACCTGAAGATGAGAACAAATTTTACGAGTATCACGTTCAGATAGGCCATCACACCAATAATTGCAGAAACCTACTAAACGCCATACAACATCTGTTAAGGGATAAGAAAATTACTGAACCCAAGAAGACACCTAGCACCATGGATAACCCCCTACTACAATTTGGTGGCAAGTAGGAATGTCGATTCCAACGTGCCCGAAGGTGTGACTTTGCAAGACCCTCCGAATGTGGAGGATGACTATTTAAATATGTAATTTTCTTTAGCAACTTGAACAATTCCATCATTAAAACTTTCGACAATTTCATTTCATTTCCCTATGTCTTGTTATGCCCAATTAATCCACGCATTCATATAAGCACATGCATGATATTTTCAGTATTCGAGATACTTCGTTGCATGAAATTAATTCGAGTGCAAATGAAATTTCTGAAGTGGTAACCATTTCCAATAATTTAACTACTGTTAAAGATGAGATAGTAAAAGTCCTTAGAGATCATGATAACGCTTACACCTGGTTATACAAAGATACGCTCAGAATAGGCCACCAAATTTCCAAGCATCCCATCCCCAAGGGTATCAAGTCCTAGCCAATCGAACAGAAGCTTCACCATTTGCAACCATCACCCGGACTATCTCAAAAAGAAGATTCAACGGGTGGTCTATACCTTGTGAAACCCTAAAATTGCAATTGCATCGCTAAGATGAAAAGGCACCATCAATATAAGATTCATAGGAATGTATACCACCTTCCTCCTATTGGGCTTAATAGTTTCTATACTCTTTGGCCATCCTTGTCATAAAGGACTAATATGATCAACAAGATTCAACCATCATCAATTCTTAGACATAAGTTCACCGATATAGTCGTAGAGTGCTCCTTAAGATAGCCAAAGGCCAAATCCTACACCTTTCTAAACATCAAGAAGACGGCCAAATTTGTAAAGAACATGTCTTGGCTCAATCCGGCGCATCTCGTCACATGACCCCATATAATGAAATCCAATTTCATAGGGCAAGTTTCAAATTAATCGAGGGAAAGTAAAATCTCTTAGCTCGGCATGACCTATTTCGTTGCATCACCTCAGACAGAAGAGTTCTATTTCACGGGGCATTTTCTAAATTAATCAAGAGATATGCAATTGAGCACAGCCCCCTCCGCACAAATGACGGTTAAGAAACAATCAAAACGGCAAACAAGCTAACCAAGAAGGCACTTTATAAGCATCAAAACTCCCACAAGCCAAACCCTCACATTATGGCTAGTTGAAATCAGAATGAAGCTCCCTATGATCAAGAAAGTACTTAGTAAATGAGGCAATCAAGATCATGAGCATAGACAAAAGTGAACTCACTGACCTAATAAACCAAGACAGGCTTAAGCATTATCATATAAAAAACAAAAATAAATCAGAAAAGCGGTACAATATATATATATATATATATATATATATATATATATATATATATATATATATATATATATATATATATATATATATATATGTGTGTGTGTGTGTGTGTGGTGTGTGTGTGTGTGTGTGTGTGTGTGTGTGTGTGTGTGTGTGTGTGTGTGTGTGTGTTTGTGTATGTATGTAATAAATCACCCACCTTTCGGTCTTCTACCGATCGGGCAAAAATTAGGGTGACACCCAACAATTGGTATTCTGCAAATGAGCCGGGCAAAAATTAGGGTATCTCTTCAGAAAATTGCCTGCTGAACTGAAAACCAAAAAAGGGCTGTTCAGGCAAAAATTAGGGAATGATAGTGAGATGTTAACTTGAAAATCTGTAAAGACTGGTTAACATCGGGAGCTTGATTAATGGAAATGGTTACCAATATCTTGTACTTCGATTAAATTCATCTAATGAAAGTATCTTTTGTACTGAAATCTTTATGCTTGTGATTGTATGAATGCCTAGCAACCAAATGGTAGAAACATCGCAAGTTGACTTAACAAAGGGTACTCAAAGCCCATCCATAATAAGTGCACAAGAATTCAATATTAAAAAGACAAATAAATCCAGATAGGCTTAAAACATCCAGGTCTATGGAAAAGTTGGAAATAAGTCTGCTGGTTTGAAAACCCAAAAAGGGCGGTCCACTAAAGACTAAAAAATATAATAAAAAAGAAAAAAAAGAGAGAAGATAAGCTAAAAATCTAAAAAGGACGGTTTGTGCAAGAAATATGTCTACTGGATTGAAAACCTGAAAGGGCGGTCCAGGCAAAAGTTAAGACAATGTTCGATAGATTGAAAACCCCTAGGGGCAGTCTATCCAAAATTTAGAACCAACATAAAAATAATGAAGAAAAACAAAGGTACTCCATCATTGGGAGAAGGACAAACATTGTTCGCCCTCCCCACAAGAAGGTCGAGCCTCAAACCGAACTCAAACTCGGGTCTAAGCCCTTCATCGTAATCGTCCTTCAGGAACTTCACTCCTATTACACGAGCCTACTTGGTCACTACAGAGGCATCACTTCCTCATCCAATGTGATTCAACGGTATACCGCATAATCATGCATCTTTAATACATACATTTCATACATACACTCTTGCAATCTCTGTTTCTCATAATATCCAAAGGAAAACTATCAAGGCCTGAAAGCTAGGGGCAAGATCCTGAACACATCGACCAAGCTACACCAACCAATTATCCAACACCCATCGATCAACAAGGGGCCTTAGGAAGGGGCGCAGTTTCCTCCAGCCACTTTGGACCATCCACAATTCAACAAGAAGCACTTGTAAGGGGCAAAGTTCTCTCTAACTACTCGGAGTCATCTACAGATCAAAAATAAACCTCAAGGGGGACGCTCAAGATGGTTCAGATGACCCGTTAAACCTCTGTAATGACTCCTCCAGACCCCCTAGAAAATCCTAACTCAATTTACAGTTCATACTTCTGTTTTTACCGTTGATCCAAGGGGCAAAAATATTTTTCTTTCACAAAATCGATCAAGTAGTAGTAACATTACTTATCCTTTGACTATCTCGAATTTCTCTAATCCTTAATATAGGGGCACCTCATGCAATCTACAAATGACAATTCATGCAAAATGCAAAACAAGTAACACTTGCTACTTAAATGACACTTGTTGCAAAATCAAAGGCGCTTGCTGCACTTAATGCCAAAGATTACCAGGGGCACCCCATGCAAAAAAGACCAACCTAGCTCGCAAGACCCTTTCGGTAAAAGACCAATATGGCTCTTTGGACCCTTCTTGGTGAAAGACCAATCTGGCTCTCGAGACCCTTCTTGGCGAAAGACCAACCTGGCTCTTCAAACCCTTCTTGGTGAAAGACCAATCTAGCTCTTTGGACCTCATTGGAAAAGTCTCTCCACCAAAGACTGACCTGGCTTATAAGACCTTTCGGTAAAAGACCAACCTGGCTCTTCGAACCCTCCTTGGCGAAACACTAATCAGGCTCTTCGGACCCACTTGGCAAACTCTCTCAACTAAAGACCGACCTGGCTCGTAAGACCCTTTCGGCAAAAGACCAATCGGGCTCTTCAAACCCTTCTAGGCAAAAGAACAATTTAGCTCTTTGGGCCCCCTTGGTGAAACTCTCTCCACCAAAGACCGACCTAGCTCGTAAGACCCTTTTGGTGAAAGACCAACCTGGCTCTTCGGACCCTTATTGTCAAGTTCTCAACAAAGCTCAAGCCCGACCAAGGGGCAAACCAATCAACAAAGCTCAAGCCTGACCAAGGGGCAAACCAATCAACAAAGCCTAAGCCCGACCAAGGGGCAAACCAATCTCAAAGCTCAATCCCGACTAATGGGGCAAACTAGTCTACAAAACTCAAGCCCGACTAAGGGGTAAACCAGTCACCAAAGGGAGGCACTGGCAGAATCAAAACCTTGTCATCCATTAAGTATAATTCCTAACCCTTGCTCTTTCGTGCGATCATACCGACATGTGGCAGCAGTGATCCCTTGAGGGGCAACCTATGAGCATGGGATTTTACAGTCCTCTCGCGAGATAATGATGACTTATGCCAGATTTTATTCCTCATAATAAAAATTCTTTTTTTGAATTTTAATTACTGATATAACATTCTCAACGAATTTTATTTATTAAAAAATTCAGTTCAATGTATCCGATAATGCGTTCGGTGGTAGCTCAGACCGATGATTTGCACCCAAAAAATAATTTAGTCTAAAATACCCATAAAAAGTCAAAAAAGAGGCCAATAATTCATATCTTCCCGCTAAAATCCCTTTTGGCCGGATTTTATTCCTTTTTCCTTGATTTCAGGCTTGATTCTTGCTAGCTTTTCAGACCTATCAGAAGAGTGAAGCCACCGATGGCCTCGTCGATACTACCAGCTATATCATCCAAGCCACCGGTGGCATGAATTTCTACTACAGAATAGTTGTGTGCCTTTTTGCACGATATCCGATAGATAATTGAGCAAAGGCAATTTCCAACGGATTTAAGCCTATTTAAAGGCCATTTCTCAGCCAAAATAAAGGTTCAACACTTCCACCACTTGAAATCTTAAGGAGATTTTGAGTTTTTTAGTTAGTTCTAGTGGGATAAAGTCTAGAAAAGATAAAAAAGAGGATTCAATCCATCTTTTCTTGGTTTTTTTAGTGAACTCTCTAATATTTAGGTGAAATTTAGATTTGGAGACCTAAATCACCCTTTTACTTCCCAAATCATCATTTAAGCTCCCCAGAGGTGTCATTTGGATTACGAAGAGGTGGATTCATGGCCCTGAGGTAAAAATTCTGACTCTCATAGCTCTTTGGCTTTCATTTTACTTGTTTGTTGTGTTTAGTTGTTGTTTTGTGCTTAGTTTGGGGTTTTCAGCTGCTTTTCGGCTATTAACTTCTACTATTGCAAGAAACTAAAGCCGCCGGAGGCACTTGAAGCCACCAGCGGTATCAACCTTGTCACTAGCGGCATAGTTGATACCACCGATGGTCTGGTTTGCCCTCAATGGCTTTATTTTCTTGCAAGACCCTTTTTTTTATAGTATCCAAAATGTCATACAGCCTGCCTATGAAAATGCGATAGCCAGTGGCATTAGTGATGCCATCGGCGGCCTCATTCATACCGCGGGCGGTATGGCCTTCTAGACAGCATATTAGTTTTTCTTTATTTCCAACCTAGCTTATTTCCCGAAGATGGGATGTATAGTATAGCGACGGGAATCCAGAATTTTCTGAAAATGGTCCTAACCCCATAACATGTGGCATTTTCACTAATAATTTGGTTAACACAACGAGCGTGTTGAAAATGGAATTTTCCCTAAAATTCATTCAGAAAATTAATTTTTCAAAGGGAACATATATTCTAAGATCAAAAAATTTTGAGCTAACCTAGTAGCTCGATCCCAGTCTGGGGCTCTGCCTCCGGAACCCGCCCGGGGTGCTGCTCCTTAGACCCCGTGAGGGGCTGCCACCTCCCAACACCGATGTCAGGGGAGCCGTTTTATGTGATATACCCTATATACATACCGTATATGTGCTAACAGTTTTGTACAGGTAGATTTAGGTTAGATGTATGTTAGGCCTTCGAACATTTTATTTACTATGTAGAACAAATGTATAGGATTTGGAAAGCCATGTAATAATTATTTTATTTTCCGCATTTTATTTATTGGATGACTGTAATGGTTATTTATTTCCCGCTTTGAATGTTTGGCGATGCAATATTAAGAAAGAATGAAATCTTTTAACTTGGCCAATGTAAAATAGGTAAAATCATCCGAACTTGAAATCTCTACTTAAGGTATGGTCAACCACCCGATGGGAAAATCATAACAAAATTTCCTGGTTGAGCTGAACTAGGTGGCGACTCTATTTTAAGAATGGGATTTCGATCTCGTATCTTTTGGACATTGAAATATGCAAAACCATTTTCATAATTTTCCATCACACATCATTTTCATAAAGATCGGTCCTCCGGCCTGGCTTCGCAGCCCGTCCGAAATATCGTCTGCTCACAGCAGTGCAATCTCCTTGCCTTTCATCTTCCTTGTCTCATGATATTCTCTTTGTATGCGCTCTAGATCCTTCGACATATTATATGAAAATTCAGCTATTGTGAGCACAGGATTTTACAGTCCCTCTCGCGAGATGATGATGACGTATACCCGATTTTATTCCTCATAATAAAAATTCTTTTTTTGAATTTTTTATTACCAATATAAAATCCTCTACGAATTCTATTTTTGGAAAAATTCAGTTCGGCGTGTCCGGTAACGCATCCGGTGGTAGCTCAGACCGATGATTTACACCAAAAAAATAATTTAGTCCAAAATGATATAACCCATAAAAAGCCAAAAAGAACCCCCAATAATTCAATTTTTCCGTCAAAATCACCTTTTGTTGGATTTCCTCTCCCTTTTCCCGATTTCGGGCTTAAATCATTCTAGCTTTTCAGACCTGTTAGGAAGGTGAGGCCACCGATGGCCTCATCGATATCACCGCATATATCATCCATGCCGCCGGCAGCATCACTCCCTCTACAGAACAGCTGTCTGCCTTTTTTGCTCGATATCCGATGGATAATTTATCAAAAGTAATTTCCAATGGATTTAGCCTATATAAAGAGCATTTTCCAGCTATTTGAAGGGTTCCACCCTCCCTCAACTCAAAATTTCAAGTAAATTTTGAGCATTTTAGCTAGCTTTAGTGGGATAAAGTTTAGAAAAGGTAAGAAAAGAGGATTCAATTCATCTTTTCTTGATTTTTCTCTATTGAACTCTCTGATATCTAGGTGCATTCTAAGTTTAGAAATCACCAAAATTAGGATTTAGAGACTAAATCACCCTTTACTACCTAAAATCATCATTTGAGCTCCCCAGAGGTGTCACACGGATCCCGAAGAGGTGGATTCACGGCCCCGAGGTAAAAATTCTAAGTCTCATATCTCTTTGGCCTTCATTTTACTTTTTTGTTGCATTTTAGTTACTGCTTGTGCTTAGTTTTGGGTTTTTGGTCGCTTTCCGGCCAAAAACAGCTCCTATAAGAAGCTAAAGCCACTAGAGGCATTTGAAACCATGCCGCCAGCGGCATCGTTGATACCGCTGGTGGCCTCACTTGCCCCAGTGGCCCCATTTTCTTGCAAGACCCTTTCTTTATGGTATCTAGAAAGTCATGTAGCCTACATATATAACTGATACCGCCAACGGTATCAATGATGCCTCCTGCGGCCTCAATTATGCTGGCGGCGGCATGGCCTTCTAGACAGTAGTTTTTTTTTCATTTATTTTTTGACCTAGTTTAACTTTCCGAAGCTGGCATGTATAGTGCAACAATGAAGGTCCAGAACCTTCTGAAAATAGACCTCACCCCATACCATGTATCATTTTCACTAATAATCCAGTTAAAATATCAATCAAGTCTAAAATATGGATATAACGGAATTTTCTCGCAAACGCTGTTTAAATCTCATTTTTAGCCATCTAACCGGGCTCCATAAATTGTAAATAAAATACGCCATGTTCACACTAACTCGGGACTTGTTTTGTTCACTAACTATGCATGTTATGTGATATACCCCGTACAACATGCCGTATTTGTGCTAACAGTTTTGTGCAGGTAGATTTAGGTTAGATTAATGCTAAGCCTTCGGGTATTTTATTTATCGTATAGAAAAATGCATAGGATTTAGAAAGCCATGTAATTATTATTTTATTTTCCGCATTTATTTTTTGGATAACTGCAATAATTATTTATTTACCTCTTTGAATGCTTGTTGAACATGAAAACAACATATAAACCGAAAACACAATAAATAGGGTAGATTAAAATTGATTAAGAAAGAATGAAATCTTTTAACTTGGCCTAATGTATAATAGATAACATCATCTGAACTTGGAATCTATGTTTTAAGGTACGATCTAACCATCCGGTGGGAATATCGTACCTAAATTCCTAGTGGAGGTTAATCGGGTGGCGACTCCATTTTAAAATACAGGATTTCAAGTCTAGTATCCCTTAACATGCAAATTGGACTTAAATTCAACATCAAGATCAATTTTATCTTTTATCACGCCAAAATAAGGATTAATCCCTCGGCTCACTTCACAGTGCTTGTTATTTCCCCTCGTGCTATACATCTCATACGGTCCCCAGTGAAGTTGCCACTATGAGCGGACGACTCCTCATCACGCATAGTGATATGTCGTGATACAATAGGGGTACAAAAGAAGTCCTACGGATGTTGCTAAAGCCCTTCCATGAATGGAGATCGGTAAGGGTAAGTTGATTGAGTTTTTAGCCCTTAAAGCCGATGCATGGGTGATGGATAAGCACATCATGCAACCTCCCGGCATGACGCCCAAAATTGAAACCCTCTTGCGTCAACTAGTGGCAACTAATTATAATTAGAGAGGGCAGGAAGTCCAAATAAAGGAAGATCGGGTTTTCCAGAGCCCCAGTACGTATCCATCGAATGCGTCCCCATCTCAAGCTAAAATGGACCAAAAGGGCTCTTAAAAATTGATGCCGACTGCCATCACCGAACCAGGTCTTGTTCTCATAAGAGGTAAAAACCCATAGAAGCTACCGCTTAATGTAATGTTTGCCGGATTGAGAGAGGTCGGCCTTCTCGAATCCCTTCATGAGTACAGACCCCCCATAAAAGATGAAAGGAAAAGCTTTTACGGATGTCATGTCCTATCGGGTCACTGTACCAATGAATGTAAGAATCTGGTTCGTACCATACACCGTTTGGTGAAGGAAGGAAAGATGGTTGAGATAGAAAGGGCACCTAGGAATGTAAATTCCCCCTTACTAAAGTTTAATGACCAAATGGGAATGACTAATCTTGGGTTACCTAAACAAGGGAATGGGCCACAGGAACTCATCAATGTCATCTATTCCAAAGGCAAGGGAAAATCATGCTCCAACAATGAGGATAAGGAGTTAAAAAATGAAGAGGCCAAGGAGGTTATAGCCACCATGATCAAGGCCATGACAGTTTTAGCAAAGAAATACAGTCAAAGCAAAGCAAAGAACCCAATGATTAAGGCCATAAGGCAGTTCACTGAGGTCCTCACCAGGGAGTCGAGTCAAGTGAAGGCCGCCTCACCAAGTACCAAGCAGAGTGTGACTCAACTAGCCTCCAACATCAACAATGAAGACCCTCCGCCTGGGGAGGATGAAAACCTTGATTTGTAATCTTTAGATTTCTCTATGTTTTCAATTTGAACAATGTTATGTTTGTAACTTTTGGCTCCATAAGCAAGCTTCTATTTTGTTACTTGTTTCATGCTTTGGCCGTTTGATCCATGCATTCATATGAACGTACGCATGATGCTTCTAGCATTCAAAATATTTTGTTGTATGAAATTAATTCAAGTACAAATGGAATCTCCCAAGTGGTAATCATTTCCAATAATTTAACTCCTATCAAACACATGTGAGATAATAAAAGTTCTTAAACTCCGAGATAATGATTTTGCTTGGTCATACCCACAAGATAGGCCTAAGATCAATAGTCAGATTGTCAAACATCACGGGTCTCTTCTAGAATTAACTCAACAACCTCACAACTATGAACCTTCAAGCTACTAACAACGTGTTAACTGGTTCCCTGAAATGAAAAAAATCATGGCATACATTTTTCCCCACCCACCCCTTTCCCTTATCAACCCTTGTCTGCTCCTTGGCCATCCTTGGCATGCAGGCATATATGATTGGTGAATCCCGACCTCCATCAAATAAACATCATAGCTGAATCTTACACCAATGTCACCTCCAAGAAAATGACCAAACTCACAGAGAAACACATCTTCACCCAGTACAAATTAACCTACCTCAAGCAACGAAGGTCAGTTCCAAGGGGACAACCACCACCAGGAACATAAAATATGGGAGCATCATAGATCTTCCCTGTACTGAACATAAGCTAATGGTCCTATCAAAAGGGCTAACAAATCGATAGCCGGTTGCAGAGATTGGGAAAACAAGTTACCTTTCACTATTTAGGGATATTTCATAAACATCCGTACCCCAACAGGTCAAACCCTGTTCTCCCAGGTCTATAGAATGGAAGCGGTCTTGCCAGTTGAAACTCAAGAAAGGCCTCTGAGGTTCGCATTAGAAATAGGAAGAATCTGAATGGACTCAAGTGGAATTTAAAGCAACCGAATATAATAGATGAATAGGGGTTAAGGGCCTTAGATAAACTCCAAATGTACCAGCAGCGCATGGCTCAAATCCATAATAGTCAGGCGAGACATCGAAAGTTTCCCCTAAAATCCAGAGATCTAGGCCTAAACAGTTGAAACCTTCCACCACCGGTGTTAGGGGCAGATTTAGGCCTAACCAACAAGGACCGTACAAACCACATACTAAAGGAGCAATCAGAATAGCAAGCTAACCAATCAAGAAGGCACTTTTCATGCACCAAAACTCCCACAAACCAAACTCATTGTAATGTGGCCAACCGAAACCAAGGTAAGGCTACTCGATGTCACTTCAAAGGTCAAAATGAATTGAGTAACCTAGTGTGATAGCCAAACTGACAGTAAGAGCCTTGGCCAATCTGTAAAGGTGTGGATGAGTGCACAATAGTAAGTTAGATGCCTAATACCCTCGCCAAAAGTCATAGACCCGGCATTGAGGCATCTTGAATTTTTCAACACCAACGTTGAGGAGAAGTTCGGATCAAGTTAGGAAAACCATCGTATGGCCAAAAAAGGTACCAAATGAACAGGGCGATCAAGATCATGAGCATGGGTGAGAGCAGGTTCATCAACCTGATTGGCCGAGACGGGTTTAAGTGTTATCATATCCAAAAACAAAGAAATAAATCAGAAAAGCAGCACAAAAAAATTATATATAATAACTCACCCACCTTTTGGTCTTCTACTAATCGGGCAAAAATTAGGTTGACACCCGATGGTTGGTATTCTGCAAACTGGTCGTACAAAAACTAGGGTATTCCTTCGCAAAATCACCTGCTGAACTGAAAACCTAAAAAGGGTGGTTCAGGCAAAATTAAGGCATGAGAGAAAAATAGTAAGATGTTAACTTGAAAATCTGTAAAGACTGGTTATCACCAGGAGTTTGATTAATGGAAATGATTGCCAATATCTTGTACTCAAATTAAATTCATTCAATAAAAGTATTTTTCGTACTGGAAACCTCTATGCTTGTTATTATATGAATGCCTGGCAACCAAAGGGAGAAAAAATCGCAAGTGAGCTTAATTGAAGATGCTCAGATCTCATCAACATTCAGTTCAAAACGATAATCCGGATAGACTGAAAACATCCAGGTCTATGCCAAAGCCAGAATAAGTCTATTGGATTGAAAACCCCAAAAGGGCGATCCAGGCAAAAGTTAAGACAAGGCTCGATAGATTGAAAACTCCTAGGAGCAGTCTATCCAAAAGTTAGAGTCAAAAGAGACAAAAAGAAAATAACAGAAAAATAAAAAGAGAGCAAAGTTAGAAATTTGTAATTCCATACCTGATATTGCCGGTAATATGAGCCAAGCCACCAACAACAAGACACTTCCTCTAAGAATTTCAGACCTGTTTCAGGCCATTTCAAGCCCGTCCATAACCTGTAAGAGTCCTTGTAACCTGTTCCCTTCAAATCAAACATCCATTTTTATTCAAACCAAAGTCCTGAAGGCGCATAAGTCATCCAAAATCCTAAGCCAATCATTCAAACCCCAATGTATCAAGGGCGTACAAACCAAAATCCACAAAATAAAAAGAAACAGAGAATGGGGATAAATGGATAAATCTAAGAATGCCCTCCACCAGTGGTCGGGTGAGATGAGACATCCTCCTCGCCAAGAAGCCAATCATCGACCTCATCCTCATTTTCTTCCCTATCCGCTGTCATTAGGATGCTGCTAGATTCAATAGCCGCAGGAAAAGGATGGCGGGCAGCCGCTATCTTTACTCCTCTAAGACTTAGCTCAATGGGGTTTGCTCGATCAAGGTTATGTTTGCTTCTTCTCTCGTGCACGGTAGCATCTAACAGCTGCTCCAGCTCATTCACACGATGTCAAAGCGCTCCCGTCTCCTCCTGGTACCGCTGCTGAGCCTCATTGGCATCCGACATGGAAAGGGCTAAGAAATCCTATAGAGAAAAGCAGCAATAGAAACCCATATCATTCATAACATCCATACATGCATTTCATTTTATTTTAATTGGTCATAATAGGGAATATACCTAAACCAGCAAGGATTGACCGATGAGTGTATCCCTGAGAGAGAAAGCATTTCCAGCAAACCACTCTGCCTCACTACGAACAACCTGTAAAATCCAAAAAGCAATCAGAAAGGGATCCATGCAAAAGCTATAACATGCATATATGGATTCGGCCAAGGATTACATGTGTGGCATCACTCAGGAAGAATTCCAAAGAATGGGTACTCGGGTTTATGTTTCTAGTATGGAATTCACCCCTTGAGTTCATAAGTAAGAAAGAGGTCTCTAGGGCAGTTCTGAGTCTCCCTTCTACGAATCTAGGCCCCTTGGGTCTTCCCCGGTCTCGCACTCTGCTACTCTCAAGCCTATTCCGCTTCCTCAAAGGTTCCTAAAATCAAAGACAACATAAACCAAACATAACCAAACATTAGACAATTGACATACATGTAAATAAACACAATCCTACCTCAAAAGAGTGATGCTCCTTATGAAGCATAGGCTCGCCATCGCCAATCACATTTACGCCTACCTCGCCCTCTTCCTCAGGTTCTCCCTCGCCAGCCACTTCCTCCTCTTCCTCTTCTTCCTCCTCGTTATCACTCACTATGCCCTTAAGTCACTTATTTTCCTCCTCTCTCTTCTTCTCAAGATGGTACTCAATCATGCCGTTCCTATGGACACGAGGGCACACAGGAGGTAAGCACTGCTGGTGCTGCTCATATGAATGTGGGACACTCTCAATTACGTACCTGTTCCCCTCAATATAGATGGCTTTATCTACCTCAGAAGTAATCACCAAGTATGGCTACCCTAGGCCTGTAGGGGGTCAGCAGGCACTGGCCTAAAGGAAGTGGCAACAAACCTTCAACTCCGATTACGCTCCCCTACGTACCACTCTAAGGCTAAAGGCCACTCCATCATAAATTGGCGATTGTCCACTTCCTTCCAAACCCTAGCCACCTCCACAAGGTTTGACACCTCGTCAAAGGGATCGCTGATTACCTGACCAAACAACCAAGCAACCAGTCAATGTAAGCATAATGTGAATTCATAAATGCATTCTGTCTACTAATGTTTTGTTTGAGCATGAAAAAGGGATAAAAAATAAAAAAAATTTGCGTACCGAGCTCAAGCTTACACTCCTCAAAGACTCCCTATAACTGGTAGGATACTTGCTCTTCCCTCATGGAAGTGAGAACCAGCCGGCACAGTGACTTTGAACTGGACCGGCGGGAGAATCTAATGCTCAAAAGGCCAGGCCTACACAGATAAGTAATTAATCAGTCTAAAACATACAAAATAAAGGAAAATAGGCTAATCAAGCAAAATAGAAAAAGAATCAATTAAATGCTTTTGGAAAAAGTATACCTGTATGAGCAAATGGCTGAGCCGCAGGGCCTTTCCTTTCTTCCCGGCACTTGCATCCAGCCCATAGAAAATCTACACCAAGATGGCCCTAGGCAAATTCTTCCCCTTGATGCTTGCTACATCCTCAAGAGCAGATATCAGTCTATAGTTAATCTTGCTCCCTGAAATTGAAAAGAATAGGGCAATAAGCAAAGAAATCGCAAAAGAGCAAACACAAGCATCTCAATCTATCTCGGGAACCACCCCGACTTCTGCCTAATGCTCTTATTCTCCGCATGATAATCGCCCCGAGATGGGCTTCAACCCAAACAACTCAGCCACCCACATTACCATGGGCTTCTCAAGATATTTCTTTTCTATGTACACATCAAAGTGGATATCCTAATCAGTCCAAGGAAGACCAATCATGGCCACAACATCGAAAGGTGTAATGGTGACCTCCCCAAACAAGAAATGGAAAGTGTGTATGGTTTCAGACAACTTCTCTATCAAAGCAGTCAAGGCCGAGTGGAAGAGCTTCGACATTAGCAGGGGCATGATATAAGCCAAATTCTCAAAGCCCCGTGTCATCAATGGCAATCACAAGCTCGGGGTCTTTTTCGGTGATATGTTGCCACCATTCGCCAATCATTCCCATACCTCCGGTATAGGTTAGTTCATGTGGCTACAAAACCAGAAGTGAAATAGATAAGTCTCCAGTTATTTTCTCATCTCTTTTACCTGCTAAAAAGTTGCCAATGCTGCTTTTGTAAGCAGCAATGCCACCGGTGACAACAGTCATACCGTCGATGATATGGACGATGTCTCTAGCGACATCGCTACAAATAGCAGCGACATCACACTTTCCCAGGCCTTTTTACAAGGCCTGTTGCCATTGGCAGCCTCACTTATGTCATCGACGACATCAAATCCTGTAGCCAGAACTCAGTTTTGCCCCCAAAAATCAAACCAAATCGTGCCAAAATCACAAAAACACAATTAATCAAACTCAAAGTATAAAAGCAGTAAAAATCAAACTTATAGCATGCAATATCGGTTTCCACACAATCAATTTCATATTTATAACCCCTATCATGGCAAAATTTTGAGCCTAAGGCCAAAATCAACTCTTAACCTAAATAAGGAGATTCGAGTTTTGTAGGATTACCTGGACATAGTAGAGATGTTTCTCCTTCTCAGGAATTAAATCAATGATGGGAGAATTGATTTTGTAGCCATACATCTTGTCGGTCACCTTCAAACCATATGCAATAGGATTCAAGCAGCCTACAGGACGTAGAGCTGCTAGATTTTTGACCTAAGATCTTCTTCATGGTTGGGGATTGAAAGCAAAGAGGTTCAGGATTATTTGAAGGAGATTAGAGAGCAAAGAGAGTTGTTTTAGTTTCTGAAAGTACATAAATAGGCAAAGGAAGAGTTTAATCCCGAATTAAACACCTGCATGAAATTTGAGGAGTTTAAATTTATCTAAAACTGTCCATCCATGCCACTGGCAGCATCAGCTCAAACCACCAGAGCATCGCCCATGCTGCTGGCAGCCTCAACTTCCCCAATTTAAATTTTGAATTCCTTTAACTAGTACAAGATGCCACATGGCACTCCACACTACAGGCGGCATCAACCAGATCGTCGGCGGCATCAGCCAAGATGCTGACGACTTCAAATCTTCCCTCTATATTCCTCAGCAAATTCAGTGGAATCCTGGTTCAAGCCTCGATGTCCCAGGACTTCTAAAACCCTCATGCTTTTAATTATTACATTTTTACTGTTGATTGAAGGGGCAAAAATATTTTGATTCACAAAATTGATCAATCATTCAAAAGGCCATTTTAAAAAAATCTGTCTAATCTTGTTTCTCGTACTAACCCTTGCAGGTACAACCACAACCGCAAGCCCAATATACCTATTTTGTGCACTAACCGGAGATTACGGCATGACCCTGTACATACTGATCTTCAGGTTCATCCCCTAGAACATCATTGGAGATTATAGAATGACCCTGTACGTTCTACTCTCCAAGTTCACCACCTACTCGCCAACTGAAGATTACGGCATGACCCTATACATACCAATCATCGGGTTCATCCCCTGAAACATCATTGGAGATTATGGAATGACCCTGTATGTTTTACTCGCCAAGTTCACCCCCTGCTCGCCAATCAGAGTTTACGGCATGACCCTATACATACCAATCTTTGGGTTCATCCCCTAGAACATCATTGGAGATTATGGAATGACCCTATATGTTCTGATCTTCAAGTTCACCCCATGTACACCAACCAGAGATTACAGCATGACCCTGTACATACCAATCTTTGGGTTCATCCCCTGGAACATCATTGGAGATTATGGAATGACCTTGTACGTTCTACTCTTCAAGTTCACCCCCTATACGCCAACCGGAGATTACGACATGACCTTGTACATACCGATCTTTGGGTTCATCCCCTTGAATATCATTGGAGATTGTGGAATGATCCCATACATTTTGCTCTTCAAGTCCACCCTCTATACGCCAACTGAAGGTTTTGACATGACCCTATACATGCCACCCTTTAGGTACAACTACCATCAACAAAGCCCAAGCCCTACCAAGGGGCAACCAAATATACAAAGCCCAAGCTCAACCAAGGGGTAACCAAATCTACAAAGCCCAAGCCCGACCAAGGGGCAACCCAATCATCAAAGCTCAAGCCCAACCAAGGGGCAAACCAATCATCAAACCTCAAGCCCGACCAATGGGCAAACAAATCTTCAAAGCTCAAGCCTGACCAAGGGGCAAACCAGCCATCCATTAGGTATAATTCCAAACCCTTGCTCTTTCGTGCGATACTAACATGTGGTAGCAATGATCCCACGAGGGGCAGCCTATGAGCACGGGATTTTATAGTCCCTCTTGCGAGACGATGATGATGTATACCTGATTTTATTCCTCATAATAAAAATTCTTTTTTGGAATTTTTATTACTGATATAAAATTCTCTACGAATTTTATTTTCAAAAAAATTCAATTCAGCGTGTCCGGTGGTAGCTCAGACCGATGATTTACACCCAAAAAAAATTTAGTCCAAAATACCGACAAAAATTCAAAAAGAACCCCCAATAATTCAATTTTTCTGTTAAAATCACCTTTTGTTGGATTTCCTCTCCCTTTTCCTAATTTCGGGGTTAAATTGTTCTAGCTTTTCAGATCTATCAGGAAGGTGACGCCGTTGGCGGCTTCATCGATACCGCTGGTGGTATTATCAATGCCGCCGACAGCATCACTCCCTTTTTAGAACAACTGTCTGCCTTTTTTGCTCGATATCCAACGGATAATTGATCAAAGGTAATTTCCAACGGATTTTAGCCTATATAAAGAGCATTTTCCAGCCACTTGAAGGGTTCCACTCTCCCTCAACTCAAAATTTCAAGTAAATTTTGAGCATTTTAGCTAGCTTTAGTGGAATAAAGTTTAGAAAAGGTCAGAAAAGAGGATTCAATTCATCTTTTCTTGGTTTTTCTCTACTGAACTCTCTGATATCTAGGCGCATTCTAAGTTTAGAAATCACAAAATCAGGATTTAGAGACTAAATCACCCCTTGCTACCCAATATCATCATTTGAGCTACCCAGAGGTGTCATACGGATCATGAAGAGGTGGATTCATGGCCCCGAGGTAAAAATTCTAAGTCTCATAGCTCTTTGGCCTACATTTTACCTATTTGTAGCATTTTAGTTGCTGCTTGTACTTAGTTTTGGGTTTTTGGTTGCTTTCCGACCAAAAACAGCTACTGCAAGAACCTGATGCTGCCAGAGGCATTTGTAGCCGCCGGCAATAACAAACATGCCGCCAGCGACATCGTTGATATCGCTAGTGGCCTCACTTGCCCCCAATGGCCCCATTTTTTTGCAGGACCTTTTCTTTATGGTATCCGAAAAGTCATGTAGCCTACTTGTATAACTAATGCACCAGTGGCATCAATTATGCCGCCTGCAGCCTCAGTCATGCCGGTTGCGGCATGGCCTTCTGGACAGCAATTTCATTTTTGTTTATTTTCCGACCTAGTTTAAATTTCGGAAGCTAAGATGTACAGTGCAACGACAAAGTTCCAGAACCTTCTGAAAATAGACCTCACCCATATCATGCGCCATTTTCACTAATAATCCGGTTAAAATAACAATCAAGTCTAAAATATGGATCTAACGAAATTTTCCCATAAATGCTATTTAAATCGCATTTTTAGCCATCTAACGGGGCTCTATAAATTGTAAATAAAATATGTCATGTGCACGCTAACTCGGGTCTTGTTTTGTTCATTAACTATGCATGTTATGTGATATACCCCGTACAATGTGTTGTATTTGTGCTAACCATTTTATGCAGGTAGATTTAGGTTAGATGAATGCTAGGCCTTTGGGTATTTTATTTATCGTATAGAAAAATGTATAGGATTTGAAAAGCCATGTAATTATTATTTTATTTTCTGTATTTATTTTTTGGATAACTGTAATAATTATTTATTTACCGCTTTGAATGCTTGATGAACGCGAAAACAACGTATAAACTGAAAACACATTAAATCGTGTAGATTAAAACTGATTAAAAAAGAATGAAATCTTTTAGCTTGGCCTAATGTAAAATAGATAACATCATCCAAACTTGGAATCTCTATTTTAAGGTATGGTCTAACCACTAGGTGGGAATATCGTACCCAAATTCCCGATGGAGCTTAAGAGGGTGGTGACTCTATTTTAAAATAAGGGATTTCAAGTCTCGTATCCCTTAATATGCAAATTGGACTTAAACTCAACTTCAACATCAATTTTATCTTTTATCATGCCAAAAAAAGGATTAATCCCTTGGCTCGCTTCACAGGGCTTGTTATTTCCCCTCATGTTACGCATCTCACACAGTCCTTGTGGGAAAAAGGTCATCCGCTCACAGCTATCCTCTACTCTCTTTCCCTTTCCTCCTGTTCATGCTCATCACAATCCTTCTCCCCTATTTCCATTGCATCCAAAATGGCTTGGGCTCGATGATCAAACGAACTTAGAGACTTCTCAAAAGAATCAAGATTTCCATAAACATTGGATGAAAAATGTTGCACAAGCAGCTTATAGATTTCTTATGATATAGCATCTTGTTCTCTGAGAAAGGAGAATAAGCCTACCAAAGCGCGGGATTGAGAGAGATTCACTTGATATTGAGCACTCAGTCCTTCTTTGGATATTTAGTTAAGACTAGCAAGAGCCTTTGCTTGATAATTTTTTCTCAGAATATGCTCTAGCATGGCAGTGCTCCTTATGTGAGTAGTGACCTCATCATGGATCTTATCAATTTCTTCCCCATCATCAATGACATTAGCTTGAACTTACTTGATTTGGTCTCTGATGTGACCAAGATTCTGGTAAAGTGTAGGCTCCAGTTCAGCATCTGCAATAACAATGTCACTATTTAGAGCATCTAAAATATTTTGCCTCTTTAAGGCATTAAGTACAGGTTCCTCTGAGTCTTTCACTCCTTTCAGCATCTCCTCCTTCACAGTCCTTAACTCGATGTGTAACCCATGATGCTTGGTTACCACTGTGATCAGAGCATTAAGGCCATCAACTATAGTATTCAAGAGAGCTTTATTGTCTTCATTTTCTTTGCTCAGAATGCTATACCCATCAAGCACCTTCAGCATCACTTCTAACAGAGGGTTGAATTTATTAATCATGGAATTCCTAGAGTCCCTCTCATCATTCAACACTATATAGTTACTCTCATAGATCTTTTCCATTTGCTTTTTAAGTTCTGCAACTTCTAAGTTCAATCCATCAGCCTGCCTACCTGCAACAGATAACAAAGGTAACACATGGGCTATGAATGCCTTTACCAATGAGAATTGTGTAGTTATAGATCTGAAGTGGGCTTTCATCTCCTTAAATTCTTCAAGAAACCTTTCCACTGGCTCCATATCCTTTGTAATCCTCCTTAGGACTTCGTCAGACAATAATGATTTTTCTATTTCAACATCAATCTCAGCATCAGTCCTCAGTCCTAGAAACCTTGCTCTCCCCATTCTCCTTATGTCTCCTAAAAGTTCAGCTTGGGGGTTGAATTGGGGTTATGGTTGAGGTTATTAAGGTGGTTGTTGTTGTGGTTCTTCATGAACCTATTCAATAATTGGAGGCCCTCTGACAATTGGGGGTCCTTTCAAAAGTAAAGGTTCATGCATTGGAGACCCTATTGGTTAAAGGTATGGGATGATGGCTGTTTGGTCAGGATCTGTGGTGTTATTTTGGTCAGAGGTGGATGTGGATGTGGATGATGTTTGGGTTTCAGGTAAGGGTAAGGCAGAAATGGGTGTAGGTGAGAGTGGTGTTTTAGGTGAAGGGTTTGGGAAAGCAAATGGTTCTTGGTTTTCTTCCTCATCTCTATCAGCACCTTTAATAATGGACTCGCTAAGCCGAGTTTGAGCTTCTTTAGTCAACTGAGCTCCATGCTCAACTACTTCATCCTCCTTATCTTCTAGGTCATCCTCATCTTCATCTATAACAATCTTGATTCTCTTCAATAACCCTCTCTACCTTTCCTTCCTAGCTTTCTTAGCATCATCAGCAGTCAGAGTGACCTACTGGTCTGAGTCAAGAACATTAAACTCCATAGCTTCTACCTCCACAACTTCATCTTCATCCTCCTGCTCTTCTTGATTTTCTTTCCCTTCAAGAGAACCAATCATCTCCTCCACAACTGTCGGTACTTTGTTCTCAGCTAGGCTTACAACTGTAGATTGCAGAATTTGTTCTGTGTTAGTCTTAACTCTAGTTGTTGCTTCCTCAACCTTCCTCTTGATTGTAGCCTCAATATCCTCTTGCTTCTTCCTTATTCTCTCTTCCTCATAAGCCTTAAGTCTTTCAGCTTCTTCTATATCCTAGACAACTCCAGTCCCTTTCTTCACCATTAGCTTTTTCTTTGGCTGGCCTACTTAGGGAATAGGAACTGATGTAGCTTACTTTCCCTTTGTAGTCACAACATCTAACTGAGTAGCCTATACTTTCCTCTTTTTCTCCCTCCTCAGGGGCATTTCTTCTCTTAGTTCTTCCTCAGCCTGCTTCTCCTCATCTATCTCCTTTGGAGTCAGCTCTCTGACCTTCTCCTCTTTAGTTCCCTTTATAGATCTCGTCTTCTTAGAAACTAGGGCAACTACATGAATAGAGGTCGCTAAGCTCCCTTTCTTGGCCTTTTTGGAGTCCTTCTTGACCTCCTTCTTACTTCTGTGCTTTTCAGGCACTTCTTCTCCTTTTTTTACTCTAAGCTTGGTAATCCGCTCAAGCTTGCTAGCCATAAAGGAATCCAAGGTTTGATCCTCTTCATGGGCTTGAATAGGCTTCATTTCCATTATTTCCTTGGGATCCTTGACTCTGACCTCCCCTCTTTTCAGCTTTATATACTTCGTGTTAGAGGTTCTCTCATTTGCTCTTAGTCCATGAAAATGGGCATTACTGAGTAACTTAGACTCAATTATCTTCAGCTAAATATTGTTCCTTGCTACCCATCCTTCCATGTCAAGCTCATAAGCTCTACAAAACTCCATTAAGAGTTGGCCATATACCAAATGCTTGGTGACCTTCAAAAATCTATTCAGAATAGCAGTGGCCAATTGGTGCTTATCCTATGCATCAAAGCATATACAAATACCCTTTCAAACTTTGAACGGCTCCCTATAGAGCCTGTTTTAGGCAAAAGAACTTTAGTAACAAGCTCATGTGTTTGCTTTGCTTCCTTGGTGAACATTGAGGCAATATGTTCATCAAACTTGTAATCTTCAGGAACCTCACAATCTATGGGGATATCTACATTCTCTTCATCCTTTATCACCCTTAGTCTGAGTCCTCATTTGCACATCCCTAATAGCCCTATAATCAGCTTGGGAGTAACATAGACCTTCCTCCCCATCATTATAGTTACAAAGAGATCTTTTTGTCCTTCCACCAGGTGGATTCCATGAAAGAATCTCATAACTATTACCTCATAGCAGCCATTGGGAAGTTCAAAGAACCCTCTCAAGTGGTGCTAGTGCGCCCACTTCCTAAACCTTTCATCGCTGCAGAAACTCAGTATATCTACAATAATTGGGTTGTCCACTTCAGTTTTCTCTATACAGTAGCATTTAGTAGGAATATACTTCATTCCGGTGGGGATTATAAGATTTTTTGTTTTGTTGAATCCAATCGCCACTTTCGCGATATGGTCTTGAGTTGTAATTCAGTAAGTATTCTTTTTATTTCTTACAAACAATTGTCTTTCAGAACTGGGTTCAGTTGGTCTTCCTGATGAACTCGCCATTGAAATTCCTTGTAGAAACTTGAAGAATTTTGGGATTTAGAGTAGAAGATTGAAGAAGAGAAATTTGGAAAGAAACCTTTCCTCTTTCTGAATTTCTCCTTAAATAGCCAAAGTCTCTTTGCTTAAACCTACAAAGCTACGCATACGACTCACAATCCATGGTCTTAAGATTCAACGGTTAGATTGCATAATGTATACCATAGGATTAGTGGATGCAAGAAACAGGGGATAACTGCTACTGAATATGGATTGTTTCATAACTTGCTACCATTTCTATTAAGTTTAAATTTGAAAGATAACCGGTGACAATTATTGATGTGTCCAAAATTCAAGCGGCAAAAGAAATACTTAACCTAATTCGTAGAAGCTCAGAGTGTGTCCTAATTTGGTCAGCTCCAGAATAGGTCAGAGTGGAATGTATTTCTTCAAATTGGATTAGACATTCCGATCAGCTGTCTTAGCGTGTTGAATTAATCCTTTCCAATAGGCTTTATGAATATGTCAGCTCATTGTTCTTTAATAGGAATGTAGGTGAACTTGAATTCTCCTTTTAGCACATAATCCCTTGTGAAGTGATGTCTAATATTGACATGCTTCATCCTGCCATGTTGAACTGGATTCTTGGATAGGTCAATTGCACTCTTTTTGTCACATATGACTTCAAGGCACTTAGACTTTATACCATAATCCTCTAGTTGCTGCTTGATCTATAGTAGTTGTGCTACACAACTTCCTACAGCCATCTACTTAGCCTCAGCTGTACTTAGAGCCACAAAAGTCTGCTTCTTGCTATACCATGTTACTAGACAATCACCAAGGAAATAACAACCTCATATGGTGCTTTTCCTTGCAAGTTTGTCTCCTCCATAGTCAGCATCTGTGTATCCTCTCAGAGTGAAGTCTGTATTACTTGGATACCATAAACCTACATCAAAAGAGCCTAGCAAATACCTGAGAATTCTTTTAACAAAGGCTAAGTGAGATTCTCTGGGGTTAGCTTGATATCTTGCACAATAATATACAGCACATTGAATGTCAGGCCTAAGTAGAGAACCAATAATACCTCTGTAGAGGTTACTGTCTATAGGTTTACCTTTCTCATCTTTACTCAGAATAGTATTAGTGGTCATGGGTGTTGACATTGGCTTGGCTTTATCCATGTCAAACTTCTTGAGTACTTCCTTGGCATACTTAGCTTGGCTGATGAAGATTCCATCCTTGCCTTGCTTGATTTTTAAACCAAGAGAGAAATTAAGCTCTCCCATGGTTGACATTTCAAATTCCTTCTTCATCTGCTGACTGTATTCTTTGCAAAGCTTTTCATCAGTTGCTCTAAATATGGTATCATCAACATATATTTGAACTAGCAACACATCTTGATTCTTCTTCTTGATAAACAGAGTTGTATCTGCTTTTCCTCTAACATAACCTTTGATGATTAAAAAGTTAGTCAGCCTTTCATACCAAGCTCTTGGAGCCTATTTCAGTCCATATAGATCTTTCTTCAGCTTGAAGATAAGATCTGGAAACTTTGGATCTACAAAGCCTAGGGGTTGTCTGATATAGACTTCCTCTTGAATATAACCATTAAGAAATGCACTCTTTATATCCATTTAAAACAACTTAAAGTTCATATAGGATGCAAAAGCATAGAGAATTCTTATAGCTTCAAGTCTTGCTACTAGTGCAAATGTTTCTCCATAGTCAATGCCTTCTTGTTGATTGTATCCTTGAGCAACTAGTCTAGCCTTGTTTCTGACAACATTTCCAGCTTCATCTAACTTGTTCTTGAAAACCCATTTGGTACCACTGATTGACTTCCCTTTGGGTTTCTCCACCAAATCCCATACTTCATTTCTTCTGAATTGGTCTAACTCTTCTTGCATTGCAATCATCCAGTTGTCATTAAACTCAACATCTTCAAACTTCTTTGGTTCAATTAATGAAACAAATGCTAAATGGCTCATCATTCTATTCAGCTGACCTCTAGTCAGCACTGGGTTTTGCACACTATCAAGAATCTTCTCAACTGGGTGATCCCTCCTTGCTCTGACTTCTTTTGGTAGATTAGGATTAGCTCGCTAAGCTACAGTCATTAGTTAAGCATCTACATCATCACCAAAGTTTATTGATTGGTCCAAGTTAACTTTATCTTCTTCTTTTTTTGTATCGAATTAGGAATAATAATGGGCTGACTGACTAATCCACTAACTAGATCCTTTTCTCTTTCATCACCACTAGCTTCTCTACCTATATTGTTAGTTTCATCAAAATTTACAAGTATAGACTTCTCTAAGATGCTAGTACTCTTGACATACACTCTGTATGCCCTACTGTGTGTTGAGTAACCCAAAAAGATTCCTTCATCAACCTTGGAGTCAAATTTAGCCAATTGGTCTTTAGTGTTTAATATGAAGCATTTACAACCAAAAGCCTTGAGATGACCAACCTTGGGCTTGCGCCCCTTCCAAAGTTCATAAGGAGTTTTATTCAAAACTGGGCGAATGAAAACCATGTTTAAAATGTAATAAGTTGTGTTAATAGCCTCTCCCAAGATATACTTTGGTATATTGTTATCACTCAGCATAGAATGACCCATCTCTGCAATAGTACGATTCTTTCTCTCAACAACCCTATTCTGCTGAGGTGTATGAGGGGCAGAAAAATTGTGGTCAATACCATACTTAGAATAGAATTCCTTAAACTACCTATTTTTGAATTCTCTTCAATCGTCACTGCGGATTCTATTAATTTTATGGTCTTTTTCATTCATGATCTGTGTAGCCAACCTAGAGAATGATTTAAATGTTTCATCTTTAGTTGCTAGCAAGACAATCCAAGTGAACCTGGTTAGATCATCTACAACCACAAGGGTGTATTTCATTCCACCTAGACTTATTGGCACAACAGGCCCAAACAAATCCATGTGTAGAAGATTAAGGGGACGAGAAGAAGATATATCAGCTAATGATTTAAAAATCTTCCTAAATTATTTCCTAAGTTGACATGCTAAGCAGAGTCTATCTTTTTCAAAGGCTAGATTGGGTTCTCCTCAACAAGTTGATTTCCGGCTAATTTGGACAAATTGGTCATATTGATATGTCCTAACCTTCTGTGCCACAGCCATGAGTTTTCCTCCTTAGAAACTAAGCATATATCATTGGAGTCGGGGCGTAAATCAAACATATAAACATTATTAATTCAAGGAGCATAAAGAATAGTTTGGTCAGAGTTACCATCAATGACTGAGCAGCCCGCTGAGTCGAATATAACTTTCCTGCCTTTATCACACAGCTGAGTAACTCATAGTAAGTTGAACTTTAGGCCTATTACAAAAGACACATTATCAATTGAAGGCTTGACTCCCACTGTGCCAGTGCCAACAATCTTTCCCTTTTTATTGTCTCCAAAACTGACACTTCTATTTCTTCTTCGCTCCAATGTGATGAATTGCTTTTCATCACCTATCACAGCATCCACTATCCAAATACCATATTCTTCTATCATCAGTGGATCTTAGGCTCACCAGTAAAATAGTTAAGTTTTCTTAGGTAACCATGCCTTTTTCTGGCTGGGTCCTCCCCTGTTAGTGTTGGTCATCCTTGACTAGTCATACTCATCATAGTACCATTTTTGTGCCTACACATGACTATAGCATATCCTGGCTTACCATAAAAACTACAAGTGGCCTTAGGATTAGGCCTTCCCACTTTACTCTTTTGAGAAACCTTCTCAGAGTGGTGAGTGCGTTACTCTGAGTATTCCTACAAGGTTGAGGCAGGACCCGCACCTTTTTCAAAGCTTTTAATCAGCAGCTAGCTTATCCAATCTCTTAGTGAGTTTGCTATTATATCCATTTTGGTACTCAGCTTTTTCCATCAGGTATAGGATATCAAGTGAGGTAGAAGAATTAACATCTTCTAGATCATCACACCTCCTCTGAAGTACTTTGATGTATTTGGTTGACTTCTTAGCCACATTAATAACATCATTAAGTATTGTGGCAATCTCATCTAAAGACAAAGGGGGTTCAGCATTTTCCTCAGAGTGGTTTCCTCTATCCATGCTCTGGTCAGTTGATTGTCTGGCAGTAGAAGTAGTTGGTTGGTCAGCTGACTCTAAGTGAACTAGATCATGCTTAGCCATGAGACACACATTGGCAGAATCTTGTGCCTCTTCATCTGAGGATGATGACTCTTGTTTAGAGTCACTCTAGTTAGTAGCAAGGGCTTTCTTACTCTTCTTCTTCCTAAACTTATCCTTCTTAGCCTTAGGATAGCTCGACTAAATATGCCCCTTCTCACCACATTCAAAGCATTTGATATCTTTATTATGCTCTTTGTTATACTCCTTTCGTGGTCTATCATTTCCTCTCTTCTTATACTTATTGTCTTTCTGAACTTTTGAAAGTTCTTATCTTTTCCCAAGTATCTCCTAAAATTCTTGGTCATTACAGCTATTTCTTCTTTTCTATCCTCTAGATATCCTTCCTCAGAGGAATCTTCTTCTTCATCATCATCAGCTCTTAGAACAATAGCTTTGCTAGAGCTCTCTTTCTCCTTATGCCTGTGCTTCTTGGACTCATCTTCATATTGCTTTAAAGACATCTTATGAGTCAGTAGAGTTCCAATCAGCTCATCAAAATTGTTGGTCTTCAAATCATGGGCTTCTTTAATAGCACTCTTCTTGGCTTCCCATTCCTGAGTCAAACCTCTCAAGATCTCCTCGACAGTCTCTTCTTTTGTGAAGGTCTTTCCAAGTCTTTTCAGCTCATTGATTATATTCATGAACCTGGTGTTCATGTTGGAAATATCCTCCTTGGGTTTCATATGGAACCATTCATAATCCCTAATAAGGATATTGATCTTGGACTCTTTCACCTTGTTAGTACCTTCATAAGTTACTTCTAACTTCTTCCATATCTCTTTAGTTGTCTCGTAACCCGAAATGTGATTGAACTCAGTTGCATCAAGAGCACAATGAAGATAGTTGATAGTAGCTGCATTTTCTTTTAGTCTGGCTAAGTCCTGATTATCCCATTTAGTAGAGTACTTGTCAACTTGTACTCCATTCTTCACATGTGATGGAACATATAGCTCTTCTACAATAGCCATCCAAGCATGCATACTTTAGGACTGAATGAAATTAGTCATTTTATAGTATAATGTTCTCCATTGAACATAGGAGGCCTGGTGACTGACATTCCTTCAGGAAGAATATAAGCTTGAGCCCTTCCACTGGATTCCCCTTTATAACCCATGGTCTTGGTCAAAAAGATTGTGAAATCTGCGAATTGAGAACGGCTTTGATACCACTTATTGGTCACTATACGTACACTCACTGAGTCAGAGGGGGGATGAATGACTTACTCAAGAACTAATGAAAGTTTTTCGCGATAATAACTTGCTCCATTGAGTGAGGTCAGCTCGTTGAGTGAAAACCTTGAAAAAGCAATAAAGTAAAGAACACTGAGATTTTTATACTGGTTCAGCAGTCTATGCTTACATCCAGTCCTGAGAGAGTGTCTCGGCTTTAATCCACTAATCTTAACTCCTTTACCCTAGGACGAGAAGCCTTTCAAAAATTCCCCAACTACAGTAAGTACCTTCCAAACTGTAATCGCTCACCCATTGACTAGAATACCCTCTTCTATCAGCAACTCACTAAGAGTCTAAACAAGAGCTGGATTCAACTTATAAAAACATCAATCCAGTTACAAATGATCTGATATTATAATGAAATGATCTATTCTATTCTCTTTTGTTCTAAAGCAGATTCTCACTGAGTTGTGCTTTCTTGCTTAAACTTCCTTAAAGGTTGTATTTTGACAGAGATTTAGCTACTGAGAAATTTAGGCGTAATCACCAAGTTCTAACGCTTGCCTTCTTGCTCCTTTTATAGTTGGATTGAGAAAGTAGCCATTGAACTTATCTTGGCATCTTCTGAAACTGATAGCTCATATATTCACCCATTGCTTCTTCAAATCAATCAGTTAAGAGATAGAATTGCATCGTAGTGAGATAGAAAATCAATCAGTTAGATTGAGATTGGAGCTTCAATTTAAATCCTTTGTAATTTTATGCCAGTCTTCAATTAGAGAGAACTCGCACTGACTTGCCACGTGTCTTCATCCCATTCCTTCTGGGATTCTGACATGTTGTAGAGTGCGAGATACAAGGTTGGTAGATCTATAGAATTGCCAAAATTGCCAAAAAACTTTTTGCAGCTTTGTATTGAAAGAGTTTGTCATTTTCTTCATAATTCTAAGTCTTTTCAAGGCATTAATTTTTTTTGTCTTTGTCTTATTAATGTTCCTGCAAAAAGCAATATTAAAAGTAAAGATAACTTTTTACCTTAAATGGTAAAGTCAGTAGCATTGACAGTCATAAAGTAACTCAACGAAAATTATAAATCGTAAAGCACACAGTTGAAACAAAATCTAAATATCAAGAGATGAGTGAATATTACTAAGTCAGCGACTAAGTAGATACTCAGCCCAGAAATAGCTCAGAGTTAAACTAAATAGGTAGGTCAGCGGAGACTCGAAATTCTAACCTTGAATTTGCTAACTCCATTACAACCATAGACTATTTATTTTAACATCATTATTGATTTAATTAGCCCATTCTTAACTTAATTGTTATGATCAAAACTTAACCACTACTGAGTCATCCATTGAGTTAGTCCAAACTCATGCTTGGTTCAATAAGAATAATTAGCACAATCAAAATAGTCAACCAGTCAAACAGTAAAACTGTCTTAAAACACAAAAAATGTCACTTTGAGGGCTTAAACGATCGAATTTGGCTAAAATAAGCCAAAGTAGAGGCCTAAAGGGCTCTAGTTTTGACTGTTGGGTTGTTTCTGTCAAAATATGGTCAAATAGGTAATTAGCCAGCCGACTAATTTCCTATGAACAGTAAGAAATGTATCTGGCCGAGATTTTGCAAGATTTGCAGAGACTTTGGATAAGATTTTGTCAGATAGGTAAGTAGCCGGTCGGCTAATTACCTAAGTAATTAGCCCACCGGCTAATTACCACTCCTCTATAAATAGAGGAGATCCCCCCCCCCTCAATTTTGACTGATCTAAAACGTACGAAACACCCATTACTTTTCATTTTGGGAGTCCTAAAATCCCCGAAACTCTACCAAAACACTTCCAAATCTTAGCATTATCGCCAATATTTGGTATAAACTCGTTTTCTGGTCTTTTTAGTTCAAGATCTTATAGTGATCTTTGGTCTAAAAATTACTCAATCTCTTAAAAATCCCGAATTTTCTATAGAAATAGTACAAGATTAAAGCCGTAACTTGCGTTAAATCTATTTTCCAACTAAATAATCTCTAACAACTTCGATCCTACACCGGCTCTCGAGTCATCCTGAACAGATGAAAAGTTAACTAAGTGTAACTGGCTCTAAGCCTAACTTCAAAATTCATTTAAATTCATTTTTATTATTGCACATTGCATTTCATTTCTCTAGTTAAGTGAGCCACTGGAGCCACTTAAACTATAATATGTGTAAATGAGCTCACAAGTACGGATAAACATCTAAAATGTGAGGAAACTCTATCCGTGTTTTCGAGCCAAAACCCCAGTGTTGTCGTTGCTCTGCCAAAACTTTAGTAGAAAATATCAATTCATTATGCTGTTATAATGCCCGTTTTAATCTCGAATTTATATTCTAAATAAAGCCATTGTAATGCCGAAATTATCACATAAAACAAAATTCCAAAATTAATCCATACAATTTGAACAATATGAGTACCAATCTTGTTTGAACTCAGAATCTCATTTTATTTTTAGTACAAAAATCCCATTTTGGATTAGTATACCATAATTCCCGGTGGAGTTGAACCGGGTGGTGACTCTGTTTTATTTTTAAATAAAGTAAAAATGCTTTATTTTTAAATATTTGCCTTAAATAAAATGTGTAAATATATTTCTCAATATAATCGCATTTTGGCTTATAAAAAGCCATGTTTTTCATACTCAATAAGTTTATGTGAAAAATAACAAATTAACTTTCTCTTTAATAAGACCAAAACATTTTATTAAAAGAACAACATCGCGGTTTCCTCAAACTGCACCAAATCAAACGCGCCCTACAAAACACACCCGTGAGCATGCCCAAAAACCTCACCCGCTCACACCAGGATTACTGGTGTCACTCTACAGGAGGTTGGTTCAGGTGATTGCAGAGCACTTATCGATTTTTTTGTAGATTATTTCGTGCACTGAACACATATTAATTATTGCACTCCCCCAAGTATGGGCTGGAAAACATGGTAGTATTTGGTTCCGCTGAAGAGTTGCATGCGAGCTGTTTCACAGCTGCTATTTTTGCAAAATAATGCAGTGATGTAGTGTGTGTGTTGAAAAAATAAACTTAATCATTGAATATGTTTGTTATACAGGGTTCAATGTATTAGGAGTCACAAGCAACCCAACAGTCACAGGTTACATAATTATGTGTCTTTAAGTAGCATTTAGTTTTGTAATAAGTGTTTATATTTACTGTAGTAGCTGAAGAGTCTTTGTAATGCTATAAGTACTCACTAAGAGCACCAGTGAGCGACTTAAATCACTAGTGAGTGACAGTGAGTGACCTATGTAGCATGGAAATTGAAACAGAAATGGACACAGAAACAGAAACGGGAATAGGGAAACGCCATTTCTAAAAAATATAGGTTTGAAAACTGTGGGGAAATGTGTAAATAATAAAAATATAGGGGTATATGTATAAATATAAAAATATAAAGTTTCCATGAATATAATGGTATCAGAGCATTAGGGAACGACTAAGAGGGTCAGTGAGCAACTTAAGATACTAGTGAGCGATAGCGAGAAACTTAGAGCAACAAACAAAAAAATTCTTAATTGTGATGAACAACATGATTAAATTTCCCCAACATACCAAAGATAATTACGATGCTTGGAGCATTAGAGTGAAAACATTGCTGGGTTTCAAAGATGTTTGGGATATGGTCGAGACAGGTTACGAGATTGGCTTGAATGTTTTATCATTGAAAACTGATCGAGGAGAAGAGTTTACCTAACAAAAGTTTAATAAAATTTGTGAGTATTCAAGCATTCAACATTTCCTAATAGTCCCTAGATCACGGCAGCAGAATGGTGTGGTGGAATAGAAAAACAGAACCATTCTAAATATAGCCAGAAGTATGTTGAAGAGTAAAGCTATACCAAAGGAGTTTTAGGTAAAAGTTATGGCATGTGTTGTGTATGTGAACAACAGGAGTCCAGCGAAGAAGTTGTTGAATATGACACCTCAAGAAGCCTGGAGTGGTAAGAAAACAAATATTTCTCATTTAAAAGTATTTGGTTGTCTTGCTTATGTGCATGTAGCTGATGAGTTGAGAAAGAAGCTAGATGATAAGAGTGAAAAGATGGTGTTCATTGGCTATTCGCCAAGTTCAAAGCTGTAAATTTGTTCTATAATCCTCACACTAGAAGAAGTGTTACTAGCCAAGATGCGGGATTTAATTAAGGAAGTTGGTGGAACTGGAATGTTTCAGATAATGAGAATTATGATTATCTTCCTTACTTTGAAGAAAATCATAATTGCAGGTGAAAGCGACCTAAATAGAAAGAATGTGCCATACGCTGACAGACAGAATGCGACTTATGACAGACAGGAATGACATAATGCAACTTTTGTTTAGATTTAAAATTTAAAGTTTTATCTTATAGTTTCATATTCGTTATCCTTGTAAGCCTATAATTAGGCATCCAAATTCATAATGAAATTCCGCTTGTATGTGCCAAATGAATATGTGTTCTTGGATACTGCATCTACAATATTGCTTTACCATGACCTATATTCATATCATGATTATAACTATATCTATATTCCTAAATAAAATTTCACAACTTCAAAGTCAAGTAGGATCGTTAGAATTTGGCTTTTGAAATTGATGGATAATGATAAGTTAGGATTTTATGTTGTTATTTGATATCAAATGTGAGTATCATATCATGTATTCTCTATATATAGCGGGTTCTCAACAAAATTATAAATCACATTGTCCTTTCAATTTCTTTTATACTCTCATGCTCTATATATTACAACATCTCTCTTCCAAAATACGCTCTCTCCATATTCGCTCCCAATAGTGTGTCGAACAGTTTCTTGTGTATCTTGTATCTAATGCCGTACCTAAGCTAACAAAGAGTGACTCTTCAAATTACGACTTAATGACCTGACCTTTAAATCCTACATAGCTATTGTAATTTATGCCTCATGACTCTTCGAAACTATAACCGCAAGAACATTGAATCATTTGTATCAACTCACGATAATAATGTGTCTTTGGGTGTAAAATTATTCTACATCAAATAATTGTATTATTATTGGATGTATTAAAAAATGAATAGACGTTACAATCCTTTCTTGAGTTCAATTGGCCGAATTCTAATCCTTCATGTACTCTGCAATCGCCACTGCATGATGTGATGCCTTATCCTCACTCAAATCCTTGAGCATGTTTTGGCTAATTTTAGCCAAGTGACACACCCACTACAAACAACGCAATAACAAAGTATGTTCAAGTACATATTAAGAACATGAATTCGGTGAATGATCATGCATAATAAATGTAGAACTTACATATTCACTATTGGATTGAGGTGGCATCGCTTATTCAACTATGTAATCATCCAGGAGCCGAGGGTTTGAATGTGTTATGTACCAGTCGGTGCACTTCTCATCACATGCAGCTAGATCTTCATGAGCAGATCGTTGATGACTAACAGGCAGGATATATGCATCGGGAAATGGTTCCCAGGCATCTACTGCAACAACTGCAGCACGCTTAACCTTATAATTGTTTAATTTCCAGCACTATACAACATTCAACGGTCTGTGCACATTGGGTGGAATAGACTACACAAAGCTCAATTGACGTAATGCCCGTCTGAACATGTATGGCTCAATCACATCCCAGTAATGTACCTAACCTATGAAGATGGTCCTTGGCACAAAAGAAGTTGGTTCAAAATCGTAGGGCAACCATGTCACCTCCACCACAAATAAGAAATGCATTATATCCATCATCGTGAACCTAAGAACTATATGCACTTTCAATTCATAGTTGTTACTGTAGCTACATAGATACCTCAAAGGCAGTCAATTTGTTGAGGTGGCAATAAATTGAGTGTAGTTGGGTTATGGATTTATCTGTCGATCCATTAGCCCAAATACAAGCTCGACTTAACTCTCCTTCTACCATATTACATTCTCGTTAAGGCAGGAATGCTGGAAAATACTTATATATCCATGCTTCCAATAGGGAAAGGAAACCAGCGACACCGTGACAATCCCCTCTACTAGCAATACCTAGCTGGCGGTAGAGATAAGCTAAAGTAGACGCCCCCCAAGAATATGTTTTAATCCCTCCTTCAATTTACGCAGCAAGGATAGGTTAACCTGATTATGGCCCTTGTCGACAAACAAGTCCAAACCTAGTAGAATCCATACCCATGCGGTTGTCTGGGCCTCTCCTACCCTTCTTACAAGATTTAAAGATTGAATTAGTCAAGAACCCACCATGACCCCAGTGTTTGTCTGTGAGCTCCTTTCAATTAAACCGTATTAGCTCCACATAAGAATTCTACATGTTGTTCGTATTAGGATCATCGCAAATCACCTGCCCTTCGACTAGAATACACAGAATACACCACACGTCGTGCATCATGATTTTCATCTCACCGAGTGGCAAGTGAAAACAATTTGTATCCAGCTGCCAATGATCTACAAATGCACTAACCAATGTGGCATCCATATGACTGAACATTGTATAACTGAGATGTGATAACCTAGTCTAGTCAATAAGTGTCCACGCATCTGAAATATTCTGCGATATTCTTTTGTACCACGCTCTCGACCTCTTACAAACAGCTCATCTATTCTGATACCTTAGGACCTTAGGACCCCTCTCTTCTCCCCATCCCATATTTTAGAGGCTACATGCCCTAGATAGCTTGGAATCAGGCTGCCATCCATCGGACCACCGAGAAATGACCCTCTAACTATCTAATTATCATCTACAACTATCTTGGCTTGTTTTCTATTCCCTTCAATAACATTCAAGTGCAGAATATCAATAACACTAATTTACGAAGAGACCAAACGTCAAGTTATATGTTACTTGTTTTACCTAATGGGGATAGAGGACTAAAAAAGGATCACATGCATCCTTCTTAACCCGACATAGGGTTACGGAGTTAGATTCATCTCAATCAGAGTCAGATTGCTCTGAGCAAGCCTCCACACTATTAGGTGTCTATTGAAGCCCAAAATATACTGAGTACACATCCTTCTCCTTGCTTGCATCCGTCTTACGTTGTTCTGGGATCATTCCTATGTTTAACTATCTAGCAGCAGCACGATGGTTTGACTTCACATGTCCTTCACCTTTCTACATTTATTACATAAACCCAAATTCATATACTGAACCGAAGAGCATCTTTAGTAGTTTGTCTATTCCCATAATAGTCTTGATATATATGCAAAAATAGACAATCATGTAAAAAAATAACTCTACACTAGCTCCTTTATTTTCACTTTCCTATATGATGTGGCACCATAAATGTTGAACATTATCTATTTGATCTTCAACATGTAGACAATCAAATAGAAAGCCAAGTCATCAAATTTATTACTATTTCTTTGGTTAATTTAAAATTCAAATGTTGCTTAGTTGTGAAAGATATAATTTAGTAACCAATTAATTCTTTTTCTAGTGCAATCCACTATGAAATAGACAATCTATTGTAGCTAGGTTTTTGAAATATATTTATTTACAAAATCATTGACACGCAATCAATGTGGGTGTCCATTCCACATGCCACATAATCCGAGAATCCACACTATCTGCTAAAGATGCTCTAAATATATGCAATAGTGTACTAAACTTCTCCTATAACATCAACTCCACTTGATTATATTGTGCAAATGAGGTTGCAGTTTATATTAAGAAGGAAAACATACAAACTAAGTTAAGTTGATCTAAGTCGCATTTACAAGCCGGGTATGAAACATGACTATCCGTTGGAAGTACCGTATAAAGTTGCATCATCACCAGTGGATGACCGCATAATTATAGAAAGGCTATCCACTAAGGAGGAGTCAATTTGAGTACGGCACTATGGGTTTTATAGAATGTTGCCCTATCTAATTTTTTCATCTCTATGTATCACCCATAAACACATTTTTCTTCGAATTGATAATTGATAACATACCTAGACTCTAATAACTGCCCTTCGCATCTCCCTTTGTCGCCCTGCCATGCTATTTCATAAATTAATCGTAACACCTCGCAATATTAGGTTAGGGGGATAGATGGATGAATGTTACAGTTTTGAGGCTAAGTTTTCATTGCTGCTAGCAAGATTATGGTATAGGGATGAATGTTGCAGTTTCGAAGCTAAAGATTGTGTGATAGGGTGAAGTATATAGACGGTGAGTTAATAAAAGAAGAATAGGAGAGGGCAATAATGATGGGAATTGAGAGCTTTTGAGAGTATTGCTATTAGGAGTGGAAATTATGTGAGGGTCAAATTTCTCAAAAGGGGTATATGCAGGTGGAATGAAGTAAAATGTGGGTGGAATAAAGCATAACTCTTCTTTTATTTACTTACTTTAAAATGTTAATTTCAAATACACTGCAGCAATAAGATTATATATTAAATTTTTGTTCAATACTCTCACCCCACCTACATTTTTAAATACATACGTTTTTTCAACTTATCTTTCGTTCTCAAACAAATCATGTTGAAATAAACCAATATAATGAGTTTAATATCATTAAAATTTAAAATTGTTAGTGTTGACTCTATATTTTACAGATTTCGGGTGGAAGACCTGCAAGGTACCACATCACCAGCCGGTTTGCAGCCGAATCACCATCCTGCTAGCCGAGTGAAGAACTGAGGCCACACTGGCCTAAATAGGAGATAGAGTCTCATCATAACTCCTCTTCCCAAACAGATAAATAGGAAGATTATCCTTTCCTAAATGAATAAATGAGAAGAAATCTCTTAGAGAAGAAATCATGCCTAAGTAGGATCCTTACCTGATAAGGACTCCTCACCGCCTATAGAGGAAACACACTCTTACCACGGCAAAGGAACTGCATACTATAAATATAGGGCTACCCCCATATCCCAGGTATCTCATTCTTAACCGTAGAACTCACTTACTTACCTGCCTCCTCCTTATTACCATCGCTGACTTAAGCATCGGAGAGGCTACGCCGTTCATACGGCTAGTCACTTTAACCCCCTTTTTTCTGTCTTGTAGCCACCATCTCCGGTGAAGGCAGACCCTCTCTCTTTCTATAAATTTTAGCTAAAGGAACCCTATCTTTGACTAATCTTTCAGTGGTGTGGTGAGCATGGACAAATTTACTTGCTCCGGCCAGAATTTAGTCTTCCAATGAACATAAAAATCCAACCAGATGGATGACAGTCAAAATCACGATCAAGCAGCCAACAACAACACCGATGAATCAGGGATGGTAATCAACTCCCAATCAACTGCAGCGGCACCCCTCTCCTCTACAATTCCAGCCATGGAATCTGTCATGACCCCGTCGATAAACTGCATAACCGAAATGGCATTTTTTGAAAGCTTTGCTCAACACTACCAGGTTTGCCCCAAGGACCAAAATTAACTGCGGAGGAATCTATTCAGAGTGATGAAGGAGCGAATGGCTGGACATACAACAAGTGGATCGCTACACAACATGGAAGCTATCATCCGCCCTATCGCTCACTAGGTCGGGCCTTACAATGCTCACCCACGAGGATCCTTCAACACCAATCGAGGAGAGCCACATAACACTCTCCCTGAAGGACCACACAAAGCCAGTAGTATGGGTCTCTCAAAACTCACTCGGTGGGGCCATACAACACTCACTCGAGTCCTAATGTTATAGGAGGTGGCTCCCAAATGGCTCAACACAATGCCAACCTCGACGCGTCCTTTACAGATAGGAGACTGGAAGTCCCCTCGTGGAGGGATCTAATTGGTATGTCAAAGATACGGTAGGCAGAATGGGCCACGGGAAAGGAACTAGCATACGACGTGCACTACCTGCGTGGATCAACTCCATTAGGCTTCTTTCACCCTGGTGGTTCGTATCAAGGTCAAAACCACTCCACTCATCTTCCTCCGCCACCACCGTTGGGCTCACAATCAAAGCCCAAGAAGTTCATATACTAGGATGACCCAGAGTTCCAGAAGATGTTCAAGGAAGGCCTCAACGGCTACGTTGTTTCTCCATAATAACCCCTACTGGAAATTTTTGACTCCCTATTTAGTGCAGAGATCCTTACGAAATAACTCAACTCCCAAGTCAAGCCACCATTCATCAATAACTACAGAGGAGACATAGACCTACGGACCCATGTCCAGACTTACAAGAACAAGATGGACTTAGCATACGCCTCGAAAGCACATGCTTGCAGGAACTTCCTCAATAGATTAATCGGTCCAGCAGCCTACTAGTTTGACTCATTGCCAGCCGAGTCTACAGATTCATAGGATGACCTAAGGCAAAAGTTCTGCACACAATTTATTGGTTCCATCCCTGCAAGAACTACCACTCGTACCCTCAACGAGATCACTCAAAGGACGAATGAGTCGCTCCACTCGTACATCAAACGATTCAATAAAGCTTGCCTATAAATATGAGACCTGGACTACAGCACCACCAGGGAAGTGATTAGAGGCACGAGGAATAAAAGACTTCGTACAAAGCTAATTTGAAGGCAACCCAAGAAGCTAGATCAAATGATCACCAATGTGAAGAACTTGATTGAAGTAGATGAGGTCAATAGGCCATACAGGACGTCTGAAAGAACTTGGCTTGAAGACCGGGGGACTAAGAAGAAGGGGGGAACTACCGCGAGCAGTCTTCTACCCAAAGTAAATACTAATTGGAGTTAAACGTTCCGTTGCAAGAAATCTTGCTGGCCGAACAAAAGAGCGACGACATGAAATCTATCAAACATCCAAGGGTGACGCCTGAATAGTTCGTTGGGAAGGACAAAAATAAGTACTGCAAATTCCACAAGTCTAGAGGCTATGAAATGGAAGAATGCTGCATCCTAGAAAACGAAATCCATGCCCTAATCGAATAAGGGAAGCTTTCGCAATTTATGAGAGGAATCATTAAAGATAGTAGATTAGGATCGAAGAAGGATGACGAAGATAAGTCATCACAGAAATTAAGGGGGTTGGTGATGGTAATCACAGGCGGACCAGGCTTCAAAGGGTACCCTTCAAAAGGGAAGAGTTTCGAGCGCAAAAGATCAAATACTGAAGATAACTCGGAAGTAAGTAGACCTTTCCAAAAGTAGAGTTTAGTAAAAAAAACCCCGCATATAGCCCCCTTTGTGCTAGAAGCCTTGGTGGAAGGATACATGGTCAGGCAAATCATTGTTAACAAGGGCAATTCTATTAATTTGATTAGTAAAGAAGTGGTTGACAAGCTTAAAGTTCATCATAGCCACATACTGTCAGCCCATTCCCCACACATTGGCCTTAATGGCCACTCGGTTCGAGCACTAGGCCAGACCACCTTGGAAGTTGAGCTTGGTTATCAAAAAACCAAGTGGAGAGCGAAACTGGACTTTATAATCGTTGATGTGCTAATCAGCTACAACATTATCCTGGGTAGACCATTCTTAGCCAAGTCAGACGCGCTGATCTCAATCAAGCACCTGGTCATGCAAATTCCTACCACAAATGGAGTTGCGGTTGTTGCGGTTGTTGCAGCCAACCCCCTAGTGGTGCAAGAAACCTCCATAGCATCACTGAAGATGGATGAAGCAGTCATAGAGCTGGAAGAGATGGAGAACACCAAGCCAGTCAAACTCATAGAGACACTAACGGTAGGGCCTAATAGGCAGGTGCGCATAGCCACTGACCTCCCAGAACCTGTGAAAGCAGATATTAGTCGAGTACTAGTAGAAGAAAAACACACCTTCTCTTGGACAAATGAAGATATAACTGAGGAACCACCCGAGATAATTCAACACAGCTTGAACCTCGACCCAGAGGTGTCTCCAGTGAAACAAAAGAAGCACAATCATGCGCCAGACAAATAGAATGCAATTGAAGCTAAAATCCTAAAGCTCTTGAAAGCCAATCACATCCGAGTAGTGTGCTACCCCAAGTGGCTTACCAACGTGGTATTAGTAATGAAAGCAAATGGAGCTTCGAGAATGTGTGTAGACTTCACGGATCTCAATAAAGCAACACCAAAATATAGCTATCCGCTCCCAAGCATCAACCAGCTAGTGGACTCAATGGTCAGCTATGCTATATACTCCTTACTAGATGCGAAAGTAGGGTATCACTAGATTCCTATGGATCCAGCTGATGAAGAGAAGAAATCCTTCATAATGCATGGAGGGACGTACTGTTACAAGGTTATGCCATTTGGCCTGAAGAACGTTGGAGCTACCTATCAATGCCTAGGGAATGATATGTTCAAAGGCCAAATAGGAGAAGTAGTGAAAGTCTACGTTGACAATATGATCATCAAGAGTAAAAGCCTAGAGGAACATGCGGAAGACACTAGAGCCGTGTTCAAAACCTTACAGCAATATTAGCTCAAATTAAATCCAGAAAAGTGCACTTTTGGAGTGAGAGGTGGGAAATTCCTTAGTTTCCTAATCTCCTAGATGGGAATGGAGGCAAACCCAGAGAAGATAGAGACTATCATAAGATGAAGCCACCCAAGATGATGAATGAAGTTCAAAAGCTGAATGGGAGGGTGAATGTGCTTGGCCACTTCATATCATTTTTAGCCAAACGATGTCTCCCATTTTATAGAGCCATTAAGAAGGATAAAGTGTTCAGTTAGGACAAGCAATGCCATGAGGCCTTTGAGAACATCAAATATTTTTTTAGTGCGCCACCCCTCTTGAGCTGACTAAAGATGAATGAAGAATTAATCATGTATCTAGTAGCTACGGATGAAGCGGTGGTTAGCAAAACAAACAAAAACCAGCACCCGGTCTATTACACAGGCAAAGTACTCAAGAACGCCCATCTCAGATATCCAAAGATTCAGAAGTTAGCGTTAGCCTTAGTATCAGTAGCAGAAAGGCTTTGACCCTACTTCCAAGCTCACACGATCATTGTCAGGTCCAAATTCCTATAGAAGAAAGTATTACAGAGACTAGAGACCTCCGAATGGCTAGTCAGATAGGCTATACGACTGGGAGAGTTTGATGTATGGCTTAAAGGAAGAAAAGCGTTAAAAGCGCAAGTCTTGGCAGGATTTTGTTATTGAATTCGCTAGGCTTGACCCCTTACCCAGTCTCAAGACTGAGTCATGGCATATATACATTGATGGGGCATCTTCCCAAGAAGGAGCCGGAATCAGAGTTTGGATAGAAGGGCCTGAGAGGATACAGATGGGCTACGCAGCAAAGCTAGCCTTTCTAGTTACCAATAATGCTATTGAATATGAAGCAATGTTCAAAGGCTTGGAGCTAGCCAAAGAAATTGCCCCAGATAGAGTAAACATCAAAAGCGACTCGAAGTTGGTTTCTAACCAAATCAATAAGAATAATATAACAAAGGAGGATGGAATGGTGAAGTACTTGGCCAAAGTAGAAGCACTGCTGAAGAAGCTCAAGACAAAAGGCACCATATGGGCACTTGAACACATCCCTAGGGAGGAAAACGAGAAGGCAGATGAGCTGGCCAAAAATATAGCAAGCATAGACCGATAGGAGAAACTTAGCTGCCCATTTGAGGTGATCCATGCCCCAATGATAGAAGAACAGAACTTGATATTGGTAAAAAGATCCTAAATGGATGCAGCCATTGATTGACTACCTAGCCAATGACTTCCTCCCAGAAGATAAGGTTGAGGCATCTAGAATTGCGAAGAAGTTCTAAAGGTACTTGGTCATTAACGAGACACTATACAAATGCTCCTACTCGGATGCTTTGCTAATGTGCATTACTCCAGAAGATGGAAAGTATGTGATCCAGGAGATATACGAGGGAATTATGGCTCCCACCAAGCGGCCTCCATCATTACCCAAAGAGCCGAGCTCCTGGGATACTACTAGCCAACTATGGAAGCAGACTCAACTGATTATGTGTAGTCTTATCATTAATGCCAAATCCATGCAGAAAAGTCATATGTCCCGCATGTAATGTAAAAGCCTCTACTAACCGGGTGGCCATTCGCCACTTGCGGAATCGACATTGCTAGACCAATGCTTAAAGCCGTTAGACAGAAGAAATTCATCGTTGTGGTAATTAATCACTTCTCAAAATGGGTGGAAGTAGTGCCTGTTAGCACTATCACTCCTGAAAAAGTAATTGATTTCGTTTGGGATCACATCATCATCCATTTTGGCTTGACAAATGATATTGTCTCAGACAACAGGTCAAAGTTCATCTCGTAGAAATTCCGTAAATTTTGTGAAGGTCAAAAGATTCGAAATTGATTGGCATCCATAGCACAAACATGGATGAATGGATAGATAGAAAGGACCAACAAGATGGTTGGAGAAGGATTGAGGAAGTGGCTAGATGGAAAGAAAGTCGCATGGCTAGAAGAGTTAAACAATGTCCTTTGGTTGTACAGAACAACTCCATGTCGATCAACTAGAGAAACTCGGTTTTCCTTAGTCCACGGAGTGGAAGCAATCGTGCCTATAGAAATCGGTGCCCCCTCAGATCGAGTGGTCTATTACACGAAAAAGGAAAATGACATCAATCTGAGGTATCACTTGGATAGTTTAGAAGAACGTCAGGATAGAGCTTATATCTTGACAGCCGCTTACAAGTCTAGAATCGCCAAATACCATGACAAGAAGTTTAAAGAAGTAAGACTCAAAGAAGGTGATCTAGTGCTTAGGGGCACAGCAGCATCGCAGAGTAAAGAAGGCAAAGGCAAGCTATGAGCCAACTGGGAAGGATCGTACAAAGTCACTCGGGTCGTAGGACCCGCCACCTACCGACTCAGCAGAATGGATGGAAAAGAACTACCCAGGAACTTGAACATAGCTAGCCTTAGGAAGTACTATGTAGCAACGAACCCTTAAGGGCCAAGTGTCTGCACTCTTTTTCCCTTACCATAGACTTTTTCCCACTGGGTTTTTTCTATGGCAAGGTTTTAAATAAGACAGCACTCCCTAAGCAGACTTTTATTCGGCATCACACCATAAGCCTAGACATTGTAATCTTTCTATTTTTCTAATAAATAAAGATTCAACTTTTTCTTACACATCTATCCATCTTAAAAGTTCTAATCAAACTCTCTTAAAACTTTGCTCGACCACAGAGTCGGCGTTAGATCGGCCACGTGCACTCGGCCCTACAAAAAGTCCTAAGCCACTTAAGCCCCTCAGGAATAGTTAAAAGTCCTAGACCACACTTGAGCTCTCTAGCATATTGAAAGTCCTAGGCCATTCGTAAGCCCGCACGCATATTTAGTAAGACCTAGGCCACACTTGAGCCCTTAGGCATATTAAAAGACCTAACCAAAAGCTTATGGTGCTACACAAAATTGCCTAAGACATTACATTCATCACCAAGACCAAATAAAGGAAGGCATAACATCATAGAAAATCTTAAGTCGGGCCATTCATCTCTAAGACCGAGTGCAGCATACTTAAGAAGATCTAAACCCAAATGAATTTGTAGCATAAAAGGAAAAACACAAGTAAATCATTTAGCATACACATGGATGGAATGGAAGTTGAAACATATAAATAAAGGCCATAAAGGGCAATTGTACGAATGTTATAAAAAATGTTATTTACAAAGAAATACAATAAAATTATCACTCAGCCAGAGGAGGAGCGTCCTATGACCCGGACTCAAGACCATCATTGGCAGTCTTTTCGGTTATCTCGCTGAAATCCTCGGCTAGCAAATCCGCATTCGGAGCATGGCCATCCCCCTGTCCACCTTGGCCTAAGGTCTCTTCCCCATCCTACTCTGCCTCCTCCTGAGCAGCCTTATCAGTAGCCAGGCCATCATAGGAAGGGAAGTCTACGTCATCTATATTGGACCAGGAGAGATCAGGGTGGATGCGTTGACACGCTTGGAAGATCATCTCGCCATAAAAGGAAGCCACAATTGCCAAGCTTGTCCATTATCATGGTGGTTGTCCCCTTAGACTTAGATGCCTCCACTCGAGTGGTTACCATCTCTTTCTCCAATGTAACCACTCTGGCCTCTGCCTCACCCTTTGCCCAGTCACTCTACGCCTAAAGCCTCCGAGCCTCATCCCTCTCATCCTCGAGCTTTAGGGCACTCTCATAGTCTAACATGAGCTTCCTCTTAGTATGGTTAAGCTCCTTCTCCTTCAGCTTTAACTTGGACTTGCTCTTATCCCGGGCCCTCCGAATGAGCTCTGATCTTAGAGACATGGCTTGGAAATGAATGGAAATACTTAGAACAAAAATTCACAAAACTAAGGAAGCACAGAAGGATAAAAGAATACCCGGGTGAGATCCTATAAAAAGAGTGAAGAAAGCAAGCGGTAGGCTCCTCTTTATAGCCCTTTGCATCAACACAGAGTGGAAAAGCTCACTTCAAAGCACCCTACACGGTCACATCCATGCAAGGGAGGATAGGGAAGAATTTCTCAAAAAACTCAGCTAATGTTGGCTGGGGAAGAGGGCGAGGAGAGGTGAACCCGTCATCCGTCCTCGGGCCTGGATAAAGAGCCTACGCAAAAGAAAGGGTTATCAAAATAAGACAGATCAAAACAGCTTAAAATAAAACTCTTGCATACCTCGGGACGGGGAGCAGGCACATCCGGCGTGGAGGACGTGTCCAGCAAGGTCACCATTGGCCTCTTACTGGAACCCTGAGGCTGGGTGAACTTCCTTTTACCCCCACTTATAGCCACCATATTAGTGCGATTATTTTTTCTCTGTGACTTCTTCGCTGCTAGAAGAGCATTAGCAGATTCTATGTCAGACATGGCTACCTGAAAATACAAAAAAGAAAGTAAAAGTAAGAAAGAAAGTATACTAGTAGCAGGGATGGGTCCAGGAAGATATATTACTCCACTCGGCCCCCGCGCCAACAAGTGATAACCAAAGATGGACGCCCAATCGGCTGAATTAAGGCTCTACTTCCCCTACTCCAACGATCAAAATTTTGCAGCTTGGGTTAGGATCATTAGCCTTGACTTTCCTCGTGGGAGGGGTTGAGATTGACCAAGTTGTTGGGAAGGAGGGGTACTTGTCATTAACACAAATATAAAACCAAAACTCCTTATAATGATGGACAGAGGAGGGCCGATTGGTGGAGCGGTACATATCCTTCTTCCGCATGAACTGAGAGTAATCGTCATCCTTATTCCGCTTGACAGAGCAAATCTTGCAAAAGAAAGTAGCGTCAAAAGTCAAGCCCAAGTCTAGATACAGCTGGTGGTGGCCCATCATCACCACCCACGCATTCAGATGAAGCTCAACCGGGCACACACCCCAAACTTCCAATAGATTAGCAACAGATGGTGGAAGCAGGTACTGGAAGACACCTCTAATGACGTCAAGATACATGCTGAAATAGCCGGCGGGAGGAGCGTTCACTTGTTGATCCACACTCGGCAACAGGACATGACAATCCTTGTGCTATAGATACATTAAGGCTTCCTTTTCTATATGGTCCCCATGGATGCATGAGATCATGTCATCCACTTGAGGAGTCATATTCCTCTCCTCTCCAACATCCTCCTCTTTGCTGACCTCCTCTCGGCCGCCCGTACCCACTTTCTCAATCGGGTGAGCGCCTTTCTCATCCCTATAATTCTCTACATCCTCCATCACCTTAAAGGAATTCGCCTTGAGGCTCACATCACCCATATGCTCTACACTTGCATCATCCGCCAAGCGGACCCTGCTGGACGCATCTGAATTACTCATTCTCCTCCTAGCGGCACGCTTAACCCTAGGGGTGGGACGGTAATTGGACTTATTAACATTTAAAGGAGGGCACAATCTAGATAACAGTTCAATCATCTCGTGGCATAATTTACGGGATTCCTCACTATCATAACTACTACTAGATGAAGGTTCCCTACACCGGTTCGTCATTTCCTAGCAAAATAAAGATCTAAAGGCCCTAAAGCAAAGAACAATGAAGAATAGACAGGCAAAAATCCCAGAAATGCCGCGAGTAGTTTAGAAGAAAACCAGAGCGCAAATCCAATATTAAAAAGCAATTTGTGAGGCTACAAACATTAGCATAAGCAACTAAATCAAAGTGCGGGAAATGTATGATAGAAAAATCTAAGCATATGAAGCAGAAATATAAGCATGACAAAAATTCACAAAATATAAACACATTTTGCAAAAGGCAAGCTAAAAAATAAACAGCAAAAGGATTGAAGACTCACTGGAGTAGAAGAAGAAGAAGAAGAAGAAGAAGAAGAAGAAGAAGAAGAATGGCGACTTTAAACTAGCCCAGAAACCCCGTCGGAAACCCTCAAATTGCCAGAGATGAAGAAAAATCAGAAAAGCTCGAAGAAGAAGATAGAAATGTAAAAGTTGTGAAATGAGCGGAAAAATTGCCATTTAAAGTAGTTGCGAAAAGACAACTCTTCAAATTCAGTCGTTGATCACACCCATGTGTCACTCAATCCACGGTTTGCACATTCCTCGAGGAAAAGTTAATGATGAGTTAGCTATCATGAGCTAACTATGGGCAAAGATGAAGAGTTGGAGCCGAGTGCCCACTTAGTATGGGGATCCAAGACAAAAGATGAGGAGTCTGACCGACCGCTCACGCGGTCAGAACAAATCCTAAAGCATTTGGCAAAACACTTGGGGAGGACTTTTGTTAACTCGCTATTTTACAAATACGGGGTGGGAGACCTGCATGGTACCATGTCACCTGCCGGCTTTACAATCGAATCACCATCCGGCTAGCCGAGTGAAGAACTGAGGCCACACCAGCCTAAATAGGAGATAGAGTCCCATCATAACTCCTCTTCACAAACAAATAAATAGGAAGATTATCCTTTCGTAAATGGATAAATGAGAAGAAATCTCTTATAGAGGAAATCAAGCCTAATTAGGATCCTTACCTGATAAGGACTCATCACCGCCTATAGAGGAAACACACTCTTACCACACAAACGAACTGCATACTATAAATATGGGGTTACCCCCATATCCCAGGTATCTCATTCTAAACCCTAGAACTCACTTACTTACTTGCCTCCTCCTTATTACCGTCATTGACTTAAGCATCGAAGAGGCTACGCCGTTCACACGGCTAGTCGATTTGACCCCCTTTTTCCGTCTTGCAGCCACCATCTCCGGCGAAGGCAAACCCTCTCTCTTTCTGTGAAGGTTAGCTCAAGGAACCGTATCTTTAACTAATCTTTCACTTAGTGGTGTATAAATATATTTTCCACGTGCATTCATAATATATATATATTTTTTGTCAACTATTCTCTCATTCTCAAATCTCAATACAAATCCTATTCAAAATTCAAATACACAAATGCAATGGGATAATAGCAACTTGAAATTTTGAAATTGTTAATAGTATGTGATTGTATTTTCCACCCTATATTTATGTAAAAAATGTTTTACATATTATAATATCAAATTGAAGTGTATACTTTGATTGTATCAAATTATATATTTAATATTTTTTAATAATTTATGCAACTGTGTTTACAAGAAAAAAAACTTGACTCCACCCATGTGACTTAAACATGCATGTAGGTTACTTATTTACTCTCAAGCACTAATCCAAGACATTCCTCATATATATTTCATCTTTAGTTATCTATTAATTTAACTTCACGCTCAGGTTCGAACCTTCTGAATGTAAAAAAGTTATCATTGAGAAACTTACCCCCACAACCAGGTGCCAACCCGAGTCGGATCTGGATGTAGTCAAAGCAAAGCTCCGGTGAATCAGATGGACAACCAAAAAAATTAACTTCTTCATTTATCTATTGTAGACTTGTTCGTCGTGCAGGCCGAGCTGTACCGCGTTTGGGTCAGGCTTCATCCGACTTTTCAAGGAAAACTTCAACTCAAGCTTAGTCCGGCCCACATTTTAGAACTTCATGCTCTAGTCGGGTTCAGGCCGAATTTATAAGGGTCATTCTCAAGCCCAGTCCACAATCCATAAATAATATATTCCTATGAATTTTTTTATTGACTAGATAGAAAAAAGATAAATTTTATATTAATAAGTCGTATAATCACATTGTTACATGAAATAGTTGTAGTCAAGTTCAAATTTACAACATGATAAAATATAAGAATATTAAATAATTATTAAATATATTGTATAATATATAATAAATAAAATTATTATTTATCGGGCCGAGCTTAGACCAAATTGAGGTATTTTTACAAAAATTAAGCCCAATCTATAATACTTCAGGCTTTAACAGACTCGGCTTAAACCGACCTTAGTAAAAAGTTAGTGCCCAAGCCCGACTATAGGACCGGGCTCGATGAGTAGCTCTGCCATTAAAGAGGTCTAATCTAAAGTTGGTCATTAGTTAAAGTTTTACATTAAATTAAATTAAAGTAATATTAAATCAAAATTAAATTGAAATACAATTGGATTTGTCAAAACTTTGGATTTACAGAAACTAAATTAAACTTTAAACATTTGGTCCGAAACCAGAATACGTACCATGATAGAGATTCATTTGATTCAAAGCAATTAAACTGTTATGTAATGTCTAACATTCGTTTCTAAAACATCTCGAACATCGGCCGTGTTCTAATTTGATCGGTTAAGAATTCATAGAGAGCATGAAAACTAACTTGCACAAAATTATTACATATTTTGACCGAGTTTAACATTGAAAGCGTTTGCTAAAGCGTAATAACGTGATTGCGAACATGTATTTAAATCTATTATTTCTAAATTAGTGTCTCATTTTATGCCCTCATTCAATTATTGTTATGCGTATATTTTTATTATTGTTTTATTCTTTCTCGGTTTCTCTTTCCTACAAAATATGTTACATGTCAAATGATGAATGAAGGAATATGGAAGGAGACATCAATTTGATAACAACATATTTTATTCCCCAAACATGTTACATGATTATTTTTTTTAAAAGGCAACTAATAAAATGAAGGAAGCATCATGCAATATTGCTATAAAAGAGTGGCTTTGCAATAGTAGAGATGAAAAAAGACAGGAAAAGATATAATAATGGCAAATGCTAATGGAAAGCCTCATGTGGTATGTGTCCCATTCCCATTACAAGGCCATATAATTCCTATGTTAAAATTGGCAAAACTTGTTCACCACAAAGGCTTTTTTGTGACTTTAGACAACACTGAATTCAATCACAACAGGATTCTTGAATCTAGAGGTCAAAACGCCTTAGATGGTTTGCTTGATTTCAAATTTAAAACCATACCACTTCAACATTCTCTTTCAAATTCTGCACAAGTGTACCTTCCAGTTTGTTTGAGTTACGTGTCACTTGTAGCAAGCATTTTCTCCCTTTGTTTTCTCGTCTTATTGCCAGACAGAATCAAAATAACATTAATCCACCAGTGACTTGCCTAATTTCTGATGCTTTCTTGAGCTATACTTTGACCTTTCTCAAGAACTGCAAATTCCAAATTTGTTTTTGTGGAATATGGGTGCCTCTGGTTTTCTCAGCTTTAAGCATTCCCATGAAAAGATCAAGGAATGCATGTCTTTCCTTAAAGGTATGTGACATTACATTCTTATTTGTTCTTTTAAATTGAGTATTTTATGTAATAAGTCTCTTATGGAAAAGGAATTCAATTTATGCGGTTGAGAAATCAACTGGAAAGTCAGAGCCATTTATTTCTATTCATTTTAAAATGGATGTTTGGTCAACTTTGTCGGGCCAAATTAATTAATTTGATTTTCACATGTTCACTCTCTACTTTCCACGCAATTATATAGCCATCAAACAATGATTATATATGTGGCTGTTACTCCCTAAAAGAAGAACAATTTCAACAATGAGCTATGTTCTCACAATCCCTAAAATAATTCTACAAAATATATATACATACATATATATATATATATAAATTAAGTCAGTATTCTTTTTTAATATGCTCATCTTTATTTCCAATTTTTATTCTGTATATATTTTCATCACTGAATTTTTGAAACAAATTGATAAACATTAATGATTTTTTGGGAATAAACGAAAATGTGAACTGAAACTTTTCTAAAAAAGCAAGAAACACAAAATATATGGTGAGTTCATGTTTCCAAGATAGAACACTATAAACATTTATTTTAGAGTTTTCTTGCTACACCAGTAAAAAATAACACGGCAAAACAAATAAAATGAAAAGGGGGACGGTCCAGGATTCTGGCTCCCAGATTAGTTTGAAGCAATATCACTTGTATTGGAAACAGAAATTTTAAAACCAATGCCAATTAGTTAATCAATCACTAAAAATTAAAAATGATGCAGATCCGAGCAAGCATAGTAGGGAAAACAACGTTAGTATGGAAAGCATAACGGAATGGATACCAGGTATGAAAGGTGCTAAACTGAAGGATCTTGCTATGTTATACAAGACTCAAGATCAACGTGCTGACGTGTCAGATTCCGGTGAATCTAAAATCACCAGAGCATCTCAAGCATCAGCTGTTATCTTCCACACTTTTCATGCCCTGTAAATTGATTCTTTAGCTACCCTTTCCCCTCCCTCTATTCAAAAGGGTCTTCACCATTGGTCCTCTCCAATCACTTGTCGACCAAATTAATTCAGACACCAATTACTGTTGGATCATAAATTTAATCCAAGTTAAAAAATTTAAGAAACCCAAATTAAATAAAAATGAGTTCAAGCCCACAAATCTAAATTGTAGTAAATTATTACGATATTTTTAAGTATGTAGATTTTATTTTGTGTATGGAAAATGTATGATGTGTTAAAAAGTTGTGTTAGGTTTGATGAATGGTTAAAAAGTATGAAATGTGGAGAGTTAATTGGAATTTGTGGTAAGTAAGTGTGATATGTGAAAGGTTAGTTGAAAGTTGTAGTTAGTAATGTGTTAATTGTAAAATGTGGTTAGTATTTTGTGGTTGTGTATTTAGGTGACTTGGCTAATTTATAAGCCTTATATTAGGATACATATTCACCCATAAATAGGTGAGTGTTTAGTTGTTTATGCATCACCAAAAAAATAAGAACTTCTTTAGAGAGAAAAGACGTAAAGAGTGAGTTGTAGTATTGTATTTTGAGTGAGAGTGTTCTTGTAATATTTTTGAGTTTAATAAAGGATATTTGTTTGAGTGTTTTTAATTTCCAACAAAGTGGTACCAAAGCTAGGATGAAAGCTCTAGTCCTCCTCCCAAAAAGAATTCTTTCCGAGTGCCAAAAAAATCGAGTTGAAAGTGTCCCGGCGTTGCAGTAGCCAAAAACCCACAAAGTGTCGCAGTAGACTCCAGAAGTGTCGCAGTAGACCCCAGAAGTGTCGCAGTAGACTCCAGAAGTGTCGCAGCAGACTCCAAAAAGTGTCACAATAGCCCCTGTACGTCTAGAAAAGCTATTTGAGTAAGATGTCGAATAACGTGGCATCCTTTTAAGTTCCAACACTCAACAACAACAACAACTATGACAGTTGGAGTATCAAGATGAAGGCTCTTCTCGGTGCGCATAATGTTTGGGATATTGTAGAGAAAGGTTTCAAAGAGCCCGAAATTGAAGCCTCTCTCGCGCCAGATCAAGCTACAACTTTGAAGGATTCCTGAAAGAGAGACAAGAAAGCTCTCTTCCTCATCTATCAAGCATTAGATGATGACGGTTTTGAAAAGATTTCAAGTGCAACTTAAGCCAAGCAAGCGTGGGAGAAGTTACAAACCTCTTACAAATGAGTCAAAAAGGTGAAGAAGGTTCATCTCCAAACACTAAGAGGTGAGTTGAATCCTTGCACATGAAGTCTATTTTTGATTACTTTTCAACAGTAGCAGTCGTTTCTAATCAATTGAAAAGAAACGGTGAGAAGTTAGAAGATGTAAGAATAATAGAGAAGATAATCCGCTCACTAGATCCAAAATTTGAGCACATCGTGGTGACGATTAAAGAAACAAAAGACTTGGAATAGATGACGATCGAGGAACTCCGAGGATCACTACAAGCTTATGAAGAAAAGCACAAGAAGAAGCAAAGGATCACTGAGCAACTCCTCAAACTACAACTCAAACTACAAATCATGGCAATAGTAGAGACCAACATGGTAGAGGCAGAGGCAGAGGCCGCGGTCGACACTGCGGACGAGGTGGCAGTCATGGTCGTGGACAAAGTTGGAATCACAACAACAACAATTCCAATAATAACTACGAGAAGGGAGAAAGCTCCATACAAGGTCGTGGAAGAGGCAACTCAAACTCATGGAATGACAAATCTCAAGTCCAATGCTATAATTGTCAAAAGCTTGGACATTACGCTTCAGAATGTAGATCCCAGAGCAATAAGGTCGAGGAGAAGGCCATCTTCGTGGAAGAGAAAACCGAAGAGAAAGAAACGTTGTTACTAGCATACAATAACAGCAATGATCATCAAGAGAACACATGGTATCTCGACACCGGTGCAAGCAATCACATGTGCGGCAAAAGAAGTTTATTCGTAGAGCTCATTGAAGAAGTAAGTGGCGATGTCTCTTTTGGAGATGATAGCAAAATATCGGTGAAAGGAAAAGATGACATACTTTTTTGGGCAAAAGATGGTAGCCAGCAGTTAATCTCAAATGTCTACTATGTGCCTAATATGAAATGCAACATTCTAAGTCTGGGCGAGCTCTTAGAAAAAGGCTATGATATTCACATGAAAAATTGTAGTCTTTTCATAAGAGATGGCAAAGGAGATCGAATTGCCAAAGTGCAAATGTCAACGAGTAGAATGTTTCCTTTGAACATTCAGAATGATGTTGCAAAGTGTCTGAAGGCGTGTTATAAAGACGCATCGTGGCTATGGCATCTTCGATTTGGGCATCTATACTTTGGAGGATTAGAGCTACTATCGAAGAAAGGAATGGTCAGAGGCTTACCGTGTATCAACAATCCTGATCGATTATGTGAAGGATGTTTACAAGGGAAGCAATTCAGGAGAAGCTTTCCAAAGGAGTCAGATTCTAGAGCCAAGAAGCCGCTCGAGCTCATCCACACAGACGTGTGCGGTCCTTTTAAGCCAAGTTCTTTCACTAATAAAAATTACATCCTCCTCTTCATTGATGATTTTTCAAGAAAAACATGGGTGTACTTCTTGCAATAAAAATTAGAATTCTTCAAAGTATTCAAGAAGTTCAAAGTAGCCATCGAAAAGGAGAGTGGTCATAAAATCAAAGCCATGATATCATATCGAGGAGGAGAATTCACATCCAATGCATTCAATGAGTTCTATGAAGTACATGGAATCCATCGCCCCCTAACAGTCTCTAGATCACCCCAACAAAATGGTGTGGCGGAAAGGAAGAACAGAACAATTCTCAACATGGCACAAAGTATGCTCAAAAGCAAGAAACTATCCAAGGAGTTTTGGGTAGAACCAGTGGCATGTGCAGTCTACCTGGCAAATCGTTCTCCTACAAGAAGTGTATGGGGAAAGACACCACAAGAGGCATAGAGCGGAAGAAAGCCCGAAATCTCCCACTTGCAATTCTATGGCAGCATAGCTCATATTCATGTACCGGATGAGAATCGAACTAAACTCGATGAAAAAAGCAAGAGTTTCATTTCCGTCGGTTATGACTCAAGCTCAAAAGGCTACAAGCTATACAATCCGACTGATAAGAAGGTTGTGATAAGCCGAGATGTGATATTTGATGAAGAAGGAGAATGGAATCCTGATTCTCAGACGGAGGACTTCAACTTTTTCCAATTTGAAGAAGATGATCAGACAACAGCTGAGCAATAAAAAGAACTTCAACAAGGTCGCACCACTCCACCAACTTCTCCAACTCATAGAGACATGCATTCCTCATCATCCTCTCCATGTTCAAGTAGGATTGATGATGAAAGAACCGTGCATCGTACAAGTAGCCTTCGAGAACTCTATGAGGTGACCGAACAATTAGACAATTTAACATTATTTTGTCTATTTGTTGATTGTGAACCGGTGACATTTCAAGAAGCTATACAAGAGAAACAATGGAGAGATGCAATGGATGAAGAAATTAAGGCTATTGAGAAGAATGATACATGGGAACTCACTTCACTTCCCAAAGGACACAAGGCGATAGGTGTCAAATGGGTGTACAATAAAAAACAAAATTCCAAGGGAGAGATTGAAAGACAGAAGGGGAGACTAGTCGCAAAAGGCTACTATCAAAAGCCTAGAATTGACTATGATGAGGTATTTTCTCCAATCGCTTGACTGGAAACTATTAGACTAGTAATTTCTTTGGCGGCTCAAAACAAGTGGAGGATTCATCAAATGGATGTAAAATCCGCTTTCCTAAAAGGTTTTCTTGAAGAGGAAGTTTACATTCAGCAACCACCAGGTTATGAAGTCAAAGGCCATGAAGACAAGGTGTTGAAATTGAAGAAGGCTCTTTATGGGTTAAAACAAGCACCAAGGGCATGGAATAGCAGAATTGACAAGTAATTCCGAGAAAATGGCTTTAACAAATGCCCCTTTGAGCACGCTTTGTACATCAAGATCGAAGATAGAGGTATTTTGATCATGTCCCTCTATGTGGACAATTTGATATTCACTGGAAGCAACCAAAGAATGTTTGATGAATTCAAGAAAGTGATGACGAAGGAGTTCGAGATGACAGACATGGGGCTCATGGCACACTACCTCGGCATAGAAGTAAAGCAACAAAAGGATGGAATTTTCATTTCACAAGAAAGCTATGCTCAGGAGATCTTGAAAAAGTTCAAGATGGAGAATTGTAAGCCGATAAGCACACTAATGGAGTACGGGATCAAGATGTCCAAACATGAAGAAGGTGAGAGTGTAGATCTAACACTTTTCAAAAGTTTGGTTGGAAGTATACGCTATCTTACCTGCACGAGGCCAGATATCCTTTATACAGTTAGTTAGCCGCTACATGGAATCACCAATAACTACCCATTTCAAAGCTGCTAAGAGAATTCTTCACTATTTGAAAGGTACAATCGATTTTGGCTTGTTTTATTCAATTTCTAATGATTACAAACTTGTTGGATATAGTGACAGCGATTGAGGTGGAGATGTAGATAACCGAAGGAGCACTAGTGGATTTGTGTTTTTCATGGGAGATATTGCTTTTCACATGGATGTCAAAGAAACAACCAATTGTAACTTTGTCTACATGTGAAGCTGAATATGTTGCAGCAACCTCGAGTGTTTGTCATGCAATTTGGCTCAGAAATTTATTGAAAGAGATCAGTGTGACCCAAGAAGAGCCAACTGAGATCCGTGTTGACAACAAGTCAGCTATTGCCTTAGCAAAGAATCCTGTATTCCATGATCGAAATAAGCACATCGACATCCGCTACCATTATATAAGAGAGTGTGTTGCAAGAAAGGAAGTAAAAGTTGAATATGTCAAGACACAAGATCAAGTTGCGAATATCTTTACTAAACCACTGACAAGTGAAAACTTCATCAAACTGAGAAGTTCACTTGGGATGACAAGATCAAGTTTAAGGGGGGGGGGGGTGTTGGATCATAAACTTGATCCAAGTTAAAAAAAAAACTCAAGAAACCCAAACCAAATAAAAATTAGTCCAAGCCCATAAATCCAAATTGTAGTAAATTATTTAGATATTTTTAAGTATGTAGATTTTATTTTGTGTATGGAAAATATATGATGTGTTAAAAAATTGTGTTAGGTTTGATGAATGGTTAGAAAGTGTGAAATATGGAGAGTTAGTTGGAATTTGTGATAAGTGTGATATGTGAAAGGTTAGTTAAAAGTTGTGGTTAGTAATGTGTTAGTTGTAAAATGTGGTTAGTATTTTGTGGTTGTATTATTTAGGTGACTTGGCTAATTTATAAGCCTTGTATTAGCATACATATTCACCAATAAATAGGTGAGCGTTTAGTTATTTATGCATCAACGAAAAAATAAGAACTTCTTTAGAGAGAAAAGAAGTAAAGAGTGAGTTGTAGTATTGTATTTTGAGTGAGAGTGTTCTTGTAATATTTTTGAGTTTAATAAAGGTTATTTGTTTGAGTGTTTTTAATTTCCAATAAATATGACTCAATCAAATGCAGTCTATGGAACGAAGATTCCGAATGCATCGAATGGCTCGATTCAAAAGAACCCAACTAGGTAGTTTACATAAATTTTGGAAGCATTACAGTGATAACTAGAGATCATCTCGTGGAGTTAGCCTGGGGTTTAGCTAATAGTAAATGTAACTTCGTGTTGATATTAAGCCCGGATTTGGTAACCGGAGACTCTGCTGGTCTTCCCCACGAGTTTCTTAATGAGACCAAAGGTAGAGGTTTTATAGGGAGTTGGTGTCTGCAAGAGAAAGTGCGGACCCACGAGTTGACCGGAGTGTTTTTAACACATTGTGGGTGGAATTTGGTAGTGGAAAGTATTGAATGCGAGATTCCTATGATTTGTTGGCCTTTCTTTGGAGAGCATTTTGAAAACTATAGGAATAGTTGTGGAGATTGCGGGATTAGGGGATTGGTGTGGAGTTGAGTAGTGATTTCAAAAGTGATAAGGTGGAGAAGATTGTTAGGGTCTGCTTGGGAGGAGGATTTCGGAAGGAAGGGAAAGGAGGGTAATCAGATTTCGGTGCTTGCGATGGTGGAGAAAGGCACTTTGATTGTATTGTATAGGAAGCTGGTTCCCTTCCATTCCATTAAAAAGCTCCATTTGCAATTCGGCCAAAATGGCGGAATCCTGACAGAAAGCCATCTTTTGCCCATTTTACCATGTTTTCTTTTATTTTTTACCAACACTATCTACCTCTTAATTTAATTATATAAAGGCTATATATGTAATTTACATACAAGTTCCTTTAAAAACCCTTCCCTTTCTCCCAAACACAATAAATTTAAAAATATTCCATTCCTTTAAAATTCTACACCACACTTTCCTTTTCTTTACATTCCTTTCCTTGAAAATTCTCCAAAAACTTGCTCCCAAGGAAAGCCTTAATGATTTTATGAAAGGGGAAATGGGAAGAGAGATGAAAGAGAAGGCAATGGAATGGAATAGAAGTGCACAAGAGGCAGTGAGTACTAATGGATCATCCTCTTTCAACTTGAATAAGCTAGTTGATCAAGTTCTGTTATCTGATAACTGATTATCATTTGCCATTTTTTATCCTAGAACTGCGTGTCCTAAAAATCAATAACGTGTTAATCATTCAACTGTAAAGACTATGAACTATAATAATATAGAATTTCTTATATACGTATGATATTTCTACAACCTATCTAATTGTTCAAACTTTTGGTTTTTTTTGAGATCAAAGCAGTAATTCTAGATTTTAATTAACATCTTATATCAAGGGTTGTTCAACCTATATCATATTTTAGCCCACTTAATCTACAATATGGTTTTTACTTGTGTAACTTTATTGAATACATAATTTTCTTTTTCCATAGTGTTATGATTTTCTTTCTCAACTCATTACTAAAAGGTAGTTTGAGCTATGAACTCGAGGGTGTTTGTTTACCATATAACCTATTGCGGTTAGCGGATAGAGCATTAATAACTATAAGAATTGTGTTTTGTTAAGCTTTTAAGAAATCAAACTACTGCATATAGCTACTTGAAAAGCATTGCTGGGAAATAAGGATCCGAAACACAAACAATCCGGATCAGGTTTGAAGTAAACAAAAAACCTAGGTATAAAAAGACCTAAATCACTAATCCGGACTCATATCCAAGATATCCAAAGTCCAAGACAATGAAGACAATTACCTAAGCATAAATGGAAGCATCTGGTTAAAGTTTGGAAAGGAACAAACTTTGAACCGTGCAAAACAACATCTAGAAGAACTGATTGCAGAAGCATCCGGAAGAAGGCAAATCCGGATATATTAAATCTGAAGGCATCCGGAGGAAGGCAAATCCGAATATATTAAGTCTGAAGACATCCGGAAGACTTAATATTTCAGACAAAGGGAATGATTCAAAATTCCATTCCCTCCATTCCTTTGGTCTCAAAGTCAAAGATCATTTTCCCTAAAGCAAGATAAAATTGACAACTAGCACTTTTCAGAAAAAGGATAAAGGGCTGACACCAGACAGAGAAAAAGGTAACAACCTTTTTCACCTAGACCAATAAGAAGGCGTGTGGAACTCACACCAAAAAGCTACCGGTATAAAAGTTAGTGTATCACTAAAATACAGAGAAAATGATCACTGACAACTTTTCAGCCTCAATCCCAAGGATTCAAACGGGTCAAAATCTCTAACGGATTGATCAACGGCTCCAGAAGTGCCACATTTGACCTGATCAACGGTGAAGATTAAATACAAGTCCACCAACCCACAATGGCTACATTTATGATCAAAGCCTATAAAAGGGAATCTTCACATGTTGAGAAGGTGCAGGTTGATTTGAGAAAGCAATTAACAAGAGACTTCGCTAAAACAATCATAAACTCATCCCTCCAAGAATCAAATATTTCCAAATCAATTGTAAGGATTCCCAAGTGAGTTATAAACTTGAGAAAGTTCAAAACCAAAACCTCTGAGAAAACCAAAGTGTAAAAATCTCCAACTTGGGTGAGTTGAGAGATTAGGATACAACTTAAAGTGGGCGCTTTGAGTGGGAACTGACAATCAGATTGAACATGTATAATAGGCATGGTGGAAATACAAAATTTTGTTCCTGTCCCTAGGAACTCCTATTAGTTGCATATAAATTAAATAAAGCATTAACTAAATAATTCTCTACCTAGGTTAGCATGCAAAAGGGCTAGGCATACCATAATTCCAAATTATATCCTAGCATGTATATTTTATGCTAAGCATGTTATAACTCTAAGCTATAACCTAAGCATGTTATAACTCTAAGCTATAACCTAAGCATTTTATAACTCTAAGTTATAACTTAAGCATAAAATAAACTAAGCAAGCAAAAAAACCTAAGCATATTATTAAGTCTAAAAACGCTTAAAGAAAAAGACCTAATAATAAAAGCGAAAGAAAAGGAACTTGCCAGTTGAAGCGTGCTTTAGCAGAACCCTCTTACATAAGCCTCCAAGTGTAGGATAGCCTCTATGAGTATCCACACGAACCCCACCAACCAAAATCTCCCCAAGAGGAAGAACTAGGAAGCCTCGAGTAGTTGCTAGACTACTCTAGAAGCCTCCCCCAAAAATATAAACTAGAGGTGCCCGAATAAATTCAGGCTCCTCAAAAATAACTTGCTCAATTACCCAAGAGAAAAATATCCCGCTTAGGATTTACGCTTTGAGCTTGGTGCACTTGAAACAAGAGAAGGGGAAGCCTATATATAGGCTTGGGGAAAAAAAATTGCTCCCCAAAAGCAATGTGGGATGGGAGGGTCATACATGCGGATCCAAGGGATCCTTGTGTTGATAAGTGCACACAACGTGCTATGCACACTGTGTGCTACAAGGCAAAGCCCTTGTGGGCCTTGCCTTGCTTACGAGCTAGGCCTCGCGGCGCGATCATCATGGGCTGCGTATGTGCAGCCAATTGTTCGCGCACCTTTTGGTGTACTCCCGCGCACTCAAACCTGTACAAAATACTTGTGTACTCTCGATCCAATTTAACTCGCCAATGCAAAATTCCCCTTTTAATCCTTTTCAAATAAATATTTATGTTCCAACCCTAATAAATTAGTTACCAGTCAAAATAAATTTCTTGGTCCAACCAAAATTGATCTTATCAATTATAATTTATTTATGACTCTAATTAATTAGTTACCGGTCAAAATAAATTCCTTGTTCTATCTAAAATTGATCTAATCAATTTTAACCAATCAAATAATAATCCAATTATTATTTATGTTATATTTTCGCAATAGAGTAAATCTAATAGTTCTTTACTTAGTCCGATGAAGGTCCAATGTGTGTGACCTTATAGGATCCCGAAGTATTGCGCTACAAGGCTTAACCAACCCTTGTTCTAATGGAACCATTGGCTCGATGCTCTAGACCGTGAATAGAACTCAAGTACCTTAAACGACTGTAGTACGCCTCTAGCAAGGTCTACAATCCCCCATTACTCGGAACGTCATTTATGCTTATGACTTAATCCCGGTTCATGCAATAGTTATCCAGTGTGATAAATTCCTTCCATTCTTTAATATTAGTACCATCTAGTTTATAGGGTTCGGCTAAAGTGTTAACCCACTAAGAGCGAGGTTGCTCTAAGCTATCCCAGTAGTTTACTTGTTACCGAAGTATATTGCCTTTTACCATAGTGTGTTTAACTAGAAACCATTTCTATCAAACACATACTCTGATCAGAGGTTTAGGGCAATCATCACTCCAGCAAGTGGCCAGGTACAACTCCTTTATATATTTGGAGCGATGGATTCTTTCCAACTACTCAACTTACCAATATAATGTCATCACTATACCCGTAATCACCCCATAACACCCTAAATTAATGAGTGCATAGTAATAACCCAAAGTATAGCAATAGTACCATATAAGGTAACTAGCATCTCAAGTCTGAGGACATTCGCAAAGCTTATTGGATGAAGATAAACACTAACACATTGATATTTATACCAAGTGTTTATCTTACCGCAGTATCTAATATATCTCCCAGATATATCCATGTGTCAAACTTAAGGCACCACCTTCAGTCTTTTAGGAGATTAACAGCTTTGACCCTTTCCAAGAAAGTTGACCACATGGTAGTCTTTCCACTTCATCAATATCCTTTCTTGATGAAACTATGACTAGGGATAGTTTAGACATAATCATAATTATACATGAAGCAGGTTCCACCAACTATAATTTCTCTGACTTCATGCTATGATATGTCGAGGACTTTTGCGTACATACATCAATGAATATATTTAACCAGCTATAATATATATATATATATATATATATATATATATATATATATATATATATATATATATATATATATATATATATATATATATATATATATATATATACAAGCACATTTATATAAACAAAAGATTAAATGCCTTTATTGATTAAACAAATTATTCGTACTATTATATAATTAAGATATATCGCCCTAATTGCCTTAAGGGCATACATCATATCCAACAAACTCCCACTTGCACTAAGGCCAATTAGCAATATGTCTAAATCCATATGCTTTAACATGCTGGTCATGCTCGACTTGAGTCAAGGGCTTTGTCAGACCATCCACGAGGTTTTGATCTGTGGGAACATATTCTAATCTTATTACCTTAGCATCAACAATCTCCCTGATTATATGATACTTTCTGGATACATGTTTGTTTTTCTGATAAGACCGTGGTTCTTTTTCCTAAGCTATGGCACCATTGTTATCACAATAAAAAGTAATTGGATCAACAGCCTCAGGCACCACACCGAGATCACCAATAAATCCCTTTAACTAGACAACTTCTTTTGCTACTTCACATGCAGCAATGTATTTAGATTCTGTGATTGAATCTGCAGAAGTTTCTTGCTTAGAACTCTTCCAGCATACAGCCCCTCTATTTAATACATACACAAAACCTGACTGAGACTTAAAGTCATCCTTGTCAGATTGAAAACTCGTGTCAGTGTAACCTCTAATTGTGAACCTTCTCCATAAATCAAGAACTCATCCTTAGTCCTTCTCAAGTACTTAAGGATTGCCTTGATGGCCATCCAGTGCTTTTTACCTGGATCTGACTGATATCTGCTCATAAAGCTCAAAGCCTGAGAGACATCCGGCCTAGTACATATCGTAGTATACATGATGGATCCTATCACGGGTGCATAGGGCATATCCTTCATGTGCATTCTCTCCTGAGCTATCTTTGGACACTCAACCTTAGATAGGTTTTTTCCTTTGTCATCAGGAGATAACCTTTCTTAGAATGCTCAAGGTTCAACCTATTCAATACCTTGTCTATATATGTACTTTGAGACAGACCTAACAGCCTCTTGGATCTATCTCTATAGATCTTTATACCTAGTATAAATGCTGCTTCACCAAGGTCTTTCATGGAGAACTTTCTTGACAACCACACTTTAACATTTTGAAGAAGAGAAATACCGTTTCCTATTAGCAGAATGTCATCAACATACAATACTAGGAAAATGATTGCACTCCCACTAACCTTCTTGTAAACACAAGGCTTATTAACTTTTGGACAGAAATCCAATTCATGGATTGTCTAATCAAACCTTATATTCTAACTCCTGGATGCTTGCTTAAGTCCATAAATGGATCTTTGTAGCTTGCATACCTTCGAGCCATTCGGAGATGTAAAACCCTCAGGTTGTGTCATATACACATCCCGATCTAAATCCCCATTTAGGAACGCTGTTTTAATATCCATCTGCCAGATCTCATAATCGTAATGAGCAGCAATGGTGAGGAATATCCTTATGAAATTAAGCATGGCTACCGGTGAGAAATTTTCATCATAGTCAATACCTTCCTGTTGACTATAACCTTTCGCAACCAACCTTGCTTTTAAAGGTAATTACATTATCGTCCATGTCTGTCATCTTCTTAAAGACCCACTTGCACCCAATTGCTCTAACCTCTTGTGGTGCATCAACCAAATTCCAAACTTGGTTCTCGTACATGGAATCCATTTCTGATTTCATGGATATTAGCCATTTATCAGAATCTGAGCTTTTCATTACCTCATCATATGTCCTTGGTTCATCATCCTCTATGAGATATAGTTCCTTGTCATCAGTGATGATAAACCCATATATATCGGGACCCTTACGAATACGACCTGATCTTCACAATGATTGTGTTTTGACAGGTTGTTCTTGGATCACACTCTCTTGTGTATCTAGAATGGGGTCAATCAGTTGATTGTCTATTTCTTCCTCTTGAACTTCCAGTTCAATATTGCTCCTAATGGCTTTTGCAAGTAAGTGTTCTTTTTCCAAAAAGTGAGCATTCCGAGACACAAATACCTTTTGTGCTTCGGGTTGGTAAAATAGTTATCCAATTGTTTCCTTTCAATATCCAATGAATAGACATTTATCAGCCTTGGCATTCAGGTTATCTGACTCTGTCCTCTTTACCATAGCAGGATAGCCCCATACTCTTAAGTGACTTAGAGATGGCTTCTTATTACACCATCTTTCGTAAGGTGTAAAATCAACTGATTTAGAGGGCACTTTGTATAATACATAAACTGCGCTCTCTAATGCATATCCCCAAAGGGAGTTACTGAGATCTGCTTGGCTCATGATGGACTGAACCATATCTAATTAGTTTTGATTCCTCCTTTCTGACACTCCATTGTGTTGGGGCATATAAGGAGGGGTCCACTGGGGAACTATCTATTTTCCTTTAGATAATCCTGAATCTCCTAACTTAAGTATTCTCCACCTCGATCCTATCAAAGTGCTTTAATACTTTTCTGAAGTTGTTTCTCTACTTCGGTTCTAAATAGTTTAGACTTTTCAAAACTTTCAGACTTGTGCTTCATCAAGTACAAATAACCGTATTGTGAGTAATCATTAATAAAGGTTATGAAGTAGGAGTATCCTCTGAACACTCATTGGACCACATACATCAATATATATAAGTTCCAATGTACTCGTGGCCCATTCACCCTTTCCATGAAAAGGTAACTTTGTCATTTTTCCTCTTAAACAAGATTCGCAATTACCATAAGACTCTAAGTCTATTGGGCCCAAGTCTCCACGCTTATGCAACTTGGTTAAGCGATCTTTGTTTATATGGCCTACACGACAATGCCATAAGTAGAAAGATTTCTCATTATCTAATTTTATCTAAGTAATGTTTATATTTGAGAATATGATTTTGTAATTACGAAATATCATTTATCATATTACAATAAAATATCATTCAAAACTTTGATAATACCTTTTATCAAATTAGAATAAAATTCCATCTGTTGTGAAGCAGGAAACAATACTTTATAATGACAATTAAATTTCGTCCTCTTACAAATTGTAGAAAAATCGAAATTTCAAGTTCCTACATCAATAGCAGCCATTAAGCTCTAATGATTTTCCGTATGTACTACTCTTCCTTTTGCCAAACCTCTACTTCTCATCAATATCTATACCTTCGTATGGATATGTGATTCTCATTAGGTATTCCATACCAATTTAGAATTCCCTTGAGATGTAGAATTTCTCAATATCGAACATCTTGAAGTGGAAGCTTCAGGCCTCCTCTTCTCATTCAATGAGATTTTTGCCATTTTGATCTTATTTCTAATATCCCATATTGAAATGAAGATCTTGTTTCCAATAGTTCATGTTGAAAAAAATCATTGTCTCTTAGACAAATTCTCAGTATTCTTTTACTTTTCTCTTTACTCTGCTCTATCCTGCTTCAATACTAGACACAATGTGTCTCTTTACTTCTTTGAGATATGAACTATTGAAATTTCTGACTAACTGGTCTACCAATTTTCCATCAAAAATATTTGGGTTCAAATTTTCCACCAAGGAAAATCCTTTCTCAAAGATGTAAAGACACAGACTTTCAAGTCCATAATTTTATGATGCCCTTGTAGCTAAGGTAATATGGATCCTAACATCTCACTTGATGTTTGTCCTTATCTCCTACCAGCTACTCACATAAGGTAACAGGGATGTTAACAACCTCCAAGGTGTTGTATCCTAGTTTCCTTTATGTGTTTGATGCATATCTGTTTCAAACAGAATTGCATGCATCATGTTGTTTAGATTCTGGCTTATACAAAGTACATGCCAAGCCCAAGGCTTTGAGGACTATCCTTACATTTCTAAACAAACCCTTTGAAGCTAGAGCCAATAGTTATCAATGTGAACTTTTGTATTTAAATAAAGATTTCAACCTAAGATATAAGAAAAGAAAATTGTTTCAGATATTAGTTTAAGTACATGCATTTAATATAAGGTCTTTTAATTAAACACATTTATCCTACTATTTTCTTCGATATTTACAATAGCTCATTCCATTGAATTCAGGAATTTTAGTCCAGCTAAATTTCCTGGTAGGTAGCATCTATAATTAGTCTATTACGACCCCCAATTTTAAGAGTTAAGTCATAATAGTAAGTCATAGTTGGAATCCCATTCCATCTGCATTGCATGCAATTGCTAATTCATTCAAGTTCCCTAATGCCAAGGGACGTGTGCTCTTATATTAGCATCTCCTTGAATATGTCTCAAATCTGGGCCTAGCCCACAATTTTATGGTGGACTACCCCAGCTCTGTTAAGGCAGACCATATCACAAACTTTACAACCAATCAATGTGGACTAGAAGGAACGCTTTGCATAGCACTTTGATAGCCCAAAGAGACCGTATTATAAATTTGAGTAAGGAAGACTACAACTTGCCTTAATATATTTACTTTGGGATTTTATTAGTTTTAAACGTCTCACCCAATCTAGGATGTTTATCAGATGGACAAAATTATAATAACTTGTATTAATTCAGGGAATTTTAGAATTAATTTATAAGGTCTAACCTTAGGTGGGTTCAGCTCTTTATTATAATTATTCCATCTACCTAGATTATATGCAAAATAATTAACACTTTTATTTGTTAAATTTATATTGCATTTCCTTTAAGCTTTTATTCAATAAATTTAATTTTTTTTACTTTCTTATAGAAACATATATAAGCACCATCTTATATACTAGAAATAAATTAGTCCATATTAATCCCCCGGTTGGTCAATTCAAATTTCACCGATATAGGTTGCCAAGTAGGAGAGGCGCCCTATGAGGAGTAGACACCAAGTCCAATCCTTAGCCAGAACAAATATGGCCACAAACCTGAAGACCAATGGATTCTCTTGAACTAATAAATTTCATTCTTCCAATTCATGTAAATCGGAAGCATCTATAGCCCATGTAATTTAAATAAATTATTGGCAGTTGTATAATTTGAGCAAGTTGAGTAGGCTTCTTTAAAATTGTTCATAACCATTTTCCAACCTTGAAATGAAAGGCACAAGTTCATATATATTGTTCCAAACAGTTAAATAAACACATCATTTCATATAGAAAATAATATTTAGTTCGCTTCTAACTTAATTATACACTAAATAGGCAGGCTCTGATACCACTATTAGGAACTGACAGTCAGATTGAACATGCATAACAGGCAAGGCGGAAATACAAAATGTTGTCCCTGTCCCCAGGAACTCCTATTAGTTGCATATAAATTAAATAAAGCCTTAACTAAATAATTCTCTACCTAGGTTAGAATGCAAAAGGGCTAGGCATACCATAATTCCAAATTATATCCTAGCATGTATATTTTATGCTAAGCATGTTATAAGTCTAAGCTATAACCTAAGCATGTTATAACTCTAAGCTATAACCTAAGCATGTTATAACTCTAAGCTACAACCTAAGCATGCTATAACTCTAAGTTATAACCTAAGCCAAAAATACTCTAAGCATGCAAAACAACCTAAGCATATTATTATGTCTAAAAACGCTTAAAGAAAAAGACCTAATTATAAAAGAGGAAGAAAAGGAACTTACCAGTTGAAGCGTGCTTTAGCAGAACCCTCTTGCACAAGCCTCCAAGCGTAGGATAGCCTCTATGAGTATCCACATGAACCCCACCAACCAAAACCTCCCCGGGAGGAAGAACTAAGAAGCCTCGAGTAGTTGGTAGACCACTCTAGAAGTCTCACCTGAAAATATAAACTAGAGTTGCCCGAATAAATTCAGGCTCCTCAAAAATAACTTGCTCAATTACCCGAGAGAAAAATATCTCGCTTAGGATTTACGCTTTAAACTTGGTGCACTTGAAACAAGAGAAGGGGAAGCCTATATATAGGCTTGGGGAGCAAAAAATTTCTCCCTAAAAGCAATGTGGGATGGGACTCCCACCCCTATATGGGTCATACACGCGGATCCAAGGGATCCGCGTGTTGACCCATGCACACAACTATTGACCCGTGCACACAGCATGCTTTGCACATTGTGTGCTACAAGGAAAAGCCCTTGCAGGCTTTGCCTTGCTTGCGAGCTGGGCCTCGCAGCCTATGACATGAGCCCAGCTCGCAGCTCGCCCATCATGGGCTGCATATGTGCAGCCCATTTTCATGGGCTGCCGCGAGCAATGCCCAGTATGCTCGTGCACCTTTCGGTGTACTCCCGCACACTCGAGTCAGTACAAAATACTTTTGTACTCTCAGTCTAATTCAAATCGCCAATTCAAAATTCCCCTTTTAATCCTTTTCAAATAAATATTTATTTTTCGACCCAGTCAAAACAAATTTCTTGGTCCAACCAAAATTGATCTAATCAATTATAATTTATTTATAACTCTAATTAATTAGTTATCGGTCAAAATAAATTTCTTGGTCTATCCAAAATTGATCTAATTAATTTTAACCAATCAAAAAATAATCCAATTATTATTTATGTTATATTTTCGTAATAGAGTAAATCTATTAGTTCTTTACTTAGTCCGATGAAGGTCCAATGTGTGTGACCTTATAGGATCCCGAAGTATTGAGCAGGTAAGGGTTAACCAACCCTTGTTCTAATGTAACCATTGGCTCGATGCTCTAGACCATGAATAGAACTTGATTACCTTAAACGACTATAGTACGCCTCTAGCGTGGGTCTACCATCCCCCATTACTCGGAACGTCATTTATGCTTATGACTTAATCCCAGTTAATGCGCTAGTTATCCAGTGCGATAAATTCCTTCCATTCTTTAATATTAGTACCATCTGGTTTATAGGGTTCGGTTAAAGTGTTAACCCACTAATAGCGAGGTTGCTCCAAGCTATCCTAGTAGTTTTCTTATTACCTAAGTATATTGCCTTTTACTAGAGTGTGTTTGACTAGAAACCATTTCTATCAAACAAATACTCTGATCAGAGGTTTATGGCAATAATCACTTAAACAAGTGGCCAGGTACAACTCTTTAATATATCCGAAGCGATGGATTCTTTTCGACTACTCAGCTTACCAACGTGTTGTCATCACTATACCCGTAACACCCTAAATTAATGAGTGCATAGTAATGACCCAAAGTATAGCAATAGTACCACACAAGGTAACTAGCATCTCAAGTATGAGGACATTCGCAAAGCTTATTGCATGAAGATAAACACTAACACATTGATATATATATATACGAAGTGTTTATCTTACTGCGGTCTCCAATTTATCTCTCAGATATATCCATGTGTCAAACTTAAGGCACCACCTTCAGTCTTTTAGGAGATTAACTTCTTGGACTATTTTCAAGAAAGTTGACCACATGCTAGTCTTTCCGCTTCATTAATATATATCCTTTCTTGATGAAACTATGACTAGGGATAGTTTAGACATAATCATAATTGCACATGAAGCAAGTTCCACCAAATATAGTCCAACTATAATTTCTCTGACTTCATGCTATGATATGTCAAGGACTTTTGCATACATACATCAATGAATATATATATATATATATATATATATATATATATACAAGCACATTGATATAAACAAAAGATTAAATGGCTTTATTGATTAAACAAATTATTCGTACTATTACATAATTAAGATATATCGCCCTAATTGCCTTAAGGGCATACATCATATACAACAATCTACCTATAGGACTCAGCTTAGGTTTGGGTAGAAATCTAAGTGGTATATCTTGCTTAAGACAAGAGGACTCAGCTAGGAGTTGGTGCTTCTAGTGGTATATCCTACATCTGAAAGGGGGTTACCATCTGCAGACAATCTGTAAGGCTTGATTCCTTCCAGTTGGAAAGGAATCCACTAGTGGATAAGCTTGGAGGAAGGAAACTCTGGGGACTGGACGTAGACGGAGCCGAACCTATATAAATCAGTGTGATTGATTTTCTTACCTTTTATTTACTACATTATATTGTCACATTTGCATCATCCGGATCCATCCCCTGGGTCATAATCAAACACGCTACACTAAGACTTTTTAAAGTCTATTAATTCCATGAAAAAGGGTCTTTCACCCCCCACTAACCAATCTCAGACTCTCATAGGGACCAATAAGTGGTACCAGAGCAAGTTCTCAAAAACTAGAGATCTAACAATCTTAACCTAAAGGTCCAAAATTTTAATTCAAATATCAAAATGATTTTCCAAAACTCATAACTCCTTCCTGAGGGTATGTCCATTACTCATCCTCCACTCTTCACCGGTGAACACTACACATTCTAGAAAAACTGGATGAAGAATTTCATTCAAGCACAAAGCATGCAAGCATGTTTGGTCATTAAAGATGGCCCGTATGAGCCTACTCATGAAGTAGAGGGTATGATTACTCGAAAGCCCTCACGTTTATGGGACGAGAATGATTTTAAAAAGTTGTGTGAAAATGCAAATGCTATTAACATGCTTCACTGTGGTCTTAGAGCAATAGAATTTAATAGGATATCCGGATGTAAGACTGCACAGGAGATTTGGCAGAAGCTGGAGGTAACCTATGAAGGAACAAATAAAGTGAAAGAAACCAAGATTGATCTACTCCAGCAAAAACTTGAATTCTTCAACATGGAGCCAAAAGAGTCTATCAGCAACATGAACACTAGATATACCAATCTAGTGAATGAGATGAAAAGTCTCAGAAAGGAAATCTCTGAAGTAGAGATGGTGAAGAAGGTGCTCCGGAGTCTTACCAAGGAGTGGGATAGCAAGAAGACTGCTATTGAGGAAGCTCATGACTTAAATGTCTATAGTTATGATGAGCTCATTGGTAATCTTTTAACTTAAGAATTATCCTTGGAAAGATAAAACCAACAAGAGAAGAAGCCAGAAGAAAAGAAGAAGGCCATTGCTCTTAAGGCAGACTCTGCCGGATTAGCTTCTTCCGGATCAGAAAAGCAGCCAAAAGAATCAAAGTATAGTGAAGAAGATATGGCTATGCTAGCTGAATACTTTGATAAATTCCTGAAGAAAAAGGATAAAAGAAGATCCAGAAGATTTGAATCAAGAAGGCCTAAGGAAAGTACCTCAAGAAGGGATAAGCCAAGAAAGGCTCTGGAAGAAAAGAAAGATCCTGAGAAGGATGCTGCCTGCTTCGAATGCGGGGAAAAGGGGCACTTCAGAACCAAATGCCCCAAGCTAAGAAAGGAAAAGAAGTATAAGAAGAAAGCTATAGTGGCCACATGGAGCAATAGTGAAGAAAGCAGCAACTTATCTTCAACAGAGGAAGAAGAGATTGCTCATTATGCATTCATGGCACTGATAGATCTGGAGTTAGAGCAATCTAGAAGAAAGTCATCCAAGCAAGACACTAAGCAAATTGGGGATTCAGAATCATAATCAGCAAACACTAAGGTAACCTCTCATTCTAATTCTGTTTCTAACATTGATCTTGCTAGAACTTTAAAGGTGGTGATCCACAATGTGACAAAGAACACCAAAGCCATAAAATCCATACAATGATAAATTCTGGAATTGGCTGAAGATGCTGAAGCTATGTCACAAGACATCAACCTGATGAGAACAACAAAGCATACGGATGTGGTGGAGGAAAACTTCCTGAAAAGTCAAGTTCAGATCTTGAGTGCTAACTTGATAGGGTTAGATAGGGAGCTAACTATAATGAAGAAAGCATCCAGAAGGAGATCTGGATCCTTGCAACCAAGAGGAAATACAAGGCAAGCTGCCAAGAAAATTCGAAAGCCTTCCAACCAGAAGGAGAAGGAGGTTAAAAGATAACCTCAAGCTCAAAGATACACTGCTGCACAAAAAGGAAAGGCTAAGCAGTGTACACTCAGGAACCTGCCAAACAAAGAAGGAATTATGCAGCAGAAGTTACACCCCCAACTAGCTTTCGGATACACACCGGGCCATCTACAAGTGTACAAAAAGTTGGATATAAAGGGAACTATGGGAAGGAGGATCTTGAAAAGATTAAAAAGAAGCAGAAGCAGAATAGACCCATCTCAGGGTACAGGTTTTGTGGGAGAAATAATCATATTACTAAATTATATAGATTTAAAAATGGTTATTATGATGTTAATCCTTGGCCTGAAATGGTTGATAACCCGAGAGGACCCAAATCTGATTGGGTACCCAAACCCACTTGATCTATTTTGCATGTATGTCTTAGATCCATAGTAGATCAACACACTTAGTACATTGATAGTGGATGCTCAAGGCACATGATAGGTGATAAGAAGGCCTTCATCACTCTAACCCGAAAGAAGGGAGGCAAAGTGAGCTTTGAAGACAATCAAAAAGGACAGATCATTGGACATGGAACGATTGGATCTGAATTAAACATAGAAGATGTCTCACTTGTTGATGGACTGAAGTTCAACTTACTAAGTGTAGCCCAACTCTGTGATAAAGGAAGAAAAGTCACATTTGACTCTGGAAGGTTGCACAATCTATGATAATAAGTCTAATCAACTCATTCTTTATGCACCTAGAGTAAACAATGTCTATTTTGTTAACATTAAAAATGAGAAAAAGAATATCTACTTGGTGTCTAAAGAGGAAGAATCTTGGCTATGGCACCAGAGGTTGGGACATGTAAGCATGAACCTCCTGTCCAAACTAGCCAAAAAGGAATTGGTAGTGGGTTTGCGTAAGGTTGCTTTTGATAAGGATCATCTATGCACCGCATGTCAATTAGGTAAACTGCATAAGAAAAGTTTCCCTTCCATCTCCTACATTCCTTTAAAAATAGTACTTGAACTCTTGCACATTGATCTCTCTGGTCCAATCAAACCACTAAGTTTAGGTAGAAGAGAATACACCATGGTCATACAGATGATTATTCTCGTTATACCTTGATTCTCTTGCTAGCAAGCAAAGATGAAGCCTTTGACCAATTATCAAAAACATTCATCTGAATACAAGTAGAACAGGGCATAAGCATTGAACGCATCCGGAGTGATAATGGTGGTGAGTTCAAAAAATAAGCATTTTGCTAAATTTTGTGACTCTAAGGGCATTGAACATAACTTCTCTGCCCCTCACACTCCTTAACAGAATGGGGTTGTTGAGAGAAAGAATAGGACTACAGTTGAGATGGCAAGAACAATGCTAAGTGAGAATTATTTGCCAAAATATTTCTGGGGTGAGGCCGTAAACACAGCATGTTATATTTTGAATAGAGCTCTCATTAGAAAGACCATAGAAAAAACCCCTATGAAATATGGAAGGGAATAAAACACAAAATTGGGTGTTTCAAAGCCTTTGGATGTAAGTGCTACATCCTGACTGATAGAAAACAATTAGAAATATTTGATTCCAAATCTGATGAAGCAATTTTCCTTGGCTACTCAACACATAGCAAGGCTTACTGAGTCTTCAATAAAAGAACCCAAACTGTGTTTGAGTCTATACATGTAGATTTCAATGAGACTAACCATAAAGGTAAAAGAAGTTCCACTTTAGAAGATCCAATTTCAGAAGCTGAAAACTCTGGAGAAAAGAAGAAAGTTTAAGTTCCTGACCCCTTCTAAATCAAGAAGTACAAAGAAGAGGATGAAGGAATATCTTTCTACAACAAGTTGATCTCAACCAACATGATATAAATTTCAATGATGATCAAGGGGAAGCAGCTGAAGTAGAAATAGAACAAGCCCTAATCCAGCATAAAGGCCTACCAAGAGAAGTTCGGATTCACAGGGATCATCCACTTGCAGCCATTTTGGATAATGTCCAAAATCCAGTCAAAACCAGAGGACAACTCAACAGGATGATGAGTCATGCTGCCTTTGTTTCACTCATTGAGCCAAAGAAATTTCAACATGCTGAAGGAGACGAAACTTGGATGATGGCTTTGCAAGAAGAGTTAGATCAATTCACTATGAATGATGTATAGGATCTAGTTGCACCTCCAAAAGGAAAGTCAATCATTGGCACCCAATGGGTATTCTAGAACAAGCTAGATGAATTTGGAGTAGTGGTGAGAAACAAGGCAAGATTGGTTGCTCAAGGATACAATCAACAGGAAGGGATTGACTTTGAAGAAACATTTGCCCTTGTAGCAAGACTGGAGGCAATCCAAATTTTCTATGCTTTTGCATCATTCATGGGATTCACATTAGTCCAAATGGATATAAAAAGTGCATTTCTCGATAGAGTTATCTAGGAAGTAGACTATGTGAAGCAGCTACCTGGATTTGAAGATTCAAAGCATCCTGATCATGTCTATAAACTGAAGGAAGCCCTCTATGGATTAAAGCAAGCACAAAGAGCTTGGTATGAGAGACTCGCTACTTTTCTCATATCCAAGGGATATATCTAGGGCAAAGCAAATCCCACTCTTTTCATCAAGAAAAAGAAGGATGATATCATTCTAGTCCAAATATATATGGATGACATCATATTTGGGGCAATAGATGAGAAGATGTGTAAGGAATTCAGCTCTCAGACGCAGAAGGAATTTGAGATGCCAATGATGGGAGAATTAAATTTCTTCCTTGGTTTGCAAATCAAGCAAAGTTTGGACAGGTTTTTCATTAATCAATCCAAGTACACCAAAGAGATCTTAAAGAAATTTGAAATGGACAAGAGCAAGCTAATGTCCACTCCAATGGGTTCGGATACAATTCTATCCAAGGATTCTGAAGGAGAAGATGATGATCAAAAACTATATAGAGGAATGATTGGATCACTTCTATACTTGACTGCTAGCAGGCCTGACATACACTATACAGTCTATTACTATGCAAGATATCAATCCAATCCTAAGGACTCTCATCTCAAGGCAGTTAAGAGGATCCTTAGATACCTCCTTGGAACCACTGAAGTTGGATTGTGGTATCCTAGTAATGGGGATTTCACACTCAAAGGTTTCACTAATGCAGATTATGGCAGAGATACTCTTGAGAGAAAGAGTACATATGGAGGTTGCCGTTTCCTTGGAGATTGCTTGGTATTATGGTACAGCAAGAAGCAAACTTCAGTTGCTTTATCAACCATAAAAGCAAAATATATGGCAATTGGAAGTTATGTAGCTCAACTCCTTAAGATCAAGCAACAACTAGAAGATTATGGAGTTCAATCCGGATGTGTGGATGTTATGTGTGACAATAAAAGTGCCATTGATGTATCAAAGAATCCAGTACTCCATAGCAGGATGAACACGAGTTAACATAAGGCATCACTTCATCCGGGATCATGTGATGAAAAAGGATGTTGCATTGCTGTACATTCCAACCAATGAACAAAGAGCAGATAGCCTTACTAAGCCATTAAGTAAAGATCAATTTAGCAAGCTTAGGGAGTCAATTGGTATGTCCAATCCAATTTGAAGAAAATCCAGAAGACAATCCAAAGTTAGTTTGGATCCTTGGCAAGATAAGGAATCCGAAAGAGAAGAAGAATTGAAGAAAGCTCAACTCCGGAAGGAATATTGCCACATCAGTTGATAGAAAGGATACATGGCAGTAAAGGTGCTGAAAAGTAACTATTACTTTTTGAATTTCAAATGTCTATTGGGAGATACACGCGCGGTAAATTCAATAGTTGGAATTTGAAATAAACTGTTCCCATTCTCCGATTTAATGGAATTTATCTCTCCCCTAAAATTCAGTCTGCCATGTCATCAATCCAGCCAAAATTAATGACGTCCAGATTACTAAAATACCCTTGCTTTGGAAAATCTATATAAACTGTCAAATTTCCCTTTCTTCCTCAAGCGAATAAACTACCAACTGTTACTCTACAAAAATCCAATCTCAAACCCTATTTTTTCAAAATCTCTCAAAAATGGCTGCCATCATAACAAGCGAAGGACCCCAAATGCTTCCTACTCAAAACATCTTTACAGAATCCGAACTTAAAGATGCAGATTTCAAACCCCTCAAACTTAAAATAAATGATTTAGTTATCCCTACCGATTTCTCGGGAGATAATTTTCTATTTGAGACAAACCCATATGCCAAACTGATTGTGGATCAACACTAGACTGATTTCCTTAAAATCAAATGTCCAACATACCCGGACTTAGTGAGAGAATTCTATGATAATCTTAGAGCCCACTCCTTCCATGATGCTCCGAGAACTAAGGTTCAAGGAAAGGTAATAACCATCACTCCTGAATTCTTTGAAAAGTTTCTCAATATGAAGAATGATGGGGTACAGCTCAGAGGTGATGGAGATGAGTAGTGGGTTAAGTATGAACCTAAGATGTGGTTGCATCTGAACTCTTTTGGAGATAAGTTTTCAACCTATTTTCCAGAGGTACACAAATTCCTTCAACATGCTCTCATAAAATTGGTTCTGATCTGGAAGGGATCTCTCACCACAATGTCAGCCTTTCAACACTGTGTGCTTCAACACTTGGTAGAGAGCAGAGTTGTCAATATGTCGGTGATGATCATCCATTATCTCAAGCAACACTAAAATTCTCATGGTGCCCTGATCACTAGGATCCTCATCGCAAATAAAGTCAATCTGACTGGATTCCAGTCTGTCTATGGGAAGGAAATCCTAGAGAAAAACTTTAAAAAATTGAGCTTTGGTAAGAAATGGAATGAAGAGAAGGAAAAGAAATTAAGGGATGAGAAGAGAAGCAAAACCTGGAAGGCAGTTGATCAGGTTGAAGAAGCTCCGGTACCAAAAAGGGCTAGAACCTTTAAGCCCAAGGCTCAAAAGCAACTGGCATTAGTTTCGTTTGAGAAGATTGATGAGGATGCCCAAACCATCACTCAACTCCTAAACAAAATCCTGGAGAAGCCAAAGCCAAGGGGGAGATTAATCAAGGTAACGGATAAGAAAATAAAATCTGCTGAAACCCCAGCTATGGTACAAGAGGATGAAGAAATAAAAGATAAAGCTCCAGTGCCTAGGAAGCAATTCACCGGGAAGAGGTGTACCTTTAATGAGGCTATCAAAGCCTAAAAAGATTAGAAAAAGAAAGCCAAGAAGGCTATGGGGATTATAAGCAATGAAGTAGCTGCCAAAAAGGCTGAGGAAGAGAAGTTGGCTAAGGCCAGGACAATAAAGGGTAAGCATATGCCCGGATCCACTGAGGAGGTCAAACCAGATGACCTGCAATATGATATAATGAAGAAAACTATGAAGTACAATGATAGAATGAATAAGCTCAGAACTGAAGGACCTGGAGACTCCTCCAGAGTTTAAGCCATTCTTATTGCTCCTGTCGCCCGAGATTCGAAAGCTGATAATTTCCCATTTATACCTAGATTCGGACCACTTTCGAAGAATCTGCTTATTCCGAAAAGTGAAGTACCAAAAGAAGTAAGTCCTGTGAAAGCAACTAGAGAGGGCATTAAGGACACTACCAATGCGCCTGGGGGAGAAAATAAAAGTCCTGAAGAGGCATCTATAGGAGTGACAGAGGACATTTCCTGTCATCCGAGGGTTGAGGTGGAAGGTAATAAAGATAGAAGAAAGGAAGCAATCAACTAAGTCCAAACACAAATCCATGAGGTAATCCCTGAATCTGTGTCATTTGATATCAATGCTAATTCTTCTAGTGTTGTTGGTGAAATAGTAGATAAACATGAGGACAACTTGGATACACATACTCCAAGTGTATCTAAGGATTATGAGTCCAGCCCGAAAGACACCATTCAAGAGGAGGGACACAGTCTGAGATCTAGTGAAAACACTCCTAGAGTGGACTCAAAGGGTGAGGCTAGTTCGGGGGAACGGTTGGAAGAAGAGAAGGAAGAATAAAAAGACGAATCCGTTGAGGCAGAATCATTTGAATCTAATAAGACTAGTAGTAGCTCTAGATTAAAGACTCCTCTAGCAAGCCCAATCAAAATCCCAACCTCCAGCACAAATCTAGCTCGAGCTAAGAAAATCTCCACCGCACTCAAAATCCTTCAGGAAGCTACTCATGAGGAACATGAGGAGAGCTACATTAAATAAAGTCTTAGGAATATCTGTAAACACCTAAAATCAATGGAGAAGGTGTTACTTAAACAATTTTCCCCTCCAAACATAAAAGATGAAATCAGGGAACTAAAGCGGAGTGTCAAGAAAATTGAGGAGAAAGTGGAAGACTTTCCCGCTGCAGACCTGGTTGCAGAAGTCTCCTTAGCCAAGGTTACTCCGGTGCTAAATGAATTGAAAACATGTATCGTAGAAGTAAATCGCTCTGCTGATCAGGCCAACACCAAAGCAACTAATAATTGCGCAACCATCTTGGACAAGACCACATCATCCTCTTCAGAGATGTCCACAGAAATAAAGGACTATATTGATACCAACTTTGAAAACTTGTCAAAATTCATAGCTGAGAAAGAAGAAAAGTCCACTTTCCCTAGCCTACATGAACAGCAGCGAACCATTTTGAATAAGCTGACTAAGTTCATGGAAGAGGATCTGCCCAAGCTTTTTGCCATTCAAATTGCAAATATCACACAAGAGCTTGCTGGACAATTTAACGGGCAAGATTCAGTTATTGAACGAATAAAGGATGATCTTCGCAAAGATCTAACAATAGTCAACTCCATCATTCGCAACATCTGTCGAGATTAGGCAAAGACATTGAGAAAATGCAGTCCGAACTGTCAAATTTATCTATCTCCTGATCTTCCTCCTCACCATCCATCCCAAAAAGCCAATTTCTTCCTGTCTTACAAGACCTGGTCCTGCACATTGAGGACACATGACTTTTTCGACACAAGGGAATCACTATTCTTCTCAAAGCACTCTATCCATACTTTGATGAGAAGGATAGGGAGTATGTACTAAGGATGCATCCCTACTTCACCGGATCTTACACTCAACTTCGGAACCTCTTTCTCCCTCTACATCTATCTCTGGGAACTATAGATCATATCCTACAGCAAAAAAGGCTAGGTAACTCAGATTACTCCATCTACTCTAAATCTTGGCAGGAAAAATGGGACGGAAGGACATATATGGTGATCAATCCCCCTGCCGGTAACAAAAAGGGGGAGAAAGGTGTAAAGAAGGAAAAAGGCAAGGAAAAGGAAGGTGGACCATTTGGAGCATCCGGAAGAAATTAGACTAGTTATACACATATCTTGTAAAATTTTTGTAATAGCTAGATTCACTTATATATTTCTGTATCTTGTAATTCAAAAGTTTCATTGATGTTAACTATTGTTAACAGCAAAAGTATATATAGTGAATATCTAATTTCTTAAAAAATTGTTTCTAAAGTACAATCTGCTATGGTACTACAAAAATATTAGAAGCTAGAATTGAAAACAGTTGGGGGAGTTAAGGGATGCCAGAATTATGAGGGAGTAAAACTTGTAAGTGACTAAGCATCAAGAATCATACTTAGATCATAAAAACTCCTTTCCTCATGCTTAGATATCTTAGGTTTTTGCTTCCATCAAATGGGGGAGATTGTTGGGAAACAAGGATCCGAAACACAAATTGAAACACCCTTATCATATAATAATTATAGAAAAATACCATAAAATTTTTTTCTTACATAAATATTCATATATTAACATAACTATAATATTTCACATCAACTCTAATATCATTCGTTTATATTACAAACCATAATTATGTTTGATTAGCAAAACCAAAACCCGACCACTTTCTATTCTATATGCTTGTCATGTGAGGAGAGAGAGCGAGATGGACACAGCCGACAGACCTTTCTTCCAAGACAGCTACAGGTAAGGACTTCTAGTATAATACTTTATCTACAACTTCAACAACTGAAAAATATAGCGATTTATATGAGTTGCCACTCAGTGAATATAAACAATCACATACAGTCACGCCTTCAAAATAAACATATAGTCATTCATATATACTATTGGATGATTCATTTATTTAATTGTTGTGACACTTCCGGCCAAACTATTGCCCCGGGATACATGTAACATTCGTAATAGATAATTGATTTGCTGGCCAGCTATATAAAAATTGGTTGACCTTTCGGTCTAGATAAACAATTGGTTGACCTTTTGGTCCATTTGTCAAATATTGCAATTGGTTGACCATATAGGTCCAGATAACAGAACATGTATTGCAATGTTTGATCGGCTATGTCACAACATCTCTCTTTATTTCACTTGTTCCTGTACAATTGCGTATATCGTGTATAATTCAATTAACTCATGTTTCACTAAATAAACATAGGTGTATATAATTCAAATTCCCCAAATAACATATAATCATTCAATTCACAACAATTTACCAAGCATTCAAATATCACATATCAAAACATTTTTCCCATAAATTTATTTCATGTTTATACTCACAGATGGAATGCTAATTTCCACGAAATCGACTTCTTTCCTCCTCTTGAACACTTTCACGACCTCGTGTTCCTATATGCATAAATTCACATCAATACATTTCACCTTGTGTTGTTTTCTATTTGTAAAGTTTTCATGACTTAAACCCTTGTTACTTGTATACTTGTTCATATGACCTTGCTCTACTTAAAAATTCATAACTTTCAATTCACTTACCAAATGATCTGATTCTTTTTTTATTCTATCCCCAATACACAAGTCTATAACATAATAAAAAATTCAAAAATTTTAGAGTCTTATACGATTTATAGGGAATTTCCCATCAAAACCTATTTCAGTCCGCTTTACCTGGACAGCAACGTAATAAAATGGGTATAACTCTCTCTACACGATATGAATCGACCTGATTACTTTTCCTACTTAAACTATACACATAAAGGAATAACATATCAAAAAAAAGAATATTCTAAGTAGTATAACAATCCCAGATTAATTTTGAAACTCACCTTATCTCTTTGATCATCCAATTCTGCACACTTCATCTTATAAAAATCATAACTATTGATCTACTCGTCTAAAAATTCCCAAATTTTGCAAGATGAACCTCGATAAAGAGAAAAACTTCATATTCTTACTAAAACTACTAATTCTAACTTTAACCTAACAAAAATCCCATTACAAAGTTACTAAAATACCTGATTCCTTCCTTCTTGCTCTCTTCTTCTCATTTTCCTTATGCTTTGTTCTTTGCTTTGTGTTTAAGGAGATGAAGAACTGATCTAATTCTTATCAGGTCATTCAAAAATCTAGGGGCAAAAGACCAATTTTCCATCAAATTCTTTATTTAATACAAATACTAACTATACTAGATACATATATGTATATCTATACCATACTAATACTAATTCTAATACTAATTCTTATACTTAAATCCTTATGATATATCACAATTTTATTCAACTTTATATGTTCAAATAATTATTTTATATCTATAACATAACTATACTCCACTTATTCCTTAAAATTCTATAGCCATATAATTCGGTACCTAGATATTAAATATCGTATTTTGTATGGTTAAAATAACTATTATTTTCACTAACCAATTTTAATAAATAAAACATGTAAAATATTAAATATAATGACATGTAACAGATGTGGACAAATGCAAATATAATGCATGAAATGGGATGTTATAATTCTCCCCTTCTTAAAGAATTTCGTCCTCGAAATTAAATACCTGAATCAGAAAACAAATAAGGATAGTCCTTTCTCATTCGATCTTCTGTTTACCAAGTGGCTTCTTCTACTAAATGACTTTTTCAAAGTACTTTTACCAATGGTATTTCTTTGTTTCGCAATTGTTTGCTCTTATACCCGATAATTGCTACTGGTTCTTCTACATAACTCAAATTATCAGCAATATCTATCTCTTGCTCCATCAATACATGAGTAGGGTCTGACCGATACTTCCTTAGGATGCTCACATGAAAGACATTGTGAATTTGAGCTAACTCTGGTGGTAATGCCAATTTATAAGCAAGCAGACCAATTCTTTCAAGAATTTCATAAGGCCCTATATACCGCGGACTAAGCTTCCCTTTCTTCTTGAACCTTAGCACGCCCTTCCAAGGTGATACGCGAAGAAAAACTTTGTCCCCTACTTCATATTCCTCTTCCCTTCTATGTTGATCAGCATAACTTTTCTGTCTATCTTGTGCTGCCTTGATTCTTTCTCTTACTATCTTTACCTTTTCAACTGTGTCTTGTACTATTTCTGGACCCTCCAAAACTCTCATCCATTCTTCATCCCAACAAATAGGACTTCTGCATTTTCTTACATAAAGAGCCTTATACGATGCCATTCCAATACTACTATGATAGTGATTATTATAAGCGAATTCCATTAGAGCAACATATTCATCCCACGCACCTTTGAATTCCATAGCACAAGCTCGAAGCATTTCTTCTCGAAGCATTTCTTCCGAAGTCTGAATTGTTCTTTATGATTGACCATCTGTTTGAGGATGAAAAGCAGTACTAAAGTTCAATTTTGTGCCCAATGCCTACTGTAAACTTCTCCAAAATCGAGATGTAAATCGACGATCTCTATCTGATACAATAGACACAAGTATTCCATATAATCTGACAATTTCATACACATACTTCTTCGCCAAATTCTCCAATGAACAACCCCATTGTATGGGCAAAAAGTGGGCTGATTTCGTCAATCTATCAACAATAACCCAAGTAGCATCATTCTGTCTTGGAGTTTTTGGAAATCCATACACAAAATCCATAGTAACCATCTCCCATTTCCAAACTGGTATAGGTAATGGTCGTAATTTCCCTGCTGGAGCTTGATGTTCAATCTTTACTTGTTGACATATCAAACACTTTGAAATGTATTCAGCAATATCCTTCTTCATTCCAGACCACCAAAAATGAGAGCGCAAGGTATGATACATTTTTGTCATTCCCGGATGCATAGCATATGGAGCAGTATGAGCTTCTTCTAAAATTTCCTTCTTCAAATTATCAACATCAGGCACACAAATTCTTTGTCCCAACATCAAAGTATCATTTTCTACTGTAAAATTAGTGTTTTTTCCTTACTTGACATTTTCCATAATCTCTTTTAATTGAGGATCTCGAACCTGAGCTTCCTTAATTCTGTTATGTAACACGGGTCTTACCTTGAAGTTAGCTAATAATGCACCATTTTTGCCCAATTCTAAGTCAGCATCCATTGCTCGTAATTGAACTAAGTATGGGAGTTTAGAAACTTGAACATTAGCCATTACACTACTGGATTTTCTACTTAAGGCATCAGCTATAACATTCGCTTTTCCCGGATGATATTCTATCGTGAAATCATAATCTTTTAACAATTCTAGCCATCTCCTCTGCCTCATATTCACTTCTCTCTGACTCAACAAATATTTCAAACTCTTATGATCAGTAAAAATATGAAAAGTTTCTCCGTATAAATAATGCCTCCAAATTTTCAAAGCAAACACAATAGCAGCCAGTTCTATATCATGCACTGGATAAGATAATTCATATGGTTTTAATTGTCTAGATGAATACGCAATTACCTTCCCGTGTTGCATTAGAACACAACCTAAACCTTGGTGAGAAGCATCACTGTAAACAACAAATCCACCAGTGCCAGTTGAAATTGTCAAAATCGGAGCCGTAGTCAATCGTTTCTTTAATTCATCAAAACTTTTCTAGCAATCATCTGTCAGCTGGAACTGTACATTCTTTTGTAGTAATTTTGTCATTGGAGCAGCAATAAGAGAAAATCCATCAACAAATCGTCGATAATATCATGCTAATCCCAGAAAACTTCTTACTTCTACTACATTTTTCGGAGCTTCCCATTGAACCACAGCTTCGATCTTTATAGGTTCAACCTAAATGCCTTGACCAGAAACCACATGTCCCAAAAATAAAACATAATCCAACCAGAATTCACATTTGCTAAACTTTGCATATAACTATTTTCTCTCAAAATTTGAATCACAATTCTTAAATGTTGCTCGTGTTCTTCATTGCTTTTCGAGTACACAAGTATATCATCAATGAAAACAATAACAAACTTGTCAAGATACTGTTGAAATACCTTATTCATCAAAGCCATGAAAGCTGCAGGTGCATTTGTTAAACCAAACGGCATCACCAAAAATTCATAATGTCCATATCGAGTTCTGAAAGCTGTTTTTGGAACATCTTGCGCTCAAATTCCGAGTTGATAATACCCTGGCCTCAAATCAATTTTAGAAAATACACATGCTCCTTGCAATTGATCAAATAAATCATCAATACGAGGTAAAGGATATTTATTCTTCACAGTTACTCGATTCAACTGTCTGTAATCAATGCAAAGTTGCATAGTGACATCCTTTTTCTTAACAAACAATGCCGGAGCGCCCCAAGGAGACACACTAGGTCCAATAAATCCCTTGTCAAGTAACTCTTGTAACTACTTTTTCAACTCTTTTAATTCCACTAGAGCCATTCTATATGGAGAAATAGAAATCGGTGCAATTCCTGGAACTAAATCAATGGTAAATTCTGCTTCTCTATCAGGTGGAAATCCTAGTAAGTCCGCAGGAAATACATTGGAAAATTCTTTAACAATAGGAATATCATCAAGTGATACATCTAATACTTTGGTGTCAATAACATGTGCTAAATATGCCTCACATCCACCCTTGATTAATCGAAAAGTATTAATTGCAGAAATTAAACAAGTCGGCACTATCTGACGTTCACCCTGAAAAATGACTTTTAGCTTATCTGATGTCTCTAAAATAACTTCCTTGGTGAAACAATTTACTACTACATGATGTTTTTCCAACCAATCCATACCCAAAATCACATCAAACTCTCTAGTAGTCAATCTAATCAAATCCGCACTTAATATAACCTTGTCAATTTGAATCAAACAATTTCTATACACCTGATTTGCAATCACCAATTCACCCAAAGGAGTTCCCACATATAGATCAAATCCCAAAGGTTCACAAGCCATATGCAATTGTGATGCCAAGTTTGATGATATAAATGAATAAGTTGATCCAGGATCAATTAATGCACAAACATCCATGTTGCAAAAAGAAATCTTACCGGTAACAACTTCTAGTGCATCAATAGCTTCTTGTCGAGTCATGGCAAAAACGTGAGCCTGTGTTAGAGGCCTAGAACTCTGAGCCTTAGATCTACCAATATTGTTTGTTCTTGTTCCTCTACCCCTACCTCTACCTGCTACTACACCAGCTTCCCTACCTCTGGTATTCTGAACTGTAGCCTCTGATTGAGCTCTTTCAGTTGCTTCTATTCATTTTGGATAATCACTTATTAAATGTTCAAAAGAGCCATATAAGTAATAGGCTCCAGTCAATTTCCTGCATTCGCCTTCATGCAATTTACCACATAGCATACACTGAGGTTTTTATCCCGAGCTTTGTCCCTAACTTTGTCTCGAATGAGTTTGCACATTCGTTCTTCCTCCTCTATTCCCAGAATATCCTCCTCTAGCTATAAACTGTGATGGAGAAGAATTTTTTTGACATTTAGCAGACTTTTTACTTTGGTCACCACCAAAATCACTGTAACCTCTTCTAGCTTTATAATCTGCTTTCTCTTTTTCTAGTCTTTCAGCCCTAACTGCAGCATTTTTCAACTTTAGGTAACTTTCAAGTTCAAATGATGATATCTTGGTTTGAATTTCATATCTAAGCCCATTCTCAAATTTCCTGCATCTATCCTTTTCAGTCGCCACTGTTGGTACATAACTGGATAGCTGATTGAACTTAACTTCATACTCGGCCACTATCATCCTCCCTTGTCTTAAGTTTAAAAATTATCTTCTTTTATCATCAAGATACACATCAGGCATTTAATTACTTTTGAATTCCCGCACAAAATCATCCTAAGTCAAGAAAGGAGGCTGAATAGTGCTCCCCAGGATAGTCTCCCACCAGTCATAAGCATCATCTTGAAGTAAAAATACCACATAATCGAACTTCTCATCAGGAGTACAATGCATCATATTGAAAACTCTTTCCAACCTTTTTAACCATCTTTCCGCTATTGTAAGATCTGTAGTTCCCTTGAATTCTTCTACACCTTGTTTCTTCAATTTATCGAACCTTCTTTCTCTTTGGACAAATGTTGTAGGTGCTTGCACCACAGGTATTTCCTGATGATGCTGCAAATTTGATGCATGAGAATGCATAGGTGATGTAGATGTAATAGGTTGTATTTCTACAGGTTGATTTACGTAAATTCACATACAGTCACACCTTCAAAATAAACATATAGTCGTTCATATTAACTGTTGGATGATTCATTTATTTAATTGTTGTGACACTTCCGGCCAAACTATTGTCCCAGGATACATGTAACATTCGTAACAGATAACAATTGATTTGCTAGCCAGCTATATAACAATTGGTTGACCTTTTGATCCAGATAAACAATTGGTTGACCTTTCGGTCCATTTGTCAAATATTACAATTGGTTGACCATATAGGTCCAGATAACAGAACATGTATTGCAATGTTTGATAGGCTATGTCACAACATCTCTCTTTATTTCATTTGTTCCTGTACAATTGCGTATATCATGTATAATTCAATTAACTCATGTTTCACCAAATAAACATAGGTGTATATAATTCAAATCACCTAAATAATATATAATCATTCAATTCACAACAATTCACCAAGCATTCAAATATCACATATCAAAACATTTCACCCATAAATTCATTTCATGTTTATACTCACAAATGGAATGCTAATTTCCACGAAATCGACTTGTTTCCTCCTCTTGAACACTTTCACGACCTCATGTTCCTATAAGCATAAATTCACATCAATACATTTCACCTTGTGTTGTTTTCTATTTATAAAGTTTTCATGACTTAAACCATTATTACTTGTATACTTGTTCATATGACCTTGCTCTACTTAAAAATTCATAACTTTCAATTCACTTCACCAAATGATCTGATTTTTTTAATTCTATCCCTAATACACAAAGCTATAACATGCTAAAACTTCAAAAATTTTAGAGTCTTATATGATTTATAGGGAATTTCCCATCAAAACTTGTTTTAGTCAAGCTTTACCTGGACAGCAACGTAATAAAATGGGTGTAACTCTCTCTACACAACATGAATCGACCTGATTCTTTTTCAAACTTAAACTATACACATAAGGGAATAACATATCAAAAAATTAAAATTTTCTAAGTAGTATAACAGTCCCAGATTAATTTTGAAACTCACCCTATCTCTTTGATCATCCAATTCTGCACACTTCATCTTATAAAAATAATAACTATTGATCTACTGGACTAAAAATTCCCAACTTTTGGAGGATGAACCTTGATATAAAGAGAAACAATTTATCTTCTTACTAAAACTGCTAATTCTAACTTTAACCTAACAAAAATTACACTACAAAGTTACTAAAATACCTGATTCCTTCCTTCTAGCTCTCTTCTTCTCTTCTTCCTTATGCTTTGTTCTTTGCTTTGTGTTTAAGGATATGAAGAACTAATATAATTCTTATCATGTCATACAAAAATCTAAGGGGAAAAAGACCAATTTGCCCTCAAATTCTTTATTTAATACAAATACTAACTATACTAGATACATATACGTATATCTATACCATACTAATACTAATTCTTATACTTAAATCCTTATGATATATCACAATTTTATTCAACTTTATATGTTCAAATAATCATTTTATATCTATAACATAACTATACTCCACTTATTCCTTAAAATTTTATAGCCATATAATTCGGTACCTAGATATTAAATATCGTATTTTGTATGGTTAAAATAACTATTATTTTCACTAACCAATTTTAATAAATAAAACATGTAAAATATTAAATATAATGACATGTAACAGATGTGGACAAATGCAAATATAATGCATGAAATGGGATGTTATACAAACAATCCGGATCAGGTTTGAAGTAAACAAAAAACGTAGGTATAAAAAGACCTAAATCACTAATCCGGACTCATATCCAAATATCCAAAGTCCAAGACAGTGAAGACATTTACCAAAGCATAAATTGAAGAATCCGGTTAAAGTTTGGAAAGGAAACAAACTTTGAACCGTCCAAAACAACATCCAGAAAAACTGATTGCAGAAGCATCCGGAAGAAGGAAAATCTGAATATATTAAGCCTAAAACATCCGGAAGACTTAATATTTCAGACAAATGGAATGATTCAAAATACCATTCCCTCCATTCCTTTGGTCTCAAAGTCAAAGATCCTTTTCCCTAAAGCAAGACAAAATTGATAGTTAGCTCTTTCAGAAAAAGGACAAAGGACTGACACCGGACAGAGAAAAAGGTAACAACCTTTTTCATCTAGACCAATAAGAAGGTGCGTGGAGCTCACACCAAAAAGCTACCGATATAAAAGTTGGTGTATCACTAAAATACAAGGAAAACGATCACTGACAACTTTTCAGCCTCAATCCCAAGGATTCAAACGGGTCAAAATCTCTATCTAATGGATTGATCAATGGCTCTGAAAGCTCCACATCTTACCTGATCAACGGTGAAGATTAAATACAAGTCCACCAACCCACAACGGCTACATCTATGATCAAAGCCTGTAAAAGGGAAGCTTCACATGTTGAGAAGGTGCTGGTTGATTTGAGAAAGCAATTAACAAGAGAATTCGCTAAAACAATCATAAGCTCATCCCTCCAAGAATCAAATATTTCCAAATCAGTTGTAAGGCTTTCCAAGTGAGTTATAAACTTGAGGAAGTCCAAAACCAAAACCTTTGAGAAAACCAAAGTGTAAAAATCTCCAACTTAGGTGAGTTGAGAGATTAGGATACAGCTTAAAGTGGGTGCTTTGAGTGGGATCTCCTTATAGGACTCAGCTTAGGTTTGGGTAGAAATCTAAGTGGTATATCCTGCTAAAGACAAGATAACTCAGCTAGGAGTTGGTGCTTTTAGTGGTATATCTTATATCCGGAAGGGGGTTACCATACGGAGACAATCTGTAAGGCTTGATTCCTGCCAGTTGGAAAGGAATCCACTAGTGGATAAGCTCGGAGGAAGGAAACTCCAGGGACTGGACGTAGGCGGGGCCGAACCAGTATAAATCATTGTGTTTGATTTTTTTAGCTTTTATTTACTGCATTATATTGTCATATTTGAATCATCCGGATCCATCCCCCGGAACAAAATCAAACACGTTACACTAAGACTTTTTAAAGTCTATTAATTTCGCGAAAAAGGGGCATTCAGCCCCTCTGATCAAACTCACACCCTTACAAGGACCAACAAGCATTAGAGATGGAAAAGCAGCAATATTATGTGAAATTGAAATATGAGTATTTGCTTTTTACATGACATTAAAATAAATTATTAATATAAACTTCACTATTTGTTTTTTCTGTTCTTTTGTTTTTTTCAGTTTCAGTTTAGATGAAAATCACAAGTTGATTTCATACGCTTCATACTGCAAATGAAATGATACAGTTATATTAATAATTAATTAGAGAGATTTCATACTCCACGTGAGAGAAAAAAAAATGACTTTTAAAATGAAAAAAAAAAGTTTTGTGTTGATATAACATATATTAATCATTAGATTATAATTCTTATATTTGTTTTACTAATTTTACAAATTAATTAAATCAAATTCATTCTTGTCATTCTACATTATATCAACAATAACACCTCAAAATTAATTGGGTATAATTCAATTGGTACACGATTCAATTAAATACTGGAAAGTCTTAGGTTCAATATCTAATATCTTTAACAATCCATTATTATAAAAAAAATAATAACACCTTAAACTTTTACCAAACACTAAATTATGAATATATACTACTGAATAACAAAAAAAAAAACTAATAACTAACCACACTATCAAACAGCTAACCGCAATACCGCAATAGCTAACAACTGATGGGGTCTACTTTTAAATCTTATGTTAAATTAATTTAGCATGGATTACACCTTTAATACTATATCTGAATTTATCATTTAATTTGAATCATCTGCTTATATATTTATCATTTTAAATTCTATCGGGCCTGTTCATAATTTTATCAAACACTAAATTATGAATAGATAATAGTTAACATCTAATGGTAACAGCCAATCACTGCAACAAGTAAAAGTTGTATCAAACAGGCCCTAAAATCACTAAGTTATAATTGTTTCAAACAGATGCAGAGATAACTACAACAGTTTGATATAGGTAAGAATTTTACCAAACAGCTCTAATAGAGCTTTTTATCAACTATCTGCTAACAACAACGGATATAATTGGAAAAAGTTTTTTGGTTTCCAGTCTATACTTTTATTATCATTCTTTTGTATAAACTCAATAATTGAATTTGAAAATCATTTATAAGTGTGGGAAAAATTCTTTTATATTGAATTCAATTTATTTCACAATATTATAAAATTTTGTAAATAAAATAATTTTAAATGAATTGAATTCGTTAAAAAAAAAAAAAAAAAGTCATCAACCACCCTTTAACTTTTAGTGTAACTCTTAACCATTTATATAACAGTAAGGTTAATTTGTACCTTTCCCCATTTTTTCAAGTTAATTAGTGTTGTAGTAAAAGTTTGGTATAGTGGTTAAGTTTTAAAATTATAATTTAAAAGGTCATAGATTTAAATCCACATAAGGTCGGGGTGGGATGATGCTTTAAATCAATGTTATCAATACCGTACCAGAGTTCATACCGGTGAGGTCAATGGTATACGGTATAACCGGTTTTATTGGTATTATAGGTGGTTTTATTGTTTTTTATTTTTTTAAAGAATATATATTATTTATGTTTTTCAGTGGCTATTGAAATGATTTTAAGTATTTAGCAACGCTTCTGGTTGTTGTCAGAGGAGTTTTGAAAAGAAATATATATTATTAGTGTTTTTAGTGGTTATTGCAACACTTTTACGGGTCTTTAGCAACGCTTTTATGTCTACAATAACGCTTTAAAGTCTTTAGCAACATTTTTCTATTTCTTTAGCGACACTTTTACCTGTTGCCCCGAAGAATTTTGAGAAAACCGGGTTTAAACCGATACGCCACTTTATCGGTTTTTCCTGGTTCAACCAGATTTTCTCTGATTTTTTACTAAAACCTGTTTTATGTATATTGTACCATAGCCATAGCCAATTCGTGGTAAAACCAGTCAAACTAACCAATACAGTACGATATTTATAAGATTACATTAAATTCTTTATTATTATTGTAAGGCCCGCAACATAAATTTTTTAAAAAAGAAAAGTTAACAGAGAAAGGAAGTCCATGTTAAAGATTCGGAAACATGTTCGCATTTCAATTTGCTTATATTAAGGGTTAGACTTGCGTTATTTTTTCAATAATCAAACATGTCCAGTCCAAACTTCAGAATAAAGACGTTGGATTCTAATTAATGGTAAGTATACAAGAGCATCTTTAATACTTTATTTATTCTATAAATAGGTTCGACATGATAATTAATTATAAATAACTTTACACTATCTCTTCTATTTTCTCTTTCTTATATAACGTAATACAATAAATATTAAATATTATCTATTTGATCTTCTACATGTAGATAATTAAATAGACTACCAACTCATCAACTTTATTAATATTTTAATGCTTAATTTAAAATTCAAATGTTGGTTAATTGTGAAAGAAATAATTCAGTAAATAAATAATTCTTTTTCAAATGTAATTCACTATGAAATAGATAATCTATCGTAGCTAATTTCTTGAAATATATTGTCTATTTTCAAAATCATCCACATGTCATCAGTGTGGATGTCTATTCTACATACCACATAATCATAAAATACACTATCTACTAAGATGCTTTAAATATGTTTTCTGGTATAGTTCTACAAATAAGACAAAATTAACAACGAAAATATTATCAATAACATACAAAAATGAGAACAACTAAGATGATAAAGGTGATTAATACAAAGAAGGAAACCCATTAATTTTATGAACTCAAACCTTACTATAAAAAGGAGCTAATCTCTTGTTCAAAATCACAAAAGTAAAGTAATTAAGAAGTAAAAAAGTAATTTATTAGAATGGAAATGATTAACAAGAAGCCTCATGTGGTATGTGTCCCATTCCCATTACAAGGCCATATCATTCCTATGTTAAAATTGGCTAAACTTCTTCACCACAAAGGCTTTTTTGTGACTTTTGTCAACACTGAATTCAATCACAATAGAATTCTTGAATCGAGAACCCGAAACGCCTTATATGGATTGCCCGATTTTAAATTTGCTACTATACCTTTACTACACCCTCCTTCTAACTCCCACACTAGTTTAGCCTTGAGCTTCATGGCACTAAGGGAGATTTGCCGAAACGATTTTCTACCTTTGTTTACTCAACTTATCACTAAACTCAACCAAGCTTCTTTGAATCCACCTGTGACATGCCTACTTTCGGATGCTATATTGAGCTATACTTTGACACTTTCTCAAGAATTGCGAATTCCTAATGTGTTGCTTTGGAATATGGGAGCCTCGGGATTTCTGAGTTTTAAGCATTCTCGTGAACAAATCAAGCAGGTTGTCGCTTTCCTTAGAGGTATCTTCGCTTCTTTACTTTCTACAATCATGATTTTTTCAGGGTCGGTCCTAGTATTTCAAGGGCCCTAAGCGAAATAAAAAATAAGGGTTTATATAATTAAAAAAAATTAGGTTAAACTGATATATATTGTAATAAAAAAACTATTTTAAATTTTTTTATTTTAACTTAATTATCTAATTTATTCACAATGAATAATTTTAGAAATTTTTTAAAGCTTATATATACACAGACATAATAATAAAATATGGGCTCTCTGTTTTCGATATTTAACTGCAATAAGTTGACTAACTAAACATAAACATGAATCACTTGCAGATCCAAGCAATAAGCAGCAAACTGGCGCAAAAGGCGAGAATTTGGATAGCATGATGGAATGGATACCGGGTATGAAAGGCGCTCAAGTTCGGGATCTAGCCAAGTTTTTCAAGAACCGAGATCAGTCCTCCATGTCCGACTCAGGCCAAGGAGATTTACTAAGAGCATCTCAAGCATCGGCCGTAATATTCCACACATTCGAAGCCTTAGAAACCGAATCCTTGAATACAGTTTCCCCAACGTTCAAAAGGGTCTTCAGCATCGGTCCTTTCCAATCGCTACTCGACAAAATTCCAAACAACAAATACGACTCAATCGAATGCAATCTATGGAACGAGGAAGCCAAATGCATCAAATGGCTCGATTCCAAACAACCCAACTCAGTAATTTACATAAATTTCGGAAGCACAACTGTAATAACTGTAGAACAACTAGTAGAGCTAGCATGGGGACTAGCTAATAGCAAAAAGAACTTCTTGTGGATAACAAGGCCGGATTTAATCATGGGAGAGACCGCGATTCTTCCACCCGAGTTTATACTTGAAACTAAAGATAGAGGCTTTATAGGGAGTTGGTGTCCACAAGAACAAGTGTTGAGTCATGGTTCGATTGGAGTGTTTGTAACACACTGTGGATGGAATTCGATAGTGGAAACGATATCTGCAGGGGTGCCGGTGATATGTTGGCCGTTTTTCGGGGAGCATTTTGTGAATTGTAGAAAGAGTTGCAATGAATGGGGAATTGGGGTTGAGTTGGGGAGTAATTTTGAAAGGGGGGAAGTGGAGAAAGTTGTTAAGCATGTGATGAGTGGAGATAAGGGTAAAGAGATGAAACGGAAGGCTTTGGAATGGAAGAGAAGTGCAGAAGAGGCTGTGAGTTGTAATGGAAGTTCATCATTCAACTTGAATAAGCTAGTTGATCAAGTTCTTTTATCAAAGAATTGATCTCTTTATTGTTTTCTTTTTAATTCAGTGTATGTTTGTTTTTCAATAATCTCTATATGTTTGAGGTTGTTTGTTGTGTTGTATTTTCGTATAGTCTTTCACGATCAATAAAAGTTAATAGTTTAAAGGTCAACAAAGTGTGTACCTTCATATATATATATATATATTAAACCCTCGGAATAGAATTTTAGAACTTAGACATCAGATAGAACTATCCACAGAACAGTTAATAAAGGCAAATCATACCTATGAATTTTGTCAAAATAGACTAAAAAGTTATAATGATGAACTTATAACATACAGAGGATCTTTCGAATTATATAAATGGCATAAATCTAAAATAATAGAATATACTACTAAAATAATTCAATTTAGAATTATTAAAGAAAATTTGGAATCCGAGATAAAATCTTATAATCTTGAATTAAGTTCAATTATTTTATCCGAATCTAATAATTTTAATATACGTTTCTAATTGAAGTGAAGCAATAATTCAGGACCCTCCCCTCTCTTGATATCAGAGCGTCGGAAGTAGATACACTGGATAAGCATAGAAAACTAGAATACTTAAATTTAGAAATATCAGATAAAATACATACTCCTAATACTTGTAATTTTAATACACCATATAGTCATATTTATCATAATACTGAAGAAAATACCTTAGCATTTTAATTAAATACTTTTGTAGATATAATTATAAATTTATCAGAAAATTTACATAAGACTGATAAAGTTATAATAGAATTATTAACAACACTTACTAAGTCTCATATTAAAAATAATCAAGAATATCTTAAGACTCAGATAGAAACTCTTAGAAATCGAGTTAAAAAAACTCTGAATAAAGCTGATAAATTCCCTAATAAAAAAGAAATTAAAGAATTGCTTATACTACCAGAACAACTAGAAAGACAAACTCAATGAATTTTAGAAGAATTGAGAAAAGAGATAAAAGAAAAAATAGACCAAATTCAGAGATAAATTTCAGAATTTAAAAGAACTTATATTGGTGAATAAATAATAAGCAAATAATACTATACCATAAAGCTAAACAAGCTACTAGAGAATATAATCAAAATAACCCAGACGGACTAGTAAATAGTAGTCAATTTGCTACTAAATAAGACAAAATACAGACAAGTCAGCTTAATAATCTTATAGCACTTGAGACTATAGGATTTTCAGACTTAGACGACCAAATAGGATACTTGACACATACCATAAAAGAACTTCAGTTAGAAACTAAAGCGGAGAAGCAAGTAATAGAAAGAACTTTAGAAGCAGTTAATACTAAATTAGACAGGATTTTTCATAATCAGGAAATACAACCTAATAACTCTATACAATTAATAGAAATAAATAAAAAATTAAACGAAATTGAAAGACTAATTGTTGATACTAATAAATTTTTTAAAGAAAATTTATTAAAATTAGAAGAAATAAATACTAAACTTGAATTAATGCCTAAAGACTCACATATACCTGATAATTTAGAATCACAAATAAAGAACTTAGAAAATTTATTAGAAAATATATATAAAGACGCGAAAAATAAAAACGAAGGATTAGATAATCTATCAAATATAATAATAAATAACCAAAATAATATAATAAAGAATCTTGCAAATCAAGGGCAGAATAGACTGAATCCAATTATAACTGATACTTTTATAACTTATAATCCACCAGAAAATGAATAATAAATTCTTCGGAAGAAGTTATACTCTGAAAGGTAGTAGTAGTAATGCTACCAATACGGAAATACAAAGTGAAAATAAAATAAAGAGAATCTTTGGAATAAAGCCAAAAGAACATACTGAATAATTAAATTTAACAGGAGTAATAGACATTGAAAAAGACTTACAAAATTATAAACAAAATGAAAAGAAATTATTAAACCCAAAAATACTCTATCAAAAGGGAAACTGGACAGAAAATTATAGACTTCTTAGAAAAACAGAAGAGAAATCTATAAAATGTGGAGATGAAGATATAGTTAGAATACCTTTACTTGAGAAGTCTGTAGCTAAACAAATAGCTAAAGATGGATATAAATATACTCATTTAGGCCTCATCATAATAGGAATAAAGGGCATGACTAGACAAGATCTAGGAGCACATACTGTAATAACAATATACGATGATTCTATACCAGAAGAGACTAAAAAACTAATAAGTATAATGGATATAGACATGAATGACAATAGAGGACTATTCTATTGCGCTCCAGAATTTTTCTTAGAATCAAAAGACTTACATCAAATAAAGATAGGAATCATGATTAAAGGTTATGGTTTAATAAATAGGAATAATCTTGTTATAACAATTGGATTAATTGGTAAATCAATTAATTCAACTAATATAAAATATAAATGTAAGGTGGAGGATATAATACAAGCTCTAGTATCAAAAGGTATTAGATTTATAAAACCACCAAAATTTTCAGCGGAAACTTACGCTGGAATAGAATGGAATATAACTAGACTATTTGAAGAAAATCAAATAAAATTAATACTAGATCAAAGTCAAATCTTTGAAGATAATTAAGGAAGAATTAGTATAAGATTTGATAATTATAAAAATTATTCAGATAATTTAGAAATTGATACTCAATCTAATAGCTCTTGGGCTATTAATGATCAGACTATTAATAATCAGAATATAGATCTAGTAGATATAAAATTAGACCCTTTAGAAGCAATATTCTTTTATCTATATGATGAAGAATATTTTAAAACAAGAAAAATTATAATAATATTATTATACAATTTATGAATCAAACTATAGAAGAAAGACAAGAATGGATTAAGAAAGCATCTGAAAATAAAAGACCCCAAGAAATAAATATCTTTGAAAAAGGAATATATTTAGAAGAAATTATAAAGGTTTTAGAAGCTGAGGAGACTCAAAGCAATTATACTAGAAATTTAATGGATACAGAAGAAATAGAAGAATTTCTTAATAATATACCAAAAGAACTGATGGAAGGAGTTTCTGGTGCAAAAACGGAAACACCTTTAGAACCCCCAAGAAATAGACCTACTTTTGTAAACTATAATAGAGGAAATATACCCCCAAGATAATATACTGAATACCAATCTGATAACGGAAAATATAAATCTAAAGAAGAAATAGAAGAATTTCTTAATAATATACCAAAAGAACTGATGGAAGGAGTTTCTGGTGCAAAAACGGAAACACCTTTAGAACCCCCAAGAAATAGACCTACTTTTGTAAACTATAATAGAGGAAATATACCCCCAAGATAATATACTGAATACCAATCTGATAACGGAAAATATAAATCTAAAGAAGAAATAGAAGAATTTCTTAATAATATACCAAAAGAACTGATGGAAGGAGTTTCTGGTGCAAAAACGGAAACACCTTTAGAACCCCCAAGAAATAGACCTACTTTTGTAAACTATAATAGAGGAAATATACCCCCAAGATAATATACTGAATACCAATCTGATAACGGAAAATATAAATCTAAAGAAGAAATAGAAGAATTTCTTAATAATATACCAAAAGAACTGATGGAAGGAGTTTCTGGTGCAAAAACGGAAACACCTTTAGAACCCCCAAGAAATAGACCTACTTTTGTAAACTATAATAGAGGAAATATACCCCCAAGATAATATACTGAATACCAATCTGATAACGGAAAATATAAATCTAAAGGAAATAGATTTCCTATAGGAATATATAAAGAAGAAAGTCTATTGCAGTTAGAAAAATACTCGCCTCAAGTATGGCCAGAAGTTATACAGCAATGGAAAAGTTTGACTGTTAAGAATTATTTAGAAAAGAATTTTAATCATACTCAAGAACAAATGTATAGTTTCCTAGAAACTACTTTAGGAAATACTGCAAAAAGAGCATAGGATGATTTTAAAATCAATTTTCCACAAGAATATACCAGATTAATAAATGTGGGAAATAATCCATGGAATTTTTGTAATACTATAAGCAATCTGTTGACTGCTACAGACCCTAATATAGGATCAATTATACAACAAAAAGAAGCAGTAAGAAATTTAGAACAATTGAAACTGAATGACTGGAAATATATAGTACCGTTTTTAAACGACTATATACATTTCACAGCCAAAAGTCAAAATACTTATAATAAAGAATTTATGAAGAAATTACTTCTTAAATTTCCTGGACCATTAGGACAGGAAATACAAGAAGAAGGAAATAAATTTTTAGAAAAAGAAAGCAATTATACCTTAAATATAAATACTTTAGTATATCAAATAATGAAACATTTAGAAAAGAAATGTACAGAAATAAGTATACAAAGACAGATGAAAGATAATTACGGATTTTGTAATAATATTTATACGTCACAATAATATGGACAGGAAGCTTGCACTTCTTGCAATAGAAAACCAAAAAGAAAAGACAATAGGTATTATAAAAAAGAAAGACCATATAACAAAACAAAAAAATCATACTATACTAGAAAATAAAAAACTAATGCCAGAAAACCTTTTTTAAATCCTAAAAGACATGTTAGAAGATTTAATAACAAAAGACAATATAAAGATACTATTACATGCTATGCATGTGGAGAAATAGGTCATTTATCAACCAAATGTCCTAATAAACATAATATACATACTAGAGAATCAAGATTAGTAGAAAATATTAATCTAGGTCTACTAGCAATAACCGAAGAAGTTAGCGATACGGAGACAATATACTCAATTGTAAGTGAGATAGAAGAATATACTTCTGAAGAAGGATGATAATGAACCAGCAGACTTATTAGAAATGATGGAGAAATATAAAAATATAAACATAGATTTTATGGATAAAACAGAATGTATAGAACATACTTGGAATTATAGAAAAGGAAACGATGAAAAAGAATGTTATAAATGTCATTTATACCCAATCATAGAATTAAGAGCTCAGTGTTATAATTGTTATACCGAGATTTGTAAATATTGTTGGGAAGAAAATAATAATTCAGAATGGCCAGCATTAATAATCGAAGCTAGGAACACTTATACTTTTAAAGATAATATCGAACAGAAATTTTGGAGAGAAAGATTTAGACTAATGGAAGACAGAATTGCTAATTTAGAAGAAAGAATTAGTCTATCAGAAGAAGACAAATTAGAACTATATATACAAGAAAATAGTCAGAAAAATGTCTTAGATTTATTAGAACTAGACATAAACGATGAAATCTTATTAGAATTATACGAAAAAAGATTTCACTACCATAGAATTAGTAGACAGCCTTATGAAGCACCATATACAAGCTATACTATTAAAATAACATGTATAATACAAGATTTCAAAATACAAGGATTAGCATTAATAGACTCTGGATGTTCAACATCCAAGATCGATGATAAACTAATTCCTTTAAAATATAAACATAATCTAGAAAGACCTACTATTGGAAGACAAATGGATGGTAATATAACTACATGTTCACACATACATACCAGAAATCCTAATAGAAATGACATATATAAACAATGATAAATTAGCAACTACTATAACAAATATTCCAATACGAAACCTATACCAATTGGGATATCTAGCTATTTTAGGCTTAGACTATCTTATACACAATAATAGAATGGCCGTTATAACAAAAGACTATATAAGTTTTAGTTTCAATAATTTTTCTATTCCAATTGTTCCTAAAACTTTTTCAGACAGGGGTGAAAGGTTAGAAAATAGAAATACACCACCAATACATAAACAGAAATATACTGATGAAGATTATCTGGAAAAACAACCAGATTTCTATGAAATAGAATCAGATTATATTTATTCAAATCAATTGAATAATATAATCCTAGACGATGAGATTTTACAATACCAATCCAGACTTGAAAAATTGGAAATAATAGGTGAGAATCCTCAGAAATACTGGAATAAAAACCCAACAGAATATAAGCTAGAAATTATAAAGCCTGATATAACTATACGAGCAAAAGCAATACCAGCTAATAATCAAGAATTAGAGTGGTATAAAGAAGCTTTAGAAGAACTTATAAAAAATAAGTTTATTAGACGATCAGAATCAAGGCGTAGATCCCCTAGTTTCTTTGTTAATAATAATGCAGAAAAGAAACGAGGAAAACCTAGACTGGTTATAAATTATAAACAACTAAATGATAATACCGAAAATAATGGATATGATATACCTAATAAAGAAATGCTCATTAATAAAATACAAGGATCGAAATTTATGAGTAAATTTGATCTAAAATCAGGATACTATCAAATTAGAATGCATAAAGACTCGATAGAATGGACTGCGTTTATTTGTCTAAATCCCATAGGACATTGGGAATGGACAGTAATGCCATTAGGTCTTAAGAACGCACCTGCGGTTTTTCAAAAGAGAATGGATAAAATATTTGAAAAATTTACCGATTTTACTGCAGTATACATAGATGATATACTGGTTTTTAGCAAAACTGCTAAAGATCATAATAGACATCTTAAACAAGTTTTTAAGAAATTTGAGGAGAATGGGCTGATAATATCTAAGAAAAAGATAGAATTGGGAAAGACAAAAATAAACTTTTTAGGAGTTATAATTGGAGAAGGACAAATAGAATTACAACCTCACATAACTACCAAAATACTAGATTTTTCAGAAAATATAAAAGAAAAGAAGCAACTTCAACAATTTTTAGGATTGTTGAATTATGCTAGACCTTTTATAAAAGACTTATCTAAATACTTAAAGCCATTATATCTAAAGACTAGTAAAGAAATATTTGAGAAATTAAATTATAAAGATCACGAAATAATTAGAAATCTAAAAGAAAAGGTAAGAAATTTACCAAAACTAGAAATCCCTTTAGACACAGACTATTTAATAATAGAAACAGATGGGTCAGCATCAGGATGGGGAGCTGTTTTAATAAGCAAGCCCCATAAGACCTCTAATAAGACTGAAGAAAGAATTTGCAGATATACTAGTGGATCCTTTAAGGAAAAAGGAGAAATTAGTACTATAGATTCAGAATTATTAGCAATATATTATGCTTTAGAATCATTTGAATTCTTTATAATTGGTAAGACTGAATTCATTATTAGAACAGATTATATTGCTATTGTTAAATACTATAATAATTTAAAGAAAGAAAAGAAAAGATCTTCTTATAAAAGATGGCATAAATTAACTTCACTCTTATTACAAAAAGGATATAAACCTTTATTAGAACATATACAGGGTGAACATAATAGAATTGCTGATATACTATCTAGACTCTTACAATTTGATAATCTTGCAGGAAATATCAAATAGAAGAAGATAATCAAAAGAAAATGAGATCTTCCAATAGAGACAAGGGAAAGATAACCAAATACCAGGGTAACACTTCAACGAGACCCACAATAGACGATCTAATACGTATACCAGAAAACAGACAATTACCAGAAGACATACAGATGATAAACAAAAATCAGCCTAAACCAAAGGCTTTGGTTTTTTCAGAGAAATTGAACTTTGCAGACTTTGGCGAGACAACTTGGGCATTCAATTATCCCAAGGGAACTATACTTAATGATACAGAGAGAATTTTGCTAGACAATATGTGGGTAGCCATCAAAAGGAAAGATGATAAGCACGCTATCGCAGCTATAAATGGGTTTAGCCTATATTTTACCCAGAGAAATAACAATAATATTGCTTACGTTATATATAATGGCCCTCAGCCAGGGATCTATAAGACATGGGAACAGGTTATACATAATACTAAGCATAAAGACCCCAAATACAAAAAATACTTATCTATACAAGAAGCCTATACTGAAGCAAAGAAATATCTAACTACCTTTTATACTAGTCCTGAAATAACAGGACAAACCATAGATACTCAAGATATACTAAAGAAGATTTAATACTAGAGAAATTAGATATGATATACGAAAATACTGAGACCACCAAAGAGATATCAATGGAAGTAGAAAATACTACTAAGGAAATAGAAAAAATATAGAATAATGTAATAAAAGGACTTGAAACTATAGATACTCAACCCTCTGAAGGATGGGCTGACTGGTTTAATAAAATATTTAAACTACCAAGTCAGTTACAATTAAGACTACAGAGGCCCAATATAATTTTTAATACTACCCAGAATATGGATTTGGAAGACGGGCAGAAAGATGAGACATTAGGAGCCTCGATAGAAAGTGAAGCCCAGAAGGCCCAAAAAGAAGAAAGCTCAGCCAGCTCAAAGAAAAGGAATATTCCTCTCTAGAGAATTCGAAGACTGGCGTAGAAAGAGAAAGGAGACAGCTGTAAAGATTAGGATAAGAAAAATTATAATTTTAATAATGTAGTGGGAATATGTCCCCACCATCCTTGATATATAAATAAGTCTGTAATTTTAGTTAGAGCAGGTTGGTAAAAGGAGCCAATCTCAATACTTAAGCAGAGGTTACTATAATTATACAAACTTAGAAGCAGACCTCTAATACTCTTGTTTTGTGACCGTTGGCAAGTATAAGCCTTCGGCTATTATACTTTTGTAGTAAAGCTTTATATTTCTTGTTGGCTCGGTTATCATTTTATTTTACAAAAGGATTTCTTAAAGTTAAAAAATTTTTTGTCAATCTAGAATAGCAAAAGGCCTTGGGAAAATAGGGCAAAGATTGTAAGTCCCGTTTTGAAAAGTACCAGTCGGATGAGCTAAATATACAAAAAAAATTTAAATTTTTTAGAAATCTAGATGTTGAAAGAACAATTGATTTTTAAATGTTAAAATGAATTGTAAGAGGAAGTTTAAGGTTGAATTTTAAAGTCCTTCTTAACAAATCTCTTAGCAGATTATCTGGACAGAAAAAATCCAGGTTAGGTGTTTTCAACAAAGAATTTCTTAAAAGATTCATGAAGCATTTAAAATTTAGAAAGGTTTAAGCCAACTATAATAAATCAATAATACTCTTTTAAATACTATACTACAAAACAAACAGATAAGTAATAAAAGCATGATGAGTCATACTTACTCTCAAATACTATACGACAAAATAAAGAGATAAGAAATAAAGATATGATGAGTCATACTTGCACTCAGACAAAGTAATAATAATGCAAGTGCTTATGACGTAAGCAATGATGATATAAAAGATCCGGTAGTCAACAAGTTACCGGTATACCTTCCTTTTTTCAGCTATAAAAGAAACTTGCCTTCTGCTTAATACTCACACACTTGAAAGCTCTCAAAACTCAAAGTATATAAGAATTTGCAGGAATAAGGCAACATAGAAAAACAAAAGCTGAAAAGGTATAATTTTATACTTTGTTCATATATTTTTATATAAGTATCCTCTCCTCTCTGGACTGAACCTTTGTGTGATCTCTCTAGTTGAGTGACGAGAAATTTCTTTTAATATGAACAGAATATTAGAAATAAAAGAAAGATTAGAAAGAAATGAGTTAGAATTACAACGATATAAAATCTTAATAAAATTTTATCCTATTAGAATAAAGCAGCATACCGAAGAACTAAGAAACGAGAATAGAGAATATAGATTTTATCATATATTAATAGACTGGATGAAAGAAACAGTAAACCAATATATAGACAAATTAGCCTATTATACCGAAAAGATAACTATTATAGAGAAAGAAATACAGGAATTAAATTTAAAATTAACTTCATTAATTCTATTTGAGAACGAAGACTTATCTTTTAGAATTTTTAAACCCTCGGTTTAAAATTATGAATAGAATTTTAGAACTTAGATATCAGATAGAACTAGCCACAGAACAGTTAATAAAGGCAAATCATACCCATGAATTTTGTCAAAATAGACTAAAAAGTTATAATGATGAACTTATAACTTACAGAGGATCTTTCGAATTATATAAATGGCATGAATCTAAAATAATAGAATATACTACTAAAATAATTCAATTTAGAATTATTAAAGAAAATTTGGAGTCTGAGATATATATATATATATATATATATATATATATATATATATATATATATATATATATATATATATCAACAGCTTGTAAGTTGATTTTTTGTACGGTGTTTCTAATTGCTTCATTTTGAGCTTATAAGCCAAAAAAAATATTATGTAGCTTTTGGAGTTAAAAAACAGGGCCTTTTATAAAAGTATTCAAGAAATTAAAATTTTCTTTCACCCCAACATTTGGCTCATAATTTTCTCTAACTAAACAAATTTCAAAATATCCAGAAATACATTCCAAGACAAACCTTTCACCTCCCTTACTTTCCACCTTCTTAAACCGTTTAAATTAACGTTTCAAGTTCAAGTGATTTTAGCTCTTCAGAGTTCCATCGATTTCGCTCTTCGTTCATTCCATAACCGATTTCTACAAAAAAAGTAAGATTTCTGAAAATCAAAAAATTTTGGTGTTTCATTAGGTTTTTCTTTGTTTTTGAATTTGATTTGATTTTCGTTTTTGTTGGTTGCCTAGCAAGTATACTAGATCGTATTCAGTAGCACGTGGCAAGTACAAGTGTCATTCCCACGAGGAGCAAGGGAAATTATTTAAACCAAGTTGCAAATCAGTGAGTTTAAGTTTATAGAACAACAAAAGTTGATATTTAACAAAGAGAATGCTGAAAATAAAAATTGCAATGAAAACAGAAAGTTTGGTTGCTCTGGTTTGGTTGCTTCTAGCAAATTTATACTGTAGCAGGCAAGTCTAGTAGGCAGACAGACACAGTTTAATTTCTCTCTTATTTCTAACAAGTTAAAGTTCATAGATCTAGGTTCCTTACTCTAAATGTACTAAACATAGCTCTCGTATCCTGTTTAGCTTCTTTAAAGTTTAACTTATAGGTTTCCCGTCATAAGTTATTTCTTACGCATTAAGCTTGAGCAAGTTTTCTACTTATTAGAAATTCCTAGCACTTCCAGGCACCTCTCGGTTATTTCTAGAAGTGTGTCTTGTGTTTAGATCCATGTTAGCAATAATACCTTTCGGTTCATTTTGTTAACATTAAGTATAAGTTTGGCCTAACTTATTTTAAATCTAAGCTCAACACAAGAACAATCAGCATTAAAATTGGTGTTAGAAATAAAGAGAGAGAGTTGCAAACCATGGTTAACCCATCTACCTAGCTAGCTTTACCCGCCAATGGATTTAGTTAGCCACAAACATAATTAAACACAAGAAATCAACAATAAATATGAACATACTTGATATATTAATAATAAACTGAAAATAATACAAATGATAAGAGAGGGTGAAGCCAATACCAAGCTTGGCTAAAATGGCGGTAATTGGCCGAAATATATAGTGTGGTTTTGAAGGATCTAGATACACCACTTACACCAATATAATAATCCTAGATAAGGGATTACATCATCTGATCTAAAAGTTCTTCTAGAAGATAAGGAAGTGGTCCAATAGGAATTCACCAAAGTGGGAAATAAAATAAGATAACCAATCCACTAGCTCCACTTGCAAAAGCTTCTCCAATAAGCATCCAAAAATCTTTTAGAAGCAAAATAATAAACTTTTTTTGGTCTTTTTATTCAGCCATGTTAGCGTGGCCACCTCGTTCTTTTATGTCTGCTCATTCTGCTTGCTCTAACTATCTTTCTGTATGCTTTGCTTACCATTCTGCCTGCTTTACTTGTTTTCTTGACTGTTTGATCCCGTTTTCTCCTCATTCTCTACATATTCTACTACTTTGAAGAGAAACCTCAAATACTAACAAAAAGCACTAATAAATGTCACATTTTAGTTCCGAATTGGATGATTTCAAGGTTAAATTACTAATATTTGCATGGTATAAATTGCACTTATCAAATTCCCCCACACTTAAGCATTTGTTTGTCCTCAAGCAAAGATAGAACAAAGAACAGTTAAAAAAGAAGAAAACAAAACAGAATAAGAGTGGTAATCAACATTTATCCTTTTCCTTAAGAAAGCAAAACAGTTTGCTTAAAACATAAGAATTGAAGGTAAGAGATGAATGCCCCCACGCTTAAAAAGAAACATGTTCTCAAAAACATGCTAAAACTACAAATTAAAGTTGTTTTCATAATAAACCTTCCTATAATGAACCAACTTCCTCACCAACAGATTTCACTCAATTCGTAGGGTGAGTTTTGAGAAATCACTCAACAGCTTAAACACAACATTCAAAAAGCCATAGGCTTGATTATCGGTCTCATCTCCACCACTTAAAATATTGATCACAAACACAATCAAAAGGACTTTTATTCGGGTTGTAATGTTGGCTAAGGGTTGGGTGTGTCAAGTGAAGGCATTTTGTGTGTGAGGTGATTTTACCAAGGTAAGCATTGATGATTGTACAACAAGTAGTGTGGTTGCTAACCCATGAATCAAGAGAGAGAATTTCATATTCAAGGATAATCAATGGAGGAATAGAGCAATCAAAACTTCAGAATAGAGCCATCATTCTAGCAAGAAGATTCCAAGAAGATAAACACAACAAACTTTTTCGACATTGAGCGAGAAGATTTTTGCTTGCTTTTCCAACAGTGAACATATGCACAATTGATGAACTTTTTCTTTTTCTCTTTTTTTTTGTTTTTGATATTATTTTCTTTGTACAATGAAGAACATAGGCTGGAAAGAAATAATGAATTTGACAAAAGCTCAATAAATTTTTCTTGAAAAGATTTGTGTTGAAAGCAACTCAAAATGTTGTGAAAACTTGCTGTTTTTTGAAAATTTCCTTGGTAAAATCAGGGGTGAGAAGAAAGGTAAACAAAGTGAAAAAGCCTATGGGTTCTAGTTGATGTGTGTATGAAGGAAAGGGTTAAAAGGCTCAAAGGGGCTCACTAGGGGCATATTGTTTCAAGGGTGGCTTTTTGGTTGAAAAGTGTGTAATCCTAGTGCCTTTATCATGTTATGTAAGTGATCAATGATTGGTCTCGACAAGTACTATATCCAATTTCTCCCAAATCAAGTTCTAGCTTAAGTATGCATGTGTAAAGCCCTCTCAGAAAGAATTAAAAACAATGAATTTAGAGAGAGCGAGATGACTTTAAAATTTTAATCATTCATGCAAGAAAGATTTAGAAATTTAATTACTAATATGACAAAAGATGTTTGGAAGTTTGAGAACATAAAGAAGAACTGATTTAGTGATTAAATGGTAAATTTTTGGCTCAATTCCTCACTAAATATGGGTTAAGTTTCAGCTGGTTCATTCTAGTTGAGTTCATTGAAAAATAGTTCACCTTTGCAGTTTTTACTTGCTTAATTGATCAACTTTACTTGCTAATTATAAGTCTATGATCACTAACCTAACTCAAGCATTTTACGTAGACTATTTGTTCTCAAAAGGGGTCAAAGTTTTCATGTTAATCACCACACTTAAAAATAATAAAGTCAACAGGCAAAATAATCCATTAAATACCAGAAATCAATAAGAATGTAGCACTCAAAGAATTAGCAGCAGTTAATATTTTCCAGCAGCAGTAAGAAAGTAATCAATAGCAACAATCAGCAGCAGTCAAAAATAACTGACAGCAATCAAATATCGGCAGTCAAAATATAAACCACTCCCCCCCCTCCCCCATACACACTGACACATTGCTTTGTCCCCAAATTAAGGAACGAAATTAAGTGATATCCACCAAAAACAGTAAGCAAGTAAAGAGGGTGAGTGGAAATTACCTTTTAATGGCATTATTTTTAAGCAAAAGTGGAAGTGAAATACCAGGAAGTGTGAGATGCAGATTATCCCAATCTAGGAAGTTACCGATCAAAAATCAAACTGTATGTATGGAAAAAAATGATTGAAGTCTTGGTGTTTCCCCCCACACTAAATTCATTGGCTCCTACAAAAGATAAAAGAGAAACATTAAAGAGATAATAAAATAGAATAAAGGAAACAAATATTTACAGGGATAGAAATTAAGCTTGGGCTCAAAAGTTGCTCCAATTGGTATTTAGAGCGGACACCACTTGTCTTGGTTGCTTCAAGGGCGATGTAACTGCTGCATTTCAGCAGCAATTTCTGCTTGTTCATTTGACAAGTAAGGTTTAAGCCTTTGGCCATTAACTTTGAACATTTGCCCATTTTTAGTAGTGATTTCTACGGTTCCATGGGAAAAAACTTTATGAACTGTATATGGGCCTGACCATCTTGACTTTAATTTCCCCGGAAATAGTGTCAATCTTGATTCATATAAAAGCACTTATTGTCCGGGTTGGAACTCCTTCTTCTAAATCTTTTGATCATGCCATTTTTTTTGTCTTTTCTTTGTAACTCATGGCATTCTCATAACTAAATAACCTGAATTCTTCCAACTCATTGAGTTGTAACCTTCTCTGCTCTCGTACTGTATTCCTATCAAAATTCAACAAAGTTAGTGCCCACAAAGCTTTAAACTCTAACTCAACAAGTAAATGGCAAGCTTTTCCATAGAGCAATCTAAATAGGGACATTCTAATGGGGGTTTTATAGGCTGTTCTGTAAGCCCATAGTGCATTATCAAGTTTAATTGCCCAATCCTTCCCAGAGTTACTAACAATTTTCTCAAGAATTCTCTTGATTTCCTTGTTAGAAATTTCTACTTGCCCACTTGTTTGTGGGTGATAAGGAGTGGCTATCCTATGTGTTACCCCACATTTGTTAAGCGATTTTTCAAACTAATTGTTGCAAAAATGTGTCCCTTGATCACTTATTATTGCTCTAGGCACCCTAAAATGGATAAAAAGCTTTTTCAGAAATTTAACAACTATCCAAGCATCATTTTTTGGGCTAGCAATGGCTTTAACCCATTTACTGACATAATCAATAGCTAAGAGTATGTATTTATTACCATGTGAGTTTGGAAATGGGCCCATGAAGTCAATGCCCCAAACATCAAAGATTTCACATACCACAATGTTGTTTAGGGGCATAGCATTTCTAGCAGAGATGTTACTTGTTCTTTGGCACTCATTGCACTCTATAACAAACCTTTGGCAGTCCTTAGAGATTGTAGGCCAATAAAAACCACATTCTAGCACTTTTGCTGCAGTTTTGCTTGCTCCAAAGTTTCCACCTGCTTCTTTGCTATGACACATGTTTAGAATGGTTGGAATCTCTTCTTTAGGAATGCATCTTCTTATAATTTGATCTATACACAATTTAAAAAGAAAAGGTTCCTCCCAAAAGTAATATTTCAGGTTAGCAAAGAATTTTTTTCTCTTGTGCATAAGGCAAAAGAGGTTTAACACCATATGCAAGGTAATTATGAAAGTCAGCAAACTAAGGGAAAGATCTCACCATGAAAAGTTGCTCATCTGGAAATGTATCAGAAATTTCTGGTTGCTCCACTTGATTGCCTTCTGGAATTCGGGATAAATGATCAGCTGCTACATTTTCTGAGCCCTTCTTGTCTTGAATCTCCAAATCAAACTCTTGAAGAAGCAATAGCCACCTAATTAGCCTTGGTTTTGCATCCTTTTTGGCTAATAGGTGCTTCAAAGCTATGTGATCAATAAAGATAGTGACTTTTGATAGTACCAAATATGATCTGAACTTATCAAAGGCATACACCACAAACAAGTAATTCTTTTTCAGTCACTATGTAGTTTTGTTGTGTTTTAGTGAGAGTTTTACTTGCGTAATAGATAGGCCAAAAATTCTTGTCAATTCTTTGGCCCAAAATAGCTCCAATGCTAGTATCACTTGCATCACACATAAGTTCAAATGGGTGCTCCCAATCTAGAGCAATCAAAATGGGTGCATTGACAAGTTTTGTCTTCAACTCATTAAATGCCTTCAAGCAAGCATCATCAAACTTAAATTCAGTGTCTTTGTAGAGTAGGGTTGTCAATGGCTGAGCTATCTTGGAGAAATCTTTGATGAATCTTCTATAGAATCCTATATGCCCAAGAAAGCTTTTGACTTCTTTGACTGATTTTGGGGCAGTCAACTTTTCAATGATCTCCACTTTTGCTTGATCCACTTCAATCCCTTTCTCTGAAATATTGTGGCCAAGAACAATACCTTTATTTACCATGAAATGGCACTTTTCCCAGTTTAGAACAAGATTGGTCTCTTTACAATGAAGTAAAATAGCTTCAAGATTACTCAGCAAGATTAGAAAGTTGCTTAATAAACTGAGAAGTCATCCATGAAGATTTCCATAGTTTTCTCCACCATATCATGGAAAATGGACATCATACATCTTTAGAATGTGTCTGGAGCATTGCAAGGTCCAAATGGCATCCTTGTATAAGCAAAGACACCATAGGGTCAGGTAAAAGCTATTTTCTCTTGATCCAATGAGTGGATCACAATCTGATTGTACCCTGAGTAACCATCGAGGAAATAATATAATTTATAATCGGCCAATCTCTCCAACATTTGATCAATGAAAGAAAGTGGGAAGTGATCCTTTCTAGTTGCTTCATTCAATTTGCGGTAGTCAATGCAAACTCTCCACCTTGTAACTGTTCTTGTAGGAATGAGCTCATTCTTTTCATTGGTCACCATTATCATTCCTCCCTTCTTTGACATAACTTGGACTGGAGTTATCCAAACATTATCTCAAATAGGGTAGATAATGCCAGCATCCAAATGTTTGATTACTTCCTTCCTCACAACTTCTTTCATGTTAGGATTGAGTCTCCTTTGGGGCTGCACCATTGGTTTGCGATTTTCCTCTATGAGAATCCTGTGCACACAAATGGAAGCACTAATTCCTTTGATATCAGTAATGGCCCATGCAAGAGCCTCATTGTTCTTCCTCAGAACATTAATTAGTTGGGTTTTTTGGTCAGGGGTTAGCTTTGAGGAAATAATTACAGGAAGTTTGTTAGGGGGGTCAAGGAAGGCGTACTCAAGGTGAGGAGGCAAAGGTTTCAGCTCAAGGTTTAGAGGTTCTTCAAATGAGGTTTTTGGGGAAAGATTTGGTGTGTGATTTAGTGGCTCAATAGGTTATTTTCTATTCATGGGTGGTTGATAATTTGGTTGCTCCACTGTCTTGTTTGCCTGCTTCACAGTTTCTCCCTCCTCTACAGTTTCTAAAGCAGTCAAATCTTCCTCTTCAAAATCATTTTCTCCTAACTCCTGCATTAAAAAAGGATTCAAATTCACATCAGTAGGATTAAGAAAGTATCATTGATCATCAAAATTAGATGGATACTTCATTGCCACATTCAATATAAATACTACTTCTTCATCATGTATTTTTAGAATCAATTTTCCATCATTCACATTAATTAAAGCTCTTCTAGTAGCAAGGATTGGTCTGCCTAAAATGATGGGCACATGAAAATCTTCATCCATATCCATTATAATAAAGTCAACAGGCAGAATAAACTTTCCAACCTTAACCAAAACATCTTCTATAATGCCTCTAGGGTACCTAACAGTTCTATCAGCAAGTTGTATAGATACTGCAGTTGGTTGAGGTTCACCTAGGCCTAATTGCTTATAATTGTAATATGGCATCAGATTTATGCTTGCTCCTAAATCACAAAGTGCATTATCAATGCTTAAGGTACCAATAGAGCAAAGTATAAAGAAACTCCCTAGATCTTTGAGTTTCTTAGGCAAGGGTTGCCTAATTTGAAGGATAGAAGAGCAATCTCTATTTAGTTGCACCATGGCTACATTCTCTAACTTCTTCTTATTTGCCAGCAAGTCTTTCAAAAACTTCACATACATAGGCATTTATGCAAGTGCTTTTACAAAAGGAATGTTAATATGAAGTTTCTTAAATACTTCTAAAAACTTATCAAATTTCTTAGCCATCTCATGCTATTTTGCTCTTTGAGGATATGGAATCCTTGGTTGATAGGCTGGAATTGGCTGCTTTTCAGGAATGGGGTCAGTTAGGGGAGGAATAGATGGATCTTATTTTGCTTGCTCTAAGTCAGAAACGGGTTCTACCTGCCTCACTGGATTTTCTGTTGGATATGATGTATGCCCTTAAGGCAATTAGGGCGATATATCTTAATTATGTAATAGTACGAATAATTTATTTAATCAATAAAGGCATTTGTTCTTTTATTTATATCAATGTGTTTCTATACATATATATTATAGCTGGTTAAAATATATTCATTGATGTATGTATACAAAAGTCCTTGACATATCATAGCATGAAGTCAGAGAAATTATAGTTGGACTATATTTGGTGGAACCTACTTCATGTGCAATTATGATTATGTCTAAACTGTCCCTAGTCACAGTGTCATCAAGAAAGGATATTGATGAAACGGAAAGACTAGCATGTGGTTAACTTTCTTGGAAAGGGTCCAAGCAGTTAATCTCCTAAAGACTGAAGGTGGTGCCTTAAGCTTGACACATAGATATATCTGGGAGATATATTAGAGACCGCAGCAAGATAAACACTTGGTATATATATCAATGTGTTAGTGTTTATCTTCATGCAATAAGCTTTGTGAATGTCCTCATACTTGAGATGCTAGTTGCCTTGTGTGGTACTATTGCTATACTTTGGGTCATTGCTATGCACTCATTAATTTAGGGTGCTACGGGTGATTACGGGTATAGTGATGACAGCACGTTGGTAGGCTGAGTAGTCGGAAAGAATCCATCACTCCGGATATATTAAGGAGTTGTACCTGGCCACTTGTTGAAGTGATGATTGCCATAAACCTCTGATCAGAGTATGTGTTTGATAGAAATGGTTTCTAGTCAAACACACTATGGTAAAAGGCAATATACTTCGGTAACAAGTAAATAACTGGGATAGCTTGGAGCAACCTTGCTATTAGTGGGTTAACACTTTAACCGAACCCAATAAACCAGATGGAACTAATATTAAAGAATGGAAGGAATTTATCGCACTGGATAATTATTGCATTAACCGGGATTAAGTCATAAGCATAAATGACGTTCCGAGTAATGGGGGATGGTAGACCCTTGCTAGAGGCGTACTACAGTCGTTTAAGGGAATCAAGTTCTATTCACGGTCTAGAACATCGAGCCAATGGTTCCATTAGAACAAGGGTTGGTTAAGCCTTAACAGCTCAATACTTCGGGATCCTATAAGGTCACACACATTGGACCTTCATCGGATTAAGTAAAGAACTAATAGATTTATTCTATTACAAAAATATAACATGAATAATAATTGGATTATTGTTTAATTGGTTAAAATTGATTAGATCAATTTTGGATAGACCAAGGAATTTATTTTGACCGATAACTAATTAATTAGAGTCATAAATAAATTATAATTATTAGATCAATTTCGGTTGGACCAAATTATTTATTTTGACTGGTAACTAATTTATTAGAGTAAAAAATAAAAATTTATTTGAAAGGATTTATAAGGAATTTTGCATTGGTAAGTTGGAACCGAAAAGTATAAAATATTTTGTACAAAGTTCGGTTGCTAAAAAATGCACAGCCCTTATTCATGGGCTGCACAAAGGCAGCCCATGATAAGTGGCGGCTCAATTAATATATATATATATATATATATATATATATATATATATATATATATATATATATATATATATTAATTGATTAATTAATGGGATGGGAGTAATACTCCCATCCCACATCGATGAAAGGGGAGCATTTTTGCTCCCCCAAGCCTATATATAGGCTATTTCCTTTCCTTTCAAATTGTACCAAGCTCAAAGCATAAAACCTAAACGAGATAATTAATCTCTTGGGTACTTGAGCAAGTTATTTTTGTGGAGCCTTAATTTATTCGGGCACTGCTAGTTTATATTTTGGGTGAGGCTTCTAGAGTGGTCTAGCAACTACTCGAGGCTTCTTAGTTCTTCCTCCTGGGGAGGTTTTGGTTGGTGGGGTTCATGTGGATACTGATAGAGGCTATCCTACGATTGGAGGCTTGTGCAAGAAGGTCCTGCAAAAGCACGCTTCAACTGGTAAGTTTTTTCTTTCTCTTTTAATTATTAAGTCTTTTTCTTTAAGCGTTTTTAGACTTAATAATTATGCTTAGGTTATTTTACATGCTTAGTTTATTTTATGCTTAGGTTATAACTTAGAGTTATAACATGCTTAGTATAAAATAAATATATTAGGATATAATTTGGAATTATGGTATGCCTAGTCCTTTAGCATGCTAACCTAGGTAGAGAATTATTTAGTTAAGGCTTTATTTAATTTATATGCAACTAATAGGAGTTCCTGGGACAGGGACAAAATTTTGAATTTCCGTCATGCCTCTTATGCATGTTCAAATTGACTGTCAGTTCCCAACAGTGGTATCAGAGCCTGCCTATTTAGTGCATAATTAAGTAAGAAGCAAACTAAATATTATTTTCTAAATGAAATGATTTGTTTATTTAATTGTTTGGAACAATATATATAAACTTCTGCCTTTCATTTCAAGGTTAGAAATTGGTTATGAATAATTTTGAATAAGCCTGCTCAACTTACTCAAATTATACAAGTGTCAATAATTTATTTAAATTACATGGGTTTAGATGCTCCCAATTTACATGAATTGGAAGAACAAAATTTATTAGTTCAAGAGAATCCATTGGTCTTCAAGTTTGTGCCCGTATTTGTTCTGGCTAAGGATTGGACTTGGTGTCTAGTCCTCATAGGGCACCTCTCCTACCTAGGAACCTATATCGGTGCAATTTGAATTGACCAATCGGGGGATTAATATGAACTAATTTATTTTTAGTATATAAGATGGTGCTTATATATGTTTCTATAACAAAGTAAAAAAATTAAAATTGTTGAATAAAAGCTTAAAGGAAATGCAATATAAATATAACAAATAAAAGTGTTAATTATTTTGCATATAATCTAGGTTGATGAAATAATTATAATAAAGAGCTGAACCCACCTAAGGTTAGACCTTATAAATTAATTCTAAAATTCCCTGAATTAATACAAGTCATTATAATTTTGTCCATCTGATAAAATCCTAGATTGGGTGAGACGTTTAACACCAATAAAATCCCAAAGTAAATATATTAAGGCAAGTTATAGTCTTCCTTACTCAAATTTATAATACGGTCTTTTTGGGCTCTCAAAGTGCTACGCAAAGCGTTCCTTTTAGTCCACATTGATTGGTTGTAAAGTTTGAGATAGGGTCTGCCTTAACAGAGCTGGGGTGGTCCACCATAAAATTGGGGGCTAGGCTAGGATCTAAGACATATTCAAGGAGATGCTAATATAAGAGCACACGTCCCTTGGGATTAGGGAACTTGAATGAATTAGCAATTGCATGTGATGCAAATGGAATGGGATTCCAACTATGACTTACTATTATGACTTGACTCATAAAATTGGGGGTTGTAATAGACTAGTTATAGATGCTACCTACTAGAAAATTTAGCTGGGCTAAAATTCACTAATTCAATAGAATGGGCTATTGTAAATTTCGAAGAAAATAGTAGGAAAATGTATTTAATTAAAAGTCCTCATATTAAATACATGTACTTAAACTAATATCTAAACACTTTTCTTTTCTTATGTCTTAGGTTGAAAATGGCTTCCAATTTTAATCTCCGTATGTTACTTGACACCAAATTGAATGGCTCGAACTTTTCTGATTGGTTCTGAGCAGTGAGAATAGTTCTCAGATCTGAAGGAATTGCCTATGTCCTAAGTGAAATTTTCCCTATAGAACCTGATGTTGAGGATCATGTGGAACATGAAGCCTGGTTGAAGCACAGGAAAGATCGTGAGACTGCCATGTGTATTATGTTGGGGTCCATGAATCCTGAGCTTCAGAAAAAACATGAGAACATGCCCTTGGAGGATATGGTTCTCCATCTTGAAGAACTCTTTTCGGAGAGGGAGAGGACAGAGAGGTATGAGACCTCCAAGCTCCTCTTCGGGACTAAGATGCAGGCTGGCACCTCTGCCTCTCAGCATGTACTAAAACTTTTGGGATACCTTGAGAAGCTGAATCGATTGGGATTCGAGATGAATCATGACTTGAGCATTGACCTCGTGTTGATGTCCTTGACAGATAGTTACTCAGGCTTCGTAACTAACTATTACATGAACAGGATTAATTCAACTATCCCTGAATTAATTAACATGCTGAAAATAGTAGAACCTCAGATCAAGAAAGATCAGAAACCTCTACTGTTGGTTGAAAAAGGCAAGGCTTCTAAGAAGAAGAAGCAGGCACTGGGTGCCAAGAAAAGAATCAGTAAGAAGAAGATTGAAAAGAAGGCATCTAAGTATGTCTGCTTCCAATGTGGGAAACCGGGACATTGGAAGAGGGATTGCAAAGCTCCTGCTTCTGAGCATTTGAAGAAGAAGCCTACAGAGGCATCTACTTCAGGTATATTTGTAATTGAAAACTTTGCTACTTTTCCGCAAGAATCCACTTAGGTATTAGATACTGGTTGTGGTTCTCATATCTGTTCTTCTGTGCAGGGACTAAGGAACTGTAGAAAACTTGCAAAAGGGGAGATGGACCTACGTGTGGGAAATGGAGCCAGAGTTGCTGCATTAGCCGTAGGGAGCTTTAGTCTTGTTTTGCCAAGTGGACTTGTTTTAGTTTTGAATAATTGTTATTACATTCCAAGTGTTACTAAGAATATTGTATCTGTTGCGTGTTTAGCAACAAAGGGATTTGAAATTTTATTTTCGAATAATAATTGTCAGATTCGTTTGAATAATATTCTTTATGGTTATGGAATGTTGAAAGGTGGCATTTATATTCTTGATACTAAAACAGAAGTTTTCAATATAAACAATGTGAAGAAAGTTAAATTAGATAATGAGAATTCCTTTTACTTATGGCATTGCCGTTTAGGCCACATAAACAAAGATCGCTTAACCAAGTTGCATAAGCGTGGAGACTTGGGCTCAATAGACTTAGAGTCTTATGGTGATTGCGAACCTTGTTTAAAAGGAAAAATGACAAAGTTACCCTTTAAAGGGAAGGGTGAATGAGCCACGAGTACATTGGAACTTATACACACTGATGTGTGTGGTCCAATGAGTGTTCAGGCACTAGGAAGATACTCCTACTTCATAACCTTTATTGATGATTACTCACGATACGGTTATTTGTACTTGATGAAGCACAAGTCTGAAAGTTTTGAAAAATTCAAACTATTCAGAGCTGAAGTAGAGAAACAGCTTGAGAAAAGTATTAAAACACTTCGATCGGATTGAGGTGGAGAATACTTAAGTCAGGAGTTTCAGGATTATCTAAAGGAAAATGGGATAGTTCCCTAGTGGACCCCTCCTTATACACCCCAACATAATGGAGTGTCAAAAAGGAGGAATCGGACTTTATTAGATATGGTCAGGTCCATGATGAGCCATACAGTTCTTAGTAAATCCCTTTGGGGATATGCACTTGAGAGCGCGGTTTATGTCTTAAACAGAGTGCCCTCTAAATCAGTTGATTTTACACCTTATGAAAGACGGTGTACAAAAAGCCATCTCTAAATCACTTAAGAGTATGGGGTTGTCCTGCTATGGTAAAGAGGATAGCGTCAGATAAGCTAAATGCCAAGGCTGATAAATGTCTGTTCATTGGATATCCAAAGGAAACAATTGGATATCTGTTTTACCAACCCGAAGCATAAAAGGTATTTGTGTCTCGGAATGCTCACTTTTTGGAAAAGGAACACTTACTTGAAAAGGTCAGTGGGAGCAATATTGAACTGGAAGTTCAACAGGAAGAAACAGATGATCAACTAATTGACCCCGTTCTAGATACACAAGAGAGTGTGATCCAAGAACAAACTGTCGAAACACAATCATTGCGAAGATCAAGTCGTGTTCATAAGGGTCCCGATAGATATGGGTTTATTATCACTAATGATAAGGAACTATATCTTGTGGAGGATGATGAACCAAGGACATATGATGAGGCAATAAAAAGCTCAGATTCTGATAAATGGCAAAAGGCCATGAAATCAGAAATGGATTCCATGTACGAGAACCAAGTTTGGAATTTGGTTGATGCACCGCAAGAGGTTAGACCAATTGGGTGCAAATGGGTCTTCAAGAAGAAGACAGACATGGATGGTAATGTAATTACCTATAAAGCAAGGTTGGTTGCGAAAGGTTATAGTCAACGGGAAGGTATTGACTATGATGAAACCTTCTCACCGGTAGCCATGCTCAAATCCATAAGGATACTCCTCGCCATTGCTGCTCATTACGATTATGAGATATGGCAGATGGATGTAAAAACAGCATTCCTGAATGGGGATTTAGACCGGGATGTATATATGACACAACCTGAGGGTTTTACATTTCAGAATGGCTCGAAGGTATGCAAGCTACAAAGATCCATTTATGGACTTAAGCAGGCATCAAGGAGTTGGAATATAAGGTTTAATCAGACAATCCGGGAACTGGATTTTTGCCCAAATGCAAATGAGCCTTGTGTTTACAAGAAGGTTAGTGGGAGTGCAGTCGTTTTTCTAGTATTGTATGTTGATGACATTCTGCTAATAGGAAATGACATTTCTCTTCTTCAAAACATTAAAGTATAGTTGTCAAGAAAGTTCTCCATGAAAGACCTTGGTGAAGCAGCATTTATACTAGGTATAAAGATCTACAGGGATAGATCCAAGAGGCTGTTAGGTCTTTCTTAAAGTACATATATAGACAAGGTGTTAAATAGGTTCAACCTTGAGCATTCTAAGAAAGGTTATCTCCCAATGACAAAGGGGATTAACCTATCTAAAGCTGAGTGTCCGAAGACAGATCAAGAGAGAATGCGCATGAAGGATATACCCTATGCATCCGCGATAGGATCCATCATGTATGCTATGATATATACTAGGCCGGATGTCTCTCAGGCTTTGAGCTTTACGAGCAGATATCAGTCGGATCCAGGTGAAAAACACTGGATGGCCGTCAAGGCAATCCTTAAGTACTTGAGAAGGACTAAGGATGAGTTCTTGATTTATGGAGAAGGTGATCTCACTATCAAAGGTTACACTGACGCAAGCTTTCAATCTGACAAGGATGACTTTAAGTCTCAGTCAGGTTTTGTGTATGTGTTAAATGGAAGGGCAGTATGCTGGAAGAGTTCCAAGCAAGAAACTACTGCTGATTCAACCACGGAATCTGAATACATTGCTGCATGCAAAGCAGCAAAAGAAGCTGTCTGGTTGAAGGGATTTATTGGTGATCTTGGTGTGGTGCCTGAGGCTATTGATCCAATTACTTTATATTGTGATAACAATGGTGCCATAGCTCAGGCAAAGGAACCACGGTCTCATAAGAAAAACAGACATGTATCCAGAAAGTATCATATAATCAGGGAGATTGTTGATGCTAAGATAATAAGATTAGAATATGTACCCACTGATCAGAACCTCGCGGATGGTCTGACAAAGCCATTGACTCAAGTCAAACATGACCAGCATGTTAAAGCATATGGATTAAAACATATGGCTAATTGGCCTTAGTGCAAGTGGGAGTTTGTTGGATATGATGTATGCCCTTAAGGCAATTAGGGCGATATATCTTAATTATGTAATAGTACGAATAATTTATTTAATCAATAAAGGCATTTGTTCTTTTGTTTATATCAATGTGTTTCTATACATATATATTATAGCTGGTTAAAATATATTCATTGATGTATGTATACAAAAGTCCTTGACATATCATAGCATGAAGTCAAAGAAATTATAGTTGGACTATATTTGGTGGAACCTACTTCATGTGCAATTATGATTATGTCTAAACTGTCCCTAGTCACAGTGTCATCAAGAAAGGATATTGATGAAATGGAAAGACTAGCAAGTGGTCAACTTTCTTGGAAAGGGTCCAAGCAGTTAATCTCCTAAAGACTGAAGGTGGTGCCTTAAGCTTGATACATGGATATATCTGGGAGATATATTAGAGACCGCAGCAAGATAAACACTTGGTATATATATCAATGTGTTAGTGTTTATCTTCATGCAATAAGCTTTGCGAATGTCCTCATACTTGAGATGCTAGTTGCCTTGTGTGGTACTATTGCTATACTTTGGGTCATTGCTATGCACTCATTAATTTAGGGTGCTACGGGTGATTACGGGTATAGTGATGACAGCACGTTAGTAGGCTGAGTAGTCGGAAAGAATCCATCGCTCTGGATATATTAAGGAGTTGTACCTGGCCACTTGTTGAAGTGATGATTGCCATAAACCTCTGATCAGAGTAGGTGTTTGATAGAAATGGTTTCTAGTCAAACACACTATGGTAAAAGGCAATATACTTCGGTAACAAGTAAATAACTGGGATAGCTTGGAGCAACCTTGCTATTAGTGGGTTAACACCTTAACCGAACCCAATAAACCAGATGGTACTAATATTAAAGTATGGAAGGAATTTATCGCACAGGATAATTATTGCATTAACCGGGATTAAGTCATAAGCATAAATGACGTTCCGAGTAATGGGGGATGGTAGACCCTTGCTAGAGGCGTACTACAGTCGTTTAAGGTAATCAAGTTCTATTCACGGTCTAGAACATCGAGCCAATGGTTCCATTAGAACAAGGGTTGGTTAAGCCTTAACAGCTTAATACTTCGGGATCCTATAAGGTCACACACATTGGACCTTCATCGGATTAAGTAAAGAACTAATAGATTTATTCTATTACAAAAATATAACATGAATAATAATTAGATTATTGTTTAATTGGTTAAAATTGATTAGATCAATTTTGGATAGACCAAGGAATTTATTTTGACCGATAACTAATTAATTAGAGTCATAAATAAATTATAATTGATTAGATCAATTTTGGTTGGACCAAATTATTTATTTTCACTGGTAACTAATTTATTAGAGTCCAAAATAAAAATTTATTTGAAAGGATTTATAAGGAATTTTGCATTGGTAAGTTGGAACTGAAAAGTATAAAATATTTTGTACAAAGTTCGGTTGCTGAAAAATGCACAGCCCTTATTCATGGGCTGCACAAAGGCAGCCCATGATAAGTGGCGGCTCAATTAATATATATATATATATATATATATATATATATATGGGAGTAATACTCCCATCCCACATTGATGAAAGGGAGAGCATTTTTGCTCCCCCAAGCCTATATATAGCTATTTTCTTTTCTTTCAAATTGTACCAAGCTCAAAGCATAAATCCTAAACGAGATAATTAATCTCTCGGGTACTTGAGCAAGTTATTTTTGTGGAGCCTTAATTTATTCGGGCACTGCTAGTTTATATTTTGGGTGAGGCTTCTAGATTGGTCTAGCAACTACTCGAGGCTTCTTAGTTCTTCCTCCTGGGGAGGTTTTGGTTGGTGGGGTTCGTGTGGATACTGATAGAGGCTATCCTACGATTGGAGGCTTGTGCAAGAAGGTCCTGCAAAAGCACGCTTCAACTGGTAAGTTTTTTCTTTCTCTTTTAATTATTAAGTCTTTTTCTTTAAGCGTTTTTAGACTTAATAATTATGCTTAGGTTATTTTACATGCTTAGTTTATTTTATGCTTAGGTTATAACTTAGAGTTATAACATGCTTAGTATAAAATAAATATACTAGGATATAATTTGGAATTATGGTATGCCTAGTCCTTTAGCATGCTAACCTAGGTAGAGAATTATTTAGTTAAGGCTTTATTTAATTTATATGCAACTATTAGGAGTTCCTGTGACAGGGACAAAATTTTGAATCTCCGTCATGCCTCTTATGCATGTTCAAATTGACTGTCAGTTCCCAACATTTTCTGCCTGCCCTTTGATTCCCTTGACTTTTAGAATGTTGCTCAGTCTCCTTTCCTGCACTTTCATCAATAACAACAGACTTTTTAGGTTTAAAATTATCACAAGTCTTACCGCACCTTAGAGTGACTGCTTTGCGTTCCTCCCTTGGGTTGGTTTCAATGTTGCTAGGCATCACTCCCTTGTTTTTGGGAGTCACAATGGTGGTGAGTTGCTGGAACTGAGTTTCCAAATTCTTCATAGAAGCTTGAGTTTGCTTCATGAATTGCATCATCATTTCCTTTATTTCTTCCATCTCGGACTTCTTTAGTTGTTGAGATGGTCTTGCTTGCTGCATATTTTGTTGTGGTTGTTAATAAAAGTTGTTTTGAGGCTTCTGGTAGGGAACCTACTAATTTGGGTTGCTCTAGGACAAATTAGGGTGGTTGCGCCACCCTGGATTATAGGTATTTTAGAATGGATTGTGCCTCTGGCTGTTTCCAATAAAATCACATTATTCTTGAGTGAGAGGAGTGTCACAATCAATGTTTCTATGGTTGCCACCATAGAAATCACAATTTGCTTGAGTATTTGAGATTGCGAAGACATTTTGCTTGGTAATTTGCTTCAAAATTAGATCCATCTTCTCAAAGAGCTTTGTAACAGATTCTAACTCCTTACTCTTGCTTCTTTCTTCTCAAACTGAATGCCATTTGTAGCTGGTGTTAACCAGCCTTTCAATGAGTTCATAAAGCTCTTTGGGGGCAAGTTCTTTAGGATCACCATTTACTGCAGATTCAATTTGGATCTTGTGTTGATCATGTAATCCATTGTAAAAGTTTTGCATTTGCATCCATAGTGGGATTTGATGATTTGGTGCCCTTCTTAAAAGCTCTTTGTATCTTTCCCATGCTTCGGTAAGGGATTCATCTGGTTTTTGCATGAAATGAGTTACTTCATTTTTGAGTTTGATTGCTTCCCTCGGTGGAAAGTATTTTGTGAGAAAGGCTTGTGCCATTTGATCCCAAGTTCTTATGGATTGGGGCTGAAGATTTTTTAGCCTTATCCCATAGAGAAAAGGGAAAAAGCTTGAGTCTAATGACATCATCCAAGATTGCACGATTTGTACGGAAAGTATCACATATAGTGACGAATTCTTGGATGTGTGCATTAGGATCTTCTCCCGGCAAACCTCCAAATTAAACGGCTGCCTGGAGTATTTGAATCATGAAGGATTTGATCTCAAAGAGGTTATTCCCCTCATTAGGTATCATAATGGAGGAAGAGTGTCCCTCGGTTGAAGGTCTCATGTATTCTTTGAGAGTTTGCCTTAGTGGGGGTAGGTTAACTTCACCCACAACCTTATATTGCTCATTGCCATTTGGGGGATTCATTTGATCAGCCATTCTTAGTTGCCTGCGCCTTCTTCTGGCTGCTCCACTCAATCTTTGGCAAGTTCTTTCAATTTCAGGGTATATTGGAATAAAGGGCAGTCCAGCTCTTCGCATACAACAACGAAAACAACTTCAAAAAGAAGAAATCCCATAATATGACAACAAATAGATTAAGCACACCAATTTACAAACAAAATTAAAAAAAATTCACATGTTGCTCCCCGGCAACGGCGCCAAAAACTTGTCGGTTTCCTAGCAAGTACACTAGATCATAATCTGTAGCACATGGTAAGTACAAGTGTCATTCCAACGAGGAGCAAGGGAAATTATTTAAACCAAGTTGCAAATCAGTGAGTTTAAGTTTACAGAATAATAAAAGTTGATATTTAACAAAGAGAATGCTGAAAATAAAAATTGCAATGAAAACAGAAAGTTTGGTTGCTCTGGTTTGGTTGCTTCTAACAAATTTATACTGTAGCAGGCAAGTCTAGCAGGCAGACAGACAGAGTTTAACTTCTCTCTTATTTCTAACAAGTTAAAGTTCATAGATCTAGGTTCCTTACTCTAAATGTACTAAACATAGCTCTCGCGTCGTGTTTAGCTTCTTTAATGTTTAACTTATAGGTTTCCCATCGTAAGTTATTCCTTAAGCATTAAGCCCGAGCAATTTTTCTACTTATTAGAAATTCCTAGCACTTCCAGGCACCTCTCAGTTCGTTCTAGAAGTGTGTCTTGTGTTTAGATCCATGTTAGCAATAATACCTTTCGGTTCATTTTGTTAACATTAAGTATAAGTTTGGCTTAACTTATTTTAAATCTAAGCTCAACACAAGAACAATCAGTATTAGAATTGGTGTTAGAAGAGAGTTACAAACCGTGGTTAACCCATCTGCCTAGCTAGCTTTACCCGCTAATCGATTTAGGTAGCCATAAACATAATTAAACACAAGAAATCAACAATAAATATGAACATACTTAATATATTAATAATAAACTGAAAATAATACAAATAATAAAAGAGGGTGAAGCCAATACCAAGCTTGGTAAAATTGTGGTAATTGGCTGAAATATATAGTGGGGTTTTGAAGGATCTAGATACACCACTTGCACCAATATAATAATCCTTAATAAGAGATTACATCATCTGATCTAAAGGTTCTTCTAGAAGATAAGAAAGTGGTCCAATAGGAATTCACCAATGTGGGAAATAAAATAAGATAACCAATCAACTAGCTCCACTTGCAAAAGCTTCTCCAATACGCATCCAAAAATCTTCTAGAAGCAAAATAATAAACTTTTTTGGTCTTTTTATTCAGCCATGTTAGCGTGGCCACCTCCTTCTTTTTATGTCTACTCATTCTGCTTGCTCTGACTATCTTTCTTCTTGCTCTGACTATCCTTCTGCTTGCTCTACTCATATTTCTGCCTGCTTTGCTTGTTTTCTTGACTGCTTGATCCCGTTTTCTCCTCATTCTCTACATATTCTACTACTTTGAAGAGAAACTTGAAATACTAACAAAGAGCACTAATAATTCTCACATTTTAGCTCCTAATTGGATGATTTCAAGGTTAAATTACTAATATTTTCATTGTATAAATTGCACTTATCAGTTTTGAATCTCTGATTTGATTTAGTTATCTGGATCAAGTTATTTTGTTTTAGATTTGTTAGATAAAAAGTTGAATCTCTGATTTGATTCGATTATCTCTGATTTGCTTCCAGATTTGAATCTCTGTTGGATATAAAGAGTTTGCACATAAGGTGTTTTATGAATTGCCTGAGTGGTGTTGAGATTATTGTATATAAAGTTGTTAGAGTTTTGCTTACAAGTTCATCAAACGTTGATTTGATTTGCAACTTATTTGTTTGGATTTCTGTTTTGAAGGATAAAAATCAAAGATATTGATGTGTTTTTATCATATTTGTATTTAATTTTGCATTTTCATTTTTTTGTGTATCTAGTAGTTATCTGGTATTTACCTGGCAAGAAACTGGTAGCTTTTCATATAAGAAATGGGTATTTACCTGGTAAGAAACTAATAGTTTTCTAATTCGCAATTTTCATACAAGAAACTGGTATTTACCTGGTAAGAAATTGGTAGTTTTCTAAATTCGCAATTTTTATCAGATAAACTTTTCCTATCAGATATGTACTAATTATTTACCAATTTCCTACATGTTCATTACTTGATTTTTTTTTAATATAGTGATTTTGAATTTATTGCAAATCATTTTACATTTGTTGGGAAACAATGATCCGAAAGAACAAGTTGAAGACAGATCTAGATCATGTTTGAAGAAAACAAAAACTTAAGGAACAAAACATGTAATCTCCTTGATCCAAAATGGAAGCATCCGGACTAGAAAAAGTCATCAGGATATTCATTGAAGACTACAAGTACCTAAGCACATAATGAAAGCATTCGGTTAAAGTTTGGAAAGGAAATAAACTTTGAACTGCTCAAGATCAGCATCCGGAAGAAGACTGATTGAGTAGCATCCGAATATATCAAGACTAAAGTCATCCGAAAGATAAAGCTAACAAGATAAAGGGAAAATTTTTCCCTCTCTTTTTTTGGTCTAATAGTCAAAGATCCGTTCCCCTTATGTAAGACAAAATAACAGCTAGCAAGCTTTTCAGAAAAGGACAGAAGGACTGACACATGAAAGAGAAAAGTTAACAACCTTTTCTACCTAGGCCAATTGGAAAGGTGAGTGGAGCACACTCACCGGACTACTGGCGTAAAAGTCAGTGAATCGCTAAAATACAAGGAAAACGATCACTGACAACTTTTCAGCCTCAATCCCAAGGATTCAAATGGGACATTTACTCAGTCTAATAGACTGATGATGGTTCCAAAAGGGCCACATCTTACTTGATCAACGGTGAAGATTTAATTCATCAGAATGGCTACATTTATGAGGCTAGCCTATAAAAGAGAAGCTTCACAAGTTGAGAAGGGCTAGTTGTTTTAAAGAAAGCATACACAAAAGAATCCGCTATTACGATCAGTAACATAATCCCTCCAAGAAACAAATCATTCCAAATTTGTTTGTAAGAATTCTCAAGTGAGTTATAAACTTGAAGAATTCAAAAACAAAACCCTTGAGAAAAATCAAGTTGTAAAGATTTCATACTTGGGTGAGCATTGAGATTGGGATATAGCTTAGAGTTGGTGCTTTAAGTGGGATCTCCCTGTAGGACTCAGCTTAGTTTGGATAGAAATCTAAGTGGTATATCGTACTAAAGACAAGAGGACTTAGCTAGGATTTGGTGCTTCTAGTGGTATATCCTACATCCGAAAGCGGTTACCATTGGGAGACAAATTGTAATGCTTGATTCCTGCCAGTTGGAAAGGAATCCACTAGTGGAAAAAGCTCAGAGTAAGGACACTCCGGGGATTGGAGTGGGCGGGGCCGGACCAGGATAAAACTCTGTGTTTGATACTTTAACTCTTTACTTTATTTGCATAACATTTCATATTTGCATCATCCGGATCCAATATATCCGGAACATATCAAACACACTACACAAAGACTTTTTAAAGTCTGTTAATTCCGTAAAATGGGTCATTCACCCCCCCCCCTCTGACCTTACATGGACCCTTATAGGGACCAACAAGTGGTATTCGAACAAGTTCTCATAACTAGAGATCTAATAATCTCAAGATAAAGGTCCATATTTTGATCCAAGAATCAAAATGAGTTTCCAAAACTCACAACTCCTTCCGGAGGGTTATCTATTACCCGTCCTCCACTCTTCATTAGTGAAAAATCGGATAAAGAATTTCATTCAGGCACAAAGCATGATGGCATGGATACCTTTGAAAATGGCCCATATGATCCTACTCACGAAGTAGAGGGTATAACAACCCGCAATCCCTCAAATCTATGGGATGAGAATGATTACAAAAGATTGCGTGAAAACACAAATGCCATTAACATACTTCATTGTGCACTTAGTGTAGCTAAATTCAATAGGATATCCTGACGTCAGACTGTGCAAGAGATCTGGCAGAAACTGGAAGTGACCTATGAAGGAACAAACTAGGTCAAAGAAGCCAAAATCGATCTTCTATAATAGAAGCTAGAATCTTTCAAGATGGAGCCCAAAGAATTCATCAGCAGCATGAATACTAGATACATCAATCTTATAAATGAGATGAAAAGACTTGGAAAGGAGATCTCAGAAGTAGACATGGTCAAGAAAGTACTCCGGAGTCTCACCAAGGAATGGGACAATAAAAAGACTGCCATTGAGGAAGCTCATGACTTAAACTTCTATAGTTATGATGAGCTCATTGGTAATCTCCTAACTCAAGATCTATCCTTGGAGAGATATATTCAATAGGAGAAAAGGACGGAACAGAAGACGAATGCTATTGCGCTTAAGGCAGATTCTGTGGGAACAGCTTCCTCCGGATCAGACAAGCAACTAAAGGAATCTCATTACATCAAAGAGGATATGGCTATGCTAGCCAAATATTTCAATAGATTCCTAAAGAAGAAAGATAGGAGGAACTCCGAAAGGTATGAATCTAAGAGATAGAAGGAAGGCACCTCTAGAATGGACAAGCCAAGAAAAGCTCTAAAAGAAAAGAAAGATCAGGAAAAAGATGTTGCCTGCTTTGAATGTGGAGAAAAAGGCCACTTTAGAACCAAATGCCCCAAGCTCAAAAAAGACAAGACATACAAGAAGAAGGCAATGGTGGCCACATAGAGCAATAATGAAGAAAGCTATACCTTATCTTCAATAGAAGAAGAAGAAACTGCTAATTATGCATTCATGGCACTGACTGATCCGGAAGTAGAGCAATCTAGAAGAAATGCCTCTAAGCAAGATACTATGCAAATTCTAGAATTAGAATCAGAAATAGCCAACACTAAGGTAAACTCTCACTATAACTCTGTTTCTAACCTTGATCTTGCTAGGGCTCTAAGGATTGTGATCAACAACGTAAGGAAAAATACAAAGGCTATCAAATCTCTTCAAAGACATATGTTAGAATTGGCAAAAGATATTGAAGCAATGGCCCAAGACATCAATATGATAAGGGTGACAAAGCAGATTGATGTAGTTGGAGAAAACTACCTGAGAAATCAAGTGCATATACTAAGTGTCAATCTAATTGGGCTAGATAGGGAACTAGCTCTAATGAACGAGGCACCCGAAAGGAAACCTGATCCCTCACAAAGAAGAATGAATCCCAAACAAGCAGCATAAAGAAATCTAAACTCTATTGCTAAGAAGAATCTAGAACCCCCAAATCAAAGAGAAAAGAGACCCCAAAGGCAACCTCAAGCATAGAGATACACAGCTGCTCCTAAGGGAAAGGCTAAAGTAGTCTATAATGAGTAACCTATCAAGCAAAGAAAGAACCATATAGCAGAGGATGCATCCCCAACCAGCTTTCGGATAAATACCGGACAGACAAGCATACAAGAAGCTGGATACATTGGAAACCATGGAAAGGAAGATCTTGAGAAGATTCAGAAGAAGCATAAGCAAAACAGACCCATCTCAAGGTGCAGGTTTTATGGGAAAAACAATCATATTACTAAATTATGTAGATTGAAAAATGGTTATTATGATGCTATTTCTTGGCCTGAAATGGTTAATAACCCGAGAGGACCTAAATCTGATTGGGTACCCAAACCCACTTGATCTATTTTGCAGGTATGCCTTAGGTCTAGAGTAGATCAACATACATGGTACATTGATAGTGGATGCTCAAGGCACATGACTAGTGATGAGAAAGCCTTTATCACTCTAATCAGGAAGAAGGGTGGAAAAGTAAGCTTTGGAGACAATCAAAAGGGACAAATCATTAGACATGGAGCCATTGGATCTGAATTAAAGATAGAAGATGTCTCACTAGTTGATGGACTAAAGTTCAACCTGCTAAGTGTTGCTGAACTCTGTGATAAAGGGAGAAAAGTCACCTTTGACTCCGAAGGTTGCTCAATCATTGATATTCTAATTCAGAAGACTTAATTCTAGAATCAAAAAATTCTGGAGAAAGAGGGAAGTACAAATTCCAGATTCTTTTCAAATAAAGAAGTATAAAGAAGAAGACGAAGGAATCAACTTTAACTCAGAAGCACCACAAGGACATCTCAATCAACATGAGATAAATTTTATTGATGATCAAGAAGAGGAAGCTGAAGCATAATAAGAACAAGCTCCAGTTCAGCATACAGATCTTTAAATAGAGATTCGGACCCACAGGGATCATCCAATTGAAGTCATTTTTGACAATGTCTAAGATCCAGTTAGAACCAGAGGGCAACTTAACTGGATGATGAGTCATGCTGCTTTTGTCTCTCTCATTGAGCTAAAGAAATTTCAAGATGATAAAGGAGATGAAAGCTGGATGATGGCAATGCAAGAAGAACTAGATCAGTTAACTAGAAATGATGTCTGGGATCTAATGCCACTTTCGGAAGAAAAATCAATCATTAGCACCAAATGGGTATTTCGGAACAAGCTAGATGAATCCGGAGTTGTGGTGAGAAATAAAGCAAGGCTAGTGTGAGCGGGAGAGGTTTTAATGGGTTGCACATGGGGTGCGGTGCGCGGGGCGCGGGGCGCCATTAAGTTTGGTGCAGTTTGAGGAAACCGCAATGTCGTTCTTTTAATAAAACGTTTGGTTTTATTAAAGTGAAAGTCAATTTTTAGTATTTTTTACGTAAACTTATTGAGTGTGAAAAACATGGCTTTTTATAAGCCAAAAAATGTGATTATATTGAGAAATACATTTGCACATTTTATCAAGAAAAGATATTTTTAAAATAAAGCATTTTTACTTTATTTGAAAAAAAAATAGAGTCGCCACCCAGTTCAGCCCCACCGGAATTATGGTATACTGATCTAAAATGGGATTTTTATACCAAAAAGAAAGTGAGATTCTGAGTTCGGATATTATAGGTACTCATATTGTTCAAATTATTTGGATTAATTTTGAAATTTTGGAATATGTGGTGATTTTTGCATTACAGCGGCTTTATTCAAGAAATAAAACAGGCATTATAATGACATAAATAAATAGATATTTGCTACTGAAATTTCGACAGAGTAACGGCAGCGTTTGGGTTCTGGCCCAGAAACTCGAATAGAGTTTCTTCACATTATGGACATTTCATCCGTACCTGCAAGCTTATTTACACATATTATAGTTTAAGTGGCTCCAGTGGCTCACTTAACCAGAGAAATGGAATGCAGTATGCGATAATAAAAGTAATAAAAATGAACTTTAAAGTTGGGCTTAGAGCCAATTACTCTCAGTTTACCTTTTCATCTGTCCAGGATGACTTGAGAGCCGGTGTAGGATCGAAGTTATCAAAGAGTGTGGTTTACTTGGAAAATAGGTTTAACCCAAGTTATGACTATAATCTTGGATTATTCTAAAAGAAAATGCGGAATTTTTGAGAGATTGAGTCATTTTTACACCAAAGATCACTATGAGATCTTAATCTAAAAAGATAGGAAAATGAGTTTATACTGAATATCGGTGATAAAACTTGGATTTGGGGGTGTTTTGATAGAGTTTTGAGGCTTTCGGGGCTCCCAGCGGGCTAATTACCTATGTTTGACCAAATTTTGACTATTTGATTTTTCAGTAGAAAATGCTAAATCGAAGCTTCCCTGGAATGTGGATTTTTAAATTTCGGATTTTGGATGACAATTCGATCCTTGTTGGCTCTTGTGTCTTATCATTAAACGAAATAGGCATAATTCCCAATTGGGCCAGAACTGACCTGTGCTAACAGCTAATTTCTCAAGGCTACAATCAGCAAGAAGGCATTGACTTCGAAGAGACATTTGCCCTTGTAGCAAGATTAGAGACAATTTGGATTCTGTGTGCTTTTACATCATTCATAGGATTCACATTATTCCAAATGGATGTCAAAAGTCCATTTCTGAATGGAGTAATCCAGGAAGAGGTTCATGTCAAGCAGCCACTTGGATTTGAAGACTCAAAACATCCAGGTCATGTGTACAAAATGAAGAAGGCCCTCTATGGATTGAAGCAAGCACCAAGAGCCTAGTATAAAAGACTTACTTCTTTCCTCATATCCAAGGGTTACATCTGGGGTAAAGTAGACACAACTCTCTTCATCAAAAAGAAAAAGGGTGATGTAATTCTAGCCCAGATCTATGTGGATGATATCATCTTTGGAGCAACAGATGAGAAGATGAGTGAAGAATTTAACACTCAAATGTAGAAGGAGTTTGAGATGTCAATGATGGGAGAACTCAATTTCTTTCTTGGTCTGCAAATCAAGCAGAGTCGAGATGGGATTTTTCATCAATCAATCCAAGTACACCAAGGAGATTCTGAAGAAGAAGCAAGCCAATGTCCACTCCCATGGGATCAGATACAGTCCTATCAAAGGATTATGAAGAAGGAGATGTATATCACAAGCTCTATAGAGGAATGATTGGATCACTTTTGTACTTGACAGCAAGCAGACCTGACAAACATTATGCAGCTTGCTACTATGCAAGGTATCAAATCAATCCAAAGGATTCTTATCTCAAAGTAGTGAAGAGAATCCTCATATATCTTCTAGGAACCACTGAAGGGGGTTATGGTATCCTAGTAATGGAGACTTCACACTCCAAGGCTTCACTAATGCACATTATGACAGAGATACTCTTGAAAGAAAGAGTACATCTGGAGGCTATCACTTTCTAGGAGATTGCTTGGTATCATGGTATAGCAAGAAGCAAACTTTAGTTGCCTTATCAACTATAGAAGCAGAATATATGGCAACTGAAAGTTGTGTTGCTCAACTATTATGGATCAAGCAACAATTGAAGGACTATGGAGTTCAATCCAGATGTGTTATATGTGACAACAAAAGTGCTATTGATGTGTCAAAGAACCAGTACTACACAGCAAGATGAAGCATGTCACCATCAGACACCATTTCATCCGGGATCATGTAATGAGGAAGGATGTTGCACTAGTATACATTCCAACCAATGAATGAAGGGCAGACATCTTTACTAAACCATTAAGTAAAGATCAATTCAACAAGCTAAGGGAGTCAATTGGAATGTCTAATCCAATTTAAAGAAGAATCTGGAAGACAATCTGGGATTAGTCTGGACTTGTACAAGTCAAGGAATCAGGAAGAAAAGAAGAAGTTAAGTTGACTCTGGATCTGGAAGGAAAATTACCAGATCAGTAGATAGACTTGACAAATGGCAGTAAAAGTGCGAAAAGGAAACTGCACACATTTTGAATTTCAAACGTTTATTGGGCATTACACGAGCGGTAAAATTTATAACTATCTTAAAAATTAAACCATTCCACTTCTCCGGTTTAAACGCCATTTACCTCTCTTCTTATACTTAACTGCCACATCATTAATCCAGTTAAGATTAACTGCATCCAGATTACCATTCTACCCTCACTTCGGAAATTCTATAAAAAAAAACCCCAAAATCTCTCTTATTCTTCACGCGAGCAACAATTTTACTGTTACTCTGCAATTTTCTCCCAAAAACCCTAAATTCCCAAAATCTTGAAATGGTATCAGATCAAACCACTCCTCCTCCTCCAAGATATATCTTTGTAGAATCCGATCTCAAAGATGAGGATTTTGCTCCTCTGAAACTCAAAAGTCCTGACCTTATAGTACCTTCAGACTACTTGGGGGATAATTTCTTATTCACTACAAAACCATTTTCCCAACTGTTAAAGGATCAACACCTAGAAGATTTTCTGAAAATCAACTACCCCACCTATCCGGACCTTATTAGAGAATTTTATGACAATATGATGATTCACTCCTATTATGATGCCCTCCGGACCAAAGTCTAAGCAATAGTCATCAATATCACACCGGAGTTCTTTGTGACTCAGTTTAAGATGAAGAATGATGGAGTTCAGTTAAGAAATGATGGTGATGATCTCCTAGTCAAGTATCATCCCAGGATGTGGCTTCCAGTCCACTACTTTGGAGATAAATTCTCCACAAACTCCTAGAATACTCCAACATGTTCTAGCTAAGTTCATCCTTATTCGGAAAGGATCTATCACCACCGCCTCTTCCTTTCAACACTACGTCCTATAGCACTGGGTAGAAAGTAGGGTTGTGAACATGCCAGTCTTAATAATACACTTCATGAGGTAGCATAGAAACTCCTATGGCACTCTCATCACCAAAATCCTTTTATAAAATGGAGTTTTGATCTATCCAAAACTCAATATATTCACGGGAAGGAGATCTTAGAAAAGAACTTCAAAAAGCTCAGTTTTGAAGAGAAATGGGATGAAGCAAAAGCTATTAAGCAAAGAGAAGAAAAGAAAGAAAAGAGCAAGGTTCGGAAGGCCGGAACCTTGACTAAGAATGCCCCGGAGGCTAAGCGAGCCAGAACCACAAAATCTAAAAATCAACAGAAGGTTAATCTAAAACCTATGATAGTGGAAAGAGAGGAAGATATTACAGATCAATAAACAATTACACAAATCTTGGCTAAATCCCCAGCCAAGAAGCCAAGAAGGAGGCTTATTAAGGCTGCTGATACAAAAATAAAGCCAGTATGTGAGTTAGAGGCTACTAAAAAAATTGCAGTAGCAGCTACTGCTATTAGGAAGGGGTGGAAGAAAGGGGAGAAGACCACCATAACTGACAACCTAGAGGGGGAAGACCAATTTGATAGTGAAGAAACTAGGGATAGGGAGCCAATACCAAAGAAACAACTAACCCAAAAGGGATCCACTTTTAACGAGGCCCTCAAGGCAAAAAGGGCTAAATTGGCTGCCAAAAGACCCTCTTCGGGAATTCATATTCAAGAGCCAGTTCTCCAGAGTCCAGAAAGAGCAGACATGAGCAAGGGAAAAGGAAATTGTTATTTTTGCCAAGAAGCCAGTCATCCCGGATAACCTCAATCCGGAGGATCCCGAATTTAACAAAATGAAGGCTGCAGATAAATACAATATGAAATCTAATCAGCTGACCAAAGAAGGACCCGAAGGCTCTTCTAGAACAGCCACTGATTCAAATCCCTCAATCCCCATTACTTTAATAGATCTAGCACTTCTTAAGGAGGCCGAATATTCAGAGGAAGATTTATTCCCATTTAAAGCCAGAATAGAGCCTCTTCTAGATAATTTATTAAACACAGAAGTTGAGGTGGTTGAATTGGAAAGACCTCAAGAGAAAATTGGAGGGAATAGTAAAGATAATGCCATTATTCCAAATACAGAAGAGGAAGTGATTGTTGTAAGTCATGTAAAAGCAATCGGAAGGGAGACTGAGGACATTTCTAGTCTTTTGGAGGCTAAGGTTATAGAACAAACCAAAGCAGAGCATACTAAGATTCAATAGTTAAATAAGGTAATCACCATCTCAAATAATGCTATTGTACTGCCTGGTAATTCCATTAAGGATAACTTAGGTGCAAACACCCAAATTGCATCTAAGGATAACCAGTCTATCCCGGAGCACAATGCTCCAAAGGAGGGAACTAGTCTAGGACCCAATGAGAATACTTCTAAAGTAGACTCTAAGGGAGAGGCTAATCCGGAGGATAGGTTAGAAGATAAGGCTGAATAAGAAAAAGATAAAGAGAGCCGTGAATCTGAATCTTCCAGATCAAGGGAATCCGAAAGTAGCTTTTGGTCAGAAGAGAGTTCCTCATCTGAAAGCACTCCTAAATAGCCAATTTCTAAGACAAATCCTGGCAGAGTTGATAAACTAATAACAACATTAAAGATGATACAAGAAGTTGCAGTTGAGAGGCAGGAAGAGAGCTATGTCAGGCAAACCCCTCAGAGTATATGCACTCAGCTCAAATCCGTGGAGAGCATAATAAATGATAAATCTTTGGCTCCAAATTTGAAGTTTAAATTAAGGGAAATTAAGGGAGTTGTCCCGAATATTGAAAGGAAGATAGAAGGATTCCCATCCACTGACTTAATTGCAGAAGCTTTCGTTTCCAAAATCGTTCTGGTGTTGGAACAGCTAAATTCCAATATTGCAGGAACAAATCGCTCTAAAGATCAAGCTTACACTAGAGCTGACAACAATTGTGCAACACTCATCTATCAGATCACCACCTCCTCAACATAAGTAACAACTGAGCTGAAAGAGCATCTTGATCGCAAGTTCGGAAACTTGGAAAAATTCATTCTTGAAGCCATAACAGAAGCTGGAAAAGGCATTACCTCCGGACTCACATTGTTAAATGACGAATATCAGGCTGCACAGGATTTGTTAACAAACTTCCTTAATGAAGAACTGCCCAAACTATTGAAGAAACATATAGATGACATCAGTGAGGATTTTGCAAGTCATCTCTCCAGAACTGATAAGCACATCTAGGAGCTAAAGGAGGCATTTCACAAGAATATGACAACCTTTAACTCCAGCCTTCACAATGCCCGGAGAGACATCATTCAGGAAGTTGAGCTCATAAAGTCAGGTATGGCTAATCTCACTCTTAATGCTCCTTCTACATCCTCCGAAAATCATCTACCAATCCGAATAGCCTTCTCCTCCTCTTCTATTAGAAGCTTGTCCAATCAATTAGGGATACAAGATTCTTTGGGTATAAGCGTAGCTTGACACTACTCAAGGCACTCTTCCCATTTTTTGAAGAAGTAGACCGGAAGCATGCTCTAAAGATGATTCTTAACATAGTCAAATCTTACAAACACCTCAAAGACCAAATCTAGCCACTCCATCTCCTTCCAGATACTGTTGAAACAATCTTGGAAAAGCTCTTGGAAGGGAATATTGACTACTCAGTCTACTTAAAGGCATGGCAAAAAAGTTGGGATAAAAGAACATATATGTTTATTGACCTTCAATATGATGCAAACAATAAGGGGGAGAAGAGCACAAGCAAAGAAGGGGAAGATGATGCTATGGAAGAGTAGAATAGTTCTATTGCAGAATAGCTGGTTTCCATTGTAAAATCTTGTAATAGCTAGTTCTATAATTTTCACTCATATATTTCTGTAATTGTAATCCAGAACTTCATGAGGTTAACTATTATTAACAGCAGAAGTATATAGTGAAAATATTCTACTCAAAATTTGCTTCTAAGTACAATCTATAATTGTACTTCAAAAACTTAGAAGCTAGAATGCAAAACCTTGGGGGAGTTAGGATGCTAAAATTATAGGGGAGCTAATCTGTAAGTGACTAAGTATCAAGAATCATACTTAGCTCATAAAACCCCTTTTACTTATGCTTATTTTTACTTATTTTTTGTTTCCATCAATGGGGGAAATTGTTGGGAAACAATGATCTGGAAGAACAAGTTGAAGACAAATCTGGATCAGGTTTGAAGAAAAAAAACTTAAGGAACAAAACATGTAATCTCCTTGATCCAAAATGGAAGAATCTGGACTAAAACAAGTCATCAGGACATTCATTGAAGACTACAAGTACCTAAGCATATAATGGAAGCATCCAGTTAAAGTTTGGAAAGGAAACAAACTTTGAACCACTCAAGATCAACATCCGGAAGAAGACTGATTGAGTAGCATCCGGATATATTAAGACTAAAGTCATCCGGAAGATAAAGCTAACAAGATAAAGGGAAAAGTTTCAAAAATAACTTTTCCCTCTCTTTTTTTGGTCTAATAGTCAAAGATCCTTTCCCCTTATGCAAGACAAAATAACAGCAAGCAATCTTTTCAGAAAAGAATAGAAGGACTAACACAGAAAAGAGAAAAGGAACAACCTTTTCTACCTAGACCAATAGGAAAGGCTCACCGGACCACTGGCGTAAAAGTTGGTGAATCGCTAAAATACAAGGAAAACAATCACTGATAACTTTTCAGCCTCAATCCCAATGATTCAAACTGGACAATTACTCAGTCTAATGGACTGATCTATAGTTTTGGAAGTGCCACATCTTACTTGATCAATGGTGAAGATTTAATTCAACACAACAACTACATTTATTAGGCTAGCCTATAAAAGAGAAGCTTCACAAGTTGAGAAAGGCTGGTTGTTTTGAAGAAAGCATACACAAGAGAATCCGCTATTACAATCAGTAACATAATCCTTCTAAGAAATAAATCTTTCCAAGTCATTTTGTAAGAATTCTCAAGTGAGTTATAAACTTGAGGAATTCAAAAACAAAACCCTTGAGAAAGATCAAGTTGTAAAGATCTCATACTTGGGTGAGTATTGAGATTGGGATAGAGCTTAAAGTTGGTGCTTTAAATGGGATCTCCCTGAAGGAGTCAGCTTAGGTTTGTGTAGAAATCTAAGTGGTATATCCTACTAAAGACAAGAGGACTCAACTAGGAGTTGGTGCTTCTAGTGGCATATCCTAAATTCGGAAGGGGTTTATATCCGGAGATAAATTGTAAGGCTTAATTCCTGCCAGTTGGAAAGGGATCCACTAGTGGAAAAAGCTCGGAGTAAGGACACTCCGGGGACTGGAGTAGGCGGGGCCAAACCAGGATAAAACTCTGTGTTTGATACTCTAACTCTTTACTTTATTTGCATAACATTTCATATTTGCATCATCCGGATCCAATATATCCAGAACATATCAAACACGCCACACAAAGACTTTTTAAAGTCTGTTAATTTGGCGAAATGGGTCATTCACCCCCCTCCCCCTCTGACCTTATATAAACCCTCACACGGACCAACAACATTCCCTACCAGATACTTACCAGATACATTCAAAAACTTTTTTCAACTATTGAGTTAAAAACAGATACTTACCAGATACCTACCAGATTCTGTTTAAAAACATATGAAAATACGATTCTTACCAGGTACCTACTAGTTACTTACCAGATACCTACCAGATTCTATTGAATTAAAAACAAAAAATTAAAATACGATTCTTACCAGTTACTTACCAGATACCTACCAGATTCTGTTGAATTAAAAAGGGAAATTGAAAATATATGAAAATACGATTCTTACTAATTACCTACCAGTTACTTATCAGATACTTATCAAATACTTATCAAATTCTGTTGAATTAAAAACAGAAATTCAAACATATGAAAATACGATTCTTACCAAGTATCTACCAATCAACCGAAAAAGAATTTCAAAAAAGTATATCACAATGGATGGCGTTTCAGAGATAAAAATGAGATGAGCAAAAAACTCTAAAGCGACATGTCAAAAAATGAACAGTTTGAAAGATAATGTCAAAATAAGATGAAATTTTTTTTAAAATGAACAGTAGCGTGAACAGTTAACAGTAGTGGAACATATTTGAGAAGGATGAAAACTTAAAATTGGTCATAGAGTGCAAGAAAAACATAAAAAATTAATTTAATAAATATAAAACTTAAACCATATATTTTTAATAATTTCCCTCAAAAAATAAGCTCCTTATAACTACCTTTGAGCTTTGACTAAGAATCTTATTATGACACCTCTATTCAATCATATACTCTCTCATGTCTACCATTTTTTTTTAATATTTACAAGTATCTTCATTAATATAATTTTGTTTGGGGCTTAATCACAGCTAAGGCTCCTCACACCTCCCAATAAATGTTTCCTTTTTTTATATAGCAATCATAAGCATTGGATTCCTAGGATGAAATTTCATCAAATAATGTTTGTTAGATTTAAACCATTTCACTTAAAGTTCTGGTTAATGGTATTTAATTATGATTTGGTATTAATATTCATTAACTATGTGTACAATAAGATATACACTTATCACATATGTGGTTTAAGCCTCATACTTCGAGATCACAAGTTTAATCTTAACCACTTGACTAAGAATTTACCACGTAAAAGCATAATAGATGATGTTTTTGAAGAAAATACAAGGGTATGTTTCTCATAGGGGTTACTTTGATTTTTTACAAAGTAATCAATCATATTTAGCCTTGATAATCTTTTGATGAATGGTTTGAATTTTGATCCAATCTTTAACTCTTAACTAGGTATGTCTCCCTCGACACTCTGAAAAATATGGCTTTATCAACTCAATTCAGGATTTTTTTTGGTAAATAATTATAACCTCCCTAAGGTTTGTACTAATATACACTATTACTTTCCTGAGTATTTTCAATACAACTCCATATATTTTGTTTCCATCCAACTATTACATCCTTCTGTTAACTTTTATAACGTTTCCATCAAAAAAACTTTTTATTTGACCAAATTACCCTTATTTTTTTGTTTTTCATCTACTTTATTTTCACAACATTTTTCATTTAAAAATTTAAGGTTCATATTCCTTTTCCAAATTTTCCGATTTTCATTCTTCCAAATAAAAAACTAGAAATCTAAAAACATGTTAATTTTCATCTACTTTGTTTTCCATTTTTTTACTTTAAAATAATAATTTCAATTTTATTGCTTGATTAGTATTGAAAAATAAGTTAAATATGACTATGTATATAGATCTCTATATAACTCAATGAAAAATTTAATTGACAAAACACAATCAAAACTTTATTTGAAATAAAGCTCCAATTATGTGTGTGTGAAAAATAATATGGGTGATTGAAATGTAAACTTTAATACACATTATAGATTTTGAATTTTATTTATCTTAAAATTTGTGTAGGCATCTGTTATATAAATTCAAAAGAATTCTTATCAATATAAATATGAAATTACATTAAACATTAACTCAATTTAAATATAATTTGATTTCATTTTTCAATAACGAATACATTTAATTTTTGATATTTTTTTTATCAATAACTTTTGATATTTTTATATAAGTAAAATCATAATATGCATAATATTATAAGAAAATATCAATATGACAATAATAAGAACGTACTAAAATCTTAATTTACATTATGATACGTTTAGATAATTTATAATTTAAAATATTTTATGTATTATTGTTAAATAATAAAATAAAATAATTGTAAAAGTAGATGCATGAAAGACAAAGAATATTAAAAGTGAATGAAATATTGTTTTTCTTCTCTTTCATTAAGGTTTAGCTTGGTATGATAAAATTCATTTGAAATTCTAATACTTTATTTTTGCAACCAATATGTAATTTTTTTATAAAGCTTTGATAATTTTATAGTTACCAAGTTTGATATTATTTGTTATTATTAGCATATATATAACATTAACTCTAACTATTGAATTGCTAAAAGAATTCAATAAATGAAAGAGGGAGAAAACAAGAAAGACATAAACTTTTAGATGAAAATATGTTCGTGATAATAAAGTAGATGAAAAATTAAAAAAAAAGGGTTATTTAGTCGAACAAAAAGATTTTTGGATGTAAAAGTTATAAAAGTTAACATAAAGAGCTAATAGTTGGATGGAAACAAAATATAAGGAGATATAACTAGTATTGAAAAAAATTCAGGAATGTAGTAATGCATTAGTGTAAACCTCGAAAATACCATAATTATTTACTTTTTTTTTTCAATTTGACTTACAAAATCTCAATTTGACTAGTTGTTAAGCTAGTAGCTAGTTTCTTGAGACCTCACGAAAAAAATCCTTCTTGTGGACTTGTATTAGAACTTAGAACAGGGCAACACAATATCAATCCACGGTCAATATCTACCTTTTGTAAAGTCTCTACAGCGATAAGAACTTCCATTTGGACTTTGTATTTTTCAATGGAACAAACAAGCCTCTCAAAGACCCTGGCTTAATCTACACCAATGTGTTTGATGCAAACTTCGACACTCTCGTGTAGGAACTAAACAAAGTCTAGATATAAACATGAGAGTACAAGTAGAAGTAGATTGGCCAAACTAACAGATGGCTCGTTGACCCAATTATTTGAAAAAGAGATTTGAAATGGATTAATGGGTGAATGACTTAAAAAATTTTGTTTATCTTTTAAATAAAAATTTATTATACAGTAACCCGTAGAGTTTAGACATTTTAAAACTTTAATGAAATTATTAAAACCAACAATTTTAATTTGATAAAAAAATAATAAATTTAATATTTCTTTTAATTTGAACTAATGTTCACAAGTTTTTTGTTTTATTCTTTGTTTCCTTTTTATTTTTTGACTTTTTGATTTTGTGTTAAATTAATTTTATTTAATTTTTAATAAAAATATTTTCTTTGCTAGTTAATGAGTAATGAAAATTATGTATAAACATCATAATGTGGACTCTAGGGTAAGTATTCATGTACTAATTTGGATCTTAATTTAGTACTATAATACTTTAATTTTTAGTATGTTATATTTTAATGTTCTCACATATTAAAAATAATAATTTTTAATAATTTTATTTAAATTGGTTGAATCTCATTTTTTATTTTAGTTGATCTTTACCTTCTTTCTTCACCATCGAATCGAAAGTATGATAGAATCTAACTAATCAATCATTGTTTTCTTTCCTTTATTTTGTTATTATTTTTATAAATTAAATGATGGATGGACATTCTAAAGAAAAATCAAGCCGTAATGAAACAAATTATGCTTGGAAGTAGAAATTACCAAAACGGTGGGATTTATTATTTCTTGTGTAAAAACTAAAAAGAAAATTGGCGGTGCAACGATGCGTTTTGGATACTGAATAGAACACATTTAGCCCGTAAATATTTTTTCTGCGTCTCTTACTTTCTGCATCTGTCTCTTCTTCCTCTGCGATTCCATTTCCAAACTCTTCAATTTCCTTCATCAATACAGCCCTTGATTTTTCCTTCCGATCGCGATTATGTTTCTCTTCATTATCGCAACCTTTTTTCCAGGCCTAGCACGCATCGAGCTCATTCTCTATTTAGGGTTTCGTATTTCCCTTGCTATTCCCCTAACTTAATCATTCACAATTGACCCCTCATCTTGACCTATACATGACTTTCTATAGAAAATTCATATTTCTCTGATACAATTTTATATTCTTGATTATTTTTTGGAGAGAAAGGTTCATTCGTAGATATGTCGGTGGTTCCTGTCAAATCTTCCTACAGAGATCGGACACTAGAGTTTTTGAGCGTAGCGGAGAGGCTTAAGAAATCGTTTTCTTCACCTAACAATGCCGCCGCATCCAGTGGGAAGCCTGACTCTACGCGTTCTGCGGTGGCTATCCAATCGGAGTTCAATAAACGAGCTTCGAAGATTGGGTTTGGGATTCATCAGACCTCTCAAAAACTATTTAAGCTGGCCAAACGTGAGTTTTCCTTCCATGTGTGTTTGATTGTCATTTTTTCTGATATGGATATAGCTGCTAGTGTTGTTGTTGTTGTCTGTTACCAAGTTTATTATCTGATGTACTGAATATATTACTCTGGATTTGAGTTCGGTTTTAAGAGAAATACTAGGGGATCTCACTTTAGTAATTTGGAATGCTTTGTTTTACTCTTTATTTTTGTAGGTTATTGCAGTGGTTTGTGTCATACTTATTGACGTCCATTATTGGATCTTTCCCTTTTTACGGAACCCAAAATTTGTTTGATAACATGTCAATTCAGAGCAATATGCTAACAATTAGCTGATTTGGATGGTATTTAATTGATGTTGGGGTTCGTACTTGTATCATTGTGATCTAAGAGCAATGTAGAGCAGCAACAGTTATTTAGAATCACGGCTAGGAAATCCATATTCTGCAATTAGTTAACTTCTGAGAAGAAGTGCTAGGGCCGTGTAGTGGATAAGTGGATTGCTCTTTGACTGTTCTGTAAAATTTGATTTTATTAACTAAATAGTTGCTTAATCACGTAACTATAGTGCTTGATGAAATTTGAATTTGGGATTATGTTAATTCTTTGTTACAAAATTATGAAGCTTTCGAAAATTTTGCACCTTAAAACATACATGAAATGGAATCGATGGTTCTTTTGTTAATTGAATTCCTATCTCCACATAATAGAACAACTTCTTGAATTGCAAACTTTTGTTGTTTAGAGTTGCAAATTACTCCATTTTTTATAATAGTCGTTTTACGCAATTCATCCTAGTCATTTATATTTATGTTGTTCTCATATCCCATTGCATGTTTATCCACTTCCTTACAATTTACCCTTATTTCCATATTAGACGTAATTTTAGGAGGGTTGCAGCTAGTTAAAAGGTACATTTGTGGCAGTGAATCAATTTTCATGCATCGGAACTTGTTAAATAGATTCAGTACTCCAACATTATTGGCTTATTAGTAGAGTTGATTCCATTTTACGTGTTTAATTAAGGAGTATAAGTTGTGGATCATTAAGGGTATATGGTAATTGAAATAGCCCATTTATTGTTTTCACAATCATGGTGATTATTGTAAAATGACAATTATAAAAAAAAACTAGGAGTTTTAATGGAAATTTTTATTATCCATCTCGTACTTTTGTTTTTGTGTCAATTAATTATTAACGTGGTAAATTTTTTTATCATTATGGTTTCATTTAAGATAGTGATTTTTATCTCTTAATCTCTTGTAATGTTTTGTGGGGTTTATTGTTGCACTTGCAGCTCTTGGAGAATGGTGGTTATAGATGAATAGTAAGGTCATGTTGAAATTAAAATATGACCTAATAGCTTTAAGCATACCTGCAAATTGTGGTCCATTTAAAGCCTGAGTTTGCTTTGTGAACCTTTATTATTTGATAAACTTATCCACTCCTGATGTAGGTGTAACAACTGGATCCCTTGACACCACACCTGTGTGGAGAGCTTAATATTATGTGTGATTATAAGTGGTGTGTAGTTTGGCCATTTGGTTGTTATGTGGATGGATCTTTACATTAAGTTTATAAGAACAAGTTTGGATTTGAAGTAAAAGTTTGCATGCTGCTTCTGGAGAAGCTCACTTGAGAAAAGTATTAATGACACCATTTGTTTATCTTTCTTATCAGTGGCAAAGAGAACATCTGTGTTTGATGACCCAACTATGGAGATTCAAGAACTTACATCAGTTATAAAACAAGATATCACTGCACTTAATTCAGCTGTAGTAGACCTCCAACTTCTCTGCAATTCTCAGAATGAAAGTGGAAATATGTCAACTGACACCACAACCCATTCAACCACTGTCGTTGATAACTTGAAGAACCGCCTGATGAGTGCTACAAAGGAGTTTAAAGAAGTGCTCACAATGAGAACAGAGGCACCCACTAGTTCCTACTTCCTACTCAACGAAAAATATTTTGCCGGTTTATGAGATTGATCTTGTTAGTACGCTATGTATATTAATTTGATTGTTCATATGCATATGCAGAATTTAAAGGTCCATGAGAACAGAAGGCAATTGTTTTCTTCAACTGCTTCAAAAGATGGCGCAAATCCTTTTGTCCGACAGCGTCCATTGGCATCCAGAACTTCTGCTAATGCATCACCAGCACCTCCTCCATGGGCCAATGGTTCCGCATCCTCATCCCAGTTAGTTTCCAGGTACTCCATTTTGTGATGCCAATGTTCAAGGATATGTGAAAATTTCAGGAAAAAGTTTTTTAGGACCCAAATCTTTTCCCTTATGAACTGTACGTCAATCTCTTTTTTGTTTGAATTTTCACTTTGGCTCTGTTTGTTCCGAGGAAAACAATTTTCCTTTGAATAAATATTTTCTTTGGGAATATATTTTGTAGAAATATATAATATCTTTCCATATTTGGGTAGGATTATGACTATGGAAGCAAATAATGGAAGGTGAAGAGAATTATGAGGTGTTAAAATCTTCTCTTCTCGGAAATTAATTTTCTCATTGTAATATGTGAAGTTACCTTTCCCTTGTTTTTGAAAGATTTTATTTTCGACTTCAGTTCCTTTTAAGTCACGGACTCTACAAACTTAAGAAAATGATTTTCGGATTATGTTAGTAAAAATGATGCCTTCATGTTCATGTCAACTTGTTTCTCATTCAAGTTGTTTTTGCATGTCCTTAATAGCAAGCTGGCAGATGGTGAATCACAGCCGCTTTTACAACAGCAGCAACAACACCAGCAAATGGTACCTCTACGAGATAGTTACATGCAAAATAGAGTTGAGGCTTTGCACAACGTGGAGTCAACAATTCATGAACTGAGCAACATTTTTACACAGTTAGCAACCATGGTTTCTCAGCAAGGACAGCTCGCTATCAGGTTCGTTAAATAATTTTTTTGCTTATAAAGCATTTCTACTTTGCTATGAAATCATACATGTCTGGATACAAAGCTACTCAAATGTTGGCAGTATTTTTATCTTTTTCATTTTTTTCGCTTTTGTGATGTGAAACATTCTCCCGTTGGCTGACAGAGGTTAAACATGATTGAGCTTTAATGGCAGAAGATGGAAAAGAATAGTGTTATGATTTGTTTTAGGCCTAATGCATCAGTAGGTACCTGAACTTGTCCTAAAAACCCTTCTGCCCCCTTAACTTTCAAAGTGACCCTCTTTCTCCCTCAACCTTCAGAAAGTGCACCACTTCCTGATCGCCATATGTCATGTTTTGATTGGAGTGATAAAATCAGAAAAATGACATCCTCAGCGGTCAAGGGGCAAAGTGGTGCACTTTTTGAAAGTTGAGGGAGCTACGGGGGTCACTTTGAAAGTTCAGGGGGCAGTAGGTTTGTAAGGATAAGTTCAGGTATCTAGAGATGCATTTAAGCCTTTATTTCACCATTTGGATTGAGCCCAGTTGAACATGTTAACTTAGTAAAAGGATGCACTTGGCAGGATTGATGAAAACATGGACGAGTCACTGTCAAATGTGGAAGGGGCACAGAATCAATTGGTGAGGTATCTCAACAGCATTTCATCCAACCGATGGCTCATGATCAAGATATTTTTTGTATTGATTGTATTCCTTATGATTTTCTTATTTTTTGTGGCGTAATAAAATAAAATTACACAAGAAAGTCGAAAATAAGAAACAGGTCAGTTTTTCCCCTTTTCAGCTCACTTTTGATGGTTTGTGCCTATTCTTTTGTTATTGTTATTTTATATATTGCCGTTAATTGAGAATGTAAAGAATGGCCTTGTACTTAATGAAATATAGAGTAAAAGAGTGCCAATTTTTGAACTACTATTTACTAGATGAGTAGATGTGGCCATGATATCAAGACTTTGTTTATGAGTGCCAGCAAATATGAGTCGTCCTATTGTACTATAAGAAGATATTTGGTATATAAGTTAGACTCAATACATCGTCGGCCTTCGAACTTGTCTCTAATCGCTCATTTCCTCCTGAACTTTTTGTTGGTTCCTATGCGTACACTTATTGAGTCAGAGGGGGTGACTCACTTAAGAACTTATGAAACTTTTTCGCGATAATTAAATGCTCCGCTAAGTGAGGCCAGCTGGCTGAGTGGAAAACTGGAAAATGCTTAAAAGTAAGGAACACTGAGATTTTTATACTGGTTTGGCAACCTGTGCTTACATCCAGTCTCGAGAGAGTGTCCCGACTTTAATCCACTAATCTTAACTCCTTTACCCTAGGCGAAGAAACCTTTCACAAATTCCCCAATTGCAGTAAGTACCCTCTAAATTACAATCGCTCTCATCCACTGACTATAATGCTCTCTTCTATCAGCAACTCTATAAGAGTCTAAACAAGAGCTGGATTCAACTTATAAAAACGTTGATCCAGTTACAATGATCAGATATTACAATTCTATGATCTATTCTATTCTCTCTTGTTCTAAAGTAGATTCTCGCTGAGTGGTGCTTTCTTGCTTGAACTTCTTTAAAGCTTATAAATTGGCAGAGGTTTAGCTTCTGAGAAATTCAGGTATAATCACCAATTTCTAACGCTTGCCTTCTTGCTCCTTTTATAGTTAGATTGAGAAAGTAGCCGTAGAATTTACTTTGGCATCTTCTGAAATTGACAGCCCATCTATCTACCCGTTGCTTCTTCAAATCAATCCGTTAAGAGATAGAATTGCACCGTTGTGAGATAGAAAATCAATCCGTTAAATTGAGATTCGAGCTTCAATTTGAATTCTTTGTCGTTTGATGCCAGCCTTCCGTTAGAAAGAACTCGCGCTGACTTGCTACGTGTCATCTTCCCATTCCTTCTAGTATTCTAACATTTGGCAGAGTGCGCGATACAAGGTTGGTAGATCTGCAGAATTGCCAGAATTGGCAAATGACTTTTTGCAGCTTGAACATGGAAGACTTTGTCATTTTCTTCATTAAACTGGGTCTTGTCAATGCATTAATTCTTTTTGTCTTTGTCTCATTAATGTTCTGCAAAAAGCAACACTAAAAGCAAAGATCCCATTTTACCTTAAATGGTAAAGTCAGCAGCTTGACAGACTTAAAATAACTCAGTGAAAAATAATATATCGTAAAGCACACAGCTGAAACAAAATCTAAATATCAAACATTGAGTGAATATTACTTAGTTAGCGACTAAAGTAGATACTCAGCCCAGAACAACTCAGAGTTAAACTAAATAGCTAGGTCAACGTAGACTCCAAATTCTACCCTTGAATTTACTAACTCCGTTACAACCATAGACTATTTATTTTAACATCATTATTGATTTAATTAGCCCAATCTTAAATTAATTGTTATGATCAAAACTTAAGCACTACTGAGTCATCCACTGAGTCAGTCCAAACTCGTGCTTGGTTCAACAATCTCCCCCATTTTGATCAATGACAATTAACTAAGCGAGAATTAAATCAATAAGATATTTAGATCAGAGTTACCTTATACTTATGTTTGATATGTCTTTGTTCAGCATCTTCATTTTACTCAGAGTGAATGTTAACTCCCCCATAATTCTTGAATCTTCTGAGTTCAGCATTGCTCAACACTTCTCATATATTTCTGCAAAAGATCAACACATATATATGCAGTAGAAAATATATAAAGTTAAGAAGATCTTAACTTAGAACAGAATATGTAATCTTTCCATTAAACAATAACTTGAGTACAGACAACGATGAGTTATCTATACTAAGTTTTACAATGAACACTAACGATTACAAAGATTCTATTCTAATCATTTTGGCAAAGGTGGTCCTCCAAGATTTGCTCTTCGTTCCTCGTAGACCTGCTAATCCCATCTGGATTTCTTTTCTTTGGGCAGCACAATCTCGTTGCCTTTCCTCTTCCTTGTCTCATGATATTCTCTTTGAATGCGCTCCAGATCCTTGGACAAATTATAAGAAAATTTAGCTATCCTCTGTTCTCTCTCCCTTTCCTCCTGCTCACGCTTCTCATAATCCCTCTCCCCCATTGCCATTGCATCCAAAATGGCTTGGGCTTGATGATCAAACGCACTCAGAGACTTCTCAAATGAATCTAGCTGACCATAGACATTGGTTGAAAAATGTTGCACAAGCAGCTCATAGATTTCCTATGATATTGCGTCTTGTTCTCTGAGAAAGGCAAACAAGCCTACTAAAGCGCGGGATTGAGATAGATTGACTTGATACTAAGCGCTAAGTCCTTTCTTGGAAATCTGGGTGAGACTTGCCAGAGCCTTTGCTTGATTGTTTTCTCTAAGTATCTGCTCTAGCATAAGAGTGCTCCTTATATGAGTAGTGACTTCATCATGAATCTTATCAAGAGCTTCTCCATCATTAATGACATTAGCATGAACCTGTTTGATTTGATCCCTGATGTGACTAAGCTTATGATGAAGTGTAGGCTCTAGTTCAGCATCTGCCATAATGATATCTCTATTCAGAGCATCAGAAATATTGAGCCTCGTCAAGGCTTTAAGCACTTCTCCCTCATAGTCCTTGACTCCCTTCAAAATATCTCCTCTCATCTGGGTTAGCATATTTGAATTGCCTTGCTTGGAGACTTCAGTAATTAGTGCATTGATTCCGTCAATAACTGCATCTAATTTGGAAGTATTTACTTCATTCTCCTTGCTTAGAATGCTGTAACCATCTAGCACTACTTGCATAGCTTCCAATAAGAGATTAAACTTGTTTATCATTGAATTATAAAAATCCCTTTCATCATTCAGCACTTGGCAGTTACTCTCATAAATCTTCTCCATTTTCTTCTTGAGTTCTGCAACTACCATCTTCAAATAGTCAGCTTTCCTACCTGCAATAGATAATAAAGGCAATACATGGGATACTATTGCCTTCACCAATGAAAACTGAGCAGGGACTGATTTGAAGTGGGCTTTCATCTCCTCAACAGCCTCTAGAAAACATTGCACTAGCTCCATAACCTTTGCAATTCTCCTCAGGACATCCTCACACAATAATGATTTTGCTATCTCAGCATCAATTTCAGCATCTATCCCTAGTCCTTGAAACCTTGCTATCCCCATTCTCCTTATATCTCCCAACAACTCAGCTTGGGGGTTGAACTAGGTTGTGGTTATGGTTGTTGAGGTGGTTGTTGTTGTTGTTGTGGTTCTTCTGGAATCTCTTCAATAATTGGAGGTCCTCTGATTATTGGAGGTCTTTCCAAGAGCAATGGTTCATGCACTGGAGATCCAATGGGTGAAAGATATGGGATGATGGTTGTTTGGTTAGTGTTTTTTTGGTTAGAGGTGGATGTGGATGGTATTTAGGTTTCTGGTATAGGTAAGGTCGAGATAGGTGTAGGTAAGAGTGGTGTGTTAGGTGTAGTGTTTGGGAAAATAAATGATTATGGGTTCTCCTCCTCCTTCTCTCCATTAACACCTTCAACAACGGACTCGCTGACCAGAGTTTGAGATTCCTCAGTCAGCTGAGCTTCGTGCTCAAATACAGCTTCTTCCTCTTTGTCCTCCAGATCATCCTCATCTTCATCTATTACCACTTTCATCCTCTTTAACAAACCTCTCTTCCTTTCCTTCCTAGCTTCCTTGGTTTCTTTAGTAGTTAAAGTGACATGCTATTTAGTGTTCAGCACATCAAATTCTATAGCATCAACTTCCGCAACTTCATCTTCTTCCTCCTGCTCGTCTTGATTTTCAATCCATTCAAGAGCCCCAATCATCTCTTCCACAACTTCTGGTACTTCTTTCTCAGTTAAGCTAGCTACTGCATATTACAGAATTTTCTCAGTGTTAGCCTTAGCTTTCGCTGCTGCTGCCTTAGCCTTCCTTCTAATTTTAGCTTCAATCTCTTCTTGCCTTTTTCTAATCCTCTCTTCCTCGGCGGCCTTCACTCTCTTAGCTTCTTCAAGATCTTAGACAATTCCAATCCTTTTCTTTACCATAAGCTTCTTCTTAGGTTGACCTACTTGGGGTATAGGAACTGATGTAGCTTCCTTACCTTTAGTAGTCACCTCACCTAGCTTAGCTTCATCAACTTTCCTCTTCTTCTCCCTCTTCAAGGGCATCTCTTCTCACAGCTCCTCTTCAGCCTGCTTCTCCTTCTCAATCTCCTTCAGAGTCAACTCATAAGGCTTTTCTTCCTTAGTTTCCTTTAATGATCTAGTCTTTTTAGGAACTGGGGCAACTACAGGAATAAAGCTCAATGAGCTCCCTTTCTTTGCTTCCTTCTTAGAGTCTCTCCTGACCTCCTTCTTCATAACTTTTTTCTCAAACATATCTTCTCCTTTCTCAGCTCTAAGCTTGGTAATCCGCTCAAGCTCACTTGCCACATAGGCATCCAAGGTCAAGTCTTCTTCATGGGGCTGAATAGGCTTCATCCCTTATGGCTTTGGGATCCTTAACTCTCACTTTTCCCTTCTTTAGCTTAATATATTTGGTGTTGTTAGGCTTCTCATTACACCTAAGTCCATGAAAATGAGCATTGCTAAAATTTCTGGATTCGATTATGTTCAGCTGAATGTTGCTCTTTGCCGCCCAACCTTCTAAATCAAGCCTACAAATCTCCATTACCAACTGTCCATACATCATATGCTTGGTGACCTTCAGAAATCTATGTAGAATGGCCATAGGCCAATTAATGTTTATCCCATGGGTTAGAGCATAGATGAATACTCTCTCAAACTTCGAACAGCTTCCAGTAGAGCCTGTCTTGGGCAAAAGGACCTTAGTCACAAGCTTATGTGCCTGCTTCCCTTCTTTTGTGAACATAAAGGCTATGAGTTCCCCTACCTTATAATCATCAAGAACCTCATAGTCTATGGGGATGTCCACATGGTATTCATCATTGATGACTCACAATCTGAGCCCTCTCTCGTACATCCTAAGCAGTCCAACAATTAATTTAGGGGTAACATACACTTTTCTCCCTATCATTGTGGTAACAAAGAGATCCTTTTGACCTTCTACCATATGAATTCCATGGTAGAATCTCTGAACTACTTCCTCATAGCAACCACTAAGCATTTCAAAAAATCCTCGCAAGTGATGCTGATGCATCCACTTACCAAATCTCTCATCGCTTGCAAAATTCAGCATATCTACAGTGGTTGGTCACTCTACTTCAGTCTTCTCCATAAAACACCATTTAGTAGGAGTATATTTGGTTCCTTCTGGAATATCCAGTTCTTCTATCTTATCGAAACTTACTGCCAACTGAACAGTATGATTTCTTGTGGTAATCCAACAAGTATCTTTCTTATCTCTCACAAATAAGTCGGATTTTCTTCCTGATGTACTCGTTATTAGAGATTGCTTTGAAGAAGATTAGAGAATTAGAGATTTAGAGAAGAAATTCTTAGAAGAGAATTTTGGTAAGGTAACCTTTCCTCTTTCTAAAATTCTCCTTAAATAGCCGAAAACTCTTCACTATGCCTGCAAAGCTACGTGTATGACTCACAATCCATGGTCATAAGATTCAACGATGATATTACATAGAGAATACCATAGAATTAATGAAAGAGAGAAACACGGGATAACTGCTACTAAATGTGGATCGTTTCATAACTTGCTACCATTTCTATCAAGTTTAATTTTGAAAGATAATCGGTGATAATTAATAACGTGTCCAAAATTCAAGTGGCAAAAAGAATTACTTAACCTAATTCGTGGAAGCTCAGAGTGTGCCCTAATTTGGTCAGCTTCAGAATAGGTCAGAGTGAGATGTATCTCTTCAAATCGGATTGGACATTTCGATCAGCTGTCTCAGAGTATTGAATTGATCCTTTCCAATAGGCTTTGTGAATATGTTAGCTCACTATTCTTCAGTAGGAATGTAGGTGAGATTGACTTCTGCTTTTAGCACATGATCCCTTATGAAGTGATGTCTAATATTGACATGCTTCATCCTGCCATGTTGAACTGGATTCTTGGATAGGTCAATTGCACTCTTGTTGTCACACATGACTTCAAGTCACTTAGGCTTTATACCATAATCCTCCAGTTGCTGCTTGATCCATAGCAGTTGTGCTATACAACTTCCTGCAGCCATATACTCCACCTTAGTTATACTTAGAGCCACAAAAGTCCGTTTCTTGCTATACCATATTACTTGACAATCACCAAGGAAATGACAACCTCCTGTGGCGCTTTTCCTTTTAAGTTTGTCTCTTCCATAGTCAACATCTGTGTATCCTCTCAGAGTGAAATATGCATTACTTGGATACCATAAACCTGCATCAATAGAGCCTTGCAAAAACCTGAGAATTCTCTTAACAGTAGCTAAGTGAGATTCTCTGGGGTCAGCTTGATATCTTGCATAATAACATACAACATATTAAATCTCAGACCTACTAGCAGGTAAGTAAAGTAGAGAACAAATAATACCTCTGTAGAGCTTACTCTCTAAAGGTTTACCTTCTTCATCTTTACTCAGAATTGTATCAATGGCCATAGGTGTTGACATTGGCTTGGATTTATCCATGTCAAACTTCTTGAGTACTTCCTTGGCATACTTGGTTTGGTTGATGAAGATCCCATCATCACATTGCTTGATTTGCAAACCAAGAAAGAAATAAAGCTCTCCCATCATTGACATTTCAAATTCTTTCTTCATCTACTGACTAGCAACACATCTTGATGCCTCTTCTTGATAAATAGAGTTGTATCTACTTTTCCTCTGATATAGCCTTTGCTAAGTAAAAAGCTAGTCAGTCTCTCATACTAAGCTCTTGGAGCCTGTTTCAGTCCATAGAGAGCTTTTTTCAGTTTGAAGACATGATCTGGATACTTTGGTTCTTCAAAGCCTGGGGGTTGTTTGACATAGGCTTCTTCTTGAATATAACCATTAAGAAATGCACTCTTAACATCCATTTGAAACAACTTGAAGTTCATATGGGATGTAAAAGCACAGAGAATTCTTATGGCTTCAAGTCTTGCTACAGGTGCAAATGTTTCTCCATAGTCAGTGCCTTCTTGTTGATTGTAGCCTTAAGCAACTAGTCTGGCCTTATTTCTGACAACATTTCGAGCTTCATCTAGCTTGTTCTTGAAAACCCATTTGGTTTCTATGATTGAATTTCCTTTGGGTTTCTCCACCAAATCGCAACTTCATTTCTTCTGAATTGATCTAGCTCTTCTTGCATTGCAATCATCCAGTTGACATCAAACTCAGCATCTTCAAACTTCTATGGTTCAATTAATGAAACAAATGCTGAATGACTTATCATCTTGTTTAGTTGACCTCTAGTCAGCACTGGATTTTGCACACTGTCAAGAATCTTCTCAACTGGGTGATCTCCCCTTTCTCTGAATTTTTTGGTAGATCAGGATCAGCTCGATGAGATACAGTCTTTAGTTGAGCATCCACCTCATCACCAAAGTTGATTGATTGGTCCAAGTCAACTTCATAATCTTTTTTGTCTGGAGTTGGATCAGGAATAATAATGGGCTGACTAACTGATCCGCTGACTAGATCCTTTTCTCTTTCATTATCATTGGCTTCTTTTCCTGCACTATTAGTTTCATTAAAATCTACATGCATAGACTCCTCTAAAATGCCAATTCTCTTGACATACACTCAGTATGCCCTACTATGTGTTGAGTAACCCAGAAAGATTCCTTCATCAGCCTTGGGGTCAAATTTAGCCAGCTGGTCTTTAGTATTTAATATGAAGCATTTACAATCAAAGGCCTTGAGATGACCAACCTTGTGCTTGCGCCCCTTCCAAAGTTCATAAGGAGTTTTATTCATAACTGAGCGAATTAAAATCCTGTTTAGAATGTAACAAGCTGTGTTAACAACCTCTCCCCAGAAATACTTTGGCAGATTGTTATCACTTAGAGAATGATTCAAATGTTTCATCTTTGGTTGCTAGCAAGACAATCCAAGTGAACCTGGACAGATCATCTACAACCACAAGGGTGTATTTCATTTCACCTAAACTTACTGGCACAATAGGCCCAAACAAATCCATGTGTAGAAGATTAAGGGGATGAGAAGAAGATATATCACCTATGGATTTAAAAGTCTTCCTAAATTGTTTCCCAAGTTGGCATGCTAAGCAGAGTCTATCTTTTTCAAAGGCTAGATTGGGTAAACCCTCAACAAGTTCATTTCTGGCTAATTTGGACAAATTGGTCATATTGATATGTCCTAACTTTCTGTGCCATAGCCATGAATTTTCTTCCTTAGAAACTAAGCATATATCATTGGAGCTGAGGAATAAATCAAACATATAAACATTATTAATTATAGGAGCATAAAGAATAGTTTAGTCAGAGTTACCATCAATGACTGAGCAGCTCGCTGAGTCAAATATCACTTTCATGCCTTTGTCACACAGCTGAGCAATGCTTAGTAAGTTGAACTTTAGGCCTTTCACCAGAGACTCATTATCAATTGAAGGCTTGACTCCCACTGTACCATTGCCAACAATCTTTCCCTTTTTGTTATCTCCAAAACTGACACTTCCATTCCTTCTTCGCTCCAATGTGATGAATTGCTTTTCATCACCTGTCATATGCCTCAAGCATCCACTATCCAAATTCTACATTCTTCTGTCATTAGTGGATCTTAGGCTCACCTGCAAAACAATTAAGTTTCTTAGGTACCCATGCCTTTTTCTGGCTAGGTCCTCCCTTGTTAGAGAGTTTGTTGTTATATTCATTTTGGTACTCAGCTTTTTCCATCAGGTATAAGATGTCAAGTGAAGTAGAAGAGTTGACATCTTCTATATCATCACACCTCCTCTGAAGTACTTTGATGTATTTGGTTGACTTCTTAGTCACATTAATAACATCATTAAGTACTGCGGCAAGCTCATATGAAGACAAAGAGGGTTCAGAATTTACCTCAGTGTGTTTTCCTTTGTCTCTACTCTGGTCAGCTGATTGTCTGGCAACGGAAGTAGTTGGTTGGTCAGCTGACTCTGAGCTGGGTAGATCATCCTTAGCCATGAGACACACATTGGCGAAATCTTGTGCCTCTTCATCTGAGGATGATAACTCTTGTTTAGAATCACTTCAGGTAGCAGCAAGGGCTTTCTTACCCTTCTTCTTCTTAAACTTGTCCTTCTTAGCTTTAGGATAACTGGACTAAGTATGCCCCTTCTCACCACATTCAAAGCATTTGATATCTTTGTTATGCTTTTTGTTGAACTCCTTTCATGGTCTTTCATCTGCTCCCTTCCTGTACTTGCCTGTCTTTCTGAACTTCTGTCAGTTTTTGTCTTTCCCCAAGAACCTTCTGAAATTCTTGGTCATCAGCGCAATTTCTTCCTTTCTGTCCTCTAGATATTCTTCCTTAGAGGAATCTTCTCCATCATTAGCTCTCAGAACTACAGCTCTGCTTGAGCTCTCTCTTTCCTTGTGTCTGTGCTCTTGGACTCATCTTCATATTGCTTTAAGGACATCTCATGAGTCAACAAGGTTCCAATCAGCTCATCAAACTTATAGGTCTTCAAATCATGAGCTTCTTCAATGGCACTCTTCTTTGCTTCCCATTCCGTAGTCAAACTTCGATCTTCTTGACAGTCTCTTCTTTTGTGAAGGTCTTGCCAAGTCTTTTCAGTTCATTGACTATATTCATGAACCTGGTGTTCATGTAAGAAATATCCTCCTTGGGTTTTATATGAAACCATTCATAATCCCTCATAAGGATATTGATTTTGGACTCTTTTACCTTGTCAGTACCTTCATAAGTCACTTCGAACTTCTTCCATATCTCTTTGGCAGTTTCGCATCCAAAGACACGATTAAACTCAGTTGCATCAAGAGCGCAATGAAGATAGTTAATAGCAACTGCATTTTCCTTCAGTCTGACTATTTCATGACTATCCCATTCATCAGAGTACTTTTCTACTTTCACTCTATTCTTCACGATGCTGGGAACATATGGTCCTTCAATAATAGCCATCCAAGCATGCATACTTTACGACTGGATAAAATTCTTCATCCTGTTCTTCCAATAAGTGTAATGCTCTTCATTAAACATAGGAGGCTGGATGACTGACATGCCTTCAGGCAGGATATAGGGTTGTACCCTTCCACTGGATTCTCCCTTATACGCCAGGGTCTATCTCAAAGATTGTGAAATCTGTGAAATGAGAACTGCTTTGATACCACTTATTGGTCCCTATGCGTACACTCACTGAGTTAGAGGGGGGTGAATGACTCACTCAAGAACTTATGGAACTTTTTCGAGTTAATTAAATGCTCCGCTGAGTGAGGTCAGCTGGCTGAGTGGAAAACTCGAAAATGGTTAAAAGTAAGGAACACTGAGATTTTTATACTAGTTCGACAACCTGTGCTTAAATCCAGTCCCAAGAGGGTGTCTCGTCTTTAATCCACTAATCTCAACTCCTTTACCCTAGAGCAGAAACCTTTCACAAATTCTCCACTTACAGTAAGTACCCTCCAAACTGCAATCGCTCACCCGGTGACTAGAATACCCTCTTCTATCAGCAACTCTATAAGAGTCTAAACAAGAGCTGGATTTAACTTATAAAAATGTTGATCCAGTTACAATGATCAGATATTACAATTCTATGATCTATTCTATTCTCTCTTGTTCTAAAGTATATTCTCGCCGAGTAGTGTTTTCTTGCGTGAACTTCTTTAAAGCTTGTAAATTGCAGATGTTTAGCTTCTAAGAAATTCAGGTGCAATCACCAAGTTCTAATGCTTGCCTTCTTGCTCTTTTATAGTTGGATTGAGAAAGTAGCCGTTGAACTTACTTTGGCATCTTCTGAAATTGACAGCTCATCTATTTACCCGTTGCTTCTTCAAATCAATCCGTTAAGAGATAGAATTGCACTTTTGTGAAATAGAAAATCAATCCGTTAGATTGAGATTCGAGCTTCAATTTGAATCCTTTGTCATTTAATGCCAGTCTTCCGTTAGAGAGAACTCGCGATGACTTGCTACGTGTCATCTTTCCATTCCTTCTGGTATTCTGACATTTGATAGAGTGCACGATACAAGGTTGGTAGATCTGTAGAATTGCCCGAATTGGCAAATGACTTTTTGCAGCTTAAACATGGAAGACTTTGTCATTTTCTTCATTAAACTGGATCTTGTTAAGGTATTAATTCTTTTTGTCTTTGTCTCATTAATGTTCTGCAAAAAGCAACACTAAAAGCAAAGATTCCATTTTACCTTAAATGGTAAAGTCAGCAGCTTGACAGACTTAAAGTAACTCAGCGAAAAATACTATATTGTAAAGCACACAGCTCAAACAAAATCTAAATATCAAGCGCCGAGTGAATATTACTTAGTTAACGACTAAAGTAGATACTCAGCCTAGAACAACTCAGAGTTAAACTAAATAGCTAGGTCAGCAGAGAGTTAAAATTCTACCCTTGAATTTACTAACTCCCTTACAACCGTAGACTATTTATTTTAACATCATTATTAATTTAATTAGCTCAATCTTAACTTAATTGTTATGATAAAAACTTAAGCAGTACTGAGTCATCCACTGAGTCAGTCCAAACTCGTGCTTGGTTCAACACTTTCAAAAGTTCTTCTCGCTCCCTTGAACTTGTCCAAAGTTCCTTTCGCCCCCTGAACTTGTCTAAATTGCACCTATGATCTCTTTCGGCCGATGTGATATTGACATTTCAAGCATTGCCAAATAACCTGTCACATCAGCCGAAAGGGGTCATGGGGTACACTTTGGACAAGTTCAAGGGGCGAGAAGAACTTTTGAAAGTTCAGGGGTACGAACCTGTCACATCAGCCGAAAGGGTGTATACTTTGGACAAGTTCACGGGGGCGAGAGAGACTTTTGAAAGTTTAGGGGTGCGAGGGGCGATTAGGAACAAGTTCTGGGGGTTCCTGATGCATTAGGCCTATAAGTTATAATAGCCAATACTTAGTTAGGCTGGTTTAGAATGAAGCTGCTTTTCTGAAAAGCTCTGTTCTCAAGCTTTTTAAGCTGTTGATTTCAAAAGTCCTAAAAGTTAAGAGTTTAAATTAATTAGCAAACAATTCATAATTAATTTGTATTAAGAGTTAAAATCTTTTGTCCAAAATATATTATTTTATTTAAAATTTTTAAGTGACTTTTTGTGACAACACATCTGACTGCAATCCGAAAAAAGAAATCTCTAGTGGATTATATAATTTAATAGCTTATATATAGTGGATATAATAATGCCTATATATGTTGAATATCAAAGTCTTTAGTCTAATACACGGCTAGACTTACAAGGTGATTCTCGAGTTTGATCCACAATTTGTAACAAATTTTCTTTCAATTTTGGATTGGAATAAAAATAAACGAAATGATAATTAATACAAACATATCCAAATTATGTATATAAATTCTTTACTTGAATTTCTTGTTATCTGGTAATTATAAAACATATTGTAGTCAAGTTAAAAGTTTGCTATGGTAGTATATTAAAGCTGAAAATAATTATTAAATATAAGATATGAAAAATAAAAAAAAATTCATCAATTAGGCTTGGATATCTATTAAAAATCAAATTCAGCTCATAAAAGTTCGGCCTTAAGTGGGTACGGGGCTTGAACCATGTTTAATAGAAAAATGAGTTTCGAAGTTCAGTCCATTAGAGCGGACTCGACGGTGAACATGTCATTTGGATAGAGTTTTGGTGGGGAAAGTTGCAATTTTCTTGGAATGTTTCCTGCATTTATATGATTTATGGTTAAAAATAAGTTGGTTAACAATTAAGGGTTTTTCTTCGGAAATTTTGCTTTTTATTTGTTCTTTTACAATGTAATCCTAGAAAATATCTAAAAATAATATGTGAACTTGTACATTTTGATCTTGGCCCTCACTTTAGCATGTTTGATATTTTGAAATGATTTTTTTCTAATTTTATTTGGTAAAAATTCAATTCAAGAAATACAAGGAATTAAAAGAACCCAAAACATGAAACGGAGTGGTTGTAAAAGAAAAATGGGCATAATTGAAACGGCAGCGTAATACGTGGCATAGAATCAGAATCAAATTCAAAAATAAAAATTAGCCGCTGCTTGAATTTGAATCAGTAACGGCCAAACTACATCTATATCTCTTCTTTCTTCTCCATTTTCTTCATCTCTTCCTAAACAAACAATGGCTTCTCCTACTCCAGGAATCCTCCTCAAGCTTCTCCAGTCCATGAACTCCACCGTCCGCGTCACCGGCGACCACCGCTCTGCTCTTCTTCAAGTCATCGGCATCGTTCCCGCCCTCGCTGGTTCTGATCTCTGGACTAACCATGGATTCTACGTTCAGCTCTCCGATTCTCTCAATTCCACCTATATTTCACTCTCTGAACCTGACACCGATCTCATCCTCTCCAACCGTCTCCAACTCGGTCAGTTCGTTTATGTCGATCGCTTCGAATTCAATTCTCCCGTCCCTAGGGTTTCCGGCATCCGTCCGATCGCCGGCCGCCATCCGTTCGTCGGACACCCCGAGCCTCTAATTGCTCGAATTTCCACCTCAAAGAAAGAATTCGTGATTCAACCGGTAGCTGAATCCGAGTACTCAGTGGATCCAATTGCGGTCTACCTAGCCAACAACAAGGGCGAGGATATGAAGGCTGATAAGAAAATTGAAAAGAGCAGTAGAACCGCTAGGCAGCCTCTTGCTCCTCGAGATAATGTAATGGAGGTGCCTCAGAGGTTTTCATCTCCTGCTGGAGCGAAGAGATCTGCTTCTACAGGGAAGAAGCATGTGGCTATGGTGGAAAGGGATCCCTCACCTGCTGCAAAAGGAAAGAGATCGGCGTCTCCTGTTCCTTCAAAATGTGTTGTTCCGAGTTTAACAGCCGCCCGTGAAGAAAATCGAAAAGTTGCAAGAGAACCGGCGATTATAGTTCCGTCCAGGTACAGGCAGCCGTCACCAAGTAAGAAACAGGCCTCTCCGAATCCTCGAAGGGCTTCGCTCTCTCCTGGGAGGAAACTATCTGGAGTTAGGGTATCGCCTATTGTAGCTGATTCTGCTGGAAAGAAAAAGATGGCTACAATTGCTGCTGGAATTTCGAAGACTTCTGAAGCTCTTGCTCTTGGGTCTGCAAAGAGTAGTAGGAAGAGTTCGTATGAGACCCCGCCTGTGGAACACGAAGAGAGGAGTGATCTGAAAAAGAAACCCGATATGAAATCGATTCTGCGCACTCAGGTCTGTTTCTTATCTATTTATGGTAACTAAATTGTATTTTCTTGATAAAAGTTGTCTTGAATAGAATTTCTCATGAAAAATTTGCTCTGAATAGTTTCGATTTCTAGTTTATTTGATTACTTATCCACCCTCATTGATTTGGTTCAGTCATATCTCACTTGGAATCATGTCTATTCCTATTTATCTATGTGGTCTGTTTACTTGTACACATAGTAGTTAAACAAGTTTTAGCTATAAATTGTTTTGGTTTTGGATTGTTAATGACTACTATGGATTGTTATACCTTATGAAGTTATTAACAGTTATGTGTAATGAATTTTCTACACCTATAATTTATATGTAAAATTTTTATTTCATTGCGTTTTTCTGGTTTTAGGCGTGCTTTTTTTGCCTTGCACCTAGGCAACAGGCTAGCCCATTGCTCCTTACGCCTTCCGCTACTAAGCTTGTATAGATCCTTGAAGAATGTATGAAATTGATGTTACAGTAAATCAAAACCACTATATTGTGGTTACATTGGATCATGCTCATTTCAGTTCCATTTATGTGTCCATATTTATATGTTTTATCGTTTTATTACTTGTTGTGGTTTTGTTTGTTGGGTTTGTTATAATGTTGTTGATCTATCATTATATTAAAATGTGATCTTTGTTCCAGGCTGCCCTGTCTAGACGTCTAAGTGATGCAAATTGTCGACAACCTAGTCAGGATGATGATGCTTCTAGTTATGCGTCAACAAATTGTAGCACAGTAGAAAGTTGTTTAGACAAAGAGAAGCCAACATCTCCTGCTCTGGGTTTCACTTTACATGAGAAGAAATGGACTGATGGCAGTATTCCCTTGGATACCGTCTCTTCGGTACTTGCGAAGCTTGGAAAGGTAAAAAGGGAATTCTGTTAATCATGTAGAGAATATGTAAAACTGAAAGCGAAAAGGATCGAATCAGCTTCAATTTATAGAAAATGATTCCAGCTTCAATTTATGTAAAATCGAGATTATGTTAGAAAATGGTTGACAAATCTCTCTCTTGTTGACTAAATGCAGGAAGCAATCCAAAGAAAGGTACTTGCTTCTACAGCTGCAGCTGAAGCATTGGAGGAGGCCATTGCTACTGAGTCTGTTGTGAGGAGTTTAAGGTATTCTAATGCACATTGCTGCCTCATTCCATTTACTCATGGCTTCACTAAGAAACTAATTCTATGTTTAACTCTAGTAAATAACTAATTTAACCGCTTAAAAGAACTTCCCTATGGTTGTCTACATCTCTTCCTTGTGTCATGCTATATATGTATATAACAAGCCTTTTACATCAAGAACTCCCTATAGTTGTCCCCAAACGCCTATTTACTCCCTTGAACTAGGAAAAAATGCACCAGTTTGCCCATGAAAGCCACATGTCATCTTTTGGTTGGTTTGAATTTACAAAGATGTCATTTTTCTTATTTGTCTTCTTTTACAAGAAGTTGACACATGGCATTCAAAGATTACAAGGTGCGCTTAAAACAAGTTCAGTGGGTTACATGGAACTTCTGAAAGTTCAGGGGAAACAGGCGTCGAGGGACTAGTATAGGGGTCAAGATACAATAACATGATTACTAATTCATGAAATCTCTGTCAATTGCAGTGTATTTTCGGAACTTGTTTCCTCGTCAAAGACTGGGAATCCTTTACCAAGCATAGAACAATTCTTCTCAATTTATGATGATGTTGTGAAATATACTGCTATTGCTGAATCAGTTGCTGCTATAATCCCAACTGAACAATCGAAATCCGCTTCTTTATGGGTTGAAGCCGCTTTAACTACTGATCTCAAGATTGTTTCTTTACTGAAGACTAACAACAACAATGAACCGGCAACCACATTGCCGAAAAGTTCATCAAAACGGCAATCTATAAAGGCTAATTCTAATGATTCTGTAGTTGGATGTTGGACTAGGGGCCATGGAATGAAGGAAACAGTAGAGCTAGCTACAAAAATGCAGTTAGAAATGCAACAGTGGTTTGTGAGATTTGTCGAGGAGTCCTTGGATGTGAGATTTTTGGATGGAGGGACAAAATTGCCCCTCAGCTCGAGCTCGATTGCAGCTATTTTGTCACAGTTGAAGAGAGTTAATGATTGGTTGGAGCAAGTTGTGTCAAAGGAGGATGAAGTTGTTATGAAAAAGATTGACAAGTTGAAGGGTAAGATCTATGGATTTGTCATTCAACATGTTGGAAACACCTTTGACAACTAACACTTCACAGGTTGCTTCGTCTTGATGCTCTCCTTTATTTAATTATTTAAGTTATTTACACACTTGATTATGAATTCTTGCATGTTTAAATTTGTTTAAACAAGATATGCTTCCCTTTGGATGTTTCATTATTGTTGGCAAGTCAATTTTTTTTGCTTTAGCACATGGAATATATTAATTTCTGTTTAACAAGATTATTAATATGGAAAACTAATTATATCAGTTGTGTTGAAAAATGTCAACATTGGCGAGCAACCAATGTTGGCAAGGTGATGTCAAAATTAATTAGACAGTTTTTGCATTTTTTCCAATAAAGTGTAATTACTTTTGAAATTGATTAACTTTTCCTCTATCTATTTTTTGAATGAAATGGCTTTTCCTATATCTATAAAACTCAGAAACAATAATAAATAAATTTCATTCTTTTGTTCTCTCTATAACTATGTTCTTGTTGTTACAAAAGCAATAGCTGAAAAGAAGATCATCCAATTAATCCAAGAATAAGGTGTTAATTGTTAGATGTAAATTCAAATTGGCCCATGTATGGATGGCACTTGAATAGTCATCAAGTGTTAGACATCCTCGTAAGCTTACATCTCTTAGAAGTCGCGCGATTATTCTTATTGGTTTGCTCGTAATTGTTTTCTCTTGATGTGTCCCATTTCTTTCATATTTCTTGTTATATTTTGTGTTTGAGCTATCAAATCTTACTGCCATCTCTATTTATTTGATAACTTCGTTAGCACCGCGGGAAGGCTGTCTAAGATAAGCTTACAAATGTTCACACTTCCAAGAAATCATCCCAGCTTCTTAACTGTTGATGCAAAAAGTTGGCTGTTTGCGCTTTTATTTTTGTAGTCTTACCATGAAATACCAACGAGGTGTAGCTCAGTTGGCAACTCAGGCTCAGTAAGTTGAAGGAGAAACGAGGTTCAAATCCCACTAAATACATTTGTTGGAGGGTGATGAGCCATAACTATGACTAAGTCCCGAACAAAATTATTTCAATGAAAATGCTTATAAATATTACCAAAATAATACAGACCACGACATAATCTTATTTTATATTTGGAAAGGAGAGAAAACAGATAACAATGTAGGCGTCGGAGAGAGTAAAAGAAAGTTAGCTGAAACATTCACTATTTGGCATATTTCTTTCCCAGAGGATTTTACTTTAGATACAATCAACACAAAACTGTAATATACGTATATGTTAGTATAAGGAAAATTTTCAATAACATACAAGTCTCACTAAAATATTTATTAGAAGTTAAACTAATTACATATCCCTAAAACTAATTACATATCTACATTCCTCCCTTCATCTATTTACATTCCACTCATTTCTCCCATTTTTCTTTTGATTTTCTTTCTTATTTTTCATTTATCTCGCAAACCATTTATTTTTCAACATATCGCTTTAGAGCTTTTTGTTTGTCATATTTTATCTTTGAAATGATATCCACTATAACATTTTCAAATTTTTTTATCTGAATATATTAATTTTAACAGTTGTTTTTATGAAATCTAATGACGTCAAACATATATTTATAAATATATAATAGATGTGTACATGATGATCATAAATAGATCTATACATTTTACGATGACTATTTTATAAAATATAACATATTGTAGATATCGAGTAAACATTTACAAAATAAGAAGACGAACAAAAAACTCGAAAAGCGACATGTCCAAAAAAATGAACAGTTTAATAAATAAATACAAAATAAGATAAAAAAAAATTAAATATAAACATGTTAGCCGGCTGTTTTTCCCTTTTTATTTGTTTGTCGATTATTTATAATATAACCAAATTATTTTTATTCTTTATGTACAGTTGAGTAAAAAGCCGTCACCATAATATAACCTCTGAACAGGAGGTATGAATGGCATCAATGATTCAGCCAATCAACATAATTTATTTTTCCAATTCATTGAACTTCTACAAAAGAGTGAAATAATTTATCTACACATGGATAATACAAAAGTCAAAGCTATTTTCTGATTGTGGTGGATGCAACACTAGATTCACTGGTGTGTATTTGATCATCATATATAAATGACAAGTGACCAATCAATCAACATTGAGGAGTTGGATTCCAACCCTAAATCTGCCAAAACTAAATCAAATATTAAAGAACTCAAATTTGGCTCTTTCAGAAAAAGAAGGAAATGATTAACCATAAAATAATAACAATAAAACAAAAAAAGTTTGGCTCTTTCAAATTGTATTCCACTAACAAATTACCCATCAAGAAGAGAAAACATATGATCTAATATCCTTATTAATCTTTAAAAGCAAAATAAAACCACTTGAGTAATTTGTATTGACAAAGTCACAAGGTACATCACCTCCATGCCTTGCAAAAAATAACAACATTGTGGCCAGCTCACCTTACAGGCTGCTGATTATAATGAGCCTTCTCCTTTTTCTTAGCAGCTGCAGCAAGCTTGGCCCTCCTTGCAGCCGCCTCAACAGCAGCAGCTCGAGCAGCACCATCCATCTCTTTGCCGGATTTCTTTTTCTTAGCACTCGCCACTTTCTTTAAACGAGCTTTCACGTCCACATCATCTGCCTTCTCTGTTTCCTCAGCTGCTTCACTAGCCCCGTTGGCAACTTTCGGCTGCTCTTCTGGTTCCTTGCCTTTCGCCATTTTCTCCTTTTTCTTCTTTTTTGAACTTTTACTCGGCACAACAACACTTTCCTTCTTCTCACTGTTCTCTGTTTTCTCTCCTTTCACAGCACCTACATCAAAAACAAAATCATTAAGTGGTCTGTATATACAAGATTAAGGGTGTTGGGTATTGCTGTCACAGCTCCCATTGTGAAAAGCTCCACTCAACTTTTCATTGGACAAAATATTTTGAATCTTAGGACCAGTTTGGTGTATTGCTGTCATAGCTGCTTTCGTAAAAAGCTCCACTTACAAACTTATCATAAAACAACATGGACAAAAGATTTTAACTCTTTATACTAATTAATTAGGGTTTGTTTGTTATTGATTTCACAATGCCAAAATCTGCTGTCATATAGGGAAGGCTTGAAAATGGAGCTTTTCGGAAAAGCAGACAAGAAAAGAAATCCCAAACTGGCCTTAATACTAATTAATCAGGGTCTATTTGTTATTTGATTTCCCAATGCCAAAATCTGCTGTTATAGTGAAAGCTTAAAAATGGAGCTTTTCGGGACAGCAGCTTGAGAAAGCAATCCCAAACCGGGCCTAAGAAAATAGCAAAAAGGACTAACTTAAGGCAACCTCCAATGGTCTCAAGCAAGATTTCATATAAATAGAAAATTACTGAAGGGTGTCAAGTTATCATTGGAATCATCTTGGGCAGCAGCATCTGGTTTGGTATATCCTAACTCAGCAAGAACTGCATCGAGTTCTTCAAGACCCTTCTTCTTGAGCTCTTTCTTAGAAAGTTGTCTCTCTGGTTCTTTATTTGCTAAAGAAACCTCACAAGGCTTCTTGATTATTGGTTCCACTGGTACTGATTCCTCAAGCTCATCTTCGTTCTCATGCTCTTCCTCAACATCATCATCAATTTCATCCAAATCTTCTTCCTCACTTTCAGTTGCCTGTAACAAGGAATAGTTTATGTCTAAGAATTAAACATGGCAACACAATAATAAGAATTATGTAGCTATAAATTTTGTGCCCAATTGAAAAAATGTCAACTTTTTACATTTTCAATATAAGGTATAGTAGAAATTTCATGGGAATGATAAAGATATACAAGAAGCAAGAAGAGTGCAAAGAACAAAAAAAAAAAAAGCGATGAATAACCAGACAAACAAACACTGAGTAAGCATATAACTGTTACATGTAATAAAATAATGCTGAAAGAAAAGGTGAGTTTGTAAGTCATTAAACTCATGAACCTTTTTCTTCATACAAACCCAGTAAGCATAATCTGGTACTGAATGGTATAGCGAAACAGCATTCTTTCGTAATCAAATTTAACTACTAACAATAACAAGCTACCAGGCTGGTTCAATCAGTTAGCTCAAATAAGTTAAATATCATCCTTTTATGCTAATCAGCTAAAGTTCCTTCAAGCAGCAAAAAAAACACTGAAAACAGAAAAAATGCATCGAGTGTCCAAAAGAGTCACATTGGAGCATCATCAGCATCCTTGGATGCCACCAAGGTTAGATGGCAACAAAATCCATAGAGCAATTCAGAATAACAATGCAATCGAAAAAAAGAAATTGTATCTTAAGAGTTAGACAAACCGCTGTGCTCTAAAAGTTGAGAAGACAGAAAAAGATGTGAAATTTTAACACTCTAAACACACTTCTAACATTCAACAAGTTAGAAAATATCACCAATAACTATTGAAATCCTTGTCTAAGTAATGATTAAACAAATATCCAAAAAATCCATCAGCAAGTACAAAAAAACCTTTAGCTCATCAAAAATACCATTCTTCAAATGGACATGACAAGCAGACCATAAATCTAGCAATTTCAAAATTCAATGTTTAACAAAGCTCAAAATCCTTTTATAACCAACACTAAGATGAGAACATCAACATAGTAAATAACAAGCAATCCATGGTTTTCATCACCAACGTCAAAGCAAAAGGTCCAACGATGAGATTCCAATAACGAAACTCACAAATAATGCTTGACAATTCGAAGAGAATTCTCTTTCCATTGAACATCATCATATAAATAGAATTATCGCAAAAAAAAATATCCCTACCTTGCGGATACCACAGTGGACAAATTGAAAAAATTTACAAACCATCACAGAAGGGTGTTAGGGTTAGGGTTAGGGATTACCTCAGCAGCCGCCTCCTGTTCGTGATTCGCATCGGAAGGAGCGCCCCAGGCGGAAATAGAGGGAGCGGTAGTGGCGTAGTAATCGTCATCATCTTCATCGTCAACATCAGCCCAAGATTTGACGGTGAGAGGAGCAGGGGCCCAAAAAACCTCGTCAATTTTTTTAGAACTGGATTTGGATGAACTTTGTTTGGGTTTATCGGAAGCAGACGATTTCTTCTTCTTCCTGAGAGTATCAAGCGCAGCGAACACGTTGGTGCTATTCAAGGTCTCATCTTTCCTGTTTCCTCCACCTACCATTGTGATTTACGAATCCAAGCCAACTCCAAAGGCAATAATTTCCGATTGCAAAAGGGGGAAAATTGAAGATGCGACTAGATTTTCAAAAGAGAACAAGGATTTTTTTGTGATTATTGGAATTCGAAAGGAGTCTTGAGCAGAAAAGCAGACGAATCGTAGAAAGGTATGATCTCTGAGAAGAAGAAGAAGAAGACGAAGAGGATAATGGAGGGGGGTAATCTTCTCTGTTATATAGTGAACACTGACGACAGAGCGAGTGATTGTGGATTGCGGATTGCGGATTGCGGATTGCGGATTGCCATTAGGGTTACTTAACACCTGTGCATGGACAACGTCGTAATTTCATATGTTTATTTTTTTACTTTCTTTATTTGAAAAGGATTGGAATAATCCAAACGGTTAACTTTACGTGTCAATCCGTTAATAAATAATTGTATTTTTTTTTACCGAATTTCTTTGATTCGGGTCGCACACTTAACTGTGATGGATGAGTTTATTAATAAATTTTCTTTTATATTTATTAGGACTTAAACTTAAAATCTTACTTAAATAATATCAAGCCGCTTACCATTTAGACTAACTTAAGTATTCCCTTTTAATTTAGAAAAAATCAGTATAACCATGCTAACTGATCCATTCAAACACTTTTATACAATATCATAATTTAAATTTAAAAAATTTTAAAACACTTTTGTACAATATCATACTTTAAATTTCAAAAATTTTAAACTATAAAATTATTTTAACAAGGATAACCAGTAATTAGCACTTTATCTTCATTAAATTACGATCCAATGATAAAAACAATAAAATAATACTTTATTTTGTGAAAATGGAAGTAATTGTACAATACTAATAATATTACAAGTATTTCTTATGTTCTTAAAACTATTATGCCTTTTAGCTTTCTTTTACCACAAAATTTTTAATTTATTACTAATTCTTACAGCTACTTTGTCATTTTATTTGAGATATAATATTAAATTATGTACATAATTATCAATACATTTAAAGCATTTTAAAAAGAATTATAGACTAACAAAAGAAGTGTTTTAGTAAACGAATTGAATTAACTGAACACTTTAATTCGGTTTAATTACTTATTTTATTCACTTCGATTTTAGTATAAATTTTTAATCTATTCAAATTTTTTATGAATTCAATTTGGTTTGATTATCGTACCAACCCATGAATATTTCTAATTATATGGAGTCTTTGTTTTTGTAAACTAAGGCCTTATATTTTTAACTTATTTTTTGTTCAGTTCAGTTTAGTTCAGTATAATTTAGTCCAGTTCAGTTCAGTTCAATATTCAGTATTCAGTATTCAGTATTCAATATTCAGTATTCAGTATTTAGTATTCAGTATTCAGTATTCACCATTCAGTATACAGAATTCAATATTAAGTTTCAGTCTATGCATTATATCAATATTATTAATGTATATTATTATTCATAAATATTAAAAGCATGAATATTAATGATAATATCATTTCAATGTCAATTTTAGTTCATTTCTATTTATACATTATATATATTATTAATTAATATCAGTAATCACAAATAACAACAATAAAAAGAAACTAACAATAATATTTTTAACATTATCAATTATTATTTCTACCATAAATAATTTTGTAAGAAAAATAAATAAATAAAAATAATAATGTTTTATAAATATTGATAAAAATTAAAATAATAAGATAATATTCATAACGATAATTATAATAAAATATAATAATAATAATTTATAATGGTATATTTAATTAATAATATATGTAATAATTAATAAATTTTATTAGAATGTATATTATTATTTAAAGTGTTATTAATTATTATGTATTTTAATATTTTTAAAATATTATTTATATTAGTAATTATAATTCAGTTTCAGTATTTTAGTTTCAGTATTGTTCAGTTTCAGTATTTTCAGTTTCAGTATCATTCAGTTCAGTTTCAGTACAGTTCAGTTCAGTACCATTCAATTCAGTTCAATTCAATACACCTACTTATCAGTTGAAAAGAATTACTTTACCATCTATTCACTGTTCAACTAGTGGCATTAAATTTAATTTAATTTTGATAGTTAGCAAAATAATAGTTATTGTTGGCCGGTTATATAAGACTCAGAAAGATAAGTGATTGACTACTTTTCAAATTTTAATTTTAATGAGCGATTTTCAGGGTCAAGTATTTTTTAAGGAGTCAAGTAACCTCCACCTAATATCTTTGATTCTGTTAATATAAAAGTAACATTCTCTTAACCCAAACTGAACTTAGGACTAGACCTTGGTTACACCCCTACCAAGTCTTTACACAATTTGATGATTTGGAGGTTTTGAGATCTTAAATATTTTTTCTCAAGAGTTTATTTTACAACAGATATAAAATTGGTTGTTCTAATGAGCTTTCTTATTTTTTCAAACGAATATAAGAAGTAATTGTTTGCTTTTGATTTACGCGATAATATTGAATACTTGTGTGCTTGATGGAAAGCTCTCTGTCTCGTTTGGTACTAGTAGAGTGTCTTATATACTCTTCGCTTTGTCTATGACCGTTTGTACTTGCTTTAGAAGGTATATATATTGTTTGATTGTTGTTCCTCAACAACTCTATTCTTCAAGGCTATTGGATCTTCTGTTAGAATCATCTTTCATCCCGTCAGATAGATTCATTGTGGTCAACTCTACCAACTTTCTGCAATTTTTAGTCCTTTCTACCTTATTTGTAGTCTACAAGGTGGCGTGTCTCGTATGACAGGTTGCTGAAAATTGCCCTTTCCTCTAAGTTGTCGACTCACTTTTTGCTGAATCTTTTTCTCTTTTATGATTTGTCAGATATCATATCTTTTGGATCACATGTCAAGACTTTTCTTATTAAAATGTCTACATGTGAGCTACTCAGGAATTTGTGCTTCTTTGAAATAAGCGGTAAATTCTTTGTTTGTTTTAGAGTTGGTTAATATGTCAGCTTTTGAAACAATAATCTTGTGGTCTTTCTTTGCGCTTAGTTCTGATCGATCTTTTACTTTAGATAATATGCCCTTATATCTTTGGAATCTATATTCCAAATCTTTGATAGCCTCTGAAGCTCCAAGTATGATATGTAAATAGAGGGTCTGACTATGATTTCTATGATATAAGACTTGTTTTGCTTCTGAACTTTCATGTTGCAAAGCTTGTGTTTGTTTCTTCTTCTTCTGAATAGATTTCCTTATCCCGATGATGTTGATTTTATGTATCTTTGTAATCCATCTTCCGAGAAGACTTGTGAGCTCTTATAATGTGTTACTTAATATGCGTCTCAGAGTCTGTCTTCAAAGTTCTTCTTCCGAGAGATGTACTTTTTTTTATGATATTATCGGCATATGACTTCTTATATCTTTGATTACTCCATAACCTATATGTAGCGTTCTTCCTCTTCTGAGGAATATTATTGCTCCCGAGGTCACATTGTCCGCGATGATTTGTTGGCTTCCAAAATTTTGTAACTATGTTATCTTCAAAACACATTTTATGAGAATCTTACATTTGAGAATAGATTTCAGCATCTATTTTATAAAAAAAAAGATAAAATAACAATAGAAAAACTCATTTTTATACATGTTTAACGAGCAAGCTTGGACCAAACTTTGTTGGACTTGTAAAGAGATTGTTGTAGTTAGTCCCAATATAAATCGCATTGATATTTACAGTCTCAGGTCGAGCCAAGTTTGACTTGAAACTTTATTTTTAAACTCAGCTCATCTCGCCCATAATTAATTATTAATTATGAAGTTTTTTCTTAGGGATAAACTTTATTTTGTGAAGAACTTCATTTTTTATTACAAATTATGCATAATCATATTTAATAATTATTATTTTTTGATTAATTATTAATAATATTAATATTATTGTAATATATATATATATATATATATATATATATATATATATAATAATAATATGAAATAGAATCATTGTTGGTCCATGTGTAGGGGTGATATGGGAGTTGGGGGGGGGGGGGGGGGGGTTATTTTAATTTAATAAGTGATCACATGTCTATTGATGAATGATGTTTGATATGTAGTAATTATATACTAAGCAAAATATAATTAATGAAATACAGTAAATAAAGACAGGTTAAGTAAATCAAACACGGTGATTTTTATACTGGTTCAAACTCTGCCTACTTCTAATCCTAGGAATTTCCTCCTCCGAGCTTTAATCTACTATATGTCACTCATTCCGAGGCGGAGAAGCCTTTACAATTTAGAATCCCTCGCACGCACAAAGTACCCTTCTCTTGATGCTTTTGATTCTTCAATCTAAGACTCCCCATCTCTTAGACTCTTCTAAATCTCAACTTCTCCTAGCTATATTTAGGAGTAAAGATCTTAGCACCCTTGCCTAGTTTGTTTGTGAATCAACAACTTAAGCAACAACCTTGCCTAGTTTTTATTTCACTTTTAGTGGACATAGAAAGAGATTTGTATTGTTGGATCTTTGTCTCAAGATACACTTTTACGACAGATCAGGATTTGTTTGTTCTAACAAGCTTTCTATTACTACCTAATTTGAGGGAGATTTGTTTGCTATTGGATTGCACTTGATAGTGAATATGAGTGAGTGCATTTTTATGATTAGCTCGCCCAATTTGTTTTAGGCAGATAAAGTCTTATTTATACTTTCTTAGCTTGGAGATGACCATTGTGGCGTGCCTTTGAAAAAGTAAATTTTGTGACTGTTGCTGTGATAGAAGTACATTCCTCAAAACGACTCTATTTTAAGAAGTCTTTGATTGTTGTCTCTTATCAGCTCCAATTCTTTATGACCACTGGATTTGTTGTTAGTCTGTAGATGATCAACCTGTTAGATGAATCCAAAACTGGCCAGCTCTATCTTTTGATATTGACTTTCAGTAGTTACACCTTTTTGGTACTTTTGCTTTATGTGTGTTAGGTGGCTGAAAGTAACTCTTTTGCTTAGCTGGTCAACTCACTTTCTTGATAGTGTCTTATCTCTTTTAGTGAAAGTCCTATATACTGATTTTTAGGATTAAAGAGATTGAGACAACTATTCTTGGAAAAGTGAAATCACGCAGGGATCCTCAAATTCTTAAAGTTAGTTGTCTCTTTTGAGATCTTTGATGTTTAAACCTACATAGAGGATTGTCCTCCTTTTCTTGGCTATCCTTGGATTGTGAGAGATAGCTTTTGAGACACTATATTTGTTGTTTTTTCCTTCTAGCGTATCTTACGTTGAGAACCCCTTATTTCTCTTTAGAGTTAGTCTCGATGCTAATTCTGAGATTTCCCATTCTGGCATATTCCAAGTGTGAGAGCTTCTTTATCTTTGGGATCAATCTTGGATGTGATACTTCAAATGTTAAGATGTTTGGAAGTCTCAACATTGAAGTTTTCTTCATGCTTTATGGCTTCTATTTGTTGGCCTATGCGTATGTATAAAAGGTCAGATGGGGGTGAACGACCCTTTTTGCGGAATTTATTGACTTTAAAAAACTTGTGTAACGTGTTTGATATGTTTTGGATGTAGTGGATCCGGATGATGCAATTATAAAATAATGTGCAATAAAGTAAAGAGTTAAAGAAAATCAAACACAATGATTTTATCCTGGTTCGGCCCCGCCTACTCTAGTCCTCAGAGTTTCCTACCTCTGAGCTTTGTCCACTAGTGTGATTTCTTCCCAACTAGTAGAAATCAAGCCTTACAATTATCTCCGGAGATTTATTCTCCTCCGGATGTAAGATGTACCACTAGAAGCACCAACTCCTAGCTGAGTCCTCTTGAGCTTATCATCGGATGGTGACCCCTCTTCCAGATGTATGATATACCACTAGAAGCATTAACTCCTAGCTGAGTCCTTTCTCTTTAGTAGGATATACCACTTAGATTCTACCCAAACCTAAGCCGAGTCCTACATGGATATACCACTTAAAGCACCAACTCTAAGCTGAGTCCCAATATCAATACTCACCCAAGTATGAGATTTTACAAATGGTTTTCTTTTTGAAAAGGTTTTAAACTCTTCAAGTTTATAGATTTCACTTGAGAGTTCTTACAAACTAATTTTGAATTGTTTGGTTCTTGGAGGGATTATGTAATTGATTGTAATAACAGATTTTCTTATGTTATGCTTTTGTGAATCAACCAGCACCTTCTTAAACTTTGGAGATCTCCTTTTATAGGCTTTGATCATTATTGGTCCCTATGCATACACTTAATGAGTCAGAGGGGGTGAATGACTCGCTCAAATAAAACAATAACTTTTTCATGATAATATGAACTCCGCTAAGTAGGTCAGCGAGCTGAGTAAAATCTGGATAAACTTCAATGGAAAGAATATAGAGATTTTATAATGGTTCGGCAACTTGTGCTTACATCCAGTCCCAAGAGAGTGTCTTGGCTTTAATTCACTAATCTCAACTCCTTTACGCTAGGCGGAGAAGCCTTTCACAAGATTCCTCAATTACAGAAAGTACCCTCCAAACTGTGATCGTTCACCCGCTGAGGAGAATACCCTCTTCTACAAGCAACTCAACTAAGTTTAAACAAGAGCTAGATTTAACTTATAAAAATGTTGATCTAGTAACAGGATAATCAGATATTACAATTCAAATGATCTATTCTAATCTCTGTTGTTGCAAAGCAGATTCTCGATGAGTAGTTACTTTCTCGATAGAACTTCTCTAAAGCTTGTAAATTGGCAAAGTTTTGCTTCTTATAAATTCAGGTGTAATCACCAAGTTCTAACGCTTTCCTTCTCGCTCCTTTTATAGTTAGAATCAAGAATGTAGCCGTTAAACTTGTCTTGGCATCTTCTGTAAATTGCCAGCTTAGCTATCCACCCGTTGCTTCTTCAAATCAATCCATTAAGAGATAGAATCACACCATTATGAGATAGAGATCAATCCGTTAGATTGAAATCCAAGCTTCAATTTGAATCCTTTGTCATTTAATTCCAGTATTCCACTAGAGAGATCTTGCGCTGACTTGCTACGTGTCATCTTCCCATTCCTCTAGTAATCTGACAACTTCCCCAAGTCGTGAGATATAAGGTTGGTAGATCTGCAATATTTCTAAATTTGGTAATTGCTTTTTGCAGCTTGAACTATAAAGAACTTTGGCATTTTCTTCATAAAGCGGATATCCTGTCAAGGCATTAATTCCTTTTGTCTTTCTTTCATTAAAGTTTGCAAAAGTGAAACTGAAAAAGGAAAGATTCCATCTTTCTCTAAATGGAAAAGTCAGTGCCTTTGACTAATAGAAAGTAACTCAGCAAAATGATAAAACAATAAACACAGCTGAACCAAAATCTAAATATCAAGCGATGAGTGAATAGTATTTAGTCAGCGACTAAAGTACATACTTAGACCAGAACAACTCATAGTTAAGCTAAATAGCTAAGTCAGCAGAGATATGAAATTCTACCCTTGAATTCAGTAACTCGCATATAACCATAAACTATTTATTTTAACACACGTATTGATTTAATTAATTCAAACTAAACTTAATTGTTATGATCAAAACTTAAGCACTACTGAGTCATCCACTGAGTCAGTCCAAACTTGTGCTTGGTTCAACAATCTCCCCAATTTTGATCAATGGTAATTAATTGAGCGAGAATTAAATTAATAAAATATTTAGATTAGAGTTAAGTTACAAACATGCTTGATATGTCTTTGTTTAGCATCTTCATTTTGCTTAGAGTGAATGCTAGCTCCCCCATAATCCTTGATTCCTCAAAGGTGAGCATTCCTTAACACTTCTTATATTTTTTTGCAAGATCAGCAACAAGTATATAGCAAGAAATACAAGAAGTTAAGAAGTTCTTAACTTAGAATAGAATGAGCAATCTTTTATATATGAACAACTGAGTACAGATTAATAGAAAGTTAACCTATACTAAGTTTAACAATCAGCACTAAAGATTATAGAAAATTCTATTCTACTTGGGCAAAATTGGTCCTTTCAGATTATCCGACTTCTTTTAATATTCCTACTCATCTCATCTGGACTTCTTCTACTTTGGTGGCATTGGATCCTTGCCTTTCCTCTTCCTTAGCTCTGCAAATTCTTGTTCAGCTCGAATCAGATTCTGGGATAATTCAAAGTTAAATTCAGCGATTCTAGCTTCACTCTCTCTTTATGCCTGTTCCCGCTTCTCGCGATCTTTCTCCTCTATTGCCATTGAATCCAAAATGGCCTGAGTTTGAACATCAAATGAGTTGAGCACCTTCTGAAATTCTTCAGCTTTCCAAAGATGTCAACTTCAAAGTTCTTTACAAGGGCTTTGTAAACTTTCTGAGAAATGAAGTCATGTTCCCTCAAGCAAGAAAAGAGTGCTACAAAGGTGCGAGACTGAGATTGATTTGCTTTGAATTGTGCATCGAGTCCTTCTCTCAAAATCTGAGTAAGGCATGCTGGAGCTTGGACTTGACTATTTGTTCACAACACCTTCTCAAGAATAGGTGTGCTTCTGATATGAGAGGAAATCTGATTCTGTACCTGATCAATTGCTTGACCATCATTGAAAACATCAGCATGAATAGCTTTAATTTGATCACGGATGTGACCAAGCTTCTGGTGTAGAGTATATTATTGTTTAGCCTCTGCCATCATGATGTCATTACTCAGAGCGTAATATATGTTAAGTCATTTAAGCACATTCAAAATTCCTTCCTCAGAGCACTTAACTCCCACCAAGATATCTTCCTTTATCTGCTTCATCTCATTGGTGTTGCCTGGATTCCGTTAAACAATGGTGATCAACACGTTGAGAGCATCAATCACAACATCCAGCTTGGCTATGTTGGTTTTATTCTCCTTGCTAAAAAATGCTATAGCCACTGAGCACAACTTGCATCCCTTGCAAAACTGGATTGAACTTGTCAATCAAGGAGATTCTGAATTCCCTCTCCTCATTGACTACTCTGTGGTTGCTTTCATAGATCTTCTCCATTTTCTCCCTGAGCTCAGCAACCTCCATTTTCAAGTACTCAGCCTTCCTTCTTGCAATATTTAAAATAGGCAAGGTATGGGAAACTATTGCCTTGGTCAGTGAGAATGCAGTAGGGACAGGCTTGAAATGAGCCTTCATCTCATCAACAGCTACCATAAAACCTTGCACTGGTTCAACAGCCTTTGCAATTCTCCTCAGTACTTCCTCAAACAGTAACGATTTAGCAATTTTAACATCAATCTCCTCATCTGTCCTCAGTCTTGGATATCTCTCTCTTCCAAACCTCCTTATATCTCCCAAAAGAGCAGCTTGGGGGTTGAATTGGGTTGAGGCTGTGGTTGTTATGGTGGTGCTTGTTCATTGGGAATCTCCTCAAAAGTAGGAGAACCTATGATAACTGGTCCTTCTATCATTAGCGGTTCATGAGCTGGAGATCTAATAGGTGATAGGATTGGACTAATGGATGTTTCAGGTGTTTGTTCAGTTGATTGTTTAGAGTTGGAAGAATTTGGTTGGTCAAAGTTTGATGTGGATGGTGTTTGGTTTTCAGATAAGGGTTGCATAGAGATGGGTTTAGGTGAAAGAGGTGTTTCAGTGGATAGGTTAGGAAATAGAAATGGTTCTTCTTGGTTCTCTTCAGCCTTCTCCTTCTCAACACCTTCAACAACTTGCTCACTGACTTAAGCTAAAGGTAACTATTTAGTCAGCAGAGCTTATTGCTCAACTACAACTTCTTCCTTATCCTCCAAATCTCCTTCATCCTCATCAAAGACAACCTTCATCTTCTTAAAGATCCTCCTCTTCTTCTCTCTTCTCTCCTTCTCAGCCTTCTCAGCAGTCATATCAATAATATATTGTTCTTCATTTTCAACTACATCAAACTCTACTGCATTAACTTCATCATCCTCCTGTCCCTCTTGACTTTTAATCCTATCCAGAGCTCCTATGATCTCCTCAACTACATCTGGAACAGACTTCTCACTCAGACTAGCACTAGCCTTCTCATAGGCTTTTTCAACTTCAGCTTTATTCTGAGCAGTTATCTCCTTTGGCCTTCTCCTAATCTCTTCCTCCAAATCCTCACGCTTCTTCCTTAACCTCGTAGCTCCAATTGCCTTTATCTTCTCAACTTCCTCAACATTCTGGACTATACTAGTTTGCTTTTTCACCATAAATTTCTTCCTAGACTAACCAACTTCAGGTACAGACACTGATGTAATTGTCTATCCTTCAGCTTTCTCTGAATCAAGCCCTACGTTATCACTCTTCCTTTCCTTCAATCTTTTCAAAGGCATATCCTCTTTCAGCTCATCATCTGCCTTCTTCTCTTCTTCTATCTTCTTGGAAGTCAGCTTTCTAGGCTTAACTTCATTGGTTTCCTTAGAAAATCTGGACTTTCTAGGGATAGGGGCAACCAACAAATTTGAGCTAGCTGAGCTTAACTTCTTCACATCCTTCTAGGAGTCTCTCCTGACCTCCTTCTTGCTCTCCTTCTTCTCATCATTCTCTCCTCCTTTCTCAGCCCTCATCTTGGTTATCCTTTCAAGCTCCTTTGCCACAAATGCCTCTAGAGTCTGATCTTCATCTTTTGGCCTGATTGGTTTCATTGTCATTATAGCTTTTGGGTCCTCCACTCTGACCTCTCCTCTCTTCAGCTTAATGTACTTGGTGTTTTTGGGCTTTTCCTCGCATCTCAAGTCATGGAAATGAGCATTTGAGTACCCTAGACTTAATAACCTTGAGAGCAATTCCACTTATCTATCCCATCCTTCTAGATCTAGCTCATAGGCCATGCATATCTCCATAACAAGATGCCCATAAACCATGTGTTTAGGCACCTTTAAAAATCTGTGCAAAATGGCAAATGGCCAATTGATACTCATCCCTTCTGTGAGGGCATAGACAAACACACTCTCAAACTTAGAATAGCTCCATGTAGATGCAGTCTTGGGCAAAATTACCTTAATAACCAACTCATGGGCCTGCTTTCCCTTCTTCGAGAACATGGAGGCTATAAGTTCAACGACCTTATAGTCAGTGGGAGCTTCACAGTCCACAGATATGTCCATATGCTCTTCATCCTTCACTACACGCATTCTCATCCCTCTTTCCCTCATTCCTAAAGGATTTGCAATCAGTTTAGGAGTCACATACACTTTCCTCCCCATCATTATAGTGACAAACATATCCTTGAATCCTTCAACCATGTGGATACCATAGAAGAATCTCTTCAAAATCTGCTTATAGCAGTCACTGGGTATCTCAAAGAACCCTTTTAGATGGTGTTGGCGCGTCCACTTCCCAAAGCATTCGTTGCTGGAGAAACTTAACGTATCAACAATGGCTGGTTCCTCTACTTCTAATCCTTCCTTCGTATACCAATCAGTTGGTGTATAAGCAGTTCCTACAAGAATAAATAAATCTTCCCTCTGATTGATTCCAGTAGCCACTTACGCTAATTGATCTACTATTGTAACCCAGTAAGTATCTTGCTCATCTCTAACAAAAAGAGGTTCTCTTTTAGGTGAATTAGGTGTTGGATTTGAAGAACTCACCATGGAAATAGCTTTTAAAGAATAAGAGAATTTGGGGATTTAAGAAGAAGACTGCAGAAAGAAATTTGGTAAAGTAAAACCCTCTTTCTTCTGCATCTCTCCTTAAATAGGAACAACCCTTCGAGTTAACCTACAAAGATACGTGTATGACTCACAAGCAATGGTTATATTTGAATGGTGAGATTGATCAATGATTACCGTGGAATGAATGATTGCAAAAAAACCCGGAGTTAAAGTGGTTAAATATGGATCATTTTTAAACTTGCTACTATTTCTATCAGTTTTGAATTTGAAATAAACTAGTGATAGTTTTAATGATGTGTCCAAAATTCAAGCGCGAAGAAGAAATACTTAACCTAATTCACAGAATCTTAGAGTGGAAGATAGGTAAGCTCCAGAATGGGTCAGCGTGGAAAATATTTCTTCCAATTTGATTGGATATTTCGTTTAATTCTCTCAAGATATTGAATTGGTCCTTTCCAATGGACTTTGTGAATATCTCAGCTCGCTGTTCTTTAGTGGGAATGTATGTGAGCTTGACTTCACCTTTTAGCACTAGATCCCTTATAAAGTGATGTCTAATATTGACATGCTTCATCCTGCTATGTTGAGTTGGATTCTTGGATAGGTCAATTGCACTCTTGTTGTCACATATGGCTTCAAGGCATTTAGACTTTATACTATAATCCTCCAATTGTTGTTTAATCCATAACATTTATGCTACACAACTTCCTGCAGCCATATACTCAGCCTCAACTGTACTCAGTGCTATAGAAGTTTGTTTCTTGCTATACCATGCTACTAGACAATCACCAAGGAAATGACATCCTCTAGTGGTGCTTTTCCTTTCAAGTTTATCTCTTCCATAGTCAGCATCTTTGTATCCTCTTAGAGTGAAATCTTCATTACTTGGATACCATAAACCTGCATTAATAGAGCCTAGCAAATACCTGAGAATTCTCTTAACAACAGCTAAGTGAGATTCTTTGGGGTCAGCTTGATATCTAGCACAATAACATACAACATATTGAATGTCAGGCCTACTACTAGTTAATTAAAGTAGTGAACCAATAATACCTCTGTAGAGCTTACTCTCTACAGGTTTACGTTCCTCATTTTTACTTAGAATTATATCAGTGGCCATGGGTGTTGACATTGGCTTGGCTTTATCCATGTCAAACTTCTTGAGTACTTCCTTGGCATACTTAGTTTGGCTGATAAAGATCCCATCATCACCTTGCTTGATTTGCAAACCATGAAAGAAATTGAGCTCTCCCATCATAGACATTTCAAATGCTTTCTTCATCTGCTGGCTAAACTCTTTGCAAAGCTTTTCATCAGCTACTCCAAAAATAATATCATCAATTTAGATTTAGACAAGCAACACATCTTGATGCTTCCTCTTGATGAAAAGGGTTGTATCTGCCTTTCCTCTAACATAGCCTTTGCTGAGTTAGAAGTTGGTTAGTCTCTCATACCAAGCTCTTAGGGCTTGATTCAATCCATAAAGAGCCTTCTTCAACTTAAAGACATGATCTGGGTACTTTGGATCTTCAAAGCTTGGGGGCTGTCTGACATAGACTTCCTCTTAAATAGAACCATTAAGAAATGCACTCTTAACATCCATTTGAAACAATTTGAAGTTCATATGAGATGCAAATGCACAGAGAATTCTTATGGCTTCAAGTCTTGCTACTGGTGCAAAGGTTTCTCCATAGTCAATGCCTTCCTATTGATTATAGCCTTGAGCAACTAGTCTGGCCTTATTTCTGACAACATTACCAGCTTCATGTAGATTTTTCTTGAAAACCCATTTGGTACCAATGATTGACTTGCCTTTGGGTTTCTCCACCAAATCCCAAACTTCATTTCTTCTTAATTGGTCTAGCTCCTCTTGCATTGCAATCAACTAGTTTTCATCGAACTTAGCATCTTCAAACTTCTTGGGTTTAATCAATGAGACAAATGCTGAATGACTCATCATTCTATTCAGCTGACCTCTAGTCAACACTGGATTTGGCACACTATCAAGGTTTTTCTCAACTGGGTGCTCTCTCCTTGCTCTGACTTCTTTTGGTTGATTAGGGATCAGCTCGCTGAGCTACTATCATTAGTTGAGCATCAATATCATCACCAAAGTTGATGGATTGGTCTAAGTTAACTTTATAATCTTGTTTTTCTGGGACTGGATCAAGAATAATAATGGGCTGACTAACTGATCCATTGACTTGTTCCTTTTCCTTTTCATCATCACTGGCTTCTCTACGTATGTTGTTATTTTTATAGAAATCTACATGCATGGAATTCTCTAATGTTCCAGTTCTCTTGACATACAATCTGTATGCCATACTGTATGTTGAGTTACCTAGAAAGATTCCTTCATCAACCTTGGGGTCAAATTTAGCCAGCTGGCCTTTAGTATTTAATATGAAGCATTAACAACCAAAGGTCTTGAGATGACCAACCTTGGGCATGTGCCCCTTCCAAAGTTCATAAGGAGTTTTGTTCAAAACTAGGCTACTTAAAACCTTGATTAGAATGTAACATACTGTGTTAACAGCTTCTCCCCAAAAATACTTCAGTAGATTGTTATCACTCAGCATAGAATGACCCATCTCCATAATAGTGCGATTCTTTCTCTCAACAACCCCATTCTATTGAGGTGTATGAGGGGCATAAAAATTATGGTCAATACCATACTTAGAACATAATTCCTCAAACTGCCTGTTTTCGAATTCTCTTCCATGGTCACTGTGGATTCTATTAATTTTGAGGTCTTTTTCATTCATGATCCGGGTAGCCAATCTAGAGAATGATTCAAATGTTTCATCTTGGCTTGCAAGCAAGATAATCCAAGCAAACATGGTCAGATCATCTACAACCATAAGGGTGTATTGCATTCCACCAAGACTTATTGACAACACTGGCCTAAACAAATCCATGTGTAGAAGATCATGGGGACAAGAAGAAGGTATATCAACTAAGGATTTAAAGGTCTTCCTAAATTGTTTCCTAAGTTGGCATGCTGAGCATAGTCTATATTTTTCAAAGGCTAGATTGGGTAAACCCTCAACAAGTTCATTTCTGGCTAATTTGGATATATTGGTCATATTGATATGTCCTAACCTTCTATGCCATAACCACGAGTTTTCCTCAAAAACTAAGCATATATCATTGGAGCCAGGGGATAAATCAAACATATAAACATTATTAATTCTAGGAGCATAAAGAATAGTTTGGTCAGAATTACCATCAATGAATGAGCAGCGCCCTGAGTCAAATATCACTTTCTTGCCTTTGTTACACAACTGAGCAATGCTTAGCAAGTTTAACTTCAAGCCTTTCATAAGAGACACATTTTCAATTGAAGGCTTGACTCCCACAGTGCCATTGCCAACAATCTTTCCCTTTTGGTTGTCTCTAAAACTGACACTTCCATTCCTCCTTCACTCCAATGTGATGAATTACTTTTCATCACCTGTCATATGCCTCGAGCATCCACTATCCAAATACCACATTATTCTGTCATTAGTGGATCTCAGGGTCACCTACAAAACAATCAAGTTTTCTTAGGTACCCATGCCTTTTTCTGGCTGGGTCCTCCCTTGTTAGTGGTGCTAGTCCTTGACTAGTCATACTCATTATAGTAACCATTTTTCACGTCTACACATGACTATGGCATGTCCTGACTTTCCAAAAAAATTACATACGGGCTTAGGATTGGGCCCGCTCACTTTACTCTTTTGAGAGACCTTCTCAGAGTGGTGAGTGTGGTTACTTTGAGTATTCCTACTAGGTTGAGGAGGGACCCGCACCTTTTTCAAAGCTGTTAATTCAGCAGCTAGCTCATCCAATTTCATAGTGAGCTTGCTATTATATCCATTATAGTACTCAACTTTTTCCATTAGATACAAGATGTCAAGTGAGGTAGAAGAATTAACATCTTCTAGATCATTACACCTCCTCTAAAGTACTTGGATGTGTTTGGTTGACTTCATAGTCACATTGATAACATCATTACATACTACAACAAGTTCATCTGAAGACAAAGGGGGTTCAGAATTTACCTCTTTTCTTTTTCCTTTGTCTCTGCTCTAGTCAGCTAATTGATTGGCAGCGACAGTAAATGGTTGGTCAGCTGACTATGAGTTGGGTTGATCATCCTATTCCATGAGACACACATTTTCAGAATCTTGTGCCTCTTCATCTGAGGATGATGACTCTTGTTTAGAGTCACTCCAAGTATTAGTAAGAGCCTTCTTATCCTTTCTCTTCTTGAACCTATCCTTCTTAGCTTTGGGATAGCTAGACTGGATATGCCCTTTTTCACCATATTCAAAACATTTGATATCTTTGTTATGCTCTTTATTGAATTCCTTCAATGGTCTATCATCTGCTCCTTTCTTGTACTTGCTAGACCTTCTAATTTTCTGAAAGTTCTTATCTTTCCTCAGAAACTTTTAAAGTTCTTGGTCATCAGTGCTATCTCTTCCTTCCTGTCCTCTGGATATTCTTCCTCAGAGGAATCATCATCATCAGCCTTAAGAACAATAGCTCTCCTAGAGCTTTCTCTTTCCTCGTGCTTGAGCTTCTTGGACTCATCTTAATATTACTTCAAGGACATCTCATGAGTCAGCAAGGTTCCCATCAGCTCATCAAACTTGTAGGTCTTAAAATCATGAGCCTATTCGATAACACTCTTCTTTGCATACCATTCCTGTGTCAAACTTCTCAAGATCTTCTTGACAGTCTCTTCTTTTATGAAGTTCTTGCCAAGTATTTTTAGCTTATTGGCAATATTCATGAACCTGGTGTTTATGTTAGAAATATCTTCCTTGGGTTGCATATGAAACCATTGACAATCCCTCATAAGGATTTTGATCTTGGACTCCTTGACCTTGTTAGTGCCTTCATAAGTTATTTCCAACTTCTTCCGTATCTCTCGAGCAGCTTCACATCCTAAAATGTGGTTGAACTCATTTGCATCAAGAGCGCAATGAAGATAGTTGATAGCATCTGTATTTTCCTTCAATCTGGCCAAGTCCTGATTGTCCCACTCATCAGATTACTTATCAACTCGCACTCCATTCTTTACGATAGTACAAATAAATGGCCCTTAAACAATAGCCATCCAATCATGCATACTCTGAGATAGGAAGAAATTCTTCTTCCTATTCTTCTAGTAAGTATAATGCTCACCATTAAACATGGGAGGCCTGGTGACTGACATGCCATTAGGTAGAATGTAGGCTTGGGCCCTTCCATTGGATTCTCCTCCTTTGTACACCATGGTCTTTATCTCAAGATTATGAAATCTTTAACATGAGAACTTGCTCTGATACCACTTATTGGTCCCTATGCGTACACTCAATGAGTAAGAAGGGGGTGAATGACTCGCTCAAATAAAATAGTAACTTTTTTGCGATAATATAAAATCCGCTGAGTAGGTCAGCGAGCTGAGTGAAATCTGGAAAAACTTTTAAGTAAAGAACCAAAAGATTTTATAGTGGTTCGGCAACCTATGATTACATCCAGTCCTAAGAGAGTATCTTGGCTTTAATCATTGAGCTTAACTCCTTTACCTTAGGCGGAGAAGCCTTTCCCAAGATTCCCCAATTACAGAAAGTACCCTCAAAATTATAATCGCTCACCTACTGAGTAGAATACCGTTTTCTACCTGCAACTCAACTAAGTTTAAACAAGAGCTAGATTCAACTTACAAAAATGTTGATCTAGTTACAGATAATTGGATATTACAATTCAAATGATCTATTCTAATATCTCTTATTGCAAAGTAGATTCTCGCTGAGTAGTTGCTTTCTTGATTGAACTTCTTTAAAGCTTGTAAATTGGTAGAGTTTTGCTTCTTAGAAATTTGAGTGTAATCACCAAGTTCTAACGCTTTCTTTCTTACTCATTTTATAGTTAGAATAAAGAATGTAGTCGTTGAACTTATCTTGGCATCTTCTGTAAATTGCCAGCTCAGCTATCCACCTGTTTTTTCTTCAAATCAATTTGTTAAGATATAGAATCAGACCGTTGTGAGATAGAGATCAATCCGTTAGATTGAAATCTAAGCTTTAATTTGAATCCTTTGTTGTTGTATTCCCGTCTTCCATTAGAGAGATCTTATGCTGACTTTCTATATGTCATCTTCCTATTCCTCTGGTAATTTGACAACTTTCATAAAGTCGCGAGATACAAGGTTGGTAGATCTGTAACATTTCCAAATCAAGTAATTGCTTTTTACAGCTTGAACTATGAAGAACTTTGGCATTTTCATCATAAAGCGGATGTCATGTCAAGGCATTAATTCCTTTTGTCTTTCTTTCATTAATAGCCTGCAAAAGCGAAACTGAAAAGGAAAGATTCCATCTTTCTCTAAATCAAAAAGTCAATGCTTTGACTAATAGAAAGTAACTCAGTGAAACAATAAAACAATAAACATAGCTGAACCAAAATCTAGATATCAGGCGCTGAGTGAATAGTATTTAGTCAACGACTAAAGTACATAACAACTCAAAGTTAAACTAAATAGCTAAGTCAGCGGAGACATAAAATTCTGCACTTGAATTCAGTTCTCACATATAACCGTAGACTATTTGTTTTAACACAATTATTGATTTAATTTACTCAAACTAAACTTAATTGTTATGATAAAAACTTAAGCACTACTGAGTCATCCACTGAGTCAGTCCAAACTTGTGCTTGGTTCAATAATCATAAATGTAGCCGTTGTGTACTGTTGAGGTTGATACTGAATCTTCACCATTGATTAGGTATGATATGGCACTTCCGGAGCCATTGATCAATCCGTTAGAGATATAATTTGACCCGTTTGAATTGTTGAGATTGATGCAAAAAGCTGTCAATAGTCGTTTGTTTAGATTTTTGCGCTCTGCCAAATTCTAGGCGTGCTTTATCAATTGAGTGAGCTCCACACGCCATCCAATTGGTCTAGGTTAAAAAGGTTGTTACCTTTTTTCTCTTTTTGTGTTAGTTTTTATCCTTTTGTGAAATGCGTGCAAGCTATCACTTTTTCATTCTTCAAGGTAAAAGGATCTTTGACTTTAGAATAAAAGTGGAGGGAATTATGATTTTCAAATAATTTCCCTTTGTCTTGATAATTGAGTCTTCCGGATGTCTTCAGACTCAACTTATCCGAATGCTCTTCAATTAGTCTTTTTGCAGATGTTATCTTTGATGGGTTAGAAGTTTGTTTCCTTTCCAAACTCTAATAAGATGCTTTTCATATGGACTTAGGGATTTGTAATGTCTTCAATATGTATCTAGATGTTCTTCTTGGACTTAGAGGTTTTGTTTACTTCAAACCTGATCCGGATATGCTCTTGAATTAGTTCTTCCGGATCAATGTTTCCCAACAATCTCCCCCATTTGATGGAAACAAAAACCTAAGTACATTTAAGCATAAACATAGGGGTTTTATGAGCTAAGTATGATTCTTGATACTTAGTCTTTTACAGATTTATGCCCCCATAATTCTAGCATCCTAACTCCCCCAATATTTTTGCATTCTAGCTTCTAAGTTTTTGTAGTACAATTGATAGTTGTACTTTGAAGCAATTTTCGTGTAAGTATTTTTCACTATATATACTTCTGCTGTTAATAATAGTTAACATCAATGAGGTTCCGGATTACATATTACAGAGTATATAAGTGAAATTTGTACAAAACTAGCTATTATAAAATTTACAAGTTAAAATAGCTAAGCTAGACTGCTATACTACTCCTACATTTCGTTTCCAAAAGCCTCTCCCTCTTTGTTTTTGCCTTTCTCCCCCTTTTTGTTTGCATCAGTTTAGGATCTATAATCATATATATTCTTTAATCCTAACTCTTTTCCATGCTCCAGAGTACACTAAATAGTCTATATTTCCTTTAAGACACTTTTCGATGATTGTGTCTACAGTGGCAGGAAGGAGATGGAGTGGTTGGATGAGCTTTTAGAGCTGCGAGTAGGACTTGGCCAGATCTGGATGCATCTTAAGAGAATGTTGCCTATCTTCTCCTTTAAGAATGGGAATAGTGCCTTGAGAAGAGTGAGATTACACTTGTATCTAAAGAATCCTGTATCCCCAATGTGATGGATAAGGTTTTGAATGATTGGGAGGAGAAGGCTTTCCAGAATTGTAAGTGAATTCCTAGATGAAGGAGGAGTAGTGAGTGAGAGTTGAGACATACTAGATTTTAGTTGTTCGATCTCCTTGATGATGTCTCTAAGGCAATTATAAAGACTTGTTTTGAGCACTGGATTTTAACGATCCTTCTCACAAAACTATGATGAGAGCTAAATAATGCAATCTTTTATAGGTGTTATCCATCAGAGGTATTCCTACTACTGCAGAGCTGAGTTTGGCCAAGTTTGGAGACCTAATCTGCCCTTAGGGACCCATATGGGTCACGATTGGTGGTACAGACCCACCGGACTCGTACGGGTCCAGTATTTGCCTAAACAGGCTTTATGGCATGCAGATCATGCCCATGTCGGGAGAAATCAAGTCATGAATACAATTTATTGTGTTCAGACTCAATTCCCCCCTATAAATAGAGGCTTTATACCTCATTTCAAAGGAGACAACATTTATAAGAAATTATAGCATATAATTTATGAAATTCCAGCAATTTTCATAGGTATAGAAAGGGTATAGTTGAGGTATAGAAGGTATAAAATAGGGAGAAAACCCATTCCTTGAGGTTTTGTCCATATTTTATTCATTTCTAGCTTCGTTTATTAGGATTTAGGGGATGTTTTGTCCACAAAAATACTTACCTAAACAGTCCTAAAATCACCATTTCATTATCTACTTTAGCTAGGCTTTCTCTCAGCACAGGGACCACTTCAAAGTGGATTCAAGTTGCAAAGGTAAGCTTCTGAGTTTCAAAGAGACTTACATCACATTTATTTTATCATTACTTCCCATATTCTGCTCCATCTATATAAAGTTTCTGCCTATTTTCAAACTGAGGTTCTGTCCGGGACCAGACAGGACCCATACGGGCCCCCCATACTTGTACGGGTCCTCACCAGCACCCGTACGGGTCCCACCTACGCGTATGGGTACTGGCCCCCAGGCAGAACCCAAAATTCCCTTTTTAATCTATAAAATCAATCTGACATTACCATTTTCCATGCGATTATTTTCACTAATAATCTGGTAAATCAACCCACAAAAGTTAAAATATGTTTTCATAACAAAATACGCTAAAGACCCATTATTTCTCTCCGATCTTAGAAGCCGTCCGGGCACTATCGATCACAAAACCGCCACGCTAACATAATCACATTTTTCTTAACAAAATGTTGAATTCTGATGTACTATAAATTGTGCTGATCTCTGTGGATGCAGGGGAATTTATTTTACTTTATTTTATAACATAGAACAAATGTATAGGTTCTTTTGCAATTCCCCCATTTTCCCCTGATTGTAATTTTTATTCCACCATTTATTTCTTGTACTCTATTGTAAATTGTAAACACATTAATCGAGTGTGAAAGAGTGTAGAAAATATGAGTTCTATAATAATTCCCCAAATGATGAAAATAAAACGGTTTTACACGGCGAATGTAATATTAATATAACTAAATGAGAAAAAAGTGACTCATCCGACACCCGAATCTCTGATCCAAAAGGTATGAGTCTTTCGCCTAATGGGAACCGTACCAAAACTCTTTCCCAAGTAGACAACTTGGGTGGCGACTCTATCATTTGTATCGAGATTTGGGGCTCGATTCTTTTATTCATAAAGTTGGTTAAAATGTGCAAACTTGAACAAAAAAAGGTTTCATCACGCCTAAATAAATCAAACTAACCACCATAGTGGGCCCCGCAGTAAGGTGCCAAAGGATACCTACACATCATTGACACCTCACACTTGTATTAAGGTGCTGGAGTTCAGTGTGAAATTATCTTTCCAAGTGTTGATAAGCGTTTCAGTTCCAAAAAGATGGCACTAGAAGTCATCGCTCACATCTTCCATGTGTTTCTCTAGGACCTTTGGTAGCTCTTCCTCAAGAAAATTGCATCTCGTCTCTTGAGAGGCATATTATTCCTTATTGAGAAGGGTTAATCCAAAGGAAACGTCCTTGGAAGACTCTGTGATGGCTTGAGGAATGAATTTTTCCAAGTTTCCAAACTTGCTGTCTATGTACTCCTTTACTTCTGCTTTCATATCAGTAGATATGGAAGTGATTTGACCCATGATTGTGGCATAATTGTTCTCTGCTCCTATTGCAGCTTGAGTTGCTATTCTGTTAGCATTGGTAATTGCAGACGTAAGTTGGGTCAATTCTGGAGAAATTTTGGAGAGAGAGGTTTCAGCGACTTGTTCAGCTATGGGGAATAGATCAGCCTTCTTCTCAATGCTCTTCACTATAGTTTTTATCTCTCCCAACTCTTCTTGGAGATCTGGAGCCATAGATTTTTCTTGTATAAGCTTCTCCACTGAGATCAATTTTACGCATATGTCCCAGAGCATTTTCTTGATCTCATCTTCTCTGTACCCTTCAATGGTAGCTTGCTTTAACAGACTCAGGGCCATTCTTATCTTCTCAATTCTAATGGGCTTTGGATTTATAGTTTTATGCTTTACCTCACTATCTGAAGAGGATTTTTCTTTAGATACAAAGATGCTTTCGATTTTAGTCTCCTTGGTGATTGGGGATTCCTGTTGTTGAGGCCTCTTAGGTTCTACAACTCTTTGTTCTACCCTATCCTCCGGAGTGGCCTAGCCCTGTGAGTCCACTATATTAGCATTCTCAGTAGGTCTCAGACCATATCCCTCCTTCAAAGCATCACGCTCCGGGCTAGGCTCAATTTCCTTAGAGGCATTTTGAGATGCACCTAAGTTGCCTTGATTTTCAGCAACATTTTCATTTTTATGAGCAGCATTATTGGAGTCAAAGTTAGGGGTTACCTCAGTGCTCTATTGTTTAGTAGGCTCTACTGACGTATCTACTTCTCCATCTACCGCAATATCAACTTCTGAAAGATTGGGATTGTCCTCAATCTATGCTTCACTTGCCTTTTCCCACGAGGACCGAGTGAGATGCGTACCACGAGGGGAAATAACGAGCGTTGTGAAGCGGGCCGGAGGATTGATCCTCATTTTAGGCATGATGAAAAAAATGATAAAATTGATGTTGGTGTTGAGTTTAAGTCCAATTTACATGTAAAGGGATACGAGACTTGAAATCCTGTATTTTAAGATAGAGTTGCCACCTGGTTTAGCTCTACCGGGAATTTGTGTACGATATTCCCACCTGGTGGTTGGATCGTACCTTAAAACAGAGATTCCAAGTTCGGATGATGTTTCTTACTTTTCAATTTTTAAATCAAACCGTTTATATGCCATACATCACACAAAAGCGATAAATAAAGCAAATAAATAAATAATTATTACAGGGTTTACAAATACCTATACATTTTTCTAGTGCAGAAAAAATAAATAAAGCAGATAAATGAATAAAAGGGCAAAATCGGGTCTTAACCGAAGTTACCAACACGGACCCAGCTCCAAACAAGGCAAAATATAAACGAGAATAATCACAAATAAAGCATGAATAAATAAAAGGCAGAGAATAACCACATAACATGGAGAAAACACATATTTGGATTTTTCAGGACTAAAACACAATTTTTGGGTATTTAAATGAGCATCTAAACAACTTAATGATCAATAAAATAAACTAAAAACCTAAAATACTAAGGAAAATAGAGAAATTTTTTTTTGGAATTTTTAATTATTATAAAAGATTTATTTAGATTTTATTTAGCTAAAAACCCCATCTTTTAGGCCATTAAAAGGTGATTTAACCAATTAAATAAATAATATATCATGAAAAATAGATTAAAGATTATACTATGATATTATAGATTAAATGTGATTTTCAGGATTTTTTTGGGTGAAAACGGGGTCAAAAAGCAAGAAAACGATAAAACAAGGTTAAAAATACAAAATAAAACAAGCAGGGACCATTTGAGAATTTTTTGCCAGTAGGCCAACTCAGTGAGGTGGTAGGCCGCTTGAATGACATGGTAGACTGACTCAGTGAGTTGGCCTAGGTGTTACTCAGTTGGGCTACTGCCCACTAAAGTGGCCAACCGGAAAAAATGTCTAAACAGGCCAGAATCAACATTTTTGTGCTCGAAAACCCAAGATTATTGACATTTCAAGTCGTTTCCTACGTTATTCCAGTAGATTCGGACTTAAAATATTGAAATAACTTTGATTTTTCAGCTTGGGGGCAAAAACCCAAGAAAATCCGGCGAAAAAGTGACTGGCCTCTTGAGCGACACGTAGGCTGACTGAGCGACATGGTAGGTTAACTCGCCGAAGTGGTCAGCTGGAGTTTCACCGAAAAGTCACAAAAAAGACGAAAACAAGGGCTAAAAGCTTGGAAAACCAACCAGAAACACGACAAAAAGCAATAAATAACTTAAGGAAATAGGTTGGAACTCAGAAAATTACCTAAAGGCTGTGAATCCACTCTCGAGACTCGGATCAACCTTTGGTAAGATTTTGACGAATTTGTGACGGAAATATCAACAAACAAAGACTGATTTAGCAAGGGATTTAGTGATTTGTAAGGAAAAGTCCCTAAATCCTATTTAAATCAGTTTTACTTAAGATTTCTACTTGATTTTAATATTTTAAACTAAAAGATTAAGCCTAATAAAGCCTAGGAAACTGGAATATTTGAATTTCCATAGCTTTATAAAGCTCTCTCCTTCTAAAAAGCCTAAGAATTGCTAAAATCTGAATTTCTTTTTTAAATGAGCCAAAAGTTTTCTAATTTGAATTTTCTGGGGTTTTTATAGACTCTAGTAAGCACAAGTTTTATAATTAATGCTCCAAATGTTTGAATTTGACGGAAAAATCACAAAGCCTGACTTACAGAGCAAGAAAAACCTAAAAAATGGCAGGGGAAGTGGTATGTCGAGCCAAGGCCGCATCACGTGACGCTGCCAAATCTAGGCCACGTCGAATGACGCGGCCTAGACGTGGTCCCCCAGGCATGGGGGACTATGCCAGGTCGCATGAGCCACGCGGCCCACCACGTGGACCACGCGACCTTCCTATCTAGCAACGGCGCAAGAGTAGGGGCACCAGGGAGAGAAGGCTAGGGTATCCGATTAGGGCAATTCTTGACATTTCGGAAACCTCTGAGAGTTTAAAATCCAATGATATAAACAAGATTTGCTGAAAATGTTTGAATCTTATAGAAAATAGCAAAACAAATTACTGAACATGAGAGAAAGATAACGGTTGATTATATATGCATTTTAATTATTTTTAATCACGGTCAAAGGTACAAATTCATCAAAAGAAGCTTTCCAAATGTGATTCGACTCCAAAGGGTAGAACGACTGACCCATAAAAGGTTAGAGCAAAAAGTCATCATTGTTCCGTAGGTCACCAAAAAGCCTGTGCTCACAAGCTGCCCCTTGGGAGATTGCCACTTGGCGGGCCAAGTGTGATCTCATGAAAGAGCGAGGGATAGAAGGGTTATACCTGACGTGCGAATTCTTGAACCGTTTTTCTTCTGGTATTGCCATAAATAGACCTATTAAGAACCAGGTTGACTTAGAATATTTGATTAGGTATTGCCTTCGTTTCCCCTAACGGATTTGATGTAGATTGTTGGTTGCCTTATGAACACCCTAACATAAACTAATGGTTGCCTTACATCACCATAACATAACCGAGGATTGAACGCCTAGTCGAATGGCATTGCACCACCCCATTACCGAAACCCTGATATAGAATGCTGGTTGCCTTACGTCACCATAATATAACCGAGGATTGAACGCCCGGTCAAATGGCATTGCGCTGCTTCATTACAGAAACTTTGATATAGACTACTGGTTGCCTTACGTCACCATAACATAACCAAGGATTGAACGCCTGGTCGAATGGCATTGCGCCGCTCCATTACAAAAACTTTGATATAGACTGCTGGTTGCCTTTCGTCACCATAACATAATCGAGGATTGAACGCCCGGTCGAATGGCATTGCGCCGCTCCATTATAGAAACTTCAATATATACTCCTGGTTGCCTTACGTCACCATAATATAACCGAGGATTGAATGCCCCGGTCGAATGGCATTGCACCGCTCCATTACAGAAACTTTGATATAGACTGCTTCCTTGAATCGGTTGTCTTTTGGGGTTGCCATCAATAGTCCTTTCAAGAATAAAATTTGAGAAATTAGTAGTTGTTGCAAATTGCATTTTTAATTGCTCAATTGATTTTGACAAGACAAAAATTTTTGCCCCTTCAATTAAGCAATAAAAATGAAATATTGAGAAAATGAGTTTAGAAATATCCGGGAAGTTCGGGAAAGTCATTGCTAGGCTGATTTTGCGATAGTTGCATTGAGGCACTCTTGGAGGGACAAAAGCCACATCACGGTGCCCCTGAAGGGTTGACAGCTACATGGAGGTGCCCCTAAAGGATTTTCTGAGTTCTGGATTCTGGATCTTTGGATCCGTCGTCCATCAGAACTGTCGTATGGCGTTCATCGAGGTGTCCCTAGGAGAAAATCTGAGTTCTGACTTTAGGATCTATCAGGTTGGTTGTTCACCAGGATTGCCACATAGTGTACCTATCAAGGAAGTTTTAAAGCATTAGTAAATGACACAAGTTGCGTTTTCATTGATTAATTGATTTTGTGGAACAAAAAATATTTTTGCCCCTTTGATTAAGCAATAAAAATGGAAGAATGAAATATAAATAGAGTTAGGATTTCCATGAGTCCGGAGAAACTACTAAGTTTGAGCATTGGGACTAGCTGATATGCCCCTTGGTCTCTTAATCTCTCAAATGAAGAACAAAAAACAAATATGAGATGTCCTTTGATACGGGTGCTTTCCTGGAGGTTAAGCGTATAGCTCATGGATACCTTGCTGTGCTTTGATTCCTATAGAGTTTAATACAGAATAATGGAAAGGACATTTGAATATTATGCATGAATGTATGAATGCATGAGCTGCTCGGGCTGATCATCTTCAAGATGACTGATTGATTAACTTGCTCGATTTTTCTCAATTCGGTTGCTTGCTCAATTGACTTATCCAACTCAGCCTCTTGTTAGAAGAGAGGATATATAGAAATGCTTTGCAGTACAAAAAAGATAAGAATGCCCCTAGCGGAGGATAAGGGATGTCACTATGCACACACTAGGCTTGTGTGGCCGGATATTGAGGTATAGGATTGACCCATGAATTCTGTGTTGCTAGTATGCCAAGTGATAGAAGGCTCCTCACGAGCTATTCAAAGCGGTGAGTCGACTGCAAATTGATTGCTGGATCGAGCATGTTAAAGATAAGGGGGGACATGAAGTGAAATGAGATTCTGGATAACGATCGACTAGACGCTATCACTACCAATGAATTCTACCACGGATGGTTTGGGAAGATTGCAGACTTTGCCGACTCAAGATGCTCGGTTGCAGTCGAGACTGGAGTGGACATGTGTAAAGGACGGACTTGAGCCCTCTCGAGTCCATCAAATTGTAGAGGATATTCAGGCACTATGACAATGATGACGATAATGCAGATATCTCGATGTGATTGATGGTAGTCACTTTTCTTTGTTTTGATTATTTTAATTTTTGCATAGACCTAAACATTGTGTTGGGTCCATCAGACTTTAATCATTCTAGCTTTTATGTCCTAATTTTAGGGTTTTCAATCCAGCGGACTTTCTGGCTTTTGCATAGACCTTGCTATTTTCAGTCTATCAGGATTTTTGCCTTTTATTATCCTTTGAGGAATTGGGCTGACTGCACGAAACCCTTTGTTCGACTTACTTGCAATATTTTGCCTTTTGGACCCAATATACTCATTCAAGCACAAACATAAAGGATTCAGTAAAATGTCATTTCCATTAAATGAATTAAGTTTGAGTATATAATGATGATAACCATTTCTATTGACCCAAACTCCGGTGTTAACTCACCTAAGAAGGTTTTCTAGCCAACACACTCTCTTAGCTCACTTTACCCTAACTTTTGCCCAGACGGCCCTTTTCCGGTTTTCAGTCTAGCGGGTTATTTTGCACCCTAGCTTTTGCCTGATTGATTTATACCGATCAGTGGGATACACCCTAATATTTGCTCGAGCAGTAGAGGACCACTCGTCGGGTGATTTATTTTATTTATTTTCTTATGTACCACTTTTCAGGATTTAATTCTTTTTGGTTGGATATGATAACGCCTTAACTTGCTTTGATTGATAGGGTTTATGAATGCATTATTATCTATAATCTTCATGCCCCTTATATCGAGTGCTTTTCTAATTACATGAGGCCTTTCCCAATCTGGTTAGAACTTCCCCCTTGGATCAGTGTTGGTAGGATATACTTGCTCCAGAACTGGATTATCGGCTTTTGACGGATCCTCCTAATGGTTGGCTTAGTCATTATACACTTTTGCTATGCACTGCTGCTACAACTGAAGATTTTTTAAGCCGTTTAAACTGTGCCTTAGTCCATGGAGGTCCCTTTGACTGCGACTCTTAATGACTTTATCTCGATTTTGGTTGGTAGCACGATTTCCATTTCGTAGGCGAAGGAAAAAAGTGTTCGGTTTGGGAGAATTTTGACATTTGTTTGACATCTTTAAAGGGTGAATGATAGCTCATCGGCTCAATCCTTGATCCTTGCGGTAGTCTTGGAAATGAACTTCTTGATAAGTAGGTTTGTGGCTTTGGTTGCCCCACTAGCTCATGGTCTATGAGTCAAAGCCCTGCAGTACTTGGCTTCATATCTCTTGATTAAGTCCGTGGTTGCCCCCGAGACTTCAGTGGTTGCCCCTTGGGACCAAATCTCATTTTCCAAGACTAAGTGGTGAAGTAGGTCATACCAATCTAAGATGAGTTTCTCGATGAACTTGGCCATCTTCTCGGTGGTAATGATGGTGAAAGACTCGAATTCCCCCTATTTTGAGAAGTAACTTGCCCCTACGATGATGAAGCAGTGCTCATTTATTGATGAGGGTCGAATCTCGCTGATCATATGTGTCACCCTCGCCAAGAATGGCCAATGAAGAGAGAAACCATGAAAGTTTATGGTAGTAAGGGTTTGGATATTGTAAATGATGAATGGTGTATCGGGGGGTGGGAATTTGAGAATGGGCGGGCGAAGAAAAGGTAAGCCTTAGTTTTGTCGAAGGTGATATGGTGTTGCTCTTTCTCCATAATCGGTTGAGGCTTCTTCGGTAGCTTGAAAATAAGTTGGCATATAGTGGCATGCGATGAACCAATTGACATTTTGGACCTATCCAAGGAAGAACTAAGCTTCTTTATTCTATTTTAGGTACGATGTTCGGCAATCTGACAACGAACCTTAGGTATGTCTAAGTATGGCTAGGCGGAAGCATTATCATGATCTTTTAGCACTTTCATATCTCTTTTTCTTTCAGAGGTTAGGTCATCAGAAATGGTTACCATTTTAGGTTATCATATGCATTCAAATTTATTTCAGTTAAAGAAACGTCATTAATACTTAACACATTATGCTTATGATAAAATGAATGCATTGACCAATCGGGCGAAACATCAAGCAGATATGCAAAAAGAGAGTCTTTGATTGAATAAAAATACCTTAAAGGAAGAGTTGTTCACATCCAAATACTAGAAAAAGAAAATTACATAAATAGATAGATAGTCATCCTCCACAGGCGGAGGGTCTTGATTTGCGGCACTGGTAGATTAGGCATCCTCGGTAGATTCCATTAGCATGTCATCCAGGATGAGATCCAGAACTTCCCTTGTTCGAATGATGACTTGTCTCTTTCGTTCGTTAGAGACCTCGCGATGCTTTCGCTGGCTTTGGCAATGCTCAATTTTCTAGCCGGTTGCTCCATTTTCCCTTCTCTTATCAAACCCTAAATGGCCTTGCCCAGAGGTTTGCATTGATCTATTTTATGACCTACCTAAACATGATAGCGACAGAAGTTCCTTTTCTCTTCGGGTGAAGGAGATTGGTACTCACGAAGAGAGTCAAGCATACCCCTCTCTTATAACTAGGTAAAAATTACACTAAGAGGGAGTTCCCACAGAGACATAAATGCTTTTTGAGTAGGTGTTCAAGCAGACGCAGCTTGCACTACAGAGACATTCTCTTGACTAGTGACTTGAACCATAGGATCCTTGCCCTTTGAGTAGATAGCCTTAATGAGCTTGTGTGGGCCACCACCTCCTTTAGATGAACTGGGATTGGTGATCCCCTCTTGGTTGTCAAACATTGGCGAGGGGTTATCCATAGGGTTAAATTCCCTTTCCAGCTCAATGACCTTCCCTTCTTTTACCAAATGGTGGATGTCTTGAATCAATTTTTGACAATCGTTAGTGCAGTGACCTTATTAAACATAATACACACAAAAGTTATGTCTCTCATCTTCCCTCGGGGGGTATGCTTGCGGAGAGTTCTGAGGAGGCCGGTCTCCCTAAGGGTGGGTAAGATTTCACTATAGGGTAGTTTTTATGGATTTATAATATTCTTGGGATCATTGTCCGATTGGATGGGATTCACAATGACTAGCGCCCGAGCAATCATCTGAACTTGAGTGGATGACCTATGATTCGACTTACCTGCTTATGAAAGTTTTTCCCTCATCTCGGGCCAAGATGGGATAGTATGCGGCTTAGAAATCAACCCATCACTTCCCTTAAGCTTTACTTTTGGTCCTTCTTTAGAGCTAGAGAGCAAGAACTTATGTAATATAGCCTCCATTTCGGGTGTCATGCCCGAAGATTGCATGAACTGGTCGCCGGGTAGAAGAGACATCAATCAACGCAAGAGAGTTTCAACTTCAGGTGTCATGCCCGGAGATTGCATGACCTGGTCATTGGGTGGAGGGGCTGTGCCAAATTGGAATGGTGTTGTAAGCGGTAAGGTTTTAACTTGAGAACTAACTCGTAGATCAGTATCAAAGGGATTCTTAGGGTAAGTAGTTCCCCTTGGAGCAATAACAAACTGAGTAGGAATAGGATTAGAGGATGTAAGAGGCATTGGAGATGGCATAAAACTATTAGAAGGCGCGGTCATATGAGGCGTAAGACCACCCAAGGAGGAAAGGAAGATCGAGCTTTGAGAGGTTGGTTTTGGGCCTTGGGTTAGTAAAGAAAAACTTGAAGGGGAGAGAGCTGATGGAGCTAAATTTTAGTCCCGTTGAAATAGACCTAGTCGGGACTGGATGGGTGAAATTGACTGAGCTGGCTGAAATTGATCTGGGGTTACCGGGGTCAATGAAAGCTGACTCATACTAGCGAGAAAATCAGGCTTGAAGGTATAGTTTGGAGCTTGAGTTGGATAAGTGAACATGTGCGGCTGAGACTGCATGATATCCTGACCAAACTGAAATAGGATCGGTGAAGGCTGAATAGGCTGTTGCACACACTGAACAGGCTAAATTGGCTGAACAGTAGGCTGAATCTGAAATGATGAAACCTAAACTGACCCATTCTGAACAGTCTCTGGCTATCCCTGAGCTTGCATACCAATTAACGAAACCTTTTGAACACTTCTTTCTTCTTCCAAAATAGCGCACACCGAATCTTAGATCTGCCCCTGAATTGCATCTCAAAATTGATCGGATTGGAGAAACACTATCATATCATTGGCAATTTTAGAACTCAACGGAGGCTGACCCTGATCAGGCGGAGGGAGAGGAGAGAAAGTACCCCCGGATAAAACCCCATCAACTGTGGGTAAATCAGACATAGCGAAAAAACCAGGCTCTGAAACTGAGCTTGAAACTGAATTTGAACCCACAGAATATCAAAGTAGATGATGATCGAGTCTGACGGTAGCGGTGCCTTGGTCTAACTAAGAAACTGGAAGACGATCAGCCCGAATCAAACCATGGATGAAGTGAATGATTACATAATAATTTGAGTGATGAATGCCATATATACGGGGGTGGTTTAGAGAGGTAGAGAGTAGAAGGGCTCATGATGCAAAGCTTAACCCCAAAATATGTGAGACGTGCGAATTCCTTGCCATGCCTAGTGAACTTGACACGGGTCGTCAGGACTGAAAAAATCTCAGGCATTTTATTAAATTCCCCCTTCAAGCTGGGAGAGTAGAGGTAAGAAAAAACTGAAATTAAAAAGGTCGGCCATAGGCGGCCTATGCATGAAGTGCGGATGCCTGAGCATAACACAAGTAGCACACAAAAGCAAATAAACCCCTTCCAACCTTATGACTCATGCGCAACGCCGTTCAAAAGATCTGGGGGTAAGTCTAGCACCAACAAATGGCAAGAGAGTATGCGACCTAAATCTAAATTATTTTGGTGAATCTAAAGGGAAGTTGCTATGGCTAGATTTATCGCGGTTCATAGTCTCAAACTATTGGTATTTGTGGAATGATATAGTAGAAGGGTCTCGTTTACCTTGATTCTATGTAACTGAACCACTCCCCAAATGAGTGCAACCACGGGAATTACACGCTGGTTAAAATGAGTGATCCACCCATAAATATCCCTAATTCCTGGAGGGCATGAGGTATACAAGTGAGCTTCACGGGGGTGAAATAATGGCACCTTAGACTTCGAAACTAACTAAGCGTTGATTCAAAAGACATAAGAAATAAAGCGCTGATTTAAAAATAATTTAGGCACATCATCAAAATCCTTTGACCAAATTTCGAAAATGAAAGCGATTTTCAAATTTTAAGTTAGAAGGAAATCCCCAGCGGAGTCGCCACGGTGGGCTGACGACCTTTTTCCCATGAGGACCGCGATGTGTAGCACGAGGGGAAATAACGAGCGCTGTGAAGCGGGCCGGAGGATTGATCCTCATTTTAGGCGTGGTGAAAAAAATGATAAAATTGATGTTGATGTTGAGTTTAAGTCCAATTTACATGTTAAGGGATACGAGGCTTGAAATCCCGTATTTTAAGATAGAGTCGCCACCCGGTTTAGCTCTACCGAAAATTTGGGTACGATATTCCCAACGGGTGGTTGGATCATACCTTAAAACAGAAATTCCAAGTTCGGATGATGTTTCTTACTTTTCAATTTTTAAATCAAACCGTTTACATTTTAATAAACACGACTTCAGTTCTTATGCGATTTAGATCCAGTTAATGTTTGGAGTTTTTGGTTTATATGCCATACATCACACAGAAGCGATAAATGAAGCAAATAAATAAATAATTATTACAAGGCTTTACAAATACCTATACATTTTTCTGGTGCAGAAAAAATAAATAAAGCAGATAAATGAATAAAAGGGCAAAACCGGGTCTTAACCGAACTTACCAACTCGGACCCTGCTCTAATCAAGGCAAAATATAAACGAGAATAATCACAAATGAAGCATGAATAAATAAAAGGCAGAGAATAAACACATAACATGGAGAAAACACATTTTTGGATTTTTCGGGACTAAAACACAATTTTTAGGTATTTAAATGAGCATCTAAACAACCTAATAATTAATAAAATAAATTAAACAACCTAAAATAATAGGGAAATACAGAAAATGTTTTTTTTTTGGAATTTTTAATTATTATAAAAGATTTATTTAGATTTTATTTAGCTAAAAACCCCATTTTTAGGCCATTAAAAGGTGATTTAACAAATTAAATAATTAATATATCATGAAAAATAGATTAAAGATTATATTATGAAATTATAGATTATATGTGATTTTTCAGAATTTTTTCGGGTGAAAATCGGGGTTAAAAAAGTAAGAAAACGATAAAATAGGCTAAAAACACAAAATAAAACAAATAGGGACCATTTGGGCATTTTTTGCCAGTAGGCTGACTCAGTGAGATGGTAGGCCACTTGAATGACATGGTAGACCGACTCAATGAGTCGGACTAGGTGTCACTCAGTCGTCCTACTGCCGACTGAAGTGGGCAGCCGGGAAAAGTGTCTAAACAGGCCAAAATCGACATTTTTGTGCCCAAAAACACCAAGATTATTGACGTTTCAAGTCGTTTCCTACATTATTCTAGTAGATTCGGACTTAAAATGTTGAAATAACTTTGATTTTTTAGCTTGGGGAAAAACCCAAGAAAATCTGGCAAAAAAGTGACTGACCGCTTGAGTGACACGTAGGCCGACTGAGCGACATGGTAGGCCGACTCGCCGAGTCGGTCTACCATGTCGCTCAGGCGGCCTATCGATCGTCAGAGCGGTCAGCCAAAGTTTCGCTGGAAAGTCACAAAAACGCCGAAAACAAGGGCTAAAAGCCCGAAAAACCAACCAGAAACACGACAAACAACAATAAATAACTTAAGGAAATAGGTTGGAACTCAGAAAATTACCTAAAGGCTATGAATCCACTCTCGAGACTCTGATCAACCTTTGGTGAGCTTTTGACGAATTTGTGATGGAAATACCGACGAACAGAGACCGATTTAGCAAGGGATTTAGTGATTTGTAAGGAAAAGTCCCTAAATCCTATTTAAATCAGTTTTACTTAAGATTTCTACTTGATTTTAATATTTTAAACTAAAAGATTAAGCCTAATAAAGCCTAGGAAACTAGAATATTTGACTTTCCATAGCTTTATAAAGCTCACTCCTTCCAAAAAGTCTATGAATTGCTAAAATCTGAATTTCTTTTTCAAATGAGCTAAAAGTCCGCTAATCTGAATTTTCTGGGGTTTTTATATACTCTAGTAAGCACAAATTTCATAATTAATCCTCCAAATGTTTGAATTTGACGGAAAAATCACAAAACCTGACTTGCAGAGCAAGAAAAACGCGAAAAAATGCAGGGGAAGGGGTTTACCGAGCCAAGTCATATGACACGGTCCGCGTCGCATGACACGGCCTTAGGGTGGGTGACCAAGCTAGGCCTCATGGCTCACGCGGTCAGCCTTGAGGTCCATGTGACCCACCACGTAGACCACGCGGCCTGCCTATCCGACGCCGGCGCCAGAGCAGGGGCATCGGGGAGAGAAGGCTAGGGCAAGGGCTTATAATAGACTTCGAATGCTCATAAGTTTCACTATGGTTATCCGATTAGGGCAATTCTTGACATTCTGGAAACCTCGGAGAGTGTAAAATCTAGGAGTATAAATGAAACTTGCTGAAAATGTTTGGATCTTATAGAAAATTATAAAACAAATTACTGCATGCGAGAGAAAGATAACGGTTGATTATATATGCATTTTAATTATTTTTTATCACAGTCAAAGGTACAAATTCATCAAAATAAGATTTACAAACATGATTCGAATCCAAAGGGTAGAATGACTGACCCATAAAAGGTTAGAGCAAAAAGTCATCATCATTCTGCAGGTCACCAAATAGCCCGTGCTCACACCTTTTTAGGACTTTTGGTGTGTACTTCGTCTGTTTGGTCCAGAATACTGGTAGTGTCCTCAATATCCTTTTCTAATGCCTTTGCAGGACTTGTAGCTTCTTATGGGGTTTCAACCATTAAGAATAAGTTAGGGAGAGGTTCCGTTCTAGCTTTGAAAATGCACAACTCTTCTTCTCTATATCCTTCTCTTAAATGATTCAGATTTGTAGGAGAAAGCACAATTTATTGATTATGAGAGTCAGAAGAAATGACATGAGGTGTAGCTCCGGAAGAGCCTCCGGGACCCTCTTTTGTGAGTTGATTAGCCTTGAAATTGTCCTTAATAACCTATATCATTTTGTTGAACTATGGATCCTCTGGATTAATGTTGTTTGGAATAACATGCTTTGCAATGACCACAATACTCTTCCCTTTTGATTTCTCAGCCACAGCTATTTCCTCTACTCTAGTATCCTTAGGAGATGGTTCATGAATTAAAATACCAAGAGCAAGTTTACGCACTGGAAGTTTAGTTCTTTTGGCTTTCATATTTTCACTAAAGGTTACTCCCTTCTTTTGTAGCTGCTCTTTAAGACAGGTTCTTCATCCTCAATAGCACTACTCTCAGTGGCACTTTCCTCAAGAATTTCTTCTAGGGACTTTCTTACTCTTTTTCTTTCGGCCAGCATGGCAGTTGCAACCTCCGGGTTTGATCCTTAATCATCATCTCTGGGGTTTCCATTTTCCTCCCTTTTTTGGCAGCAACTTTAATAAGCCTTCCCCTTTTAGGCATTTAAGGAGTCTTTTTCATCAACTAAGAAAGAGTCAGGGCGTCTTCATTCCCTAATTCAACCTCTCCCACTATAGGCTTGAGATTGACCTTCCTTTGAGCTCTAGGCTTGGTGGTTCTAGCCCTTTTTACTTCCAGAGCAATTTCCACAGAGCTTCTGACCTTTCAGACTTTACTCTTCTTTTGCTTTCCTTTCCTCTATCTTATAACTTTCTCTTCATCTTAGGTTTCTCCAAAGGTCAACTTCTTAAGTTTTTCTCCAAAATTTTGTTCCCTTGAACTGACTTGACTTCGGACAGGTTTATTCCATTTTCAAGGAGTATTTTGGTAATGAGCGCGCCATGGGTGTACTTATGCTGATTCATAAAGTGCATAATCTAAACATGCATGTTTAAGACCCTACTCTCCACCCAATGCTGAACAACACAATGTTGAAAGGAAGATGCAGTGGTAAGTGAGCCTTTCCAGATTAATACAAACTTTACTAGGATAAATTACAGCAACCTGGGGTTTTCTGGCCAATAAGTAGAGAATTTATCTCCAAAATATCATTCTGGAAGCCATTGTTTGGGATCATACTTGACCTTGAGTTCATTGCCGTCATTTCTCATTTGTACTCCATTTTTCATATAGAAGTGAGTTACAAAGAACTCTGGAGTGAGTGTATTGACTTGCCCATGTACCTTTGTCTGGAGGGCATCAAAGTAACGATGGACTATAAGGTTATCATAAAATTCCCTTACAAGAGATGGATAGGTAGGGTTGTTCATCATGAGAAAGAACTCAAGATGTTAGTCTTTTAGAAGTTGGGAGTAGGGTTCAGTGTTGATCAAGAAATTGTCACCCAAATAGTCTGAGGGAACTACTATATCCGGGCTTTTGAGTTTGAGAGGGATAAAATCCCCATTCATAAGATTAGTACTTTTGAAGATGTTTCTAGGAGGAGGAATGGTTTGGGTTTGGGTATTTGCCATTAGAGAATTTGAAAAAGGGTTTGGGAATTTTAGGGTTTCTGGAAATAAAATAGCAGAGTAACAACAGATTAGTTGCTCGTGTGAAGATGAAGAAGGATTTTAGAGATTTTTTTATAGAGTTTTCAAGGTGTGGGTAGAATGGTAATCCGGATGCAGTTAAAGATAACTGGATTAATGATGTGACAGTTAAATTTGAGGAGAGAGGTAAATGGCGTTTAAACCGGAGAATTGGAACAGTTTAATTTTAAAACAATTATGTCTTTTTACATCGCGTGTACTCCCCAATAAATGTTTGAAATTCAAAACGTGTACAGTTACATTTTTGTGCTTTTACTATAATTTATCACTCTTGTCTGCTGAGCTGGAAATATTCCTTCCGGATCCAGAGTTAAATAACTTTTCTTCATTCTACTGATCTTTTGACTTGTAGAAGATCAAAATTAACTACTATTTGTCTTCCAGATCTTTTTTTAAATTGGATTTGACATTCCAATGGCCTCTCTTAGGTTGTTGAATTGATCTTTACTTAGTGGCTTAGTAAAGATATCTGACCTTTGCTCATTTTTTGGGATGTAAACCAAGGTTACATCCTTCTTCATAACATGATCTCTGATAAAGTGGTGCCTAATATTGACATGCTTCATCCTGCTATGTAGCATGAGATTTTTGGATACATCAATTGCACTTTTTTTGTTACACATAACATCCACGCATCCGAATTGAATTCCATAATCTTCTAGTTGCTGCTTGATCCATGGGAGTTGTTCAACACAGCTTCATGCAACCATATATTAAGCTTCTATGGTTAATAATGCTACTGAAGTTTGCTTCTTGCTATACCATGATACTAAGCATTCTCCAAGAAAATGGCATCCTACGGATGTACTTTTTCTCTCAAGGGTATCTATACCATAGTCTGCATCAGTGTAACCTTGCAATGTGAAATTTCCTTTACTAGGATACCATAGGCCAACTTTAGTGATTCCTAGAAGATATCTAAGAACTCTCTTCATTTGCCATGAGATGTGAATCCCTTAGATTGGGTTGATATCTTGCACAGTAGCAAACTGCATAATGTATGTCAGGTCTGCTAGCTGTCAAGTATAGAAGTGTTCCAATCATCCCTCTATAGAGTTTCTGATCAACTTCTTCTCCTTCACAATCCTTTGAAAGCACTGTATCTGATCCTATGGAGGTGGACATTGGCTTACTTTTGTCCATTTCAAACTTCTTTAGAATCTCCCTAGTGTATTTGGATTGGTTTATGAAAATCCCATCCGGACACTATTTGATTTGAAGACCAAGGAAGAAGTTGAGTTCTCCCATCATTGATATCTCGAATTCCTTCTACATTTGAGAGATGAATTTTTCACACATTCTTTCATCGGTTGCTCCAAAAATAATGTCATCTACATTGATTTGGAAAAGAATGACATCATTTTTCTTCTTCTTGATAGAGAGTATTGTATCTGCTTTACCCCGGATGTGGACCTTTGATATGAGAAATGTAGTGAGTCTCTCATACCAAGCTCTTGGTGCTTGCTTTAATCCATAAAGGGCCTTCTTCAACTTGTACACATGCTCTGGATGCTTTGAATCTTTAAATCCAAGTGGTTGCTTGACATATACTTCCTCTTGAAAGACTCCGTTTAGAATTGAACTTTTGATATCCATTTGGAATAAGGTGAATCACATGAATGATGCAAAATCATAGAGTATTCGAATTGCCTCTAATCTAGCTATTGGAGCAAATGTTTCCTCAAAGTTAATCCCTTCTTGCTAGTTGTAGCCTTGAGAAACTAGTCTTGCTTTGTTTTCACCACAACTCTGAATTCATCTAGCTTATTTCGGAATACCCATTTGGTGCCAATAATTGACTTTCCTTCCAATGGAGTTACTAGATCCTAGACATAATTTCTGGTGAACTAATCCAACTCTTCTTGTATAGCCATCATCCAACTTTTATCTCCCTCTAAATCTTGAAACTTCTTTGGTTCTATGAGTGAGATAAAAGTAACATGACTCATCATTCGATTGAGTTGTCCTCTGGTTCTAACTAGATTTTAGACATTATCCAAAGTAGCTTCCACTGGATAATTCATTTATGTCCTGGTTTCCTTTGAAGATCTTCATGCAATTCTGGAACTTGCTCTACTAATGCATTCAGTTTCTTATCTTCTCCTTGTCCATCATTGAAGTCAATTTCAGCATTCAAGGGATTATTTGGAATATGATCTTGGTTGAAATTGATTGGCTCACCATCTTCCTTATACTTCTTGATCTGAAACGGAGCTTGAGCATTCAATGGTTCTACTTCATCCGGAGTTGTATCATCCGGATCTTGGCTTTTTTTCCTGCATGGTTAGTCTTATCAAAATCTACATGTATAGACTCTACCACAATTTGAGTTCTTTTGTTATATACTCTGTAAGCTTTTCTATGTGTTGAGTAGCCAAGGAAAATTACTTCATCAGATTTAGGATCAAATTTTCCTAGTTGCTCTCTATTATTTAGGATGTAGCGTTTACACCTAAAGGCTTTGAAGTACCAAAACTTGGGTTTCCTTCCCTTCCAGATTTCATATGGGGTTTTATTCATGGTCTTTCTAATGAGAGCTCTATTTAAGATGTAGCATGCAGTATTTACGGCTTCACCCCAAAAATATTTAGGCAATCTATTCTCATTTAGCATTGTTTGAGCCATTTTAACTATTATTTTGTTTTTCCTTTCAACAACCCCATTTTATTGAGGTGTATAAGGAGCAAAAAAGTTGTGCCCAGTGAGCTTGGATTCACAAAATTAAGCAAAATGCTTATTTTTTAATTCTCCTCTATTATCACTCTGGATGCGTGCAATACTTATGCCCTATTCTACTTCTATCCGGATGAATATTTTTGAGAAATGGTCAAAGGCTTCATCTTTGCTAGATAGCAAAGCAACCCAAGTATAGAGAGAATAATCATCCACTATGACCATAGTGTATTCTCTTCTACCTAAACTCATTGGGTTGATTAGACCAAAGAGATCAATATGCAAGAGTTCAAGAACTCTCGAGGGAATATAAGAGATGGAATGGAAACTTTTTCTATGTTGTTTACCTAATTCACATTTAGTGTATATGTGATCCTTATCAAAAGCAGCGTTAGGCAAACCCACAACTAATTCCTTTTTGGCTAATTTGGACAGGAGGTTCATGCTTACATGTCCCAACCTCCGGTGCCAAAGCCATGATTCTTCTTCTATAGACACCAAGCATATATTCTTTTTCTCATTTTTAATGTTAACAGAATAGACATTATTTACTCTAGGTGCATAAATAATGAGTTGATTTTACTTACTATCAATGATTGAGCAGCCTCCGAAGTCAAAGGTGACTTTTCTCCCTTTATCACAAAGTTATGTAACACTCAACAGATTAAACTTCAGTCCATCAACTAGTAAGACATCTTCTATTTTTAATTAAGATCTAATGGTTCCATGCCCAATGACCTATCCCTTTTAATTATCTTCAAAGCTTACTTTTCCACCTTTCTTTTTGATTAAAGTGATAAAGGCTATCTCATCACGAGTCATGTGCCTTGAGCATCCACTATCCATGTACCATGTTTGTTGATCTTCTATGGATCTAAGGAATACCTGCATAATAGATAAAGTGGGTTTGGGTAGCCAATCAGATTTGGGTCCTCTCGGGTTATCAACCATTTCAGGCCAAGGATAAATATCATAATAACCATTTTTAAATCTACACATTTTAGTCATATGGTTATTTCCTCCATAAAACCTGTTCCCAATGACTGGCTTATTCTGCTTAAGCTTCTCCTCAATCTTTTGAAGATCCTTCTTCCCATAATCTCCGGAATACCCTACTTTGGCTATATCCGGACTAGCTTGTTTGGTTTGAATCTAGTAGTTAACTGGAGGTGCAACTTCTACTCTATAGTTTTTCTTTTGCTTAGTGGATTACTCATTATAGACCACTTTAGCCTTTCCCTTTTTAGCAGCTGTGTATCTCTGAGTTTGAGTTCTTCATCTTGGTGGAGCATTGTGTTTTTGAGCTTGAGGCTGCCTTTAGGACTTCTTTTATTTTAAGTGCATTGGATTCCTTCCAGAAGATGGATTTGAATATCTTCTTTGCTTTGAAGATTCTAGTTTCCTTCCGGATGCCTCCTTCATCAGAGCTAGCTCCCTATCTAGACCAGTTACATTGGCACTTGGTATCTGCACTTGATTTCTTAGGAAATTTTCTTCAACAAGATCAGTGTGCTTTATGGCCTTTATTAGATTGATATCTTATGCCATTACTTCAGCATCTTTAGCAAGTTCCATCACTTGTCTTTGAAGGGATTTTATAGCCTTTGTGTTCTTCCTTACATTGTTGATTGCAATCCCTAAAGCTCTAGTAAGATCAAAGTTAGATACAGAATTTGAGTGGGAGTTTACCTTAGTACTTGCTGTCTCAGATTCTGATTCTTCAATTTGCTCAGTGACTTGCTTTGATGGGTTTCTTCCAGATTGCTCTTCTTCCAGATCAGTTAGTGCCATACATGCATAATTTACAGTTTCTTCTTCTTTTATTGAAGATGAGCTACTGCTTTCTTCACTATTGCTCTATGTGGCCACCATTGCCTTCTTCTTATATCACTTTTCCCTTTTAAGCCTGGGACATTTGGATCTGAAAATGTCCTTTGTCTGCACATTCAAAGCAGGCTGATTCTTTTTCTGGTGCTTTTCTTAGCTTGTCCCTTCTAGAGGAGCCTTCCTTCATTTTGTTGGAATCATACCTTTTAGAATTCCTCGTTTCTTTCTTTCTTAGGAATCTATTGAACTATTTAGCTAGCATAGCCATATCTTCTTTGTTGTAGTGAGATTCCTTTAAGTGCTTTTCTGTTCTGGAGGAAGCTGATCCGGAGAAGTCTTCCTTGTGTGCGATTGCTTTCTTCTTTTCTTTAGGCTTCTTCTCTTGTTAGCTATATCTCTCCAAGGATAACTCTTGAGTCAGAAGATTACCAATGAGTTTATTATAAATGTAAAAGTTTAAGTCATGAGCTTCATTAATGGCAGTCTTTTTGTTGTCCCATTCCTTATTGAGACTCTGGAGAACTTTCTTCACCATCTCCACCTTTGTGATCTCCTTTCCAAGCCTCTTCATCTCATTTACCAGATTGGTGTATCTAGTATTCATGCCGCTAATGGATTCTTTGTGCTTCATCTTAAAAGATTCCAGCTTTTATTGTAGAAGATCGATTCTTGCTTCTTTGACCTTATTTATTCCTTCATAGGTCACTTTGAGTTTTTGCCAAATCTCTTGTGCAATCTCAAATCCAAATATCCTATTAAATTCTACTGCACTAAGAACATAATGAAGCATGTTAATAGCATTAGCGTTTTCACACAACTTTTTATAATCATTTTCTTCCTACTGATTTGAGGGCTTCTAGATAGTTATACCATCTACTTCATAACTAAGAACATATGGGCCATCCTTAATGGCCATCCTTGCTATCATGCTTTGATCCTAAATAAAATTCTTCATTCAGTTTTTTTCCAGAATGTGTAGTATTCACCGGTGAAGAGTGGAGGATGGGTAATGGACATACCCTCCGGAAGAAGTTGTGAGTTATTAAAACTCATTTTGATTTATGAATCAAAATATGGACCTTTTGCTCGAGATTGTTAGATCTCTAGTTGTGATGACTTGCTGCTCTGATACCACTTGTTTGTCCTTGCGCGTATGTATATAAGGTCAGAGGGGGGTGAATGACCCTTTTTGCTAAATTTATAGACTTTAAAAAATCTTGTGTAGGGTTTTTGATATGTTCCGGATGTAGTGGATCTGGATGATGCAATTATGAAATAATGTGTAATCAAGCAAAGAGTTAAAGAAAATCAAACACAATGATTTTATCCTGGTTCGACCCCTCCTACTCCAGTCTCCAGAGTTTCCTTCCTTTGAGCTTTGTCCACTAGTGTGATTCCTTTACAACTGGCAGGAATTGAGCCTTACAATTATCTTTGGAGATTTATTCTCCTCCGGATGTAGGATATACCACTAGAAGCACCAACTCCTAGCTGAGTCCTCTTCAGCTTATCTCCGAATGATGACCCTTTTTCCGGATGTATGATATACCACTAGAAGCACAAACTCCTAGCTGAGTCCTTTCTTTTTAGTAGGATATAGTACTTAGATTCTACCCAAATCTAAGCTGAGTCCTACGGGGATATACCACTTAAAGCACCAACTCTAAGCTAAGCCCCAATCTCAATACTCACCCAAGTATGAGATTTTACAAATGGTTTTCTTTTTGAAAAGTTTTTGAACTCTTCAAGTTTGTAGATTTCACTTGAGAGTTCTTATAAACTAATTTTGAATTTTTTGGTTCTTGGAGGGATTATATAATTGATTGTAATAGCAGATTTTCTTGTGTTATTCTTTTGTGAATCAACCAGTACCTTCTCAAATTGTGAAGATCTCCTTTTATAGGCTTTGATCATAAATGTAGCCGTTGTATACCGTTGAGGTTGATCTTGAATCTTCACTGTTGATCAGGTATGATGTGGCACTTCCGAAGCCATTGATTAATCTGTTAGAGATATAATTTGACCTGTTTAAATTGTTGGGATTGATGTAAAAAGCTGTCAGTAGTCTTTTGTTTGGCTTTTTGTGCACTGCCAAATTCTAGGTATGCTTTGTCGATTGTATGAGCTCCACACGCCATCTAATTGGTCTAGGTTAAAAAGGTTGTTACCTTTTTCTCTTTCTGTGTCTGTTTTTTGTCCTTTTGTGAAATGCATGCAAGCTGTCACTTTTTCATTCTTCAAGGTAAAAGGATCTTTGACTTCAGACCAAAAGTGGAGGGAAATATGATTTTCAAATAATTTCCCTTTGTCTTGATAATTGAGTCTTCCGGATGTCTTCAGACTCAACTTATCCAGATACTCTTCAATCAGTCTTTCTTCGGATGCTGTCTTTGAGGGTTAGAAGTTTGTTTCCTTTCCAAACTCTAACCAGATGTTTTTCATATGGACTTAGGGATTTGTAATGTCTTCAATATGTATCCAGATGTTTTTCTTGGACTTAGAGGTTTTGTTTACTTCAAACCTGATCTAGATATATTCTTGAATTGGTTCTTCCGGATCATTATTTCCCAACGCTATTAATCAAGCTTTAATCTTAAGTTAGGGAGAGTTAAGTTATTTTGAGTCTTGGCTTGATTTATCCTATCTTTTGATCCTTGCTTTGTCGATAGGAGATTGATTGACCTTGTGAGCTTAGAATCTTCTAGGAGATATTGTATTTAAATGCTTAATGATTCTTGCTTCTGATTCCAGCCTTCTAAGATTGATAACTGATTGTCCTTCTGAGCTTTTATTATCAATCTTACTTCTTCACATTCTGAGAATTTCACTTCTGCTTTCAAAGTGGTGCGCTTGATTATTTTCTGAAGATGCAACTTTGAATTTTCCTTTATATGCTTCTGAGAAGATTTCAACTTTGGTTGATTAAGAGATATCTTCATCTTTTCTTCTTTTCTATCTTTTGAGGATGCTTCTGAGTTGTTTAGTCTTTTAGCTTTGTCTATCTTGTGAGCGCGTAGTCTTTGATCTTTTTGTTATCTTAAAAACTTTGCTTTTGATCTTGAAACCTTGGCTTCTAGGAATCTATCTTCTGAGCTAGTTCAACAATCTCCCCCATTTTGATGATAACAAAAACTTTCATAGACAAAAAAGACAAGCTATGGCATACAAAGTGTTAGCTCCCTCATAATTTATGCCAATATTAAAAAGTATGATTAGTAATTATACTTAGAAGCACTTAGATCTTTTCTCATTATAAAGTTAACAATGTGTTAATTTATTGTTCATTATAAGATACATTTGAGATCTAAGTCTATTACAAAATATAACTAGTCTAAGCTAGTTACCGCTTCTTTTGGCACTTCTAATCATCTTTTTTAGTTTTTGGTATCTTCATGAATGTCTCTTACGCTTTTCTTTTGCCTTTACCTTTCTCCCCCTTTTTAATATCATCGAAAGGATGGTCAATGAACATAGGGGTAGCAGACGATCCCTATCAAACCATATTCTTTCCCAGATCTTTTGATGTTTGGAAAAAGTTGGAAGTCCCTTTGTCATAGCCAGTCAATATTTCTTGACTGTGCTCGGAGCCACTTTTAGGTTATCTACATAAGTGTGGAAAGCATTTGAGTTGACGTCCCTTGATGGCATGATACTTTTAAATTGCTTTCTTCCACTTTCATTTATATACTTCTTCTCCTCTTTAGATTGTGTAGATCCCTTATTGTCTCCAGATGCATCCTTTTGAGACACACTTGTTGAAATTCTGAAGAGAGAGTATGAATCTATGCTCTGATTGCATAGATAACTACTCATCTTCCTATGGATGTCATCTATATTTGCTTTTGATCTTTGTATTTATTTCACCAATGGCTTTTTTTGTTAAGATGAGACTCTTCTAAAGCTTTAGTGAGATCCCCCTTTATCTTTTGAACAAATTATTGATTTTGCCCTATCAAATCCTAAGAAGTCTTCTGATAGGTGATGTTGAGATTTTTGTGGAAGATGGGAAGAGTTTGCTTGATCTCTTTAATTTCCTCAAAGGATGTGAATCTCCTTTTGAGTCTTTCATTATTGCTCTTTTCTAGTGATTTCTCTAAAGTCATGTGACTAAAACATTCGTTGATGGACTCAAGAGTTTCGAGAGCAGCATTTTTCACTTCCTCCTTTGCCAGAGTTGTATTGTACTCTAGATCAACTCCAACTGTTTGTATAATATCAGCTTGCTGGTTTTCAAGTCTTCTCATCTCTTTGATTTCTTCCTGTTAAGTGAGGAAAAGCTTGTTTGTCTGTGCAAACTTTTCATTCATCACCCATTTTATCTACCTATTTAACCACAGAAGTAACATATTATGTGTTAGCCTTCTTGCCATGTTCTGCACTGATGGAATTTCCTTCATCTTTTTATCTAACTTTGTTGCCTGATTTTTTAGCTTCGTACACAGAGTGATTAGGTCAAGAGTGGATCTATTTAGTTGAGACTTCAGGGAACTATCTTGAATTTTTAGAAGTAGGTTAAGTATTTTCCTGTGTTAACTTGCATTAACAAATGGAATAGTTACAGAATCTTCCCTGGAGTCTTCCTTATCACTATCTTTTGAGTTACCTTCTGAAGAATTTCTCTTTCCTAGCCTCTGAGCATTATCTATCCCCTTTTTCTTAGATTCAGAGTCTGACTTACTCTAAGAACTGCTAGGTGACATATGATCTTCTTCTAGTGTCTTACTTGCATGACCCTTAGATAAAATTTTCAATTTATCATCATTGGGATTTACAGGATCTAATGTTTCACAACCTCTACATCCTCAATGGTGTTTGATGAGTACCATTTAGTTGATTGTATTTCCTATATTCTTCCTTTGGATTGGACATTAGTCCTTTCCAAGCTGCCTTGGTTTTTAGCAACTGAAACTTCATCAGTAGTTGGCATTACTAAATGATAAGTATCATTACCAACTATTGTCTCAACTGCGCTAGCTTTATTGATCTTCTTGGACTTTGCAATCTCAGCTCCTTTGTGATCTTCACTGGCTTCCTACTGAAATTTGTCAACTTCAACAATTGCTTCCTTAGATGATGGTTGTTCATCCTCAACATTAACTTCATCGATAACCATTATAGCGATTTGGACAACTTGTGCTAGATGATTAGGATAAGGTGGTGGAGGTGGTATTTAGGGTGGAGAGTGGTTAGATGTTTGAGGTTTTGGTGAGAAATTTATGGAAGGCTTTTTGTCTCTTTGTTTGGTAAGGATGGTGGTTGTGATTGGACGCGGGAACCCGCTCTGGGGGAGTTTAATCAGTATAATGGGTAGAAAATAGTTTTATTTATCCAATATTATGAATAAAAGAATCGAGACCCAGATCTCGATACAAATGATAGAGTCGTCACCCAAGTTTCTACTTGGGAAAAATGTTTGTAGTGTCCTTTTGGATGGGTGGCTCATACCTTTTGGATCAAAGATTTGGGTATCGAATGAGTCACTTATTTCTCATTTAGTTAATTCAAAATTACATTTGTAAAGTTAAACCGTCTCAGTTCGTTATTTGGGGAAGTATTACAGAGGGTATATTTTCTACACTCTCACACATGTTTCATGCGTTTTAACAGTTTATAAATATTCACAAATAAGGGGGGGATAAAATTATTGCAATCGGGGGATAAATGTGGGATAGTACAAAGGAACCTATTACATTTGTTCTAAGTTATAAAACATATTTAAATTCGCCTGCTTCCAATAAGGTTAGCACAGTTATGGTATCCATAAAGAGGTTAGTTATTTTTGTAGAAATATTTTTTTGACTATATGTTAATGTTAGAGTGGCAATTTCGCGATTGATAGTGCCCGGTCAGCTTCTAGGATCGAAACGAAATCACGGGTCTTCAACGTATTTTGTTATGAAAACATATTTTAACTTTTCATGAGTTGATTTGCCAGATTATTAGTGAAAATTATCGCATGGCAAATGGTGATATTGGGTTCATTTTACATATATACATGAAATAAACATTCGGTCCAATTACTTGACCCGTACGACTAAGGAGGACTCGTAAGACCTCTGAGGAACCATACCAGTATAGAAACTAACCACACCCAAATAGAATATCAAAAGCTCCATATTAAAAACCAAATCAAAAGAGATAAAACAAATAAGTGGGATTTCCTCCCCATATAGGTATAGCACACCCGTACGTCCATAAGGGGCCATATGGGTGCCAAAACAAGGACCCTATGGGTTGGGCCAGACCTAAAATAGTTTTATGGTTATATCACAACAAAGGTATTAAAAATGACAAAAAAATAAAGATAGAGTAAGTCTCTTTGAAACTCATGATCGTACCTCTATGTAGTGAATCCACTTTGAAATGACCCCAATGTTGTTAGGAAGCCTTGTTAAAGCTGGATGTAGTTTATATGGTGGCTGGTTAGGTAAAATTTAGTGATTAAAGTCCCCCACAATCCTAAATTGTAGCAAGAATGATATAAAATGTGGACAAAACCCATTTGGCAAGGTTTTCTCCCTATTTTATCCTCTCTATACCACTTATATACCCTCAATATACTATAAGAAATGGTTGGAAACTAATTTCCTATAGTGTAATTGATTTGGTAAAATTACTCTCTTTTTTAAAATGTGAGGCAAAGGCCTCTATTTATAGCCAGAATTCAGCCCCGACAACACTTATTGCTTATTTGGGCCAAATCTGGTATGATTGCAATCAATAAAAATTGATTTCCCATAATTAGCCCCCATACTAGTAGGGAGGACCCATATGGGTCTTGGGTTAGACTAGTTCCAACAAGGGTGACCCGTACTGGTCCTTAAAATCAGTCTAGGTCTAAAGCTTTGATAAAAACTTAGCTAGGCAACATTAGGACTACTTCTTGTAGAAAACACCTGTAGAGAAATGCATTATCTAGCTCCCATCATCGTTTTTGTGAGAAGGATGACTAAAATCTAGTGCTCATAGTGGTGTTTTGATCCAGGTTATTGGATTAGCAATGATTATAGTAGATCTGGCTCTTGGAAAAACTGGTATGAATCTCAAAGGCAGAGGTATGTTAAATGGTTTCAAGGCTTTATATGCATACAAGTAATCTCCTATCTCCTTGCAATGAGATATTGTCTTCTCCCATACTCTCTGAGTTCTTTTTCTCGCTATAGCCTTTGGCGTTATGCTATATCCCAATAATTTGATGTTTTAATGGTTTCCTGAGGCATCTGCTTATTATTTTCAAGCTCTTCTTCCTCTTGTGGGGCTTCCTCTAATACCACTTATTGGTCTCTATGTGTATAACTCAATGAGTTAGAGGGGGGGGTGAATGACTTGCTTGATTAAATCAGTAAACTTTTTCGCGATTAAGTAGACTCCGCTGACTATGTTAGTTGGCTGATCAAAAATAAAGAAACACTTCAACAGCTAAGTAAAGAACATAAAGATTATACTAGTTCGATAACTTGTGCTTACATCCAGTCCTAAGAGAGGGTCTTGGCTTTAATCTACTAATCTTAACTCCTTTACCCTTCGCGGATAAACCTTTCACAAAGATTCCCAATTACAGAAAGTACCGTCCAAACAGTAATCACTCACCCACTGAGTAGAATACCGTCTTCTACTTAGCAACTCACAGAGTTCAACAAAGACCTGGATTCAACTTATAGAAACACTGATCCGGTTATAGAATATTAGATTTAAAATTTAAATTGATCTACTCTATTCTCTCTTTCTTAATGAAGCTAATTATGGCTGAGTAGTGCTTCTATTGGTTGAATTTATTTAATGCTGTGATTTGACACTGTTTTAGCTTAGTAGAAATTCAGGTGTATTTACCGAGTTCTAATGCTTGCCTTCTTGCTTCTTTTATAGGTGAAATCAAGAAAGTAGCCATTGAACTTGTCATGGCATCTTCTGTAATTTGCCAACTCATCTATCCACTTGATGCTTCTTCAAATCAATCTGTTGAGTGACGATATCACACCGTTGTGAGATAGAAATCAATCTATTTAAGAGCGGGCGAGGTTTTAACGGAATGCACGGGGGGTGCAGTGCGGGGGCGTGTTTTGTGTAGTTTAAGGAAACTGCGACGTTTGGTTTTGTTTGGTTTGAAAAAACATTGTTCACTTAAATGTGTGTCTCTTTGATAATAAAATGTTTGCTTTTATTAAATAGAAAATTATTTTATTATTTTTCATGTAAATTTTATTGAGTGTGAAAAACGTGGCTTTTTATAAGCAAAAAATGTGATTATATTAAGAAATATATTTACACATTTTATTAAAGGAAAATATTTTTAAAATAAATCATTTTTACTTTATTTAAAAACAAAATAGAGTCGCCACCCAGTTCAGCTCCACCAAAAATTGTGGTATGCTGATCCAAAATGGAATTTTTATACCGAAAAGAAAGTGAGATTCTAGGTTTGGACATAATAGTTACTCATATTATTCAAATTGTTTGGATTAATTTTAAAATTATATTTTTTGTGGTAATTTCGGCATTACGATGGCTTTATTTAGAATGTAAATTCATAAAATAAACGGGCATTATAACAGCTTAATAAATTGATATTTTCTACCAAAATTTCGGTAGAGTGACAGCAACACTTGGGTTTTTACCCGAAAACTTGGATAGAGTTTCTTCACATTCTAGATGCTTTACCTGTGTTGCAAGCTTATTTACACATATTATAGCTTAAGTGGCTCTAGTGGCTCACTTAACCAGATAAATGAAAATGCAATGTGCGATAATAAGTAATGAAAATGAATTTTGAATGAATTTTAAATTTGGGCTTAGAGCCAATTACCCTCAGTTTACCTTTCCGTATGTCCAGGATGACTTGAGAGCCGGTGCGGGACCAAAATTGTCAAAAAGATTGTTGTTGATGTGGATAGTAGATTTAACCCAAGTTATGACTATAATCCTGGATTATTTCTAAAGGAAAATGTGAATTTTTTGAGGAAGTCATTTTTAGAGCGAAGATTACTCTGAAATCTTCATCTAAAAAGATAGAGAAATGAGTTTATACCTGATGTAGGTAGTAAAGCTCATATTTGAAAGTGTTTCGGCAGAGTTTTGGGGCTTTTAGGACTCCCGGAATGAAAATAGCAAAATGGACTTAAAGTTGTGTTCTGTCTGTGAAAAATGAAAGGGGAAGTCCCCTTTTTATAGAAAGGAGGTAATGAGCCAGCGGGCTCATTACCTATCTGACAAAATCTTATAAAAAATCTCAGGAAATTTTGCAAAATCTTAGTCGGATATGAATTTTACTGTTTATAGGTAATGAGCAGTATTTGACCATTTTTTGACTAAAACGGCCCAACGGTAAAAAAGAGAGGCCTTTAGACCTTTATTTCAGTTTGTTTTAGCCAAATTCAATCATTTAAGCCCTCAAAATGGCGTTTTTTGTGTTTTCAGAATAATTTTACTGTTTAACTATTTGATTGTTTTGACTATATTAATTATTCTGAAATGGAGTTCAAGGATGCAACTTGGAACATTATGACGAATAGGAATTTTTAGGATTTTTGGGATTTTTGGGTGATAATTTGATCCTTTTTGGCTCCTTGTCTAATCACTGATTGAAATAGGTATAAATCCTCATCGACCCGAGTGGACCGTGCTAATAGTTTGCCCCTCGCGTACAAATTTTTTACCATGGAGGTAAAGTTGCACGTACGGGGATGAAAGAGCGATTGTTAAAATCAGTGTTCTTGTGTGATAAGGACAAAAAAGTTTTAAAAAAGAATCAACATTTCTTAATCGATAATTTTGAAAAACAAAAATTTTTTCCCCTTCGACTAACAATGTTGATGAAAATCTTTAAACAAAAATCCATTGGGAGTAAATGTAAAAAGAAAATATGTTAGGGATATAAGAAAAGACAGGTTGAAAAAACTTCATGTCCTTAGCGGTGCATAGAAAATTTGGTCCACCCATTTTAAAACATGGTTTTGCATCATGCAGAAGATAAGTGAAGGATCATACTTACTTGTGGTGTCGGTTAGAGCCAAGATGTTGCATCCGTTGATTAGTTTTCTCATCGGGGATTGAGGCACTGTCTGCCACCATTGACCAGTTTTTCTCATGAGGGAGTTAGCCACTGTCTACCACCATCAACTAGTTTTTCTCATTAGGGAGTTGGGCACTATCTGCCACCATCGACTAGTTTTTTTAATCAAGGAGTTGGGCACTGTCTGCCGCCATTGACCAGTTTTTCTCATCAAGGAGTTGGGCACTATCTGCCACCATTGACCAGTTTTCTCATCAGGGATTTGGGCATTGTTTACCGCCATCGATTGATTTTTCTCATCAGGGAGTTATCCACTCTCTGCCACCATTGACCAGTTTCCCTCATTAGGGAGTTGGGCATTGTCTGCTACCGTTGAGCAGTTTTTCTCATCAGGGAGTTGGGCACTGTCTGCCACTATTGAGAAGTTTTTCTCATTAGGGAGTTAGGCACTGTTTGCTGCCATTGACCAGTTTTTCTCATCAAGGAGTTGGGCACTGTATTTTGCCGTTGACTAATTTTTCGTATCAAGGAGTTAGGCACTGTCTGGCATCGTTGACCAATTTTTCTCATCAAGGAGTTGGGCACTGGCTGCCGCCATTAAGTAGTTTTTCTCATTAGGGAGTTGGGCACTGTCTGCTGCCGTTGAGCTGCTATTATGATTTCCTACAAAATACAATATGACATGCCACTACATGTCGCAAGCATGATACGACACTTTAGAACATAACATGGTACTACATGACACTACATGTTATTAGAATAACTCAACATAAAACTGCATGTTATCAACAAAACCAGACATGAAACTATATGTCATCATAAAACTAGACATGACACAATATATCGTGGATGGGTTGTGGTAAAGATCTCGTTGGATCTAAAGTTTGGCTATGATGTGCTAGGGCAAACATCTCATTGGATCTAAAGTCTAGCTATGATGTAAATTGTGAAGATCTCGTTGGATATAAGGTTCGGCTATAATGTGCTGAGTTAAAGATATCACTATATCTAAGGTTCAATTATGATGTGCCAAGGTAAGGATCTCACTAGATCAAAGGTTTATTTGTGTCCTATAGTTTGATTTTGGATGGGATGGTAAAACTTAGTCTTTCGAAAAAGTTTTATGCATTCTTTTTTAATGATGCGTGTGATGTAGTACATTTATTGATATATGATGAGTTATGCAAGTGCGTGATGCATTAAGTTGGCTTTTGTTGGTGACTAACAATGTCTGCGTGGTGACTTATTGCCTTTCCACATGTAAAATTGTAATATGCATGTGGCGTGTAATGCATGTCATGTTTATGTAATGCATTGAATTGTGCAGTTGTAAGATGAAGCCTACTTGCTTAATTCTTAGCAGAATTCTCTTGAATTGTCATCTTCTCAGTTTCCATCATTCTTAGTGATGATGAAAATTATGACTTTGAGTTTGAGTCCTAGATGTAGGCTTCACAACTTCAAGGGATGAGCTTGTCATTTCCATTGTAGTTGTGTGCGATTTGCATCCATTACATTCTGATTGTTGGATTGGTCATGCATTTGCTCTCTACTAGACTTATTTGAACAATATGGGTCTCCGGGGTTCTTATCAGACCAAATGAATTACCGAGTTGTAAAACTTTTGCCCCCTTATGGCATATGTCATGAGCCTGGGCAGGTAGACTCCAGTTGCTTGGATTGATGGAAGTTAGATTTCATTCTTTTGACTGACCATGCAGACAGTATGGCATGCATCAGTAGTTCCCAGAATTTTTATGTAGCTGGGTGCAAGAAGATTGCCTTCTCACACTTTGGAGACGTGGTAGATTCATATGCTAGTGTTGACGAATAGTACTGCCCCTTTACGAAGGCTTTGGTTAGATGATGTGCTTAATGTCATTTGGTGAGTCATCGCGTTGAGTAACTTTGATTGTGCTTGCATGTAGAGGTTATGCCCTAATTTTTGCCTGAACCGAAGCATAACAGGTTTTGTATTTTCTCTTCTCTTGTTTTTAACCCTAATTTTTGTATAAATCGCCTTTTCAGGTTTTCGGTTTATCGGGTTTCCTTAACTTTTGCTTGGACCGTCCTTTTGGGTTTTCAATCAAGCAGGTTCTTTTTTTGAATTTTTTTTGTGCATGCACTGTATGAACAAGAGCTCTTTCATGAATGTTTCTTTTAACAATTATGTGTATTCATTAAGTGTAGACATTTAACAATTCAACAAAATGACACATCAGTCAAAGAAATAATTTTAGGCACAAAAGTTTGGTATTCATTCCCAAGAACTTTCTCCTATTATCAACCATCCTTTCTAGGTTTTACCGATTGATTTCTCTCTTTCTTCTGTCTTTATTGTTGCCTAAAAGCCCTCACTAGCTTTAAGCAGACACATTTTTTTAGTTTATGTGGTATTGCTTGATCTTATTCTTGTTTGAGGGGTTAATGAACTTGTTTCCTTTACTGTCCCTGATGTGTAGCATTCCCCTGATGAGAATCTATTTTACCATGATGGGTCTCTTGGGTGGAAGTTGCCCCTAGCATCAACATGTAATGATTTCATTTGATTTAGGATCAATTTTCTTGATGTAAACCTTGTCAATTATTTCTAATGTCCCGATCGTCTTTCATTGGTTGATTTTTTGACTTTGACCTATTTACTTGGTTCTTGTCGGTTCTCTTTGGTAAAGGAAGGATATATCATTTCAATGATGTCATGCCCTAGGTTGAGACATTTTCATATAGCTGTTTGGAGACATTTTATTTGCTAGATATTTCTAGATGATTTGACTTTGTTCATATATATTCTGCAAGATCCTTATCGACTTTCATGCTTCTTGTTTGAGTAGCACGCCATCAGGAAAAGCAAATCTTTTGTGATTAGTCTTATCGGATTTGTTGGTTTAGTTTTCACCATGATTGTGTTGTCGATGAGGTCCTTTCTACATCATGCTAGAGTTGCTTAGGAGTTTGCCATCTGATTCTTTCTCGTGTGGCACAGAATAGATTTCATCTAGATTGCTTTGAGGCATGATTTGAGTGGTTTTCTTTCAATTTTATCTGGTGGCTTGTTTGTTGACTTGAGCATATTCTCTGATGATCTTTTCTTCATTTGCCCCTACTAGTAGTAAGGACATTTTATTGTTTGGACATGCTTGATTGAACTAGGTAAAGGCAGCCACATGTTTTTTTATCTTTATTTCTCTCTCTTTTTCAGAGGTCAAGTTATTTGAAATAGATACCATTTCTAGGCTTGTCAAATATGCCTAAATTTATTTCTTTAATTGGAGTGTCATGAATGTTAAATATGTCAAATGAATGCTGGAATGAATACATAGAATCATTATCAGAAACATTGCATATGTAAGAAGGTTTATTCATAATATTATTACATTATTTAGTTCGAAAGCACTAGAGAATAAAAATAATAAAAGAGCAATCTTTATTATTTAACGTAGCTCCGACTTCTTCTGAGATGCTTGCTAGATATGATTGTTGGGAACTGACAGTCACTTTGAACATGCATAACAGGCATGACAGAAAATCAAAATTTTGTCCATTATCCCTTGGAACTTCTATTTGTTGGTCCCTGTGAGGGTCTATATTAGGTCAGAGGGGGGTGAATGACCCTTTTTTGCGGAATTAATAAACTTTTACAAGTCTAAGTGTAGCGTGTTTGATTATAATTCGGAGGATGGATCCAGATAATGCAAATACGACAGTATAATGCAGTAAGTAAAGGAAAGAAGATCAAACACAGTGATTTATACTGGTTCAGCCCCGCCTACATCCAGTCCCCAGAGTTTCTTTCCTCTAAGCTTATCCACTAGTGGATTCCTTTCCAACTAGTAGGAATCAAGCCTTACAGGTTGTCTCCGGATGGTAACCTCTTCGGGATGTAGGATATACCACTAGAAGCACCAACTCCTAGCTGAGTCCTTTTATCTTTAGCAGGATATACCACTTAGATTTCTACCCCGAATCTAAGCTGAGTCCTATAGGGAGATCCCACTCAAAGCACCTACTTCAAGCTATATCCCAATCTCACTACTCACCTAAGTAGGAGATCTTTTACACTTTGGTTTTTCTCAAAGGTTTTGGTTTTTTGATTTCCTTAAGTTTATAACTCACTTAGGAATCCTTACAAACTGATTTGGAATTTTTTGACTCTTGGAGGGATGGGTTTCTGATTGGTACTTGTGAATTCTCTTTGTTAATTGCTATCTCAAGTCAACTAACACCTTCTCAACTTGTGAAGCTTCCCTTTTATAGGCTTGTATAATAAATGTAGCCATTGAGGGATGGTGAGTTGTAACTCAATTCTTTACCATTGAGTAGGTAAGATGTGGTGCTTCTGGAGCCATTGATCAATCCTTTAGATAGTAATTTAACCCATTTGAATCCTTGGGATTGAGGCTAAAAATATGTCAGTGATCGTTTTCCTTGTATTTTAGTTATATACTAGCTTTTATATAAGTAACTTTTTGGTGTGAGCTCTATGCGCCTCCTTATTGGTCTAGGTGAAACAGGTTGTTAACTTTTTCTGTCCGGTGTCAGTCGTTTTGTCCTTTTTTTGAAAAGTGCAAGTTGTCTCTTTTGTCTTGTATGTAGGGAAAGGATCTTTGACTATGTGACCAAAAAGGTGGAGGAAAAAGTTGTCTTTGAAACTTTTCCTATTGTCTTGATATCTGAGTCTTTCAGATGCTCTCAGACTCAAAATATCCAGGTCTGTCTTATTTCGTAGCTAGTGCAATCAGTTTTTCCGGATACTATTCTAAAGAGATTAAAGTTTGTTTCCTTTCCAAACTTTATCTTGATGATTCTAGTATATCCTTAAGTACTTGATGTCTTCAATAGATGACCTTGTAGCTGGATTCTGTCTAGATGCTTCCATTTGGATTTAGGAGATTCTAAGTTTTTGTTTCTTTCAAACCGGATCTGGATATTTTAGTTTAATTGAGATTCCGGAACATTGTTTTACAACACTATTAGTAGCATATAAATTAATTAAAGCATTAAATAAATTAATTCTCTACTTAAGTTAGCATGCAAGGTTAGGCGTACCATAGTTCTAAATTATATCCTAGCACAAAAATATTTTTATTTTAAACATGTTATAACTCTAAGTTATAGTGAAGGTATAAAATTGACTAAGCATGCAATATAACCTAAGCATAATAATTATTAAGTCTTAAAATGCTTAATAAAAGGACTAAATAATTAAAAGAGAATTAGAGGACTTACCAGTTGAAGCGTGCTTTAGCAGGACCTCTTACACAAGCCGCCAAGTATAGGATAGCCTCTATGAGTATCCACATGAACCCCACCAATCGAAACCTCCAAACGAGGAAGAACCATAGAGGTTTGAGTAGCTACTAGATCACTCCAAAACTCACCCGAAATAAAATGATTTTGCTCTTGATTTGACTTGAGAGATATCGCGTTGGAATCTCAAATCAAGGCTCGAATGAGCTTGTGGAGCATTTGAGAAAGGGGAATGTGAGCTCTTTATATAGGGGGAGCAAAGACTCCCGGGATTAAATGCAAATTTATTGCGGGATTAAATGCGAATTTATTGCGGGATTAAATGCGATATTAAATGCATGATTAAATGCGGATTAAATGCGAATTTAATACGAGATTAAATTTAATCCTCCTTTCTTTTAATTTATTTTATGACCCTAATAAAATCAGTTACCAGTCACAATAAATTCTTGGCTTAACCATAAAATGATTTAATCATTTTAATCAACACTTTAATTTATTTATGACCGTAATAAAATTAGTTACTGGTCAAAATAAATTCCTGGCTTAACCATAAAATGATCTAATCATTTTAATTAACACTTTAATTTATTTATGACCCTAATAAATATATCCATGTGTCAAACTTAAGGCACCACCTTCAGTGTTAGGAGGTTAACTGCTTGGACACTTTCCAAGAGAGTTGACCACATGCTAGTCTTACTGTCTCATCAATAACCTTTCTTGATGAAACTCTGACTAGGGATAGTTTAGACATAATCATAATTGCACATGAAGCAGGTCTCACTATGCATAGTCCCACATAATATCTCTCACTTCATGCATGTATTATGTCAAGGACCTTTGTACAAAGATATCAATGAATATATTTTAACCAGTTAGAATATATATGGACACATTGATATAAACAAAAGATTAAATGCCTATATTAATTAAACAAATTGTTCGTACCAATACATAATTAAGATATATCGCCCTAATTGCCTTAAGGGCATACATCATATGATGTATGTCCTCAAGGTAATTAGGGCGATATATCTTAATTATGTATTAGTATGAATAATTTGTTTAACTAATAAAGACATTTATTCTTTTGTTTATATCGATGTGTTCATATATATTATGAGTGGTTAAAATATATTCATTGATATCTATGTACAAAAGTGCTTGACATAAACATAGCATGAAGTAAGAGATATCATAGTAGGACTATATTTGGTGAGACCTGCTTCATGTGTAATTATGATTATGTCTAAACTATCCCTAGTTATAGTTTCATCAAGAAAGGATATTGATGAGATAGTAAGACTAGCATGTGGTCAACTTTCTTGGAAAGGGTCTAAGTAGTTAACCTCCTAAGACTGAAGGTGGTGCCTTGAATTTGACACATAGATATATCTGAAAGATATATTGGAGACCACAGTAAGATAAACACTTGGTATAAATATCAATGTGTTAGTGTTTATCTTTATGTAGTAGATTTGCAAATATCCTCATACCTGAGATATTAGTTACCTTGTGTGGTACTATTGCTATACTTTGGGTCATACCTATTCACTCATTAATTTAGGTTGCCACGGGTGATTACGGGTATAGTGATGATAGCACGTTGGTGAGCTATGTAGTCGAAAAGAATCCATCACTCCGGATATATTAAGGAGTTTTTACCTAGGCACTTGTTGAAGTGATGATTACTATAATCCTTTGATTAGAGTATGTGATTGATGGAAATAGTTTCTAGTCAAACACATTATGGTAAAAAGTAATATACTTTGTTAACAAGCAAATAACTGGGATAGCTTGGAGCAACCTCGCTATTGGTGGGTTAACACTTTAATAAAGCCCAATAAACCAAATGGTACTAAGATTAAAGAATGGAAGGAGTTCATTGCATTAGACAACTATTGCATAAACTAGGATTAAATCATAACCACAAATAACATTCCGAGTAATGGGGGATGGTGGACCCTTGCTAGAGGCATACTACAGTTGTTCAAGGTAATCGAGTTCTATTCAAGGTCTGGAACCTCGAGCCAATAGTTCCTATAGAACAAGGATTGGTTAAGCCTTAACTCAATACTACGAGATCCTATAAGGTCACACACATTGAACTTTCATCGGACTGAGTAAAGAATTAATAGGCTTGATCTATTACAAGAATATTAAAGGGATGGTTAAACTATTACCTGGTTAAACCAGAGACTTTATTTATTGACCAGTAACTAATTTTATTAGGGTCATAAATAAATTAAAGTGTTGATTAAAATGATTAGATCATTTTATGATTAAGCCAAGAAATTATTTTGACGATTAACTAATTTTATTAGGGTCATAAATAAATTAAAGTGTTGATTAAAATGATTAACTCATTTTATGGTTCAGCCAAGAATTTATTTTGACTAGTAACTAATTTTATTTAGGTCATAAAATAAATTAAAAGAAAGGAGTATTAAATTTAATCTCGTATTAAATTCGCATTTAATCCGCATTCAATCCCGCATTTAATCCCACATTTAATCCCGAATTTAACTACGCATTAAATCTGCATTAAATCCGTATTTAATTACGCATTAAATCCGCATTTATTACGGGGAGCCTTTGCTTCCCCTATATAAATAGCTCTCATTCCCCTTTTTCAAATGCACCACAAGCTCATTCGAGCCTTGATTTAAGATTCCAACGCGATATCTCTCAAGTCAACTCAAGAGCAAATTCTTTTTATTTCGGACGGATTTTGGAGTGGTTTAGCAGCTACTCAAAGCTCTGCGGTTCTTCCTCATTAGGAGGTTTCGGTTGGTGTGGTTTGTATGGATACTCATAGAGGTTATCCTATACTTGGAGGCTTATGTAAGAAGGTTCTTCTAAAGCAAGCTTCAAATGGTAAGTCCTCGAATTCTCTTTTAATTATAAAGTCCTTTTATTAAGCGTTTTAAGACTTAGTAATTATTATGCTTAGGTTATATTGCATGCTTAGTTTATTTTATACCTTAACTATAACTTAGAGTTATAACATGTTTAAAATAAAATATTTTTATGCTAGGATATAATTTAGAATTATGGTACGCCTAGCCTATGCATGCTAACTTATGTAGAGAATTACTTTTATTAAGGCTTTAATTAATTTATATGCTACTAATAGGAGTTCCTAGGGACAAGGGATAAAATTTTAAATTTCTGTCTCACCTGTTATGCATGTTCAAAGTTGCTGTCAGTTCCCAACAATGTTGTTGCATTCCACACTATTCCCAATTTGAGCTTTCATCTTGGTCTTCTAGAGTTTCTTCATCTAAATAATATTCGAACTGTAGGTCCTCAAGATCAAGTTGTTCATAATCTGCATTTTCATTTCTTATAATCTCTTGGAGCTCACCATCCTTCAACCGATCCTTGTCATCTTACTTCTCCAGCTCTTTGGTATAATCTACCACATCATTGAAGGTATCGAACGTCTTTAGCTTTATTTTGTCTTTGTACTTTTGAATGGGATCCTCCACTAGTTTCACAATCAAGGCTTCCTGGTCAGGTGCCTCACTTACTAGCACTCGGATTGCCATCCATCTTAAATAGTAATCCTTAAAGGACTCGTTAAGACATTGTTTTATCTTTTCGAGGTCCTATAGAGTGGTCTTTACCTTCAGATTGAAGGCGTAATTCTCTATGAAGGCAGAATATAACTTCTTCCAATCAGACTTCACATCTGTTGGCATCCTCATATACCATTCAGAAGCAGGACCACGAAGTGTGGCTTAGAATAGATTAACAATATGAACCTTGGGGATTGCCATTCTGGTCATTATCCGGAGGTAACCCTCAATGTGGGCGTATGAGATCCAATGCCATGGTAGGGAGCTACATATCGCATCACGGAGTTAGCTGGGAGTACTTCCGACTTGCTGGGCACAACCTTACGAATATCCACATTTAGCTCGATGGAGGAAGCAGTGGATTTCCCTCTCTTTGGGGAAGAGTTCTCTAGGTCATTAATCTTTGCCTTTAATGGTGCCAATTCAGCTTCTTGTTCTTGCAACTTTTGAGAATTATAGGCATTCAAGCTCTTCAAGATATTATTGAATTCTAGAGTGTCCAGGATTCTTTTAAGGGATCGGCTAATAGCATCATCATCCGCCATCGTCTTCTTAAGTTCAAAATCGGGGAAAAATTCGGCAAGCGACTCAACCGGTGATGGGGGTCTAACCTTTGGAATACCTGAGATATGTCTCAGCCTGCTTCTTTCTTATTTCCAACCTTTTCATAAAAAACAAAATTAGGGCCTCCCACGTTACAAGGATCCTAATAGTTTTTCTAACGATTGAATGAATGGATGTTATAAATGTATGAATGCTATGTACATACATGAATGAATGTATATGTGTGAAATTCAATATTCATGGAACATCGAATAGGTTTTGTTATAAGAGAGAGTCAAACATTCAAGGAGTATTTGACAATGGTCAGGTATTTGGGGATACCGAACAAGGTTATGAATCTCAATATTCAAGAAATATCAAATGAGATTAGGTGGTCACATATAGTGACCGGGTTTAATTGGGTTATTTGCATTAATTATGGAATGCATATATTCGAGTGTCTTTCAGGGAAAGTATAACTCAAGGAAGTTTCAATTAAGGAATGCGCTAAGATTGGGATCATCTAGGATGCCCCTAAGGTAGGACTTGTTTTGGTCATTCAAGGATGCTACAAAGTTTGTGTCTCTTGGAAATTGATTTGGCAATCGCAACGTCGTCTTGGTATGGGTAAGATTTGGTCATTCGGGCAATGCTAAAAAAGTTTGTACCTCGATGGGTATCATTTCAGCAATCACTGGGTTACCTAGCAATCAAATATTCGTGGAATATTTGATAAAAGTTAAGCATTCAAGGAATGCATAACAAAAAGGGGTAAGTCTTTGATACTCGTGGAATATCAAGCTTAGTGAAGTGTTCACTATAAGTGTCAAGGTTTGGTTGAGTTTTCTTTCGTGGAAAGCATAACTCAAAATTATGTCTTTCTAGGAACACACAAAACTTGGGGCCATGTAGGATGCCCCTAGGTTTTTCAGCAAAGTCATTGCAAGAATGGCTTAGCTAGTGTGTCTCGTTGGACATTATTTTGGCAATCACTATGTTGCCTTAATTATTGGAAAAGCCTTTCTAGTAGTTGTTAAGTAGCATTGGGTCATGGCCACTAAGATTTGTTATAATATGAACGATGTTCATATATTTGTTACATATCGACTTGTTTGTTTGCTTGATCGTAATTTTTGCATAGACAGCCCTTTCAAGTTTTCGATCTATTGGATCACCTTAATTTTTATCTAGACTTCCCTGTCAGGTTCTTAGTCCAACAGGCTTGTTCTTTATTTTGTCATTTTTTTATTTTCTTCTTTTTTTTATGAGAGACCTGGTGTTGACTTTTGCCTTTCTCATCTTGCCCCAGTTTAGTAGAGAAGATGAAATACTATGGATCTATTTTCATGTTCACAAGCTTGATTTCTCTAATTCTTCTCTGCTGCCTTAGTTGTGCGCAGGACATCACTATGATGGTTTACGCATTTGATGGTTTGAATGATATGCTTGTTTAGCTATTTTACAAATGAATTTGCACATGCATTCGAGTATCTATGAAATTATTTAACATATAAACATTTCGCTTAATTTAAAGTGGAAACAATTAAGGGATGATAATTATCTCAAGTGATCGACTCATGCTATCAACTAGCCCTTGTAGATTTTCTAGCTAATATCTCTCACCTAACGGTCTTAAATTTTGTCTAAGTTACCATTTTGGTTTTTGACTTAGCGGACCATCTTAAGTTTTCTTTTCCCATTTATTTTCTCATTATGATGGCTTCTTGGGTTTTCCATCTGACTGGCTTTTTCTTCTTATTTTTCATTTAACACTTGTTGACTTGAGACTTTCTTTGACATAGATGGCTTAGGTTGAGTCTTGGCTTGGATTTTCCCCAATGTATGTTTGAGAGCTTATATATGCATTATTCTTATGTCGATCTTTAGGGTATTCAAGATTTGTTGTTACCCCAACATTGAGACTTTTCGGATCAATCATGCCCCTTGTATTTAGCCTCTGGATACGGATTGGATTACATCACACATGATTGATTTCATTGAGCTTTTGTAATGCTTCAGGATCAATTCTTACTTCAATATAACATAGGCTGAGGATTCAAATTCTTCCCTCTTTTGTTTTGGAGGAATTCATCATTGAAATTGAAGGCATATGCTTTTTATATTAGGAAGATTAGAAAGACTCTAGCTTTGTATTATTTTTCTAGCTTTTTATAACTCCATTGTGACATCTTTTATGTCTCTCACGGAGTAACATTTCTCTAGTTAGCTGAGCATGAATATTTTTCTTAGGCATCTTTTCAGGATGGAGGCTTAAATTAACTCTCGCTTAATCATTTGTGTACAGGAACCAGGCAAATGTCATCAAGTGCATTTTTTGTGCTCTCTTTTTCTATAGAAGTAGTGTCACCTTAGATAGCAATCATTCAAGACTTCAAATTGTTTCCATGAAACATTGTGGATGTTAAACATATTTGATGAATGCTTAAATGTATGTACATATTCATGTGGAAAACATAGTATAAACAAACAAAATAAGTTTATTCATTCAAATCCAACTATGACATGATTGTTCACAACATCAAAGATGCATATGATTGATAAGTTAAAATGTGGGGCTTAGAGTCTAAACATCAGCTTGTCAACAATTTTGCATTCCTCTTATAGTTCTTTCTGCACATTGCAGTCCTCGGGTATGCTTTCTTTTTGACTGTAGAGCCACAAAATATCTTCCTCCACTTGATCATTAATCTTCATTGGACCAACTTGGGAAACTGGAGTTGAGGTTTGAATTGCTTTTCCCATAGTTAAAAACCTTTCTTTCATAGGGATTCTTGTTGAAACCGAAGCTTGTCATGAGTAGGATGAAGAGTTGAGTCTACAAGGTTCTTCCATCATTCCTTCACTTATTAGTTATTTAATATCATGCAGTAGGTGGGTGCATTTATTAGTTCGGTGCCCCTTGATGACATGATAGGGGCAGAAGTTATCCTTATATATTTCATTTGGCTTTTTGTAAGGTTTCAGGCTTTGAAATAGACCAGCAGTTCTATATTTGGAGAATAACATTTCCAATGATTCTTCCTATGGGGATATGCCATGCATAACTGGTTGATTACAAATAACTTCAGTCATTTTCATAACACCATGCTCAATGGGAAGTTTTTTTTTTCATTTTTGCTTCAACTGGATATAGGTATATCATAGATGGTTGAGTGTTCAAAGTTTTTCAAACTCTTACTCTTCATCTGATTGACATGGTGAGGTTGGACATGTTTCCTCGTCGGAGTATGGATATTCAGTATCATGGAAAGTCTTTTTGCTATTGCATCATCAATCATTTCTAAGAATGTATCTGATTCCAGAAAGTCTTTCACGGCTTTGGATACTACTTCTGCAATAATCTCTCTTGGTTACGATTACCCATTCTGTTCATAGAGAAAATGTTGATCAATGTGAATGTTCTTTGAACAAAAGGTCATTCTATGTGAACCACAAAACCCAATGCTACAATGCCAAAAACAGAATGCTTCGGCTAACTATCTTTATTAATACTTTTGTAGCTAAAGTTAGTCATAAATTTTTTAGTGAGATATATGCAAAACATTCGGCACATATGATGAGGGATGGTTTAACTGACAATATGAATAATCTTTACATGTTCGGTGCTATAAGATTAATGATATGAGGGAAAGTATTTATATTTATGAGGTGAAGTGATTAATGAAATGTGCAAATTCACAAGAATGAACTTTTAATGAATGAATGCAATGTATGCATGAATATGTGTGTATGTACATGATCTTAGAGGTATTGGAAAAGGGTGCCTAATGTTCGAGGAACATTTGGCTAGGGACTAGTTTTACCACTCATGGAGTGTTATCCATACGTGGTTTGAGGATCAAGGCCCCTAACAAAGCTAAATTTGACTTAAAGGTCAGTTGGACTCACTGGTCGATCCTAGGATGACTTTAATATTCGAGTGGCTCACTAGTCAGAGGTGAGTGGACTCGATGGTCACTCGACGGTTAAAGGTGAGTTGACTTGATAGTCACTCAAAGCTTGACTTATTGGTCAAAGGTGAGTTGACTTGATGGTCACTCGAAGGATTGACTCGGTGGTCAAAGGTGAGTTGACTTGATGGTTACTCGAGGGCTGACTCATTGGTCAAAGGTGAGTTGACTTGATGGTTACTTGAGGGCTGACTCGGTGGTCAAAGGTGAGTTGACTCGATGGTTACTCAAGGGCTGACTCGGTGGTCAAAGGTGAGTTGACTTGATGGTTACTCGATGGCTGACTTATTGGTCAAAGGTGAGTTGACTTAGTGGTTACTCGAGGGTTGACTTGTTGGTTAAAGGTGAGTTGACTCGATGGTTACTCGTGGGATGACTCTGTGGTCAAAGGTGAGTTGACTAGATAGTTACTCGAGGGCTGACTCATTGGTCAAAGGTGAGTTAACTAGTTGGTCACTCGAAGGGGTTTGCATGTTTTGGCTTGCGAGTTAATCTTGGGTGGACTCAATGGTTAGTTTATTTTAGCTCATAAAGTGAGCCTAGATGGATTCACTAGTCCTGGTTATTTTGCGTTCCTATGCTAAGGAAAATATGTCACACATCAATATCATGGCTGTATGAAGATGTGGTTAATTTTCACACAATCGTGATGTTTATGATATTTTCTTTTCATTTTATTTATATTTAATAAACCTACACAGATAGCAAATAGTTAGATCATACCTACCGCCCTTTAACTCTAATTGGTCACTTCGCTTTAAAGCCAACATGGGACTTAGCGAAGTCTACTCGCGTGCACTTGTGGTTTTTGGGTAAATCTATGGGGAAATGTCTATGGTTTGTCTATATACGGGTTTTAGTCTCAAGATTGGGTACCTTGCGCCTTTGTGTACCGAGATCTAGTGGCCCTAAAGCTAACCAAATGAGTCTTTTCCACATATAATATTCTCGGTTACTCTTGCCCTTAAGCGAACAAGGCCCTTGTAAGTTACACAGAGGTTGTGATCAGATCTGTACCCCTCAAGCCCTAAAGCGAACTTGGAGATACTTCACCAAAAGACACCTAAAATGGTTTAGGGGTAAGAGATGCATATGCTGATGCAATCCTAAAATTCGTGTACTGACGAATATTACCGGATAAAAAAATTAATTCCAAAAATTAATTTGAACAATATTTTAATTATTATGTCAAAAAAGAATCCTTATAAAAATCAGGTTTTTATAAAAATAATTTCTCCCCAGCAGAGTGGCCACCGTGAGCGAGCGAGGTTCTAACAGGGATGCACGCAGGGTGCAATGCGCGGGGCACGTTTTGTGTAGTTTAAGGAAACCGCGATATTTGGTTTGTTTTTGTTTGAGAAAACCCGGTTCGCTTAACTGCATGTGTCTCTTTGATAATAAAATGCTTGATTTTATAAAAGAGAAAATTATTTTATTATTTTCCACGTAAATTTTATTGAGTGTGAAAAACGTAGTTTTTTATAAGCTAAAAATGTGATTATATTGAGAAATTTATTTACACATTTTATTAAAGGAAAATAATTTAAAAATAAAGCATTTTTACTTTATTCAAAAATAAAATAGAGTCGCCACCCGATTCAGCTCCACCGGAAATTATGGTATACCGATCCAAAATGGAATTTTAATAGTAAAAAGAAAGTGAGATCTGGGTTCGGACATAATAGTTACTCATATTATTCAAATTGTTTGGATTAATTTTGGAATTATATTTTACATGGTAATTTCGGCATTACAATTGCTTTATTTAGAATATAAATTCATAAAATAAACGGGCATTATAACGGCTTAATAAATTGATATTTTCTACTGAAATTTTGTTAGAGTAACGGCAGCACTTGGGTTTTGGCCCGGAAACTCGGATAGAGTTTCTTAACATTCTAGATGCTTTACTTGTGCCTGCAAGCTTATTTATACATATTATAATTTAAGGCGCTCCAGTGGCTCACTTAACCAGATAAATGAAAATGCAATGTGCAATAAATAAGTAATGAAAATGAATTTTAAATTTGGACTTAGAGCCAATCACCTTCAGTTTACCTTTTTGTCTGTCCAGGATGACTTGAGAGCCGGTACGGGACTGAAATTGTCAAAAAGATTGTTGTTGATGTGGAAAATAGATTTAACCCAAGTTATAACTATAATCTTAGATTATTTCTAAAGGAAAAGCAGGGTTTTTTAGGAATTGAGTCATTTTTAGACCGAAGATTACTATGAAAACTTGATATAAAAAGACTGAGAAATGAATTTATAGAGTTTATACCTAATGTAGGTCGTAAAGCTCGGATTTGGAAGTGTTTTGGCAGAGTTTTGGGGCTTTTAGGACTCCCGGAACAAAAATAGCAAAATGGATCTAGCGTTTCATTCTATCTACGAAAAATGAGAGGGGAAGTCCCCCTTTTATAGAAAGGCAGACTCATTACCTCTCTGACAAAATCTTATCCAAAATCTCAGAAAATCATGCAAAATCTCGGTCAGATACAATATTTACTTTTCATAGGTAATGAGCCGGTGGCCTCATTACCTATTTGGCCATTTTTTGACTGAAATGACCCAACTGTCAAAAAAGAGGCCTTTAGGCCTTTATTTCGCCTTATTTTAGCCAAATTCAATCATTTAAGCCCTCAAAATGGCGTTTGTGAGCATTGGATTTCAGCGATCCACCTCTCGAAATGATGATAAGAGCTATATACTGCATACTTTTACAGGTATTGTCCATCAAAGGTGTTCCTACCGCTGTAGAGTAGAGTTTGGCCAATATTAGAAGACCTAGTCTGCCCTTAGGGACCTGTACGGGTGTTGCCTGGTGGTACAGATCCACTAGTAGTACCTGTACAGGTATGATCTTCCATATGGCTGGAGGGGACCCGTACAGGTCCCCTGTACACCCATACGGGTCCCTTGTACACCCGTACGGGTCCAGTTATTGCTTGTTTAGGCTTGCTTGGAAGGTAAGCCTTACCTATTTCGGAAATGGCAGGTTACGAATGCTGGTTAATGCGTTAAGACCCCATTTTCACTATAAATAGGGCCTTTCCCCTTCATTTCACAATAGATACAACTCTTAAGCATAAAAACTATAGAGAAATTATAGTTCTAAAGGTATAGAAAAGGTATAGTGGGGGTATAGGAAGTGTAAAATAGGCCTTGAGGTTTTGTCCACATTTTATTCATTCCTGACTTCATTCCGTGCACTTTGGCCAAGCTCTCTCAACAGTAAAGGGATCGCCTCAAAGTGGATTCACGCCGTAAAGGTAACGCTCCTGAGTTTCAAAGAAACTCACACCTCTTTTGTTTCATTATTATTCTCTACTTCTATCATTTCTTTTTCTACTGTTATTCCGGGTCTAGTCCTAGCCCGTATAAGTATTGTTGGCACCATACATCCCTAGGGATATTATATCAGTGCGCGAAACTCATAAGGAGGAAAATCCCGCTTGGTTATACTGTTATTTCTACTATTGGTATTATTATTTGTTATATTTGCCTTATTATTCTTTTGGGTCCGGTCCTGATTAATATGACCCGTGTTGGTACGTAATATGCCATTTTAGTGGTTGTCCTGGTACGCCATACTCATATAAAGGGAAATCTCATTTCTTCCTCTTTTGTCATTTTGCTGTTTTGTTTGGCGGCTGATTCTGCCTTGGCCTTCCTAGGCCTATACGGGTCCCCCCTATACCCCGTACGGTTGCCCCATTAGCCGTACGGGTATTGGCCCCAGAGGTAGAATCCAGGTTTTCTTTATTTTCCTGCTTTCTTTATAGAATGAACCTTAAATCACCATTTGCCACGTGGTCATTTTCACTAATAATCTGGTAAATCAACTCACATAAATAAATCAAGTTCTTTTCAATAGAATGATTGTTTATGAAGTGCCGTAGCTGTGCTAACGTCTGTGGATGAAGGGGAATTTATCTTTATTTTGTTTTATAACTTAGAACAAATGTATAGGTTCTCTTTGCAATTCCCCCATTTTTCCCTCGGTTGTAATTTTTATCCCCCATTTATTGCTTGGGCTTTATTGTAATACGTAAACGCATGTAATGAGTGTGAAAGAGTGTAGAAATAGGATTTCTGTGATAATTCCCTAAATGATGAAAACTAAAACGGTTTTATGCAGTGAATGTAATTTTGAATTAACTAAATGAGAAATAAGTGACTCATCCGATACCCGAGTCTCTGATCCAATAGGTATGAGTCTCCCATCCAGAGGGAACCGTACCAAAACTCTTTCCCAAGTAGACAACTTGGGTGGAGACTCTATTAATTATATCAAGATTTGGGTCTTGATTCTTTTATTCATTAAAATTGGCTTATTGTGTAAACTTTAACTAAAAAATGTTTTGTCACGCCTAAATCCAACCAAACCCCCAGTGGGCCCCGCCTCTCTCACAAAGGCGCCAAGGGAGACCCACACATCATCGACATCTCATAGTGCGACTCCGCTGGGGAAATAATCTTTTAACTTGCAAAATGTTGGTATATTTTAAAAGTTTAAAAGATTAAGATGAGCACCAAAAAACTTTTACTTGATTCAACTCGTTTTGTTTTCATCATTTGGGAAAATTATCACACTCTATCTTCTCATCACCTTCTCTCTTTAGTTAGATGCGCTCTTCTTCTAGCGGTAGGATAGGGTGCCCTATCATTTCCGTGACACTTGCAATGGTGATACCTTTGACCGTCAGGGATATTAGGTACACCTTAGTGGGTGGAGCACTCATTGTCATCTCCCTCCAAAAGAGGCCTGATGCGATGGGGACCTTCTATATCAAACTTCTGATATGTCCCTATGCCATTCTTATTGAAAGCCTTAGAATTTTTTCTTCTAGGTACCCTAATTTCTGTGTGAGATTAAATTAAGGAAGAATGCCCTCAGACTCGGCAGGGAGAAATAAGGATGGAATCGATCGCTTCGCATATATTGTGTTACCTACTCTTATGATCAACCCCACCATGCATCGCTGTAGCTTATGCATGCACATCACATCCCATGCATGTACTGATCTCTTGGTTATAAATTCAGCTCAAGAGCCAGTAATCCCGTCCAACATGCATGCCAGTTACTATCATGGTTCAGCTTGGTCGGTTAGTTAAGTCAGCGAACCCAACGCTCCGCACGACAGTAGTGGGACTCATTCGCTCCATCAAGAGGTTGTTCTGCAATTTCACCTTAGTAAGGACCCAAGTCAATCACTGGACTTTATGTTTATGCCAAAGGGGATGATCCTCCCTTATTTCATGGGTCTACCCTAAGGTGTAACCCAGGACCAAATGGCTCATTCCATTGCCCTTGATGACATTTCACCCTCGGATACTCCCCTTTTGGTCATCTTCAGGAAGTTGAAGGAATACAGATTGATCGATCACTTGTGGCCATATGTTCAACCAAAGCCTAAAGAGAGGGGCAACTTCTGTGTATATCATTTCAGTCCTGGTCATTCGACTAAAATATGCGAAGATCTCCTCAAAACTATCACTACCTTGATCAATGAAGGCAAAGTTTGTGAACCCCGTAGAAGAGGGGAGGAAATAGCCATGATTAACACAGGATTAGAGGAAAACAAGGTGTGGAAAAGCATTATAGAACCCAAGAAAACAAGAGAAGAACCATCCATATTTGATCTCATAACTCCCAAATAGTGGAATGGAGAGCCCGTACATGACTACTTTCGAAGGTGGTTAACAATCGTGGTGGCCCTTAAAAGAAAACCTCAGGAAATAGAATTAGCTGATCGGTTCATGTTTGGATTATCACCTCAGCTTCACAATATGACATTCGAAAAGGCCTACAAGTCTATCTCTGAAAGTTACGAAGCCGCTATAGAAGCCGAGAGACTCTCCAAGATTATGGGGGATGAGGACCTGCCAAGAATTGAAGTAGACAAAGCCGTTGATACTCTCACCACTTCAATATACACTATTTTGCAACTGGGGGATAAGAAGAAGACACCTATTTAGGAAGCACTGAGAAACCTGACCCAAGTCATAAGAGAAGCCATGAATGACATGTTGACCGAGAAACAGTTGCAAGATCTGGATCTTGACCAGACTTACATTCTAATAAATGACCGAGAAGACCCTCCGCTTGTGGAGGAAGACAATGCAATTTTATGTAATGAAAATGATGTAGCCTTTGGGCATCTTGATGATAATAGCAGTGATTTTGGTTACTTGTTTGATGTTTTACATAACAACACCATGCATTCATCTCACCATACATATGACATTTTTAGCATTCATGATGTTTCATTGCATGACATTAATTTGGGTACAAAGGAAAATCCAAAAATGGTGACCATTTCCAATGACTTAACCCCTATCAAAAAAAGAGAGATAATAAAAGTGCTTAGAAAACATATTAGCGCATTCGCATGGTCCTACGAAGATATGCCTGCGTTAGATCGCTAGATAGTAGAGCATCGTATCCCTACTGACCCCAAGTTCAAACCAGTTAAACAAAAATTGAGAAGATTGCATTCGGAATGGGCTAATAAAATCAAAGTTGAAGTTGCTAGGTTGCTTAAAGCTAAGTTCATCAAAGTAATTGAGTATCCTACATGGTTAGCCAATGTTGTCCTGGTTCCTAAGAAAGATGGAAAGGTCAGGATGTGCATCGACTTTCGTGATTTAAATAGGGCTTCTACCAAAGATGATTTCCCGTTACCTCATATTGATGTGCTAATAGACAGCGCCGTCAGGGCCGTAATGTACTCATTCTTAGATAGGTTTTCTGGATATAACTAGATTCTAATGGACATCATAGATAAGGTCAAGACAGCTTTCATCATTGAGTGGGGAGTATATTGTTATAAGGTAATACCCTTCGGATTGAAAAATGCAGGGGCAACTTATTAGAGAGCTATAACAACTTTGCTACCTGACATGATTCATAAAGAGGTTGCGGTTTATGTGGATGACATGCTAGTCAAGTCCAACATAAGAGAAGAACATCTGGAGGTCTTGGAAAGGTTCTTGACAAGGATTGAGAAGTACAACCTCCAGTTGAACCCAAAGAAGTGTGTGTTTGGAGTTATATTAGGGAAGCTTCTTGGTCACATAGTCAGTTAGAATGGAATCGAGGTTGATCCTAATAAGGTTAAGGCCATTCGAGAAATGCATATTTCTAGAACGGAAAAGGAAATTAGGTCATTTCTAGGATTGCTTCAGTATGTAAGCCGTTTCATTACCAAGCTAACCATGGATTGTGAGCCTATCTTTAAGTTGTTAAAAAGAGAGCAACCAATAGAATGGAATGATCAATGTCAGATGGCCTTCGATAAGATAAAGGCGTACCTTATGAATCCTCCGGTTTTGAAACCTCTATTGCCTAGTAAACCATTGATACTCTACTTGGCCATAGAGGAGTCATCTGTAGGTGCGATGTTGGTCCAAGAATAGGAAGATAATAGTGAACACGTCATCTACTACTTGAGTAAGAAGTTGTTAGATTATGAGATGAAGTACACGATAGTGGAAAAGACATGTACTACCATGGTTTGGATAACCAAGAAGTTAAGGCATTACTTCCAGTCCTATAGAATCCAAGCGGTTGCAAAAGTGGATCCAATGAAGTATCTTTTTCAATCCCCTACATTGGCAGGAAAACTCTCTCGCTGGCTCTTGTTGCTATCTGAGTTTGACATTGAGTATGTCATGAAGAAGGTCATCAAGGGGAGAGCGGTGGCTGAATTTCTGGCAAGTCAACCCATAGAATTTGATTATGTGGGGAGCCTGGATTTTCCCAATGAACAGCTAGCAGTGGTGGAAGTAGAGAGGGTTGAATGGATTATGTATTTCAATGGGGCTATGAATAAAAAGGGTGCCAGCCTTAGGGTAATCATCGTCACACCACAAAATGAAGTTATCCCACTGAGCAAGTGATTGGAATTCCCAGTCACCAATAATGGAGCCAAATATGAGGCTTGTCTCTTCTGCCTTGATGTCCTATTGAAGGTAGAAGCAAAGGAGGTCAAGGTGATGGGAGATTCTGCTTTGGTAATAAAATAGGTTGTTAGGGAATGGGAAATCAGAGAAGGATCGCTCAAACCATATGCAGAGGCAGTTTGGGACTTGGCGGCACAATTCAATCAATGCTTCTTCCAATATATACTGAGAGATAAGAATTAAATGGCTGATTCTCTAGCTACCCTGGCCTTAAAGTTGGAAGGAGAGGTACAGCCCATCCGCCCACTCATAATAGAGACAACTCGCTCCCCGTTTTATAAGAAGACTCGAGTCATTATCATGGGGGAGCAAAAGAACTACTGGTTTGACGACATTAAAAGGATCCTAAGGGAAGGGAAATGCCCCGAGGGGTCATTAGGTTCAGATCGCTAGACCCTTAAAAGGTTAGCCACACAATTCAAACTAGTTAATGAAGATCTCTTCAAAAGGACAACTGAGGGGTTACTATTGAGGTGTTTATCAGAAGAAGAAGCAGAAAAGGTGATGACCCAGGTTCATTCAAGGGGTTGCAGCCCGCACATGAATGGTATGGCTTTAGCAAGGAAAATTCAGAGATTAGGGTACTTCTAGACCACAATGAATGCTGACTATGTGAATAGGGTTAAGAAATGTCATGAGTGCCATATTCATGGGGACATACAGCATCTACCTCCATCTGAACTTCACAATTTGTCTACTCCTTGGCCTTTCTCGGCATGGGGGATAGATATAATTGGTGAAATTTGGCCATCATCAACCAGCGGACATCGATTCATCATAGTCACAGTCGATTATTTTTGAAAAATGGTAGAGGTCGAATCTTACACCAATATCACCGCTAAGAAAATGGCTAAGTTCATAGAGAGGCATATTTTTGCTCGATACGGGATTCCACACCATATGGTCTCCGACAATGGGGTTCAGTTCCAAGGGGCAAGCAGTGAGTTACTTGAGAAGTTTAATGTTGAACATCACAGATCTTCCCCATACAAGCCACAAACTAAAGGGGAAGTAGAAGCTGTTAACAAGTTGATTAAGAAAATCTTATCCAAGATAGTAGCCACATGCAGGGATTGTGCTGACAAACTTCCATTTGCAGTTTGGTGGTATAGAACCAGTGTGAGGATGCCTACTGGCCAGACACCTTTCTCTTTTATGTATGGGATGGAAGCAGTTATTACCTATTAAAACGGAAGTAAGATCAATACGAGTAGCACTTGAGGCTCAGTTAAACGAGTCAGACTGGGCAAAGGCTAGATATGAATAGTTGAACATGATAGATGAAAAGCGACTCAAAGCAATCAACCACTTGCAGATGTACCAACAACGCATGGCTCACGCTTACAACAATAGAGTTAGATACCCAAAACAACCTCTTAAGGTGAGTGATCTAGTTCTCAAGTAGTTGCGCTAGGTCCACACTGATGCTAGGGGTAAGTTCAGGCCTAATTAGGAAGGACCGTTCGTAGTTAAGAAAGTCCTTGGCAAAGGAGGACACAAGCTTATGGATATGGATGGAAATGAATTTGTGAATCCAGTAAATCAAGATAGGCTCAAGCACTATCATGTTTACGTTAAAAGAAATAAATCACAAAAAAGTAGCTCAAAGAATAAAATAAATAAAACACCCGAAAAGTGGCCCTCTACTGCTTGGGCGAAAACTAGGGTGCAACCCACTGATCGGTATTCAGCAAATCAGTCAGGAAAAAGTAAGGGAACTTGAAATAAAGCCCGCTAAGTTGAAAACCCAAAAAGGGCGGCTTAGACAAAAGTTAGGGCATCGAGAGAAAACACATCAGTTGCTTTCTAAAAAATCTGCAAAAGACTAGTAGGTAGTAAGGATTAACCATTGGAAATTGTTACCATTGCCTATGCACTCAAATTAATCTCATCAATAAACATGTTATGAATTGCTAAGAATATTGGTCTTATGAATGCATGCATGTCTTTCGGTGAAATAATCTTTATTAAAATTCTTTGTTCTACGCACACCATTCAGTAAAAGATAAAAAATACTAGTGGGTCACAAAAGAAATTACACCCATGCAAAAGTCAGAGAAGCCTGCTAGGTTGAAAATCCGAAAGGGCAACCCAGGAAAAAGTTAAGGTAAAAAGCCTGTTAGATTGAAAACCCGAAAGAGCAGTCTAAGAAAAATTAAAGAAAAAAAAGTCCGTTGGGCTAAGCCGTCAAGGACAGCCCAGGCAAAAATTAGTACACAAAAATAAATGTTTCAGTAGGTCATCTCACATCGAATGGCCTAGGCAAAAATTAGAACACCACCTAATCCCTTCGCTATAGAATCATTGGGGAAAAAGTAACCTAGGTTCGTAAAATGACAATATTCAATGGTCTCGATTCTGAAAAGTTCACATGCATAAAAGTTATAAGTCAAAAGTAGGAGTTCAAAGTTCACATTCAAAACAAGCCATGTAGGGCCCAAAAGTATCAAAAGGCTACAAAAGTAATCAAATCTAAGACGCTAGGGGATCCCATCCCTGTCCACCCTCCTAAGCCTAATCCTGGGTATCCGCTATAAGGTCATCCATATCAATGATCATATGCTCCTTAGCCCTATCAGCACCAGTGGCTGGCTGAATAGAGTCCCTGATCCCTGATGCCTCTAAACCCATGGTAGCATTCTCACCCTCAGCAGGCTGACCTCCTTCCCTCTGAGTCACTCGGTATGTAAAAAGATCATCCTCAAACTCGACATCCGAAAGGCCGGACGTCTGCCTGTCCTCGGCCATCATCGCTAGCTGGCCCCTCAGTATCTCTATCTCAGCCCTAGCCTGAGCAGTCTTGGCCCTAACTTGATAGGCCTTAGCAGTGGCCTCCCTCAGCGGCTTCTCTAGGAATCTAGCCCTCTCCTCTATAGCATCCAAGTCCCGGGCAGATCTACTGTGCTCCATGGCCAGCAGGGCCTGCATTAGAATTACGAGATCAGTATATATATATATATATATATATATATGACATGCATCATGCATAGTTTGCTAAATTTTGTAGGTAAAACTTACCAAGGCTAGTGCATCCTGTGCTAGTAGCAGGTCTCTCACTGAAAAGTACCCCCTGACAATCCTCTCCACCTCAGTAATAGTCACCTGGAAATAAAGGGCTACATCAGGATGGAACATTGCAGGCAATCACTATAATGGACAAGGGTAAAAGCAAGAAACTCCTTACATGGGTAGAGCTGGAAGGAGTGAAACCAATGGGCTGGACTGACTCCTCGAGCTCCTTGACGGCTCACTTCCCCCAATGGTCAAGGAGTTAAAAGAAGGTATCTAGCTTGTCTCGGAGGATCCCCTCTGTCACAGATCCAAAAGCACGAGACTGCTTTGCCATTAGCTCAGGGGCAACAACAGTAGTGGTAGTAGGTCTCTTTCGTGTAGGGGTAGGAGGTTGTAACAATATGACATCATACTCAGAGTACCAAGGAATTACTAGAAATCATAAAGTATTCATAAAGCCTTGAGTCAAAAAAATACCTGAGAAGAAGGGGTAGCAGACCTAGTCGGGCCCCCAGTACCCCGAGCCACGAATGGGCCCCTATGGTCACCCTCTAGCCCATCCTCATCATCATCATCGCCATCGTCGTCCTCATCATCACTCCAATGAAACTCGAAAGGGATGTCCTCATGATGAAACCTCTCACAAGGAGGGAGAAGCGAGAAATCGATGAAGTCTCTATAAGAACCCTCCTTAAATAGCACTCGGGCCCCCTCACCTAATAAATAGAGTCCCTGATTGGTCCCTGTCATAAGGTGAGGCCAGAATATACCCCACTAGGATCGAAGAAGGAACCGGTCTCTCCATAACTGGACCTCCACTCTCGGATCCGCTCGCTAAAGTACTACTCCTATGAGAGTGGGGACTCTAAGATGGAGCGGCGGTCATTAACACCAGCTCTCATCCGCTCAATGGTCCTATACGTGGGTAATCTCTCCCACGGGTCTCAGATAACCTGCACGGTATAAGTGCACTGTGAGTATTGCAACCTAGTAAATACAGTTTCTACTAATGGTTTTGTTGAAATGTAAAATGCAGGTCTAATAGGGAAGAAGTTTACCCGATCTGAGCACAGCTAGCGTAGGAACTCTCTGTACTGTGCTGTACTCCGGGGCTGGTCCTGCCAGAATCCCATCCACTGAGATGATATATGGTGTCTTAGGCTATATAGGCTATCCCAACCTAGGGATGAACTAGTGCTCAAAAGCCAAAATCTGAAAGGCAAAACAAAGGATTAGTCGCAATATATTTCAAATGAAAAGATATAGCACTAGAGATCAGCTTTAGGTGGCAGATCTTGAGCTTGGACTGTCGGCCCCGAACTCCAACATCCAATTTATAGTACAGCTATGCTAGGATGGCCCGACACCAGCTCTTGCCAGGCACAACAGCAAGATCCTCTACAGCAATGAGCAAACCATAGTTGAGGTTGCCCGAGTAGATTGGGAAGAAGACCTAGCATATTGATCCCTCCTGTCAGCTGCAATAGGCCTCGGCTGCCCAATCCGGTAAGAATAGATATCCTCGTACTTGATCTTGTTCACTTTGCCCTGACGAAGCCCAAGTAATCTAGCTATATAGGCCTTGACCTCAGGCCGGGAGTGCCACCTATCAGAGAACACATCAAAGTGGACGATCTCCCCTCTCCACTCCAGCCCCATCGTAGCACAGATATCAGAAGGAGTAATAGTGACCTCCCTGATCAGTAGGTGGAAGGTATGAGTCATCTCAGACCACCTCTTAGTCAAAGCAAAAATATCCCTCGAAGCTAGCATCTTTGGAGCATGCGGGATGGCCCTAATGATGTCACTGAAGCCAATGGAGTAGATGCATGCCAGCAGCTCGATATCCCATGTAGTGCGTATCTCCTAGTACCATTTCTTGTACAAGCTCAGGGCTCCCACAGTCCTATACTGAAACTGCAAAAATAGAGTTATAGTTTAACATGGTTAGAATATAGTGAACATATCAGAAATTAGAAAAGCATGGTAGAAATCAAGGAAGTGGACATTTTGTCCCTAGGATAAGGACCCATATAGGCAAGCCCCACCCATGCGGGTACGACATTAGTACCTTATCAAAATTAGGACCCATACGGGTACCCCCTCACTCGTACGGGTACCCTACAAACAGTAGTTCCATGAAAATTTTTTTCCTAAAAATCCAAAATCATCCGAATTCAATCAAAGCTCATCCAAAGCTATCCTAAAAGCATCCTAGGCTAAAGTTACATGCATTAGGCTCTATCTCAAGGTCTAAAATGCCCTATATCATGCCAAATTTCAAAGAATTCCTGAAAGTTCAAAAATGGAAAATGGGGAATTAAGTGAAATTACCTGGGCTCTAGAAGCGTGAGTCTTAGGGGAAGGGATTAAAGGCACTTTAGAAGCCGTTGTGAGCCCCAGAAAGGAATCCCCTTCACGAAAAGCGTACCTGACATAAATCGGGCATTCTTGGAGCCCCAAATCACCCACCAGGGGCAAATCTTTGAGCTTAAGGGAGAAACGACCAGTTTGTGGGATCTTTTTGTACATTTTGGTTGGATTTCGGATGAGAATCGCTTAGAACTACAAAAAGGGAAGTTTTGTGTGAGGTAGGATGTGAGGGGTGTGATCAGCTTTTAAACTCCCCCGACTGGGACCTGTATGGGTCCTGCCCACCCCATACGGGTGCCAGTCCCCCAAAATTCCACCCGTATGGGTTCTTTACTGCCATTCAAGGGCAGATCTCTATCTCAGCAAGTACCAGCGACTCATCCAGTCTGAGTCCGGGGCCAACCCCACTCTCTCTACTATGTCTTAAATCGATCGACTAGGGGCAAAGACCCTTAGTCAATTTAGAATTATTGCTAACGAAAACAGTTTTTTTCACAGGTTCACACAAATATAGGGAAACACTTTCCCCAATAAGAGGGAATTTTTCAAAGGACTTTGCCCCATTCCCCAGTAGCGGAACTAGTCAAGGGGAATTATCTAAGTATCCTAGGGGCATTCCCCTGAGGGCACTTCCCAGCAATGGGATCAAATCCAGGGGCATCCCCCCATTCACCAGCAGCGGAATCAGTCAATCTAGGGGCATTCCCCCTATAGTCCAGCCCTCCTACGGGTATTCTTTGAGAGGCGCCCTTCCAGGGGGCATTCCATCCCAAAGCAACCAGGATAAACCCGATATTTCTCACACTTAGTTTACAGTTTATTCAGGGGTCGACCCTCCATCCACACATCTTTATTCTTAATTGAAGGGGCAAAAATATTTTTATTTCCATAAAAGTCAATTAAGAATAAAGATGTGTTAGCTTAGATAATGACTAACTCGGTGTTTGATTATTGTCTCTTTTCAGGTTATTCAAATTCACTAGTAGGAGAGTCGATCCACCTCAAGAAAGGGATACACACTTCCCCAATAGAGTCACTCGGGATGTACATCAGTCAGAAAAGTCAATCTACCTTAGGAAAGGGATTTGAGGAGAAGTCATCCGCTTTAGGAAAGGGATACATCATTCAGAAAAAGCTGTTCGCCTCAAGGAAGGAATGCATAAGAGAGTCGATTTGCCTTAGGAAAAGGATACATCATTCAGGAAAGTTGTTCGCCTCAGGAAAGGGATGCACATGAGAGTCAATCTGCCTTAGGAAAGGGATACATCATTTAGGAAAGCTGTTCGCCTCAGGAAAGGAATGCATAGGAAAGTTGATCTGCCTTAGGAAAGGGATATGCGGAGAAGTCATCCACCTTAGGAAAGGGATACATCAATTAGGAAAGTCGATCCGCCTTAGGAAAGGGATACGAGGAGAAGTCATCCGCCTAAGGAAAGGGATACACCAGCAGGAGAGTCATCCGCCTTAGGAAAGGGATACATCATTTAGGAGAGTCGATCCACCTAAGAAAAGGTATACGAGGAGAACTCATTCGCCTTAGGAAAGGGATACATCATTCAAGAAAGTTGATCCGCCTTAAGAAAGGGATACGTGCTTCTTCCCTAGTGAAGTTGCTAGTTACAGGAGAGCTGTCTGCCTTAGGAAAAGAACACAAAGGGAAAGAGTTTGCCCCAAGAAAAGGAACTTGTTCAGATCACCATCACTAACCCAGGTATAATTCCCAAACCCTCGGTCATATCATGAGATCATACAAATCCCTATCTGTAATGATCCCATGAGGGGCAGTCTGTGAGCATTGGATTTCAGCGATCCACCTCATGAAATGATGATGAGAGCTATATACTGCATTCTTTTAAAGGTATTGTCCATCAAAGGTGTTCCTACTGCTGTAGAGTAGAGTTTGGCCAATATTAGGAGACCTAGTCTGCCCTTGGGGACCTGTACGGGTGTTGCTTGGTGGTACAGATCCACTGGCAGTGCCCATATGGGTATGATCTTCCATACGGTTAGAGGGGACCCGTATAGGTCCCCACCCATACGGGTCCAGTTATTGCCTATTTAGGCTTGCTTCGAAGGTAAGCCTTACCTATTTCGGAAATGGCAGGTTACGAATGCTGGTTAATGCGTTCAGACCCCATTTTCCCTATAAATAGGGCCTTTCCCCTTCATTTCACAACAGACACAACTCTTAAGCATAAAAACTATAGAGAAATTATAGTTCTAAAGGTATAGAAAAGGTATAGTTGGGGTACAAGAATATAAAATAGGGAGAAAACCCATTCCTTGAGGTTTTGTCCACATTTTATTCATTCCTAACTTCATTCCGTGCACTTTGGCCAAGCTCTCTCAATAGTAAGGGGATCGCCTTAAAGTGGATTCATGCTGTAAAGGTAGCACTCCTGAGTTTCGAAGAAACTCACACCTCTTTTATTTCATTATTATTCTCTACTTCTGTCATTTCTATTTCTACTGTTATTCTGGGTCTAATCTCGGCCCTTATAAGTATTGTTGGCACAATACATCCCTAGGGATATTATATCGGTGCGCCAAACTCTTAAGGAGAGAAATCTTGCTTGGTTATACTATTATTTATACTATTGGTAATATTATTTGTTATATTTGACTTATTATTCTTTTAGGTCCAATCCCAATTAATATGAGCCTTGTTGGTACCTAATGTGCCATTTTAGTGGTTGTCCTGGTACGCCATACTCATATAAAAGGAAATCCCATTTCTTCCTCTCTTGTCATTTTACTGTTTTATGTGGCGGCTGATTCTGCCTCAGCCTTCCCAAGCCCGTATGGGTCCCTTATACCCGTACGGGGTCCCCCTCTGTACCCGTCTGGGATCTAGGTTTTCTTTGTTTTCCTGCTTTCTTTATAGAATAAACCTGAAATCACCATTTACCATGCGGTCATTTTCACTAGTAACCCAGTAAATCAACTCACATAAATAAATCAAGTTCTTTTCAGTAGAATGATTATTTATGAAGTGCCATAGCTGTGCTAACGTGTGTGGATGCAGGAGAATTTATCATTATTTTGTTTTATAACTTAGAACAAATGTATAGGTTCTCTTTGCAATTCCCGTATTTTTACCCCGGTTGTAATTTTTATCCCCCATTTATTACTTGTGCTTTATTGTAATACGTAAATGCTTGTAACGAGTACGAAAGAGTGCAGAAATAGGATTTCTATGATAATTCCCTAAATGATGAAAACTAACACAGCTTTACGCAGTGAATGTAATTTTGAATCCACTAAATGAGAAACAAGTGACTCATTCGATACCCGAATCTCTTATCTAATAGGTATGAGTCTCCCTCCTAGAGGGAACTATACCAAAACTCTTTCCCAAGTAGACAACTTGGGTGGCGACTCTATCAATTGTATCGAGATTTGGGTCTCAATTCTTTTATTCATTAAATTGGCTTATTATGCAAACTTTAACTAAAAATGTTTTATCACGCCTAAATCTAACCAAACCCCTAATTGGCCCCGCCTCTCTTATAAAGGTGCCAAGGAGGACCCATACGTCATCGACACCTCACAACATTTTTTGTGCTTTTAGGACAATTTTACTATTTAACTTTTTGACTGTTTTGACTATATTAATTATTCTGGAATGGATTTCAAGGATACAACTTGGAACATTATGACAAATTGGAATTTTTAGGATTTTAGGATTTTTGGGTGACGATTCGGTCCTTTTTGGCTCCTTGCCTAATCATTGATTGAAATAGTTATAAATCCTTATCGAGCTGAGTGGACAGTGATAACACCATTGTGAGAGGGATTGAATTTGTGCTGCGAATTTAAATTTCTTGTCTCTTGATGCCGAAATCTGTTAGAGAGAAATTGTTTTGCCTTGCTACTTGTCATCTGTTGGAAATCAATCATTCTAAAGCTCCTGCAAAAACTCAAGACAAGCATCCGGATAGAAGTTTTAAAGAAAACAAAATCCCAAGTCCAAGAAGATCTCATCCAGATAGCGTTTCAAAAGAAAACAAACTCCTAAAACCATAGAAGACTGCATCCGAAGAATACAACATCCAAAAAGAAAACAAACTACTAAGTCGAAGAAAATAGCATCCGGAAGGGATTACATCCAGAAGAGGGTCCGGCAATACTAAAGACTAAAGTAAGCTAGAAGCGCAAATTCACAAGATAAAGGGAAATATTTAAAATTAATTTTCCCTCCAATTTGTTATGGAGTCAAACTGACTTTTTTGCCTTGGAGAAATATAAAGTGACAGCTTGCACGATTTTAACAAAGGACAAAAAGGACTGACACTATATGAACGGACGACATTTTACGTGATGGGCTGCAAAGCCGGGCCGAAGGACCGATCCCTCAAAAATATATAGGCATGATGGTGATGATAAAAAAGGTTTTGCATATTTTAATGTCTAAAAGATATGATATCAAAATCTCGTACTTGAAATAGAGTCGCCACCTGGTTCAGCTCAAAGGACAAAAAAGGACTGACACAGTGTGAACGGATGACATTTTACGTGATGGGCTGCAAAGCCCGGCCGAAGGACCGATCCCTCAAAAATATATAGGCATGATGGTGATGATAAAAAAGGTTTTGTATATTTTAATGTCTAAAAGATATGAGATCAAAACCTCGTACTTGAAATAGAGTCGCCACCTGGTTCAGCTCAATCAGGAAATTTTGGTATGATTTTCCCACCTGGTGGTAGACCATACCTTAAGTAGAAATTCTGAGTTTAGATGATGCTATCTATTTTACATTAGGCCAAGTTAAAAGTTTCATTCTTTTGTAATCGGTTTAATCCACCCTATTTATTGTATTTCCGATTATATGTTGTTAGCTCGTTATCAAGCATTCAAAGCGATAAATAAATTATTACAGTCATCCAACAAATAAAAATGCAGAAATTAAAATAATAATTACAAGGCTTTCCAAATCCTATACATTTGTCTATACAATAAATAAAATACCTGAAGGCCTAACATACATCTAACCTAAAGCAACCTGCACAAAACGGTTAGCATAAATACGGCACATTGTACGAGCTATATCTCATAGCATGGATAGTTAGTAGACCAAACAAGACCCGAGTTGGCGTGAACATGGCATAATTATTGTACAATTTTATAGAGCTCGGTTGGATGTCTAAAAATGGTGTTTGAACGGTGTTTGTGAGAAAATCCCATTTTATACGTATTTTAGACTCGATTGTTATTTTAACCAGATCATTAGTAAAAATGCCACATGTTATAGGGTGAGGTCTATTTTCAGGAAGTTCTGGACTTCCATCATTGTACTGTACATCTTAGCTTTTGAAATTAAACTAGGTCAAAAATGAAAATAAAAACTAATCTGTTGTCCAGAAGGTCATATCACCAGCGGTATGAATGAAGCCGCCGGCGGCATCAATGATGCTGCTAGAGATTTCATTTACACATGCAGTATTGTAAAACAATGATCCAAAATCTCAATTAAACTAAAATATCAGGATCAGGTTTAAAAGAAACAAAAACTTAGAATCTCCTAAATCCAAATGGAAGCATCCGGGCAGAATCCAGCTACAAGGTCATCCATTTAAGACATCAAGTACCTAAGTATATGATGGAATCATCAAGATAAAGTTTGGAAAGGAAACAAACTTTAATCTATCCATACTAGCATCCAGAAGAACTGATTGCACTAACTCTGGAAGAAGACAGATTCAGAGATTCTGAGTCTGATAGGATCCGGAAGACTTAGATATCAAGACAATGGGAAAAGTTTCAGAGACAACTTTTCCCTCCACCTTTTTAGTCTACATAGTCAAAGATCCTTTCCCCACATACAAGACAAAAGAGACAACTTGCACTTATTAGAAAAAAGGACAAAGGACTAACACCAGACAGAAAAAGTTAATAACCTTTTTCACCTAAACCAATAAGGGGGCGCGTGGAGCTCACACAAAAAATTTACTGGTATAAAAGTTGGTATGTCACTAAAATATAAGGAAAAAGATCACTGACATCTTTTCAGCCTCAATCCCAAGGATTAAAATGAGTCAAATTATTATCTAACGGATTGATCAATGGCTCTGGAAGGGCCACATCTTACCTAATCAATGGTGAAGAATTGAGTTACAACACACCAACCCTCAACGGCTACATTTTTTATCCAAGCCCTTGAAAAGGAAGCTTCACAAGTTGAGAAGGTGCTGGTTGACTTGAGATAGCAATTAACCAAGAGAATTTGCAAGAAGCAATCAGAAACTTATCCCTCCAAGAATCAAACAATTCCAAATCAGTTTGTAAGGATTCCTAAGTGAGTTATAAACTTAAGTAAATCCAAAAACCAAAACCTTTGACAAAAACCAAAGTGTAAAAGATCTCTTACTTGGGTGAGTAGTGAGATTGGGATATAGGTTAAAGTAGGTGCTTTGAGTGGGATCCCCATGTAGGACTCAGCTTAGATTCAGGGTAAAAATCTAAGTGGTATATTATGCTAAAGATAAAAGGACTCAGCTAGGAGTTGGTGCTTCTATTGGTATATCGTATATCCAGAAGGGGTCACCATCCGGAGATAATCTGTAAGGCTTGATTCCTGCCAGTTGGAAAGGAATCTACTAATGGATAAGCTCAGAGTAAGGAAACTCTAAGGACTGGACATAGGCGGGGCCGAACCAGTATAAATCACCGTGTTTGATTTTCTTTCCTTTACTTTCTGCATTATATTGTCATATTTGCATTATCCGGATCCATCGTCCGGATTATAATCAAACACGCTACCCTTAGACTTGTAAAAGTCTATTAATTTTGCACAAAGGGTCATTCACCCCCCTCTGACTTTATATAGACCCTCACAGGGACCATCAAGTGGTATCAGAGCAAGTGCTAAAAACTAGAGATCTAACAATCTCGAGGAAAAGGTCCAAAATTTTGATTCAAACATCAAAATGAGTTTCCAAAACTCACAACTCCTTCCCGAGGGTATGTCCATCACCCGTCCTCCACTCTTCACCGGTGAACACTACACGTTTTAGAAAAACCAGATGAAGAACTTCATTTAAGCACAAAGAATGCAAGCATGGTTGGTCATTAAAGATGGCCCGTATGAGCCTACTTATGAAGCGAGGGTATGATCCCCCGAAAGCCATCACATTTATGGGATGAGAATAATTTTAAAAAATTGCATAAAAACACAAATGCTATTAATATGCTTCATTGTGCTCTTAGGGCAGCAGGATTTAACAGGATATCCAGATGTGAGACTGTAAAGGAGATCTGGGAGAAGCTGGAGGTAACCTATAAAGGAACAAATACAGTAAAAGAATCAAAAATTGATCTACTCCAGCAAAAAATTGAATCCTTCAAAATGGATCCAAAAGAATCTATCAGCAGCATGAACACTAGATATACCAATCTAGTGAATGAGATGAAAAAGCTCAGAAAGGAAATCTCTAAAGTGGAAATGGTAAGGAAGCTGCTCTGAAGTATCACAAAGGAATGGGATAACAAGAAGACTGCCATTGAGGAAGCTCATTACTTAAATGTTTATAGTTATGATGAGCTCATTGGCAATCTCCTAACTCAAGAATTATCCTTGGAGAGATACAGCCAATAAGAAAAGAAGTCTAGAGAGAAGAAGAAAGCCATTGCACTTAAGCCAGAATCCACCGGATCAGCCTCATCCGGAGAATAAGAGCAAGTAACAGAACCTCAAAGTACCAAGGAGCAACTAGCTCTATTTACTAGACAACTAAAGAGATTTATACTAAAGAAAGAAAGGAGGAAGTCCAAAAAATATGGATCCTAAAGACCAAGGGAAGGCCTATCCAGAAGAGACAGACCTAGAAGAAATCTGAAAGATAAGAAGGATCCGGAAAAAGAAGCTGCCTTTTTTGAATGTGGGGAAAAAGGCCACTTTAGAACAAAATGCCCTAAGCTAAAAAGAACCAAGAAATATAAGAAGAAGGCAATGGTGGCTACTTGGAGCAACAGTGAGGAAAGTAGCAGCCCCTCTACAACAGAAGAAGAAGAGACTGCGAACTGCGCATTCATGGCATTGACTAATCTGGAAGCAGAGCAATCCAGAAAGAATGTCTCTAAGCAAGATACAATGCAAATCGAAGAATCAAAATCAGAAATAGCATACACTACGGTAAACTCTTATTCTAATTCTGCTTCTAACTTTGACCTTGCTAGAGCTTTATCTATTATGATCAAGAGTGTGAAGAAGAATGCAAAAGAAATCAAATCCTTAAGAAGACAAGTGCTAGAGATCGCTGAGGATAATGAAGCCTTGGCACAAGATGTCAACTTGATAAGAACAGCAAAGCACATTGATGAAGTTGAAGAGAACTACCTGAAGAATCAAGTGCAAATGCTAAGTGCCATGATTGGGTTGGATAGAGAAATAGCCCTGATAAAGGAGGCATCTGGGTGGAAATCCAATTCTCCACAAAGAAGGAGAAATCCAGGGAAGGCTACATTAAAAAATCCACATCATGCTGTCAAAGGAAATCCAAAACCCTCTAACCAAAAGGTGAAAGAAGTCAGCAGGCAACCACAAGCCCAAAGATTTATTGCTGCTCAAAAGGGAAAGGCTAAGGTGGTTTACAATCAATAACCTGCTAAACAAAGAAGAAATTGTGTAGCAGAAGTTGCACCCCCAACCAACTTCCGGATACACATTGGACCATCTACTAGTATACAAGAAGCTGGATATAGAGGAAACTATGGAAAGGAAGATCTTGACAAGATTAAAAAGAAGCATGAGCAGAACAGACCCATCATAGGGTGCAAGTTTTGTGGAAAAAACAATCATAATACTAAATTATATAGATTAAAAATGGTTATTATGATGTTTATCCTTGACCTAAGATGGTTATTAACCCGAGAGGACCCAAATCTAAGTGGGTACCCAATCCCACTTGATCTATTTTGTAGGTATGCCTTAGATCCACAGTAGATCAACACACTTGGTACATTGATAGTGGATGCTCAAGGCATATGACAGGTGATAAGAAGGCCTTCCTCACATTAACCCGGAAGAAGGGAGGCAAAGTAAGCTTTGGAGATAGTCAAAAGGGATAGATCACTGGACATGGAACCATTGGATCAGAGTTGAAAATAGAAGATGTCTCATTGGTTGATGGACTGAAATTCAACTTGTTGAGTGTAGCCCAACTCTGTGATATAGGAAGAAAAGTCACATTTGATTCCGGAGGCTGCTCAATCTATTATAGTAAATCAAATCAACTCATTCTTTATGCACCTAGAGTTAACAATGTCTATTCTGTTAACATTAAAAATGAGAAAAAGAATATCTACTTGTGTCTAAAGAAGAAGAATCATGGCTATGGCACCGGAGGTTGGGATATGTTAGCATGAACCTCCTATCTAAATTAGCCAAAAAGGAATTGGTGGTGGGTTTGCCTAAGGTTGCTTTTGATATTTATGCACTGCACGTTAACTAGGTAAATTACACAAGAAAAGTTTCCCTTCCATCTCCTACATTCCCTCAAAAAGAGTACTTGAGCTCTTACATATTAATCTCTTTGGTCTAATCAAACCATTGAGTTTAGGTAGAACAGAATACACCATGGAAATTGTGGATGATTATTCTCATTATACCTGGGTTCTCTTGCTAGCAAGCAAAGATGAAGCCTTTCACCAATTTGCAAAAAAATTCATTCGGATAGAAGTAGAACAGGGCATAAGCATTGCATGCATCCAGAGTGATAATGGTGGAGTTCAAAAATAAGCATTTTGCTGAATTTTGTGACTCTAAGGGCATTGAACACAATTTCTCTACCCCTCACACTCCTCAACAGAATGTAGTTATTGAGAGGAAAAATAGGACCATTGTTGAGATGGCTAGAACAATGCTAAGTGAGAATTGTTTGCCAAATATTTATAGGGTGAGGCCGTAAACTCAGCATGTTACATCTTGAATAGAGCTCTCATTAGAAAGACCATAGAAAAGACCCCCTATGAAATCTGGAAGGGAAGAAAACCCAAAATTGGGTACTTTAAGGCATTTGGATGTAAATGCTACATCCTAAATGATAGAGAGCAACTAGGAAAATTTGATCCTAAATCTGATGAAGCAATTTTCCTTGGCTACTCAACACATAGTAAGGCTTATATAGTCTTCAATAAATGAACACAAACTATGGTTGAGTCAATACATGTAGATTTTGATGAGACTAACCATACAGGTAAGAAAAGTTCCACTCTGGAAGATCCAGTTCTGAAAGCTGAAAACTCTGGAGAAAAGAAGGAAACAGAAGTTCTTGATTCATTCCAAATCAAGAAGTATAAAGAGGAAGATTATGAAATATCTTTTGATCCAGAAGTACAACAAGTTAATCTCAACCCATAAGAGATTGATTTCAATGAAGGCCAAAAAGGAGTGTTTGAAACAGAAGTAGAACAGGTCCCAGTTTAATATAAAGGCTTACAAAGGGAGATCCGGACTCACAGAAATCATTCAATAGAAGCCATTTTGGATAATGTCCAAAATCTAGTTAGAAGTAGAGGAAAACTCAACAGAATGATGAGCCATGCTACTTGTGTCTCTCTCATTGAGCCAAAGAAATTTTAGGATGCTGAAGGAGATGAAAGCTGGATGATGGCAATGCAAGAAGAGCTAGATCAATTCACTAGGAATGATGTATGGGATCTAGTGGCACCTCCAAAAGGAAAGTCAATCATTGGGACAAAATGGGTATTCCGAAATAAGGTAGATGAATTTGGAGTTGTGGTAAGGAACAAAGCAAGATTGGTTGCCCAAGGCTACAACCAGCCAGAAGGAATTAATTTTGAAGAAACCTTTGCCCCTGTAGCAAGACTAGAAGTAATTTGGATTCTATGTGCTTTTGCATCATTCATGGGATTTACATTGTTCCAAATGGATGTCAAAAGTGCATTCCTCAATGGAGTTATCCAGGAAGAAGTCTATGTAAAGCAGCCACCTGGATTCAAGGATTCAAAGCATCCGGATCATGTCTATAAACTAAAGAAAGATCTCTATAGATTGAAACAAGCACCAAGAGCATAATATGAGAGACTCACTACATTCCTCATATCCAATAGGTATATTCGGGGCAAGGCAAACACAACACTCTTCATAAAAAGAAGAAAAATTATATTATTTTAGTCCAAATTTATGTGGATGATATCATATTTGGATGACTGATGAAAGGATGTGTGAGGAATTCAGCTCTCAAGTGCAGAAGGAATTTGAGATTTCCATGATGGGAGAACTCAATTTCTTCCTTGGTTTACAAATCAAGCAAAGTCCGGATGGAATCTTCATTAACCAGTCAAAATATACCAAGGAAATCTTGAAGAAGTTTGAAATGGACAAAAGCAAGCCTATGTCCACTCCAATGGGATCAGATACTGTCCTATCCAAGGATTGTGAAGGAGAAGATGTTGATCAGAAGCTCTATAGAGGGATTATTGGTTCACTTCTATACTTGACAGCTAGCAGGCCTAACATACACTATACAGTCTGTTACTGTGCAAGGTATCAAGCCAATCCTAAGGATTCTCATCTCAAGGCAGTTAAAAGGATCCTTAGACACCTCCTAGGAACCACTAAAGTTGGGCTATGGTATCCTAGTAATGGAGATTTCACACTCCAAAGTTTCATTGATGCAAACTATGGAAGATATACTCTTAAGAGAAAGAGTAAATCCGGAGGTTGCCATTTCCTTGGTGACTACTTAGTATCATGGTACAGCAAAAAGCAAACTTCAGTTGCTTTATCAACCATAGGAGCAGAATATGTGGCAACTGGAAGTTGTGTAGCTCAACTCTTTAGGATCAAGCAATAACTAGAAGATTATGGAGTTCAACCCGAATGAGTAGATGTCATGTGTGACAATAAAAGTGCTATTGATGTGTCAAAAAATCCAATACTCTATAGCGGGATGAAGCATGTCAACATAAGACATCATTTCATCTGTGATCATGTGATGAAGAAGGATGTTGCTTTGGTATATATTCTAACCAATGAGCAAAGAGCAGGCATCTTTACTAAACCACTGAGTAAAGATCAATTTGGCAAGCTAAGGGAGTTAATTGGTATGTCTAATCCAATTTAAAGGGAATCCGGAAGAAAGTCCAAAACTATTTTGGATCATTAAATCCGGAAGAGAAGAAGCAGTGAAGAAAAATCCATTCTGAGAGAAAGAGAGCCATGTCAGCAGACAAGAATGACAAATAAGAGTAAAAACTCTTAAAGGTAACTGTCACACTTTGAATTTCAAACGTCTATCACACATGTGAGTTAAAATCTAGCCATTTCAAAATAAACCCTTGCCATTCTCTGGTTTTAACACCATTTACCTCTCTCCTCCAAAATTAACTTCCATGTCATCAATCCAGCTAACTTTAACTACATTTGGATTACTAAAATACCCTTACTTTGAAAATCCTATATGAACCCCTCCAAAATTACCCTTCTTCTTGTGAGCAACTACCTTACTGTTACTCTGCAAATTTTAAAACTCAAAACCCTAATTTTCTTCAAACTCTTCTAAAATGGCTGCTACCATGACTGAAAAAGAAATTTAATTGATTCCCGCTAAGAATGTCTACACTGAGGATGATCTAAAAGAAGCTGATTTCAAACATGTGAAACTAAAAACCAATGATTCAGTTATCCCCACGGATTTTCTAGACGATAACTTTCTGTTCGAGACTTTCCCTTACTTAACGCTCATAGAAGATCAGCACTTGGGTGATTTCCTCAAAATCAATTACCCAACATATCCAAAATTGGTCAAAGGATTTACGACAACCTCTGAGCCCACAAACACTTTGATGCCCTACGAACCAAGGTTCAAGGGAAAGAGATTACAAGCACTCATACCTTCTTTGAGAACTATCTCAACATGAAGAATTTCAGACTTCTACTACGAACTGATGGAGATGAATTAGAGGTGGAATATGACTCAGAGTTATGGCTACACCCTAACTACTTTGGTGACAAGTTCTCAACTTACTTCCCAGAAACCCCAAGATTCCTCCAACATGCAATGGCAAAACTTATTCTAATCCAGAAGGGATCCTTAACTACAATATCTACCTTCCAACACTGCATGCTGCAACATTGGATTGGATGCAAGGAAATAAACGTGCTAGTCCTAATCATCAATTATCTCAAGAACCATGTAAATTCCTATGGCGAACTCATTACCCGGATCCTTATAGCATATGAGGTGAATCTTATCAGTTTTTAAGCGGTGCAAGGGAAAGAAATTCTGGAAAAGAATTTCAGAAGACTAAGTTTTAGGGAGAAATGGAACGAGGAGAAGGCTAAGAAGCAAAGGGAATAAAAGAAGAGCAGGGCTAGAAAATCAACTAATCCGAAAGAGAGTGCCCCTACTCTCAAGAAGCCAAGAATAGTAAGCCAAAGGTCCAACAGTAATTGGCCTTGGTTCCAGTAGAGGAGGAAGATGATGAAGATACTCGAATAATTACCCAGCTGCTAAACAAACCTCCACAACAGCCTAAGAAGAGGGGTAAGCTGATTAAGGTAGCAGCCAAAAAGGGGAGGACCATTGTAACTCCTAAAGTTGAGGTGGAGGATCAGCCTCTGGTAGTAGCTCATGCGATTATGGCCGGAAGGAAAAGGGCCAAGAAAACTTTGGAGGAAGTGTTGGAAGATGAGGAGAAAGATGAGGAAATAGGGGATAAGGCCCCGAAATCAAAAAGAAAATAGTTTATTAAACACGGGCTAGCATTCAATGAGGCAAGAGCTACACATAAGGCCTGGCAAAAGAAGGCTAAGAAACCTACGGGATTATAATTGATGAAAAAGCAGCCAAAAGAGTGGTAATGGAAAAATTGGCTAAGGCCAAAGCTACAAAAGGCAAACATGTGCCTGAATCAAATGAAGATATCCTTCCAGAATATCCTCAATATGAGGAAATGATGGCATCCATTAAGGAAAATAACTGGATTAACAATCTGACCATCGAAGGACCCGGAGGATCTTCAGGTACTACATCTATCCTAATAGACCCAACTGAATTGGAGGAACTTTCTAAAATTCTGAAATTAGATTCATTTAACTTCCAAGCCATCTCAGAACCTCTTCCGGAACATGTGCTCCTTCCGGAGGTCGAGGCAATCAATGTAGAAAGTCTTGTAAAGGCAAGAGGAGAGGATGTTGAGGAAAATGCCAATAGTCCTGGGGGTGAAACCAAAAGTCCTGAAATGGCATATGTAGAGGGCATTGAGGACATTTCCAATACACCTGAGGGAGAGATTGTAAGTCCTACTAAGGCATTAGCAGGGATGACTGAGCACATTTCTAGTCATCCGGGGGTTGAGGAAGTAGAAAAAGGAAGAGAAGAATAAGCTAACCAGAATCACATAAACAAAGGTAATCCCTAACTCAGTCTCATTCGAGATTGATACTAATGCTACTGCTGATGATGTGACACCAGACATTCAGGAAAACTTATACACTATAACTCAAATTATGTCTAAAGAATAAGTGTCTAACCTAGAACTTACTGCTCTGGAGGAGGGACAGGGTCTGGGATCCAAAGGGAATGCTTCTAAAGTGGACTCTAAGGGCAAGGCCAGTCTAGGGGAATGGTTGGAAGAGAAGATGGATGATAAGTTTGGAGAAATGGAAGAAGAAGAAGATAGTAGTGGCTCTTTTGGCTCATCCAAATATGATTCTTCCAGCTCATCCGGATATAGATTCCCTCCAGCTGCTAGTCCTATCAGAATTCTAACTACTAACACTAAACAAGCAAAGATTACAGTAGTGCTTAAATTGCTAAAAGAAGCTACTCTAGAGGAGAATGAGGAAGGATACATCAAGCAAAGTCTTCGGACCATCTATACACATCTAAGGTCCATTGAGCAACAACTAATTAAGCAAGCTTCCAGTGCAGACATGAAGAAGGAATTGGGTGAGATAAAGGGAAGCCTCAAATTAATTGAAGAGAAAGTCCTAGACTTTCCCTCCCTAGGCACACTGGTAGAAGCATCTTTATCTCAAGTTAAACCTGTACTTGAGGAACTCAAACCAAATATAGTAGAAGCAAACTGGATTACCAATCAAGCAAACTCTAGTGCAACCAATAGCTGTGCAACTATTATGGATAAAATAACCTCCTCCTCCTCCGAGATCTCCACTGAAATAAAGGATTACATTGATACCAAGTTTGAAAACTTGTCAAAATTTGTAACTGAAAGGGATCCTACTCCTACCATTACAGAATTCGGAGAAGAACAACAAGCTGTGCAGGAAATGCTTATGAACTTTCTGGATGAATCTCTCCCAAAAATCCAAGAAAAAATATTGGATGATATGGGGGATGAAATGGGAAGCAATTTGGCCAGACTTGAGAAGATCATAAATGATTAGAAAGCCAACTTCACAAGGGAAGTAAGGCTCCAAAAAAAATCTATTCATAACATCCGGAGAGATATTAGTGAAGAAATTACTCTTATTCAAACTGAAATCAATAAACTATCCTTATCCGGATCCTCTTCTGGCCCGTCAATTCCTAAAAGCCAACTCCTTCTAGTCTTCCACAATCTGGTCTAAGTCATTGGGGACTCCAGCTTCTTTGGACAAAAAAGGGTGACAACACTGCTTAAGGCACTCTTCCCCTTCTTTGATGAGAAAGATAGAGAGTTCGTTCTATATTTGCATCTACCTATAAAACAGACTTATGCTCAATTGAAGAAAGCCATCCGACCCTACTACCTCACTCCAGGCACTGTTGATCATATTATTGATGAGAAGAGCAAAGGTAATGTTGACCACTCCATATACTCTAAAGCTTGACAAGAAGCCTGGGATAACAGAACCTACATGGTAATCGATCCCTAAGCTGGAAATAAAATGAGGGAGAAAAGTCAGCAGAATCAACAAGGGGAAGGGACCAGAAATGGCAAGGAAAAAGAGGAAGGACCATCCGGTGGGAATTAGACTAGCTATAATTTTGTAACAACTTTTGTAATAGCTAGATTCACTATTATATATCTCTGTGATCTGTAATTAAAAGCTTCATTGATGTTAACCATTATTAATAGTAGAAGTACATATATAGTGAAAATCTAATTCTAAAAAATTGTTTCTAAAGTACAATCTGAAATTATACTATAAAAATATTAGAAGCTAAAAATGTAAAATTATGGGGGAGTAGGGATGCTAAAATTATGGAGGGGTAAGCTCATATATACTCCTTTTCCCTTATGCTTAGTTCTTTTAGTTTTCGTTTCCATCAAATGGGGGAGATTATTGTAAAACAATGATCTGGAATCTCAATTAAACTAAAATCTTCAGATCAGGTTTGAAAAAAACAAAAACTTAGAATCTCCTAAATCCAAGTGGAAGCATCTGGATAGTATCCAGCAACAAGGTCATCCATTGAAGACATCAAGTACTTAAGCATATACTGGAATCATCAATATAAAGTTTGGAAAGGAAACAAACTTTAATCTCTCCAGACTAGCATCTAAAGAACTGATTGCACTAACTCCAAAAGAAGACAGATCCAGAGATTCTGAGTCTGAGAGCATCCGGATGACTCAGATATCAAGACAATGGGAAAAGTTTCAAAGATAACTTTTCCCTCCACCTTTTTGGTCTACATAGTCAAAGATCATTTCCCCACATACAAGACGAAAGACACAGCTTGCACTTTTCAAAAAAAGGACAAAAGGAATGAAACCAGACAGAAAAAGTTAACAACCTTTTTCACCTAGACCAATAAGGAGGCGCGTGGAGCTCACACCAAAAAGTTACTTGTATAAAAGTTGGTATGTCACTAAAATATAAGGAAAATGATCACTGACATCTTTTCAGCCTCAATCCCAAGGATTCAAACGGGTCAAATTACTATCTAACGGATTAATCAACGGCTCCGAAAGTGCCAAATCTTACCTAATCAATGGTAAAGAATTGAGTTACAACTCACCAACCCTCAACGGCTACATTTATGATCCAAGCCTTTATAAGCGAAGCTTCACAAGTTGAGAAAGTGTTGGTTGACTTGAGATAGCAATTAACAAAGCGAATTTATAAGAAGCAATTAGAAACTCATCCCTCCGAGATTCAAACAATTCTAAATCAGTTTGTAAGGATTCCTAAGTGAGTTATAAACTTAAGGAAATCCAAAAACCAAAACCTTTGACAAAAATCGAAGTGTAAAAGATCTCCTACTTGGGTGAGTAGTGAGATTGGGATATAGCTTGAAGTAGGTACTTTGAGTGGGATCTCCTTGTAGGACTCAGCTTAGATTCAGGGTAGAAATCTAAGTGGTATATCCTGCTAAAGGCAAAAGGACTCAGCTAGGAGTTGGTGCTTCTATTGGTATATCGTACATCCAGAAGGGGTTACCATCCGGAGATAATCTATAAGGCTTGATTCCTGCCAGTTGGAAAGGAATCTACTAATGGATAAGCTCAAAGGAAGGAAACTCCGGGGACTAGATGTAGGCGGGGCCGAACTAGTATAAATCACTGTGTTTGATTTTCTTTCCTTTACTTATTGCATTATATTGTCATATTTGCATTATTCGGATCCATCCTCCGGATCATAATCAAACACGCTACACTTAGACTTGTAAAAGTATATTAATTCCGCAAAAAAAGGGTCATTCACCCCCTTCTAACCTTGTATAGACCCTCATAGGGACCAACAGGCAGGCTGGATGACATTCTAGATACCATAAAGAAAGGGTCCCACAATAAAATAGAGTCGTTGGAGGCAAAGGAAGCCTCTAGCGGTATCACTGATGTCACTGGCAACATGAGTGATACCGTTGACGGCTTTGAATTCTTCCGGCGGCTTTACTTTCTTACAGCAGCAGTGGCCAACGGTCGAAAAATGGCCGAAAACCCAAAACTAAGGATAAAACATTGAATAATACAACAAATAAGTAAAATGGAAGCCAAATAGCTATAAGACTCCAAATTTTTACTTCGGGCTATGAATCCACCTCTTTGTGATCCATGACACCTCCGGGGAGCTCAAAATGATGATTTGGCAAGTAAATGGGTGATATAAGTCTCTAAATCCTATTATAGTGATTTTAAGCCTGAAATTTATCTAAATGTCAGAGAGTTCAGCTAAGAAAAAATACAAAAAGATGGATCAAATCCTCTTTTCTTACCTTTTCTATACTTTATCCCACTAGGACTAGCTAAAATTACTCAAAATCTCCTTAAGATTTCAAGGCTCAAGTGTGTAACCCTTATTTCAACTGAAATGGGTCCTTATATAGGCTAAAATCCGGAGGAAACTAACTTTGATCAATTATTCGGCGGGTATCGAGCCAATTTTTTTAAAAAGTTGTCTACCTGCAGAAATCAGGCCGTCGGAGGCATGGATAATACCGCCTACGATATCGTTGATGTCGCTGGCGGCATCAACCTCTGCCAGGTCTGAAAAGTAACCATGACCTAGTCTAAAAAGGTGTTTTAGCGGGATTAATTTGAATAATTAGGGTTTATTTGACTTTTTATGGATATTTTAGGACTAAATTAATTTTTGGGTGCAAATCATCGATTCGAGGTACCACCGGATGCGTTATCGGACACGCCGAACTAAATTTTTTCGAAAATAAAATGCATAGAGAATTTTTTATCGGTAATAAAAATTCTAAAATGGAATTTTTATCATGAGGAATAAAATCGGATATACGTCATCATCATCGCGAGATTGACTGTAAAATCCCCATGCTCACACATAGAGAGAAAAAGGTCATAACCTTTTAAACCTAGACCAATAGCAAGGTGCGTGGAGTCCAAATAAAGACAAACTTTGCATAGAATTTTGCTGATCACAAAAAACCAAAGAAACGACGCCTAACAACTTTGTTGCTCCAATCCCAACAAATTCAAACGGTACATTTATTGGGTCTAACTGAAAGATCAAGGGCTACAGATATGCCAACTCATATCTGATCAACAGTGAAGATTCAAGATTACTCAACGGGCTGCATTTATGATCCAAGCCTACAAATAGGAAGCTTCACAAGTTGAGAAGATGCTGGTTGATTTAAGAAAACTATTATCTTGAGAAACTTGTTATTCAATCAGTGATCAAAATCCCTCCAAGAATCTAAACCTTAAAATCTATTTGTAAGAATTCTCAAGTCAAGTTATAAACTTGAAGAATTCAAAACCCATCTTTCTAAAAGATAATCATTGTAATATCTCATATTTCGGTAAGTATTGAGATAGGGGACTTAGCTTGAACTAAGGAGAGTTTAAGTGGTATATCCATAAGAGAAAAGGACTTAACCAAGCTAGGTGTTAGCCTTGGAGGTATACCCTACATTCGGAAGAGAAGGAATCTATGGAGACAACCTATAAAGGACTTAGCCAAGCTAGGTGTTAGCTGTGGCGGTATATCCTACATCTGGATGAGAAGAAATCTTCGGAGATAACTGTAAAGGATTGATTTCTGCCAGTGAAAGAAATCTCACTAGTGGATTTAAGCTCGGAGGAGGAAACTCCGGGGATTGGATGTAGGTAGGGCCAAACTAGTAAAAAAACCACTATCTTTAATATACTTTACTTTAAGTTTTTATTTTAAGTGCATTTATATGCATCATCCGAATCCCATAACTTTGGTTCATATATTACACACTACATAAGGACTTTTTGAAAAGTCTATAATTCCGCAAAAAGGGTCATTCACCCCTCTCTAACCCTAGTAAACACTCACTAAGGGACCAACATCATCCCTCTATTCCTTCTAGTATTCTAACTCATTTGCAAAGGCGCGCGATGGTTGGAGAAGCACTACAAAGATCCGTTTTGACTTTGTTTTCTTGAAGCTTTTTTTAGACAATTCTTATTGTATAGTGATGCTTGTTGTCGCCATTTAATTCCTTTTGTTTTTTGTGTGATGTGTAACATTAATTTCTGTAAAAGGTGAGACAAACAAGAATATTTTATTTTTTCTCAAATGGAAAGGTCAGCACAATAGCATAATCCACTTAACTCAGCCAAGATATAAACAAATAAGCGCAGCTGATGAACAATCTAAATAACATGGGCTGAGTGAATAGTACTTAGCCTGCGAACGTAAGTAATTGATCAGCTCAAGAAACACTGAGTTTATAAAACTAAGTCAGCCAAAATATTTAATTCTACCTTTGAGTCAGAATATTTAGCTAAATAACTTAGTCTAACTAATCTAATATCATTATTGATTTGATTAACTTAAACAAAGTTATATTAACATGATCAAAACATATAAGCACAACTAAGTCAGCCATTGAGTTAGTCCAACTTGTGTTGGGTTCAATAACCCCAGTCAAATATAATGCCTTGATTTATGTCCTACAAGTAGCTTGACCCAAACAAAAGGTCATCCGACCTCAACCTGATCGACCTGACTTGGAAAGCCTCGGCCGCTCATAATTGTATAATCGGGATTAAGTCACAGGTACATGATGTTCCGAGTAAGGGGGATGGTATACCCTTGCTCTCAAGGCAAAATCCGTCGAATCACACTCCTCCAAAATAGAAAAACAGTTAAGGGAATCTCCCTATAACAAGGAAGGAAGGAAGAAAAAGGGCCAAGGAGACGTTCCAGAAGGTTTGACTCCATAAGAAGGAATGAAAGCAACTCCGGGAAGGACAAATATAGAAAGGGTTCGAATGATAAGAAGGACCAAGAGAAGGAGATAGCCTGCTTTGAATGTGGTGAGAAAGGACATATCAAAGCAAAATGTCCTAAGCTCAAGAAGGAAAAGAAATATAAGAAAAAGGCAATGGTGGCCATATAAAGCAACAACGAGGAAAGCAGTAGCTCATCATCTTCAGATAAAGAAGATACTGTTAACTATGCATTTGCAGCACTAATTGAGCTGGAAGTAGAACATTTTGGAAGCAGATCAACTTAGTAAATCACTAAGCAAACTGGAGAATTAGAGTTTGAGTCAGCCAGCATAGAGGTAAACTCTCACTCTGACTCTATTTCTAACAATGATCTTGCTAGAGCCCTGGGGAGTGTAATCAACAATCTAAAGAAGAACACAAAAGACATCAAGCTTCTTCAAAGACAAGTAATAGAGCTAGCTAAAGATGTTGAGGTAATAGGATAAGATATTAATCTCATAAGAGCTACAAAGAATTGTGAGAATGTTGAAGAAAATTCTCTAAAATCTTAAGTCTAAATACTCTATGCATATCTATTTGGGCTAGAGAGGGAAATAGCCTTGATGAAGGAAGCTGTTGGAAGGAATCTAAAGCAAGCTGCCAAAAGGAAACCAAAACCTTCAAATCAAAGAAGGAATAAAAATCCTTTAGACCCAAGAAGGAAGAATGTCAGCAGACAACCTCAAGCACAAAGATACACAGCTGCTCAAAAAGGAAAAGCTGTGATAATTGATGATGACCAACAAATCAAGAAGAGAAAGAATTACAAAGTGGAAATAGCTCCTCCAACTATCTACCGAATACAAACTGAACAAGCAGACTCATAACTAGCCAAAGCTGGATATTCCGGAGATTATAGAAAAGAAGATCTTAAAAAGATTAAGATGAAGCTTCAACAGAATAAACCCATCTCAGGGTATAGGTTTTATGGTAGAAATAACCATGTTACTAAAATGTGTAGATTATTTTTTTGTGTAGATTTTAAAATGGTTATTATGATGTCAATCCATGACCAGAACTGGTTATTAACCCAAGAGGATCCAAATCTAATTGAGTACCCCAAACCCACTTGATTTATTTTGCAGGTATGCCTTAAGTCCATAGAAGATCAACAAACTTGGTATATTGATAGTGGATGCTCAAGGCACATGACTGGTGATGAAAGAGCCTACATAACATTGACCCAGAAAAAGGGTGGAAAAGTAAGCTTTGGAGACAATAAAAAAGAATAGATCATTGGGCATGAAACCATTGGATCTGAATTAAAGATAAAAGATGTCTCCCTAATTGATGGATAGAATTTCAACCTACTTAGTGTTGCCCAGTTGTGTGACAAAGGGAGAAAGGTGATGTTTGATTCCAATGGTTGCTCAATCATTAATAGTAAGTCCAATCAACTTATTCTTCATGCACCTAGAGTAAATAATGTTTATTTAGTTAACATTAAAAATGAGAAAAAGAATAATATCTACTTGGTGTCTAAAGAAGAGGAATCATCAGTATGGCACTGGAGGTTAGGACATGTTAGCATGAACCTCCTATCCAAAGTAGCCAAAAAGGAACTAATTGAGGGATTGCCTAAGGTTACTTTTGATAAGGATCACATATATACTGCATGTCAACTAGGAAAACAAAAAAAGAAAAGTTTCCTTTGATCCCTTATATACCTACCAGAAGAGTGCTTGAACTCTTGGAAATTGATCTCTTTGGTCCGATTAAACCTATGAGCTCAGGTAGAAGAGAGTACACCATGGTTATTGTGGATGATTATGCTCACTATACTTGGGTAGCTTTACTAGCCAGTAAGGATGTTGCCTTTGAACATTTCTCAAGAATATTAATTAGAATAGAAGTAGAACAAGGCATAAGCATTACATGCATCCGGAGCGATAATGGAGGAGAATTTAAAAATAAGCAATTCGCTGAATTTTGTGACTCTAAGGGCATTGAGCATAACTTCTCTGCTCCTCATACACCTCAACAAAATGGGGTTGTAGAAAGGAAGAACATAACCATAGTTGCAATGGCTCGAACAATGCTAAGTAAGAATAGCCTGCCTAAATAATTTTGGGGAGAAGCTGTAAACACTACATGTTACATTGTAAATAGAGCTCTCATTAGAAAAAACTTGGACAAGACCCCATATGAAATCTGGAAGGAAAAGAAACCCAAAATTGGCTATTTTAGATCATTTGGATTAAGTGTTTCATCCTAAATGATAGAGAGCAACTAGGAAAATTTAATCCAAAATCTGATAAAGCAATTTTCCTTGGTTACTCAATACATAGTAAAGCTTATAGAGTATTTAAACAAAAGAACTAAAACAGTGGTAGAGTCAATACATGTAGATTTCAATGAGACTAATCATGCATGAAGAAGAAATCAAAATCTGGATGAAATAGTCCTGAAAGAAGGAAATGCTCCAGAAGCAGAACTAGTGTAGATCCTGGATTTCTCTCAAGTAAAGAAATACAAAGAAGAAGACTAAGGAATCAATTTTAAAGGAAAAAATGAAGGAGTTGAAGGTGCTGAAGAACATGTTCCAGTACTGCATGAAGTTCTAAAAAGAGAAACCAAAACCTAAAAGAACCATCCAGTAGAAGCCATCTTGGATAACATTCAAAATCTAGTCAGAACCAGAGAACAACTCAACAGGATAATGAGCCATGTTGCATTGATCTCACTTATTAAACCAAAGAAGTTTCAAGATATAGAAGGTAATGAAAGCTGGATTATGGCAATGCAAGAAGAACTAGATCAGTTTACTAGAAATTATGTTTGGGATATAGTACCACTACCAGAAGGAAAGTCAATCATTGGCACAAAATGGGTATTATGGAATAAGCTGGATGAATCCAGAGTGGTGGTACAAAATAAAGCAAGATTGGTTGCTCAGGGCTACAACTAACAAGAAGGCATAGACTTTGAAGAAACCTTTACTCCAATAGTAAGACTGAAAGCAATCAGGTTCTTATGTGCTTTTACATCTTATATGGGTTTCACCCTATTCCAAATGGATGTCAAAAGTGCTTTCTTAAATAGAGTATTCATGAAGAAGTCTATATTAAGCAACCACCAGGATTTGAAGACTCAAACATCCGGAGCATGTCTACAAGGTGAAGAAAGCTCTCTATGGGTTAAAGCAAGCACCAAGGGCTTGGTATAAGAGACTCACATCATTTCTCATATCCAAGGGATATATCCAGGGGAAAGCAGACATAACTCTCTTCATCAAGAAGAAAAAGGATGATGCCATTCTTATCTAAATTTATGTGGATGATATCATCTTTAGAGAAACTGATGAAAGAATGTGTGAAGAATTCAACACTTAACTGAAGAGGGAATTTAAGATGTCAATGATGGGAGAACTCAACTTCTTCCTTGGGCTTCAAATCAAGCAGAGTCTGGATGAGATTTTCATTAATTAATCCAAATACACCAAGGAGATTGTAAAGAGGTTTGATATGGACAAGAGCAAGCCAATGTCCACTCCCATAGGATGAGATACAATTCTTTCAAAGGATTTGATGAAGAAGAGGTGGACCAGAAGCTATATAGAGGGATGATTAGATCGCTCCTATATCTAACTGCTAGTAGACCAGACATACACTATGCAATTTTATTATTGTGCAAGATATCAAGCCAATCCTAAGGAATCATATCTAAAGGTTGTTAAGAGGGTACTCAGATATCTTCTTGGGACAATAGAAGTTGGCCTATAGTATCTAAGTAATGGCAATTTCACATTGCAAGGATACACTGATGTAGACTATGGCAGAGACATGCTTGAAAGAAAAAGCACATTCGGAGGCTGTCATTTTCTTGGAGATTGCTTAGTATCATGGAACAGCAAAAAGCAAACATCAGTGGCATTATCAACTATAGAAGCAGAATACATGGCTATAGGAAGCTGTGTTGCTCAACTCTTATGGGTAAAACAATAACTAGAAGATTATGGAGTTCAAGCAGGATGTGTTGATGTGATGTGTGATAACAAAGTGCAATTGATGTGTCCAAAAATTCATTGCTACATAGTAGTATAAAGCTTGTCAACATCAGACGTCATTTTCATTAGGGATCACATGATGAAAAAGGATGTGGTTCTTGTCTACATTCTAACAAATGAGCAAAGAGCTGACATTTTTATTAAACCATTGAGTAGAGGCCAATTCAACAAACCCTGGGAGGTAATTGGAATGTCAAATCCAATTTATAAAGGGTTCCAGAAGAAAAAAAATGAATTAATTCAGGTTATTAACAGTAGAGGAAACAAGGAAGAAAAGAAAACTGCTTTAATTCATGTATCGGAATAGAAAAATTCCAGCTCAGCAGACAAGAGTGACAAATGGCAGTAAAGGCGCTAAAAGTAACTGTACACTTTTGAATTTTAAAAGTTTATTGTACACACCACGTGCAATAAAATCATAACAGTTATAAATGGAATAAACTGTTCCCATTCTCCGATTTTCATGCCATTAACGTCTCTCCCCAAAGTTAACGGGCATGTCACCAATCTTGTTAGAACTAACCGCTTTTGAATTACCAAAATACCTTACTTTTAAAAATCTATAAAAAGCCCCCAAATTCACTTGTGTTATTCATGCGAGCAACTCACTACTGTTACTTTGCAAAAATATTTCCAGAAACCCTAAAATCACTCTCAAACACTCTCAAATGGCAAGAACCAAGAATCAAGCTGCGTTTGTCCCCAAGAATCAACTACCTAAAGAGAATTTCAAAGATGAAGATTTCATTGAAATCAAATTCAAGAGCACCTATACTATCTCCCCCTCTGATTATCTGTGAGATGAATATATCTTCACAACAGAGCTCTATGCAACTCTGTTGACCAATTATCAAGATCTAGGCATATTTCTCCGGATAAAGAACCGAACCTACCCTCTATTGGTGAAAGAGTTCTATGATAACATGAGGGTGCACACCTATGCTGATGCTCTCCAAACTACGGTCCATGGAAAAGTGATTACCAATACAACTCAGTTCTTTGCCACCCACTTTAACATGAAGAACAATGGGGTAGAGATGAGAAATGTTGGAGACAAACAAACAGTAAAGTATGAGCCAAAGATGTGGCTTCTAGCAAGATATTTTGGTGACAAATTCTCCACCTACTAGTCGGAGGTACCTAGAGTGCTTCAGTTCGTGATGGTTAGGCTAGTCCTGATCCAAAAGGGGTCCATTAATATGGCTTCCTCCTTCCAACATTGTGTTCTTAAACATTAGGCTGAGAGAAGACAACTCAATTGATAAGGGTAAAATGTACCACTAAAATACAAGTAATTTGTCTTTGGAATCACTTAATTTGGAGTTCAATTGTGGAAATTTTGTGTGTTTTTCTAATTTTGCAGATTATGAGTGGTTGCCTCTAGTAAATGCTGCAGAAACCATAGTGAGCAAAAAATTGGGCAAGGTGATCATAGTTTCGGCCTAACTAAGGAAAAAGAGGCTCAAGCCGAATTAATATGATATTTTGAAAATTGAAGTTGACCAAAATACCCCTGGAAGGATGAACAAACTTAATTAGCTTGTCAAGGATGCCACTTTTGCACGGAGAATTGATTTTATGTGATATTTTTATTAACAAGTGGGTTTTGCTTATTAGAGAAGCTTCATGGCTTCTAGAACAAGCTCTTTGGCTGGTGGAATATGCCACTTCTGGGTGGTGGAGATGACATATGCAAGAGATAATTCATATAAGTTGTATTTCTCACTTTCCAAGCTCCACCTTCTAGAAGGATTCCTTTTGTATGGCATTTAATTATTTTAGACTATTTTATAGTACAAGTGGCACCTCTAGAATGATCCAATTCTCACTATAAATGTGGAACTCATCTTCATTTGTAACTTAGCTTTGGTTGTCCTTAAAGCCTCCATCGTCTTACCTTCTCTCTACTTCTGTATCATTCCTTTATTTTCCTTCAATATAATATTTATCTTTTATGTTCTATTTTATGTTCATGGCTAACTAAGTTGTAGTGAGCACGATCAGCGAGCAAGGTAGATTTTATGGTTTGATTTCTATACCTCTTTTATTTTAGCATTATTCTATGTGGATTATTTTTGTGTTGAACTCAATAATCATAAGTGAGGCCTAACTTATGTTGAGTGAACAAGAAAATCTAAAAAGTGACTTGTACACTGACTAAACACTAAACACACATCTAAAAAATCTGAGAAGTGATTAGATTGTGCTAGGAAGTTTCTACTGGATAGAATGCTTGCATAACTTAATGCTTAAAATGTAGCTACAAAAGGGAATCCACGTAGTAAAGCTTTAAAGAACTAGACAAAGGGGTGGCCATGGATAGTAACATTAGGAATGCAAGACAACCTAGATCGTTAAGTGCTAACATGCTGAAAGAAAGAGGGGAAACCATCCACATGTCTGCATGCTCACTGGCAGTGGTTGCCTAGTTATAAATTTGTTCACAATAACCATTCACAGCAATCATTTTCTGATCCCAACAACCATTTACTTTCTACATTTACTTTATTATTTTATCATTTTAATTAATATTTCTAACTACTAATTTACTTCAAGATTTACCTACTTTCCTTGCTCCTTGTGGGAATGACATTTGGTCTTGCCCTATACTACTAATATGACCTAGTACACTTGCTAGAGCGCTCACTTTGGGCAGACAACATCAATACTATTGTGTTGCTCATTCACTTCAAGAAGCAGCACAAGTACTTGCATGGAGGGCTCATCACAAAAATTCTCTCTGAAAATCAAGTTGATCTGACTAGAGCAAAACAGATTTAGGGCAAGCCTATCTATAAGAAGAACTTCTAAAAACTGACGTTTAATGAGCCCTGGGATTAGTCCAAGGCATTGGAACAGAAGAGGGCAAAGCAAGAAAGGAGCAAGGTCAAGAGAGTCGGAGGTACAGTTGAGAAGCCACCTGGTTTAAAAAGAGCAAGAACTATCAGGCCTAAAGCCCAAAAGAGGGTAAATCTGGAGGTGATGGAGGAAGAAGTAGAATAGGAAAATGAGGATTCTCTAATTCTTACTCAGATTCTCAAACAGACACCAGTAAAGCCTTGAAGGAGCCTGATAAAAGCTGCTAAAAAGAAGGGGGCAAAGAAGCCTATGGAGAAGGTTCCGGAAGAGGTTCTTAAAGTTGCTGCTATTATAATTAGGACTGGAAGAAAAAGAGGGGTTGTACAGACACTTGAAGAGATTATAGAGGGGGCTAATGCATCTAGCAATGGTACTAAAGAAGATGAGAGGCTATTCTAGAGCCTAAGAAAAAGCTAGTCAAGAAGGGACCAACCCTCACTCAAGCCCTAAAGGCCAAGAAGTCAAAAACCACGGCAAAGGTAGATGTTCCTACTCCATAGAAGCCTGAGGCTGGAATCACCATTAAGGATCTAGCCCCTAAGCCCACAAGAGCATAATAATGGCTGAGGCCAGGAGAAATAAGGGAAAGAATGTAGAAGTGACTACTGCAACTTTACATCTGGAAGATCTGGAGTATAAAGAGATGATGGCAGCTATAAAGGAGAATCAGAAAAAGAACAAGCCCATTCTCACAATAGAAGGACCAAGAAGTTCTTCCAAATCAAATGAAGCTACTGCTCCTCCACCAGTAAATCCTCCACCCATCTTTATGCCTAAATTGACATATATCATGTAAGAAAATAATATGGTAAGGACGAGTTAATAGGATGAATCTCTAGCCACTCAACCTTTCTAGAGTCACTTCTAATACTAGAGAAGGCCGGAGAAACCCAGGAGAATGCTAAGAAGGAAATAAAAGTTGAAAGTCCTAGAAAGGTAGAGGGTGTGAAAGCTAAAAGTTCTAAAAAGGCAAACAATAAGGAAGTTGTGATTCAAGGCAACTCAGATACAACCAGATCTCCAACTATATCTAAGGGAGATGAAATAAACAATGTGCAAACACTAGAACAAGTCCTTGGTTTTGGTGGAATTTAAGCACAATAGCAGGTAGTGGATCTGGGATCCAATAAGGATGTTACATTGGCAAACTCAAAGGGCTAGGTCACACCAAAGGACAAGGAGGAAGAATAAGAGGAGGAAAAGGAAGAAAAGAGGGAAGAGGTGGAAATCTCTTCTGAGAATGAGGATGATCAGCAGTAGGATGATGATGATAGTACATCAAGTCCTAACTATTCCCCAGTAAGCTCATATGAACTGAAAGCAAGAGTTAGCTCTCAAATTAGACCTTCTATCAAGGAGGAAAAAATGAAAATGGCATGGAAATTGCTAGAAGAAGCTGCTGCAGAAGAAAAGCCTAATAATAACTCTAATCTTAAGCCTATTCTAAAGGATATTTGTGATAGATTAAAGACAATAGAATCCTCAACTCAAAAGCTGTCAATTCCCTAAGATGTGAAAACAGAGTTGGAGGAGATCAGGAGCAGGCTAACAACAATTGAATAGAGGGCGAACAATTTCCCCAGAGCAGAGCAAGTAGGAGAAACTACTCTATCAAAGGTCACTCTGATCTTGGAGTAGCTATCTCAAGGAGTTATTGAAGCAAAAAGGTCTGCTACCAAAGTTGAAATCGGAGTTGATTCCTATAGTGCCACTATGCTTGGCCATGTCACATCTGCTACAATTGAGCTAAAAATAGAGTTGAAGGACTTCATTGAGCAGAAACTTAAAGATTTGCTCAAATCCATTGCCACTGCTGTTACTGAATTCTCAAGTGCAATATCCTCTGAGATTAATACTCTTACCACTGAGCAAACTGCTATAAAAGAGCAGCTCACAACCTTCCTTAAGGATGATTTGCCAAATCTCTTGTCCAAGAATGTTGAAGACATGATTGGGGATTTTCAAACCGGTCTCCATTTTATGGTCAAAACCATTGGCAATTGACAAGATATCTCTAACATTCAGCTCCGTCATATAAATGAAAGCATTCACAACAACACCAAAACTATTTCAGAAGAAATCAGGCAGCTCAACCTTGGTATGTCCAACATCAATCTGAATGCTCCTTCCATTTCAACCTCTACTACTTCAGGGCACATCCATGATAGCATGCTTCTTCTATATCTCCAATAGCTGATCCAACACATTGGTGATACTGGATTCGGAGGCTATAAATTCCTACTCACTCTTATCTGGGGCATGTTCCCATATTTTGAGTAGGAAGATCAGGATTATGCTCTAAAATGCACCCTAATCTCACCAAATCATATGCTCAGCTCTAGAAAATATTTGAACCAATCCATCTTGTACCCTCTATGGTGGATACAGAACAATGGATCGCAGGAAATCTGTATTACATAGTTTTGTCCAGAGCTTGGGAGAAATAGTGGAATAACTGAAGGTACATTGAAATAGACCCTTGTGAGCGGAAGACATTTTAAGCGGCCGCAAAGCCGGGCCGGAGGAATGACCCCTTAAAAATATTGGTCACGCGTTGTGATAGAAAATGGGTTTTGCATATTTTAATGCTCAAAAGACACGAGATCGATATCCTATATTTAAAACAGAGTCGCCACCTAGTTTAGCTCAACTAGGATATTTAGGTACGATTTTCCCACTAGGCGATAGACCATACCTTAAATAGAGATTCCGAGTTTGGATGTATCTATCTATTCTACATTGGCCAATTTAAAAGTATCATTCTTTCTTATTCGGTTTTAATCCACCCTATTTAGCATTTTCGATTTATATTTTGTGTTAGCGCATTTTAACAAGCATTTAAAAGTGAATTATTGCAGTCATCCAACAAATGAAAATATGGAAATTAAAATAATAATTACAAGGCTTTCCAAATCCCATACATTTGTCTAAACATGAAATGAAATACCCAAAGGCCTAACATACATCTATCCTAAATCTACCTGAACGGAGAAGTTAGGATAAATACGGTACATATACGAGGTATATCACATATAGCATGCATAGTCAGTAGACAAAACAAGACTCTAATTAGCGTGATCACGATATAAATTATGGAGCCCATTTGGATGGTGAAAAATGATTCTTAAATGACATTTGTGGAAAATCTCATTTTTCATTTAGACTCGATTGTTATTTTAACTGGTTTATTAGTGAAAATGGCACATATTATAGGGTGAGGACTATTTTTGGGGTAATCTGGATACCCGTCATTGCACTATTCATCCTAGCTTTGGAAATTAAAATAGGTCAAAACAAAAAGGAAAATAAATCTGCTATCTAGAATGTCATACTGTCAGTTGCATGAGTGAATTCGCCGGCGACATCATTGATGTCGCTAGCGGTTTCACTTACACAGCTAATAGATTGACATTTTGGGTACCATAAAGAAAGGGTCTCATGAGAAAATAAGGTCATTGGTGATAAAAGGAGCCTCTGGTGGTATCATTGATGTCGCTGGTGACATGAATGATACCGCCAGTGGCTTCACTTGTCATCGGCGGTTTCACTTTCTTACAGTAGCAGTAGTTAATGGTCGAAAAATGGCTGAAAATCCAATACTAAGAACAAAACACCAAATAATCACAATAAACTGCAAGAATAAATGCCAAAGAGCTATGAGACTCAGAATTTTTACCTCGGGGCTGTGAATCCACCTATTTGTGATCCAAATGACACCTCTAGGGAGCTCAAAATGATAATTTAGGTAGTGAACTAAAGATTTAAGTCTCTAAATCCAATTAGATTCATTTTAAACCTAATGTTCTACTAATTTTAAGTTAATTCTAAGAGAATCAACAAAGAAAAACTAAGGAAAGATGGAGAAATTCCTCTTTTCTTACCTTTTCTTTACCTTATCTCACTAAAATCACTCTATCTCACTAAAATTCTCTCTCAAATTCAAGTTACGAGTTGCTAACCCTTATTTCATCAAATATGGGTCCTTTTATAGGCTAAAATCCAGAAGAGCTGACTTTTCTCGATTATTCGGCGGGATTGAGCAAAGGCATGGCAAAAAACTATCTGCTTGCAAAAGTTAGACCGCCGGCGGCATGGATGATACCGCTGGCGATATCACTGAAGCCGTTTGCCGCTTCAAGCTTTCTCAGGTTTGAAAAGGAGGCATGGCCTAGTCTAAAAAGTGGATTAGGAGTCAAATTCGCCCAAAAAGTGATTTAAGCAGGATTTTTGAGTTAATTAGGGTTATTTTGAATTTTTTAGGGTATTTAGGACTAAATTTATTTTTCAGTGCAAATCATCGATTCGAGCTCCCACTAGACGCGTTATCGGATATGCTGAACTAAATTTTTCTAAAAATAAAATTCATAAAGAAATTTTTATCGGGAATAAAAATTTGAAAAGAATTTTTATATCGAGGATTAAAAATACGAATATACATCATCATAGTCTCTTGAGAGGGACTGTAAAATCCCATGCTCACAGGCTTCCCCTCGGGCGACCACAGCTGCCACAGGTCAGTATGATCTCACAAAAAGAGCAAGGGTATAGAAATTATACCTGATAGGTGGTATGCTAGGTTCAAAGGATGATGGGTACAGTGACTACACCATGACCCTCAACCGACGTTTGGTAGGCAAGAACCCAAAGGATAATGTGTACACTGACTCCATCACGATCTTCAGTTAATGTTCTACGGGGGGAAGAACCCAAAGGATGATGTGTACACTGAATACACCATGACTTTCAGTTGACTTTCTATAAGGGAGAACCCAAAGGATGACGCATACACTAACTGCATCACAACCTTTAGTTGAAGTTTGGTGTGGGAGAACCCAAAGGATGACATGTACACTGACTATATCACAACCTTCAGTTGATGTTCTATAGGGGAGAACCCAAAGGATGAAGCATACACTGACTGCATCATAACCTTCAGTTGACTTTTGGTATGGGAGAACCCAAAGGATGACATGTACACTAACTATATCATAACCTTCAGTTGGCATTCTATAGGGGAGAACCCAAAGGATGATGCGTACACTGACTACATCATGACCTTCAGTTGGCATTCTATGGGGGAGAACCCAAAGGTTGACATGTACACTAACTATATCACGACCTTCAGTTGATGTTCGATGAGGGAGAACCCAATGGATGGCATGTACACAAACTATATCACGACCTTTAGTTGAAATTCCATGAGGGAGAACCTAAAGGATGACGCATACACTTACTACATCACAACCTTCAGTTGGCGTTCTATGGGGGAGAACCCTAAGGATGACATGTATAATGTCTACATCACGACCTTCAGTTGACGTTTGGTGTAGGAGAACCTAAAGGATGACATGTACACTGACTATATTATAACCTCAAGATGATGCTCCATGCTAGAGAACCCAAAGGATGATGCATACACTGACTGTATCATGACCTTCAGTTGGTTTTCTATGGGGTAGAACCTAAAGGTTGATGCATACACTAACTTCATCACGACCTTAAATTGGCGTTCTATGGGGGAGAACCTAAGGGGTGACATGTACACTGATTATATTATGACCTTCAGTTGACTTTTGGTGAGGGAGAACCCAAAGGATAACATGTACACTAACTATATCACGACCTTCAGTTGACATTCTATGCAGGAGAACCCATAGGATAATGTGTACACTAACTATACCACAGCCTTCAGTTGACGTTCCATGCGGGCGATGGCCCAAAGAATGATGATATTCTATTTGCCCCTTGTGGTTGTACCTGCAATGAGTGGTAAGTAAAATGACATTAGTCAAACTTTTAAATAACATTTTTACTGCTTGATCAATTTTGTGAAACAAAAATATTTTTTCCCCTTCGATCATCAGTAAAAATGTGATAAGTAAAAATACAAGGGTCTTAGAAGTCCTAGAATGTCGAGGGCTTGTGCTGGGATCCGTTTGAATTGTTGAAAAGGCTTCTAAAATAGCTTTGGAAGATTTGATGCCACCAGCGGTTTGACTTAAGCCATCGGTAGTATAAGGTGCCATGTGGTATCTTTGACTGGTCAAAGGAATTCAAAAATTGCCCCTGGTGAGGGTGAAGCCACTGGAGGCTTGAGTGATTCCACTGGCGATATGGATGATACCGCCGGCGGCATGGAGTGACATTTTTAAATTTAATTAAACTCCTCGATTCTCGTGCGAGTGTCTAATATGAAATAAAACTTCTCTTCTTTCCATTCTGAACGGCAGTAGCTAAAATAAAATCCTTCTCTCCATCTATTTCATCTATTTTCTTCCTTTTTAAATTCCAATGTTGAAGAAAGTGTTCAAACGCAAACCCGTTGGTATGAAGTCTGATGATTTGCCCGATTCCTCCATTGGAGGGCTGCAAATCTCCCTGATTCATATGGCTTATGGTTTGAAAGAGTCCAAAATTGTGTTCGTGTATGGGATTACGGCCCCCATTAACAATCTAACCCCGAAGAGAAATGAGAATCTCTCCTCTGTCTAGGTAATCCTACAAAACTCAAACTTTTTTGTTTTGTTTATTGTGATTTCAGTCGTAGACTCAAATTATACCATGATAGGGATATGAAAATAGGAATATGAGAGTATATAAACTAAAATATGCATGTTATAGGGTCATTTTGCCTGATTTTATGCCATGTAATTGATTTATTGCATTTTTGGTGATTTTGGTCCAATTTCAGGCAAATCTGGAATTCTGTTTGTATAAAATAATGCTGATGGCGGCATCATCCATGTTACCAGTGGCTTTAGGCCTCTTCAAAAGGCCCTAAACCATGTTATAGTGCTATCGATATCAGTGATATTGCCAGCGGCATCACTTATACCGCCAGCGATATGATTGATGTCGCCGACGACATCACTGCTTTAGTCGCGATATTAGTAAGGTTCCAACAGCTTTTTGACATGGCAAAATGCAAAGTACTTATTTGTTTCTCTTTTTGATTCTTTTTTTACGGTCGCACGGGCTCACTTATAGTAGAGGAATGGGGACTATCAGCGACTAGTGAAAGCACATTGATGCGAAAGACCCCGAGCTTCTAGCAGCTATAAACGCCACTGGTTTTAGAGACTTGGCTAGGATCTTGCCTACAAGGATATCAAAGCTTTACCACTCAACCTTGACTGTCATGACTGAAAAGTGGCTGGAGACCACTCACACTTTTCACCTTACTATTGGTGAGGTGACCATCACTCCCTCGGATGTGGTGGCGATGACCAGGATTTCGTGGAATGATAATGTCATCCACTTTGATGTCTATATGGATAAGTACTACATTACGAAATCAGTGGTAAAGAGGGTGACTAAACTCTTTGGGTTGAAGCCCAGTGCGGGGTGGTTGTCTTATAGGGAGCTCCAGGAGCACTGGATGGAAGTCGGGGTGGTCACCGAAGCTTAGGGGGATACCTATGTCCCCTCTTTTATCATTTCTCTGATGTCTGTGCTGTTCTTTCCAGTTTCTAGCTACAAGATCAATTATGGATTGATTACCCCTTTTGAAGATGTCAAGAAGATCAAGGAGAAGAACTGGCCCAAGGCCATTATTGCTCAAATATACTATAGCTTGGATTTGGGGGCTTGGAAAAAGCACAAGGTCCTCTGACTCAGCCATTTACTTATTCAGGTATGCCTTAAAGAGTGCTTTATTACTTTCTTTATGCCTTTGCTCTTCTATTTCTCTTTTTGGACTAATTGGTTGTCAATTGTGTAGGCTTGGGCTTTCGAGCACCAGATTTTCCCTCCGGTAAAGTTCAAGATGAAAGTGCAACCAAATTCGCACTTTCTTGCTCGATGGTATGGGAGCGTTGGGGATTCTTTAGATATTCCACTAGTTATAGGGAGGTGTTGAGGACCTTGCAGATTGGTTCGGTATGCAAGTTTGGCTCTTATCCCTATTTTATGCTAAATAAATCATTAGTTAAAATGCATTTATAAATTTGCGTTGTGCTTACATTGGTTTTCTATTTGATTATTTATCCAGGTTATCCGGGATCCCTTCAACACTGTGCCCAACCATATTGAAGTCCTTACAGTCCGAAAGGATATGGATGACCAGAGATTCATGATGGAGTGCCCCTTGTCCTTGGAGTGGTACTTAGGGGAGAGAGTGCGCAGTTGGAGAGATGTGTTGCCCCCGGCACCTCCTATGGGTATTTGGTGGCCTTACTTGACCATTACCAATGAGGCTAATAAGACCAACTTTCTAGAGGGAATGGTCACATGGAGGCGAGCATTCTCAATCCCTATGACGGCCATATGTCGCGACTGCTCCCTATGTGCCCCCGCATTCATGCTAACGACATGATTACCTTTTACATGAAGAAGAAGAAGAGGGAGGAACTGAAGAGACAGGGTCATAGTGGTGCGAGTAACAGTACTGAGAAGGAGGGAGAGGAAGAGGGCGGTGATGAGGATACCAGCGAGTGGGGAAACGAGGCAAGCGGGGAGGTGCCTATAGTTCCTAAGGAGCGTTACTCATTTGATGTAAGGTTGTGCTCTTTTACTTGTTTGATCTCATCTAGTGCAAAATTCTGGCTTACACTTGACTTTATGTTATTTTGCTTTTGTGTTTGTTTTTCAGGCACCTGCTTTGAAGAGAACTAGGCCTGAGACTAGTGGGGTGCGTGGTCAGGGTAGACCTAAGGACACTGTCATAGTAGAGGGGTGCCGCTCGATGAATTTGGAGAATTTCTTTCTGCTTTTAGGTCTGAGAGGTGACTTTTAGATGAGGGAAGTAACTCCGATCGCCCACTCGATGGACTTTATGCCTCCGAACACCACTCATGTAAGCCTTGTAAAAATTGAATCTACTTTATTGCATATGATCTCTCTTTGGGACTAACCTTTGATTGCCCTTTTTTGGATTTTTTAGGTTTCTCGCAAGGAGGCGGAGCGACTGGCAGGGAATGCCTTTGCTCTCAGGGACACCCTTGTCTCCCAAACTTTATTTGCTAAGGTAAAATTCCTGTTTGAAATGTTATGAATGACATTGATTGCTATTATTTTTGTTTTTGCAGGAGTTCATGGCATTGTCTCTCTCTGATACTACTCAGGCTCAGGCGAGATACCAAGAGGAAGTGGTTGCAAATCAAGCACTTCAGCATCGAGTGAGCAAGCTAGATTAGTAGCTGGATGCTACACTACATGAGATGAGGAGTAAGCACAATATGGGTCATACAACCTGATCCTAGCCACAAGGGAAAGAAGGTGGCAGCTGGTCAGCACCCTACCACTGAGCTTGTCGAATTTAGTAGTGTCCTGATGACCCAAGGGAGAGACGAGGATGAGGACATAGGCCGAAATCTTGTGGATGACATGGAGTACTCATCTTACCCAACCGATTGTGGTGGTCAATCATAGATTAGTTCATCTTCGATTTTATATTTGCTTTTCTATTGATGTGTGATTTGTACCTCTGATACATTGGGGTCTTGATTTGTTTGGTTGGATTTGACTTTGTTTAGTGTAGGACGTTTGGCACATTTGTGCCTTCGTGCTTTTAGATTTGGAATAAATGGATTTTAGGCTTGAATTATGTTTGAGGACTAATTACAGGATTTTTCAAGTTATGAACAGGTCTAAACTGGTCAAACCAAGCCTAAAATTTTCAGGAAATAATACCATGCCACCGACGGTATTATTGATATCGCCATTTGCATTAAAATTTCAATCTACTAACTAATATAGATAATATTGCCTGTAACTCATACCGTCGGCGGCTTCAACTTCCCATACCGCCATTGATTTCAATGATACCGCCGGCGGCTTCACTTCCAAAATTGCAAATTTTGGCCATTTTTCCAGATTTAGCCATGGCCGCCCACAACCAGCAGCTAAGGAGCTTTCTGAAAACCTTGGGGTAATTAGAAGAAATTGTAGAAGTTTGGGCTTTGGGGGTTTTGCTATGTGACTTCGTGGCCGGTTAGCCTCGAGTTTTTAGATGCGGTATTGACTTTTTAGGATAGTATGGATCACGTGCTCCATTTTTCTTCATTTGAGTTATGCCCCTTATTCGAGGAGTTTCACACCATATTGGGGATCCCATGACCCAAGCGTGTACCTTTGGCGATTTCGGAGTTCCATTTTAGTATGAATGGTGTGCCAAAAGGGTTATGGAATTTGGACTCAGTAAACCCTTTTCTATCCCGGCTACCTAATCAACCTGTATTTCAGCTTGGCACGGTATTGGAGTGGTACTGAGGGGCCCCCAAATCTCATCTTGCCTGGCCTTCCATGGTTGCTCCGTTACTCATGTTTGAATTCATGTGCGGTATGGGGACCATCGCACCATTCCAGCTAATTTTGCTTATCGGACCATGTTGGAAGGGGCCTCTCCCATAGCAATTGGGCTAGCGGAGTCCCTGCTGAATATGGACGCCACTTTTGTTGACCCCACCCTTATCAATGATCACTTTACGCTGCTATAGGTATTCTTTCTTACCAACTCTAGTTATTCACTTCTTCTCGCTGTAATATGAAATCAATTTATAGTTGTGGCTGATATAGAAGCTCAAGCTAAAATAAGAACCACGGGGAAACCCGAAGAAATACTTGCCCGTCCATCTTAGAGAAAGAGGGCTCGTGCGGGTGGATTTTGATCAGTTGATAGCTTACAGTTGGGTATCAATTACGAGGGGATATGACAACTCACAGATACAGTGGATTAGCCCTTGGTGGAAGATCCGAGACGTAGTTGTGGAGAGTTGGGGATCTTGTGTTCAACTGTTAGGTCTGCAGAGGATTACTTTCTACACCCTATACCGGCTTCGCCATCAGTATGGTCAACAATATAGGGTTCTGACCAGGCTACCTGAAAAATCACAGCAGTGTCTACAAGGTCAAATAGGTGAGCTACATTCGGGAGAAATGGACAAGGGAGGCTATCTTCGAGACTCTGGATCATGATCATGTGGAGACCACTAGGACTGATGAGCACTACAGGGGATGGCTTGCTGAGACTAGATGCCTGTTGACTTGAGCTAAGTGATCGTGGGCCTGCTCGTAGTGGGAGCAAGATGAGCAGGGATTCGAGCCTTTTCATATGACCACTTTGTGGAGGATTTAGAGGTATTATGACGATGATGCGGGGAGTAAGATATGAGATGTGCTTTCATCATCTCTATCTTTTGCATAGGCTAGTCGTGGTGACAGACCTATCAAACTTATTTTGTTATTTTGTTTAGTTCTGACTTTTGCATAGACCGCAACTAGGGGTTTTCAATCTATCAAACATTGTCTTAACTTTTGCCTGGACCGCCCTTTTTGGGTTTTCAATCCAGCAGACTTATTCTGACTTTTGCATAGACCTTTCTCTTTTCAGTCTATCAGAATTATTTGTCTCTTTTATTTATTTTTTTTATTGTGCATTGATTTGAAATAACGTGAACTCTGTATTCTATTTTCCTGAGCTGTTTTGACCGTATGGATACAAACATTCACATAATCATAACCATTCAGGATTCAGCAAAAAGATACTTTTATTAGATGAAGCAAAACAAAGTACATGATATTGGTAACCATTCCCATTGATTTAACTCTCGGTGCTAACTAACCTAGATCAGTTTTCTAGAAAGCATTCTCTCTTTTCTCATGTACCCTAAATTTTTCCTAGATCATCCTTTTTGGTTTTTCAATCTAGCGGGTTGTCATATCCCCTAACTTTTTTACGGCCAGTGTACCACCCTAATTTTTGCCCCATAGGTAAAGGACTGAAAGGTGGGTGATTTATTATTTTTTTTCTTTATACTGCTTTTTCCAATTTATTTCTTTTGGTTAGATGTGGTAATGCTTAAGCCTGTCTTGATTCACAGGATTCATAAATTCGTTTCCGTCCATATCCATAATCTTAACTGCCCCCTTACTGAGCATCTTCTTGATCAAGTATGGTCCTTCCCAATTAGGTCTAAACTTGCCCCTCGCATCAGTGGTGGAAGGTTTCAACTGCTTAAGGACTAGATCTCTAGCTTTTAAAAGTAACTTTTGGTGTCTAACCCTGCTATTGTAGGCCCGAGCGATATGCTGTTGATACATTCTAAGATTATCTAGATCCCTTAGCCTCTGTTCATCCATCATGCTCAATTGCTCAAATCTCGCTTTAGTCCATTTGGATTCCCCTAGCTTGGCTTATAGTGCGACCCTTACCAAACTTACTTAAGTCTCAATTGGTAGAACCGCTTCCATTCCATAGACCAAGGAGAATAGGGTTTGACCGGTTAGGGTTCGGATACTCGTGCGTTATCCCCAAATGGCCAAAGCTAGCTTATCGGCCCAATCTTTATAGCCGGCTATCATCTTGGAAAGGATCTTCTTTACTGATTTATTGGCAGCCTTAACAACACAATTAGCTTATGGTCTATAAGGAGAAGATATGTGGTGTTCGATCCCCTACTTTTCAATCAACTCAGCAGTTGCCGCATGAAAATGTACCCCATTATCTGAAACTATATTGTGCGGAAGTCCATACCGAGTGAACATGTGCTTTTCTATGAATTGGGCCATCTTTCTAGCGGTGACATTGGTGTAGGATTTGGCCTCTACCCAGTTGGAGAAATAGTCTACAGCCACTACAATGAACCTATGCCCGTTTGTCGATGAATGGCAAATTTCATTGATTATGTCTATCCCCCACACCGAGAATGGCCAAGAAGTTGATAAGTGATAGAGCTCGGTGGGTGGTAGATGTTGCATATCCCCATAAATCTGGTATTGGTGGAACCATTTGACTTGGGCGAGGCAATCGGCCATTAAAGTGAGCCAGAAATATCCTAACCGTTTTATCTTTTTTGCAAGAGTGAGACCATTCATATGAGGACCACAGTCAACGGCATGGACTTGATCAATTACCTGCTGAGCCTCTATTTTGGTTAAGCAATGAAGCAGTAAACCATCACTGGTGTGCTTGAAGAGATCATTATCGACTATCCAAAATTAGACGGCGAGTGGTCGCAGAGTGGTAGTCCAAGTTAGAGGAATCTAAAGGATGTTGTCCATGTTGGAGAAATAGAATTATGTCAGAGTACCAACAGGGTTCGATTGAAAGGTCAAGGACCTGCTGAACCTGCTAAGCATGGTAGGGTAGCTTGGTTGACAATAGAACCAACGGACGAATAGGTTGTTGTTAGGTTCCTTCCTATAATAAAGCCAGGGTGGCAAGAGAGTCATCCATTTGGTTCTCATCCCGAGGTACATGGCGATACAAACAAGAATCAAACTTCTCGGATAGGCCTTGGACAGCATCGACGTAAGGGTGAAGAGAGTCCTCCTTGATTTCCCAGTCACCAATAACCTAACCAATTATAAGAGTTGAGTCCCCAATTATGGATACAGTTTTGGCTCTAACCTGGAGGAGATCCTCAAGACTGAATAAGCAAGCTTCATACTCACCATCTTTATAAGCAACAGCAAACTCTAAACATTTGGATAAGGGAATGATTTCATTATTCGATGTGATTATGATGACTCCAAGGCCTGCTGCTTATCGATTCACAACGCCATTGAAGTACATAGTCCACACACACTCAGGGGTGGTGACGACGACGAGATGTTCATTAGGAAATTCTAAGTTCTCAATATAATCGGAGTTAAGAGCTTGACTAGCCAAAAATTCAATAGCGGCGTGCCTCTTAATAACATTCTTTGTTACATATTTACTGTCGAATTCCAAAAGTAGCAACAACCAACGAGAGAGTTTATCGGCCAAGGTGGGTGACTGACAAAGGTATTTCATTGGGTCAATCTTAGCCATGGCTTGAACTCGGTAGGATTGGAAGTAGTGGCATAGTTTTTTAGTGAGCCAAACCATGGTGGTGCAAGTTTTTTCCATGATTAAGTACTAGGTCTCATAATCCAACAACTTCTTGCTCAAGTAGTAGACCACGTGTTCCCATTTATCATCATATTCCTGAACAAGCTTTGCCTCTATAGAGGACTCTTCGATGGCTAAATACAGGATCAAAGGTTTCCCTGGGGTGGGTGGTTTTAAAATGGGTGGGTCAAGCTTTGATTCTGTCAAACACCACTTGGTACTGATCATTCCATTTAACTGGTTACTACTTTCTTAATAGCTTGAAGATGGGCTCACACACAGTAGTGAGATGGGCAATGAACCAACTGAAATACTATAAGGACCCTAGAAACAATCGGACCTCTTTCTATATTTTTTACAGAGGCATATCCCCGATAGCTTTGGCCTTCTTAGGGTCCATTTAGATTCCTTTCTGGCTGACCACATGTCCTAGTAACTTGCCTAAAGTAACCCCAAACATACACTTCTTCGGATTCAGGCGAAGATTATACTTCTCAATATGAGTCATGAATCTATTGAGAATAGCGGGGTGCTCTTCTCGGGTAGCAAACTTCACGATCATATCATCCACATACACCTCTACCTCTTTATGGATCATGTCATGTAAGAGAGTGGTTACGGCGCGCTGACAAGTAGTCTCGGTATTCTTCAACCCAAATGGCATCAATTTGTAGCAATAAACCCCCCATTAGGTAATGAACGTTGTCTTAACCTTATCAATGATGTTCAACAAGATTTGATTGTAACCCGAGAATCCATCCATAAAAGAGTACATAGCTGCCCTAGTAGCACTATCAATTAAAACATCAATGTGGGGAAGAGGGAATTCATCTTTAGGCAAAACTTTATTGAGATTCCGGAAGTCAACACAAACTCAGACCCTACCATCCTTTTTCAGAACCGGGACGATGTTGGACAACCATGTCGGGTACTCCACAACTTTGATGAAACGAGACTCGATTAACCTCAAAACCTCTGCCCTGACTTGTCATTCTGGTCTTAACCCCAGATCTTCTATTTGATGGGTTTGAACTTAGGGTCAGTTGGAATTCTATGCTCGACAATTTGATGATCAACCCTAAGCATGTCTTCGTATCACCAGGCTTAAGCTTTAACATGTCTTTTAAGCACTTTAATATCTCACTTTTTTATTTGGGAGTTAAGTCGTTAGAAATGGTTACCATTTTGGGGTTGTTATCATTACTTAGATTTATTTCTTTTAAAGAAGCATCGCTAGTACCGAAAAGTTTATACGTATGGTTATGTGAATGCATGGATCCATCAGGTAAAACATCAAACAAGTAAGTGAAACTAGAGTGATTCATTGAACTGAAAGCCTTATAGGTGACATTATTTATATCAAATACATTAGAAATATTAAAGATAACATCAACCATATTTTCCTCCTCCATAGGTGGAGGGGCTTCAGTGGTGATGTCAGCAGTAGGTGGAGCATCCTCTGTAGTCTTCATTAGAATAGCATCCAGGTCACATTTTAGAGTTGTCTTCTGGTCGGCAGTGAGTGGTGGTTCCTTTAACAGATTAGCCTTCTCAGTCAAGGCCCTAGCGAGCTTCTTCATAATCTCAGTCATGGAGTCCTCTTCCCCGGTCCTCTTACCCTTCTAGCCTTTCTTCATTAGAAATGCCATAGCCTTAGTCATGGCAGCCAAAGCGACTTCAACTCCTTGATCCATGGGTTCTTTGTCACTTCCCCCTGCCTCATCCTTAGGATACATCTTCCTCTTTCCCTTAACCTTATCAGCAATGACATTCACAGGTGTAACAGGTTCACTAGGTTCGGGTTCAGCAGAAATGACCATATAGTCAGCTTCAAAATCATAGACACCATTGAAGATCTCAAAACCAGGCCACATCTTCACATTATGCTTGACAGGCTCAGGTTCCCCCTTGTAAGGCCTTTTGCCTTGAATTTCATAGACAGTCACCATACAATAGTAGCCAAAGGGAACAGGTGGTGGGTCTTCTTAGGCTTATACCCTAACCCTGTGAGGCAGACAAGCACCTTTGGTTCCAAGGCCTCGATAATCCCACGTTCATACCTTCCACAGCCCCTTCCAGGCTTAAACCCAGCTTGCTTCATCAATTTCCCAGCGGCAGGGTCGAGATAGTTATACCACATAGGGGTTGATCTTTCAATTTTGCAAATCATAACAATATGGAGGCCTTCATCTAACTTAGCCTCAGCTTCCATGACAACCACAACAGAAGCAGCATCAGCCTCAATTATTACCAGCCTATTCTTGTGTATGAACTTAACCTTTTAATAGAGAGTGGAGGTAACTGCTTCTAAGGCATGGAGCCAAGGTCAACCAAGCAACAAAGAGTAGGTGACTGGAATTTCAAGGACGGTGAACCGTACTTTACTTGTAACCCCTCTGGCAGTAACTTCTGCATCAAAGAACCTAATCACAATGCATTTTGAGTTATTATAAGGATGAATTATAATGTTGCATTTTTCTAGCATTTCCTCTGACAGGCCCTAAATAAGGGAGGACTTTTAGGGGGTAGAAATTCTAGGCGGAGCCATCATCTACCATGACATATGGTATGGACTTATTGAGTAGATGGATTCGGATAAACAGAGCCCTATTATGGTCCCTACCCTCGACTAGAAGATCAAATTAATCGAATACAATCTGTAGTCCCTTCTTTAGAGGAACAACCTTCCTGACCCTTAAGCACATTTTAACAACAAAGGTGGTCGGTGTTGCATCTAGATCGAGCAGTCGCTTAATAAGACCCCTGAGATGCCCATCTGAATCAATGACCAGCTACCAGATGCTATAAGGGGCTTGGGTGTTCTTGAGTTGAGTGATAAGAGGATCGACCTCGACGCTTGTCGAAATAGGCGGAGGAGGAGAAGGAGGCCTTGCAGTGGTGTCTACCCTCTTGGGGACTGGGTCCTTATTCAAACGGAGATAATGGTCCTCGGGTTGGTACACGCAGCCACTCCTAGTGATGTTGAGGACATTGTTGAGCAGGACACTCTAAGCGGCTCACATCTCGAAAGGATATGGGGATTCATTGAACTCCAAATCTCGGTCTAGGGATTCATACCTAACCATACTGAAAGGTTCATCCCGGTCGACTTTAAACAGTTCATTTGGATTTACAGCCAAAGATGCATCAACTTTGAATAATTCAGTGCTCACTGCCTTGGTCTCTTCGATTACTCCAACATCTTCATCGGAATAATCTCCCTTCGGAACAAAGGAATCATCACTGAAGAGTGGTTCTTTCATGGTTTTCATTCTTTTGACCACAATAGGCTAGGCTCGGTGGCCTTCTTTCTTAGGCGGAGTTGGGTCAACTTTCATACCCTAAACTGAATTGACTCCTGGATTAGCCTGGCTGATCATATCAAAGACTGAGTCAAACGGAAGGCCGGAATTGATGACCAGAACTGAATTGCTATTCCATTGTTCCTGGGTAAGTAGCTCAAAGATTATGGCTTTGGGTAATCCGAAATTGATCATGCCCACCTTGTTCCTGAAATTCGGTAGGGGATTATTCATGGTGCTTGGGACCTTATTTGGTTCAGCGATCTTTCCCTTACTCACTAAACATTGGATGGATGAAAGCAAGGTTTTACAGTTATTGGTTTGATGGTCCACTTGAACATGATAATTACAAAAATTGTTCTTGTCCTCGGATTTGGGCGATTTATATTCATGGAGGGATTGGATATAACAGGCTTCCCTTAAGCAATTAAAGATAACCCTGAGTCGCAGCTTGTATGGGTTGGCCAAGACAAAAGGAGGATGAGGACGTTGGACTGCGGCGACTGCCTGCGGGGTTTGAGTGACTGCCTGAACTGTAGCAGGGGCTTGAGCGACTGCCTAAACTACAGTCGGGGCTCTAGGTTCAGCGAGTGTCGTAGTCATAGCTTGAGTATCAATGTTCTTTCTAAACTAAGGCTTTCCTGCTTTTTCAGCTCGCTCGCGCTCAATTTTGCACTCAATCTTCTAGGCCGTAAACACAGGTCTGCTCCGGCCCAATGAGGAATAATGCCTATTTCGTTCAGTGATCAGACAAATGAGCCAAAAAGAACCGAACTGTCATCTAAAATCCGAAATTCAAAAATCCACATTCCAGGGAAGCCCCGATTTAGCATTTTCTACTGAAAAATAAAAAAGTCAAAATTTGGTCAAACATAGGTAATCCTCCCACCGGATAATTACATATCTATAGTAAAAAAATCAAATCTTACCGAGATCTGGCAAAATTTTACGGAATCTGATGTAAAATTTGTCAAATAGGTAACTAGCCTACCGGTTAATTACCACCCTATTATAAATACCAGGTCCCCCCCTCATTTGAAAGGAGAAGAGACGAAAAATTTTATAAATTTCCAAAATTACCTATGTGTTTTTTTTCAGTTCCCGGAGTCCCTAAAGCCTCGAAACTCTGTCAAAACACTTCCAGATTTGAGCTTCATCACCGACACTCGGTATAAGCTTAGTCTCCGGTCTTTTTAGATCAAGATCCTACAGTGATCTTCGGTTTAAAAATGACCTAAATTTTACATTTCCTATAGAAATAATCCAAGATTGTAGTCATAACTTGGGTTAAATCTATTTTCCCAACCAAATCACAACTCTCGACAACTTCGATCTCGCATCAGCTCTCAACTCATCCTGGACAGAGGAAAAGGTAAATTGCGGGTAATTGGCTCTATGCCCAACTTCAAAATTCATTAAAATCCATTTTTATTACTTTATTATCGCACATTGCATTTCATTTCTCTAGTTAAGTGAGCCACTGGAGCCACTTAAACTATAATATGTGTAAATAAGCTCGCAGGTACGGATGAAACATCCAGAATATGAGGAAACTCTATCCGAGTTTCTGGGCTGAGACCCAAGCACTGTCGTTACTCTGCCAGAATTTCGGTAGCAAATTTCTATTTATTAAGCCATTATAATGTCCGTTTTATTTCTCGAATTTAATTCTTAAATAAAGTCATTGTAATGCAGAAATTACCATAAATTCCAAAGTTTCAAAATTAATCCAAACAATTTAAACAATATGAGTACCCATCTTGTCCGAACTCAGAATCTCATTTTCTTTTTGGTATAAAAATCCCATCATGGATCAGTATACCACATTTTCCGGTGGAGCTGAATAGGGAGGCGACTCTATTTTATTTTTAAATAAAGTAAAAAATGCTTTATTTTAAAGATATCTTTTCTCAATAAAATGTGCAAATATATTTCTTGATATATGACATTTTTTGCCTACAAAGTCATCGCATTTAAGCAAACTGGATTTTCTCAAACCAGACCAAGCGCCGCATTTTCCTCAAACTGCACCAAACCGAATCGCGCCCCGCGTACTGCACTCCGCGTGCACAACCATTCCGTGAAAACGTCTGCCCCCCCACAGTGGCGACTCCGCTGGGGACATTTATTTTTATAAATACCCAATTTTTATAAAAATTCATTTTTTGACATGATAGTTAAAATATTGTTCAAATTAAATTTTGGAACTAAGGAATTTGTGATAATTTCTGCATTACACAAATTTTAGGGCTGCATAGCATCTGCATTCTTTACCCTTAAACCAATTTAGGTGTCTTTGGTGAAGTATCTCCAAGTTCGCTTAGGGCTTGATGGGTATGGATCCAATCACACCCCTTGCATAACATACGAGGACCTTGTTCGCTTAAGGGCAAGACTACCTACGTATATTATATATGGAAAAGCTTCCTTTGGTTAGGGCCACTGGGACTTGGTACACAAAGGCGTAGGGTACCCAAATCGCACCCAATCCCGAGACTGAAAACCACATATAGATGAGCCATAGACACTTTCCCATAGGTTTACCTAAAAACCTTGAGTACACGCGAGCAGACTTCGCTAAGTCCCCCGTTGGCTTTAAAGCGAAGTAAACCAAATGGAGTTAAAAGGGCGGTAGGCACGATCTAACCGTTTGCTACCTGTATAGGTTTATTAAATATAAACAAATTGAAAACGAACATCATAAACATCATGATTGTGTGAAAACTAACCACATCTTTGTGCAGCCATGACATTAATGTGTGCCATGTCATTTCATTTCCTTAGTTATATGAACCCAATGAAACCAGGACCAATGAGTCCACCTAGGCTCAACCCATGAGCTGAAATAGCCCGAGACTAGTGAGTCCGCCTAAGCTCAGCCCATGAGCCGAAATTGACCGAGACCAGTGAGTCTACCTAGGCTCAGCTCATAAGCCGAAATAGACCGAGACCAATGAGTCGACCTAGGCTCAGCCCATGAGTTGAAATTGACCGAGACTAGTGAGTTCACCTAGGCTCAACCCATGAGATGAAATAGGCCGAGACTAGTGAGTCCACCTAGGCTGGGCCCATGAGCCAAAATTGACCAAGACTAGTAAGTCCACCTAGGCTCAACCCATAAGCCGAGATATAGAAAAACCTTCGAGTGACTAGAGAGTCAGCTCACCCCTTGGACCAATGAGTCAAAACCCCTTCGAGTGACCCTAGAGTTAGCTCACCCCTTGGACCAATGAGTCAAAACCTTTTGAGTGACCAGAGAGTCAGTTCACCCCTTGGACCAATGAGTTAAAAACCCTTTAAGTGACCCTAGTATCAGCTCACCCCTTGGACCAATGAGTCAAAACCCTTTGAGTGACCCTGGTGTCAGCTCACCCCTTAGACTTATGAGTCAAAACCCCTTCGAGTGACCCTAGAGTCAGCTCACCCCATGGACCAATGAGTCAAAACCTTTCGAGTGACCAGAGAGTCAGCTCATCCCTTGGACTAATGAGTCAAAATCCTTTGAATAACCCTAGTGATAACTCACCCCTTGGACCAATGAATCAAAACTCTTCGAGTGACGCTAGTGTCAGCTCACCTCTTGGACCAATGTGTCAAAACCCTTTGAGTGACTCTAGTGTCAGCTCACCTATTGGACCAATGAGTCAAAACCCTCTGAGTGACCCTAGTGTCAGCTCACCCCTTAGACTAATGAGTCAAAACCCTTTGAATGACCCTAGTGTCAACTCACCCCTTAGACCAATGAGTCAATTCACCCCTTGGCTACCGAGTCTAACCTGACTCAAGCCCTTGGTCTTGGCACCCTACGTTTATGATATTCCACAAATATCATAGACTACCTTCATCGATTGCTCCTCGAGCAGTTGGCACACACCCAACCCCCTTTATTATTTGTACATATTTGCTCATTCATTTGCTCACCCATTTATGTATCCATTTATGCATCCTGATGAGCCAAGGTAAAGAAAACTTAGAGCCACCTCTGGTGCCCTTACTAACACTAGGTCTCTTACATTTTCAGGTTGGAAATGAGAAAATAGGAGTCTAAGACGTATTACGGGGAAGCCCAAAAGTCATACCCTTACCACCAATCGAATCTCTAGCCAGATTCTTCTTCGATCCAAAACTTGAAACAATAATGGCATATGATGATGCAGTTGGATAGTCCTTCAGAAGGATTCTTGATGCTCCAGGATTTCATGATATCTGGGAAAGGTTGAGTGCTACTAATGCTCAGAAAACCCAAGAGCAAGAGGCAGAAATAGCAGCGTTAAAGGCAAAAGTGGTAGATGTGGAAAAGTTATCCCCGGCTAAAGATAAATCTATTGCTCGCTCCATCTAGCATTATGTGGATATTGACCGATTCTTGCAAAAGGAGTCAGAAGCCCCCCCGGCTAACTTTATGATACCTTACATGGCCCCTTATGTTGGTACTGGCCCTCCTCACGCACATGTAGAAAGTTATCTTCGAATTATAACTAGCATGAACATACCCAAAGTTCATATAGTCAATCTATTCCAAGCTACTTTACGAGGGCCCGCCTCTGAGTGGTACATCAGGATGCCAACGGACGTGAAATCTGATTGGAGGAAGCTATGCTTAGCATTCCTGGAGAATTATGCCTTTAATATGAAGGTCAAGACTACCTTGCAAGATCTTGAAAGAATTAAACAACGGCCAAATGAGTCCTTCAAGGAATTTTACCTGAGGTGGATGGCTTTTCATGTACTTATAACTGGGTCAGCTGACCAAGATGCCCTGATAGTGAAGCTTGTCAAAGGCTCTAGGCCAAAATATCGTGATAAAATGAAAAGGTTCGACACTTTCATCGACGTGGTAGACTATGCCAAGAGACTTGAGAAGTATGACGAAGAAGATTGAGCAAAGAAGCAAGAATAACAAGCTTATACTAAACCTGGATACTGGGAAAAGGGTGGATCCTCTAAGCAAGGCAATATTGAGTCCCCAAAGGCTCCAACCAAGGTTGTAGCAGCCACTCAGGTGTAGACTCTCTAATCTATCTTTCCATAGGTAAAATCACTGTCACAGATATTCACCAAACTGAGGAAATCTGATAAACTATAAAGCATCAAGCCATTTACTCCGCATACCCCACCGCAGACAGAGATAATTTATGTGCTTATTATGTAACCAAAGGGCACCGCACTAACAAATGCACTCGGCTACTGAAAGATCTACAGCAAATGATAGCTTATGGGAGAATGAAAGAGATTGAGAAGAAACTGAGCACTCAGATTAATCCCCTGCTAAACTTCCAAGCTACGGTAAACGTTATCGATATTCATGTAGAAGCTGACGAATACAGTATCGATATAATAGATAACTTCCGACATGACCCAGGATGGGGGGATAATATGATATTTGATAACATGGATATCATCTACATGGTAGACCATATGTCTTGAGAATGAGGAGAGAAGGGCTAGATCAATACCAAGTGCCACCACACCTCATGTACCGAGGAGACTCCGACACGAATGAATATATGGAGGAATTCCTTCAATTTATGCACGAACAGGGAATAGCTATAATGGGTTTTGCCCCTCAATTCCCCAGATTCTTAGAAGGCTGAACCATGCACTAATACGACGTGATGCCACTAGAAGGACGTTGGAACTGGTACTTTATGGAGAGATCTTTCCTCCACTACTTTAGGGCATCTCAGGCGTACCCAGATGAACTTTGTTGGTGGTTGGCACCATAGGTAGACCGGTATAACAGTGACTGGAAGGATATCCCTCCACCATAACCTCTTATGTACACTCCCCCGAATTACATGAGTCTAAACTACGTCGGAATAAGCTTATTTAAAATTAAGAGCTCCACCGGGACAGCATGTTCAGAAATCCAGGAACTATATGATCCTAAACAGGTATGGAACAGCCATGAAGACTAGCAAAGGTATCTCAGCCTGAACCTAGATGAAGGAGCATGAGACCCATTTGGAGAAATCCATACTGACATTATAACATATAGTATCCGTATCGAGGAAACATTCTCCAGCATACGAACCATGGTGTTCGATTTCCATGTAGCCATAGAAGGAGTCAAGGGTAGAATTAATCCTAAGGAAGATCATGAAGAAGATACTGAGAGGATCATGAGGAAGATCCTGAAGAAGATCCCGAGGAAGATCCTGAGGAAGACCCCGAAGAGGATCTAGAAGAAAGTTCTGATGATGATATCCCAGCTCAGCACGCATCAAACTGGATCTTTGAGCCACAGCCTTTTAAAGATTCAGATGAGGAAGTGGAAGAATTTGTAGACTCCAGCGAATAGGATCATGAAGATGAAAGTGAAGTAGATAATCTGGGGTAGGAATCAGAAACCTTTTCAAATGATAAGCTAAATCACTTGCCAGGAGATTTCGAATATGAGGCTCCTTCCCCCAATGGCATGATGGTCGATTACGACAGTGCCAAAAGCTACGCTTTCTCTCTAGAACATGACTCCCTAGGCGCCTTGTGGTCTACAGCAAGTGACGGTCCCAAAGACTTTACAGACTTTGACTCAGGCAGCGAATATATCATTAACATGATTCGAGACGAGGGGCAAGAACCTTCTCAGGAATACATCATGGAGAGAATCCATGCTGAAAATGAATTGGCCTGGGCTAGTTATCACATTCAGGACCCGGATCTAGGCGAGGTTTACCCCATGTTCTATAATGGAAGCATAAGGCCACGCCATCACATCCGTGAATTCATGCAAATGATGAACGATGGATACATTCACTATACCCACTAGATTGAAAGGTTTTGTTGGACTCTCCGAGAAAAGGAAGTTGTTTGGCATAAAGGGCTAACATTTTACTAGAAATCATTCTGGAATGTTTTGGCTAAGCAATTTATAAACTACTTCACATGGGTCGACCAGCCAAAAACTTAACCCCTGAGTTAGACAGGCACAGAAACCCCTTACAATACTGGGAATGGGAAGCAACCAACACTATTTGTCCAATGTCAGTAGAATCTGCCAAAAAATACCCATGGTACATGAATAAGTATAAGGACAAGCAAGTCGCCTATGACGATGCACCAAGTATATTTGATGAAGGAGAACCATCTGATGGAACCTCCTCATCAATCTATATGATCAGATAAGAATCCAACCCCGTCCTATGCCAAATCCTATAAGAGAACCCCCGTCGTTCCAGAAAAGCCGCCTAAAAAGGTTCCCTTCATGCAATGGCTTTTTGCTACCAGAGCACCAACTCCCATGAACAAGCCTATTGACTTGGGGGAAATACCACTCGATGAAGATTTTGACGAGTTTGAGGTCTTCGAAACAACAAACTCACCAACCCGAGTTGTCCGCCCTATCACTAGAGGAGGGGAAGTCACTAGATCAGAAACCCCAGCTACACCAAGAGTTGATCCCCCTGACGCCTCCTAATTTTGTTAAGCCCTTAGGATAGATAGAAAGCCCGATTATGGATCAACTAAAGGCCACTACAACTAAAATGAGTATCTGGAACCTGCTTCTGGGTTCTCAAGATCACATGCTTGCTATCGTCAGAAAGCTAATGGAAATTGAAACATCTCCCTTGGTGTGATCACTGGATTTTAACGATCCTTCTCACAAAACTATGACGAGAGTTATATGATGCAATGTCTTTCAGGTGTTATCTATCAGGGGTGTTCCCATTACTGCAAAGTTAAGTTTGGCCAAGGTTTGGAGACCTAGTCTACCTTTAAGGACCCGTACGGGCACATCCTGATCGTATAGATCCATCAGAGGACCCGTATTGGTCATCCCTTCAATATGCCTAGGGAAGGACCCGTACGAGTCCCCCACCCATACGGGTACCCTTATTACCTAAACAGGCCCCTTTTGGAAAGAAATCCTTTCCTATTTCGGGAAAAGGCAGGTCATGAATGCGATTTATTGCGTTCAGACCTCCTCTCCCCTATAAAAAGGGCCCTTCTCTTCGCATTTTACACACACTTCTCATATCAAAAATATACTAAAACTCTAGCAATTTCTATAGGTATAGAAAAGGTATAGCGGGGGTATTGGAGGTATAAAATAGGGAGAAACCCCTTTCTTTGAGGTTTTATCCACATTTTATTCATTCCTAGCTTCTTTTATTAGGGTTTAGGGGAGGTTCTGTCCATACAAATACTCACTTAAATGGTCATATTCCATCTACTTTGGTTATGCTCTCTCAATAGTAAAGGGTTCACCTCAAAGTGGATTTACGTCGAAAAGGTAAGGCTCTTGAGTTTTAAAGAGACTCATATCTCAGTTATTTCATTATTATTATTCTCTGTTTCTCTTATTATATCTGTTGCTTTCATTTCTTGTTTCAGGTCTGGTCCTAACCTGGATGAGCCTTGTTGGCACCATATGTCCCCAGAGATATCATTTTGGTGCACCATACTCATACAGAAGGAAATCCCTTTTTTATTTTATTTTTCTGCCATTGATCCATTAATCTGTTAATCTGTAAATTAAACTGAACAGAGCTTCTCTCTAGACCAGATAGGACTCTTACGAGTACGCCATACCCGTACGGGTCCTCCCTAGTACCCGTATAAGGCCCACTCACCCGTATGGGTACCAGCCCTAGGCAGATTCCCGAACCTATAATTGACTAATTAAAAATCAACCCAACTTACCATTTTCCATGCGATCATTTTCACTAATAATTCGGTAAATCAACCCACAAAAAGTTAAAATGTGTTTTAATAACAAAATACATAAAAGTGCTGATTTATGGTGTGCTATAAACTGTCCTAACATTTGTGGATGCAGGGGAATTTATTTTCCTTTTGTTTTATAACTTAGAACAAATGTATAGGTTCTCTTTGCAATTTCCCCCATTTTCCCACCAGTTGTAATTTTTATCCCCCTATTTATTGCTTGTGCTTTATTGTAATATGTAAATGTATATAACGAGTGTGGAAGAGTGTAGAAATAGGAATCCAGTGATAATTCCCGAAATGATGAAAACTACAACAGTTTTACGCTGTGAATGTAATTTTGAATCAACTAAATGAGAAATAAGTGACTCATCTGATACCCGAATCTCTAATCCGATAGGTGTGAGCCTCCCGCCTAGAGGGAACCATACCAAAACTCTTTCCCAAGTAGACAACTTGGGTGGTGACTCTATCAATTGTATCGAGATTTGGGACTCGATTCTTTTATTCATTAAAATTTGCTTATTGTGCAAACTTTAACTAAAAAATGTTTTGTCACGCCTAAATCCAACTAAACCTCAGTGGGCCCTGCCTCTTATACAGGCGCCAAGGGAGACCAACACGTCATTGACACCTCACAGTGGCGACTCTGCTGGGGACATAATCTTTTAACTTGCAAAATTTTGGTCTATTTTAAAAGCTTAAAAGATTAAGATGAGCACCTAAAATCATTTAATTGATTCAACCTGCTTTTTTTATCATTTGGGAAAATTATCACGCTCTATCTTCTTATCACCTTCTCTATTTAGTTAGATACGCTCTTCTTCTAGCGCTGGGATAGGGTGCCATATTATTTCCACAACACTCGCAACGGTGATACCTATGACTTCCAGGTATATTGGGTACACCTTAGTGGGTGAAGCACTCATTTCCATCTCCCTCCAAAAGAGGCTTAATGCGATGGGAACCTTCTACATCAAACTTCCGATATGTCCCTATGCCTTTTAGGTACCCTAATTTTTATGTGAGATTAGACTAAGGAAGAATACCCTTAGACTCGAGGAGAGAAATAAGGACAAAATCAATCACTTTGCATGTGTTATGATTAACCCCCCATGCATCATTGTAATTTGTACATGCATACCATATCCCATGTATGTACTGATCTCTTGGTTATCACCTCATCCAAAACCAAACCTCAAAGGGAAAAAGCTTAGCGACAATCTCAGGTCTGTTTGACTCGCATCCTCGATCCTACAGTGCAGTTAAGGGTTGATCCAAGTCAGTCCCCAGGTGTTTCGTCCCACAATTATTTTAGTCTGGTTAATCTTTCCGCCTATCATCCTGAGGAGATGTCTCGCATCCTGACTCCGGTGTTGGATATGATGTATGCCCTTAAGGTAATTAAGGCGATATGTCTTGTTTATATAATAGTACAAATAATTTGTTTTATCAATAAAACATTTAATATTTTGTTTATATCAATGTGCTTGTATATATATTATAGCTGGTTAAATATATTCATTGATGTATGTATGCGAAAGTCCTTAACATATCATAGCATGAAGTCAGAGAAATTATAGTTAGACTATATTTTGTGGAACCTGCTTCATGTGCAATTATGATTATGTCTAAACTATCCCTAGTCATAGTTTCATCAAGAAAGGATATTGATGAAGTGAAAAGACTAGCATGTGGTCAACCTTCTTAGGAAGGGTCCAAGCAGTTAATCTCCTAAGGACTGAAGGTGGTAAGTTTGACACATGGATATATCTAGGAGATATATTGGAGACCGTAGTAAGATAAACACTTGGTAAATATATCAATGTGTTACTGTTTATCTTGATGCACTAAGCTTTGCGAATGTCCTCATAGTTGAGATACTAGTTACCTTGTGTGGTATTATTGCTATACTTTGAGTCATTATTATGCACTCATTAATTTAGGGTGTTATGGGGTGATTACGGGGTATAGTGATGACAGCACGTTGGTAAACTGAGAAGTTGGAAAGAATCCATCGCTCCAGATATATTAAGGAGTTGTACCTGGCCACTTGTTGAAGTAATGATTGCCATAAACCTCTAATTAGAGTATGTGTTTGATAGAAATGGTTTCTAGTCAAACACACTATGGTACAAGGCAATATACTTAGGTAACAAGTAAACTACTGGGATAGCTTGGAGCAACCTCGCTATTAGTGGGTTAACACTTTAACCGAACCCTATAAACCAGATGGTACTAATATTAAAGAATGGAAGGAATTTATCGCACTGGATAACTATTGCATTAATCGGGATTAAGTTATAAGCATAAATGAAGTTCCGAGTAATGGGGGATGGTAGACCCTTGCTAGAGGCGTACTATAGTCGTTTAAGGTAATCGAGTTCTATTCACGGTCTAGAGCATCGAGCCAATGGTTCCATTAGAACAAGGGTTGGTTAAGCCTTAACAACTCAATACTTTGGGATCCTATAAGGCCACACACATTGGACCTTCATTAGACTAAGTAAAGAACTAATAGATTTATTCTATTACAAAAATATAACATAAATAATAATTGGATTATTGTTTGATAGGTTAAAATTGATTAGATCAATTTTAGGTAGACCAAGGAATTTATTTTGACTGGTAACTAATTTATTAAGGTCAAAAAATAAATATTTACTTGAAAAAGATTAAAAGGGGAATTTTTCCAGGGCGAGTTAAATTGGACCGAGAGTATAAAATATATTTTGTATAGGCTCGGAAGCGCGAAAATACACCGAAAGGTGAGCGGGCAGCCCATGGAAATGGGTTGCCCAAACGTGCAGCTCATGGGGCACACCGTGAGCTAGGCTCACAGCATGGGCCACGAGGCCTAGCTCGCATGCAAGGCAAAGCTCGCATTGCTGCAAACAGCGTGTTACACACGCTGTGTACAAGAGGGTTATGCTCGCGGTCATAGTGAGTCACGGCCATAACTCGCATGTGGGATGTGCTTTGTAAGGGGAGCAATTTTGCTCTCCCAAGCCTATATATAGGCTTTTCCTTCTCCTATTTTCAATGCACCATAGCTTAGAGCATAAATCTTAAGCGAGATATTTTTCTCTAGGGTCTTTGAGCAAGTTCATTTTAAGGAGCTTGAATTTATTCGAGCACCTTGAATATATATTTTCGGGTGAGGCTTTAGGAGTGGTCTAGCAACTACTCGAGGCTTTTGAGTTCTTCCTCCTGGGGAGGTTTTGGTTGGTGGGGTTCGTGTGGATACTCATAGAGGCTATCCTACGCTTGGAGGCTTGTGCTAGAGGGTTCTGCAAAAGCACGCTTCAACTAGTAAGTTCCTTTTCTTTCTCTTTTATTATTAGGTCTTTTTCTTTAAGCATTTTCAGACTTAATAATATGCTTAGGTTGTTTTGCATGCTTAGTTTATTTTATGCTTAGGTTATAACTTAGAGTTATAACATGCTTAGGTTATAGCTTAGAGTTATAACATGCTTAGGTTATAGCCTAGAGTTATAATATTCTTACGTTATAGCTTAGAGTTATAATATGCTTAGCATAAAATATACATGCTAGGATATAATTTGGAAGCCCTCTTGCATGCTAACCTAGGTAGAGAATTATTTAGTTAAGGCTTTATTTAATTTATATGCAACTAATAGGAGTTCCTGGGGATAGGGACAAAATTTTGAATTTCCTCCATGTCTGTTATGCATATTCAATCTGACTGTTAGTTCCCAATAGTGGTATCAGAGCCTGCTTATTTAGTGCATAATTAAGTTAGAAGCAAACTGAATATTATTTTCTGTATGAAATGATATTTGTTTATTTAATTATTTGGAACAATATATATGAACTTGTGTCCTTCATTTCAAGGTTAGAAAATGGTTATGAATTATTTTGAATAAGTCTGCTTAACTTACTCAAATAATAAAAGTTTCAATAATTTATTTGAATTACATGGGTTATAGATGCTTTCAATTTACATGAGTTGAAAGATTGAAATTTATTAGTTCAGGAGAATCCATTGATCTTTGAGTTCGTGCCCGTATTTGTTCTGGCTAAGGATTGGACATGGTGTCTACTCCTCATAGGGCACCTCTCCTACCTGGGAACATATATCGGTACAGCTTGAATTGACCAATCGTGGATTAAATATGGACTAATTTATTTGTAGTATAGAAGATGGTGCTTATATATGTTTCTATAACAAAGTAACAAATTAAATTTATTGACTAGAAGCTTAAAGGAAATTCAATATAGATTTAACAAATATAAGTGTTAATTATTTTGCATATAATCTAGATTGATGGAATAATTATAATAAAGAGCTGAACCCACCTAAGGTTAGATCTTATAAATTAATTCTAAAAATTCCCTGAATTAATACAAGTTATTATAATTTTGCTCATTTGATAAAATCCTAGAATGGGTGAGACGCTTAACACCAATAAAATCTCAAAGTAAATATATTAAGGCAAGTTGTAGTCTTCCTTACTCAAATTTATAATACGGTCTCTTTGGACTATCAAAGTGCTACGTAAAGCATTCCTTCTAGTCCATATTGATTGGTTGTAAAGTTTGGGATAGGGCCTGCCTTAATAGAACTGGGGTAGTCCACCATAAAATTAAGGGCTATGCCCAGATCTGAGACATATTCAAGGAGATGCTAATATAAGAGCACACGTCCCTTGGGATTAGGGAACTTGAATGAATTAGCAATTTCATGTGATGCAAATGGAATGTGATTCCAACTATGACTTACTATTATGACTTGGCTCATAAAATTGGGGATTATAATAGACTAGTTATAGATGCTACCTACTAGGAAATTTATCTGGGCTAAAATTTCGAATTCAATAGAATGGGCTATTGTAAATTTCAAAGAAAATAGTAGGACAAATGTATGTAATTTAAAGACCTTATATTAAATGTACGTACTTAAATTAATATCTAAACTGTTTTCTTTTCTTATATCTTAGGTTGAAAATTACTTCCAATGTTAATCTCTGTATGTTACTTGACACCAAATTGAATGGCTTAAACTTTTTTTATTGGTTCCGAGCTGTGAGAATAGTTCTCAGATCTGAGGGAATTGCCTATGTTATAAGTGAAATTTTCCCTGTTGAACCTGATGTTGAGGATTATGTGGAACATAATGCCTTGTTGAAGCACAGGAAAGATCATGAGACTGCTATGTGTATCATGTTTGTTTCCATGAATCCTGAGCTTCAGAAACAACATGAGAACAAGCCCTTGGAGGACATGGTTCTCCATCTTGAAGAGCTCTTTTCGGAGTGGGAAAGGACAGAGAGGTATGAGACCTCCAAGCTCCTTCTTGGGGACCAAGATACAGGCTGGCACCTCTGCCTCTCAGCATGTACTGTAACTCTTAGGATACCTTGAGAAGCTAAATCGATTAAGATTCAAGATGAATCATAACTTGAGCATTGACCTTGTGTTAATGTCCTTTACAGATAGTTACTCAGGCTTCGTGACTAACTATTATACGAATAAGATTAATTCTACTATCCCTGAATTCATTAACACGCTAAAAATAGTAGAACCTCAAATCAAGAAGGATCAGAAACCTCTACTATTGGTTGAAAAAGGCAAGGCTTCTAAGAAGAAGAAGCAGGCACTGGGTGCTAAGAAAAGAATTAGTAAGAAGAATAAAGAAAAGAAGGCATCTAAGTATGTCTGCTTCCAATGTGGGAAATTGCGACATTGGAAGAGGGATTGTAAAGCTCCTGCTTATGAGCATTTGAAGAAGAAGCCTACAGAGGCATCTACTTCAGGTATGTTTGTAATTGAAAATTTTGCTACTTTTCCGCGTGAATCCACTTGGGTATTAGATACTTGTTGTGGTTCTCATATCTGTACTTCTGTGTAGGGACTAAGGAACTATAGAAAACTTGCAAAAGGGGAGATGGACCTACTCGTAGGAAATGGAGCCAGAGTTGCTGCATTAGCCTTAGAGAGCTTTAGTCTTGTTTTGCCAAGTGGACTTGTTTTAGTTTTGAATAATTGTTACTACATTCCAAGTGTTACTAAGAATATTGTATCTGTTGCGTGTTTAGCAGCAGAGGGATTTGAAATTTTATTTTCGAATAATAATTGTCAGATTTGTTTGAATACTATTCTTTATGGTTATGGAATGTTGAAAGGTGGCGTTTATGTTCTTGATACTAAAACAGAAGTTTTCAACATAAACAATGTGAAGAAAGTTAAATTAGATAATGAGAATTCCTTCTACTTATGGCATTGTTGTTAAGGCCACATAAGCAAAGATCACTTAACCAAGTTGCATAAGAGTGGAGACTTGGGCCCAATAGACTTAGAGTCTCATGGTGATTGCGAACCTTGTTTAAAAGGAAAAATGACAAAGTTACCCTTTCAAGGAAAGGGTGAACGGGCCACGAGTACATTGGAACTTATACATACTGATGTGTGTGGTCCAATGAGTGTTCAGGAACTAGGAGGATACTCCTACTTCATAACCTTTATTGATGATTACTCACAATACGGTTATTTGTACTTGATGAAGCACAAGTCTGAAAGTTTTGAAAAATTCAAACTATTCAGAGCTGAAGTAGAGAAACAGCTTGAGAAAAGTATTAAAACACTTTGATATGATCAAGGTGGAGAATACTTAAGTAAGGAGTTTCAGGATTATCTAAAGGAAAATAGGATAGTTCCCCAGTGGATCCCTCCTTATACACCCCAACACAATGGAGTGTCAGAAAGGAGGAATTGGACTTTATTAGATATGGTCAGGTCCATGATGAGCCATGTAGATCTTAGTAAATCCTTTTGGGGATATGCACTGGAGAGCGCGGTTTATGTATTAAACAGAGTGCCCTCTAAATCAGTTGATTTCACACCTTACGAAAGGTGGTATAATAAAAAGCCATCTCTAAGTCATTTAAGAGTATGGGGTTGTCCTGCTATGGTAAAGTGGATAGCATTAGATAAGTTAAATGCCAAGGCTGACAAATTTCTGTTCATTGGATATCCAAAGGAAAAGATTGGAAATCTGTTTTATCAACCCAAAGCACAAAAGGTATTTGTGTCTCGAAATGCTCACTTTTTAGAAAAGGAACACTTACTTGCAAAAGTCAGTGGGAGTAATATTGAACTGGAAGTTCAAGAGGAGGAAACAAATAATCAACTAATAGACCCCGTTCTAGATACACAAGAAAGTGTGATCCAAGAACAACCTGTTTAAATACAATCATTGCGAAGATCAGGTCGTATTCATAAAGGTCCCAAGAGATATGGTTTTATCATTATGGATGATAATGAACTATATCTTATGGAGGATGATGAACCAAGGATATATGATGAGGCAATGAAAAGCTTAGATTCTAATAAATGGCTAAAAGCTATGAAATCAAAAATGGATTCCATGTATGAGAACCAAGTTTGGAATTTGGTTGATGCACCTTAATAGGTTAGACTGATTGGATGCAAATGGGTCTTCAAGAAGAAGATAGACAAGGACGGTAATGTAATTACCTATAAATCAAGTTTGGTAGTGAAAGGTTATAATCAAAGTGAAGGTATTGACTATGATGAAACTTTCTCACCGATAGCCATGCTTAAATTCATAAGGATACTCCTCGCTATTGCTACTCATTACGATTATAAGATCTGACAGATGGATGTAAAAATAGCATTCCTAAATGGTGATTTAGATTGGGATGTGTATATGACACAACCTGAGGGTTTTACATCTTAGAATGGCTCGAAGGTATATAAACTACAAAGATCCATTTATGGACTTAAGTAGGCATCTAGGAGTTGGAATATAGGGTTTGATTAGAAAATCCTGTAACTGGATTTCTGCCCAAATGCTAATGAGCCTGTGTTTACAAGAAGGTTAGTGGGAGTGCAGTATTTTTCTAGTACTGTATGTTGATGACATTCTGCTAATAGGAAATGACATTTCTCTTCTTCGAAACATTAAAGTGTGGTTGTCAAGAAAGTTCTCCATGAAAGACCTTAGTGAAGCAACATTTATACTAGGTATAAAGATCTATAGAGATAGATCCAAGAGGCTATTAGGTCTTTCTTAAAGTACATATATAGACAAGATATTGAATAGGTTCAACCTTGAGCACTAAGAAAGGTTATCTCCCAATGACAAAGGGGATTAACCTATCTAAGGCTGAGTGTCCGAAGACAGCTCAGGAGAGAATGTGCGTGAAGGATATACCCTATGCATCCGTGATAGGATCCATCATGTATGCTATGATATGTACTAGGCCAAATGTCTCTCAAGCTTTGAGCTTTACGAGCAGATATTAGTCAGATCCAGTGAAAAGGACTGGATGGCCGTCAAGGCAATTCTTAAGTACTTGAGAAGGACTAAGGATGATTTCTTGATTTATGGAGAAGGTGACCTCAAAATCAGACATTACACTGACGCGAGTTTTCAATCTGACAAAGATGACTTTAAGTCTCAGCCAGGTTTTGTGATGTGTTAAATGGAGGGGCGTTATGCTGGAAGAGTTTTAAGCAAGAAACTACTGCTGATTCAACCACGGAATCTGAATACATTGCTGCATGCAAAGCAGCAAAAGAAGTTGTCTAGTTAAAGGGATTCATTGGTGATCTCGGTGTGGTGCCTGAGGCTGTTGATCTAATTACTTTGTATTGTGATAACAATGGTGCCATAGCTCAGGCAAAGGAACCACGGTCTCATCAAAAAAATAGACATGTATCCAAAAAGTATCATATAATTAGGGAGATTGTTGATGCTAAGATAATAAGATTAGAATATGTACCCACTGATCAGAACCTCTAGGATGGTTTGATAAAGCCATTGACTCAAGTCAACCATGACCAGCATGTTAAAGCATATGGATTAAGACATATGGCTAATTGGCCTTAGTGCAAGTGGGAGATTGTTTGATATGATGTATGCCCTTAAGGCAATTATGGCGATATATCTTAAATATATAATAGTACGAATAATTTATTTTATCAATAAAGGCAGTTAATCTTTTGTTTATATCAATGTGCTTGTATATATATTATAGCTGGTTAAATATATTTATTGATGCATGTATGCAAAAGTCCTTGACATATCATAGCATGAAGTCAGAGAAATTATAGTTAGACTATATTTGGTGGAACCTGCTTCATGTGCAATTATGATTATGTCTAAACCATCCCTAGTCATAGTTTCATCAAGAAAGGCTATTGATGAAGCGGAAAGACTAGCATGTGGTCAACTTTCTTGGAAAGGGTCCAAGTAGCTAATCTCCTAAGGACTAAAGGTGGTGCCTTAACTTTGACACATGTATTTATTTGGGAGATATTGGAGACCATAGTAAGATAAACAATTGGTAAATATATCAATGTGTTAGTGTTTATCTTCATGCAATAAGCTTTGTGAATGTCCTCATACTTGAGATGCTAGTTACCTTGTGTGGTACAATTGATACACTTTGGGTCATTACTATGCACTCATTAATTTAGGGTGTCACGGGTGATTACGGGTATAGTGATGATAGCATGTTGGTAAGCTGAGTAGTTGAAAACAATCCATCGCTCCAGAAATATTAAGGAGTTGTACCTGGCCACTTGTTCAAGTGATGATTACCATAAACCTCTTATCAGAGTATGTGTTTGATAGAAATGGTTTCTAGTCAAACACACTATGGTAAAAGGCAATATACTTCAGTAACAAGTAAACTACTGGGATAGCTCAGAGTAACCTCGCTATTAGTGGGTTAACACTTTAACCGAACCCTATAAACCAGATGGTACTAATATTAAAGAATGGAAGGAATTTATTGCACTGGATAACTATTGCATTAACCGGGATTAAGTCATAAGCATAAATGACGTTCCGAGTAATGGGGGATGGTAGACCCTTGCTAGAGGCATACTATAGTCATTTAAGGTAATTGAGTTCTATTCACGGTCTAAAGCATCGAGCTAACGGTTCCATTAGAACAAGGTTTGGTTAAGCCTTAACAGCTCAATACTTCAGGATCCTATAAGGTCACACACATTGGAACTTCATCGGACTAAGTAAAGAACTAATAGATTTATTCTATTATGAAAATATAATATAAATAATAATTAGATTATTGTTTGATAGGTTAAAATTGATTAGATCAATTTTGGGTAGACCAAGGAATTTATTTTGACCAGTAACTAATTAATTAGAGTCATAATTAAATTATGGAATTGGTTAAAATTGATTAGATCAATTTTGGTTGGACCAAGAAATTCATTTTGACTGGTAACTAATTTATTATGGTCGAAAAATAAATATTTACTTAAAAAAGATTAACAGGGGAATTTCTCTAGGGCAAGTTAAATTAGACTGAGAGTACAAAATATATTTTTTCCAGGATCAGGCACGCGAAAGTACACCGAAAGGTGTGAGAGCAATGCTAGGCATTGCTCGCTGCAGCCCATAGGCCGCGAGGCCCAGCTCACTTGCAAGGGGAGCAATTTTTCTCCCCCAAGCCTATATATAGGCTTCTCCTTCTCCTATTTTCAATGCACCAGAGCTCAGAGCATAAATCCTAAGCGAGATATTTTTCTCTCGGGCCTTTGAGCAAGTTCTTTTTGAGGAGCTTGAATTTATTCGAGCACCTTGAGCATATATTTTCGGGTGAGCCTTTAGGAGTGGTCTAACAACTACTCAAGGCTTCTTAGTTCTTCCTCCTCGGGAGGTTTTGGTTGGTGGGGTTCATGTGGATACTCATAGAGGCTATCCTACACTTGGAGGCTTGTGCAAGAGGGTTCTGCTAAAGCACGCTTCAACTGGTAAGTTGCTTTTCTTTCTCTTTTATTATTAGGTCTTTTTCTTTAAGCGTTTTTAGACTTAATAATATGCTTAGGTTGTTTTGCATGCTTAGTTTATTTTATGCTTAGGTTATAACTTAGAGTTATAACATGCTTAGGTTATAGGTTAGAGTTATAACATGCTTAGGTTATAGCCTTGAGTTAAAACATGCTTAGGTTATAGCTTAGAGTTATAACATGCTTAGCATAAAATATACATGCTAGGATATAATTTGAAATTATGGTATGCCTAGCCCTTTTGCATGCTAACCTAGTAGAGAATTATTTAGTGAAGGCTTTATTTAATTTATATGCAACTAATAGGAGTTCCTGGGGATAGGGACAAAATTTTGTATTTCCGCCATGCTTGTTATGCATGTTCAATCTGACTACAGTTCCCAACATTCGGATGGCCAGTTTGATGTTGAGGTTGAGAATGTTGCCACTGGGGAGGACGAAAATGCATTGAGGACCGAGATTAGGTCAGAGATTGCAAATGCCATCTCACAGTACTTGGGAAGTGATCAGCTCTTGGACTGAATGAATGATAAGATGTTAGCTGCCATCAGGGCAATCATGATCGAGGAAAGAATGGCCAATGCTCCTGTCAATGCTCCCACAGTGAATGCAGTAATCTATGAGCCGTCATTGGGAATCACTCATAATCCATTCACTCAGTCCCAATTGCCGCCTGTACGGACTTGTGGGGTTCTTACAGTCAGTTTGGTCAATTGGGTTCTGTGGGTCCATTCAATTAAGCTAGCTTACCATTTTGGTCAGTGGGTGTAGTGTCCCCTCCATTCGTCAGTCAATTTACTCAACCTAGCCAAGGGTTTGTGCCGTTTACATTTCAGTTTGGGGCATCTGGTCTGATCCCAAATTTTGTGGTCACACCTAAGGGGACAACCTTTCCTCAATCAGCATGTTTACCCTTAGGTGTGATTACCCAATCAGAGGGATCATCTCTATCATTGAAAGTGCGTTACCTACTTCAGAAATTGCTTGCTGCTAATCCTGGCTCCTAACCATCCATCCAAGCAGCTAAAGAAGAGGATTGGGTCCCTGAAAACTTTAGTATGCCCAGCATAGCGAAGTATAATGGAACTAGTCCACCTTAATCTCACATCACCACCTATTAGAGGCTTATGAGAATCAGGAAGTTAAGTGAGAAGGTCTTAGCCAAAATGTTCCCCTACACCTTGGAAGGTCCTACTATCGAATGGTACAACACTCTATCAAACGAAGTGACTGGAAACTGGAAAGCTTTATCAGAGGCTTTTATTGAGCAATATGGCTTCAATGCCGCCATTAAAACTACCAAACATAATTTGGTGGCTATCAAGCAGACCCCCAATGAGAAGTTCAAACCCTACTTTGAAAGATGGATGGCCACTCAAGTTCTATTGAAGGATAGGCTAAGTCTCCTGGAGATGATCATAAAATTGATAGATGGTGCCCTACCTACTTATCATAAGGTTCTTGGTATACATAAATTCTCTAGCTACGTTGAGGTCTTTGAAAAAGCAAGAAGTGGGAGAGGATCGAAGAAATAGAAAAGGCGAGTGTGCCAGGCAAGCCTCGGTTCAAAAAGAATGACTCTTCAGCCCCAGCCCAGGCTTCTAAGTCAAAATTTGGTTCTGACCCTAAAACAACGGTAGTACAAGAAGAAGTGGCTACAGTCCCTACCCTCGAGGATGGGATTCCCCCTGGAAAAGCATCCCTGCCTACCATCTTCACTAAATTGAGGGCATGTGGCCTCCTTCAGAGCATCAAGCCCTCTATCCTGCCCAAACCTAAAGACAGGGATCAGTTTTGTGCTTATAAGGTCAGTAAGGGGCATCGCACTAGTGCTTGTAGAAATCTACTTAAGGCCATTCGTGGCTTGATTAGGGATAAGAAGATTCAGGAGCCTGAGCTTAAACCTAGTACCATGAATAATCCCCTGCCAAATTTTGAGAAACAAGTTGTAGCTGTCGAATCACGCTTACCCTCCTATCATGTCTTTAATATGATCTCGCAAGCTAATCCTATGGTTCCCTCAGTAGTGGCTTTTCCTAATGAACCAATCCCTATTGACATTGATGCATTCAAGTTAGAAGGAATTCATGATGAGGAAGCTATATTGGTTCAACCGCAGCTAATTGATATCGATGCTTATGTACTAGAGAGTGATGAACTCGAGGGGCCCACCTTGTTGGTGGAAACCCCTGAAGGGAGAAGTTACATGAAAAATGGGGTGTAGCATGTCAGCCGAAGTGGAAGGATTCTTCCTGATCCTCTCCTAAGAAGAAGAAGGGGCAGAGATGTAGATATCCGGGTCATCCCAAGTATCAATTAGGGTCCGGTCTTCACACCTGCAGTTGAAACCCAAACATCAGCCGGCAATGATTCAAAAGTCACCCCTCTCATCCAGCAATTACAAGTTACACCTACTAAGTACAACATCTAACAGCTTCTCATTGACTCTAAGGATCATCATAAGGGTCTGATAAAAAAAGTTGTTGAGTATGGAAGCACACTATCTACTACTCTGGTTGAGGTATTCTCAGTTATCAAGGGGTCTCCTCCTGATCAGATTGAACCCATCAAGTTCTATCCATCAGACCTCCCAACTGAAGGAAACAAGCATAACAAGGCGCTCTTCATTAGGGTGATAATCTTTGATCGTTCTATTCCATGTATTATGGTGGATGACGGTTCCACCCTTAACCTCTGTCCAGCCAAAATCCTTCCTCATTTAGGGCTGGACGAGTCCATGTTAGAGAAGTCTAATACTGTTATAAGGGCATATGATGATACAAAAAGAAGTTTCATTGGGGTCTTTGAAGTTGAAGTTACAGTTGGGGGGTGAAGTCCAAGGTTTTATTCACTATCCTCGATATCCCTATCACCTATTCCTTACTGTTGGGTCGACCTTGGCTCCATATATTGGGAGCCATCCCTTCCACCATTCATCAGAAAGTTAAACTCATCTATGATAGCAAGCTAGTGACCATTGATGCAAATGAATCGTCCGTCATAGCAGCTATAGAAGCCGAGGAAAAGGAATCTAGGGTGGTTGTAGCTCACCAAGGCATAAAATTGTTGGTTAAGGGGCACATATCACTCAAAATTGAGAAGATAAATGATGAAGCGGGGTTATGTAAAAAGAGCTCAGAAAGAATCTGCAAGGAATTCTGGAACCCCTCTCACCTCTTCCATGGTCATTCAGACTCAGTCTAGGGAATTGCCCAGGTGCCAAAAAGTCCAAGCCTCAGTCCTTCCTCATGATAGGAGCTGAAATCAAGCAAGGGGAGTACACAGGTGAAGAGGAACCTGTCGAAGTTAGTGCCAAAAGGGTCCTTAATTTTGAGATCTTCAATGATGTATATGACTTCAAGAAAGGCTGCCTGAATGAAACCTCAGTTTCTGTGGAAGTATGAGGGAATGCTGAAGAAGATGAAATGAATGAGGCAATCGAGTCCATCACTAAAGCACCAGCAGTTCTTATAAGGAAGAATTGGAAAAGGAATGAGAAAGGCAACCCCATCAGTAAGGCTGTCAAGAACTTAGCAAAATCAGTAGCCAAGGAAACACCAGTAGGCTTACATACCAGGGCTACCAGTTCAGCTGTCAATCATCAAGGCCCTCCGCCTATGGAGGATGATTCAAATGATGTAATTTTTAATGTTGTGAATATTTTTTATGCAAACAATGCCGCTTATAAGGCATATCATGAATAAGTTGTAAGCATCAGCATCTTTTTTCAAACATGTCATGAATAAATTGATGCATCTTCCATTCACATTTTCCTCGAGTATTTCATTCTAATGACGTCATGCACGCATAACAACAACATTCTTAAAATATCGTCATATTCATTAATAAAGTTGACTTTGAGTATAACGCAATGGTATAAATGTCCAATGGTTAAAACCTATCATCAAAAGAGAGACAATGAAAAGTGCTTAGCAAACACGAGAACAATCAGCCTAGGTCCTTCTTTCTTTACGAGGGGAAGAGTACAAAAGCATGCATCATCAAGAAAGAAGACCAAGAAGGCTCATAAAAACACCAATAGCATAGAAAGTACATATTGGGGCACAAAATGCCCAAATCCTTCAGAAGCTCTAAAGGGAAGTTGATCACAAGTCAATAAAAAAAAGATTTTGTCCAAGGCGGTAACTACTTACAGAGATTGGACTGATAAACTTCCATTCGCAGTTTAGGGGTATAGAACCAGTGTAAGGACTCCCACCAATCAAACACCTTTCTCCTTGATATATGGAACGAAAGCCGTATTGCCGGTTGAAATAAAAGTAAGATCTCTAAGAGTGGCACTTGAATCATAATTAAGAGAGTCAGACTTGGCAAAGGCCAGGTATGAATAGTTAAATGCGATAGATGAAAAGCGAATCAAGGCACTTGACCATCTCTAGATGTACAAATAGCACATGGCTCGAGCTTATAACAATAGAATCAGATACCCGAAATAACCTCTCAAAATGGGCGACCTGGTCATCAAGCAGCTACGCCAGGACAAAACCGACGCTAGGGGCAAGTTCAGGCCTAATTGGGAAGGACCATTTGTCGTAAAAAAAGCTTCTCAGTAAAGAGGAATCAAGCTTATGGACATGGATGGAAATGTGTTCGTGAATCCAGTGAATCAAGTTAGGCTTAAGCATTATCATGTCTAGGTCAAAAGAATTAAATCATAAAAAAGCGGCACAAAGAATAAAAGAAATAAAGAATAAAACACCCGGCGAGCAGTCTTCTACTGCTAGGGCAAAAATTAGGGTGCAACCCACTGATTGGTATTCCACAAACTGGTCAGGAAAAAGTTAGGGGACTCATAATAAAGCCCGCTACCCGAAAAGGGCGGCTTAGGCAAAAGTTAGGGCATTGAGAAAAAATGTCAGTTGCTTTCTAGAAAATCTGTAAAAGACCAGTAGGCAGTAGGGGTTAACCATTGGAAATTGTTACCATTACTTATGTACTCAAATTAATCTCATCAATGAACATGTTATGATTTTGCTAAGAATCTTGGTCTTATGAATGCATTCATGTCTTTAGGTGAAATAATCGTTGGTATGTGAACATCAATTTCTCTCTACCTGTTATGCATCATTGTATTCATCTTTATCACACATTTGCAATATTCAAAAAAGCCTGCTGGATTAAAAACCCGAAAGGGCGGTCTAGGCAAAAGTTAAGGCATAAAGAAAAGTATGCTGGGATGAACCGTTAAGGATAATTCAGGCAAAAATTAAGATAGCCTGCGGGATTGAAAACCTAAAAAGGCGATCTCGGCAAAAATTAAGGCAAAAGCTTGCTAGGTTGAAACTTGAGAGGGCGGCCTAGGCAAAAGTTAAAGCTAAAAAGAAAAAAAAGGTTCGTTGGGCTAAGCCGTAAAGGATAGCCCGGGGAAAAATTAGGATGAAAAGAAAGAAAAATAAAATGTTCGATAGGTTCCCTCACATCGAGTGGCCTATGCAAAAGTTAGAACTTAATTCAGTTCCTTGCTACAACATCACTAGATACGGGTTCACAAGGCAACAATGCACAACAATCTCAATTAAAGAAAAATCCACATGTAAAAAAAAAGAAATACCAAAAGTACCAATTCAAAAGTTGACAATCAAAATAAGCCACGTAGGGCCCAAAAGTATCAAATGGTCTAGAAAGTAATCATATCCTAAGCTGACGGGGGATCCTGTCCCTAGCGACCCTCCTAAGTCTGGCCCTGAGTATCCGCCAACAGATCATCCATGTCAATAGTCATATGGTCCTCAGCGCTATTAGTACTGGTAGTCGGCTGGGCGGGGGCCCTAGTCTCTGAGGTCCCTGTAGCGGCCCTGGCAACACCACTCCCCTAATGTGCTAATCCATGCCTCTGAGTCACTAGATATGTGCAAAGATCATCCTCAAACTCGTCGTTGGAAGGAACCGGTGTCTACCTCTCCTCAGTCATCCTCGCTAGCTAACCCCTCAGCGTCTCAATCTCGGCCCTCGCCCGAGCGGTCTCGACCCTGGCCTGATCAGCCTCAGTAGTGGCTACCCGCAGCTGCTCCTCTAAAAATCTAGCTCTCTCCTCAGAAGACCTGCTCCACTCCATGGCCAGTAAAGTCTGCAATAGAAACCATAAGATCAGTACTCATTTACAAATGTCATGGCATACATGTATAGTTTGTTAAAATTTTGCAAGTAAAAGACACTTACCGAAGCTAGTGTGTCCTGGGCCAACAGCAGATCCCGCACTAAAAAATAACCCTGGGCTATCCTCTCGACCTCGGAGATGGTCACCTGAAAGGAAAGGGTCACATAAGAATGAGACATCTTAAGCAGTAATGGATAAAGGCCAAGGTAAAGGATTCCTTACATGGGTGGACCTAGAAGGAGTAAAACCAATAGGCTGGACCGACTCCTCGAGCTTCTTGATAGCTCAATTCCTAGAATGGTCGAGGAGCCGGAAGAAAGTATCCAACTCAGCCCAGAGGATGCCCTCCCTCATGGATTTGGAGGCTCAAGACCACTTCCCCGATGGCTCAGGGGCAGCAGTAGCAGCGGCAGCCGCGGACCTCTTCCCTGTGGAAATGGGAGGTTGTAAACAATAAAGAATCAGATTCTAGACTACAATCAATTACAGAAAGCAGTAAGGTATTCACAAAGACCAAGTTAGAAGTATACCTGAGAAGGAGTAGCTGACCTAGCCAAACCTCGGGCACCCCCAACTATGGATGGACCCCTACGGTCACCCCTCGATCCTCCCTTATCATCATCCTTACTATCGCTCCAGTGAAACTCCAGAGGCTTGTCCTTATAATGGATCCTGTCACAGGGTGGCAGGAGGGAGGAATCAATAAATTTAGCATAAGATCCCTTTACAAACAACATATAAGTCCCCTCGCCCAATAAATACAGCCCCTTATCGGTCCCCGGCATGAGATGAGGCCAGAAGAGGCCAACCAGGATCAGGGGAGGCATCGGTCTCTCCACCATAGCACTGGTCCTCCACCCCCATACCCGCTCACAGAAATACCGCTCATAAGAGAGTGGTGACTCCAAGATGAAGCGGCGGTCATCCACACCGGCCAGCATCCGCTCGATGGCTTCGTAGGTGGCCAGTCTGATAACCAGCACAGAATGAATGCACTGTAAGTATTACAACCTTGTAAATACAATTTCTACTAATGGTTTGTTGAAATGTACAATGCAGGTTCAATAAGGAAGAAGCTTACCCGATCTGAGCGTAGCTGGCGTAAGAACTCTCAGTACTGCACCGTAGTCAAGGGCTGATTCTGCCAAAGCTCCATCCATCTGGATATGATATACGGCTTCTCAAGGTGCATGGGCAATCCTGGCCTAGGGATCAACTGGTGCTTAAAAGCCCAAATCTATAAGACAAAGTAAGGATTAGTTGCAACACAGTTTAGATAAAGGGTTAAAGCACAAGAGATTAATTAGAGATTTACCAACAGTATCAGATGATAAATCTTGAGCTCAGACTGCTCACCCTGGACCCCTACGTCTAATCCATGGTACAGTTGTGCCAGAATGGCCCGACACCAGTTCTTACGAGGCATAGCCGCAAGATGCTCCACAGTAGAAAGCAGACCATAGTTGAGGTTACCCAAGTAGACTAGAAAGAAGACGGTGGTAAGGAACGCCAGCAGGAAAGATCGAGCATATTGGTCCCTCCTATCAGTCGCAATAGGCCTTAGTTGTGCAATCCAGTGAGCATACAAGTCCCCGTACTTGAGCTTGTTCATCCCACCCAGACGAAGCCCAAGTAATCTAATAATATAGGCCTTTACCTGAGGTCGAGAGTGCAACCGATCAGCATATACATCAAAATGGACCCCGTCCCCGGTCCACTCCAAGCCTGTGGTGGCGCATACATTCGAGGGAGTAATGGTGACCTCCCCAATAGGCAAATGGAAAGTATGGGTCATCACCGACCACCTCTCCATTAGAGATAAAATGGCACTGGGAGCCAGCATCTTGGGGGCCTGAGGGATGGCCCTGATAAGGTTGCTAAACCCGAAGGAATCGATGCGGTTCAGCAGCTCTGAGTCTCTTGTGGCACGAATCTCCTTGTACCATTACCTGCAGAAGCTCAAAGCCCTCATAGTCCTGTACTAGAACTGTAAAGATAAAATTACAGTTTAATAGGGTTAGAATACAGTGGATAAATCAGAAATCAAAAAAGGATTGCAGAAATCAAAGGAAACAATGTTCTGTCCCTAAGGACAGGACCCGTACGGGTAAGCCCCACTTGTACGGGTCCATAAACCGAACCTGTATCAAAAACGGGACCCTTACGGGGCCCCCCTCACCTGTATAGGTCCCCTGCAAGCAGTCCCTATGTGGGCAAAATTCCCAAAAATCCAAAATCGCACAATCTCAACAAAAGTTCATCCGAAACTATCCTAAAAGCATCCTAGGCTAAAGTTACATGCATCAGGCTCTATTCCAAGGTCTAAAACACCCTAAATCATGCCAAAATCCAAGAGATCACCAAAAGTCCAAAATTGAAAAATGGAGGATCGAATGAAATTACCTGGAGTTTTGAGGCGTGTGTCTCGGGAGAAGGGATTAAAGGGACTTCAGAGACAGGAGTAAGCTTTAAAAAACTAGTCTCTCTCGTGAAAAGTATACCCAATGAAAATCGAGCATTCTCGAAGTCCCAAATTGCCAACCGAGGGTAAGTCATTAAGCTTGAGGGAGAAACGGCCGGTCTGAGGGATCTTTTTACACATCTTCAATTGAATTTTGGGAGAAATCACCGGAAAACACAAAGTGGGAAGTTTTACTGTGAGGCGGGAGACGAAGGGGCTGTCTACCTTTTAAACCCATCCATTTGGGACCCATACGGGTCCCCTTTTCTGAGACCTCTACTCGTACGGGTCTGGCCTACCCCGTACAGGCCCCTTCTTGCCATCCAAAGGTAGATTTTTGCATCAGCATTACAGCAAGCACCAGGAATTCATCCAGTCCAAGTTCGGGGCCAACCCCACTCCCTCTCAACCTTAAATTTTCATTATATTTGGGACAAGCCCCTAGGCTCACCTTGATCCTTGATTGAAGGGGCAAAAATATTTCTATTTTCACAAAAGTCAATCAAGAATCAACGTAAGCCATTTTTTAATTGATCACTAACAAGAATGATTTTTATGTATAGGTCCATACTAGTACAAGAATTCTTCCCCCAGCAAGAAAATCTTACCAGTAAATTCTTCCTCAATGGAAGAGGTTTTGCCAAAGGATATTACTTCACTTCCCAGTAGCGGAATCAGATCTAGGGGCATCCCCTCACCAATATAGGGGCATCCTCCCACTTCCCAGTAGCAGAATCAGATCCAGGGGCATCCCCCCACCAATCTAGGGGCATCCCCCCACTCCCTAGTAGCGAAATCAGATCTAAGGGCATCCCCCTACTCCCTAATAGTGAAATCAGATCTAGGGGCATCCCCCCACCAATCCAGGGGCATCCCCCCACTCCCTAGCGACAGAATCATCAGGTCTTAGGGGCATCCCCCCACTTCCCAATAAAGGATTCGGTAGACCCTAAGGGCACTCACCCTAGGAGCATTCCCTAGTGGCAAAATAAGCATAATATTGATCGGGCTAAACCCGACATTTCCTAAATAGAATTTTTAGTTTATCGCATCCACACTTATTTATTCTTAATTGGAGGGGCAAAAATAATTTTGTTCTCACAAAAGTTAATTAAGAATAAAAAGGTGTCTACTTAGACAATGACTAACTCGGTGTTTGATTATTGTCTCTTTTACAGGTTATTCAAAATCATCAGCAAGGAAAGTCATCCACCTTAGGAAAGGGATACACCACCAGCCAGGAGAGTCATCCGCCTTAAGAAAGGGATACATATATCTTCCCCAGGAAAATCATCAGTCAGGCTAATCGATCCGCCATAGGAAAGGGATACGAGGAGAAGTCAATCCTCCTTAAGAAAGGGATACACTAGCCAAGAAAGTCGATCCACCTAAAGAAAGGGGTACACACCTTCCCCAACCAGAGTCATGAGGGATATGAACGGTAGCAGAAGGAAAGTCAGCCGCCTTAGGAAAGGGATACGTAGGTTAGGAGAGTCATCCGCCTCAGGAAAGGGATGTGCTAGTAACCAAGAAAGTCATTCGCCTCAAGAAAGGGATACGTATTCCCCAATAGAGTTACGATGGATATGCACGATATCAGAAGGAAAGTCATTCGCCTTAGGAAAGGGATACGCTAATCAGGAAAGTTAATCTGCCTTAAGAAAGGGATACAGTGGTTAGGAAAGTCATCCACTTTAGGAAAAGGATACATCGATTAGAAAAGTCATCTGCATTAGAAAAGGATACACGTACCTTCCCTAGTAGAGGTACAAAGGATACGCGTCAGCAAAGGAAAGAAGTTCACTTCAAGAAAGGAACTAACCCAAATCATCACCTCAGGTATAATTTCTAAACCCTCGCTCACATTGCGAGGTCATACAGATCCGTATCTACGATGATCCCATAAAGGACAGTATGTGAGCACTGGATTTTAATGATCCTTCTCACGAAACTATGATGAGAGCTATATGATGCAATGTCTTTCAGGTGTTGTCCATCAGGGGTGTTCCTACTACTGCAGAGTTGAGTTTGGCTAAGGTTTAGAGACCTAGTCTGCCTTTAGGGACCCATACAGACACATCCTAGTGGTACGGATCCACCAGGGGACCCCGTATAGGTCATTCCTTCCATACACCTGGGGGGACCCGTAGTACCCGTATAAGTACTCTTATTGCCTAATCAGGCCCTTTTGGAAGGAAATCCTTTCCTATTTTTGGAAAAGGCAGGTCATGAATGCGATTTATTGCATTCAGACCTCCTCTCCCTTATAAAAAGGGCACTTCCCTTCACATTTTACACACACTTCTCATATCAAAAATATACTAAAACTCTAGCAATTTCTATAGGTATAGAAAAGGTATAGTGGGGTTATAGGAGGTATAACATAGGGAGAAAACCCTTTCTTTGAGGTTTCATCCACATTTTATTCATTCCTAGCTTCTTTTATTAGGGTTTAGGGGAGGTTCTATCCACACAAATACTCGCCTAAATAGTCTTATTCCATTTACTTTGGTCGGGCTCTCTCAACAGTACAGGGATCACCTCAAAGTGGATACACGTTGAAAAGGTAATGCTCCTGAGTTTTAAAGAGGCTCACATCTCAATTATTCCATTATTATTATTCTCTGTTTCTCTTATTATATCCATTGCTTTCATTTCTTGTTTCGGGTCTGGTCCTAACCCGTATGAGCCTTGTTGGCACCATATATCCCCAGGGATATCATTTTGGTGTGCCATACTTATACGGAAGGAAATCTCTTTTTCATTTTATTTTTCTACCATTGATCCATTAATCTGTTAATCTATAAACTAAACTGAATAGAGCTTCTGTCTAGACCAGACAGAACCTGTACGGGTATGCCATACCCGTACTAGTCCTCTCTGGTACCCGTACGGGTCCTACTCACCCATACAAGTACTTGCCCTAGGCAGATTCCTGAACCTATAATTGACTAATTAAAAATCAACCCAACTCACCATTTGCCGTGTGATCTTTTTTACTAATAATTCGGTAAATCAATCCACAAAAAGTTAAAACGTGTTCTAACAACAAAATACATTGAAGTTTATAGTGTGCTATAAATTGTGCTAACATCTGTGGATGCAGGGGAATTTATTTTCATTTTGTTTTATAACTTAGAACAAATGTATAGGTTCTCTTTGCAATTTCCCCCATTTTCCCCCCAGTTGTAATTTTTATCCCCCTATTTATTGATTGTGCTTTATTGTAATATATAAACGCATGTAACGAGTGTGAAAGAGTGTAAAAATAGGAATTCAGTGATAATTCCCCAAATGATGTAAACTAAAATGGTTTTACTCGGTGAAAGTAATTTTGAATCAACTAAATAAGAAATAAGTGACTCGTCTGATACCCAAATCTCTGATCCAATAGGTGTGAGTCTCCCGCCCAGAGGGAATCATACCAAAACTCTTTCCCAAGTAGACAACTTGGGTGGCGACTCTATCAATTGTATCAAGATTTAGGTCTTGATTCTTTTATTCATTAAAATTGGCTTATTGTGCAAACTTTAACTAAAAAATGTTTTGTCACGCTTAAATCCAACCAAACCCCCAGTGGGCCCCGCCTCTCATACAGGCGCCAAGGGAGACCCACACGTCTTTGACACCTCACACCTGGCATCACCAGAACAGGTCTGCACACTACTCAATAGTGAGACTAGCACCGTTATCCCCGATATTGTCTTCTCGAGCTTGGATTTACTCGATGAAGGCATTCGCCATAACAAGGCTCTCTACTTAAAGGCTAGTGTTTTCGGGCGCATCATGCCCTATATAATGGTCAACGATGGCTCATCATTGAATGTCTTTCCTAAGGATATTCTGCCAATCCTAGGACTACCCGAGAGGGATTTGAAGAAATCCACGACAGTCATCAAGGCCTACGATAACTCCAAGAGGACTATCATTGGCATATTCGAAGCAGAAGTTACTATTGCAAAGTCTCATCTATAGTACTTTTCACAATTATAGACATCCTAATAACCTTCTTTATGCTGCTCAGATGGCCATGGTTCCATACTCTAGGAGGAGTTCCATCCACTCTTTACCAAAAGATCAAGATCCCATTGCGCGGAAAGACCGTCACTCTAGAGGCTGATGAGGCATCAGTGGTGGCAGCACTAGAAATGGGGGAAAGCCATATGAAAGGATTTGCCATAGCCACAATTGGGCAAGAATCAAACAAGCAGTCAGAGGTGCACTGGGGCCCTTAGATCTAGGGATACATGCAGAAGCACCACACTCCTGGTAAGGGACTAGGTGCCTAGGAACAGGGAATGCCAACCTTCAATATAGGGGCAGAGGAGTGGAAGCCCGCAAGTTTTAGTTATACAGGCCCTAGAAGAATCGCCCACAAGACAGTCTTTCAGAAGAAATTGTAACAGCCCTACAACGGGGCACCTGAGCCTGTCACTCACCAGGGAAAGACGATTCTAGGGTTAGAGATTTTCTCAGATGTGGTCAGCTACCGCAAGCATATTAGGGGTCCCATAACCTGCGTGTTAAAAGGAGCGAGTCATCAGCCAGAAGCAGAGGCAATCCCAGGTCAGATCAAGTTTGATGAATAGATGTACCCAAAGAAGGTCAAGAAGCTGAGCAAAGAGAATGAAATCCTTGACACCCTAGCCAAACACCTTTAAGTGCAACTTAAGATAGTGGAAGAAGCGAAGAGCAAGGGAGGTAACTTAAGCCAAACTATCATGGACATGGTTACAACCATAAAAGGAAAGGCAAAGGTGCAAGAGGAAGATGACGAGGACATCCTGTTAATGCTAGCCACCACAGCAGAATCATCCATTGTAGAGCCAGACCCTATCGATCAGGATGAGTCTTTTATTTCTATTTCCAGTTTGTTTGAAATGAATAATGTACTTTATGATGATAATAAGATGAAGAACTTTGCTTATTTGGATTGTTTTTCTGATTATGATTCCATGCATCCATTCCAGCATTCATCTAGCGTCTTTAACATCAATAATGATATTACAAAAGAAATTAACTTAAATATGGTAGATGATCTAAAAACGGTATACATTTCCAATCAATTGCCCATCGAATAAGAGAGAGAATCGATAAAAGTATTGAAAAATCACGTTCTAGCCTTCGCTTGGTCAATCAAAGATATGCCAAGGCTTAATCGGTACATCGCCGAGAACAAGATCCCCACGGACCCGAAAATTCGGCCGGTGAAGCAAAAGATGAGAAGAATGCACCCAGAATGGGCTGAAAAGGTCAAAGCAGAAGTAGCCAAGCAGATCAAGGCTAATTTTATCGAGGTTATTGAATACCCCACTTGGCTATCAAATGTAGTACCTATACCCAAGAAGAATGGCGACGTTCGAGTTTGCGTTGACTTCAGGGACATAAATAAGCCCACCCTTAAAGATGATTTCCCGCCACCACACATCGATGTTCTGGTGGATAGCACTGCTAGAGCAACCATGTATTCCTTTATGGATGAGTTCTCGGGATATCACCAGATCCTCATAAACGTAATAGAAAGTTCAAAACCGCATTCATCTCAGAATAGGGAACCTATTATTTTAGGGTAATGCCTTTCGAACTCAAAAATGCAGGGGCAACTTACCAACGAGCAGTCACAACATTACTGCACAACCTGATCCACAAAGAGGTTGAAGTATACATAGATGACATACTTGTAAAATACGCCATGCTAGAAGAGTATCCGGCAGTGTTAGAGCGATTCCTTACGAGAATTGAGAAATACAGTCTCAGTCTCAACCCAAAGAAATGCATATTCGGGGTCACGTCAGTCAAGTTGCTGGGGCACGTGGCTAGCAAGAGAGGTATAAAGATGGATCTCGATAAAGCTAATGCCATCAGAGAAATGCCTGTACCAAAAATCGAGAAAGAAGTGAGAAGTTTCTTGGGGTCCATACAGTATGTCAGTCGCTTTATAGCACGATTGACTACCACCTTAGAGCATATCTTTAAGCTCTTAAGGAAACAACAACCGATAGAATGGAATGACCAATGTTAGGAAGCCTTCAACAGAATCAAAGCTTACCTAATAAACCCTCCAGTGTTGAAGCCGCTAATTCTCAGAAAGCCACTCATTCTCTACTTAGCAATAGAAGAGACATCAGTGGGAGCCATGTTGGTTCAAGAACACGAAGATAAGAAAGAACACATAGTTTATTACCTTAGAAAGAAATTGGTAGAATATGAAACCTGATACAATGTCGTGGAGAAAACTTGTTCCGCCATGGTCTGGCTCACCAAGAAGCTCAGGCATTACTTCCAATCATATAGAATCCAAGCAGTCGCGAAAGTGGATCTGATAAAGTATTTGTGCCAAGCTCCCTCATTAACTGGAAAACTGGCCAGGTGGCACTTGCTACTGTCAGAATTTGATATCGAGTACGTCACTAAGAAGACTATCAAAGGTAGAGCAGTGGCTAAATTTCTAGCAAATCAACCACTCGAGAGAGTAGAAGAGGAAAACCTAGAGTTTCCTGACGAATGTTTCGCAACCACAATGGAGAATCCCGGGAAATGGACCATGTTCTTCGACGGCGACGTTAACAAGCGAGGGGCTGGTTTGGGGGTCATCATCATAATGACCGACGAAGCACTCATACCTCTGTCAAAGTGATTGGAATTTCTCACCACGAATAATGGGGCGGAGTAAAAAGCCTGTTTATTCAGGATGTTTGCCTAATCACTCTTAGAGCGGACAAGGTAAAAATCATTAGCAATTTAGCTTTGGTCATCAAGCACGTCATAGGCAACTGGGAATTAAAGGAGGAATCCCTCAGGCCATACCTAGAGGCTATATGGAGAAAAACTGCAATGTTCAACGAATACAAATTTCATCACATGCCCCGCAAGGAAAATCAAATGGCAAATGCATTGGCTACTCTAGCCTCTATATAGGAAAGACCCAAAAAGCAGCCAATCAAGCCTCTTATTATAGAGACAACTCAAACTCCGTATTACATCCACACGATAAATGATGCCATAAGTAGGGAAGAACTCTGGTACTCTGACAATGTCAAGTTCCTCGAAAATGGTGAATTTTTGAATAAGGCTACGGATTCCGACAGAAAAATGCTGAGAAAGCTCGCTATGCAGTTCTTCTTGGTTAAAGGAGATTTGTTTAAGAGGTCCTCCGATAGCCTATTGTTGAAATATCTAGCCTAACAAGAAGCTGAAAGGGTAATGAAAGAGGTACATTCTGGAGACTACGGTCCATACATGAACGGTGTCATGATGGCATAGAAGATCCAAAGAATGGGATACTTTTGGATAACCATACTGGCCGACTGTATTCAAGAAGCAAAGACTTGCCATGCTTGTTAGATATATGAGGATGTGAGCCACTTACCCCTGATGACGTTGCAAAGCTTAACGACGCCTTGGCCATTCTCAGCCTAGGGCATTAACACCATCGGCGAAATAAGACCATCTTTGACCAATAGCCATCGCTTCATTATAGTGGTCGTCGATTACTTTTCTAAGTAGGTTGAGGCGGAATCATACACAAACATCACAGCCAAGAAGATAGCCCAGTTTATTCAGCAGCACATCTTTGCTAGGCATAGCATTCCTTATCACATAGTAAGCTACAACAGTGTACAGTTCCGAGGAGAAATAGCCGATCTTATTGAGAAGCATGGGATTGAGCACCATTGCTCTTCACCCTATCGCCCTCAAACCAACAGAGCTGTAGAAGTGGCTAATAAGGCAATCAAGAAAATCCTCTCCAAGATGATTTCCAACTACCGAGATTGGGCAGATTATTTGCCCTATTCCTTATGGGGATACAAAACTAGTGTCAAAACCCCTACGGGTCAAACTCCTTTTACTCTCATCTATGGGATAGAGGCGGTATTACCCGTTGAAATGGAAATTAAATCCTTACGTATAGCTCTCGAAGCCAGACTTCCCGAAGACGAATGGGCAAAAGTGAGACACGAGGAATTAACTTTGATCGATGAAAAATGGGTAATTGCACTAGAAAATTTACAGTTGTACCAATAGCGTATGGCTAGGGCTTATAATTGAAAAGTCAAGGGGCAAGATCGACCTCTAAGAACGGGTGATCTGATCTTAAAACAGTCTCGTAAAATGAACATGGATGCTCGGGGTAAGTTCCAACTGAACTAGGAAGGTTCGTACATAGTAAGAAAGACTCTCAACAAAGGGGCAGTGAAAATCTCAGACCTGGATGGCAACGAGTTCATGAATCCAATAAATCGTGACAAGCTGAAATGTTATCTTATGTAAGAAAAAAATAATACAAAGGTCTATCAAGAGCTAGTGAGGGCTCCTGGGCAAAAATAAAGACCCCAAAATAAAAGAGCGAAGCCTTAGGTAAAAGCCATTCGAAACCTTCGTCAACGATGGGCATTTCTTGGGAATAAATACCATTTACCCCTTCCTATTTAAATAATATCTTTAGTAGTAACATATTCATGTTAAAAGTACTAAATGAGTTCATTAAATGGAAACTGCGAATTGTTTAATGAAACATGCATCCAAACAATATCATCTTATCTTTATTACACATAAAAATACATTGCAAACAACAAACAGAAAAGACAAGGACGAACAATACGGCCTAAAGCCTTTATTCTCCCACAGGAATGAAAGACACCTGATGGTAAGCTCAAAGACCCTCATGAAAGCTATGGAGTCTCTACATCTCAATAAGCCTCTCTCAAAGGGTAGGAAGCCCGCGAGTACTTGCAACCCAAATACGATAAGCCTAAGAAGGATGAATGTCAAAAGGCATAAAGCAGTTCATCTCCACTTGAATGTGACTAGTCCACCTCACATCATGACGATAGACTCAAGTATAGGAAAGCTCTAAGCTAATCAGGGTGCACAGGGATGCAAGAAACCTCTGAGAATGGTCGTACTGCCTACACAAGTGACTAAGAGAGTAGGTGATGATCTCAGAGAGGCCAATGAGGACCACATTTCCTCTAGCAACATTAGTAGTCACATGCGTAATACCCCACCAAGGGCTAACCTAACGAATATCCTCAGTAGCTCGGCTACCTATAAAATCAACCCACTCTTCGACAGTGAAGTCTCTATATGGATGATTGCCAATATGAACTATGGAGCCCCGTGCCCAGTAGGCCTTCAGATGATAATCCATGCTTGTGGGAATAGACAACATAGAAAGCTTGTCCTAGAGCTAAAGCTACAAAAGCAATAAAAAATATATAAAAAAATAAGAAGAAAGAAAAAAGAAAAGAAAATAAAAGATGGCCTGCTGGATTGAAAACCTAAAAAGGTGGTCCAGGCAAAAATTAAGGCAAGCCTGATGGATCGAAAACCCAAAAGGGCAGTTCATAAAGAAGAAAGGCTCAAATAAAATTTACCTAAAGGAGAAGTCTGATATCCCTGGTAGTAGCTTCAGATCCATTCCAGGAAGCGCACATAAAGATTAGCGTCTCAGCCAAACTCACCATAATGGGAGATTTCCCCTCCAACATCTGGTCAACAATAGTCAGGAAGGCAAAGCTGAAAACCATAGTAGGAACCCGCAAAGGAAGACCCCTAACAAAAGTAGATAAATGAACGAGATCCAACTTGCGTTATTGGGAGAAAGTCCCCTGACTATGTCAAAAGCTACATCCAGCCTCAAGCCCTAGTTGTAAATCAATCAACGCCTATCAAATTGTTGTAACTGAAAGTGATTCATCAGAGCATCAGAGAACTCAGGATAGTGCATCGAAATGACTAGAGGCACATCGACTGAAGACCTCAGAAGCCCACAGAAGTCTTTATATAAGGGGCATAACTCAAGCTCTTCGAAATAAAACACGTTGTCATCAAGGTCCTAAAACCTTACGGCAGCTTGAATCACATTATCCTTAACAAAGATGCGACAGTATTCCTTCATATGCACCAGACCGCAAACCCCAAGATGGTCCCAACTGTCGAAATTCTTTAAATAAACGTTCAAATCTACACGAAAATGGATATAGCCCTCCATGGCAAAATTTCACAAGAGTAGCAGTTCGTTATACGTAGTTTATAGGGCAATCTACCAACATCTAGCAGATTACCCCGATAGACTCAATCAACCATAAAAAAGCATGAAATGAAGGAATAAACGAAAAATTCTTATTTATATACAAATATGTGTTCATACAAGAAAAGGCACTATAAAAGGCCCAAAGAAAAAAAGCAAACAACAAAAAAAGCCTATCTACTGCCTGCTAGAGCTTGGGTGGCTAGGATCGAAAGGATGGTAACCACCCTACGAAAAGAATCCGGGGGTATCACCTTGTCTCTGTTGTGGCTGCCGCTATAGGTCGTCCACCTGGAGCATCCCTAATAGACCCTAAAGTCAACGGATCTCCAGCTGCAACATTTTAACATAGATCATTCATAAGCATTTCATGACATACCATGCATAATCATTAAGATAATAAAATAAAGAACATACCGCCATATCGGAGTTTTGGTTCATCATGAACCGCTGCTACCCTTGAATATATCCCTAGTCAAAGATTCTATCAACAATGGGCACCTGCAAGAACAAAAGATTGGAGACTAATTAGAGCCATCACGATCTGAGATTCTAAGAAAAAAATAGAAGAAAAGGCAAAAGAACTCACATGAGTGGTATCGGCCGGATGGAAGGCCACCAAATGCTCAGGATCCAAATAGGGTGGAATCACCGATATATAGGTACTCAGGTTGGGATGGTACATCAGAGACATAGGGCTGGTACTGAAACCCCCAATGTCCCTTTATCATTGGCGAACCCTGAGAAGGGACAGATGATAAGGAAGAGCTACCCACGTGAGCCGAAGTAGTCACAGGTCTCTTCCTACCTTGGTGATCATATGAAGGTAACCAAGCAAAATCAGCATAATAATAAAAAGATAAAGGAAAAATTCAAGCCGATGGAGAAGGCATACCGTCATTCGGATAGCCTTAGGCAACCCCGCCTGACCGCCAGGGGTAGAAGGGTTATGAAAGTCCAGCTCAGGCTTGACAGGAATAGGATCCGTCTCCGGCCATCCAAGCAGTTGCGATTCATAGAACTCCTCATACCCCCTAACCCGCTCTGGGAAAGCGCTGGGTAAACCACCATAGGCCAAACGTGCAAAGTCAGGCAAGCTACATGGCTAGAATATCCACCGGGGGACCTCCAAAGGGATGGAACGTGACCTGGGAGGGAGATGCCAACCTTGAATGCGCTCCCCCAAGTACCACTCCAGAAAACAAAGGAGTCTCTATGATCAGTTGGGTGTTCACAAACTCCCCAGCTCGTCTCATGACCTCTGGCTAGTGAAGATCATGACCCTAGGGTTGCGTCTTGATCTGCAAGAAAGAAAGACCAAACAATGATACAATAATTGTAGTAGATATAGCAATCAAAGCAAATCAAAGAATCATAAAGCATACCCTCTCCGAAGATAAATCACGAAGATGAGTGGAAAGCACAGATCGAGACTCCATCTCCCAACCTCGCTAATAATGTGGTAGCCGAGGATAAAACGGGAAGCTACCTCGCACGAGCTTGGTCCCTGGGAGGATCCCCATCTTAAAAAAACTAGATCTGCAAAGAGACAAAAGAAATCAGAGCTCCAAAAGATAAGCCAAGAATGCTCATAAAGAAGAGAAAGAGCTAAATTCTTACGTAGACAATCTGGAGGCAAGACTTGAACTTGTTGATCCTATTCCACGCACACTGGTCAAGGGCCTAATATAGATGACCCAATGCGGCTCGGCCCCATGCTACTCATTAAAACGGGTTGGATCAATCACGGCCGACAGGATATGGAGATTCACGATCGAACCCATAGCGGGAAAACATAGCCATGATAGAGTAGTGGCCATAAAAGCTCTAGCCTAGCATGTGGAAGTTAAATGCCCTCTATCCCTAGTAGTCTAGAAGGTCATGAGTTTCTTGCAAGAAATTCGACTAGGCTTATCCCTAGAGTAGCCAATCAAAGCCTCGATGGTTTCCACATTGAAGCTGTGGTAGGTGAAGCAAGCATTGAAGTGGATCACATTATCGTGAAAAGGGAGACCTGTGATGGCGCAGTAATCTAGCGGAGTGATGGTATACTCCCCACAACGGAAGTGGAAAGTATGAGTGGGGTTGGTTCACCTGCTCAGAATGTAGGTAGAAGTACCAGGTGGGATCTACGGGTACTTGAGATGCCTCACATACTTGCAGTTCCTCACCATCCTCCCTAAGGACATCTCATCGACAATGGCCTTAGCACCGGGAGATAGCACCTTATACCACTTATAGAAGTGGGTAATGCTAGCACCCTCATAACTGGTTACCTGAGACAATGCATATACACATATATCACACACCAACTATCGATAAATCATACGATTATCAAAAATAATTGATCATTGCATAAAATAAACAAGCGATAAAATGGATAAGTCATTCCATAAAATAAAAGCAGCAGTAAAGGCTTACCAGAATCCAAGAAAGATGACCAGAAGGCTTCAAGGCAGGCGAAATAGGATTCCCCGGATAGATCCCGTGATACATCCAGTTCGGCGGGAGCCCGTACAAAGCATCAGTAGGAACCTCGGATAATTCCACTTGCTAGCCGATGATAAGCACATTCCGAGTAGTCACTTGAATGGCTGGCAGATCTTAGCGGATATTATAAAGCTTGAACCACATGGACACCCCACAAAATCTGAATAGAAGGTGCAAAAAGGGGAAGAAGATGAAGGAAATCATCGTCGGAAATGACTAGAAAGCATAAATTTTTGAAGAAAGGGAGTAAAACCCACAAGAGAGAAGAAGAAGAAGAAATGTTTATGTGGAGATAATGGGAGCCAAGCTGCTGTATTTATAGGCCGCATGTAATTAGCCCATCGGCTAATTACCTATCCAGCTGTCACGCGTTTACGCGTTCCACCCGTTTACGCGTAACGGGTATAAAAGTTGTCATTATATAGGTAATTAGCCAGGCTAATTACGTATATTTTGAAAATTTTTGTACTTTTGCATATTTCATCCATTTTCTGCATTGTTTTCAAAACAAGCAGACCTAAAAGCTGTTTTTACACAGTCACTCACACATTAAGCATCCAAAAATATTAATTTCGACCCTCGGTCAATTTTAACGTCATGCAACTCATTAATACATTTTTAATCGAAGGGGCAAAATATATTTTGTTTCAAAATTTATCGATTAAAAATATTATAACTCATTGCATTTCACACACACTGTTTTGTTTGTTTCGTATAAGACAATTTCTAGCAAGAAATTTATGTATGCGAGGGGCAAACTATTAGCACAGGTCTTCTCCGGCCCGATGAGGAATAATGCCTATTTCGTTCAGCGATTAGACAAATGAGCCAAAAAGGACCGAATTGTCATTCAAAATCCAAAATTAAAAAATCCACATTTCAGGGGAGCCCCGATTTAGCATTTTCTACTGAAAAATCAAAAAGACAAAATTTGGTCAAACATAGTAATCATCCTGTTGGGTAATTACCTATCTACAGTAAAAAATTCAAATCTTACCAAGATCTGGCAATATTTTACGGGATCTGATGTAAAATCTTGTCAGATAGGTAATTAGCCTGCCAGCTAATTACCTATGTAATTAGCCCACTGGCTAATTACCACCCTATTATAAATACGGGGTCACCCACCCCCTCATTTCAAAGGAGAAGAGATGAAAAATTTTATAAATTTCCAAAATTACCTTTGTGTCCTTTTTCAGTTCCGGGAGTCCCTAAAGTCCCGAAACTCTGTCAAAATACTTCTAGATTCGAGCTTCATCACCGACACTTGGTATAAGCTCAGTCTCTGATCTTTTTAGATCAAGATCCCACAGTGATCTTTGGTCTAAAAACGACCTAAATTTTACATTTCCCGTAGAAATAATCCAAGATTATAGCCATAACTTGGGTTAAATCTATTTTACCAACCAAATCACAACTCTCGACAACTTCGGTCTCGCACTGGCTCTCAAGTCATCTTGGACAGATGAAAAGGTAAATTGAGGGTAATTGGCTCTAAGCCCAACTTTAAAATTCATTAAAATCCATTTTTATTACTTTATTATCGCACATTGCATTTCATTTCTCTGGTTAAGTGAGCCACTGGAGCCACTTAAACTATAATATGCGTAAATAAGCTCGTAGGTATGGATGAAACATCCAGAATGTAAGGAAACTCTATCCGAGTTTCTGGGTCGAGACCCAAGCACTGTCGTTACTCTGCCGAAATTTCAGTAGCAAATGTCTATTTAGTAAGCCATTATAATGTCCATTTTATTTCTTGAATTTAATTCTTAAATAAAGCCATTGTAATGCAAAAATTACCACAAATTCCAAAGTTCCAAAATTAATCCAAACAATTTGAACAATATGAGTACTTATCATGTTCGAACTCAGAATCTCATTTTCTTTTCGGTATAAAAATCCCATCATGGATCAGTAAACCACAATTCCCGGTGGAGTTGAACCAGGTGGCGACTCTATTTTATTTTTAAATAAAGTAAAAATGCTTTATTTTAAAGATATCTTTTCTTAATAAAATGTGCAAATATATTTCTTAATATAATCACATTTTTTGCCTACAAATCCATCGCATTTAAGCAAACTAGATTTTCTCAAACCAGACCAAGCGTCGCAGTTTCCTTAAATTGCACTGAACTAAATTGCGCCCCGCACACCATACTCTGCGTGTACAACCATTCCACGAAAACGTTCGCCTGCTCACATTAGCCTTCTCATAAATGGCCTTATAGGACAGGAAGGAGTCGGTTGCCATCTCCTTTCCAAAAATAGGGAGTGCCCCTTCTAGAAGCTTGACGATCATTTCCTCAAGGCTGAGCTTAAACTTTATCAGAACTTGGGTTAACGTCCATCAGTTGAAATATTGCTTGAAGGTTTCACAAGGCAGCTGGCGAACTCCTTCAAGGTGTAGGAGGGTTGTTTCCATTATGGTATTGAAGCCGTAATGCACCATTAAAGCCTCAGAGAGAAGCTTCCAATCGGTGACGATGTGATGGGGCAAGGTGTGATACCATTCAATAGTGGGGCCCCGAAGGGAACATGGGAACATCTCAGTGAGTATTTTATCACTTAACTTCTTAACTCGCATTATGCACTCATACATAATGATGTGAGAGGTAGGGGCACCCGACCAATCATAATGCACCATATTAGACATGGTGAAATTATTGGGGACTCAATCATCACCTTGTTCAGGTTCCTTACCTTGGCTCGAGTTGGCACTTGATGGATATAGGCTTAAATCTCAAGTGTCATGCCCGAAGGTTGCGTGATATGGTCGTTGATCGATTGATGAGTGAGAGCTTCGGCCTCAGGTGTCATCCCCGGAGATTGTGTGACCTGGTTGTTGGTTCAGGAGGCCATCATTTTACGTATAAAAGATGCTACTTCAGGTGTCACACTCGGAGGCTGCGTGACCTGATCATGGTTCGGGATAAGTGGAGGTATGTGCAATCGGGAATGGGTAACCAGTTGGCTACTGAAAGGATTCTGGGGGTAGGTTATTCCCTTGGGAGTTATAATAAATTAGGGGACGCTAAAAGATGGCGAAGGCTAGGATCTACTGGAAGAAGCCAGATACTGGTGGGTAAACACAAGCAGAACCAAGCTCTAAACTAAGAGCCTCAAATTTTGAGTTACATAAGGGAGAATTGATGGGGATGTTGAGGTTTGCAGAAAAGTAGAAGCCTGCCCAAACTGGAATGGGCTTGACATGGGCTGAGTTGATCAATTCAGGTGGGTAACCGGCTGCATTAGTATTACCTCCATTGGGTAGGATAAATTCAAAGCAGAACCATTCTAGTTTTGAGCTTGCATATCAGATTTAGAAAGCCGGTCTGAATTCTTATCCTTCAAGGCTTGCCTAATAGCTGCTTGAATAGTATCTTGCATGGAGGCTTGAAGCCTATCCTAAAATGCGTCTGAATTCAGAAATTGGACCATAGCATTGGCAAAGTCAAAACTAGGGGGTTGCTGAGATCCTGCCCCCGAGGTGGGAGTAGGGCCTAACTGATCCTCAAGCGGAGGGATGTTCTCATCATTGTTTTGGAAAGACATGGATGGGTGAGAGGATTTCTGACTCAACTGAATATGTTCTGAATCTGACTCTCCACTGAAATCGGTGTACGGAACCCCTTCGATCTTTGTGGTGACTACTGGGGTAAGAGAACGACGGATCAAATGGTGCTTTAGCCTCCTCCAAATCGGAGTGCGACGATAACTTTGCCTCCTCCTAGCTGAAATTACAGGTAGTGGATCAGATCATGCATGGATTGTGTAATGCCATGGATGGTATGAATGACTTTCATTTTTGGAAAGTGATGCATGATATGCTCACGAGGATGGTTGCGATACAAGGGGTGATGTCATGATAAGAAATCATATCCCTCTAACATATGTGGGACGTTTATACCTCTCATCGCACATGGTGATTTGTTGTGACTCAATGGAGATATAAAAGAAGTCCTACGGATGTTGGTGCACCTCTTCCATGAGTGGAGATTGGTAAGGGTAAGTTGATTAGGATGGCTGGTCCTTAAAATCGATGCATGGGTAATGCATGGGCACATAGCACATAGCACACAAAGTGTCCCTCTTCTGACCTTATGACTCCTGTGTAACGCCGTTAAAAAAGGATGGAGGTTACTTGAACCCTAATAAACGACAAAGAAGTGTGTCCCATTAATTTTTATTGTTTTAGATCCTAAGGGGAGATGACTATAATGGCTTTACTAACGTGGCTTGGTATAGGGTTGTTGATGTAGAAGGTTCTCGTTTACCTTGATTCCATGTTACTCAATCCCTCCCCAAATAGGTGCGACCGGGAGATTTAATTTGGCCAATGATTTTAATACATCATCTCAATCTTTTAAACTTATTGAAAATTTTAAGTTCAAGTGTAAAGAGATTGACCCCAGAGGAGTCGCCACTGCGAGCAGATGACATTTCAGGCGGCTACAAAGCCAGGCCGGAGGACTGACCCCTTAAAATATTGGGTGCGTGTTGTGATAGAAAATGGGTTTTTACATATTTTAATGCTCAAAAGATACGAGATCGAAATACCGTATTTAAGACAGAGTCGCCACCCGATTCAGCTCAATCGGGAAATTTAGGTACGATTTTCCCACCGAGCGGTAGACCATACCTTAAATAGAGATTTTGAGTTCGGATGATGCTATCTATTCTACATTGGCCAATTTAAAAGTATCATTCTTTCTTATTCGGTTTTAATCCACCTTATTTAGTGTTTTCGATTTATATTTTGTGTTAGCGCATTTTAGCAAGCATTTAAAAGCGATAAATTATTACAGTCATCCAACAAATAAAAATGTGGAAATTAAAATAATAATTACAAGGCTTTTCAAATCCTATACATTTGTCTAACCATGAAATAAAATACTCGAAGGCATAACATACGTCTATCCTAAATCTACCTGCATGGAGAAGTTAGCACAAATACGGCACGTATACGAGGTATATCATATATAGTATGCATAGTTAGTAGACAATACAAGACTCTGATTAGCGTGATTGTGGCATAAATTATGGAGCCCGGTTGGATGGCGAAAAATGATTCTTAAACTGCGTTGTGGAAAATCTCATTTTTCATTTAGACTCGATTATTATTTTAACCGGTTTATTAGTGAAAATGCCACATGTTATGGGGTGAGGACTGTTTTTGGGGTACTCTGGATACTTATAGTTGCACTGTTCATACTAGCTTCGGAAATTAAACTAGGTTGAAATGAAAAGGAGAATAAATCTGCTATTCAAAATGCCATACCGCCGGCAGCATGAGTGAAGTCGACGGCGACATCAATGATGTCGTTGGCGGTTTCACTTACTTAGGCTAACAAACTGACATTTTAGGTACCGTAAAGAAAGGGTCCCACAAGAAAATAAGGTTGTTGGTGATAAAAGGAGCCTCTGGCGGTATCATTAGTGTCGTTGGCCACATGAATGATACCGCCGGCGGCTTCATTTGTCATTGGCTGTTTCACTTTCTTGCAACAGTAGTTAACGGTCCAAAAATGACCGAAAACCCAAAACTAAGCACAAAACACCAAATAATCACAACAAACAGCAAGAATAAATGTCAAAGAGCTATAAGACTCAGAATTTTTACCTCGGGGCCTTGAATCCACCTCTTCATGATCCAAATGACACCTCTAGGGAGCTTAAAATGACAATTTGGGTAGTGAACTAAAGATTTAAGTCTCTAAATCCTATTACATTGATTTTAAACCTAATGTTCTATTGATTTTAAGTTAATTCTAAGAGAATCAACCAAGAAAAACCAAGAAAAAATGGAGTAATTCCTCTTTTCTTACCTTTTCTTCACCTTATCTCGCTAAAATCACTCTATCTCACTAAAATTCTCTCTCAAATTCAAGATAAGAGTTGTTAACCCTTATTTCATCAGAAATGGGTCCTTTTATAGGGTAAAATCCGAAAGAACTGACTTTTCTCGATTATCCAGCGGGTATCGAGGAAAGGCATGGCAAAAAGTTGTCTACCTGCAAAAGTCAGATCGCCTACAACGTGGATGATACCGCCGATGGTATCATTGAAGCCACTGACGGCTTCAAGCTCTGCCAGGTATGAAAAGGAGGCATGGCCTAGTCTAAAAAGAGGATTATGGGTCATATCCACCCAAAAAGTGATTTAAGCGGGATTTTTGAGTTAATTAGGGTTATTTTGAATTTTTTAGGATAGGACTAAATTTATTTTTGGGTGCAAATCATCGGTTCGAGCTCCCACCGAATGCGTTATCGGTCACGTTGAACTGAATTTTTCCGAAAATAAAATTCATAAAGAATTTTTTGTCAGGAATAAAAATTCAAAAAGAATTTTTATATTGAGGATTAAAAATATGAATATACGTCATCATCGTCTCGCAAGAGGGACTGTGAATTTGCCTTGGAAAAAGATAAAGTGACAGCTTGCACAATTTCAGCAAAGGACAAAATGGACTAACATAGAGAGAGAAAAAGGTCACAACCTTTTTAACCTAGACCAATAGCAAGGCACGTGGAGTCCAAATAAAGACAACTTCGCATAGAATTTTGTTAGCACAAAAAGCCAAAGAAACGACGTCTGACAACTTTGTTGCTCCAATCCCAACAAATTCAAATGAGACATTTATTAGGTCTAATGGAAAGTCCAAGGGCTCCAGATACGCTAACTCATATCTGATCAATGGTGAAGATTCAAGATTACTCAACGGCTACATTTATAATCCGAGCCTATAAATAGGACGCTTTACAAGTTGAGAAGATGTAGTTGATTTGAGAAAGCTATTATCTTGAGAAACTTGTTATTCAATCAGTGATCAAAATCCCTCCAAGAACCCAAACCTTAAAATATGTTTGTAAGAATTCTCAACTCAAGTTATAAACTTGAAGAATTCAAAACCCATCTTTCTAAAAGATAATCATTGTAATATCTCATACTTGGGTGAGTATTGAGATAAGGGACTTAGCTTAAACTAGGGAGAGTTTAAGTGGTATATCCCTAAGAGAAAAGGACTTAGCCAAGCTAGGTGTTAGCCTTGGTGGTATATCCTACATCCGGAAGAGAAGAAATCTACAGAGACAACCTGCAAAGGACTTAGCCAAGCTAGGTGTTAACTATGGTGGTATATCCTACATCCAGAGGAGAAGAAATCTTTGGAGACAGTTGTAAAGGCTTGATTTCTGCCCGTGAAAGAAATCTCACTAGTGAATTTAAGCTTGGAGGAGGAAACTCCATGGACTCGACGTAGGTGGGGCCTAACTAGTATAAAAATTACTGTGTTTGATTTACTTTACTTTAAGCTTTTATTTTAAGTGCATTTTATTTAATATTTACATCATCTGGATCCCATAACTTTGATTCATATATTGCACGCTACACAAGGACTTTCTGAAAAGTCTATAATTCTACAAAAAGGGTCATTCACCCCCTTTGACCCTAGTAAACACTCATTAAGGGACCAACATCATCCTCCCATTCATTCTGGTATTTAACGCATTTGCAAAGGCGCGCGATGGCAGGAGAAGCACTCCAAAGATCAGTTTTGACTTAATTTTCTTAAAGATTTTCTCTGGATAATTCTTGTTGTGTAGTGATCCTTGTTGTCACCATTTAATTCCTTTTGTTTACGTGTGATGTGTAATATTGATTTCTACAAAAGGTGAGATAAATAAGAATATTTCATTTTTCCTCAAATGGAAAGGTAAGTGCAATAGTATAATCCACTTAACTCAGCCAAGATATAAATAGATAAGCGCAGCTGATGAACTATCTTAATAACATGGGCTGAGTGTACAATACTTAGTCAGCGAACATAAGTAATTGATCAACTCAAGACACACTGAGTTAAATCATAAAACTAAGTCAACCAAAATATTTAATTCTACCTTTGATTCAGAATATTTAGATAAATAACTTAGTCTAACTGATCTAACATTATTATTATTTTAATTAACTTAAATTGAACTACATTGACATGATCAAAACATCTAAGCACAACTAAGTCAGCCATAAAGTTAGTCCAACTTGTGTTGGGTTTCACAACCCTAGTGGAATATAATGCCTCGATTTATATCCCACAAGTAGCTTAACCCAAATAAAAGGTCATCTGACCTCAACCCGATCGACCTGACTCAAAAAGCCTCACCAGCTCACAATTGCATAATCGGGATTAAGTCACAGGCACGTAACATTCCGAGTAATGGGGGATGGTAGACCTTTGCTAGAGGAGTACCACAATCATTTAGGGTTATCGAAATTCTATTCACGGTCTAGAACATCAAGCCAATAAGTTCTAAGTAAAGGACTAGGGTTGATTAAGCTCTGGCGGCTCAATACTATGGGATCCTATAAGGTTACACACATTGGACCTTTCATCGGATAGAGTAAAGAATTGTTTAGACTGTGTCTATACCAAAAAAATACTAAGTAATGGTTAGACTAGGAATTTATTTTGACCGATGACTATTTTTATTAGGGTCATAAATAAATTAAACTTTGAATGGTAAAAAGGGAAAAAGGAAAGTTTTGTCAAATTGCAATGTAAGGGTTAGACCCTATGCATGTGGGACCTGCAGGTATGGGACACTTATAGTGGACTACCTTGGCTCACGCAAGCGCTTAGAGCTCTTGCGGGGTGCAGGCCTTACATGTGTTGCCTAAGGTAGCGCATGCGGCCCACAAAGATGCCTATGGCAGCGTATGCGGCCCAATTTGGCCTCCTATGAGCTAGGCTCGTGGGAAGGCCTAGGCAGCCCAGCTTGCAGCAAGGCTTGTCTTACACGCAGCTTGGGCGGCAAGCATATGCTTGTTGTGCATACCGCAAGGGCGGAATGGGAATTTCCTATTCCGCATTAAATGCGAGGGAGTTCTAGCTCCCCCCCTTCCCCCTATATAAAGAGGCCCTCACCTCCTTTGTTTAATGCACCAAATCCTTCTGAGAGCTTTGATTCTAGATTCTACAATTTTTTTCTCGAACTAGCTTAGAAGTATTTTTTGAGAAGTCTGATATTATTTGAGCACCTCTAGTATAGATTTTTAGGTGAGTTTTGGGGTGGTCTAGCAGCTATCTGTTACTCAGCAGTTCTTCTGATATGATGAGGTTTTTGTCGGTGGGGTTCATGTGGATACTTGTAGAGGTTATCCTACACTTGGAGGCTCGTGCCAAGTGGTCATTCTTTCGAAGGTCAAGAACCCATCAACTGGTATGTTCCCTTTTAATTATTAGGTCTTTTTCTTTCAGCATTTTTAGACCTAAATAATTATGCCTTAGCTAGGATATGCATGTTATAATTTATACTATGATATAACTTAATTTTTATGGTTTGTTTAGTATAATAAATTTATGCATGATAACCTAGATAGGGATTTTCTTTAGCCAGGGTGTTAGTTAATCATATGATGAATAGGAGTTCCTATGGGATAAGGGATAAAATTTTGAATTTCCAACATGCCTATTATGCATGTCCAACTTGACTATCAGTTCCTAACAAATGTATCGTACAATTTTTCCAAAAGGCATAGTTATGGGCAAATAACAATAGATGTTTGTTAATACTCAATCCTTCTTCTAGGAGTTAAGTAGTTTGATTCATTACTTTTAGTAGGAGTCTTTCACATCTATCACCCATGGTGATCTTTAAACTCTAGACTATTAAGTCTTAAAATTTGGGAGCTTTGCTTTGATACCACTTATTGGTCCCTGTGAGTGGGTGATAAGGGAGTCAAAGAGGGAGTGATTGACTCATACTCGCGAGATGTACAATAATGGACTTTTGGTCAAGATATATTTAAAGTTAATAAGTGATCACAATTCTATTGATGAATGATGTTTGATATGGTGCGATTATTTACTAAGTGGAATATAATTAATGAAAAGTGCATATAGTAAATAAAGACAAGTAAATCAAACACAGTGACTCTTATACTAGTCCGGACCCTGCCTACATTAGTCCCCAGATTTTCCTCTTTCGAGCTTTAATCCACTATATGCCACTCGTTCCGAGGTAGAGAAGCCTTTATAATTCGAAATCCCTCACACACAGATAGTACCCTTTTCTTGATGCTTCTGTTTCTTCAATCTAAGAGTACCATTCTCCTAGACTCTTTTAAATCCCAACTTCTCCAAGCTGTATTTAGGATTAAAGACCTCAACACTCTTGCTTAGTTTTGATCTTAACAAGCTTTCAATTACAAACTAGTTTGAGCGAGATTTGTTTGCTATTGGATTGCACTTGAAGGTGACTATGACTGAGTGCTTTTTTATGATTAGCTCGTCCAATTTGTTTTAGGCAGATAGAGTCCTATTTATACTTTCTTGGCTTGGAATGACCGTTGTGGCGTGCCTTTAAGAAAGTACACTTTGTGACCATTGCTGTAATAGAAATGCATTCCTCATAATGACTCTATTCATTGAAGTCTTTTACCGATGTCTCTTATCAGCTCTAGTTCTTTATGACTATTAGATTTATTGTTAGTTTGTAGATGATCTTCCCATTAGATGACTCCAAAATTGGTCAGCTCTGTCTTATGATATTGACTTTCAGTAGTTACACCCGTTTGGTACTTTTGCTTTCTACATGGTAGGTGTCAGGTGGCTGAAAGTAAATCTTTTGCTTAGTTGGTCAACTCACTTTCTTAATAGCTTCTTATCTCTTTTCGTGAAAGTCAGATATTCTGCTTTTTAGGATTGTAGAGATCAAGACAATTATCTTTGGAAAAGTGAAATCACGTGAGTTGCCTAGGGATCCTCAAATTTTTAGAGTTAGTTGTCTCTTATGAGAATCTTGATGTTTGAACCTTTCTTAGTCTCAAAGGATTGTCCTCCTTTTCTTGGTTATCCTTGGATTATGAGAGATAGCTTCTAAGACACTATATATGTTGTTTTACTCCTTCTAGAGTATCTGACTTTGAGAAATCCTTGTTTCTCTTTAGAGTTAGCCTCGATGCTACTTCTGAGATTTCCCATTCTAGTAGATTCCAAGTGTGAGAGCTTCTTTTTCTTTGGGATCAATCCTTGATGGGATACTTTAAATATTAAGATGTTTGGAAGTCTTAACATTGAAGTATTCTTGCTTTGTGGTTTCTGTTAATCAAGTTTTAATCATAACTTGTGGAGAGTTAAGTTATTCTGAGTCTTGGCTTGATTTATTCTATCTTCTAATGCTTGCTTTGTGGATAGGAGATTGATTAACCTTGTCAGCTTATAATCTTCTAGAAGATATTGCATTTGAACGCTTGATGACTCTTGTATCTGATTCTAGCCTTCGAAGATTGATAATTGATTGTCCTTCTGAGCTTTTATTATCAATATTACTTCTTCACCATCCGAGAATTTTACTTTTGCTTTCAAAGTGGTGCGTTGATTGTCTTTAGAAGATGTAACTTTGTATTTTCCATTATATGCTTCTAAGAAGATTTCATTTTCCATTGATTAAGAGATATCTTCATCTTTTATTCTTCTCTATCTTTTGAAGATGCTTGTGAGCCGTTGTCTTTTAGCTTTGTCTATTTTATGAGCGCGTAGTCTTTGATCTTTTTGTTATCTTCAAAACTTTGCTTCTGATCTTGAAACTTTAGTTTCTGAGAATCTGTCTTCTAAGCTAGGTTCAACAATCATAATTATCAATTATTATAATAATAATACTAACAGTAATTGTTATATGTATGATTATCAAATTTTTATTATAATAATTAATATTATAATTTTTATAAATATTCATTTATTAGTATTGTATTTATTTTGTTACTTAATAATAAATTATAATAATTAATATAAATATTCATTTATTAGTATTGTATTTATTTTGTTACTTAATAATAATTCTTCATCAGTATAATATTTTTTTTTGTAATTTATTATATTATTAGACCCCGTTTGTCTGCAGAAAAATAATGTGTAGGGGAAAATATTTTGCAAGGGAAATTATTTTACACGAAAATAAAATATTTTTCTGTGTTTGGCCTCATAGTGGAAAATATATTTTGGTGTTTGTTTAAAATATTGGAAAATATTTTCTAACCACAAAATTTAAGTACTTAATATTATTTATTTTAATATATTTACATTTTTATCATATGTATATAAAAATAGTAAAATATGTGAAATATTAATTATTATTTCATAAAAGCAAGTTGTGTAAAATAATTAATATTTTTACATAAATATAAATATAGATAGATTGAAAATGGTATGTAGTAACAATAATTGTTAAGGTGAAATATACATAGGCAATAATAGTGGTGGTGGTGGCTCTAGAGGTGTAGATGGAAGTAGAGATGGTGGTGGTGAAAGCAAAGTTGGAAATGAAATTAAAAAGATAATGGTGGTGGTGGCAAAACTTGGGTGAAGGAGGTGGAGATGGTGGTGGCGGCGGCGGCGGCGGAGGTGGAGTGGGTGGGTGGATACGGTGGTAATGGTTGTGGTGGTGAGATGGGAGAAATGATGGTGTTGATGGTTGAAGCGGGATGGAGAAAGTGAATGTGATAGATGAAGAGAAAATGTTTTCCGAGCTTTTAGAGGGGTAAAACATTATTCTTTATTTACATTACATTTTTGCATTGACTTGCAAAATATTTTTCATTAACTTATTTTTCGAACAAAACAAAAATCAGAAAATTTGAAAAATATTTTCCTACATAATATTTTCCGGCAAACAAACGGGACCCTAATTCACATTAACAATATTAACTAAAATAACTATTTTTAAAATTAAAATTAACTATATTTATTATCATCTTATTAATTAATAGGATTGAATTCTAAACTAAACTGAATGAACATTGAACTGGACTAAATTGAAAATAAAAAGAATAAAACCTTAATTTCTGTGATATCATAATTTTTACAATTTATAAGGTATTTAATCAAACACTTCAATAAGTTTGTGTTTTTCATAAAAAAAAGTTTGTGTTTAGAAAATATTCAAATCCTTGTTTGTCTTAGCTAGGTTAGTAAAGCCCCTTAGGCCTTAACTAAAGATGTGAGCAAAATTCACCTACAGGCGACCTCGCCCCGCAACAGTAAGGTCACAGGAACCAACTCTTAACAGCTAAGTCCTTCTTCTTCCTCCTTTTTACAGCCTAAAAAAATCCTCTTTTTCTCTTTTCATTATTGTTATACTCCATATTTTCTCCCTTTCCAATAATTCATTCGATTGAAATCCTTCCGTTTCTTCTTTCTCTCTGTATGTCAATTCGATCAGCCATAGTTTCTTCTCCGATCCATCAATTCCGATTGTAATCACGGCCGAAAACTGGGTGCGAATCAGTCCCAGTCTCACTCCCATCCCGGCGTGGGGCTCTGGTTCTTCATACGTTCCAACAATGCTCCTCGTTCCCATACCCTTCACTATCTAGATCAGCAGCAACGACAACAACTACAACAGCCGCAGTTTGTTACCCGCCATCCTCCTCATCCTCCCCCTCCCCTTTCTTCTATGGAACAGTCCAGTTCTTCTCATTCTTCTAATTCTGCTCCTCTCCAGGAGGAGACCGAGTATCTTGCTCGATATCTCGTTATTAAACACTCATGGCGAGGCCGCTATAAGCGGATTCTTTGTATATCGAATGTTTCGATTATCACTTTGGACCCTAATACACTGTCGATTACCAATTCTTATGATGTCGGTGGTGATTTTGATGGCGCCTCTCCAATTGTTGGTCGCGATGAGAATTCTAGTGAGTTCAATTTGAGTGTGAGGACTGATGGTAAAGGTAAATTTAAGGCGATGAAGTTTTCGTCTAGGTGTAGGGCCAGTATATTGACTGAGCTGCATAGGATTCGGTGGAATAAGCTCAGTGCTGTTGGAGAGTTCCCCGTGCTGCATCTGAAGAGAAGGAACGGAGATTGGGTGCCTTATGTAAGTAATTTCCAATTATAGTGGTTTATCTTCTTAGCATATGTGTTGAAGTATTCAGTTTTTTTTATAATGGTATGTGCTTATCTTTTATCTGGTCCTTCATTGTCTTTGTTAATTTGTGAGCTCCGCAGATTATAGTTGAATTAATGCTTTTCTAGGTTTAGTACAAATATAAATTGTAGCTACTAGAGGTTATTTCTTGTGACTTGTGAGTCAAATGTATTTGAATTTAAAGCTTTGGCATTTATCATGAGGATGCTGTTTTAACCCTGACGAAGGCTTGCTTATTCTCGATGAATATGTATTCTTGCATTTCTTTAGTTCTTCCTTCTGCTCGTGCTGACATGACTGAGTATATGGTATATATGTGTTGAGTTTTCCTCTATAGTTGTTGATGTTGTTAGTATGTCCTGTTCCTGCATTTTCTTACTTCACCTGGTGAGCTTGTTAGACCATATTTCAATTTGAAGCTTTACTATGAGTAAGTTACGGGCTCTGTTCTTTTCAACATATAATCCGTTCAGTTTAGTACTTGTAAGTACTAATTATATATGCTGAAATAAGTACATTTCAATTCATTTTAGTTCAGTACACCTACATATAAGTTGAAAAAAACAGTGCCATAGTATACTAGTAGAGGTTATCTTTTGCTAGATAACTTAATATGTATCTCTGAAGCTTGTCTACCGAGTTGGCTTTTATCACAAGGATGCTATTATAACCTGGATGAATGCATAAATGTTCTTGATGAATCTGTGTTCCCGTTTTTGCTTTTCAAGCGAGCAAACCATAGAAAACTTTTCGCTTGTGTTCTCAGTTACCGAGATCTCTAAAAACTTTATGAACCGTATGAAGCCAAAACCTCATTAGAATTGAGTCCAATACATGTAGATTAGTTCTATGAGCTTTTAATGTTTCTGGTTTGAGATTATGTTTTTCCTTTTGTTTGGTAAACTGCTGATTTATTAGTTTGCTTCATTGTGCAGAAATTAAAAATCACTCATGTTGGAGTCGAACTTATTGAATCAAAATCTGGAGATTTACGCTGGTGCTTGGATTTTAGAGACATGAATTCCCCTGCCATTGTTCTCCTTTCGGATGCATATGGAAAGAAAACAAGTGATTATGGGGGTTTTGTACTTTGTCCTTTATACGGAAGGAAGTCTAAAGCTTTTCAAGCTGCTGCAGGAACCACTAGTGCTGCAATTATTTCAAACTTGGTAGGATCATCTCTGATGATTAAGATATGATATTAACTGACATTTTTGAATTGATGTGCTGTTTCCGTATGTACATTTTTTTGGCTGTTGTAAAAGTGTCTTATGATACAAATAACTTTATTTGTTCTTCTGCAGACTAAAACAGCCAAATCAATGGTTGGTGTATCATTATCGGTGGACAATTCTCAATCCCTGACTGTACTGGATTATATTAAGCAAAGATGTAACTATTTATGGACGGTCAAATAACATGTTTCACCTTTTCTTAGATTTTTGTGTGTGTTATGATTAAGACTTATTTATCTGCTGAATGTAGCGAAGGAGGCTGTCGGAGCAGAGGAAACCCCTTGCGGGGGTTGGTCAGTTACTCGGTTACGTACTGCCGCACATGGAACTCTAAATGTTCCTGGATTGGGTTTGAGTTTTGGCTCCAAAGGTGGACTTGGTGAGCATGGTGATGCTGTGTCTCGCCAGCTCATTTTAACAAGGGTTTCACTTGTTGAAAGACGTCCTGAAAACTATGAAGTAAGTAATGGAGAATTACAGTTGGTCTTTTGTTGATGCCATAGTATATCTTTATCATCCAATTGGTGTTCCTCTTGGTTTAGCTTTAAACAGATTTAATGCCATTTGGAAAATCTTTAATAAATATTAATTAGATATTTGCAGGCTGTTATTGTTCGCCCTTTATCTGCAGTTAGTGCGCTTGTTAGATTTGCTGAGGAGCCCCAAATATTTGCCATCGAGTTCAACGATGGCTGCCCCATGCATGTGAGCATTACTAACTTTTATCATTAATGTTATTTCTTAATGTATGTAAGTTTTCAATGTAGGTTTATGTATATAAGTTTCTAATGTTTATGCCATGAATGTAGGTTTATGCAAGTACATCTCGTGATAGTTTACTTGCAGCAATTCGGGATGTGTTGCAAACTGAAGTAGGTATATCTGTTCCCTGTTGGATTTTGATAGGTTTATTGCCTGTAGAAGTTTGAATATGATGTTTCAAGTCCTTTTGTTTTCCATGATTTTGTCTGTTGGCTAATTAGATTTACTATTACTGGACTATTTAATGCAACAACAACAATTTTACCCCAGTGCCTAACAAGGCTCCCGCACAAGCGGGGTAAGGGGGTCGGGTGTACGCAGACTTACCCTTGAGAGAGGTTGTTTCTAGTTGACCCTGAAGTGGAGTTGCAACAACTATCCTTGACTTAACAATAAAAGAAGCTCAGACAGTTTAATGAGTCATTTTGCTTTAGTGCATTATAATTTAAAGCCAAATAATGGTGAATCTTTGGCCCCATCAAAATAATGGATGGGACTACTTAATGCAGAAGTTATAATTTTATGCTTCTGATTTGTGGGGTATGGTTTTGCAGGGTCAATGCCCAGTACCTGTATTACCAAGACTGACTATGCCTGGTCATCGTATTGATCCACCATGTGGGAGAGTGAATTTATTAATAGGACCACAGCGCCCTAGTGCTGACATTGAAAGTGCATCAATGCATTTGAAACACTTAGTTGCAGCTGCTAGAGATGCCGTTGGCGAAGGCAGTTCAATTCCTGGCTCAAGAGCTAAACTTTGGCGCAGGATAAGGGAGTTCAATGCTTGTGTTCCATATAGCGGAGTTCCTCCTAATATTGAGGTGCCCGAGGTAACTTTGATGGCCTTGATTACAATGCTTCCAGCTACACCAAATCTTCCTCCAGAAGCTCCTCCCTTTCCTCCTCCTTCTCCTAAAGCTGCTGCAACAGTGATGGGTTTTGTTGCATGTTTACGGAGACTTTTGGCTTCAAGAACTGCAGCTTCACATGTGATGTCCTTTCCTGCTGCAGTTGGTAGAGTGATGGGTTTGCTTAGAAATGGTTCTGAGGGTGTAGCCGCTGAAGCTGCAGGTCTGGTTGCAGCTCTTATCGGTGGTGGTCCTATAGATCCAAGCTTATTAACAGATACTAAAGGAGAGCGTCATGCCACAATAATGCACACAAAATCTGTCCTATTCGCTGATAATGGTTACATTATTATCCTTGCAAACAGATTGAGACCCATGTCTGTATCACCTTTACTGTCAATGGCTGTTGTTGAAGTTCTTGAGGCCATGATATGTGAACCTCATGGTGAAACTACCCAATACACTGTTTTTGTTGAACTGTTACGACAGGTAGCAGGTCTGCGTCGCCGGCTATTTGCTTTGTTTGCACATCCTGCTGAAAGTGTGAGGGAAACAGTTGCAGTGATTATGCGTACAATCGCAGAAGAAGATGCAATTGCAGCTGAGTCCATGCGTGATGCAGCTTTACGTGATGGTGCCTTGCTAAGGCATTTATTGCATGCTTTTTACCTTCCCGCTGGTGAGAAATGCGAGGTTAGTCGACAGCTTGTTGCTCTATGGGCTGATTCCTATCAACCAGCTCTAGATCTTTTGTCTAGAGTTCTGCCTCCGGGGCTTGTTGCTTATTTGCATACACGTTCGGATGGAGCTCAAACTGAAGATGCAGATCAAGAATTATCATTGATTAGCAGGAGACAAAGGCGTTTACTTCAGCAGCGTAGAGCACGTCCAGGGAGAGGAAATGTATCTCAAGATCATCTTGTAGCTTCTGTTAATAATTATGAAGTTGGTGATCATGTCAGATTGGCAAATGCTGGTGCTCTGAGAGGATCAGATATACAATCTGGGCAAATTTCGGCTGTCTCAACAGTTGAGAATCTGCCTACTGGTATTCCATCTTTAGGGGCTTTGCAAAATGAGCAATCACTAGCATCAATTGATGCACCTGCTGTGCATGAGTCTTCCGTGCCCAATATTTCTAATTCCGTAGACTCAGACACTTATGCAACTGGTTTGCAGAACACAGGCCTGCCAGCTCCTGCACAAGTGGTTGTGGAGAATACACCTGTGGGTTCGGGTCGTCTACTATGTAATTGGCATGAATTTTGGCGAGCTTTTAGCCTTGACCACAATCGTGCGGATCTGATCTGGAATGAGCGCACAAGGCAAGAACTGAGAGAAGCTTTGCAGGCTGAGGTTCATAAACTGGATGTTGAGAAGGAACGTACTGAAGATATTGTGCCTGGAGGTGCAACTGTAGAGTTGATGACTGGGCAGGAAAATGTGTCACAGATATCTTGGAACTATTCTGAATTCTGTGTTAGTTATCCTAGCCTATCTAAAGAAGTTTGTGTTGGTCAATATTATCTGCGATTGCTGCTTGAGAGTGGCAGCAGTGGCAGGGCACAAGATTTTCCTCTCCGTGATCCAGTCGCTTTCTTTAGGGCTCTTTATCATCGATTCTTATGTGATGCAGACACTGGACTTACAGTTGATGGCGCTGTCCCTGATGAACTGGGTGCATCTGATGATTGGTGTGATATGGGAAGACTAGATGGTTTTGGTGGAGGGGGAGGCTCTTCTGTGAGAGAACTTTGTGCAAGAGCAATGACCATAGTCTATGAACAACATCACAATACAATAGGTCCTTTTGAGGGTACTGCACATGTTACAGTTCTTTTAGATAGGACTGATGATAGAGCTTTAAGACACCGTCTTCTCCTCCTTTTGAAGGTATTTTCTAACCTCCACTAGTGTTCTGATGCGTTCTTTTTCTCTGAATCATAATCATTTGTTTTTTAGGCTTCAGCTTTTTCGTCTATTTATAAATTAATTTCTGATAAATTGAGCATGATTTAGACTCTCCTCTTTGCTGTTTGTATGGGAGTTCAACTGGCCAAATTTTGGCCTTATCATCAGTGATGCATTTACTACTTGCAACAAGATGACTTAATGATGATGCTTACTTTGGAAAAATTAGACAAACATTAGATCGGAGTGTTTTAAGTATTCTTTTCAGTCCTAAGAATGACATCAATTCGATTATTTGTTTCATCAACATATCTCTATATGCAGGTCTTGATGAAGATTCTACCTAATGTGGAGTCTTGTGTTTTGGTTGGTGGATGTGTGTTGGCTGTTGATTTGCTGACAGTTGTTCATGAAACTCCAGAAAGAACTGCGATCCCTTTACAGTCTAATTTATTAGCTTCTACTGCATTCATGGAACCACTCAAAGAATGGATGTTCATTGACAAGGATGGTGCACAAGTTGGACCTGTTGAAAAGGATGCTATTAGAAGGTTTTGGTCAAAAAAAGAAATTGACTGGACAACCAAGTGTTGGGCATCCGGGATGCTGGAATGGAAGAAATTGCGTGATATTCGTGAACTTCGTTGGGCATTATCAATTCGTGTTCCAGTCCTAACTCCATCTCATGTAAGACATCATGTAACTATGACCTTAATGTATTAATTGTGCTCCCCGGTGTTTTTGCTGCTCTCTGGCCAGATAATATTTCTATTTGATATTCAAGAGCACATGAATCTTTTCTACTTTCATTTTCTTAATTGTTGTATTGTGATGGTGGAATTTTGACAACTCTTTGGCCTCCGTCATCAGCTGGTACTTTCCAATCTATTCCATGGACGATATATCTGCTCAATACATAGAGATATATGTTATTCCCATGAAGATATATCTCTAGTGTTTCTTTTCTTCATTTGCCACCTTTTCTGTTATCAATTAATAAGTGGATATTTTTTATAGGTAGGGGATGCAGCATTGTCAATCTTACACAGCATGGTATCTGCTCATTCGGATTTAGATGATGCTGGAGAGATAGTCACCCCAACACCAAGGGTAAAGCGCATATTATCAAGTCCTCGTTGCCTTCCACACATTGCTCAGGTAATCTTTTCAAATGCATATCATATTATGAATGATATTTTTATTTCCTTGAAGTCGAAGATGATTAGATAACACTCTAAAGCAACACAGACCTGTTAGAGCCAGGTTATAATTCAGGACTGTATATTCTGGCACTTGCTTACTGAAACATGCGTTCAATTTCTACAAGTGTGTTTGTCCGTTCTTGATGTATACTACATTTGTTTTAAGACTTTTACTACAGTTATGATTGTAATAGGAATTTGACAACCATGTTTTTTGTTGATTATGGAGAGAGTAGGGTATGCGCATATGATGAAATGAGAATGAACGGTTTGTTAGGTTAGGTGTTGCATTTTTTGGTCGTTGTAAGGTTTTATTAGAAGGTATTTTTTTGCAGTCAATAATGTCTATTTCCTTTTTAGCTGTTACTATCCTATTAATTTAACAGCAAATTAACAAAAATGCTGACGTATTCACTAAAACCTTGTTCGCGTAGGCTATACTTTCTGGAGAACCAAGTATAGTGGAGGCTGCTGCAGCTTTGTTGAAGGCTATTGTTACCAGAAATCCTAAGGCTATGATTCGTCTCTACAGCACAGGGGCATTCTACTTTGCCCTAGCATACCCTGGTTCCAATCTCTTTACAATTGCACAATTGTTTGCTGTAACTCATGTCCATCAAGCATTCCATGGTGGTGAAGAAGCTGCTGTTTCCTCATCATTACCACTAGCAAAACGCAGTGTATTGGGTGGACTTCTCCCTGAGTCCTTGTTGTATGTGCTGGAGCGTAGTGGTCCTGCAGCATTTTCTGCTGCAATGGTTTCAGATTCTGATACTCCGGAGATTATTTGGACACACAAAATGCGAGCAGAAAATCTAATTCGTCAGGTATGTAAAAACTTTACATGAAACATATGTTGTATTTGTTTATTTTCTTTTCTTGTTTTAGTTTTGCTGTAGATATCTATAAACTAGAACTAATTTACTCCTGAACTTTTCACCAGGTCTTGCAGCATCTGGGTGATTTTCCCCAGAAATTGTCACAGCACTGTCATTCGTTGTACGAATATGCTCCCATGCCACCAGTGACATATCCAGAGCTACGAGATGAAATGTGGTGTCATCGATATTATCTTCGAAACTTATGTGATGAAATTCGATTTCCAAATTGGCCAATTGTTGAACATGTAGAGTTTCTGCAGTCATTGTTGGTGATGTGGCGTGAAGAGTTAACGCGAAGACCTATGGATCTTTCCGAAGAAGAAGCTTGTAGAATATTAGAGATATCACTAGAAGATGTATCGAGTGATGATGCAAAATATAAACAGACTTTTGACACTTTTGAGGAGGCTAACAATATATCAAAGAAAATCGAGAACATTGATGAAGAGAAGCTCAAGCGGCAATATAGGAAACTTGCAATGAAATACCATCCTGACAAAAACCCTGAGGGAAGGGAGAAATTTCTCGCTGTGCAGAAAGCCTATGAACGCCTTCAGGTAATTAGAGTTTATTATATATATATATATATATATATATATATATATATATATATATATATATATATATATATATATATATATATATATATATATATATATATATATATATATATATATATATATGTATAAATGCCATACTCCACAAAATCAAGCTGTTACATTCCACTATTGTCGCCAAATTCTAGCTTGAGTGATCAAAGATTAATATCCTGTTATATCTGTACTTGGTTCTTTTCCTTATATCCACCTACAATCATGCTTTTCATCTCTTAGCAGGAAAAAAATCCATTTGTATTTGTTTGAACGAAACAAAATTACCTCAAACGTCTAGCTAGAATTTCAAAACACCAGTTTTAATTGTAAAATACAATGCCGGTGCCTTCCTATTATCGTAGTATACCCAGCTATCAGAATTTCTATCATAGATTCGCAATACTGAAATGAATTTGCGACTTAATTTGTTCGATTCACTGTTCAATGTTGCTTGTGTGTTAGAATGCAAAGTTTGACTTTCTAGATTGGAAACACTTTGTTATGCTAATTGCATGTTTCTGTTTGTGAATTGTTTGGTGCTCTACTTTTCTTGTTGACTTTCGTTTTACCCCTTAAAATGTTGTCTGCTCCTTATGTCAACTTGTGTTGTTTATAGGCCACCATGCAAGGCTTGCAAGGACCTCAACCTTGGAGGTTATTGCTTTTATTGAAAGGGCAGTGCATCTTGTACAGAAGATATGGAGGTGTACTAGAGCCTTTTAAATATGCCGGCTATCCCATGTTGCTTAATGCAGTAACTGTGGACAAAGATGACAGCAATTTCCTTTCTTCAGATAGAGCACCTTTGCTTGTTGCTGCATCTGAGCTTACTTGGCTGACGTAAATGCTGTTACTATGAAGTTTCTTTTTCTTTTGAGTTTATTTTGTATTGAACTTTGACATATTTGATGGGCTTCATTTCTTGTTACTTGCTAATATATAGGTGTGCGTCTTCTTCACTAAACGGCGAAGAGCTTGTAAGGGATGGAGGGGTACAACTCCTTGCAAATCTTCTTTCTCGCTGCATGTGTGTAGTGCAGCCAACTACTTCTACCAATGAACCATCTGCCATTATTGTTACAAATGTGATGCGAACTTTTTCCTCTTTGAGTCAATTTGAGAGTGCCAGAGCCGAGATGCTTGAATTCTCTGGGCTAGTACATGATATTGTGCATTGTACTGAACTTGAATTTGTCCCTGAAGCTGTTGATGCTGCCCTAGTGACAATTGCACGCGTTTCTGTGTCCTCTGGATTACAAGATGCCTTACTCAAAGCCGGTGTTCTATGGTAAATTGTTATATTTTGTGTCATGAAATCATGTGTTTGTGTATTTAAGCATTATAAACACACACACACACACACACACACACACACACACTATTTATGTGTGTGTGTATGTGTGTTTGCCTCTGGGCCTGCATGTTTATTGTTGTTAATGTAATATGTCAGCTGTAATTTGGTGACGATCATTTGATTGAACTGGTCCGGTGCACATGTTTATTGCATACTGTGCACCTTTTGGTCTGAAGTCTATTATATTTGGGCCGCGTTATGTTTTGAAATTTTTCCGATTGGACATGTAGTTCTGAACATTCTTTTGCTCATAGCCATGCAAAATTCACATCTTCTGGACTCTGTCAGAGTTTGAAATTATTAACCATTCCCTCAACTGCCTAATCTTCTTACCTTGTATTTGTTGTTGTTTGAGATCTCTCTAGTTCTGCAGTGTTAAATTTCTTTTCGGGACTTCATAATGGAAGTCCAGTTCTTAATATTATGTTAGCTAGTCTGGCTAAGCGCAAATCTTACAGCTCCGAGAGTTGATTGGATTACCATATTACCTGTGCTGTCTTGATTCTAATGGTTATCCTGAAATTGATATTTTGCTGGAAGGGGAATTCTCAAACTTGATTAGTCAATCTATTGCGTACCTTATGCCTTCCAAACCCACTTTTGTTTGCCCATGCACTAGTTTTGTGGGTTAATTAGTTCATCTTTTGCAGATCAGGTTCAGTATCTAATATAAGCTACATTATGGTTATCTGTTTGCTGCTTGATTATATCCATTCAATACTTTAGACTCTAAATATGTTGACAATGATTGGTGCAATGTTACATGTCCATCAAGGTTCATATGTTTGCTTTCATTACTATGTTTAACTTTCGGTTCTTTTAGGTATCTTTTGCCGTTATTACTTCAATATGACTCGACAGCTGAGGAATCTGATAAGATGGAGTCACATGGAGTTGGTTCTAGTGTTCAAATTGGAAAAAATATGCATGCTGTTCGAGCAGCTCAGGCCTTGGCAAGACTCGGTGGTTTCTGCACCGATGGAAGTTCAACACCTTATAATGCACCAGCTGCTGATGTGCTTAAAGCTTTGCTAACTCCAAAACTTGCAAGTATGTTGAAAGAGCAATTACCAAAAGATCTGCTGTCAACATTAAACACAAATCTAGAATCTCCGGAGGTAAATGCAGTTAGTGTTTCAACAGAAGAATTGCTCTTGATTCTTTATTATTGGAATTTTATTGTTGGATTTTTTTCTTTTCAAAAATTTGTGCAGTTGCGCTTACATTAAATAGAAAGAAAAATCCCCATCCACCACGGATTGGTGGATGTAGTTAGACATTCACTTGGTTGCCTGTCCTTTTAAGCTTTCAGGACACATCATTATCAAATTCTCTTTCTTCTTTGTGCATTTCATTTATGTTTATGGTTATGGATATTAGTTCATGGACTTTGTAAGTCTTTAAATGTTTATTGGAATCTTGTATGGTACATTACCTACTGGTTTAATTGGTTGTCCCTTCACGAGTTGATGGATAGGAAATTTATTCGAGAAAATCCGAAGTATGTGATTCATTGTTTAAATAATAAAGGTGGAAGTTTTTGAGTAAAGGATAGAATCTGTCAGGGAAGAAAAAACTATGCCATGCTCCCAAAGTCTCTTCTTTCAGATATCTCTTTGCCACACTCGTTCAGGATTTATTGATTCTGTTGTTTATATGCAAAATATCTGTACCTGATTCTTCTGCTTTACGATTACGAACAAGAGGGCCTGTCATGATATCAAGGAATTAGGTCTGGTATTGTAAAGGGTAGTTAAGTCTTTGTATTAGGCGGGTTGTTAGGAAGGTTGTTATATATACTAGTATAAATACCTGATAAACAATTAATGAAAATACAATTACAATCTGTTGCTCCCTCAAAACTTCTTCTTCCCTAATCTCTTCTATTCTCTCCCTAAATCTCTTTTGTTCCTAAAGTCCCAAGTTGTGGCAATGGTATCAGAGCTTTCCGGTTCTCAGCTTCTATGGGTAACCGTACAGAATATGAATCATCCCATTACGAAAGAAGATTTGAGGCAACGCATTACAAAGGATATTCTTAATCAGGTTTTTTCATTGTATGGTTTTGTGAACAATATCATAGTTCGCCCACCAACAACTGAATTGAGAGCACTGATATGTTTCCAGTCTTTTGAAGAAGCTGTCTCGGCCATGAAATTCCTCAATGGGCGAAACATTTATGATAACTGTTGCCGGCTACAGATCCAAGATGAGCCATGGGAAAATGATTTCGTGGTGGAAAAGAAAGAGAAGCAATCAGAAGAAAACAAAGAGTTTAATGAAAGAAGGACGGAAGTTTCCATCAACGTTTCCGTGGAGCTTCCCGTGGAGGAGACTAAACTGACAGTGTTGAAATCGGAAACAAGATCGGTGGATCCGGAAGAGCCAACTGCGCAGCAGGTTTTTGATCTGAAATTTGAGACAAAATCAGAGGACTTAGAAGAGCAAGCTGAGCAGGTAATCAGAGTGAAATCCGAAACAAAGATAGCGAGTTATGAAGAGCAACAAAAATGGCCTCCTAAGGAGGGAAGTAATTGTCAAGAAGGGAGTGATGATGCGATCAAAAGAAACTGGAGAAAGAGGCGAAGAAAGAATTGTAAAGATCCGAAGATGAGTGCTCTGAAAGTTTTTAGAAGGGGAATGGAATTAGAGCTAAGGAGATGGTTGCAGAAAAGAGAACGAAGAAGGAATGGCAAGAGGGCTGGAAAATTCTTTGAATTCAGGCCCAAGCCCACCAGGTATGGCTTAAAAGAAACCCAAATTCACCATCTGTCTTTTCAAGAGACAGCCATCCTCTGTTTATCGGTGGCCATGAATTTAGTCTTGAAGCCCTATTTTCCGATGTCGGTGCAGCAGCAGGAGACTTAGTCGTTCTTTCCCCATTCTCAAACTTACTTTTTCTGACAACAGGAGCCTCAAATATTGCTGTAAGTACTAAAATTCTGCAGTCAATTATTGATGTTGGGTTATTCTCTTCTATGCTTTTGGTTGGTTCTATTGGGGTTGGGAACAAAGAGACTTTAGCCAATCATAGACGATTAAGGTCTGTTTGAGAAGAAAAGGGATTCCTCTGTCGCATACAAACTGTTCGATGAAATGCTTGAAGGCAAAGTAGGAAGGAATAAAGACAGTCATTGTGAAGCTGTTACTGCTCCTAGGAATATATCTATTGTTGATGCCTACAATGGAGGAAAACAGTATGAATTGAGGAAGCAGAGAAGCCCGGAAGCATGGAAGCAAGTAGCAGTAAATGAGGCAGCCGAGGTTGTTGTAGCTGTGAATTTTCAAGATCTTAAAGACATTGCTTTTGTCACAATTGTTCCTATAGCTAATAGATATTCTGCACTTGTGGGGAGCATTCTTATTGTTGCTTCACTTTATACACAAGTTGTAATTCATCAATGGATAGTCAGTGAAATAATTTCCAATGCTGCTGGAAATTTAATGGTTTTCGAGAATTGTGTGCCCAAATTACTAAGAGGGGATGCTAAGCCTCAGTTTCTCAACCAGTTGGTCCAAAAGTTGAGTTCTATTGATCATCAACAGCTTATTCTTGTGTACACCTATAAACCTGGAGATGATAATAATATCAGGTTGGCCAAGGTTAGTGAAAGGGGAATTAGAGTCAAAGTTGAAGACACTGGGCAGCTAGCAAGCCAAATTGAAGGTCAGTTAACCCCTACTTCTGGAGTAGAGTTAGAAAATGATATTGAGACTCCTTTATTAGTTGTAGAGGCTGTACAAAAGGCATCGTTGCTAGAAGAAAATATAAAACTAATAGAAGATGTTATGCAATTGCTGGTAAATTCTCATAGATAACGAATTGTGAAGCTTCATTACTTTGTTGTCTTAATTGGACTTACTCTTGATCTTTTTCTTTTTGGGAGGAAACTTAAATTTGCACTGCTTAGCGTACCTACAGCTGTTGGAGTAATGAAATTGGGGAGGGAAGTTGCTGAATATATCACTGGAACTTTTATGAATCCTATAATGCTCGATTTTGAGAAGGTTGAAGAAGGTTTAGGCTGCTTGCTAGTTACTTTATCTGAAATAGAGCCCAGCTCGATAGAACATTTGAAGGAGCAACTGAAGTTACTTGGAGTCACATGGATTGATCATGTGTTTGTTGGAGAGACATATTCATTTGAAGTTCTCAGAAAAAATCAATTTGCTACACAAAACAAAGAAGCCTTGAAGTACGTTAATCTAGTTAAGGCTCTTCCAGTGGTAATTCAGGAGCAGCAACTACTGCAAGTGTTTTTATTAAGAACTTCGAATTAGCACCGGGTTTTTGCCGTGCTTTTGCTTCAGAGTGGCGCAGTGGAATATGTGCATCAAGGAAGGTTGATTTGAAGGTTAAAGGAGAGTGATCGAGTCGATAACAGACTTGGGGAAAAGTCTGTCTTTAAGGGGGGAGGATTGTCATGATATCAAGGAATTAGGTCTGGTATTGTAAAGGGTAGGTAAGTCTTTGTATTAGGCGGGTTGTTAGGAAGGTTGTTATATACACTAGTATAAATACCTATGTAATGTAGTGAGATAAACAATCAATGAAAATACAATTACAATCTGTTGCTCCCCCTAAACTTCTTCTTCCCTAATCTCTTCTATTCTCTCCCTAAATCTCTCCTGTTCCTAACAATTCAAGTCCCAAGTTGTGGCAGCCTTGCAAATAGTTTCATTCAATTTTTTAAGTTCTCTTCTCTTAGTTCCCAACACACAACATAGCCAATGCTTAGACTTTATATCAAGAGTGGTGTTTAATGAGATAATAATTGAATAGCTACTGATCTATATCAATGGGAAAACAATAAAATTAATAACTGCTTTTCATATGTTCAAGTTTACTTGTGTATATCATTACTTTTATTCCTTTGCCTGCCCATTTTGTCGTAGTTGAAGGTGCAGACATTGGAAATCAAATCTCTGTAGTGCTTATTTTATTTTATTAAATGTTTGTGGCTGTAGATTATCTGGAACTCATCAACTCGAGGGGAACTCCTAAAATTTATTGATCAGCAGCGTGCGAATGTGGGACCTGATGGTTCCTATGACTTAAAAGACTCCCAAATGTTTTCATACGAGGCATTATCCAAAGAACTCTTCATTGGCAATGTTTACTTGAGGGTCTATAATGATCAGCCAGACTTTGAGATTAGTGAACCAGAAGCATTCACTGTTGCGCTCATTGATTTTATATCATTTTTGGTGCGCACAGAATTTGCTGTAGGATCAAATGCGCAGAACAAAATCAATTCCAGCGATTCATCCTTTGAGGCGTCAGAGATTCAAGATGATACTGATGCTACTATAAATGGACATGAGCCTGATGAGCCAAGTGTAGTCTCGGATGAAAAGGATGAAAAGTCAATCGATAAAGAAGAGTTGAAACCAGTCAAAAGCCTTAAAATGGGATTGATGTCACTGAAGGTACATTGTTTTCTTCTACTTTGTGAACTGTTACTGATAATTTGGCTGACATTTCTCTTTCTGATTGACAGCACTTACTGACAAAAAATCCAAGTTTGGCCTCTATATTTTCTTCTAAAGAGAAGCTACTGCCTCTCTTCGAATGTTTTTCTGTGGCTGTTCCACCAGAAAGCATGATTCCTCAGCTTTGTCTTGGAGTTCTGTCTCTCTTGACTACATATGCTCCTTGTTTGGAGGCTATGGTTGCTGATGGATCTAGTCTCCTCCTTCTATTACAAATGCTTCACTCCACTCCATATTGCCGTGAAGGGGCTCTTCACGTCCTTTATGCTTTAGCAAGTACTCCTGAACTTGCTTGGGCTGCTGCTAAACATGGTGGAGTTGTGTATATTCTTGAGCTTCTCTTGCCTCTGCAAAGTAATGTTCTCCTATATCCTAACTCTAATTATTTCATGATAGCTCTTTTATTGATGAAATATTGATCATGTGATTATAACGTGCAGAAGATATACCCTTGCAGCAGAGAGCAGCAGCTGCCTCGTTATTGGGGAAACTTGTTGCGCAGCCTATGCATGGACCCAGAGTCGCTATAACACTAGCAAGGTTTCTTCCGGATGGCTTGGTATCAGTAATTAGAGATGGTCCTGGTGAAGCTGTTGTGTCTGCCCTTGAACACACAACAGAGACGCCAGAGCTTGTATGGACCCCAGCAATGGCTGCATCTTTGTCTGCACAGATTGCTACCATGGCATCAGACTTGTACCGTGAACAAATGAAAGGACGTGTTGTTGATTGGGATGTACCTGAACAGGCTTCTGGACAACAGGAAATGAGAGATGAACCACAGGTATCGCATGTCACATACTGCTTTCTGCCGTTATTTTCTTCATATACTCGCACTGGATTATGCAGAAAACTCAAAATTTCATTGTTTAATCCAGGTTGGTGGAATCTATGTCAGGCTGTTCCTTAAGGATCCTAAATTTCCTCTTAGAAATCCAAAGAGATTCTTGGAAGGACTGCTGGATCAGTACTTGTCATCCATTGCTGCCACACACTATGACTCACAAGCTGTTGATCCTGAGCTTCCCTTGCTTCTCTCTGCTGCTTTAGTTTCGTTACTACGTGTTCACCCTGCACTGGCAGATCATGTTGGATATCTCGGATATGTTCCTAAGCTTGTTGCTGCTGTGGCATACGAGGGAAGACGAGAAACAATGGCATCAGAGGATTCAGAAAATGGAAATCATGCACAGAAAACAGATGAATCTGATGATGGGTCCACGCCACCAGCTCAAACTCCACAAGAACGTGTGCGCCTTAGCTGTTTGCGTGTCCTGCATCAACTTGCGGCCAGTACGATATGTGCCGAGGCAATGGCAGCAACTAGTGCAGGAACACCTCAGGTAAGTTTGTGTTCTCTTCCTTAAATTTATTTTTCATGGAGACTTGAACTGCATGAGGTGATAAATGGTTTTTCATGTCACGAGTGTGCATATCTTAACTCTCTTGTGTGCCTGTTCTTGCATTTTTCTGTGGTTCATTTGGAATGTTATTCAGTTTTGTTGCTTAGAATGTACACCTGGCTTCTCAGGTTGTTCCTCTTCTGATGAAAGCTATAGGATGGCAAGGTGGAAGCATACTTGCTCTTGAGACACTAAAACGTGTTGTAGTTGCTGGAAATCGTGCACGGGATGCACTAGTTGCTCAAGGACTCAAGTAAGTTTCTTTCTCTTGTAAATGTAGCATGGGGTCCAGCTTGGCTTTTCATAATTTACTGTGTAGGACTTTCTGTTGTAAATGTGCTTGGCTTAATTTAAAATGCTGTCATTTCTTTGTGCGTGTTTAAACTTTTTTTACCACAAAATTAGGGCCATAGGTTATGTACTGCAGAACTGAAGGCTAGATGACCAACAGAAAGAGTAACAGTTGAAATACAATGCTTGAATAGCAGTTCCTTAAATTTGAGAATGTGTTCTTGAAAATTTTAAAATAATATTTTGAACTTTGGGTACGAGACACGAGTTTCCTACTGATCATGGTGGTTTGGATCCCTATAAAGTTTATATTGGGAGCGTCTGCTTCATAGGCTACCTTAGCAAATTTTTTGTTTAATAACGTTTAAGAATATTGTTGAATTTGTTTCTGATAGTGGAAAATGTTCGTTTGAAACAGGGTTGGTCTAATTGAAGTACTGCTGGGGCTTCTTGACTGGAGGGCAGGGGGAAGGAATGGACTTTGCTCTCAGATGAAGTGGAATGAATCAGAAGCTTCTATTGGAAGGGTGCTCGCAATTGAGGTTTGATTCTTCTTCCACTACTCCGTTGCAATTTTTTTATTCATTTAAGAATCTTAAGTGGCTCGTCTTTCTATATCCATCAATCAACTAAGTCTTCATTCCATGCTAAGTGGAGTCGGAAATATGGATCTTCTGACGCCATGAAACTTTATCAAAAGGCAAATGCTCATTAATATCTAACAAACGCACATTTCGAACTAGTTTCACTCTAAGTAATTTTAGGTCTACCTCTTACTCTGCCCTTTTCTATCCTTAATTTCTCACACTTCCTAACTAGAGCATCCATTAGTATCTGTAGCACGTGTTCATACCACATTTGGCGTCATTCTCTCAATTTATCCTTGATATGTGTCTCTCAAGTCCTTTGGCAGATGTACTCATTTCAAATTCGATGAATTCTTGTATAACCGCCCACCCATCTAAGCATCTTCGTTCATCATTTGAATATGTTGCGTCTTAATCGCCCAACATTTGCTCCCATATGTCATGGTTGACCTAACCACTTTTATTTTCATAGGTATCTTTTTGTCATATAAGACTTCTCGAGCACTTTTGCATTTTGACCATCCCACATTAATTATATGATTTTCATCATCTTCAATCATCTCATCCTCTTGAAAGATAGAGACCAAATACCTAAAGCGTTTGCACTTTGGCACAGTTGTATCACTAGATTTACTTCTCCCCTATCTCCCTTACCTAGGCTGAATTTGTTGTGGATGTACTCTGTTTTACGTATACTTAGCTTAAAACCTTTACTTTCTAGCGCTTTTCTTCACACCTCTCCCCTTTCCTTGATTCTCCATATCTTGTCTTTCTATGCGAATTAAAAATCTTAAAAGAAAGATAACTATGCAATACTGGATGTCCAATTGTGTTTCTTTCAAAAGTAAATACATTTTTTAGAACATATAAAATTGATGATGTACTGCTGTACATTGGGAATGATCGATCTTTTATTTACGTTGCTTTGCTTTTTGTTGCGATCACGAATAAAACTATGAAAACCGGCTTCTTATCTTTTTTTTCCTGTTACTAAATTATGTGACATACTTTACAACGGCCAGGTTTTGCACGCCTTTGCAACAGAAGGAGCACACTGTGATAAAGTTTCTGAGATTTTAAATGCTTCCGATGTGAGTACCCCGTGCATCCCTTTTCTTATACATTTTCTAACATAGTCAATGGCTGCCTTCATAAATCATGATTTTCTATGCTCAAATATGTTTATTTTATTATCGGTTGAATAATTGGATTCGACATATGTGCAGGTGTGGAGTGCTTATAAAGACCAGAAGCATGATTTGTTCCTTCCTTCAAGTGCCCAGTCAGCTGCTGCTGGAGTTGCTGGTCTTATTGAGAGTTCATCCTCCCGACTCACTTATGCCCTTACGGCTCCACCCCCTCAAGCAGTTAGACCGCCTGCACATACACCGTTCGACTCAAATGGGAAGCAAAATCAGTTTCCATAGAAATGGAAGCATTAACACTAGTTTAGAATACCAGAAAATAAGTTAAAACAATGTTTATACTTGCTGTACAGTAACCTATTGTACAGTATTCTTGTTTCTTTTTAACTCTTGTTTTCTTTTCTGTTGGTTTATTTTTATGCTCTCAGATTTGAGTTTGACTGCGGAGGCAGTATTTGAGTTTTTTTTTTTTTTTTGGGGAAAATGCGAGTAGACGGTTTTCATGTATAGTAATAATATAAAATATCTGTAAAAATTTATTTGGCCTATTGGCTTATTTGCTATAAAATAGAGGTGATTTTGTGTGATTTTTTTTATTTGTGACAGTGAGGGACTAGTCTACTCCACCTAGTATGGTATACAAGGCTTGGTTGGTTAATTAGTAGTGAGGCACTACTACCTGCAAAATCCCAATGGCCTCTGCTACATGTAAGCAAATTGGAAAGAGGCAGTTATATTGGTAGGAAGTAAAATAGTTTTAGGTTACTTCAGTTCATGTATAATGTACAAATTTCATCTTCCACTCCAATGTGAGATGAAAAATTAGAAAGTAAATAAAATTACAAAATTACCGAAGAGCAGCTAGTTTATCTGTTAAGAAAGATTTGGATGTGAACGAGGACCTTATTTTTCAGTATAATATGATGCAGAGAATGTTTTATTTGCATTTAGGATTTGATGTAATGTCTACGGATTTTTTTAAAAGAAAGCAACACCATTTATCTGAATAATTTTGATGTATTTATATGTAATATGACGTGGGAGCTCCACTTAGGAAGTGTGAGAACTTAAGGGAAAATATTTCATGTGGTTTGACCGTTTTGCAAAAAGGTTATTTTGAAATTTTTTATTTCAAAAGGGTGCATGTGGCTTTAAAAGTTCGCAAAAACATGCTTTTCAAAATTTTGAAACCATATTTGGAAGGGTAATCTTGTTCATTTTGAAGTGAAAATTTGGAGCTTTGTTTATAAAAATACAATACACGTTAGTGACAAATTTTAGAATTTTTTGAGAAGTACAAATATTTATATTAATTAAAAATTGATGATAACTTTAAAAATCATAACAAAATGAAAAGTTTCCGAAATTTACTCAAATCTTGATAAATAATTCACAAATAATATAGTTGAATTTATTGAAATAAATGAGATTACCCTTTCAAATATGGTTTCAAAATTTTGAGAAGCATGTTTTTGCTAACTTTTGAAATAAAAAATTTAACAAGGACCTTTCTGTAAAACGGTCAAACCACATGACATATTTTTTTAAGTTTACCCAGAACTTAAAAATATGAGTAGATCTGAAATTACCTGGAGGATAACTATTTTGAAAGATATGCGTCTATTAGATATTGATGAGCATTCGTGATATCAGAAAATACATAGAGCTGACTCCATTTAGTGTGATTGGTAGTAACTTTACATCACAACAATCAAAATTTCTTTTGTAAACAATAGCAACAAAATAGCAGTAGAAGTGCAAATAATAAGAGTAAAAGTGTGACCATTTTGGCACAGATCCTGTGATCTCTACTTGAGTTGAGAGTCCCCAAACTCAATAAATGATTTTGGAATATGGAATACCATTTTTCAAGGCCAAATCAAACTAACATACAAAGAGTGATATATTCAGCATTCCAAGGGAGGGATTGAACATTAAATTTGGATAGCCTGAACAATTTAATCACAAGATAAAGCACCTCATCTCATTCGTATAAAACCCCCTTGTATGCAATGCAACCAGACACACACAAACAAGAAAAAAAAAGCCCAAGATCGAAATCGAACTACTAAAGATGGAAATAGAGAAGAGGACATTGGGAATAATGGTATGCATAATAATAGCAATGTGTATGAGCATAGGATGCAATGGCACGATGCAGCAAGACGAAGAAGAATGTGCAGAGCAGCTTACTAGCTTAGCATCTTGCATTCCCTTTGTGAGTGGCGCTGCTCCTCGGCCTACTCCCCAATGCTGCCAGCAAACTCAAATCCTTAAGACCCACAAACCCAAATGTTTGTGTGTCTTGATCAAAGAGAGCACTGATCCTTCTATGGGTTTGCCTATCAATACCACTCTTGCCCTTCAAATGCCTTCTGCTTGCAATATTCATGCTGATGTCTCTGATTGCCCATGTACGTCATTTTTCATTACCCAACTGCATCACCAGCTTCCTCGGTTATTCTCATTCCACCCGCTGAACCCTGAACTTTGAAAAGGTCCTCCTGGCTCTCTAAAAAAGGTGCACCGGTTTGCCCTCTGAACACCACGCGTCAGTTTTTGGTTGGAGATAGAAAAATCAGAAACATGACACATCTTTGAAAAGGCAAACCAATAAGAAGCTGACGCGTAGTATTGGTGCACTTTTTGCAAGTTAAGGGGATACAGAGACGCTTTCAAAGTTCGGGGGCAGTAGGCGAAATGGAACAAATTGAGCGAGTTGTTCATGTATGTATTAGTCCTTTCTCATTATTCGATATTGCAATTCTATTTTTCTAGTTTCATATTGGAATTTAATCTCTTTTCCCGGTTTACATGTCCCTTCATTCACAATCTGACATGTAAGAGAGAGACAAGATGATATGTATAAGAGAGCAAATGTAAAAAATAATAAAATGAAATAGAAATTGTCACATGTCAGATTGGGAACGGGGGAACCGAAGGGGACATGTAAACCGGGACAATAGATTTAATTCGGTTCTATGTACTAACTAAATTAATTACTTGTAAATTTTCAGCCATATTGAAGCTAGCAGCAGACTCACCAGATGCAAAGATATTCAAAACAGCAAGTTCGGTTTCTTCGTCTTCTTCATCTCCATCATCCTCACCAACTGATTCTCCATCTTCTGATTCTTCTTCGGGTTCGAAAACAACAGCTTCAAACACCAGCAATGGAGTCAACAGGATTTATAATAATAATAATAATAATAATGTATTTGAGGGAGCCATAGTATTTGTTTTTGGTGTATGCATCTCCATCTACTTCATATGATGTTTCTTATTTTTATTTTGTAGTGATTCCCCCATTAATAATAATTGACTGCTTCTTCTGTCTTTTTTAATGGAATTTGTCATACCTGCCATTTTATCATTATTTACTTTCATTTACAAAATTATTTTAAAAACTAGTTTTTATCACAAATCATCCATGAATGACATTTTAACAAGAGCATTTTACACGAACCAATACTCTTTTGTTTTATGCCTCGCGACTTTGACAATGAAAAAGTACCTATTCTTTTAGGCTTCAAAATAAGATCCATAGGTAGGTATATACTATTTCTGACATTTTCAATAGAATAAAAAATGTATAAGTAACATGTCAATGCATCAGATAGTATTAGTGTGGTACAATAATTAATATGTTAATGTATCAAACAGTTTATTAATGTATAACTAAGGTAAAAGTACGTTATAATTAGTATCTTAAAGTATAAAAAGATAACCAAGGTGTAGCTCAGTTGGTAAAAGAAGGCTGAGTAAGTTGGAGGAGAATAAGGTTTAAATCTCATTAAATACAATTGTTGGGCTAAACTCCGAACAAGATTATTTCAATGAAGATACTTGTAAATATTATAAAAAATAATATAAAAGGATAATAATTGTGTCAATTATTTTATAGGTATAAAAATGTAAAGCTATTTTCATTTTTATAAAAGAAGTTATTAAACGAATTAGAATTAAATGAGAAGGCTTGTCATTCATTTCCTAGCCCAACCGTTGTTTGGGCTCTTGAATTGTTTTGATCTCAAAATATCAACTTCATTCACTCCTTGAAAATCATAAGAAAACCCAATTAAGGTTGTAAATTGTTAGCAGTGGATAAAGATTGAACAAAACTCCATTGGAGCTAAACTTTATTGAACTGAAGAATTGGAGAGTTACAAAGAAGAAGAGAATCGAAAATTACAGTGTAGGAGAAGAGCTGTTCTTCTTCTTTATACTAAATTTGTTTATAACGGATACAAGATGAATAGACAAAAATGCCCCTGATCCTAACAGCTAGTTTAACTAACATAAAACTAATCTTTTGTTTTATTAATTAACTACTATATTACTATATAATTAACATCCCCCCGTAAGCTGAGCATCATTGGATTGAGATGAGTCCTAATCTCTCCACTTGCCTTATAAAATCTGGTGAATGTAATGCCTTTGTTAATAGGTCTGCTAGCTGATTCTTTGATGAGGTATTCATGAGATGAATGATGCCAGCTTGGAGTTTGCCTCTCACAAAATGACAATCTATATCCAGGTGTTTTGTTCATTCATGTAAGACTGGATTTTTGGTTATGTGTATTGCTGAAGTGTTGTCACAGAAAAGTAGAGCTGGTGTATTGTCTTTTATGTTGAAATCTCTCAATAGATAAATGAGCCATTGTATTTCTGCAGTTACAGATACCATAGCTCTGTATTTAGCTTCGGATGAACTGCTTGAAACTGTATTTTGCTTTTTGGATTTCTAGGATATGAGAGAATCTCCAAGAAATAAGCAAAAACTTGTGGTAGATTTCCTAGTTTTAGTACAATTCCCCCAATCAGAATTTGCATAGGCCTTGATCTTGACATCTTTATCTGCTGGATAGAAAACACCTAATGTTGGTTTGCCTTTTATATACCTTAGCACTCTGTTTGCTAATGTTAGATGACCTTCATGTGGTGTATCTAGAAACTGTGACAGTTGTTGGACTACAAACGATATGTCTGGTCTTATGTTTGCTAGATATAGTAAGTTGCCTATCAATTTTCTGTATCCTGAGATATCTTGTAGCTTTGGTGTCTTTGAGTTGTCTATCTTTTCAGTTGATATTGGAGTAGACACAGGTTCGCAGTCAAGAAAGCCAAACTCTGCAAGCAAATCTAAAGAATACTTTCTTTGATACATATGTATGCCTTGGTTAGTTCTCGCAATTTCAATACCAAGAATATACTTGAGTTTTCCTAGATCTTTAATGCTGAACATGTTATGAAGATATGCTTTTAGTTCTGAAATTTCTTTTTCATTATTGCTAGCTATAATTACATCATCTACATAGACTGTTAATGCAATGAATGTACCTTTTGAACTTTTGACAAAATAGGGAAGGATATGCCATAAATTGGTTAAATCCTTTTTCTGTCAATGCTTTTGTCAAGGTAGAGTTCCATTAGTGACTTGCTTGTTTTAAGCCATATAGGGATCTTCTTAGCCTGCATACTGGGTTAGTAATAGTGCTAGAAATGCATTGAGGTAGTGACATATAAATTTCTTCATCTAAAGTGTCATGCAAGAAGCCATAATTTATATCTAGTTGCTCAAGAAACCAATTATTTTTAGCTGCTAAAGCCAAAAGGGCTCTGATGGTGGTTATTTTTGCAACAGGGGAGAAAGTTTCAAGATAATCAATCCCATTCTATTGTGTATAACCTTTAGCAACAAGCCTTACTTTATATCTTTCTATAGTACCATCAGATTTCCTTTTGATTTTATAAATCTATTTGCATCCTATTGGTATTTTACCTACAGGCAGTGACACTATTTCCCAAGTATTATTTTTATTTAGTGCTTCTATTTCAGCTTTCATGGCATCAGTCCATTGCTTACTTGTAGAAGCAAATTTATAAGATTGAGGTTCAGTTTCAGTGTTTAAAGCTAGAGAGTAAACCCTATGTGCTTGTGAGAGATTGTCATATGATAAAACATCAGAAATAGGGTTAATTTTACCTTTTTCAACATCAGAAATGTTACCTAATTCAAGCAGTGCACAGTGATAGTCTTTAAGATATTCAGGTTGTTTGTGTAATCTTATTGGTCTATTACTTGATCTTTCTGCTATTGTTGGTCTTTCCTGTGTTTCACTAGGCAACATGTTCTCAGTAACAAAGTCAGTAACTTCATAAGGAAATATAATTTCGTAGAATTTTACATTTCTAGAAGTAATGACTTTATTGGTTTTCAAACTGTATACCTGTATCCTTTTATACCATGCTCATAGCCTAGGAAAACAGCTTTCTCCTCTATCTTCAAATTTTGTTCTATTTCTAATCAAAGTGTTTGTAAAAACTAGACGACCAAAAGGTCTCAAAATATCATAATTTGGTAACTTACCATACAATTTTTCAAAAGGAGTAGATTCATTGAGTAATGGTGTTCGTGTCCTATTAATATGACGTACAGCATGAGTAATAAAATAATTGCAGAAGTTGAGAGGTAACTTACTTTGCTTTTTCAAACACCTAGCCACATTTAAGATGTGTTGGTGTTTCCTTTCAATAAGGCCATTTTGTTGTGGTGTTTCCCCACAGGGCTTATGATGGAGAACTCCATTAGTAGCATAGAACTTAGGAATTAGGAATTCTAGACTATTATCAGTTCTAATGACTTTGATATTTTTATTGAACTGATTTCTTACCATTTCGAAAAAGTTTTGAACTAAATGACTGGCTTCACCTCTATTTTTCATAAAGATCACCCAAGTGAACCTGCTAAAGTCATCTACTATGCTTAAAAAATATCTATCACCATTCAATGATAATGTAGTGGGGCCCCAAATATCAACATATATTAAGTCAAAAACAGCTTTTGAACCAAAACTAGAAGAAGGAAAAGGTAATTTCTTATATTTGGATTCAAAGCAAATATCACAAACAAAGTCTGAAAATACATCTATTTCAGGAAACTATTTATGAAGTACAACCATTCTCTTACTAGATAAATGTCCTAATCTATAGTGCCATAATTCATCTTTATTACACTTAGTAGACATCACAGTATTCACATTGTCATATGTGCAAGTAAATTCAGATGTATCAAGATGATACAATCTATTCTTCTCCTTAGCTAAACCAATCCTACTCTTGGTTATTGAATCCTGTATCAAACAACAATTAGGAGAAAAGACTAATTCACAATGCATGGAAGCCATTAATTTAGTTACATATATTAAATTATATTTGAAATCTGGCACAAATAACACATTAGTCAACACAAAAGTTTTACTAAAATGTATCTCACCTTTGAAAGTAGCTTCTAATCTCATGTTATTTGGTAATAAGACATACCAATTATTCACAGCAATAATATTACAGAAAAATTTCATAGAATTAGCTATATGAGAGCTAGCACCTGTGTCTATCAACCAAGTATCAGAAGTTAAAGAATTTTCATTACCTTCACTTCCTGAGTTGCTGCTACTAGCTTGGTTGCTTTGTACAATCCTTGTTGATCCTGCAAATACTCCATTCGTGGTATTATTGTCTGAGAATTGGCTTTGACTCTGTGCACTAGCAACTACAGTTTTAACAGATTCTTGAGTTTGAGCTTGAATGAGTTGAGATAATTGGGGTAACTATTCCGGTGTAAATGCTCCATTTGTGACCACATTTCCATTGTTGTTGTAAGCTAAAGGTAATCCGGGATTCTGAATTTTGCTTTGAGCTGATTGAAAATTAGTTTCTTCAATTAAATCTTAGTCCATCATTTCTTCCATACCAGTGACAACATTCACCCTGCTGAATCTTGACTTAAAGTTTGGTGGATAGCCATTCTTTTTCCAGCAATTGACAACTAAATGGTTCCCATTATAATATGAGCACAGTCCTTTCTTAACACCAAAACCTTGTTGCCTTCTGAAGCCATAACCATTGCCAAAGCTATTCTGATTCCCAGTATTGTTTGAGTTGTGAGTATGGCTTTAAAAATTATTGCCATAATTATGGCCACTGGAAGAGCTCCCTATAAAATTGCCTCCTTTAGCGAAAGAAGCTATGTCATTTATTCCTACATCCTTTTCTTGACTACAAAACTCTCTTTCATATTGCAAAACTAAAGAAAAGACCTTGTTCATGTTAGGAATAGGGTCCATAGCCATTATTTGGGCTTTAATACTAGAGAAAGAATTGTTTAAACCTTTAAGAAAGCAAATGACAAGCCCTAAAGAATTGTTTAAACCTTTAAGAAAGCAAATGACAAGCCCTATCTCCTGTTTCTTTCTAATCGCATCACTCACATTACAGAAGCAACCAACACAAGTACAACTAAGCAAGGGATTTAGACTATTCAATTCATCCCAAAGTAATTGAAGAGAGGCAAAATACTCTGTTATGTTCTTGTTACCTTGAGCAATTATGTAAATTTCTATTTGAAGATCAGCAATACGGTAGACATCAGGTTGTGCAAATCTTTCTTTCAAGTTGTCCCACAATTTTTCTGTCGTGTCAAATGCAACAGATGTTTGAGCCACTGATTGACTCAAAGATTGGAAAATCCAAGAAAGTACTAGATTGTTACACCTTCTCTAAGCAGCGAAATTTACATCTATCAAATTCGGCCTTTGGATGGTGCCATCCACAAATTCTAGTTTATTCTTTGAGAGTAGCGCCATTTTCATACTCCGAGTCCAGGTGTGATAATTTCCCCTATCCAGAAGAGGAGTAACAAGAATTGTCGTTGGATTCTCGCCAGGATGAACATAATAAGGACTGCTTTCATCAATGCGATTTTGAGTTCGATTCGCCATTGAAATTGAGTCTTGGTAATCAAAAGAAAATTCAGAAAAAGGACTGAAATCGAAGGAAAATGAAAGAAATTGTAAACCTAGCAAATCAGAGATTTGAGCGGAAAACGAATCTAAGAAGAAGAGTCATGCTCTGATACCATGTTAATAGTAGAAAGAGAGAGAGATAAAGATTGAACAAAACTCCATTGGAGCTAACTTTATTGAACTGAAGAATTGGAGAATTATAGAGAAGAAGAGAATAAAAAATTACAGTGTAGGAGAAGAGTTGTTCTTCTTCTTTTATACTAAATCCACTTATAACGGTTACAAGATGAATGGAAAAAAATGCCCCTGATCCTAAAGGCCAGTTTAACTAACATAAAACTAATCTTTTGTTTTATTAATTAACTACCATATTACTATATAATTAACATAAATGAAGAGGAGATTTCCCGAACCCGATGAAAATCCGCGTTGTTGGGGACACGAGATCCCGACAACAATCCTCGTTGGATTCGGTTAATTCCTGTAAGTAATAAGTGGATCTCGTTCCTGATAGTATTGTATAAATTAGCATCTACTGAACTAGCACATGGGAATTTCAGAATCCATAATTTGCCAGTATAAATGGCACGATATGGAATCATATAGTCTTAATTGAGTTATTTCAGGTATCAAGAGTCTTTTGGTATCTTGTTTTTTCATACCCTTCATTTATTTTCCAATTTCCAATCTGTACGATCTTCTTATAAACCAAACTAGGCCAAATACATAAAAATCATCATAAACTTGACTCAAATAACCCATTGTCTCTCCCAACTTTCAAATTACCCCCCTCAACTTGGTAATTATGCTTATATTAGCCGCCTCAACTTTTAAAAAGATCTATTACCCCCTTAATTATGCTCAGAGAATAATTATCAAGTTGAGGGAGGTAATAGGTCCTTTGAAAGTTGGGGGAGACAATAGGTTATTTGAACCAAGTTTAGGATGGTTTTGATGTATTTGGCCACCAAACTATGATATGACACAACACATGATATATTTATTTGGCCAAAGGCATCTTTACCCCCCCCCCCCCCCCCCCCCAAAACTTGGCACAAAAGGTCTACGGCCCCCCTTAACTTTCAAAGGTTTCTCTAAACTTGGCAGAAGTGTATCAGTCTGCCCCGTGGACTTGGCAAAAGTGTATCAATTTGCCATGAATGGCACGTGTCATGTTCTGATTGATTTGACTTTTCAAAGATGTTTTTTCTCTTTCCAATCAAAAGCTGACAAGTGGCATTCAAGGGGCAAAATGATACACTTTTGCCAAGTTCAGGGGGCAAACTAATACATTTATGTCAAGTTCAAGGGGTTGAGAGAAACTTTTGAAAGTTCAGGGAGCAGTAGACTATTTGTGCTAAGTTTAGGGGGGTATAGATGCATTTAATCTATTTATTTCTCAGTTATAACCCTTGTAATGGAGTATTACTTTGTGATGGAAAGTTAGGTGAAAAACGTTATTTTTCATTTATTAACAAAGCTTGTAGAGGAAAACATTCAAACTCTTAAGTAACTAATTGTATGAATGTATACATTGTAGAAATTGAGTTTCCATTAGTATAATATCAAAGGGTTGGAGAATTGATAAGCATTTAATTGATTAATCTTTAGATTTGTTTGGTTAAAGTAGAACAATAGATTGCCTTTACTAGTTTTGGCAAACAATTTTGACATATTTGGATTAGGCTTTAACATTATAAATCTTTACTCAACCAAACAAATTTGTAAATTTTTAAAGATGTCAGTTTTTTTATTTACCTCTATCCAATTAGAAGGTAACACGTGGCACCGAGGGGCTGCAATGAACATTTTTGTCAAGTTCAGGGGGTTGGTAAAGACATATGTAAGTTAGAGTCGTTAAGTGATAAAAGCTGTCAAATTGAGGAGACTAAGTATACATTAAGCCTAGAAAATATAATGAGGAATCTTATTATCTTTTGTTATGGAATTACTTCATATATCATATCATATTATGGTGAAAGTTGATAGGAAAAACTTGGCTTCTTTTTATAGAGGAGGATAAGGTTTTAAAGTGAGATGAAGAAAAAATTTGTTTTGGATTTGAATATCAGCAAACTGTGAGAAACATTATTAGAGATAAGCTAGCTAGGTTTGGACCAATCCATTCCAAGTTCTATCTATTTATTGAAGCATACTTTTTTGGTTGCTCATGTGATTCACCAGAGCTATGCTCTAGCTACATCCAGATCTGATTCGGGTGCGCACCTGACTGTGGTGGATAAGGATATTTTGCATATTGAGTGGTTTCCCTCCTTATTATGGGACCCACTGAATTAATTGAAAAAAGAAAGAAAAAGAAGAAAGAAGAGGCTACAAGTAATTCAACCAAAGAGGAATGTCGGTAGAGGATTTTTTCAAAAAGTGCACACTGTGCACAATTCAGCCATGCGCGTTTTAAATTTCCTATAAATAGAGGAGGTTTTGATCATTTTAAGAGCAGAGCAAAAGAGAGAAGAAACACAGATAAAAATGTAATCTGTGCAGATAGACTTAGGAAAGGGTTCCTAAGAGTTGGGTAAGAGAGAAAATAGTGAGGTTTTGGGAAACACTTGAATGTCACTATTTTTAATCTCTTGGTGTACCTACTATTATTTTATAGTGGAGAATCATTCGGAGTTTGTCCCGTGGTTTTTCCCTAATTTATTCGGGGTTTCCACTTAAAAATCTGAGTGTCTTTTATTCTGCTGCTATTATTTTTCTCGTAATTTATTATTGGGCCTAACAAGTTGTATCAAAGTCGAAGGTTGTTTTATCAGTAGAATACATGGATATATTTTTCAAAAATAAATATACCACAAATCCGGTGGCGCAGTCCGTTCGAAAAACCGTCGCAGCAATTTGAGTAAATAGTAAAATAGTAACTTGAATAATACTATTCATATTTGGTCCATTTTATGAATAGGGCTCTTATAGTTATTATTTAAACTGTTTCTATTACTATTTGAGTATACGCACTATTCATGCATATGGTTACTATTCACATGAATAGTAAAATTTGTGAATAGTAAAATTTTGCCATTTTTAAAGTTTCGACGTGTCGAACGAGGGTGTAATGATCAAATTGATGGATGCGAATTATTCAATATGGAAATCCAGAATGGAGGACTACCTCAATTACAAAGATTTGTACAATCCAATTGAGGATGATGACGCAAAGCCGAAGGATATGAAAGAACAGTAGTGGATAAAGTTGAAGAAGCAGACATTAGGTACAATACGCCAATGGATAGATGCTAGCCTATACAACCACGTGAGGAACGAAACAGATCCCAAAGTTCTCTAGAAGAAGCTAGAGGATATGTACGAGACTAAAAATGCTCAAACAAAAGTGTTCATGATTCGCAAAGTCATGAACTTGAAACTGACAGAGGGACGATCAATCACAGAACACCTGAACGACTTTGAAGGATTCGTAAGTGAGTTAGCAGTCACCAGTATATCCTTGGATGATGAGATGCAAGCATGTCTTTTAATGGAAACTCTACCAGATAGCCGGGATACTCTTGCCATATCATTGAGTAACTCAGCTCCAAATGGTGTGGTAACAATGTCTATGGTAAAGAATAGTCTACTTAATGAAGAGCTTTGTAGAAGGGACATCGCCAGTACCAGTTCACAAGCCCTTGTCACAGAGAATAGGGGCCGAAGCAAGAGTAGACGTCGTGGAAATGGAAAATCGAAAGATAGATCCAAGTCCCGAGAGAAGAGGTCATGCTACCACTGTGGACAGCAGGGTCATCTTAAAAGGAACTGTCGTTTCTTTAAACAAGAGAATGCAAATCGAAGTCATGATAATGAAACAAATACATCTGCTACAGTCACAATGGAAGATGGAGAGCTGGCTTTAGTATCTCATGATGCAGATTGTTGTCATGTTGGAGATGCATATGCCGAGTGGATTGCAGATTCTGGTGCCTCATACCACTGTATTCCAAAAAGGGAATACTTCTCAACCTATAAAGCGGGCGATTATGGTACTATTAAAATGGGAAATAATAGTGTCTCGCAAATGGTGGGAATCGGTGATATCTGCGTGAAGACAAGTGTCAGATGCACATTAACACTTAAAAATGTGCGACACATTCCAGATCTTTGGTTGAACCTATTGTCTGTTAGTGTATTGGACAGGGAAGGTTATCACAATAATACAGGCGATGGAAATTTGAAACTTACCAAAGGATCATTGGTGGTGGCTAAAGGAAGATTGTGTTGCTCGCTATACAAAATGCATGCAACAATATATGTGGGTCAACTGAATACAGTTGGAGATAATGCTTCACCAAATTTGTGGGATAGGCGACTAGCGCATGTTAGTGAGAAAGGGTTGAATATATTGGCTAAGAAGTCCCCCTTCCCATTAGCCAAAGGAAAAATTAACCCCGTGTGATCACTGTTTATTTGAGAAGCAACATCGAGTTTCATTTCAGAAAAGCTCTAGAAGGATAAATAATAAGTTAGAGTTAGTACACTCTGACGTTTGTGGTCCCATGGATACAGAATCCATTGAAGGAAGAAGATATTTTCTTACCTTCATTTATGATTTCTCAAGGAAGACATGGATTTATTTGCTGCGCTCAAAGAATCAAGTATTCAAGCACTTTCAGCAATTCCATGCAATGGTAGAAAGGGAGACTGGAGTGCCATTGAAGTGTTTGCGCACAGATAATGGTGGTGAGTATATCTCCAAGGAGTTTAAGGATTACTGTAGTCAACGTGGTATCAGGCATGAAAAGACAGTTCCTGGTACACCTCAACACAATGGCGTTGCTAAACGAATGAATCGCACCATTGTCGAAAGAGTTAGATCCATGCTCAAAATGGCTAGCTTACCTAAGTCATTTTGGGGAGAATCTGTCAATACTGTTGTCTATCTTATCAACCGACTACCTTCAGCACCTTTGGATTTTGATATTCTAGAGAGGCTCTGGACAGGTAGAAATATCTCATAATCTCACTTAAGGGTATTTGGTTGTAAGGCATTTATGCATGTTCCTAAAGAGCAAAGGCTAAAGCTCGATGATAAATCAGTTCCTTGCACTTTTGTCAGTTATGGAGATGAAGAGTTTGGCTACAGACTATAGGATCCGGTGAAAAAGAAAATTGTACAGAGCCAAGATGTTGTATTTCATAAGAATGACATCATCGGTGAAAGATCTACAAGTGATGGTGTTATCGATATTACACCAGAGAGCATTATATCAGATAATGCCACAGAAAGAAGAATGCATCAATCAGAACAAGATGGAGAAGAAGAGATAGTTGTGAGGGATCAAGATACGATTGTAGATGAAGATACGAATAAATAGGGCATTGAGCAGGGGGAGCCAGAGAACCCTATTCTACCAGAAGAAGAACCTCAATTGAGGAGGTCAATCAGAGAACGCCAACCATCTACAAAATAATCTAGTTTTGATTATATTTTAATCACTGATGAGGGGGAGCCTGAAAGCTTCCAAGATGTGCAATCTTGTAAAGATAAAGATTATTGGATGAAGGCCATGTAGGAGGAGATGAATTCTTTGAAGAAGAATGACACGTACGAGCTGGTGAAACTTCCTAAAGGAAGAGAACACTCAAGAACAAATGGGTGTACAAGCTGAAGAAAGATGATGGAAACCTAGTGGGATACAAAGCTGGATTGGTCGTCAAAGGCTTTACTCAAAAGAAAGGTATCAACTTTGATGAGATTTTTTCACCAGTTGTGAAAATGAGTTCCATTCGAGTTGTGCTAGGTCTTGTAGCCAGCTTGAATCTTGAGTTAGAATAGCTTGATGTAAAGACCACGTTCTAGCATGGGGATTTAGAAGAAGAATTTATATGGAACAACCAAAAGGTTTCAAGGTCAAGGGAAAGGAGGACATGGTTTGTCGCTTGAAGAAAAGTTTGTATGGGTTGAAACAAGCCCCGCAACAATAGTATAAAAAGTTTGATGCCTTCATGGTGAATCAAGGATACAAGAGGCAAAAGCTGATCCATGTGTATATGTCCAGAAATTCCATGATGGAAAATTTATCATTCTTCTCTTATATGTTAATGATATGCTACTCGTTGGGCCAGATGCCAAAATGATTAGTAAGTTGAAGTTCGATTTGTCTAAGGCATTTGACATGAAGGATTTGGGACCGGCAAGGCTGATTCTCGGAATGGATATTACTCGAGATCGAGGTCCAACAGGCAGTGGTTGTCACAAGAAAAATATATTGAACAAGTACTCGAAAGGTTCAATATGAAGAATGTTAAACCAATTAGCACTCCACTTGCCGCTCATTTCAAGTTGAGTAAGAAATCCTATCCTTCAACAGAGAAAAATAAAGAAGATATGTCAAATATTTCATATTCTTCAGCGGTCGGCAGTTTGATGTATGCAATGGTGTGTATGAGAGCAGACATTGCTCATGCAGTTGGAGCTGTGAGTGGATTCCTGTCAAATCCCCAGAAGACACATTGGGAAGCAGTAAAATGGATCTTCAGATACCTGAGAGGAACTTCAAAGTTATGTTTGACTTTTGAAGTTGGAAAATCTGCACTTGTTAGATGCAGATATGGTTGGTGACCTTGATGAAAGAAAACCTACATCGGGTTATTTATTTACATTCTCAGGGGGAGCTATTTCATGGCAGTCACGATTATAAAAATGTGTTTCGTTATCAACAGCCGAAGCAGACTACCTTGCAGCAGCGGAAGCAGGAAAGGAAATGCTTTGGTCAAAGCGATTCTTTACCGAATTGGGTGTGCAACAAGAAGAATACGTAGTTTATTGTGATAGTCAAAGTGCATTAGACTTGAGCAAGAATACTATGTACCATGCACGGACGAAACATATTGATGTAAGGTATCATTGGCTCAGACTTGCCATTGAAGAAAAAGAGTTCAAGTTGCAAAAGATTCATACTAACAATAATGTTGCTGATATGCTAACGAAGGTCGTACCAAAAGAAAAGTTCGACCAGTGCGTTGAAGCAACCAGGATGGAGAGTCCCACAATATAGTCGGGAGGGAGAGATTTGTTAAGTGGTGTCCCTTCTTATTGTGGGACCTACTGAATTAATTAAAAAAAGAAAGAAAAAGAAGAAAGAAGAGGCTGCAAGTAATTCAAACAAAGAGACATGTCGGCAGAGGATTTTTTCAAAAAGTGCACAGTAAAATTACTGTGCACAATTCAGCCATACGCGTTTTAAATCTCCTATAAATAGAGGAAGTTTTGCTCATTTTAAGAGCAGAGCAAAAGAGAGAAGAAACTCAGATAAAAATGTAATCTGTGCAGAGAGACTTAGGAAAAGAGTTCCTAAGAGTTGGGTAAGAGAGAAAATAGTGAAATTTTGGGAAACACTTGAGTGTCACTATTTTGTAATCTCTTGGTGTACCTACTATTGTTTTATTGTGGAGAATTATTCGGAGTTTGTTCCGTGGTTTTTTCCTAATTTATTTGGGGTTTCCACATAAAAATCTGCGTATCTTTTATTCTGCTGCTATTATTTTTCTCGTAATTTATTATTAGGCCTAACATTGCATTCACTAAGATTTATTGAAGCATACTTTATTTATTGGGATTTGAACGTATGTAATTTAATTTATAAGGGCTTCACTTCTATCATTCAATTAATCGGTATTGAACTTTTTTAACAACGGATCGATCCATTTGGTAGTGATGTGTTTAGATAAATTTTTTTGTCATTTGTAAGTCAATACAATAAAGTACATGTTAAATCTTTTGTCATTTGTAAGTCAATACAATAAAGTACATGTTAAGTCCTTCCTTATAGATTATGCGCCTTGTGAATCAATAAGAAGATCTCGATTCCCTTTATCAACATAAAAACTTTATTTGTCGTTTTGGAGATTGCTTACTAAGATTTAGAGTTTTTTATGTCTGCCTCAAGCTAACTCGAGTACTGATAGAGATGACTTCCTTGAATCTCCCGTGCTTGATTATTGTGCTTAAATGAATGATTCTACATGTCGCTATAAAAATATAAATGGAAAAGAACTTAATCTTTTTGCTACAAAGAAACCAATTTATTCCTTTTTAATAACATGCATTTATAAATGAATGATTTTTCATTAAACAAGTACGGTAAAGCCTCTATAAATTAGTAATGTTGGGACCGATATTTTTCATTAATTTAGCGAGATATTATTATATCGATAAATTAATAATTTATTAATTTAAACATGGTTAGAAATTGATCACTATAAAATGTCCTTTAAAAACTTTTAAAATCACATCAACTATGGCTCCTAAACTAAAAGGTATTCAAGATGCCATAGCAAATTGCTTTCGACACTTATAAATACGAGAACTCTTCACAACTTTTTGTTGCAATACGAGAAGACAATGCCCCAACTCTTAAGTGCAATGAGGAGATTTAAATATGAACTCAATTTAGATTTGAAGTTCAACAAAAAACGAAGTGACTATAAATTTCTTTTTTATTAGACAATCTTAGAAATTAGAATCTTTTAGTAATTACTCTCCCATCTAGAAATTATTGTCTTTTTAGCTATTTTATTAGTTCTCTTTTTAGTTGTCAATTTAGATTATCAATGCATTTTGTACAATTTTTTCTCTAACTTGCCCTCGTATTAAATATGAGAGAGATTATGTATTGTTAAAATTATAAGTGAGTAATTAAGAAGAAAGAGAATTTAGTAAAGGATAAATTAGTCATTTTGGTTGTGTAATAAATTTTTCATTGGTTTTGATGATTCGGTTAAATGGATAATATTTTATAGACGGAGTGAGTATTAATTTATAGTTTCGTTGGGACCAATATATATACACTTGGGATTTCAAAAAAGTTACTCCCTCCATCTTTTATTATTTATCTTCTAACACATTTTACACTTTTTAAGGAATCAATTAATTAAGGCAGAAAAATACTATTTTATCCTCTAATTAATGTTTAATTTTCCATTCCATTGCAATTAATGATAATGAGATAAATGAGGGTATAATTGGAAAAATAATCTAAAAAGTACCTAGATATTTAAGAATGACAAGTAAAAAAATATTTAAAAAAATGACTAGAATGTCTATTTTAAAAAGATGGAGGGAGTATTATCTTATTATTTTATCAACTGGGGTCTAATTTTATACTGATCCCAAATTTGAACTAGATAAATTATTAATTTTATCGAAATTATTAATTCATCGAATATTAATTTATCGAGATTTTACTGTAAAATGAAATCTACAACAAGGGGCGGATATAAACCTAACTCCAATAAACTCACATTTAAGTATATCTCAATTAGACACTTGGCAAAATTATTACTCCCTCCATCTAAAAATTATTATTTTTTTAATTATTTTTTTAGTTATTAATTTAGATTATCAATGTATTTTGTATAATTTTTTCTCTAATTTGCCCTCATATTAAATATGAGAAAGATTATATATTGTTAAAATTATAAGTGAATAATTAAAAAAAAAGAAAATTGAATAAAGGATAAATTAATTATTTTAATTATATAATAAATTTTTAATTAATTTTAATAATTTAATTAAATAGATAATATTTTATAGATGGAGGGAGTAATTTTGATTTGAGCAATAAAAACATGACGGTGAGAGATTAATGTATTTATGATAAGATTGACTAAATTTGTCACAATTCAAAGTCCATCATCAACTTGTAACAATTTAAAACCACGTTCTGTAATTGTGTGCTCATTAATTTATGTTTTTACTATAGTATTATTTTAGTAGGGTCGGCTCTTAGCATAAATTAAGAGTATGATTATTTAAGGTATATGATTAAAAGGTGTTTTAAATTTTATAATCATATGTATATGTATATAGATTTTTTAAAATAGTTTATGATTTTATTCAATGTAAATGAGTTAAATTATTATTATATAATAAAAAAAATTTAAAATCGTGTTTTATATTAAAAATATTTCAATTTAACATAATTTTTTTCAATAAAATTGGGTCCTAATTTTTTATTTTATTTAGGATCCTTAAAATATTAGGACCGGCTCTGTATTATCGTAATTAGTACCCACTTTATGATGCTTATTATTAATCTAAACATTGATGAAACCGAATTTTTAGATTGTTATATCAAAATTGTGTCTGACAGTTAATTAGTTCAATAAAAAGATCTATTTTCTGCAATTATTTATTAGAATTGAAGAAAAAGAATTTGAAACACTAATTCATGTAAAAGATTTAAGATGAAAGATGAAAGCATTTACGTACCACATTCATATATTTTCCCTGGACAGTATACAAATTGTGCAATTATGTACCATATACTTGATGTGACAACTTTTTGATGTTTGTCATAAATTCTACAAGCATCTTTATTGAGATAATGTTATTCGAAGTTTAGTTACAGTTAAAGCTCCTCACCCCTTCCAATAAGTGTATTTAATGGGATTCGGACATTATTCTCCTCTATCTTACTCAGCTTGTGTCGCCAACTGGGCTACACTAGCTGCTATGTTAGTTCTCTTAAACTTATAAGACTTGAACTGAAATAAATTTAACCATGAAATAGTAAATTGAACTTAGTTTTTTGATTTTGAGTCTAACAAAACATGGTATATATATGATGAATAATAATACATAATGAAGAAAATAAATGGAAGTAGTAAATGAAAGATGAGTTGAGAGGGGACAAGTACATATCAATGATGCGATGGTACATATGGGAGCTATTTCAATGTCAAATAATTAAATTTAGCTACTAATAAAATACTCTATAATTATAAGGCATTAATGAAACACAGTTGGATGGAATTCGCTGCCCACAAAACCAGATTCTAGCTATTATTGAGTAGATATGTTAGATGGAATGCATTTTCTCATTCATCCAGTTATGAGTAATCTTAAAAACAGTTATTTACAAAAATCCCAAAAAAAAAATAATTTGGTAGTTTATAAAAATAGGGGAAAATATTTACATAAATATGGTGTAGTTTTTGTCTGATAAATATTTAGTAATCGTCTAGTAGTTATCTAGTAAATTATAACTTCAAATATATTTCTAAAACATACACAACATATGACATCTAATATTTATCTAGTAGATTATTATTAGATATGTATTAATTTTAATAATTTTTTATGGATCTAATGACACCTAACATATATATAATATATGACAATTTCATAACAATATTTACATAATATATGACATCTAGTATGTATCTAGCAGATCACTGTCAGATATCTAGCTATTCGTCTAGTATGTCTTAATTTTGACAGTTTTTCATGGATCTAATAACACCTAACATGTATATAATATATGACAATTTCATAACAATATTTATTAGATAACTACCAGATAATTACTAGACGAATACTAGATATTTACCGGATAAATACCAGACCGTATTCATGTAAATATTTTCTCCTATTTTTGTTAATTTATAAATTATTTATGTTTTTTTTATATATATAATTAGTTTGACTTAATGATGAATTTTATAAATATTTTAGTGAGACATGTGTATTTTTGATAATTTTCAAAAAAAATGCGGAACATGCTTGTTTATACAAAAAAAAAAGAATAATTAATTTGTTCCCAATATAGGTTAGAACTAGACATGTTCAATGAGCGGGTTGGGTCAGGCTTGATCGGCCCAATAAAAAAATTATTATGTCCAAGTCCAACCCAGCCCGCCTCTATAGTATGCGGGCCGAGCTCATGCTTAAACTTCATTCCCAAACCCAACATGACCCGCCTATAAATAAATATTATTTCTTAAATATTTTTGAATAAATATTTTCTTAAAATAAAAATAAGCTGTAACTTAACAAGACAATATTATTTTGAAAATAAATACAGAACCTATTATGGATTTAATAGTGTCCAAAATTGATAAGAGAATAAGGTATTTTAAAATTCATAAAAAAGTCTAATTTTAAAATGGCTAAGTATCTTAATTGGTATAGGTTTCTTATTGGAATATTTGTTATAGTAGTTAATAATTTATCTTCGTTTATATCTGTCATTTATATAAGGATTTCTGGTATGTATTGTGAACATGTAGTTATGCTACCATCCATTTGTCTTCCAATGGTTGGTTTTTCTAGATTATGTTTATATTTTGAAGGAATAAGTTTATCATCGATCTTGGATGTTGAACATCCAGAGTCTATTAATGCTAATCCTTGTATTTTGAAATCTTGTATTATACATATTATTTCAATAGTATAACTTGTATATGGTGCTTTGTAAGGTTGTCTATTAATTCTATGGTAGTGAAATCTTTTTTCGTATAAATCTAATAAGATTTCATCGTTTATATCCATTTCTAATAAATCTAAGACATGTTTCTGACTATTTTCTTGTATATATAGTTCTAATTTGTCCTCTTCTAAATACTTGTATTTTGTAACCGTTGGCAAGTATAAGCCTTCGGCTATTACTACTATATTTTCTTTTGAAGTTTGTAATAATATATATTTGTATTAAGTTTTATATTTCTCGTTGGCTCGGTTGTTATTTGGTTCTGCAGAAAGATTTCTTTAAATTTAAAAGATTTTTCAAACTAGAATAGCGAAAGGCCTTAGGAAAATAGGGCAAAAGATTGTAAGTCCCGCTTTGAAAAGTACCAATTGGATGAGCTAAAATACGAAAAATTTTAAAATTTGAAGAGATCGGGAGTTCGGAAAAAACTTTTGATTTTTAGATGTTAAAGTGAATTTTGAAAGAAATTTAGAGGTTGAATTTTAAATTCCTTATTAAAAAATCTCTTAGCAGATTATCTGGATAGAAACGTCCAGGTTAGGTGTTTTCAACAAAGGATTTCTCAAAAGATTCATGAAACATTTAAATTTCAATAAAATTTAAGCCAACCATAATTATAAATTATTAATTATATTAATAATGATAGACACTACCAACACTATACGACAAAATAAAGTGCTAGTCATGTTTGTAATAATGACATGATGAGTCATACTTGCACTCAGACAAAGTAATAATGATATAATGGGTCATACCCACTAAAATAAGTGCTTATGACGAAAGCAATGACGATATAAAAAGATTCGGTAATCAACAAGTTGCCGGTATATTTTTTTTTCAGCTATAAAAGAAGCTTGCCTTCTGCTTAATACTCACACACTTAAAAATTTTCAAAGGAAAATTCAAAGCGTTTGAGAATTTGCAGGAAACAAGCAATATAGAGAAGCAAAAGCTGAAGAGGTATAATTTTATACTTTGTTCATATATTCTGCATAAGTATCCTCTCCTCTCTAGACTGCACCTTTGTGTGATCTTTCTAGTTGAGTGACGAGAAAATTGTTTTGATATGAACAGAATATTAGAAGCTAAAGAAAAATTAGAAAGAAAAGAGTTAGAATTACGACGATACAGAACCCTAGTAGAATTTTATTCTAATAGAATAAATCAGTATACAGAAGTTTTAAGAAACGAAAATAGAAATTATAGATATTATCATATATTAATAGATTGGATGAGAAAAACAATAATACAATATACAGAAAAATTGACCTATTATACCTGGAAGATACCTATTCTAGAGGAAGAAATACAGGAATTAAATTTAGAATTAACTTCATTAATTCTATCTGAGAACGAAGACTTATCTTTTAGAATATTTAGACCCTTTGTTTGATAAATACATTTAATACTTGAAAATGAATAGAATTTTAGAACTTAGGCATAATAGTTTAGAATTATTAGAGAAAACTTAGAATCAGAAATAAAAATTTATAATCTTGAATTAACTTCAATTATTTTATCTGAATCTAATAATTTCAATATACGTTTTTAATTGAAGCCGGAATTCAGGACCCCCCCCCCCCCCCCCCGGCCCCGATTTGGTATCAGAGCGACGGAAGTAGATACACTGGAGAAACATAGAAAATTAGAATACCTAGATTTAGAAATACCAAATAAATTACATACACCTAATACTTGTAATTTTAATAAAGCATACCGTCATATTTATCACAATACTGAAGAAAATACCTTAGCATACCAACTAAATACTGTAGTAGACATAATTATAAATTTATCAGAAAATTTACATAAAACTAATAAAGTTATAATAGAATTATTAACAACACTTACCAAGTCTCCGACTACAAATAATCAAGAATATATTAAGACCCAGATAGAAACTCTTAGAAATCAAGTTGAAAAAACTCTAAATAAAGCTGATAAATTCCCTATAAAAGAGAAATTAAAGAATTACTTATACTACTAGAACAACTGGAAAGACAAACTCAAAGAATTTTAGAAGAATTAAGAAAAGAAATAAAAGAAAAAATAGACCAAATCCAAAGACAAATTTCAGAATTTAAAAGGACTTATATTGGTGAATGAATAATAAGCAAATAATACTATACAACAAAGCTAAACAAGTTACAAGAGAATATAATCAAGATAACCCAGATGGATTAATAAATAGTAGTCAATTCGCTACTAAACAAGACAAAACACAGACAAGTCAGCTTAATAATCTTATAGCGCTTGGAACTATAGGATTTTCAGACTTAGATGACCAAATAGAATATTTGACACATACAATAAAAGAACTTCATTCAGAAACTAAAGCGAAAAAACAAATAAGAGAAATAACATTAGACGTAGTTCATACTAAATTAGACAGAATTCTTCAAACTCGGGAAATACAACCTAATAATTCTATACAGTTAATAGAAATAAATAAAAAATTAAACGAAATTGAAAGATTAATATTTGATACTAATAAATTTTTTAAAGAAAATTTATTAAAATTAGAAGAAGTAAATACTAAGCTTGAATTAATACCTAAAGACTTACATATACCTGACAATTTAGAACCACAAATAAAGAATTTAGAAGATCTGTTAGAAAACATATATAAAGACGCGAAAAATAAAAACGAAGGATTAGATAATCTTTCAAGTATAATAATAACTAACCAAAATAAGATAATACAAAATTTAACGAATCAAGGTCAGAAAGGACTTAATCCAATTAAAACTGATACTTTCATAACTTATAATCCATCAGAAAATGAATAATAAATTCTTCAGAAGAAGTTATACTCTGAAAGGTAGTAGTAGTAATGCTACCAATACTTAAATACAAAGTGAAAATAAAATAAAGAGAATCTTTGGAATAAAACCAAAAGAACATACTGAAGAATTAAATTTAACAGAAGTAATAGACATTGAAAAGGACTTAGAAAATTATAAGCAAAATGAAAAGAAATTATTAAACCCAAAAATACTCTATCAAAAGGATAACTGGACAGAAAATTATAGACTTCTTAGAAAAACAGAAGAGAAATCCATAAAATGTGGAGATGAAGATATAGTTAAAATACCTTTACTTGAGAAATCTGTAGCTAAACAAATAGCTAACGATGGATATAAATACACTCATTTAGGCCTCATTATAATAGGGATAAAGGGCATGACTAGACAAGATCTAGGAGCACATACCGTAATAACAATATACGATGATTCAATACAAGAAGAGACCAAAAAATTAATAAGTATAATGGATATAGATATGAATGACAATAGAGGACTATTCTATTGCGTTCTAGAATTTTTCTTAGAATCAAAAGACTTACATCAAATAAAGATAGGAATCATGACTAAAGGTTATGGTTTAATAAGTAGAAATAATCTTGTTATAACAATTGGATTAATTGCTAAATCAATTAATTCAACTAATATAAAATATAAGTATAAGGTGGAGGATATAATACAAACTTTAGCATCAAAAGGTGTTAGATTTATAAAACCACTAAAATTTTCAGCAGAAACTTACGCTGGAATAGAATGGAATATAACTAGACTATTTGAAGAAACTCAAATAAAATTAATACCAGATCAAAGTCAAATCTTTGAAGATAATAAAGGAAGAATTAGTATAAGATTCGATAATTATAAAAATTATTCAGACAATTTAGAAACTGATACTCAATCTAATAGCTCTTGGGCTATTAATGATCAGACCATTAATAACCAAAATATAGACTTAGTAGATATAGAATTAGACCCTTTAGAAATAATATTTTTTGATGAAGAATATTTTAAGACAAGAGAAAATTATAATAATATTATTATACAATTTATAGATCAAACTATAAGAAAAAGACAGGAATGGATTAAGAAAGCATACGAAAATAAAAGACCTCAAGAAATAATAGATACCTTTGAGAAAAGGATATATTTAGAAGAAATTATAAAGGTTTTAGAATCTGAAGAAACTCAAAGTAATTATACTAGAAATTTAATGGATACAGAAGAAATAGAAGAATTTCTTAATAATATACCAAAAGAACTAATGGATGCAGTTTCTGGTACAAAAATGGAAACACCTCTAGAACCTCCTAAGAATAGACCTACTTTTATAAACTATAATAGGGGAAATATACCACCAAGATAATATACTGAATACCAATCTGATAATGGAAAATATAAATTTAAAGGAAATAGATTTCCTATAGGAATATATAAAGAAGAAAGTCTATTGCAATTAGAAAAATACTCACCTCAAGTTTGACCAGAAGTTATACAGCAATGGAAAAGTTTAACCATTAAGAATTGTTTAGAAAAGAATTTTAATCATAACCCAGAACAAATGTATAGTTTCCTTGAAACTACATTAGGAAATACTGCAAAAAGAGCATGGGATGATTTTAAAATCAATTTTCCAAAATAATATACCAGATTAATAAATGTAGGAAATAATCCATGGAATTTTTGTAATACTATAAGCAATCTTTTGACTGCTACAGACCCTAATATAGGATCAATTATACAACAGAAAGAAGCAGTAAGAAATTTAGAACAATTGAAACTCAATGACTGGAAATACATAGTACCGTTTTTAAACGACTATATACATTTCACAGCCAAAAGTCAAAATACTTACAATAAAGAGTTTATGAAGAAATTACTTCTTAAATTACCTGGACCGTTAGGACAGGAAATACAAGAAGAAGGAAATAAATTTTTAGAAAAGGAAAGTAATTATACTTTAAATATAAATACTCTAGTATGTCAAATAATGAAACATTTAGAAAAGAAATGCACAGAAATAAGTATACAAAGACAGATGAAAGACAACTACGGATTTTGTAATAATATTTATACACCACAACAATATGGACAGGAAGCTTGCACTTCTTGCAGTAGAAAACCAAAAAGAAAAGACAATAAGTATTATAAAAAATAAAAACCGTACAATAAAACACGAAAATCATACTATATTAGAAAGTAAAAAACTAACGCTAGAAAACCTTTTTTAAACCCCAAATGACACGTTAGAAGATTTAATGATAAAAGACAATATAAAGATACTATTACATGTTATGCATGTGGAGAAATAGGTCATTTATCAACTAAATGTCCTAATAAACATAATATACATACTAGAGAATCAAGATTAGTAGAAAATATTAATCTAGATCTACTAGCAATAACTGAAGAAGTTATCGATACAGAGACAATATACTCAATTGTAAGTGAAATAGAAGAATATACGTCTGAAGAAGAAAATGATAATGAACCAGCAGACTTATTAGAAGTAATGGAGAAATATAAGAATATAAACATAGACTTTATGGATAGAATAGAATGTATAGAACATACATGCAATTATAGAAAGGCGAACGATGATAAGGAATGTTATAAATGTCATTTATACCCAGTCATAGATTTAAGAGCTCAATGTTATAATTGTTATACTGAGATTTGTAAATATTGATGGGAAGAAGATAATAATTTAGAATGGCCAACATCAATAATAGAATCTAGAAATACTTATACTTTTAAAGATAATATTGAGCAGAAATCTTGGAAAGAAAGATTTAGACTAATGGAAGACAGAGTTGCTAATCTAGAAGAAAGAATTAGTCTATTAGAAGAGGACAAATTAGAACTATATATACATGAAAATAGTCAGAAACATGCCTTAGATTTATTAGAAATGGATATAAACGATGAAATCTTATTAGATTTATACGAAAAAAGATTTCACTACCATAGAATTAATAGACAACCTTACAAAGCACCATATACAAGTTATACTATTGAAATAATATGTATAATACAAGATTTCAAAATACAAGGATTAGCACTAATAGACTCTGGATGTTCAACATCCAAGATCGATGATAAACTTATTCCTTCAAAATATAAACATAACCTAGAAAAACCTACCATTGGAAGACAAATGGATGGTAGCATAACTACATGTTCACAATAAATACCAGAAATCCTTATAGAAATGACAGATATAAACGAAGATAAATTATTAACTACTATAACAAATATTCCAATAAGAAACCTATACCAATTAGGATACTAAGCCATTTTAGGATTAGACTATCATATACACGATAATAGAATGAAAGTCATAACAAAAGACTATATAAGTTTTAGTTTCAATAATTTTTCTATTCCAATTGTTCCTAAAACTTTTTCAAACAGGGGCGAAAGGATAGAAAACAAAAATAAAATACTAATACAAAAACAGAAATATACTGATATAGATTATCTGGAAGAACAACCAGATTTCCCAGATTACTATGTATTAGAAGCAGATTATATCTATTCAAATCAATTGAATAATATAATTCTAGACGATAAGATTTTACAAAACCAATCTAGACTTGAAAAATTGGAAATAATAGGTGAGAATCCTCAGAAACATTGGAATAAAAACCCAACAGAATATAAACTAGAAATTACAAACCTCGACATAACTATACGAGCAAAAGCAATATCAGCTAATAATCAAGAGTTAGAATGGTATAAAGAAGCTTTAGAAGAACATATAAAAAATAAGTTTATTAGACGATCAGAATCAAGACATAGATCACCTAGTTTCTTTGTCAATAATAATGCAGAAAAGAAAGGAGGAAAACCCAGAATGGTTATAAATTATAAACAATTAAATGATAATACTGAGAATAATGGATACGATATACCTAATAAAGAAATGCTTATCAATAAAATACAAGGATCAAAATTTATGAGTAAATTTGAACTAAAATCAGGATACTATCAGATTAGAATGCATAAAGACTCGATAGAATGGACTGCATTTATATGTCCAAATCCCATAGGACATTGGGAATGGTTAGTAATGCCATTAGGACTTAAGAATGCACCTGCAGTTTTTAAAAAAAGAATGGATAAAATATTTGAGAACTTTACCAATTTTACTGCAGTATACATAGATGATATACTGGTTTTTAGCAAAACTGCTAAAGATTATAATAGACATCTTAAACAAGTTTTTAAGAAATTTGAAGAGAATGGGCTTATAATATCTAAGAGAAAGATAGAATTGGAAAAGACAAAAATAAACTTTTGGGGAGTTATAATTGGGGAAGGACAAATTGAATTACAACCTCATATAACTACTAAAATACTAGAATTTTCAGAAAATATAAAAGAGAAGAAGCAACTTCAACAATTCTTACGACTGTTGAATTATGCTAGACCTTTTATAAAAGACTTATCTAAATACTTAAAGCCACTATATCTAAAGACTGGTAAAGAAATATTTGAGAAATTAAATTATAAAGATCATGAAATAATTAGGAATCTAAAAGAAAAGGTAAGAAATTTACCAAAATTAGAAATTCCTTTAGACACAGACTATTTAATAATAGAAACTGATGGTTCAGCATCAGGATGGGGAGCTGTTTTAATAAGCAAACCTCATAAGACATCGAATAAAACTGAAGAAAGAATTTGCAGATACTCTAGTGGATCCTTTAAGGAGAAAGGAGAAATTAGTACTATAGACTCAGAATTATTAGCAATATATTATGCATTAGAATCGTTTGAATTCTTTATAATTGGTAAGACTGAATTCACCATTAGAACAGATTGTATTGCTATTGTTAAATACTATAATAATTTAAAGAAAGAAAAGAAAAGATCATCTTATAAAAGATGGCATAAATTAACTTCACTCTTATTATAAAAAGGATATAAACCTTTATTAGAACATATACAGGGTGAACATAATAGAATTGCTGATATACTGTCTAGACTCTAACAATTTGATAATCTTGCAGGAAATACCAAGTAAAAGAAGATATACATAAAAGAATGAGATCTTCCAACAGAGATAAAGGAAAGATAACTAAATATCAAGGCAATATTACAATAAGACCAACATTAGACGATTTGATACGTACTCTAGAGAATAGACAACTGCATAGCATGTTTATCATCTTTTCTTTTAACAGCTACCCATAAATTGTCTAACAGAATTCTCTCAGTATCATTAAGTATTGTCCCCTTAGGATAATTGAATGCCCACTCAGACGAAGTAATAATGACACGATGAGTCATACTTGCACTCAGACAAAGTAATAATGATATAATGGGTCATACCCTTGATAGTATTTTCTATTTCCATGGATATCTCTTTAGTGGTTTCCGTATTCTCGTATATCATATCCAGTCTTTCTAGTATTAGGGTCCTGAATTCCGGCTTCAATTAAAAACGTATATTGAAATTATTAGATTCGGATAAAATAATTGAAGTTAATTCAAGATTATAAATTTTTATTTCTGATTCTAAGTTTTCTCTAATAATTCTAAACTCTTATGCCTAAGTTCTAAAATTCTATTCATTTTCAAGTACTAAATGTATTTATCAAACTAAGGGTCTAAATATTCTAAAAGATAAGTCTTTGTTCTCAGATAGAATTAATGAAGTTAATTCTAAATTTAATTCCTGTATTTCTTCCTCTAGAATAGGTATCTTCCAGGTACAATAGGTCAATTTTTCTGTATATTGTATTATTGTTTTTCTCATCCAATCTATTAATATATGATAATATTTATAATTTCTATTTTCGTTTCTTAAAACTTCTGTATACTGATTTATTCTATTAGAATAAAATTCTACTAGGGTTCTGTATCGTCGTAATTCTAACTCTTTTCTTTCTAAGTTTTCTTTAGCTTCTATTATTCTGTTCATATCAAAACAATTTTCTCGTCACTCAACTAGAAAGATCACACAAAGGTGCAGTCTAGAGAGGAGAGGATACTTATGCAGAATATATGAACAAAGTATAAAATTATACCTCTTCAGCTTTTGCTTCTCTATATTGCTTGTTTCCTGAAAATTCTCAAACGCTTTGAATTTTCCTTTGAAAATTTTCAAGTGTGTGAGTATTAAGCAGAAGGCAAGCTTCTTTTATAGCTGAAAAAAAATATATACCGGCAACTTGTTGATTACCGAATCTTTTTATATCGTCATTGCTTTCGTCATAAGCACTTATTTTAGTGGGTATGACCCATTATATCATTATTACTTTGTCTGAGTGCAAGTATGACTTATCATGTCATTATTACTTCGTCTGAGTGCAAGTATGACTCATCATATCATTATTACTTCGTCTGAGTGCAAGTATGACTCATCATGTCATTATTACAAACATGACTAGCACTTTATTTTGTCGTATAGTGTTGGTAGTGTCTATCATTATTAATATAATTAATAATTTATAATTATGGTTGGCTTAAATTTTATTGAAATTTAAATATTTCATGAATCTTTTGAGAAATCCTCTGTTGAAAACACCTAACCTGGACATTTCTATCCAGATAATCTGCTAAGAGATTTTTTAATAAGGAATTTAAAATTCAACCTCTAAATTTCTTTCAAAATTCACTTTAACATCTAAAAATCAAAAGTTTTTTCCTACCTCCCGATCTCTTTAAATTTTAAAAATTTTCGTAGTTTAGCTCATCCAACTGGTACTTTTCAAAACGGGACTTACAATCTTTTGCCCTATTTTCCCAAGGTCTTTCGCTATTCTAGTTTGAAAAATCTTTTAAACTTAAAGAAATCTTTCTGCAGAACCAAATAACAACTGAGCCAACGAGAAATATAAAACTTAATACAAATATATATTATTACAAACTTCAAAAGAAAATATAGTAGTAATAGCCGAAGGCTTATACTTGCCAACGGTTACAAAATACAAGAGATTAATTGTTTTAACTTTGTCTTAATCAATTAACCTCTGCTAATGTTTATAAATCTTAAGTATTGAGATTAATCGTTCGATTAACCTCTGCTAATGTTTATAAATCTTAAGTATTGAGATTAATCGTTCGATTAACCTCTGCTAATGTTTATAAATCTTAAGTATTGAGATTAATCATTTGATTAACCTGCCTTCTCTTTAAATTTACAAACTTATTTATAGCGTAAAAGATGGTGGGGACATATTCCCACTACATCATTAAGTATTATTATTCTTCTTATCCTTATCTTCTTCTTATCCTATCTTCACAGCTGTCTTCTTTTCTTTCTGCGCAAGTCTTAGAATTCTCTAGAGAGGAATATTCTTTCTTTTTGAACTGGCCGAACTCTCTTCTTTTTGGGCCTTTTGGGCTTCACTTTCTATTGAGGCTTCTAATGTTTCTTCCTTTTGTCCCACTTTGAAATTCATATTTTGTGTAGTATGAAAATTTATATTGGGCCTTTGTAGTTTTAATTGTAACTGACTTGGTAATTCAAATATCTTATTGAACCAATCAGCCCATCCTTCTGAAGGCCGAGTATCTATAGTCTCAAGTCCATTTATCACATTATTTTGGACCTTTTCTATTTCTTTGGTAGTATTTTCTATTTCCATGGATATCTCATTAGTGGTTTCCGTATTCTCGTATATCATATCCAGTCTTTCTAGTATTAGGTCTTCTTTTGTCTTACCCTGATTACTTATAACTCCAGCGTATGAAGTCTGATTTTTATAATGTTCTAGTCTAGATTCTAAATCTTGTATTTTCTTTCTTAAGAGATTCTCTTCTTCTTCTTTATTAATCACTTGTCCTTCTAACTCATGTATTTTTCTCTTCATGTTTATCATTTCTTGCGGTATATCTCCTGGTATTTCAGCTTGTAGGGTTAGTATATCCTGAGTATCTATGGTTTGTTCTGTTATTTCTGGACTGCTATAAAAAGTAGTTAGATATTTCTTTGCTTCGGTATAAGCTTCTTGTATGGATAAGTATTTTTTTGTATTTGGGGTCTTTATGCTTAGTATTCTGTATAACCTGCTCCCATGTCTTATAAATTCCTAGCTGAGGGCCATTATATATGACATAAGCAATATTATTATTATTTCTTTGGGTGAAGTATAAACTAAACCCATTTATGGCTGCGATAGCATGTTTATCATCTTTTCTTTTAACAGCTACCCATAAATTGTCTAATAGAATTCTCTCAGTATCATTAACTATTGTCCCCTTAGGATAATTGAATGCCTAAGTTGTGTCACCGAAGTCTGCAAAATTCAGCTTTTCTGAAAAAACCAATGCTTTTGGTTTAGGCTGATTTCTATTTATTATTTGTATATCTTCTGGCAGTTGTCTATTCTCTGGAGTACGTATCAAATCGTCCAATGTTGGTCTTATTGTAGTATTGCCTTGATATTTAGTTATCTTTCCTTTATCTCTGTTGGAAGATCTCATTCTTTTATGTATATCTTCTTTTACTTGGTATTTCCTACAAGATTATCAAATTGTAAGAGTCTAGACAGTATATCAGCAATTATATTATGTTCACCATGTATATGTTCTAATAAAGGTTTATATCCTTTTTATAATAAGAGTGAAGTTAATTTATGCCATCTTTTATAAGATGATCTTTTCTTTTCTTTCTTTAAATTATTATAGTATTTAACAATAGCAATACAATCTGTTCTAATGGTGAATTCAGTCTTACCGATTATAAAGAATTCAAACGATTCTAATGCATAATATATTGCTAATAATTCTGAGTCTATAGTACTAATTTCTCCTTTCTCCTTAAAGGATCCACTAGAGCATCTGCAAATTCTTTCTTCAGTTTTATTCGATGTCTTATGAGGTTTGCTTATTAAAACAGCTCCCCATCCTGATGCTGAACTATCAGTTTCTATTATTAAATAGTCTGTGTCTAAAGGAATTTCTAATTTTGGTAAATTTCTTACCTTTTCTTTTAGATTCCTAATTATTTCATGATCGTTATAATTTAATTTCTCAAATATTTCTTTACCAGTCTTTAGATATAGTGGCTTTAAGTATTTAGATAAGTCTAAGGTCTAGCATAATTCAACAGTCCTAAGAATTGTTGAAGTTGCTTCTTCTCTTTTATATTTTCTGGAAATTCTAGTATTTTAGTAGTTATATGAGGTTGTAATTTTATTTGTCCTTCCCTAATTATAACTCCCAAAAAGTTTATTTTTGTCTTTCCCAATTCTATCTTTCTCTTAGATATTATAAGCCCATTCTCTTCAAATTTCTTAAAAACTTGTTTAAGATGTCTATTATGATCTTTAGCAGTTTTGCTAAAAACCAGTATATCATCTATGTATACTGCAGTAAAATCGGTAAAGTTCTCAAATATTTTATCCATTCTTTTTTGAAAAACTGCAGGTGCATTCTTAAGTCCTAATGGCATTACTAACCACTCCCAATGTCCTATGGGATTTGGACATATAAATGCAGTCCATTCTATCGAGTCTTTATGCATTCTAATCTGATAGTATCCTGATTTTAGATCAAATTTACTCATAAATTTTGATCCTTGTATTTTATTGATAAGCATTTCTTTATTAGGTATATCGTATCCATTATTCTCAGTATTATCATTTAATTGTTTATAATTTATAACCATTCTGGGTTTTCCTCCTTTCTTTTCTGCATTATTATTGACAAAGAAACTAGGTGATCTATGTCTTGATTCTGATCGTCTAATAAACTTATTTTTTATAAGTTCTTTTAAAGCTTCTTTATACCATTCTAACTCTTGATTATTAGCTGGTATTGCTTTTGCTCGTATAGTTATGTCGGGGTTTATAATTTCTAGTTTATATTCTGTTGGGTTTTTATTCCAATGTTTTTGAGGATTCTCACCTATTATTTCCAATTTTTCAAGTCTAGATTGGTATTGTAAAATCTCATCATCTAGAATTATATTATTCAATTGATTTGAATAGATATAATCTTCTTCTAATACATAGAAATCTGGGAAATCTGTTTGTTCTTCCAGATAATCTATATTAGTATATTTCTGTTTTTGTATTAGTATTTTATTTTTGTTTTCTATCCTTTCGCCCCTGTTTGAAAAAGTTTTAGGAACAATTGGAATAGAAAAATTATTGAAACTAAAACTTATATAGTCTTTTGTTATGACGACCATTCTATTATCGTGTATAAGATAGTCTAATCCTAAAATGGCTAAGTATCCTAATTGGTATAGGTTTCTTATTGGAATATATGTTATGGTAGTTAATAATTTATCTTCATTTATATCTGTCATTTCTATAAGGATTTCTGGTATGTATTGTGAACATATAGTTATGCTACCATCTATTTGTCTTCCAATGGTAGGTTTTTCTAGGTTATGTTTATATTTTGAAGGAATAAGTTTATCATCGATCTTGGATGTTGAACATCCAGAGTTTATTAATGCTAATCCTTGTATTTTGAAATCTTGTATTATACATATTATTTCAATAGTATAACTTGTATATGGTGCTTTGTAAGGTTGTCTATTAGTTCTATGGTAGTGAAATCTTTTTTCGTATAAATCTAATAAGATTTCATCGTTTATATCAATTTCTAATAAATCTAAGACATGTTTCTGACTACTTTCTTGTATATATAGTTCTAATTTGTCCTCTTCTAATAGACTAATTCTTTCTTTTAGATTAGCAACTTTGTCTTCCATTAGTCTAAATCTTTCTTTCCAAGATTTCTGCTCAATATTATCTTTAAAAGTATAAGTATTTCTAGATTCTATTATTGATGTTGGCCATTCTAAATTATTATCTTCTTCCCAACAATATTTACAAATCTCAGTACAACAATTATAACATTGAGCTCTTAATTCTATGACTGGGTATAAATGACATTTATAACATTCCTTATCATCGTTCCCCTTTCTATAATTCCATGTATGTTCCATACATTCTATTCTATCCATAAAGTCTATGTTTATATTCTTATATTTCTCCATTACTTCTAATAAGTCTGCTGGTTCATTATCATTTTCTTCTTCAGACGTATATTCTTCTATTTCACTTACAATTGAGTATATTGTCTCTGTATCGCTAACTTCTTCAGTTATTGCTAGTAGATCTAGATTAATATTTTCTACTAATCTTGATTCTCTAGTATGTATATTATGTTTATTAGGACATTTAGTTGATAAATGACCTATTTCTCCACATGCATAACATGTAATAGTATCTTTATATTGTTTTTTATCATTAAATCTTCTAACGTGTCTTTTGGGGTTTAAAAAAGGTTTTCTAGCGTTAGTTTTTGACTTTCTAATATAGTATGATTTTCGTGTTTTATTGTATGGTTTTTCTTTTTTATAATACTTATTGTCTTTTCTTTTTGGTTTTCTACTGCAAGAAGTGCAAGCTTCCTGTCCATATTGTTGTGGTGCATAAATATTATTACAAAATCCGTAGTTGTCTTTCATCTGTCTTTGTATACTTATTTCTGTGCATTTCTTTTCTAAATGTTTCATTATTTGATATACCAGAGTATTTATATTTAAAGTATAATTACTTTCCCTTTCTAAAAATTTATTTCCTTCTTCTTGTATATCCTGTCCTAACGGTCCAGGTAATTTAAGAAGTAATTTCTTCATAAACTCTTTATTGTAAGTATTTTGACTTTTGGCTGTGAAATGTATATAGTCGTTTAAAAACGGTACTATGTATTTCCAGTCATTAAGTTTCAATTGTTTTAAATTTCTTACTGCTTCTTTCTGTTGTATAATTGATCCGATATTAGGGTCTGTAGCAGTCAAAAATTGCTTAGAGTATTACAAAAATTCCATGGATTATTTCCTACATTTATTAATCTGGTATATTCTTGTGGAAAATTGATTTTAAAATCATCCCATGCCCTTTTTGTAGTATTTCCTAATGTAGTTACGAGGAAATTATATATTTGTTCTGGGGTATGATTAAAATTCTTTTCTAAATAATTCTTAACGGTTAAACTTTTCCATTGCTGTATAACTTCTGGTCAAACTTGAGGTGAGTATTTTTCTAATTGCAATGGACTTTCTTTTTTATATATTCCTATAGGAAATCTATTTCCTTTAGATTTATATTTTCCATTATCAGATTGGTATTCAGTATATTATCTTGGTGGTATATTTCCCCTATTATAGTTTATAAAAGTAGGTCTATTCTTAGGAGGTTCTAGAGGTGTTTCCGTTTTTGTACCAGAAACTCCATCCATTAGTTCTTTTGGTATATTATTAAGAAATTCTTCTATTTCTTCTGTATCCATTAAATTTGTAGTATAATTACTTTGAGTTTCTTCAGATTCTAAAACCTTTATAATTTCTTCTAAATATATCCTTTTCTCAAAGATATATATTATTTCTTGAGGTCTTTTATTTTCGTATGCTTTCTTAATCCATTCCTGTCTTTCTCTTATAGTTTGATTTATAAATTGTATAATAATATTATTATAATTTTCTCTTGTATTAAAATATTCTTCATTGTATAAATCAAAAAATATTGTTTCTAAAGGGTCTAATTCTATATCTACTAAGTCTATATTTTGGTTATTAATTGTCTGATCATTAATAGCCCAAGAGCTATTAGATTGAGTATCAGTTTCTAAATTGTCTGAATAATTTTTATAATTATCGAATCTTATACTAATTCTTCCTTTATTATCTTCAAAGATTTGACTTTGATTTGGTATTAATTTTATTTGACTTTCTTCAAATAGTCTAGTTATATTCCATTCTATTCCAGCGTAAGTTTCTGCTAAAAATTTTGGTGGTTTTATAAATCTAACACCTTTTGATGCTAAAGTTTGTATTATATCCTCCACCTTACACTTATATTTTATATTAGTTGAATTAATTGATTTACCAATTAATCCAATTGTTATAACAAGATTATTTCTGCTTATTAAACCACAACCTTTAGTCATGATTCCTATCTTTATTTGATGTAAGTCTTTTGATTCGAAGAAAAATTCTAGAACGCAATAGAATAGTCCTCTATTGTCATTCATATCTATATCCATTATACTTATTAATTTTTTGGTCTCTCCTTGTATTGAATCATCGTATATTGTTATTACGGTATGTGCTCCTAGATCTTGTCTAGTCATGCCCTTTATTCCTATTATAATGAGGCCTAAATGAGTGTATTTATATCCAACGTTAGCTATTTGTTTAGCTACAGATTTCTCAAGTAAAGGTATTTTAACTATATCTTCATCTCCACATTTTATGGATTTCTCTTCTGTTTTTATAAGAAGTCTTTAATTTTCTGTCCAGTTACCCTTTTGATAGAGTATTTTTGGGTTTAATAATTTCTTTTCATTTTGCTTATAATTTTCTAAGTCCTTTTCAATGTCTATTACTTCTGTTAAATTTAATTCTTCAGTATGTTCTTTTAGTTTTATTCCAAAGATTCTCTTTATTTTATTTTCACTTTGTATTTCAGTATTGGTAGCATTACTACTACTACCTTTCAGAGTATAACTTCTTCCGAAGAATTTATTATTCATTTTCTGGTGGATTATAAGTTATGAAAGTATCAGTTTTAATTGGATTAAGTCCTTTCTGACCTTGATTTGTTAAATTTTGTATTATCTTATTTTGGTTAGTTATTATTATACTTGAAAGATTATCTAATCCTTCGTTTTTATTTTTCGCGTCTTTATATATGTTTTCTAACAGATCTTCTAAATTCTTTATTTGTGGTTCTAAATTGTCAGGTATATGTAAGTCTTTAGGTATTAATTCAAGCTTAGTATTTATTTCTTCTAATTTTAATAAATTTTCTTTAAAAAATTTATTAGTATCAAATATTAATCTTTCAATTTCGTTTAATTTTTTATTTATTTCTATTAACTGTATAGAATTATTAGGTTGTATTTCCTGAGTTTGAAGAATTCTGTCTAATTTAGTATGAACTACGTCTAATGTTCTCTCTTATTTGTTTTTCCGCTTTAGTTTCTAAATGAAGTTCTTTTATTGTATGTGTCAAATATTCTATTTGGTCGTCTAAGTCTGAAAATCCTATAGTTCCAAGCGCTATAAGATTATTAAGCTGACTTGTCTGTATTTTGTCTTGTTTAGTAGCGAATTGACTACTATTTATTAATCCGTCTGGGTTATCTTGATTATATTCTCTTGTAGCTTGTTTAGCTTTGTTGTATAGTATTATTTGCTTATTATTCATTCACCAATATAAGTCCTTTTAAATTCTGAAATTTCTCTTTGGATTTGGTCTATTTTTTCTTTTATTTCTTTTCTTAATTCTTCTAAAATTCTTTGAGTTTGTCTTTCCAGTTGTTCTGGTAGTATAAATAATTCTTTAATTTCTCTTTTATTAGGGAATTTATCAGCTTTATTTAGAGTTTTTTCAACTCAATTTCTAAGAGTTTCTATCTGAGTCTTAATATATTCTTGATTATATATATATATATATATATATATATATATATATATATATATAGGCGGATTGGGCTGGACTTGGTTTTTTAGCTCAAATTTAAGCCCAATCCATCATATTTTTGGGCCGTTACGAATTTAGACTGGATCGAGCCTATATTATAATATATATTTTCAAGTCTAATTCATGAATGTTAGGCCTAAATGGGTTAGACGGCCCGCGAATTACTTTAACATGTCTAGGTAGAACTGCTAGTAAAGAGTTTAAAATCCTTGTTTACACGTCTTGTTGGCCTGTAACATTGGGCTTTTATTCTTCATTTTATTAAAAAAATCCTTGTTTACAAATTTAACAATTCATAAGTTTACTCCAAGAAGAATTTAATGTTGTTGGACTAATGGATATATTGACAGTAACAGCTAATTTAACTTTAGAGGAAATCCTTTTACTATGATTTTTCAGATCTAGACCATCCAATGAATCGATGAAGAGAAATGATCATAAATTTAAGGTTGAATCGGATTAAATTATTGATTAAACCAAATTTATTTAAAATATGTTGAAATACTAATGTTTTTAATAATTTAATATTAAATATGTAATATAAATTATCCTACACAAATAATTAATAATATTTAATGTTAATAATTTTTAATTTAAAATTCTCACTTTAAATAAAAATTAAAATAGTAATAATAATCAATATAATATGGTGAAAGACTGAATCATTAAAAAATAAATTTAATTCAGATTTAATCATATTTCATAAATTTGATAAAATAAATTACAAATTTAATTTATAGTATATTTATGCTATATATTTATACATTATATAATTATAAAATTTTAATACAATATAATAAATAGAAAAATGATATTAATTTATTATAATATTTATTGTTATGCACATAATTCAATGTTAATTTGATTTAAAAAAAAGTATTAGATTTTTAAATATTATTTGACTCTAAAAAATTTTCAGATTTTAATTAAATAATTTTTTAAAATGTAATATAGTCAAACTACTTTAGATGATAATTAAAAAAAATACACTATATAAATACATTCTAGATTTCTTAAAAATAAAAACCTAGTTTCATTTAAAACTATTTAACAATTTAATATTTTATCTTATAAAACATAAAATGCAATTTAATATTAAGTAAGAGCCTTGGCTTAGTTGGTAAGGCACCTAGATCTTAAGTGAGAGGTCTAATGTTCAACTCTCATCATAAGTAAAAAAAATTATTTTTATATATAAACAAACTCAAGATCCGGACTGGTTGAACTAGCTAGTTCCCGGACTAACCGTTCGGTTCAATCGATCAACTACCAGTTCTTGACTTTCCTGTGAATTTATTGAAATCGAACTGAATTGGACATCGGTTCCGATCGAATCGGGTCCGACCGGCCAATTTGGATTTCAAAACCATGATTTTTACCCATATTAAAGTAATATTTTAAGTCAACTTAATATAAACTATTAAACTTGCATACAATTATTCTTAGCTTAGTAGTAAGACTGAACTTGTGACTTTTAGAGTTCAGCAGTTTGAACCACATTTTTGGTGAGTGTGGGATTTTTTATTTAATAGCATGCACAATTTTAAAAAACAAATCTCCATTCAATTATTCATATTCAAAGAATTTCAAGAATAATAAAAGAGATGTGGTTGAGTGTTACTTATTATCCTAAGTTTTTAAGTCAAATGATTTTACAATATGGTATTAAAGTTTTTTGAATCTAGAGGATGAGGATTTGAATCATGTCAGTTTCATTGTTGAATTAAATTTTATTGCATGATAGAGTGGACTTATGTTGTACCCACTTCAAATCTAAGGGCTCACATTTGGGAAAATGTCAGTAATAATATATAGGCTATTGATGAGCCTTACTTATCAGCAGTGCTCTCTAGGAGGCAGGCAATGTGTGCGACCACTCAGTACCCATAACATGAAGGCTTCCTTTTTTTTATGTTTTTTAATATAGAAAAATGAAAATATTATTATTTTCATTAGAATATTTTGTATGTACAATAATATAATATTATACACTAAATTTTTGACTTAAATACTAAATTTGGATCATATTGTGTAGGTTAGTCTTTTCGATATTTAGGGTATTGAAAATGACAATTTAGTTTTTGACCTATTATTTTTTTGCCTATTTAGTATCTTGTTTCTCTAAATTTGGCAGGACAACTTAGTAGAACATTAAAGATTGAGAAGTTTGTACATGGTGTGCAAAATATGTCCATATTCTAAATAACATATTTCACCCTTCCTTGTGACGTTAGATGAGCGCTTAGTTTGCGGGCTGAGCTACTCTCGTGTGCCGGACTTAGACACCTATTTTTTTACTAAGTCCAGCCTGAGAACGAGCACGAGCCCGAACCCGTTAAAGCACTAAGTTTTATGGGTTGGATTTGATTTTTATATGAATAGCCAAGCCCCAGCCGTAAAATAATAAATTTATTTATTTTATATATTATATCATATATTTTATACTAATAAATTTTTGAATTAAATTACAATAACTTTCATTGTATATTAAAGGACTTCAAGTAAATGATGTAGTTAAATATAATTATGTCATTTTATTTCTATTAAATCCACAATACAAATTATATATATAAAAAATTATTTTACGGGTCATGGGTCGGGCTTGGGAATGACCTCGTAAGTCTGGCAGAGCCCTTCCCAAGCCCGAAGTTCTAAAGTGTTGGTCGGGTTGGGTTTGAGTTGATACTTTTAGTCAAAAGCCCGATGAAGTCTGGCTCGAACCCGACCCTGGCTCGTCCGACGAACATGTCTATTAAATTCGGATTGATAATATACCAAATAATAGGCAAACATTAGGCAAAGTAATGGTTAAACAAAGTAACCATAGAATATGCCTTAAATTAAATATATACTAAATATGTAATTTCAATAGATTAGACACTGAAAAAACATAAAGTGTAGAACATTATTCGTAAGTCTTAAAATTTTACAAATTATAACTATTTTTTCCATTTCCTAAAAATAATTTAATATGGTTAACTATCATTTTGGCTTTTAGTTCAATTCCATATTTTATTTTAACTAGACAACAATTTTTGTTAAAGGTGCCAACTTACTACTTTATTTATTGTTTTCCATGGTCTCTTACTGACTGGACCGTCAAAGTAATTGTTTGTTTTGCGGTTTCCTCGTGAATTAACTTTAGAACCAACAAATGAAGTACATAAATTATTTTCATAAAATATATGAATAAGTGAAGCAGCATGCATGCATTATGAGAGGACAAGACAAAGGCAATTATTGGATGGGGATATTTAGAATGAAGATTTTGTTGGTTTTTCTATCATCTATAGGATTTTCTGCTTAATCAAACTGACATTATTATTATTATTATTATTATTATTATTATTATTATTATTATTATTATTATTGTTATTATTATTATTATTATTCTTATTATTATGTTCGTCAGCAATTGCTTGAACTGTTTTGGGTTGCACATTTCAAAATTAATTTGCAGAATAGGAACATTAAAATGTCAGAAAAGTAATGAAGTGTGAGGGACATTTCACAGGCTCAAAACGAAATTTCAATTCCGATGGACAACATATAGTTCAAGTTCTGTTGATTCTTATGTTGTTGCCTTCTGATTTATTACAATGCCCGGCACGTGACTTCATCACTGTATTTCTCATCAAAACTATAAGTAACAAACAAACAAACAAAAATTGATAAAGACTTGGTCCAGTGGTTGAGCTGTGAAGCTGTGATCTTAGAGGTCGCAGGTTTGAGTCCACACTCGGACGGGTTAGGATAAGGTTTTCTTTTATTATCATTATAAGCCTATATAAGACACATTTAATAAAAAAAACAAACAAACAAACAAAAAGTGAACTTCAACCCAAATTCATTCATTTTTTTTTTCAGGATATTGTCTCAATTAGTCTTTTAAATGACACGTCAATCATTTAAAGACAGGAAAGACAAAATTCCATCTTCCACCTTTAATCTTTAACCAAAATTTAAAATTAAAATGGTTCCTTAATTTGATTTATAATAAATTGTGTACTCATTTTGATATTACTAACCCTAAACTCAATTTTTTATTGTATTTTGCACATTTAGTTGATATAACCAAACATATTTGAACACATAAAATGTTTTAAAGAAATCACTAAAATATATAAAAAAAAAGAATAGTCAATTTCACAAGTCGGGCTCCAGCCTAGTTGAACCTTTATAAATAATTAAATTTCATGTCCACCATGCGATTCTACAAATTAAAATTTTATATAAAAATCTTTATTTCTATTTAGTAAAATATACTTATTTTAATAATTTACTAGTGTAGTACCTGTGCGATGCATGAATAGGTCATTTGTAATCAATATATCAATTATAAAATTATTTTGTAGTATATATATATATATATATATATATATTATTAATATATATATATATATAGAAAATATAAATATTAAAGGTAAAAAATAAATTATATTGTATATCAAATTAAATTGCAGAAAAAATAGTCACGTAACTTCTTAAATAGGATTATAATTCATAGAATATAATTAATTAATAAATACATAAATAAATAAAATTTTAAAAAAATAAATTTAGGAGATATATTAGTTGATAGATATACTTAATGATCAAATAATTAAGAATATTCCATTATTATCCATAAGAAAGAGTAAATACTATTATAAAATTCAAATTTTCTTAAATAGGATTATAATTCATACTTTTCTGCAGTTATTTTATGACTCTCTATCAAATATTTGATGAGTAAAAAAGAGACATTAATTCTTAAATAGGATTATAATCAATAGAATATAATTAAATAAAATCAATAGAATTAAAGGAGAAAGCACAATTGACTAACAAGATTATCATCAATATCCAAATTTTTTCTTAAATAGGATTATAATCAACAGAATTAAATAAAATCCATAACAATAAATTAAATTTTAAAAAATAGATTTAGGAGATATATTAGTTGATAATTAGGCATGCCATCAATTAGGCTCTAAGGCCCTGTTCTTTTCAACTTATATTCAGTCCAGTTCAGTTCAGTTCAGTTCTACATACATATAAATTTACACTGAAATTAGTTCAGTTCAGTTCAGTTCAGTACTGCTACTTATAAGTTGAAAAGAACAGGGCCTAAAAGGTATAAGGATAATAAAAAGTCTTTTAGGACTTCATTGCTCTAAAAATATTTCATTATTTTTCATAAGGAGTAAGTACTGTTATAAAATTTAAGTTTTTTCTTAAATAGGATTATAATTTATACTTTTCTGCAGTTATCTTGTGATTCTTTGTCAAATATTTGATGAGGGAAAAAGAGTCACATTAATTCTTAAATAGGATTATAATCAATAAAATACAATTAAATAAAATCAATAGAGTTAAAGGAGAAAGTACTATTGATTAAAAGGATTATAATCAATATTCAATTTTTTTCTTAAATAAAATTATAATGAACAGAATTAAATAAAATCCAGAAAAATAAATTAAATTTTAAAAAATAGATTTAGGAGATATATTAGTTGATAATTAGGCATATAATTAATTAGGCTCTAAAAGGTATAAGAATAAAAAAAGTCTTATAAGATTTTATTGCTCTAAAAATATTTCATTATTTATCTATAAGGAGTAATTAACTACTGTAAAATTCCAATTTTTTTCTTAAATATGATTAAAATTTATACTTTTATGCAGTTATCTTGTGATTCCTTGTCAAATATTTGATGAGTAAGAAATAGTCACATTTATTCTTAACTAGGATTATAATCAATAGATTTAGGAGATATATTAATTGATCAAATAATTTAAAATATTTCATTATTATCCATAACAAGGAGTAAGTACTATTATAAAATTCAAATTTTTTCATAAATAGGATTTACAATTTATAATTTTCTGCAGTTATCTTGTGATTCTCTGTCAAATATTTGATAAAAAAAAGTCACATTAATTCCTAAATCTATTTTTTAAAATTTATTTTGTTGTGATTTTATTAAATATTTATTATGATAACTATGGAATATTATTAATTATTTCACTTGATAGAATAATTAAAAATATTTCATCATTATCCATTATAAGTATTTTTTTCCTTAAATAGGCTTATAAACAATCAATCAACAATGGTTTTTTCCACTTTGGAGATATTAATGTAAGAATTACAAAATTTAACAAAAAAAACTGGAAAGGTAGTAGATATAGGAAGAAATAACACCTTCTTAAAATGAAACAATTCAACAATACAAAATAAATAATATATAACACCAAATAATAGTTCTGCCAAGTTTGACAATATTTCAATAAATACTAATCTTTCTTTCAAAAGAGATACATATAAATTATTCTTCTCCTTCTTAGGCCTGTTTGGCATTGCTATCAGAGCTGCTGTCACGAAAAGCTTCACTTACAAATTTTTAATAAAACAACATATTTTGGAATTGGATAAAAGATTTTGACTTTTAATACTAATTAATTAGGAACTGTTTGTTATTGATTTTCGGAACTTTCATGACAGCAGCTTGAAAATGCTTGAAAATGGAGCTTTTCGGAAAAGCAGTATGGGAAAGCAATGCCAAACTGACCTTTAATCCTCATATGTTTTTCTTGATTGGTCGAAAGTTGTGCATTATCTTCATCTATCAATATCGACGGTGTCAGAGTTTAATTTCTTATCTCTACAGGTGTGACAAGAGAATTAACCTCATTTTCTGATATCGATTCATGTCAAAAGAAACTAAATATATAAATAAAAGGTCTAATTCAAATCAGAGTAGATAATGAATCATTTGTACTTATAATATAAATGTTAGAAATACCTTAAAATTTTCATTTACATCTAGAAATTGATCAACATCGAAATCTGGATCCTATTGTTAAAAAATTTTAAAGTTAAAATATATATGAACTAAAATGCAGATAATACAACATACTAATTTGAAGTTACATATAAAAAAAATTAAACTTACAATCAATGAATTTTGAATGACCGAAAGATTATATTATTTCAGAAGTTGTTCATCCTCCATAAGTTTAACCACATGATACACTTCATCATGTGCAATAATATTGTTGCTCTTAACTGAAAGTTTAAACATAACTCCTCTTCCTATATTGTTCTCCAATTCCATTGGTATAGGTGTTTCACTAAGTGCAACAGACATCTAATATAATTTTAAAAAATAAAATGCAATAAAAGATGTTTAAAACATTATTAATGTAGAAAAAATTAAAATTTATTGGAATTCTAAGAAGATATATTATTGATATGAGAAAACTATGTACCTCAATTACTATATCTCTCAATTTATTTGCAGCTTTTCCAATCAGTTGTTGCGCTTCACGGTCCCAAATAAGTAAAGAAATAAACCTTGTGTCATCTATTACACAAACTTGAAGCGTATATCTGTATAACCAATTTGAATGTTTAATTCTCTACAATTTTAATATCAAAATACTTTAGCTATATTAATTGAACAATTGAAAGCCAAATTTTAGATGCACAATATTTACATGTGGAAAGTTGAGTAATCAAAATGATTACACTTTTGGCAAAAGAACTTGTTCCCAATTACTTCTACCTTTTTGAAACATTTGTTATTTCTACACCCCGAATATGACCAACCCTTTGGCACTTTAAATCAACAATTTTTACCAAAATACAAAAAACTCCTTCTTGAATAATTTTAAAAATTATCATAAAAATAATTGTGAAGCATAATTTATTTATGCATGATTTGAGGGATAAAAAAGAGAAATTGTTTACCACGTTTTAATTGAGAATATTTAATTCATTAGAACAAATCTGTTTGTAAAAAATATTATACTTACTTGTTTACATTTCACCAATTCTAAATAGTCTTCACTTCTAGATCCACTTACTATCCCTCCAGACACAAGTATGTATTTTGAAATGATATTTGAGTTATTCTTTCAGAGCCCGATTGACTAACAGAGATCAATTTACACTCAAACCATATGAAGTTGATATTAGGGAAAATACGAAGTAAAACATTTTTATGCGATTTTATTAAACATTTATTGTGATAAATTTTTTAATACTCAATGACAAATAATTTATTAACATACCTTTTCGTTTTGCAATACCATTTCAATAGTACATATTGAATTTGGTTTATTGCATTCTAGGAATAGTCCAAAGGTGGAGAACACGTACTTTGAGGGTCCACTGCATCTTAGTTGGATTTATATTACATATAAAATCCGTCTTCAGTTGCATCCTAATTGGGTTGATATCATTCACCGAATTATGTTTTTGCTTCAACATAATGAACACTATACTTTTCTACAATTATCTTGTGATTTCCTGTCAAAATTTGATGAGAAAAAAGAAGTCATATTGATTCTTAAATAAGTAGGAGTAAGTACTGTTACGAAGTTCAAATAACCAACAGAATTAAATAAATCCGAAACAACAAACTAAATTTTAAATAAATAGATTTAGGAGATCTATTAGTTGACCAAATAATTTAAAATATTCCATTGTAGGAGTAAGTACCATCATAAAATTCAAATTTTTTTTTAAACAGGTTTATAATTTATACTTTTGCAATTATATTGTGATTCCCTGTCAAATATTTAATGAGGAAAAAAGAGTCACATTAATTTTTAAATAGGATTATAATCAAGAAATTTTAATTAGTTAGTAGTATTTATAGTAAAAGTGAAATTTTAACTATTTTAATGAGTTTTTCTTATGTATGTCTGTTTGTATATTATTTTAAAGGTCAAATAATCATTAATTACAATCAATTTTGCAATATAATTCTTATTAGCAATTATGAATTATTTTACTGTGTAATTATTACTTTAATTGGTTGTACGTTTACTTTGATTTGTTTCTATAATAATGGTATTTAAAATTGGTTAATATCCATAATAATCATAACAATGTATTTAAAATTTCAATTTTATATTTTGGTATTGTTAGTATGAATATTAACCAATTTTAAATACTCATCAAATATTTTATTATTACTATTGTTGTTATTATTGTTATTTTAATTTTAATTTTAATTTAATTTTATATTTTGGTATTGTTATGATTAGTATGAATATTAACCAATTTTAGATACCATTATTATAGTAATATAAATTGTAGTAATATGGTAATAAAATAAAATAAAATAAATAATAAAATTGAAATATTTTTTTTAAAAGGTATAGGGACAAAGAAGTCTTTTAGGACTTCTTTGCTTATATATATATATATATATATATATATATATATATATATATATATATATATATATATATATATATTATAAAATTTCAAACAAAATAGTAATATAAACAATCAAACTATGTTTTTCAAATAAATTTGAATTTAGTAAAATCTATTAGTTTTATATATAATAAATTTGATATATATATTTATTTATATTAAATCGAAACAAGCTGACCGAACTTGAAATTTTATACTGCAATCAAACTCGTTTGATACATAAATCAGAGAGAAATTGTTGGATTTGGCCTATTTGGGCAAAATAATTTCGGCTGAAGTTTAACCTGATCACCCAAAGTTCATGATCTATTTTTAGAATAATGTTCATGTGCCCTCCATATCTTTCACACACTCTTCATAACTTTCTTACGTTCTTGCAGAATTCTAGATTTATATTAGGTTTGTAACAAATATATAGCAGCTTTGTAACAAATATATAACAAGTAGTTCGAAACTCCTCTCTAATTATCAAAATGGATTGGATATGCCTTTTTGGAATTTCAAACATTCTAATTGGTTATATACCTTTAGTTTTAAAAAAAGTCATGTATCAAATATATACTAGTGTTGTAACAGGTATGCGGTAGACCTGGATCAAGGACGTAAAGATTTTGCCAAACACTTCATTAATAATTTTGTCTAGTACAATATTGTTACATTTTTGTTATATATTTATTAGACATTTTGTATTATACATTTATTAGACTTGTAGCAATTGTATAACAAATATGTAACATGTATGTAGTAGGTGTGTAGTAGGTGTGTACTGGATGTAAGGGTAGTAGACCTAAGATTACTTGGAGAGAAACTATTTCTAAGGATATGCGTTTGCTCGATATGGACAAAAATTTGGCTTTTGATAGAGCTTCATGGCATTAGAAGATCCATATAGCCGACCTCACCTAGCGTGAGATTTAAGGCATAGTTGGTTGGTTGTATATAGTAGGTGTGTACTGGATGTGGAACAGATATATAACATATATGTAGTAGGTATGTACTATATGTGTAATGGATACAAAAGAACACTTCAACAACATCCTTATCTGATACAATGTTGTTACAAGTCTATTATATACTCGTGAAATACTCTTATTAGACTTGTAGCAGGTATATAACAGACATGTAACATGTATATAGTAGGTATGTACTAGATGTGTAATAGGTGCATAAGAACATACAAATCAGATAAATTTGTGATCATCAGTCCATGATCCGTTTACATGAAGCAAAGCAAGAGTTGTGTTCATCTTCGAATTCCAAAATCTGATTCCATATCTGAATCACATTAGAGCAAAGAAATCAGAATGAAGAACAAATTTGAATAAAAAATCCTTTATTTGATTTAGGAAGAAATTGATAACAAAAAACACAGATGAAATCGAAAAGCAAAATCCAATAAATTTGTTACAATGAATACAATAAATCTATGATCATCAGTCCATGATCCGTTTACATTATGCAAAACTGGAATGGTGTTCATCTTTGAATTCCAAAATTTGATTTCAAATCTAGATCCCAGTATAGCAAAGAACTCATGAATGAAGAACATATTTGAATCTGAAATCAAATTTGAAATTGAGAATGAAGAACAAATATGAAATCGAAAAGCAAAATAAAACCTAGACTGAATCTTTGAATCGATGATGGGAGAGAATTGAGAAGAGAATGAATTTGTTGCCAAATGAGATATCTGGTGAGTTTTCTGTGTTTATATAGAGTGTATAAATGTTAGCATTAGTTTAAAAAATTCATGTTAGTTAGACGCATTTTTTTAAGTAAAAAAAGTAATTATTTCGCAATTCTTGCCCGATCAGGGGCTTTACCCTAAATCATACCACAACGGATTCGGACTGGACCAAACTAGGAAAGGGCACGAGCCGGATCTGGGTCGGATCCAAATAAATCTAGATTCATTGGATCTATAAAATAAGACCACGTATCCATATTCTATGATTCCCACAAATCTGGTTCCAAAATGACTCTAAAACAAATATGTAAAAAATTAAATTAAAAATTAATTAATTTTATTTGTTCACTCTTTACATGTGTTTTCAAGTCACAGCACAATTTTGAAAAAAAAACAAGACATAAATTACTTAGTTGAACACAATGCATATGGTAAATAGTCTAGCGTTTTATATTTGAAGTTTTGATTCGATCCATTATCTTCTTTCTTTATTAATTTCAAATGCATATGCATGAAGCCTGCTTCTCTTTCAACTAGAGGAATCATGAATGTTTCAAAACGATTAGCAGCAGCAGAAACACGTAATCCGGAAAAACAAGGTTTTGTTTACTTTGTTGGCAACTTCGCGTAATAGAGTTCAGACGATAAGAAACGGATAAAGATCCACATATCCAAATCGGGTTTGAAATCAAGTTTCATCTCTAAACCAAACATTTATTTTAATTTTCTTGGCTATAGACACGTCATATAAAGTGGCATGAAAGGACCTTACGGACTAACGGACCAGTGCCCATATCTAGTACTGATGTTGAGTAAGGCGCCTTTATACTGGTAATTAAGTATGTGTTATGGTGGACAGGTGGGATGCTAAAATGGCTTGTAAAGGTACGACTGCCAGGCCAATTCAATAATGTGACCCACATCATTTAAGCCTTACTAACTGTTCGCTTCCAGCTGTTTACGTCATTACAAATACACCCTTTTGTGTTTCATAATATCACATGTATGCCATTACCAATCATTTTGTTTATTTTAAAACTCAGTCATAGCAGACAAAACCACCCTAATCTTACAAACGCTATAAAAAGACGGTTGACGAACTATTTTGTTGCTTTTTTATTTTCAAAACTAAATAGAAATCGGGTCAATCAGTGTTCCAGCTTGGAGGATTTTTAAAGTGAAAATAAGATATTTACGGACATTTCTATACGTATTGATGGGTTCAAATTGCAACACTTTAAGTTGTTATTAAACTGAACCCAAAGTTTAAGCTAATACATTAAGCTCAATCATGACATGTATGCTAATTGGACTTGAAAAAGGTCTTACATATGCTCACTCTATTACATGTTTAAATCTATTTAATAAATGAATTTGGTTAGATTCAAACTCATAACTTTAAATAAGAAACTCTTATATTATGCAATTGAATCGTTAATCCAGAAGCTTAAGCTGATATGTGAGATTCAATAATATCTTTTAATGACCTGTATTTTTTCTGACATATACCTCATCAACACATATCGATATGTAAGTTAAAGATCTTTTTCTATATTAAAGGACCTAATTCTCTTTTAATGAAAAAATATTGTGTAATAGCAATTATATTAAAACACAAAAAAAAAATTCTCATCACGTATGATATATGGTTTAAAGACGTGACGTCTAGAGTCATATGTTCAACCTTAAATACCTAACCTCTCGTTAATTTCCTGAGCATCGGGCTTACGTTACTAAGATGTGGCCACAAGATTTTGACCAAAATAAACTTGTCGAGCCGATAGAATACCATTTTCTAATTTTATAAAATTCATCAATCCACTTTTAAAATTAAAAGTCATGGATTGATTATATTGAACAATTTAATTTTCCATTTTCACAGTTTTCCGTGGGTTGTTTTGTTTCTGTTGAGGCAAAGATAGTTGAGCGACTCAATATAATTGTCGAAATTAACATTAACCTATTTTGGTACGTAACTCTACCTCCAATGTAAATACTATATAACGTATACAGGTGTACTTAGGCATATTTTGGTGGACTTCATTTAAGAAAAGAGATTTTTTTTTTCTTTTCAATTTCCAAAAATTTAGTATTGATTTTGAAATACCTGTAAGTTCAAATGATTAGTTATAGCTTGGAAAGAAGAACATTCCTCAAATTTTGTGGAATTCAATTTCATATTCTCAAAATTGAATTTCATGGAATTCAATATGCCTTAAGCAAAAACCATTAAATTTGATGGAATTGGCAAATTCATTTTTCAAAAGAACAAAATTTAATACTCTCTGTGCTTCTAAAAACTAGTTATTTTAGACTTTTGTTTTTGTTTCCTTTTACTTGTTATTTTAGAATATCAATGCAACTTTAACAAATTTTTCTCTAATTTACTCAGGAAAAAAATTAGGTATTGGTGATATTCTAAAGTCCTAATTAAGAAGAAAGAAAACTTTATAAAGGATGCATTAGTCATTTTAATGGTGTATTAAATTTTTATTCGTTTTGATAAAAATCCCAAAAACGACTAGTTTTTTAAACTGGATGGAGCAATACTGATAGCAAGGAATAAAAAAGCCCAAGCATTAATAAGGCCATAAAGCCCATTCACCAAGTTTGCTCACCAAGCTAAAAAGAACAAAGCCACATGTCAATCATCTAAGTATTTCTTGCCTATCAAGCCAGAACACATGACATTCATCCCATGGCTCACACCCTCTATATAAGGAATAAGGGCACAAACCCCTAGGTAATTACTCACTCACTATTCATCCCCCTTTAGTAATACTTACATCATCCCCCATGCTAAGTACTGACTTGAGCGTCAGATTGGTTACGTCGGCTCACCCGACCCAGCCCTCTAATAGTTTGTAATCTGTATAGGCACCGACGGATCTCTCCACAACCGAATCGACCTTGCATCTCGGATCCCACGACATCAAATTGGTGCGGTGAGCGTGGATGGAACATGGCGGCACATTTTTCAGCTCTGAGGTCCCTCAGAGTTATTTTTCTGCGTTAGATTTCACAATAGTAACAGAAGACCTCGCTAAGAAGAAGCCAGTCCTGAAATCGGCTGTGACCAAGAGTAGTGCGATGGCAACCCTAGGATCGACCAACGAGCTAATCATCCTCTAAAATTAGTCGATGCTCTGGAAACACCATGGACAACACAATCATCGAATTAGAGTTCGATGCGTAGATCGATGCAATGGTGTCCAAGCTCGACGCTTTGCGTAACCAGAAGCTACTGGCGACATTCACAAAGGAAGTTATGTATAAGATGGGTAACATGGAGGACTCAGTGAATAACTTAAATGCGAAGCGTTTGGCCATCAAAAGCAAAGTTGTGAACCTAGAAAGGAAGGCTGCTACCTCGGCTCACTCTAGCTCGGCTTCGAGGGGCTTAAGGGGATTGAAAAGATGTTTGACGTACGACCGAAGCTAGTAGGATGGAGCCTTCACGAATCCTAATGAATCAGAAGATCAGGCAGAACTGAGCCTTCACGAACCAAGGTCCCATCGGCTAGGTAAAGATCCGGTCAGCTATAAACCATGGCTCTGATTCAAACCCAGGCCTGGAGCGACCGTGGCAAGCAGAGGTAACACGAACTTCACTCGCCCACACGAGCACGAGCATGAGCAGCAAAGGGAGGAAACATGGAAAAAGCCTCGGAACAACTTACCCAGTGCATCGGTCAACTCTTCAATGAAGGAACATAAGAGGTCGACGGCCGGATCAAACCAAACCATAGCTCCAAGCAAGCAATTGAAGAGATTGAAAGGAACCTAGCTCCAAAGTGGGCATGAAACGTCATGAAAAATGTGAAGGCCATTCTATCCCATATAGGAATGGAACTAGCTATCCCTGAAATAGAAGACGTCGAATGCCCTTTCTCTCTTGAAATATTGAGAGCAGAGTTCCCTCGATAATTTTAAATGGCCCAAACTGCGAGATTCCAATGGCACAAGTGATCCAACCCTACATGTCAAGAACTTTAGGAAAAAACTAGCAACTACTAGAGCGACCGATGCAATGTTATGCAAAATATTTCCCATAAGCCTTGAGGGGCTGACCACCTTTTGGTTCAAGAATCAAAAACCATGATCAATCACAAATTTCAAAGCAATGATAAAAGACTTCCTTTTGTACTTTGTGACCTCCATCCCACCGTATAAGACAGTTCAAGACTAGCAATTAATGAAGCAAGGTCAGAATGAACCACTAGGAGATTTTATGGAGCGGTTCCAAAAGGCGACACTAGAAGTGAAGGGGTGTAATGTCAATGTGGCCACTAGTATCTTGGCTAGCAATTGCACAAATGCCAATCTAAAGAAGGACTTGCTCGCTTAAAGACTAAAGAGCTTAGCCTTAATAATGTAGAAGGCATGAGAGTGGGTAACTTATAAGGCTCATGAGAAAGGGGTACTTGTACATGAACATGTGGGGCAAAAACAGAGCCCACCTCGGTCAAATAAGTTACCCCTAAAGCCACCTAGGTATGAATACAAGCGATGCGACTTCCTCAAGGACTTAATTCCTTTAAGAGCGGATTGGAGAAAGGTATTATACTAGATAGAAAAGAACCGATAGTACCCTACAAAGATGAGGCACCCCAAGAAGCTGGGCACCTATTGTGACTTCCACAAGTCCGTAGGGCATGTTGCCTGCCAAAGTGAGCACTCTAACAAGTGTACTATGTCGTGTTAGTAGTATAGGGCAGGACCAAGTGTCATTCCCACAGGGAGCAAGAAAAGTAATCAAATCAAGTAGTAAATAAGTAGTTAGAGATCAAAATATTAAATAAGATAAGAGAAAAATAAAATAAATGTTGAAAATAAAATGATTGCTTCAAACAGATTGTAGTTGCTCTAAAATAAAACTGTTAACAGATTTATAAGGGGGCAGACATGACCAGCAGGCAGATAGACATAGTTTTGACTTCTCCCTTTTTATTCTAGCATTTTATAGCACATAGATCTAGGTTTCTTGCTCTAATGTACTAAACAAAGCTCTCGCGTCGTGTTTAGCTTCTTTAAAGTTAAACTTATAGGTTTCCCGTCGTAAGTTATCTCCTCAAGCATTAAGGCCGAGCAAGTATTCTATTTACTAGAAATTCCTAGCACTTCCAGGCATCTCTCGGTTTGTTCCAGAAGTGTGTTTTGTGTTTAAATCCATGTTTGTAATTTACTTCTCGATTAGTTTTATTAACACTATGTATAAGTTTGGCCGAACTTAATTTAATTAGAGGTCAACACAAAACATTCAATCATGAAATAATGCTAGAAATAAAAGAGAGAAGAAATCAAATCGTATTCAACCCGTTTTGCCTGCTGGCTTTGCCTACTCTGGCTTAATTAAAAATAAAATAAAGCATAAAATATAAATGTTATATTAATTAAGATGAGAATACAAAATATAAAGATGAACAAATGAAGGCTTTGAGCCAACAGGGTTGATAACAAATGAGAGAAGATCTCCTTTATATAGTGGCAAATGGAAGGATCTAGACATGCCACTTGCCACATTAAAATATCCAAAAGTAATATTACATCAGCTAAAATGATAGTCTTCTAGAAGATAAAGAGTGGTCCAATGAGAATTCACCTAAGTGGCTACTTAAAATATTACAACTTGTCCACTAACTCCACTACAAGGCGTCTCCAACAAGCTTCCCAAAAAATCCTTCTAAAAATAAAATAATGGGACTTTTTCTGGTATATTATTCTGCCACGTCATCATGGCCTCCTCTTCCTTTTTATGTCTGCTCATTCTGCCTGCTTTGACTATTTTTCTACCTTTTCTGGCTTTCTGGAGCAACCAAATGGAGCAGGCAGAAACTACCTGCAAAATTATAAAAACCTTTATAATTTCCACAATTTAACTCCAAATTAAGTGATTCCAAAGCCAAATTACTTATATTGTCTTTGTATATTTTTCACTTATCAAATGTCCCCACACTTAAACATTTGCTTGTGCTCAAGCAAAACACAAAGACATAAAAGCACAAAATTAATGAAAACAAAAGTAGCAATCAACAATCAACTTATCTCTTTAGGAAAAACAGAATAGTTTACGAAAATATAAAGATTGAGGAAGGAGATGAATGCCCCCACACTTAGCAAGAAACTTGGTTTCGAAAACATGTCAAGACTACAAACTAGAGCTAGCTTATTAATAATTAAGTCCATTATGAAACCAAACTACCTCACCAATAGGTTTCACTCAATTCACTCAAAGTGTTTAAGGGTGAGTGTTTAGAATTCTCTCTTCAGCTATACACAACATTCTTAAGACCATAGGCTTGATTATCGGTCCTATCTCCACCGCTAAGTTTTGATCACTAACACAATCAAAAGGACTTTTATTTGGGTTGTCATGTAGGCTTAGGGTTGGGTGCATCAAGAAAAGGGTTTTGGTGTGCAGGATTTTACCAAAGCAAGCATTGATGAACATGTAGCAAGTTGTATCACAATTGTAGTTGCTAACTCATCAACAAAAGGAAGTTTTAAGCACAAGGAATAAGAGTGAAAGATCAGAGCAATCAAGAGGACAAGGATAGAATTGAGCAATCGCTCCAGCAATCACACAAAAAGTTTCAGCAAGCTTTTAAGATGTATTAAGAGAGTGTTGAGCTTGCTCTAAGGAATCAAAATTTTTCAAACTTCGTTTTCTTTTTCTTCTTTTTTTATTTTTCTTTTCTATTCTTCTTTTTTTTCTTTCTTTACATTTTTCTTTCTTTTTTTATTTTATTCAAATAATGTACTAATATGACGATAAGGGGCTGGAGAAATAAGGATTACAATGAATTTGAAGAATGCTTATAAGGTTTCCTTGAAAAAGAATTTTGAAGAAACACAAGTTAGTAGCCAAACTATTTTACAAACTTGCTCCATTTTAAGAAAATTATTTGGTAAAAATCCAGGGTGAGAAAGGAAAGTAAAAAGGTTTTAGGTTTAATTGATGGGTGTTTAGGAAAGAAAAGGTTAAAGGCTCAAAGGGGCTAACTAGGGGATATATTATGTGTAAGGGTGGCTTTTTGGTTAAAAAGAAGGGTTAATCCTAATGCCTTTATCATTCTACGGAAGTGATCAATGATGTGGTCTCGACAAGTACTAACAAGTTTGTCCCAAATCAAGTTCTAACTTAAGCATGCATGTGCAAGCCCACTCCGCAAGGAAATCAAGCAATAGTTCATAAGCAAATAAGAAAAGGCTCAAATCACTTAAAATTTGGGTTAATTTCAGTCGGTTCATTCTAGCCAAAGTTATAGAAAAACAGTTTATAGTCTATCATGCTTAATCAACCTTATTAAACTTGCTAATTTAAGTTTACCATCAACATCCAGATTCCAAGTATTTTTCAAAGACTATTTGCTTTCAGAAGATCAAAATCTCATGCTAATTGCCAAAAATTGAAAACTACTAGAAAAATAAAAAATTTTGACAAATATTTCACAAAAACACATTTAAAGACATTAAAACACAGAATACTCAAGTTCAAACAAAATGTTCAAGTAGGGGTAGTAAAAAGCAGTAGTTATACCAAATAAACACAAGCAATCAATAAGAATCGCCCCCTCTCTTACAAATTTCTTTGGCCTCAAAGCAATAAACAAAATTTAACTAGCAGCAACAAGAAAGCATAGAGGGTAAGTGGAAACTACCTTATCATGGCATTTTTTTAAATTTATTTATTGCTGAGATAAAGTAGAAGTTAGTTACCAGATTGTCGGAGAGGTGAGAATGGGTAAGTTACTCCGATGTTATAGGAAATATTGCTTGGAGTAGCTTGTTTGACTGCTGCTCAGATTTGTCAGAGTAACCAAAAATCCAGAATTCCCCTTACTTGATTTGTTGACCATCTATAAAATAAAGCAAAAGAACAAACTTAAAATTATACTAAACAAGAAAAAATGAAATAAATATTTACAAAGTTAGAGAAATAAGCTTGGGCTCATCAAAATGCTTCAATTGGTGTTTGAAGCGGATACCAATATATAGAAGTTGCTCAAGGAGGTTCATAAATGAAGGTTGAAAAAGGTGGACTGATGTATGGAGTCTTTTGTTGTAGCATGTCCACATCTCTCTATGATTGTTCCTTAAATTGATTTTCAATAAAAGATTGCCCCATCAAATTGTTGTGAGCTTTGTAAGTGGATTGTTCATCTTCAAGGATTAGGGAGCAATCTATTTTCCCTTTGAAATCCACCTCAACATATTTTTCCTCATCTTTGATGATCTCTTGGCTATGGACCTACAAGTTCCTTCTAAGCTCCTCATACATAAGATGTTGCTTTGCTCTTTCGGGAAACGGTACCTTTGGTTGATATATTTGAAGTGGTTGCTTCATTGGAACCGCCTCCTCTTGAGTAAGTATCTTTCCTTTTAGGACTTGAGAAGTTTGATATTGAACTTTAGGTTGCTCTCTTTTATCCCTAAGTTGCTCATGGTGATATTCTGGTTGCTCCAGGTTATATTATGGTTGCTCCAGGTTATATTCTGGTTTCTCAGTCTCCTCTTCTACTTGATCCCCTATATTAAACATCATCAACAATAAAAATGTTAGAATCATCAACAACCTTACCATACTCAACCGTCTTTGCTCCATTTTCCTCAATATTGCTTGGAATGACCACTTTATCTCTTGAAATCACCATATTAGCTAGTTGTTGGAATTGGGTCTCCAAGTTAGTGATTGAACCTTGAGTTTGCTTCATAAACTCCATCATCATCACTTCCAAGCTACGTTTATCAGGCTTATGTGATGGTAAAACTTGTTGGAAGTAATGTGGAAGTTGTTAAAATGGTTGATAAGGTTATTGGAACAAAGTTTCTGGTTGCTGATGTTTATATATGGCACTTTGTGGTTGGGAGAAGACAAACTGAGGTTTCTAAAATGACATTTGAAGTTGTTGGAAAGGAATCTTTGGTTGTTGGAATAATATTTTTGGTTTCTCCGAGAGTCTGTTTACTTGCTCCGCTAGTTCCTCAACCTAATCTGAAAGTTGTTGGACAACCTTAGATTCTGGAAATTTTAAATTCTTCTCAGGATGCCATTTACAACTTGTGTTCACCATTTTCTCAATGAGGGAAAAGATTGCTTCGGGCTCCATTTCTTCTAGGTCACCATTTGTTAGGGTTTCTAATCGGCTTTTATGCTTATCGGTCAACCCACTGTAATATATTTGCACTTACATCCACATGGGTAAACCATGGTTTGGTACCTTTCTTAGTAAATCCTGGAATCTCTCCCATGCTTCTTGGAGTGATTCATCTTTATATTGAGTGAACCTAGAGATTTCAGTTCTCATTCTAGCAACCTTGGAAGGTGGAAAATACTTTATCAAAAATGCTTCAGCCATCTTCTCCCATGATGTGATTGAACCGGTTTGTAAAGATCTAAACCATAATTTTACCTTTTCCTGCAATGAGAAAGGAAACAACTTTAACTTGAGAATATAATTGGAAATACCATGATTAACTTTAAAAAGATTGCAAATTTCAAGAAAATCATAAAGATGATCATTTTTGTCTTTATAGGCAATCCTTTAAATTGAGCATTTCTTAGAACAAGTTCAATCATGAAGGATTTAATTTAAACAAAATTTTCTCTTTCATCTGGTGTCACTATACATGACATGTGTCCTAATGAAGAAGGTTTGGAAAACTCCCTGAGTTTTTGAAGGGGCAGGCAAGTTCTGTCTGCTATCCTGCTCTTCCTGCTTGCTCTGTTTGTCTTCTGCTTGTTGGAAAAAAAATTCCTGCCTTCTCCCTTTTGCAAGAGAACTATACAAACTGAACAAACAAGGTTAAAAACTACTAATTTACTCAAAAATTTAAAAACTTACATGTTGCTCCTCGGCAATGGTGCCAAAAACTTGTTGCCCCCCCAACGTGAGCGCTCTAGCAATTGTACTAGGTCATGTTAGTAGTATAGGGCAAGACCAAGTGTCATTCCCACAGGGAGTAAGAAAAGTAATCAAATCAAGTAGTAAATCAATAGTTAGAGATCAAAATATCAAATAAGATAAGAGAAAAATAAAGTAAATGTTGAAAATAAAAGGATTGCTTCGAACAGATTATGGTTGGTCTAAAATAAAACTGTTAACAGATTTAAGGGGGCGGGCATGACCAACAAGCAGACAGACATAGTTTTGACTTCTCCCTTTTTATTCTATTATTTTATAGCACATAGATCTAGGTTTCTTGCTCTAATGTACTAAACATAGCTCTCGTGTCGTGTTTAGCTTCTTTAAAGTTAAAATTATAGGTTTCCCTTCGTAAGTTATCTCTTTAAGCATTAAGGCCGAGTAAGTATTCTATTTACTAGAAATTCCTAACACTTCTAGGCATCTCTCGATTCATTCCAGAAGTGTGTTATGTGGTTAAATCCATGTTAGCAATTTACCTCTTGGATCTTTTTGTTAACACTATGTATAAGTTTGGCCGAACTTAATTTAATTAGAGCTCAACACAAAACAATCAATCATAAAATAATGCTAGAAATAGAAGAGAGAAGAAATCAAACCATATTCAACCCATTTTTCTTGCTGGCTTTGCCTGCTCCGGCTTAATTAACAATAAAATAAAGCATACAATATAAATATTATATTAATTAAGATGAGAATACAGAATATAAAGATGAACCAATGAAGGGTTTGAGCCAACAAGGGCTGATTACAAATGAGAGAAGATCTCCTTTTTATAGTGGCAAATGGAAGGATCTAGACATGCCACTTGCCACAATAAAATATCCAAAAGTAATATTCCATCAGCTGAACTGATAGTCTTCTAGAAGATAAAGAGTGGTCCAATGAGAATTCACCTAAGTGGCTAATTAAAATGTTACAACTTGTCCACTAACTCCACTACAAGTCGTCTCCTACGAGCTTCCCAAAAAATCCTTCTAGAAACAAAATAATGGGACTTTTTCTGGTATATTATTCTTCCATGTCATCATGGCCACCTCCTCCTTTTTATGTCTGCTCATTCTGCCTGCTCTAACTATTTTTCTGCCTTTTCTAAAGCAGGCATAAATACCTACAAAATTATAAAAACCTTTATAATTTCCACAATTTAACTCTAAATTAAGTGATTTCAAAGCCAAATTATTTATATTTTCTCGGTATATTTTACACGTATCAAGTACCCCCACACTTAAACATTTGCTTGTCCTCAAGCAAAACACAAAGACATGAAAGCACAAAAGTGAAGAAAACAAAAGTAGCAATCAACAATCAACTTATCTCTTTATGAAAATCAGAATAGTCTATGAAAATATAAAGATTAAGGAAGGAGATGAATGCCCCCACACTTAGCAAGAAACTTGGTTTTGAAAACATGTATGTTGGGAAACTATGATCCGGACCACAAATTAAACTAAATTATTCGGATCAGGTTTGAAAGAAATAAAAACTTAAACTATGTAAATCCCAAATCCAAATGGAAACATCCGGATAAAGATCCAGCTACAAGGCTGTCCTTTGAAGACATCAAATACCTAAACACATGGAATCATTTGAATAAAGCTTGGAAAGGACACAAGCTTTAATCCCTCAAGAATAGCATCCGGAAGAACTGATTGCCTTATCCCTGAAAGACAGCAGATTCAGAGTATATGAGTCTAAAGACATTTGGAAGACTCATGCTTGAAGACAATGGGAAAAGTTTCAAGATATCTTTTCCCTCCACCTTTTAGTCTATGAAGTCAAAGATCCTTTCCCCAAGACAAAGACAAAATGACAGCTTGCATTTTTTAGAGAAAGGACAAAAGGACTGAAACTGGACTGAAAAAGCTAATAACCTTTTTCACCTAGACCAATAAGGAGGCGCGTGGAGCTCACACTAAAAAGCTAATAGTGTAAAAGTTGGTGCATCACAAAAAGCCAAGTAAAACGATCACTGACAACTTTTCAGCATCAATCCCTAGAATTCAAATGGGTCAAATTACAGTCTAACGGATTGATCAACGACTCCGGAATGCCACCTATAACCTGATCAAGGGTGAAGATTTATTACAAGTTCAACAGCCCACAACGACTACATTTATGATGGAAGCCTATAAAAGGGAAGCTTCACCAAATGGGAAGGTTGGCTATTTGATTGACAAAAGCAAGTAACATAGCACGAGCATTCATTCAGTTTACAATCCCTCCAAGAATTAATTAATTCCAAATCTATTGTAAGGATTCCTAAGTATGTTAAAAACTAAAGGAAATCCAAAGCCAAAAACTTTGTGAAAATAAGAGTGTAAGAATCTCCAACTTGGGTGAGTTGTGAGATTGGGATACAACTTAAAGTTAGTGCTTTAAGTGGGAACTCCCTGCAGGACTTAGCTTAGATTCAGGGTAGAAGTCTAAGTGGTATATCCTACTAAAGACTAAAGGACTCAGCTAGGAGTTGGTGCTTCTAGTTGTATATCCTAATCCGAAAGGGGTTACCATCCGGAGATAAATTGTAAGGCTTGATTCCTGCCAGTTGGAAAGGAATCCACTAGTAGAAAAGCTTAGAGGAATGAAACTCTGGGGACTGGAGTAGGCGGGGCCGAACTAGGATAAAACCCCCTGTGTTTGATTTCTCGAACTTTTTATTATTTGCATTATATTGTCATAACTGTATCATTCGGATCCATCATCCGGTTCATAATCAAACACACTACACTAAGAATTTTCAAAGTCTGTATATTCTGTAAAAACCCCCCTTTGACCTTATAAAGACCCTCACAGGGACCAATAAGTGGTATGAAAGCAAGCGCTCAAAACTAGAGATCTAACAATCTCGCGCTAAAGGTCCAATATTTTGATTCATACATCAAAATGAGTTTCCAAAACTCAGAACTCCTTCCCGAGGGTATGTCCATTACTTATCCTCCACTCTTCTCTGTGAACACTACACGTTCTAGAAGAACTGGATGAAGAATTTCATACAATCACAAAGCATGCAAGCATGGCTAGTCATTAAAGATGGCCCATATGAGCCAACTTATGAAGTAGAGGGTATGACTACCTGAAAGACCTCAAGTATGTGGGATGAGAATGACTTTAAAAAGTTGCATGAAAATGTAAATGCTATTAACATGCTTTATTATGCTCTTAGTGCAGCTGAATTCAATAGAATATCCGGATGCGAGACTGCAAAAGAGATTTGGGAGAAGCTGGAGGTAACCTATGAAGGAACTACCAAAGTAAGAAAGCTAAACTTGATCTACTTGAGCAGAAGTTTGAATTCAGCTATCCTTGGAGAAATACAGCCATAAGAAAAGAAGCCTGAAGAGAAAAAGAAAGCCATTACACTAAAGTCATAATCTACCAGATCAGCTTCATTTGGAGAAGAAGGACAAGCCACGGGACCTCAAAGTACTAAGGAGCAACTAGCTCTATTCACCAGAAGATTCAACAAGTTCCTACAAAAGAAAGAAAGAAGGAAGTCCAAAAAATATGAATCGCGAAGATCAAGAGAAGGAACTTCTAGAAGGGACATGCCCAAAAGAAATCCAAAAGAAAAGAAGGATCCAGAAAAAGATGCTACCAATTTTGTATGTGGAGAAAAAGGCCATTTCAGAACAAAATGTTCCAAGCTTAAGAAAACCAAGAAGTTCAAAAAGAAGGCAATGGTAGCCACCTAGAGCAATAGTGAAGATAGCAGCAACTCATCTTCAATAGAAGAAGAAGAGACTGCCAACTGTGCATTCATGGCATTGACTGATCTAGAAGCAGAGTAATCCAAAAGAAATGTCTCCAAGTAAGAAATAGTGCAAATTGAAGAACAGAAATAACAAATACTGAGGTAAATTCTTGTTCTAATTTTGCTTCTAATTTTGACCTTGCTAGAGCTCTGTCTATTGTAATCAAGGGTGTAAAGAAGAATGCAAAAGCAATCAAGTCTCTTAAAAGAGCAGTATTGGAGTTGGCAGAAGATGCTGAAGTAATGGCATAAGACATCAATCTGGTTAGAGCAACCAAGCATATTGATGTTGTGGAGGAGAACTTCCTTAGAAATCAAGTCCAGATTCTGAACGAGAATGTAACGGTACTGGATAGAGAAATCAATTTATTAAAGGAGGCATCCAGGAAGAGGCTAGAGATAAAAGCTCCAAGAAGAGACAATCATCCTCCTACTTAGAACAGATTTCAAAAGATCCCTAATCAAAGAATGAAGGAAGTTAGTAGGCATTCACAAGCCCAAAGATATACTGCTGCTCAAAAGGGAATGGCTAAGGTGGCTTACAACCAACAACCTATTAAACAAAGAAGAAATTATGGAGCAAAAGTTGCACCTCCAACTAGTTTTTGGATTCACATTGGACCATCCACCAGTATACAAAAAGCTAGATATAAAGGAAACTATAGGAAGAAGGATCTGAAGAAGATCAGCAAAAAGCAAAAGCAGAACATACCTATTTTAGGGTGCAAGTTTTGAGGGAAAAATAATCATAATACTAAATCATGTAGATTAAAAAATGGTTATTATGATGTTTACCCTTAGCCTGAGATGGTTATTAACCCGAGAGGACCCAAATTTGATTGGGTACCCAAACCCACTTGATCTGTTTTGCAGGTATGCCTTAGATCCACACTAGATCAACACACTTGGTACATTGATAGTGGATGCTCAAGGTACATGACAGGTGATAAGAAGACCTTCATCACATTGACCCAAAAGAAGGGAGGCAAAGTAAGCTTTAGAGACAATCAATAGGGATAGATCATTGGTCATGGAACCATTGGATTTGAGTTAAAGATAGAAGATGTCTCATTGGTTGATGGACTGAAATTCAACTTGCTAAGTGTGGCCCAACTCTGTGACAAAGGAAGAAAAGTCACATTTGATTCAGAAGGTTGCTCAATCTATGATAGTAAGTCCAACCAACTCATTCTTTATGCAGCTAGAGTAAATAATGTCTATTCTGTAAACATTAAAAATGATAAACATAATATTTGCTTCGTTTCTAAAGAAGAAGAATCATGGCTATGACACCGGAGGTTAGGACATGTCAGCATGAACCTCCTGTCCAAACTAGTTAAAAAGTAATTAGTAGTGGGTTTACCTAAGGTTGCCTTTAATAAAGATAATCTATGCACTGCATGTCAATTAGGTAAACAACATAGGAAAAGTTTCCCTTCCATCTGGTACATTCCTTCTAAAAGAGTACTTGAGCTCTTGCATATTGATCTCTTTGGTCCAATCAAACCATTGAGTTTAGGTAGAAGAGAATACACCATGGTCATTATGGATGATTATTCTCAATATACCTGGGTTCTCCTGCTAGCAAGCAAGGATGAAGCCTTTGACCAATTCTCTAAAACATTCATCTGGATAGAAGTAGAATAGGGCATAAGCATTGCATATATCTAGAGTGATAATGGTGAATAATTCAAAAATAAGCTTTTTGCTGACTTTTTTGACTTCAAGGGCATTAAACATAACTTCTTTGCCCCTCACAGCCCTCAACAGAATGAAGTTATTGAGAGAAAGAATAGGACCATAGTTGAAATGGCTAGAACAATGCTCAATGAAAATTATTTGCCAAAATACTTTTGGGGAGAGGCCGTGAATACAACATGTTATATTCTAAATAGAGCTCTCATTAGAAAGACCCTAAAAGAGACCCCATATAAAATCTAGAAGGGAAGAAAACCCAAAATTGGGTATTTCAAAGCATTCGGATGTAAAAGCTACATCCTTAATGATAGAGAGCAACTAGGAAAATTTGATCCTAAATCTGATGAAGCAATTTTCCTTGGCTACTCAACACATAGTAAGGCTTACAGAGTCTTCAATAAACGAACCCAAACTGTGGTAGAGTCAATACATGTAGATTTCGATGAGACTAACACTGCAGGTAAGAAAAGCTACACTTCGGAAGATCCAGTTTTGGATGCTGAAAAATCTGGAGAAAAGAAGGAAGCAGGAATTCCTGATTCATTTCAAATCAAGAATTAAAAAGAGGAATATGAAGGAATATCCTTTTTATCCAGAAGTACAATAAGTTAATCTCAACCTACAGGAAATTGACTTTAATGAAGGCCAAGAAGGAGTGGTTGAAGCTGAAGTAGAGCAAGTCTCAGCTCAACATGAAGGCCTAAAAAGGGGGATCCAGACACACAGAGATCATTCCATTGAAAATATTCTGGATGATATTCAGAATCCAGTAAGAACCAGAGGTTAGCTCAACAAGATGATGAGTTATGCTGCTTTTGTCTCTCTCATAGAGCCAAAGAAATTTCAAGATGCTGAAGGAGATGAAAGTTGGATGATGGCAATGTAGAAAGAGCTTGATCAATTCACCAGGAATGGTATATGGGATCTAGTACGACCTCCTAAAGGAAAATCAATCATTGGCACCAAGTGGGTGTTCCAGAACAAGCTTGATGAATCCAGAGTAGTGGTAAGAAACAAGGAAAGATTAGTTGCCCAAGGCTACAACTAGCAAGAAGGAATTGATTTTGAAGAAACCTTTGCTCCTGTAGTAAGGCTGGAAGCAATCCGGATCCAATGTGCTTTTGCATCATTCATGGGGTTCACACTATACCAAATGGATGTCAAAAGTGCATTTCTAAATGGTGTTATCCAAGAAGAAGTCCATGTTAAGCAGCCATCCGAATTTGAAGATCCAAAGCATTCAAATCATGTCTACAAGCTAAACAAGGCTCTCTATAGATTAAAGCAGGCACCTAGAGCCAAGTATGAGAGGTTAACCTCATTCCTTATATCGAAGGGCTATATCAGAGGCAGAGCAGACACCACTCTGTTCATTAAAAATAAGTAAAATGATATCATTCTAGTGCAAATTTATGTGGATGATATCATATTTGGAGCTACCGATGAAAGGATGTGAAAAGAATTCAGCTCTCAAATGCAGAAGGAATTTGAGATGTCCATGACGGGAGAACTCAACTTCTTCCTTGGTCTACAAATCAAGCAAAGTCTGGATGGGATTTTCATTAATCAATTAAAGTACACCAAGGAGATCTTGAAGAAGTTTAAAATGGACAAGAGCAAGCCTATGTCCGGTCCAATGGGATCAGATACAGCCCTATCCAAGGATTGTGAAGGAGAAGATATTGATCAAAAGCTCTATAGAAGGATGATTGCCTCACTCCTATACTTGACAGCTAGCAGACCTGACATACATTATACAGTTTGTTACTATGCAAGATATCAAGCCAATCTTAAGGATTCTCATCTCAAGGTAGTAAAAAGGATCCTTACATACCTCCTAGGAACCACTAATGTTGGGTTATGGTATCCTAGTAATGGAGATTTCACACTCCAAGGGTTCACTGATGCAGACTATGGCAGGGATACCCTTGAGAGAAAGAGTACATCTGAAGGATGACATTTCCTTAGAGATTGCTTAGTTTCATGGTACAACAAGAAGCAAACTTCAGTTGCCTTGTCCACTACAAAAGCTGAATACATGGCAGCTGGAAGTTCTGTAGCTCAACTCCTCTAGATCAAGCAATAACTTGAAGATTATAGAGTTTAATTCGAATGTGTGGATGTTATGTGTGACAATAAAAGTGCTATTGATATGTCAAAGAATCCAATACTCTATAGCCAGATGAAGCATGTCAACATAAGGCATCATTTCATCAGGGATCATGTGATGAAGAAGGATGTTGCATTGGTATATATTCTAACCAATGAGCAAAGAGCAGATATATTTACTAAGCCACTAAGTAAAGACCAATTTGGGAAGCTAAGGGAGTCAATTGGTATGTCCAATCCAATTTAGGATCAACCCGGAAGACAGCTTGAAATCAAGTCGGATCCTAGGCTAAAAACTCAATCTAGAAGAGAATAAGTATTGGAGGGAAATCTATTCTGGAAGAGAGTATACTGCGTCAGCAGATAAGAAGGACAAATGGCAGTAAAAGTATGAAAAGATGACAGTTACTTTTTGAATTTCAAAAGTCCATTGGGTGTTACACTTGCAGTAAATTCGACAGTTATCATTTAAAATAAACCGTTCCCATTCTCTGGTTAACCTGAATTTACCTCTCTCTTTAAAAATCTGGTTGCCATGTCATCAATCCAGCCAAACTACCAGCATTCAGATTACCAAAATACCCTCACTTTGAAAAATCTATAAAAAACCCCAAATTCTCTTTCTTCCTCACGCGAGCAATAACTCTACTATTACTCTGTAAAAATCGAAACCCAAAACCCTAATTTCTTCAAGTCTTACTTCAAAATGGCAGCAATTATGAACCAAGAAACCCAAAGTTTTCCTACCTAAAATCTCTTCTCAAAATCTGACCTAAAAGATGATGATTTTGAGCAATCAAAACTCAAATCGAGCAACTCAGTCATTCCTACGGATTTCCTGAGAGACAATTTTCTATTCGAAACACCCCCCTACTCAATGCTAACCGATGATCAGCATTGGGGTGACTTTCTCAAGATCAACTGCCCAATATATCTAAAATTAGTTAAAGAGTTCTATAACAACCTCCAAGTCCACAGGGAGTTTGACGCCCTACAAACCAATGTTCAAGGGAAAGAAATCACCATTACTCCTGATTTCTTTGAAAAATATCTCAATATGAAAAATTCTGGATTGCAACGACGGACCAATGGAGATGAAGTGGAAGTGGAGTATGATTCAAAGCTATGGTTACATCTCAATTACTTTGGGGATAAATTTTCTACTCACTTCCCAGAAACCCCAAGATTTCTCCAGCATGTCTTGGCAAAACTCATTCTGATCCGGAAGGGATCCTTAACAACAGTCTTTATGCTACAACACTGCATCCTACAACACTAGGTTAGATGTATGGAAATCAACTGGCCTGTACTGATAATCAGTTACCTCAAGAAACAAGTCATTTCCCATGGGGCTCTAATCTTCCGGATCCTAGTAACTAATGAGGTAAATCTGACTGGTTTCCATGGTGAAAATGGAAAAGAAATTCTTGAGAAGAACTTCAGAAGATTGTCCTTCGGAGGAGAATGGAATGAAGAGAAAGCAAAGAAGCTCAGGGATGACAGAAAGAATGAGACCCAGAAAGCTGCAAATCCAGATGCTATAGCCCCTGCTCCTAAAAAGCCTAGGACCAAGGCTTAAAAGAAAAACGTTATGATTCCGGATGAAGTGGAGAATGAGGATACCCAGACCATCACCCAACTGCTCAATAAATCCTCAGAAAAGCCAAAACCAAGGGGAAGGCTAATTAAGATGGCTGATCTATTAAAAAGACCGGTATATGATCCGGATTCAAGGGAAACCATTGCAGTAGCCGCTGCTGCAATAAGAAAGGCTATCAGAAAGGCCAGAAAAGAAAAGTATCAGAATTGCTAAAAGGGGGAAATGGGTATGATGAAGAGGAAACTAAAGACGAAATGCCTCTGCCAAAGAAGCAATTTACTCGGAAGGGTTGTACATTTCATGAGGCTGTAGAGGCTCAGAAGCACTAGAAGAAGAAAGTAAAGAGGCCAACTACTTTAGTCATTAATGAGAAGGCAACAAAAAGGGTAGTTGTGGAGGAGCTGGCTAAGGCTAAAAGCTTAAAGGGCAAGAATGTGCCCGGATCCAATGAGGATATCCTCTCGGAGGATCCTTAATATGAAATAATAATGGACTCCGTGGCAGAAAACTACCAGCTAAAAAATTTAGCCATTGAGGGACCCAAGGGATCTTTTGCTCAGCCAATTTTAATTGACTCAAATGCCATAGTTGAGTTGTCCAAAATTCTAGACTCCGGATCATTCAACTTCCTACCCATCACAGAGCCTCTTTCAGAAAATTTGCTAAGTCCGAAAGCTGGAAATCAAGCATAAGTCTGAAAAAGGCAAAGGTAGAGGGCATTGAGGACATTTCCAATGCACCTGGGGGATGTATAATAAGTCCTGAAAAGGCACTTGGAGGAATGAATGAGGATAATTCCAGTCATCCAGAAGTAGAGGTGGAGAAAAGGAATGAAGAAGTAGACGTTCAGAACATCTTGCCATCAACTAAGGTAATCTCAATCCCAATAAATCCTCTTAATAATACTGATGCTGCTGCCAATGATGAAATAGTAATTAGAACAAGGGACAACTTGGATACATATATCCTAAATGTATCCAAGAAAGGTGTGCCCAACCCGGATAATCTTACTCTGGAGGAGGGACATTGTCTGGGATCCAATGAGAACACTCCTAGATTGGACTCAACTGGTGAGGCAAGTCCGGAGGATAGGTCGGAAGAGAAGAGGGAAGAACAAGATCTAGAGGAGGGTGAAAATCAAACAGATAATGAACCCTCTAGAAGTAGCTCAAGTTTCAGAGATGACACATCAAGCTCCTCTGAAGAAGAATTTCCTCCCAAAATTAGCCCCATGAGAGTGCCTGCTAATAACACCATCAAATCCAAAGTTTCAACAGCACTTCATTTGCTTAAGGAGGCTGCCCAAGAAGAAAATAAAGAAGGGTATGTCAAGCAGAGCCTCCGGACCATATGCATACATCTACGAGGAGTTGAAAGAGAGTTGCTCAAATAAGCTAATGATTCAAAAATCAAGCAATCTGTAAAGATAATCGTAAACAAGGTCTTGGATTTCCCCACTCCAGGAGCCATAGTTGAAGCCTCTCTCTCTATGATCAAGCCAACTTTGAATGAGCTTAAAGAGAATGGTTCCACAGTTAATCAGACTGCTAATCAAGCCAATACCTTAGCTTTAAATAACTATAGAACTATAATTGATAAGGTCACATCCTCTTCCTATGAGTTCTCAGAAGAAATAAAGGCTTATCTAGATACTAAGTTTGAAAACTTGATAAAATTCATGGCTGAGAAAGACCCCACGCCCGCCATAAAAGATCTAGGAGTAGACCAGTAAGTCACCCAAGAAATGCTGGTGCACTTCATTGAGAAAACTTTCCCCAAGATCCAGGAGAAGATTTTGGATGCCATGGGTGATGAACTGGGAAGCAGCCTATCCGGATTGGAGAAGATAATAACAGATTAGAAGGCATCCATCACCAAAGAAATCTCTCTTCAAATGGAGTCTATCCATAATATCCGGAAGGGAATAAGTGAAGAAATCACCCTGCTCTAGACCAAAATCAATAACCTCTCCATATTCGGATCTTCTTCCTCTCCTGCTATTCTAGAAAGCCAGCTTCTTTCGGTCTTCCACAACCTTATACAAGCCATTGGAGATTCTAGCTTCTTCAGTCAGAAAGGAATGACAACTCTTCTTAAGGTCCTCTTTCTTTACTATGACCCAAAGGATCAAGAGCTTGTCTTGCACATTCATCCATCTATCAAGAAATCCTATGACAATTTGAAGAAGACCTTCCGACCCTTCTATATCACTCCTCCTATAGTTGACAAGGTCATTGGTGAAAGGTCCAAAGGTAGTGCTGACTATACAATTTATTCAAATGCATGGCAAGTAGCTTGGGATAACAAGACTTATATGGTAATAGACCCCCAAGATGGGAATAAAAAGGGGGAGAAGAGTATACAAGAACCTGGCAAGGGAAAGGAGAAAGAGGGAGAACCATCCGAAGGGAATCAAAATTAGACTATCCATTATCTGTACTTGTAAACTTTGTAATAGATTTTATAATAGCTAGATTCACTATAATATATTTTTGTAATTTGTAATCTGAACTTCATTGATGTTAACTATTGTTGACAGCAGAAGTATATATAGTGAAAATATCTAATTCTCAAAATATTGTTTCTAAAAGTGTAATTCACAATTGTAATAAAACAAACTTGAAAGCTAGAATTGAAAAATATTGGGGGAGTTAGGTTGCTAGAATTATGGGGGAGTAAAATCTGTAAATGTCTAAGTATCAAGAATCATACTTAGTTCATATATACTCCATTCCCTTGTGCTTAGTTTTTGTTTCCATCAAATAGGGGAGATTGTTGGGAAACTATGATACGGACCACAAATTAAACTAAATTATCCGGATTAGGTTTGAAAGAAACAAAAACTTAAACTATGTAAATCCCAAATCCAAATGGAAACATCCGGACAAAGATCCAGCTACAAGGCTATCCATTGAAGACATCAAATACCTAAGCACATGGAATCAACAGAATAAAGCTTGGAAAGGACACAAGCTTTAATCCCTCAAGAACAACATCCAGAAGAACTGATTGCCTTATCTCCAGAAGAAGGTAGATCCAGAGTATATGAGTCTAAAGACATCCGGAAGACTCATGCTTGAAGACATTGGGAAAAGTTTCAAGATAGCTTTTCCCTCCACCTTTTGGTCTATGAAGTCAAAGATCCTTTCCCCAAGACAAAGATAAAATGATAGCTTGCATTTTTTTAGAGAAAGGATAAAAGGACTGACACTGGACTGAAAAAGCTAACAACCTTTTTTACCTAGACCAATAAGGAGGTGCGTGGAGCTCACACCAAAAAGCTAATAGTGTAAAAGTTGGTGCATCACAAAAAGCCAAGTAAAATGATCACTGCTAACTTTTTAGCATCAATCCCTAGATACAAATGGGTCAAATTATTGTCTAACAGATTAATCAAAGGCTCCCAAAGTACCACCTATAACCTGATTGACAAAATCAAGTAATAAAGCACAAACATTCATTCAGTTTACAATCCCTTCAAGAATCAATTAATTCCAAATCTGTTGTAAGGATTCCTAAGTATGTTATAAACTTAAGGAAATCCAAAACCAAAAACTTTGTGAAAATAAGAGTGTAAGAATCTCCAACTTGGATGAGTTGTGAGATTGGGATACAACTTAAACTTGGTGCTTTAAGTGGGAACTCCCTGTAAGACTCAGCTTAGATTTGGGGTAGAAGTCTAAGTGGTATATCCTACTAAAGACTAAAGGACTCAGCTAGGAGTTGGTGCTTTTAGTGGTATATCCTACATTCGGAAGGGGTTACCATTCAGAGACAAATTGTAAGGCTTGATTCCTGCAAGTTGGAAAGGAATCTACTAGTGGAAAAGCTTGGAGGAAGGAAACTCCGAGGACTGAAGTAGGCGGGGCTGAACCAGGATAAAACCCCCTGTATTTGATTTCTCTAACTTTTTATTATTTGCATTATATTGTAATAACTGCATCATTTGGATCCATCATCTGATTCATAATCAAACACACTACACTAAGACTTTTTAAAGTCTGTATATTCCTCGAAAAAGGGTCATTCACCCCCCTCTGACCTTATAAAGACCCTCACAGGAACCAACAATGTCAAGGCTACAAACTAGAGCTAGCTTGTCAATAATTAAGTCCATCATGAAACTAAACAGCCTCACCAATAGGTTTCGCTCAATTCGCTCAAAAATGTTTAAGGGTGACTGTTTAGAATTCTCTCCTCTACTATACACATCATTCTTAAGACCATAGGCTTGATTATCGGTCCTATCTCCACCGCTAAGTTTTGATAACTAACACAATCAAAAGGACTTTTATTTAGACTATCATGTAGGCTTAGGGTTGGGTGTGTCTATAAAAGGCTTTTATGCATACGGGATTTAACCAAGCAAGCATTGATGAATATGTAGCAAGTTGTATCACAATTATAGTTGCTAACTCATCAGCAAAAGGAAGTTTTAAGCACAAGGAATAAGAGTGAAAGATCAGAGCAATCAAGAGGATAAGGACAGAATTGAGCAATTTCTCCAGCAATCACATAAAAAGTTTTAACAAGCTTTCAAGATGTATTGAGAGAGTGTTGAGTTTGCTCTAAGGAATCAAAATTTTTCAAACTTCATTTTCTTTTTCTTCTTCTTTTTTTATTTTTCTTTTCTTTTCTTAATTCTTTCTTTCTTCACATTTTTCTTTCTTTTTTTATTTTATTCAAATAATGTACTAATATGACAATAAAGGGCTGGAGGAATAAGGATTACAATGAATTTGAAGAATGCTCATAAGGTTTCCTTGAAAAAGAATTTTGAAGAAACACAAGTTAGTAGCCAAACTACTTTACAAACTTGCTCCATTTTAAGAAAATTATTTGGCAAAAATCTAGGGTGAGAAAGGAAAGTAAAAAGGTTTTAGGTTTAATTGATGTGTGTTTATGAAAGAAAAGGTTAAAGGCTCAAATGGGCTAACTAGGGGATATATTATGTGTAACGATGGCTTTTTGGTTAAAAAGAAGGGTTAATCCTAATGCCTTTTTCATTCTATGCAAGTGATCAGTGACGTGGTCTCGACAAGTACTAACAAGTTTGTCCCAAATCAAGTTCTAGCTTAAGCAAGCATGTGTAAGCCCACTCAGCTAGGAAATCAAGCAATAGTTCATAAGCAAATAAGAAAAGGCTCAAATCCTCACTTAAAATTTGGGTTAATTTTAGTTGGTTCATTTTAGCCAAAGTTATTGAAAAATAGTTTATAGTCTATCATGCTTAATCAACCTTATTAAACTTGCTACTGTAAGTTTACCATCAACATTCAAATTTCAAGTATTTTTCAAAGACTATTTGCTTTCAAAAGATCAAAATCTTATGCTAATTACCAAAAATCGAAAACATACTCGAAAAATAAAACATTTTAACAAATATTTCACAAAAACACATTTAAAGATATTAAAACACAGAATACTCAAGTTCAAACAAAATGCTCAAGTAGGGGCAGTCAAAAGTAGCAGTTACACCAAATAAACACAAACAATCAGCAAAAATCACCTCCAATCATAAACCATCCCCCCACACTTACAAGTTGCTTTGTCTTCAAAGCAATAAACAAAATATTGCCAGCCGTAACTAGAAAGCATAGAGGGTAAGTGGAAAGTACCTTATCTTGGCATTTTTTTTAATTTATTTATTGCTGAGATAAAGTGGAAGTCAGTTACTAGATTGTCAGAGAGGTAACAATGGGTAAGTTACTCCGATGCTGTATGAAATATTGCTTACAGCACCTTGTTTGACTCCTGCTCAGATTTGTCAGAGCAACCAAAAATCCAAAATTCCCCTTACTTGATTTGTCGACCATCTGCAAAACAAAGCAAAAGAACAAACTTAAAATTATACTATATAAGAAAAAATGAAATAAATATTTACAAAGTTAGAGAAATGAGCTTGGGCTCATCAAAATGCTTCAATTGGTGTTTGAAGTGGACACCAATATATACAAGTTGCTCAAGGAGGTTCATAAATAAAGGTTGAAAAAGGTGGACTGATGTATGGAGTCTTTTGTTGTAGCATGTCCACATCTCTCCATGATTCTTCCTTAAATTGATTTTCAACAAAAGATTGTCCCATCAAATTGTTGTGAGGTTTGTAAGTGGATTGTTCATCTTCAAGGATTAGGGAGAAATCTGTTTTCCCTTTGAAATCCACCTCAACATATTTCTCCTCATCTTTGATGATCTCTTGGCTATGGACCTGTTAGTTTCTTCTAAGCTCCTTATACATAAGATGTTGCTTTGCTCTTTTGGGAAATGATATCTTCGGTTGATATATTCAAAGTGGCTGCTTCATTGGAACCGCCTCCTCTTGAGCAAGCATCTTTCCTTTTGGGACTAGAGAAGTCTCATATTGAACTTCAGTTTGCTCTCTTTTGTCCACAAGTTGCTCATGGTGATATTCTGGTTGCTCCATGTTATTTTCTAGTTTCTTAGTCTCCTCTTTTGCTTGCTCGCCTACATTATAGACATCATCAACAACAAAAATGTCAGAATCATCAACAACCTCACCATACTTAACCATCTTTGTTCCATTTTCCTCAATACAATTTGGAATGACCGCTTCATCTCTTGAAATCACCATATTAACTAGTTGTTGGAATTGGGTCTCCAAGTTAGTGATTGAAGCTTGAGTTTGCTGTATAAACTCCTTTATCATCACTTCCAAGCTAGGTTGATCATGCTCATGTGATGGTAAAGCTTGTTGGAAGTAATGTGGAGGTGGTTGAAATGGTTGATAAGGTTGTTGGAACAAAGTTTCCGGTTGCTAATGTTTATATATGGCACTTTGAGGTTGTGAGAAAACAAACTAAGGTTTCTGAAATCACATTTAAGGTTGCTAGAAAGGAATCTTTGGTTGCTAGAATAATAAATTTTGGCTATTCTGAGAGTCTGTTTACTTGCTCCCCTAATTCCTCAACCTTTTTGGAAAGTTATTGGACAACCTTAGATTCTAGAAATTTTAAGTTCTTCTCAGAATGCCATTTATAACTTGTGTTCACCACTTTCTCAATGAGGGAAAAGATTGCTTCAGGCTCCATTACTTCTAGGTCACCATTTGCAAGGGTTTCTAATATGCTTTTATGCTCATCGATCAACCCACTGTAAAATATTTTCACTTGCATCCACATGGGTAAACCGTGGTTTGGTACTATTCTTAGTAAATCCCTGAATCTCTACCATGCTTCTTGGGGTGATTCATCTTTACATTGAGTGAACCTAGAGATTTCAGTTCTCATTCTAGCAACCTTGGAAGGAGGAAAGTACTTTGTCAAAAATGCTTCAGCTGTTGGGAAACAAGGAGCCGGAACACAAACAATCCGGATCAGGTTTAAGTAAATAAAAAACCTAAGTATAAAAAAGACCTAAGTCACTAATCCGGACTCATATCCAAAATATCCAATGTCCAAGACAGTGAAGATAATTACCTAAGCATAAATGAAAGCATTCGGTTAAAGTTTGGAAAGGAAACAAACTTTGAACCTTCCGAAATAGCATTCAAAAGAACTGATTATAGAAGCATCCAGAAGAAGGCAAATCCGGATATATTAAGTATAAAGACATCCGAAAGACTTAATATTTCAGACAAAGGGAATGATTCAAAAATTCCATTCCCTCCATTCTTTTGGTCTTCAAGTCAAAGATCCCTTTCCCTAATGCCAGATAGAAATGACAGCTAGCACTTTTTAGAAAAAGGACAAAGGACTGACACCAGATAGAGAAAAGGGTAACAACCTTTTTCACCTAGACCAACGAGAAGGCGTGTGGAGCTCACACCAAAAAGTTACTGGTGTAAAAGTTGGTGTATCACTAAAATACAAGGAAAATGATCACTAATAACTTTTCATCCTCAATCCCAAGGATTCAAATGGGTTAAAATCTCTATCTAATAGACTGATCAACGGCTCCGGAAGTGCCACATATTACCTAATCAATGGTGAAGATTAAATACAAGTCCAACAAACCACAACGACTACATTTATGATCAAAGCCTATAAAAGGGAAGCTTTACATGTTGAGGAGGTACTGGTTGATTTGAGAAAGCAATTAATAAGAGAATTCGCTAAAGCAATAAGAAAACACATCCCTATAAGAATCAAATATTTCCAAATCAGTTGTAAGGATTCCCAAGTAAGTTATAAACTTGAGGAAGTCGAAAACCAAAACCCTTTGAGAAAACTAAGTGAAAAGATCTCTACCTTGGGTGAGTTGTGAGATTGGGATACAGCTTAAAGCAGGTGCTTTTAGTGGGATCTCCCTATAGGACTCAACTTAGGTTTGGGTAGAAATCTAAGTGGTATATCATGCTAAAGACAAGAGGACTCAGTTAGGAGTTGGTGCTTCTAGTGGTATATCCTACGTCTAGAAGGGGTAACCATCCAGAGACAATCTGTAAGGCTTGATTCCTACCAGTTGGAAAGGAATCCACTATTTGAAAAGCTCAGAGGAAGGAAACTTTGGGGACTGAACATAGGCAGGGCCGGACCATTATAAATCCACGTGTTTGATTTTCATATCTCTTACTTACTACATTATATTGTCATATTTGCGTCATCCGGATCCATCCCTTGGATCATAATCAAACACGCTACACTTAGAATTTTTAAAGTCTATTAATTCTGCAAAAAAGGGTCATTCACCCCCCCTCTGACCAAACTCAAACCCTTACAGGGACCAACATCAGCCATCTTCTCCCAAGATGTGATTGAACCTGGTTGTAAAGATCCAAACCATGATTTTGTCTTTTCCTGCAATGAGAAAGGAAACAACTTTAACTTGAGAATATCATTGGAAATACCATGGTTAACTTTAAAAAAGATTGCATATTTCAAGAAAATCATAAAGATGATCATTTGGGTCTTCATTAGGTAATCCTTTAAATTGAGCATTTGTTGGAACAAGTTCAACCATGGAGGATTTAATTTGAATAAAATTTTCTTATATCACTATGCATGACATGTGTCCCGATGAAGAAGGTTTGGAAAACTCCCTTGGTTTTTGAAGAGGCAGGCAAGTTTTATCTGCCATCCTGCTCTTCCTGCTTGTTCTGTTTGTCTTCTGCTTGCTCTGAAATCTTGTTGGAAAAAAATTCCTGCCTTCTCTTTTGTAAGAGAACTATACAAACTGAACAAACAAGGTTAAAACTACTAATTTACTCAAAAATTTAAAAACTTACACGTTGCTCCCCGGCAATTGCGCCAAAAACTTGTTGCTCGCCCGACATGAGCACTTTAGCAAGTGTACTAGGTTATGTTAGTAGTATAGGGCAAGACCAAGTGTCATTCCCATAGGGAGCAAGAAAAGTAATCAAATCAAGTAGTAAATAAATAGTTAGAGATCAAAATATTAAATAAGATAAGAGAAAAATAAAGTAAATGTTGAAAATAAAATGATTACTTTAAACAGATTCTGGTTGCTCTAAAATAAAACTCCTATTAGATTTATAAGGGGGCAGGCATGACAAGCAGGCAGACAAATATAGTTTTTACTTCTCCCTTTTTATTCCAGCATTTTATAGCACATAGATCTAGGTTTCTTGCTCTAATGTACTAAACATAGCTCTCTCGTTGTCTTTAGCTTCTTTAAAGTTAAACTTATAGGTTTCCCGTCGTAACTTATCTCTTTAAACATTAAGGCCGAGAATGATTATAAAAGATTACTTGAAAATGCAAATGCTATTAATATACTTCATTATGCTCTTAGTGCAGCTGAATTCAACAGGATATCTGGATGCAAAACTACACAAGAAATGTGGAGCTATGAAGGAACAAACAAGGTCAAAGAAGCTAAAATAGATCTACTTCAGCAAAAGATTGAATCCTTCAAGATGGAGCCCAAAGAATCTTTCAGCAGCATGAATAGTAGATACAACAATCTAGTAAATGAATTAAAGAGGCCAGGGAAGGAAATCTCAAAATTGGACATGGTCAAGATGATACTCCGGAGTCTCACTAAGGAATGGGACAACAAGAAGACTGCCATTGAGAAGGATCAAGACTTAAACTTCTATAGTTATGATGAACTTATTGGTAATCTCTTGACTCAAGAATTGTCCCTTGAGAGATACAGCCAACAAGAAAGAAGGTCGAAAGAAAGGAAGAAGGCTATTGCTCTTAAGGCAGACTCTACTGGATCAGCCTCTTTCGGATCAGAAAAGCAGCCAAAAGAGTCAAAGTACAGTGAATAAGACATGGCTATGCTAGCCAAGTACTTTGATAAATTCCTAAAGAAAAAGGATAAAAGAAGATCCAGAAGATTCGAATCAAGAAGGCCTAAGGAAGGCACCTCAAGAAGGGATAAGCCAAGAAAGGCTCTAAAAGAAAAGAAAGATCCAAAGAAGGATGCTGCCTGCTTTGAATGCGGGGAAAAAGGGCACTTAAGATTCAAATGCCCCAAGCTGAGGAAGGAAAAGAAGTATAAGAAGAAAGCTACGGTGGCCACATGGAGCAATAGTGAAGAAAGCAACAATTCATCTTCAATAGAGGAATAAGAGACTGCTCACTGTGCATTCATGGCACTGACTAATTTGGAAGCAGAACAATCCGGAAAAAAGTCATCCAAGCAAGATACTGAGCAAATTAAGGATTCAGGATCAAAATCAGCAAACACTGAGGTAACCTCTTATTCTAATTCTATTTTTTAACATTGATCTTGCTAGAGCTTTAAAGGTGGTGATACACAATGTGAGAAAGAACACCAAAGCCATAAAATCTATACAAAGACAAATTCTGGAATTAGCTGAGGATGCTAAAGCCATGTCACAAGACATCAACATGACGAGAACCACAAAGCACATGGGCGTGGTGGAGGAAAACTTCCTGAAAAGTCAAGTTCAGATCTTGAGTGCTAACTTGACAGGATTAGATAGGGAGCTAACTCTGATGAAGGAAGCATCTGGAAGGAGATCCGGTGCCTCGCAACCAAGAGGAAATGCATGGCAAGCTGCCAAGAAAATTCTAAAGCCTTCTAACCAGAAGGAGAAGGAGGTTAGAAGACAACCTCAAGCTTAAAGATACACTGCTACACAAAAAGGAAAGGCTAAGGCAGTGTACACTCAGCAACCTGCCAAACAAAGAAGGAATTATGCAACAGAAGTTGCACCCCTAACCAGCTTCCAGATACACACCGAACCATCTATAGGTGTATAAGAAGCTAGATATAGAGGGAACTATAGGAAGGATGATCTTAAAGATTGAAAAGAGGCAAAAGCAGAACATATCCATCTTAGGGTGCAGGTTTTATGGGAGAAACAATCATATTACTAAATTATATAGATTTAAAAATGGTTATTATGATGTTAATCCTTGGCCTGAAATGGTTGATAACCCAAGAGGACCCAAATCTAATTGGGTACCCAAACCCACTTGATCTATTTTGCAGGTATGTGTTAGATCCACAGTAGATCAACACACTTGGTATATTGATAGTGGATGCTCAAGGCACATGAAAGGTGATGAGAAGGCCTTCATCACATTAACCCAGAAGAAGGAAGGCAAAGTAAGCTTTGGAGACAATAAAAAAGGACAGATCATTGGACATGGAACCATTGGATCTGAATTGAAGATAGAAGATGTCTCACTGGTTGATGGACTGAAGTTCAACTTACTAAGTGTAGCCCAAATCTGTGATAAAGGAAGAAAAGTCACATTTGATTCCGGAGGCTTCTCAATCTATGATAGTAAGTCTAATTAACTTATTCTTTATGCACCTAGAGTAAACAATGTCTATTCTATTAACATTAAAAATGAGAAAAACAATATCTGCTTGGTGTCTAAAGAAGAAGAATCATGGCTATGGCACCAGAGGTTGGGACATGTTAGCATGAACCTCCTATCCAAATTAGCTAAAAAGGAATTGGTTATGGGTTTGCCTAAGGTTGGGTTTGCCTAAGGTTGCTTTTGATAAGGATCATCTATGCATAGCATGTCAATTAGGTGAACAGTATAAGAAGAGTTTCCCTTCCATCTCCTACATTCCATCAAAAAGAGTACTTGAACTCTTGCATATTGATCTCTTTGGTCCAATCAAACCATTGAGTTTAGGTAGAAGAGAATACACCATGGTCATTGTGGATGATTATTCTTGTTAGACCTGGGTTCTCTTGCTAGCAAGCAAAGATAAAGCCTTTGACCAATTCTTAAAAAATTCATAGAAGCAGAACATGGCATAAGCATTGGACGCATCCAGAGTGATAATGGTCGTGAGTTAAAAAATAAGCATTTTGCTAAATTTTGTGGCTCCAAGGGCATTAAACATAACTTCTCTGCCCTCATACTTCTCAACAGAAAGGAGTTGTTGAGAGAAAGAATAGGACTATAGTTGAGATGGCAAGAATAATGCTAAGTGAGAATTGTTTGCCAAACTATTTCTGGGGTGAGGCCATAAACACAACATGTTGTATTTTGAATAGAGTTCTTATTAGAAAGACCATAGAAAAGACCCCTATGAAATCTGGAATGGAATAAAACCAAAAATTGGGTATTTCAAAGCCTTTGGATGTAAGTGCTACATCCTGAATGATAGAGAGCAATTAGGAAAATTTGATCCCAAATCTGATGAAGCAATTTTCCTTGGCTACTCAACACATAGCAAGGCTTATAGAGTCTTTAACAAATGAACCCAAACTATGGTAGAGTCAATACATATAGATTTCGATGAGACTAACCATACATGCAAAAGAAGTTCCACTCTGAAAGATCCTATTCTGAAAACTGAAAACCTTGGAGAAAAGAAGGAAGTCCAAATTCCTGATTCCTTCCAAATTAAGAAGTACAAAGAAGAAGATGAAGGAATATCCTTTGATCAAGAAGTACAACAAGTTTATCTCAATCCAGATGAGATAAACTTCAATAAAGACCAAGAAGGAGAAGTCGAGGTAGAAGTGGAACAAGCCCCAATCCAGCATGAAGATCTACCAAGAGAAATCCGGACTCACAAGGATCTTCTTATTGTAGCCATTTTGGATGATGTCCAAAATCCATTCAGAACTAGAGGATAACTCAATAGGATGATGAGCCATACTGCCTTTGTCTTTCTTATTGAGCTAAAGAAATTCCAAGATGTAGAAGAAGATGAAAGCTGGATGATGGCCATGCAAGAAGAGCTAGATTAACTCACCAGGAATAATGTATGAGATCTAGTGGCAACTCCAAGAGGAAAGTCAATCATTGGCACCAAATGGGTATTCCGGAACAAGCTAGATAAATCCGGAATAGTGGTGAGAAATAAAGCAAGACTGGTTGCCCAAGGCTACAATCAACAGGAAGGGATTGACTTTGAAGAAACATTTGCCCCTGTAGCAAGATTGGAGGCAATCTGGGTTCTATGTGCCTTTGCATCATTCATGTGCTTCAGATTGTTCCAAATGGATGTCAAAAGTGCATTTTTCAATAGAGTTATCCAGGTCAAAGTCTATGTGAAGCAGCCATCTTAATTTGAAGACTCAAAGCATCTAGATCATGTCTACAAGTTAAAGTAGGCCCTATATGGATTGAAGCAAGCACCAAGAGCCTGGTATGAGAGACTCACTACATTTCTCATATCCAAGGGATAAATCCAAGACAAAGCAGATACAACTCTTTTCAGTAAGAAAAAGAAGGATGATACCATTCTAGTCCAAATATATGTGGATGACATCATATTTGGGGCAACAGATGAGAAGATGTGTCTGGAATTTAGCTCTCAGATGCAGAAGGAATTTGAGATGTCCATGATGGGAGAATTAAATTTCTTCCTTGGTTTGCAGATCAAGCAAAGTCTGGATGGGATTTTCATTAGTCAATCTAAGTATACCAAGGAGATCTTAAAGAAGTTTGAAATGGACATTAGTAAGCCAATGTCTACTCCAATGGGTTTGGATACAGTTCTATCCAAGGATTGTAAAGGAGAAGATGTTGATCAGAAGCTACATAGAGGAATGATTGGATCACTTCTATAATTGACTGCTAGCGGGCCTGACATACACTATGTAGTCTACTACTATGCAAGATATCAATCCAATCCTAAGGACTCTCATCTCAAGGCAGTTAAGAGGATCCTTAGATATCTCTTAAGAACCACTAAAGTAGGGTTATGGTATCCTAGTAATGGAGATTTCACACTTCAAGGATTTATTGATGCAGACTATGGTAGAGACACTCTTGAAAGAAAAAGTACATGTGGAGGTTGTCGTTTCCTTGGAGATTGCTTAGTCTCATGGTACAATAAAAAGCAAACTTTAGTTCCTTTATCTACTACAGAAGTAGAATATATGGCAACTGGGAGTTGTGTAGCTCAACTCCTTTAGATCAAGCAATAACAAGAATATTATAGAGTCCAATCCAGATGTGTGGATGTAATGTGTGACAAAAAAAGTGCCATTGATGTATCAAAGAATCCAGTACTTCATAGTAGGATGAAACATGTTAACATAAGGCTTCACTTTATCGGGGATCATCTGGAGAAAAAGGATGTTGCATTGGTATACATTCCAACTAATGAATGAAGAGCAGATATCTTTACCAAGCCATTGAGTAAAGATCAATTTGGCAAGCTAATGGAGTCAATTGGGATGTCTAATCCAATTTAAAGAAAATCCGGAAGACAGTCCAAAGTTAGTTTGGATCCTTGGCAAGACAAGGAATCCGGAAGAGAAGAAAAATTGAAGAAAGCTTAACCTCGGAAGGAATATTGCCACTTCAGCAGACATAAAGGACATATGGTAGTAAAGGGGCTGAAAAGTAACTGTTCCTTTTCAAATTTCAAACGTCTTTTGGAGGTTACATGTGCTGTAAATTCAACAGCTGGAATTTAAAATAAACTATTCCTATTCTCCGATTTAACGGGGTTGAACTCTCTCCTAGAATTCATTCTGCCATGTCATCAATCCAGCCAAAATTAACGGTGTCCAGATTACCAAAATACCCTTACTTTAAAAATCCTATAAATACCCCCCAAAATCCTTATCTTCCTCACGTGAGCAACAAATACATACTGTTACTCTATAAATTTCAAAACTCAAACCCTAAATTCTTCTAAAATCTCAAATGGTTGCCATCATGACCAGTGAAGGCATCAAAATGCTTCCTCAAAAGAATATGGTTGAAGAATCTGCTCTTAATGATAAAGACTTCGTTCCTATAAACTTTAAGCCCCCCGACTCTGTAATTCTGAGGAACTACTTAGGAGACAACTTTTTGTTCAAAACTGATCCCTACTCAAAACTTATCGAAGATCAGCACTTAGGAGATTTCCTCAAAATCAAATGTCCAACCTATTCGGATCTCGTAAGGGAATTTTACTCAAATCTCAGAGCACACTCATTCCATTACGCTCTAAGAACCACAGTCCAGGGGAAGGAAATTACTATTACACCGGAATTCTTTAAGAAATTCCTCAATATGAAAAACGATGGGGTTCAACTGAGAGTTGATGGGGATGAACAACAAGTCAAGTATGTACCCAAAATGTGGCTGCATTCTAACTATTTTGGTGATAAATTCTCAATATACTTCCCGGAGGTACCTAGATTTCTTCAGCATGTGCTTGCAAAACTCGTTCTAATCAGGAAGGGATCTCTCACCACTGTATCATCCTTCCAGCATTGCGTACTACAACACTAGGTAGAAAGCATGGTAGTGAACATACCGGGGCTAATTATCCATTACCTAAGGCAACACAGGAATTCTCATGGCGCCCTTATCACTAGAATTCTAATCACAAATGAAGTGAACTTGACCAGATTCCAGGCGGTGAAAGAAAAAGAAATCTTGGAGAAAAACTTCAGAAAACTGAGTTTTGTTGAAAAATGGAATGAAGCAAAGGCAAAGAAATTAAGGGATGAGAAGGGAAGTAAAACACGGAAGGTAGTTGATTCGGTTGAAGAAGCTCCAATACCAAAAAGGGCTGGCATTAGTCCTGATTGAGCAGATTGATGAGAAGGCCCAAACCATCACTTAAATCCTAAGGAAAAGCCCGAGGAACCCAAAGCTAAGGGGGAGATTAATCAAGGCAGCGGATAAGAAAAGAAAATCTGCTGAAACCCCAGCTGTGGTAATAGAGGATGAAGAAATAGGGGATGAAGCTTCGGTGCCTAGGAAGCAATTTACTATGAAGGGTGCAGCTTTGATAAGGTTGTCAATGCCCAAAAAATCAGAAAAAGAAAGCCAAGAAGCTTGCAGGCATTATAATCAATGAAGACGCTGCCAAAAGGGCTGAGGAACAGAAGCTGGCTAAGGACAAAATCATTAAAGGGAAAAATATACCCGAAATCACTGATGAATTCAATCCGGATGATCCTCAGTTTGAAGAGATCTAATAAGCCATAAAGGACAATATGAGAACAACAAGAAGCTTACAACAGATGGACCCGGAGGCTCTTTCAACCAATTCTCATTGATCCAGTAGACATGGCCACTATATCCCAAGATCCACAAGCAGATAATTTCCCATTACTTCCTAGATCCTGACCACTTCCAGATAAGCTGCTTATTCCGAAAAGTGAGATCCGAAAAGAAGTAAGTCCTATAAAGGCAACTGGAGAGGGCACTGAGGACACTACTAATGCACCTAGAGGAGAAAATAAAGTCCTGAAAAGGCATTTGAAGGGGTGACAGAGGACGTTTCACATCATTCGAGGGTCATGGAGATTGATAAAGGAAGAAAAGACGCTGATGGTCAGACTCAAACGAAAATCAATGAGGTAATTCCTAACACAGTCTCTTTTGATGTAAATGCTCATTCTTCTGCTGCTGGTGGTGAAACATCATATAAAAATGAGGACTTAGATACACATACTCCAAATGTATCTAAGGATCATGAGTCCAGCCTGGAAGACACCATTCTGAAGGAGGGACACAGTCTAAGATCCAATGAGAACACTCCTAGAGTAGACTCAAAGGGCAAGCCTAGTCTGGGGGAACTATTGGAAGAAGAGAAGGAAGAAGAAATAGAGAAATACGTTGAGGCATAATCATCTAAATCTGATGAGACCAGCAGCAGCTCTAGATCCGAGACTCTACTTGTAAGCCCAATAAAAATTCCAACTTCAAGTGTCAACTTAACCAGAGGTAAAAAGATCTCCACTGCACTCAAGATCCTCCAAGAAGCTACTCATATATAATATGAGGAAAGCTACATTAAACAGAGCCTCCGGAACATATGCAAACACCTAAAATCAGTGGAGAAAGTACTGCTTGCACAATTTTTTCCTCTGTACGTAAAAGATGAAATCAGGGAACTAAAGGGGAGTGTCAAGAAAATTAAGGAGAAAGTGGAAGACTTTCCCACTACTGATTGGGTAGCAGGAGTCTTTCTTGGCAAGGTAAAGCCAATCCTTGAGCAAATAAACACAAGCATCGCCAGAGCTAACAGATCTGTAGACCAAGCTAATATAGTAGCCATAACTAACTATGCTATAATCATGGACACGATCGCTTCCTCATCCACTGAATATTCCATACAGCTATAGGAGTACATAGACACCAAGTTTGAAAACTTGTCAAAATTCATATCTGAAAAAGAAGGAAAGGCCGCTCCTCCAAACTTAATGAAAACCAGCAAGAAATTCTTAATAAACTGACCAAGTTCATGGAGGAATATCTACCAAAGCTATTTGTAAAACAAATAGCTGACATTGGAGAAGAACTCGCTGGACAGCTCAATGGCCAGGATTCAGTCATCAAAAGAATAAGGGATGATCTTTGCAAGGACCTGGGCACAGTTAACTCAAGCATACATAATATCCAAAAGGATCTGGGTAAAGACATTGAAAAAATGCAGTTCGAACAGTCAAACCTATCTATCTCTGGATCCTCATCCTCTCCATCTATCCCCGAAAAGCCAACTAATTCCAATCTTCCAAGACCTAGTCCAACACATTAGGGATACAGGATTCTTCAGACATAAGGGCATCACTACTCTTCTCAAGGCACTTTTTCTATATTTTGATAAGAAGGATAGAGAGTATGTGCTAAAGATGCATCCTTACATCACCGGATCTTACACCCAACTCCGGAACCTCTTCCGCCCTCTGTATCTATCTTTAGGAACTATCGATGACATCCTAGAGCAGAGAAGGCTAGGAAACTCAGATTACTCCATCTACTCTAAAGCCTGGCAGGAAAAATGGGATGGAAGGACATATATGGTGATCAATCCCCCTGCTGGAAAAAAGGGGGAGAAAGGTGCAAAGAAGGAAAAAGCCAAAGAAAAGGAAAGAGGAGCATCTGGACCATCTGAATGAAATTAGACTAGCTATATATCTTGTAAAAATTTTGTAATAGCTAGATTCACTTATATATTTCTATATCCTGTAATTCAAAGGCTTCATTGATGTTAACTATTGTTAACAACAGAAGTATATATTGTGAATATCTAATTTCTTAAAAAATTGCTTCTAAAGTATAATATATGCTATTGTACTACAAAAATATTAGAAGATAGAATTGAAAACTATTGGGGGAGTTAAAGGGATGCTAGAATTATGGGGGAGCAAAACTTGTAAATGACTAAGTATCAAGAATCATACTTAGGTCATAATAACTTCTTTCCTTATGGTTAGATATCTTAAGTTTTTGTCTCCATCAAATGGGGGAGATTGTTGGAAAACAAGGATCCAGAATATAAACAATCTAGATCAGGTTTAAAGTAAGCAAAAACCCTAAGTATAAAAAGACCTAAGTCACTAATCCGGACTCATATCTAAAATATCCAATGTCAAGACAGTGAAGACAATTAGCTACGCATAAATGAAAGCATCCAGTTAAAGTTTGGAAAAGAAAAAAACTTTGAACCGTTGTGAGCGAACGAACTCTTTCTCGACCCGCGAGGACCGCGTGAGATGCGTAGTTCGGGGGGTGGAAAATAACGAGCGCTGTGAAGCGTGCTAAGAGAGAATCCTTATTTTAGGCGTGATGAAAATAATAACGAAAGTGATGTTGAGGTTGAGTTTTAGTCCGATTTAAGCGTTAAAGGATACGAGACTTGAAATCCCGTATTTTAAGATAGAGTCGCCACCTGGTTAAGCTCTATCAGGAATTTGGGTAAGATATTCCCACCGGGCGGTTAGACCGTACCTTAAAACAGAGATTCCAAGTTCGGATGATGTTGCTTACTTTTCATTTTTAAATCAAAACATTTATATTTTAATTAACGCGACTTTGATTCTTATGTAATTTAAATCCGATTAATGTTTGGAATTTTCTGTTTATATGCCATACATCACACAAAAGCGGTAAATAAAGCAAATAAAATAATTATTACAAGGCTTTGCAAATGCCTATACATTTTTTTAATGCGGAAAAATAAATAAAGCGACAAATAAATAATCGGACATAACCGGGTCTTAACCGAACTTACCAAATTGGACCCAGCTCCAAACGAGGCAAAATATATACGAATAAACATAAATAATGCAAAAATAAACAAATGCAGAAAATAAGGCAATTCAAAATATCAAAGCTTATTTTTGGATTTTACGGAGCTAAAACACAATTTTTCGGGTATTTAAATGAGCGTCTAAACAACCTAATAATCAATAAAATAAACTAAACAACCTAAAATAATAAATGAAAATTACAAAAACTATTTTGGGATGTTTAATTGTTATAAAAATATTTATTTAGATTTATTTGATGGAAAACCCATTTTTAGGCCATTAAATGAAGATTTAGCCAGTTAAATAATTAACAAAAAACCAAAAATAGGTTAAAAATTAATTTAAAAATAATTACAGGTTATATAAATTTTTTCAGAAAATTTTTGGGTAAAAATCAGGGTAAAAAACGCAAGAAAACATTGAAAAAGGACAAAAAACACAAAACATGGGCTTTTTGGCATTTTTGCCAATCCAGATGCTGTAGTAGGACTTGAGATGCTGCAATGGTAGCCTGAGATGCTGCAACTGCAGCATCTCAAGCTACGTCGGAGCATCTCAAAACCCACTGGAGCATCTGGCTCGGGAAACGTCAAAAAGTTCGGAAAATAACTAAGAACAGCCAAATGAAGAACAATATTGAATAAAAAGAAGATTGGAGCTCAGCTTTGTCACCTAGAGGCCGTGAATCCATGTTTTGAGACTCGAACTGGTCCTTTAGCAAGCTTTGTGACGAATTTGTGATGAAATTCGATGAAACTGTGACAAAAATAGGGACAAACTTAGTGACGAAATTTAGTGATTTATGAGGAAAAAGTCTCTAAATCCTATTTAAACTCATTTTAACTTAGGATTTTTAATTAATTTTAGTGATTAAGCTAAAAGATCAAGCTAATTAACCCTTAAGAACTCAGATTGACTAGATTTCTCAAGTTTTAAATGACTTTCTCTCTCTAAAGCCTAAGGATTTCTAAATGTTTAAATTAGTCTTTAATTTGGCATAAAGTCCTTCAATTAATGATTTAGTCTGTTTATATAGACCTAACTCCCTCCAAATAACCCCATTAGTACCTGGAAATGAAAAGATTCCTAAAAAAATCGAGAAAATTTGAATTCGAAGAGAGAAAGATGGACTGGCAATGGACAGACAAAGCCAGCACAGCGTCTGGCACGGCGAGACGCCGCACCCCCGCTACGGACGGCGGCACCGGCGAGTTTAGGGATTTTATCTATTATTTATTATTTTTTAATTTTTTGTTATTATCTTTTATATTATATTATATTTTTGATATTTGAAATTCAAAGCGCCTATTTAGATAAACCGGATAAAGGGTACCGATTGGCTAAAATTCAAACTTCATCACGAGAATACTTGCCAGACACAATTTGACTTCAAAATAATAGAATAATAGGCCAGATATTAGGTCCGTGCAAAAGGTCATCATCATTCCGCGGATCACCAAAAAGCCCGTGCTCACAGGCTGCCCCTCAAGAGATTACCACTTGGCGAGCTAAGTGTGATCTCACAAAAGAGCCAGGGTTAGAAGGTTACACCTGAGGTGACGAGATCTCGAGCTGGTTGTCTACTGGTGGTTTGAGGAGGCATCATCAATGGACCTATCGGAGTAGCGGCTGAATCGGTTGTCTACTAGTGGTTTGGGAATGCACCATCAACGGACCTATCGGAGTAGAGGCTGAATCGGTTGTCTATTGGTGGTTTAGGAATGCACCATCAACGGACCTATCGGATGTAGAGGTTAAATCGGTTGTCTACTGGTGGTTTGGGAATGCACCATCAATGGACCTATCATAGGTAGAGGCTGAATCGGTTGTCTACTGGTGGTTTAGGAACACACCATCAACGGACCTATCGGAGGTAGAGGCTGAATCAATTCTCTACTGGTGGTTTGGGAATGCACCATCAACGAACCTATTGGAGTAGAGGCTGAATTGGTTGTAAAAATTTGAGAAGTTAGTAATTATCGTAGATTGCATTTTTAATTGCTTAATTGATTTTGTCAAGACTAAAAATTTTGCCCCTTCAATTAAGCAACAAAAAGGGAATATTGAGAAAAACGAGTTTAGAAATATCTGGGAAGGTCATTGTTAGGTTGATTTCGCGATAGTTGCACCGAGGTGCCCCGAAAGGACAGAGAGCTGCGCCGTAGTGCCTTTGGAGGGTCAAAAGCTATATAGGGATGCCCTAAAAGGACTTTCTAAATTTTGGATTCCAGATCTTTGGATCGATTGTCTATCAGAATTGCCGTACGGAGTACCATCGAGGTATCCATCGGGTCTAGCTGATACGCCCCTTGGAGAAATTCTGAGTTTTGATTTTAGGATCCATTGGGTTGGTTGTCCATTTGGGAATGCCACATGGTGTACCTTTCAAGGCAGTTTTGAAGCATTAGTAAATGATATAAGTGGCGTTTTTATTCCTAACTGATTTTGTGGAACAAAAATTTTTGCCCCTTCAATTAAGCAATAAAAATGGAGGAATGAAATATAAATTGAGATGAGATTTCCGGGAGTCGAGAGAAACTGCTGAGGCCGAGCACCGAGTCTGGCCGATATACCCCTTGATACGGGTATTTGATTGGAGGTCGACCGCACGGCTTGAGGATACTTTTCTGTGCTTTGTTTCCTGTAGAATTCAGCATAGAATAATAGACATGACATTTATGAACATTATGCATGAATGTATGAATGCATGAGCTACTTGGATTGATCATCCTCCACATCTGAGCTACCTGACTACTGGGCTAATCAATTTTCCTTAACCCAGTTGCTTGCCCGATTGACTTATCTGACCCGACCTCTTACTAGGAGAGAGGACTAATGGAAAAGCAAGTCGAGAATGCTCCTAGAGGAGAATTAGGGATTTTGCATAGATTAGATGGGGATTCTCCTGGTGGATAATTAAGGAAGCTGCGATGAACACACTAGGCTGGTACGGCCGGATATCATGGCTGAGACAGAACCCGTGAATTTTGTGCTGCTAGTTCAATAGGTGATAGAAGGCTCCTTACGAGCTATTTAAAGCGGCGAGTCGACTGCAAATTGATTGCTGGATCGAGCATGTCGAAGACAAGGGGGTACATGAAGTGAAGTTCAAGATTCTGGATAACAAATGACTAGATGCTATCACTACCAATGAATTCTACCAAGGATGGCTTGGGGAGATTACAGACTTTTCTTGATGCTTGGTCACGGTCGAGACTGGAGTGGTCATGCGTAGAGGATGAATTTGAGCCCGTCGAATCCATTAGAGCCGGGGATGTATTCAGGCACTCTGATGATAATGATGATAATCCAATTATCTCGATGTGATTGATGGTAGTCATTTATCTTTGTTTTTATTGTCTTAATTTTTGTATAGACCCGAACATTGGGTTGGGCCCATCAGACTTGTTAATTTTGCTTTTATGTCCTAATTTTTGCCTGGATAGCCCTTTTCGGGTTTTCAATCCAGCGGGCTTTTCCTGGCTTTTGCATAGACTCACTGTTTTTAGTCTATCAAGATTTTTGCCTTTTGTTATCTTCTAAGGAATTGGGCTGACTGCACGGAACACTTCGTTCAACTAACTTGCAACATTTTGTCTTTTGGGCCCAATATATTCATTGAAGCATAAACATAAAGGATTTAGTAAAATGACATTTCCATTAAATGAAGTAAGTTTGAGTACATATTGATGATAACCACTTCTATTGACCCAAACTTCGGTGTTAACTAGCCTGAAAAGGTTTTCTGGTCAACACACTCTCATTCCTCACTTTACCCTAACTTTTGCCGGGACCGCCCTTTTCAGGTTTTCAGCATAGCAGGTTATTTTGCACCCTAACTTTTGCCTGACCGATTTGTAGAATACCGATCAGCGGGATACAACCTAATTTTTGCCCTAGCAGTAGAGGACCATTCGTCGGGTGATTAATTCCATTTATGTGTAGCTTTTCTGGATTTAATTCTCTTTGGTCAGATATGATAACGCTTCAACCTGCTTTGTTTGATAAGGTTTACGAACTCATTACCATTGATAATCATGCCCCTTGGATCAAGTACTTTTCTGAATACGCGAGGTCTTACCCAATCTGGTTGGAACTTCCCCCTTGGATCAGCATTAGCAGGCTTTGCTTGGTTTGGAATCAGATTATTAGCCTTTGACGGTACCTCTGACGATTGGCTCGGTCGCTGTTTGGCCTCGCCATGTGCTTTTGATGCATCTGAAGACTGCTTAAGCCATTTAAACTGTGCTTTAGTCTATGGGGGTCTCTTTGATGGTTAGTAGCACGGTTTCCATTTTTTAGGCAAAGGAAAAAGGTGTTCGAGAGAATTTTGATGTTTGTTTGACATCTTCGAAGGGTGAATGATATCTCATCAGCTATCCCTGATCTTTTCGGTAGCCTTGGAAATAAATTCTTGATAAGCTGGTCTGTAGCTTCAGTTTCCCCATTATCTCATTGTCTGCATGGTGAGGACATGCGGTGCTTAGTTTATTATTTCTTGATTAAATCAGTGGTTTGCCCTTTAGAACTGAAACTGATTTTCTGAGACCAAGCGGTGAAGTAGTCCATACCAGGTGAAGATGCATTTCTCAATGAACTTGGACATCCTCTTAGCGGTAATGTTGGCAAAAGACTCGGCTTCCCCCTATGTTGAGAAGCAACGTTCATTTATTAACGAGGTTTGAATTTTATTGATCACGTATGACCCCCTTTCCCCGTATGGTGAAGGAGGAGAGAAATGGGGAAGGGTTGTGGAGTTGGAATGGATTGGGAGATGAGTAAGAATAAATGGTTTATAGGTGGTGGGAATTTAGAGAATGGGTGGGCAAATAAAAGGTAGGCCTTATTTCTGTCGAATATGATTGGCGATGCTCTTTCTCCATAATTGGCTGACGCTTCTTCGGTAGCTTGATAATCAGTTTGTATATAGACATGAGGCCGGCGATGAATGGATTGACATATTTGATCTATCCAGGGAAGGATTGAGCTTCTTATTCTATTCTGGGTATCTGGTAGGTGATGCTCGATTTTCTGGCGAAGAACCCTAAGTGTGGCTAGGTGTGACCAGGCAAAAGCGTTATCACGATCTTTAAGCACTTTTTATCTCTCATTATCTTTCAGAGGTTAGGACATTAGAGAATGGTTATCATTTTAGGTTATCATCTATACTCAAGTTTATTTCATTTAAAGAAACGTCATGAATACTGAACACATTATGCTTATGAGAAAATGAATACATGGACCCATCAGGCAAAACATCAAATGAGTAAACAAAATGAGAGTCTTTGATTGAATTAAAATGCCTTAAAAAGGTAGAGTTGTTCACATCTAAATACTAGAAAAAGAAAATTATATAAATAAATAGTCATCCTCCACAGGCGGAGGGTCTTGATTGGTAGAGTTGGTAGATTAAGTGTCCTCTGTAGCTTTCATTGGCATGTAGTCCAAGATGATATCCAGAACTTTAGCTTACTCGGCTGATGACTTGTCTCCTTCATTTGCTAGAGACCTCACAATCTTCTAATTAGATTTAGAGGTAGAATTGGCTTGCAAAACGATGCCGGCTGAACTGGAGAGGACCATGGCCAACGCAAATTCTTCGGGTAGACCAGAATTGATCGCACCTACCTCATCACTCAAGTTTGGTGACGGTTTCTCCTCAGAAATGGTCTTTCTAGCTGGTTGAGCTATTTTTCCCTATCTCACTAAGGGCCAAATGGCCATTCCTAGAGGTCTGCATTGATCTGTTGTGTGCCCCTTCTACACATGATAGCGATAAAAATTTCCTCTTTCTTTGGGTATAGGAGCACGATATTCACAAAGGGAGGTAAGCATGCCTTTCTATAGCAACTTGGCAGACAGAACACTAAGAGGGAGTTTCTACGGGGATATAAACACTTTCAGGCCAGGCGCTCAAGCAGGTGCGGCTTGAATCGCGAAAACATTCTCCTAAGTGATGACTTGAATGACAGCTGTCTTCTCCTCGGTCGGAACTAGAGCAACTTCGAAAGATTGAGAATTGTTGTTCTTATTAAACCAGGGTTTGCCGCTACTTGTCTTATTAGCCCTTTTATTCTCCTCTAGGCTCTTGATCTTCTCAATTTTCTCAAAGACTTCCATGTAAGACTCGAAAGAGTCAGTTTCTATCTCCTTACGGATAATCGGGAGAGCTCCGTCGAGAAGCTTGGGGATCATCTCTTTTAAACTAAGCTTTTGCTTCAATAGAACTTGAGTGGCCATCCACCTATTGAAGTACGACGTAAAAGGTTTGCCTTGCTTTTGCTTGACGATTTTGAGATGCAAGATAACTGTTTCTATGGTGGCATTGAACCCATAGTGACCAATCAGGGCCTCAGAAAGGAGTTACTAATCTAGGATTGTTGACTCCGGGAGAGTATTATACCACTCGAGAGCTAGCCCTGATAGAGTACACGGAAATAACTTAGCAAGAACTTTGTCCCTAATCTTCTAAACACGCATAATCTATTCGTACATCATGATATGGGACTTTGGAGGTCCCTCATTGGAGTACGCTTCCATACGAGGCATTGGAAAGTTCTTAGGGACCCAATCTTCATCTCTCACCTCTTCCCTATCTTCATTCTTACCTAGAAGCTGCTTAAAGAACACCGCCATTTTAGGTGTCACACCCGGAGGCTACGTGACCTGGTTGTTATGCATTGAGGATGTCCCAAATTGAAATGGCGGAGGAGGAGTTAGAATCTCAACTTAGGGATGAGCTTGAAAGTTAGGAGCGAAAGGATTTGGGGGATAAATAGTTCCCCTTAGGGAGATTGTAAAACTGGGAGAGGGTGAAAACAACATCGGGAATGTCAGAGGAAGGGTAAAACCACTTGAAGGTACAGTCATCTATGGAGTAAAGCTCGCTAAGAAAGTGGGGGAAAGCAGGAGCTAGAGGGGTAGGCCTCAGGTTTAAAGGAGGAAAGCCAGAGATTGGTGGAAAAAAGGACAAGGGTGGCTGAGAGAAACTCTGACCAAAATAAAACTGGCTTTGTTGGATAGGTCGGACAGGCGGTACCAGATGAAAGATATGCGGAGCTTGAATTGACGAAATCTAACCCAAACTGTGCTGACCCAAATCATTCTGAATTGCCCCATTCTGAATAATCCCAAACTATCCTTGAGCTTGAGAAAATGACCCAAATGGTCCCTGAACACTACTTTCTTCTCTAAGGGTTGATCGAATGTGATATTGGATGGCATTTCTAAAGAGATCAGATTGAAGAAATTGAGCCATAGCATTAGCTAACTCTGCACCCATCTGAGACTGACCCTGACCCTGACTCTAATCAGGCGGAGAAGGAGAAGGGGAAGGAGTGTTCTTATGAGGATCATCATTCAAACGCGGATCAGATATGGTGAAAAGAACCGATTCTGACACTGAACTCACTGGTCGGTGAACCAAACGGTGTGAAGACGTAACCAAAGAGGACTACGACGATGAGCATGTCTCGACCTAGCTAGAGAAATCGAAAGATGATCAGCTCTAATTGAACCATGAATGAGATGGATGATAACATAAATATTTGAGTGATGAATGCCATACATATAGGGGTGGTTTAGAGAGTTAGGGAGCAGAAGAGCTTATGATGTGAAGCTTAACCCCAAAATATGTGAGACGTACAAATCTCATACTATGCCTAGCGAACTAGATACGGGTCGTCGAGACTCAAACGATCTTAGGTGTTTTGTTAAATTCCCCCTTCAAGCGAGGGGAGAGTAGAGGTAAGCAAGAACAGAAATTAAGAGTCATCTACAAGTGGCCTATGCATGAGGTGCGTATGCATGAGCATAACACAAGTAGCACATGAAAGCAAATAAACCTCTTCCAACCTTATGACTCCTATGCAACGCCAATTTGGAATCCGGGGTTAACCTTAGCACCAAGAAATGGTAAGAGAGTATGTGACCTAGATCTAAATTGTTTCAGTGAGCTTAAGGGGAAGTTGCTATGGCTATATGTATCGCGATTCATAGTCTCAAATTGCTGGTATCATGGAACGATACTGTAGAAGGGTCTCATTTACCTTGATTCCATGTAACTCAACCACTCCTTAAATGAGTGCGATCGCGGGAATTACACGTTGGTTGAAATGAGTGATCCACACACAAATATCCCCAATTCCTAGCGGGCATGAGGTATACAAGTGAGCTTTACGTGGGTGAAATAACGACACCTTAAACTTAGAATCTAACTAAGCAATGGACTCAAAAGACATAAGAAATAAACCGTTGATTTGAAAATGATTTAGGCACATCATCAAAATCCTTTAGCAAAATTTCAGAAATGAAAGCGATTTTCCAAATTTTTATCCCCAACAGAGTCACCACTATGAGCGGACAACCTCTTTCCCGACCGTCAAGGACCGCATGAGATTCGTAGCACGGGGGGTGGAAAATAATGAGCGCTATGAAGCGTCCTGAGGGAGAATCCTTATTTTAGGCATGATGAAAATAATAATGAAAGAGATGTTGAGGTTGAGTTTTAGTCTGATTTAAGCGTTAAGGGATACGAGACTCGAAATGCCGTATTTTAAGATAGAGTCGGCACCCGGTTAAGCTCCACCGGGAATTCGGGTACGATATTCCCACCGGGTGGATAGATCGTACCTTGAAATAGAGATTCCAAGTTCGAATGATGTTGCTTACTTTTCATTTTTAAATCAAGCCATTTATATTTTAATAAATGCAACTTCGGTTCTTATGCGATTTAAATCCGGTTAATGTTTGGAATTTTTGGTTTTTATGCCATACATCACACAAAAGCGGTAAATAAAACAAATAAAATAATTATTACAAGGCTTTACAAATACCTATACATTTTTCAAAAGCGGAACAATAAATAAATCGATATATAAATAAACGGGCAAAACCAGGTCTTAACCGAACTTACTAAATCGGACTCGGCTCCAAATGAGGCGAAATATATATGAATAAACATAAATAATGCAAAAATGAACAAATGCGAAAAATAAGGCAATTCAAAAGATCAAAGCATATTTTTGGATTTTACAGAGCTAAAACGCTATTTTAGAGTATTTAAATAAGCATCTAAATAACCTAATAATCATTAAAATAAACAATCAACCTAAAATAATAAATTAAAATTACAGAAACTATTTTGGGATGTTTAATTGTTATAAAATATTTATTTAGATTTATTTGATGGATAATCTATTTTTAAGCCATTAAATGAAGATTTAGCCAGTTAAATAATTAATAAAAAAACCAAAAATAGGTTAAAAACTAATTTAAAAATAATTACAGGTTATATAAAATTTTTCAGAAAATTTTCGGGTAAAAATCGGGGTAAAAAACGCAAGAAAACAATGAAAAGGGAAAAAACACAAAACATGGGCTTTTTGGCATTTTTGCCAATCTAGATGCTGTAGTGGGACTTGAGATGCTGCAATGGTAGCCTGAGATGCTGCAGTTGCAGCATATCAAGCTACGTCGGAGCATCTTAAAACCCACCGGAGCATCTGGCTCGGGAAACGTCAAAAAGTCCGGAAAAATAACTAAGAATAGCCAAATAATGAATAATATTGCTTAAAAAGAAGATTGAAACTTAGTTTGTTACCTAGAGGTCGTGAATCCACGTTTTGAGACTCAAACCGGTCGTTTGGCAAGCTTTGTGACTAATTTGTGACGAAATTCGATGAAACAGTGACGAAAATAGCGACGAACTTAGCAACAAAATTTAGGGATTTTTGAGGAAAAAGTCTCTAAATCCTATTTAAGCTCGTTTTAACTTAAGATTTGTAATTAATTTTAGTGATTAAGCTAAAAGATAAGTTAATTAACCCTTAATAACTCGGATTGACCAGATTTCTCAAGTTTTAAATGGCTTTCTCTCTCCAAAGCCTAAGGATTTCTAAATGTATTTAGTCTTTAATTTGGCAAAAGGTCCTTCGGTTAATCATTTAGTTTGTTTATATAGGTCTAACTCCCTCCAAATAAACCCATTAGTCCCGGAAATGCAAAGATTCCCAGAAAAAGCGAGAAAATTTGAATTCAGAGAGAGAAAGATGGACTGGAGATGAACAGACAGAGCCCGCACAGCGCCTCAGGCCGAGACGCTAAAACGATAGCATCTGGCATGGCGAGACTGTTGGATATGATGTATGCCCTTAAGGCAATTAGGGCGATATATCTTAATTATGTAATAGTATGAATAATTTATTTAATCAATAAAGGCATTTGTTCTTTTGTTTATATCAATGTGTTCTTATACATATATATTATAGCTGGTTAAAATATATTCATTGATGTATGTATACAAAAGTCCTTGACATATCATAGCATGAAGTCAGAGAAATTATAGTTGGACTATATTTGATGGAACCTGCTTCATGTGCAATTATGATTATGTCTAAACTATCCCAAGTCACAGTTTCATCAAGAAAGGATATTGATGAAACGGAAAGACTAGCATGTGGTCAACTTTCTTGGAAAGGGTCCAAGCAGTTAATCTCCTAAAGACTGAAGGTGGTGCTTTAAGCTTGACACATGGATATATCTAGGAGATATATTGAGACCGCAACAAGATAAACACTTGGTATAAATATCAATGTGTTAGTGTTCATCTTCATGCAATGAGCTTTGCGAATGTCCTCATACTTGAGATGCTAGTTGCCTTGTGTGGTACTATTGCTATACTTTGGGTCATTAATATGCACTCATTAATTTAGGGTGCTACGGGTCATTATGGGTATAGTGATGACAACACGTTGGTAGGCTGAGTAGTAGGAAAGAATCCATCGCTCCGGATATATTAAGGAGTTGTACCTGGCCACTTATTGAAGTGATGATTGCCATAAATCTCTGATCAGAGTGTGTGTTTGATAGAAATGGTTTCTAGTCAAACACACTAAGGTAAAAGGCAATATACTTCGGTAATAAGTTAATAACTGGGATAGCTTGGAGCAACCTCGCTATTAGTGGGTTAACACTTTAACCGAACCCAATAAACTAGATGGTACATATACTAAAGAATGGAAGGAATTTATCGCACTGGATAACTATTGCATTAACTGGGATTAAGTCATAAGCATAAATGACGTTCCGAGTAATGGGGGATGGTAGACCCTTGCTAGAGGCGTACTATAGTCGTTTAAGGTAATCGAGTTCTATTCACGGTCTAGAGCATCGAGCCAATGGTTCCGTTAGAATAAGAGTTGGTTAAGCCTTAACAGCTCAATACTTCGGGATCCTATAAGGTCACACACATTGGACCTTCATCAGACTAAGTAAAGAACTAATAGATTTATTCTATTACGAAAATATAACATAAATAATAATTTAATTATTATTTGATTGGTTAAAATTGATTAGATCAATTTTGGATAGACCAAGGAATTTATTTTGACCGGTAACTAATTAATTAGAGTCATAAATAAATTATAATAGATTTGATCAATTTTGGTTGGACCAAGAAATTTATTTTGACCGGTGACTAATTTATTAGGGTCAGAAAATAAATATTTGAAAAGGGATTAAAAAGGGGAATTTTCCATTGGCGAGTTTAATTGGACCGAGAGTACAAAAGTATTTTGTACAGACTCGAGTGCGCGGAAATATGCCGAAAGGTGTGCAAGCAATGCTGGGCATTGCACGCGGCAGCCCATAAAAATGGGCTGCACATGCGCAGTCCATAAGCAAGGCAAAGCCTACAAGGGCTTTGCCTTGCATGTGCACACAACATACACACTGTGTGCACATGGGATGGGAGTAATTACTCCCATCCCACATCGATTAAAAGCGGGGCAAAATGCTCCCCCAAGCTTATATATAGGCTATTCCCTTTCCTTTCAAACTGTATCAAGCTCAAAGCATAAATTCTAAGCGAGATAATTAATCTCTCGGGTACTTGAGCAAGTTATTTTTGAGGAGCCTAAATTTATTCGGGGCACCGCTAGTATATATTTTTGGGTGAGGCTTCTAGAGTGGTCTAGCAACTACTCGAGGCTTCTTAGTTCTTCCTTCTGGGGAGGTTTTGGTTGGTGGGGTTCGTGTGGATACTGATGGAGGCTATCCTACGATTGGAGGCTTGTGCAAGAAGGTCCTGCAAAAGCACGCTTCAACTGGTAAATTCTTTTTCTTTCTCTTTTAATTATTAAGTCTTTTTCTTTAAGTGTTTTTAGACTTAATAATTATGCTTAGGCTATTTTTGCATGCTTAGTTTATTTTATGCTTAGGTTATAACGTAGAGTTATAACATGCTTAGTATAAAATAAATATGCTAGGATATAATTTGGAATTATGGTATGCCTAGTCCTTTAGCATGCTAACCTAGGTAGAGAATTATTTAGTTAAGGCTTTATTTAATTTATATGCAACTACTAGGAGTTCCTGGGACAGGGACAAAATTTTGAATTTCCGTCATGCCTCTTATGCATGTTCAATTTGACTGTTAGTTCCCAACAATGGTATTAGAGCATGCCTATTTAGTGCATAATTAAGTTAGAAGCAAACTAAATATTATTTTCTAAATGAAATGATTTGTTTATTTAACTGTTTGGAACAATATATATAAACTTGTGCCTTTCATTTCAAGGTTAGAAAATGGTTATAAATAATTTTGAATAAGCCTTCTCAACTTACTCAAATTATACGAGTGTCAATAATTTATTTAAATTACATGGGTTATAGATGCTCCCAATTTACATGAATTGGAAGAACGAAATTTATTAGTTCAAGAGAATCCATTGGTCTTCAAGTTTGTGCCCATATTTGTTCTGGCTAAGGATTGGACTTGGTGTCTACTCCTCATAGGGCACCTCTCCTACCTGGGAACCTATATCGGTGCAATTTGAATTGACCAACCGGGGGATTAATATGAACTAATTTATTTCTAGTATATAAGATGGTGCTTATATATGTTTCTATAACAAAGTAAAAAATTAAAATTATTGAATAAAAGCTTAAAGGAAATGCAATATAAATATAACAAATAAAAGTGTTAACTATTTTGCATATAATCTAGGTTGATGGCATAATTATAATAAAGAGCTGAACCCACCTAAGGTTAGACCTTATAAATTAATTCTAAAATTCCCTGAATTAATACAAGCTATTATAATTTTGTCCACCTGATAAAATCCTAGATTGGGTGAGATGTTTAACTCCAATAAAATCCCAAAGTAAATATATTAAGGCAAGTTATAGTCTTCTTTACTCAAATTTATAATACGGTCTCTTTGGGGTATAAAAGTGCTATACAAAGCGTTCCTTCTAGTCCACATTGACTGGTTGTAAAGTTTGAAATAGGGTCTGCCTTAACAGAGCTGGGTTAGTCCACCATAAAATTGGGGGCTAGGCCCAGATCTGAGACATATTCAAGGAGATGCTAATATAAGAGCACACGTCCCTTGGGATTAGGGAACTTGAATGAATTAGCAATTGCATGCGATTCAAATGGAATGGGATTCCAACTATGACTTACTATTATGACTTGACTCATAAAATTGGGGGTTGAATAGACTAGTTATAGATGCTACCTACTAGGAAATTTAGCTGGGCTAAAATTCACGAATTCAATAGAATGGGCTATTGTAAATTTTGAAGAAAATAGTAGGAAAATGTATCTAATTAAAAGTTCTCATACTAAATACATGTACTTAAACTAATATCTATACACTTTTCTTTTCTTATATCTTAGGTTGAAAATGGCTTCCAATTTTAATCTCCGTATGTTACTTGACACCAAATTGAATGGCTTGAACTTTTCTGATTGGTTCCGAGCAGTGAGAATAGTTCTCAGATCCGAGGTAATTGCCTATGTCCTAAGTGAAATTTTCCCTATAGAACCTGATGTTGAGGATCATATGGAACATGATGCCTGGTTGAAGCACAGGAAAGATCGTGAGACTACCATGTATATTATGTTGGGGTCGATGAATTCTGAGCTTTAGAAACAACATGAGAACATGCCCTTGGAGGATATGGTTCTCCGTCTTGAAGAACTCTTTTCAGAGAGGGAGAGGATAGAGAGGTATGAGACCTCCAAGCTCCTTTTCGAAACCAAGATGCAGGCTGGCACCTCTGCCTCTCAGCATGTACTGAAACTCTTGGGATACCTTGAGAAGCTAAATTGATTGGGATTCGAGATAAATCATAACTTGAGCATTGACCTTGTGGTGATGTCCTTGACAGATAGCTACTCAAGCTTCGTGACTAACTATTATATAAACAGGATTAATTCTACTATCCCTGAATTAATCAACATGCTAAAAATAGTAGAACCTCAGATAAAAAAGGATCAGAAACCTCTACTGTTGGTTGAAAAAGGCAAGGCTTCCAAAAAGAAGAAGCAGGCACTAGGTGCTAAGAAAAGAATCAGTAAGAAGAAGAATGAAAAGAAGGCATCTAAGTATGTCTGCTTCCAATATGGGAAACCGGGACATTGGAAGAGGGATTGCAAAGCTCCTGCTTCTAAGCATTTGAAGAAGAAGCCTATAAAGGCATCTACTTTAGGTATATTTGTAATTGAGAACTTTGCTACTTTTTCGCGAGAATCCACTTGGGTATTAGATACTGGTTGTGGTTCTCATATCTGTACTTCTATTCAGGGACTAGGGAACTGTAGAAAACTTGCAAAAGGGGAGATGGACCTACGCATGGGAAATGGAGCCAGAGTTACTGCATTAGCCGTAGGGAGCTTTAGTCTTGTTTTTGCCAAGTGGACTTGTTTTAGTTTTGAATAATTGTTATTACATTCCAAGTGTTACTAAGAATATTGTATCTGTTGCGTGTTTAGCAGTAGAGGGATTTGAAATTTTATTTTCGAATAATAATTGTCAGATTCGTTTGAATAATATTCTTTATGGTTATGGAATGTCGAAAGGTGGCATTTATATTCTTGACACTAAAACAAAAGTTTTCAATATAAACAATGTGAAGAAAGTTAAATTAGTTAATGAGAATTCCTTCTACTTATGGCATTGCCGTTTAGGCCATATAAACAAAGATCGCTTAACCAAGTTGCATAAGCGTGGAGACTTGGGCCCAATAGACTTGGAGTCTTATGGTGATTGCGAACCTTTTTTAAAAGGAAAAATGACAAAGTTACCCTTTAAAGGAAAGGGTGAATGAGCCACGAGTACATTAGAACTTATACACACTGATGTGTGTGGTCCAATGAGTGTTCAGGCACTAGGAGGATACTCCTACTTCATAACCTTTATTGATGATTACTCATGATACGGTTATTTGTACTTGATAAAGCACAAGTCTGAAAGTTTTGAAAAATTCAAACTATTCAGAGCTAAAGTAGAGAAACAGCTTGAGAAAAGTATTAAAACACTTCAATCAGATCAAGGTGGAGAATACTTAAGTCAGGAGTTTTAGGATTATCTAAAGGAAAACGGGATAGTTCCCCAGTGGACCTCTTCGTATACACCCCAACACAATGGAGTGTCAGAAAGGAGGAATCGAACTTTATTAGATATGGTCAGGTCCATGATGAGCCATGCAGTTCTTAGTAAATCCTTTTGGGGATATGCACTTGAGAGCGCGGTTTATGTCTAAAATAGAGTGCCCTCTGAATCAGTTGATTTTACACCTTATGAAAGATGGTGTAACAAAAAACCATCTCTAAGTCACTTAAGAGTATGGGGTTGTCCTGCTATGGTAAAGAGGATAGCGTCAGATAAGCTAAATGCTAAGGCCGACAAATGTCTGTTCATTGGATATCCAAAGGAAATAATTGGATATCTGTTTTACCAACCCGAAGCATAAAAGGTATTTGTGTCTCAGAATGATCACTTTTTAGAAAAGAAACACTTACTTGGAAAATTCAGTGGGAGGAATATTGAACTGGAAGTTCAAGAGGAAGAAACAGACGATCAACTGATTGACCCCGTTCTAGATACACAAGTGAGTGTGATCCAAGAATAACCTGTCGAAACACAATCATTGCGAAGATCACGTCGTGTTCATAAGGGTCCCGATAGATATGGGTTTATCATCACTAATGATAAGGAACTATATCTTGTAGAGGATGATGAACCAATGACATATGATGAGGCAATAAAAAGCTCAGATTTTGATAAATGGCAAAAGGCCATGAAATCAGAAATGGATTCCATGTACGAGAACCAAGTTTGGAATTTGGTTGATGCACCGCTAGAGGTTAGACCAATTGGGTGCATATGGGTCTTCAAGAAGAAGACAGACATGGACGGTAATGTAATTACCTATAAAGCAAGGTTGGTTGCGAAAGGTTATAGTCAACAGGAAGCTATTAACTATGATGAAACCTTCTCACCAGTAGCCATGCTCAAATCCATAAGGATACTCCTCGCCATTGCTACTCATTACGATTATGAGATCTAGCAGATGGATGTAAAAACAGCATTCTTGAATAGGGATTTAGACCGGGATGTGTATATGACACAACCTGAGGGTTTTACATCTCAGAATGGCTCGAAGGTATGCAAGCTACAAAGATCCATTTATGGACTTAAGCAGGCATCTAGGAGTTGGAATATAAGGTTTGATCAGACAATCCGGGAACTGGATTTCTGGACAAATGCAAATGAGCCTTGTATTTACAAGAAGGTTAGTGGGAGTGCAGTCATTTTTCTAGTATTATATGTTGGTGAAGCAGCATTTATACTAGGTATAAAGATCTACAGGGATAGATCCAAGAGGCTGTTAGGTCTTTCTCAAAGTACATATACAGACAAGGTGTTGAATAGGTTCAATCTTGAGCATTCAAAGAAAGGTTATCTCCTGATGATAAAGAGGATTAACCTATCTAAGGCTGAGTGTCTGAAGACAGCTCAGGAGAGAATGCGCATGAAGGATATACCCCATACATCTATGATAGGATCCATCATGTATGCTATGATATGTACTAGGCTGGATGTCTCTCAGGCTTTCAGCTTTATGAGCAAATATCAGTCAAATCCAGGTGAAAAGCACTAGATGGCCGTCAAGGCAATCCTTAAGTACTTGAGAAGGACTAAGGATGTGTTCTTGATTTATGGAGAAGGTGGCCCCACTATCAAAAGTTACACTTTCGCGAGCTTTCAATCTGACAAGGATGACTTTAAGTCTAAGTTAGGTTTTATGTATGTGTTAAGTGGAGGGGCAGTATGCTGGAAGAGTTCCAAGTAAGAAACTACTGCTGAGTCAACCATGGAATCTGAATACATTGCTGCATGCAAAGCAGCAAAAGAAGCTGTCTGTTAAGGGGATTTATTGGTGATCTCGGTGTGGTGCCTGAGGCTATCGATCCAATTACTTTATATTGTGATAACAATGGTGCTATAGCTCAGGCAAAGGAACCACAGTCTCATCAGAAAAACAGACATGTATCCAGAGAGTATCATATAATCAGGGAGATTGTTGATGCTAAGATAATAAGATTAGAATATGTACCCACTGATTAGAACCTCGCGGATGGTCTGACAAAGCCATTGACTCAAGTCAAACATGACCAGCATGTTAAAGCATATGGATTAAAACATATGGCTAATTGGCCTTAGCGCAAGTGGGAGTTTGTAGGATATGATGTATGCCCTTAAGGCAATTAGGGCGATATATCTTAATTATGTAATAGTACGAATAATTTATTTAATCAATAAAGGCATTTGTTCTTTTGTTTATATCAATGTGTTTTTATACATATATATTATAGTTCGTTAAAATATATTCATTGATGTATGTATACAAAAGTCCTTGACATATCATAGCATGAAGTCAGAGAAATTATAGTTGGACTATATTTGATGGAACCTGCTTCATGTGCAATTATGATTATGTCTAAACTATCCCTAGTCACAGTTTCATCAAGAAAGGATATTGATGAAATGGAAAGACTAGCATGTGGTCAACTTTCTTGGAAAGGGTCCAAGTAGTTAATCTCCTAAAGACTGAAGGTGGTCCCTTAAGCTTGACACATGGATATATCTGGGAGATATATTGAGACCGCAACAAGATAAACACTTGGTATAAATATCAATGTGTTAGTGTTCATCTTCATGCAATGAGCTTTGCGAATGTCCTCATACTTGAGATGCTAGTTGCCTTGTGTGGTACTATTGCTATACTTTGGGTCATTACTATGCACTCATTAATTTAGGGTGGTATGGGTGATTATGGGTATAGTGATGATAACACATTGGTAGGCTGAGTAGTCGGAAAGAATCCATCGCTCCGGATATATTAAGGAGTTGTACCTGGCCACTTATTGAAGTGATGATTGCCATAAACCTCTGATCAGAGTGTGTGTTTGATAGAAATGGTTTCTAGTCAAACATACTAAGGTAAAAGGCAATATGCTTCGGTAATAATTTAATAACTGGGATAGCTTGGAGCAACCTCGCTATTAGTGGGTTAACACTTTAACCGAACATTATAAACTAGATGGTACTAATATTAAAGAATGGAAGGATTTTATCGCACTGGATAACTATTGCATTAACTGGGATTAAGTCATAAGCATAAATGACGTTCCAAGTAATGGGGGATGGTAGACCCTTGCTAGAGGCTTACTACAGTCATTTACGGTAATCGAGTTCTATTCAAGGTCTAGAGCATCGAGCCAATGGTTCCGTTAGAACAAGAGTTGGTTATGCCTCAACAGCTCAATACTTCGGGATCCTATAAGGTCACATACATTGGGCCTTCATCGGACTAAGTAAAGAACTAATAGATTTATTCCATTACGAAAATATAACATAAATAAAAATTGGATTATTATTTGATTGGTTAAAATTGATTAGATCAATTTTGGATAGACCAAGGAATTTATTTTGATCAGTAACTAATTAATTAGAGTCATAAATAAATTATAATTGATTAAATCAATTTTGGTTGGACCAAGAAATTTATTTTGACTGGTGACTAATTTATTAGGGTCAGAAAATAAATATTTGAAAAGGGATTAAAAAGGGAGAATTTTGAATTGGCGAGTTTAATTGGAGCGAGAGTACAAAAGTATTTTGTACAGACTTAAGTGCGTGGAAATATACCGAAAGGCAATGCGAGCAATGCTGGACATTGCTCGCAGCAGCCCATAAAAATGGCTGCACATGCGCAGCCCACAGGCAAGGCAAAGCCCATAAGGGCTTTGCCTTGCATGTGCTCACAGCATACACGCTGTAAGCACATGGGATGGGAGTAATTACTCCCATCCCACATCAATTAAAAAGGGGACCAAAATGCTCCCCCAAGCTTATATATAGGCTATTCTCTTTCCTTTCAAATTGTACCAAGCTCAAAGCATAGATCCCAAGCGAGATAATTAATCTCTCGGGTACTTGGGCAAGTTATTTTTGTGGAGCCTGAATTTATTCGGGCACCGCTAGTTTATATTTTTGGGTGAGGCTTCTAGAGTGGTCTAGCAACTACTCGAGGCTTCTTAGTTCTTCCTCCTGGGGAGGTTTTGGTTGGTGGGGTTCGTGTGGATACTGATAAAGGCTATCCTACGATTGCAGGCTTGTTCAAGAAGGTCCTGCAAAAGCACGCTTCAACTGGTAAGTTCTTTTTCTTTCTCTTTTAATTATTAAGCCTTTTTCTTTAAGTGTTTTTAGACTTAATAATTATGCTTAGGTTATTTTTGCATGCTTAGTTTATTTTATGCTTAGGTTATAACTTAGAGTTATAATATGCTTAGTATAAAATAAATATGCTAAGATATAATTTGGAATTATGGTATGCCTAGTCCTTTAGCATGCTAACCTAGGTAGAGAATTATTTAGTTAAGGCTTTATTTAATTTATATGCAACTAATAGGAGTTCCTAGGACAGGGACAAAATTTTGAATTTCCGTCATGCCTCTTATGCATGTTCAATTTGACTGTCAGTTCCCAACAGAGACGCCGCACGCCATCATGAGATGCTGCAAGTACAGCGTCTCAAGGCGCGGCCTCGACGACGTGGCCACTCCATGGCCACGCTCACCGAGACGCACGGGCGCGGAGTGAGATACGGAGGGGGCGTGCGTTTCTATTATTTATTAATTTTTTAAGTTTTTTTGTTATTATGTTTTATATTATATTGTATTTTTTATATTTGAAATTCAAAGCGCTTATTTAGATAAACCGGTTAAAGGGAACCGATCGGATAAAATCCCAACTTCATCATGAGAATACTTGCCAAACGCAATTCGATACCGAAATAATAGAATAACATGCTAGATATTAGGTCTGAGCAAAAGGTCATTGTCGTTCCGCGGGTCGCCAAAAAGCCTGTGCTCACAACCGTCCTAAACAGCATCCGAAAGAACTGATTTTAGAAGCATATGGGAGAAGGCAAATCCGGATATATTAAGTCTGAAGACATCAAAAAGACTTAATATTTCAGACAAAGGGAATGATTCAAAAATTTTATTCCCTCCATTCTTTTGGTCTCCAAGTCAAAGATCCTTTTCCCTAAAGCAAGACAAAAATGATAGCTATCACTTTTCATAAAAAAGGACAAAGGACTGACACCGGTTAGAGAAAAAGGTAACAACCTTTTTCATTTAGATCACTAAGAAGGCACGTGGAGCTCACACCAAAAAGCTACCGATATAAAAGTTGGTGTCAATCCCAAGGATTTAAATGGGTCAAAATCTCTATCTAATGGATTGATCAACGGCTCTAGAAGCGCCACATATTACGTGATCAACTGTGAAGATTGAATACAAGTCCAACAATCCACAATGGCTACATTTATAATCAAAGCCTATAAAAGGGAAGCTTCACATATTGAGAAGGTACTGGTTGATTTGGGAAAGCAATTAACAAGATAATTCGCTAAAGCAATCAGAAAACCCATCCCTCCAAGAATCAAATATTTCCAAATTAGTTGTAAGGATTCCCAAGTAAGTTATAAACTTGAGGAAGTCAAAAACCAAAACCCTTTGAGAAAACAAAGTGTAAAGATCTCCAACTTGGATGAGTTATGAGATTGGGATACAACTTAAAGTAGGTTCTTCGAGTGGGATCTCCCTGTAGGACTCAGTCTAGGTTTGGTGCTTAGCTAGGAGTTGGTGCTTTTAGTGGTATATCTTACATCCGAAAGGGGTTACCATCCGGAGACAATCCATGAGGCTTGATTCCTGCCAGTCAGAAAGGAATCCACTAGTTGAAAAGCTTAGAGGAACGAACCAGTATAAATCCTCGTGTTTGATTTTCATATCTCTTACTTACTGCATTATATTGTCATATTTGCATCATCCGGATCCATCCCTCGGATCATAATCAAACACAGAACACTTAGACTTTTTAAAGTCTATTAATTCCGCAAAAAAGGGTCACTCACCCCCCCTCTGACCAAACTCAGACCCTTATAAGGACCAACATCAGCCATCTTCTCCCAAGATGTGATTGAACCCCGTTGTAAAGATCTAAAACATGATTTTGCCTTTTCCTGCAATGAGAAAGGAAACAACTTTAACCTAAAAATATCATTGGAAATACCATGATTAACTTTAAAAAGATTGCATATTTCAAGAAAATCATAAAGATGGTCATTTGGGTCTTCATTAGGCAATCCTTTAAATTGAGCATTTGTTAAAACAAGTTCAATCATGGAGGATTTAATTTGAACAAAATTTTTTCTTTCATCTGGTATCACTATGCATGACATATGTCCCAATGAAGAAGGTTTGGAAAACTCCCTGAGTTTTTGAAGGGTCAGGCAAGTTCTATCTACCATCCTGCTCTTCCTGGTTGTCTTTTGCTAGCTCCAAAAGCTTGCTGGAAAAAAAATTCATGCCTTCTCCCTTTTGCAAGAGAACTATACAAACTGAACAAACAAGGATAAAAACTACTAATTTACTCAAAAATTTAAAAACTTAAGCGTTGCTCCCGGGCAACGGCTCCAAAAACTTGTTGCCCGACCGACGTGAGCGCTCTAGCAAGTGTACTAGGACATGTTAGTAGTATAGGGCAAGACCAAGTTTCGTTCCTATAGGGAGCAAGAAAAGTAATCAATTCAAGTAGTAAATCAGTAGTTAGAGATCAAAATATTAAATAAGATAAGAGAAAAATAAAGTAAATGTTGAAAATAAAATGATTGCTTCAAACAGATTCTGGTCGCTCTAAAATAAAATTGTTCACAGATTTATAAGGGGGCAGGCATCACCAGCAGGCAAACAAACATAGTTTTGACTTCCCCCTTTTTATTCTAGCATTTTATATCACATAGATCCAAGTTTGTTGCTCTAATGTACTAAACATGGCTCTCGCATTGTGTTTAGCTTCTTTAAAGTTAAACTTATAGGTTTTCCGTCGTAAGTTTTCTCTTTAAGCATTAAGGCCGAGCAAGTATTCTATTCACTAGGAATTTCCTAGCACTTCCAGGCATCTCTCGGTTCGTTCCAGAAGTGTGTTGTGTGTTTAAATCTATGTTAGAAATTTACCTACCGGTTCATTTTGTTAACACTATGTATAAGTTTGGCCGAACTTAATTTAATTAGAGCTTAACATAAAACAATCAATCATAAAATAATGCTAGAAATAAAAGAGAGAAGAAATAAAACCGTATTCAACCCGTTTTGCCTGCTCCTACTTAATTAATAATAAAATTAAGCATAAAATATAAATATTATATTAATTAAGATGAGAATACAGAATATAAAGATGAACCAATGAAGGCTTTAAGCCAACAAGGTTTGATTACAAATGAGAGAAGATCTCCTTTTTATAGTGGCAAATGGAAGGATCTAGACATGCCACTTGCCATAATAAAATATCCAAAAGTAATATTGCATCAACTGAAATGATAGTCTTCTAGAAGATACAGAGTGGTTCAATGAGAATTCACCTAAGTGGCTAATTAAAATATTACAACTTGTCCACTAACTCCACTACAAGGCGTCTCCAACAAGCTTCCCAAAAAATCCTTCTAGAAACAAAATAATGGGACTTTTTTCTGGTATATTATTCTGCCACATCATCATAGCCACATCCTCCTTTCTATGTCTGATCATTCTGCTGCTCAGACTATTTTTTTGCCTTATCTGGCTTTCTGGAGCAACCAAACGGAGCAGGCATAAACTACCTACAAAATTATAGAAACCTTAATAATTTCCACAATTCAACTCCAAATTAAGTGATTCCAAAGCCAAATTACTTATATTTTCTTGGTATATTTTGCGCTTATCAAATACCCCACACTTAAACATTTGCTTGTCCTCAAGCAAAATACAAAGACATGAAAGCACAAAAGTGAAGAAAATAAAAGTAGAAATCAACTTATCTCTTTATGAAAAACATAATAGTCTACAAAATATAAAGATTAAGGAAGGATATGAATGCCCCCAAACTTAGCGAGAAACTTGGTTTCGATAACATGTCAAGACTTCAAACTAGAGCTAGCTTGTCAATAATTAAGTCCATTATAAAACCAAATTGCGTCACTAATAGGTTTCACTTAATTCGCTTAAAGTGTTTAAGGGTGAGTGTTTAGAATTCTCTCCTCGGCTATACACAACATTCTTAAGACCATAGGCTTGATTATCGGTCCTATCTCCACCGCTAAGTTTTGATCACTAACAAAATCAAAAGGACCTATATTTGGGTGGTCATGTAGGCTTAGGGTTGGGTGTGTCAAGAAAAGGCTTTTGTGTGTACGGGATTTTACCAAAGCAAGCATTGATGAACATGTAGCAAGTTGTATCACAATTGTAGTTGCTAACTCATCAACAAAGGAAGTTTTAAGCACAAGGAATAAGAGTGAAAGATCAGAGCAATCAAGAGGATAAGGATAGAATTGAGCAATCACTCCAGCAATCACACAAAAAGTTTCAGCAAGCTTTTAAGATGTATTAAGAGAGTGTTGAGCTTTCTCTAGGGAATCAAAATTTTTCAAACTTTGTTTTCTTTTTCTTCTTCTTTTTTTCTTTTTCTTTTCTTTTCTTATTTTTCTCTTTCCTTACATTTTTTTATTTTATTCAAATAATGTACTAATATGACGATAATGGGCTCGAGAAATAAGGATTACAATAAATTTGAAGAATGCTCATAAGGTTTTGTTGAAAAAGAATTTTGGAGAAACACAAGTTGGTAGCCAAACTATTTTACAAACTTACTCCATTTTAAGAAAATTATTTGGTAAAAATCCATGGTGAGAAAGGAAAGTAAAAATGTTTTAGGTTTAATTGATGTGTGTTTATGAAAGAAAATGTTAAAGGCTCAAAGGGACTAACTAGGAGATATATTATGTGTAAGGGTGGCTTTTTGGTTAGAAAGAAGGGTTAATCCTAATGCCTTTATCATTCTATGCAATTGATCAATGATGTGATCTCGAAAAGTACTAACAAGTTTCTCCCAAATCAAGTTATAGCTTAAGCATGCATGTGTAAGCCCACTCAGTAAGGAAATCAAGCAATAGTTTATAAGCAAATAAGAAAAGGCTCAATTCCTCACTTAAAATTTGGGTTAATTTCAGTTGGTTCATTTTAGTCAAAGTTATTGAAAAATAGTTTATAGTCTATCATCCTTAATCAACCTTATTAAACTTGCTAATGTAAGTTTACCATCAACATCCAGATTCCAAGTATTTTTCAAAGACTATTTGCTTTCAAAAGATCAAAATCTCATGCTAATTGCCAAAAATCGAAAACATACTAGAAAAACAAAAAAATTTGACAAATATTTCACAAAAACACATTTAAAGACATTAAAACATAGAATACTCAAGTTCAAACAAAATGCTCAAGTAGGGTTAGTCAAAAGTAGCAGTTATACTAAACAAACACAAGCAATCAACAAGAATCACCTCTAATGATAAACCATCCCACCACACTTACAAATTGCTTTGTCCTCAAAGCAATAAACAAAATTTAACCAGTAGCAAGCAGAAAGCATAGAGGGTAAGTGGAAACTACCTTATAATGGCATTTTTTTTAAAATTTATTTGTTGCTGAGATAAAGTGGAAGTTAGTTACCATATTGTCGGAGGTAAGAATGGGTAAGTTACTCCGATGTTGTAGGAAATATTGCTTGGAGCAGCTTGTTTGACTACTGCTCAGATTTGTTAGAGCTACCAAAAATCCGGAATTCCCCTTGCTTGATTTGTTAACCATCCGTAAAACAAAGTAAAAGAACAAACTTAAAAATATACTAAACAAGAAAAAATGAAATAAATATTTACAAAGTTAGAGAAATGAGCTTGGGCTCATCAAAATGCTTCAATTGGTGTTTGAAGCGGACACTAATATATACAAGTTGCTAAAGAAAGTTCATAATTGAAGGTTGAAAAGGTGGATTGATGTATGGAGTCTTTTGTTGTAGCAATTCCACATCTCTCCATGATTTTTCCTTAAATTGATTTTCATCAAAAGATCGCTCAATCAAATTGTTGTGAGGTTTGTAAGTAGATTGTACCTCTTCAAGGATTAGGGAGCAATCTGTTTTCCCTTTGAAATTCACCTCAACATATTTCTCCTCATCTTTAATGATCTCTCAGCTATGGACCTGCAAATTCCTTCTAAGCTCCTCATACATAAGATGTTGCTTTGCTCTTTCAGGAAATGGTATCTTCGGTTGATATATTTTAAGTGGCTGCTTCATTGGAATTGCCTCCTCTTGAGCAAGCATCTTTCCTCTTGGGAATGGAGAAGTCTTATATTGAACTTCAGCTTGCTCTCTTTTGTCCATAAGTTGCTCATAGTGATATTCTGGTTGCTCTAGGTTATATTCTGGTTTTTCAGTCTCCTCTTCTGCTTGCTCCCTTGCATTATAAACATCATCAACAGCAAAAATGTTAGAATCATTAACAACCTTACCATACTCAACCGTCTTTGCTCCATTTTCCTAAATATTGCCTTGAATGACCACTTCATCTCTTGAAATCACCATATTAGCTAGTTGTTGGAATTGGGTCTCCAAGTTAGTGATTGAAGCTTAAGTTTGCTTCATAAACTCCATTATAATCACTTCCAAGCTAGGTTGATCAGGCTCATGTGATGGTAAAACTTGTTGGAAGTAATATGGACGTTATTGAAATGGTTAATAAGGTTGTTGGAACAAAAAAAAGTTTCTGGTTGTTGATTTTTATATATGGCACTTTAAGATTGGGAGAAGACACACTGAGGTTTCTGAAATGACATTTGAGGTTGCTAGAAAGGAATCTTTGGTTGCTGGAATAATAGTTTTGGTTGCTCCGAGAGTCTGTTTACTTGCTTTGCTAATTCCTCAACCTTTTTTAAAAGTTATTGGACAACCTTAGATTCTGGAAATTTTAAGTTCTTCTTAGAATGCCATTAGCAACTTGTGTTCACCACATTCTAAATGAGGGAAAAGATTGCTTCGGGCTCCATTTCTTCTAGGTCATCGTTTGCAAGGGTTTCTAATCAGCTTTTACGCTCATCGGTCCCACTGTAAAATATTTACACTTGCATCCACATGGGTAAATCGTGGTATGGTACTATTCTTAGTAAATCCTTGAATCTCTCCCATGCTTCTTAGAGTGATTCATCTTTAGATTGAGTGATCCTAGAGATTTCAGTTCTGATTCTAGCAACCTTGGAAGGTGGAAAATACTTTGCAAAAAATGCTTCAGCCATCTTCTCCCAAGATGTGATTGAATCTGGTTGTAAAGATCTAAACCATGATTTTGCCTTTTCTTGTAGTGAGAGAGGAAACAGCTTTAACCTGAGAATATCATTGGAAATACCATGATTAACTTAAAAAAGATTACATATTTCAAGAAAATCATAAAGATGATTATTTGGGTCTTCATTAGGTAATCCTGTAAATTGAGCATTTGTTAGAACAAGTTCAATCATAGAGGATTTAATTTGAACAAAATTTTCTCTTTTATCTAGTATCACTCTGCATGAAATGTGTCCCGATAAAGAAGGTTTGGAAAACTCCCTGAGTTTTTGAAGGGGCAGGCAAGTTCTGTCTGCCATCCTGCTCTTCCTGCTTGCTCTGCTTGTCTTCTGCTTGCTCCGAAAGCTTGCTGGGAAAAAAATTCCTGCCCTCTCCCTTTTGAAAGAGAACTACACAAATTGAACAAATAACGTTAAAAACTACTAATTTACTCAAAAATTTAAAAACTTACATGTTGCTCCTTGTCAAAGGCGCCAAAAACTTGTTGCCCACCCGACGTGAGCGCTCTAGCAAGTGTACTAGGTCCTATTAGTAGTATAGGGTAAGACTAACTATCATTCCCACAGGGGGCAAGAAAAGTAACCAAATCAAGTAGTAAATAGTAGTTAGATATCGAAATATTAAATAAGATAAGAGAAAAATAAAGTAAATGTTCAAAATAAAATGATTGCTTTAAATAGATTCTGATTGTTCTAAAATAAAAATGTTAACTAATTTATAACGGGGCAGACATGACCAGCAGGCAGACATACATAGTTTTGACTTCTCCCTTGTTATTCCAGCATTTTATAGCACATAGCTCTAGGTTTCTTGCTCTAATGTACTAAACATAGCTCTCGCATCGTGTTTAGCTTCTTTAAAGTTAAACTTATAGGTTTCCCGTCGTAAGTTATCTCTTTAAGCATTAAGGCCGAGCAAGTATTCTATTTACTAGAAATTCCTAGCACTTCCAGGCATCTCTCGGTTCGTTCCATAAGTGTTTTTTGTGTTTAAATCCATGTTAGCAATTTACCTCTCGATTCATTTTGTTAACAATATGTATATGTTTGGCCGAACTTAATTTAATTTGAGCTCAACACAAAACAATCAATCATAAAAAATGATAGAAATAAAAGAGAGAAGAAATCAAACCGTATTCAACCCATTTTGCCTGTCGGCTTTTCCTGCTCCGGCTTAACTAACAATAAAAAAATCATAAAATATAAATATTATATTAATTAAGATGAGAATACAGAATATAAAGATGAACTAATGAAGGCTTTGAGCCAACAAGGGCTGATTACAAATGAGAGAGGATCTCCTTATTATAGTGGCGAATGGAAGGATCTAGACATGCCACTTGCCACAACAAGATATCCAAAAGTAATATTACATCAGCTAAAATGATAGTCTTCTAGAAGATAAAGAGAGGCTCAATGAGAATTCACCTAAGTGGCTACTTAAAATATTACAACTTGTCCACTAACTCCACTACAAGGCATTTCCAACAAGCTTCCCAAAAAATCCTTCTAGAAACAAAATAATGGAACTTTTTCTGGTATATTATTCTGCCATGTCATCATGGCCACCTCATCCTTTTTATGTCTGCTCATTCTGCCTGCTCTGATTGTTTTTCTACCTTTTCTCATGCAGGAACTACCTCCAAAATTATAAAAACCTTTATAATTTCCATAATTCAACTACAAATTAAGTGATTCTAAAGCCAAATTACTTATATTTTCTTTGTATACTTTGCACTATCAGAACACAACACTGATGAATGTCGTCACCTAGCCATTGAACTTAATAAGCGGGCAACAGAAGGAAAGCTCGACCATTTTTTTGTCACACCTCAGCAAAGTCAGCGGTAGGAGGGGTAGGTAGAGAGGCACCGAGCTGCTCCCACTAAGAGAGCGACTGATGCCCTCCTAGCTCGACAAAAAGTGATCAACATTATTTGTAGAGGACCGATGTCAAAAAAAAGAAAAACATCGCCCCTGAGCAACACTAGTCACGATAGGGGGTGCACTATGTTGGTCTAGATTCACAGGTTTGAACATGTAAAGCAGGCATGTCGGAAATGCAAAATTTAATCTAAAGTCCAAGGATCTCCTAAACATGGCATGATTGACAATATTACTAGTCTGAAATTATTTTAGGTCATAAACACTTATTAAAAGGACCTAATAATAATTTAACCACTTACCAGTTGAAGTGTAAATCCTGTAGTCGGCAGAGAGACCCCTCAGCTACATGCACTGACTCCAAAGTAGAAGCCCTTTACAAATAGTCCACACGAGTACCACCGACCAAAACCTTCTAGAAAGGGAGTACCGATAAATAAGTGGAAGATAACTAGATATTTCCTACTAATTTATTCCAGAGGAAATTCCCTTAGTTTTTTTATTGAAAGTAAATACATCTTTCAACGGATTACTTATAAGAACCAGAATAACTTAGAGAATAAGAGAGCAAGATAAGGAGTTATGAATTATGGACAAAAAATAATGAAGGAGGAGGCTTCTATTTATAGTGGTTAGGAATAAATCAAAAGACAATAGAGTCCATAACCTCAACCAATCAGAATTAAAATAAAAAGGGAAAAAAGGTTAATTAATAACCTAAAAAGAGTAAGCACCTAACTCAAACACTGGGAGACTGCTGGCCATTTGGCCAGCAATCCTTGTGGGCTTACGTAGGAGCCTAGGCCCACAAGCCTGCGCCATGTATGTAGGCCCATATGTAGTGCAACCCATTGTGGGATGCACTACATGTCGTGCAAGCCCATAAAGGGTACGCACCTGCGCAGTCCTTTAGGCTTGTTCAGCGCACATTGCGGGCTGCATCTTGCAGCCCACTTACACTTGCTCCATGGGCCATGCACAATACTATTCCAAATAGTGCTGTCGTGGGCCCATGCAGGCCTATTTATATATTGTCTCAGAGTACATTTATAGGCCCTCTTGCACAGATTTAATTAATATCTATTGTTAATAAATCTCGCTAAATTCTTGTTCCAAATCCCCTTTATTTATGTTAACCTCCTTATTATTTATCAGGTTCACTAATCCAACTAGTAAATATTGATGTAACCAATAATATGGTCTAACCATAATTTTGCTCTTCTAGAGTAGACCTAGTCTAACGGTTCTTTACATGGCTCAGTCTTAACTTAAAGTGAGTAATCTTATAGGATCCCGAAATATCAAGCCACCAAAAGTTTGACCTAGCTCAATTCCTTTTAGGAATTGACTAGCTCGGGGCTCTAGACCATTGTGGACTCCGATTACTTTGATTAGTCGTAGTGGCTCTCTAGCATAGGGCATATGACCCCTCAATATTCGGAACTTCAAGTGCATTATGACTTAATCTCGATTCTATAATAGTATCAATATAATTCACTCCCTCTATCAGTGGTTAAGTACCATATGGTTTCTAGGACTCGGTTTAAGTGTTAGTCCACTAGTAGCCTTAATGGCTACCCCAGTATTTAGTCTTGCTACAAAAGTACACCACTGAACCATTTTATTATGTTGATCAGGATATCATCCTATCAACTCATACTCTAATTAGAGGTTTACGAGTGTGTCACTTCCAACAAGTGGCCAAGGTACATCTCCTTTATATTGCTATAATGGAGTGACAGATTCCATCTTGACTACTCAGCTTACCAGTGGATAGACATCAACTATTCCCGTAATCACCCATATCATCCAGTCTATAGAATGCTTAGGTATGACCCAAAGTATAGCATCATCTGAATAAGGTAACTAGTATCTCAAGTCTAAGGATATTCGTATTGTTATTGCAATAAGAAGATAAAACACCAACACATAATATAGATTACAAAGTGTTGTCTCATAGCGATCTCCAATGTATTTCCCTGATTACATTCATGTGTTAACCTAAGGTACCACCCTCTAGCACTGGTGATATGCTACTCTAAATCAGATTCAAGAGGTATGATGACACATGCTAGTCTATCCGTATTCATCAATGTCTAGTCTTGATAATCTATGACTATGGATATTTAGATAAATCATAATTGCACACAAACCAATTCTCACCAACATAGTCCCACTATGCCCTTACAATATGTGCTATGATTATGTCATGCACTTTTGCAAACACATCAATGAATATATTATAAACTAGTCATAATATATTTTTACATTCATTGATATAGCAAAAGAATGCCTTTATTAATATAACTTTGTTCATACAAATAAAACTAACTAAGATATATCGCCCTAATTGCCTCTTGGGCATACATCAGATCTAACAATCTCCCACTTGCACTAGAGATAATTAGCTACGTGCTGTAATCCATAACTACTAATATTCTGGTCATGCTTAATCTGTGTTAAAGTCTTGGTCAAACCATCTGCTAGTTTCTAATCTGTGGGTGTATATTCCATCTATATATCCTTTTCCTTTTTCATATCTTGAACTATATGATATTTTCTGCATATTCTCTGATGAGATCGATTATTTTTCCTAAGCAATAGCCCTAGTGTTATCACATTATAATATTATTAGATCCTCACTGTTAGACACCACGTCGAGATCACCAATAAATCTCTTTATCTAGACAGCTTGTTTTGCTGCTTTCGAAGCAGTAATACACTTAGGTTCAGTGGTGGAATCGGTAGTTGTATCCTGTTTGGAACTTATCTAAACAACCGCCCCTCCATATAACATAAATAGGTAACCTAACTATGACTTGCAGTCATCTTTATCAAGTTGAAAACTCGCATTAGTGAATCCCTTTACTGAGATATCACCTCCTCCATATACCAAGAACATTTCCTTAGTCCTTCTCAAGTACTTAAGGATTTTCTTAACAGCCATCTAGTGCTTCTCACCTAGGTCAGATTGAAATCTGCTCATGATGCTCAACACATATGAGACATTTGGCTGTGTACATACCATAACATACATGATAGATCCTATTACGACTGCATAGGGTATTCTACTTATGCGCAATCTCTCCTCTTATATCCCTAGACACTCAGATTTAGAAAGGTTAATTCCATGAGACAAAGGAAGATAACCCTTTCTTGATTGCTCAAGGTTGAACCTAGTCAATACCTTGTCTATGTATGTATCTTATGAAAGACCTAGCAGCCTCTTAGATCTATCTCTGTAGATCTTTATACCTAGTATAATTGTTGCTTCTCTAAGGTCCTTCATGGAGAACTTTCTTGACAACCACGACTAAACCATATGAAGAAGAGAAATGTGATTTCCTATAAGTAGTATGTCATCAACATATAGCACAAGGAAAATGACTGCACTCCCACTAACCTTCTTGTACACACAAGGCTCATAAGCATATGATATAAAATCTAGCTCTTTGATTGTATCGTCCAACCTTATATTCCAACTCCTAGATGCCTGCTTAAGTCCATAAATGGATCTTTGCAGTTTGCATACCTTTGAGCCATTCTAAGATGTAAAACCCTAAGGTTGTATCATATATACATCCTGATCTAAGTTCCCATTTAGGAAAGTGATTTTCACATCCATCTGTTAGATCTCATAATCATAATGAGCAGCAATAGCCAAGAGTATCCTTATGGATTTAAGCATGGCTACCGGTGAAAGGTTTTGTCATAGTCAATACCTTCTCTTTGACTATAAACCTTTGCCACCAACCTTGCCTTATAGGTAATTACATTACCATCCATGTCAGTTTTCCTCTTGAAAACCAATTTGCAACCTATGGGTCTAACCTCATCCGGTGCGTCGAACAGTTCCTATACTTGGTTTTCATACATGGAATCCATTTCTGATTTTAATGCTTTTAACCATTTATCAGAGTCTAAACTCTCTATTGCTTCCTTGTAGGTCATAGGTTCATCTTCCTCCATTAGAAAGATTTGTTTATCATCCGTGATAAAAAAATCTGTGTCTTTTAGGAGCGTTGGGAACCCTACCAGATCTACGCAATGGCTGTTGTGTAATAAGTTATTTCTTGATCACATTTTCTTATATATCAAGCATGGGAATTATCAGTTTATCATCTTGTTCACCTATCTAAACCTCAAGTTCAAGGTCGCTCCCACTAGCTTTTGTAAGCATGTGTTTCTTCTCAAGGAACTGAGCAGTCCTAGAAATAAACACCTTTTGTTCCTCAAGATCATAAAAGGTATATCCTATTGTCCATTTAGGATAAACTATGAACAAGCATCTGTCAGATCTAGCTCCCAACTTATATGACATTTTCCTTTTAATATAGGCAGGGCATCCCCAAACTCTCAAGTGAGAAAGAGATGGTTTCTTACCATACCACCTTTCGTATGGCGTTGAATCAACTGATTTTGAGAGCACACGGTTTAGTATATAAATTGCGCCCTCAAGTGTGTATCCCTAAAAGGATTTGCTGAGACTCGCTTGATTTATCATGGAACGATCCATGTCTAACAAAGTTCTATTCCTCCTCTCAGACAATCATTGTGCTGAGGAGTATATGGAGGGGTCCACTAGGGCAATATTCCATTATCCCTTAGATAATCTTGAAACTCTTGGCGTAAATATTCTCCACCTTGGTATGACCATAGTGCCTTAATATTCTGTCCAAGCTGTTTCTCAACTTCATTCTTGTAGTCTTTGATACTTTCAAAATTATCAAATTTGTGCCTCATAAGGTACAAATGTTGATATCATGAGTAATCATCAATAAAGGATATGAAGTAGACGAATCCTCCATGTGCTTGCACATTTATTGGACCACATACATCTGTGTGTATTATTTCCAATGTACTTATGGCACATTTCCCTTTTCCTTTGAAGGGTTTCTTTATCATTTTACCTAATAAACAAGGTTCGCATGCCCCAAAAGACTCCCAGTCTATTGGGCCCATGTCACCACCTTTATGTAACTTAGTTAAGTAGGTTTCGTTTATATAGCCTGAATGACAATGCCATAAGTAGGATGATTTGTCTTTATCAAATTTCAATCTCTTAGCATCATTCATATTAAAAAATTTAGCTATAGTATTTGAAACATATATGCCATCAATCAAAATTCCATTGCCATAAAGAACACCATTTTGCGAATTTGACAATCTTTATTATTAAATAAAACTTCAAATCCTTCTGCTGCTAAATATGCAATAGAAATAATATTCTTAGTCATAACTGGAATATAATAGCATTTATTTAATTCTAAAACTAGGCCACTTGGCAACTTGAGATTATATGTTCCTACAGCTGATGTAGCAACCCGTGCTCCATTTCTAACTGGTAGGTCCAACTCCCCTTTAGCCAGCCTTCTACGGTTCCACAACCCCTACACAGAAGTACAAATATGAGTAACACATCCAATATCTAATACCCATGTATAATTATAAGGAATTGTAGTGAAATTTGAATCATGAACATACCCGAAGCACTTCCTTTTTCAGGGCTCTTCTTTATATGCTTAAAGACATGTGCCTTGCAATCCCTTTTCCAGTGTCCTTATTTTTCACACTGGAAACATACATTTGTAGCTCCTTTCTTATTTTTCTTCTTCTTACTGATCTTCTTCTTAGCCTTCAGCCCCTTCTTTTTCTGGTTCTTACCCTTCGAAAGTTTGGTTTTCTCAACCATCAGTAGAGTTTTCTGATCATTCTTGATCTTAGGTTCTATTGTTTTCAGCATGTTGATAAATTTTGGGATTGTCATATTAATCTTATTCATGTAATAATTAGTCACACACTGTGAACAAATATTAGTGATCGAAGTTAAAATGAGATCTATGCTCAACTCATGATCCATGACAAATCCCAATCGACCAACCTTCTCACATAGCCAAGAAGTTTTAAACATACTGAGAAGCTGAAGTACTAGCCTCCATCTTAGTCCTAAAAAAAGTCTCGAGGTCTCAAAACTCTCAGTCCTTGCTTCCTCAGAAAAGATTTCCTGAAGATGGAGAATCATGGTATCGAGATCCATATTCTTATGTTGTTTTTGAAGCTCAGGATTTATAGTTCCCAATATTAAACACGTTATAGATTCACGATCTTTCCTATTCTTCCTCCATGCCTCATATTCCTCATAAGCACTAGTATCAGGTTCATCAAGAAGGGGCTCATCCAAAACATATGCCATGCCTTCGCATCTTAGGACTATCCTCACCGTCCTGAACAAATCTGTAAAATTGGTACCATCCAATTTATTCTCAAGAATAGCACGAAAGTTTATATTTGTAGTCATATTCAACCTAGATGTAAGAAAATAATTGTTGCTTTAGACTTAGTTATTGTACATAAATTTAATTTAAGGTCTTTTAATTAAATACATTTTCCTACTATTTTATTAAGGTTTATTCAAAAACATAATAGTCCATTCTATTGTCTTTTGGGAAACATGGTCTAACCATTCTCCTTAGTAGGTAGCATCTATAACTCATTTAAGCTAACCCTCGATATCACGAGTCAAGCTAACTTAAATAGCTATAGGAGGATCTAGTCCATTTGCATCTAATGCAATTGCTAATCCATTTGAGTTCCAACTAATTGATGCGCATAACCATTTATATGACTCCTCAAATGATGTCTCCAGCCTTGCATTAGCTCTGATATTATGGACAACTAATCCAGTCCGGTTGAGATTTAACCCTATTTTGAATCATGTGAATAGACGATGTTAAAGAGGAAGGCATGCAGTGTATGAAGCAATTCATTCGATTAAAGGGCTAGAATCACATATTCGATTTTTAGGAAATCAAATTTTATCTTAATATTTTAATAGGGATTTATTGGTGCAACAGGTCTCGCCTAATCTAAGACTTATACATGGACATGATTATGAAACTATAACTAATTCTGGGCTAAAAGTAATTAGTAGGTCCAAACTAGGGGTCATGCTCAACTGGTGATTCATAATCATTCCATCATAGACTCCACATAGCATGTAAAACAAACAAGGGGATTCATTGTTCAAGTTCTTGCACCTATGTCTATAAGTTTTAATTTAACAATTTAAACTTTCATTTGTAAAACTGTATAATGAATCCAATTCATTATACTAGAAATCAACTAATTCAAAACAATCCCTTTGGTAATTAGAATCCAGAACCGATGGAAATTCCCAGGTAGGAGAAGCCCACTTGAAGTAAATGAGCAGCCATGTCCAATCCTTGCTAGAACAACCACGAGCCCTTCTGACTCAGTTAACCATAAACTAATTAAATTAAAGATTTCGTTCTTTTCAATTTTAAGAATTATTCCACTTAATTCAAAAATTAAAGCATTTATAGTTTCAAGTATAATATTGTTAATTCTTAGATAACTACCCTGACTAAGTTCATTTATCACAACATTTTCTATTGCAAGAAATAAATTCTTATCATACTCAAAAATATTTCATAGAAAATCAGACCTAGCATATTTTTAGTCAACTATATTGTTGAACCTAGCACAAGGTTAGGCTGACTCGAGGGATGACTCAGTAGTGGTTAAGTTTTGATAATACCAATTAATTTAAGTTTGAGTTAATTAAATCAATAATGATGATAAAATAAATAGTCTATGGTTATATGTGAGTTATTGAATTCGAGGGTAGAATTTCAAGTCTCCGCTGTTAGATATGACGTATGCCTTTAAGGCAATTAGGGTGATATATCTTAATTATGTAATAGTATGAATAATTTGTTTAATCAATAAAGGCATTTAATCTTTTGTTTATATCAATATGTTTGTATATATATTATAGCTAGTTAATTATATTCATTGATGTATGTATGCAAAAGTCCTTGACGTATCATAGCATGAAGTCAAAGAAATTATAGTTGGACTATAGTTAGTGGAACCTGCTTTATGTGCAATTATGATTATGTCTAAACTATTCCTAGTCATAGTTTCACTAAGAAAGGATATTGATGAAGCGGAAAGACTAGCATGTGGTCAACTTTCTTAGAAAGGGTCTAAGCATTTAATCTCCAAAGGACTGAAGGTGGTGCCTTAAGTTTGACATATGGATATATCTAGGAGATATATTGGAGAGCACAGTAAGATAAATACTTGGTATATATATCAATGTGTTAGTGTTTATCTTCATGCAATAAGCTTTACGAATGTCCTCATACTTGAGATACTAGTTACCTTGTGTGGTACTATTGCTATACTTTGGGTCATTACTAAGCACTCATTAATTTAGGGTGTTACGGGTGATTACGGATATAATGATGACAACACATTAGTAAGTTGAGCAGTCAGAAAGAATCCATCGCTCCGGATATATTAAGGAGTTGGACCTGGCCACTTATTAAAGTGATGATTGCCATAAACCTCTGATCGGAGTATGTGTTTGATAGAAATGGATTCTAGTCAAACACACTACGGTAAAAGGCAATATACTTCGGTAATAAGTAAACTACTGGAATAGCTTGGAGCAACCTCATTATTAGTGGGTTAACACTTTAACCGAACCCTACAAACCAGATGGTACTAATATTAAAGAATGGAAGGAATTTATCGCATTGGATAACTACTGCATTAATCGGGATTAAGTCATAAGCATAAATGATATTCCGAGTAATAGGGGATGGTAGACCCTTTCTAGAGGCGTACTACAGTCGTTTAAGGTAATCGGGTTCTATTTACAATCTACAACCTCGAGCTAATGGTTCCATTAGATCAAGGATTGGTTAAGCCTTAACAGCTCAATACTTCGGGATCCTATAAGGTCACACACATTGGACCTTCATCAGACTAAGTAAAGAACTAATAGAATTATTCTATTACAAAAATATAACATGATAATAATTAGATTATTAATTGGTTGGACCAAGGATTTATTTTTGACATGTGGCTAATTTAATTAGGGTCATAAATAAATTGGCTAGATTGATTATATCAATTTTATAAGCCAAGGAATTTATCTTTGACCAGTAACTAATTTATTAGGGCCGAAAAATAAATATTTATTTGAACAAGATTAAAAGGGGATTTTTGCCAGGGTGAGTTAAATTGGACCGAGAGTACAAAATATATTTTGTACAGGATCAGGCACACGAAAATACACTGAAAGGTTTGCGATCAGTTCTAGGCATTGTTTATGGCAGCCTATGGAAATGGGCTGCCCAAACGCGCAGCCCATAGGGCGCGCCGCAAGCTGGGCTCGCGGTATGGACCGAGAGGCCCAACTTGCAAGAGCCTACCTTGTGGCAGCATGTGTAGCGTGCATTGCATGCGGATCCACTGGCATGACCGGTGTGGGATGGGAGTTCCCACATTGCTTTTTGGGGAGAAAATTTTTGCTCCCCAAGCCTATATATGGGCTTCCCCTCTCCACTTTTAAAAGTGCACCAAGCTCAAAGCATAAATCCTAAGCAAGATATTTTTCTCTCAGGTATTGAGCACAGTTCTTTTTTAGGAGCCTGAATTCATTTGGCACCTCTAGTTTATATTTTGGGGTGAGACTTCTAGAGTGGTCTAGCAACTACTTGAGGCTTCTTATTTCTTCCTCCCGGGGGGGTTTTGGTTGGTGTGGTTCATGTGGATACTCATAGAGGCTATCCTACGCTTGGAGGCTTGTACAAGAGCGTTCTGCTAATGCACGCTTCAACTGGTAAGTTTTCTTTCTTTCTCTTTTATTATTAGGTCTTTTTCTTTAAGCATTTTTAGACTTAATAATATTCTTAGGTTGTTTTGCATGCTTAGTTTATTTTATTCTTGGGTTATAGCTTAGAGTTATAACATGCTAAGGTTATAGCTTAGAGTTATAACATGCTAAGGTTATAGCTTAGAGTTATAACATGCTTAGGTTCTAGCTTAGAGTTATAACATGCTTCGTTAAAATAAATGTTCTAGAATATAATTTAGAATTATGGTATGCCTAGCCTTTTTGCATGCTAACCTAGGTAGAGAATTAATTAGTTAAGGCATTATTTAATTTATATGCAACTTATAGGAGTTCTTGGGGACAGGGACAAAATTTTGAATTTCCGCCATGCCTGTTATGCATGTTCAATCTGACTGTTAGTTCCCAACATCCGCTGACCTAGCTATTTAGTTTTAACTCTGAGTTGTTTTGGATTGAGCTATGTACTTAGTCGCTGACTAAGCACTGTTCACTCAGCGCTCGATATTTAAATTGTGTTTTAGCAATGTTATTTAATTATTCATTTCGCTGAGTTACTTTGCTTTTCCAGAAATGCTGACCATTCCATTTAAGGAAAATGGAATCTTGCTTTTTATCTAGTTACTTTTACGGACATTAATGAAAGATGTCATACAAAAGACAAAAGGAAATAATGATGCAATAAAGACAAAAGCTCAGTGTAGATAAAGACAAAAGTTGTCCAGAGAAAAGCTACACAAAGATAAAGTGAAATTGGGTTGTTGCAGCACGTATCTCCTGCAAATATACGACTTTAGAAGGATGTCAGATCGCCAGAAGGAATGGGAAGATGACACATAGCAAGTCAGTGCAAGTTCTCTCTAACAGAAGACTAGCATCAAATGACAAAGATTCAAAATTGAAGCTCTAATTCAATCTATCTCTAACAGATTGATTTCTATTTTACAATGGTGTGATTCTATCCCCTAATAGATCGATTTGAAGAAGCAATGGGTGAATAGTTGAGCTATAAAATTACAGAAGAGGCCAAGGCAAGTTCAACGGCTACATTCTTGATTTCAACTATAAAAGGAGCAAGAAGTCAAGTGTTAGAACTTGCTGAATACACCTCAATTTCTAAGAAGCAAAACTCTATCAATTTCCAAGCTTTAAAGAAGTTCATTCAAGAAAGCATCTACTCAGTGAGAATCTGCTTTACAATAAGAGAGAGATTAATATAGATCATTAGAACTATAATATCAGTTCTTTGTAACTAGATCAACTTTTCTATAAGTTGAATCTAGTTCTTGTTCAGACTTTATAAAGTTAATGGTAGAAGAGGGTACTCTACTCAGTAGGTGAGTGATTACAGTTTAGAGGGTACTTTCTGTAATTAGGACACTCTTACAAAAGGCTTCTCTGCTAGGGTAATGGAGTTGAGATTAGTGGATTAAAGCCAAGACAATATCTTGGGACTGGATGTAAGCACAGGTTGCCAAACCAGTATAAAATTTCTGTGTTCTTTACTTTACTATTGAAGCTTTACTCAATTTCTATTCAGCCTGCTGACCTACTCAACTCAATTTGTTTAATAACGAAAAAGTTACCTCTTTTATTCTAGCGAGTCATTCACCCCCCTCTAACTCACTGAGTGTACGCATAGGGACTAATAAGTGGTATCAGAGCTAGTTCTTAATCTAAATATTTCACAATCTTGAGATAAAGAGCATGGCATAAAAAGGAGGAGAATCCAGTAGAAAGGCCCAAGCCTACATTCTTCCTGAAGGCATGTCAGTCACCAGGCCTCCAATGTTCAATGGTGAGCACTATACCTACTAGAAGAACTGGATGAAGAATTTCATCTAGTCTCAAAGTATGTATGCTTGGATAGCTATTGTTGAAGGGTCATTTCCCCGCTATTTTGAAGATTGGAGTAGGTGTTGATAAGTATTCTGATGAGTGTGATAACAAGGACTTGGCCAGAATGAAGGAAAATGCAGTTGCTATCAACTATCTTCACTGTACTCTTGATGCAACTGAGTTCAGCCGTGTTTTAGGGTGTGAAACTTCTCAAGAGATCTGGAAGAAGTTGGAAGTGACTTATGAAGGAACTGATAAGGTCAAGGAGGTTCAAAAAGAAAAGGGATAAGAAGGCTGTTGTTGCTACATGGAGTGATTCTAAACATGAGTCATCATCCTCATCAGATGAAGAGGCACAAGATTCAACCAATGTGTTTCTTATGGCAAAGGATGATCGACCTAACACAGAGTCAGCTGATCAATGATCAACTTTCGATGCCAATCAATCAGCTGACTAGAGTACTAATAAAGGAAAAAGAACTGAGGTAAATTCTGAACCCCCTTTATCATCTGATGAACTTACTGTTCTACTTAATAATGTTATGAATCTGACTAAGAAGTCAGCCAAGTACATCAAAGTACTCTAGAGGAGGTGTGATGACTTAGAAGATGTTAATTCTTCTACCTCGGTTGACATCTTATAGCTTATGGAAAAAGCTAAGTACTATGATGGATATAACAATAAGCTCACTAAGAAAATGGATGAGTTAGCTACTGAATTAACATTTTTGACAAAGGTGCGGGTACCTCATCAACCAAACATGAATACTCAGAGTAACCGCACTCACCACTCTGAGAAGGTTTCTCAAAAGTGTAAAGTGAGCAGGCCCAATCCTAAGGCCGCATGTAATTTTTATGGAAATTCAGGATATGCCACAGTCATGTGTAGACACAAAAAGGGTTACTATAATGAGTACGACTAGTCTAGGATGACCACCACTAACAAGGGAGGACCTAGCCTAGAAAAAGGCATGGGTACCTAAGAAAACTTAATTATTTTATAGGTGAGCCTGAGATCCACTGATGATAGAAGAATGTGGTATTTTAATAGTGGATGCTCAGGGCATATAACAGGTGATGAAAAGCAGTTCATCATATTGGAGCAAAAGAGGAATGGAAGTGTTAGTTTTGGAGACAACCAAAAGGGAAAGATTATTGCAATGGCATTATGGTAGTCAAACCTTCAATTGAAAATGTGTCTCTAGTGAAAGTCCTAAAGTTCAACTTGCTAAGCATTGCTCATCTGTATGACAAAGGCAGGAAAGTGATTTTTGACTCAGCGGGCTGCTCAGTCATTGATGGTAACTTTGACCAAACTATTTTTTTATGCTCCTAGAATTAATAATCTTTATATGATTGATTTATCCCTTGCCACCAATGATATATTCTTAGCTTCTAAGGAGGAAAATTCATGGCTATGGCACAGAAGGTTAGGACATATCAATATGACCAATCTATCCAAATTAGCCAGAAATGAACTTGTTGAGGGTTTACCCATTCTAGCCTTTGAAAAAGATAGACTTTTCTCAGGATGCCAACTTAGGAAACAATTTAGGAAGACCTTTAAATCATTAGCTGATATATCCTCTTCTCATCCCCTTGATCTTCTATATGTGGATTTATTTGGGCCAGTTTTGCCAACAAGTCTAGGTGGAATGAAATACACCCTTGTGATTATAGATGATCTGACTCGGTTTACTTGGATTGTATCGCTTGGGAGCAAAGATGAAACATTTGAATCATTCTCTAGGTTGGCTACCTAGATCATGAATGAAAAAGACCTTAAAATTTATAGAATCCGCATTGACCATGGAAGAGAAATCGAAAACAGGCAGTTTGAGGAATTATGTTCAAAGCGTAGTATTGACCATAATTTTTCTACCCCTCATACACCTCAGTAGAATGGGGTTTTTGAGAGAAAGAATTACACTACTGTAGAGATAGGTTATTCTATGCTAAATGATAATAATCTACCAAAGTATTTCAAGGGAGAAGCTGTTAACATAGCTTGTTATGTTCAAAACAGGGTTTTAATCCACCTAGTTATGAAGAAAACTCCTTATGAACTTTGGAAGGGGGCACAAGCCCAAGGTTGGTCATCTCAAGTCCTTTGGTTGTAGATGTTTAATATTAAATATGAAAGACCAACTGGCTAAATTTGACCCCAAGGCTGATGAAGGAATCTTTCTGAGTTACTCAACACATAGTAGGGCATACAATGTACGTCGAGAGAACTGGTAGATTAGAGGAGTCTATACATGTAGATTTTGATAAAACCAACAATGCAGGTAGAGAAGCCAGTGATGATGAAAAGGAAAGAGACCAAGTCAGCGGATTAGTAAGTCAACCCATTATTATTCTTGAACCAATTCCAGAAAAAGAAGATTATAAAGTTGACGTGGACCAATCCATCAACTTTGATGATGATAATGATGCTCAACCCATGATAGTAGCTAAGTGAGCTGATCCTGATCTACTAAAGGAAGTTAGAGCAAGGAGAGATCACTCAGTTGAGAAGATCCTTGATAGTGTGCAAAATCTAGTGCTGACCAGAGGTTAGTTGAATAGAATGATGAGTCATTCAGAATTTTTCTCATTGATTGAACCCAAGAAGTTTGAAGATGATGAGTTTGATGACAACTGGATGATTGCAATGCAAGAGGAGCTATACCAATTCAGAAGAAATAAAGTTTGGGATTTGGTGGAGAAACCCAGAGGCAAGTCAATCATTAGAACCAAATGGGTTTTCAAGAACAAGCTAGATTGAAGCTGGTAATGTTCTAAAAAACAAGGCTAAACTAGTTGCTCAAGGCTACAATCAACAAGAAGGCATTGACTATGGAGAAACCTTTGCACCAGTAGCAAGACTTGAAACCATAAGAATTCTCTGTGCTTTTTTATGTCATATGAACTTCAAGTTGTTTCAAATGGATGTCAAGAGTGCATTTCATAATGGCTATATTCAAGAAGAAGTCTATGTAAAACATCCCCCAAGCTCTGAAGATCCAAAGTATCCAGATCATGTCTTTAAGTTGAAAAAGGCTCTTTATGGATTGAAGCAAGCTCCAAGAATTTGGTATGAGAGACTGACTAACTTTTTACTGAGCAAAGGTTATGTCAGAGGAAAAGCAGATACAACCCTTTTCATCAAGAGAAAGCATTAAGATGTGTTACTAGTCCAAATCTATATTGATGATATCAATTTTTGGAGCAACTGATGAAAAGCTATGCAAAGAATCCAGCCAGCAGATGAAGAAAGAGTTTGAAATGTCAATGATGGGAGAGTTTAATTTCTTTCTTGGTTTGCAAATCAAGCAAGGTGATTATGGGATCTTTATCAGCCAGGCAAAGTTTGCGAAGGAAGTATTCAAGAAGTTTGACATGGATAAAGCTAAGCCAATGTCAACACGCATGGCCACTAATACAATTCTGAGTAAAGATGAGGAAGGTAAACCTATAGAGTAAGCTCTACAGAGGTATTATTTATTCTCTACTATACTTAACTGCTAGTAGGCTTGACATTCAATATGATGTATGTTATTGTGCAAGATATCAAGCTGACTCCAGAGAATCCCACTTAGCTGATGTTAAGAGAATTCTTAGGTATTTTCTAGGCTTGATTGATGCAGTTTATTGTATCCAAGTAATGTAAATTTCACTCTGAGAGGATACACAGATGCTTACTATGGAAGAGACAAACTTAAAAGAAAAAGCATTACTGGAGGATGTCATTTCATTGGTGATTATCTAGTAACATGGTACAACAAGAACCAAACTTCTGTGGCACTAAGTATAACTGAGGCTGAATATATGGTTGCAGGAAGTTGTGTAGGTCAACTGCTATGGATTAAGCATTAATTTGAGGATTATGGTATAAAGTCTAAACGCCTTGAAGTCATGTATGACAAGAGTGCAATTGACCTATCCAAGTATCCAATTCAACATAGCAGGATGAAGCATGTCAACATTAGACATCACTTTATAAGAGATCATGTCTAAAGGGAGAAGTCAAGCTTATATATATTCCTACTGAAGAACAGCGAGCTGACATATTCACAAAGCCTATTGGAAAGGATCAATTCAACATCTTGAGAGAATTAATTGGAATGTCCAATCATATTTGTAGAAATATTTTTCCCGCTAAACTATTCTGGAGCTAACCTATCTTCCACTCTGAGCTCTTGCAAATTAGGTTAAGTATTTCTTCTTCGCGCTTGAATTTTGGACACGTCATTAAAATTGTCACTGGTTTCATTTCAAATTTAAACTTGGTAGAAATGGTAGCAAGTTTAAAAATGATCCATATTCAACTGCTCAAACTCCGTGATTTACGTAATCATTTATTCCACGATAACAGTTGATCAATCTCACTATCCAGATATGACCATTGCTTGTGAGTTGTACACATAGCTTTGCAGGTCTCACTTGAAGAGTTTTTGCTATTTAAGGAGAGATAAAGAAGAAAGGAAGTTTTTACTTTACCAAATTTCCTTCTGCAATATTCTTCTTAAATCCCTAAATTCTCTCATTCTCTCAGAGCTATTTTAATGGCGAGCACTTCAAGAAGATCATCTAACCCTAGTGCGTAAGAACCTCTCTCTATCAGAAGTAAGGATGATTCTTACTGGGTTACAACTCAAGATCATTTGCCCAAGTTGTGGTTAATTTAAAAGAGAGAGAAGATCTATTCATTCCTGCCAGAACTGCTTATTCTCTGACGAAATGGTGTTTTAAGAAAGGTACTATTGTTGAAGATCCAATCACTATAGACATGCTTAGCTTCTCATGCGATGAACGATTTGGAAAAAGGATGAGTCAACACCATTTTAGAGGTTTCTTTGAACTTCCAAGCGGATGTTACGAGTAGATTGTAAAGAGGTTCTTCCATGGAATCCACATGGTAGAAGGTTTTAAAGACATGTTTGTAACAACCATGATGGGGAGAAAGGTCTATGTGACTCCCAAACTAATTACGAATCTGTTAGGAAAGAGACAACGAGGTTTGAGAATGCGAGCTGTGAGAGATGAAGAGCATATGGATATCCCAATGTACTATGAGGTGCCTGCTGACTACAAGGCTAGAGAACTCACTGCTTCAATGTTCTAAGAAGAGGAAGCAAGCCCATAAGTTAGTCACTAAAGTTTTGCTACCAAAGACTTGCTCAATTTGTAGTTGTTCTAAGTTTGATGTTGGGATATAATGATCCGAAAGAATAATACCAAAAACAGTCTGGATCAGGTTTGAAGCAAGCAAAACCTCTAAGTCCAAGAAAAGCATCAAGATACATATTGAAGACAACAAATCCCTAAGTCCATATAAAAAGCATCCAGTTAAAGTTTGGAAAGGAAACAAACTTCTAACCCCTTAAATACATCATCCGGAGAAAGACTGGTTGAAGAGCATCTGATAAGTTAAAATCTGAAGACATAGGGAAGATTCTACTTCCAAGAAAAAAGGAAAAAGTTCAAAATCATCTTTTCCCTCCATATTGGTTTGAAGTCAAAGTTCCTTTTACCTTGGAGAATGAAAAAGCGACATCTTGCACACAGTCTAGAAAAGGACAAATATCTGACTTGGAAAGAGAAAAAGACAACTACCTTTTCAACCTAGACCAATTAAGAGGCGGGTGGAGCTCACATAACTAACAAAGCTTGCCTAGAATTTGGAAGTGCACAAAAAGCCAAACAAATGACTAAAGACACCTTTTTACATCAATTCCAACAATTCAAATGGGTCAAATAATGTGACTAACGAATTAATCAGTGGCTCCAAAAGTGCCACCTCATACCTTATCAATAGTGAAGATTCAAGATCAAGCCCAACGGTACACAATGACTACATTTATGATTAGAGCCTATAAAAAGGAAGATTCACATGTTGAGAAGGTACTAGTTGATTTTCACAAGAAGCTATTACATTAAGATCTCAAGCTACTTTAATCAGTGAACGAAAATCCCTCCAAGAACTAAACACTCCAATCTGTTTGTAAGAATTCTTAAGTGATTTAAAAACTTAAAGAATTAAAAAACCAAACCATTTGATAAAACAAGTGTAAAATCTCATACTTGGGTGAGTATTGAGATTGGGTCTCAACTTAAACTAGGAGAGTTTAAGTGGTATATCCTTGTGGGACTTAGCTTAGACTTGGGTAGAGTTTAAGTGGTACATCCTGCTAAAGAAAGAGGACTCAACCAATAGTTGGTACTTTTAATGGTATATCCTACATCCGGAAGAAGAACAAATCTCCGGAGACAGCTATAAAGGCTTGATTCGTACCCGATTTAAAGGAATCTTACTAGTGGACAAAGCTCGAAGGAAGGAAACTCTAGGGGCTGGAGTGGGCAGGGCCGAACCAGTATAAATCTCAGTGTTTGAATTTACTTACTCAGTATTTACTTTAAGTGCATTTTAATTCATACTTGCATCATCCTCGTCTAATATATCTGGATTATTTCAAACACGCTACACAGACTTTTGTAAGTCAATTAATTCAGTGAAAAGAGGTCATTCAGCCTCCTCTGAACTTAAATACATATGCACAGGGACCAATATTTGAGAGGGTCTTTGTCTATACCATTACTGAGGGCATGAGTATCAACTGGCCTTTGGCTATTCTACACAGGTTCCTCAAGGTTTCTAAACCTATGGTGTATGGCCACTTGCCAATAGAGATTTATAGGGCCTATGAGTTAGATTTGGAAGGATGAGCTTTGAGGAATGCAGTGGTGAATAATGTTATTGAGTCTAGAGTACTCGGTAATGCCCACTTTCATAATTTACGTTGTGAGGAGAAGCCTAAGACCACCAAGTACATCAAGCTCAAGCAGGGAGAGGTCAAAATAAAGGACCCAAAGGCTAGCATGAAGTTGAAGCCTATGGAGCCTAAAGATGTAGATCAAACACTGGCTATTTTTGTGGCTAAGGAATTGGAGAGGATCCCAAGGTAGAGAGAGAAGGAAGGAGGAAAGATGAAGTCTAGGAAGGGAGAGAAAAAGGAGGTCAAGAGAGACTTCAAGAAGGAAGTGAAGGGAGCAAGTGCTTATCCCTATTCTTAAGAGATCCAAATTTTCGAAGGGATCCAAAGATGTGAAGCCCAAGGAGCTGACTAAAAAGGAGAAGGAAGAAGAGAAGAAAGTTGAGGATGAACTCAGAGAGGATATGCCTTTGAAGAGGCTGAAAAAATAGAAAATTAGATGATATAGGAATTAACTCTAAGAAGGCTGAAGGATAGGTAGCTCCATCAGCACCTATGCTTAAAGTAGGACATCCTAGAAAGAAATTTGTTGTGAAGAAGCAGACTAACGTAGTCTAGAATATGGAAGAGGTTGAGAGACTAAAGAAGAAGCAGGAGGACCTTGAAGAGGAAATCAGGAGGAGAGTAGATGAGCCAGCAGCTAAAGCTAAAGTAGAAGTTGAGAAAGCTTATGAAAAGGCAACTATAAGCTTATCTGAGAAGTCAATCCCTGAAGCTGCTACTAAGATTAGGTGCTTTAGAAGGGATTGAGAGTGAAGAAGAGCAGAAGGATAATACTTTCAACTCAGTGGAGTTTGAAGTACTTGAGAAGGAACAAGAAGACTAGTAGAGTATTGATGTATTTGCTAAGGAAGCTAAGACTGAGAAGAGAGAGAGGAGGAGAATACTTTTTAAAAAGGTGAAGGTTGTGATTGATGAAGAAGAAGGGGATCTAGAGGATAAGGAGGAAGGAGAAGTTATTGTAGTTGAGCAAGGAGATCAGCTGGCTGAGCAAACATCTCTAGCTCAAGTTAGTGAGAAAATTGTTGAAGGTGTTAAAGAAGAGAAGGCTGAGGAGCAGCAAGAAGAACAATTTTTGTTTCCAAACCTTTCCACTGAAACACCCCTCTCACCTACACCCATTTCTATGCAACCGTTAACCACTCCTGAAACTCAATCATTATCCACCTTAAACTTTTACCAATCAAATACATCTACCTCTGACCAAACAGACCACCCATCCATCATCCCACTACTTTCACCAATTGGATCTCCTGTACATGAACCGCTAATGATAGAAGGACCAGTTCTTAGAGGTCCAACTATTGAGGAGATCAATAATGAACAACCACCACCTCTACCAAATCAACCTGCACCCCAATTCAATCCTCAAGCTGAGCTACTAGGAGATATAAGGAGATCGGGAAAAGAGAGATATCCAGCACTAAGGATAGAGGAAGAAATTGATGCTGCTATAGCTAAATCATTGCTATCTGAGGAAGTGTTGAGGAGACTTGCAAAGGCTAGTGAGCTATATGGAGGCAGTGGAGGAGATGAAAGTCCACTTTAAGTCAGTCCCTACTCAGTTCTCATTGGTAAAGGCAATTGTATCCCATACTTTGCCCATTTTATCTATTATAGCTAGGAAGGTTAATTACTTGAAGATGGAGGTTGCTGAGCTCAAACAGAGAATGGAAAAGATTCATGAGAGCAACTGTAGAGTTGTGAGAAGAGAGAGATTTTAAGAACTCTCTGATTGATAAATTTAATCTAGTTTTTATAGGGATTGAAAGTAGTGCTTAATGGATATAACAATCTCAGTAAGGAGAATGATGCTAATACAACAATGTTGGATATTGTAATTGATGCCATTAATGCACTGATAATTACTTTTAAGCAAAATCATGGCAACTCTGTTGGCCCCTGTGAGGGTCTATATAAGGTCAGAGGGGGTGAATGACCCTTTTTCGCAGAATTAACAGACTTTAAAAAGTCTTGTGTAGCGCATTTGATGGTCTTCGGATGTTATGGATCCGAATGATGTAACTATGAAATATGATGCAAATATAAATAAAGAGCTAGAGAAAATCAAACAAAATGATATATACTGGTTTGACTCCGCCTACGTCCAGTCCCCAAAGGTTCCTTCCTTTGAGCTTTCCCACTAGTGTGATTTCTTTCCAACTAACAGAAATCAAGCCTTATAGTTTGTCTCCGGATGGTACCCCCCTTCTGGATGTAGGATATACCACTAAAGGCACCAACCTCTAGCTGAGTCCTTTTATATTTTACAGGATATACCACTTAGACTTTTACCCCGAATCTAAGCTGAGTCCTACAGGGAGATCTCACTCAAAGCACCTACTTCATGCTATATCCCAATCTTACTACTCACCCAAGTAGGAGATATTTTACACTTTGGTTTTTATCAAAGGTTTTGGTTTTGGACGTTCTTCAGTTTATAACTTACTTAGGAACCCTTACAGACTAATTTTCAGTGATTTGGTTCTTGGGGGATTTGTGAATCTGATTTCTTTCTTGCAAGTTCTCTTATTCTATGCTTTTGTGAAATCAACCAGCACCTTCTCAACTTGTGAAGCTTCCCTTTTATAGGCTTACATCATAAATGTAGCCGTTGTGGGTTGGTAAGCTATAATTAATCTTCACCGTTGATCAGGTGAGATGTGGCACTTCCAGAGCCGTTGATCAATCCGTTAGACAGTAATTTGACCCATTTGAATCCTTGGGATTGAGGTTAAAAAGATGACAGTGATCATTTTCCTTGTTTTTTAGTGTCACACCAACTTTTATACCATTAGCTTTTTAGTGAGAGCTTCACGCGCCTCCTTATTAGTCTAAGTGAAAAAAGTTGTTTCCTTTTTCTGTCTGGTGCCAGTCCTTTTATCCTTTTTCTGAAAAGTGCGAGCTATCTCTTTTGTCTTATTTATGGGGAAGGGATCTTTGACTTTGTAGACCAAAAGGTGGAGAGAAAATTTATCTTTGAAACTTTTCCCATTGTCTTGTTATCTGAGTCTTCCGGATGTTTTTAGAGTTAGAGTCTCTGGATCTGTCTTCTTTGGGAATAAGTGCAATCAGTTCTTCTGGATGCTAGTCTTGGAGGTTTAAAGTTTGTTTCCTTTCCAAACTTTAACCTAATGATTCCAGTATATGCTTAGGTAATTGTATTCTTCAATGGATGTCCTTGTAGCTGGATCTTGACCAGTTGCTTCCATTTGGATTTAGGAGATACTTTGTTTAAGTTTTTTTCTTTCAAACTTGATTCGGATATTTTAGTTTAATTGAGATTCCAGATAATTGTTTTCCAATAATCTCCCCCATTTGATGGAAACAAAAACTAAGCATACGATAAAAGAAGTTATATAAACTAAGTATGATTCTTAATACTTAGTCATTTACAATTTTTACCCCCCCCCCCCCCCCCATAATTCTTGCATCCTAACTCCCCCAATATTTTTGAATCCTAGCTTCTAATATTTTTATAGTACAATTACAGATTGTACTTTAGAAGCAATTTTTTAAGGAATTAGATATTCACTATATACTTCTGCTTTTAACAATAGGTAACACCAATGAAGTGCAGGATTACAAGTACAGAAATATATAAGTGAATCTAGCTATTACAAAATTTTACATTGAATATCCAAGGTAATGTAATTCCTACCGGATGCTGCCTCTTCCTTTTCTTTTGCCTTGCCTTTCTCACCCTTTTTGTTTTCAGCAGGGGAGTCAATCACCATATATGTCCTACCATCCTATTTCTTTTGCCAAGCCATTGAATAGATTGAGTAGTCCAAGTTGCCTTGCTTCTCTGTTCTTGGATATGGTCCATAGTGGCTGGAGATAAATGTAGTGGATGAAACAGATTCCGGAGCTTTTTGTAGGATCCGGTGATGTAGGGATGCATTTGTAGCATATAATCTCTATCTTTCTCATCAAAGTATGGGAATAACGCCTTGAGAAGAGTAGTGATTCCCTTGTGTCCAAAAAATCCAGCATCTCCAATGTGCTAAACTAGATCCTGGAAGATCGGAAGAAGTTGGCTTTTAGGAATTGATGGAGAGGAGGAGAATCCGGATATGGATAGATTTGACAGTCCTATCTATATGGTTTGAAGGTCTTGACCCAGATCCTTTCGGATATTATGAATGCTGGAGTTTATTGTTGTCAAATCTTTGCGAAGATCATCTTTTGCTCTTTCAATGACAGAGTCTGTCCATTGAGTTATCCACAAACCTCTTGCGCAATAGTTGCCAATTGTGTAGCAAAGAGCTTTGGAAGATCTTCTTCCATGAACTGGGTCAGCTTTTTTAGAATTGTTTGCTACTTTTCATTCAGGCTTAGAAGAGGGGACTTGTCTTCTTTTTCAGCAATGAATTTTGATAAGTTTTCAAACTTGGTATCCAGATATTCTTTCAGATCAGTGGGTAACTCTGAAGAGGAGGAGATGATTTTGTCCATTACAGTTCCGCAATTATTTATAGCCAATGTGTTGGCTTGGTCTGCGGAACGGCTTGGTACTGCAACATTCTTTTTAAGCTCATTCAGAACGGGAGTGACTTTAGCTAGTAAAACTTCAACTACAAGATCGGTAGTGGGAAAGTCCTCCACTCTTTCTTCTATTTTCTGTACACTCCCCTTAATCACCCTAAGTTCTCCCTTCATATCCAAAGGCTAGAATTTGTCAAGGAGTACCTTTTCCACAACCTTCAAATGTTTGTAGATGTTCCAGAGGCTTTGTTTGATGTAGCTCTCCTCTTGTTCTTCATGAGCAGCCTCTTGTAGAATCTTGAGTGATGTGGATATCTTTTTAGCTCATGTTGGATTTTCATTTGTAGCAGGTATTCTGATTGGGCTTGCTAGAGGAGTTACAAATCAGAGCTATTTCCGGTCTTATCAAATCCGGATATTTCTTCCTCAACAGATTCTTCTTCTTCTTCTTCCTTCCCTTCTTCCAGCAGATCCTCTAGACTAGCTTTGCCCTTTGAGTCCACTCTAAGAGCATTCTTATTGGATCTCAGACTGTTTCCCTCCTCCAGAATGGTGTCTTATGGGTTAGACTAGTTTTCTTTGGATGCACTTTGTGACCTTGCATCTAAGTTATCCTTCATTGTTTCAATAGCAGTAGCAAAGGAATTTTCATTTATATTGAATGGGACAGTGTTAGGAATTACCTCATGAATTGGCATTAGATTCTTTATAGTTGTAGGTTCTCTTTCTTCTTCATTCATTTCCACCTCCATCCTTGGATGACAGGAAATGTCCTCTGTCACCCCTATAAATGCCTTTTTAGGACTTTTAGTTTCTCCTCCAGGCACATTGGTAATGTCCTTAATGCCCTCTTTATGTACCTTTATAGGGGTTTTCTCAGTAGAGGTTTCAATTTCCATATGTAGTAGATTATTTGGAAGTGGTCCGGATCTGGGTAGGAAGGGGAAAGTATCAGCTTCCGGTTCTTGGGCCATAGCTTCCATATCCACTGGATCAACAAATATTGGTTAAACACCGAAAGAGCCCCCGGGTCCTTCTATAGCTTCTTTGTTGATTATGTCATTGTCCTTTATAGCCTCCCTTATTATATCATACTGAGGGTCTTCCGTATCAATTTCTTCAGTGGATCTGGACAAATGCTTGCCCTTAGTGACTCTAGCCTTACCCAGTTCTTCCAGTACTACTCTCTTATAAGCTTTCTCATCAATGATTATGCCCACAGGCTTCTTGGCCTTTTTCCTAGTTCCAACTTTCTCCAAAACTCAATTTCCTAAAGTTTTTTCTGGGATTTCTTTACCGTTCATTGCCTGGAATCCGGTTAAGTTTACTTCATTTGCGTTTAGTATCTGAGTGATAAGGGCGCCATGAGAATTCCTATGCTACCTCATGTAGTGGATGATCAGGACTGTCATATTGACTACTCTGCTCTCCATCCAGTGCTATAGTACATAGTGTTGGAAGGATGACACTGTGGTGAGAGAGCCCTTCTGGATTAGCACCAATTTGGCAAGTGCATGCTAGAAAAATCTTGGCACTTCTGGGAAATATGTTGAACATTTGTCCCCAAAATAGTTAGGATGCAGCCACATCTTGGGATCGTATTTCACTCCTTCCGCGTCCCTACTAACTCACAGTTGGACCCCATCATTTTTCATGTTTAATAATTTTTCAAATGACACTAGAGTGATAGTTATGATCTTATCCTGAACCTTGGTTCTTAGAGCATCATGGAAGGAATGAGCTCTAAGGTTGGAGTAGAATTCCCTTACTAGGTCTGGATAAGTTGGGTAGTTGATCTTAAGGAAATCCCCTAAGTGTTGATCTTCGTTAAGCTTTGAGTAAGGATCAGTCTCGAATAGGAAGTTATCTCCTAAGTAGTTCGTAAGAATTACGGAGTCAGAAGGTTTAAAATTTATGAGGGTGGTATCTTTTTTGTTGAGAGCAGTTCATCAACGAATTTCTTTTGGGGAAGCATTTTGGGTCCTTCAATAGTCATGATAGCAGCCATTTGAGGAATTGAAAGAAATTAGGGTTTGAGATAGGATTTTTGCAGAGTAACATTATATGATTATTGCTCGTGTGAAGAAGACAAAGATTTTTGGGGGTTTATATAGAATTTTTAAAGTGAGGGTATTTTGGTAATCCAGATGCCGTTAATTTGGGTAGATTGATGATATGGCAGTCAAGATTTTAGGAGAGAGGTAACTTCACTTTAACCAGAGAATGGGAATGGTTTATTTTGAAAATTAACTGTTGAATTTATCGCGCGTGTAATACCCAATAAACATTTGAAATTCAAAAAGGAAACAGTTACTTTTGAGCGCCTTTACTGCCATATGTCATGTCTTATCTACTGATGTGGCAATATTTGGTCCGGAATAGTTTTAACTTCTATTTTTCTTTTCTTCTGGATTCTCCTCAAATCGGATTTGACATTCCAATGGACTCCCTTAGCTTGTTGAATTGATCTTTACTCAATGGTTTGGTAAAGATATCTGCTCTTTGCTAATTGGTTAGGATGTACACTAATGCTACACCCTTCTTCATCATATGTTCCCAGATTAAATGATGCCTTATATTGACATGCTTCATCCTACTATGGAGTACTGGATTCTTTGATACAACGATGGCACTTTTGTTGTCACACATAACATCTACACATCCAGATTGAACTCTATAATCTTCTAGTTATTGCTTGATCTAGAGGAGTTGAGCCGCATAACTTCTAGCTGCCATATATTCTGCTTCTGTAGTAGATAAAGCAATTGTAGTTTTCTTCTTACTGTGCCATGATACTAGGTAATCTCCAAGAAAATGGCAACCTCCGGAGGTACTTTTTCTTTCAAGAGTATCTCTGCCATAATCTGCATCAGAGAAGCCTTGGAGTGTGAAATCTCCATTACTAAGATACCATAGCCTAACTTCAATGGTTCCTAGGAGGTATCTAAGAATTCTCTTCACTGCCTTGAGATGAGAGTCCTTAGGATTGGTTTGATACCTTGCACAGTAATAGAATGCATAGTGTATGTCAGGCCTGCTTGTTGTCAAGTATAGAAGTGACCCAATCATCCATTTATAGAGCTTTTGATCAATATCTTCTCCTTCACAATCCTTAGATAGGACTGTATCTGAACTCATTAGCGTGGACATTGGTTTTCTCTTGTCCATTTCAAACTTCTTTAATATCTCCTTTGTATACTTTGACTGGTTAATGAAAATCCCATCTGGACTTTACTTGATTTGTAAACCAAGGAAGAAATTGTGTTCTCCCATCATGGACATCTCAAATTCTTTCTGCATTTGAGAGCTAAATTCTTCAGACATCTTCTCATCTGTTGCCCAAAATATGATATCATCCATATAAATTTGGACTAGAATGATATCATTCTTCTTCTTCTTCTTGATGAAAAGGGTTGTATCTGCTTTGCCCAGGATATATCCCTTGGATATGAGAAATGTAGTGAGTCTCCTATACCAGGCTCTAGGTGCTTGCTTCAAGCCATAGAGGGCCTTCTTTAGCTTGTAGACATGATCCGGATGCTTTGAGTCTTCAAATCCAGGTGGCTGCTTTACATAGACATCTTCTAGGATAACTCCATTTAGAAATGCACTTTTGACATCCATTTAAAACAATGTGAATCCCATGAATGATTCAAAAGCACATAGAATTCGGATTGCCTCCAGTCTTGCTACAAGGGCAAATGTTTCTTCAAAATCAATCCCTTCTTATTGATTGTAGCCCTGGGCAACCAATCTTGCTTTATTCCTTACCACTACTCCGGTTTCATCTAGCTTGTTCCGGAATACCCATTTAGTGCCAATGATTGACTTTCCCTTTCGAGGTGCCACTAGATCCCACACATTATTTCTGGTGAATTGATCTAGTTCTTCTTGCATTGCCATCATCCAGCTTTCATCTCCTTCAGCATCTTGAAATTTCTTTGGCTTAATGAGAGAGATAAAAGCAACATGGCTCATCATCCTATGGATTTGTCCTCTGGTTCTGACTGGATTTTGGACATTATCTAAAATAGCTTCTATAGGATTATTTCTGTGAGTCTGTATTTCCCTTTTTAAGCCTTCATGTTGAACTAGGACTTGCTTTACTTCTGCCTCATCTTGGTCTCCTTGGTCATCATTGAAGTTTATCTCATATGGATTGAGATCAACTTGTTGTACTTCTAGATCAAAAGATATCCCTTCATCCTCTTCTCTATACTTCTTGATTTGGAAAGAATCAGGAACTTGGATTTCCTTCTTTTCTCCGGGGTTTTTAGCTTCCGGAACTGGATCTTCCGGAGTGGAGCTTTTCTTGCCTGTATGGTTAGTCTTATCGAAATCTACATCTATAGACTCTACCACATTTTGCGTTCATTTGTTAAAGACTCTGTAAGCCTTGCTATGTGTTGAGCCAAGGAAAATTGCTTCATCAAACTTAGGATCAAATTTTCCTAGTTCCTCTCTATCATTTAGGATGTAGCACTTTCATCCAAATGCTTTGAAGTACCCAATTTTGGGTTTTATTCCCTTCTAGATTTCGTAGGGGGTCTTTTCTAAGGTCTTTCTAATGAGAGCTCTATTTAAAATATAACATGTTGTGTTTACGGCCTCTCCCAGGAAATATTTTGGCAAACAATTCTCACTTAGCATTGTTCTAGCCATCGCAACTATGGTCCTGTTCTTTCTTTCAATAACTCCATTTTGTTGAGGGGTGTGAGGAGCAGAGAAGTTATGTTCAATGCCCTTGGAGTCACAAAATTTAGCAAAGTGCTTTTTTTTTAACTCACCACCATTATCACTCCGGATGCGTGCAATGCTTATACCCTGTTCTACTTCTATTTGGATGAATTTTTTGAGAATTGATCAAAGGCTTCATCTTTGCTTGCTAGCAAGAGAACCGAGGTATAGCAAGAATAATCATCCACAATTACCATGGTGTTTTCTCTTCTACCTAAACTCAATGGTTTGATTGGACCAAAGAGATCAATATGCAAGAGCTTAAGTACTCTCTTGTAAGGAATGTAGGAGATGGAAGGGAAACTTTTCTTATGTTGTTTACCTAATTGACATGCAGTGCATAGATGCTCCTTATCAAAAGCAACCTTAGGCAAACCCACTACCAATTCCTTTTTGGCTAGTTTGGACAGGAGGTTTGTGCTAACATGTCCCAACCTCCGATGACATAGCCATGATTCTTTTTCTTTAGACACCAAGCAAATATTCTTTTTCTCATTTATGTTAAGAGAATAGACATTATTTACTCTAGGTGCATAAAGAATGAGGTAATTAGACTTGCTATCATAGATTGTGCAGCCTCTGGAATCAAATGTGACTTTTCTTCCTTTGTCGCAGAGTTGGGCTACACTTAGTAAGTTGAACTTCAGTCCATCAACCAGTGAGACATCTTCTATTTTTAATTTAAATCCAATGGTTCCATGTCCAATGATCTATCCTTTTTTATTATCTCCAAATCTCACTTTGCCTCCCTTTTTCTGAGTTAATGTGATGAAGGCTTTCTCATCTCCTATCATGTGCCTTAAGCATCCACTATCAATGTACTAAGTATGTTGATCTATTGTGGATCTAAGGCATACCTGCAAAATAGATCAAGTGGGTTTGGGTACCCAATCAGATTTGAGTTCTCTTGGGCTATTAACCATTTCAGGCCAAGGATTGACATCATAATAACCATTTTTAAATCTACATAATTTAGTAATATGATTATTTCTCCCATAAAAACTGCACCCTGAGATGGGTCTGTTCTACTCCTGCTTCTTTTTGATTTTTTCAAGATCCTCCTTCCTATAGTTCCCTCTATATCCAGCTCTTTGTACACTTGTAGATGGTTCGGCTTGTATCTAAAAGCTGGTCGGGGGTGCAACTGTTGCTGCATGGTTCCTTCTTTGCTTAGCAGGTTGCTGATTGTATACAGCCTTAGCTTTTCCTCTTTTTACAGAAGTGTATCTTTGAGCTTGTGGTTGCCTGCTAACCTCCTTCACTTTATGGTTGGAAGGCTTTGGATTTCCTTTGGCAGTTGGATATTGATCTCTTTGTGTATTCTGCCTTGGATTCCTTCTTGGTTGTGATGGGCTTGATCTCCTTTCGGATGCTTCCTTCATCAGGGTTAGCTCCCTATCTAACCCCATCAAGTTAGCACTTAATATTTGCATTTGATTTTTTAGGAATTTTTCATCAACCACATCAACGTGCTTGGTAGTTCTTAACAAATTGACATCTTGTGCTAATGCTTCACCATCTTCGGCAAGCTCCATCACTTGTCTTCTTAAGGATTTGATCACTTTTATGTACTTCTTCACACTCTTAATCATAATAGCTAAAGCTCTAGCAAGGTCAAAGTTAGAAGCAGAATTAGAATAAGAGTTTGCCTCAATATTTGTTGTTTCTGATTCTGATTCTTCGATTTGCATTGTATCTTGCTTAGAGACATTCTTTCTGGATTGCTCGGCTTCCGGGTCAATTAGTGCCATGAATGCACAGTTGGTAGTCTCTTCTTCTTCTATTGAAGATGAGCTGCTACTTTATTCACTGTTGCTCTAGGTGGCCACCATTGCCCTCTTCTTGCGCTTCTTGGTTGTTTTAAGCTTAGGATATTTGGTTCTGAAGTGGTCCTTCTCCCCACATTCAAAACAGGCAGCTTCTTTTTCTGGATCCTTCTTTTCTTCTGGATTCTTTCTAGGCCTATCTCTTCTGGATGTGCCTTCCCTTGGTCTTCGGGATTTATACTTTTTGAACTTCGTCCTTTCTTTCTTTTGTAGGAACCTGTTGAGATGTCTAGTTAATAGAGTAGTTACTCCTTGGTACTTTGAGATTCCGTGACTTGCTCTTCTTCTATAGATGAAGCTGATCCGGTGGATTTTGCTTTAAGTTTAATAGCTTTCTTCTTCTCTTTAGGCTTCTTCTCCTATTGGCTATATCTTTCTAGAGATAGCTATTGAGTCAAGAGATTACCAATGAGGTCATCATAACTGTAGAAGTTTAGGTCATGAGCTTCCTCAATGGCAGTCTTCTTATTATCCCACTCCTTGGTGAGACTTTGGAGTATTTTTTTCACCATCTCTACTTCAAGAATTTCTTTTCCAAGCCTCTTCATTTCATTCACTAGATTTGTGTATCTAGTGTTTATACTACTGATTGATTCTTTTGGCTCCATCTTGAAGGTCTCAAGTTTTTGCTGAGTAGATCAAGCTTGGCCTCTCTTACTTTATTGGTTCCTTTATAGGTGACTTCCAGCTTCTGCCAGATTTCTTGTGCAGTTTTACATCCGGATATTCTGTTAAATTCTATTGCACTAAGAGCATAATGAAGCATGTTAATAGCATTTGCATTTTCACACAATCTTTTATAATCATTCTCATCCCATAAGCTCGAGGGCTTGCGGGTGGTCAAACCATCTACCTCATGCGTAGGCTCATATGGACCATCTTTAATAGCCATCCATGCCATCATGCTTTGAGCTTGAATGAAATTATTCATCCAGTTTTTCTAGAACATGTAGTGTTCACCGGTGAAGAGTAGAGGTCGGGGTAATAGACATACCCTTCGAAAGGAGCTATGAGTTTTGAAAACTCATTTCTATTAATGAATCAAAATATGTGGACTTTTAGCTCGAGATTGTTATATCTCTAGTTTGACCACTTGCTCTAATACCACTTATTAGTCCATGTGAGGGTCTATATAAGGTCAGAGAGGGGTGAATGACCCTTTTTCGTAGAATTAATAGATTTTAAAAAGTCTTGTGTAGCGTGTTTGATGACCTCCGGATGTTATGGATCCGGATGATGCAAATATGAAATATAATGAAAATATATGTGAAAAGTTAGAGAAAATCAAACATGATGATTCATATTGGTTCAGCCCCGCCTATGTCCAGTCCCCAAAGGTTCCTTCCTTTGAGCTTTTCCACTAGTGTGATTTCTTTCCAACTGGCAGAAATCAAGCCTTACAGTTTGTCTCCGGATGGTACCCCCTTCTAGATGTAGGATATACCACTAAAGGCACCAACCTCTAGCTGAGTCCTTTTGTCTTTAGCAGGATATACCACTTAGACTTCTATCCTAAATCTAAATTGAGTCCTGCAGGGAGATCCCACTCAAAGCACCTACTTCAAGCTATATCCTAATCTCACTACTCACCCAAGTATGAGATATTTTACACTTTAGTTTTTATCAAAGGTTTTGGTTTTGGACTTCCTTAAGTTTATAACTTACTTAGGAATCCTTACAAACTGATTTTCAGTGATTTGGTTCTTGGGAGGATTTGTGAATCTGACTGCTTTCTTGTAAGTTCTCTTGTTATATGCTTTTATGAAATCAACCAGCACCTTCTCAACTTATAAAGCTTTCCTTTTATAGGCTTCCATCATAAATGTAGTCGTTGTAGGTTGGTAAGCTGTAATTAATCTTCACCGTTGATCAGGTGAGATATGGCACTTTCGAAGCCAGTGATCAATTCATTAGATAGTAATTTGACTTGTTTGAATCCTTGGGATTGAGGCTAAAAATATGTCAGTGATCATTTTCCTTATTTTTTAGTGTCACACCAAATTTTATACTATTAGCTTTTTGGTGTGAGCTCCACGAGCCTCCTTATTGGTCTAGGTGAAAAAGGTTGTTTCCTTTTTCTGTCTGGTGCTAGTCCTTTTGTTCTTTTTCTAAAAAGTACGAGCTATCTCTTTTGTCTTGTTAATGGGGAAGGGATCTTTGACTTTGTAGACCAAAAGGTGGAGGGAAAAGTTATCTTTGAAACTTTTCCCATGGTCTTGATATCTGAGTCTTCCGGATGTCTTCAGACTCAGTCTCTAGATCTGTCTTCTTCCAGAGCAAGTGCAATCAGTTCTTCTGGAGCGTCTTGGAGGTTTAAAGTTTGTTTCCTTTCCAAACTTTAACTTAATGATTCTAGTATATGCTTAGGTAATTGTAGTCTTCAATGGATGTCCTTTTAGCTGGATCTTGACCGGATGCTTCCATTTGGATTTAGGAGATACTTTGTTTAAGTTTTTATTTCTATAAAACTTGATATGGATATTTTAATTTAATTGAGATTCTAGATCATTGTTTTCCAACAAACTCTAATGAGCTCAGGTAGGTGAAGAGCGAGCTATTGGAGGGAGTTAAGGACTCGGAAGGAGAGGTTTTGAAGGTACTGAAAAGTCTAAATATATATGATGCTCTGAGCAGCGACATTGTGATGTCAGAGGCTAAACAAGAACCATCCCTTCATTAGAAGCTTGGTCACATTCTAATCAAATCAACGATGTTCGTGCCGATGTATTCAATGATGGTCAAGCCCTTGATTTGGTACACAAGCAGATTTTTACTCATATTCGAAGCACCCCAGTCCTTGAAAGGGTGATGCGTGAAAATAGCCAGGCCAGAGCTATATCAAGCTTGACTCAGATCTCTAGGGAAGGACTTAAGGCCCAATTTAGAGTCGATCAGTCACAGTCATGAACACTTATGACACTCTTCTCTTGCTTAAAGGAACATGAATTCATTTCTCAAACTATTTATGAGTCCATGGTCAAGAACTTTTCAGCTAATATCTTTGGTGATCTGACCACATTTGAGGAAGCACTGAACTCGATTGATATTCAAACTCAAGCCATTTTTGATCCAATAACAATGGGGGAGAAGGATCGCAAGAAGGTTGAGCAAGCAGAGAAAGAGAGTGAAGCAAGGATTGCTGAATTTAACTATGAGCTGTCCCAGACTCTGATTCGCACTAAAAAGGAATCCTCTGAGCTTAGGAAGAGGAAAGGCAAGTATCCAATGCCATCAAAGCAGTAGAAGTCCAGATGGGATGAGCAAGAATACCAGAAGAAGGCTACTAGTTTGAAAGGACCTATTTTACCTGACAAGCTTTAGATTAGAATAGAATCTGTTGTAATCTTTAGTGCTGACTGTAAACTAAGTATAGGTTAAATATTTGTTGATCTGTACTCAGTTATCCATATATGAAAAGATGAATTATTTTGTTCTAAGTTAAGAACTTCTTAACTTCTTGTACTTTCTACAATATATCTATGCTGACCTTGTAGAAAAATATGAGAAGTGTTGAGGAATGTTGACCTAAGAGGAATCAAGGATTATAGGGGAGTTAGCATTCACTCTGAGAAAATTGAAGATGTTGAACGATGATATATCAAGCATTCTTTTAAGGTAACACTGATTTAATATCTTATTGATTTAATTCTCGCTTAGCTAACTGTCATTGATCAAAATGGGGGAGATTGTTGAACCCAGCACAAGGCTAGGCTGACTCAATGGATGACTCAGTATTATATAAGTTTTGATCATACCAATTAAGTTAAGTTTGAGTTAATTAAATCAATAATGATGTTAAAATAAATATTCTATGGTTATATGTGAGTTATTGAATTCAAGGGTAGAATTTTAAGTCTCCACTGACCTAGCTATTTAGTTTTAACTCTGAGTTGTTTTGGACTGAGCTGTGTACTTAGTCGCTGACTAAGCACTGTTCACTCAGCGCTCGATATTTAGATCGAGTTTCAACTGTGTTATTTAATTATTCATTTCGCTAAGTTACTTCACTTTTCCAGAAATGCTGACCGTTCCATTTAAGGAAAAATGGAATCTTGCTTTTTGTCAAGTTACTTTTATAGACATTAATGAAAGATGTCATACAAAAGACAAAAGGAAATAATGATGCAATAAAGACAAAAGCTTAGTGTAGATAAAGATAAAAGTTGTCGGGAGAAATGCTACACAAAGACATAGTGAAATTAGGTTGTTGTAGTGCGTATCTCCTACAAATATGCGACTTTGGAAGAATGTCAGATCGCCAGAAGGAATGGGAAGATGACACGTAGCAAGTCAGCGCAAGTTCTCTCTAACGAAAGACTGGCATCAAATGACAAAGATTCAAAATTGAAGCTTTGATTCAATCTATATCTAAGGGATTGATTTCTATTTCACAATGGTGGGATTCTATCTCCTAATGGATCGATTTGAAAAAGCAACGGGTGAATAGCTGAGCTCTTAAATTGCAGAAGATGCCAAGGGAAGTTTAACGGCTACATTCTTGATTTCAACTATAAAAGGAGCAAGAAGGCAAGTGTTGGAACTTGGTGAATACACCTGAATTTCTAAGAAGCAAAACTCTGTCAATTTCCAAGCTTTAAAGAAGTTCATTCAAGAAAGCATCTACTTAACGAGAATGTGCTTTGCAACAAGAGAGAGATTGGTATAGATCATTAGAACTATAATATCATATCTTTGTAACTAGATCAATGTTTCTATAAGTTGAATCTAACTCTTGTTTAGACTCTGTTGAGTTGCTTGTAGAAGAGGCTACTCTACTTAGCGGGTGAGTGATTAAAGTTTCGAGGGTACTTTCTATAGTTGAGACACTCTTGTGAAAGGCTTCTTAGCCTAGGGTAAAGGAGTTAAGATTAGTGGATTAAAGCCAAGACACTCTCTTGGGACTGAATGTAAGCACAGGTTACCGAACTAGTATAAAATCTATGTGTTCTTTACATTACTATTGAAGCTATACTTAGATTTTGTTCAGCCCGTTGACCTACTTAGCTCAGTTTGTTTAACTGCAAAAAAGTTATCTATTTAATTCTAGCAAGTCATTCAACCCCCTCTGACTCACTGAGTGTACGTATAGGGAACAACACATATAATCGCATTAGGCTGGCTCATGAGACCACTATTGGTCTAGATTCGCAGGTTTGAACATGCAAAGAAGGCATGACAAAAATTCAAAATTTAATCTAAAGTCCAAGGATCTCCTAAGCATGGCGTGATTGACAATATTACTAGTCTAAAATTATTCTAGGTCATAAATAGTTATTAAAAGGACCTAATAATAATTTAACCACTTACCAGTTGAGGAGTGAATCCCGTAGTCAGCAGAAAGACCCATCAGCTACGTGCACAGAATCGAAAGTAGAAGCCCTCTATAAATAGTCCACACGAGCACCACCGACCAAAACCTTCTAGAAAGGGAGTACCAATAAATAAGCGAAAGACAGCTAGATCTTCCCTACTAATTTATTCTAGAAGAAATTCCCTTAGTTTTATATTCAAAGTAAATACGTCTTTCGACGGATTACTTATGAGAACCAGAACAACTAAGAGAATAAGAGAGCAAGAGAAAGAGTTATGAATTATGGACGAAAAATAATGAAGGAGGAGGCTTCTGTTTATAGTGGTTAAGAATAAATCAAAAGAAAATGAAGTCCCTAACCTTAACCAATCAGAAATAAAATAAAAAGGGCAAAAAGGTTAATTATTAACCTAAATTGAGTTAGAACCTAACTCAAACAATGCCCATTCGACCAGCAGTCCTTGTAGGCCTGCGTAGGAGTGCAAGCCCACAAGCCTGTGCCATGCGCGTAGGCCTGCACATGATGCACAGGCCCGCATGTAGCACAGCCCATTTATGGGTTATGCTATATGCCGCACAAGCCCATAAGGGTTGCACGCCTGCACAGCCCTTTAGGCTTGCGTAGCGTGCATTGCAGGCTACATCTTGCAGTCCGCTTATGTGTGCCCCATGGGTCATATGCAGCACTATTCCAAACAGTGTTGTCGTTTGGCCTATACGCAAGCCTATTTATGTACTGTCTCATAGTATATTTATAGTCCCACTCACGCAGATTTAATTAATATCTAATAGTAATAAATCTCGCTAAATTCCAGTTCAAAATCCCCTTTATCTATTTTAACCTCCTTATTATTTATCAGGTTCACTGATTGAACAAGTGAATATTGGTCTAACCAATAATATGGTCTAACCATAATTTTGCCCTTCTAGATTAGACCTTGTCTAACGGTTCTTTACATGGCTCGGTTGTAACTCAAAGTGTGTGACCTTATAGGATCTCATAGTATCGAGCCGCCAAAAGTTTGACCTAGCTCAATTCCTTTTAGGAATTGACTAGCTTGGAGCTCCAGACTGTTGTGGACTCTGATTACTTTGATCGGACTAGCATACAGCATATGACTCCTCAACATTCAGAATATCACGTGCATTGTGACCTAATCCCAATTCTACAATAGTATCTATATAATTCACTCCTTCTATCAATGTTTAAGTAACATCTGGTTTCTAGGACTCGAGGTAAGTGTTAGTCCACTAGTAGCCTTAATGGCTACCCGAGTATTTACTCTTGCTACAAAAGTACACCACTCAACTATTTTGATGTGTTGATTAGGATCTCATCATGTCGACTCATACTCTGATTAGAGGTTATGAGTGTGTCACTTCCAATAAGTGGCCAAGGTACATCTCCTTTATATTGCTATAATGGAATGATAGATTCCATCTTGATTACTCAGCTTACCAACGAAAAAACATCAACTATATCCGTAATCACCCGTATCATCTAGTCTATAGAATGCTTAGGTATGACCCAAAGTATAGCAACATCTGAACAAGGTAACTAGAATCTCAGGTCTAAGGATATGCACATTAATTGCAATGAGACGATAAAACACCAACGCATAATATAGATTACTGAGTGTTGTCTCATAACGGTCTCCAATGTATTTCCCTGAATACATTCATGTGTTAACCCAAGGTACCACCCTCTAGCACTAGAGATATGCTACTCTAAATCAGATTCAAGAGGTATGAAGACACATGCTAGTCTATTTGTATTCATTAATGTCTAGTCTTAATGATACTATGAGTATGGATATTTAGACAAATCGTAATTGCACACAAACCAGTTCTCACCAACATAGTCCCACTATGCCCTTGCAATACGTGCTATGATTATGTCATGGAATTTTGCAAACACATCAATGAATATACTTTAAACTAGTCATAATATATTTTCACAGTCATTGATATAACAAAAGAATGCCTTTATTAATAAAACTTTGTTCGTACAAATAAAACTAACTAAGATATATCGCCATAATTGTCTCTAGGGCATACATCATATCTAACACACTACTCCTTCGGGCATGTCCCCAAACCAGCCCCACATCAAGATGCGTTGGTCGTGGAAATGGAAGTGGAAGGATTTTTAGTCATGAGAGTGTTGGTAGACATCGACAGCTCAGTCAATTTGATGACGCGATCCACTTACAATGCCTTAGGGTTAGATCCGAATAAGCTGCGGTTTGGTCAGGACCTAGTGCTGGGCTTAGATGGCCATGCCATAGAGGTTTTGGGATTAGCCACTCTACAGATCTCAATGGGTGATGACTCGACCAAATGGAAATCCCAAGCCAAATTCCTGGTGGTGGATATGCTCTTTGCGTATAATGTCATTCTAGGAAGACCAAATTTAGTCGAGTTGAAGGCAGTCATTAGCCTATGTTACCTCATGTTACTAATCCTAACCTGGAAAGGTATGGCCATGGTGAAAGGGAACCAACAGGTGGCACGAGAAACATATTTGGCCTCGCTACGATTCAAACCGACCCATCCCATAGAGGAGAGTTCCCTAGAGAGAACTGAGCCTCACGGGGAAATTGGAAACACTGGTCCTAATTCAAAATAGAGAAGTATTTGTCTTAGAGGACATGTTGCCCGATGCTAAAGCCGCCTTAATAGAGGTACTCAAAAGGAATGAAGGTTCATTTTCCTAGTCCAAGGCAAATATTGTGGGAGTTTATCCTAGAATTATGGAACATAGGCTCAACGTCGACCCAAAGGCCATCCCAGTGAAGTAGAAATGAAAGAACCATGGTCCCGAGAAGCAGCGGGCCATTGAGGAAGAAGTGGAAAAACTTTTCAAGGTCAGCCACGTGATAGAGGTGCAATACCCAGACTGGATGGCAAATGTAGTACTGGTCAAGAAGCCAAGCGGAGCATACAGAATGTGTGTATACTTCACCGACCTGAACAACGCATGCCCTAAGGACAGTTACCCACTGCCTAACATTGACTCCTTGGTTGATGTAACCATAGGGTATGAGTCTAATTCTACTGTGGATATGAAGACAAGATATAATCAAATCCATATGGCCAAATAAGATGTGGAAAAAACTTCATTCATAACCCATAAGGAAACATTTTATTATAAAGTTATGCCATTTGGATTGAAGAATGCAAGGGCGACATACCAGCATCTGGTAAACGAAATATTCAAAGGCATAATAGGAGAAATGGTGGAGTTGTATGTTGATGACATGATAATAAAGAGTAAGATGGCTGATGCACACCTTATCGATCTAGAAAAGGTGATGCAGGTCTTAAATCAATACAAGTTAAAGTTGAACCCAGAGAAGTGAGCTTTCGGCATAGCCGCAGGAAAATTCTTGGGATTCTTAATCTCCCATAGAGGAATTGAGGCCAACCCAAAAAAAATCAAGGCAATAATGGAATTACAGCCACCTAAAACCCTAAACAACGTACAACGGTTGAATGGAAAGATCAATTCCCTCGGCCGATTCATATCATGCTTGGCTCGGCAGTGCATGCCCTTCTATGAAACCTTAAAAGGAGCAAAAAAACTTTCATTGGACTGAGGAGTGCACTAAGGCATTTGATGAATTGAAGCAATTCCTATCCTAGCCACCACTGTTAAGCCGACCCACCCCCGACGGGTACTTATACCTTTACATTAGCACATCTGAAGAGGCTCTAGGCATGGCCCTAGTTAGGGAGGAGAAGGCAAAGCAATACCCTTCTTACTATTGCAGTAAAGTTTTGAGAGATGTTGAGTTAAGGTGTCCCCGCCTTGAGAAAGCCACTTACGCTGTCCTTATCGCATCTCAAAGAATGAGGCACTATTTCTAATCTCATATAATTATAGTCTGAATCAATATGGGATTGAAAATGGTCCTCCAAAGACCCCGAAACATCAGGCAGGCTAGCAGAATGGGCGGTAAAGTTATCTGAGTTTGATGTCAGGTTTGAACCAAGGAAAGCGATAAAGGCTCAGGCCTTAGCTGACTTCATACAAGAAGCCCTGATGCCCAAACCTACCATATTGTTGGAAGAGACATGGAAGGTCTTCATTGATGGAAGTTTGAAACAAGGCCAAGGTGGAATAGGGTTGCACATGGTAGGCCCGAGCGGTATGTTTATCAATCAAGCAGCAAGACTATCCTTTGCCACAACCAACAACACGACCGAATATGAGGCATTCATTTATTCCTAGCAACTAATTGAAGCAATACAGCCGGATTGGGTCCATATTTATAGTGACTTAAAGCTTGTGGTTAATCGGTTAAGAGGAGGGTATGCGACAAAGGACACAACCATGCAACAATACCTCAGCCTCGTCAGAGCGCTCGTTGATAGAATCAAGAAGGAAGGAATGAGACTAGAAATACAACACATACCTCGAATCCAGAACGCCAAAGCCAACAAGCTAGCCATGGAAGCCTCAGACCTTGGTGGAGACAACCACGTTCACTGCACCCAGCATTAGAGATAGCGAGGTCCTAGTAATACTACATGAGTTTGAACCGATATAGGAATGGTATTCACCAAAATAGAGGTACTTGAAATACTCCGTTCTCCTAGACGATGAGGTCGAAGCACAAAAGATAGTAAGAAATTCTTTTCGATATTTGATCCTAGGTAATCAGTTGTATCATTGGTCATTCAGCCATCCTTGAAAGAAATACCTAGGGAAGAGAGACGCTGATTATGTCCTACATGAATTCACGAAGGAATATGTGGTGGTCATGAGAAGAAAGATGCGATAGTTAGAAAAGCCAAGGTACAGGGATTCTACTAGCTGATGATGGAATTGGACGCTAAAGAGATGATTAAAAGGTACAAATCGTGCCAGGCCTATGCAAAGAACATCAAAGCTTTACCCACGGAGATGATAGTTATTCGAGTGGCATGGCCCTTTTTTACCTAGGGCATGGATATAGTCAGCTCGCTGCCTGTGGCATAATATCAGAAGAAATGGATCATCATTTAGGTCGATCACTTCTCAAAGTGGGTCGAAGCCGAGGCCATATCAACAATCTCCTCGATTCAATTTATATAGTTTTTCTATAAATGCATCATCACAAGGTTTAGAATACCACACACTTTAATCACTGACAACGACACACAGTTCAAATGTGAGACCTTTAAAGCATATTGCAAAGGCCTCAAGATAAACCTGCGGTTTTCTTTTGTGTCTTACCCTCAATGCAATGGTATGACCGAGGTAACTAATAAAACAATCATCAATGGAATCAAAATGAGAGTACTCAAGCACAGATCAAGCTGGGTCGATGAGCTACAAAATGTCCTATGGTCCTATCATACCACACCAAGAACTGCAACCGGAGAGATGCCATTTACACTATTGTTTGGAACTGAGGCCATGGTCTCGGTTGATATAGGCACCCCCAGTGAGAGAGTGTCACACTATGTCAATCAACCAGTAATGACAAAAAGCTAAGGCTAAACTTAGATAACCTAGAAGGGAGATGAGATCAAGCACACGCTAAGATAGCCGCCTACAAGTAAAGGGCTGCCTCGGCTTTCAACAAGAAAGTGAAACCTCGAAGCTTTCAAATTGGAGAGCTCATCCGACGATCAACCGAGGCATCATGAACACAGGCAGGCCAAGGCAAGCTCGATATCAACTGGGAAGGCCCCTTCAAAATCAATCAGAAGATTGAGCTCAATAATTATAAGTTGCAGGATATGGAAGGGAAATTGTTGCCTCAGACATGGAATGTCGCGGCATTGAGGGAGTTTTTTATCGGGGAGTAGTCCACCTCGGCATTTTAATAGTTTATTGAATAAATTTAGTAGTCCGTCTTGCATGAACGTCGGTCCTATTTGTGGTATTAGTTAATAGTCCTTATTGTGGGTCAGTCTTATGTGAGCGGTAGTTTTGGTGTTATTTTATTTTAGCTAGTAACGTCAATATATTTTAATACCTGGATGTACTCCTCAACTAATATTAATTATATTTCCAATTTTTGTTCAAGTGAAGAAAATCTTCAAGTACTACATAAACCGACGCGTAAGGAGTGAGTTGCCCCAAAGATGGGCTCCCTTTACAGTAAGGAGCAAATACAAAATTAAAAGAATGAACCAAAGTTAAAAAGCAAGTTCATATTTAAACATAAAACAAGTTTACAAGTCCTTGGGGGACTGAGATAGAACTTCATCCTCGGCCTCACCTATCTCACTAAGAACCAAGGTGGCATATGAATGATACGATAAAGCTTTCTCATCCTCACCCTTTCTCTCTTCATCCTCACCACCCTCTTCATCAACTTTCCTTTTATCGCCACTGAGGTTAAACAAACGAATGTCCTCAGACCATGCATAATTTTTGCATCAGCTTCCGGCTCCGGGAGAAGAGCTAATTCATTTAAGTTCGAGGCGGGGCAATTAAACTTCTCTTGTACTTTTCAAAGAAAGTTGGAGTGGTAGTTAACTTTGTAGCGCTGCGACTGATCCTTCACCATAACTTCCTTCTTCTAGTAATGATGCTTCAAAGCCTTACCAAGATTGATATAAAAATCACGACTCTTGCTCACCTCCTCCAATTTCTTCGCCTCTGCACGGGCCTCACTCTTCAACTTCTCCACCTCGACCACCAGAGTCTCCTTCTCCTCCTTTCTAACTCTTCTCTATGCTTTCGCGCATTCTCCTTAGCCATATCGACCATCACCTCTTGCAGATGCTTCATTTCCTGCTCCTTCACTAGTGCCTCCTCTTTGCTCTCGTCTCTCTCTTTCTTCAGCTGTGCAACCTGAGAGTCAAACTACTTATTTAAACACCGAAGAGCCTCAATCTGGTCGTCCTTCTTCACTAGGGCCTCGGTCAAATAGACCGCATTGGATAGGGTCTGTATCATCGAATTACGACCTTAGATGATAAGATAAGAAAGAATCAAAGTAGTTGGCCAGGGAAATGAAAACTTAGGGTGATAAGATGAGCTTGATGGCGAAGAGCATGATGCCTCTCAGCCTCGGAGGATAGACGTGTGAAACTAGGATGGTATGGTTGATAATAGTGCTAGTATTAAATTACTATAGGTGATAAACACTTATTAAAAGGACCTAAAAATAATTTAACCACTTACCAGTTGAAGCTTGAATCCCAATATTGGCAGAATGACCCCTCAGCTATGTGCACAGACTCCAAAGTAGAAGCCCTCTATAAATAGTCCACACGAGCACCATCGACCAAAACCTTCTAGAAAGGAAGAACGGATAAAATAGCGTAGAATGGCTAGCTCCTCCCTACTAATTTATTCTAGAAGAAAATTTCCTTAGTTTTCTATTCTAAGTAAACACGTCTTTTAACGGATTACTTTTAGGAATCAGAACTACTAAGAGAATTAAAGAGCAAGAGAGGGATTATGAAATTCAGAATAAAAAATAATGAAGGAGGAGGCCTCTATTTATAGTTGTTAGGAATTATTAAAAGGACAATAAAGTCCCTAACCTCAACCAATCAGAAATAAAATAAAAGGGCAATTAGGTATTTAATAAACCTGATTAGATTTAGAACTAAACTCTAATAGGGAGTTTGCTACAAGTGTCCAGGCCTATAAGCCCACAGTAGCACAACCCTTGCAGGCTATGCTACCTAGTGTTATGCGCTGGCCTGTTAGGTTGCGCACCTGCGCAGACCAACAAGTTGCACCAAGTGCAGCTCCTGCTGGGCTGCGAACCAGCGTAGCCCAGCAGGCCACACTTTAGTGCATAGCGGACTGCGCACTACATTCCACTATCCCCAAGGACCCAATATGGCCCTTGAGTAGTGTTGTTCACCCACAACACTGCCTTAGCCCACACGCAGATCGAGTCTAAAATTATCCAATAATTTTCTCATCGATCCACTTGCACTAGTTCAAGAATACCCAGTATTCTTTAACTGTGCTATCTTTTGGTTCTTAATCCCTTTATTTATTTTATCCTCCTTATTATTTATCATGTTCATTGGTCCAACCAATGAATATTGATCTAACCAATATGTTATGGTCTAACCATATTTTCTTGATCTTCTAGATAAGACCTAGTCTAACGATTCTTTACTTAGCTCGGTCGTAACTCAAAGTGTGTGACCTCATAGGATCCCGTATTATTGAGCCTCCAAAAATTTAACCTAGCTCAATCCCTTTTAGGAATTAACCAGCTCGGAGCTCTAGACCGTTATGGACTCCAATTACTTTGATCGATTATAGTGGCCTCTAGCAAAGGCATATGCCCCTCAATATTCGGAACATCACATGTATGTGGCTTAATCCTGGTTCTGTAATAGTATTAATAAATTCACTCCTATAAACTGTTAAGTATGATCTGGTTTCTAGGACTCGGCTTAAGTGTTAGTCCACTCATAGCTTTAATAGCTACCCCAGTAGTTTAGTCCTACTGCCAAAGGACACTACTCAATCATTTAATGTGTTGATCAGGATCCCATCCTATCAACGCATACTCTGATCAGAGGTTTATGAGTGTGTCACTTCTAACAAGTGGCCGAGGAACATCTCCCTTATATTACTATAATGGAGTGATAGATTCCATCTTGAATACTCAGCTTACCAACGGACAGACATCAACTATACCCGTAATTATCCATGACATCCAATGTCATAGAATGTATAGGTATAATCCAAAGTATAGCAACATCTGAATAAGGTAACTAGTATCTCAGGTCTAAGGATATTTGTATTGCTATTGCAATGAGACGATTAAAACACCAACACATAATATAGATTACCGAGTGTTGTCTCATAGCGGTCTCAAATGTATTTCCCTGAATACATTTATGTGTTAACCCAAGGTACCACCCTCTAGCACTGGAGATATGCTACTCTGAATCATATTCAAGAGATGTAATGACACATGCTAGTCTATCCATATTCATCAATGTCCAGTCTTAATGATACTGCGACTAGGGATATTTAGACAAATCATAATTGCACACGAACCAGTTCTCACCAACATATTCTCACTATGCCCTTGCAATATGTTCTATGATTATGTCATGGAATTTTGTAAACACATCAATGAATATATTCTAAACTAGTCATAATATATTTTCACAGTCATTGATACAACAAAAGAATGCCTTTATTTTTTTGTCGCGAAAGAATGATTGCCTTTATTAATATAGCTTTGTTCATACAAATAAAACTAACTAAGATATATCGCCCTAATTGCCTTTGGGGAATACATCATGTCTAACAATCTCCCACTTACACTAGAACTAATTAGCTACGTGCCGTAAGCCATAACTATTAACATGCTGGTCATGCTTAATCTGTGTCAAAGGCTTGGTCAGACCATCGGCCAGGTTCTGATCTGTAGGTACGTATTCCATCTATATATCCTTATCCCTTATCATATCTTGAACTATATGATATTTTCCATGTATATGTCCATTTCTCTTATGAGACTGTGGTTCTTTTGCCTGAGCAATAGCCCCAGTGTTATCACAATATATTACTATTAAATCCTCACTGTTAGACACTAGGTCGAGATCACCAATAAATCTCTTTATCTAGACAGCTTGTTTTGCTGCTTCTGAAGTAGCAATGTACTTAAATTTAGTGGTTGAATCAGCAGTCGTATCCAATTAGGAACTCTTCCAAACAACTACCCCTCCATTTAACATAAATAGGTAACTTGACTGTGACTTTTAGTCATCTCTATTAGATTGAAAACTCGCATCTGTGAATCCCTTTACTGTTAGATCACCTCCTCCATATACTAAGAACATTTCCTTATTCCTTCTCAAGTACTTAAGGATATTCTTAACGGCCTTCCAATGCTTCTCACCTAGATCCGATTGAAATCTGCTTGTGATGCTCAATGCGTGTGAGACATCAGGCCATATACATACCATAGCATACATGATAGATACTATTGCGGATGCATAGGGTATTTCTTTCATGCGCAATCTCTCCTCTTGTGTCCTCAGATACTCAGATTTAGAAAGGTTAATTCCATGAGACATTGGAAGATAACCTCTTCTTGATTGCTCAAGGCTAAATCTAGTCAATACCTTGTCTATGTATGTATCTTGTGAATGACCTAGCAGCCTCTTGGATCTATCTCTATAGATCTTTATACCTAGTATAAATGCTTCTCTAAGGTCCTTCATGGAGAACTTTCTTGACAACCACGACTTTACCATTTGAAGAAGAGAAATTTCATTTCCTATTAGCAGTATGTCATTAACATATAGCATAAGGAAAATGACTGCACTCCCATGAACTTTCTTGTATACACAAGGCTCATAAGCTTTTGATATAAAATCTAACTCTTTAATCGTATCATCAAACCTTATATTCCAACTCCTGGATGCTTGCTTAAGTCCATAAATGGATCTTTGCAGCTTGCATACCTTCAAGCCATTCTAAGATGTAAAACCCTTAGGTTGTATCATATATACATCTCAATCCATGTTTCCATCTAGGAAACCAGTTTTCATATCCATCTACTAGATCTCATAATCATAATGAGCAGCAATGGCCAAGGGTATCCTTATGGATTTAAGCATGGCTACTGGTGAAAAGGTTTCATCATAGTCAATTCATTCTCTTTGGCTATAACCCTTTACCACCAACCTTGCCTTATAGGTAATTACATGACCATCCATGTCAGTTTTCTTCTTGAAAACCCATTTGCAACCTATGGGTCTAACCTCATCAGGTGAATCAGCTAATTCCCATACTTGGTTTTTATACATGGAATCCATTTCTGATTTCATGGTTTTGAAACATTTATCAGAGTATGAGCACTCCATTGCTTCCTTATAGGTCTTAGGTTCATCATCCTCCATTAGAAAGATTTGTTTATCATCCGTGATGAAAAATCCATATCTTTCAGGAGCGTTGGGAACCCTGCCAGTTCTACACAATGGTTATTATGTAACAGGTTATTCCTCGATCATACTCTATTATGTATCAGGCGTAGGAATTATCAGTTGATTATCTTGTTTGCCTACTTGAACCTCAAATTCAAGGTTGCTCCCACTAGCTTTTGCATGCATGTGTTCCTTCTCAAGGAACTGAGCGGTCCTAGAAACAAATACCTTTTGTTCCTTAGGAGTATAAAAGGTATATCCTACTGTCTCTTTAGAATAAACTATAAACAAGCATTTGTTAGCCCTAGCTTCCAGCTTGTCTGACATTATCCATCCTTTTTACATATGCAGGACATCTCCAAACTCTCAGGTGAGAAAGAGAGGGTTTCTTACCATACCACCTTTCGTACGGTGTTGTATCAACCAATTTTAAGGGCACACGGTTTAGTATATAAACTGCACTCTCAAGTGCGTATCCCTAAAAGGATTTGCTGAGACTTGCTTGGCTCATCATAGACCAAACCATGTCTAACAAAGTTTTGTTCCTCCTCTCAGACACACCATTATGCTGAGGAGTATAAGGAGGGGTCCATTGGGGTAATATTCCATTATCCCTTAGACAATTTTGAAACTCTTGGCTTAAATATTCTCCACCTCGGTCTGACCATAGTGCTTTAATATTCTTTCCAAGTTGTTTCTCAACTTCATTCTTATATTCTTTGAACTTTTCAAAACTATCTGATTTGTGCCTCATAAGGTACAAATACCCATATCGTGAGTAATCATCGATAAAAGATATGAAGTAGATGAATCCTCCATGTGTTGAAATATTTATTGGACCACATACATCCGTGTATATTATTTCCAATGTACTTGTGGCACGTTGTCCATTTCCTTTAAAGGGTTTCTTTGTCATTTTGCCTAATAAATGAGGTTCGCATGCCCCATAGGACTCCTATCTATTGGTGGCAAGTCACCTCCTTTGTGTAACTTAGATAAGTGGGCTTCGTTTATATGGCCCAAACGACAATGCCATAAGTAGGATGATTTGTCTTTATCTAATTTCAATCTCTTAGCATCATTCATATTAAAAATTTCAGCTTTAGTATTTAAAACATATATGCCATCAATCAAAACTCCATTGCCATAAAGAACACTATTTTTACAAATTTGACAATCTTGATTATTAAATAAAACTTCAAATCCTTCTACCGCTAAACACACAACAGAAATAATATTCTTAGTAACAACCGGAATATAATAGCATTTATTTAATTCTAAAACTAGGCCACTTGGCAATTTGAAAATATATGTTCCTACAGCTGATGCAGCAACCCATGCTCCATTTCCAACTCATAGGTCCAACTCTCCTTTAGCCAGCCTTCTAAGATTCTGCAAGCCCTGCATAGAAGTACAGATATGAGTACGACATCTAGTATCTAATACCCATGTACACTCATAAAGAACTGTAGTGAAATTTTCAATCATGAACATACCTGAAGTATAAGCATCTTTCAGTTTTGTCTTCTCATGCTCAGAAAATGCAGCCATAAGCCGTTCCACTCTCACTTCAGTAAGCTCAACATGATTTCTCTAACATTCTGCCTCCTTCATGAGTTTTCTTTTGACTTTTAAAGCTCTTATCCTTTTGATCTTGAGGTCTTCAGCAATAAATCAATCTTCTAAATCATTTCGATATTGAATATCAACCAGCTCGAGCATATCATTTGAGATAACCCACAGTCATGACTCTTAAAGGCAAATTCTGATTTAAATGAATCGTACCTCTCAGGCAGACCTTTTAGAACTATTCCTTTTAAGTCATCCAGACTATAGTTAATTCCAAATTTCTTTAGCTCCTCTGAAGTGTCATACACGTGTATAACAAGTTCAGCTACTGAAGAGTCATTTCCCATTCCCACATAATGCATGAAACTTTCCAGTTCATCAAGTTTTGGGAGATTCTGAAGCAATGACTCCAAGTCTACTTCCAGGTACAAATTCTGATATTTAGGTAGCATTCCATCGACCATCAAGTATTTCACTAACTTACAGTCTCTTTGATGCTTTCTATAATCATCAATTTTGCAAGTGAAGGCATTTGCACCGGGATGTTCAGGACATGGGTTATTAAGAACATAACTCAAAGCATTACTCTCGAGAACCACTTTTACCACCTCGAACCACTCGATGAAGTTCCAGCCTTTAAATTTAATTTTGTCAAGCGGATGATTATTGATTGTTTTGTTAAGAGGATACATACTCAACCTAGACATAAGAAAAGAATTATTGCTTTAGACTTAGTTCTTGTACATGCATTTAATTTAAGGTCTTTTAATTAAATACATATTCCTACTATTTTATCAAGGTTCAATTCAAAAACATAATAGCCCCTTCTATTATTTTTCGGGAAACATGGTCCAACCATTTTCCTTAGTAGGTAGCATCTATAACTCATTTAAGCTAACCCCCGCTATCACGAGTCAAGCCAACCCAAATAGCTATTGGAGGATCTATTCCATTTACATCTAATGCAATTGCTAATCCATTTGAGTCCCAACAAATGGATGTGCATAACCAATTATAAGACTCCTCAAATGATGCCTCCAGCCCAGCATTAGCTCCGATATTACAGACAACTAACCCAGTCCGGTTAAGACTTAACCCTAATTTAAATCATATGAATAGATGATGTTAAAGAAGAAGGCATGCTATGCGTGAGCAATTCATTCAATGAAAAGGCCCAAAAGCACATATTCGATTATTTAGGAAGGCTAATTTTGTCTTAATATTTTAATGGGGATTTATTGGTGCAACCGGTCTCGCCTAACCTAGGACTTATACATGGACATGATTATGAAACTATAACTAATTCCAGGCTAAAAGAAATTAGTAGGCCCAACCTAAGGGTCATGCTCAACTGGTAATTCATAATCATTCCATCATGCTAAGACTCCACATAGCATGCAAAACAAATAAGGGGGTTGATTGTTTAAGTTCTTGCACCTATGTTTGTAAGTTTTAATTTAACAATTTAAACTTTCATTTGTATATAATAAATCCAATTCATTATACTAGAAATCAACTAATTCAAAAAGTCCCTTTGGTAATTGGAATCTAGAACCGACGAGAATTCCCAGGTAGGAGAGGCCCCCTTGAAGTGAATGAGCAACCAAGTCCAATCCTTGCTAGAATAAACACGGGCCCTTCTAACTCAGTTAACCATAGACTAATTAAATTAAAGATTTCGTTCTTTTCTAATTTAAGAATTATTCCAAATAATTCAAAATTTAAAGCATTTACAATTTCAAGTAAAACAATGTTAATTTCTAGATAACTACCCTGACTAAGTTTGAGAACACTTAATCTAGTTATCACAGCAATTTCTATGGTAAGAAATAAATTCCTAGGCATGACATAGCATACACAAAAATATTTCATAGAAAATCAGACCTAACATATTTCTAATCAATTATACAATCGCATTAGATAGGCTCATGATACCACTATAGGTCTAGATTAAGGTTGTAGAAAGTAAAACAAGTGCAGCGAAAGTTTAAAAATTTAATCTAGTTCCCTAGATCTCCTAAGCATGGCATGATTGATAATAGTGCTAGTCTTAAATTATTCTAGGTCATAAACACTTATTAAAAAGACCTAAAAATGATTTAACCACTTACCAGTTGAAGCGTGAATCCTAATGTCGGCAGAATGACCCCTCGCCTATATGCACAAACTCCAAAGTAGAACCCCTCTATAAATAGTCCACATGAGCACCACTGACCAAAACCTTCTAGAATGGAAGAACTGATAAAATAGCGGAGAATGGCTAGCTCCTCCCTACTAATTTATTCTAGAAGAAAATTCCCTTAGTTTTCTATTCTAAGTAAATACGTCTTTCGACGGATTACTTTTAGGAATTAGAATAACTAAGAGAATTAGAGAGCAAGAGTGGGATTATGAAATTCAAGATGAAAAATAATGAACGAGGAGGCCTCTATTTATAGTGGTTAGGAATTATTCAAAGAACAATAAAGTCCATAACCTCAACCAATCAGAAATAAAATAAAAAGGGCAATTAGGTATTTAATAAACCTAATTAGAGTTAGAACCAAACTCTAATGGGGAGTTTACTTGGGGAGCAAACTCCCCATACTAATCTACAACTACTAGCTGAATGGCCAGCAGTTCTGGTTCGGCCTGCGCGAATAGCCCACAGTAGCACAGCCCTTGCGGGCTGTGCTGCCCAGCATTGTGCGGTGGCCTATTGGGCTGCTGGCATGTTGGTCTACGCATATGTGTAGCCCAATAGGCTACACACAGTACAGCACCTGCTAGGCCGCACACCAGCACAGCCCAGCATGTCGCGCTCTAGTACGTAGTGGGCTGAGGACTATAGCCCACTGTCCCCATGGCCCCAATGCGGGCCTTAAGTAGTGTTGTTCACCCACAACACTGCCTTGGCCCACACGTAGATCGAGTCCAAAATTATCCAGTAATTTTCCCATCGATCCACTTATACCAGTTCAAGCAATACCTAGTATTCTTTAACTGTTCTATCTTTTGGTTCTTAATCCCTTTATTTATTTTATCCTCCTTATTAGGTCCAAGCAACGAATATTGACCTAACCAATATGTTATGGTCTAACCATATTTTCTTGCTCCTCTAGATTAGACCTAGTCTAACGATCCTTTACTTAGGTTGGTTGTAGCTCAAAGTGTGTGATCTTATAGGATCCCGTAATATCAAGCCACTAAAAGTTTAACCTGGTTCAATCCCTTTTAGGAATTAACCGGCTCGGAGCTCCAGACTGTTATGGACTCCAATTACTTTGATCGGTCATAGTGGCCTCTAGCAAAGGCATATATCCCCTCAATATTCGGAACGTCACGTGCATGTGACTTAATCTCGATTTTGCAATAGTATTAATACAATTCACTCCTTCTATTAACCATTAAGTACCATCTGGTTTCTAGGATTCGGCTTAAAAGATAGTCCACTAGTAGCTTTAATAGCTACCCTAGTAGTTTAGCCTTACTGCCAAAGTACACTACTCAACCATTTAATGTGGTTATTAGGATCCCATCCTATCAACTCATACTCTGATCAGAGGTTTATGAGTGTGTCACTTCTGACAAGTGGCCAAGGTACATCTCCCTTATATTGTTATAATGGAGTGATAGATTCTATCTTGACTACTCAGCTTACCAACTGACAGACATCAACTATACCCGTAATTATCCGTGACATCCAATCTCATATAATGTATATGTATAATCCAAAGTATAGCAACATCTGAACAAGGTAACTAGTATCTCAAGTCTAAGGATATTTGTATTACTATTGTAATGAGACGAGTAAAACACCAACACATAAAATAGATTACCGAGTATTGTCTCATAGCGGTCTCCAATGTATTTCCCTGAATACATTCATGTGTTAACCCAAGGTACCACCCTCTAGCACTGGAGATATGCTACTCTGAATCATATTCAAGAGGTATGATGACACATGCTAGTTTATCCGTATTCATCAATGTCCAGTCTTGATGATACTACGACTAGGGATATTTAGACAAATCATAATTGCACATGAACCAATTCTCACCAACATAGTCTCATTATGCCCTTGCAATACGTGCTATGATTATGTTATGGACTTTTGCAAACACATCAATGAATATATTCTAAACCAGTCATAATATATTTTCACAGTCATTGATATAACAAAAGAATGCCTTTATTAATATAACTTTGTTCGTACAAATAAAACTAAGATATATCACCCTAATTGCCTCTAGGGTATACATCATGTCTAACATGTATTCCACTTCACGTAAAATGGCCAAAAACCAAGCTTGTAAAGGGCGTTCTTCGAAAAGATTATTTTAGCATCAGTGTCAAGGTGGACCCAGAATCACTTCATCTTAAAGCCCATCACCGAATCCTTCTAGTGCACTAGCTTGTTCATCTTAAGTCGTGCCTTTCCCTAACATAAGCAGTTGCCCACACCTTTTTACATGGGATGATAAAAACATCAAAATACCATACCATCCAGCCACATGTCCAAGTCCTGGCATAACTAAGTGATCAGAAGTAGCTCTATGAGCGCATTAGGTGATACCTGGGAAAGGCAGACCTTAAACTCTGCTAATACGGATCGAATAAGCCTACTCAAAGGAAGACAAAAAACCCCCAATTGATATGTAGAGTGAATATAGAAAAGACATTATTTGAAGGATTATCCACCATGACTAATTTTGTCGGAGCGGTCCCATAGGCACCAGTATGACCCGCCAATAAAATTTCCATATAACGGTCGACCATTTCTTGATCAAGCTTCAAACGGTGTGAATGATGGCATCCGGTGCTGTCACCATAGATTTAGGGATACTAGTGTTCATTTCAGGGTTATACACCTTCAGCTCGAAGAATGTCAATGTCAAAACTGTATCGCTTGTATAAGGTTCAGCATTCCGACCCTCCGACCTAAAAGTATACGAGTTATGCGATTCTTCTGCAAGATCAACATAAGATGACCCAGGGTAGCCTTGTATGTGTACGGTCCGCAGGGGAGGCGCAGGAATTGGTTCCATAGTACTGGAATGGCGTTGAGTAGAGGGAACCGAGACTGAGGTCAACGCATAAGTCGATGAGGAAGTAGAACCCAAGGCTGAAGAGGAGACTTATTGATCCATAAAATAAATAAAAATAAAACTTGTCGATGTCAATAGGGCCGATACAAGAGGATTAAAGCAAAAGTTCTAGAAATCATGGTGAGGAATGAGAGCTTTGCCCCGCTATTTATAAGGAAGAAAGGGCGGTAAAAGTTTGAAATTTGAACTAAACCGTCAGGAAATTATGACCTAGAGAAGCCCAAGCAATTGCACATCAAACACGCTGAAATTAAAGAGGCGCACGTGAAACCTACGAGGGATATGGTTACGCCCTTTCGCATTACAAGTGTGGAAACCTCGATTCAGCCATCTCCTAGGGAGATAAAGCCGACCAAAGGTATAAGTAAACGACCCCAGTTTAATAGAGTAAAGAAACAGAATAATAGAAGACAGCTGAAATAGAGCATGCAAAATGAGAACAAAACTTTATTTATAGAATATAAAACTGAGCTCACAAAGGCCAAACTCGTAGCCTACATAAGTAAGTCAACTTAAAATGTAAAACCGAGCTCACAAGGGCCGAGCTCATGGCCTACAAGAAATAAAAACCCATAGCCTAAGTGGTGCAAAGTGGCAAGTTAGGAGAGGACAGTAGTGTTGGATATGATGTATGCCCTTAAGGCAATTAGGGTGATATATCTTAATTACATAATAGTACGAATAATTTGTTTAATCAATAAAGGCATTTAATCTTTTGTTTATATCAATGTGTTTATATATATTATAGCTGGTTAAATATATTCATTGATGTATGTATACAAAAGTCCTTGACGTATCATAGCATGAAGTCAGAGAAATTATAGTTGGACTATATTTAATGGAACCTGCTACATGTGCAATTATGATTATGTCTGAACTATCCCTAGTCATAGTTTCATCAAGAAAGGATATTGATGAAGCGGAAAGACTAATATGTGGTCAACTTTCTTGGAAAGGGTCCAAGAAGTTAATCTCCTAAGGAATGAAGGTGGTGCCTTAAGGTTGACACATGGATATATATGGGAGATATATTGGAGACCGTAGTAAGATAAACACTTGGTATATATATCAATGTGTTAGTGTTTATATTCATGCAATAAGCTTTGCGAATGTCCTCATACTTGAGATAATAGTTACCTTGTGTGGTACTATTCCTATACTTTGGGTCATTACTATGCACTCATTAATTTAGGGTGTTATAGGTGATTACGGGAATAGTGATGATAGCATATTGGTAAGCTAAGTAGTTGGAAAGAATCCATCACTCCAAATATATTAAGGAGTTGTACCTGGCCACTTGTTGAAGTGATGATTGCCATAAACCTCTGATCAGAGTATGTGTTTGATAGAAATAGTTTCTAGTCAAACACACTAGGGTAAAAGGCAATGTACTTCGGTAATAAGTAAACTACTAGGATAGCTTGGAGCAACCTCGCTATTAGTGGGTTAACACTTTAACTAAACCCTACAAACCAGGTGGTACTAATATTAAAGAATGGAAGGAATTTATCGCACTGGATAACTATTGCATTAACCGGGATTAAGTCATAAGCATAAATGATGTTCTGAGTAATGGGGGATGGTAGACCCTTGCTAGAGACGTACTACATTTGTTTAAGGTAATAGAGTTCTATTTACGGTCTAGAACCTCGAGCTAATGGTTTCATTAGAACAAGGGTTGGTTAAGCCTTAACAGCTCAATACTCAAGGATCCTATAAGGTCACACACATTGAACCTTCATCGGATAAAGTAAAGAACTAATAGATTTATTATATTACAAAAATATAATATATAAATAATAATTGGATTATTATTTAATTTGTTAGAAATGATTAGATCATATGGTTTCACGAAGGATTTGTTTTTTACAGGTAACTAATTAATTAGGGTCATAAATAAATTGTCTACGTTGATTAGATCATTTTTATAAGCCAAGGAATTTATCTTTGACCGGTAACTAATTTATTAGGGACAAAAAATAATTATTTATTTTGATAAGGATTTAAAAGGGAATTTTCCAATCGGGGCAAAAGGGGGTCGGACCCTACGGAAATGGGGCCCAAATTTTTGGGCTCATTTAGGCTGAATAAGGGGCTATGGGCTCACCATTGCGAGCCAAAGTGCTGGGTCACACCAGCGCTGGGTGTGCCCAGTACGGCCTAGCTTGAGGCACACACAGCGTGCGCTGCACGCTGTGTGCGGCAGGGCAGCTCACGGGCCCTATTGGACCCACGTGGCTGACTCGTGTATGGGATGTGCATTTTGCACATCCTACATTGGAAAATAGGGGAAGCTTTTTGCTTCCCCAAGCCTACATAAAGGCTCTCCCATGCTCCTTTTCAAATTGCACCTTCATCTTAAAGTATAAATCCTAAGCGAGATTCGCAAAGATAAATCTCTCGGGTATTGAGCGCAGTTCTTTTTTAGGAGCCTGAATTTATTCGGGCACCTCTAGTTTATATTTTCGGGTAAGGCTTTTGGAGTGGTCTAGCAACTACTCGAGGCTTCTTAGTTCTTCCTCCCGGGGAGGTTTTGGTTGGTAGGGTTCGTGTGGATCCTCATAGAGGCTATCCTACACTTGGAGGCTTGTGCAAGAGGGTTCTGCTAAAGCACGCTTCAACTGGTAAGTTTTCTTTCTTTCTCTTTCATTATTAGGTCTTTTTCTTTAAGCATTTTTAGACTTAATAATATGCTTAGGTTGTTTTGCATGCTTAGTTTATTTTATGCTTAGATTATAGCTTAGAATTATAACATGCTTAGTTTATAGCTTAGAGTTATAACATGCTTAATATAAAATAAATGTGCTAGGATATAATTGAGAATTATGGTATGCCTAGCCTTTTTGCATGCTAACCTAGGTAGAGAATTATTTAGTTAAGGCTTTATTTAATTTATATGCAACTTATAGGAGTTCCTGAGGACATGGACAAAATTTTAAATTTTCGCCATGCCTGTTATGCATGTTCAATCTAACTATCAGTTTCTAATAGTGGTATCAGAGTCTGCCTATTTAGTGCATAATTAAGTTAGAAGCAAACTGAATATTATTTTCTATATGAAATGATTTGTTTATTTAATTGTTTGGAACAATATATATGAACTTGTGCCTTTCATTTCAAGGATAGAAAATAGTTATGAATAAATTTGAATAAGCCTGCTCAACTTACATAAATTATACAAGTGTCAATAATTTATTTAAATTACATGGATTATAGATGCTTCCAATTTACATAAATTGGAAGAACGAAATTTATTAGTTCAAGAGAATCCATTAGTCTTCAGTTTTGTACCCATATTTGTTCTGGCTGAGGATTGGACTTGATGTCTAGTCCTTATAGGGCACCTCTCCTACCTGGGAACTTATATCGGTGCAACTTGAATTGACCAACCGGAGGATTAATATGAACTAATTTATTTCTAGTATATAAGATGATGCTTATATATGTTTCTATAACAAAGTAAAAAATTAAATTTATTGAATAAAAGGTTAAAGGAAATGTAATATATATTTAACAAATAAAGTGTTAATTATTTTTCATATAATCTAAGTTGATGGAATAATTATAATAAAGAGCTTGAACCCCCCTAAGGTTGGCCCTTATAAATTAATTCTAAAATACCCTGAATTAATATAAGTTATTATAAATATGTCCATCTGCTAAAATCCTAGATTGGGCGAGGCGTTTAACACCAATAAAATCCCAAAGTAAATATATTAAGGTAAGTTGTAGTCTTTCTTACTCAAATTTATAATACGGTCTCTTTGCGCTATCAAAGTGTTACGCAAAGCATTCCTTCTAGTCCACATTGATTGGTTGTAAAGTTTGGGATAGGGTCTACCTTAACAGAACTGGGGTAGTCCACCATAAAATTGGGGACTAGGCCCAGATCTAAGACATATTCAAGGAGATACTAATATAAGAGCACACGTCCCTTGGGATTAGGGAACTTGAATGAATTAGCAATTGCATGCGATGAAAATGGAATGGGATTCCAACTATGACTTACTATTATGACTTGACTCATAAAATTGGGGGTTGTAATAGACTAGTTATAGATACTACCTACTAGGAAATTTACTTGGCTAAAATTTCTGAATTCAATAGAATTGGCTATTGTAAATTTTGAAGAAAATAGTAGGACAAATGTATTTAATTAAAAGACCTTATATTTAATGCATGTACTTAAACTAATATCTAAACTCTTTTTCTTTTCTTATATCTTAGGTTGAAAATGACTTCCAATGTTAATCTCCGTATGTTACTTGACACCAAACTGAATGGCTCGAACTTTTTTGATTGGTTCCGAGCTATGAGAATTATTCTCAGATCCGAGGGAATTGCCTATGTTCTAAGTGAAATTTTCCCTATTGAACCTGATTTGAGGATCATGTGGAGCATGAGGCCTGGTTAAAGCACAGGAAAGATCATGAGACTCATGTTGGGGTCCATGAATCCTGAGCTTTAAAAATAACATGAGAACAAGACCTTGGAGGACATAGTTCTCCATCTTGAAGAGCTCTTTTCGGAGCAGGAAAGGACAGAGAGGTATGAGACCTCCAAGCTCCTTTTCGGAACCAAGATGCAGGTTGGCACCTCTGCCTCTCAACATGTAGTAAAACTATTGGGATACCTTGAGAAGATGAATTGATTGGGATTCGAGATGAATCATGACTTAAGCATTACCTAGTGTTGATGTCCTTGACAGATAGTTACTCAGGCTTCGTGACTAACTATTACATAAACAAGATTAATTATACTATCCCTGAATTAATCAACATGCTAAAAATAGTAGAACCTCAGATCAAGAAGGATAAAAAAAATGTCTACTATTGGTTGAAAAAGGCAAGGCTTCTAAGAAGAAGAAGCAGGTACTGGGTGCCAAGAAAATAATCAGTAAAAAGAAGAAATAAAAGAAGGCATCTAAGTATGTCTGCTTCCAATGTAGGAAACCGAGACATTGGAAGAGGGATTGTAAAGCTCTTACTTCTGAGCATTTGAAGAACAAGCCTACAGAGGCATCTACTTTAGGTATGTTTGTAATTGAAAATTTTGCTACTTTTCCGCATGAATCCACTTGGATATTAGATACTGGTTGTGGTTCTCATATCTGTACTTCTGTGGAGGGACTAAGCAACAGCAGAAGACTTGCAAAAGGGGAGATGGACCTACATGTGGGAAATGGGGCCAGAGTTGTTGCATTAGCCGTAGGAAGCTTTAATCTTATTTTGCCAAGTGGACTTGTTTTGGTTTTGAATAATTGTTACTACATTCCAAGTGTTACTAAGAATATTGTATCTGTTGCGTGTTTAGCAGCAGAGGGATTTGAGATTTTATTTTCGAATAATAATTGTCAGATTCGTTTGAATAATGTTCTTTATGGTTATGGGATGTTGAAATGTGGCATTTATGTTCTTGATACTAAAATAGAAGTTTTCAATATAAATAATGTGAAGAAAGTTAAATTAGATAATGAGAATTCTTTCTACTTATGGCATTGTCGTTTAGGCCATATAAACAAAGACCGCTTAACCAAGTTGCATAAGCATGGAGACTTGGGCCCAATAGACTTGGAGTCTTATGGTGATTGTGAACCTTGTTTAAGAGGAAAAATGACAAAGTTACCCCCACGAGTACATTGGAACTTATACATACTGATGTGTGTGGTCCAATGAGTGTTCAGGCACTAGGAGGATACTTCTACTTCATAACCTTTATTGATGATTACTCACGATACGGTTATTTGTACTTAATGAAGTACAAGTCTGAAAGTTTTGAACAGTTTAAACTATTTAGAGCTGAAGTAGAGAAACAGCTTGAGAAAAGTATTAAAACACTTCAATTGGATCGAGGAGGAGAATACTTAAGTTAGGAGTTTTAGGATTATCTAAAGGAAAATGGGATAGTTCCTCAGAAAGGAGAAATCATACTTTATTAGATACGGTTCCGTCCATGATGAGCCATCCAGATCTCAGTAAATCCTTTTAGGGATATGCACTAGAGAGCGCGATTTATATTTTAAACCAAGTGCCCTCTAAATCAGTTGATTCTACACCTTATGAAAGATGGTGTAATAAGAAGCCATCTCTAAGTCACTTAAGAGTATGGGGCTATCCTACTATGGTAAAAAGGATAGTGTCAGATAAGCTGAATGCCAAGGCTGACAAATGTCTATTCATTGGATGTCCAAAAGGAAACAATTGGATATCTATTTTACCAACCCGAAGCACAAAAGGTGTTTGTGTCTCAGAATGCTCACTTTTTGGAAAAGGAACACTTACTTGCAAAAGTCAGTAGGAGCAATATTGAACTAGAAGTTCAAGAGGAGGAAACAGACAATCAACTGATTGACCCTATTCTAGATACACAAGAAAGTGTGATCCAAGAACAACCTGTGGAAACACAATCATTGCGAAGATTAGGTCGTGTTCATAAGGGTCCCAATAGATATGGGTTTATTATCACTAATGATAAGGAACTATATCTCATGGAGGATGATGAACCAAGGACATATGATGAGGCAATGAAAAGCTCAGATTCTGATAAATGGCTAAAAGCCATGAAATCAGAAATGGATTCCATGTATGAGAACCAAGTTTGGAATTTGGTTAATGCACTACAAGAAATTAGACCAATTGGGTATGGGTCTTCAAGAAGAAGACTGACATGGACGGTAATGTAATTACCTATAAAGCAAGGTTGGTAGCAAAAGGTTATAGTCAACGTGAAGGTATTGACTATGATGAAACTTTCTCACCGATAGACATGCTTAAATTCATAAGGATACTCCTTGCCATTGCTACTCATTACAATTATGAGATCTGGCAGATGGATGTAAAAACAGAATTCCTGAATGGGGATTTAGACTAGGATGTGTATATGACACAACCTGAGGGTTTTACATCTCAAAATGGCTTATGGACTTAAGCAGGCATCCAGGAGTTGGAATATAAGGTTTGATCAGACAATCCGTGAACTGGATTTCTGTCCGAACATTAATGAGCCTTGTGTTTACAAGAAGGTTAGTGGGAGTGCAGTCTTTTTCTTAGTATTTTATGTCAATGACATTCTACTAATAGGAAATGATATTTCTCTTCTTCAAAATGTTAAAGTATGGTTGTCAAGAAAATTCTCCATGAAAGACCTTGGTGAAGTAGCATTTATACTAGGTATAAAGATCTATAGGGATAGATCAAAGAAGCTGTTAGGTCTTTCTCAAAGTATATATATATATATATATATATATATATATATATATATATATATATATATATAGACAAGGTATTGAATAGGTTCAACCTTGAGCATTCTAAGAAAGGTTATCTCCCGATGACAAAGGGCATTAACCTATCTAAGGCTGAGTGTCCGAAGACAGCTCACGAGAGAATGCACATGAAGGATATACCCTATGCATCCGCAATAGGATCCATCATATATGCTATGATATGTACTCGGCTAGATGTCTCTCAAGCTTTGAGATTTACTAGCAGATATCAGTCAGATCCAGGTGAAAAGCACTGGATGGCCGTCAAGGCAATTCTTAAGTACTTGAGAAGGACTAAGGATGAGTTCTTGATTTATGGAGAAGGTGACCTCACAATCAGAGGTTACATTGACGCGAGTTTTCAATCTGACAAGGATGACTTTAAGTCTCAGTCAGGTTTTGTGTATGTGTTAAATGGAGGGGCGGTATGCTGGAAGAGTTCCAAGCAAGAAACTACTGCTGATTTAACCATGGAATGTGAATACATTACTACATGGGAAGCGGTAAAAGAAGTTGTCTGGTTAAAGAGATTTATTGGTAATCTAGGTGTGGTGCCTGAGGCTGATGATCCAATTACTTTGTCTTATAATAATAATGGTGCCATAGCTCAGGCAAAGGAACCACGGGCTCATCAGAAAAATAGACATGTATCTAGAAAGTATCATATAATCAGGGAGATTGTTGATGCTAAGATAATAAGATTAGAATATGTACCCACTGATCAAAACCTCGCGGATGGTCTGACAAAGCCATTGACTCAAGTCAAGCATAACCAACATGTTAAAGCATATGGATTAAGACATATGGCTAATTAGCCTTAGTGCAAGTGGGAGTTTGCTGGATATGATGTATGCCCTTAAGGCAATTAGGGCGATATATCTTAATTATGTAATAGTACGAATAATTTATTTAACTAATAAAGACATTTAATCTTTTATTTATATCAATGTGTTTGTATATATTATAGCTGGTAAAATATATTCATTGGTGTATGTATGCAAAAGTCCTTGACGTATCATAGCATAAAGTCAGAGAAATTATAGTTGGACTATATTTAGTGGAACCTGCTTCATGTGCAATTATGATTATGTCTGAACTATCCTTAGTCATAGTTTCATCAAGAACGGATATTGATGAAGCGGAAAGACTAGCATGTGGTCAACTTTCTTGGAAAGGGTCCAAGCAGTTAATCTCCTAAGGACTCAAGGTGGTGCCTTAAGTTTGACACATGGATATATCTAGGAGATATATTAGAGACCGCAGTAAGATAAACACTTGGTATATATATCAATGTGTTAGTGTTTATCTTCATGCAATAAGCTTTGCGAATGTCCTCATACTTGAGATAATAGTTACCTTGTGTGGTACTATTGCTATACTTTAGGTCATTACTATGCACTCATTAATTTAGGGTGTTACTGGTGATTACGGGTATAGTGATGACACCACGTTGGTAAGCTGAGTAGTCGGAAAGAATCCATCACTCTGGATATATTAAGGAGTTGTCCCTGGCCACTTGTTGAAGTGATGATTGCCATAAACCTATGATCAGAGTATGTGTTTGATAGAAATGGTTTCTAGTCAAACACACTATGGTAAAAGGCAATATACTTCGGTAACAGGTAAACTACTGGGATAGCTTGGAGCAACCTTGCTATTAGTGAGTTAACACTTTAACCGAACCGTACAAACCAGATGGTACTAATATTAAAGAATGGAAGGAATTTATCACACTGGATAACTATTGCATTAACCGGGATTAAGTCATAAGCATAAATGACGTTCCGAGTAATGGGGGATGGTAGACCCTTGCTAGAGGCTTACTACACTCGTGTAAGGTAATCGGGGTTCTATTTACGGTCTAGAACCTCGAGCCAATGGTTCCATTAGAACAGGTTTTGGTTAAGCCTTAACAGCTCAATACTTCGGAATCATATAAGGTCACACACATTAGACCTTCATCGGACTAAGTAAAGAACTAATAGATTTATTCTATTATAAAAATATAATATGTAATAATAATTGGATTATTATTTAATTAGCTAGAAATGATTAGATCATTTGGTTGGACCAAGGATTTGTTTTTGACAGGTAACTAATTAATTAGGGTCATAAATAAATTGGCTAAGTTGATTAGATTATTTTTATAAGCCAAGGAATTTATCTTTGACCGGTAACTAATTTATTAGGGTTGAAAAATAGATATTTATTTTGAAAAGGATTTAAAAGGGAATTTTCCAATCGAGGCAAAGGGGGTCGGACCAACGGAAATGGGGCCTAAATTTTAGGGCACCATATAGGCTGGATAAGGGGTTGTGGGCTCGCCATTGTTAGCCCATGTGCTGGGTCACACCAGCGTTGCTGGGCAGCGTTGGGTGCGCCTAGCAAAGCCCAGCTTGCAACACACACAGCGTGCGCTACATGCTGTGTGGCGGGGCAGCCAAAAGGTCCTATTGGACCCGCATGGCTGACCTACATGTGGATGTCCTTTTCGCATATCCCACATTGGAAAATAGGGGAAGCTTTTTGCTTCCCCAAGCCTATATATAGGCTCTCCTATGCTCCTTTTCAAATTGCCCCTTCAGCTCAAAGTATAAATCCTAAGCGAGATTTGCAAAGATAAATATCTTAGGTATTGAACACAGTTCTTTTTTAGGAGCCTGAATTTATTCGGGCACCTCTAGTTTATATTTTCGGGTGAGGCTTTTGGAGCGGTCTAGTAACTACTCGAGGCTTCTTAGTTCTTCCTCCCGGGGAGGTTTTGGTTGGTGGGGATTGTGTGGATACTCATAGAGGCTATCCTACGCTTGGAGGCTTGTGCAAGAGAGTTCTGCTAAAGCACGTTTCAACTGGTAAGTTTTCTTTCTTTCTCTTTTATTATTAGGTCTTTTTCTTTAAGCGTTTTTAGACTTAATAACATGCTTAGGTTGTTTTGCATGCTGAGTTTATTTTATGCTTAGGTTATAGCTTAGAGTTATAACATGCTTAGTATAAAATAAATGTGCTAGGATATAATTTAGAACTATGGTATGCCTAGCCCTTTTACATGCTAACCTAGGCAGAGAATTATTTAGTTAAGGCTTTATTTAATTTATATGCAACTTATAGGAGTTCTTGGGGACATGGACAAAATTTTGATTTTCGTCATGTCTGCTATGCATGTTCAATCTGACTGTCAGTTCCCAATAAGTAGACTGATACATCACCGGCGGTGGCGCTCCTACTTATACACAGCAACGAAAAGGAGTACCTTTTGCCAAGGTGTGTACAAAGAAGGTTCCAATCACACCTCCGGTCGACATCGAAGTACTACATCCTCCCCTGGGCAGAGCCCATCACGCTACGTCTGCCTCTGGGCAAAGAAAATTCTTCAGATCGAACCACACATCTTGCATAAGGATCGTTAGGAAGCTGAGGCTCGGTAAAATCAGAAGTGTGGCTCATGGTCGACCTTAACAAATGAAAGAAAGCGGATGAACACAAGAAATAATGAGAAACAATATATGACTTCCCCATTCCTTTTATAGGCAATAAAGAGAGTTAATACTCGCAATTAATGCTAGCGAAATTCAAGGCGTTGGAAACGCACAAAACGGTTGAAAGTTTGAAAAGTTGAAATGCCACCTTTTCAAAATTCAAAAATTCCTCCCGCTCAAAAACTTATATCATCGAACATCTCCAGTAGCCGACGGTCAGAGGATTGGTTCCCTCCCTTGTCAAACCCAGCTTCGCTGCTGAACCACAGCTACACATTAACAAAGCATCAAATCCATCAAACCCTAAAAGAGTTTGGACCGACCTGAGGGGGGACATCTCTGGAAACAGAGACAAAATGCGATTACGCATTTTGTCTCCAAAATTAGACAAATCCACCATACCCTGAAAGAGTTCGAACTGACATGAGGAGGGACATATGTGGAAATAGAGACAAAATGCCACAAAAAAGCTGAGGGAACCCCTCAAACCCTGAAAAGAGTTCGAACCGACCTATGAGGGGGACATCTGATAGCAAGGTATATAAAAGCTCAAGCATCAATAAGGCCCATAAAGTCCATTCACCAAGCTTGCTCACCAAGCTAAAAGGACAAAGCCATATGTCAATCATCTAAGTATTTTTTTGCCTATCAAGCCAGGACACATGGCATTCATCCTATAGCTCACACCCTCTATATAAGGAATAAGGGCACAAATCCCCAGGTAATTACTCACTCACTATTCATCCCCTTTTAATAATACTTGCATCATCCCATATGCTAAGTACTGACTTGAGTAGGAAAGGCTACGTCAACTCGCCCGACCTAGCCCTCTAACAGTTTATTTTCTGTATAGGCACCGACGAATCTCTCCACAACCGAATTGACCATGCGTCTCATATCCCACGACATCAAATACATAATTAAGCTCCACATTTTTAACTTATCATATCAATCAACTTAATTCATTTTGAAAAGAATTCTTGTTAGATTTCATTTTGTGAAATTTTGGATGTCTAAGGATTTGGAATATCAGTAATTAATGAATTAAATTATCAAAGGATTTGGAATATGTAAAAGAAATTGCATGTAGCTGTTTGTCATATTCATTGAATTATGCAAATTATGCTTATTTGATTTTCTTTTGAATATTACTAGTTCTTTCAAATCACCACATTCAATGCAACAATGTTCATCACATGATGTGGGATTTAAATTTACTGTCCCAAATTTTGTGTTTTCCTTCATATTTTTTATTTAAATTTTGTCATATGTTAGTTATATAGGAGAGAGAAATAAAAAATAGGAAAGAAAAAATAACATATGGCAAAATATAAATGGAGGACATGGGAGGAAACATATAATTGGGTACAATAAATTTGAATCCACTGATGTGGTATTCTCTTTTGTATAATATCTCAATTATCGTTTTATCACATTACTTCTTTTAATTGTATTTTTATAACTTGCAAGAAATTATAAGGTGACATTTTGATAATTTTATTGATCGTGAGATTTGAACCCATAATTACGTACTTCTTGAATTCTTCTATTGCGTTTTTTATAATTTAAGTAATGCATTAAGTTAAAAAAGAAGCATGTCCAATACCATAAAAAGCATAAATTTCATCTGCTATCAAATTAGCAATACTTTGAACTTTTCTTGTATAGCTCTAAAGTATAATTACGAACTATGTATGTTATAGGCTTTAAAAGTTTGATTAAAACTGAACTGAATGTAGTTTAATTCGATTTAAACCAAATTAAATATAATTCAGTTTCAATTCGGGTTGATTTTTTTGAATCTAATTAAACTTTGCTCCCCAGTAGAAGAAGGGTGTTTCTCATTCTTTCTACGTATAACTTATCTTCTTAGGAAATGATTTTAAGTTAAAAAAACACAAAATAACGCTTTATTATCCAAATTTTAAATTAAAATATAATTATAAGCCTCAAGTAATAAGTAAATAGGGAATATGAGCGAGATGAGAAGCACGCCCCTAGGTGAAATAGGAAATAAAAAATAGAGAGTGGCAAAAAGGTAAATACTCATAAAAGAGAGCAGAAAAGGGGAAAAAATGCGAAATAAAAGAAGAAGCGGGGGGCAGATGGATAGTATAAATGCCAGCCGATGGCTTTACTAAATTCGAATCCAGTCGACCTGGCCTTGCCCTATTTTCTCTCTCTTCAAAATCAAAGCTTTTTTTTCTTCTTTTTAAATAAAAAAGAATAACGGAACAAAATCTGGAAACAGCATACATCGTTGGATCCCCCAACCCTAGCCTAGAAGAATTCTGAAATGACGCATTAGCCCCCCTCTTTCCATTTCTTCTCTTGAATTTTTCTTCTGTTTGTTGAGCTGCCCTTCCTTCTCCCTCGCTTTGCTGCTTGACTGCCTCGTTTTTTTCTTAGGTACTGCCTCTCTCAAGTTTTCTCTCTTTTTTTATGTATTCTGTGCGCATTTGCTGCTTCAATCCTGTTTGAAGAATTTGATTATGTCTGTAATCGAGGTAATGAGGTGATAATTTGAGTTTTTTTTTTTGCTGTTTTTTCGAATGTGTGGGTTTAATCTCGTGAAACGCTTGAGTTTTTGCGTGGTAGATCTGAGATTCGGATTTTTAAATTTTTTTTCTCGATTTTGCATTTTTGCTGCTGCATGAGAACTCTGTTTTTCTGTGTTCTACTGTCTTTGTGTGTCGTATGCCTTTTTTTATTGTTTCTGTTGTTTTGATTTTTCTTGCGGTGATTTTATGTCGTCATTGTGATTTTTCTTCTCGAATGTGTAGTTATATGGTCAGATCTACTCTCCTCTGTTTTTGTGGACAGACGTGTTGGAATTTGTATGATTTTGAATGCCCTTGGACCACCATATGTTTGATCCTCTCATTTGAATTCCTGGCGAAGTCTTCATCTATATTTTTTCTGCTGTACTTTTCCTGATCGGGATTTGAAAACCAAATTAGGCATGTTTTTACTCCAGAAATGGAGCATTTAATGTGTGTTTGTGTGTTTTCCTTCTGAAACTCTGTCAAATTCGTCATGTCGAATTCTGCGGATGAATAAATGATCGACAGCTGTTTACTGGAATGAATTGTCTAGTATCGTTTGAAATACGAAAATGGTGAATGAGGGTTACTGTAGGTTATGATTCAGTCTGTATATCTGACAACCTCTTAAGTTATCATATCTTGTGCAGCAGTTTATTAAAGTCAAATTGAAGGAGGCCGAAGATTCTACAAGTGTTGTTGCTTCGAAATCTTAACTTGTCAAGCTTCTGCTGATTGCCAGTTATTCAGTTTCAGCATGGTTGCTACTGCTGCTACTTCCTCGTTTTTTCCAGTTACTTCATCATCTGCAGATGCCAAGTCCTCCAAGATTGGTGGTGGACCTGCTAGTTTAGGAGGGTTCAAATCAAAATCTTCTTCATCTGGGGGATTCCAGATCAACGCAAATGCACAAGCCCCTTCCAAGATAAATGGATCCCCAATGGGATTGACAACACCGGTGAAGAATGGTGATATCATACCATCACCGCCTCCAAGGACTTTTATTAACCAACTACCTGATTGGAGCATGCTTCTGGCTGCTATCACAACAGTGTTTTTGGCAGCAGAGAAGCAATGGATGATGCTTGACTGGAAACCAAGGCGACCTGACATGCTTATGGATCCATTTGGAGGACTAGGTAGAATTGTTCAGGATGGTCTTGTGTTCCGTCAAAACTTCTCCATCAGATCGTATGAAATTGGTGCGGATCGAACGGCGTCTATAGAAACGTTAATGAACCATTTGCAAGTATGATGATGTGTTTAGTTCTATTCGTGTACTCAGATATTGATGGAAAATTTGTATGCTTGGAAAGAAAAAGCGTATTGGAATCTTTTCACCTGAAAAGTTTGAATATTTATCTTCAATATCTTTGGCTGCAGGAAACAGCACTTAATCATTGCAAAGGTGCTGGTCTTCTTGGTGATGGTTTTGGTTCGACTCCAGAAATGAGCAAACGGAATCTGATATGGGTTGTCACTCGGATGCAAGTTCTCGTGGACTGTTACCCTACATGGTAAGCCTTATGGAGCCATGTCCAGATTAATCATTGCAAAAGTTTGAATATTTATCTTCAATTTTTGCTTCCTTCTGAAGTTTTTGTTGTTTTGGAGTCCAGCGGCTTGATTTTATCCTAATTCGTGGTAAAAAAAATATTGGAGAGAATCACATAATTGCCTGCACCAATCCTGAAGCATGAATCTTGCATGAGTGCTGGTTGTGTTTGTTGTCCTGAGGAATTTTGATGTATTGCTATTACATCTTATGAACAGAGTTTGATTGTTTTTATCTATTTGTTTAACAGGGGTGATGTAGTTGAAGTGGATACGTGGGTAAGTGCATCGGGAAAGAATGGAATGCGGCGTGATTGGCTTATCCGGGATTGTAGAACTGGTGAAACTATAACAAGAGCCTCTAGGTAGAGGATCATTCTAGAGATCCATAGCTTTCTTATTTTTCTCTTAACTGTGTTTCTCAGCTGTTGAGTTTGTTAAGTTGTGTCAATTTGTTTTTTTATGATATGTTGTAGTGTGTGGGTGATGATGAATAAACTAACAAGAAGACTATCTAAAATACCAGAAGAGGTTCGAGGGGAAATAGAGCCTTATTTTGTAAATTCTGATCCTGTTGTGGATGAGGATAGCAGAAAACTGCCTAAGCTTGATGACAACACTGCGGACTATATCCGCAAAGGGCTAGCTGTTAGTAATCTTGCCAAAATTCATGTTAAAAGATCTTATTGCTATATCTACAATTTAGATTCTTTAGCGGTGTTTCTCATCTTGATATATGTTATTTGAATTGCAGCCCAGATGGAGTGACCTGGACATCAACCAACACGTTAACAATGTGAAGTACATAGGATGGATCCTCGAGGTAGATATTTTTATCTTACCTATAAAATTGCATTTTCATTTGCCTTGTCAAACGTTATAATGTCTGTGATATGTGGCTCAAATGCTTGATTGAAATGTGATTTGATAGTATGTCATTGGGGCTTAATAATTTTGATGTTACTATAAATATATGTACCTGAATGTGTTTTTTAATTATAATTTAAAGCAACAGTAAAATATAGTTGGGATATGATTAAGATAGGTGGTTGTCAAATTTTCAAGCAACCGTTTTATATGTGCTAGAAAAGTTTGATGTCCATCTCTCCATTTATATGGAAGGACTTTCATACCCTTTAGTTTTGGAATCTCCTGAAAATAGTTAATTTCATTATCTTAATCAAAACAGCTGGACTGAATAAATTTTAAGATGGATATTTCTACCGTGATTGTCTAATCAGACAAGTAATGACAATTTTACCGTAATCCTGTTCACTTTAACTACTTATCTGGACTAATCATGGAGAGGCAGACATGGTATCTGCCCACATGTATGGAACCCAATGGTGGTTGAGGCTTTGATTTTTTTAATTTTTCTATATTTACTAATACATAAAAGTATAAATTCAATTAAAAAAATACAGTATAAAAATCTTAGTTTTACCAACTGGGCTACTTTTTGTAGATTGAACTATAATTATTTATTACAAGTATTAGCATCTTAAAAATTGTGTTTATGCACCGCCTAGGCGTCCAAAAATTGGACTTCGCCGAAAAAAATCGGACTAAACGTAAAGTCGGGCGGCAATTAGCAAAATAGAGCCTAGGTTGGTATTTTAAAAACCCTTTTTTCTGCCCAAGTACAGAAACCCACCTAGTGTGTTACAAAGGCTTGGTTGATTGATTTTTAGTACAAAAACATAAATAGTTCTCCATTTCACCTCAATCCGAAACTTATGTATATTGTCTCGCTAACTTCAAACTCTCGGGTTTATAGTCACTCCTTTTATGCTCAAAATAGATTGTGCAAAAATTGCATGCACATACTTAATTTGTGTTGTGTTGTTGTTTGATGCAGAGTGCTCCATTGTCTATCCTGGAGACACATGAGCTGGCTTCCCTAACCCTGGAGTATAGGAGAGAGTGTGCAAGGGACAGCGTGCTGCAGTCCTTAACTGCTGTCTCAGGCACTAGAGACATTGAAAATTTAGGAAATGCTGGCGAGATAGAGTGCCAGCATTTGCTTCGACTCGAAGAGGGGGCCGAGATAGTGAGGGGAAGAACTGAGTGGAGACCCAAATATGCCAACAACTTGGCCACAATAGCGGAAAACAATTAAAGAGATCGAGAATGGCATAGATTCCATATGCCAGCCACAATGTAGAATCCTCTTCCTTCGGTTTCAGCTCTCTTGAGTTTAAAATATGTTTCTTCTTTTCGTTCTATATATATATATATATATATTCCCGTTTTCTTCATCTTCAGTCGTAAGCGCATGTAATTATTTCTTTGCTTAAAAACTCCTGCAGTCCATGAAAGAGTATATATATATATATATATATATATATATATATATATATATATATATATATATATATATATATTAGGAGAAGCGTTTATCTTCATTTCTTGGCAGTAGGCTATTTAGTTCAGTTCAATGTATATATGCGGCCATTTTCATTAGTCGTGGCAGAAAGCTGGAGTAGTGGTTCATTTATTGCTGTTTAACCTTTTGGTTGACAGATTATTATTGATTTGTTTTTCAGTCTTGTTTTAGTTTATAGGTATGGAGTAAAGAGTTTTTGGATTGCATGTGCTGCTTGCCACCTGTAACGTGTGAGCTTGCATTATACATTTAAAATAGTCCACAAGTTTTAGCTACGTGGCTGTATGTGAAATATCTAATTCCTTGTCAGAGAATCTAAGATTACGATGCAAAATGTCAATTGCGTTATCTACTTAATTTCTCAATCATTCGTGGAATATGATTATGATACTGAAAAATGTTCCGATTCTTTGTTTTGAAAAATTTTGCTTTTAATGTGAAGGGTTAGTAATAATCTAGATAAATCTATAGTTTGCTAGCAAAAGATGGTGGTTGAATTATAATGACGCACCAAACAAAATTATTTAAATAAGATTAGATAAGATTTCAATTTAATATTATATGAACTGTTATTCACCTCTCTACTTACCGGCCCGAAACGAAAAAAATGCTCTCTTCATTTAAGATAAAATTAAAATCCAATTTTCTTTTTAAATCATTTTGTTAGCAAGGTCCTGCATTATTTCAAATTATGTTTTTTTTAATATTTATGAGTATCATCATTGAGATAATCTTGTTCAGGGTTTAGTTATAGTTAAGGTTCCTCACCCCTAACAATAAGTACATTTAGTGGGATTCAAACTTTGTTCTCCTCTAACTTGGTCAAATTATGTTTAACATTGACTTTGTGATATGTTTTCCAAGAGGAGAACATATATTTATGAGTTAATTAAATTCATTGAAAATTTGAAACGGTGTAGGCGGTGGCTCTGTAGAACAATTTTCTCGACCCCTTTTAAAAAGTTTGCCCTAATTTTAATGTTCCATTATAGAAAAATATATTTATCAACAAAATGTGTCAATTGTGCTTATGTAGGAGTTGGCGGCTTTTAGAAAAAAAACATTTCATAAACATATCATATTATAGCAAAATGTTCTTATAATCCTATCATTAGACTGTTCAATTTAATGTAGGAAGATATATTTTCTGAAAAGATAAAAACAGTTTCTATTATTTGCTTGTAATGTGTGTAAATATCTTGAATTGATAGTTAAAAAACAATATATATATATATATATATATATATATATATATATATATATATATATATATATATATATATATATATATATATATATATATACCAATGTGTTATAGCTTTGATGCATAAATATCATTTTAAAGTTTCTACAATGGAATTCAAATATGTCGTTCTCTTATCAATGTTCTGGTCAAAATTTGATATATGGCTATTTAAAAAAGAAAGAAAATGAAAAATAATAAATTAAAAATGGACATTTGAAAGATTTTAAATACGGAAATTTTTTATTTCAAAGAGGTATCTCAAATGTGATAAATCATAAATGTTGAGATTGTATTACACCGTCCTATGTTACAAAGTTAACTAACTTGATTAACTACACTCCTAAATACTATAGGTATACAGTTTTCAGATGGATTTATTTCTAATTAAATAAGTTAAGACATTGAATGAATTGTGAACATGTGAAGTTTAGTTTGGGTTCCCTCTGACTTCCTTTTATTCACAAATAAGAAAGCAACACGTGGTTGACATTTATGTATCTTCATGTGTGTTCTACCGTTACTCAGTCAATCTCTAGAAGGGAATTTACATAAAAGACTCGGTACTTTGATGTGGAAAATAACATTCCGTTATTTGCATCAGTTTAGGCCATAATTATATTGTTTTGGACCCATTAATATATGTGTGAGAATGTGTACTGAGAGCCATTTTTATTCTTCCTAATTTGGTATATATTCCAATAAGTCACTGATTAAGTCTAAAGCCTACAAACTGTCTTTTTTCGCTGTCATATTAACTCTATAAAATTGGACTCAATCAGGGCCTATCTATGATTATTGTTGGAGGGTTTTCATGCCATGGGAAATCCAACAAATAAAAAGCTCATTTTGACTTGCCAACATTTCGCAACATTCAACTAAGTTTTTCATCAACTTTTTTAAAATGCTTCATTTTCAAGCATCAGATTTTATTTTGGAAAAAATAAATCAGACTGTTCCTAATTAATTAGTATGAAGGATCAAATATATCGTTAAAGCCAAAATATATGATCCTGTTAAAAATTTGTGAGGGCAGTGCATTTTGAGAGCAGCCTCTGAAGCTAAATATATAGGTACTCATAAAAAAATTTTACCAAGTTTTCATATTTGTATTTTCTATTCCACCCTTCATTTTCCACCCCACTTGCTCAAACTACTAAAGCCTAAACCCATTTATCTATATATGCGTTGAACCCGATCCGACCCAGTACAAAGGAAAAGCCTAGCATATGCGGTTGTGCCAATGCATCTTAGGCATACCGAGTTAAATTTGCATTAAAAAGTTTTCAGCTTAATCCAATTTGTAGCATATGTCAAGAGCTGAATGAAGATTGAATATCATGCATAAATTGTTTGTCCCGAAATGGTAATGTGTTCAATCTCGCCCGCTTCAGGTAGCAATGGTCGTCGTAGATGGTGCAAAATTTGTCTACGAATGTGGAGCTTGTAAATTCTTTTGTTGGCAATATAGACCCCAAGTGTGGGGTGGGGTGGGGTTTTTCTTTGTATTTAATGTAAACGTATTTGAGCAAATTTAAAAAAAAAGGTTCAAGATTAGACCATATGATTTAGAAGTTGTCTTTTATCTACCAGCGGCAAATCTGATAGGTTTTTAGCTATGGAGAAGCTTTAAATTGGTTGAAAAACTGCAATATTATAAAGTCATTATTCATATGGAAGTCAGGTTATTGTGAATTTGGTTACTAGTAAGTTTGAAGTATTGACCCATTTGAGGTTTTTTTTAGGATGTAGGAGCATTTTAATTTTTGAAGAGCATGAGGCTCGAATGCAGGATCCCAACTTTTTTCTCCACTTTGGGAGGAAGCTGTGGCCACTAGACCCATTTGAATTTAGTTGTCGAAGATTGTCCAAATATTGCTTGTACATTTTGTAGCATTAAATTTGTTTTTGTTAGAACTTAGAAGGTCTGCAATTGTATGACAACAAATTCTCTGACATAACTTTCCTTTAAATGTAACATTGTTTGATTAAAGGAAGTTTTGAAAACAAATGATTTCACTTTTTATAACTAGAATCCCAACACAAAAAGAAAGATTTAGTTGTGAATAATAAAAATTCAAATTTGAGCTGGAAAAAAAAATACAATTAAGCAAGATCCAAACCAAAAGTTAAAGAAAACATACGAGTCCTCCCAAATAATGATTATTGTTCTACAAATATCATAACTAGTGGGTTAATACTAACACTAACACACAGACCCAACAACTTAGTGAACCTGCAATTCTCAGAAAATACCACAGGCTTCAAATGAATTGGGCCGTTCGGTGTTAGGTTTGATAAATGCTCGACTGGGCTTAGCATTATCTATTAATGAACTATTACGAACATAATTTTTGGGCTTGGTTTGTAAATGAACTGAACATGACAAGCCTAAGCTTGACTCGAAACCTTGTGAACATGCTCGATTCGAGGCTTGTGAATAGACAAACTATCAAGAATAGTCATACTTTGCAAACTATTTACAAATTCATCATCAAATCAAACTATTTATAAATATACATTCCTTTCAATTCTATTTACATATCATGTCATCCACTTGTTTCCCCCTTTTTTCTTTTGATGTTTTTTCTTATTTTCCATTTATCTCTCAAACCGTTTATTTTTTCGACATGCCGCTTTAAAGTTTTTTGTTCATCTTATTTTTATCTTCGAAATGACATCCACTGTGACATTTTCGAATTTTTTGAACCAGTAGACATCTGATAGATGTCCAATAGATACATGATAGAAGTGTGGTAGACATATGGTAGATATTAGTTTTTAATGGTTTTTTATGGAATCGTTATGTTAGTTTGTGCAAATCTTAAAATCAAACCACAAACTAAACAATGATAAATTAGTGGCGAAAATAAAACAAATAACAAGAAGAGAAGAGAATCGAAATACGATTTCCAGATTAAGAAAAGAACGCAAGAATAGATCCAATAGAGAGAAAGTACAATATACAGACCATAAGAGAAAAAATGCTAATGAAAAAAATAGATTCCACACATTTACCAGACTTCTACCACATGTCTATCAGACTTCTATAACATGTCTACCAGACATCTACCACATGTCTATCAGTTGAAAAAGTTCGAAAAAGTCACAGTGGATGTCATTTTGAAGATAAAAAAGAGAAGAACAAAAAACTGTAAAGCGGCATGTCTAAAAAATGAACAGTTTGAAAGATAAATGCAAAAGAAAGTAAAGAAGATAAAAAAAATCATGAACAATAGCTTTTTGGAGGGGAACATGCACTTGTAAATATTTGGAGCTTTTAAAAAAACATCACTCTTCATAAAATAATTTGGAACAAAAGACATTTTTTCTTTAAATATACGTTCCCCCTTCCTCTATTACTGTTCATGAGTTTTTTTTATTTTTTTTATTTTCTTTTGTATTTATCTCTCAAACCGTTTATTTTTTTGACATGCCGCTTTAGAGTTTTTTGTCCGTCTCTTTTTTATCTTCGAAATGACATCCACTGTGATTTTTTCGAAAATTTTCAACTAATAGACATGCGGTAGATGTCTAGTAGACATGTTATAGAAGTCTGATAGACATATGATAGAAGTCTAATAAATGTGTGGAATCTATTTTTTTTCATTAGCTTTTTTTTCTCTTATGATCTGTATATTGTACTTTCTCTCTAGTAGATCTGTTCTTGCGTTCCTTTCTTGATCTGGAAACCGTTTCTCGATTCTCTTCTCTTCTTATTATTTGTTTGATTTCGCCACTAATTTATCATTGTTTAGCTGGTGGTTTGATTTCAAGATTTTCACAAACTACCATAACTATTCCATAAAAAACCATAAAAAACTAATATCTACCATATGTCTACTAGAATTCTATCACATGTCTATTGGACATCTATTAGATGTCCACTGGTTAAAAAAAATTGAAAATGTCACAGTGAATGTCGTTTCGAAGATAAAAATAAGACGAACAAAAAACTCTAAAGCGGTATGTCGAAAAAATAAACGGTTTGAGAGATAAATGAAAAATAAGAAAAAAATCAAAAGAAAAAGGGGAGTAACAAATGGATAACATGATATGTAAATAGAATTGAATGGAATGTGTATTTGTAAATAGTTTATAAAGTATGACTATTCTTTATAGTTTCTCTAAATATTTTGTTTTTTGTTCCAAATTATTTCAAATTATTTTATGAAGAGGGGTGCTTTTTGTAAGAGGCCCTTGTGAAGAAGTTCATAAATGAGCTCGTTAAAAGTCCGTAAACTACATTTATTATTATTTTTACAAATTAAAAATAAAACATTAACAACGAGTAAAAATTATTTTAGTTATATATATATGAATTATTTATAATTTCAATTCTATCTATTTATCATTTTAGTTTAAAGTTTGTTGATTTTAAATTTTTTAACGATTTATCGAGTAATATTAAAACGATATTACAAGCATGGATCTTAATATTATTTAATGTAACAAATTTGATTTTATTATTTTATTTGTAAACAAAATAAATGAGTTCGTTAATGCTCGTGAACAGACGAATTGTTAAATGAACCGTTCGCCCACATGAATTTTGAGCTCGAACCACGTTAAAAACTTAGTGAATAAATATGAACATCTTAAAGCTCGTCTATCCATCAATTCCCTTCGCTTCTTTCTCAAATATTTCCTCCCCATATAAAAAGCACTTCCCTTTCAAACCATTTTCCTTTCTTTGCTTGAACAGAGACCCCACCTCTCTCTTTAAATCAGGTTCTTTCAACGATCCTTTCTCTCTCTTCCCCCCCTCATGTTTTTTGACTGTGTTTGAATGTTAATTTGTCACTAATTAAGCTTAACTGTGTGTTGAAGTTTCGATCTTTAGTGGGTTTAAGGTACATTATAGAGTGACTAGGAAGTTGTTTGTGATGTTCAACTTACTCCTGTCATTAGTTTTGAGCCATTTTACTGTCTGGGATTCGCCCACTTTATTTATGCTTGTAAGTTTGTGCACATGTTTGTTTATTTTACTGATTTAGTATTATAACTGCATCAGATATCTGGATAATGGTATATGAGTATAATTATTGTCCTATCTCTTTTTATTGCAAAATTGTGATCTAGGTCTAATCTTTTCAAAATTGCAGCATTGCCACTATGCTCAAACAAATTCTCAGCAAAATCCCTCGGAAAAACCTTGAAATCCGAATTCATTTTTCGAGTCGATTAAATGTTGTTAAGAGGGCATCTTCAGCAGTTTTTCCTTGTAGCATAATGGCCCCACCTATCTTTCAAAGACGTTTTGAATCTTCAACAACAAAATCTTTTCCTCAGTAAATTAAACTTCTGCTGCGAAATTCCCGATTCAAATGCTCTTAAAGGTCAAACATTGACCGAGCTTGTCAATTTTATCTCTTCAGGATCAGAAAAATTCACCGAACAATCAATGGCTGCGATCTGTAGAATGTGTGCATATAACCTCTTCACCGAGGACGAAGAACCAATATTCGATCCTGATTGGTCGTTTTTACAATGTACATACGATCTACTACTTCGATTTGTCAGTTGTATTGATGCAAAGCCGCAAAGAATTTTATTGATCATTCATTCATTACAAAATTACTCGACCTCTTCGATTCTGAGGATCCTAGAGAGAGAGAGACTGCTTGAAAACGATTCTACATAGAATTTACGGGAAGTTTATGGTGCATAGACCTTTTATCCGAAAAGCTGTTAGCTTTATAATCTATGACCTTGTTTTTGGAACAGAACGGCATAACGGTATTGCTGAGCTGTTGGAGATTTTTGGAAGTGTTACAAGTGGTTTTGCCTTGCCAATGAAAGAAGAGCATAGGATTTTTCTATGGAGGGCTTTGATTCCTCTGCATAAGACGAAATCGATTGGTATATATTATCAACAATTGACATATTGTGTTGTACAGTTTATCGATAAGGATGTGAAGTCGGCGAGTAGTGTGATTATGGGACTGTTGAAGTAATGGCTGGCCTGTGACGAGTAGCCAGAAAGAGTTGATGTTTATTAGTGAGTTAGAAGAGATTTTGGAAATGATAGCAATGGATGAGATTCAAAAGATCATGATCCCCTTTTTTTGGGCGAATTGGATATTGCCTCAATAGCTGCTCCCATTATCAAGGTAAATGCCACACATTTTGTTCATCATAAATGTCTATTTTATTTAAATATTTTTATAACAGTGCTTATATTTTTTGGAAATCTTCCAGCGCCTTTCTTCTAAGGTACAGTGCTTGGTGCTTTGAGAAAGGCGCACGCCTTGGTGCGCTTAGGCACACGCCTTTAACTACTATGCGTTAAAGGCGTAGTCGGCTAGTCCTGATTATTTCAGTACTTCGTTATGAGATAAGCACCTAGCTATAGCAGTCAATTCAACTATTTTAGTAACAGTTACAGTTATTGGCTAAATGCATCGGGACCCCTGAAGTCGGCCCTAAACATCTGATGTCACCCCGCACTTTCAAAAGTTCCAAATAACCCCCTGAAGTTGGAAAAAATGCGGAAGTTTGCCCATGAATGCCATGTGTCAACTTCTGGTTGGTTTGACTTTTCAAAGATGTCACTTTTCTAATTTTGACACGTGAAATTGAAGGGAGACAAATTAATGCACTTTCCAAGTTCAGGGGTTATTTGGAACTTTTGGAAATTCAGGGTGCCATCAATCGCTTAGGGATGACTTCAGGGGTCCCCGATGCATTTAGCTTGAGACTCCATGATTCTTAGGCTTCGTACTTGGAGCTAATCCTTGTTGTAATCATAAGGAATACATAAACGAGAATTTACTGACCAAGTTTTCGCATGAATCCGTAAACGAGAATTTATTTTTGCCATTGCAGGTAGCTGAACGAGCACATTTGTTATGGAACAATGAACGTATTTTGAATCTCATAGCACACAACAGGCAAGCAGTTGTGCCCCTTGTCGTCTGAGCTCTCGAGAGGAATGCTCAGAATCACTGGAACCAGGCAGTGCTAAACCTCACACACAACATCCGAGAAGTATTCTCGGAAATGGACGAAGAGTCAGTACTAAAATGCCAACTCAAATTGGAAGAAGAAAATTCAATGCTAAGTGTAAAGGCTGAGAAGCGGGAGAATGGCTTGGAAATGCCTCAAAGACGCTGCTACTTTTCAACCTGTTGGTGGTTATATTTCGGCTCCAATGAAACCCGCCATACCCACATGCTCCGTTGCCTGCTAATAACACAAAACAAACACCAACAGCTGTTTGTGTTTTTGGGCAATATTTTGTTCATTTTAAGAGCTGTAATTTGTCCCCTTGCTTCGAAAATGGTACAGAATCCCCAGCAAGGAGTGATGTTTGTTCTGTTACCACCAAAAGTTGTATAGCTGATTTTATTTCTCTTGTATTTTCCAATTCAACATTGGCTCTGGGTTCGGAGTTCGTAAAACTTGTACTATGTCATGGAAATCACTTGAACAATACTGAAATATGATCTTAGTCTATCCTTCGATTTCATCATACAATCTCTATGTTGTTTTTGTTCTTTGAGCATTGAAGTTTTTACTTTCTTAGTCAAGTTTACTTTCTTAGTCAGGTTTTGATCAGAAAGGACTAACAAATGAGTAAGACTACTGTTTAGATAATCAAGGGTTACCTGTGTGAAAGGAAATTAAGTTGTCCTGTGTTCCAATCCTCAAAATTGTCAAATGTATAAAATTTTAGTATGAGAATATCTAGACTTGACAACATTATGGTCCTCAACATTAATTATTTGTCTTAACATCGGCAATAATAGAGCTAATAATGAATAATGATCATGTCCTCTAAGATTCATTATAATCAATATGATTAAATAACTTAATGGAAGAATTGACATTGATGAATGATACTTGAAAACCATGATAAGACGATGGAAAAAGAAAGGACTAGTTGAGGAGCAGAGATAACTTAGCAATCACTATCATTAGAATTTTCTGATTCCGTATTCAGTAGCAAACGTGCAAAGCTAACTTAGACATGTTATCTCAAAATCACAACACACAATTGGTTTAAAAAATGTACATACAGCAAATGGAAGTGAGCAATGAAGTCATTAGTACCGAAACAAGATTCACACCATTGTTGTCAAGAATACTAAGCCCAGAAATTCTCTTCACTGTTGGTCCCGGTTTTCCTACTACCTGCAAAGTAAGTCATTGAACACATTCATTATCTATTATCCAAAACAATACAAGGCCTTGGCTTAACTAATGGAATCCATCAGTCTTACTTTATCACGAACAGTGCAGAACCCACTGAACTGCAATGTTGCTCCCAACAGAGAATCTATAAGGCTACCGCATAATCCTGCCACTGTGGCGAGGGGTATAACCAAGAGCTGTTTAAGGGCTACATTGTATTCACATTTTGTTGTGAAAAATCCAAAGAGAACAAATGTAATTCCAATGACACTTCCTGCTGCTGCAGCAGCTAAAAGTCCTGCTAGTGTCACACCACCATTTGTGCCCTTTCGGACAGGCTGATAGTCAATTACAAATGTAGAAAATAAATAAGGATCCGTTTCATTAAGATGTATAAGTAAAAATTTTCAATTTGCTTAGTAATTGAGGACACAGAGTGTCTCAACCATAGTTGTTAGACATACAAGGCGCACTGAGGCGCAAGGGGGCCAGGCGTAAGGTGCAACATATTTGCAAAAAATATTTGCTTGAAAAGTAAAGTTAAATGCAATAACAGTACCAGAAAAAGAACTAAGAGAATTTTTAGGTGTACATACATATGTAAAATTTACATATTGCATTAGGAATATCTAGCCTTAATAGGAATTGAATAAGGAATATCTAGCCTTGAATTATTAATGAAAACTTTTAAAAATAGATGGACAAGGACAACATATATTTAACTAAGTTAAAACCCCGAAAAAAAGTGTCGCCCACGCGCTTGAGGTACACCACCTCGCCTTTTATATGGCAAGGCACCGAGGGTCACGCTGTACGAGAGGTGCGCCTTTGAGAACTATGATCTCAACCATCACTGTTGGCTGCTATAAAAACCACAACAATTGTTTCAAATCCAGGATAGCACAAACTTCACAATGAAAAGGAGATAAGAATGAACTAAACTTCACAATGAAAAGGAGATAAGAATGAACTAATCTTAAAGTCTCATTCAAACAATTACTAGATTAGCTTTAAGCCAGAAACTAGCGAAACAATCAAATTTATCCTGCCACATTTGTCCAACCTCCAAAGGAAAGCCAAAAGATCATGCAAGTTTGACGGTAGTTGAGAATACTACAAGACCAGAGGTGATCAACTAAAATATTAATGAACAAAAGCAATGCAGGCTCCATATCACGGTGGAGATTTGTGCATGATAACATCAAGCTCCTTATAGGCAAAGGCAACACATTCTACATTATAATGGCTGAGGTTTTTATCGAATCTATAAGTCAACATCAGTTATTCAAAATACAGACGACATAAAAAGAATTTGTACTGATCATAGCGAAAGGAAAAGAGCATCTACCTTAAAGTTTGTGATCAATCGAGGTTGTGCATCACTAAGCACTCCAAGCTCTGAAGACCAAGTGTCTCCATTACAACAAGAATAATGACCAATAATACCACCAATAAGAAATGTGATATTAACTGATTCTTTCGTATCTAAGCATTTATCCTGTAATCCACTCAGTTTCCAGTAAGCCAAAGCAAATACAGTAGCTATTCCACTGTTGAATAGAACCTGTATCCTGATAAGTAAACAAAAGATGTAAATCTTTTATAGAACTGATTAGAAAGCTCGTTCCTGGTTAAAACAGCGGGGAATCAGTAATTCAAATGCCTAGCACAAATCTTGAATTAGTTCACTAAGTGAGAGTATATATCAATTAGTCCTAATTGCCATATCAATCCCTTACTTGTGTCGCATGAATCGCAATAATCCTAACTTATTAAGCTCAATTGAAACCAGCAAATTGTTTTCCATATACAGAACGAAAGCTAATGGCATAGAAAAAGAAGTTACCAGTTTCTTTGGCCGCCCTCCTTAAAATCTGCGTCAATGCGTCTCTTCTTCTCCTCCCCAATCTTTGTAAGTTTTGACGAAGTAAGAAAGAAAGCAATCAAAATAGCACCAAATCTGCAATCAACGCAGATCCATGTAGTCAGAGATACTCCAACTTCAAAAACAGGTAAAATTTAGATGAGAATTTACTTCATCCGCAAGGGTTGTTGAAAAATAAAAAGAACGAGACCTGTAACTGACAGCGAAGTGAATAGCCATAACGAGAAATCCGGCAACAGCACCAGAGAAGTTGAGAGATTTCCTCCGATAAGCTCCAAAAGCGACGAAAGAAGATATTAGCACAGCGATTACGATCTGTTCCATGTTTACAACTCTGTTTCTTCAGAGATTGTTGAGATGAGATTGAAAGAACGAACAAGAACAGAGATTGAACTTATGGAGGCGTTTGAAATTTGGTCCATTATTCAAACCAATTATAAAAACCACCCATAGTTTTTTTTATCAGGAGAGAGAAAATTAGGGGAATTTTTATACGAATCCTAACATTTTAGGATGGTCAAGTACCACTTCATATATTAATTAATATTTATCTTATTAAATTTATAATCTCATACATAATAGGACATATATTTATTAATGTACGGAATGATACTTTGGGGAACCTGCAGAAAAAAAACACGAAAATCAGTCCTAGTTAGTGTGCTCTTCTAGGATTGCCAACCGGACTTACGGCTGCGGAAAATGCATATCTAGTAAAGGTTGTTTTTTTGGGAAAAATTTTCTTATCATTAAGAAATTAAGAAAACGTTTACTCATTTATCATTGGTGATTTTATAATTCACCATAAAAAAAACAAAACTTTCTACCAAAATGACTTAAAATTGAAATTTCATGTCAATATCTAAGAAAATTTATATAAGATATATAATTAGCAAAAAGATAACTAAATAAACTAAAAACAATACTTTGTAATCAATAAACAAGTTAGATGATGTTGAACAACTTTTTAGTATATTGTGCAATAATAATATAGGAACATTGAAAATTATGAGTCTTATATTTCTAGACTTGCAATAAATTATTTGCATTTATTTGTGACACTTTTTTAAAATTGGATGTTTGTGATTGATAAGAGTTATTTGTGATAACAAATTAGAGAGGGTTAGCCTTGTTCCATTTATATTATGTATTTGAGGATTAAAATTCCGTATTCCATTTAATGGAGATTTCTTTATCACAACTCTTTGTGTTAATTATAACTCTACCTCTTTCATATCTTCTATCACAACTTTAGGAAAAAATCCGGTGATACTTTCAGAAAGTAAAAAAGTGAGGTAAAATCTCCCTTATATATATTAGTAACGGTGGAAAAACTTGAAATAGAGGTATGACACTCTGATCAAAGAACTGCAATCGTCAACCGGAAAGTCCGCTAATAAATAAAATCGGTCCGACAAGTTAAAAAATGTCATTTCAAGCGTAAGGGGACGCCTCTCCCATTTCAAGCATTTTCCATGTCTTTCAGCTTAGGTTGCACAGACACACCTGAGTGTCTGACACTATACAGACATAGACATGGACACAAACACGCACACACGGATATGACAATTTGAAAAAAGATATGCATTTGGACACTGCTATGACACAAATATTCATATATAATATATTATCCATAGCCATGTGATCAAATTCAAAACAACAAAAAAACAATCCAAAATATAGTTGTTATTTCATGTGTTGTGACTTTATTGCATATGTCAATACCTTTATCAGCTACGTGCAACAGATATTCTTTTTATATTAAGTGTATGACCCTTACTTTTTTTACCCACGTTGTTGAATTTAAATGCCGTATGACTCCACCCCCACTACGTGTTTCTATTTTTGTCACGTATTTTCACAAAAAGAGATTCATTAACTTCTACATAGAGTGTTAGAGGTGGTGTCCGAGAAGTGTTCATCCTGCGTGGAGTGTCCGTTTGAAATTTGGAGAGTGGGACACGTTTCGAACTAGTGTCGGTGTACGATACGTGAGACACTAGCATAATTCATAGCTTTCAGCAATATCAATTACGTCTAGGCATTAGCGTGAGTATTAGTCAAATTTTACCGTGGCTTGCACATGTAGTAACTTCACGACAGTTGGAATTTTTAGGCATTTGTTGAGTAAGCATGAAGATTTGGTTGAATGTGCAAGCACAATATGGCATTTGATAATTTCGGCTCCGTTTTATACGTTGTGGAACATTTTATGATAACTCACAAGGTAATCAAGTTAATTACTGTTCTTTTTAATCCCGAAATTGCCAAGATTAAGTTCTAGATTTGGCCTTGTATACCGCCACTTAGATTGTGTTGCACGTTCAAAAATGACATAAATGAATGACCGAGAATTTCTATATGGTGGCACTACACCAAATCCGTTAATATGTGACAATAATTTACTTGTCACAAAATTATTGTCACAAAAGGCTATTATTTGTTACAATAAAATCTTTACCGTCACAAATATTAGTTTTTTGAATTTTTTATGTAAAATTGCCACGTACAATAGATATTTTATGACAACTTTTTAAGATTGTAACTAATGTTTTTTGTTACAGCTTAAGTTGTAACCTATAATTTATAATTTGTTACAATAAAAATTAGACTGTCACATATACTATTTACTTGACAATATAAAAAACTTGTTACAAATATTTTATTAATTTGTGACAATAAATTTAATTTAAACAAAAAATACTTTTAGTTACAAGTACAAGTTGTCACTAAAAATAGTCAATATGTCACAATAACTTCTTTTTGTCATAAAAACAACATGTGTTAAGAACATAAAAGGTTTGTTGCAAATAATGCATTCGTTTTGTGTCAATACTTTGAAAAGGGAAACGAAATTTATAGGGAAAATATAAATAATGAGTGTTGTGAAATGTTGTAAATATGTATAGGCAAGGTATAATCAAGTATTTGTTTATATGACAAGTCATAAAAAATATATAATAATATTGTAGGTTGTCTGAAAAGGCATAGATTAGGTTTTACATGATATGTTTCTTTTACAAATTATCACAAGTAAATAATTGATTATATGACATCTATACTCGTACCAAAAACTTTAACATATGTTATATCAAATGTATGACTATCACAAAAAAATTGTGCGGGAAGTTGAAAAATTGTCACAAACCATTTTTTAATTGTATAACAAAATATTTTATTTGTAATTACGTAATTGCAAGAGAATAAAAAAGAATCTGATTATATGCATGACAATAGTTTATATTGTTGTTCTTTTTATTTCCTTCTATTTTCTATAAGTAACACTAGTTATATGAAAAGATGTATAAAAGGTACATGGAAGTTAGAGGAAGGTTATATGTTATTTCAAAAAGCTATCAAAAAGTTATAGGTTATTTAAAAAATTATATAAAGGTATAAGAAAATTATAAGTTAACTGAAAATTTATAAGGTATATGAACAACTATATAAAAAATAGAGGAGAATAAGAGAAAAGTTATATGTTCTATTAAAAATTACAAAAAATGTGAATTTATAGATTATATGAAAAATAATAGGAAATGTCTTAATTAAAATGCATTTAACGCATATACATCAAACCATACTTATTATTAAAATGATTCTCATTATTTAAAATAAAAATGAATAGCAAAATTATTATTACTAGTAATACTTTTTATAAGTATTAATAATTATAACTAAATTTATAAAATAATATTCATTATGAGCAATGATATTTTTGGTAATCCATATTTATTATTATTATTATTATTATTATTATTATTATCATTATTATTATAATGGAGGTTTTATTAAAAAAATAAAAAAATGAAATATTATCCCAGAAAGTGAACCTATATATGAAGTTTCCTCTCCTCTTTTCTCTTTATTTTTTATATTTGCTTTCCTTTGAATTTATACCTCTATTATCTTCAAATCCTATTTTATTGTGATTGGAATGTAAAGAATAAAAATAGAATTCAGTTCTATGAAAATTTATAGAAAAGTTAAAATAAAAATATAAAAAATTATCATGAACTCTAAACCTAAATCTAAATTCAAAACTATGAGCCATAATAATAAATATTTAAAGTTAAAATAATAAATTAATAATAAATAAATAATGATATTATCTATATAATATAATTTTATATTTATTGAAGTTAATTATTAAAATTAAATACTAGAAAAAATATAATTAAAATAATGCTATATATGTGTAAATATATTTTTTTTGGCCATACTCTTTTTCTTCGTTAGCGTCACTCTTGCGTGCTTCTCGTATGGCTCTCCTCTCTTGAACCGTCCACCGTCGCAGCTCCGTCTAATCAGCTGCTCATCTTGCCGCTTCCCCTCCGACGCTGCTCCTCCTCTCGTCATAGTTGCTCCTTCGCTTTTCCTCCGGTCTGCTCGATTTCTATTACTCTTCTTCTTTTTTTTTTTTTTTATCTCAGATCCATTAAATCTGTTCTTTTATGGACATATGACTCATCTCCTTGCTTGCTATTACCTTCATCTAGGTTTTCATTTGCATTTTAACTGTTGAGGGTTGAACTTGAATTTATTTGGATCTGACCTAAATATTGCAATTTGCCATGTAAATGGAGGCTTTGTTTTCCCGTATAATTGTCTTCAATGTCCCATTTAAATTTTCCCAGTTCAGTTTTACTCCTGTGACATTTAGCAATTTCTCAGAATCTCAGGCAGATATGTGTGGTTAATAGGACCCCTATGCGGGGATTTCTTGTGGAGAAGCGTCAAGTTTTGCTCGTGCTTATCTCAGCTTCAAGCCTCTTCGATACTAGCTCTTTCCCTACTGATCATCCTTCTCCTTCCATTTCAATTTTGTTGATTTAACATGGGATCAATTGTCCAATTGATGCAGACATGATGTCAGTACTCCAAAAGAAGCCAGTAAATAAATTAGCTTAGTAATGGAGCTGTATCTGTACAATAATTAGAACCGTTACTCGTAAGAGGTAGCAGTTGAATTTGTGACTGAGTTATTGCTTTGTAAAATATGAGATTCAAGTTTTTACGGTTTCTCATTTTCTTCATAGAGTGATACTTCTTTATTGGTGAACAGTCCGAGGCCATGGGCACTTCACCCTTAAAGGAACTTTTTTGTTTCTTGGAGATATTACATTGTTGTGTTATTTCAGATGACAACACTAAAATTGGCAAAACAAAGAGCTGAAAGAGATGATGAAAAGTGTGAAGATCCAAAACATAGATGTATGCAGTCTCTTGGTTTGCTGGTACTCCTTCCATATATTTTAATTACAATGTTGACTTGTTTAATGTTGAACAGAACTTTCAAGACGAGATGATGTATCTATTGGATGTGAGTAATGAAATCCAAGAGACACTTGGTGAAAGCTACAACTTACCTAATGATATAGATGAGGAAGAACTCATGGGTGGTAAGATCAATGTATTTCGTGGTTGATATATTGGCCTCCTATTCTTTCTGGAAATTTGATCTTGTATGTTACATTGTTCCAGAAGGTAATCCCATTCCTTTGAGTATAATCAAGAAGAATTGTTCGGAAAGAGCAATCTAATTCTAGACATGTATACTGAAAAATATTAGTGTGCACACTTGGCAGGAATTGTTGAACATAACCAGGTGGATCGTCATTAAGGCATTAGAGTTTGTATAGGTTTTGTTTTTATAGCCCAGCACTAAGTGATAAAATTTCCCTCTATTTTCTATCACTTGTTAATTTTTAACAAATGTAGAATGCAATACCAAGTTTTGGGAATGAACTCAAATTATTAAATGACACCCATTTTTGTTCTTCATTTTTTCCTTTCATTGCTCCTATTTTTTAAACTAGGCATAAGAAGCATCTTATGCTCCTATCTTTTAAACTGAGCATAAGAAGCATCTTATTTTTTGTTCGAAATGGTTAGTTACTATTATTAGCTTTGCTTGCCATTGAGGCAATTACTTTAAATTAATCTGTCATTTGGGGATGAGAGTTGTTTTAACACTAGTGGGAAAAGTGGTTGTTGTCTCGCTGGTCTATGTTATTAAAATAACCGAGACAAAACTAAGTTGAATGGGCCAAACTTGCTGAGTTTGTCTCGGTTATTTCAATAACCGAGACAAAATCCTTGCCCACTTCAATCTTATATCGGTTATTAAAATAACCGGGACAAACTCAGCGAGACAAACTCCTTGCCCATTGCAATCTTATCTCGGTTAATAAAATGTCGAGATAATAGCCTCTAAAGTTAAAAAAATAAAAGCGTGATATATATCAACTTGGTAATTGTAGGTCAGTTTTCACTATCTGTCAAACCTCTCACTGTCGTCGTATCTCAAACCTCACCACCATTGTCGCCGGCGAGAGCCCCTTTCTCCGCTATTGTCACCGATGTCTCCTCCTCCTGGTTAGTCTCTTTTACTTGTTCTTTTTTTTCCATTTTAGCAACATTTCGACCTCAATTGGATTTTTAATTCTCTAGAGTCGTCGGCTGCCGTCTCCTCCATTGACATCGCTGTCTCCATTTTTCCTTTGTTTAACTGGTTAGTTTTTCTTTTACTTGTTTTTTTTCCATTTTAGGTACATTTCAAGCTAAATCGGTGATTTTCTTCCGTGGAGTCACCGGCTTCCGTCTCCTCCATTTTTGCCGCTGTCTGCTCGTCTGTTCCTCCATTGTCACGGGTTAGTTTTTCTTTACAAGTGTTTTTTTTCCAATTTTAGGAACATTTCTTCCTATTTGAGTTTTTTTTCGATTGGATGGTAGGTTTTGTGCTGTGATTTTACTAGTACTATTATTATTAGGTGATAATATTGTTACTCCATTTAGTGTTTTTTTATTATTATTCTTGTTGCTGACTATATGGTTTTCTTCTTATTCTTAATATTTATAATTTGTTCTTCCAATTAGTCTTCATTGAATTGTTTTTTGGCTGCCAGTGCTTTGGGCCTCAAATTTGAATTGTTTTTGGTACTTAGGGGGGTGTCTTGAGTTTTTTAGTTCCAAAATTTTTATGCTTATGATCAAATATTATTGGAATTTATAACTATTCTTAACATATAAGCTATAAGTTATAATTGATTGGTGCTTAGTTTTAAACACTTAGAAGCTTTTATGAATTCATATAAGAAAATGCAAATTAGCAAATATATCTCGTTGAGAAGTCCTTATATTATCTCTTTTTTATGTATTTAACTTCTATAGCTTGTAAGTTTCTTACAACTTAGATTTGAGAAAGTATCCATAATAAGAAATTTACCTTTAACCTACAACCTGTTGGAAATCTCATTTGGGAACTAAAGTCCATAAAAATGTTTATACTAGAGAGATCTGAACTTTAAGCGTCAACTCATGTCCAAAAACGCTTAGAAATTGGGTAAAGTAGATTTGTCTAAACTACCAAAAAGTAAAAGGCACAAAATATTGTTTTTATATACATGTTTATTATTAAGTTTTGCTATTGTGAGTTTGCACTTTTCAGCTATAATGTCACTGTCTTTTCTTCCCTCGTTGATCTTCTCCTTTGGTCCTTATTTGTTTGAGAGTTCTCATTTTGTTTTTAATCTTTTGAGAACAGTTGTCTATTGAGATCAATTACATGATTTATGATTGGTAGTTACAAGAACAATTATTTGTTCTCGGTTAATAAAATAATCAAGGTAAATCCGAGACCATATAAGCGGTGAAACTCACAATTTTAAATGCTGATGTGGTATTTAAATAACCGAGACTACTAATTATCTATTGTCTCGGTTATTTTAACAGAGACCCTATGCCCGGGCCTTTGGTCTCGCGGGCTATTGGTCTCGGTTTTTTAAAGGTCTTTTGTCTCGGTTATGCACCGAGACATAAGCCCACGCGTCCACTAGTGTTAGTTTTAATTGATGAATGTGAATTGTAGATATGTTCATTTGGGTTAGATGAATATGTTTATGATGACTTGCTGACAAATTGGGGCTATGTTGAATCATTTTACCATGTTACTATGGCAATTTTGTGCATGGGTTTATGAAAGAGAACATTCAGCTAAACATGAAAGTTCTGTCAAAGACATCTATGCATGAACCTTATAGTTTCAAAGCCCTAGTTGACATATCCCTTGATGCCTTTCCTGGAAAAAAAACATGGTGTCGGAGTTCGTTCATTGGAAAGTTGCTGTCGTTCGCCATTTCATGTGTTTTCTGCCACCAGATTCAGGTTAGTTAGTATCTTTCTTTTCTTTCAAATTAGTGAAAATGAGATTTTAGGGTTAATTATATAATTTTATGAATAGGGATTTTAGGGTTTATAATTATGAATTATGTGTAAATTGAAGTTGAAATAGCTAAAAAGGGATTGGTAAGTAATCAATCATATGAAGTAATGAATGTGTTTGAATTATATGGAGTTGAAGTGTTGATATGTTGAATTATGAAATTGGAAGTTACGTGTTTGAATGGGGATGATGAATTGAATTTAGTGAAATCATGAAATTGTTAGTAGTTTAGTAGTATTAAAACTGAAATTATTAATGAAGCATCATGTATATATTTTCAGGTTTATGATTTTCATGAGCATTGGTTATTTACACTTTTATTATCTTGTGTAGCACCAACAATTTCATGGGGCATGCGACTATGTTCATTGCTCAAAGTTTTTTTTACCTTAATTGTAGTTAGTGGACTTTAAAATTTTGGAAGACGTTTTCTGGTGATGGAATATTTACAATTACTATCATGTTCATTGTATTACTTGATCAAGTACTTCGCTACATTCTCTATTTGATATGTGAAGGCCTTGAGTATTGTTTTTGTAGGTACATTGTCAAAGGAGCTCTTTCACAAAAAAAAAGTGAAAAGGCTGATGTTGCGAAGAACGCGAATAACTTTGGTACATTGCTTTGCCTATTTTGTTCATTTGTTAATTTTATTTTCATTAATTGAAAATTTCTTTTTTAATAATTATTTTTTCAGATTTGTCAAAATTAATATTATATGAGTTCCCTTCAATCCAAAATTATTACAAATATTTAATGTAATAAGTTAATGTTGTAATTACAGATATATAGTGACAGTAAAGCTCGGTTTCAGTAACATTTGTCGTATAACACGTGACAACTCGTTGTATTTGTGACAATCAATTTAATGTGACATGAAAATTATTGTCACAAAATTGCAACTTTTGTGACAACACATTTGGAAATATTATTTGTTACGGAGTTATTAGCGACGATATCTTTGTGACAACTTTCTTGTCCCATATATGCTTGTGACAACCTCGAATTTTTTTGTGACATCATTAATTGTCACAAATATTATTTGTGACGACTATATGAAGTTGTCATGTAGTTTCAGTTTAATTTATCGTATAATATGTGACAATGATATTATTTGTGACAAGTATTTTTCTTTTCAGTTACAGTAAAAGTTGTAACTAATAAAAATACTGTGACAACAAATTTGTTTGTCACAAAAAAATGTAATATAGGCGACAACTTTATTGTCACAAATAATTTTTTGTGTGACGACATTTTTTATGTTGTCATATTGTTTTAGTTGATTTTGATGTATTATATGTGACAAGTAGCTTATTTGTGACAACATTGTTTTTGTTTCTGTTACAAGTAAAGTTGTCACAAGAAATTGTTGTCACAAAATATCTAAATATTTGTGACAATATTTTGATGCAAAAATGGATAAATATTATCTGTTACAGAGTTATTAGCGACGATCCTGTGACAACTAATTATTGTCACGTAATGTTATATGTGACAACTTCTTGCTTTCTGTGACAATATATATTGTCACAAAAAGCCTAATTTCTTGTAGTGTGGAGATGGTATTACTGGGAGAATCCTATTATAGCTTGGACTCTATACCGCCTCGTAACTTCACAATATGGTGATGATAGATAATACATGACGAAATATATCACCAGCTCTAGCCTACTGCTCCATTGAACTTAGGAATTAAAAGGTCCCCATAACCCCTTAACTTTTAAAAAGTGTATCAGTTTGCCTCCATAAATATCACGTGTTAATTTTTTATTGGTTTGACTTTTCACAGAAGTTATTCTCCTGATTTTTCTCTCTAATAAGAAATTGACACGTGGCGTTAGGGGACATACTAGTGCACTTTTTTAAGAGTTTAGAGTACAATAAGGACCTTTTCAGATTTCAAATGCAGTCCCGCAATAGGTAAAATGAGACAAATTGAGGAATCTAGTGATGCATTTGGGTGATAATACATTGATGAAGCTGTCCGATGGGGTTGATTCGTACCGATGAAGGCCACTTTGTAAAAGTGCTTGGTTACGGGCATGAATACTTGGGTGTGGCTGGTGTTATGGTGGTTGACTTCAGTGTGTACTTTGCACTGATTTTTGCTTTTGAAATCAAATCCTTCAACTTCCAAAGGAGATGAAAAGGGTGGATTTGTAATCAATATTATATAGTCATTTGTGTCAACTTGTTGTGTATTAGATGATAGAAAGCTAAGCTATAGCCAATCATTTTTGCAAGTGTGGACAATAATATTTGCACATTTAACTTGCTGTATAATTAATTTTATAGGTATAAAATTGGGGCTTCTTTGCTCAACATGGTGTTTGCCAATTTAGTCAGTCTGTTATTCATGTCATTTATTTGACCCATGTATTACGTAATTTGTTACATTTTTTGAATCGTGTGCTGCGTAACTATTACTCATTAAGTCTCTGAACTATGCATTTTGTTACCTCTTCAGACTTAGCATTGTAGAACTTCTATTGAGGTAAATATGAATAATATGAACTAAAGGGATAAAAAAGATAATAAATTACAAATCACATGAATCAAATAGATAAGACAAAAAAAATAAATGAATTATACCTGATGGTCCAAAAATTAGTTCTGCCTAATTCGCAATTTTGTGGCTTGTGATAATTATGTTGGCATTTTTTATGGGGCGAATTTGGGTCTATAAGACTTGTGTCTTGTAGACCCAAATTAATCAATCGAGTCTTTTCGACTCTTCAAAGGTGGCTCAATAATAGTTGATTGATTTGCCCCATCATGTAGATCTATCCACCATGGTTGCACCATAAATGCCTAGAATTACAAACATTACTTGCACCCATCAAATGTCACGAGCTTACAAATTTACACAATAAGAAAAATCAACAACAATTGTGGTTATGGATGAGACTGGATTTTGAAATCGACCCGGATTCATAGATTTATATCCATTTTTTAAGGTTTGGATCTTGTCACTTCAGATCCATTAGATTTGGGCCGGATTTGGATCTAACAAAAAAATATGGATATAGTATGGGGTTTATTTACAGACCCGGATACAGATCCAGATCCATTTATATATATATAACTTTAACCTAATTATTAACCTAAGCTACATATATTTTCACTCTGAAATCAACTTTCTCTTTATCTCGACATCATCTTCCCACTACTTAAAATTTTTACCTCTATAGTCTTAGTGAACTCATTTCCAACTAGCTAATTTCTTGAAACTTAGGGTGGATGGATGTTGATTTACATTACTTTTATTTTCAACCTTGAAATTATATGTTAAACTTTGTCCATCTTTTATTGCATATCAAGATAGTGATTTTTCTTAGCACAAATAATCATTGGATAGTTGATATTTTCATGTGTTGTATTTTTAAAATTTTATTTTTTAGAGATCCGTTTAGGACCCGTTTAGACCAGGATCTGTTCAATCCATTGGATATGGATACAGATTCTAATTTTGTAGATCCAATAAATCTGGACCGGATCTAAATCTTATATGTAAAAAAAATATGAATCTGAATCTATATAAATCTGATCCAGATCCAACCCACGCCCATCCCTATTTATTTTTTATATAGGAACAACAACATATCAAAACAAAAGTTTCAGCACGTAAGAAAGTTTGATCGGCTGCTTGGCAAGGAGAATTAAACATTATTAACAAGTGGAAAACATCAAAAATAAATATGATTAGTGAGAGGAACTCTTCTATCCGATTGAATATCTATGAACTTTAAATCGAAGACATTCCAGAATTTTTTTGGCGAGATATAAATTTTCTAAACTACTAATAAACAAGTCACTTGTACATTTGCTAGTATTTGTCTATAAATGTCTATTTACCTCTCTTAACTTTTAAAAGTTGCAGCTACTCATAAACTTGGAAAAAATGCATCAGTTTGTCTAAAAACCACGTGTCATCTTTTGGTTGGTTTGACTTTTTAAAGATGTCATTTTCCTTATTTTTATCTCTTCAACTAAAAGCTGACACGTGACAATTCAGGAGTTATGAGGTGCGTTTTGAATAAGTTCAAAAAATTATATAAAAATTCCAAAGTTTAGGGGGAATTAGGAGCAACTATAAGCAGCCTCGATATATTAGTTCTAACACATTTGATACGCTTGCAAATACAGCCAGATTAGCAATCATATGGATCTTTGTCATAAAAAGAGGCGCATTACATTCAAGTGAAATCTGTTGGAAATTAACTATATATACAAGGATATTATAACAATAATAAGAGAACGCAGAGAGAGAATTTGAGAGAAACTTTTATTTCTTATTTTTGAGATATCTGAAATGAAGAAATTGAATTCCTATTTATAGAAGAATCCAACGGTAAAAATGGTAAATAAGTAAAAAATATATTACATCAAATAATAATGACAGGTAGAAAAGTAGAAAACATATCACATCAAATAATAATGACATGGGCCCTGATAAATCAATAATTTAAAACATATCATATCAAATATTGATGACGTGGGCCCTCATACATCAATAATTTAACACTCCCCCTTTGATGTATCATCTACCGTGAATGGGACACTGCCTCGTTAAAAACCTTACTAAGGAAAAACCCTGTGGGATAAAAACCTCAGTTAAGGGATAAAAGAGTACAGTGTTTACTCTCCCTGTGCGCGAGTTAACTGGAGATCCTTAAGACGACGTATTCTAATGCTGTAAATCAATTTCTTGAAAGTTGAGGAAGGTAAAGCTTGGTAAACAAATCTGCTAAATTGTTACAAGAGCGGATTTGTTGAATACTGATTTCACAATTCTTTTCCAAGTCATGAGTGAAGAAAATTTTTGGTGAAATATGTTTTGTTCTGTCTCCTTTAATATAGGCTTCCTTCAATTGAGCAATACAAGCAGTATTATCTTCATATATTGTCATCGGACCTTCCTTGACCGTAACTTTTTCACATGCTTCTTGGATATGTTTGATTAATGATCTCAACCACACATTCACGACTTGCCTCGTGAATCGCTATTAACTCCGCATGATTTGAGGAAGTAGCTGTAATTGTTTATTTTGTCGATCGCCAAGATATAGATGTTCCTCCATATGTGAATAAATAGCCCGTCTGAGATCGAGCTTTGTGTGGGTCGGATAAATAACCCGCATCCGCATATCCAACTAATTTAAGCTTAGATTCATGTGAATTAAATAAGCCTAAATCAATAGTTCCTCGAAGGTAGCGCATTATATGTTTAATTCCATTCTAATGTCGTCTTGTAGGTGCAGCACTGTATCTTGATAATAAATTAACAGAGAATGCAATGTCCGGTCTTGTGTTATTAGCAAGATACATCAAAGCACCTATTGCGCTTAGATACGGTACTTCAAGACCGAGAACTTTTTCATTATTTTCTCTAGGACGAAAAACATCCTTTTCACATTGAGTGATCGTACAACCATTGGGTTACTCAATGGATGTGCTTTGTCCATATTAAATCGTTTCAGGATCTTTTCTATATAGTTTGATTGATGCACTAAAATTCCTTTTTTAAGGTGCTCAATTTGCAAACCAAGACACATTTTTGTTTTTCCAAGATCTTTCATCTCAAATTCTTTCTTTAAAGAATCAACTGCTTTTGGAATCTCTTCTGGAGTTCCAATAATATTCAAATCATCAACATAAATTGAGATGATAATAAAATTAGATCCTGATTTTCTTATAAAAATACATGGACAAATTGGATCAATTTTATATCCTTCTTTCAATAAATATTCACTGAGATGGTTATACCACATGCGCCCAGATTGTTTTAAACCATATAAGGATCTTTGTAACTTTACCGAGTAAAGTTCTCGTTTGCCATATTTTTCTGGCAGCTTTTAATCCTTCAGGGATTTTCATATAAATATCATTATCAAGTGAACCATAAAGGTAAGTTGTGACAACATCCATCAAGTGCATCTGTAAATTTTCTTGCACTGCAAAACTAATAAGATATCTGAAAGTTATTGCATTCACCACCGGAGAATATGTCTTGTGATAGTCTATCCCAGGTCTTTAGGAAATACCTTGTGCAACTAATCTGGCTTTATATCTTATTATTTCATTTTTCTCATTTCTCTTTCTAATAAAAACCCATTTATTACCGATAGATTTTAAGTCCTGTGGTGTTCGAACTACTGGTCCGAATACTTTGCGTTTTTTAAGAGAATTCAGCTCTGCTTGAATTGCTTCTTTCCATTATTGCCAATCATTTCTACTTTGACATTCTTCAATAGATGTTGACTCATAATCCATATTTTCATTTTCAATATTGATGGCAACATTATATGAAAAAATATGGTCTATAACTATTTTATTGCGATTCCATCTTCTTTCAATATTGATATAATTTATTTGAATTTCTTCATTTTCAATAGCTTCAGGTATTTGCACTGCAGGTGTTTGCACTTCTTCTGGAAGTTTATTTATATTTATATCCTCAATGAGAATATCTTCATTATCAATAACTCTCCTCCTTTCAGAATTTTTATTCTTTGAACCAGTAGGTCATCCACTCTTCAGGCGTATTAGAGTATTATCCGTAGGTTATTCTTCAGGAATCTCAATACGAATTGGAGCATTTACTGCTGGTATATGTGATTTTGTTACTCTTTTAGGATTAGTAAGTGCATTAGGCAATCGATTTGCTAAATATTGAAGATGGATTATTCTCTGAACTTCTAGTTCGGAATCATTTGATTTAGGATCCATATGAGAAAGTGATGAAGCATTCCATATTATTTTCTTTTCCAAAATTAGGCTCTTATTCTCTCCCCCTAATTTTGGGAAAGTGCTTTCATCAAAATAACAATCTGCAAATCGTGCAGTAAACATGTCGCCAGTTAATGGCTCAAGATATTTAATTATTAAAGGGGATTCATAGCCAACATAAATTCCTAATCTCCTTTGATGATCCATTTTAGTCCTTTGTGGTGAAGCAATAGGCACATATACCGCGCAACCAAAAACTCTAAGATGAGAAATACTAGGCTCATGGCCAGAAGTTAATTGTAATGGAGAATAATCATGATAACTTACTGGTCTTAAACGTATAAGAGATGTTGCATATAATATTGCATAACCCCAAACTATAGTAGGGAAATTTATTCGCAAAATTAGCTGTCTCGCAATTAATTGCAGACGTTTAATAAATGATTTTGCTAGACCATTTTGTGTATGAACATATGCTACAAGATGTTCAACTTTTATTCCAATCGACATACAATAATCATTAAATGCTTTGGATGTGAATTCTCCAGCATTATCAAGACGAATTGATTCAATAGGATAATCTGGAAACTGTGCCTGTAATCTTATAATTTGAGCAAGTAACCTTGCAAATGCCATATTTCGTGAAGATAATAAGCATACATGTGATCACCTAGTTGAGGCGTCAATTAGAACCATAAAATATCTAAATGGTCCACATGGTGGATGTATTGGTCCACAAATATCACATTGTATGCGCTCTGAAAATGCTGGCGATTCTATTCCTACCTTACTTCTGGAAGGCTTTATTATTAATTTTCCTTGCGAAGAAGCAACACAAAATAATTCATTATTTTGAAGAAACTTCAGGTTCTTCAATGGATGCCCATTTGAATTTTCAATAATTTTTCTCATCGTTATCAAACCAGGATGACCCAGTCGATCATGCCAAATTTTATAAGTATCTGAATCTATAAACTTCTGGTTTATAGTCAAATTGGCCTAAATCATATTAATATATGTGTAGTATAAGCCACATGAAAGAGTATAAAATTTTCAAGTATACATTTCTTACTTAAAATTATTTTTGTAATATAAAGACATTATTTATTGTCTTCGGTCACAGTTTCAATATGATATCCATTTCTGCGAATATCTTTAAAACTTAATAAATTTCTGTGGGCATTTGGGGAAAATAATGCATTATTTATAATAAGTTTTGTTCCCCTTTGTAATATAATACTAGCTCTTCCGGAGCCTTCAATCATTTTTGTTTGTTCCGATATTGTGGTAACAACGGTTTCACCCCTTTTAAGAGTATTAAAATATCTTGCCTCTTTGAGAATAGTATGGGTGGTGGCACTATCTACAATACATAAATTTGCTTCATTTTCCTTGAAGTCATATAATACTTGAAGAGAATTCATTTTCTTCATTGAAGAAATGAAAGATGCATTATTATTTATTCATAAATAAACATTGCATAAAAAAATACATTAAACAACAATAACAAAAATAAATCAATAATAACATAAAAATTATAATATATTAATTAAGTAAAATATATGGACTAATTATTCATATTTTTCCTTACCACTGGTGCTGGGAAACAGAAAATCATCCATCTCCATATTGGGGATATCAATAGGGATATTAGTTGGGGTATTATCATCCAATATAAAATTGGTTTCTGGTTCCGCACACATCTTGAGAGATGCTTGGTATAAGTTTACCAAATGTTTAGCGGTTCTACAAGTTCTTGACCAATGACCAGTCATACCGCATCTATGACATTTATTTTCATTATCTTGACTGTTATTTCTGTTATCAAATCTTTCAATTTGATTATTCTACTTCTGGTGGTTATTTGTATTTTTCCACTTCGGGTGGAAATTATTGTTATTATTATTATTATTATTAACATGTTTCCACTTCTGGTGGAAATTGTTATTATTATATCCTCTACCACGTCCATTACCACGACCTCTACCTCGACCACGACCACAACCATTTCTGCGGCTGCGTCCATTAAAATTATTATGAATTATTGCATTCGCTTCAGGGAATGGATTTGTTCCGGTAGGTCGTAATTCATTGTTTTTCAACAGGAGTTGATTTCTCTATTCTGCTAGGAGAAGAGCAGTAATTAGTTCACTATATTTCTTATAATCTTTTGCTCTATATTGTTCCTGTAACACCATATTATTCAAATGAAAAGTAGAGTATGTCTTTTCAAATAAATCCTCATCAGTTATTTCCTTTCTACATAATCTTAATGTGGATGTAATTTTAAAAAGTTTAGAATTGTATGCACTAACAGATTCAAAATCTTGAAGCCTTAAGTTTATCAATTCATACTGGCCATTTAGTAGAGATATTTTCTTTAGGTGTTCAAACCTCTCTTTTAATTGTTTCCAAAGATCTGCAGGATCCTTGACAGTCAAATATTCTGATTGAAGTGCTTCATCAAGATGAAGGCGGAGAAAAACTAGAGCCATTGCCTTATACTGAGGTGCAATATTATTATTTTCAATAATAGTATTATTAAGACCCATTGATTCTAGATTTATTTCTGCATCCAGGACCCAAGTAAGATAAATTTTTCCCGATACATCAAGAGGAATAAATTCCAAACTTTTGATATTAGACATATTAAGAATTATAGGTATAATATATATTTATAGAAAATAAAATAATTATGCCTTACTTTGAATTTATTTGTTGATATCCTTGATTGATAGAGCAAGCTCGTGCTGATAACGTGTTGGAAATTAACTATATATGCAAGGATATTATAATAATAATAAGAGAAGGCAGAGAGAGAGAATTTGAGAGAAATTTTTATTTCTTATTTTTGAGATATCTGAAATGAAGAAATTGAATTCCTATCTATAAAGAAATCCAACGGTAAAAATGGTAAATAAGTAAAAAATATATTACATCAAATAATAATGACAGGTAGAAAAGTAGAAAACATATCACATTAAATAATAATGACGTGGGCCCTGAAGGCGCCAAAGCGGACCGTATCGTTCGAGCTATTTATAACTCGTTATATGCACGATCGCGATGAGGGGGTGTGTTAGGATTGAAATCCCACATCGCTCTCTGTGTATCCACTGAACTTATATATAAGCAGGGTCCTGAAGGCCTTAACTCAAACGACGCGTTTTAAAATCGTGAAATTGACCCTGAAGGTGCCAAAGCGAACAGTATCGTTCGAATTGTTTATAATAAAATCTATCCTTTTTAATGAGAGGACACACACGTGAAATAGAAATAGTAAAAATACAAAAAGAAGGGTGGAATTGAAATAATGAAATATTAACGTTTTGTGATGATCATATAAGTATTTCACAACAATAAAAACGTAGCGTTAATATTTAGGAGAAAATTATATGCAGTGGTATGGAGGGGTAAAGACCAATTTTTCTTCAAGAATCCAATCTCTCACTATTCATGCATATTAATGAAAAGACAAAATTAATCTGAAAACAAAATTGAAGTCCCTTCGTACAATTGTTTGCATGTTATGTACGTCTTCCGTATCAAGACTGGATTGGTAAAATTTTATATTTTAATTAATTTCAATCATTCATTGAGTTTTTATGGTTGAGATTTAATTGTATTATGGATCTCACAAATCACTCAAACTTAATCTGATTCCATTAAAACTCAATGGATAGTTGAAATTGACTAAAATGTATAACTTTACAATTTTCTAACTTTAGATTATCCAAATCTCACTTCTCAACAATATCTTATTTTCAGTTTTCTTGATGAAATACATCACCAACTTAATTGAAAAGGTAGTCGTAGAGGGTTTTATTACCGGGAGCTAGACATTTGGAGTATACTGCTTACTAATAGATGAATTTGTCCCAATTGATAGTTAGGAGGACAGATGCCATATATTGGGAGCAGGGTATTCCAAATACCCGGCTCTCTGGAGAATTTCATGTTCTCGTAGCCCCCAACTTTAAAAAATGTGCACCATTTTATCTCCTGAAAGTTATATGTTAGTTTCTGGTTGATTTGATTTTTCAAAGTCAGTGCTATTTTTTTCTTCTTCCTCTATGAATTTTGTTCTCTTAAACTAATATGAATTGAACTGCACTGAACTGAACTTATTTTTGTTTAATTATAAATATTAGAGATGATTGTCTTCTTTCTTCTATTACTTATTTTATTTCTGTAACCTCTCTCTACAATACATCCTTTATCAGTGGCGGTAGTAGAAGTTATCCACTGCATGGGCGAATTTTGTTAGAAAATTTATACTCCATAAAAAAATTTCAGTAAGGCAAAAAATTAGTTCCAATTAACGAAAATAATATCGAATTGACAAATTGTGATTCTGCAATTATACATCATTCTATTAATTAATTAGTCATGTTCTACATAAAATTTTATTATTGTTTGGATCGACCAATAAATGGATATTAGCTAAAAAGGATTAATGTTAGAGGGCAAAAAATTGCCCAGCAGGTTTACAAAATCTTTGACAATTCTAATTAGTTAAATAAATATATTGAAAAGTATATACAATTAAGTTAGAAAAAATATTTGTTATTCTATTGTATAAAATGACATGGAAAGAAAAAAAAGGAAAGGAAAGGATCATGTGCTGTGACGTGGGCAGGTTTTTGGGCCTTCTAATGATTTGGTTTGAACTTCTATTAACTTGAACTAAACGTTGTTGTTTTGAGTAAAATAAAGATGGGAAAAGTAAAATAGGTCATCTTTTTCCGCGGAAAGACCTAATATCTGCAATTTGGCCGCCGCTCCTCCTATAGTTTTTCAACGGCAATAGTTGTCTTGCAGGGGCAAGGTTGCCTAATATATACGTGAATTCTGGCGACTGCAAAACCAAGTGCCTCTGCTTGCCACTGATCCTTATCTATTTCTCTCTTCCATTTATTGTGATGAATTCTATTTGTGTTTCTCAGCCTATCTTCCATGATCAAACTGCCCCAATTGATTTCAAGAGTACTCATAAATTACCAGACTCCCACAAATGGACTATTCCTTTTACTACTACTAATTACAATTCCATTCCAATAATCGATCTTTGCGGCAGCTCTTACAAAATAAGCAAGTGAAAATTGGGGTATGTTCCAAGTTACAAACCATAACATTCCTATTAATCTCCTAGACAAAATTCAATACCAAACCAAGAGACTGTTTGCATTACCGGCTGATCGGAAGCTAATGGCCGTCCGATCACCAGATGGATTTGGCGGCTATGGAGTGGCCAGAATTTCCAAATTCTTCCGAAATAAAATGGGGTACGAAGGGTTTACAGTTATAGGAGGAGATCGTACAGTAACACAACAACAAGCCAATTTACTTTGGTCAAATAACTCCTCTTTCTGGTACGTTCTTTTAACTGCCCGGATTCTCTCAAATTGAAAATTAGTAAAGTTATACATCTTAGTTGATCTGAATCATTTACTGCGTTTTAATAGTTCAGATTTAATTTCATCGTGGATTCTACAAACCACTATATGGATGATTAAAATTGATTAAAATGTACAACTTTACCAATTCCCAACTTTAAAAAATCTTAATCGTGAAGTATCTATTTATTTTGTAATCCCAAATCATACTTGATAAATATAACCCTTGTGCTTTGAATAATATGAATTTTGCTCTTCACATTCTTGAGCCTTCAAGGTTACAGATAAATATAAAAATAATAGTCATAAAATTTACCTCCTAAGCTTAAATCTTAAAAATCATTTGTTTCTCGAGAATACAATTGTAGTGAAATCTTGATCGCTTTCATTTCTGCTTCATCAAGACGCCTATTTACCCCTCGAACACCATGTATCAGCATATGGTTTGGTAGACTTTTTAAAGACGTTATCCTTCCGATTTTTCTCTTTTTAATGAGAAGCTGGCACTGGCATTTAGGGGGTTAATTGTGCTCTTTTTGCAAGTTTAAGGGGCAATGAGATGTGTTTCAAAGACCAAAAGACACTCGGCTATTTGGGCTAAGTTCAAAGACCTAGCGATGGATTTGACCAAAATTACTTGATAAAATGGTAATGATGTAGTAGTATATTTGGGTAAATTTTAAGGGTTATAATTATTTAGTGTTGACTTGGTATTTTACAGATACCGGGTGGGAGACCAACAAGGTGCCATGTCACCAGTCGAACTCACTGCAGGTTCGCCATCTGACTAGCCGCGTGAAGGGTCTTGGTCATACCGGCCTGATTAGGAGATATATTCTCGTTATAACTCCCTTTCCTAAACATATAAATAGGAATGATATCCTTTCCCAAATGGATAAATAAGAAGAAACCTCTTATAGAGGAAATTGTGCCTATATAGGATCCTTACCTAATAAGGACTCCTCATCGCCAATAGAGGAAGCACACTCCTGATGAAACAAGGAGATCATTCACTATAAATGTGGGGCCACCCCATACTCAGGTATCACATTCTAAACCCTAGCTTACTTATTTGCCTCCTCTTTATCACCATCGCTTATTTAGGCATCGGAGAGGCTATGCCATTCACACGGCTAATCACTTTGACGCTCTTTTCTGTCTTGCAGCCACCATCTCTGGCGAAGGCAGACCCTCTCTCTTTCTGTGAAGGTTAGCTTAAGGAACCCTTTTTTTGACCAATCTTTCAGTGGTGCGGTGAGCGTGGACAAACTTACTTGCTCCAGCGAGAATTTTGTCTTCCGACGAACACAAAAATCCAACTAGATGGATGATAGCCAAAACCATGATCAAACAGCCAATGACAACGCCATAACTAACGGACGACGATCAACTCCCAATCGACGGCAGCGACACCCCTCTCCTCCACAATCCCAGCCATGGACTCTGCCATAACACTACCGGCAAACTCCACCACTGGAATTGTTGGGAAACAATGATCCGGATAAAAATCTAAAAACAAATCCGGATCAAGTTTGAAAGAAACAAAAACAATGTATGTAGTTCTCCCAAATCCAAATGGAAAAATTTGGATAAAGATTAAGATAGAATTTATCCATTGATCAAATTAAAGACCTAAGCATTAGAAGAAATCATCCAGTCAAAGTTTGGAACGGAAGCAAACTGTTGTCCTTCAAGACCAGCATCCGAAAGAACTGATTGAAGCCATCTCCGAAAGATAGATCCGGAGCATATAGGTCTAAAAGACATCCGGATGACCTATATTTCAAATATAGGGAAAGTTTCAAATATACCTTTCCCTTTACCTTTTTGGTTTATGAAAGTCAAAGATCCTTTCCCCAAGATACAGACAAAATGATAGCTTGCATATTTCAGAGAAAAGTCAAAAGGGTCTGACATCGGACTGAGAAAAGCTAACTACCTTTTTCTCCTAGACCAATAAAGATGCGCGTGGAGCTCACATCATAAAGTAAATGGTATGAAAGTTGGTGCATCACAAAATGACAAGCAAAATGATCACTGACAACTTTCTAGCCTCAATCCCAAGATTTCAAATGAATCAAAATACAGTCTAACGGATTGATTAACGGATCCGGAAGCTCCACATCGACCTGATCAAGGGTGAAGATTGAATGAAAGCTCACCAACCATAAACTGCTACATTTATGATCAAAGCTTATAAAAGGAGCTCTTCACCAAATGAGAAGGTCAACTGGTTGATTTATAAAAGCAAGTAACAAAGCAATACTCATTCAATCAGTTGATACAATCCCTCCAAGAACCCTTGATTCAAAATCTGTTTGTAAGGACTCCCAAGTGAAACTATAAACTTGAGGAACTCCAAAAACCAACCCTTTGTTAAAAACCAAAGTGTAAAAATCTCCAAGTTGGGTAAGTTGGAAGATTGGGATATAGCTTGAAGTAGGTGCTTTGAGTGAGATTTCCCTATAGGACTCAGCTTAGACTCAAGGTAGAAGGCTAAGTGGTATATCCTACTAAAGATAAGAGGACTCAACTAGGAGTTGTGCTTCTAGTGGTATATCCTATTACCGGAAGGGGTTACCATCCGGAGACAAACCTGTAAGGCTTGATTCCTACTAGTTGGAAAGGAATCCACTAATGCATAAGCTCGGAGGAAGGAAACTCTGGGGACTGGAGGTAGGCGGGGCCAAACCAGTATAAAATATTTGTGTTTGATTTTCTTTATGTTTTTCTTTATTACATATTATTGTCATATTTGCATCATCCGGATTCATTTTCCGGATCATAATCAAACACGCTACACTAAGACTTTTCTAAGTCTGTAAATTCTACAAAAAAGGGCCATTCACCCCCCTCTGCCCTTATAAATACTCTCACAGGGACCAACAAGTGGTATCAGGGTGGGTGCTCAAACTAGAGATCTAACAGTCTCGAGCTAAAGGTCCATATATTTTGATTCACATATCAAAATGAGTTTCCAAAACTCATAACTCCTTCCCAAGGGTATGTCTGTTACCCATCCTCCACTCTTCACTGGTGAACACTACACGTTCTGGAAAAACTGGATGAAAAACTTCATCCAATCACAAAGTATGCAAGCATGGTTAGTTATTAAAGATGACCCGTATGAACCTACTTATGAAGTAGAGGGTATGACTGCCCGAAAGCCATCAAGCATGTGGGATGACAATGACTTTAGAAAATTGCGTGAAAATGCAAATGCTATTAACATGATTCATTGTGCTCTTAGTATAGCTGAATTCAACAGGATATTCGGATGTGAGACTGCAAAAGAGATATGGGAGAAGTTGGAAGTAACCTATGAAGGAACTACCAAAGTAAGAGAGGCCAAGCTTGATCTACTCCAACAAAAGTTTGAATCCTTTAAGATGGAGCCTAAAGAATCAATCAGTAGCATGAACACTAGATACACAAATCTAGTGAATGAAATGAAAAGGCTGGGGAAGGAGATTCTAGAAGTAGAAATGGTCAAGAAAGTGCTCTGGAGTCTCACCAAGGAATGGGACAATAAAAAGACTGTCATTGAGGAAGCTCATGACTTAAATTTTTATAGTTATGATGAACTCATTGGTAATCTTCTAACCCAAGAATTATCCTTGGAGAGGTACAGCCAACAAGAAAAGAAACCTGATGAGAAAAATAAGGCCATTGATCTTAAGGCAGAATCCATTGGATCGACCTCATCCGGAGAGGAAGAGCAAATTGATGAATCAATGAGCACCAAAGATCAACTTGCTCTACTAACCAGAAGGCTAAATCGATTCATACAAAAGAAAGATAGAAGGAAATCAAAGAGGTATGAATCTCGGAGACCAAGTGAAGGCACCTCCAAAAGGGGTAAGCCTAGAAGGAATCCGGAAGAAAAGAAAGATCCGGAGAAAGATGCTGCATGTTTCAAATATGGTGAAAAAGGCCACTTCAGAACAAAGTGCCCCAAGCTCAAAAGAACCAAGAAGTTCAAAAAGAAGGCAATGTTTGCTACTTGTAGCAACTGTGAAGAAAGCAACAGCTCATCTTCAATAGAAGAAGAGGAGACTGCTAATTATGCGTTCATGGCTCTGACTGAACTAGAGGCAGAGCAATCCGGAAAGGATGCCTCCAAGTAAGAAACAATGCAAATCGAAGAATCAGAATCAAATACAGCAATTACTGAGGTAAATTTTGGCTCTAAATCCGCCTCTAAGTTTGATCTTGCAAAAACTCTTTCTATTGTTATCAAGGAAGTGAAGAAGAATGCGAAAGCCATCAAGTCTTTGAAAAGAGCAATACTAGAATTGGCTGAAGATGCTGAGGTAATGGCACAAGACATCAATCTGGTTAGATCAACCAAGCATATTGATGTAGTAAAAGAAAACTTCCTCTGGAATCAAGTCTAGATTTTGAATGCAAATGTAATGGGACTGGATAGAGATGTCAATCTATTAAAGGAAGCATCCAGGAAGAAACCTGAAACGAAGGATCCAAGAAGAGATAATCCTCCTCCTCCTCAGAACAGGGTTTAAAGGAACCCAAATCAAAAGACAAATAGAGTTAGCAGGCAGCCATAAGCTCAAAGATATACTACTGCCCAGAAAGGAAAGGCTAAGGTAGCTTACAACCAACAACTTATCAAACGAAGAAGAAATTATAGAGCTAAAGTTGCATCTCCAAACAACTTCCGGATTTATACTAGACCATCTACTAGTGTCCTAGAAGCTGGGTATAAAGGAAACTATAGAAGGAAGGATCTGGAGAAGATCAGCGAGAAGCAAAAGCAAAACATACCTGTTTCAAGGTGCAGATTTGTGGGAAAAATAATCATATTACTAAATCATGCAGATTAAAAAATGGTTATTATGATGTTTATCCTTGGCTTGAGATGGTTATTAACCGGAGAGGACCCAAACCCAAACCCACTTGATTTATTTTGTAGGTATGCCTTACATCCACAGTAGATCAACACACATAGTACATTGATAGTGGATGTTTAAGGCACATGACAGGTGATGAGAAGGCCTTCATCACATTGACCCGAAAGAAGGGAGACAAAGTAAGCTTTGGAGACAATCAACAGGGACAGATCATTGGAAATGGAGCCATTGGATCAGAATTAAAAATTGAAGATGTCTCTCTAGTTGATGGACTGAAGTTCAACCTATTGAGTGTAGCCCAACTTTGTGACAGAGGAAGAAAGGTCACTTTCAATTCCGGAGGCTGCTCAATATATGATAGTAAGTCCAACCAACTAATTCTCTATGCACCTAGAGTAAATAATGTATATTCAGTAAACATTAAAAATGAAAAGAATAACATCTACTTAGTGCTAAAGAAGAAGAATCATGGCTATGGCACCGGAGATTAGGACATGTTAGCATGAACGTCCTGTCCAAGTTAGCCAAAGAGGAATTAGTAGTGAGTTTGCCTAAGGTTTCTTTTGATAAGGATCATCTATGCACTGCATGTCAATTAGGTAAACAACATAAGAAAAGTTTTCCTTCGATATCCTACATTCCTTCCAAAAGAGTACTTGAGCTCTTACATATTGATGTCTTTGGTCTAATTAAGCCATTGAGTTTAGGTAGAAGAGAATACACCATGGTCATTGTGGATGGCAATTCTCAATATACCTGGGTTCTCCTGCTAACAAGTAAGGATGAAGGCTTTGACTAATTCTCCAAAACATTCATTCGGATAGAAGTAGAACAGGGCATAAACATTGCACGCATTCGGAGTGATAATGGTGGAGAATTAAAAAATAAGCATTTTGCTAATTTTTGTGACTCCAAGGGCATTGAACATAACTTCTCTGCCCCTTACACTCCTCAACAGAATGGAGTTGTTGAGAGAAAGAACATGACCATAGTTGAGATGGCCAGAACAATGCTTAGTGAAAATTGTTTGCAAAAATTTTTTTGGGGTGAGGCCATAAATACAGCATGCTATATATTGAATAGAGCTCTCATTAGAAAGACCATCAAAAAGTCCCCATATGAAATCTGAAAAGGAAGAAACCCAAAATTGGGTATTTCAAAGCATCAAGATGTAAATGCTACATCCTTAATGATAGAGAGCAACTCAGAAAATTTGATCTTAAATCTGATGAAGCAATTTTCCTTGGCTACTCAACACTTAGTAAGGTTTACAAAGTCTTTAATAAATGAACCCAAACTGTGGTAGAGTCAATACATGTAGATTTTGATGAGACTAACACTACACGAAAGAAAAGCTACACTCCGGAAGATCAAGTTCCGGAAGCTAAAAAATCTGGAGAAAAGGAGGAAGCAAGAATCCTTGATTCACTTCAAATCAAGAAGTACAAAGAGGAAGATGAAGGAATATCCTTTGATCCAGAGGTACACCAAGTTAATCTCAATCCACAGGAGATTGACTTTAATGAAGGCCAAGAAGGATTGGTTGAAGCTGAAATGGAGCAAGTCCCAGTTCAACATGAAGGCCTACAAAGAGAGATCCGGACCCATAGAGATCATTCTATCAAAAATATTCAGGATGATGTTCAGAATCCAGTTAGAACCAGAGGTCAGCTCAATCGGATGATGAGCCATGCTGCCTTTGTCTCTCTCATAGAGCTAAAGAAATTTCAAGATGCTGACGGGGATGAAAGCTGGATGATGGCGATGCAGGAAGATCTAGATCAATTCACCAGGAATGATGTATAGGATCTTGTGCCCCCTCCTAAAGGAAAATCAATTATAGGCATTGTGAGCCGACGACCCCCGATCCCCCTGCCTGTACGGTAAGCTTTAATGCTCTTCAGCGTGGGGTGTGGAAACAACAAGTGCTGTGAAGCGGGCTAAGGGATGATCCTTATTTTAGCGTGATGAAAATGGATAATGGAAGCAATGTTGAAGTTGAAATTTAGTCCGATTAATGGGTTAAGGGATACGAGACTTAAAATCCCGTATTTTAAAATAGAGTCGCCACCCGGTTAAGCTCCACCGGTAAATTGGGTACGATATTCCCACCGGGTGGTTGGACCGTACCTTAAAACAGAGATTCTAGGTTCGGATGATGTTGCTTACTTTTCAATTTTTAAATCAAGCCGATTATATTTTAATAAACGTGACCTTATTTCTTATGCGATTTAATCCGATTATTGCTTGGTGTTTTTGGTTTATATGCCATACATCACACGGAAAGCAATAAATAAACAAAGTAAGAAAATAAAATTATTACTAGGCTTTACGAATACCTATACATTTTCTAATACAAGAAAACAAATAAAGCGATAAATAAATAAGTGGGGGAAACCGGGTCTTAACTGAGCTTACCGATTCGGATCTGACTCCAAATGAGGTAATAGATATATAAGAATAATCACAAATAAAGCATGGATAAATAAATGTGGAAAATAAACACAAAGCATGAAGAAAACGATATTTTTGGATTTTTCGGGATAAAAACATAATTTTCGGGCGTTAATTAATTATCTAACAACCCGAAAAGGGTGAAATAAATTATCTACACATCCTAAAATAACATTTAACATATTCAGAATATTTTTGAAATTTTTAGTTGGTAGAAAATAATTTATTTAGATTTATTTAGCAAAGACACTATTTTAAGCCATTAAAATGCATATTAAATCAAATAAAAATAAAAATAAAATTTAAAAACAGAATAAAATAATAAAAACAATTTCAGATTATTTGTGAATTTTTGAAACTTTTTCGGGTTGAAATCGGGACTGGAAACGCATTAAAATGACAAAAATCGGGTCAAAAATGACAGAAACGGACCAAAAACAATAGAATAAAACAAACAGGGACCATTTGGACGTTTTTACCAGTAGGCCGACTCAGTGAGGTGGTGGGCCGACTTAGCGACATAGTAGGCCGACTCAACGAGGTGGCCTAGATGATGCTCAGTCGGCCTTTGTCCCACTAAAGTGGCCTACCGAAAAAAGTGACCTTTTTGTGCCTGAAACCCAAGATTACTAAAATTTTGAGTCGTTTCTTACACTGTTACAGTAGATTCGGACTTAAAATGCTTAAATAACCTTGGTTTTTCAGTTTGGGGGGAAAAGAACCCAGAAAATCCAACAAAGCAACGATTGGCCACTTGAGCGACCCGTAGGCAGACTGGACGAAGCGGTAGGCCGACTCAGTGAAGCGGCCTAGGTGACGTTCAGTCGGCATGACGTTCACCGGAACAGTCAGCCGGATTTTTGACAGAAAATCACAAAAAGGACGAATAAAGGGTCAAAGGCCCGAAAAAATAACCAAAAAACACAGCTACAGAAATAAATAACAGAAGAAATAGATTGGAACTCAGAAAGTTACCTAAAGGCCATGAATCCACTCTCGAGACTCAAACCGGATGCTTGGCAAGCTTTATGATGGATTTGAGATGAAAACCCGATGAAACAACCAATTTAGCAAGGGATTTAGTGATTTGTGAGGAAAAAGTCCCTAAATCCTATTTAAACCAATTTTTTACCTAAGATTTCTAATAGATTTTAGTGTTTAAGCTACAAGATTAAGCCTAAGAACAACTAAGAATCAAGATTAGAGAGGATTAAACCCGGATTCTAGCTTTTCATGAGCTTTCCCTCTCTAGTTCTTCCCTTTCTCTCTCTTGTTCTTGCATTTTTCTCTCTAAAAATCAGCCAAAAAAAAGCAAAAAAAAGTCCTCTAAAACTGATATTGAGGGGTATTTATAGACTTTTCAAGTGTAAAATACCCAAATTAATCCTCCAAATGTCAATATTTGACGAAAAAATCCCAATTATTGGCCCAGAAAAACCCAGAAAAACTCTAGATAAAGAAACCCCATGAGAAAGTCGCGTCACTGATGCGGCCTGGCCGAGGTCGCGTGAGGTGACGTAGCCCAGCCCAGACCGCATAAGCCACGCAGACTACCATGTTGCTAACGCAGCCTGCCACGTGGTCCACACGGCCTAGCCTCCTGGCGGTGGTGCCGGCCACCGCCGACGGATCTGGGGCACCCTAGGGAAAAAGGCAAAAGGGGCCTGGCTCGGTGGACCCAAACCGCGAACAAATTACACTATGGGCATTCGAACAAGGCGATTCTTGACATTCTGGAAAGCTCGGGGAACCAAGAATCCAACGATGTAAACGAGACTCGTTGAAAATGTCCGGATTTTTAAGGAAAGAAATCGCGAAACAATTTACTACGCGCGAGGGGAAAGGAAGCGGTTAACATCTTAAAAGCGATCCAATTATTATTATAATCGAGGTAAAAAGATCTCAAAATCATCAACAAAGAACTTGCCAAATGCGATTCGATTCTAAAATAATGGAACAACTAGACCGTAAAAGGTTAGAGCAAAAAGTCATCATCGTTCTGAGGGTCACCGAAAAGCTTGTGCTTATAGGCTGCCCCTCAGGAGATTATCATTTGAATGGTCAAATGTGATCTCACGAAAGAGCGAGGGATAGGAGGTTATACCTGACTTGCGAATTCTTAAACCGGTTGTCTTCTGGGATTGCCATAAACAGACCTATCAAGAATAAAATTGACTTAGAGATTGATTAGGTATTGCCTTCGTTGCCCCAAACGGTTTTAGGATAGATCACTGGTTGCTTTGGAAAAAAGGAATAGGGATTTCTTGAGATGGTTATCTACGGATAGTCGTGGGACGCATCATCAATTGACCCGTCGAAGGTAGAAGTTGAATCGGTTATCTGCGGGTGGTTTGGGAATGCACCATCAATGGACCTATCGAGGAAGTGAGGCTAAATTGGTTGTCTATGGGTGGTCTAGGAACGCACCATCAATGGACCTATTGGAGGAGGAGGTTGAATCGGTTGTCTAAGGGTGGTCTAGGAACGCACCATCAACGGACCTATCAAGGAGGTGAGGCTAAATCGGTTGTCTATGGGTGGTCTAGGAATGCACCATCAACGGACCTATCGAGGAGGTGAGGCTGAATCGGTTGTCTACGGGTGGTCTGGGAACGTATTATCAACGGACCAAGAGCTTAATTGAAAGGTGCCCAACACTTCTAACGAGGTCGAACTGGGATTTGCTTGGCCTGAATCGCATGCCAGGAGTATCAAACAAGATCCCTGGATTGGAACACATACTAAGAACTCATCTGAAAGGTGTCGAGCACTTCTAATGAGGTCGAACTAGGATATGCTTGGCTTGAATCGCATGCCGAGAATATCAAACGAGACCGCTGGGCTGGAATGCATATCAAGAACTTAACTGGAAGGTGCTGAGCACTTCTAACGAGGTTGGACTGGGATTTTCTTGGCCTGAATCCCATGCCGGGATATCAAACAAGACCCTTAGACTGGAATGCATACCAAGAACTTAACTAGAAGGCGTCGAGCACTTCTAACGAGGTCGGACTGGGATTTGCTGAAAAGCGTCTGAGAAGACCGTTGGACTAAACGCATTGTGCCTACCACAGAAATTTTGAGTTATTGGAGAGCGACATGAGCCACGCTTTTGTTGCTTAATTGATTTTGCCGAGACAAAAATTTTTGCCCCTTCAATTAAGTAACATAAACGGAAAAATGAAACTGAAATAAAGTTGAGATTTTTGGGAGTCCGGAGAGATTGTTGAGGCCGAGCAGCGAGTCTGGCTGATATGCCCCTGGGTGTTTGCATTAAGGTGCCCTTAGGTATTTGCATTGAGGTGCCCCTGGATATTTGCATTGAGGTGCCCCTAGATATTTGCATTAAGGTGCCCCTGGGTATTTGCATTGAGGTGCCCCTGGGAGAAGCTTTTGAGTTCTGATTTTAGGATCCATCGGGTTGGTCGTCCTTCTGAACTACCCCATGGTGTGCCTGTCAAGAAGGCTTTAAAGCATTAGTAAGCCATATAAATCATGTTTTTATTGCTTAATTGATTTTGTGGAACAAAATTTTTTTGCCCCTTCAATTAAGCAATAGAAACGGGAGAAAAAGAAATAAGAGTTGAGATTTTCAAGAGGCTGGAGAAACTGTTAATGTTGAGTATTGAGACCAGCTGATGTTCCCCTAGGATAAATTATGTCTTCGAATGTAGGACAAAAGATAATTTTGAGATGCCCCTTGATACATGCTTTTGTTTAGAGGTCGAGCACATAACCCGAGGGTATTTTTCCTTACTTTGTTTCCTGCGGAATTCAACATAGAATAATAGACATGAACATTATACATGAATGTATGAATGCATGAGATACTCGAACTGGTCATCTTCAAGCTGACTGATTAACTTGCTTGATCGACTTTGCTCAATTCTGGGAAAGATTGACTTGCTTGAAAAGGGAGGATACATGGAATTGCCTCGCGGTATGGACTAGACAAGAATGCCCCTAAAGGAGGATGTTGTGTAGATTAGGTGAGAATGTCCTAGTGGAGAACTAGGGAAGCCGCAGTGAATCAACTACAAATTGATTGTTGGATTAGGCGTGACGGAGACAAGAGGGCACAAAGCAGAGCTCAAGATTCTGGTTAACGAACGACTGGGCGCTATCACTACCAATGAATTCTACCAAGGATGGCTCTATAGGATCAGGATATCGTGGAATCAAGATACTCAGCTGCAGTCAAGAATTGAGCGAACACGGGCGGAGGACGAATATGAGTCCTTCGAATGTATTAGACCGGCGAACATATCCATGCACTCTGATGCCGATGGCGATGATGCAGATATCTCGATGTGATCGATGGCAGTCAGTAATCTTTGTTCTAATTGTCTTAATTTTTGAATAGACCTAGACATTGTGTCGGGCCCATCATACTTTCTCATTTTGCTTTTAAGTTCTAATTTTTGCTTGGACCGCCCTTTTCCGGTATTCAATCCAGCGAACCATCTCGGCTTTTGCATAGACCTTGATTCTTTTCAATCTATCAGGATTTTTGCCTTTTATCTTTGTTTTTCTTTTGAGGTATTGGGTCGACTGCACAAAACCCTATGTCTGACTCATCTGTTGCATTTCGCCTTTTGGGCCCAATAAATTCATTCAAGCACAAACATAAAGAATTCAGTAAAAGTGACATTTCCGTTAAATGAAGTAAGTTTGAGTACATGATGATGATAACCATTTCTATTGACCCAAACTCTGGTGTTAACTAGCCTATGAAGGTTTTCTAGTTAACATACTCTTATGGCTCACTTTACCCTGACTTTTGCCTAGGCCGCCCTTTTTGAGTTTTCAGCCTAGCGGGTTATTCTTGTACCCTAACTTTTGCCTGAATGGTTTGTAGAATACTGATCAACGGGATACACCCTAATTTTTTCTCAAGTAGTAGAGGACCACTCGTCGAGTGATTTATTTATACATGGTTTTTATGTGCCGGTTTTCTGGATTTAATTCTTTTGGTTAGCTATGATAATGCTTCGACCTGATTTGATTAATAGGGTTTACGAACTCATTGCCGTTGATAATCATGCCCCTTGGATCGGACAGGATCCCCCTTGGGTCTATGTTGGCAGGCTTTGCTTGCTTTGGAATTAGATCGTTGGCCTTTGACGGTGCCTCTGACACTTGACTCGGTTGTTGGGCGCCTTCGCCATGCTTTTGATACATCTTTTGATACATTTGAAGACTATTCAAGTCGTTCAAACCACGCTTTAGTCCATGGGGGCCCCTTTGACTTGGATTTAGTACGACTCTTACGGACTTTATCTTGGTCTTGGTTGGTAGCACGGTTTCCATTTCTCAGGCATAGGAACAAGGTATTTGGAGAATTCATACACTTGCACAGTACCCACAAAGAGCAAATGGTGGTTTATCGGCTCAAACTCTGACCCTTGTGGTGCTTTTGGACATAAACTTCTTGAGAAGCTGGTTTGTGGCTTTTGTTGTCCCATCGGCTTGTGGTTGGATGGGCGAAGGTCTGCGGTGGTCGGACTAATTTTTCTTGATCGATCAGGGGTTGCCCCTTGGGATTGAAATCCATTGTCCGAAATGATGTGATGAGGTAGGCTGTACTGAGGGAAGATGTGTTTCTCAATGAACTTGGCCGTCTTCTTAGCGGTAATGTCAGTGAAAAGGGTTGATTTCCCCCTACGCTGATGAGGGTCAAATCTTGTCGATCATATGTATCCCCCTCACCGAGAATGGCCAAGGAGGAGGGAAATAGGGAAGGGTTAGAGACTTGGAAAAAATGGGGTGTTAGGAACATGCAATGTTGCATGGGGGTGGGAAGTTCGAGAACGGGTGGGCAAAGAAAAGATAAGCCACAACTTTGTCGAAGATGATCTAGCGATGCTCTTTCTCCATAATAGGCTGACATTTCTTCAATAGCTTCAAAATCGGTTCACACATAGTTGCGAGGCCGGTGATGGACCGATTGACGTATTTAGATCTATCCAAGGAATGACTGAGCTTTTGTTGCTGTTTCAGTCATAGAGATGCAATGCTCGAGAATGTGTTTAGGCATGACTAGGCGAAAGCGTTATCATGATCTTTAAGCACTTGTTATCTCTCATTTTCTTTTAAAGGTTAGGTCATTAGAAAGCGGTCACAATTTTAGATTATCATCTGTACTCAAACTTATTTCAGTTAAAGAAACGTTATGAATACTGAACACATTATGGTTATGACGAAAATGAATGCATGGACTCATCAGGCGAAACATCAACCTGATAAGCAAAAAGAGAGTCTTTCATTAAATTAAAGTGCCTTAGAGACAGAATTGTTCACATCAAAACACTAGAAACATAAAGAAAGAAAATTACATCATAGAAAAATCATCCTCCACAGGTGCAGGGTCTTGATTGGTAGAGCCGGTAGGCTAATCATCCTCGGTAGCTTCCATTGGGGTGTCGCTTAGGATGAAGTCCAAAACCTTTGCCTACTCGTCTGATAACTTTTCTCCTTCATTTGCTAGAGACCTTGCGGGATTCTTGTCAGAGTCGACGGCAGAAATGGCTTCCATAACGGAGTTGGGTGAGTTAGAAAAGATCACTGCCAACAGAAAACCCTTCGGGAGACTGGAATTGATGGTGCTCACTTCATCATCATAGCTCAGTGATGGCTTCTCCTTAGTGTCGGTCTTCCTCGCAGGTTCATCCATTTTTCTTTCTCTTACCAAGCGCCCAATAGCCATACCTAAAGGCTTACATTGATCTATTGTGTGTTCCTTTTGAACGTAATAGCGAAAAGTTCCCCTTCTCTTCGGGCGTAGAAGAACGGTACTCCCAAAGAGGGCTAAGCAGGCCCTTCTCTCACAATTTGGCAAATATGATATAAAGAGGGAGCTTCCATGGAGATACGAATGCCTTCTGACCAGGAGCCCGAGCGGGTGTGGTTTGCACTGCGAAAACGCTGTCTTGATCGACAACTTGAATTGCCAATGCCTTCTCCCCAGTTGGGGCTGGAGCAACTTCAAAGGATTGAGAGTTGTTGCCCTTGAACCAAGGTTTGCCACTTGGCTTGCTAGCCCTTTCCTTTTCCTTCCAGCGCTCAATCTTTTCAGCTTTTTCAAAAACTTTTTGATAGGACTCGAAAGAATCGGTCTCCATCTCTTTCCAAAGGAGTTGGAGAGCTCCGTTAAGCAATTTCGGGATCATTTCTTTAAGGCTGAGCTTTTGCTTCAAGAGGACCTAAGTGGACATCCATCGATTGAAATAAGATCTGAAAGCTTCGCCGGGCTTTTGCTTGACTGCCTCAAGATGTTGAATGGTAGTCTCCAATGTAGAATTAAATCCATAGTGGGCAACCAAAGCTTCAAATAGGAGTTTGCAATCCAGGATTGTGGACTCTAGAAGAGTATTGTACCACTTAAGAGCGGGGCCTGAAAGGGTCCATGGGAACAACTTGGCCAGCACCTTATCCCCAATCTTTTGGACGGGCATGATTCGCTCATACATAACTATATGGGACTTAGGGGGGCCTTTGCCTGAATAAGCATCCATTCGGGGCATTGAGAAATTTTCAGGCACCCAATCATCACCTCTTACTTCTTCCCTATCCTCACTCCTGTTCAGAAATTGCCTGAAGAAAGGTGCCATTTCAGGTGTCACGCCCAGAGGCTGTGTGACATGGTCACATGAAGATGACCCAAACTAAAAGGGTGAAGGAGCCGGGGTTTCAAACTAAGGGCGAGAAAAAGGATTTTAAGGGTAAGTGGCCTCGCAGGGAGTGACCACAAAGCTAGGTGGAAAGGTTGTGAAAACAGCGGGCTGTACTGGAGGAACAACAAAGCCATTCGAGAGGACTGTCATTTGAGGAGTAAATCCCCCTAAGAAAGTGGGGAGAATAGGAGATTGGGGAACAGGCCTCGGGTGCACAGGGGGATAAAAATCGAAGGTTGGTAGAGCAGATGATAAGGGCAGCTGAGAATAGCTCTGTCCAAACTGAAATTAGCTTTGTTGGATAGGATGAACAAGAGAGAGCGGTGGTACCAGAAACTGATTCTGAATTGGCAGAGACTGAACTATCTCTCTCGGAGCTTGAAAAATAGGCCCCGCTGGCCTTTGAGACTCTCTTTCCTCCCTAAGAGCGGATCTAACTTGCTCTCGAATAGTGGTCCGAAACATATCTGACTGGAGGAACATAACCATAGCGTTAGCCAGTTCGAAACCCAACTAAGATCCCCCTTGACCTTGACCCTGATGAGGGGGGGAGGGAGAAGGGGAAGGAGTGCTCTCATGAGGCACATCATTCAAACACGGATCAGACATGGTTGGAAGAGCAGATTCTGATACTGAACTTGAAACTGAACTTAAGCCCATAGAACATCGAACTAGATGGCGATCGAATCTGACGGGAGCGGTGCCTTGGTCTAACTAAATAAATAGGAAGATGATCAGCCTAAATCGAACCATGAATGAGATGGATGATAACATAAATATTCAAGTGATGAATGTTATACATACGGGTGGTTTAGAGAGGTAGAGGGTAGAAGAGCTTATGATGCGAAGCTTATCCCCAAAATATGTGAGACGTACGAATTCCTCGCTATGCCTAGTGAGCTAGGTACAGGTCGTCGGGACTCAAACGATCTCAGGTATTTTGTGAACTTTCCCTTTTTAAACGAGGAGAGAGTAGTGGAAAGTGAAAATCAAAAATAAAGGTCGGCCACATGCGGCCTATGCATGAATGAGCACAACACAAGTAGCACACGAAAGTAAATAAACCTCTTCCAACCTTATGACTCCCGCGTATCATCAATTTGTAGTCTGGGGGTAACTCTAGCGCCAGGAAATGGCAAAAGAGTATGCGACCTAAATCTATATTGTTCCGGTGAGCCTAAAGGGAAGTTGCTATAGCTAGTTTTATCGTGGTTCATAGTCTCAAACTGCTGGTGTCGTGGAACGACACTATAGAAGGGTCTCGTTTACCTTGATTCCGTATAACTCAACCACTCCTCAAATGAGTGCGGCTATGAGAATTACACATTGGTTGAAACGAGTGTCCACCCACAAATATCCCCAATTCCTGGCGGGCATGAGGTATACAAGTGAGCTTCACGGGGGTGACAAAATGGCGCCTTAAAACTAAGAATCTAACTAAGCGGTGGATAAAAAGGGCATAAGAAATAAAGCGTTGATTTAAAAATGATTTAGGCACATCATCAAAATCCATTAACCAAAGGTTGAAAATGAAAGCAATTTTCAAGTTTTAAGTTAAAGGAAAATCCCCAGCAGAGTCGCCACTGTGAGCCGACGACCCCCGATCCCCCCGCCCTACACGGTAAGCTTTAATGCTCTTCGGCGTGGGGCGTGGAAATAACGAGTGCTGTGAAGCGAGCTAAGGGATGATCCTTATTTTAGCGTGATGAAAATGGATAATGGAAGCGATGTTGAAGTTGATATTTAGTCCGATTAATGGGTTAAGGGATACGAGACTTAGAATCCCGTATTTTAAAATAGAGTCGCCACCCGGTTAAGCTCCACCGGAAAATTGGGTACGATATTCCCACCTGGTGGTTGGACCGTACCTTAAAACAGAGATTCTAGGTTCAGATGATGTTGCTTACTTTACAATTTTTAAATCAAGCCGATTATATTTTAATAAACGTGACCTTAGTTCTTATGCGATTTAATCCGATTATTGCTTGGTGTTTTCGGTTTATATGCCATACATCACACGGAAAGCAATAAATAAACAAAGCAAGAAAATAAAATTATTACAAGGCTTTACGAATATCTATATATTTTTCTAATACAAGAAAATAAATAAAGCGATAAATAAATAAATGGGTGAAACCGGGTCTTAACTGAGCTTACCGACTTGGATCCGGCTCCAAACGAGACAATAGATATATAAGAATAATCACAAATAAAGCATGGATAAATAAATGTGGAAAATAAACACAAAGCATGAGGAAAACGATATTTTTGGATTTTTTAGGGACAAAAATATAATTTTCGGGCGTTAATTAATTATCTAACAACCTAAAAAGGGTGAAATAAATTATCTACACATCCTAAAATAACATTTAACATATTCAGAATATTTTTGAAATTTTTAGTTGGTAGAAAATAATTTATTTAGATTTATTTAGCAAAGACACTATTTTTAAGCCATTAAAATGCATATTAAATCAAATAAAAATAAAAATAAAATATAAAAACAGAATAAAATAATAAAAACAATTTCAGATTATTTGTGAATTTTTGGAACTTTTTCGGGTTGAAATCGGGACTGAAAACGCATTAAAATGACAAAAAACGGATCAAAAACGACAGAAACGGGCCAAAAATAACAGAATAAAACAAACAGGGACCATTTGGATTTTTTACTAGTACGCCGACTCAGTGAGGTGGTAGGCCGACTCAACGAGGTGGCCTAGATGACGCTCAGTCGGCCTTCGTCCCACTGAATGGCCTACCGAAAAAAAGTGTCTAAACAAGCCGGAATTGACCTTTTTGTGCCTGAAAACCCAAGATTACTAAAATTTCAAGTCGTTTCTTACACTGTTACAGTAGATTCGGACTTAAAATGCTTAAATAACCTTGGTTTTTCAGTTTGGGGGGAAAAGAACCCAGAAAATCTGACAAAACAATAATTGGTCGCTTGAGCGACCCGTAGGCCGACTGGACGAAGCGGTAAGCCGACTCAGCGAAGCGGCCGAGGTGACGTTCAGTCGGCCTGACGTTTGCATGAACATTCAACCGGATTTTTGATAGAAAATCACTAAAAGGACGAACAAAGGGGTTAAAGGCCCGGAAAAATAACCAAAAAACACAGCAGCAGAAATAAATAACAGAAGAAATAGATTGGAACTCAGAAAGTTACCTGAAGGCCGTGAGTCCACTCTCGAGACTTGAACCGGATGCTTGGCAAGCTTTGTGACGGATTAAAGATGAAAACCCGATGAAACAACCGATTTAGCAAGGGATTTAGTGATTTGTGAGGAAAAAGTCTCTAAATCCTATTTAAACCAATTTTTTCAACCTAAGATTTCTAATAGATTTTAGTGTTTAAGCTATAAAATCAAGCCTAAGAACAACTAAAAATCAAGATTAGAGAGGATTAAACCCGGATTCTAGCTTTTCTTGAGCTTTCTCTCTCTAGTTCTTCCCTTTCTCTCTCTTGTTCTTGTATTTTTCTCTCTAAAAATCATCCAAAAAAAGTAGCAAAAAAAGTCCTCTAAAACTGATTTTAAGGGGTATTTGTAGACTTTTCAAGTGTAAAATACCCAAATTAATCCTCCAAATGTCAATATTTGATGGAAAAATCCCAAAAAAAACCCGAAAAAACTCCAGATAAAGAAACCCCGTGAGAAAGTCGCGTCACTGACGCGGCTGGGCCGAGGCCGTGTCAGGTGACGTGGTAGGCCGCGATACACGATGCGGTCCAACCCAGGCTGCGTCACATGATGCGCCCAGATGTAGGTTGCATCATGCGACGCGGCCTACCGCGTGGCTGACATTGCCTGTCGCGTGGCTGACGCTGCCTACCGTATGGTCCACGCGGCCCGGCGTGGGCACCCTAGGGAAAAAGGCAAAAGGGGCCCGACTCGCTGGGCCCAAAACGCGAACAAATTACACTGCGACCATTCGAACTGGGCGATTCTTGACATTCCGAAAAGCTCGAGAACCAAGAATCCAACAATGCAAATGAGACTCGCTGAAAATGTCCGGATTTTTAAGGAAAGAAATCACGAAACAATTTACTATGCGCGAGGGGAAAGGAAGCGGTTAACATCTTTAACGCGATTCGATTCTAAAATAATAGAACAACTAGACCATAAAAGGTTAGAGCATAAAGTCGTAATCGTTCTGAGGGTCACCGAAAAGCCCGTGCTCACAGGCACTAAATGGGTGTTCCAAAACAAACTTGATGAATCCGGAGTAGTGGTGAGAAATAAGGCAAGACTAGTTGCCCAAGGCTATAACCAGCAAGAAGGAATTGATTTCGAAGAAACTTTTGCCCCTGTAGCAAGACTGGAAGCAATCCGGATCCTATGTGCTTTTGCATCATTCATAGGGTTCACATTATACCAAATGGATGTCAAAAGTGCATTTCTAAATGTTGTCATTCAAGAAGAAGTATATGTCAAGCAACTGCCCGAATTTGAAGATCCAAAGTATCTAGATCAAATCTACAGGCTGAAGAAAGCTCTCTATGGATTAAAGCAAGCACCAAGAGCCTGGTACGAAAGATTAACCTCATTCTTTATATCCGGAGGAGGGAGAGAGTCTAAATTCCAATGGGCACACTTCTAAAGTGGGTCCTACGGACGAGGCTCATCCAGAGGAGCGGATGGAAGAGAAGAATAAAGAAGCAAGTAAAGATGAGCAGAAAGAAAATAGTCAGGAAGGGACCTCATCCAGTTCCTCTGATGAGGAATTCCCTCCAAAGGTTCCATCCATGAGGGTACCTGCAACTAACACCGCAAAATCCAAAGTTACAACTTCGCTTGAATGACTAAAGGAGGTCGCTAAGGAGGAGAGTTAAGAGGGATATGTAAAGCAGAGTCTCAGAACTATATGCGCTCATCTTCGAGGAGTTGAGAAGGAATTACTCAGGCGAAAATCTGATAAAGCAGTCCAAAAGGATCTAGGCGAGGTCAAAGAGAGTTTGAAGCGTCTCCCCAAAATTGAGCAACAAGTCATGAACTTTCCAACTCCCGGAGCTCTAACAGCAGCTTCCCTATCTGAAGTCCAGCCACTTCTGAATGAGCTAAAAGAAAGCGTCTCTACAGCAAATCGAAATGCCAGTCAAGCCAATACTTTGGCCTCTAATAACTATGCAACTGTCCTAGAAAGAATGTCCTCATCCGCCACTGATATATCCACAGAAATCAAGGACTGCATTGATCCCAAGTTTGAAAACTTGTCAAAATTCATGGAAGACAGAGATCTGAGACCTACTCTACTCAACCTGGAGACTGATCAGCAAATAACCCAGGAAATGCTTGCTCACTTCATAGATAAAACCATCCCCAAACTCAAAGAGAAAATACTCGATGATATGGGTGATGAGATGCAGGCTAGGAACTCCGGTATTGAACAAATAATAAGCGAATGGAAGAAGACTGTCTCCAAAGAGATAAAAGATCAAACAAAGTCTATCCACAACATCCGGAAGGGCCTCAGCGATGAAATCACCATCCTGCAAGCCTGAATAAATAACTTATCTATCTCCGGACCATCCTTGTCTCCGACTATTCTAGAAAGTCAGCTCATTCCAGTTCTGCACAACCTCGTTCAAGCCATAGGGGACTCAGGGTTCATGAGCCAAAAAGGTATGACTACTCTTATCAAGGCCATGTTTCCTTATTTTGATCCCAAGGACCAAGAGCACATTCTATGAATTCTTCCTCATGTCTCACAATATTATGATTAACTCCGGAGGTCCCTTTGCCCCTATTATTTGACTCCGCCTATAGTAGATCATATTATTGATGAGCGGGCTAAAGGTAACAAAGACTACTCTATCTACTCCTCTACAAGGCAGCAATCTTGGGACAAGCTAACCTATATGGTTATTGATCCCCTTGATGGAAGCAAAAAGGGGAGGAAGATCCGAGTCATCAAGGAGAAGGAAGTAGCAAGGGAAAAATGCTGCAAGTCCAGAAGAGTCGTCCATCCGGAGAGATAATTAAGCTAGCTAGATAATTTTGTAATACTTATGTAATAGCTAGATTCACTTTATATGTATTTCTGTAAGTAATACTGAACTTCATGATGTTAACCATTATTAACAGCAGAAGCATATATGAAGTGAAAATTCTTAACTATCAAAATAATCGCTTCTAAAGTACAATCTATAATTGTACTAAAACAAACTTAGAAGCAAGAATCATAAAATTATGGGGGAGTTAGGATGCTAAAATTATGGGGGAGCATTGTAAAAAAACTAAGTAACAAAAATCATACTTAGTTCATATACCCATGTCCTATGCTTAGATGACTTAGGTTTTTGTTTCCATTAAAGGGGGAGATTGTTGGGAAACAATGATCCAAATAAAAATCTAAAAACAAATTCGGATCAAGTTTGAAAGAAACAAAAACAATGTATGTAGTTCTCCCAAATCCAAATGGAAAAATTTGGACAAAGATCAAGATACAATTTATCCATTGATCAAATTAAAGACCTAAGCACTAGAAGAAATCATTCGGACAAAGTTTGGAAAGGAAACAAACTGTTGTCCTTCAAGACCAGTATCTGGAAGAGCTGATTGAAGCCATCTCCAGAAGATAGATCCAGAGCATATAGGTCTACAAGACATCCGAAAGACCTATATTTCAAATATAGGGAAAGTTTCAAATATACCTTTCCCTTTACCTTTTTGGTTATGAAAGTCAAAGATCCTTTTCCCAAGACAAAGACAAAATGATAACTTGCATATTTTAGAGAAAAGTCAAAAGGGTCTGACACCAGACTGAGAAAAACTAACTAAATTTTTCTCCTGGACCAATAAAGACGCGCGTGGAGCTCACATCATAAAGCAAATGGTATGAAAGTTGGTGCATCACAAAATGACAAGAAAAACGATCACTGACAACTTTCTAGCCTCAATCCCAAGATTTCAAATGGATCAAAATACAGTCTAACGGATTGATCAACGGATCCGAAAGCTCCACATCAACCTGATCAAGGGTGAAGATTGAATGAAAGCTCACCAACCACAAATGGCTACATTTATGATCAAAGCCTATAAAAGGAGCTCTTCACCAAATGAGAAGGTCAACTGGTTGATTTATAAAAGCAAGTAACAAAGCAATACTCATTCAATCAGTTGATACCATCCCTCCAAGAACCCTTAATTCAAAATCTGTTTGTAAGGACTCCCAAGTGAAACTATAAACTTGAGGAACTTCAAAAACCAACCCTTTGTTAAAAACCAAAGTGTAAAAATCTCCAAGTTGGGTAAGTTGGGAGATTGTGATATAGCTTGAAGTAGGTGCTTTGAGTGAGATCTCCCTATAGGACTCAACTTAGATTCAAGGTAGAAGGCTAAGTGCTATATCCTACTAAAGATAAGAGGACTCAGCTAGGAGTTGGTGCTTCTAGTGGTATATCTTACTTCTGGAAGGGGTTACCATCCAGAGGAAGGGAACTCTGGTGACTGGACTTAGGCGGGGCTGAACCAGTATAAAATACTTGTGTTTAATTTTCTTCATGTTTTTCTTTATTGCATATTATTGTCATATTTGCGTCATTCGGATCCATCTTCTGGATCATAATCAAACACACTACACTAAGACTTTTCTAAGTCTGTAAATTCCACGAAAAAGGGCCATTCACCCCCCTTTGCCCTTATAAATACTCTCACAGGGACCAGCGGGAATGACATTCTTCAAAAGTTTCGGTCAGTGCTATCAGGTTTTCCCTAAAGACCAAAATCAACTACGAAGGAATCTATTTGGAGTGATGAAGGAGGGAATGGCTGGACACACGATAAGTGGACCATTGCATCGTACAGTCGCTCTCATCCATCCTATCAAATATTGGGTTGGGCTTTGCAACACCCACCCAGGGGGATCATCCAATACTAATCAAGGTGACTCACACAACGCTCACCCCGAAGGGCCACACAACGCCCAACAGTATGGATCTTTCAATACCCACTCGGTGGGGCCATACAACGCTCACCCTGAGCCATAACATCAACTGACTCAATACAACGCTAACCTAGATGCATCCTTTACGGACCAAAGCATGGAGGTCCCCTCATGGAGGGATCTGATTGGCATGACGAAAGCATGATAAGTAGAATGGGCCACCTTAAATGAACCTGTGTATAGTGCACACTACCCATGCGGGCCTAGTCCTTCAGGATTCTTCCACCCGAGCGGCTCGTATCAGGGTCCAAATCACTCCACTCGCCTTCCTGTACCACCACCATTGGGTTCGCAGTCGAAACCCAAGAAGTTTAGATACTGGGATGATCTAGAGTTCTATAAGATGTTCAAGGAAGGTCTCAATGGCTACGTTGTTTCTCTACAAGAACCCCTGTTGGAAATTTCTGACTCCCCATTCAGTGCGGAGATCCTTGCGGAATAGCTCAACTCTCGAGTCAAGCTACCATTCATTGATAACTATAGTGAGACACGAACCCTCGAACCCATGTCCGGAGTTACAAGAATAAGATGGACTTAGCATACGCCTTGAAAGCATATGCCTGCAGGAACTTCCCCAATACATTAATCGGTTCGATAGCCTACTGGTTTGACTCATTGCCAGCTGAGTCCATAGATTCATGGGATGACCTACGGCAGAAATTTTATATGCAATTCATCAGCTCCATTCCAGTAGGAACTACCACATAGACCCTCAACGAGATCGTTCAAAGGGTGGGTGAGTCACTCCACTCTTACATTGAGCGATTCAATAAAGCCTGCCTGTAAATACGAGACCTAGATTACAGCACCGCCAGGGAAGCTATGATTAGAGGCACAGTGAATGAAAGACTCCATGCAGAGCTCATTCAAAGGCAACCTAAAAAGCTGGATCAGATAATCACCATTGCGAAGAACCTGATTGAAGTGGATGAAATCGATAAGCCACACAAGACGTTTGAAAGAACTTGGCTTGAAGACTAGAAAGCAAGGAAGAAAGGGGGGAGCTACTGCAAGCAATCCTCCACCCAAAGCAGATATAGACTAGAATTGAATGCCCTTTATGCGATATCTTGCTGGCTATGTAGAAAATTGATGACAGGAAATCCATCCAATACCCCAGGGTAACGCCTGAGCAATTTGTAGGAAAAGACACAAACAAGTATTGCGAGTTCCACAAGTCCAGAGGCTACAATATAGATGAATGCCGCATCCTAGCAGATGGGATCAATGCCCTAATCGAGCAAGGAAAGCTTTCACAGTTTGTAAAGGGGATCAGTAAAGAAAGCTCATATGGACCAAAGAAGGATGGCGAAGACAAGTCCTGACAGAAGTCAAAAGGGCTTGTGATGGTGACCAGGCTTTGAAGGATTCCCCTAAAAAGGGAAGAGTTCTGAGCGCAAAATATCAAATACTGAAGATAACTCAGAACTCAGCAGGCCTTTCTAGAAACAAAGCCTGGTGAAAAACCCGCATGCTGACCCCTTTGTGCTAGAGGCCTTATTAAAAGGGTACACTGTTAGATGGATCATTGTTGACACTAGTAGCTCCATCAATCTCATCAGAACAGAGGTGGTTGACAAGCTAGAAGTTCATCACAATCGGATGCTACCAGCCCATTCACCACTTGTCGGTCTTAGTGGTCATTCGATACCGGCACACGGCCAAACCACCCTAGAAGTTGAGCTAGGTGATCACAAAACTAAATAAAGAGTGAAATTGGACTTCATAATCATTGATGTAACAATCAGCTACAACATCATCCTGGGCAGACCATTCCTAGTCGAGTCAAGCGCACTGATCTCAATCAAACACCTAGACATGCAGATCCCTACCACAAAGGGAGTCACGGTAGTTGGAGGCAACCCCCTAGTAGTACAAGAGACCTACTTAGCATCGCTGAAGATGGATGAAGAAGTCATGGAACCGTAAGAGATGAAGAGCACTAAGCAGTCAGTCTTATAGAAACACTAACAATAGGGCCTAATCGGCAGGTACGCATAGCCGCTGATCTCCCAGAACCTGTGAAAAACACATTAGCCGAGTGCTGATAAAAGAATAACACACCTTCTCCTGGATAAATGAAGATATGACTGGGGTACCACCTGGGGTAATTCAGCATAGCTTGAACCTCGACCCGGAGGCACCTCTGGTGAAACAAAAGAAACACAATCATGCACTAGATATGCAGAAGGCAATTGAAGCTGAGATCCTGAAGCTCCTGAAAGCTAACCACATCTGAGTGGTGCGCTACCCCAAGTGGCTCGCAAATGTGGTTTCGGTGAAGAAAGCAAACGGAGCTTGGCGAATGTGCATAGACTTTATAGATCTCAATAAGGCAACGCCAAAGGATAGCTATTCGCTCCTAAGCATTGACCAACTGGTAGTCTCGACAGCCGGTTACGCTATATACTCCTTACTAGATGCAAAAGAGGGGTATCACCAGATTCCCATGGACCCGACTGATGAAGAAAAGACATACTTCATAACGCATGAAGGAACATACTACTATAGGGTTATGCCATTCGGCTCGAAGAACTCTGGGGATACCTATCAATGCTTGGTAAATGACATGTTCAAAGGCTAAATAGGAGAAATAGTGGAAGTATACGTTGATGATATGATCATCAGGAGTAGAAGCTTGGAGGAACATGCGGAAGATATTAGAGCCGTGTTTAAAACCCTACAGCAATATCAGCTCAAATTAAATAAAAAAAAGTTCACTTTTAGAGTCAAAGGTGGTAAGTTCCTCAGTTTCTTAATTTCCCAAAAGGGAATCGAAGCAAATCCAGAAAAGATAGAAGCTATCATGAATATAGAGCCACCTAAGACGTTGAATGAAGTTCAAAAGCTGAATGGAAGGGTGAACACCCTTGGCAGTTTCATCTCATTCTCGGCCAAGAGATGTCTCCTTTTTTACAGAGCAATCAAAAGGACAAAGCATTTAGTTGGTAAGAACACTGCCAGGAAGCCTTTGAGAACATCAAAGAGTTCTTGAGTACACCACCTCTCTTGAGTCAACCAGAGAAGGACAAAGAACCGATCGTGTGTCTAGCAGCTACAGATGAAGTAGTTGGATCAGTACTAATCAAAGAAGAGGATGGGAACCGGCACCTGGTCTATTACATAAGCAAAGTACTAAAGAACGTCAAGCTTAGATACCTAAAAATTGAGAAGTTAGCTTTAGCCCTAGTCTTAGCAGCAAATAGGCTTCGACTCTACTTCTAAGCCCCATGATTACTATCAGAACCAATTTTCCTTTGAAGAAAGTACTGTAGAGGCCAGAGACATCTGGACGGCTAGTCGGATGGGCCATATGGTTGGGAGAATTTGACATACAGTTTGAAGGAAGAAAGGCACTAAAAGCACAAGTCTTGGCAAATTTTGTTACTGAGTTTGCAGGGCTTGACCATTCACCTGGTCTGAAGACTGAGTCATGACATATATACATTGATGGGACATCTTCCTATGAAGGAGCTAGAGTCAGAGTTTGGATTGAAGGACTAGAGAAGATATGAATGAGCTATGCAGTAAAACTAGCCTTTCCAATTACCAATGTTGGTCCCTGTGAGGGTCTAATCAAGGTCAGAAGGGGGTGAATGACCCTTTTTCGCGGAATAGATAGACTTTGAAAAGTCTTAGTGTAGCTTGTTTGATTATGTTCCGGATTGATGGATCCGAGTGATGCACATATATAATATAGTGCAAAAAGTAGAGAGTTAGAAAATCAAACACAAGGATTTTATCCTAGTTCGGCCCCGCCTACTCCAGTCCCTGGAGTTTCCTTCCTCCAAGCTTTTCCAGTAGTGGATTCCTTTCCAACTGGCTGGAATCAAGCCTTACAATTTATCTCCAGATGGTAACCCTTTCCGTATGTAGGATATACAACTAGAAGCACCAACTCCTAGCTGAGTCCTTTAGTCTTTAGCAGGATATACCTCTTAGATTTCTACCCAAACCTACGCTAAGTCCTATAGGGAGATCCGACTCAAAGATCCAACTTCAAGCTATATCCCAATCTCTCAACTCACCCAAGTAGGAGATCTTTACACTTTATTTTCTCAAATATTTTGGTTTTGGACTTCCTCAAATTTATAACTTCACTTGGGAATCCCTACAAACAGATTTTAAATGGTTTGGTTCTTGGAGGGATTTATAAACTGATTACTTTCTAGCGAATTCTATTGTGTATGCTTTTTTGAAATCAACCAGCACCTTCTCAACTTGTGAAGCTTCCCTTTTATAGGTTACCATCATAAATGTAGCCGTTGTGGGTTATTGAGTGAATTAATCTTCACCGTTGAAAAGATAATATGTGTCACTTCCGGAGCCGTTGAACAATCCAATAGACAGAGATTTTGACCCATTTGAATCCTTGGGATTGAGGTTAAAGAGTTGTCAGTGATCATTTTCCTTGTTTTTTAATGACTCACAACTTTTATGCCAGTGCCTTTTTGGTGTGAGCTCCACGCGCCTTCTTGTTGGTCTAGGTGAAAAAGGTTGTTACCTTTTTCTCTTTCTGCTATCAGTCCTTCTGTCCTTTTCTTAAAAGTGTGCAAGCTATCTTTTGTCTTGCATATGGGAAAGGGATCTTTGACTTGTAGACCAAAAGAATGGAGGGAATGAAATTTTCAAATAATTCCCTTTGTCTAGATATTTAAGTCTTTCGGATATCTTTAGACTCAATATATCCGGATTTGTCTTCATCCTGATACTAGTGCAATCAGTTCTTTTGGATGTTGTTTTGGGTAGTTCAAAGTTTGTTTCCTTTCCAAACTTTAACCGGATGCTTCCTGTGATGCTTAGGCAATTTATCTTAACTTGACTTGGACTTTGGATGTTTTGGTTATAGGTTCGGATGAAGTGAATTAGGTCTTTTTGTACTTAGGTGTTTTGTTTACTTCAAACTTGATCCGGATTGTTTGTTGTTCCGGATCATTGTTTCCTACAATCTCCCCCATTTTTTAGAAACAAAAACCTAAGTAATCTAAGCATAAGGAAAGAGGGTTTTTATGAACTAAGTATAATTCTTGATACTTAGTTATTTACAATTTTTATTCCCCTATAATTTTAGCATCCTAACTCCCCCAACATTTTTCAATTCTAGCTTCTAAGGTTTTTCTAGTACAATTGCAGATTGTAATTTAGAAGCAATTTTTTTGTAGTAATTTTTCACTATATATACTTCTACTGTTAATAATAGTTAACATCAATGAAGTTCAAAATTAAAAGTACAGAAATATATAAGAGAAAAAGATAAAACTAGCTATTACAAATTTTACATTGAAGCAAAATAGCTAATCTAATACAAAATTTAATTCTTCCCGGATGCTTCTTTTTTTTTCTCTTTCCCTTTGCTTTGATTCTCCATTTCTGCTTCAGCAACTTTATCCTCCCCCTTTTTACTATTCTCCCCCTTTTTGTTTGCATTAGCTTGACTTCTATAACCATGTAGGTTTTACCATCCTAGCTCTCCTGCCATGCCTTCGAATAGATGGAGTAATCCAAGTTTCCTTCTCTTCTTCGCTCGATGATTGTATCAACTGTGGCAGGAGCTAGATGCAGGGCTGAAACACCTTTCGAAGTTAGGTATAGGATTTTGTGAGACAAGGATGCATGGATAAGACATATTTGTGATCCTTCTTATCAAATTAGGGGAAAAAGGCCTTTAGAAGCATAGCAATACCTTTGTGTCCGAAGAAGCTAGTATCCCCAATATGTTGGATGGATCCTGAAGGGATGATTTGACTTTCCGAAATAGAAGGTGAGGAAGATCCGGAGATAGACATGTTGGATAGGCTGGATGCCAATTTTTCAAATTCTTTTCCCATATCTCTGCGGCAGTTGTGGATGCTGGTATTTACAGTCATGAGGTCTTTATGAAGTTCTTCCTTAACATTATTGAGGACTGTGTCCTCTCCATTCATTTGGCCTGCAAATTCCTATGCAGTATTTTCCATTTGTTTGGTAAACACCTTGGGCATTTCCTTATCCATGAATTTTGTAAGCTTGTCCAATATGGCCTGTTGCTTGTCATTGAGGCTAGGAAGTGCTGAATTTTCTTCTATTTTAGTAATGAATTTTGACAAGTTTTCAAACTTGGAATCTATATACTCCTTCAGTTCTATGGACAAATCAGTTGAGGAAGATGTAATTTTGTCCATAAGGGTAGCGCAGTTATTTATGGCTGTTGTATTAGCCTGATCTGTAGAACAATTTGTTCCAGCATCGGATTCACTTTGGCAAGGGAAACCTTTGCCACTAGATTAGCAGTTGGAAACTCCCCCACTTTCTCCTCAATCTTCTGCACACTTCCTTTTATTTCCCTTAGTTTTTCTTTCAAGTCTGGAGTGTGAGATTTTTCTTGCAGAATCTTCTCCACGGATTTGAGTGTGTTGGTCACTCCCTGGAGTGCCTTGGAGATTTTATCCTCTCTGTGACCTTCAATAGTGGCTTCCTCAATTAGTTTAAGGGCCACCCTTAGTTTCTCACGCCTTGTTGGCTAAGGATTGATAGTCCTAGACTGTTGTAGATGACCGAAAGAGGATGATGACGTTTCTCCGGAGCTTGAACTACTCCCGGATGATCCGGATGGCTTGTTGCTTATCATTGAACTCATCCTTCTCTTCTAACCTTTCCCCTGGATTGGTCTCGCCCTTTGAATCTGCTTTAGAAGCATTTTCATCGGATCCCAAACCAAGTCCCTCCTCTAGAATAGTGTGTTCCGGGTTGGACTCTTGTTCCTTAGATACACTTTGAGTATATGTATCTAAGTTATCCTCATCTTTATCTGTTGTTTCAACAGTAGCAATAGCATCAACATTTATATCAAAAGAAATTGTGTTAGGGATGACCTCATTGATTGGTGTTTGATCTTGATTAGCTGCTTCCTCTCTTCTTTCTTCCACTTCCACAACCCCCGGAAGACTGGCAATGTCCTCAGTCTCCCCTACATTTGCCTAACAAGACTTTTAATTACTCCCCCAGGTGTGTTGGTAATGTCCTCTTCACTTACCTTTTCAGGTCTTACTTCATCGGTGATCTCAATTTTCGGATTGAGTAGATTTTCCAGAAGTGGTCTGGTTCTTCGCTGGAAGGCATATAAGTCTGCTTCCAAAATTTGGGCACTTGTATTTAGATGCGTTGGAGCAATAAGGATAGCCTGAGTACCGGATGAGCCTCTGGGCCTTATGTGGTGAGCTTATTGATTCTATAATTGTCCATCATGGCTTCCTTTATTACATCATATTGAGGGTCAACCGGAGTGACTTCCTCATTGGATCCGGGCACATGCTTGCCCTTTGTTTTTCTCGCCTTAGCCAATTCAACTTCCTCTGCTCTCTGTGCAGCTCTCTCATCAATTACTATTCCCGCAGGCTTCATGGTTTTACTCTTCTGGGATGCCACAACCTCATCAAAGGTGCAACATTTTCTCGTAAACTATCTCCTCTTAGGCTCCGGAGCTTCATCCCCTGTCTCCTCGTCATCTTCTTTATCACCCAGGATTTCATCCAGGGTCTTTCCAGCTTTCCTTCTTTTGGGCAGGATTGCCTCAGCTATTACCGGAGGCTGATCCTCCACCATCACTTCCGGGGTTTCTACATTCCTCCCCTTCTTAGCCACCGCCTTAATCAATCTCCCTCTTCTCCTAGGCTTTTCAGGATTTTTATTCAAAAGTTGAGTGAGAGTTTGGGTATCCTCATCAACCTCTTCCACCGGAACCAAAGCCAATTGCTTTTGTGCTTTTGGTTTGGTGGTTCTGGCCTTCTTAGGAACTGGAGCATCTTCAACCCGGATCCACTGTTTTCTTGACTTTCTCTTTTTCTCATCTCCATGCTTTGTAACCTTCTCCTCATTCTATTTTTCACTGAAAACTAGCTTCTTGAAATTCTTCTCAAGAATTTCTTTTCCCTAGACTGACTGGAATCCAAAGATATTTACTCCATTTGCTAATAGAATTCTAGTGATAAGGGCACTGTGGGAATTCCCGTGCTATCGGAGGAAATGGATAACTAGCACCGGCATGTTTACCACTCTGCCCTCCACCCAGTGTTGTAGTACATAATGTTAGAAGGAGGATACTGTGGGTAGAGAGCCCTTCCGGATCAAGACCAGCTTGGCTCCGGAAAGTGGGTTGAGAATTTATCCCCAAAGTAATTTGGATAAAGCCACATCTTTGGGTGATACTTTACTAGCAATTCATCTCCATCTGTCCTCATCTGAACTCCATCATTCTTCATGTTCAGATGATTTTCAAAGAACTCCGGTGAGATAGTTATTTCTTTCCCTTGAACTTTTGTTCTAAGAGCATCATAGTATGAGTAAGCTCTCAAATTGTTGTAAAACTTGTGCACCAATTCTGGATATGTTGGACAGTTGATCTTCAAGAAGTCTGTTAGGTGTTGATCCTCGATGAGTTTTGAGAATGGGTCAGTTTAAAAGAGGAAATTATCGCCTAAGTATTCAGTGGGAACTACTGAGCCATTTGTGTTGAGGTTTATGGGCAGAAAGTCTTTATCTTTGAAATCAGACTCTACAAAGATATTTTGTGGAGAAAGGGTTTGGATTTGATCATTTACCATGATGGCTGCCATTTGAGAGTATTGGAGAATTTTAGGGTTTGGAAATAGAAATTTGCAGAGTAATAGTAATGAGTTGCTCGTGAGGAAGAAGAGGAAATTTAGGGGGTTTTATAGGATTTCCAAAGCAAGGGTATAATGGTAATCCAAACACCGTTAACTTTGGCTGGATTGATGACATGGCAGGTAGGGATGGGCGCGGGCCGGATCTGGACCGGATCCATAGAGATCCAGATCCATATCATTTTTCATATATAAGATTCATATCATATCCATATCCATTGGATCTATAAAATTAGACCCCGTATCCATATCCAATGGATCTCACGGATCCGGGTCCAAATGGGTCTAAAATGAATCTATAAAAAATAAAATTAAAGAAATACAACACATGAAAATATCAACAACCAACCAAAGATTTATTCTTAAGTTCACTATCTTAATTTATAATCAAAAAGAAAGAGTTTAACATATAATTACAAGGTTAAAAACTTGAAATAAATACAATGCAAATTAACATTCATCCAAGTTCAAATATAGAGCCGGTGATAATTGGTATATATATATATATATATATATATATATATATATATATATATATATATATATATATATATATATATATATATACATATGTATATGTATATACACGTACATGTATACATATGTATATGTATATACACGTACATGTATACATATGTATATGTATATACATGTACATGTACATGTATATACATGTATATATATATACATACATATATATATATATATATATATATATATATATATATACATATATATATATATATACATACATGTATATAAACGGATTTGGATCTGGATTCGGGTCTTTGAAAAAACCCGATACTGGATCCATATTTTTTTAGTTAGATCCAGATTCGGTCCAGATCCAATGGATCTAAAATAATAGGGTCCAGACCCTGAAAAATAGATATGGATCCACGGATCTAGGCCGGGTCCAAGATTCAGTCACATCCCTAATGGCAGGTTAAATTTTAGGAGAGAGGTAGATGTCGTTTAACCGGAGAATATGAAAGGTTTATCTTTAAAACAAGCTGTTGATTTTACCGCGCGTGTAACTCCTAATAGACTTCTGAAATTCAAAAAGTTACAGTTACCTTTATGCGCTTTTACTACCATATGTCATTTTTGTCTGCTAATATGGCAATATTCTCTCCGGAGCGGAGTTAACTTCAATTCTTCTTTTCTTCCGGATTCCTTCTCTTGCCAAAAATCCAAAATAACTTCACACTATCTTCCGGATATTCTTCAAATTGAATTAGACATTCCAATTGACTCCCTTAGCTTATTGAATTGATCTTTACTTAATGGTTTAGCAAAGATATCTGCCCTTTGCTCATTGGTTGGTATGTAAATCAATGCAACATCCTTCTTCATCACATGATCCCGGATGAAATGATGCCTGATGTTAACATATTTCATCCTATTGTGGGTTACTAGATTCTTTGACACATCAACGACACTTTTGCTGTCACACATTACATCCACACACCCGAATTGGACTCTATAATCTTCTAGTTGTTGCTTGATCCAAAGGAGTTAAGCCACACAACCTCCATCTGCCATATAATCTGCTTCTGTGGTTTATAAGGCAACTGAAGTTTGCTTCTTGCTATACCATGATACTAAGCAATCTCCAAGGAAATGACAACCTCTAGATGTACTCTTCCTCTCAAGAGTATCTCTTCCATAATCTGCATCAATGAAGCCTTGGAGTGTGAATTCTCCATTACTAGGATACCACAACCTAACTTCTGTGGTTCCTAGGAGATATCTAAGGATCCTCTTTACTGACTTTAGATGTGAATCCTTAGGATTGGCTTGATATCTTGCACAATAGCAAACTGCATAGTGTATGTCAGGTCTGCTAGCTATCAAGTGTAGAAGTGATCTAATCATTCCTCTATATAGCTTTTGATCAACATCTTCCCCTTCACAATCCTTAGATAGGACTGTATCTGAACCCATTGGAGTGGACATTGGCCTGCTTTTGTTCATTTAAAACTTCTTGAGAATCTCCTTGGTATACTTGATTGGTTGATGAAAATCCCATCTGGGCTCTACTTAATTTGCAAACCAAGGAAGAAATTGAGTTCTCCCATCGTGGACATCTCAAACTCCTTCTGCATTTGAGAGCTAAATTCTTCACACATCTTTTCATCTGTTACTCCAAAGATGATGTCATCAACATAGATTTAAACTAGAATAATATCATCCTTCTTCTTCTTGATGAAAAGAATTGTATCTGCTTTGCCCCGAATATATCCCTTGGATATGAGAAATGTAGTGAGTCACTCATACCAAGCTCTTGGTGCTTCTTCAATCCATAAAGGGCTTTCTTCAGTTTGTATACATGATCTGGATGCTTTGAGTCTTCAAATCTAGGTGGCTACTTCACATAGACTTCTTCCTGGATAACTCCATTGAGGAATGGACTTTTGACATCCATTTGGAATAGTGTAAATCCCATGAATGATGCAAAAGAACATAGAATCTAGATTGCCTCCAGTCTTGCTACAGGGGCAAATGTTTCTTCAAAGTCAATCCCTTCCTGTTGAATGTAGCCTTGGGCAACCAATCTTGCCTTGTTTCTTACCACTACTCTGGATTCATCTAGCTTGTTCCGAAATACCCATTTGGTGCCAATGATTGACTTTCCTTTTGGAGGTGCCACTAGATCCCACACATCATTCCTGGTGAATTGATCTAGTTCTTCTTGCATTGCCATCATCTAGCTTTCATCTCCTTTAGCATCTTGAAATTTCTTTGGCTTAATAACAGAGATAAAAGTAGCATGGCAAATCATCCTATTAAGTTGTGCCCTTGCTCTAACTGGATTTTGGACATTATCCAAAACGGCTGCAATTGGATGATCTCTGTGAGTCCGAATTTCTCTTTGAAGATCTTCATGCTGAATTGGGGTTTGTTCCACTTCTACCTATACTTCCTTTTCTTGGACATCATTGAAGTTTATCTTATGTGGTTTGAGATCAACTTATGGTACTTCTAGATCAAAAGATATTCCTTCATCTTCGTCTTTGTACTTCTTGATTTGGAAGGAATATGGAATTTGGACTTCCTCTTTTCTTCAGAGTTTTTAGCTTCCAAATTGGATCTTGCAGAGTGGAATTTATTTTGCCTGCATGATTAGTCTCATCGATATCTACATGTATTGACTCTACCACAGTTTGGGTTCGTTTGTTAAAAACTCTGTAAGCCTTGCTATATGTTGAGTAGCCAAGGAAAATTGCTTCATCAGACTTAGGATCAAATTTTCCTAGTTGCTCTCTTTCATTTAGAATGTAGCATTTACATCCAGATGCTTTAAAGTACCCAATTTTGGGTTTCCTTCCCTTCCAGATTTTATAGGGGGTCTTTTCTAAGGTCTTTCTAATGAGAGCTCTATTCAAAATGTAGCAAGCTGTGTTTACGGCCTCAGCCCAGAAATATTTTGGAAAACAATTCTCACTTAGCATTTTTCTAGCCATCTCAACTATGGTCCTATTTTTCCTCTCAACAACTTCGTTTGGTCGAGGAGTATGAGGGGCAGAGAAGTTATGTTCAATGCCGTTGGAGTCACAAAATTCAGCAAAATGCTTATTTTTGAACTCACCACCATTATCACTCCGGATGCGTGCAATGCTTATACACTATTCTACTTCTATCTAGATGAATATTTTTTAGAATTGCTTAAAGGTTTCATCTTTGCTAGCTAGCAAAGTAACCTAGGTATAGCGAGAATAATCATCCACAATGACCATAGTGTATTCTCTTCTACCTAAACTCAATGGTTTGATTGGACCAAAGAGAGCAATATGTAAGAGTTTAAGAACTCTCTTTGAAGGTATGTATGAGATGGAAGGGAAGCCTTTCTTATGTTGTTTACCTAAATGACATGCATTGCATATGTTATCCTTATCAAAAGCAACCTTAGGCAAACCCACAACCAATTCCTTTTTGGCTAATTTGGACAGGAGGTTTATGCCAACATGTCCCAACCTTCGGTGCCATAGCCATGATTCTTCTTCTTTAGACACCAAGCATATATTCTTTTTCTCATTTTTAATGTTAACTAAATAGACATTGTTTATTCTAAGTGAATAAAGAATGAGTTGATTTAACTTACTATCAATGATTGAGCAACCTCCGAAGTCAAAGGTGACTTTTCTTCCTCTGTCACAGAGTTGAGCAACACTTAGCAGATTAAACTTCAGTCCATCAACTAATGAGCCATCTTCTATCTTAAATTCAGATTTAATGGTTCCATGTCCAATGATCAGTCCCTTTTGATTATCTCCAAAGCTTACTTTGCCTCCTTTCTTCCAGATTAAAGTGATGAAGGCCTTCTCATCACTTGTCATGTGCCTTGAGCATCCACTATCAATGTACCAAGTGTGCTGATCTACTGTGGATCTAAGGCATACCTGCAAAACATATCAAGTGGGTTTGGGTACCCAATCAGATTTGGGTCATCTCGGGTTATCAACCATTTCAGGCCAAGGATTAACATCATAATAACCATTTTTAAATCTATATAATTTAGTAATATGATTGTTTCTCCCACAAAACCTGCACCCTGAAATGGGTCTGTTCTGCTGCTTCTTTTCGATCTTTTCAAGATCCTCCTTCCTATAGTTCCCATTATATCTAGCTTCTTGTATGCTTATTGTTGGTCTGGTGTGTATCCGGAAGCTGGTTAGGGGTGCAACTTTTGCTCCATGATGTCTTCTTTATTTGGCAGGTTGGTTGTTATGGACTACTTTAGCTTTTTCTTTTTGGGCAGCTATGTATCTCTGTGGTTGAGGTTACCTCTAAGGTTTCTTCTCTTTTTGATTTGAGGGTCTTGGATCCCTTTTAGCACCAGAGTTTTGATTTCTTTGTGTTTCCTGCCTTTGATTCCTTCTTGGTTGATAAGGACTTAGTTTCCTTCCTGATGCTTCCTTCATCAGAGTTAGCTCCCTATCTAACCCCATTAGGTTGGCAATTAAGATTTGCCCTTGATTTCTCAGGAAGTTTTCTTTAACCACATCAATGTGCTTAGTGGCTCTTATCAGGTTGACATCTTGTGCCAATACCTCATTTTCTTCAGCAATCTCTATCACTTGTCTTCTAAGGCATTTGATAGCTTTTGTGTTCTTCCTTACATTCTTGATCATAATCCCTAAAGCTCTAGCAAGTTCAAAGTTAGAAACAGAATTAGATTTAGAGTTTACCTCAGTACTGGATGTTTCTGATTCATTGATTCTTCAATTTGCACAGTATCTTGCTTGGATGGATTTCTTTCGGATCGATCTGCTTTCGGATTAGTCTATGCCATGAATGCATAATTGGCTATCTCTTCTTCTTCTGTTGAAGATGAACAACTGCTTTCCTCACTGTTGCTCCAAGTAGCAACCATTGCCTTCTTCTTGTGTTTCTTACTTTTTTTAAGCTTGGGGCACTTAGTCCTGAAGTGGCATTTTTCTCCATATTCAAAACAGGTAGCTTCTTTTTCCAGGTCCTTCTTTTCTTCTGAATTCTTTCTGGGCTTGTCTCTTCTAGAGGTTCCTTCCCTTGATCTTTTAAATTCATACTTTTTGGAATTCCTCCTTTCTTTCTTTTGCAAGAATCTGTTAAACTGTCTGGCCAGCATAGCCATTTGTTCCTCATTGCTTTGATATTCCTTGAGTTGCTTTTCCTCTCCGGATGAAGCTGATCCGGTTGATTCTGCCTTGAGTGCAATAGCTTTCTTTCTTTCTTCAGGCTTCTTCTGTTGTTGGCTATATCTTTCCAGGGATAGCTCTTGGGTCATGAGATTATCAATGAGCTCATCATAGCTGTAGAAGTTTAAGCCATGAGCTTTCTCAATGGCAGTCCTTTTGTTACCCCACTCCTTGGTGAGACTTTGGAGTATCTTCTTAATCATATCTACTTCAGAGATTTCCTTTCCGAGCCTCTTCATTTCATTTACTAGATTTGTGTATCTAGTGTTCATGTTGTTGATTGACTATTTAGGCTCCATTTTGAAAGTTTCAAGCTTTTGTTGGAGTGGATCAACTTTGTCTTCTCTAATCTTGTTGGTTCCTGCATAGATCACTTCTAGCTTCTACCAAATCTCCTGTGCAGCCTCATATCCAAATATTCTATAAAATTCTGCTGCACTAAGAGCACAATGAAGCATGTTAATAGTATTTGTGTTTTCACGCAATCTTTTATAATCATTCTCATCCCATAAGCTCGAGGGGTTACAGGTAGTTAAACCATTTACTTCATGAGAAGGTTCATTTAGGCCATCTTTCATGGCCATCCATGCCATCATGCTCTGTGCTTGAATGAAATTCTTCATCCGGTTTTTCCAGAACCTATAGTGTTCACCGGTGAAGAGTGGAGGACAGGTAATAGACATACCCTCCAGAAGGAGCTATGAGTTTTGGAAACTCATTTTGATTCTTGAATAAAAATGTATGGACCTTTAGCTCGAGATTGTTAGATCTCTAGTTTGAGCACTTGCTCTGATACCCCTTGTTGGTCCCTGTGAGGGTCTAATCAAGGTCATAAGGGGGTGAATGACCCTTTTTTCACAGAATAGATAGACTTTGAAAAGTCTTAGTGTAGTGTGTTTTATAATGTTCCGGATTGATGGATCCGAATGATGCAAATATGTAATATAGTGAAAAAAGTAAAGAATTAGAAAATCAAACACAAGGATTTTATCCTGGTTCGGCCCCGCCTACTCCAGTCCCCGGAGTTTCCTTCCTCTGAGCTTTTCCACTAGTGGATTCCTTTTTAACTGGCAGGAATCAAGCCTTATAATTTGTCTCCGGATGGTAACCCCTTCCAAATGTAGGATATACCACTAGAAGCACCAACTCCTAGCTGAGTCTGTTAGTCTTTAGTAGGATATACCACTTAGATTTCTATCCAAACCTAAGTTGAGTCCTACAGAGAGATCCCACTAAAAGCACCAACTTTAGGCTATATCCCAATCTCTCTACTCACCCAAGTAGGGGATCTTTACACTATGTTTTCTCAAAGATTCTGGTTTTGGACTTCCTCAAGTTTATAACTTCACTTGGGAATTCTTGCAAATAGATTTTAAATGGTTTGGTTCTTGGAAGGATTTATAAACTGATTGCTTTCTAGCGAATTCTATTGTGTATGCTTTCTTGAAATCAACAGGACCTTCTCAACTTGTGAAGCTTCCCTTTTATAGGCTTCCATCATAAATGTAGCCGTTGTGGGTTGTTGAGCTTGAATTAATCTTCACCGTTGAAAAGGTAATATATGTCGCTTCCGGAGCCGTTGATCAATCCGTTAGACAGAGATTTTGACCCGTTTGAATCCTTGGGATTAAGGCTGAAAAGTTGTCAGTGATCGTTTTCCTTGTTTTTAAGTGACTCACCAACTTTTATGCTAGTGCCTTTTTTGTGTGAGCTCTACGCGCCTTCTTATTAGTCTAGGTGAAAAAGGTTGTTACCTTTTTCTCTTTCTGCTATCAGTCCTTTTGTCCTTTTCTGAAAAGTGTGCAAGCTGTCTTTTGTCTTGCATATGGGAAAGGGATCTTTGACTTGTAGACCAAAAGAATGGAGGGAATGAAATTTTCAAATAATTCCCTTTGTCTAGATATTTAAGATTTCTGGATGTCTTCAGACTCAATATCTCCGGATTTGTCTTCTTCCTGATACTAATGCAATCAGTTCTTCTGGATGTTGTTTCAGGCGGTTCAAAGTTTATTTCCTTTTCAAACTTTAATCGGATGCTTCCTTTGATGCTTAGGAAATTTATCTTCTCTTGACTTGGACTTTGGATGTTTTCGTTATAGGTCCGGATGAAGTGACTTAGGTCTTTTTGTACTTAGGTGTTTCGTTTAGTTCAAACCTGATCCGGATTATTTGTTATTCTAGATCATTGTTTACAACAACCAACAACATCACAAAATACAAGGCAAAGATCAAAGGCTTGGAAGTGGACAAAGAAATTGTCCCAGACAGAGTAAGCATCAAAAGCTACTCGAAATTGGTTTCCAATCAAATCAACAAGAATTACGCAACAAAGGAAGAAGGAATGGTGAGATATTTAGCCAAAGTAGAAACACTGTTGAAGGAACTCGAGTTAAAAGGCACCACATAGGTACTTGAACACATCCCTAGGGAGGAAAATGAGAAAGCAAATGAGCTAACTAAAGATACAGTAAGTACAGACCGATGGAAGAAGCTTAGCTGCCCATTCGAAGTTATGCACGCCCCAACGATAGAGGAACAAAACCTGATGCTGATAGAGCAAAAGGAACTCGAGTGGATGCAACCATTGATTGACTACCTTGACAAAGACACCTTTCTAGAGGATAAGGTTGAGGCATCTAGAATTGTAAAAAAATCATCAAGGTACTTGGTCATTAACGGGATACTATATAAATGCTCCTACTCGGATGCCTTGCTGAAATGCATTACTCCAGAAGAAGGAAAGTACGTGATTCAGGAGATACATGAAGGGAATTATGGCTCCCATTAAGTAGCCAGCACCATTACCTGAAGAGCCAAGCTCTTGGGGTACTACTGGCCAACTATGGAAGCAGACTCAACCGATTACATACAGTCTTGCCACTAGTGCCAAATCCATATAGAAAAGCCACATGTCCCGCATGCAATGCAAAAACATTTATTAATTGGGTTGCCATTCGCCACTTGGGGAATTGATATTGCTGGACCAATGCCCGAAGCCATCAGACAGAAGAAATTCTTCATCGTGGTAACTGACCACTTCTCTAAATGGGTGGAAGCAGTAGCCGTTAGTACCATCACTCCTAATAAAGTCATTGATTTTGTTTGGGATCATATTATTATCCATTTCGGCACTCCAAATGAGATTGTCTCAGACAACAGGTCGCATTTCATCTCTGAGAAATTTCGTAAATTTTATGAAGGTCTGAAGATTCGAAATCGGTTTGCCTCTGTAGCACACCCACAGACAAACGGGCAAATAGGAAGAACTAACAAGACACATGGCAAAGGATTGAGGAAACATTTGGAAGGAAAGAAAGGCGCATAGCTAGAAGAGTTAAACAATGTCCTCTGGTCGTATAGAATGACCCCATGTTGGCCGACTAGAGAAACTCCGTTTTCCCTAGTACACGGAGTAGAAGCCGTTATACTGATTGGCGCTCCCTCAGACAGGGTTATCTATTATATAGAGGAAGCAAACGACATTAACTTGAGACATCACTTAGATAGTTTGGAAGAGCATAGAGATAAGGTTATATCCTGATGGCTGCCTACAAATCTAGAATTGCCAGATACCATAACAAGAAGGTTAAAGAAGTGAGACTTAAAGAAGGCGATCTAGTGCTCAAGGACGCGACATCATCACGGAGCAAAGAAGGAAAAGGCAAGCTAGGAGCCAACTGGGAAGGACCCTACAGAGTCACTCAGGTCGTAGGACCCGCTACATACTGACTCAGCAAAATGGATGGAAAAGAACTCCCTAAGACCTGGAACATAGCTAGCCTTAGGAAGTACTATGTAGCAACAAACCCTTAGGGGACAAGTGTCTGCACTCTTTTTCCCTTGCCATAGACTTTTTCTCATGGTGTTTTTTCTATGCCAAGGTTTTTAATGAAGCAGCACTCCCTAAGCGGACTTTCATTCGTCATCACACTATAAGCCCGAACATTGTAATCTTTCTATTTTTTTCAATAAATAAATATTCAATTTTTCTTACATGCTTGTGCACCTTAGAAGTTCTGATCAAACTCTCTTAGCACTTCACCCGACCATAGAGTCGGCATCAGACCAGCTACGCACACCCGGCTCTACAAAAAGCCCTAGGCCACTTAAGCCCTCAGGCATGATAAAAAGTCCTAGACCACACTTGAGCTCTCAGGCATATTAAAAGTCCTAGGCCAAACTCATAAGACCACAGGTGTAACAAAAAGTCCTATGCCCCAGAAGCCATCAGGCAAATAACAAGTCCTAGGCCATTCATAAGCCTGAAGGCGTATTTAGTAAGACCTAGGCCAAACTTGAGCCCTCAAGCATTTAAAAGACCTAAGCAACCCAGAAGCCCTCAGGCACCTAAAAGATCTGAGCAAGCAATAAGGCTCACGACACAATAAAAAATCTTAAGTTCAACCATTCGTCCCCAAGACCGAGTGCAATATACTTAAGAAAATCTCAAACCAAAAATATTCATCACGAAGAATGAATAGAACATCAAAGCATTCGTCTCTAAGACTGAATGAAGCTTTATCAAACACTAACAGAAAAATCTACAATAGCCATCCTTATAACCGAATGTAAACATTCATTCGTCCTAACGGATCGGAGAGACAAGCAAGCATAGCAGAAATATTCAAAGAAAAACACAAGTGAAATCATTCAGCAAAAGATCGGATGAAGAAGAAAAAAGAAACATATAAATAAATACCCCAGAGGGAGATTGTACGAATGTTACAAAAAGTAAGGACCCAGAGACCTGAAAAAACAAAATAAATATCACTCGACCGGTGGGGTAACATCCTTCAAACCAGCCTCAGGATTCTCTTCAAGAGTCTTCTCAACATCTTCCGCCAACCCAACTTCTTTGGGCTGATTATCACCCGGGCACCCTTGGTCCAAAATCTCCTCATCTCCCTTCTCTGCCTCTGCTTGGCTAGCCTTGTGAGTAGCTAAATCATCATACAATGGGAAATCTATGTCATTAATATCCGGGTGAACATGCTGACACGCCTAAAAGATTTTCTCGCTATAGAGGAAGCCGCAATCACCTAGTTGGTCGGTTATCATGGCAGCTGTCCCTTTGGCTTTAGATGCCTCCTCTCGAACGATTGCCAACTCCTTCTCCAAAGGAACCATCTTGGCCTCCGCCTGGCCTTTCACCTGGTCGCTCTCCGCTTGGAGCCTCTTGGCCTTATCCTTCTCATCCTCGAGCTTGAGGGCACTCTTTTAGGCCAGCGTAAGCTTCCGCTTGGTGTCGGTGAGCTTTTTTTCCTTCAGCTTTAACTTTGTTTCGCTCCTATCCTGGGCCCTCCGGATGACCTCTGATCCTCGAGACATGGCTTGAGAATGAATGAAAATACTTAGCACCGAAAATTCATAAAATCAAGAAAGCACAGAAAGCCAGAAAAATACCCCGAGTAAGACCTTGGAAGAAGAGAGAAGAAAACAAGGCAGTAGGCTCCTCCTTGTAGCCCTTCGCGTCGGCACGGAGAGGAAAAGCACCCTTTAAAGCACCCTGCACGGTCACATCTGTCAAGGAAGGTTGGGAAAAGACTGATCAAGGGACTCAGTCAGCACCGGCTGAGGAAGAGGACGAGGAGAAACGGACCCACCATCCGCCCCGGACCCGGTAGAGAAGTCTACGCAAAATAAAAAATCATCAGACCAAGACAGATCAAGAAGAACTTTAATAAATATTCAAACATACATCGGGACGGAGAGTAGGTGCATTCGGCATAGAGGATGTATCTAACAGAGTCACAGTTGGTCTCTTGCTAGACCCTTGAAGCTGGGTGGACTTCCTCTTGCCCCCACTCATAGCTACCGCGTGAGTACAATTACTCTTCCTCTGTGATTTCTTCGCTGCTAGAAAAGTATTAGCAGATTCTATGTCAGACATGACTACTTGAAATACAAAAAAAGAAAGGTAAAAGTAAGAAAGAAAGTATATCGATTGCAGGAATTGGTCCAAGAAGATATATTATTCCATTTGGCTCCTGCGCTAATAAATGATAACCAAAGATGGACACCCAGGCGGCTGAATTAAAGCTCTACTTCCCCCTGCTCCAAGGAGCGAAACACTTGTAGCCTCGGATCTGAGTCATTAGCTTTAACTTTCCTCTTGGAGGGAGTCAAGATAGACCAGGTTGTAAGGAAGGAGGGGTACTCATGATTGACACAGATGTAGAACCAAAATTCCTTGTAATGGTGCACAGAGGAAGGTCGATTGGTGAAGCGGTACATACCATTCTTCCGTATGAATTGGTAGTTATCATCGTCTTTATTCCGCTTGACAGAGAAAATCTTGCAAAAGAAGGTTGCATCAAAAGTTAATCCCAAGTCAAGACACAGCTGGTTGTGGCCCATCATCACCACCCACGCATTCGGGGTGAAGCTCAGCCGAATACAAACCCCAGACTTCCAAAAGATCAGCAACAGAGGGTGGAAGTGGATACCTGAAATCACCTCTGATAACATCAAGATACATGCTAAAATAACCAATGGGAGGAGCATTCACCCATTGGTCCACACTCGGTAACAAGATGTGACAATGCTTAAGCAACAGATACATTAAGGCCTCCTTTTCTATATGATCCTCATGGATGCACGATATCATGTCATCCACTCGAGGAGTCATATTCCTCTCCTCTCCAACATCCTCCTCTTCACTGACCTCCTCTCGGCCACTCGTGCCCACTTCCTCGACCGGGTGAGCCCCTCCTCATCCCTATAATTCTTCACATCCTCCATCACCTTAGAGGAATCCGCTTCGAGGCTCACATCACTCATGTGCTCTACGCTTACATCATCCGCCAAATGGACTCGGCTGAATGCATCTGAGTTACTCATCTTTCTCCTAGTGGTGCACGTAACCTTAGGGGTGAGACGGTAATTAGACTTATCAATTTTTAGAGGAGGACACAATCTAGACAACAGTTTGACCATTTTATGGTGCAATTTACGGGATTCCTCACTATCATAACTACTACCGGATGAAGAAGCATCACACCGTTTCCTCATTTCTATTGAATTTAAGGATCTAAAGGCGCTAAACTGAAGAACAACGATGAACAAGCATGCAATTTCCAAATAAATACCGCGATAATAGCATGTGGAAAACAAAAGCGAAATTCAGGCGAGAAACGAGGCACAAACTCAAAATCAATAGCAAATTATGGAACTAAGAGGAATAACATATGAAACAGAACAAGGCATAAGCATGGCAAAATCCCAGAAATCCATAGAAAATAAAGCGCATTTCGAAACTAAAAGAAAAAAGAAGAAATTTGAGACTCACCGGAGTTAAAGAGAAAGCTACGATGAGAAGGCTTGCTTAAAAATACCACCGAAAATCCTTAAGTTGCCGAACAATGAGAAACCAAAAAGCTTGAGAAAAAAAGATGAAGTGTGAGATGAGAGGAAATGCATTATTTAAGGCAGTTGCGAAAAGACAATTCTTCAAATTCGGCCGTAGATTACATCACGTGTCACTTCATCCACGGTTTGCACGTTACTCGAGAAAAGTTAATGATGAATTAGCTGTCACAAACTGACTATAAGCAAAGATGAAGAGTTGGGGCCCAGTGCTCACTCGGTATGTGGATCCAAAATAGAAGATGAAGAGTTTGACCGAATGCTCACACGGCCGGAACAAATCCTAAAGAATTTGACTAAACACTTGGGGGGGGCTTCTGTTGACTCGGTATTTTACGGATACGGGGTGGGAGACCAACAAGGTGCCACATCACCAGTCGGACTCACAGTAGGTTCGCCATCCAACTAGCGGTGTGAAGGGTCTTGGTCATACTAGCCTGATTAGGAGATATATTCTCGTTATAACTACCTTTCCTAAATTGATAAATAGGAATAATATCCTTTCCTAAATTGATAAATAAGAAGAAACCTCTTCTAGAGGAAATCGTGCCTAAATAGGATCCTTATAAGGACTCCTTACCGCCAATAGAGGAAGCACACTCCTGATGAAACAAGGAGACCATTCACTATAAATATGGGGTCACCCCGTACTCAGGTTATCACATTCTAAACCCTAGAACTCACTCACTTATTTGTCTCCTCTTTATCACCGTCGCTTACTTAGGCATCGGAGAGGCTACGCCATTCACACGGCTGGTCACTTTGACGCACTTTTCTGTCTTGCAACCACCATCTCCAACGAAGGCAGATCCTCTCTCTTTCTGTGAAGGTTAGCTCAATGAACCTTTTCTTTGACCAATCTTTCATTTAGTCTAATATATATTTTGAAAAGCATAAAACAAATATTGATACGATTTTAATTGATTTGTTACACTTAGGTGTTTGACAATCTATTTCGACGCTTACAATCATTACCAATATTTATTATATACCTCATTAATAGAATAACACAATCTTAATCCTAATAATAGATTGTTTTAATTACATCATTAATCCGATTCCTAATAATTGGCTGGTTTCTACATTATAATGCATAGAACACAATTGTTTTTTTTAACCCCAATGTTCTAGTGGTAGTGACTAGTCCATCCTTAAACATCTATCAGGAATCGATCCCTGGGATGTGCATGGAGCAACCTTAAACCTTAGGGCCAGTCATCCTGCCCCTCGAGGCACCCGCAAATTGGAGATCAGGGATTAGTCTGGATGTGGACATGAATTTAAAGGTGTCGCCCACAGTTAAGACCCATCCAGGACCACCTCGTGTTGAAAAAAAAAGAATACAATTGTCTTTTCAATTGGCAAAATACATCTTCAGTCCCCCAGCTTGGCACCTTTGTCAACTGTCTGCCAACTTTAATTTGTATCTGTGAGCCTCCTTAACTTGACAAAAGTGCATTCGGGAGCCCCCTCAACTTGGCAAGAGTGCACTTGCTAGCCCCTGGACACAATTGAGGAGAGCAGAGATGATATATATGGTATTAAATAATTTTTCAGTAGTAAAATTAAAAAAATGAAAGAATATATACTCAAAGTTAAACAAAATACTAAGGGTAAAATAAAAAATTTATAATTTCACCTATATCTTTAATTCTATCTCTACAAATAAAAAATTTCTTAATTACAAACTCCATTAACATGTATTAGCAACTAAAATTTTATGGATTTAATTATCAATTTTTTTATAGATTTGAGAATTTAAAGAAATTGTATAAAATTTGTTTGAATTAATTTTTTTGGGTATAAAGAAATTAGGAAGAATATTTTTTTGAAAGTTTATGGATTTGATTAATGTATATGATCATAGTCATGTAAATTGAAGAATTTTCAATAAAAGAATTCAACATTTGTTTGCGCTTTTATGGATTTTTTTAAAATTTTATGAAGTTTACAGAAAGATTAAAAAGTTTTTAGTAGTTAATTGAAATTATTTCATGATCTTTTTGGAACTTTTCGTGCGAGTGCTGTACACTCTCCAAAGTGAGAGTGATTTAATTGCGTTCTAAGGGCTCCTGGGCGCACTTCTACTAAGTTGAGGGGACTCGTAAGTACAAGTTTAAGTTAAGAGCGACGTTAAAACTTGAGGGGTTGAAGATATGTTTTGCTTTTAATTCATATGACTCTTTGAAATTCGATTGCGAGGGATTATTAATCCGTTGCAAATCCGCAACGAAAAACTTTCTCATTGCAGATTTCGTTGCAAACTTGCAAGTAATTAACCGTTCCAATTTTCAATTGCAAATTTGCAAGCACAACATCCGATGCAAAATGCTTTCTTGCAGATCTGCAAGTGCAGAATCCCTTGCAATTTTCCCTTACAGATTTGCAAGTACACAACCTTTGCAATATTGCAAATACAAATATTTTAAAAATCAATAAGAATCATTTGGATTGAACAAAGCTACTACAATAAATTATGTTCCCACTTTAAAGTAAATAAGAAATAAAACATTATTGGCTAAATTTACTACATAAGAAATCAAAATATACATATTCTATAATTAAAAAACAATTATTGAACAAATCGACTTAGTACTAAATCTTCAACAATAAAAAAAAGAATTAAAGTACTTGTAATCTATATTTCCCCAACTATAATTCATAGATAAAAAAAAGTCATTCATTGTATAGTATTCTAAAATTTAATGATTTTATTGTGATTTTGGCTAACTTTGCTTCCCAATAATTATTTGAACATGACCTGGCTCCAAATAGAGTTTTCTTGCATGCCTTATCCAAAGGAAGAAAAGAACTAGTATACAACAATGCCAAATGAATGAAAGTAATCTTATGAAAAATCATGACAAGCTGTAAATTTCCAAAATTCTCTCTACTTGCTTATCACCTCGTAATAAATTATCAAATTCCTCTTTACTTGCTTATGGCCTCGTAATTATTCTCTCAGTTAAATCGTTTGAAAGTAAATGAGAAACCAAACCATGGACCTTTTTGGTGACAAAGTGAAAATGTTATTATAGTTTAGCACTTACAAAGGACTAGCACCAAAAGCACTTTTAAATGGTTAGTAAATACTATTACAGAGAGGAAAGGACAACTTAAATGTGTATCTTCTATGATAAATCTTATTGATTCTTTGAATAATTTTACTCAAGAAAAGGAATGTCATTAGGCTAATAGCATTTAGCTAATTTAGTAACACGTTCTATAGTTGATAATCTTAAATTTATGCAATAAACCAAAATAAAAACTCTATCTGGTAAATGACAATCATGTACATTATAGGACTCCAACACAATTCTGGGCACACAATAATGTGTTCCATGCATTTACAATTTCATCAACGCAATAATCAACAGAGTTTGCACGTAACTGAAATAATATAGTCTTATTATTTTGATGTTTTTGTACCTTTCATTAGTATGTTGGACTTCATATATGGGCATGATAAAAATGACATCATCTTTGAGGCCATTGAGCGAGAGATCCACTTACTCCCCATGCTAGATTTATAGCTTTCTGACTGCACATAAAATCCAAGTAAATGAGATAAAAAAAAAAAAGGTTAAAACATATATGTCTTGAAGCTTGACCTGTTTCCCTCATGCATTTACTCTTTCATTTATTTCTCTTTTTCAAAATATACTAATACAGAGAAATTCTATAACAATATATATAATTGTAAATAACTATGAAGATGGCATAGGCCAAAATCCATTTAACTAAGAAACTATATGAAAAGAAGCAAGTCTCAATATAATAATCACACCATATTAAAGTAAATTGAAACCTAATAAACAGCCGCAAATGTATGTCTATTACAATAAATAGTCACACTATAAATGATATACTCATTGAATCATTTTTTTGAAACATTATGAATTTTTTAAGAGGCTAGGTATTGAACTTAGGACCTCCCACCACTACACTGAGTGGTGTACCAATTGAGCAACACCCAATTGGTACACTCACTCATTGAACCATTGACTTATATGCCAATTAGATTCACTAAATCGCCATAAAAAAGTATTGAAAGCAGTTACATGTTGATTATTTTGTAAATAATACCTATATGGAAGAAAAAAATAAGCCTGGTAGTTTCTGCAACAGTACAAGGGAGAGCATGAAATCTGAAACGCAACAAAAAAAAACAACGATCAAAGACCTGCTAAATAAAATGTCAAAAACAAATGTAAAGAAATATGTAAAACACAAAAGCCAATAAGAGAACACAAATTATATTACTAATCAATGGAAATCTTGAAGGAAAAACAAAAGAAAATATAAATCTTAATCCAGATTACTTCCTCTGTTCAATCAAATAACAACAATTGAGCAAATTGAAGGTCCTCAAACCAATACAAATAACATGAGAAAAAACCTCAAAAGACTTCAAACAGAAATGAACATGAAATGTCCTTAAACTAATGCTCCTAATGTGAGAAAACATCTTTGAAATAATTCCCAGAATAGATGTAAAAGTAGAAAGATAAAGATAATGATAAAGCATAAAGTGTGTGTTTATATATATATGTATTATATATACACACAAAATAGATTCAGACTTGATATTTCAACCAAGTACATATTTTTTTTATTCAAGTTACAACTTTTGATTTCATCACTTATGTCTAGAAGTAAATTGGACACTTTCCTTGGACCACGATAGCAACAATAACATCCCCAACAAGAGTATACTTGCAAGTACTAGTCTATATAACTTAGATAGGCATCAATCCTTGGGAGTTGGGTTCCACTAAAATGGAATAAATTTCTTCAACTGGAAAAAGAAATCAATAAATAAAAAATGATGGAAACTCAACTAATTCTAATTAAACTACTTATGTTAAATTCTCTAGCTTATGTAGTTTCCTTGTGAAAATAAAGACACATTCAAATTTAACTTCACAAATGGAACAATTTACTTTGCAAAGTCCGATTGACATAGCTACTTAGCATAATAAAAGAGTTCCAATAACTACATCAATTGAAGCATCATTTGATTAATGGTATAGCTTCCTCAACCTACATAGGAGTAATACCTTGAAATTAAGCAATGAATAACTCTCTGTTTCAGCCTTTCACCTTTAACTCAAACTATGAACTCAATCAGCCTCCCTAACATGAAAGAGACCCTAAAACAAGAATAAAAAAGAGGGATGATGCCCTGAAACTCTAGAATATGAATAATAGTTTGCCAATAGCTATGGAAGTATGAATATTTTTGTTGGCTTAGTCAACTATAAGCTTATAAGATGCATAAAATTTGATAAAGGTAATCTCTTTTCAAGTATTAAATTGATTCAGAAACAAGTAATCACTACCAAATAATACCCAAAATTCATTCTTAACCTTACTAAGACCACCTAATGTGAAAGATTTGCATTTAGGGTTTAGTAAACAACATCGAAGAAATTAGGCATAATCTTATTACCAATTTCTACAAGCGAAAAGAAGAACTTACGATGAATTACTCATCTCAGAGACAAGTCGCCATCAATCAGCCTCAAGCCAATTCTTAAACAACGAAGAATTATTAGACAAAAGAGAGACCAGTTCAATTTATAATTTTGAAGTAGAATAGAAAATTCATATTCAAACTCGAAATCGAAATTCTCCATCTCATATATACAGACTTGCCTGAAATTGGTATTGAAGATGCCATGAGCAACAATGATGTGGATGGCCAGGCCGGGTTGAGTAGGCAAGATGATGGAGGAGTGAGAGTCGGCGGTGAGTCGGTGAAAATTTGGAGAAAGTAAAGTCTTATACCGTGACTACAACAAGGGAGATGAAGAGATGGAAGAAAACGAAAATGTAGAGTCGATGGTGATCAAAACATGAAGGAGGCAGAGGAGATGAGAGATCGAGAAAATGTGAGAGGTGTTAAGGTAGCAGATAGAGAGAAGCTAGGGATTAGGTTAAAACATCATTCTTTTATTTTTAAAAAAATGGGAATGTTAAATTGTGGATAGAAAAAATCGTGAATGTAGGACTGTTTTATTTATTATTAATGTTTTCTTTTTTATATTATTATAACTTGCAACGGAATACACAGATTATTGCAAATATCGTTGCAGTCTTTCCTTCTAAAATTTCCCGCTAATAATTTGCAGGAGATATTTTAGCCCCTTACAATTTCCGTTGCAATTATATGCAATATTTTATTTTTTTCAGTTTTGCAAGGGATTTTCTTTTCCGCTGCACAATCCGTTGCAACCTAATAAATATGCAACGGAAAATTTTCCCTTGCAAGTGTTCCGTTGCAAAATGCGATTTTTCTTGTAGTGTATATATATATATATATAAATTAAGATTCACTAGATATCTTCTACATATCTAATACCAATTTGCTAAATGTTTATTAGATAACTACTAGACGACTACTAGATATTTACCATATAACTTCTACATGGTATATTTGTAATTATTTTCTGCTATTTTTGTTAATTTGTAAATATTTATGGTGCACCCAAATTATATTCGTTTTTATGGGTATTCGTGTACTAAGCCCAATTATAAACTAAGAGTCACTTTTAGGGTAAAACACCAAACTGAGCATGATTTGCAAAATAATTACCTCCTTGCCTAAAAAACTAGCGTGTAACCAACCTAACTTTTCTTAGCCTGATGCTAACTTTTATACGCTCCATATAAAGCAGCAGCAGATCGTGTTTTCAGAAGAGAATAACCATGCCTAACAGCAGATCGTGTTTTGCAGATCGTCATTCTCTTCTCAATTCTCTCAAATTCAATCTTCGTTCTTCCTTTTCATGTGTTTGTAACAGATCGTGTTTTGCAGAAAGTCCATATTTGCTTTTTGATTCTATCTTCGTTCTTCCTTCTCAAATTCAGATTTGATTTCAAATTCAAATCAAATCAATTTCATCTGTGTTCTTCGTTCTTAATTTCATATTTGATTTCTGATTTCATTCGCGATTTCTATTTTGCTTTTCAATTCAATCTTTGTTCTTCCTTCTCATGTTCAGATTTGATTTCAGATTCAAATCAAATCAATTTCATCTGTGTTCTTCCTTCTCGATTTCAGATTTGAATTCTGATTTCAAATCTGTTCTTCATTCACAAGTGTTTGGCAAGCTGATTTACATGTTTTTTTCTACCTATTACACATATAATACAGACCTACTACATACCTGTTGCATATGTGTTATATATCTGCTACAAGTCTAACCCAAAGTGTTTGGTGAGGATATAACAGACAGTATTGTATCAGAAGAGAAATATGAATGAAGTCTTTCTTTGAATCTGTTACATATAGGGCTATAAACGACCCAAACTACTCATGAACTTTTCGACGCTCGGCTCGGTCAAAGCTCGTTTGAGCTCGGTTCATTAATAAATGAGCTTGTTCGTGAACAAAATTTCAGGCTAGTTATCGTAAACAAACCAAGCTTGAACAAGGGATACTCGGCTCAAAAGCTTGTGAACATGCTCGATAAGAGGCTCGAGAACTAGTTCACCAACAGGCTCGTTAACAGGCTCATTAACATAATTGAAAAATCTAAACATTATATCTATGAAATAGATAGATTATAAAAAATATAAAATAATGTATGTGATATATATATATATAAGAATGCATAAAGAAAAATGTAAAATACAAGATAAAGAGTAAAGGAAAAATATGTATAAAGTGATATATAAAATATAGATAGAAATAAGTAAAAAAAGAGAAAGATGGATATAAAGCCAAATGAAAGCAATTTGAATCCAATTCAATCCCTACTATATATATTCATCGATTTTTATATCCTCAGTGAAAACCCTTATCTCATTTTCCTTTGAAAAAATGCAATCGCCAACACAACACTCTTCCTGTTCATCTTCTTAGTACAGTGAAAATCATTTGAGGTGCTTAGATCCTTCATCTCCAGTTCTTCATCTTACGGATTCTATCTTTTTTACAGGCTGGACTCTCGATTTAAACAAAGCTCGAGATAGGCTCGAAGCTCGGCTCGGGCTCGGTTTGACCAAGCTCGAGCTCGACTCGGGTTCGATTTGACCAAGCTTGAGCTCGGTTCAAGTTCGTTAAAATTTAAACGAACAAAGCTCGAACAGCCAGTGTTCGAGCTCAGCTCGGTTCGTTTACAGCCCTAGTTACATATCTAATACAGACCTACTACATATCTGTTTTATGTTTGCTATAAGTTTAATACAAGTGTGTGATGAAAATATAACAGTAATGTAACAAAATATTGAACTAGATAGAATTACTAATGAAGTATTTGACATAGTCTTTATGACTTTTCTCTGTTACAATTTTACTACAGACCTGTTACAAAGTTTGTTACAAGGTTGTTATATATCTGTTACTGGTGTTTGATGAATAAAATAGTAAATTTCCATTAGTTTTGATTTACATTGGATTATTATTGAAGTGTTTGACATTATTTGGCATTCATTAATCTGTTACAAGTCTATTATATATCTATTACAAACCTAATACAAGTCTATTACAAAATTGTTATGTATCTGCTACAAACTTCTTACAAACGTGATACAATCTGGAGCGTAAAAAATTTATAAACAATATATAAAAGATATGGAAGGCATATGAAGGTTATTAAAAAACCACATCAACACCCTTAAATAATTAAATTAAACTTAAATTAAAATTATTTTACTCGAAATAAGTCACAATTTCCCTCGTATAAATGTCAATTCTATCCATTATATGAATTTCCATTTATTTGGTGCAATTGCATGCCCATCTGTCTTGTTATTGTATGTTGCAAGTTTGGTGGACAGGTGGCTGAGTTGTCCAACGTGAGCCTAGTTGGAATTACACGTGCAGTTCGATTCATACAAAATACAATTGTGTTCTTTCGATGTTTGAGAAATTTTACGATGAATCGAGTTTATTGGTCCTTCCTTTTTGTATAAGTGACAAGTGTTCCAAAAACTACTTTATTTTATTATTTTTATTATTTTATTTATTTTTGGGACACTCATCATTCATATAGGGAGGAGAGACCAACAGATCCGGTCCGCCCATTGTAAAATTTCCCTTTGATGTTATCTTCATAGAATACGGTTAACCAAAAAACTCAGTCAATAGTCAAATTGGCTTATGAGCAAAGTCATAAACAATTCATAGAAATGATTTAAACAATTATTTCATTTATATTTTCCATATAATTGAGTAGTTCAAATTTCAAGTTAATAAATAAAGACAAAATAATTTTACTGATAGAAAAATTATAATACTATGTTATTGAATCATTAGACCCGACAGTTGGACAATAGTCTTTTCTATGATTTTTAACAAGATTAAATATGTTTTCCGTAATTTTAAATTAGATAAATGTAATCCAAAATTTATTGAAGGCTTCCATTTTTTAAATTTATACAAGGATGATCTAAGTTTTTACATGAGCTAAATTCTGAATGTAGTATAAATTTCTAGATGGGAATGTACATTTGATTTCCTACCAGGTTCGCTTTATATTAATATTAACATTCATCTTATACTCCACTATTAGCTGTATTACTTTTTACATTTAATAAACATGCACCGAGTTATGAAATTGAGTGAATACACTGTCAAAAAGATATAACGACATAAAATACTTTGCGCCATCTCTTATTTGGTGACACCTATTTGCCATTTGGAATTGTTCAAAAGCTGCCACTTGTTTCTCCATTTTATATCATTCAATTTTTACTCTAATGGGAAATTGTATTCTAATTTTGAATAGTATTATATATTATAATGTTTTGGTATGTTATTTGGCTTACAGTGAGGTAATGGAAAAGTAAGAGTACAAACGAGAAGTAAAGGGAGTAAGTGAAAAAATAATTGGGCTGATGTTCAAGTCATTGGGCCTAAGTTTAGAAGACACAAACTGGTTCAGGCCCAAACACGAAGAAAAACAAGAGGGAGTTATTCAGTTAAACTCATACTCAAAATGCCCCGAGCCAGAACGAGCCATGGGTCTAGCCCATCATACTGACTCATCTTTGCTAACAGTATTGCATCAAAACGACGATGTAAGTGGACTCCAGGTGTTCAGAGAAGGTATAGGGTGGGTGCAGGTGCATCCTATAAGAGGTGCACTTGTGGTAAACGTTGGTGATTTGATGCATATAATAAGTAATGGAATGTTCAAGAGTGCAAAACATCAAGCACTGGTCAGCAAAATGCGTCACCGTTTATCAATTGCCTATTTCTATGGCCCTCCGATGAATGTAAAAGTATTAGCACCGTTGAAGCTCATTGATTATGATCATCCTATATTGTATCTGTCTGTATCATGGAAAGAGTATCTAGAAGCCAAGGCTATCCATTTCAATCAAACACTTCATTTCCTCAAATTTGATCACTCTTTCACCAATACATGTAACCAATGTTAATAAGAGTAAAGTCCAATTCGATCGATGAAATTGTGTACTGCTGGTCTAGTTGACTAACAATTCGATGAAACCACTGGTTGAACTTAGTTGAACTTACTATACATTGCAAACTCGGCTAATACCACATTCAGATATAGAGCTAAAACATGACAAAAGATATCAATCAATAACTCTTTTCAAGCAGTGAAAACTTGAGGAACAATTTGAAAATCTTACATCTTTAAAAGAAAGTATTTGGTGAGTAAAACTACAAATTGTCCAAGAGAATAAGGTCTTACTGAACATAATAATTTCACCAGATATCCCCGTATTATACACATAATTTATCTTAGTCTGACTTATACAGATTAAAAGTTCCAACTAATTATAGATTAAAACATATTTCAACTTTTTCAAAATCCTAATTTTTTATTATTATACAACTAGTAGGATTTGAACTTGGGCCTTCAATATCTAAATAAAAGAAAAATATTATTAGTTATTATCTATTTTGATGTTTCAATTAATTACATCTAAAAGAAAAAATATTTTTAGGCCTCCTTCTAGGTCAGACCTGTCAATAGGCCACTTTTGAAATCATGGGGGCATTTTTTTGAAATTGTACCGGGAACTAATACTATAAATAGTAATCATATTGAAACTTTGAAATCATAATAATTGACTGTCTCATCTTCAAGCTTTTATCTCCTCACACTTATACCAACTTAAAATTCCTAAAAATGATGTACTCTATAATGTTGCATGAGATTCTTGACACTGCTCATGGTGGTCATTTGCTGCATTCTTCATTTTAGTTTTCGTTTTAGAGATCTACTGTTTTCATTACACATTGTTTGGCTTGTTTAATTACAGATGAAATGTTGATTACATCTTGTTTGGCTTGCTTAATTATAGATGAACAAGATTTGCGGTTAATTAATTTTTAATTTGAGATTTTGGCTTTAATTTTTTTATTTGTTGCGTTCTTCATTTTAGTTTTTGCTTTGGAGATCTACTGTGTTCATTACACATTGTTTGGCTTGTTTAATTACAGATGAACCGTTGATTACACATTGTTTGGCTTGCTTAATTACAGATGAACAAGATTTGCGGTTAACTAATTTTTAATTTTAGGTTTTGGCTTTAATTTTTGATTCGCTGCATTTTAGTTTTCATTTTAGAGATCTACTATTGATTACACATAATTTGGCTTGTTTAATTACAAATGAACTATTGATTACACCTTGTTTGGCTTGCTTAATGACAGATGAACAAGATTTGCGGTTAATTAATTTTTAATTTGAGGTTTTGGATTTAGTTTTTGATTTGCTTCCTTTTAGTTTTCGTTGTAGAGATGAACTGTGTTCTTGTTGATTACACATTGTTTGGCTTGATGAACTACAGATGAACAAGATTTACGGTTAGTTAAATTTTAATTTGAGGTTTTCGCTTTAATTTTTGATTTTGTTGTGTTCTTCAGTTTATTTTTCGTTTTAGAGATCTACTGTGTTCATTACACACTGTTTGGCTTGTTTAATTACAGATGAACTGTTGATTACACCTTGTTTGGCTTCCTAAATTACAGATGAACAAGATTTGCGGTCAACTAATTTTTAATTTGAGGTTTTGGCTTTAATTTTTGATTTGCTGCCTTTTAGTTTTCATTTTAGAGATCTATTGTGTTCTTGTTGATTACACATTGTTTGACTTGTTTAATTACAGATGAACTATTGATCGATTACACCTTATTTGGCTTCCTTAATTACAGATGAACAAGGTTTGCGGTTAATTAATTTTTAATTGGAGGTTTTGGCTTTAATTTTTGATTTGTTGCGTTTTAGATTTGGCGTTGGTTTTAGTTTTAGAGATCATTTTTTATTTGAGATTACTTGTATGGCACAAATTAATTGAATTTTCTTATTTGCAGGTTGGACGAACGAGCTTCCTCAGCTAGCTTCTCTTTTAAGCTACCTACTTGTACTTACTTGTGAATACTACCGTCAGTTTGTATTGCTTCATTAATTAGTTGAATTTCGGTTGGATTTGGAGCTTTCTACCTGTAGTACTTACTTTTAGAATTCTATACCAAACTCTTATTAAATATTATATAAATAGATATGAAATTTGAGATTTTGATTTTGATTTTGTTCACTTGTCTTTTTTCATATACAAGCTCAATATCATACAAAGATGTGCGATAATCATAATAATAATTATAAGGGTAATGCTATACTAACACCCAAGAGTTGACACTAAGACCATCTCCACCCTTCATCTCCTTTTCATCTAATTAGATGAATGGTAGAGGTTGATAGGGTGTCATGGAGTGTCAATACTTGGGTGTTAATATAGCATTACCCTAGTTTCTATATCAAGATCTTTCGAGGATTCCTCAAGTCTACTAACTCTGTTCTTAATTGCAGTTCGGTTGATTAGAAATTCCTTCTCATTGATTGTTGTTTGGCTTGCTTAATTAATTTTTGATTTGCAGATGCGTTTTGTTTACGGATAAATGGCTTTATTTTTAGTCTGTGTGATTTAATTAATTTTTTATTTGAGATGAATTATGCTATTATAGTTTCCTCTTAGTTTTACAGTACTTTTTCAACTTTTCTTATTGCAGGTTGGATTTCGAGATTCCTGAGCTTTTTGAGCTTCTTCACTTTTAAGCTGCAACGAAGTGCGTCTGCTTTTAGAATTTGGTATGTGGACACGTCAACTAGTTTTGACACCGACAAACTTTTATGCTCGACATTATTGATGCAAATATTGTATAATTAGGTATTAACACTCATTAATTGAGTGTGCCATTGAATATCTTGTTCCGATTACTGAAATTTCTGTTGCAATAGCACTATAGCAGTGAATATGAGTTAGAAAATACCTTAAGGAAGAGTGGGATGCATTTAGTTGGAAAAAAAGTCCAACTCTTTAGAAAGAATCATTGTCATTTAATTGAATGATTTAGTGATGCTCATGGTCGTATAATTGAATTTCTCATGTATATTGAATATAATTTTTGTATCATATGAGAATTTTATATTGGATTTGAGAGATGATTGCCGATGAATCAAAAAGACTATATCAATGTAAGAATTTGAATATAACAGATTATGCCAATGTAGATATTTGATGATCCTCAAATTCATACAGGATTGAATGATTTGAAAAATTAAAGTGAAAATATCCCACAAGGAAGGCAATAATTTCCTTTTTTCATGTATATAATTTCCTTTTTTCATATATAAGCTTTTGTCTGCCAATGAAACCTTGCTAATTTGACAATGGCTGTGCTAGCACTAAAAGCCCAAACAAGTGTATATCCCTTCAACTCAATCTTTAACCAAAACGCACAACTCCTAATCATAGAGAGGGTATTTTAGAGAATCAGAAAAAAAAATAATAAAGAAGGCACAGTTGCAAAATAACCATTAAAGCAAATGCACTCTACTGCTCAATATTATACAAAAATGTGCACCTTTGCAACTTTGGAATTGGATAATCATAATCATAATTATAATCTCAAATGAAGAAGCTAGATAAGGAGTTCTTTAATTACATTATTTTCACTCATGGCTTCCAAGTTTTATTATAATATCAAAAAAAGAAAAAGACTAACCCAAAAAGAGATTAATGGAGAGAAAAATAGCAAACTAAGAAAAACAAAATAGCCAAAGATTTGATTAACAAAAAAAAAAAAAGAAGAACAATCAATCCTTGTCAAGCTATCCATGCCTTCAATTTCTCCAATGCCATGCTGTTCATCCCATGCATTAAACAAAAAAACCGAATGCAGTTAATCAACAACTTTCGTATTTGTGTGGAATAAAATATAATTATCTCCACTTCTCAACTGCTGATTAGCAAGAGACTGCATAATTATATTATATTATATTAATAAGAGTTGGTCCAAGTGGTAAGCAGTTTGGTATCGCTTAACCAAGGTCTTAGGTTCGAGTCTTAGTGAATGCAGAAAATTCTTATTGAGAGACTCACCCACCACAACCAGGTGCGCGATCCGGATCAAATCTGGATATAGTTGGAGCAAAGCTTCGGTGAACCAAATAAGCAACAAAACAAATAACCACATGGATTAGCTATCTAGGTGTTTCTAAGACGGAGGTCTCGGTTTGGAACCCCAGTACACAAAGAAAATAGGGAACAAAATACTTCATATCAAGGCAAAAGGCAAAATGTTTATGTTAAATAAATAAATTAATTAATAAAGAGGAAGGAATAATGGGCTTGTTGAGTTGGTTTCATAAATTGAAAACATTGAAAACCTGGACACTTTGCTACCATAGCTTGGGCCAAAGGTGCCATTAATTAATAAGGCCATCATAGAAGGGTATTTGTCAAATTTAGTCTAATTTTTTAAATTATTTATAAAATTATTATTGACTCAAATTTATCTTATATCTATATTTTTTTAAAAACTATTTTTATAATTACGTTATACTGTTGACTCAAATTTCTCTTCCTTTCTCCATGTTCAATGGTGAATTCAAGGTACGAGTTTTTTTTTTAATTTTTACTTTATTTTTCATTTATTTCTCAAACCGTTTATTTTTTGACATGCCGCTTTAGAGTTTTTGTTCATCTTATTTTTATCTTTTAAATGATATCCACTGTGACTTTTTGACATTTTTTTATCCAATAGATCATTGATAGATATCCAATAGAGACCAATAGATTACTAGAAATTTCGTTGTATCCATCGTTATGTGGTAACTTTTCAAATTGCTAGATTTGAGACCATTGCCAAGTTTTTACAGGTATAATTAGGAGTCCTCTACCTTTTAACATTGGACATTCATGTGTTATTTAACTTATTTCAATTCAATTGTGGAATTTGGGCAAATTGACTCTATAGATTTGAGTTACGAGTGGACTTTTAGGAGTTGAAGAGATTATTTTGTTGAGGATTTTTTTGCAATTGATCTCTTGCACTACTACATAAGTGCACAATTGTAACAGCATTTTAGCATTGCATTAGGTGCCTTAACAGTTATAATATGTCACTTTAATGTTACATTAGCTAAACCACATCCATTGCCAATACTAACCTTGCACTAGGTCTATTGCAATGGTTATTGGTATCTAATGTAACGACAAATAAGTTTCTAAAGGCAATGTGGTAGCTTTCTGTATTGCAACAGTTACAGTTACAATAGTGCAATCTATTCCAATGGTGTCGTTGCAATAGCTTTAACTATTGCAATGGTAGCCATTGCAATAGCTTGAACTACGGTAATAGTAGCCATTGCAATAGCTTGAACTATTGCAACGGTTGATCGTCTAGCCATTACAATATCACAATCTATTGCAATGGCTCCATTGCAATAGCTCGAGTAATTGCAACGGTTGCTATTACAATAGTTCGAGTAATTGCAACTGCTGCCATTGCAATAGCATGAGTATTGCAACAATTATCCGTACAACTGCTTGAAACAACATTGACTATTGCAACAGTTGGCTTAAATTCACAATTGTCACAATAGGTGGTTCTATTGCAATGGCATATACAATCCGTATAGTTTTTTTTTAAATTTTTTTAATTATATATATATATATATATATATACAATATAAAATTAAAGAATTTGAAATGAAATATATTAAATATTATATATATTCAAGTAACTTGATACATATTATTTGTTCAAAACAAAGTAACATCACCTGTCCCATATATCAAAATAATAAAATGATTCATCATAGCCATAAATTGCTCCTCATGCATGCTTCATTCAAATTGCATATGGTCATCGTCCCTAAGAGATTGATCGTGTACCTACGCAAAATTCAACATTGTATAAGATGAAACAATCTAAAAAAAAGAAGTGATACAAATATGATTTGATAAGAAATTTATCAACACCGTATAAAATAAAACACTCAATCTTAAATGCGAGTGGCATGCACATCCAACAGACACAAGAACGCTACATAATCAGTGGAAACGAGTAGTCCAATAAAAGCACCAATAGATGATACTGATAGTGAAAGATCAAGAAATCTGTCACTTATTTTCTTATCAACAAGATCATTAAAGTTTCAATAATGATCACTAACTGAACTATGAAACTATCAGGCCAATAGAATTTGCATTTCTGCAAGTCTAATAGACTATCAGGCTTATCGCTCAAAGTAGCTCAGGAAAATATCAGGTTCTGCTCACATTCTCATGTACAAGAAATTACATGAATTATGCGCATACATTAGCAATACAATAACAGGTTCAAAATTAATCCAATCACTTCTGTAAGCTTTTCTCTATACTCAAGTCGATTCAAATCCATTTATCAAGTTGAAAAATACTAAACGTTTATGTAATTTACAGCACTTGCCTATGGGAAAAATTAAGCTAAGAGGCATGAAAGAGTTATACACTAGATCATCAATCTGAGGGCGAGAATGTAATAATATTCTTCTAAGAAGAATTACCTTATCACTATCACAGACCTCGAACAGAAACAAGTCAAGGACAACAAAAAAATAGAACAATCAACTTCACACCACAAAGTAGTGAAAGGATCCATCAGCATGTCAAATAAAGAAGATGAAAAAAACAAACAGTTGTGTAATTTATAGCACTTGACTTAACTATGGGAATAATCAAGCTAAGGACTAGGTAACTCAAAGTTGCAGTCAAACCAATCAGTAGAATATTAGAATATTCGGGTGGTTCATCTAATTTCCAATCTTCACCATCACGAATCACTTGAAATATCCATGCCCTTGAAGGACTCTGTTCTGGTGAAGACAAAAATTTAATTTCAAAATAACCATACATTTTTATTCAAATAGTACAGTCATTCTAAAAAAGTAATTTATATATACTCTATTGCTACCCTTAATTCTATTCAAGACCAACTGGCAGACATCAGTATCCAAGGGGGAGAGCAAGCAAGTTCTAATGGCAGGAATGATGAAATTATGCCTAAATATGTTCACCAGACCCGCTTACTAAGCCTAAACAAGATTGATCAAATTCAGAGAAAAGAAAAAATAATACCAGCAATTCTGTTGGTGGGCTCTATCACAGACAAGTCATCCATCCTTTCCTATCAAAATAATCAACATTTCAGACTATGTATGTGAGCTGATGACCCCTAATCCCCTTGCCCGCACGGTAAGCTTTAATGCTCTTCGGCATGGGGCGGAGAAACAACGAGGGCCGTGAAGCGTGCTAAGGGATATTCCTTATTTTAGCGTGATGAAAATGATAATGGAAAACGATGTTAATGTTGAAATTTAGTCCGATTTATGTGTTAAGGGATACGAGACTTAAAATCCCACATTTTAAGATAGAGTCGCCATCCGGTTAAGCTCCACCGGGAATTTGGGTACGATATTCCCACCCGATGACTGGACCATACCTTAAAACAGAGATTCTAGGTTTGGATGATATTGCTTACTTTTCAATTTTTAAATCAAGCCGATTATATTTTAATAAACGTGACCTTATTTCTTATGCGATTTAATCTGATTATTGTTTGGTGTTTTTGGTTTATTATGCCATACATCACACGGAAAGCGATAATAAACAAAGCAAGGAAATAAAATTATTACAAGGCTTTATGAATGCCTATACATTTTTCTAATGCGAGAAAGTAAATAAAAGCGATAAATAAATAAACGGGCGAAACCGGGTTTTAACCGAGCTTACCGATTCGGACCCGGCTCCAAACGAGGCAATAGATATACGAGAATAATCACGAATAAAACATGAATAAGCAAATGTGGAAAATAAACACATAGCATGAAGAAAACGTATTTTTTGGGACAAAAATGTAATTTTCGGGTATTAATTAATTATCTAACAACCTAAAAAAGGGTGAATTAAATTAACTAAACATCCTAAAATCAGATTTAGCTTATTCAAAATATTTTTGGAATTTTTAGTTGGTTGAAAACAATTTATTTAGATTTATTTAGCAAAAATACTATTTTTTAGCCATAAAAATACATATTAAATCAAATAAGAATTTAAATAAATCTAAAAAAAGAAAGAAATAAATAAAAAATAGTTTCAGCTTTTGGGTCAAAACGACAGAAACGGCCCAAAAACAACAGAATAAAGCAAACAAGGACCATCTGGACATTTTTACCAGTAGGCCAACTCAGTGAGGTGGTAGGCCGACTCAGCGACATGGTAGGCCGACTCAACGAGGTGGCCTAGATGACGCTCAGTCGGCCTTCGTCCTACTGAAGTGGCCTGCCGGAAAAAGTGTCTAAACAAGCCGGAATCGACCTTTTTATGCCAGAAAACCCAAGATTACTAAAATTTCAAGTCGTTTCCTACACTGTTACAGTAGATTCGGACTTAAAATGCTTAAATAACTTTGGTTTTTCAGCTTGGGGGAAAAGAACCCAGAAAATCTGACAAAACAACGGTTGGCCGCTTGAGCGACCTGTAGGCCGACTCAGCGAGGTGGCCTAGGTGACGTTTAGTCGGCCTGACGTTCGCCGGAATAGTCAGCCAGATTTTTGATAGAAAATCACAAAAAGGACGAATGAAAGGGCCAAACGCCCAGAAAAACAACCAAAAACACAGCAGTAGAAATAAATAACAGAAAGAAATAAATTGGAACTCAGAAAGTTACCTAAAGGCCATGAATCCACTCTCGAGACTCGAACCAGATGTTTGGCAAGCTTTGTGACGGATTTGAGATGAAAACCCGATAAAAAAACAATTTAGCAAGGGATTTAGTGATTTTTTGGGAAAAAGTCCCTAAATCCTATTTGAACCAATTTTTACCTAAGATTTCTAATAGATTTTAATGATTTAACCTAAGAGATTAAGTCTAATAAGATTTAGAAATCAAGAACCAAGTATATTGGCTTACATCTTCCTAATATTATTAAACTTTTTCTCTCTAAAGCCTTAGAATTCTAAGAATTTGATTCTCTTCTAAATCAGCCCAAAAAAAACTCTACTAATTTGATTTTTGAGGGGTATTTATAGACTTCACAAGTGTAAAATCCCGGAATTAATCCTCCAAATATAAATCTTTGACGGAAAAATCCCAAAACCTGACTTGTTGGCCAAGAAAAACCCGAAAAAACTCCAGACAGAGAAACCCCGTATGAAGGCCGCGTTAGTGACGCGGCTGGACTAAGGCCGCGTCATGTGACGCGGCCTAGCCTAGGCCGCGTCACATGACGAGACCAGATCTAGGCCGCGTCATGCGATGCGACCCGGCATGTGGACCACGCGGCCTAGCCTCCCGGAGGCGGGGCTGGCCGCCGCCGCCGGATCGGGGGCACCCAGGGAAAAAAGGCAAAGGGGCCCAGTGAAACGCGAACAAACTATACTATGTGGATTCAAACGGGGTGATACTTGACATTCCAGAAATCTCTGGGAGCCAAGAATCCAACGATGCAAACGGGACTCGCTGAAAATGTCCGGATTTTTAAGGGAAAAAATCGCGAAACAATTTAATATGTGCAAGGGGAGGGGAAGTGGTTAACAAATCAAAAGCGATCCAATTATTATTTTAATCGGGGTCAAAAGGTCTCAAAATCATCAACAAAGAACTTGCCAAACGCGATTCGATTCTAAAATAATGGAAGAACTAGACCGTAACAGGTTAGAGCAAAAAGTCATCATCGTTCTGAGGATCACCGAAAAGCCCGTGCTCACAAATGAAATAAAGAATAATGTAACAATATATACAATATATTACAATATTGTCTTCTAGTACGTTGGTTTGTATTATGGTTCCAGTGGAGCAGGGTTTACAACATGGACAATTTTGTGGAAATTCTATGTTAGCTGTTCTTTATGATGTTTTTGCTTTTTATTAACCAACTTGTGTTTTTTTGTTATTTCAATATTATGATTCTGTAATCATCGTTGTGATAATATCATTTATAAGAATTTTATGATTCTTAAGCTGAATAAGATGGTTTGAAATTAAGATTAGAATCAAATATGGCAAAATGGTCAAAGTTATATATGCACAATACTTGTATTGCATTTAACGTGATGAGCATTAACATTGTTGATCTGCCTGAGCTTCCTATACAGAATTACTTTCCTTAAAATGCTTTTAAAAAATGAGATGGTGGCCGTTGTTACTGGTGAAAATTGTTACCATTTCTAATTTGATCAGAATTAAGACAATTTGCATATATGCGTAAGATCACTGAGTGTGATTAAGAAAGAACACGAAATAAAAAAATTGAAAAGAACATCACAGTATTCGTGAACAACGACGAAGACAAAACATAAAGAGGAAATATGACCAAAATCAAACCAAGAAAATTATGCGCATAAAATGCCCAATCGTGAATACGTTTCCCAATCTACGAAAATAAAATCATACTCCTGCCAATAAATAGAAATCATTCGACAATCCAAACCCGAACCCTAATCTGAACCCCAAACAAATTTAAGCTTATGATAATATAATGCATTTTCAATTTATACATATATTTTTTTACTGAAGAATATAGTCTATTAAATCAAATCAGAACATATAACAGCTCTAATCAAAGGTGGACAAATTCCCCTACATGTCGAAAAATCAGCTGCTCTAACTAATAATTATGCAGCATGATTCGCAGACCGATCAACACAGACATTCAAAAACTACTCTAAATATATTACAGGAGTTAAAACACCGGATAGAAATAACCAGCACAAACAAACAAAACTTGCTTTTACACAAGACAAACAAGTCATATGGCAAGACAAACCAACAATAAAATAAAATAAATGTTGCAATCTATATTTTCTTAATCTCAACTAACGTTTTCGATCCACAACCATAAGAACTTCTGCTTACACCATAGCATCAACCGTTGCTGCAGATCTAGAACGATCTTGCTTAAATGAGATAAATCTGGATACCTACTGTGAAAGATCGTGCAAATATCTTGTCTAAAGGCGGATGAAGTTTAATCCAGCTACCAAGATTGAGATGTGTAGCATCAGATCCATGATTGGAGAAGCCGATCTCGCCGTGGAAACTAAAAAAATAGCAACGGATTATTCAACATAAAAGAAAAATATTAAAATTCTTAAACAGGAGAGAAGGAAGAAGAAAGCCAAAACTTTTTCCTTCCTCCTCAACGAGAGGTTGAGAAGAATTAAGCAGATGCCAAGAGATAAAAAGGGGTGGCTAGGGTTATTTTATTATTCAATATATATATATAGTTAGTTTATGTTTTTTAAAAAAAACATATATAGTTTATATTGTACAAGCCTCAAACATGCGACTTATAGTTACAAATATGAGGCCCTTATTTGGTGAATCAACTTGATAGGAAAGACCATAAAAGTAAGTCCAATTATTCCATATTTTAGGGTAAAATAGGGAGATTGAGTTCAACCATTCCCTATATGGCATATCCTTAAAATGAGGTATATATAGAGAACTCTATTTTAGGGAATGAATATTAAATTGTTATTTGATTTTAATTTTTGTTTTTTAATTAATTATTGTTGGTTGATTAACGTAAAAACGTAATATAGAAAATGAAAAATAGGGAAGATCGTTAAAGCAAAAACACTGTAAATCATGTAAAATAGAATTTGAAAAAAATAGAGAATATGGTTGGACTTGCTCTAATAAAGGCATGTATATATATATATATAGTTTGTCAAATAAATTAAAAAAAATAGTAATAAAACTTAAGATGCAAATGATAATCTGAATATTTTTACGTATATAACAGTTATAGTTTAGTGACGCAGAGTCCTTCATTTATAAGTTGGAGATCAATCTTGGACCATGTTATAATTTGAATTCTTTTTATATACTCAATATATGTCATTGCTCACTTAAATTTATATGGACAAATAGTTAACTTTGTTAATTAAATTGAAAACATTAATATAAAAAATTTAAAATGAAAAATTAACGATATGTAAATTGTATATGTCATGTTAATATAATTATGACATATTTTCTCATCATTTATTTGATTGTTATAATAACACATATAATAACCATTGCGTTAGATTTATATGTTGTTGCCATAGAAATTACTATTACAATTAGGCGTTACATTAGTTTAGGGGTTGCATTAAGGCATTGCATTAGCCTCAGGCGTTGCAAGCACCATTACATTTTCCTTTGCCGTTACAATTTAACATTGCATTAAGATCAACTGCTGCAATGAGACAATGCATTAGCCTATGCCATTACAATTAGGCATTGCATTAGCCCCAACCGTTGCATTAGGGTGTTACATTAGCCACAAACCATTGCATTTGAGTGTTGCATTTGTGCACTTATGTAGTAGTGTTTTTTCGATTTTTTTCTTTGTTTGTTGTGTTTATGAGATCAATTAGTTGTTTAACTTGTGTTTTCTTGTTTACAAGACATCTACCAGACCTCTTTTGAACATCGATTGGACATCTACTAGATTTCTATTAGAAAATATAGTTTGAAGTTGATTTTTAGACATCTGCAAAAGTCTGTTTTAAATTATGATCTATTAAAAAATTATTTAGTGTTTTGAATCCAAACTCTTTTAGTTTTACTGACTTCTATTGGACTTCTATTAGATATTGATTGTATTAGATATCTGACAGTTCAAAAAAAACTTGGAAAAAATATATCACAGTAGATGTTGTTTCGAAAATAAAAAAGAGACGAACAAAAAGCTCTAGAGCAATATATCAAAAAGATGAACGTTTTGAGAGATAAATGTAAAATAAATTAAAAAAATAAAAAATAATCATGCGCGTGGGGTGACTTGAAAAAAATTAATGAAAGAAATGCATATTTGGAGCTTTTTTTATTTTGTATATGACATTTGACTCATATATTTTATTTTTTAAGTTCTTTCATGTAAAAGCCCCATTTAAGAAAATAAACGTCAAAGGTTCAAATATTTCGTGCTGCTACGTAGATAGATGAGAAGTCATACTAGACTACCTCTTGGGCTAATTGGTGTAGGATTAGGCAGATTCAAAGCATAACTTTAATGAATCAAGCAAACCCTAATGATCCATTTGGTCCCTAACATATCCACATCCTCGATGTTAATTTGTATCATCTAAACAAGGGATATGAAGCAACAATTTGAATAGGTTATGACTCATGAGTCAAAAACGTCATCAAACACCAGAATTAGGCTTAATAATAAGATCTAGTTTGTAAATTATTTTTAATGAATTTGAGAAGTAGCAAGGCAGGGTAGGTTCATGGTAATGGTAACAGTCTTGGGGAGAGCAATGACCACAATGTTCCTGCAAACGGCCCTCATTTGCACTCAACCAGGCAGGGAATTCCATCACTTGGTCAAATGGATGGCTATAGAAGAAACAGCACTATTATTTATACTCTCATTAATGCTTTTTGAAGAGAAAAAACTTCATTAATACTATTTTTGTGGGAGTTACAATCATAGAAAGTGCATGAACTCTCCACTTACTAATATAATGGTACATAAACTTCAAAATTTGACATAATGGTATACAAACTTTGAGCTTTACTAATATAATAGTAAATATTACCTTCAACGAAAGTTTTTACCTTTGACTTATCCTACAAAAGGTCATCTTCAATTTTCTCTCTCCATTGTTGGATTATAAACTTGATCCATATCAATGGAAACCCAAAATCCAAATCCAATCAATTGGAGCCCAAGCCCACAAATCCAAAATGCAGTAAATTTATTTAGGTATTTTAAGTATGTAGATTTTTGTGTGTGATAACCAAATTAGAGGCTATTAACTACAACCAATTTGGAGGTCATTAAATTAACTAAATAAGTTGGCTGTTAATTGTATTAGTTGGAGGTGGTGGTAAGTAATTGTGTTAGTTAAGAATTGTGGTTATTAATTGTGGGAGTTGGGAGTTGTATAATTCACCTATAAATAGGGGAGTTCTTTAGTTGTTTTTCATCAACAAAAATAAGAACTTCTTTAGAGAGAAAAGAAGTAAAGAGTGAGTTGTAGTATTGTATTTTAAGTGAGAGTGTTCTTGTAATATTTTTGAGTTTAATAAAAGTTGTTTGTTTGAGTGTTTTAATTTCCAACAAAGTGGTACCAGAGCTATGTTGAAAGCTCGAGTCCTCCTCCCGAAAAGAATTTTTTTTCCGAGTGCGGGAAAATCGAGTTGAAACTGCCCAGGCGTTGCAGTAGCTAAAAAGCCCAGAAAGTGTCGCAGTAGATTGCCAAAAGCGTTGCAATACGTCCAGTGTGTTGCAAAAGACTCCAGAAGTGTCGCAGTAGAATCCAGAAGTGTCGCAGCAGACTCCAGAAAGTGTCGCAATAGCTCCTGTACGTCTAGAAAAGCTATTTGAGTAAGATGGCGAATAACATGGCATCCTTTCAAGTCCCAACACTCAACAACAACAACTACGACCATTGGAGTATCAAGATGAAGGCTCTTCTCGGTGCTTATGATGTTTGGGATATCGTAGAGAAAGGATTCAAGGAGCCCGAAAATGAAGCCTCTCTCATGCCAGATCAAGCTACAACTTTGAAGGATTCCCAAAAGAGAGACAAGAAAGCTCTCTTCCTCATCTATCAAGCATTAGATGATGATAGTTTTGAAAATATTTCAAGTGCAACTTCCGCCAAGCAAGCATGGGAGAAGCTACAAACCTCTTACAAAGGAGCCGAAAAGGTGAAGAAGGTCCGTCTCCAAACACTAAGAGGTGAGTTTGAATCCTTGCACATGAAACCATCCGAGTCTATCTCCGACTACTTTTCAAGAGTAGCAGTCGTTTCTAATCAATTGAAAAGAAACGGTGAGAAGTTAGAAGATGTAAGAATAATAGAGAAGATACTCCGCTCGTTGGATCACAAATTTGAGCACATCTTGGTGACGATTGAAGAAACCAAAGACTTGGAGGAGATGACGATTGAAGAACTCCAAGGATCACTACAAGCCTATGAAGAAAAGCATAAGAAGAAACAAGGTATCTCCGAGCAACTCCTCAAGTTACAACTTAAGGATACGAGTGAAGGCTAAGGCAATGGTAGAAACAACCATGGCAGAGGCAGAGGCAGAGGACGAGGAGGAAGCCATGGTTGTGGACGGAGTTGGAATTATAATAACAATTCCAACAACAACTATGAGAGAGGAGAAAGCTCCACGCAAGGTCGTGGAAAAGGAAATTCGAACTCGAGGTATGACAAATCTCAAGTCCGATGCTATAATTGTCAAAAGTTTGGGCATTACGCTTCAGAATGTAAAGCTCGAAATGATCAAGTTGTAGAGAAGGCAAATTTCGTGGAGGAGAAGATTAGGAGAAAGAAACGCTATTATTAGCATACAACAACAACAACAGTGATCATCAAGACAACACATGGTATCTTGACACCGGTGCAAGCAACCACATGTGCGGAAAAAAAGCTTATTCGTAGAGCTGACTGAAGAAGTAAGTGGTGATGTCTCATTTGGAGATGACAGCAAGATATCGGTGAAGGGGAAAGGTAACATCCTCTTTCATGCTAAAGATGGTAGCCACCAATTAATTTCAAATGTCTACTATGTGCCTAACATGAAGTGCAACATTCTAAGTTTGGGCCAACTCTTAGAAAAAGGCTATGATATTCACATGAAAGATTGTAGTCTTTTAATAAGAGATGGCAAAGGAGATCTAATTGCTAAAGTACAAATGTCAAAGAATAGAATGTTTCCTTTGAAGATTCAACACGATGTTGCGAAGTGTTTGAAGGCGTGTTACAAAGACGCATCGTGGCTATGGCATCTTCGATTTGGTCATCTCAACTTCGGAGGATTAGAGCTACTATCGAAGAAAGGAATGGTTAGAGGCTTACCATGTATCAACAATCCTGATCAATTGTGCGAAGGATGTTTACAAGGGAAGCAATTTAGAAGAAGCTTTCCAAAGGAGTCAGACTATAGAGCCAAGAAACCGCTCGAGCTCATCCATACCGACGTGTGTGGTCCTATTAAGCCAAGTTCTCTTGCTAGTAGTAACTACTTCCTTCTTTTCATTGATGATTACTCAAGAAAAACATGGGTATATTTCTTGAAGTAGAAATCAGAAGTCTTTGGAGTGTTTCAGAAGTTCAAAGCAGCTGTGGAAAAGGAGAGTGGTCATAAGATCAATGCCATGAGATCTGATCGAGGAGGAGAATTCACATCCAATGAATTCAATGAGTTTTGTGCAGCACATGGAATCCGCCGACCCTTAACGGTTCCTAGATCCCCCCAACAAAATGGTGTGGCAGAAAGGAAGAATAGAACAATTCTTGACAAGGCATGGAGTATGCTCAAAAGTAAGAAACTACCCAAGGAGTTTTGGGCGGAAGCAGTGGCATGTGCAGTCTACCTATTAAATCGTTCTCCTACAAGAAGCGTGTGGGGAAAGACACCACAAGAAGCATGGAGTGGAAGAAAGCCCGGAATTTCCCATCTTCGAGTCTTCGGGAGTGTAGCTTATGTTCATGTACCAGATGAGAATCGAACCAAGCTTGATGATAAAAGCAAAAGTTTTATTTTCATCGATTATGACTCAAGCTCAAAAGGCTATAAGCTATACAATCCGAATGAGAAGAAATTTATGATCAGCCAAGATGTGATATTTGATGAAGAAGGAGAATGGAACTTTGATTCTCAAACGGAAGACTTCAATTTTTCTCCATTTGAGGAATATAAGCCGACAACGCCTGAGCAACCAAGACAACTTCAACAAGGCCTCATAACTCCACCAACTTCTCCTACTCATAGAGATGGGTCATCATCATCATCATCATCATCATCATCATCTCCATCCTCAAGCGAGACTGAAGATGAAAGAGAAGTGCATCGTACGAGAAGTCTTCGAGAACTCTATAAGGTGACTAAACAACTAGACAATCTTACATTATTTTGTCTATTTGTTGACTGCGAGCCAGTGACATTTCAAGAAGCTGCAAAAGAGAAAAAGTGGAGAGATGCAATGGACGAAGAAATCAAGGCCATTGAGAAGAATTATACATGGGAACTCACTTCACTTCCCAAAGGACACAAGGCGATAGGTGTCAAACGGGTGTACAAAATAAAGCGGAATGCCAAGGGAGAGATCGAAAGACACAAGGCAAGGCTTGTTGCAAAAGGCTATTTTCAAAAGGCTGGAATTGACTACGATGAGGTATTCGCTCCAGTTGCTCGATTGAAAACTGTCAGACTAATAATTTCTTTAGCGGCTCAAAAGAAGTGGAGAATTCATCAAATGGATGTAAAATCGGCGTTCCTAATTGGAGTTCTTGAAGAGGAAGTTTACATCCAGCAACCACCAGGTTATGAAGTCAAAGGCCATGATGACAAGGTGTTGAAATTGAAGAAGGCTCTTTATGGGCTAAAACAAGCACCAAGGGCATGGAATAGTAGAATTGACAAGTACTTCCGAGAAAATGGCTTCAACAAATGTCCCTATGAGCACGCTTTGTACATCAAGATCAAAGATGGAGATATTTTGATCGAGTGCCTCTACGTGGACGATTTGATATTCACTGGAAGCAACCAAAGAATGTTCGATGAATTCTAGAAAGTGATGACGAAGGAGTTTGATATGACAGACATGGGGCTCATAGCGCACTACCTCGGCATAGAAGTAAAGCAACAAAAGGATGGAATATTCATTTCACAAGAAAGCTATGCGAAGGAGATCTTGAAAAAGTTCAAAATGGATAACTGCAAGCTGATAAGCACACCGGTGGAGTACGGGATCAAGATGTCCAAACATGAAGAAGGGGAAAGTGTAGATCCAACATTTTTCAAAAGTTTGGTTGGAAGTCTACGCTATCTTACATGCACGAGGCCAGATATCTTTCATGCAGTCGGATTAGTAAGCCGCTATATGGAGTCACCAATAATCACCCATTTCAAAGCCGCTAAGAGAATTTTTCGCTATTTGAAAGGTACAACAGACTTTGGCTTATTTTATTCGGTATCTAATGATTACAAGCTTGTTGGATATAGTAATAGCGATTGGGGTGGAGACGTAGATAACCGAAGAAGCATTAGTGGATTCGTGTTTTTCATGGGAGACACTGCTTTCACATGGATGTCAAAGAAACAACCGATTGTAACTTTGTCTACATGTGAAGAAGAATATGTTGCAGCAACCTCGTGCGTATGTCATGCAATTTGGCTTAGAAATTTATTGAAGGAGATTGGGTTAATGTAAGAAGAGCCGACTGAGATCCGTGTTGACAACAAGTCAGCCATTGCCTTAGCAAAGAATCCTGTATTCCATGATCGAAGCAAACACATCGACATCCGCTACCATTACATAAGAGAGTGTGTTGCAAGAAAGGAAGTACAAGTTGAATACGTGAAGACACAAGATCAAATTGCGGATATATTCACTAAGCCGCTCTCAAGCAAAAACTACGTCAGATTGAGAAGCTCACTCGGAATGACAAGATCAAGTTTAAGGAGGGGGGGTTGGATTATAAACTTGATCCATATCAATGGAAACCCAAAATCCAAATCCAATCAATTGGGGTCCAAGCCCACAAATCCAAAATATAATAAATTTATTTAGGTATTTTAAGTATGTAGATTTTTGTGTGTGATAACCAAATTGGAGGCTATTAACTACAACCAATTTGGAAGCCATTAAATTAACTAAATAAGTTGGCTATTAATTGTATTAGTTGGAGGTGGTGGTAAGTAATTGTGTTAGTTAAGAATTGTGGTTATTAATTGTGGGAGTTGGGAGTTGTATAATTCACCTATAAATAGGGGAGTTCTTTAGTTATTTTTCATCAACAAAAATAAGAACTTCTTTAGAGAGAAAAGAAGTAAAGAGTGAGTTGTAGTATTATATTTTGAGTGAAAGTATTCTTGTAATATTTTTGAGTTTAATAAAAGTTGTTTGTTTGAGTGTTTTAATTTCCAACGTCCATGTCCTCTTTTTCCCTCTCTAAACATTTTGCAGCTCTAATGCACGCCTCCATCAATAATTGTAATGGAGCATGAGGCTGTGAATCTCAAACTTGCTCCTTCAAACAAATCCACATATGTATTCTCTTTCCATTATTAGTGATAAATAAAATAATCAAATTGCTAAATACAGAGTAAACATGCTCTCTTTCCCCCACAAATGTAACTCGCTTGGAATCCAAAAAAAGATAATTTCAAAATCTTTTTTGTTCAAATCTTCGGCCATAGCAGCGTCTAGAGCTAAATAAACAGTTTCTCATGGACGCCGGCAGTCCAATTTGGAGGCTTTAGCTGCTTTCATATAGACTCGATTCATGTATACAAGGTCAAAGCATAATGATTACCCTTGTAGGGTGACGCAAGCGGTGAATCTCCGACAAAGAATTGAGTGGCGGGGCTGGGTTAATTTATATTTTTTATTTTTAAATATTTATAATATATATAAAATTATAAATTTAATAAAAAATAAATTATAATAAAATAAAATATCAAAAAAATATAGTTTGATCATAGTTTAAAAATTGGATGGAATTGATCGATCGGTTCGAGTTTAACCAGAATTGGTGATAGATCCAATCGATTTCTTCGCGATTTAGTTCTAAGTAAAAAATCGGTTAATAATTGGTTGAACCGGTTGGTTGGCTAAAAAACCGGCCTGTTCAACTAAAAAATCGGTTTGAAATTCAAAATATAATATTGTAAGAGCAAGTCCAACCATTTTCCACATTTTTCATTTCTCATACCCCATTTTGAGGAATCTACAGTGTTTTTGCTTCAACCATTTTTCGTTCCCTAGAAATAATAATACTTTATTATTATTATATTAATTTTTTTATATCATTTCTATTCTAACCAACTAACAAAACAATTAAAAAAATCAAAACTAAAATATAAATTAACAAAATATTGCATTCCCTAAAATAAGGTTCCCCATGGGGACATACTAACCATTCCCCATATGTGTTCCTCATTTTGGGGAATGGGGAACCATTAGAGTTGCCCTAAGACTTTTCAATTGGGCTAAAATCGTCAACAATACATGAATTTCACATTTACTAATATAATGGTACATAAACTTTAAAACTTGACATAAAGGTACATCAACTTAATATTTTATTATTATAGTCAAAACTACCTTTGACTCTAAAATAACACCTTTGACGGTACGCATAACCGGCTATCAACATCCTGTGAAACCCAATATTTTTTATTCCCTTTCTACCCTTTCTTATACTCCCTCCGTCTACATATATATGACTTTTTAACTAATTCATAGGTTTTAAGAAAACTATAAACTAAATGTATAATTTACTAAATTATCCTTTGATTGAGTCATGCAATTAATATGATGATACATATTTATCTTGAAAGTTGTACAATTAATAAGGGTAAAACTGAAATAACTGAATAAAAAATACTTTGAAAGTTGAAAAAGCTAAAAAGTCATCTGAATGGAGGGAGTATGATTTAAAGTATCTAAGACATGTTACTCGTTTTCTTCAGATTTTTTTTTGTTGGCCACTAAATTCTCTGAAACTACAATATGGTTAAAAAAATCCTGAAATTTATAAAAGGTTTGGTCTGGTTAAAATCTTAATTTCTCTGTTGTTCAAAAATTTAAGTAGACAAATGAAATTAAAAGCTGAAATATCCAAGAAAAAAATAACAGTAAAAAAATGCATTCCAGCAAAAAGGCCAACTTCTTAAAATGAATTCCAAAATGAACACAAGCAAAATAAAAGCTCCAAAGGATCAAAATTAGAGAGCACAACATCTTCAATAAGAGGCAACACCAAAAACTTAAAACTTAACTTTAGCAATTTTTCTTTTTTCACCTTTAACTTTCTTAGCATCATCATCGTCTCTTTTCTTTATAAGGTTTTCCGAATCTGCAATTATCAACGAAATGAAGAACGTTATCGTCTCTAAACCGGAATCAAATCGTTGTGCTAAGAAAGTAATAGACAAGAACTGAGAAGGGAAAGGCAGCGAGGACAAGAAAAACACGTCTTTGTGACATGCAGCTGCGGTCAGGCCCAGCCCTGACAATTTGGGGGCCCTAGGCAAATTAATATTAAAAGTAGTAACATGGGGCCCTCAACAAAAAAAGGGTGGTGTTAAAGACAGTCGGAAATTACTTGTTACAGTCGGTGTAAAAGACGGTTTTGCCCTCAATAAAAAAACCATTCAAAATTATGCAGACTTTTTTGCAAAACGCCTCAACCACCGGGGATGCATTTTGCAGAAAAGTCTCTGCACTGGTGGTGGTGTTTACGCCCCTGCCATAGGAGGGGCATAAACGCCACCACCAGTGGAGGGGCGTTTACGCCCCTTTTCAGAAACGCCCCTGCCTTTTTTTTATTTTTTTTTTAATTTTGTATCAGTTAAATTTTTACCATTAACGATTAGGGATGGAATAAAATTGACAAAACATTATAATAAAATATAACAAAGGAACATACACAATATTACTCGATGGAATATTAATACAAAACTGATTACAACCACTTATAGAATCCCATAGGTTTCGCCTATCTGTATACAAATTTTCCCAATTATGAACTGATGACCTGCGATATTCAAACCATTTATATGGTATAGGGGGGATGGGACACATATTGGACACATTCAGTCGAATATAGTGATATAAAGGAGGAATATGAGCTATGCATATTTCTTTAGAGGGGAGCGACTCTCCTTGAGCTGCTTATAGAGGCAAAATTGTGTAACAACATCCGGTGCTTGTAGAATTAGTTCCGAATCCAATATATATGACGGTGACAATGAAGAATGAGGCAATCGGATATAAGTCCTCTAGCACCGCCATCCAATGAGTCATGCCGCATCCCCCACTAGTCCAAGAAATATGATTTAAAGCTATATCAAAAGGGGAAGTATAAAAATTTTGATACAATTCTCTGTCATTCTGTAACTCAAGAACTGTGGTTCGCCTCACGTATTGCCAATTGTCTTCATTATCAAACATGAAAGACGAACCACTCTAAAACCATAGTTTCCATCTAGAACAACATCGACGACACCTTCAATGAATGATCGAATAATATATGGAATGAAGTCTTTATGGTCATAGTATTCGAGTGCGATTCCTAGGGTTCATACAAAGAAAGATAGAGTATTTGTAAAATAATATGAATATTCTATTCAAAAATTAATTAAATACTAAATGAAAATGGAATTACCATTTATTGAAGCTTTATTAATAGATGTCATCGATTTACGACTTTGACCTTTTTTTTACGATGTTTTTGAGAGTTGTTGTGGTGCTTTGTTTACATATTCATATCCGCTAGGATCTCGCTTTGTTGACTTGCCTTCTTTCGGTCTGCCTTTGGTATTATCTTTGACCTCAGGTTCAATATAGTTAGCATATTCAGGGTGAATTATTTCTCGAATGACTAAATTGACCTTTTTAACTACTGCAGGGTTTTGCTCTTTGACCTCCTCTGTAATAGATTGAAAGAAGCGGTGATCCTCAGAAGGGTATTCGGGATCAACTGTTTGTTGACCAGATTTTCCGTTGATCTTGAGTGTTTTCCAAAATGGATGAATACTTGTAATACTGATCAAACTGTTTGACCTAAAAGCCTTTCTCGAGTAACATGCACAAGGAATGCCGGGTGTTTTTTGTAGTGCACATCCACATTTAACATGTACATCATCACCTAGTTCAAACATTCGATTCAGCTCAGAGTTCAACACATCCAAGCAGTGATGGGAAACACGGCAAGCAAGATTCTGCAATGGAAATGTTGTGGTTAACATACGCTTCTTGTTTCTACAATGTCCCAAAGCGCACCTGAAATTATAAACATATGCATTGTATATTAAATTTCACAATCATACATAAAACATTGTATAATATGAACAAATTGTATAAAGGATTTACCTTATTTCAATCTCCTATGACTCCATTTCTTTGTGGACTTTGATCCACACTGTGTCGAGAGCTCCAGTGGATGTGAACAACCATTTCTTCAATGAAGAATGTGCGCTCTCTACACGATTATTTGTTACATTTCCAAGATGTAGATAATTATTGGTCCAGACTGGAATGAATTTTTCCTTATGACCGAGCCAAGTGCCTTGGAGATGGTTAATCGGTTTAGTCTGATTACCAAAGCCGTGGTCAAGTTTTATAATAGCAGAAATGTACTCCTCGAATGTTTGTGCGTGAAATATCTTGTTCCATGCAGTTATAACATTACCTCCATAAGTAGACTTCTTGTAGAGTTTGTTAACATAGGCTTCAACATCCTTCTGTATGTGTCATCTACAAAGTAAATGGTCTATATTGGGAAAAACTTCTCTTACTGTGTCGAGAAGGCCTCCTTCCTTGTCAGTAACTATGACAGCGGGCTGAGCATCTCGTCCCATCATCATCTGCAACCTCGTTAAAGCCCATCAATAGCTTGACTTTGTCTCATCTTTCATAATTGCATATGCAATTAGAAAGCTTCTATTTGTTGGAGTCACACCCACGAACTCAACAAACAGATACTTGTACATGTTGGTTTTGTAGGTTGAATCAATTCCAACATACCAATGAAATGTGCTGAACAAGTTCATAGAAGATGGACTAGCCATGAATAAATGGGTAATCACATTTGTTTCGGGATCAGCCTCTGTGAAATGAAAGTAGTTGTTTGAGGTTGCAAGGTGATACAACTGACCGATTTTATCTCTATCATCAAAAGACACAATTCGTAGTTTGGTGCGTTGATTGTATATCTGTCAAACAGCGGGATGAGTGTTTGGAAATTTCACCTATAAAGAGGCCAATATAGAATTTAGCTTTGCATGAGCTTCTGACATCTCTCAGATATGTTCCTTGGCCTCCTCCGTCAATTTGGAATGTTGCATATTGCCTTTGTAAGACCACATTAATGAATGGTTGTGGTAACCACACATTCCAGCACCAACTGTTATAATTTCCCAATGGCCCATATTAATTTGTTTAGTTTTCAATTGAAATAGGCAATCCCAAGATCTTATTGCTGTGTTCTTCCTTTCCGCATCGGCTAAGTTTCTATTTTTTCCTTTGTGATAGATACCTCTGCTACATTTCACATACTTTTGGGTTCCAAACTCTTTAGATGAAGCAACGATAACCTCAAACATCAGCCGGTTGGCAATGTCCTTCATAAATGAAACTGCTTCCTTATATGTTTCAAAATGTTGATCTGTCACAAAATACCCAGTGTAGTCAATGCCATCCCCACCAGATTCTTCGAATGTTTGTGATTCTTCAAAAGGTTGGTTGGAGTCAAAATCAGGATAACAGGATTGATCAGAGAAATAGGTATTATAAGATTGATTCGGGTCATTTGGATAGGAAGATTGATTCAGGTCATTTGACTGAAATAAAATTTTTAGAGGTTCAAAGAGGAGTGTAGAAATGCTGATAGAAAGGTAAGAGTGAATTGAGGCTATTTAAGTTGTGTTTATATAATAGTTGAAGTCGTAAAAGGAATAGTTGGAAGTAAAATAATTCAGTAAAATAATAGTTAAAGTAAATGGTTTGGATTGAGAAGACAACACACTGAATTGAATTTATTATTAGTCAAAAAATTAATAATTTAGTTTGTATAAATTCAGTAAAGGACAAACCAATTTGTATGTGTGTAAAAGGAATAGTATGGAAGTAAAAGAGTTCAGTAAGATAATAGTTAAAGTATTATTTAGCTTGTACAAATTCAGTAAAGTAAAAGAATTCAGTAAAATAATAGTTAAAGTAAATGGTTCGGATTGAGAAGACAACACACTGAATTGAATTTATTTTCAGTCAAAAAATTAATAATTTAGTTTGTACAAATTCAGTAAAGGACAAAGCAATTTGTATGTGTGTAAAAGGAATAGTCTGGAAGTAAAAGAGTTCAGTAAGATAATAGTTAAAGTATTATTTAGCTTGCACAATTCAGTAAAGTAAAAGAATTCAGTAAAATAATAGTTAAAGTAAATGGTTCGGATTAAGAAGACAACACACTGAATTAAATTTATTTTCAGTCAAAAAATTAATAATTTAGTTTGTACAAATTCAGTAAAGGACAAAGCAATTTGTATGTGTGTAAAAGGAATAGTCTGGAAGTAAAAGAGTTCAGTAAGATAATAGTTAAAGTATTATTTAGCTTGTACAAATTCAGTAAAGTAAAAGAATTTAGTAAAATAATTGTTAAAGTAAATGGTTCGGATTGAGAAGACAACACACTGAATTGAATTTATTTTCAGTGAAAAAATTAATAATTTAGTTTGTACAAATTCAGTAAAGGACAAAGCAATTTGTGTGTGTGTAAAAGGAATAGTCTGGAAGTGAAAGAGTTCAGTAATATAATAGTTAAAGTATTATTTAGCTTGTACAAATTCAGTAAAGTAAAAGAATTCAGTAAAATAATAGTTAAAGTAAATGGTTCGGATTGAGAAGACAACACACTGAATTGAATTTATTTTCAGTCAAAAAATTAATATTTTAGTTTGTACAAATTTAGTATTGGACAAAGCAATTTGTATGTGTGTAAAAGGAATAGTCTGAAAGTAAAAGAGTTCAGTAAGATAATAGTTAAAGTATTATTTAGCTTGTACAAATTCAGTAAAGTAAAAGAATTTAGTAAAATAATTGTTAAAGTAAATGGTTTGGATTGAGAAGACAGCACACTGAATTGAATTTATTTTCAGTCAAAAAATTAATAATTTAGTTTGTACAAATTCAGTAAAGGATAAAGCAATTTGTATGTGTGTAAAAGGAATAGCCTGGAAGTAAAAGAGTTCAATAAGATAATAGTTAAAGTATTATTTAGCTTGTACAAATTCGGTAAAGTAAAAAAATTTAGTAAAATAATAGTTAAAGTAAATGGTTCGGATTGAGAAGACAACACACTGAATTGAATTTATTTTCAGTCAAAAAATTAATAAAAGTTTCAGTTGATGTAAGTGAAAAGACAACACACTGAAATTACTTGAATAAGACAAAGGAATAGTTCATGTCGTCAATTACCATGCAAATGTTAAAAGATTAAACAAACTTAAGTTACTACATATTGTTCACGCATAAATCATAATAAAGTAAAATATAATCAGGAAGCTGAATTATATTCCCTCATCAGCTCTTCAAACTTAAATACTAACTGATCAGCTTTGTCCGAATTACACGCCCTCAACTCGCTCACTGATTCGCGCCCCCACTCTACATATCTGTTCAGCCACTAAAATAATGAAGGTATAAATAATAATTAGTCAAACTATTAAATTGTGTTATTACAAACTATTAAATTGCGTATAAATAATAATTAGAGGTAGGGTCGGGCTTGGGTTACTTATTTTTTAGTGAGGCCCAACCCAGCATAGCCCAGGTATATTAAAAACCAACATAGAATAAAAATACTTACATAATTGACATTAGAGCGAGGTGGTGGTCCTTGCTCCGGAATGTCTGCTAACAGGTGTGGATGAGAATTTTGACAATACCATCTCATGTACCCCTCAACACAACCTCCATTGTCCACAAGTGCTCGCTATAGATGATCTACAGCTAACATACCCATATGCAGAAAAGATTGCCATTCATTCTCCGAATCCAATGCGTTGAATGTTACCTTATATTAGAGCTTGGCCCATGGCCTATTAGCAGTAATGGGCCTCCTGATCGGTGGTGGGATAATTTGTACAAAACCTAACTGTCGAACACACCGAATAAGCATGTATGAGTCGACCTCAACCAATCAGAATTGAAATAAAAAAGGCATGACAAATAATTAGATCTGGACAAACAATTGTGTGTTACTGTGATTTTAGTGTTTTAATTAGCATATAGTTTCAACACTAATTTTTTTTAGTAATGTAAACAAATTTATAATACCTCTGCTGCTGTCAATTGATCAATACGCACTCAAAAATGTGACAATCGATTGATAACCTTATCCTCCTTGCGGGGTTTCCATGCTGCGACTTTGCGATCATTAGCGGCACTATCCAACCGCTCATGCGAACGAAAATAGGGAAAATACTCGTATATCCAACACTGCAAAAATGTGATACGTCCACATATACCCCTGGCATCACCTTGAGAAGCCTTGCCAAGCTGCCGATACTAGTTAGCCAATATGGCTGAACCCCATGAATAAGCATGCACTGAATGCACGTCGTCTTAACCTCTAACATACGAGTAGCGCGAACCTTCATACCACTCGTATCCACAAACAACGTAGATCCGAACATCACCATTAACCATCCAGCAGCCTGGATCTCTACTGCAATATCGTTACTAAATAACTTAGTAGCAGCCTGACTAGCATGTACTCCTCCTCCATTGTACCATGCATCCTTCAACTCCTCTAGTGATAAACCGAGGAAGTCAGCAGTAGAAGCCTTAAGGTACTCAGGATCACCATGCCTAATAACCATCACTCCATCTACGGGGATGCCTAGAATGCGGTACACATCATGCAACAATATGGTCATCTCCCCGAATGGCATGTGAAAGCTGTTTGTATCCAGCTGCCATCTCTCAATAAATGCACTAATCAACTGATGTTCCGCATATGTAAACATCGAATCAAGTAGGTGGGCTAGACCTGAACTATCAACTATCGCCTTAACATCTAGATCCATCTTTTTATACCACACACCCAATGACCTGCACATCTTGGGCCGGGAATAACACTTCAATATAGGACGTTTTTCCAGTGAATCCATAAGGGAAGCTATATGACCCAAAAAACTGGGTATGGTGTCGCAAACAGTCGGTCCACCAGCTATCGGACCTGTAACTATCCATTTATTCTTATTGCTCCGACTCTTACTCCCATGAGATGAAGGATCTGCAATAAATTTACCGCGTCGCCCCTTCCTCACCGGGACTTGCAACATCGTGTAATCCTCCCCCTTACTCTGCCCATCCTCTTCTACATCATCCTCATCTATATCCTCCAAATCGAAACCAGCCTCAAGAATATCATCTTGAAAATCAGGAAAATGATCATGTGGATCATGAAATTAATCACTAACACACTGTGTCTGTCTGCAAGAAGAACTGGTGGGCTCAAATGCCTCCAATGGAGCTGTATCCATAACACGTTGCGCACCTCCAGCAACTGCAGCGCGAGCATCAGCCGTGCATCGTCGGCGCCTAACATGTCATTTACCAGAATCATCAGTAACCAATTCGTTCTCTATAATTCGTCGCCGCTCGCGGAAAAAATTCATATGTTTACCCGCTCCTCTACCCTATATCACATTATAACATCACAAAGATTAACATTACCATTACATTAATCAACAGAAATTTAAAATTATGAAAATTAGACCTAAACTAAAACTTTTACTTAACAAAAACTAACATTTAATTAAAACTAACCCTGACAAATTTGACATTAAATTCAAACTAACCGTAACCCTAAACCCTAAATTTATATAAAAAATTTAACATTAAATTCAAACTAATAAAATTACTTAAGCCCTAATAAAATAACATTCCCAAACAATTAACTACCACTATATAGAAATTAATACTAAAAGTTTTACAACCTATACACTAAGAAATTTAATATTACAATTAAATTAACAATATATAAATTTGTCATTGAAATTTTCTAATTCAACTACACGTTAACCCTATTAATATATGAAAATTCAAAAAATTTAATAATAAAAAATAAAAAATTTATTTAAAAAAAAAAATAAAATTGTCGTCGGCAAGACGCCGGCGACATCATAACACCGGCGTAAAAACGCCGGCGTTATGCTGCAAAACGCCTGGCGTTTTGCGGCAAAACAGCATCGCCAGTGGCGCTGCCGCTGGCGTAGCTGCAAAACGCCGTTCAAATTTTTTGGCTAATTTTTTAGGGTTTTCAGTTGTTTTTTTTGTTAAATTCAGATAAAATTAGTTAAAACACATACCCGATTATGATTTCTACCCTCCATTGAAGCCAACTTGTTGTTTGATTTGTGTTTTGAATGGTGAAAGTGGTTATGAATGATTTTTTAGGTTTTATGGATGTTTTAAAGGCTTTTTAGTAATAAGGGCAAATTTGTCTTTTACACAGACTGTAAAAAGTAATTTCCGACTGTCTTTAGCACCCTAGAAAAAAATAATGTAATAAAACATATTTTTTTTGTAAAAACTAGGAATTGAACTCTTTCCCTCGCACAACTTTAATAAGCATCTTATTAACTCTATTAATATTAATTTGTATCTACTTTTATCTTTTAAATAATAACATCTAAATGTTAAAAAAAAAAATATTTTTAGGCTCCTTCCGGCTATAGGCCCTAACGATGGCACCCGCTACCCACCCTAAAGCCGGGCCTAACTACGGTTTGCGTGGGAGTTCTACTCAAATCGGAGCCCATCTCAACTGCAACCTTACATTTGTAATGAGGAATTCACGACTCCAGAAATAATTTTTAAAGATAAAGGGCTACATTAAATATGGAAAAATGATTGAAAATAGGAGAATTTGCAAAAAGAAAATTGAAGGATTGCGTTTCAGAGAGATGTAAAATGAACAAAAATAAAGTAATTTTTCAATGAGTGAAATGAAATGTCCGTAAAAGGGAGGGATAAAAAAGGATTAAAAAAATTATTGGGTCTCACATGGGGTTTGTAACCGGTGATGTGCTTGTCAAAGGTAATTTTTGACTGTAAGTCTCTTTATATTAAGTTTTAAAGTTCATATATTATTATATTAATAAATGTAAAGTTTATGTACCGTTGATGATTTTAACCCCTTTTCAATTTCATATTCTTCAGATAAATTTTTTCGGATTTGGCAAATAATAACTAGCATTCAATGTGTTTTATTGAAAATTAAAAATAATTGATTGATTGCTTTTTTTTTTATAAATTATCCGAAAGAGGGAAAAGGTAGGTGGAAAAGGCTTTTACCGCCGCTAAAAATCATCTCCAAGGATTTTTATTAATAAAATGAAGATGAGAGTTACATAAAAAAATCTACAAAAGGAATGGCAAAAATACGGTCATAAGTAAACAAGCCTAATAAGTGGCCTACATAGAAACTAAAAGCATGCAAGTTATTGTAGTTTTCCATCTTATTAAGGGACAATTCGGTATTGAGGATGGAGGTCGTAATCTTCCTTAATAAAACAAGCAACAAAAGCTAGGTTAGAGCACCACCGTTTATCACTATCATTAACGCCATATCGGGTCAAGACACGTAACTCGATTACCCTCACAATAGATATAAGAAATACATGGGCGGAGTTGGGGGAGGCACGCAGAGACACTTGCCTCTGCAGCTGCCAAAGTTCACGTGTATATTAGGCAACCTTACCCCTGCAAAACAACTATTGCCGTTGAAAAACTATGGAAGGAGCGGCGGCCAAATTGCAGATATTTCATCTTTTCGCGGAAGAAGATGACCTATTTTACTTTTCCCAATCTTTATTTTACTCGAAACAACAGCGTTTAGTTCAAGTTAATAGAAGTTCAAACCAAAACATTAGAAAGCCCAAAAGCCTGCCCATGTCACAGCCCACATCACAACACATGACCCTTTCCTTTCCTTTCCTTTTTTTTCTTTCCATGTCATTTTATAGAATAGAATAACAAATATTTTTCTAACTTAATTGAATATACTTTTCAATATATTTATTTAACTAATTAGAATTGTCAAAGATTTCGTAAACCTGCTGGGCAATTTTTCGCCCTGTAACATTAATCCTTTTTTAGCTTATATGCATTAATCCTTTTTTAGCTTATATGCATTAATCGGTCGATCCAATTATAAAATTTTACGTAGAACCTGACTAATTAACTAATAGAATGATGTATAGTTGTAGAATCACAATTTGTCAATTTGATATTATTTTCGCTAATTGGAACTAATTTTTTGCCTTATTGAAATTTTTTATGGAGTATAAATTTTCTAACAAAATTCGCCCCTGTAGTGGATAACTCCTAGCACCGTCACTGGCGAAACAATCACCTGCATTTGATCTTGAAGGATAACAAATGCTTCCCATCTAAGCCGTAAGCACTAAGGAATTCTTCTTGTTGGTCCTTGTGAGGGTCTAAATATGGTCAGAGGGGGTGAATGACCCTTTTTCACAGAATTTACAGACTTTAAAAAGTCTTAGTGTAGCGTGTTTGATTATGTTCTGGATATGATGGATCTGGATGATGCAATTATGAATTATAATGCAAATAAGTGAAGAGTAAGAAAATCAAACACAGAGTTTTATCCTAGTTCGGCCCCACCTACTCCAGTCCCCGGAGTTTCCTTCCTCCGAGCTTTTCCATTAGTGGATTCCTTTCCAACTGGCAGGAATCAAGCCTTACAATTTGTCTCCGGATGGTAAAACCCCTTCCGGATGTAGGATATGCCACTAGAAGCACCAACTCCTAGCTAAGTCCTCTTGTCTTTAGTAGGATATACCACTTATATTTCTACCCAAACCTAAGCTGAGTCCTACAGGGAGATCCCACTTAAAGCACCAACTTCAAGCTATATCCCAATCTCACTACTCACCCAAATATGATATTTTTACACTTTAGTTTTCTCAAAGGTTTTGGTTTTGGAGTTCCTCAAGTTTATAACTTACTTGGGAATCCTTACAAACAGATTTGGAATTGTTTGATTCTTGGAGAGATTAAGTAACTGATTTTAATAGCGGATTCTCTTGTGTATGCTTTCTTATAACAACCAGCCCCTTTTCAACTTATGAAGCTTCCTTTTTATAGGATTGCATCATAAATGTAGCCGTTGTGGGTTGTTGAACTTGAATCAAATCTTCATTGTTGATCAGGTAAAATGCGGCACTTCCGGAGCCGTTGATCAATCCGTTAGACAATGTAAATGTCCCATTTGAATCCTTGGGATTGTGGCTGAAAAGTTGTCAGTGATCGTTTTCCTTGTATTTTAGTGATTCACCAACTTTTACACCAGTAGTCCAGTGTGTGTATGCCACGCGCCTTTCTTATTGGTCTAGGTACAAAAGGTTGTTACCTTTTCTCTTTCCAGTGTTAGTCCTTCGTCCTTTGTCTGAAAAGCTTGCTAGCTGTCATTTTTATCTTTCTTATGGGGAAAGGATCTTTGACTTGGAGACCAAAAGAATGGAGGGAATGTAATTTTTGAATCATTCCTTTTGTCTAGATATTTAAGTCTTTCGGATGTCTTCAGACTTATTATCTCCGGATGCTAATACAATCAGTTCTTCCAGATGTTGTTTTGGGCGGTTTAAAGTTTATTTCCTTTCCATATTTTAACCGGATGCTTCCATTGTATGCTTAGGAACTTGTAGTCTTAAATGAATGTCCTAATGGATTGTTTCAGACCGGATGCTTCCATTTGGATTTAGGAGATTACATGTTTGAGTTTTTACAAGTTTTTGTTTTCTTCAAACTTGATCCAGATAATTACTTGACTGTTCTTCCGGATCATTGTTTCCCAACAATCTCCCCCATTTGATGGAAACAAAAACTAAGCACTAGGAAAAGGGGTTTTATGATCTAAGTATGATTCTTGATGCTTAGCCATTTACAGGTTTTACTCCCCCATAATCTAAGCATCCTAGCTCCCCTAATATTTTTGAATTCTAGCTTCTAGGTTTTTGAAGTACAATTATAGATTGTACTTAGAAGCAATTTTGAGTAAAAGATTTTCACTATATATACTTCTGTTGTGAAAAATAGTTAACCTCATGAAGTTCCGTATTACAAATACAGAGATATATATAAGTGAAATCAGAACTAGCTATTACAGATTTTTACATTGCAAAAAATAGCTATTCTAAGGATTGCTTCTTCATTTGCTTCTGCTTCTGGAAGACTCCCCCTCTTTTCCTTTTCCTTTCTCCCCCTTTTGGCTTTCATCAGTTTGGGGGTCTATAACCATGTAAGATTTTCCATCCTATATCTTTTGCCAAGCCTCTGAGTAAACTGAATAGTCTACATTACCTCGTAGGCGCTTCTCAATTATGGTTTCAACCGTTGCCGGAAGAAGATGGACTGGACTGAGTGAATTTCAGAGCTTCTTATAAGATTTGGTCATGTTTGGAATCATCTTCAAGGCATGTGCTTAGTCATTCTTGTCAAAGTATGGAAACATAGACTTGAGGAGAGTCAGACCGCACTTGTACCCAAAAAATCCAATATCGCCTATATGCTTGACTAGGTCATTGACCACTCGTATAAGAAGGCTGTCCGGAGTAGGAGATGAAGATTTGAAGATGGATATATTAGCCATACCTGATTTTATAAGATCTATATCTTAGCAGATATCTCTCCGGACATTATGGATGCTAGTGTAGAGCATAATGAGATCCTTGTGAAAAGCCTCTGGGAGATTTTTGATCCAATCATTAGTTCTGAATACATGGCTACCACAATCATCACCGAATTCATCCATTTGCTTCTTTAATAGTTTAGGGAGGCCTTCATTAAAGAAGTCAGTTATCATCTCTTGGGTAGCTTGATATTCTTCATTCAACTCAGTTACCTCAGATTTAATGCTCTTTCCACCCTCTTCAATTGCGCCAGGAATGAATTTTTCCAAGTTTTCAAACTTGCTGTCAAGATATTCTTTAAGATCATTTGTGATCTCAGTGGAGGTAGAGGTGATTTTGTCCATAAGGGTAGCGCAGTTATTATTGGCTCCAGTGTTAGCCTAATCTGCAGAGCAATTTGCTCATGCTATGTTAGAATTTATTTGGTTTAGCACCGGAGTAATCTTTGACAATGAAGCTTCTGCAATCTGATCTACAGAGGGATACCCTTGCACTCTTCTTTTAATATTGAGTACTAGACCCTTAATTTCTCCCAATCTAGACTTCAAATCAGGAGCTTGTGATTTATCAGAAATGATGCTCTCCATGGATTTGAGTTGAGAGCAGATGCTTTTAAGGGTTCTCTTGAATTGGATCTCTTCATTTCTCTCTACTGCCATTTCTTGAATCATTTTGAGTGTAGTGGTCAGCTTATCTGCTCTTGTAGGATTATGCATGGGAGTCATCTATTTAGGGTATTTTCAGAGGAGGAAGTTTCCTTAGAACTGCTTTCAAAATTTTCTGAGCTTGAGGATTCCTCATCCTTCTTCTCACTACTCTCTTCTTCATTAGATTCATCCTTCTCTTTCTCTTCCACCCTTTCCTCTGGAGTAGACTCGTCCTTAGAGTCACTTTAGAAGTGTGCTTTGTGGATCCCAAACTAACTCCCTCTTCCAGAACTTTGTGTTTCGGGTTAGACTGGTTGTCCGTAGATGCATTTTGAGTGTCTGCATCTAAGTTGTCCTTTATTTCCACGGCATTAGCAGCCGGAATTTCATCAGTAGTAGGTATAGATGGAGGAATAATTACCTAATTATTTGGTTGAGGTTCTATTTTATCTTTTTGATTTTGCTCAACTAACCCAACATCTGGAAGACTAGAATTATCCTCAGTATCCCCTTCCATTGCCTGTATAGGACTTGCACTGTGGTAATCTCATTTCCCGGAATGGTGGTATTGTCCACACCATTCCCTCCAATTACCTTTTCAGGACTTTCCAAGTCTACAACTTCAGGAGTTACATTCAGCAGATTTTCCAAAAGAGGCCCTGATCTGGCTTGAAAGTTGAATAAATCCTCATCTTGATATTTGGCTTCTTTGAGAAGCGCCAGATCCTTTGAAGCTAAGAGGATAGGTGGACTGTCTATTTCTGCTGCTCCAGATGAGCCTCTAGGTCCCTCTTTAGTCAACAAGTTTATCTTTTAGTTATCCCAGACTGCTGACATCATTTCGGCAAATTGAGGGTCTTCTGAGAATATATTATCTTGGAGAATTGGCATTAGAGTGAACACTACCAGCTCCTTTCCCTTACCTAAGTCAACTGGAGTGGCTACTTTGGGGGATGGTTCTCTAATTATTATCTTGGCAATGGGTTTCCTTATGGGAAGCTTCTCTCTTTTCGCCTTTAAAGCTTAACGGAAGGTTAATCCCCTCTTCTGGAGTTGCCTTTTAGGTGCATGTTCCCCTTCTCTGGTTTCCTCGCTGTCAGACCTATCCCCCTCTGCCAAGATATCTTCGATGCTCCTTTTCTACCCCTTTTTGTAACCCTCTCTGATTGTAGTAGCAGCTACTGTAATGTTTTCTCTTGCTTCTAGTTCACAAACTGGCCTCTTCACTTTATCAGCAGCTTTGATGAGCCTTCCTCTTGGCTTAGGCCTCTCAGGAGTAGTTTGCATTAATTGAGTGGGAAGAATTCTATCCTTATCATCTTCATCTATCACATGCTTGATATATCTTTCTTTGAGCCTTGGGCTTTGTAGTTCTTGCCTTCTTAGCTTTCGGAGCAATTTCAACTCAAGCCTTCCTGGCCTTGCTCTTCTCCTTCTTTTCTTCCCCTTGTCTAATAGCTTTTGCTTCATCCCATTTCTCATTGAAGGTAAGCTTCAAGAAGTTCTTCTTTAGAATGGCTTTGCCTTTAATGGGTTGTAAAGTCCACTTGTTTCTAAATTAAGATTCTTGTGATAAGAGCACCATAAGATTGTTGATGGTGCTTTAGGTAGTGGATTAGCAGAATAGGCATGTTGACTTCTTTACTTTCAAACCAGTGTTGAATGACATAATGCTGGGATGAAGAAGCAATATTAAGGGATTCCCTCCGAATCAAGATTAATCTAGCCATCACAAAATGAAGAGTTATGGGAGTTTAAGGCTAGTGAGTGGTTGTTTTTTTTATCTCTAAAGAGTCTTTTAGGAAGCCAAATCTTTGGATCATACTTGACTGTGAGCTCATCTCCATCGTTTCTCATTATAACTCCACTATTCTTCATTTTCAAGTGAGTCTCAAAGAATCTCGGAGTTATTGTGATCTTCTTCCCTTTTATAGTGGTTCTTAAGGCATCGTAGTATTTATGGATTTTTATGTTCTTGTAAAATTCCTTCTCTAGAGTGGGATAGGTTGGTTTTTCATTAGGAGAAAGATCTCCAAATGTTGGTCTTTGGAAAGGAGTTATATATGGGGTTTAGTGGTGAAGAGATATTCATCATTCAGGTAGTCTGATAGAGGAATAGAGTCTGAATCCTTGAGGTTCAATGGAACAAAATCTTCCTTTTTGAGTGACTCTAATAGAGGTAGGTGTTTTGGTAAGAAGGTGACTTGGTCTTTGGTTCTTGTCATTGTTGTGGCTTGAAGGAGTGAATTTAGGGATTTAGGGTTTTGAGTTTTGAAATTTGTAGAGTAACAGTAGGAAATTACCTGCATGAAGAAGGAGAAGGATTTTTGGGGGGTTTTTATAGAATTCCCAAGGTAAGGGTATAATGGTAATCCAAAAGCCATTAACTTTGGCTAGATTGATGATGTGGCAGGTAAAATTTATGAGAGAGGTAAATGCAATTTAACTAGAGAATTGGAACAGTTTATTTTCCAAAATAACTGTTGCTTTTTCCGCGTGCGTGATGCCCAACAAACGTTTGAAATTCAAAACGTATATAGTTACTTTACTTGCGCTTTTACTGCCATTTGTCTTTACTATCTGCTGAGCTGGCAATCCTTTCTCCGGATCTTCAGCAACATTATTTCTTCTTTTCTTCTTGACTATTTGACTTGCAAAGATTCAAATTAACAATAGATTGTCTTTCAAATTCATCTTCAAATTGGATTAGACATTCCAATTGACTCCCTTAGCTTATTAAATTGATCTTTACTTAATGGCTTAGTAAAGATATCTGCTCTTTGATCATTAGTTGGAATGTATACCAATGCAACATCCTTCTTCATCACATGATCCCAGATGAAATGATGCCTAATGTTTACATGCTTGATCCTGCTATAGAGCACTGGATTCTTTGACACATCAACGACACTTCTGTTATCATACATTACCTCAGCACATCCGGATTGGACACCATAATCTTCTAACTATTTCTTGATCCATAGGAGTTGGGCTACACAACTTCCAACTGCCATCGATTCTGCTTCTGTAGTTGATAAGGCAACTACAGTTTACTTCTTGCTATACCATGATACTAAGCAATCTCAAAGAAAGTGACAGCCTCCAGATGTACTCTTTCTCTCAAGAGTGTCTCTGCCATAATCCGTATCAGTGAAGCCTTGGAGTGCAAAATTCCTATTACTAGGATACCATAACCCAACTTCAGTAGTTCCTAGGAGATATCTAAGGATTCTCTTTACTACTTTCAGATGTGAATCCTTAGAATTGGACTGATATCTTGTACATCAGCAAACAACATAATGTATGTCAGGACTGCTAGCTGTCAAGTATAACAGTGATCCAATCATTCCTCTGTAGAGCTTCTAATCTACATCTTCGCCTTCACAATCCTTTAATAGGACTGTATATGATCCCATAGGAGTAGACATTGGCTTGCTTTTGTCCGCTTCAAACTTCTTTAGAATCTTCTTGGTGTACTTGGATTGATTGATGAAAATCCTATCCGAACTTTGCTTGATTTGCAAACCAAGGAAGAAATTAAGTTCTCCTATCATTGACATCTCAAACTCCTTCTGCATTTGAGTGCTAAATTTTTCATACATCTTTTCATCTGTTGCTCCAAAAATGATGTCATCATCATAAATTTGGACTAGAATTACACCATCCTTCTTCTTCTTGATGAAAAGAGTTGTATCTGCCTTTCCCCGGATGTACCCCTTGGATATGAGAAATGTAGCGAGTCTCTCATACCAAGCTCTTGGTGCTTGCTTCAATTCATAAAGGGCTTTCTTCAGCTTGTATACATGATCTGGATGCTTTGAGTCTTTAAATCCAGGTGGTTTCTTGACATAAACTTCTTCCTGGATAACTCCATTTAGAAACACACTTTTGACATCCATTTGAGGCAAAAGCACATAGAATCAGGATTGCCTCCAATCTTGCTGCAGGAGCACAGGTTTCTTCAAAGTCAATGCCTTCCTGCTAATTGTAGCCTTGGGCAACCAATCTTGCATTTTTTCTCACCATGACTCCAGATTCATCAAGCTTGTTCCGGAATACCCATTTGTTAATAATAATTTACTTCCCCTTTAGTGGTGTCACTAGATCTCAGACATCATTTATGGTGAAATGATGTAGTTCTTCTTGCATTGCCATCATCCAGCTTTCATCTCCTTCAGAATCTTGAAATTTCTTTGGCTCAATAAGATAGACAAAAGCAGCATGGCTCATCATCTGGTTGAGTTATCCTCTGGTTCTAACTGAATTTTGGACATCATCCAAAATGGTTTATACTGGATGATTTTTGTAAGTCCGGATTTCTCTTTGAAGATCTGCATGCTGGTCTGGAACTTGTTCCTCAAATGCTTCAACTTCTTCTTGATTATCTACAAAGTTTATCTCATGGTGATTAAGATAACCTTGTGGAACTTCTGAGTTGAGAGTGATTCCTTCATCTTCTTCCTTGTACTTCTTGATTTGGAAGGAATCTAGAATCTGCACTTCATCTTTTTCTGCAGAGTTTTTAGCTTCCGAAGTTATATCTTCTGGATTTAGACTTCTTCTTCCTACATGGTTAGTCTCATCGAAATCTACATGTATAAACTCTACCATAGTTTGGGTTTGTTTGTTATATTCTCTATTAGCTTTGCTATGTGTTGAGTAGCCATGGAAAATTGCTTCATCAGACTTAGGATCAAATTTTCCTAATTGCTCTTTATCATTCTGGATGTAGCATTTACATCCAAAGGCTTTGAAATACCATATTTTGGGTTTCCTCCCCTTTCAGATTTCATAGGGGGTCTTTTCTAAGTTCTTTCTAATGAGAGCTCTATTCAAAATGTAGCATGCTGTGTTTACGGCCTCACCCTAGAAATATTTTGACAAACAATTCTCACTTAGCATTGTTCTAGCCCTCTCAACTATAGTTCTATTTTTCCTTTCAACAACTCCATTTTATTAAGGAGTATGAGGGCCAGAGAAGTTATGTTCAATCCCCTTGGATTTGTAGAATTCAGCAAAGAGCCTATTTTTGAATTCTCCTCTATTATCACTCCGGATGCATGCAATGCTTATGCTCTAATCTACTTCTATCTGGATGAATATTTTTGAGAATTGGTCAAAGACTTCATCTTTGCTAGCTAGCAAAGCAACCCAAGTATAGTGAGAATAATCATCCACGATGACCATGGTGTATTCTCTTCTACCTAAGGTTGATGGTTTGATTGGACCAAAGAGATCAATATGAAAGAGTTCAAGAACTCTATTGGAAGGTATGTATGAGATGGAAGGGGAGCTTTTTCTATGCTGTTTACCTAATTGACATGCAGTGCATATGTGATCCTTATCAAAAGCAACCTTAGGTAAACCCACAACCAATTCCTTTTTTGGCTAATTTAGATAGGAGGTTCATGCTTACATGTCCCAACCTCTGGTGCCATAGCCATGATTCTTCTTGTTTAGACACCAAGCATATATTCTTTTTTTTTTTTTTATCATTTTTAATGTTAACACAATAGACATTATTTACTCTAGGTGCATGAAGAATGAGTTGATTTGACTTACTATCATAGATTGAGCATCCTTCGGAGTCAAAGATGACTTTTCTTCCTTTATCACAGAGTTGTGCTACACTTAGCAAGTTGAACTTCAGTCCATCAACTAATGTAACATCTTTTATCTTTATTTCAGATCCAATGGTTCCATGGCCAATGATCTGTCCTTTTTTATTGTCTCCAAAGCTTACTTTTCCACCTTTCTTCGGGATTAAAGTGATGAAGGCTTTCTCATCACCAGTCATGTGCTTTGAGCATCCACTATTAACGTACCATGTGTGTTGATCTACTGTGGATCTAAGGCATACCTGCAAATCAGATCAAGTGGGTTTGGGTACCCAATCAGATTTAGGTCCTCTCGGGTTATCAACCATTTCAGGCCAAGGATAAACATCATAATAACCATTTTTTAATCTACATAATTTAGTAATATGGTTGTTTTTCCCATAAAACCTACACCCTAAGATGGGTCTATTCTGCTGCCGCTTCTTCTGGATCTTTTCAAGATCCTCCTTTCCATAGGTTACCTTATATTTAGCTTCTTGTATGCTTGTTTGTTCAGTGTGTACCCAAAAGCTGGTTGGAGGTGCAGTCTCTACTCCATTGTTTCTTCTTTGCTTAGCAGATTGCTTATTATGGACTGCTTTGGCTTTTCCTTTTTGACTAGCTGTGTATCTCTGTGCTTGAGGTTGCCTCTGAGGTTTCTTCTCTTTTTGTTTTGAGAGTCTTGGATTCTTTTTAGCATCAAAGTTCTGATTTCTTTGTGTTCCCTGCCTTGGATTCCTTCTTGGTTGTGAAGGACCTGGTTTCCTTCTGGATGATTCCTTCATCAGAGTTAGCTCCCTATCGAACCCCATCAAGTTAGCACTCAAGATCTGCACTTGATTTCTCAGGAAGTTTTCTTCAACCGCATCAATGTGTTAAGTGGCTCTTATCAAATTGACATCTTGTGCCAATGCTTCACCATCTTCAACAAGCTCTATCACTTGTCTTCATAGGGATTTGATAGCTTTTGTGTTCTTCCTCACATTCTTGATCACAATCCCTAAAGCTCTAGCAAGTTCAAAGTTAGAAACAAAATTAGAGTGAGAGTTTATCTCACTGCTGGATGTCTCTGATTCCGATTCTTCAATTTGCACATTATCTTGCTTGGATGGATTTCTTCCAGATTGTTCTACTTTCAGATCAGTCAGTGCCATGAACGCACCGTTGGCAGTTTCTTCTTCTTCTTCTTCTTCTGTTGAAGATGAGCAACTGATTTCTTCACTATTGCTCCAAGTGGCCACCATTGCCTTCTTCTTGTATTTCTTATCTCTTTTAAGCTTGGGGCATTTAGTTCTGAAGTGGCATTTTTCCCCATATTTGAAACAAGCAGCTTCTTTTTCCAGATCCTTCTCTTCTTCAGGAGCATTTCTTAGCCCGTCTCTTCAAGAGGTGCCTCCCTTGATCTCTTGGATTCATACTTTCTAGAGTTCCTCTTATCTTTCTTTTCTAGAAATTTATTAAAGTATTTGTCTAGCATAGGCATGTCTTCTTTGTTATAGTAAGATTCCCTTAAATGTTTGTCTGATCCGGAGGAGGCTCATCCTGTAGAGTCTGCCTTAAGTGCAATGGCCTTCTTCTTCTCTTCAGGCTTTTTCTCTTGTTGGCTATATCTCTCCAAGCATAACTCTTGAGTTAGAAGATTACCAATGAGCTCATCATAACTATAGAAGTTTAAGTTGTGAGCTTCCTAAGTGGCCGTCTTTTTATTGTCCCATTCCTTGGTGAGACTACGGAGCACTTTTTAACCATCTATACTTAAGAGATTTCCTTTTTGAGCCTTTTCATCTCATTCACTAGATTTGTGTATCTAGTGTTCATACTACTGATTGACTCTTTTAGCTCCATCTTGAAGGTCTCAACCGTTTGCTAGAGTAGATCAAGTTTGGCTTATCTAACCTTGTTGATTCCTTCATAGGTCACTTCCAATTTTTGCCAAATCTTTTCTGCAGTCTCACATCCGGATATCCTATTGAATTCTACTGTACTAAGAGCATAATGAAGCATATTAATAGCATTTGCGTTTTCATGCATTTTTTATAATCATTCGCATCCTATAGACTTGAGGGCTTTCGGGTAGTTATACCCTCTACTTCATGAGTAGGCTCATATAGGCCATCTTTAATGGCCATCCATGCTAACATGTTTTGTGCTTGTATAAAGTTCTTCATCTAGTTCTTCCAGAACATGTAGTGGTCACCGATTAAGAGTGGAGGACTGGTAATAGACACACCCTCAAGAAGGAGTTGCGAGTTTTGGAAACTCATTTTGATTCTTGGATCAAAATTTGGACCTTTGGCTCGAGATTGTTAGATCTCTAGTTTTGAGCACTTCCTTTGATACCACTTGTTGGCCCCTGTGAGGGTCTAAGTAAGGTTAGAGGGGGTGAATGACCCTTTTTCATGGAATTTATAGACTTTAAAAAGTCTTAGTGTAGCGTGTTTGATTATGTTCTAGATATGATGGATCTGGATGATGCAAATATGAATTATAATGCAAATAAGTAAAGAGTAAGAAAATCAAACACAAAGTTTTATCCTGGTTCGGTCCGCCTACTCCAGTACCTATAGTTTCCTTCCTTTGAGCTTTTCCACTAGTGGATTCGTTTCCAATTGGCAGGAATCAAGCCTTACAATTTGTCTACGGATGGTAACCCCTTCTGGATGTAGGATATACCACTAGAACCACCAACTCCTAGCTAAGTCCTCTTGTCCTTAGCAGGATATACCACTTAGATTTCTGCCTAAACCTAAGCTGAGTCCTATAGGGATTTCCCACTTAAAGCACCGATTTCAAGCTATATCCCAATCTCACTAATCACCCAAGTATGAGATTTTTACACTTTGGTTTTATCAAAGGTTTTGGTTTTGGAGTTCCTCGAGTTTCTAACTTACTTGAGAATCCTTACAAATAGATTTGGAATTGTTTGATTCTTGGAGGGATTAAGTAACTGATTGTGATAGCGGATTCTCTTATGTATGCTTTCTCAAAACAACCAGCTCCTTCTCAACTTGTGAAGCTTCCCTTTTATAGGCTTACATCATAAATGTAGTTGTTGTAGGTTGTTAAACTTGAATCAAATCTTCACCATTGATCAGGTAAAATGTGGCACTTCTGGAGCTGTTGATCAATCCATTAGACAGTGTAAATGTCCCATTTGAATCCTTGGGATTGAGGCTGAAAAATTGTCAGTGATCATTTTACTTGTATTGTAGTGATTCACCAACTTTTACGCCAGTAGTCCGGTGTGTGTATGTCACGCGCCTTTCTTATTGGTGTAGGTATAAAAGGTCGTTACCTTTTCTCTTTCCAGTATCAGTCCTTCATCCTTTTTTTTGAAAAGCTTGCTAGCTGTCATTTTTGTCTTTCTTATAGGGAAAGGATCTTTGACTTGGAAACCAAAAGAATAGAGGGAATGTAATTTTTGCATCATTCTCTTTGTCTAGATATTTAAGTCTTTCGGATGTCTTCAAACTTAATATCTCCGGATTCTAATACAATCAGTTCTTCTGGATGCTGTTTTGGGCAGTTCAAAGTTTGTTTCCTTTCCGTATTTTAACCGGATGGTTCCATTGTGTGCTTAGGTACTTGTAGTCTTTAATGAATGTCCAGATGGATTATTTTGGATTGGATGCTTCCATTTGGATTTAGGAGATTACATGTTAGAGTTTTTACAAGTTTTTGTTTTCTTCAAACTTGATCTGGATAATTACTTGACTGTTCTTCCAAATCATTGTTTCCCAACACTTCTAGGTCTATTTTTGAAAACATAAACCACATAACACGAGTCAGTCTCAATTCACAAGTTCCTCCACCCCATCTCAAAAGCCCTCTCAATCGTAACAATGGTAGCCAATAGTTCTACCTCAAAAGCAAAAGCTAAATCTAATCTCCCCAAGAACGCACCATGGGGAAATCCACGTGCATTATGAACAATTCCATCATATCCTACAATTCCGGACACCTAAGAGATGAACCGTCAACATTAACTTTCATGAAAGTCCCACTCGATGGCTGCCACAAAACGTGTATAATCCTCTCTGTCTTATTTGGGTGAATAATAAGACCCAATTAATTTAAGGCCCTAAAGTCGTTGCCACTTTTAGTGCACCCTACACGAAAGAAATTGACTTCTTTTATGGCTTTCCATAACAACCGAAGGCACTATGATATAACCGGCACCCTATTCTCAAATCGGGCCAAATTCCTAGTATGCCAAATTACCCAACAAACAGGTAAGAACGACAACATTCCAAACTACAAAATGTTAAGTACCACACCAACGAACCCTAGCACGGTCAATGAGGTGAGATATGTCATTATCCAGGTCAATTTTTTTTTCTGAAAAAATTTCCAAGCGCAAGCCATAAAGCCCTGGAGAAAGGGCAAGTCATGAAGATGTAATCCAACATTTCACAATCCTAACCACAAAGAGAACATCTAGAGGCAGTGAATATTCCCCAAGTCTTTAGTAAATTGTTAGTAGGTATCCCACCATACAAAATGCGCCAACAAAGAGTAGAGCGTGATGGTGGCAAAAAAGCTTTCCAGATAAAAGTATGCCATTGCAAAAGCTACGTAAAGTTGTGATTAAAAGCATATGCACCTTTGACGGAATAAATCCCATCCACCGATGGCTTCTAAACACATGAATCGAGGTGCCTGGTAATCTTCTTAAATTGTGAATCTCCTGCCAAATCTGCAGAATTATATTATTCGGTAAATTCCATTCCTTGTCTTGAAGAAAATCAGAGACATTACCAGATAAAGTATGCCTTACATTCTCTGAAATAGCAAGCCTAGAAACCAAATTCTGACCATTCAAGTTATCAAACCAAAAAGACATACGAGCGCCATTAGTAATCAACCAGCAGCAATGCTCCCTTACAAAAGGAAAAAATTATTTGATAGAACCACAAATGGATGAAGAGAAAGGTTGACGTCGAATATCGCCAGATTTATGCATAAATTATTGTTTAAGAATGCACATAACAAAAGAATTGCCATCAAGAATTTCCCAACTTAGCTTCCCGAGTAAAGCCTTATTGAGATTTTGGAGCGATTTGATTTCTAGGCCTCCAGATTTCAGAGACTTGCAGCAGGTTTTCCAAGGCACCGTGACCAATTTTTTTATCATTGTAGATCCTGACCAGATGAAATTCTGAATAGCTCTTTCCATCTCCTTTATTAAGCTGATAGGCCATCGGTAGACCGAGAAGGTATGAATGAAGGAACCCTGTATGACCGAATTAACAAGACAAATACGACCTACAATAGATAAAGAGCTACCTTTCTAACGAGAGAATTTAATAATAATTTTATCAGCTATTCCATGTAAATGTCTTTGCCTAGGAATACCCCTAAAAAGAGGAACTCCCAAATATGAAAAAGGTGCTTCCAAATTTCGAACCCCAAGAATAGAACATAAATTTCTAACCTAGTGTTCATTAACTCCTGACCTGAAATAAACACAACTTTTACTCCAATTCACCTGTTGACTAGAAATGATGGCATAATCATCAAAGAGTCACTTAATGACTTTAAGATTTTTAGTAGTAGCCGAACCAAAAAGAACTACATCATTTGCAAACAAAAGATGGCTGGTAAATCCCAAATCAGCATACCTTATAACTTTAAGGGAACCCTCTAAAACCATTTTCTTAATCGAACGACTTGGAAATTCCTCTGCTAAACAAAAGAGAACAGGTGACAGGGGATCACCTTGCCGAACTCCCCTAGAGCACGCAAAATAATATGTGGATTGCCCGTTGGCCATAATCGATATGCAATAAGAAGACAAGATTTCAGAAATCCAGCCTCTAAATCTCTCAGAGAAACCAAAAGATTGCAATACATGCTGAAGGAAGTCCCAATAAATAGCATCAAATGATTTCTTGATGTCAATTTTAAGGGCCATACGCTATCCAAACTGTTGTTTATCCAGAACATTAATTCCCTCAAAAGCAAGGCAATGGCATGATGAATATTTCTTCCTTTCACAAAGCTGAATTGCTCGTTGGAAATAATACGAGCAGCCACCTCACAAAGTCTATTTGCCGAAATATTAGTAATAATTTTGAAAATAAAACTGGAATAAGAAATTGGCCTATACTACTCAACACAGTCAACACTCTTGATCTTAGGAATAAGAACCATAATACTAGAATTTAATCCAGAAGTCAATTTCCCTTGACCGAAGAAATGCCAAATACGATGACAAACATCATTGACTATAATGTTCCAAAAAGATTGGTAGAATTTACCAGTAAATCCATCAGGACCCGACGCTTTTTCCTCATTCATGTCAAAAACCACTTCCCGAATCTCTTCTGTGGAAGGTCTTCTAGACAACTTATAATTATCCTCATCAGCAACTGGATGAGGAATAACCGATTGCACCCAATCAAAATTAGCAACAACATTATTATTAGCGTGGAATAAATTCTCATAAAATCCAACAACATGATGTGAAATAATCGAAGGATCAGTAATCACCTGTCCATCTATCGCCAGGCTAGAAATTCCCGTATTAACCTTCCTGGCATTAGCTTTTTAGTGGAAAAAAGTAGAATTCCGGTCCCCGGCCTATAGCCAAGTGACACGACTTTTATCCCTAAAAACATTTCCTCTTACTTACGAGCCTCATCCAAAGCCAAATGAGCAAGAAGTTCTTTCCGGAATAGATCATCAGAGAAGCCCAATCTCTCAATATCCATTTGGATATCTTGTAAATCCATTTTATAAGCACTAATACAAAGAGTAAGATTCCCAAAAATATTTTTATTCCAATCACGTAATTGACGCCTCAAAAATTTAAGTTTGCATGTGAACGCAAACATAGGATTAAGATGCGAACAATCCACCCAATTAGAAGCAATATAAGCATGTAAGCCGGTATGAGTAAGCCACATATTTTTGGAATCTGAATCTAGAAGAAGGAATTTGCCCCATCGAGCATTCAACAAAGATAGGGTTATGGTCCAACTGGTGTCTAGGAAGGGCACGACATCGGACGTGATTCCAAGCATAAAAAATTAGCATTAACCATGGCTCGATCGAGAGCACATTGGATGTGTTGATCTCCCCTCCGACCATTAGACCAAGTAAATTGCGCACCTTGAATGGGTAGATCAATCAAATCCGCAACATCGGTGAAAGAAGAAAAATCTCTACTAGAGGACGAATTAAAAATCCCTCCCTTTTTCTCATGAGCACCACAAATAACATTACAATCACCAATCAGTAACCAAGGACAAGTTAGCTTGATGCCAAGGAGATCAGCCCAAAGGCTTCTTCGACCTATGGCTGAATTGTATCTATAAACAAAGACAACAAGTGTTTTTTTCCAAAGATAGAAACTTCCATGCTCACATGTTGGTCCCCACATGTAACATTTAAAGGAGAATAAACTTAGTTAGCAAAAACTCAAAGAGAAAGGAGAGCCCTTCTGTTACAATCAATAAAATGCAAATCAAGTAATAATGATCGAAATAAACTATCATCATAGACCACCATTGGCTCGGCTAAGCAAATAAAATCCGGATGTAAAGTCTTACAAAAATTTAAAAAAATTTGTTTAGTAGAGGAATTAGGAATACCTCTACAATTGCAAAAAAGAATCTTCATTGACGACTTTTTGATTGATTTTGCCGTCTAGTGCCATGGGTGGCCTTTCATTTTCCTCTACCATTCCCTCTACCATGTCCACAACCAGCTGCTTGAACATGGATAGTTTTTGTTTGCTTTATCGGAACTAAAGAGGCACTAGTACAAAATACGCCTGCAGGGATGAACTTTTAGTGTTGGTTAAGGCCAAAACCGTCTGAAAAAGTGTTTAAAAAAATGCGGAGCTATTTTTAGCGGAGCATTGGGAACCTCTTGTTTATGTATAACATTAATCCCCCCAAACACTCATTTATCCAGAACATTAATTCCCTAAAACTCTCTACCCCTTTGAAATTAATTTCTGCAGCCTTAAGTGAAATGCAAGACCTCGAACCCCAAGACCTCGCTGTCGTCTTTGTCTCCACCACCGCTGCCTTCTACACCGTCATTGTAGTATCCTCCATTATTTTTGCCTCCTCCATCGCACGCACTTTTTAGAATTAGAAGTTCTGGCCGTAAGTAACCGCAAGACCTATCCGTCGCCACTACCATATCCACCGGTGGAGGTTTGTTCTTTCTCTTTTGTTCCTTCCAGCTATTTTCTGGTTAATTTTTGGATGCTTGATGTGAGATTTAGGATATTTGGAGAGGTTATTGAATTTAGGATTGAATTGAGATACCCCTTTCGAAACCAATTTTTGATAAGGTGCGTTCTTCCAATTCTAAAATTGACGAAAAAGGAGAAAATTTGCTTTCCTTTTGCTCACAGATTTGCTGTAAATTAGTATAATTGATCATAAATTATGGCCTAATATCATATCTATGACACAGTTGAAGGTAGTTAGAGAGACTATAAATTGTAGCTTGGAGTTATGGAAGGAAGTTTCCGCCATTTCTAAGGAAGCTCCGATACCATCTATATCTAAATCTTCTTCAACAGGTATAAAATTTTCTCGATTCTTTATCACACTTCTAATCAAGTTTATTAAAATGCAAATTGGAAAAACATGTTGGTATTTTAGCGTAATTGGATCAACTAGTTGACCAATATGATTGTAATATTTCATGAAACAAGTCAGGAGAGTGAGGAGTGCACACTTGTTCAAGTTCTATTACGATATTAGCTTATGTATGGGAGCTACCTTTAGCAATGCTTTTGTTTAGAACAGTCACAACTGCTAGAGTGGACACAACCTTTAGCAATGCTTTTGTTTGGAATAGTTACGACTGCTCAAAGGGACACAGCTTTTTGCAATGCTTCTGTTATGAACCGCTGCAACTGCTCGAATGGACACGACTTTTAGCAACGCTTTTGCTTTAGAGCATTGCAATTGCTCATTTTAGGCTTATAAATACCTGGCATTGGTAATGTTTTCTGTAATTTTTTAGTTGCAATTTGATTCACTTTTTTTCACAACAAAAATTCATTCCAAGTTTTTGATTTTGATTTTGATTTTATCCGATTTATCTATTTGGTAGAACCGCCAAATAAGATTCAATCTAAAAGTGTAAATCACGACTTCAGAATTATTCATGCATCATTTTATTAGATTTCTTCAACAAAGATTGAGAGACATTTTTACAGACATTCAAGGCTTCATTCTATCGAAATTCCCTAACAAAGATTGAATCTTAATTTTGAAGCCTACATTTTTGAGTGTTCAAAAGTTTCAAAGATTGAAACTAATTCTCTGAAAATGACGAACAATGTCATAGCGGCACTCTTCGATCTCGGGCACCGAAAAGGTACACAATTCGATCCATTTTTATTCAGTTTCCTTCATTGATATTTGAGTGGAGATTTTTGCTATGTTTTTCTATGTTTTTTATGTAAATTATCTTTCTCCTTGTTCTGGAAAATTTGAAATTTTTGTTCGGAATGCTTTTCCGTGAATTTTTGTCGAATTTAGCATTTTGGCCATCAATCTGTAATCTAGTTAATAATTGAATGATATTTTGTATTTTTTATGTTCAAAGTCGCATTTGAATCGATTATGTTCGATTTTGGGCATTTTCACCGAAAAAGGTTGCATTTTTCGCATTATTTTGGGCAAATGATGAGTTTATGTTCATTTTTTGGTAAAAAGAATGAATCCATTAGACTTGGGATGTTGAAAAACCTTAGGAGGGTTTTAGTCAGAGGCCTGAATCATTTTTGGAATAATTTAAAATCATAATTCATATTTTTTTGCATTTTGCAAGGGATCTTGCATCCGTTGCAGAATGGAAAATTGTGACGGTTTGTTGTGACAACCATTTTTTGCAATGGTTCAAGTAGAATCAAAAATAGGCTCTTCTATGTTTTGCAAGGGAAATGTGTTCCGTTGCAGAATCCGTTGCAAAATGAACAATTTTGACGCTTCACTTGTGGTGATAGTTACTTCTGGCGATGGTCAGAAAGAAGTTGAAGGTTAATTATGTTGAAACAGTTATGGCAACGGATTAAGAAAGAAAAAGCATTGCCGTAAACTTTTATCTTGATCCAAACATATGGCATTTGACATGGCATTGATCTAACCTTTTGAGTTGACCGCCATATGTCAGTCAAAAGTCAAAGTTGATTGGTCAACTGAATACCACATGGTGCGTCACTAATGGCCCATTATGTGTTTTTGCGATTTAAGGGCCTAAACAATGTCGTTTGGCTCCAAAATTTTTTCCACCCCGCCACTCTCATATTTTTTGGATTTAATGGTTACTTTTTTCAATTTTTTTTTGAAATTCAAAAAAGTGAGTATGTGATTTATTTTGTGTAAACATAGTTTGTTAATTTTATAAAAATTTCTAATATGTTAGAAATTATTTCTACTTAATTTTTATTTGTTGATCAATTCGAAAAACCTTGTAATTCATCAAATGGATGTAAAATTTGCATTCCTGAATGGTGAATTAGATGAGGAGACTTATATAATGAATCGTTAAAGATTCTGAGTCAGTTTGTCCAATATGACATGAAAATGTATGAATCCATTTCGTTTATTACGACTTATTCAAGATTTCCTTCAGGTTTTGAAGGGTATTCAGATGCAAGTTATATTTCTAATGAAGAAGATAGTTCTTCCACAAGTGGGTGGGTATTCCTTCTTGGGGGAGTTTCTATCTCTTGGGTGTCAAAGAAACAAACTTGTATCACTAATTCGACAATGGAATATGAGTTTGTAGCATTACCAGTAGCTGGTAAAGAAGCTGAATGTCTGAGAGATCTAATGTATGAAATTCCATTGTGGCGTAAACCATTGTCACCTATATCTATCAGGTGTGATAGTGGAGCTGCCTTGGCCAATGCTTACAGACAAGTGCACAGAGGCAGGTCTAGACATTTAGGTGTGAGACATAACATGATCAGATGAACGTATCATGCATGGTGTTATATCATTAGAGTTTCTAAAAACTGAACAGAATTTAGCCGATCATTTAACCAAAGGGTTAAGAAAAGATCTTGTGTACACAAGTCGGCTTTGGGGATGGGATTAAAGTCCATCTAAAATCTCTCATGTTGAGATACCCAATTCCCACCTAATATAATGTTAGGTGCTGAATTCAATGAGGAAAGCTTAACATATAGAGATTAGAACACACTAATAATAACATCCTAAGGTGTGTGTTCAGAACTGCAAGATAAGGAGGTTGAAGTTTAACTTCTTAATAGTTCTTTTGAAAAATTGCATATGCTAGTGCAAAAGTAAAAGAGCTACCTATATAAGCTTGAAGTTTAGCCGCTTCAAGAAGTTAGGACTTAACTTTGATATGCTTATGAAGGATAGGGACACAAGGCTAGTAAAAGATAGTGTCAAGTAAGAACATGTTAAAATGTCGACTTATGTGTATATTATCTTCATGTATTCAAGATGGATAATAAAGGTTCAATCCATAGTGACACCTTTAGTTATTCGAATATTTGGAATGTGTAATATACTAAGATGAAATTCAATCATCACGATATTTCATTTATGAATAAATTTGTTATTTGTTGTGATTTGGTTTAGTTAATCATGGATTACACTAAAATGGGGGAAGATTGTTGGTATTTTAGTGTAATTGTATCAACTAGTTGACCAATGTGATCGTAATATTTCATCGAACAAATCAGGAGATTGCAGAGTGTACGCTTGTTCAAGTTCTATTACGATATTAGCTTACATCAAGGAGCTACCTTTAGCAACGCTTCTGTTTAGAACAATCGTGATTGCTGGAGAGGACATAACCTTTAGCAACACTTCTGTTTGGAACAGTTGCGAGTGGTTGAAGGGACACGACTTTTCACAATGCTTCTGTTATGAACCGTTGCGACTGCTCGAATGGACATGACTTTTAGCAAAGGTTTTTCTTTGAAGCGTTGCAACTGCTCGTTTCAGGCTTATAAATACATGGCATTGGCAACGTTTTCTATAATTTTTTAGTTGCAATCTGGTTCACTTTTCTTCACGACAAAAATTCATTCTAAGTTCTTGATTTTAATTTTGATTTTATCCAATTGATCTATTTGGTAAAACCACCAAATAAGATTCAATTTGAAAGTGTAAATCATGACTTCAGAATTATCCATGCATCATTCTATCAGATTTCTTCAACAAAGATTGAGAGATATTTTTACAGTCATTCAAGGCTTCATTCTACCAAAATTCCCCAACAAGACAATGTTCTTGTTAGTGTTTATAAAGGAAATGAAGGTGATTCAATGGAGTTTTCTTGCTCCGCTTGGCCTGATTATTTGGAGATTCAAAAAGTTTAGTTTGGAGATTCAAAAAGTTTACTTTCGTCGGTGTGGTGATTTGTCAGTTACTTTGTACATAGGGCCTGATTTTAGGTATGGCTTTTGGTTCCTATTTTAATTGAGTTTCAGTGTTTTATTCTTGTTGAATTTCGGTTTCTTGTTTTTTTTCATTTTGTTTTTGGCTTGAATTTGTGTTGTTTCAATGGTTTTGCTGATTGAAATTTGGTTATCTTGTTTTTTAATTTTGATTTTGGCTTGAATTTTTGTTGTTTCAGGGCATTGAATGGTGAGCTTAGGCAAAAATTAAAGGAGTTCTTGGAGGAAAAAGGGGTAAATAATCAACTCTCTTTATTTATATGAATATGTGATGAACAAGGATAAGACAGCTCATGAGGTAGAAATTGTACCCAATTTGCAAAGGTAGATGTGAAGCCCTTCAAAAAACTCAGCGGTACTTAACATAATTACATTATAGGGCATATATATTGTTAATTAGTACTCCTATGTTTACTAATTAATACATTTTTATTGATGTAGGAACCTTCTTGGAGAGGACTTTTGCTCTCTAAACAACAAGGACCTGGTGCAGCTCGTACATTAGCTGGACTCAACACTCAAGCAAGTTCACTCCACTTAGGTCTAACTTAAGCTCATTCCATGTTTGCATTTACAATTTATTAAAATTGCTGTTACATTTAATTTGAGATGTTTTTAATCTAAAATGCTTTGCAGACTCAGTATGTGCTTGACCAATTTTCTGATCTTCAAAGCAAGGTATTAGTAAGTGCGGGATTAGTTGAAAACCTAAAAATCACTTTCAATGCTTTTTTTCATAACACTAACTCACTGTTGTTTGAGAACAGGAACATAATCTGCTGGAATCAAATAGGGCTTCCCAAATTAAGGTAATTTCCTCTAAAATTGGGTATCACTTTGTTAAATCTAGCAATTTGGCTTCTAAGTTGAATGCTGATGAAGCAGCTGGAAGAAATAAGTGCAAGAACTAATCTTCGAATATCATGGGAAGGGGGTGAGCAGAGTATGTCTTATGGACATCAACAGCAGCAACAGCCTTAGGAGTTATTTCATCCCTTAGAATGCAAGCCCACTTTGGAAAGTGGTACAATTTCCATGAATATATATTAGTTAACAACTAGCATAAGACAACTCCCTTCAATCCAAATTATATGAATTATGAATTTTTGGAAAAATAAGAAATTTTATTACTTTCAAAAGAAATAATTTTATGATATTTTTATTGAGAAAATATCTTTAGTCAAAATATTTAATTGTGACCTTTATTAGTTTAGACTCTTTTATAAAAGAGAGTTTTAATTGTGATTAATTCTATAACGGCTATATTTTGATTAAATATTTGTAGCTCCTTGCGGCTACAATTTTAATGGCACCATACTTATTATTTTACAACTACATTTCTTACCTATAAAAAAGGTTGACGGGTTTTTCCATTAAGAGATACATCTAATTTTTACTCTCTTCTCTCTCCCTTTTTTCTGGATATGTAAAGCATTTCTGATTCCTATATCCAAGCTCAAATCGAGCTTGAAGGGGTTGTTTAATCCTAGAAGGAACTATGAAGTATCTTTTAAGTTCAAAGTCTCCTACTCGACTCAACTCATCCTAACGCTTACAAATTTGTTCTTGTTGTTTCAGTGATGTTCCAAATAATTAAAATCATTATTTACAACTTCTAAAGATCATTATCAATTTCAGTAGAAATGTTGCCTCTTCTGAGTAAACCGTTGCCTAAGTCATGTCTACAGATCTATGAGGTGCCTCTAGATCTACTACAACAGATTCTTAAAATAAAGCGTTGCCTGCCATCCAGTTTCTGAGCTACTGCAACAGTTGTTATAAAAGCGTTGCCTCTCCACCAAATTTGCCTCCGGATCAGTTTGCATCCAGATACGATCCGTATTAGTTTTTCTCCGGATCAGTTTTGCCTCCGAAAGTGTTGCCTTCGGATTGTTGCCTCCAGAAGTGTTGCCTCTGATCTAGTTTTTGAGCTTCTGCAACAGTTTTCAAAAAAGCGTTGCCTCTATCCGGAATCTAACTCCGAAACTAAGTATAAAGTGCAAATTCTCCAATAATCTTAAAGGATATTCTGTAATCAAAAATTATGTTTCTCATACGTGAACCCAATTCTTTGAGGCTGTGAGAGTAGTTGTTCCTTCACTAACTACTCCAATATGATATGTCGTTTGTCATTGGCCTAGAAGATGTTGATTAGAAAGAGATCGTCTCAAACGCAAACATCATAGAGACCAATACTCATCAAGAAAAAAAGTACGAAGTTAGCTATGGTTATATTCTCAAAAGTGATAAAACCTTCAATAATAAAATTAAGGGAACTTTTATACATGTGACCACCATGCTTCTAAATGGAGGGAGAGAGTTGTGAAATTTGACAACCCTACTCAACTTATAGTTAAGTAGGTGATATTATTTTTGTAGTTATTTAACAAGTAAACTTGGTGATTGATGTGAATGAGTGGGTTATTGACTTTGGAGTAACGAGGTACGTTAGTGAGAATAAATAAAAATGCTTCCTAGTCATATACACCCAAGTTGGAAGTGGAGAATAAATGTTCTCCTCAAGCTCACATCTTTAGCACATAATGAGGTGCTACTTGTTCCCAATGTTTAAACCAAATCGATTTTAGTGAGCCTTTTACGCAAAAATGGAGTGAAGGTAACTTTTGAGTCCGACAAGGTTTTAATAACCAAAGATAGTGTGTTGTCGGAATGAGCTATATGAACCATTGAATAATTTTTGAGATTATTAATTTATATGTTTTCTCTGCTTTGCCAATTTGGTTGATTTGTGAGGTGTGCATTGTGGAAGTTAAGGTTTATTTCTTAAGTTCGAACTTTCAAGTTTTGAAAATTGGGTTGAATCAAAATATTTATTTGTTGACAAATAAATGAGGTTTTGATATGTTTTATGTTGATCAATATGCTTTAAATTAAGTTGTTTTGAGACATCTTTATTGGAATTGTTGATATACAATTTGTGATAAAACTCTTGTTTTATGTTTTGCTGAAAGTTTTAGCTTTGAACACTCTTGATTGTTTATAAGTTTCCATGAGATTTACAACTCCGTTTTGAGAGATTCTTATTTCTATGGTTTTATAAGATGTAGATGAAGCTATGTTTAGAAGGAATGTTTTTCAAATTCTTTCTTTTAGTGGGTTGAAATATTTATTGAAGTTGAGATAAGAATCTTGTTTTTCTGGATTTTTAGCTTTGAACGCAGCTGATTTTTTGCGGCATAACTTAAGATATATAAATCGGTTTTAACTATTTTTAGTGGCATTGAAAACTTAAGAAATATATGTTTTTACGAGTCAAAGAAAGTTTTATCAAATAACTACTTTTACATGTTCAAATTTTGAGTCAAAGTGGGCTCTTGAAATATGGAATTGTGCAGATTTTTGTTAGCAAAGTTTATTGACTATAATGTATTTTAATGGACATAATTTGGTGTGTTAAGCTTGGAATTTGATGACTCTAAGTTCTTAGTGAATTAGAGGCATATGAGAACATGTTATGCGTTATTAAGTATATTTGTATATGAGTTTCACATTTAATATGTTAGATATATACTTGGGATATTTGTTGGTGGAACTATTTGTTAAGTTTTTTATACAAACAGAATTTCACATGAGAAACTGATAAGACATCATATGAGAAATGAGAGGATTATCATCCTAATTTGAAATATTCAAAAGTGTAGGGGTGTTTTATTAAGGTGGTTCTTATCGAATTTATGAAAAGAGAAATATGTTCAAACTTTATGTTTGTATGTTCATAGATTTTGTTGAACATATTGATGTGCTTGGAAATAATATCTTTGAGACAAAGAACACAAATTCTTTGTGAATGTTTTCAATAAAGACTGTAGAGATTTCCATTTTTAAGTTTTATTCCGGATGTTGACCCGGTTGCACATATTTTCAAATTGAGTTTGAAAATGATATTTTGAGGAAAGGCAAGATATCTTTGAAAAGAAATTTTTTGGTGAAGTTTTTATAAGTGTTTGATTGAAGATGAACTTCTATTGTTCGCAAAACTATTTCATCTTTTGAATCAAAGGTTTTGAATGAAGCGTCTTATTGTTTGAGTTTGTTTCTATTCTTTGGGAGTATAGAACTTGTGTTTTAGTTTATGATTATTCTATATTTTTGCTATAGCTTCTTTTTACAATTGAGTTCACCACATGGGTGTTAAAATTGCCTTTCAAAATAAGTTTTTTTTTATATATGGTGCAACTTGAGGGGTATGTAGAGCCTGGACATAGATGGAAAGTTGATAAAGTCTTTATATGATTTAGTGACAAGCATCTAAATAATGAGTTGAGAAGTTTGATCATTTGAGGTGGATATATGTATTTATACTTAAGTGATTAATGGTATATGTGTGATTATATGTGGATGATATGACTATCTTTATTCCGAGTATTGATGTCGTCAATAGAATAAAGATAATCTTATTATCAATACTTGTTATGAAAGACATAAGAGAAGCCAATGTGATATTGATTATGAGAATCATAAGGATGAATGAGAGTGTCTTGTTAACACAAGAACACTATGTTGAGAAACTTCTTGAAAAGTTTGAGTTTTATGATGAAAATCATGTGAGTATCCCTTGTGATTCCATATTTAATAAGAGGAATCTAATGATAATCTAGTGGCTAAATCCAAGTATGCATTTGTACTTGATGAGCTTCACACATTGAGACATAACATATGCTATGTGAGCTAGTATACACATAATCTAATCATTGATTCTAGAGAAGCCATATTAAGGCTTAAGAAATATTTGAGAGGAACCATTAAATATGATATTCTATATGATGAATTTCCCACTGTTCTTGAGGGGAACAATGACGTTGAGTGAATCTTTGATTTATATGGGAAGAAATTTATTAGTGGTTATGTTCTCACATTTGGTGGTAGAGCAATAATATGAAAACCAACTAAGCAAGCTATGTTAAGAGTTAGTTGCTTGAGAGTTGGAATAAAATGAGACTAAGTGGTTGGAAAAACTTCTTAGTAAGTGTTACTTTATAAAGTCAACACGTTCAATGTATATACATTATTATTCCAAAATAGCAATATATACTGAGAAGTAAGACCTGTAATGGCAAAAATAAAGTGTATACGTTTGAGACATATTATTGAGATGAAATTTTATCCATTTAAGTCTAGAGTGTTTCTGATCAAATCATCTGACTAATTTTTGGGAAATAAATTTTTAAAAAAGAAATTTATTTTTATTCATTAGAGAGGATGGGACTTAAGCCAATTTGAAATTAATGAATGGTGGGAACCTAACCTACATGAGTGGAGATCCCACGGAACAGGTTCATATAGATACTAACAAGCCTTCCATTAGCTCTGCTAGCACTATAAAAATATTGTCCCAATCCTAGATGTGAGAAAAGTACTATGTTGCATATCTTGAGAGGTTGAGTCAAAAGGACTCTTAATGAGATTTCATAACTCTTATGAGTGGTGTATAAAGTGTAATATACACTTGATGATATCACCTATATGAGTGTGAAGTGGGGCCACTTCTATGAGATATAATATTGGCAATATCTCTAGAGCACTCATCAAAGATCAGGCGCGCGCACGGCTTATTCGCGCAAAACCACGATGAATATAAATTGACTTGGTATAATGCGATATGGTAAAATCCCTATCTTATAATAGTGCTGATTTGGTTCATAATAACTATATTTTTCACCAAATACTCCATAAGTTAAATTTTATCGATCAAGTTCTGGTTCATAGTCCATAAGACACCAGTTCCATGCATTATATGTCAAACTCGAGATATCCAGAATATTCTTTTTATTAAAACTTCTTTTGAAAGTTGTGGGGGATTGTTGGAAAAATAGGAGATTTTATTACTTTCAAAAGAAATAGTTTTATGATATTTTTATTGAGAAAACATCTTTAGTCAAAATATTTAATTGTGACCATTATTGGTTTTAACTCTTTCATAAAAGAGAGTTTTAATTATGATTAATTCCATAACGGCTATATTTTGATTAAATGTTTGTAACTCTTTGCGATTACAATTTTAATGGCACCATACTTATTATTTTACAACTACATTTCTTACCTATAAAAAAGGTTGACCGGTTTTTCCATTAAGAGATACATCTAATTTTTACTCTCTTCTCTCTCCCTTTTTTCTGGATATGTAAAGCATTTCTGATTCCTATACCCAAGCTCAAATCGAGCTTGAAGGAGTTGTTTAATCCTGGAAGGAACTACGAAGTATCCTTTAAGGACAGAGTCTCTTACTCGACTCAACTCATCCTTATGCTTACAAATTTGTTCATGTTGTTTCAGTGATGTTCCAAGTAATTAAAATCATTATTTACAACTTCTGAAGATCATTATTAATTTCACCAGAAAGTGTTGCCTCTTCTGAGTAAACCTTTGCCTAAGCCATGCCTACAGATCTATCAGGTGCCTCCAGATCTACTGCAACAGATTCTTAAAAATAAAGCATTGCATGTGATCCAATTTCTGAGCTATTACAACAATTGTTATAAAAGCATTGCCTCTCCACCAAATTTGCCTCCATATCAGTTTGCATCCGGATCGGATCCAAATCAGTTTTCTTCCAGATACGTTTTGCCTTCGAAAGTGTTGCTTCTGATCCAATTTTTGAGCTTTTGCAACCATTTTCAGAAAAGCGTTGCCTATGTCCGGAACCTAACTCTAGAACTAAGTATAAAGTGCAAATTCTCCAACATGAATTTGCAAATGTAGAGCATTGCGTGCGGTTCTTAGAAAGAACTGTTCGTACTGTTGCTTATTCTAGATGGTTCAGAATCGTCCACAAAAATGCATGATCAGTCCCATTGCGGGATGTGCGGACGGTTTAGAATCGTCCCAAAAAGCCCAAAATAATCGTCCCAAAAAGCCAATTCTGTACTAGTGAGGAAGAGTCATCCTCATTGTCTGAATAATCTGCCCATAAACGTCCCTTGCCTGAAGCATGATCATTAACTTCAGTGGACAAACTATCTGATTTCAAAGGACAAGAAATCATATTTTCACTATCCTCCTCACTAACATCTATGATGTGCCCATCAATTTGTTTATGAGTTTCAATCTCCTTGTCTTTGATAAAATCCACAACCAAATTCACTACTTCCACATTATCTAATAAAATATTCCCCAACCCAAAACCACGAGCCTGAGGACTAGCCTCAACCTGAATCGTATCGTTTCCCGGTTGAGTCTCATTAATATTCTCGGCATCAGTTTCTGCCTCATTGATCATGACAATCTCAGCATGAAGATCATTGCATAACCTAATTTGCGCTTGCTCAATCACAATATCATCTGTCCTAGAAATCGTTGGTTTTTCCTTCACAACCATAGGGGCTGTTTTAATATTTTACCCGGTCACTTTCCCTTATTGCTTGTGAACCGTGGTATCCACCTTCCTTTCGTTTAGTTGCTTATTAGGTCAACAAGCCCTCCAAGAATGTCCTATAGAAGAACATATCTTGCAAAAATCAGGCATATTTTCATACTCCACATCGACCCAGATTTGTTTTCCTTCTTTCTCAACTCCCAACGTGGTTGGTAAGGTAGTAGCAAGATCTACATCTATCAAAATTCTAGCAAAATGATCGAAATCACCTTCAATTGTATTATGATCTACCCTTAAGAATCCACCTATTCCTTTTGTAATACATGCTAAAATAGTCGGATCCCAATACTCCTATAGTAATCCATATAACTTGACCCGAACCAATGCCTTGGTAGTCTTTTGGTCATCCGGATTAAAATCAGACTTCCATGGTTGAACTCGAAAAGTCCTAGGCTTTAACCCGATTGTCCCCTCAAGCAATATTTTTTGTTTCAATTCATTAGAATTAAGGAAATTATGATAGTATCCTTTACCTAATGAAATCAATTGCCAGCCCTCCTTCAATCCCCAAATCGAAGAAAGATTTTCTTTCAGGACAGATAATTTGTAAGGTGAATCACCTCGTTGTATGATAATTCGGCCTATGAGAGAATTATCACACATAGCAATCCTCTTATCAAGAAGTTTTTGGGGAATCTTGATCGAAGTGGAACCCCCTTTCGTTGTCACCTCCGCCTCAGCAGCAGCAAAGGCCGATGGCTCATCCCTTCCTTTCAAGATTGACGCAAAACTGGGTTGTCCCTTGGATTGAACTCCAATCGGTTTCCGCATGTTAGGGTTTTCAACCCCCTTCGAAACCTTCTCAACACAATGTTGAGTTTCTTTGTCACGAATATTGCAGTAGTAAGACAAGTATGAGGCATCCAATATGCGAAAAAGGAAGAAAAATAGCTAAGAATGATCAAGAAAGACCAAGAAAAGCTATAGGAATTGATTCAGCAGAGACCCTAGGAGAGCACTTTTTTTTTTCACTTTCGAGTTGATTGATTACTTAATTAACGTTAGTTTACATTAAAGTACATTAATGATTAGCATTTCCAACAAATGGTAAAGTGTTTGTAATTTAAATTCTCATATAATTTGCGCTATAATCTTAATTTTGTATAAAATAAGACAAATTTGGAACTTTATTTTATTAAAAAAATTATTTAATATATATTTATTTAATATCTTTATTATTAAGTTATTTTTAATCAAATCAACACGTATTTGTTTGCATAAATATTATATGGAAATAGCATATTTATTAAATATATGGTGTTTAAAGTCCTAAATTTTACAAAATTATTTTATAAATGAGTAATTTTTACATATTATAACAAAATATATAACTTTTATATATCATTTATCAAATCCGGTTTAATTCAAAATTAGTGAACCACACCCTTCACCGGTTTAGTAACCGATCCGAGTCTCACAATCATGGTTTAGACCATGTTTTAAAAATCACTAAGCGTTAATTGAACGGTTTAGACCTCCTTATTAGTGGTATAGAACATATTGTTTCTCTGCTTGACACTCAAAATGACAATTTTATTGTGAGAACACTTTATTGTATTTTAGTTTTACCAACCAAACTACTTTTTGTTGGTATATTATGTGTTGGTCCCTATGTGCACAACTCAAAGTGCTAGAGGGGGGGGGGGGGGTGAATGACTCGCTATATAAAAATAAGGTACTTTTTTGTGATTAAGAAACTCTCCACTGAGTAGGTCAGCTGGCTGAGTAGAAACTGAGAAAAATTTCAACACAAAGTAAAGAATACAGAGATTTTATCCTGGTTCAGCAGCATGTGCTTACATCTAGTCCCAAGAGAGTGTCTTGGCTTTAATTCACTAATCTCACCTCCTTTACCCTAGGCGGAGAAACCTTTCAGAGAGTGTCCCAATTACAACTGAGTACCCTTGTGAGTGGGCAAGGTTTTACGAGGCGGGAGTGGGTCTCTCGTGATCGTCGATTTTGAGGAAAGCCGGATCGGTGTTTGATTTGTAATTAAAAGATTGTGTTTTATTACGGAAGGATTTTTATTAAGAAATTTCATTGGGTTTGAAATACGCCAATAAAATGTAATTTTACTGAGAAATATATTATTTCTGTAAAAAGATTTAAAATAAAGATATTTTCCTTATTTCAAATAAAAAGGAATAGAGTCGCCACCCGGTTCAGGTCCACCAGGAATTATGGTATACTGATCCGAAATGGGATTTTTATACCAAAAGAAGTGAGATTTTGAGTTCAGACATAATAGTTACTCATATTGTTCAAATTGTTTGAATATATTTTGGAATTTTGTTTTATGTGGTAATTTCGACATTACAATGGCTTTATTTGAGAAATAAATTCAAGAAATAAAACGGGTATTATAACGGCATAATAAATTGATATTTTCTACTGAAATTTCGGCAGAGTAACAATAGCACTTGGGTTTTGGCCCAGAAACTTGGATAGAGTTTCCTTACATTCTGGATGTTTATCCATACTTTCGGGCTTATTTACACATATTATAGTTTAAGTGGCACCAATGGCTCACTTAATCAGAGAAATGAACTGCAATGTGCAATAATAATAAATAATAGAAATGAATTTTAAAGTTGGGCTTAGAGCCAATTACCCTTAGTTACCTTTTCGTTTGTACTGGATGACGTGAGAGCTAGTGCAGAACCGAAGTTGTCAAAGATTATGATTTAGTTGGAAAATAGGTTTGACCCAAGTTATGACTATAATCTTGGATTATTCCTAAAGAAAATGCGTGGATTTTGAGAAATTGGGTCGTTTTTAGACCGAAGATCACTGTAAGACCTTGACCTAAAAAGACCAGAAAATGAGTTTATACTGAATGTCGGTGATAAAGCTCAGATTTGAAAGTGTTTCGGCAGAGTTTTGGGGCTTTTAAAATTCATGGAACCAAAGGGGACGAATGGATATTTTGTGATTTCCATCATGTGTAGAAAATGAGGGGGGGGGGGGGGGGGGGTGAGCCCTTATTTATAGAAGGCATGTAATTAGCTGGCCGGCTAATTACCTATCTGAAAAGATTTCACTTTAAATCCCCGTAAATCCTTGTCAGATCCTGGTAAGATGTGATGTTTTTACTCCAGATGGATAATTAGCCGGAGGGCTAATTACCTATGTTTCACCAAATTTTGACTTTTTGATTTTTCAGTAGAAAATACTAAATCAAAGCTTCCATGGAATGTGGATTTTTGAATTTTGAATTTTGGATGACAATTCGGTCCTCTTTGGTTCTTTTGTCTAATCACTAAACGAAATGGGCATAATTCCTCATCGGGTTGAGCAGATCGTGCTAAAAGTTTGCCCCTCACGTATAAAATTTTTACCATGGAGGTAAAATTGTACGTACGCTGATGAAAGAGCTACTGTCAAAACCAGTGTTCTTGTGTGATAAGGACATGAAAAACTTTTTGGAAAGAATCAACATTTTGGGGAGTAAATGTAAACAGAAAATATGTAGGGATATAAGAAAAGGCAGGTTCGAAAAGTTTCATGTCCTTAAATGTGTATAGAAAATTTTGGTCCACCCATTTTAAAACAGGATTTTGCATGATGCAGAAGATAAGTGAAGCATAAATTTTTTTGCCCCTTCAATTAAGAATGTTGATGAAACTCTTTAAACAAAAATCCTTTGGGGAGTAAATGTAAACAGAAAATATGTTGGGGATACAAGAAAAGGCAGGTTCGAAATGTTTCATGTCCTTAAAGGTGCACAGAAAATTTTGGTCCACCCATTCTAAAATAGGGTTTTGCATGATGCAGAAGATAAGTAAAGGATCATACTTACCTGTAGTGTTGCATCCGTTGATCAGTTTTCTCTTCTGGGAAGATGGCACTATCAGCCACATCTTGGTCAGTTTTCTCATCGGGGAGGATGGCACTATCGGCCATATCTTGATCAGTTTTCTCTACTGAGGAAATGTCAAATATGGTGATCAACCTTCTCATATGGAGGAAGTATTGTCAGATTTGGGGATCAATTTCTCATATGGGCGGAGAATTATCGGCTATCATCGAGCAGTTTTCTCTTCGAGGAGTGTGGCACTATCAGCTACCGTGGACCAGTTTATCTCATCAAAGAGTTGGACACTGTCTGCCACCATTGACTAGTTTATCTCATAAAGGAGTTGGACACTGTCTACCACCATTGACCAGTTTGTCTCATCAAGGAGTTGGGCACTGTGTGCCACCATTGACCAATTTTCTCATCAAGGAGTTGGGCACTGTCTACCGCCATTGACCAGTTTATCTCTCCAGGGAGTTAGGCACTGTCTGCCACCATTGAGTTGTTTATCTCACAGGGAGTTAGGCATTGTCTGCCGCCGATGAGCAGTTTCCTCATTAGAGGGTTGGGCATTGTCTGCCGTTGTTGATTAGTTTCCTCACCAGGGAGTTAGGCACTATCTACCGCCATTGACTAGTTTATCTCATAGGGAGTTAGGCATTGTCTGCCACCATTGACCAGTTTGTCTTATAGGGAGTTCGACACTATCTGTCACTATTGAGCGGTTTCCTCACCAGGGAGTTGGGCACTGTCTGTCGGCATTAAGCAGTTTATCTCACAAAGAGTTGGGCACTGTCTGCCACCATTGAGAAGTTTGTCTCACAAGGAGTTAGGCATTGTCTGCCACCATTGAGAAGTTTGGCTCATTGGGAGTTGTGCACTATCTACCACTGTGGATTTGTTATTGAGATGTTCTTCAAAATACAAGTTGACATGGCACTGTATGTTGCAAGCGCAATACATGACACTACAAAACTTAATACTACTTGAATCGACATGGCGCTACATATTATTGAAATAAATTGACATGACACTGCATGTCATCAACATATTTTGTGAAGATCTCGCTTGATCTAAGTTTGGCTATGATGTGCCTTTGTATAGATTTCACAAGATCTAAGGATCGGCTATGATGTGCCGGGGTAAAGATCTCACTAGATCTAAAGTTTAGCTATGATTTGACGGGGTAAAGATCTCACTTGATCTAAGATTTGGCTATAATGTGCCAAGGTAAAGATCTCACTAGATCTAAGGATCAACTATGATGTGCTGGGGTAAAGATCTCACTAGATCTAAGGTCGGGCTATGATGTGCCGGGGTAAGGATCTCACTGGATCTAAGGTTCAGCTATGATGTATCGGGGTAAAGATCTCACTATATCTAAGGTTCAGCTATGATGTGTCGGGGTAAAGATCTCACTGGATCTAATGTTTGACTATGATGTGCTTATAGTTTAATTTTGGATCAGAATGATGAAGCTTAGTCTTTTGGAAGAGTTTTATGCATTCTTATTTAATGATGCATGTGATGTAGTACATCTATTGATATACGATAAGTTGTTCAAGAGCATGATGCATTAAGTTGGCATTTGTTGGTGGCTGACAATGTCTATGTGGCGACCTGTAGCCTTTGCACTTGTAAAATTGTAACATGCATGTAATGTGTAACACATGTCATGTTTATGTAATGCATTAAATCGTGCAGCTATAAGATGAGGCCTACTTGCTACGTTCTTCATAAAATTCTCTTGAATTGCCGGCTTCTCAGCCACCATTCTCAATGATGGTGAATTATTTGATTTTGATTTTGAGTCCTAGATACAGGCTCTATAGCTTCAAGGGATGAGCTTGTTGTTTTCATTATAGTTGTGTGCACTTTGCATCTATTATACTCTGATTGTTGGGCTAGCCATGCACTTGTCTATTTAAACAAGGCAATTTTTCGGGTCCTTCTCAGATCCAATGAATTCCTGAGTTGCAAAACTTTTGCTCCTAGTAGTATATAACACGAGCTCGAGCAGCTAAACTCCAGTTGCTTGGACTAACGGAGGTTCAATTTTATTCTTGTGACCGACTGTGCAGATAGTATGGCATGCATCAGCAATTCTCAGAATTCTTATGTAGCTGAGTGTAAGAAGATTGTCTTCTCACATTTTGGAGATGTGGCAGATTCATATGCTCATGTTGATGAACAAGAAGGCTTTGGATTGAGTGATGTGCTTATTGTCATTTGGTGAGTCATCGCGAAGAGTGACTTTGATTGTGCTTGCATGCAGAGGTTATGCCCTATTTTTTCATAAATTAAATCACAACAGGCTTTTCTCTTCCCTTGTTTTAACCCTGATTTTGCATAAACTGCCCTTTCAGGTTTTTGATTTATTGGGTTACCTTAACTTTTACAGTGATCGGCCTTTTGGGTTTTCAATCCAACAGACTCTCTTTTTTAAAATTTTTTTAGGCATGTACTGTATGAACAAGAGTGCTCACATGAATGTTTCTTTTAACATTTCTATGTATTCATTAAGTGCAGACATTTAATAATTTAGCAAAATGACACATCAATCAAAGAAATATTTTTAGGCATAAAAGTTTGGTATCTATTCCCAAGAACTTTTTCTCTTATTATCAACGGTCCTTTTTAGGTTTTACCGATTGATTTCTCTATTTCTTTTGTCTTCATTTTTGCCTAAAAGCCCTCACTAACTTTTAGCAGACACATTTTTTTAAGTTGATGTGGTATTGCCTGAGCCTATTCTTATTCGAGGGGTTCATGAACTTGTTTCCTTTGATGTCCCTGATGTGTAGCATTCCCTTTACGAGAATCTATTTCACCATGTTGGGTCTCTTAGGTGGAATTTACCCCTAGTATGAGCATGCACTACTTTCATTTGCTTTGATCAATTCCCTTGATTTTGACTTTGTTGGTTATTTTTGTTGTCCTGGTCGTCCTTTGTTCATGCATCTATGTGGTCAGACGTCAGTTATCTTTGGTAGAGGAAGGATATATAGTTTCAATGTTGTCATGCCCTAGGTTGAGGCATTTTTCGTACAATTGCTCGGAGACATTCCATTTGCTAGATTTTTTTGCCTGATTTGATTTTGTTCACGTGTATTCTATAAGATCCTTATCGACCTTCATGCTTCTTATCGAGTAGCACGCCATAAGGATAAGCTAATCTTTGGAGATTAGTCTCATCGGTTTTGTTGGTTTGATTTTCACTATGATTCTATTGTTGGTGAGGACCTTTCTACATCATGCTAGAGCTGCTTGGGAGTTTGCCATCTAATTTTTCTTGTGTGGCACAGAGTAGGTTTCGTCTAGATTACTTTGAGTCATGGTTCGAGTGATTCTTCTCTTTGTGACTTGTCTGGTGACTTATCTATTGAATTGAGTAGATTCTCTGATGACCTTTTCTTCATTTGTCCCTATGAGTATTAAGGACATTTAATTGATTGGATAGGCTTGATTGAACCAAGCAAAGGCAGTCACATGATTTTATTATTTTTTTTCTCTTTTTCTGGAGTCAAGTTATTTGAAGTATATATCATTTTTGGGTTTGTCAAATGTGCCTAAATTTATTTCCTTAATTTGAGCGTCATGAATGTTGAATATGTCAAATGTATGCTGGAATGAATACATGGAATCATTAGCAGAAACATTGCATATGTAAGCAGATTTATTCATAATATTATCTATTGCATTGTTTTAGTTCGAAAGCACTAGAGATAAAAACAAAAGAGCAATCTTCCTTATTTAGAGCTCCCACTTCTTCTGAGTAGATGCTGCTGGCCATACTATTCCCAGTTTGGGCTTTCATTTTGGTCTTCCGGAGTTTCTTCATCTGAATGACATTCAAACTTAGAGCCCAAACATCAACTTGTCCATTACGCCACGTTCCTGTTGCAGTTCTTTTTGTATGTCATAGTCGTCGGGTATGCTCTCTTTTTAATCCTGAAGCCATAGACTATCTTCCGCCTCTTTTTCGTCAACCTTACTTTGACTAACCCGAGAAACTTGTGTTGTTTCCATTTCTGGTGGCCTGACTGGGATTGAGATTTGAACTGCTTTTCCCTTTACTTTACTTGAAGCCTTTTCTTTCTCAGCTCAGGCTTAATGGAGCTCTTTTGAAAGCAGAACTTGTCTTGAACTGGATGAAGACTCGAGTCTACACGATTCTCTCATTTTTCCTTCTCGTGTCAATTGTTTGATATCATAAAGTAGGCGGCTACATTCATTAGTTTGGTCCCTCTTGGTGACATGATAGGTACAGAAGTTATCCTTATACATTTCATTTGGCTTCTTGTAAGGTTTCAAGCTCTGGAGTAGACCAGCCGTTCTACATTTGGAGAATAACATTACCAATGATTCTTCCCATGGGGATATGCCACATGTGACTGGTTGATTATGAACTACTTTAGTCATTTTCATAACACCGTCCTCAATAGGAAGTTTGTTTTTACTTTGGCTTCAGTCAGATAAAGGTATGTTGTAGATGGTTGAGTGTTCAAAGATTTTCATACTCTTACTCTTCATCTAATTGACATGGTGAGGTAGGACCTGTTTTGAAGTCAGAGTACGGACACTTGGTATCATGGAAAGTCTTTTTGCCATTGCATCATCAATTATTTCCAAGAATGTATCTGACTCCAGAAAGTCTTTCATGGCTTTGGATACTGCTTCTGCAATGATTTTGTCTTGGTCATGATTATCCAGTCTGTTCATAGAGAAAATGTTGATCAATTCGATTATTCTTTGAAGAAATGTCATTCTATGTGAACCACAAAATCGAATGATACAATGCCAATAACAAACTGCTTTGGCTAACGATCTTGAGTGATAATTTTTTTACCTAAAGTTAGTCACAAATTTTTTTTAAGAGTGATGCATGTAAAACATTAGGCACATATGATGCAGGATGGTTGAACTGATGATATGAATTATCTTTACATGTTTAGGTATGAGATTAATGATATGATGGAAAGAGTGATTAGTAAGATGCGATGAACAAATTCACAAGAGTGAGCTTTCGATGAATGAATGTAATGTATACATGCATTTGTGTATGGTGAATTAAAGAGAAGTTAGATATTCGAGGGTGGTCTCTCTCTCTCTTTCTCTCTCTCTCTCTCTCTCTCTCTCTCTCTCTTAGGCCAAGTCTAATCGACATAAACATAAGAGTTTGGTCAACATCCTAGAGATGCTAACGTCATGTGTATTCCGAGTACCTATAGGATGGGGTCTAGCATCCTAATAAGTATAACATGACACTGCATGTCAAAATGGAAACATAACAAGACATGACATTGCATGTCAAAATGGAAATATAACGTGACATGACACTGCATGTCAAAATGGAAATATAATGTGATATGGCACCGCATGTCAAAACGGAAATATAACATGACATGACACTGTATATCAAAACATAAATATAACATGACATGACACTGCATGTCAAACCAGAAATATAAAGTGCCAGGACACTGCATGTCAAAGCAAAAATATAACATGACATGACACTGCATGTCAAAATGGAAATATAGCGTGACATGACACCACATGTCAAAGCATGACATGGCACTACATGTCATAAGCTCAGGGTTTACATGGCATTGCATGTTATATTTATAGAATGCATGTTATAGACTAAACTTAACATAACACAACATGTCGGGTTAATGCTATAACCCTAAGGAATGAATATATGTGATTGTGTAGGATCTTACAGGTATCAAAAAAGGGCATCAAACATCCGTGGATCATTTAGCTAGAGAGTGGTTTAAACCTTTGTGGAGTATTTGATAATGGTTAGGTATTTGGGGATATCGAACATAGTTATGAATCTTGATATTCAAGGAATATCAAAAGAGATCGGGTGGTCACATATAGTGACGGGGTCTAATTGGGTTATTTACCACTTTCACGAAATGCACAAATTCGAGTACTCCGGGAAGTGTCATTTTAGGAATATGCTAAGATTGGGATCATCTAGGATGCCCCTAGGGTAGGACTTGTTTCAGTCATTCAAGGGATGCCAAAAGGTTGTGTCTCACTGGACATTAATTCGGCAATCAATATATCGATGTGGTTTGGATAAGATTTGGTCATTTGAGGAATGCCAAAAAAGTTTGTACCTTAATAGGTATCATTTCAGCAATCACTAGGTTACCTAGGGGTCAAATATTCATGGAATATTTGATAAAAGTTAAGCATTCAAAAAATGTGTAACAAAAGGGGTAACTCTTTGATACTCATGGAATATTAAGCTTGGATAAGAGATCACTTTAAGTGTTAAGGTTTTGTTTAGTTTTCTTTCGTGGAAACATTACCTCAAAATTGTGTCATTCTAAGAATGCACAAAAGTCGGGGTCATGTAGAATGCCTCTACGTATTTCGGCCAAGTCATTATTGGAACGACTTAACTATTGTGTCTCATTGGACACTAATTGTTAATCACTATATTGCCTTAATTCTTGGAAAAGCCTTGGTCATTCAGGGAATTCCAAAGAAGTCCGTGGGATTTAATTTGGCAATTATGGAGTTGCCTTGGTTTTAGTTATTTGAGGAATGCCAAAAGGTCGTGTCCCCTCGGTTAGGTTTAAGACCACTCGATGGTCGGGATCAGATGACTCGCTGGTCAGGAATAGTAGACTCGCTGGCCAGGATTGGATGACTCGCTGGTCTGGGCATAATGACTTACTAGTCCAATATTTGTCAACTCACTGGTCAAGTTTGAATTGACTCGGGGATTATAGGTGACTTTATTAGTCGGGTGACTCACTAGTTGAATTGACTCGCTGGTTAGGTTTCCCAATGACTTTAACAGTTGAGTGACTCACGGGTAGGTTATGAAATGACTTTAATAGTTGGCTGACTCACTGGTCAGGTTTTTGAGATGACTCCAATAGTCGGGTGACTCATTGGTCAGGTTCTAGAATGACTTTAATAGACGGGTGACTCACTGGTCAGGTTTTAGAATGACTTTAATAGTCAGGTGACTAACTGGTTAGGTTTTTAAGATGACTCTGATAGTCGGTTGATTCACTGGTAAGGTTTTAGAATGACTTTAATAGTAAGGTTATTCGTTGGTCAAATGTGAGTCGACTCGATGGTCACTCGAAGGGTTGACTCATTGGTCAAAGGTAAGTTGACTCGATGGTCACTTGAAGGTTGACTTATTAGTCCAAGGTGAGATGACTCGATGGCCACTTGATGGTTGACTCATTGGTGAGATTACTCGATGGCCACTCGATGGTTGACTCATTGGTCCAAGGTGAGATGATTCGCTAGTCACTCGAACGGTTGACTCAATTGTCAAGGGTGAGATGACTCCCTGGTCACTCGAAAGGTTGACTCGATGGTCAAGGGTGAGTTGACTCACTGGTCACTCAAAGGGTTGACTCATTGGTTAGAGCTGAGATGACTCGCCGGTCACTCAAAGGGTTGACTCATTGGTCAAGGGTGAGTTGGCTCGATGATTACTCAAAGGTTGACTCTATGGTCAAAGGTGAGTTGACTCGATGGTCACTCGAGGTTGACTCATTTGTCGAAGGTGAGTTGACTTGCTGGTCACTCGAACGGTTGACTCAGTTGTCAAGGGTGAGATGACTCGCTGGTCACTCGAAAGGTTGCCTCGGTGGTCAAGGGTGAGTTGACTCACTGGTCACTCGATTGGGTACCCTGCACCACTGTATACCAAGTCCTAGTGGCCCTAAACGAACCAAAGGAAACTTTTCCGTATCTAATATACTAGAGTAGTCTTGCCCTTCAGCTAGAAAGGCCCTCATACGTTAAATGAGAGGTGTGATCAGATCCATAGCCCTCAAGCCCTAAGCAAACTTGGAGATACTTCACCGAAAGACACTTAAATTGGTTTAAGGGTGAAGAATGCAGATGCTATGCAGCCCTAGAATTGTGTAATGCACGAAATTACCACATATTCCATAATTCCAAAATTTAATTGAAACAATATTTTAATTATTGTGTGAAAAAGAGAATTTTTTTATAAAAAATCAGGTTTTTATAAAAATAGTACTCCCCAATAGAGTCGCCATTGTGAGCGAACGAGGTTTTGTGAGGTGGGAGCAGGTCCCACATGATCGTCGGTTTCAAGGAAAGCCGGATCGGTGTTTGATTCGTAATTAAAAGATTGTGTTTTATTACGGAAGGATTTTTATTAAGAAATTTCATTGGGTTCGAAATACGCCAATAAAATGTAATTTTACTGAGAAATATGTTATTTTCAAAAAAAGATTTAAAAATATTTTCCTTATTTCAAATAAAAATGAATAAAGTCGTCGCCCGGTTCAGCTCCACTGAGAATTGTGGTACACTAATCCAAAAACGGATTTTTGTACCAAAAGAAGTGAGATTTTGAGTTCGGACAAAATAGCTACTCATATTGTTCAAATTGTTTGAATTAATTTTAGAAATTTGTTTTATGTGGTAATTGCGGCATCACAATGGCTTTATTTTAGAAATAAATTTTAGAAATAAAACGGACATTATAACGATATAATAAATTGATATTTTCTACCGAAATTTTGGTAGAGTAACGGCAGCACTTGGATTTTGGCTAGGAAACTCGTTTATCCGTACTTGCGGGCTTATTTACACATATTATAGTTTAAGTGGCATCAATGACTCACTTAACCAGAGAAATGAAATGAAATGTGCAATAATAATAAATAATACGAAACACCCTTATCATATAATAAATATAGAAAAATACCATAAATATTTTTTGTACATAAATATTTATATATTAACACAACCATTAATATTTTACATTAACTCTAATATCATTCCTTTATATTACAAACCATAATTATGTTTGATTAGCAAAACCAAAACCCGACCACCTCTATTCTATATGCCTATCATATAAGGAGAGAGAGCGAGATGGACACAGCCGACAGACCTTTCTTCCATGATAGCTACGGGTAAGGACCTTCTAGACCAAAAGTCTATCTACAACCTTGTCAAACTGGAAAAACATAGCGATTTATATGAGTCGTCACTTAGTGAATATAAACAATCAATGAATCAACAGTAACATACAGATACACATTAATAAATTCAACATACAATCATACTTATATGTGAAATGAATGATTCGGTTATTTAATTGTTGTGACAACACCAGCCAAACTATTGCCCCGGGAACATATGACATATAACATTTGATTTTGCTGGCCAGCCTATAAACATGTGGGTGACCTTTTGGTCCATATAATCAAGTGATCCATGTGGGTGACGATATAGGTCTAGTTAATCCATGTGGTTGACCATATAGGTCCATACAATAGAACATGTATTGCAATGTCTGGACAGCTATATTACAACTTCTCTTTATATGCGATTTAATCATGTGCAAATGCATATGTCACATAAATCACATTTAGTTCACAAGTGTCATATATCATATATCACATTAACAATTGTCACATATAAATTTCACATAACTAACTTATCGAAGTGTAATATATCACATACATATAATCAAATAATTCACTTGCACAATCTGGACAATTCATATAACACAAATCACCCATCATCTACATATAACCATACAATTTACTTACATGTATCAACACAATTCCAATACAATTGCATATCAATTTCAAATGCACATATCAATTCAATTAATACATCTACACATTCCACATATAAATTCATATCATGTTTATACTCACAGATTATCCGAGCTAACCCTCTCGGAAATGACTAGAACCTTACTCTTGAATCCCTTCACACTCTTGGATTCCTATAGATATAAACACATATCAAATGTACATACAACTTATTTCATTTCTAATAAAAATCATCATTAACCAAAATCCTGTTTTTAGCATGTGTATTTCTGACCATTTTTCACTTACATGTTCATAACTCTCAAATTAGTAAAACGAAGTGATTCCTATTTTATTTTACTCCTAACACACTAGGGCATCATATATTCCAATTCTAAAATTTTCTAATCATAATACTATTTACAGTGAATTTTACACTCATACCCTATTTTAATTTCGTGTTACCTGGACAGTATCTTAGTAAAACGACCATTACTCCCTCTACACAATATGAATTGACCTGATTCCTATTTCCACTTAAAATAGACATATGAGGGTACCACATATCAAAATTTCATAATTATAGAATTAGTAGAAAAATCACAGACTTAATTTGAATCTCACTCTATTGCAGTGACTTAACAGCTCTGAATAGATTGGATTCTAAAAATCATAGAGAAAAGCCTACCAATTTTAAAATCCCCAAATTTTGTAAAATGAACCCTGACATAAAGAGGAATAATTCATCTTCTTACGAAAACTTCTAATTCTAACTTCAACCTAAAAAAATTGCACTACAAAGTTACTAAAATACCTGATTCCGTCCTTCTAGCTCTCTTCTTCTCTTCTTCCTTATGCTTCGTTCTTTGCTTTGTTTTTGTGAGATGAAGACCTAATCTAAATCTATTCTTATCAAGCCATACAAAAATCTAAGGGGCAAAAGACCAATTTGCCCTCAAATTCTTTATTTTATACAAATACTAACTATAATAAATGCATATACGTATATTTATACCATATTAATACTAATTCTAAGACTAATGCTTATACTTAAATCCTTATGATATATCACAATTTTATTCAAATTCATATGTTCAAATAATCATTTTATATCTATAACATAACTATACTCCACTTATTTCTTAAAATTCTGTAGCTATATAATTCGATACCTAGATATTAAATATCGTATTTTGTATGGTTAAAATAACTATTATTTAAACTAACCAATTTTAATAAATATAACATGTAAAATATTAAATATAATAATTTCATGACATGTAATAGATGTGGACAAATGCAAATATAATGCGTGAAATGGGATGTTATAATTCTCCCCTCTTAAAGAATTTCGTCCTCGAAATTAAATACCGAATCAGAAAACAAATAAGGATAGTCCTTTCTCATTCGATCTTCTGTTTCTTAAGTGGCTTCTTCTACTAAATGACTTTTCCAAAGTACTTTTACCAATGGTATTTCTTTGTTTCGCAATTGTTTGGTCTTATGCCCGATAATTGCTACTAGTTCTTCTACATAACCGAAATTATCAGCAATCTCTATTTCTTATTCCTTCAATACATGAGTAGGGTCTGACCGATACTTCCTTAGCATGCTCACATGAAAGACATTGTGAATTTGAGCTAACTCTGGTGGTAATGCCAATTTATAAGCAACCGGACCAATTCTTTCAAAAATTTCATAAGGCCCTATGTACCGCAGACTAAGCTTCCCTTTCTCCTTAAACCTTAGTACACCTTTTTAAGGTGATACGCGAAGAAAAACTTTGTCCCCTACTTCATATTCCATTTCCCTTCTATGTTGACCAGCATAACTTTTTTTTTTGTCTATCTTGTGCCACCTTGATCCTTTCTCTTACTATCTTCACATTTTCAACTGTGTCTTGTACTATTTCTGGACCCTCTAAAACTCTCAACCCTTCTTCATCCCAATAAATAGGACTTCTACATTTTCTTCCATAAAGAGCCTCATACAGTGTCATTCCAATACTGCTATGATAGTGATTATTATAAGCAATTTCCATTAGAGAAACATATTCGTCCTACGCACCTTTGAATTCCATAGCACAAGCTCGAAGCATTTCTTCCAAAGTCTAAATTGTTCTTTCTGATAGACCATCTATTTAAGGATGGAAAGCAGTACTAAAGTTCAATTTCGTACCTAATGCCTGCTGTAGACTTCTCCAAAATTGAGATGTAAATCGAGGATCTCTATCTGATACAATAGACACAGTTATTCCATGTAAGCTAACAATTTCATTCACATACTTCTTTGCCAAATTCTTCAGTGAACAACCCCAATGTATGGGCAAAAAGTGGGCTGATTTCATCAATCTATCAACAATAACCCAAATAGCATCATTCTTTATTGGAGTTTTCGGAAACCCATACACAAAATCCATAGTAACTAGCTCCCATTTCCAAACTAGTATAGGCAATGGCCGTAATTTCTCAGTTGGAGCTTGATGTTCAATCTTTACTTGTTGACATATCAAACACTTTGAAATGTATTCAGCAATATCCTTCTTCATTCCAGACCACAAAAAATGAGAGCGCAAAGTATGATACATTTTTGTTATTCCCGGATGCATAGCATATGGAGCAGTATGAGCTTCTTCTAAAACTTCCTTCTTCAAATTATCAACATCAGGCACACAAATTCTTTGTCCCAACATCAAAGTATCATTTTCTACTGTAAAACCTATGCTCTTTCCTTGCTTGACATTTTCCATAATCTCTTTTAATTGAGGATTTCAAACCTGAGCTTCCTTAATTCTGCCATGTAACACTGGTCTTACCTTGAAGTTAGCTAATAATGCACCATTTTCACCCAATTTTAAGTCAACATTCATTGCTCTCAATTGAACTAAGTATGGGAGTTTAGAAACTTGAACATTAGCCATTACACTACTGGATTTTCTACTTAAGGCATTAGCTACAACATTCACTTTTCCCGTATGATATTCTATCGTGAAATCATAATCTTTCAACAATTCTAGCCATCTCCTCTACCTTATATTCAATTCTTTCTAACTCAACAAATATTTCAAACTCTTATGATTAGTGAAAATCTGAAAAGTTTCTTCATACAAATAATGCCTCCTAATTTTCAAAGCAAACACAATAACAACAAGTTCTAAATCATGCACTGGATAAGATAATTCATATGGTTTTAATTGTCTAGATGCATATACAATTACCTTTCTGTGTTACATTAGAACACAACCCAAACCTTGGTGAGAAGCATCACTGTAAACAACAAATCCACCAGTGCCAGTTGGAATTGTCAAAATCGGAGCTATAGTCAATCGTTTCTTTAATTCATCAAACATTTTCTGGCAATCATCTATCCACTGTAGCTGTACATTCTTTCATAGTAATTTTGTCATTGGAGCAACAATAAGAGAAAACCCATCAACAAATCGTCGATTATATCCCACTAATCCCACAAAACTTCTTGCTTCTGCTACATTTTTCAAAGCTTCCCATTGAACCACTGCTTTGACCTTTTTAGAATCAACCTGAATGCCTTGACCAGAAACCACATGTCCCAAAAATAAAACATGATCCAACTAGAATTCACATCTGCTAAACTTTGCATACAACTATTTTTCTCTCAAAATCTGAAGCACAATTCTTAAATGTTTCTCTTGTTCTTCATTGCTTTTCAAGTACACAAGTATGTCATTAGTGAAAACAATAAAAAACTTGTCAAGATACTGTTGAAATACCTTGTTCATCAAAGCCATGAAAGCTGCAAGTGCATTCGTCAAACCAAATGGCATCACCAGAAATTCATAATGTCCATATCGAGTTCTGAAAGGTGTTTTTGGAACATCTTGAACTGAAATTCCAAGTTGATAATACCCTGACCTCAAATCAATTTTAGAAAATACACATGCTCCTTGCAACTGATAGAATAAATCATCAATACGACGTAAAGGATATTTATTCTTCACTGTTACTTGATTCAACTGTCTGTAATCAATGCAAAGTCGCATAGTGCCATCCTTTTTCTTAACAAACAATACCAAAGTGCCCCAAGGAGAGATACTAAGTCTAATAAATCCCTTATCAAGTAACTCTTTGTGAGCACGGGATTTTACAGTTCCTCTGACGAGACGATGATGACGTGTACCCGATTTTAATGCCTCAAAATAAAAGTTCTCTTTAGAATTTTTATTACCAAAATAATATTCCTCGCGAATTTTATACTTGGTAGAATCCAGTTCGGCGTGGCTGATAGCGCATCTGACAGGAGCTTGAAGCAATGATTTACACCAAAATAAAAAAATACCCATTAAAATATCATTAAAAATAAAAAAGATACCTTTTCACCCATTATAAAACCACTTTAGGCGGCTTTTTAGGCTGCTAGGCTCGCTGCCTACCGGCATGCTGGAGGCTGATGCCACCAGCGGCATCAGCCATGCCACCAGAGATATCACCATGTCACCGGCGGCATCATCCATACCCCCGATGGCATTGCCGTATCGCCGACGGCATGACCCGAAGCGGGTCCCTGCACAGACAGCCTTTCGGCCACTTTCGGCGGAATTAGTCATAAAGGTCTCAAAAACCACCCCATTTCACTTATAAAAACACACCTTGAGCTGCAATGAAGGGGAGGAGAACCACCTAAGGTTGGAGGCTTAATGTTAGAATGAGAAAATAGATTTTTAGTGAGATAAGAATTAGATAAGGCAGAAAAAAGGGATCCTAATCTGTTTTTTCCTGGTTTTTCTTCTTTGAATTCTCTAATTGTGAGCTTAAAATCAGTAAATCCTGTAGTTAAAATCAATTTAATTGAACTTTGAAACCCGAAACACTTAAATTTACTACTAAATCATGGTAATAAGCTCCCCGGAGGCGTTTCTTTTCTGTTCACGAAGAGGTGGATTCGGGACCCCGGGGTAAAAATTCTGAGTCTCATAGCTCTTTGGCATTAATATTACTGAGTTGTGTTGATTTTTGTTCATTTTTATTCATTTTTGGGGTTCCTAGTCATTTTTGACTGTTCCTCGTTGCTGCTGCAAGAAATTTAGGTCATCGGAGACATGCAATGTTGCCAGCGGTATCACCCATGTCGCCAGAGACATCGCTAATACCATCGGTGGCATTACATTCCCCAGAGACTTCACTTTCTTGTAGGACCCTTTCTTTATAGTACACAGAAAGCCATGTAACCTGTCTGCATACTAATGTCGCCAGTGACATCATTATTGTTGACGGCGGCATCATCCATGCCGCCAACGATATCAACCATGTCGCCGGCGGCATCACTTGCGTCGACGGTGGCATGACTTTCTAGACAGCAGTTTTATTTTCATTTGTTCCTGGATTAGTTTATTGTCCAAAACTAGGATGTACTGTGTAACAAGGGAGGTCCAAAACCTTCCAAAAACAGACCCCGCTTAAGCGTTATCATATCTAATTTGTGAATCTCGTGAACCAAGACAGGCTTAAGCGTTATTATATCGAATTCTGAAGAAACAAATCAGAAAAGTGGCACACGAAAAAATATATACGTGATAATTACCCGCCCTTCAGTCTTTTACTGATCGGGCAAAAATTAGGGTGACGCCCGATGATTGGTATCCTGCAAACCAGCCATGCAAAAACTAGGGGATAAGACAAACCTGCTAGATTGAAAACCCAAAAAGGGCGATCTAGGCAAAAGTTAGGGTATGTGAGCAATGAGCGAGTGCCTTTCAAAAAATTGATCTCGGCTAGTTGGCACCGGGAGTTAAATCAATGAGAATGTCAACCAAACATCATGTATTTTATTTTATCTGAATTAATGAAAGTATCTCTTTAGTTGAAATCTAAATGCTTATATTTGTGTGGATCCCGTATTCATATGATTAAGACAACTTTAGCAAGTTTTGGACAGAGTTCATTTTATTCCATATCAGATGCAAAAAAAAAAGTAATAATAAAAGAGGTCTGATAGTTCTGACAAAAACAAGTCTCAAACCGAACTTCCCGCATCATCATCATAGTACCTAGAGGTCCGCCTTGATGACGTAATAAAGAGGGGCTCCTCCCCTTGCTCCGTAAGCTCCCCCTCGAGGCGTGCCCGTGACCATTTCTGACGGGATGTCAAGTATCTTATCTCAGCGAGCCATCCTTTATAATGCATGTCGGTCTCGATGGTGTCGACATGATCATAGTCCAGAATCTCAAATACAGCTTCCTTGGACCACTTTTCCCGGGTATGGTTGACCCACCTAACCTTGTAGATTCCAATCCGGTTATGGGGCAGCTTGATGGGGATCCTTTGCCTCTTGCCATACTGACGGTACAACCGATAAGGGGTGTAGAACGAAGACCTCTCCAGACCTATCGGCTAAACACAAGCCCCCTAGGATTCTATAACCACGTTCTGGATCCTCTACCATAGACTAACCCACTGAACCTGTGCGTTGGTATACCGCCCCAAAATAGGCACCCAATCCTCTTATGTTAGCTGATCAAACTCAGCCCTCATAAGCCCCCTCTCCCTCAGATAAACGGGGTAGGTACCTCTTCGGATTCCCTCATGGTGCTTCCCACAACCTCAGTTTCTCCATCAACCATACCTATAATTCAAATCCAGGTGAGGATCGAGAAATAAAATGGCAAAATTGAGAAGAACAAAAGGTAGCTGCAGCAAAATGAGCTGGTCTCCGATAAGTGATGGGTCGATAGAAGCAGCATCCATATTCAGCAAAACATCGACCAACCCCACAGCCATGGGAGAAGCTCCTGTCGATATGGAGCTAATAAGTGAAATTAGCCTGAGTAGAGCAATCGGGCTCACTCCACACATAAACTCCGCCATAAGTAATAATGCCACCATAGATGGCCGGGCAAGGTGGGATCGGGGCGCCCCACGATACCACTCTAAGACTGCTCCAACCTGAAACCCAGGTTTGCTAGATAACCGGGAGAGAAATGGGTCTATAGAATCCAAATTCCATAACCTTTGAGGAATTCCATCCGCACCAAAATGAAACTCTGGCAATGCTAGGGTCACGCATTTGGGACATGGTACCCCCAAAATAGCGTAGAACTGTTCAAGCAAAGGGCATAGCTGGAAAGATGAAAATCGGAAGACGTGGTCCATTAGATCCCAAAAAGACAGCACCGCTTGAAGGAACTCGTGGCTTATGGGCCATGCCACGACATATCGAAACCCCCAAAGCCTGAATTTTTCAAGCTTCTTCCAGTCCGCGTTTCCCAAACTTTGCAAAACACCCTGCAGCTATTAATTGTGGATTGCCATGACAAGAATTAGCAGAATGGCTGAAATAAGATTTCTGGAAAAGTGATGCCATCGGCGATATGAGTGATGCCGCTGGCAATGTGAGTGATGCCGCCGGTGATGTAAATGATGCCGCCGGTGATATGGATCAAATTAGGCGGTATCAACTGATGCCGCCGGTTATATGGGCTTTCAGAAAGCCCTGTATATATTATTTTAGTCAGTTGAGTGCGGGCGATATGGGTCATGGCGCCGGTGACATGGAGTTAATTTTTTGGTGGCATCAGAAGCATTTTTCTCATTACAGACCTATACAAAACCTGTAAACAATCCTGTAACCCATTTCTAATACCTGTCCAAATGCAATCCATTTTATTAGAAGTAAAAAAAGCCCAAAGGCACCAACAATTCAAAATTTCTAAATATCTAGACCATCGAAGCAAAGCCAGACAACAAAACCGAATTATTCCAACCGCAATGTATCAAGGGTACAAACAAAGATCTGAAAAGCAAAACAAAAATATAAAGCTAAGCATGCCCGCCACTGCGGGCTGGGCGGGATGAAATATCCTCAGGACTTACAAGCCAATCACCAACCTCATCCTCATCTTCCTCCCTTACCTCTGTCATGAGCACACTGCTAGACTCCTCGACCGCAGCAAATGGACGTCGGCTGGCAGACATCTTCACCCCCTGCAACTGGTGCTACCGGGGTACGCATAATCTAGGTTTTGCTTGCTCCTCCATTCCTGAATGGTAGCGGCCAACTGACCCTTAAGGTCACTCATGCGACATCAGAGTCATGCAGTCTCCTCCTCATATCTCCGTCGAGCTGCATCGACATCAGACAAAGAAAGGGCCAAGAAATCCTGCAAGCCAAGAAAAACATCAATATTGCACATCATTCATAGCATCCATACATGCATCTTATCTTATTTTAACATAGGCATAAATAGGGAATGTACTTGAACAAGGAGCGATTGCCCAATAAGCATGTCCCCGAGAGCGGTGTTGTTCTCTGCAAGCTGCTCCACATAGCTTCGCGCCACTTGAAAGATCCAAAAGGCAAATCATTAGACACCCGCATCCAAGGGTAAATAAGAAAACAATTATCAGGCCTTACGTAAGTGGTGTCTTCTGGCATAAAGATTGGAGCATGTCAGCTCGAGCCTATGTTCCTAGGGAGGAACTCGCCCCGAGAATTCATCAGCAGGGATGTGGTTTCCATCGGGTTGACCAGACACCCCTCCATGAAGTTTATACCCTCCGGTACACCATAGTACTGCATCCTACTCTGGTTATCCCGGCCTCTCTTCCTTGCGGGTTCCTGATAAACATGAAAAATCCACGTCAGTAGCGTTCCTGAACAATTGTAAATCACGCACATAAATGCAATCATACCTCAAAAAGAGCGCTTCCCCCCTTGGGACATTGGCACACTCCCGCCGGCTACATCTGCACCTGCCTCATCCTCCTCCTCGGGCTCAATCCCAACATCGCCTTCAAGCTCCTCATCTTCCTCATCCTCTTCCTCCTCAACATCCACAATACCTTTGAGGCACCTTTTCTTCTCTTCCAGCCTTTGCTAATTATGATACTCAATCGTATCATTCCTATGGATGCAGGGATATAAGGGGAGTAGACATTGATGGTGCTACTCATAGAGGCCAGGGACGCTAAGGATCACTAGGTCGTTCACGTCGACATAATCATCTTGGTCGGCCTCCGATGTAATCACCAGATGGGTCCACCATAAACCCCGGGGAGGATTGGTGGGTACGGTCTATCAGCAACCGGGACAAGCCTCTAGCCCCGGATGCGCTCCCCCAAATACCACTGCTGGGACAAAGGACACTCCATGACGAACCGACGGTTGTCCACCTCCTTCCTAACCCTTACAACTTCCGACAGATTCTCTACCCCATCAAATGGGTCCAATATAAGCAGCACCAAAAATCAACCAAAGCAACTGATATAAATTCATAAATGCTTTTTGTTTGATCCTAAGTAAAAAAATAAAGACAAAATCAAAGATCGCGTATCGAGCTCAATCACGTGCTCCTTAGGACCTCCCTGTACTTGGTAGGATAATTGGCCTTCTCGCCATTGCCCCCGTACCAGCGGGTAAGAAAGTGGGAGCCTAGGGGTACGGTCTACTTAAACTCAACCGGAGGGAGAATTTGGTGCTCAAAGGCCTAAGCCTGCATAAATAACAAACAATTAGCTCAAAAAGCATCAGCAATAAATGAGACGTGCACAATCAAGAAAAGTGCTTCCGAGAAGATATACCTACAGTTGCAGATGATAGAGATGAAGGGCTTTCACCTTCTTACAGGCGCCCGCATCTAGCCAGTGGTATATCTATGCCAAGATGGCCCTTGGCCAATGCTTCTTCCTGATGCCCGCCACGTCCTCCACGACGGAAATCAGCACATAATTGATCTTGCTCCCTGAGATCGGGAAAGATAGCACGGTGAGCAAAGAGATCACAAAGGACCGAACGCAAGCATCTCTCTCATCCTTAGGCACCACATCTACTCGGGTCTAGTGTTGGTGTAACTCACCGTAAGATAGCCACCCCCAAAACGGGCTTCAAATTGAACTGCTCCTTCACCCGCCTCACCATGGGCCTCTTAACATGGTATTTATCAATGTAAGCGTCGAAGTGAATGACCTCATCAATCCAGGAAAGCCTGATCATAGCAACAACATCAGAGGGTATAATCGTCACTTCCCCAAATGAGAATTGAAAAGTATGGGTGGTTTCAGACCACCTCTCCCCGAATCCCGTCTCATTAATGGCAAGTGCAAGCTCTGGATCCTTCTTAGAGATATGGTGCCACCACTCGCCAATGGTGCCCATCCATTTGATATAAGTCAGTTCATGCAGCTGCAAAAATCAGAAACAAAATAGGTAAGTCTTGCTTATTTTCTCATCACTGGAACCTGATAGAAAGCTGCTAATGTTGCCTCTGCTAGAAGTGATATCACCGGCGGAATCATTCTATACCGTTGGCGGTATAGATGATATCACGGGCGACATTGCTTTAAACAGAAGTGACATCAGACTTCCTTAGGTATTTTTGCAAGGACTAATTCCGCCAGCAACATCACTCATATCACCGGCGATATCATTACCTGCGGGCATAACCTGTTTTTCCCAAAATCGCACCCATCGTGCCAAAACCACAAAAATCACAATCAATCAAACATAAGCCTAAAAACAGTAAAAAATGAACCTAAAGCATGTAATATCAGTTTATAATTAGTCTATTTCACACTTATGGCTCCTATCATGGCACGATTTCAAGCCTAAGGCTAAATCAAAACTCAACCTGAAAGGGAGAGATTCGGGTTTTGCGGGATTACTTGGACATAACGGAGGTGCTTTTCCTTCTCCGGGGTTAGATTAGTGATGGGAGAATTGATCCCAAAGCCATACCTCTTGGCGCTCTCCTTCAGGCCATAACCAGCAGGAACAGAGAGAATTTTCAACCCTTTAATAGAGGAGTCAGGAAGATTCTCCCTAGCCTTAGCAGATTTGCCCCTGAAAGCCTTGGTGATTCTCTTCATGATAAGAATAACGGAAAGAAAAATTAAAAATTTGGAGAAGAGGAGAAGGGGGGTACGATTTCTGTATGTGAAGAAGGGAAAGGAGTTTACGTCCTTTTAAACTACCATGCAGAATTTGAGGAGTTTTAATTTATCTGAAACTCTCAATCCGTGCCGTCGGTGGTATTACTCCATGCCGCCAGCGACATCACTATTGCTGCCGACGACATTACCCCCTCCAATTCAAATTTTGAACTTGTCTGACTAGTCAAAGCTGCCACATGGCACTCACGCCGCCAGTGACATCATTAATGTTACTAGAAACATTAACTACCTCCATGACTTTTTCAGCCATCCACTGTAAAATCCTACTTCCGACCCTGACATTCCAGAAACTGCATAGTGTAAGCCTGACCAAGGGGCAACCACTCTACAAAGGAGCGAGTTCGACCAAGTGGCATCCTCTTCATAAAACTCAAGTCCAACCAAGGGATAACTAATCTACAAAGGATCAAGTCCGACTAAAGGACAAACTCTCCACAAAGCTCGAGTACGACCAAGGGACAACCAATCTACAAAGGAGCGAGTCCGACCAAGGGGCATCCTCTCTACAAAGCCTAAGTCCGACCAAGGGACATCGAATCTACAAAGGATCAAGTTCGACCAAGGGGCATCCTTTCCACAAAGTGCAACTCCGACCAAAGGACAAACTCTTCTCAAAGCTCAAGTCTGACCAAGGGACAACCAATCTACGAAGGATCAAGTCCGACCAAAGGACAAACTCTCCGCAAAGCTGGAGTCTGACCAAGGGACAACCAATCTATAAATGAGCGAGTCCGACCAAGGGGCATCCTCTCTATAAAGCTCAAGTCCGGCCAAGGGACAACCAATCAACAAAGGATCAAGTCCGACTAAGGGGCATCCTTTTCGCAAAGCACAAGTCCGACCAAGGGGCAAATCCATCACTCGTCAGGTATCATTCCTATCCCTTGCTCTTTCGTGAGATCATACTGACTTGTGGTAGCAGTGATCCCCTGAGGGGCAGCCAGTGAGCACGGGATTTTGCAGTCCCTCTCGCGAGACGATGATGACGTGCACCCAATTTTAATGCCTCAAAACAAAAGTTCTCTTTAGAATTTTTATTACCAAAATAATATTCCTCACGAATTTTATACTTGGTAGAATCTAGTTCAGCGTGGCTGATAACGCGTTTGGTAGGAACTTGAACCGATGATTTACACCCAAATTAAAAAATACCCATTAAAATGTCATTAAAAATAAAAAAGATACCTTTTTACCCACTATTAAACTACTTTAGGTGACTTTTTAGGCTCCTAGGCCCGCTGCCTTTCGGCATGCTAGAGGCTGATGCCACCAGCGGCATCAGCCATACCACCGGCAATATCACCATGTCACCGGTAGCATCATCCATACCGCCGACGGCATCGCCATATTGCCGGTGGCATGACCCGAAGCGGGTCCCTACATAGACAGCCTTTCGGCCACTTTCGGCGGAATTAGTCAAAAAGGTCTCAAAAACCACCCCATTTCACCTATAAAAACACACCTTAAGCTGCAATGAAGGGGAGAAGAACCACCTAAGGTCGGAGGCTTATTGTTAGAATGAGAAAATAGATTTTTAGTGAGATAAGAATTAGATAAGGCCAAAAAAAGGGATCCTAAACCATTTTTTCCTGGTTTTTCTTCTTTGAATTCTCTAACTGTGAGCTTAAAATATGTAAATCCTGCAATTAAAATCAATTTAATTGAACTTTGAAACCCAAAACACTTAAATTTACTACTAAATCATTGTAACAAGCTCCCCGGAGGCGTTTCTTTTCCATTCACAAAGAGGTGGATTGGGACCCCGAGGTAAAAATTCTGAGTCTCATAGCTCTTTGGCATTAATATTATTGAGTTGTGTTGATTTTTGTTCATTTTTGTTCATTTTTGGGGTTCCCGGTCATTTTTGACTGTTCCTCATTGCTACTGCAAGAAATTGAGGTCGTCGGAGACATGCGATGTCGCCGGCGGTATCACTCATATCACCAGAGACATAGCTAATACCGTCGGTGGCATCACATTCCCCAGAGACTTCACTTTCTTGTGGGACCCTTTCTTTATGGTACTCAGAAAGCCATGTAACCTGCCTGCATACTGATGACACCAGCGACTTCATTAATGTTGCCGACGGCATCATCCATGCTGCCAGCGATATCAACTATGTCACAGGCGGCATCACTTACATCATCGGGGGCATGACTTTCTGGACAACAGTTTTATTTTCATTTATTCCCGGATTAGTTTATTGTCCAAAACTGGGATGTACAATGTAACGAGGGAGGTCTAAAACCTTCCAAAAATAGACCTCGCCCAATAACGTATGGCATTTTTCACTTACAATCCGGTTAAAGCAACGATCAAATCTAAGTTCGGTTAAGAACAGAATTTCTCACAAACGCTGTTCGAATCTCAGTTTAGCCGTCCAATCAGGCTTTATAATATTATAAATAAAATATGTCATATCCGTGCTAACTATCTTCTGCAGGTAGATGTAAATCGGACATTCAGGTATTTTATTTTTTGTATAGAAAAATGTACAGGACCTGGAAGCCTTGTAATAATTTTATTTTCTGCGCTTATTTTTGAATGGCTGTAAATATTTTATTCATCATTTCAATTGCTTGATAAATGTGAAAATAACAAAATAACCGAGAACACAAATAAATACGATGGATTGAACCGACTAAGAAAGAATGAAGTATCTTAACTTGGCCTAATGAAAAATAGATAACATCATCCGAACTCAGAATCTCTACTTAAGGTATGGTCCAACCACCCGGTGGGAAAATCATACCAAAATTTCCCAATTGAGCTGAACCGGGTGGCGACTTTATTTTAAGCACGGGATTTCGGTCTCGTATCTTTTGAGCATTAAAATGTGCAAAACCATTTTCCAATCAGATCACACGCATCCCCTATCATCTTAACTAGGCTGCTGCCTCCTAAAACGTCATCTGCTCACACTCTTGCAATTGCTTTTTCAACTCTTTTAATAGCACTGGAGCCATTCTATATGAACAAATAGAAATTGGTACAGTTCCTGGAATCAAATCAATAGTAAATTCTGCTTCTCTATCGGGTGGCAACCCCGGCAAGTCGGCAGGAAATACATCTAGAAATTCTTTAACAATAGGAATATCATCAAGTGATACATCTGATGCTTTAGTGTCAATAACATGTGCTAAGTATGCCTCACATCCACCTTTGATTAACCAAAAAGTACTAATTATAGAAATTAAACATGCACTATTTGACGTTCACCTCAAAAAACAAGTTCTGAAAGATCCGGTGATTCTAAAATAACCCCTTTTGTATAAAAATTAATGATTGCATGATGCTTTGTTAACCAATCCATACCCAAAATCACATCAAATTCTCTGATATTCAATCTACAAATTTGCACTGAAAACTGCTCTATCAATTTGAATTGAATAATTTCGATACATAATTTACAGCCACCAACTCACCCAAAGGAGTTCCCACGTTAAGATCAAATCCCGTAGGTTCACAATTTATATGCAAATGTGATAATAAGTTTGATGATATGAATGAATAAGTAGATCTAGGATCAATTAATACATAAACATCTATGTTGTGAAATAGAAATTGTACCAGCAACAACTTTTGGTGCATCAATAGCTTCTTGTCAAGTAATAGCAAACACTTAAGCCTGTGTTGGAGGCCTTGAACTCTGAGCCTCAGATCTACTAGCATTGCTTATTGTTGCTCCTCTACCCCTACCTCTTCCTGCTACCGCTCTAGCTCCACTAACTCTGATGTTCTGAACTGTAGCATCAGATTGAGCTCTTTCAGATGCTCTACCCCGTCTTGGACAACCTTGTATTAAGTGTTCAAAAGAGCCATATAAATAACATGCTTCAGTCAATTTCCAACATTCTCCTTCATAGAATCTATCACATTGTATGCACTAAGGTTTCTGTATTGAGCTTTGTCCCTGACTTTGTCTTGTGGTTGATGGAGCATTAGTTCTTCCTCCCCTATTCCTAAAGTATCCTTCCCTAGTTGTAATCTATGATGGAGAAAAATTTGTTTGACGTTTCGTAGACTTCTTACTTTGGTCACCACCAAAATCACTATAACCTCTTATAGCTTTATAATCTGCTTTCTCTTTTTCTAGTCTTTCGGCCCTAACTACAGCATTTTTCAACTTAAGGTAACTTTCAAGTTCAAATGATGATATCTTGGTTCGAATTTCATATCTACCCCATCCTCAAATTTCCTGCATCTATCCTTTTCAGTCGCCACTAATGTTGGTACATAACTAGACAGCTGATTGAACTTAACTTCATACTCTGCCACTGTCACCCTCCCTGGTCTCAAGTTCAAAAATTGTCTTCTTTTATCATCAATGTACACATCTGGCATATAATTACTTTCGATTCCCGCACAAAATCATCCCAAGTCAAGATAGGAGGCTGAACAGTACTCCTTGGGATAGTCTCCCACCAGTTATAAGCATCATCTTGAAGTAAAAATACCGCATAATCAAACTTCTCAGCAGGAGTACAATGCATCATATTGAAAACTCTTTCTGGCCTTTTTAACCATCTTTCCGCTATTATAGGATATGTAGTTCCCTTGAATTCTTCTGCACCTTGTTTCTTCAACTTATCGAACCTTTTTTCTCTTTGGACAAATGTCGCAGGTGCTTGTACCAAAGGTATTTCCTAATGATGCTGCAAATTTGATGCATGAGAATGCATAGGTGATGCAGATGTTATAGGTTAGGTTTTTACATGTTGGTTTACGGCCGGTGCCTTTCTCCTCGGGTTAACATTTTGGTTCTCATCAGCCATATATGAATATGATAACATGTTATAAGATAACATATACTAATCTCATATTATGTATGCATTTGTATGTGTCCCTATGACCATATCCTCGCTTTGATACCAACTGAAACACCCTTATCATATAATAACTGTAGAAAAATACCATAAAATTTTTTTTTGTACATTAATATTCATATATTAACGCAACCATTAATATTTTACATTAACTCTAATATCATTCCTTTATATTATAAACCATAATTATGTTTGATAAGCAAAACCAAAACCCGACCACCTCTATTCTATATGCCTGTCATATGAGGAAAGAGAGCGAGATGGACATAGTTGACAGACCTTTCTTCCATGACAGCTACGGGTAAGGACCTTCTAGACCAAAAGTCTATCTACAACCTTGTCAAACTGGAAAAACATAGTGATTTATATGAGTCGCCACTAAGTGAATATAAACAATCAATGAATCAACAGTAACAGAAACACACACATTAATAAATTCAACATACAATCATACTTATATGTGAATGAATGATCCAGTTATTTAATTGTTGTGACAACATCAGCCAAACTATTACCCTGAGAATATGTAACATATAACATTTGATTTTGCTGGCTAGCCTATAAACATGTGGGTGACCTTTCGGTCCATATAATCAAGTGATCCATGTGGTTGACCATATAGGTTCAGATAATCCATGTGGTTGACCATATAGGTCCATATAATAGAACATGTATTGCAATGTCTGGACAAGTATGTCACAACTTCTCTTTATATTCGATTTAATCATGTGCAAATGCATATGTCACATAAATCAAATTTAGTTCACAAGCGTCATATATCATATATCACATTAACAATTGTCATATATAAATTTCACATAACTAACTTATTGAAGTGTAATTTATCACACATATAATCAAATAATCACAATCTGCACAATTCATATAACACAAATCACCCATCATCTACATATAACCATATAATTTACTTACATTTATCAACACAATTCCAATACAATTGCATATCAATTTCAAATGCACATATCAATTCAATTAATACATCTACACATTCCACATATAAATTCATATCATGTTTATACTCACAGATTATCCGAGCTAACCCTCTTGGAAACGACTAGGACCTTCCTCTTGAATCCCTTCACACTCTTGGACTCCTATATATATAAACACATATCAAATGTACATACAACTTATTTCATTTCTAATAAAAATCATCATTAACCAAAATCCTATTTTTAGCATGTGTATTTCTGACCTTATTTCACTTACAAATTCATAACTCTCAAATTACTAAATCAAACCAAGTGATTCATATTTTATTTTACTCCTAACACACAAGGGCATCATATATTCCAATCTTAAAATTTTTTGATCATAGTACTATTTACAGTGGATTTTACATTCATACCATGTTTCAATTTCGTGTTACATGGATAGCATCTTAGTAAAATGGCCATAACTCCCTCTACACAATATGAATCGACCTAATTCCTTTTTTCCACTTAAAATAGACATATGAGGGTACCACATATCAAAATTTCAGAGCTATATAATCAGTAGAAAAATCATAGACTTAAATTGAATCTGACTCTATTGTAGTGACTTAACAGCTTTGAATAGTTTGGATTCTAAAAATCATAGAGAAAAACGTACCAATTCTAAAATCCCCATATTTTACAGAATGAACCCTGACATAAAGAGGAACAATTCATCTTCTTACTAAAACTTCTAATTCTAACTTTAACCTAACAAAAATCACACTATAAAGTTACTAAAATACCTGATTCCTTCCTTCTAGCTCTCTTCTTCTCTTCTTCTTTATGCTTCGTTCTTTGCTTTGTTTTTAGGAGATGAAGACCTGATCTAAATCTATTCTTATCAGGCAATACAAAAATCTAAGGGGCAAAAGACCAATTTGCCCTCAAAGTCTTTATTTAATACAAATACTAACTATACTAAATACATATACGTATATCTATACCATATTAATACTAATTCTAATACTAATGCTTATACTTAAATCCTTATGATATATCACATTTTTATTCAACTTCATATGTTCAAATAATAATTTTATATCTATAACATAACTATACACCACTTATTCCTTAAAATTGTATAGCTATATAATTCGGTACCTAGATATTAAATATCGTATTTTGTATGGTTAAAATAACTATTATTTTAACTTACCAATTTTAATAAATATAACATATAAAATATTAAATATAATAATTTCATGACATGTACTAGATGTGGAAAATTGCAAATATAATGCGTGGAATGAGATGTTATATAATAGATATGAATTTTAAAGTTGGGCTTAGAGCCAATTACCCCCAGTTACCTTTTCGTTTGTACAGGATGACGTGAGAGTGGGTACGGGATTGAAGTTGTTAAAGATTGTGATTTGATTGGAAAATAGATTTAACCCAAGTTATAACTACAATCTTGGATTATTCCTAAAGAAAATGCCGGAATTTTGAGAAATTGGGTCGTTTTTAGACCGAAGATCATTGTGAGATCTTGACTTAAAAAGACCAGAAAATGAGTTTATACCAAATGTCAGTGATAAAGCTCGGATGTGGAATTGTTTTGGCTGAGTTTCGGTGCTTTTAGGACTCCCGGAACCAAAGGGGATGAATGGATTTTTTGTGATTTCCGATATTTGTAGAAAATTGGGGAAGGGGGGTGAGCCCTTATTTGTAGAAGGCAGGTAATTAGCCGGCGGGCTAATTACCTATCTGACAGGATTTTACTTTAAATCCTGTTAATCCTTGCCAGATCTTAGTAAGATTTGATTTTTCTACAGAAAATGCTATATTGAAGCTTCCATGGAATGTGGATTTTTGAATTTCGGATTTTGGATGATAATTCGGTCCTTTTTGGCTCTTTTGTCTGATCACTAAATGAAATAGGCATAATTCCTCATCGGGCCGAGCAGACCGTGCTAACAACCCTCACCCTAATTACTCACCCGCTGACTAGAATACCCTCTTCTACCAGCAACTCATCAGAGTTCTAAAGAAGAGCTAGATTCAACTCATAGAAGCGTTGATCTAGTTGCAATAATTGGGAGTAACAGTCCAAATGATCTATTCTAATCTCTCTTATTGTAAAGCTAATTCTCTCTAAGTAGTTGCTTTCTTGATCAAACTTCTTTTAAGCTTGGAAATTGATAGAGTTTAGCTTCTTAGAAATTCAGGTGTATTCACCAAGTTCTAATGCTTGCATTCTTGATCCTTTTATAGTTGAAATTAAGAATGTAGCTGTTGAACTTATCTTGACTTTTTTTACAGTTTGACAGCTCAGCTATCCACCCATTGCTACTCCAAATCGATCCATTGGGAGATAGAATTACACCATTGTGAGGTAGAAATCAATCCATTAAGAAACATATTGAATCGGACTTCAAATTTGTATTCTTGTCATTTGATGCCGGAAATCCATTAGAGAGAACTTGTGCTGACTTGCTATGTGTCATCTTCCTATTCCTTTTGGTAATTTGATGAACTTGCAGAGTCGCGCATTTGCAAAAGATATAAGCTACTTCAATCCAAATTGACTTTGTCTCTTCACAGCTTTTCTCCAGACAATCTTTGTCTTTTATCAGAGTTGGGCTTTTATCTCTGTCGCGTCATTAATTCCTTTTGTCTTTTGTATGACGTCTTCTATTAATGTCTGTAAAAGTAGCAAGACAAAAAGCAAGATTCCATTTTTCCTTAAGTGGAATGGTCAGGGCACTTGTAAATGAAAGTAACTCAGCAAAATGAATAAATAATAAGCACTACTAAAATATAATCTAAATATCTGAGTGAACAGTGCTTAGTCAGCAAAATAAGTACACAGTTCAGCCCAAAACCACTCAGAGTTAAAACTAAATAGCTAGTTCATCGAAGACTTGAAATTCTAGCCTCGAACTCAATTACTCACATATAACCAAAGACTATCTATTTTAACATCATTATTGATTTAATTAACTCAAACTTAACTTAATTGAAATGATCAAAATGTTAAGCACTACTGAGTCATCCATTGAGTCAGTCTAACCTTGTGTTGGGTTCGACAATCTCCCCTATTTTGATCAATGGCAATTAATTGAGCGAGAAATTAAATCAATAAGATATTTAGATCAGAGTTACCTCAGAATGGATGCTTGCTCCCCCATAGTCATTGACTTCTCTTTGATTAGCATTCCTCAGTACTTCTCATATTTTTCTGCAATGATAATCAACATATATAGCAGAAAATACAAGAAGTTAAGAAGATCTTGACTTAGAACAAAATTAGCAATCTTTTATATATAAGTAACTTGAGTACAGATCAACATAAAGTTAATCTATACTAAGTTTTACCATGTGCTCTAAAGATTACATCATATTCTATTCTAATTAGATCTTATCAGGCAGGATAGGTCCTTGAAAATTAGCAGCCCTCTTCTAATATGCCTCTTCATCCCATCTATATTTCTTCTTTGGTTGCATAGGGTCCTTCCCCTTCTTCCTATAAATCTCATGATATTCTCTTTCCACATGCTCCAAATCCTTATAAAGATCAAAATTGAACTCAACAATTCTCGCTTCACTTTCCTTATCCTCTTGCTCACGCTTCTCACGATCCTTCTCCCCCATTGCCATTGAATTCAAAATGGCATGGGCTTGATGATCAAATGAGTCTAGAGATGCTTCAAACAAACTGAGATCGCCATAAATGTTGGTCACAAAATTCTTGACCAGTGACTCATATACCTTTTGTGAGATGAAGTCATGTTCTCTAAGACATGAGAAGAGGGCCACTAGGGTGCGAGACTAAGATTAGTTAACTCTGTATTGCACGTTGAGTCTTTCTTTGGATAACTGGATGAGACTAGAAATCGCCTTGGCTTGGCTATTATCACGCAACATCCTCTCAAACATGGGAGTGCTTCTAATGTGAGAAGACACTTGCTTATGTATCTGACCCAAAGCTTAACCATCATTATAGACATCAGCACGAACAACATTAATTTGATCATGGATGTGACCAAGCTTCTTGTGTAGAGATGGTTCTTGCTCAGCCTTTGACATAATGATGATGCTATTTAGAGCATTATATATGTTCAATCTTTTCAGTACAGCCATGATTCCACCTTCAATTTCCTTAACTCCTTCTAATAGCTCCTCCTTCACCTTCTTAAGCTCATTGGAGTTGCCTTATTTTTGCTTAAAAGCAGTGATCAACGCATCAACTGAGTTAATTAATATATCCAGCTTGATAGTGTTGGCATCATTCTCCTTGCTCAAAATGTTGTATCCATCGAGCACAGCTTGCATTCCCTGCAGGACTAGATTGAAATTTTTAATTAAACAGTTCCTGAAGTCCTTCTCATCATTTACGACTTTGTTATTGCCTTCATAAATATTTTTGCATCCTTGGCTTGAGCTCAGAGACTTCTATAGTTAAATAATCAGCTTTCCTACCTGCAATGTTAAGAAAAGGCACAACATATGACACAATGGCCTTGGTTAGCAAAAATGCAGTAGGAACTGACTTCATATGTCCCTTTATCTCTTCCACATCCTTCATAAACCCTTGCACTGGCTCACCAGCCCTATCAAGTCTCCTCAGCACCTCCTTAGATAGCAAAGATTTAACAATTTGAGCATCAAGTTCTTCCACTATACCCGAAATTTCTCCCTTCCAATCCTCATTATCTCTCCAAGCAACTCAGCATTTGATTTAAATTAGGGTTGAGGTTATTGTGGTTGAAGTTGTTGTGGTTGAGGTTGTGGTTATTTATTGTGAATCTCCTCAATGGTTGGACCCTTAGGAGTTGATCCTTCCAAAAATAATGGTTCACGCACAGGAGACCTAATTGGGGAAAGAATTAGAATGATTTCAGGGTTGGCTATTTGGGTAGAGGTTGAGGTGTTTGGTTGGTTAGAGTTTGAGGTGGAAGATGGTTGAATTTCAAGAATGGTAAGTGGATGCATAGAGATGGGTATTGGTGAAAGGGGTGGTTGAGTAGAAAGGTTAGGAAAAAGAAATGGTTCTTCAGGCTGCTTCTCAGCCTCCTTCTCTATAGCACCTTTAACAACTTGCTCACTAGCCTAACCTATAGATGTCTGCTCTACCAGCTGAGCTCCTTGCTCAACTATAATTTAATCTTCCTTATCCTCTAAACCTTCCTCATCTTTATCAATTACTACTTTTGTCCTCTTGAAAATTCTCCCCCTCTTCTCTCTCCTTTCCTCCTTAGCCTCCTTAATAGTCATATCAACAACCTACTGGTCTTCCTCTCTATCAACTGTAAACTCCACAGAGTTAATAGTCTCAACTTCATCTTCATTTTCCTGCTCTTCCTCACTTTCAATCTCATCCAGAGTACTAATCATCTCATCCACTACTTTAGGAATGGATTTTTAAGGTAAGCTTCATGTTGCCTTAGCATAAATAACCTCTAAATTAGCCATAGCCTTAGCAGTAGCTTCCTCAACTCTCTTCTTTACTTCTTCCTCCATATCTTCCTTCTTTTTCCTGATTCTCTCTACCTCTATAGCCTTCAATGCCTTAGCTTTTTCCATATTCTGGGTAACACCAGACAGCTTCTTAGCCACAAACTTCTTCCTTGGCTAACCAACTATCGGCACAGGTACTGATGAAGCTACCTGTCCTTCAGCTTTCTCTAGGTTAAGACCTGCATCATTAACTTTTCTTTTTCTATACCTTGCTAAAGGAGCATCTTCTCTCATTTCAGCTTCAACAATCTTTTCTTCTTTAATTTCCTAGGTAATCAGCGGGCTAGGTTTCACATCCTTGGTTCCCTTGGAATATCTAGACTTTTTAGGAATAAGGACATCCACTGGGTGAGAACTAGCTGAGCTTGCCCTCTTTCCTTCCTTCTTGGAGTCTCTCCTGACCTCCTTCTTTTCTCCCTTCCTTGACTTAGATTTTCCTCCTTGCTTTTCTCTAAGTTTGGTGATTCTTTCTAGCTCTTTTGCTACAAAAGCATCTAGAGTTAGATCTTCATCCTTTGGATCAATAGGCTTCAACTACATAGTAGCCTTTGGATCCTTCACTCTGACTTCTCCCTTCTTAAGCCTTATGTACTTTTTAGGCTTGGACTTGTCCTCATAGCATAGATTATGGAAATGAGCATTGCTGAGTACTCTAGACTCAATCACCTTGTACTCGACATTATTCTTGAGTGCCCAACCTTCTAGATCTAGCTCTTAACCCCTAAAAATTTCCATCACCAAGTGCCCATACACCATAGGCTTTGAAACATTTAGAAATCTGTGGATTATGGCCAATGGCCAGTTAATTCTGATGCCTTATGTAATGGCATATATGAACACTCTCTTGAAATTAGAGCAATTACCCGTTGAAGTAGTTTTTGGTAGCAAAACCTTAGTTACAAGTTCATGAGCTTGCTTGCCTTTCTTTGAAAATAAAGAGGTTGTATAAGTTCTCCAACTTTTGAGTCAGTAGGAACTTCATAATCAATGGGAATATCAATATACTCCTCATCTTAAACAGCTCTCATTCTGAGCCCTGTTTGCCTCATCCCTAGAAGATTAGCAATAAGCTTGAGGGAAACATACACTTTCTTCCCATCATTATCGTCATGAACAGATCCTAATAACCTTGAACCATATGAATGCCATGGAAGAATCTTTTCACGATTTGCTCATAGCATCCACTAGGGAGTTCAAAGAATTCTCTAAGGTGGTCCTGGTGAGTCCACTTTCTGAAATGATCCTCACTTGAGAAACTAAGCATATCTACGGTAATAGGGCCATTAACTACAGTTTCTTCCTTTTTTCCCATTCAGTCGGAGAGTAGGCTGTTCCATCAGGAATGAACACTTCTTCAACCTCTTTGTGACTGATATCAAATTGTGCTAAATGATCTTGTATAGTAACCCAGGAGTTGTCCTCCTTGTTTTTGAAAAACAAGGGTTCCTATGAATTTGGTTTGGTTGATTGGCCTGAAGAGCTTGCCATCGCAATAGCTTTGAATGGGGATTAGAGAATTATGAATTTAAGAAAAAGATTGCAGAAGAAATTTGGTAAAAGTAAAAACTTTCTTTCTTCTTTGTCTCTCATTACATAGCAAAAACTCTTCGAGTATAGCCTGCAAAGCTACGTGTATGACTCACAAGCAGTGATCATATATGAACGGTGAGATTGAACAACGGTTACCGTAATATCAATGATGTTATAATAACTTATAAATCTGACTTTTTTTCTGCTTATTTCATTTAATTATTTGAATATTTGCTACTGATTTTATAATGATTTTATGCTTCTTTAGGTTATGAATGATATTTGGGTTGATTTGGCAAGTTGAGAGACTAAAGAAGCATTTTGGAGCTATTTTAAAAAGAATCAGCAGTTACCATGGAGTCCAAGCTAGCAGATTTCAACCAAATCTAACAATTTTGGGATTTTGAAGCTAAATTGGAATTAGAGAGCTCATATTTCCTAATTGAAGAGAAAGATTTCAAGATTTAAATTACATCTTATTCCTATTTTATCTTTACGTTTTTAGTTATATAGGAAAACTCAAGTTTATTGTTTGGTTTTTATGTTTAATAAGGAGATTTCTTTCCTATTTATTTTAGGATTTATTTTTAGTGCAAATAAGGGAGAACTCTCATTTTTAGAATCACCTTTTGTTTGGTCCTTCTGACCAACGTCTCCTTCTTCTCTTTCTTTAATGATTTACTTTTATTTTTCTTTCAATTTATGAGTAGCTAAGTTTTTATCTTTCGGTTGAGGAATGATCAAAGCTAATTGCATGTTGTCAGGCTTATTCTTAATCTTCTTTCGAATTTCAGTTTTCGATTAAACTGGTAACATCTTTCTCATTATCTTTTTAATCTCGTCAATTTGGCCAATTGTTGTTTTTGAAATTATAATAAACTGTTATTTTCATTGAATTTATACTCATCATAGTTTAATGGAAAATTGTAACAAACGATTTCTTTAAAATTTTTCGTGGTTTATTCGATTTAAATCAATCTTTATGCTTGATCATCATAATATTGGTTTAAAGTTGGTTCTTCAAAACTTAATGTCTTTTTATGAATAAATCTTGACAGCTTCTGCAAGTGCGTGTGATAATAGAGGGTTTTTAGTTTAGCTCATCTATAATCAATCCCATAATTAGAAAAAGAATTTAACTCATGCTCATCATAGTTATAACCAACTAATTGATATTAATTATCCATCTTCTATGGCTATGATCAATCGCAACCAAGCTAAGAATATCCTTAACCGTAAGAGTTTTTAATTCTATGTTTTTATTCTTTTAATTTCAACATTTTTATTTTAAGCATTCAAATCAATCTCAAACCCCCCATTTTATTTATTTGTTTTATTTTTGTGGGCTATTAATTTGAATAGAATTGATTTTATTAGTTTCTATGGATTCAACCCTACTTACTAAACACTACAAATCCAATCAATAAAGTAATAGGAATTATTTTTGGTGGATTCGACACCCATCAAATTTTGGTGTCGTTGCCGGGGACTAATACTAATTGGTTTTATTTGTTTTAATGACCATGTTTGATTGAGGGAGCAACTCATTAATGACTCTCGAGGAGATGGTGATGCTCATGGTTTAAAACACGCTTCAGTAACAACGGACAAATTTAAGGCTTTAGAATTTGCAAACTCAAATGAGTCAAATAGCTACAACTTTAAGTAAGTTTGAGAATCAACGTACGTTTCACTCTCAAGATGAATCTAAAAACCAAACTGTTAACCTGAAGTCTAGGGTAAGCATTTGTGATAACTTAGGTGTTGGTATTTTAGTGTAATTGGATCAACTAGTTGACCAATACAGTCGTAATATTTCATCGAACAAGTTAGGAGATTGCGGAGTGCACGCTTGTTCGAGTTCTATTACGATACTTAGCTTACGAGGGTCCGGGAGCTACCTTTCGCAACACTTCTATTATGAACTGTTGCAGCTGCTCGAATGGACATGTCTTTTTGCCACACTTCTGTTCTGAAGAGTTGCAACTGTTCGTATCAGGCTTATAAATATCTGGCATTGGCAAATTTTTAGCAATCTCTGGTTGTAATCTGGTTCACTTTTTCACAACAAGAAATTCATTCTAAGTTCTTGTCAATTCTAATTTTATCCAATTGATCTATTTGGTAGAACCGCCAAATAAGATTCAATCTAAAAGTGTTCGTCACAACTTCAGAATTATCCAGGCTTCATTCTACCGGAATTCCCTAACATTAGGCTCGAGTTTAATAGTTGATTAAGATGAATAGATAAGCACTAATGACAATAATGTATCAAATCTAAAAACTACTAAATTTGTAGTCCGCCAATCCCTTTTCCGAAAAGGTTGTCTAAAACCAAAAAAGTAATGGCAAGATGGTGAGATAAAGAACATGTGTTTAGATGTGGAGATTAATGATCCTTTTATTGATTCTATTAAACAAATTTCTTATGTGGTGGACAATATTGTGAAAAATTTATTGCTTATTCGTTTGGGGATAATTTTATATGAAGAAGTTGATGCTATTAACTATGATCTTTTTGAGTATTAAGCTGAAAGAAACTATTAAGGGATTGGGCATAAAAGAGCTTGGTTTAGAAAAGATAGCATGGGATCCTAGTTGAAAAAAATGACATCGAGCTAAATGACGTTAAACAAAGGCACTTTTTGGGAGGCAACCCAAAGTTTTATTTTAATTTTTGCTTTCATTTTCGTCTTTTTTTAGTTTAATAGTTTTTTTTCAAAGAGTATAAGTGTAAAATTTCAGTTGTCTTCTAGCTTGGTTTCAGTCTCATCACCATCTGTTAGCTTTTTCAGCCCAAATAGTAGCACCTATAGGCTGCCTCTTGGGAAACAATGATCCGGAAGAACAGTCAAGCAACTATCCGGATCAAGTTTGAAGAAAACAAAAACTTGTAAAAATTTAAACATGTAATCTCCTAAATCCAAATGGAAGCATCCGATCCAAATCAAGCCATAAGGACATCCATTGAAGATCATAAGTACCTAAGCACATAATTGAAGCATCCGGTTAAAGTTTGGAAAGGAAACAAACTTTGAACCGCCCAAAATAGCATATGGAAGAACTGATTGTATTAGTATCCGGAGATATTAAGTCTGAAGACATTCAGAAGACTTAAATATCTAGACAAAGGGAATAATTCAAAAATTACATTCGCTCCACATTTTGGTCAGAAAGTCAAAGACCCTTTTCCCTTATGAAAGAAAAAATTAATAGCTAGAACTTCTCAGAGAAGGACATAAGGACTGATATGGGAAGGAGAAAAAGGTAACAACCTTTTTCACCTAGACCAATAGGAATGGCGCGTGAGGATCACACATCCAGTCCACTGGCGTAAAAGTTGGTGACACATTAAAATACAAGGAAAACGATCACTAACAACTTTTCAGCTCCACTCCCAAGTATTCAAACGGGTCAAAATCTGAGTCTAACAAATTGATCAACGGCTCCAAAAGTGCCACATATTACCCGATCAATGGTGAAGATTTAATTCAACCTCAATAATCCACAATGGCTACATTTATGATGCAAGCCTATAAAAGAAAGCTTCACATGTTGAGAAGGTGTTGGCTGTTTCAAGAAAGCATACACAAGAGAATTCACTACTATAATCAGTTACTTAATCCTTCAAGAATCAAATAATTCCAAATTTGTTTGTAAGCATTCCTAAGTGAGTGATAAACTTGAGGAACTACAAAACCAAAACCTTTGAGAAAACCAGAGTGTAAAAATCTCATGCTTGAGTGAGTAGTGAGATTGGGATATAGCTTAAAGTTGGTGCATTAAGTTGGATATCCCTGTAGGACTCAGCTTCGGTTTGGGGTAGAAATCTAAGTGGTATATCCTACTAAAGATAAGAGGACTCAGCTAGGAGTTGGTGCTTCTAGTGGTATATCCTACATCCGAAAGGGGTTACCATCCGAAGATAAATTGTAAGGCTTGATTCCTACCAGTTGGAAAGGAATCCACTAGTGGAAAAGCTCGGAGGAAGGAAACTCTAGGGACTAGAGTAGGCGGGGCCGATCCAGGATAAAACTCTGTGTTTGATTTTCTTACTCTTTACTTATTTGCATGATAATTCATATTTGTATCATTCAGATCCATCATATCCGGAATATAATCAAATATGCTACACTAAGACTTTTTTAAAGTCTGTAAATTCCGTGTAAAGGGGTCATTCATCCCCCTCTAACCTTATTTAGACCCTTACAGGGACCAACAAGTGGTATCATAGCAAGTTCTCACAACTAGAGATCTAAGAATCTTGATCTAAAGGTCTATATTTTGATCCAAGAATCAAAATGAGGTTTCAAAACTCACAACTCCTTCCGGGGGGTATGTCTATTACCCGTCCTCCACTCTTCACCGGTGAACACTACACATTCTAGAAGAACCGGATGGAGAACTTCATTCAAGCACAAAGCATGTTAGAATGGATAGCCATAAAAGATGGTCCATATGAGCCTACTCATGAAGTAGAGGGTATAACTACCCGAAAGCCCTCCAGTTTATGGGATGAGAATGATTATAAAAAATTGCTTCACAATGCAATTGCTATTAATATACTTCATTGTGCTCTTAGTGCAGTAAAATTTAATAGGATATCCGGATGTGAGTCTATAAAAGAGATTTGGCAGAAACTGAAAGTGACCTATGAAGGAACCAACAAGGTTAGAGAAGCCAAACTTGACCTACTCCAGTAAAAGCTTGAGACTTTCAAGATGGAGCCAAAAGAGTTAATCAGTAGCATGAACACTAGATACACAAATCTAGTGGATGAAATGAAGAGGCTTGGAGAGGAAATCTCTAAAGTAGAGATGGTTAAGAAGGTGTTCCAGAGTCTCACCAAGGAATAGGATAACAAAATGACTGCCATTGTGGAAGCCCATGACTTAAACTTCTATAGTAATGATGATCTCATTGGTAATCTCCTAACTTAAGAGTTATCCTTGGAGAGATATAGCCAACAAGAGAAAAAGCCTAAAGAGAAGAAGAAGGCATTGCACTTAAGGCAGACTTTGCAGGATCAGCCTTCTCCAGATCAAACAAACACTTGAAGGAATCTCACTGTAACAAAGAAGATATGGCTATGCTGGCTAAATACTTTAATAGTTTCCTGAAAAAGAAAGATAGAAGGAACTCCAGAAAGTATGAACCCAAAAGATCAAGGGAAGGCACCTCTAGAAGAGATAGGCTAAGAAAGGCTTCGGAAGAAAAGAAGGATCCGGAAAAAGAAGATGCTTGTTTTGAATGTGGAGAAAAAGGCCACTTCAAAACCAAATGCCCCAAGCTTAAAAGAGATAAGAAACACAAGAAGAAGGAAATGGTGGCCACTTGGATCAATAGTGAAGAAAGCAGTTGCTCATCTTCAATAGAAGAAGAAGAAATTACCACTATGCATTCATGGCACTGACTGATCCGAAAGTAGGACAATCCGAAAGAAATCCATCCAAGCAAGATACTGTGCAAATTAAAGAATCAGAATCAGAGACATCCAGTACTGTGGTAAACTCTCACTTTAATTCTGTTTCTAACTTTGAACTTGCTAGTGCTTTAGGGATTGCGATCAAGAATTTGAGGAAGAACATAAAAGCTATTAAATCCCTATGAAGACAAGTGATAGAGCTTGCCAAAGATGGTGAAACATTGGCACAAGATGTCAATTTGATAAGAGCCACTAAGCACATTGATGTGGTTGAAGAAAACTTCTTGAGAAATCAAGTGTAGATCTTAAGTGCTAACTTGAAGAGGTTAGATAGGGAGCTAAGTCTAATGAAGGAAGCATCTAGAAGGAAACCATGTCCTTCATAACCAAGAAGGAATCTAAGGCAGGAACACAAAGAAATCAAAACTTCGGTGCTAAAAAGAATCTAGGACCCTCAAATCAAAAAGAGAAGAAACCTCAAAGGCAATCTGAAGCATAAAGATACACAGCTGCTTAAAAAGGAAAAGCCAAAGTAGTCCATAATAAGCCTCCTGCCAAGCAAAGAAGAAACTATGGAGTAGAGATTGCACCTCTAACCAGCTTACGGGTACATACCGGACAAACATGCATACAAGAAGCTGGATACATGGGAACTTATAGAAAGGAGGATCTTGAAAAGATCCAGAAGAAGCATGAGCAGAACATACCTATCTCAGGGTGGAGGTTTTGTGGAAAAATCAATCATCTTACTAAATTATGTAGATTAAAAAAATGGTTATTATGATGTTTATCCTTGGTCTGAAATGGCTGATAACCCGAGAGGACCCAAATCTGATTAGATACCCAAACCCACTTGATCTATTTTGTAGGTATGCCTTAGATCTACAGTACATCAGCATATATAGTACATTGATAGTGGATGCTCAAGGCACATGACTAGTGATGAGAAAGCCTTCATCACTTTAATCTAGAAGAGAGGTGGAAAAGTAAGCTTTGGAGACAATAAAAAAGGATAGATCATTGGATATGGAACCATTGGATCTGAATTAAAGATAGAGGATGTCTAACTAGTTGAAGGACTGAAGTTCAACCTGCTAAGTGTTGCTCAACTCTATGACAAAGGAAGGAAAGTCACATTTGACTTCAGAGGTTGCTCAATCATTGATAGTAAGTCAAATCAACTCATTCTTTATGCATCAAGAGTGAATAATGTTTATTCTGTTAACATTAAAAATGAGAAAAGGAATATATGCTTGGTGTCTAAAGAAGAATAATCATGGCTATGACACCTGAGGTTGGGACATGTAAGCATGAACCTCCTGTCTAAATTAGCCAAAAAGGAATTGGTTGTGGGTTTGCCTAAGGTTGCTTTTGATAAGGATCACATATGCACTGCATGTCAATTAGGTAATTAGAATAGAAAAAGGTTCTGTTCCATCTCATACATACCTTTCAAGAGAGTTCTTGAACTCTTGCATGTTGATCTCTTTTGCCCAATCAAACCATTGAGTTTACGCAGCAGAGAATACACCATGGTGATTTTGGATGATTATTCTCGCTATACATGGGTTGATTTGCTAGCTAGCAAAGATGAAGCCTTTGACCAATTCTAAAAAATAATCATTCGGATAGAAGTAGAACATGGCATAAGCATTGCATGCATCCGGAGTGATAATGGAGGAGAATTCAAAAATAGGCTCTTTGCTGAATTCTGCGAATCCAAGGGGATTGAACATAACTTCTCTACCCCTTATTATCCTCAATAAAATAGAGTTGTTGAAAGGAAAAACAGAACCATTATTGAGATGGCTAGAATAATGCTAAGTGAGAATTATTTGCCAAAGTATTTCTGGGGTGAGGCCGTAAATATAACATGCTACACTTTGAATAGAGCTCTCATTAGAAAGACCTTAGAAAAGAACCCCTATGAAATTTGGATGGGAAGGAAACCCAAAATTGGGTATTTCAAAGCCTTTGGATGTAAATGCTACATCCTGAATGATAGAGAACAATTAGGAAAATTTGATCCTAAGTCTGATTAAGCAATTTTCCTTGGCTACTCAACATATAGCAAAGCTTACAGAGTACATGACAAACGAACCCTAACTGTGGTAGAGTCAATACATGTAGATTTTGATGAGACTAACCATGTAGGAAGAAGAATTTAAAATCCGGAAGGTATAACTCCGAAAGCTGAAAACTCTGGAGAAAAAGAAGTGCAGATTCTTGATTCCTTCTAGATCAAGAAGTACAGGGAAGAAGATGAAGGAATAACTCTCAACTCAGAAGTTTCACAAGGTTGTCTTAATCATCATGAGATAAACTTTATGGATAATCAAGAAGAAGTTGAAGTAGTTGAGGTACAAGCTCCAGACCAGCATGCAGATCTTTAAAGAGAAATAGGACTCACAGAAATCATCCTATAGAAGCCATTTACAATGATGCCCAAAATCTAGTTAGAACCAAAGGACAACTCAACCGGATGATAAGCCATACTACTTTTGCCTCTCTCATTGAGCCAAAGAAATTTCAAAGTGCTGAAGGAGATGAAAGCCAGATGCTGGCAATGCAAGAAGAACTAGATCAGCTCACCAGAAAGGATGTCTAGGATCTAGTGTCACCATTAAAAGGGAAGTCAATTATTGGCACAAAATGGGTATTGAGGAACAAGCTTGATGAATCCGGAGTTATGGTGAGAAACAATGCAAGACTGGTTTCCCAAGGCTACAATTAACAAGAAGGCATTGACTTTGAAGAAACATTTGCCCCTGTAGCAAGATTAGAGGCAATCCAAATTCTAGGGGTTTTTTCTCATTCATGGGATTCACACTATTCCAAATGGATGTCAAAAGTGCATTCCTAAATGGAGTTATCTAGGAAGAAGTCTATTTCAAGTAACCACCTAGATTTTAAGACTCAAAGCATCTGGATCATGTGTACAAACCAAAGAAGGCCCTTTATAGATTGAAGCAAGCACCAAGAGCTTGGTATGAGAGACTTACTACATTTCTCATATCCAAGGGGTATATCTGGGGCAACGCAGATACAACTCTTTTCATCAAGAAGAAGAAGGATGATGTCATTCTAGTCCAAATTTATGTTCATGACATCATCTTTAGAGCAACAGATGAAAAGATGTGTGAAGAATTTAGCACTTAAATAAATGTAGAAGGAGTCTGAGATGTCTATGATGGGAGAACTCAATTTCTTCCTTCGTTTGCAAATCAAGCAAAGTCTGGATGGGATTTTCATTAATCAATCCATGTACACGAAGGAGATTCTAAAGAAGTTTGAAATGGACAAAAGCAAGCCAATTTCCACTCCCATGGGATCAGATAAAGTTTTATCAAAGGATTGTGAAGGAGAAGATGTAGATCAGAAGCTCAACAGAGGAATGATTGGATCACATTTATACTTGACAGCTAGCAGATCTGACATATACTATGCTATTTGTTATTATGTAAGAAATCAGTCTAATCCTAGGATTCATATCTCAAAGCAGTGAAGAGAATCTTTAGATATCTCCTAGGAACCACTGAAGTAGGGTTATGGTACCCTAATAATGGGAATTTCACTCTCCAAGGATTCACTGATGCATATTATGGCAGAGACACTCTTAAAAGAAGAGTACATCTAAAGGCTGACACTTTTTGGGAGATTTCTTGGTATTATGTTACAGCAAGAAGCAAACTTCAGTTGCTTTATCAACCACGAAAGTAGAATATATGGCAGCAGGAAGTTGTATAGCTGAACTCCTTTGGATCAAGCAATAACTAGAAGATTATAGAGTTCAATCCTAATGTGTTGATGTAATGTGTGATAACAAAAGTGCCATTGATGTGTCAAAGAATCCAGTGCTCCATAGCAGGATAAAGCATGTGAATATCAGACATCACTTTATCCGAGATCATATGATAAAGAAGGATGTTGCATTGGTTTACATTTCAACCAATGAGCAAAGTGCAGACATCCTTACTAAACCATTATGTAAAGATTAATTCAACAAGCTAAGGGAGTCAATTGGAATGTCTAATCCAATTTGAAGGAGAATCTGAAAGACAATCTGGGGTTAATTTGGGTTTTTTTTTGCAAGTCAAGGAAGAAATAATGTTGACTCTACATTTGGAGAGAATATTGCCAGCTTAGCAGACAGGAGTGACTTATCGCAGTAAAAGCGCAAAAGGCAACTATCCAATTTTTGAGTTTCAAACATTACAAAAGCAACAATTATTTTGGAAAATAAACTGTTCTAATTCTCCCCTCTCTCATCAATTTTTACCTGCCACATCATCAATCCAGTCAAAGTTAACGGTGTCCGGATTACCATTATACCCGCACTTTAGGAATTCTATAAAAAAAACCCCCTAAAAAATCCTTCTCCTTTACGCAAGTATTTTCCTACTGTTACTCTACAAATTTCAAATCTTAGAACCCTAAATCCCCAAATTTCTTTCAAACCTACAAATGGCACCTACAAACTCTCAAACCAAAATAATCCTTCGCTCAAAGAATATCTTCAAAGTAGAAGACCTGGATGACTCTGATTTTATTCCGGTCAAGAAGAGTGCCTCTGACACCATTGTTCCTTCAGATTACCAGGGAGATAACTATTTATTCTTAACTGAACCACTCAACCAACTTCTCAGAGATTAGGGATTAGAAACCTTCCTTACCATGCATAACCTGACATATCTGGTATTTGTGAAACAATTCTATGACAATCTTAAGGCTCATAACTACTATGACGCTCTCTAAACCACTATAGATGGCAAGGTGATTACCTGAACTCCAGAATTCTTTGTTACTCATCTCAACATGAATAATGATTGAGCAATACTGAGAATGGATGAAGATGAATAGAAGTTGAAGTATGAACCGTTAAAATGGCTCCCACTGAGATATTTTGGAGATAAATGCTCGACTTACTAGCCAGAATTTCCCATATTCTTACAATTTGTGTTGGCAAAATTTATGCTCATCCAGAAGGGCTCCCTCACTACAGCCTCCTCGTTTTAACATTGTTTTATCCAACAGTGGATATATAGCATAATAGTCAACATGCCAGTACTTCTGATCCACTTCCTTAGGCAACACAAATACAGTCATGAAGGCCTTATCACTAAAATCTTGGTGGAAAATGGAATTGATGTTACCAAGGAAGAATCTGTGGATGGGAAGACCATTCTGGAGGAAACTTCAAAAACCTATCCTTTAGAGAAACATGGGATGGGGAGAAGGCAATTCGGCTAAGGGAAGAAAGAAAAGAAAAGACATGGGTCAAGAAGGCAGGAACTGATATCGCACCGGAAGCTAAGAAATCCAGAACAACTAAGCCAAAAGCTCAAAGGAAACTTAACATCAAACCAGAAGTTAAGGAGCAAGATAAGGACACTCTATCCTTGACCTACTTGATGGCTAAATCTCTAGCCAAAAAGCCAAGAGGGATGTTGATTAAAGTGACTAATAAAAGAAAAAGGCAGGTTTGTGATTGAGATGAGGAAATAGAGGAAGAAGAGCATGTCCCTAAAATGCAGCTCTGGAAGAGGCATGAAGCTTTAAAAGCAAAAAAAGAGAAGCTTCCCATAAAGAAACCCAATGATGGAGTAACAATTCGAGAGCCAACTCCCAAAACAGCCACTCCGGTTAACTTAAGTAAGGGAAAGGAGCTTGTAGTGTTCACTCAAAGGCCAATTCTCAAAGATAATATATTTCCGAAGGATCCCCAATTTACTGAGATGATGTTAGCAGTCCGGGACAACTAAAAGATAAATCTATTAACTAAGGAGCGACCCGGAGGCTTATCCAAAGTAGTAAATATAGTCTACCCATCCTTCTAGCACCAAAAGATCTTGAGCTTCTCAAGAAGGCCAAGTATCTGAATGAAGACCTATTTCCCTTTCAAGCAATATTGGGGCCTCTTCCGAAGAACTTATTAAATGTCAAACCAGAAGTGGTGGAACTGGAATCCTAAAAAAGCAATTAGAGGGAATGGTGAGGACAATACCACCATTCCCAGACAAGAGATGATTATGGTTGCAAGTCCTCTATAGGCAATAGGAAGGGAGACTGAGGACAATTCCAGTCTTCCAAATGTTATGAATATGGATCATAATGAAGAAGAAAATACAGAATCACCTAGATAATTAGGTAATCATTCTTCCACCTATCTCTGTTGATGAAATTTCGGCTAATGATGTCGTGGAAATAGAGGACAACTTGGATGTAGACACCGAAACTGCATCTAAAGATAACCAGTCTAACCTGGAACACAAAGTTTTGGAGGAGGCAGCTAGTCTGAGTTCCAAAGAGCACAATTCTAAAGTGGACTCCAAGGGTGAGGCTAGGCCAGAGGAATGGTTAGAAAAGGATAAGGAAGAAGAGGATAATCTGCTGAAGAGGAGAATAGTCAAGAAAAAGCTAAGGAATCATCTACATCTGAAAGCTCCGAAAGTAGTTCTAGATCAGAGGAATCTTCATCCTTTGAAGAAGCACCCAAATAGCTCACACCTAAGCATAACCCTGCAAGAGCAGATAAGCTAACCACTGCACTTATGATGTTTCAAGAAGTGGCAATAGAGAAGCATGAGGAGAGCCATGTCAAAAGGACTCTTCCAGGCATCTACTCTCAACTCAAATCCGTGGAGAGCATCATTTCTGACAAATCACTTGCTCTAGATTTAAAGTCTAAATTAGGAGAACTTAAGGGCTTAGTGCTAAACATTGAAAGAAGAGTGCAAGGGTATCCCTCAGTAGATCAGATTTCAAAAGCTTTATTGTCAAAAATTACTCCGGTGCTGAATTAGATAAATTCAAATATAGTAGGAGCAAATTGCTTTACTGTTCAAGCCAACACTAGAGTAAATAGCAACTACACCACCCTAATGGACAAAATAACCTCTGCCTCTACAGAAATAAAAAATGAGCTAAAAGAGTATCTTGACAGCAAATTTGAAAACTTGGAAAAATTCATTCCGGAAGCAGCTGAAGAGGGAGGAAAGAGCATTAAATCTGGGGTTACTGAGTTAAGCAAAGAATATCAAGCTACCCAAGAAATGTTAACCAACTTTCTTGATTAAAGCCTCAAGAAACTATTGAAGAAGCAAATGGATGACTTCAGTGATGACCTTGGAAGCCATATATCTGGAACTAATGATTTGATCAAAAATCTTAAGGAGGCTTTCCACAAGGATCTCACTATGCTCAACACAAGTGTCCATAACGTCCAGAGAGATATCTGCCAAGATATAGATCTTATAAAGTCAAGTATGGCTAATCTATCTATCTCTGGACCTTCATCCTCAACTTATAGCCTTCTCCTTCCAATGGCAAATGATTTAGTCAAGCATATAGGCGACACTGGGTTCTTTGGGTACAAATGCGGAGTAACTCTCCTTAAAGATATCTTTCCGTATTATGACAAAGAAGATCAAGCTCATGCACTAAGATGATTTCAGAAATGACCAGATCCCACAAAGAGTTCTAAACCCTAGTCAGACCTATCCAACTCCTTCCTGCCATAGTTGAAACAATTTTTGAAAAGCGCTCCCAAGGAAATGTAGACTACTCTGTTTACTCAGAGGCATGGCAGAAAAACTGGGATAAGAGCACATACATGGTTATTGACCCCCAATTCTATGAAAACAATAAGGGGGAGAAGACCATAACTAGCAGGGGAGAGGTAGTTATGGGTAAATGTTTAGTTAGCTATTATCATCTTGTAAAATCTTGTAATAGCTAGCTTTAAAAAAAATTTCACTTACATGTACTCTATATATCTGTAATTTAAAACTTCATTGATGTTAACCATTGTTAACTACAGAAGTATATATAGCGAAAAACATTTACACAAAATTGCTTCCAATTACAATCTATAATAGTACTTCTAAAATATAGAAGCCAAAGATGCAAAAATATTGGGGGAGTTAGGATGCTTAGACTATGGGGGAGTAAATCTTGTAAATGACTAAGCATCAAGAATCATACTTATATCATATCCCCTTTTTCTTTATTATGCTTAGTTTTTGTTTCCATCGAATGGGGGAGATTGCTGGGAAATAATGATCCGGAAGAAAAGTCAAGCAACTATCTAGATCAAGTTTGAAGAAAAAAAAACTTGTAAAAATTTAAACATATAATCTCCTAAATCCAAATGGAAGCATCCGGTCCAAATCAATCCATAAGGACATCCATTGAAGATCATAAGTACCTAAGCACATAATGGAAGCATCCGATTAAAGTTTGGAAAGGAAACAAACTTTGAACTGCCCAAAACAGCATCTGAAAGAACTGATTGTATTAGCATCCGGAGATATTAAATCTGAACACATTTGGAAGACTTAAATATCTAGACAAAGGGAATAATTAAAAAATTACATTCCCCCCACCATTTGTTCAGAAAGTCAAAGATCCTTTCCCCTTATGAAAGAAAAAAATTGTCGGCTAGCACTTTTCAGAGAAGGACAGAAGGACTAACATGGGAAAGAGAAAAAGGTAACAACCTTTTTCTCCTAGACCAATAGGAATGGCGCGTGAGGATCACACATCCGGTCTAGTGGAGTAAAAGTTGGTGAATCACTAAAATACAAGAAAAATGATCACTGACAACTTTTTAATCCCAATCCCAAGTATTCAAAAGGGTCAAAATCTGAGTCTAATGGATTAAACAATGCCTCTAAAAGCACCACATACTACCTGATCAATGGTGAAGATTTAATTCAACCTCAACAACCCACAATGACTACATTTATGATGCAAGCCTATAAAAGGAAAGCTTCACAAGTTGAGAAGGTACTGGTTGTTTCAAGAAAGAATACACAAGAGAATTTGCTACTACAATCAGTTACTTAATCCCTCCAAGAATCAAACAATTCCAAATCGGTTTGTAAGGATTCCTAAGTGAGTTATATACTTGAGAAACTCTAAAACCAAAACCTTTGAGAAAACCAAAGTGTAAAAATTGCATACTTGGTTGAGTAGTGAGATTGGGATATAGCTTAAAGTTGGTGCTTTAAGTGGGATCTCCCTGTAGGACTCAGCTTAGGTTTGGGGTAGAAATCTAAGTGGTATATCCTACTAAAGATAAGAGGACTTAGCTAGGAGTTGGTGCTTCTAGTGGTATATCCTACAATTGTAAGGCTTGATTCCTGGCAGTTGAAAAGGAATCCACTAGTGGAAAAGCTCGGAGGAAGGAAACTCCGGGGACTGGAGTAGGCGAGGCCGAACCAGGATAAAACTCTGTGTTTAATTTTCTTACTCTTTACTTGTTTGCATTATAATTCATTTTTACATCATCTAGATCCATCATATCTAGAACATAATCAAACACGCTACACTAAGACTTTTTTAAAGTCTGTAAATTCAGTGAAAAAGGGTTATTTGCCCCCCTCTGACCTTATTTGGACCCTCATAGGGACCAACACTACCTCGTCACTTCACCCTCACTTCTGGGTATAACCTTTGCTTTTCACTTTCTTTTTTTAACATAAATGAGGACATTTGTGGTTTTAAGTGTGGGGAAAGGGATTTTTGCTGAAATTTTTGACACTTGCTTTTAAAATTGGTTTTGATGTTGATTGTCCTCATTAAACACAACTTGAGTAAAAGGTATGTCACTTAAATGGACTAATTAAACAAGTATCAATTCTGATTTATCTAGCTAGATTTCGATATCGAGAGCCAATTTAAGAAATGGATGCCCAATTGGCTGAAAACTGAAAGTTGCTTTGTAAGATGCTTAGCCTCGATTGAATATTGAAAAGTGAAACATGATTGTATAATTTGCATGTGCTCAACTTGGACTTAGCCTATATTTAGATTCTTTGTAACATGGAAGCTTTATCGAGACCTTACATTATACCTAGCACTGATCTTGGTGGTTATTTTTTGTTTGTGAGTTTTAAAAATAAACGAAACGAGCCTTACGTGGCTAACAACAGGGTAAAGTCTCTTTTATAGGACCGCTAGAGGAAGAGCAAACTGCGGCTAACAACTGGGTGAAGACTGTTTAATAGGGAGAGGAAAAAAAGAGAGCAAAAATAAGCAATAGAAAAAGTAAAAAAAAAAAAGAAAGTCTGTTGTAGAAAAGAAAAAAATAAGAGAAAAAGAAAAAAAAAAGTGTTATGGCCACCAAGTAAAATTTAAAATAACTTCAATATAAGATCGGAATAAGTCTTCTCATGGCTACAAGGAACTTTAAATAGAAAGTTAAGGTACACTCTCAACTTTAAGAGCAACTAATTGCATGTTTATGTTTATAATTGGTAAAAATTCTTGGGGTTAAGTTTTCGAGCAAGGCCGTAAGCTTTCTAAAAGGAAATTTGTCAATTGGACTACCGTAGCTTTAAAAGGCTCTCATTCAAAACATTGGTGAAAATAAGTCGGTCTTTGCAAAAATGTTTAGGGTCTTTTATTTTATTTAGTTCCTTCTTTTAAGCTTTTAATGTTTGCTAACAAACAAAACACAAGTGTGAAGGAATTTGATAACTCGTAAATATGACTTGTTTCCTGCTTATTTCATTTAATTATTTGAATGATTTGCTGCTGATTTTATGATGATTTTGTACTTATTTAGGTTATGAATGATATTTGGGCTGATTTGGCAAGTTGAGAGACTATAGAAGCATTTTGGAGCTATTTTGAAAACAATCAGTAATTACCATGGAGTCCAAGCTAGCAGATTTCGACCAAATCTAACAATTTTGGGATTTTAAAGCTAAATTGGAATTAGAGAGCTCATATTTTCTAATTGAAGACAAATTTCAAGATTTACATTACATCTGATTCCTATTTTATCTTTACCTTTTTAGTCATTTAGGAAAACTCAAGTTTCTTGTTTAGTTTTTATGTTTAATAAGGAGATTTCTTTCCTATTTATTTTAGGATTTATTTTTAGTATAAATAGGGGAGAACTCTCATTTTTAGAATCATCTTTTGTTTGGTCCTTGTGACCAACGTCTCCTTCTTCTCTTTCTTTAATGAATTACTTTTATTTTTCTTTCAATTTATGAGTAGCTAAGTTTTTATCTTTCGATTGAGGAATAATCAAGGCTAATTGCATGCTGTGAGGATTGTTCTTAATCTTCTTTTGAATTTCAGTTTTCGATTAAATCAGTAACATCTTTCTCATTATCTTTTCAATCTCTTCAATTTGGCCAGTTGTGTTTTTGAAATTATAATAAATTGTTATTTTCACTGCATTTATGCTCATGATAGTTTAATGGAAAATTGTAACACATGATTTCTTTAACAAGTTTTCCTGGTTTATTCGATTTAAATCAATCTGTATGCTTGATCATCATAATTTTGGTTTAAAGTTGGTTTTTCAAGACTTAATGCATTTTTATGATTAAATCTTGACATCTTCTACAAGTGCGTATGATAATTGAGGGTTTTTGGTTTAGCTCATCTAAAATCAATCCCATATTTAGAAAAAGAATTTAACTTATGCTCATCATGGTTATAACCAACTAATTGATATTTTTAATCCATCTTTTATGCCTATGATCAATTGCAACCAAGCTGAGAGTATCCTTAGCCATAAGAGACTTTAATATTTTTATTCTTTTAATTTCAACAATTTTATTTTAAGCATTGAAAACAATCTCAAACACCCCATTTTATTTACTTGTTTTATTTTTGTTGGTCATTAATTTGAATAGAATTGATTTTATTAGTCTATGTAGATTCGATCCTACTTACTCAAACTATAAATCCAATCATTAGAGTAATATGAATTATTTTTGGTGGATTCGACACCCATCATGACATAAATCACAGAGCATAAATGGTTGAATGTGGAACATTTTTAAACTTGTTACCATTTCTATCCACTTTAATTTTGAAAAGAAACCGATAACAGTTTAATGATGTGGCCAAAATTCAAGCTCGAAGAAGAAATACTTAACCTAATTCGTAGGAGCTTAGAGTGAAAGATAGATCAACTCTAGAGTAGGTCAACGGGGAAACATATTTCTTCAAATTGGATTAGACATTCCATTTAGTTCTCTCAAAGTGTTTAATTGATCCTTTCCAATGGGCTTTGTGAATATGTCAGCTCGCTGTTCTTCAGTAGGGATATAACTTAACTCAACTTCTCCCTTTAGCATATGATCTCTTATGAAGTGATGTCTAATATTGACATGCTTCATCCAGTTATGTTGAATTGGATCCTTGGATAGGTCAATTGCACTCTTGTTGTCACACATGACTTCAAGGCATTCAGACTTTACACCACAATCCTCCAATTGTTGCTTAATCCATAGCAGTTTTGCTACACAACTTCCTGCAACCATGTACTCAGCCTCAGCTATACTCAGTGCCATAAAAGTTTGCTTCTTGCTATACCATGTGACTAGACAATCACCAAGGAAATGACATCCTCCAGTGGTGCTTTTCCTTTATAATTTATCTCTTCCATAGTCAACATCAATGTATCCTCTTAGAGTGAATTCAACATTACTTCGATACCATAAACCTACATCAATAAAGCCTAGCAAATACATGAGAATTCTCTTAAAAATAGCTAAGTGAGATTCTCTAGGGTAAGTTTGATATCTTACACAATAACATACATCATATTGAATGTCAGGCCTACTAGCAGTTAGGTAAAGTAGAGAACCAATGATACCTCTGTAGAGCTTACTCTCTATAGGTTTACATTCCTCATCTTTACTCAGAATTGTATCAGTGGCCATACATGTTGACATTGGCTTTGCTTTATCCATGTCAAACTTATTGAGTACTTCCTTGGGATACTTTACTTGACTAGTGAAGATCCCATCATCACCTTGCTTGATTTGTAGACCAAGAAAGAAATTAAGCCCTCTTATCATTGACATTTCGAACTCTTTCTTAATCTGCTAGACTCTTTGCATAGCTTTTCATCAGTTGCTCTAAAAATGATGTCATCAATATAGATTTGGACTAACAACACATCTTGATGCTTTTTCATGATAAAGAGTGTTGTATCTACCTTTCCTCTGACATAACCTTTGCTGAGTAAAAAGTTAGTCAGTCTTTCGTACCAAGATCTTGGAGCTTGCTTCAATCCATAAAGAGCCTTCTTCAACTTGATGACATAGTCTGGATATTTTGGATCTTCAAAGCCCGAGGGTTGTCTAACATAGACTTCCTCTTGAATATAACCATTAAGAAATGCACTCTTAACATCCATTTGAAATAACTGGAATACATCCATTTGAAATAACTTGAAGTTCATATGAGATACAAAAGCACAAAGAATTCTTATGGCTTCAAGTCTTGCTACTGGTGCAAAGGTTTGACCATAGTCAATGCCTTCTTGTCGATTATATCCTTGATCAACTAGTCTTGCCTTATTTCTAACAATATTACCAGCTTCATCTAGCTTGTTGTTGAAAACCCATTTGGGTCTAATAATTGACTTGCCTTTGGGTTTCTCCACCAAATCCCAAACTTCATTTCTTTTGAATTGGTCTAGCTCTTCTTGCATTGTAATCATCCAGTTGTCATCAAACTCATCATCTTCAAACTTCTTGGGTTCAATTAATGAGACAAATGCTAAATGGCTCATCATTTTGTTCAGCTGGCCTCTTGTCAGCACTGGATTTTGCACACTATCAAGAATCTTATCAACTGGGTGATCACTTCTATCTCTAACTTCTTTTGGTAGATCAGGATCAACTCGCTGAGCTAAGTCATTGGTTGAGCATCATCATCATCACCAAAGTTGATTTTTGGTCCAAGTCAACTTCATAATTATCTTTTTCTAGAATTGGATTAGGAACCATCCTGGGCTGGCTGACTAATCCATTGACTTGATTTTGTTCCTTTTTATCATCACTGACTTCTCTACCTGCATTATTAGTTTCATCGAAATCTACATGTATAGACTCTTCTAATGTGTCAGTTCTCTTGACATACACTATGTATGCCCTATTGTGTGTTGAGTAACCCATAAAGATTCCTTAATCAGCCTTGGGATCAAATTTATCCAATTGGTCTTTTGTGTTTAATATGAAACATCTACAACTAACGGCCTTGAGATGACCAACCTTAGGCTTGCTCCCCTTCCAAAGTTCATAAGGAGTTTTGTTCAAAATGGGTGAATTAAAGCCCTATTTAGAATGTGATAAGTTGTGTTAATTGCTTCTCCCTAGAAATTCTATGGTAGGTTTTTATCACTTAGCATTGAACGATCCATCTCCGCAATAGTGCAATTCTTTCTCTCAACAACTTCATTCTGCTAAGGTGTATGAGGAGCAGAAAAGTTGTGGTCAATACCATGCTTGGAACAGAATTCCTTAAACTGCCTATTTTCGAATTCCCTTCCATGGTTACTACGGATTCTATTAATTTTAAGGTCTTTTTTCATTCATAATCTAGGTAGCCGACCTAGAGAATGATTCAAATGTTTCATTTTTACTAGCGAGAAAGATGACCCAAGTGAACCTGGTCAGATCATTTACAACCACAAGGGTGTATTTCATTCCACCTAGACTTGTTGGCAATATAGGTCTAAACAAATCCATGTGTGGAAGATCAACGGGACGAGAAGAAGATATATCAGTTAAAGAACTAAATGTCTTCCTAAACTGTTTCCCAAGTTGGCATGCTGAGCAGATTCTATCTTTTTCAAAGGCTAGAATGGGTAAACCCTCAACAAGTTCCTTTCTGGCTAATTTGGACAGATTGGTCGTATTGATATATCCTAACCTTATATGCCATAGCCATGAGTTTTCCTCCTTTTAAACTAAGCATATATCATTGGAGCATGGTAAATCAATCATATAAACATTATTAATTCTAGGGGCATAAAGAATAGTGGGTCAGAATTACCATCAATGACTGAGTAGCCCACTGAGTCAAAAATCACTTTCCTAACTTTGTTACACGGTTGAGCTAGGCTTAGCAAGTTGAACTTTAGGCCTCTAACAAGAGACATGTTTTCGATTGATGGCTTGACTCCTATAGTGCCACTGCCAACAATCTTTCCCTTTTGGTTGTCTCCAAAACTATTGCCAACAATCTTTCCCTTTTGGTTGTCTCCAAAACTGACACATCCATTCCTCTTTCGCTCCAATGTGATGAATTGGCTTTCAGCACATATCATATGCCTTGAACATCTACTATCCAAATACCACATTCTATTGTCACCAGGGGATCTTAGGCTTACCTGTAAAATAATTAAGTTTTCTTAGATACCTATATCTTTCTCTGGTTGGGTCTCCCCTTGTTAGTGGTGGTCATCCTCGACCAGTCATACTCATTATAGTAACCATTTTTGTGTCTGCACATGACTGTAGCATGTCCTACTTTACCATAAAAATTACATGCGGCCTTAGGATTAGGCCTGCTCACTTTACTCTATTGAGAACCACTCTAACCTTCTCAGAGTGGTGAGTGTGGTTACTCTGTGTATTCCTGCTTGGTTGAGGAGGGACCCACACCTTTTCCAACGTTGTTAATTCAGCAGCTATCTCATCCATTTGCTTAAAGAGATTGTTGTTATATCCTTCATGGTACTCAACTTTTTCTATAAGGTATAAGATATCAAGTGAGGTAGAGGAATTACAATCCTTTAGATCATCACACCTCCTCTAGAGTACTTTGATGTATTTGGCTAACTTCTTAGTCATGTTAATAATATTATTAAGTACTACAGCAAGTTCATCTATTAACAAAGGGGGTTCAGAATTTATCTTATGTTGCTTTCCTTTGTCTTTACTCCTATCAGCTGACTAGTTTACAATGGAAATAGTTGGTTGGTCAGCTGATACATCATTTCTACTGGGCTAATGTTAAATGGCCATAAGATATACATTTGCTAAAACTTGAGCCTCTTCATTAGATAAAGATGATGACTCTTGTTCAGAGTCACTCTAGGTTGCAGCAAGAGCCTTCTTGTCTTTCTTCTTCTTAAACCTATTCTTCTTAGCTTTTGGACAGCTAGACTGAATATGCCCCTTCCCACCATATTCAAAACACTTGATGTCCTTGTTATGGTCTTTGCATGGCCTTTCATTAGCTCCTCTCTCGTACTTGCTTAACTTTCTAAATTTCTGATAGTTCCCATCTTTCTTCATAAATTTCTTGAAATTCCTAGAGACCATTGCCATTTCTTCTTTCATCTCCTCTGGATATTCTTCCCGAGAGGACTCTTCAGCTCTTAGAACAACTGCTCTGTTAGAGCTCTCCTTTTCCTTATGCTTGAATCTCTTAGACTAATCCTTATACTACTTGAGAGACATTTTATGAGTCAACATATTTCCATCAGCTCATCAAACTTGTAGGTCTTCAGATCATGAGCTTCTTTAATAGCACTCTTCTTAGCATCTCATTCCTGTGTCAGACTTCTCAGAATCTTCTTGATAGTCTCTTCTTTAGTGAAGTTCTTGCTAAGTCTTTTCAGCTCATTAACAATATTCATGAATCTAGTGTTCATGTTAGAAATGTCCTCCTTGGGTTGCATGTTAAACATCCCATAATATTTTATAAGAATGTTTATTTTGGACTCCTTTAACTTGTCAGTTCCTTCATAAGTTACTTCCAACTTCATCCAGATCTCTTTAGCAGTTTCACATCTTGATACTCGGTTGAACTCAGCTGCACCAAGAGCACAATGAAGATAGTTGATAATGGATGAATTTTCTTTAAGTCGGGTCAAGTCTTGGTTGTCCCACTCATCAGAGTGCTTCTCAACCCTTACTCCATTCTTTACAATGGATGGAACAAATGGCCCTTCAATAATGGCCAGTCAGGCAAACATGCTTTGAGACTGGATGAAATTCTTCATCATGCTCTTCCAGTAAGTGTAATGCCCTCCATTAAACATAGGAGGCCTGGTTACAGACATTTCTACAGGAAGAATGTATGCTTGAGCTTTTTCGCTAGATTCTCCTTGTCATTTTGACACGTGTTAACCTATTTTGATCTTGGCTAATTTTTATTGGATCAATTACTTGATGGAAGAAAAATATGGCTACCATCAGATTAGGATTTTATTTGATTTAATTAGGTTTATTTCTTATTTTCTTATTTATGATATTTTGTTTCCTAGTTATTTGGTGATTTCTATTTAAGTAAGATTTCGTTCCTTATGCTTTATGGAATTCTTTACTAAAGCTAAATAGGACTTTAGTATTTTATATTTAGTCAATTTAGGATGTTAATTTTGTGCATTAGTGTTAGGAATATTATATATAGATAACTTTTTATGTATTCTAAACTTAGATTTGAGATACTAATAAAATTTCGATTTTTCCTTTGTGGAAATTTCATCCTTCTTTGAGTGCAAGTGATCAAGATCTTTTTCTTAAATTATTATTTTGATTGTGATCAATCATTGTGGCTAGGCAATTGAGAATCAACCCCAAAACAGGTTCTTTCATTCAATTCGAAAGGTTACGTTAACTAGATGCTAGCTTGATTGTTCATTTTATTTGCTAGGATTGGTTGTGCTATTGCCATTTATTCTATCATTATTCATTTTATAATTCATAAAATTCAATCTTCTTTGTATCTTTCAATCTCAATTCACGGTCAAGGAAATTTTTGAGTTTGGATTGCGTTTCTCGTAGCCAAATTCACATTAGTTGGTTATCAGAGCATAGTTTGAGTTGAGGTTTGATTTAAGTCTAGATTTATTCTTTTGGCCATAAATTTTTATATAAAAATTGGATTCTTGCGATTCTAAATCCATTGGATTGTTAAGAGAATGATTTAAATTTCTCAAGAAAACTTCATGTTAAAATTCATTCTAAAACATATTGAAAAACAATTTCAAAAATTCTGAATCTGGAATCTTTTGATTTCTCTATTTTTGTTTTATTCATCGAGTTCCGCATCCATTTGCCTCTAAATTAAATAGGTTCATTGAAGTTGCGTTTTTTTTTTACTTTCTTAAAAAAGCCTTAAATTCATTATTTGTTTATGTGATTGGTGACTTACCGTTTTAATTCTGAGTTTGTAGTGTTCATTTATTTGAATTCATAAACAAAAAAAGAAAAAAAAAGAAAAGCAAGTTTGTTCTATAAATCATCAAAGAGAATAAACTCAAAAAAATAAAAAAAATAAAAGAGAAAAGAAAGCATTAAAAAAACAATTCGAGATTTGAAATATTTATTGGCAAGATTCTTATATTTATAATTCATACAAACTTAATCAATTTTCTTGATACCCTTGTCTTTTTTATTGAACATTGTCTGCCCAATTCTTGATACCCTTATCTTTTCTTGATACCCTTGCCTTTTGCCTCTGATTATTCGATATTGATTAGCTTGATTTATTTAGATCAATCAACATAATACCAAAGAGCGTGGATCGTGTGTGAGTAGTCTGATTTTGTTCTTTTCTTGCTTTTCCATTAAGTTTTTTTTTCAATTTCTGTCTATCTAACCATGTGCCACATGGATAAAAGACTCTTTTGAGGTTGATAAAAAAGATTTAAGGAAAGCTATTGCAGGAATGAAACATTTGCAGCAACAATTTTTTGAAATTAAAGATGATCTAAAAAGATTAGAGCTAGAAAGCACGCACATAAAGCATTATCATCCGAAATGACATAAAGACATTGAGGATTATTCTAAGAAAAAGCAATATGGCCCATACTTGTGTAAGAGCTCTAGGGGACGTCCACATCAAGAAGGTAATCTTATTAACATTAAAGTGAAATTCCTTCATTCCAAGGTAAAAGTGAACCTGATGTAAACAAATTCTTTCATGCTCATTATTGTATAAAAGATAAAGTTTGTAGTATGATTGTGGATAGTGGTAGTTATTGTAATATTACTAGTACAACCATGGTTGAGAAATTGAGTCTTCCCACAACTAAGCATCCAATTCCTTATCCACTTTCACTCAGTGATAACAATGAGGTAAAAGTGACTCAACAAGTCCTGGTCAATTTTACAATTGGGAAATTTCAAGACCAAATTTTATGTGATATCGTACCTATACAAGTGTGTCATTTACTTTTGGGCCTTTCGTGGCAATTTGATCGTTCGACCATTCATAATGGCAAATCGAATAAAATCACCTTAATTAAGGAAGGAAAATGTTACACCTTGTTACCTTCGACACCAGAACAAATTTACCAAGATCAACTTTATTTACAAAATTTAATATGTAAGGAAGAGGTTTTGGTTAAGGAGAGAGAAAACAAGATTTATAAAATTAGTAAGGATGAGAAGAGAGAAAAGATGAGAGAAAAGGCTAGTGAGTTGAGCGAGAGAGGTGTGAGGAGAAAAGAAAGTAAGGGCCTTCTAAAAGCCAATGATCATACATTATACGCCAAAATGAGAGATTTAAAGCAAGATGAAAATATCTATTTAAAAGTTCTTTTATTCAATTGCAAAGATTTTAGCTTGTCTCTAACGAGATCTAATAATATTACTCTTCCTAGTTTGGTTCATTCTTTTTTGCTGAAATTTGATTATCTATTACTGATTGGGCTACCTCCTATTCAAAGAATTTACCATGTGTTTTCTAATATGCTTGGGACATCTTTCAAGGAAACGAAGGAAACTCAAAAGGAAGACAAGAATCTGATGTCGACGAGTTTGATACATGGAAGTTTGATGCGAAGAACTTGCTTTACAGTGACACCGCTTTGACGACGAATCATTTTTAAAGAGGGAGGGAATAATGCAAATAAAGGAGCACCATATATTGAGCATAGAAATGATAAAGAAATTGAACTTAAGAGGAAAAATCATTTCCATATTCCATTTCCATATTTTAATTCAAAGAGTGTTCAATCTACTTTAATTGTGCTAAACGAGAATATTTTGATGATTTGACGTTCAAAACAACTTTCCACAATTTCAAATAACGCAAGCTTGAGAAAAGATGAAGAATACATAACTTTAGTTGAATCATTTGGTCTGGTTAGATTTAACTTCAGTGACCTTTGGGCACGCATGTGTTTGGCATGTGGTAACCCATTGGGATCTTGGTTAATTCTTATTGGATCAATTACTTGATGGAAGACGAATATGACTACCATCATATTAGGATTTTATTTAATTTAATTAGGTTTATTTCTTATTTTCTTATTTATGATATTTTGTTTCCTAGTTATTTTGTGATTTCTATTTAAGTAGGATTGTTTTCCTTATGCTTTATGGAATTCTTTCCTAAAGCTAAATAGGACTTTAGTATTTTATATTTATTCAATTTAGGATGTTAATTTCATGCATTAATGTTAGGAATATTATATATAGATAACTTTTTATGTATTCTAAACACAGATTTGAGATATTAATAAAATTCAGATTTTTGCTTCGTGGAAATTTCATCCTTCTTTGAGTGCAAGTGATTGGGATCTTGTTTTTGAAGTATTATTTTGATTGCGATCAATTGTTATGGCTAGACAATTGAAAATCAACCCCATAACAGGTTCTTTCATCCAATTCAAAAGGTTGCGTTAACTAGATGCTAGCGTGATGGTTTGTATTATTTAAAATTATTGACAGTTGACTTGAACATTGAATCATTGAAATATTCTCATTTAGCACAATTAAAGCAGATTGAACTCTCTTTGAATTAAAATACGGAAATGGAATATGGAAAGGATATTTTCTCTTAAGTTCAATTTCTTTATCATTTCTATGCTCAATATATGGGGCTCCTTTATTCGCATCAGTACGCCATGGTCTTTGCCCCAAGATTGTGAAATCTTTAAAATGAGAAGCACTTGTGATACCACTTGCTGGTCTATATGTGCACAACTCAAAGAGTCAGAGGGGGGGTGAATGACTCGCTATATAAAAACATGTTACTTTTTCGGGATTAAGAAACTCTCCTCTGAGTAGATCAGTAGCTGAGTAGAAACTGAGAAAAACTTCAACACAAAGTAAAGAACACATAGATTTTATCCTAGTTTAGCAACTTGTTATTACATCTAGTCCCAAGAGAGTGTCTTGGATTTAATTCACTAATCTCAACTCCTTACCCTAGGCAAAGAAGCCTTTCACAGAGTGTCCCAATTACGTTGAGTACCCTTCCCACTGTAATCACTCACCTGCTTAGTAGAATACCCTCTTCTACCAGCAACTCAACAGAGTTCTAAACAAGAGCTAGAATCAACTTATAGAAACATTGATCCAGTTACAATAATCAGGAGTTATAGTTCAAATGATCTATTCTAATCTCTCTTGTTGTAAAGCTGAGATTCTCGTTGAGTAGTTGATTTCTTGATCGAACTTCTTTAAAGCTTAGAAATTAACAGAGTTTAGATTCTTAGAAATTTAGGTGTATTCACTAAGTTTTGATGCTTGCCTTCTTGCTCCTTTTATAGTTGAAATAAAAAATGTAGCCATTGAACTTGTCTAGAAATCTTCTGTAGTTTGACAGCTCAGCTGTCCTCTCGTTGCTACTTCAAATTGATCCATTAGGAGATAGAATTACTTCATTTTGAGATAGAAATCAATCCATTAAGAAACAGATTGGGCCATACTTCAAATTTGAATTCTTATCATTTGATGCTGGAAATCTATTAGAGAGAACTAGCGCTAACTTGCTACGTGTCATCTTCCCATTCCTTCTAGTAATATGACGAACTTGTAGAGTCCAGCATTTACAGGAGATACGAGCTGCTTCAATCCAAATTGACTTTGTCTATTCGCAGCTTTTCTCCAGACAATCTTTGTCTTTTATCAGCTCTGGACTTTTATCTTTTTCACGTCATTAATTCCTTTTGTCTTTTATATGATGTCTTTCATTAATGTTTGTAAAAGTAGGAGGACAAAAATCAAGATTCCATTTTTCCATTATTGGAATGGTTAGCGCACTTGAAAACAAAAGTAACTCAGCGAAATAAATAAATAACAAGCACAGCTAAAATATAATCTAAATATCGAGCGCTGAGTGAACAGTGCTTAGTCAGTGAACTAAGTACACAGCTCATCCCAAAACCACTCAGAGTGAAAACTAAATAGCTAGGTCAGCGGAGACTCAAAATTCTACCATCGAATTCAATTACTCCCACTTAACCAAAGACTATATGTTTTTGTTAGTCCCTATGTATACACTCACTGAGTCAAATGGGGGTGACTGACTCACTCAAGAACTAATAAAACTTTTTCGCGATAAATATGACTCCCTTGAGTGAGGTCAACTGGCTGAGTGAAATAGCCGAAAAAGGCCACTAAGTAAAGGACATAGAGTTTTTTATACTAGTTCAGCAACCTGTGCTTACATCCAGTCCCGAGAGAGTGTCTCAGCTTTAATCCACTAATCTCAACTCCTTTACCCTAGGTGGAGAAGCCTTTCACAAATTTCCCAATTATAGTAAGTACCCTCCAAACTGCAATCGCTCACCCGCTGACTAAAATACCCTCTTTTATCAGCAACTCACAATGACTCTAAATTAGAGTTGGATTCAACTTATAGAAACGTTGATCTAGTTACAAGTGATCTAAAATTACATGCTATTTTCTCTTGTTCTAAGTAGATTCTCGCTAAGTTGTGCTTTCTTGCTTGAACTCCTTTAAAGCTTCTAAATAGACAGAGTTTTTACTTCTAGGAAATTCAGGTGTAATCACCAAGTACTAACGCTTACCTTCTTGCTCCTTTTATAGTTGGATTGAGAAAGTAGCCATTGAACTTGTCTTGGCATCTTCTGAAATTGACAGCTTAGTAATTCACCCGTTACTTATTCAAATTGATCCGTTAAGAGATAGAATTGCACTGTTGTGAAATACATTTCAATTCATTAGATTGAAATTCAAGCTCCAATTTAAATTCTTTGTCGTTTGATACCAGTCTTCCGTTAGAGAGAACTCGCGCTAACTTACCACATGTCTTCATCCCATTCCCTCTGGTTTTCTAACATGTTATAGAGTGTGCGATACAAGGTTGGTAGATCTGCAGAATTAGCCAAAGTGGCAATTGACTTGTTGCAGCTTTATATTGGAAGACTTTGTCATTTTCTTCATAATTCTGAGTCTTATCAAGGCATTAATTCTTTTTGTCTTTGTCTCATTAATGTTCTTGCAAAAAGCAACACTAAAAACGAAGATACCTTTTTACCTTAAAAGGTAAGATCAGCAGCGTTGACAGACATAAAGTAACTCAGCAAAATATATCATCATAAACCACACAGCTGAAACAAAATCTAAATATCAAGTGTTTTGAGTGAATAATATTAAGTCAGTGACTTAAGTGACTACTCAATGCAAAAATAGCTCAGAATTAAACTAAATAACTAAGTTAGGGAAGACTTGAAATTCTATCCTTGAATTTACTAACTCTAACACAACCATAATCTATTTATTTTAACATCATTATTGATTTAATTATCCCATTCTTAACTTAATTATTATGATCAAAACTTAAGCACAAAATACAGTCATCCACTAAGTCAGTCCAAACTCGTGCTTGGTTCAACAATCTCCCCCATTTTGATCAACGGCAATCAACTAACCGAGAATTAAATCAATAAGATATTTAGATCAGAGTTGCCTTATACTTATGCTTGATATGTCTTTGTGCAGCATCTTCAATTTCCTCAGAGTGAATGCTAACTCCCCCATAATTCTTGAATCTTCAGAGTTCAGCATTCCTTAAATACTTCTCATATATTTCGGCAAAGGATCAGAGCTTATATATATAGCAGAGAATATATGAAGTTAAGAAGATCTTAACTCAGAACATAAAATGTAACCTTTTCATTAAATAATAATGTAAGTACAGATAATAATGAGCTAGTCTATACTAAGTTTTACATTGAGCACTAATGATTACATAAATTCTATTCTAGTCTTTTGGCATAGGCATGGCTCCCAAATTTGCTCTCCTTTCTTCAAAAGCTTGTTGATCCCATCTGATCTTCTTTTACTTTGGCAGAGCAATCTCCTTGCCTTTCCTTTTTTGGGTCTCAGAATATTCTCTCTGAATGCGCTCCAGATCCTTAGATAGGGTGTAAGAAAATTCATCAATCCTCTACTCTCTTTCCTTCTCTTCCTTTTCATGCTTCTCGCGATCCTTCTCCCCCATTGCCATTGTATCTAAAATGGCTTCAGCTCGATGATCAAACAAGCTCAGAGACTCCTCAAAGGTTTTTAGCTGACCATATACATTTAATGAGAAGTTCTACACAAGTAGCTTATCAATTTCTTGTGATAGCACATCCTATTCTCTGAGAAAAGCAAAAAGACCAACTAATGCACGGGATTGAGAGAGATGTACTTGATATTGAGCTCTTAAACCTTCTTTTGAAATCTGGGTGAGACTAGCCAGAGCCTTGGCCTGATTACTTTCCCTTAAAACCCTCTCCAACATAGGAGTGCTCCTGATGTGAGTAGTGACTTCAGCATGGATTTTGTCTATGGCTTCTCCATTATTGATGACATTTGCTTAAACTTGTTTGATTTGGTCTCTGATATGACAAAGTTTCTAATGAAGTATTGGCTCTAGTTCAGCATCTACCATAACAATATCACTGCTTAAAGCATCTAAAATATTAAGCCTCTTTAAGGCATTAAGCACAGCACCCTCCGAGTCCTTGACTTCCTTGAGCATCTCTTCCTTCACTTTCCTTAACTCAGTATGTAACCCATGATTCCGGGTTACCACTGTTATCAGAACATTTAAACCATCAACAATAGCATTCAGAATTGATGTGTTGTCTTCATTTTCCTTTCTCAAAATGCTATACCCATCTAGCACCTTTACCATTACTTCTAACAAAGGATTAAAGTTGTTGATCATGGAATTTCTAAAATCCCTTTCATCACTAAGCACTTTGCAGTTGCTCTCATAGATCTTTGCCATCTGATTCTTGAGCTTTGCAACTTCTAGCTTCAAGCCACCAGCCTGCCTACCTACAATAGATAACAAGGGCAATTCATGGGATACAATTGCCTTAACCAAGGAGAATTAGGTAGGTACAAATCTGATGTAAGCCTTCATCTCCTCCACTGCTTCCACAAAACCTTGCACTGGCTCCACAACCTTTGCAATCTTCCTCAGGACTTTGTCAAACAATAATCATCTAGCTATTTCAGTATCAATCTCAGCATCAATCCTTAGTTCTGGAAATCTAACTCTCCCCATCCTCCTTATATGTCCCTAGAGTTCAGCATTTGGGTTGAATTAGGGTTGTGGTTGTGGTTGTTGTTCAGGAATCTCCTCAATAATTGGAAGCCCTCTGATTGGCGGAGGTCCTTCTAAGTATAACTGTTCATGCACAGAAGATCCTATAGGGGAAAGGTATGGGATGATGGCTGTTTGGTCATTTTGGTCAGAGTCTTGGTTTGTTTGGTTTAGGTTGGATGTGGATGTTATTTGGCTTTCTGGTAGAAGTAAGGCAGAGATTGGTGCAGGTGAGAGTGGTGTTTGGGTGGATGTGTTTGGGAAAGTAAAGGGTTCAGGTTACCTTCTCCTTCTCTTTCACAGCACCTTCAACAGCGGACTCGCTGACCTAAGTTAGAGAATCCTCAATTAGCTGAGCTCCATGTTCAACTGCATTCACTTCCTCCTCCTTGTCTTCTAGGTCTCCTTCATCCTTATCAATTACAATTTTCATTCTTTTCAACAAACCCCTCTTCCTCTCCTTCCTAGCCTCCTTGACTTCCTCAGCAGACAAAGTGACATGCTAGTCAGAGTTCAGCACATTAAATTCAACAGCTTCTACTTCAACCACATCATCTTCCTCTCCTTCCTACTCTTCTTGATTATTAATACCTTCTAGAGCTCCTATCATCTCTTCAACAAATTCTTCCACTTCTTTCTCAGCTAAGCTAGTTACAGCCTTCTACAAAATTTGCTCAGTGCTAGCCTTAGCCTTAGCTGCTGTTGCTGCTTCCTCAGCCTTTCTCCTCATAGTGGCTTCAATTTCCTCCTACTTTTTTCTAATTCTCTCTTCTTCAGCAGGTCTAACTTTTTCAGCTTCTTCTACATCTTGGACAACTCCTGTCCCTCACTTTACCATCAGCTTTTTCATGGGCTGACCTATTTGGGGAATAGGAACTGATGTAACTTCCTTTCCCTTTATAGTCACCTAACCTAGCTGAGCAGCATCTGCCTTTCTCTTTCTCTCCCTTTTTAGAGGCATCTCCTCTCTCAACTCTTCTTTAGTCCTTTTTTCTTCCTCTATCTCTTGAGGAGTCAGTTCCCTTCTTTTATCTTCTTTAACTTCCTTAGAATTTCTTGATTTCCTTGGAATAACAGTTGGAACTGAGCTCACTGAGCTCCCTTTCTTCTCCTTCTTAGAGTCCTTCCTGACCTCCTTCTTCACTACATTCTTCTCTAGCATATCCTCTCCTCTTTCTGCTCTGAGTTAGGTGATTCTCTTGAGCTCCTTAGCCACAAAGTCATCCAAGGTAAGGTCCTCCTCATGAGGCTCAATAGGCTTCATTTTTATGATAGCCTTGGGATCCTTTACTCTGACTTCCCCTCTTTTTAGCTTTATATACTTTGTGTTTGCAGGTCTTGCATTTGCTTTAAGTCCATGAAAGTGAGCATTGCTCAGGATTTTGGACTCAATTACTTTCATTTGGATGTTACTCTTGATAGTCCATCCTTCCATTTCAATCTCATAAAGCCTGCATATTTCCATAGCCAGTTGTCCATACACCTTATGCTTACAGACCTTCAAGAATCTGTGAAGTATGGCTATAGGCCAGTTAATGTCCATGCCATGGGTTAGCGGATAAATAAACACTCTTTTAAACTTGGAACAGCTCCCTATAGAGCCTATCTTGGGCAGCAGTACCTTGGTTACTAGCTCATGTGCTTGTTTTCCTTCTTTTGTAAACATAGCAGCTATAAGCTCACCAGCCTTGTAGTCTATAGGAACTTCATAATCGATAGGAATATCAACATGATCTTCATCATTGATAACTCGCAGCTTTAGTCCTCTTTCCTTCATTCCCAGTGGACCTGCAATAAGCTTGGGGGTGATATACACTTTCCTCCCCATCATAGTGGTTACAAACAGGTCCTTCTGACCTTCCACCATATGAATTCCATTATAGAATATGTCCAAGATCTCCTCATAACATCCATTAGGTAGTTCAAAGAATCCTCTAAAGTGGTGCTAACGTGCCCACTACCCAAACCTCTCATCGTTATGGAAACTCAGCATGTCTACTGTGGTTGGATGATCTACTTCCGTTTTCTCCATAAAACACTAAGATGTTGGAATGTACTTGGTTCCGGCCGAAATTATGAGTTCTTTGATCTTATCCATACTGATTGCTAACTGGGCCATATGATCTCTGGTAGTAACCCAGTATGTATCTTTCTTATTTCTCACAAAGAGATCATATTTCCTCCCTGATGTGCTCATCATGGTGAATTTTCTTTGAGAGAAGTAGAGATTTTAGGAATTTAGGAAGGAAGTTATAGAGAAGGGAATTTTGGTAAAGTAACCTTTCCTCTTTCTAAATTTCTCCTTAAATAGCCAAAAACTCTTCATATAAACCTACAAAGCTACATGTACAACTTATAATCCATGGTCTTAAGTTTCAACGGTTAGATTGCACAACGTATACCGTAAGATTAATGAATGCGAGAAACACGGAATAACTGCTCTTAATATGGATCGTTTCATAACTTGCTACCGTTTCTATCAAGTTTATATTTGAAAGATAACCAGTGACAATTAATGACGTGTCCAAAATTTAAGCGGCAAAAGAAATACTTAACCTAACTAGCAGAAGCTTAAAGTGTGCCCTAGTTTGGTCAGCTCCAGAATAGGTCAGAGTGAGATGTATTTCTTCAAATTGGATTGTACATTCTGATCAGCTCTCTTAGCGAGTTTTACTGTTCCTTTCCAATAGGCTTTGTAAATATGTCAGCTCGATGTTCTTCAGTTGGAATATATGTGAGCTTGACTTCTCCTTATAGCATATGATCCGTTATGAAGTGATGTCTAATATTGACATGCTTCATCTTACCATGTTGAACTAGATTCTTGGATATATCAATTGCACTCTTGTTGTCACGCATGACTTCAAGACAATTTGACTTTATACCATAATCCTCCAATTGCTGCTTGATCCATAGTAGTTGTACTACATAACTTCCTGCAGCTATGTACTCAACCTAAGCTGTATTCAGAGCCACAGAAGTCTTCTTCTTACTGTACCATGTAACTAGATCATCACCAAGGAAATGACAATCTCCTATGGTGCTTTTCCTTTTAAGTTTGTCTCTTCTATAGTCAGCAACTGAGTATCCTCTTAGAGTGAAGTCTGTATTACTTGGATACCATAAACCTGCATCAATAGAGCCTAGCAAATACCTGAGAATTCTCTTAACAGCAGCTAAGTGAGATTCTCTGGGGTCAGCTTGATATCTAGCACAATAGCATACATTATATTGAATGTCAGGCCTACTAGCAATTAAGTAAATTATAGATCCAATAATACCTCTATAGAGCTTACTCTCTATAGGTTTACCTTCATCATCTTTACTCAGAATAGTATCAGTGGCCATGGGTGTTGACATTGGCTTGGCTTTATCCATGTCAAACTTCTAGAGTACTTCCTTTGCATACTTGGCTTGGCTGATGAAGTTCCCATCATCACCTTGCTTGATTTGCAGCCCAAGAAAGAAATTAAGCTCTCCCATCATTGACATTTCAAATCCTTTCTTCATTTGCTGACTGAATTCTTTGCATAGCTTTTCATCAGTTGCTCCAAAAAATATGTCATCCACATAGATTTGGACTAGCAACACATCTTGATGCTTCTTCTTGATAAACAGAGTTGTATCTGCTTTCCCTCTGACATAACCTTTGCTGATCAAAAAGTTAGTCAGTCTCTCATACTAAGCTCTTAGAGCCTATTTCAATCCATATAGAGCTTTCTTCAGCTTGAAGACATGATTTGGATATTTGGGGTCTTCAAAGCCGGGGGGCTGTCTGATATAGACTTCTTCTTGAATATATCCATTAAGAAATGCACTTTTCACCTCCATTTGAAACAACTTGAAGTCCATATGGGATACAAAAGCACAAAGAATTCTTTGCTACTGGTGCAAATGTTTCTCCATAATCAATGCCTTCTTGTTGATTGTAGCCTTGAGCAACCAGTCTAGATTTGTTTCTAACAACATTACCAGCTTCATCTAGCTTGTTCTTGAAAACCCATTTGGTGCCTACGATTGACTTTACTTTGGGTTTCTCCACCAAATCCCAAACTCCATTTCTTCAGAATTGGTCTAGCTCTTCTTGCATTGCAATCATCTAGTTGTCATCAAACTCAGCATCTTCAACTTCTTTGGTTCTATCAATGATACAAATCTTGAATGACTCATCATTCTGTTTAGATGACCTCTAGTCAGCACTGGATTTTGCACACTATCAAGAATCTTATCAACTAGGTGATCTCTTCTTGCTCTGACTTCTTTAGGTAGATCAGGATCATCTCGCTGAGCTACAGTCATTGGTTGAGCATCCATATCATCACCAAAGTTGATTGATTAGTCCAAGTCAACTTCATTTTCATTTTTCTCTTGTACTGGAGGAATAATTATGGGCTGACTGACTTATCCACTGACTTGTTCCTTTTCTCTTTCATCATCACTGCCTTGTCAACCTGCATTGTTAGTTTCATCAAAATCTACATGCATAGACTCCTCTAAAATGGCAGTCCTCTTGACATACACTCTGTATGCCCTATTGTGCGTTGAGTAACCCAGAAAGATTCCTTCATCAACCTTGGGGTCAAATTTAGCCAATTGGTCTTTAGTGTTTAATATGAAGCATCTACAACCAAAGGCCTTGAGATGACCAACCTTGGGCTTGCACCCCTTCCAAAGTTCATAAGGAGTTTTATTCAAAACTGGGTGAATTAAAACCCTATTTAGAATGTAACAAGCTATGTTAATAGCCTCTCCCTAGAAATACTTTGGTAGATTGTTATTACTTAGCATAGAATGACCCATCTCTACAATAGTGCAATTCTTTCTCTCAACAACCCCATTCTATTGAGGTATATGAGGAGCAGAAAAATTATGGTCAATACCATGCTTGGAACAGAATTCCTCAAACTGCCTATTTTCGAATTCCCTTCCATGGTCACTACAGATTCTATTAGTTTTAAGGTCTTTTCCATTCATGATCCGAGTAGCCAACCTAGAGAATGATTCAAATGTTTCATCTTTGCTTACTAGCAAGACAATCCAAGTGAACCTAGTCAGATCATCTACAACCACAAGGGTGTATTTCATTCCACCTAGACTTGTTGGCACAACAGGTCCAAACAAATCATGCGTAGAAGATCAAGGGGAAGAGAAGAAGATATATCAGCTATGGATTTTAAAGGTCTTCCTAAATTGTTTCCCAAGTTGGCATGCTGAGCAGAGTCTATCTTTATCAAAGGCTAGATTGGGTAATCCCTCAACAAGTTCATTTTTGGCTAATTTGGATAGATTAATCATATTGATATGTCCTAACCTTCTGTGCCATTGCCATGAGTTTTCCTCCTTGGAAACTAAGCATATATCATTCGAGCCGGGGGATAAGTTAAACATATAAACATTATTAATTCTAGAAGCGTAAAGAATAGTTTGGTCAGAGTTACCATCAATGACTGAGCAGGCCGCTGAGTCAAATATAACTTGACTGCCTTTGTCATATAGCTAAGCCACGCTTAGCAAGTTGAACTTTAGGCCTTTCACCAAAGACACATTATCAATTGAAGGCTTCACTCTTATAGTGCCATTGCCAACAATCTTTACTTTCTTGTTGTCTCCAAAACTGACACTTCCATTTCTTCTTCGCTCCAATGTGATGAATTGCTTTTCATCACCTATCATATGCCTCGAGCATCCACTATCCAAATACCACATTTTGATGTCATCAGTAGATCTTAGGCTCACGTGCAAAACAATTAAGTTTTCCTAGCTACCCATGCCTTTTTCTGGCTGGGTCCTCCCTTGTTAGTAGTGGTCATCCTTGACCAGTCATACCCATTATAGTAACCATTTTTGTGCCTGCACAAGACTGTAGCATGTCTTGGCTTACCACAAAAACTACAAGCGGCCTTAGGATTAGTCATGCTAGCTTTACTCTTTTGAGAAACCTTCTTAGAGTGGTGAGTGCGGTTACTTTGAGTATTCCTGCTAGGTTGAGGAGGGACCCACACCTTTTTCAAAGCTGTTACTTCAGGATCTAGCTCATCCAATTTCTTAGAGAGTTTATTATTATATCCATTTTGGTATTCAGCTTTTTCCATCAGGTATAGGATGTCAAGTGATGTAGAAGAGTTGACATCTTCTATATCATCACATCTCCTCTAAAGTACTCTAATGTATTTGGTTGACTTCTTAGTCATATTAATAACATCATTAAGTACTACGGCAAGCTCATCAGAAGAAAAAGGGGGTTCGAAATTTACCTCAAAGTTATTTCTTTTGTCTTTGCTTTGGTCACCCGATTGTCTAGCAGCGGAAGTATTTTATTGGTCAGCTGACTCTGAGTGAACTAGATCATCCTTAGCCATGAGACATACATTGGCAGAGTCATGTGCCTCTTCATCTGAAGATGATGACTCTTACTCAGAGTCGCTCTAGGTAGCAGCAAGGGCCTTCTTACTCTTCTTCTTCTTAAACTTGTCCTTCTTAGCTTTAGGACAGCTCGACTCAATATGCCCCTTCTCACCACATTCAAAGCAGTTGATGTCTTTGTTATGCTCTTTATTGAAATCTTTTCGTGGTCTATCAACAGCTCCCTTCTTGTACTTGCATATCTTTCTGAACTTTTGAAAGTTCTTATCTTTACCCAGATATCTCCTGAAATTCTTGGTCATTAGAGCTATCTTTTCTATCTGTCCACTGGATATCCCTCCTCAGAGGAATCTTCTACTTTATCATCATCAGCTTTCAGAACAACAGCTCTGCTTGAGCTCCCTTTCTCTTTAGACCTATACTTCTTAGACACATCTTTATATTGGTTCAAGGACATCTCATGAGTCAGTAGAGTTCCAATCAGCTCATCAAACTTATAGGTCTTCAAATCATGAGCTTCTTCAATAGCACTCTTCTTGGCTTCCCAATCCTGAGTCAAACTTCTCAAGATCTTCTTCACAGTTTCTTCTTTTGTAAAGGACTGTCCAAGTCTTTTTAGCTCAATGACTATGTTCATGAACCTGGTGTTCATGTTAGAAATATCCTCCTTGGGCTTTATGTGAAACCATTCATAATCCCTCATAAGGATATTGATCTTAGACTATTTCACCTTGTTAGTACCTTCATAAGTTACTTCCAAATTCTTCCAAATCTCTTTGGCTATCTCGTATCCTAAAATGCAATTAAACTCAGTAACATCAAGAGCATAATGAAGATAGTTGATAGTAGCTACATTCTCTTTAAGTCAGGCCAAATCATTATTATCCCATTCAGTAGAGTACTTATCAACTGTAACTCCATTCTTCACATGCGATGGAACATATGGCCCTTCTACAATAGCCATCCATGCATGCATACTCTGGGACTGAATAAAATTAGTCATTTTGTTCTTCTAATAAGTATAATGCTCTCCATTGAACATTGGAGGCCTAATAACTGACATGCCTTCAGGTAGAATGCAAGCTTAAGCCCTTCCACTGGATTCTCCTTTGTATGCCATGGTCTTTCTCTCAAAGATTGTGAAATCTATAAAAAGAGAACTGCTTTGATACCACTTATTGGTCCTTATGCGTACACTCACTGAGTTAGAGGGGGGTAAATGACTCACTAAAGAACTTATAAAAAAATTTTGCGATAAATATGAGTCCTCTAAGTGAGGTCAACTGGCTGAGTGAAATAACTGGAAAAAGCGAGTAAAGGACACAAAGATTTTTATACTGGTTTGACAACATGTCCTTACATCTAGTCCTGAGAGAGTGTCTTAGCTTTAATCCACTAATCTCAACTCCCTTACCCTAGGTAGAGAAGCCTTTCACAAATTTCCCAATTACAGAAAGTACCCTCCAAACTGCAATTGCTCACCCGCTGACTAGAATACCCTCTTCTCTCATTATCTCATAATGAGTCTAAGCTAGAGTGGGATTCAACTTATAGAAATGTTGATCCAGTTACAAGTGATCTAATATTACAATTGATTGATCTATGCTATTCTCTCTTATTCTAAGTAGATTCTCGCTGAGTTGTGCTATCTTGCTTGAACTCCTTTAAAGCTTGTAAATTGACAGAGTTTTTGCTTCTAGGAAATTCAGGTGTAATCACCAAGTTCTAATGCTTTCCTTCTTACTCCTTTTATAGTTGGATTTAGAAAGTAGCCACTGAACTTATCCTGGCATCTTCTAAAATTGACAGCTCAGTAATTCACCCGTTACTTCTTCAAATGAATCCATTAAGAGATAGAATTGCACCGTTGTGAAATACATTTTAATCCGTTAGATTGAAATTCGTGCTCCAATTTGAATTCTTTATAGTTTGATGCTAGTCTTCCATTAGAGAGAACGCATGATGACTTGTCACGTGTCTTCATCCCATTCCCTCTGGTTTTCTGACATGTTACAGAGTGCACGATACAAGGTTGGTAGATCTACAGAATTACCCAAAGTGGCAATTGACTTATTGTAGCTTTGCATTGGAAGACTTTGTCATTTTCTTCTTAATTCTGAGTCTTGTAAAGATATTAATTCTTTTTGTCTTTGTCTCATTAATGTTCCTGCAAAAAGCAACACTAAAAGCAAAGATACCTTTTTACCTTAAAAGGCAAGATGAGCAGCATTGACAGACATAAAGTAACTCAGCGAAATATATCATCATAAATCACACAACTGAAATAAAATCTAAATATCAAGTGTTTTGAGTGAATAATATTAAGTCAGCGACTTAAGTGACTACTCAGCGCAGAAACAGCTCAGAGTTAAACTAAATAACTAGATCAGCGGAGACTTGAAATTCTATCCTTGAATTTACTAACTCCAATACAACCATAGTTTATTTATTTCAACATCATTATTGATTTAATTATCCCATTCTGAACTTAATTATTATGATCAAAACTTAAGTACAATTGAGTCATCCACCGAGTCAGTCCAAACTCGTGCTTGGTTCAAGAGTTTTAACATCATTATTGATTTAATCAACTCACACTTAACTTAAATGAAATGATCAAAACCTTAAACGCTACTGAGTCATCCACTGAGTCAGTCTAACCTTGTCTGGGTTAAACACTATGATTATTATGGATAATGGTATCATAAAAATCAAAACTAGGCACTGCCTAGGTGGAAATATTGACTAAGCATTGTAGAGGCGGCAATGAATCGGCTTAGCGCCTGATAGCGCCCTAGGAATGAAAAGTCGGGCGGCAAGCCCCAAAATAGCATCTAGGCATGGATTTTTAATAACATTGTAAATTAATGCATCTAATTTATTATGTACTATAATTTCAGGGAGTCGTGCCACAGTACACTAATTTGTGGGTCCACCCCTGATCACAGCATTAGGAGAAAATCTAGTCATACTCTTTAAAAGTGAAAAAGTGAGATAAAATATAAACCTCTTCAAACATGACTTATTGCTAATGATTCGATGATCCCTATAGGACGTGGTCAATGAGAATCGATTATCAAGGATAGGTAGACCGATAAAACAACAGTAGCCACAAATACAATTCTGAATCAGGACAAAATGTGTTGGTCCCTATACAAGTACAATTAGGGTCAGAGTGGGGGGGTGAATGACCCTTTTTACGGAATTTATGGACTTATAAAAGTCTATGTAGCGTGTTTAAATATTCCACAATCAGTGGATCCGGATGATGCAAAATGAATAAAATGCACTAAAATAAAAGTTTTAAGTAAAGAAATTCAAACACAATGATTTATACTAGTTCAGCCCTACCTACTCTAGTTCCCAGAGTTTCTTCCTCCGAGCTTTTAAATCCACTAGTGAGATTTCTTTCGATGGCAGAAATCAACCCTTTACAGTTGCTATGGAGATTTCTTCTTCTCCGGAAGTAGGATATACCACCTAGCTAACCCAAGCTTGGCTGAGTCCTTTGTACTTTGTCTATAGAAGTTGTAGTCTCTTCCGGATGTAGGATATACCACTAAACCACCGAGCTTGGCTCAATCCTTTTCTTTAGTAGGATATAGCACTCAAACTTTACCCAAGTTTAAATTAAGTCCCACAGGGATATACCACTTAAACTACCCTAGTTTAAGCTAAGTCCCCATCTCAATACTCACCAAAGTATGAGATTTTACAACTTTTATCTAGGGTTGGGTTTTGAATTCTTCAAGTTTTCTAATTTTTTCTTGAGAATTCTTACAAACAGATTAGAGTTGTTTGGTTCTTGAGGGGATTGTAAGTCATTGATTGAGTAGCAGTTTTCTTAATGTAATAGCTTTGTAAAATCAACCAGCATTTTCTCAACTTGTGAAGCTTCCCTTTTATAGGCTTGGATAATAAATGTAGCCATTGTTGAATCTTCAATCTTCACCGTTGATCAGATTTAAGATGGCACTTTCGGAGTTGTTGATCTTTCCGTTAGACCCAATAAATGACCCGTTGAATTTGTTAGGATTGATGCGGCAAAGATGTCAATTGGCATTTATTTTGATTTTTGTGTACTTCTAAATTCTATGCAACTTTTATCTTCATTTGGACTCCACACGCCTTTCCATTGGTCTAGGTTGAAAAGGTTGTTACCTTTTTCTCTTTCCATGTCAGCCTTTTTGTCCTTTCCTAAAAGTGTGTAAGCTTTTGCTTTTTCATTCTCCAAGGCAAAAGGCATATTTGACTTCAGTTCAATATGGAGAGAAGGATGATTTTGAACATTTTCCCTTTATCTTGAGAGTTGATTCTTCCAGATATCTTCAGACTCTAACTATACCGGATGCTCTTCAATCAGTAATCTTCTCCGGATGTTGTTTTCTTATACTTAGGAGATGCTTTCTTCTATTCTCGAACCAGATGCTTGTATTCTTGGACTTAGTGATTTGTTTCCTTTACAACCACTATCCAGGTGATCTTTTTAGACTTGGTATTTTGTTTCCTTCAAAACCTTGATCCAGATGCTTTCTTCTTGAGGTTTTTATGAAGTTTTTCGTATGATTGATTTCCAACAATCTCCCTCATTTTAATGGAAACAAAAACATAAGGACAGAAGCATATTAATGTCGAAAGATGAGCTAAGTATGATTCTTGATACTATGTCATTTACATTTTTCTCCCCCAAAATCTATCATCCTAACTCCCCCAAAGTTTTTGCATATTAGCTTCTAAGATTTTGAAATACAATTAATTGTTATACTTAGAAGCAGATTTTTTTGAATGAGATATTTCACTATATATAACTTCTGCTATTAACAATAGTTAACATCAATGAAGCACAGGTTTTATAAATACAGAAGTGAATAAGTGAAAATTTAAGTACATAGCTTGCTATTACATAAGATTACATGGTTCAAGTTATGCAAAGCTAAACTACTTCTCCTTCTCTTTGCCTCTATTAGCTTCTTACTCCTTTTCTTTCTTCCCCTTTTTATTTGCATCTTCTGGAGGGTCTATAACCATATAAGTTCTTTGATCCCACTTCTCTTTCTAGGCCTCCGATAGTATAGTGTAATCTTCATTTCCTACTAAACACTACTCGTTTATCTTATCAACAGTAGCAGGAATGAGATGAACAAGTTTAATGAGCTTCCAAAGCTGGGCATAGTATTTGGTTAAGTTGGGGTGCATGGAGAGTGCATAATCTCTATCATCTTTTTTAAAGAAAGGAAACATTCCTTGGAGCAGGGTGAGTGAGCATTGGCACCCATTAAATCCAGTGTCACCAATATTCTGTACAATTTGTTGGAAGAGGGGAAGTAGAAGATTCTGTGGAATAGCTGGGGAAGTAGTTGAAGTAGAAGTAAAAGGAGTAGTGAGGCTGAGTTGAGACATACCAGTATTGAGCTTTTGTATCTCCTTAATGATTGACTTTCTAGCATTGTGGATACTCTTGTTCAGGTGTTGAAGCTCTATGTTAAATGTTTCTCGCCAATTCCTAATATTTTGATCCATAGAGAATAGGCCGGGTTGGCAATCACTCCTTATGTCCTTAGCTACTTTATCTAGGAGGGTTGGCAAGTCAGTTTTGGGGAATTTGGGCAGCTTCTCGTTAAATGCTTTTCGCTCTATTATGAGATCAGAGAATCCGAAGGTTATGGCACTTCCTCCTTGAGTAATAGCTGAGGGAATGGATTTAAGTCCTCAAACTTCTGATCCATGTATTCATTGAGCTCAGATTTATGCTCAGTGGAGGTAGATGTAACATGCCAAAAATGGTTGCACAATTATTTTCAACTCCGGTAGCAGCTTGAGTAGCAGAGCGGTTTGCCGTTGTGATTGCTGAGTTAAGCTGTTGCATAACCGGAGTGATCTTGGATAAGGAAGTGGTAGCAACTTGTTCTGCAGTAGGGAATTGGTTGACCTTGTCCTCAATATTTTTGATAATAGCCTTTATACTCTCCAATTCACTCTTCATATCCAAAAAAGGGTTTTGTCCTTAACAAGTTTTTCTACAGCAATAAGTCGTTGGCATATTTCCCGGAGCAATGGCTTAAGGATATTATCATCTTTATTTCCATCTAAAGCATCTTCTTCCAATAATTTCAGTGCCATTCTCATTTTCTCAGCTCTAGAGGGTTTTAGAGTGCTTGCTTTCTTTTCCTCTTCACTAATAGTTTCATACTCTAAACTAGAGCCAATTCAGGATACCTCTGAGCTTGAAGATTCTTTACCCTCCATTTTGTTTACCTCCTTCTTTCCTTCCTGAATCTCAGTTCTATTCTCCACATTTTACTCTCCCTCCTTATGGGCATTCTACGTAGCAGTATGCTTATTTGCCTCCCTATTTCCTTCTTAGATATCCTTCTCAACAACCGGATCCTCCGGAATGACCTCACTCATTGAGGTAGCCAATGTGGCATCCTTATTAGAACCCAGATCAATTCCCTCCTATGGTGCATTTAGTACCGGGTTAGGCTCATCTACCTTGAATGCACTTTGCGATTTAATGGTATCCAAGTTGCCTTGATTTTCAACCAACTCAATAGTTTTAGCGTTATCTTGATGGGTTTAACAGTTACTTCCTTATGTTGTTGTTCCGAATGGACTGATTCCTCTGTATGTGGCTTTTCACGACTTTCAATTTCTACTACTTCAACATCCGCAACCTCCGGGTTAAGAAGGGATTCAGGAAGAGGTTGTGTGCGCGGTTAGAGATTCAAATTTCTTAATTCATCTTCACTATACTTTACTTTGAGATGGTGTAGATCCAATGGAGACACAAGAATTAGTGGAGTGGGATCTATAGAAGGGACTGTTTGACCAGATGCTCTGGATGAGCCTTCGGGTCCTTCAATTGAGAGGATAGGCTGATTGGCTTTTTTGTTCTCTTTGACATCATCCATCATCTCATTAAATTTCAGACCCTCCGGATGAACGGTCTTGGAAGTTAACTCTACATTCTTCCCTTTACTTTTCTTGGCCTCAGCCATCACTTCTGCTCTTGTAAGCTTGGGCACTAGTTCATTGATGGATATCCTAGCATCGGTTTCTTTGGAGTAGACTTATCTTTCTGTGCCTTGAGGGCTTGAGTAAAAGTTGTACCCCTTTTTATTAGCTTCCTCTTAGGGACAAGTTCCTCTTCTTCAGTACCACTTCTCTCAGTAGCAATATCTCCCTCTACCATCTCCTCAAGGGATTTTTTAGCCCCTCTCTTACTTCCGGTTCTTATCGCAGCAGCTGCAACTGTGATTGGCTCACTTTCCTCAAGATTATCTATTTTCTTGCCCTTCTTGGCAGTAGCTTTTATAAGCGTCCTTCTAGGTTTCTCTAGAGTATTCTTAAGGATTTGACTCAGAGTCATTGAATCCTCATTAACCTCTACCACTTGTTCTTCTACCACCAGATCTAGGTTAATTTGCTTTTTTAGGCTTTAAGCCTCACAGTTCTAGCCTTCTTTGTAACTACCAGAGCCTTCTCTATAGTGCCACCGATTTTTCTTACTCTACTCTTCTCCTGCTTCACTCTTCTCTACTCTAAGGCCTTAGCCTCATCCCAATGTTCACCATGGGTCAATTTTAAGAAGTTCTTCTCTAGGATTGCCTTCCCTCCACCGACTTTGTTCCAGTGAGATCAATGGCATTTACAGTGAGAATTTTTATGATAAGAGCTCTATGAGAGCATTTGTGTTACCTAATGTAGTGGATGAGCATGAAAGGCATGTTGAGTACTCTGCTTTCCACCCAATGTTAAGGACATAGTGTTGGAAGGCTGACGTTGCATTAAGAGACCCCTTTCGGATTAGGACAAACTTGGCTAGAATGAATTGAAGTAGCCTTGGAGTTATATGCCAGCGAGTGGAGCATTACTCTCCAAAATATCTCTCTGGAAGCCAGAGCTTGGAAGCATACTTTACTATCTGTTCATCCCCATCAGTCCTTATAATCACCCCATCATTTTTCATGTTGAAATGAGTTACGAAGTGATAGTAATGGTTTTTCCTTGCACCTTTGTCCAGAGCACATCAAAGTAATAATGGGTTATCATAATATTCTTTGACAAGAACTGGGTAAGTGGGGTTTTTCATCCGGAGGAAGACCTCTAGACATTTGTCCTTTAGAAGCTGGGAATAGGGTTCGGTGTTGAACAAGAATTCATCACCCAGATGATCAGAGGGGATTATTGTGTCTGAGCATTTAAGTTTCAACGGAGTGAAGTCCGCATCCTTGAGTTTAGTTGCCAAAAATTTATTCTTTAGACGAAGAGGTGGTTGATTTGTGGTGTTGGCCATTTGAGAGACTTTGAGAGAAAGATCTTGAAGATTTTAGGATTCTAGGGAATTTTCTGCAGAGTAACAGTAGATGATTACTTGCATGAGGAAGACAAGGATTTTGTGGGGTTTTTTTATAGAATTTTGAAGGTAAGGGTAAATTGCTAATCTAGATACAGTTAAAACTAAATGGATCGATGAGATGATAGTTAAATTTTAGGAGAGAGGGTAATAGCGTTAAACCAGAGAATGGGAACGGTTTATCCTTTTTATAACTATTGTAACTTTATCGCGCGTGATATGCATGGTAAACTTTTGAATTCAAAAGTAAACAATTACTTTTACACATTTATTACCATTTGTCAGCTTTGTCTGCTTACCTAGCAATATTGTTCTTCCAAAGCCAGAATTGATTCACTTCCCTTTTTCTCCTTGACTCCTAAACTCTTGAAGACTTGAGTAACCATATATTTGTCTTCCGGAACCTTCTTCAAATTGGATTGGCCATTCCAATTGCCTCTCTGAGCTTGTTAAATTGATCTTTACTTAGAGGCTTAGTAAAGATATCAGCCCTTTGCTCATTTTGGGAATGTAGACTAGAACTACATCCTTTTTCATCGATGAAATGATGCCTAATGTTGACATGCTTCATCTTGCTATGTAGCACTGGATTTTTGGACACATCAATTGCACTTTTGTTTGTCACATATTACATCAACACATCCTGCTTGAACTCCATAGTCTTCTAACTATTGTTTGATCCATAGGAGTTGAGCAACACAACTTCCAGCAGCCATATACTCTGCTTCAGTAGTTGATAGTGCCATTGATGTTTGCTTCTTGCTATACCAGGATACGAGGAAATCTCCAAGGAAGTGGTAGCCGTCGGATGTGCTTTTTCTCTGAAGCATATCTCTGCCATAATCAGCATCAGTGTACCCTTGCAAAGTAAAATTCCCTTTACTAGGATACCATAATCCAAGTTCAGTAGTTCCTAGAAGGTATCTAAGAACTCTCTTGATAGCTTTGAGATGTGAATACTTTGGATTGGCTTGATATCTTGCACAGTAGCACACTGCATAATGTATGTCAGGTCTACTTGCTATTAGATATAGGAGTGATCCAATCATTCCTCTATAGAGTTTCTGATCAACTTCTTCTCCATCACAATCCCTTAAAAGGACTGTATCTAATCCCATAGGAGTGGACATTGGCTTGCTCTTGTCCATTTCAAACTTCTTTAAAATCTCCTTGGTGTACTTGGATTGGTTTATAAAAATCTCATCCGGACTCTGGTTGATTTGAAGACCAAGGAAGAAGTTGAGTTCTCCCATCATTGACATCTCAAATTCTTTCTGCATTTGAGTGTTGAATTCTTCACACATCCTTTCATCAGTTGCACCAAAGATGATATCATGCACATAAATTTGGACAATAAAGACAACACCCTTTTTCTTCTTGATGAAGAGTGTGGTATCTACCTTCCCTCTGATGTATCCCTTGGATATGAGAAATGAGGTTAGTCTCTCATACCAAGCTCTTGGTGCTTGCTTCAATCAATAGATAGCCTTCTTCAACTTGTATACATGCTACGAATGTTTTGAGTCTTCAAATCCACGTGGTTGCTTAACATAGACTTCCTCTTGAATAAATCCATTTAGGAAAGCACTTTTGACATCCATTTAGAACAAGGTAAATCCCATAAAAGATGCAAAAGCACATAGGTTTCTAATTGCCTCCAATCTTGCTACTGGTGCAAAGGTTTCTTCAAAGTCAACTTGTTGGCTGTAGTCTTGAGCAACCAATCTTGCTTTGTTTCTTACCATAACTCCGGATTCATCTAGCTTATTCTAGAATACCATTTAGTGCCAATGATTGACTTTCCTTCAGGAAGTGGTACTAGATCCCAGACATTATTCCTTATGAACTGATCTAGCTCCTCTTGCATAGCCATCATCCAGCTTTCATCTCCTTCTGCATCTTAAAATTTCTTTAGTTCAATGAGTGAGACAAATGCTGCATGGCTCATCATTCTATTGAGTTATCCTTTAGTTCTAATAGAATTTTGAACATCATCTAGAATGGCTTGTAATGGATCATTTCTGTTGATTCTGTTCTCTCTTGAAAGAGCTTCATGTTGTACTGGAGCTTGTACAACATCAGCATCAATCTCTTCATTTATTTCTTGATCATCATTGAAGTCAATTTTAGCATTATGAGGATCTTTTGGAGGTTAATCTGTGTTGAAGTAAATTCCCTCATCTTCCTCATTGTATTTCTTGATTTTGAGGATTTCCTAAATTTCCTATGGTTTTGGTTCATCCGAAATTATTTTATCCGGATCCTAATTTTTCTTTCCTACATGCTTAGTCTCATCGAATTCTGCATGTATTGACTCTACCATAGTTTGAGCTCTTTTGTTGAAGACTATATAAGCCTTACTATGTGTTGAGTAGCCAAGGAAAATTGCTTCATCAGATTTTGGATCAAATTTTTCTAGTTGCTCTATATCATTTAGGATAAAACACTTACATCCAAATGCTTTAAAGTACCCAATTTTGGGCTTCCTTTCCTTGCATTTTTCATATGGAGTCTTATCCATGTTCTTTCTAATGAGAGCTCTATTGAGAATGTAACATGCAGTATTAACAGCTTCTGCCTAAAAATATTTAGGCAGGCTATTCTCACTTAGCATTGTTCGAGCCATTTCAACTATTCTGTTTTTCATTTCAACAACCCCATTTTGTTGAGGTGTATGAGGAGTAGAAAAGTTGTGCTCAATGCCTTTGGATTCACAAAATTCAGCAAAATGCTTATTTTTAAAGTCTCCTCCATTGTCACTTCGGATGCGTGCGATGTTTATGCCTTGTTCTACTTCTATTCTAATGAATATTTTTGAAAATGTTCAAAGGGCTTATCTTTGCTTGCAATCAAGGATACCCAGGTATAGCAAGAGTAATCATCCATAATAACCATAGTATACTCTCTTCTACCTAAGCTCATTAGCTTAATTGGAGCAAAGAGACCAATGTGTAAGAGTTTAAGAACTCTTCCGGTGGGAATGCAATGGATGGAAGGGAGACTTTTCCTAGTTTGTTTACCTAGTTGGCATGTTGTGCATATGTGATCCTTATCAAAATTGACCTTAGGCAAACCCACAACCAATTCCTTTTTGGCTAGTTTGGACATGAGGTTTATGCTTATATGTCCCAACCTCTGGTTCCAAAGCCATGATTCTTCTTCTTTAGACGCCAAGCATAAATTCTTTTTTGCATTTTTAATGTTAATAGAATAAACATTATTTACTCTAGGTGCATAAAGAATGAGTTGATTTGACTTACTATCAATGATTAAGCAACCTCTGGAGTCAAAGGTGACTTTTCTCCCTTTGTCACAGAGTTATGCAACACTGAGTAGGTTGAATTTTAGTCCATCAACTAATGAGACATCTTCTATCTTTAATTCAGATCCAATGGTTCCATGCCCAATGATCTATCCTTTTTATTGTCTCTAAAGCTTACTTTCCCTCCCTTCTTCTGGGTTAATGTGATGAATGCTCTTTCACCACCAATCATGTGCCTTGAACATCCACTATCAATGTACCAAGTTTGTTGATCTTCTGTGGATTTCAGGCAGACTTGCAAAACAAATCAAGTGGGTTTGGATACCTAATCAAATTTGGGTTCTCTCAGGTTAATAACCATTTCAGGCCATGGATGACTATCATAACAACCATTTTTAAATCTACACATTTTAGTTATATGATTATTTCTACCACAAAACCTACACCCTACTATTTGTTTATTCTGTTTGAGCTTCTCCATAATCATTTAGAGATCTTTCTTTCCATAATCCCCAAAGTATCCTGCTTTGGATATATCTGGATCTGGTTGTTTGGATTGTATCCAGTAGTTAACTGGAGGAGCTATTTCCACTCTATGATTCTTTCTTTGCTTGAGTGGTTGTTCATTATAAATCACTACAGCTTTTTCCTTTCTGACCAGCTGTATATCTCTGCATTTGAGGTTTTCCTATTTGAGAAGCCATATATTTCTGTGCTTGAGGTTGTTTGCTAACTTTCTTTGATTTTTGAGGTTTAGGATTCCTTCTTTGATTTTGAGGTCCTGGTTTTCTTCCACCGGCTTCCTTCATCAAGGCTAGTTCCCTATCTAGCCCAAACACATTGGAATTTAGTATTTGAACTTGATTTCTCAAGAAGTTTTCTTCAACAGCATCAATGTGTTTTGTACTCCTTACGAGATTGATATCTTGTGCCTTAGCCTCAGCATCTTCAGCAAGCTCCATTACTTGTCTTTAAAGGGATTTAACAGCCTTTGTGTTATTCTTTTCATTCTTGATCACAATCCCTAAAGCTCTAGCAAGATCAAGGTTAGAATAGAATTAGAGTGAGAGTTTACCTCAATACTAGTTGACTCAGACTCTAATTCTCCATTTTGCTCAGTGCTTTGCTGAGTACTCCCTCTTTCAGAGTGTTCTGCTTCTGATTCAGTCAATGCCACAAAAGCATAGTTGGTAGTACCCTCTTCTTCTGAAGATGATGAACTACTACTTTCTTTGTTATTGCTCCATGTGGCTACCATAGCCTTCTTCTTCTAATTCTTTTGTTTCTTGAGCTTGGGACATTTTGATTTGAATGGCCTTTCTCACCACATTCAAAATAGGCCATTTCTTTTTCCGGATCTTTCTTCTCTTCTGAAGCTTTTCTGTACTTGTCCTTCTTGGAAGAGCTTTCCTTCCTTCTTCTAGAATCAAACCTTCTAGAGCTTTTCCTCCTTTTTTCTTCCTTAGGAATTTGTTAAATTGGCTGGCTAGCATAGCCATTTCTTCTTTGTTATAATGGGATTCCCTTGACTGCTTTTCTATTTTAAAGGATTCTGATCCTAATGAATCTGCCTTTAGAGAAATTGCTTTCTTCTTCTCTTCCGGCTTCTTCTCTTGCTGGCTATATCTCTCCAAGGATAGCTCTCGTGTTAGGAGGTTACCAATGAGTTCATCATAACTGTAAAATTATAAGCTTCCTCAATGGTTGTCCTCTTGCTATCCCATTCCTTGGTGAGACTCCGGAGGATTTTCTTTACCATCTCCTCTTCCGTAGTTTCTTTTTCTAGTCTCTTCATTTTGTTTACTAGATTTGTGTATCTAGTATTCATGCTACTCAATGACTCTTTAGGCTCTATTGTGAAATTCTCCAGTTTTTGTTGGATAAGATCAATCTTGGCTTCGCTAACTTTATTGGTTCCTTCATAAGTTACTTCCAGCTTTTGCCAAATTTCTTATGCAGTTTTGCAGCCTGAAATCCTGTTAAATTCACTACACTCAAAGCATAATGAAGCATGTTAATAGCATTTGAGTTTTCTCTCAATTTTTTTATAATGATTGTCATCCCATTGATTTGATGGTTTTCTAGTGGTTACACCTTCAACCTCAATGGTTGGAATGTTGGGCCATCCTTAATGGCTATCCATGCTAGCATGCTTTGTGCTTGTATGAAGTTCTTCATCTGGTTTTTCCAGAACATGTAGTGTTCACCGGTGAAGAGTAGGGGATGGGTTATAGACATACCCTCCAGAAGAAGCTGTGAGTTATTAAAACTCATTTTGCTTTTTGGACCTTTAGCTCGAGATTGTTAGATCTCTAAGTGTGAGCACTACTCTGATACCACTTGTTGGTCCCTATACAAATATAATTAGGGTCAAGGGGGGGTGAATGACCCTTTTTGTAGAATTTATGGACTTATAAAAGTCTGTGTAGCATGTTTAAATTATTCTGGAATCAGTTTCAAATGATGCAAATATGAATGAAATGCACTAAAATAAAAGCTGTAAGTAAAAAAACTCGGCGATTTATACTAGTTTGGCCCTGCCTACTCCAGTCCCCGAAGTTTCCTCCTCCTAGCTTTTCAATCCACTAGTGAAATTTCTTTTGATGGCAGAAATCAAGTCTTTACAGTTGTCTCCAAAGATTTCTTCTCCTCCTGATGTAGGATATACCATCTAGCTAACCCAAGCTTGGCTGAGTCCTTTGCGCGTTGTCTCCTACTCTCTTCCGGATGTAGGATATACCACCAAACCACCGAACTTGGATGAGTCTTTGTCTTTAATAGGATATACCACTCAAACTCTACCCAAGTTTAAGCTAAGTCCCACAGGGATATACCACTTAAACTACCGTAGTTTAAGCTAAGTCCCAATCTCAATACTCACCCAAGTATGAGATTTTACAACTTTGTTTTATCTAGGGTTGGGTTTTGAATTCTTCAAGTTTATAATTTTTTCTTGAGAATTCTTACAAACAGATTAGAGTTATTTGGTTCTTGTAGGGATTGTAAGTCACTGATTGAGTAGCATTTTTCTTAATATAATACTTTGTAAAATCAACCAGCATTTTCTCAACTTGTGAAGCTTCCCTTTTATAGGCTTGGATAATAAATGTAGCCATTGCTGAATCTTCAATCGTCATAATTGATCAGATTTGAGATGGAGCTTCCGGAGCCGTTAATCTTTCCATTAGACTCAATAAATGACCCATTGAATTTTTGTTGGGATTGATGTTGCAAAGATGTTAGTTGGCATTTATTTGGATTTTTGTGTACTGCCAAATTCTATGCAACTTTTGTCTTTACTTGGACTCCACGCGCCTTGCCATTGGTCTAGGTTAAAAAGGTTGTTACCTTTTTCCCTTTCCATGTCAGCCTTTTTGTCCTTTCCTAAAAGTGTGTAAGCTTTTGCTTTTTCATTCTCCAAGGCAAAAGGCATATTTGACTTCAGATCAATATGGAGGGAAAGATGATTTTGAACATTTTCCCTTTGTCTTGAGAATTGAGTCTTCCGGATATCTTCAGACTCTAACTATATCAGATGCTCTTCAATCAGCAATCTTATCTGGATGCTATTTTCTTGTACTTAGGAGATGCTTTCTTCTGTTCTTAAACCGGATGCTTGTATTCTTGGACTTAGTGATTTGTTTCCTTTACAACCACTATCCGGATGATCTTTTTAGACTTGGTATTTTATTTCCTTGAAAACCTTGATCCGAATGCTTTCTTCTTAAGGTTTTGTGAAGTCTTCAGGATGATTGATTCCCAACGAGATGTAATTTGTGTTTACCTATTGGACAATAAGTGTAATATGTGGCTCAGGTAGTGACTATGTTACAGAAAAGAGGAGCAATGGAGTACACTATTATAGTAGCTGAAACGATGGATTCCCCGCATACATTACTATACTTCATACTTGGCTTCTTATACCGGAGCGGTTTTGACTGAAGAGTTTATGCTATGAACTCTTATAATTTATGATGATCTCTCAAAAGAAGCGCATGTCTCTCGCCAAATATCTCTTCTATTACAAAAATATGAAAGAGGAAATAGTTGGGTACAAGTAGACTTGTTTAATGGGTGAGCTAGGCTCAGGTCTGGTCGGACCTATAGAAAAATCTTTATATCCAGGCCCAACCTAGCTTGCCTAAATAGTATGCGGGTTCGAGCCGGGCCTATGCTTAGAACTTAATCCTCAAGCATGTCCCAACCCGCCCAACAAATGAATATAATTTTTAAATTTCTTTAATAAAATTAAATAATTACTTAATAACATCATTTTTTCAATCTGAAGTTTTTAAAAAAGAAAACATGAAGTAGAGCTTCAACTTATAACGTTTTCTGGATATAACATGATGCCATAAATTGACAATAGAACATGTTATTTCAAAATAAGTGGATTCAAATCCCAATTGTGTGTCCTCTTTCACGTCCTCTATTGACATTTTGCCAAGTGGTAGTTTTTCTTAATTGGTTTTTTACTTTCCTATTTTTCTATTTTCTCCTACGTGTCTAACACTTGGCAAAATCTCAGTGGGTGACATGGAAGGGGACACACAATTGGGGACGGCAGATTTGAATCCTAAATAAGTTATGGGTAATGCTATATTTACAAACACGGAGTTTACATATTTTCACACATACACATGAATTTGGGAAAGTAAAATTGTGGATTGAAATATTTTTTATAGGTTTTGATTTCTTATTTATGTATTACCAATCCGATGATTTAGTTGAGCTTGAATAGCTATCGAGATCCTTATGCCAAAGTGGGAACTGAAAAATGTTGCAATTTCCAATGTATTTTCAATGGAGTTTTAAAATGATGAGAGAGATGCATATTGAAGAGAATGAGAAAGATAGATTGAGAAAGATAAGTGAGTTTTTGTGTTAGTTAATTGATTTGTACTGGCTACTGTTGGATAAAAAAAGTCAATGGTATAGATGTGTATGTTAGAAATGTGTAAATTCATGTGTGTAAATATAGTATTTCCCATAAGTTATGGGAAAATAAGTAGGGTTTTTTTTCATAAAAAAAGTAGAAGGAATATGTGTGGAAAGAGATGTATTTTTATATATATTTGGCTGGCCGGCCTTGGTTTTTAGATAAAATTTAAGTCCAACTTATAGTATTTCCAGGCATCTGTTGGCTTGGGCCGAGTCAGCCCTATATTATAATAAATATGTTTGTCCAAATTCAGCCCATTAACTTCGGGCTTGGGCGGGTTGAAAGGGCCACGGGTTACTTGGACAAGTCTAGGTATGAATACTAAATTTAGTTAAAATTATGTTTTAATATAATTTATAAATAAATTCGACCCTTCCTCATTTCAGTATTCAGAATCAAATTAGGCTAAGCTTGAGCAGCCATTTGGTAGTTCATTGTAATTTTGGACCAATTTTAATCCCATAGACAAGCAGTTGTCGATTTCATTCCCCATTAACCCCCTCTCTCAATTTCACAATTCAAACAGTCCGAAAACCAACCTCCAAAAATAGCTTGCATTAAATTTTTCCCCTTGATCTTGATGGAGAATGGTATTTCATTTATGATATTGATGTTGTCCTAGAGTTTTTAATTAGAGCCAATTGTTATTAATTCCAAAACTGAATTGTCCTTTGTAATTTGGTTTATGGTAAATGTTTGAAGAGAGGTTGGAAAGACCTGCTAGAATTTGAAAATTATATGATGCTTAAATCACTGATTGATTTTGATTATGACACTATTTAGATGTTGCAAATATATGTAGAGAATACTTATAAAGTTGGATATTTTGTAGGTGGAAATGCAGTTTGGTGAAGCTTAAGGAATTAGTCAACGAAAAAGGATGTGAGGTTGATCTTAGATTGGATTAGCTTTTTTACAGGCTGGGTTCCGCTATAGCCCATTTAAATGGACCGAGTTTAGACACTCACAACAATCTGAATTCGAGTCTGAGCCTATTAAAATCCATAATTTTATGGATTAAGTTTGATTGTTTTAAAATATCAAATATAGGGCCGTGGCTCGATCAATAATTCTTATATTTATTAATATGTTATATAATAATAATTGTTTTGATTTTTTTATGGAAATTGTTTTGAATTTTTTTTATTGTACGAATACCAACTTTACAATATCTTACTATTTATAAAATTATTCGAGTAAAAAATGTAATTATATGTATGATTTAGACATATTTATATAAGATATATGATTTTTACTTTTATAATTTACCCAAAAAAATTAAAAAGAAAAATTCTTTATAGGCTTTGGGAATAACTTTTTAAGTCCGGCCCGAACCGAAGTTTTGAAGTGTGGGCTTGGCTAGGCTTGAATTGATGTTTTTAGTAAAAAAAACTCGATGAGGCCCGACCCGGCCCGAACCCAAACAGGTTTAGACCCTATTCTTTTCAACTTCTATAAGCTGAACAAAACTGAACTGAAAGTCGGCTGAACTTAACTGGATTGGATTGAATTGCAGTCCAAGAGAACAGACATTAGATTGGATGAAAGGAATTTTTATGGTTACAGAAACCAACTTCGCCTTGTAGATCTTGTTGATGGCTTGAAGGTAATGATGATTCTTGTTTTTCTTAATAAGATTGTTGTAAAGAGAATTGAAAGGTAAATGAAATAGGAGGATGAGAAAACAATAGGAAGAGTAAGGCGTAAGAGTTCATTATCTGCACCTATCAAATGTCACAAGCATACCAGTTTACACAATAAGAAAAATCATTAACAATTGCTGTTTATACAGTAACAACATCATATCCAAAGGAAAGTTTCAGTAAGATAGTTTGATCGGCTGCTTGACAAGAAAGAATTAATCATAATTAACAAGTGGAAAACGTCAAAACAATTGTGTGGTTAGTGAGAGGGAGAAAAAATCACATGTATCCAATTCAGTGTTTTCTTTTATATCCACCGTTTATATTTCGATATGTAACAAGTTTGTAGAAAAGATAAAATAAAAAGTAAAAAAGTAAATTTGAAAATAATAAAATAATAATACAAATGGTCAGTTGTCAAAAAATGAATGGAAAATATAAAAGAGGACATTGAATCGGGGATATGTGATTTTTTCCGTGAGAGGAACTCTTCTAACCAATTGAATATTTATAAACTAGACCTATTCAATGGGTGGTTGGGTCGGGCTCAGGCCGGGCCAGATCGCACCGACAAAAAATTTGCTATGCCTGGGCCCAACCCTGCCCACATTAACATTTTATATGGGTAGGGCTCGGTGATAAATATGAATTATACATATTTTATTATGTGTTTGTTGAGCTAAAACAATGAGAAAATGAATGAAGAGTTAACTAATTTTGTGTAATATAGGTTGTTGGAAGCAGCAGGCAAAATGATTGCTCCAAGCTAGTAGAAAACAGCTGAATGGTTGCTCTAAACGTGAAATGTGTTTTTGTTGGATGAAAGAATCAACACCAATCATAAAAGTAGTAAACGAAACATGAAATGTGAGAAATAGAAGCTGATTGATTGGAAAAAGAGGTACTGCCCCACTAAGTGAAGATGAACTTAATTATGAAAATAATATTCATTAGTGGAAAAAGAGTGATACCTATCATCAACTTAGAAGCTAATTATGACAAGTGGAATACAAATCTCACTAACTAAAAATGAGTTACCAAAAGAAATACAACTGGATAAATGATATGAAGGCACCTCAAATATGTTATATTAGTGTAATTATGTCGTTAGTTAATTTTTATTTACAAGTTTATTTTTTTACCACTATAAATAGATACTAGTTTGGTTCAGGGAGAGATCCTAATATCATATCACTTTTTGTACTTCTCTCTATAATATACATTAGTTTTTATATATGCTTTGCTTGTTATTCAACTATGGAGTGTGAGTAGGCTTCAGAGCAATCTCGGTCAGCAAGCACAACATTATTAAGTTCATTTTCTTTCTATTTATTTGAGCATTAAAACTAATTGTTGGTTGTTAAATGGTATGCTTAATTCTTAATAGTTGGCTACCTCATATTTAGTAGTTGTAATGAGACTGATTGGAGATTTACACTATGAAAACACCATTTAACACATGTATGCATGAGACGGATCAAGTAATTTTGTGCATGTAAAGGGTTTTTATCATAAAATTGGTGAAATGCTTGCTTAACTTAATGCATGGAACTGAATCTAGTGAATTCGAGAGATAAGCTAGGTAATATTCCATAGAATTAAAGCGGATGATCAATTAAACTTGGTGAAATTAGAAGTAGGATACCTTAAACTTATGGTCGTAATACTGCTCAAATTAAATGGAAGAATGTGTGCTTTATACTTGTTTGACTTGAAATTGTGTCTTTAATATTGTATTTTACATCAACTATTTTGACTACTCAGTTTAATTTTGTTTTCTTATAATTTGCACTCAACTATTGAAAGAAGCCTTAGACTACCTGTTTACTATTAATTTAAGATCATTTACTTTTAATCGCTGTGGAAATGACACCTGAACTCACCATTTATGTTATAAATTGACCTTGTATGCTTGCTAATATTAGTTTTGGGGATAAAACTAGATAGGGCCTGAGTTAAATACTTCATTCTCAAGTCTATCCCACCCCGCCCATCAAATAATAAATATTTTAAATACATATATATTATTTAAAAATTAATAATTATATATATAATTTAATTATTATTAAACATACTATATATTATAAATTATATATATATATATATATATATATATATATATATATATATATATATATATATATATATGGGTCGAGCCGTGTCGGGCTTGAGTTTTTCATACAAAACCCAAGCCCAACCCAATATATCATCGAGTCTCTGCGAGCTTGGGCCCGGTTGGGCTTCCATTACAATATATTTGCCCAAAGAGAACGGGCCTATGCGGGCCACGGGGTAGTTGAACATGTCTACTATAAACTTTGAACTGAAGAGATGTCTGAGTTTTTAAGACGAAATAAATATATATGTTGAAGTGATCCGCAGCCCACCTAATCGCCTGGGCCTGTACATGTGTCGTGTTAGGCAAATAGATATTGATATAAGCATAATCTGGCGCTTGTCCGTCAATACTCAAACACATAATAGATTGGGATTGATTTTTATATAAAAACTCAAGTTCGACCCCACCATATATATATATATATATATATATATATATATATATATATATATATATATATATATATATATAATTTAATAATTACAAATGGGCGGATTGAGCTAGGCTTGGGAAAGAAGTTTCAAATCAAGACTCGGCCTCACTCGACCCAAATATACTATTCATGCGGGTTGATTGGGTGTAGATAGAGCAATATTGTTTCAGTTAGACCAGGCCCGACCTAGTCCGGCTATTCACTAGTAATAAACAAGTCACACTTGTACATTGGCTAGCAAACACATTCGATATGAGCTTGCAAATACAGCCATATTAGCGATCAAATGGATGTGTATCATAAGAAGGGGCGCATTACATTCAAGTGAAATCTATCCTTTTTATTGAGAGGATACACGTGTGAAACAGAAATAGTAAGAATACACAAAGAAGGGTGAAACTGAAATAATGAATTATTAACTTTTTGTGATGATCATAAAAATATTCAAAAGGGTAAAAACGTAGCGTTAATATTTCGGAGAAAAATTATATGCAGTGGTATGATGGGGTAAAGACCAATTTTTCTTCACAAGAATCCACTATCACAGTATTCATGCATATTAATAAAAAGATAAAATTAAACAGAAACAAAATAAAAATATCTGATCGATTGACTATCGCTTAACGCTTTTTAGTTAATCCCTCTGAATGGATTAAGAATGAAGTGGAGAGTTTTCTTTGATATCATATATATTTTTAAAGAAATAAGATCCACTGAATTTTGGCACCGCGACATCAATAAGGGATTGATTTGTTTGCATGTAGCCAATATACTTGTCTTATAGAATAGGTTATGGTTACTATTTCCCACAATTGTATGTCCGTCTGTCTTGTTATTGTCTGTTGAAAGCATTGGTGGACACGTGGCTTAATTGTCCAACGTTAGCCTAGTTGGAATTACGTGTAGTCCGATTCATTGCAATACCCTTTTGTTCTTTTGGTGTTATCTTATAGTAGTCTATTGTCCATATACGGGAGGCGTGAGAAGCCGTAACTATAACTAAATTTTGAATAAGATTATCTGGTTGAAGATACTTGTAAATATTATCAAAAAAAAAATGGGGCTCTTACCAAAAACACCCTCTTCATAAAATAATTTGGACCAAAAGACAAAATATTTCCAATAATACGTCCCCCTCCCAAGCTGCTGTTCATTTTGCTTTTTTATTTTCTTTACTTTCTTTTGCATTTATCTTTCAAATCGTTCATTTTTTCGACATGCCGTTTTGGAGTCTTTTGTTCGTCTCTTTTTTTATCGTCGAAATGACATCTAATGTAACTTTTTCGAACTTTTTCAATTGATAGACATGTGGTAGATGTCTGGTAGACATGTTTAGAAGTCTTATAGACATGTGGTAGAAGACGGGTAAATGTGTGGAATCTACTTTTTTCGTTAGCCTTTTATCTCTTATGATCTGTATATTGTACTTTCTCTCTATTGGATATGTTCTTGCATTCCTTTCTTGATCTGAAAATCGTATCTCGATTCTCTTCTCTTTTTATTATTTATTTGATTTTTCACCACTAATTCCTCCAAACCTGGGATTTCAAGATTTGCACAGGCTAACATAACGATTCCATAAAAAAAACCATCAAAAACCAATATCTATCATATGTCTACCAGACTACTATCACATGTCTATTGGTCATCTATCAGATGTCTATTGGTTCAAAAAATTCGAAAATGTCACAGTGGATGTCATTTCGAAGATAAAAATAAGATGAACAAAAAACTCTAAAGCGGCATGTCAAAAAAATAAACGGTTCGAGAGTTAAATGAAAAATAAGAAAAAAATCAAAAGAAAAAGGGAGAAACAAGTGGATGGCATTGTATGTAAATAGAATTGAAGGGAATGTATATTTGTAAATAGTTTAACTTGATAGTAAATTTGTAAATAGTTTATAAAGTATGACTATTCTTGATAATTTGTCAAAAAAAATAGCAGCCATTTGGAATTGTTCAAAGGCTGCAGCTTGACCTTGAGCTAGTCTCTCTCTCCATTTTATCTATACTCTAATGGGAAATGTTATTCTAATTTTGAATATAAATTATATCATAATGTTTCGGTGTGTTATGTGGCTTACAGTAAGGTAATGGAAGACTACAAAAGAGAAGTAGAGAGAGTAAGCGAAAAAATAATTGGGCTGATGTTCAATTCATTGGGCCTAAGCCTAGAAGACACAAACTGATTCAGGCCCAAAAAGCAAAGAAAAACAAGAAGAGGGAGTTATTCAGTTAAACTCATACCTAAAATGCCTCGAGCCAGAACGAGCCATGGGTCTGGCCCTATACACTGACTTATCTTTGCTAACCGTATTGCACCAAATGACGACGTAAGTGACCTCCAGGTGTTCAGAGAAGGTATAGGATGGGTGCAGGTGCATCCTATAAAAGGTGCACTTGTGGTGAACCTGGGTCATTTGATGCATATAATAAGCAATGAAAGGTTCAAGAGTCTAAAACATCAAGCAATGGTCAGCAAAACGCATCATCGTTTATCAATTGCCTATCTCTATGGCCCTCCGATGAATATGAAGATATCAGCACCGTTGAAGCTCATTTATTATAATCATCCTATTATCCTATACTGTATCCGTCCATATCATGGAAAGAGTATCTAGAAGCCAAGGCTATCCATTTCAATCAAACACTTCATTTCCTCAAATTTGATCACTCTTTTGTTAGAAAAATTAGAATTAACTAATGGGAAAATAATAATACAATTACAATTAAATTATAATATTATAAATATATACAATAATCACCAGGATCACATCATTGTCAAATTATCAAAGACTGTAATCAATAATATCTTAACCCCTTATCATCGATTGTTACTATTACGGAATTACTTTGACGATCGTAGGCTAGACGAACACGAACCAATTGGTATGAAGCCTTCCTCAACTAAATATCTTTATGTCTCATAGAAACCACAATATGTTTCTCTCTTAATGGGTAGAGGAAGAAACTTGTATGATTTAGTATGTTGGGGACCTTAATCATATGCATGTACCTCATTATATACTCATAAAATGAGAATCCCATTAGTCCTCATGTTAATGTCATTTCAATGAATTTCTTTATGTTACACATATGTTACTGTTTCATTCATTAGCCCATTTATTTTGCTCATAATGCATGAAATAAAGAAGTTTATGAATAGATAATATAATTTTATACTAATATAATGCTATTAATAAGAAATCAACAATTTTATAACATTAGAAATTGAGAATTTCTACCAATCTCCCACGTTGGAAATATATTAATTTTGAAACTATTATATATAAATCTCTTTAAGTGCACATCCGTATACTATTCATCATTGAACTTTTTCTTAATTAATCTTCTCAAGGAAATATATAAATAGTGGAACTATAGCGGCTTTAATCGATATTAAAGTAAATTGACTAAACCACCATGATTACAATATAAATACATAAAATGACATAGATTAAATATGGATAAAAATGACATACTACAAAACCTTATGCAAGTCTCTTTCAACATGTCCTTCTTTAGTCTTTATGAGATCAAATATGATATATATGTTAAACAGAGTGAACAAAACCGAATACCTAATTTCTACATAAATCATAAAATTAGGGGTAAACTTTAAAAAAAGTACCTTGTGGTTTCAAGCATTTGTAAAATGGGATCCGCGAAATTTTTTTTTCAAAAGGGGGTCTGAGATTTATAACCGTTAGTAAATTAAGGATTTTTCCTTAACATCGTTAAGGGGGATGACGTGTTAGAGGGCATTTTTGAAATGAAATCAAATCTAAACCTCACAAAACACCATAATTTGAAATGAAATCCAGTAAATCTCGTTTTCTTTTGCCCAATTCAATTTCTACTCATCCAGCTCATAAACTCTTAACAATGTCTTCAATTTCTTTCAATATTTCATTCTAACATTAGTTTCAAATCAATTTTCAACGGAAAGAAGAAATATAAAGAAAACCCATTCATTGACCAGTTTAGATATCATTCTCTCGGAATCCTTAGATTGACGAATCAGAGCAAGTTTTCAAGAAATTAGATGTCCACGACAAAGGTAAGATCTCCTCTCCCAAACTCAATTTCGTACTGTTTAGCCTCGGTAGATGCAGACCTTTAACAATGACATTTCTCTTCGATTGCAAGTTGAAATCTGAGATTAATGAGTCGATTCTAGAGAAAATCACCTAGCCATATGTGGGCTGTATTCTTCTGTTGATATGAATTCAGGTTAGCAATTAATAATAGAGAATTAAAATAAGAAAAATTAGGGTAAAAGGAGTGAAGAGTGGAGATGTTAATGGTCAGAATTTGAGTGATGGAGAAGGAAGAAAATAAGATAGAAGAAGTAAGTGAATTTGAAAAAGGTAAATAGGAAGGAGAAAGAAGAATGGGGAACTTTTAGGTTGGCATTTTTATTTTTTTTTTGTTTCTATGTAATTTGGATTTTATAACTGATAAGTTATTAGATGATGATGATGACGAAGATGGGTTGAATTTGATGGGCATGATGTACGGGGTGTAATTTTAAGTAATATTATTTTGTTTTTAATATATGAAAAATGAAATATGTTTTTTAATGGAAAATAGGTGAGTTTTACAAAAATACCCTCTGCCACATCATTACCCTTATCTGTGTTAAGGAAAAATCCTTAATTTGCTAAAGGTTACAAATTTCAGACCTCCTTTTAAAAAAAAAATTCCTCGAACCCCATTTAGCAAATGTTTAAAACCACATGGTACTTTTTTTAAGTTTACCCTAAAATTAGTATATCTATACATAATAGAGCATCAAAATTATATAACCAAAAACTCCCACTGAAACTGAATATACTAAAATAGTGTAATATCCAATGAGCTACACGCTCCTGAAAAACCTTATGTATCACTACTTTAGTAAGCGAATCCGCAATTATAGAGTTTGTATTGATATACGATATAAATATGTTTCCACTATGTACTTTGTAACGAGACAAGATCCCAAATTTGACTGCTCTTCTTAGACTCATATGCTCTTGAGGTTGATGAGTTTGATCTTAATGAAAAAGTTGTTCGAAATTATCTTTTATTAATTCAATATTTCCTTAAAGAATAATTTTTTTAACATTTTCTCTTCCCTCAAACTCAATATCCCCAAGAGTCAAGACATAGTCCAATTCTTGTCTCAAAATATAAAACACATCACAAATACTTAGGTACAACATTAATTCTTAGTCTTTAGACAGTAATTAATTGTGAGTGTTACTTTGCAAAAAAATAATCAAATACTGATAATCAATTCTGTCAAATAATAGCCTTTCTTTGGACCGACTTTTATTCACGTGAAAAAAAACAACTATAGAATTATCATGTATTTATCATTGTAGTGCTTTATTATTTGTCCATGAGTATATTTGTCTTTAACAAATAGTAACCTTCCTTTTGGCCGATTACTGTTTGCATAAATAACAAACATATTTATCCTCATAAGTTACAAAATTGAACACGATACCTTGCTCATCACTTTATGGACAAATATTTTCTTCATTTTCAATCGGTATCTCAACATAGTAATCAGATATCGACAAATAGTCCTGTCAGATAATAAAGCCTCCTTTGGGCAAACTTATTATCTACATGGATAAATTTAACAACTATCCAATATTTGTACCATATGTATATTTGTCATTCGACCAAAAAAATAATCTTCCTTTGAGCCGATATATTACCCGCATGAATGACAAATAACACATCTAAAATAAATTAATCTACACAAAAGACGTTACTTTGGTAACATACATATTGTTTGAATTAATATGTAAAATATTAGATAATTTACTCACTTGTGACAAATTAATCTATTGCGACTAAAACCGAATATCACAATATTCGTCCTTATTATCATAGTTATTCCTTATGAGATTTAGAAACCTCCCTTACATGATAATTTTTAACTAAACTTATGAGATTCATGAACTTCAAAAAATCTCCAATTATCACAATATAACTATATGAATAATGAACTAATTTTTGCAAAATAAAATACTTTATAGTGAAAGCAAAACTTATAAACTTTATGGTCCAAAAATAAATTGATGACAACAACTATGGTTGTCTAACCCTCTAATTTTTATTAAATTCCAAATAAGTATTCAATTATGACAAATCAATAAATTTTAATTAAATCCAAATATCACAACATTTTTATTTATTGTCATAATTTTTTACATATACAAACTTCTTTATATGACAATCCACCTAAACCTAATGAGATTCACATTTAAGAATCTCTATTTTGTTACAATTAAATTTTATGAATGAACCAATTTTGCTTAAATATATACTTAATTGTCAAAATGCAAAATCCAAAATTGTATGGCTCAAACATAATTATTTTTTAAAAAATAATTTGGGGCTAAAACTTTATGTGTCAAACCCAAATATCTTACAAAAATTATGGTCATATTTTGTAAAATATTACAACCTAAGTGACCAAGTCTTAATTTTGTAAAATAAAAAATTAATGCCCTAGAACAACGAATACCTTTTTTTAGGAACCCAAAATTGACACAAATCTCCAAATACACCAAATATTCTACCCTACAAAAATAACTTCAGAAAAAGTTTTTTCCAAATATTCATAGATTAAAACCATACCATAAAATTAATGAACATCAACTTGAAGAAAAAACCAAAATCTTTTATGATTCAACATGAATCTTGTTCTCCAATCCCAATAATCTAACAAATGATGCTGGCTCGAATATATAATATTAAATTAAATTACAATATTATAAATATATACAATAATCACCAGGATCACATCATTGTCAGATTATCAAAGACTATAATCAATAATACCTTATTGCGGAATTACTTTGACGATCGTAGGCTAGACGAACATGAACCAATTGGTATGAGGCCTTCCTCAACTAAATCTCCTTATGTCTCATAGAGACCATAATATGTTTCTCTCTTGATGGGTAGAGGAACAAACTTATATAATTTAGTATATTGGGGATGCATGTACCTCTTGATATACTCATAAAATAAGAATCTCATTAGCCCTCATTTTAATGGCATTTCAATGAATGTTATATATATGTTCCTATTTGATTCATTAGCCCATTCATTTTGCTCATAATGCATGAAATAAAGAAGTTCAGGAATATACAACATAATTTTATACCAATATAATGCCCATTAATAAGAAGTTAACAATTTCATTAGAGTAGAAATTGAGAATTTCTAACATCTTTCACCGATAAATGTAACCAATGTTAATAAAAGTACAGTCCAATTCGATCGATGAAACTGTATACTGTTGGTCTAGTTGACTAATAATTCGATGAAACCACTGGTTAAACTTAATTGAACTTACTATACATTGCAAGCTCGGCTAATACCACATTCAGATATAGAGCTAAAACACGACAAAAGAGATCAATCAATAACTCATCTCAGGCAGTGAAACTGAAAACTTGAGGAACAGTAAGAAAATCTTACATCTTTAAAAGAAAATATTTGGTGAGTGAAATTACAAATAGTCCAAGAGAATAAGGTCTTACTGAACATAAGGATTTCACGGATATCTCCGTAGTATACATGAAATATATTAAAAGAAAGTATATCACATACCAATAACACATGCATATGAACCTATTTTTTCATGAAAAATGTGTCTGTAGTTTCTGGATGCGCATAATAATCTGCCTGAAAAAATAAACATCCAAACAGCACAAAAAGGTCGGCGCTTGTTAATATAAGCACAAATTAATTTGCCAACTCACTTTATCAAATGCTACAGCTGGTTCAACCACATCTTTACTGGTCACAACACAACCGTGTACCTGATATACTCTTTTTGATGTCCTTGACGTGGGATTTTATTCTTTGGCCTATGAACAACGAGGATTGCATAGTCATATGGTGTAATTATTATTAATATAATAACAATTAATCAAAACTAATTAAAACAAATAAAACAAGTTACAAGCTACTGGAATACTCATCCTTCAAACTTACTTGAGCAAATAGTTCAGGAAAGCTTAAAAATCTCTTGAGCACCTTGAGAAACTAGTCCAAGGAAAACAACAACATAAATTTTTTTATGATGTAAGAAAAAGATTTATTAGAAGGTTAAATATTGTCTCAAAAAACTTGAAAACAAATTGAATTATATTCAAATTAGCACTAGGAGCAGCATCGTAGAAATTCATCAGTTCTGAAAATTTAAGCATACCATCTCCTGAACCAGTAAATACAAAAACTAGAGGGCAGATTCCTGATGGCAATCCTTGTGTTGATATCTCTTCAGCCGCAGAAATTGCAGCAGCCAAAGAAGGATACATTTAACATGAATCCAACTAGCGGAACCGCGTTGAAAATCCATACCTGAAATTATAAAGAATTAAGTTGATCCAATACTGAACGGTCTAAAACTTGTTACACGACTCTGCAAGGATCCCAATACCTTCATTGCTCCTTTTGCTCTTAATTTCCAATAATCAGTTCCTGATCCAATACTCAGCAACTGTAACCGATAACTCCAAAGAAACACAAATCAGAGCAAGGAACATCACTTGAACAAAATCAAACTCAAGCTTGTTAGAAAGGAAAAAATGAATCAGATTTGATGGTCAATCAATTGGCACTTGATTTGAGGAAATAGATATGGTAGTCTCCTTATTTCCTTATAATGCATTTTCTTATATAAAGTTTATTTACTTTGTTTATGACTACGTATTCAACTATAAAAGGTATTGTAAAGCTATTAGAATAATAAATCAAAATAAAACAATTATTTCAATTCTCTTATTTTTCATTTCTGTAATTTAAAAACATGGTATCAGAGCGTGTTTCGGTCTTAGAACCATAAGAAGTGTTCATTATATACTAGGCGGCGGACTGATAATTTCTAGCACGAAAACAATAACAATGGCCGTACAAGGTTAACAAAAATCAGGCCAAGTCGGAAAAAACAACGGCGGCCAAAGAAACTTTCATTAACAAAAAAGTTCTTCATGGATTTTCGATTGTGGTGCCACAGGCACTATGACTTATGATTTCAATGATATCAAAGTTCAAACCAAGCCCTCAAAAACGCATGTTATGGCGGCAAATGGGGAAATAATACCTGTAAATGGACCTGAGTCAATTGATATATCTCCTACTTTGAAATTATCAAATTGTCTCTATGTCCCTCACTATCACATAAATTGTTGTCCATTAGTCATGTTACAAAAGAACTCAATTGTACTGTACTAATGCACCCAACTTTCTGTATACTGCAGGATATCAGGATGGGAAAAATTATTGGACGTGACACTGAACGCCAAGGATTGTACTATGTAGATGAAGTTGCCTAACACAGTACTATTATGTTTGCCCATGGAACTGCAGATAGGGAAGCTTGGCTTTGGCACCGGAGATTGGGACATCCATCCACGGGTTATTCACATCTTCTACTCCCTAAGCTTTTTAATTCCAACAATAAATTACATTGTGAAACATGTGTTATGCCAAAAGTCACCGAAAAACCTTTAGACCAAATAATACCAGAGTTGCGTCACCATTTGACTTAGTTCATTCAGATGTATGGGTCCATCACCTGTTGTGGGTGGCCAAGGATTTAAATATTTTCTCCTTTTTGTTGATGATTGTACTCGTATGTCGTGGGTTTTTTTCTTGAAAAACAAATCAGAAGTCACGGAGAAATTTATCCACTTTTACACAATGATTCAAACCCAATTCAAAAGAACCATTTGAATACTACGATCTGATAATGGGGGGGAATTTGTCAATACGCATATGAGACAATATTTCCAAAAACATGGGTTAGTTCATCAGACTTCTTGTCCACATACCCCTGAACATTATTGTGTAGCCGAAAGAAAAAATAGAATCCTACTAGAAATGATCCGGGCATTTATCATTGAATCCAAAGTCCCTAAAAGTTTTTGGCCTGAAGCATTAGCCACAGCCACATACTTACTCAATAGACTTCCAACCAAAACTCTCAACCTACAAACACATGTCCAAACCTTAGCCAAATTTACCGAAATACTCCCACCTTTGACCCTTCAACCAAGAATTTTTAGTTGCTCTGTTTTTGTCCATATTCCCAAAATAGAGCGAACTAAACTTGACCCATTTGCAGAAAAATGTGTTTTTGTTGGATATGGAATTAATCAAAAAGGGTACAGCTGTTATAATCCTAAGACACATCATATGTACACCACGATGAAATGTGATTTCCTTGAAACTCAGTATTTTTTCCAAACCAAACTTAATGGTCAGGGGGAGAGCAGAGATACAGACACATTTAGTTAGCTTCCTAAAATTTTAAGTTCAGAAGATGTGGACATTAGAAAGGATAGTACTATTGGCCATACTTCGGATACTGTTGTACAATCTGAGGAGCTTAGTGTCTCAAAAAGTAATCATCCCAACCTGGTATCTGAGATAAGCGAATCTGACTCTGAAAATTCTCCCATTTTGATTTCGACTGATCATGGTGAATATAGAGTTATGGAAGAACAGGTGACAGAACAGGAGACACAGAGAGAGGAAGTATTTGCACTACCTCCAAGACGTAACAGAGGAGTTCCTCCTGATAGATATTCCCCTGAGAAAGAAGCTAGGAGATCAAGATATCCAATAGCTAACATTGCAAGGGGGAATCTGTCTGCGGAGGCTAAAGTCTTCATTACAGCATTGTGTAAGGAAGAGATTCTAACTACAGTCGAACATGATTTGACATCAGACAAGTGGACAAATGTAATGAAGGATGAGATGAATGCCCTTGAAAGAAGCAATACATGGGAGAAATGTACTTTACCCACAGGAAAGAAACCAGTTGGTTGTCGTTGGGTCTTTACTGTGAAACATAAACCAGATGGCTCAGTTGAGAGATACAAAGCACTATTGATAGCAAAAGGATATACTCAGACCTATGGCATCGACTACTCGGAAACTTTCTCACCTGTTGCAAAAGTTGATACGATTAGGGTATTATTCTCGGTAGCAGCAAATAAAGGGTGGTCACTTCACTAATTTGATGTCAAGAATGCCTTTCTACATGGAGACTTAAAGGAAGAAGTCTATATGGAAGCTCCACCAGGTTTTTGAGAGGAATTCAAGAAAGGGGAAGTTTTTAGGCTAAAGAAATCTCTCTATGGACTAAAGCAATCACCAAGAGCTTGGTTTGGGAGGTTCACACTGGCATTGAGAAAGTATTGGTTCACACAAAGCAATTCTGACCATACTCTTTTTCTTAAAAGAAGGGGTGAACTTGTAACATGTTTGATTATTTATGTTGATGACATGATCATTATAGGGAATGACGTGGAAGAAATTGCCAACCTTTGAGAGAGCCTGTTCACAGAATTCGAAATCAAAGACCTGGGAAGATTGAAGTACTTTCTTGGAATCGAAGTGCTAAGATCTAAACAGGGAATCTTCATATGTCAGAAAAAGTATATCTTAGACCTGTTAGCTGAAACGGGGATGCTTGACTGCAAACCGGCTGACACGCCTATAGTGGTAAATCATGGACTTAAGATAGAAGATTGAGCAAAATTAGCCGACAAAGAGAGGCTTATCACACACCCGGCCAGATATTTCATATGCTATAGGAATAGTAAGTCAATTTATGCACCGACCTCAAGCAAATCACATGGAAGTCATATGGAGGATCGAAAGGTATCTCAAAGGAACAACCGGACATGGAATTCTGTACAAGGGACACGACCACCTCAAGAAAATCCGGTACAACATGATCGAACGAAACACGTAGAAGTTGACCGACATTTCATCAAAGAAAAGATTGAAGCAGGAATTGTAAAACTACCCTTCATAAGATCCGAAGATCAGTTAGTAGATATTCTGACAAAAGCTGTAAATGGAAAGGTATTCAAAGAAGTATTGGACAAGTTGTGTATTGGACTACTCAACTTGAGAGGGAGTGTTAGAAAGCAAAGAATAAATTAAATTGGAATCAAATTTTGTTAAAAAGGAAAAAATGAATCAGATTTGGTGGTCAATCAATTGGCACTTGATTTGAGGAAATAGATATGGTAGCCTCCTCATTTTTTTAATGCATTTCCTTGTGTAATGTTTATTTAATTTGTTTATGCTTATGTATTAAACTATAAAAGGTGTTGTAAAGCTATTAGAATAATATATCAAAATAAAACAATTCTCTCAGCTCTCTTATTTTTATTTCTATAATTTAAAAACAAAGCTATTTTGGATTACAGTGAGATAATCATCACGGACTGTTCCAAACAAGACTAACACATGAAAAAATTTAACTATTGGAAAAACAACAAACAGCAGGCAATCAGTTATGTGACATGGGGCTTCTACATATCTAATATTTAAAAAACGAAATGATCCCTTGCATTATTGAAACTATTTTCCATTATCATAATCATTCACTCTATTATTTGAAATCAACAATCCATCAGTTCATCCAAAACTGCAACCATTATTATAAAACAAAATGGCACTTGTGAAATGGATGATCAGTGTCAAATTGCAAAATTCACAAAAACAAACCAAATATTGGATATCGATTGAACGTTGGCATGCGGAATGTAAATGGTAGCTTAATTATAACATAATTCAGTACCAAACAGCAATTACCGTGAAATCCAAAATTCGAGATTAAAAGAAGCAAGGTGGTTGAGATGTGAGGGAGAAGGGTACAAGTATGCTCTACCTCCAGGTGATTTAGGTTGGCCTCGTTTCTAAGAGCTTTAAAATCCAGTGATCCTGATTCTTTTATGTGCAACTATGCTACTAGCTTAGTGGCTGTTCAAGGGGCCCATGCGTTTTCAGAGACAACTATAGGGGTCTTGATGTTTTAGCTCTGGATATTGTGATTTAAAAAAGGGACAAACTTTTAAAAAATACCATGTGCTTTCACTTATTTGCAAAATGGGGCATGTGGTTACAAAAAGAGGATAAAAAATATATTTTTGTTCAAATAATGATGTTACAGACAATTTTTTAATCAATTCAACATTCTCATACTTTGAAATTATTATTTAAAATTTATGCATCATGGTTTGAGTTAGCTTCATCGATGTTTTCATTTTTTTATGATTTTTCAAAGTTCAGCATCACATTTTAATTAAAAAAATTTGCAATATTAAAAAAATTTCAAAAAATTATCATTGATGTGTATTGCATTTTTATTAACCAATCCACAAAATTTCGAATAAAAACGAACAAGATTACCCATTGTCATGACATATTTTAATATTGAGAATCCTCTTTTTGTCAATTTTCTTGAAACCACATACCCCATTTTTCAAAAAAAAATTCTTAGACCTGTTTTGCAAATGAGTGAAACCACATGGTACTTTTTTGAACTTTACCCAAAAAGAACTTCCCTCATTGTTCTTACATTAAATGCAAAGAAAAAATCTCTAACCCGCCCGGAATGTGACTCGAACTTGAGGCCTATAGATGTCACAGCTCCAGTCTCAAGTGAGATTAGATTTGAAAAGGATAACTACAAGTGATATGCAGAGTATAAAGCTTAGAGAGACGAGGGTCAGCATTTCCTATTCAGCAAGGCCAATCACCATGACATCTTTCTCTAAATAAAAAGTCCATAACAAATCTCTGTATTAGAGATGTAACATTACCGCCATGCATAGAGAGATCAATATTATAAATAAAAGGTGGAGGCTATGCAGGGCTGGGGCATAGAACTTGTTATTAAGGGGTGCAAAAAAAATTCCGCTTCATCACGTGTGATTTTGTTTTCATTTTAAAATTGTAATCGTCTAGTGTTTTTCTCATGAAAAAATTATATATACATAAATCACAATTACTTTATCATAACACGTATAAAATTACACTAGTGTAATTGTTTAATCTATGAATGAAATAACTTTTAAAAAAGGTCCCACATGTGAACTTGGACTTTCAATATCAAAATAGAAGGGAAATACAGTGAATTACGAGGATATTAGGACTTTTTTCCATTTTAAATTAATTATTTTTTCCTTGCTTTCTGAATTTCATTTTTTCCTTTTACCATATTCTTCCATATTTGATATATGTTTTTCATTCCCTTTTCTTTTGCCCTTTGATATGACGATTACAATCCCTTCTGCTTTTTCTTTGTGATTACAGGCGGCTATAGGATCGTGATTACTTTGATTTCCGACCGACCGTGATTATTTCATCTCTATTTTGTTATGTTCTTCTGATTTCGTTTTTCTGTTTTCGATTTAGATATCGATTTCTTTCGTCGTTTAGATATTACTTTAATTTTGCTCTTTCCTTTCTGATTTCTCTGGCTTCAATTTTGATTTTGTTTTTATTCCACCTGAGATTTGATTTCGTTTTCGATTTCTCTTATTTTCGTTCAGATTTCAATCTCGATTGCCAAAATTGTTAACCAATCAATTAGTAAAGTTCATATGGATTATGAAAGCTCCTGGTTAATTCATTACTACTTGGTGATGGTTTGTTTAAATGACGTGGGAAATTGATTGAATTGCAGAAACGATGATAGATATGGTGGTGGAGTTTGAGATTGCGATTCTGTTTTTCTTCTCAAAATCGAAAATTTGTTTTTCCAGTGAGGCATGTTCCTGAAGTATCTGATATTTGCAATTTCCTCTAAGTGTGCTAATTTCTATGAGTTTAAGCAAATGATAGTTAACAATATGATTGGAAAACTACATGAGCAGAAAGGCCATTCGCTTATAGATTTTCATGCTTCTAACAACATGTTCGTTTGATATCTTTTTGTTCATGTGAGTAGTCTAACTGAACAATGACTGACCCATGCATGTGATGCTACAGTTTTAACCTTATATAGCTCACATGTGTTGTTTCTGTTGTATCTAATACCCCAAAAGTTTGTCAGCTCCCGGTGTTGGTTTAATTCTATATTCCATCGAGCTATAAAATTTAAAAAACAAAATAGCTAATGAGTTGATTGCAATTATAATAATATATTATTTATTTTGTGAAACACATCCCCTTCACATATACAAAGATATAACGAACTGAGTAAGAAAAGACTTGATGGAGCAATTCTCGTTTTCTTCCAGCAACTGAGAAAGGAGAGATTCTGACTTCCCTTCTCCATCTGAAGAGTGTTGTTAAGAGTCTTGTTGGATCACACATTTGAGGATGCTGCTGAGATCAACGAAGATCCTGTTCTTGTTTTGTTTGCTGTTAGTTTTTTTTTTTTTTTTTTGCAAGATTTGTTATACCTTTTTGTAAACTTAGTATAAAAGCTCTTTTCTATGTTTTTTTTGTCTTGTTTTAACATAAAGGAGGTATTATACCATATATTATACGTGGTACAAGTGTTATTATATATATGTTCTGTTTATAATCATAGGCCTTCTAAATTTTTCTTTTGTAATATTTTTTTACTAATCTTATACCCCGTATAAGATTTCTTTTAATATTTGTTGTTTTGTTTATTAAGTTGTTTTTATTTAGTTTTACAATTTCAGAGAAAGATATGGACATTGATGTTAATAAGATTCAACTTGATTCTAATGTTGAACAATCTGTTGTAGTTATTGCTAATGAGGATGATCATGTTGTTTATCTGAGATATATCAAGTTTATGGTACTATAAGAATTGGATTAGTCATGGCTGAATGGAATTTTGTCCTTAATAAGATTGTGGGATTGTACTTCTATACTTAGTATAAGAGCTTTTATTCCACTCTATTTATGTCATTTTAATACATGTTTAAATGGTTAGCATAAGAGCTCTTCCACCACTATTATGTATGGTATGAAGGCCTTATACCTTATATAAGAGTGGTATATGACCTTTATACCGTTCATTTTTCATTTATTTTCTAGAAAAAATTTTAAAATGTCAGCAAAAGACATAATATATAGGTCTTATACATGGTATAAGAGCTCTTATACCAGGTATAAGAGTGTCTTATAGGTACAAGTAAAATTAAACTTTAAAACTAACAGCAAAATCAGACAATAACAAACAAATGGCAAATGAAAAGGAAAATCACTTGTTCCATTCATAAGAAAACAATCGAACGATAATAGAATCCACAATAGAATAACCGTTCCTCGAATAATAATTTAAAAGAACAACAATCGTCTCCTTCAACAACGTTAACAAAGGCATTATCATCGTCATTTATAATGTTGATTTTAACAATGTCAAAACCATATATGTATTATTAAAAAATTCGGTATCCAAACACGTTTGTTATCAACAATGTTTGTGTCTCCATCCTCGGCCATGCCTCTTCTTAATAGCAAAATACTCAATAGTCTTCTTCTTTCTCCTTTATATACAGTATGTACATAAGTTCCACAACAACATTAGAAAAAGAAAACAATAAAGGACACATTATAAATTATTATTGTAGTTACAAAAAATTGAGCAAGCTTCTGTGACATAATTTTCGAGCAAGCTTCTATTTTGTACAAATTTCTTGCATAAGAGCTCTTTACCACTGCTAAACTTTAGTAAAAAAATTTATCTTTAATTGTTGGTATAATAGCTATTTACAACTCTTATACCCTGTATAAGGGCCCCCTCCTCTCCAATCAGAAGGTGACACCTGGCACTGAGGGAGTTGGGGTGAACGTTTTTGCCAAGTTTAGAGTGTTAGTAGTGCCTGCTAAAAGTTGAGGTCGGCACATGATATTCGTGCCAAGTTGTGGGGCTTTGGATGTATTAGGCCTTATCAAAATAAAACTACTCAAAAGCATATGTCTAAAAGTGTCACATTCCATATCTTTACTAACTTTCACTAAGAAGACATATTTCTCAAAAACTCACTCTCTTAGGTATTTAACAAACAACTAATGTGCATCATATATTTCACACAACCATCAATCATGGAATTCCAAATCACAAAATACAAAAAGCAAACAATCAGTTACAACACATTACACTTAAACTATCAAATATTATTATTTCAACTTAGAGATATTTAAGAATTCACATAGTAAATAAATAAATGATAATTGATAACAATAATAAGAAAAAGACTATTGTGTTTGTGAAGATCTTGAAAAGTGGATTTTGGTGCAGCTAAAAAGTTGTGAAAATATGGTTATTTTCCCTTTATGTGTCTGTTATACCAACAATGCAGTCACGGCAACTAAAATCAACTCCCTAACCCGGTTTCATGTCCTGAAATTTGGATTCAATTTGATAAAACCAGTGGAATTATGAGTAAGAAAAGCAAGATGAAATTCATTACTACTATTTCAGAACCTTAAAGCTACAGACTTATTGGCTTAAAATCAAACCAAAATCAGTCGAAATTTGCATCGGAAAATCAAAATAAAAAAAATCTGAATCAAAATTAAAATCATGTCACAATAACACAATAGAAAAGAAAAACTCAGCAACACCTCTTTGTTGTTGTGTTCTTCAATGGCAACGAAAAATCACAACATGAGGAGATGGAGACATCGATGACGGTGGCGGTGTGGACATAGGTTGAGTACATAGACACCGGTCGTGGAGTAGGAGCAAAGGTCGGAGCTAGATATGAGGGAGGAAGAGAGCGGGAGAAGTGCGATGAAAATGGGTTGAAATCCCGAAGAGAAATGAGAGTTGAAAAGAAGTTTCGCGTTTTGAAGAAAGGAATGTCAGATATCTGGATTTTGAGAATTTAGAAAACACAATTACGTAATTAAGAGAAGTGTCTTCTGTTTGTGTGCTTTAAGATATATGTAGTCCGTGTTGGAGGAGTTTGGGTCTTGTTTTTATGCAATCAGCTAAGTTGCCCAAATAGGACCTACCAACCAACTAATTTGAAAAATCAAGTTAATGATATGTTCACCATAAAAATACATGTATTAAAATCTAAAGGGGGGCATTTTTTGAGACTATGGCAGAAAAATTAGTATAAATAGGATAATTATTAACCAAATTCCTATCATTTTTTGAAACTTTGAAATCATGACAAACCTTCAAGTTCAATGGTTGATCTTCAAGAATTAATTCTAGTCCGACTTATACAGGCTAAGGCTCGGTTGTTTTCAACTTCTAAAAGCTGAACTGAACTGAACTGAACTTATTTCATTGTAAATTTATAACTACGCATAGCTGAACTGAACTGAACTATACTGAACTGAACTGAACTGCACTAAATTGAAGCTAAACTGAGCTGAACTGCATTAAATTATAGTACAAAAGAACATGGCCTAAAAGTTCTAATAAATGACTGACTATGACTGATTATAGATTAGAGCAGGTTTCAACTTTTTCAAAATCCTAATTTTTTATTATGCAACTAGTACGATTTCAACTTGGGCCTTCAATATCTAAATAAAAGAAAAATACTATTAGTTATTATCTTTTTTATGTTTCAATTAATTACACCTAATAGAAAAAATAATTTTGGGTCTCCTTTCGGGTCGGGCCTGTCAATGAGCCACTTTTGAATCATGGGGGAATTTTTTGAAATTGAACCGGGAAATAATGCTATAAATAGTAATCATATTGAAACTTTGAAACCATAATCATGGCAGACGTTGCGGTTGACTGGCTCATCCTCAAGCTTTTATCTCCCTCAGACTCGTAGTGACTTAAAATTCCTAAAAATGATGTGTTATATACTATGCTTGATGAGATTCTTGATGCTGCTTATGGTGGTCATATGGAGATGATGGATCCAGAGACATTGGAGATGTTTATCGTCACTCTCAAATATTGGAACAGCTGCAATTATTTCATGCTTCATGTCAATTGGCGAGCTGATTACGTGGATAGACTGCATTTAGACGAAGAAGATTTTATAACAATCGGAGGGAGTGAGTTAAATGAGTCACTACTTTTTAAGCGATGATGCGTCTACTAACTCTGTTCTTAATTGTAGTTTCGTTGATTACAGATTCGTTCTCATTTGATTGTTGTTAGGCTATTTAATTAATTTTTTATTTGCAGATGCGTTTTGTTTACATATGAACAAATTAATTTTTGATTTGTGGTTTGGTTTTAGTTTTAGTTTTAGTCTGTAATTAGAGATCTGGTTTAATTAATTTTTGATTTGAGATGAATTATGGATTTCGATTAGTTTCTATATCAAAATCGTTCGAGATTCCTCAAGTCTACTAACTATGTTCTTCATTGTAGTTTCGTTGATTACACATATTTGTTCTCATTTGATTGTTGTTTGGCTTGCTTAATTAATTTATGATTCGCAGATGCGTTTTGTTTACAGATGAACAAACTAATTTTTGATTTGCGGTTTGACTTTAGTTTTAGTTAGTAATTAGAGGTGTAATTAGAGATTTAAATTAATTAATTTTTTATTTGAGATGAATTATGGTTTTCTATTATAGTTTCCCTTAGTTTCTATATCAAAATCATGACAAACGTTCAAGTTCAATGATTGATCTTCAAGAATTTATCTTAGTCCAACTTATACAGACTAAAAGTTCCAATGAATGACTAATTATGATTGATTATAGATTAGAACAGATTTCAACTTTTTCAAAATCCTAATTTTTTTATTATAGAACTAGTAGAATTATAACCTACTTGAATTTTGATTAAATACGCATTGTATGTCATATATATATATATATATATATATATATATATATTAACTTTGTCATACTAATGTCTCCCTAGCATGTATTGTCACATCCGACAAAATTTGCATCTTAGTGCGAGTTTGGAATTGCGTTCATGCTGCTGTTCCGAAAAAGTTCTATTTTCAAGATGTTCTTATGACAAGAGATTTTGACATCGGGAAATTAATAGCAAACATATTCTAATTAATAAGTATTAAGAGTGAAAATCTTTTATCCAATGCCAAAAGATGTTATTTTATGAAAAGTTTGTGAGTGAAGCTTTTCAACACCAAACATACCCTTAAAAACTGTGAATAATTAATTATATGATTGATAAACTCTCAAAATCAACCTCCGTAATAATTACCCTAATTTCTATCTCATGATTTGATTCATATTATTAGCTATAATTTTTTTTTATCAAACTATCATATTGCATGGAAGTACAATTAGCAAACAATTACAAAAATGAAAAGAAAAAGTAGTTAGAGCAAACAAAAACTAGTTTTAAAAGCACAATTTAACTAATCAACCAAAACAAACACCTGCAAGATTATCAGGATTAAACTTGTAGAGTTTAACGTCCTCAATCCGGTTCCGAGGCAGCGGTCGATTATAAATTTTCTTGACCAAATAATCAATAACCAGCTCTTCGTCGAGAGGCCGGATGTTAGAAAGGAAAAAGAATTAATAATGTTTGGAAAGAAAGTAAACTTGGAGAGGAAGAATGTTTGGGAATAAAGCATACTTGGGAATAAAGAATACTTGGAGAGAAAGAAAAATTAAGTGTAAATTATTTTACCATATTTAGTTTACAAGTGTACTATAAATAGACTAGTTTTGTACATCCTAAATTATCAATCAATACGACAAATTCTCTCTCAAATAGCTTTTCTTAGTTTCAATATTTCAAACATGGTATCAGAGTGGATTGAATGGTTCTAAGACCAATTTTGTTTCAAGTTTGATTGTCAACTATCAAACTTACCACCATGGCCAAAGATGATAGATCATCATTGGTCATCAATCCACCAACTCAAAAATCTCAGGCTACCAAGTCCAATGACAGTAGCTTAATCAAACAATATAAAGTCAGGAATGAAAACCTGACAATTCAGATTGCAAACTCAACCAAACAATCTCGAGAACAACAGAAATCAAGTACCGTCGAGAAAAAGGGTATCTCATATCTGATAGATAAATCAAAAGTCAAGTGCAGCCACTGCAGAATGATAAAGCATACAAAAGAAACGTGCGTTGAAATCCATGGGTATCCCGATTGGTGGAATGAACATAAAAAGGAGCAGGCCACCAACAACAATGCAAACGATCAAGCAAGCATCAGTGGAGAAGAAAGCATTGGAGGTGCATTATTAGCCACGATAGACCTAATAAAAAATTCCTCATAGATTTTTTATTACGGGGCCACCGACACTATGACCTTTGATGCAAATGATATCAAAATCAAAACACAACCAACAAAGACACATGTTAAGGCAGCCAATGGAGGAATTATCTCTATAGAAGGAGTTGGATCTATTGAAATATCACCCACACTAAAATTATCAAATTGTCTTTATGTTCCATCATTATCTCACAAATTACTTTCTATTAGTCATGTGACGAAGGAAATAAATTGTATTGCACAAATTCATCCTACTTTTTGTATACTGTAGGACATCAGGACAGGATTGATTATTGGAAAGGGAACTGAGCACCAAGGACTGTACTATGTGGATGAAGTTACCCAACATAGTACTGTAATGCTTGCGCATGGAACATTTGATAGAGAAGCTTGGCTTTGGCATCGGCATTTGGGGCATCCATCCACGGGTTATTTACATCTTCTATTTCCCAAACTTTTCAAGTCAAATAATCATTTACATTGTGAGACTTGTGTTTTGGCGAAAAGCCACAGACAGACTTTCAAACCCAACAATACTAAAGTCGACGTACCCTTCTCATTAGTGCACTCTGATGTGTGGGGTCCATCACCTATTATAGGTGGACAAGGTTTTCAGATATTTCCTGATATTTGTTGATGATTGCACTCGTATGACATGGGTTTATTTTTTGAAAAATAAGTCTGAAGTTGTTGATAAATTTATTCATTTCCACATTATGATCAAAATCCAATTTAACAAATCTATTCAGATTTTACGATCTGATAATGGGGGGGGGGGGGGGGGGGGGGGGAATTTGTTAACTCAACCATGAAATTTTTTTTTCAAAAGGAAGGATTACTCCACCAAACTACTTGTCCCCATACCCCTGAGCAAAATGGAGTTGCTGAAAGAAAAAATGGGATCCTTCTTGAAATGACTCGTGCTTTTATAATTGAATCTCAAGTCCCAAAAAGTTTTTGGCCAAAAGCTGTAGCAACAGCTACTTACCTATTAAACAAACTTCCAACCAAAGCCCTTAATCTACAGACTCCTATCCAAGCCTTAGCCAAATTTACAAAAATACCCCCATCCTTAACTCTTCAACCAAGAATTTTTGGGTGCTTTGTTTTTGTTCACACTCCAAAAACTGAACGAACCAAGTTTGATCCTTGTGCTGAAAAATGTGTCTTTGTTGGTTATGGAGTTAATCAAAAGGGGTATAGATGTTATAACCCTAAAACTCGTCATATGTTTACCACAATGAATTGTGATTTCCTTGAAACAGAGTACATTTATAATACCTAACTCGGTGGTCAGGAGGAGAATGAACATATGGACTCACTAAGTTGGCTTCTAGATGCAGGAACTTTTTGAGTGGAAAAATTGGAAACAGAGAAAGACAGTACTGTTAGGGAAACTTCAGATACTTCCATACAATCTACGGGTTCTAGTGTCTCTGAAGATACTCCTCCCAACTTAGTGTCTGAGGTAAGCAATTCTGAAACTCTTGTACCCTTGACTGCTTCAACTAATCCTGGTGATTGTGAGACTTTAGAAGAACAGGTGGAACATGAACATGTGGTAGAGCAAGAGTCAGAACAAGGAGAGAAATATGCTTTACCCCCTAGGAGTAAGAGCGGTGTCCCACCTAATAAATACTCCCCAGAACCAATAAATAGAAGAAGATCAACATACCCGATAGCCAACATTGCGAGGGGAAACCTATCTAAAGAAGCAACGACATTTCTAGTAGCTTTGTTCGAAGAAGAGATCCCAACCACAATTGAACAGGCGATGACATCGGACAAAAGGAGAGATGCAATGAATGATGAAATGAATGCTCTTAACAAGAATAGCACATGGGAGAAATGTAATCTACCAATAGGAAAGAAACTAGTTGGATGTCATTGGGTCTTCACGGTGAAACACAAACCAGATGGTTCTATTGAAAGACACAAGGCGCGATTAGTGGCAAAAGGGTATACTCAAACTTATGGGATTGATTACTCTAAAACTTTTTCACCAGTAGCAAAGATGGACACTATCAGAGTATTGTTCTCAGTAGCAGCAAACAAGGGATGGCCACTTCACCAATTCGATGTGAAAAATGCTTTTCTACATGGGGAGCTAAAGGAAGAAGTTTACATGGAAGCACCACCAGGATTCAAGGAAGAATTCAGAGAGGGAGAAGTCTGTCGGTTGAAGAAATCTTTATATGGACTCAAACAATCACCTCTAGCATGGTTTGCCAGGTTCACACTAGCAATGAAAAGATACGGGTTCAAGCAAAGCAATTCTGATCATACTTTGTTCCTTAAACGAAATGGTGATCTCGTAACTTGCTTGATTATTTATGTTGATGACATGATCATTATAGGAAATGATGTCGAAGAAATTGCCAACCTAAGGGAAAATCTGTTCACCAAGTTCGAAATGAAAGACTTGTGGAGATTAAAGTACTTTCTCGGAATTGAAGTGCTAAGATCAAAGCAAGGAATTTTCATATGTCAAAAGAAGTACATCTTAGACCTACTAGCTGAAACAGGGATGCTTGACTGCAAACCTGTTGATACACCCATAGTGGTCAATCATGGACTAAGAATACTAGAAGGAGCAGAGTTAGTCGATAAAGAGAGATATCAACGGTTGATGGGTAAACTCATTTATCTCTCATATACCCGACCTGACATATCCTATGCGGTAGGAATAGTAAGTCAGTTCATGCACCGACCTCAAACAAATCACATAGAGGCTATATGGAGGATCATAAGGTATCTCAAGGGTACAACTGGACATGGAGTCCTATTCAGAGCACATGGGCATCTGAACGTTAGAGGATATACAGATACTGATTAGGCAGGGAATCCAGTAGATTGAAGATCAACATTAGGCTATTTTACTCTTGTAGGAGGTAATTTAGTCACATGGAGGAGTAAGAAGCAAAAAGTTGTAGCATTGTCAAGTGCTGAGGCAGAGTTTCGAGGAATTGGTTGAGGACTAACCAAAGTATTATGGCTACAGAAGTTATTAACAGAAATTGGTTTCCCACCATCAGAAACTTGTGAGATAATGTGTGATAATCAGGCGGCCATCCAAATCTCGGAAAATCCAGTACAACATGATCAGACCAAACACGTGGAAGTTGATAGACACTTCATCAAGGAGAAGATTGAAGTAGGAATCATAAAGCTACCATACATACGATCTGAAGACCAACTAGCAGATATTCTAACTAAAGCAGTGAACGGAAAGATCTTCAGCAAAGTTTTGGACAAGTTGAGCATTGGCAATCCCATGACTCAACTTGAGGGGGAGTGTTAGAAAGGAAAAGAATTAATAATGCTTGGAAAGAAAGTGAACTTGGAGAGGAAGAATGCTTGGGAATAAAGCATACTTGGGAATAAAGAATACTTGGAGAGAAGAAAAATTAAGTGTAAATTATTTTACCAAATCTAGTTTACAAGTGTACTATAAATAGACTAGCATTGTACATCCTAAATCATCAATCAATAGAACAAATTCTCTCTGAAATAACTTTTCTTAGTTTCAATATTTCAAACACCGGAATCTATATCTGGAGGAAACGACCCAAAATATTCATCTTCATTTAGCATCAACATTGTTCTTAATAAAATTTTCCGTTTCAGCTGTGATGATGATTTTTCCCGATTTGGAATCAAAAGGAGGAATAATTGGAGAAGAATGATTATTAAAATGGGAATTGTGAGATGAAATGTGATCTCGATGAGGATGGATATAGGGGTGTGGCATTGGAGTATGCAATTGGAGTGTTTCTTTTGAGTTTAGGGGCTTTTGCTATGTGTTCTAGTAATAGGAAATCAAGGCATGTGGAAGCTGGAGCTACTCTTCTTGAAGGACTTCAATCTGATACTAATTAGATTTGCAGCACTATTCCTGAGTTTGAGCTTGAGTGAATCTTCTGTATTTTTTATGCACAATTTTGCATTAGTTGCTTTAATCAAGTATAAAAGATTCTATTTCTTTTTCCTATAAGTTTTGACATTGGTAAGCTTTGGCTTTGATCATGGAGTAATTATTAGGTGTTGTCTATGGTCAAGTTTGTTCTATAGTTCCACCAATTAATGGATAATGCCATCAATTTTGTTGGTTTTTGCTGTCTTAAATATATCTATTTTGCTCAACATGTTTAATGTAGACTTGCTGAGCAACATAGTAACAAAATAAGAAAGGAGGAACCTTGTCATCTTTGTTAGTGATCACTTATTGTGGATTTGAAGCAGCCACTTCATTAACTTATTTCTGCTTCGCCATCAGTTGTTTTTGTGGTGTGAAACTTTTTGCAGCGATCAACAATGTTCTACTCTCACCAGCTTCTAGCTCGAAAAAGCACCTCTCGGCTAAGATCCATTATTTACAATAATTTTAAGCTTCTTAGTGATATATATGTTTTTGTTCTTTGTTTTTAATGCTAATGATAATCTCCATTGTTGATTCCGTAAGCTACATTGCTTGTCTGTCAGTTTCTTCTATTCTAAGCTCTCATTGATCAATATGAATGGCGTATTTTGTGCTGTGTTTTTGACGATCAATACGATAGCGCTTTTGAAGAGAAATTGAAAGTGGGTGCTCTGTTTTATAGCCATAGTTTCCAAATATTTTTCAAACTAAATATATAAACCTCTGTGAACAGGATGGCTGCAACTATGCACGCATAAATGAACCGGAAGAAGCTGAACAAGATAAATATCATCAAAATTTGCTACTCAGTTCTTAATTTGTTTTTCATATTCTGTTATTTTATGTTGCAAGCATTGGTGGACACATGGCTTAATTGTCCAACATGAGCCTAGTTGGAACTCCACGTGTAGTCCGATGCATTACAATACCCTTTTGTTCTTTCGATGTTATCTTACGATAGTCTATTGTCAAATGCACCGAATAATAGATTTGAGTGAATAACATTGTCAAAAACACGACATCTAATATAAGTACTTTGCCCCCTCTCTTATATTTGCCATTTGGAATTGTTCAAAGGCTGCAGCTTGAACTTGAGCTAGTCCCTCCATTTTATTTTTTTTCTTAATTATAATTTATACTCTAATGAGAAATGGTATTCTAATTTTGAATATAAATTATATTATAATGTTTGGGTGTGTTATTTTGCTTACAGTAAGGTAATGGAAGACTACAAAAGAGAAGTAGAGGGAGTAAGCGAAAAAGTTACTGGGTTGATGTTCAATTCATTGGGCCTAAGCCCAGAAGACACAAGCTTGTTCAGCCCTAAAAGCGAAAGAAAAACAAGAAGAGGGAGTTATTCAGTTAAACTCATACCCAAAATGCCCCAAGCCATGGGTCTGGCTCCACATATCGACTCATCTTTACTAGCATTATTACACCAAAACGACGACATAAGTGAGCTCCAAGTGTTTAGAGAAGGTATAGGGTGGGTGCAGGTGCATCCTATAAAAGATGCACTTGTGGTAAACGTTGGTGATTTGATGCATATAATACGCAAGGAAAGGTTCAAGAGCGTAAAACATCAAGCAGTGGTAAGCAAAATGTATCACCTTTATCAAGTGCCTATTTCTATGGCCCACCAATGAATGTAAAGGTATGAGCACCGTTGAATCTCATTGATCCTATACTTTATCCATCTTATCACAGTGAGAGTATCTAGATGGCAAAGCTATCCATTTCAATCAAACACTTCATTTCCTCAAATTTGATCACTCTTTCAACAATACATGTAACCAATGTTATTAAGAGTACAGTAAAACCATGTATTGTCACCGACTTCAGACCAATTGGGTAAATCCAATTGAAATAATCATGTATTCACCAATCTCTGCTTTTATACCATATACGGGGCAAAACTACAAATTTTGACTCTTTATATAGTCCCATTTAGCTCTGTGAAAACAATTGTTTGAAGTGTTTCAGCTTGTAAGCAGTTGCTTGAAGTGTTCCTGATGGTTTTTTTTTTTAACTTACAAGCTAAAAATAATGTGGGGTTTGTAGCAAATTCTAGGCCGCTTATAAGCACTTGAGACCTGACTAAGTAAAAGACACATGCCCTTATTAACTTCAAAGAGTTCTACTCTCTACCGACCATTTTTAGTCATTTCATAGTTTCCATAGTTTATAAGCTAATTTAACCAAACACTTCAACCACTTATAAGTTCTTCATAAACGAGTTCCAAGAAACACTTAAACTCATTCTCATAAGCAATAAGCTAAAAGCAAACTCAATGAGAAACACTGCCTCTAACTTTGTAACGGGGCTCTGCTTTGCACCCACGAGTCGCATTAAATGAAGATGACATAAAAGGACAGGCAAAAACCTGTGTCATTATAACCTAATGTGCTGAGAAATTAATTGCAGTTGGTGTTTGTTTACTAGCACTGCTCTAGGTTCTGGACAAACTTAAAATAATTGCCAAACAATGCAGAGTATAAAGGCTCAAATGTTAACCTTTGAATTAAGGATGCAAAGCAGCTGATGAACTCTAAATATAAACCTCTTCAATAAATAGCCATTTCAACAGAAACAGACAAAAACAGCTATTTCATTCATATACCACATATATGTTTTGCATTTACAAAACGACAAGAATTTGTAGGTTTCAGTCAATTTTGGGCATCAGGCATTAGTGGGATACGAAATGAACCCAAATCAAAAAGCCCCTGATTCTACTTGATAGCGCCCTTAGCCTATATAATATTAACTGTAAATACTTCATTGTAGCTGGTTTACAAGCATATTATCTTTCCATGTTTATATGTACCTCTGATATCACTTCCAGAGCTTAACGCACTTGTCGTGACTAGCAGAAGCTACCAAACCAGAAACACTCGACACAGCCAATGAAGATACTAATTTGTCATGTGCAGATAAAGTCATTGTCTTGTTTTCAGCCATGTTCCAAAGCTCAAGTGTCTGTCAATAGAGACAGGAAAAAAAAAGGTATTTCAGTTGGTTGACCATAACAAAGTCAACAGTAACAACCTTTTATACATAAGAGCTTTTTTATCCTTTAGATTGTCATGTACACATGATAATACAGACAGATAAAGCCATAAACTTGTAATTTCAAATTAGGCCTAATACATCACCAAGCCCCTGAACTTGGCCCAAATAGCCGACCACCCCATTGACCTCGTAGCCCCTTAAACTTGCAAAAATGTCAACAGTAACCAACTTTTATACATAAGAGATTTTTTTATCCTTTAGATTGTCATGTACACATGATAATACAGACATAGCGAGCCATAAACTTTGTAATTTCAAATTAGGCCTAATACATCACCAAGCCCCTGAACTTGGCCCAAATAGCCGACCGCCCCATTGACCTCGTTGCCCCTTAAACTTGCAAAAAAGTGCACCATTATGGTTGGTTTGACTTTTCAAAGATGTCACTTCCCAATTTTTCTCTCTCCAACTAGAAGCTGACATGTGGCGTTTATGGGGCTAAATGGTGCACTTTTTGCAGGTTTAAGAGGGCAATAAGGAGTGTTTTAAAGGTCAAGGGGGGCAGTCGGCTGTCTGGGTGATGGGTTTGGCCTTCGAATTACATTATGAAGATCTCAAGTATATGGCACTAAACCATGAACATTCAAATATAATCTAATAGCATAATTGCAATGGAGAAAAAGATAAAGAGAATGGCCCGGACTTACCTCATAACAGCCGATAATCAGTAGGTAAGAGTAAGTAGGATGGAAAACACAAGTACGGAACTTGTTGCCTGTACAGCTTAGCTCGTGAATGTATTCCGCCTTGTTGGCAGAACCAACTGTCCACACTCTAACCAACTCATCACTTACTGATGCTAGATACTCTCCAGTTGGATCCCAGCAAACTGAATGGATAGGATTTTTATGGCCCTATAACAATAAATTAAAATTAGAACAAAAATCGAATATGCCAATACGAAACATTTGCAACAGAAGTGCCTCAGATTTAGAGGGAAAAGGGAATATAATACTATCAATGGAAGTATTTATTTATGATTTTATATAATAGACAACTAATAAACATGACAAACCTGCAATTTAAGCCTGCAAACTTGAGTCTCAACATCGAGTATGGACACCATAGTCTCTGCTGCAGCTGCAAGAATCCTTCCATGGCGAGGTTGAAACCTCGTCTGCGTAGCACCACCCTAGAAAATATACAAGAATAAAGCAACTAATGCTCAGACAGATATAGTTTTTTTTAAATAAGATAATGGTTGTATTTTGTACCTTGAAGACTCCAGCGCAGCTGCCGTTCTTGATACTCCAGTAGCGAATCTCACTGTTATTATCACAAGAACAAATAAGATCCTCTTTACTAGGGTGGAAATCCACTGACATCACTGTTGTAGAATGCCCCGTGAATGTGCGAAGTGAGAAACCCGGCTGATAAATAGGAATACCCATTTGAAAGTCATTAGGTAAAGGATTTACCACCAAAATACAATGAAAATTCAAATTATTCTGTTCTACGAGCAATATAATCACTGTCCCTCAAAATGGTGAACATAAACCTTTAAGTTACAAGCTGACTTCAGGATTTGATATATAAGTGGTAAGAAAATGTTCATATTTCGATCAGGCCCGGCCCTGACAATTTGAAGGCCCTAGGCTAAATAATATTGCAATAAATATTTACTTTTTGTAAAAAGTAAGATTTAAACTCTTGACCTCTTATAACTTTAACTAATGCTCTACCAATTGATCTAACATTTATTAATGTTTACTTTTATCTTTTTAATAATAACTACTAAAACTTTAAACAAAAATATAGTTTTAGGCCCTTCCAGCTTTGGGCCCTAGGCGGTGGCACCTGCCCGCCACCCCTCAAGGCCGGCCCTAATTTCGATCCATGCACAAGGAAATATAAGGATGGCCAAATGCATAGTAAGCCCTCCATACTTGACAATTTTTACTAGATTCCTACCAGCCCCATAAATTTGGAAAAAGTGTACTTGTGACCCCCCCCCCCCTCAATGCCACGTGTCACCCTTTGATTGGTTTGACTTTTCAAAGATGTCAATTTTTTTATTCTTTTCTCTCCAATCAGAAGGTGACACATGGCACTGAGCCTGAGGGGGGCTCAAGAGTGCTATTTTGCCAAGTTTAGAGGGCTGGCAGAGACTTTTCAAAGTTGGGGGCGACGACATGCAATAAAAAGTGCCAAGTTCATGGGGCTAACCATGCATTTAGCCTATAAGAATTAAAATGATTATGAGAAGAGGATTGGTCAACTAACATTATCAGCATCCCAAACCCTGACAGTTTTGTCAGCCGAAGAAGTAGCTAGACGTGAAATGCTCGGAGAGAATCGAACATCAGTGATCCATTGAGAATGTTCTTCAAGGATAGACTTCGGTGTAAAAGACTCTGTGCACCATAGTGTAGCCTGCAAAACATAATCATCAAGAAAACAGCACAATTTTCCCTTCAGAAAACATGTTTTTACGGAAATAAAAAGAAGCTTCACATAAAATAACTATCATCAATGTTCAATATTGCCACCAATTACCTTTTTATCATGGCCACCAGTTGCAAGCAATTTTCCATCCGATGAAAAGTGACAGGATTCAATTTTATTTGTACTGGCCTGGATAACCCGAATCTCGGAAAGTGCACCTGTGTTGGAATAAAAACGCTAAATTGTATGCCAATTTTAGTAAACTACAGAAACATAATCATTTTTCCTCTTCCCTTTCCGTCCCTCCACATGCACAAATGCAATCAACAAAGGTCGACTAGCATAGAAATCAATTATACCTTTACCAACATCTGCAGACCGAGCAACTCTATCTTTAAAATCAGCAGCATCATGAGAAAAGAAAGAGTCTACATTGTCATCCAGAGTTCTATCATCCACAAAACGATCCATATCGGCCTGCAACTAATAAATTGATTATTGACCCTTCCAAACGCCGAGACTTATTCATCCTAGGTGCATTCAATGACTCTCAGATGAATGCATAGATTGAAAAATAGAGGAAAACAAAGTTATTGTTGGACTCCTAATCAAAAGAAGTTAAAGTGTTACCATTGCTTGCCTACATTAAAATTTGTAGCTTTCCAGGATTGCAAGAATAAAAATTAGCTGATGTGGGTCAAATACTAGAAAATTTAGAAAATCACTAATCTCTTTCCCTTAACACTTCACATAGCAAATCCTTCTATCCTCTATATACCTCAATTCGCTATTGTGTTTTACAGATTAAAGATGGGGACAAAAGAACAGTTTTTCCACTTGTACAATAAAAAACAGCTCAAAACTAAAAGAAATCATAGTCAACTGATGCGCTTCAAAACTTAACAAAAAGTTAATGGGAATATTTCTTACGAGCTCATTTGAAGCAGATGTCAAGGAACCCAAACCATCGGAGCCAAACATAAGCATAGACTTAGAGGAACCGCCATTATGTGGCAGAGTAGGCATTGAAATAGCATCCCCAGGTGTGTGGGTCGAAGGTGTTGAGGGAGAACTAGGAGATGGGCCAGTGGTGTTAGCAGTACCAGAGCTATTTGCAGGACCTGAGGAGGACCCATGCTGTTTTCTCTTGCGCCCAATTTGGCTCTTTGAAGCCTTAAACAGAAGAATTTCAGTCAGAAATGCAAAAAATGTGTTTTGAAGACAGAAAACTATCAGGTCAGTTTCAGATACTAAAAACTAATGGGAAGCAAAACATATGAAGACAGGATGAGTAAACAAATATTAAGTAGAAGTAACATCGAAGGAGATAAGCGAGTGAGACATACTAATAGAAACAGAAATGAAATAGACAAACAAATATGATGAAATACACTAACAGCCAAATGGATTAATTATTTGATAGATGAAATAGAGAGGAATTACAGTTTAGCCCAGTGGTTGAGACAGAAGCTGTAACCCTAGAGGTCACATGTTCGAACCACATCTGGGGTGGGTTGAGAATTTTCCTTTGTATTTAATAATATAAGCCCATTTGTGCAATATTTTTTTACAAAAAAAAATTACAGTAGAAAAAAGAATTAACAAAGGATATAATGAATAGAGCCAAAACCCCAATCCCCAGAGGAAGATGAACTTCCGTCCACAGTCCCTACTCACAAGAGCAGAGCCAAACACCCAAAAGGTGCTTATGAACATAATCCCCATATCCCCTTCCTTCACTCCCTATAGATATAGATATAGATGTATGTATATATGTGTGTGTGTGTGTGTGTGTGTGTGTGTGTGTGTGTACACGTCCCTCAATTCCCATACTACCCTTAGCATATTCTCGATCACATACTGAGAGGTAATGTATGTGAAATGAAAATGTTAGCAGATGAGATAAAAGCGCACAGAATTTTGCATTAGATTTCACATGAATGCATGAACATTTTACAAAGGTCAATATGAACACTCATTCTAACCAATAGATAGCAAACCTGGTCATTTACTTGAAAAGTATTGGACATGCTACCATCCATTGTCATGCTGCTAGAACCTATTATTTTGTCTTGTTGCTGAAGGAGATGATTTGAACTCTGCGACTGCAAGCCTGTAAGTGCATGCTGAGGGTACTGCTGCTGCTGTTGACTGTTCTGCAGTTGTTGCTGCTGCAACTGAGAAACATCCAAGTACAAATTAAAATTTTCCAACCAAATTGAAGGTACATCACTAAATTAATCAACTTTTAATCTAGAGAAGAAAGAGGTTACCTTAATCAGTAAATCCGTATCACGATGTAACATGGGGCTATTCACTTGCATTGGTGATCCAAAGTTACCGAGAACATCACCAGCATTTAAAGAGACATCCTTTCCAAGACCCATGTTCTGGTTATTAAGAAGCATTCTCAGTTTCCTGCGCTCCAAGTCATTGACAGATTGTGATTGCAAGCTTTGCTGTGCTTGAAGGATCAGCTGTTGCTGTAATTGGTATTTACTCAGTGGCTGAGGGGATTGCATCATCCTTTGATGCTGAAGAAGCCCCAGTTGATCAACGCCCTAATAAAGTGACCAAGTAAATTAGTTTACCTAAACTTTATCGTATTGGTTTAACTAGCATAAGATTTCCTGGTTTTCTATAGAAAGAATTAACAAAAAAAAGCCTACTCCAGTAAGTAAGCTATATTCAGAGTCATGTCTAAAATTGATTAGGAAGCTTACAGTTAGGGGCCATCCTTTCAAAGTTAAGTTACTTCCTCCTTGATTTGCTCCTACAAATGCATGAGATTAGGTGTCAGTTCAACCAACAGTATAACCATTACATGTGTTATGCATCAACTAAGATGCTTAACCAAAATTACAGAAATTGTTTCTTTTATCATTCGAGTGCAGACAATATTACCGGCAGTTCCATAATTATTACATGCACTGTATAGTGCACCAAAATTGGAGGGTAGAGAAGATTACGTTTGATTTGAATAAATTAAGGTCACATGTCTAAGAGAATCTAAACCTTCGTACATGTTTTAGCTTCAGTTAACTCTTTTAGTTTTAACTATTAATATCTAAACTTGAACTTCAATAATTGATCTAAAACAAGTCAGTCCACTGAAAAGAAAATCTGAAACTTCTTCACTCATTTCAACTGACTAAATTCTTTCAATGTCAGAAATCTCGTTAATTTTGATAAAAACAATGCTGAAGACAGGAGAGTAAAATGAGAATTTATACTCCTATTGCTACACACAAGAATGCTCTTTCAATTAGAATTTCCAAAATTTAATAAAATGTAAGAGAATTTGGTTCAACTGTCCTAGTAACAAATAAAAGTTTTAATCAAATAGAATGCAGCACTAGATTTGAATTTTTAGATCAGTTAGCCTATAGCTCAACTAATTCCATGTGAACTATGTTGGGAAATTGAAAGAGTAACTGTAGGTTAGACATCTTTCAGGTTATCAAACTTGAGCAGTCAGCACAAACTTTGAAGGTCAAGGGAATCTACTACCAAGTAATTTACAATATTACTCAAACATAATAAACCTACAGTAATGAAGTTCAAAACCATAGGTAGATGTTGAAGGTGATTTGTTATTGTGGTTCTAAATCTCTTAACATCGATAAAAGTATAAGTAGAGAAACAAAAGTCACAAAGTAGATATATCACTACCATGAACTCCAATCAATGATCCATCCATACCAGCAGTCCTGGGATTTAACATTGAAGTAATCTCAGTCTTTAAGTCCTGCAGCCAAAATGTTCCAGAAGAACATTAATAAGGGAAATATCAATACTGAATGGCAGCTAATTATCTCGTAAAAGTTTACCTGGGTAGACACAGGAAGCTGCTGGTTTCGGTTTTGAGCCTCACGCAGATTTCCTGAACCTCCAGGTGTACCATGGAGTGTTTGCCTTCATAAAAGAACATATATAATTATAATAATAATGTCAAATGAAGAAGAATGAGAAGTCTCAATAACAACAAAAAATGGGACAATCAACCAGCCAGCATAATCATAGACAATTATCATGTAAGAACTTACCCTGAAGGCTGACCAGTCAATGTAGTTGCTTTCAACAATGAGGCATGATTTGGATCAAGAAGTTGGCCCACATTATCGCTTAGCCTTGACTGTACAAGAATCTAATGTTAGTACCACAATTATGGACAATTAACAAGTCAACCTCAAATCTCTTGAAAAAGAAGGCACCTTCATAGCAGCATCATCCATAGAATCCCTCTGAAGTGGAAGCTTCAACCTATCCTCGTACACTTTTGTTGCCAAAGCATTTGCAGTTGCCGAGTTGTGTCTTGTAGCATCACTACCTGTGAGCCCATTAGGAGTTCCATTTGGATGCTGATTACCATCCCTTCTTTGCTGTTGTTGCTGCTGCTGCTGCTGTTGTTGTTGTTGCTGTTGCTGAGCATGCCTTTGCAACAACAGTTGCTGCATTTGCATCTGCTGATTCTGCTGAGGTTTAGGTTGCTGTTGTTGTTGTTGCTGCTGCTGTAGTTCCCGTGCCTTAACCATTTGAGTCTGCCATTTTCAAAACATTTCATTGATTAAGATTTTCAAGCATAGTTGTTAGAGGCGCAAGGGGGCCAGGCACAGCTAAGGTATGCTAGGCGCACAATATTTGCAAAAAATATGGAAAAAGAACAAACAGAATTGTTATATGAACATATATATGTAAAATTTACATATTTTGTTAGGAATATCTAGCCTTGAATTAATCTAGCCATAATAGGAATTGAATTAGGAATATCTAGCCTTGAATTGTTATTAGAACTCCTAAAAATAGATGAACAACACATATTAAAGTAAGTTAAAACCATAGTTGTCGAGAGCCAAAGTGCATTCGGAGGGTCTCACTTCTCACTTCAACGGAAAGCGTGAAAAAAGCGCTTGTTACGGGAAAAAAAAGCTCACTACTATAAATTTTCTCAAAATAATATAGGTTTAGGAAATTTGTGTAATATAGCTACTTAAAACTAATAAATATTAAAAAATATCACATGTTACAATAGTTGCCTTTGCATTTAGGTTAGAAATATTAGATGAAGCAATGTTTTGGAGGCATTCGACTCACATAGGAAGCTTTATAGTGAGAACTCATCCCACCAATCTAAATCACAATCTTCCAGCCAACAAGTAACAAGTTAATATTGGCTTTTAATTGTCGTCGTGCGCTTTTTTGAGGTGAAGCGCGCGCTTTATGCACCACTGCGCTATGTGTTCAACAGAAGCGCATAGGGTGCGCTTCACTGCGCTTTTGCGCTAAGCAAACGCTTTTGACAACTATGGTTAAAACCTTGGAAAAAAAGTTTCCCTAAGGCATACCAAGGCACGCACCTATCTCGCATGTGGTACGGCAAGACGTGGGACCCAACGCCTGCGTAAGGCGCACCTTTAACAACACTATTTTCAATTGCATTCCAACAATAGCAATTATACAAGAAAGACATGCCGAGGATTGCAATAACGGTACAAAATAAACGAAAGGTATTTCTCAAGCTTTCATTATTTAGTTTTTCCTCCTAAGAATACTTTGAATTGAAGGTTTTCTAGGTATATTTTGTTTTCCCTCCTGAGAATACTTCTCAAGCTTTCATTATTTATCACAAATCTATGCAGGAAATTTTAATGTGATTGCTAAGGCAGAAAGCTGAAAAAACTAAGGTAGTGAAGAGAGGCAATATGCATAAGATAAAGAATGAAACACATTGATGGAGAAGTGATAATTAATAGCCCACAAGTCTAATGGCCCAATTACCTGTAATGCTTATTCTAGAAGTTAGTGGCAGAGTTAGTTACCAGGGGTGCACTACTTATAGGTGGGGAGTGGCGTGTGGAGTGGGCATTGGGAGTTTATTTCTGTTTGTTTGGCTCTTAGTCTAGAACTGAGAGAGAGGGAGAAATCCCTGGGGAGGGTACTCATTTGTGAGCCTCTTTTATCCGTAATTGCTTTTCCATTTCCATTGTAATCAAATCACAGTACCCTTTTTATCTTTTCCATTTGTTATTTTTTCCCATCCCTACATCTAAATTTGCGATCTCTATCATTGGTCCGACCTTCCAGATTCGAAATGGGGAAGACGGATACACCAAATGTTAAAACAAGAATTCAATCACGTTTGGATTCCCACGACAAACAGATTCGAGAGTTGCAAAAGGATATGAAAGAGGTTAAGCAATCTTTAGATTCAGAAAAGTTGAAACAAGATGCATTTAGAGCCATTGTGCAGGATTTTATTAAGGAACAGGGCAAGAAACCAGTTGTGGACGAAGGAAATAACTCAGAAGAGTTCACAAACTCGGCTGGTGGCGAGGACAGCACCGGTGGAGGTAGCCATACTCGGCAGCCTCGTTTTACTTTAGAGCAGAATGTCCCAAAGGATGACTATCACTTGGCCGCAAAAAAGGTAAAGTTACCAGAATTCCATGGGTATGATCCTCGGGGCTGGATTTTGAAGGCTGAAACTTATTTTGAGATTCATGGAACACCGTCTGAAGTACAAATCCGATTGGCTAGGCTAAGTATGGGAGGAGTAGCGCAACATTGGTTCTCCATCGTAGAAGAGGTTTATGAATCCCTAACATGGTCTCAGTTGAAGCAAGAGTTACCGCAGCGTTTCAACGGGCTAGAAATTCAAAATCCATTTGAACAGCTTTCTACTCTTCAACAGAGCGATTCTGTTCAAGAATATATTGTGGATTTTGAGTATCTACTTTTCGTTGGTACCTCGGCAGACCGAACCTCAAGCGTTGGGATATTTTTTGGGAGGTCTACAAGAAGAAATAAGGAAGAAGGTGGGCCTCACCGCCCGGCGACTCGTTTGGTGGCGATGTACTTAGCAAAGGATGTTGAAGACATGCTCTCACCCAACGAACTGCAGTTTTCTTCCCGGCGTTTGCGCTCTGAACAGCATGTTGAAGGAGGTGCTAATAACACTGTTCGCTCACTCAAACACAGGCAAACAAACAAACTCACTGACGTCAAATACGACCTCGGCGACAGCTCCTCTTACCGGAATCGAGGGATTCGTTCTCTTTCGAGAACCGAATGGGAAGAGAGGTGACGCAAGGGACTTTGTTACCATTGCGGCCAAGCTTACGAACCGGCTCATAATTGTCCAGAGGGAAAGCTTCGGGTCCTTTTGTTGGCCGATGATGAAATTCTATCTAATGACGGTGCAATTATGCGAATAGAAGGCAATGAAGAGAACATGAACTTCGTGGAAGGTGAGTGTAATGTTCTTGAATTTAATGGGATAGGAGCAGAATGTGGTTATGAGTCAAAAACCTTGAGGTTACAAGGCAATTTGCTAGGAATTCCAATTGAGATTTTGATTGATAGTGGTGCTACACACAACTTTGTGTCAAGGAGATTGGTTAAGGCTCGTGGGGTCCCAATTGTTCAATTCGATGGAATAATGATCAAGTTAGGGAACGGTTGCCGGTTCGTCATTACAGAAAAGTGCCTGGCTCTCCTTGTTAAGTTGGGTGATTACTCTTGTTTAATTGATGCTCTATTTTTCGACAAGGAGAACTTGGATATGATTTTGGGTATAGAATGGTTGATGAAATTATATGAAATTTTTCTCAGACGGCAAAGAAATCAGTTTAAAGGGAATAAACAAGCACCATGGGAGTCCTATCTCTTCTTCACAAGGATGTTTGGCTCAATCCAATGATCCTGCCTTACAGGTGATGTCAATGGCAAACAATTCTTTGGGTGGCTCTAAAATTTCTCAAAGGTTGATCCCCTGAAACAGCAATTCAGTAGAGGAAGATAAGAAGAAAGACGGCTTTTCTGCTCATCAATATAGCCAATTTCCAATTTTTTGTCTTGAGGACAAAACAAATTTAAATGGAGGGGGTAGTGATGGAGAGGTGATAATTAATAGCCCACAAGTCTAATGGCCCAATTATCTGTAATGCTTATTCTAGAAGTTAGTGGCAGAATTAGTTACCAGGAGTGCACTACTTATAGGTGGGGAGTGGCGTGAGGAGTGGGCATTGGGAGTTTATTTTCTGTTTGTTTGGCTCTTAGTCTAGAACTGAGAGAGAGGGAGAAATCCCTGGGGAGGGTATTCATTTGTGAGCCTCTTTTATCTGTAATTGCTTTTCCATTTCCATTGTAATCAAATCACAGTTTCCTTTTTATCTTTTCCATTTGTTATTTTTCCCATCCCTACATCTAAATTTGCGATCTCTATCACACATAAAGGTTCCAAATAAATTCTATGCAATGATAATGCACCAACCTCAATGTAAGATGCAGCAGGTTCAGAGTGCTTCTCATTTGTCCGGGCAATGAAAATGTCCCAAAAGACAGACCACCATTCAAAGAGAAAACCACCAGGTGCATCAATAGCTGGAACAAAATAGAAAACAAAACAAAAAACAATATTAATTGAGTTACAAGAAGATGAATGGAAGTGCAAATTTGCCTTGTCCCTGTTTGTTTCGTTTCCATCAGATAATCTTACCAACAGGATCAGTGGACACTTTCCCTTCAACCTGGAATGCCTTTGCAGAAGCATGCAGTTTTCTCTTCATCAGGTAATCATATATATAAACGTCCAACCTATAGCACCAAAATAAATAAAATCAAAAGAATTATTAGAAATCATTAACATTGTAAAGAAAAAGCTCCAGGACCTACATAAGGTTATTATCCTAAGCATCAACATTGTTTAAACTGTACAGTAGATGAACAGCCTAACCCACCAAATCGTACACAATTATGATGTATAGTTAATGCAAAAATTGCATGGTCTGGACCACCCATTTCAGACCATAGTGGTAGACTAGTCAACTAAACCAGGCAGAAAAGCTCTAGAAGGTTATGCTCTTGACAAGTAAAAGGAATCATTTTTCCGATCAATCCGAGCCAATTTTCCTCCCTCATTTTGAGATACACAGCTTAAAATTGTAAGAGAGCAAAAACCAAGTAAAAGCACTGTCAGGAAAAGCTTTTTTCTTTTTCTAAAAAACGACCTTTTTAAAAAAAAGAACATCACTGGAATTTGAAGTTTGAAATGCACAGAGAGAATTCGTGCCCATTCTCGTAAAATACACAATAGCAACCAAAAGCGAAATGTCAAAACCCTAACTTCGCAGCAAAATGTATACTTCAACGCAGTCATTCCCAAAATCGATAAAACAAAAAAATACAACTAAAAGAAAGATCAAAACCCTAGAAACAAAGAACAATTACAAGAACTCAAAAGCCCCAAATTACAACCCCTAATGGCAGATGAAACCGAAATTAGCAGCAAATCTTACATTTTATCAGCTTCCCAGTTGTTCTGAGGCTGCGGCTGAGACTGAGATTGAGGCTGCGGCTGAGACTGAGACTGAAAATGAGACTGAGATTGAGACTGAGACATTTTGAAGTAGGTCTTCGTTAGTGACCGAAAAAAGGAATCAGATTCCGAAAAGCTTATAAATAGACAAGGAAGAAAGGGTTGAAAGGGAGAAAATCAGAGCAGAGATGGCTAAAAACAAGCTGCAATTTCAAATAGAGCGAGAAATGGAAAGCTCGTCCACTAGTAGACGATAATCCAAGCTTGGTACGCAAGAAAAATTTGGAAATTCAACAATACAATTTCTTTGATTCTTTTTTATAGAGTACTAAGCTAGGCGCGTGGCTGGGCGCGCGTCAGCTACTTTCCTTTATTCTTTTTGGCGCTTTTTTTTTCTAGAATTTTGTATATCTGCCAAATGTTAATATTATTAAATGCACCTGATTTGATTGGATTACTTGCCAAATTTTTTATATTTTGCCAAAACACAATTATTGACATCATTTCATCCACAATAATTTTCGATTTCATATGTTTTTAGATTTGGTTAAATTAAGCCCTTTGATTTTTTTTACAGACATATCAGTAAGATCTCCTATCAAGTTACTTATAAAGAAATCTCCTATCAGTTATAAAGAATGGATGTTCCGCCAAAAAAAACTAAAAAAAATGGATGGAAACATATAAACACTCAACTCCATGAGCTTCATTCCTGCTTCAAAATTGAAGCTGTTGCTCCCCAAAAACTATTTTATTATTTATATTTCTTTTTACTTTTCTTTTATTTGATTAATTAAGTATTTGGTTGAGTTAGGTAAAAATTTGAATAAAATAGTAATAAAAAATTAGGTAGAAAAGAATAAAATAATAATATTTTATTTTGAAGTAGAAATTTGTAGTGATAGGTTGAATAATAAACACTATAACAACTTCAAATTATAGAGTTTTAAGGAAAAAAAAGTTGGGGTGGATTGAAGATGCTCTAAGATGCAACAATGCCAGGATATGATACAGATGTACTATTATAAGTGTTATGTCCGAAGAGTAAGTAAACACATAAACTATGTTAAATGTAACCGCATTTATATTTTTATTTGACTCATGTATCTTTCCGATGAATGCTAAAGGTCAAGTTCATGTAAAATATTAATTATTCTAATATAAAAGCTATCACCATGATAGATCGATTTCGGTTATTACATTCGAATCTTAGTGTATTGATAACCATCGTTTCTTGCCTATAATAATATTTTATGCTATGAAAGAAAAGTAATAATTAAATGAATTTAAATATTAATAAGATTGGTGGTCAAGCCCAATGGTAGGGTAACAAGTGCACCTTCCTAGGGTCCTTGTTTATAAGATGTTTAAATTTTATTTGTTACCTATTATAGGTAGTATTAGAGTATTATATCCAATACTAAAATTGATATAATCTTAGTATATAACACTCTAATAGGTAGAAAAAACTCTTAAAATCAAGTTCATGTAATTTCTTTTTGTTTTTATGTATGATACATCTTTCAAAGTAGAGGTGGGATGATGAAGTCTTGGATTGATGTCCATGGCTCCAAAGTATAAGCAAAAACTGAAGAAACAATCCTCCATAAATAAATATGAACTAGTTTCACAAATCCAATAGACAAAGTGGCAACAAGAAACTATTATCTATCCTCAATGTCAAAGATTGTCATGATTGGGGAGAACAGTAAGTACAAGGGGAAATTATACAACGATCCAAGACTTTTCTCCCTACATGAATGGCATGATAAAAAGTAATAACATAAAGTAGTTCGTGTGACACATGTCATTCATGCAGGGAGAAGGGTCCTTTGGTCCCGGACCATTGTATATTTCTCAAGCATAAGACGCCAAGCTAACATCAAGCAAGATAAGGGAATAAAATTTCACCAAATGAACCAACACCACATCGATCTTTCGTTGAATAACTTTTGGCAATAATCTTTAACTGAATAGTTCTTGTTTCTTGAGAACGGCCAAACGCATCTATCATCCGCATGATGTTCCCAAATTGTTAAAAATTCCAGCTTCAAAAGGACATTCGAAGGGCGACAAATTAGTCTAGCCTTTATCAATAAGAAATTCCACAACAGTATTTTTCAATTGTCGTCTTCGATGTCGTACCGATTTCCAAATGGACTATGTGAATACTGTTAAGTGGGGAACTCTATAAAAATGAAAAAAAATCTTGATCGTAACACATCCATGATCATGCCTTCACCATATAACAAGTCTTGTGCTAATTTGCCAAGGAGAGCATCATTGTGCACATATAAGTCACTAACACTAATCTCCCCATGTGAAATCCTCTACAACAAAGTTTTTCAGAAACAATAACCGTTTTACGTTGCACAATTGAGCTCGTCCATAGAAAATTTATCATTTGTCGAACCATATTTTAAGAATTAATGCCACCGACCATCAATAAACCCAAAAAGAAATTATTAGAGAGCTTGTCAAAATCGATTTAATATGTATTAATCGACCAGGCACTGAAAAATATTAGTTAGATTAAATTTATTTTTACCAAAGTAGCTAAATAATAAGAGATCTTATTTCCTTCCCAATGAACATATGAAAAGAAACAAGAAATAAACATGCCAAATTCATAAAAAAAAACGCTTGATACATCAAGACCCCCTTGGACTTGTCCCTAAACGTCCATTTACCCTCTGAACTTTCAAGTGTCTCAATTACCCCCCCCCCCCCCCCGAACTTGTTTGAAGTCCACCACTGGCCCTCTTGTTGCTGACATGGTGGATGAGGTGGCAATGTGGAAAAAGTCAAGAGAGTAAGCTCTTTTTTTAAGAATAAAAATTTAAAAAAACAGTAAAAAAGATTAAAAAGTGGCATCTGGTTCCATTTTTCGTTGTCGGAGATTCAGTGACTTCATCTTCTCCGACAACACTTCAACTTCAATCGGCATTCTCGACGGCGAATAACAATCACTCTCTCTTAACTTATGCGACATGCTGCTAACTGATGCTTACACCGGGAAAGATTAAAAAAGAAATCACATAAATTCATCAATCCAAAAAGGGGTTCGTTCACAAAATACAAACTGAACTGAAACTATCTTACAAAAAGTTGTTCTCCTATATCTAAAATGTCATAGAAATATGTGTTGAGTACAAGGCCCCTAAACTCAAAGTTGTAAATGCGGAGTAGCAACAACAAGAATCAACTAAAATCAACAAGAGTCAACCAAACATGCAAAGAAAGTAAACAAGCCACACAACACCAAAGTTTTTATGTGGAAACCTCTCTAATGTGAAGAGTAAAACCACGGGACCGATAACAGAGTCTACCCCTACTTCTCTTATTGATAAGTTGAGGGAAAATAACTCAACAATGTCTTACAAGAGTTTGCAATCCACCAATAACACCATAATACAAGAGAAGCCAAATAAAATAAGGAAAATACACAAGACCTTAAGTGAGCAACAATCTGCCCGATATTCTTCTCGTGACAAATTCGATCCAACAGTCCGATCAACAATTCCAATGGTAAAAAGAAAGATTTGGATGTCAGAAACGTTGTGGAAAAATTTCACTACAATCCAATGGTCTGATCTCCACTAATCTTTGTCAGAACTTGACTTGCCGGAATGACAAAGAAGCTGAAATTTTGTGTTTCACTCTCTTCTTTTCTCTCTCACAAAATGGTCGCATTCTCTCCTCTCAAACCCTAATACCAGCCACAAAAGAGGCTTAAATATGCCTCCATATCTTGGGCTTTTGGGCTAAGACTTTACTTTGCACCAATTTGGGATAGAAACCCCAATAATCTCCCCCTCGAGCCCAAATCGAGGAAGATAGGGCAACATCAACATCATTGAAATGACATCCCAGAGAGCTTGCAACAAAGCTCCAACTTGCTTCTAGGAACGATCTTTGCCAACGTGTCTGCTCCATTCTTATCGGTGTGGACTTTCCTCAATACCAACTCTTTTTCCTCGATCACATCTCGCAACCAATGATATCTAACACCAATGTCCTTCATTCGAGAATGATACATGGTATTCTTACTCAGATCCATAGGACTCTGACTATCACAGAATACTACACACTCGGTTTGCTTCAAACCCAACTCCCGAAGGAATCTCTTTAGCCAAATCAGCTCTTTATATGCTTCTACAACTGCTACGTACTCTGCCTCTAAGTAGATAATGCTACACACTTTTAAAGTTTAGACTGCTAGGAAATAGCTCCCCCTACAAATGTAAACACAAAACCCAAGGTAGACTTTCTACCATCCAAATCATCAGCCATGCCTGCATCTGTATACCCTTCAAGAATCGATTTTCCACCTCCAAAACACAAATTAAGCTTTGAGGTACCACGCAAGTATCTGAATATCCACTTCACTATTTCCTAGTGAACTTTACCCGGATTGGACAAAAATCGACTCACAAATCCAATAGCTTGGGTAATATCTAGCCTAGTACAAACCATAACATACATCAAAGAACCAACAATAGAGGAATAAGGAACATACAACATACTTTCTTTCTCCTCCTATGTTTTCGGACAAGTTCTTTTGCTCAACCTGAAATCGGCCGCTAATGGTTAACTAGCCGGCTTGGCATCTTTCATATTGAACCTTTCAAGCACCCCTTCAATGCACTTTTCTTATGACAACCATAACTTGCTAGACTTTCTATCACAAACTATCTCCATGCCCAAAATTTGCTTCATTGGACCCAAATCCTCCATTGCAAATGATTTTGACAAAATCTTCTTCAAGTTAAAAATCATATATGCATCTTGTCCAACAATCAACATATCATCTACATACAACAGAAGGATGATGAATTTACCATTCGAGAACTGTCTGAAATATATACAAGGATCAATCAATGTCCTCTTATAACCATTAGTTGTCATGAAAGAATCAAACTTTCGATACCACTGCCTTGGTGCTTGCTTCGGCCCATAAAGACTCTTCTTCAATTTGAAAAAAAAACTTTTTCTTTCCCTTTTCCTCAAATTCTTCTAGTTGCTCTATGAAGATATCCTCTTGCAAATCACCATGCAAGAAAGTTATTTTTACATCAAGCTGCTCTAACTCCAAATCAAGATTGGCAGCTAAACCTAAAACGGTTATGATAGAAGTCATCTTCACCATAGGAGAGAAAATCTCATCAAAATCAATCCCCTTTTTTTGATTGCATCACTTAACCACTAATCTAGCTTTTCGGTTTAAACTCTGATCTGCATTTTTATTATTCTTGAAAATCCACCTGTTTTTCAAGACTTTCTTATCTTTCGGGTGCTTCGCCAACTCATAAGTCTCATTCTTCCTCAAGGAATCCATCTCTTCTTTTATAGCATTCAACTAAGACCCTATATGTTCACTAGATAATGCTTCTTGAAAGCTTTCGGATTCCCCATCTTCTGTGACAAGAATGAATTATGAGCTTGGATATCTTGTAAATGGCCTTCTTTCTCTAAATGATCTTTGAACTTGTGTTGTTCAGCCTGTAGGGATGACGGCTCCCCCCGCTCATGAATCTCTTCATCTTAAGCATCATAAACTAAACATTCTCATCATCATGTGTATCAGCATCGACAAGTTCTGGTGTATCATCAACAACAATCAGTTATTCCTCAACATTATCAGGTATTACTTCAACATTCTCACCTATTGGCTGCTCAACACAAGTAGGACTAGACATAGAAGGAACATCATTGGTATCAAAATAAGATTTTTATGGTAGAATTGTACCTTTTACTTAAAAACTCAGTACCTCTCTCTTGCTCAAAGAATACTACATCCATACTTCTCACTACTTGTTTATTCTCAAGATCATAGACTCTATAGCTATACCCTTCATTACCATAACCAACAAAAATGCATGGTTTAGTCTTGGAATCAAGCTTTTATCGCTCCTCTTTTGGCACATGCATAAATGCCTTGCATCCAAAGACTCTCAAATGTGCATAAGTGGGATTACTACCCCTCCATGCCTGTTCTGGAATATCAAGACCAAGAGGAATAGACGAAGAGTGATTAATCAAATAAGCCACTGTGTTTACTACTTCAGCCCTAAATGTATTAGGAAGATTAGACATTCATAGCAAACACCTCACCCTATCTATAATGTTTCTATTCATCCTTTCAACTACACCATTGTATTGTGGAGTACCCGGAACTGTCCTCACATGTTTGATGCTAAGTTGTGAGCAATAACCCTTAAATGCATTACAGGTATACTCACCACCATTGTTTGATCGGAGACATTTCAACTTTCCACCAGTCTCTCTTTCTACCATGGCATGAAACTTTTGAAAAGTCTCAAACACTTGACTTTTCTGCTTCAATAAGTAGACCCAAGTCTTCCAAGTTGCATCATCAATATATGTGACAAAATACCTATTGCCACTAATAGACTCCACATCTAACGGACCACAAACATTAGAGTGAACCAACTCCAACTTCCCTTCCTTCTTTGTAGACTTTCTTGCAAAAGAAGCTCTATATTTCTTTCCTGCCAAGGAATGCTCACAAGGGTCAATGAAAACAGATTTATCCATAGGAATGAGGGATTTACCTGCTAGGTGTTTGATCCTTTTATCCGTCATATATCCCAATCGTTGATGCCACAAGTTGGGAGAATTCTTCTCTTCAACTACATAAATATCACTATAACATACACTAAAGTATATCTTATACAACGAGCAACACAACTTGCCCCGGGCAACTATTATTGAAGCCTTTGACAACTTCCATTTGCCATCACCGAAGGTATGACGGAAACCCTCATGATCAAGAACACTTTTCGCTAATAAATTCAAGCGCAAATCAAGAATATGGCGAACATTCTTCAATGTCATCGGGCACCCAACATCAGTCTTCACACGAATACCACCCATACCAATAATGTTTGCTGAGATCTCATTACCCATTCTGACACTAACAAAGTCTCCAGCTCTATAGTTCAAGAAACATTCCTTTCGAGGAATACAATGATAAGAAGCTCCAGTATCAATAAGACACTATGAAGCCGAATCATCAACCTATTGGTACTCACAAACTGCACAAAGCAAACTGGTATCCTCAACAGCCTTCACCACGATTGTTGTAGTACCACTGTCATCTCCCCTTGATTGGGAATCTGGTTTCTTCTTTTGTTCATGCTTCCATTTAAAACATTTCTTCTTGATATGACCAGGCTTATCACAATAATGACATGTTCTGGTCTTCTTTCCCTCTCTGGACTTGAACCTTCCCCTTGAGTTACCATGCCTCTTTGGACCTCTACTCTTATCTCTTCCCTTGTTCTCAGCAACAAAGGCATGTGAATTATCAACTCTCATCTCCTTTCTTCTTAGCTCTTCATTGAACATACTTTCTTTAATCACATTCAATAAAAGAACACCATCCGGAGCTGAGTTACTAATAGTCACCATAAGAGTTTCCCAACTGTCGGGTAAAGAACTCAACAAGAACAAAGCCTGCGACTCATCATCTAGAACGATCTTCATAGTGGTAAGCTTATTGATAACATCCTGAAAGTCACTAAAATGTTCTGCCACTGACTTTCCACTTTTCTACTTTAAATAACAAGCTTTCGAATCAATAAAGTCTTGTTATAAGCGGTCTTCCTCTCATAAAGAACCTCTAATTTCTTCCATAGCTTAAATGAGACGGACTCCTTAGAAACATGATGGTAGATGCTAATATCAATCCATTGTCTAATAGTCCCCAAAGTCTTTCTCTTCAACTTCTGTCATTCTTTATCTTCCATTTTCTCGGGTTTGGCTAGTTTAGAACTATCAAGCTCCGCTCTATCGGATCATATAAATCTTTGTAAAATAGAAAATCCTCCATCATAGGTCGCCATATAGAATAATTGGTTAACGTCAACTTGACCATCGAACTATTGCTGCTAGAGTGCATGATAACTCTAAAACTGAACTTAACTACTCTAATACCACTTATTGAGCACAAGGCTCCCAAACTCAAAGTTGCAAATGCGGAATAGCAACAACAAGAATCGACTAAAATCAACAAGAGTCAACTAAACATGCAAAGAAAGTAAACAAGCCACACAACACTAAAGTTTTTTCGTGGAAACCTCTCCGATGTGAAGAGTAAAACCACGGGACTGATAACAGAGTCCACCCCTACTTATCTTATTGATAAGTTGAGGGAAATTAACTTAACAATGTCTTACAAGAGTTTGCAACCCACCAAAAACACCGCAATACAAGAGAAGCCAAATAAAATAAGGGAAATACAGAAGACCTCAAGTGAGCAACAATCTGTTTGATACTTTGCTCGCGATAAAATTTGATCAACAATTCCAACAGTCAAAAGAAAGAGTTGGATGTCGGGAACATTGTGACAAAATTTCATGGCAATCCACCAGATCGGTCTCCGGTAATCTTCATCGGAACTTGACTGGACGAAATGACATAGAAGATGGAATTTTGTGTTTCACTCTCTTTTTTTCTCTCTCACAAAATGGTTGAACTCTCTCCTCTTAAACCCTAATAGTAACCACAAAAGAGGCTTAAATATGCCTCTATATCTTGGGCTTTTGGGCCAAGACTTTAGAAACCCAACAATATGAGTCACAAGCACAATAATGTTTCAAAAAACAAAAGGATTCCTCCTTCCTCTTCAAATCACCCACCACCTAATAAACACCATAAAAACAAGAATTTTACATACTAAAGTTTCTTTCAAATTTTAACTGTTAAATCTTTATCATCATTATAATCTATTGCAAGACAAAGAAAGAAACTAGTCAGCTAATTACGTATCATCGTATCATTGGCTAGAAATAATTCACTCGGATCAGTGAGTTATTAGTTAGCCTAACCAATTTTCCCGCCAGTTTTCTTTTTGGAACTTTCTAGCTGTTTTGTGATATATTATTTATAAAAATGTAATTAATTTAATAATAGAAATAATCAATCACAATTATCTTTTCCTTTTGATTTTCTGTGTTTTGATCTCTTGATCTTAGCCATTTCTTCATGGTATCAGAGCTTTAAATGGTGAGAAAGAGGCAGAATCAATATTCATTCCAACCGTTGCACAATAGTTTTAGTGAAGTTGATCAGGAACAAATCCAGATCTCAACGATGAATGGAAATAATGAGAATACGAGCATGATCTTACTCACCTCTATTTTCAATGGCGAGAACTATCTCCCAGGAGTAGGTCAATACAGAGGGCTCTAATTGAATAGGACAAGCTCGATTTCATCCTTAAGGATAATGGCTCACCAACAGAAGATTCACCGGAGCACCAGGTATGGCGCAAAAATGATTACTTTGTCACATCTTGGTTGTTAAACTCTATGACAAGAGAGTTTTCAGAAGCATTCCTGTATGCGATCAGTGCAAAAAGCTTATGGAAAGAGCTTGAGGATAGATTTGGGGGAAGTACTAGCCCTAGGTTGTTTCAATTGAAAAGAGAAATAAACATGCTCACGTAAGGGAACTCCTCTATAATGATCTATTACACCAGATTGAAGAAACTCTGGGATGAATTAGATCTATTAAGAGTCTATCCTACATGTCAATGTGGAGCAATGAAGAACTTCTTATGCAATGTTCAATCTAAAACAAAGGTCCTTAACACAGAAGACAGGTTGATTCAATTCTTATTGGGCCTACATGGTGGATATGAGGCAGCAAGGTCACAGATATTGCTAATGGATCCTTTTCCATCCCTACACAAGGCTTACTCAATACTGTAAAGGATAGAGAAGTAAAGAGAGGTGGTTATTGATTAGCCACTTGAAATACTGCTTACTCTACAAATGGAAAGGCTCAAAGTAACATGATCGAAGAAAAGAAAAAAAGGAGAGGTATTTTGCAATCACTATGACACAAATAAGAACTCAAAGGAAGCTTGCGGGAAATTGCACAGATATCCTGATTGGGACCCCAAGTCTAAGAAGAAAGGGAAAAGGCCAGTATATCAAGCACACAATGCTGCAACCATAACACAATCCAACTCACAATGTGATGATTACTCTCTGTATAGTGTTGCCAATGCACAACTTGGCATGAAAACTATGATGTAGGAGATGTACATCATGTGGAAAAACAAGAAAGCAATGGAAACACCTCTTACCTCAATAGCCAACAATAGAAATAGACAAATTGATTTCACTACATTTGTAGGTTATTCAGGTATAAAGAATCTAAACATAATGAAAGAATGGATTGTAGACAGTGGAGAAACATCATATATGTCATCTAATATTAATTTCTTTAATAGTCTTTACAAAGAAAAGATTATGCATATAATTATTCTACCTGATGGAACCAAGCAAATTATCACTCACATAGGCAATGTTGCTTTCTCTGAAAATATGCAGTTGAGAAATATGTTATTTATTCCTAGATTCAAGTATAATCTGTTATCAGTAAGACAGTTACTTGAGGAAGAAAAGTTATCAATTATCTTCCAACCTAACTACTGCTACTTGTAGGACCTTGCAACATAGAAGGTTTTAGCAATAGCATGGAAATATGATGGACTCTACAGGTTAAATGACCATTCATTCAACACAGAAGCCCTAACAAAGTTTTCAATAAGTTTGAACAGTTTTTTGGTCTGTAATGAGCCAAATTTATGGAACTATAGGCTTGGACATGTCTTTGTGTATGTATTAGCTCATATTAATGACATTGAAGTTAGTAGTAATAAAGTTGTTTGCTCTATTTGTCCATCTACAAAATAATGCAGATTTCCCTTTCAAACCAGTACAACAATAACTCAAGCCCCATTTCAGCTATTATACTTGGATCTATGGGCCCTATACCACTTACCAATAATAACTGGTGCAAGGTACTTCCTCACTGTAGTAGATGACTTCAATAAAGTTGTGTGGACCATTTTCATGCAATAAAAATCACAGACATGCCAAATTATGACATCATTCATCACAATGGTCAAAACATTATTCAACTCCATTATCAAGGCAATTAGAACAGACAATGGGCAAGAATTCATAAATGAGCAATGCAAATAACTGTTTAATGGATAGGGCATTCCACACCAAAGGAGTTGTGTCTATTCACCACAATAGAATGGAAGAGCTGAAAGGAGACATGGAAACCACTTGAAATAGTAAGAGCACTACTGTTCCAAGATTCCATGCCTACTACATATTAGGGAGAGGTAATCATGATGGCCACTTCCATAGTTAATGTACTCCCCAGTAGATTCATTCAATGGAAATCCCTCCATGAATTGTTGTATAAAAGTAAACTAAAGTATGACTCATTCAAGGTCTTTGGTTGTAAATATTTCTACAAAGACAACACCCCACACAAGGACAAGTTTGGGCTAAGGGCTTATGAAGCAGTCTTACTTAGGTTTTCACTAGGACAAAAGGAATGGAATTATTGGATTTAGAGATAGTGAGGCTTGTCATCTCAAGGGATGCTCAGTTTCAAGAAGAGACATTCCCATTTGCATATTCAATCAGTGAAAAACTAGAAACTGCAATAGCTGAGCAAGACAAACATGTAGATACCCCTGACAACTCAATCCAAAAGAACAAAAGAGTGCCAAGGAAACCCACATGGCTGGCAGATTATGTGTCAGCTGCTCATAAAATACCTAGGGTATAACTTATACCAAGTAATACAACCTTAGTTACCAAACTTTCAATAGTTAAAGAACCAAGTTGTTTCATATCAGCTATGAAAGATGAGAATTGGTAAAGGGCTATAGAAGAAGAATGAAAAGCATTGGAGAACAATAATACATGACAAATCACAAAATTGCCAAAGGGAAAGAGGCCAATTGCCTCAAAATTGGTCTACAGGGTAAAGTACAAACCAAGTGGTGAAGTGGATAGATACAAGGCAAGGTTGGTTGCTAAAGGGTTTAACCAACAATTTGGCATTGATTTCCATGAAAGCTTTAGTCTAGTAGCCAGGACTATAACTGTAAGGCTATTCATTCTATTGCTGCTGCCAAGAATTGGGAGATCCACCAAATTGACATCAATAATGCATATTTGCATGGTTGATTGGAGGAAGAAATATACATGACACCACCACTTGGATATCAAAAGGCCAACCAAGGTTAAGTATGCAGGCTCATTAAGTCATTGTAGGGCCTGAAATAGGCTGGTCGTCGATGATATAAAGAATTATCAAACTAACTGCTATAATATGGCTTCAAGAGATCCACAGGAGATCACTGTCTTTTCACCTCATAGAAAAATGACTCTTTCCTAGCTCTATTGGTGTATGTTGATGACATCCTAATAATTGGGGGCAATCAACAAATGATAGATGAGGTAAAGGCTCATCTTCACTCCCTCTATACTATCAAAGACATGGGCCAAGCAAGTTATTTCCTTGGCATTAAGCTACATAAGAATAAAGAAGGATTTCCATATCCCAAATGAAGTATGCTCTTGACATTCTAAAGTATGCCAAGATGGAAGCAGCAACCCCTGTCAATGATCCAACTAGCCATGGAATCATTCTCTCTGATATTGGAAAGTCATTATCCAATCTAGAAGAGTACATGAAATTCATTGTCAGACTGTTATATATGGGGTTCACAAGGCTACACTTGTCCTACGTGACACAATAATTGAGCCAATATATGCAATCTCCTTGTTTACACCACTTGCAAGTCGCGCAACATGTGCTTCGATATCTCAAGGGAACACTTAACTGTGGTTTGCTTTACCCCAGTAAAATAGTTAACCTTAAAAGGTTACTGTGATGCTGATTGGGGAAGATGTAAAGAAACTAGGAAGTCATTAACGGGGTTTTGCATTTTCATTGGCAATTCCCTAATATCTTGGAAAACTAAGAAACAAGCAATTATGAGCAAATCCTTAACTGAAGCAGAGTGTAGGAGCAAGAGCCAGATAAGTTGTGAGTTAAAGTGGATTAGCTATTTAATGCCAGATTTGCAGATACCACTAAAGCTCCCAATTCATTTTTTCCGTGATAATCAGGTAGCCATTGCCATTGCTCAATACCTTGTTTTTCATAAACGAACTAAACATGTTGAAATTAATTACCATGTTGTTCGTAATCACATTGAATCAAGTTTTATCATAACCCCATGCATTTCCATAAAGCTTTAACTGGCTGACATGTTCACCAAACCCTTACCATTTACACAGATGATTCCAAGTCTGCAGGCCCTTGGCTTGTTTCAATTTTGCCACACTAATAAGGATGTTCACTGTGAGGGGGGAGTATTGCAAGATAGAGAAAGAAACTAGTCAGCTAATTATGTGTCTTCACATCATTGGCTAGAAATAATTCACTTAAATTAGTGAGGTGTTAGTTAGCCTAACTGATTTTCCCTCCAATTGTCTTTTTGGAACTTTCTAGATGTTTTTATGATATATTAGCTATCAAAATGTAATTGATTCGATAACAGAAATAATCAATCACAATTATCTTTTCCTTTTGATTTTCTATGTTTCGATCTTTTTATCTCAGCCATTTCTTCATAATCCTAAACTCATATCATATTTTGAGATATTTTACCCGCACAAAATTGCTGAAATATTTGTCTTCAACATAGGCAAAATATGGAACAAACAATTTTTCAAATAGTTGGCATGCATTGTCCAACACTACTGATTATCCAAAACTCAGAGCCCTCATTTTCAATTTAAAATTCATTTAGCTTATTGTGGAAGAAATTCTAATTTGAAAATACAAAACAATTAACTAGGAGGGACCTAAAAGATTGAACAACCAATGGATTCATTGGAGACGGTGAAGACTTCGTTGGTGAAGCTTTGCAATTTCATCCCCGAACCTCTCCATTCTGTTTCTTTGAACAACAATACCGATGTCTATAGTTTGTTTGGAGCAGAAACGACGACAAATAAAAAATGGTCAAAATTATTGAAATAATTATAATACATAGCGCCCCAAGAACAAGTGTTCCCATTCAACCATTTTTCTTTACAGAAATCAAATCAAATCAAATCGAATGAAAGATTAAAAAGAATGAGAAGAACGAAAGGAAATATCAATCACTAATTCAACAAAGGCAAGAAGGTGGTGAATTTTTATTTAGGCATTTAAGGAAGAGGAGAATTTGAATGTTATTTAGACTATTTTTATTATTTCGATTATCAGGTTTCAATTAATTTGGATTGTGGAAAATGATTCCAATGTTGTATGTTGAATTTGAAATTTGAATGAATTAGAATGAAAGGTAGAAGATGATATTTTTCAGAGAAAAAAATTAATAGGGATTTTCATGGATTTTGAATATGGGTTTTTTTTTGTAAGTTTCACATTATATGCAACGTGACAAATGATTATTGGTTTGACTTGTTGGTCCCTGGGCGTATGTGTTTAAGGTCAGAGGGGGGGGGGGGGGTAAATGACCTCTTTTCGTGGAATTAATTGACTTACAAAAGTCTTTGTAGCGTGTTTGAAATGATCCGAATATATTGGATCAGGATTATGCAAGTGTGAATTAAAATGCACTTAAAGTAAGGACTGAGTAAGTAAACTCAAACACTGAGATTTATACTAGTTCGGCCCGCCAACTCTAATCCCCGGAGTTTCCTTCCTCCAAGCTTTGTCCACTTGTGAGATTCCTTTCAATGGGCATGAATCAAGCATTTACAGTTGTCTCCGGAAATCTCTTCTTCTCCAGATGTAGGATATACCATTAAAGACACTAATCTTTAGCTGAGTCCTTTCTATTTTAGTAGGATGTACCACTTAAATTCTACCCAAATTTAACCTAAGTCTCACAGGGATATACAACTCAAACTATCTTAGTTCAAGCTGAGTCCCAATCTCATTACTTACTCAAGTATGAGATTCTATACTTGTTTTATCAAATGGTTTAGTTTTTAAATTCTTCAAGTTTATAAATTACTTGAGAATTCTTACAAACAGATTGGAGTGTTTAGTTCTTGAAGGAATTTTTGTTCACTGATTGAATTAGCTTGAGTTCTTAATATAATAGCTTTTTATGAAATCAACCAGCACCTTCTCAATATATGAAGCTTCCTTTTTATAGGCTTTGATCATAAATGTAGCCGTGTGTACCGTTGGGTTAATCTTCAATCTTCACCATTGATTAGGTATGAGGTGGCACTTCCGGAGCCATTGATTAGTCCGTTAGACTAATAATTGACCCGTTTGAATTCTTGGGATTAGTGAGAAAAAGTTGTTAGTTGGTGTTTATTTGGCTTTTTGTGCATTGCCAAATTCTAGGTACATTTTGTCAAATGAGTGAGATCCACATGCCTTTTAATTGGTCTAGGTTAAAAAGGTTGTTACCTTTTTCTCTTTCCAAGTCACACCTTTTGTCCTTTTCTAAAATGCGTGCAAGTTATCACTTATTCATTATCCAAGGCAAAAGGGACTTTGACTTCAGACCAATATGGAGGGAAAAGGTAATTATGCACTTTTCCTTTTATGTCGTAAGTTGAGTCTTTCGGAAGTCTTTAGACTCAACTTATCTGGATGCTCTTCAACCAATCTTTCTCTGGATGCTATTTTTAAGGAGTTAGAAGTTTGTTTCCTTTCCAAACTTTAACCAGATGCTTTCTTCATAGACTTAGTGATTTGTTGTCTTCAACATATATGCGGATGTATACTTCTTAGACTTAGAGGTTTTTTTTACTTCAAACCTGATCTGGATTATTCTTGATATGATTCTTCCAAATCATTGTTTTCCAATAATCTCCCATATTTAATGGAAACAAAAACCTAAGTACAATGAGTATAGAAAATAGGGAATATGAGCTGAGTATGATTCTTGATACTTAGTCATTTACAAATTTTAACTCCCCTATGATTTTAGCATCCTAACTCCCCCAATCTTTTTGCATTCTAGCTTCTAAGTTTTGAAGTACAATTGATGATTGTACTTAGAAGCAATTTTTTGAACAAATAGTTCCACTATATATACTTCTGTTGTTAACAATGGTTAGCATCAATGAAGTCCCGGATTACAGATTACAGAAGAATATAAGTGGAAAAAAATCGTTTGAACTAGCTATTATAAATTTTTACATTAAAATACCTATACTACTCTGTTTCTTTTCCTAATGCTTCTTCCTCTTTGCCTTTACCTTTCTCCCCCTTCTTGTTTGCATCTTCTAGGAGGTCTACAACCACGTAGGAGCATTGATCCCATTTCTTTTCCCAGGCTCCGGAATAGAGAGAATAATCCACATTTCCTACTATAAAGTGTACAATGATTTTATCTACAGTTTCAGGAATAAGATACAGAGGTTTGTGAGGTTGGGGAACATGGTAAGATCATGTTGCCTATCTTCTCCCTCAAATAGTGGAAATAGGGCTTTGAGAAGAGTGAGGGAGCACTTATATCCAAAGAAACCAGTGTCCCCTATGTGTTGTACTAAGTCTTGCATAATGGGGAGAAGTTGACTCTCTGGAATGGCAGCTGTGGTTCTGGAAGAAGGAGTAGTGAGATATAATTGAGTCATACCAGAGCATAATTTTTGAACTTCCTCAATGATTTCTTTCCTGGCGCTATGAATGCTTTCGTTCAGATGCGCGAGGTTAATGTGATAGGTGCTCTTCCAAGTTCCCAATATTGGTGTTGACATCTGTTAGACCATTCTTGCAATCATGACCAATATCTTTAATGCTTTTGCTAGTAATTTAGGCAGATCAGTCTTGATAAATTCTTTGAGCAAGTCTTGAGAAGCCTGCTACTCTGCCTTGAGATCAAAGAGTTCAGAGTTTATTGAACGTCCTCCTATTGTAATGGCAGTTGAAAGAAAGGTAGTTAGTTCTTGAAATTTCTGATCAATATGCTCTTCAAGCTCCATTTTGATATCAGAGGAGGTTGAGGTTATTTGCTCCAAAATGGATGTGGAATTATTATCAGCTCCTGTTGCAGCTTGAGTAGCAAAGTGATTTGCCTTTATGATTTATGAAGTTAGCTGATTTAGAACCAGGGTGATCTTTGAGATGGAGGTTTCAGCTACTTGCTCAGCATTTGGGAATTGATTCATCCTCATCTAAATATTTCCCACTATTATTTTAATATTCCCTATCTCATCTTTTATATCCGAAGTCATGGATTGATTTCTTAGAAGATTTTCCACAATTCTTACTCTTTGGCATATTTCTTTAAGAATGGGCTTGAACTCATCATCTTTGCCCCTTCTAGAGTGGCTTGCTCCAACAGGTTCAGTGCCATTCTTACCTTTTTAGCTCTTGTGGGTTTTAGGTTGGTGACCTTTCTTCATACCTTACTGTCAGTTGAGGATTCTTCTTCTGATCTGGAGCGTCTTCCAGTTTCAGGACTTCTGGTTCTCACTTCTTCTATCTGTTTAGGATTATTGGTAGCGTCCTCAACATCCTTTTCAAATGCCTTTATAGGACTTACAATTGTACTTGTTTCACCCTCTTTGAGAAGAAGAGAATTAGGGAGAGGTTTAGTTCATGCCTTGAAAATGAATAAATCTTCTTCACTATTTCCCTCTTGTAGAAATTGTAGATCAGAGGGAGCGATGAGAATTGAGGGAGAGGAAATGTTCGGAGGAGTGGTTTGCTTGGTTGCTCTGGACGAGCTTCCGAGTCCTTCATTGGTAAGCTGATTTGCCTTCAGATTATCCTTAACAGCTTCAATCATTTGATTGTATTGTGGATCCTCCAGATGAATATTTTCTGGATAAGCAATCTTTGTAGTAATCTCCACGTTCTACCCCTTTAATTTCTTAGCCTCAGCCATTTTCTCTACTCTAGTAGGCTTAGAGGGAGGTTCATTGATTGTAATACCTGAGGCAGGCTTCTTAGGTTCCAACTTAGCTCTTTTGGCCTAAAGAGCTTGTTTGACAGTCGGCCCCTTTTTAATAAGTGCTCTTTTTGGAACAATGTCCTCTTCTTCTGTAGCACTGCTTTAATCAATGGCATCTTCTTCAAGGATGCCTTTCAATGTTTGAGTAGCGCCCCTTTTTCTTCCACTGAGAATGGAGGCTGCAATCTCCGGAGTTTGGTCATCAACCATAATATTTCTCACCTTTTTGGCAACTGCTTTGATAAGCCTCCCTTTAGGCTTTTCTAGAGTCTTCTTTTTCATAATTTGAGTGAGGGTCATGTCATCCTCATTAATTTCCTCTACTTCTTCCACCACTAGTTTTAGGTTTATCTTCCTTTGAGCCTTTGGTTTTGTGGTTCTCGCTCTCTTTGCCACGGGAACTTTTTAAACTGAGCTTTCAGCCTTCCGGACCCTACTCTTCTCTTGCTTTTCATTTCTATGCCTTAAAGACTTCTCCACATCCCACATTTCACTAAAAGACAACTTTTGAAATTTCTTCTCTAGAATTGCTTTACCTTCTACTAATTCTTCTTTAGTGAGATCTATTCCATTTTCAATTAAGATTCTGGTGATAAGGCCTCTATGGGAGTATTTGTGCTGCCGAATGTAGTGGATTAGGAGCACTGGCATGTTGATGACTCTAATCTCCACCTAGTGTTAGAGGGCACAGTGCTGGAAGGAAGATGGAGTGTTTAGGGAGCCCCTCCGGATCAACACAAACTTGGCCAAGACAAACTAGAGCAGTCTTGGGGTTTCTGGCCATAGTGTTGAACACTTATCTCCAAAGAATCTCTTTGGCGTTGGTCCTTTTGAGTGTATATTTAAGGTAAGATAAGGGTGAATGACCTCTTTTTGCGAAATTTATAGACTTGTAAAAAGTCTGTGTAGCGTGTTTGAAATGATTCATATATATTGAGTCTGGATGATACAGGTATGAATTAAAATGCACTTAAAGTAAAGGCTGAGTAAGTAAATTCAAACACTTCGATTTATACCATTTCAACCCCTCCTACTCCTATCCCTAGAGTTTCCTTCCTATGAGGTTTGTCCACTAGTAGGATTCCTTTGAATCGGGCAGGAATTAAGCCTTTACAACTATCTCCGGATTACAGGATATACCACAAAGCTAACTACTCTAGTTGAGTCCTTTTGGAATTACGATATACCACTGAGGCACCAACCTTAGCTGAGTCCTTTTGAGCTTATATCTGTAAACTTCTTCTCCGGATGTAAGATATACCACTAAGGAACCAACCTTAGCTTAGTCCTTTTCCTTTGGGATGTTCCACTTAAACTTTCTAGTCTAAGTTAATCCCTTATCTCAATACTCTCCTAAGTATGAGATATTACACTTATTTTTATCGAATGGTTTGGTTTTTGAATTCTTCAGGTTTATAGCACACTTGAGAATTCTTGCAAAATAGATTGGAATGTTTTTAGTTCTTGAAGGGATTTTGATCACTGATTGAATTAGCTTTATTTCTTAATATAGTAGCTTCTTATGAAATCAACCAGCACCATCTCAATCTGTGAATATCTCCTTTTATAGGCTTCGATCATAAAAGTAGCCATTGTATACTATTGAGGTTTATCTTGAATCTTCACTGTTGATTAGGTATGATATGGTGCTTTCGGAGCCATTGATCAATCCGTTAGAGACATGATTTGACCTATTTGAATTGTTGGGATTGATGTAAAAAGCTATTAGTAGTCATTTATTTGGATTTTTTAGCACTACCAAATTCTAGGCGTGCATTAATAATTGTGTGAGCTCCATGCGCCATCCAATTGGTCTACGTTAAAAAGGTGGTCACCTTTTTCTCTTTCTAAGTTAGATATTTACCCTTTTGTGAAATGCGTGAAAGCTCTCACTTTTTCATTCTCCAAGGCAAAAGGAACTTAGACTTTAGACCAAAATAGAGGAAAAAGGTATTTTAAACTTTTCCCTTTTATCTCGTAAGTTGAGTCTTTCAAATGTCTCAGACTCTAACTTATTCGGATGCTTCTTCAATCAATCTTTCTCTAGACATTGTTTTTGAGGGGTTAGAAGTTTGTTTCCTTTCCAAACTTAAACCGGATGCTCTTCATATGGACTTAGGGATATCTTTAGTATGTATCCATATGCTTTTATTAGACTTAAAGGTTTTGTTTTCTTCAAACCTGATCCAGATCGTTCTTGATATGATTCTTTCGGATCATTATTTCCCAACGGTCTCCCCCATTTGATGGAAACAAAAATCTAAGTACATAGAGTATAAAATGGGATATGAGCTAAGTATGATTCTTAATACTTAGTCACTTACAATTTTACTCCCCCATGATTCTAGCATCCTTACTCCCCTAATCTTTTTGCATTCTAGCTTCTAAGTTTTTAAAGTACAATTGATGGTTGTACTTAGAAGTAATTTCTGAGTAGAATGTTTCACTATATATACTTCTGCCATTAACAATGGTTAATATCAAAGAAGTTTCGAATTACAGATTATAGAAGAATATAAGTGAAAAGCAAAAAGAATTTTAGCTAGCTATTACAGATTTGTACAAGTTCAAAATAGCTATACTAGACTACTGTACTACTCCTCTATTTCTTTTCCAGAATCCTCTCCCTCTTTCTCTTCGCCTTTCTCCCCCTTTTTGTTTGCTTCCTCTAGGGGGTCTATAATCATGTAGGAGCATTTATCCCATTTCTTTTCCTAGGCTCCAGAGTATATAGAGTAGTTTGCATTCCCTGCTATACATTGTGCAATGATCTTGTCTACGGTGTCAGGAATGAGATATAGTGGTTTATAGGTCTTCTGAAGCTATACATATGATTTTCTAAGGATGGAGAACATGGTAAGAGCATGTTGCCTGTCTTCATCCTCAAAGAATGGAAACAGGACTTTGACTAGAGTGAGGAAGCACTTGTACCCAAATAACCTAATATCTCTTATGTGTTGCACCAATTCTTGTATAATAGGGAGGAGTTGGCTATCTGGAGTCGTAGAGGTTCTAAAAGAAGAAGAAGAAGAAGAAGAAGAAGAAGAAGAAGGATCAGTCAGAGTTAACTGTGACATATCAGATCCCAGTTGGTCAACTGCTTTGATGATTGCTTCAAGACCATTGTGAATGTTGTTGTTTATGTACCGGAGTTCAATATCAAAGCTCTCCATCTAGGTTTTGATTATCTTCTCAGTTTTGGATAGATGAGTTTAAAAATCTATGCTCAAGTCTTCCACAAGTTTTTCAACAATGACTGAAAACTCTTTTTTAAGAAATGTGAAGAGCTTTTCTTTGAAGTTTTATTGCTTTTCTGAAATGGAAATGAGTCTGGAGGAAGTTTCTTTAAGGGACTCATTGAAAGCATTTGGAATGAATTTTGACAAGTTTTCAAACTTGGAATCCAGATACTCCTTTATTTTAGTTTTGAGTTCTGCGGAGGTAGAGGTAATAGAACCCAAGATGGTTAAACAATTATTTTTTGCTCCAATTGTAGCTTGACTAGCAGATATGTTTGCCTCTATTATCTTAAAAGTGAGCTGAATGAGGGTTGGGGTGATTTGAGTGAGAGAGGTGTATGATACTTGTTCTATTGTTGGGAATTGATTCACCTTTTATCTTTATCCCCTCAATCTTAGACTTAATATCTGGATGGATGACTGGGTTTCGGATCAATTTCTCCATTGATATTAGTTGTTAGCTTATGCTCTCAAGCATTGGTTTAAATTCCTCATCTCTTCGCCCTTCTAGTGCTGCTTGTTATAGTAGACTTAATCCCATCTTTACTTTTGGTGTAACCATTTTCCTTTTTGCATCACTATATATAGAGGAGTCATCTTTAGAATCGAAGCTACTTCCTGTTTCAGTCTCTGAGCTAGAGGATTCATCCTCGTTATCATTTTTCTTCTATTCTCTCTTTTCCTCCAACCTATCCTCCAGAGTGGCCTCGCCTTTTGAGTCCACTACAGTAGTGTTCTCATTTGGTCTCAGACCCTCTCCCTCCTTCGGTGCATTACGCTTTGGGCTAGGCTCAATGACCTTAGATGCATTTAGAGTTAAATCTAAGCTGCCTTGCTTTTTAGTGGCATCACTAGCCATATCAACAATAGTATTTAAGTCAGAGTTAGTGTTTACCTCATTTGTTTGTTGTTCTGCATGCTCTACTGTCTCATTAACTCTTCTTTCCACTACTGTTTTTGGATGATTGGCATTTTCCTCAATCTCCTCTTCATATGCCTTTTCAGGACTTATGGTTTTTACTGCCATTGTCTGATTAAGATCATTAGTAATGTCCTCAACATCCTCTCTAAGTGCCTTTGCAGGACTTTCAACTTCAATCACTTCTACTTATGGATTCAAGAGGTTGTCTGGAAGTGGTTCCATTCTTGCCTTAAATATATATAGTTCTTCCTCGCTATATTTACTCTCTCTGAGAAGTTCCAAGTCTTTAGGAGAGATGGTGATAGGTGGAGTGATATGAGTTTTAGTGCCGGAAGAGCCTCCGGGACCTTCTCTTGTGAATTGATTAGCCTTGAAATTATCCTTAACAACGTCCATCATTTCATTGGACTTTAGATCCTCCGGATGAATGTTGTCAGGTATAATAGGCTTTGTAGTGACCACATTTCATTGGGGGAGGGTTCTTTAATTGAAATTCCAGGAGTAGGTTTGTGCATAGTAAGTTTAGCTCTTTTGGTCTTCATAGCTTCACTAAAGGTTGGTCCCTTCCTTATTAGCTCTCTTCTTGGAATAATGTCCTATTCTTTGGTACCATTACTCTCAATTTTTGCATTTTCTTAAATAATATCTTCCAGTGTTTGAGCAGTCCCCCTTTTTCTTCCACTGAGAATGGAAGCTGCAATCTTTGAAGTTTGGTCCTCCATCATGACTTCAGGAGTTTCCACTTTCCTCCATTTCTTTGTAGCAGCTTTGATAAGCCTTCCTCTTTTTGGCTTTCCCATAGTTTGCTTCCGGATTTTTTGTGTGAGGGTTAGTTCATCCTCATCAACTTGCTCTTCCACAATTGGCTTCAAATTGACTTTTCTTTGACCCATGGGCTTGTTTATTCTAGTCTTCTTTGCTGCTGGAGCAATCTCTATAGTTCCTCCGGCCTTCCAGGCTTGGGTCTTCTCTTGTCTTTCCCTTTTCTATCTTAGGGCTTTCTCTTCATCCCAAACTTCATCATGGGCTAGGTTGGTAAAGTCTCCATAATGACTTTTCCTTGCACTGATTCCTTTTCGGATAAGTTTAGACCATTCTCTATGAGCATCTTGGTGATAAGTGCGCCATCAGAGTTTTTATGCTGCTTTATGAAGTGCATTATTAAGACTGGCATATTTAGTACTCTGCTTTCTACCCAATGCTGGAGAACGCAGTGCTGAAAAGAGGATGCAGTGGTGAGTGAACCCTTTTGGATTAGTATAAATTTTGCTAGTACAACTGTAGCAGCCTGGGGGTTTTTGGCCAATGAGTTGAAAATTTATCCCCGAAGAATCTCTCCGGAAGCCATAGCTTAGGATCATACTTCACTTTTAACTCATCACTATCGTTTCTCATTCGTACTCCATCATTTTTCATCTAGAAGTGAGTCATAAAGAACTCCGGAGTAAGTGTAATGACTTTCCCTTGTACCTTCGTCCGGAGAGCATCAAAGTAGTAATGGATCATAAGGTTGTTGTAAAATTCTCTTACAAGAGCTGGGTAAGTAGGGTTGTTCATCATGAGGAAGACCCCAAGATGTCGGTCATTTAGAAGTTGGGAGTATTTGTCAGTGTTGAACAAAAAAATATCGCCCAAATGGTCAGAGGGAATCACTGTATCTGGGCTTTTGAGCTTGAGTTGAATGAAATCTCCATTCATAAGATCATTGTTTTTGAAGATGTTTCTAGGAGGAGGGATGGTTTTGGTTTCAGTGTTCGCCATTTGAGAGTAAGGATTAAGGGATTTTTAGGGTTTTGAAAAAAAAATTGCAGAGTAACAGTAGATTAGTTGCTCACATGCGGAAGAAGGTGGAATTTAGGGGTTTTTATAGAGTTTTGAAGGCAAGGGTAGTTTGGTAATCCGGATGTAATTAAAGTTAACTGGATCAATGATGTGGCAGTTAAATTTTGAGGAGAGAGGTAAATGGCGTTTAAACCGTAGAATTGAAATGGTTTAATTTTAAAAACTGTTATGACTTTTTACCGCCCGCGTACTCCCCTTTTTGCGCTTATACTGCCATTTGTCACTCCTTGTCTGCTGAGCTGGCAAGATTTCCCTCCGGATCTAGAGTTAAATTTCTTTTTCTTTCTTCCTTGATTCCTTGATTTGTAGAAGACCAAGATAAATATAGTTTGTCTTTTGGAACCTTTGTTGGGAAACAAGGATCCGGAACACAAATAATCTGGATCAGGTTTGAAGTAAACAAAAAACCTAGGTATAAAAAGACCTAAGTCACTAATCCGGACTCATATCCAACATATCCAAAGTCCAAGACAAGTTAAGACAATTGCCTAAGCATAGATGGAAGCATCCGATTAAAGTTCGGAAAGGAAACAAACTTTGAACCATCCAAAACAGCATCCGGAAGAACTAGCTGCAGAAGCATCCGGAAGAAGGCAAATCTGGATAAATTAAGTCTGAAGACATCCGGAAGACTTAATATTTCAGACAAAGGGAATGATTTAAAAAGTCCATTCCCTCCATTCTTTTGGTCTACAAGTCAAAGATCCTTTTCCCTAAAGCAAGACAAAAATGACAGCTAGCACTTTTCAGAAAAAGGACAAAGGACTGACACCGGACAGAGAAAAAGGTAATAACCTTTTTCACCTAGACCAATAAGAAGGACCGTGGAGCTTACACCAAAAAGCTACCGATATAAAAGTTGGTGTATCACTAAAATACAAGGAAAACGATCACTGATAACTTTTCAGCCTCAATCCCAAGGATTCAAACGGGTCAAAATCTCTATCTAACGGATTGATCAACGGCTCTAGAAGCGCCACATATTACCTGATCAATGGTGAAGATTAAATACAAGTCCAACAACCCACAATGGCTACATTTATGATCAAAGCCTATAAAAGGGAAGCTTCACATGTTGAGAAGGTGCTGGTTGATTTGAGAAAGCAATTAACAAGAGAATTCGCTAAAGTAATCAGAAAACACATCCCTCAAAGAGTCAAACATTTCCAAATCAGTTGTAAGGATTCCTAAGTGAGTTATAAACTTGAGGAAGTCTAAAACCAAAACTCTTGAGAAAACAAAGTGTAAAGATCTCCAACTTGGGTAAGTTGTGAGATTGAGATACAGCTTAAAGTAAGTGCTTTGAGTGGGATCTCCCTGTAGGACTTAGCTTAGGTTTGGGTAGAAATCTAAGTGGTATATCTTGCTAATGACAAGAGGACTTAACTAGGAGTTAGTGCTTCTAGTGGTATATCCTACATCCGGAAGGGGGTACCATCCGAAGACAGACTGTAAGGCTTGATTTCTACCAGTTGGAAAGAAATCACATTAGTGGAAAAGCTCAAAGGAAGGAACCTTTGGGGATTAGACGTAGGCGGGGCCGAACCAGTATAAATCTCTTGTGTTTGAATTTTCTTTACTTTGTCTTTAACTTATTGAAATTTATATTATTTTCATCATCCGGATCCAAAATATCCGGAACATTCAAGCACGCTACACAAGACTTTTAGAAAGTCTATTATTTTTGCGAAAAAGGTCATTCACGCCCCCTCTAACCTTATTAACATAAGCATAGGGACCAATAAGTGGTATTAGAGCAAGTGCTCAAACTAGAGATCTAACAATCTCGAGCTAAAGGTCCATATAATTTGATTCAAGAATCAAAATGAGTTTTCAAAACTTACAGCTCCTTCAGGAGGGTATGTCTATTACCCGACCTCCACTCTTCACCGGTGAACACTACACATTCTGGAAAAATTGGATAAAGAATTTCATTCAGGCTCAAAGCATGATGGCATGGATTTCCATCAAAGATGGTCTATATGAGCCTACTCATGAGGTAGATGGTTTAACCACCCCTAAGCCCTTGAGCTTATGGGATGAGAATGATTATAAAAAATTGCGTGAAAACATAAATGCTATTAACATGCTTCATTGTGATCTTGGTGCAGTAGAATTCAATAGAATATCTGGATGTAAGACTGTATAGGAGATTTGGCAGAAGCTGGAAGTAACCTACGAAGGAACAAACAAGGTCAAGAAGGCCAAAATAGATCTACTTCAGCAAAATATTGAATCCTTCAAGATGGAGCCCAAAGAATCTATCAGCACCATGAATACTAGATACACCAATCTAGTAAATGAATTGAAGAAGCTAGGGTAGGTCCAGAAAATACTCCGGAGTCTCACCAAGGAATGAGACAATAAGAAGACTGCCATTGAGGAGGCTCATGACTTAAACTTCTACAGTTATGATGATCTCATTGGTAATCTCTTAACTCAAGAATTGTCCTTAGAGAGATATAGTCAACAAGAAAGAAGGCTGGAAGAAAAGAAGAAGGCCATTGCTTTTAAGGTAGACTCTGCCGGATCAGCTTCTTCCGGATCAGAAAAACAGCTAAAAGAATCAAAGTATAGTGAAGAAGATATGGCTATGCTAGCCAAATACTTTGATAAATTCTTAAAGAAAAAGGATAAAAGAAGATCCAGAATATTCGAATCAAGAAGGCTTGGGGAAGGCACCTTAAGAGATAAGCCAAGAAAGGCTCTGGAAGAAAAGAAAGATCCAGAAAAGGATGCTACCTACTTCGAATGCGGGAAAAAGGGGCACTTCCAAACCAAATGCCCCAAGCTGAGAAAGGAAAAGAAGTATAATAAGAAAGCTATGGTGGCCATATAGAGTAATAGTGAAGAAAGTAGCATCTTATCTTCAATAGAGGAAGACGAGACTGCTCATTGTGCATTCATAGAACTGACATATCTGGAAGCTAAGTAATCCAGAAGAAAGTCATCCAAGCAAGACACTGAGCAAATTGGGGATCAAAATTAGCATACGCAAATGTAATCTCTCATTCTAATTCTGTTTCTAAAATTGATCTTGCTAGAGCTTTTATAGGTGGTGATCCACAATGTCAGAAAGAACACCAAAGCCATAAAATCCATACAACAACAAATTCTAGAATTGGCTGAAGATGCGAAAGCTATGTCAAAAGACATCAACCTAATGAGAACCACAAAGCATATGAATGTGGTGGAGGAAAACTTCCTGAAAAGTCAAGTTCAGATCTTGAGTGCTAACTTGACTGGGTTAGATAGGGAGCTAACTTTGATGAAGGAAGCATCCAAAAGAAGATCTAGTCCCTCACAACCAAGAGGAGATACAAGGCAAGCTGCCAAGAAAATTCCAAAGCCTTCCAAATAGAAAGAGAAGGAGGTTAGCAGACAACCTCAAGGTCAAAGATACACTACTGCATAAAAAGGAAAGGCTAAGGCATTGTACACTCAGTAACCTGCCAAACAAAGAAGAAATTATGCAGTAGAAGTTGCACCCCCAACCAACTTCTGGATACACACCTGAACCAACTATAAGTATACAAAAAGCTGGACATAGAGGGAACTATAGGAAGGATGATCTTAAAAAGATCGAGAAGAAGCAAATGCAGAACAGACCCATTGTAGGGTGCAGGTTTTGTGGGAAAAACAACCATGTTACTAAATTACGTAGATTAAAAAATGGTTATTATGATATTTATCCTTGGCCTGAAATGGTTGATAACCCAAGAGGATCCAAATCTAATTGGGTATCCAAACCCACTTGATCTATTTTGCAGGTATGCCTTAGATCTACAGTAGATCAACACACTTGGTATATTGATAGTGGATGCTCAAGGCACATGACAGGTGATGAGAAGGCCTTTATTACTCTAAACCGGAAGAAGGGAGGCAAAGTGAGCTTTAGAGATAATAAAAAAGGATAGATCATTGGACATGGAACCATTGGATCTGAATTAAAGATAGAAGATGTCTCACTGGTTGATGGACTGAAGTTCAACTTACTAAGTGTAGCCCAAGTCTGTAACAAAGGAAGGAAAGTCACCTTTGATTCTGGAGGCTACTCAATCTATGATAGTAAGTCTAATCAACTCATTCTTTATGAACCTAGAGTAAACAATGTCTATTCTGTTAACATTAAAAATGAGAAAAAGAATATCTGCTTGGTGTCTAAAGTAGAAGAATTATGGCTTTGGCACCAGAGGTTGGGACATGTTCGCATGAACCTCCTGTCCAAATTAGCTAAAAGCCAATTGATTATGGGTTTGCCTAAGGTTACTTTTAATAAGGATCATCTATGCACTGCATGTCAATTAGGTAAATAGCATAAGAAAAGTTTCCCTTTCATCTCCTACATTCCTTCAAAAAGAGTACTTGAACTCTTGCATATTGATCTCTTTGCTCCAATCAAACCACTAATTTTAGGTAGAAAAGAATACACCATGGTCATTGTAGATGATTATTCTCGTTATACCTCGGTTCTCTTACTAGCAATCAAAGATGAAGCCTTTGACCAATTCTAAAAAATATTCATCCGGATAGAAGTAGAACAGGGCATAAGTATTGCACGCATCCGGAGTGATAATGGTGGTGAGTTCAAAAATAAGCATTTTGCTAAATTCTATGACTCCAAGGGCATTAAACATAACTTCTATGCCCCCTCATACTTCTTAACAGAATGGAGTTGTTGAGAGAAAGGATAGGACCATAGTTAAGATGGAAAGAACAGGTGAGAATTGTTTGCCAAAATATTTCTGGGGTGAGGCCATAAACACAACATGCTATATTTTGAATAGAGCTCTCATTAAAAAGACCATTGGAAAGACCTCCTATGAAATCTGGAAGGGAAGAAAACCCAAAATTGGGTATTTCAAAGCCTTTGGAATTAAGAGCTACATCCTTAATGATAGAGAGCAATTAGGAAAATTTGATCCCAAATCTGATGAAGCAATTTTCCTTGGCTACTCAATACATAGCAAGGCTTATAGAGTCTTTAACAAACAAACCCAAACTATGGTAGAGTCAATACATGTAGATTTCAATGAGACTAACCATGTAGGCAAAAGAAGTTCCACTCTGGAGGATTCCATTCCAGAAGCTGAAAACCTTGGGTAAAAGAAGGAAGTCCAAATTCCTGATTCCTTCCAAATCAAGAAGTACAAAGAAGAAGATGAAGGAATATCCTTCAATCCATAGGTACAACAAGTTGATCTCAATTCACATGACATAAACTTCAATGAAGACCAAGAAGGAGAAGTCAAGGCAGAAGTGGAACAAGCCCCAATCCGGTATAAAGATCTACCAAGAGAAGTCTGGACTCACAAGGATCATCCGATTGTAGCCATTTTGGATGATGTCCAAAATCCAGTCAAAACCAGAGGACAACTCAACAGGATGATGAGCCATGCTGCCTTTGTCTCTCTTATTGAGCCAAAGAAATTCCAAGATGCAAAAGAAGATGAAAGTTGGATGATGGCCATGCAAGAAGAGCTAGATCAATTCACTAGGAATGATGTATGGGATCTAGTGGCTCCTCTAAGAGGAAAGTCAATCATTGGCACCAAATGGTGAGAAATAAGGCAAGACTGGTTGCCCAAGGCTACAATCAATAGGATGGGATTGACTTTGAAGAAACATTTGCCCATGTAGCAAGATTAGAGGCAACTTGGATTCTATGTGCTTTTACATCATTCATGGGATTAACATTGTTCCAAATGGATGTCAAAAGTGCATTTCTCAATGGAGTTATCCAAGAAGAAGTCTATGTGAAGCAGCCACCTAGATTTGAAGACTCAAAACATCCAGATCATATCTACAAACTGAAGAAAGCCCTCTATAGATTGAAGCAAGCACCAAGAGCTTGGTATGAGAGACTTACTACTTTTCTCATATCCAAGGGATATATCCGGGGCAAAGCAGATACAACTCTTTTCATCAAAAAACAGAAGGACGATATCATTCTAGTCCAAATATATATGGATGACATCATATTTGGAGCAATAAATGAGAAGATGTGTGAGGAATTCAGCTCTCAGATGCATAAAGAATTTGAGATGTCCATGATGGGAGAGTTAAATTTCTTCCTTGGTTTACAATTCAAGCGAAGTCCGGATGGGATTTTCATTAATCAATCCAAGTATACCAAGGAGATTTTGAAGAAGTTTGAAATGGACAAGAGTAAACCATTGTCCACTCCAATTGGTTCAGATACAGTTCTATTCAAGGATAGTGAAGGAGAAGATGTTGATCAGAAGCTATATAGAGGAATGATTGGCTCACTTCTATACTTGACTGCTAGCAGGCCTGACATACACTATGCAGTCTATTACTGTACAAGATATCAATCCAATCCTAAGGACTCTCATCTCAAGGCAGTTAAGAGGATTCTTAGATACCTCCTAGGGACCACTGAAGTTAGATTATGGTATCCTAGTAATGGAGATTTCACACTCCAAGGTTTCACTAATGCAGATTATGGCACAAATACTCTTGAGAGAAAGAGTACATCCGGAGGTTGCCATTTCCTTAGAGATTGCTTGGTATTATGGTACAACAAGAAGCAAACTTCAGTTGATTTATCAACCACAGAAGTAGAATATATGGCAGTTGGAAGTTGTGTAGCTCAACTCTTTCGGATCAAGCAACAACTAGAAGATTATGGAGTTCAATCAGGATGTGTTGATGTTATGTGTGATAACAAAAGTGCCATTGATGTGTCAAAGAATCCAGTACTCTATAGCTGGATGAAACATGTTAACATAAGGCATCATTGTATCCGGGATCATGCGATGAAAAAGGACGTTGCATTGGTGTACATTCCAACCAATGAACAAAGTGCAGATATCTTTACTAAGCCATTAAGTAAAGATCAATTTGGCAAGCTAAGGGAGTCAATTAGGATGTCTAATCCAATTTGAAGAAAATCCGAAAGACAATCTAAAGTTAGTTTGGATCCTTGGCAAGACAAGGAATCCAGAAGACAAGAAGAATTGAAGAAAGCTTAACCCTAGAAGGAATATTGCCACATTAGCAGACAGAAAGGACATATGGCAATAAAGGGGCTGAAAAGTAACTGTTCCTTTTTGAATTTCAAACATCTATTGGGAGTTACACACGCGGTAAAATTCAACAGCTGGAATTTAAAATAAACCGATCCCATTCTCTGATTTAACGGAATTTACCCCTCTCCTAAAATTCAATCTGCCATGTCATCAATCCAGCCAAAATTAACAGCGTCTGGATTACCATAATTACCTCACTTTGGAAAATCTATATAAACCAGCCAAATTTCCTCTTCTTCCTCATGCAAGCAACTTATCTACTGTTACTCTACAAAATTCTAAACTCAAACCCTAAATTCCTCTAAAAATGGCTGCCACCATGACTAGTGAAGGAATCAAAATGCTTCCCCAAAAGAACTTTATTAAAGAATCTGCTCTCAACGACAAAGACTTCACTCCCATAAATTTTAAGCCCTCCGACTCCGTAATTCCAACGGACTACTTGGGAGACAACTTTCTGTTCAAAACAGATACCTACTCAAAACTTATCGAAGATCAACACTTAGAAGATTTCCTAAAGATCAAATGTCTAACCTATCCAGATCTAGTAAGGGAATTCTACTCTAATCTCAGAGTACACACATTCCATGATGCTTTGAGAACTAAAGTCTAGGGGAAGGAAATTACCATTCGCCGGAATTCTTTGAGAAATTCCTAAATATGAAAAATGATGAGGTTCAACTGTGAGTTGATGGGGATGAACAACAATTCAAGTATGAACCCAAACTATGGCTGCATCCTAACTATTTTGGCGACAAATTCTTAAAATACTTCTTGGAGGTACCAAGATTTCTTCAGCATGCGCTTGCAAAATTCATTCTAATCAGGAAGAGATCTCTCACCACTGTATCATCCTTCCAGCATTGCGTACTGCAACACTGGGTAGAAAGTAGGGTTGTGAACATGCCGGTGCTGATTATCCACTACCTGAGGCAGCACAAGAATTCTCATTGCGCCCTTATCACCCGAATTCTAATCGCCATTGAAGTGAACTTGACTGGATTCCAGGCTATGATCGAAAAAGAAATCTTGGAGAAAAACTTTAGAAAACTATGTTGGGAAACTATCATTCGGACCATAAATTAAACCAAATCTATCTGGATCAGGTTTGAATGAAACAAAAACTTAAAACTATGTAAATACCAATTCAAATGGAAACATCCGGACAAAGATCCAGCTACAAGGCTGTCCATTGAAGATATCAAATACCTAAGCACATGGAATCATCAAAATAAAGCTTGGAAAGGAAACAAGCTTTAAACCCTCATAAACAGCATCCGGAAGAACTAATTGCTATATCCGGAAGAAGGCACATCCAAAAAATATGAGTCTAAAGACATCCGGAAGACTCATGCTTGAAGATAATGGGAAAAGTTTCAAATATAGCTTTTCCCTCCACCTTTTGGTCTATGAAGTCAAAGATCCTTTCCCCAAGGCAAAGGTAAAATGACAGCTTGCATTTTATAGAGAAAGAACAAAAGGACTGACATGGGTCTGAGAAAGCTAACAACCTTTTTCACCTAGACCAATAAGGAGGCGTGTGGAGCTCACACCAAAAAGCTAATGGTGTAAAAGTTGGTGCATCATAAAAAGCCAAGTAAAATGATCACTGACAACTTTTTAGTATCAATCCCTAGAATTCAAATAGGGCAAATTACAGTCTAATGGATTGGTTAATGGTTCTGGAAGAGCCACCTATAACCTAATCAAGGGTGAAGATTCATTACAAGTTCAACAACCCATAACGGCTACATTTATGATGGAAGCCTATAAAAGGGAAGCTTCACCAAATGAGAAGGTTGGCTGTTTGATTGACAAAAATAAGTAACAAAGAACAAGCATTCAATCAGCTTACAAATCCCTCCAAGAATCAATTAATTCCAAATCTGTTGTAAGGATTCCTAAGTGAACTATAAACTTAAGGAAATAAAAAAACCAAAACCTTTGTGAAAATAAGAGTGTAAGGATCTCTAACTTGGGTGAGTTGGGAGATCGGGATACAACTTAAAGTTGGTGCTTTGAGTGGGAACTCCGTATAGTACTCAGCTTAGATTCGGGGTAGAAGTCTAAGTGGTATATCCTACTAAAGACTAAAGGACTCAGCTAGGAGTTGGTGCTTCTAATGGCATATCCTACATCCGAAAGGGGTTACCATTCGGAGACAAATTGTAAGGCTTGATTCCTACCAGGTGGAAAGGAATCCACTAGAGGAAAAGCTTGGAGGAAGGAAACTCTAGGGACTGGAGTAGGCGGGGCCGAACTAGGATAAAAACCTTATGTGTTTGATTTCTCTAACTTTTATTATTTGCATTATAGTCATAACTGCACCATCCGGATCCATCATCCAATTCATAATCAAATACACTACACTTATACTTTTTGAAGTCTTTATATTCTGTGAAAAAGGGTCATTCACCCCCCTCTGACATTATAAAGACCCTCATAGGGACCAAAAAGTTGTATCAGAGCAAGTGCTCATACTAGAGATGTAACAATCTAGAGCTAAAGGTGCATATATTTTGATTCATATATCAAAATGAGTTTCCAAAACTCACAACTTCTTCTCGAGGGTATTTTTGTTACCCGTCCTCCAATCTTCATTGATGAACACTACACATTCTGGGAAAATCGGATGAAGAACTTCATCTAGTCCTAAAGTATGCAAGCATGGTTAGTTATTAAAGATGGTCCATATGAGCCTACTTATGAAGTAGAGGGTATGACTACTCCAAAGCCATCAAGTATGTGGGATGAGAATGACTTTAAAAAGTTGCGTGGAAACGTAAATGCCATTAACATGCTTCATTGTGCTCTTAGTTCAGCTGAATTTAACAGGATATCCGGTTGTGAGACTGCAAAAGAGATTTAGGAGAAGTTGGAGGTAACCTATGACGGAACCACCAAAGTAAGAGAAGCAAAGCTTGATCTACTCCAGCAAAAGTTTGAATCCTTCAAGATGGAGCCTAAAGAATCAAATAGCAGTATGAACATTAGATACACCAATCTAGTGAATGAGATGAAGAGGCCGGGAAAGGAGATCCTAAAAGTAGAAATGGTCAAGAAAGTACTTTGGAGTCTCACCAAGGAATGGGACAACAAAAATACTGCCATTGAGGAAGCTCATGACTTAAACTTTTACAGTTATGATGAACTCATTGGTAATCTTCTAACACAAGAATTGTCCTTGGAGAGATATAGCTAACAAGAAAGGAAGCCTGAGGAGAAGAAGAAAGCCATTGCACTTAAGGTAGAATCCACCGGATCAGCTTCATCCATAGAAGAAGAGCAAATCAATGAATCAATGAGCACTAAAGATCAACTTGCTCTACTAACTAGAAGGCTCAACCGATTCATATAAAAGAAAGATTGAAGGAAATCAAGAAAGTACGAATCCTGGAAACCAAGAGAAGGCACTTCCAAAAGAGACAGGCCTAGAAGAAATCCGAAAGAAAAGAAGGATCCGGAGAAAGAAGCTGCATGTTTTGAATGCGGTGAGAAAGGCCATTTCAGAACAAAATGTCCGAAGCTTAAGAGAACCAAGAAGTTCAAAAAGAAGGCAATGGTAGCTACTTGAAGCAACAGAGAAGAAAGTAGTAGCTCATCTTCAACAAAAGAAGAGGAGACTGCCAACTATACATTCATGGCTCTAACTGATCCGGGAGCAGAGCAATTCGCCTCCAAGCAAGAAACAGTGCAAATCAGAGAATCAGATACAGCAAACACTGACGTAAATTCTTGTTCTAATTCTGCTTTTAATCTTGACATTCCTAGAGCTCTATCTATTGTAATTAAGGGTGTAAAGAAGAATGCAAAAACAATCAAGTCCCTTAAAAGAGCAGTAATGGAGTTGGCAGAAGATGCTAAAGTAATGGCACAAGACATCAATCTGGTTAGAGCAACCAAGCATATTAATGTTGTGGAGGAAAACTTCTTGAGGAATTAAGCCCAGATCCTAAATGCAAATGTGATGGGACTGGATAGAGAAATCAATCTATTAAAGGAAGTATTCAGGAAGAGGCCAAATACAAAAGCTCCAATAAGAGATAATCATCCTCTTGCTCAGAACAGATTCCAAAAGACCCCTAATCAAAGGAAGAAGAAAGTTACCAGGCAACCACAAGCCTATAGATATACTGCTACTCAAAAGGGAAAGGCTAAGGTGACCTACAAGCAACAGCCTATCAAACAAAGAAGAAATTTTGGAGCCAAAGTTGTACCTCCAACCAGCTTTCGGATTAACACCGGACCATCCACCAATGTGTAAAAAGCTAGGTATAAAGGCAACTATGGGAAGAAGGATCTGGAGAAGATCAGTGAGAAGCAAAAGCAAAACATACAAATTTCAGGATGCAGGTTTTGTGGGAAAAATAATCATATTACTAAATCATGTATATTAAAAAATGGTTATTATGATGTTTACCCTTGGCCTGAGATGGTTATTAACCCGAGAGGACCCAAATCTGATTAGGTGCCTAAACCCACTTGATCTATTTTACAGGTATGCGTTAGATCCATAGTAGATTAACACACTTGGTATATTGATAGTGGATGCCCAAGGCACATGACAGGTGATGAGAAGGCCTTCATCACATTGACCCGGAAGAAGGGAGGCAAAGTAAGCTTTTGAGATAATCAAAAGGGACAAATCATTGGTCATGGAACCATTTGATAGAAGATGTCTCATTAGTTGATGGACTAAAATTCAACTTGCTAAGTATGGCCTAAATCTGTGACAAAGGAAGAAAAGTCACATTTGATTCTGGAGCCTGCTCAATCTATGATAGTAAGTCCAATCAACTCATTCTCTATCCACCTATAATGTCTATTCTATAAACATTAAAAATGATAAAAAGAATATCTACTTGGTATCTAAAGAAGAAGAATCATAGCTATAGAATCGGAGGTTAGGACATGTTAGCATGAACCTCCTATCCAAACTAGCCAAAAAGGAATTAGTAGTAGGTTTGCCTAAGGTTGCTTTTGATAAGGATCATCTATGCACTGCATGTCAATTTGGTAAATAGCATAAGAAAAGTTTCCCTTCTATATCATACATTCCTTCTAAAAGAGTACTTGAGCTCTTGCATATTGATCTCTTTGGTCTAATCAAAACATTGAGTTTAGATAGAAGAGAATACACCATGGTCATTGTGGTTGATTATTCTCGATATACCTGGGTTCTCTTGCTAGCAAGTAAGGATGAAGCCTTTGACCAATTCTCCAAAACATTCATCCAGATAGAAGTAGAATAGGGCATAAGTATTGTACGCATCCAGAGTGATAATGGTGGAGAATTTGAAAATAAGCATTTTACTGATTTTTGTGACTCCAAGGGCATTGAACATAACTTCTCTGCCCCTCACACTCCTCAAAAGAATGGAGTCATTGAGAGAAAGAATAGAACAATAGTTGAGATGGCTAGAACAATGCTCAATGAAAATTGTTTGCCAAAATCCTTCTGGTGAGGAGCTGTGAATGCAACATGTTATATTCTAAATAGAGCTCTCATTAGAAAGACCATAGAAAAGACCCCATATGAAATCTGGAAGGGAAAAAACCCAAAATTGGGTATTTCAAAGCATTCGGATGTAAATGCTACATCCTTAATGATAGAGAGCAACTAGGAAAATTTGATCATAAATCTGATGAAGCAATTTTCTTTAGCTGCTCAACACATAGTAAGGCTTACAGAGTCTTCAATAAACAAACCCAAACTGTGGTAGAGTCAATACATGTTTTGATGAGACTAACACTGTAGGAAAGAAAAGCTACACTCTGAAAGATCCAGTTCTGGAAGCTGAAAAATCTGGAGGAAAGAAGGAAGCAGGAATTCTTGATTCCTTCCAAATCAAGAAGAAAAAAGAGGAAGATGAAGGAATATCCTCTGATCCAGAAGTACAACAAGTAAATCTCAACCCACAGGAGATTGACTTTAATAAAGGCTAAGAAGGGGTGGTTGAAGCTGAAGTGGAGCAAGTCCCAGTTTAACATGAAGGCCTACAAAGGGAGATCCAGACACACTGAGATCATTCTATTGAGAATATTCTAGATGATGTTCAGAATCCAGTGAGAACTAGAGGTCAACTCAATAGGATGATGAGTTATGCTGCTTTTGTCTCTCTCATTGAGCTAAAGAAATTTCAAGATGTGAAAGGAGATGAAAGCTGGATGATGGTGATGTAGGAAGAGCTAGATTAATTCACTAGAAATGATGTCTGGGATCTAGTATCACCTCCTAAAGAAAAATCAATCATTGGCACCAAGTGGGTGTTCTAAAACAAGCTTGATAAATCCAGAGTGGTGGTGAGAAATAAGGCAAGATTAGTTGCCCAAGGCTACAACCAGCAAGAAGGAATTGATTTTGAAGAAACCTTTGCTCCTGTAGCAAGGCTGGAAGTAATCCAGATTCTATGTGCTTTTGTATCATTCATGGGGTTCACATTATACCAAATGGATGTCAAAAGTGTATTTCTAAATGGTGTTATCCAAGAAGAAGTCTATGTTAAGCAACCACCCAGATTTAAAGATCCCAAGCATCCGGATCATGTCTACAAGTTGAAGAAACCTCTCTGTTGATTAAAGCAGGCACCCAGAGCCTGATATAAGAGGTTGACCTCATTCCTTATATCTAAGGGTTATATTAGAGGCAGAGCAGACACTACCTTATTCATCAAAAAGAAGAAATATGATATCATTCTAGTCCAAATTTATGTGGATGATATCATATTTGGAGCCACTGATGAAAAGATGTGTAAAGAATTCAGCTCTCAAATGCAGAGGGAATTTGAGATGTCCATGATGGGAGAACTTAACTTCTTCCTTGGTCTACAAATCAAGCAAAGTCCGGATGGGATTTTCATTAATCAATCAAAGTACACCAAGGAGATCTTGAAGAAGTTTGAAATGAACAAGAGCAAGCTTATTTCCACTCTAGTGGGATCAGATACAGTCTTATCCAAGAATTGTGAAGAGGAAGATGTTGGTCAAAAGCTCTATAGAGGGATGATTGGCTCAGTCCTATGCTTGACAGCTAGCAGACCTGACATACATTATGCAGTTTATTACTATGCAAGATATCAAGCCAATCCTTAGGATTCTCATCTCAAGGCAGTAAAAAGGATCCTTAGATACCTCCTAGGAACCACTAATATTGGGTTATAGTATCCTAGTAATAGAGATTTCACACTCAAATGGTTCACTGATGCAGACTATGGCAGGGATACTCTTAAGAGAAAGAGTACATCCGGAGGATGCCATTTCCTTGGAGATTACTTAGTATCATGGTATAGCAAGAAGCAAACTTCAGTTGCTTTATCTACCACAGAAGCAGAATATATGGTAGATGAAAGTTGTGTTGCTCAACTCCTATGGATCAAACAATAGCTTGAAGAATATAGAGTTCAATCCGGATTTGTGGATGTAATGTGTGATAACAAAAGTGCTATTAATGTGTCAAAAAATCCAGTTCTCCATAGCAGGATGAAACATGTCAACATAAGGCACCATTTCATCCGGGATCATGTGATGAAGAAGGATGTTGCATTGGTATACATTCCAACCAATGAGGAAAGAGCAGATATCTTTACCAAGCCTCTAAGTAAAGATTAATTTTGGAAACTGAGGGAGTCTATTGGAATGTCCAATCCAATTTAGGATCAATCCGGAAGACAGCTTGAAATCAAGTCGGATCCAAGGTAGAAGAAGCACTGAAGGGAAATCTATTCTGGAAGCATGCCACGTCAGCAAACAAGAATGATAAATGGCAGTAAAAGCTCATAAAGGTAACAGTAACTTTTTGAATTTCAAAAGTCCATTGGCTATTACACACATGGTAAATTCGATAGTTATTTCAAAATTAAACCGTTCCTATTCTCCGGTTAAACTGTATTTACATCTCTCCTAAAAATCCGACTGCCATGTAGTCATCAATCCAGCCAAAATAACCGGCGTCGGTATTACCAAAATACCCTCACTTTGAAAAATCTATATAAACCCCTCAAATTCCCTCTTCTTCTCTACACGAGCAACTACTCTACTGTTACTCTGCAAAAATCAAAACCTAAAACCTAATTCCTTCAAATCCTCTCTAAAAAATGGCCACACTTATGACAAGCGAAGGCCCTATAAAACTGCCTAACATCTTTACAATCTTCGATCTCAAAGATGAAGACTTCACACCCGTTACCCTTAAAGAAAGCGACTCGGTCGTACCTACAAACTATCTAGGGGATAGATTCCTGTTCGAAATGGACCCCTATTCTAAGTTAATTGAGGATTAAAACCTCAAAGAGTTTCTCCAGATCAATTGTCCAACTTATCCTGATTTGGTAAGAGAATTCTATGATAACCTTCGTGCTCACAAGAAACTGGATGCTCTACGCATAAAGGTCCAAGGCAAAAAAATTATGATAACTCTGGACTTCTTTGAAAACTAACTTCACATGAAGAATAGTGGAGTGCAAATAAGGGTGGATGAAGATGAAGCAAATGTGAAGTATGACCCGGAGATGTAGCTTCCGAAGAGATATTTTAGGGATAAATTCTCCACTTACTGGCCTCAGGCACCTCGGATCTTGCAGCATGTATTAGCCAAGCTAATCCTCATCCGAAAAGGATCTTTGACCATAGTGTCAACATTCTAACATTGCGTGCTGCAACACTGGGTGGAATGCAATGAAGTGAATTTCCCAGTCCTAATAATCCACTTCCTAAAGCATCATAGGAACTCACATGGTGCTTTGATCGCTCATATGCTCCAGGCCTTTAAAGTCAACCTCACCGGATTCCAGGGTGTTAATGGAAAGGCTATCCTCTAGAAGAATTTTCTGAACTTAAGGTTCAATGAAACATGGGATGAAGCCAAGGCTATAAGGCAATGTGATGAGCAGAAGAATAGAACAAGGAAAGCTGTCAATTTGAATGCTATAGCCCCTGCTCCCAAAAAGCCTAAGACCAAGGCTCAAAAGAAAATGGTTGTGGTTCTAGATGAAGTGGAGGATGAAGATCAGCAAACAATCTCCCAGCTGCTCAAAAATTCCCTAAAAAAGCCAAAACCAAGGGGAAGGCTAATTAAGATGGCTGATCTATTGTAGCGACCAGTATGTGACATAGAGGTATAGGAAACTATCGCAGTAGTTGCTACTGCAATAAGAAAGATTTATCAAAAGGGCCAGAAGAGGAAAGCATCTAAATTGCTAAACGGGGGAAATGGGTCTAATAAAGAGGAGATGGAAGATGAAATGCCTGCACCAAAGAAGTAGTTCACCTGGAAGGGGTGCAATTTTGATGAAGTAGCCAAAGCACAAAAGCATCAAAGGAAAACTGCCAAAAGGCCAACTGCTATCATCATTAATGAGGATCCTCAATATGAAGAAATGATGGCCTCCGTGGCAGAAAACTACCAGCTAAACAATTTAGCCATTGAGGGACCTGGGGGATCTTCTACTCAGCCAATTCTAATTGACTCAAATGCCATGGTTGAGCTTTCCAAAATTCCAGAATTCATATCCTTCAATTTCATGCCCTTTACAAAACCTCGTTCGGAGAACCTGCTAAGTCCGAAAGCTAGAAATCCCATAGAAATATGTCCTATAAAGGTAGTAGGAGAGGGCATTGAGGACAATTCCAATGCAACTGTTGAGCATCAAAGTCCTAAAAAGGCATTAGTAGGGATGACTGAGGATAGTTCCAGTCATGCGAGGGTTATGGTGGAAGATGAAGCCACAAATGCTCAAGACCAACTACCAATCACTGAGGTAAAACCCATCTTAGTTAATATTCCTATTAATACCGATGATACTACTAATATTGAAAGAGAAGTTGAAACAAGGGACAACTTGGATACACATGTCCCAAATGTATCCAAGGAAGGTGTGCCCAACCCGGATAATCTTACCTTGGAGGAGGGACATTGTCTGGGATCCAATGAGAACTATCCTAGAGTGGACTTAACAAGCGAGGCAAGTTCGGAGGATAGGTCGGAAGAGAGGGAAGAAGAACAAGATCCAAAGGAGAGTGACAAGGAAACAGATAAATAACCCTCCAAAAGTAGCTCAAGTTTCAGAGATGAATCCTCTAGCTCCTCTGAAGAAGAATTTCCTCCTAAAGTAAGCCCAATGAGAGTTCCTGCCAATAACACAGTTAAATCCAAAGTTTTTTCATCACTCCATCTTCTCAAAGAAGCTGCCTAAGAAGAAAATGAGGAAGGGTATGTCAAACAAAGCCTCAGGATCATATGCACACATCTTAGAAGGGTTGAAAAGGAACTACTCAGACAAGCTGCTGATCAGGATGTGAAAAAGGAGTTGGCAGAGATCAAATTATCAGTGAAAAAAATTGAAGACAAAGTCTTGGATTTCCCAACTCCGGGCGCAATTGCAGTAGCATCTCTCTCTTTGATCAAGCCAACCTTGAATGAGCTTAAGGACAATGGTTCTACAGCAAACCGGACTGCTAATCAAGCCAACACATTGGCTTCAAATAATTGTAGAACTGTGCTTGACAAGATCATATCATCCTCCTCCGAGCAAACAGAAGATATTAAGGCTTATCTGGACTCCAAGTTTGAAAACTTGTCAAAATTCATGGCTAAAAAAGACCCCTTTTCTGCCATAAAAGATTTGGGAGTATACCACTCCATAGAGAAAATTCTTCCCAAATTCAAGGAGAAAATTTTGGATGATATGGGTGATGAACTGCAAAGCCATATAACCGGATTAGAAAAGCAAATAAATGATTGGAAGGCATCCATCTTAAAAGAACTCTCTCTCCAATCTGAATCCCTGCATAATATCCGGAAAGGACTTAGTGAAGAAATCACCCTCCTCTAGACTGGAATCAATAATCTCTGTATATCCGGATCTTCTTCCTCCCCTGCCATTCTGAAAAGCCAGCTCCTTCCGCTCTTCCACAACCTTGTTCAAGCCATTGGAGATTTTGGCTTCTTCGGTCAAAAAGGGATGACAACTCTTCTAATGGTAATCTTTCCTTACTATAATCCCAAGGATCAAGAGTATATCTTGCGCATTCATCCATCCATCAAGCAGTCCTATGATAATTTAAAGAAGACCATCCGGCCCTTCTATCTCACTCCTCCTATGGTTGACAAGATTATTGAGGAAAGATCCAAAGGCAGTGCTGACTACACGATGTATTCAAATGAATGGTAAACAGCTTGGGATAACAAGACTTATATGGTTATAGACCCCCAAGATGGAAAAAAAGGGAGAGAAGAGTGTAAAAGAACATGGATCCAGAAAGGAAAAGGAGAAAGAGGGAGCATCTGGAGGATATCAGAGTTAGACTAGCTATAATCTGACTTGTAAAATTTTGTAATAGCTAGATTCACTATTATATTTCTGTAATTGGTAATCTGAACTGTATTGATGTTAAATATTGTTAATAGTAGAAGTATATATAGTGAAAATGTCTAATTCTCAAAATGTTGCTTCTAAAAGTACAATCTGCAATTGTACTAAAATAAACTTAGAAGCTAGAATTGAAATTTTTTGGGGAGTTAGGATGCTAGAATTAGGGGGGAGTAAAATCTTTAAATGTCTAAGTATCAAGAATCATACTTGGTACATATATACTCCATTCCTTGTGCTTAGTTTTTGTTTCCATCAAATGGGGGAGATTGTTGGGAAATTATGATCCAGACCACAAATTAAACCAAATCTATCCGGATCAGGTTTGAAAGAAATAAAAACTTAAAACTATGTAAATCCCAAATCTAAATGGAAATATCCGGACAAAGATCCAGCTACAAGGCTGTCCATTGAAGATATCAAATACCTAAGCACATGGAATCATCAAAATAAAGCTTAGAAAGGAAACAAGCTTTAAACCCTTAAGAACAGCATCCAAAAGAACTGATTGCTATATCCGGAAGAAGGCAGATCTGACAAATATGAGTCTAAAGACATCTAGAAGACTCATGCTTGAAGACAATGGGAAAAGTTTCAAAGATAGCTTTTCCCTCCACCTTTTGGTCTATGAAGTCAAAGATCCTTTCCTCAAGGCAAAGACAAAATGACAACTTGCATTTTATAGAGAAAGAACAAAAGGACTGATACTAGACTAAAAAAGCTAACAACCTTTTTCACCCAGACCAATAAGGAGACACACGGAGCTCACACCAAAAAGCTAATGGTGTAAAAGTTGGTGCATCATACAAAGCCAAGTAAAATGATCACTGGTAACTTTTCAGCATCAATCCCTAGAATTCAAATGGGCCAAATTATAGTCTAATGGATTAATCAACGGTTCCGAAAGCACCACCTATAACCTAATCAAGGGTAAAGATTCATTACAAGTTCAACAACCCACAATGGCTATATTTATGATGGAAGCCTATAAAAGGGAAGCTTCACCAAATGAGAAGGTTGGCTGTTTGATTAACAAAAACAAGTAACAAAGAACAAGCATTCAATCAGCTTACAAATCCCTCCAAGAATCAATTAATTCCAAATCTGTTGTAAGGATTCCAAAGTGAACTATAAACTTAAGGAAATCCAAAAACCAAAACCTTTGTGAAAAGAAGAGTGTAAGGGTCTCTAACTTGGGTGAGTTGGGAGATCAGGATACAACTTAAAGTTGGTGCTTTGAGTGGGAACTCCCTATAGGACTTAGCTTAGATTCGGGGTAGAAGTCAAAGTGGTATATCCTACTAAAGACTGAAGGACTCAGCTAGGAGTTGGTGATTCTAGGGGTATATCCTACATCCGGAAGGGGTTACAATCCGGAGATAAATTGTAAGGCTTGATTCCTGCCAGTTGGTAAGGAATCCACTAGTGTAAAAGCTCGGAGGAAGGAAACTTCGGGGACTGGAGTAGGCGGGGCCGAACCAGGATAAAAACCTTCTATGTTTAATTTCTCTAACTTTTATTATTTGCATTATATTGTCATAACTGCATCATCCAGATCCATCATCCGGTTCATAATCAAACACACTACACTTAGACTTTTTAAAGTCTTTATATTCCGCAAAAAAGGGTCATTCACCCCCCTCTGACCTTATAAAAACCCTCATAGGGACCAACAAACTAAGCTTTGGAGAGAAATGGAATGAAGAAAAGGTGAAAAAATTAAGGGATGAGAAGATAAGTAAGACCCGGAAGGCAGTTGATCCGGTTGAAGGAGGACCGATACCTAAAAGTGCTAGAACCTCTAAGCCTAAGGCTCAAAAGCAACTAGCATTTATTCCAGTTGAGGAGATTGATGAGGATGCCCAAACTATCACTCAACTCCTAAAGAAAAGCCTGGAGAAGCCAAAGCAAAGGGGGAGATTAATTAAGGTAGTAGGCAAGAAAAGAAAATCTGTGGAAACCCTAGCTGTGGTAATAGAGGATGAAGAAACAAGAGATGAAGCTCCTATATCCAAGAAGCAATTCACTCGGAAGGGGTGTACCTTTGATGAGGCAGTCAAGGCCCAAAAAGTTTAGAAAAAAATGCCAAGAAGCCTTCGGGCATTATAATTGATGAAAAGGCAGCAAAGAAAGTTATCATTGATTAATTGGCTACGACTAGAACAGCTAAGGGCAAGCATGTGCCCGAATCTACTGAAGAAGTTCACTCGGATGATCCCTAATATGAAACTATCAAAGAGGCAATGAGGGACAATGATAGAATAAACTAATAAACAATAGACAGTCCTAGAGGTTCTTTCAGAGCTCAAACAATTCTCATCGCTCTAACAGATTTGGATACTCTAATCCAAGATCTGGAAGCAGACCTATCATACTTTGAGCCTAGAACCAGACCTCTGCCTGAAAATTTTCTTAATATGGAAGCTGGGTTAGTTAATGAAGAAAGTCCTATAAAGGCAACTGAAGAGGGCATTGAGGACACTACTAATGCATATGGGGGAGAAACTAAAAGTCCGAAAAAGGCATCTATAGGGTTGATAGAGGACATTTCCTGTCATCCGGGGGTTGAGGTGGAAGATAATGAAGAAAGAAGAAAGGAATTAATCAACAAAGTCTAAGAATAAATCCATGAGGTAATCCCCGAATCTATGTCATTTGATATAAATGTTCATTCTTCTATTACTGCTGGTGAAACAACATATAAATATAAGGGTAACTTGGATATATATACTCCAAGTGTATCTAAGGATCTTGAGTCCAGCCCGGAAGACACCATTCCGAAGGAGGGACATAGTCTAAGATCCAATGAGAACACTCCTAGAATGGACTCAAAGGGCGATGTTAGTCTGGGGGAATGGTTAGAAGAAGAAGAGGAATCCTCCAAAGAACAAACATCCAGATCTGATGAGACCGGAAGTAGCTCCGGATCAGAAACTCCACTTGTAAGCCCCATCAAAATACCAACTTTAAGTGTCACCCAATCAGAGCCAAGAAGATCTCCACTACACTCAAAATCCTCCAAGAAGCTACTCATAAGGAACATGAGGAAAGCTACATTAAACAGAGCCTTTGAAATATATGCAAGCACCTGAAATTTGTGTAGAAAGTACTACTTACGCAATTCTCTCCTTCGGATGTAAGGGATGAAATTAGGGAACTCAAGGGGAGTGTATAGAAGATAGAAGGGAAAGTAGAGGATTTTCCAACTGCTGATCTGGTAGCCGAGGTATCTCTAGCCAAAGTTACTCCAGTCCTAAATGAACTAAAAGCAAATGTTGCAGCAGTAAGCACATCCGCAGACCAAGCCAACACAATGGCCACTAATAATTGCGCAATAGTTATGGACAAGATCACTTCCTCCTCCTCTAAGTTATCCACTAAATTGAAGGAATACCTGGATACCAAGTTTAAAAACTTGTCAAAATTCGTTACTGAGAAAGAAGAAAAGTCCACTCTCCCCAGCCTGAATGAACAGCAGCAAACCATTATTAATAAGCTGACTAAGTTCATAGAAGAGGATCTGCCCAAGCTCTTTGCCACACAAATTGCAAACATTGCGCAAGAACTTACTGGGCAATTCAATGGCCAAGACTCTATTATTGAAAGAATAAGAGATGATCTTCGCAAAGATTTGACCATAGTGAACTCAAGTATTCATAACATCTGGAGGGATCCTGGTAAAGGCCTTGAAAAACTATAGTCCAGACTGTCAAATCTATCTATCTCCAAATCCTCCTCCTCTCCATCCATCCCAGAAAGGCAACCTCTTCTTGTCTTCCAAGACCTAGTTCAGCACATTGGGGACATATGATTCTTTAGACATAAGGGAATTACTACTCTTTTTAAGGCACTCTTTCCATATTTTGATGAGAAGGATAGAGAGTATGTGCTAAAGATGCATCCCTATATGACCGACTCTTACACCCAACTCGGGAACCTCTTCCACCCTCTGCATCTATCTCTGGGAACTGTAGATCACATCTTAGAGCAGAGAAGGCAAGGTAACTTAGATTACTCCATCTATTCCAAGGTCTGGCAGGAAACGTAGGATGGAAAAACATATATGGTGATCAACCCCCCAACTGGAAACAAAAAGGGGGAGAAAAATATAAAGAGGGAGAAAGGCAAGGAAAAGGAAGGAGGAGCATCTGGTGCATCCGGAAGGAATTAGACTAGCTATATATCTATCTTGTAAAAGTTTTGTAATAGCTAGATTCACTTATATATTTCTATATTCTGTAATTCAAAAGCTTTTGATGTTAACTATTATTAACAGCAGAAGTATATATAGTGAATATCTAATTTATTAAAAAAAATTTTGCTTCTAAAGTACAATCTACTATTGTACTACAAAAATATTATAAGCTAGAATTGGAAATTGTTGGGGAGTTAAGGGATTCTAGAATTATGGGGGAGTAAAACTTGTAAATGACTAAGTATTAATAATCATACTTAGATCATAAAAACTCCTTTCCCTATGCTTGAATGTCTTAGGTTTTTGTTTCCATCAAATGGGGGAGATTGTTGGGAAACAAGGATCCGGAACACAACAATCCGGATCAAGTTTGAAGTAAACAAAAGAGTTAGGTATAAAAAGACCTAAGTCACTAATCTGGACTCATATCCAAAATATCTAAAGTCCAAGACAAGTGAAGACAATTACCTAAGCATGAATGGAAGCATCTGGTTAAAGGTTGGAAAGGAAACAAACTTTGAACTGTCCAAAACAACATCCAAAAGAACTAACTACAGAAGCATCCAGAAGAAGGCAAATCCGGATATATTAAGTCTAAAGACATCAGGAAGACTTAATATCTAAGACAAAGGGAATGCTTTAAAAATTCCATTCCCTCCATTCTTTTGGTCTCCAAGTCAAAGATCCTTTTCCCTAAAGTAAGACAAAATGATAGCTAGCACTTTTTAGAAAAAGGACAAAGGACTAATACCGGACTGAGAAAAAGGTAACAACCTTTTTCACTTAGACCAATATGAAGGCGTGTGGAGCTCACACCAAAACCTACCTGTATGAAAGTTGGTGTATCACTAAAATACAAGGAAAATGATCACTGAAAACTTTTCAGTCTCAATCCCAAGGATTCAAAAGGGTCAAAATCTTTATCTAATGGATTAATCAATGGCTCCGGAAGTGCTATATATTACCTGATCAACGGTGGAGATTAAATACAAGTCTAACAACCCACAACGGCTACATTTATGATCAAAGCCTATGAAAGGGAAGCTTTACATGTTGAGAAGGTGCTGGTTGATTTGAGAAAGCAATTAAAAAGAGAATTTGCTAAAGTAATCAGAAAACACATCCCTCAAAGAATCAAACATTTCCAAATCAGTTGTAAGGATTCCCAAGTGAGTTATAAACTTGAGGAAGTCCAAAACTAAAACTCTTGAGAAAACAAAGTGTAAAGATCTCCAACTTGGGTAAGTTGTGAGATTGGGATACAGCTTAAAGTGGGTGCTTTGAGTGGGATCTCCCTGTAGGACTCAGCTTAGGTTTGGGTAGAAATCTAGTTGGTATATCCTGCAAAAGACAAGAGGACTCAGCTAGGAGTTGGTACTTCTAGTGGTATATCCTACATCCGAAAGGGGGTACCATCCGGAGATAAACTGTAAGGCTTGATTTCTGCCAGTTGGAAAGAAATCACATAAGTGGAAAAGCTCAAAGGAAGGAACCTTTGGGGATTGGACGTAGGCGGGGCCAAACCAGTATAAATCTTTTGTGTTTGAATTTTTTGTATTCTATCTTTAACTTATTTCAATTTATATTATTTGCATCATCCGGATCCAAAATATCCAGAACATTCAAACACGCTACACAAGACTTTTTGAAAGTATACTATTTCCACGAAAAAGGTCATTCACCCCCTCTGACCTTATTAACATAAGTATAGGGATCGAAAAACTTCCTTAAATTAGGTTTGACATTCCAACTGCTTCCCTTAACTTGTTGAATTGATCTTTACTTAATGACTTACTAAAGATATCAGCCCTTTGCTCATTTATGGGAATGTAGACCAGAATTACATCCTTCTTCATGACATGGTCTCTGATAAAGTGGTGCCTTATGTTGACATGCTTCTTGCTGCTATGTAGCACAGGATTCTTTAACACATCAATTGCACTTTTATTGTCACATATGACTTCAACACATCTTGCTTGAACTCCACAATCTTCTAGTTGTTGCTTGATCAATAGGAGTTGAGCAACATAACTTCCTACTGCCATATATTTAGCTTATATGGTTGATAATGCTACTGAGGTTTGCTTCTTGTTGTACCATGACACCAAGCATACTCTAAGAAAGTGATAGCCTCTAGATGTGCTTTTTCTCTCAAGCATATCTCTGCCATAATCTGCATCAGTGTACCCTTGTAATGTGAAATTTCCATTACTAGGATATAATAGACCAACTTTAATAGTTCCTAGAAGATATCTAAGAACCCTTTTTAAAGCCTTGAGATGTGAATCTTCTGGATTGGCTTGATAGCTTGCACAATAGCAAACTGCATAATGTATGTCAGGTCTGCTAGCCGTCAAGTATAGAAGAGATCCAATCATCCCTCTATAGAGCTTTTGATCAACTTTTTCTTCATAATAATCCTTAGAAAGGACTGTATCTGGTCCCATAAGAGTGGACATTAGCTTGCACTTGTCCATCTCAAACTTTTTCAATATTTCCTTGGTGTACTTGGATTGGTTTATGGAAATTCCATCCGAACTCTGCTTAATTTGAAGACCAAGGAAGAAGTTGAGTTCTCCCATCATTGACATCTCAAATTCCTTTTGCTTTTAAGTGCTGAATTCCTCACGCATTCTTTCATTAGTTGCTCCAAAGATGATGTCATCTACATTATTTTGGACAAGAATGACATCAACCTTCTTCTTCTTGATGAAAAGTGTTGTGTCTGATTTACCCCGGATGTAACCTTTTGATATGAGAAATGATGTGAGTCTCTCATACCAACTCTTGGTGCTTGCTTTAATCCATAAAGGGCTTTCTTCAACTTGTATACATGCTCTGGATGCTTTGAATCTTCAAATCCAGGTGGTTGCTTGACATATACTTCCTCTTGAATAACTCTATTTAGAAACGCACTTTTGACATCCATTTGGAATAAGGTGAATCCTATGAATGATGCAAAAGCACATAGGATCCGGATTGCCTCTAATTTTGCTACTGGTGCAAAAGTGTCCTCAAAGTCAATGCCTTCTTGCTGATTATAGCCTTGAGCAACCAGCCTTGCTTTGTTTCTTACTACAACTCCAGATTCATCTAGCTTGTTCTGGAATACCCATTTGGTCCCAATAATTGACTTTCTTTCTAGTGGAGGTACTAGATCCCAGACATCATTTCTGGTGAACTGATCTAGCTCTTCTTGCATAGCCATCATCTAACTTTCATCTCCTTCTACATCTTGAAACTTCTTTGGTATAATTAGTTAGACAAAAGTAGCGTGGCTTATCATCTAGTTGAGTTGTTCTCTGGTTCTAACTAGATTTTGAACATTGTCCAAAATAGCTTCCACTAGATGATTCTTTTATGTCCTGGTGTGAGCGAATGACCTTTTCTCGACCCTTAAGGGCGAGGGAAAAACAAGCACGGCGAAGTGAGCCGGAGGATTGATCCTCACTTTAGAGGCGTGATGAAAAGATAGACTGATAAAAGCGATGATGAAGTGGAATTTTAGTCCAATTTGAATGTTAAGAGATACGAGACCCTAAATCCCGTATTTTAAGATAGAGTCGCCACCCGATTTAGCTCTACCGGGAATTTGGGCACGATATTCCCACCGGGTGGTTAGACCATACGTTAAAAAAGAGATTCCGAGTTTGGATGATGTTGCTTACTTTTCATTTATTAAATCAAACCATTTACATTTTAATAACCGTGACTTTAGTTCTTATGCGATTTAAATCCGTATAATTAGAGTTTTTAGTTAAAATAATCCATACATCATGCGGCGAATCATGCGATAAAGCGATAAATAAAGCAAATAAATAATTATTACATGGCTTTACAAATTCCTATACATTTTTCTAATGCGAGAAAATAAAATGGATAAATAAAGAGAGACCGAGATCGGATCTCAATCAGGCTTACCAACCCCAAAATAGCTCCAAGAAATGACCAACCATACACAAATAGATAACAAATAATGCATAAATAATAAAAAGGCAGAAAATAAACCAAACATGGAGGAAAAACACATTTTTAGGATTTTTTAGGGTTAAAAACACATCTTTTTGAACATTTATTAATTATCTAAACAACCTAAAAAAATTAAATAAACTAAACAACCTAAAATTAGTTAAGGAAATCATAGAATATTTTTGGGAGTTTATATTATGGTAGAAATATTTATTAAGGATTTATTTAGTAAAAAAACCCATTTTTAGCCATTAAATGGAGATTTAACCAATTAAATACTTAATTAATAAATAAAAATAGATTAAAAACTATATTATTTGATTCCAGATTATATGTGATTTTTTGGAAATTTTTTGGGTAAAAATCGGGGTAAAAAATACAAGAAAACGACAAAACGGGACCAAAACACAAAGTGGGGATCTTTTGGTTTTTTTTCCAATCCAAATGCTGGAGTGGGCATTTGAAACACTGCCATAGCTATTCAAACACCGCTGTTGCAGCATTTGATGCATCGCCGGAGCGTTTAGATGCCCACCGGAGCATTAACGGACCAAAATCGGTATTTTTACACCCGGAAACTCAAGATTATCGAAATTTTAAGCCGATTCCCATGATATTTCAATAGATTTGGACTTAAAATGACGAAATAACTTTGATTTCTTGACTCTGGGATGAAAAAGAACCCAAAAACACCAATAAGGGTTTTTGCAAAAATATCGAAAGAAGAGGTGATAACCACCCCAAAAAGCAACCAAAAGCAGCCAAACGATATGAATTAATTAAAAAGATAAAGGAACTCACATTTGTAACCTCTAGGCCGTGAATCTGTTCTTTGAGACTCGAATCAACCCTTGGTGAGATCCTTTTTGATGATTTTGAAGATTTGGGTAGTGTTTTTGAGGAAAAGTCACTAAAACCTATTTAATCAATTTTTAAGCTATGATTTCTAATAGATTTTAGTTTAAATTTAAGAGATCAAACGAGATAAAGACCCAAAAAACTGATTTGGAGAAATTCTTTAGCCTTTATCAAGCTTTCCCTCTCTAGTTCTTAAATTTATCTCACTAAAAATGAGTTTTTTTAATCTGATAAAAATTAGTTAAAAGTCCTGAAAAAGATGATTTTAAGAGTTTATATAGACTTTCTTAGGTGTAAATAACCCAATTAGTCCCTCAAATCTCAGGTTTTATGATAAAAACGGGTAAAAAACTGAAAAAGGGCAAAAAAAGGCTCATTCGCGTCCATGGCACGGTCAGTCGCGCTCCCTGGCGCGCAAAATGCACCCTCTGAAGCGGTTCACTCATAGGGAGTGGGGTTCACGCGTAGGCATACTGCGCCCTCTGGCACGTGAACCGCACCCTCCGGCGTGGTTCACCTCGCAAGGAGCGTGGCAAAGGGGCTGCTACGAGGTACTAGGGCCAAAAACTTTAAAAGAGCATAACTTTCACCACGGTTATCCGATTTAAGCGATTCTTGACATTCTGAAAACCTCAAAGAGTCTAAAATATTTCAAAGATAACGAGACTCACTGAAAATGTTTAGGTTTAAAAGAAACTGTGAAACAAATTACTGCATGCGAGAGAAAGATTACTGTTAATTTTTAAATGCATTTTAATGATTTTTAAGCTCGGTGAAAGGTCCAAAATCATCAAAAAGGTACTTGCCAAATATGATTCAAACCTAAAAGAATAGAATATCTGGTCCGTAAAAGGTTAGAGCAAAAATTCATCATTATTCCGCGGGACACCAAAAAGCACGTGCTCATAGGCTGCCCCACCATTTGACGGGTCAAATGTGATATCACGAAAGAGCGAAGGATAGAAGGTCATACCTAAGGTGCAAATTCTTGAATCGGTTATCTACTGGTGCTGCCGTCAATAAACCTATCAAAAATGAAATTCTAACTTGGAAACTTTGATTCGATATCACCTTCTACTTCCCCATGGGTTTGAGGTAAACTGATGGTTGACTTATGTCACCATAACATAACTAAGGATTAAACACCTAGTTGAATGGCATTGCGTTGCTCTATTACAGAAACTATGATATAGACTGCTGGTTGCCTTACGTCACCATAACATAACTGGGTATTGAACACCCGGTCGAATGGCATTGTGTTGCTCCATTATAGAAACTCTGATATAGAGTGATGGTTGCCTTACATCACCATAACATAACTGAGGATTGAATGCCCAGTGGAATGGCATTGCGGTATTCCATTACAAAAGCTCCAATATGAACTACTGGTTGCCTGACGTCACCATAATATAACTAAGGATTGAATGCCCAGTCGAATGGCATTGTGCCGATCTACTACAGAAACTCATATAAACTGCTTTCTTGAATCGGTTATTTTACTGGGATTGCCATCAATTGACCTTTCAAGAATTGAAACTTCACTTGGGAAACTCTGAGCTGATTGTCTACAAGCGGTTCGGGGACACACCATCAACAGAATTGAGAGTCTGGGAAATTCATTGTTAGGTTGATTTTGCATTAGTTGCATTGAGGCACCCCTGGAGGACCGAAACCTGCATCGCGGTGCCCCTAAAGAGTTGAAAGCTGTATGGAGGTACCCCTAAAGGACTAAGAGCTGCATGGAGGTGCCCTGAAAGGATTTTCTAAGTTTTGAATTTTGGATCTTCGGATCGATTGTCCATCAAAATTGCGATATGGCATACCTATCAAGGTAGTTTGAAACATTAATAAGTGGCATTAGTTGCATTTTCATTGCTTAATTGATTTTGTGGAACAAAAAATATTTTTTCCCCTTTAATTAAGCAATAAAAATGGAGGAATGAAATATAAATTGAGTTAGGATTTTTGGGAGTCCGGAGAAATTGGGGTGCCCATTGGGACTCGCTGATATGCCCCTTGAATTCTCTATCTTTGAAAGCAGTTTAGAAAATATGTCGGGATATCCTTGATGATTATATCAAGGTGCCCCTGGGTATTCGCATCATGGTGCCCCTTGAAGAACCTCTGAGTTCTAATTTTAGGATCCATTGTGTTGGTTGCCCATCTGGATTGCCACATGGTGTGCCTGTCAATGAGTTTTAAGACATTAGTAATTGCCATGAATTGCATTTTAATTGCTTAATTGATTTTGTGGAAATGAAAATATTTTTGCCCCTTCAATTAAGCAATTAAAATGGAAGAATGAAATAAAAGTTGAGATTTTCGGGAGTCCGAAGAAGTGCTGAGGTTAACCGATAGCTCGAGGAGACTTTTATGTACTCCGTTCCCTATAAAATTCAGTATAGAATAATAGACATGACATTTATAAATATTGCACATGAATGTATGAATGCATGAGTTGCTTAGACGGGTCATCTTCCATATCTGGGTGACCCGATCGGCCTCTTGCTAGGAGTAAGAATATGCAGAATTGCATTACTGCATGGACAAGGCGAGAACACCCCCAGCGGAGGATTAGAGATGTCACATGGATTAGGTGAGAATTAGGGAAGTTGTGGCGTACACGCAAGGCTCGTGTGGCCGGATATCGAGGCTGAGGATGGTCGCTTTCTATACACCCTATTGCTCATGCTGAAGGAGGCGAGACATCTACATAAATGATTGTTGAATTAAGCGTACCAAAGATAAGTGGGGGCATGAAGCGAAGTTCAAGATTTTGGATAACGAACAACTGGATGCTATCACTACCAATGAATTCTACTAAGGATGGTTTTAGAGGATTCGGACCTTGTGGACTTGAGATGTTTGGTCACGATCGAGATTAAAGTGGTCACGTGTAGAGGAAGGATTTGAGCCCTTCGAGTCCATCAGATTATAGAGGATATTCATGTACTATGATTATGATGACGATAATGCGGGTATTTCGATGTGATAGATGGCAGCCATTACTTTTATTTTGTCTTAATTTTTGCATAGACCCAAATATTGGGATGGGCCTATCAGACTTATTCATATCTTGCTTTTATGTCCTAATTTTGCCTGGACCACCCTTTTCGGGTTTTCAATCTAGCAGACTTTTCCTGGCTTTTGCATAGACCTTGCTATTTTCAGCCTATCAAGATTTTTGCCTTTAATTTTTTTTCTTTAATCTTTTGAGGAATTGGGTTGACTGTATGGAATCTCACATTCGACTTAGTTGCAGCATTTCACTTTTTGGGCCCAATATGTTCATTCAAGCACAAACATAAAGGATTAAGTAAAATGACATTTCCATTAAATGAAGTAAGTTTGAGTACATGATGATGATAACCATTTCTATTGACCCAAACTCTGGAGTAAACTAGCCTATACAGGTTTTCTAGCCAACACACTCTCTTAGCTCATTTTTACCCTAAATTCTACCTAGACCGTCCTTTTCAGATTTTCAATTTAGTGGGTTATTTTTCACCCTAACTTTTTCCTGACCGGTTTGTAGAATACCGATTAGCGGGATACACCCTAATTTTGCCCTGAGCAGTAGAGGACCACTCGCTGGGTGATTTATGTCATTTATTATTTTTATATGCCGCTTTTTCGGATTTGATTCTTTTGGTTAAATATGATAATGCTTCAACCTGCTTTGTTTAATAGGGTTTATGAACTCATTACCATCTATAATCTTCATGCCCCTGGAACCGAGTACCTTTCTGATTACGTAAGGTCTTTCCCAATTCGGTCTGAACTTCCCCCTTAGGTTAGTGCAGGCAGGCTTCACTTGCTTCAAAATCAGATCATTGGCCTTTGATGAATACTCCTAATGCTTGACACGGTTGTTGTTCGGCCTCGCTGTGCACTTTTGATACATGTGAAGACTATTTAAGTTGTTTGAACCACGCTTTAGTCCATAGAGGTCCCTTTGACTTGGATTTAGTGTGACTCTCAAGGACTCCATCTCGGTTTTGATTGGGATCGCGGTTGCTATACCATAAATCAAGGAGAAAGGCATCAAATTCATGGGAATTCTAACACTTTTTTGACCTCTCCAAATGGTGAATGGTAGTTTATCAATCTAATCTATGTATCTTATTGTAGTAGTCTTTGAGAGAACCTTCTTGATAAGCTGGTTTGCAGCTTCGGTTGCCCTATTACCTCATGGTCTACATGGTGAGGACCTACGGTGCTCAAACCCAAATTTCTTAATCAATCATATGGTTGCCCCTCAGAACTGAAACTCATTGTCTGAGACAATGTGATGGAGTAATCCATACCAGGTAAAGATGCATTTCTCGACAAACTTGGACATCCTCTTGGTGGTAATGTTAGCACAAGACTCAGCTTCTCCCTATTTTGAGAAGCAACCTCCCCCTATGATAATAAAGCAATGTTCATTTATTGATGAAGGTCAAATCTAACTGATTATACTTACCCCCCTCGCCAAGAATGATCAATGAGGAGAGAAATGTAAGAGGGTTTATATTTGTAAGGGAATGTATATTGGGAAGGGTCAAAGTTGTATTGGGGGTGGGAATTTATGGAATGGGTGGGTGAAGTAAAAGTAAGCCTTAATTCTATTGAAGGTGGCCTGGCGATGCTGCTTCTCCACAATCGGCTGATGCTTCTTCGGCAGTTAGAAAATAAGTTGGCACATAGTTGTGAGGCTCGTGACAAACCGACTGACATATTTAACCTATCCAAGGAAGAACTAAGCTTCTTTTTCTGTTGTAGGCATGAAGATGTAATGCTCGACAATCTGATAATGAACCCTGGGTATATCTAGTCATGGCTAGGTAAAAGCGTTGTCATGATATTTAAGCACTTGTTATCTCTCATTTTCTTTCAGAGGTTATGTCAGTAGAAAAGGGTTACCATTTGAGGTTATCATTTGTACTCACATTTATTTCAGTTAAAGAAATGTCATGAATACTAAACAAGTTATGCTTATGATAAAATGAATGCGTGGGCCCATTGGGCGAAATATCAAGCAGATAAACAAAATGAGAGTCTTTGATTGAATAAAAAAGGCCTTAAAGGTAGAGTTTTTCACATCTAAATACTAGAAAAAAAGAAAATTACATCATATATAGTCATCCTCCACAGGTGAAGGGTCTTGAGTTGTGGTGTTGGTAGATTAAGTATCCTCGGTAGCTTTCATTGGTATGTCGTCCATGTCGAGATCTAGAACTTTCACTTGTTCGACTGATGACTTATCTCCTTCCTTCGCTAGAGACCTTGCAAGATTCTTGTCAGTGTTGGTAATAGGGTTGTCTTTAATAGCGGTGTCAACTGAACTGGAGAAGACCATGGCCAATATAATTTCCTCAAGGAGACCAAAATTGATCGCACCCACCTTACCATCTGAGCTTGGTGATGGCTTCTCCTCAGTATCGGTCCTCTTAGCTGGTTGATCCATTTTTCCCTCTCTCACAAAGCGCCAAATGGGAATGCCTAGAGGCTTGCATTGATCTGTTTTGTGTTCTACCTGAACAAGATAGTAGCAAAAATTCCCTTTTGCCTTGGGCGTGGAAGAACGATATTCACAAAGAGAGTTAAGCATGCCTTTCTCTCGCAACTAGGCAAATAGGACACTAAGAGGGAGTTTCCTTGGAGACACGAACACTTTTTGACCAGGAGCCCAAGCGGGTATGGCTTGAACTGCGAAGACATTCTCTTCAGTGATGGCTTGAACTATGAGTGTCTTCTCCTCGGCTGGGACATGAGTAACTTCAAAAGTTCTAGAATTTTTGTTCTTATTAAACTAGGGTTTACCGCCACTTGGCTTGTTAGCTTTCTCTTTCTCTTTACGGCGCTTGATCTTCTCGGCCTTCTTGAAGACCTTTGTATATGACTCATAAGAATCAATTTCCATCTCTTTATGAAAGATTGGGAGAGATCCATTAAGGAGGTTCAGGATCATCTCCTTTAAACCGAGTTTTTGCTTTAGAAGCACTTGGGTGGCCATCCACCGATTGAAAGAGGAATTAAAAGTCTCGCCTTGCTTTTGTTTAATCGCCTTAAGATGCTGGATTGTGGTTTCTATGGTTGAATTAAAACCATAGTGGTCGATTAGAGCCTCAAAAAGAAGCTTCCAATCTAGGATGGTCGATTCAGGGAGGGTATTATACCATTCGAGCGCCAGCCCTGACAGAGTACACAGAAATAACTTATCAAGAACTTCATCCCTGATTTTCTGAACACACATAATTTGCTTGTACATCATGATGCGGGATTTGGCAGGTCCCTCACCGGAGGAGGCTTCCATTCTAGGCATCGAAAAGTTCTTGGGGACCCAATCCTCATCCCTCTCTTCCTCCTTCTCTTCATTCTTGGTTAGTAACTATTTAAAAAATGCTGCCATTTCGGGTGTCACGCCTGGAGGCTACTTAACCTAGTCAATTGGTGTCATACCTGGAGGCTGAGTGACCTGGTCACTGTGCATGGAGGTGGCTCAAAACTAAAATGGTGAAGAAGGAGCTGGAATTTCAATTTGAGGATGAACAAAAGGAGTTTGAGGGTAAGTAGTTCCGCATGGAGTGACCACAAAATTAGGAGAAGATGGCACAAAAGGTGTTAGCGGTGTCGGAGGGATGACAAAACTACTAGAGGGAATGACCATTTATAGAGTAAAACCCCCTGAGAAAGTAGGGAAGATAAGAGTCTAAACAATCAGCCTTGTGTCTTGAGGAGGGAACACAAAGTTCGATGGGGAGAATGAAGGAGGTGTTTGAGTGGCTGGTCTTGAACTTTGAGCAGGGAAATTAAAGATCAGATGAGTAAGGTACGAAGATGGTTGAGTGGAACTCTGACCAATCTAGAATTGACTTGGTTGGATGGGTTGATTTGGTAAGATAGTCTGACCTGAAAATGGAATCAGAATGGATGGAATCGGATCTTGATTGATCTGAGTAGCCTCATACTGACCTTGAGCTTGACTAACCGGCCATGATGGCCCCTGAGCATTCCTTTCTTCTCTCAGAACTGAATGAATCTAATCCTGGATAGTGTTTTTGAACAAATTATAATAAAGAAATTGAGCCATAGCGCCGGCTAACTCAACACCCAACTGCCCCTGACCGGGCAGAGGAAGAGGAGGAGGGGAAGTCATCTTAGACAGAACCCTACTGACTGGCGGTACATCAGACATTGTAGAGAACCTGAAATTTGGAACGAAGCCTCAAATTAAACTTGAGGTCAAAGAATGACAGACCAAACGACGATCAAGTTGGAGCCAAAGGGGACTATAACGGCGAGGACCTCTCGACCTAACTGAGAAATCGAAAGATGATCAGCCCGAATCGAACCAGGAATGAGGTGAATGATTACATAATAACTCGAGTGACGAATGCTGTATATACAAGGGTGGTTTAGAGAGGTAGAGAGAAGAAAAGGCTTATAATGCAAAGCTTATCCCCAAAATACGTGAGACGTGCGAATCCCTTGCTATGCCTAGCGAACTAGATACTAATGATCTCAGGGATTTTGTTAAATTCCGCCTTCAAGCGAGGGGAGAGTAGAGGTAAGTGAAAGAATAAAATAAAAGTCGGCCTTATGCGGCCTATACATGAGGTGCGTATGCATGAGCACAATACAAATAGTAGACGATAAGCGAACTTCTTCCAAGCTTATGAATCCTTTGCAATGCCATTCAAAAGATCTAGGGCTTAACTCAAACGCTAACAAATGGCAATTGAGTATGCCACCTAAATCTAAAACATGCGCGTATTGGTGATTTCCTAAGGGGAAGTTCCTATTTCTTTATCTAACATGGTTCATGGTCTTAAACTGCTGGTATTGTAAGACAATACTGTAGAAAGGTCTCGTTTACCTTGATTCCACGTAACTCGACCACTCCTCAAATGAGTGCTATTGCGGGAATTACGCATTGGTTGAAATGAGTGATTCACCCTTAAATATGCCCAATTCGTTGCGGGCATGAGGTATACAAGTGAGCTTCACGGGGTAAGATAATGGCACCTTATCTTAGTATCTAACTATGCGGTGGATTCAAAAGGCATAAGAAATAAAGCTTTGATTTAAAAACGATTTCAGCACATTATCAAAATCCTTTAACTAATTTTCGAAAACAAGAGCAATTTTTCAAATTTTAAGTTAAGAGGAAATTCCCAACAGAGTCGCCACTATGAGCGGATGACATTTTCCCGACCCTTAAGGGCGTGGGAAAAACACGTGCGGCTGTGAGCACTGGATTTTAATGATCCTTCTCTCGAAACTATGATGAGAGCTATATGATGTAATGTATTTCAGGTGTTATCCATCAGAGGTATTCCTACTGCTGTAGAATTGAGTTTGGACGAAGTCCGGAGACCTAGCCTGCCCTTATGTACCCCGTACAGGTTCTGTCCAGTGGTATAGATCTACTGACAGACCCGTACATGGATTACCTTTCATACGTATGGAGGGGACCCGTACGAGTCCCCTAGTACCCGTATGGGTGGGTACGGGTCCTTTGATTGCCTAATCAGCCTCTTTTGGAAGTAATCATTTACCATTTCTGGGAAAAGGCAGGTCTTGAATACGGATTATTGCATTCAGATCTGACTTTCACCCTATAAATAGGACCTTTCCCTTCATTTCATAACAAACATTTTGATATTAGAAGAAAACTATTGAAAAATGATAGTAAAAGTTCTAGCAATTTCTATAGGTATAAAAAAGGTATAGTGGGGGGTATAGGAGGTATAAAATATGGAGAAAACCCTTTCTTTGAGGTTTTGTACACATTTTATTCATTCCTAGCTTTGATTATTAGGATTTAGGGGAGGTTCTATCCACACAAATACTCGCCTAAATAGTCCAATTTCACCATCTACTTTGGCCGGACTCTCTCACAATAAAGGGATCATCTCAAAGTAGATTCACGCTGTAAAGGTAACACTCCTGAGTTTCAAAGAGACTCATATTTCAGTTTTATTATTGTTCTTACTTTCTGCCTCTTCTATTATTTCTGCCCTTTTCATTTCTTATTTCGGGTCTGGTCCTAACCCGTATGAGCCTTGTTGGCACCTTGTATCAGCGAAATATTAGATCGATGCGCCATACTCATATGGAGGGAAATCCCTTTTTATTTTATTTTTCTGCCACCAATCCATTAATCTGTTAATCTGCAAACTGAATTGAACAAAGTTTCTTCCTGGACCAAATAGGACCCATACGGGTACACCATACCCGTACCGGTCCTCCCTAGTAGCCGAATAGGTCCCACCCACCCTTAGGGGTGCCAGCCTTAGGCATATTCCAAAACTCATTTTAAACTGGTTTAAAATCAATCCAACTCACCATTTGCCATGCAATCATTTTCACTAATAATCCTGTAAATCAACCCACAAAAGTTAAAACATATTTTCATAATAGAAGATGTTAAAGACCAATTGTTTCTCTCCGATCCTAGAAGCCACCCAGGCACTATCGATCGCCAAACTGCCATGCTAACATAATCACATTTTCCTAATGAAATGCTGACTTATGATGTGCTATAAATTGTGCTAATCTTTGTGGATGCAAGAGAATTTATTTTTATTTTGTTTTACAACTTACAAAAAATGTATGGGTTCTCTTGCAATTTCCCCTTTTTTCCCCGGTTGCAATTTTTATTCCCCCATTTCTTACTTGTGCTTTATTGTAATATGTAAACGCATGTAATGAGTGTGAAAGAGTGTAGAAAAATAGGATTTCTATGATAATTCCCTAAATGATGAAAACTAAAATGGTTTTACGCGGTGAATGTAATTTTGAATCAACTAAATGAGAAATAAGTGACTCATTCGATACCCAAATCTCTGATCCAATAGGTATGAGTCTCCTGCCCAGAAGGAATCATACCAAAACTCTTTCCCAAGTAGACAACTTGGGTGGCGACTCTATCATTTGTCTCGAGATTTGGGTCTCGATTCTTTCATTCATTAAAATTGGCTTATTGTGCAAACTAGAACCAAAAATGTTTTGTCATGCCTAAATCCAACCAACGCCCAATGGGCCCTACCTCTCACACAGGTGCCAAGGGAGACCCACAAGTCATCGACACCTTACAGTGGCGACTCTACTGTGGAAATAATCTTTTAACTTGCAAAATTTTGGTTTGTTTTAGAAAATTAAGAGATTAAGATGAGCACCAAAAATCATTTACTTGATTCAACCTGTTTTCTTTTTCATCATTTGGGAAAATTATCATACTCTATCTTGTTATCTCCTTCTCTCTTTAGTTAGATGCGCTCCTCTTCTAGCGCTAGGTTAAGGTGCCCTATTATTTCCGCGACACTCATAAAAGTGTTACCCATGCCTGCTAGGAATTTTGGACACTCTAGTAAGTGGAGCACTCATTGCTATCTCCCTCCAAAAGAGGCTTGATATGATGGAAACCTTCTACATCAAACTTTTGATATGTCCCTACACCATTCTTATCAAAAGCCTTAGAATTCCCTAATTTCTACGTGAGATTAGATTAAGGAAGAATTCCCTTAGACTCGGTAAGAGAAATAAGGACGGAATCAATCGCTTCGCATGTGTTGTGTTACATACCCTTGTGATTAACTTAACCATGCATCGTTGTAATTTATGCATGCATATTGCATCCCATGCATGTACTGATCCTTTGGTTACTATCTCAGCCAAAACCAAACCTAAAAGAGAAAGAGCTTGGCGATGTTCTCAGGTCCGTTTGATTCGCATTCTGACTCCTCCACCATCATCTCTTCCTCTAGTTTAGTTAAGGGTTGCTCCACTTCCATCTTCGGGTATTTTGTCCAACAGTTAGTTTAGTCCAGTTGATCTTTCTATCTACCATCCTGAGGAAATGTCTCATATCCTGACTTCAGAGGGCAAGATTGATGTTTGGATATTTATACCATTGCAAAGTATTCAAAGTCAACTTCATTAATAAATATGATGATATTTTAAGAATGTTATTGTTATGAGTGCATGGTGTAATTGGAATGAAATACTCGGGTGAAATGTGAATGGGGAATGCATCAATTTATTCATAACATGCTAAAAAAGAGTACTTATGTTACAACTTATTCATGATATGCCTTATAAGTGGCATTGTTTGCATCAAAAATATTTGCATCATTAAAAATTACATCATTTCAATCATCCTCCACAGGTGGAGGGCCTTGTTGATCCATTTTGGCAATGCTGACAACTGAACAGGTAGTTGCATGTGCTTTTTCAACTACTACTCTTGCTAAGTTTTTGACAACCTTGTTGATAGGATTTCCCATCTCATTCCCCTTCCAATTCTTCTTCATAAGTATTGCTAGTGCCTTGGTGATGGACTCAATTGTATCTTTCATTTCATCTTCTTCAACATTCCCACATACTTTCGTAGAAACTAAGGTTTCAATCATGCAGCCTCTCTCAAAATCATATACATCATTAAAGATCTCAAAGTCAGGGACCTTTTTGGCCCATACTTCAACAAGTTCTTCCTCACCAGTGAATATCTTTTTCTTGACCTCAGCCCCTATCATGAGGCAGGACTGGGGTTTAGATTTCTTAGCACCCGGGCGATTACCCAAACCAAGTCTGAATGACCATGGAAGAGGTAAAATAGGTTCCAACATACCCTACAAATTCTTTCTGAGCCCTTTACCTTTCACATAACCTTGCTTCATCATGATTTTTTCAATTTTAAGCGATGTGTACCTCCTAATCAAAAATTTTGTATACTGGTGAGCTACAACCACCCTAGATTCTTTTTCTTCAGCCACTATAGTTGCTATAACAGATGGTTCCTCAGCTTCAATGGTTACTAGGTTGCCATTCTAGATAAGCTTAACTTTCTGATGGACCATGGAAGGGACGACTCCTAATGCATGGAGCCAAGGTCAACCCAACAATAACGAGTAGGTGACGGGAATGTCAAGGACAGTAAACAAGACTTTGGATTTTACTCCTCCAACAATTACTTCAGCTTCAAAGACCCCAATGACAGTTCTCTTCATATCATCATATGCCCTTATAACAGTATTGGATTTTTCCAACATGGATTCATCCAGCCCTAAGTGAGGGAGGATCTTAGCAGGGCATAGATTGAGGGCGAAACCATCATCCACCATAACATATGGGATAGAATGATCGAAGATTTGCACCTTAATGAAAAGTCCCTTGTTATGCTTATTCCCTTCAGCCGGGAAGTCTGATGGATAAAACTTAATGGGTTCAACTTGATCAAGAGAAGATTTCCCAATAACTAAAAACACCTCTACCAGAGTGGTAGATGGCATAGCTTTCATGCTTAATAGCTTTTCTATTAGACCCTTGCAATGGTCTTTAGAGTCAATAAGAAGCTGCCAAATGCTGTACTTAGCAAGGGTAACTTGTAACTGCTACATGAGAGGGGTGACTTTCTTTTCAGCACTAACTAGAATTTGAGTCCCAATAGCAGGCGTAAAGATTGGACCCTGATTGATACTTGGAATGACCTGGATTGCCCCTTCTTATTTTTTAGATAGGGTTAGGAGGAATCCTTCCACTTTGGGTAACATGCAATACCCTATTTTTCACATAACTTCTCCCTTCGGAAGTTTTCACTTACAAGGCGGGTCCTTCGAGGTCATCGCTTTCCAACACATAAGCATTGTTATCGATTGGGTCTGGTTGAACTAATATAGCTTCCTCATCATGTATTCTTTCTAACTCGAATGCATTAATGTCAAGAAGGACCAGTTCATCAGGTAGAGACATTACTGAGTGAATCAGAGGATTAGCGTGCAAGATCATATTGAAGACATGGTAGGAGGGTAAGCCTGATTCCACAGCTGTGACCTATTTCTCAAAACTTGGCATGGGGTTATTCATGGTATTGGGCTTAATCTCGGGCTCCTAAATCTTCTTTTCCCTAATCATACCACAAAGAGCCTCTAATAGATCCCTACAGGCACCAGTGCGATGCCCTTTACTGAAGTGGTAAGCACAAAAATGATCCTTGTCTTCAGGTTTGGTTGGGACATAGGGCTTGATACTTTGAAGAAGGCCTAGTGCTCTTAAATTAGTGATGATGGAAGGTAGAGATGCTTTCTAAGGGGAAATGCCATCTTCGATGGTGCGGACTGCAGTCACTTCTTCTTGCACTACCGCTGCTTTACGATTAGAACCAGACTTTGACTTAGAAGCCTGGGCTGGCACAGAAGGGTCATTCTTTTCAAACCAAGGTTTGGCTGGTGCACTTGCTTTTTCTAATTCCTCGATTCTTTCCCACTTCTCAACTTTTTCAAAGACCTCAACGTAGCTAGAGAATTTATCCATACCAAGAACCTTACGATAAGCACGCAATGCACCATCCATCAACTTTACGATCATCTCCGGGAGACTTAGCCTATCTTTCAATAGAACCTGAGTGGCCATCCATATTTCGAAATAGGGCTTAACTTTCTCATTAGGAGCCAGCTTGATATCCTCTAAATTTTGTATGGTAGTCTTAATAGTGGCATTGAAACCATATTGCTCAATGAAAGCTTCAGATAGAGCTTTCCAATTTTTGGTCACCTCATCTAATAGGGCATTATACCATTCAATAGCAGGACCGTCCAGGGTGTAGGGGAACATTTCGGCTAGGACTTTATCACTTAACTTTTTGATTCTCACAACCCTTTGATAGGTGGTGATGTAGGATTGAGGTGGACCAGTTCCTTTATACTTCGCTATACTAGGCATACTAAAGTTTTCAGGGACCCAGTCCTCCTCTCTATCGGTTTGAACTGATAGTGACGATGGCTGAGAGCTAGGATTGGCAGCCAGCAATTTCTAGAGAAGATCACACAATTCTACGGACGAGGATGACCCCTCTTATTGAGTAACCGCACCCAAGGGTAAACCTGTTGATTAAGGAAAGGCTATCCCCTTAGGTATGACCACAAAGTTGGGGTTGGGCCAGATGCCCCAAACTAAAATAGAGGCGATTTAAATCCCTGACTAGGCTGAGTAAACTGACTGATGACTGGTGGAACCACTGTACCCACTGACTGGAATGACAGGCCAAATGGACCCAAAGAACCCAACTGACTAAACTGACTGGAAGAATCCCTGTGAGTCCGCACAGGTGGCAATAGAAGCTAAGTGAATGGATTATGAGTAACTCCTGGTACTTGCTCACTAATCACTGCATTCACTGTTAGAGCACTAATAGGGGTACTATAAAGAGCATTGACCATTCTCTCTTAGGCCATGATTGCCCTGATGGAAGCCAACATCATATCATTCATTCGATCCAAGAACTGATCACTTCCCAAATACTATAAGAAGACATTTGCAATCTCTGGCCTAACCTCGACCCTTGATGTATTTTCCTCCTCGCCAGTAACAACATTCTCAACCTACAAAATAAAAAAGAGATAATAAATGTACTTAGCAAACATGATAACGATAAGTCTTAGCTTATCTTTCTTCACAAAAAGGGGGAAATGGTACAAAGGTACACGTTGCCAAGAAAGACGACCAAGAAGACTCATAAAAGCATCAATAGCAAGCTGGCCTTGGTTATGAAAAAAATAGGAAGCACATATTAGGTCACAAAAAAATCCTTCAAAAGCTCTAAAGGGAAACTTATCATTGATAAATCAAGAATATTCTATCCAAAGTAGCAGCTACCTACAGAGACTGGCCTGATAAACTTTCATTCGCAGTTTGGGGGTCTAGAACCAGAATAAGGACTCCCACCAATCAAACACCTTTCTCCTTAGTATATGGAATGGAAGCTGTGTTACTAGTAAAAACAGAAGTAAGATCTCTAAGGGTGGCAGTCGAAGCTTAGTTAAAAGAATCAGATTGGGTAAGGGCTAGGTATGAAGAGTTGAATGCAATAGATGAAAAGCGGTTCAAGGCACTTGACCACCTATAGATGTACTAGCAGCGTATGGCTTGAGCTTACAATAATAGAGTCAGATACCCAAAATAACCACTCAATGAGGGTGATGTGGTTCTCAACCAGCTACGCCAGGTCAACACTAACACTAGGGGTAAATTCAGGCCTAATTGGGAACGGCCATTCATTGTTAAGAAAGTCCTTGGTAAGGGAGGAATCAAGCTTATAGTTATGGATGGGAATGAGTTCGTGAATCTAGTAAATCAAGATAGGCTCAAGCGTTATCATGTCTAGGTCAAAAGAATTAAATCATAAAAAAGCAGCACAAAGAATAAAAGAAATAAAGAATAAATCACCCGGCGAGCAGCCCTCTACTGCTCGGGAAAAAATTAGGGTGCAGCCCACTGATTGGTATTCCACAAATTAGTTAGGCAAAAATTAGGGCACTCCAGCAAATAAAGCCGCTAAGCTGAAAACCCGAGAAGGGCGGGTTAGGCAAAAGTTAGGGCATCGAGTGAAAAATGTCAGTTACCTTCTGGAAAATCTGTAAAAGACCAGTGGCAGTAGGGGTTAACCATTGGAAATTGTTACCATTGCCTATGTACTCAAACTAATCTCATTAATGAACATGTTATGATTTTGCTAAGAATCTTGGTCTTATGAATGCATGCATGTCTTTACATGAAATAATCACTAGTATGTGAACATCAATTTTTCTGTACATGTTAAGCATCATTATTATTTATTCTTTTCACATGTAATCCAACAGAAATAAAAAGTTCCAAAGAAATCAAGCATATGTAAATTCAAAAAAAGTTTGCTGGATTAAAAACCCGAAAGGGCAGTCTAGGCAAAAGTTAAGATAGAACTAAAGAAAAGCCTGCGGGATTGAAAATATGAAAGGGCGGCCTCTGCAAAAATTAAGGCAAAAAGAAAAAAAGAGCTTGCTAGGTTGAAAACCTGAAAGGGCGGTCTAGGCAAAAGTTAAACCTAAAAAGAAAAAGTCCGCTAGACTGAGCCATCAAGGATAGTTCAAGCAATAATTAGAACAAAAAGAAAGAAAAATAAATGTTTGATAGGTCACCTCGCATCAAATGGCCTATGCAAAAGTTAGAACATCACTCGTTCCCCTCACTATAAAATCACCGGATAAAATATGGGTTCACAAAGCAGCAATACTCGATACTCTTAGTTTAACAAAAGTCAACATGCATGTAAGTCAAGTGTTAAAAGTACCAATCCAAAGTTTACAATCAAAATAAGCTACGTAGGGCCCAAAAGTACCATTATTTAAGAAAGTGATCGTAACCTAAGCTACCGGGGGATCCTATCCCTAGTGACCCTCTTCAGTTTGGTCCTGAGTATCCGCCAGCAGGTAATCCACATCTATGATGATGTGATCCTCATCCTCATTAGTATCAATAGCTAGTTGAGCGGGGGCCCTGTTCTCCGAAGTCCTTATAGCAGCCCTAGCAGTATCAGCACCCTCAATAGACTGATCTCTGCCCCTCTGAGTCACCCAGTATGCGGAAAGATCATCCTTGGACTCATCATCAGAATGAACTGGCATCTTCCTATCCTCAATCATCCTAGCAAGCTGGCCCCTCAACATCTCAGTCTCGGCTCCCACCCGAGCAGTCTTAGTCCGAGCTTGGTCAGCCTCAGTGGTAGCTGCCCGCAGCTGCTCCTCTAAGAACCAGGCTATCTCCTCCGAAACATCCAAGTCCTGGGCAAACTTGCTGTGCTCCATGGCCAGCAGGGTCTGCAATGGAAATCATAAGATCAATACACGTATATAAATGTCATAGCATGCATATATAGTTTGTTAAATTTTGTAGGAAAAAGAAACTTACCGAGGCTAGTGCATCCTGGGCCAATAGTAGATCCCACACTAAAATGTAGTACCTGGGAATCCTCTCAGCCTCATAGATAGTCACCTAAAAGGGAAGGTCACATCAGGATGGGACATTCTAAGCAATCATAGTAATGAATAAAGATTAAGATCAGAAATTCCTTACATGAGTAGAGCTAGAAGGAGTGAAACCAATAGGCTGGACCGACTCCTCGAGCTCCTTAACAGCTCGCTTCCTCGAATGATCGAGGAACTAGAAGAAAGTATCTAACTTAGCTCGGAGGATGCCCTCCCTCATAGATTCGGAAGCTCAAGACCGCTTTGCCGATGGCTTAGGGGCAAGAGCAGCAGCGGCGACAGATCTCTTACGCATGGAAGCAAAAGGCTATAGCAATAAATAATTAGATTCAAGATCACAGTCAATTTTAGAAAGCAGTAAAGTATACACAAAGGCTAAGTTAGAGGCATGCCTGAGAAGAAGGGGTAGCAGACCTGGCCAGGCCTTTGGTGCCCTGAACTATGGATGGACCCCCACAGTCACCCATCGGTCCACCCTTCCCATCGTCATCATTTTCATCATCCTCACTGTTGCTCCAGTGAAACTCAAGAGGGATGTCCTTGTGATGGATCCTCCCGCAGGGAGGAAGAAGAGAAGAATCGGCGAACCCAACATAAGAGCCCTCTACAGACAGCACACAAGCCCCCTCGCCTAATAAGTACAACCCTTGGTCAGTCCTTGGCATGAGATGAGGCTAGAAGATGCCTGCTGGGATCGGGGGAGGGTTCAATCTCTCCACCATGGCACTGGTCCTCTACCCTTGGAACCGCTCACCAAAATACCACTTATAGGAGATTGGTGACTCCAGGATAAAGCGGCGGTCATCCATGCTAGCCCGCATCCTCTCAATAGCCCCATGTGTGGCTATTCTCTCCTATAGGTCTCGAATAACATGTATAGAATGAATGCACTATGAGTATCACAACCTCGTAAATACAGTTTCAACTAATGGTTTATTGAAATGTAAAATGCAGGTTTAGTAGGGAAGAAGTTTACCCGATCTAAACGCAACTAGCGTAGGAACTCTCGATACTACACTATAGTCAAGGGGTGGCACAGCCAGAGCCCATCCACCTAGAAATGATATGCGGTGTCTCGGGCTGCATGGGCAAACCCGGCCTAGGGATGAACCTATGCTCAAAAGGCCTAAATCTGCAAAACAAAATAAGGTCAGTCGTAACAAAATCTAAGTGAAAGGTTAAAGCACAAGAGATCAGTTTAGGATTTACCAATAGTGTTAGATGCCAGATCTTAAGCTCAGACTGCTCACCTTAGACCCCGATGTCCAACCAGTAGTATAGTTATACCAGGATGAGCCGGGTACCAGTTCTTGCCTAGCATAGTGGCAAGGTTCTCCACAGTAGAGAGCAAACCATAGTTGAGGTTGCTCGAGTAGACTGGGAAGAAGATGGTAGTAAGAAATGTAAGCAAGAAAGACTAGGCATATTGGTCCCTCTTATCAACCATAATAGGACACGAATGCCTGATCTAGTAAGCATGTGGGTCCCCGTACTTGAGCTTGTTCGTCTCGCCCGGATGAAGCCCAAGTATTATGGCAATATAGGCCTTCACCTCAGGCCGAGAATGCCATCGGTCAACATAAACTTCAGAGTGGACCATATCCCCGCTTCACTCTAGCCTGTCGTGGCGCATACATCCTAGGGAGTGATAGTAACCTCCCCAATATGCAAGTGGAAAGTATGGGTCGTCTCCAACCATCTCTTAGTCAAAGTTGAAACGGCACCGGGGGCCAATGTCTTAGGTCCTAAGGGATAGCCCTAATAATGTCACTAAAGCCGAAGGAATCAATGTGAGTCAGCAAATTCGTATCCCCCGTGGCATGAATCTCCTCATACCATTTTCTATAGAAGCTCAGGGCCCCCACAGTCTTATATTGGAACTACAAAGATAGAATTACAGTTTAACATGGTTAGAACATAGCAGACCAGTCAGAAATCAGAAAAGGATTATAGAAATCAAAGTAGCAAACATTTTATCCATAAGGACAGGACCCGTACAGGTCCGTAGCTGCTCCTGTATGAAAAATGGGACCCATGCGGGTCCCTTACAAGCAGTCCCTCTACGCAAATCTCCCCAAAAATCCAAATTCATCCAAGTTTATCCAAAGCTCATCCAAAACTATTCTAGAAGGATCCTAGGCTAAAGTTACATGCATCAGGCTCTATTCCGAGGTCTAAAATACCCTAATTCATAATAAAATCTGAGAAATATTCAAAGGTTTGAAAATGGAAAATGGAGAATCAAGCAAAATTACCTGGAGTTTCGAAGCGTAGGTCTCAAGAGAAGGGATCAGTAGCACTTCAGAGATAGGAGTGAGCCCCAGAAATGAATTTCCTCTAGGAAATGCATACCCAATGGAAACCGGGCATTCTTAAAGTCCTAAATCACCCACCGAGGGGAACTCCTCAAGTCTAAGGAAAAAAAAGCTGGCCTGTAGTATTTTCTTATACAACTTTAGTTGATTTTAGGAGCAAAATTGCCAGAGTTACAAAAAGGGAAGCTTTAGAATATGGCGGGAAATGAGGGGACATATCAGATTTTTGAACCCCCCATCGGGGACCCGTACGGGTCCCAACCCACCTGTATAGGTCTAAAAGGTCAAGAACCCCACCCTTATAGGTCCTCCCTTGCCATCTAAGGACAAATTTTCTTTTTGAACCAGTGTCTCCATAAAGTGCCAAAAATTCATCCAGTCCAAGACCATCCTAGCACATGAGTTCTTCCCCAGCAAAAAAATCTTATTAGAAAGGACTTCCCAAGTAGAAGAAGTTTTACCAAAGGATATCACTTTACTCCTCAGCAGCGGAATCAGCCAGTCAAGCGGGATATCCCCTATTCCCCAAGAGTGGAATCAGTCAATTAATTGGCATCCCTCACCAATCTAGGGGCACCCCCCATCCTCCAGTAATAGAATCAGTTAAGGGGCACACCCCTATCATAAAAAACCCTAGGGGCACCCACCCTAGAGGAATTCCCCAACAGAGGGACCAGTAACAGTCTGGCCAAATCCAACATTTCTTACACTTACTTTTCAGCTTATTTCAGGGGTTAACCCCCCATGCAAACATCTTTATTCTTAATTGAAGGAGCAAAAATATTTTTGTGTTCACAAAAGTCAATTAAGCATAAAGAGGTGTCTACTTAGACATTGGCTGACTCGATGTTTGATCGTTGTCTCTTTTTAGGTTATTCAAAATTCCACAGCAGGAAAGTCGATCTGCCTTAAGAAAGGGATACATCAGTCAGGAAAGTCGATCCGCCTTAAGAAAGGGATACACCACTAAGAGGAAAGTCGATCCGCCTTAAGAAAGGGATACACCACCAATAAGAAAGTCGATCTGCCTTAAGAAAGGGATACACCACCAGCCAGGAAAGTTGATCTGCCTTAGGAAAGGGATATATCAGTCAGGAAAGTCGATCTGCCTTAAGAAAGATATTCACACACCCTTCCCAGTAGAGTCACAAGGGATATGCATGGTAGCAAAAGGAAAATCATCCGTCTCAAGAAAGGGATACGCATTGGCAAGGAAAGTCATTCGCCTTAAGAAAGGGATGGGTATGGGCAAGGAAAGTCATCCGCCTCAGGAAAGGGATATGCATGGGCAAGGAAAGTCATCCACCTCAAGAAAGGGATACGCATTGGCAAGGAAAGTCATCTGCCTCAGGAAAGGGATACACATTGGTAAAGGAAAGTCATCTGCCTCAAGAAATGGACATCCAGGAAAGAAGTTTGCCTTAAGAAAGGAACTCACCCATATCATCAGTTTAGGTATAATTTCTAAACCCTCGCTCACATCATGAGATCATATAGATCCGTATCTGTAGTGATCCCACGAGGGGTAGTTTATGAGCACTAGATTTTGACAATCCTTCTCACAAAACTATGATGAGAGCTATATGATGCAATGTCTTTTAAGTGTTGTCCAACAGAGGTGTTCTTACTATTGCAGAATTGAGTTTAACCGAAGTTTGGAGACCTAGTCTGCCCTTAGGTACCAGTACGAGTTTTGTCTAGTGGTAAGGATCCATTGATAGACCTGTATAGGGATTACCTTCCATACGTATGGAGGGGACCCGTAAGGGTGGGGGCCCACTCATACGGGTCCTTTGATTGCCTAATCAACCTCTTTCAAAAGTAATCTCTTACCATTTTTAGGAAAAGGCAGGTCTTGAATGTGGATTATTGCATTTAGACCTGACTTTCACCCTATAAATATGGCATTTTCCTTCATTTTATAACACATATTTTGATATTAGAAGAAAACTATAGAAAAATTATAGTAAAAGTTCTAGCAATTTCTATAGGTATAGAAAAGTTATAGTGGGGGTATAAGAGGTATAAAATAGGGAGAAAAGCCTTTCTTTGAGGTTTTGTCCACATTTTATTCATTCCTAGCTTCAATTATTAGGATTTAGGGGAGGCTCTGTCCACACAAATACTCACCTAAATAGTCCTATTTCACCATCTACTTTGGCCGAACTCTCTTACAGTAAAGGTATCATCTCAAAGTGGATTTATGCCGCAAAGGTAACACTCCTGAGTTTCAAATAGACTCACATTTCAGTTTTATTATTGTTGTTACTTTTTGCCTCTTTAGTTATTTCTGCTCTTTTCATTTCTTATTTTTGGTCTGGTCCTAACCCTTATGAGCCTTGTTGGCACCTTGTATCATCGAAATATTAGATCGGTGCGCCATACTCATATGAAGGGAAATGCCTTTTTATTTTATTTTTCTGCCACCAATCCATTAATCTGTTAATCTGTAAACTAAATTGAACAAAGTTTCTGCCTGGACCAGATAGGACCTATACGGGGTACACCATACCCGTATCAGTCCTCCCTGGTAGCCGTACGGGTATTAGCCTCAGGCAGATTCCAGAACTCATTTTAAACTAGTTTAAAATCAATCCAACTCACCATTTGCCATGCGATCATTTTCACTAATAATCCGGTAAATCAACCCACAAAAGTTAAAACATATTTTCATAACGAAAGACCTTGAAGACTAGTTATTTTTCTCCAATCCTAGAAGTCGCCTGGGCACTATCAATCGCAAAACCGCCACGCTAACATAATCACATTTTTCGAATGAAATGCTGACTTATAATGTGCTATAAATTGTGCCAATCTTTGTGGATGCAGGGGAATTTATTTTTATTTTGTTTTATAAATTAGAACAAATGTATAGGTTCTCTTACAATTTCCCCTTTTTCCCCCGGTTGTAATATTTATTCCCCCATTTATTGCTTGTGCTTTATTGTAATATGTAAACGCATGTAACGAGTGTGAAAGAGTGTAGAAAAATAGGATTTCTGTGATGATTCCTAAATGATGAAAACTAAAACGGTTTTACGTGGTGAATGTAATTTTGAATCAACTAAATGAGAAATAAGTGACTCATTCGATATCTGAATCTCTGATCCAATAGGTATGAGTCTCCCGCCCAGAGGGAACCGTACCGAAATTCTTTCCCAAGTAGACAACTTAGGTGGCGACTCTATCATTTATATCGAGTTTTGGGTCTTGATTCATTTATTCATTAAAATTGGCATATTATGCAAACTGGAACTAAAAATGTTTTTTCACACCTAAATCCAACCAACCTCTAGTGGGCCCCGCCTCTCACACAGGCGCCAAGCATCAACACCTCATAGCGGCGAAGCGAGCCTGAGGATTGATCCTCGCTTTAGAGGTGCGATGAAAAGATGGACTGATAAAAGCGATGTTCAAGTTGAATTTTAGTCCATTTAAAAGCTAAGAGATACGAGACCCAAAATCTCGTATTTCAAGATAGAGTTGCCACCCAGTTTAGCTCTACCGGGAATTCAGGTACGATATTCCCACCGGGTGGTTAGACCGTACCTTAAAACAGAGATTACGAGTTCGGATGATGTTGCTTACTTTTCATTTATTAAATCAAACCATTTACGTTTTAATAAATGCGACTTTATTTCTTATGCAATTTAAATCCTCCTAATTAGAGTTTTCGGTTAAAATAATTCATACATCATACGGCGAATCATGCAATAAAGCGATAAATAGAGAAAATAAATAATTATTACATGGCTTTACAAATTGCTATACGTTTTTCTAATGCGAGAAAATAAAACGGATAAATAAAGAGAGATCGAGATCGGGTCTCAATCGGGCTTACCAACCCCAAAATAGCTCCACGAAATGACAAACCACACACAAATAGATAATAAATAATGCATAAATAATAAAAAGGCAGAAAATAAACCAAACATTGAGGGAAAACATATTTTTAGGATTTTTCGGGGTTAAAAACACATCTTTTTGGACATCTATTAATTGTCTAAACAACCAAAAAAATTAAATAAACTAAACAACCTAAAATTAATTAAGGAAGTTACAAAATATTTTTGGGATTTTATATTATGGTAGAAATATTCATTAAGGATTTATTTAATAAAAAAACCCATTTTTAAGCCATTAAATAGAGATTTAACCAATTAAATAATTAATAAATAAATAAAAACATATTAAAATTATATTATTTACTTCCAAATTATATGTGATTTTTTGGAAATTTTTCAGGTGAAAATCGGGGTAAAAAACGCATGAAAACGACAAAACGGGACCAAAAACACAAAACAGGGACCTTTTGGCATTTTTACTAGTCCTAACGCTAGAGTCAGCATCTGAAACGCTGCCGTTGTAGCTTTTGATGCGTTACTGGAGCGTTTGGATGCCCACCGGAGCATTTGGACCGAAAAAATGCCAAACGGACCAAAATCAGTATTTTTACACCCGAAAACTCAAGATTATCGAGATTTTAAGCTGATTCCCACGATATTTCAGTGGATCTGGACTTAGAAATGACGAAATAACTTTGATTTTTAGACTTTGGGATGAAAAAGAACCCAAAAAAATCGGTAAGGTTGTTTGCAAAAATACCGAAAGAAAAGGGGATAACCACCCCAAAAAGCAACCAAAAGCAGCCAAATGATATGAATTAATTAAAAAGATAAAGGAACTCAGATTTGTTACCTCTAGGCCATGAATCTGCTCTTTGAGACTCGAATCAACCCTTGGTGAGATCATTTTTTATGATTTTGAAGATTTAGGTAGTGTTTTGAAGGAAAAGTCACTAAAAATCTATTTAATCAATTTTTAAGCTATGATTTGTTGGTCCCTGTGAGAGTCTAAATAAGGTCAGAGGGGGGGAGGGGTGAATGACCCTTTTTGCCAAAATAGGCAGACTTTAAAAAGTCTTGCGTAGCATGTTTCATTATATTCCAAATATGATGGATCCGGATGATGCAAATATGACATGTTATGCAATCATATAAGGAGTTAAAAAATCAAACATAATAATTTTATCCTAGGTCGGCCCCGCGTACTCCAGTCCCCAGAGTTTCCTTCCTCCGAGCTTTTCCACTAGTGGATTCCTTTTGAACTAGCAGGAATCAAGCCTTACAATTTATCTCCGGATGGTAACATCTTCTGGAAGTAGGATGTACCACTAGAAGCACAAACTCCTAGCCGAGTCCTCTTGTCTTTAGCAGGATATACCACTTAGATTTCTACCCAAACCTAAGCTGAGTCCTATAGGGAGATCCCACTTAAAGCACCAACTCTAAGCTATATCCTAATCTCACTACTTACCCAAGTATGAGATTTTTACACTTAATTTTTCTCAAAGATTTTTTTTGGAGTTCCTCAATTTTATAACTCACTTGGGAATCCTTACAAACAGATTTGGAATGGTTTGATTCTTAGAGGGATTAATTAACTGATTGCAATAGTGGATTCTCTTGTGTATGATTTCTCAAAACCACCAACACCTTCTTAACTTGTGAAGCTTTCCTTTTACAGGCTTCTATCATAAATGTAGCTGTTGTGAGTTGTTGATGTTGAATTAAATCTTCACCGTTGATCAGGTAATATATGGCACTTCTAGAGCCGTTGATCAATCTGTTATACTCAGATTTTGACCCATTTGAATCCTTGGGATTAGGGCTAAAAAGTTCTTAGTGATCGTTTTCCTTGTATTTTAGTGATTCACCAACTTTTATGCCAGAAGTCTGGATTTGTGACCTTAACGCGCCTTTTTTATTGGTCTAGGTGGAAAAGGTTGTTACCTTTTCTCTTTCCAGTGTTAGGCATTCTGTCCTTTTCTGAAAAGTGCTAGCTGTCATTTTTGTCTACCATAAGGGGAAAGGATCGTTGACTTTTTGACTAAATAGGTGGAGGGAAAAGTTAATTTTGAAACTTTTCCCTTTGTCGTTTTGACTGTATCTTCCGGATAATTTTAGTCTTGATATATCTGGATGCTATTGAATCTGTCTTCTTCTGGATGCTATTTTGGGCAGTTCAAAGTTTGTTTCCTTTCCAAACTTCAACCGGATGCTTCCATTATATGCTAAGGTACTTGTAGTCTTCAATGAATGTCATGATGAATTGTTTTGGACCTTATGTTTCTAGTTTAGATTAAGGGGATTATAAGATTTGTTCCTTAATATTTTGTTACTAGTTTTTGTTTTCTTCAAATCTGATCCAGATTGTTCTGAAATTTAATTCTTCCGAATCATTGTTTCCTATCGGGATTTCTAATAGATTTTAGATTAAATCTAAGAGATTAAACGAGATAAAGACCTAAGAAACTGATTTGGAAAAATTCTTTAGCCTTTATCAAGCTTTCCCTCTCTATTTCTTAAATTTATCTCACTAAAAATGAGTTTTTTTAATCTGATAAAAATTAGCTAAAAGTCTTGAAAAAGATGATTTTAAGAGTTTATATAGACACCATTATGTGTAAATAACCCAATTAGTCCCTCAAATCTCAGGTTTTAGGATAAAAACGGGTAAAAAATAAAAAAAAAGGGCAAAAAAAGGCTCAACCGCGCCCATGGCACGGTCAGCAGCGCTCCCTGGCTCGCAAAATGCACCATCTAGTGTAGTTCACCGTGCCCCTGGTGCATTGGACACACAGGCACATCGAGCCCTCTGGCGCGGTTCACCGTGCAAGGAGTGAGGCAAAGGGACTGCTACGAGGTATCGGGGATGAAAACTTTAAAGGAGCATAACTTTCACCACGGTTATCTGATTTAAGGGATTCTTGACATTCCGAAAACCTCAGAGAGTCTAAAATCTAGCAAAAAATAGGACTTGCTGAAAATGATTGAGTTTAAGATAAAATCGTGAAACAAATTACTGCATGCGAGAGAAAGATTACGGTTAATTTTTAAATGCATTTTAATGATTTTTAAGCATGGTCAAAGGTCCGAAATCATCAAAAAGGTACTTGACAAACATTAGAGCAAAAAGTCATCATTGTTTTGCGGGACACTAAAAAGCCCGTGCTCACACTTGGCTTCCCTTTGAAGGTCTTCATGCACCTCTAGAGCTTGCGCTACTAATACATCCAGCTCCTCATCTTCTCCTTGTTCATCATTGAAATCAATTTCAACATTCAAGGGATTGTTTGGAAGTTGATCCTGGTTGAAATTGATTTGCTCATCCTCTTCCTTATACTTCTTGATTATCAATGTTTGAGTAGCCTCCGGAGTCAAAGTTGACTTTTCTCCCTTTGTCACAGAGTTATGTAACACTCAACATGTCGAACTTCACTCCATAAACTAGTGTGACATCTTCTATTTTTAATTCAGATCCAATGGTTCCATGCCCAATGATCTGCCCCTTTTGATTATCTCCAAAGCTTACTTTTCCACCTTTCTTCTGGATTAAAGTGATGAAGGCTTTCTCATCACAAGTCATGTGCCTTGAGGATCCACTATCAATGTACCATGTTTTTTGATCTTCTGTGGATCTAAGGCATACCTGCAAAATAGATCAAGTGGGTTTGGGTACCCAATCAGATTTGGGTCCTCTCAGGTTATCAACCATTTCAGGCTAAGGATAAATATCATGATAACGATTTTTAAATCTACCCATTTTAGTCATATGGTTATTATCTCCATAAAACCTACACCTAGTAGTTGGCTTATTTTGGTTAAGCTTCTCCCTAATCTTTTGGAGATCCTTCTTCCCATGATCTCTAGAGTACCTTGCTTTGGTTAGATCTATACTGAATTGTTTGGTTTGGATCCGGTAGTTGACTGGAGGGGAAACTTCTACTTTGTAGTTTCTCTTTTGCTTAGTGGATTGCTCATTATAGACCACTTTAGCCTTTCCCTTTTGAGCAGCTGTGTATTTTTTAGTTCTTCGTCCTAGTGGAGCGTTGTGTTTTTGAGCTTGAGGCTGCCTTCGGGATTTCTTTTATTTTGAGTGATCTGAATTCTTTCCGGAAGATGGATTTGAATTTTTTTCTTTGCTTTGAAGATTCTAGTTTACTTCCAGATGCCTCATTCATTAGAGCTAGCTCCCTATATAGCCTAGTTACATTGGCACTTAGTATCTGCACTTGATTTCTCAGGAAGTTTTCTTCAACAAGATCATTGTGCTTTGCGGCCCTTATCAGATTATTGTCTTGTGCCATTGCTTCAGCATCTTCAGCAAGTTCCAATACTTGTCTTTGAAGGGATTTTGATGGCCTTTGTGTTCTTCCTCACATTATTGATTACAATCCCTAAAGCTCTAGTAAGATCAAAGTTAGATACATAATTTGAGTGAGAGTTTATGTCAGTACTTACTGTCTCAGATTCTGATTCTTCAATTTGCTTAGTTACTTGCTTAGATGAGTTTATTCCTGATTGCTTTGCTTTTGGATCAGTTAGCGCCAAAAATGAATAATTTGCAGTTTCTTCTTCTTCTTCTGTTAAAGATGAGCTACTACTTTCCTCACTATCGTTCCATGTGTCCACCATTGCCTTCTTCTTATATTTCTTATCCCTTTAAGCTTGGAATATTTGGATCTAAAATGTCCTTTCTCTCCATATTCAAAATAGGCTGATTCTTTTTCCAGATCTTTCTTATCTTTAGGAGCTTTTCTTAGCTTATCCCTTCTGGAGGAGCCTTCCTTCATTCTTCTGGAATCATATTTTCTAGAATTTCTCCTTTCTTTCTTTCTTTCTTAGGAATCTGTTGAACTACTTGGCTAGCATAGCCATATCTTCTTTATTATAGTGAGATTCCTTTGAACATTTTTCTGTTCTAGAGGAGGCTGATCAGGAGGAGTATGCCTTAAGTGCAATGGCTTTCTTCTTTTCCTTGGGCTTCTTCTCTTTTTGACTATATCTATCCAAGGATAGTTCTTGAGTTAAGAGATTGCCAATGAGTTAATCATAAATGTAAAACTTTAAGTCATGACCTTCCTTAATGGCGTTCTTTTTGTTGTCCCATTCCTTGGTGAGACTCCAGAGGATTTTCTTTACCATCTCCACTTCAATGATCTCTTTTCCGAACCTCTTCATTTCATTCACTAGAATGGTGTATCTAGTTTCATACTACTGATGGATTCTTTGGGCTCCATTTTGAAAGTTTCAAGTTTCTATTGGAGGAGATCAATCCGGGCTTCTTTGACTTTGTTAGTTCCTTCATAAGTCACTTCAAGTTTCTGCCAAATCTCTTATGCAGTTTCACATTCGGATATCCTATTAAATTTAGCTGCACTAAGAGCACAATAAAGCATGTTAATAGCATTTGTGTTTTCATACAATTTTTTATAATCATTATCATCCCATTGATTTGATGGCTTCCGAGTAGTAATACCCTCTACTTCATAAGTAGGAACATTTAGACCATCTTTGATGGCCATCCATGCTATCATGCTCTGTGCTTGAATGAAATTCTTCATCGATTTTTCTAGAATGTGTAGTGTTTACCCGTGAAGAGTGGAGGACGGGTAATGGACATACCCTCCGAAAGAAGCTATGAGTTGTTAAAATTCATTTTGATTTTTAGATCAAATTTTGGACCTTTAACTCGAGATTGTTAGATCTCTAGTTATGAGCACTTGCTCTAATACCACTTGTTGCTCCCTTTGAGTATATATTTAAGGTTAGAGGGGGTGAATGTCCTCTTTTTAAGGAATTTATAGACTTGTAAAAAGTCTATGTAGCGTGTTTGAAATGATCCAGATATATTAGGTTCGGATGATGCAGGTATGAATTAAAATGCACTTAAAGTAAAGGCTGAGTAAGTAAATTCAAACACTGCAATTTATACTGGTTCGCCCCCACCTACTCCAGTCCCTAGAGATTCCTTCCTCTGAGCTTTGTCCACTAGTAGGATTCCTTTGAATCGGAAAGGAATCAGGCCCTTACATTGGTCTCCGAATTATACGATATACCGTCAAGCTAACTACTTTGGCTAGTCATTCTGGAAGTAGGATATACTAATAAGGCACCAACCTTAGCTAAGTCCTTTTGAGCTTGTCTCTGAAAACTACTTCTCCGGATGTAGGATATACCACTAAGGCACCAACATTAGCTGAGTCCTTTTCTCTTGGGATGTTCCACTTAAACTCTCAAGTCTAAGCTAATCTCGTATCTCAATACTCACCTAAGTATGAGATATTATAATTATTTTTATCGAATGGTTTGTTTTTTGAATTCTTCATGTCTATAGCACACTTGAGAATTCGTACAAAATAGATTGGAATGTTTTTAGTTCTTGGAGGGATTTTGATCACTGATTGAATTAGCTTGAGTTCTCAATGTGGTAGCTTTTTATGAAATCAACCAGCGCTGATAAGTCAAAATATGTAGTGAAAATACATGTTAAATATGTGCTTAATTATTGTGAAAAAATTAACTCTTACCCTTGATTTGAGATAGTCTCAGAATTTCAGCAAAAATTAAGGAAGCCTTTCCCAACTAAAAAGACAACCTAAAAAGGTGGAGAGAAAGTGGAGCAAAAGAGAGGAAAAGAAGCAGTTGAAATTCTGCCTTAATTTATGGGGCTGAAGTGACAGCCTGCTGTAAAAAATGAGAGGATGTTGACTTTTCTTACTCATAACTTTGCCACAAGCTTCCTTTGAAAGATTTATGCAAGTTGGGCAAGTTGGCAAGTGGGAGTTCTTTATTATTATATTTTGTGGATAATATTAGATGTAGGATTTATATTATCTTTATGTATTATTTTGTATTTTTTTTTCTTTTCATCTTTGTGGGGCTATTTGTACCCCCACTCATTCTCATTTGTTATTTGCCCCCCCTTGGGGATGCCCCCACTCTCTCTTTATTTCTACCATTTTCTTCTTCTTTTAGGCTCCATTTGGATGCCATGAATGTATCTCTTGGTTGTAATATTTTTCCATTAATGTAACTTAGTGTTTTCTTCATGTATTTATGGGCAAGCTGTCTGCAGGGGAAGCCTATCCCAAATAGACTATCTCAGACTATCTCCAACTCTTAGTGTGTATTAATTGCTTGATATCTTGTGTTGATTGTGTGCTTTGATGCTTAATCTAAGTGATTTTAGGGCCCGAACTCATGACTAGTTAAGCTAACATGGACCAAGAGGTGACTTAGTATAATGGAACACAAACACACACATGGGATTCATCGACGTAGCTCTGACCCTATACCGAGGGTTTTAGACTTTGTTTAAATGCTCAACTAATCTTAATGTAATGTGTTAGCTTAAGGAGATCTAGAGGAGATTTAAGTTAAAAAACATTATAAACCAAGTGAGGCTAAGAGGTAAGCTCGGGGAAATTAGGTTGAGATACCTTGGATCTATATTCTGAAATAGGCTGTGTGCATGCTTGAATGAAGGAAAACCTTAGACTGCCTACGAAATTACATTTCTGCCTTTCTGTTTATAACCACCATAACCTGAAAATTAAAGGAACCCTTCTAAGCCAATCTATTGGGAAAATATCAAACTATTTAAGAATGTTCCTTATTGATACGACCTTGTGCTTACCACATAACACCGATGTGAGCGGCCAGACATTTTTGGGTCTGGTTGTGCACGCGGAGTGCGACACAGGGCATGTTTTGGTGCAGTTTGAGGAAATCGTGATGTTTGGTTTGGTTTGAGAAAATCCAATTTGCTTAAATGTGATGGCTTTATAGGCAAAAAAAGTGATTATATTAAGAAATATATTTGCACATTTTATTGAGAAAAGATATTTTTAAAATAAAGCATTTTTACTTTATTTAAAAATAAAATAGAGTTGCCACCCGGTTTAGCTCCACCTGGAATTGTGGTATACTAATCCAAAATGGGATTTTTATACTAAAAAGAAAGTGAGATTCTGAGTTCGGACATGATAGTTACTAATATTGTTCAAATTGCTTAGATTAATTTTGGAATTTTGGAATTTGTGGTAATTTCTGCATTATAATTGCTTTATTTAGGAAATAAATTCAAGAAATAAAAGAGGCATTATAACGGTATAAATAAATTGATATTTTCTTCCAAAATTTTGGTAGAGTAACGGCAGTGTTTGGGTCTTGGCTCGGAAACTCGGATAGAGTTTCCTCACATTCTTGATGTTTATCCGTACCTGCAAGCTTACTTACACATATTATAGTTTAAGTGGCGCCAGTGGCTCACTTAACCAAAGAAATGGAATGCAAAATGTGATAATAAAAGTAATAAAAATGAATTTTAAAGTTGTGCTTAGAGCCAATTACCCTCAGTTTACCTTTTCGTCTATCTAGGATGAGTTGAGAGCCGGTACAGGACCGAAGTTATCAGAGAGTGTGGTTCAATTGGAAAATAGTTTTAACCCAAGTTATGATTACAATCTTGGATTATTTCTAAAGGAAATATAAAGTTTAAGTCATTTTTAGGCAGAAGATCACTTTGGGATCTTGATATAAAAGACCGAAAACTGAGCTTATACTGAATGTTGGTGATAAAGCTCGAATCTGGAAGTGTTTCAACAGAGTTTCGGGGCTTTTAGGACTCCCAAAACTGAAAAAGGACACAAAGGTAATTTTGGGATTTCTAAAAAATTGCATCTCTCTGTTGAAATGAAGGGGAGGGGGGGTGACCCCGTATTTATAATAGGGAGGTAATTAGCCGGCGACCTATCTGACAAGATTTTAAATCAGATCCCGTAAAATCTTGCCAGATCTCGGTAAGATTTAATTTTTTTTACTGTAAATAGGTAATTACCCGGCGGGAGGATTACTAATGTTTGACCAAATTTTGACTTTTTGATTTTTCAGTAGAAAATGCTAAATCAAAGCTTCCTTAGAATGTGGATTTTTGAATTTCGGACTTTTGATGATAATTCGGTCCTTTTCGACTCATTTGTCTAATTACTGAACGACATAAGCATTATTCCTCATCAGGCCGGAATGGACCTGTGCTAACAGTTTGCCCCTCGTATACATAAATTCCGTGCTAGAAATTTTGTCGTATGCAAAACAAACAAAATAGTGTATGTGGAATGCAATGAGTTAAAATATTTTTAATCGACAAATTTTGAAACAAAATATATTTTGCCCCTTCGATTAAAAATTTATTAAGGAGTTGCATGAGTTTAAAATTAACCGGGGGTCGAAATAAAAATTTTTGGATGCTTAATGTATGATTGACTGTGTAAAAATAACTTTTAGGTCCGCTCGTTTTATAAACAATGCAGAAAATGGATGAATTATGCAAAATTGCAAAATTTTTCAAAATATACGTAATTAGCCGACGTGATAATTACCTATGTAACGATAACATTTAGATCCTTTACGTATAAATGCATGGGACTCGTTAATGCGTGACAGTCGGCGAGCTAATGACTTGCGGTCTATAAAAGCAACTGCTTGGCCACCATTTTCACCCCAACAAAAATTCTTTCTTTCTCTCTTTGCGTTTTCTGCTCTTCTTCTTTCGAAAATTCCTGCCTCCGAGCTATTTTTGACAATGATTTCCTTCATCTTTTTCCCTTTTCTACCCCTTCTTTTCAGATTTTACGAGGTTTCCATGTGGTTTAAGCTTTATAATATCCGTTTGGATCTGCCAGCCGTTCAAGTGACTACCCGGAACGTACTCATCGATGGTCAGCAAGTGGAATTATCCAAGGTTCCTGTTGATGCTTTGTATGGGCTCCCATCGAATAAAATATACCACGGGATTTGTCCGGGCAATTTTATTCCGCCTGCCTTGAAGCCTCCCGATCATCTTTCTCGGATTCTGGTAAGCCTTACTATTGCTTTTATTTTGCGCAATAACTTATCCATTTTATTGCTTATTTTTTTTATGCTATGATTTATTTAATGCAATTATTTTTTCATTAGTCATGTGATTTATCGGGAACTGGTGTGTGATATATGTGCATGCATTGAATGAGGTAACCAAACATGAGGGTGCTAGCACTACCCACTTTTATAAGTGGTATAAGGTGTTATCTCCTAGTGCTAAGGCCATTGTCAATGAGATGTCTTTGGGGAGGATGATGAGGAATTGTAGGTATTCGAGATCTCGCAAGTACCCATACATCCAACCGGCACTTCTACCCACATTATGAGAAGGTGGTCTGACACTACCCATACTTTCCACTTCTATTGTGGGGAATACACCATCACTACATTGGATTACTGCGCCATCAAAGGTCTTCCTTTCCACTATAATATGATCCATTTAAAAGCTTGTTTTACTTACGATAACTTCAATGTGGAGACCATCGAGGCTTTGATAGGATATTCTAGGGACAAGCTCAGGCGAATTTCTTGTGAGAAACTCATGACCTTCTAGACTACTGGGGATATAAGGCATTTGACTTCTGCCTATTAGGCTAGAGCTTTTATGGCCGCTACTCTATCATGGACGTATTTTCCTACGGGGGGTTCAATCGTGAACCTCCATATCCTGCTAACTTTGATTGACCTGTCTTATTTTGATGAGTACGCCCAGGGCCGACCCACATTGGGTCATCTTTATTGGGCCCTCAATCAGTGTGCGAGGAATAGGATTGGCAAGTTCAAATCTTGCCTCCAGATTGTCTACGTAAGGACTTAGCTCTTTTCCTTTTTTTATGATTATTCTTGGTTTGTCTTTTGGCGCTCTGATTCCTTTTGTCTTTTCACAGATCTGATTTTTTAAGATGGGGATCCTCCCAATGACCAAGCTTGTGTGAGATGGTAGCTACCTGTTTCGTCCTCAGCTGCCGCATTATTGGCGTGGTTGGGAGATGGAGTCTCGATCTGTGGTTTTCACTCAGTTTCGCAATCTATCTTCGGAGAGGGTATACTTTATGATCCCTTCATTTTCTTTGATTGCTATATCTGCTACAATCGTTGTATCATTATTTGGTCTTTTCTTTCTAACAGATCAAGACGTAGCCCTGGGGTCATGCTCTTCACTGGCCAGAGGTCATGAGGCGAGCTGGGGAGTTTGTGAACACCTGACTGATTATAGAGACTCCCTTTTCTTCAGAGTGGTATCCGAGAGAGTGCATCTAGGGTTAGCATCTTCCTACCAGGTCATGTTCCATCCCTTCAGAGGTACCTCGGTGGATTTTCTAGCCACATAGCTCGCCTGACTTTACGCATTTGGCCTCCGACGGTTTGCCCAGCGCTTTCCCAGAGTGGGTTGGGGGATACAAGGAGTTTTGCCATTTGTAGCTACTTAGATGGCCAGAGATAGATCCCATTCCCATGGAGCCTGAGCCTGACATTCATAACCCTTTTGAGGGTGATGGCCCTTCGAATTGTGCCCCTAGCGACTAGGAGAGATTAGGATTGCCTGAGATTGTCCAGATGACGGTATCGCCTTTTCATTGGCTTGATTTTCTCCCTTATTTTTTTATTATTGTACTGATTTTTCCTTGTTGTCTTTATAGGATCACCAAGGTAGGAAGAGACCTATGACTACTTCGGCTTACATGGGTATCTCTTTGACGTCATCTATCCTGCCTCAAGGTCTGGTGATGGTAGAGGGACATCGGGAGTTTTTGTATTAACCACCTATGTCTCTGATATACCGTACTAACCTGAGTACCTATACTTTGATGATTTCGCATTATCTGGATCCTAAGCATCCAGTGGCCTTCCATCCGACTGATACCACTCATGTGAGCTTATTTTGCCTTTTCTTCTATTTTTCCTTAGAATCTCGGATCGTGATGGTTCTGACTTATCCCTAATCTTTCATTCTTGTAGGTGCCCATTGCTAATAGCATCTTTGATTGAGGATATATTTAAGGGCAGCAGCAGTTCATGATGAACCAAAACACTGATGTAGTTGTATGTTCATTCTTTATTATTTTAATGATTATGCGTGGTATCTCATGAAATGCATATGAATGATCTATGTTAAAATGTTGCAGCTGGAGATCCGACGGCTTCGAGGTCTATGAGGGATGCTCCAGGTGGGCGACCCGCAGCCGCAGCCGCAGTAGGGACACGGTAATACCCCCAGACTCTGTTTGTAGGGTGGTTACCCTCCTTTCGATCCTAGCCACCCGAGCTCTAATAGTTGTTTGTTTTTTTCTTTGGGCCTTTTTGCAGTGCCTTTTCCTTGTATGAACACATTTTTATATATATAAGAATTTCTCATTATTCCTACGCTTTGCACTTTCTTTTGTTGTTGATCAAGTTTGTTGGGGTAATCTACCAGATATTGGTAGATTGCCCCATAAACTACGTATAGCGAACTACTACTCTTGTGAAATTTTGCCATGGAGGGCTATATCCATTTCTGTGCAGATTTGAATGTTTATCTGAAGAATTCTGACAGTTGGGCCCCATCTCAGGATCTATCGTCTGGCGTATATATAGGAATACAGTTGCATCTTTGTCAAGGATAATGTGATTCAAGCTGCTGGCAGGTTTCGGGAACCTGTTGACAATGTGTTCCGTTTTGGAGAGCATGAGTTATGCCTCTTGTATGAGGAATTTTGTGGGCTTCTGAGATCTTCAGCTAACATGCCCCCAGCCATTCCGATGTATCGTCCTAAGTTCTCCGATCCGCTGATGAATCATTTTTAGCTACAACAATTCAACAGGCGTCTATTGATTTGTGATAAGGGTTTGAGGTTGGATGTGGCTTTTGACCTAACCGGGGGCCTTCCTCCTAACGATGCGAGTTAGCTGCTCATTTGCTTGCTCTCGTTAGGGATCTTTCTTTGTGAGGTCCCCACTATGATTTGCGGCTTTGCCTTCCTGACTATCATTGATAAGATGTTAGAGGGGAAATGTCCCATTGCGGTGAGTTTGATTGAGACACTAATCTTTGTGCGTTCTTCCTAGAATAGGACTAAAGCTACTACCAGGGGCAATAGGCTTCTCCTTCAGGTAAATTTTATTTGAGCCTTTCTTTTTGCATGAACTGCCCTCTCAGGTTTTTGATTCATTAGGCTTGCCATAATTTTTGCCTGGACTGCCTTTTAACTTTCAATCTAGCATGCCATATTCTTTCTTTTTTTTTCTCTTTTTTTTCTTTTCTTTTTTCTTTTTTCATTTTTTTGTGTTTCCCCTTATAGCTTTGGCTTTGGGACAAGTTTTCTATGTTGTTTGTTTCCACAGCATGGATTATCATCCGAGGGCCTACTGGGCTCGGGGCTCCATAGTTCGCATCGGCAATCGTCCTCATAGAGATTTCACCATTGAGGAGTGGGTTGATTTTATGGGTAGCTGAGCTGCTAAGGATATTCATTCGGTTTAACCTTGATCGGGTATCACGCATGTGACTACCGACATCTCTAGAGGTGGCGTGGTCCTCATCGGCCTTTCCATGGTTATTACCTACTCTCCTGGTCACTTGTGCAGGTAATACGGCCATTCTCAGGGGTTCCCTACATCCTAGTGCACCCTAATTGGTTCAGAGCTTTCCTATACTTAGGTTTATTATCAAGATGTGAGATGGGCTAACCATTCTTGGGTGGAGATGAACTATTCTGTGTCTTTTAACGTCTACCCTTCCGAGGCTTTTCGCATTTGGGTTGCTAGTACTCACGGGCTTTCTACCCTTGGAGGGAGACTTATCGAGACGAAGAGACTTCGCAGTTTCCTTGAGGGTCCTTGAGCTTGCCATTAGGTGTCTTTCATTCCCATAGGAGAATAAAAGTTTTAGGCCTCTCCGTTCATCTTTGCCACTTCTATTTCCTGTTTGTAATGTACTTTTATATGTAATGAAGATGAAATGTTGTTATTTGAATGCGTGTTTCATTAAATAATTCGCAGTTTCCATTTAATACGCTCATTTAGTATTTTTAACATGAACATGTCACTACTAAAGATATTATTTAAATATGAAGGGCAAATGGTATTTATTCCCAAGAAATGCCCATCGTTGCCTAAGGCTCCGAATGGATTTTACCTAAGGTTTCACTCTTTTATTTCAGGGTCTTTATTTTTTCCTAAGAGCCCTCACTAGCTCTTGGAAGACCTTTGTATTATTATTTTTTTTTCCATGAGATAGGGCTTCAACTTGTCGCGATTCACTGGATTCAAGAACTCGTTGCCATCCAAGTCAGAGATTTTCACTGCCCCTTTACTGAGAGTCTTTCTTACTATATACGGGTCTTCCCAATTTGGCTGGAACTTCCCTCGAGCATCTACGTATGTTTTACGAGACTACTTTAAAACCAGATCACCCGTTCTCAGAGGGCAGTCTTGCCCCTTGACTTTTTGGTTGTAAGCCTTAGCCATGCATTGTTGGTACAACTGTAGATTTTCTAGGGCAGTTAATCATTTTTCATCGATTAGAGCCAGTTCCTGGTGTCTTGCTTTTGCTCAATCATCTTTGGGAAGTCTGGCTTCGAGAGCTATGCGCAAAGATTTGATTTCCATTTCAACGGGTAATACCGCCTCCATCCCATTGATGAGAGAAAAAGGTGTTTGACATGTAGGGGTTTTGACACTAGTCTTATATCCCCGTAAGGCGTAGGGCAAATGATTGGCCCAATCTTGGTAGTTGGAAATCATCTTGGAGAGGATTTTCTTGATTGCCTTATTAGCCACTTCTACAGCTCCATTAGCTTAAGGGCGATAGGGTGAAAAGGGATGGTGCTCAATCCCGTGCTTCTCAATAAGGTTGGCTATTTCTCCTTGGAACTATACGCCGTTGTCACTTACTATGTGGTGAGAAATGCTGTATCTAGCGAAGATGTGTCGCTGAAAGAACTGGGCCATCTTCTTAGTCGTGATGTTCGTGTATGATTCTGCTTCAACCCATTTGGAAAAGTAATCGACGGCTACTATAATAAAGCAATGGCCATTAGTTGAAGATGGTCTTATTTTGCTGATGATGTCGATGCCCTAGGCTGAGAATGGCCAAGGAGTTGTCAAGCTTTGCAACGTTGTCGGGGGCAAGTGGCTCAAATCCCCGTATATCTGACAAGCATGGCAAATCTTTGCTTCTTGAATACAATCAGCTAGCATGGTTAACCAAAAGTATCCCCTATTTTGGATTTTCTTAGCCGTCATGACACCATTCATGTGTGGACTGTAGTCTCCCAAATGTACCTCTTTCATTACCCTTTTAGCTTCCTACTGGGTTAGACACTTTAACAATAGGCCATCAGAGGACCTCTTGAACAGATCTCCTTTAACAAATCCCAATTGCACAAATTTCACCATTTTTAAGGAGCTTGGCAATGTCAGATTACCATGGCGTCGTTTATTGTATGGATGTAACATAGAGATTGGGTTATCTCCATAATAAGAGGCTTGATTGGCTACTTTTGGGGCCCTTCCTATATGGAGGGCAAAGTAGCCAATCATCTACCATTTGATTTTCCTTGCGGGGCATGTGGTGAAATATGCATTCGCTGAACATTGTGGCTTTTCTCCATACAACCTCTAAGTAAGGTCTATGGGATTCCTCCTTTAATTCCTAGTCTCCTGTGATGTTCTTGATAGCCAAAGCTGAATTGCCAATGATTTTTACCTTGTCCTCTCTAAGAGTGATTAGGGCAGACATCCTAAATAAACAAGCTTCATACTCTACCCGTTATTCGTGGTAAGAAACTCTAATTGCTTAGACAGAGGTATGAGTGCTCCATCCGGTGTTAGGATGATGACTCCCAAACCAGCCCCTTGCTTGTTAATGACGCCATCGAAGAACATGGTCCATTTTCTGAGATTCTCTATAGTGGTTGCGAAACATTCGTTAACAAATTCTAGGTTTTCTTGTTCTCCTTCCTCGAGTGGCTGATTTGCTAGGAATTCGGCCACTGCCCTACCCTTAATGGTCTTCTTAGTGACATACTCGATATCGAATTCTGACAGTAACAAGAGCCACCTGGCCAGCTTTCTAGTTAATAAGGGAGCTTGGCGCAAATGTTGATCCCTGTGAGGGTCTAAGGGGGGTAAATGATTATGATCCTAGGAATGGATTCAAATGATGCAAATACGATAATATAATGCAGTAAATAAAGAGTAAGAAAAATCAAACACAATGATTTATACTGGTTCAGCCCTGCCTATATCCAGTCCATGGAGTTTCCTTCCTCCAAGCTTATCCACTAGTGGATTCCTTTCCAACTGGTAGGAATCAAGCCTCACAGATTATCTCCAGATGGTAACCCCTTCCGGATGTAGGATATACCACTAGAAGCACCAGCTTTTAGCTGAGTCCTCTTGTCTTTAGCAGGATATACTACTTAGATTTCTACCCAAACCTAAGCTAAGTCCAACAGGGAGTTCCACTTAAAACACCTACTATAAGCTAGATCCCAATCTCAATACTTACCTAAGGATGAGATCTTTGTACACTTTGGTTTCTATCTAAGGTTTTGGTTTTGGACTTCCTTAAGTTTATAACTCACTTAGGAATCCTTACAAACTGATTTTCAGGGATTTGGTTCTTGGAGGGATTTGTAAATCTGATTGCTTTCTAGCAAGTTCTCTTGTGTATGCTTTTGTTAAATCAACCAGCACCTTCTTAACTTGTGAAGCTTCCCATTTATAGGCTTGGATCATAAATGTAGTCGTTGTGGGTTGGTGAGCTGTAACTGAATCTTTACCATTGATCAGGTAGAATGTGGCACTTCCGGAGCCGTTGATCAATCCATTAGACAGTAATTTAACCCTTTTGAATCCTTGGGATTGAGGCTAAAAAGATGTTAGTGATCGTTTTCCTTATTTTTTAGTGTCACACCAGCTTTTATACCAGTAGCTTTTTGGTGTGAGCTCCACCTGCCTCCTTATTGGTCTAGGTGAAAAAGTTTGTTTCCTTTTTCTATCTGGTGTTAGTCCTTTTTTCCTTTTTCTGAAAAGTGTCAGCTATCTCTTTTGTCTTCCTCATGGGGAAAGGATCTTTGACTTTGTAGACCAAAGAGGTGGAGGGAAAAGTTATATTTAAGGCTTTTCCCATTGTCTTGATATTTGAGTCTTTCGGATGTCTTCAGACTCAGTATCACCAGATCTGTCTTTATCTGGATGCTTAGCAATCAGTTCTTCCAGATGCTGATCTTGAATAGTTCAAAGTTTGTTTCCTTTCCAAACTTTAACCTGATGCTTCCAGTATATGCTTAAGTACTTGTAGTCTTCAATGGATGTCCTTATTGCTGGATCTTGACTGGATGCTTCCATTTGGATTTAGGAGATACTTTGTTTAAGCTTTTGTTCTTTCAAATTTAATTTAGATACTTAATTTAATTGAGATTTCGGATCATTGTTTTCCAACAATCTCCCCTATTTGATGGAAACAAAAACTAAGCATATGGAAAAGGAGTTATATGAACTATGTATGATTCTTGATACTTAGTCATTTACAATTTTACTCCCCTATAAATAGAGTAGTCCAACTTGCCTTGCTTTCTCTATTCTAGAATATGATCCACAGTGGCTGGATATATATGTAGTGAGCGGAAGAGATTCTGCAGTTATTTGTAGGATCCGGTGATGTAGGGATGCATCTGGAGAACATAATCCCTATCCTTCTCATCAAAATATGGAAATAATGACTTGAGAAAAGTAATGATTCCCTTATATCCAAAGAATCCGGTATCCCCAATGTGCTGAACTAGATCCTAGAAGACCACAAGAAGTTGACTGAATTGATGGAGAGGAGAAGGATCCGGAGATGAATAGGTTCGACAGACCAGACTGCAGCTTTTCAAGGTCTTAACCCAGATCCTTGCGGATGTTATGAATGCTTGAATTTATAGTGGTTACGTCTTTGTGAAGATCATCCCTTATTCTTTCAATGACAGATCCTGACCATTGAATTGCCCAGCTAGTTATTCCGCAATGCTGGCAAGTTATTTAGCAAATAGCTTGGGCAGATCTTCTTCTTTGAACTTAGTTAGCTTATTCAGAATGGTTTGCTGTTATTCATTCAGATTGGAGAGAGAAGATTTCTCTTCTTTTTCAGCGAAGAATTTTGTCAAGTTCTCAAACTTGGTATCTATATACTCCTTTGTTTCAAGGGACAAGTCAGTGGATGAATAAGTTATTTTGCCTATGAGTGTTGCACAGTTATTAGTAGCCCTTGTGTTGGCTTGATCTGCAGAACGGTTCACTTATGTGATGCTGGCTTTAAGCTCATTTAGGACTGGAGTAACTTCAGCTAGAGAGACTTCTGCTACCAGATCAGCAATTGTAAAATCTTTTATTTTCTGTACACTCCTTTTTATTTCCCCAATATCTCCCTTCAAGTCCGGAGAAGCAGATTGATCACTAAGTTGATTCTCAATGGATTGCAGAGTGGTTATCACTTCCTAGAGTGCTTTTGATATTTTATCTTCTTTGTGCCCTTCCATAGTAGCTTCTTCAATCAGCCTTAAAGCCACCCTCAACTTTTCTCTTTTAGTTGGTTGAGGATTGTAGGTCCTAGGCTTGTTCAAATGATCGGATGAAGAGGTTAAGGTTTCTCCAGGGCTAGAATTGCTTCTGGATTGTTTAATTTTATTGCTTCCTTATCACTCTCTTTTGAGCTTGAATTATCCTCGTCTTCTTTTCTCTCATCCAACCGTTCCCCCGAATTAGCCTAGCCCCTTGACTCCACTATAGGACTGTGCTCTTGGGAACTCAGACCAAGCCCCTCCTCTGGAATGGTATCTTCTGGTTTGGACTTAGTTTCCTTATATGCACTTTGAGATTGTACATCCAAGTTTTCCTTTGTTGTTCCAATAGCAGTAGAGATGTTAGCACTTATATAAAATGACATTGAGTCAGGAATTACCTCAGTGGTTGGCATTTTATTCAGATCAGCTACATCTGCATTTCCTTCCTCAATCTCCACAACCCTCAGATGACTGGTAATGTCCTCAAATACCCCTTCAAATGCCTTTTTAGGACTTTTGATTTTTTCCCCCAGGAGCATTGGTATTGTCCTTAATGTCCTCTCCAAATGCCTTTACAAGACTTACATCAATTGGGATTTCAGCTTTCAGATTGAGAAGATTTTCCAAAAGTGGTCCAAATCGAGATATAAATGCTAAAAGGTCAGCTTCTAGATCCTTGGCTAGAGTGGCCATGTCCTCTTGATCAATGAGAATTGCTTGGACTCCGGATGAGCCTTTGGGTCCCTCTGTTCTGAGTTGGTTGATTCGGTCATTATCTTTCATAGCCTCCTAGATTATATTATATTGATGGTCTTCTGGATGAATTTCTTCCATAGATCCGGTCACATGCTTGCCCTTAGTAACTCTTGCCCTAGGTAATTCTTCCAGAACTACTTTTTAGCACCTTCCTCATTAATGATAATCCCAGCAGGTTTCTTAGCCTTCTTTTTTTTGATGTTTTTGAACTTGAACTACCTCCTCAAAAGTGCACCCCTTCGGGGTGAATTGCTTCTTGGGTACAGGAAGTTCATCCTCTATTTCTTCATTATCAGATTCTTCCTCCTCTATTAGTATATCTTTTATATTTTTTTCTACCCCTTCTGGTATCCTTTCCTAATTGCAGCAGTAGCCACTACGATAGTTTCTCTTGCTTCTGGCTCTCATACTGGTTTCTTTAGCTTATCAGCTGCTTTAATCAGTCTTCCTTGTGGCTTAGGTTTCGTGGGGCTTTTCTTTAATAGCTGAGTAAGGGTTTAGGTATCCTTATCAACTTCATCAATAAAAACCAGAGCAAGCTATTTCTTTGCCTTTGGCTTGGAGGTTTGGGCTTTTTTAGGAATCGGTGTCGGCTTTTCTAGCTCTGCTTTTCTTGTCATCTCGTAGCTTCTTGGCCTTTTCCTTGTTCCAGGTATCCCTAAAACTTAACTTCCTGAAATTTTTCCCCAGAATTTCCTTTCCATTCACAACCTGGAATTTGGAGACGTTCACCTCTTTTGCAACAAGGATTCTGGTGATCACGGCACCAAGAGAGTTTCTGTGTTGTGTAAGGTAGTGGATGAAGCACAGGCATATTAACTACTCTAATCTCTACCCAACGCTATAGCATACAGTGTTGGAAGGATGACACCGTGGTGAGAGAGCCCTTCGGGATTAGCACCAGCTTGGCAAGTGCATTCTGGAGGAATCTTGGCACTTCCAAAAAGTATGTTGAACATTTGTCCCCAAAATAGTTTGGATGCAGCCACATCTTGTGTTTGTATTGTACTCCCTCGTGTTGTTATCAACTCATAGTTGAACCCCATCATTTTTCATGTTTAAGAACTTTTTAAGGAACTCTGGAGTGATAATTATTATCTTACCCTGAACCTTGGTTCTTAGTGCGTCATGGAAGGAATGAGCTCTAAGGTTGGAGTAGAATTCCCTTACTAGGTCTGGATAAGTTGGGCAGTTGATCTTAAGGAAATCTGTGAGGTGTTGATCCTCAATAAGCTTTGAATTGGGATCTATCTCAAACACGAAGTTGCCTCCTAGGCAGTCCTTCAGAATTACAGAATCAAAGGGCTTAAAGTTTGTAGGAATGAAGTCTTTGTCATTGAGAGCAAATTCATCAACGATATTCTTTTAGGGAAGCATCTTGATTCCTTCACTGGTCATGATAGCAGCCATTTGAGAGAAGGTTTGAAGGAAGTTTTAGGGTTTGGAGTTTGAGTTTTGATTTTTGCAGAGTAACAATATATGATTATTGCTCGCGTGAATTAGACAGGGATTTTGGTTAGTTTATATAGGATTTTCAAAGTGAGGGTATAATGGTTATCCGGATGGCATTAACTTGGCTGGATTCATGGCATGGCAATCAAGATTTTAGGAGAGAGGTAGATTCCATTCAATCAGAGAATGGGAATGGTTTAGTTTGAAAACCAACTGTTGAATTTACTGTGCGTATAACACCTAATAAACGTTTGAAATTAAAAAAGGGAACAGTTACTTTTTAGCGCCTTTACTGCCATACATCCTATCTTGTCTGCTGATGTGACAATATTTGCTCTAGATTAGTTCTGACTTTAATTCTTCATTTCTTCCAAATTCCTTGACTTGTGAAAAGTCAAATTTACTGTAGAATTCTTCCAAATTTTCCTCAAATTGGATTTGACATTCCAATGGACTCTCTTTGGTTGTTGAATTGATCTTTACTTAATGGTTTAATAAAGATAGATGCTCTTTGCTCATTGGTTGGGATGTACACCAATGTATTATCCTTCTTCGTCATATGATCCCGGATAAAATGATGCCTTATGTTGACATGCTTCATCCTACTATGGAGTACTAGATTCTTTGACACATCAATGCCACTCTTGTTGTCACACATAACATCAACAAATCTAGATTGGACTCCATAATTTTCTAGTTGTTTCTTGATCCAAAGGAGTTAAGCCAAACAATTTCCAGCTGCCATATATTCTACTTCTGTAGTAGATAAAGCAACTAAAGTTTGCTTCTTACTGTACCATCATATTAAGCAATCTCCAAGGAAATGGCAACCTCCAGATATACTCTTTCTCTCAAGAGTGTCTCTGCCATAGTCTGCATCAATGAAGCCTTGGAGTGTGAAATCTCCATTAATAGGATACCATAGTCCAACTTTAGTGGTTCTTAGGAGATATCTAAGTGTTCTCTTTACTGCCTTGAGATGAGAGTCCTTAGGATTGGCTTGATACCTTGCACAGTAACAAACTGCATAGTGTATATCAGGCTTGCTTGCTGTCAAGTATAGAAGTGAACCAATCATCCCTCTATAGATCTTTTGATCAACATCTTCTCCTTCACAATCCTTGGATAGGACTGTATCTGAACCCATTAGAGTGGACATTGGTTTACTCTTTTCCATTTCAAACTTCTTCAGATCTCCTTGGTATACTTTAACTAGTAAATGAAAATCCCATCCGGACTTTGCTTGATTTGTAAACCATGGAAGAAATTGAGTTCTCCCATCATGGACATTTCAAATTCTATCTCCATTTGAGAGCTGAATTCTTCACACATCTTCTCATTTATTGCCCCAAATATGATATCATCCACATATATTTGGACTAAAATAATATCATTCTTCTTTTTCTTGATGAAAAGGGTTGTATCTGCTTTGCCCCGGATATAACCCTTGGATATGAGAAATGTTGTGAGTCTCTCATACTAAGCCCTAGATGCTTGCTTTAATCCATACAGGGCCTTCTTCAACTTGTAGACATGATCTGGATGCTTTGAATCTTCAAATCCAGGTGGCTGCTTCACATAGACTTCTTCCTAGATAACTCCATCGAGAAATGCATTTTGACATCCATGTGGAACCATGTCAATCCCATGAATGATGCAAATGCACAAAAAAATCCGAATTGCCTCCAGTCTTGCTATAGGGGCAAATGTTTCTTTAAAGTCAATACCTTCTTATTGATTGTAGCCTTGGGTAACCAATCTTGCCTTGTTCCTCACCACTACTCTGGATTCATCTAGCTTGTTTCAGAATACCCATTTAGTGTCTATGATTGACTTTCCCTTTGGAGGTGCCACTAGATCCCAGACATCATTTCTGGTGAATTAATCTAGTTCTTCTTGCATTACCATAATCCAACTTTCATCTCCTTCAACATCTTGAAATTTCTTTGGTTCAATGAGAGAGACAAAAGCAGCATGGCTCATTATCCTATTGAGCTGTCCTCTAGTTCTGACTAGATTTTGGACATCATCCAAAATAACTTCTACTGGATTTTTTTGTGAGTTCGGATTTCCCTTTGTAAACCTTCATGTTGACCTTGAACTTGTTCCACTTCTACCTTAGCTTGTTCTCCTGGGTCATAATTGAAGTTTATCTCATGTGGATTGAGATCAACTTGTTGTACTTTTGGATCAAAAGATATTCCTTCATCCTCTTCTTTATACTTCTTGATTTGGAATGAATCAGGAACTTCAGCTTCCTTCTTTTCTCCAGTGCTTTCAACTTCCAGAACTGGATCTTCCAGAGTGGAACTTTTCCTGCCTGTATGGTTAGTCTCATCAAAATCTACATGTATTGACTCTACCACAGTTTGGATTCATTTATTGAAGACTTTGTAAGCCTTACTATATGTTGAATAGCCAAGGAAAATTGCTTCATTAGATTTAGGATCAAACTTTTCTAGTTTCTCTCTATCATTTAGAATATAGCATTTACATCCAAATGCTTTGAAGTGCCCAATTTTGGGTTTTCTTCCCTTTCAGATTTTGTAGGGGGTCTTTTCTAGGGTCTTTCTAATGAGAGCTTTATTTAAAAAATAGCATGCTGTGTTTACGGCCTCTCCCCAGAAATATTTTGGCAAACATTTCTCACTTAGCGTTGTTCTAGCCATCTCAACTATGGTCCTGTTCTTTCTTTCAACAACTCTATTTTGTTGAGGGGTATGAGGGGCAGAGAAGTTATGTTCAATGCCCTTGGAGTCAAAAAATTCAGCAAAGTGCTTATTTTTTAACTCATCACCATTATCACTCCGGATACGTGCAATGCTTATGCCCTGTTCTACTTCTATCCAGATGAATGTTTTTTAGAATTGGTCAATGGCTTCATCTTTGCTTACTACAAAGCAAACCCAGGTATATCGAGAGTAATCATCCACAATGACCATGGTGTATTCTCTTTTACCTAAATTCAATGGTTTAATTGGACCAAAGAGATCAATGTGCAAGACCTCAAGTACTCTTTTGGAAGGAATGTCAGAGATGGAAGGGAAACTTTTCTTATGTTGTTTACCTAATTGACAAGCAGTGCATAGATGATCCTTATAAAAATCAACCTTAGGCAAACCCTTAACCAATTCCTTTTTGGCTAGTTTAGACAGGAGGTTCATGCTAACATATCCCAACCTCCGGTGCCATAGCCATGATTCTTCTTCTTTAGACACCAAGAAAATATTCTTTTCTCATTTTTAATGTTTACGGAATAGACATTGTTTACTCTAGGTGCATAAAGAATAAGTTGATTAGACTTACTATCATAGATTGAGCAGCCTTCGGAATCAAAGGTGACTTTTCTTCCTTTGTCACAGAGTTGGGCTACACTTAGCAAGTTGAACTTCAGTCCATCAACCAGTGAGACATCTTTTATCTTTAACTCAGATCTAATGGTTCTATGTCTAATGATTGTTCCTTTTGATTATCTCCAAAGCTCACTTTGCCTCCCTTCTTTTGGGTCAATGTGATGAAGGCTTTCTCATCACCTGTCATGTTCCTTGAGCATCCACTATCAATGTTCCAAGTTTTTTGATCCACTATGGATCTAAGGCATACCTATAAAATAGATCAAGTGGGTTTGGGTACCCAATCATATTTGGGTCCTCTTAGGTTATCAACCATTTTAGGCCAAGGATTAACATCATAATAACCATTTTTTAATCTACATAATTTAGTGATATGATTGTTTTTCCCACAAAACCTGTACCCTGAGATGGTTCTATTCTACTTCTTCTTCTTTTTGATCTTTTCAAGATCCTTCTTCCCATAGTTTCCTTTGTATCCAGATCCATGCACATTTGTAGATGGTTTGGTCTGTATCCGAAAGCTGGTTGAAGGTGCAACTTCTGCTGCATAATTCTTCTTTACTTGGTAAGTTGCTGATTGTAGGCTACCTTAGCCTTTCCTTTTTATGCAGCAGTGTATCTTTCAGCTTGGGGTTGCCTGCTAATCTCCTTCACTTTTTGGTTGGAAGGTTTTGGATTTCTTTTGGCAGCTTGAGGTTGATTCCTTTGTGTATTCTGCCTTGGGTTTTTCCTTCTTTGTGGGGGATCAGATCTCCATCCGAATGCCTCCTTTATCAGGGCTATTTCTCTATCCAGCTCAATCAGATTGTGACTTAGCATTTGCACTTAATTCTTCAGGTAGTTCTCCTCAACTTCATCAATGTACTTTGTTGTTCTTATCAAGTTGACATCTTGTGCCAATGCTTCATTATCCTTAGCGATTTCTAACACTTGTCTTCTTAAGGATTTGATAACTTTTGTGTTCTTCTTCACACTCTTGATCACAATAGCTAAAGCTATAGCAAGGTCAAAGTTAGAAGCAGAATTAGAATAAGAGTTTACCTTAGTATTTGTTGTTTCTGATTTTGACTTTTTGATTTGCGTTATATCTTGCTTAGAGACATTCTTTCTAGATTGCTCTGCTTCAGGATTAGTTTGTGCCATGAATGCACAGTTGGCAGTTTCTTCTTCTTTTGTTGAAGATGAGCTGCTACTTTCCTCACTGTTGCTCCAGGTAGCCACCATAGCCTTCTTCTTGTGCTTCTTGGTTCTTTTAAGCTTAGGGCATTTGGTTCTGAAGTGGCATTTCTCCCCACATTCAAAACATGCAGCTTTTTTTCCGGATCCTTCATTTGGATTCTTTCTAGGCCTGTCTTTTCTGGATGTGCCTTCCTTTGGTCTTGGAGATTCATATTTTCTGGACTTCCTCCTTTCTTTCTTTTATATGAATATATTGAGCTATCTATTTAATAGAGCTAGTTGCTCCTTGGTACTTTGAGATTTCGTGACTTGCTCTTCTTCTCCGGATGAAGCTGATTCGGTGGATTCTGCCTTAAGTGCAATAGCTTTCTTCTTCTCTTCAGGCTTCTTCTTCTATTGGCTATATATTTCTAGAGATAGTTCTTGAGTCAAGAGATTGCCAATGAGCTTATTATAACTGTAGAAGTTTAGGTCATGAGCTTCCTTAATGGCAGTCTTCTTGTTATCCCACTCCTTGGTGAGACTTCGGAGTACCTTCTTGACCATATCTACTTCTGATATCTCCTTTCCCAGCCTCTTCATCTTATTCACTAGATTTGTATATCTATTGTTCATGCTACTGATGGACTCCTTTGGATCCATCTTGAAAGTTTCATGCTTTTGTTGAAGTAGATCTATTTTTGCTTCTTTTACTCGTAGGTCACTTCTAGTTTCTGCCAAATTTCCTATGCAGTCTTACATCCGGATATTCTATTGAATTCAGCTACACTAAGATCATAATGAATCATGTCAATAGCATTTGCGTTTTCATGCAATCTTTTATAATCATTCTCATCCCATAAGCTCGAGGGCTTGCGGGAGGTTAAACCATCTACCTCATGTGTAGGTTCATATGGACCATCTTTAATGGCCATCCATGCCATCATGCTTTGAGCCTGAATGAAATTCTTCATCCAATTTTTCCGTAACGTGTAGTGTTCACCGGTGAAGAGTGCTGGACGGGTAATAGACATACCCTTTAGAAGGAGATGTGAGTTTCGGAAACACATTTTGATTCTTAGATCAAAATATATGGACCTTAGATTGAGATGGTTAGATCTATAGTTTGAGCACTCACTATGATACCACTTATTGATTACTGTGAGGGTTAGAGAGGGGTGAATGACCCTTTTTTATGGAATTAACAGACTTTAAAAAGTCTTAGTGTAGCATGTTTGATTATGATCTGGGGAATGGATTCGGATGATGCAAATGCAACAATATAATGCAGTAAATAAAGAGTAAGAAAATCAAACATAATGATTTATACTAGTTCGACCCCGCCTACATCTAGTCCCCGGATTATCTTCGGATACCCCTTCTGGATGTAGGATATACCACTAGAAGCACCAACTTCTAGCTGAGTCCTCATGTCTTTAGTAGGATATAGTACTTGGATTTCTACCCAAACATAAGCTGAGTCCTATAGGGAGTTCTACTTAAAGCACCCACTCTAAGCTAGATCCCAATCTCAATACTTACCCAAGTATGAGATCTTTTTACACTTTGGTTTCTATCAAAGGTTTTGGTTTTGGACTTCCTTAAGTTTATAACTCACTTAGGAATCCTTACAAACCGATTTTCAGTGATTTGGTTCTTAAAGGGATTTGTAAATCCGATTGCTTTCTACTAAGTTCTCTTGTGTATGCTTTTGTGAAATCAACCAGCACCTTCTCAACTTGTGAAGCTTCCCTTTTATAGGTTTGGATCATAAATATAGCCATTGTGGGTTGGTGAGCTATAACTTAATCTTCGCAGTTGATCAAGTAGAATGTGGCACTTCCGAAGCCTTTGATCAATCTGTTAGATAGTAATTTGACCCATTTAAATCCTTGGTATTGAGGCCAAAAAGATGTCAGTGATCATTTTCCTTGTTTTTTTAGTGTCTCACCAACATTTATATTAGTAAATTTTTAGTGTGAGCTCCACGCGCCTCCTTATTGGTCTAGGTGTAAAAGGTTGTTTCCTTTTCCTGTCCGGTGTCAGTCCTTTTGTCCTTTTTTTGAAAAGTGCGAGCTGTCTCTTTTGTCTTGCTTATAGGGAAAGGATCTTTGACTTTGTAGACCAAAGAGGTGGAGGGAAAAGTTATCTTTGAGGCTTTTCCCATTGTCTTGATATTTGAGTCTTTCAAATGTCTTCAAACTCAGTATCACCGGATCTATCTTTATCTGGATGCTTGGCAATCAGTTCTTCCAAATGCTGATCTTGAACAGTTCAAAGTTTGTTTCCTTTCCAAAGTTTAACTGGATGCTTCTAGTATATGCTTAGGTACTTGTAGTCTTCAATGGATGTCCTTATTGTTGGATCTTAACCGGATGCTTTCATTTGGATTTAGGAGATACTTTGTTTAAGTTTTTATTTCTTTCAAACTTGATCCATATATATAATTTAATTGAGGTTTTGGATCATTGTTTTCCAATAATAAATACATCACTGGATCCACTTTCGCCACTGCTTGGATTTTTTATGATTGGAAGTAATGTCTGAGCTTCTTGGTGAGCCAAACCATGGTGGAACAAGTTTTCTATACGATGGTGTATCAGGTTTCATATTCTAGCAATTTCTTGCTGAGGTAATAAACTGCGTGTTCCTTCTTATCTTCGTGTTCTTGAACCAATATAGCTTCTACTGATGTCTCTTTTATCATAAAGTAGACAATGAGTGGCTTGCCAAGAATTGCTGGCTTCAACACTAGAGGGTTCATTAGGCAAGATTTAATTTTGTCAAAGGCTTCCTGACACTAGTCATTCTATTCTATTGGCAGCTGCTTCCTTAAGAGCTATAAGATGGGCTCGCATGTGGTGGTCAACCGTGCTATAAAGCGACTGATGTACTGTATGGACCCTAAGAAAATTCTCACTTCTTTCTCCGTTTTTGGTACAGGCACTTCCCTGATGGCATTAGCTTTGTCAAGATCCATCTCTATGCCTTTCTTACTAACCACGTGCCCCAATAACTTGCCTGATGTGACGCCGAATATGCACTTCTTTGGGTTGAGATGGAGATTCTACTTCTCTATTCTTATGAGGAATCGCTCTAACACTACTAGGTGCTCTTCTAGCGTGGCGGACTTTACAAGCATGTCATCTATATAGAACTCAACTTTTATGTGGATCAGGTCATGTAACAACATTGTGACTACTCATTGGTAGGCTGCCTCTACTTTTTGAGTCTGAAAGGTATCACCCTAAAACAGTCGGCCCCCCATTCTGAGATGAATGCGGTTTTGAACTTGCCTATTATGTTCATGAGGATCTGGTGATATCCTAAGAATCCATCCATAAAGGAATAAATGTGGCTCTTACTGCACTGTCTACCAGAACATCGATGTGTGGTAGCGGGAAATCATCCTTAGGGGTGGCCTTATTCAAGTCCCTGAAGCCAACGAAAACTTGGACGTCGCCGTTCTTCTTGGGTATAGGAACTACATTGGACAACCAAGTTGGGTATTCAACGACCTTGATAAAGTTAGGCTTGATCTGTTTGGCCACTTCTACTTTGACCTTTTCAGCCTATTTTGGGTGCATTCTTTTCATCTTTTGCTTTACCGGCTGAATTTTTGGGTCCGTGGGGAACTTGTGCTTGAAGATGTGCCGATCAGTCCTGGCATGTCTTCGTGAGACCAAGCGAAGGCTAACACGTGATTTTTTAATACTTTTATCAACTCTCTCTCTTGTTTGATGGGCAATTGATTGGAAATGTATACCATTTTTGAATCATCTTCCGTATTTATGTTAATTTCTTTTGTAATATCATTATTAATGTTAAAGATGCTAGATGAACGTTGGAATGGATGCATGGAATCGTAATCAGAATCACAATCCAAATAAGCAAAGTTTTTCATCTTATTATCATCATAAATTACATTATTCATTTCGAACAAACTGGAAATAGAAGTAAAAGACTCATCCTGATTGGTAGGGTCTGGCTCCACAGTGGATGATTCTCCTTTGGCAGCTGGCTTCAATAGGATGTCCTCGTCGTCTTTCTCTTGTACCTTTGCCTTGCCTTTCATGGTTTTGACCATGTCCATGATGGTTTGGCTCAAGTCATCTCCCTTGCTTTGTGCTTCCTCTACTATATTGAGCTGCACTAGAAGGTGTTTTGCTAGAGTGTTAAGGATCTCCTCCTCTTTACTTAGCTTTTTAACCTTATTTGGGGTGTACCTATTTGCTAAACTTGATCTAATCTAGGATTGCTCCTGCTTCTAGCTAATGACTCGCTCCTTTCAACACGCAGGTTATAGAACTTCCACTATGCTTGCTATAGTTGACTCCATCTTAGAAAATCTTGAATCCCGAAACCCTCTTTCCTTGGTGAATAATAGGCTGGGATGCCCCATTGTAGGGTTGTTGTAACTTTCTTTGAAATACCATCTTATGGGCCATTCTTCTAGGGCTTGTGTAATCGATTCCTACAGGTTTCTACTCTCCTGCCCCTATATTAAAGGTTAGCATTCCCTGTTTATGGGCACCTAGCCCTTGCCAGGATTGTAGTGCTTTTGCATGTATCCCTAAATCCATGGGCCCCAATGCACCTCTGATTGCTTGTTTGATTCTTGCCCAATTGTGGCTATAGTAAATCCTTTTATATGGTTTTCTTCCATTTTTAGTGCTGCCACCACTGATGCCTCATCAGCCTCCAGAGTGACCATCTTTCACGGAATGGGATCTTGATCTTCTCGTGAAGAGTGGATGGAACTCCTCCCAGACCATGGAACCAATGTCGTCCGAGCAGCATAGAGAAGGCTACTAGGATATCTATGACCGTAAAAAGTACTATAGATAAGATCTCACTAATAGTAACTTCAGCTTTGAACGTGCCAATGACGGTCCTCTTGGAGTTGTTATAGGCCTTGATGGCCATTGTGGATCTCTTCAAGTCCCTTTTGGTTAGTCCTAGGATTGGTAGGATATCCTTAGCACAGAAATTCAGTGACGAACCATCATTAACCCTTATACAGGGCATGATGCGACCAAAGACACTACCCTTCAAGTAGAGAGCCTTATTATGGCGAACGCCTTCGTCGGGTAGATCCAAGATTGAAAACACAATGTCGGGGATAACAGTGCTAGTCTCGTTGTTAAGTAATGCACAGACCTGTCCTGGTGATGCTAGAGGAGATATTTTGATTTTCATCAGCTTTTTAATGATAGCGAGCATGTGATCTTAGGAACCAAGGAGTAGGTCCCAGAAACTCATCTTAGTTGTAGTGGCTTTCAATTGATCCACAATCGAGCTTTCTATCTATCCCGAGGGCTTAACAAAAGTAGGGGGTGCCAGAGGTTCTCACCTTGGTACGGTTGGGGTTACTGACCTAGTGACTTTCCCTCCTCTAGTGATAGGCCTAATAACCTGGGTTGGCGAGTTTGTTGTTTCAAAGACCTCAAAATCTTCAAAGTCTTCATCTAGCGGTATTTCTCCCAAGTCAATCGACTTATTCCCACAGGTTGGTGCTTTGGTTGCGAAGGGCCATTACAAGAAAGGAATCTTTTCAGGTTGTTTTTTTTCGAATGATGGGGTTCTCCTATAGGATTTGGCATAGGACAGGATTGGATTCCTGTCTGATCATAAGGGATGGATGAGGAGGCTTTGTTGGTTGGTTTCCCTCCTATAAGCATATCTGGAGCATCGTTGTAGGCAATTTACTTATTGTTATATTTACTCATGTACCATGGGTATTCCCTGGCTAATTCCATTGAAGTCGGACAATAATGTTGGTTGCTTCTTACTCCCAATACCGCAAGGGGTTTTTGTGTCTATCTAACTCAGGGGTTTAGTTTTCTGGTGAATCGACCCATGTGAAGTTATCGATGAATTGCCTAGCCAAAATATCCCAGAATGATTTCTAGTAAAATGTCAGCCCTTCAAACTAAATGACTGCCTTCTCTGGTAGAGTCCAGCAGAACCTTTCGGGCCAACGGGCATAGTGAATGTACCCATCGTTCATCATTTGCATGAATCACAGATGTGGGGACGGGGCCTCATATTTTCGTTGTAAAATATGGGATAAACTACCCTCATGTTCGGACTCCAGATCTGGCAACTGGATCGAGCTAACTCATTCTCAGCGTAGATTCTCTCCATGATGTACTTTCGAGAGGGTTCTTGCCCCTCTTCTCGAATCATATTAATAATTTGTTTGCTACCTGAGTCGAAGTTCATAAAGTCGCCGAAATCATCACTTGCTGCATACCATAAGGCACCTAGGGAGTCATGCTCTAAAGACGAGGCATAGCTCTCAGCACCATCGTAATCGACCATCATACCATTAGGGAAGGGAGCCTCATATTCAAAATCTCCTAGTAAATGATTTAGCTCATCGCCCAAAAAGACCTCTAATTCGCACCCCAAGTTATCAACTTCACTCTCATCTTTGTGATCTGATTCATTGGAGTCCAAAAGTTCTTCTACTTCCTTATATAAATCCTTGAAAGGTTGGTGCCCATTCCACGGTTCAAAGACCTAATTTGGTGCACGCTGGTCTGGGATATCATCATCAGGACCTTCTTTCGGATCCTCTTAGAGGTTTTCTTCTGGATATTCCTCAGGATCTTCCTTAGGTTCCTCCTCAGGATCTTCCTCCGGGTCTTCCTCAGAATCTTCCTCGGGATTTATTCTAGCCTCGACTTCTGCGATGGCTACACAAAATTTGGACACTATGGTTCTTATGCAGGGGAATGTTTCCTCCATACGGGCGCCATATATTGTAATGTCGGCACAGATTCCTCCAAATGGGTCTCGCGCACCCTCATCTAGTTTTAGGTCGAGATACCTTTGTTGGTCTTTATTGTTGTTCCACGCCTGCTCAGGATCATATAGCTCTTGGGTTTCTGGACATGCTACTCCAGAGGAGCTCCTAAATTTGAACAAACTTGTTTCGAAGTAGTTTAGACTCATATAACAGGGGAGTGTACATAGGAGGTTATGGAGAAGGGATATCCTACCAGCCGATATTATGTCGGTCTACCTATAGTTCCAACCACCAGCAGAGTTCATCTGGGTATGGCTGAGATACCCTAAAGTAGTGGAGGAAAGATCTCTCCATAAAGTACCAGTTCCAACCCCCTTCTAGCGGCATCGTGTCGTACTAGTCTATGGTTGGGCCTTCTAAGAATCTAGGGAACTGAAGGGCAAAACCCATCATAGCTATTCCCTGTTTATGCATAAATCGAAGGAATTCCTCTACATGTTCATTCAGGTCGGAGTCTCCTTGGTATATGAGGTACGATGGCACTTAGTATTGATCAAGCCCTTCTCTCCTCATTCTCGGGACGTACTGGTCAACCATGTAGATGATATCCATGTTATCAAAGATCATATTGTCCCCCTATCCTGGGTCATGCCAGAAGTTTTATGTTACATCGATACCATATTCATCGGCTCCCATATGAATATTGATGGCGTTTACTATAGCTCGAAAGTTTGGTAGAGGATTAGTCTGAGTGTTAGGTTTCTTCTCAGGCTCTTTCATTATCCCATCAGTTATCATATGATGTAGATCCTTTAGTAGCCAGGCGCATTCATTACTGCGGTGCCCTTTGGTTATATGATAAGCACAGAAGTTATCTCTGTCTGCCATGATAGACGGAACGAACGTCTTGATGCTTTAGAGTTGGTCAGACTTTCTCAGTTTAGTCAATATCTGTGACAGTGATTCTACCTATGGGGAGATAGATTGGTGAGTCTGCATCTGAGTGACCGCTACAACTTTGGCTGGAGCCTTTGGGGACTCAAAACTGCCTTGCTTAGAGGATCCGCCCTTTTCCTAGTATCGAGGTTTAGTATAAGCTTGTTGTTCTTACTTCTTTGCTCGATCTTCTTCCTCATACTTTTCAAGCCTCTTGGCATAATCTACCATGTTGTTGAAGGTGTCGAATCTTTTCATTTTAATTTCATCCTAGTGTTTCGGGCTAGAGCCTTCAATAAGCTTCACTATCAGGGCACCTTGGTCAGGTGCCCCGGTTACAAGTACACGAACAGCCATCCACCTCAGGTAAAATTCTTCGAAGGACTCATTTGGCCGTTGTTTAATTCTTTCAAGGTCTCGCAAAGTAGTCTTGTCCTTCTGATTGAAGGCGTAATTCTCAAGGAATGCCAAGCATAGCTTTCTCCAATCATATTTCATGTATGTTGGCATCCTCATGTACCACTCAAAGGCGGGTCCTCTTAGGATAGCTTGGAACAGATTGACTATATAAACTTTGGGGATGTTCATGCTAGTCATAATCCAAAGATAACCCTCCACGTGCATATGAGGGGGTCCAGTAGAAGCATATGGGGCTATGTAAGTCATCATAAAGTTAGCCGAAAAGGAATCTGACTCCTTTGGTAAGAACCAGTCAATATCCATATACTACTAGATTGAGGGAGCAACAGATTTATCTTTGGTGGGGGACAGCTTCTCCATGTCTTCCATCTTTACCTTTAATGCTACTATCTCGGTCTCTTGCTCTTGGGTTTACTGATCATTTGCAGTGCTCAGCCTTTCCCAAATATCATAAAATTTTGGAGCGTCAAGAATCCTTCTGAGGGACTATCCAACTACATCATCATCTATCATTGCATTATCAGGTTCTGGATTAGAGAAAAATCTGGCTAGAGATTTGATTGGTGGTGGGGGTGTGACTTTTGGGCTTCTCATAATATGTCTTAACCTCCTTTTCTCTCGCTTCTAACCTGAAAATGCAAGAGATCAAGTGTTAATAAGTGTATCGGGTGTGGCTTTGAGTCCTTCTTACCTCAGCCAGTCGGGATTCATGAATGGATACATGAATGAGTGAGCAAATGAATGAGTAGATATGTACAAATAATAAGGGAGTTGGATATATGCCAATTTTTTGAGGAGCGATCGACAAGGGCAGCCTGTGATATTCGTGGAACATCATAAACGCGTGGTCCAAAGACCAAGGGTTTAAGTTAGATTAGACTCGATAGCCCGGGGGTGAATTGACTTACTGGTCAAAGGTGGGTCGACTCATTGGACCAAGGGTGAGCTGACTCCAGGGTCACTCAAAAGGGGTTGACTCATAGGTCCAAGGGTGAGCTGACTCTAGAATCACTTAAAGGGTTTTGACTTATTGTTCTAAGGGTGAGCTGACTCTCTTGTCACTCAAAAGGTTTTGACTCATTGGTCTAAGGGTTACTTGACTCTTTGGTCACTCAAAGGGTTTGGACTCATCGGTCCAAGGAGTGAGTTGACTCTCTAGTCACTCAAAGGGTTTTGACTCATTGGTCCAAGGAGTGAGCTGACTCTCTAATCACTCAAAAGGTTTTGACTCATTGGTCTAAGGGTGAGCTGAATCTAGGGTCACTCAAAGGGTTTTGACTCATTGGTCCAAGGGTGAGCTATCTCTAGGGTCACTCAAAGGGTTTTGACTCATTGGTCTAAGGGTGAGCTGACTTTAGGGTTACTCAAATGACTCAGTGGTCCGAGGGGTGAGTTGACTCTCTAGTCACTCGAAAGGTTTTGACTCATTGGTCCAAGGGTGAGCTGACTCTAGGGTCACTCGAAAGGTTTTGAATCATAAGGTCACATAAAGAGTTTTTACTCATTGGTCTAAGGGGTAAGCTAACTCTCTGGTCACTCAAAGGGTCTATGTCCTTCGGCTCGTAGGGTGAGTCTAGGCGGACTCACTGGTCTTGGTTATTTCGGGTCACTAGTTGAGCCTAGGTGGACTCACTAGTCTTGGTTAATTTCGGCTGATGGGTTGAGCCTAGGTGGACTCACTGGTCTCGGTTAATTTTGGCTCACTGGCTGAGCCTAGGTGGACTCTCTAGTCTCGGTTAATTTTGGCTCATGGGCTGAGCCTAGGTGGACTCACTAGTCTCAATTAATTTTGGCTCACGGGCTAAGCCTTGGTGTACTCACTGGTCTCTGTTAATTTTGACTCAAGGGCTGAGTCTAGGCAGACTCACTAGTCTTGGTTATTTCAGCTCATGGGCTTAGCCTAGGTAGACTCACTAGTCTCGATTAATTTCAGCTCACGGGCTGAGCCTAGGTGGACTCACTATTCTCGGTTAATTTCAGCTCGCAAGCTAAGCCTAGGTGGACTCACTGGTCTCGGTTAATTTTAGCTCACGAGCTGAGTCTAGGAGGACTCACTAGTCTTGGTTACTTCAGCTCACAGGCTGAACTTAGGTGGACTCACTAGTCTTAGTTAATTTTGGCTCACGGGCTGAGCCTATGTGGACTCACTGGTCTCGGTTAATTTCGGCTCACGGGTTAACCCTAAGTGAACTCACTAGTCTCGGTAGATAAAATGAGATGCCACACACAAATGTTATGGCTGCATAAAGAGGTGGTTAGTTTGCATACAATCATGATGTTTATGATGTCCGTTTTCAGTTTATTTATATTTAATAAACCTGCACATGTAGCAAACGGTTAGATCGTGCCTACCGCCCTTTTAACTCCATTGGGTTACTCCACTTTAAAGCCTACGGGGGACTTAGTGAAGTATTCTTGCACGCGCTCAAGGTTTTTAGGGTAAACCTTTGGGGAAGTATCTATGGTTGATTTATATGCGAGTTTTGATCTCAGGATTGGTGCGATTTGGGGTACCCTGCGCCTTTGTATACCGAGTCCCCGTGGCCCTAAGCGAACCAAAGGACACTTTTCCATATGTAATATACATAGGTAGTCTTGCCCTTAAGCGAGCAAGGTCCTCGTACGTTACACAAGGGGTGTGATCAGATCCATACCCCCCCAAGCCCTAAGCAAACTTGGAGATACTTCACCAAAAGACACCTAAATTGGTATAGTGGTAAAGAATGCAGATGCCATGCAATCCTAAAAATTGTGTAATGCAGAAGTTATCACAAATTCCTTAGTTCCAAAATTTAAGTTGAACAATATTTTAATTATCATGTCAAAAAAAGAGTTTTTATAAAAATCGAGTTTTTATTAAAATCAGTTATATCCCCAGCGGAGTCGCCGCTGTGAGGGGGTGGACATTTTTGGGTGTGGTTGTGCACGTGGAGTACGGTGCGCGGGGCACATTTTGGTGCAGTTTGAGGAAACTGCGATGTTTGGTCTAGTTTGAGAAAATCCAGTTTGGTTAAATGTGAGGGCTTTGTAGGCAAAAAATGTGATTATATTGAAAAATATATTTGCACATTTTATTGAGAAAAGATATTTTTAAAATAAAGTATTCTTACTTTATTTGAAAATAAAATGGAGTCACCACCTGGTTCAGCTCCACCGGGAATTGTGGTATACAGATCCAAAATGGGATTTTTATACTGAAAAGAAAGTGACATTCTGAGTTCGGAAATGATAGTTACTCATATTGTTCAAATTATTTAGATTAATTTTGAAATTTTGGAATTTGTGGTAATTTCTGCATTATAACGGCTTTATTTAAGAAATAAATTTATGAAATAAAGCAGGCATTATAACGACGTAATAAATTGATATTTTCTACCGAAATTTTGGTAGAGTAACGACAACATTTGGGTCTTAGCCTAGAAACTCGGATAGAGTTTCCTCACAATCTTGATGTTTATCCGTACCTGCGAGCTTATTTACACATATTATAGTTTAAGTGGCGCTAATGGCTCACTTAACCAAAGAAATGGAATGAAATATGTGATAATAAAAGTAATAAAAATGAATTTTAAAGTTGGGCTTAGAGCCATTTACCCTCAGTTTACCTTTTCATCCGTCCAAGATGACTTGAGAGCAAGTACAGGACCGAAGTTATCAGAGAGTGTGATTCAATTGGAAAATAGATTTAACCCAAGTTATGATTATAATCTGGGATTATTTCTGAAGGAAATATAAAGTTTAAGTCATTTTCAGACTGAAGATCACTGTAGGATCTTGATCTAAAAAGACCAGAAATTGAGCTTATACCAAATGTCGGTGATAAAGCTCAAATTTGGAAGTGTTTTAACAGAGTTTCGGGGCTTTTAGGACTCCCAAAACTAAAAAAGGGCACAAAGGTAATTTTGGGATTTCTGAAAATTTGTGTCTCTCTGTTGAAATGAGGGGGGTGACCCCATATTTATAATAGGGAGGTAATTAGCCGACGGACTAATTACCTATCTGACAAGATTTTACATCAGATCCTGTAAAATCTTTCCAGATCTCGGTAAGATTTGACTTTTTTACTGTAGATAGGTAATTACCTGGCGGGAGGATTACCTATGTTTGACCAAATTTTGACTTTTTGATTTTTCAATAGAAAATACTAAATCGGAGCTTCACTAGAATGTTGATTTTTAAATTTCGGATTTTGGATGACAATTCGGTCCTTTTTGACTCATTTGTCTAATCGCTGAACGAAATAGGCATTATTCCTCTTTGGCCTGGAACGGACTTGTGCTAACAACCGTCCGTAGTGCACTTGCTTGGTACTACCTTTAGGTAGCAACAAGTTTTTGGCGCCGTTGCCAGTGATCAACATTAAAAAGCTTGATGTATTGAACTATAGATTGGTGCTTTTTACCTTGTGTGTTCATGAAATTTTTCAGGAATAGATTTCTGGGGAAGTCTTCCCCCACCTAATGAGATTAATGGAGAGGAATAGCAAGATGATAAGCTTAATCCTCGACCTCCAAAGCTGAGATTTTGGGAGAACTTGCAATCTAACATAGAGGGACACCTTTCGGACCTTGTGAAACCTCATGAAGGGGGGCAATCTCTCAGAAATCAAAGCCTCGATGACACATGCTCCAGATTACCTTCAAATATAGAGGCTTTCCTAAGAACCAAAGAGGAAATCTTAAAATTGTGCTCATTTCACGCACCAAGTGAAGTAATTTTAGGGGAAGCCTCTAGGTTTTCCCAATTTTGCTGTATATATTTTTTTGTAGATCCCACTATCCGGGGAAGTCTTCACTGAATCTCTCTTTCTCTTTCAATGGTGAATGATACACAGTCTACTTCCCTTATCTTATTCGTTAAGAAAGCATTTCCCTAATCATGTTGTTTGTTAGTCTTTCCTTTCCCTATGTGGGGGAGGGATTAAGATATTCTTGCTTGATGATTGTCATTGCTATTAATGCTTTATTGATTACATATTGTAAGATTTTCACTATTGTACATGAAGTGTTGAAAAATTGTTAATTTTTTTTACTCGAGAATACCCTTGTTAAAATTTGTGAGTATGAAATAGTCTACTTTGTGTACATTGTTAGATTGCCCTACTGAAATAATAACCTTACAAAGTGTGAATAAATTGGAGGTTGGACAGTCTTTCCCTAAGATGCAAAATGAGATTTGAGGATTTGTGAAAAACTTGGTTGAGTTTAATATTATGGACCTTTTAGTATGTTTAAGTTTTTGAAATTTTAATTTTAATTCAACATCATAGCCCAGATCAAAAACATGTCCCTTGTTTTGGTAAGGAATTGAGCCTTTGCTTTCCTTGACAGACTGTTTGCTTTGCTTTCTTTCTGAGTGGGCAGCCTTTGCACTCTCTAGCTAGAACTTGCCTTGGAAAGTGCATGTACTATATGCTATTATGATCTAGTACTTATCGAGACAACCATTGAATGCTTATATTAAATGATTAAGGCATTAGGTTTTCCCCTCTCTAGCCAAAAGCCTACCCTAAAAATTTTCCCTTATATTAACCCATTTGAGCCTTTAGCCTTTTCTTTCATACACACGTTACAACCCAAACAACCTTCACTTTTACTTCCCAAAAATACCCAGAGTCTTTTAATAAAAGATTTTCATCATTCAGGGAACACAACAACAATATCAACAGCAGAAGACTTTACCAAATCAGAAGAGCTCGAAAGAGGAAACTATCTCTGAATAGAAGACAATATCAAGAACAACACAACCTTAGATAGCCTCTTTTATATTTTTTTATTATTTTCTTATAAATAGAAAAAGAAAAAAAATAGAAATAAAGAAATTGGAGACAAAAAAATGAAAAGAAAAAAAATAAATGTTGAATTGTATATGTATGTTTGAGGCATGAATGAAATGTTTTTAAGGTTGTCATACTTCAAGGAAAAACTTCTGTAAACAACAAGCTTAAGGTTTCCTGTGCCTAACAAAGACAGTCTACTTCTGAATTAAGGTCTTCCCGATTTAAAGAAGTTGCAAGCTCATCAACTTAATCTCTTTTGGAAACTTTCTACACCCAAATTACCCTTTTTCGTACCTTTACCCAAGCACTCATTACAACCCTTCAAAGACCTTATGATGGTGTATGCATTCAATAACTTAGTGGTGGAGATTAGATCGAAAGGCAAGCATATGGTCTAGATTGTGTTAGGTTTTGTTGAATGATGGAAACTTTAAAATTCACCCTAAACACCGAGACTATGTGCATCCATTGGTGAGGTATTCTAATCTTGTTGCTATGTTGTTGAAGCAAGAAGCTTAATTTCCCTTTCTTTGCATACTACTTGTGAAACATGAGATTTCTCTATTAAGGTTTTCCCTATTTGGAAACCAAATTCTGAACTTGCTTAAGATTGTTTTCATTTTCCAACTTGCATGAGACTTTCCCTATGTTATTTTTTTAAGCGTGTGCTAATCTCTTTGTCTAAAGTAAGTTGCTTGAGGACAAGCAAATGTTCAAGTGTGGGGGAGTTTGATAAGTGAAAATATGTAGTGAAAATACATGTTAAATTTGTGCTTAATTATTGTAAAAAAATCAACTCTTACCCTTATTGAGACAGTCTCAGGATTTCGGCAGAAATTAAGGAAGCCTTTCCCAGCAGAAAAGATAAGCTGAAAATGTGAAGGAAAAGGTGGAGAGAAAGTGGAGCAAAAGAGGGGAAAAGATGCAGCTGAAATTGTGGCTTAATTTATGGGGCCAAAGTTACAGCCTACTGTAAAAAAGGAGATGATGTTGACTTTCTTACTCACAACTTTGCCACAAGCTTCCTTTAAAAGATTTATGAAAGTTGGGCAAGTTGGCAAGTGAGAGTTCTTCATTATTATATTTTTTGGATAATATTAGATGTAGGATTTTGTATTATCTTTATGTATTATTTTGTATTTTTTTTTCTTTTCAACTTTGTAGGGCTATTTATACCCCACTCCTTCTCATTTGTTATTTGCCCCCCTTTAAGGATGCCACTCTCTCTTAATTTTTGCTATTTTCGTCTTCTTTTAGGCTCCATTTGGATGCTATGCATGTGTCTCTTTGTTGTAATATTTTCCATTAATTTAACTTAGTGTTTTCTTTATGTATTTGTAAGCAACCTGTCTGCAGGGGAAGCCTATCCCGAACAGACTGTCTCAGACTATCTCCAACTCTAAGTATGTATTAATTGCTTGATATCTTGTGTTGATTGTGTGCTTTGATGGTTAATCTAAGTGAGTTTAGGGCCCGAACTCATGACTAGTTATGCTAACATGGACCAAGAAGTGGCTTAGTATAATGGAACACAAACACACACATAGGATTCATCGATGTAGCTCTGACCCTATATCGAGGGTTTTAGACTTTGTTTAAATGATCAACTAATCTTAATGCCATGTGTTAGATTAAGGAGACCAAGAGGAGATTTAAGTTAAATAACATTAGAAACTAGGTGAGGCCGAGAGGTAAGCTTGGGGAAATTAGGTTGAGATACCTTGGATCTATATTCTGAAACAGGCTGTGTGCATGCATGAATGGAGGAAAACCTTAGACTGCCTGTGGGTAAGGAAAGAATGTATCTGTTTTTATTGTTATTTTCTTATTTTACGTTTCTGCCTTTTCTATTTTATAACCACCGCAACCTGAAAATTAAATGAACCCTTCTGAGCCAACCTATTAGGAAAATCTTAAACTATTTAAGACAGCTCTTTGTGGAAATGACCTTATGCTTAGCACACTACACCGACCCTAGTGCACTTGCTAGGTGGTACCTTTAGGTAGCAATAAGCACCATCTCAATCTATGAAGATCTCCTTTTATAGGCTTCGATCATAAATGTAGCCATTGTGTACTATTGAGGTCGATCTTAAATCTTCACCATTGATTAGGTATGATGTGGGGCTTTCGGAGCCATTGATCAATCCGTAGAGACATAATTTGACCCGTTTGAATTATTAGGATTGATGTAAAAAGCTGTCAGTAGTCATTTGTTTGGCTTTTTGCGCACTTCCAAATTCTAGGGGTGCCCTGTCTGTTGTGTGAGCTCCACGCGCCATCCAATTGGTGTAGGTTTAAAAGGTGGTTGCCTTTTTCTCATTCTAAGTCAGATATTTGTCCTTTTGTGAAATGCATGCAAGCTATCACTTTTTCTTTCTCCAAGGCAAAAGGAACTTTGACTTCAGATCAAAATGGAGGGAAAAGATAATTTTAAACTTTTCCCTTTTATCTCGTAAGTTGAGTCTTCCGGATGTATTTAGACACTAACTTATCCGGATGCTTCTTCAATTAGTCTTTCTTCGGATGTAATTTTTGAGGGGTTAGAAGTTTGTTTCCTTTCCAAACTTTAATTGGATACTCTTCATATGGACTTAGGGATATCTTCAGTATGTATCCAAATGCTTTTCTTGGACTTAGAGGTTTTCGTTTCTTTAAACCTGATCCGGATCATTCTTGATATGATTCTTCCGGATCATTGTTTCCAAACATTTAGAAGCCACAGATTTGGATCATACTTCACTATTTGATAATCCTCATCCATCCTTATCATTAATCCTTCATTCTTCATATTAAAATGAGTGACGAAGAATTCCAAAGTCAGAGTTATTACTTTACCTTCCACAGTAGTCTGAAGTGCATCATGGTAGATGTGAGTTTTGAGATTCTCATAAAACTATTTTACGAGAATGGGGTAAGTTGGGTTGTTCATCTTGAGGAAGTCTTCTAGATGTTAGTTTTTGGGTTCAGTGGAGAGCAAACAATTATCCCTCAGGAAATCGGATGAGATAATGGTGTTTGAAGCAATTTGCTTTACATGAATGAAGTATGTATCAAGAAGATCTTCCACTTTAAAGAGGTTCACTGGAGGAGGGGTTGTTTTAGTTTGATTGCTTACCATTTTAGGGGTTTAGAATGAAAGGATTTTTGAATTTAGGCTTTTTGAAGGAAAAATTGCAGAGTAACAATGGATTAGTTGCTCACGTGAAGAAGAAGAAGAAGAAGAAGAAGGAATTTGGATGGTTTTATAGAGTTTTCAAAGTGAGAGTAGTTTGTTAATTTGGAAGCAGTTAAAACTAATTGGATCAGTGATGTGGTAGTTAATTTTAAGCAGAGTAACAATGGATTAGTTGCTCTCTAATAACGCTTGAAATTCAAAACATGTACAGTTACTTTTTCTCGCTTTTACTGCCATTTGTCGCTCTTTTTCTGCTGAGCTAGCAATATTCCCTCTGGATCTATAGTTAACTCACTTTTCCTTTCTTCCTTGATTCCTTAAGTTTAAGAAAACAAAAATTACTATTGTTTGTCTTCCGGATTCTTCTTCAAATTGGATTTGACATTCCAATAGCCTCCCTTAGATTGTTGAATTGATCATTACTTAGTGGCTTAGTAAAGATATCTTCCCTTTGCTCATTTGTTGGAATACAGACCAAAATTACATCCTTCTTCATGACATGATCTCTGATGAAATGGTGCATGATATTAACATGCTTCATCCTGCTATAAAGCACTGGATTTTTTGACACATCAATTGCACTTTTATTGTCACACATAACATCAACACATCCTGCTTGAACACCATAATCTTCCAATTACTATTTGATCCATAGAAGTTGTGCAACACAGCTTCCAACTGCCATATATTCAGCTTCTGTGGTTGATAAGGCTATTAACGTTTGCTTCTTGCTATACCATGATACCAAGCAATCTCCAAGAACTGACAGCCTCTGGATGTACTTTTTCTCTCAAGTATATCTCTGCCATAATCTCCATTAGTGTACCCTTGCAATGTGAAATTGCCATTACTAGGATACCATACACTAACTTCACTGGTGCCTAGAAGATATCTAAGAACCCTTTTTACAACTTTGAGATGTGAATCCTTTGGATTTGCTTGATACCGTGCACAGTAGCAAACTGCATAATGTATGTTAGATCTGCTAGCTGTCAAGTATAGAAGTGATCTAATCATCCCTCTATAAAGCTTCGGATCTACATCTCCTTCACCACAATCCTTAGAGAGGACTGTGTTTGATCCTATAGGGGTGGACATTGGCTTGTATTGTCCATCTCAAACTTCTTCAATATTTCCTTGGTGTACTTGGACTGGTTTATGAAAATTCCATCCGGACTCTGCTTAATTTGAAGACCAAGGAAGAAGTTGAGTTCTCCCATCATTGACATCTTAAATTCTTTTCTGCATTTGAGTGTTAAATTCCTCACACATTTCTTCATCAATAGCTCCAAAGATGATGTCATCAACATAGATTTGGACAAGAATGACATCATTCTTTTTCTTCTTGATGAAAATGGGTTGTGTCTGCTTTACCCTAGATGTAACCCTTGGATATGAGAAATGAAGTGAGTCTCCTAATCCAACCTCTTGGTGCTTGCTTTAATCCATATAGGGCCCTCTTCAACTTGTACACATGCTCCGGATGCTTTGAGTCTTCAAATCCAGGTAATTTCTTGACATAGACTTCTTCCTGAATGACTCCATTTAGAAAGACACTTTTGACATCCATTGGGAACAAGTTGAATCCCATGAATGATGCAAAGGCACGTAAAATCCGGATTGCCTTCAATCTAGCTACAGGAGCAAATGTTTTTTCAAAATCAATGCCTTCTTATTGATTGTAGCCTTGAGCAACCAATCTTGCCTTATTTCTCACCACCACACCGGATTCATCTAGCTTATTCTTGAACACCCATGTGGTGAAAATAATTGACTTTCCTTCTAGAGGAGGTACTAGATCCCAGACATCATTTCTGGTGAACTGATCTAGTTCTTCTTACATAGCCCTCATCCAACTTTCATCTTCTTCTACATCTTGAAACTTCTTTAGTTCTATGAGTGATACAAAAGCAGCATGACTCATCATCCTATTGAGTTATCCTTTGGTTCTAACTAGATTTTGGATATTGTCCAAAATAGCTTCCACTAGATGATTCTTTGTGTCCTAGTTTCCCTTTAAAGATCTTCATAAAGTTATGGGCTTGCTCTTCTATTCCATCTAGTTCCTCATTCTCTTCTTGTCCATTATTGAAATTGATTCTAGTATTCAAGGGATTGTTTGGAAATTGATCATGGTTGAAATTGATTTGATCATCCTCTTCTTTTTACTTCTTTATTTGAAAAGGATCTTGAGCCTTTAATGTTTCTGCTTCATCCGGAGTTGTTTCATCTGGATCTTAGCTCTTCTTTCATGCATGGTTAGTCTCATCGAAATCTACATGTATTGACTCGACCATAGTTTGAGTTCTATTGTTATATACTCTGTAAGCTTTGCTATGTAGTCAGTAGCCAAGGAAAATTGCTTCATCAGATTTAGGATCAAATTTTCCTAGTTGCTCTCTATCATTCATGACGTAGCATTTACATCCAAAGGTTTTAAAGTACCCACTTTTGGGTTTCCTTCCCTTCAAGATTTCATATGGGGTTTTATCTATAGTCTTTCTAATAAGAGCTCTATTTAAAATGCAACATGTAGTATTTACGGCTTCTCCTCAGAAATAATTAGGCAATCTATTCTCATTTAGCAGTTCGAGCTATTTCAACTATTGTTCTATTTTTCCTTTCAACAACCCCATTTTGTTAAGGTGTATAAGAAGCAAAAAAGTTGTTCTCAATGCCCTTGGATTCGCAGAATTCAGCTAAGTGCTTATTTTTAAATTCTCCTCCATTATCGCTCCAGATGCGTACAATGCTTATGCCCTGTTGTACTTCTACACGGATAAATATTTTTGAGAAATGGTCAAAGGCATCATCTTTTCTAGCTAGCAAATCAATCCAGGTATAGAGAGAATAATCATCCACTATAACCATAGTGTATTCTCTTCTACCTAAACTCATTGGCTTGATTAGGCCAAAGAGATCAATGTGCAATAGTTCAAGAATTCTCTTGGAAGGTATATAGGAGATAGAAGGGAAACTTTTTCTAGTTTATTTACCTAGTTAACATGCAGTGCAAATATGATCCTTGTCAAAAGCAACCTTAGGCAAACCCACAACCAATTCCTTTTTGGCTAGTTTGGACAGGAGGTTCATGCTTACATGTCCCAACCTCCGGTGACAAAGCCATGATTCTTCTTCTTTAGACACCAAGCATATATTCTTTTTCTCATTTTTAATATTCACAGAATAGACATTGTTTACTCTAGATGCATAAAGAATAAATTAATTTGACTTACTGTCAATGATTAAGCAAACTTCGGAGTCAAAGGTGGCTTTTCTCCCTTTATCATAGAGTTGTGCAACACTGAGCAGGTTAAACTTCAGTCCATCAACTAGTGAGACATCTTTTATTTTTAATTCAGATCCAATGGTTCCATGCCCAATGGTTTATCCCTTTTGATTATCTCCAAAGCTTACTTTCCCACCTTTCTTCGGGATTAAAGTGATGAAGGCTTTCTCATCACCAGTCATGTGCCTTGAGCATCCACTATCAATGTACCATGTTTGTTGATCTTCTATGGATCTAAGGCATACCTGCAAAATAGATTAACTGGGTGTGGGTACCCAATCAGATTTGGGTTCTCTCGGGTTAATAACCATTTTGGGCCATGGTAGACTATCATAGTAACCATTTTTAAATCTACACATAGTGGTTATATGGTTATTTATTCCACAAAACCTGCATTCGGAGATAGGTTTGTTCTTTTTGAGCTTTTCTTTAATCTTTTGAAGATTTTGCTACCTATAATCTCTAGAATATCTAACTTTGGCAAGTTCTCCTCCGAATGAATTGTTTTGAACTCGGTAGTTGGCTAGAGTAGCAACTTCAACTTGGTGGTTCCTATTTTCCTTATTCATTGGGTGATCATAGATCATTAAAACTTTTTCTTTTTGAGCAGTTGTGTACCTTTGTGCTTGTGGCTGCTTGCTGACATTTCTTCTTTTTTGTTGTGAAGAATCTGGTTTCTTTTCAGATGCCTCCTTTATCAGAGCCAGTTCCCTATCTAGCCTAGTTACATTGGCACTTAATATTTGCACTTGATTTCTTTGGACTTTTTCTTCAACAAGATCAATGTGCTTTGTGGCCCTTATTAGATTGACATCTTATGCCATTGCTTCGGCATCTTCAGCAAGTTCCATTACTTGTCTTTAAAGGGATTTGATAGCTTTTGTGTTCTTCCTCAAATTTTTTATCACAATCCCTAAAGCTCTAGCAAGATCAAGGTTAGATACAAAATTAGAGTTAGAGTTTACCTCAATACTAGCTGTCTCTGATTCTGATTCTGGTTCTTCAATTTGCTCAGTGACTTGCTTTGATAGTTTTCTTCCGGATTACTCTGCTTCCGGCTTAGTTAGTTCTATAAATGCACAATTTGTAATTTCTTCTTCATCTATTGAAGATAAGCTACTACTTTCTTAACTGTCGCTCCATATGGCCACCATTGCCTTCTTCTTGTGTTTTTTTATCCTTTTTGAGCTTAGGACATTTTGATTTGAAATGTCCTTTCTCTCTGCATTCAAAGCACGCCATTTCTTTATCCAGATCTTTCTTTTCTTCTGGTGCTTTTCTGAGCTTGTCCTTTCTGGAGGAGCTTTCCTTCCTTCTACTAGAATCAATTTTTCTAGAGCTTTTCCTAAGGAACCTATTGAACTGTTTGGCTAGCATAGCCATTTCTTCTTTGTTGTAGTGAGATTCTTTTAGATGCTTTCCTGTTCCGGAGGATGCTGATCTAGATGAGTCTACCTTGAGAGAAATAGCTTTCTTCTTTTCCTTAGGCTTCTTCTCTTATTGGCTGTATCTCTCCAAGGATAGTTCTTGAGTTAAGAGATTACCAATGAGTTTATCATAATTGTAAAATTTTAAGTCATAAGCTTCCTCAATGGCAGTCTTTTTGTTGTCTCATTCCTTGGTGATACTCCGGAGCATTTTCTTTACCAACTCCTCCTCTGTGATCTCCTCTCCGAGCCTCGTCATTTCATTTACTAGATTGGTGTATCTAGTAGTCATGCTACTGATAGATTCTTTGGGCTCCATTTTGAAGGTTTCAAGTTTCTGATGTAAGAGATCAATTCTTGCTTCCTTGACCTTGTTGGTTTCTTCATAGGTCACTTCAAGTTTTTGCCATATCTCTTGTGCAGTTTCACATCTGGATGTCCTATTAAATTCTGCTGCATCAAGAGTACGATGAAGCATGTTAATAGCATTTGCATTTTCACATAATTTTTTATAATCGTTCTCACCCCATTGATTAGAGGGTTTCTTAGTTGTGACACCCTCAACTTCTTTAGTGGGAATATATGGGCCATCTTCAATGGCCATCCAGGCTAGCATGCTTTGGGCTTGAATGAAGTTCTTCATCTGATTTTTTCAAAACGTGTAGTGTTCACTGGTGAAGAGTGGAGGATGGTTAATGGACATACCCTCCGGAAGAAGCTGTGAGTTATTAAAACTCATTTTGGTTCTTCGATCAAAATTGGACCTTTAGCTTGAGATTGTTAGATCTCTAGTTGTGAGCACTTGATCTAATACCACTTGTTGGTTCCTAGGTGTATGTGTTTAAGGTCAGAGGGAGGTGAATGACCTCTTTTTGCGAATTAACTGACTTATAAAAGTATGTGTAGCGTTTTTAAAATGATCTGGATATATTGGATCTAGATGATGCAAGTATGAATTAAAATGCAATTAAAGTAAAGACTGAGTAAGTAAATTCAAACACTGAGATTTATACTGGTTTGGCCCCGCCTACTCCAGTCCCTAGAGTTTCCTTCCTCCGAGCTTTGTCCACTAGTGAGATTCCTTTCAACGAGCAAGAATCAAGCCTTTACAATTGTATCCGGAAATCTCTTCTTCTCCGGATGTCGGATATACCACTAAAGACACCAATCTTTAGTTGAATCCTTTCTCTTTTAGCAGGATTGTTGGGAAACAATGATCCGAAAGAAGTAAATTCCAGAACAATTTGGATCAAGTTTGAAGAAAACAAAAACTAGAAAAATAGAATATTAAGGAACAAATCTTTTAATCTCCTTAATCCAAAAATGGAGGCATCGGGTCCAAAATAAGTCATCTGGACATCCATTGAAGACTACAAGTACCTTAGCACATAATGGAAGCATCCGGTTAAAGTTTAGAAAGAAAAAAACTTTGAACTGCCCAAAATAGCATCCAGAAGAAGACTGATTGAATAACATCCGAACATATTAAGACTAAAGTCATTCGGAAGATATAGATAACAACAAAGGGGAAAGTTTCAAAATTCACTTTTCCCTTCACCTTTTTGGTCTAAGAGTCAAAGATCATTTCCCCTTATGAAAGACAAAAATGATAGCTAGCACTTTTCAAAAAATGACAGAAGGACTGATATAGGAAAGAGAAAAGGTAACAACCTTTTTACCTAAACCAATTAGAAAGGCGCGTGAAGGTCACATATCTGAACCTCTGGCATAAAAGTTGGTGAACCACTAAAATACGAGGAAAAAAACCACTGACAACTTTTCAGCCCCAATCCCAAGGATTCAAACGGGTCAAAATCTGAGTCTAATGGATTGATCAATGGCTTCGAAAGAGCCATATATTACTTGATCAAAGGTGAAGATTTAATTCAACATCAACAACTCATAACGGCTACATTTATGATAGAAGCCTATAAAAGGAAAGCTTCAGAAGTTGAGAAGGTGCTGATTGTTTTGGGAAAGCATACACAAGAAAATCTGCTACTACAATTAGTAACATAATCCCTCCAAGAATCAAACCATTCCAAATCTATTGTAAGGATTCCCAAGTGAGTTATAAACTTGAGGAACTCCAAAACCAAAATCTTTGAGAAAAACAAAGTGAAAAATCTCATACTAGGGTGAGTAGTGAGATTGGGATACAGCTTAGAGTTGGTGCTTTAAGTGGGATATCCCTATAGTACTTAGCTTAGGTTTGGGTAGAAATATAAGTGGTATAACCTACTAAAAACAAGAGGACTCAGCTAGGAGTTGGTGCTTCTAGTGGTATATCCTACATCCAGAAGAAGCCACTATCTAGAGACAAATTTTAAGGCTTAATTCCTGCCAGTTGGAAAGGAATCCCCTAGTGGAAAAATCTCAGAGGAAGAAAACTCCAGGGACTGGAGTAGGCAGGGCCAAACTAGGATAAAACAACTGTGTTTTATTTTGTAACTCTTTACATTATTGCATAACATTTCATATTTGCGTTATCGGGATCCATTATATCCGGAATATAATCAAATACACTATACAAGACCCTTTAAAGTCTGCTTATTTCCACAAAAAGGGTCATACAGCCCCCCCCCCCTTTCTGACCTTATTTAGACCCTTGCAGGACCAACAAGTGGTACCAGAGCTAGTGCTAACAACTAGAGATCTAACAATCTCGATCTAAAGGTCCATATTTTGATCCAAGAATCAAAATGAGTTTCCAAAACTCACAACTCCTTCTGGAGGGTATGTCTATTACCCATCCTCCACTCTTCACCGGTGAACACTACACGTTCTGGAAGAACTGGATGAAGAACTTCATTTAGGCATAAAGTATGATGGCATAAATGGCCATTAAAAATGGCCCATATGATCCTACTCATGAAGTAGAGGGTATGGTAACCCAAAATCCATCCAACTTATGGGATGATAATGATTATAAGAGATTGCGTGAAAATGCAAATGCTATTAACATGCTTCATTATGCTCTTAGTGCAGCCGAATTCAATAAGATATTCGAATGTGAGACCGCACAAGAGATTTGGTAGAAACTGGAAGTGACCTATGAAGGAACAAACAAGGTCAAAGAGGCCAAAATTGATCTACTCCAACAAAAGCTGGAATCTTTCAAGATGGAGCCTAAAGAGTCAATCATCAGCATGAACACTAGATACACCAATCTAGTGAATGAGATGAAGAGGCTCGAAAAGGAAATCTTTGAAGTAGAGATGGTTAAGAAGGTGCTCCAGAGTCTCACCAAGGAGTGGGGTAACAAAAAAGATAGCCATTGAGGAGGCTCATGACTTGAACTTTTATAGTTATGATGAGCTTATTGGCAATCTCCTGACTCAACAGCTATTCTTGGAGAGATATAGCCAATAAGAGAAAAAGCCTGAAGAAAGGAAGAAGGCTATTGCAATCAAGGTAGACTCCACGGGATTAGCCTCCTCCAGATCAGACAAATAACTAAAGGAATCTTGTTATAATTAATAAGATATGGTTATGCTATCCAAATACTTTAATAGATTCATGAACAAGAAAGATAGGAGGAATTGCAAAAGATAAAAGTCCAACAGATCAAAGGAAGGCACCTCTAGAAGAGATAGGTCCAGAAATAATCTAGAAGATAAGAAGGATCCGGAGAAAGAAGTTGCCTGCTTCGAATGTGGAGAGAAAGGCCATTTCAGAACCAGATGCCCCAATCTCAAAAGAGACAAGAAACACAAGAAGAAGGCAATGGTGGCCATATTGAGCAATAGTGAGGAAAGCAATACCTCATCTTCAACAAAAGAATAAGAAGAGAATGCTAATTATGCATTTATGACACTGACTAATCTGGAAGTAGAACAATCTGGAAGAAATCCATCTAATCAAGACACTGTATAAATTAAAGAATCGGAATCAGAGATAACTAGTACTGAGGTAAACTCTCACTCTAATTCTGTTTCTAACTTTGAACTTGCTAGAGCTTTAGGGATTGTGATTAAGAATGTGAGAAAGAACCCAAAAGCTATCAAATCCCTACGAAGACAAGAACCGAAACTTGCTGAAGATGTTGAGGCATTAGCACAAGATGTCAACCTGATAAGAGCCACAAAGCACATTGATGTGGTTGAAGAAAATTTCATAAGAAATTAAGTGAAAATCTTAAGTGCAAACTTAACTGGGTTAGATAGGGAGCTCACTCTGATGAAGGAAGCATCCAGAAGGAAACCAGGTCCTTCACAACAAAGAAGGAATCCAAAGCAAGGAACACAAAGAAATCAAAACTCTGTTGGTAAAAAGAATCGAGGACCATCAAATCAAAAAGAGAAGAGACCTCAAAAGCAACCTCAAGCATAGAGATACATAGCTGGTCAAAAGGGAAAAGCCAAAGTTGTCCATAATGGGCAACCTAAGAAGCAAAGAAAAACCTATAGAGTAGAGATTGCACCTCCAACAAGCTTCCGGATACATATTGGACAAACAAGCATACAAGAAGCTGGATAAATTGAAACTTATGGAAAGGAGGATCTTGAAAAGATCCAGAAGAAGTAGGAGCAGAACAGACCTATCTCAGGGTGCAGATTTTGGGGGAAAAACAATCATTTTACTAAATTCTGTAGATAAAAAATGGTTATCATGATGTTCATTTTTGGCCTAAAATGGTTGATAACCCGAGAGGACCCAAATCTGATTGGGTAACCAAACCCACTTGATCTGTTTTATAGGTATGCTTTAGATCCACAGTAGATCAACACATATGGTACATTGATAGTGGATGCTCAAGGCACATGACTGGTGTGAGGTGTCGATGGCGTATGGGTCTCCTTTGGCACGTTGGTGAGAGGCAGGGCCCACTACGGGTTGGTTGGATTTATTTAGGCGTGATGAAACCATTTAGTTCAAGTTTGCACATTTTAGCCAATTTTATGAGTAAATAATTATGACCCAAATCTTGATATAAACGATAGAGTCGCCACCTAAGTTGTCTACTTGGGAAAAAGTTTTGGTACGGTTCCCATTGGGCGGGAGACTCATACCTTTTGGATCAGATATTCAGGTATCGGATGAGTCACTTATTTCTCATTTAGTTAATTCAAAATTACATTCACCGCGTAAAACTGTTTTGTTTTCATCCTTTAGGGAATTATCACTTAAAGCGTATTTTCTACACTCTTTCATATCAAATACAAGTGTTCAATAGTTTACAATAAAGCACAAATAATAAATGGGGGAATAAAAATTACAACTGGGGGAAAATGGGGGAATTGCAAGTGAACCCATACACTTGTTCTAAATTATATATAAAAAAAATTCGCTTGCATGGAAACATTAGCACAATTTTTAGCACATTATAAGTCAGCATTTTATTACGAAAAATGTGATTATGTTAGCGTGGCGGTTTTATAATCGATAGTGCCCCGGGCGGCTTCTAGGATCGGAAAGAAATGACAGGTCTTCAATGTATTTTGGTGTGAAAACACATTTTAATTTTTTGTGGGTTGATTTACCAGATTATTAGTGAAATTGATCGCATGGCAATTGGTGATGTTGGATTCATTTTACCGATAAAAGAAATACAAAATAAAACAATCTTCTGCCTTTGGGGCTAGTACCCGTACAAGTGAGGATACACCCATACGGCTACTGGTGGGACCTGTACGAGTCTAAGGGGACCCATACGGGTCCTGTCAGGATTGAGGCAGAATCTTATTTCATAGAGAAAACTGAAATAGATCTAAAGAAAATAACAGAGAATGAGATTTCCTTTTATACGAGTATGGCGTACTAGTACAACCAATATAGTGGTATATTAGGTACTAACAAGGCTCGTATTATTCAGGGTCAGACCCTAAACAAGAATAAAAGAACAGATAGTATAGAATAGATGGAGAACTACAATAAAATAAATGAGATGTGAGTCTCTTTAAAACTCAGGAGCGTACCTTTATGTGATGAATCTACTTTGGAGCGATTCCAATGCCGAATAGAAGCTTTATCAAACTATAACCTTAAAAACTTATTGGAAATCATTTTCCTATATGCTATTTGATTCTAATATTTTTCTCTTATGTTTTCCTAATTGTTCTCAATTGTTCGCCTTTTGAAATAAAGCGAAATGCCCCTTTATATAGGTAAAAATGGTGTGTGAATGCATTAAATGGCTGATTTTATGCGTTTATTGCTGATTTTATTCATTTATAGATGATTTTATTCATTTATGACTCATTTGAGGCATTAAAACTGACTATTTAGGCATCTGGGGGATTGGTATGGGTGGCTTGGACCGGTACGAGTCCTGTGAGGACTAAATTGGGCAATTCTAGAAGTTTTTGGATCGGTACGGTTGGTTAGACCCGTACGGGTCTAGGGGACCTGTACGAGCCAGTATAGACTAGTCCGACCAGTTTTCCCTAAAACTTCTCACAACTGCTCGAAACTGTCTGAAATCGACCAATTTTGACTGGTTTTGACCAGTTTTGATCGTTTTGATCATTTTAGACCTTTTAGGGCTTAGGCACTAGTTTTCTAAGGTTTAGGTTTGATAAAGCTTGATCAAACAACATTAAAACCACTCCAAGTAGATAACACCTATAGAAGAATGCATTATATAGCTTCATCATAGTTTCATTAGTAGGACTGTTGAAATCCAGTGCTCACAGACTGCCCCTCATGGGATCACTACAGATAGTGTGAGCATGAGCTTTTCGATGACCCGCGAAATGATGATGACTTTTTGCTCTAACCTTTTACGGTCTAGTTGTTCTATTCTTTTAGAATTGAATTGCGTTTGGTAAGCTTCTGTTGACGAATTTATGCCTTTGACCCTGATTAATAATGATTAACTCGCATTTAGAATTAACTGTTTCCCTTCCCCTTGTATCCAATAATTTGTTTCACAATCTTCAATTAGATACAAACATTTTCAGCAAGTCTCGTTTATATCGTTATATTCTTGACTCTCCACGCTTTCCGGAATATTAAGAATTGCCTTAATTGGATAATCGTACTAAAAGTTGTGAGCGTTCGAAATCCGCCCCTTGTCGCCCCCTCCTTTTTTGACTTTTTTCCCGCCGATGCCCCTGCTCCGACGACGACGGCCGGCGCCATCGCCGGACAGGGAAGCAGCATGGTCTACACGGTGGGCCGCGTGGCTCATGTGGCCTAGTGCAGTCTCCCAGGCTTGGGAGACCTCGCCTGGGCCGCATCATGTGACGCGGCACAGGTTGGGCCCTGTCACATGACACGGAGCAGATTGGGCCCCATCAGCGACGCGGCCTTGGCGCGGGATGCCCCTTTCTCTGCAATTTTTTGGGTTTTTCGTGCTCCCCTAGTTGGGTTTTATTACTTTTCCATCAAATCTAAAAATTTGGGGGATTAATTGAAGAATTTGCACTCTCTAGGGTCTATAAAAACCCAAAAAAAATCAGATTTACAGGACTTTTGGCTCATTTGATAAAAAAACTCAGATTTTAGAATTTCTTAGTGTTCTTTAAGAAGATAAAAGTTTTATAAAATGGTGGAAATAAAACATCCTAGTTTTCTAAACTTTATTAGACTTGATTCTTTAGTTAAATCATTAAAATCAAGTAGAAATCTTAGGTAAAAAATTGATTTAAATAGGATTTAGGGACTTTTTACAAATCACCAAATCCCTTACTAAAATGGTCACTGTTTCGTCAGGTTTCGTTACAAATCTATCACAAAGCTTGTCAAACGTCCGGTTCGAGTCTTGAGGGTGGATTCACGGCCTTTAGGTAACTTTCTGAGTTCCAATCTATTTCATTTAATTATTTATTGTCTTTTGCTGTGTTTTGGTTGGTTTTCCGGGTGTTTGGCCCTTATTTTTGACTTTTTTGTGATTTTCCGGCAAAACTTCGGTTGACCATTCTGGCGAACGTCCGGCCGCCTGCGCGATATGGCTGGCCGACTCAGTCGGCCAACGTGTCGCTCAAGCAGCCAATCGCTTTTTCTCCAGATTTTCTTGGGTTTTTCCCCTCAAACTGAAAAACCAAAGTTATTTTAGCATTTTAAGTCCAAATCTACTGTAATAATGTAGGAAATGACTTGAAGTGTCAATAATCTTGGGTTTTCAGGCAAAAAATGTCGATTTTGGCTTGTTTAGACACTTTTTTCGGTAGACCACTTCAGTAGGCAGAAGCCCGACTGAGTGTCATCTAGGCCACCTTGCTGCGTCGGCCTACCATGTCACTGAGTCGGCCTACCACCTCACTGAGTTGGCCTACTGGTAAAAAAGTTCAAATGGTCCCTATTTATTTTATTTTGTGTTTTTGGCCCTCTTTTGTCGTTTTAATGCATTTTTAGCCCCGATTTTCGCCCAAAAAATCTCCAAAAATTTCAAATAATCTGAAATTAATTAAATTATTTTTTATAATTAAATTGGTTAAATGTCTATTTAATGGCTTAAAAATGGTTTTTTTACCTAATAAATCTAAATAAACCCTTTTCCAACAATTAAAAATCCCAAAATATTTTCTAGAATTTTCTTCACACTTTTTTAGGTTGTTTAGTTTATTTAATTAATTTTTAGGTTATTTAGATGCTTATTCTAATACCAAAATATTATATTTTTAGTCCCGAAAAAATCGAAAAATATGTTTTCTCCATGTTATGTATTTATTTTCTACCATTTATTTATATATGCTTTATTCGTGATTATTATTCGCATATATCTTTCGCCTCGTTTGGAGCCAGGTTCGAGTCCGTAAGCTCGGTTAAAACTCGGTTTCGCCCGTTTAATTATTTATCACTTTATTTATTTTTTGGCATTAGAAAAATGTGTAGGTATTCGTAAAGACTTATAATAGTTATTTTATTTGCTTTATTTACCACATTTTGTGTGATGTATGACATATAAACCGAAAACTCTAAACAATAACCGGATTTAAATCGTATAAGGACTAAATTAGAGTTTATTAAAATATAAATGGTTTGATTTAAAAATTGAAAAGTAAGCAACATCATCCGGACTCAGAATCTCTATTTTAAAGTACGGTCTAACCACCCAGTGGGAATATCGTACCCAAATTTCCGATGGAGCTTAACCGGGTGGCGACTCTATCTTAAAATACGGGATTTCAAGTCTCGTATCTCTTAACATGCAAATCGGACTTAAACTCACTTTTACCATTATTTTCATCACGCTTAAAATAAGGATAATCCCTTAGCACGCTTCACAGCGTTGTTTTTTTCCGCCCCCCATACTATGCATCTCACGCGGTCCTCGCGGGCGAGAAATTGGTCGCTAGCTCACAGTGGCGACTCTGCTGGGGATTTCCTTTTAAACTTAAAACTTGAAAATTGCTTTCATTTTTGAAATCGTTAAAGGATTTTAATGATGTGCCTAAATCAGTTTTAAATCAACGCTTTGCTTCTTATACCTTTTTCATCCACTTAGTTAGTTTCTAAGTTTTAAGGTGCCATTTTTATCACCCCCGTGAAGCTCACTTGTATACCTCATTCCTGCCAGGAATTGAGGATATTTATGGATGGAACACTTGTTTCAACCAACGTGTACTTCCCGCGGTCGCACTCATTTGAGGAGTGGTTGAGTTATACGGAATGAAGGTAAATGAGACTCTTCTACAGTGTCATTCGTGGCACCAGCAATTTGAGACTATGAACCATAATAAATCTTTCCATAGCAACTTCCCCTTACGCTCACCGGAATAATCTAGATTTAGGTCGCATACTTTCTTACCATTTCCTTGCGCTAGAGTTAACCCCAGACTGCAAATTGGCGTTGTGCGGGAGTCATAAGCTTGGAAGAGTTTTATTCATTTTTCGTGTGCTACTTGTGTTATGCTCATTCATGCAAAACTCATGCATAGGCCGCCTGTGGCCAACCTTTATTTTTGGTTTTCGCTTACCTCTACTCTCCCCTTGCTTGAAGGGGGAATTTAAAAAAATGCCTTAGATCGTTTAAGTCCCGACGACCCGTACCTAGTTTGCTAGGCATAGCAAGGAATTCACACATCTAATGTTATTTTAGGGTTAAGCTTCGCATCATAGCTCTTCTGCTCTCTACCTTTGGTATTCATCACTCAAATATTTATGTAATCATCCATCTCATTGATGGTTCGATTTGGGCTGATCATCTTCCGGTTTCTCTAGCTAGGTCAAGACATCCCCATCGTTGTAGTCCTCTTTGGTTGTGCCTAGATCGCAATTTAATCTGCTGGCTACAGAGTTTAGTGTCAGAATCAGTTCTTCTTGCCATGTCTGATCCGCGTATGAATGATGCATCTCATAAGAGCACTCCTTCCCTTTCTCCTTCCCCACCTCATCAAAGTCAGGGTCAGAGGCAATCCCAGCTGGGTTTTGAGTTGGCTAATGCTATGGCTATGTTCCTGCAATCGGATATATTTCGGGCCACTATTCGAGAGCAAGTTAGATTGGCTCTTAGGGAGGAAAGAGAGACTTTAAGGCCAGCAAGGCCAGTAATTCAAGCTCAAGGAGATATCATTTAGAATATGGCTAATTAGTCTCCGCCGGTTTAGAATCAGTTTTCAACCCCACCGCTTCATCCTATCCAGCAGAGCCAATTTTAGTTTGGTCAAAGTTCTTCTCAGCCACCCTTGTCATTTGCTCCACCAACCTTTGGTTTTCCTCCCCCTGTACCTTCGAGGCCCATTAGCCAAGCTCCTATATTCCCGGCTTTCTCAGGGGGTTTTACCCTACAAATGGTTATTCTAATCAGAGGCTGCTAATGTCATTTGCGCCATCTTCCCCCAATTTTGTGGTTACCCCGCATGGAACTACTTACCCTCAAAATCCTTTTGGTCGCCTCCAGATCAAGACCCCGGCTCCTCCGCTATTTTAGTTTGGATCACCTTTAGTGCTCAACGACCAGGTCATGCAGCCTCCGGGCATGACATCATGCAACTAGGTCATGCAACCTCCGGGCGTGGCACCTAAAATGGTGGCTTTCTTCAGGCAATTTCTGAATAGGGGCAAGGATAAGGAAGAAGTGAGAGATGATGATTAGGTGCTCAAGAATTTTTCAATGCCCCGAATGGAGGCTTATTCAGGTGAGGGACCCCCAAGTCCCACATAGTGATGTATGAACGGATCATGATTGTGCAAAAGATTGGGGATAAAGTGATGGCTAAGTTATTCCCGTGTACCCTTTCAGGCACTACTCTCGAGTGGTACAATACTCTCCCAAAGTCCACAATCCTAGATTGGAAACTCCTATCTGAAGCTTTGATTGTCCACTCTGGATTTAATTCCATAATGGAGACCACCATTCAGCATCTTGAGTCAGTCAAACAAAAGTAAGGTGAATCCTTCAAGTCATATTTCAACAGATGGATGGCCACTCAGGTTCTCTTAAATCAAAAGCTCAGCTTAAAAGAAATGATCCCAAAGGTGGTTGATGGGGCTCTCCCGATGCTTCAAAAAGAAATGGAAACCAACTCTTTCGAATCCTATCAGAAAGTTTTTGAAAAAGCTAAAAAATTGAGCGCTGAGAGGAGAAAGAAAAGGCTAACAAATCAAGCGAGAATCGCCCGTGGTTTAAGAAGAATGAATCTAGTGAAATTTCCCCAGCTCCTGCCAAGGGTAAGTCACCTGTGGTACAAACCGTGGCCTAAGAGGAGGTATCAGCAGTTCAAGTCTCTCCCCCTTCTAAGCAACCATTTTTATCCCTATGGAAGTTACCCCTTGGTGTAATTTTTGCTAAAATGTATAAAGTAGGCCATTTGAAGCCTCTATGCGATATCTTGGCTCCTTGACCGGATGAAAAGGGAAATTTCTGCAAGTTTATATGCAAAAAGGGCATCAGACTGATCAGTGTAAGGCTCTCGATTCCAATATCGCTCGTATGGTCAAAGAGGGAAAAATGGCTGAGCCGGCTAGGAAGTCGAGCACTATAGAAAACCCTTTGCCTAATTTTGGGGGCAAGGCCTCTATGATCAGTTCTAACATTAAGGAAGAGTATGTTTTGGAAATAGTATCTGAGGAATTCGTAATGGCTATCGGCTCTGGTCTCCCTTCGAGCTTTGTATTTGATATGATCTCATAGTCCAATCCTATGGTAAGCTCCATGGAAATTGAAGAAATGGGGCAAGAAGAGGAGACCAAAATAGAAGATGTGGAAATGGTAAAACCGACATTGTTCAATGTTAATGATTATGTTCTAAAGGGAGAGTATTCTGATGAAGAGTTTCAGGGTTTCAATGTGGATGAGTATGAGCTTCAAGATTTGTCATTGGTGTATGAGGAACTACCGTATCTATTTGAAACCCCGGCCATAAAAAGCGTATCGATTGATGGAATTCTCCATGTCACTCATAGTGGTCAAGTGTACCAGCCTAAAGACAATTTTCTCCACATTGAGAATGATCCAATCCTGAACCCCGTTAAAATGTAGCTAAGCCATTGGCACCGTCTCCTCAGGTTAAGATAAGTCCCGATGTCGATCCTTTGATTACTCAATTATAGATAACTCAAGTCCATTTCAGCATTTGGCAATTATTTTTTAGTTCTGATGATTACCATCGGGCTCTGATTAAGAGGCTTTTGGAGCTTAAAGCAAAGCCTGCTACTTTTATTGTTGAGATGTGCAACATGATAGGGAAAGGAATACCGCTCCCAAGAGGGGATGATCTGATAATGTTCTCTAATCATGACCTTCCACCTGAGGGGTGCTCTCATAACCGAGCCTTGTTCATCTATGCCCAGGTCCTCAATAGAATTATCCCGTGCATCATGGTTGATGACGGTTCCTAATTAAATCTCCGCCTTTGAAGGTTCTTCCTTATTTAGGTCTATCCGGGGAAATGCTCAAGAAATCCAACACTGTCATCCGTGCCGATGATGATTCGAAGAGGGATGTGACTGGGGTTTTCAAACCCAAAGTGACTATAGGGGAATTTTTACTAAGGTTTAGTTTACCGTCATCGATATTCCAGTCACCTATTCCTTAGGCCGTAGCTTCATTCCATGGGAGCAGCCTCATCGACACTCCATCAAAAGATCAAAGCCATGGGGAAAGATGGGAAGATTAAGGTTATTAAAGCTGATCATGCCTCGGTCATGGCCATTATGAAAGCCAAGGAGGAGTCTGGCTTTTGAATGGCTGTTATCAGTAATGAGAAACCTAAGGCCCCTTGTTATAAGCGCTACTCGTCTATAGCGAGGAAGTTGATGAAGAAGCATAGCCATGAGCAGGGACAATGTTTAGGCAAGCACTTTGGGTGAATTGTCGATCCTATCCCAATCAAGAAGCACCCAAAGCGAGCTAGTTTTAGGTACACTCCAATGAAGATTTATAGGCGTGTTCATCAGTTCTACTATAACATGGTGACTATTTGTGAGGTTCAGGGAAAGAGTGTCTATAAAGGAGAATCCGAGCCTGTTGAGCATGATGATCAAGTTTGGTCGGGTTTTAAGATCTTCAAGGATGTGTATAACTTTGAGAAGAACTGCTTTATTAAGGAGGGGGAGAGCTCAATCAAGCCGATATCTGTTGTTGCATCTAATGGGAAAAATAAAGGGAAGTTATTTTTGGATTCAAATAAAGAGAAGCCTGTGGACCCAGAAGTTGAAGATGTTGTGGCTACTATGTCTAAGGCCACGTTTGTTCTGCTTAAGAAGAAGTGGAAGAACAATGATGAAGCCAATCCTCTGGCCGATGCTGTGAAGAAGCTCGCCCAATCTCTTGCTACTGAAGAAGGTATGTTGTCTTCCAATCAAGTGAAAGCCTGGATCACGATCTGGATGACCTGCTTATAGAACCTACCGAGGGTGTCAACTCTGCTGATGCTGCTGCTCAAGACCCTTTGCCTGTGGAGGATGACTCTATCTATGATGATGTAATTTTAATATTTCCAGTGTTTTTTATGAGAACAATGTAGCCTATAAGGCCTTTAATTCATCGAAAGATTTTGATTTCGCTTATTTGCTTGATGTTTCACCCGATGGGCCCATGCATTCATTTAATCATAAGCATAATATGTTCAGTATTCATGACGTTTCATTAACTGAAATAAACTTGAGTACAAATGATAACCCTAAAATGGTAACCCTTTCTAACGACTTAACCCCTGAGATAAAAAGTGAGATAATTAAAGTGCTAAAAGATGATGTTAATGCTTTTGCTTGGTCGCATATGGACATGCCTGGTGTCGATCGCCATATCGCCGAGCATCGTATCCTAACCGATCCTAGATTCCATCCTGTCAAGCAAAAATTCTGAAGAATGAGACCTGAGTAGGCCGATAAGGTTAAGGCAGAGGTTGCTTACATGATTGATGCTAAGCATGTCAAAGTCATTGAATATCCAAGCTGGTTGTCTAATATTGTCCCGATTCTGGAGAAGGATGGAAGGGTAAGGGTTTGTGTGGATTATCGGGATCTGAACAAGGCTTCACCGAAAGACAATTTTCCTCTACCTCACATCAATGTGCTAATTGATAGCTCTGTCAGGGCCGTAATGTACTCATTCATGGACAGGTTCTCAGGGTACAATCAGATTCTATTAGATATAATCGATAAGGTTAAGACAGCTTTCATCATAGAATGGGGAGTATTCTACTATTGCGTTATGTTGTTTGGTCTGAAAAACGTTGGGGCAACCAATCAGTACGATGTCACCACTCTCTTACATGACATGATCCACAAAGAGGTAGAGGTTTATATGGATGACATGTTGGTTAAGTCTGCTACCAAATAAGAGCACCCCGCGGTTTTGGATAAGTTTATGACTCGCATTGAGAAATATAACTTACGCATTAATCCGAAGAAGTGCATATTTAGGGTTACATTAGGAAAGCTTTTAGGCTACGTGGTCAGTCAAAGAGGGATTGAAATAGATCCAGATAAGATTAAAGCAATCAGGGATATGGCCGCTCTAAAGATAGAAAAAGAAGTCTGGTCTGTCCTTGGTTCCATTCAATATGTCAGTAGGCTCATTTCTCGCCTCACCACAATCTTTAAGTTGTTAAAGAAGCATCAGCCGATTATATGGGATGAGCATTGGCAGATCGCATTTGACAAAATCAAGGCTTACCTTCTTCACCTACCCGACCTTTGTCCCCCCACCCCAGGGAAGCTGCTGATCTTTTACTTAGCAATTGATGATTCCACCATAGGGGCAATGTTGGTTCAGGAAGATGACAGTAAGAAGGAGCATGTAGTGTACTACTTAAGTAAGAAGCCTTTGGATTATGAAGCTCGTTATTCAATTGTCAAAAAGATGTGTGCTGCCATGGTTTAGTTAACTAAGAAGTTATGCCACTAGTTTTAGTCGTACAAGGTTCAAGCCGTTGCTAAGGTTGACCCAATGAAATATCTTTGTCAGTCGCCAACCTTTTCTGGCAAGTTGTCTAGATGGTTACTGTTGCTTTCTAAATTCAATATTGAGTATGTCACGATGAAGGTTATCAAAGACAGAGCAGTTGCAGAATTTTTGGCAAACCAAGCTCTCGAGTCCGATTATGTCGAGAACTTGGACTTTCCCAATGAGCAATTGGCTATGATTGATGTACCCAATCCTATATGGACTATGTATTTTCATGGTGCCGTGAATAGATTTAGAGTGGGCCCTATAGTTATCTTATTCACACCCAACAATGAAGTTACCCCTCAATCTAAGCGTTTGGAGTTTCCCACTACTAATAATGGGGCCAAATACAAAGCTTGTCTATTTGGTCTTGAAGCCCTATTGCTTGTAGGGGCAAAACATATTTCTATGATTGGAGATTCGGCCTTGGTCATCTATTAAGTTGTGGGAGATTGGGAAATCAAAGAAGAGTCTCTCCGTCCTTATGTTAATGTCGTTCATGATTTATCAGCTAAATTCAAGACATATCTCTATCAGCATGTCCCTCGAGATAAAAATTAGATGGCTGATTCCTTAGCTACATTAGCTTTGATGTGGGAAGGTCCTCAGTGCCAACCCATTTGCCCTCTGATCTTAGTTTTGGTGAAGGTTCCCTACCATTCACGCGATATCGCCCAAGTCTTCACCATCAGTGACGAACCCTACTGTTATTCGAACATTATGCAATTTCTCTAAAATGGTTAATATCCCTGAGGGCGCTACTGAATCTGTTCATGCTACGCTCCGCAAATTGGACTTTTAATTTAGGATTATGGATAATGATCTCTTCAAGCAAACTTTCGATGGTTTGTTGCTCTGGTGTTTGACTGAATCAGAAGCTCATTGGGTTGTAGGAGAGGTTCATACGGGTGATTGTGGACCACACATGAATGGCCTGGGCTTAGCCAAGAAAATTTAGCGGATCGAGTATTTTTGGTTAACTCTGATCGCCGACTGTGTCTCTGAGGTTAAGAGGTGTCACCAGTGTGAGATTTACAGAGATATTCAACATCTTCCACCTACTGAACTTCACAATTTATCTACTCCTTGGCCATTCTAGGTATGGGGGATAGATATAATTGGTAAGATTCGGCCATCGTCAACTAATGGACAACGCTTCATCATTGTGGCAGAGGATTATTTCTCAAAATGGGTGGAAGCCGAATAAACACCAGTATTACCGCCAAGAAGATGGCCAAGTTCATTGAAAAGCACATTTTTGCTCGGTATCGTATACCACGTCATATTGTATCGAATAATGGGGTTCAGTTCCAAGGAGCAACCTCAGAGTTGATTAAGAAGTATGGTATAGAGCATCATAGAACTTTGCCATACTGTCCTCAAGCCAATGGTATGGTGGAGCCAGCCAATAAGTCTGTTAAGAAAATCCTTTCTAAGACCATAGCTGGTTATCGAGATTGGGCTGATAAGTTACCGTTTGCCCTTTAGGGGTACTGAACAAGCATCTGAACTCCTACAAGTCAAACCCCTTCTCCTTGGTTTACAGTATGGAAGCGGTTTTACCTATTGAAATTATGATGAATTCTTTGTGAGTGGCACTCGAAATCTAAGCTCGAAGAGACTGAATGGGCAAAAGCAAGGTTTGAGCAGCTGAATACACTGGACGAGCAATACCTGAAAGCCTTAGATAGCCTCCAAATGTGTTAGCAGCATATAGCAAGAGCTTACAATAGTTGGGTCAAGCACCATAGGTATCCTTTGAAAGCTGGAGACTTGGTCCTGAAGCAAGTAAAGCCTACCACCACTGACCCAAGGGGGAAGTTTCGACCAAATTAGGAAGGACCTTAAGTGATTAAGAAGGTTCTTGGTAAAGGCGGAATGAAAATCATGGACATGGATTGTAATGAGTTCATGAACCCTATCAATCAGGATCGATTAAAGCGTTATCATATCCAAATCAAAAGGATCAAATCCAGAAAAGAGGCACATGAAAAAATAAGTAAAATCAAATCACCGGATGAGTGGTCTTATACTATTCGGGCAAAAATTAGGGTGTATCCCGCTAATTGGTATTCTACAAACCAATCAGGCAAAAGTTAGGGTGCAAAAATAGCCTACTAGACTGAAAACCCAAAAAGGGCGGTCTAGGCAAAAGTTAGGGTAAAAGTGAGTCATGAGAGATGTTGACTAGAAAACCTTCATAGGCTAACTAACACCACAGTTTAAGTTGGTAGAAATGGCTATCATCATCATGTACTCAAGCTTAATTCAATTAACGAAAATGTCTCTTTTACTGAGCTCTTATGTTTATGTGCAAATGAATATATTGGGCCCTAAAGGCGAAATGTTGCAGATAAGTAGAGTTTAGGATGTGACTTAACTTAAATTCTAGTACGCCAGATGAAATAAAAATCATAAGAAATATAAAGAGGCATAAATCCCGATAGGCTGAAAACATCTAGGCCTATGCAAAAGCCGGAAAGTCCGCTGGATTAAAAACCCAAAAAGGGCAGTCCAGGCAAAAGTTGGGATATAAAAGCAGTAAATAAAAGTCTAATAGGCCTAACACAATGTTCAGGCCTATGCAAAAGTAAAGACAAATGAAAATAAAGATAGTGCGGTCATCAATCACCCAGAAGGCCATGCACCCTCATCATCATCATCATGGTCATAATCGAAGTCGAAAGCTCGAACTAGCTTCTCATCTGCTGACAAAGGATTGTATCCCACCTGCATGTCTCTCCACTCAAACCACGAGCCAGGTGCTTCGCATGACTCCATAATATCCCAACCTGTCGAAGCCACCCTTGGTAGAATCTATCGGTAGTGATAACGTCTAGCTGATCATAATCTAGGGTCTCATAGCTCGCTTGCTTGACCTATACCTCTCTAGCATGGTCTAAAAGATAGGCTGAGAATGGCCTGGCCTCAAAATCATCCAAGTCTAGTGGGACCCTCTGTCATTGCCCCCACTATCGGCATAAGCGATAAGCCGAGTAATGCTTAAAGTACCATAGCCCTACAAGTTAAACATCAGAAATCTCCTACCAGTGGTAGACCCAGTGAATGTCTGAATCAGATAAGCCCTCCATGATCACAGTCCAATCGCCAGCCGTCAGGGCATCATGGCCAACAGTGATATGAGCTCTCCCATGATAATTCCTAAGCTCGTATTGTCTCGGATTTCCCCAAGGAACCTGGAGCAAAGCTAGCTTCTCTAAGAGATAAACCTACAATTCAGATTCAGTGTCAAATTTAGATTCAGATTCAGATTCAGTGTCAGATTCAAATTTAGATTCAGTTTTAGATTCAAATTCAGATTCAGTTTCAGTTTTAGTTTCAATTTTAGAATTAGATTTAGATTCAGATTTAGTTCCAGTTTTAGATTCAGATTTAATTTCAGCTTTAGACTCAGATTTAGATTCAGTATTGGTTTAGAGTCAGTTAAGAGGAATACATGTAGTATAGAGAAGTGGTCTCTGATGCAGTCAAGATCACTGACAGCTCTATCCAGATGGAATAGGGTCTCATCTAACCCTAGAAATAATGGAGATATGCCCACTGAGGCCCGTCTAATGATTGAAACTAGCCAGAATGGGGCAACAGTGCCAACCCTGCAGATAAACTCAGCCATAAGCAATAGAGCCACCATAAAAGGATAAGAAATATGAGACTTGGGAGTGGCTATGCACCAATCAAGTACCCTGTTGAGATTGAATCCCAATGATCCAGGAATCCAGGAAAGAAAAGTAATAGGGGTATCCAGGTTCCATAACCCGATCAGTTGATCCTCAGCTCCAAAGTGCACCTCTGGCATAGTAAAGCGTATCCTATGAGTGCAGATCATCCTTAGAATAGCGTGATACTCCTCCACCATTAGGCACAACTCAAAGCTCGAGAAGTGGAATACATGGTCCATCAGGTCCCAATAGAGGAATGTTGCATGGAGGAAGGCCACGTTCATCGGCCTACTAGAAATATATCGAAGTCCTGCTAATCCGAAAATCTCCAGCCTCTCCTGATCAGAGTTCGCTAAAGTGCGCATAAACTGCCTCAACCTAGCATTATATATCTCCATTAATGATCTCTCTCTATAAATCGCCTATCAAATAAGGTTGCATTCAATAATTCAGATGATTATAAGCATTAATTAGTTCGTTCCTAGTCAAGCATCTATCATGCGTAGCATTCATCTAATGAGCAAACAAAGTAATCAAACAAGCAAACAAGCCAAGCATCACGCAATCAAATCATCCATAAGTTCACCAGTGCATCAATAAAAATAAAAATGCATAAGAGTAAGGGCTTATCCGAGGTTGCCCTCGGACCTCCCCTCTGAGGCAGTAGGCCTTGAAGTTCCACCCATGCTAAATCCAGGAGGGAAAGCTGGACCTATAGGACGCATCCCTGGAAAGCTCATCATCTCCAAGGTAGCCTAAAAGTGCACAGACTAGCTCGCATCGATCATAGTGATCTCAGTATCATCTCCCCTATGGCTATGGCTGCCATCGCGAACTTTTGCCTCCCTCTCTAATTGGTTTTACCGCTCCTCCACTCTCTCAACTTAGCCCCTTAACATCTCCATCTCTCATTTATACTGCTCCTTCTGCTGAGCTAGTCGCCTCTCATAGTCTGCTGCCTCTCGAGCTAGCTGGCCCTCATAATATATCCTCTCTCGATCCTGCTGGCTTCAATAATCTGCATACTCGTGCTCAATCCGCATCCGCTCCTCTCGCTCACTCCGATACTTGTATTACTCCATCCCGACTAAGAGCTGCAAATATTTGTGATCAGCCCAACAATTTATGTATTCAAGTCATACATGCATAAAGCTAACAAATATCCTATATGCTTTTCTTATTTCAAATCTTAATAAGTTGTAAGACAGAATCTTACCTAGCCTGCGGAATCCTGTGCAATGACCAAGTCCCTCATACTAAAGCAACCCAGGGCCAAGTGCTCAGCCTCTATGACGGGTACCTACACAATCGAAAGCAGAACCAACCAATCACTATGGTTGGGCGATAGTAGTATATAGGAATCGATAAAGTAAAGTGAGTTAGATTCCTACATGTGTGGTCTCCGATGAGGCAAAGGTCAAAGGCGCGGTATACTCCTCAACGCGCCTGGACTCTCGAACTCCCAGATGGTTCATCAGGCATAAAAAGGTATCCAGCTGATTTACCAACACTCCCTCATCGAATCCTGTGGGAACTCTCTCTGAATAGGAGGACCTGGTCCAACAGAAATGGTCTCTAGGTCGGTCATATATTGGTGTGAAGACCCTGGACGCGCTCTAGTATTGAGCATGGGGGCTCCCCTCCTGTCTCTCTGGGTCCCCTAAAATCGAGAGAAAAGGCATATTGGTCAGTCAAATTAGAGTCAGAATAATATAGTGATTTCAACAAGTATGGTGAAAGTTTGCCAGAAGTTTAAGAGATGTACCCCTCGGTGCCCCCGCCTAGGGGCAAGTTGCTCAACGTCTAACCCGGTATCACTATAAAGCATCTCTCCTGGGTCCATATCAGCCATCCCGTCATCATCCTTAGAAGGAACATCATTGGCATCATCATCAATCCCGTCGAGTCCGGTACTACCCTCTGTCTGAATACCATCATCACCAAACTCAAAGTTCCGCTCCACATCATCTCGATCCCTCCTAGGCTAAGAAGGAATTAGTCACCTCAGATGGGCATCATAATCTCTACCAACCGAGGCCACCCGAACCTAGTTGTCTACCCTAAATTGAGCCTGATCCTCTGCCAACATGAAATGAGGCCAAAAGACACCAATGGGAACGTTAGGGGGGACTCTCCTCTGAGCAGTGGTGCTGGTCCTCCATCGATGGACTCGATCACCAAAGTACCACTCCAGGCTGAACAGGCACTCCAATATAAATCGATACTTGTCTAGGGTTCCCCAAACTTCCTTCACATGCTCATAGTTTGATAGCTTCTTCTATGGCTTGGAAATGATATGCAAAATAAGAACAAAGAAAGCCACATCAATAACCAATATAAGTATTCTTGCTCTTTTTGTAAATACAGTTTCGAACTAATGTTTAAACTAAATGCATAGAAAGCAAGGTTACCCGATGATGATAAAGCTACCTCAAATACTCTCGGTACCAACATGGTCTGCCCTCTCGATCTACATTTGACCAACTAACCATCCATCGGGCAATGGCATATGACCCAGGTAGTGGCTGATCTTCCAAATCAGGGGGATAGATAATCCGATACTCAAAAGCCCATATCTGCAAATGCAAAGAATAAAGAAGCTCAGAAAGCATTTAAAAGCAAAAGCATATGTTAAGGACTTCAATCAAAGAGGATCTATTACCAAAACTCATAGTTGCCCGGCCTTGAATTCGGCGACTTTCCATCGCACCGAGCAGTCAAGAGCATAGTATATCTGGGCAAGAATGGCCCTTGGCCAATTCCAAAAATTGAAGCTACCTAAATCTTCAAGAGTGCATAGTAATCCTAGTGAGACCCTACTCGAGGAAGAGGGAAAGAATAAGCATGTCAGTATGGTCAAGAGAAATGATCGAAGGTACTGGTCAAAGTGCACCCCGCTAATGTCAGTCGTTGTAGCCCAATGCTCATGTAGCTCCGTGTATCTCAATTTGTCGTCGGCCGGCATCAAAACCTCCAAAAGTGCCAATACCCGATCATGAGCCTCAGGCTCAGGGCGAAAGCGGTCAAGATAGACATTAAATATCATTGGGTGGCCCTCCCATCACATTTCAGTCATAGCGGATATATCGGACTGGGTGATGGTCATCTCGCCGACCGGGAGGTGGAACGTGTGTGTGGTCTCGCTCCATCGCTCGACCAAACACCCTAATATATTCGGGCTCATCGAACAGATGAAACTGTCAGCGAATCCAGTATCCGCTCTAATCTCATACATTGGATAGCCACAACCAGTGAGTTGTTAGCCCGATTTTTGATCTGACTCTACCACTTGGCACATCTCTGTAGTGAACCCATCGGCTTAAGACCCTGTGGCTGTAATAATTAATGTCAAGCATTAGTTGTAGCAGTTAAAGTGTGCAAAATCAGAAATAAATCAAGTTTTCAACATCTAGCCTACCTTATATCTGAATTTTGACTGCAAAATTGGACTCAAAGCAAAAAAACAATCCAGATAGGCCCCTCGGTTTCCCCCGAAGCTTCCCCTATTTTTTCTTGGGTTGTCGGTGGCCGTCACCTAATATTGGTGGCTGGAGGCCGCCTCGGGAGGCCAGGCCACCTCATTGAGGTGGCCGGCTGCCTCACCAAGGTGGTAGGTCGCACTAGCGATATGGCCCTGCGCTGATGATGCGGCCTTGCCGCCGGCGGCTTATCCCCATTAAACCCCTTCTCTTTGCCCTTTCAAGCCCAATTTCGGTCCAAATTAGTCCTGAAACACACCTAAATGCATCCTAAACATCTTTATTCAACCTATTTTGCCTAATTTCAATCCTAAAACACCCTAAAAATCCAAATCAAGTTCATGGCATTTTATGGAAATTCCAGCAAAAATCGGGTGTTAGCGGTTTACCTGAAGGTCAAAAGCATGCCTGGTCAGGTTGGTGAACATTTGAACTTGAGAAGTCTGCATGTATCCCATATATGTGTCAGAACCCCGCATTTCGTATGCCCAGTGAACCGGGCAAATTCGCCTGTTATCCTCTCCTCGCGATAACGTGTCATGATCGAGGTTGTGGGACATCTCAAGCCCTTTCTTGCAGTATATCTTTCCCGAGCTCAAAAACTTGGGGGATGACTCGGCTTTGTTAAGAGAGAAGAAGAAGAAGTAAAGGAAATGAAATGGAAGAAGAAGAGAAGAAAATGAAAGAAAGGAAAATATAGTTACAACAAAAAAAGGAAGGAAAAAGGGAAAAGAAAAATTAAAAGGAATATATTCCTTTTGTCCTTTAGTGCATAGCATATTCTTTGGAATGTTTCTTCCAGTAAGGGGCAAAATCCTCCGATCAGTAATTTCTTTCCGGCTCCCGGACATCTCTAATCTCTGCTATTTTATATCCCCTTTTTTATTGTTAATTGAAGGGGCAAAAAATTTTTGTTTCACAAAATCAATTAAGCAATAAAAAAAGGGACAAATTTATCACATACTAATTTCTCAATTTTAATTCTTGATAGGTCTGTCGATGGCGAACCCAAAAAATAACCGTTTCAGAATTCTTACAACTCAGAAAAAATTTTCGTCCTTATTAATCTGTCAATGGTGCATTCCCAAACCACCGGTAAACAACTAACTCGATTTTTGGCTTTGAAAGGTCCATTAATGATGCATCCCCGTACCGTCCGTAGACAACTAACTCAAAGAATTTTCTATCCTTGTCTGGTCCGTTGATGACGAGTCCTTGTACCGTCCATAGACGAACCTTTGAGGAATTTCACTTTTATGTCTGTCTTATTCCTCCTGAAAGATCTGTTGATGGAAACCCCATTGGACAATTGGCTCAGGAATTTGCAAACCAGGTATAACCTCCTATCCCTCGCTCTTTCTTGAAATCACATTTGACTAGTCAAATGGTAATCTCACGAGGGGCAGCCTGTGAGCACGGGCTTTTCGGTGACCCGCGAAACGATGATGACTTTTTGTACTAACCTTTTACGATCTAGTTGTTCCATTCTTTTAGAATCAAATCACATTTGGCAAGCTTCTATTGACGAATTTATGCCTTTGACCCCGATTAATAATGATTAACTCACATTTAGAATTAACCGTTTTCCTTCCCCTTACATGCAGTAATTTGTTTTGCAATATTCCATAAGATCCGAAAATTTTCAATGAGTCTTGTTTATATCGTTGGATTCTTGACTCTCTAAGCTTTCCGAAATGTCAAGAATCGCCTTAATCGGATAACCGTAGTGAAAGTTGTGAGCGTTCGAAGTCTGCCCCTTGTCACCCCCTCCTTTTTTGCCTTTTTTCCCGCCGGTGCCCCTACTCCAGCGATGGCAGTCGGCACCATCACCGGACGGGTAGGCCATGTGGTATACGCGGTTGGGTGAGTGGCTCATGCGGCCTCGTGCAGTCTCCCAGGCTTGGGCGACAGCACCTGGGCCGCGTCATATGACGCGGCCTTGGCCAGGGATGCCCCTTTCTCTGCAATTTTTTGGGTTTTTCGTGCTCCCCAAGTCGGGTTTTGTGATTTTTCCATCAAATCTAAATATTTGGGATATTAATTATGGAATTTGCACTCTCTAGGGTCTATAAAAACCCCAAAAATTCAGATTTACAAGACTTTTGGCTCATTTGATAAAAAAAACTCAGATTTTAGAATTTTTGTTCTTTAGGAAGAAAAAGTTTTATAAAGTGGTGGAAAGAAAATATCCTAGTTTCCTAAACTTTATTAGACTTGATTCTTTAGTTAAATCATTAAAATCACATAGAAATCTTAGGTAAAAAATTGATTTAAATAGGATTTAGGGACTTTTTCCTTACAAATCACTAAATCCCTTGCTAAATTGGTCACTGTTTCATCAGGTTTCATCACAAACCCGTCACAAAGCTTGCCAAATGTCCGGTACAAGTCTCGAGGGTGGATTCACGGCCTTTAGGTAACTTTCTGAGTTCCAATCTATTTCATTTAATTATTTATTGTCTTTTGTTGTGTTTTTGGTTGGTTTTCCAGGAGATTGGCATTTATTTTTTACTTTTTTGTGATTTTCCGGCGAAACTTCGGCTGACCATTTCGGCAAAAGTCAAGCCGCCTGAGCGATATGGCTGGCCGACTCAGCAAGTCGGCCTACCATGTCGCATAGTCGGCCTACGTGTCGTTCAAGCGGCCAATCGCTTTTTCACCGGATTTTCTTGGGTTTTTCCCCCCAAACTGAAAAACCAAAGTTATTTTAGCATTTTAAGTCCAAATCTACTGTAATAATGTAGGAAATGACTTGAAGCATCAATAATCTTGGATTTTAGGCACAAAAATGTCGATTCTGGCTTGTTTAGACACTTTTTTCGGTAGACCACTTCAGTGGGCAGAAGGCCGACTCAGTGTCATCTAGGCCACCTCGCTGAGTCGGCCTACCATGTCACTGAGTTGTCCTACTACCTCGCTGAGTCGGCCTACTAGTAAAAAAGTCCAAATGGTCCCTGTTTGTTTTATTTTGTGTTTTTGGCCTTGTTTTGTCATTTTAATGCATTTTCAGCCTCGATTTTCACCCGAAAAAATCTCCAAAAATTTCAAATAATCTGAAATTAATTAAATTAATTTTTAATATGCTGAAATTATTTTTTATAATTAAATTGGCTAAATGTCTATTTAATGGCTTAAAAATGATTTTTTTTCACCTAATAAATCTAAATAAACCCTTTTTCCAACAAATAAAAATCCCAAAATATTTTCTAGAATTTTCTTCACACTTTTTTTGGTTATTTAGTTTATTTAATTAATTTTTAGGTTGTTTAGATGCTTATTCTAATACCCAAAAATTATGTTTTTAGTCCCGGAAAAATCTAAAAATATGTTTTCTCCATATTATGTGTTTATTTTCTGCCATTTATTTATCTATGCTTTATTCGTGATTATTATTCGCATATATCTTTCGCCTCGTTTGGAGCCGGGTTCGAGTCGGTAAGCTCGGTTAAAATCCGGTTTCACCCGTTTATTTATTTATCGCTTTATTTATTTTCTAGCATTAGAAAAATGTATAGGTATTCGTAAAGCCTTGTAATAATTATTTTATTTGCTTTATTTACCGCTTTTCGTGTGATATATAGTATATAAACCGAAAACTCTAAACAATAACCGGATTTAAATCGCATAAGGACTAAAGTAGCATTTATTAAAATATAAATGGTTTGATTTAAAAATTGAAAAGTAAGCAACATCATCCGGACTCGGAATCTCTATTTTAAGGTATGGTCTAATCATCCGGTGGGAATATCATACCAAATTCCCGATGGTGCTTAACCGGGTGGCAACTCTATCTTAAAATACCAGATTTCAAGTCTCGTATCTCTTAACACGAAAATCGTACTTAAACTCAACTTCAACATCACTTTCATCATTATTTTCATCACGCCTAAAATAAGGACAATCCCTTAGCAAGCTTCACAGCGCTCGTTGTTTTTTCCGCCCCCGTGCTATGCATCTTACGCAGACCTCGTGGGCGGGAAATTGGTCGCTAGCTGACAGATACAAATCTATATGATCTCACAATGTGAGCGAGGGTTTAGAAATTATACCTGAGGTGATGACATGGGTGAGTTCTTTCCTCGAGGCCAACTCCTTCCCTTGGTGTCCCTTTATAGAGGCGGACCGCTTTCCTTTGCCGATGCGTATCCTATTCTTGAGGCGGATGGCTTTCCTTGGTGTTCCTTTCATGAGGGGGACTACTTTCGTTTGCTGATGCGTATCCCTTTCTTGAGGCGGATGACTTTCCATGGTGTCCCTTTCTTGAGGCGGACTACTTTCCTTTACTGATGCGTATCCTTTTCTTGAGGCGGATGACTTTCCCTGGTGTCCCTTTCTTGAGGCAGACTACTTTCCTTTGCTGATGTGTATCACTTTCTAAAAGCGATCGACTTTCCCTGGTGTCCCTTTCTTGTGGCGGACAACTTTCCTTGCCAATGCGTATCCCTTTCTTGAGGCGGGTGACTTTCCTTGCCAATGCGTATCTCTTTCTTAAGGCGGATGACTTTCCTCTGCTGATGTGTATCCCTAGTGACTCTATTGGGGAAGGTGTGTGTATCCCTTTCTTAAGGCGGATCGACTTTTCTGACCGACGGCGTATCCCTTTCCTAAGGCAAATCGACTTTTCTGACTGATGGTGCATCGCTTTCTTGAGGCGGATCGACTTTCTAACCGATGGTGCATCCCTTTCTTAAGGCGGATGACTTTCCTACTGGGGGATTTTGAATGACCTGTAAAAAGACAACAATCAAACGCCGAGTTAGTCACTGTCTAAGCAGACACATCCTAATTCTTGATTGACTTTGTGATGAACAAAAATTTTTACCCCTTCAATCAAGAATAAAGATGCACTACAAGAAATTTCGCATTTTATGACGGTTTTTTTTGCTACGCACATAATTTCGTCATCAATAGTAGCTAAATAGTGACAAGATTGATAATTCGTCATTAATTTTATTTTTTATGACAAATTTAAATTGTGTTGCTATTAATATACACTTTTGTCACCAATTATATAATTTTTGTGATGATATAGGAAAAACCGTCACTTTTTAATTTGGAGGCAAAAAATTATAGAAATTTTTTGGAGGGAAAAACTTTTTGTGACAAGGAAATGTTATCGTCATGGTAAAATCAAATATTAATGACATTTTGTATTCATCATAATATCATAAATGATAATATGACAATTTAAATTTTGTCACATAATTTATTTTATAGTGACGTCATCAAATTGTTGTCATTATATTATTGTTTTATTATGACAAATATAGTAATTGTCACAATTATGTCAATTTAACGACAATTTTTTTTCGTTGATATATATAAAATTTTGATGATGATTTTGAATGTCACAGTTGATTGAAAAAAATGTGACGGTTTTTATTTTGTCATATATTTTCATTTTAAAGTTACAATATTTAGATATTTATCATGTATGTTTAATGTATATCGTGATGATATATAATATATGTCACTATAATATTGATCGGTGACATTTATATATCGTCATTATTTATAACATTTTTTATGATGATACATATGTGTCACGATTTAGCAACATAATATATGACCATTTTGATTTTGTCATATTTCTTTTATTCTAAAGTGATGATTTTTTATACTGTCACGAACATTTGATCCAAAATAAAAAGACTTGAGATAATTTTTGGAATAATAAATATTTTTCTAATTTGTAGAAAAAAATGTAATATATATATAATGTTCAAATATTAATAAATTCATAAAATAATAGGAATAAATTATTTGTGTGATATATAAATAATATAATGTAGAGCTTAATAATCCAATCATTTGCCGATTGAAAGTTACAATTAACATGTAGAATTACAATTTTATATTTTATTTCAATTTTATTAGCATATTTAATCTATGCATATAACTATGCATCTATTAAATTTCTTAAATTTTACTTGAGAATTTGAAATTATATATTTTCACAATCATACTCACCATTATTTTTATAACTCTTATTATCATGAGAAAACATCTGCTATTGACAAAAAAAATGTGAAATCATCTGCTAGTTATTCGCTAATTAAAAAATGTAATGAAAAAGTGGGTTTTATTGGCACTAGTTATTAGTAAGACCAATCAAATAATATTATTGGAGTCTTTTACTAAGTTACATATTTTAAGGCCCAATTTATTAGGACCATTTTAAAGTAGGGTTTTGAAGTCGGTTACTGGTATAACCAACTACAATGAAAATTAAACCCTAATCTCTACCGCTAAACGAAGTAACCGCTCCCCCTTAGCTTTCATTCAGCAGTGCGGCGTGGAACTTTCATTAGTCCATTACTGCCGAAATATTTCTTTCTCTAGCTTTCTCTCTTGGCCGAATGCTCTCTAATATCCCTCAATTTATACATTTTTATTTTAAATATACTCAAACTTTAAAGTAGACCTTCGAAATATCTAAATTTATAGAAAGTGGACCTCTGTGTTACCTGTTGCTGACGTGGCAGGATAGGTGTCCCATTTGACCAAGGGGCGCGTGTTAACCTAAAAAAAAGTAAAAAATTATTATAAATTCAATAATTAATAAAAAAAATTATTAAAAAATCCCTAAATACTTTTCTAATTGCAAAATGACCATCTTCCTCCTTTTCGGGGGTGTGTTTGAAAAGCTCACATTTTCTAAAAAATCCTTGCACTAAATTTATTTTCTTTCTTTTCCTAATATTTCATGATTTTTTTGGAGTTTTCGATTTTTTGCAAAACCGGAGCCCGAAACGTATTTTCACATTTTCGGGCCATTCCATAAACATTTTCTGAAAATTTTCTGCACCAAATTTATTTTCTTTATTTTCTGGATATTTCATAATTTTTTGGGATTTTTCAATTTCTTACAAAACCGGGCCCCGGAACGTATTTTCACATTTTCGGGCCTTTCCGAAAACATTTTCTGAAAAAATTTTGCATCAAATTTATTTTCTTTATTTTTCGGATATTTCATAAGTTTTTGGGATTTTTTGATTTTTTATGAAACCGGGCCCCCCAAAAAGTGTTCACATTTTCGGGCCCTCCCGGAAACATTTTCCGAAAAATTCTTGCACCAAATTTATTTTCTTTATTTTTTGGATATTTCATAATTTTTTGGGATTTTTCAATTTTTCACGAAACCAGGCCCCAAAACGTATTTTCACATTTTCGGACCCTTTCGAAAACATTTTTTGAAAAATTCTTGTACCAAATTTATTTTCTTAATTTTCCGGATATTTCATAGTTTTTTGGGAATTTTTTATTTTTTACGAAACCGGGTCCCGAAACGTATTTTCACATTAACATTTTCTGAAAAATTCTAGCACCAAATTTATTTTCTTTATTTTTCGGACATTTCATAATTTTTTGGAATTTTGCGATTTTGTACGAAATCGGGCCCTAAAACGAATTTTCACATTTTCATGCCATTCCATAAACATTTTCTAAAAATTTTATGCACTAAATTTATTTTTTTATATAATAAAAGTTATAGGGACTTAAATGAATTTTATCAAGGTTTTTTTGAAATCAATTGTAGAAGATGATGTTTTTGGTTGAATTAAAATTACATGGACTTAAAAGAAGTTTTGTTATTTTTTTTGAAATTTTGTTAGTTTATACCACATGGCGTTATAGCATTGGTTTGACTTTTCCAAATTTTTGTTGTTTTATGGTTGAATTAAAATTACATGGACTTAAAAGAAGTTTTTTCAAGGGTTTTTTTAAAATTTTTTAGTCAATGTCAAGTATCATTCACTCATTGGCTTGACTTTTCCAAATTTTACACATTGGTAGCGAGTGTAATACACTCTCCTGGTAGGCCCGTTCCTGATCATGGGCGAGAGGGGCGACCGCCCCGGGCCCCGTTATTATAAGGGCCCTCTTAGAATTTCATATTTTATGTGTTCATTGATTAGAATTTTAAAAATTTTACTTATAAAGACGGATCAAATTTCTTATCTCTCTTATAAGCTTACAACAAGATAGAAAACAGTATGGATCATTCACCTATAAATAACTATCCTTCTATATACTTCATATTTGTTTTTAAATTTCATTTGGGTGATGGACATTTAGATTCTAATGTTATTTTTTAATTCGACATTTTCATTTGATATTTCATCAAGTGAAATAATAAATACGATTTTACATGTTATAATTTCAAACGTTTTACTTCTATAGAGGGCCCCATCTCTCATCTCGCCCGTAGGCCCCCAATATGGTAGGAACGAGCCTTCCTCCAGGTTGCAACTGGGTGATTGGTATTGAGGTAGCACGGAGGTCCACTTTTTACAAGTTTAAGTACCTCGGAGGTCCACTTTAAAGTTTGGGTATATCTAAAGCAAAAATGCGCAAGTTAGGAGTATTAGAGAGTGGGAGTGCTCGGTGATAAATGGAGAAGAGGTGAACGAGAGTAATGAATATTGTGAGTGGCGAGAGGGGACGTCCTTTCGGAGATTTCACCACCATGGCCTCAATGTCTGTCAGAAATATATCGGTACACGTTTGCTCTTTTCATTCACTTATCTTTTTTGTACAGAATATGTTGATATTCATCTCTTATGGTTTTACTCTCTGTTCACTTATTTCTTTTCATCCTACAATTTTATGAATGTAGTTTAGGAATTATTTAAACTTCTTTATATACTTTAATAGATGAAGAACACTCTAATTAAGTGATATAGGATGGAGATTCTGGGTTATGACCATATATATTTACGTTGTTTGTGTATGTCTATTGAGTTCGATCTATAATATTGGATTCAAAAGGTTTTATCTGGATGTTATACCTATATCATATTTCCTCTTTTTGGTTTATTATTAATGTACCTATGTTAAACCAATCATGTGAAACAGGGGAACTGACATTATATGGCATTATGTAGTACAAATAAATAATCATGCCCATTTTTTTCATAAATCTTTTGCAGGTTGATGAAGAAAAAGGGAATAGAGTCGTATTCTACTTGCTCGAAAATTGTTTCTGAATGTTTAAGAGAAATGGTTTTCCCGCTCACTTTCAATCTATACGAAATTTTTTTACTAAAAACTGATAATATGATTTCAAAATTAGCCTTGTGCGGTGAGCAAATATCGGTTCGGCTTAAAAATCGAATCGTACCGACTCAAACTGAAACCTGAATTAGTAAAAATATAAAAACCGAAACCGAATCGAATACACCGAACCGAAATAATTCGGTTTGAATTCGGTTCGGTTTGGTTATAACCGAATTGTCGAAATCTATAATTTATAAAATCATTTGTAATTTATTTTTTTGTTTTAGAGTTATATGAGAGATTTTTTAAGTAAGTGTATCTTAATATGTATTAAATTTGGTGGTAATTAGACTTTAAAATTTATATTTACAACAACGAATGTAAATATTGATACTTAAAAGATATTAACTCAAGTTATATGGCATGTCTATATAATGAATTACTGAATGAACCATATTCCTAAAGTTGTAAAGGAAAATAATTCTTTTCTAATTAGGATTAATTAAGTTAAAATTTCATTTTTGTTACTAGTGTATATTAATTTGTGTTTTGTATATCGTCGTTATGATTACGATATTATATATAATATCAATATATATTAAAATATAATATTTATTAATTTATTTGGTTTGGTTTAGTTCGGTTTGATTTTATTTCGACTTTTGTTACGAAAATCGAACCGAACCGAAACCGGATTTTTAAGAATTTTAATAACCGAAATCAAATCGAAATAAATTCGGTTCAGTTCAGTTCGGTTATTTTTATTCAGTTTTGGTTTGGGTTTCGGTTCTGCACACCCCTACATGATGGTGGTCAGTGTAAATGTTGGAAAATTTGCTCTAAATTTGCTCTTTAAAGCTAGTTCCGGAGTTGCTTTCAGACGGAGTCAACGCTTTAATGAAAACAGTTGCAGAAGCTCAAATACTGGACAGAGGCAACACTTCTGGATCTGAGTCTGTCGCCGAAGCTCAGAGGCTGGACAAAAGGCAACGCTTGTTTCTCTGAAGCAGTTGCTTAAAACTGAAATTCTAGGCATAAATTTAGCAGATGATTTTGAACTCGGAGGCTAAATCTGAGACACAAAAATAGCAGAAAAAATGGGTTAATGGTTAGCATGAGTTGAGTCAAGTAGGAGACTATGTCCTTAAAGGATACTTCATAGTTCCTCCCAAGATTAAACAACTCCTTCAAACTCGATTTAAATTTGGGTACAGGAATCAGAAATGGTTATCATATCCAGAAAAGAGGGAGAGAGAAGAGAGTAAAAATTGGATTCTCCACGAAAGAAAACATGCTCTACTTTTTAAAGGTAAACAAAAGGGTTTATGGCCATAAAAGCTTTACTGTTATTAAAAATAAATAAAACAGTCGTTCAGTGTTTTAATGACAATTAAAACACGTAATCAAAACCATAACCGCAGGAGTTGTAAACACTTAAAAACTGTAATCATAATTAAAACAATTGACCAAAGATATTTTTCTCTATAAAAAATATCATAAAACTGATTCTTTTAAAAGTAACATAAAACTCACATTTTTCCAACAATCCCCCACAACTTTTAGAAGAAGTTTAAATAAGAAGAATTTTATGGGTATCTCGAGTTTGACATATAATGCATGGAATTGGTGTCTTGTGGACTATGAACCAAAACTTGATAGATAAAATTTAACTTACGGAATATTTGGTGAAACATATAGTTTCTATAAACTAGATAAGGGCTATTGTAAGATATGGATTTTACCATATCGCATCATAGAAGTACAATTCTATCCATCGCGGTTCTGCGCAAATAGGCCGTGCACATGCTTGGTCTTTGATGAGTGGTCTAGAGATATTGCCAATATTATATTTCATAGAAGCAACCCCACTTTACACTCACATAGGTGATATCATCAAGTGTATATTGCACTTTATACACCACTCATAAGAGCTATTTAATCTCATTAAGAGTCCTTTTGACTCAATCTCTCAAGATAGGCAACATAACAATTTTCACACATCTAGGATTTGGGACAATATTTATAGTGCTAGCAGAACTAACGGAAGGCTTGTTAGTACCCATATGAACCTATTCCGTGGGATCTCCACTCATGTATGTCACCCTTCATTAATTTCTAATTGGCTTAAGTCTCATCCTCTCTGATGTATCAAAAATAAAACTCTTTTTCAAAAATTTATTTCTCAAATATTATTCAGATGATTTGACCAGAATCACCCTAGACTTAAATGGATATAATTCCATCTCAATTATATTTCTCAAACGTATACGTTTTATTTTTGCCATTATAGGTCTTATGTGATGGCGTGCGGAAGCAAAAAATATAACACGTTTCTGTTCTAATGTTGTGAGAAACGAATTTGGAAAAGAAAATTGATGAATTTGAGATAGATGAATGTTTTTGGATCACATAGAAAACTCTTGAGTGTTTTTGGAAACAATCAAAACCCTTTAGTTTTTGGAAACTAATAAAACCCAATTAGTTTTTGGAAACTAACAAAATCTAAATGTGTTAAAACACAATATTTTCACTCAAATGATAATCCGATATTCTGATCTTCACGTCATCTTTCTTCCTTTAAATAAGGCAAAAAGAAGAGTTACAAAATACTTAAATATAAAAGAGAGAAATGATACTTGAAACTCAATAAAACTCCCTACATTAACCCTATAATAAATAGATTTTGAAAGCAACATAATTATGAAAATTAAAGAATAATATAAACTTATGAAATCCTACGAAACATCCTCCTCTAGTATGACTTTTATTTTGACACAAACCTTCCATAAATTTGCATTTGCAATCCTGAAATTATTTTTTGCAACTATTATTTTATTTTTGTACTATGAAATAAAAACATAATATCTTGCTCGCTGTCATTCTCCCATTCTTCAAAAAGATTCGTCCTCAAATCTTGTAATTCTAAAACATATGGAAGATCGTGACATTCAACTTTAGTACAAAAATAATTCCTCTCAGAAACGTGTTTCTTTTCAATATCCTCATGTATTACCTCTTTTTCAATTTTTAAATCAAATTCTTTTTCCTTTCCAAAAAGAATTTCATTCTCAAGATCTTCAATCTCTTCAATAGTCATTATTTTACTTTTAGGAGCAAATTGCAAATCATCATTATTAGCACAGGTCCGTTCCGGCCCGATGATGAATAATGCCTATTTCGTTCAGCGATCAGATAAATGAGCCAAAAGGGACCGAATTGTCATCCAAAATCCGAAATTCAAAAATCTACATTCTAGGGAGGCTCCGATTTAGCATTTCCTACTGAAAAATCAAAAAGTCAAAGTTTGGTCAAACATCGGTAATTAGCCTACTGGCTGTTTACCCATCTACAGTAAAAAAATCAAATCTTACCGAGATTGTGCCCAGGATTTACGAGATCCGGGTAAAATCTTGTCAGAGTGGTAAATAGCCCGCCGGCTATTTACCAACCCTCTATATAAAGGGGTGCACCCCCCTCATTTTGAAGAGACGAAAGAATTGGTAAACTTCCAAAATTACCTTTATGTCCTTTTTCAGTTCCGGGAGTCCCAAAAGTCCCGAAACTCTATCGAAACACTTCCATAACTTCAGCTCTATCACCGACACTCGGTACAAGCTCATTTCTCTGTCTTTTTAGATCAAGATCTCACAGTGATCTTCGATCTAAAAAATGACTCAATCTCTCGAAATACCCACATCCCCCACAGAAATAATCCAAGATTATAGTCATAACTTGGGTTAAATCTGTTTTCCAAACAAATCACAACCTTCTTCAAGCAACTTCGGTCCCGCACCGGCTCTCAAGTCATCCTGGACAAACGGAAAGGTAAACTGAGGGTAATTGGCTCTAAGCCCTACTTTAAAATCCATTTCCATTATTTTATTATTGCACATTGCATTCATTTCTCTGGTTAAGTGAGCCACTGGAGCCACTTAAACTATAATATGTGTCAATAAGCTCGCAGGCACGGACAAGCATCCAGAATGTGAGGGAAGTCTATCCGAGTTTCCGGGCTTAGACCCCAGCGCTGCCGTTACTCTGCCAAAAATTCGGTAGAAAATATCAATTAATTATGCCGTTATAATGTCCGTTTTATTTCTTGAATTTTATTCTTAAATAAAGCCATTGTAACACATAAATCACCACAAATTCCAAAATTCCAAAATTAATCCAAATAATTTGAACAATATGAGTAACTATTATGTCCGAACTCAGAATCTCATTTTTTTTGGGTATAAAAATCCCATCATGGACCAGTATACCACAATTCTAGGTAGAGCTGAACCGGGTGGTGACTCTATTTCATTTTTTAAATAAAGTAAAAAATGATTTATTTTAAAAAATATCTTTTCTTAATAACATGTAAAAATATATTTCTCAATAATCACATTTTTTTGTTATGAAGCCACCGCATTTAAACATCGCGGTTTCCTCAAACCGTACCGAACCAAATCGCGCCCCGCGCACCGCACTCCATGTGCACAACCAGACCCAAAAATGTCCGCCCGCTCATAGTGGCGACTCTATTCGGGAGGTTATTTTTATAAAAACATAATTTTTATAAAAATTCTTTTTTGACATAATAAGTAAAATATTGTTCAAATTAAATTTTGGAATTATGAAATTTGTGATAATTTTTGCATTACGCAAATTTTAGGACTACATAGCATCTGCATTCTTTACCCCTAAAGCAATTTAGGTGTCTTTTGGTGAAATATCTCCAAGTTTGCTTAGGGCTTGAGGGGTATGGATCCAATCACACCCCTTGCGTAACGTACGAGGACCTTGTTCGCTTAAGGGCAAGATTACCTACGTATATTATATGTGGAAAAGCTTGCTTTGGTTCGCTTAGGGCCATTGGGACTCGGTACACAAAGGCGCAGGGTACCTCAAATTGCACCCAATCTTGAGACCGAAACCCACATATGGATGAACTGTAGACACTCTCTCATAGGTCTACCCAGAAACCTTGAGTCCACGCGAGTAGACTTCGCTATGTCCCCCATTGACTTTAAAGCGAAGTGACCCAATGGAGTTAAAAGGGCGGTAGGCGCGACCTAACCATTTTGCTGCATGTGCAGGTTTATCAAATATAAATAAACTGAAAACAGACATCATAAACATCATGATTGTGTGTAAACTAACCACATCTTCATGTAGCCAAAACATTAGTGTGTGGCATCACATTTTATCTATCGAGACCAATGAGTCCACCTAGGCTCAACCCGTGAGCCAAAATAAACCAAGACCAGTGAGTCCATCTAGGCTCAGCCCGTGAGCCAAAATTAACCGAGACCAGTGAGTCCACCTAGGCTCAGCCCCTGAACCAAAATTAACTGAGATTGATAAACCCTTTGAGTGATCCTGGTGTCACCTCACCCCTTAGACCAATGAGTCAAAACCCTTTCAGTGACCCCCGTGTCAGCTCACCCCTTAGACCAATGAGTTAAAACCCTTCGAGTGACCCTAGTGTCAACTCACCCCTTGGACCAATGAGTCAAAACCGTTTGAGTGTCCCTCGTGTCACCTCACCTCTTGGACCAATGAGTCAAAACCCTTTGAGTGACCCTAGTGCCACCTCACCCCTTGGACCAATGAGTCAAAACCCTTTGAGTTACCCCCGTGTCAGCTCACCCCTTGGACCAATGAGTCAAAACCCTTTGAGTGACCCTAGTATCACCTCACCCCTTGGACCAATGAGTCAAAACCCTTTGAGTGACCCTCGTGTCACCTCACCCCTTGGACCAATGAGTCAAAACCCTTTGAGTGACCCTGGTGTCACCTCACACCTTAGACCAATGAGTCAAAACCCTTTGAGTGACCCCCGTGTTAGCTTAACCCTTGGACCAGTGAGTCAAAACCGTTTGAGTGACCCTAGTGTCAGCTCAACCCTTAGACTAGTGAGTAAAAACCCTTGGAGTGACCCTCGTGTCGCCTCACCCCTTGGACCAATGAGTCAAAACCCTTTAAGTGACCCCCGTGTCAGCTCACCCCTTGGACCAATGAGTCAAAACCCTTTGAGTGACCCTAGTGTCAACTCACCCCTTGGACTAATGAGTCAAAACCCTTTGAGTGACCCTGGTGTCGCCTCACCCCTTGGACCAATGAGTCAAAACCCTTTGAGTGACCCTGGTGTCACCTTATCCCTTTAACCAATAAGTCAAAACCCTTTGAGTGACCCCTATATCAGCTCACCCCTTGGACCAATGAGTCAAAACTCTTTGAGTGACACTCGTGTCACCTCACCCCTTAGACCAATGAGTCAAAACCCTTTGAGTGACCCCCATATTAGCTCAACCCTTGGACCAATGAGTCAACCCACCTTCGACCAACGAGTCAATCTTCCCTCAGGCTTTTGAGTCTGATCAGTCTCAGGCCCTTGGTCTTTGACCCATCCACTTGTAACATTCCATGAATATCACAAGTTATCAATTCCTCCTCGAGCAATTGCATATGTCCAAACCTTTTATTTTGATTGTACATCTCCATCATTCATCCATGCATTTGATCACTCATACATCCATTCATTTATCGACGGACAAGGTGAGAAAGGCCTAGAGCCATATCCGATACATTTACTAACACTTGATCTCTTGCCCTTTCAAGATGGAAGCGAGAGAGAAATAGGTTGAGACGCATCACAAGCAGTCCAAAAGTCACACCCCTACCACCAATCGAAAATCTTTGGCTTGATTCTCCTCTAATTCAGAACCCAAAACTGTAATGGCAGACGATGATGCAGTTGGCCAGTCCCTTAGGAGGATTCTTGATGCCATAGAATTTTACGACATTTGGGAAAGGCTGAGCACTGTTGGTGCTCAGAAAACCCAAGAATAAAAGACCGAAATAGTAGCACTCAAAGCAAAAATGGTGGAACTATCTCCGGTGAAGGACAAATTTGCTCCTCCCTTTATTGAGTAATACATGAATATTGATCGATTCTTGCCTAAAGAATTGAAAGCCCTTCCGGCTAACTTTATGATGCCCTATATGGCCCCATATGCTAGCACTGGACCTCCCCATGCTTACGGGGAGGGATATCTTTGAATTATGACTAGCATGAACATTCCTAAGGTTCATATAGTCAATATATTTTAAGCAACTCTTCGTGGACCTGCCTCTGAGTGGTACATGAGACTGCCGACCGTTGTAAAGTCTGATTGGAAAAAGCTGTACTATGCATTCCTTGAAAACTATGCCTTCAATCTGAAGGTCAAGAGTACTCTGCAAGATCTCGAAAGGATTAGGCAACGGCCGAATGAGTCCTTCAAAGAGTTCTATCTAAGGTGGATGGCTATTTGAGTCCTCCTAACTAGGGCACCTGACCAAGATGCCCTGATAGTAAAGCTTATTGAAGGCACCAGCCCGAAATATCAAGATAAAATGAAGGTGAAAAGATTCGACACTTTCAATGACGTGGTGGACTATGCCAAGAGGCTTGAAAAATATAAAGAAGAAGATCGAGCAAAGAAGCAAGAATAGCAAGCTTATACTAAACATTGATATTGGGAGAAGGGCGGTTCTTCCAAACAAGGCACCTCCAAATTCTCAAAAACCGCTCCTAAAGTGACAGCAGTTACCCAAGTACAGACTCACCAGTCCATCTCTCCATGGGTGGAATCACTATCCTAGATATTCACCAAGCTAAGGAAGTCCAACCAACTCCAGAGCATTAAGCCCTTTACTCCGCCTATAGCGGCAGACATGGATAACTTCTGTGCTTATCATGTGACCAAGGGGCACCGCACTAACGAATGTTCTTGGCTACTAAAAGATCTACAACATATGATAGCCGATGGAAGAATGAAAGAGCTCGAGAAGAAGCCAAGCACTCAGACTAATCCATTCCCAAACTTCTAACCTACCATAAATGCCATCGGTGTTTATGTGGAATATGATGAATACAGTATTGATGTGATAGATAACTTCTGACATGACCCAGGATGGGGGGACAACATGATCTTTGATAACATGGATATCATCTTCATGGTAGACCAGTATGTCCTGAGAATGAGGAGAGTAGGGCTAGATTAATATCTTGTACCACCGCAACTCGTAGACCACAGAGACTCGGATCCAAATGAACATATAGAGGAATTTCTCTATATGTTCATGATGGGTTTTGCACCATAATTTCCCCAATCCTTAGAAGGCTTGGCATGAATTGGTACAACACAATGCCATTGGAAGGACATTGGAACTGGTACTTTATGGAGAGATCGTTCCTCCACCACTTCAAGGCATCTCAGCCATAATCGGATGAGCTTTATTGGTAGTTGGTGCCATAAGTAGACCGAAATAATACTGGCTGGCAAGATATCCTTCCTCCATAACCTTCCATGTACACCCATCTAGATTACATGAGTTTGAACTATGTTGGGACAAGTCTGTTCAAATTTGGGAGTTCTAATGGGACTGCACAATCAAAAATCCCAGAACTATATGATCTCGATCAGGCATGGGACAACCACGAAGACCAGTAAAGGTATCTCGGCCTGAATTTAGATGAAGGACAACAAGACCCGTTTGAGGAAATCTGTACCAACATGACAACATATGGTGCCCATATAGAGGAAACATTCGCAGCATGCGAACCATAATATCAGAATTTTGTATAGCCATAGAAGAGGTCGAGGTCGAAATGAATCCTAAAGAGCATCCTGTGGAAGAACCCAAGGAAGAACCTAAGGGAGATTCTAAGGAAGATCGTAAGGAGGACCCCGAAGAAGACCCCAAAGAGAACTCTAATAATGACATCCCGGTACCACCGCCTTTCAAAGGTTCAGATGAGGAAATAGAGGAGTTCGAAGACTTCAGTGAATCAGACCATGAAGATGAAAGTGAAGTAGACAACTTAGGATACCAATCTGAAGAATATGATTTTGGATTCGCGCTTGATTGGCCAGGTGATTTTGAGTACGAACCTCCCTTCCCAAGTGGTATGACGTTCGACCACTCAGACTTAGAGGGATACAGAACTTCCCTGTCACCTGATTCCTCCGAAACCTGGGGCACCGCTGCAAGCGATGAATTAGGGGATTTCACAGATTTTGACTCAGACAACGAGAACATCATCAACATGATCCGAGAAGCGGGGCAAGAACCATTCCATGAATACATCATGGAAAGGATTCACGCTGCGAATGAACTGGTCTGGGCTAGTTATCTCATTCAAAACCCTGATCTGGGTCAAGTTTACCCCATATTGTATGACGAAAGCACAAGGCCATGCCCTCACATCCATGAATTTGTGCAAATGATGAACGATGGGTACATTCACTATGCCCATAAGCCCGAGAGGTTCCGTTAGACTCTTCGAGAAAAGGCAGCCATTTAGTATGAAGGGCTAACGTTTTACCAAAAGTCATTTTGGAACATTCTGGCCAAGTAATTCATCGATTACTTCACATGGGTTGACCCACCAGAAAACTCAACCCCTAAACTAGATAAGCATGGGAACCCCTTACGATATTGGGAATGGGAAGTAACTAATGCTATTTGTCCAACGTTAATGGAATCAACCAAAGAACACCCATGGTACATGAATAAGAATAAGGATAAGCAAGTTGCCTATGACAATGCGCCAAGCTTGTTTGATGAAGGAGAACTATCTGACAGAGCCTCCTCATCCATCCATATGATCAGACAGGAATCCAATCCCGTCCTGTGCTAAATCCTATAAGAGAACCCCGTCATTCCGGAAAACCAGCCTGAGAAGGTCCCCTTCATGCAGTGGCCCTTCGCCGCCAAGGCACCAGTTTCTATAGACAAGCCAATCAACTTGGGAGAGATACCCCTTGATGAGGGTATCGATGAGTTTGAGGTCTTTAAAATTACAAACTCGCCAATCCAGGTAGTCAGTCCTATCACTAGAGGAAGAAAGGTCACTAGATTAGTAGCCCCAGCTATACCAAGAACTGAGCCCCCGATGCCTCCTACCTTTGTTAAGTTCTTAGGATGAGTAGAGAGCCCAATTATGGATCAACTGAAGGCCATTACAACTAAGATGAGTATCTGGGACCTACTCCAGGGCTCCAAAGAGCATAGGCTCGCTATCGTTAAAAAGCTAATGGAAATTGAGACATCTCTTCTAGCTTCCCTAGAATAGGTCTGTGCACTGCTCAATAACGAGACTAGCACTGTTATCCCCAACATTGTCTTTTCTAGCTTGGATCTACCTAACGAAGGCATTCATTATAACAAGGCTCTCTATTTGAAGGCTACTATCTTCGAGCGCATTATGCCCTGCATAATGAACGACTGCTCGTCACTAAATATTTATCCCAAAGATATCCTGCCGATTCTATGGCCAACCGACAAAGACCTGAACAAATCAACGACAATCATCAAAGCTTACGATGACTCCAAAAGGGCCATCAATGGTGCATTTGAGGATGAAGTCACCATCAGCGAAATCTCATCTATAGTACTCTTCACAGTCATAGATATCTCAGTAACTTTCTCTATGCTACTTGGGAGACCATGGATCCATGCCTTGGGAGGAGTCCTATCCACCCTGCACCAGAAGATCAAGATCCCATTCCGTGGGAAGATTGTTACCTTGGAAGCTAACAAAGTCTCAGTAGTAGCAGCATTGAAGATGGAGGAAAACAACCCGAAAGGGTTTACCACGACCATAATTGGCCAGGAGGCCAGCAAACAGCCGGAAGTGTACTGGGGCCCATGGATTTAGGGATATATGAAAAAGCCCCACACCCCTGGAAAAGGATTAGGTGCCCATGAATAGGGAATACTAACCTTCTATATAGGGGTAGGAGAATGGAAGCCTAAGGGACTCGGTTACACAGGCTCTCGAAGAGTTGTTCACAAGATGACCTTTCAGAAGAAGCTGCAATAACCCTACGAAGGAACCCCCGAGCCTGTTACTCATTAGGGGAGGACTGTTTCAAGATTTGAGATCTTCTCAAAAATAGTCAACTACGACAGAATGCCAAAGGCTCCATAACCTGAGTAAAGAAGGTCAGTCGCTAATCAAATGTAGGGGCAATCCTGGATCAGACCAAGAATGACGAGCAGGTACACCCGAAGAAGGTCAAGAAGCTGAGTAGAGAGGAGGAAATCCTCGACACCCTAACTAAGCACCTTCAGGCCCACCTCAAGATAGTAGAGGAAGCAAGAAGCAAGGGGGGTAGCTTGAACCAGGCCATCATGGATATGGTTACAACTATGAAAGGCATAGTAAAGGTACATGAGGAGGACAACGAGGATATCCAGCTAAAGCCAGCTACTATGGGAGAATCACCCACGATAAAGCCAGACTCCTTTGATTAGGATGAGTCTCTCGTTTCCATTTCTAGCATGTTTGAAATGAATAATGCACTTTATGATGATAATAAGATGAAGAACTTTGCTTATTTGGATTATGTTTCTGATTACGATTCCATGCATCCATTTCGGCATTCATATAGCATTTTTAACATCAATAACGATATTATAAAAGGCATTAATTTAAACACGGAAGATGATCCAAAAGTGGTATACATTTCCAATCAATTGCCCATCGAACAAGAGAGAGAATTGATAAAAGTATTTAAAAAAACCACGTTTTAGCCTTTGCTTGGTCTCACGAGGATATGGCTAGACTTGATCGGCACATCACTGAGCACAAGATCCTTACAAACCTAAAGATCCGACCGGTAAAGCAAAAGATGAGAAGAATGCACCCAGAGTGGGCCGAAAAAGTCAAGGCAGAGGTGGCAAAACAAATCCAGGCAAATTTCATCGAAGTTGTCGAGTATCCCACTTGGCTATCCAATATAGTCCTCATACCCAAAAAGAATGGTGATGTTTAAGTTTGCATTGACTTTAGGGATTTGAATAAGGGTACCCCTAAAGACGATTTCCTGCTACCACACATCGATGTCCTGGTAGATAGTGCAACAAGAGCGGCCATGTATTCATTTATGGATAGATTCTCGGGATACCACCAGATCCTTATGAATGCAATAGATAAGTTCAAAACCACCTTCATCTCAGAGTGGGGAACTTATTATTTCAGAGTAATGCCTTTCAGACTTAAGAACGCGGGGGCAACCTACCCGCGAGCAGTCATGACCTTGCTACACGACTTGATCCATAAAGAGGTCAAGGTCTATGTAGATGACATGCTTGTGAAATCCGTTACACCCAAAGAACATCCGGCGGTGGTAGAACGATTCCTCACAAGGATTGAGAAGTACAACCTTCATTTGAACCCAAAGAAATGCATATTTGGCGTCATGTCAGGCAAATTACTAGGGCACATGGTTAGCAAAGGGGCATGGAAATGGATCCCGATAAAGCCAATGCTATTAGGAAAATGCCCGTGCCAAAAACCAAGAAAGAAGTAAGGAGTTTCTTGGGATCCATATAGTACGTCAGTCGCTTTATAGCACGACTGACCACCACATGTGAGCCTATCTTCAAACTCTTGAGGAAACAACAGCCGATAGAGTGGAATGACCAATGCTAGGAAGCCTTTGATAGAATTAACGCTTATGTGGTGAACACTCCGATACTAAAGCCGACGATCCTCAGAAAACTAGTCATTCTCTACTTGGCAGTAGAAGAAACGTCTATGTGAGCCATGCTAGTTCAAGAACATGAAGATAAGAGGGAACATGCAATTTATTACCTCAACAAAAAATTACTAAAGTATGAGACCTGATACACCATCGTGGAAAAGACTTGTTCCGCCATGGTCTGGCTCACTAGAAAGCTCAGACATTACTTCCAATCATACAAAATCCTAGCGGTTGCAAAGGTAGACCCAATGAAGTACTTATGTCAGGCTCCCTCACTAATCGGGAAACTGGCAAGGTGTCTCTTGCTACTGTCAGAATTTGATATTTAGTACGTAATAAAGAAGACTATCAAAGGTAGAGCAGTGGCCGAATTCCTAGCAAATCAACCACTTGAGGAAGGAGCACAAGAAAACCTAGAATTTCCTGATGAATATCTTGCGGCCACCATAGAGAACCCCGAAAAATGGACCATGTTCTTCAATGGCGCCGTCTAGAAGCAAGGAGCCGGTTTGGGAGTTATCATCTTTACGCTAGACGGAGCACTCATACCTCTATAAAAATGCTTAGAATTCCTCACCACAAATAACGGGGACAAAGTATAAAGCTTGTTTGTTTGGAATGTCTGCCCTAATCACTCTCAGAGCAGATAAAGTCAAAATTATCGGTGATTCAGCTTTGGTCATCAAGCATGTCACAGGGGACTGGAAACTAAAGGAAGAATCCCTCAGGCCTTACTTAGAATCTGTGTGGAGAAAATCCACGATGTTCAGCCAGTGCAAATTTAGTCACATGCCCCGCGAGGAAAATCAGATGGCGGATACACTGGCCATTTTAGCCTCCATGTGGGAAGCCAATCAGACCCCTTGTTATGGAAATGACCCGATCTTCCTACTATATTCGAACGATAGGAGGCACCGCAGAGGAAGAGACCCTGTAGTGTTCCGACATTGTCAAGTTCCTTGAAAACGGTGAATTCCCGGCTGAGGCTACGGATTCCAATAGAAATACGATGAGAAAGCTCACTGTGCAATTCTGCCTGGTTAAAGGAGATCTGTTCAAGAGGTCCTTTGATGGCCTATTGTTAAAATGTCTGGCCTAACAGGAAGCTGAAAGGGGGTAATGAAAGAGGTACATTTGGGAGACTACATTGCATACATGAACGGTGTCATGATGGCAAAGAAGATCCAAAGAATGAGATACTTTTGGCTAACCATGCTAACTGATTGTACTCGAGAAGAAAAGATGTGCCATGCTTGGCAGATATATAGGGATGTGAGCCACTTACCTCCAACGACGCTACAAAGCTTAACAATACCTTAGCCATTCTCGGCCTGGGGCATCGATATAATTAGCGAAATAAGACCTTCTTTGACCAACGATCACTGCTTCAGTAAAGTAGCTATTGATTACTTTTCCAAGTGGGTTGAAGTGGAATCATACACAAGCATCGCGGCTAAGAAAATGGCTTAGTTTATTTAGCGACACATCTTCACCAGATATGGCATCCCTTATCATGTGGTGAGTGATAATGGTGTGCAGTTCCAAGGAGAAACAACTGGTCTTATTGAAAAGCATGGGATTGAGCATCATAACTCTTCTCCTTATCGCCCTCAAGCCAACAGAGATATGGAAGTAGCTAACAAGGCAATCAAGAAAATCCTCTCCAAGATGATTTCCAACTACCGAGATTGGGCCGATCATTTGCCCTATGCCTTGTGGGGATATAGAACTAGTGTTAAGACTCCTACAGGTCAAACTCCTTTTTCCCTTGTCTATAGGATGGAGGCGGTATTGCCCGTTGAAATTGAAATCAAACCCTTATACATAGCCCTTGAAACCAGACTTCCCGAGGATGAATGGGCAAAGGTAAGGCACGAAGAATTGACCTTGATCGACGAAAAGCAATTAGCCGCATTGGAAAGTCTGCAATTATACCAATAGTGTATGGCCAGAGCTTAAAATTGCAAAGTCAAGGGGCAGAATCAACCTTTAAAGATGGGCGATTTAGTCTTGAAGCAATCTCGTAAGACACACAAAGATGCTCAAGGGAAATTCTAGCCGAACTGGGAAGGGCCATACGTGGTGAAGAGGACTCTCAGTAAAGGAGCAGTAAATATCTTGGGATCTACACGTAAATGAATTCGTGAACCCGATCAATCGCGACAAGTTGAACCGTTATCTCATGTAAAAAAAAGAAGAAAAAATAATAATAATAAAGTCTATCGAGAGCTGGCGAGGGCTCTTGAACAAAAAGAAAGACTCCAAAACAAAAGAGTAGAGCCTTGGGTAAAATCCGTTCGGAGCCTTGGGCAATGGTGGGCATTTCTTGGAAATAAATACCACTTGTCCTCCGTGATAAATAATATCTTTTTGTAGTAACTTGTTTATGTTAAAAATACTACATGAGTGCATTAAATGGAAATTGTAAATTGTTTAATAAAACACACATCCAAACAACATCATTTCATCTTCATTAGACATAAAGGTGCATTACAAACAGGAAATAGAAATGACAAATGACGAGGCCTGATGCCTTTATTATTCCACAAAGAGAAAAGACATGTAATGGCAAGCCTGCTAAACCCTAAGGAAGCTTCAAAGCCTCCTAGTCTCATGAAGCCTCTCCTCAAGAGTAGGCAGTCCGCGAACACTCATAACCCAGATGCGACAAGTCTCGAAAGGATGGACGTCGAAGGGGGCAAAATAGTTCATCTCCACCTGAGCGCGACTAGTCCATCTCATGTCAGGGTGATAATCCTGAGTATAGGAAAGCTCCGAGCCAATAAGAGTGCACAGGGATATAGGAAACCCCTGAGATCGACTGAACTACCTGCACAGGCGACCGAGAGAATAAGTGATGATTTCGAAAAGGCCAATGATGACCACGCCATCTCTAGCAATGTCAGTAGTCACATGAGTGATTCCCCACTAAGGGCAAACCCAACGAATAACCTCAGCAGCTTGGCTCCCTATAAACTCGACCCACTTCTCAATGGTGAAATCTCTGTAGGAAAGATTACCAATGTGAACTATGGAGCATCACGCCCAATAGGCCCTCGGATAAAAATCCATGATCATAGGAACAAAAATCATAGAAAGCTTATCCTAGAGCCAAAGCTACATGAGAAAGCACAAAAAGAAAAATCAATATGAAAAAGAAAAAAAGAAAAGACAAAAAGACAAAAAAAAATAGCCTGTTAGATTGAAAACCTGAAAAGGTGGTCCAGGCAAAAATTAAGGCAAGCATGATGAGTTGAAAACCCAAAAGGGCAGTTCATACAAAAAGAAAAGGCTCAAATGAAGGTTACCTGAAGAAGGAGTCTGCTGCCCCTAGTAGTAGCTTCGGTCCAATTTTGGGAAGAGCGCACGAAAATTAGTGTTTCGGCTAAGCTCACTACAACAAGAGACTTCCCCTCCAACATCTGATCAACAATACTCAAAAGGCAAAGTTGTAGACCAAAGATGGGACTTCACAGAGAAAACCCCCAATAGAAGCAAGCACATCAGCGGCAGCAAGCTCGCATCATAAGAACAAAGACCCCTGACTATGTCAAATGCCACTTCCAACCTTAAGGCCTCATCGTAGATCAATCGGCGCCTGTCAAATCGTCAAAGCTGAAAATGATTCATCAATAAATTAGAAAATTCAGGATGATGCATCAGAATGACTGCAGGCATATCAGCCAAAGACTGGAGGAGCCCGCAAAACTCCTCATATAAGGGGCATAGCTCATGATCCCCGAACCAAACACGCTATCAACAGGATCCCAGAACCTAACAGTAGCTTGGATTACATTGTCTTTAACAAAGATGTGGCAGTACTCCTTCATGTGCGCCAAACCACAAACCCTGAGATGGTCCCAACCATCGAAGTTCTTCAAATAAACATTCAAATTTGCGCGGAAACTGATATAGTCCTCCATGATAAAATTTCACAAGGGTAGCAGTTCGCTATAAGTAGTTTATGGGGCAATCTGCCAACATCAGGAAAATTACCCCTATAAGCTCGACCAACTATGAAAGGAAAACACAAAGAAAAAGGATTAAAGAAATTTTATTTATAAGCAAAAAATGTGTTCATACAAAAGAGGCACTGCAAACGCCCCAAAGAAAAAAACAACAAAAGAAAAATCCTAGCTAATCGCCCTATAGGAAGAATCAGAAAGGGTTGTCGTATCCCTCCTGCAGCTACTGCTGCGGGTCGTCCACCTGAAGCATCCCCATATGAGCCTAAAGCCATCGGATCTCCAGTATTAATGATTCGAGAAAAGTCATTCATATGCATTTCATGACATGCCATGCATCATCATTAACATAATAAAGTAACAAATATACAGCCATGTCATGAATCGTCACTATCCCTGCATATACCCCCATTCAGAGAGACTATCGGTAATAGGCATCTGCAAAGATAGAAATCAAAGCAAGTCAAAGCCATCAAAAGCCAAAATCAAAAGGCAAAAGAAGAAAAGGCAAAGGAGACTAACGTGAGTGGTGCCAGCTAGGTAAAAAGTCACCATGTGCTCAGGATCCTGATAAGGATAGATCACCAGGGTGTAAATGCTTAGATCAGGGTGGTACATCATGGACATAGGTGGCCGATGCTCAAACCCCCAATGTCCCTCCACCATCATCAGACCCTAAGGCAGGATGGATGATGCCGAGGAGCTGCCCACATAAGTGGAAGTGGTCATAGGTCTCTTCTTGCCCTGATGATCTTATAGAGGCAACAAAGTAAGGTCAAGTCAATCTAACTGAGTACAATAGGTGAAACAACGACAACTATAAAGAATGCTAGTAAAGAGAAGAAGTACCATCATCCGGACACCCCTAGGCGAACCTGATCCGGCCTAGCCACTAGGGGCAGAAGAAGAAGGGGTGGAGGCCCCAAGGGCAGAAGCTGAAGGATCACCACCCTCAAATGGATTGTGCTCATCAAGACGGGGTGCAATGGGAGTAAGATCTATCTCTGGCCATCCAAGCAGCTGTGAGCGGCAGAACTCCTCGTGCCTCCCAACTCGCTCTAGGAAGGTGCTGAAGATACCCTCAAAGGCCAATCAAGCAAAATTAGCTGTAAGGCCAGGGCACCATAGGAGGAATAGAACTTGACCAGGGAGGAAGATGCCAACCTTGAATGCGATCTCCCAAATACCACTCCAAGGAGAAAGGGGTCTCTATGATCAGCCGGGTGCTCACAAACTCCCTAGCTAATCTCATGACCTCCGGCTAGTGAAGAGCATTCCCCCAAGGCTGCGTCCTAATATATGAAAATAAAGCTAGGCATCGGTACAACAAATATAGCAAAAATGACGAACCAAGAAGGTTACAAGGCACACCGGCTCTAAAATAGGGCCGCAGAGACAAGAAGAAATAGCAGACCCAAATTCCATATCCCAACTGCTGAAGTAGTGGTGCAGTCGGGGGCAGAATGGGAAACCACCACCCGGTGCAAGCTTGGGACATGGGAGGATCTCCATCTTGAAAAACCAGATCTGCAAATAGTCAACAAAAGATCAGGACATAAAAAAAGCAAAATACTCATAAAGAAAAGAGATAAGAATCAAATTCTTACATAAACAATCTATAGATAGGACTTGAACTTCTTAATCTTGTTCCTCACACAATGATCAAGGGCCCAATACAGGTGACCCAATGCGGCTTGGCCCTAGGCATACTCGTTGAAACGAGCTGGGTCTATCAAAGCTGGCAAAATGTGGAAGTTTACAATCAAACCCTTAGTAGGAAGCATAACCATGATAAAGTAGTAGCCATGATGACCCTCGCCTCACAAGTAGAATTCAAATACCTCCTATCCCCGGTAGTCCAAAAGGTCATGAGCTTCTTGCAAGAAATTCACCTCGGCCTATCTCCGGAATATCCAATCAGAGCCTCGATGGTGTCCACATCAAAATGGTCATAGGAGAAGTAGGCATTGAAATGGATCACGTTGCCGTGGAAGGGTAGGCCCATGATAGCACAGTAATCCAATGGAGTGATAGTATACTCCCAACAACCGAAGTGGAAGGTGTTGTTAGTATCAGACCACCTACTCAACATAAAACTAGAGGTACCGATTGAGATGTATGGGTATTTATGATGCCTGACGTACTTGCAATCCTTGACCATCCTTCCCAAAGACGTCCTGTCAATAATAGCCTTGGCACCGGAGGATAGCACCTTGACCACTTATGGAAGTGGGTAACGCTGGCACCATCATGCTTGGTGACTTAAATGATGCATACACGTACGTCACATAACAGTTTTTGACAAATCATATGAAAAATAATAATGATGATATAATAAAAATAACGATAATAATTAATTATTGCATCAATTAATCATTGCATAAAATACATAAATAATAAAATGGATAGGTCTTTGCGTAAATAAAAACAGCAGTAAGGCTTACCAAAATCCTAGAAAGATGGTCTGAAGGTTTCAAAGAAGGCGGAATAAAATCTCCAGGACGTATTCTGTGATATTTCCAATTCGAGGGGAGCCCCGTACAGAGCCACGATTGGAACCTCAGAAAGTTCCACTTCTTCACCGTCGATGACCACGTTGCGAGTAGTCACTTCCATGGCTGGCAGATCTAAGCGGACGTTATAAAGCTTGAACCACATCGAGACCCTATAGAATCTGAAAAGAAGGGGCAGAAAAGGGAAGAAGATGAAAGTAATCATCGTCCGAAATAGCTCGGAGGAAGAAAATTTTGAAAGATAGAAGCAGAAAATGCAAAGAGGAAGAAGAGAGAATTATTGAAGAAAATGGGAGCCAAGCTACTATTTTTTATAACCTGTTGGTAACTAGCCCGCTGGCTATTTACCCATGTAATTAGCCCGCCGGCTAGTTAACTATCCAGTTGTCACGCTTTTACACGTCCCACCCATTTACGCGTAACGGCTATAAAAGTTACCGTTACATGGGTAATTAGCCCGTCGGCTAATTACGTGTGTTTACAAAATTTTTGCAATTTTGCATTTTTTTTCATTCATCTGTTGCATCATTTCCAAAACGAGCGGACCTAAAAGCTGTTTCTACATAGTCACGCATGCATTAAGCATCCAAAATATTTATTTCGACCCCCGATCAATTTTTAACCTCATGCAACTCATTAATAAATTTTTAATCAAAGGGGAAAAATATATTTTGTTTCAAAATTAGTCAATTAAAAATATTTTAACTCATTGCATTCCACACACAACGTGTTTGTTTTGAATAGGACAAAATTTCTAGCATAAAATTTATGTATGTGAGGGGCAAACTGTTAGCACAGGTCCATTCCGGCCCAATGAGGATTAATGCCTATTTCATTCAATAATAAGACAAATGAGCCAAAAGGGACCGAATTGTCATCCAAAATCCAAAATTCAAAAATCCACATTCTAGGGAAGCTCTGATTTAGCATTACCTACTGAAAAATCAAAAAGTCAAAGTTTGGTCAAACATCGGTAACTAGCCCGCCAGCTATTTACCAATCTACAATAAAAAAAATCAAATCTTACCGAGATTACGCCCAGGATTTACGGGATCTGGGTAAAATCTTGTTAGAGTAGTAAATAGCCCGCCGGCTATTTACCAACCCTCTATATAAAGGGGTGCACCCCCCTCATTTTGAACAGATGAAAGAATTGGTAAAATCCCAAAATTACCTTTATGTCCTTTTTCAATTCCGGGAGTCCCAAAAGTCCTGAAACTCTGTCAAAACACTTCCATAACCCAAGCTCTATCACTGACACTCGGTATAAGCTCATTTCTCTATCTTTTTAGATCAAGAACTCACAGTGATCTACGGTCTAAAAAATGACTCAATCTCTCGAAATACCCATACCCCCCCCCCCCCCCCCCCCCAGAGAAATGATCCAAGATTATAGTCATATCTTGAGTTGAATCTATCTTCCAAACAAATCACAACCTTCTTCAAGTAACTTCAGTCCCGCACCGGCTCTCAAGTCATCCTGGACAAGCGGAAAGGTAAACTGAGGGTAATTGGCTCTAAGCCTAACTTTAAAATCCATTTCCATTATTTTATTACTGAACATTGCATTCCATTTCTCTGGTTAAGTGAGCCACTAGAGCCACTGGAGCCACTTAAACTATAATATGTGTTAATAAGCTCGCAGGCACGGACAAGCATCCAGAATGTGAGGGAACTCTATCCGAGTTTCCGGGCCCAGACCCCAGCGCTGCCGTTACTCTGCCAAAAATTCGGTAGAAAATATCAATTTATTATGCCGTTATAGTGTCCATTTTATTTCTTGAATTTTATTCTTAAATAAAGCCATTGTAACACATAAATCACCACAAATTCCAAAATTCCAAAATTAATCCAAACAATTTGGACAATATGAGTAACTATTATGTCCGAACTCAAAATCTCATTTTCTTTTTGGTATAAAAATCCCATCATGGATCAATATACCACAATTTCCGGTGTAGCTGAACCTGGTGGCTACTCTATTTCATTTTTAAATAAAGTAAAAAAATGTTTTATTTTTAAAAAATATCTTCTCTTAATAAAATGTGTAAATATATTTCTCAATATAATCACATTTTTGGCTTACAAAGCCACCGCATTTAAATATCGCGGTTTCCTCAAACCGCACCAAACCGAACCGCGCCATGCGCACCTCACTCTACGTGCACAACCAGACTAAAAAATGTCCGCCCACTCACAATAATGCTCTTGACATATCGAGTCTTTCACAAGATGTTCTGATACACTTTCAATGGAACACAAAGATTGGACATTTGCAGATTTACTTTCATTGCTAAAGGCATTTAAAATGGAGATTGGTGGGGTGGTGAAGGCTTGTTCATTTTTGTGTGATTTGGAAAAATCGGTAGGCACAATGTGATTTGACAGAGAAGAAAAATTTTCAACTAGGTGGATAGATTGAGAATTTTCCAAAGCATTTAAAATGGACTTTTGTGGTGGTGTGAAGGCTGATTTATTTTGTGAAGGAATGGATATACTTGATGGCTGATCAAGATTTGGAATAGAAGAAAATTTTTTAGGCAAAAAATTCAATAGATAACTTACTCCATACTTTTTCCTTACACGTGTTTCTAATGCTTCATTCTTGACCTTAACAACATCTAGTTCTGACCTCAATTTCTTGAATTCAGCAATGAGATTTCGATCTACAAACATGATTTGTATTCGTTCTTCAAGGGTGACACAATAATTGCAATGGAAAATAAAATTAGGATTACGAATCCTTGGCTCTGATAGCAACTGATGGCGTGCGGAAGCAAAAAATAGAACACGTTTTTGTTCTAATATTGTGAGAAATGAATTTGGAAAAGAAAATTGATGAATTTGAGATAGATGAACGTCTTTGGATCACATACAAAACCCTTGAGTGTATCAAAACCCTTTAGTTTTTGGAAACTAATAAAACCCAATTAGTTTTTGGAAACTAACAAAACCCAAATGTGTTAAAACATAATATTTTCACTCAAATGATAATTTGTTATTCTGATCTTCATGTCTTCTTTCTTCCTTTAATTGAGGCAAAAAGAAGAGTTACAAAATACTTAAATATAAAAGAGAGTAATGATACTTAAAACTCAATAAAACTCTCTACATTATCCCTATAATAAATAGATTTTAAAAGCAACATAATTATGAAAATTAAAGAATAATATAAACTCATTAAATCCTATGAAACATCCTCCTCTAGTATGACTTTAATTTTGATACGAATCTTCCATAAATCTGCATTTGTAATCGTGAAATTATTTTTTGCAACTATTTTTTTATTTTTGTACCATGAAATAAAAAACATAATATCTTGCTCGTTGTCATTATGTCTCAATATATATTGCATTTTTGCAATCTCAGTGTATATACATTAGATGTGTTAACTTTAAAGTTACACTTACTCAAAAGGTTCTTCCAACCACTTAGTCTTATTTTATTCCAACTCTCAAGCAACTAACTCTTAACATAGCTTTCTTAGTTGGTTTTCATGTAATTGTTCTACCACCAAATGTGAGAACATAACCACTAATGAAATTATTCCCATATGAATTAAAAATTCACTCAAAGTCATTGATCCCCTCAAGAACAATGGGAAATTCACTAATGAATTTCTTCTCATATGAATCAAAGATTCACTCAACATCATTGTTCCTCTCAAGAACAATGGGAAATTCATTATATAGAATACCATATTTCATGGTTCCTCTCAAATATTTCATAAGCCCCAATATGGCTTCTCAATTATCAACATTTGGATTATGTGTATATTTACTCACATAGCATATGCTATGTCTCAAAGTGTGAAATTCATCAAGTACAAATGCATACTTGGATTTAGCCACCAGATCATCATTATCTTCCCTTGAGTATTGGAATCATAAGGGATACTCACATGATTTACATCATAAAATTCAAACTTCTTAAGAAGTTTCTCAACATAGTGTTCTTGTGTTAACAAGACACTCTCATTCATCCTTATGATTAACATACCCAATAACACATTGGCTTCTCTTATGTCTTTCATGACAAATATTTATAATAAGATTATCTTTATTCTATTGACAACATTAATACTCGAAATAAAGATAAACACACATATACCATTAATCACTTTAGTATATACACATATATTCACCTTAAGAGATCAAAACTTCTCAACTCATTATTTAGGTGCTTGTTACTAAACTATACAAAGACTTTCTTAACTTTCCATCCATGTCCAGGCTCTACATACCCCTCAAGTTGCACCATATATAAAAAATTTATTTTGAAAGACAATTTTAACACCCATGTGGTGAACTCAACTGTAAAAAGAAGCTATAGCAAAAATGTAGAATAATCATAAACTAAAACACAAGTTCTATATTCCAAAGAATAGAAACAAACTCAAACAATAAGAAGTTTCATTCAAAACCTTTGATTCGAAAGATGAAATAGTTTTGCCAACAATGAAAGTTCATCTTCAATCAAACGCATATAAAAATTTTCACCAAAACTTTCTTTTCAAAGCTCTCTTTCCTTTCCTCAAATTATCATTTTCAAACTCAATTTGAAAATAGGTGCAACCGGGTCAACATCCGGACCAATAGTTAAAAATGGAAAGCTCTCTAGCCTTTATTGAAAACATTCACAAAGAATTTGCGTTCTTTGTCTCAAAGATATTTTTTTCAAGCATAACACTATGTTCAACATAACTTATTAACATACAAACATAAAATTTTGTACCTATTTCTCTTTATATAGGTTCAAGGATAATAACCTCAATAAGACAACCCCACACTTTTGAATATTTCAAATTAGGATGATTATCCTCTCATTTTCATATGGTATCTTATCGGTTTCTCATGTGAAATTCTATTTGTATAGAAACTTAACAAATAGTTCCACCAACAAATATCTCAAGTATATATCTAACATATTAAATATGAAACTCATATATATACTTAATAATAACTCACAACATGTTCTCATGTGTCTCAAGTTTACTATAAATTATAAACCATCAAATTTCAAGGTAAACTCACCAAAATTATACTCATATAACCACACATGGTTACTAACAATTTTGCAAACCTGAAATCTACTCAGTTCCAGATTTCGTGAGTTCACTTCAACTCAAATTTTGAACATATAAACGAAGTTATTTGACAAAACTTTTTTCTACTCATAAAAACATATATGTATCAAGTTTCTAACGCCACTAAAAACATGTAAAACCGATTTGTATAACTAAAGTTATGCCACATATAATTAGCTGCGCTCAAAGCTGAAATTCCAGAAAAAACGAGATTCTTATCTCAACTTCAATAAATTTTTCAAACTACTAAATGAAAGAATTTGAAAAACATTCCTTCTGAACATATCTTCATCTATGTCTCATGACACTATAGAAACAAGAATTTCTCAAAACGGATCTGTACATCTCTGGAAAATTCATAAACAATCAAGAGTGTTGAAAGCTGAAATTTTCAGCAAAAACATAAAACAAGAGTTTTTATCACAAATAGTATATCAACAAAACTCCAATAAACTTGAAATCAAAATGTCTCAAAACAACTTAAATCAAAACATATTGATCCACGTAAAACATTTCAAAACCTCATTTATTTCACAACAAATAAATATTTTGATTCAACCCAAAACTTTGAAATATGAACTTATGAAATAAAACTACTGAAATTCATAAGCCTTAACTATCACATGGCAAGTCTCACGGTTCAACCAAATTGGCAAAGAAGAGCAAACATATAAATTGATTATCTCAAATTTATTCTATGGTTCATATAGCTCATTCCGACAACACACTATATTTTGTTATTAAAACCTTGTTGGACTCAAAAGTTACCTTCACTCCATTTTTGCCTAAAAGGCTTACTAAAACCGATCGGTTTAAAAATTGGGAACAAGTAGCACCTTATTATGTGCTAAAGATGCGAGATTGAGGAGAATCTTTATTCTCCACTTTCAACTTGGGTGTATATGACTATGGAGCATTTTTATTTATTCTCACAAACGTGCCTCGTGACTCCATAGTCAATAACCCACTTATTCACATCAATCACCATGTTTACTTGTGAAATGACTGCAAAAATAATATCATCCACTTAACTATAAGTTGAGTAGGATTGTCACATTTTACAACTCTCTTCCTCCATTTAGGAGCATGGTGGTCACATGTATAAAATTTTCCCTTTTATATTATTGAAGGTTTTATTACTTTTGAGCTTTATAAATTAACCATAGAGAAATTTGTACATTTTTCCTTAGCAAGGATTGGTCTCCATGGTGTTTGCCTTTGAGACTATCTCATTCTCTTTAGTTATTCTGATCTCCTTCCAATTGATTTTATTTAGGCTAATGCAACTTTTTCTTACGAGCACCCTCATAATTGTATTTGGAAATAAAATATTCCCAAATCTCATTAGCTTCAACTTTCAAAAAATAGCACCAAATTTAATTTTTGTAAATAAACAACTTAGCTTATAGTGGAGGAATAAGTGGAGGAACAACTGCTCTCATTTTCTCGAAGGAATTCGATCCCCGTAGGAGTAGCATAATTTTCCATTACGGAATATCCTTTAAGACTGTTGGAAAATTTGCTCTTTAAAGCTAGTTCCGAAGTTGCTTCCGGACAGAGGCAACGCTTTTCTGAAAACAGTTGCAGAAGCTCAAATACTGGATCAGAGGCAACACTTCTGGATCTGAATCTGTCACCGAAGCTCAGAAGCTGGACCAAAGGCAACGCTTTTTCTCTGAAGTAGTTGCTTAAAACTGAAATTCTGGGCAGGAATTCAACAGATGATTTTGAACTCGGAGGCTAAATCTGAGACACAAAAATAGCAAAAAAAAAATGGGTTAATGGTTAACATGAGTTGAGTCGAGTAGGAGACTATGTCCTTAAAGGATACTTCGTAGTTCCACCTAGGATTAAACAAATCCTTCAAACTCGATTTGAGTTTGGATACAGGAATCAGAAATGCTTATCATATCCAGAAAAGACGGAGAGAGAAGAGAGTAAAAATTGGATTCACCGCAAAAGAAAATCCGCTCTACTTTTTATAGCCAAACAAAAGAGTTTATGGCCATAAAAGTTTTGCTGTTACAAAAAAATTAGTAAAATAGTCGTTTATTGTTTTAATTACAATTAAAACACTTAATCAAAACCATAACCGCATGAGTTACAAACACTTAAAAACTGTAACCACAATTAAAATAATTGACCAAAGATAATTTTTTTAAAGTAATATAAAACTCACATCTTTTCAACAGTAAAAACTAGAAATCCCATTTTAGCATTATATAGGGAACCATTTAATTTATATTCGTTATATTAGACTTCTTTGACCTTTTTTTTTGTATTTTCTTTTATCTAGTCATATTGAGGGAAAATTATATTCCTATGTTTCCTCTTTATTTCCATAAGAGTCATCCTTATTGTGTGCAACCCTTGGCAGAACAAAGATCAAAATTTTGATCAGCCTGAAATTGACAACAATTTAGATCGGTTAGAACGGGTAAAGTATTTGATCTCTCTTAAGGTTGAACGTTTTATTAATGTGATTTTTTGGTGTATCACTAGTTTTGCTGTTTCTTGATATTAATATAACTTTTGTCTTTAACAATTAACAAGTCAAGGTTGTCCAACATATGGGCTCACGTTATCTGGCGTATCTGGCTTAAACTTGATTTCTATGTAATTGTATATGAATTCTTTAAATGATACAATAGACTTTTTACTTGTGCGGTTGTCTTTTTTCAATACCCTAGCGAAAAGAGACGATTGGACATCCTTGAGATGAAATTGAGAGAATAAACTAAGCGAGCAAGAAGATCAAATACATGTGAAGGCATCCAAAAGTTAATGGCATGCATGGTTGCTTGTGAGAAAATACATAAGGTAAAAGATGTAGTTGAAAGAGATAAACTTCTTCCCATTTAAGATTTTAATTGTTAGTATTAATTTTTGCTGGTTTCTTTTTCATTCCTACAAGCGTTATGTTAGTCTTTCAGTTTCTGATTTATTTACGAACCCGAGGATTCTTATTATGTAACTTTGATGTATATTTTGGTTCTTATTTCGAGAACCACTATTAATAAAAGTGGGGTGGTTGTTTTGTAGGTAAGCAGAGGAACCAACCTAGATGGGTACTCTGCCCCGAAATTTTCACCCACTCCAATCTTTTAGCCGTTGGGGAGATACACTGTCTCTCCAAGGATTTTTCAAAAAAAAAAAGATTTTTATAGTAAAACTCAACCATTATTGTTATTTTCTATGCAGGGTTTTTTACTAACAAGTTGTACATTGGGGCTTTGTAGAAGTGTAATGAAGTGTTTTACTAGATTAATAATTGATATTTTATTTATTGTCCTTTACGAATTTATTTTTTCGTATTTATTATGTTATACATTTTATTATAATGATAGTTATTTTTAATTTTTTTGCTTATTAATGAATTGTTCTTTTTAGAATTTTAATGATGTAGTCATTATTAATTTAGATAATTAATTCATAATTGATTTTTGACAATGATAATCAGTCACAGTATATAGTCATTGCATTATTTTTTAAATGGTCTAGTATTTTGTAGCATTTGCTATTCAATGACATTAAATAATTCGTCACTTAAGTTTATCTTTCATAACAAAAAAAGCCTCAGTAATTATTTATTAACATGACAATAATACATTTAATGAGGTATTAAAATGTCACAACAAATATTCAAACAATGACGAGCTTATTTTGTTGCAAATTATTATTTTATTGTGACAAACTTATATTTTTGGTGACAAAATTCTGCATTATTTATGACAATTGCAATGTCACAAATTTTTTTTTGCATATTCCGTATTCATTTGGAATTCGTCACCATAACAAGAATTTTGATGACAAAATGCAAGATGTGTCATCTTAATATACATTTTTAGTGACGAAAGGTACTATAAAATGACAATACAATTTTATTAAAATGACAAAATAGTTGTCACAAAATCATAAAAATTACATAATTTTTGTCAGATAAAAACAAAACTTTAATGACAAAATAGAAAATTGTCATAAAGACAAAATAGGACGGACATGCTATGATGAAGCCTGCGACGATGATATTTCGTCACCAATTATCTTCACTGACGAAAATACATGTTTTCATGACAATTTGGATGCGTCATAAAATGCTAATTTTTTTTGTAGTGATGTGTGGATGGGGGTTGGCCCCTAAAGAAGCTGTAAATTAAGTTCGAGGAATGTCGGGTTTGGCCCGATCGCTTTAGGATAGAATGCCCCTTGGAAGGGTGACTCTCGAAGAATGTCCCTTAAGGGGAGATGTCCCTTGATTGGCTGACTCCGTTGATGGGGAATGTGGGGGATGCCCCTTGGTTGACTGATTCCACTGCTGAGAAATGGGGGGATGCCCCTTGGTTAAATGATTCCGCTACTGGGAAATGGGGGGATGCCCCTAGATTGAATGATTCCGCTACTGGGAAGTGGGGGATGCCCCTCATTTGGATGATTCCGCGGTTGGGAAATGGGGGGATGCCCCTTGGCTGACTCCACGGCTGGGGAGTATAGTAATGCTCTTTGGTGAATTATTTTCTGCTAGGGAAATCTCTCCTTATAAGATTTGTTTGCTAGGGAAAATTTCCTATGCTCGGCTAGACCTGCACACGAAAATCATCCTGGTTAGTAATCAATTCAAGAGTGGCTTATCTTGATTCTTGATTTATTTTGTGAAAACAAAAAAATTTTTGCCCCTTCAATCAAGGATCAAGGTGAGCTAGGGGTTTGAGAAATGTGGGGTTTGGCCCTTTCTATATCTGATGATGGTGTCCCTTCCTTGAGGTGGACAGCCTTCCTTTGTACTCTTTTCATAAGGTGAGCATCCTTCCTTTGCGTTCTTTTGTCCAGGCAAACCACTTTCCTTTGTTGTGAGCATCCCTTTCTTAAGGCGGATGACTTTCCTTTGCTTTGCGTATCCCTTTCTTAAGGCGGATCGACTTTCCTCTTCTTTGCGTATCTCTGATAACTTCTCTGGGGAAGATATGTGTATCCCTTTCTTAAGGCAGATCGACTCTCCTACTGATGATGATGTATCCTTTTCCTACAGCGGATGACTCTCCTCGTATCCATTTCTTAAGGTGGATCGACTTTCCTGGCTGATGGTGTATCCCTTTCTTAAGGCGGATGACTTTCCTACTGGTGTATCCCTTTCCTAAGGTGGATGACTTTCCTACTAGGGAATTTGAATAACTGTTTTGAGTTGGAATGCTCCTTGGGGGGTGCCCCTGGGGGAGGTGACTGTTGAGGAGATAGCCTTTGAATGGCTAGTCCATTTGGATCGTTGGGGAGAAACTGGTCTGAGGCAATTCACTTGTTTAGAGGTAGGTGTTCTTGGGACATCCTAGCTACTGGAGAGTATCCTTGGAACCCATCTCGAGAAAGCTTGACTAGTTACGGGGGTGCCCCTTAGATACTACTCTGACAAGGGGAATGGTTCCTTTAACCATCCGGTCATTAGGGATAGAGATTGGCTTCTTATGGGGATAGAGGGGATGCCCCTTGAATGTTCCATTTGCTGGGGAATGAACTATCCTGATGTGGATGCCCTATTGGAGAAAAGGTGCCCCTTTAGTTGGCATTTAGGTTTTATCTTGTATGACCTGCAGGGGAAAAACAAGTTTTATCAGAATATGACCTGAAATGGTACATCTTAATTCTTGATTGACTTTGTGTCGAAATTTTTTTTGCCCCTTCAATCGAGCAATAAGACATACTAAGGTTCTGCCCCTAATTAACTATAAAGAGTGAGTGAAGAGATGTTGGGTTGGTCGCAATCTTATTTTGATATGCCCCTGGAATGGCCTGACTATTGAGAGAAAATAGCCTATGAGTGGCTTAATTGCTTTAGAGCAAGTCTCCTAGACGACTTGGATTGTCGGGGGGTGCCCTAGGAAAGAGAAATTTAACTATCGGGGGGAGCCCCTAAAAATTGCCTTGGGTGTCTTGATCGGTTGGGGGGAGGCCCCTTCGATGGTTTGCTTGCTAGGGAAATGATCCCTCTAACGGTCTAGTTGCTGGGAATGCTTCTTGGGAAGATGCCCCTTGGATGGTGTCCCTTGGATGGCACCTTTGTTGGATATGTCCTTTGAATGATGGCCCTTAGGTGGCAGTATGGCTGGGAAAATTCCTTCTTTTCCTATGGATACCTCTCCTTGGTTTACTGCACATGATAAAGAAATTGGTCAGTAAAACTTTGAAATATGTGGGTCGGGACTTGCCACGACTAAAAGAAAATACTGAGTTTAGTGATGTTGGGTTGGTCCTAACTTGAACCAAGGTGCCTCTGGTATGCCTCTTCTACTGGCCGACACTACTGGGGAGTGCCTCTAGGGTGTTTGATGATGGGGGGATGCAGCTCGACTAGTTCCATTATTGAAGAATGGAGGGATGCCCCTCGATTGACTTCTTTGCTGGGGAGGTGTCTTCCTATTTGATTCTTCTGCTGGGGATTTCTTCTAGGATAACATTCCTTTGGTTCAAGCAAGAATCTCTTGTCTTGTGAGGATTGTTGCTCCGCTTAGGGATCCTCCCCTTGAATGAACTATTAGAGAGGTTTGAGAGAAGTGGGGTTGGCCCTAATTTAAATTTGATGTGTCCCTACTGTTTGAGGAATCCTGCTCCCACTTAAAAAATTATCTGAGGTGTGAGGAGGGGACTGTACTGGTGGGGTGGGACCTATACGCGTGGGGATGGACCCATACGGGTTCCTTCTTCATGGATAGAATGTCCAAAACTGGGTTTTCTACAATCTTTTTCTAATTTTTGGTTTGTTCACTGTATTCTAACCCTATTAAACTGTTGTTTCGCCTTTACAGTTCTTGCATAAGACTGTGGGAGCCCTGAGTGTGAGCACGGGATTTTGCAGTCCCTCTCGCGAGACGATGATGACGTGTACCCGATTTTAATACCTCAAAATAAAAGTTCTCTTTAGAATTTTTATTACCAAAATAATATTCCTTGTGAATTTTATAAATAGGCAGAATCCAGTTCGGTGTGGCCGATAACGCATCCGGTAGGAGCTTGAACCGATGATTGATACCCAAATAATGAATACCCTTTAAAATATTATTAAAAGTCAAAAAAAGATGCCTTTTTACCAACTATTAAACCACTTTTCCCGACTTTTTTGGCTTTTTGACCCACTAACTGTCGGCATGCTGAAGGCTGATGCCGCCAAAGGCATCACCCATGCCGCCGGCGGTATCACCATACCACTGGCGACATCGGTCATACTGCCTGCCGGCGACATAACCATGTCGCCGGTGGTATGACACAAAATGGGTCCCTTCACAGACAGCCTTTTCAGCCACTTTCTGTGGAATTATTAAAAAAGGCCCCAAAAAGCACCCCATGTCACCTATAAAAGCACACCTTGAGCTGCACTTAGGGGGGAAGGATTTGGAGGTGGAAATAGAATATAGTGAGATAAGAATTAGATAAAACAGAAAAAAAGGGATTCCGACCCATTTTTCCTGGTTTTTTTCTTCTCTGAACTCTCTGATTGTGAGTTGAAATCGACAAGCCTTTAAGTTAAAATCAGTAATTGAACTTAGAAACCAAAAAGCACTTAAAATCATTGTTAAACCGCCGTAACAAGCTCCCCGGAGGTGTTTTATTCGGTTCACAAAGAGGTGGATTCACGACCTCGAGGTAAAAGATCCTGAGTCTCATAGCTCTTTGGCATTATTATTATTGGTTTGCACTAATTTTCGTTGATTTGTGTTCTTTTTTGAGTTTTCGGTCACTTTGACTGCAAACCGCTGCTGCTGCAAGAAATTGAAGTCGCTAGAGACATGCGATGTTGCCGGCTGTATCGCCCATCTCATGAGAGACATCGTTGATACCGCCGTTAGGATCGCATTCCTCAGAGACCTCACTTTCTTGCGGGATCCTTTCTTTACGGTACTTAGAAAGCCCTGTGCCTGTCTGTATGCTGATGTCGCCCGTGACATAATCGATGTCGCAAGCGGCATCAGCCATGCTGCCAGCGACATCAACTGTGTCATCGGCGGCATCAGATGCCCCATGGCAGCATGACTTTCTGGACAACAGTATTATTTTCGTTTGTTTCCAAACTAATTTATTTTCTGAAAGCTAGGACCTATAGTGTAACGATGGAGGTTCAAAACCTCCTGAAAACAGACCCGCCCCACGACGAGTGGTATATTCACCTGTAATCCGATTAAAGCAATGATCGAATCTGAAATTTGGATAAAAATGGAATTTCCCCATAAACGCCATTCAAACCTCATTTTAGCCATCCAATCGGGCTTTATGATATTATAAATAAAATATGCCATATTCGTGTCAACCATCTTCTGCAGGTAGATGTATATCGGACATTCGGGTATTTCATTTGTTATGTAGAAAATGTACAGGACTTGAAAACCTTGTAATAATTTTACTTTCTGCACTTAGTTTTCTTTTACAATTGTAAATATTTTATTTATCGCTTCAATTGCTTGATTAAAGCGAAAACAACAAAATAAATAAAAATACAAATAAATAGGGTGGATCAAACCGATTAAGAAAGAATGAAGTATCCTAACTTGGCCTAATGAAAAGTAGATAACATCATCCGAGCTCGGAATCTCTACTTAAGGTATGGTCCAACCACCCGGTGGGAAAATCGTACCGAAAATTTCTCGGTTGAGCTGAACCGGGTGGCGACTCTATTCTAAGTACGGGATTTCGATCACATATCTTTTAAGCATTAAAATATGCAACAATCATTTTTTTCAACCACATCACACTCATCCCCCCGATACACCAAAATGGGCCAGCCCAACCGAAACCGGCCCCGCGCCGCAGCCGCGCGAATGATCGTCCGCTCACAGTGGCGACTCTGCTGGGGAGTTTCTTTAAACTTGAATCTTCTTTCATAGTTTAAAAGATTTTGATGATGTATTGAAATCATTGGCCAAATTTAAACTTCATTCCTTTTCTTATGATGTCTTGTCCTCATGCGCGTAGATAGTTTGGTAATTTTAGGTACCCTATTTCACCCGAGAAGCTCACAAAGTATCACTCATGCCCTGTTGGAATTGAGGATGCCTAGTAGGTGGATCACTCGTTTTAACCAACACGTAAACTCCTATAATCGCACCCATTTGGGTAGTGGTTGAGTAACGTGGAATCAAGGTAAACGAGAACCTTCTAAATCAATAACCCTATACCAAAGCCGCGTTAGAAAAAAAAGGGCCTTAGCACATCATTCCCCTTTAGGATTACCCAAAACAAATAAAATAATTGGGATGCGCTTCTTTCGCTATTACCGATGAAGCAGCCAAACTCCATCCTACTAAAGAGGCGTTACGCGGGAGTCATAAGGTTGGAACAGGGCTGATTCATATGCTAAGTGCTCTATGATCATGCACCCCCATGCATCGGCTTTAAGAGCCGAAAATAAATCAACTTGCCCTTACCACTTCCACCCATGGAAGAGGTTTAGCAACATGTGTAGGACTTCTCTTGTACCTCCGTTGCATCATCGCATATCGCTATGTATGACGTGGAGTACACTCGTCTCACATATGTTGAAGGGATAAGCCATCACATATCTCTAACCACATCTACGTGCAGCCATGCGCACTACACGTCATTCCCAGGGCACGAAAGGAATGCATACCACGCATATCATTCACCAATCCATGCATGGTCTAATCTGCTACCTACCATTTTAGCTAGGAGGAGGCGCACTGACCGTCACATCCCGGCTTGGAAAAGGATAGAACATCGCCTGATACGTCATCCTCTGACCCCGGTTGCCACCACGGAAGTCGAAGGAATTCCCCATACCAATTTCAGCGAGGAATCAGATTCAGAACGAGTTCAGTTGAGCCAAAGTCCCTCTCAACCAACCATGTCTTTCCCAAGAAATGAAGGGACCCCTCCTCCAGAAGAGCCCTTTGGTCCTACTTCCAGCTCGGGAACAGGATCCCAACCACCTCCTGGTTTTGACTTGACCAGTGCTATGATGCAGTTCTTAAACTCAGATGCTTTCCAAGCCTCTATCCAAACTATGGTCGAGGCAGCAGTTAAGCGAGCTCTGGAAGACAGGAATTCCGATCGGGTATCGGCATCTGACATTCAGGCCCCGAACGGTACAACACAGATATTAACCAGTTTAGTAGAGGCGAGACCCGTCACACCTGTACTTCAATCAATCCAACCCTTGACGAGTCCATTCCAGTTTGGACAGACTTCAGCTCTCTTGTCGGCTTCAATCACTCCACCAGCTGTACCTTTCAACCCGAGACCTTTCACCCAAACCTCAACTCCTTTGACATTCAATCACCAAAGCCCATTATCTCGGCCACTACCCTCATTCACGCCTCCGCAGTTTGTCGTAACTCCTAAAGGCACCAGTTACCCCCAAAATCCATTTGCCAACCATCTGACTGTCCGCCCTACGTTGCCTCCGACATTCAACGACCAGGTCACGCAACCTCCGGGCATGACACCTGAGGTAGCCGCTTTTGTTCGACAAATGATAGCTTCTCAAACTGTCAACGACCAGGTCGCGCATTCTCTGGGCGTGACACCTGAAGCCCCAACCATCTCTCGCGAACCGGTCAGCAACTAGGTCATGCAACCTCCGGGCGTGACACCAGAAATCCAAGCTTACATCAACCACCTCATCATTAATAAAAAACCTGAAAGGGACGAGGATTGGGTCCCCGACAATTTTACTATACCAAATATGGCTCATTATGATGGCTTAGGAGCACCCGCCTCTCACATCATAATGTACAAAAGGGTGATGCGCGTAAAGAAGCTAAGTGACAAGATGCTGGCTGAGATGTTTCCTTGTTCTCTTTGGGGACCTGCACTAGAGTGGTACCACACTTTGCCGCAGCATATTGTTGCCGACAAATGCTCTTATCTGAGGCTTTGAAAGTACATTATGGTTTCAATACTATGATGAAGATGACCCTCCAGCATCTTGAGAGGGTCCATCAAATGCCCAACGAAAGCTTTAAGCAGTACTTCAATAGGTGGATGTCGACCCAGGTCTTGATGAATTCCAAGCTTAGCCTTGAGGAAATGATTGTCAAACTCCTCGAAGGATCTCTCCCCCTGTTCCGCAAGGAAATGGTTACGGATTCCTTTCTTTCTTACAAGGCTGTGTTTGAGAAAGCTGAGAAAATCGAGCACGAGGCAGAACGTAAGAAGGCTGAGAGAGCGGGCAAACCATGGTTCAGGAAAAACTAAGCACAACCCTCGGCCCTAGCACCGGCTAAGCCAAAAACACCGGCCGCTATACAAGCCATTTCTCACACCTTAGCTGCACCATTTACAACCAATCCGGCTCCATCAACGATTGCCACAGTCCAGCCTCCTCGCCCCTCTTTTGTCTTGACCAACCCCTATAAATTGCCCCTGTGGGTCATCTTCCAACTCTTAAGGGAAGCTGGTTTTATACAGTCCCTTCAGGAATACAAACCACCCAGACCTGAAGATAAGAATAACTTCTGTAATTAACACATTCAGGTAGGGCACCAAACCAACAACTGCAAGGCCCTGCTCTCAGCTATTCAGCGGTTGGTTAGCGAGGCAAAGATTGCTGAACCAGATAAGGCCCCGAGCACTATGAATAACCCTTTACCGAACTTTGGGAGTAAGGTCGGAATGGTCCAATCTGGTTTACCCGAAGCCACAGTCTTCAATCTCCTTGCTCAAAGGTCGGGCAGTAATAACTCCGTCCTGGTCATCGGCTCAGGTCTTCCATCTTGCTCAGTTTTTGAACTTATCAATCAGGCCAACCCAGGAGTCAACTCCATTCAAGGAATGGAAATTGATCCAAGCCAACCAAAATAAGAGGGTCGCAGGCCTAAATCATTTATGGCAAAGAGAAAGAAAGCTGAGGGGAAGGCACTATTCAGTGTAAATTCTTTTGTTTCAAAGGAGAACTATTCTGATAAGGATGGGGAAATGGCTCGGGAATCCAAGGCCGTAAGTACCAACTTGTTCAAGGTCGACCACCATGACCTTTTTAGTGTGGATAAATATTAACTAAAAGACCCAGATTCAGACTCCGAAGAGCAGCAGTACCTATTTGAGACGCGAGCCACCAAGAGTGTCTTACTCAATAATGTCCTTAGTATCACCCGGAGTGGTCGCGTATATCAGCCGGAAGACCGGTAACTCCGTCTTAACAAAGACCCGATTCCTGGCAGGGTTGGAACTACTGCAAGGCCCTCTTCTCCACCTCTACCTATCCCTACCAGTCTTGAGGTTGACCCCCTTATTACCCAGTTGAGAAATACCCAAGCCCGATACAGCATCTGGCAACTAGTAATTGACTCTGAAAGGCATCGTAAAGGTTTGATCAAACGGATCCTTGATCTGGAAGCTAATCCAACCACCTCGGTCGTTGAGATGTGCACCACGATAGGAGAAGGCATTCCCCCGAGAAAAGGGCCTCAGATCGTGTTTGACAGTTTTGATCTTACACTTGAAGGAAGGGATCACAATAGGGCCTTGTTCATCTGGGTTCAAATTCTCGATAAGGTCATCCCGTGCGTCATGGTGGATGATGGCTCCGCCCTAAACCTATGCCCTATAAAGATCCTTCCTCATCTAGGACTGTTAGAGGACATGCTTGAAAGGTCCAACACAGTTATTAGAGCTTACGACAATTCAAAGCGCAATGTAATTGGGATCTTTGAGGCAGGGGTCACTGTCGAAGGTGTCACAAGCAATGTACGTTTCACCGTCCTTGACATTCCTATTACTTATTCTCTGTTGCTTGGCCGGCCATGGCTCCATGCTTTGGGCGCAGTACCCTCCACACTACACCAAAAGATCAAGCTAATCCATGGTGATAGAATGATAACTATAGAGGTCGATCCTGCTTCTGTCACGGCCGTTATGGAAGCTAAAGCTAACCTAGAAAAGGGCCTCCAGATTGCCATAATTAGTAAAGCCCAAAAACCCCTCCCCTTTGGCACAACTACCTCCACGTGGGTATGGGCAAGCTAATGAAGAAGTCTGGTTACAGGCATGGTAGGGGTGGAGGAATACATGAACAAGGAATTGTTGAGGCGTTGGAACCAAAAATCCTCATCCATGGAGTTGGACTAGGGTATAAGCCTAAAAAAGCCTATCGTCGCGTCCCTTACTGTTATTACCGCATGGTCACTACTTGTGAAATCCAGGGAAAGAGGCCTTATAAAGGGGAGCCCGAACCAATCGAGTATGGTGGGAAAATGTGGCCCGACTTTAAGATCTTTAAAGATGTCTATGACTTTGAGGCCGGTCATATGATAGTTACAGCTGAACCTGAACCTACGGAGTCTGACGCACCTGTCAACGTGATTTCTGATAAGGTTAAGGGGAAAGACAAGATGTATCCTGAAGATGAGTCTATCGAGTGGCAACCGTGACAAAAGCTATGGCATTGCTAATGAGGAAAGGCTGGAAGGGTAACGGGAAAGAAGATGCCATGATGGCTATAGTAGAAAAGCTCGCCAGGACTCTAACCGAAAAGGCTGACCTGTCTGAAGAGCCGTTGCTCACCACTACCCAAAAGATCACTTTGGAGCGTAACCTAAGCACCACCCTGACAGATGATGCAGAGAATACCTCTCCCATCGATGCTGCCACTGAAGCCCCTTCGCATGTGGAGGAGGATATGGATGATGTAATTTTTAATATTTCCGATGTTTTTTATACAAACAATGCCGCTTATGAGGCTTTTTATGTAATGAATAACTCCCATTCGGCTTACTTGTTTGATGTCTTTCCTGATGGGTCCATGCATTCACATAATAATATGCATAACGTTTTTGGCATTAGTGAAACTCTATTAAGTGAAATAAACCTAAGTACGGATGACAATCCCAAAATGGTAACCATTTCCAAAGATTTAACTCCCGAGGAAAGAAGTGAGATCATAAAAGTGCTTAAAAATCATGTTAACGCTTTTGCCTGGTGGTATGAAGACATGCCTGGGGTTGACCGACAAATCACTGAACACAGGATCCTAACTGATCCTAAATTCTGACCTATCAAACAGAAGCTCCACCGGTTGAGACCTGAATGGGTAGAACAAGTTAAGACAGAGGTTTCAAGGTTGATCGAAGCTCGATTCATAGAAGTAGTAGAATACCCGACTTGGTTGTCCAACATCGTTGCAGTACCAAAGAAGGATGGTAGAGTCTGAGTCTGTGTAGACTTTTGAGACCTTAATAAAGCCTCACCGAAGGACGACTTCCCTCTCCCGCACATCGATGTCCTAATTGACAGTGCCGCCAGGGTGGCTATGTATTCGTTCATGGATGGGTTCTCAGGATACAATAAAATCCTGGTTAATATTGCCGATAAAGTCAAAACAGCATTCATCACTGAGTGGGGGTGTATTGCTACAAGGTAATGCCATTCGGATTGAAAAATGCCGGAGCCACTTATCAGCGAGCTGTAACTGCCCTCCTACACGACATGATCCATAAAGAAGTGGAAGTGTATGTGGATGACATGATTGTGAAATCCACCACTTGAGAGGAACACCCTGCTGTTCTTGACAAGTTCATGACTTGCATTGAAAAATATAATCTTCGTCTAAATCCAAAGAAATGTGTGTTTGGAGTTACCTCCGGCAAGCTGTTAGGACACGTGGTTAGCCAAAAAGGGATTGAAATGGATCTGGACAAAGCCAAAGCCGTCAGGGATATGCCTTCCCCTAAGACGGAGAAAGAGGTCTAATCGTTTTTAGGATCCTTACAGTATGTTAGCCGATTCATTGTCCGCCTCACTACCGTCTATGAACCCATCTTTAAGTTGTTGAAGAAACAACAACCCGTGGTATGGAATAATCACTGCCAAGTGGCATTCGACAAAATCAAGGCATACCTTGTCAATCCACCCATCTTGACGCCCCCCATCCTAGGGAAACCACTCATCCTTTATCTGGCCATTGAAGAAATGTCCGTCGGAGCCATGCTTGTCCAAGAACATGATGATAAGCGCGAGCATGCCATCTACTACCTGAGTAAGAAGCTGTTAGATTATGAAACCCGATATTCGATTGTAGAGAAGACTTGTGCTACTATAGCTTGGCTCACTAAGAAGTTGCGACATTATTTGCAATCCTATTGAGTCCAGGCCGTAGCCAAAATTGATCTAATGAAGTTTCTTTGTCAATCCCCCACTCTAGCCGGTAAATTGTCTCGATGGCTACTTCTCCTATCTAAGTTTCACATTGAATATGTAACCCAAAAGGTCATTAAAGGGAGGGATGTAGCCGAATTCTTGGCTAATCAACCCCTCAGCTCTGACTATAGGGAAAATTTGGAGTTCCCTATTGAACAGCTCGCCTCTGCTATAACCCTTGATGACAGTTGGAAAATGTACTTTGACGGTGCTGTGAACCGCCGGGGAGCAGGTCTCGGAGTCATCATCATCACACCAGATAATGAGATAATCACGTTGTCCAAACATTTAGAATTCGCTATCACTAACAACGGCGCTGAATAGGAAGCTTGCCTGTTCGACCTCGAGGCTCTTCTTCAAGTTCAGGCACACCATATGTCCATCATCGGAGATTCAGCTCTAGTTGTTTGTCAGGTCATTAGAGATTGGGAAGTTAAAGAAGAATTCCTTCGCCCTTATGTTGAGGCTGTCCGCGAATTGTCTGAGAAATTTATCTCATGCTTGTACTGCCATGTCCCTCGAGATGAGAATCAAATGGCAGATGCTCTCGCCACTCTCGCATCTTTATGGGAAGGACCCCAACAACAACCTATCCGCCCATTGGTTTTGCTATCCACCAAGACCCCATATCGTGTTCAATCGACTCCTCCAGTTCTCGCCATTTCATCCGAACCTTGTTGGTATTCTGACATAGTCCTGTTTCTTCAAACCAGCCAATACCCCACAGATTCTTCCAACTCGGACCGTACCACCCTACGGCGGCTTACTGCCCAATTTTGTATTATAGATAATGACCTATTCAAGCACACCAGTGACAGCCGACTCCTCCGTTGCCTCACTGATTCTGAGGCTCAGAACGTAATGATCCAGGTCCATGCCGGCGACTGTGGTCCTCATATGAATGGTCTTGCCCTCGCAAAGAAGGTCCGATGACTAGGGTATTTTTGGCTCACTCTCACGACCGATTGTATCGCCCAGGTCAAATGATGCCACCAATGCCAGATTTATGGAGATATGCAGCATTTGCCACCGATTGAGCTCCATCACTTATCCACCCCTTGGCCATTCTCTGCATGGGGTATAGATATAATTGGTGAAATCTGTCCTTCCTAAACAAATGGCCACAAATTCATTATGGTAGCAGTAGATTACTTTTCAAAATGGGTTGAAGCCGAATCCTTCACCAATGTCACTGCCAGGCAGATGGCAAAGTTTATAGAAAAGCATATCTTTGCTCGGTATGGGCTCCCACATCATATAGTCTCAGACAACGGGGTACAGTTTCAAGGAGCAACTACTTCACTGATCGAAAAGTATGGGATCGAGCACCATAGATCTTCTCCATATAGACCATAAGCCAATGGAGCAGTTGAGGCAGCCAATAAATCGGTAATGACGATTCTTTCTAAGATGATAGCCGGTTACAGAGATTGGGCGGATAAGTTACACTTTGCTATTTGGGGATATTGCACCAGCATACATACCCCGACAGGCCAAACTCCGTTTTCCTTGGTCTACGGGATGGAAGCGGTCTTGCCAGTTGAAACTCAGGTGACCTCATTAAGAGTTGCCCTAGAGGCTAAGTTAGAAGAATCCGAATGGACTCGGGCAAGATTCGAACAGTTGAACATGATGGATGAACAAAGGTTGAAGGCCCTTAACAACCTCCAGATGTACCAACAACGTATGGCTTGGGCATATAACAGTCAGGTAAAACATCAAAAGTTCCCCTGAAGGTCGGTGATTTGGTCCTCAAGCAGTTGAAACACTCTACCACTGATGCGAGGGGTAAATTCAGGCCAAACTGGGAGGGACCATATGTGATAAAGAAGCTGCTTAGCAAAGGGGCAGCTAAACTTATGGACATGGATGGGAACGAGTTCGTAAATCCCGTAAACCAAGACAGGCTTAAGCGTTATCATGTTTAATTCAAAAGAAACAAACTAGAAAAGCAGCACATAAAAAGATACATACGTAATAATCGCCCGCCTTTCAGTCTTTCACTGATCGAGCAAAAATTAGGGTGATACCCGACGATTGGTATTCTACGAACCAACCGTACAAAAATTAGTGGATAAGACAAACCCGCTAGATCGAAAACCCGAACAAGGCAATCTAGGCAAAAGTTGCACAAAGCGAGTGCCTTCTAGAAAATCGATCTCAGCTAGTTGGTACCGGGAGTTAAGTTGATGGAAATGGCAACTAAACATTATGTACTTTATTTTATCTCAATTAATAAAAGTTCTCTTTTGTTAAAATCCAAATGCTTATGCTTATGTGAATCCTGTAGTCATAAATCCAAGACAACTTCAACAAGCTTTGAACAGAGTTTATTTTCTTCCATTTTAGAGTATTTGAAAAAAAAACCTGAAGGTTCCGACAATGGTAGGACTCAAAACGAACTTCCCGCATCATCGTCTTGGTACCTAGAGATCCACCTCGGTGTGCTAGTAGAAAGGGGATCTTCCCCCCGCTCCGCGTGTTCCCCCTCCAAATGAACCCATGACCGCTTTCGATGGGTCGGCAAACCTCTTGTCTCGGCAAGCCATCCTCTATAGTATGTGTCAGTTTCAGTGGTTTCTAGTTGATCGTAATCCAGAATCTCGAACACATCCTCCCTGGACCACTTCTCCTGAATATGGCTGACCCACCTAGCTTTGTAAACTCCGATCTGGTTGTGGGGCAATTTGATCGGGACTCTCTGCCTTTTACCATACTGACGACATAGCCGGTAGGGGGTATAAAATGAAGATTTCTCCAGACCTATCAATTGAACACATGCTCCCCAAGATTCTACGACCACATCCTAAATTCTCCACCATTGACTAACCCACTGAACTTGCGTGTTAGTATACCCCCTCAAGATAGGCACCCAATTATCATATGTCAGCTCATCGAAATTGGCCCGCATAAGCCCTCTGTCCCTCAGATGGACGGGAAGATACTTTTTTGGATTCCCTCGGGGTGCCTCCCTCAGCTTTAGCTTCTCCATCAGCCAGACCTATAATGCAAAACTTGGGTGAGGATAGGGGAAAGAAATGTTTGGATCAAAAAGAACAAGAGATACCTGAAATAATGTGAATTGATCCCCAATGAGTGATGAGTCAACAGAAGCAGCATCCACGTTTAACAAATCATCGGCCAACCCCACGGCCACGGGGGAAGCCCCTGTCGACATAGGACTAATGAGGGAAATTAGCCTGAGCGGAGCAACCAGGCTCACTCCACACATAAACTCCGCTATGAGTAGTAATGGCATCATAAATGGCCAAGCAGGATAGGATCGGGGCACTCCACGACACCACTCCAAGACTACTTCGAGCTGAAAACCAGGTCTGTCAGGCAACTGAGACAGAAATGGGTCGACAAAATCTAAATTCCATAGCCCTCGTGGAATTCCATCTATGCCAAAATGAAGGTCCGATAATGCCAGCAAAACACGTTTAGGACACGGCGTCCCTAAAATAGCATGGAATTCTTCGAGCAAGGGGCAAAGCTCGAACGATGAAAATCGGAAAACGTGGTCCATTGGATCCCAAAAGGACAATGCTACTCGAAGGAATTCGCGGCTCACGGGCTATGCTGCGACGTATCGAAACCCCCAAAGCCTGAATTTTTTGAGCCTCTTCCAGTCGGCATTCCCCAAACTCTACAGAAAACCCCGTAGTTTTTGATTATGGGTTGCCATGACAAGTAGTGGACAGATTGGTTGAAATTAGATTGCTGGAAAGTTAATACCGCCGGCGATATGGATGAAGCCGCCGACGATATGAGTGAAGCCGCCGGCGATGTAGTTGATGTCGCCGGCGATATGGAGCCAATATAGACGATATCAGATGATGCCGCCGGTGATATGGACTTCAGACAACCCTGTATATATTATTTTAGCTCGATCAATTTAGGTGATATGGGTCATGCCGCCGGCAATATGAAGTAAATTTTCCGGCGACATCAGAAACATTTCCTCCATTTCAGACCCGTACAAAACCTGTAAACAATCCTATGCTACATTTCCAATGACTTATCAAATAGCAATTCATTTTTGTATTCAAAATAAAAGCCCGGAGGCGCAAATTGCTCAAATTGTACCAAACCATCTAGCCCATGACAAAATCAAACCCCAATGTATCAGGGGTACAAACCAAGAACTCAAAGGTAAAACGAAAATGAAAAATAAAACTAAGCATGCCCGCCACTACCGGCTGGGCGGCATGAAACATCATCAGGACTTGCGAGCCAATCTTCAACATCATCTTCCTCTCTTCCCTCCGTCATAGGAACACTACTGGACTCCTCAATCGCGGTAAACGCACGTCGGCCGGCAGACATCTTGACCCCCCTACGACTGGTGACTCCGGGGTGCGCACGGTCCAAGTTTTGCTTACTCCTCCTTTCTTGGGCGGTGGCTGCTAGCTGACCCTCGAGATCACTCACGCAATGCTGTAGGACCGCAATCTCCTCCTCATTCTGCCGCTGGGCTGCATCAGCATCAGACAAAGAAAGGGCCAAGAAATCCTGCAAACCGGAGAAAATATTAGCCTTGCATGTCATGCATAACGTCCATACATATATCCCATCTTAACATGTGCATAAAATACCTGAATGAGGAGTGATTGCCCAATAAGGGTATCCCAGAGAACAAAATTGTTCTCCGCAAGTTGCTCCACATGACTCCGCGCCACCTGGAAAATCCAAAAAAGCAAATCCTTAGACACCCACATCTAAGGCTCAATAAGAAAATAATTATTAGGTCTTACATAGGTAGTATTTTCAGGCATAAAAATCAGGGCTTGCCGGCTCGAGCCAACATTCCTATGAGAGAATTCGCCTCGGGAGTTCATCAACAGGAAGGTAGTTTCCAACGGGTTAACCAATCTCCCCTCCACGAAGTTTATGCACTCTGGCACACCATAATCTCGGGTCCCACTTTGGTTATCCCGACCCCTCTTTCTCGCGAGTTCCTGCAAAACATGAAAGTCACACGTCAACAACGTCCCTAAACGACTTCAAAATCATACACACAAGCACAATCATACCTCAAAAGAACGTTGCTCCCCTTGGGACATCGGCACGCTCCCGCCAGCTATGTCCGCACCTACCTCGTCCTCCCCCTCAGGGTCGACCGCAACGTCCCCTTCCAGCGCTTGATCCTCATCGTCATCCTCCTTATCAACATCCACAATGCCTTTGAGGCACCTCTTCTCGTCCTCCAACCGTTGCTCGTTGTGATACTCAATTGTATCGTTGCCGTGGATGCGAGGACACACGAGGAGTAGACACTGAAGAAGCTGCTCGTAGAGGCCAGGAACGCCAGGGATCACTCGACCATTCCCTTTAATATAATCAGCTTTGTCAGCCTCGGCAGAGATCACTAAATGAGGCCACCATAAGCCCCTCAGAGGATCGGCAGGCACCGGTCTAGCAGCAACTAGAAGGGACCTCCAGCCCCGGACGCGCTCGTGTAGATACCACTGCTGGGACAGGGGGCACTTGATCATAAACCGGCAGTCATCCACCTCCCTCCGGACCCTAGCAACCTCGGGCAAGTTCGCCACCCCATCGAATGGGTCCAAGACAAGCTACATCAAAACAACCAACATAAGTCCATAGAAAAAATAATATAAAAAAATAATAAGTAAATAAAAAAAATAAGTAAACAAAAAAAAATAAATTTGCATACCGAGCTCAACCGCGCGCTCCTTAGGACCTCCCTATACTGCGTAGGGTACTTGGCCTTCCCACCGATACCCCCGCACCAGCGAGCAAGGAAATGAGAGCCCGGCGGAACAACCTTCTTAAACTCCACCGGCGGGAGGATCTGATGCTCGAAGGCCCAGACCTGCACAAATAACGACCGATCAATCCAAAAAAAAACACGTCATGCAATAAATGAGAACACATGTTATCAAGGGAAATATCTACAAAAAGTTATACCTGGAGTAGCAGGTGGCAAAGGCGAAGGGCTTTCTCCTGCTTCCGGGCTTCCACATCTAGCCCGTGGTACAATTGGGCCAAGATGGCCCTCGGCCAATTCTTCCTCCCGATTCCCGGAACATCTTCCACTGCAGTTATAAGCACATAGTTGATCTTACTCCCCGAGATTAGGAAGAACAACACAGTAAGTAGTGAGATCACGAAGGAATGAACGCAAGCCTCTCTCTCCTCCTCGGGCACCACATTCACCCGGGTCCAGTGATGGTACAGCTCACCATAGGACAGCCGCCCAGAAATGGGCTTCAGACCGAACAACTCCTTTACCCGCCTCACCCCGGGCCTCTCGACATGGTACTTGTCCATGTAGGCATCAAAATGAATGACCTCATCCGTCCAAGGGAGGCTAGTCATCGCTACTACATCAGAGGGGGTAATTGTAGCCTCCCCAAAGGAGAAATGGAAGGTATGGGTGGTCTCGGACCACCTTTCAGTCAGGGCCATTACTGCAGAATGAGGAAGCTTAGGCATCAACATAGGCATGATTCAAGCTAAATCCCCAAACCCTGTCTCAATAATTGTAAGTACAAGCTCGGGATCGTTCTCTGAGATATGATGCCACCATTCACCAATGGTGCCCATCCCACTTGTGTAAGTCAGTTCATATGGCTGCAAAATTGAAAAACAAAACGGATTGATCCTGCTTATTTTTGTCAGAAAAGCTGCTGATGTCGCCCTTATTGAAAGCGATATCGCCGGCGGCATCAACCCATGCTGCCAGCGGCATGGTTCATGTCGCCGGTGACATCACCTTAAACAGAAGCGACATCAGACTCCCATAAAGCCTTTTCTAAGGACTAATGCCACCGGCAACAACATTGATGTCGCCAGCAGCATCACTCAGATCGCCAACGGCATCGCTAAGTGTGGGCAGAACCAGTTTTCTCCCTAAATCACACCCATCATGCCAAAAATCACAAAAATCACAATCAATCGAACAACAAGCCCAAAAAGGGTAAAAATCGATCCTAAAGCATGCAATAAGACTGATCTATTTCACACTTTAAACCCCTATCATGGCATGATTTCAAATCCAAAGCCAAATCAAATCGAATCTAAAAAGAAGCAGTTCGGGCTTTTGAGAGATTACCTGGACATAACAGAGGTGTTTCTCCTGCTCCAGAGTCAGATTAGTGATAGGAGAATTAATGCCATAACCATACATTCTGGCCGTCTCCTTCAGGCCATATGCAGTAGGGAGGGAGAGGATTTTCAATCCCTCAACGGAGGAATCGGGCAGGCTCTCCCTAGCGTTGGATTTGCCCCTGAAAGCCTTGCTAATTCTCTTCATGATTTCAAAAACAAAGGAAGAAATCCAAAAGCTTTGGAGGAGAAGAGAAGGGATGCGGTTTCTGAATAGTGAGGAAGAAGGGAAGTTCCATCCCTTTTTAAACTGCCGCACGGAATTCGAGGAGTTTTAATTTATCTGAAATTGTTCATCCATGCCGCCGGCGATATAATTCATGTCGCCGGCGACATCGCCTCTTGTAGTTCAAATTTTGAAATTATCTGACCAGTCAAAGCTGCCATGTGGCACTCATACCACCAGCGGTCTGAATCTATGCCGCCAACGATATAAGTCATGCCGCCGCGATATCGCTCCTCTAAATCAGATTTTTACACAAGTCCGACCAAGGGACAAACAAATGACAAAGCGTAAGTCCGACCAAGGGACAAACAAATGACAAAGCGTAAGTCCGACCAAGGGACAAACAAACGACAAAGTGTATGTCCAACCAAGGGACAAACAAACAACAAAGCGTAAGTCCAACCTAGGGGCAAACAATCGACAAAGCGTAAGTCCGACCAAGGGACAATTTCCTCAAAGCACAAGTCTGACCAAGGGACAGTATCCCCACAAAGCACAAACCCGACTAAGGGACAAATAGTCAACAAAGCTTAAGTCTGACCAAGGGATAAATAGTCAACAGAGCGTAAGTCCGACCAAGGGATGAATGATCGATAAAGTGTAAGTCCGACCAAGGGACAAACAAACGACAAAGCGTAAGTCCGACCAAGGGATAAACGAACGACAAAGCGTAAGTCCGACCAAGGGGCAAACAATCGACAAAGCGTAAGTCCGACCAAGGGGCAAACAATCGACAAAGTGTAAGTCCGACCAAGGGGCAAACAATCGACAAAGCGTAAGTCCGACCAAGGGGAAAATAATCCACAAAGCGTAAGTCCAACCAAGGGGCAAATAATCGACAAAGCATAAGTCCGACCAAGGGACAAACCAGTCATCCGTCAGGTATCATTCCTATCCCTTGCTCTTTCGTGTGATCATACTGACCTGTGGCAACAGTGATCCCCCGAGGGGCAGCCTGTGAGCACGGGATTTTGCAGTCCCTCTCGCGAGACGATGATGACGTGTACCCGATTTTAATACCTTAAAATAAAAGTTCTCTTTAGAATTTTTATTACCAAAATAATATTCCTTGTGAATTTTATAAATTGGCAGAATCCGGTTCGGTGTGGTCGATAACGCGTCCGATAGGAGCTTGAACCGATGATTGACACCTAAATAATGAATACCCTTTAAAATATTATTAAAAGTCAAAAAAGATGCCTTTTTACCCACTATTAAACCACTTTTCTCGACTTTTTTAGCTTTTTGACCCACTAACTGTCGGCATGCTGAAGGCTGATGCCGCCAAAGGCATCACCCATGCCGCCGGCGGTATCACCATGCCGCCGGCGGTATCACCATGCCGCCGGCGGTATGGCCATACCGCCGGCGATATAGGTAATATCATCGGCGACATCGGTCATACCGCCGGCGACATAACCATGTCGCCGGTGGCATGACACGAAACGGGTCCCTTCACAGACAGGCTTTTTGGCCACTTTCTGTGGAATTAATAAAAAAGGCCCCAAAAAGCACCCCATTTCACCTATAAAAGCACACCTTGAGCTACACTTAGGGGGGGAAAGGATTTGGAGGTGGAAATAGATTATAGTGAGATAAGAATTAGATAAAACAGAAAAAAAGGGATTCTAACCCATTTTTCCTAGTTTTTTTCTTCTTTGAACTCTCTGATTATGAGTTGAAATCGACAAGCCTTTAAGTTAAAATCAGTAATTGAACTTAGAAACTAAAAAGCACTTAAAATCATTGTTAAACCGTCGTAACAAGCTCCCTGGAGGTGTTTTATTTGGTTCACGAAGAGGTGGATTCACGACTTCGAGGTAAAAGATCCTGACTCTTATAGCTCTTTGGCATTATTATTATTGGTTTGCACTAATTTTCGTTGATTTGTGTTCTTTTTTGAGTTTTCGGTTACTTTAACTGCAAACTGCTGCTGCTGCAAGAAATTGAAGTTGCCGTAGACATGCAATGTTGCCGACTGTATCACCTATCTTGCGAGAGACATCATTGATACCGCCGTTAGCATTGCATTCCCCAGAGACCTCACTTTCTTACGGGACCCTTTCTTTACGGTACTCAGAAAGCCCTGTGCCTGTCTATATACTGATGTCGCCCATGACATAATCGATGTCGCCAGTGACATCAGCCATGCTGCCAGCGACATCAACTATGTCGTCGGCGGCATCAGATGCCCCATGGCAGCATGACTTTCTGGACAACAGTATTGTTTTCGTTTGTTTCTAAACTAATTTATTTTCTGAAAGCTAGGACCTATAGTGTAACGATGGAGGTTCAAAACCTCCTAAAAACAGACCCGCCCCACGACGAGTGGTATATTCACCTGTAATCCAATTAAAGCAATGATCGAATCTGAAATTTGGATAAAAATGGAATTTCCCCTTAAACGCCATTCAAACCTCATTTTAGCCATCCAATCGGGCTTTATGATATTATAAATAAAATATGCCATATTTGTGTCAACCATCTTCTGCAGGTAGATGAATATCGGACATTCGGGTATTTCATTTGTTATGTAGAAAATGTACATGACTTGAAAACCTTGCAATAATTTTACTTTCCGCACTTACTTTTCTTTTACAATTGTAAATATTTTATTTATCGCTTCAATTGCTTGGTAAAAGCGAAAAAAAAATAACTAAAAATATAAATAAATAGGGTGGATCAAACTGATTAAGAAAGAATGAAGTATTCTAACTTGGCCTAATGAAAAGTAGATAACATCATCCGAGCTCGGAATCTCTACTTAAGGTATGGTCCAACCACCCGGTGGGAAAATCGTACCGAAAATTTCCCGGTTGAGCTGAACCGGGTGGCGACTCTATTCTAAGTACGGGATTTCGATCTCGTATCTTTTAAGCATTAAAATATGCAAAAATCATTTTTTTCAACCACATCACACTCATCCCCCCAACACACCAAAATGGGCAGGCCCAACCGAAACCGGTCTCGCGCCGCAGCCGCGCGAATCGTCGTCCGCTCACTCTGAGCTTCTATAGAAAGAGGCACGAGGAGATTTGAGCTGCCTGAGATACTAATCTGTTGGCCCGTATTGACTCATTCGGGTTCACTAATATCGTCAGGGTCATTCCCTAGGCCCCGAAGAAACTGGCTCCTAGTACTATATCGACCCTAACAAAGAGATGGTCTGAGACGACACACACTTTCCCCTTGCCTATTGGGGAGGTCACTATCACTCCCTTGGATGTGTGTGTACTGACGGGATTGGAGCAAGGACGTCACTCACTTTGACATTTATACGGATCACTGGCATTCTCGATTCCAGGTGAGGGCTTATACAAAGAGACTTCTTGGGCTTCGTCTTGGAGGGAAGGAAAAGCTCAAGTATATGGATCTTCACCACTATTGGATTGGGAAGCCTAGCCTTGCAGCTGTGGAGAGGAGGGATTAGAATGCCCGATCTTTCCTACTAACCTTCCTCTCTACCATCTTCTTCCCGGTGTACTCGAGCATTATCAACTATGGTCTACCATCTACTATTGAGGATCTTATCATTGTGTCAGGCAAGAACTAGTGCCGAGCCATCCTGGCACAGTTTTAATACGGGTTGGATGTTGGAGTTTGAGGCCAGCAGTTCAAGCTCAAGATCTGCCATTTGATCCTCCTGGTAATTCTTGAACTCAATCTTTTGTGGTTCAGCCTTTTATTTGAATTGCTTTGCAACTGACTTTGCCTTGTTTTGTATCTTTGGGGCTTTGAGCATTGGTTTATCCCCAGGCTAGGTTTGCCCATGCAGCTTAAGACACCTCACATTATTTCCAGGCGGATGGGGCCTTGGTAGGGCTAGGCCCTGACTACAATGCAATATAGTGAGTTCCTTTGTCAGCTGCGCTCTAATCAGGTAAACTTCTTTACTACTAAATCTGTATTCCACATTTCGACAACCATTAGCAGAAACTGTATTTACAAAGTTATGATACTTACATTGCATTTGTGCAGGTTATTAGAGATCCATGGGATAGGATGGAGATATCGAGTAGATACAGGCAGGAGTGGATGCTCGTTGCTTCATACTAGATTCCCACTCTCCCCAAAGTGGTACTTCGGTGAGAGGGTTCGAGATTGGAAGACTAAAGTTGCTGCTACCCTTACTAATAAAGCAGTCTCGCGCTTCAGAGGGTGTGAGAGAGGGGATCCTCCAGATAGATCTGGACACTTCCTTCCGACTCCTCGACCATTCAGAGAAGAGATCTTTTAGAGAGCTCGAGGAGTCGGTCCACACCATATGCTTTACTCCCTCTAGATCCACTCATGTAAGGAATTCTCTATTTGAATCTTGCCCTTATAATCACTGCTTGGAATATCCCATTCTGATATGGTTTTCTCTCTCAAGTGGCTGTAGCTGAGGCAGAGAGGATCGCTAGGGGTTTCTTCTCCTTCTGGGACCTGCTGCTAGCTCAGGACATACTAACCTCAATAAGTTTCTTTTACCTATAAAATTTAACAAACTATGCATTTCATGATATTTACATATGTATAATGATCCTATAATTTCCATTGTAGACTCTATTGGCTATGGAGTGTGGTAAGTCCTCTTAGGATTTGGATGCCTCTGAGGAGCAAGCTAGGTTCCTAGAGGAGCAATTGCGAGCAGCCACTACTAGGGCTGACTGGGGTAGAGCGAAGACTGCTTGGGCGAGGTCCGAGATTGAGGTGTTGTAGGACCAGCTGGCCTGATTGACCAAGGATAGACAAACACTTGAGTTATCTGATTCTGCATTGGAGGAGGATAGTTCGGCTTGTCGGGGTGGCTTCGGTGGCCACTTAAATGGTAGGAGCTAAGTAGGAGGTAGAGTAGCGCATAGAGGAGACTAGTATTATTGTTGGGAGCATAGTAGGAGCTTCAGAGGCTAGGGTTCCTGATCTGCCTGCTGCGGATGCTGGTGGGGATGAGGATCATATGATGATAGATAGGGATGACCTGCTAGCGGATGTATAGGACTAGACTCAGGATGAGCACTAAGGACAGGACCCCTAGTAGCTTAGATTAGGCTGTGCTTTTCTTACTTGTTTGGGTCCTTGATTGATCCTTTGCCTCGAGGATATTATTGTCTTGCCCTTCTTTGATAAAGGCTAAAATTGCTGGTGAATTGACTAGTAACCAAACTTTTGAAGTTCTAGATTACAGAAAGATTAGCCTGACAAGATTTGGATGAGATCCGTATGCCTATTGGTTACCTATCTGGCTAGGACTAGGATTAAGTTGAACCTAACTCTAACTGGATTGCCCCTATAAAGGCATTTATACTGTTGTTGTACTTCTCTCTGGTGAGAACCTTGTCTTGAATCTAAAAAGAGGATCCATACACCTTTTGTAGACTTGTACAGGTTTGTATGGATGCCTATACTTCTTCACACTGGCAATTTCATCGGATGAGATTCATTCTTTACACATTAGGGGAATGTGCCCTTGAGGTGTCCAAACTGTAACATGGTGCAAGCTGGATGATGCTAGTGGAAGCACTTGACGCTTTTAATCTGAGTTCTAACTTTGCGTAGATCGCTTGATGTGATGCGATCTATCGAACCAATTTTTGTATTTTTTGTTTTGTCTTAACTTTTTCCTGAATTGTCCTTGGCGGCTCAATTTAGCAAACTTTCTTTCTTTTATTTTGTCTTAACTTTTGCCTGGATCGCCCTTTCGGGCTTTCAATCCAGAACACTGTCTTAATTTTTACTGATTTATCCTTGGCAGCTCAATCCAGCAGACTTTTCTTTCTTGTCTTAACTTTTGCCTGAACTATCCTTGGTGGCCCAGTTCAGCAGACTTCCTTTCTTTTCACATCTTAGTGGTGTCCACACTGTAGCATGGTCTAAGTTGGATGATGCTAATGGAAGCACTTGGCACTTCGGATGATGTGTGCTATCAAGTAGCTTCACAGTGGGAAAACTAAACTTGAGGGATCCCAACTGTGAAACATTGCTATTGCAAATGATGCTTGAAGAACAAAAGCAAGTCTAGAATACTGGCGTTTTTTAATTGAGTTCTAAATTTTGCATAGACTGCTTGATGTTAATGCGATCCATCGAATTGATTTTGTATTTTTTTTCTTTTGTCTTAACTTTTTCCTGAATTATCTTTGGCGGCTCAATGTAGCAGACTTTTCTTTCTTATCTTAACTTTTCCTAAACTATCCTTAGCGGCTTAGTTCTGTCGACTTTCTTTCTTTTCTTTTTGTCTTAACTTTTGCCTGAACTATCCTTGACGGCTTGGTTTAGTAGACTTTTTCCGACTTTTGCATAAACCATATTTCTTTTGTGGCTTATTGGTATTTTATCTTTTGTTGGATAATCGCGCAGTACATATAATAACAAAGAGCACAAAATGTAGAGAAAAAACTGATGTTCACATACTTGAGATTATTTCACCTAAAGACATGCATGCATTCATAAGACTAGGATTCTTAGCAAATCATAACATGTTCATCAATGAAATTAAATTTGAGTGCATAGGCAATGGTAATAGTTTTCAATGGTTAACCCTTACCTGCTTTTTGGTTCTTTTATAGATTTTCCAGAAAGCAATTTATGTCTCTCTCTCGATGCCCTAACTTTTGCCTAAGCCGCCCTTTTTGGGATTTCAACTTAGCGGGCTTTATTTGCGTTGTGGTACCCTAATTTTACCTGACCGGTTTATAGAATACCGATCAGCGGGTTGCACCCTAATTTTTGCCTGAGCAGTAGAGGACCACTCGCCGGGTGATTTATTCTTTATTTCTTTTATTCTTTATTTGTGCTGCTTTTCTGTGATTTATTTCTTTTAACCTAAACATGATAGCGCTTTAAGCCTTTCTTAATTCATTAGATTCACGAACTTATTTCCATCCATGTCCTATGAGCTTAGTTCCTCCCTTACCAAAGATTTTCTTAACCAAGAATGGTCCTTCCCAATTAGGCCTAAATTTGCCCCTAGTATCAGTGTTGACTGGGCGTAGCTATTTAGGAACCAGATCACCCGCCTTGAGGGGTTGCTTTGGGTACCTGATTCTATCACTACTAGAGAAATCGCAATCTGCAACGGAATGCTTGCAACAAATATTTTTCTGTCGCAAATTTTCCACATTGCAACGGATTCTACATGGGATAAGACATTCTGTTGCAAAATTATTATTATTAATAAAATACTACATATAACTGAAACAAAAATTCCAAGCGTATATTTATTCCATTGCAGTAGAGTAGGCGGGAATCTTAAGCGGGAAACTTTGCAAAGGAATCTGCAAAGGATTTTTTTGTTCCGTTGCATTGTTTGTCAAAGATTAAAATTAAAACATTTGCAACTAAGTGTTCTGTTGCAGTGTTATATAATAATACTAATAATAATAATAATAATAATAATAATAATAATAATAATAATAATAATAATAATAAAAAAATATTAAAAATAAAATTAAAAATAAAATAATATCTACAACCCTATAATCTAATCGTATTTCACTTTCCCCTTTCTCACAAAAGCTCTTCACAAAAAACAACACCGATGAACAAAATTCTGCCTCTTTCCATGGGTTCGCCGGAATGACTATAGCTCTGCCTCAACGACATCGCACTGACAAACTTCTTTACTTCTGGTACCTTATTTCCGTCTAAAATCAAATTAAGGTAAACCCTAAATCCATAGATCTAAGGTAAATCTGATGACTCTTCTCTTTCTACACTCATCTCCTCATTTTATATTAAAAGTTAAGTTACCGATTTGAAGAGTTTTCTGTTTTCTTCAAATTGTGAATTAAGTTTAGGGTTGCTCTTATTTTTGTCATTTTTTGTCTTTCTCACTGCTAATTGAAATTTTTTTTGGGGGAAACTATTTGTGTTTGCAATAGAAAAACCTGGATGTGCCTTGGGTGTATTTGTGTGGGCTATAGTAGATTCACAGTTAATTTCAGATGGCTCAGGTTTATATTTGGTTGTTCTGTATATTTAGGTATATTTGTTGTCTTCAAGTTCCGCATGATAAAAAACATATAATTGAAACATAGGCAAGACTGACTTATGAGATAAAACGAGATAGAATGTCAACAATGTCTAAAATTTAAGATGAAAGAAAATCAATATTAACACAATGATAGATGGTCAACCCTTCAACATTCATGAGCTTCAAAACACCCTTTGGAGTAGATCTGTAATTTCAAAGTCTAAGTCTAAAATTTGTGAAAAATCAATATCCACCAAGCTTATATTCAATGAAAGCCTCTTGAAGTTGAGGCTGCTTGGTAGATATAGGCTTTCATAAATAGCTGCTTGGTGGATATAAGCTTTTCGCAAATTTTAGACTTAGACTTTCAAAATATAGGAGCTACTCCAAAGAGTGTCTTATTATTGTGAACTCAATGAACTCATCTACAAATGATAAAAACAACAAAACCATGTACTTTTATGATTGGGTTGGATTGAGTTCTTGAGGTCACTAATTGAATTTCCATATTTACAGCTAGTTAAATAGAATTCAAAATTGAGATGTCAAATTATTGGAAAAGGTTGGGAGTTCTGGAGACATATTATGGTTGTTAGTTTTCTCTAGTAATGGCTCCCAATTCCCAAAAGTACTGATTTTAATAAATGTATTGTTTGGACTCTTAAGAAAGTTCTATATTTTCGTCGTTTTGTCTCTCCCACCCTATCCAACCCATCTATTCTATTTTGTCTCCTCTCCAATTTAACCATTCTTTCAAAAGTGTATCTTTTTTATTAGTGGAAATGCATAGCCTATATTAATAACTAATAAGGCTTTTTTATTTAACTTGTGTTCAATGAGTTCATATTATTTCAACATATTTGTAAAGTTACACAAATTTCATATCATAAACATGTATGATTCTTTTATTTTGACTTCATTCAATCCCAAGTACTAGTATCATAAACTGCTTTTGGTTTAATGTAATGCAATCCATAATTAATAACTCATTAATTAAAACTTTGTTACTGGAATTTGTTGCATGAATGTTGTTGTTGTGTACTGGAATGAGCAAGACACTAAGCAAAAAAATTTCTTAAGACACCTGATATAAAACTGAGCCATCTGAAGGTAACTCTGCTTAGCTTTTGGGTTGTGCTTATTGTGAGGTCAATGAAATCTAGTTGTGTGGGCTGTAGTGTAGAGTACAATTGCAAATGAGAAAATAAGTTATTGGTGAATATAGAACATAGATATAGTGCTCTGATTAGACTAAATATTATAATATAATAAGTATTCTGATATAAAAAGGGGGCATTATGATATAATAAGTATTCTAATATAATAAGGGGTATTATGATATAATAAGTATTCGATTACTTTGGCATGCAATGAGTATTCTGTTACTTTGTATTTGATTACACATGACATTATGAGTGCTATTTATAAATAATTGATATTTTAGTAATAATTTTAGCTCTTATAATGTGCATATATTTTTAGTAGGTTAGAAGAAATGAACAACTATTAGAACTTGGATGTATGAAAGACTAGATGTACGTGGACATTTGGATCCAATGTTTGTTAAGGGGGTGAAATTGTTCATTGATTTTGCATGCAACCATCCTTCATTCATGGATGGTAAAAAAATCAGATGCCTATGCACGAAATGTAAAAATAGAAATTTCGATGAAGTTGAAACAGTGATGTATCACTTGTGTAAGTATGGTTTTATGGCCAATTACTTCGAATAGGATCGACATGGTGAAAAATCAAGTTATAGAAGTTCAACTCAGCATGAAACAACATACAATGAACCGTATGAACCTCAATTTTCCTATCATCAAATGATTCTAGATGCAGCTGGTCCAAGTTTTGAAGCGAGGCATGTCGATGAAGGATTAGATGAAGAGCCAAACGAAGGTGACAAAAAATTCTTTAACATGTTAAATGCAGCAGATAGTGAGTTATTCCCAGGTTGTGAGAAGGTGTCACAATTATCTGTTGTTTCCCGAATGTTGAACTTGAAATCTGAGAGCCATGCATCTGAACAGTTATATGATGGTTATTGCGATCTGATTAGTGACCTTATACTAGAAGAGAATAAAATGGTTCGTAATTTCTATGAAACAAAAAAGTGGTCTTGGACTACTAGTTGAGAAGATTGATTGTTGTAAGTTGGGATGCATGTTATACTGGAAAGAGGATAATGACTTGCTCCAGTGCAAATTTTGTTCCTTGCAAGGTTGGAGGCTTATTCCTTGCAAATAAATGTTCTACTTTCCTCTAATTCCTCGCCTAAAGAGACTTTATGCCTCCAAAAAAACAGCAGCGGCTATGGGGTGGCACATTTCAAAGCATGCACATGATGATAGGGTTATGTGCCACCCATCGGATTCAAAGGCTTGGAAGCATTTTGATGAAACTCATCCACCATTTGTAGCTGATAGTCGAAATGTGCGATTGGGTTTGTGTACTAATGGCTTTCAACCTTTTGGGCAGTTTGGGCAAAATTATTCGTGTTGGCCTGTGATGATCACTCTTTACAATTTATCTCCAGGTATGTGCATGAAATAACCTTACATGTTCTTAACTGCTTTAGTTCCTGGTCCAATGAATCCAAAGCATAAATTAGATGTTTTTCTACAACCTATCATTAAAGAGCTAAAATTATTGTGGGAGGAAGGTGTACAGACTTACGATGTTTCATTAAACCAGAATTTTCAATTAAAAGCTGCTTAATGTGGAGAATTAGTGATTTTCTAGCCTTTCTCATGTTATCTGGTTGGAGTACAGCAGGGAAGACAACATGCCCTTATTGTATGGAAAATTCACAAGCATTCAGCCTTCCTAATAGTAGAAAAGTTTCGTGGTTCGATAATCATAGGAAGTTTCTACCTTCTGATCATGAATATCGGAGCAATCGCAATAAGTTCAAGAAAAATCATTCAGAGCCAAGACCATCACCACCTACAAGGACTGGATTGGAAAATTTGCAATATATTGAGGAGTTAGGCTTGAAGAAAGTTACCGATATTGGTTCTGAACAAGCTAATAGGGAAATTTGCAAAAATTGTCGTTGGAGAAAGCAAAGCATCTTTTGGGATTTACCATATTGGAAGACAAATTTGATTCGACATAATCTTGATGTGATGCACATTGAAAAGAATGTGTTCGAGAATCTATTCAATACTATAATGAATATTTAAGGGAAAATAAAGGATAATGCTAAGGCGAGGGAGGATATGAAGTTATTTTGCAATCGCAAGGAGTTCAGGGGGAAATTCTGTGCCAAATAAATATCCAAAGGCATGTTACTCATTGGATAAATCTGAAAAGCAAGCACTTTGTGAATGGTTAAAAGGTGTAAAATTTCCTAATGGATATGCTTTGAATCTTAGTAGATGTGTAGATATAACCAAATGTAGGATGTATGGGATGAAAAGTCATGATTGCCATATTTTTATGCAACAGCTAATCCCAATTGCATTTCGTGAATTCTTGCCTACAAAAGTTTGGGAAGTAATAACTGAGTTGAGCCTCTTCTTCAAAAGTATAACAGCCAATATAATCAAATTTGAAGACATGGAAAAATTGGAATCAGAAATCCCAGTTATTCTTTGCAAATTGGAGAGTATATTTGTGCCCGGGTTCTTCGACTCAATGGAGCATTTGCCTATACACCTCCCTTATGAAGCTAAGATTGCTGGTCCTGTTCAATTTCGATGGATGTACCCATTCGAAATGTAACTTTAATACTGAAGTGTTTTCCTTCAATGAATGTTTATCTGGAGTATTTATTATTTAAAAATGACACTATTACTTAATTACTTTTCTACTATATATGTATGTATGTGTTTTCGACTGATGTTGGTAATGTTATTCTCATAAAACAATAATAGGCTGAATCTGGGTAAATATTTTAGCTTTAACAATAAGTTGGAGATGGCTTTATGTTGGACTTTAGATAAGACAGTCCATATTATTTTCATTTATTTGTGAACAATTAGGAATAATAAGCTATATCAGAATAGGAAAGTACTCTGATACATGAACAAAATACATCAAATATTCAATTATACACTAGATTGCTTCAAATGCTTAGTAAACCAACCTGAAGTAGAATGAATCAAAATCCACTTTAGTAAAGAATAAACAAAAAAGAGTGAAACTTGTGATTCCAAAGTAGTGAGGTCGTTATTAGTACCTTGTTGTAATGATGGATAATTCATTTCTCTTTTCCCATTTTTCCTAATTTTCGTATTTGTAGTGTTTAAATTAGATTGATTCATGAAAGATTAATAAAATTCTTCAATTGTTGTTTGAATTCTTCTTCACGTAGATCGCTTCATGACATAAAATTTGACGTCAATAATAAGGCTTGAGTGGAAGGTTCCATATGCAATGCATATTTAGTTCGCGAAGCATCTATGTTTTGTTCGCATTATTTTGAGCCACATGTGCGCACACGAGAAAGAAAGGTGTCACGGAATGATGATGGTGCTGGAGAAGAAAATATTGAGGGCAACTTGGCTATTTTTACATATCCTGGCTGTTTTTATGGAAAAGTCAAGAGTAGAATGCTAACAGATGATGAATATGAGGCTGCTCACTCCTACATATTGCTAAATTGTGATGACGTGCAACCCTATGTAAAGTAAGTTTGCAATTTATCACTCAATTATGATTGAGTTTTATCACTATTATGGTGGATATTGCTATTTTGAGCTTCAAATTAGTATCTCACCGCCATATACATATAAAGGAAAAAATTAAAAAACAAGACTGGCTATACTTGTAAATGCCCTGTACGTGTAGTGTAGGTTTTTCTTTTATCTAATTTAACTGCGAACACTATTTTTTCTATTTTAGCAAAACACCTAACATGGAATAAACATTATAGGTAATATGTGATAACAAGTAAATCTTGTTTCCTGTAGTCAATAATATTACAAAAAATTTCTTACATTCCAGGCTTGTATTCTTGTAGATATTTAGAAAAAGATTCTCCTTAACTTTTCTAAAGTCATTCTTCCCAAATTTTGCACTTAATTGTAGTTTAGGTACTATCGAGTTGCAATATTGTTAGCATAAATGATAAATTATATGAACATACTATGATTAAACTTCTTGAGTTAGCACATTTTTCATGCTAAGTCTAAGTGCTATTGTGACTTACCTAATTGAGGATAATGTATATTGTTGTTTTACTCTATTTTTGGTGCACTTTTATAGGTTATATAAGGATTGGTTGAAGAAATTAAGTCCTGATATAAGTGATACAGAAATAGCTGATCATCTTGAGAAGAATTTTGCATCATGGTTTGAGATTTATGTAAGTCACCCATTAGTATAAATTAAGCCTTGTTTTACTCATTCGCTTTAATCTCTTTGAATCATCTAACTAGTTCATTTATTTTGCCATAAGTCTTTCTAATTAATGCTTTAATGTTTCTTATCAGTTTTCGTATTTCAATTCAGATTCGAGAAAATGCGATTGAGAACAAATTTGTGTGCGACCTCTCAAAAAGACCATTACGACATGTGAAGTCTCATCCAGTCTATTTTGTGAATGGGTATAAATTTCATACACAAGAGTATGGTTCAAATAAGACAACAATGAATAGTGGTGTATGTATATCTAGTGCATATGGTGATTATTATGGGAAACTTGTAGATGTTTTGGAGGTAGAATATCCTGCTTTGCCAGTGAAGAGAACAGTGTTATTCAAATGTGATTGGTTTGACCCAACAACGAACTTGGGGATTAAAGTCCATGTACACTATAATTTGGTTGACATAAATCAATGACGAAGGTATAAAAAGTTTGAGCCTTTCGTATTGGCAATGCAAGCTACTCAAGCATGTTTCATTCCATATCCTAGCTGCCGAGAGAACAAGTCGGATTGGCTAACTGTATGCAAAGTGAAACCTCGAGGTTGGAGAGATACATTGTCAAAAGATGATGCTTTTCAACTAGAAGAAGTTAAAGATGTTGACATTGGTGTCACTAGTGTTATAGGGGAAATTCGCCTAAGTGATGACAGTAATGTATTGGACGATTCACTTGAAGGAGAAGAAGAAGACAAAACTGAAGAAGAAGAAGTAGAAGAAGAAGAAATCGAAAATGATGAGCCTGAATTGGAATACGATTTATCTACTGAAGACGATGAAGAGGAATACATAGATTATTTAGACTAGGATAGGATATGTTATGTGTGTGCTTTGTTAGTTTATTACTTCCTGAAACGTATTATGGTATTCTGTGTGTGCTTTGTTAGTATATTACTTCCTGAAATTAGGCATTTATCTATTAGTGTCATTATATATATTGTTTGTGTTGTATTTGAACGTAGTATGATACTTGTCATTGATTATGGCATACTAAGATTTTTTATTGAATGTCTTTTGCTGCAAATAGTATGTCTAAGTAGCTAAGGTCTGAAGATCCTACTCCACCACCAAATAAGAAATAAGTATAGGTTACAGCGGCGAATAGACGTGTTCCTATAGCTCGTATAGGAGGTCAAAGAGTTGCAGTGACACCATCTAATTCACATGATGTTATTACTACACCAGGTTCTCTTCTACATAGTTTATTTTTTTCTTTCATTTAAACTAAATTTATGAAAATGTACATGTGCGGGAAATTAGAATTTAGGTACGGCCCTAATGGATTAGGTCTGAGTGTTTTTCTTATGCGAATGTTAAAGTCACATGATTTAGCTTTATACAGTCTGATCCATTTTTGTTCTGTTTCTAGTTTCAGTAGTTACCTTAGATTGATATTTATGTAGTTCTGAAACTATGATATCATGTCTTATATATACTAAAAGTTTAATAAATGTATAAAATTTCCTTTTATATTTACATGTCTTCGTTTCTCTATTCTCTTGCTTGGGGCCTCAAGGAACTGCAACCACACTAGAAACTATCATCCTTTTATCTAACTAGTTACAAGGGCAATATCTATATTCTATTCCAAAATTTCTCTCTCTTGTGTTGAGATTTTAATAATGTTGTATCGTATCATATTTCATGTATTTATTTCTACACTTAAAAGGTAGTTGCTTTACTAAATGGTACTGTTGTAGTTATCAGCTCTTGAAATCTATATTTTGGCATATTCAACCGATTAGTTGAGCAGAGAATTAACTAACTATTTATATTACTATTCTGATATTCAGAAGCAACTTCAAAATTGATTCTATTGCAAGTGTTTTTATATTTATATTAGGATCTGTTCAATTCATAAAGACTCTTGTTTCTGAAATTAATTGCCTATACCATTATGTTTGGGTTCATATGTAGGCCTTTTTCGTATCTTCAATTTTTTTTCAGAACCAAGTAACTCACATTCAACACCATTGCCTCCAAATAGACAAGAGCCAAGTAACTCAGAACCACCACCACCACCACCAGATCCACCACGTCCATTGAGGCCGCCTCCTAAGGTGCCTCTATATCACGATGGAGAGAGTTTTGTTGATGAGCGATCGAAGAAAACATATGTATGACATCAAACTAATCTTTAAAGCTTACTAATATGATGTGTTGACGGTATTTTCTTTTACATTTGTTCAAAACTAGTTTGCCTCAATTTTTGAATTTGATTCCCTATTTTACAAAGGTATATTTATATCCTAGTAAAGGAACCCTATTTAGTATTTTTTTTGTGAATAGCAAAGGAGGCTTTCCCTACTTGCAATGTAAAAAGAATAGATTTCATACTTTTGGTTTCTTAGTTCATTTGGATGAAAATTAGAGTTTCCAGTCAGACTGCTATTCAATTTAGAATGATTTTTTATTTTGGCAAAGAGTTTTGGTACAGAGTCTATGGAATCAACATTGAAAATGCCACTTCTATCTTCTAATTAAACTAGCAGCAGGTCTGCAAATTCCTATATTCTTGATCTCAAACCAATTTTTATTTATTTGCATCCTACTGTTTCAAGTATATACCACACTTTTGTATAATCATCTGGTTGGCCCAATTAAAACTTGGTACTGGATAGTTCATGAAGTCTTAACTATGTTTGACTCACGACCCTATCTTTATAGTACTAGAAGAATTATAGTACAAGAAGTACATGATATGCCAGATGACACCTTGACAACTTAAATAGGTAAATAACAATACTTTGTGTTATTAGAATAGATCAGGTAGAGTGATAGCATAAAAATAGCAACTTTTTCATATGATTTGATGAACATATATATGTTTGTATCTATACTATTCTTAAGGTGGATTTCAACATTAATATATATGTTTTTCTAGAGGATCTAGCACTTCTTCGTGAACAATTAGGCATGGAGGAAGATGAAGATTGAAATGAGTTGTACTTACATGCGATTGGTGGAAAAGACAAGCGAAAAATAATCTACGACATTGGTTCGTTAGCTTCTCAAGTGCCATCAGGGGTTGCTGGTAGTAGTGGTGCTAATTTTCAGTTTCAACCAACTATTGTTGATGCTTCTGTGCAAAATAAGCTTGATGAACTTAAACATCATATAGAGCAATAAAAGAAGTGTGCAGAAGAGGATAAGAAAAGGATGGAGGAAGCACTTGCTAAAGAAAGAGAAGCAAGAAAAGAGTTATCCGATCGCTTGGAACATGCATTAGCTGCTATTGCTAAGCTCTTAGGATCACATGGTACCGTCTTCTGATTATTCTACCATAATATGTTAAAGGGTAGCTCTTCATATCATACTTAGACTTTTGAAGTATATGGTAGATTTTATTTTTTGATTATTAGCCGTGCCCCAATCTTACTAGTTACATGATATATGACACTGAAATTTTTTGGATTATGAATATGTAGCTAGTGTTGGATTATCTTTTGGACCTTGGAGATTATGTATTTAACATCATTATTACTCTTAAAGTTATTAATTTATTCTTATCAAGTGAATTTGTATGAAATTTATATAATATATTTATATTGTAAATTTGTGAATAAAAAACAAATATTCAGGAAGAAAAACAAAATTTACAAATAAAATTAGAATCAAAAATTCTAATTTGCAAGGGAATATTGCAAGGGGTGTACATTGTTTGTATTTGAAAAAAGGGAATATTGCAAGGGATGTACATTATTTATGTTTGCAACATTGCAAGGGAAAATTGTAATGGATTTACACTGTTTGTGTTCGGAAAATTGCAAGGGGAAATTGCAATGTAAGATGCAGTTGCAACATTGCAACGAAAAATTGTAAGGGACATTGTACTTGCAAATCTGCAAGAGAAAATTGCAAGGGTCTTTGTGCTTGCAGATTTGCAAGGTACTACTGCAAAGGAATAATAGTTGCTGAATTGCAACGGAACGAGCAAGGGAACTCCTATTCGTTGCAGAATTGCAATGGAAATCGAAACCCTCGCAGACTCATCTGCAAGAGCCAATATTGAAACATTGCAGTCATGTTGCAGTCCTGTTGCAATGGGGCCTTTGCAATGAAAATTTAGTTGCAGTTTTCATTGCAAAATGCAATTTTTCTTGTAAGCTTGGGCCATTTAGTGTTGGAATGGACATGTTTTTCTGTTTTGTGAAAGAAGGAGGTCATGTCATTATGGGGAAGGTTTGGGATCATTATGTAGGGTGATGGATCTTCTTTCTTTTGAGCAAACAGAGAAAGCATTTTTGCAGGGATATTTTTATGTTAATATAGGTCCAAGGGAGGTACCTACATTGATAAGAAATGCCCATTTGTTGGATGTGATGGTTCACCCTTTTGAAGGTTTTGAAAGAGCATTGGATTTAAGCTTGCATTGATTTTGGATTTGTGCTGTAAGAACTTTCCCTTCAATGGGGCTTTTGATGTGAAGTGTGTCTTCCTTTTTTTTGGGCTCTTGGCTTTCTTTCTTAGTGATGTGTGTCTTCCTCCCCCCTTGTGGAAAAAAATGAGCTAAGACCCAAGGCTATCATGTTTACTAACACTTTTCACCTCTCCTTTTTTTGTCTGGTAAGTTTTAAAAATTAGAACCGTATGCCATTGTGATGTACTCAAATTCAATTTATTTAACAAACATGATGAAATTTTTTAAGAATCTTGATTTTATGAGTGCACGATATCTTTAAGAATGAAATGCTCCAACATAATGTGAATGCATCAATTTTTTTCATGATGTGCTTTAAAAGTGGCATTGTTTGCATCAAGACACTAGCAATGTTAAAAGGTTACCTCATCCTCAAAATCATCCTCTACATGTGGAGGGTCTTCATCTTCAATCTCGGTAGGACCCATCGGTGAGTCGGTAGTCTCCCAATTCTGAGCTTCTACTTATCTTGGCACTATTGTGAACTAAATTACTAGTTGAACCTAATTGAAAAAACTAATTAGGAGATCCCCTATGGAGGTGAGCAGGTGGAAACTGTGACTGAGTGAGCTAAGCTTGGAACAATGGGTTGTGAGTAACCCCCGATGGAGTAAGTTGCTCCCTAACCACTGCTTGAACTAGTGGAACTATGGTGGGAAATACCTGGGAAACATTGGCCAAACATTCTTGAGTTTATTGCAAAACTTTGACTCAAGCTCAGGTAGGAACCAAACGATCAATACATGCATGGGTTCAAATGCATGGGTTCAATTATGCATGAAGCTTGTACAATGATGCATCTTGAGGTTAATATACAAAAATAGAGTGCATCTAAGATAGAGTGTAATAATTTTCCCAAATGATGAAAAAGAAAACGAGTTGAATTAAGTAATTGATTTTCGGTGCTCATCTTAATCTTTTAAACTTTTCGAAAACAAACCACAATTTTGCAAGTTAAAAGACTTCATCCCTAGCAGAGTCGCCACTGTGAGGGGTCGATGCTGTGTGGATCTCCCTTGGCGCCTTGGTGAGAGGTGTTGGGAATTGACAGTCAATTTGAACATGCATAACAGGTGCAGCAGAAATTCAAAATTTTGTCCCTATCCCCGAGAACTCCTATTAGATGTATATAAATTAAATAAAGCCTTAACTAAACAATTCTCTACCTAGGTTAGCATGCATAGGCTAGGCATACCATAATTCTAAATTATATCCTAGCATAAATATTTTATACTAAGCATGTTATAACTCTAAGCTATAACCTAAGCATAAAATAAACCAAGCATGCAAAACAACCTAAGCATAATTATTAAGTCTAGAAAAGCTTAAAGAAAAAGACCTAATGATTAAAAGAAAAAGGAAGGAAACTTATTAGTTGAAGCGTGCTTTAGCAGAACCTCCTTGCAGAAGCCTCCAAGCCTAGGATAGCCTCTATGAGTATCCACACGAACCCCACCAACCGAAACCTCCCAATGAGGAAGAACTATAGAGCCTTGAGTGGTTGCTAGACCACTCCAAAAGCGCATCCAAAAATATAAATTAGAGGTCCCTAAATTAAAATATAATTTGGGATCCTCAAACAATGATCCGCGAGGATCAATAAGTTTTTCTATAAATTCCTGGCTTAACCAAAATGATCTAATCATTTTAATCAACATTCTAATTTATTTTATGACCCTAATAAAATTAGTTACCAGTCAAAATAAATTCTTAGCTTAATCGAAAAATGACCTAATCATTTTAATCAACACTTTAATATATTTGTGACACTAATAAATTAGTTACCGGTCAAAAATAAATTTCTTGGCTTATCCAAAATGATCTAATTATTTTTAACCAATTAAATAATAATTTAATTATTATGTTATGTTTTCGTAATAGAATAAATCTATTAATTCTTTACTCAGTCCGATAAAGGTTGTTGGAAACAATGATCTAGAACAACAAATAATCCGGATCAGGTTTGAAGTAAATAAAACACCTAAGTACAAAAAGACCTAAGTCACTTTATCCGGACATATAACCAAGACATCCAAAGTCCAAGACCATTATTAAAGTGAAGAAAATTACCTAAGCATGAATGGAAGCATCCGGTTAAAGTTTGGAAAGGAAACAATCTTCGAACCACCCAAAACAGCATTCAGAAGAACTAATTGAATAGCATCCGGATATCAACAGAAAAAGTCATCTGGAAGACACAATTATAAAGACAAAAGGAAAAGTTTCAAAAATAACTTTTCCATCCATCTTTTTGGTCTACTTGTCAAAGATCCTTTTCCCATAAACAAGACAAAAGATAGCTAGCATACTTTTTAGAAAAGGACAGAAGGACTGACATAGGAAATAGAAAAAGATAACAACCTTTTTTACATAGACCAATAAGAACGATGCATGACAAGCACATTCCAGACTACTAGCGTAAAAGTTGGTGAATCACTAAAATACGAGGAAAATGATCACTGACAACTTTTTAGCATCAATCCAAAGGATTTAAATGGGTCAAAATCTCTGTCTATTGGATTTATTAACGGTTTCGAAAGTGCAACATATTACCTTATCAACGGTGAAGATTAAATTTAAGTTCAACAACCCACAACGGTTACATTTATGATGAAAGCCTATAAAAGGAAAGCTTCACAAGTTAAGAAGGTGCTGGTTCATTTTGAGAAAGCATTATCAAGAGAATTTGCTAAAGCAATCAGCAAACACATCCCTCCAAGAATCAATCAAATTCCAAATCTGTTTGTAAGGATTCCTGAGTGAAATTATAAACTTGAAGAAGTCCAAAACCAAAACCTTTGAGAAAACAAAGTGTAAAGATCTCTTACTTGGATGAGTAGTGAGATTGGGATATAGCTTGAAGTTGGTGCTTTAAGTTGGATCTTCCTGTATGACTGAGCTTAGGTTTGGGTAGAAATCTAAGTGGTATATCCTGCTAAAGACAAGAGGACTCAGCTAGGAGTTGGTGCTTCTAGTGGTACATCCTACATTAGAAAGGGGTTACCATCCGAAGACAAATTGTAAGGCTTGATTCCTACCAATTGGAAAGGAATCCACTAGTGGAAAAGCTCGGACTAGTGGAAAAGCTCAGAGGAAGGAAACTCCGGGGACTAGAGTAGATGGGGCCGAACCAGGATAAAATCCTTATGTTTGATTTTCTAACTCTTTACTTTCTTGCATTATATTTTATATCTGCATCATCCGGATCCATTACATCTGGAACATAATCAAAAACACTACATAAAGACTTTTTAAAGTCTATTAATTGCGCAAAAAAGGGTCATTCACCCCCCTCTGAGCTTATTTAGACCCTCACAGGGACCAATAAAGGTCCAATATGAGTGACCTTATAGGATCCCAAAGTATTGAGCTGTTAAGGCTTAACCAACCCCTATTTTATTGGAACCATTGGCTCGAGGTTCTAGATCGTGAATAGAACTCGATTACCTTAAATGACTGTAGTATGCCTCTAGCAAGGGTCTACCATCCCCCATTACTCAGAACGTCATTTGTGCTTATGACTTAATCCCGATTAATGCAATAGTTTCCCAATGCGATGAACTCCTTCCATTCTTTAATATTAGTACCAACTGGTTTATAGGGTTCGGTTAAAGTGTTAACCAACTAATAGCAAGGTTGCTCCAAGCTATCCTATTAACTTGTTACCAAAGTATATTGCCTTTTACCATAGTGTGTTTTACTAGAAACTGTTCTATCAAACACATACTCTGATTAGAGGTTTATAGCAATCATCACTTCAACAAGCGGCTAGGTACAATTCCTTAATATATCCGGAGCGATGGATTCTTTCTGACTACATAGCTTATTAACGTGTTATCATCACTGTACCAGTAACTACCCATGACACCCTAAATTAATAGGTGTATAGGAATGACCCAAAGTATAGCGATGGTACTACACAAGGTAACTAGTATATCAAGTACGAGGATATTTGCAAAGCTTATTGCATGAAGATAAACACTAACACATTGATATATATGCACCAAATATTTACCTTACTGAGGTCTCCAATATATCTCTCAAATATATTCATGTGTCAAACTTACGGCACCACCTTCAGTCCTTATGAGATTGACTGCTTGGACCCTTTCCAAGAAAGTTGACCACATGCTAGTCTTATCGCTTCATCAATATCCTTTCTTGATGAAACTACGACTAGGGATAGTTTAGACATAATCGTAATTGCACATGAAGCATGTCTCACTAAATATAGTCGAACTATGATTTCTCTAACTTCATGCTATGATACGTTAAGGACTTTTGTATACATACATCAATGAATATATTTTAACCATTCATAATTTATTTATAAGCACATCAACATAAACAAAAGATTAAATGCCTTTATTAATTAAACAAATTATTCGTACTATTACATAATTAAGATATATCACCCTAATTGCCTTAAGCGCATACATCATATCCAACAAACTCCCACTTGCACTAAGACCAATTAGCCATATGTCTTAATCCATATACTTTAGCATGCTGGTCATGTTTGACTTGAGTCAATGGCTTTGTCAGACCATTCGCGAGGTTCTGATCAGTGGGTACATATTCAAGTCTTATTATCTTAGTATCAACAATCTCCCTGATTACATGATACTTTTTGTATACATGTCTTTTTTTTGTGAGACCGTGGTTCCTTTGCCTGAGCTATAGCACCATTATTATCACAATACAAAGTAATTGGATCAACAGTCTCAGGAACCACACCGAGATCATCAATAAATCCCTTTAACCAGATAGCTTCTTTTATTGCTTTGCATGCAGCAATGTATTCAGATTCCATGGTTCAATCAGCAGTAGTTTCTTGCTTGGAACTCTTCCAACATACCACCCCTCCATTTAACACATACACAAAACCCAACTGAGACTTAAAGTCATCCTTATTAGATTAAAAAATCGCATCAGTATAACCTCTAATTGTGAGGTCACCATCTCTATATATTAAGAACTCATCTTTACTCCTTCTCTAGTACTTAAGAATTGCCTTGATGGCCATCCAGTGCTTTTCACCTAGATCCGATTGATATATACTCATGAAGCTCAAAGCTTGAGAGACATCTGGCCTAGTTCATATCATAGCACACATGAGAGATCCTATCACGGATGTATAGGATATATACTTAATGTGCATTCTTTCCTGAGCTGTCTTCGGACACTCAGTCTTAGATAGGTTCAACCCCTTTTGCATCAGGAGATAACCTTTATTCAAATGCTCAAGGCTGAACCTATTCAATACATTGTCTATATATGTGAGTTTGAGAAAGACCTAACAGCATCTTGGATCTATCTCTATAGATCCTTATACCTAGTATAAATGTTGCTTCTCTAAGGTCTTTCATGGAGAACTTTCTTGACAACCATAAATTAATACTTTGAAGAAGAGAAATGTCATTTCCTATTAGTAGAATGTCATCGACATATAATACTAAGAAAACTACTGCACTCCCACTGACCTTCTTGTAAACACAAGGCTCATTAATGTTTGGACAAAAATCTAGTTCACAGATTGTTTGGTCAAACCTTATATTCAAACTCTTGGATGCTTGCTTTAGTCCATAAATGGACCTTTGTAGTTTGTATACTTTTGAGCCATTCTGAGATGTAAAACCCTCAAACTGTGTCATATACACATCCTGGTCTAAATCTCCATTTAGGAATGTTGTTTTAACATTCATATGCCAGATCTTATAATCATAATGATCAGCAATGGCGAGGAGTATCCTTATAGATTTAAGCATGGCTACCGGTGAGAAAGTTTCATCATAGTCAATACCTTGACGTTGACTATAACCTTCCGTAACTAACCTTGCCTTAAGGTAATTACATTACTGTCCATGTTAATCTTCTTCTTGAAGACCCATTTGCACCCGATTGGTCTAACCACTAGTGGTGCATTGACCAAATTCCAAACTTGGTTCTCATACATGGAATCCATTTCTAATTTTATGGCTTTAAGCCATTTATCAGAATATGAGCTTTACATTACTTCATCATAGGTCTTTGGTTCATCATCCTCCATGAGGTATAGTTCCTTATCATCAGTGACGATAAAACCAGATCTATTGGGACCTTTATGAACATGACATGATTTTTGCAATGCTTGTGTTTCTATAGGTTATTCTTAGATCACACTTTCTTGTGTATCTAGAACGGGGTCAATCAGTTGATTGTCTGTTTCTTCCTATTGAACTTCCAGTTCAAAATTGCTCCCACTGACTTTTGCAAGTAAGTGTTCCTTTTCAAGAAAATGACCACTCTAAGATAAAAATACCTTTTCCATCTCGGGTTGGTAAAATAAATACCCAATGGTTTCCTTTGGATATCCAATCATGGACCAAACAATATCTAATAAAGTTTGATTCCTCCTTTTAGACACTCCATTGTGTTGAGGCATATAAGGAGGGGTCCACTGTGAACTATCACATTTTCCTTTAGATAATCCTGAAAATCCTGACTCAAGTATTCTCCACCTCAATCAGATCAAATTGCTTTAATACTTTTCTCAAGTTGTTTCTGTATTTCATTTCTGAATATTTTGAACTTTCAAAACTTTCAGACTTGTGCTTTATTAAGAACAGATAACTGTATCATGAATAATCATTAATTAAGGTTATGAAGTAGGAGTATCCTCCTAGTGCCTTAACACTCATCGGACCACATACATCTGTATGTATTAGTTCTAATGTACTTGTGGCTCATTCACCCTTTCCTTTAAAGGCTAACTTTCTCATTTTTCCTGTTAAACAAGGTTCGCAATCACCATAAGACTCCAAGTCTATTTGGCCCAAGTCTCCACACTAATATTACTTGGTTAAGTGATCTTTATTCATATGGTCTAAACGACAATGCCATAAGTAGAAAGATTTCTCATTATCTAATTTTCTCTTAGCATCATTTGTATTGAGAATATGATTTTGTAATAACAAAATATCATTTGTTATATTACAATAAAATATCGTTCATAACTTTGAGAATACCTTTTATAAAATTGGAATAAAATTCCATTCGTTGTGAAGCAGGAAACAATATTTTATAATGACAATTGAATATCGTCCTTTTACAAAATTTAGCAAAATGGAAATTTTAAGTTCCTACGTCAATAATAGCCATGAAGTTTTAATGATTTTCCGTGGGTACAACTCTCCTTTTGCCAACCCTCTACTTCTCATTAATATCTATAACTTCATATGGATATGTGATTCTCATTACGTATTCCATACCAATTTAGAATTCCCTTGAGATGTAGAAATTCTCAATATCAAACTTCTTGAAGTGGAAGCTTCAGTCCTCCTCTTCTTATAGTATGAGACTTCAGCCATTTTGATCTTATTTCCAATATTTTATATTGAAATGAAGATCTTGTTTTCAATATTTCATATTGAAAATAATCATTTTGTCTCCTAGACAAAATTCTCAGTATTCTTTTTACTTTTCTCTTCATTCTGCTCTAATCCTGCTTCAAGACTAGACACCATGTGTCCTTTTCTTCTTTAACATGTGAACCATTTAAATTTCTGACTAATTGGTCTACCAATTTTCTATCAAAAAATATTTTGGTTCAAATCTTCCACCATAGGAAATCCTTTCTCTAAGGTGTAAAGACATAGACTTTCAAGTCCATGATTTTATGATGCCCTTGTAGCTAAGGTAACATGGATCCTAACATCTGACTTAATGTTTATCCTTGACTCCTGCCAGCGACTTACATAAGGTAACAGGGATGTTAACAACCTCCAAGGCGTTATATCCTAGTTTCCTCTATGTGTTTCATGCATATCTGTTTTAACCCAAGACTTTGAGGACTATCCTCATATTTCTAAACAAACCTTTGAAGCTTGAGCCAATCAAAATTAGTCATCAATGCGAACGTTTGTATTTAAATAAAAATTTCAACCCAGAAGTAAGAAAAGAAATATTGTTTAGATATTAGTATTTAGTACATGTATTTAATATAAGGTCTTTTAATTAAATACATTTGTCCAACAATTTTCTCTGAATTACAATAGCCCATTCTATTAAATTCGAGAATTTTAGCCCAGCTAAATTTTCTAGTAGGTAGCATCTATAACTAGTCTATTACAACCCCCAATTTTATGAGTCAAGTCATATTAGTAAGTTATAGTTGGAATCTCATTCCATTTGCATCGCATACAATTGCTAATTTATTCAAGTTCCCTAATGCCTAGGGACGTGTGCTCTTATATTAACATCTCCTTGAATATATCTTATTTCTGTGGCTAGCCCCCAATTTTATGGTGGACGACCCCAGTCCTACTAATGCAGACCCTATCTCAATTTTTGTAATCGATCAATGTGGACGAAAAGGAAAGCTTTGCGCAACACTTTTGTAGCCCAGAGAGACCATATTATAAATTTGGATAAGGAAGACTATAACTTACCTTAATATATTTAATTTGGGATTTTATTGGTATTAAACGTCTCACCCAATCTAGGATTTTATCAGATGCACACATTTATAATAATTTATATTAATTGAGGAAATTTTAGAATTAATTTATAAGGTCCAACCTTACGTGGGTTCAAGCTCTTTATTATAAATATTCCATCAACCCACGTTATATGCAAAATAATTAACACTTTTATTTGTTATATTTATATTACATTTCCTTTAAGCTTTTATTCAATAAATTTAATTTTTACTTTGTTATAGAAACATATACAAGAATCATCTTATATACTAGAAATAAATTAGTCCATTTTAATCCCCTCTTCGTCAATTCAAGCTGTATCGATATAGGTTCCCGGGTAGGAGAGGTGCCCTAGGAGAAGTAGACACCAAGTCCAATCCTTAGCCAGAACAAATACGGGCACAAACTCGAAGACCATGGATCCTCTTGAACTAATAAATTTTGTTCTTTCAATTCATGTAGATTGGAAGCATCTATAACCCACGTAACTTATATAATTTATTGAGTCTTTGATAAATTTGAGTAAATTGAGCAGACTTATTCGAAATTATCTATAACCATTTTCTAACCTTGAAATGAAACCCAAAGTTCATCTATTATTCCAAACAATTAATAAAACTTAAAACATTTCATATAGAAAATAAAATTCAGTTCACTTCTAATTTAATTATGCACTAAATAGGCAGGCTCTGATACCACTGTTGGGAACTAACAGTCAATTTGAACATGCATAACAGGCACGACAGAAATTCAAAATTTTGTCCCTGTCTCTAGGAACTCGTATTAGATGCATATAAATTAAATAAAGTCTTAACTAAACAATTCTCTACCTAGGTTAAAATGCATAGGCTAGACATACCATAATTCTAAATTATATCCGAGCATAAATATTTTACACTAAGCATGTTATAACTCTAAGCTATAACCTAAGCATAAAATAAACTAAGCATGCAAAATAACCTAAGTCTAAAAATGCTTAAAGAAAGACCTAATAATTAAAAGAGAAGGGAGGGAAACTTACCAGTTGAAGCATGCTTTAGCAGAACCTACTTGCACAAGCCTCCAAGCCTAGGATAGCCTCTATGAGTATCCACATGAATCCTACCGATTGAAACCTCCCAATGAGGAAGAAATATAGAGCCTTGGATAGTTGCTAGACCACTCCAAAAGCCCACCCGAAAATATAAACTAGAGGTCCCCAAATTAAAACATAATTTGGGATCCTCAAACTATGATATGCGAGGATCAATAAGTTCTTCTATGTCGGCTCGAGAATCCTCACTGAAGACTCTCAAAAAATGCTACAAGGATGTGAACTTGAAGTATGTTGAGAAGAGAAGAAGGCTTCCTTTTATAGGAGGAGAGAAAATTGCTCTCTATTTAGCAATGTAGGATAACAAAATCCCTTTTAATATGTGTGTGTGTGTGTGTGTATTTCCTTTTAATTCTTCTTTCTTTTAATTTATTCATGACTCTAATAAAATTAGTTATCGTTCAAAATAAATTTCTGGCTTAACCAAAATCCCTAATAAAATTAGTTAGCGGTCAAAATAAATTCTTGGCTTAACTGAAAAATGATCTAATCATTTTAATCAACACTTTAATTTATTTGTGACCCTAATAAATTAGTTACCGGTCAAAAATAATTTTTTTGGCTTATCCAAAATGATCTAATCATTTTTAACTAATTAAATAATAATCCAATTATAATTATGTTATACTTTCATAATAGAATAAATCTATTAATTCTTTACTCAGTCCGATGAAGGTCCAATGTGTGTGACCTTATAGGATCCCAAAGTATTGAGCTGTTAAGGCTTAACCAACCCCTGTTCTATTGGAACCATTGGCTCGAGGTTCTAGACCGTGAATAGAACTCGATTACCCCAAATAACTATAGTACGCCTCTAGCAAGGTTCTACCATCCCCCAAATGAACCTATACATTATTTGTTCTAAATTATAAAACAAAAATAAAAAAATTCGCTTGCATGGAAACATTAGCACAATTTATAGCACATCATAAGTCAACATTTTATTAGGAAAAATGTGATTATGTTAGCGTGGCGGTTTTACGATCGATAGTGCCTGTGTGGCTTCTAGGATCAGAAAGAAATGGCGGGACTTTGATGTATTTTGATATGAAAACACATTTTAACTTTTTGTGTATCGATTTACCAGATTATTAGTGAAACTGATCGCATGGCAATTTGTGATGTTGGATTCATTTCACTAATAAAAGAAATACAAAATAAAACAATCTTCTGCCTTTGGGGCCAGTACCCATAGGGGTGAGGATACACCCATACGGCTGCTGGAGGGACCCGTACGGGTTGTCCTGCCAAACCAAGGCAGAATCTCGTTTCGCAGAGAAAACCAAAATAGATCTAAAGAAAAGAGTAGAGAATGGGATTTCCTTTTATAAGAGTATGGCGTACTAGTACAACCACTTTAGTGGTATATTAGGTACCAACAAGGCTCGTATTATTCAGGACCAGACCCATAACAAGAATAAAAGAATAGATGGAATAGAATAGATGGAGAACTACAATAAAATAAATGAGATGTGAGTCTCTTTGAAACTCAGGAGCGTACCTTTACGTGTTGAATCCACTTTGGAGCGATTCTAATGCCAAATGGAAGCTTTATCAAACTATAACCTTAAAAACTTGTTGGAAATTATTTTCCTATATTGTATTTGATTCTAATATTTTTCTTTTTTGTTTTCCTAATTGTTCTCAATTGTTCGCCTTTTGAAATGAAGCAAAATGCCCCTTTATATGGGTAAAAATGGTGTGTGAATGCATCAAATGGCTGATTTTATGCGTTTATGGCTGATTTTATTCATTTATGGCTATTTTATTCGTTTATGGCTGATTTAGGGCATTAAAACTAACTATTTGGGCATCTAGGGGACCAATACAGGTGGTCTGGAATCATTAAGGACCCATTAGGACAAAATTGGGCAATTCTGGAAGTTTTTGGACCGGTACGGACTGGTTGGACTCGTACGAGTCTGGGGGACCAATACAGATCTAGGTTGACCTGTAGGATTCAGGTCGACCCCTTATAGATCCGGGTCAATCCGTACGGACCCAAAACTTCCCAAAAATGATTGAAATTGTCCGAAATTGACCGATTTTGACCATTTTAGACCTTTAGAGCTTAAGTACTAGTTTTCTGACTTTTAGGTTTGAAAAAGCTTAACCAAACAACATTGAAACCACTCCAGGTAGATAACACCTATAGAAGAATGCATTATATAGCTCTTATCATCGTTTCGTGAGAAGGACTGTTGAAATCCAGTGATTACAACTAGTGATGAGAAAGCCTTCATCACTTTAATTCGGAAGAAAGGTGGAAAAGTAAGCTTTGGAGACAATCAAAAGAGACAGATCATTGGACATGGAACCATTGGATTTTAATTAAAAATAGAAGATGTCTCACTAGTTGATGGACTGAAGTTCAACCTGCTAAGTGTTGCTCAACTCTGTGACAAAGAAGAAAAGTCACCTTTGACTTCGGAGGTTGCTCAATCATTGATAGTAAGTCAAATCAACTCATTCTTTATGCATATAGAGTAAATAATGTTTATTCTATTAACATTAAAAATGAGAAAAAGAATATATGCTTGGTGTCTAAAGAAGAAGAATCATGGCTATGGCACCGGAGGTTGGGGCGTGTAAGCATGAACCTCCTGTCTAAATTAGCCAAAAAGGAATTGGTTGTGGGTTTGCCTAAGGTTGCTTTTGATAAGGATCACATATGCACTGCATGTCAATTAGGTAAACAACATAGAAAAAGCTTCCCTTCCATCTCATACATGCCTTCCAAGAGAGTTCTTGAATTCTTACATATTAATCTCTTTGGTCCAATCAAACCAATGAGTTTAGGTAGAAGAGAGTACACCATGGTCATTGTGGATGATTATTCATGCTACACCTGGGTTGCTTTGCTAGCTAGCCTTTGACTGGTTCTCAAAAATATTCATCTGGATAAAAATAGAATAGGGCATAAGTATTGCACGCATCTGGAGTGATAATAAAGGAGAATTCAAAAATAGGCACTTTGCTGAATTATGCGAATCCAATGGCATTGAGCACAACTTTTCTTCCCCTTATACACCTCAACAAAATGGGTTTGTTGAAAGGAAAAATAGAACCATTGTTGAGATGGCTAGAACAATGCTAAGTGATAATAGTTTGCCTAAGTACTTCTAGGTTGAGGCCATAAACACAACATGCTACATTTTGAATAGAGCTCTCATTATAAATACCTTAGAAAAGACTCCATACGAAATCTAGAAGGGAAGAAAACACAAAATTGGGTATAAACCTTTGGATGTAAATGCTACATCATGAATGATAAAAGCAATTGGGAAAATTTGGTCCTAAATTTGATAAAGCAATTTTCCTTGGCTAATCAATACATAACAAAGCTTACAGAGTCTATAACAAACGAACACAAACTGTGGTAGAGTTAATACATGTAGATTTTGATAAAATAAACAGTGTAAGAAAAATAAGTTCAAATTCGGAAGATTTAACTCCGAAAGCTGAAATTACTGGAGAAAAAAAAGAAGTACGGATTTCAAGAAGTACAAGGAAGAAGATGAAGGAATCACTCTCAACTCAGAATTTCCACAAGATTATCCTATCAATCATGAGATAAATTTTATGGATAATCAAGAAGAAGAAGTTGAGGCAATTGAGGAACAATTTCCAGATCAGCATGCAAACCTTTGAAGAGAAATCTGGACTCGCGAAAATCATCCAGTTGAAGCCATTTTAGATGATGTCTAAAATCCAGTCAGAACCAAAGGACAACTTAATCAGATGATAAGCCATGCAGCTTTTATCTCTCTCATTGAGCCAAAGAAATTTCAAGATGCTGAAGGAGATGAAAGCTAGATGATGACAATGCAAGAAGAACTAGATCAATTCACTAGAAATGATGTTTGGGATCTAGTTCCACGACCAAAATGAAAGTCAATCATTGACACAAAATGGGTATTCTAGGACAAGCTTGATGAATCCAGAGTTATGGTGAGAAACAAGGCAAGATTGGCTGCCTAAGGCTATAATCAATAGGAAGGAATTGACTTTGAAGAAACACTTTCCCCTGTAGTAATATCAGAGGCAATCTGGATTCTGTGTGCTTTTGCGTCATTCATGGGATTCACATTGTTCCAAATGGTTTGTCAAAAGTGCATTTCTAAATGGAGTTATCTAGGAAGAAGTATATGTGTGAGAACAGGTTTTACGGTGACCCTTGGGACGATGATGACTTGTTGCTCTGACCTCATATGGTCTAGTTGTTCTATTCTTTGAAGGTTGAATCGCGTTTGGCAAGTACCTTCTTGATGATTTCGGACCTTTGGCAGCACTTAAATATCATTCGATTGCATTTAGAATTAGTAGTTTCCTTTTGCTCGCGCGCAGTAATTTGTTTTATGATTTCTATAAGATCCATACATTTTCAGTGAGTCTCATTTATATCGTTGGATTATTGACTCTCCGAGCTTTTCAAAATGTTAAAAATCGCCTAAATCGGATAGCCATAGTGAAAGATATAAGTGTCGGAAGAACAAACCCTAATTTGCCCTAATTGCCCTAGAAACCCTAGCCTTAATTAACCTAAACACTAATGAAACCCTGATCAACCAAAACCCTCCTAGAAACCCTAATTACTAAACCTAAACCCTAATCACCTTATTAAACCCTAACCCTAAATTATTAAAACCCTAGGGCTCCCCGACCCCCCTTTTTACTGCCATCACCTCCGGCGGCGATGGCAATAGCGGTTTGCCTTCTGGCGACAGTGACCGCCAGTTATATGGCGGCCACCGCTGCCCTTTATGGAGGTGAATGCCACCGGGGTGGCCACCCCCATTGTGGCCACCCCGGTGGATACTGCTGTCATATCGGTGACCGCCGCCCCTATAGCGATCACCGCCGTGACAGTGGCGTTAGGCATGGCACGGCCTATTACAGGCCATGCCACTTCGTTCTCTCTTTCCTCTTGCAATTTTGCCACGTATTTTTCCTAAAAATTCACCTAAGTTGATGGATTTTTGTGTGTGAGAGTATTTAAGCTAATCCAAGAGAGAGAGAGAGAGAGAAAAAGACTTTTCTCCAGATTTAGTATTTAGAAATCAGTTTTAGGAGAGAAAATCAAGAACAAGAGAGAGAAAGGGAAGAACTAGAGAGAGAAAGCTTAAGAAAAGCATAGAATCCGGGTTTAATCCTCTCTAATCTCGATTCTTAGTTGTTCTTAGGCTTGATCTTATAGCTTAAACACTAAAATCAATTGGAAATCATAGGTTAAAATGGATTAAACAGGGTTTTAGAGACTTTTCCTCAAATACCACCCCAAATAATTTATCACTATTTTGTCACTGTTTCTGTCACTATTCCATCAAAAAATCATCAAAAGCTTGCCAAATGTTTGATTCGAGTCTCCCGAGTTAGATTCACGGCCTAGAGGTAACAAAACTAAGTTCCCTTAATCTTTTACTTCATTTTATTGTTTACTGTTGATGTTCTTGCTGCTTTTGGTGTTTTTTCTTGGTTTTTCCTTGGTGTTCTTGGAAAACCATTAGAAAATAATCTGACCTCTATAGGGATAGCCTTCACCTCTATCCCTATAGCCTTGGCCGCTTCTGTTATAACGGTGAAGGCTATAGCTATGGAGGTGAACTCCACCCCTATAGAGGTCCCGTTATTTCTTACAATTTTGGGGTATTTTCTGACCCAAATCCATAAAATCAATATTATTGGAGTGTTTTAAGTCCATATTTGATGAAATACAGTTGATTACGACTTAAAATTCAATGGTTTTGAGTTTAAGGATGCAAAAGCACAGTTGTCCCCCTTAAAAACAAAGCTCGATGGCCAAGGCTGTAGCGACAGCCTTGACTGCCGCCACTATAGCCTCCATTGCTGCCACTATAGCGGTCAAGGCTATAGTGACAGCAGTCAAAGCTGCCGCCATAGCTTTGACCACCGAAATTTTGTTTTAAGTCCTTTTTTGTTAGTTTTAGTGCGTTTTAGTCCCATTTTTTACCCGAAAAATTTCTAAAAATCACAAATAATCTAAAACAATTAAATTAATTTTTATAGCTGCTGGAAATTATTTTATCTATTATTTAATGGATTAAATGACTATTTAACGGCTTAAAAAAACCTTTTTGCTAAATAAATGCCTAATGAACCTTTTTGCCATGGTTAAAAATTCCAAAAATATTTTGAAAAATACTAAATCTAATTTGAGGATGTTTAGTTGATTTATTTCACCTTTTTAGGTTGTTAGATTATTAATTAACACCCGAAAATTATGTTTTAGTCCGGAAAATATCCAAAAATACGTTTTCTTCATGCTATGTGTTTATTTTCCGCATTTATTTATTCATGCTTTATTTATGATTATTCCCGTATATCTATTGCCTCGTCTGGAGCAGGGTATGAGTCGGTAAGCTCGGTTAAAATTCGGTTTCACCCGTTTATTTATTTATCACTTTATTTATTTTCTAATGTATAGGTATTTGTAAAGCCCTGTAATAATTTTTATTTACTTGCTTTATTTATTTATCGCTTTTCGTGTGATGAATGGCATATAAACTGAAAACACCAAACAATAATTGGATTAAATCGCATAAGAACTAAGGTCACGTTTATTAACATATAATCGTGTTGATTTAAAAATTTTAAAGTAAGCAACATCATCCGGACTTAGAATCTCTATTTTAAGGTACGGTCCAATCACCCGGTGGGAATATCGTACCCAAATTCCCGATGGAGCTTAACCGGGTGGTGACTATATGTTAAAATGCGGGATTCTAGGTCTCGTATCCCTTAACACTTAAATTGGACTAAATTTCAACTTCAACATCGCTTTCATTATCGTTTTCATCACGCTAAAGTAAGGATCATCCCTTAGCACACTTCACAGCACTTGTTGTTTCTCCGCCCCATGCCGAAGAACATTAAAGCTTACCTTGCAGGCGGGAGATTTGGGTCGTCAGCTCACAGTGGCGACTCTGCTGGGGATCTCCTTTTAACTTAAAATTGAAAATTGCTTTCATTTTCAAACTTTGGTTAACAGATTTTGATGATGTCCCTACATTGTTTTTAAATCAATGCTTTATTTCTCATGCCTTTTTTATCCACCGCTTACTTAGATTCTAAGTTTTAAGGTGCCATTTTTTATCACCCCCATGAAGCTAACTTCTTTACCTCATGCCTGCCAGGAATTGGGGATATTTGTGGGTGGAACACTCGCTTCAACCAACGTGTAATTCCGCGGTCGCACTTATTTGAGGAGTGGTTGAGTTACATGGTATCAAGGTAAACGAGACCCTTCTATAGTGTCGTTCCATGACACCAGTAGTTTGAGACTATGAACCGCGATAAATCTAGCCATAACAACTTCACTGTAGGTTCACCAAAACAATCTAGATTTAGGTTGCATACTCTCTTGTCGTTCCCTGGCTCTAGAGTTAACCCTAGAATCCAAATTGGCGTTGTGCAGGAGTCATCAGGTTAGAAGAGGTTTATTTGCTTTCATGTGTTATTTGTGTTGTGCTCATTCATACAAAGCTTATGCATAGGCCGCCTGTGGCTAACCTTTATCTTCGGTTTTCACTTACCTCTATTCTCCCCTCGCTTGAAGGGTGATTTAACAAAATTCCTGAGATTGTTTGAATCCCAATGACCCGTACCTAGTTTGCTAGGCATAGCGAGGAATTCGTATGTCCCACTTATTTTGGGGTTAAGCCTCGCATCATAAGCTCTTCTACTCTCTACCTCTCTAAACCACCAACGTATATATGGCATTCATCATTCGGGTTATTATGTAATCATCCATTTCATTCATAGTTTGATTCGGGCTGATCATCTTTCGGTTTCAGAGAGTTAGGCCAAAGCACAACTACCGTTAGGCTCGATCATCCTCTAGTTCACTATTCTGGGGGTCCAAATTCAGTTTCAAGCTCAATTTTGGAATCCATTTCTTTCTGCTATGTCTAATTTACTGCTAGTGCATAGGGTTCCATCCAAGGGTTCTTCTCCTTCTCTCCTCCCACCTGATTAGAGTCAGTCTCTATTGAGTTCCGAGATTACTAATGCTTTGTCGACATTTATCCGATCTGATCAATTCCGAGATACAATTAAGGGGCAGATCTAAGATTCAGTCTACGCAGTTTTAGAAGAGAAAAGAAGTGTCCAAAGGATTTTGATGATTGGTATTCAAGCTCAGGGATAACCAGAGATTGCTCAGAATGGGTCAGGTCAAGTTCAGGCTCAGTCTTCTGTTCAGCCAATTCAACCGGTTCAGTGTGTGCAACAATCCATTCAGACTCCACCTATCCCATTTCAGTTTGGTCAGGATATCATGCAATTTTAGTCACCAGTATTCGCTTATCCAACACGGGCTCCAACCCATACCTTCAAGCCTGGTCTTTGCACCAGTATGATCTAGCTTCCATTAACCCCAATAACCCCGAATCAGTTTTAGCCCGCTCGGTCAACTTCTCCCGTCTAGTCCCGATCTAGTCTATTCTAAATGGATCAGAGTTTAGTTCAGCCTCAAATGCCTCCAAAGTCCTTTTCTCCTATTCCTCCTCAGTTTATTATCGCTCTGAGAGGGGCTGCTTACCCACAAAACCCCTTCAACACCAATCTATGAGTTAGCTCTCAAGTCAGGCCTTAATTCCTTGCTTCACCATTCTAATTTGGGTCCCTCTATCCCTCTAGCGACTAAGTCATGCAACCTCCGAGCATGACACCAAAAACTAAGGCTCTTGCGCATCGATTAGGGCCCCATTCATCTAGCGACCAGGTCATGCATTCTCCGAGCATGACACCCAAAATGGAGGCTCTACTGTGTAAGTTCCTACTCTTTAGTTCTGAAGGGAGTTAAAAAGCTAAGCTCAAAGGGAGTGAAGGACCTCATGATGAACCATCGTGGATCAAGGTGAAGAAGAATCTTTCGTGAGCCAGCAAGTCGAGTCAAGGGCCGCCCCCTCAGGATAGGGCAATTGCTTGGGCACCAGTTGTAGTAGCTCCCAAAGATAACCCAAAGAATGTTATGAGCCCATGGAAATTATCCCTCAGTTTAATCTTAGCCACCTTAAGGAGCATGGCCTCCTCAAAATCATTCAGGAGCATTGACCCCCTAAGGAAGAGGAGAAGCATAACTTTTATGCGTATCACATCAAAAGAGGCCACCATACTGATGAATGTCAAAGATATTAGCCGCTTAGTGAGGGAAGGAAAGATAGTTGCTCCTGAAAAAGCATTTAACCATCAGGATTCATCCCCCCTTTTGGCTCACCAAAAGGAGTTAGTTGTCCACAAGATCTCATTAGAGCCATCTTTTCCAAAGGCAAGAATCTCGCGAGGTCTCTATCAGATGAAGAGACAAGTCATCAGCTGAGTGCATAAAAGTTCTGTGTCTTGACCTACATGACATGCCAATGAAAACTACCGAGGATGCTTAATCTAGTAGTGCTGCAACTTAAGACCCTCTATCTGGGGAGGACGACTATCTATTATGTAATTTTCTTTTCCTAGTATCTAGATGTGAACAATTATGCCTTTAAGGCACTTCAATTTAATGAAAGACTCTCTCTTTTTGCCTATCTGTTTGATGTTTTGCCCGATGAGTCCATGCATTCATTTTATCATAAGCATAATGTGTTCAATATTCATGCCATTTCTTTAACTGAAATAAATTTGAGTACAGATGATAACCTAAAATGGCAACCATTTTCTAATGACCTAACCTTTGAAAGAAAATGACAGGTAACAAGTGCTTAAAGATCATGATAACGCTTTCACCTGGTCATTCCTAGGCACCCAGGGTTCGTCGTCAGATTCCCGAGCATCTCATCTCCACGCCTAAAATAAAAGAAGCTCAGTCCTTCCTTGGATAGATCTAATATGCCAATCGGCCCATCACCAGCCTCACATCTATGTGCAAATCGATTTTCAAGCTACTGAAGAGACGTCAGCCTATTATGGAGAAGGAGCATCACCAGATCATCTTCGATAGAATCATGGCTTACCTTTTCTTCGTCCACCCATTCTCAAATTCCCAACCCCATACAACATTGCCTTTTCCCAATATCCATTCCCTTTCAAACCCTCACACCTTCACTGTTTCTCTCCTCATTAGCCATTCTCGGAGAGGGGGACATTTGATCGGTGAGATTCGACCCTCACTACTATAGGGGGAAGCCGACCCTTTCCACCTACATTACCATTAAGAAGATGGCCAAGTTCCTCGAGAAATGCGTCTTTGCTTGGCGTACCCTACCCCATCACATCATCCTAGTTATTGGGGTTTTAATCCCAAGGGGCACACCCTGATCGATCGAAAATTAGGTCCGAACCCTGCATATCTTCACTGCACCGACCATGAGCTAGTGGGGCAACCAAAACTAAGAGTCGTATTAAACCCAGTGTCAAAGAGACCCCTATGGACTAAGGCGCAGCCCGAGCAGCTTAAACGGTTATCAAAAGCGCATAGCGAGGCTGAGCAACAACCACGTCAAGCATCAAGATTATCCGTCAAAGGCCAAAGATCTGATTCTAAAGTAAGCAAAGCCTGCCAACACTGATCCAAAGGAGGAAATCTAGTCCAGATTGGGTAAGGCTTCGCGTATTCAGAAAAGCACACGATCTAAGGGGCATGATTATCGATGATAATGAGTTCAAAAACCCTATCAATTGAAACAGATTGAAGCATTAACATATCTAACCAAAAGAATCAAATCCATAAAAGTAGTATATAAAGAAAAATAAATGAAATCAATCACCCGATGAGTGGTCCTCTATTACCAGGGCAAAAATTAGGGTGTATCCCGCTGATTGGTATTCTACAAACTGGTCAGGCAAAAGTTAGGGTGCAAAATAGCCTACTAGACTAAAAACCCGAGAAGGATGGTCTAGGAAAAAGTCAGGGTAAAGTGAGCTAAGAGAGTATGTTGACTAGAAAACCTTCATAGGCTACTTAACTTCAGAGTTTGAGTCGGTAGAAATGGTTATCATCATCATGTACTCAAACTTACTTCATTTAATGGAAATGTAATTTTACTGAATCCTTTATGTTTGTGCTTCAATGAATATATTGGGCCCTAAGGGAGAAATGTTACAAGTAAGTCAAATGAAGGGTGCATGCAGTCAACCCGTTTCATCAAAAGTAAAGATAAAAGGCAAAAATCCTGATAGACTGAAAAGAATCGAGGTCTATGCAAAAGCTGGGATGTTCCGCTGGATTGAAAACACGAAAAGGGCAGTTCAGGCAAAAAGTAGGACATAAAAGCAAAGTGAACAAGTCTGATGGGCCCGACACAATGTCTGGGTCTGTGCAAAAATTAAGACAAATAGAGCAAAGATGACTGACTGCCATCGATCACATCGAGATATCTGCATCATCACCATTAGCATCAGAATGCATGAATATATTCTCCAATCTAATAGATTTAAAGGACTCAAATCTATCCTCTTTCTGTGTCCACTCAAGTCTTGATCGCAACCGGGCATCTTCATTCCATAGTATCCTAATCTTCTGAAATCATCCTTGGTAGAATTCATTGGTAGTGATAGCGTCCAACTGTTTGTCATATGGAACCTTGAAATTCACTTCGTGCACCTACCTGCCCCCAATTCGCTTGATTCGATAATCTTTTGTGCAAGCAAGAGGGTGTGTATGAAAATGATAATCCTCCACCAGGGGTATTCTCATTCCGCCTATACTGCAAGGCACTTCTGTGCATTCTCTTCCCTAATCGAATATCTATCACGCCTAGCATCCATCTAGCGAATAAGCAAAGCAACCAAAGTAATCAAGGCAAGCAAGCAATCACATCAGTTAAACTAAATGAAGCAACCGAAGTATCAAATCACCAATGTATCAGGTGAATGCCAAAATACAACAAGAAAAGAAAAGATGGTCATCAAGGTATCTGAAGGGTAGCGAGAGAGTGCAGAAGTGTATCAATCTAGCATCTGTCAATCATCCCCATTATAATCGAATTGGATGTATCCTGTCCCATCATCAGTCTCGCTCCGCTCACCCTCTATGGTGTCCCCCGCAAGAGTGCAAGATGATATGGGCTCAAATAAAAGCTCAAGGCGAGCTGCAGACGTCATGAAAGATATCTTCCTCATCCCTATAGCACCATGAGTAAGTCCCGAGGATTTGAATCACCTCGCATTAGTCATAAAACCCTAACCATCACCTCCCATATCCGGGCCTGCGCCTCTGCCTTGCCCCTTGAGCTAGGCCTCGCGATCGTCCCTCTGAATCCAAAGCCTCCGAGCCTGATCGCTGAGCTGCACTACCTCTTGAGCATGTGAGGCCCTCTCCTTTGTATAGTAACCTCTCTCGAATGCCATCTGGCCTTATATTCCACCAACTCCTGCTCAGCGTGCACTCGACCCTCCTCGCTAGTCTGAACCGGGTCTTGCTCTATAGTAATGAAAACCTGCACATAGCAGCAACCTCTAAAATGATCAGCTCCAATAAATCATGCATTATGCATACATTCATAATATTCATATATATTATCGTATTTGTTTCTTGTAGGAAATGATAAAAGAAATCAATTACCCCAGAAATGGAATCCTAGGCTAAGACCATGTCTCTCATCGAAAAATGTCCTCGAGCTATACGCTCAGCCTCAGAGGCAAGCACCAGCAAGTCAGAAATAGAATCAGACCGATCACCATGGCCAAGCAGCAGTCTATCATAATCAGAAAAGTGCTTACATGTGTAGTACTGGGAGGAGTGAAGAAAATGGGCATGGTAGTCTCCTCGATGTGCTTAACCTCACACACATCCCTGGCCGGCTCAGAACTTGTAGCTTTCCCTCCATAGCATTCCCCAAGACCCCTCGGACAAATCCTTAGGGTGGAATCCCCTAGCATAAGGAATCTCCGTGGAAGCCATCTCGAGCAGGAGCTGTAGCCCCTATGAAGTGTCTACCAGGCCGCTACAGCAGGCGCCGCTGGTCCCTCTCCTCTTCTTGTGGGAAGCCTAAAAAAGAGCAAGTCAAATGTTAGTCAAGCAGTGAGACAATAAAAAGTTGAACTAAATCCTTGGTAGTCAAGTTGTACCTTTTTCTATCAGGGTAAGAAAACTCTAGGACCGGTGAGATCCTCATCATCAAAGGGCATGCCATCCTGATCTATGGCTATGCCACCTCCCTTGCCATGCGAGGGGGGCTCATCATCGTCGTCATCATCCCCGCCATACCCATCGCTACCCTCGGTTACCATATTGTCATCTCTAAAATCCTCATGCTTATCAACTGGGGTCAATCTTCGGTAAGCAGGAATAAGCCGATCGAGGTAAGCAGCGTAGTCTCATTCGAGTGAGGACACTCTCTCCTGATCATTGTCCATATATATCACCTGATCTCTCACAGGCATAAGGTGGAGCCAGAATGTACCCACAGGCACATCATGTGAGACTCTTCTTCGAAGGGTAATGCTAGTCCTCCACCTCCGAATATGCTCCCCAAAGTACCACTCCTGACTCCTGGGGCACTCCGGTACAAAGCGGTAGCCATCAACCCCTCGTCGGCCATTAGCTCCTCCCCAACTCTCTCTAATGTGATCATAGTATGACAGGCCTCGCCATGGCTCCATGATGAGCTGAAATATAATCACTGTATATATCTCTCCTTTTATCCATATAGTTTCAGACTAAATGCTTAAAATAAATGTGCAGGAATAGATTTTATTACCCAATGTCGGTGAAGCTACCTCAGATAATCCCTATACCAAGCATGATCGTGGGTATCCTTATCCTTTCACCCTGCCATCCATCGAGCTATGTAGTGAGAACCGTCCGGGGGCTGACCGTCTAACCCAGGCGGCGGGACAAATCTATAGGCATATGCCCATACCTGTAAAAAGAATGATAAAGTCAGTGCATAGTCAGCATAATTATTTCAGATTTTTCGATGGGTGGAATTCCTAACCTGAATCCAGAAGGCCCCAGCCTTGAACTCGCCAATGTCCCTATGGGTCAAGCAATTAAAGGAAAAATACATCTATCCAAGTATAGCCCGAGGCCACTTCCACTCACAAAAAATGGTCATGTCCTCAAGAGCGCTAAGCAAGCCCATCGTAACCACGCTCAAGGAAGTGGGAAAGAATAGGGTGGTGAGCAATGTGATGATGAAAGATCACAAATATTGAGTCAACCGGTCGCCACTGATGTCGATCTCTTGGATCTAATATGTCTCAAGAGTGGCATACTTGAGCCTCTCTTTCCTTGGGGGAGAGACCCCGAGGAGACCCTCTACTTGAGCCCGGGAAGCCGACCGGTCGGGGAAATGGTCGAGATATAAAGCAAAATGGATCACTCGCCCTCCCCATCTGAATCCCATCATCGCTGCCATATCGGAAGGGGTGATATTCAGCTCCTCGACTAGTAAGTGAAATGTATGGGTGGTCTCACTCCACCTCTCTACCAAGCATGCTATAACCGTCTGGCTCATGAGCTTATGCCCCATCGGTAAAGCCTCAAGCAATGGCACCAAGCCCATATCTGTAATCGCCTCGACGAATGAGAAATCTCGGGTTACCCGTGCCCTAGCTTTTATCTTTATCCACCACTTGGCACAATGGCTCATGGACCCCATCATCTTGCAATGATGAGTCTGCAAAATTTTAAATGTTAAGAATTAGTACCGAAAAAGGCAAAAAGGAAGTTAATTATGCAAATTAAACAAAGAAAGCCAATTTTCAGCACCTAGATCACCTCAGAACTAAATTTTGACATCAAAATTAGATTCAAGATAAATAATAAACCTAGGTAACACCCCCCGAGTTTTTTTTGGGCTCACCGGCAACGGATTCACCGTTGCCGTCATCATGACGCCATTCACCGCCACCGTGATGGCATCCACCGCTATAGCGGCGGCAGTGATCGCTACCCCTATAGCGGTGGCAGCAGCGTTGGCCCCAAGCCATCTCCCGGCGTCCCTTTCTCCCTAAAATCCAAATTTAGCCCAAATCCAGGTCCAAATCAAGCCAAATCAGTTCCTAAACAATCCTAAAGTAGTTCTAAACCCTATTTATGAACAATTTCATAAAAAAACAAGCCTAAATTCCTAAGAATTCAAAGTTAGGCCATGAGCATAAAATGCAAAATTTGAAATTTTAATCGGGTTTTGGGGTATTACCTAAAGAGTTGAGGCATGCTCACTCAAATCCGTGTACATCCGGGGTTGCAAGTAAGGAGTATACCCCAAATACTTGTCTTCTAGGCAAAGTCCATACGTTTGGGCGACCAAGAGAGCACGTAAACCGTGGCTAGTCATACGCAAGGAGCTATGGTCAGTCCCACCGGATCCCTTCTTGATCATTTTGGCTCAACAACTCAAAGAAACCGAGCCCGTTCCTGGTTATATGGAATGGGAGTCAAAGAATGGAAATGGAAAGAAGAGAAAGAATAGAAAGTATAAAAAGAAAATGCAGAATATGAAAAGTAAAGAAAAACGAAGAAGAAAGAAAGAAAAAAAGAATACATTCTTTTTTTGTCTTTTAGTGCATAGAATATTCTTTGGAATATTCCTTTCCACAAGGGGCAAAGCTCTCCGATCGGATATTTCTTTTCGAGCCCCATATATCCCTAAACTTAATTTATATTTCATTCTTCCATTTTTATTGTTTAATTGAAGGGGCAAAAATTTTTGTTCCACAAAATCAATTAAGCAATAAAAATGCAATTTATATGGTTTACTAACGCTTCAACACTACCTTGACATGTACACTATACGATAATTCCGATGCGCAATCGGTCCTAAGATCTAGAATCCAAAATTCAGAAAATCCTTCTAGGACACCTCACTACAACCTTCTGAATCTCCAGGGGCACCACGATGTAGCCTACCGATCCGAGAATCCAAACCCTCAAAAGCCCAAGCCCATGCATGGCAAAACCTCAAAAGCCTAAGCCCATGCTTGGCAAAACCTCAAAAGCCCAAGCCCATGCTTGGCAAACCTCAAAAGCCCAAGCACGTGCTTGGCAAACCCTCAAAAGCCCCAACCCATGCTTGGGAAAACCTCAAAAGCCCAAGCCCATGCTTGGCAAAACCTCAAAAGCCCAAGCCCATGCTTGGTAAACCTCAAAAGTCCAAGCCCATGCTTGGCAAACCTCAAAAGCCCAAGCCCATGCTTAGCAAACCTCAAAAGCCCAGGCCAGTCTTGGCAAACCTCAAAAGCCCAGGCCCGTTCTTGCCAAACCTTAAAAGCCCAAGCCCGTGCTGGGTAAACCTCAAAAGCCCAAGCCTGTGCTTGGCGAACCTCAAAAAGCCCAAGCCCGTGCTTGGCAAACCTCAAAAGCCCAAGCCCATGCTTGGCAAAACCTCAAAAGACCAAGCCCATGCTTGGCAAAACCTCAAAAGCCCAAGCCCGCGCTTGGCGACCTTCAAAAGCCTAAGCCCACACTTGGCAAACCTCAAGTCTCTCTTAATAAGTTTACCAAATCAAAGCATCCAAATCAGAATCTCGTTCTTGATAAGTGTATTGATGGCAACCCCAATAGACAACTGGTTCAAGAATATGCACCTCAAGTATTACCCTCTATTCCTTTCTCTTTTGTGAGATCACACTTGGATCGTTGAATGGTAATCTCCCGAGGGGCAGCCTATGAGCACAAGCTTTTCAGTGACCCTTGGAACGGTGATGACTTGTTGCTCTGACCTCGTATAGTCTAGTTGTTCAATTCTTTAAAGGTTGAACTGTGTTTGTCAAGTACTGTTTTGATGATTTTGGACCTTTTGCGGCACTTAAATATCATTCGCTTGCATTTAGAATTAGCCGTTTCCTTTTGCTCGCGTGTAGTAATTTATTTTGCAATTTTCTACAAGATCCGAAAATTTTTAGTGAGTCTCGTTTATATCGTTGGATTCTTGACTCTCCAAGATTTTTGTAATGTTAAGAATAGCCTTAATTGGATAGCTATAGTGAAAGATATAGGCATCGGAAGTAGAAATCCTAATCTGCCCTAATTGCCCTAGAGACCCTAGCCTTAATCAACCTAAACCCTAATGAAACCCTAATGAAACCCTTCTAAAAACCCTAATTACCAAACCTAAACCCTAATCACCTTATGAAACCCTAACCTTAATTTATCAAAACCGTAGGGCTCCCTGAACCCCCTCTTTGCTGCCACCACCACCGGCGGCGGCAGCAGTGGTGGTTTGCATTTCAGGGATGGTGACCGCCACTTATGTGGCTGCCACCGCCGCCCTATATGGCACTAAACTCCATCGGGGTGGCCACCCCGCCATTATGGCAATAACAACCGCTACCATAGTGGCAGTGGATGCTGCTGTCATGGAGGTGACCGCTGCCCCTATGGCTGTCATCACCGTAATGGTGGCGTTGGGCGTGGCACGGCCGTGCCACTTCGTTCTCTCTCTCCTCTTGCGATTTTGCCTAGTATTTTTCCTAAAAATTTGCCTAAGTCGATGGATTTTATGTGTGTGAGAGTATTTAAGCTAATCCAAGAGAGAGAGAAAAAGACTTTTCTCCAGATTTAGAATTTAGAAGTCAGTTTTAGGAGAGAAAATCAAGAATAAGAGAGAGAAAGGGAAGAACTAGAGAGAGAAAGCTTAAGAAAAGCATAGAATCCGATTTTAATCCTATCTAATCTCGATTCTTAGTTGTTCTTAGGCTTAATCTCATAGCTTAAACACTAAAATCAATTAGAAATCATAGGTTCAAATGGATTAAATGGGGTTTTAGAGACTTTTCCTCAAATACCACCCCAAATAATCTATCACTATTTTCGTCGTTGTTTCCGTCGAAAAATCATCAAAAGTTTGCCAAACATCAGATTCGAGTCTCCCAAGTTAGATTTACGGCCTAGAGGTAACAAAACTGAGTTCCCTTAATCTTTTACTTCATTTTATTATTTATTGTTGCTGTTCTTGCTGCTTTCGGTGTTATTTCTTGGTTTTTCCTTAGTGTTATTGAAAAACCGTCAGAAAATAGTCCGATCTCTATAGGGATAGACTCTACCTCTATCCCTATAGCCTTGGCCACTACTGTTATAGCGATGAAGGCTGTAGCTATGGAGGTGAACTCCACCCCTATAGAGGTCCATTATTTCTTACAATTTTTTGGTATTTTCTTACCCAAATCCATAAAATCAACATTATTGGAGTGTCTTAACTCCATATTTGATGAAATACAGTTGATTACGACTTAAAGCTTCAATGGTTTCGAGTTTATGGATGCAAAAAACACCGTTGTCCCCCTTAAAAACAAAGCTCGATGGCCAAGGCTATAGCGACAGCCTTGACCGCCGCCACTATAGCCTCCACCGCTGCCACTATAGCTGTCAAGGTTAAAGTGACGGCGTTCAAAGCTGCCGCCATAGCTTTGACCGCCGAAATTTGGTTTTAAGTCCTTTTTTGTCCGTTTTAGTGCGTTTTCAGTCTCTTTTTTACCCGAAAAATTTCTAAAAATCACAAATAATATGAAATTAATTAAATTAATTTTTATAGCTACTGGAAATCATTTTATCTATTATTTAATGGGTTAAATGACTATTTAACGGCTTTAAAATGACATTTTTGCTAAATAAATGCCTAGTGAACCTTTTTGCCATGGTTAAAAATTCCAAAAATATTCTGAAAATACTAAATCTGATTTGAGGATGTTTAGTTGATTTATTTCACCTTTTTAAGTTGTTAGATTATTAATTAACATCCAAAATTATGTTTTAGTCCCGAAAATATCCAAAAATATGTTTTCTTCATGCTATGTGTTTACTTTCCGCATTTATTTATTCGTACTTTATTTATGATTATTTCCATATATCTATTGCCTCGTTTGGGGCAGGGTCTCAGTGCTAACCTCGGTTAAAACCCAGTTTTGCCCATTTATTTATTTATCGCTTTATTTATTTTCTAATGTATAGGTATTTGTAAAGCCCTGTAATAATTTTTATTTACTTGCTTTATTTATTTATCGCTTTTCGTGTGATGAATGACATATAAACCGAAAACAACAAATAATAATCGGATTAAATCGCATAAGAACTAAGGTCACGTTTATTAAAATATAATCGGCTTGATTTAAAAATTAAAAAGTAAGCAATATCATCCAGACTTAGAATCTCTATTTTAAGGTATGGTCCAACTACCCGGTGGGAATATCGTAGCCAAATTCTCGATGGAGCTTAACTGGCTGGTGACTCTATCTTAAAATACGGGATTCTAGGTCTCATATCCCTTAACACTTAAATTAGACTAAATTTCAACTTCAACATCGCTTTCATTATCGTTTTCATCACGCTAAAATAAGGATCATCCCTTAGCACGCTTCACAGCGCTCGTTGTTTCTCCGCCCCACGCTGAAGAGCATTAAAGCTTACCTTATAGGCGGGGGATTCGGGTCTTCAGCTCACAATATATCAAGCAACCACATGGATTTGAAGATTCAAAGCATCTGGATCATGTATACAAGCTGAAGAAAGCCCTCTACTGATTGAAGCAAGCACCGAGAGCTTGGTGTGAGAGACTCACTACATTTCTCATATCTAAGAGATACATTCAAGGCAAGGCTGATACAACCCTTTTTATCAAGAGGAAGAAGGATGATGTTATTCTAGTCCAAATCTATGTAGATGACATCATTTTTGGATCAGCAGAAGAAAAGATAAGTTAAGAATTTAGCACTCAAATGTAGAAGGAGTTTGTGATGTCCATGATGGGAGAACTCAATTTCTTTCTTAGTCTGCAGATCAAGCAAAGTCCAGATGGGATCTTCATCAATCAATCCAAGTACACCAAGGAGATTCTAAAGAAGTTTAAAATGGACAAAAGCAAGCCAATGTCCACTCCCATGGGATCAGATACACTCCTATAAAAGTATTGTGAAGGAGAAGAAGTAGATTAGAAGCTCTATAGAGGAATGATTGGATCACTGTTATACTTGACAGCTAGCAGACCTGACATACATTATGCAGTTTGCTACTGTGCAAGATATCAATCCAATCCTAAGGATTCACAACTCAAAGTAGTAAAGAGAATCCTTAGATATGTCCTAGGAACCACTGAAGTTGGTTTATGGTATCCTAGTAATGGGAACTTCACACTCCAACGCTTCACTGATGTAGATCATAGCAGAGACGCTCTTGAAAGAAAGAGTACATCCAAAGGCTGTCACTTTCTTGGAGATTGCTTGTTGTCATGGTATAGCAAGAAGCAAACTTCAGTTGCCTTAATAACTATAGAAGCAGAATATATAGCAGCTGGAAGTTGTGTATCTCAACTCCTATGGATCAAGCAACAGTTAGAAGACTATGGAGTTGAATTCAGATGTGTGGATGTTATGTGCGACAACAAAAGTGCTATTGATGTTTCAAAGAATCCAATGCTGCATAGTAGGATGAAGCATGTCAACATCATGCATCATTTCTTCCGGGATCATGTAATGAAGAAGGAAGTTGCATTAGTCTACATTCCAACCAATGAGAAAAGGGCATGCATCTTTACTAAACCCCTAAGTAAAGATCAATTTAATAAGCTAATGGAGTAGATTGGTATGTCTAATCCAATTAGAAGAAATATCTGGAAGACAATCTGGGATTAATTTGGACTTTTACAAGTCAAGAAATCAGGAAAAGAAGAAGAAATGGAAATCAATCTGGATCCAGAGGGAATATTGACAGCTCAGCAGACAGACTTGACAAATGGCAGTAAAAGCACATAAAGGTAACTATACACATTTTGAATTTCATATGTTTATTGGGTGTTACATGCGCGGTAAAATGAAACAGCTGGATTTCAAATAAACCTTTGCAATTCTCCGGTTAAACAGCATTTACCTCTCTCATCAATTTTTACCTGCCACATCATCAATCCAGTTAAAGTTAACTATGTCCAAATTACGATTATACCCTCACTTGGGGAATTCTATAAAACCCCCAAAGATCCTTCTCCTTCTTCACATAAGTAATACTCTTACCATTACTCTACAAATTTTAATTCTCAACCTAAATTCCCAAATTTCCTTCAAATTCTCAAATGGCATCCAATCAAATCACTCCTCCTCCCAGATACATGTTTAATGAGTCTGATCTTAAAGATGAAGATTTCACCCCTCTTAAATTGAAAAATTCAGACTCAGTGGTACCAGCAGGCTACTTGGGATATAATTTCCTGTTCACCTAGGAGCCCTTCACGCAGCTTATAAAAGACTAGTGCCTTGACGATTTCCTTAAAATCAACTGTCCCACCTATCCAGACTTTGTCAGAGAGTTTTATGAAAACCTAAGAGTATATTCCTACTATGATGCTCTCAGAACCAAGGTTCAAGGTAAAGTGATCACTGTCATGTCGAAATTCTTTGTGAAGCATCTCAATATGAAGAATGATGGAGTTTAGTTAAGAAATGATGGGGATGAACTCCTGGTCAAGTACTATCTAAATAAGTGGCTCCCAGCCAACTATTTTGGAGATAAATTCTCCACATACTGGCCACAAACACCCAAGATTCTCCTACATATCTTGGCAAAGTTGGTCCTTATACGAAAAGGATCAATAACTACTACTTCCTCCTTTCAACACTGCATTCTATAGCATTGGGTAGAAAGCAAGGTTGTAAATATGCATGTCCTTATCATCCACTTCCTAAGGCAACACAAAAACTCCCATGGCACTCTCATCACCAGAATCCCCATTAGAAATGGAATAAATTTATTCGGAGCCCAATCCATTTAAGGAAAGGAGATCCTTGAAAAGAATTTTAAGAAACTCAGCTTTGGAAAGACCTGAGATGAAGAAAAGGCTATCAGGCTAAGGGAATAAAAAAAGCAAAAGGGCAGAGTCCGGAAGACTGTAGTTGACATTGGTTTGGAGGCCAAGAGAGCTAGAACTACTAAGTCCAAGACTCAAAGAAAGATCAATTCAAAGCTAGTTGTTGAGGAAGGTGATAAGGATAGAATACCCCTCACATAACTAAGGAAAACCACACCGGATAAGCCTAAGAAAAGAGGAAGGCTCATTAAAGCAGCAGATAAAAAGAAAAGGCTAGTTTGTGAACCAGAAGAGGATAACGATATAGAGGAAGAAGAGCCTGTACCTAAGAGAAGGCAACTCCGGAAGAAGGGGTTAACTTTCCATGAAGCTTTGGAGGCAGAGACAGCTAAGCTTCCCATTAAAAAGCCCGCTGCTAGAATTAAAATCTGTGAACCAACTCTAAATTCACCCACACTAGTAGACTTGAGAAAAGGAAAATAACTGGTTGTTTTCACCAAGAAACCAGTACTTCCGGGTAATATCTTTTCGGAGGATCCTCAATTTGATAAGTTGATGTCAGTAGTTCAGGACAATCAGAATTAAAAAAAAACTAACCAAAGGACTCAGAGGCTCATCCGGAGTAGCAGCCATAGATAGCCCACCTGTCCTATTAGCTTCGAATGATCTAGTGCTTCTCAAAGAGGCCAAGTATTTGGATGAGGACTTATTTCACTTCTAAGCAAGATTAAGGCCTCTTTCAGATAACTTACTGAATGTGGAAGCAGAAGTGGTAGAGATAGAAAGTCTTAAAAAGGCAATAGGAGGGAACGGTGAGGATAATTCCACCATTCTAGAGAATAAGATAGTCATTATGGCAAGTCCTATTTAGGCAATTGAAGGGAATGATGAGGAAAATTCCATCAGTTTGGATACAGAAGAGAATGTTGCAAGTCCTATTAAGTCAATACGAGGGGAGACTGAGGACAGTTCCAGTCTTTCGGATGTTGGGTTAGTGGAGTAGAGTGAAGGAGAACATACAAAGCCACATCAGAGGAATCAGGTAATCATCCTCCCATACACATTTATTGCTGCTAATATTTTGGCTGGTGATGCCATTGAAATACAAGACAACTTAGGTGCAGACACCCAAACTACATCTAAGGACAACCAATCCATCCCGGAACACAATGTTTCGGAGGAGGGAATTAGTTTGGGATCCAAAGAGCACGCTTTTGAAGTGGACTTAAAGACGAGGGTAGTTCGGAGGAAAGGTTGGAAGCAGAGAAAGAGGATATAGAAGAAAAAGAAAGCAGTCAGGAGGAAGATGAAGAATCCTCAAGCTCTAAAAGATCTGAAAGTAGTTCTAGGTTAAAAGACACATCTTTTTCTTAAAGTGGTCCCAAGCAGCTAACTCTAAAGAATAATCCTGAGAGAGTTGATAAGCTTACAAATACATTAAAAATGGTTAAAGAAGTTGCAGTTGAGAGGCATGAAGAAAGCCATGTAAAGAAAACTCTCCAAAGTATCTGCACTCAGCTAAATCCGTGGAGACCATCATTAATGATGAGTACTTAGCTCCGGATTTAAAGTTTGAGCTAGGGGAAATCGAGGGATTAGTTCAAACATTGAAAGAAGAGTACAAGGATTTCCCTCAGCTGAATTAATTGCAGAAGCTTCCCTATCCAAGATCACTCCGGTGCTGAACTAAATAAATTCCAACATCGCAGGAGCAAATCGCTCTATAGATCAAGCTAACACCGGAGTAGACAACAACTATGCAACTCTAATAGATAAAATCACCTCCTCGGCCACATATATCACTAAGGAGCACAAAGAGTACCTAGATCACAAGTTTGAAAACTTGGAAAAATTCATTCAGGGCACAATTACAAAAGGAGGAAAAGGAATAACCTACGGACTTACCTCACTTAATGAGAAACAACCTAGAAAAGGGAGCAAATGAAGATTTGATCCTTAGAATAGCTATTCTTTACAATGTAAAAATCCGTAATAGCTAGTTCTATTTTCACTTATATATTTCTGTAATTGTGATTCCAGAACTTCATGAGGTTAACTATTATTAACAATAAAAGTATATATAGTGAAAAATTGATACAAAAAAATTGCTTCTAAGTACAATCTGTAATTGTACTTAAAAAACTTAGAAGCTAAAATTCAAAAATATTGGGGGAGTTAGGATGCTTAGATTATGAGGGAGTAAAACTTGTAAATGACTAAGTATCAAGAATCATATTTAGATTATAAACCCCTTTTGATGGGTTGTATTTTCAGCATGAATTTGTGCTTATTTCCTATATCATTGAGACCATGCTTTTAGTCTTTTTGGCCGCTATTACTTCCTTTTCTATCTTTTCAGGTTTTAAAGGCAATTTGGAGAAAAGATGCATTTCTGGGCAGAAAATGAGCAATTAAGGAGACTCCCGATGGATGCACCGAGACTAGTCTGGTCTCGATGACCTGGAAGCCTTCTAGAACATAAGAAGAAATGAAAAGAGGAACTCTCGCTGAAAAGTTACCAGTCACCGAGATCATGTTGTGTTCACCATGAATGATGAGGTCCCAATGATGTGTCAACATTTTGGAACAAAAGTCAAAGACACCAAAGTTGACCAGAACCTAATTGAGAAAATGGCATGAATTCAATGTTGATTAATTCCTTTCCTTATCTTAAAGAGGAATCTTTGTCACTCAAGGAATTACTAAGAGCCTTTCATTGAGTTCCTGATGCAGGCAGCGGGAGCGATAGCTGGTCTCGGTGATCCGGGAGCATTCTAGAACGACCAAGATGACATCAATTCCAAGGCACGCAAATTTCCAGATTTGGGAGACATATAATTCGGACAAAATCCAATTCAGGAAGAGCCTAATTTAAAGAAGAGGCTTAATCTCTTTCCTAAGTCTATAAAGGAAGGGATTTTACTACCATTTGAAGATGAAGACTAAAAGGAAGATCAAGCCTATTCAAGAGATAATAGCAAAGAGTCCTATTCAACTCTAAAGAGGAAGCAAGAGGCGAAACTCCCCATAAATACCAAGGCCGACGCATTCATCCATCATTCTAGAAGCCACAATCCACTACCTAAGCTTAGTTTAGATTAGTTCATTGTTCTTTAGATTAGTTCATTGTTCTTTTCAAATACTCTTTTTAATCACAATTTACTTTACAAGTCTTTCACACTTTGCATGCTTTATTTTAAGTCTCTTTACATTTCTTGCATTTAAATTCAGTCATGTTTAGCTAAATTCCTTATGATTTGACCAAGAAAGGGTCAAGGCTGAGTTTGAATGGCGTGAGGACTGCAATTGAATACAAAAGTTCACAAGGCAACCTATTTACCAATCACGGTACTTCAAGGGTTTTACGGTAAGAGTATCACTTAGTCTCGTTGTGTGGTTATGCCAATCATTTGGTAAGTCTCTATGATTATTATTAATCTTTATTCTTGCATCCGTAATTATGCCTGAAGAGGGATAAAGTAACTGCAGTCTCCACTGAGACTGGAGAACGGTAATCTTATTTATGTTGGGAGTTCTTCACTACCTGTCGGTAAGGGTTTAGACTTTTCTAATTTATATTGCTGCTCATTGGTGAGCTCTGTAGTGCAAAGTCGAGAGACACAGTGAGTAAGAGGGAGGTCATGGCGCGAAGTTCGGTCTCCATACATAGTAAGGAAGAGTTGCTAGTACTGTACGGTGCATGAGTACTAGTGTAACTAAACCTAGGTCCCGGTGAAAGTTTTATCTTGTCCCATGATCACTATAATGTTCAGTCTTACTCTAATTTAGTGGAGTCATTGTCTTACATTGGTTTTATTCCTGCTTTACTACATTTGATCATCCCAATTCGCATCAAGAGATCACTTCTAGGTCATGTTGTGTGTCATCTAATGAAAATAACATTGTTAAATATTGTTCCCTATGGAATCGACCTCTGCTCGCTACTAGCTACTAGTTTGCTTTGTGCGGGGATTTATTTTTGGTGGATTCGACATCTATCTAATTTTGGCGCCATTGCCGGGGAACGGTTCCAACTGATTTATTTTCACCTTGATTGACTAAGAAGACTCCCTGTGGTTTTGAGACTTATTTCACAATCCTACAGTCATCGTAACCATGGCTGACAGAGAAAATTTGAGAGATATGACAATAAGAGACCTCATCTGGGTCTTGGTGGATCAACCACCATCCTTATGCATCACGTATCTTGAGGAGAAGTAGCAAAAAAATTTTGAGATGAAGACTGGGTTCATTAGAAGCCTACCTAAATTCACCAGGAGCACTTCTGAAGATCCTTACAAGCATATACAATTATTCAACATGACTTACACTTTAAAGAAGCCGCTAGGAGTCTCTTTGGAAATTGTTAAGCTGAAAGCTTTTCCTTTCTCTCTTGAGGAAAAAGCTATGGATTGGTTTTGTTATCTTGCACCAGGATCTATCACAACCTAGAGCGAGATGACCAAGACTTTTTTGGACAAATTCTTCCCACCATCGAGAGATACCACAGTAAGGAGGTAGATTTGCACCATCTACTAGGAGGACATGGAGAGTCTCTACGACTACTATCAAAGATTTCAACACCTTTTGTCTTGCTGTCCACCACATGGGTTTACATGACCTTCCCTGATGCAATTTTTCTATGAAGGTCTCCAACCCACACAAAGAGATTTGATAAATGCAGCAAGTGGAGGTTCTCTATTAGATAAGACACTCACTCAAGCTTGGGATTTGATCAAGACCTTGGCTGATAATGTTCAACAATTTGGAAGTCGTGATGAAAGACCAAGCAGCAAAATGACCAATGGAGGAAATCTTAAAGGAGTAAATTCAATTGGGATCCATGAGGAGAGGCACAACTTTTCCCTACATCAAGGAGACTTCAATAAGAATTGGAGAGATCATCCAACTCTAAGATGGGGAAGAGATAATGAGAGGAAGCCTCAACCACTTTAGAGCACGCAGAGACCTCAATATCAATTCCAAGGATATCAAGACCAAGGGTCTCTTACTGATTTTGTAACTGATCTTGCTGATAGCACCCACAAGCGCTTAAGGAACGTGGATGTCACCATTTGAGTGATGTAAGGGAGCATGCAAATCATCGGGAGGCAGATGGACAAAGTTGCAAATTTTCTTACAAGGACTGAACCCATGGAGAAGCAACCTTCCCAAACTGAGAGCTACCCAATCTATAATGTCAGTGTGATCTCCATGCTATCACCGAGACCTACACATGGTGACCAAAAGGTCTTGGCGGTAGAAATATATGACACTAAGAGCATAAAACGGGAGTTAGTGATCAAGTCTTCATTAGCCGGTCCTGATGAGAAAGTCAAACCTATTGAGACCAAGCAGATCTTTGAGCAAGACCATGGTGATCAAATTATAGATGTGGTGAGTGGAACTCGTGATGATTCAAGTCTGAATGAAACTCCTGATGATTCAAGTCTTAGACAACAAGAGCTAAAACTGACCGGGGGGTATCAAAGATGACTACTATTAGGGCAAATTCAATGTGCAAGGCGTACAAGAAGACTTCATGAAAAGGCAGAGTGATCTTTATGACTTTAGAAAGACCCCCCCATGCAAAACCACAATTCCTGATGTCCCATTCTCGTCTCATGTTATTTTAAGAGCAATATCAGTCCTAATGGATAGACCAGTCCATCATGACTAATGTGTTACCTCAGGAAGCAGTCATGGTACAGAGCATGAAGACCAATTGCACATCCAAAGTTAACAGTCCTCACCTAGAGCCGTACTGGAAGGGATTCAAGGCTCGCCCAAATGAACTGAGTCTCGAGAAGGCTTATTACCATACACCATGACCATGATGCAACGCCGGGTAAGCGATGATAAAACAATGCGCTCTTGGGAGGTAGCCCAAGCTCGCTGAGACCTCAGTGAATTTTCTATCCTTTTCTTTTATTTTAGCTTTTATCTCTGTTTATTTAATTTATTATGTTCTCTCTCTATCTCTATCTCTCTCTACTGATATATGTCTCTTTGAAGGAAAAAATGAGTTGGACAATCTCCATGAGAAAGCAGACCCTAAAGAATAGCAGAAATAAAGTGTGGGGAAGATTGTTGTGCAATGTTGGAGCAGGGAAGAAATCCTTCCATACACAACTTTTCATCGAGATCGGTTAGTCCTAAAAAAATCACCAGGAGTCCTATAGTTTAGAATCTATCACCAAGACATCAATTGGAGTCTTGATGACATTAGTGGGATCCAAGTGTGGAACAAACACATTCCTGGGTGTGACTCTAATGGTGATCTATTTGATGCAACTACAATGGTGAAGAGATCTACTACTCCATCTATCCAAGAGTCACCTTTTAACATTCTTATGAGATTAAGACCTGCTCAATCAAAGATGCCCACCTACGTTATGCATAAAGACTGCTTTCCTTCTATCTATCTGGACTCCATGTGAGTACTGGGACTCTCTATGAGAAGGAAGTCTACATTTTATGGTGCATACTATATGACATTAAGCTCCACCTAGGTGCATGGCTAGCCAAGGAGATCCGGTATACCATGACCAATCCAAGGTTCGGGATCTTGATGATTTATCTTAGCATGATCACATTGTTTTTCCTCGTACATCTCTAGTCTTGATACACCTCATCTGGACATTGTGACTCTCTATGGTATATTAGGGATGGAAAACATGTGGGATATAACTCAGATGCACTCTCATTGTCCCCCTGACCAAATTGACTATTTCCAAACATCAGCAGGAGCAATAACAGAGCCAAACTGTAGCAGTATAACCATCAACACTTGTAGATTTAGACCTGAATCACATAAGCTTGGATCAAAAACATATGAAGTTGTTTGATAGCATGAGCAAGATGAATGCAGAGATCACATCAGCGCATAGAGAGTACCAATGTCGAGCACAATCTTCTATTGAACCTGATGACGATGCTATCTTAATAGGAGGACTGTTTGACATGATTGTCTCCGATTTTGAACCTAAAGTAGCCCACGTGACTATACTAATGCAGAGCAGTCAATCAATGACCTTACACAGGTTATGGCGGATCAACCACTACTAAAGAGACCATTATTGAGCAGTACTAAGACCAAAATAAATGTCCAAAATGGCTCCCTCGCTATAGAATTCGATGGAGAAGTTTTCACTTTCAATAAGCATCGCCTCAAGCCTTACTACGAAGGATTCCAAGCTCACTCTGAGGCGATCACTAACATCAAGACTCCTTATCCTACACCATGATCTCTGTGTGGTGAGTCGAGCTCACCGACGTTAAACAAAGCGCTCTTAAGAGGCAGCCCAAGCATTCCTGACTCTCTATCTCTATTTTTGTTTTTATTTGTGTCTTTTTTTGTTTTTTTAGTTGAATCTAAACTAGGACTTATCCCTCTCTCTGACATTTATTGCAGGTACAGGTCTCTATAAATATGTTAGGAGCTGAAACCTCATACGCTAAAGGACTAGAGTGAAGAGACGATGGATGGGAAATGGCTCATGCACCTTGATTCATGTATCAGTAGGTGATGTGAAAGTCATGATGGAGATTTTATGATGGTTATGCATTTAATTGAGGCCATGATTGCTACCAATCCCATTATTACCCATGCACCACCTACAGTTGCTTCAAGAGGCAGTCCTCTAAGCCCTGCAAGTTCGCCTGCAAGGAGACGATGACCACTCTTGGCATCAATTAGGTGGTCATTGATGCATTCACCATGATCTTGTGGATTCCCCTTCTCTTCATCTATTTCTACTCCTACTAGGGGCTTGTTTGGGAGTTCTACGTGACTCTCGACTTCAAGCAGGACAACACAAGCTACAAAGAAGAGGGGGTTGATCAAGTTCCATCTCTATGGGAAATATTTCAGTTGGAGTCTCGATGACTTTAATAAAGCTCTAGGGGTAACTGACTCCTCTGATGCTCCTCCCTCTGACCTCAACGCTGCTGAGACCTACTTCTCTCTCTATAATAATGATCCTCGAGCCACCACCTGAAAGTCCGGTGACTCCCACACTTTTTACATCCGTGAGCCCCATCTCAAGGATGCCCAGAGAATTCTTGCCTTTAATTTTTTGGTCGCCATAGAAGCTCCAGGACCCTAAATCAAAAGAAAGTGCACATTTTGTGGTGCATGCAAGATGACAAGAAGCTCCATCTGGGAGCTTAGCTGGCCAAGCAGTTCCACTACATCCTTACCCACCCCAAGAGACCTCTAATCTTGGGCATCTTCATCTCGATGATCGCACATGGCATGGAATACTTCGATCCTGCCCACTACACTAGAAGCCTTAAGACCCGCTCTTGGACTTGGTGACTCTTGTGACCATGCTGCTTATAGGAACGGCTCAATGGGACCATGGCTATATGCCCTTATGGCCCTCCTAAGATCAAGACTACTCCTCCTCCTCTCGTTGAGCTATAGCCAGACCAGCAGGACCAGCCTGCTCATTGAGACCCCACTCCTCCTGTCGCCTACACCGAGCTCCTCCAAAAGTACAATAGTCTTGAAGATATGTACAAAGACATCTACGAAAGCGTCTTTCAGCTCGGTGCTGAAATTCAGATCCTCCTCTTTCACCGCGATGCCCTTAAACTCAACGTGGCGCTACTAGGCAAGGCTAGTGAGATCCTAGAAGCTGAGCCTCTTTGCCTCTCTTCCTCCTCCACCAGGAAAGTAACGTTCTTTTTGCCCTCTCTTTTATTTTCATTTTTATTTTTATTTTTATTTTTATTTTTATTTTTATTTTTATGTTTTTCTTTTGCATTGAAGGTAATGCAAATTTTAAGTGTGGGGAGGGGATTTACCTTTTTGCTTCTTCTTTTTATCACATGTCAAAAGGACTTGTGTTTTTATCTTTTCTTTCCTACAATGACCTAGTTTGCACTCTAACCCGTTATTGAGAAATGAGGATACTCAAGATAGGAAATACTGTGTAAATAACTAATTCAATAACTAATAGGACTGTCCCAATTAACTGAAACTTATCATCGAGACCTAAATTGAATATTTATATTCCAATCTAAAATTTCTGATAATCGCCTTGTAAATTTTTGAGTCCCGAAGAGTACAGAAAAGTGTAAAATAATTTTATTGTTTAAAGTGCTTTAATCTGGACTTGATATGATTTTAGTTAGTCATTGTGTATCATGAGATCCTTCATCGAGACCTTACAAATCTGGTATCAATCTTGGTGGTTATTTTCTGCTGTGAGTTCCGCAATCAGTCGAAATGAGACTTACTTGGCTCGCAATCTTGTTCGTCTCTCTCATAGGACCGATAGAAGAAAGAGCTATCCACGGCTAAAAATCGGGTGAAGACCCTTTCATAAGGAGATTTAGAAGAAAGAGCTATCCACGGCTAAAAATCGGGTGAAGACTCTTTCTTAAGGAGAGTTAGAAGAAAGAGGTATCCCCGGCTAAAAACCAGGTGAAGACTCTTTCATAAGGAAGAATTGATGGTTGGAAAAGTATAGCAAGACCTGAGAAAAATGGCAAAGAATGTAATGAGACAAAATGGGTTGAAAAATCTAAAGGGACTAGAAAAGCTAGTAGAGTTTTTAAAATCGCAAAGCAAAACCCAAACAAAGGCTAGATGCATCTTACGGACCCCACCAAGTAAAAATGTGCTTCAATTAAATAAAAAGGTTTAGAAAGAGTCATCTTATGATCATCGGGATGCGCTCATTTTCAAATCAAGCTAATTATGAACAGTAACAATATTTTGTGTACTCGTGCTTTAATTTCATAAAAACTCTCGGGCAAAGTTCTGAACAAGGTCTTCTTGATGATATCTTACATTGGAATACTCAACAGTTAATGAAGAGCGTCGATAAAAGTCTCGGTGAGAGAATAAGGTCTTTGTGAAATTATTTAGGGTTATTTGTGCAGTTTAAATTTCTCTTCAGCCTGATCTTTCATGCATACTTAAGGGCAAGCACGGAATAAGTGTGGGGAGATTTGATGGGTTGTATTTTTAGCATGTATTTATGCTTTTTCTATATCATTGAGACCATGCTTTTAGTCTTTTTTGCCGCTATTACTTCCTTTCCTATCTTTTCAGGTTTTCAAGCCAATTTGGAGAAAAGATGCATTTCTGGGCAGAAAACGAGCAATTAAGGAGACTCCTGATGGATGCATAGAGACTAGTCTGGTCCCAGTGACATGGAAGCCTTTTAGAACATAATTAGAAATGAAAAGAGGAAGTCTCGCTGAAAAGTGATCAATCACCGAGATCATGTTGTGTTCACCAAGACTGATGAGGTCTTGATGATGTGTCAACATTCTAGAGCAAAAGTCAAAGATGCCAAAGTTGACCAGAACCTAATTAAGAAAATGGTGTGAATTGAATGTTGATTAATTCCTTTCCTTATCTTAAAGAGGAATCTTTGTCACTCAAGGACTTCCTAAAGAGCCTTTCACTGAGGTCCTGATGTAGATAGCTGGAGCGATAGCTGGTCCCGGTGATCCTATAGCATTCTAGAACGACCGAGATGACATCAATACCAAAGCACATAAATTTCCAGATATGAGAGACACTTAATTTGGACAAAATCCTATTCAAAAAGAACCCTTTTTAAGGCAGAGGTTTAATCTCTTTCCTAATTCTATAAAGGAAGGGATTTTACTACCATTTGAAGATGAAGACTAAAAGGAAGATAAAACCTATTCAAGAGATAATAGTAAAGAGTCCTATTCAACTCTAAGGAGGAAGCAAGAGGCAAGACTCCCTATAAATACTAAGGCCGATGCATTCATCCATCATTCCAGAAGCCACAATCCACTGCCTAAGCTTAGTTTAGATTAGTTCATTATTCTTTAAATTAGTTCATTGTTCTTTAGATTAGTTCATTACTCTTTTAAAATACTCTTTTTAATCGCAATTTACTTTACAAGTCTTTTTACTCTTTTCATGATCTATTTTAAGTCTCTTTCCATTTATTGCATTTAAATTCAGTCATGCTTAGATAAATTCCTTATTACTTGACCAAGTAAGGGTCAAGGCTGAGTTTGAATGGTGTGAGGACTACAATTGAATACAAAAGTTCATAAGGTCACCTATTTACCAATCTCAGTACTGTAAGGGTTTTATAGTAAGAGTATCACTTAGTCTCATTGTGTGGTTTGGCCAACCATTTGGTAAGTCTCTGTGATTATTGTTTATCTTTATTCTTGCATCCATAAGTGTGCCTGAAGAGGGATAAAGTAACGGTAGTCTCCACCGAGACTGGAGAAAGGTAATCTTATGTCTGTTGGGAGTGCTTTACTACCTATTGGTAAGGGTTTAGGCTTTTCTAATTTATATTCCTATTCATCGACGAGCTCTCTGGCACAAAGTCAAGAGACAAGGTGAGTAAGACGGAGGTTATAGCGCAAAGTCTGATCTCCATACACAGTAAGGAAGAGTTGCTAGTACTGTGTAGTGCATGAGTAATAGTATAACTAAATCTGGGTCCTGGTACAATTTATATCTTATCCCATGATCACTATAATGTTCAGTCTTACTCTGCTTTAGTCGGGTCATTGTATTTCAGTGATTTTATTCCAACTTTTCTTCATTTTATCATCCCAATTCCCATTGAGAGATCACTTCTATGTCATGCTATGTATCATCTATTGAAAATAACATTACTAAATACCGTTCTCTATGGCTTCGATCTCTGCTCGCTACTAACTACTAGTTTGTTTTGTGCAGGGATTTATTTTTGGTGGATTCGACACCCATCACCTTTTCCATGTGCTTAGTTTTTGTTTCCATCAAATGGTGGAGATTGTTGGGAAATAATGATCCGAAGGAAATAAATTCCAGAACAATTTGTATCAAATTTGAAGAAAACAAAAACTAGAAAAACATAATATTAAAGAACAAATCTTGTAATCTCCTTAATCCAAATATGGAAGCATCAGGTCCAAAACATGTCATCTGGACATCCATTGAAGACTACAAGTACCTTAGCACATAATAGAAGCATCCGGTTAAAGTTTGGAAAGGAAACAAACTTTGAACCACCCAAAACAGCCTCCGTAAGAAGACTAATTGAATAGCATCCGGACATATCAAGACTAAAGTCATCCAGAAGATACAGATAACAAGACAAAGGGAAAAGTTTCAAAATTCACTTTTCCCTCCACCTTTTTGGTCTAAGAGTCAAAGGTCCTTTCCCCTTATGAAAGACAAAAATCACAGCTAGCACTTTTTAGAAAAGGACAGAAAGGCTGACACAGGAAAGAGAAAAGGTAACAACCTTTTCTACATAAACCAATTAGAAAGGCGCGTGAAGGTCACATATCCGGACCTCTGGCATAAAAGTTGGTGAATCACTAAAATACATGGAAAACGATCACTGACAACTTTTCTACCCCAATCCCAAGGATACAAACACGTCAAAATCTGAGTCTAACGGATTGATCAACAGCTCTGAAAGCACAACACATTACCTGATCAACAGTGAAAATTTAATTCAACATCAATAACTCACAATGCCTATATTTATGATAGAAGCCTATAAAATGTAAGCTTCACGAGTTAAGAAGGTGCTGGTTTTTTTAAGAAAGCATACACAAGAAAATCTGCTGCTTCAATCAATGACATAATCCCTCCAAGAATCAAACCATTCCAAATCTGTTGCAAGGATTCCCAAGTGAGTTATAAACTTTAGGAACTCCAAAACCAAAATCTTTGAGAAAAACAAAGTGTTAAATCTCATACTTGGGTGAGTAGTGAGATTGGGATATAGCTTAGAGTTGGTGCTTTAAGTGGGATCTTCCTATAGGACTCAGCTTAGGTTTGGGTAGAAATCTAAGTGGTATATCCTGCTAAAGACAAGAGGACTCAGCTAGGAGTTGGTGCTTCCAGTGGTATATTCTACATCCAGAAGGAGCCACCATCAGGAGATAAATTGTAAGGCTTAATTCCTGCCAGTTGGAAAGGAATCCACTAGTAGAAAACCTCGGAGGAAGGAAACTCCGGGGACTGAAGTAGGTGGGGCCGAACTAGGATAAAACTACTGTGTTTGATGTTCTAACTCATTATATTAGTGCATAACATTTCATATTTGCATTATCCGGATCCATTATATCGGGAACAAAATCAAATACGCTACACAAGACTTTTTAAAGTTTGCTTATTTCTACAAAAAGGGTCATTCACCACCCCCCTCCCCCCCCCGGTCTAACCTTATTTAGACCAACACAAGGACCAACAAGGATATAGCACTTAAATTCTACCCAAATTCAAGCTAAGTCCCACAGGGATATACCACTCAACCTATCTTAGTTCAAGCTGAGTCCCAATCTCACTACTCACTCAAGTTTGAGATTCTATACTTGTTAAACCAAGCACAAGTTTGGACTGACTCAGTAGATGACTCAGTAGTACTTAAGTTTTGATCATAACAATTAAGTTCCGTTTGAGTTAATTAAATCAATAATGATGTTAAAATAAATAGTCTATGGTTTTATGCGGGTTATTAAATTCAAGGGTAGAATCTTATGTCTCCGCTGACCTAGCTATTTAGTTTAACTCTGAGTTGTACTGATCTGAGTATATACTTTAGTCGCTAACTAAATACTATTCATTCAACACTTCATATTTAGATTTTGTTTTAGCTGAGCATATTATTTTATCATTTCACTGAGTTACTTATGTCTGTCAATGGTACTGATTTTTTCTATTTTAGGAAATATGGAATCTTTGCTTTTAGTGTTGCTTTTTGCAGAACATTATTGAGACAAAGACAAAAAGAATTAATGCCTTGACAAGACTCTGATTTATGAAGAAAATGTCAAAGTCTTCCAGAATCAAGCTACAAAAGTCATTTGCCAATTTGGGAAATTCTACAGATCAATAACATTGTTTCGTGCACTCAGCAAAACGTTAGATTACCAAAAGGAATGGGAAGACGACATGAAACAAGTCAGTGCGAGATCTCTCTAACCGAAAACTGGCATCAAAGGACAAAGGATAGAATTGAAGCTCGAATTTCAATCTAACAAAAGATGGTAAGCATTATACTTATTGGAAGAACAGGATGAAGAATTTCATCTAGTCTCAGAGTTGTTGAAGGGCCATTTATTCCTACTATAATGAAGAATGGAGTACGCGTTGATAAGTACTCTAATGAGTGGGACAATCAGGACTTGGCCAGATTAAAGGAAAATGCAGCTGCTATCAACTATCTCCATTGCGCTCTTGATACTACCAAGTTCAATCAATATCCTCATAAGGGATTATGAATGGTTCCATATGAAACCCAAGGAAGTATCTCCAACATGAACACCAGGTTCATGAATATTGTCAATGAGATGAAAAGACTTGGTAAGACCTTCACTAAAAAAGATACTGTCAAGAAGATCTTGAGGAGTCTGACATAGTAATGGGATGTTAAGAAGAGTGCTATTGTAGAAGTTCATGATTTGAAGACATATAGGTTTCATTAGCTGATCGGAACCTTGTTGACTTATGAGATGTCCTTAAGGCAATATGAAGATGAGTCTAAGAAGCACAAGTAGAAGGAGAGAGAAAGCTCTAGCAGAGCTATTATCCTTAAAGCTGATGATGTTGAAGATTCCTCTAAGGAAGATTATCTAGAGGACAAGAAGGAAGAGATAGCTCTCATGACCAAGAACTTTAAGAGATTCTTGAAGAAAGATAAGAACTTTCACTGATTTAGGAAGTCCGGCAAGTAAAATAAAGGAGCAGATGATAGACCATGAAAGGAGTTCAACAAAGAGCATAACAAAGATATCAAATGCTTTGAATGTGGTAAGAAAGGGCATATCTAGTCTAGCTATCATAAAGCTAAGAAAGACAGGTTCAAGAAGAGAAAGGATAAGAAGGCTTTTACTGCTACTTGGAGTGACTCTAAACGAGAGTCATCATCCTCAGATGAAGAGGCACAAGATTTTGCAAATGTGTGTCTCATGGCTAACGATGATCAACTGAACTCAGAGTCAGCTGACTAACCATCTACTTCCGTTGCTAATCAATCAGCTGACCAAAGCAGAGGCAAAGGAAAGCAAACTGAAGTAAATACTGAACCCTCTTTATCTTCAAATGAACTTTCTGTAGTGCTTAATGATGTTATTAATATGACTAAGAAGTCAGCCAAGTACATCAAAGTACTCTAGAGGAGGTGTGATGATCTAGAAGATGTCAACTCTTCTACCCTACTTGACATCTTATACCTTATGGAAAAAGCTGAATACCATATTGGATATAAAAGTAAACTCACTAAGAAATTGGATGATCTAGCTGTTGAATTAATAGCTTTGAAAAAGGTGCGGGTCCCTCCTCAACCTAGCAGGAATACTTAGAGTAACCATACTCACCACTCTGAGAAGGTTTCTCAAAAGAGTAAAGTGAGCAGGCCCAATCCTAAGGCCGTTTGTAATTATTGTTGAAAGTTAGGACATGCTACAGCCATGTGTAGACATAAAAATGGTTACTATAATGAGTATGACTAGGGAGGACCTAGCCAGAAAAAAGGCATGGGTACCTAAGAAAACTTGATTGTTTAGCAGGTGAGCCTGAGATCCACTGATGGTAGAAGAATGTAGTATTTGGGTAGTGGATGCTCGAGGCATATGACAGGTGATGAAAAGCAATTCATTACATTGGAGTGAAGAAGAAATGGAAGTGTCAATTTTGGAAATAACAAAAAGGGAAAGATTGTTGGTAATGACACTGTGGGAGTGAAGCCTTAAATTGATAATATGTCTCTTGTGAATGCCTAAAGTTCAACTTGCTAAGCGTTGCTTAGTTATGTGATAAAGGAAGGAAAGTTATATTTATCTCAGCGGGCTGCTCAGTCACTGATGGTAACTCTAACCAAACTATTCTTTATGCTCCTAGAATTAACAAGGTTTATATGATTGATTCATCCCCTGGCTCCAATGATATATGCTTAGTTTTTATGGAGGAAAACTCATGGCTATGGACAGAAGGTTAGGACATATCAATATGACCAATCTGTCCAAATTAATGAAATTGTTGAGGGATTACTCGATCTAGCCTTTGAAAAAGATAGACTTTGCTCAGCATTGCCAACTTGGGAAATAATTTAGGAAGACCTTTAAATCCTAAACTGATATATCTTCTTCTCATGCCCTTGATCTTTTACACATGGATTTGTTTGGGCCAGTTATGCCAACAAGTCTAGGTGGAATGAAATACACCCTTATGGTTGTAAATTATCTGACTAGGTTCACTTGAATTGTCTTACTTGCAAGCAAAGATGAAATATTTGAATCATTCTCTAGGTTGGCTACCCAGATCATGAATGAAAAAGACCTTAAAATTAATAAAATCTACAGTGACCATGGAATAGAATTAGAAAACTCGCAGTTTGAGGAATTCTATTCTAAGCATGGTATTGACCATAATTTTTCTGCCCATCATACACCTCAGTAGAATGGGGTTGTTGAGAGAAATAATCGCACTTTTAGGAAGATAAGCCATTCTATATTGAGTGATAACAATCTGCCAAAGTATTTCCGGGGAGAAGCTATTAATACAACCTATTACATTCTAAATAGGGTTTCAATTTGCCCAATTTTGAATCAAACTCCTTATGAACTTTGGAAGGGGCGCAAGCCCAAGGTTGGTCATTTCAAGGCCTTTGGTTGTAAATGCTTCATATTAAACACTAAAGACCAATTGGCTAAATTTGACCCTAAGGCTGATGAAGGAATCTTTTTGAGTTACTCAACACACAGTAGGGCATACAGAGTGTAAGTCAATAGGACTGGTATCTTAGAGGAGTCCATGCATGTAGAATTCGATGAAACTAACAATGCATGAAGAGAAGCAAGTGATGATGAAAAGGAAAAGGAACAAGTCAACAGATCAGTAGCCCATTGTTATTCCTGATCCAATACCAGAAAAAGAAGAATATAAAGTTGACTTGGACCAATCCATCAACTTTAGTGATGATGCAGATACTCAACCAATGACAGTAGCTTAGCGAGCTGATCCTGATCTACCAAGAGAAGTCAGAGTAAGGAGAAATCACCCAGTTGAGAAGATCCCTGATAGTGTGCAAAATCCAGTGCTGACCAGAGATCAGCTGAACAGAAGGATGAGTCATTCAGCATTTGTCTCATTGATTGAACTAAATAAGTTTGAAGATGCTAAGTTTGATGACAATTGGATGATTGTAATGCAAGAGGAGCTAGACCAATTTAGAAGAAATGAAGTTTGGGATTTGGTGGGGAAACCCAGAGGCAAGTCAATCATTGGCACCAAATGGGTTTTAAAAAATAAGCTAGATAAAGCTGGTAATGTTGTCAGAAACAAAGCCAGACTAGTTGCTCAAGGCTATAATCAACAAGAAGGCATTGACTATGGAGAAACCTTTGCACCAGTAACAAGACTTGAAGCCATAAGAATTCTCTGTGCTTTTGCATCTCATATGAACTTTAAGTTATTTCAAATGGATGTTAAGAGTACATTTCTTAATGGCTATATTCAAGAGGAAGTCTATATCAAACAGCCCCCAGGCTTTGAAGATCCAAAGTATCCATATCATGTCTTCAAGCTGAAGAAGGCTCTTTATGGACTGAAACAGGCTCTAAGAGCTTGGTATGAGAGATTGATTAACTTTTTACTCAGCAAAGGTTATGTCAGAGAAAAAGCAGATACAACTATGTTTATCTACAAGAATCATCAAGATATATTGCTAGTCCAAATCTATATTGATGACATCATCTTTGGAGCAACTGATGAAAAGATATGCAAAGAATTCAGCCAGCAGATGAAGAAAGAGTTTGAAATGTTAATGATGGGAGAGCTTAATTTCTTTCTCGGTTTGCAAATCAAGCAAGGTTATGATGGGATCTTCATTAGCCAAGCTAAGTATACCAAGGAAGTACTCAAGAAGTTTAATATGGATAAACAAGCCAATGTCAACACCCATGGCCACTGATACAATTCTGAGTAAAGATGAGGAAGGTAAACCTGGAGAGAGTAAACTCTACAGAGGTATTATTGATTCTCTACTTTACTTAACTGCTAGTAGGCCTGACATTCAATATGTTGTATGTTATTGTGCAAGATATCAAGCTGACCCTAGAGAATCTCACTTAGCTATTGTTAAGAGAATTCTCAGGTATTTTCTAGGCTCTATTAATGTACGTTTATGGTATCCAAGTACTACAGATTTCACTCTAAGAGGATACATAGATACTGACTATGGTAGAGACAAACTTGAATGGAAAATCACCATTAGAGGATGTCATTTCCTTGGTGATTGTCTAGTAATATGGTATAGCAAGAAATAGACTTATGTGGCTCTGAGTACAGCTGAGGCTGAGTACATAGCTGCAGGAAGTTGTATAGAACAACTGCTATGGATCAAGCAGTAATTGGAAGATTATGGTATAAAGTCTAAGTGTGTTGAAGTCATGTGTGACAACAAGAGCGCAATTGACCTATCCAAGAATCTAATTCAACATAGCAGGATGAAGCATGTCAATATTAGACATCACTTCATAAGGGATCATGTTCTAAAAGGAGAATTTAAGCTTACATACTTTCGTACTGAAGAACAGTAGTCTGCCATATCCCCGAAGCCTATTGAAAAGGATCAATTCAACACTCTGAGAGAGTTAATCGGAATGATCAATCCAATTTGAAGAAATTTATTTCCCGCTGACCTATTCTGGAGCTGACCTGGGGCACACTCTGAGCTTCAGTAAATTAGGTCAAGTGTTTCTTCTTTGCACTTGAATTTTGGACACGTCATTGAAACTGTCACTGGTTTCTTTTCAAATTCAAAACTGATAGAAATAGTAGCAACTTTTAAAATGTTCCATATCCAATTGCTTTTAGTCATTGTATCTTGCTATCATTAATCTCACGGTAAACCTTGATAAATATCACCATTGATCTATGACCATGGATTGTGAGTCATACATGTAGGCTTTACAGGTCTTTGCGAAGAGTTTTTGGCTATTTAGAGAGAAATTCAAAAGAGTGAAAGGTTACTTTACCAAATTTCTTTTCTGAAATCTTCTTCTTAAAATCCCTAAATTCTCTATTTCTTCCAAAGCAATTTCTATGACGAGTACTTTAGGTAGATTGTCTGAACCCAATTGTGAGCAATCCCTGTTCATAAGGGATGAAAAAGATACATGTTGGGTTACTACCATGGATCATAAAGCGCAAATGGCGATTGGAATCAATAAGAGGGAAGATCTGTTCATTCCAGCAGGAACTAGATATATACCAACTGAGTGGTGTACCAAAGAAGGAATTGTAGTTGAGGAGCCTATAATAGTTACTATGCTCAAATTTTCTAGTGATGAGCAATTTGGGAAGTGGACTCACCAACACCATCTGAGGGGTTTTTTTGAGATACCCATTAGGTGCTATAAGCAAGTTGTGAGGAGATTCTTCCATGGCATTCATATGGTAGAAGGTTTGAAGGACTTATTTGTCACTACTATGATGGGGAGGAAAGTTTATATGACCCCCAAGTTGATAGCTGGGTTGTTGGGAATGAGAGAAAGAGGACTCAGATTGAGTGTTGTTAGGGATGAAGAACATGTGGACATCCCCATAGAATATGAAGTTCCCACTGACTATAAGGCTGGAGAACTAATAACCTCTATGTTTATGTAGGAAGGAAAGTAGGTGCATGATTTGGTGACTAAGGTATTGCTGCCCAAGTCTGCTTCTATAGGAAGCTACTCAAAGTTTGAGAGAGTGTTTGTCTACGCTTTGACTAAATGAACGTGCATCAACTGGCCCCTAGCAATTGTGCACAGATTTTTAAAGGTGTCCAAACACATAGTGTATGGTCATCTTGTGATGGAGATTTGTAGAGCGTACCAGCTAGATTTGGAAGGATGGGCTTAGAAAACCAGAATCACTCTGAAGGTGATTGAGTCAAGAATTTTAAGTAATGCTTATTTTCATGGCTTGAAATGTGATAAGAAGCCAAACAATACCAAGTATATCAAGTTAAAGAAAGGAGAAGTCAGAGAAAAGGATCCAAGGGCTATTATGCAACTAAGACCAATTAAGCCAAAAAAGGAAGATCAGACTCTTGATGAGTTTGTTGTTAAGAAGCTTGAGAGGATTACCAAGCTGAGAGCAGAGAAAGGAGAAGAGAAGACTTAGAAGAAGGGAAGCAAGAAGGAGGTTAGGAGAGACTCCAAGAAAGAAGTAAAGAAGGCAAGCTCAGCTAACTCTAATCCTATAGTTGCCCCTGTTCCTAGAAAGACCAGATCTACCAAGGAAACTAATGAAGAGAAGCCTAAAGGGCTGACTAAGCAAGATAAGGAAGAGGGGAAGAAAGCAGAGGAAGAGTTGAGAGAGGAGATGCCTCTGGTCAGAATTAAGAAGAGAAAGAGTGACGAAGCTCAGCTTGATGTTCAGAAGGCTATAGGATAAGAAGCTATATCAGTTCTTATGCATAAAGTAGGTCAGCCTAAGAAGAAGCTGATGGTGAAGAAGCTAACTAGCGTAGTCTAAATTGTTGAGGAAGCTGAGAAATTGAAGGCAGTTGAGGCTGAGAGAATTAGAAAGAGGCAGGAGGATTTAAAAGACAAGATAAGGAGGAGAGCTAAAGAATCAACAAATAAGACTAAGGTTGATACCAAGAATGCTATTGAAACTGTCGTAGCCAGTCTAGCTGATAAACCCATTCTAGAAGTTGTTGAAGAGATGATAGGAGCTTTGGAGGGTATTGAGAATCAAGAAGAGCAAGAAGAAGATAATGTCGAAATTGTATAGGCTATAGAGTTTGACATTAATACAGAAGTCCAACAGGCTAATATGACTGTTAAGGAAGCTAAGGAAGAAAGGAGAGAAAAGGAGAATTTTCAAGAAGATGAAGGTGGTTTTAGATGAAGATGAAAGGGATTTGGAGGACAAGGAGGAAGAAGAAGTAGTTGTAGTTGAGCAGGAAGCTCAGCTGATTGAGAGTACTCTAACTCAGGTTAGTGAGGCAATTATTAAAGGTGGTGAAGGAGAGAAGGATGAAGAGAATCAAGAAGAACCATTCATTTTCCCTAACCTTTTCACTAAAACACCCCTTTCACCTCCACCTATTTCCATGCAATCTTTACCAGAAACCCAAATTCCATCCACCTCTAATCAAACTAACTCTAACCGAAATCTAGAAACTGCCATCATTCCTATCTTAACTCTAGTTGGATTTCCTGTGTGTGAACCATTACTCTTGGAAGGACCAATCATCAGAGGTCCACCAATTATTGAGGAGATTCCAGAACCACAATAACATCAACCACCACCTCAACAACCACAACCTCCACCCCAATTCAACCCCTAAGCTGAACTGTTGGGAGATATAAGGAGGTTTGAAAGAGCTAGATTTCTAGGATTGAGGACAAATGCAGAGATAGATGTTGAAATTGCCAAATCATTGCTGTCTGAGGAAGTTCTGAGGAGGATTACAAAGACTGTTGAGCTAGAGTAATGATTTTTGGAATGTGTTGAGAAGATGAAGGCTCATTTTAGATTTGTTCTTATCCAATTCTCTCTTGTGAAGGCTATAGTATCCTATACTTTGTTTATTTAGAATATTGCAGGTAGACAGACAGAGCATTTGAAGCTGGAAGTTGCTGAACTTAAAAAGAAGATGGAGAAGATTTATGAAAGGAACTGCAGAGTCCTCAATAAGGAACGTGATTTCAGGAACTCAATGACTGAAAAATTCAACCCTTTATTAGAAGGAGTGCAAGCAATACTGAGTGGTTATAGTATTCTAAGCAAGGAGATTGATGAGAACACATCGCGCTTAAATGTTGTTGTAGATGTTGTTAACACTCTGATCACTACATTCAAGATGAGTCAAGGCCACTTCAACGAGCTGAAGAATATGAAGGATCAAGTATTGAAGGGAGTTAAAGACTCTGAGGATGGAATTTTGCCAGCGCTTAAGAGGCTCAATATATCTGACACTCTGAATAGTAACATTATTATGTTAGAGGCTGAATAAGGACCATCTTTGCATTAGAAGCTTGGTCACATTCATGATCAAATCAAGTCTGTTCATGCTGATGTCACTAACGCTGGTGAAGCAATTGATCAGATTCATAATCAAGTATCTGAGCACATCAAAAGCACTCCAATGCTAAAGCGGATCTTAAGAGAGAACAATCAAGCCAAGGCTCTGGTGAGTCTCACGCAGATCTCCAAGGAAGTAATGAATGCTCAATAATGGGTTAATCAATCTCAATCTCATGCTATTTTAGCACTCTTTGCTTTTCTCAGGGAGCAGGACTTTCTTTTAGATTACGAATCGTTAATTCAAAATTTTTTTGCTAACATTTATGGAGAACTCAAGCATTTTGATGCCTCTATGAGCTCATTTGATCGTCAAGCTCAAGCCATTTTTATGCAATGGCAATAGGAGAGAAGGATTGCTAGAAGCATGAAAAAGAGGAGAAAGAGAGAGATCAAAGTATAGCTGAGTTTGCATATGAACTGTCCAAGAATCTGGAGCGCATTTAAAGACAATATTCTAAGACTCGCAAGAGGAAAGGAAAGGAGATTGCATTGCCAAAGGAGAAGAAGTCTAGGTGGGATCAGCAAGCTTTTAAAGAGCGACGAGCAAATCTTGGAGGACCACCTATGCCTAAGTAGGATAGAAAATTTTGTAATATGTAGAGTTGATTGTAAAACTTAGTATAGACTAACTCTTTGTTATCTGTACTCACGTTATTCATATATATAAAGATTACCTTTTATATTCTAAGTTAAGATCTTCTTAACTTCTTGTATTTTTTGCTATATATGTATGTCTCTGATCTTGCAAAAAAGTATGAGAAGTATTGAGGAATGCTAACCTTAGAAGAATCAAGGATTATGGGGGAGTTAGCATTCACACTGAGTAAAATGAAGATGCTGAACAAAGACATATCAAGCATGGTTGTAAGGTAACTCTAATCTATATATCTTATTGATTTAATTCTCGCTCAGTTAATTGCCATTGATCAAAATGGGGGAGATTGTTGAACCAAGCACAAGTTTGGACTGACTCAGTGGATGACTCAGCAATGCTTAAGGTTTGATCATAACAATTAAGTTCACTTTGAGTTAATTAAATCAATAATGATGTCAAAATAAATAATCTATGGTTTTATGCAGGTTATTAAATTCAAGGGTAGAATCTTATGTCTCCGTTGTCCTAGCTATTTAGTTTAACTCTGAGTTGTTCTGGGCTGAGTACGTACTTTAGTCACTGACTAAATGCTATTAACTCGGTGCTTCATATTTAGATTTTGTTTCAGCTAAGCATATTGTTTTATCATTTCACTGAGTTACTTTATGTCTGTTAATGGTACTGATTTTTTCCGTTTTAGGAAATATTGAATCTTGCTTTTAGTGTTGCTTTTTGCAGAACATTAATGAGACAAAAACAAAAAGAATTAATACATTGACAAGACTCCGGTTTATGAAGAAAATGATAAAGTCTTCCAGAATCAAGCTGCATAAAGTCATTTGCCAATTTGGGAAATTCTGCAGATCAACAACATTGTTTCGCGCACTCTGTAAAATGTCAAATTACCAGAAGGAATGGGAAGATGACACATAACAAGTCAACGCGAGATCTCTCTAGTGGAAGACTGGCATCAAACGACAAAGGATTCAAATTGAAGCTCGAATTTCAATCTAACAGATTGATTTCTATCTTACATCGGTGTGATTCTATCTCCTAGCAGATCAATTTGAAGAAGCAATGGGTGAATAGATGAGCTGTCAATTTCAGAAGATGCCAAGGCAAGTTCAATGACTACTTTCTTAATCCCATCTATAAAAGGAGCGAGAAGGCAAGCGTTAGAACTTGGTGATTACACCTGAATTTCTAAGAAGCAAAACTCTGCCAATTTACAAGCTTTAAAGAAGTTCAAACGAGAAAGCAACTACTCAGCAAAGAATCTACTTTGAACAAGAGAGAACAGATTAGATCATTTGAATTGTAATATCAAATCATTTGTAACTGGATCAATCCTTCTATAAGTTGATTCCAGCTCTTGTTTAGAAATAGTTAAGTTGCTAGTAGAAAAGGGTATTATACTCAGCGGGTGAGGGATTACAGTTTGGAGGGTACTTTCTGTAATTGGGGAAATTTGTGAAAGGCTTCTCCACCTACAGTAAAGTATTTGAGATTAGTGAATTAAAACCAAGACACTCTCTTGGGACTGGATGTAAGCACAGGATGTTGAACAAGTATAAAATCTCTATGTTCTTTACCTTGAAGTTTTTCTAGATTTCACTCAGCCAACTGACCTACTCAGCGGAGCTCGTATAATCGCAAAAAAGTTTACTATATTTGAACGATTCATTCACCCCCCTTTGACTCATTGAGTGTACGCATAGGGACCAACAATACTTGTTTTATCAAATGGTTTAGTTTTTAAATTCTTCAAATTTATAAATCACTTGGGAATTCTTACAAACAGATTGGAGTGTCTAGTTCTTGAAGGGATTTTTGTTCACTGATTGAATTAGCTTGAGTTCTTAATGTAATAGCTTTTTGTGAAATCAACCAGCACCTTCTCAACATATGAAGCTTCCCTTTTATATGCTTTGATCATAAATGTAGCCGTTGTGTATCGTTGGGTTAATCTTCAATCTTCACCGTTGAATAGGTATAAGGTGGCGCTCTCGGAGCAATTGATTAGTCCGTTAGACTGATAATTGACCCGTTTGAATTCTTGGGATTAGTGAGACAAAGTTGTAAGTTGGCATTTATTTGGCGTTTTGTGCATTGCCAAATTTTAGGCACTGCCAAATTTTAGGCACACTTTGTCAGATGAGTGAGCTCCACTCGCCTTTTAATTGGTCTAGGTTAAAAAGGAAATTACTTTTTTCTCTTTCCAAATCAGACTTTTTGTCCTTTTCTGAAATGTGTGTGAGCTGTCACTTTTCCATTATCCAAGGGAAAATGCACTTTGACTTCAGACTAATATGGAGGGAAAAGGTAATTTTGCACTTTTTCTTTTATCTCGTAAGTTGAGTTTTCCGGATATCTTCAGACTCAACTTATCCAAATGCTCTTCAATCAGTCTTTCACAGGATGCTATTTTTAAGGAGTTAGAAGTTTTTTTCCTTTTCAAACTTTAACCGGATGCTTTCTTCATAGACTCAGTGATTTGTTGTCTTCAACATATATCCGAATTTATACTTCTTGGATTTAAAGGTTTTGTTTACTTCAAACCTGATCCGGATTGTTCTTGATATGATTCTTTCGGATCATTGTTTTCTAACAAAACCTCTTCGTTATGGTGGCAAGTGTAATACTCTCCGATGTGGTGGCGATCGGACTTGACAGGTGGTGACAAGTGTAATACACTCTCCGATGTGTGACTGGTTTAGTTGCATCCAGGGGTTAATTGATGCACTTTAAACAAGTTCAAGGGTAATTAAGATACTTAAAAGTTCATAGGGCAAATAAGCATTTTGGGACAAATTTAGGGGATTTCGATGTATTTAGGCTAAAAAAAATTAAACACTCCACTTACGTGAAAACCATTATCGTACATAAATCAAATACTGTTAAATATAAATACAACACAAATACATTTGAAGACTATATAAATCTTCTTTCCACGTGAAGTTTAGTTACTTAATTTTTATTCACCCATTCAAAATTTAATTTTTTTAATTTGACTTTTTTTTTAAGTTGTGTTATCAGCCAAATTAAAAAACAATTTTTTTAAAAAAAAATTGCCACATTAGGCTTACAATTATAATAAAGAAAAACTTCATTTCACCCATGCGAATGTGAACTCGAACATCGGACTTGTGACCTCCAGCTAGGATTATAGCTTCAAACTCTACCACAAGACTAAGATCGTTGCCACTAAAATTTAGTATATGAAATGCAAGGTATCGATCATCGTTCCTATCAAATTAAAAACTATAAGAACATATGGATTAATTTAATTAATAATTATAGTTATTATATATAACCTTAATTTATGTTGAAGTACTACGAGGACCGGCCCTAGGATGATGTAATGGGTGCCACTGTTCAGGACCCATAGTCAGGAGGGCACAATTTTCTTAGTTTTTTTAATTTATGTATATAAAATAAAAATAACAGTTGTCATTTTTTAATAGAAAACTCTAATTATCTTTTCAATAGACCATAATATAATAACATAAATTAAAATTTTAAGTTGTTTTACTCCTTTATTTTTTTAGTTTCATTTTCTTTAAAATAATTGGATACAATTAATGTTCATTCAAGTTTGTTGTTAAATTATATATTTATTTTATAATTAAATTCCAAGAGTATTAATCTTAGTGGTAAAATAGCTAGTTAAGTCACAAAGGTTGAAATTTTGATACTAAGAAAAAACATGGTTTAACTATATATAGGTCAAAATTATGAGAACAATTATCCCACAATTTTTATAAAAAATATATAATTATACTTTTTTTATTAAGAAGACTCATCTATTTACTTCATATATTATTTTACCTAGAGCCCTAATAATATCAGGTTCAAGCATGAATACTACTAACGTAAATACTATTTGACTATGTACTCGAGCATTGGGATGGGACAATGACATGGATTCGATGCAAAACATGAAGCCAACTATGTAATGGATGAATATAATGGCTACAAAGGAAAAATAAAAATACCAGAGCAAAAAATTAAAAATTGAATCAAATTGAAAAATCAAACCGAATCGAATCAAATATATTTGGTTTGGTTTTGGTTTATGAAATTTGTAATTTTTTATTTTGATTCGGTATGATTTTGGTTCGGTTCGGTTTTTAGAATTATAAAATAAAAAAGAAAGAAAATCATACCAAATCAAACCGAATCGAATTATTTCGATTTGATTTTCGGTTTCTATTTTCTCCCTTATTGATTTTGGTTCGGTTCGATTTTGTTCAGTTTTTAAACCAAACCAAATTTTACTCTACCCCAATACCAATAATGAAATACTATATAAGTAGCACTAAGTGAAAATTCATTAAAATCCATATCTTTAAAAAAAAGTGAAAATTCAGCAAATCCTTATGACGTCTTTATTGTTTATGTAATTGGGTAATATAAAATTATTAATTGAATTTTGGACTTTATAAATATTGGTTTAAATCTAGCCGTAGAATATGAATGAATGGCCAGGATCATAGTTGGAATACATATTTATACATCAGTTTAGGTTTAATTTGATTCTTTATACCAAAAAGAACTTAGCCAATAATTAGAACGAAGAGAGAGGAGCAACAAGAACAAGAATTCATTTGTTGTTGATGTTGCTGTAAAGGTTATTGTGAATAATGCATCAATTAATTTGTATACAAAGAAACAATATTTTCACAGCAACAACACCAGCAAATGATTTCTTGTTACTTGGTTCGGTTACATCATTATCAAGATTCGATCGTTTCCACTCGATATATGTATTATTAATATAATTTTCTGATTATTAAAGATTTTACTCTTTTCAAAATCTTTAGCGAGTTCTTTATCGAATTTCGGTTGTATTTTGTTCGTTTTTCGCAACAAGATCATGATCAAGATGGAAAGAAAGGATTAGCATATTAAAGGAATCGCCTATGCTATGCAAATCTTTAAATTTTCGACAAATTTTTCGTTTCTTCTCTATAATCTGTCCTCGAAAATTTCTTGAATATGTTGTTAACTTTATCTCAGCGATTAACAAAGGAAATTTTTATTTGGTTTTATATCTCTTATTACTACATTTACAACTTGCAGCAATCATATTAATATTTTAGAGATTGCACACATGTAATTACTAATATTTCATTTTATATCTCTTATTACTTTATTCAACTAAATGAAAGGATGATTAAACTTCTAATGAGCTTTTTTCTGTCTTATAGTTTTTGCATGGTTCAATAACTAAAAACTTTTATTGTACTATAAACATCTTAACTTTCCGAAAAATAAAACTTACAATCAATAAATTTGCAAATTGAAATTTAAATAACATGAATTTTATTGTGTTTTAATTGTTATCCAAATTATAATAGTATAATTTTAAAAGGGTAAACTTAAAAAATATGCCATGTGGTTTGGCCGTTTTACAAAAAGGTCCTCGTGAAATTTTTTATTTTGAAAGGGTACTTGTAGTTTTAAAAGTTAGCAAAAACATACTTCTCAAAATTTTGAAACCACATTTGGAAGGGTAATCTTGTACATTTTGAGGTGAAATTCTGAAGCTTTGTTTATAAAAATACAATACACATTATGGAAAATTTTACAATTTTTTGAAAAGTACAAATATTAATATTAATTTAAAATTGATGATAACTTTCAAAAGTCATAATAAAATGAAAAGTTTCCAAAATTTACTTAAATATTGATAAATAATTCACAAAAAATATAGTTGAAATATAGGAATATTGAATTTATTGAAATAAATAAGATTACCCTGCCAAATGTTGTTTTAAAATTTTGAGAAGCATATTTTTGCTAACTTTTGTAGCCAAAGGCACCCTTTTGAAACAAAAAATTCTACAAGGACCTTTTTACAAAACGGTCAAACAACATGGCATGTTTTTTTAAGTTTACCCATTTAAAAATTAACAAAACAACCACCTAGATGTAGCTCAATTGACAGCACATGGCTGAGCAAGTTGGAGGAGAACATGGTTCAAATCTCACTAAATACACTTGTTAAGAGGAGTAATGAGCATTAACTCTGACTAAGCCCCGGACACGATTATCTTAATGAAGATACTTGTAAACATTAGAAAAAAAATTAACAAAAAAATTAGAATTATAAAATAATTAAAAATTAATAAAAAAAAAATTGAATCATAATATTAATTTTATTTTCATTAAGTTTAAAATATTATTTTTTTCATTGCTGTCTTTTTTGTTAAGTTTTTAATTTTTGTAGAAAAATATTCGTATTGTTAGAAGTCCTTTTCTAAGTAAAGAACTTGATGTCCAAGTCTCTTCTATAGACTTAAACTCTAATTAGATTAATATCATTAATATTTGTATTTATCTTTTCCCCTTTATCTTTCCTATAAATAGATGTAGTATTTTCCATTGTATGTACAACAGCTGACATTCAGAAATACAAAGTTCTATTTCATATTTTCTCTACTAATATCTCTGTGTTACTCGAACTATTAAAGTTGTTTTACAACACGTTATCAGCACGAGTTTGCTCTAGTTCGAATCACAAAAAAAATTCTATTTTTTCGGTAATTCTTCAATCTGCCCAGTCATACGAATTTCAACTGTGCTGGAGTTCTAACCGTTGAATCGTCGTGAAATTTTGACAGAAGCTTCTTAACATCTATTTCTTTATTTTGACCATTGCGATCGTCAAGAAAATATTTGTAACTATATTTTGTGTGTTGGCAGATTGGTAAGATTATATTTAAGCTGTTTTTTAAGATATATCGAAACTTGCAAACATTAACTTGTGGCTCTTTATATTACTGGAAAGAACTACCTTTCATGGACTCTTGATGCTAAAATCCATTTGGATTCAATGGGTATTGGAAATACTATAAAAGCACAGAATGATGCAACTGTGCAAGAAAAGGCAAAGGCCATGATTTTTCTTTGTCGTCATATTGACGAGACATTAAAATGTGAATATTTGACAATCAAAGATCCTCCAGATCTTTGGAAAGACATAAAGGGCATATTTGACCACCTCAAGATGATCTCATTACCAAAATCTCGTTATGAGTGGATGACTTTACGCTTACAAGATCATAAAACTGTAAGTGAATATAATTCTGATGTTTGTAGAATTACATCCTCACTAAAATTATGTGGAGAAGATGTCACTGATAAAGACATGTTAGAGAAAACTTTCTCGACTTTTCATTCAGATAATATGGTCTTGCAGCAGCAGTATAGAGAAAAAGGCTACAAAAAATATAGTGATTTAATTTGTGTCCTTCTTGTAGCAGAACAAAATAATCAGATTTTATTGAAAAATCATGAGTCATGTCCCACTGGATGTAATGCATTCCCTGAAGTGAATGCAACGACATTTAATAATGGCAATTTTAATAATCGTGGAAGAGGTCGTGGACATGATCATGGTCGCGGACATGGACATGGTTATGGTCGTGGTAATGGACAAGGTAACAATTTTCCTCCAAAAGTGGAAAAACAATAATAACCACCAGAAGCAGAAAAATAATAACAACCACCAGAAGTGGAAAAAATCAAGAGGAAAACTTTGATAACAAGAGAATTATCCAGAACAAAGAGAGTGGATGCTACTGTTGTGGTATGATAGCCCATTGGACACGAACCTATCGTACTGCAAAACATCTTGTGGATTTATATCAAGCATCTATGAAGAAAGACACTGAAATAAAAACAAATTGCCTATTTGATAGTGATAAACCTCTTGATATTTCTCACTTGGATATGTCTGACATTTTTCCTCTCAACACAGATGGAAAGGAGACCACAAATAATGAGTAGTTTTATCTTTCAATTTTTTTTATATTTTTTTCTCTTCTTGCAATATGTTTTTTATTTTGGTTAGTAGTTTAGTTTATTGTTAGCTTTATTTCTTTTTGAATTAATAATAATATGTCTTTATTTCTCTTTTATTTTTTTATGAAGAAACATGAGTTCTTTCCCAGTATCTATTGACATCAAAGAAAATGAAGCAAAGTTGTGTATTGTGGATAATGCCACCACCCATACAATTTTCAAAGAGATGAAATATTTTTCTACTTAAAGTATGAATGAAACAACAGTTACCGCCATATCTGGTAATACAAATATAATTAAAGGCTCTGGAAGGGCTCATATTACTTTACCAAGAGGAACAAAAATTACAATAAGTAATGCATTATTTTCCCCAAATTCTCACAGGAACTTATTAAGTTTCAAAGATATTTGCAGAAATGGCTATCATAACAAAACAGTGAGAGAAGGCATTAAAGAATGTCTTTATGTTACAAATATAATTTGTAGGAAGAAATATCTATTTGAAAATTTTATGTTCTTTCATCTGGGTTATACTACACATTTATAAATATGATTGAAACCAACTTAACTATAAACAAGAAGTTTACAGATTCAGAAACATATACAATTTGGCACGATTGACTTGGTCATCCTGGCTCAACAATGATGAGAAAGATAATAGATAATGCACATGGGCATCCATTGAAGAACCTGAAGTTTCTTAAAAATAATGAATTACTTTGTGCTGCTTGTGTCGCAAGGAAAATTGATAATCTAACCTTCCAGAAGTAAGGTTGGAACTAAATCTCCAATATTTTTAGAATGCATACAATGTGATATATGTTGACCAATTCATCCACCATGTGGACCATTTAGATATTTTATGGTTTTAATTGATGCTTCAACTAGATGGTCACATGTATGTTTATTATCATCACGAAATTTAGCTTTTTCTAGATTACTTGCTCAAATAGTTAGATTACGAGCACAACTTCCTAATTATAAAATTAAGTCAATTTGTGTTGATAATATTGGAGAATTTACATCAAACTTTTAATGACTTTTGTATGTCAATTAGGATAAAAGTTGAACATCCTGTAGCTCATGTTCATACTCAAAATGGTCTGGTAGAATCATTTATTAAATGTTTGCAACTGATTGCACAACCATTGATTATGCGAACAAATCTTCCAACATCAGTATGAGAATACGCAATATTGCATGCAGCGGCTCTTATATGTTTAAGACCTTATTATTCTCCCCTCCAATTAGCATTTGGTCATGAGCCCAATATTTCTCATCTAAGAGTTTTTGGTTGTGCAGTATATGTGCTAATTGCTCCACAACAATGAACCAAAATGGGCCCTCAAAGGAGATTAGGAATTTATTTTGGCTATAAATGTTCTTCAATAATCAAATATCTTGAACCATTAACTGGAGATATGTTCACTACACGCCTTGCAGATTTCCATTTTGATGAAAATACTATTCCAAAATTAGGGGGAGAAAAGAAAAGTTCAATCTTGGAAAAGGAAAAGGAAAAGGAAATCTCATGGAATGTTCCATCTCTTTCTCATATGGATATCAAATCAAAGGAGTCTAAATTAGAAGTTCAAAAGATAATCCATCTTCAAAGTTTAGCAAATAGATTGCCTAATGCACTTGCTGATCCAAAATGAGTGACAAAGTTGCATGTACCTGCAATAAATGCGCCAATAAGTATTGAAATTCCCGAAGAACCAACTAATAGTAATACTTTGACATGCTCAAAGCATGGACGACCAATTGGTTCAAAGGATAAAAATCCTCAAAAAAGGAAAAATATCAAAAATAATGAGAATATTCTTGAGGAAAAAGATGCTAATATGAATACACTTCAAGAAAAATACAAGCACCTGAAGTGCAAACACCTGAAGTTGTTAAAAATGAAGAGATTCAAATAAATTATATTAGTATCAAAAAATGATGGAATAGAGATAAAACGATTATCGATCCTATTTTTGCATATAATGTTGCAATGGACATTGAAAATGAAATTATGGATCACGAACCACCATCTGTTCAAGAATGTAAGGACATAAGTGATTGGATACAATGGCAAGATGCAATTCAAGCAGAATTAAATTCTCTTAACAAACACAATGTTTTCAGACCTGTAGTTTGAACACCACATGATATTAAACCTGTGAGTTATAAATGGGTTTTTGTGAGAAAGAGAAATGAGAAAAATGGAGTTGTGAGATATAAGGCAAGACTCATTGCACAAGGTTTTTCCCAAAGACAAAGAATTGATTTCGAGGAGACATATTCTCCTGTAGTAGATGTGATAACTTTTAGTTATCTTATTAGTTTGTCAGTGCAACAAAATTTACAAATGGATTTAATGGATGTTGTCACAGCTTATCTATATGGCCCACATAATAATGACATTTACATGAAAATTCTTGAAGGATTGAAATTGCCAGAATAATATGGCAAATAAGAGCTTTATTCAATAAAGTTACAAAGATCTTTATATGGACTAAAATAGTCTGGGCGCATGTGGTATAACCGTCTTAGTGAATATTTATTGAAAAAAGGTTATCAAAATGATGAAATTTGTCCTTGTGTTTTCATAAAGAAATTAGGATCTGCATTCACTATTATCTCAATCTATGTTAATTATTTAAATATCACACGAACTCCCAAAGAGATTCCAAAAGCCATAGGTTATTTGAAAAGAGAATTTGAGATGAAAGATCTTGGAAAGAAAATTTTTTGTCTTGGTTTACAGATTGAACACCTAGATAAAGGAATTTTTGTACATCAATCTAATTATACTCAAAAGATCCTGAAATAATTTAATATGGTCAAAGCACATCCATTGAGCGATCCAATGGTTGTACAATCACTTGATGTGAAAAATTACCCATTCCACCCTTAAGAAGATAATGAAGATATCCTTGGTCCTGAAGTATCATATCTTAGCGCAATAGGTGCGTTAATGTATCTTGTAAATAATACAGGGCATGATATTGCTTTCTCGGTTGATTTATTATCAAGATATAATGTTGCACTTACTCAAAGACATTGGAATGAAGTTAAACATGTAATGAACTATCTTCAAGGGTCCATTGATTTGGGTTTATTTTATTCATATGAATCCAAACCTAAATTAGTTGGATATGCGGATGCAGGATATTTATCTAATCCACATAAAGCTTGATCCCAAACTGGTTATCTATTCACATATCGAAGTACAGCTATATCTTAGCGATCCACGAAGCAAACAATCGTAGCTACTTCATCAAATCATGCAGAATTAATTGGAATTTATGTGGCCAGTCGTGAATGTGTATGATTTAGATCATTAACAAAGCATATCCAAGATGCATGTGGAAAATCAAAGGCTAAAGAATATCCGATAACGATATATAAAGATAATGTTTCCTGCATTGCTCAATTGAAGGAGGGCTACATTAAAGGAGATAGAATCAAACATATTTCACCTAAATTTTTCTTCACTCAAGACTTTGAAAAGAATGGTGAAAGAAGCATTCAACAAATTCGCTCATGCAACAACTTAGCAAATCTATTCACTAAGGCTTTACCTTCAGCAACATTTCAAAAGATGGTTCACAATATTGGAATGTGTCGTCTTAAAGATCTTCAATACTCTTGCGAATAGGGGGTATAAACATTGTACTCTTTTTCCCTTAATCAAGGTTTTTGTCCCACAGGGTTTTTCCTTGATAAGGTTTTTAATAAGGCAGTGTCTCGTTTGCAATGATGGACATCAAAGGGGGAGTGTTATAAGTCCTTTTCCAAGTAAAGGACTTAATGTCCAAGTCTCTTCTATAGACTTAAATTCTAATTAGATTAATATTATTAATGTTTGTATTTATCTTTTCCCCTTTATCTTTCCTATAAATGGATTTAGTATTTCTCATTGTATGTGTTGAACAAAGCACGAGTTTGACTGACTCAGTGGATGACTCAGTAGTGCTTAGGTTTTGATCATAATAATTAAGTCAAGGATGGGTTAATTAAATCAATAATGATGTTAAAATAAATAGTCTATGTTGGTAAGGGAGTTAGTAAATTAAAGGGTAGAATTTCGAGTCTCCGCTGACCTAGCTATTTAGTTTAACTCTGAGTTATTCTGGGCTGAGTATCTACTTTAGTTACTGACTAAGTGATATTCACTCAGCGCTTGATATTTAGATTTTGTTTCAGCTGTGTGCTTTACGATATACCATTTTCGCTGAGTTGCTTTAAGTCTGTCAACGCTACTAAATTTACCATTTAAGGTAAAATGGAATCTTTGCTTTCAGTGTTGCTTTTTGTAGGACGTTAATGAGAAAAAGACAAAAATAATTAATGCCTTGACAAGACTCCAATTAATGAAGAAAATTACTAAGTCTTCCATGATCAAGTTGCAAAAAGTCATTTCCCAATTTGGGCAATTCTGCAGATCTACCAACCTTGTATCGCGCACTCTGCCATATGTTAGAAGACTGGAAGGAATGGAAAGATGACACGTAGCAAGTCAGTGCGAGTTCTCTCTAACAGAAGACTGGCATCAAACGATAAAGGATTCAAATTGAAGCTCGAATCTCAATCTAACGGATTGATTTTCTATCTTAAAACAGTGAAATTCTATCTCTAAACGAATTGATTTGAAGAAGCAACAGGAAGATAGATGAGCTGTCAATTTCAAAAGATTCTAAGATAAGTTCAACAGCTACTTTCTCAATCCATCTATAAAAGGAGCAAGAAGGCAAGTGCTAGAACTTGGTGATTACACCTTAATTTCTCAGAAGCTAAAACTCTACCAATTTACAAGCTTTAAAGAAGTTCAAGCAAGAAAGAACTGCTCAGCGAGAACCTGGTTTAGAATAAGAGAGAATAGAATAGATCATATTATTGCAATATCTTATTATTGTAACTGGATCAACATTTTTATAAGTTGAATCTAGCTCTTGTTGAGACTCTTAGTGAGTTGCTGATAGAAGGGGGTATTCTAGTCAGCGGGTGAGCGATTGCAGTTTAGAGGGTACTTACTATAATTATGGAATTTGTGAGTGGATTCTCCGCCTAGGGTAAAGGAGTTGAGATTAGTGAATTAAAACTGAGATACTCTCTCGGGACTGGATGTAAGCACAGGTTGCCAAATAGTGTAAAAATCTCAGTGTTCTTTACTTTATTACATTTTCCAGAATTTCACTCAGCCAGCTCACCTCACTCAGCGAAGCCAATAATTATCGCGAAAAAGTTTTATAAGTTCTTGAGTGAGTCATTCGCCCCCCCCTCTGACTCAGTGGGTGTATGCATAGGGACCAACAAGTGGTATTAGAGCAGTTCTCATTTCACATATTTTATAATCTTTGAGACAAAGACCATGGCATACAATGGAGAATCTAGTGGAAGGGCCCAAGCTTATATTCTGCTAGAAGACATGTCTGTCACTAGGCCTCCTATGTCTAATGGCAAGCACTATACTTACTAGAAGAATAGAATGACTAATTACATTCAGTCCCAAAGTATGCATGCTTGGATGGCTATTGTAGAAGGGCCATATGTTCCATCACATGTGAAGAATAGAGTACGTGTTGACAAATAATCTTCTCAATGGGATAATCAAGACTTGGCCAGACTAAAAGAAAATGCAGCTGCTATCAACTATCTTTATTGCACTCTTGATACAACTGAGTTCAATTATGTTTCAGGATATAAGACTACTAAAGAGATATATGGAGGAAGTTGGAAGTGACTTATGAAGGTACTGACAAGGTGAAAGAGTCCAAGATTAATATCCTTATGAGGGATTATGAATGGTTCCACATGAAACCCAAGGAGGATATTTCCAACATGAACACCAGGTTCATGAACATAGTTGATGAGCTAAAAAGACTTGGCAAGACCTTCACAGAAGAAGAGACTATCAAGAAGATCATAAGAAGTTTGACTCAAGAATGGGAAGCAAAGAAGAGTGCCATTGAAGAAGCTTATGATTTGAACACTTATAAGTTTAATGAGCTAATTGGAACCTTATTTACTCATGAGATATCTTTAAAGCAATATAAAGATGAGTCCAAGAAGCACAGGCACAAGGAGAAAGAGAGCTCTAGCAAAGTTTTTATTTTGAGAGATGATGATGATGAAGAAGAAGATTCCTCTGAGGAAGGATATCCAGAGGAAAAAAAAGAAGAAATAGCTCTAATGACCAAGAATTTCAGAAGATACTTGGGAAAAGATAAGAACTTGTAGAAGTTCAAAAAGACAGACAAGTATAAGTATGGAGAAAATGATAGACCACGAAAGGAGTATAACAAAGAGCATAACAAAGATATCAAATGCTTTGAATGTGGTGAGAAGGGCCATATTCAGTATAGCTATCCTAAAGCTAAGAAGGATAAGTTCAAGAAGAAGAAGAGTAAGAAGGCCCTAGCTGCTACTCAGAGTGACTCTAAATAAGAGTCATCATCCTCATATGAAGAGGCACAAGATTTTGCCAATGTGTGTCTCATGGCTAAGGATGATCTACCCAACTCAGAGTCAGCTGACCATAGCAGAGACAGTGGAAACCACACTGAGGTAAATTCTGAACCCCCTTTGTATTTAGATGAGCTTGCTGCAGTACTTAATGATGTTATTAATGTGACTAAGAAGTCAATCAAATACATCAAAGTACTTCAGAGGAGGTGTGATGATATAGAAGATGTCAATTCTTCTACTTCACTTGACATCTTATACTTGATGGAAAAAGCTAAGAATCAAAGTGGATATAACAGTAAAATCTCTAAGAAATTAGATGAGCTAGCTACTGAAATAATAGATTTGAAAAAGGTCCAAGTCCCTCCTAAACCTAGCAGGAATACTCAGAGTAACCGCACTCACCACTCTAAGAAGGTTTCTCAAAAGAGTAAAGTCAGCAGGCCTATTCCTAAGGCCGCTTGTAGTTTTTGTGGTAAGCCAGGACATGCAACTGTCTTGTGTAGGCACAAAAAAGGTTACTATGATGAGTATGACTGGTCAAGGATGACCACAACTAACAAGGGAGGACCAAGCAAGAAAAAGCATGGATACCTAAGAAAACTTAATTATTTTGCAAGTGAGCCTGAGATCCACTGATGATAGAAGAATGTGGTATTTGGATAGTGGATGCTCGAGTCATATGACAGGTGATGAAAAGTAATTCATTACATTGGAACGAAGAAGGAATGGAAGTGTCAGTTTTGGAGACAACAAAAAGGGAAAGATTGTTGGCAATGGCACAGTAGGACTCAAGCCTTTAATTGATTATGTGTCTCTAGTGAAAGGGCTAAAGTTTAACTTGCTAAGTGTTGCTCAGGTGTATGACAAAGGTAGAAAAGTTGTATTTGACTCAGCGGCCTGCTCAGTCATTGATGGTAACTCTGACCAAACTATTCTTTATGCTCCTGGAATCAATAATGTTTATATGTTTGATTTATCCCCTGGCTCTAATGATATATGCTTAGTTTCTAAGGAGGACAATTCATGGCTATGGCATAAAAGGTTAGGATATATCAATATGACCAATCTATCTAAATTAGCCAAAAATGAACTTGTTGAGGGTTTACCCAATCTAGCCTTTGAAAAAGATAGACTCTGCTTAGCATGCCAACATGGGAAACAATTTAGGGAGACCTTTAAATTCATAGGTTATATATCTTCTGCTTATCCCCTTGATCTTCTACACATGGATTTGTTTGGGCCTTTATACCAAAAAGCCTAGGTGGAATAAAATACACCCTTGCGGTTGTAGATGATCTGACCAAGTTCACTTGGATTGTCTTGTTAGCAAGAAAAGATGAAACATTTGAATCATTCTCTAGGTTGGCTACCCCGGATCATGAATGAAAAAGACCTTAAAATTAATAGAATCCGCAGTGACCATGGAAGAGAATTCAAAAACAAGCAGTTTGAGGAATTCTATTCTAATCATGGTATTGATAACAATTTTTCTGCCCCCCATACACCTCAGCAGAATGAGGTTGTTGAGAGAAAGAATTGCACTATTGCGGAGATGGGTCATTCTATGCTGAGTGATAACAATCTACCAAAGTGTTTCTGGGGAGAGGCTGTTAACTCAGCTTGTTACATTCTAAATAGGGTTCTAATTCACCTAGTGTTGAATAAAACTCCTTATGAAGTATGGACGGGGCGCAAGCCCAAGGTTGGTTATCTCAAGGCCTTTGGTTGTAAATGCTTCATATTAAATACTAAAGAACAATTGGCTAAATTTGACCCCAAGGCTGATGAAGGAATCTTTCTAGGTTACTCAACACACAGTAGGGCATACAGAGTGTATATCAAGAGGAATGGCATTTTAGAGGAGCCCATACATGTAGATTTTGATGAAACTAACAATACAGGTAGAGAAGCCAGTGATGATGAAAGAGAAAAGGAACAAGCCAGCGGATCAGTCAGTCAGCCCATTGTTATTCATGATCCAGTACTAAAGAAAGAGATTATGAAGTTGCCTTGGACCAATCAATCAACTTTAGTGATGATGTGGATGCTCAACCAATGATAGTAGCTCAGCGAACTAATCCTGATCTACCAAAAGAAGTCAGAGCAAGGAGAGATCACCCAGTTGACAAGATTCTTGACAGTGTGCAAAATTTAGTGCTGAGTTTGATGATAATGGAATGATGAGCCATTCAACATTTATTTCATTGATTGAACTAAAGAAGTTTAAAGATGCTGAGTTTGTTGACAATTGGATGATCGCAATGTAAGAAGAGCTAGACTAATTCAGAAGAAATGAAATTTGGGATTTGGTGGAGAAACCCATAGGAAAGTCAATCATAGGCACCAAATGGGTTTTCAAGAACAAGCTAGATGAAGCTAGAAATGTTGTCAAAAACAAGGTAGACTGGTTGCTCAAGGATATAATCAATAAGAAGGCATTGACTATGGAGAAAAATTTGCACCAGTAGCAGGACTTGAAGCCATAAGAATTCTATGTGCTTTTGCATCCCATACGAACTTTAAGTTATTTCAGATGGATGTTAAGAGTGCATTTCTTAATGGTTAAATTCAAGAAGAAGTCTATGTCAAATAACCCCCAGTATTTGAGTATCCAGATCATGTCTTCAAGCTGAAGAAACCTCTATATGGACTGAAACAGGCTCTAAGAGCTTGGTATAAGAGACTAACTAGCTTTTTACTCAGCAAAGGCTATGTCAGAGGAAAGGAAAATACAACTCTATTCATCAAGAAGAAGCATCAAGATGTACTATTAGTCCAAATCTATGTGGATGACATCATTTTTGAAGCAATTGATGAAAAGCTATGAAAAGAATTCAGTCAGCAGATGAAGAAGGAATTTGAAATGTCAATGATAGGAGAGGTTAATTTCTTCCTTTGTTTACAAATCAAGAAAGGTGATGATGGGATCTTCATCAACCAACCTAAGTATGCCAAGTAAGTACTCAAGAAGTTTGACATGGATAAAGCCAAGCCAATGTCAATACCGATGGCCACTAATACAATTTTGCGTAAAGATGAGGAAGGTAAACCTGTAGAGAGTAAGATCTATAGAGGTATTATTGGTTCTCCACTTTACTTAACTGCTAGTAGGCCTGACATTCAATATGATGTATATTATTGTGCAAGATGTCAAGCTGACCCTAGAGAATCTCACTTAGCTGCTGTTAAGAGAATTCTCAGGTATTTGCAAGGCTCTATTGATGCAAGTTTATGGTATCCAATAATGCAGACTTCACTTTGAGATGATACACTGATGTAGACTATGGTAGAGACAAATTTGAAAGGAAAAACACCATAGGAGGTTGACAATCCTTGGTGATTGTCTAGTAACATGGTATAGTAAGAAGCAAACTTCTGTGGCTCTAAGTACAGCTAAGGGTGAGTACATGGCTACGTAAAGTTGCATAGCACAACTGCTATGGATTAAGCAGCAACTAGAGGATTATGGTATAAAGTCTAAGTGTCTTGAAGTCAAGTGTGACAACAAGAGTGCAATAGACCTATCCAAGATCCAGTTCAACATGGCCAGACGAAGCATGTCAATATTAGACATCACTTCATAAAGGATCATATGCTAAAAGGAGAAGTCAAGCTCACCTACATTCCTACTAAATAACAGTGAGCTGACATATTCACAAAGCCTATTAGAAAGGATCAATTCAACACTCTGGGACAGTGGATCGGAATGTTGACCTATTCTAAAGCTGCCCAAATTAGGGCACACTCTGAGCTTCTGTGAATTAGGTTAAGTATTTCTTTTTGCCGCTTGAATTTTGGACACATCATTAACCATCACCTGTTATCTTTCAAAATTAAACTTGATAGAAACTGTAGCAAGTTATAAAATGATCCAAATTCAGTAGCAGTTATCTTGTGTTTCTCGCTGTCATTAATCTTATGGTATACTCTGTGAAATCTCAACGTTGAATCTTAAGACCATGGATTGTGAGTCATACACGTAGCTTTGTAGGCTTAATGAATAGACCTTGGCTATTTAAGGAGAATTTCAGAAAGAGGAAAGGTTACTTTACCAAAATTCTCTTATGCAAATTTTTTCTCTAAAATCCCCAATTCTCTAATTTTTCTGCAAGCAATTACAATGATGAGTACATCAAGAAGAAAATCTAACCTATTTGTGAGAGATAAGAAGGATACTTGCTGGTAGTAAGTTTTGACATGATAGAAGAACTGAATATCTCAATAGGAACCAAATATACTCCTACTAAATGGTGTTTCATAGAGAAGAGTGAAGTAGAGCGACCAACCACTATAGATATGCTAAGTTTTGCAAGTGATGAAAGATTCAGAAAGTGGACGCGCCAGCATCACTTGCGAGGATTTTTTGAAATGTCGAGTGGTTGCTATGAGGAAGTATTTCAAAGATTCTACAATGGAATTTATATGGTAGAGGGCCAGAAGGATTTTTGAAAGTCACCAAGCATATGGTGTATGGCCAGCTGGTAATGGAGATCTATAGAGCTTATGATCTATATCCAAAAGGATGGGTCGCAAAGGATAACATTCAGATGAAAATAATCGAATCCAGAATTTTGAGCAATTCTCATTTTCATGGACTGAGATGCAATGAGAAGCCTAACAAGATAAAGTATATTAAGCTGAAGAAAGGTAAAGTTAGAGTAAAAGATCCCAAGGCTATAATGGAGATGAAGCCAATCCAGCCACATGAGGAAGATTTGACTTTAGATGCCTTTGTGGCAAGCGAGCTTGAGAGGATCACCATGCTCAGAGCTGAAAAATGAGAAGATGTGTCTGAAAAGAAAGTTGTGAAGGAGGTCAGGAGAGACTCCAAGAAGGAAGCAAAGAAAGGGAGCTCATCGAGCTCTTTTCCTGTAGTTGCCCAATTCCTAAAAAGACTAGATCATTAAAGAGTACTAAGGAAGAAAAGCCTCGTAAGCTAACTCTGAAGGAGATTAAGGAAGAAAAGCAGGCTGAAAAGGAGCTAAGAGAACAGATGCCCTTGAAAAGGGAGAAGAAGGGAAAGGTAGATAAAGCTCAACTGGATGAGGTGACTACTAAAGGTAAGGAAGCTACATCAGTTCCTATATAGATAAAGCTCAACTGGATGAGGTGACTACTAAAGGTAAGGAAGCTACATCAGTTCCTATACGCTGAAAGAGTAAAAGCAGCTGAGGAAGAAAGAATCAGGAAGAGCAGGAGTAGATTGAAGCTGAAATTAGAAAGACGGCTGAGGAATCAGCAGCTAGAGAAAAGGCTAACACTGAGAAAATTCTACAATCTACAGTAGCTAGCTTAGCTGAGAAAGAAGTACCGGAAGTTATGGAAGAGATGATAGATGCCCTGGAAGGTATTGAAAACCAGATGGAGCGGGAAGAAAATGAAGTTATGGAAGTTGATGTTGTTGAATTCAATATACTTGACTCTGACCAGCATGTCAGTTTGACTGCTAAGGAAGCTAAGGAAGTAAGGAATGAAAGGAAGCGAGGTTTGTTGAAGAGAATGAAAGTGGTCATAGATGAAAATGAAGGTGACTTTTAGGATAAGGAGGAATAAGCTATAGTTGAGCACAGAGCTCAACTAATTGAGGAATGTCAAACTCAGGTCAGCGAGTCCGTGGTTGAAGGTGCTGATGAAGAGAAGGAGGAGGAGAACCTAAAACATCTGTTCTTCCAAACCCTATACTTGACACACCACTCTCACCTACACCTATCTCTGCCTTACCCATACTAGAAACCCAAACACCATCTGCATCCACCACTAACCAAACCAACAACCCAGACTCTGACCAAACAACCATCATCCCATATCTCTCTCCAATTGGGTCTCCAGTGCATGAACCGCTACTTTTGGAAGGACGAGTTGCAAGAGGTCCTCCTATCATTATTAAGGAGATTATAACGAACCACAACCACCTCAATAACCATAACCGCAACCCCAATTCAACCCCCAAGCTGAACTATTGGGAGATATAAGGAGGATAGGGAGAACAAGGTTTCCAGGACTACGGATAAATTTTGAAATTGTTGTTGAGATAGCAAAATCATTATTGTCTGAAGATATCTTGAGGAGAATTGCAAATCCTATGGTGCCAGTGCAAGGTTTTCTAGAGGTTGTTGAGGAGATGAAAGCCCACTTAAAGTCAGTCCCTACCCAGTTCTCAGTGGTGAAGGCAATCGTATCCTATGTGTTGCCTTTGTTATCTGTTGCAGGTAGGAAAGTTGATTACTTGAAGATGGAAGTTGCAGAACTTAAGCAGAAAATGGAAAAGATCTATGAGAGCAATTGCAAAGTGATAAATGATGAAAGGGACTTCATAAACTCAATGATTGAAAATTTAATCCCTTACTAGAAGCTATTTAAGCAGTGCTAGATGGTTATAGCATACTGAGCAAAGTGAATGAAGACAACATAGCTCGCTTGAATGCAGTTGTTGATGGCATTAATGCTCTGATCATAGTGGTAACTAAGTAGGATGGTTTACACACTGAGTTGAGGAATGTGAAGGAGGAGATGCTGAAAGGAGTCAAGGACTCAGAAGGAGCTGTGCTTAATGCTTTAAAGAGGCTGAATATTTCTAATGCTCCAAATAGTGACATTGTAATGGCAGATGCTGAGCAGGAACCTTCGCTACATCAGAAACTTTGTCACATTCCTGATCAAATCAAGGCAGTTCACTCAAACATCATTAATGATGGAGAATCACTCGATAAAATTCATAATAAAGTCACTACTCATATTAGGAGAACTCCTATGCTGGAGCGGATACTTAGAGAGAACAATCAGGCTAAGGCTCTAGCAAGTCTCACCTAAATTTCCAAGGAAGGACTTAGCGCTCAACATCAAGTCAATCTGTCTTAATCCCTCGCTTTAGTAGGATTATTTTTCTTTCTTAGAGAACAAGATGCAATATCACAGGAAATATATGATCTGCTTGTGCAACATTTTTCATCCAATGTCTATGGTCAGCTAGATTCATTTGAGAAGTCTCTGAGCTCGTTTGATCATCGAGCCCAACCCATTTTGATTGTAATGGCAATGGGGGAGAAGGATCGTGAGAAGCATGAGCAGGAGGAAAGGGAGAGAGAACAGAGGATAGCTGAATTTTCTTACAATTTGTCCAAGGATCTGGAGCAAATTCAGAGAGAATATCATAAGACAAGGAAAAGGAAAGGCAAGGAGAGTGCGATGCCCAAAGAGAAGAAATCCAGATGGGATCAGTAGGTCTATGAGGAAAGGAGAGCAAATCTTGGAGCCCCACCTATGCCTAAATAGATAGAATAGAATCTTTGTAATCGTTAGTGCTTATGGTAAAACTTAGTATAGATTAACTTTTTGTTATCTGTACTCAGTTATTCATCTATGAAAAGATTACATATTCTGTTCTAAGCTAAGATCTTCTTAACTTCATATATTTTCTGCTATATATATATATATGTGTGTGTGTGTGTGTGTGTGTGTGTGTGTGTGTGTGTGTGTGTGTGTGTGTGTGTGCTGATCTTTCGCAGAAGCAAATGAGAAGTATTGAGGAATGCTGAACTCAGAAGATTCAAGAATTATGGGGGAGTTAGCATTCACTGTGAGCAAACTGAAGATGCTGAACAAAAGTCATATCAAGCATAATTATAAGGTAACTTTGATCTAAATATCTTATTTATTTAGTTCTCACTTAATTAATTGCCATTGATCAAAATGGGGGAAATTGTTGAACAAAGCATGAGTTGGACTGACTCAGTGATGACTCAGTAGTGCTTAAATTTTGATCATAACAATTAAGTTAAGGATGGTGTAGTTAAATCAATAATGATATTAAAATTAAATAGTCTGTGGTTGTAAGAGAGTTAATAAATTCAAAGGTAGAATTTTAAGTCTCCGCTGACCTAGCTATTTAGTTTAACTCTGGGTTGTTCTGGGCTGAGTATCTACTTCAGTCGCTGACTAAATGATATTCACTTAGTACTTGATATTTAGATTTTGATTCAGCCGCGTGCTTTATGATATACCATTTTCACTGAGTTGACTTAAGTCTGTCAACGCTGCTGACTTTACCATTTAAGGTAAAATGGAATCTTTTCTTTTAGTATTGCTTTTTGCAGGACATTAATGAGACAAAGGCAAAAAGAATTAATGCCTTGACAAGACTCTGGTTAATGAAGAAAATGGCAAAGTCTTCCATGATCAAGCTGCAAAAAGTCATTTGCCAATTTGGGCAATTTTGCAGATCTACAAACCTTGTATCGCGCACTTTGCCATATGTTAGAAGACTAGAAGGAATGGGAAGATGACACGTAGCAAGTCAGCGTGAGTTATCTCTAATGAAAGACCGACATCAAACAACAAAGGTTTGAAATTAAAGCTCGTATCTCAATCTAACAGATTGATTTTCTATCTCAGAACGGTGCAATTCTATCTCTGAACAGATTGATTTGAAGAACCAACGGGAAGATAGATGAGCTGTCAATTTCAGAAGATGCCAAGATAGGTTCAACGGCTACTTTCTCAATTCGTCTATAAAAGGAGCAATAAGGCAAGCATTAGAACTTGGTGATTACACTTGAATTTCTCAGAAGCTAAAACTCTACCAATTTACAAGCTTTAAAGAAGTTCAAGCAAGAAAGCACTACTCAACGAGAACCTGCTTCGGAATAAGAGAGAATAGAATATATCATATTATTGTAATATCTTATTATTGTAACTGGATCAACATTTTTATAAGTTGAATCCAGCCCTTATTAAGACTCTTAGTGAGTTGCTGATAGAAGAGGGTATTCTAGTCAGTGGGTGAGCGATTGCAGTTTGGAGGGTACATACTATAATTGGGGAATTTGTGAAAGGCCTCTCCGCCTAGGGTAAAGGAGTTGAGATTAGTGAATTAAAGCCGAGACACTCTCTCGGGACTGGATGTATGCACAGGTAGCCGAACGAGTATAAAAATCTTAGTGTTCTTTAGTTCATTGCATTTTCCAGAATTTCACTCAACCAGCTAACCTCACTCAGTGGAGCCAGTAATTATCATGAAAAAGTTTTATAAGTTCTTGAGTAAGTCACCCCCTCTAACTCAGTGAGTGTACGCATAGGGACCAATAATATATACAACAACTGACATTAAAAAATACAAAGTTCTATATCATATTTTCTTTATCTCTATGTTCTTATTACCTATGTATTACTTAAACTATTAAAGTTGTTTTACAACACCTATTACCTTTTTGATGGAAAAATTTCAAGATAATTTTAATTTTTGTTCGGACCATCATACGAGAAACCTTGAATGTGGCCGCTTATCAGAGTATTTACACTTTGAAATGTTAAAAAGCACTACACATAATATTATTAATCAAACAGACATATATAACGAGAGTCACGTATTTTGTATCATACTTTTATTTAATGATTGAGTATATATAATATTTTAATAGTTGAATGCTCTCTATTAACTTTTAATTTATGCACTTTTATTTTAGACATATCTTAACTGTAAAGTGGATCTCTATGCCACATGTTGCTGACGTGGTAGGTGAGGTGTCCCCCTTTGATCAAGGGGGCCATGTTTGAACTAAAAAATGAGTAAAAACTTATATAAATTCGATCATTAATAAAAAAATCATAAAAAATTCCCTAAATACTTTTCTAGTTGCAAAATGACCATCTTCCTCCTTTAGTGTGTGTTTGAAAAGCTTACATTTTCTGAAAAATTCTTACGCCAAATTTATTTTCTTCTTTTCTAGATATTTCATAATTTGTTTGGAGTTTTTGATTTTTTACGAAACCGGGCCCCGAAACGTATTTTCACATTTTCGGGCCATTCCATAAACATTTTCTGAAAAATTCGTGCATCAAAATTATTTTCTTTATTTCTCGAACATTTCATAATTTTTGGAATTTTTTTTATTTCTTTTGAAACCATGCCTCAAAACGTATTATCACATTTTTGGGCCCTTCCGAAAACAATTTCTGAAAAATTCTTGCACTAAATTTATTTTCTTTTGAGATTTTTCGATTTTTTACGAAACCGAGCTCTAAAACGTATTTTTACATTTTCGGGCCCTTCGGGAAACATTTTCTAAAAAATTCTAGCACCAAGCTTATTTTCTTTATTTTCCGGATATTTATAATTTTTTGGGATTTTTCGATTTTTTACGAAACCGGGCCTCGAAACGTATTTTCACCTTTTCAGGCCCTTCCAGAAACATTTTCTGTAAAATTCTTTCACCAAATTTATTTTCTTTATTTTCTGGATATTTCATAACTTCTTGGGATTTTTCGACTCTTATGAAACCGGGCCTCAAAACATATTTTTACATTTTTGGACCCTTCTAGAAATTTTTTTTGAAAAGTTCATGAACCAAATTTATTTTCTTTATTTTCCGGATATTTCATAATTTTTTGGGATTTTTTTATTTTTTATGAAACTAGGCCTCAAAACGTATTTTCACATTTTCGGGCTCTTCTAGAAAAATTTTCTGACAAATTCTTGCACCAAATTTATTTTCTTTATTTTCCGGATATTTCATAAGTTTTTGGGATTTTTTGATTTTTTAGAAATCGGGCCCGAAACATATTTTCACATTTTCACGCCATTCCTTAAACATTTTCTAAAAATTTTATGCATCAAATTTATTTTCTTTATATAATAAAAGTTATAGGGACTTAAATGAATTTTATCAGTATTTTTTTAATTCAGTTGTAGGAGATGGTGTTTTTGGTTGAATTAAAATTACAGGTACTTGAAAGAAGTTTTGTCATATTTTTTGAAATTTTGTTAGTTTATGCCACATGTTATTATGGCATTGGTTTGACTTTTCCAAATTTATGGTATTTATTGGTTGAATTAAAATTACAGAGACTTAAAAGAGGTTTTCTCAAGTTTTTTTTTTGAAATTTCGATAGCTATGTCACGTGTTGCTCAGCCATTGGTTTGACTTTTCCAAATTCCCACCTTGGCAGCGAGTGTAATACACTCTCCTGGCTATGACTGGGCGAGTGGGACTGAGGTAGCACGGAGGTCCACTTTTTACAAGTTTAGGTATCTTGGAAGTCCACTTTAAAGTTTAGACAAATTTAACGCAAAAAATCGCAAGTTTGGGGTATTAGAGAGCATTCGGCCTACTTTAATTAAATATTTTGTTGGCTTTTTATTAATATGTACCAAAACTAAAGGGGAAAAGCACCTAAATTGTGCAAGAGTATCCTTGTAACAATTACCAACGAGACATTTATTGAGTCTAACGGAAAGATCAAAGGCTCCGGTTACACCAACACATATCTGATCAACGTTGGATTTTCAAATTTACTCAACGGCTACATTTATAATCCAAGCCTATAAAAGGGAACCTTTACCGCTTGAGAAGATGGTGGTTGATTTGAGAAAGATATTTCCTTGTAAAATATTCTCTTCAATCAGTAATCAAAATCTCTCCAAGAACTAAACCCTTAAAATTTGTTTTGTAAGAATTCTCAAGTCAAGTTGATAACTTGAAGAATTCAAAACCAACCATTGTAAAGACAAACGTTGTAAAACTTCTCATACTTAGGTGAGTATTGAGATTGGGGACTTAGCTTGAACTAGGAAGAGTTTGTGTGGTATATCCCTGAGCGAAAAGGACTTAGCCAAGCTAGGTGTTAGCTATGGTGGTATATCCTACATCCAGAAGAGAAGGCAACTTCAGAGACAACTAGTAATGGCTTGAAATCATCGCTAGTGGATTTAAGATCGGAGGAGGAAACTCTGGGGACTGGACGTAGGCGGGGTCGAACTAGTATAAAATGACCGTGTTTGATTTTCCTTACTTTAATCTTTTACTTTAAGTGCATTTTTGATTGAACATTTGCATTATCCGAATCTTACATGGTAAGCTTCCGATTCATCTCTTGCACGCTACACAAAGACTTTTTAAAGTCTAAAATTCCATGAAAATGGGTCATTCACCCCCCTGCCCCCTCTGACCCTAGTTAATACTCACAAAGGGACCAACACTATATTGCATTCGGGCTCTTTCAGACCAGCTTGAAGTAAGGATGCTTCTCTTTTAAGTGCATTGGCATTCACAACCAATTAAGTGATGTTCTCCTTTGTGACTTCATCAACCAAGATTCTCTCATGATCTTTGACTCTAAGAGTCTCAAGATTTGTAGCTTGCTTGTCATCTTCTTCATCGAGTTAAGTAACCTTCTTCTGAAGCTCTCTACGTGTTTTCTTGTTTTTCTTAACAAGTTTATAGAAAGTAGCCAGCATGTGCATAACTTTATTAGGTAGAATAGAGTGAGGTTACCTCATCTTGAAGTTTTAACTCCGTTTATACTTCTATGTTTTGTCCTATGTTGCTGTTTGAGCATTCTGATTTAAAGTTTGGAGCTTTGATTGCCATGAAACAAATCTAAGCAATTTTCTGCTTCTTTTCATCTTCTGAGGAGTTTTCTCCTACACTGTTACTCTATGTAGTAGCTAAAGCTTTATTCTGGTCTCTTCTCAACCTTGTACATTGAGCCTTGATGTGTCTTGGTTGGTTACATTCAAAGCAGATCATATTTTATTATATTCCAGCTTTTCTTTATCTTTAGATGGCTTCTGAGCAAGATCTCTTCTGGAGCTTTTCTTCTGATATTCCTTCTTTTGGAATGAGTAATATTTTCTTGATCTCTTTTGAGGATATTTGTTTCCTCTTCTCATCATTCTCTTGAAGTTTCTGTTGAACATGGCCATCTCCTCACCATTTGAGGAATTTATCCGATGAGACAGCTTTAAGAATTATGGCTTTCTTTCCTTGTGATTTGGAGTTCTCCTTCTTATCAAATGTCTGCATTGAGATCTCATGAGTGATTAGAGACCCAATGAACTCATTGTAGCTGTAGGTGGTGAGGTCTTGTGCCTCGTCAATAGCAGTTTTCTTGGCTTGCCAATCTCTGGTCAAGCTTTTGAGGATCTTCTTTACTTGCTTGAGTTTTGAGGAATCCTTTCCCAGACTTTTCATCTCATTCACTATATTAGTGAATCTGGTGTTCATGCTTGAGATAGATTTGTTTTCTTCCATCTCAAAGAGTTCAGAGTATCTAAGATTCTGATTGATCTTAGACTCCTTCACTATATTGGTTCCTTCGTATCTGACTTCCAGTTTCCTCCAGATTTCTTATGCTATCTTGCAACCTGAAATTTTGTTAAATTCATCTGTGTTTGGAGTGCAGTGAAACATGTTAATAGCATTTATGTTACTCTGATAGCGCTTTACTTCTAATTTAGTCCATTGATTTTCAAGTTTGGGTTGGGGTTTGTTGTTTACAGTGATGGTGGCACTAAAGGGGCAATTGACAATTGCTTGCTAGGCATAATAGTCCTGAGACTGTATGAAATTTTTCATATGGTTCTTCTAGATTGTATAAATCTAGCCATAAAAAGGGGAGGTCTCATTATAGAGAGTCCCTCAAAGAGGGTCTGAGTAGTTTGTCTGTCTCCTCCTGGTAGTTGTCTCAAGCTTCTATCACCCATAGTGATATTTAGACTCCTAAATGGTTAAGTCTGTGAAATAGAGCTTTCTCTAATACCACTTATTGGTCCCAGAGGGGTGATTTGGAGATAGAGGAAGGGTGATTGGCTCCTTTTCACAAATAAAATAAGTAAATAATAAAAGTGCTTCTAATGCATAAAGTGTAAAAATGTATGAGTCAGAGTTAGAGATTTTTATACAATAATTTATACTGGTTCGAACCCTGCCTACCTCCAGTCCTCAGAGCATCTGCTTTTGAGCTTTAATCCACTATTTTAACTCCTTTTGAGGTGGAGAAGACTTTACAATGGAATTCTTTACAGCCAAGAGTACACTCCTCTCTTTGTCGCTAATTCCCTATTTCAATAGTACCCTCCTCTTGAACTCTTCTGAAATACAACTTACACCAAGCTAATTTGAAGGTTACAACAAGACCTCAGTAATCCCCTTACTTAGTCTTAAAAGTGGATTTGTATTGATTTTGTGATCTTGTACTTTGAGTTATCAAGAATCACTTTACAACAGATTTGAAATGTTTGTTATAAGCTTTCTATGATCCAAACAGATTTGTGATGATTGTTTGCTTGAGAGTATTTGCAGATGAATAGAGAAATTGCAATTGATTGTGAAAGCTTGAATTATATTCTCTCTACTAGTATAGGCCTTTATATAGGCAGTCTTTAAAATCTTCCCGTTGTGACTCATCTTCACAGTCACAATCCTAGCCGTTGTCTCACAACTGCTCTTTTCCATTAAAGTCATCTCATCTTCTGCTCCATTGGAAATCTTGGCGGGAGTCAACTCTACCAACTTTTTGCAATTAACTAGCTTTTGCGCGAATTAGTCTTGGATAGCTATACTTGTGTCAGTTGTCAGGTGGCCGAAGTGGCCTTCCTTGTTGTTATAATAGGCAAATCATCTCTCTTTTTGTGTCATAAAAAGTATAGGCCTAATTTTAGTATTTGTCTTCACGTGAGTTTTTGTATTGGGATTAGAGCTTTGATAGTTGTAGATGCTTTCCTTCTCTTGTAAGCCACAATGATTTTCCAAGGTAGTTGTCTTCTGACTCTTAACTCTCTTTATCTTGGGTCACATGTCTTCTTAGTCTTCTAAGCTTAGACCTTCTTCTGAGCTAGATCTGTCTTCCAAGCCCGCAGCTTCTGACTAATTTTTAGTTATTTTCAAAACTTAATTTATGGGTTCTAGGCTTTAGCTTTTGAGACTACTTCAATTCTTCTAAGCAAGGTTCAACATATATTATTGTTATTGTCAATATAATAATATTTTGATGTAGTATTATTTATATTATTAATTATCTTTCAATTTACTTTCAGCATTTTCAGTTTATGTTCAGCTTCAGTTCAGTTTTAGTATCTTCAATTTTAGTTCAATTCAATTCAATTCAATTCAATTCAGTACTACTACTTATAAGTTGAAAAGAACATTGCCTAATTTCGTAGCAAAAATGCAATTACCAAACAAATGTGCTCTAATTTTATAAATCTGATAGACAAACGGGCAACAAAAAACTATTATCAATCCTCAATGTTAGAGATTTTCATGATTGGGGAGAGCAATGAGATGCCAAGCTAACATCAAGTGAGATGAGGGAATAAAATTTCACCAAATGAACCAACACCACAACAGGCTTTCGCTAAATAACTTTTGACAATAATCTCTAACCAAATAGTTCTCATTTCTTGAGAATGGCCAAACACATCTATCATCTGCATCATGTCCCTAGGAAATGTTACAAATTTCATCTTCAAGTGTGAAGGGCGGCAAATAGTCTAGCCCTGATCAGTAAGAAATTCGTCTATAGTATTTTTCAATTGTCGTCTTCGATCATGTATAAACTCTAACCTATCAGTCAGGTACAATTTGAAACAATTATCCATCCAAAAATTAAGGGTCGGGGGCTTCCAAATCCACCAAGAACAATGTGAGAGGACGATGTTCTACACGGCGGCTGCGGGGATGGGCCGGTGGACTGGCCTCTTCAAAATGATGGGGGATGAGTGATATGATTGGAAAATGGTTTTGCATATTTTAATGCTTAAAGGATATGAGATCGAAATCCCGTACTTAAAACAGAGTTGCCACCCGGTTCAGCTCAACCGGGAAATTTTTGGTACGATTTCCCATCGGGTGGTTGGACCATACCTTAAGTAGAGATTCCGAGTTCGGATGATGATATCTATTTTTCATTAGGCCAAGTTAAGATACTTCATTCTTTCTTAATCAGTTTAATCCATCCTATTTATTTGTGTTTTTAGTTATTTTATTGTTTTCGCATTTATCAAGCAATTGAAGCGATGAATAAGTTATTACAGGTATCCAAAAATAAGTGCGGAAAATAAAATTATTACAAGGCATCTAAATCCTATGCATTTTTTTATTCGATAAATAAAACACCCGAAGGATTAATATACATCTACCTGCAGAAAATTGTTAGCACAGATACGGTGCGTCGTATGAGATATCTCATAAATTATGTACAGTTAGCAAACCAAATGAGACCCGAGTTACTCTGGATGTGGCATATTTCATTTACAATACTATGAAGTCCGATTGGATGGCTAAAATGAGATTTGAACGGCGATTGAAGGGAAATTCCGTTTTTAACCAAATTTTAGATTCGATCGTTATTTTAACTGGATTGTTAGTGAAAATGCCACATGTTATGGGGTGGGGTCTATTTTCAGAAGGTTTTGACCTCTATCGTTGCACCGTGTATCCCAGTTTTGGAAAAAACTAAGTCGAAAATAAACGAAATGAAAATAGCTGTCCAGAAAGTCATGCTACCGACGATACTACTGATGCCACCGGCGACATGGTTGATATCGCTAGCGACATGGCTGATGCCGCCGGCGACATCAATGATGTCGCTATAGGCATCAGTATACAGGCTGGCTATATGGCTTTCTAAGTACCATAAAGAAAGGGTCCCACAAGAAAGTGAGGTCTCTGGGGAATGTGATGCCTTCGGCGGCATCAGTGATGTCTCTAGCGATATGGGTGATACGGCCGGCGACATCACATATCCCCAGTGACCTCAATTTCTTGCAGCAGCAGTGGCCAATAGTAAAAAATGATCGAAAACCCAAAAATGAACACAAATCAATAAGAATCAGCACAAGTCAATAATATTAATGCTAAAGAGCTATGAGACTCAGAATTTTCTCCTCGTGGTCGTGAATCCACCTCTTCATGAACTGAAAAGAAACACTTTCGGGGAGCTTGTAACGATGATTTAGTAGTCAATTTAAGAGTTTTAGATCTCTAAATCCTATCAAGTTGATTTTAACTTAAAGACTTACTGATTTTAAGCTCACAATCAGAGAGTTCAAAGAAGAAAAACCAGGAAAAATGGATTAGAATCCTTTTTCCTACCTTTTCTAATTCTTATCTCACTAAAACCTAGTTTCTTATTCTAACCTTAAATTTTCCCAACAAAATCCACTCTAATTTCAGCCTCTTCTCCCAATTTTAGCTCTCCACTACTAATTGTAGTTCCCCACCTACATACAAGCCTAAGGTGTGCTTTTATAGGTAAATTGGGGTGGTTTTTCGAGACCTTTTTGACCAATTCCGCTGAAAGTGACCGAAAGGTTATCTGTGCAGGGACTCGCTTTAGGTCATGCCGCCGGTGATATAGTGATGCCGCTGGCGGCATGGCTGATGCCGCTAGTGGCATCAGCCTTCGGCAAGCCGATAGACAGCGGGCCCAGGAGCCGAAAAAGTCATAAAAAGTGGTCAAAAGTGGGTAAAAGTGGGTCAAAAGGCATCTTTTTGAATTTTAATGATATTTTAATAGGTATTTTTAATTTGGGTGTAAATCATCGGTTCAAGCTCCTATCGGAATCGTTATCGGCCACGCCGAACTGGATTCTACCAAGTATAAAATTCGTAAGGAATATTATTTTGGTAATAAAAATTCTAAGGAGAACTTTTATTATGAGGCATTAAATCGAGTACACGTCATCATCGTCTCGCGAGAGGGACTACAAAATCCCGTGCTCACAGGATGCCCCTGGGGGATCACTACTGCCGTAGGTCAGGATGATCACACAAAAGAGCAAGGGATAGGAATGATACATGATGGATGACTTGTTTGCCCCTTGGTTGAACTTGCGGCTTGTGGAGTGGTTGTCCCTTAGTCCGACTTGTGCTTTGCGGGGAGATTCCCCTTTGGTCAGACTTATGCTTTATGGAGTGGTTGTCCCTTGGTCGGACTTATGCTTTGCGGAGTGATTGTCCTTTGGTCGGACTGAGCTTTGTGGAGAGGTTGTCCCTTGGTCGGACTTATGCTTTGCGGAGATTGTCCTTTGGTCGGACTTGTGCTTTGTGGTGAGTTTGTCCTTTGGCCGAACTTATGCTTTGTGGAGTGGTTGTCCCTTGGTCGGACTTGCATTTTGTGGAGAGTTTATCCTTTGGTCGGACTTGTGCTTTGTGGAGTGGTTTGTCCTTTGGTCGGACTTATTCTTTGTGGAGTGGTTGTCCCTTGTCGGACTTGTGCTTTGTAGAGTGATTGTCATTTGGCCGGACTGAGCTTTATGGAGAGGTTGTCCCTTGGCCGGACTTATGCTTTACGGAGATTGTCCTTTGGTCGGACTTATGCTTTGTGGAGAGTTTGTCCCTTGGTCGGATTTATGCTTTATGGAGTGGTTGTCCCTTGGTCGGACTTGTGTTTTATGGATTGGTTGTCCCTTGGTCGGACTTGTGCTTTGTGGAGTGATTGTCCTTTAGTTGGACTTGTGCTTTGCGGAGTGATTGTCCATTGGTTGGACTTATGCGTTATGGATTGGTTGCCCTTTGGTCGGGCTTATGCTTTATGGAGTGGTTGTCCCTTGAACAGACTTGCACTTTATGGAGAAATTGTCCCTTGATCGGACTTGCACTTTGTGGAGAAATTGTCCTTTGGTCAGACCTATGCTTTGTGGATCGGTTGCCCCTTGGTCGGGCTTACGCTTTATGGAGAGATTGTCCTTTGGTTGGACTTGAGCTTTGTGGAGAGTTTGTCCTTTGGTCGGAATTGTCCTTCATGGAGAGTTTGTCCTTTGGTCGGACTTGTGCTTTGTAGAGAGGTTGTCCTTTGGTCGGACTTGTGTTTTGTGGAGAGATTGTCCTTTGGTCGGACTTATGCTTTGTGGAGATTTTGTCCTTTGTTCGGACTTGTGCTTTATTGAGATATTGCCCCTAGATCGAGCTTATGTTTTGTGGAGAGGTCATCCCTTGGTCTGACTTATGCTTTGTGGAGAGATTGTCCCTTGGTCGGACTTGAGCTTTATGGAGTGATTGCCCTTTTATCGGACTGAGCTTTGTGGAGATGTTGTCCCTTGGTCAGACTTATGCTTTGCGGAGATTGTCCTTTGGTCGGACTTGTGCTTTGTGGAGAGTTTGTCCCTTGGTCGGACTTATGCTTTATGGAGTGATTGTCCCTTGGTTAGACTTGCATTTTTTGGAGATATTGACCCTAGATCGGGCTTGTGTTTTATGGAGAGATTGTCTTTTGGTCAGACTTGTGTTTTGTGGAGAGTTTTTCCTTTGGTCGGACTTGTGCTTTGTGGAGATTTTATCCTTTGGTCGGACTTGTGCTTTGTGGAGAGTTTGTCCTTTAGTCGGACTTATGCTTTATGGATTAGTTGTCCCTTGGTCAGACTTGCATTTTGTGGAGATATTGCCCCTAGATCGGGCTTGTGTTTTGTGGAGAGGTCATCCCTTAGTCGGACTTATGCTTTGTATAGAGATTGTCCCTTGGTCGGACTTGAGCTTTGTGGAGTGATTGTCCTTTGGTCGTACTTGTGCTTTGTGCAGAGATTGTCCTTTGGTCGGACTTGAGCTTTGTGGAGCGATTGTCCTTTGGAGTGATTGTGCTTTATGGAGTGATTGCCCCTTAGTCAGGCTTGTGCTTTGTAGAGAGATTGTCCTTTGGTCGGACTTGAGCTCTGTGGAGAGTATGTCATTTGTTCGGACTTGTGCTTTGTGGAGAGTGGAGTGTAAGTCTGGAATGTCAGGGCTAGAGCCAGGAATTCGCCGAGGATGGCTGGAAAAAAGGCATGGAGGTAGTTGATATCACTGGCGACATGGTTGATGTCGCTGGCGGTATGGAATGATGCCGCTGGTGGCATGAATGCCATGTGGCAGCTTTGAGTGGTCAAACGGGTTCAAAATTCAAATTGAAGGAGGCGATGTCACCGGCGGCATGGGTGATGTCACTGGCTGTATGGAGTGATGCCGCCGGTGGTATGAGTACCACATGGCAGCTTTGACTAGTCAAACAAATTCAAAATTCAAATTGAAGGAGGTGATGCCGCCGGCGACATGACTGATGTCGTTGGCGGTATGGATGATGTCGCCGGCAGCATGAATTGGACAGTTTCAGATAAATTAAAACTCCTTAAATTTTGCACTGTAGTTTACAAGGAAGTAAAACTCCTTTCTCTTCCTTATTCTGTACATACAGAAACCGTACCTCCTTTGTTCCATTCTTCTCCAAATCTTTCGTTTTCTCCATCATTCCAATCATAAAGAGAACTGCCAAGGCTTTCAAGGGAAAATCTGCTAAGGCTAAGGAGAATATGCCTGATTCCTCCATTGAGGGGCTAAAAATTCTTTCAGTCCCTATTGCTTACGGCTTGAAGGAGACGGCCAAGATGTATGGGTACGGGATTAATTCCCCCATCACTAATCTAATCCCAGAGAAGGAAAAGCACCTCTGCTACATCCAGATAATCCTATAAAACCCGAATTTCTTCTTTTTGGGTTGAGTTTCGATTCGGCCTTAGGCTCAAAATCTTGCCATGATAGGAGTTTATAAGCGTGAAATAGATTGATTACAAAGTGATGTTGCATGCTTTAGGTTCGATTTTCACTATTTTTAGGCTTACGGTTTGATTGATTGTGGTTTTGGTGCGATGAATGCAATTTTTAGGGAAAACAAGTTCTGCCCGCAGGCTGTGATGTCGCCGGTGACATGAGTGATGTCACCAGCAGCATCAGGCCTTGTAATAAGACCTATTAAGGTCTGATGTCATTTTTGCTTAAGGTGATGCCGCCGGCTGCATCATCCATACCACCGGCGGCATCATCCATGCCGCCAGTGGTATGGAGTGATGCCGCCGGCGATATCGCTTCTAGCTGAAGTGACATCAGTAGCCTTCCATCAGGTTCCAGTGATGATAAATAAATAGGGACTTATCTATTTTACTTCTGATTTTTGCAGCCACATAAACTGACTTATACCGGACGGATGGGCACCATTGGCGAGTGGTGGCACCATATTTCTGAGAAGGATCTAGAGCTTGCACTAGCCATCAATAAGATGGATTTCGGGGACTTGGCCCGAATCATGCCAATGCTAATGCCCAAGCTCTCCCATCCGGCCGTGACAGCCCTTACAGAGAGGTAGTCTGAAACCACCTACACCTTTCACTTCTCATTTGGGGAAGTGACAATCACATCTTTCGATGTCGTAGCTATGACGAGGTTTCCCTGGATAGACAACGTCATTCATTTTGATGCCTATATGGATAAATATCCCATTGAGAGGCTTGTGGTGAGGCGGGTGAAGGAGCTGTTTGGTTTGAAGCCCGTCTCATGGCGGCTATCTTATGGTGAGTTGCACCAACACTAGACTAGGGCAGATATGGTGCCTGAGGATGAGAGAGATGCTTGCGTCCTCTCCTTTATGATTTCCTTACTCATCGTGCTATTTTTTCCGATCTCAGGGAGCAAGATCAACTTCGGGTTGATATCCACCGTAGAGGATATAGCAGGCATCAAGAATAAGAATTGGCCGCGTGCCATCCTGGCACAGATATATCATGGGCTGGATGTGGGAGCCCGTAAGAAGGTGAAAGCCCTTCGCCTCGTCCATCTGCTACTCCAGGTATATCTTCTCAGAAGCATTTTTCTTGATTGTGCATGTCTCATTTATTATGGATGCTTTTTTTAACTAATTAATTGTTACTTATGCAGGCATGGGCTTTTGAGCACCAGATTCTCTCGCCGGTTGAGTTCAAGAAGACCGTGCTGCCGGGCTTCCATTTTCTCGCCCACTGGTGTGAGGGTATTGGCGAGAAGGCCAAGTATCCAACCAAGTACAAGGAGGTCCTGAGGAGCATGCGGTTGAGCTCGTTATGCGATCTTTGATTTAGTCCATACTTAGAACAAAACAAAAAGCGTTTATGAACTTATATCAGTTGTTTTGGTTGATTGTTGGTGCAGCTTGTCTTTGACCCATTTGATGGGGTTGAGAACCTACCGGAAGTCGTAAGGGTCAGGAGGAAGGTGGACGACCGTCGGTTTATCGTAGAGTACCCCTTGTCTTAGTAGTGGTACTTGGGTGAGCGCATTCGGGGCTAGAGGTTTATCCCAGTCGTAGATAGACCGGTACCCGCCGATCCTCCTAAGGGCTTATGGTGGCCCCATTTAGTGATCACATCCGAGGCCGATAAAGCTGACTATATTGAGGGGAACGGCCGAGTGATCCCTAGCGTCCCTGGCCTCTACGAGCAGCACCAGCAGCGCCTACTCCCCTTGTGCCCCCACATCTATAGGAATGATACCATTAAGTACCACAATGAGCAAAGGCTAGAGGAGGAGAAGAGGCAGCTCAAAGGTATTATGGACGCCGAGGAGGAGGAAGAAGAGAAGGAAGAGGAGGAGATTGAAGGCGATGTTGGGATCAAGCCTGAGGGGGAGGATGAGGTAGGCACGGATATAGCTGGCGGGAGTGTGTCGATGTCTTAAGGAGGGCAGCGCTCTTTTAAGGTATGATTGTGTTTATGTGCATGATTTGCAATCACTTGGGTTTTAGGAATGTCGCTTATGTGTGTTTTTTGTGCTTTTTAAGAACCTGCGAGAAGCGAGGTTGGGACAACCAGAGTGGGACGTGGTATCATGGTGTACCGGAGGGTATAAATTTCGTAGAAGGCCGTCTGGTCAACCCGATGGAGACCCGATTCCTACTGATGAACTCTTGAGGTGAGTTCCAACCTAGGAACATTGGCTCAAGCCGGCATGCTCTGATCTTTATGCGAGAGAACACCACTTACGTAAGGCCTGATAATTGCTTTCTTGTTTATCCTTGGATGCGGGTGTTTAATGATTCACCTTTTGGATTTTTAAGGTGGGGCGGAACCATGTGGAGTAGCTTATAGAGAATAATTTTGCTCTCCGAGACACACTTATCGGGCAATCGCTGCTTGTTCAGGTACATTCCCTATATATGCCAAAATAAGATAAGATGCGTGTATGGATGCTATAAATGAAGTGCATTATTGATGTTTTCCTTAGCTTGTAGGATTTCTTGTCCCTTTCCTTGTCAGATACAGATGCAGCCAAGCAGAAAAATGAGGAGGAGACTGCAGAACTCCGACATCGCATGAGCGACCTTGAGGGTCAGCTGGAGGCTACTACCCAGGAGCGGAGGAGCAAGCAAAACTTGGATCGTGTGCACCCCAGTAGCACCAGTCCTAGAGAAGTAAAGATGTCAGCCCATCGGCACCCACCTATAGTGGCTGAGGATTCAAACAGTGTGCCTATGACAGAAGGCAGGGAGGAAGATGAGAATGAGGTTGGTGATTGGCTAGTAAGCCCCGAGGACATTTCATCCTGCCCGGCCGGTAGTTGCGGGCATGCCTAGCTTTTACATTTTCATTTTGCTTTTTATTTCAGATTTCAGCTTGTACCCTCGATACATTGGGGTTTGAATAATTTGGATTTGTTATTTTGGTTCTGGTTTGGTAGGCTAGATGTTTGGGATATTTGAGTGGTTTATGCCCCCGGCTTTCATTGAATAAAATTGATTGGCACTGGCACCAGCTTTCGAAAATGTATTATAGGGCTGTTTATAGGTTCTATATGGATCTGAAATGTCAAAATTGCTTTAAATGCCGCCCGAAAAATTAACTCCATGCCGCTGGCGGCATGATTCATATCGCTAAGTGCATCACCTCAAAACAGCCTATACCCATATTGCTAGCGGCATCAAGTGATATTGCCCAAAACAATCCATGTCGCCTGTGGCATCACCCATATCGCTGGCGACATCAACTTTCTAAAAACACAGATTCGGCCATTTCTTCAAATTTTGCTATGGCGGGCCACACTTAACAGCTATAGGCTTCCTGCGGAGCCTGGGGAACGCAGATTGGGGGGAACTAGAGAAATTCGGGCTCTATCATGACTCTAACGTTTGCATAGATAGCCCTTTTGGGTTTTCAACCTAGCAGACTTATTCCGACTTTTGCATAGACCTAGATGCTTTCAGTCTATCCGGATTTTTTTAGACTGATGTGCTCAGTGCACCCTCGATTAAGCTTACTTGTGGTCACCAGACATTCATACAATCACAAACATAGAGGTATTAGTACGAGAGACTTTTATCAAGTGAATCTAATTTGAGTACAAGATGTTGGCAATCATTTCCATTAATAGAACCCTTGGTGTTAACCAGCCTTTACAGGTTTTCAAGTTAGCATCTGACTATTTTTCTCTCGTGCCCTAATTTTTGTTGAATCGCCCTTTTTGGGTTTTTAGTTCAGCGAGCGATATTGACTTATCCCCTAATTTTTGTACGGCCGGTTTGCAGGAAACCAACCATCAGGTGTCACCATAATTTTTGTCCGATTAGTAAAAGACCAAAAGGCGGGTGATTATCATATATATTTTTTTTGGTGTGACGCTTTTTTGATTTATTTCTTTTGTCTAGACCTAATAATGCTTAAGCCTGTCCTGATTGACTAGATTGATGAACTCGCTCTTGTCTGTGCTCATGACTTTAATAGCCCCACTTATTTGGTACCATCTTCGGTCACATGACAGCCTTCTCAACTTGATCTAAACTTAACATCGGTATCGGAAGGTCTCAGATGCTCCAGTGCCGAGTCTATGATTCTTGGCAAGGGTGTTGGGTATCTGATTTGTTGTTGTGTGCTTGGTTGCGCCTTTGTAGATTCTCCAAGGTCCTTAGTGCCTTGTGTGCTTATTCATCGGGTAACCTTGTTTTTATTTTGGTTGACCCTATTGCAAGGTGTTTAGTTCATGGGAGTTTTGGCGCTTACACAGAGCCTTATTGATTAGTTCTATTTTCGTTCTGATTGCTATTCTGAATGCTCCTTCAGTCTATGGTTTGTACAGCCCTTCCTGTTTAGGCCTGAATTTGCCCCTTATACCAATGGTGGAGGGTTTTGACCAGGTGATATTTGGTTTGGGGGCCTTTTACTTGGTGCCTTTGAAAGGTGAAGTGGTAGCTTGTTTTGTTGGTTTATTTGGTAAGGTGATTGCGACATCGGTTGTTCGCTCATCTTTGTGACTTGTGGGATGAAGGTGCTTGCCCTCATACTTGATGCTCTAGGCAGTGGTAGCCCCTGATCTTTGTTAGTCAAGGGGTTTGATGTGGTTAATTTGTTCTGGGTGAAGATGTGTTTCTCTATGGATTTGGTCATTTCCTTAGCGGTGACATTGGTCTGAGATTCGGCTATGATGTTTATTTGATGGAGGTTAGGCTTTATCAGTTGTTGGTGGGTATATGCCTCAATTTTCCATTTCAGGGGACCAATTGATACTTCTTTGGTAGCTTGAAGGTGTACCGCTGCGGGGTTGCTGAGTTAATTTTGGAAGAGACCCATGGTGTTCAACAATCTGACTATTGATCTGAGGACCAAGAAAAAGCATTATCGCGGTCTTTAAGCACTTTATTATCTCACATGTGTTTGACAGGAGTTAAATTATTAGATTTGATTACCACATAAGAGCCTTCATCTGTACTCAGATTAATTTCATTCAGAAAAATATCCCGAATACTAGAAGCATCATACATATGCTCATATGAATGCGTGGATGAAATAGTAGAGACACAACATAAGTAAGGAAAATTGAAGTTGCTTATGGAGCCCAAAGTTTGGTGCATAAAAAGTCTAAACTCTAAGGACTGCAAATCATGGCTTTTCATCCACGGTGGCAAGCTGAGTCTCATTGTGCTTGGTACTTGGACGAGGTGCCTCTCACTTGACTTTGCTCCCCGGTGAGGACCTCGGTGAACTGCCTTATAGCCTTGATTACCGGGTTCTTTGTTTCATTTTGACCATGCTTCTTTGCTAAGACTATCATGGCTTTGATCATGGTGGTCATAACCTCATTGGCTTCTTCATTGAATGACTATCCGTCCTTGCTGTCGGAGCGAGACTTTCCCTCACCATTGTAGTAGATGGCCTGGATGAGATCTTGCGACGCGATCCCTTATTTAGGAAAGCCAATATTGATCGTCCGTGTCTGGTCGCCAAACTCTGGTAAGGGGCTGGATGCTCTCTCAGGGTCGACAATCTTCTTATCCTTTACCAGACGTTCGATGGTGTGAACCAAAGTTTTACATTGATTGGTGTGGTGACCTGACAGCATGTGATATACGCAAAAGCCTTTTCCTTCTTCTCTCATGGAAGGATTGTATTCGCGAAGGGGTTTGAGAAGGCCAGCTTCCTTCAATTCAACAAAGATTACATTAAGCGGCAGTTTCCATGGATTTATGCTACACTTAAGACCATCATTTAGCTGACTAGTGGCAGCTGGTGCCAGTTTCTGAGAGGTCTCTTGGCCCACTAGGATTTAAGGTAGGGGTATGGGTGAGTCAGTGTTTAAAAAGACCTGGTTCGCCTCTGGTTGGACGCTTCCCTCTTTCTAATTGCAGCCTGCTGTCATCAATTGATGCGAGAAGGCTTTAACTTTATATTGTATGACTTGGTCGTACTGAGGAGGTGTCGGGGTGGTGGGGATCTTAAATTGTGATGGAGTGACCAACGTTGGAGGCAAGGTATTAAAGCATGATGGAAGATTTGGACTCTGGGCTCCTTCCCTTTGTCCGGGGTAATCGGTTGGTGGTGATTGCTAGAGTGTATTACTATCAGGTGTCATGCCCGGAGATCGCATGACCTGGTCAAAGTTCTGACTTCCTAGGGCTTTCTTGACGGATACACATATTAGTTCCTGAATGATGTTTCGGAACTGATCCTAGTTCAGAAATTGGATGATAGCGGTGGAGATCTCTGACCCAAGAGATGGAGGGTGAACTGCTACTCCTGAGGTGGGGGGAAGACTAGTCTATTCTCTGGGTGAGGCAGACTTGTCATTGCGAGGAAGAGACATGGCTAGTTGTGAAGGTCTCGGTTCAGGAGGAAGACTGTTTAGGATCATGAATCGTGGGTCAGTCCATGAATGGGTTATAAATGGTATGGATGGTATGTATGTTTTTTTTAGAAGCAGTGCATGATATGTATGGCTGCACGTAGGTGTGGTTAGAGATGACGCAATGGCTTATCCCTCCAACACACATAGGACGTTTGTATCAAATGCCACTATAGTGATATGTGGTAATGCAACAGAAGCACAAGAGAAGTCCTACATATGTTGCTAAACTTCTTCCACGGGCGGAAGTAATAAGGGTAAGTTGATTCATTTTTGGCTCTTGAAGCTGATGCATGGGGGTGCATGATTACGGAGTATATAGCATGCAAATCGTCCCTCTTCCAACCTTATGACTCCCGCGTAACGCCTCTTTGGAAGGATGGAGTTTTGGCTTCTTCACCGGTAATGGCAAAAGAAGCACGTCCCAATTATTCTATTTGTTCTAGTGATCCTAAACGAATGATGTGCTAAGGCTTTTTCTAGCGCGGCTTTGGTATAGGGTTGTTGATGTAGAAGGTTCTCGTTTACCTTGATTCCATGTTACTCAACCACTACCCAAATAGGTGCGATCGTAGGAGTTTACGTGTTGGTTAAAACAAGTGATCCACCCACTAGGCATCCTCAATTCCAACAGGGCATGAGTGATACTTTCATGAGCTTCTCGGGTAAAATGGGGCACCTAAAAATTATCGAACTATCTACACGCGTGAGGATAAAACATTATGAAAAAGAATGAAGTTTTAATTTGGCCAATGATTTCAATACATCATCAAAATCCTTTAAACTTTGTGAAAAGATAAGTTCAAGTTTAAAGAGAATATCCCCAGCAGAGTCGCCACTGTGAGCGGACGACGTTCTACGAGGCGGCTGCAGGGCCGGGCCCATGGACCGACCTCGTTAAAATGACGGGGGATGAGTGATATGATTAAAAAATGGTTTTGCATATTTTAATGCTCAAAGGGTACGAAATCAAAATCTCATACTTAAAACAGAGTCGCCACCCGGTTCAGCTCAACCAGGAAATTTTTGGTACGATTTTCCCACCGGGTGGTTGGACCATACCTTAAGTAGAGATTCTGAGTTCGGATGATGTTATCTAATTTTCATTAGGCCAAGTTAAGATACTTCATTCTTTCTTAATCGGTTTAATCCATCCTATTTATTTGTGTTTTCAGTTATTTTATTGTTTTCGCGTTTGTCAAGCAATTGAAGCGATGAATAAGTTATTACAGTTATCCAAAAATAAGTACGGAAAATAAAATTATTACAAGGCTTCTAAATCCTATGCATTTTTTTATTCGATAAATAAAACACCCGAAGGCCTAATATACGTCTACCTGCAGAAAATTGTTAGCACATATACGGTGCGTCGTATGAGATATCTCATAAATTATATACAGTTAGCAAACTGAACTAGATCCGAGTTAGTGTGGACGTGGCATATTTCATTTACAATATTATGAAGTCCGGTTTGATGGCTAAAATGAGATTTGAACGGTGTTTGCAGGGAAATTCCGTTTTTAACCAAATTTTAGATTCGATCGTTGTTTTAACCGGATTGTTAGTGAAAATGCCACATGTTATAGGGTGGGGTGTGTTTTCAGAAGGTTTTGGACCTCCATCGTTGCACTGTGTATCCAAGTTTTGGAAAAAAACTAAGTCGAAAATAAACGAAATGAAAATAGCTGTCCAGAAAGTCATGTTGCCGATCGCTGACGACATGGCTGATGCAGCCGGCGACATCAATGATGTCGCTAGAGGCATCAGTATGCAGGCAGGCTACATGGCTTTCTGAGTACCATAAAGAAAGGGTCCTACAAGAAAGTGAGGTCTCTAGGGAATGTGATGCCTCCGGCGACATCAGTGATATCTCTAGCGACATGGGTGATACCGCCGGCGACATCACATATCTCCGGCGGCCTCAATTTCTTGGAGCAGCAGCGGGCAGCAGTCATAAACGACCGAAAACCCAAAAATGAACACAAATCAACAAGAATCAGCACAAATCAGTAATATTAATGCCAAAGAGCTATGAGACTTAGAATTTTCACCTCGGGGTCGTGAATCCACCTCTTCGTGAACTGAAAAGAAACACCTCCGGAAAGCTTGTAACGATGATTTAGTAGTCAATTTAAGAGTTTTAGATCTTTAAATCCTATCAAGTTGATTTTAACTTAAAGACCTACTGATTTTAAGCTCACAATCAGAGAGTTCAAAGAAGAAAAATCAGAAAAAATAGATTAGAATCCTTTTTTCTACCTTTTCTAATTCTTATCTCACTAAAATCTATTTTCTCATTGTAACTTTAAATTTTCCCAACAAAATCCACTCTAATTTCAGCCTCTTCTCCCAATTTCAACTTGCCACTTCTAATTGCAGTTCCCCCCTACATACTAAGGTATGCTTTTATAGGCAAATTGGGGTGGTTTTTCGAGACCTTTTTGACCAATTCCGCCGAAAGTGGCCGAAAGGCTGTATGTGCAAGGATCCGCTTCGGGTCATGCCGTCAGCGCCATGCTGATGCCGCCGGCGGTATGGCTGATGCCGCCGGCGGCATGGCTGATGCAGCTAGTGGCATCAGCCTTTGGCAAGCCGACAGCCAGTGGGCCCAGGAGTCTAAAAAGTAGTAAAAAGCGGTTAAAAGTGGGTAAAAGTGGGTCAAAATGTATCTTTTTGAATTTTAATGATATTTTAATGGGTATTTTTAATTTGGGTGTAAATCATCGGTTCAAGCTCCTATCGGACGCGTTATCGGCCACGTCGAACTAGATTCTACCAAATATAAAATTCGCAATGAATATTATTTTGGTAATAAAAATTCTAAAGAGAACTTTTATTATAAGCCATTAAAATTGGGTACACGTCATCATCATCTTACGAGAGGAACTGTAAAATCCCGTGCTCTCAAACAATTCAATTGCAGCATTTGGAAAACTTGTCATACCGATTTCCAAATGTGTGATGTGAATACTGTTAAGTTGAAAACTCTATCAAAATGGAAAAAAAAAATATTGATCGGAACACATCCATGATCATGCCTTCACCAAACAACAAGTCTCGTGCTAATTTGCCAAGAGCATCATTGAGCACGTGTAAGTCACGAACACCAATCCCCCCAATTTAAATCCTCTACAACAAAGTTTTTCAGAAACAACAACAGTTTAGAGTTGCATAATTGAGCTCGTCCATAGAATTAGAAAATTTATCGGTTGTCGAACCATCTTTTTAGAATTAATCCAAAAAGCAATTATCTTGAGAGCTCGTCAAAACCAATTTAACAATTATTAATCCACCGGCTACAGAAAAATAATAGTTAAAATAAATTTATTTTCGCCAAAGTAGCTAAATAATAAGAGATCTTATTTCCTTCTCCATGAACATATGAAAAGAAACAAAAAATAAAACATGCCACTTACGTAAATAGCATTGTCATACAAAAGTAAATATTGTTAAATATAAATACAACACATACATTTGAAGACTATATAAATCTAATTTTCACATGAAGTTTAGTTACTAAGTTAATATTTTTTACCCATTCAAAAGTTAATCTTTTTTATTTGATTTTTGTTCAAGTTGTGTTATCAACCAAATTAAAAAAACTTTTTTTCTAAATTTTTTTTTGTCTCATTGGACTTATAATAATAACAAAGAAAAACCCCATCTCACCCACGCGAATGGGAACTCAAACATCGAAACTGTGACTTATAGATCACAGCTTCAGGCTCAACCACTAGGCTAAGACATTTGCCACTAAAATTTGGTATATGAAATGCAAGGTATCGATTCTCGTTCCTACCAAATTAAAAAAGGGAATTTGTAAAGAATGCATTAAAGTTAAATTTATTAATAAAAATATCCTAAACAGTATTTATTTCTAGTTATATCATATTTTAACTTTTAGTTTTAGGGAATACGTGAATATATATAGTCGGTCTTTTCAGGTACTATTCTTTTTCCATCTTTCTTTTCCCGTTCTTATTCTCTGTTCTCTCTGCTGCGATTTCTTCTCCCTTGTTTCCCGATTAGATCTGCGTTCATTTCCTCGTTGATTTTCGATCGTTTTTCTACTATTTCCGATCGTGATTCTTGAGTTTTCTTGCAATTTTTGAGGTATCGTCATCCTTTTCAATTATATGCGATTTAAGAGTAAATTTTCTTCGTTTTCTCTTTTTCTGGTTTCTGTTTGCTTCTTATTCATCTCGATTTTCATTGTTTTTGCTATTTTCGTGTTTTGATTTTGCTTACATCATGTAATTCTAGAATATTATCTGATTTCTGAATTTCTACTTCAATTTCAAGTCTGGTTCTATTTTGATTTTTCAATCTCGATATGGATTTGTTTCTTGTTGTGGCACACTTCGGTGGACATTGGACCGATGATTTTGATTTCGTTGATGGTGATACTTGTGGAATTATTGTCCATAATTCTGTTACTTTTTTTGATTTCATACGAACTATTGCTGAGAATATTGATTTAGATGCTGATCATCGGATTCTTAAGATTGAATATAAGCTTTCAGGAAAGCCTTCTCCACTAGAGATTAAGAATGATATGTCCTTGAGATTTTTCTTGCATATAAGATCGGGTAATGTCATTGAATGGCCTATTTTTGTGACTAGGCTTTGTAATTTGATGGAACCAGCTGAAGGTATAATAAATTTTGTACCTCTTTTGTTAGTTATATTATACCTCTGTTTATGTCTCATAGCTTTGTTTATGTTTTCTGATTTTGTTACTTGTTAGCTTTATTATATCTCTTTTTCTCTGGTATAATATATGTTGTTTCAGTGTTTTAGTTTTATTATACTTCATTTGATAGTTCTTTATTATATCTCCATTTCTCTGCTATAATATATGTTATTTTAGTGTTTTAGTTTTATTATACCTCGTTTGTTAGTTCTATTGCACCTTTGTTGTTAATTTTGTTATACCTCTTTTGTTTTCCTTCTCTTGTTAGTACTATTATACTTGTTTTATAATTTTTGTTCAGTTTTGTTGTCATATTACATGATTGTATTGTTAGTCTATTAGTCATATGATATATGTTATATCCTTTTTCTGCTACTTATGTGTTTTACTTGTTTGGTGCTTCTTTTCAGTTTCTGCTGGCCCTTCTATGATTACGGCAGACGAGTCAAACTCTGACTTAGTTTCTGGTTAGAATATGTGAATTTGTCTAGAGGATGACTCTGATCATTCTATTTATCTTTGAAACATTCAAGAAAAAGCATTGAGCGAGATGGATAAGGATATTTATGATGAAATGGGTGATGTTAGCAGCAGTGGTGTTTTTATTTCCGATTCTAATGTTGACTCTCTTTTTGTTGGCTAAGTTTATATCAGTAATTCTATTTTGAAGGACGCAACTAGCTTCTACGCCATTAAGAGAGGATTTCAGTTCAAAATTGCAAAGTCGTGTCCTAAACAATATTGGCTTTCTTGTATTGATGAAAACTGCTCTTGGTTTTTAAGGGCTTCTTGTAGAAGGAATATTGGAGCACTTATCATTAGGAAGTTTGATGAAGTCCATACTTGTAGTGTCAATGTTAGGAAGGGTGCAAAAAGACAACTTACTAGATCTATTATAGGCAAGTCATTCAAGGATGCGTTCTTGAGGGATAAGAGATTTTATACGGCAGGTGATATTAAGTTTGATGTGAAGCAGATATTTGGGGCTGAGATCAGTTATTCAAAGTCTTGGCAAGGGAAGGAAATTGCTATGAGTATCATTAGGGTTCACCTCACGAATCTTATAGTTTGCTTCCAAGCTATTTATATATGCTGCAATCGACTAATCCTGGCTCTATTGTGACGCTGAGGAAAGACGGGAACAAGTTTTTGTATCTTTTTGTTGCTCTTCAAGGTTTGATTCAAGGTTTTTTCCACTGCCATCCTGTTGTTGTTATAGATGCGACCCATTTAAATTCCTGCTACCATGGAACTTTGATTTCCGCTAGTACTCCGAACGCTGCAGGTAATTTTTTGGTTGTAGTTGTGTTTTGTTTTGATTTGGCAGTGTTGTTTAGTACGCGTTATGTGCTTCTGCTCTCAGATTAGTGTTGGTATAATGTAAATTATACCTCTTATGATTTTTGGTATAATTTTCATTATACCTCTGCTTTCTATAATTTTCATTATTCTTCTGCTTTTTGGTAAATAATACATGTTTATATTAGATTTTTTTCTTCATTTTTTTACTTAATAACAAGTTTTAAGATGTGTACTTTTGTCTTCACACACTTCTTGATTGTATTTTTTATTAGTTCTATTGTCTTATTTTTAATTTTTGTATTTTCAGGTAAGGTTTTCCCTTTAGCATACACAATTGCTGATGGTGAGAACAATGACTCATGGGAGTGGTTTTTTCGATAGTTTTTGGAAGTGTTTACAGAAAGAGAAGGAATGGTTGTCGTGTCAGATAGGCATAAGGGTATTGATAATGCTTGCATAAAAGTTATCCCAAATGTTCCTCATTGTATTTGTACATATCATCTACTGCAAAATATGAAATCGTTGTTCAGATCAAACCCAGAAGATATGTTAAATCACTTTAAATGTGCATACAGTGCCTATTCAGTCAGGGTTTTTGATGAAAACATGACACTCTTGGATAGTATTAGTGATAAAATCACAAGCTATCTTCAAGATGCTGGTTTTGAGAGATGGAGTAGGCTTTATTCACGTGGGAGAAGGTATACACAAATTACTTCAAACATGGCTGAATCCCTGAATACTATGATTAAGGAAGCAAAACCTTTGCCAATTGTTTCTCTGTGACATACATGAGAAATATGTTACAGGAATTATTTTATAAAAATAGGAAACTTGCACAAAATACCAAGACAACTTTAGTGAAGGACCAAGAAGCTATTTTGGAAGTTAATTATGACCTGGCTTCTAGAATGGAGGTATCTAGCTGTTATTTCCCTTTTAATTGTATTCTTTACACATCTTATTTTTATTTTTCTCAGTTGTAGATTTTGTAATTGATTTTTGCATTGGTATAATGGTTTTGTGCACTTTATTTTTACAGAAGTTTATACCTGATTTGAAATAGGAATTGATAAAAAATAAAATTGAAAAGGAATAAGGAAGTAAAAGTCAAGGAGTAAGCTGTATGAAACCTTATATAATCAAGACATCCTGAATTGATAAGTAGTTTCTCTAAGTTTGACATAAGCTTGGTTAAACTAATCAGCTTAAGATTAGGCCTATTATCATAGTTGGACATGTTTTTATTTTTTTCATACGTAGATTTTATACCATATTTTTGTATTGGTATAATGGTTTTCGATACATTACTTTAAGTTTATACCTGGTTTTGGGTTCGTTTACTTTGTTTTTATTTTTCTCAGTTGTAGATTTTTATACCTGATTTTCGTATTGATATAATGGCTTTCTATACATTACTTTTAGAGAAGTTTATACCTGATTTTGGATTGATTTACTTTGGATTGATTTTTGCATTGGTGTAATGGTTTTCTATACATTATTTTTATAAAAGTTTATACCTGATTTTGAATTGGTATAATGGTTTTTTAAACCATATCTTTTGCAGGTTATACCATCTACAAGTTGTCTGGTCTCTATTTCTAGTAGTGGAAGTGTTTATGTGGTTGATATGGATGCTAGAACATGCACTTGTAATAGGTTCCAGTTTAACGAAATTCCATGTGCCCATGCTTGCGCGTTTTTGATGAAGAATCGTCTTAGTCCATATCCTTATTGTTCTGTTAACTATACTAAAGAGAAGTTTTTAGCAACTTACCAGGGCACTATTTTCCTAATTTTGTTAGAGGAAACATAGGTCATCCCTCAAGAAGTAAAGGATGAGATTGTGTTGCCTCCGGATACAAGGAACAAGCCAGGAAGACCAAGGAAAGATAATTATAAATCTGCTTATGAGGGGAGATCTAGGACTACTGTTAAGTGTAGTGTCTGTGGTAAGTTTGGTCATAATAGGAGACGTTGTCCAGGTGTATAGGGAATGGATAGCTATGTTTAGATTTATCAATTTGGCTTATTGCTTACTGTTTTTTTTTATTTGTTGTCATTTTTTGGTTAAAGATGATCTTTATACCCACTTTATTCAAATTTGAGAAAAAAATTGTTTTTTCATGTTTTGTTGTTGAAATGCTTGTAAAATTGTTATTAGAGTTGTTTATTATTGAATCAGGTATGTTATCCCTATTCTAAAACTGGAATAATTTTTATTATACCAATTCTAAGACTGATATAATTTTTATTATACCAGTTTTAAGACTGGTGTAATTCTAATTATACTCATTTTTTTCTAAATCATAGTCTATAATTAGCACTGCGCTTTTACGATTCCAGCATAAAAACAAGTGTTACAGAAATAAAACTGGTATATAAACTATGATTATAACTATTATACCAGTTATTAACAAAAAAAACTATTATACCAATTTATAAAACTGCATTCTATAGACTTGTTTCCACAAAAAGAAACTAAGTATATAAAATCCAAAAGTCTTCCTTTTTGCCAAAAGTGTGCGCTTTTTGACCCCTATGCTTTTTCTCAATAAAAGCACAGAGGTTGTGCTTCGCTGCGCTTTTGCGATTCAAGCGCAAAAGCGAGTCTTTTTTCACAACTATGATCATACCAGTTTATAAAACTGAGTAAGCTAGCTTAATGATTATACTAGTTTATACCAATAACCCTTTTTTCTAAATCTGAAAGTTGTATATAAACTGAGTAATCTAATTGTAAATCTGAAATTATAATCATTAAACTGAAAAAGAAAGTGCAATCATTACATGTATCTAATACAATTATCTAAGTTCTCTTCATTCTATCAATCTTTCTCTATCTGTGATATTGTCTTATTGTACTCCACTTCACTATCCCAATGTTTTTCATTTTTCATCAATCCATATTTGTATAAACTAAAGGCAATCCTTGTTCTATGTTTCTATGCATCGAATGGGTTTGGGATTGGTTTTCCTTCAATCAGGTACTCAATATAGCTCATTGCAAAAATCCCACATTCACTGAAAAAATAAAAAAAATAAAGAAGAAATGTTAATTATTTTTGTTTCATATGTTGTTTTTTGTTTTTTTTCAATTTGTAGTTTTAGATGTGTTATTATTTATAGTATAAAAGTAATACAAGCATACCATGCTCTTTGTTGCGGAATATCTTGAACTATCTCCAAATCTAATGGTGTTGTAGGATCCACCTCTCTATATGTTGGTGAGTTCAACAGTTCCTTTCCATTTACAAAGATGCCAAAATTGTCTATGTAGTACGGGATCATTGTTATATACCATTTTGCTGCTTCATTTGTGTCCTTTGCTCTTGATTCTACATACAAGGAGTCATACACATAGAATTTTCTCTCTCTTATGTCAAACCTCCCTAGCATCCAGTGTTCGGTACCTGCCATCATTGGGAAAAATACTTGGTCCACCATACACTAGTGACATGGACACATCAATCCCTGGCCATTCATATTGTAGTTTATCATGTTTTTGGCATCTAGAATGTCTTTAAGTTCCTGTTCTTTTTTAATTCCTTTAATCTTGACATAAGCATGTTTGATTTCGCCATCAAAAGCCAAACTAGTCATTGTGAAATTGTACTTTAAATGACTGCAATTTTTTCCCTTTTTTCTCAGGTAGTACAATATTACTTCTAAGTGCTATAAAAAAAGAATTGTGTAGAGTCAGTTTTCAGATATGAATGAAGTAATATAATAAGAAGCTACCAAAACTAATGTTTCACAGAAAGCTACACACATGCAGAAAGAATAAATTAGCACCTAGAGAAGTCCTAAGACAACAATCAAAGTCCCTTTACATGCATAACGTACAAAGATGAGAAGATCGAGAATTCAAAAATCAACATGGAAAATGGCTACAGGATATAAACACAGTTGCTTGATAAATAACAGATTAGTTATGCCCTTAACATATCTCAAAAGCTATATCTTGAATGGACAAGATTTTTATTATTATTCAACAAAATCATCTTCTTTTTTCTATGAAAATATGTTCATTAAGTACTCAATACTTTCCAATCAGAGATATATTAACATTGAACAGCATGCATGGCAACGTATAATAACTCATAATGCACCATATTCTCCAAAAGGGTACACATATTTAGAAGCTCATCTCTCAGAATATGCTGAACATGCTTCTCAAAATTCAAGGTACAAAACAAATTTCAAGAGAAATGGTAGCAAAGTGCTTCAGGTCAACTGTATGCAAGTTATAGGAAGTTCAATAATATAGAACGATCAATTTGTTTCCTATATTTCGATTTCTTGAAAGATATGCTATATTATACATTTTTTAAAACTTATTTATCTGTATTATACCTGGGTAAATACTGGTATAATTTTCATTATACCATATTTACAACATGTATAATTTTTGTTATACCTTCTACAAATATGGTATAGTAAAAATTATTCCAGCTTTGTATATTACATTAAACTTATTTATCTGTATTATACCTGTGTAAATACTAGTATAATTTTCATTATACCATATTTGCAGCATGTATAATTTTTGTTATACCTTCTACAAATATGGTATAATAAAAATTATTCCAGCTTTGTATATTACATTAAACTTATTTATATGTATTATACCTATGTAAATACTGGTATAGTTTTCATTATACCATATTTGCAGCATATATAATTTTTGTTATACCTTCTACAAATATGGTATAATAAAAATTATTCCAGCTTTGTATATTACATTAAACTTTAATAATTATTTGTAAAAATGATGATGTTAGAGGATGTAGTAGTCTTACAGTTTCTGAAAGGTACCGTCCCACTTTGTTCAGCTCAGCAAAGAACGTTCTCTTCGTTACTGTTGCTGCATTATATCGAAAAGGTGGTTCGATTATCTCCTCATCTTTTGCGGAGTTTTGTTTGCATTATTAAGTGTTTCAATATTAAGCATTTTGATAAATTCATCAGTATGTAAAGGATTTTTTTCTATGAAGTGCATTCCAAAATTTATACTTACTTTTTTATTTTCCATCTCCCTTTTTTTATGAAGTCATTGAATGGCATTAGGAGCTTCTTGTCTTCAATAGTCTCTCCTAAAGTAGCCCAGTTATCAAGAACATAGTGTACTCTAACCTTTTGGTTCCTTTTCACTTCCTTTTCTTCTATCTGTGTTTCTTTAATTAAGATTCTTTTGGCTTTTACTTTTACACGGATTCCTTTTTCCTTCTTTCTTGACTTATCTACTACTTGTTCTTTTTCCTTCTGCATATAGAAGATTTTTTGTTAGTTTGTTGTAGCATGAAAAGGAAGCATGATATGTATTTTTACAATTAATACTCATATTGTCGATGTTTTCTTTACCGCTTTTGCTTGCTAGGTATGACTCTACAATGTCATCAATTCTTTTCAGATCAATATTGTCCAAGAAACTACTTGATCCAGTCTGGTTGGCAACATGTTTTCTTTTATTAGTATTTTTATTAGATTGTTTATGTATCTATTTTTCTTTGTATTTTACATAATTAAACATAGACTTGAATTTAAATTATCTCTTGTGTCATATTTTGCATTGTTTCCATTGTTTTGGCAGCTTCCTTTTCTGCCTGTGTTGCCTCTTCATTTTGGACTTCATTTTTCTCCTGTTCATTTTCTTGTCTTTTTTCTTCTTCTTCTACTTCCATTTTATCGCTATTCTTTTCAAGATCCTGGCTTTCGAGCCCTTCATTTATCTCATCTGTTTCCATCTCTTCGCTTGCTTCATACCCAATGTCATTTGTTGACTGATATGGTGTATCTTGCTGTGTGCTTGAATGAAGCATTTCTGCAGAAGTTTTAATCTCTTGAGTTGTCTTTTGTTGTGTATTAGGATTCTGATCAGATTCATTTGAATCAGACATGATTTTGAAACTTGGAAGCGGCCCCAACTTTAGACTTCTCACAATGGCTGGATTCTTTATTCTTTGTTGATCTATGACATCCTTTAAGGAGAAAACTTCTTCATTTTCAGATTGGCTTTTCCCTTCATCTTCTTCATCGGCCCTTTGCTTTTTCTTTTTGTTTTCTTCAACTTTTTTAGTTGACTTTCTCTTCTTTTCTGAAATTTTAGTTTCCTTCTACAAAAAGAAAATTTGTAGCAGGTATAAGATTTATTATATCTATTTGTATTTGATTCCTTATAATTTTCATTTTTTCTATGAAAATATTTTCACTAAGTACTCAATACTTTCCAATCTGAGATATGTTAACATTCTCAAAATTCAAAGTACAAAACAAATTTCAGGAGAAATGGTATACCAAAGCGCTTCAGGTCAAGTGTATGCAAGTTATAGGAAGTTCAATAATATATTTCAATTTCTTGAAAGATATGCTATATTATACATTTTTTAAAACTTATTTATCTGTATTATACATGTGTAAATATTAGTATAATTTTTATTATACCAATGTTGAAACAGGTATAATTTTAATTATACTTATACCATATTTGCACCATGTATAATTTTAATTATACCTTCTGCAAATATGGTATAATAAAAATTATTCGAGCTTTGTACACTACAATAAACTTATTTATCTGTATTATACCTATGTAAATACTGGCATAATTTTCATTATACCATATTTGCAGCATGTACAATTTTTATTATACCAGTGTTGAAACAGGTATAATTTTAATTATACCTTCTGCAAATATGGTATAATAAAAATTACATTAAACTTACTTATCAGTATTATACCAGTGTAAATACTGGTATAATTTTTATTATACCATATTTGCAGCATGTATAATTTTTATTATACCAGTGTTGAAACGGGTATAATTTTAATTATACCTTCTGCAAATATGGTATACTGAAAATTATTCCAGCTTTGTACACTACATTAAACTTATTTATCTATATTATACATGTGTAAATACTGGCATAATTTTCATTATACCATATTTGCAGCATGTACAATTTTTATTATACCAGTGTTAAAACAGGTATAATTTTAATTATACCTTCTGCAAATATGGTATAATAAAAATTACATTAAACTTACTTATCAGTATTATCCCTGTGTAAATACTGGTATAATTTTTATTATACCATATTTGCAGCATGTATAATTTTTATTATACCAGTGTTAAAACAGGTATAATTTTAATTATACCTTCTGCAAATATGGTATAATAAAAATTATTCCAGCTTTGTATAGTACATTAAACTTATTTATCTATATTACACCTATAAATACTCGTATAATTTTCATTATACCATATTTAAAGTATGTATAATTTTTATTATACCTTTTGCAAATATGGTATAATAAAAATCATTCCATCTTTATATAAGATGAAGTATTAAATTTTTGTTATTACCTTTTCTGTCGACTTTTTGATTTTCTTCTCAATTTCGGTGAGCCGTTTGTTGGTCTCGTTCTTGTACCTGATTTCTCAACAACTCAACTATGTTGTTTAATTTGCTTAGTGCATCAAAAACAGTGTTTGTGTCCTTTTCTTCATTATTTGTGTGCTTCTCTTCATCTATGTTGTCTTCATCCAACAGATTTTTGTCATCCCTATAATCTGTGTTGTCTTCATCCGACAGATTTTTGTCATCCCCATAATTTGTGTTGTCTTCATCCGACAGATTTTTGTCATCCCCATAATCTTCTTCTTCTTCTCCCGTTTCTGTAGGTTGGGTGTTTTCTATATGTACATTAGAGTTAGTTGCATCTGTTTCATCCTCTTCCATACTTTGATTTTCTAGCTGTTTGTTTAACTCTAAACTTATTAGATAGAATCCTCCAAGATCTAAATTCTTTTTTTCCTCCTCAGTTATCTGTATTTCTCTGAATTTTATCTGGAAAACAAAAAATCCATGACTCAAATCAAGCAACCAATATTTCAAGGTCAGAAACATCAGAATGTATAATGCATAGAATATAGTGTTGTTGAACAAGCAAGAAACAAAGTATAATAATTATTGTGGCCTACGTTTTTCGAGCTCTTTTTAAAAATGTTGTTGTTGAGGAATGCAGTTAGTATATCCCGAACATATGTCATCCAGTTAAAAATCCTTGGCTTCACAGTACCATCTGTATTTTTGGCTTTCTGACAAATATGTCCGTCACATGCCTCACAAACCTCGTAGAACCAGATTTGTAACATGATTGGGTAGCCTTGTAAGATGTACGACCCTGGTGTTTTGTTTCCTTTTCTACACGCTTGCAAAGACGCTACTATTTGAATATAACACAAATCCCCCCGTGGTATCTCTTTATAATCTTCATTGAGGACACAATCAAAGTATTGTGGTGGAATGGTATTGTTCCTTGGTGTACCCATTAGATAGTATGCAATGAAATACACTATACCTATCTGGAAGGAATCCACATCTGCTAGATTTTTTTTGTTTTCTATTATTGCTTCAATATTTCTTCTTTTCCTTGGCTTGTTTATTCCAACAAAATGTTTTTTGGTATATATTTTTGTTGCCTCTGTTGGTTTCTTGTTGAATTCATATTTCCCCTCTTCTGAAGGTGGTGTTAGGCCAGAGATCAAAAGGAAGTGTTCTATGGTAAAATTAATAATCTTCCCACAAACTTTGAAGTACATGCTGCCGTCGTCATCTTTATTCTCCACCTCATGCATTATGAGCAAATGTATAAGCTGCCTTTTTACTCTATGTATTGGGGCATCCAAGAAATGTCCAAAAACTATTTTTTTACATCTGTTTTGCATTTCTTGTCAAGTGTTGATTCAAGAAAGTCAGGATGTCATAGTCTGACGTCATTCCTGGTTTAGATTTCCAATACTGGTCAGGTCTGAATACTGGAATCATTACCTTCAATAAATAAAACACAGATTGTCAGTTTAATAAGTACCTTAATGACTCTTTTTTGTATCAAAGGATGTAATGTAAAGTCTTTTAATTCATTAGTGAGTAAATTAATCATAATTTTATGATAAGGATTCATTATTCTAAAGCAAAGATTTCCTAAACAAATAGAATTATAGGAATAACTTTATGGCAAGAAGGATCTATTTATGGTATTAATAACAAGTTTCTTAGCTACACAATCATGATAAACTACATAAACTACTTAAGACACCTTCTCTATGTAATGTCAAGCAACAATCAAACACTGAATTGGTAGAAACAAATTGAAATATTCACGAGGATTGGTAATAAATGATTCAGCTCTTGTAATTTGACTTAGATTAACTATTAAATGACAAACCACTTGCATGTCAGTTAACACTTAATAGAAAAACTAATGTGTTCGTATCATTTTACCTCTGTATCTTCCTCTGCTTGATCTTCTAATTTATCTTCGATCTGTACATTTTTTGCAAATTATTTTCATTCGTTAGTTAAGTGTGCCATTCTCTTTTTTTATATATAAAATGTGTAAAATTCAAGGTATAATATCTTTTGTGTATGTGTAGAGTAGAAGAAACAAAAATAAATTAAAAAGGAAGATGTTAAATCAGAAAAAGCAAAGGTATAATGCATATTATACCACAAAACAAAAAGGTATAATACCTATTCCAGAGATAGCAATTTAATGAACATTTATGTTAACAATTTTAAAGTTGAATTCAGTATTTCATAGAAGACTTGATATGTCATCAAATTCAACATGCATTTACTTTTTTTCAATGATTTAAAGGATTAAATACCTTGTTCTCTTGTTCTTCTTGCCTGATTTTTTTTATGAACTTCTAAGACCAGCAGACTCCATTTTTCCAATTATTGCTTTCAAATCTGTAAGTTTTTTCAAATTAAGTTAAAATTTAGTAGAAACACTGAATTAGGTTATGATTTTGAGAGAGATTTGTACCTGATATAAGAATTTCCTCTTAGAAGTCGAGAATTTAGAGGAAGACAGTCTGGATTTAGGCTACAAACTTGTGAGAAATGCAGTTCGAATGAGAAATGTCGTTCGAATTGGGGGTTTCCTTTTCTGTAGTGGGTTTTTGTGCGGTTTTGTGGTTTTGTGCAGTTTTGGGAATTTCTGTTTGAATCTGTTTTTCTCTTTTTTTCTTTTGAAATGATTTTGAAGAAGAGGTTTGCTTCTTTTTACCTCATAGATCAAAAGTTCTAAATGATAAGAATGCCCTTAATTTTGATATGTCAATTAAAACAGGGTAGCACTGTAATATTTAATTTTTTATTAAAATTATCTTGTTACTTCTAGTATAAATATTTATTTATACATTACTGAAATTATTAATATCAATGTTTTAAATATCCAAGCCTAGCTCCGCCTAGGCCCCGATTAGGCGTTATTTTGTGACTTATCGTCGGACTTTTCATTCGTCGGGCGCTGTTAGGCGCTGGACCGATATATTGCTACCTAGGCATTGACTAATCTGATTTTTTTTTACTAGGTGCCACCTAGTCCAATTTTTTCCCAAATTTTTAAGGTATTGAAATAACTGCAATTATGCCCAAGGAAAAGGTGTGCGCCTGAGTGACAAGAAAGCTTGCTTTTCAGCCCTTGTTTTCAAATCCATAATAATAAGAACAGAAAAAAAGAAAAGCATCGACTTTTTTGCAATTGCTTTTATCGTTAATTACAAACTTCAAACTCTCATCATTAGTTATTGCAATTATGTGCAATTAATAATCTAACTCTCATCATCACTTATCAGTTGCTCTTCTTGCTTCTTCATTCCATGCTTATATAAGCTAAATGCGAGTCTTTTCCTAAGTTCCTTGACATCAAATTGCATTGGAAATGGTTTATGCTCCACTATATACTCCATGAAGGTCAATAAGAATATACCACAGTCGTTGAAATAACATTAGAAATTAATCAAAAAATTAGCTAAGCATTCATGCATTATGGTATATGGTTTTTTGTTTTCTAAACACATCTGGAAGAAAGGTTTATAAGATGGTTATACCATCTTATATGACTTAGTTAAAGATCTTCCACAACTGGTTTATAAGATGTATTATACCATCTTATACCAGTTTTTTTTTAAGAAAGGTTTTCTTACAGATGTGTTTAGCATTTCTCCTTCTTGACTCAGCTAAATAAAGAAAGATTTGATGTTCACTTGTAGATAGTTGAAGTCGAATTGCGGGGAAATCATATCATTCTTATTTGGAAAATAGATATACTTATTCCTATGAGTTTTATTATTAAAACTATTAGGATTTCAGTCCATTGCACATAATGAAAGCTTTAATTGTTGAAGAACTTACACTGGTGTTGGCTTTCTTCCAATTGTAATGAAGTCATTGAAAGGCTTCAACAATTTTTCATATTTAATCTTCTCTCTAATTTTCACCCAATCATCAACAACATACAGATCTTTGACCTTTCTCTTTTCTGGTTCGGCTGATCCATACTGAGTTGTGTAGGGTGCAGTTATATACTTTGAAGCTATTGCTTTCCTCTTTATCCTTTTATTTTTCTCTGGTATTTCTTCATCTAAAATGTGAATGATTACTTGATTCTCACCCTGTATATTGGTAAAATCAGTGAATTATAGTTTCTTCTTGTGCAATAGTAAAAATAGAATGACATTATACAAGATATTATACTCAAGTTTTTTTATATCATATATATTGAAATTTAGAGTTTGTTGTTTTATAGATTGTTACCTCATGTGTGGTAGGTTCCTCTTTGTCACTTATGTCTTCGTTTCCAACTTCTGTCTCTTTTAAGTTTTCCTCAAACTGATAGTGATGCTCTATTGCTTCATCGTTTTCAATTATTTTTGCATCCGATGCCTCATGAGTTATATCACAACTTCCTTCTATTTCCATACCATTTTGAATCTGCATATTGTAAATGCTAATAAAATTAATTTTTCTGTACAATTGTTAGGATATACATATACTAAAACTGCTATATTTTATGGTATGCCTGTCTTAAAACTGGTTTAATTTTAATTATACCAGTTTTAATACGGGTATAATCTTCATTATACCAGTTTTAGTACGGGTATAATCTTCATTATACCAATTTTAATAAGGGTATAATCTTTATTATACTAGTTTTTTATGTTTGGTTAAATTTGATATAATCTTTATAATCTTTACTATACAAGAGTTTTTGAATTTTGTTTCTCTCTTGTATAGGTCTAAATCTGAAAAATGTGTTACAAAATTATTATACCTAATTTATAAACCTGTCCTCATCTCCTTCTGTTTTAGTTATATTGTCCCTCTCTTCTTCTGATTCTTGAACATATGCTCGTGTCTCTTTTTTGTCCTTGATGTCCATCTCATCATATGTTTTCCCCTCAAAGTTGATTGGATTTCTAGGGATCATGAATGACGGAATCCCTTTTAAAGCTATCTTTCTTATTATGCTTGTCTGTTTTGTTTTGCATTGGTCAATTCCGTCTTTTTCTTCTGTATCCATGATGATTTCTTCAAATGTTGCAGATCTGCCACTTGTTTCTACAGGCTACTCTTGAGGTGTTGCTTCAAAGGTCATTGTTTTCTCAAATTGATTTTCTTCCTCGGCATCTTTTTGGTTTCCAGATGTTTCGTTGTCCTCTTATCCATTCTGTTTCTTTCGCCTTTTCAGCGATTTGTCATCTTCAATCCCACTTATCTTTCTCTTCTTCTTCCCAATTGCTTGTAATATGATTTCAATATTGTATAAAGACTTTTGTTTTATGCTTTTTAAGTATAATTGCAAAACTGGACTAATCAACACAACAAGCATGAGACAGGAATTAAAATGAAAAATGATTATTCAGATGATTCTTATTGTATAAGTATTGATGTTTAAACTAAAGGAAATGGAAATAATATTATAAAACATGAGAAAGTATTGCTAATCTAGATAAGATTTTCTGTATATTTTTTGGTTGTTTTACAAGTATAGAGCTTTTTCTATATTTCAGTTTAAATTTATTATACCAGATTTGCATTTGGTATAAGATTTTTCATACGTATGTTGTTCTATAGTAATTGTAGCCTAAATTTACAAGAACGTACTAGAATAGTGATACAAACTTTTACTAAGGTGCTTATTTAAATAATGTAAATATTTATAATATATTATGTTACCTTGCGTTTGGATTTATTGAATTTCTTCTCCATTTTATCAATTCTTTCGTTTGTCAGCTTTAATTGTTGTTGCATTTGAATCCCCATGGAAGTGACCTGCTTGCTCAGCTTTTTAATTGCATCTAAAATAACGTTTTGTGCATCTCTACCTCCAGCACTATCATTACATGCTATGGGTTGTGCGGTTTCAGTTTTATTAAAATCTTTATTTTTTGCTTTGTTATTCTTATCTGTGGTGTTTGTTTTTGTCTCCTCGTTGGCTTTGTTGTTCATAGCAGGCCCTTTTCAGAATGAATTTCTTCCTCTCTTCTTCAGTTATCTCCATAGGCTTCAAACACAACTGCATTTAATATAATTAGAATATTTAGTACTTAACTTTTGTCTACAAATTTAATATACTCTACTCAGCTATAACTTTACTAGTTGAAAAAAGCTTACTTGTGATGCATTCAGGCTGAAAATTTTTTTCTTCGGGTATGAAGCTTCCATTTTTCGAGAATATGTTGTCCTGTTCAAAATCCTTGGCCTTACAACACCTTTGTTTTCATGTATTCTCTCACAGACTATCTTATCACATGCCCCACATATTTCATAAAACCAAATCTGGAATACTAGTGGGCAGCCTTCTAGGATGTATGAACCCGGTGTTTTCCTGTCATCCCCACACTTTTTCAGTGTAATCAATGTTTATTTATATGATTCCCCTCCCCATGGAACTTTGCTGTATTCTCCAGATATAACACAGTCAAAATGTTTTCTTAGAATTCTCTTTTGAGTAAGAGTGCCCATTATGTAGTAAGCAATGAAATAAACAAGCATCATATAATACATATCATCCTGATTCTCTATTCCCTTTTCTATGAGACCTTCAATCTGTTTTTTCTCCATTAGTTCATATTCACCAACAAAATATTTCTTCATGAATTTGTCTGCTTCTTTGTATTCCTTGAAATTGTAGTATTCACTTTTCGGTGCTTTGAGTCCTGAGATTACCAAGAAATCATCTATTTTGAAGGTTAACACGGTTTCTGATACTTTTATGTACAAGCAAGTTCTATCTTCACTGTACAATTGTCGTATCATAAGTTGATGTACCAGCTGCTGCGTCGGCAACTGTGTTGGTTTGTCAAACAGATATCCAAAAATTGTTTTCTTGAAATCATTTTGCAATTTTGGTGTCATATTTTCCTTCATAAAGCTTAGTATGTCATTGTTTGAAGTTACCATTTATTTCGTCTTCCATTTTCCTTCTATATCAAATAATGGCTGCATTTCCTGTTCAAAAAATTTTAGGTCAATGTTTTTATCAACATAATAGTTAGATCATAATGTCGAGGTATTTCATGTATCATTTTGTTTTCTATGTTAGTATTGAAGCCGCAGTAGTTGTATAAAAGATATTATACCTATTTTATCAAGAGGTATAATGTTTTTTATACTAATTCCTTGTTAACTTTTTATAATAAGAAATTATCCAATGCTTTTTATACCTTATTAGAAGCTGGAATTAAACCTTTTTTCCTCTATAATCTATTATTTAATCATTTTTTTCATAGACAGTTATATTATATAGAAGTTCTACAGTATTATACTTGTTTCTCAACTGGTATAATTATTTATAATTGGGTATTTTAGTTTTAGAACCATGTTTGGATGTTTCAATGCAACTTCTATACTTTATGAATGAATGGAACAGATTTCTTTTGTAATTAAGATATTGTATGAAACAGATTTCTCCATTCTTTATTTTTAAAAGAAGCCCTTTAAAACATTGCAGGATTGATGATGAAATAATTATTATAAATCATAAGAAAAAAGTCTGTAAATGAGCTAAATTATAAATTTCAAATCCCAATTTTCATTATACCTATGTTTTCTATAATTTTCATTATAAACTCTAATTATAAGTTAATCCCATAAAAGGCATTCAAACAGAATATTGAAACTTGAAACTTAACTAACTCCAAGTATAACTTATCTAATTTAACTCTAATTATAAGTTCACATAACGGGTGGGCCTTAGTTGCTCCTCATGCACAAGGCACATGAGGCTTCAGCCTCAGCGCCGTAGAGCTTTCTAGGAAACTCATATGTGCCTAGGCGCACTAGACGTTTGGTTTCAGGCGCAATCTAGGCGCAAATATACTATAATTTTAATTATACTAGTTTAATCTCATCAAGATAAAGTTCAAAATTAGGCAATGCAGAAATGTGAAATTTATGTTGTATAATCTCTTATGTTTTGTTTTGATTTTGGCAGTGCTGTTTAGTACGCGTTATGTGCTTCTGCTGTCAGATTAGTGTTGATATAATGTAAATTAAACCTATTATGCTTTTTGGTATAATTTTCATTATACCTCTACTATCTATAATTTTCATTACAAACTCTAATTATAAGTTAATCCCGTAAAAGGCATTCAAACAGAATATTGAAACTTGAAACTTATCTAACACCAAGTATAACTTATCTAACATAACTCTAATTACAAGTTCACCTAACGGGCGCGCCTTAGTTGCTCCTCATGCACAAGGCACATGAGGCTCTAGCCTCAGCACCGTAAAGCTTTCTAGGAAACTCATATGCGCTCAGGTGTACTAGGGGTTAGGCTTCAGGCACAATCTAGGCACACCAAGCGCAATCTAGGCTCAAATATATAATTTTAATTATACCAGTATAATCTCATCAAGATAAAGTTCAAAAGTAGGCAATGCTGAAATGTGAAATTTATGTTGTATAATCTCTTATGTTTTGTTTTGTTTTGATTTGGCAGTGTTGTTTAGTATGCGTTATGCGCTTCTGCTGTCAGATTAGTGTTGATATAATGTAAATTATACCTCTTACGCTTTTTGGTATAATTTTCATTATACCTCTACTATCTATAATTTTCATTACAAACTCTAATTATGTGCTTCTGCTGTCAGTTTGTTTTTACTATTTTTAAAGTCTGTAATGTATCATTTTGTTTTCTAAGTTAGTATTGAAGCCGTGTTAGTTGTATAAAAGATATTATACCTGTTTTTTCAAGAGATATAATGTTTTCATACTAATTCCTTATTAACTTTTTTCAATTAAAAAAAGTATCCAATGCTTTTTATACCTTATTAGAAATTGGAATTAAACCTTTTTTCCACTCTAATCTATTATTTAATCATTTTTTTCACTGACAGGTATATTGTTTTGAAGTTCTATAGTATTATACATGTTTCTCAACTGGTATAATTATTTAAAATTTTAGTTTTAGAACCATGTTTGGATGTTTCCATGCATCTTGTAACTAACAGATTTCTTATGTATAATTATTATACCTGCTTCTCAACTGGATGTTTCTTATGTAACTAACAGATTTCTATGCATCTTCTCTATTTTATGAATGAATGAAACAGATTTCTTATGTAACTAACATATTGTATGAAAGCTTACCTTTGAATCTGTACTTGTACTCTCCTTGTCAGTTATTACTTGTTTGGATCTTGTTCGCTTTCCTGCTGATTCCATTTTCGTACAGTATGTGTTTAAAATCTAGGTTTAATTCACAGAAACAAATGACAATTTGTTTATTAACTGGTAATCAATCCAGTGTATTTTGCGTATAGTTGAGTAAAAAATCAAAAGAAAACTCGATTTAGGTTAATTTGAAATCTTATCTAGGTTAATTTGAAATCAAAAACTGACATGCTTGGTTCACACGCACTATTAATTGTAGTCGGAGTTATGGCGAGAAAGACGGCAAGAGAGACGGCGAGTGAGAAGCCAGAGATGGCGAGATCAAGAGGAGTTTTTTCTGAGATGGCGAGATCAAGAGGAGTTTTTTTCAGAGACAGCTGAATTACGTTTGAGAAGATAGATCGCTCTAGAGTAAAAATCACGTATGGGTTAGAATTATGTTTTTTTTGTGGGCTTTTTAGAATTAGTGATTCCAATGGCCCAAATTATTTTGTCATATTGCTGCATTTTTAAAAGAAGCTCTTTTTAGAATTAGTCATTCCAATGGCCAAAATTATTTTGCCATATTGCTGCATTTTTAAAAGAAGCCCATTAAAAAACTACAAGAACATATGAATCTATTAATTTAATTAATAATTATAGTTATCAAATATAACCTTAATTTATGTTGAACTACTATCAGGGCTGGCCCTGGGGTGGTGCAATGGGTGCCACCGCCTAAGGCCCATAGTCAGAAGGAGCACAACTTTTTTAGTTTTTTTTTAATTTTATGTGTATAAAATAAAAATAAATGTTGTTTTTTAATAGAAAACTATAGCATAAATTAAAATTTTAAGTTGTTTACTTATTTAGGTTTTTAGTTTCATTTTCTTCAAAACAATTGAATATAGTTAATGTTCATTTAAGTTTGTTATTAAATTCAATATTTATTTTTATAATTAGATTTAAAGAGTATTAGTCTTGATGGTAAAATGGCTAGTTGAACCCCAAAGATTGAAAGTTTCACCCTTAGAAAAAATTTGGTTTAAATATATATGGTCAAAATTATGAGAACAACTATCTCACAGTTGTTAAAAAAAATATACAACTGTCCTTTTTTTTATTAAAAAGACTCAATCTATTTGATACATATGTTATTTTGGCAAGGGTCCTAAAAATATCAGGGCCGGACCTAAATACTACTAAGGTAAATACTATTTGACGATGTACTCGAGCATTGGAGTGGGACGATGGCATGGATTCGATGCAAAACATGAAGCCAACTATGTAATGGTTGAATATAACGGCTACGAGGGAAAAATAAAAATACCAATCATGAAATACTATATAAGTAGCACTAAGTGAAAATTCATCAAAATCCATATCTTCCAAAAAAATATTGAAAAAATTCATCCTTGTGACGTCTGTATTGTTTATGTAATTGGGTAATATTAAATTATTAATTAAATTTTGGACTTTATAAATATTGGTTCAAATCCTAGCCGTAGAATATGAATGAATGGCCAGGATCATAGTTGAAATACACATTTATACATCTGTTTAGGTTTAATGTGATTCTTTATACCAAAAAGAACTTAGCCAATAATTAGAACGAAGAAAGAGGAGCAACAAGAACAAGAATTCATTTGTTGTTGCTGTTGCTGTAAAGATTATTGTGAATAATTCATCAATTAATTTGTATACAAAGAAACAATATTTTCACAGCAATAACACCAGCAAATGATTTCTTGTTACTTGGTTCGGTTACATCATTATCAAGATTCGATCATTTTCACCCGATATATGTATTATTAACATAATTTTCTGATCATTAAAGATTTTACTCTTTCAAAATCTTTAGCGAGTTTTTTTATCGAATTTCGGTTGTATTTTGTTCGTTTTTTGCAACAAGATCATGATCAAGGTGGAAAGAAAGGTATTAGCAAATCAAAGGAATCGCCTGTGCTGTACAAATCTTTAAATTTTCGACAAATTTTTCGTTTTTTTTCTATGATCGGTCCTTGAAAATTTCTTGAATATGTTAAAGGAAAGTTTTATTTGGTTTTGTATCTGTTGTTACTACATTTATAACTTGGAGCAATCTTTATACGCATATTAATATTTTAGAGTTTGCATACATGTAATTAGTAATATTTCGTTTTATATCTCTTATTACTCTATTCAACTAAATGAAAGGATGGTTAAACTTCTAATGAGCTTTTTTTCTATCGTATGATTTTTTCATGGTTAAATAACTAAAAACTTTTATTATACAATAACCATCTTAACTTTCCAAAAAATAAAACTTACAACCAATTAATTTGAAAATTGGAATTTAAATAACATGAATTATATTGTGTTTTAATTGTTATCCAAATTATAATAGTATAATTTAAAAAGAGTAAACTTAAAAAAAATGCCTTGTGGTTTGACCATTTTACAAAAAGGTCCTTGTGGAATTTTTGTTTTGAAAGAGTGCCTGTGGTTTTAAAGGTTAGCAAAAACATGATTCTCAAAATTTTGAAACCACATTTGGAAGGGATGATCTTGTACATTTTGAAGTGAAATTCTGCAGCTTTGTTTATAAAAATACAATACACATTAGAGATAAATTTTATAATTTTTTGAGAAGTATAAATATTAATATTAATTAAAAATTAACGATAACTTTAAAAACTCATAATAAAGTGAAAAGTTTCCAAAATTTACTCAAATCTTGATAAATAATTCACAAATAATATAATTGAAATATAGGAATATTGAATTTATTAAAATAAATAAGATATATCCGGATGTATACTTCTTGGACTTAGTGATTTGTTGTCTTCAACATATATCCGGATGTATACTTCTTGGACTTTTTTTGAATGAATACACCGTGAACGCAGCTAATGCGACTGGTCTAGACGTTTATTAAATAAATAATGCTAATCACAAGATATGATCAACCAAATCAAGTACATGAGAATAGCAATTGCGAGTAAGTAAATACATCGGAAATAACGAAGCCCATATTACGCCGCTTACAAGTAAATAAAAACCAGCTATAATAGATACTTGTAACAAGTATGTCCTCCGATGTGTCGACACCCTCAAAGACTATCTTGTTCCGTCATTTTCAAATAGACCATGAAATCACAAACCATAGTGCTATAGCAAATTCACGTTTCGGACCCGCAACAAAATACGAACTCTATAGCTCCATAAACTCCCATGGCGAAGACGGAATAGGTAGCGGAATCTCGAATAAACGAAAAAGCTGGTGCCAAATACTAAGACTTCGCGGTCAAAAGAATATAGCATGTGCTATCATCTCGCTATCCGTGCAAAAGGTACATACATCATTCTCCACAGCTCTACCTTCCCTCATAAGCAACATTGTTTTTGTTGGTAAGCTATTATGGAACAATAGCCAACCAAAAAATTTAATTTTCGGTATGATGGTAGATTCCCAAATTCTTCTGAATTTGAGAGGGGGTGCGCCCCACCTTGGTAATCGATAATACGCACGACAAAAGGATCTCGCTGAATAACCATTATTAGTCTTACACACCCATGTTAGTCTGTCAGCCACCCATGGAAAATTACATGCCAAGCTGATATCTCCCGTTGAACTCGAACCAATCACTCGGAAAAGAGATGGACATGCCTCATACATCCACGTTCGCAGCTGCCGACAACGATCCCTAGCTGTGATTCGTAGATTCCTTTTCCAAAACGGTCTATCTAAAGGATCTGCCCCTAGAAAGTACTCACAACCTTGTTGCACCGTGCAAGACTTCCTATTATAAAGAGAATAGATATCTGAAAAAAGAACGCAAAGGGGACGATCTGAGGTCTAGTTGTCATGCCAAAAGGATGCCATAGTCCCTGTTGCCCACAACGACCCTTGAGTTATTTTTAAAGAGGGTCTAAAACGATCCCTCCTTTATACACCTTTCCAAGTAGGAGGTAGATTTCGCAATTCAACCCTTTCAAAAGCCATCCACGAGTCAAAACCATAACGTTGTACACAAACATCGTACCATAACAAGTATTTGTTCAACTCTCGTAGTCTCCAAAGCCACTTCAATAATAAACTGCAATTAACAAGCCTCAAGTCCCTAATATATAAGCCGCCCAATTCCTTAGGCAACACAACCGTGCTCTAAGAGACCTTACACAGGCCTCTTGTACACGCATCTCCCTTTCATAGGAAGTTCCTTATTAAACAATTTAGCCTGTCAATGATAGATCCCGACATTTTATATAAGGCCAGAAGATAAATTGGAAGCGATGACAATACTAATTTAATCAATACAAGTTGGCCTCCATACGATAAGCAGTTCCCCTTCCAACCCGCTAGTCTGATCTGAAATTTCACCACTAGAGGATTCCAAGATGAGACCGGTAATCTCTTCCAACTGATGGGGGCTCCCAGATACGTGATCGAAAACTTCTCAACTTTACTACCAACAAAATCAGCACACGCCTGTAACACGTAAGACTGGACATTGACCCCCATTATCGAACTCTTACCATAATTAATCCTTAGACCCGAAATTATTTCGAAGCATCGAAGTACTCTAATGAACACAGGCAAAATATCCAAGTCAGAAGGCAAGAAACATATAATATCATCGGCGAATTGCAATACCGAAATATCCCTTGAAGAGCCGTCAACCCTGAAACCAGGCAGTAGGCCGTCCCTAATACTCGTATCTAGCAACTGTTTCAGTCCCTCAACAGCCAACAGAAAGATAAAAGGAGATAATGGGTCTCCTTGTTTAACTCCTCTCCGAATACTAATTTGATCAGTCGGCATCCCATTAACAAGAATCGAAGTAGATGACTGTCTTCTGCAATTCCTCAGCCAGGAAATCCACTTAGCATCAAACCTCATTCTTTTCATTACCTCATCAATATAAGTCCAGGATACACTATCATAAGCTTTGTGAAAGTCTAGTTTCAAAACAAAGCAAGATTGCCTCCGATAATGAATTGTGTCTAACACTTCTGAGGCAATAAATGAGCACTCATGAATGTTTCGTCCCTTGATGAAACTAAATTGTGATTCCGAAACAAGTTCTAAAAAACAGGGTTGTAATCGGTTAGCTAGCACTTTTGCTACTAGTTTATACATCCCATGGATCAGTGCAATCGGCCGATAATTAGATAAAGAACATGACCCGGGTACTTTTGGGATTAACACAGTGGACGACACCTTAATAGCTTCGGGCAGCCTGTTCGACGTGTAAAAATTCTTGAACAACCGCAAAATATCCCTTCTAAGATCAGCCCAAAACCTCTTATAAAAATAAAAGTTATCCCTTCAAACCTGATCCAAATTGTTCTTGATATGATTTTTCCGGATCATAGTTTTCCAACAAAACCTCTTCGATGTGGTGGCAAGTGTAATACACTCTCCGATGTGGTGGCGATCGGACTTGACATGTGGTGGCAAGTGTAATACACTCTCCGATGTGTGACTGGTTTAGTTGCGTCCAGGGGTTAATTTATTGCACTTTAAACAAGTTCAGGGTGTAATTAAGATACTTGAAAGTTCATGGGGCAAATAGGCGTTTTGGGATAAGTTTAAGAGGATTTCGATGTATTTAGCCTAAAAAAAGAAATAAACATGCCACTTACGTAAATGGCATCATCATACAGAAATCAAATACAGTTAAATATAAATACAACACAAATACATTTGAAGACTATATAAATCTTCTTTCCACATGAAGTTTAGTTACTTAGTTGATTTTTATTCACCCATTCAAAAGTTAATTTTTTTTATTTGAGTTTTTTTTAAAAGTTGTGTTATCAACCAAATTAAAAAAAACTATTTTTTCTAAAAAAAATTGCCTCACTAGGCTTATAATTATAATAAAGAAAAACTTCATCCCACCTACGCGAATGTGAACTCAAACATCGGACTTGTGACCTTTAGCTAGGATCACAGGTTCAGGCTCAACCACCAGGCTAAAATCGTTGCCACTAAAATTTAGTATATGAAATGCAAGGTATCGATGATCGTTCCTACCAAATTAAAAAATTATAAGAACATATGGATCTATTAATTTAATTAATAATTATAGTTATTAAATATAACCTTAATTTATGCTGAAGTACTATCACGACTGACCCCGGGGTGGTGCAATGGGTGCCACCGTCCAGGGCCCATAGTTTGGAGGGGCACAAATTTTTTTGTTTTTTTACAATTTATGTATATAAAATAAAATGAATTTGTTTTTTTAATAGAAAACTCTAATTATCTTTTTAATAGACCATAATATAATAATATAAATTAAAATTTTAAGTTGTTTTACTCTATTTTTTTAGTTTCATTTTCCTTGCAACAGTTGGATATAATTAATGTTCATTTAAGTTTGTTGATAAATTATATATTTATTTTATAATTAGATTCCAAGAGTATTAATCCTAGTGATAAAATGGCTAGTTGAGTCACAAAGGTTGAAAGTTTGACCCTAAAAAAATATGGTTTAACTATACATAGGTCAAAATTATGAGAATAATTATCCCACAATTTTTACAAAAAAATATATAATTGTACTTTTTTTATTACAAAGACTCACCTATTTAGTTCATATATTATTTTGCCTAGGGCCCCAAAAATGTCAGGGTCGGGCCTGATTACTACTAACATAAATGTTGTTGGGCAAACAAATATCTCACATTGCTAACAAAAATGGAGATTGTATGGTTTATATGTGTGAACCAATATCCCCAATGGTATGAGGCCTTTTGGGGTAAAGCCCAAGAGCAAAACCATGAGGGCTTAGACCCAAAGTAGACAATATCATATCATGTATGGGGATATGTGGTGTCCAAGCGCTTCCGCGAGCCATAACAAGTGGTATTAGAGCCATGCTCTGACGTTAACCGTATGGATACGGATGGTCCTACGTGTTAAATTCGAACAAAGGGAAGAAGGAGAGAATCGGGAGACTTCTTGAGATGCATGCTAATAGTAGGGAGGATGTTAAAGTAGCTTTAGCTGGTGATATTATAGCACTTACAGGTTTAAAATATACAATAACCGGTGAAACTTTGTGTGATCCTAATAATCTGATAGTGCTTGAACGTATGGACATCCCTGACCCTGTGATCAAGGTCACGATTGAACCCAAGACTAAGGCTGATATCGCTAAGATGGCGACTAATTTGATCAAGCTCGCTCAGGAGGACCCTTCGTTCCATTTCTCTCGAGATGAGGAAACAAACCAGACCTTGATTGAAGGGATGGGGGAATTGCATCTTGAGATCATTGTTGATCTCCTTAGATGAGAATTTAAGGTGGAAGCAAATGTGGGTGCGCCTCAAGTGAACTACCGTGAAAGCATCTCGAAAACCTCAGAGGTCAAATACGTCCACAAAAAGCAATCGGGTGAACAAGGACAATTCGCAAATATAGCGATGCGATTCAAACCAATGGAGTCAGGAAGCGGGAACAAGTTCAAGAGTGAAATAAAGGTAGGACCAGTATCAAAAAAATACATTACAGGCGTGATGAAAGGAATAGAAGAGTGCATGAGCAATGGAGTATTGGCAGGGTTTTCAGTTGTCGATGTTCGAGGTGTGTTGGTAGATGGCTCGTACCATGACGTGGACTCGAGCTTGTTGGCCTTTCAGCTTGTAGTGAGAGGAGCTTTTAGAGAAGGGATAAGGAAAGCAGGGCCGAAAATGCTTGAACCGATAATGAGAGTTGAAGTGGTGACACCTGAAGAACATTTGGGAGATGTGATTGGTGATCTTAACTCGAGGAGAGGTCAGATTAATAGTTTTGGGGGTAAAGCCCAAGAGCAAAACCATAAGGGGTTAGACCCAAAGTGGACAATATCATACCATGTGTGGGGATATATGGTGTTCAAGCGCTTCCGCGAGCCGTAAAAAGTGGTATCAAAGCCATCCTTCGACGTTAGCCATGTGGATGGATCCTCAGAGAATCGCACAAAAGTGGGGATGCCTAGTTTGATTACCAATGTCCGTGAAAATCTAATAGTGCTCTATGTAAGGCGTGTCCTCCATCGCATTAGAGATGAAAAATATCAGTTTGTCGAGAATGTCCGGATGGTTGATCGGTCGAGGGGAGGCTCGATGGATATTTGTTTCGAGGGGAGGAATGTTGGGCAAACAAATATCTCACATTGCTAACAAAGATGGAGATTGTATGGTTTATAAGTGTGGACCAATATCCCCAATGGTATGAGGCCTTTTAGGGTAAAGCCCAAGAGCAAAACCATGATGGCTAAGACCCAAAGTGAACAATATCATATCATGTGTGGGGATATGTGGTGTCCAAGCGCTTCCGCGAGCCGTAACAAATACTACTTGACTACGTACTCGAGCATTGGGATGGGACGATGACATGGATTCGATGCAAAACATGAAGCCAACTATGTAATGGATGAATATAATGGCTATGAAGGAAAAATAAAAATAACAATTAGGGCAGAGCAAAAAAACTAAAAGCTGAACCAAACCGAAAAACTAAATCGAATCGAATCAAATATATTTGATTTGGTTTTGGCTTATGACTTTTGCGATTTTTGATTTTGATTCGGTTTCGGTTCAGTTCGGTTTTTGGAATTACAGAATAAAAAAGAAAGAAAATCGAACCAAATCAAAAAAATCGAACTAATGAACCAAACCGAATCAAATTATTTCGATTTGGTTTTCGGTTTCTAATTTCTCCCTAATTCGTTTTGGTTCGGTTTGATTTAGTTCGATTTTTGAACCAAACCAAATTTTGCTCTACCCTAGTACCAATAATGAAATACTATATAAGTAGCACTAAGTGAAAATTCATCAAAATCCATATCATGAAAAAAAAATTTAAAATTCAGCAAATCCTTATGACGTCTGTATTGTTTATGTAATTGGGTAATATAAAATTATTAATTGAATTTTGGACTTTATAAATATTGGTTCAAATCTAGCCGTAGAATATGAATGAATGGCCAGGATCATAGTTGGAATACATATTTATACATCAGTTTAGGTTTAATGTGATTCTTTATACCAAAAAGAATTTAGCCAATAATTAGAAAGAAGAGAGAGGAGCAACAGGAACAAGAATTCATTTGTTGTTGCTGTTGCTGTAAAGATTATTGCAAATAATGCATCAATAAATTTGTATACAAAGAAACAATATTTTCATAGCAACAACACCAGCAAATGATTTCTTGTTACTTGGTTCAGTTACATCATTATCAAGATTAGATCCTTTCCACTCGATATATGTATTATTAATATAATGTTCTGATCATTAAAGATTTTACTCTTTCAAAATCTTTAGCGAGTTCTTTATCGAATTTCGGTTGTATTTTGTTCGTTTTTTGGAACAAGGTCATGATCAAGATGGAAAGAAAGGTATTATCATATCAAAGGAATCCCCTGTGCTATGCAAATCTTTGAATTTCCGACAAATTTTTAGTTTCTTTTCTCTCTTTTCTATTATTCTTGACAATTTCTTGAATATGGTTATTAACTTTACTCTCTCAGCAATTAAGAAAGGATGGTTTTTATTTGGTTTTGTATCTGTTACAATTGCAGCAATTTTTATACGCATAGTAATAATTTAGAGATTGCATCCATGTAATTAGTAGAATTTCGTTTTATATCTCTCTTATCAATTTATTCAACTAAATGAAAGGATTGTTAACTTCTATGAGCTATTCAGTTGATGGTTTATTCATGTTATGGTGTGGTACCAAATCAAAATTATGGCTAGCTTGCTTTGGTTCAGTGGTTTTTTTTATGGTCCCATAACTAAAAACTCTTACTGTAATTATAAACATCTTAACTAATTTTCCGAAAAAATAAAACTTACCACCAATTAATTTTCTGATAAAAAAATTTTTTTATATTATTTGCGGATAAAATTTTAATGAATGTTTTAATAACAAGCAATATATTGTACATTAAGGCCCTGTTCTTTTCAACTTATTTTCTGTTCAGTTCAGTTCAGTACCAATCAATTCAGTTCAGTATTCAGTATTCAGTTTCATTATTCAATATTCAGCATTCAATATTCAGAATTCAGTATTAAGTTTCAGTTTATGGATTATATCAATATTATTAATGTATATTATTATTCATAAATATTAAAAAGCAATGAATATTGATGATAATATCATTTCAATTTCAATTTCAATTTTAGTTCATTTTTATCTATACATTATATAAATATTATTAATTAATATCAGTAATCACAAATAACAACCAAGAAAAAGTAATCAATAATAATATTTTTAAAATTATTAATTATTATATCTACGATAAATAATTTTTTAGGAAAATAAATAAATAAAAGTAAAAATATTTTATAAATATTGATAACAATTAAAATAATAAGGTAATATTCATAACAATAATTGTAATAAAATATAAAATATAATATATAATAATAAGAATTTATAATGGTATATTTAATTATTATTATATGTAATAATTAATAAATTTTATTAGAATATATAGTATTATTTAAAGTGTTATTAATTATTATGTATATTAATATTTTAAATATATTATTTATATTATTAATTAGAATTCAGTTTCAGTATTTTTAGTTTCAATATTTTCAGTTTCAGTATTTTCAGTTTTAGTATCATTCAGTTCAGTTTCAGTATAGTACAGTTCAGTTCAGTTTAGTACATCTACGTATCAATTGAAAAGAATGAGGCCTAAATGTTATCCAAATTATATTAGTAATTTAAAAATTAACAAAATAAAAATAAAATCTAAAATACTTAAAAAAAATTTATTAAAAAAAGTGAATCATAATATTAATTTATGTCTGGTTAATTTTTGTATGTTTCTAATATATATAGAAAAATATTCCTTTTACCTTATTGATGGGAAAATCTCTAGATAATGTTCATACGAGAAACCTTACTGTGGCCGCTTAATAGTGTAGTTACTCTTTGAAATGTCAAAAAGCACTGCACATAGGATAACTAATCAGACATAACATTTCATTATATTATGGGTAACTTGAAATTTCTCACATTGGTTAAATCGGTAAATCCCTAACTTACTCGTACTTCAGATGATCTTGCCCAAAGAACTCTGGACGACTTTTTGTACATTTGGAGACAATTTTTTAAATAATTTGTAGTTTGAATAATTGGTTATTTTATTGCTGAAATTTTTAACTGTACACACAATAATCATTATAAAGTTAAAAGTAAAGGTCTTTAAAGTCATTAAACAAATTAATTAATCCAGATTAATTTATGTTGATAATTTTATTGGCTTTATCCAAGATCTATAATCCTTCAATAATGAGTCGGGCTTAGCCCGAACAAAAATCCATTATTGAATGTCTGGTAGGATAAACTATCTAATCCTTTTCTCAAAAGGATTCTTGGTTGATGGGCGTATTGGTACTTTAACCATTTATGTTATGGGCATAACTGAGTTAGCGCAAAAACCCGTTGAGTCGAACCACCATTCCACATGTTAGCCATACCAAAATATCCTAACCTTAGGCGGCTCACCAATAACATAATGCACCATGTTGAGCATAAGGTACAATGTGCCTCAATGGGTGGGTGGCACATGTGTCAATTCGTGAAACACTTTTAAGCGACTCAATATTTTAATGGATTATTTAAGTATTATAGGCTTATATAATGAATCGGGTCCATGTAATTATTTTAGATACAATGCATCCATATTCTATATATAAAATGAGGTTCAATGTACAAAATCATAATTTAGAACTTCTATAGGTATTAACAAATATTGAATTTTTAAACCAAATCTCATTTAGACCCGTAGAATTCTCAATTATGTATTTAATAAATCAATCATCACACTTATATATATCAATATGATTCATGATCATGACAATTATAATTACGTCTACTATATTTAGCCAAGATACTTGGTGAAATCGCTAAGTTTCAACAATTGTAACTTAAAGCTTGTTAGGGCCCAATGGTTTTACAACCATTTTGAAAAACATACAATTTTGCTCCCACTTGAATTAGGGTGTCACTATTTCAAAATTTAGCACCCCAACTATAACCGGTACCACGGTCTATTGGCCTAAATTCAAATTTAACATATTCAACTTTTATTGAATATAAATGCCACAAGTTATACCTTATTAAATTCCAAGTAATTTAATATTAACAATTTTAAAATATTAGAATTTATGACCCCAAATTAACAAAATAACAGGAATTTTATTTTGATACAATCTAGTTCAGCCGCTTTTAAATTTTTAAAATGGACTTTGGATAATTTTAAACATTAAAATTTTATTACTCCAAATTAATAAAATAACCGGAACTTTATTTTAAAACAATTCGGGTCAGCCGTTTGAATCTTTCAAAACGGACTTGGAATAATTTTACAACCATTACAATATAATCTCGGATTACAAAATACGCTCCTTCATTTAATATGAAACCTGACTTAAATTATTGGCCCGAATAAATTTAAAATACCCGTTAATTTTAAAACACGACTCGATCCAACCGTTTTATCAAAACGAATAATGATCTAAAATTATTTCAGTATCCCCGGGACACTCGGGTCCGTACCTGCTGCCCGTGGACACAATGCTGTCCACTGTGGACAGCCCTGTCCACATTGGGCGCCCAACTGGACGCCCACTCTGTTCCATAATGGGCGTCCAAATGGACGCCCAAAGTGGCTGGGCATAATCGCATGATTCTGCCCAGTTTCACAGTTTTTTTTTGTTAATTTATGTTTATTAATTTAATCAATTATATTATTTAACAAATAAATATTAATTAACTAAAACCCTAATAAACATAAAATACAACTCAAGAACCTAGCCACCAAGATCAACTAGCAATTATGGGAAAAATATCAAAAATTCAAATCAAGATTTCGAAACCTTTTCAACCGAATAGAAAATTTTCACTAATCAAGAACTTTTGATCTTTTGACTATATTCAATACCGATTAATTACAACCATAATTTACCAAATTAATCTTGTCCATTAATAAACTTAAAGAAAAATTACAAAAACCTCAAGAATAATTCTTTAAACTTTTTCCATCAAAATAGAAAAACCTTTTGAATCTTAAAATTTAATATAACTTTCTTTAAATCAAATTAAATCATTCATTACGAATCTGTAAATTTGATATAAGAACAATATAAAAATTTAAAGAAACTCATTCAAAACTTTTCCTATTAAGATTGAAAACCTTTAAAGAATCAAGAAACCGATCAACTTCTTGAAACAACCTCGCTCATGATACCAATTGAAGGGAATTACGATCGAAAAGATAACCCCGAAGGCGGGATTACCGGTTAAAATTTTCTCGAATTCAGAATAACCATTGATAGAGTTTCAAAACGATTTTGTTTTAACAAATAAAAACTTACTTGTAAAGTCTCATTGAGAGACGGATGCTATGAAGCTCGCAAATGGAAGCTCTCCAATCTCACGGGCACGAACTACTCTCAAACCAGGACCGATGCTAGCCTTATGGACAAAGAACAAAGGCAAAACACCAAGAAACCCCAAACCCATATTGAACACGTAGAATGCATCTTACAGGGCTGCCAAACGTGAATCTCATATGTAGGTTATATATGTTTTTGTTTTATTCATCTATTTATACTAAATAGCCATGCAGGGTTAGGGTTAGAATTAATTTTATTATAAATTTGTCCCTTTAAAAAATTAATTTAAAAATTAAACTTTAAGATTTAATTCCTTAAATAATTTCTAACCTGGAACATTCATAATTTGTAATTTAATCCTCAGAATAAAATAAAATAATTTCAATTTAATCAAGTTAAATGTCATACTACAAATTAATATGATTAACTAAAATAGTCAATTAATTATATTAGTACGCAAACATTGATTAAATTATCTCTTAATTAAATTTCTTATTCAGTTGACAATTAAATAAATACTATATGTAATTTAATTAAACGTAGACTTAATTTTATTTAATGAATAATATAAACTACATTATATTATACCATTAACTAAATTAATTGCTAGGAGTTACATAGATTATTCAATTACATTGACTTGACATGTCAATTAATTAATAATCAATTATTCATCTAGTCTTGTAGCATTTCATGTACAAGGAATTCCAGATCAGTATTTCTAAGTGCACGATCCTTTAGGTCTGTCCGTATGTTGACGATGGGTATTTTACCTATAGACTATAAGCAGATTCTCGCAAATCATTACATCCCCCAATTAGGACAGAGTACAGCCGTCTCTAAAAGATACTGAATCTAGTAGTTATCTCACAAAGTCCTTTGCCAACCGACATCAATATGGTGAACAAGAGACATGGTGCTTGTCACCCTCTTATACAGTTCATTGTATTTTTTGATCTAGAATAAAATGATAAAATAAGTCAACAACTTATTGGACGTCCTTATCCCTTTTATTCATCAAGTGGCCGTTGATTCATTTCAGTTCATCAAATCGAATGGCAATCCTATCACTTCAACACTACTATTAACATGTCATGAAATATACCGAGCATACCCGTACTTGTAATCCAATATTTAAGGACCCGTTAGTAATGTGCCACAGCATACCCACTTCCACATTAATAATAAGTTGAAATCAAGTCTAGGGGTGTTAACAAGCCTAGTGGCTCGCAAACAGTTCGAGATTCGGCTTGGTCAAAGCTCGGTCAGAGTTCGATGAGCTCGACTCGAGTTTGGGATTGGCTTGAGATATTAACAAGCCAAACCAAGCCTTCTAAGGTTCGACTCCATGTTCGTATAATTTTTGTAGTTAATAATTAGTGAAAAAAAAATTAATTATATAGATTGGTGAGTAATAATTATCCATTTACGATAATTATTCGTAAAATGATGATTTAAAATAACTTGCTACTTCTTTACAAGAGTGGTGATGAATATGGAATTGGATAGGATAGAACATAGAAAGAGACAAAATGAGAGTGATTACGGATCATGGTAAAAATATTATGATGTTAGTTTAAATTTTTTAAAATTATGTATTTCTTTAAGCGCGAATAAATTGCGTTCTTTTTTTGGAAATGTATTTTCCGATATTTTTTTGGAAAAGTGTAACAAAATATCATATTACTGATGCAATCCTTTTTTAACTAAAGTTACCATAAATTAGTTTTAATCATCAAAGTTGAAACTCTTTGGGGCAACACTTTTATTTTGTGTTGCAATAATTCATATATGTTAGGGCTCATTTAGGCTCGCGAGCTCGCGAACTCGAGCCGAGCTTCATTTTTCTAAGCTCGACGAGTTTCGAGCCGAGCCGAGCCGATCTCGAGCAAATATGTTCACGAGCCTAGCCGAGCCCTGCACTATTCGGTCTCGATTCGGCTCGTTAACACTCCTAATCAAGTCTGAGGACTATTGAGACCTACTCATCAAACTGTCTATGACGTACAACCATGTGACCTTGCTGTGCGGATCGTTCTAACCCCATGTTCTCAACATGTGCCTATGTTCATGATCTACTTTCTAAGCGACATAGCAACTACATTGCTATAGATCATCCAACATACAAGTCTTTCATTTTATTCATTCCCATGATTAAAACAGACTTAGGACATTTATGATTATTAATCAATGGATACTCTACTCATGTTATAGCATAAGATGTATATGCAGTAGATTATTGCCTTTACAATGTGACACCATTACTATATACATAATGTAAGAACCAATGCCTGGGAAGTAGGGCACACCAACATTTCCAACAATCTCCCACTTGAACTAGTTCACAGTAGGCATTACCCTAATCTTTATAGATCTAACCTAACCTTGTAAGCTCCATCCACGATGGACTTTTGGTTAGACGATCACTGACATTGTTCATGTGTCAACCCTATATAATGACATGTCTTAGACATAGTGAACACATGTTCGAACTTATGACCGGGTCCCAATAGCTTGTGCGATGGCCCCCATTTTTGTCGCGGAAAATATCAAGTATGTCTAGGATCCATCCATCCTAACTTACTTATGAACTTCCTAATTCAAACACCGCCACTTATAGCAATACATAGCTACTATGTGTCTAGTTGTTGTTGTAGAATTAATAAATACACTATATAGAGCTTTCAGCTCATTATACAACTTTCAGCAATCACAACATTTACCAGTATACATTTGGTCTTCAGGTATAAATTGATTTGATTTACGTCATAAATCTGAATATCCACGATCAAATTTAACGCCATAAATTTTCCTCATTTGGATCATCTGACCTAATCTATTTCATAGATCATAATCAATCGGATCAAATCTATATTCATAGATTTCCATCCTAAGGTCATTCTATTGGATATAATCTAACAACTTAGATCTGTATCCAACTAGAATGTCATGATTTTGCCTAATGCTTACATTGCAAAGTGTTCACTATAACTTTAGCAAACTACTTTCAATCTGCCCAATCATAACTACATTATCTCAATACAACGTTTGGAAACGTGGCCTCATTACTGATTAATATCACACCCACAAATTGTCCATAAAAGCATCATTGGATTGCTACTTGAAGATTCAATAGCTTCCAATGGGTTCCAAATCTCTTACTCATAAGCCATGATAAGAGTCATCACTATTCAAGAGAAACTGCATTTCTCCAGTTTGGGATTGAATCGACATGTCTTTTAGTGTAATTATGTCTTTACAACTTATGTTTCAAACACATGAAGCTTAAATGTAAAAATCTGATCTATACTTTCGGAATTTGTACGCCTTGAGCTTACAAGTTCAACCATGGTCCCACTACTTTTCTCAAAATATTGCATCCTTTAGAAAAACACCCTTACAAGCCTCAAACGCTATATTTAGGCAGGGTTGTAGGTGCAATACCCATTGGTTTCCAATGGGTACTTCACAAATAGGCTCAAGTAGATTTTCTTGTGCCAATATGAAATCAATATCATGACATAGATATTCAATCTCATGTCAACCATTAGATTCAGACTTCACAATTTCAAAATCTAGAGAAAGACACATTAGGCTTCAGCCTATCCATATTTCATATAGTGCTCTTTCAGTAGCCTCAGTCAGAGTGTGATGTTTCTAACCAGTAGTCAAATGAGATATGTCCTCAATCAGGTCTTGGGAGACCATTCAAACTAGGTTTTAATATGCTTGCATTCTTGGTTACACAAAAAACCTTGATATTATAACCTATATATTTCTCAACTTTATTCTTAGAGTCCTTGATATAATCAAGGTCCATGAATCTAATCTCATTAGCTATGCTAATAAAATTCATCCCCAAGAATAACTGACAAATTTGTCTATTTTCAGCTATCACGCTTTTGGACTTATATACACTCCCACTACTTTTTGGGTCCATTGTGTTAGCCGCTCATTCAATAACTTCATTGACTAGCATATACGCCTAAGGCCCTACACATGCTTCCATTGCACTTCAGGCTCACTAGGCTATTTGCTACGTCTACAAGTCTACTGAATAACTTCTACTTTATTTCACCAAGTGTTAAAAGAACCCACATGATCAGATGATTATCAATCAAATGATCCTAAGCTTTCTTTATAGAAAACTCACCCATATGTTTCTTGTTAACTCAGTACAAATAACTTTTGGATATAAACTAGATCAAGCATCCCATGCTTACCCCCTTTGCATTTATGTTATAGATCAAATTCATTTTGATCAACTCAAGGAAATGACTATTCCTAACATTTTAGTTTGGGAATCACAATTCTCAGTTATACCAATTATATTCATATCAATGAAAAATTGAATATCTAGAATCATCCATGAGTGAAATAGAAATAAAGTTCTCACTCTAAGTGAATAAAAAATTTCATCATTTCAGGTTCAAAATAATTAACTGGCTATCTTTAAGTTACATTCTTTAATCTTAATGGCCGATACTTGAACTCCATTTATGATTTGAGAATTCACTTGTCTAGATCCCAAGTATCTCTCATCTTATGTTCTTGCACATTATCAATGTTAGAACCACATCTAGTATCAAATACTTATGATGTTGATGAGAAATAATCATATCTATAACATAGATACCTCTATAAAAAACATTCAATGCTTTTCATAGACTCTCCCATATGGTTAAGGACATATTCTCATTCTATTTTTAATCTGCTTGTATTTGATAAGAGTATCCTTTGGACGTAGTACAGACTAAACTTCTTGTTTAGTCATTAGCCCCTTGAATATCAAGGCCTCATCTATGCCCTAATGTTGAATCGGTTATCCACCACCAACTCTGGCTGAGTCCTATTTACCAAACTCCTAGTTAGCTCAAGCAACTCTTGCAGCTCAACTATAGTCATACTCATCTATGGCTTGTAGCTCATAATGAAATGGTCATAGGATTCAAATAGGAAGGCCAAGATGGTCATAACTATTAACTCTCATACTAGTATACTAAGATAAACAAAACCCTTAATGATCTTCTCCATCTTCTACAAATAAGTACTTATAGAGATCATAGTATCCATCTTGTAGGATTGAAATGCCTTAGTGATCAAGAATCTCTCTTGATAAAGTTGCTCATGAAAATGTCTCATTAAGAGACCTTATCATAGCATAGGCTTGTGTATCCTCTAATTGTTTGCATAATTTAGGAAACTTTCTAGCCAACACAATATGTTTCACATCCCGGCTATCCCTCTTGAATTTATATACCACCTAAATTGGGCCGATTATCTATCACATATTCCTTCGATATCTATCTCAAAACTATCCACTAGTTCTTGAGCCCAATCAAGGAAGTGTTGCTTGGATAGCTAGTCCTTTTCAAGGATGTATTATAGTTTGAATAATTGGTTGTTTTATTGCTGGAATTTTTAACTGTTACTCTACATAGAATAATCATTACAAAGTTAAAAAAAGGTCTTTAAAGCCATTAAACAAATTAATTAATCCAGATTAATTTATGTTGATGATTTTATTGGCTCTATCCAAGATCTATAACCCTTCAATAATGAGTCGGGCTGAGCCAGAACAAAAACCCATTATTAAATGTCTGGTGGGATAAACTATCCAATCCTTTTCTCGAAAGGACTCTTGGTTGATGGGTGTATTGGTACTTTACCCATCTGTGTTATAGGCCTAACTGAGTTATGATAAAAACCCATTGAATTGAACCGCCATTCCACATATTAGCCATACCAAATTATCCTAACCCTACGCGGCCCACCAATATCATAATGCACCCTCCTGAGCATAAGGTACAATGTGCCTCAATGGGTGGCATATGTGCGAATTCAGGAAACACTTTTAAGCGACTCAATATTTTAATAGATTATTTAAGTATTGTCGGCTTATATAATTATGTGCGGACTATTGGGAAACAATGATCCGAAACACAAAACAGACTGGATCAAGTTTAAAGTAAAAAAAACCTAAATGAAACTTATCCGAATAACTAAATATAACAGGACCTAAGTACAGAAAGACTTAAGCCATTTTATCCGGACAACAAAGTTTTCATCAAGTCCAAAATAAGCTTTTAAGAAAATACTATTACCTAAGCATGAGTGGATTAGCATCCGGTTAGAGTTTGGAAAGGAAAAAAACTGCTAACTTTCTCACAACAGCATCCGGAAGACAGACTGATTGAAGATACATCCAGATTGGATAACTCTGAAGATATCTGAAAGATTTCATTCAAGATAAAGGGAATGATTTCAAAATAATTCCCTTCCCTCCATTTGGTCTTAGCTGTCGTCAAATATCCCTTCCCAAGAAAAGGACAAAAAGCTGACAGTAGAAAGAGAAAAAGGTAATAACCTTTTTAACCTAGTCCAATGGGAAAGACGCGTGGAGCACACGGAATGTACCACTGGCTAAAAGTTGGCGCATCACAAAAAGCCAAGGAAAATGATCGCTGACAACTTTTCAGCCTTAATCCCAAGGATTCAAAAGGGTCAAAATTGAGTCTGAAGGATCAATCAATGGCTCTAGAAGCACCACATACAACCTGATCAAGGGTGAAGATTTAATGCAAGCTCAACAACCCACAACGGCTACATTTGTGATAAAAGCCTATAAAAGGGAAGCTTCACCAAATAAGAAGGTTGGATGTTTGATATACAAAAACAAGTAACAAAGAACAATCATTCAATCAGTTTAAAATCCCTCCAAGAATCAAACAAATCCAAATCTGTTTTTAGGGATTCCTAAGTGAGCTATAAACTTACGGAAATCCAAAACCTAAACCTTTGTGAAAATAAGAGTGCAAGAATCTCCAACTTGGGTGAGTTGTGAGATTAGGATACAACTTAAAGTTGGTGCTTTGAGTGGGAACTCCCTGTAGGACTCAGCTTAGATTTGAGGTAGAAGTCTAAGTGGTATATCCTGCTAAAGACTAAAGGACTCAGCTAGGAGTTAGTGCTTCTAGTTGTATATCCTACATCCGAAAGGGGTTACCATCCGGAGACAAGTTGTAAGGCTAGATTCCTACTAGTTGGAAAGGAATCCACTAGTGGAAAAGCTCGAAGGAAGGAAACTTTGGGGACTTGAGTAGGCAGGGCCGAACCAGGATAAAATCCTTTATGTTTGATTTCTTTAACTCTTTATTTAATGCATTATATTGTCATAACTGCATCATCCGGATCCATCATCCGAATAATAATCAAACACGGTACACTCAGACTTTTTAAAGTTTGTTTATTCAATGAAAAATGATCATTTACCCCCCTTTAACCTTATAAAGACCCTCACATGGACCAATAAGTAGTATCAGAGCAAGTGCACAAACTAGAGACTTAACAATCTTGAGCTAAAGGTCCATACATTTTGATTCAAATATCAAAATGAGTTTCTAAAACTCATAACTTCTTCCCGAGGGTATGTCCATTACCCGTCCTCCACTCTTCACCGGTGAACACTACATGTTCTAGAAAAACCGGATGAAGAACTTCATCCAATCACAAAGCATGCAAGCATGGTTAGTTATTAAAGATGGCCCATATGAGCCTACTTATGTAGTAGAGGGTATGACTACCCGAAAGCTATCAAGTATGTGAGATGAGAATGATTTTAAAAAGTTGCGTGAAAATGCAAATGCTATTAACATGCTTCATTGTGCCCTTAGTGGAGCTGAATTTAACAGGATATCTGGATGTAAGACTATAAAGGAAATTTGGGAAAAGCTGGAAGTAACCTATGAAGGAACCAATAAAGTAAGAGAAGCTAAGCTTGATCTACTCCAGCAAATGCTTGAAACCTTCAAAATGGAGCCAAAAGAATCAATCAGTAGCATGAACACTAAAGTAGAGATGGTAAAGAAGGTGCTCTGGAGTCTCACCAAGGAATGGGATAACAAGAAGACTGCCATTGAGGAAGCTCATGGCTTAAATTTCTGTAGTTATGATGAGCTCATTGGTAATCTATTAACTCAAGAGTTATCCTTGGAGAGATACAACCAACAAGAAAACAAGCCTAAGGAGAAGAAGAAAGCCATTGCACTTAAGGTTGAATACACCGAATCAGCTTCATCCGGAGAAGAAGAGCAAATCACTGAATCACTAAGCACTAGAGATCAACTTGCTCAATTGACCAGAAAACTCAACAGATTCATACAAAAGAAAGATAGAAGGAAATTAAAGAGGTATGAATCTCGAAAATCAAAAGAAGGTACCTCTAGAAGAGACATGCCTAGAAAGAATCCAGAAGAAAAGAAGGATCCGAAAAAAGAAGCTGCCTATTTTGAATGTAGAGAAAAAGGCCATTTCAGAATAAAATATCCCAAGCTTAAGAGAACCAAAAAGTTCAAAAAGAAGGCAATGGTGGCTACCTAGAGCTACAGTGAAGAAAGTAGCAACTCATCTTCCATAGAAGAAGAAGAGACTACCAACTGTGCATTCATGGCACTAATTGATCCAGAAGGAACGCCTCTAAGTAAGAAACCATCCAAATTGAAGAATCAGAATGAGAAACAGCAAACACTGAGGTAAATTCTCATTCTAATTTTGCTTCTAATTTTGACCTTGCTAGAGCTCTGTCTATTGTAATCAAAAGTGTAAAGAAGAATGCAAAAGCAATCAAGTCCCTCAAGAGAGCAGTGATGGAGTTAGCAGAAGATGCTAAAGTAATAGCATAATACATCAATCTGGTTAGAGCAACCAAGCATATTGATGTTGTGGAAGAAAACTTCCTGAGGAATCAAGTCTAGATTATAAATGCAAATGTAATGGGACTAAGTAGAGAAATCAATCTATTAAAGGAAGTGTCCAGGAAGAGGCCAGAGGCAAAAGCTCTAAGAAGAGATCATCATCTTCCTAATCAACACAGATCCCAAAAGTCCTATAATCAAAGGATGAAGGAGGTTAATAGGTAACCACAAGCCTAAAGATATACTGCTGCTCAAAAGAGAAAGGCTAAGGAGGATTAAAACCATCAACCTGCCAACCAGAAGAGGAATCATGCAGCAGAAAGTGCACCTCCAACCAGCTTCCAAACACGTTTCGGACCATCCACTACTATGCAAGAAGCTGGATATAAAGGAAACTATGGGAAGGAGGATCTGGAAAAGATCAAAGAGAAGAAAAAGCAGAACAGACCCATTTTAGGGTGCAGGTTTTATGGGAAAAATAATCATATCACTAAATTATGTAGATTAAAAAATGATTATTATGATGTTTACCCCTGGCCTGAGATGGTTATCAACCCAAGAGGACCCAAATCTGATTGGGTACCCAAACCCACTTGATCTATTTTACAGGTATGCCTTATATCCACAGTAGATCAACACATCTTATATATTGATAGTGGATGCTCAAGGCACATGATAGGTGATGAGAAGGCCTTCATCATATTAACCTAGACGAAGGGAGATAAAGTAAGCTTTAGAGACAATCAAAAGGGACAGATCATTGGTCATGGAACCGTTGGATCTGAGTTAAAGATAAAAGATGTCCCACTGGTTGATGGACTGAAATTCAACTTGCTAAGTGTGGCCCAACTCTGTGATAAGGGAAGAAAAGTGACATTTGATTCCGGGGGCTGCTCAATTTATGATCGTAAATCCAACCAACTCATTCTTTATGCACCTAGAGTAAATAATGTCTATGTTGTAAACATTAAAAATGAGAAAAATAATATATGCTTGGTGTCTAAAGAAGAAGAATCATGGCTATGGCACCGGAGGTTGGGACATGTTAGCATGAACCTCCTGTCCAAACTAGGCAAAAAAGAATTGGTAGTGGGTTTGCATGAGGTCACTTTTGATAAGGATAATCTATTCACTACATGTCAATTAGGTAAACAACATAAGAAAAGTTTCCCTTCCATCTCATACATTCCTTCCAAAAGAGTACTTGAGCTCCTATACATTGATCTCTTTGGTCCAATCAAACCATTGAGTTTGGGTAGAAGAGAATACACCATGGTCATTGTGGATGATTATTCTCGATATACCTAGGTTCTCTTGCTAGCAAGCAAGGATGAAGCCTTTGACCAATTCACTAAAACATTCATCCGGATAAAAGTAGAACAGGGTATAAGCATTGCACGCATCCGGAGTGATAACGGTGAAGAGTTCAAAAATAGACAGTTTACTGAATTTTGTGACTCCAAGGGCATTGAGCATAACTTCTCTACCCCTCACACTCCTCAATAGAATGGAGTTATTGAGAGAAATAACGGGACCATAGTTGAGATGGCTAGAACAATGCTCAGTGAAAATTGTTTGCCAAAATATCTTTAGGGAGAGGCCGTGAATACAACATGTTATATTCTAAATAAAGCTCTCATTAGAAAAACCATAGAAATGTCCCCATATGAAATCTGGAAAGGAACAAAACCCAAAATTGGGTATTTCAAAGCATTTGGATGTAAATGCTACAATCTTAATGATAGAGAGCAACTAGGAAAATTTGATCCTAAATCTAATGAAGCAATTTTCCTTGGCTACTCAATATATAGTAAGGCTTACAGAGTCTTCAATAAATGAACCTAAACTATGGTTGAGTCAATGCATGAAGATTTCAATGAGACTAACCCTATAGGTAATTGAAAACTTTGGAGAAAAGAAAGAACCAGAAGTTCCTAATTCATTCTAAATCAAGAAGTACAAAGAGGAAGATGAAGGAATATCTTTTGAACCAAAACTACAACAAGTTAATCTCAACCCATAAGAGATTGACTTTAATGAAGGCTGAGAAGGAGTCGTTGAAGCTGAAGTAGAGTAAGTCCTAGTTCAATATGGAGGTCTGCAAAGGGAGATCCGGACACACAAAGATCATTCTATTGATAATATTTTGGATGATGTTCAAAATCTAGTAAGAGCTAGAGGTCAGCTCAACATGATGATGAGCTATGCTGCTTTTGTCTCTCTCATTGAGCTAATGAAATTTCAAGATGCTGAAGGAAATAAGAGTTGGATGATGGTAATGTAGGAAGAGCTAGATCAATTCACCAAAAATGATGTATGGGATCTAGTGGCACCACCAAAGGGAAAGTCAATCATTGGTAAATGGGTATTCCTGAACAAGCTTGATGAATCCAGAATTGTGGTAAGGAACAAAGCAAGATTGGTTGCCCAAGGCTACAATCAACAGAAAGGGATTAACTTTAAAGAAACCTTTGCCCCAGTTGCAAGACTCGAAGTGATCTGGATTCTATTTACTTTTGCATCATTCATTGGATTCACATTGTTCCAAATGGATGTAAAAAGCACTTTTCTCAATGGAGTCATCCAGGAAGAAGTCTATGTGAAGCAGCCACATGGATTTGAAGACCTAAAGCATCCGGATCATGTGTACAGGCTAAGGAAGGCTCTCTATGGATTAAAGCAGGCCTAGAGCTTGGTATGAAAGATTAACCTCATTCCTTATATCCAAAAATTATATCAGAGGCAAAGCAGATACCACACTCTTCATCAAAAAGAAGAAAAATGATATTATTCTAGTCCAAATTTATGTGGATGATATCATATTTGGAGCAACTGATGAAAGGATGTGTGAGGAATTCAACTCTTAAATATAGAAGGAATTTGAGATGTCCATGATGGGAGAAATCAATTTCTTCCTTGGTTTACAAATCAACCAAAGTCTGGATGGGATTTTCATCAACCAATCAAAGTACACCAAGGAGATCCTGAAGAAGTTTGAAATGGACAAAAGCAAACCTATGTCCACTCCAATGGGATCAGATACAGTCCTATCCAAGGATTGTGAGGGAGAAGATGTTGACCAAAAATTCTACAAAGGAATGATTGGTTCACTTCTATACTTGACAGCTAGCAGGCCTGATATGCACTGTACAGTTTGCTACTATGTAAGGTATCAATCCAATCCTAAGGATTCTCATCTTAAGGCAGTAAAGAAGATTCTTAGATACCTCCCAGGAACCACTGAAGTTGGGTAATGGTATCCTAGTAATGGAGATTTCACACTCCAAGGGTTCACTGATGCAGATTATGGCAGAAACACTCTTGAGAGAAAGAGTACATCCGGAGGTTGCCATTTCCTTAAAGATTTCTTAGTATCATGGTACAGTAAGAAGTAAACTTTAGTTGCCTTTTTCACTATAAAAGCTGAATATATGGTAGCTAAAAGCTGTGTTGCTAAACTCCTATGGATCAAACAACAGCTGGAAGATTATGGAGTTCAATTCGGATGTGTGGATGTTATGTGTGACAACAAAAGTGCAATTGATGTGTAAAAAAATCTAGTTCTCCATAGCAGGATGAAGCATGTAAACATAAGGCATCATTTTATCCGGGATCATGTGATGAAAAAGGAGTTGTAATGGTATACATTTCAACCAATGAGCAAAGAGTAAATATCTTTACTAAGCCACTAAGTAAAGATCAATTTTGGAAGCTAAGGGAGTCAATTAGAATGTCCAATCCAATTTGAAGTTAATCCAGAAGACAGCTTGAAATCAACCTGGAAGAGAAGAAACATTAGAGAGAAATCTATTCAGGAAGAGATACTGCCATGTCAGCAGACAAAAATGATAAATGGCAGTAAAAGCGCATAAAAGTAACTGTCACCTTTTGAATTTCAAACGTCTATTGGGGGTTACAAGCGCGGTAAATATGACAGTGTATTTTTAAAAATAAATTGTTCCCATTCTCCGGCTAAACTGAATTTACCTCTCTCTTAAAAATCCAGTTGCCATGTCATCAATCTAGCCAAATTACTGGCATTCAGATTACCAAACTACCCTCACTTTGAAAATTCTACATAAACCCCTCAAAATTCCCTTTCTTCTTCACGCAAGCTACTATCTTATTGTTACTCTGCAAAAATTAAAACCTAAACCCTAATGCTTTCAATTCCTTCTCAAATAGCCGCAATCATGACTGAAGAAGGACCCGTGATGCTTCTAACCTAGAATATCTTTGAAATGTCTCATCTATAAGATAAAGACTTTATCCCCGTAAATTTCAAACCCTCCGACTCCGTAATCCCCACAGATTATTTGGGGGACAATTTCTTATTTGAGACGGATCCTTACTCCAAACTCATAAAAGACCAGCATCTCCCGGATTTCCTCAAGATCAACCACCCTACATATCCTAACTTAGTCAAAGAGTTTTATGAAAATCTCAGCGTTCACTCCAAGTTTGATGCTCTTAGAACCAAGGTTCAGGGCAAAGAAATTACAATTACCCCAGATTTCTTTGAACAACATCTAGGCATGAAGAATGAAGGTGTTCAGCTAAGGATTGATGGTGATGAACAAAAGGTCAAGTATGAAGCCAAACAGTGGTTGCATCTAAACTACTTTGGAGATAAATTCTCCACGTATTTTCCTCAAATTCCCAGATACCTCCAGCATGCCCTTGTAAAATTAGTGCTCATAAGGAAATGATCTCTTACCACAGTATCCTCATTCCAACATTGTGTGCTTCAACACTGGGTAGAGAGCAGGGTGGTTGACATGCCTATATTAATCATCCACTACCTCAAGCAACATGTAAACTCTGACGATGCTCTAATCACCAGGATCCTCCTTGTAAATAAGATCAACCTCACCGGATTTTAATCCATCACTGGGAAGAAAATCTTGGGGAAGAACTTCAAGAAATTGAATTATGGAGAGAAGTAGGATGAAGAAAAAGCCAAGAGGCAAAGAGATGAGAAGAAAAGCAGAGCTAGAAAAGCTGCTAATCCATCAGAGGCTCCGATTCCAAAGAAGGCCTGAATTGCTAAATCCAAGGTAGTTAAATAGCTAGTTGTAACTCTAGATGAAGAAGAAAATGAAGATACCTAAACAATCACACAGCTACTTAACAAATCTCCAGAAAAGCCAAAGTCAAGGGGAAGGCTAATCAAGGCAGCTGATAAGTTGAGTAGACCGGTTTGTAATCTGAAAGTAAGAAAGTCAATTGCAGTAGCTACTACTTCGATAAGAAAGGGTTATCAGAAAGGCCAAAAGAGAAAAATATCATATTTGCTGACAGAGAGTAATGGGTATGATGAGGAGGAGATGGAGGATGAGACACCATTGCCAAAGAAGCAATTCACCTAGAAGGGGTGCACTTTTAATGAAGTAGTTAAGGCTCAGAAACATCAAAAGAAGACAGCTAAGAAGCTAACTGCCATTATGATTGATGAAGAGGATGTGAAGAGGGTTGTCATGGAAGAGTTGGCTAAGGCTAAAAATTCAAAAAGCAAAAATGTGTCCGGAGCTAATGAGGATATCCTTCTGGAGGATCCCCAATATGAAGAGATGATGGCGTCTGTGGCAGATAATTACCGGATAAACAACCTAGCCATAGAAGGACATGGAGGATCTTTTGCTTCACCCATCCTCATAGACTCCAATGCCCTAGCTCAACTATCAAAAATTTCGAGTCTGATTTATTCAAGTTTCAAGCCATCATAGAACCTCTTCTAGAGAATTTGCTAAATCTGGAAGCTGGTAATCAAAATGAAGTAAGTCCTGCAAAGGCAATTGTAGAGGGTGTTAAGGACATTTCTAACACGCCTAGGGGAGATATTAAAAGTCCTAAAAAGGCACTTGTAGGGGTGATAGAGGACATTTCCTGTCATCCGGGGGTTGAGGTGGAAGGAGGTGAAGTAAGAAATGTATATTCAAATGTTCAGATCCCATCGCCAATGAATGAGGTAACCTATTACATTATCCCTTTAGATGTTTATGTTGATCCTGCTATTGGTGATATTACAGCAGCTATCAATGAGGACAACTTAGACACTGCATCTCAAAATGTGTCTATGGAATAAGTGCCTAATCCAGATAATATCATTCCGAAGGAGGGACTAGGTCTAGGATCTGAAGGGCACACTCCTAGAGTGGACTCTAAGGGTGAGGCTCGCCCGGAGGATCGGGCGGATAAGAATAAAGAAGAAAAGGATACTTCAAGCTCGGAAGAGAGCACTGAAGACAAAGATAATAAGCCCTTAGGAAGTAGTTCTGGTTTCAAAGATGACTCTTCCAGCTCATCCAGAGACAAACCTCTTCAAGCAGTAAGCCCTATTAAAATTCCAGCAGACAATACCAAATAAGCAAAAGTATCTGCCGTGCTTAAAATACTCCAAGAAGCTACTCTTGAAGAGAGTGAGGAAGAGTATGTAAAGAAGAGTCTCCGAAACATCTGCAGGCACTTACAAATAATTGAAAAGTTGCTTCTAGATGAATTCCAGACTCTGGACTTGAAGGCAGAATTGGGGGAGATAAAAGGGAAAGTGGAGAAGATTGCGGACAAAGTGGAAGATTTTCCCTCTCCAAGAACTATGGCAGAAGCATCCCTCTCCCAAGTAAATCCAATTCTAAAGGAGATCAAGGAAAGCATCTCTTCAGCCAACCAAACTGCAAATCAAGCCAACACTCTAGTGTCAAATAATTATGGCTCAGTCTTGGATAAAATCACATCTTCTTCATCCAAGCTCTCAACGGACATAAAGGAGTACATAGATACCAAGTTTGAAAACTTGTCAAAATTCATGTCTGAGAAAGAAGACAAAACTGCTCTCCCATGCTTAACTGAACAACAGCAGACCATCTTGTATAAATTGACAAAATTTTTTAATGATGACCTGCCTAAAGCGCTCACTACTCATACTGCCAATATTGCACAAGATGTATGTGGACAACTAAATGGCCAAGATGTAGTAATTGAGCGAGCCAGGGATGCTATGTGTAAAGAAATTGACAGAGTAAATAGCAGCATTCATAATATCCGAAAAGGGATAAGTGAAAAAATAACCCTAATCCAAATAGGAATCAATAACCTCTCTTTATCTAGACCTCCTCCTCTCCTTCAATTCTGGAGAGCCAACTCCTTCCGGTCTTCCACAATCTTATACAAGCCATTGGAGATTTTGGCTTCTTTGGTCAAAAGGGAATGGCAACTCTCCTTAAGGTACTCTTCCCTTACTTTGATAAAAAAAGATCAAGAGTTTGTCTTGTGCATTCATCCGTCCATCAAACAATCCTATGATCAATTGAAGAAGACCATCCGACCATGCTATCTTACTCCTCCCACTATTGACCATATCATTGCTGAAAGAATAAAAGGTAATCCTGACTACTCAATTTATTCAAAAGCTTGGCAAGAGACCTAGGATAATAGAACCTACATGGTGATTTATCCCCAAGCTGGTAACAAAAGGGGGAGATGAGTCTAACAAGTTAACAAGGATCCGGAACATGTAAGGGAAAGGAGAAGGAAGGAGGACCATCCGGAGAGAATTAGACTAGCTATAATACTTGTAAAAATCTTTGTAATAGCTAGATTCACTATTTTATATTTCTATACTTTGTAATCCGGAACTTCATTGATGTTAACTATTGCTAACAGCAAAAGTATAAATAGTGAAATAATCTAATTCTAAAAATATTGCTTTAAAGTACAATCTATAATTGTACTACAACAGACTTAGAAGCTAGAATTGAAAAATGTTGGGAGAGTTAGGATGCCAAAATTATGGGGGAGTAATTGTAAACGACTAAGTATTAAGAACCATACTTAGATCATATACCCCTTTATTATGCTTAGTTGACTTAGGTTTTTATTTCCATCAAATGGGGGAGATTGTTATGAAATAAAGATCCAGAACACAAAACAGATCGGATCAAGTTTGAAGTAAACAAAACCTAAATGAAACTTATCCCGATAACTAAATATAATAGGACCTAAGCATAGAAAGACTTAAGTCATTTTATCCGGACAACCAAGTTTTCATCAAGTCCAAAACAAGCTTTCAAGAAAAGACTATTACCTAAGCATAAGTAGATTAGAATCCGGTTAGAGTTTGGAAAGGAAACAAACTGCTAACTTTCTCACAACAACATCTGAAAGATAGACTGATTGAAGATACATCCTGATTGGATAACTCTGAAGATATCCGAAAGATTCCATTCAAGACAAAGGGAATGATTTCAAAAAAATTCCCTTCCCTCCATTTGGTCTTAGCTGTCATCAAATATCTCTTCCTAAGAAAAGGATAAAAAGCTGACAATAGAAAGAGAAAAAGGTAATAACCTTTTTAACCTAGACCAATGGGAAAGGCGCATGGAGCACACGGAATGGACCACTGGCTAAAAGTTGGTGCATCACAAAAAGCCAAGGTAAAGGATCACTAACAACTTTTCAGCCTCAATCCCAAGGATTCAAACAGGTTAAAATTGAGTCTAACGGATTAATCAATGGCTCTAGAAGCACCACATATAACCTGATCAAGGGTGAAGATTTAATGCAAGCTCAATAACCCACAATGACTATGTTTATGATAGAAGCCTATAAGAGGGAAGCTTCACCAAATAAGAAGGTTGGCTGTTTGATTTACAAAAACAAGTAACAAAGAACAAGCATTCAATCAGTTTACAATCCCTCCAAGAATCAAACAAATCCAAATCTATTTTTAAGGATTCCTTAGTGAGCTATAAACTTAAGGAAATCCAAAACCTAAACCTTTGTGAAAATAAGAGTGTAAGAATCTCCAACTTGGGTGAGTTGTGAGATTGGGATATAAAGTTGGTGCTTTGAGTGGGAACTCCCTGTAGGACTCAGCTTAGATTTGGGGTAGAAGTCTAAGTGGTATATCCTGCTAAAGACTAAAGGACTCAGCTAGGAGTTGGTGCTTCTAGAGGTATATCCTACATCCAGAAGGGGTTACCATTCGGAGACAAGTTATAAGGCTTGATTCTTACCAGTTGGAAAGGAATCCACTAGTGGAAAAGCTTAGAGGAAGGAAACTCTGGGGACTGGAGTAGGCGAGACTGAACCAGGATAAAATCCTTTGTGTTTGATTTCTTTAACTCTTTATTTATTGCAGTATATTATCATAACTGCATCATCCGGATTCATCATCTTGATCATAATCAAACACGCAACACTAAGACTTTTTAAAGTCTGTTTATTCCATAAAAAAGGGTCATTCACCCCCTCTGACCTTATAAAGACCCTCACAGGGACCAACACGGACGACCTTTTTGCATAACACAGGGGGTGGAAAAATAACTAGCGTTGTGAAGCTTGCTAAGGGATTGATCCTCATTTTAGCGTGATGAAAAGATTGATTGGTTGATGTTGAGTTAAAGTCCAATTTATGTATTAAAGGATACGAGATCAAAATCCCGTACAGAAAGTAGAGTCGCCACCCAGTTCAGCTCAACCAGGAAATTTTGGTATGATTTTCCCACCAGGTAGTAGACCATACCTTAAGTAGATATTTCGAGTTCGGATGATGTTAGCTATTTTACATTAGGCCAAGTTAAAATATTTCATTCTTTCTTAATCGGTTTTAGTCCACCCTATTTATTGGTGTTTTCGGTTTATATATTATTTTCGTGTTATCGAGCAATCAAAATCGGTAAATAAATAATTATTATAGTTATCCAAAAATAAATGCGGAAAATAAAATAATAATTACATGGCTTTCCAAATCCTATACATTTTTCTGTTTGATAAATAAAATACCCGAAGGCCTAGCATTCATCTAACCTAAATCTAACTACACAAAATGGTTAGCACAAATACGGTATTTTGTACGGGATATATCATATGACATGTATAGTTAGTGAAAAAACAAGACCCGAGTTAGCGTGAATATGGCATATTTCATTTACAATTTATAGAGCCCGGTTGGATGGCTAAAAATGGGATTTAATCGGCGTTTGCGGGAAGATTCCGTTATATTCATATTTTAGACTAGATTTTTATTTTAACCGGATAATTAGTGAAAATGTCACATGGTATGGGGTAGGGTTTGTTTTCAGAGGGTTTTGGACTTTCATCGTTGCACTGTGCATCCTAGCTTCAGAAATTTAAACTAGGTCAGAAAATGAACAAAATAAAACTGTTGTCCAGAAGGTCATGCTGCCGGTGGCATAACTAAGACCGCTGGTGACATCAATGATGCCGCTGGCAGTATCAGTCACATAGGCAGGCTGTATGACTTTTTGGATACTATAAAGAAAGGGTCCTATAAGAAAATAGGGGCCACTGGAGGCAAATGTAGCCAGTTGCGGTATCAAAGATGCCGCTGGCGGTATGGGTGATACTGCAAGTGGCTTTATTTGCCTATGGTGACTTTAGTTTCTTGTAGCAGCTATTTTTGGCCAAAAATTGACCAAAAATGCAAAACTAAGCATAAACAGCAACCAAAAACACAACAAACAAGTAAAATGAAAGCCAAAGAGCTATGAGACTCAGAATTTTTAACTCCGGGCCGTGAATCCACCTCTTCGTGATCTATATGACACCTCCGGGGAGCTCAAATGATGATTTTGGGAAGTAAAGGATGATTTAGTCTCTAAATTCTAATTTTGGTGATTTCTAAACTTAAAACACACCTAAATATCAGAGAGTTCAGTAGAGAAAAACCAAGAAAAGATGAATTAAATCCTCTTTTCTTACCTTTTCTAAACTTTATCCCACTAAAGCTAACTAGAATGCTCAAGATTTGCTTGAAATCTTGAGGTGTGGAAGATTAGAACCCTTGAAATGGCTGGAAAACCTTGTTTATATAGGCTAAAGTCCATTGGAAATTGCCTTTGATCGATTATCTGTCGGATATCGAGCGAAAAGTGCACACAGCTGTCTGTAGAAGAACTGATGCCACCAGTGGCATGGATGATACCGCCGGCGGTATCAACGAGGCCGTTGGTGGCCTCGTTCCTCTGGAAGGTTTGAAAAGTTGCACGATTCATGCCCGAAATCGCGGAAAATGAGAGGAAATCTGGAAAAGGTTGATAATGATAAAAAAAACTCAGATATTAGGGGTGTATTTTTTACTTTTGATAGGTATTTTGGAATAAATTTTTTTGGGTGTAAATCATCGGTCTGAACGAACTAAATCTTTCTGAAAATAAAATTCGTAGAGAATTTTATATCGGTAATAAAAATTCCAAAAAAGAATTTTTATCATGAGGAATAAAATCGGGAACACGTTATCATCGTCTCGTGAGAGGGATTGTAAAATCCCGTCCTCACAGGCTGACCCTCGGGGGATCACTGCTGCCACATATCAGTATGATTGCATGAAAGAGCAAGGGATAGGAATGATACTTGATGAATGGCCGGTTTGCCCCTTAGTCGGGCTTATGCTTTGAGGATTTGGTTGCCCCTTGGTCTGGCTTGAGTTTCACGGAGAGGTTTGCCCTTTGGTCGGGCTTATGCTTTGAGGATTAGTTTCCCCTTGGTCAGGCTTGAGCTTCGTGGAGAGGTTTACTCCTTGGTCAGGCTTATGCTTTGAGGATTGGTTGCCCCTTAGTCGGGGTTGAGCTTCGCGGAGAGGTTTGCCCCTTGGTCGGGCTTATACTTTGAGGATTGGTTGCTCCTTGGTCGGGCTTGAGCTTCCCAGAGAGGTTTGCCCCTTGGTCAGGCTTATGCTTTGCGATTCGCTAAGCTAGCTTAGGCTTTGAGATTTGCCAAGCAGACTTGAGCTTTGAGCTTCATTTGAGGTGGGGCGGTCATTCCTGCAACAAGCAAAAAGCAAGATTAGACTGATTTTTAGATAACATTTTTACTCCTTGATCGATTTTGTGAAACAAAAAATATTTTTACCCCTTCAATCAACAGTAAAAATATAATAATTAAAAGTACAAGGGTGGTTTCAGAAGTCCTGGGATGTTAGGGCTGGAGTCGGGATTCCATCGGATTTGCTAAAAAAATGCAGGGAGAAATTTTGATGTCACTGATGGCTTGGCTGATGCCACCGGTGATATGGGTGTCACATGGCATCTTTGATTGGTCAAAATAATTTAAAATTCAAATTGGGAGAACTGAATCTGTCGGCGGCATGGGCGATGTCGCTGGCAATTTGAAGTGATGTAGCCGGCAGCATGGATGGGCAGTTTCAAATTAATTCAAACTCCTCAAATTCTGCGTAGGAGTTTTAAAAGGGGAAAACTCTCTTTTCTTCTTCTCTCAGTTATAAAAGCCAAAAAAATCCTTCTACTTTCTCTACTCTCCTCCAAGCAAACTCATATGCTTCTTTTTCTTTTTAATTTTCACTATGAAGAATATATTTGGACGTAAATCTAGCAGTTCTGAGTCTGAAGAACTGCCCGATTCTTCCATAGAGGGGCTAAAACTCTGCCCGGTTCATGTGGGGTATGGCTTTAAGGAGACCGACATCATCTTTAGATATGGGATAATGGCTTTCACTGACAATCTCATTCCGGATAAGGATAATCACATCTCTAATATTCAGGTAAACCTACAAAACTCAAACCTTTAGGTTAAGTTTTGATTTCAGCCTTAGGCTCAAAATTTTGCCATGATACGGGTTAAAAATAATTAATTCATGTTAGGATGCATGTTATAGGCTTGATTTTATATGATTTACGCTGTTTTTATGCCTTGAAATTGGTTGATTTTGCTTTTGGCTGATTTATGTGATTTTGGGCAGAAATCTGCATTATGCCCACAGAAATTATGTCGTCGGCGGGATCACTGATGTCGCTAGCGGCTTTAAGCCATGAAAAGAGGAGGAAAAAGGCCATATTGCTACTGGATTCAGCGATGTCATTGATGACATCGTCCATACCGCCGGCAGTATGGGTGATGTCGCTGGCGGCATCACCGCCCCAGCAGCGGCGGTATGGGTGATGTCGCTGGCGGCACACTGCCCCAGCAGCAGCATCGGCAGCTTTCTAGAAGAAAAATGGCATAGAAAATGAAAAACTTAACTAATTCGGTCCTTTGTAATTTTACAGCCGTATACTTATACTTGCACCGAGGGCATAGGGACCATGGGCTAGTGGTGGCAATGCATTGCTAAAAAGGATCTAGAGCTGGTTATGGTGATTGATGATATAGGGTTCGGGGATTTAGCCCGAACCATGCTCTTATTGATTCTAAAGCTTTCTCATTTGGCCTTGACCGCCTTGGTCGAGAAGTCGTCCGAGACCACTCACACATTTCACTTGCAGATTGGGGAGGTTACGATTACTCCTTCTGATATAGTGGCAATGACAGGGTTGCCATGGATAAAGGAAGTGATTCACTTCGATGTGTACATAGAGAAGAACCACCTTGAAGGACCGGTGTTGAAGAGAGTGACTGAGTTATTCGGGCTAAAACCTAAATCAGGGAGGTTATGCTACGGGAGCTGCATGTACTGGAAGGGTAGGGGAGTAGTCCTTGAGAATGATCGGGATGCTTGTGTTCGGTCCTTTGTTATTTCTCTATTTACCGTGTTGTTCTTCTCGGTTTCTGGTAGCAAGGTTAATTATGGCTTGATTTCGACGGTTAAGGATGTCAAAACCATCAAATACAAGAATTAGCGTAGTGCCATTTTAGCACAAATGTATTATGGGCTGGATGTAGGCGCCCGAAAGATGGAGAAGGCCCTTCACCTAAGTCACTTTCTACTACAGGTATGCCCTTTTGAGTAATGTCTTATTATCATGGTTAGCTGCTTTTCTATTCTTGATGTGATGTTCTTTTGGAATGATTGGTTGTCAATTGTACATGTGTGGGCTTTTGAACACCAGATTCTTCCTCCTATTCAGTTTGGCACTACAGTGGAGTCGGGTTCTCCCTACCTCGCCCGGTTGTGCGGGAGCATCGGGGGACTCGGTAAGTACTCCACCGCTTATAGGGAGGCTTTGTAGGGCCTACAGATCAGCTTAGTATGCTACTTTGAATTTTTTCCTGTCTTACATTCAACAAAACATTAGTCAACAAAACATATTCATGAATTTAAACTGGTTACATTGATTTTGTGCTTGATTGGTTGGCCAGGTTGTGCGGGACCCTTTTGAGTGGGTGTCCAACCCATTTGATGTGCTTACTATCAGGCAGGAGGTGGACGACTGCTGATTTATCATGGAGCGCCCCTTAGCCTTGCCCTGGTACTTAAGTGAGAGAGCTCGGGGTTAGAGAGAGCTTATGCCTACCGCCAGGCCCGTACCTACGGATCCCCCTACTGGCCTTTGATGGCCTTATTTGACCATTACTAGGGAGGCCGATAAGACTGATTACTTGGAGGGGAATGGCTGAGTGGTGCAGAGTGTTCTGGTCTTTACAACGGTCACATATCACGCTTGTTCCCCGCATTCATAGGAATGATACTATATCCTTCTATAGGAAGAAGGAGGAGCTGAAAAGGCAAAGGCACGGTATTGTGGCTGTGGATGATAATGAGGAAGGAAGCGGCGGAGGTGAGGGCCATCCCGAGGAGTAAGGAGAGATTAGTAATGACGTACTAATGGCCTATGAGAGGCATCATTCTTTCGATGTGAGATCGCACCCCTTCTTTTCATGATTATATATATGTTGTATGCTTTGATCAAAACAGTTCCTTATGCTTGCTTTTTGGATTTTTCAGGTTCCCTTAAGGAAGAAAGGTCGGGTTGATTTAAGTGGCGGGGGATATTATGGCATACTTGAGGGTGTCGACTTTATCGAGGGGCATCTTTTGACTGCCTTGGGGACCCAATTCTTATTGGTGAATTCAAGGGGCGACATTCGGATTAGGGAGATATCCTCCAGCAGCCACTCGCTGAACTTCATGCTAGAAAACACCACCTATGTAAGCCTTGTGCAATCAAATCCATATGACTAACCCCTTATAAATTCGTTTTGATTGCTCTTTAGATTTTTCAGGTTTCTCATGCTGAGGTGGAGCGATTGGCGTGGAATGCTTTTGCTCTTAGGGATACACTAGTTTCCCAGAGTCTGATTGCTCAGGAATATTCCCTATAGAAATATGACATTAGAATAAAATGCATGAATGGATGATATGAATGATATGGATTGTTTATTATTTCTTTGTCTCTAGGATTTTCTGACCCTTACACTGTCAGATGCCAATGAGGCTCAATGGAGATATCAAGAAGAGATAAGTGCACCCCAGCATTGGGTGAGCGGGCTGGAGAACTAGTTAGATGCCACATTACAAGAGAGGCAAAGCAAGCATAACATAGATCGTACTGCCCCGAGTGAGCCGGGCCGAAGGGGAAGGAAGGTGATAGTTGGGCATTGCCATAGAGGCGCCCCTGTGAGCTCTTGGAGCATCCCAAGGATCGAAGTGGATGCTGCTGGCACTTATCTTCTTAGCGAAGAGGATGTTTCATCTTATCCACCCGGCGGTGGCAACCAGGCTTAGGCTCACCTGTTGATCTGATTTTTATTTATTTCAACCTTTATTTTTATTGATCTTGGTTTTGTATGCCTTTGATACAATGGGCTCTTGATTTTGCTTTGGTTGTGGATTTTGGATGATCTTGGTTTTATTTAGGCTTAGCGATTGGATATTTGAATGGTTTGTGCCTTCAGGCCTTTGAATTGAATAAGATTTTAATTTTATTCTTGTATATCTTCTAGAAACAGATTACAAGGTTTTTATAGGTAGTTTACAGGCTAAAACTGGTTGAAACAGATCTAAAACTCACAGGGAAAATGGCCATATCACCGGCTATATGGCTGATATTGCCCTCTACATGAAATTCTGACTTGCTAAATAATTTAGACAAAATTGTCAACAAACCCATACCACCAGCGACCTGGTCCATACCGCCAGTGACATGACTCATACCGCCGGCGGCCTCACTTTGCTAGAAATCCAACTTCGGCCATTTTCTCTAATTCAGCTATGGCAAACCACAACCAGTAGCTATGGGGCTTTCTACAAAGCCTGGGAAATACAGACTGGAAGAAGCTAGAAAAAATTGGGCTATAGGGCTTTTGATACATCGCGGCGTGGCCCGTAAGTCCCGAATTCCTTCTCACGGCATTATCTTTTTATGATCAGATGGACCATGTATTTTGATTTTCCTCCTTTGAGCTATGCCCCTTGCTTGAAGAGTTTTATGCTATATTAGGGGTTCTGTGCCCCAAGCGCCTTCCCCTAGCACTCCCAGAGTTTCATTTTGGTACGGACGGCATTCCCCGAGGCCTGTAGAATTTGGATTCTATAGACCCGTTTCTATCCCAATTGCCTGACAAACCCAAATTCCAGCTCAGTCTAGATTTAGAGTGGTGCTGAGGGGCACCCAGATCTCATCTTGCTTGGCCGCCCATGGTGGCACTATTGCTTGTAGCGGAGTTTATGTATAGAGTGGGCCTAGTTGCTCTGCTTAAGCTGATTTTACTTATTGGTCCTATGTCGATAGGGGCTTCTCCCATATCTGTGGGACTAAAATATGCTCAATACAGACGCTGCTTTCACTGATCTGACTCTTATCGGTGATCATCTCATACTGCTGCAGGTATTTATTTTCCATTTCACAAATTATTCGCCTCTCTCTGCCCTTATCTGAAATTAGCTTATGGGTATGGCTGATGGAGAAACTGACGCTGAAGCAGGCACCGTGGGGGAACCCGAAGAAGTACTTACCCGTTCATCTGAGGGAGAGAGGGCTTATGCGAGTTGATTTCGATGAGTTGACATTCCACAGCTGGATGCCAATTCTGAGGGGGTATATGGATTCCTAAATTCAGTGGGTTAGTCTATGGTGGAGCATCCGAGATGTGGTTGTGGAGTCCTGGGGATCTTGTGTTTAGCTGATAGGCCTAGAGAGATATTCATTCTACACTCCCTACTGGTTGTACCGTCAGTATGGCAAGCAAAAGAGAGTCCTGACTAAGTTACCTCATAACCAAATCGGAGTATGCAAAGCTAGATGGGTGAACCATATCTGGGAGAAGTGGACCAGGGAGGCCATATTCGAGACTCTGGACTATGACCACGTGGAGACCATTGAGACCGACATACACTATAGAGGATGGCTTGCTGCGATCATGGGCCCTCTTTGAGGGAGAGTGAGCAGAGCAGGGACACGAGCCCTTTTCTACTACTACCTTGCAGAGGATTTCTCAATATTATGACAAGGATGTGGGGAGTTCGGCCAGAGACGCACTTTCTTTTAGCTCTATCTTTTGTATAGGCTAGTCAGGGTGACAGACCTATCAAAATTTATTTATCATATATCTTTTATTTGGTTCTAATTTTTGTATAGACTGCCCCTTGGGTTTTCAATCTATCGAACCATGTCTTAATTTTTGCCTGGACTGCCCTTTTTGGGTTTTCAATCCAGCAGACTTATTCTAACTTTTGCATAGACCTTGCTCTTTTCAGTCTATCAGAATTATTTTTATTTATTGGGTATTTTATTTAGAATAACATGAAATCTACATTAGGCTTACTTGAGCTGTTTTGACCGCATGGATACAAAATTCACATAAACATAAGCATTCAGAATTTAACAAAAGAGGTACTTTCATTAGTTGAAGTACAACATAGTACATGATGTTTGGTTAACATTTCCATTGATTTAACTCCTGGTGCCAACTAGCCTAGATCGATTTTCTAGAAGGCAATCTCTCTCTGTTTACTTACCCTAACTTTTCCCTAGATCGCCCTTTTTAGGTTTTCGATCTAGCAGGTTTGACTCATCCCCTAACTTTTGCACCGCCAGTTTGCAGAATACCGACCATCGGGTGTCACCCTAATTTTTGCCCGATCAGTAAAAGACCGTAAGTTGGGTGATTTATTTATTTTTTTGTGCTTCTTTTTTCTGATTTATTTCTTTCGAATTAGATGTGATAACGCTTAAGCCTATCTTGGTTTATAGGGTTCACAAACTCATTCCCATCCATATCCATAAGCTCAATCGCCCCTTTGCTAAGCATCTTCTTTATCATATACGGCCCTTCCCAGTTTGGCCTGAACTTGCCCCTCGCATCGGTGGTGAAAGGTTTCAGCTGTTTAAGGACCAGATCACCAACTTTCAGGGGGAACTTCTGGTGCCTTACCTGACTATTATAGGCCATGCACTACTGGTACATCTAGAGATTATCTAAGGCTTTTAATCTCTGCTCATCCATCATATTCAGCTGTTCAAACCTCGCCTGAGTCTATTCAGATTCTTTCTTCTTGGCTTCTAAAGTGACTCTCAGTGAGGCAACCTGAGTTTCAACTAGCAAAACCGCTTCCATTCCATAGACTATGGAGAACGAGGTTTGATCGATCAGGGTACAGATGCTTGTGCGATATCCCCAAATAGCAAAGGGTAGCTTATTTGCCCAATCCCTATAACCGACTATCATCTTGGAAATGATCTTCTTTACCGATTTCTTAGCTACCTCAATAACACCATTCACTTGCGGTCTATACGGGGAAGATCTATGGTGCTCAATCCCATATTTCTCAATTAGACCGGCGGTCGCTCCTTAAAACTGTACCCCGTTATCTGAGACTATATGATGCAGAAGTCCATACCGAGTGAAAACATGCTTTTCTATGAACTTGGTCATCTTCTTGGCAGTGACATTGGTGTAGGATTGGGCCTCTACCCATTTCGAGAAATAATCCACTACTATCGCAATGAATATGTGTCCATTTGTTGATGAAGGATGAATTTCACTGATTATATCTATCCCCCACGCCGAGAATGGCCAACGAGTAAATAAATGATGGAGCTCAGTGGGTAGTAGATGTTGTATATCACCATAAATCTAGTAATGGTGGCACCTTTTGACTTGGGCGATGCAATCGGCCATTAGGGTGAGCCAGAAATATCCTAACCGCTAAATTTTCTTTGCGAGAGCAAGACCGTTCTTGTGAGGGCCACAATCATCGACATGGACCTGATCGATGACTTTCTGAGCCTCAAATTCAGTTAGGCAATAAAGCAATAAACCGTCACTAGTGCGCTTGAACAGATCATTATTGATAATCTAAAACTGAACAATGAGTTGCCTTAAGGTGTTGCGGTCTGAGTCAGAGGAATTCGGAGGATATTGGCTGGTTTAGAGGAACAAGACAATGTCATAATACCAACAGGGTTCGGTGGAGATTGTGAGGACCTGCTGAACAAGCTGGGCATGGTAGGGGGTTTTAGTTGACAATAGATTCAAGGGGCGGATGGGCTGCTGGGGTCCTTCCCATAAAAAGGCTAAGGTAGCCAGAGAGTCATCCATTTGATTATCGTCCCGGGGGATGTGGCGATACAAACAGGAGGGAAAATTTTCAGTTAAGCCTCGGACTGCCTCAACATAAGGACAGAGAGACTCTTCTTTGATTTCCCAATCCCCAACAACCTGACGGATCACGAGGGCCGAATCCTCGATTACAGATACCATGCAGGCCCCGACCTGGAGGAGGGCTTCAAGACCCAACAGACAGGCTTCATATTCAGCTCCATTGTTGGTGACAGTTAATTCTAAACATTTAGACAACTGTGAGCACGGGATTTTGCAGTCCCTCTCGCGAGACGATGATGACGTGTCCCCGATTTTAATGCCTTATAATAAAAGTTCTCTTTAGAATTTTTATTACCAATATAATATTCCTTGCGAATTTTATACTTGGTAGAATCCAGTTCGACGTGGCCAATAACACGTTCGGTAGGAGCTTGAACCGATGATTTACACCTAAGTTAAAAATACCCATTAAAATATCATTAAAATTCAAAAAGATGCCTTTTAACCCACTTTTGACCACTTTTGCGACTTTTTAGGCTCCTGGGCCCGCTAGCTACCGGCTTGCCAAAGGCTGATGCCATTAGCGGCATCAGCCATGCCGCCGGCGGCATGGCCCAAAATGGGCCCCTGCACAGACAGCTTTTTTACCACTTTCGGTGGAATTGGTCAAAAAGGTCTCAAAAACCACCCCAATTTGCCTATAAAAACACACATTAGGCTCTTATAGGAAGGGGGATCTGAAATTAGAGAGGAGGAAACCATCTAAGATTGGAAATTTAATGTTAGAATGAGAAAATAGATTTTAGTGAGATAAGAATTAGATAAAGCAGGAAAAAGGATTCTAATCCATTTTCCCTGGTTTTTCTTCTTTGAACTCTCTGATTGTGAGCTTAAAATTAGTAGGTATTTTCGTTAAAATAAACTTAATAGGATTTAGAGACTTAGAACTCTTAAATTTTACTACTAAATCATCGTTACCAGCTCCCCGGAGGTGTTTCTTTTCGGTTCATAAAGAGGTGGATTCACGACCCCGAGGTAAAAATTCTGAGTATCATAGCTCTTTGGCACTAATATTACTGATTTATGCTGATTCTTGTTGATTTGTGTCCGTTTTCAGGTTTTTGATCATTTTTTAACTACTGCCCGCTGCTGCTGCAAGAAATCGAGGTCGCCGGCGACATGTGATATCACCGGCAGTATCACTCATGTCGCTAGAGACATCACTGATACCGCTAGTGACATTACATTCCCCAGGGACCTCACATTCTTGTGGGACCATTTCTTTATGGTACTCAGAAAGCCATGTAGCCTGCCTGCATACTGATGCCTCTAGCGACATCATTGATGTCGCCGGCGGCATCAGCCATGTCGCCAATGATATAAACCATATCGCCAGCGGCATCAGTCGTATCATCGGCAGCATGACTTTCTGGACAGTATTTTTATTTCGTTCGTTTCCGACTTAGTTTATTTTCCAAAACTAGAATACACAGTGCAACGATGGAGGTCCAAAACCTTCTGGAAACAGATCCCACGCCATAACATGTAGCATTTTCACTAATAATTTGGTTAAAACAACGATTTAGTCTAAAATTTGGTTAGAAACGGAATTTTCCCACAAACGTCGTTCAAATCTCATTTTAGCCATCCAACCGGGCTTTACAATATTGTAAATAAAATATGCCATGTTCACGCTAACTTGGGTCTTGTTTGGTTTGCTAACTATATGTGGTTCGTGAGATATCTCATACGACGTACCGTATCTGTGCTAACCATTTTCTGCAGGTAGATATATATTAGGCCTTCGGGTATTTTATTTATCGTATAGAAAAACGTATAGGACTTAGAAGCCTTGTAATAATTTTATTTTCCGCACTTATTCTTGGATGACTGTAATAATTTATTCATCGCCTCAACTGCCTGATAAATGCGAAAACAACATAATAACTGAAAATATAAATAAATAGGATGGATTGAACCGATTAAGAAAGAATGAAGTATCTTAACTTGTCCTAATGAAAAATAGATAACATCATCCGAACTCAGAAAATCTACTTAAGGTATGGTCCAACCACCTGGTGGGAAAATCGTACCAAAAATTTCTCGGTTGAGCTGTACCAGGTGGTGACTCTGTTTTAAGTACGGGATTTTGATCTCATATCTTCAGAGCATTAAAATATGCAAAACCATTTTCAAATAACATCACTCGCATCCCCCGATTATTTTAAAGAGGCCGGTCCATCAGCCCAGCTTTGCAACCGCCGCGTAGAACGTCGTCCGCTCATAGTGGCAACTCTGCTGGGGAACTGATCTCTTTAAAACTTGAACCTATCTTTTCATAATGTTTAAAGGATTTTGATGATGTATTGAAATCATTGGCCAAATTAAAACTTCATTCTTTTTTTATATAATGTTTTATCCTCACGCATGTAGATAGTTCGATAATTTTTAGGTGCCCCATTTTACCCGAGAAGCCCACAAAAGTATCACTCATGCCCTGTTGGAATTGAGGATGCCTAGTGGGTGGATCACTCCTTTTAACCAACGCGTAAACTCTTGCGATCACACCTATTTGGGGAGTGGTTAAGCAACATGGAATCAAGGTAAACGAGAACCTTCTACATCAACAACCCTATACGAAAGCCGCACTAGAAAAAGCCTTAGAACATCATTCCTTTAGGATCACTAGAACAAATAAATTAATTGGGACGCGCTTCTTTTGCCATTACCGGTGAAGAAGCCAAAATCCATCCTTCCAAAGAGGCGTTATACGAGAGTCATAAGGTTGGAAGAGGGACGATTTGCGTGTTATGTGCTCCGTGATCATGCACCCCCAATTCAAGAGCCAGAAATGAATCAACTTACCCTTACTACTTCCGCCCATGGAAGAAGTTTAGCAAAACACATAGGACTTCTCTTGTGCCTCCGTTGCATCACCACATATCACCATGTATGACGTGAGATACAAACGTCCCAAGTATGTTGGAGGGATAAGCCATCACATCATCTCTAACCACATTTATGTGCAGCCATACGTATCATGCACTGCTTTTAAAAGCAAAAGGCATGCATACCATCCATACCATTTATAAACCCATTCATGATCTGATCCACTGCTTACCATTTCAGCTAGGAGGCGGACTGATCGTTGCACCCCGGTTTAGAAAAGGATAGAACACCGCTTGATTCGTCATCCTCTCACCCCGACTATCACCACAGAAGTTGAAGGGATTCCACACACCGATTCCAGCGGGGAGTCAGATTCGGAACAATTTTAGTTAAGCTAGAGCCCTTCTCAACCAGCCATGTCTTTTCCAAGAAACGAAGGAACCCCTCCTCCCGAAGAACCCTCCAGCCCTACTTCCAGCTTGGGAATGAGATCCCAGCCACCGCCTGGCTTCGACTTTGCCAGTGCTATAGCACAATTCCTAAACTCAGACGCTTTTCAGGTTTCTATCCAAACCACTGTTCAGACTGCCGTTAAGCAAGCTCTTAAAGATAGAAATTCTGATCGAGTATCAGCATCTGATATTCAAGCCCAGAACGGTTTAGCACAGATGTTGACCGGTCCGGTAGGGACAAGGCCTGTTGCACCTATTTTTCAATCAACCCAGCCTATGGCAAGCCCATTCCAGTTTGGGCAAGCTTCGGCTTTTCTATCAACTTCGACTATTCCATCAATTGTGCCTTTTAATCTAAGACCTTTTGCTCAAAGCTCTGCTCCTCCGGTATTCACTCACCAAGGCCCAGCTTCTCAGCCACTGCCCTCTTTCACTCCTCTGCAGTTCATTGTAACTCCCAAGAGTACCACCACTACAAGAAAATTCGCATTTTGCAACGAAATGCTTGCAATGGAATAGTTCCGTTACAAATTCTTTAGCTTGCAACGGAATTTGCAAGCGAAAATATATTTCGTTACAGAATTTCTATAATTAAAATACTAAATATATTTGCAAGTAAAATTACAAGTGTTAACTAATTCCGTTGTAATAATTAAGTGAGAAAAGATGAACGGAAAATTTGCAACGAATTTACAAACTGCAAGTGATATTCCGTTGCAGTTTGAATAAAAATAATTAAAAAATAAAATAAACAAAAAATAAAATAAAGATTATAAAATAAAATAAAGTAAAGATATATTACGTTAAAGTGAGTCTCACTCCTATTTTAATATCTTCTTTCTCACAGCCTCCTCTTGATATCGTTCTCCGTTGGTTCGCCGGAATGACCAGTGCTCCTCTCAACCACATCTGACCAACTTCTCTCCTGCTAGTACCTAGTTATCTCGATCCCTAACTGCGCAACATCAACTTGAGGTAATTTTTTTAAAAATAATTTTAGGGTTTTTAAGTTTTGTTGGTTGAGATTTGAGCTCGTTGGTCCTTCCTGTTTGATATGTCTTTATTTCGTCATTCATAATGCTCAATTTGTCTCGATTCCTGCTAGATCTATCTTTGATTTCATCTGATTTGTCTTGAGATCATGAATCCTGCTTCTTTTGGTGTTTCATTCTCATTTTGTCTAGATTCCACCATAAATGTTGGCAGAACCATAGCTAATCTTCAATGTTTCCATTAATTTCCTTTAGGTTTTCTATTCTATGTGTTTTTAGGTTTTTTATATGATTTTATAGGTTTTGTTCTAGTGCTCAGTAAAACTTGAAAGAAATCAAGTTGAATAAGGACCTTGACCTTTATGCTCACAAGGTAATTTGATTTAGTTGTTTTTATCAATTGCTTCAGACAAATGAACATGCAATTTTTTTTGCTTATGAAATATATCCATTCATTCACCGGTCATGGCTATTGTTGTACTTTTTGAAGACATCACCAATGAAAACTTAACTTTTCATTGAAGAAGATGTTAAAAGGAAGATTGGATGGTTATTGAAGCTCAACTTCACTGGGACAGTGTAGCTGCTTGTTTATAATTCTTTCAATACATGGTATATAAAATTCAATTAATTCTTCAATTTCATACTGAAATTTTGAATCTGTTAGCTGAACTTGAGGAAATTATGTTTTTTCTCTATATACTTCTTTGCTTTTGACTGAACTTCTGTTGCTATAAGGAATTATATTGTCCATAATATGGATAGTTAGTTGGAAAACTCTTATGTGTTTGACAAATGAGGGATGATGATATGTGTTCATAAGTATGAATATTAATTTTTCTCTTTAAAATATTGACGAATATCAAAATGTGATACATACGTTTTTTTTATTAAATGGACTGTTCATTTTTTGTTTTTTACTAGATAATTATTTTTTTAGAGCGAATATGATAAATATGACTGTGAGAAGAACTTGTGTTCTTAAAATGTTTGTTAATGTTCTCATGGAGCTCTCAAAGCAACTTTAAGCATCATAACTGCCACATTATGTTATATAGTTCTTTATAATGTTTTTCAAGTAGCTGAATGTCTTCAAAACTCTCATTTTTGTATTATTGAGAATAGACAAGGGAAAACGGAGAAGCCATGCTTAGTCGAAATAAGTAGTAACTATTACTAAATTCCACATTGAGTGATAACAGAAAAGAGAAAACAGAGTAGTCATGCTTGACATATTATCCTTGATATATTGAATTTTGGCTGCTTATAATAATATCATATGTTCTTTTCATATGTTGCTATTATGACCTTATTGAATGATCAATATCCTAATGAAAAGCTCTTATGGAATTCATTTTCTCTTATTAATTATGCAAACCCCACATGCAGGGCAACACATTTGGAAGAATAGTCTAGAGCTGCAGTATTTGTTTTTTTGTTCGCTGAGCCTAGAAAGTGTTTTGAGGTATGTTCTGTTGATACTTCTTTTGGCTCCTCTGTTGAATCAACATGTTGCCAGGAATGTATTTTACTCTTTTGGATTCCTTAAAATAATTAGGTTAGTAGCTTTGTTGGAGTTATGCATATCTCAATCTGATTATCATGCAAATTTTTATATAATGTAAACATATATTTCTTGTTGTCCATTATTTCGACGGGGCCAAAGATTCACCATTCTTTGGCTTTAGATTATAATGGACTAAAGCAAAATGATTCATTAAACTGTCTGAGCTTCTTTTTATTGTGATGTCACGGATAGCTGTTTGCAACTCCACTTCAGGGTCAATTGGAAATAACCTCTCTGTAATTACAGGGGTAAGGTTGCGTACACCCGACCCCCCCTTACCCCGTTTGTGCGGGAGCCATTGGGGTAATGTTGTTGTTGTTGTTGCTGCTGCAAACATATATTTCTTGATTTCAATGTGTAAATATTGTTCATTTACTATTTGGTTATGCAAATCTCTTGTTTGTTTCTTTTTTGTGTCCATTTAATTATTTTCCAATGATGTCAAGTTATTTTTTGAATTTGACTTGTTGTATTTTAGCCAAAATATATGTCAGTTTTTTCACGTTTCATTTTCTTGGAGACAGAACAAACTTCAACTACTACTGCCTCAAATCAGTGCTTTAACCTCTGAATATTCTCAATTGTTAGAGGACATGTTTTCATAGTTGTTAAAGGCACGCCTCACGCAAGGCTCAGGGTCCTGCGCCTCGCCATACCTTAGGCGAGGTAGCGTTACTCAGGCGCCCGCCTTGTGCGCGTAGGCGCGCCTTTTGGTGTGCGCCTCGTGTGCCTCAAGCGCGCCTTAGGTACACTTTTGTTTTTCAAGGTTTTAGCTTACTTTAATATGTATTGTCCATATATTTTTAAGAGTTTTAACAATAATTTGAGGCTAGATATACCTACTTCAATTTCTATTAAGGCTAGATATTCTTGATGCAATATGTAAATTTTTACATACATATGTACATCTAACAGTTCTCTTAGTTCTTTTTCCGGTATTGTTTTTGCATTTGACTTCACTTTTCAAGAAATTTTTTTTTGCAAATTTTGTGCGCCTAGCGTACCTTAGGCGCGCTCCTTTTTTGCGCCTCGCCTTGAGGCACGCCTAGCCCCCCCTGTGCCTGGGCTATGCCTAATGCCTTGTCAACTGTGCGTATTTTGCCTTTTTATTCTTTCTTAATTATGTATGAAGTTTTAGACAATTATCTCTGCCCACATATAACTGAGTTTTAGCTCTTAATGTGCATAAGTTTCTTGAGTAGGTTAGAAGAAATGAATAATTTTAATAGATCTTGAATCTGTTGACTGAATAGCTGCTCATTTTAATTTTATAAACTTAAAATAGGTTCCAAGAGTAATTCGGTCTTACTTTTTTGAGATTTCATCTTATGATGGCACTAGTCTCTAATTTGCTTTTGTCAATACTGCAAGTTTGCTCTCTGCTGCAGCAATTTTGGGTGTTCTGTTAGTATTGTTTTGATCGAGTTTTATTTGATATCCTTATAAAATGATATTTTAGTCATTATTAAGTTCAAAATAATCATGGTTCTCTAATAGTTCCTATTTTGTAATGCATTCAGTAATGGATATACACTGTCTTTTGTCCTTATATTTAGATAGAAGTTGATAATAGGATTATTTGTAAATTGCGTAGTGAAATTTGCCTTCAATTTTTTTAGATTTTCAAATTTTGTAGAAATAGTTTGGAGTCATGAAATTTGAATTTTAGCTACAGCTATATTAACATTTCTCTAATTTGAAGTTATTAAAATTAGGGATTGAACAATATTTTAGAATTTATACCAATATATCATGAGTACGGTAAGTTTATTTTCCTTAAATATAGATAATGGAAGGCATCCATTTTTGTGATTTTTGCTTCAATACTATTTGATGGTGTTTGTAGAATGGATATTCAAATTGACATATATTACTCAGACTAAGATACCGTTAATTGATTGAATTTGTTCTATGTCATGTTAATTTGTGAAAAACTTATTTTTATCATGGTATATTTTTTGTTGCGTTGGATATTATGAATCTTGGGAAAATGAATATTAATTATAGCTTAGATAAGTGACTTTGGTGAGATTTTGAAGCTATTGTATATTTTTTTTTTATGTAATTCATAATAGCTCCCTTCAATCCAAATAAGGTTATGATTTTTTTTTTTTTGAATTACACATCTTGCGACGGAATTGTACTTGCAAATCTGCAAGAAGGTATTTTGCAAGGGATGTTGCACTTACAAAACTGCAAGTAAAATTGCAAATCAAATGTACTTGCAGCCTTCCGTTGCAAATTTGCAACGGAATAAAGTCGCTTGCAAATGGATCTGTAAGCGCGTATATTGCACCAGAATCAATACCGTTGCAAATCCGTTGCAAAAGAGCTTCTGCAACGGCAATTCCGTTGCAGATTCCGTTGCAGATCACTGATTCTCTTGTACCTACCCTCAAAATTCTTTTACCAGCCAGCTGACCATTCGTGCTCCGCTACCTCCAACACTCAATGACCAGGTCACGCAACCGCGGGGCGTTGCACCCGAGGTAGCCGCTTTTGTCCGACAAATGATAGTTTCTCAAATTATCAACGACCAGGTCGCGTATTCTCCGGGCGCAACACCCGAAGTCCTAGCTATCCCTCACAAACCGGTCAGTGACCAGGTCACGCAACCTCCGGACGTGACATCCTAGATCCAAGCTTACATCAACCACCTCATCACCGCTATGAAACCTGAAAGAGATGAAGACTAGGTCCCCGATAATTTTACTATACTGAATATGGCTCATTATGATGGTTCTAAAGCACCTGCCTCTCAAATTATAATGTATGAAAGAATAATGCGCATGAAGAAGTTAAGTGATAAGGTGCTTGCTGAAATGCTTCTTGCTCCCTTCGGGGCCCTGCCCTCGAATGGTATCACACCTTGCCACAGCATATTATCGCTAACTGGAATCTTTTATCTAAGGCGTTGAAAGTGCATTATGGTTTTAGTACTATGATGGAAACAACCCTCGAACAACTTGAGAGGGTCCGTCAAATGCCCAATGAAACCTTTAAGCAATACTTTACTCCGTGGATGTCAACCCATGTCTTAATGAAATCCAAGCTAAGCCTCGAGGAAATGATCGTCAAACTCCTTGAAGGGTCTCTCCCCCTGTTCTATAAAGAAATGGCTACTGATTCTTTTCTGTCCTATAAGGCTGTATTCGAGAAAGCTGAGAAGATCAAGTGTGAGGCAGAGCGTGAAAAGGCCAAAAGAGTGGGAAAGCCATGGTTCAGAAAAAATAATGAAGCTCAACCCTCAGCCCCGGCGCCAGCTAAGCCTAAAGCACCGACTGCAGTTCAAGCCGTTTCTCAAACCCCTGTTGCGCCCCTCATAATCACTCCGGCTCTGCCAACGGTTGCCACAATCCAGCCTCCTCGCCCCCCCTTTATTTTGGCTAACCCTTATAAGTTGCCCCTACGGGTCATCTTTCAACGTTTGAGGGAAGCAGGTTTCATACAGTCCCTTTAGGAATACAAGCCACCTAGACCCGAGGATAAGAACAACTTCTTTAACTATCATGTTCAGGTAGGACACCAAACAAACAATTGCGAAGCCCTGCTCTTAGCAATTCAACGCTTGGTTATCGAAGCAAAGATCGCTGAACCTGACAAAATTTCGAGCACTATGAATAACCCTTAGCCGAATTTTGGGAACAAGGTTGGCATGATCCAGGCTGGTTTATCTGAAGCCACAATCTTTGATCTCCTTGCTCGGAGGTCGGATAATAGTAACTCTATCCTGGTCATCAGTTTGGGTCTCCCGTCTTACTCGATTTTTGATCTAATCAATCAAGCCAACCCAGGGGTCAACTCTATCCAGGGGATGGAAGTTGATCTAAACCAGTCGAAGAAAGAGGGCCGCAGGTCTCAGCCATTTGTGGCAAAAAGAATGAAAGTTGAGAAAAAAAAAACACTGTTCAGCGTAGATTCCTTTGTTTTGAAGGAGGACTACTCCAATGGTGATGAGGAAGTAGCTTAAGGGACCAAGGCTATAAGAACCAAATTATTCAAGGTTGATTAAAATGACCTTTTTAGCGTAGATAAGTATGAGCCGCAAAACCCAGATTCGGACTCTGAGGAACAACAGTATCTGTTTGAAACACGAGCCAATAAGAGTGTCTTGCTCGATGATGTTCTTAACATTACTCAGAGTGGCCACGTATATCAACCTGAAGACCGATATCTCCTCTTAAGCAAAGACCCGGTTCCTAGCAGGGTTGTAACTACCGCGAGACCCCCTTCTCCACCTCCACTTGTCCCGACCAGTCTTGAGGTTGACCCTCTCATTACCCAACTAAAAAACACCCAAGCCTGATACAGTATCTGGTAGCTGGTAATCAACTCCAAAGGGCATTGCAAGGGCTTTATTAAATGACTCCTCGATTTAGAAGCTAATCTGGCCACCTCCGTTATTGAGATGTGCGCCACGGTTGGAGAAGGCATTCCCCTGAGAAAAGGGCCTCAGATTGTGTTCGACCGTTTTGATCTTCCACTCGAGGGTAGGGATCACAACATGGCCTTATTCATCTGAATCCAAGTCCTCGATAAGGTTATCCCATGTGTCATGGTGGACGATGGCTCCGCTCCAAATCTGTGCCCTCTAAAAATCCTTCCTCATCTTGGACTGTCAGAGGACATGCTTGAAAAATCCAGCACTGTTATTAGAGCTTATGATGATTCAAAGGGCAATGTAATTAGGACCTTTGAGGTAGAAGTCACCATAAAAGGTGTGGCAAGCAATGTATGCTTCACTGTACTTGACATTCCTGTTACCTATTCTCTGTTGCTTGGCCGAACGTGGCTTCACGCTTTGGGCGCCGTTCCCTCCACACTACACCAGAAAATCAAGCTTATTCATGAAGACAGAATGGTGACCATAGAGGCCCATCCCACTTCCGTTATGGCTGTTATGGAAGCCGATCTAGTTTAGAAGGAGGCCTTCAGATTGCCGTGATTAGCAAAGCTCAGAAGTCTCCTCCCCTTTGGCACAGCTACCTTCATGCTGGTATGGGTAAACTGACGAAGAAATCTAGTTACAAGCCTGGCAGAGGTGGGGGAATACATGAGCAGGGAATTGTTGAAGCATTAGAGCCGAAAATCCTTACCCATTGAGCTGGATTGGGATATAAGCCTAGAAAAGCCTATCACCGCGTCCCCTCCTATTACTGCCGCATGGTCACTATTTGTGAAATCCAAGGTAAGAGGCCTTATAAGGGAGAGCATGAGCCGATCGAGTATGGCAGAAAAATATGGCCTGGCTTTGAGATCTTTAAAGATGTCTACGACTTCGAGACCGGCCGCATGATAGTTTTGGCCGAACCCAAGCCCGCTGAGCCTGATGCACCTATTAATGTTGTTTCTAATGAGGCTAAGGGAAAAGGTAAGATGCATCCCAAAGATGTGCCTGAGGGAAGTAGTGAATAGTCTATCGATCCAGAAATTGAAAATGCTGTGACAACCGGGACTGAAGTTATGGCGCTGCTGATGAAGAAAGGCTAAAAGGGTGGGAGAACCGGGGAAGAAGGTGCTATGACAGCAATAGTAGGGAAGCTCGCCAAGGCTCTCACCTAGAAAGCCAACCTGTCCGGGGGGCCATCGCTCACCATTGCCCAAAATACCGCTCTGGAGCACGACCTAGGTGCCATTCTGATAGACAATATAGAGGATGCTCCTCCTATTGATATTGCTACTAAAGCCCCTTCGCCTATGGAGAAGGATATGGATGATGTAATTCTTAACATTTCTGATGTGTTTGGTGTGAACAATGCTGCTTACGAGGCTTTTAATGTAGTGAATAACTCTCGTTCTGCTTACTTGTTTGATGTCTTTCTTGATGGATCCATGCATTCACATAACAATACGCATAACATTTTTGGCATTAGTGATACATCATTAAGTGAAATAAACCTAAGTACAGATGACAATCCCAAAATGGTGACCATTTCCAAAGACTTCACTCCCGAGGAAAAAAGTGAGATCATAAGAGTGCTTAAAGATCATGTTAACGCTTTTGCCTGGTCGTACATGCCTGGGGTTGATCGATAAATTGCTGAACACAAAATCCCAGCTGATCCTAAATTTTGACCTGTCAAGCAGAAGCTCCGCCAGTTGAGGCCAGAATGGGCAGATCAGGTTAAGACAGAGGTCTCAAGGTTGATTAAAGCTCGATTCATTAAAGTTATAGAATACCTGACTTGGTTATCTAACGTAGTCCCAGTTTCGAAGAAAGATGGTAGGGTCCGGGTCTGTGTAGATTTCCGAGATCTCAATAAAGCCTCGTCGAAAGACGACTTCCCACTCCTGCACATTGATGTCCTAATTGATAGTGCCTCCAGGGCAGCTATGTATTTGTTCATGGACGGATTCTTAGGGTATAATCAGATTCTGGTTAATATTGTCGACAAAATCAAAATAGCATTCATCACTGAATGGGGAGTGTATTGCTACAAGGTAATGCCGTTCGGGTTAAAAATTTTTTGTGGCTACTTATCAGCGCGCTATAACAGCCCTCGAGAAGAGCACCCTGCTATTCTTGACAGGTTCATGACTCGTATTGAAAAGTATAACCTCCGTCTAAATCCAAAGAAGTGTGTTTGGGGTTACTTCAGGCAAATTGTTGGGGCACGTGGTTAGCCAGAAAGTAATCGAAATGGATCCAGACAAAGCCAAAGCCATCAAGGACATGCCTCTACCTAAGACAGAGAAGGAGTCCAATTGTTTTTAGGGTCCTTGCAGTACGTTAGTCGGTTCATTGCCCGCCTCACTACTGTTTGCGAACCCATCTTTAAGCTGTTAAGAAAATAGCAACCCGTAGTATGGAATGATCACTAAAAAGTGGCGTTTGATAGAATCATGGCGCATCTTGCTGATCCACCCATTTTGACACCTCCCATCCCAGGAAAACTGCTCATCCTTTACCTGGCTATTGAGGAAACTTTTGTCGGGGCCATGCTTGTCCAGGAACATGCTGATAAGTGTGAACATGCCATCTACTACTTGAGCAAGAAGTTATTAGATTATAAAACCCAGTATTCGATTGTGGAAAAGACCTACACTGCCATGGTTTGGCTCATGAAGAAGTTGTGACATTATTTCCAATCTTATCGTGTCCAAGCCGTGGCCAAGATTGATCCAATGAAGTTTCTTTGTCAATCCCCCACTCTAGCCGACAAATTGTCCCGATAATTACTTCTCCTGTCTGAGTTCCACATTGAGTATGTGACCCAAAAGGTCATTAAGGGGCGGGCCGTAGCCGAATTCCTAGCTAATCAACCCCTCAGCTCTAACTATAAGGAAAATTTAGAGTTTTATGTTGAGCATCTCACCTCTGTTACAATCCTTGACAATGTCTGGACAATGTACTTCAATGGTGCTGTGAACCGCCGGGGAGTAGGTCTCGGGGTCATCATCGTCACACCGGATAATGAGATAATCCCATTGTCCAAACGCTTAGAATTCACTATCACCAACAATGACACTGAGTATGAAGCTTATCTGTTCGACGATGAGGCTCTTCTTCAGGTTCGGGCCCGCCGTATATCTGTCATTGGGGATTCAGCTCTGGTTGTCCATCAGGTTGTTGGAGATTGGGAAATTTAAGAGGAGTCTTTCTGTCCTTACGTCGAGGCTATCCACGAATTGTTTGAGAAATTTACCTCATGCTTGTACCACCATGTCCCTCGGGACAAGAATCAAATGGCTGATGCTCTCGCCACTCTCGCTTCCATATGGGAAGGACCTCAGCAGTAGCCTATGCGCCCTTTGGTTATGTTGTCCACCGAGATCCCATACCACGTTCAATCGGCTCCTCCAATCCTCGCCATCTCATCCGAACCTTGTTGGTATTCTGACATTGTTCTATTCCTTCAGACCGGCCAATATCCTATGGGTTCTTTTGACTCGGACCGTACCACCCTACGACGGCTTGCTCTCCAGTTCTGTATTATGGATAATGATCTATTTAAGCACACCAGTGACGGCCTACTTCTCTGTTGCCTCACTAACTCGGAGGCTCAAAATGTAATGACCCAAGTCCATGTCGGTGACTGTGGCCCTCATATGAACGGTCTTGCTCTCTCAAAGAAAATCCAGCGGTTGGGGTATTTTTGGCTCACTCTCACAGCCGATTGCATCCCCCAGGTTAAGCGATGCCGCCAATGCTAGGTTTACGGGGATATGCAACATCTGCTGCCCATCGAACTCCATCATTTATCCACCCCTTAGCCATTCTCGGCATGGGGGATAGACATAATTGGTGAAATTCGTCCTTCTTAAATATAGATTCATTGTGGTAGCAGCAGATTACTTCTCGAAATAGGTAGAAGCCGAATCCTTCACCAATGTCACCGCCAAGCAGATGGCCAAATTCAAAGAGAAGCACATCTTCACTCGGTATGGACTTCCACACTGTATAGTCTCGGATAATGGGGCACAATTTCAAGGAGCAACTGCTCCACTAATCAAGAAATAAGGGATCAAACACTATAGATCTTCCCTATACAGACCGCAAGCTAATGGAGCTATTGAGGCAGCTAACAAATCGGTAAAGATGATTCTTTCTAAGATGATAGCCAGTTACAGGGATTGGGCAGATAAGCTACATTTTGCTATTTGGGGATATCGCACTAGCATTTGCACCTCGACGGGCCAAACTCCATTCTCCTTGGTCTACGGGATGGAAGTGGTCTTGCCAGTTGAAACTCAGGTAACCTCCTTAAGAGTCGCTCTGGAGGCTAAGTTAAAAGAATCTGAATGGACCCGAGCAAGATTTCAACAGTTGAACATGATGGATGAATAGAGGTTAAAGGCCCTCAACAACCTCTAGATGTACCAGCAACGTATGGCTCGAGCATATAATAGTCGGGTAACACACCGGAAGTTCCCCCTGAAGGCTAGTGATCTGGTCCTTAAATAGCTGAAACATTCTACCACTGATGCGAGGGACAAATTCAGGCCAAATTGGGAAGGACCATATATGATAAAGAAGGTGCTTAGCGAAGGGGCAGTTTATCTTATGGACATGGATAGGAACGAGTTTGTGAATCCCGTGAACCAAGACAAGCTTAAGCATTATCATATCTGATTCAAAAGAAACAAATCGGAAAAGCGGCACACAAAAAATATATACATGATAATCACCCGCCTTTCGGTCTTTTACTGATCAAACAAAAATTAGGGTGACACCCGACAATTGGTATCCTGCAAACCGACCGTGCAAAATTAGGGGATGAGTCAAACCTGCTAGATTGAAAACCCGAAAAGGGCGATTTAGGCAAAAGTTAGGGTATATGAGCAAAGAGCGAGTGCCTTCTAGAAAACCAATCTAGGCTAGTGGGCACCAGAAGTTAAATCAATGGGAATGTCAACCGAACATCGTGTACTTTATTTTATCTCAATTAACGAAAGTATCTCTTTTGTTGAAATTTAAATGCTTGTGCTTATGTGAATCCTATATTCATAGGATTAAGACAACTCCAGCAAGCTTAGGATAGTGTTCATTTTATTCCATATCAAATGCGCAAAAAATAATTTGAGACAAAGTCCAATAGGTCAGTCACCTCAATTTGCCTATGCAAAAGATAGAACTGACAAAAGTGCGTCTAAAATCGAGCTTCCTGCATCATCATCATAGTACCTAGAGATCCGCCTCAATGTGGTAGTAAAAAGGGGCTCCTCCCCCTGCTCCGCACGCTCCCTCTCGAAGCGGGCCCATGACTGCTTTCAACGGGTCGTCAAGCATCTTATCTTAGCAAGCCATCCTCTGTAATGTGTGTCAGTCTCGATGGTCTCCATATGATCATAATCCAGAATCTCAAATACAGCTTCCCTGGACCACTTCTCCCAGATGTGGTTGACCCAGCTAGCTTTGTAGATTCTAATCTGATTATGGGTCAGCTTGATTGGGATCCTTTGCCTCTTGCCATACTAACGGCACAACCGGTAAGGGGTGTAGAACGAAGATCTCTCCAGACCTATCAACTGAACTCAAGCTTCCTAGGATTCTATAACCACGTCCTGAATCTTCCACCATGGACTAACCCACTAAACCTGTGGTCAGTATACCCTCTCAAAATAGGCACCCAATCATCATATGTCAGCTGATCAAAATCAGCCCACATAAGCCCCCTCTCCCTCAGATGAACGGGTAGGTACTTCTTCGGATTCCCTCGTGGCGCTTCCCTCAACCTCAGTTTCTCCATCAGCCATACCTAGAATTCGAATTCAGGTAAGGATTGGGGAAGGAAATGCGCAGAATCGGGAAGAACAAAAGGTACCTGTAGTAATATGAGCTGATCTCCGATAAGTGTCGGGTCAACGGAAGCGGCATCCATGTTCAGCAAAACATCGGCCAACCCCACAGCAATGGGAGAAGCCCCTGTCGACATGGGGCTAATGAGTGAAATCAGCCTGAGTGGAGCAATTGGGCTCACTCTGTACATAAACTCCGCCATGAGTAGTATTGCCACCATGGACGGCTAAGCCAGGTGAGATCGGGGCGCCCCACAGCACCACTCTAAAACTACTCCGAGCTGAAACCCAGGTTTGTCAAACAATCAGGACAAAAATGGATCTACAGAGTCCAAATTCTGTAACCCTCGAGGAATTCCACCCCGCGCCAAAATGAAATTCTGGCAGTACTAGGGGCATGCGTTTAAGGCATGGTACCCCCAATATGGCGTGGAACTCTTTAAGCAAGGGGCATAGCTCGAATGATGAAAATCGGAAGACGTGGTCCATTGGGTCCCAAAAAGATAGCGCCGCTCAAAGGAACTCGCGGCTTACGGGCCACGCCGCGACATATCGAAACCCCCAAAGTCTGAATTTTTCAAGCTTCTTCCAGTCCGCATTTCCCAGACTTTACAGAAAACCCCCCCATAGCTGTTGATTGTGGTTTACCATGACAGGAATTGGTAGAATGGCTAGAATCAGATTTTTGGAAATGTGATACCACCGGTGATGTGAGTGATGTCGCCGACAATATGAACCAATTTGGGCGGTATCAACTGATGTCGCCGCCGATATGAGCTTTAAGACAGCCATATCTATATTATTTTAGCTGATTGAGTATGGACGATATGGGTCATGCCGCCAGCGACATTGAGTTAATTTCTGGCGGCATCAGAAGCATGTTTTTCATTACAGACCTATACAAAACCTGTAAACAATCCTGTAATCCATTTCCAAATACCTGATCAACTGTAATCCATTTTATTCAAAGTAAAATGCCCGAGGGCGCAAATCATTCAAAAATCCCGAATATCTAGCCTACCAAAGCAAAACCAAACAACAAATCCAAATTATTCAAACCCCAATGTATCAAGGGTACAAACCAAAATCTGAAACAAAAAGCAAAATGAAAATATAAAGCTAGGCATGCCCGCCGCTACCATCCGGGCAGGATGAAACATCCTCGGGGCTCACTAGTTGATCATCAACATCATCCTCCTCTCTTCCCTCAGTCATCGAGACACTGTTGGACTCCTCGACCGTAATAAATGGGCGTCGGCCGGCGAACATCTTCACTCCCCTACGACTGGTGCTACCGGGGTTCGCATGATCCAGATTTTGTTTGGTCCTCCATTCCTGAACTGTAGCCTCCAGCTGACCCTCAAGGTCGCTCACACGATGCCAGAGTTCTATAGTCTCCTCCTCGTATCTCCGCCGGGCCGCATCAGCGTCTGATAAGGAAAGGGCCAAATCCTATAAACCAAGGAAAATGTCAATAATGCACTTCATTCATAGCATCCATACATGCATCTTATCTTATTTTGGCGTGGCATAAACAGGGAATGTACCTAAACAAGCAGCGATTGCTCGATAAGCGTATCCTAGAGAGCGAAATTATTCTCTGCCAGTTGCTCGATATAACTCCGCACCACCTAAAAAATCTAAAAGGCAAATCATTAACCACACGCATCCAAGGATAAACAAGAAAGCAATTATCGGGCCTTATGTAAGTGGTGCTTTCTGGCATAAAGATCGGAGCATGCCGGCTTGGGCCTATGTTCCTGGGTTAGAACTCGCCTTGAGAGTTCATCAACAGGAACCGGGTCTCCATCGGGTTGACCTGCCGCCCTTCTACGAAATATATCCCCTCGGGTACACCATAATACTGCATCCCACTCTGGTTATCCCAACCTCTCTTCCTCGCAGGTTCCTGAAAAACACGAAAGATACATCAGCAACATTACTAAACCCAAACGATTGTAAATCATGCACATAAATGCAATCATACCTTAAAAGAGTGCTGCCCCCCTTGGGACATCGGCACACTCCCGTCAGCCACATCCGCGCCTACCTCATCCTCCCCATCAAGCTCGAGCCCAACATCGCCTTCAATCTCCTCCTCTTCCTCCTCTTCTTCCTCTTCTTCCTCCTCCTCGGCGTCTATAATACCTTTGAGCCGCCTCTTCTCCTCCTCTAGCCTTTGCTCATTGTGGTACTCAATGGTATCATTCCTATGGATGCGGGGGCATAAGGGGAGTAGGCGCTGCTAGTGCTGCTCATAGGAGCCCGGAATGCTCGGAATGACCAGGCCAGCCCCCTCGATATATTCAGCTTGGTTAGCTGTAGATGTAATCACCAGATGGGGCCACCATAAGCCCCTAGGAGGATCGATGGGCACTAGTCTATCGGCGATTGGGACGAACCTCCAGCCCCGGATGCACTCCTCCAAGTACCACTGCTGAGACAAGGGGCACTCCATGATAAACCGGCGGTCGTCCACCTCCCTACTGACCCTTGCGACTTCTGGCAGGTTCTCCACCCCATCAAATGGGTCCAGGACAAGCTATACCAACAATCAACCAAAATAACCGATATAAATTGATAAACGCTTTTTGTTTACTAATGTATTGTTCTAAATGTGAAACCAGGACTAAATCAAAAGATTGCATACCGAGCTCAATCACACACTCCTCAACACCTCCTTGTACTTTGTGGGGTACTTGGCCTTCCCACTAATACCACCACTCCAATGAGCATGGAAATGGGAACTCGGCTGCACGGTCTTCTTGAACTCAACCAGCGGGAGGATCTAATGCTCAAAAGCCCAAGCCTGCACAAGTAGCAATTGGTCAGCTTAAATAGTAAATGAGACATGCACAATCAAGTAAAATGCTTCCAAGAAGATATACCTGGAGTAGCAGATGGCAGAGGCAAAGGGCCTTCCCCTTCTTCCGAGCACCCACATCTAGCCCGTGGTACATCTATGCCAAGATGGCCCTTGGCCAATTCTTCTTCCTGATGCCCACCACATTCTCCACGGTGGATATCAACCCGTAGTTGATCTTGCTCCCCGAGATCGGGAAAAATAGCACGGTGAGCAAACAAATCACGAAGGAACGGACACAAGCGTCTCTCTCATCCTCGGGCACCACATCTGTCCTAGTCCAGTGTTGGTGTAGCTCACCATAAGATAGCCGCCCTAAGACGGGCTTCAAACCAAAAAACTCCTTCACTCGCCTCACCACGAGCCTCTCGATGTGATATTTATCCATATAGGCATCAAAGTGTATGACCTCATCCTTCCAGGGGAGCCCGGTTATAGCTACAACATCAGAGAGCGTAATTGTCACTTCCCCAAATGAAAAGTGAAAGGTGTGGGTGGTTTCAGACCACCTCTCTATAAGGGCTGTCACGGCCGGATGGGAAAGCTTGGGCATTAGCATCGACATGATTCAGGCCAAGTCCCTGAAACCCATCTCATTAATGGCTAGTGCAAGCTTAGGGTCCTTTTCCGAAATATGGTGCCACCACTCGTCATTGGTGCCCATACCTCCAGTATAAGTTAGTTCGTATGGCTGTAAAAATTAGAAGCAAAATAGATAAGTCCCTTTTTATTTTCTCATCACTGGAACCTGATGGAAGGCTGCTGATGTCGCTTCTACTAGAAGCAATGTCGCTGGTGACATCACTCCATATCGCTGGCGGCATGGATGATGTCATCGACGACATCACTTTAAGCAGAAGTGACATCTCACCTCCCTAGGACTTTTGGTAAGGCCTGATGCCACTGGCGACATCACTCATGTCGCCGACGACATCACAACCTGTGGGTAGAACCTGTTTTCCTTGAAAATCGCATTCATCGCACCAAAACCACAAAAATCACAATCAATCAAACAATAAGCCTAAAAAATAGTTAAAATCGAACCTAAAACATGCAATATCAGTTTGTAATCAATCTAATTCACGTTTATAAACTCCTATCATGGCACGATTTCAAGCCTAAGGCTGAATCGAAACTCAACCCAAAAAGAAGAAATTTGAGTTTTGCAGGATTACCTAGACGTAACAGAGATGCTTCTCCTTCTCCAGGGTTAGATTGGTGATGGGGAATTGATCCCATACTCATACATCTTGGCCGTCTCCTTCAAGCCATAAGTAATAGGAACCGAGAGAATTTTCAGCCCCTCGATGGAGGAATCAGGCAGATTCTCCCTAGCCTTAGCTGATTTATCCTTAAAAGCCTTGGCAATTCTCTTCATGGTTGGAATAGTAGAGAAAATCAGAAGATTTGGAAAAGAATGGAGCAAAGAGGTATGACTTTGCAGAATATAAAAGAAAGGAGTTTTACTTCCTTTTAAACTGCCGCGTGGAATTCGAGGAGTTTTAATTTATGTGAAACTGCCCAATTCATGCCGCCGGTGGCATCATTCCATACCGCCAGCAACAACAGTCATGCCGCTGGTGACATCACCTCCTTCAATTCAAATTTTGAAATTGTTTGACCAGTCAAAGCTGCCATGTGGCACTCATACCGCCGGTGGCATCATTCCATACCGCCAGCGACATCAGTCATGCCACCGGCGACATCACCTCCTTCAATTCAAATTTTGCAATTGTTCGACTAGTCAAAGCTGCCACGTAGCACTCATACTGCCGGCGGCATCATTCCATACCACCAGCGACATCAGTCATGCCGTCGGTGACATGACCTCCTTCAATTTAAATTTTGAAATTGTTTGACCAGTCAAGCCTGCCACGTGGCCTTCATACCACCGGTGGCATCATTCCATACCACTAGCGACATCAGTCATGCCGCCGGCAACATCACCTCCTTCAATTCAAATTTTGAAATTATTTGACCAGTCAAGCCTGCCATGTGGCATTCATGCCGCCAGCGGCATCATCCATACCGCCAGTGACATCAATCATGCCGTTGGTGAAATCACCTCCTTCAATTTGAATTTTGAATTTGTTTGACCAGTCAAGCCAGCCACGTGGCATTCATACCGTTGGCGGCATCATCCATACCGCCATCGACATTAGTCATGCCACCGGCTTCATCACTTCCTTCAATTTGAATTTTGAACTTGTTTGACCAGTCAAAGCTGCTATGTGGCACTCATGCCACCGCCGGCATCATTCCATACCGCCAGTGACATCAGTCATACCACCGGCGACATCAGATCTCTCCATGCCTTTTTTAGCCATCCTCGGCAAAATCCCGACTATAGCCCTGACATCCCAGAACTTGCTCAAAGCCACAATCGCAAACCCAATATACTCATCTTGTACGCTACCTAGAGATTACGGCATGACCCCGTACATGTCAACCTTCGAGTTCACCCCAGAACACCAACTGAAGGTCCCTGATATAGTCTCTGCATGTATCACCCTTCAAGTTCACCCCAAAACACCAATTGGAGATCCCTAATACAGTCTATGCATGTATCACTTTGGGTTCACCCTAGAACACCAACTCAAGGTCCTTGATACAGTCTCTGCACATGTCACCCTTTGGGTTCACCCTAGAACGCCAACTGAAGGTCCCTGAAACAGTCTCTTTAGGTATGACCCTTTGAGTTCACCCCAGAACACCAACTGAAGGTCCCTGATACAGTCTCTGCATGTATCACCCTTTAGCTTTACCCCAGAACACCAAATGAAAGTCCCTGATATAGACTCTACACGTATCACCCTTCAGGTCCACCCTAGAACTCCAACTGAAGGTCCATGATATAGACTCTATACGTATCCCCCTTTGGGTTCATCCTCAGAATGCCAATTGAAGGTCCCGGCATGACCCTGAACATATCGCCTTTGGGTTCACCCCTCTAAAATCATAACATGACCCAAAACTGCACTCCACACTCCACAAAGTACAAGTTCGACCAAAGGACAATCACTCCATAAAGTGCAAGTCCGACCAAAGGACAATCTCTCTATAAAGCACAAGTCCGACCAAAGGACAATCTCTCCACAAAGCGTAAGTCCGACCAAGGGACAACATCTTCGCAAAGCATAAGTCTGACCAAGGGACAATCTCTCCACAAAGCACAAGCCCGACCAAGGGGCAATCACTCCATAAAGCACAAGCCCGACTGAGGGGCAGTCTCTCCACAAAGCGCAAGTCCGACCAAAGGACAATCACTCCACAAAGCACAAGCCCGACCGAGGGGCAATCTCTCCACAAAGCACAAGTCCGACCAAGGGGCAATCTCTCCATAAAGCGCAAGTCCGACCAAGGGGCAATCTCTCTATAAAGCACAAGCCCAACCAAGGGATAATCTCCCTGCAAAACATAAGTCTGACCAAAGGGCAATCTCTCCACAAAGCACAAGTCCGACCAAAGGGCAATCTCTCCACAAAGCACAAGTCCGACCAAAGGACAAACTCTCCTCAAAGCATAAGTCCGATCAATGGACAATCTCTCCACAAAGCACAATTCCGACCAAGGGACGACCTCTCCACAAAGCTCAAGTCCGACCAAGGGATAACAACTCTACAAAGCATAAGTCCGATCAAGGGACAACCACTCCGCAAAGCATAAGTCCGACCAAGGGACAACCACTCTGCAAAGCATAAGTCCAACTAAGGGACAACCACTCCATAAAGCATAAGCCCGACCAAGGGACAACCACTCCAGAAAACATAAGTCCGACCAAAGGGCAATCTCTCCACAAAGCATAAGTCCGACCAAAGGACAAACTCTCCACAAAGCACAAGTCTGACCAAAGGACAATCTCTCCATAAAGCGTAAGTCCAACCAAGGGGCAATCTCTCTGTGAAGCTTAAGTCCGACCAAGGGACAATCTCTCCGCAAAGCAAAAGTCTTACCAAAGGGCAATCCCTCCAGAAAGCACAAGTCCGTCCAAGGGATAACCACTCCATAAATCATAAGTCCGACAAAGGGGCAATCTCTCCGCGTAGCATAAGTCCGTCCAAGGGGCAACCACTCCACAAGGCACAAGTCCGACCAAGGGCCAAAGAATTCATCCATCAGGTATCATTCCTATCCCTTGCTCTTTTGCGCAATCATATTGACATGTGGCAGCAGTGATCCCCCGAGGGGCAGCCTGTGAGCATGGGATTTTGTAGTCCCTCTCGCGAGACGATGATGATGTGTCCCCGATTTCAATGCCTCATAATAAAAGTTCTCTTTAGAATTTTTATTACCAATATAATATTCCTTGCGAATTTATACTTGGTAAAATCCAGTTCGACGTGGCCAATAATGCGTTCGGCAGGAGCTTGAACCGATGATTTACACCTAAATTAAAAATACCCATCAAAATATCATTAAAATTTAAAAGGATGCCTATAGACCCACTTTTGACCACTTTTTGCAACTTTTTAGGCTCTTAGGCCCGCTGGTTGTCGGCTTGTCGGAGGTTGATGCCACTAAGGGCATCAGCCATGCCGTCGGCTCCATCAGTATGTCGCCGGTGACATTAGCCATACCGCCGGCGGCATCGCCATATCGCCGGCGGCATGGCCCAAAACGGGCCCCTGCACAGACAGTTTTTTTGCCAATTTCAGTGGAATTGGTCAAAAAGGTCTTGAAAACCACCCCAATTTGCCTATAAAAACACACCTTAGGCTCTTATGGGAAGGGGGATCTGAAATTAGAGAGAAGGAAACCATCTAAGATTTGAAATTTAATGTTAGAATGAGAAAATAGATTTTAGTGAGATAAGAATTAGATAAAGAAGGAAAAAGGATTCTAATCCATTTTTCCTTGTTTTTCTTCTTTGAACTCTCTGATTGTGAGCTTAAAATCAGTAGGTATTTTCGTTAAAATCAACTTAATAGGATTTAGAGACTTAGAACTCTTAAATTTTACTACTAAATCATCGTTACTAGCTCCCCGAAGGTGTTTCTTTTTGGTTCATGAAGAGGTGGATTCACGACCCCGAGGTAAAAATTCTGAGTCTCATAGCTCTTTGGCATTAATATTACTGATTTAATGTTGATTCTTGTTGATTTATGTCCGTTTTCAGGTTTTCGGTGGTTTTTTGACTGGTGCACGTTGCTGTTGCAAGAAATCGAGGTCGTCGGAGACATGTGATGTCGCTAGAGACATGTGATGTCACCGGCGGTATCACTCATGTTGCTAGAGACATCACTGATACTGCTAGTGACATCACATTCCCCAGGGACCTCACTTTCTTGTGAGACCCTTTCTTTATGGTACTCAGAAATCCACGTAGCCTGCCTACAAACTGATGTCTCTAGCAACATCATTGATGTCGCCGGTTGCATCAGCCATGTCGCAAGTGATATAAACCATGTCACTGGCGGCATCAGTCGTATCGTCGACGGCATGACTTTCTGGACAGCTATTTTTATTTCGTTCATTTCTGACCTAGTTTATTTTCTATAACCAGGATACACAGTGCAACGATGGAGGTCCAAAACCTTCTGAAAATAGACCCCACCCCATAATATGTGGCATTTTCACTAATAATCTGATTAAAACAATGATCGAGTCTAAAATTTGGTTTAAAATGGAATTTTCCCGCAAATGTCGTTCAAATCTCATTTTAGCCATCCAATCGAGCTTTACAATATTGTAAATAAAATATGCTATGTTCACGCTAACCCGGGTCTTGTTTGGTTTGCTAACTATATGTGGTTTGTGAGACATCTCAAACGACGTACCGTATCTGTGCTAACCATTTTCTGAAGGTAGATGTATATTAGGCCTTCGGGTATTTTATTTATCGCATAGAAAAATGTAAAAGACTTGGAAGCCTTGTAATAATTTTATTTTCCACACTTATTCTTGGATGACTGTAATAATTTATTCATCGCCTCAACTGCCTGATAAACGCAAAAACAATATAATAACTGAAAACACAAATAAATAGGATGATTAAACAGATTAAGAAAGAATGAAGTATCTTAACTTGGCCTAATGAAAAATAGATAACATCATCCGAACTCGAAATCTCTACTTAAGGTATGGTCCAACGACCCGGTGGGAAAATCGTACCAAAAATTTCCCGGTTGAGCTGAATCAGGTGGTGACTCTGTTTTAAGTACGGGATTTCGAACTCGTATTTTTTGAGCATTAAAATATGCAAAACCATTTTCCAATCACATTACTCGCATCCCCCGATTATTTTAAAGAGGCCGGTCCACCGGCCCGGCTTTGCAGCTATCGCGTAGAACGTCATCCGCTCATAACAACGAGATGATTTTGTTATCCGGTGTGACTATAATAACTCCGAGGCCTGCTCCCTGTCAGTTCATAGCACCGTCAAAGTACATAGTCCACACAAGCTCAAGGATTTTGATGGAGGTGAGCTGCTCATCGGGAAATTCCAAGTTCTCAAAATAATCAGAGTCAAGAGGCTAGTTAGCCAGAAATTCTGCCACTGCCCGACCCTTAATAACCTTCTTTGTCATATACTCAATGTCAAACTCAGAGAGAAGTAACAACCATCGAGATAGCTTCCCGGCTAGGGTGGGGGATTGACAAAGATACTTCATGGGGTCAATCTTGGCCACGGCTTGGACTTGATAAGATTGGAAATAATGGCGCAACTTCTTAGTGAGCCAAACCATGGTGGTGCAAGTCTTCTCCACAATTGAATACCGGATTTCATAATCCAACAACTTATTACTCAAGTAGTAGATTGCATGCTCCCGCTTATCATCATGTTCTTGGATAAGCATTGCCCCTATGGAAGACTCTTCGATAGCCAGGTATAGGATCAAAGGTTTCCCTGGGATGGGGGATTTCAAAATGGGTGGGTTAACAAGATAAGCCTTGATTCTATCGAACACCACTTGGCACTGATCATTCCAAACCATAGTTTAAACATGGGTTCATGCATGGTAGTGAGGCAAGCAATAAACTTGCTAACATACTGTAAGGACCCCAGAAATGATCAGACTTCTTTCTATCTTTGGTGGGGGCATATTCCTGATGGCTTTGGCTTTGTCGGGATCCATCTCAATTCCTTTTTAACTAACCACATGTCTCAGTAACATGCCTAAAGTAACCCAAAACACGCACTTCTTCAGATTCAGGCAGAGATTATACTTTTCGATACAAGTCATGAATCTATTGAGAATAGTAGGGTGCTCTTCTCGGGTAGCAGACTTCACAATCATATCATCCACATGCACCTCCACTTCCTTATGGATCATATCATTCAGGAGAGCAGTTACGGTGCGCTGATAAGTAGCCCCACCATTCTTTAACCCAAATGGCATCACTTTGTAGCAATAAACCCCCCATTCGGTAATGAACGCCATTTTAACTTTATTTATGATATCCACTAGGATCTGATTATAACTCGAGAATCCATCCATAAATGAGTACATGGCTGCCCTGGCAACGCTGTCAATCAGGACATCTATATGAGAAAGTGGGAAATCATCCTTAGGCGAAGCCTTGTAAAGCTCTCTGAAGTCAACACAAACTCGGACCTTACCATCTTTCTTAGGGATCGGGACTAAGTTGGACAACCAAGTCAGATATTCCACCACTTTGACAAATTGAGCTTCAATCAACCTCAAAACCTCTGCCTTAACCTGATCAACCCATTCTGGTCTCAATCGATGGAGCTTTTACTTTACAGGCTTGAACTTAGGATCTGTTGGAATTCTATGCTTAGGAATCTGACAATCAACCCCAGGCATATCTTTGTATGACCAGGCAAAAGTGTTAACATGATCTTTAAGCACTTTATTATCTCACTTTTTTCTTCGGGAGTTGAATCGTTGGAAATGGTTACCATTTTTGGATAATCATCATACTTAGGTTTACTTCACTTAAAGATGTATCATTAATGGCAAAAAAGTTATGTGTATTATTATGTGAATGCATGGATCCATCAGGAAAAACATCAAACAAGTTAGCAAAATGAGAGTCATTCATTGCATTAAAAGCCTTGTAGGAAACATTGTTTGTATCAAATACATCAGAAATGTTAAAAATTACATCATCCATTTCCTCCTCCACAGGCGGAGGGGCTGCGGTATCGGTAGCAGCAATAAGAGGAACATCCTTTATAGTCTCTGTCAGAATGGTGTCTTGGTCATGTTCTAGAGCAGCTTTTTAGGCAGCGGTGAGGGATGGTTCTCCAAATAGGTTGGCTTTCTCGACTAGGGCCCTAGCGAGCTTCCTTACAATCTCTGTCATGGTATCCTCTCCCCCGGTTCTCTCACCCCTCCAACCTTTCTTCATCAATAGTATTATAGCTTTGGTCATGGTAGCCACAACATCTTCAATCTCTGGCTCAAGAGATTCTTCATTGCTTCCCCCAGACTCATTCTTAGGATACATCTTAGCCTTTCCCTTAGCCTTATCATAAACAACATTGACAGGTGCAACAGGCTCAGTGAGTTCGGGTTCAGCGGAGATAACTATTCAGCTAGCTTTGAAGTCATAGACGTCTTCGAAGATCTCGAAACCGAGCCACATTTTCCCTTCATGCTTAACAGGTTCAGGCTCTCCCTTGTAAGGCCTCTTGCCTTCAATTTTACAAACACTTACCATTTGGCAGTAGCAGGAAGGAATACAGTGATATGCTTTTCTGGGTTTGTATCCTAATCCAACTTAGCGGACTAATACCTTCGGTTCGAAGGCCTCGATAATTCCCTGCCCGTACATCCTGTCGCCTCTGTTAGGCTTATACCCAGATTTCTTCATTAGTTTTCCCATACTTGAGTGGAGATAATTGTACCAAAGGGGAGGAGATTTCTTAGTCTTACTAACCACAGTAATCTGAAGACCTTCCTCTAGTTTAGCTTCGGCTTCCATAATAGCCACAATGAAAGTAGGATCGGCCTCGATTGTTACTAGTTTGTCCTCATAAATGAGCTTGATTTTCTGGTGGAGAGTGGAGGGAATTGCACCCAAGGCGTGGAGCTAAGGCCGGCTGAGCAATAGAGAATAAGTAATAGGAATGTTAAGGACAGTGAAACGCATATTGCTCGTAACACCTACCACAGTGACTTTCGTCTAAAAGGCCCCAATTATGATGTGTTTTGAATCATCATAAGCCCTGATAATAGTACTAGATTTCTCAAGCATTTCCTCCAATAGTCCCAGGTGAGGAAGGACTTTTAGAGGACACAGATTCAGAGTAGAACCATCGTCCACCATGATATAGGGGATAACCTTATCGAGGATCTGAATAGGGATGAACAAAGCCCTATTGTGGTCCCTACCCTCAACTGGAAGATTGAAATGGTCAAATACAATTTGAGGTCCCTTCCTTAGAGGAATTCCTTCTCCAACCCTAGCACACATCTCCACAACCGAAGTGGTCGGAGTAGCCTCCAAATCGAGCAGTCACTTAATCAATCCCTTGCGATGCCTATCAGAATCAATTACCAACTACCATATACTATAATGGGCTTATGTGTTTTTCAACTAAGTAATAAGAGGATCAACCTCGAGACTAGTGGGAATATGTAGAGATGGAGAAGGAGGCCTTGCAGTAGTTTCTACCCTATTAGGGACCGGGTCCTTGCTCAAGCGGAGATATCGATCTTCAGGCTGATACACACAGCCACTCTGTGTAATGTTGAGAACATTATCGAGCAAGACACCCTTAGTGGCTCGTGTTTCAAACAGATACTGTTGTTCCTCAAAGTCTGAATCTGGGTCTTGCAACTCATATGCATCCACATTGAAAGACTTATTCTGATCAACCTTGAATAATCCCTTTGGCTTCTCATTAACGGGCAAATCAACCCTGAATAGCTTAGTACTTATAGCCTTGGCTACCTCGATTACTCCCTCATCTTCATCAGAATAGTCATCCTTTGAAATAAAGGAATCTATGCTGAATAGCGACTTTTCTCAACCTTTATTCTTTTGGCCAAAAATGGTTGAGCCCTGCGGCTTTCTTGCTTAGGCGAATTTAGGTCAACTTCCATACCCTAAACCGAATTGACTCCCAGATTAGCTTGACTAATGAGATCAAACACTGAGTTGGATGACAGACCAAAATCGATAACCATAACAGAGTGACTATTACCCAGACCCTGGGTGATTAGCTTAAAGATTGTGGCTTCAAACAAGCCGGACTGGATCATTCCTACCTTATTCTCGAAATTAGGCAAAGGGTTATTCATGGTGCTCGGGGTTTTATCGGGTTCAGCAATCTTTCCTTCACTAACCAGACACTGAATAGCCGAGAGTAGGGCCTTGCAATTGTTGGCTTGGTGTCCCACCTGAATGTGGTAATTGTCGAAATTCTTCTTATCTTCAGGTTTGGGCGGTTTATACTCTTGAAGGGACTGGATAAATCGCCTTCCCTTAAACGCTGAAAGATAACCCAAAGAGGTAACTTGTACGGATTGGCCAAAATAAAAGGAGGACGAGGAGGTTGGACTGCGACGACTGCATATGGAGCCAGAGCAATTGCCAGGGGTGCAGCAGGGGCTTGAGAAACTACCAGAACTGCAACTGGGGCTTTAGGCTTAGTAGGTGCCGGAGCTGAGGGTTGAGCATCATTATTCTTTCTAAACCAGGGTTTCCATGCCTTTTCTGCCTTTTCGCGCTCTGCCTTGCGCTCAATTTTCTCGGCTTTTTCAAAAATAGCCTTATAAGAAAGGAATGTATCATTAGTCATCCATTTATGGAATAGGGGAAGAGATCCCTCTTGGAGTTTCACAATCATCTCCTCGAGGCTTAGCCTAGATTTCGTCAGAACCTGGGTTGACATCCACCAGTTAAAATACTGCTTAAAGGTTTCATTGGGCATTTGGCGAACTCCCTCGAGATGTTGGAGGGTTATTTCCATCATAGTATTGAAACCATAATGCACTTTCAAAGCCTCAGAAAGAAGTTTCTAGTCAGTGACAATATGTTGTGGCAAAGTATGATACCATCCAAGAGCAGGGCCCTGAAGGGAACAAGGAAACATTTCAGCAAGCACTTTATCACTTAATTTCTTTACATGCATAACTCTTTCATACAATATAATATGGGAAGCAAGTGCACCAGAACCATCATAATGAGCCATATTCGGTATAGTAAAATTATCAGGGACCAAATCGTCATTCCTCTCGGGTTCCTTGGCAGCTATAAGACAGTTGATGTAGGCTTGAATTTTTGGTATCACGCCCGGAGGCTGCGAGACCTGGACATTGATTAGCTGAGAGAGAGCTGCGGCCTTAGGTGTCCCGCCCGGATCCGACCTAGTTGTTGAGCTGAGAGGCTATCATTTGGCAAACAAAAGCAGCTATTTCAAGTGTCACGCCCGAAGGTTATATGACCTGGTCATTGACTGGAGGAGATTGTGGAGGACGAGGGACCATCTGGCTACTAAAGGGATTCTAAGGGTAGGTAGTACCCTTAGGAGTTACAATGAACTGCAGAGGAGTAAAGGATGGCAGCTGGATTAACCTGCTAGAAGAAGCTGACAACTGATGAGTGAACACTGGAGGAATCAAGCTTTGAGGAAAAGGACTCGGGTTAAAAGGAATAATCGACGGAGTAGTCGAGGTTGGCATAAAAGCAGAGGTTTACCTGAACCAAAATGGGCTCACTATAGGTTGAGTTGAGGGAACTAGGTTGAAAATGGGTGCAAAGGGTCTTGTCCCTACCGGACCGGCCAACATCTGCACTGAACCGTTCTGGGCTTGCATATCGAACTCAGAGACTATTAGAAATCCTATCCTCGAGGGCTTGCTTAATAGCTGCTTGGACAGTGTTTTGGATGGAAGCTTGAAATGCATCCGAATTCAAGAACTGCGCTATAGCACTGGTAAAATCAAAACCATAAGGGGGGGAAGACGCTACCCCTGAGTTGGGAGTAGGTCCGACTTAGTCCTCAGGCGGAGGAGGGTTTCCATCATTGCTCGAAAGAGACATGGCTGACTAAAAGAAATCTTGACCCAACTAAACTTGATCTGAATCTAACTCCCCACTGGAATCGGTATACGGAACTCCCTCAACTTCCATGGTGACAATTAGGGTGGGAGAACGATGAATCAGACAGTGACCTGGCCTTTTTCAAATTGGGGTACGACGATAATTCCTCCTCCTCCTAGTTGAAATGGTAGGTAGTGAATTAGAGGATGCATGGATTGTGCATGCCATGGATGGGATGAATGGTCTTTATTTAATAACCAATATGTGGTATGTATAGTTGCACATAGACGTGGTTAGCGATGATGCAGCGGCTTATCCCTCCAACAATCGTGGGACATTCGTACCTATCATCATGCATAGTGATATGTTGTGACTCAACGGGGGTACAAAAGAAGTCCTACGAATGTTGCTAAACCTCTTCCATAAACGGAGATTGGTAAGGGTATGAGCATGTAGCATATAGCACACAAAGCGCCCTTCTTCCAACCTTATAACTCCCGCATTATGCCTCTTTGGAAAGGATGGAGTTTTGGCTTCTTCACCGGTAATGGTGAAAGAAATGCGTCCCAATTTATTTTCATTGTTCTGGTGGTCCTAAAGGAATGAAGTGCTAAGGTTTATTCTAGCCCGGCTTCAGTATAGTTGTTGATGTAGAAGGTTCTCGTTTACCTTGATTCCACATTACTCAACCACTCCCCAAATAGGTGCGATCGCAGGAGTTTACGTGTTGATTAAAATGAGTGACCCACCCACTAGGGATCCTCAATTCCAAACAGGGCATAAGTGATACTTTCACGAGCTTCTCGGGTTAGGATAAACGTTAGGAAAAAGAATGAAGTTTTAATTTGGCCAATGATTTCAATACATCATCAAAAAATCCTTTAAACTTATAGAAATTTTTTTAGTTCAAGTTTAAAGAGATAGATCCCCAGCGGAGTCACCACTGTGAGTGGACGACCTTTTTCCCACCGCGAGACCGCGTCAGATGCATAGCACGGGGGGTGGAAAAATAACTAGCGCTATGAAGCGTGCCGAGGGACCGATCCTCATTTTAGCGTGATGAAAAGATTGATTGGTTGATGTTGAATTTAAGTCCAATTTATGTGTTAAAGGATACGAGATCAAAATCTCATACTGAAAATAGAGTCGCCACCCGGTTCAGCTCGACTGGGAAATTTTGGTACGATTTTCCCACCGGGTGGTAGACTATACCTTAAGTAGAGATTCCGAGTTCGGATGATGTTATCTATTTTACATTAGGCCAAGTTAAAATATTTCATTCTTTCTTAATAGGTTTTAGCCCACCCTATTTACTGGTGTTTTACGTTTATATATTATTTTCGTGTTATCGAGCAATCAAAGGCAGTAAATAATAATTATTACAATTATCCAAAAATAAATGCGGAAAATAAATAATAATTACATGGCTTTCCAAATCCTATACATTTTTCTATATGATAAATAAAATACCCGAAGGCCTAGCATTCATCTAACCTAAATCTACCTGCACAAAACGGTTAGCATAAATATGGCATTTTGTACGGAGTATATCATATGACATGCATAGTTAGTAAACAAAACAAGACACAAGTTAGCGTGAACATGGCATATTTCATTTACAATTTATGGAGCTCGGTTGGATGGCTAAAAAAGGGATTTAATCGGCGTTTACTGGAAGATTCCGTTATATCCATATTTTAGACTCGATTGTTATTTTAACCGAATTATTAGTGAAAATGTCACATGGTATGGGGTGGGGTCTGTTGTCAGAAGGTTCTGGACCTTCGTCGTTACACTGTGCATCCTAGCTTCGGAAATTTAAACTAGGTTGAAAAATAAACGAAATAAAATTGTTGTCCAGAAGGTCATGCTACCGGTGGCATAACTGAGACCGCCGGTGACATCAATGATGTCGCTAGCGGTATCAGTCACATAGGCAAGCTGTATGACTTTTTGGATACCATAAAGAAAGGGTCCTACAAGAAAATGGGGGCCACTAGGGGCAAATGAGGCGACTAGCGGTATCAACGATGCCGCTGGCGGCATGGGTGATACTGCCGGGGGCTTCATTTGCCTCCGGCGGCTTCAGTTTCTCGCAGCAATTGTTTTTGGTCGGAAAGAGACCAAAAACCCAAAACTAAGCACAAACAGCAACCAAAAACACAACAAACAAGTAACATGAAAGCCAAAGAGCTATGAGACTCAGAAGTTTTACCTCGGGGGCGTGAATCCACCTCTTCGTGATCCGTATGACACCTTCGGGGAGATCAAATGATGATTTTGGGAAGTAAGGGGTGATTTAGTCTCTAAATCCTAATTTTGGTGATTTCTAAACTTAAACACACCTAAATATCAAATAGTTCAATAGAGAAAAACAAAGAAAAGATGAATTGAATCATCTTTTCTTACCTTTTCTAAACTTTATCCCACTAAAGCTAACCAGAATGCTCAAGATTTGCTTGAAATCTTGAGTGATGGAAGATTGGAACCCTTGAAATGGTTGGACAACCTTTTTTATATAGGCTAAAGTCCGTTGGAAATTGCCTTTGATCGATTATCCGTCGGATATCGAGCGAACAGTGCACACAGCTGTCTGCAGAAGAAATGATGCCACCGGCGACATGGATGATATCGCCGGCGGTATCAACAAGGCCGCCGGCGGCCTCGCTCCTCTAGCAGGTCTGAAAAGTTACACGATTCGTGCCCGAAATCGGGGAAAAGGAGAGGAAATCCGGAAAAGGTTGATAATGACGGAAAAACTCAGATATTGGGGTGTATTTTTTTATTTTTAACGGGATTTTGGACTAAATTATTTTTGGGGTGTAAATCATTGGTCTGAGCTACCACCGGACGCGTTACCGGACACGCCGAACTAAATTTTTTCGAAAATAAAATTTGCAAAGAATTTTATATCGATAATAAAATTTCCAAAAAAGATTTTTTATCGTGAGGAATAAAATCGGGTACACGTCATCATCGTCTTGCGAGGGGGACTGTAAAATCTCGTGCTCACAATAATGAATCGGGTCCATGTAATTATTTTAGATACAATGTATCCATATTTTATATATAAAATGAGGTTCAATGTACAAAAACATAATTTAGAACTTCTATGGGTATTAACAAATATTGAATTTTTAAACCAAATCTCATTTAAACCCATAGAATTCTTAATTATGAATTTAATAAATCAATCGTCATACTTATATATACCAATATGATTCATGATCATGACAATTATAATTACGTCTATTATATTTAGCCGAGATACTTGGTGAAATCGCCAAGTTTTGACAATTATAACAGGCTTTTGCAACCATTTTGCAAAACATACAATTTTGCTCCCACTTGAATCAGGGCATCACTATTTCAAAATTTAGTACCCCAACTATACACGGTACCACAGTCTACTGAATTAATTTCAAATTTAACATATTCAACTTTTATTAATATAAATGCATAGGTTATAACTTATTAAATTCCAATAATGGGCGTCGGGCTGGGCAAAATCGCATGTTTCTGCCCAGTTTCACAATTAATTTTTTTTATTTAATTTATATTTCTTAATTTAATCAATTATATTATTTAACAAATAAATATTAATTAACTAAAACCCTAATAAACCAAGAACCTAGCCACCAAGATCAACTACCAATTTTGAGAAAAATATAAAAAAACCCAAATCAAGATTTTGAAACATTTTCAACCGAATAGAAAATTTTCACTAATCAAGAACTTTTGATCTTTTGACTATATTCAACACCAATTGATTACAACCATCAATTTACCAAATTAATCTTGTCAATTAATAAAATTGAGAAAAAATTACAAAAACCTCAAAAACAATTCCTTAAACTTTTTCCATCAAAATAGAAAAACCTTTTGAATCTTAAAATCTAAAATAACTTTCTTTAGATCAAATTAAACCATTCCTTACGAATCTTTAAATTTGAGTTAAGAACAAAATAAAAATTTAAAGAAACTCATTCAAAATGTTTCCTATTAAGATCGAAAACTTTTAAGGAATCAAGAAACTTATCAACCTTCTTGAAACAACCTCGCTCATGATACCAATTGAAGGGAATTACGATCGAAAATATAACTGCGAAGGCGGAATTACCGGTTAAAATTTTCTCGAATTCGGAATAGGATCTTTTCAAGAACCATTGATAGAGTTTCAAAATGATTTTGCTTTAACAAAGAAAAACTTACTTGTAAAGTCTCTTTGAGAGACGGATGCTATGAAGATCGCAAGTGGAAGCTCTCCAATCTCACGTGCATGAACTACTATCGAACCGAGACCGATGCTAGCCGTATGAACGAAGAACAAAGGGAAAACACCAAGAAACTCCAAACCCATATTGAACATGTTAAATGCATCTTAGAGGGGCTGCCAAACGTGAATCTCATATGCAGGTTATATATATATTTTTGTTTTATTCATCTATTTATACTAAATAGCCATCTAGGTTAGGATTAACTTTATTATAAATTTTTTCCTTTACAAAGTTAATTTAAAAATTAAATCCCAAGATTTAATTCCTTAAATAATTTCTAACCTGTAACATTTATAATTTGTAATTTAATCCTCAGAATAAAATAAAATAATTTCAATTTAATCAAGTTAAATGTCATACTATAAATTAATATAATTAATTAAAGTAGTCAATTAATTATTTTAGTATGCAAACATTGATTAAATTATCTCTTAATTAAATTTCTCAAGATATGAATTTATTCAGTTGAGAATTAAATAAAGATCACATCTAATTTAATTAAAAGTAGACTTAATTTTACTTTATGAATAATATAAACTACATTATATTATACCATTAACTAAATTAATTTCTTGGAGTTAGATTATTCAATTACATTGACTTGATATGTCAATTAATTAATAATTAATCCTTCATCTAGTCTTGTAGCATTGCATGTAAAAGGAATCCCAGATCAGCAGTTCCAAGTGCACGATCCTTTGGGTCTGTCCCTATGTTGGCAATGGATATTTTACCCATAGATTGTAAGCGGATTCTAGCAAATCATTACATCCCCCAATTAGGACAGAGTACAACCGTCTCTAAAAGATATTGAACCAGTAATTATCTCACAAAGTCCTTTGCCAACTGACATCAATATGATGAACAAGAGACATGATGTTTGTCACCCTCTTATACAGTTCATCGTATTTCTTGATCTATAATAAAATGATAAAATAAGTCAACAACTTATTGGACGTCCTTATCCCTTTTATTCATCAAGTGGCCGTTGATTCATTTCAGTTCATCAAATCGAATGGCAATCCCTATCACTTCAACACTACTATTAACATGGTCATGAATTATACCGAGGATACCCGCACTTATAATCCAATATTTAAGGACCCGTTAGTAATATGTCACAGCATACCCACTTCCACATTAATAATAAGTTGAAATCAAGTCTGTGGACTATTGAGACCTACTTAGCAAACTATCTATGACATACAGCCATGTGACCTTGCTGTGCGGATCGGTCCAGCCCCATGTTGTCAACGTGTGCCTATGTTCATGATCTACTTTCCAAGCGACATAGCAACTACATTCCTATAGATTATCCAACATACACGTCTTTCGTTTTATTCATTCCCATGATTAAAACAGACTTGAGACGTTTATGATTATTAATCAATGGATACTCTACTCATGTCATAGTACAAGATATACATGCAGTAGATTATTGCTTTTGCAATGTGACATCATTAGTATATACATAACATAAGAACCAATGCCTGGAAATTAGGACACACCAACATTTTCATCAATATAGTCTATACAAAGTTAGAGAAAATATATAGAAACCGTACACAAAAGAATAAAATTTTTTTATAATCGGTTATCAAAATATAATAAAACTAAGACATTAATTAGTGATATAATTATATTAATTATAGCAAGATTTATGATAATAATAATAATAATAATAATAATAATAATAATAATAATAATAATAATATTAACTGAACATGATAGAACAAAAGTTTATACCAATTGAGTGTAGCTTAATTGGTACACCATTCAATGTTAAGAGTGGGAGGTCCTAAGTACAATACCTAGCCTCTTCAAAAATAATTCTTCAAAAAATAGAACAAAAGTTTATTATGTAATAGAAATGCAGTAAATTATAAAAATAATTGAAAAATTTTAGAAAAAGAAAAAGAAATGGAAAATCAAAATGAGAATGAGAATAAAACGAAATTAAATAAAAAGCTATTTAAATGGAGGAAAAGATTCCGTCGATTTCAATTTTCTTTTGCCCTAATATTTACCTCATTGTACTTAAAATTTCAGTCCCTCCCCGCTGCAGATGGTCTCTCACACGCACAAATATTGTAGAGATGTGTAACAAAAAAAGCTATGTTTTATATAAAAAAAATGCAATATTGTGACAGCAATTTTTGATTAACTTTTTGTTACAACGTTATTAGCGACTACATCTTTGAGGCAACTATTTTGTGTAATATATACACTTGTATACCTGTAATATATACTAAGCCTAACTAGCTCAAGCCCACTTGCTACGTATCAGCTCACATCGGCAATCTAGTTGACTAATCCTTTGCTGACACATCATCAATGTAATAGATTGCCACATCAGCTATTTTTGTTACGAATCAGTTAGGAAATTAGCCCCATTTTCTTTTCTCCCTGTAATTAGCAATATAAAAGTCAATTAGCTATGTAAAAGAACTTAATCGAAATTAATCAAATCAACAGAGTTCATCTTTGCTCTGTTTTGTTCTTTCAATTTCCCTTCTCAAATTGATCACATAGTATCTGTTACAACAATCTTTATACGCATAGTAATATTTTAGAGATTGCATCCATGTAATTAGTAGAATTTCGTTCTATATCTCTCTTATTAATTTATTCAACTAAATGAAAGGATTGTTAACTTCTAATGAGCTATTTAGTTTATGGATTATTCATGTTATGGTGTGGTACCAAATTAAAATTATGGCAGATATTATCTAAAGCATTGCCAAAAATCATGTATGAACAGTAAAGTGGGATGAGATCCCACTCTTTTTTTCACCAAAATATTTAGTAAAAATAAAGATAAATAAAACTTGTAGAAAGTATAGTAAGTGTGTAAAAGGTATAGAAAAGTGATAGGAGATATTAGAAAAGTTGTATAATAATATGCTAAAGAAATAGGAAAATTATATGTCCAATTTAAAGTTATAGAAAATGTAAAAAAAAAAAAAAGTACGTGCTCTATTACAGAAGTTATAATAAAATGTATAGAAATGTTATATGTTATTTGATTTGTTATATAAAGACATAAAGTTATATCTTTTTTTTTAAAAAATATCTTGTACTTATAATAATAATAATAATAATAATAATAAAAAAGAAAAACTTAACAAATTAAAAAATTCTAGCCGCCCCTCTTTCTCTCTTGGCCTTTGTTAAGTTCTTTTCAAGCTTTTGGTGGGGGAAAGGAGAAAGTCTTGGCTTTCTTCTTCCTCCTCATCTCTTTAATAATTTTAATGATTTTTTATGTCGAATAATCCATTGCTATTTTATTAGTTTCTACGACGAGATCGGCTTCTTCAATCATGGATCTGATGCTACATATCACAATCTTGATAGATGAATTAGGCTTCATCAACTTTAGACAAGATATTTTCATGATCTTTCACAGTAGGTATCCGGATTTATCTCTTTTAAGCAAGATCATTCTAGATCTGCAACAATGGTTGATACTATGACGTATGCAAAAGTTCTTATGGTTGTGGATCAAAAATGTTAGTTGAGATTAAGAAAATATAGACTGCAACGTTTATTTTTTATTTTAGTTTTTTTAGTTTGTCTTGTCATATGGCTTGTTTGTCTTGCGTGGAAGCAAGTGTCGTTTGTTTGTGCTAGTTGTTTCTGTCCGGTGTTTTAACTCCGGTAATATGTTTAAAGTAGTTTTTGATTGTCTATCTTGATCGGTCTGCGAGTCATGCTGCACAATTGTCAGTTAGAGCAGTTGATTCTTCGACATGTAGGAAGATTTGTCCATCTTTGATTAGAGCTTTTTTTGGTTCTGGTTTGATATAATAGACTATATTCTTCAGTAAAAAAAATAATAAAGAAAAACTTCGCCCTACTTAAATGTGAACTCAAACATTTGATCTCTAAAATTACAACTCTAGGCTCAACCACTGAGCTAGACCTCAATCACAATATGAAAAAGTTATATAGTCCATACAAAGTTATAGAAAATATATAGAAAATGTACACAAAAGAATAAAATTATTTGTAATTGATTATCAAAATATAATAAAGCTAAAATATTGCAATATTCCTATTTTGAGCCTACACCATGATATAATAATATTAATTGTAACATAATAATAATAATAATAATAATAATAATAATAATAATATATTATTATTATTATTATTATTATTATTAACTGAGCATGATAGAACAAAAGTTTATTATGTAGAAATGCAGTAAATTTAAAAAATAATTGAAAATTTTAGAAAAGGAAAAGAAATGGAAAATCAAAATGAGAATGAAAACGAAATTTAATAAAAAAAAAAAAAGCTACTTAAATGGAGGGAAAGATTCCCTCGATTTCAATTTTCTTTTGGGTTTTAGAGCATCAAACCCTATTATTTCACTCATTGTCCTTAAAATTTCAGTCCCTCCCCCGCTACAGATGTTCTCTCACACGCACGTACATTGTAGAGATGTGTAACAAAAAAAAAAGCTATATTTTGTAAACAAAATGCAATATCGTGACAGCATTTCTAGAAAAACTTTTTGTTACATAGTTACTACGGACTACCTCTTTGTGGCTACTATTTTTGTAACATATAGACTTGCTTGAGGACTCCTTGTTTTTTTTGTGATTAATTTTGTTAAAAATATTTTTTCTTAACGACTTACTGAAGTTATCATGTAGTTTTAGTTCAATTTATTATATGATACGTGATAATATAATATTATTTGTGACAATTTATTTATTTCCAATTACAACTAACAAATGAAAATGATGTGACAAAATTTTTGTCATAAAAACTTGTAATATCTATGAAAACATTTTTATCAAAAAAACTTAAGAAAAAATAGAATGGACCAACATTATCGTACAAAAATTGATGGGAATTTGTCAAGATAGTACACTTTTTCCAAACTAATTATAATATTAACCAAACAGGAAATTGTCTAACACTTTTATATTTTTTAAAAACTTCATTACAATATTCCGGTCTCACTTTCTCACAAAATTTAGGTGTCTTTGCACAATCGTTTCCACTCCTCTTTCCTCCGCTCTTATCTCATCGATTCCTACCGTTCAAAGCGAGGCACGTCTCCTTCACCGACTATCTTCTTCCCTTTGCTCTGCACCATTCATTGCTTATTTCTTTGTCCCTGTTAGTTGTCTATATTCATCGCTTATGTTTCGGTATTTCTTTGCGGCTACAATTTTGAAATTTGCTTTTAAGGGTTTTGTGGATTTTCGTCTTGGGAAATCGAATTAACGGCAGCTTGGTTAATGGAATTTACGAAAAGTATCAATTTCATATTTGGAAGGCAATTGATGATTTAATTTTTGACTTTGATAGCATTGCATTTATTAATGTATTAGTGTAGACACATATGGTGTTTGAATCATATTGCTTTTGTTTTCCAGTTGTTTCCGTTATTTGTAGAGAATGAATAGTATGTTAATAAAATTGGTTGTTGCAGTGAAGGAGAATGAAAAGTTTTTCTATTTTATTGAAATTGAAGTATACGCCATATGTTTGATAAAATGCTAAGGTAGTAATTTTGATATCAATGGCCAATTTAATTAGGCTGCTGATGGAGCAAACAATTTTGGTGTTGAAAGGTTTGCTTATATTCCAAATTAAGGATGAGATCATTGTTGGTTAGTGACCTAAATTATGCCATGTTAACCTTAGGCATATATTGAATATCTATTGGACATCTATTGGTCATATGGTGGACATCTATTGGATATTATTGAACTCTAGTTTAATTTTGGTTTTAAGCGAAGAATCCCTTAATCATTGCTTGTTAATGGTATGCTTTTGATTTAAATGGAAGAACGTTAAAATTCTATTTGAGTTCGAACATATATGATATGACATTCAATTAGATCATAAATACTTTTGGTGATTGATTTCAAAGATTGGCTATCTGTTTTAGTATTTATTCCTATAGTGAATTAGTTGCTACTTTTTCAATGAGACTTGAATCTTGGAAACCAACAAATTAATTTTTAAGTCATTCATTTTTGCTGATATATGGTATGGTTCAATTTTGTTTGCAGCAATGTTTGCGTCACTAGCAGCAACACTGGTTGTTTGTGTTCTAAGATGGGCTTTTCAGACAGTGGTTAACAACATCAGTTTAACTCAAAAGAAATTTTTGGAGTATCTATTGGACATCTACCAGCATTTTTTAAGAAAATATATTTTGAAATTATTAATAGATATTTGTACAAATATATTTTAAATTTTAGCTATCACTTTGTTTTGAAGTTGATATTAGATATTTGTACAAATATGTGTAATTGACTTGTGTGTTTTCAATTGGCATTACAATAGATTTCTAATAGATACTAATTGGGTGTAGCTTAATTGGTACATCTCCTAGAAAAAAAGGAAGAGGAGGTGGGAGGTCTTGGGTTTAATACCCAACCTCTACAAAATCCATATTTATCAAAAAAAAATTCTAATAGATTATTATCTGATTTTTGTACATTGAATATTGATCCTTTTTAATTACTGTTTCTTTTTTTTGTTATAAAAAGTGATATACATTGGTTGTCTATTGGATAACCGTTGGTTGTCTATAGTATTTTGTTAGATTATTCTGAATGTTTCATTAAAACAAAATGGACTAAAACAAAATAATTTATTAAACTGTATGAGCTTCTTTTATTATGAAGTCGCGGATAGCGTAGCAACTCCACTTCAGGGTCAATTGGAAACAACCTATCTATAATTATAAAGGTAAGGTTGCGTACACCCAACCCCCCTTACCCTGCTTGTGCGGGAGGGAGCCTTGTTAGGCGTTGGGGTAATGTTGTTGTTGTTGTTGTTGTTGTTGTTGTTGTTGTTGTTGTTGTATTCTGGATGTTTCATCAATTGTCTATTGAATTTATATCGGATGTCTATTGGATTTCAATCAAATGTCTATTGGTAATCTATTTGATGTCTAATGGATACATATAATATCAGAAGTCATCATCTAGTTACAATAACAAAACCTTATTTCAGAAGTCAGTATCTAGTCCAAATGTCAGTAAAATTATCCTAATGTTTTGAATCAAAGTTCTTCTACATCTACAAATATATTTTAAAGTTATGATCTATAAAAAAAATTCATCTAATGTTTTGAATCAAAGTTCTTCTACATTACTAATTTCTATCGAAATTCTATTGGATATCTATAGGATATGTGTCCAATAGACATGCAGTAGATGTACATGTACATAATTGCAAATAAAAGATTTTTGCTCTCAAACATAATACTTGGCAAACACAATATGATAACTAGTTACATTCAGTATGTTCAAAGAGACTTCAGATTCAACTACTTAAATCCCTAACTACAGAAGTTATGGACAATTCAAACACAAACATATTGAAATTATGTTTCTGGATCGGCTAATGTTTTGACATATCCCTCGTCGCTCTCAAGTTTACTTTCTGCATATTCACTTCCATGTTTGTATAAGCTGAGAGCTAAACGAGTCTTGTGAAGTTTGTATCTTTTGGATAGATAAGGCTATATTGCTGAGTTGCTTGATTGTTCATAGCCTGTATGAGTTTTAAGATGAGAAAATTCATAAGTGATTCAAACTCCATCAAAATTTTATTAGGAAATCTTTGTACAATAAAAAAGTCATGTAGTTGACATACATGTGTATCAGAACTATTGCATATCAGAAATATTGGACATCAAATGTATATCTATTAGGCATCTTATAGACATCTGGTAGATATATGATGGATATCTATTAGAAATCTGATTTATGGTAGAATTCTTTCATATTTATATGTCAAAACCAACAAGATTCAGCTAAGTTGTTATCAAGATTATATAAACGAATATACTTGTAAATTTATCAAAATAATATATATGTATATCCAAGAACTCACAAACACCTGTTGAAATCATATTATACATTTGATAGAAACTTAATAGACATGTGAAAGATATTAGGTTTTAATATCAACTCATTGTTATCCTAAAAAAAATCAAGTCATTGAGTTATTTGAAGTTTAGAATAACTTACCTCTACTTCGATATTTGCTGCTGCTTTGATATTTATTGTCATTCTCGTTTTTGTAGGTTTCATTGATTTTTTTTTTGTTATGGTTGCTTTCTTTGAAGGCATCTTCCTGTTTTAGGTTAATAAAGTGAGGCAACAATGATAGTGTCATAAGACTTGTCTCTAGAAACATGCAGAGCTATAAAATTTAAGATCACAATTCAATAAAATACGAAGAAAAAAGTACAATGCCATTTTGATTAAATTAATCTCAATAACGAGATAATAATTTTTGCTTAATTACGATTTTCCTGAGGCAGTTTATAGCCAAAAAGTTACTTAATCAAAGCTAAAAGCCTAAAACAATCCAAATTTGAGGGTTTGAAGGTTATGTAATAACCTAAATTCATCAAGCAACAATTCCTATTTAAAGTTTAATAGCAAGTACACAAAAAAGTGCAGTGCTAGACAACAGCAAGAAACAAGCAATTGATGTAAAGAGCACAAAATATATGCGCTCAATAGTGATGCACAACTCATTAAAAACAATATAAAATACTTATAATTTAAAGCTCCAACACAATTTACAACTCACACATAATGGTGGTCCATTTTAACACACACCTCCCACCTGAAAAGGAATAAAGAAGCCAATTAACTTTTTTTGGGTGAACTGGAGAAATAGGAGTGATGTAAGCAAGGAAACTCACAAACAAAGCAATGGTAGCAACGAGGTGGTTTCAACTAGTTACACTTCTGGCAATACCGAATTCTTTGATAGGATGAATCAATCGTCAAAGCACCAAAGCCTGAGCCATTCATGGGTTAGCTTCCCCTCTTTTCTTCATTAATATTAGGTCTCCACTTAGGAGGCACACTGCTTGGATCAGTAAAAACAACAGATAAGTAACTCATAGGGGCATCACTAATTGTAAATTTAAACAAATTCAACATTTTTGAGTTTTAATTCCCAACTTTACTCAATCAGATCCACATCCAAAACTCAAAAATTTCATTCAATTGTGCCTTTCAATCCGAGACCTTATGCTCAAAGCTCGGTTCCCCCGATATTTACTCATCAGTGCCCAGCTTCTCAGCCATAGCCATCTTTTACTCCTCCGTAGTTCATTGTAACTCCCAAGGGCACTACCTACCCCTAGAAGCCTTTTGTTAGCCAGCTTACTATTTATCCTCTACCATCTCCACCATTCAATGACCAGGTAATGCAACCGTCGGGCGTGATACCCAAAGTCGCTGTTTTTGTCTGACAGATGGTGGCTTCTCAAACTATCAATGACCAGGTCGCGCAGACTCCTGGTGCGACCCGATGCCCTAGCTCTTTCTCGTAAGCCGATTAACGATCAGGTCATGTAGCCTCCGAGCGTGACACCCAAGATCCAAGCCTACATCAACCACCTCATTACCGTTAAAGAACCTGAAAGAGATGAAGACTGGGTCCCTGACAATTTCACCAAGCCAAATATGACTCATTATGATGGTTCTAAAGCACCTGCCTCTCACATTATAATGTATGAGAGAATTATGCGCTTAAAGAAACTAACTGATAAAGTGCTTGCTAAAATGTTTCCTTGCTCCCTTCGGGGCCCTGCTCTTGAATGGTATCACACTTTGCCGCAGTATATTGTCACTGATTGGAAAGTTCTCTCTGAGGCACTGAAAGTGCATTATGGTTTTGATACTATGATGGAGACAACCCTCTAACATCTTGAGGGAGTCCGCCAAATGCCCAATGAAACCTTCAAGTAGTACTTTAACCTGTGGATGTCAACCCAAGTGTTGATGAAATCCAAGCTAAGCCTCGAGGAGATGATTGTTAAACTCCTCGAGGGATCTCTTCCTCTGTTCCATAAAGAGATGGCTACCGATTCGTTCCTATCCTACAAGGCCGTACTCGAGAAAGTTGAGAAAATCTAGTGCAAGGTAGAGCGTGAAAAGGCCAAAAAAGCGAGAAAGCCATGGTTTAGAAAGAATAATAAAGCTCACCCCTCGGCTCCGGCACCTACTAAACCTAAAGCCCCAACCGCAATTCAAACCGTTTCTCAAGCCCCTACTGCACCCCTAGAAATTGCTCTAGCTCTGCCGATAGTTGCCGCAATCCAACCTCCTCGCCCTCCTTTTTTTTGATAATCCTTACAAGTTACCTCTACGGGTCATCTTCAAGTGTTTGAGGGAAGCATGTTTCATCTAGTCCCTTCAAGATTACAAACCACCTAGACCCAAGGATAAGAATAACTTCTGCAACTACCATTTTTAGATAGGACACCAAACCAATAATTGCAAAGCCCTGCTCTTGGCGATTCAGCATCTGGTTAGTGAAGCAAAGATTGCTGAACCTGATAAAATTCTGAGCACTATGAGTAATCCTTTGACGAATTTTGGGAATAAGGTGGGCATGATCCAGTCTGGCTTATCTGAGGCCATAATATTTGATCTCCTTGCTCAGGGGCTGGAAAATAGTAACTTTGTTATAGTCATCGATTTGGGTCTCCCGTCTAACTCGATTTTTGATCTAATTAATCAAGCCAACTCGGGAGTCAATTCGGTGCAGGGGATGGAAGTCGATCCAAATCCACCAAAGAAAGAAAGCCGCAGGTCTCAGCCATTTGCGGCAAAAAGAATAAAAGTTGAGAAAAAGCCACTGTTCAGCGTAGATTCCTTTATTTTGAAGGATGACTACTACGATGATGATGAGGGAGTAGCCAAAGACGCCAAGGCCATAAGCACCGAGTTATTCAAGGTCGATTCACTGCAATGAGAAGCCAAATGAATTGTTCAAGGTTGATCAGAATGAACTTTTCAATATAGATGGGTATGGGTTGCAGAACCTAGATTCAGACTCTGAGGAACAATAGTATCTGTTTGAAACACGAGCCACTAAGAGTTTCTTGCTCGATAATGTTCTCAACATTGCTCAGAGTGGCCGTGTGTATCAGCCTAAAGACCGGTATCTCCGCTTGGATAAAGACCCAATCCCCAACAGGGTAGGAACTACCGCGAGACCCCCTTCTCCTCCTCCAGCTGCTCCGACCAGTCTCAAAGTTGACCCTCTCATTACTCAGCTAAAAAACACCCAAGCTCAATACAGTATCTGGCAGCTGGTAATTGACTCTGAAGGGCATCACAGGGGGTTGACTAAGCGACTCCTCGATTTGGAAGCTAATTTGACCACTTCGGTTGTTGAGATGTGCTCTATGGTGGGAGAAGGCATTCCCCCGAGGAAGGGGCCTTCGATTATGTTTAACTGTTTTAATTTCTCGCTTAAAGGTAAGGATCACAATAGGGCCTTGTTCATCCATATCCAGATCCTTGATAAGGTTATCCCCTGTATCATGGTGGACGATGGCTCTGCCCTGAATCTGTGCCCTCTAAAAGTCCTTCCTCACCTTGGACTGTCGGAGGAAATGCTTGAGAGATCCAATACTATTATTAGGGCTTATGATAATTCAAAGTATAGTGTAATTAGGACCTCTAAGGCAGAAGTCACTGTGGAAGGTGTTATGAGCAATGTGCGCTTCACTATACTTGACATTCTTGTTACTTAGTCTTAGTTGCTTGGCTGACCATGGCTCTATGCCTTGGGCGCAGTTCCCTTCACTCTACACCAAAAAATCAAGTTCATTCACTAGGATAAACTGGTTACCATTAAAGCCGACCCTACTTCTGTTATGGCTGTTATGGAAGCCGAAGCTAAATTAGAAGAAGGTATCCAGATTGTCGTGGTTAGTAAGGCTGAGAAATCTCCTCCCCTTTAGCACAGTTACCTCCAAGCTGGTATGGGAAAATTAATGAAGAAATCTGGCTATAAATCTGGTAGAGGTGGTAGGATGTACGAGTAGGGAATTATTGAGGCATTGGAGCCAAAGGTGCTGGTTCGCCAAGCTAGATTGGGGTATAAGCCCAGAAAATCCTACCGCCGTGTTTCCCCCGGCTATTGTCGCATGATTACTGTTTATAAAATCTAGGGTAAGAGGCCCTGCAAGGAGATCCTTAGCCAATCGTGCATAATGGAAAAATATGGCCCGACTTTGAGGTCTTTAAGGATGTCTATGACTTCGAGGCCGGCTGCATGATGGTTTCTGCTGAACCTGAACCCACTGAGCCTATTTCACCTGTCAACGTTGTTTCTGATAAGGCTAAGGGAAAGGGTAAGATGTATCCCGAGGATAAGTCTGGGGAAAGTAATGAAGAATCTGTCGATCCAGAGATTGAAGATATTGTCGCAACCATGACCGAAGTTATGACACTGCTGATAAGAAAGGATGGAGGGGTGAGAGAATCGGGGAAGAGGATGCTATGGCAAAGATAGTAAGGAAGCTCGCCAGGGCCCTTGCTGAGAAAGCCAACCTATCCGGGGAACCATCACTCACCGCTACCCAGAAAGCCACTTTGGAGCATGACTTTGATGCCATTCTGATAGACACTACAGAGGATGCTCCTCCTATTGCTGTTGCTACTAAAGCCCCTCCGCCTATGGAGGATGATATGGATGATGTAATTTTTAACATATCTGATGTATTTGATACTCACAATGTTGCCTACAAGGCTTTTAATGCAATGAATGACTCTCATTTTGCTTAATTATTTGATGTCTTTCCTGATGGATCCATACATTCACATAATAATACGCATAATGTTTTTGGCATTAGCGATACATCTTTAAGTGAAATAAACCTAAGTACAGATGATAATCCTAAAATGGTAACCATTTTCAAAGATTTAACTCTCGAGGAAAAATGTGAGATCATAAAAGTGCTTAAAGATCATATTAACTCTTTTGCCTGGTCTTACAAAGATATGCCTGGGTGGTTGATCGATAAATTATTGAGCACCGAATACCCACCGATCCTAAATTCAGGCCTGTCAAATAGAAGCTCCACCATTTGAGACCAGAATGGGCAGATCAGGTTAAGGCAGAGGTGTCGAGGTTGATTGAGGCTTGATTCATCTAAGTTTTAGAATATCCGACTTGGTTGTCCAATATAGTTCCAATTCTGAAAAAAGATAGTAGGGTCCGAGTTTGTGTTGACTTCCGAGATCTCAATAAAGCTTCATCGAAAGACGATTTCCAGCTTTCGCACATTAATGTCCTAATTAATAGTACTGCTAGGGCAGCTATGAACTCATTCATGGATGGATTCTCGGGTTATAATCAGATTCTGGTCAACATTATCAATCAATTCAAAACGACGTTCATCACTGAAGGGGGGTGTATTGTTACAAGGTAATACCATTTGGGTTAAAGAATGCCGGGGTCACTTATCAGCGCGCCATAACCGCCCTCTTGCATGACATGATCTATAAAGAAGTGGAGGTATATATGGATGATATGATTATGAAGTCTGCTACCCGAGACGAGCACCCTGCTATTCTCGACAGGTTCATGGCTCGTATTGAAAAGTATAACCTCCGCCTAAATCTGAAGAAGTGCATGTTTGGGGTTACTTCAGGAAATTGTTGGGGTATATGGTTAGTCAAAAAGGAATCAAAATGGATCCAGACAAAGCAAAAGCCATCAGGGACATGCCTTCACCCAAGACAGAGAAAGAAGTTCGATCATTTCTGGGGTCCTTACAGTATGTTAGTCGGTTCATTGCCCATCTCACTACCGTATGCGAACCCATCTTTAAGCTATTGAGCAAGAAACAACCCATGGTATGGAATGATTAGTGCCAAGTAGCTTTTGATAGAATCAAGGCTTATCTTGTCGACCCCCCCAATTTGAAACCTCCCATCCCAGGAAAACCACTAATCCTTTCCCTGGACATCGAGGAGTCTTTTGTAAGAGCATTGCTTATCCAGGAACATGATGATAAACGGGAACATGCTATCTACTACTTGAGTAAGAAGTTGTTGGATTATGAAACCCAGTATTTGATTATGGAAAAGACCTACACCACCATCGTTTGGCTTACTAAAAAGTTGTGCCACTATTTCCAATCTTACCGAGTACAAGCCGTGGCCAAGATTGAGCCCATGAAGTATCTTTGTCAATCCCCCACTCTAGCCGGTAAATTGTCCGCTGGTTGCTTCTCCTATCCAAGTTCAACATCAAGTATGTGATGAAAAAGGTCATCAAAGGGTGGGCGGTCACTGAATTCTTGGCTAATCTACCCCTTGACTCTGATTATGTAGAAAACTTGGATTTTCCTGATGAGCAGCTTGCCTCCATTACAATCCTTGAGCATGTCTAGACTATGTACTTTGACGGTGTTGTGAACCAATAAGGAGCAAGCCTCTGAGTCATTATAGTCACCCTAGACAACGAGATCATTCCGTTGTCCAAACACTTGGAGTTCACTATCACAAACAACGGCGCTGAGTATAAAGCTTGTCTGTTTGGTCTTGAGGCTCTTCTCCAGGTTAGGGCCCACCAAGTATCTATCATCAAGGATTCGGCTCTTGTTGTCTATTAGGTTGTCAGAGATTGGGAAATTAAAGAAGAATCTCTTTGTCCTTATATCGAGGCTGTCTGCGAATTATGAAAAAGTTCACCTCGTGCCTACACCGCCATGTCCCTCGGGATGAGAACCAAATGGCTGATGCTCTCGCCACTCTTGCATCCTTATGGGAAGGGCCTCAGTAGTAGCATATTCGTCCTCTAGTTCTATTATCCACCAAGACCTCCTACCACGCCCAATCGATTCACCCGATCCTCGCCCTCTCATCCAAACCTTGTTGGTATTCTGACATTGTCCTATTTCTCCAAATCGGCCAATATCCTACAGATTCTTCTAACTCAGACCGTACAACCCTAAGGTGGCTTGCTGTCCAGTTCCATCTTATGGATAATTATCTATTCAAGTGAACCACATATGGTCTACTCCTCGATTGCTTAATTGAATTCGAGCTTCAGAAAGTAATGGACCAAGTATATATCGGTGATTATGGCCCTCATATGAACTGTCTTGCTCTCGCAATGAAAATTCAGCAGTTAGGATATTTTTGCCCTCACCGCCGATTGCATCGCCTAAGTCAAAAGGTGCCACCAATGCTAGGTTTACGGCGATATACAACATACCTCCCACCGAGCTCCATCATTTATCTACTCCTTAGCCTTTCTCGGCGTGGGGGATAGACATAATTGTTGAAATTCGTCCTTCTTCAACAAATTGGCATAGATACATTATGGTAGCAGTAGATTACTTCTCAAATTGGGTGGAGGCCGAATCCTACACCAATGTCACCGCCAAGAAGATGGCCAAGTTTATAGAGATGCATATTTTCACTCGGTATGGAATTCCACACCATATAGTCTCAGACAATGGGGTACAGTTTTAGGGAGTAACCGCCAATCTAATCGAGAAGTACGGGATTGAGCACCATAGATCTTCTCCGTAGAGACCACAAGCTAATGGAGCTATTGAGGCAGGTAACAAATCGGTGAAGAAGATTCTTTCTAAAGAGATAGTCGGCTATAGAGATTGGGCGAATAAGCTACCATTTGCTATTTGGGGATATCGCACTAGCATTCGTACCCCGATCGGTCAAACTCTGTTCTCCCTAGTTTATGGAATGGAAGCGGTTTTGCCAGTTGAAATTTAGGTGACCTCTCTAAGAGTTACCCTAGAGGCTAAGTTAAAAGAGTCTGAATGGACTCAAGCAAGGTTTGAACAGCTAAACATGATGGACGAACAGAGGTCAAGGGCTCTTGGCAACCTTCAGATGTACCAGCAACTTATGGCTCAAGCATATAACAGTCAGGTAAGGTACCAGAAGTTCCCCCTGAAAGCTGGTGATCTAGTCCTTAAATAGCTGAAACCTTCTACGACTAATGCGAGGGGAAAATTCAAGCCAGACAGGGAAGGACCCTATATAATAAAGAAGATGCTTAGTAAATGGGCGATTAAGCTTATGGACATGGATGGGAATGAGTTTGTGAACCCCATAAACCAAGACAGGCTTAAGCGTTATCATATCTAATCCAAAAGAAATAAATCAAGAAAAGCAGCATGCAAAAAACAGATAAAACAAATTACCCGCCTTTCGGTCTTTTACTAATCAGGCAAAAATTAGGGTGACATCTGACGGTCAGTATTCTACAAACTGGTCATGCAAAAATTAGGGGATAAGTCAAACTCGTTAGATCGAAAACCAAAAAAGGGCAATCTAGGCAAAAAATAAGGTATGTGAGCAAAGAGAGAGTGCCTTCTAGAAAATCGATCTAGGCTGGTTGGCACCGGGAGTTAAATCAATGGGAATGTTAACCAAACATCATGTACTTTATTTTACTTCAATTAATGAAAATATCTCTTTTGCTAAATCTCGAATGCTTATGCTTATGTGAATTTTGTATCCATTTGGTCAAGACAACTCAAGCAAGCCTAACGCAGAGCTCATGTTATTCCAAATCAAATGCGCAATAAATAAAATAATTCTGATAGACTAAAAAGAGTGAGGTCTATGCAAAAGTTAGAATAAGTCTGCTGCATTGAAAACTCAAAAAGGGCAGTCCAGTCAAAATTAAGAAAGGTTCGATAGATTGAAACCCCACGGGGCAGTCTATGTAAAAGTTAGAACCAAATAAAAGACATAAAATAAAATAAAGTTCGATAGGTATGTCACCCTGACTAGCCTATGCAAAAGATAGAACTAAAAAAAGCGCATCTTAAGCCGAACTACCCACATCACCGTCATAATATCGAGAAATCCTCCTTAAGGTAGTAATGGAAGAAGGCTCGTGCCCTACTCCGCTTGCTCTCCCTCAAAACGGGCCCACGATCACTTGAATCGAGTCATTATGCATCTAATCTCGGTGAGCCATCCTCTATAGTGTATATCTGTCTCAAGGGTCTCTATGTGGTTGTAGTCCAGAGTCTCGAATATGGCCTCCGTGGCCCACTTCTCTCGGATATGGTTCACTCATCTGGCTTTGTAGACTCTGATTCGGTTATGAGGTAGCTTGATTGGAACTCTCTGTCACTTGCCGTACTGACGGTGCAACCGATAGGGGGTATAGAATGAAGATCTCTCTAGACCTATCAGCTGAACACAAGATCCCCAAGACTCCTCAACCACATCTCAGATCCTCCACCATGGGCTAACCCACTGAATCTACGCATCTATGTATCCCTCAGGATGGGTATCAAGTTATCAAATATCAGCTGGTCGAAATCAGCTCACATAAGCCCCCTTTCTCTCAGATGGACGAGTAAGTACTTCTTCGGGTTCCCTCGTGGTGCCTCTCTCAGCTTTAGCTTCTCCATAAGCCATACCTGTAAACCAATTTTAGATGAGGGCAGAAAGAGATGTATAAGGTACAGATATATGGGATAATGAATACCTGTAGTAGTATGAGGTGGTTGCCGATAAGGGTCAAGTCAGTAGAAGCATCAACTGTATTTAGTAGGACCTCAGCTAATCCCATAGCTATGGGGGAAGCCCTTATCGACATGGGCCTGATAAGTGAAATCAGCCTGAGTGGAGCAACTGGGCCTACTCCGTACATAAACTCCGCCATGAGCAACAGTGCCACCATGGATAGCCAAGCAAGATGGGATCTGGGCGCCCCTCGGCACCACTCCAAAACTGCACTAAGCTGAAAGCTGGGTTTGTCAGGTAGTCAGGACATAATTGGATCTATGGAATCCAAATTCCATAGTCCTCGAGGAATGCCATCTGCGCCAAAATAGAACTCCGGGAGTGCCAAGGGCACACGCTTAGGGCATGGTACCCCTAATATAGCATGGAATTCTTCGAGCAAGGGCATAGCTCGAATAATGAGAATCGTAACACGTGGTCCATGTGATCCTAAAAATATAATGCCGCGTGAAGGAACTCAGGGCTTACGGGCCACGCCACGACATACTGAAACCCCCAAAGACTGAATTTTTCCAGCTTCTTCCAGTCTGTGTTTCCCAGGCTTTGTAGAAAACCCCGTAGTTTCTGGTTGTGGCTTGCCGTGATAGAATTTGGCAAAATGGCTGAAATTGGATTTCTGGGCAAGTGATGTCGTCGGTGATGTTGTTGATGCCACCGACGATATGGGTTAAAATGGGGCGATATCACTTGATGCCGCCGGCGGTATGGATTATGGGCAACTTTGTCTATATCTTTAGCAGGATGAAGTGGGGCAATACCAGTGATGTCGCCGACAGCATGGGATTATTTCCTGGCGGTATCAGAACTATTTTCATCAATATGACCTATGCAAAAACCTATAAACAAGCCCCATAATTTGTTCCCAAAACCTGTTTGCTCATAAATCCGCATTTTATTCAAAATGAAATCCCGAAGGCACAACCATCCAAATTTTCCAAATGCTAAACCTAAATAAAACCAAAATTACATCCGAAATCTAAGATTATTCAAACCTAATGTATCGAGGGCGTACAAACCAAAGCAAAGATTCATGAAAAGGTAAAAAAACTATCTAAAACATCCCATCACCACCGGAAGGATGAGAGGAGACGTTTGGGTCATCCACGAGCCAACAGTTAGCCATATCTTTATCTTTTTCTCTATCCTCCATCATCAGAATGATGCTTGACTCTACCAGCGTGATAGGTGGACGTCGGCTGGCTTCCATCTTCACTCCCTTTCGGCTTGTATTATCGAGGTGTGCACGATCTATATTTTGCTTGCTCCTCCTCTCACGAACAGTAGCATCCAATTGGTTCTCTAGATTGCTCATATAGCGCTGAAGCAATGCATTCTCTTCCTTGTACCTTCACTAGGCCGCATCGGCATTCGATAGGGAAAGGGCTAGAAAATCCTGCATACAAGGAAAACAGTAATAAGGCATATCATTCATAGCATCCATACATGCAACTTATCTTATTTTAACATGTCATAGCAGGGAATATACTTGAACAAGCAAGGATTGACTAATGAGGGTGCCCCTGAGAGCAAAGGCATTCCTAGCCAATTGCTTTGACTAGCTTCGAGCAACCTGAAAAAGCCAAAGGGGCAATCAAAAGAAGTCCACAAAAAGGTTATCACAGGAATATGTTAAGAATTGTGCAGAGCTTACATAGGTCGTGTTCTCTGGTATAAAGTTCAGCAGGTGATGGCTTGGGCCTATATCTCTTGGCCGAAAATCACCCATTGAATTCATCAGTAGGAATTGGGTCTCTAGAGGGTTTGAAAGGCGCCCTTCCACAAACTCGACACCCTTAGGCATGCTATAGTACCGTGTCCCGCTAATGTCATCGCGGCCTCTCTTCCTAGGGGGTTCTTGAAAAGCATAAAAGGCAAACATAACCAACCATTTTCAACCCATACAATTGCCATACATGTAAAAAAAACACATTCATACCTCAAAAGAGCGGTACTCCCTGTGAGACATCGGTACGCTCCCATCGGCCGCACCTTCACCTACCTCACCCTCTACCTTGAGTTTGCCCTCATCTTCTTCACCTTCTTCCTCCTCTTCCTCCTCAACATCGCCTAATAAGCCCTTGAGCCACCTGCTTGTTGGATATGTGGTACGCCCTTAGGGCAATTAGGGTGATATATCTTAATTATGTTATAAGTACGAATATTTGTTTAATCAATAAAGGCATTTGTTCTTTTGTTTATATCAATGTGTTTCTGTGTATATATATTATAGCTGGTTAAATATATTCATTGATGTATGTATACAAAAGTCCTTGACATATCATAGCATGAAGTCAGAGAAATTATAGTTGGACTATATCTGGTGGAACTTGCTTCATGTGCAATTATGATTATGTCTAAACTATCCCTAGTCATAGTTTCATCAAGAAAGAATATTTATGAAGCAGAAAGAATAGCATGTGGTCAACTTTCTTGGAAAGGGTCCAAGCAGTCAATCTCCTAAGGACTAAATGTGGTGCCTTAAGTTTGACACATGGATATATCTGGAAGATATATTGGAGACTGCATTAAGATAAACACTTGGTGTATATATCAATGTGTTAGTGTTTATCTTCATGCAATAAGCTTTGCGAATGTCCTCATACTTGAGATGCTAGTTACCTTGTATGGTACTATTGATATACTTTGGGTCATTACTATGCACTCATTAATTTAGGGTGTTACAGGTGATTACGGGTATGGTGATGACAACACATTGGTAAGCTGAGTAGTCGAAAAGAATCCATCGCTCCGGATATATTAAGGAGTTATACCTAGCCACTTGTTGAAGTGATGATTGCCATAAACCTCTAATCAGAGTATGTGTTTGATAGAAATGGTTTCTAGTCAAACACACTATGGTAAAAGGCAATATACTTCGTTAACAAGTAAGCTACTGGGATAGCTTGGAGCAACCTTGCTATTAGTGGGTTAACACTTTAACTGAACCCTATAAATGAGATGGTGCTAATATTAAAGAATGGAAGGAATTTATTGCACTGGATAACTATTGCATTGACCGGGATTAAGTCATAAGCATAAATGACGTTCCGAGTAATGAGGGATGGTAGACCCTTGCTAGAGGCGTATTGCAGTAGTTTAAGGTAATCGAGTTCTATTTATGATCTAGAACATCGAGCCAATGGTTCCATTAGAACAAGGGTTGGTTAAGCCTTAACAACTCAATACTTCTGGATCCTATAAGGTCACACACATTGGACCTTCATCGGACTAAGTAAAGAACTAATAGATTTATTCTATTACAAAAATATAACATAAATAATGATTGGATTATTATTTGATTGGTTAAAATTGATTATATCAATTTTAGATAGACCAAGGAATTTATTTTGACTGGTAACTAATCAATTAGAGTCATGAGTGAATTATAATTGATTAGATCAATTTTGGCTGGACCAAGAAATTTATTTTGACTGGTAACTAATTTATTGGGGTCGAAAATAAATATTTATTTCAAAAGATTAAAAGGGGAATTTTGCATTGGCGAGTTAAAACCGAAAAGTATGAAATATTTTGTACAAAGTTCGATTGCACGGCGTACACCGAAAGGTGCGCAAAAACTAATGGATAGTGTTAGTGGCAGCCTATGTTCATGGGCTGCACAAAGGCAGCCCATGAAAGGGCACCACGAGCTGGGCTCGCAGCATGGGCCGCGAGGCCCAGCTTGCAAGCAAGGCAAAGCCCAGCGTGCATAGCACGCTGTATGCATGGGTCAACACGTGGATCCTATGGATCCGCATGTATGACCCGTATAGGGATGGGAGTTTTACTCCCATCCCACATTGCTTTTGGGGATCCTTTTTTGCTTCCCAAGCTTATATAAAGGCTTCCCCTTCTCTTGTTTCAAATGCACCACAGCTCAGAGCATAAATCCTAAGCGAGATTTGAAAAGAATAATCTCTCGGGTAATTGAGCAAGTTATTTTTGAGGAGCCTGAATTTATTCGGGCACCTCTAGTTTATATTTTTGGGTGAGGCTTCTAGAGTGGTCTAGCAATTACTCGAGGCTTCTTAGTTCTTCCTCACGGGGGAGGTTTTGGTTGGCGGGGTTCGTGTGGATACTCATAGAGGCTATCCTGCAGTTGGAGGCTTTGGCAAGAGGGTCCTGCTAGAGCACGCTTCAATTGGTAAGTTCCTTTTCTTTCTCTTTTATTATTAGGTCTTTTTTCTGTAAGTGTTTTTAGACTTAATAATATGCTTAGGTTATTTTGCATGCTTAGTTTATTTTATGCTTAGGTTATAACTTAGAGTTATAACATGCTTAGGTTATAGCTTAGAGTTATAACATGCTTAGCATAAAATATACATGCTAGGATATAATTTGGAATTATGGTATGCCTAGCCCTTTTGCATGCTAACTTACGTAGAGAATTATTTAGTCAAGGCTTTATTTAATTTATATGCAACTGATAGGAGTTCCTGGGGACAGGGACAAAATTTTGAATTTCCATCATACCTGTTATGCATGTTCAATCTGACTGTCAGTTCCCAACAGTGGTATCAGAGCCTACCTATTTAGTGCATAATTAAGTTAGAAGCGAACTAAATATTATTTTCTATATGAAATGATTTGTTTATTTAATTGTTTAGAACAATATATATGAACTTGTGCCTTTCAATTCAAGGTTAGAAAATGGTTATGCATAATTTTGAATAAGTCTACTCAACTTACTCAAATTATACAAAGTTTCAATAATTTATTTAAATTAAATGGGTTATAGATGCTTTTAATTTACATGAATTGAAAGAACGAAATTTATTAGTTCAAGAGAATCCTTTGGTCTATGAGTTTGTGCCCGTATTTATTCTGGCTAAGGATTGGACCTGGTGTCTACTCCTCGTAGGGCACCTCTCCTACCTGGGAACCTATAACAGTGCAACTTGAATTGACCAAGAGGGGATCATATATGGACTAATTTATTTCCAGTAAATAAGATGGTGCTTATATATGTTTCTATAACAAAGTAAAGAAAATTAAATTTATTGAATAAAAGCTTAAAGAAAATGTAATATAAATATAACAAATATAAGTGTTAATTATTTTGCATATAATCTAGGTAGATGGAATAATTATAATAAAGAGCTGAACCCACCTAAGGTTAGACCTTAAAATTTATTCTAAAAATCCCTGAATTAATATAAGTTATTATAATTTTGTCCATCTAATAAAATCCTAGATTGGATGAAGCGTTTAACACCAATAAAATCCCAAAGTAAAGATATTAAGGCATGTTATAGTCTTTATTACTCAAATTTATAATACGGTCTCTTTGGGTTAACAAGTGATGCGCAAAACGCTCCTTCTAGTTTACATTGATTGGTTGTAAAGTTTGAGATAGGGCATGCCTTAACAGAACTGGGATAGTCCACCATAAAATTGGGGGCTAGGCCCAGATCTGAGATATATTCAAGGAGTTGCTAACATAAGAGCACACGTCCCTTGAAATAGGGAACTTGAATGAATTAACAATTGTATGCGATGCAAATGGAATGGGATTCCAACTATAACTTACTATTGTGACTTGGCTCATAAAATTGGGGGTTATGATAGACTAGTTATAGATGCTACCTACTAGGAAATTTAGTTGGGCTAAAATTCCTGAGCTCAATAGAATGGGCTATTGTAAATTTCGAAGAAAATAGTAGGAAAATGTATTTAATTAAAAGTCCTTTTATTAAATGCATGTACTTAAACTAATATCTAAACTCTTTTCTTTTCTTATATATTAGGTTGAATATGAACTCCATTTTAAAAATCCGTTTTAAATACATCCAAACTTTAACAGCAATTAACTACCATGAATGGATCAAAGACATAAGGGATATCCTTAAGGATTATGAATTAGCATACATTCTTGAGAATCCATTTGCAGGAATTCCTAGCACTGATGCACCGGCTATTATTAAGGATGCATGGTTGAAATATATTAATGATTCGGTTTATGTCTTACACTTGCTGTTAGATACTATGAATCCTGAGATATGTTCATAGTGCGATCATATGAGTCTGCAAATCATGTTGATCCATCTAAAGAGTTTGCCTAAAAAGGCAAGGTATGAAAGGTTCAAATTAACCAGTGAACTTTCAAACTGTAAGATGAAGGAAGGGACAAGTGTTGTAGCACACGTCAACAAGATTAGAGATTTCTTGGATAAATTAGAGTCATTGGGATCTACGGTCGGTCAATCCTTAGGATTGGATATCCTGTTGGATTCTTTACCCATTAGCTACACTGATTTTGTAAAGGAACATTTCTTCAAAGTTCACGACTGTACTTTCCCAGAAATTGTTGATGCGTTAAGAAAATTGATGCCAAAAGCAAAGAAGTTTCAAGAGAGTCTACAAACAAACATTCTCCAGAAAATGGCTCGGAGGATTCTGTCACCAAAGGAGTAATTAAAGGGTTTAAAAGGAAGAAGAGGACATGTAAGTATGTCTATGACCAATGTAATGTACCATTGGAACAAGAATTGCAAAGCTCCTACTTCTGAGCATTTGAAGAAGAAGCCTACAGAGGCATCTACTTCAGGTATGTTTGTAATTGAAAACTTCGCTACTTTTTCGCGTGAATCCACTTGGGTATTAGATACTGGTTATGGTTCTCACATCTGTACTTCTGTGCAGGGACTAAGTAACAGTAGAAGACTAGCAAAAGGGGAGATGGACCTACGTGTGGGAAATGGAGCCAGAGTTGCTGCATTAGCCGAAGGAAGCTTTAATCTTACTTTTCCAAGTGTACTTGTTTTAGTCTTGAATAATTGTTACTACATTCCTAGTGTTACTAAGAATATTGTGTCTGTTGCATGTTTAGCAGCAGAAGGATTTGGGATTTTATTTTCGAATAATAATTGTCAGATTCGTTTGAATAATGTTCTTTATAGCTATGGAATGTTGAAGGGTGGCATTTATATTCTTGATACTAAAACTAAAGTTTTTAATATAAGCAATGCCAAGAAAGTTAAATTAGATAATGAGAATTCCTTCTACTTATGGCATTGTCGTTTAGGCCATATAAACAAGGATCGCTTAACCAAGTTGCATAAGCAAGGACACTTGGGCTCAATAGACTTGGAGTCTTATGGTGATTGCAAACCTTGTTTAAGAGGAAAGATGACAAAGTTACCTTTTTAGGGAAAGGGTGAATGGGCTACGAGTACATTGGAACTTATACATACTGATGTATGTGGTCCAATAAGTGTTCAGGCACTAGAAGGATACTGCTACTTCATAACCTTTATTGATGATTACTCACGATACGGTTATTTATACTTGATGAAGCACAAGTATGAAAGTCCCAAAAAATTCAAACTGTTTAGAGCTAAAGTAGAGAAACAGCTTGAGAAAAGTATTAAAACACTTTGATCAGACTGAGGTGGAGAATACTTAAGTCAAGAGTATCAGGATTATCTGAAGGAAAATGGGATAATTCCCCAGTGGACCCCTCCGTATACACCCCAACACAATGGAGTGTCAGAAAGGAGGAATCGGACTTTATTAGATATGGTCAGGTCCATGATGGGCCATGCAGATCTTAGTAAATCCTTTTAGGGCTATGCACTGGAGAGCACTGTTTATGTTTTAAACAGAGTGCCCTCTAAATTAGTTGATTTTACACCTTCTGAAAGATGTTGTAATAAGAAGCCATCTCTAAGTAACTTAAGAGTATGGGGCTGTCCTGCTGTGGTAAAGAGGATAGCATCAGATAAGTTGAATGCTAAGGCTGATAAATGTCTGTTCGTTGGATATCCAAAGGAAACAATTTGATATCTGTTTTACCAACCCGAAGCACAAAAGGTATTTGTGTCTCGGAATGCTCACTTTTTTTGAAAAGGAACACTTACTTGCAAAAGTCAATGGGAGCAATATTGAATTGGAAGTTCAAGAGGAAGAAACAGACAATCAACTGATTGATCCCGTACTAGATACACAAGAGAGTGTGATCTAAGAACAACCTATCGAAACACAATCATTACGAAGATTAGGTAGTGTTTATAAGGGTCCCAATAGATATAAGTTTATCATCATTGATGATAAGGAACTATATCTTGTGGAGGATGATGAACCAAGGACATATGATGAGGCAATGAAAAGCTCAGATTCTGATAAATGGCTAAAAGCCATGAAATCAAAAATGGATTCCATGTACGAGAACTAAGTTTTGAATTTGGTTGATGCACGCAAGAGGTTAGACCAATTGGGTGCAAGTGGGTCTTCGAGAAGAAGAGAGACATGAGTGGTAATGTAATTACCTATAAAGCAAGGTTGGTTGCAAAAGGTTATAGTCAATGGGAAGGTATTGACTATGATGAAACTTTCTCACCGGTAGCCATGCTTAAATCCATAAGGATACTCCTCGCCATTGCTACTCATTATGATTATGTGATCTGGTAGATGGATGTAAAAATAGTATTCCTGAATGGGGATTTAGACCGGGATGTGTATATGACACAACCTGAGGGTTTTACATCTCAGAATGGCTCAAAGGTATGCAACTACAAAGATCCATTTATAGACTTAAGCAAGCATCCAGGAGTTGGAATATAAGGTTTGATCAGACAATCCGGGAACTAGATTTCTGCTCAAATGCTAACTAGCCTTGTGTTTACAAGAAGGTTAGTGGGAGTGCAATCATTTTTCTAGTATTGAATGTTGATGACATTCTGCTAATAGGAAATGACATTTCTCTTCTTCAAAGCGTTAAAGTGTGGTTGTCAAGAAAGTTCTCCATGAAAGACCTTGGTGAAGCAGCATTTATACTAGGTATAAAGATCTATAGAGATAGATCCAAGAGGTTGTTAGGTCTTTCTCAAAGTACATATATAGACAAGGTATTGAATATGTTCAACCTTGAGCATTCTAAGAAAGGTTATCTCCCAATGACAAAAGGGGATTAACCTGTCTAAGGCTGAGTGTCTGAAGACAGCTCAGGAGAGAATGCGCATGAAGGATATACCCTATACATCCATGATAGGATCCATCATGTATGCTATGATATGTACTCGGCCAGATGTCTCTCGAGCTTTGAGCTTTACGAGCAGATATCAGTGAGATCCAGGTGAAAGGCACTGGATGGCCGTCAAGGCAATTCTTAAGTATTTGAGAAGGACTAAGGATGAGTTCTTGATTTATGGAGAAGGTGACCTCAAAATCAGAGGTTACACTGACAAGAGTTTTTAATCCGACAAGGATGACTTTAAGTCTCAGTCAGATTTTGTGTATGTGTTAAATGGAGGGGCGGTATGCTGGAAGAGTTCCAAGCAAGAAACTACTGTTGATTCAACCACGGAATCTAAATACAATACTACATGCAAAGCAGCAAAAGAAGTTGTCTGGTTAAAGGGATTTATTGGTGATCTCGGTGTGGTGCCTAAGGTTGTTGATCCAATTACTTTGTATTATGATAACAATGGTGCCATAGCTCAGGCAAAGGAACAACGGTCTCATCAGAAAAATAGACATGTATCCAAAAAGTATCATATAATCAAGGAGATTATTGATGCTAAGATAATAAGATTAGAATATGTACCCACTGATCAGAACCTCACGGATGGTTTGACAAAGCCATTGACTCAAGTCAAGCATAACCAGCATATTAAAGCATATGGAATAAGACATATGGCTATTTGGCCTTAGTGTAAGTAGGAGTTTGTTGGATATGATGTATGCCCTTAAGGCAATTAGGGCGATATATCTTAATTATGTAATAAGTATGAATATTTGTTTAATCAATAAAGGCATTTGTTCTTTTTTTTATATTAATATGTTTCTGTGTATATATATTCGAGCTGGTTAAATATATTCATTGATGTATGTATACAAAAGCCTTGACATATCACAGCATGAAATTAGAGAAATTATAGTTGGACTATAACTGCTGGACCCTGCTTCATGTGCAATTATGATTATGTCTAAACTATCCCTAGTCATAGTTTCATCAAGAAAGAATATTGATGAAGCGGAAAGACTAGCATGTGGTCAACTTTCTTGGAAAGGGTCCAAGCAGTCAATCTCATAAGGACTGAAGGTGGTGCCTTAAGTTTAACACATGGATATATCTGGAAGATATATTGGAGACCGTAATAAGATAAACACTTGATGTATATCAATGTGTTAGTGTTTATCTTCAAGCAATAAGCTGTGCGAATATCCTCATACTTGAGATGTTAGTTACCTTGTGTGGTACTATTGTTATACTTTGGGTCATTACTATGCACTCATTAATTTAGGGTGTTACGGGTGATTATGGGTATAGTGATGACAACACGTTGGTAAGCTGAGTAGTCAGAAAGAATCCATTGCTCCAGATATATTAAGGAGTTGTACCTGGCCTCTTGTTGAAGTGATGATTGCCATAAACCTCTGATCAGAGTATGTGTTTGATAGAAATGGTTTCTAGTCAAACACACTATGGTAAAAGGCAATATACTTCGGTAACAAGTAAACTACTGGGATAGCTTGGAGCAACCTCGCTATTAGTGGGTTCACACTTTAATCGAACCCTATAAACCAGATGGTACTAATATTAAAGAATGGAAGGAATTTATCGCACTGGATAACTATTGCATTAACCACGATTAAGTCATAAGAATAAATGACGTTCTGAGTAATAGGGGATGGAAGACCCTTGCTAGAGGCGTACTACAGTCATTTAAGGTAATCGAGTTCTATTCACGATCTAGAACATCGAGCCAATGGTTCCATTAGAACAAGGGTTGGTTAAGCCTTAACAGCTCAATACTTTGGGATCCTATAAGGTCACACACATTGGACCTTCATCGGACTAAGTAAAGAACTAATAGATTTATTCTATTATGAAAATATAACATAAATAATAGTTGGATTGTTATTTGATTGGTTAAAATTGATTAGATCAATTTTGGATAGACCAAGGAATTTATTTTGATTGGTAACTAATCAATTAGAGTTATAAGTAAATTATAATTGATTAGATCAATTTTGGTTAGACCAAGAAATTTATTTTGAGTGGTAACTAATTTATTAGGGTCGAAAATAAATATTTATTTGAAAGGATTAAAAGAGGAATTTTGCATTAGCGAGTTAAAACCGAAAAGTATGAAATATTTTGTACAAAGTTTGGTTGCACGGAGTACACCGAAAGGTGCGCAAACACTGCTGAGCAGTGTTCACAATAGCCCATGTTGATGGGTTGGACAAAGGCAGCCTATAAAAGGGCACAGCGAGCCGGGCTCACGGCATGTGGTCTAGAAACTACTCGAGGCTTCTTAGTTCTTCCTCCCGGGGAGGTTTTGGTTGGTGAGGTTTGTGTGGATGCTCATAGAGGCTATCCTACACTTGGAGGCTTGTGCAAGAGGGTCCTGCTAAAGCAAGCTTCAACTAGTAAGTTCCTTTTCTTTCTCTTTTATTATTAGGTCTTTTTCTTTAAGCATTTTTAGACTTAATAATATGCTTAGGTTGTTTTGCATGCTTAGTTTATTTTATGCTTAGGTTATAGCTTAGAGTTATAACATGCTTAAGTTATAGCTTAGAGTTATAACATGCTTAGCATAAAATATGCATGCTAGGATATAATTTGGAATTATGGTATGCCTAGCCCTTTTGCATGCTAACCTAGGTAGAGAATTATTTAGTTAAAGCGTTATTTAATTTATATGCAACTAATAGGAGTTCCTGGGGACAAGGATAAAATTTTCAATTTTTGCCATGCCTGTTATGTATGTTCAATCTGACTGCCAGTTCCCAACACTGCTCTCCTCCTCCCTCAGCTTCTCATTATGATACTCTATCTTGTCATCCCTCTTGATACGAGGGCACACTGCAAGTAGGTGCTGCTGGTGCTGCACATACGAACCCAGAACGCTTGAAATGACCCAACCATTCCCCTCCAAGTAGTCGGCCTTATCCATCGCAGAAGTGATCACTAAGTGAGGCCACCATAAGCCCGTAGGAGGGTCCGCAGGCACTGGTCTCGTAGAGGTAGCAACTAAACTCCAATCCCAAATGTGCTCCCCCAGTAACCACTATAGGGATAGGGGGCATTCCATCATGAACCGGCGATCATCCACCTCATTGCGGACTCTAGCTACCTTCGCCAGGTTTTTCACCCCGTCAAAAGGGTCATGGTTAATCTGAACAAACAACCATGTAAACAATCAATGTAAACGCAATGTGAATTCATAAATGCATTTTGTCCATTAATGTTTTGTTTAAGTGTGAACCAGGAATCAAGCTCAAAAGATCGCTTACCGAGCTCAATCGCACGCTCCTTAAAGACTCCTGATAGCTCATAGGGTACTTGCTTTTCCCCCTGATACCACCACACCATCGAGTAAGGAAGTGAGAACCCGACGGCACAATGACTTTGAACTCGACTGGCGAGAGGACTTGATGTTCAAAAGCCCAAGCCTGGAAAAGTGAACAATTAATTAGTCAAAAACATCCAAAATAAGCAAAAGCATGCGAATCAAGCAAAAAGAATCAGTTAAATATTTTTGAGAAGGGTGTACCTGTAGGAGCAAATGGCTGAGCCAGAGGGCTTTCCCTTTCTTCCTGGCACCCGCGTCCATTCCATGGTAAAGCTATACCAAGATGGCCCTGGGCTAGTTCTTCTTTCTGATGCTGGCCACATCCTCGATAGCACATATCAACCCATAATTAATTTTACTGCTCGAGACTAGAAAGAACAACACGGTGAGCAAAGAAATCATAAAAGAGCGGATGCAAGCATCCCTATCCTCCTTGGGCACCACTTCCACTCCTGCCCAATGCTTATACATCTCCCTGTATGACAATCGCCCCGAAACAGGCTTCAAGCTGAATAACTCATTCACCCGCCTCACCACAGACTTCTTAGTATAGTACTTATCCATATATACATCGAAATGGATGACCTCGTTCTTCCACGGGAGCCCAGTCATAGCCACCACGTCAGAAGGCGTGATAGTCACCCCCCCAAATAGGAAGTGAAAGGTGTGAGTGGTTTTGGACCACTTTTTCATCAAAGCCGTCACCGCCGAATGGGAGAGCTTTGGCATCAGAAGGGGCGTAATACGGGCTAGATCGCCAAAACCCGTCTTATTAATGGCCACCGCGAGCTTAGGATCCTTCTCCGAGATATGGTACCACCACTCGCCAATCATACCCATACCCCTGGTGTTAGTCCATGTGGCTGCAAAAATCAAAAGCAAAATAGATAAGTCCCGGTTTATTTTCTCATCTCTATTATTTGCTGGAAGGCTGCTGATGTCTCTTTTGCTAGAAGCGATATCGCTAGCAGCATCGCCATAAGTAGAAATGGCATCACATCTTCCTAGGCCTTTTTGTAAGGCCTGATGCCACTGGCGGTATCACTCATGTCGGCGGCGACATCATAACCTACGGGTAGAACTCAGTTTTGCCCCCAAAAATCAAACCCATCGTGCTAAAACCACAAAAATCGCAATTAATCGAATCCAAAGCCTAAAAATAGTAAAAATCAAGCCTAAAGCATGCAATATCAGTTTTTAATCAATCAATTTCATGTTTATAACCCTAATCATGGAAAAATTTTGAGCCTGAGGCCGAAATCGAAACTTAACCTAAACAAAGAAATCCGAGTTTTGTAGGTTTACTTGGACATAGCAGAGATGTTTCTCCTTATCCGGGGTCAAGTTGGTGATAGGAAAATTGATTATATAGCCATAAATCTTGTCCTTTACCTTCATGCCATACCCGGTGGGAATCGAGCAAAGTTTTAACCCTTCGACAGAGGAATCAGGCAAGTCTTCCCTAGTGGCCGATTTTCCCTTGAGAGCCCTTGAAATCCTCTTCATGGCTGGGATTGAAGAAAGGGTGAAAGATTTGGTTTTCTAGAGAGAAAGTAGAGAGAAGGGGGGTTATTTTCGATTTCTGTATGCGAAAGAGGAAGAGTTTACTCTTTTAAAACCCACAGAATTTGAGGAGTTTTAATTTATCTGAAACTGCCCATCCATGCCACCGGCGGCATCAATTCATACCGCTAGTGACATCAATCATGCCAGCGGCGACATCACCTTCCTCAGTTTGAATTTCAAATTCTTTTGACCTGTCAAAGATGCCACGTGGCATCCATACCGCCGACAATCTCGATTTATATCACCAGCGGCATCAAGGCATCCCTCAACAAATCTAGTGGAATCCCGGCTCTAGCCCCGACATCCCAGGACTTCTGAAACCCTCATACTTTCAATTATTACGTTTTTACTGTTGATCGAAGGGGCAAAAATATTTTTGTTTCACAAAGTCGATCAAGCAGTAAAAACGTCATTTAAAAATCTGTCTAATCTTGTTCTCATACTACTCCTTGCAGGTACAACCACAGCCATAAACCTAATATACTCATTTACTGTGCCAACCGGAGATTATGGAATGACCTTGTACGTTCTGATCGTCAAGTTCACCCCTGGAACGCCAACTGAAGGTCCCGGCATGACCCCGTACATGTCACCTTTAGGTTCACCCCTCCGAGATCGCAGCGTGACCCTGTACATGTTGCTTTCAGTTTCAACCGTCGTCCTATCATCCAAGACTTCTGAAACCCCTGTATTTTTTATCATTACATTTTTACTGTTGATTGAAGGGGCAGAAATATTTTTTCTTTCACAAAATCGATCAAGCAGTAAAAACATCATTTAAGAATCGCTATAATCTTTTACTTGCCACTTGATGTCGGAACTACACTCAACCAAATCTATAAAGCATAAGTCCGAACAAGGGGCAACCTCTTCACAAAGCATAAGTCCAACTAAAGGGCAACCAATCCATAAAGTATAAGTCCGACCAAGGGGCAACCTCTCCATGAAGCTCAAATCTGACCAAGGGGCAACCGATCCACAAAGCATAAGTCCGACCAAGGGGCATCCAATCCACAAAACACAAGTCCGACCAAGGGGCATCCAATCCACAAAGCACAAGTCCGACCAAGGGGCATCCAATCCATAAAGCATACGTTCGACCAAGGGGCAACCTTTCCATAAAGCATAAATCTGACCAAGGGGCAACCAATCCACGAAGTATAAGTCCGACTAAGGGACAACCTCTCCGCAAAGCATAAGTCCGACCAAGGGGAAACCAATCCACAAAGCATAAGTCCGACCAAGGGGCAACATCTCCAGAAAGGACAAGTCCAACCAAAGGGCATCCAATCCACAAAGCACAAGTCCGACCAAGGGGCAACCAATCCGCAAAGCTCAAGCCGATCAAGAGGCAAACCAGTCATCCATCAGGTATCATTCCTATCCCTTGCTCTTTCGTGTGATCATACTGACATATGGCAGTAGTGATCCCCCGAGGGGCAGCTTGTGAGCACGATATTTTGCAGTCCCTCTCGTGAGATGATGATGACGCATTCCCAATTTTATTCCTTATAATAAAAATTCTTTGAAGTTTTTATTACCGATATAAAATTCCCCGCGAATTTTATTTCTCTTAAGAATTCAGTTCCGCGTGTCTAATAATGCGTTCGATAGGAGCTTGAACCGATTATTTGCACTCAAAATTAAATTAATCTCTAAATACCTATTAAAATATAATTAAAATTCAAAGAGATGCCCTTTGACCCGCTTTTGACACCTTTTGGCAGCTTTTTGGGCTTGTGGGCCCGCTGGCTGTCAGCTTACAGGAAGCTGATGCCACGATGGCATTGCCTATACCGCCGACAGTATCACCATGTTGTCGGTGGCATGGCCCAAAACGGGCTTCTGCACAGGCAGCTTCTTCTTCTTCCTTTGACCAGCTCTTTTTTGCCATTTTGGTGAAACTAGCCAAAAGGTCTCAAAGACCCCCTTTTTTGCCTATATAAACATGCATTAGGGTTCCAAATTTAGAACAACACATCTGAATTTTACTTGAGAGGCTTTAGAGTGAGAAAATCAATTTTAGTGAGATAAGAAGTAGAAAAGGTAAGAAAAGGGATTCCAATCCATTTTTCTTAGTTTTTCTTTTTTAAATTCTCTTAGTAAAAGTTTAAAATTAGTAGACTTTAGGTTAAAATCAATTTAATAAGAGTTTAGAGACACAAATCCTTAAATTTACTACCCAAATCATCTTTGCAAGCTCCCTGGAGGTGTTCCTTGGATCACGAAGAGGTGGATTCACGGAATCGAGAATTCTGAGTCTCATAGCTCTTTGGCTTCATTCTTACTTGTTTGTGCTATTGTGTGCTATTTTGTGCTTGTTTTCGGGTTTTCGGTCATTTTTTACCGTTACCTGCTGTTGCTGCAAGAAGTTGAAGCCGCCAGCGGCATTACTTGCCCCCAGAGGCTTCATTTTCTTATAGGACCCTTTCTTTATTGTATCCAGAAAGTCATGTAGCCTGCCTGTTTGACTGATACTGATAGCGACATCACTGATGCCGCCGGCGGTATCAACCATGCCACCGGCGAAATGACCTTCTGGACAGCTGTTTTATTTCTTTTTTTTCTAACCTAGTTAAATTTCTGAAGCTAGGGTGTATAGTGCAACGATGAAGGTCCAGAACCTTCTAAAAATAGACCCCACCCCATACCATATGGCATTTTCACTAATAATCCGGTTAAAACAACAATCGAGTCTAAAATTTGGTCAAAACAAAATTTTCCCGCAAACGCCGTTCAAACCTCATTTTTAGCCATTCAACCGGGCTTCATAACATTGTAAATGAATATGTCATGTTCAGGCTAACTCGAGTCTTGTTTTGTCCACTGACTATACATGCCAAGTGATATACCTCGTACGATGTGCCGTATCTGTGCTAACCATTTTCTGCAGGTAGATTTAGGTTAGATTAATGTTAGGCCTTCGGGTATTTTATCTATCGCATAGAAAATGTATAGGATTTGAAAAGCCTTGTAATAATTTTAATTTCTGCATTTATTTTTGGATGACTGTAATAATTTATTTATTGCTTTGATTACTTGATAAACGCGAAAACAACATATAAACCAAAAACACAATAAATAGGGTGGATTAAAACCGATTACGAAAGAATGGAATATTTCAACTTGGCCTAATGAAAAATAGATAACATCATCCGAACTTGGAATCTCTACTTAAGGTATGGTCTACCACCTGGTGGGAAAATCGTACCAAAATTTCCCGGTTGAGCTGAACCGGGTGGCAACTCTATTTTAAGTACAGGATTTCGCTCTCGTATCCTTTAACACCTAAATTGGACTTAAAATTCAACATCAACATCAGTACTTCTATCACACTAAAATGAGGATCAATCCATCGACACGCTTCACAGCGCCTTGTTAATTTTTCGCCCCCCATGCTACGCATCTCACGCGGTCCTCGCGGGCGGGAAAAAGGTCGCCCGCTCACAATATGTATCTAATAGACATGCAGTAGATGTACATGTACATAATTGAAAATAAAATATTTTTGCTCTCAAACACAATACTTGGCAAACACAATATGATAACTAGTTACATTCATTATGTTCAAAGAGACTTCAGATTCAACTACTTAAATCCCTAACTACACAAGTTATGGACAATTCAAACACAAACACATTGAAATTATGTTTCTGGATCGGCTAATGTTTTGACATATCCCTCGTCGCTCTCAAGTTTACTTTCTGCATATTCACTTCCATGTTTGTATAAGCTGAGAGCTAACCGAGTCTTGTGGAGTTTGTATCTTACGGATAGATATGGTTGTATTGCTGAGTTGCTTGATTGTTCACAGCCTGTGTGAGTTTTAAGATGAGAAAATTTGTAAGTGGTTCAAACTCCATCAGAATTTTATTAGGAAATCTTTGAACAATAAAAAAAGTCATGTAGTTGACATACATGTGTATTAGAACTATTGCATATCAGAAATATTGGACATCAAATGTATATCTATTAGGCATCCTATAGACATCTGGTAGATATATGATGGATATCTATTAGAAATCTGATTTATGTTAGAATTCTTTCATATTTATATGTGAAAACCAATAAGATTCAACTAAGTTGTTATCAAGATTACATAAACGAATACACTTGTAAATTTATCAAAATAATATATATGTATATACAAGAACTCACAAACACCTATTGAAATTATATTATACATTTGATAGAAACTTAATAGACATGTAAAAGATATTAGGTTTTGAAATCAACTCATTGTTATCCTAAAAAAATATCAAGTCATTGAGCTATTTGAAGTTTAGAATAACTTACCTCTACTTCGATATTTGCTGCTGCTTTGATATTTGTTGTCATTCTCGTTTTTGCAGGTTTTGTTGATTTTTTTTTTTTGTTATTGTTGCTTTCTTCGAAGGCATATTCCTGTTTTAGGTTAATAAAGTGAGGCAACAATGACAGTGTCACAAGACTTGTCTCTAGAAACGTGCAGAACTATAAAATTTAAGATCACAATTCAGTAAAATACGAAGAAAAAAGTACAATGCCATTTTGATTAAATTAATCTCAACAACGAGATAACAATTTTTGCTTAATTACGATTTTCCTGAGGCAGTTTATAGCCATAAAGTTGCTTAATCAAAGCTAAAAGCCTAAAACAATCCAAATTTGAGGGTTTGAAGGTTATGTAATAACCTAAATTCATCGAGCAACAATTCCTATTTAAAGTTTAATAGCAAGTACACATAAAAGTGCAGCGCTAGACAGCAACAAGCAACAAGCAACAAGCAATTGATGCAAAGAGCACAAAATATATGCTCTCAATAGTGATGCACAACTCATCAAAAACAATATAAAATACTTGTAATTTAAAGCTCCAACCCAATTTACAACTCACACACAATGGTGGTCCATTTTAACACACACCTCCCACCTGAAAAGGAATAAAGAAGCTAATTAACTTTTTTTGGGTGAACTGGAGAAATAGGAGTGATGTAAGGAAGGAAACTCACAAATAGAGCAATGGTGGCAACGAGGTGGTTTCAACTACTTACCCTTTCGGCAATACCGAATTCTTTGATAGGATGAATCAGTCGTCAAAGCACCAAAGCCTGAGCCATTCATGGGTTAGCTTCCCCTCTTTTCTTCATCAATATTAGGTCTCCAATTAGGAGGCACACTGCCCGATCAGTAAAAACAACAGATAAGTAACTCATAGGAGCATCACTAACTGCAAATTTAAACAAATTCAACATTTTTGATTTTTAATTCCCAACTTTACTCAATCAGATCCATATCCAAAACTCAAAAATTCCATTCAATTGGTAAAAAAAAAGGGCTGAATCTTGAACTAATAATCTTAATTGAGAAATTAAATATCTCACCAGATAATGAAATATGATCAAGACGGCAAGAGTAGTGACAGAATCAACCCCACCATCGTACAAAGAAGGGCCATAATTGGTTAAAACAACGGCGTAATAGGTGGCACTAACAACCCCAAGTACCAAAAGGAACATGATCGAGCCCAGGCCCCAAAGAGCCATAGAAAACTTAAATACATTCCAAGAAATCATATGAACATAGAACAATATTAGGGTTTTGTTTTTCTTACCTCTTGCTTTGATTTTGAACTGATGAATCGAAGAATGCGGAGTTTCTTGAGCACCTATCGATGAGAACAATTTTAGAATCTGAAGTCGATTCAATTCTGTTTTTAGATTATTTGAACGATGTTGAACATTATAGAAGGATTTTGACACATTTTTGAAGCTTTTTGAATCTGATTCTAGTTGAAACACGCTAGAGAGAATTGGAAGAGATATTGAAGAATATTTATTTAGACAACGTGTGATTGTAAATATTTTACCATGTTTCTTCTATATTTGCTATATGTCAAACTTTCGGGCCAAATATTTTTTAAATTTTTCGCCCATTCATTTATGTAAAAGCCCCAAAATTGATTACCATTTAAATATGAATACAACACAATTTCATAAATACGTGTGAATATAAAATTTCTTTTTAGATACATTTTTACCAAGTTAATTTCTTATATTCAAATCTTTTGAGCTGTGTCATCCATGGCTTTGAAAATTGGACCGGATCAGCTGGTTGGATCGAGTTTGATTGGAATTGATGTCTAGTTTGATTTGATTGGATTCTTGACATAGTCAAGAATCAGTCAACGACCGATTGAATCGATCGGTTCGATCAGAAATTGGCCGGTTCAACCGGTGACCCGTTTTCAGTTCTGTTAAATCATGTTTTTTTAAAAATTGTTGGTGGTGGAAATTGAACACAAAACCTCCAACAAATGTTTCAATACATGCTCTACCAACTGAGCTACCACACACAAGTGGTAACATTTTCTCCTTATATATTTTTATTTTATATATTGTTAATTTTTAAATTATTTTAATAATATTTTATTATAAAAAAAACCATACTAAATATTTTTTTAATTCATATACTACACATTTTATTAAATTTAAAATATTTCTTTCACTAACAGCTTAGAATGTTTTTCATAACGAAATAACATGTACATTTTTTAAATAACATTACTCTAAGTTTTTTGATTAAATTTATATTAAATGGATATATAATTTTTTTATTTTACATATTGTGTATAAATTTTAATTCTTTTAATGCGTAATTTTTATATATCATAAATCAAATTTATTAACTTTTTTTATCCAATCTATACAATATAGAATTCGGTTTGCATTCTTTTATTAGATTATATTAGTTATTATCTTATGTTTTATTTTTATTTGAAATATAACTTTAAATTATAGAATATTTTATTTAATATTATTGATTTTATATGAGTATAACTTATATTACATGTTTAATATCAAATTATATAAAATATTTAGTATTTTTATATGTTTTAAGAAAATCAGGTTCGACCACCTTCTTAATCCGATTGAACCTTAAATCCATGAACCACTGTCTTCACCGGTTCGGTGGCCGGTCCATGTCTGAAATCATGGTGTTATCAACCGAATAAAAAAAATATAAGAACTTACGGATCAATTAATGTATATAATTTTAGTTAACAAATAAGAACTGAATTAATGTTGAACACTAACATAACACAATTGGATTATAACACAATTTATGTCGACGTCTGTATTTGGGATTTGTAATGGGATATTATTAATTGGTTTATTGGATTTTAAAAATATTGTTGCAATCCTAGCCATAGGATAGAATATGAATGAATGGCCAGGATTATACTTAAAAATACTTATTTATAAATCAAATCAGTATTTCTCGTCAATAATTAGAAAGAAGAAAGAGGAGCAACGAGAACAAGAGTCCATTTGCTGTTGTTGCTGCTGTAAAGATTATTGTGAAAATAAAATATTTTCACAGCAACAACAACAGCAAATGATTTCTTGTTACTTGGCTTGGTTACATCATTATCAAGATTCGTTTCAACTCGGTATGTATATAAATATAATGTTCTGGTCACTAACTTTTTTGTATCTTTTCAATATCTTTTTATCAAATTTCGGTGTTATTTTATTTATTCTCTGTAACAAGATGGAAGGAAAGGTACATAGCCAAATGAAAAGGTGTTCAATAACATATCCAAGGAATTGCATGTTCCTTGTCTTCTTGTTTCTGACAATATGCAAATCTTTGGTCTCTTTTCTCTATGATCTTGACAATTTATTAAATATGATCTTAGCTTTTATTTAATCCTAACCATATTCTTCAGTTTGCATACATGTACTAGTTTCTTCAATTTCATCTAATCATTCAACTAAATGGAAGAATCGCTAACTAATGTATTTCTTTATTTTCACTACACTTCTGTCTTTGAAAATATTGAAATCTCTCTCTTTATGTATATTACCCTATTAAGGGTAAACATTTCAAAAACATGCAATGTGGTTTCGTCGTTTTAAAAAAGGTTCTTATGGAATATTTTATTTTAAAATGGTGCATGTGATTTTAAAAGTTAAGCAAAAACATGCTTCTCAAAATTTCGAAACCACATAGGATAATCTTAATTATTTCAATAAATTCAACATTCGTATATTTCAACTATATTATTTGTAAATTATTTATCAAGATTTGAGTAAATTTCAAAAAATTTTCATTTTATTATAATTTTTTAAAGTTATCGTTAATTTTTAATTAATATAAATATTTGTCCTTTTCAAAAAATTCTAAATTTATCGCTAATATACATTGTATTTTTATAAATAAAGCCGCAAAATTTCACTTCAAAATGGATAAGATTACTCTTCCAAATGTGATTTCAAAATTTTGAGAAACATGTTTTTGCTAACTCTAAAAACCACATGCACCCTTTTAAAATAAAAAATTGCACAAGGACCTTTTTGCAAAAAGGTTAAACCACATTGCATTTTTTTTAAGTATACCCTACATAAAAGTACAAATACGTAGTAGAGACTAGATAAATCTTTTTTTTTACATAAATTTTTGGAAAGCTACAAAGTTAATTTTCATTCAAGTTTTTTTGAGTTGTGTTATCAACCAAATGAAAAACTAAAGAATTCATGAATCAATCAATTTAAGTATTAATTCCAAGGTTAAACTTTAAAAACATGTCATGCGATTTTACTGTTTTATAAAAAGGTCATTGCGAAATTTTTTCTTCCAAATGGGTGCCTATGGTTTCAAAATTTAGCAAAAACACGTTTCTCAAAATTTTGAAACCATATTTGGAAGAGTAATCGTGTCCATTTTGAAGTGAAATTTTGCATCTTTGTTTATAAAAATACAATACACATTAGCGATAAATTTTAGAATTTTTTGAAAGATACAAATATTTATATTAATTAAAAATTGACGGTAACTTCAAAAAAACATAACAAAATGAAAATTTTTCGAAATTTGTAATATAGTCGAAATATTGGAATGTTGAATTTATTGAAATAATTGAGATTACTCTTCCAAATGTGGCTTGAAAATCTTAAGAAATATGTTTTTGTTAATTTTTGAAACCACATGCACCCTTTTGAAACAAAAAATCCATTTTGAAGTGAAATTTTGCATCTTTGTTTATAAAAATACAATACACATTAGTTATAAATTTTAGAATTTTTTGAGAGGTACAAATATTTATATTAATTAAAAATTGACAATAACTTCAAAAAAATCATAACAAAATGAAAATTTTCCGAAATTTACTCAAATCTTGATAAATAATTCACAAATAATATAGTTAAAATATTGGAATGTTGAATTTATTGAAATAACTGAAATTACTCTTCCAAATGTGGTTTGAAAATCTTAAGAAATATGTTTTTGTTAATTTTTGAAACTACATGCACCCTTTTGAAACAAAAAATTCCACAAGGATCTTTTTACAAAACAGTCAAACCACATGGCTTGTTTTTTAAGTTTACCCTAATTCTAATTATCAAATGAAACACTATCATACCACAATTTGACGGGCTAGCCCCGAGGGGTGTTGGGAAACAATGATCCAAATAAAAAATCTATGTCCGGATCAATTTTGAAAGAAACAAAAACAATGTATGTAATTTCTCCCAAATTCAAATAGAAATATCCGGACAAAGATCAAGACACAAGTCATCCATTGAACAAATTAAAATACTGAGCACTAAGGGAAATCATCCGGACAGAGTTTGAAAAGGAAACAAACTTCTTACCCTCAAGACCAGCATCCGGACTCAGCTAGAAGTTAGTGCTTCTGATGGTATATCCTACTTCCGGAAGGGGTTACCATCCGGAAACAAATTTGTAAGGCTTGAATCCTGCCAGTTGAAAATGAATCCACTAGTGGACAAGCTCGGAGGAAGGAAACTCCGAGTACTGGACGTACACGAGGCCGAACCAGTATAAAATACTTGTGTTTGATTTTCTTTATATTTTACTTAATTGCACACATTTGCATCATCCGGATCGTTCTTCCGGATCATAATCAAACACGCTACACTAAAGACTTTTTCAAGTCTGCTAATTCCGCGAAAAAGGGCCATTCACCCCCTTTGCCCTTATAAATACTCTCACAGGGACCAACAAGGGGTGGGCGGCAGGTGCCACCGCCTAGGGCCCGTATTCGGAAGGGGCCTAAACTTATATTTCCGTTTAAAGTTTTAGTAGTTATTTGTAAAAAGATAAAAATGAACATCAATAAATGTTAGATTAGTTAGTAGAGCATTAACTAATTTTATAAGAGGTCAGGAATTCAAATCTCATTTATTGCAATATTTTTTTAATTAAGGGCCCTATATTACTACTTTCAATATTATTTAACCCAGGGCCTTCAAATTGTCAGGATCGGGTCTGTATGTACCTGACCATTGCAATAGGGGATAATGGCATGGATCCTATGTAACGGAACACTCTATCGTCCTCTTCCCAACACGATACAAAGTACACCTAAATCTAAAACGACAATGTAGTCTAACGTTTTACCTCTGAACATTACGCAATGTCGAACTATTAAAGTCATTTTTGGCATTGTTTTTTTAGAACAGAGGCGGAAAACAACACCAAACTAGCCCCGAGGAATTCCACTAATGCCGACCCGAAAAACAAGCTCAAATTTGTACCTTTACCTGCAGCAAATCACAAAGTAGTAGAATGAACCAAGAGTAATTTAAAGACCAACTTCATCGTACAACATGCCCTTATTACCTATCCATAAACTTATAATTCTAATTCCTCACTTATATTCCATTCAAAAAGATGTCTAAAGTCATGGATGCAATACAAACACAGGCCAAAATAGAATGAGCTATAGGGAGTTTTTCTCTCATCACTAAGAATAATTTGAAGTAAGATTAGAGAAACGTTATTTATTCCTTGAAGTCATCTTTGTCATCAACAGGAATAGGCCTGTTCCTCCAAAACACTGCAAGGCCACTTCCGCCAAGCTGCCAGGCATATCAACAAACGATACGGGGTATTATTCTTAGAAAAGGGTTGTATATTGTACAGTATCAGAAGTAAAACCGATAATACGAGAGCTGAGTAATGGTACTTACAGCCATACACACAACACTAACAGCTGAAGGCACAGCTACAAGGGGATTTGTAAAGTGTTTCTGAGCAAGTAAGAATCCAAGAGCAGAACTCTGTCGTTTCATTACAAAGACAAGTCAAAAATCTCTCAAGATCAAATAACTTAAACAAGCAACTCAAAGTTCCATAATAGGGGTGTTTACCATGACTTATAAGCTGGGCAAACCAGCTTATGAGCCATTTTTAGCTTATAATTTATAACTTAAAAGTGGCTTATAAGACACAAAAAATAAGCTCGACTTTTGAGCTTTTAAATGAGCAGCTAATAAGCTGTGGTGTTTTGACCAAGTAAAATACTATTATACCCCCACTTTTCATCCATTTCATGGGCGTCTCCTTTCCTTTTCCTCTACCACTCTTCACTTTTTTGCCCACTTTTATTTATTATATTTAATTCATAAATATTAAATGTGATGTGATAATATAATAGCAATAACAAATGAGAAGATATTTGTTTCAATAAAAATATTATTCTTATTATTATTATTAAAAATTGTATTTTTTTTAAAAAAATTTGCCTCATTTGGGCTTACATTAAATGAAAAGAAAAATCCCCAACCCGCCCCGAATGTGACTCGAACTTGGGACCTCTAGAGGTCACAACTTCAGTGTTAACCACTAGGCCAACACCTCAATCACTAAAAATTGTATATTTTGTCAAAGAAATAGTTTCAGATAATATAATAATAATGCATGTCATTTTTAGTCATTTAACCATTTTTGCAACTTATAAAATACTTATAGAGCTCCCCCATTTTCGTCCATACTGATAAAGGCACATTAAGTCCACCTCCAGTTGTTGACCTGCCCATTTTCCGTACAGTATGGACGAAAATTTGGCTTTTGATAGAGCTTCATGGCGCCAGAAGATCCATATAGCCGGCCCCACCTAGCGTGGGATTTAAGGCTTAGTTGGTTGGTTGGTATAAAATACTTATAAGCCAATTTTACTAAACACTTAAACTGCCTATGAGTTACCTATAAGCCAACTTCCAGAAACACTCCAACATCTTATTTTTAAGTTCCTTATAAGCTAAAAGTAGCTTATAAGTCATAAGTTAAAAAGCACAAGCAATGAGAAACCCCCCAATATGTGATGTTCCGTCTTTGACTCTGTGTACTTCTTAGGAAGATTTAAAATCATCAACTCCAGAAGTAAACAGAATATCCAATGACTCGAAAAGATTGATTAAGGAAACTCTAAATTCACTAAAAACCTAGTCACGGTGAAGCGTTACCTGCATTCCACATTCTATGGATATAGTACGAGATGTTGATTCACCAAACGATAATTTTGATATCCAATAACCAAGAGCAAATGCAGCACCGTGTAGGAGTGCCACAGGCAATATCAGTTGTGCTCCTTGAGTTTTCAAGACATCAGCCACTTGTCCAATCTAACAAAATATAAATTATTAAAGGTAAGTATTACTAAAGCAACTGTTGCAAAACTATAAAAACGGAAAGTGATTAAGTACTTGAGAAGATATATTGAGAACTTACAGGACTTGCACAGAGAAGGGTTGTGAGAATAACTCCAATCAAAGGTGTTATGGTGATTATCTTTGAAGTAAACTTAGGGAAGAATTCATTTGATAGCACTAAAAAAATTAACCAAGATCTTGAGTTATATCATTCTGTCCGTATAAAACAACACAATTCTTTACTTTTCCGTTACCTCCAATAATAGTTGGCACTAAAACAACCTGAAAAGTGCTGACAGCCAGTCCCTGGAAAAATGGAAGGAAAATGACGGCTGGTATATTCAATTTTAAGAAAAAGAATCCTCTTTGCAAATGGTGATGCCTATAAAATTACAGGATATTTCATATGTTAAATCATATACCACAGCATCAACTGGAACAAGCTGACCGGCAAGAAGCTTAGTAAGGAGGGGTGTCATGATAATAGCTCCAATGGTTGAACACCTGCAAAAGGTCCTTACTATATTAGGAAATGGCTCCATAATGTATCCAATGCCATAACTTGTTGTCGGGAGCTACTATTACATTGAGAAAATATGCCGCAAATACATTTTTCATACTACTCATATTAACATTTCATTAAATATATAGCATACACCGTCATGTCATTCACATATTTGTTGTTTTTGTTTCTTTATATAAAGACTCCTTAGTTCACAATTCAGTTCAATATACACGTGATTGTTATCCAACTTGTCACGATACAAGTTTCAGGACCAGATAATAATTATCAGCAAGAAGGCTAATTTAATAAAAAAAAAAATCAAACCCATAACTGAAGGCAGCCAAAGATTATAAACCTTACAAAGGGAATGCATGAATTCAAACAACACTTACGTAGTCATAAGAACAGAGAGAGCAACGTTTCCCTTTGAAATATAGGTTGCAACATTAGATGCCTGTCCTCCTGGACAGCATGAGACTAATATAAGACCAGTAGCAAGAGGGGCTGACAGTTTAAGGGTCTGAAAATCATACAGAAAAGATGTTATTCACTGTAATAAAGATGAATCAATAATTGGGTATTACAAGTCCATATGCTAAGAAAATGGTGAATGAATACCATTGCAATAACAAAGCCCAATAGTGGTTTAATTAAGTACTGAGCAAGAAATCCTACACCCACCTGCACACATAATGTTATATATGATCACGAAACCATAAAGAAAAAGAAGACCAGTGATAAGTTAGGCAGAAAGCTATTTGTTTCTCTTACAGTCCAAGGATTTCTTAAACATCGTCTGAAATCTTCAAAAGTCAAAGTCAAACCCATTGAAAGCATAAGGAAACCAAGGCCAATGGTGAAAAGGTCTGTCTCCAACCATGTTACCGCAGAAGGCTTGTAGATCCCAAGAATTGTGCCCAATATAACCTGCCCCAAACAGGTAACTCAGTAAGCAAAGGCCAAGCTCTGAAGATTAACATTTCAAATTCAAGAAGAAAGTCTGCCATTTATATCCAATTCAAAATCGTTTTAAGAATCCTTAATGAAATTGTGATATGATAAACATACCCACACAGGGAAAAGAGTTGTAAGAGTTTCGATTATCCTTTCATACTGACTCATTCCACTAGGTGTGCTGCTGGGAACATCTCCCGACACATTTGTAGCAGCCTTGCACAAAACATGCTTGCTCCTATATAAAAACAGGTAAAGAATGTTTTAAGTGTGAAATTATAAACACGCACATTATGAGGATCAACTACATCCCAATTCATCAACTATGACCGTTGATAAAGATATAAAACTATACTTTCCATAATATAGAACAAAATTTAATTGCATAAGAAAATCAAACCAGAAACAGTGATCATGGTAAAAACTAAACAGAATAAATTTATCTTGGGGATTTTTTTGACGTACTAGATCCTAGTGGTCAAACATTTGAACTCAGATAACATCCATAGAGTAACAGCAACACAAAGTACCTTGAATTTTGAATAATCGAAGATTGAGCAACAGCAACACAAGAACTTGTAGGCTTCGCTTGCATTGCACAAAGCTTTCCATTCTCAGGCACAGAAATCGAACCTCTGAGGTCTTACAAGTCAAAATTCATCGGAAAAAGTGATAAGTGAACTCATAATTTAAATTATAAATAAATGGTCAGTCAGGACATTAATCAAACAGGTTATCGTCATAAACAAAAAAATCGCAAAATGAAGCAGAAATCAAACATACCAAGATGAGTTGACAGTCTCCTTGAAGCAAAACAATCAGTTGGCCTATAACAGAGTCCGGAATTTTGCGATTTGCAATCTTGGAGCAAAATTCTAGACATGGACGCCATAGGAAGAAGCGGAGAAGATCAAAGGGGGAGAATTAGAGGTGGGTTTAAGGGAGGTTTTTTTGAAACGAAGGCACAAAAATGGGAGAGGGTATATAAGTATGGGGGACGTGGAAATCGATGAACCACACACGCAAATCAAAGCGTCAAGTGATCCATTGATGAAGAATTGATTGAATTTTGTTTGGATTGAAAACCTATTCAAAATTAACACGTTGAATTTGTTGTCGCATTAGCTTCACTCTGGTCCACTCCCTGTGATTTTGTTTGGAGCTGTAACGGAACTGTCTACTGTTTGGGTGCAACTTGGACAGGACACTGATTTTTCAAACTTACTGTGAAATTTTCCAATTTTCTTGTTCAAAGCTTGGAATAGTAATTTGTTTCGATATTATACAAATTTAAGGTATGGTTGAAAGAGGGGTGAAGATTTCCGATCCGATTGAGAATTTTTGATATTTTCGAACTTTTAATAAGAATGGGGATAATATTTATCAACTTAAAAAATTTTCAAATATGCTAAGTATAAATATGAATTTAAATAATTTATTAATTAATAAAATTATTTACAATAAAAAAAATAAAACTTGTCAGTTTCAATTTTTTTTATGTCAAGTAAAGATGTACAATAAAGTAAAGACGATAAATCTAAAGTTCACATTTAACACCATTAATCAATTATTAATTAGTAATTTAAATTGAATTGGTACTAAACATAACTAGAAATGTTGGTTTTAGTTTATTTTACTAACTAAAAATTTGAATTTTTGTTATTTTAAATGGAAAATCCTCCACTGAACGAGGTATGGGTAAAAAATTCTCCAATTTTTCTTCTGAAACCTTAAATAGGGATAAAGATGGAAAAATATAAATTTCGCTCCAATAAACCTCATTTTCAATCCTAGGCGTTTTCATTTTTGTTACTTATTAATAGCGTATCGGATCGGCTGATTTAACCGGTTTTACGGTAAATCGAAAATGCGTCCGGTCGGTTTATTTAAAACTACCGTTTTTCATTAAAATCGGAGCTCGCCGGTTTTTACCGGGAAAATACCGGAAAACACTGTACCGGTGAAAACCGGGTTTTCTTCCAAAACCACTTTTTGAGACTGCTGTTGTGTTCTTCCAAAATTTAAAACCGGGTGCTTCAACTCCTTCCAAAATTTCTTTTCCTATATCTCCTTTCCATCGAGTCTTAAGCGATGCTGGACCCTTTTCCATTCTATTCTCTTTCACCAGATCCGGCCTTCTGTCCGAAGAGCACCCATTCAGCCTTGGTGAGGACCAAAAAAGCAGCCAAGACACCATTTCGACATCATTCATAAGAAAACCTCCAAAATGTAGCAGACACAATAACAAAATCCTTAATCTCTAACGGGAAAAAATTGGATCTCGGAAATTGAAATTTTGAGAATACAAGAGAGAGGAAAGACACGAGAAGTGGCAAAGACAGAGAGAACGAGTAAATGTAAAGAATTAAGAGAGAGAAGTTATTATGTTAAAATGGTACTAAAAAGGAGATGAGTGATAGCGGCGTACGGGTGGCTATATTAATGAATAAAAATAGAATTGATTTTGCAAGCTGTCAAGCAAAAGCTCTTGTAAATTTTGTTATTTTTCATCCTTTTTTTTGAAAAACTATTTTTTTATTTTTTATCCTTTGACAACTGTAATCTTATTAAAATTACAAGAAAATATCTAAATTTAATATTGTTAAAATATTTTTACTTTTGATAAAAAATTATTTTTACTTAAAAAATATTAGATCCAGTAGAACCACTAAAAATTACCGGTTTGGACCGCATATCACTAACTCTTTTGGTATGGCTTTAATAACATTGCTTTTAACATATTATTTGTGAGTTCTTTTTAACTTATAAAAAGCTCAAAAATTAGTTGGTAAAGTGTTTTTAAAATCTGGTTTAAAAACAGCTTAGTAGTTGAATTGTTTAGTAAATAGAAAAAAATGGTATAAGGATATTACTTTGGTTTCAGATGGTAAAAAAATTGGTATAAGATTGTAAAATTTTTTGCTATTAAGAAAAATTTAAATTTGGTATTGTTTTAAAGAAAAAAATAAGATAAATAAAATATTACAAAGACTCATGTTGAAAAAATAAACGATTTGTAAGATATAATGTCTGTACTTTTTTACTTCTGAAAGCTGAACTAAACTGAAGTTGACTGAATTAAACTAAACTGTAGTGAGCTGAACTAAACTGAACTGAACTTATTTCAGTATAAATTTATAACTATACATAGTTAAATTGAACTAAACTATACTAAATTACATTGAATTATAGTAAAAAAAATATCGTCGTAGTCTTTTTAAATTTCAAAGTTCTAATTAAATAAGAGAGAAATTATTACAAGACGGTGGACACCACATAATATTAATGTAAAACCTTAATCCAAAAGTTACAAAATACATGAAAGCTAATAAATTCTTGTTTTAGTTAAAAACATAAAGACAACTTATTATTTCGTATAGTGAATTGGATTGTGCCAGGAGTTTAGGAAGGCCTGTTTCGGACTTGGTCTTATTATAGAAAAAAGAGAACTTGCCCCTTATAAGCCTCAACTATACCGGCTTTAGAAGGGTTTGTGCTTCTTGGTAAATTTAGAGATAAGCATCCTCGATGGGAATAGAGGCAGGAATGGATACCACCATGAGAGGAAAATATTGCATTACCTCTCATCGCTATAATTATAATCATACTTGTGTTTTTTTGTCATCGATGAAATAATTTAACATAATTAAAATTTCTTAGGATTTGAATTCTATGCATTTAATCTTGGAGTGCGAAAAAAAAAAAAAAGTGTTAAGGGTTATAATAAAGCTGAAACTGCAGCAACATAGATACAGTCCTAGACTAGCAAATAGGGGATGATTTCAGCTATGATGAACTGGTAGGTTGTTACAAACCGTTACACAGCTCATCCTGGTAGGAAATATCTAACGCTCCATCTAGAAAATATCTAGCCTAGTTTCTTACTTTCCTGAGTTGTATATAAGCTAAGAGTTAGCTCGCATGACCTTCATATTAGAAAACTGTATTTCATTTTTCTGTATTTTTTGTATTTTCTCTCAAATTCAATAAAGATCACAAAGCAATCAAGCTTTGTTTCATGGTATCAGAGCTACAATGGCGCGCAAGAAGCAAAGAAATGTTGCTGTAATCGCAGATCCGTATGAATCCGAAGTAGATCAAAGCGAGGAAGAACAAGAAATCCAGAAAAGAAGCTCGAACAATGATAATCCAGGTCTGATTCTTGTTAATACTCACTTGAATGGAAGTCAAAATTATCTATCATGGAAGAATGCTACGGTGCGAGCCTTAACTGCAAAAGGCAAGCAAAATTTCATATTAGAGGAGCAAAATGAACTAGATGAAAATTCTGTCGCATACAAGAGGTGGAAAAGAGAAGATTATCTTGTAACTACCTGGATCTTAAATTCGATTTCAAAAGAATTAGTGGAAGGATTCACTTACATTGATTCAGCAAGAAGACTTTGGGAAGCGCTTGAACATAGATTTGTGGAGCAAATGGACTAATGCTCTTCAAAATAAAGAGAGACATAAACATGCTGGAGCAAGGAGACATGTCCATATTGCATTACTTCAACAAGCTAAGGAGAATGTGAGATGAACTCTTGCTACTAAGGCCTATACATGGTTGCAAGTGTGGATGTATGAAGACCTATAGCTATAATGTTTTTGGCAAAATAATGGATCAAGACCAAGAAGATAAACTGATGCAGTTTCTCATGGGGCTACACTCCAATTATGATTATGTTAAAGATCAAATACTGGTAATGGATCCATTGCCTACTCTGGACAAAGTTTACTCCATGTTAAGCAGGATTGAGAAGCAGATTGAAGTATCAAATGCCAAAACACTGGAATTGGCTTCATTTTCTGGGGCAAACTCTACATCTACAAGCAACATAACTGCTCCTGAAAATATGGATGCCAATGCTTAGTATAGGCCATGAAATGAACCTTACAAGATTGACAAGAATGAGTTGAAGTGCACTCACTACAATGGCACAAGGCATACTAAAGACACTTATTTTAAGATCCATGGAATTCTAGAATGGTGGAAAGAGAAATATAAAGGTAAAATTCCTAACTTCTCCACATCACATGCTAATCAAAGCTTTGTTATGGATCTAAATAGGCAGACACAATATTCTGAATCTATGGATCAAAACATGCTAAACAAAATGTTTCAAGAAGCATGTATGAAGATGATGAAAGGGAAAGACATAGCAGAATCACTAGTCTAACAACACTCTTCTGATATTGGAGCATTTATAGGCTTCTCTGGTATGATTCCTACAGTTCCTTTTATGTGGATTGTTGACAGTGGTGCAAGTGCACACATGTGTCACCAGAAGAACCTGTTTAGTCAAATCCGTGACACAAATAACATACATTCTGTTGGGAAATTCCGGTAGAATGAAGCCTGGATAATTCTAAAGTCGTGACTTGCATGTTCAGATTAAATCTTATTTGGCGGTTCTACCAAATAGATCAATCGGATAAAATAAAAAATGACAAGAACTTAGAATGAATTTTTGTTGTGAAGAAAGTGAACCAGATTGCAACAAAAAAATATTACTGAAAACGTTGCCAATGCCTGATTTTTATAAGCCTGAAACGAGCAGTTGCAGCACTTCAACACAGAAGGGTTGTGAAAAGCCGTGTTCGTTCGAGCAGTCGCAACTGCTCAAAACAAAAGTGTTGTGAACAGAAGTGTCCATTCAAGCAGCTGCAACAGTTCAGAACATAAGTGTTACGAAAGGTAGCTCCGGAGCCTCGTAAGCTAAGTATCGTAATTGAACTCGAACAAGCGTGTGATCTGCACTCTCCTGACTTATTCGATGAAATATTACGACCGCATTGGTCAACTAGTTGATCCAATTACACTAAAATACCAACAATCCTCCCCCATTTTAGTGTAATCCATGATTAACTAAACAAAATCACAACAAATAACAAACTCATGCATAAATGAATTATCGTGACGATTGAATTTCATCTTAGTATTTACACATTTCAAATATTCGAATAACTAAAGGCGTCACTATGAATTGAACCTTTGTTGTCCATCTTGAATATTCAAAGGTAATATACACATAAGTCAACATTCTAACATGTTCTTACTTGACACTATCTTTTACTAGCCTTGTGTCCTTATCCTTCATAAGTATATTAAAGTCAAGTCCTAACTTCTTGACGCGGCTAAACTTCATGAACACACACCTTGGGATGTTATTATTAGTGTGTTCCAATCTCTAGATGTTAAACTTTCCTCATTGAATTCAACACCCAACATCTTATTAGGTGGGAATTGGGTATCTTAACATGAGAGATTTTGGATGGACTTTAATCTCATCCCCATAGCCGACTTGCACACAAGATCTCTTCTTAACCCTTTCATTAAATCATCGGCTAAATTATGCTAAGTTTTTACAAACTCAGATTCCATTGTCGAATCACTCATACAAGTTTGTTTATTAGACACCCAAGAAGTAGCACCTCCCCCCAAGAAGAAATACACATCTACTTGTGGAAGAACTATCCTCCTCATAAGAAATATAACTTGCATCCGACTAACCTCAAAAAATCGAAAGAATCCATTAGAGTGCTAACTGGAGAACAATCTATGAAGTTAACTTTATTCAAAAATCTTCTCAATATAATGAGATTGAGAAATTGAAATAATTGTTCTTCCGCTTGATTCTTATACCAAGAATCACTACATTATCCCCCAAATCTTTCATCTCAAAACTAGATGACAAAAAATTTCTTTGTTTTATCAACCTAACTTTGGTCAGTATCGAAAACAACATGTCATTTACATATAAACAAATTATAACTCCTTTACCAGAAGTATCAAACTTGCTATATACACATTTGTCCTCTTGATTTATAACAAAATCATTAAACAAAACCACATCATCAAGCTTTTGATGCTAAGCTTTTGGTGTTTGTTTTAGTCCATATAGCAATTCTTTAGCTTTCACAACCTGACATACCCTTCCGGTTGTTTCATATAAATTTCCTCATTCAATTCACCATTTAGGAATGTAGAGTTTACATTCATTTGATGAATTACAAGGTTTTTCACATTAATCAACAAATGAAAAATTTTCTAAAAATAATTTCTAACATATTAGAAATTTTTATAAAATTCATAAACTATGTTCTATAATTTTTATGAATTTATTTACACAAAATAAACTAAATAATCACTTTTTCGAACTTCAAAAAATTCTGAGAAAATAACCATTAAATCAAAAAATATGAAAATGGTGGGTTACACAAATTTTCGGAGCAAAAAGGCATTATTTAAGGCCTTAAATCACAAAAATACCAAATGAACCATTAGAAACACGTCATATGCCATTCTGTTGACTAGTCAACTTTGACTTTTGACTGACACATGGCAGTCAACCCCAAAGGTTAAACCAATGCCACATCATATGACGGTTAAAGTTGGATAAGAATAAGTATCTAGTGACGCTTATTTTCACTACAGCGTTGCCAAAACTACTTCACTTAACCAATAGTTACATTCTTTCTTGCGACACCCAAAATTATTCTGGCAACGCTATGAAAATCGTAACCATATCAACCAGTCGCCTTGTTTCTGGCAACACTTTAAAAAGGGTCGCAATAGATCAATAAAGCGTTACCACAACTGCTACACAAAGCATCACCACAGATCATAAGCCGTCACAAACGGTTGTCACAAAACTAACCGTCGTGACTTTTCACTTTGCGACGGAATTTCTGACGGAAGTAGAATCCCTCACAGACTGTCATAGTAAACCAAGAACTGCCGCAAAAAATAGTTGTCGCCAATGAACCATCGCAACTTTTCATTCTGCAACGGATTTTGCAACGGATTCAAAATCCCTTGAAAACTGCAGAAAAACGAATTCAGATTTTAAATCATTTCAAAATCGATTTTGGCCTCTAACCAGGCCTTTCCTAAGCTTTTTCGACGTCCCGAGTCCAATTTCGTTATTTTTACCAAAAAAACGAACATAAACTCGTCATTTACCCAAAAATAATGCGAAAAACGCAACTTTTTTTCGGCGAAAACAACGTGAAAATGCATGAAATCGAACATAATCGATTCAAATGCAACTACAAACATAAAAATTGCAAAATTTCGTTCAATTATTGATCAGATTACATTTTTACCGAAAAAATTCATGAAATTACCATTCTCCAAGAAAACTATATATAGTTAACCAAATATGTGATTTGACAACAAAAGTAACTAAAAAATCAATCACAAAACCGAATAACAATTTCTTAAGGCAAAAGAACAGTAAGAAATTGTATCGACAAATATCCAATCTCGTTAATGGAAAGAAATATCTCAGGATCCAATGAAATAAATCATAAACCCATAATGAACGAAATTAATTAACTGAAACTAGACCCGGAAATTAAGTTTCAAATGCAAAGTATAGAAAACCATTGCCGTCCTATTAAAACCAATATCCAATTTTTCCATTAACAGATTGCCACGTTTGCAGGTGTAAACTTAATATATAAAAAAAATTATCGCAAATTAAATTGTTTATATATCTCTTGATTACGAAAAAAAATATTGATTCCCAAACCAAGGTTTTTGATTACCATACCATGATTCAATGATACTGAATGGATTTGCCAGATCTCAGAATTCAAGAAGCACCAATAATCATTGGAACAAAAAATGGAATAATTACCGCATTAAGGCAATTAACCAATAATCTCAGTCATGAAAACAACCAAACAAAAGTGTTTTATTCCTTCAGTGAGTTTGACATAAATTCAATAGATAATCAATTATCTATTACCCTCTTACTTGCGGTAATTATTTATTTATCAAAGAATTATATCTAATGCAAAGAAACGCATAATTGCAATTGAAAAAAAAATTCACGATACCCTTTTGCAAAACAAAATTATCCAACCTGAATTTATATTTTGTTTCGCATAACAGTATACCAATTGATTGCCGATCAATTTCATACTTGTCAAACACAGTGCCCTCTGAAATCAATGAAGAAAACGAATAAGAACGGATCGAATTGTGTATCTTTTCGGTGCCCGGGATTGTAGAGTGCCGCTATAACACCGTATGTATACAAAAACGAGATTGAATCACGGTATTTCAGATATCAATAGATTTCCACGACTTCTTTAACAGATTCTCCATTCGTCATTTTCAAAAAATTTAGTTTCAATCTTTATTTGTTCTTATGAATAACTCAGGCTTCAAGCCAAAATAAGATTCAATCTTTGTTGGGGAATTCCGGTAGAATGAAGCCTGGATAATTCTGAAGTCGTGACTTGCACTTTCACATTGAATCTTTTTTGGCGGTTCTACCAAATAGATCAATCGGATAAAATCAGAGATGATAAGAACTTAGAATGAATTTTTTTTGTGAAGAAAGTGAACCATATTGCAACAAAAAAAATTACTGAAAACATTGCTAATGCCCGATTTTTGGAAGCCTGAAATGAGCAGTTGCAACACTTCAACATAGAAGGGTTGTGAAAAGTCGTGTCCGTTCGAGCAGTTGCAACTGTTCAAAACAAAAGCATTGCGAAAAGAAGTGTCCATTCGAGCAGCTGCAACAGTTCAGAATAGAAGTGTTGCGAAAGGTAGCTCCGGACCCTTGTAAGCTAAGTATCGTAATAGAACTCGAACAAGCGTGCACTCCGCACTCTCCTGACTTGTTCGATGAAATATTACGACCGCATTGGTCAACTAGTTGATCCAATTACACTAAAATACCCACACATTCTGTGCACTTGCCTGATGGCAGTGTACAATAAATATCACAAACTCGAACTATACAGTTAGCTAACAACATACAGTTGAACAAATTCCTATTTATGCCTGGTTTTATATACAACTTACTATCTATTGGTCAACTTGCCAAAGATAGTCATGTTGCAGTAATTTTCTATGACACATATTGATGTCTACAGGACTAGAGCACTAAAAGGTCAAAGCTGTAGCCATAGCTAAAAATCCAATTCTTCATGACAAGATGAAGCATGTTGAATTGGATATCCATTTTGTCAGGGATATTGATTGCATCAAGATTCTTGGCTCCTATCCACATTGCTTCAAAACTCCAAGTGGCAGACTTACTTACCAAGCCACAAAGTTACAACTCCATGGCACCTTTTCTTCAACAGATGCTACTCCAACCATTTAATGCAGCCACAATTGGGTCAACAATAGGAAGCCCAACTCGGAGGGGGCATGTTAAGGGTTATAATAAAGCTGAAACTGCAGCAACACAGATACAGTCCTAGACTAGCAAACATGGGATGATTTCAGCTATGATGAGCTGGCAGGTTGTTACAAACCGTTACATAGCTCATCCTAGCTGGAAATATCTAACGCTCCATCTAGAAAATATCTAGCCTAGTTTCTTACTTTCCTGAGTTGTATAAGCTAAGAGCTAGCTCGCATGAACTTCGATCAGAAAACTGTATTTCCTTTTTCTGTATTTTCTCTCAAATTCAATAACGATCACAAAGCAATCAAGCTTTGTTTCAAAAGGTTTTAAGAATCTACACCATCCATCCAAAAATGAAGGGTATAGATTCAATCATTCTCTATTTGTTAAAATTATGGTCGATGATGGACAATAGACAACCCAAATTCCATTTTGTAACATGGTGAAATGAAAAATCAATTGCAACTTTGTGAATTATGTAAAATCAGTACAAAATCTTATAAAATCGGCCTTTTATTTAAATATTTAAATTTCTACTAATTTATCTTAAAATAGAAACTTTTTATTTAAAGTTGTGTACAAATTTATAGGTCAACTAGAAATGATATACACGCAATAAAGGGAAGGGAGGCTAATTAATTTTTGAAAAACTTGTGGAAATCGGTACTCAACATTTACATCTAAAAACAGAATTAATTCATAAATTAAATTCCAAAACCTGTAAAATCAACATCACTGATGGGCATCAAAATTTTCAAGCCATATTTATGTGTTCAAATTTTATAAAGGAATGCAGTGATCTTTTTTTTTTTTTGAAGAATTCAACCTTGAGAAGGGGAAAGAGAGAGGGGGCGGTTGTGGTCCACATCAACAGCCCAAAACCCCTCAAAGGAATATATGTATTATATATAATAAATAAAGTGACACTCAAGATGAGTATCATCATAGTTTGGTTACATAAGAAAGTGATAGGCTCGGATTAATCATCAAATCTGAGACTGTGTATCTTAGTGATTACCTTCTACATTTAAATAAAAACCAACAATAAGAAATGTTGGACATAAGTAAGTCTTTCGACGAGAGAATGTCTCCAAAAACAAATTTGTTACGTTTCTTCCTTATAGACCACATCAAAGTAAACCATAGAGAAGTGCAAAGTCCCTGCATAGTCTTTGTTTACAAAAGTTGCGCCATAATAGGAGAAAATCATATGCTTGACAAGGAAGTGCACATCGAACACCTAGCCACTTAAAGGCCTGACTCCAAAACAACCAGCTATTATCCATTGATTCCAATTCCGAGCCAAAAGGGCAAGTAGCATCACTCACTGTCAAGCAGTTCCGATTAAAGAGAAATTTACGCGTAGGGATACGATTATGAGCACGAGATTTTCGGTCTCTCTCACGGAACGATGATGGAAATTGTTCCGTGCCTTGCGTACCTCGGCTAATTTTCCTACTTTTCGCGTCGAAACTCGCTTGGAAACAACCTTTTTGATGATTTCGGACCATAAACCGCGCTTAAAAAATCACCTTGTCATAATTTTCAGTAGCCCCTTTTTTCTACCTCCCCTGTGGCGGCGCCGCCGCCGGCGGCTCCGTCCCTCACCGGCTGCAGTACCGTCCCCCCCGTCGGTGGCCGGTGGCGCCGATGGAGCGAGTTCTGCAAATCCGGATTTCTGGTACATTTTCTCTCTCCAGTCACATGTACTGATTTTATCACAAAATTTCGAGGTGAGTCGGTCATTGACAGCTGAAGAAGAAGTTTAAAAGGCCAAAATTTAGGGTTTGTTGAGATCTTTTGCTATTTTTTGGCTGAAAATCATATTAGAGAAAAGCTAGAGTGAGAAAGCTAAGAACTAAGGAGACAAAGCTATAGAAAGGCAAAACAATTCATAATAATATATTTCTTTAGTCATTCTCTTTCTTAATCTCATAGATTAAAACTAAAATTTATTAGAAATCATAGGTTAAAATGAATCTAAACAGGATTTAGAGACATTACTTTCTAAATACTACCCAAATCTTCAAAAATCATAAAAAGGAGCTTTCCAAGGGTTGATTCGAGTCTAGAAGTGTGGATTCATGGCCTAAAGCTATAAAATATGAGTCCCTCTTATGATTTTCTTTCTTTCTTTGCTGTTTCAAGTTGATTTGGTTGTGTTTTGGGGCATTTTGCCCAATTTTCCTCTTGGGTGTTCTTGGAAACACCAAGATCGCCATCACTACTGTAGCTGCTAGCACCACCGCCACCGGAGCTGCTCTAGTGGTGCCGGGCAGCCACATCTTTGCTAGCGATTTTTTGTGTTTTCGAGTCTTTCCCCCCGATTTTTATAATCACTACCATTATGAAATTTTAAACTCAGAATCGCTGTAATAATGACGCTATCCTTTTGAAATCTCAGAGGTATTGTGATTACGAGTGCACAAACACCCATTTCTCCCTTTTTTTTTCAAATTTTCCTCAACACCACTGAAGGTGGGGTGGCACCACCGCCGCCGCTTTGGCGGCACCGCCACACCTCCTACTGTGTCAACAACCTCTAGTGGTGCCGGGTAAATTTTGCAAAAAGCCCTTTTTGTTCATTTTCGGCCTTAGATCATTATTTTTCCGGGTTTTAAGATTGTACCCGCACGACGAAGGTTCAATACCTTCTGAAATCAGTCCCAACTTTTACCATGTGGCACTTTCACTAATTAAAATTGAGAAATCGGGTCCAAAATACAGATTTGCTTAAGAAAATCAGCTCTTAATTGTTTTCTTGGAAATAAAAATTCCACGCTAATCGGGTCTTGTATTGTACACTAACCAAGCATCTTAATGGGTGATTATATGTCGTTATGTGGCGTATTTGTGCGAATCCTTGGGATTGCAGGTATATTAGGTTAGATGTATCCTTAGGCTTTTGGGTATTTTATTTTCTCGTTTAGAAAAATGTATAGGATTTGAAAGCCTTGTAATAATTATTTTAATTTCCGTATTTTATTTGTAGGATAACTATAATAATTTTACTTTTCCTGCTTTTGCATGATCGTCGCGTGATGATTGAGCTATATAAACCGAAAATTGTAATTAGGAGGAACTAAATCGCATAAGAAAGGTCGATGCTTTTATTTAAAAATAAAATATTTGATTTAGCTTAACGAAGAGTAGATAACATCATATGAGCTCAAAATCTCTATTTTAAGGTGCGATCAACTACCCGATGGGAAAATCGTACCCAAATTTTCCGGTTAACCTGGACCGGGTGGCGACTCTATCTTAAAGTACGGGATTTTGATCTCGTCTCTTTTAACACTTAATCTTGACGCTAAATGAACTTTAACATCACTTTAAATATTTTCATCACTCCTCTAAACCAAAGAGGACCTTCCCTCGGCTCGTTTCGCCGCTTATTTTCATCTTATGAAAAACATCGTCCGCTCACAAAGATCCTGAAAAAAAGTCATGCAAAAAATTGAACTCATTGCAGCAAGGCAGATTTCCAAATTAGCTCAAAAGAACAAGTAGGGTTTTCTGCGAATGATGTGTTTGGTAAAATCCGAGACAAAAGGATGAAGTGGTGAATGTTTTATTAGGCCTAATATCCCAAAGAAGCCTATCAGTTTGGGAAGAAAAGGACAATTTTACCTACTACCCAAGATTATCCTCGCCAATAGAAAGAGGAAAAATAGACGGATTAGCCAAAAAGATCTATATTTTCAACTCCAAGCATCGGTATTGTTCTAAAAGTCGTTGTCGTCTCCTCCAAAACGGCCTAGTGTGAGTAGAGTTTTCGAAAAGAATGCTACACGCCTCCATCACAGATGCGTTTTTTCTATTACTTAAGCCATATAGATAAGGGAATAGAGAAGCAATAGACTGGTTTAATGACCAATAATCTTGCCAAAACGAGAATGAACACCCATTACCAATCCTCACTCGACGACTGGACGTAAAGAATTCCCAAAATCTTTTGTTTCGGAAACAACACGAATAAACATTTAACCAAATAGGAGAGAGCCTAGATACATCTGAATTGACCACATCCCACCACGAAAAAACCCATGTCGCCGAACACAATATTCGAACCAAAGCGAATCTTGATTCAATGAGTGCAAACGCCAAAGCCATTTAAAGAGCAAGCTGCAATTTACTAATTTGAAGTCCCTAATGAATAACCTGTTGAGTGGTTTCAGTAAATTTATTGATTCCCAGCTCACTTTGCATAATCCCCCATTTTCAGAGTCACCGCGCCATAGAAAATTCCTCATTAAACGAATTAGCTTTGAATTAACAGAGTCAGGTATCTTAAAAAGAGATATGAGATAAATAGGCAGGGCTGATAGAACCGATTTGATTAACACAACACGCATCTCATAGGAGAGGCAATTTCCTTTCCAACTTGCCAGTCTTGATTTAAATTTGGAGATCAGAGGATCCCAATTCCCTGAATTAATGCGTTTAAAGTATAGTGGCGCTCCAAGGTAAGATATCAAAAACTGTTCAAGCCTACACCCAAGCCAAGTAGCACAAGAATGAAGCAAGTAATCATCTACATTGATGCCCAGTAAAGAACTCATATGATAGTTTATTTGAAGCCCCGAAATCAGTTCGAAACATCTAATAGTTCAAACAAACGTCTGATTAAAGATTCATCATCATGGAGAAAGCAAATTGTATCATTTGCGAATTGGAGGAGTGAAATATCCGGCATATTGTCCTCAAGCATAAAACCCGGAAGAGGCCCATATTGGATGCTAACATCCACAATTTGTTTTAGTCCTTCCACTGCGAGGACAAAAATGAAAGGTGAAAGGTGTCAGATTGCTTCACACCTTTATGAAGATGTATGTGATCGCTTGAAGAGCCTTTAATCATAATAGATGTCGAGGAATGCGGTAATGGAAGCTACATTTCATGTGTAATTATTTGATTATTCAAGTATGTGGGGTTTTCGATTCTACAAGGGCACAATAGATAGCACTATTACAACCGTACTATATCGGCCAAGTTGACTTGTAAAACCGCTAACCACCATTGATTCTATCATGGAGATTATATATATAGCCGATTTAAACTACTATATAATACCATGTGGTATGTATAATAATAATTAATTAATATTTTAATATGAATATTATTACTCCCATTTAGGACGCAAACGAACCAAACTGGAATTGAACCTATTTAAATTTAGCTCGCCTTGAAAATGAAAATGATTGAGCTCGGCTCGACTCGTAGCTCGTCGAGTCTTGAATATTTTAGCTCGGCTCGAGCTCATGGACAAACTCAGATCGAGTTCGCGAGCTTATGAGCCTAAACGAGCCTTATTTATCCAATAAATCTCTTGCTTATTATATTTATTGCCAAATTAAAATTCAAAGCCTTTATGATTAGGTTAAGGTCTTTTTGAGAAGTGATAGAATTAGAATAGGAATACAATTTGTTTAAGGATATTTAAAACTAATTAAGAATACGATACATAACTTTTTCTTAATTAGAATATTTAAAATTAAAACTAACCGATCATGAATAGGAAATTATTAATATTATAATGTAATTAAAAAATTGTACGATCCTGCTGGTGAGCTTTCAAGCCGAACCTTAAAAAGCTCGGCTTGACTCGTTAATTTCTCGAGCAGATCTCGAACTCGAGTCGATCTCGAACTCGAGTGGAGCCTTATCGAGCCGAGATTTGACCAAACTTTGACCGAGCCCATCTCAAACTGCTCACAAACTGCTCAACTCGATTACAACCCTACCGAAGCACGGCAAAATTTTATAAGCGCGTTGACATGAATATCACTAATATTGTGAAATAAATTCAAGTGACAGATTCATAATGATAGAAAATTACATAAACAGATTTATATACATAATAGTATAACACATACATTATAATGTATAGATATAAATATATTTCTACACTCAAAATCTTGTTTTTTTTAAGTTAGATATTTGTTCACATACATTATAATGTATAGATATAAATATATTTCTACACTCAAAATCTTGTTTTTTTTTTTAAGTTAGATATTTGTTGAACTATTGGTTATACCCAGTTAAATGGATTGAAGCACATACCATTTATTTCAACGAGTAAATAGGTATGATAACATTGGCTTCAAATAGCTTATAGATTTTAAAGTCAACCCATTAACTTTTACTTATTTCTTTTACTTCGTAGATCTGGGCATTTATCGGGCTGAGTCGGATTCAGGTCGGGTTCAATTGGGCCTTTAAAAAATTAATAGTTTAAGCCCGTCCCAACCTATAACGAATAAAATTTAGGCTCGGATCGGATCTTTATAAAATAAAATTCAAGTCCAGCCCGTAAACCTACTAATTAATATTCATAGTTAAAACATTAGAATATTTTTTCATAAAAAATAATTATAACTGAATTTATAATATAGGTCACAAAATTAAATTTAGATGTTAAACTTTACATAAAAATATAAAATTTTCAACAATTACTAGTATTATAAATTATAAATATATATTTGTTTAACATATCAATTATTATTTTGTGCCAGGCGAGCCGAGCTTAGATTTTAAGATTAAAATTAAGCTCATTTTATATTTTATTCGGACCTTTTTAAATTTAACCAGACCTAATTTTTAATCAATTTATCTAACCTAATCTATAAAAGACGGGCATAAATTGATTTCGCGAGTCGGTAGAGTTGTGCTTGCTCATATCTACTCACACAGTACCATTTAAATAAAAAAAAGGAGAGATTGAAACTATATATATATACACACGCAGGGTGGAATTGAATGTAGAGGATAAAATAGACCAATTAAGATTTAAGATAATGAAAAAAAAACAAATAATATATATAGTGTGCATGGGAGAGTCTGAGTTGCTGCTTATATATTCCTAACTTTACTTGAAAGTAACACTACTAGTAACTACAACTATTATGCAACCAATCTAGTTTCTTACTGTCCCATTTCTTCCTTTTGAAGCTCAATATATATATAAATATGTGAGTCCGTTATGCCAATTATTGTTGTCGGTAATATTGCAAATTTATTTATTATTTATTTTTGGGTTGCACACCTTGATATGACCATTTTCAATTTTCTTTTTCCATTTCATTTTGAGTGACAAGGTAATTGTCAATGAGAATTTTATTATTTAGGCTTATTGTGTCTCGTCTATTCATGAGTCAAGCTACTAGCTAGGTAACTATGTATTGACTTTGAGGCTTGATGAGCATTAGCCGGAATAAGAAGGGCTTGAAGCCAAATATATGCCCTAATTTCTTGTTGTACAATTTGAAGTTCATTCAGGTTGCTCTATCAATGCAATGAGGTTCTACACCTTTCGGAAGCTTCTTTTGCATGTATTGTTTATGCATTTGACAATTGTGATAATCCCGAATTTTAGCACTTCTGTTTCCATGAGGAGCGTTTGATAAGGCGGTGATTATATCTATAATAAGTTAGTTATATGCCTAAACAACATCAGGATGAGCATTTAAGTATGTGTAGTTTTGATTAATGAAGTTAGTTTTATGCCTAAACAATATCATTTGCAATTTGGTACAAGCAATATTTCTAGTAATAAAGCTATTGAATTGTTACACATTGATTCAAGAAGGCCCCATAGATAGAGTTCTTTAAGTGGGGCCACTAATGTATTGAGTAGTGGATCAAGGACACTGGCAGTAACTAAGATGGGCGTGGCACTCCCGCCGGTGATGGTAAAAAGGCAACCGTAAATTTCGGTTAATAAATATAAAATCAATTTGTAGAATAGAAATTCAATTTAATAAAAATACAAAATAATACCAATAACATTAAATTTTCTAGCATTCTAATTGGCAGTAACATATTACTATGGGAGAAATGTAGAGAAACTATGGAATATTGATATAACAAACAACACTTTTAATTCATAACAATTGTTATTACTATCACTTTGAGATAGAACTTACTTTTTATTTGATAGAAGAAATGATTGAGATTTTTGAATGATTACAAATGACAAATGAAACTCTATTTAAATGAAAGTTAAGAAATGTAATTAGTATTACTTTGAGTGGGGAGCAAGCATAAGCCAAATCAATCTTATTCTTGGAGTGAGGAGCAAGACTTTAACTAATTAGAATTTGAATTATAATAATTAGAACTCACTTTTTATTTGATAGAAGAAATGATTGAGACTTTTGGATGATTACAAATGACAAATGAAACTCTATTTATAGGTTTCTCTTAATGAAAGTAAAAAAAATGTAATCAATATTACTTTGAGTGAGGACCAAGCATATGCCAAATCAATCTTATTCTTAGAGTAAGGAGCAAGACTTTAACTAATTAGAATAATGGGGATCAAGTATTATCTAATTAGAATATGCTTGGAGTGGGGAACAAGCATTAGTCAACTATTCTCATCTTTTAAATAATTAAGCTTAATCATATCAACTCTCTCCCTTAAGCTTAATTCTCGGTTTGTCGACACGACTATTCCCAGCACTCGGTGCTTGATTGGGTCCATACAATGCCTTCTTCTGTTGGGAAACAATGATTCGGATAATAAAATCTAAAAATAATCCGAATCAAGTTTGAAAGAAACAAAAACAATGTAAGTAGTTCTTCTAAATCCAAATGGAAATATCCGGAAAAAGCTCAGAACACAAATCATTCATTGGAAAAATCTAAAACCTAAACACCGGAGGAAATCATCCGGACAAAGTTTGGAAAGGAAACAAACTTCTGTCCTCCAACACCAACATTCGAAAGAATTGATTGAAGCTATCTTCAGAAGAAAGATCCGGAGCATATAGGTCCAAAGGACAACCGGAAGACCTATATCTGAAATCTAAGGAAAGTCTAAAACATACCTTTCCTTTTTGCCTCTTTGATCTACAAAAGTCAAAGATCCCTTTCCTAAGACAAAGACAAAAAGACAGCTTGCACGGTTCAGAGAAAAGTCAAAAGGGTCTGACACTGGATAGAGAAAACCTACCTACTTTTTCTCCTAGACCAATAAAGGCATGGGTGGAGCTCACATCATATGGCAATTGGTATGAAAGTTGGTGCATCACAAAATGACAAGCAAAATGATCACTGACAACTTTCTAGCATCAATCCCAAGAATTCAAATGGATCAAAATACGGTCTAACGGACTGATCAACGGATCCAAAAGCTCCACATCACAACTTGATCAAGGTTGAAGATTGAATGAAAGCTTACCAACCATAAATGACTACATTTATGATCAAAGCCTATAAAAGGAGCTCTTCACCAAATGAGAAGGTTAACTGATTGATTTAAAAAAAAAGTAACAAAGCAACACTCATTCAATCAGTTGAGATAATCCCTCTAAGAACCCTTGATTCAAAATCTGTTTGTAAGGATTCCCAAGTGAAACTATAAACTTGAGGAACACCAAAAACCAACCCTTTGTTATAAACCAAAGAGTAAGAATCTCCAACTTGGGTGAGTTGGAAGATTGGGATATAGCTTAAAGTAGGTGCTTTGAGTGAGATCTCCCTGTAGGACTCAACTTAGATTCAAGGGAGAAGGCTAAGTGGTATATCCTACTAAAGATAAGAGGACTCAGCTAGGAGTTGGAGCTTCTAGTGGTAGATCCTACTTCCGGAAGGGGTCACCATCCGGAGACAAATCTGTAAGGCTTGATTCCTACCAGTTGAAAAGGAATCCATTAGTGGATAAGCTCGGAAAAAGGAAACTCCGGGGACTGGACGTAGGCGGGGTCGAACCAGTATAAAATACTTGTGTTTGATTTTCTTTTGCGTTTACTTTATTGCACTTATTTGCATCATCCGGATCCATCCTCCGGATCATAATCATCATCCGAACCCATCTTTCGGATCATAATTAAACACGCTACACTAAGACTTTTTCTAAGTCTATAAATTTCGCGAAAAAGAGGCATTCACCCCCCTCTGCCCTTATAAATACTCTCATAGGGACCAACAAGTGGTATCAGAGCTAGTGCTCAAACTAGAGATCTAATAATCTTGAGCTAAAGGTCCATATATTTTAATTCACATATCAAAATGAGTTTCCAAAACTCACAACTTCTTCCCGAGGGTATGTCTGTTACCCGTCCTCCACTCTTCACCGATGAACACTATACATTTTGGAAAAACCAGATGAAGAACTTCATCCAATCACAAAGTATGTAAGTATGGATAGTTACTAAAGATGGCCCATATGAACTTACTTACGAAGTAGAGGGTATGACTACCCGAAAGCCATCAAGCATATGGGATGACAATGACTTTAAAAAATTGCGTGAAAATGCAAATGCTATTAATATGCTTTATTGTGCTCTTAGTGCAGCTAAATTCAACAGGATATCAGGATGTGAGACTGTAAAAGAGATATGGGAGAAGCTCGAAGTTACCTATGAAGGAACATCCAAAGTAAGAGAGGCCAAGCTTGATCTACTTCAATAGAAGCTTGAATCCTTTAAGATGGAGCCTAAGGAATCAATTAGTAGCATGAAAACTAGATACACAAATCTAGTAAATGAAATGAAGAGGCTAGGGAAGGAGATTCCAGAAGTAGAAATGGTCAAGAAAGTGCTCCGGAGTCTCACCAAGGAATGGGATAATAAAAAGACTGCCATTGAGGAAGCTCATGACTTAAATTTTTACAGTTATGATATACTCATTGGCAGTCTTCTAACCCGAGAATTATCCTTGGAGAGATATAGCTAACAAGAAAAGAAACCTGAGGAGAAAAAGAAGGCCATCGCTCTTAAGGCAGAATCCACCGGATCAGCTTCATCTGGAGAAGAAGAGAAAATCGATGAGTCACTAAGCACCAAAGATCAACTAGCTTTACTGACTAGAAGGCTGAATTGATTCATACAAAAGAAAAATAGAAAGAAATAAAAAAGGTATGAATCTCGGAAAATAAGAGAAGGCACCTCCGGAAGAAGTAAGCCCAGAAGGAATCCTGAAGAAAAGAAGGATCCAGAGAAAGACGTTGCCTGTTTCGAATGTGGTGAAAAAGGCCACTTCAGAATAAAGTGCCCCAATCTCAAAGGAATTAAGAAGTTGAAAAAGAAGGCGATGATCGCTACCTGGAGCAACAGTGAAGAAAGCAGGAGCCCATCTTTAACAGAAGGAGAGGAGACTACTAACTGTGAGTTCATGGCTCAGACTGAATAGAGCAATCCGGAAGGGATGCCTCCAACCAAGAAATAGTGCAAATCGAAGAATCTGAATCAAATACAACAAAAACTGAGGTAAATTCTGGTTCTAATTCTACCTCTAACTTTGATCTTGCAAAAGCTCTTTCTATTGTTATCAAGGGAGTGAATAAGAATGTGAAAGCCATCAAGTCTCTGAAAAGAGCGATACTAGAATTGGCTGAAGATGCTGAGGTAATGGCACAAGACATCAATTTGGTTAGAGCAACCAAACATATTGATGTAGTAGAAGAAAACTTTCTGAGAAATTAAGTCCAGATTCTGAATGCAAATGTAACGAGACTAGATAGAGACGTCAATCAATTAAAGGAAGCATCCAGAAAGAAACCTGAAAGAAAGAATCCAAGAAGAGATAATCCCCTCCTCCTCAAAACAGGGTTCAAAGGAACTCAAATCAAAGGGCAAATGAAGTAAGAAGACAGCCACAAGCTTAAAGATTTACTACTGCTCAGAAGGGAAAGGCTAAGGTAGCTTATAACCAACAACCTATCAAGCAAAGAAGAAATTACAGAGCTAAAGTTGCACCTCTAACCAACTTTCAAAATTATACCAGACCATCCACTAGTATGCACGAAGCTGGGTATAAACGCAACTACGGAAGGAAGGATCTAGAGAAGATCAGCAAGAAGCAAAAGCAAAACATACCTATTTCAAGGTGCAGGTTTTATGGTAAAAATAATCATATGGCTAAATCATGTAGATTAAAAAATGGTTATTATAATGATTATCCTTGGCCTGAAATGGTTATTAACCCGAGAGGACCCAAATCTGATTGGGTACCCAAACCCATTTGATCCATTTTGTAGGTATGCCTTAGATCCACAGTTGATCAGCAAACCTGGTACATTGATAGTGGATCCTCAAGGCACATGACAGGTGATGAGAAGGCCTTCATCACACTAACCCAGAAGAAGGGAGGCAAAGTGAGCTTTGGAGACAATCAAAAGGGTCAGATCATTGGCCATGGAACCATTGGATCTGGATTAAAGATTGAGGATGTCTCACTAGTTGATGGACTGCAATTCAACCTACTAAGTGTGGCTCAATTATGCGATAAAGGAAGAAAAGTCACATTTGACTCCGGAGGCTACTCAATTTATGACAGTAAGTCCAATCAACTTATTCTTTATGCACCTAGAGTAAATAATGTCTATTCTGTAAATATTAAAAATAATAAGAAAAATATATGCCTGGTGTCTAAAGAAGAAGAATCATGGCTATAGCACAGGAGGTTGGGACATATAAGCATGAACCTTCTATCCAAATTAGCCAAAAAGGAATTAGTTGTGGGTTTGCCTAAGATTGCTTTTCATAAGGATCATCTATGCACTGCATGTCAACTAGGAAAACAACATAAGAAAAGTTTCCCTTCCATCTCATACATTCCTTCCAAAGAGTACTTGAGCTCTTGCTTATTAATCTCTTTGGTCCAATTAAGCCACTGAGTTTAGGTAGAAGAGAATACACTATGGTCATTGTAGATGACTATTCTCAATATACCTGGGTTCTCCTGCTGACAAGCAAGGTGAAGCTTTTAACCAATTCTAAAAAACATTCATCCGGATAGAAGTAGAATAGGGCATATGCATTGCACGCATCTAGAGTGATAACGGTGGAGCGTTCAAAAATAAGCATTTTGCTAACTTTTGTGACTCCAAGGGCATTGAACATAATTTTTTGCCCCCCACACTCCTCAATAGAATGGAGTAGTTGAGAGAAAGAATAGGGCTATTTCAGAAATGGCTAGAACAATACTTAGTGAAAATTGTTTGCTAAAATATTTATGGGGTGAGGCCGTAAACACAACTTGCTACATCTTAAATAGAGCTCTCATTAGAAAAACTATAGAAATAACCTCATATGAAATCTGGAAGGGAAGAAAACCAAAAATTGGGTACTTCAAAGCATTCGGGTGTAATGCTACATCCTTAATGATAGAGAGCAATTAGGTAAATTTGATCCTAAATCTGATGAAGCAATTTTCCTAGGCTACTCAACACATAGTAAGGCTTACAGAGTCTTCAATAAACGAACCCAAACTATGGTAGAATCTATACATGTAGATTTTGATGAAACTAACACCGCAGGAAAGAAAAGCTATACTCCAGAAGATCGAGTTCCAGAAGCTGAAAAATCTAGAGAAAAGGAGGAAGCAGAAATTCCTGATTCTCTTCAAATCAAGAGGTACAGGGAGGAAGATGAAGGAATGTCTTTTGATCCAGAAATGTAATAAGTCAATCTCAATCAACAAGGGATTGACTTTAATGAAGGAGTAGATGAAACTGAAGTGGAGCAAGTCTAAGTTCATTATGAAGGCTTAGAAAGGGAGATCCAGACCCACAGAGATCATTCCATAAAGAATATTCTAGATGATGTTTACAATAAAGTTAGAACCAGAGGTCAGCTCAACCAGATAATGAGCCATGCTGCTTTTATCTCTCTTATAGAGCCAAAGAAATTTCAAGAAGCTGAAGGGGATGAAAGCTGGATGATGGTGACGCAGTAAGAGCTAGATTAATTCACCAGGAATGATGTATAGGATCTTATGCCCTCTCCTAAAGGAAAATCAATTATAGGCACTAAATGGGTGTTCTGGAATAAACTTGATGAATCCGAAGCAATAGTAACAAACAAGGCAAGACTAGTCGCTTAAGGCTACAATCAGCAAGAAGTAATTGATTTCGAAGAAATTTTCACCCTTGTAGCAAGACTGGAAGCAATCCGAATCCTATGAGCTTTTGCATCATTCATGGGGTTCACATTATACCAAATAGATGTAAAAAGTGCATTTCTAAATGGTGTCATTCAAGAAGAAGTATATGTCAAGCAACCACCTGGATTTGAAGATCCAAAGCATCCGGACCATGTCTATAGGCTGAAGAAAGCTCTTTATGGATTAAAGCAAGCACTAAGAGCCTGGTATGAAAGATTAACCTTATTCCTTATATCCAAGGAATATACCAGAGGTAGGGTAGATACCACACTCTTCATTAAAAAGAAGAAAAATGATATTATTCTAGTCCAGATCTATATGGATGATATCATTTTTGGTGCCACTGATGAGAAGATGTGCAAAGAATTCAGCTCTCAGATGCAGAAGGAAGTTGAGATGTCCCTGATGGGAGAGCTCAACTTTTTCCTCGGTCTACTCTTCATCAATCAATCAAAATACACCAAGGAAATCCTGAAGAAGTTTGAAATGGATAACAGCAAACCAATGTCTACTCCAATGGGTTCAGACACAATCTTATCCAAGGACTGTGAAGGAGAAGATGTTGATCAGAAGCTATATAGAGGGATGATTGGCTCACTCCTATACTTAACTACTAGCAGACCTGACATGCATTATGCAGTATACTATTGTGCAGGGTATCAAGCCAATCCCAAGGATTCTCATCTCAAGGCTATCAAAAGGATACTTAGATATCTCCTAAAAACCACTGAAGTTGGGTTGTTGTATCCTAGTAATGGAGACTTCAAACTCCAGGGGTTCACAGATGCAGACTATGGTAGAGATACTCTTGAGAGAAAAAGCACATCTAGAGGATGCCCTTTCCTTAGGGATTGCTTAGTCTTATGGTATAGCAAGAAACAAACTTCAGTTGCCTTATCCACCACAGAAGCAGAATATATGATAGCTGGAAGTTATGTTGCTCAACTCCAATAGATCAAATAATAACTTGAAGATTATAGAGTGTAATCCGGATGTGTGAATGTATTGTGTGATAGCAAAAGTGCTATTGATGTATTAAAGAATCCAGTGCTTTATAGCAGGATGAAGCTTGTCAACATAAGACACACTTCATCCAGGATCATGTAATGAAAAAGGATGTTGCATTGGTATATATTCCAACCAATGAACAGAGAGCTGATATCTTTACTAAGCCACTAAGTAAAGATCAATTTGGGAAACTAAGGGAATCAATTGGGATGTCAAATCCAATTTTGAAAAACTCCGGAAGTTAGTTTTAAATCAAGCCGGACCCTGAGATAAAAACTCACTCCGGAAGATAAGAAGAGTTGGGAAGATCTATTCCATAAGACTACCACGTCAGCTAATAACAATGACGTATGGCAGTAAAAGCTCATAAAGGTAATTGTTATGTTTTGAATTCAAAAGTCGACTGGCTGTTACATGCGCGGTAAATACAACAGTTAATTCAAAAATAAACCGTTCCCCTTCTTCGGTTAAACTAAATTTAACTCTCTCCTAAAAATCCACCTGACATGTCATCAATCTAGTCAAAATAATCGAAGTCTGGATTACCAATATACCCTCACCTCAAAAATTCTATATAAACTCCTCAAAATCCCTTATCTTCTTCACACGAGCAACCACTCCACTATTACTCTGAAAAAATTCAAACCTAAAACTCAATCTCCCATAAACTTTCTCCATAATGGCGGCCAAAAACATCTCCAACACCCTCGAAATCCTACCAAGCAAAAATCTCTTTCAAGTATCTGACTTGAAGGATGCAGATTTTGAGCCTTTAAATCTCAAAACTTCCGACTACATCATCCCTACTGATCATCTAGGAGATAATTACCTATTCAGAACTCCACCTTTCTTCACCCTAATTGAAGATCAAAGTTTGAGTGATCTTCTAAAAAAAATACCTTACCTACCCGAAGCTGGTGAAATAGTTCTTCTCAAATCTCAGTGCTCACAACTATTTTGATGCCCTACGCACTGAGGTCCAGGGAAAGGTGATAATTCTCACTCTGGAATTCTTTGAGAAGACTCTACACATGAAAAACTCTAGAATAATGTTGTGAAAGGATGGAGATGAAGCTGGAGTTATGTACGATTCCAAGCTATGGCTACTCAAGAACTACTTTAGTGACAAGTTCTCAAGATACTTCCCCAGAACGCCCAGATTCTTGCAGTATGCTCTGGCTAAGCTCATCCTAATAAGGAAGGGGTCATTGACTATAATTTCTTCCCTCCAACACTGCATCCTACAACACTAGGTTAGCAGTGTAGAAGTAAATTGGCCAGTCTTGATCATTCATTATCTCAAGACCTATGTATACTCATATGGTCCCTTAATCATAAGAATTCTCTAAGCAGCAGAAGTGGATCTAATCGAATTTGAAGGGATTTATGGAAAGTCCATCTTAGAGAAGAATTTCCTTAATCTCTACTTTGATGAAGAATGGGATAAAGTAAAGGCGAAACTGAAAAGGGATGAGCGCAAAATTAAATCCCGGAGGATAGTTAATTTCGAAAAAGAGTATCCTATTCCCAAAAAGCCCAGAACCACCAAAGCCAAGGCCAAAAGGAAAGTGGAAATGTTTCCGGAAGAGATTGATAAGGACACTCTGTCCCTCACTCAAATCCTAAGCTCCAAACAGCCAAGACCCAAGGGCAGACTGATTAAAGCTACAGCTAAGAAGGGACAGCTTGGGCTTGCTGTGGGCCTACCTCAAATTTCTATGAAAGCAATTGAGGTCGGAAGAAGGAAAGCCAAAAGAATGTTGGCTAAAATGGAAGAAGAGGCAGATGATGAGGAGACAAAGGATGAGGCTCCTCCTCAAAAGTAGTTCTGGAGAAAAGGGCTAGCCTTTGATAAAGCCCTTGCTGCTCAAGAAAAGAAAGCTAGTGAAGGTAGGAGGCTAGCTGGAATAATCCTGGATGAGGAAGCAAGGCAGTATAGGGAGAGAGCCGCTTCAGAGAAAGCACAGTCCAACAAAGGGAAAAATGTTCCTAGTGCAATAGAATTTGTAGGACAAGATGATGAGTAATACGATGAAATTTAGGCCGCAATCAATGAAAATAATGAAATAAATCAGAGGAAAACAACCGAAGGACCTGGCACATCATCTCAAGTTCCCTTAATTCTTGTACATCTAAAAGACATGGACGCTCTGTCAAAGATTCCAAAAGTAGATGAATTCATATTTGCTGATAGAACAAGACCACTTCTAGAGAATCTGCTTGGATCCAGCGATGAAGTCATTAATCTTAAAAGTCCTGAAAAGGCATTGGAGAAGGCTGTTGAGGAAAATACCAACATGCCTGAAGGAGAAAAAGAAAGTCCTAAAAAGGCAACTGTAGGGGTGATTAAGGACAGTTCCAACCATCCAGAGGCAAGGTTGGAAGAGGAAAAGCAGGATGAGGATCAAACACTACTAACCACTGAAGTACCCCCCGATCTTCCTCATCTTTATTCTAATCATGAAGAGCATAAATTAGCTACAATCTCTCTAAAAGTAACTAAGGATATAGTGCCAAACCCAGATGCAACAGCTCTGGAGGAGGGAGAAAGTCTGAGCTCCAAAGGGCACACTTCTAAAGTGAATCCTGCGAACGAGGGTACTCCAGAGGAAAGGGAAATGAGCAAGGGTGGAGAAGAGAAAGGAGCAGTTGGAGGCTCCTGTTTGGAAGATAATAGCCCCTCTAGAAGTAGTTCAAGCTTTGGAGATGAATCCAGCTCATCCGATAGTGACTCATCCGGACCCTCCAAAAAACACTTCCCTCCTCGTACAAAATCAGTGACTCTCCCTGATGAAAACTCCAAAGAATCCAAAGTCAATGCTGCTCTTAAACTCCTTTAGGAGGCAACTCTTGAGCATCATGAAGAGTGATTTGTCAAGAAGAGTCTCCTGACAATATGTACCCATCTAAAAGCTGTGGAGTAGGAGTTGCTCAGGCAAAAGTCTAATAAAGCAGTCCAAAAGGATTTAGGTAAGATCAAAGAAAGGTTGAAGTGCCTCCCCAAAATTGAGCAACAATTCATGAACTTCCCAACACCCGGAGCTCTAGCAGCAGCTTCCCTTTCTGAGATCCAGCCTCTTTTAAATGAGCTAAAGGAAAGTGGATCCATAGCAAATTGCAATGCCAATCAAGCCAATACCTTAGCCTCTGATAACTGTGCAACAGTGCTAGAAAGAATGTCCTCCTTCGCCACTGACCTATCAATAGAACTCAAGGATTATATTGATACCAAGTTTGAAAACTTGTCAAAATTCATGGAGGATAGAGGTCTGAAACCTACTCTACTGAATCTAGAAACTGATCAGCAAGTAACTCAGGAAATGCTTGCCAACTTCGTAGATAAAACCATCCCCAAGCTCAAAGAGAAAATCCTAGATGATATGGGTGATGAGATGCAAGCAAGTAATTTCAGTATAGAGCAAGCAATAATTGAATGAAATAAAACTGTCTTCAAAGAAATTAAAGATCAGACGGATTCTATCCACAACATCTGGAAGGGCCTTAGTGATGAAATCACCTTTCTTCAAACCGGAATAAATAAGTTGTCTATCTCCGGATCCTCCTCTTCTTCAGGTACTCCAGAATGCCAGCTCATTCCTGTCCTACACAATCTTGTTCAAGCTATAGGGGACTCAAGATTTATGAGCCAAAAAGGTTTGACTATTCTTACCAAGGCTATATTTCCTTACTTTGATCCCAAGGACCAAGAGTAAATTCTGCGCATCCTTCCTCAAGTCTCACAATCCTATGATCAACTCTGGAGGTCCCTTCGTCCTTACTATTTGATTCCACCTATAGTGAATATTATTATTGATGAGTGGGCCAAAGGCAACAAAGACTACTCTATCTACTTCTCTGCCTGGCAGTAATCTAGGGACAAACGTACTTATATGGTTATTGATTCCCTTGATGGAAGCAAAAAGAGGGAGGAAGAAGATCAGAGTCATCAAGGAGAAGGAAGGGGGGAAGGAAAAATGCTGTATGTCCGGAAGAGTGGTCCATCCAGAGAGGTAGTTAAGCTGGCTAGATAAACTTTTAATAGCTAGATTCACTTTATATGTATTTCTGTAGCTTGTAATACTAAACTTCATGATGTTTGTGAGCCAATGACCCCTGATCCCCCCGCTCGCATAGTAAGCTTTAATGCTCTTCGATGTGGGGCGGAGAAACAACGAGCATTGTGAAGCAAGCTAAGGGATGATCCTTATTTTAGCGTGATGAAAATGAATAATGGAATCAATGTTAAAGTTGAAATTTAGTCCGATTAATGGGTTTAGGGATACGAGACCTAGAATCCCATAATTTAAGATAGAGTCACAACCCGGTTAAGCTCCACCGGGAATTTGGGTATGATATTCCCACCGGGTGGTTTGACCCTACCTTAAAACAGAGATTCTAGGTTCGGATGATTTTGCTTACTTTTAAATTTTTAAATCAAGCCGATTATATTTTAATAAACGTGACCTTAGTTCTTATGCAATTTAATCTGATTATTGTTTGGTGTTTTTGATTTATATGCCATACATCACACGGAAAGCGATAAATAAGCAAAGCAAGGAAATAAAATTATTACAAGGCTTTACGAATACCTATACATTTTTCTAATGCGAGAAAATAAAGCGATAAATAAATAAACGGGCAAAACAGGATTTTAAATGAGCTTACCGACCCAGACCCGACTCTAAACAAGGAAAGAAATACGGGAGTAATCAAAAATAAAGCATGGATAAATAAAATGCGGAAAATAAACACCTAGCATGAAGAAAACATATTTTTTAGATTTTTCGGGACAAAAACGTAATTTTCGGGCATTCATTAATTATCTAACAACCTAAAAAGGGTGAAATAAATTAAGTAAACATCCTAAAATCAATTTAACATATTCAGAATATTTTTGGGATTTTTAGTTGGTAAAAAATAATTTATTTTGATTTATTTAGCAAAAACACTATTTTTAAGCCATAAAAATGCATATTAAATCAAATAAAAAAATCTAAAAACAGAATAAAATAAATCAAAACAGTTTCAAATTATTCATAATTTTTTTTGGAATTTTTTTGGTAAAAATTGGGACTGAAAACCCATTAAAATAGCCTACATCGGGTCAAAAACGACAGAAACGGGCCAAAAATAATAGAATAAAGCAAACAGGGACCATTTGGACATTTTTACCAGTAGGCCGACTCAGTGAGGTGGTAGGCCGACTTAGCGACATGGTAGGCTGACTCAACGAGGTGGCCTAGATGACGCTCAGTCGGCCTTCGTCCCACTGAAGTGGCCTGCAGGAAAACGTGTCTAAACAAGTCGGAATCGACCTTTTTGATCCTGAAAACCCAAGATTACAAAAGTTTCAAGTCGTTTCCTACACTGTTACAGTAGATTCAGACTTAAAATGTTTAAATAACTTTGGTTTTTCAGTTTGGGGGGAAAAGAACCCAGAAAATCCGACAAAACGATGATTGGCCGCTTGAGCGACCCGTAGGCCGACTGAACGAAGTGGTAGGCTGACTCAGTGAGGTGGCCTAGGTGACGTTCAGTCGACCTGACATTTGCTAGAATAGTCAGCCGGAGTTTTGGCAGAAAATCACAAAAGGGACAAATAAAAGGGCCAAACGCCCGGAAAAACAACTAAAAACACAACAACAGAAATAAATAACAGAAAGAAATAGATTGGAACTCAGAAAGTTACCTAAAGGCCGTGAATCCACTCTTGAGACTCGAACCGGATGTTTGGCAAGCTTTGTGTCGGATTTGAGATGAAAACCCAATGAAACAACGATTTAGCAAGGGATTTAGTGATTTATGAGGAAAAAAAGTTTCTAAATCCTATTTAAACCAATTTTTACCTAAGATTTGTAATAGATTTTAATGATTTAACCCAACAGGTTAAGCCTAATAAGATTTAGAAATCAAGAACCAAGTATATTGGCTTAGATTTTCCAATATTATTAAACTTTTTCTCCCTAAAGCCTTAGAAATTCTAAGAATTTTCTCTTCCAAAATCAGCCAACAAAAAGTTCCAAAAATCTGATTTTTGAGGGGTATTTATAGACTTCTCAAGTGTAAAATCCCGAAATTAATCCCCTAAATGTCAATATTTGATGGAAAAATCTCAAAAGCCGACTTAGTGGCCAAGAAAACCAGAAAAAAATCAGTCTACACGTCTCCCGGTGTGAAGGCCGCGTCAAGCGACAGGGCCCAACCCAGGCCGCGTCACATGACGCTGCCAGATCTAGGCCACGTCATGCGACGTAGCCACCGCGTGGCTGATATGACCTACTAAGTGGTCCACGCGGCCTAGCGTGCAGACCACGCAACCTAGCATCCTGGCAGCGGCGGCGCTGGTCGCCGCCGCCGCTGCCGCCGGATCGGAGGGACCCAGGGGAAAGAAGGCAAAGGGGCCCAGCTCGCCGGGCCCAAAATGTGAACAACCTACACTATGGGAACCCGAAAAGGGTAATTCTTCACATTCCGAAAAGCTCGAAGAGCGAAGAACCCAACAACATAAGCGAGACTCGCTGAAAATGTTCGAATTTTAAGGAAAAATCGCGAAACAAATTACTACGCGCCAGGGGAAAGGAAGTGGTTAACATATTAAAAGCGATCCAATTATTATTTTAATCGGGGTCAAAAGATCTCAAAATTGTTAATAAAGAACTTGCCAAACGCGATTCGATTCTAAAATAATGGAACAACTATATTGTAATAGGTTAGAGCAAAAAGTCATCATCGTTCCGAGGGTCGCCGAAAAGCCTGTGCTCACAGACTGTGAGCCGACGACCCCCGATCCCCCCGCCTGTGTGGTAAGCTTTAATGCTCTTCGGCGTTGGGTAGAGAAACAACGAGCGATGTGAAGCGAGATAAGGGATGATCCTTATTTTAGCTTGATGAAAATGAATAATGTAATCGATGTTGAAGTTGAAATTTATTCCGATTAACTGGTTAAGGGATACAAGACTTAGAATCCCATATTTTAAGATAGAGTTGCCACCTAGTTAAGCTCCACCGGGAATTTGGGTACGATATTCCTACTGGGTGGTTGGCCCGTACCTTAAAACAGAGATTCTAGGTTCAGATGATGTTGCTTACTTTTCAGTTTTTAAATCAAGCAGATTATATTTTAATAAACGTGAACTTAGTTCTTATACGATTTAATCCGATTGTTGTTTGGTGTTTTTGATTTATATGCCATGCATCACACGGAAAGCGATAAGTAAGCAAAGCAAGGAAATAAAATTATTAGAAGGCTTTACGAATACCTATACATTTTTCTAATGCGAGAAAATAAAGCGATAAGTATATAAACGGGCAAAACCGGATTTTAACCGAGTTTACCGACCCGGACCCGACTCTAAATGAGGCAACAAATACGAGAGTAATCACAAATAAACCATGGATAAATAAAATGCGGAAAATAAACACCTAGCATGAAGAAAACATATTTTTTGGATTTTTTAGGATAAAAACGTAATTTTTGGGCATTCATTAATTATCTAATGACCTAAAAAGGGTGAAATAAATTAACTAAACATCCTCAAATCAATTTCTACATATTTAGAATATTTTTGAGATTTTTAGTTGGTAGAAAACAATTTATTTAGATTTATTTATCAAAAATACTATTTTTAAGCCATAAAAATGCATATTAAATCAAATAAAAAAAATCTAAAAATAGAATAAAATAAATAAAAACAGTTTCAAATTATTCATAAATTTTTTGGAATATTTTTGGGTAAAAATTGGGACTGAAAACACATTAAAATGACCAAAATTGGGTCAAAAAGACAGAAACGGGCCAAAAACAATAGAATAAGGCAAACAGGGACCATTTGGACATTTTTACCATTAGGCCGACTCAGTGAGGTGGTAGGCCGACTCAGCAATATGGTAGGCTGACTCAACGAGGTGGCCTAGATGACGCTCAGTCGGCCTTCGTCCCACTGAAGTGGCCTGCAGGAAAAAGTGTCTAAACAAGTCGGAATCGACCTTTTTGTGCCTGAAAACCAAAGATTACTAATTTCAAGTCGTTTCCTACATTGCCACAGTAGATTCGGACTTGAAATGTTTAAATAACTTTGGTTTTTCAGTTTGAGGGGAAAAGAACCCAGAAAATCCGACAACGATGATTGGCCGCTTGAGTGACCCATAGGCCGACTGAACGAAGTGGTAGGCTGACTCAGCGAGGTGGCCTAGGTGACGTTCAGTCGGCCTGACATTCGCTAGAATAGTCAGCTGGAGTTTTGGCAGAAAATCACAAAAGGGACGAATAAAAGGGCCAAATGCCCGGAAAAACAACTAAAAACACAACAACAGAAATAAATAACAGAAAGAAATAGATTGGAACTCTAAAAGTTACCTAAAGTCTGTGAATCCACTCTTGAGACTCAAACCGGATGTTTGGCAAGCTTTGTGACGGATTTGAGATGAAAACCCGATGAAACAACGATTTAGCAAGGGATTTAGTGATTTGTGAGGAAAAAAAGTCTCTAAATCCTATTTAAACCAATTTTTACCTAAGATTTCTAATAGATTTTAATGATTTAACCTAAGAGGTTAAGCCTAATAAGATTTAGAAATCAAGAACCAAGTATATTGGCTTAGATTTTCCCAATATTATTAAACTATTTCTCCCTAAAGCCTTAGAAATTCTAAGAATTTTCTCCTCCAAAATTAGCCAAAAAAAAGTTCCAAAAATCTGATTTTGAGGGGTATTTACAGACTTCTCAAGTGTAAAATCCCAGAATTAATCCCCCAAATGAAAATATTTGACGGAAAAATCCTAAAACCCGACTTGGTGGCCAAGAAAACCCAAAAAAAACAGTCTACAGGTCTCCCGGTGTGAAGGCCGCGTCATGTGATGTAGCCACCGCGTGGCTGACGCGGCCTACTACATGGTCCACGCAGCCCAGCGGACGGACCATGCAACCTAGCATCCTGGCAGTGGCGGCGCCGGCCGCCGCCGCCGGATCGAGGGGACCTAGGGGAAAGAAGGCAAAGGTGCCCAGCTTGCTGGGCCCGAAATGCGAACAACCTACACTACGGGAACTCGAAATGGCCAATTCTTCACATTTCGAAAAGCTCGAAGAGCGAAGAACCCAACAACATAAGCGAGATCGTTGAAAATGTTCGGATTTTAAGGAAAAATCAAGAGGCAAATTACTACGCGCGAGGGGAAAGGAAGCGGTTAACATATTAAAAGCGATCCAATTATTTTTTTAATCGGGGTTAAAAGATCTCAAAATCGTCAACAAAGAACTTGCCAAACATGATTCGATTCTAAAATAATGGAACAACTATACCGTAATAGGTTAGAGCAAAAAGTCATCATCATTTCGAGGGTCGCTGAAAAGCCCGTGCTCACATAGTGTGAGCCGACGACTCCCGATCCCCCCGCTCGTACGGTAAGCTTTAATGCTCTTCGGCATGGGGCGGGGAAACAACGAGCGCTGTGGAGCGAGATAAGGGATGATCCTTATTTTAGCGTGATGAAAATGAATAATGGAATCGATGTTGAATATGAAATTTATTGCGATTAATGGGTTAAGGGATACGAGACTTAGAATCCCGTATTTTAAGATAGAGTCACCACCCGGTTAAGCTCCACCGGGAATTTGGGTATGTTATTCCCATCGGGTGGTTCGACCCTACCTTAAAACAGAGATTCTAGTTTCGGATGATGATGCTTACTTTTCAGTATTTAAATCAAGCCGATTATATTTTAATAACCGTGACCTTAGTTCTTATGCGATTTAATCCAATTATTGTTTGGTATTTTCGATTTATATGCCATACATCATACGAAAAGCGATAAATAAACAAAGCAAGGAAATAAAATTATTAGAAGGCTTTACGAATACCTATACATTTTTCTAATGCGGGAAAATAAAGCGATAAATAAATAAACGGGCAAAACAGGATTTTAAATGAGCTTACCGACCCAGACCCGACTCTAAACGAGGCAAGAAATACGGGAGTAATCACAAATAAAGCATGGATAAATAAAATGCGGAAAATAAACACCTAGCATGAAGAAAACATAATTTTTGGATTTTTCGGGACAAAAACGTAATTTTCGGGCATTCATTAATTATCTAACAACCTAAAAAGGGTGAAATAAATTAAGTAAACATCCTAAAATCAATTTAATATATTCAGAATATTTTTGGGATTTTTAGTTGGTAAAAAACAATTTATTTAGATTTATTTAGCAAAAACACTATTTTTAAGCCATAAAAATGCATATTAAATCAAATAAAAAAAATCTAAAAACAGAATAAAATAAATCAAAACAGTTTCAAATTATTCATAATTTTTTTTGGAATTTTTTTGGTAAAAATTGGGACTGAAAACCCATTAAAATAGCCTACATCGGGTTAAAAATGACAGAAACGGGCCAAAAATAATAGAATAAAGCAAACAGGGACCATTTGGACATTTTTACCAGTAGGCCGACTCAGTGAGGTGGTAGGCCGACTTAGCGACATGGTAGGCTGACTCAACGAGGTGGCCTAGATGACGCTCAGTCGGCCTTCGTCCCACTGAAGTGGCCTGCAGGAAAACGTGTCTAAACAAGTCGGAATCGACCTTTTTGTGCCTGAAAACCCAAGATTACAAAAATTTCAAGTCGTTTCCTACACTGTTACTGTAGATTCAGACTTAAAATGTTTAAATAACTTTGGTTTTTCAGTTTGGGGGGAAAAGAACCCAGAAAATCCGACAAAACGATGATTGGCCGCTTGAGCAACCCGTAGGCCGACTGAACGAAGTGGTAGGCTGACTCAGTGAGGTGGCCTAGGTGACGTTCAGTCGACCGGACATTTGCTAGAATAGTCAGCCGGAGTTTTGGCAGAAAATCACAAAAAGGACAAATAAAAGGGCCAAACGCCCGGAAAAACAACTAAAAACACAACAACAGAAATAAATAACAGAAAGAAATAGATTGGAACTCAGAAAGTTACCTAAAGGCCGTGAATCCACTCTTGAGACTCGAACCAGATGTTTGGCAAGCTTTGTGTCAGATTTGAGATGAAAATCCAATGAAACAACGATTTAGCAAGGGATTTAGCGATTTATGAGGAAAAAAAGTCTCTAAATCCTATTTAAACCAATTTTTACCTAAGATTTGTAATAGATTTTAATGATTTAACCCAACAGGTTAAGCCTAATAAGATTTAGAAATCAAGAACCAAGTATATTGGCTTAGATTTTCCAATATTATTAAACTTTTTCTCCCTAAAGCCTTAGAAATTCTAAGAATTTTCTCTTCCAAAATCGGCCAACAAAACGTTCCAAAAATTTGATTTTTGAGGGGTATTTATAGACTTCTCAAGTGTAAAATCCTGAAATTAATCCCCTAAATGTCAATATTTGATGGAAAAATCTCAAAACCCGACTTAGTGGCCAAGAAAACCAGAAAAAAATCAGTCTACAGGTATCCCGGTGTGAAGGCTGCGTCAAGCGACAGGGCCCAACCCAGGCCGCGTCACATGACGCTGCCAGATCTAGGCCACGTCATGCGACGTAGCCACCGCGTGGCTGATATGACCTACTAAGTGGTCCACGCGGCCTAGCGTGCAGACCACGCAACCTAGCATCCTGGCAGCGGCGGCACTGGTCGCCGCCGCCGCCGCCGCCTGATCGGAGGGACCCAGGGGAAAGAAGGCAAAGGGGCCCAGCTCGCCGGGCCCAAAATGTGAACAACCTACACTATGGGAACCCGAAAAGGGTAATTCTTCACATTCCGAAAAGCTCGAAGAGCGAAGAACCCAACAACATAAGCGAGACTCGCTGAAAATGTTCGGATTTTAAGGAAAAATCGCGAAACAAATTAATACGCGCCAGGGGAAAGGAAGCGGTTAACATATTAAAAGCGATCCAATTATTATTTTAATCGGGGTCAAAAGATCTCAAAATCGTTAATAAAGAACTTGCCAAACGCGATTCGATTCTAAAATAATGGAACAACTATATTGTAATAGGTTAGAGCAAAAAGTCATCATCGTTCCGAGGGTCGCCAAAAAGCCTGTGCTCACAGACTGTGAGACGACGACCCCCGATCCCCCCGCCTGTGCGGTAAGCTTTAATGCTCTTCGGCGTGGGGTAGAGAAACAACGAGCGATGTGAAGCGAGATAAGGGATGATCCTTATTTTAGCTTGATGAAAATGAATAATGGAATCGATGTTGAAGTTGAAATTTATTCCGATTAACTGGTTAAGGGATACAAGACTTAGAATCCCATATTTTAAGATAGAGTTGCCACCCAGTTAAGCTCCACCGGGAATTTGGGTACGATATTCCTACTGGGTGGTTGGCCCGTACCTTAAAACAGAGATTCTAGGTTCAGATGATGTTGCTTACTTTTCAGTTTTTAAATCAAGCAGATTATATTTTAATAAACGTGAACTTAGTTCTTATACGATTTAATCCGATTATTGTTTGGTGTTTTTGATTTATATGCCATGCATCACACGGAAAGCGATAAATAAGCAAAGCAAGGAAATAAAATTATTAGAAGGCTTTACGAATACCTGTACATTTTTCTAATGCGAGAAAATAAAGCGATAAGTATATAAACGGGCAAAACCGGGTTTTAACCGAGTTTACCGACCCGGACCCGACTCCAAATGAGGCAACAAATACGAGAGTAATCACAAATAAACCATGGATAAATAAAATGCGGAAAATAAACACCTAGCATGAAGAAAACATATTTTTTGGATTTTTTAGGATAAAAACGTAATTTTTGGGCATTCATTAATTATCTAATGACCTAAAAAAGGTGAAATAAATTAACTAAACATCCTAAAATTAATTTCTACATATTTAGAATATTTTTGAGATTTTTAGTTGGTAGAAAATAATTTATTTAGATTTATTTATCAAAAACACTATTTTTAAGCCATAAAAATGCATATTAAATCAAATAAAAAAAATCTAAAAATAGAATATAATAAATAAAAACAGTTTCAAATTATTCATAATTTTTTTTGGAATATTTTTGGGTAAAAATTGGGACTGAAAACACATTAAAATGACCAAAATTGGGTCAAAAAGACAGAAACGGGCCAAAAACAATAGAATAAGGCAAACAGGGACCATTTGGACATTTTTACCATTAGGCCGACTCAGTGAGGTGGTAGGCCGACTCAGCAATATGGTAGGCTGACTCAACGAGGTGGCCTACATGACGCTCAGTCGGCCTTCGTCCCACTGAAGTGGCCTGCAGGAAAAAGTGTCTAAACAAGTCGGAATCGACCTTTTTGTGCCTGAAAACCAAAGATTACTAAAATTTCAAGTCGTTTCCTACATTGCCACAGTAGATTCGGACTTGAAATGTTTAAATAACTTTGGTTTTTCAGTTTGAGGGGAAAAGAACCCAGAAAATCCGACAACGATGATTGGCCGCTTGAGTGACCCATAGGCCGACTGAACGAAGTGGTAGGCTGACTCAGCGAGGTGGCCTAGGTGACGTTCAGTCGGCCTGACATTTGCTGGAATAGTCAGCCGGAGTTTTGGCAGAAAATCACAAAAGGGACGAATAAAAGGGCCAAATACCCGGAAAAACAACTAAAAACACAACAGCAGAAATAAATAACAGAAAGAAATAGATTGGAACTCTAAAAGTTACCTAAAGTCCATGAATCCACTCTTGAGACTCAAACCGGATGTTTGGCAAGCTTTGTGACGGATTTGAGATGAAAACCCGATGAAACAACGATTTAGCAAGGGATTTAGTGATTTGTGAGGAAAAAAAAGTCTCTAAATCCTATTTAAACCAATTTTTACCTAAGATTTCTAATAGATTTTAATGATTTAACATAAGAGGTTAAGCCTAATAAGATTTAGAAATCAAGAACCAAGTATATTGGCTTAGATTTTCCCAATATTATTAAATTATTTCTCCCTAAAGCCTTAGAAATTCTAAGAATTTTCTCCTCCAAAATCAGCCAAAAAAAAGTTCCAAAAATCTGATTTTGAGGGGTATTTACAGACTTCTCAAGTGTAAAATCCCAGAATTAATCCCCCAAATGAAAATATTTGACGGAAAAATCCCAAAACCCGACTTGGTGGCCAAGAAAACCCAAAAAAAATCAGTCTACAGGTCTCCCGGTGTGAAGGCCGCGTCATGTCATGTAGCCACCACGTGGCTGACGCGGCTTACTACATGGTCCATGCAGCCCAGCGTACGGACCATGCAACCTAGCATCCTGGCAGTGGCGGCGCCGGCCGCCGCCGCCGGATCGAGGGGACCTAGGGGAAAGAAGGCAAAGGTGCCCAGCTTGCTGGGCCCGAAATGCGAACAACCTACACTACGGGAACTCGAAAAGGCTAATTCTTCACATTTCGAAAAGCTCGAAGAGCGAAGAACCCAACAACATAAGCGAGATCGTTGAAAATGTTCGGATTTTAAGGAAAAATCAAGAGGCAAATTACTACGCGCGAGGGGAAAGGAAGCGGTTAACATATTAAAAGCGATCCAATTATTTTTTTAATCGGGGTTAAAAGATCTCAAAATCGTCAACAAAGAACTTGCCAAACATGATTCGATTCTAAAATAATGGAACAACTATACCGTAATAGGTTAGAGCAAAAAGTCATCATCATTTTGAGGGTCGCTGAAAAGCCCATGCTCACATACTGTGAGCCGACGACTCCCAATCCCCCCGCCCGTATGGTAAGCTTTAATGCTCTTCGGCATGGGGCGGGGAAACAACGAGCGCTGTGGAGCGAGATAAGGGATGATCCTTATTTTAGCGTGATGAAAATGAATAATGGAATCGATGTTGAATATGAAATTTATTGCGATTAATGGGTTAAGGGATACGAGACTTAGAATCCCGTATTTTAAGATAGAGTCACCACCCGGTTAAGCTCCACCAGGAATTTGGGTATGATATTCCTACTAGGTGGTTGGCCCGTACCTTAAAAAGGAGATTCTAGTTTCGGATGATGATGCTTACTTTTCAGTATTTAAATCAAACAGATTATATTTTAATAAATGTAACCTTAGTTCTTATGCGATTTAATCCGATTATTGTTTGGTATTTTCGATTTATATGCCATACATCACACGAAAAGCGATAAATAAGCAAAGCAAGGAAATAAAATTATTAGAAGGCTTTACGAATACCTATACATTTTTCTAATGCGAGAAAATAAAGCAATAAATAAATAAACGGGCGAAACCGGGTTTTAACCGAGTTTACTGACCCAAACTCGACTCCAAACGAGGCAAGAAATACGGGAGTAATCACAAATAAAGCATGGATAAATAAAATGCGGAAAATAAACACCTAGCATGAAGAAAACATATTTTTTGGATTTTTCGGGACAAAAATGTAATTTTCGGGCATTCAGTAATTATCTAACATCCTAAAAAGGGTGAAATAAATTAACTAAACATCCTAAAATAAATTTAACATATTCAGAATATTTTTGGGATTTTTAGTTGGTAGAAAACAATTTATTTAGATTTATTTAGCAAAAACACTATTTTTAAACCATGAAAATGCATATTAAATTAAATAAAAATAAAAATCTAAAAACAGAATAAAATAAATAAAAAACGGTTTCTGATTATTCATAATTTTTTTCTGGAAATGTTTTGGGTGAAAATCGGGACTGAAAATGCATTAAAATGGCCAAAACTGGGTCAAAAACGACAGAAACAGGCCAAAAACAACAGAATAAAGCAAACAGGGACCATTTGGACATTTTTACCAGTAGGCCGACTTAGTGAGGTGGTAGGCCAACTCAACGATGTGGCCTAGATGTTGCCAAGTCGGCCTTCTTCCCACTGAAGTGGCATGTTGGAAAAAGTGTCTAAACAAGTCGGTATCGACCTTTTTGTGCCTGAAAACCCAAAATTACTAATATTTCAAGTCATTTCCTACCCTGTTACAGTAGATTCAGACTTAAAATGTTTAAATAACTTTGGTTTTTCAGTTTGGGGGAAAAAGAACCCAGAAAATCTGACAAAACGACGATTGGCCGCTTGAGCGACCCATAAGCCGACTGAACAAAGTGGTAGGCCGACTCAGCGAAGTGGCCTAGGTGACGTTCAGTCGGCCTGACGTTCGCCAGAACAGTCAGTCATAGTTTTGGCAGAAAAACACAAAAGGGACAAATAAAAGGGCCAAAGGCCCGGAAAAACAACTAAAAACACAGCAGTAGAAATAAATAATAGAAAGAAATAGATCGGAACTCAGAAAGTTACCTAAAGGCCATGAATCCACTCTTAAGACTCGAACCAGACATTTGGCAAGCTTTGTGACGGATTTGAGATGAAAACCCAACAAAACAACGATTTAGCAAGAGATTTAGTGACTTATGAGGAAAAAAAGTCTCTAAATCCTATTTAAACCAATTTTTACCTAAGATTTCTAATAGATTTTAATGATTTAACATAAGAGGTTAAGCCTAATAAGATTTAGAAATCAAGAACCAAGTATATTGGCTTAGATTTTCCCAATATTATTAAACTTTTTTCTCTCTAAAGCCTTAGAAATTCTAAGAATTTTCTCTTCCAAAATCAGCCAAAAAAAGTTCCAAAAATCTGATTTTTAAGGGGTATTCATAGACTTCTCAAGTGTAAAATCCTTGAAATAATCCCGCCCAATGTTAATATTTGATGGCAAAATCCTAAAACTAGACTTAGTGGCTAAGAAAACCCGGAAAAAAAAAATCATATTGTAGGTCTCCCCGCGCGAATGCCGTGTCACTGATGCGGCGGGCCGTGTCAAGCGACGCGGCCTAACCCAGGCTGCATCACATGATGTCGCCAGATCTAGGCCATGTCACCACCACGTGGCTGACGCAGCCTATCGCTTGGTCCATGGGGCTTGGCATGTGGACCACACAGCTTAGCACCCTAGCGGCGGCGTCGGCCGCTGCCACCGGATCGGGGGGACCAGGGGAAAGAAGGCTAAGGGGCCAGGCTCGTCGGGCTTGAAACGCGAACAACCTACACTACGTGAACCTGAAAAGGGCAATTCTTGACATTTTGGAAAGCTCGGACAGCGAAGAACCCAACGACATAAGTGAGACTTGCTGAAAATGTTCGGATTTTAAGGAAAAATTGCGAAATAAATTACTACGCGTGAGGGGAAAGGAAGCGGTTAACATATTAATAGTGATCCAATTATTATTTTAATTGGAGTCAAAAGATCTCAAATCGGTACCAAAGAACTTGCCAAACGCGATTTGATTCTAAAATAATGGAATAACTAGACCGTAATAGGCTAGAGCAAAAAGTCATCATTGTTCCGAGGGTCAGTGAAAAGCCTGTGCTCACAGGCTGCCCCTCATGAGATTATCATTTGACGAGTCAAGTGTGATCTCACGAAAGGGCGAGGGATAGTAAGATATACCTGACATGCGGATTCTTGAACCAGTTGTCTTTTGGGATTGCCATAAACAGACCTATCAAGGACAAAATTGACTTAGAGATTGATTCGGTGTTGCCTTCGTTGCCCCAAATGATTTTGGGATAGATTGGTTGGTTGGTTTAGGAAAAAGAGGAGTAGGGACTTCTTGAGGCGGTTGTCTACGAATGGTCATGGGATGCATCATCGACGGACCTATTGGAGGGTGAAGGTTGAATCAGGCATGTCGGAGATAAGGGGAATGCCGAGAATGCTGAGGGATACACTGAGAAATGCCGAGAACTTCTAATAAGGTTGAACTAGGATTTGCTTGGCTTAAATCGCATGCTGGGAATATCAAACGAGATCCCTGGACTGGAATGCACACCAAGAACTTAACCGAAAGGTGCTGAGCACTTCTAACGAGGTCGAACTGGGATAAGCTTGGCTTGAATCGCATGCTGGGAATATCAAACAAGATCCCTGGACTGGAACGTACACTAAGAACTTAGCTAGGAGGTGCCAAGCACTTCTAACGAGGTCAGACTAGGATATGCTTGGCTTGAATCGCATGTCTAGAATATCAAACGTGATCCCTGGACAGGAATGCATACCAAGAACTTAGCTGAAAGGTGCCGAACAATTCTAACAAGATCGGACTGGGATATGCTTGGCTTGAATTGCACGCTAGGAATATCAAATGATATCCCTAGACTGGAATCCATACCAAGAACTTAGCTGGAAGGTGCCGAGCACTTCTAATGAGGTCGAACTAGGATATGCTTAGCTTGAATCGCATGCCAGGAATATCAAACGAGATCCCTGGACTGGAACACATACCAAGAACTTAGCTGAAAGGTGCTGAGCACTTCTAATGAGGTCGGACTGAGATATGCTTGGCTTGAATCGCATGCCAGGAATATCAAACGAGATCCCAGGACTGGAACACATACTAAGAACTTAGCTGAAAGGTGCCGAGCACTTCTAACAAGGTCGGACTGGGATTTGCTGAAAAATGCCTGAGGAGACCATTGGACTAAAAGCATTATACCTGCCTCAAAAATTTTGAGATATTAGAGAGAGATAGGAGTTGCACTTTTGTTGCTTCATTGATTTTACTGAGACAAAAATTTTTGCCCCTGCAAATAAGCAACAAAAACGGAAGAATGAAACCAAAATAAAGTTGAGATTTCTAAGAGTCCGGAGAGATTGTCGAGGCCGAGCGCCGAGTTTGGCTGATATGCCCTTAGGTATTTGCATTAAGGTGCCCGTAGGTATTAGCATTGAAGTGCCCCAGGGTGAAACTTCTAAGTTCTGATTTTAGGATCCATGGTTGGTCATCCTTCTGAATTGTCCCATGGTGCACCTGTCAAGAAGTCTTTAAAGCATTCGTAAGCCATATAAATCTCGTTTTTATTGCTTAATTGATTTTGTGGGACAAAAATATTTTTGCCCCTTCAATTAAGCAATAAAAACGGAAGAAAAATAAATAAGAGTTGAGATTTCTGGGATGCCAGAGAAACTGCTAATGTTGAGCACTGAGACTAGCTGGTGTGCCCCTAGGAGAAATTCTGTCTTTGAATGTAGGACAAAAGACAATTCTAAGATGCCCCTTGACATAGGCTCTTGCTTGGAGGTCGAGCGCATAACCCGAGGATATTTTTCCTTACTTTATTTCCTGTGGAATTCAGTATAGAATAATAGACATGAACATTATGTATTAATGTATGAATGCATGAGATACTTGGACTGGTCATCTTCAAGCTGACCGATCAACTTGCTTGATCAACTTTGCTCAATTTGGGGAAATATTGACTTCCTTGAAAAGGGAGGATACATGGAATTGCCTTGGGGTGTGGACAATACAAGAATGCCCCTGGAGGATGATTAGGGATGCCACGGTGATTTGACTGTGAATTGATTGCTAGATCAGGCATGACAGAGACAAAGGGGGGTGCACGAAGCAAACCTCAAGATTCTGGGTAACGAATGACCGGGCGCTATCACTACCAATGAATTCTACCAAGGATGGCTTTAAAAGATTAGGACATTACAGACTCGAGATGCTCAGTCATGGTCGAGGATGAATTTGAGTCCTTCGAATCTATTAGATCGGCAAACATATCCATGCATTCTGATGCTAATGGCGATGATGCAGATGTCTCGATGTGATCGATGGCAGTCAGTAATCTTTGTTCTAATTGTCTCAATTTTTTCATAGACTCAGACATTGTGTTGGGCCCGTCAGACTTGCTTATTTTTGCTTTTAAGTCCTAATTTTTGCCTGGACCGCCCTTTTTGGGTTTTCAATCCAGTGGAACATCCCGGGTTTTGCATAGACCTCGATTCTTTTTACTCTATCAGGATTTTTGCCTTTTATCTTTGTTTTTCTTTTCTTTTGAGGTATTGGGTTGACTACACAGAACCCTACATTCGACCTACTTGCAACATGTCACCTTTAGGGCCCAATATATATTCATTCAAGCATAAACACAAAGGATTCAATAAAAGTGACATTTCCATTAGTTGAATTAAGTTTGAGTACATGATGATGATAACCATTTCTATTGACCCAAACTCTAGTGCTGACTAGCCTATGAAGGTTTTCTAGCCAACATACTCTCTTAGCTCACTTTACCCTAACTTTTGCTTGACCAGTTTGTAGAATATCGATCAGCAGGATACATCCTAATTTTTGCCCGAGTAATAGAGGACCACTCGACGGGTGATTGATTTATATATGCTTTTTATGTGCCGCCTTTCTAGATTTGATTCTTTTTGGTTAGATATGATAATGCTTTGACCTGTTTTGATTGATAAGGTTTATGAACTCGGTACCATCCAAAATCTTCATGCCTCTAGAACCGGGCATCTTTCTGATTACGTAAGGTCTTTCCCAATCTGGTTGGAACCTCCCCCTTTGGATCGGTGTTAGCAGGCTTTGCCTGCTTTTGGAATCAGATTGTTAGCCTTTGATAGATACTCGATGCTTAAAGCGATTGTTGTTCAGCCTCACTATATGCTTTTGATATTTTTGAAGACCGCTTAAGCTGCTCAGGCTGCGCCTTAGTCCATGGGGGTCTCTTTGACACTGGGTTCAATTAAGACTCTCGGTTTCTGTTCTCCCACTAGCTTGTGGGTAGTGCGGTGAAGATCTATGAGGCTTGGAGATTGAAACCCCAAAAACTGGATGTTGTGATGGGGTAGGCTACGCCGAGCAAGGACACGTTTCTAGAGGAACTTGGCCATCTTCTCGATGCTAATGTTGGTGAAAAGGGTCGGCTTCCCCTTATGCTGATGAGGGTCGAATCTTGCCGATCGTATGCATCCCCCTCTCCGAGAATGGCCAAGGAGGAGAGAAACAGGGAAGGTTTGGAGAGGTGGAAGAGATGGGGTATTAGGAAAAGGCATTGAGACATAGGGGTGGGAAATTTGAGAATGGGTGGGTGAAGAAAAGATAAGCCATAATTTTGATGAAGATAATCTGGTGATATTCTTTCTCCATAGTAGGCCGACATTTCTTCGGTAGTTTGAAAATAAATTGGCACATAGTTGTGAGGCTTGTGACAAACCAACTGACATATTGAATCTATCCACGGAAGAACTGAGCTTCTTTTGTTATTTCAGGCATTGAGATGAGATGCTCGGGAATCCGATGACGAACCCTGGGTGCCTAGGATGACTAGGCGAAAGCATTATCATGATCTTTAAGCACTCGTTATCTCTCATTTTCTTTCAGAGGTTAGGTCATTAAAAAATTGTTACCATTTTAGGTTATCATCTGTACTCAAATTTATATCAGTTAAAGAAATGTCATCCATACTGAACATATTATGCTTATGATAAAATGAATGCATAGGCAGAATTGTTTACATCAAAATACTAGAAACATAAAGAAATAAAATTACATCGTAGAAAAAATCATCCTCCACAGGTAGAGAGTCTTGATTGGTAGAGCTAGTAGACTAATCATGCTCGGTAGCTTCCGTTGGGGTGTCATTCAGGATGAAGTCCAAAACCTTTGCTTGCTCGGCTGATAACTTGTCTCCTTTATCCACTAGAGACCTCACGGGATTCTTGTCAGAGTCGATGATAGAATTAGCTTCCATAACAGAGATGGGTGAATCAGAAAAGACCATTGCCAATACAAAACCCTCAAGGAGACCGGAATTGATGGCGCTCACTCCATCATCAGAGCTCGGCAATGGCTTCTCCTCAGCGTCGGTCTTCCTCTAGGATCATCCACTTTTCTTTCTATTACCAAGTGCCAAATAGCCATACCTAAAGGCTTACATTGATCTATTATGTGTCCCTTTTGAACGTGATAGCGACAAAAGTTCTCTTTCTCTTCAGGTGTAGGAGAACGATACTCATGAAGAGTGCTAAGTAGGCCTTTCTCTAACAATTTGGCAAATATAATATAAAGAGGGAGCTTCCATGGAGACACGAATGCCTTCTGATCAGGGGCACGAGCGGGTGTGGTTTGCATTGCGAAAACACTCTCTTGATCGACAACTTGAACTACGGGTGTCTTCTCCCCAGTTAGGGTCAGAGCAACCTTGAAGAATTGAGAGTTATTGCTCTTGAACTAGGGTTTGCCACTTGGCTTGCTAGCCCTTTCCTTTTCCTCCCAGCGCTCGATCTTTTCAGATTTTTCAAAAACTTTTTGATAGGACTCAAAAGAATCGGTCTCCATCTCTTTCCAAAGAAGCAGGAGAGCCTTGTCAAGTAGTTTTCGGATCATTTCTTTAAGGCTGAGCTTTTGCTTCAAGAGGACCTGAGTGGCCATCCATCGATTGAAATAAGTTTTGAAAGCTTCGTTGGGCTTTTGCTTAACTGCCTCAAGATGCTGAATAGTAGTCTCCATTGTGGAATTAAATCCATAGTGGGCAACCAAAGCTTTAGATAGGAGTTTCCAATCCAGGATTGTGGACTCCGGAAGAGTATTGTACCACTCAAGAGTAGGGTCTGAAAGGGTACACGGAAATAACTTGGCCAGCACCTTATCCCCAATCTTTTGGACACGCATGACTCGCTCTTACATAAATATATGGGACTTAGGGGGGCCTTCGCCTGAATAAGCATCCATTCAGGGCATTGAGAAATTTTTAGGCACCCAATCATCACCTCTTACTTATTCCCTATCCTCGCTCCTGTTTGGAAATTCCCTGAAGAAAGTTGCCATTTTGGGCATCACGCCCGGAGGCTGCGTGACCTGGTCACATGGAGATGACCCAAATTGAAAGGGTAGAGGAGCTCAGGTTTCAATCTGGGGGCAAGAAAAAGGATTTTGAGGGTGAGTGGCCTCTCACGGAGTGACCACAAAGCTAGGGGGTGTGAAAATAGTCAGTCATACCGGAGGAACAACAAAGCCAGTCGAGGGGACTGTCATCTGAGAATTAAATCCCCCTAAGAAATTAGGGAGAATAGGAGATTGGGGAATAGGCCTTGAGTGCACAGGGGGATAAAAACCAAAGATTGGTTGAGCAGGTGATAAGGAGGGCTGAGAAGAGCTCTGACCAAACTAAACTTGGCTTTGCTGGATAGGACGAATAGGGGGGAGCGGCGGTACCGAAAACTGATTCTGAACTGGCAAAGACTGAACTCTCTCTTCCAAAGCTTGAAAAATAGGCCCTACTGGCCTCTAAGACTCTCTTTCCTCCCTGAGAGCGGATCTAACTTGCTCTTGAATAGTGGCCTAAAATATATCCGATTACAGGAACATAGCCGTAGCATTAGCCAATTCGGAACCTAACTGAGATTGTCCTTGATCAACTGGTGGAGAAGAGACAGGGGGAGGAGTGCCTTCAGCCAGAAATCTGATAGACAGAGGATTGTTAGACATGGTAGGAGTAACCGATTCTGACATTGAGCGATGAACTAAACAGCGGTCTAGTCACAACCGAAGAGGACTTCGGCTGCGAGGACGTCTTGTCCTAACTAATTAAACCAGAAGATGATCAGCCTAAATCGAACCATGAATGAGATGGATAATAACATAAATATTCAAGTGATGAATGTTATACATACGGGTGGTTTAGAGAGGTAGAGAGTAGAAGAGCTTATGATGCAAAGCTTAACCCTAAAATATGTGAGACGTGTGAATTCCTTGCTATGCCTAGCGAACTAGGTACAGGTCATCGGGGCTCAAACAATCTCATGCATTTTGTTAAATTCCCCCTTCAAGCTAGGGGAGAATAGGGGCAAGCAAAAATTGAAAATAAAGACCGGCCACAGGCGGCCTATGCATGAAGTGCATATGCATGAGCACAATACAAGTAGCACACGAAAGCAAATAGACCTCTTCCAACCTTATGACTCCCGCCTAAAGCCAATTTGTAGTCTGGGGGTAACTCTAGTGCTAGGAAACGGCAAGAGAGTATACGACCTAAATCTAGATTGTTTTGGTAAACCTAAAAGGAAGTTGCTATGGTTAATTTTATTGTGGTTCAGAGTCTCAAACTGCTGGTGTCGTGAACAACACTGTAGAAGGGTCTTGTTTACCTTGATTCTGTGTAACTCAACCACTCCTCAAATAAGTGCAACCGTGGGAATTACACGTTGGTTGAAATGAGTATTCCACCCACAAATATCCCCAATTCCTGGCAGGCATGAGGTATACAAGTGAGCTTCACGGGGGTGATAAAGATGGCACCTTAAAACTTAGAATCTAACTAAGCGGTGGAGAAAAAGGCATAAGAAATAAAGCGTTGATTTAAAAACGATTTAGCCACATCATCAAAATCCTTTAACCAAACATTGATAATGAGAGCGATTTGTAAAATTTTAAGTTAAAGGAAGATCCCGAGCAGAGTCACCACTGTGAGCCGACGACCCCCGATCCCCACGCCGAAGAGCATTAAAGCTTACCGTGCGGGCGGGGGGATCGGGGGTCGTCGGCTCACATTGTTAATCATTGTTAACAGCAGAAGTATAAATAAAATGAAAAATTCTTAACTATCAAAATAAATGCATCTAAAGTACAATCTGTAATTGTACAAAAACGAACTTAGAAGCTGGAGTCATAAAATTATTGGGGAGCTTGGATGCTAAAACTATGGGGGAGCATTATAAAAGTCTAAGTAACAAAAATTTACACTTAGTGCTTGCCCCTTGCTTAGATGACTTAAGTTTTTGTTTCCATCAAATGGGGGAGATTGTTGGGAAATAATAATCTGGATAATAAAATCCTAAAACATTCCGAATCAAGTTTGAAAGAAACAAAAACAATGTAAGCAGTTCTCCTAAATCCAAATGGAAATATCCAAAAAAGGCTCAGAACACAAATTATTCACTAGACAAATCTAAAACCTAAACACTGGAGGAAATCATCCGGACAAAGTTTGGAAAGGAAACAAACTTCTGTCCTCCAACACTAGCATCCGAAAGAACTGATTGAAGCTATCTTCGGAAGAAAGATCCGGAGCATATAGGTCCAAAGGACAATCGGAAGACCTATATTTGAAATCTAAGGAAAGTCTAAAATATACCTTCCCTTTTTGCCTCTTTGGTCTACAAAAGTCAAAGATCCCTTTCCTAAGACAAAGACAAAAAGATAGCTTGCACTGTTCAGAGAAAAGTCAAAAAGGTCTGACACCGGATAGAGAAAAGCTACCTACTTTTTCTCCTAGACCAATAAAGTCGTTCATGGAGCTCACATCATGGCAATTGGTATGAAAGATGGTGCATCCTAAAATGACAAGCAAAACGATCATTGACAACTTTCTAGCATCAATCCTAAGAATTCAAACGGATCAAAATACGGTCTAACGGACTGATGAACGGATCCGGAAGCTCCACATCACAACCTGATCAAGGGTAAAGATTGAATGAAAGCTTACCAACCATAAATGGGTACATTTATGATCAAAGCCTATAAAAGGAGCTCTTCACCAAATGAGAAGGTTAACTGATTGATTTAAAAAAAAGTAACAAAGCAACACTCGTTCAATCAGTTGAGATAATCCCTCCAAGAACCCTTGATTCAAAATCTATTTGTAAGGATTCCCAAGTGAAACTATAAACTTGAGGAACTCCAAAAACCAACCCTTTGTTATAAACCAAAGAGTAAGAATCTCTAACTTTGGTGAGTTGGAGGATTGGGATATAGCTTGAGTAGGTGCTTTGACTGAGATCTCCCTGTAGGACTCAACTTAGATTCAAGGGAGAAGGCTAAGTGGTATATCCTACTAAAGATAAGAGGACTCAGCTAGGAGTTGGTGCTTTTAGTGGTATATCCTACTTTCAGAAGGGGTCACCATCCGGAGATAAATCTGTAAGGATTGATTCCTGCCAGTTGAAAAGGAATCCATTAGTGGATAAGCTCGGAAGAAGGAAACTCCGGGGACTGGACGTAGGCAGGGCCGAACTAGTATAAAATACTTGTGTTTGATTTTCTTTTGTGTTTACTTTATTGCACTTATTTCCATCATCCGGATCCATCCTTTGGATCATAATCATCATCCGGACCCATCTTCCGGATCATAATCAAACACGATACACTAAGACTTTTTCTAAGTCTATAAATTCCGTGAAAAAGGGGCAATCACCCCCTCTACCCTTATAAATACTCTCACAGGGACCAACATCTTCAGCTTTAACCCTTTTTCTTCATGGCCTTTGACAATATACCCATGCGAATGTTGAATATAGATCTCTTCCTCCAAGTGGCCATTTAAAAATGCTAGCATGACTTTCATTTGGTGGATCTTCAATCCATTTTGAGTAGCAACTGAGATCACCAGTCTGATGGTCTCCATTCTTGCAATAGGTACAAATACTTCATCATAATCAATACCGGGTTTTTGACTATAGCCCTTTGCAACTAGCCTTGCTTTATGACGAACAATTTTTCCATTTGCATCCTTCTTTGCCTTGAACACCCATTTGACTCCAATGCGCATTTTGTCAGCTGGAAGTTTAGTCAACTCCCATATCTTATTCTTCTCGATTGCATTGATCTCCTCTTCTATGGCTTTTCTCTAATTTTCATCTTTTATAGCCTCATCAGCAACAATGGACTCACTATCAATGAGATGACAGTAGAGAGTTAATTCTTTATTGAGCTCTCTAGAGACATCATAAAGATCTTTAATTCACCAAAACTTTCTTGGCCTTTGTCTAGGACTTTCACTTTCATCATCTTCTTGTTCGGATGATGCAAATAAAATAGGATTGCTTGTTGATATTGTGGCTGGTTCCTCCACATCTCTATCATTGCTTTCATCCATGGGGAAAGGATAAAAACTATAATTCTTATAATCGTTCTCCTCCCAGACTTCTTCCTCGTCAATAGTCACATCCCTACAAATGATCATCTTTCTCGTATCAGGATCGAACATCTTGTAACCTTTTGAAAATTCTAAGTATCCCACGAATAAGTAACATGTGCAACACTCCAAAAAATAAGAAAATGAGAGATATTAGGCTTTCTCCCACTCCATTCTTCTTGGGGTGTCATGTCTGAGACATTTATTATCGGGGACCAGTTTAAGATGTATACCGCACAATCAATTACTTCTGCCCATACCTCCTTGGGCAAATTTTGCTCTTTAGCATACTTCCCACCATATTCAACATTATTCTATTCCTTCTTTCAACTACACAATTTTGTTGTTGCGATCTCGCGACTGATAAAAAATGACGGATTCCATATGCTCATAGAATCTTTTGAATTCATTTGATGTAAATTCTCCCCCTCCATCGGATCTTACGACTTTTATGTAATAACCACTTTCTTTCTCCACTAATGCATGGAACTTTTTGAAAGGACCAAAAACTTCTGACTTCTCCTTCAGAAAGTAAACTCATGTCTTCCTGCTATAATCATCAATAAATAGCCAGAAATAGTTTGTGCCTCCCAATGATGTTGGTGTCATTGGTCCGCAAACATCGGTATGAATGAGTTTACGGGGCTCCTTTGCTATCGATATGGACTCCTTTAGAGAACAGATTTTGGATTGTTTTCTATTGGTCCCTATGAGTAAACTCAATGAGTCGGGGGGTGAATGACTCGCTAGAATAGAATAAGTAACTTTTTCATGATTAAACAAACTGCGCTGAGTAGGTTAATGGGCAAAACAGAGTTTGACAATAAAGTAAAGAACGCGGAGATTTTATACTAGTTCAACAACCTGTGCTTACAACTAGTCCCTAGAGAGTGTCTTGGCTTTAATCAACTAATCTCAACTCCTTTACCCTAGGTGGAGAAGCCTTTCACAGAGTGTCCCGATTATAACAGAGTACCCTCCTCACTGTAATCACTCACCCACTGAGTAGAATACCCTCTTCTACCAGCAACTCAACAGAGTTAAACAAGAGCTAGATTAAACTTATAAAAATGTTGATCTAGTTACAATAATCATATATTACAATTCAAATTATCTATACTAATCTCTCTTGTTGAAAAGCAAATTCTCGCCGATTAGATTCTTTCTTGATTGAACTTCTTTAAAGCTTGGAAATTGACAGAGTTTTGCTTCTCTGAAATTCAGGTGTATTCACCAAGTTCTAACTCTTGCCTTCTTCGTCCTTGTATAGTTGAAGTCAAGAATGTAGCCATTAAACTTACCCTGGCATCTTCTGCAATTTGACAGCTCAGCTATTCAACTGTTGCTTCTTCAAATCGATCCAGTGGGAGATAGAATCACACTATTGTGGAATAGAAATCAATCCGTTAGAGATAGATTGAATCAAAGCTTAAAATTTAAATCTTTGTCATTTGATGCCAGTCTTCCATTAGAGAGAACATGCACTGACTTGCTGTGTGTCATCTTCCCATTCCTTATGGCAATCTGACATTCTTGCAGAGTTGCGCACTTGTAGGAGATATGCGCTGCAACAAACCAATTTGACTTTATCTTCGTGCAGCTTTTCTTCGGACAACTTTTGTCTTTATCTACACTGAGCTTTTGTTTTTGTCGCATCATTAATACCTTTTTTCTTTTGTATGACGTCTTTCATTAATGTCTGTAAAAGTAACTGGACAAAAAGCAAGATTCAATTTTTCCTTAAATGGAATGGCCAACATTACTGGAAAACAAAGTAACTCAGCAAAATGAATAAATAATTAACGCAGCTTAAACATAATCTAAATATCGAGCGCTGAGTGAATAGTGCTTAGTTAGTGATTAAGTACACAGCTCACCCCAAAACAACTCAAAGTTAAAACTAAATAGCTAGGTTAGCGAAGACTTGAAATTCTGCCCTCGAATTCAATAACTCACATATAACTATAGACTATTTATTTTAACATCATTATTAATTTAATTAACTCAAGCTTAACTTAATTGGTATGATCAAAACTTGAGCACTACTAACTTATCCACTAAGTCAACCTAACTTTGTATTGGGTTCAACAATCTCCCCCATATTGATTAATGGCAATTAACTAAGCGGGAATTAAATCAATAAGATATTTAGATCAGAGTTACCGCAAAAGAATGCTTGATATATGAATGTTCAACATCTTTATATAACTCAGAGTGAATGCAAACTCCCCTATAATCCTTGATTACTCTTAGGTCAGCATTCCTCAACACTTCTCATATTTTTCTGCAAGGTCGGAAATAAATATACAGCAATAAATACACGAAGTTAGGAAGTTCTTAACTTATAACAGAATAAGTAATCTTTTCATATATGGATAACTGAGTATAGATCAATAAAAAGTTAACCTATACGAAGTTTAATAATGAACGCAAGAGATTACTATAAGGTGTCGATGACGTATGGGTCTCCATTGGTGCATGTGTGAAAGAGGCGGGGCCCACTGAGGGTTGGTTAATTAATTTAGGCATGATGAAACAATTTAGTTCAAGTTTGCACATTTTAACCAATTTTTATGAATAAAAGAATCGAGATCAAAATCTCGATACAAATGATAGAGTCATCCCCCAAGTTGTCTACTTAGGTAAGAGTTTTGGTATGGCTCCCTCTGGGCGGGAGACTCATACCTTTTAGATCAGAGATTCGGGTATTGGATGAGTCACTTATTTCTCATTTAGTTGATTCAAAATTACATTCACCACATAAAACTGTTTTGTTTTCATCATTTAGGAAATTATTACGAAAAGCTCATTTTCTACACTCTTCTATACATAATGCATGAGTTCAACAGTTTATAATAAAACACAAGCAATAAAATAGGGAATGAAATTACAACCGGGGGAAAATGGGGGAATTTCAAAGGAACCTATACATTTGTTCTAACTTATAAAACAAATATGAATAAATTCGCTTGCATCCATAAAGATTAGCGCAATCTATAGCACATAACAAATCAGCATTTTATTCAGAAAAATGTGATTATGTTGTAAAGCCATATTTTAACTTTTATGGGTTGATTTACCGGATTATTAGTGAATATAATTGCATGGCAAATGGTGAGTTGGATTTATTTTAACCGATTAAAAGATGAATTCTAGATTCTACCTGGGCCCGGATACCCGTATGGGTGAGTGGGACCCGTATGGCTACCGGGGAGGACCGGTACGGGCATGAGGGACCCATACGGGTCCTGTCTAGCCCGACAGAACCTTTATTTGATTTACTTTAATAGATTGATGGAGGAGAAAATGATGTAAAAATGGGATTTCCTTTTATACGAGTATTGTGTACCAGTACAACCACTATAGTAGTATATTAGGTACCAACAAGGCTCGTATTAATCAGGACCAGACCCAAAAGTATTTTATCAAATAGACATAATAGAAGAGACAGTGAATAATAGTAAAATAACTGAGATGTGTGTCTCTTTGAAACTCAGGAGCGTACCTTTACGCGGTGAGTCTACTTTGGAGCGATTCTAATGCTGAATGGAAACTTTGTCAAACTATAACCTTGAGAACTTGTTGAATATGATTTTTCTATATCATATTTGATTATAATATTTGTGTATTGTGTGTTTTTGTTGTGAAATGAGGAAAATGGCGTCCTAATTATAGGGAAAATTGGCCTGAACGCATTAAATGGCTGATTTTATGCGTTTATGGCAAATTATATTCTTTTATGACAAATTATATTTGCATATGGAAAATTATATTGGCTATATGGTAAATCATATTTACTATATCGAATTATATTCTTTTAAGACAGAATATATTCGTTTATGGCAAATCATATTTACTATATGGCAAATTATATTTAATATATCAAATTATATTCTTTTATGGCAGAATATATTAGTTTATGACAGATTTGGGCATTAAGACCGGTACGGGGTGGCCTGGACCCATACGGGTCCGGTTGGTACCAAATTAGGTAATTTGGGAAGTTCTCGGATCCATACGGATGGGATGGACACGTACGGATCCGGGTCGACTAGTACGGACCTGTACAGATCGAACCGACTGATTTTACTCAAAACTTCCCAGAACTGCCCAAAATCGCCTGAAACTGACCGATTTTGACTGGTTTTGACTGGTTTGACCATTTTAGACCTTTTAGGGCTTAGGCATTAGTTTTTTAAGGTTTAGGTTTGACAAAGTTTGACCAATAAACATTGAAACCATTCTAAGTAGACAACACCTGTAGAAGAATGCATTGTCTAGCTCTCATCATCATTTTATGAGAAGGACTATTGAAATCCAGTGTCACAGACTGCCCCTCATGGGATCACTACAGATAAGGATCTGTATGATCTCACGATGTGAGCGAGGGTTTAGAAATTATACCTGAGGTGATGATATGGGTGAGTTCTTTCCTCAAGGCCAACTCCTTCCCTTGGTTTACCTTTCTTGAGGCAGATTGCTTTCCCTTACTGATGTGTATCCCTTTCTTGAGGTGGATGACTTTCCTTTGCCAATGCGTATCCCTTTCTTAAGGTGGATGACTTTCCTTTGCGAATGCATATCCCTTTCTGGAGGCAGATGAATTTCCTTTGCTGATGTGCATTCCTTTCTTAAGGGGCATAAATTTCCTTTAATGATGCAAATCCCTTTCTTGAGGCGGATGACTTTCGTTTGATGATGTGTATCCCTAGTGACTCTACTGGGGAAGACATAGATCTACTCTCTTGGTTGATATTGTTGTATCCCTTTATTAAGGCGGATGACTCTCCTGATCGATGGTGTATCCCTTTCCTAAGGCAGATGACTTTCCTTGCTGATGTGTATCCTTAGTGGCTTTGCTGGGGAAGATATGTGTATCTCTTACCTGAGGCGGATTACTCTCCTGACTGATGTATCCTTTTCCTGAGGCAGATGATTTTGAATAACTTGTAAAAAGACAACAATCGAATGCTAAGTTAGTCATTGTCTAAGATGACACATCTTTGTTCTCGATTGACTTTGTGATGAACAAAAGTTTTTGCCCCTTCAATTAAGAATAAAGATGTGTGGATGGGGGTTGGCCCCTAAATAAATTGTAAACTAAGTGCAAGAAATGTTGGGTTTATCCCGATTGCTCTAGAATGAAGTGCCCCTTGGAAGGGTGCCTCTTAAAGAATGCCCTTATGAGGGCTAGACAGTGGGGGGATGCCCCTAGATTGACTGATTCTACTGCTGAGGATTGGGGGGATGCCCCTAGATCTGATTTCGCTGTTGGGAAATAGGGGGATGCCCCTGGATTTGATTCCGCTGTTGGGAAATAGAGGGGATACCCTGGATCTGATTCCACTGCTGGAAAATATGGGGTGCCCCTAGATTGACTCTGTGGCTGGAGAGTATAGTAATGCTCTTATGGTGACTTCTTTTCTGCTGGGGAAATCTATTTTTGTAAGATTTGCTTATTAGAGAAGATTCTTGTACTCGGGTGAATCTGCAAAAAAATTATCCCTGTTAGTAAACATTTTGAAATGACTTACCTTGATTCTTGATTGATTTTGTTAAAAAGAAAAATATTTTTCCCCCTTCAACCAAGGATCAAGGTGAGTGAGAGGTTTTGCCCCTAGTTTAACTGAAAGAATGGGGTTTAAGAAATGTGGGGTTTGCCCCAATCTGTATCTAATGTTAGTGTCCCTTCCTCGAGGTGGATGACCTTACTTTAGGCTCTTTTCTTAAGGTGAGTATTCTTTCTTTGCATTCCTTTATCTAGGCAAACCGATTTCCTTTGCTATACGCGTCCCTTTCTTAAGGCGGTCCTCTGCTTTCCATATCTCTAGTGACTTCTCTGGGGAAGTGTGAGCACGGGCTTTTCGGTGACCCTTGGAATGATAATGACTTGTTACTCTGACCTCATATGGTTTAGTTGTTCTATTCTTAGAAGGATGAATCGTGTTTGGCAAGTACATTTTTGATGATTTCGGACCTTTGATAGTGCTTAAATATCATTCCCATGCATTTAGAATTAGCCGTTTCCTTTTGGTCGTGTACAGTAATTTGTTTCACGATTTTCTATAAGATCCGAACATTTTTAGTGAGTCTCAATTATATCGTTGGATTCTTAACTCTCCGAGCTTTTCGGAATGTCAAGAATCGCCTTAATCAAATAACTATAGTGGAAGATATAAGCGTTGGAAGTAGAAACCCTAAATCTGCCCTAATTGCCCTAATGAAACCCTAATCAACCAAAACCTTAATGAAACCCTACCTAAACCCTAATTAACATAAACCAAACCCTAACCCTATTTCCAAAAACCCTAGCTACCCTTAACCCCCTTTCGCTGCCACCACCGCAGGCGGCAATGGCGGTGGCAGCCTGCCCTCCGGCGGCCGTGGTGGCGTTCACCGCCACAATTTATTGCGGTGAACGCCACCCCGCCTCTTGTGGCAGCAGCCACCGCCACTAACACCATAGTGGCGTTTAGCTTGGCATGACCTATTTCAGGCCATGCCACTTCATTTCTCTCTCCGCTTGCGATTTAGCCACATATTTTTCCCGAAAATTTGCCTAAGTCGATGGATTTTTGTGTGTGAGAGTATTTAAACCAATCAAAGAGAGAGAGAGAGAGAGAGAGAGAGGGGGACTTTTCTCCAGATTTAGAATTTAGAAATCACTTTTGAGAGAAAAATCAAGAACAAGAGAGAAAAGGAAGAACTAGAGAGAGAAAGCCTAAGAAAAGCATAGAATCTGGGTTTAATCCTCTCTAATCTCGATTCTTAGTTGTTCTTAGGCTTGATCTCGTAGCTTAAACACTAAAATCAGTTAGAAATCATAGGTTAAAATGGATTAAATAAGGTTTTAGAGACTTTTCCTCAAATACCACCAAAATAATCTATCACTATTTTCATCGCCATTTCGTCGGAAAATCATAAAAAACCTGCCAAACGTCCGATTCGAGTCTCCCAAGTTAGATTCACGACCTAGAGGTATCAAAACTGAGTTCCCTTGATCTTTTACTTCATTTATTGTCTGCTGTTGCTGTTCTTGATGCTTTTGGTGTTGTTTCTTGGTTTTTTCCTTGGTGTTCTTGGAAAACCGTCGGAAAATAATTCGACCTCTATAGGGATAGCCTTCACCTCCACTCCTATAGCCTTGGCCGCTACTGTTACAGCGGTGAAGGCTATAGCTCTGGAGGTGAACTCCACCCGTATAGAGGTCCCGTTATTTCTTACGATTTTTGGGTATTTACTTACCCAAATCCATAAAATCAGCATTATTTGAGTGTTTTATGTCTAGATCTATTGAAATATAGTCGATTACGACTTAAAACTTCAATGATTTTGAGTTTATGGATGCAAAAACACTGGTATCCCCCCTAAAAATGGTAGCGCGGCCAAGGCTATAGTGACAGTCTTGACCGCTGCCGCTATAGCCTTTACCGCTGCCACTATAGCGGCCAAGGCCATCGCAGTGGCGGTCAGGGTTGTCACCAAAGCCTTTTGCCGCTAAAAGCTATTTTTAGTCCTTTTTCGCTGTTTTCTTACGTTTTTGACCCCGATTTCAACCCAAAAAATTTCTAAAAGTTTACAAATAATCTGAAATTGTTTTTATTAATTTTATTCTGTTTTTAGATTTTTATTTTTTTATTTGGTTTAATATGCATTTTAATGGCCTAAAAATAGCGTTTTTAACTAAATAAATCTAAATAAATCATTTTCCACCAACTAAAAATTCTAAAAATATTCTGAATATATTAAATCTAGTTTTATGATGTTTAGTTAATTTATTTCACCCTTCTTAGGTTGTTAGATAATTAATTAATGCCCGAAAATTACGTTTTTGTCCCGAAAAATCCAAAAGTATTATTTTCTTCATGCTCTGTGTTTATTTTCCGCATTTATTTATCCATGCTTTATTTGTGATTATTCCCGTATTTCTATTGCCTCATTTGGAGCCGGGTCCGAGTTGGTAAGCTCGGTTAAAACCTGATTTCGCCTGTTATTTATTTATCGCTTTATTTATTTTCTCGCATTAGAAAAATGTATAGGTATTCGTAAAGCCTTGTAATAATTTTATTTTCTTGCTTTGCTTATTTATCGCTTTCCATGTGATGTATGGCATATTAAATCGAAAACACCAAACAATAATTGAATTAAATTTTATAAGAACTAAGGTCACGTTTATTTAAATATAATCGGCTTGATTTAAAATTGAAAAGTAAGCAACATCATCCGAACCTAGAATCTCTATTTTAAGGTACGGTCCAACCACCAGGTGGGAATATCGTACCCAAATTCACGGTGGAGCTTAACCGGGTTGTGACTCTATCTTAAAATACGGGATTCTAAGTCTTGTACCCCTTAACCCATAAATCGGACTAAATTTCAACTTCAACATTGCTTCCATTATCCATTTTCATCATGGTAGAATAAGGATCATCCCTTAGCACGCTTCAAAGTGCTTGTTGTTTCTCCGCCCCACGTCGAAGAGCATTGAAGCTTACCGTACGGGTGGGGGGATTGGGGGTCATCGGCTCACAGTGGCGACTCCGCTGGGGATTTTCCTTTAACTTAAAATTTGACGAATCGCTCTCATATTCAAACTTTGGTTAACGGATTTTGATGATGTGCCTAAATCGTTTTTAATTCAATGCTTTATTTCTTATGCCTTTTGATCCACCGCTTTAGTTAAATTATAAGTCTTAAGGTGCCATTTTTATCACCCCCATGAAGCTCACTTGTATACCTCATGCCTGCCAGGAATAGGGGATGTTTATAGGTGGAACACTCGTTTCAACCAACGTGTAATTCCCTCAGTCGGACTTATTTGAGGAGTGGTTGAGTTACACGGAATCAAGGTAAATAAGACCCTTCTACAATGCATTCACAACACCAGCAGTTTGAGACTATGAACCGTGATAAATCTAGCTATAGCAACTTCCCCGTAGGTTCACCAAAACAATCTAAGTTTAGGTTGCACACTCTCTTATCATTCCCTGGTGCTAGAGTTAACCCCAGACTATAAATTAGCGTTACGGGGAGTCATAAGGTTGGAAGAGGTTTATTTGCTTTCGTGTGCTACTTATGTTATGCTCATGCATACGCACTTCATGCATAGACCGCCTGTGGCCAATCTTTATTTTCGATTTTTGCTTACCCCTATTCTCCCCTTGCTTGAAGGGGGAATTTAACAAAATGCATGAGTTCATTTGAATCCCGACGACCCATACCTAGTTCGCTAGGCATAGCGAGGAATTTGTATGTCTCATGTATTTTGGGGTTAAGCTTCGCATCATAAGCTCTTCTACTCTCTACCTCTCTAAACCACCCGTATGTATAACATTCATCATTTGGGTTATTATGTAATCATCCATTTCATTAATGGTTTGATTCGGGCTGATCAGTTTTCGGCTTCTTAGTTAGGCCAAGGCACCGCTGCCGTCAGATTCGATTGTCATCTAGTTCGCTATCCTGTAGGTCTGAATTCAGTGTCATGCTCAGTTTTAGAATCTATTTCTTTCTACTATGTCTGATTTGCCGCCAGTGGATAGGGTTCCATCCAAGGGTTCTTCTTCTCCTCCTTTCCTCCCGCCTGATCAAGGTCAGTCTCCTTTAAGTTTTGAGATTGCATATGCTTTGTCAGCATTTCTCTAATTCGATAAATTCCAAGATGCAATTCAGGGGCAAATCCAAGATTCGATCTATGCAGTTTTGGAAGAGAAAAGAAGTGTCCAAAGGATTCTGATAATTGGTATTCAAGCTCGGGGACAACCAGAGATCGCTCAAAGTGGGTCAATTCAGGTTCCGTCATTTTAGGCTTAGTCTTCTGTTCAACCAATTCAACTAATTCGGTGTGTGTAGCAGCCCACTCAGCCTCCGCCTATCCTATTTTAGTTCGGTCAGGATATCACACAATCTCAATCGCCCGTAATTGCTTATCCAACCCAAGCTTTAACCCATACCTTTGAGCCTGGGTTTTACACTAGTACAAGCCAGCTTTCACTAACCCCAATAACCCCGGATCAGTTTCATCCCACTCAGTCAGTTTCTCCTGTCCAGTCCTGACCCGGTCTATTCCAACTGGATCAGAATCTATCTCGACCTTAAATGCCTCCAAAGTCCTTTATTTCTACTCCTCCTCAGTTTATTGTTGCTCTGAGGGGGACTGTTTACCCGCAAAACCCCTTCAATACCAATCTGCAAGTTAACTCTCTAGTCGAGCCCTTATCGATTACTTCACCATTCCAGTTTGGCGCACCATATCCCTCTAGCGACCAGGTCATACAACCTCCGGTATGATATCTGAAATTGAAGCTCTCATGCATCGGTTAGTGCCCCATTCATCTAGCGACCAAGTCGTGCAATCCCCAGGCATGACACCTAAAAAGGAGGCTCTACTGCATAAGTTCCTACTCTTTAGTTCTGAAGAGAGTCAAAAAGCAAAGCTTAAAGAGTGTGAAGGACCTTGTGCTATCCCGTCGCCGGCCGAGGTAAAGGAGAAACTTTCGCAAGCTAACAAGTCGAATCTCGGGCTGTCACCTCAGGATTGGATGATTGCTTAGGCACCAATTGTAGTAGCTCCTAAAGATGACAGAATGTTATAGGTCCGTGGAAATTACCCCTCAGTGTAATCTTAGCCACCTTAAGGGAGCGCGACCTCCTCAGATTCCTTCGCGAGCATAGAGGAGGAGAAGCATAACTTTTGCACGTATCATGTTCAGCAAGGCCACCATACTAATGAGTGTTAGAAGCTGATTCGGGACATCCGCCATTTGGTGGATGTAGGAAAGATAGTTGAGTGCGAAAAAGAATTTAACTGTCAGGGTTCACCCCCACTTGTTTGGCTCACCAAAGGAAGTTAGGGGTTTGCAAGATATCATTAGAGCCATCTTTTCCAAAGGCAAGAATCCCGCGAGGCCTATAGTGAATGAAGGAGGCAAGTCATCAGTCGAGTAAGCAAAAGTTCTAGATCTTGACCTGGACGATGCGCTAATAAAACCTACTGAGGATGATTAATCTACCAGCATCGCAACTCAAGACCCTCCGTCTGTGGAAGATGACTTTCCATTATATAATTTTCTTTTCCTGTATCTTTGATGTGAGCAATTATGCTTTTAAGGCACTTTAATTTAATAAAAGACTCTCTCTTTTTGCTTAACTGTTTGATGTCTCACCCAATGGGTCCATGCATTCATTTCATCACAAGCACAATGTGTTCAGTATTCATGACGTTTCTTTAACTAAAATAAGTTTGAGTACGGATGATAATCTAAAATGGTAACCACTTTCTAATGACCTAACCTTTGAAAGAAAATGAGAGATAATGAGTGCTTAAAAATCATGATAATGCTTTCACCTAGTCATCCTAGGCACCCAGGGTTCATCATCAGATTCCCGAGCATCTCATCTCCATACCTGAAACAGCAAAAGAAGCTCAGCCTTCCTGGGATAGGTCCATTATGTCAATCGATCCATCGCTGGCCTCATAGCTATATGCAAACTATCGAAGAAGTGTCAGCTGATTGTGAAGGAAGAGCATCGCTGGATCATCTTCAACAGAATTATGGCTTATCTTTTCTTTGCCCACCAATTCTCAAATTTCCCACCCCCATGCAAATTTGCCTTTTCCTAATACCCCATCTCTTCCACCTCTCCAAACCTTCCCTATTTCTCTCCTCCTTGGCCATTCTCAGTGAGGGGGACGCATATGATCGGTAAGATTCAACCTTCATCAGCTAAGGGGGAAGCCGACCTTTTCACTAACATTACTATCGAGAAGATGGCCAAGTTCCTCGAGAAATAAGTCCTTACTCGGTGTAGCCTACCCCATCTCATCATCCTAGTTATTGGGGTTTCAATCCTGAGGGGAACCCCCTGATCGATATAAAATTTGGGTCTGAGTGCCGCAGATCTTCACCGCACTGCCCATGAGCTAGTGGGATAACCAAAATCGAGAGTCTTATTGAACCCAGCGTCAAAGAGATCCCCATGGACTAAGGCACAGCCTGAGCAGCTTAAGTGGTCTTTAGAAATATCAAAAGTGCATAGAGAGGCTAAACAACAACCACTTTAAGAGTATCCGTTAAAGGCCAACGATCTGATTCTAAAGCAAGTAAAGCCTGTCAACACCGACCCAAAGGGGGAAATCCTGTCTAGATTGGTTAAGACTTTGCATATTCAGAAAAGCACTTGATCAAAGGGGCATGATTATCGATGATAATGAGTTCGTAAACCCTATCAATCAAAGCAGGTTGAAGCATTATCATATCTAACCAAAAAGAATCAAATCCAAAAAAGCGGCATATAAAAAGCACATATAAATCAATCACACGATGAGTGGTCCTCTACTGCTCGGGTAAAAATTAGGGTATATCCTGCTGATCGATATTCTACAAATCAGTCAGGCAAAAGTTAGGGTGCAAGAATAATCCGCTAGACTAAAAATTTGAAAAAGGGCGGTCTAGGAAAAAGTCAGGGTAAAGTGAGCTAAGAGAGTATGTTGGCTAGAAATCCTTCGTAGGCTAGTCAACACTAGAGTTTGGGTCAATAGAAATGATTATCATCAACATGTACTCAAACTTACTTCATCTAATGGAAATGTCACTTTTACTGAATCCTTTATGTTTGTGCTTGAATGAATATATTGGGCCCCTAGGGAGAAATGTTGTAAGTAAGTCAAATGTAGGGTTCTGTGCAGTCAACCCAATACCTTAAAAGAAAAGAAAAACAAAGACAAAAGGCAAAAATCCTGATAGACTAAAAAGAATAAAGGTCTATGCAAAAGCTGGGATGTTCCGCTGGATTGAAAACTCGAAAAGGGCGGTCCAGGCAAAAATTAGGACATGAAAACAAAAATAAGCAAGTCTGATGGGCCCGACACAATATCTGGGTCTATGCAAAAATTAAGACAATTAGAACAAAGATTACTGATTGCCATCGATCACATCAAGATATCTGCATTATTGCCATCAACATCAGAATGTAAGGATATGTTCGCCGGTCTAATAGATTCGAAGGACTCAAATTCATCCTTAGCCCGTGTTCGCTCCAATCTCGACCATGACCGAGCATCTTGATTCTACAATATCCTAATATTCTGAAGCCATCCTGGGTAGAATTCATTGGTAGTGATAGCGCCCAGTCGTTCATTATCCAAAATCTTGAGCTTTGCTTCATGCACCCCCCTTGTCTCCATCATGCCTGATCTAACAATCAATTTGCAGTCAAATTGCCGCGGCTTCCCTAGTTCTCCCCCAGGGGCATTCTTACCTAATCTGCGCAACATCCATAATCCTCCTCCAGAGGCATTCTTGTCTTATCCGTGCAAAGCAATTCCATGTATCCTCCCTTTTTAGGCAAGTCAATCTTTCCCCGAATTGAGCAAAGTCGATCAAGTAAGTTAACCTATTAGCTTGAAGATTACCAGTTCGAGTATCTCATGCATTCATACATTCATGCATAATGTTCATGTCTATTATTCTATGTTGAATTCCACAGGAAACAAAGTAAGGAAAAATATCCTCGGGTTATGCGCTCAACTTCCAAGCAAGAGCCTATATCAAGGGGCATCTCAGAATTGTCTTCTGTCCTACATTCGAAGACGGAATTTCTCCCTGGGGCACATTAGCTAGTCTCAGTGCTCAACATTGGCAGTTTCTCTAACCTCCCGAAAATCTCAACTCTTATTTATGTTTCTTCTGTTTTTATTACTTAATTGAAGGGGTAAAAATATTTTTGTTCCACAAAATCAATTAAGCAATAAAAATGCGATTTATATGGCTTACTAATGCTTTAAAGCCTTCTTAACAGGCACACCATGGGGCAATTCAGAAGGACGATCAACCCGATGGATCCTAAAATCAAAACTGAGAAGTTTCTCCCAGGGGCACCTCAATGCTAATACCTAGGGCACCTTAATGCAAATACCTAGGGGCACCTTAATGGAAATACCCAGGGGCATATCAGCCAGACTCGGCGCTCGGCCTCGACAATCTATCTGGACTCCCGAAAATCTCAACTTTATTTAAGTTTCATTCTTCCGTTTTTATTGCTTAATTGAAGGGGCAACATTTTTTATCTCGGTAAAATATATTAAGCAACAAAAGCACAGCACATGTCTCTCTGTAATATCTCAAAATTTCTGTGGCAGGCACAATGCATTTAGTCCAACGGTCTCCTCAGGCATTTTTTAGCAAATCCCAGTCCGACCTCATTAGAAGTCCTCGGCACCTTCCTATTAAGTTCTTGGCATGCGTTCCGATCTAGGGATCTCATTTGATATTCTTGGCATGTGATTTAAGCCAAGCAAATCTCAGTCTGACCTCATTAGACATTCTCAGCACCTTCCAATTAAGTTCTTGGTATGCGTTTCAGTCCAGGGATCTCATTTGATATTCTCGAAGCCAAGCATATCCCCGTCCGACCTCATTAAAAGTTCTTGGCACCTTCTAATTAAGTTCTTGGTGTGCGTTCCAGTCTAGGGATCTCATTTGATATTCCCGGCATGCAATTCAAGCCAAGCAAATCCCAGTTTGATCTCGTTAGAAGTTCTCAGCACCTCCTGTTAAGTTCTTGGTATGCGTTCTAGTCCAAGGATCTCGTTTGATATTCTTGGCATGCGATTCAAGCCAAGCATATCTTAGTCTAACCTCGTTAGAAGTTCTTGGCACCTTCCAGTTAAGTTCTTGGTGTGCATTCCAGTCTAGGGATCTCATTTGATATTCTTGGCATGTGATTCAAGCCAAGCATATCCCAGTCTGACCTCGTTAGAAGTTCTCAGCACCTTTCTGCTAAGTTCTTAGTATGTGTTCTAGTCCAGGGATCTCATTTGATATTCCTGGCATGCGATTCAAGCCAAACATATCCCAGTCCGACCTCATTAGAAGTTTTTGGCACCTTCTAGTTAAGTTCTTGGTGTGCATTCTAGTCTAGGGATCTTATTTGATATTCTCGGCATGTGATTCAAGCCAAGCATGCACCAGTCTAACCTCATTAGAAGTTCTCAACACCTTCTAGTTAAGTTCTTGGTGTGCGTTCTAGTCTAGGGATCTCATTTGATATTCTTGACATGCTATTCAAGCCAAGCAAATCCCAGTTCGACCTCATTAGAAGTCTTCGGCACCTTTCAGTAAAGTTCTTGGTGTGCGTTCCAGTCTAGGGATCTTGTTTGATATTCTCGGCATGCGTTTAAAGCCAAGCAAATCCCAGTCCGATCTCATTAAAAGTTCTTAGCATTTCTCAGTAAAGCTCTCGATGTTCTCGGCATTCCCCTTATCTTCGACATGCCTGATTCAACCTCCGCCCTCCGATAGGTCCGTTGATGATGTGTCCCATGACCATCCGAAGACAACCGCCTCAAGAAATCCCTACACCCCTTTTTCCAGAAGTAACCAACCAATCTATCCTAAAACCATTTGGGCCAATGAAGGCGATACCTAATCAATCTCTAAGTCAATTTTGTTCTTGATAGGTTTTTTATGGCAATCCCAGTAGACAATCAGTTCAGGAATCCGCATATCAGGTATTACCCTCTATCCCTTGCTCTTGTGTGAGATCACACTTGGCTTGCTAAGTGGTGATCTCCCGAGGGGCAGCCTGTGAGCACAGGCTTTTCGGTGACCCTTAGAACGATGATGACTTGTTGCTCTGACCTCATACGGTCTAGTTGTTCTATTCTTGGAAGGTTGAATCGTGTTTGGCAAGTACATTTTTTTATGATTTTGGACCTTTAGCAGCACTAAATATCATTCGCATGCATTTAGAATTAGTCGTTTCCTTTCCCTCGCATGCAGTAATTTGTTTTATGATTTTCTATAAGATCTGAACATTTTCAGCAAGTCTTGTTTATATTGTGGGATTCTTAACTCCCCAAGCTTTCCAGAATATCAAGAATTGCCTTAATCGGATAATCGTAGTGAAAGATATAAGTGTTGGAAAAAGAAATCCTAAATCTGCCCTAATTGCCCTAATGAAACCCTAATTAACCAAAACCATAATGAAACCCTACCTAAACCATAAGTAACCTAAACCAAACCCTAACCCTATTTCCAAAAACCCTAGCTACCCTCAGCCCCCTTTCACTGCCTCCACCGTAGGTGGCGGCAGTGGTGGCAGCCTGCCCTCCGGCAACGGTGGCCGCCACTCTTGTAGCAGCCATCGCTACTATTGTGGCGTTCACTACCACCCTTTGTGGCTGTGAACACCATCGGAGTGGCCAACCCCATTGTGGCCACCACCACCTCATATGGCATCAGCCACCGCCACCATAGTGGCAGTGGATGCTGCGGTCACTACGGTGACCGCCCTTATGGCGGTCACCGCCATAACGGCGGCATTGGGCTTGGCACGACTTGTTTCAAGTCATGCCACTTCGTTTCTCTCTTCGCTTGCAATTTGGCCATGTATTTTTCTCGAAAATTTGCCTAAGCGGTGGATTTTTTGTGTGTGAGAGAATATAAACCAATCCAAGAGAGAGAGAGAGGGACTTTTCTCTAGATTTAGAATTTAGAAATCACTTTTGAGAGAAAAATCAAGAATAAGAGAGAGAAAAGGAAGAACTAGAGAGAGAAAGCCTAAGAAAAGCATAGAATCCAAGTTTAGTCCTCTCTAATCTCGATTCTTAGTTGTTCTTAGGCTTTATCTCATAGCTTAAACACTAAATTCAGTTAGAAAACATAGGTTAAAATGGATTAAATAGGGTTTTAGAGACTTTTCCTCAAATACCACCTAAATAATCTGTCACTATTTTCATCGCCATTCTGTCGGAAAATCATTAAAAACTTGCCAAACATCCGATTCGAGTCTCCCAAGTTAGATTCACGGCCTAGAGGTAACAAAATTGAGTTCCCTTGATCTTTACTTCATTTATTGTCTATTGTTGCTATTCTTGCTGCTTTTGGTGTTGTTTCTTGGTTTTTTCCTTGGTGTTCTTAGAAAACCATCGGAAAATAATCTGACCTCTATAGGAATAGCCTTCACCTCAACTCCTATAGCCTTGACCGCTACTGTTACAGCGGTGAAGGCTATAGCTGTGGAGGTGAACTCCACCCCTATAGAGGTCCCATTATTTCTTATGATTTTTGGGTATTTACTTACCCAAATCCATAAAATCAACATTATTTAAGTGTTTTAAGTCTAGATCTATTGAAATATAGTTGATTACGACTTAAAACTTCAATGATTTTGAGTTTATGGATGCAAAAACACCGGTATCCCCCCTAAAAATGGTTTGACGCGGCCAAGGCTATAGTGACAGCCTTGACTGCTGCCGCTATAGCCTTCACCGCTGCCACTATAGCGGCCAAGGCTATAGCAGTGGTGGTCAGGGTAGTCAGCAAAGCCCTTTGCCGCTAAAAGCTATTTTTAGCCCTTTTTCGCCGCTTTCTTGCGTTTTTGACCTCGAATTCAACCCGAAAAATTTCTAAAAGTTTCCGAAAAATCTAAAATTGTTTTTATTAATTTTATTCTATTTTTAGATTTTTATTTTTTTATTTGGTTTAATATGCATTTTAATGGCCTAAAAATAGCTTTTTTAACAAAATAAATCTAAATAAATCATTTTCCACCAACTAAAAATTCCAAAAATATTCTGAATATATTAAATCTAGTTTTAGGATGTTTAGTTAATTTATTTCACCCTTCTTAGATTGTTAGATAATTAATTAATGCCCAAAAATTATGTTTTTATCCCCGAAAAATTCAAAAATATCGTTTTCTTTATGCTATGTGTTTATTTTCCGAATTTATTTATCCATGCTTTATTTATGATTATTCCTGTATTTCTATTGCCTCGTTTGGAGCCGGGTCCGAGTCGGTAATCTCGATTAAAACCTGGTTTTGCCCATTTATATATTTATCGGCTTGCTTATTTTCTCGCATTAGAAAAATGTATAGGTATTCGTAAAGCATTGTAATAATTTTATTTTCTTGCTTTGTTTATTTATCGCTTTCCATGTGATGTATGGCATATTAAACCGAAAACACCAAACAATAATCGGATTAAATCACATAAGAACTAAGGTCACGTTTATTTAAATATAATTGGCTTGATTTAAAAATTGAAAAGTAAGCAACATCATTCAAACCTAGAATCTCTATTTAAAGGTACGGTCCAACCGCCCGATGGAAATATCGTACCCAAATTCCCGGTGGAGATTAACTAGGTGGCGGCTCTATCTTAAAATACGGGATTCTAAGTCTCGTATCCCTTAACCCATAAATCAAATTAAATTTCAACTTCAACATCGCTTCTATTATCCATTTTCATCACTCTAAAATAAGGATCATCCCTTCACAGCGCTCATTATTTCTCTGCCCTACGTCGAAGAGCATTAAAGCTTACCATGTGGGCGGGGGTATCGGGGGTCATCGGCTCACAGGAAGATATCTGTATCCCTTTCTTAAGGCGGATGACTTTCCTAACTAATGATATATCCCTTTCCTAAGGCGGATGACTTCTCCTTGTATTAAGGCGGATTGACTTTCCTGACTAATGATATATCCCTTTCCTAAGGCGGATGACTTCTCCTCATATCCCTTTCTTAAGGCAGATTGACTTTCCTGACTAATGATTATGTATCCATTTCCTAAGGTGGATGACTTCTCCTCGTATCCATTTCTTAAGGCGGATCAACTTTCCTAACTAATGATTATGTATCCCTTTAAGGCGGATGACTTCTCCTTGTATCCCTTTCTTAAGGAGGATGACTTTCCTACTAGAGAATTCAGATAACCTGTTAAGAGACAATAAAAATGTTGGGTTAGTTACTGTCTAAAATAGAGATGTGTGGATAGGGGTTAGCCCTCGAATAAATTGTAAACTATGTTTAGAAATGTAGGGTTTGCCCCAACTGTTTTGAGCTGGAATACTCCTTAGGGGGTGACCCTGGGGGAGCTGACTATTACGGAGATAACCTTTGAATAGCTAGTCCATTTGGATTACCGGGGGGAAATTACTCGGGGACAGTTTTAATTGTTTAGAGGAAGGTGTTATTGGGGCATCCTGGCTACTGAGGAGGATCCTTGGAACCCATCTTGAGAAAGCTTGAGTAGTTGGGGGGTGCCCCTTAGATACTACTCTGATTGGGGAAATGGTTCCTTTAACCATCAGGTCATCGGGGATAGAGATTGGCTTCTTGTGGTGATATAGGGGGATGCCCCTTGAATGTTCTGTCTACTAGGGAACGAACTATCCTAATGGGGATGCTCTGTTGGAGAAAAGGTTCCCTTTTAGTTGGCATTCGGGTTTTGTCTTCTCTGACCTATATAGGAAAAAAGGTTTTATCAGAATATGACCTGATATGTGCTGGGGTTCTACCCCCAATTAACTGTAAAGTTTGAGTGAAGAGATGTTGGGTAGGTCCCAATTTTGGTATGCCCCTGAAGCGGCCTGACTACTGGCGGAAAATGGCCTTTGAGTGGCTTAACTACTTGGGAGCAAGTCTCCTAGACAACTTGGATTGTTAGGGGGGCCCCTTGAAAAGAGAAACTTAGCTGCCGGGGGGTGCCCTTGGAAATTGCCTTGGGTGTCTTGACCGTTGGGGGGATGCCCCTTGAATAGTTCACTTGCTGGGGAATTGATCCCTCTAATGGTCTAGTTGCTGGGAATGTTTCTTAGGAAGATGCCCCTCGAATGGTACTCCTCGGATGGCACCTTTGTTGGGTATGTCCTTTGAATGATGCCCCTAGGCGGTAGTGCGGCTGGGGGAATCCCTTCTTTTCCTATAGATACCTCTCCTTGGGTTCCTGCACATGATAAAGGAACTCGTAAGTAAAACTTTAAGATGCGCGGGTCAGGACTTGCCTTGAAAGAAAAGTCTGAGTTTAGTGATGTTGGGTTGGTCCCAACTCGAACTGGGGTGCCCCTAGTAAGCCCCTTCTACTGGCTGGCACTACTGGGGAGTGCCCCTAGGGTGTATGATGATGGGGGGTGCCCCTCGACTAGTTCCACTACTGGGAATTAAGGGATGTCCCTCGATTGACTTCTTAGCTGGACAAGTGTTTTCCTAGACGATTCTTCTACTGGGGATTTCTTATAGGATAACATTTCCTTGGTTCGAGTAAAAATCTCTTGAATGGACTGCTTAAGGATCATTCCCTTGAATGGACCTACATATGAAAAGTGTTCACATTAGTAGTTGTTCTAAAATGGCTTACCTTGAATCTTGATTGATTTTGTGAAAATAAAAAATTTTGCCCCTTCAATTAAGGATCAAGGTGAGCTAGGGGTTTTGCCCCTTATATAATTGTCATAAGGGTTTGAGAGAAGTGGGGTTGGCCCCAATTTGAATTTGATGTGTCTCTGCTATTTAAGGATTCCTACTCCCACTTGAAAAATTGCCTCGAGGTGTGAAGAGGGGACCTGTACGGGTGGCATTTTGCCGAGGTGAGACCCGTACGGCTGGGGATGGACCCCGTACGGGTCCCTTCTTAAGGGACAGAATGTCAAAAATTAGGTTTTCTGCAACCTTTTTCTGATGGATGGGGGCTTTGGTAGCTTCAGGCCTTGAATACAATGGAGTATAGAGAGTTCCTTTGTCGGCTACGCTCCAATCAGGTAAATTTCTTTTATGTTGAACTTATATCTTACATTTTAACCAACCATTAGTAGAAACTGCATTTACGAGGTTGTGATACTTACAGTGCCTTTGCTTTGTACAGGTCGTTCGAGACCTATAGGAGTAGATGGTTATGCATGGAGACATTGACGGGATACGAGTAAGCATGGATGATAGCTGCTTCATGTTGGAGTCTCCACTCTCCCTAGAGTGGTACTTTAGCGAGAGGGTCCGAGACTGGAGGACCAGTGTTATTTTTGAGAGACCAATCCTTCCCCTGTCCTAGTGGGAGTCTTCTAATCGTATGCAATGCCTGAGACGGATCAGGGGCTATACCTGTTAGGTGAGGGGGCTCGAGTGATATCGGTGGGGTGCTCCTATGCTGAGCTTATTGACTCTTTGCTTCTTCCTCCCTATGAGAGGATCCATTTCAAGGACATCCCCCTTGAGTTCCACTAGAGCTATAGCTGAGGCAGAGAGGATTGCTAGGGGTTTTTTCTCCGTCCAGGACCTGTTACTAGCTCAGGACGTACTAGCCTCGGTAAATTTCTTTTACCTGTAAAATATAACAAACTATACATGCCATGATATTTATATACATGTTCTAATCTCGATTCTTTTATTCATTAAAATTGCCTTATTGTGCAAACTTTAACTAAAGAATCTTTTGTCACGCCTGAATCCAACCAACCCCCCAGTGGGCCCTGCCTCTCACACAGGGGACAAGGGAGACCCACAAGTCATCAACACCTTACAGAAATAATTTAGTTCAAGTTTGCACATTTTAACCAATTTTATGAATAAAAGAATTGAGACCCAAATCTCGATACAAATGATGGAGTCGCCACCCAAGTTGTCTACTTGGGAAAGATATGCTTCCCTCTAGGCGGGAGACTCATACCTTTTGGATCAGAGATTTGGGTATTGGATGAGTCACTTATTTCTCATTTAGTTGATTCAAAATTACATTCACCAAGTAAAACCGTTTTGTTTTAATCATTTAGGAAATTATTACGAAAAGCTCATTTTCTACATTCTTTTATATATAATGCATGAGTTCAATAGTTTATAATAAAATACAAGCAATAAAATAGGGAATAAAATTACAACCAGGGGAAAATGGGGGAATTGTAAAGGAATCTATACATTTGTTCTAAGTTATAAAATAAATATGAATAAATTCGCCTACATCCACAAAGATTAGCATAGTCTATAGCACATAACAAATCAACATTTTATTGAGAAAAATGTGATTATGTTGTAAAGCCATAATTTAACTTTTGTAGGTTGATTTACTGGATTATTAGTGAAAATGATCGCATGGCAAATGGTGAGTTGGATTGATTTTAATCGATTAAAAGATGAATTCTGGATTCTGTCTGGGGCCCAGTACCCGTACGGGTGGGTGGGACCTGTACAGCTACCGGGGAGGATCGGTATGGGTATGGGGGACCCATATGGGTCCTGTCTGGCCTGACAGAGTCTTTGTTTGATTAAATTTCACAGATTAATGGAGGAGAAATGAGATAAAAATTGGATTTCCTTTTATACGAGTATGGCGTACCAGTACGACCACTATAGTTGTATATTAGGTACCAACAAGGCTCATATTAATCAGGACCAGACCCAAAAGTATTTTTATAAAATAGTCATAATAGAAGAGGCAGAGAATAATAGTAAAATAGCTGATATGTGAGTCTCTTTGAAACTCAGGAGCGTACCTTTACGCGGTGAATCTACTTTAGAGCGATTCTAATGCTGAGGTTAAACTTTGTCAAAGTGTAACCTCAAGAACATGTTGAATATGATTTTTCTATATCATATTTGATTCTAATATTTGTTGTATTGTGTGTTGTTATTGTGAAATGAAGACAATGGCCTCCTATTTATAGGGAAAATAGGTCTGATTGCATTAAATGACCGATTTTATGCGTTTATGGCAAATTATATTCTTTTATGACATTATATTTACATATGGCAAATTATATTTGCTATATGGCAAATCATATTTACTATATCGAATTATATTCTTTTATGGCAGAATATATTCGTTTATGGCAAATTATATTTGCTATATGGGAAATTATATTTACTATATTAAATTATATTCTTTAATAGCATAGTATATTCTTTTCTGACAGATTTAGGCATCGATCCACCCATACGAATTCCGGGTCGATCTATATGGATCGATCTGACCTGTTTTGCCCAAAACTTCCCAGAACTTCCTAACATCACCCGAAACTGATTGGTTTTGACAATTTTAGACCTTTTAGGGCTTAGGCGCTAGTTTCCTGAGGTTTAGGTTTGACAAAGTTTGACCAATCAACATTGAAACCATTCCAAGTAGACAACACCTATAGAAGAATGCATTGTCTAGCTCTCATCATTGTTTTGTGAGAAGGACTATTGAAATCTAGTGTCATAGACTGCCCCTCGTGGGATCATTATAGATGCGGATATATGATCTCATGATGTAAGCGAGGGTTTAGAAAATATACCTAAGGTGATGATATGGGTGAGTTCTTTCCTCAAGGCCAACTCCTTCCCTTGGTGTACCTTTCTTGAGGCAGATCACTTTCCTTTGCGGATGCATATCCCTTTCTTGAGGCGGATGACTTTCCTTTGCCAATGCGTATCCCTCTCTCGAGGCCGATGACTTTCTTGGGGGTTTAGGGTTCTGAGTTCCGATTTTTGCAGAGTAACAGTAGATAATTACTTGCATGAGGGAGAAAGGAATTTTTGGGGGGTTTATATAGAATTCCCAGAGTGAGGGTAATTTTGTGATCTGAATTCTGCTAAATTTAACTCTGTTGATGATGTGGCAGTTAAATATTTAAGAGAGAGATGAATGGCATTTAACCGAAGAATGGGAATGGTTTATTTTTGAAATAGCCTATTATTTTTTTACTCATGTAGCACCCAATAAACGTTTGAAATTCAAAAAGCAACAGTTACTTTTCAGCGCCTTTACTACCATATGTCCTTCATGTTTGCTGATGTGGCAATATTCACGCAACTGTAGAGCTTTTTCAATTCTTCTTCTTTTCCGGGGTCCTTGTCTTGTCAAGGATCCAAAGTAACTCTGGACTATCTTTCAGATTTTCTTCAAATCAGATTAGACATCCCAATTGACTCCCTTAGCTTGCCAAATTGATCTTTACTCATTGGCTTAGTAAAAATATCTGCTCTTTGTTCATTGGTTGGAATGTTCAACAATGCAACATCCTTTTTCATCACATGATCTCGGATGAAGTGATGCCTTATATTAACATGTTTCATCCTGCTATAAAGTACTGGATTCCTTGACACGTTAATGGCACTTTTGTTTTCACACATTACATCCACACATCCGGATTGGACTCCATAATCTTCTAGTTGTTGGTTGATCTAAAGGAGTTGAGCTACACAACTTCTAGCTGCCATATATTCTGCTTCTATAGTAGATAAAGCAACTGAAGTTTGCTTCTTGCTATACATGATACTAAGAAATCTCTAAGGAAATGGCAACCTCCAGATGTACTCTTTCTTTCAAGAGTGTCTCTGCCATAGTCTGCATTAGTAAATCCTTGAAGTGTGAAATTTCCATTACTAGGATACCATAACCTAACTTCAGTGGTTCCTAGAAGATATCTAAGGATCCTCTTTACTGCCTTGAGTTGTGAATCCCTAGGATTAGCTTGATACCTTGCACAGTAGCAGACTATATAGTATATGTCAGGCCTGCTAGCAGTCAAGTATAGAAGTGATCCAATCATTACTCTATATAGTTTTTGATCAACATCCTCCCCTTCACAATCCTTGGATGTGACTGTATTTGATCCCATTGGAGTGGACATTAGTTTGCTCTTGTCCATTTCAAACTTCTTCAAAATCTCCTTGGTGTGCTTGGATTGATTAATGAAAAACCGATCTAGACTTTGCTTGATTTGTAAACCAAGGAAGAAATTTAGTTCTCCCATTATAGACATGTTATACTCCTTCTACATTTGAGAGCTGAATTCCCTACATATCTTCTCATCTGTTGCTCCAAATATGATGTCATCCAAATAGATTTGGACTAGAATGATATCATCCTTCTTTTTCTTGATGAAAAGAGTTGTATCTGCTTTGCCCCGGATATATCCCTTGGATATGAGAAGTGTAGTAAGTCTCTCATACCAAGCTCTTGGTGCTTGCTTCAATCCATAGAGGGCTTTCTTCAGTTTATAGACATGATCCGGATATTTTGAGTCTTCAAATCCAGGTGGTTGCTTCATATAGACTTCTTCCTAGATAACTCCATTGAGAAATGCACTTTTGACATCCATTCGGAATAATGTGAATCCCATGAATGATGCAAAAGCACATAGAATCCGGATTGCCTCCAATCTTGCTACATGGGCAAATGTTTCTTTAAAGTCAATCACTTCTTATTGATTATAGGCTAGGGCAACCAGTCTTGCCTTGTTTCTCACCACTACTTCAGATTGATCTAGCTTGTTCTGGAATACCCATTTTGTGTCAATGATTGACTTTCCTCTTGGAGGTGCCACTAGATCCCATACATCATTCCTTGTGAATTGAGCTAGCTCTTCTTGCATGGATATCATCCAACTTTCATCTCCTTCTACATCTTGGAACCTTTTTAGCTCAATAAGAGAGACAAAGGCAGCATGGCTCATCATCCTGTTAAGTTGTCCTCTAGTTCTGACTGGATTTTGGACATCATCCAAAATGGCTGCAACCGGATGATCCCTATGAGTCCGGACTTCTCTTGGTAGATCTTCATGCTAGATTGGGGCTTGCTCCACTTCTGCCTCAACTTCCTCTTGTTGACCATCATTGAAGTTTATCTCATGTGGATTGAGATTAACTTGTGGTACTTCTAGATCAAAAGATATTCCTTCATCTTCTTCTTTGTACTTCTTGATTTGGAAGGAATCAGGAATTTTGGCTTCCTTCTCTTTTCCACAGTTTTTAGCTTCCGGAGTTGGGTCTTCCAGAATGGAACTTCTTTTTCCTGCATGGTTAGTCTCATCAAAATCTATATATATAGACTCTCCCATAGTTTGGGTTCGTTTGTTGAAGACTCTATAAGCCTTGCTATATGTTGAGTAGCCAAGGAAAATTGCTTCATCAAATTTAGGATCAAATTTTCCTAGTTTCACTCTATCATTAAGGATGTAGCATTTACATCCAAAGGCTTTGAAATACCCAATTTTGGGTTTCCTTCCCTTCCAGATTTCATAGGGAGTCTTTTCTATGGTCTTTCTAATGAGAGCTCTATTTAAAATATAACATGCTGTGTTTACGGCCTCACCCCAGAAATATTTTGGCAAACAATTCTCATTTAGCATTATGCTTACCATCTAAACTATGGTCCTATTTTTTCTCTTAAATACTCCATTCTGTTGAGGAGTATGAGGGGGTAGAGAAGTCATGTCCAATCCCCTTGGAGTCACAAAATTAAGCAAAGTGCTTATTTTTGAACTCACCATCATTATCACTCTGGATGCGTGCAATATTTATGCCCTATTCTACTTCTATCTGGATGAATGTTTTTGAGAATTGGTCAAAGGCTTCATGTTTGCTTGCTAGCAAGAGAACCCAGTCATCTCGAGAATAATCATCCATAATGACCATGATGTATTCTCTTCTACCTAAACTCAGTGGTTTGATTGGACCTAAGAGATCAACATCCTCAAGTACTCTTTTGGAAGGAATGTAGGATATGGAAGGGAAACTTTTCTTATGTTGTTTACCTAATTGACATGCAGTACATTAATGATCCTTATCAAAAGCAACCTTAGGCAAACCCACTACCAATTCTTTTGTGGCTAGTTTGGACAGGAGGTTCATGTTGACATGTCCCAACCTTCGGTGCCATAGCCATGATTCTTCTTCTTTAGACACCAAGCATATATTTTTCTTCTCATTTTTAATGTTAACAGAATAGACATTGTTTACTCTAGGTGCATAAAGAATGAGTTGATTAGACTTACTGTCAAAGATTGAGCAGCCTCCGGAGTCAAAGGTGACTTTTCTTCCTTTATCACAGAGTTGCGCTACACTTAGTAAGTTGAACTTTAGTCCATCAACCAGTGAAACACCTTCTATCTTTAATTTAGATCCAATTATTCCATGTCCAATGATCTTTCCTTTTTGATTTTCTCCAAAGCTCACTTTGCCTCCCTTCTTCCGGGTTAATGTGATAAAGGCCTTGTCATCACCTATCATGTGCCTAGAGCATCCACTATCAATGTACCAAGTATGTTGATCTACTGTGGATCTAAGGCATACCTGCAAAACAAATCAAGTGGGTTTGGGTACCCAATCATGTTTGGGTCCTCTCGGGTTATCAACCATTTCAGGCCAAGGATAAATATCATAATAGCCATTTTTTAATCTACATAATTTAGTAATATGATTGTTTTTCCCACAAAACCTGCACCTTGAGATGGGTCTATTCTGCTCTTGCTTCTTCTCAATCTTCTCAAGATCATCCTTCCCATAGTTCCCCCTATATCCAGCTTTTTGTACACTTGTAGTTGGCCCGGAGTGTATCCGAAAGCTGGTTGGGGTGCAACTTCTACTGCATAATTCCTTCTTAGTTTGGCAGATTGTTGTGTACACTGCCTTAGCTTTTCCTTTTTTATGCAGCAGTGTATCTTTGGGCTTGAGGTTGTCTGCAAACCTCCTTCTACTTCCGGTTGGAAGGTTTTGGATTTTTCTTGGCAACTTGATGTTGATTCCTTGATGCAGCTTGCCTTGTATTTCCTCTTGGTTGTGAGGGACTGGATCTCCTTCTGGATGCTTCCTTCATCAGTGTTAGCTCCCTATCTAACCCTGTCAAGTTAGCACTCAAGATCTGCACTTGGCTTTTTAGGAAGTTTTCCTCCACCACATCCATGTGCTTTGTAGTCCTCATCAAGTTGATATCTTGTGATATAGCTATTGGGAACTGACAGTCAGATTGAACATGCATAACAGGCATGGCAGAAATTCAAAATTTTGTCTCTGTACCCAGGAACTCCTATTAGTTGCATATAAATTAAATAAAGCCTTAACTAAATAATTCTCTACTTAGGTTAGCATGCAAAAGGGTCAGGCATACCATAATCGTAAATTATATTCTAGCATAAATATTTTATACTAAGCATGTTATAACTCTAAGCTATAACATAAGCATAAAATATACTAAGCATGCAAAACAATCTAAGCATAATTATTAAGTCTAAAACGCTTAAAGAAAATGACTTAATAATTAAACGAGAAAATAAGGAAATACTAGTTGAAGCGTGCTTTAGCAGAACTTCGTTACACAAGCCTCCAAAGTAGGATAGCCTCTATGAGTATCCACACGAAGCCCACCAACCAATACCTCCCAATGAGGAAGAACTGAAGAACCTTGAGTAGCTGCTAGGCCACTCCAAAATCCCACCCGAAAACATAAACGAAATTATTCAAGTTCCACTTGAATTGGTACAAATTGGAATGGGGAAAGGAGCCCCTACTTATAGTTGGAGCAAAGGCTCCACCTAATTAATACGGGATGGGTAAATACCCATCCTGCCCATTGGGAACACACGGATCCTAGTGGATCTGCGTGTTGCCCAAGGCAACCCTGCTTGCATAGCAAGCCGGGTTGGCCTGCCGCATATGAGCCTACCTTGTCCCGCAAGCTGGACCTTGAGGGCTTTCCCACGAGCCAAGCTCGCGGAGGCCCTTCTTGGGCTAGGTAAGCGCTGCACATGCGGTGCTTGCTCAGCCCAAGCCGCATAACCACGCAAGCTGGGCTTGCGTGGCACGCGACATATGAGTGCACTATGCACTTGTGTGGCCTTTTTTCTTTATAGTCACCACGAGTCCTTTCAAGCCTACGTGCGTAGGGTCCAACCCTCGCCTTGGCAATCCGATTTTTTGGCTCCCTTTTATTTAATGACCCTAATAAAATTAGTTACCAGTCAATAAATAAAAACTCTTTATTCCAACCAAACATTTATTTTATGACCCTAATAAATAAGTTGCCGGTCAAAATAAGTTCCTTAGTCTATCCAAAATTGATCCAATCAATTTTAACCAATTAAATAATAATCCAATTATTATTTATATCATATTTTTGTAATATAATAAATCTATTAGTTCTTTACTTATTTCGATGAAGATCCAATGTGTGTGACCTTATAGGATCCTAAAGTATTGAGCTGTTAAGGCTTAACCAACCCTTGTTCTAATAGAACCATTGGCTCGAGGTTCTAGACCATGAATAGAACTCAATTACCTTAAACGACTGTAGCACGCCTCTAGCAAAGGTCTACCATCCCCATTACTTGGAACGCCATTTGTGCTTATGACTTAATCCCGATTAATGCAATAGTTATCCAATGCGATGAACTCCTTCCATTCTTTAATATTAGTACCATTTGGTATATAGGGTTCGGTTAAAATGTTAACCCACTAATAGCAAGGTTGCTCCAAGCTATCCCAGTTATTTACTTATTACCAAAGTATATTACCTTTTACCATAGTGTGTTTCACTAGAAACAATTTCTATCAAACACATACTTTGATCAGAGGTTTATGACAATCATCACTTCAACAAGTGGCCAGGTACAACTCCTTAATATATCCGGAGTGATGGATTCTTTTTAACTACTCAGCTTATGAAAGTGTTGTCATCACTATGCCCGTAATCACCCATAACACCCTAAATTAATGAGTGTGTAGAAATGACCCAAAGTATAGCAATAGTACCACACAAGGTAACTAGTATCTCAAGTTTGAGGATATTCTCAAAGCTTATTACATAAAGATAAACACTAACACATTGATATATACACCAAGTGTTTATCTTACTGTAGTCTCTAATATATCTTCCAGATATATCCATGTGTCACACATAAGGCACCACCTTCAGTCCTTAGGAGATTGACTACTTGGACCCTTCCCAAGAAAGTTGACCACATGCTAGTCTTTCCGCTTCATCAATATCCTTTCTTGATGAAACTATGACTAGGGATAGTTTAGACATAATCATAATGGCACATGAAGCAGGTTCCACCAGATATAGTCCAACTATAATTTCTCTAACTTCATGCTACGATATGTCAAGGAATTTTGTATACATACATCAATGAATATATTTAACCAGCTATAATATATATACACAGACACACATTGATATAAACAAAAGAACAAATGCCTTTATTGATTAAATAAATTATTCATACTATTACATAAGTAAGATATATCACCCAACATACATTATATCCAACAATAGCTTCTGCATCTTCAGCCAATTCCATAATTTGTCATTGTATGGATTATATGGCTTTCGTGTTCTTTCTCACATTGTGGATCACCGCCTTTAAAGCTCTAGCAAGATCAGTGTTTACCTCAGTATTTGTTGATTCTGATTCTAAATCCCTAATTGGCTTAGTGTCTTGCTTGGATGACTTTCTTCTGGATTGTTCTGCTTCCGGATCTATCAGTCCCATAAATGCACAATGAGCAGTCTCTTCTTCTTTTGTTGAAGATGAACTGGTGCTTTCTTCACTATTGCTCTATGTGGCCACTATAGCTTTGTTATTATACTTATTTTCCTTTCTCAGCTTAGGGAATTTGGTTCTGAAGTGCCCCTTCCCCCCACATTTAAAGTAGGCAGCATCCTTCTCAGGATCTTTCTTTTCTTCCGGAGCCTTTTTTGGCTTATTCCTTCTTGAGGTGCCTTCCTTAGGCCTTCTTGACTCAAATCTTCTGGATCTTCTTCTCTCCTTTATCTTTAGGAATTTGTCAAAGTACTTGGCTAGCATAGCCATATTTTCTTCATTATACTTTGACTCTTTTGGCTGCTTTTCTGATCCGAAAGAGGCTGATCTGGCGAAGTCTGCCTTAAGAGCAATGGCCTTCTTCTTTTCTTCCGGCCTTCTTTCTTGTTGGCTGTATCTCTCTAGGGACAATTCTTGAGTCAATAGATTACCAATAAAATCATCATAACTATAGAAGTTTAAGTCATGAGCCTCCTCAATGATAGTCTTCTTGTTGCCCTATTCCTTAGTGAGACTTCAAAGAATTTTCTTGACCATGTCAACTTCTGAGATTTCCTTCCCCAGCCTCTTTAATTCATTTACTAGATTGGTGTATCTAGTATTCATCCTGCTGATGGATTCTTTGGGCTCCATCTTGAAGGATTCAATCTTTTATTGTAGTAGATCGATTTTGGCTTCTTTGACCTTATTTTTTCATTCATAGGTCACTTCCAGCTTCTGCTATATCTCTTATGCAGTTTTATATCCGAATATTATGTTAAATTCAACTGCACTAAGAGCACAATGAAGCATGTTAATATCATTTGCATTTTCATGCAATCTTTTTTAATCATTCTCATCCCATAAGCTCAAGGGCTTGCAGGTGGTTAAACCATCTACCTCATGAGTAGGCTCAGATGGACCATCTTTAATGGCCATCTATGCCATCATGCTTTGAGCATGAATGAAATTCTTCATCCTATTTTTCCAGAATGTGTAGTGTTCACCAGTGAAGAGTAGAGGTCGGGTAATAGACATACCGTCCGAAAGTAACTATGAGTTTTAGAAACTCATTTTGATTCTTGAATCAAAATATATGGACCTTTTGCTCGAGATTGTTAGATCTCTAGTTTGAGCACTTGCTCTGATACCACTTGTTGGTCTCTATGCTTAAGTTAATAAGGTCAAAGGGGGTGAATGACCTTTTTTCATGGAAATATTAGACTTTTAATAAGTCTTGTGTACCGCATTTGAATGTTTTGGATGTTTTGGGTTCGGATGATGCAAATAATATAAATTGCAATAAATTAAAGGCAATGTAAAGAAAATTCAAACACAAGAGATTTATACTGGTTCGGCCCCGCCTACTTCTGGTACCTAAAGGTTCCTTCCTTTGAGCTTTTCCACTTGTGTAATTTCTTTCCAATTAGAAGAAATCAAGCCTTACAATTGTCTCCGGATGGTAACCCCTTCTGGATGAAGGATATACCACTATAAGCACCGACTCCTAGCTGATTCCTCTTATCTTTAGCAGGATATACCACTTAGATTTCTACATAAACCTAAGCTGAGTACTACAGGGAGATCCCACTCAAAGCTCTTACTTTTAGCTGTATCCCAATCTCACAAGTCACCCAAGTCGGAGATCTTTACACTTTGTTTGCTCAATGGTTTTCGTTTTGGACTTCCTCAAGTTTATAACTCATTTGGGAATCCTTACAACTGATTTGGAAATGTTTGATTCTTGGAGCAATGTGTTTTCTGATTGTTTTAGCAAATTCTCTTGTTAATTGCTTTCTCAAATCAACTAGCACCTTCTCAACATGTGAAGCTTCCCTTTTATAGGTTTTGATCATAAATGTAGATGTTATAGGTTGGTGAACTTGTATTTAATCTTCACCGTTGATCAGGTAAGATGTGGTGCTTCCAAAGCGGTTGATCAATCCATTAGATAGAGATTTTGACCCATTTGAATTCTTGGGATTAAGGATGAAAAGTTGTCAGCGATTGTTTTCCTTGTATTTTAGTGATACACCAACTTTAGTACCAGTAGCTTTTGGGTGTGAACTCCACGCGCCTTTTTATTGGTCTAGGTGGAAAAGGTTGTTACCTTTTCCTCTGTCCAATGTCAGTCCTTTGTCCTTTTTCTTAAATGTGCTAGCTGTCATTTTTGTCTTACTTTAGGGAAAAGGATCTTTGACTTGGAGACTAAAAAGAATGGATGGAATGGAATTTTTTGAATCATTCCCTTTGTTTGAAATATTAAGTTTTTCGGATGTCTTCAGACTCAATATGTCCAGATTTGCCTTCTTCCGGATTCTTTTGCAATCAGTTCTTTCGGATGCTATTTTTAGGCGGTTCAAATTTTGTTCCTTTCCAAACTTGAACCGGATTCTTCCATTGCGTGCTTAGTCTTTTCTTGGATTTAAGAGATTACATATACTTACAAGTTTTGTTTTCCTTAAGCTTATAAGTTTTTGTTTTATTTTAAACTTGATCGAGATAGATTCTTGTTTGTTCTTCTGGATTATTGTTTTCCAACATGCCCGCCAGGAATTGGGGACACTCGAGTGGGTGGAGCACTCATTATCATCTACCTCCAAAAGAGGCTTAGTGCGATAGGAACCTACTACATCAACTTCTGTTACGTCCCTACACATTCTTATCGAAAGCCATAGAATTTTACTCTTCTAGGTACCTTTTTCCAGTGAGATTAGACTAGGTTGCTCTTTATTATCCTTGTGGTAATCAAAGGAAAATACCTTCAAAATTGTTGGAGGACACGTCTCACATGTGTTGTATTGTAATTCCTATATAATTAACCCACCATGCATTGATGTGATTTGTACATGGATACACTGGTGGGAAACAGGGCCTTTGGTTTCGGTTATATGTTGGCCTTTAGTTTCGGTTATGAACCGATGGGAAAGCCGCCAAAACCAATGGCCTAATCAGTTTGGCCTCGATTATTTTAATCAAAGAGAAAGAGCATCATTCTCCTCAGTTATTTAAATAACCGAGGAGAAAAAGCATTGAAATGGCGGTATTTTTACCACTTAATGGGCCTCGGTTAACTTTAAAAACTGAGGAAAATAACTGCTACTTTTTCCTCGGTTATTCAAATAACCGAGGAGAAAGTTATACTTTTTTTTAAAAAAATAATTAAATACACTAATTAGTGCCAAATACAAAAATCCGAATTACATTATCAAATACAAAAATGCCTCAAGAATTTAACTTAAGGCCACTAATGCAAGACATAAATGCCTCAAGTATTTAACTTAAGGCCACATATTATAACATGAAAAATATTAAATCACTAGGTAGTTAGTAGTAATCACCTGTAAATCTAACCACATATGAGCAATGGCCCAAAAAAAAAGAATTACACACATAGAGGGGGCACTGAGATATAAAAAACCCAGCAGACATAGCATCAAAATCGTAAAGAGAAGACAAAATATTTAATTTGATTATCATTCATATCAACTAGAGAAACAAAAATCAGTCACCGCACCTTGTATTTGGCAACCTCTTCACACACTTTCTTGAGATCACACTTTGTGAAAATCAAACCCACATTGCCCTGGTTCAGCTAAATAATAAAATTAGATCAAAACAAAACATGAACTCACTCAATGAAAGAAATAACCCTTCAGACACTTTAAAACCTATTCAGAAATAGTGTTACTCGCCTACATTGTGGGCGCAAGTTTAACCTACTAACACAATAATCGCAACTACAAATAATAACTTTAGCTAAAAATTCCAATTAGAGAACATAAAGCAGCTTGTATAATCTTGAATCCAATTGCAATTGCTCTCAATAAAATAAAGCCATCCCTATTAACACTAATAAATGCATAGAAATCGAATTCTATAGCCAGTTATATCTTTTTCTATTAGCCATTGTTCTTATATATTACTTGTAATTGACGACCAGATCTACTTACATTAGTTTATGATCATTATTACTATATTAGCCGACTAAATCTTGCTTTTAAAACTAATGCAGCAAATAGAAAACCACTAAACATGTAACTTGCTATTAATAGCAGAAAAGGAAGAAAATTAAACTAAGAACAACAATTGAGGATTGATAAATGGAATCTTTTTCAGATTTGAAGTGGTATAACAAATGTTTACAACAGTTTTTATTTCAAAATACTGTATGATTGATTCTCTACTATAAACTCTGCTAAAAATAATTAAATTCTATACTAAAGTGTAAATTTGAACATGAGCAAGAAGCTGAGTGAGTTTACTCAGTACACTATAAATCGAAGTTCTAAAAAAATCGCTTTTCGTATCAAATCATCCAAATTAGCAAATATCAACCAAATAGCAATAGCAAATATTGGAGGTTCTTATGGCACACAAAACAATCATAATATAACGAATTTGTATATAAAAAAGTTATAATTGAAAGGAATAGAAACATTACCTCGAACATCGAGATTTATATTCCAGAGAAGGGGCCAGAGGAACTTTTTACGCTTAGCAAAGGGATGAGATTGAGGAAAGTAGGAAAGATTGAAGAAAGAAGTGCAGTTGAGAGGCGGATGAAAGATGACAGCAATGGTGAGGGGTTCTCATGAAGGATTACTGCGTCGGTGAGCGGTTCTCAGAATAGACGGCACTGAAGGATGGCGGCCACAGTGAGGGGTTCTCAAGATGGACGATGGCGACAGGGAGGGGTTCTCACGAGGATGGCAACAAATGTGTCAGGTTCTCGCGATGATGGCAGCGACGATAAGGAGTTCTCACTAGGGTTTTAAACTTGAGATGGTGAGGGCTTCAATAGAGTATCTATGTTGTGGAAAATTCTAATGTGAACATTGTCCTTGGTTTTATAGATAACTGAAGAAAATTTGATTTTTTTCTTTGGTTATCTTAAAAACCAAGGAGAAATGTGCAATTCAGCCTAACAATTAAAAATTGGCCCCACGAATTCAACATTGATTTCGGTTATGAATAAAACCGATGCCCGACTAGCAAGTTAAAAGGCCCATTTTCCACTAGTGATACCCCATCCTATGCATGTACTGATCTTTTGGTTACTACCTTAGTTTAAGGCAAGAACTGACAATCTCATCAAATCCTCATCTCGGTCTGTCCCATGGCTCAACTCGGTCAATTTGTTCGGCCAGCAAATGCAATGCTCCTCACAGCTAGTAGTGGGTCTTATAGGGCTTCGTCAAGAGGCCATCTCTCAAGTTTGACACAACAAGGATCCAAGCCAGTTTTCCAACTTTGTGGTTTTGCCAAAGGGAATGACCCTCCCTTATTTCATGGGTTTACCCTATGGCATGACCTACGACCAAAAGGTTCATCCTATGACTCTCGATGACATCGCACCTTGGGATACTCCTCTTTTGAACCTCTTCAAGAAGATAAAGAAGCATGGGTTGATTTATCACCTCTGACCAGATGTTCAGCCAAAGCCTGAAGAAAGGGGAAACTTCTGTGTATACCATGTCATTTCCAGTCACCCGACTAAAGTATGTGAAGGTCTCCTCAAGGCTATCTCGATACTGATTGACAAGGGGAAGGTTTGTGAACCTAGGAGAAGAGGTGAGGAAATAGCCATGATCAACTCAGGATTAGAAGAAAACGAGGTGTGGAAGCTCATCCTAGAGACCAAGAAGGCAAGGGAAGAACCATCCATGTTCGATCTTATAGCTCTCAGGCAGTGGAGTAGGGAACTCGTTCTTGATTATTTCCATAGGTAGTTAACGGTCTTGGTAGCTCTTAAAAGGAAGCCTCATGAGAAGGAATTAGCTGATTGATTTATCTTTGGATTACATCCTCACCTTCGCAAGATAGAATTTGTGAAAGCATATAAGATCATTCTTGAGCGTTATGAAGCAGTCATAGAAGTAGAAAAGTGTTTCAAGAAAATGGAGGATAGTGACCCATCAAAGATTGAAGTAGACAAGGCCATCGATACTATCACTACTTCAATACACACCATCCTTTGCTTGGGGGATAAGAAGAAGACACCTATTTAGGAAGCCTTGAGAAACCTAGCCTAAGTCACAAGAGAAACCGTGGATGATGTGTTGACCAAGAAAAAATTGCAAGATCTGGACCGTGACCTAACTTACATCATGATGAGTGACCAAGAAGACCCTCCGCCTATGGAGGATGACAGTGCAATCATATGTAATGAAAATGATGTAGCCTTCAGACATGCTAATGATAATGATAGTGATTTTACTTACTTATGATGTTTCGCCTGATGGCCCCATGCATTCATCTGACCATACGCATAACAGTTTTAACATTCATGATGTTTCATTGCATGACATTAATTAGGGTGCTAAGGAAAATCTAAAAATGGTAACTACATCCAATGACTTAACCCCTATCGAAAAAAGAGAGATAATAAAAGTGCTTAGGAAACATGTTAACGCTTTTGGTTAGTCTTACGAAGACATGCCTGGGGTAGATTGCCAAATTGGTGTACATCGTATCTCAATTGTTCCCAAGTTCAAACTAGTCAAACAAAAGTTAAGAAGATTGCGTCCAGAGTGGGCCAACAAAATCAAAGTTGAAGTTGCTAGATTATTAGAGGCTAAATTCATTGAGGTAATCGAGTATCCAACATGGTTAGCAAATGTCATCCCAATCCTTAAGAAGGATGGAAGAGTTAGAATATGCGTTGACTTTCGTGACTTGAATAGGGTATCTTGGAAAGATGATTTCCCATTGCCACATATCGATGTACTGGTAGATAGTACCGCCAAAGCCGCGATGTACTCATTCTTATTTGGGTTTTCTGGGTACAATCAGATCCTAATGGACATCATCGATAAGGTAAAAAAGCTTTCATCACAGAGTGGGGGGTATATTGTTATAAGGTAATGCCTTTTGGGTTGAAAAATGTAGGGGCAACTTATCAGAGAATTATGACAGCCTTACTATATGATATGATCCACAATGAGGTTGAGGTTTATGTGGATTACATGTTAGTAAAGTGTAACAAAAGGGCAGAGCATCTTGAGATTTTAGACAGATTCTTGACGAGGATTGAGAAGTACAACCTACGTTTGAATTCGAAGAAGTGTGTGTTTGGGGTAACTTCCGAGAAACTCTTAGGCCATATCGTCAGTTAGAAGGGAATCGAGGTTGACCCCGACAAGGTTAAAGCTATTCAAGAAATGCCTATTCCTAGAACCTAAAGGGAAGTCAGGTGATTTCTTGGATCACTTCAGTACGTGAGTCGCCTTATTGCCAAGTTAATAATGGTTTGGGAGCCAATCTTTAAGTTGCTGAGAAATAACCAGCCCATAGAGTGGGATAAGTAATGCCAGATAGCATTTGATAAGATAAAGGCTTATCTCATGAGTCCCCCAGTCTTGAAACCTCTAATGCCTGGTGTGCGCGGGCAAACTTTTATGCTACAGGTGCATGGGCTCCCAGATTTTTATACAGGGAGCCACTGCGGTTCAAGCGCGGGGCTCGTTACAATTTACATGCGCTTGGCAACAGGAACTGTGGGAACCCTTTGGTGACTGGTCGTTAGAGAATTGTTTGGGTGAAAACCTTGTAGATTAAAGCAGGGTCGAAAGCCCTATTTTATAAAGTGTAAGAGTCTTCACTCGGTTTAGCTCTACTGGGAAATTACGGTATAGCCAATCCGGGGGGATTCCTATACTTATAAAGTAGAGATTTTGAGTCGGATAAAATAGTTACTTATATATTTGATTTGAGATATATATATTTAATTAGTTTATAAAAATAGTTTTCCTATGTCATTTTGTTTGTAAAACTTGGGAATAAATAATAATAAAATAAAGTGAAGCAAAAGGCATAAGGTTTATACCTGGGTGAGTAGTTCCTCCACCTTTGATGCTATAGACAATTTAATAAATATAAATGCTTATATTAATGAAATAAAAATGAATGCAGTAGAGGTGGGATAGAATCCAATTACCCTTACCTTTCAAGTGTCCTGAAGGCCAGTACATGCTAGAATCGAATGATTGGAAGATTAGGGTTGAGAACCTTGGGATTTGTGAAGATAGTTTATAACTTAAGCGCATCGAGAGTAATGGACTGTACCTAGGTATAGTTGGTGTTTGGAGGACAATATGAGGAAGGTTTGTGGCTAAAACCCGTCGATGATATTGAACTATAGTATTCTGATGGTATTTGGGAAGTAAGGCTAGGCTAGTTTATAACTAAAACTTGGCGAGGGAAGGGTTCTATACCTGAGTATAGTTCGGGGATAAAGTAAAGGAATTTTCGTATAGGCTCGATACTACGAGGGATTTTTAAGGAGAGGGATTGCTTGAATTCATATGATATCGAATTCTTATTGATTATTGTCGTTGAAATGCCGAGGTTTGGCTTCTTTTTATAGGGAATACACAACCGCCAATAGACACAAGTTGGGTGGCAACTTGTGTCGATCGACACTTCTTGGACGGTCATAGCCTCGCTGAGTCATTACTAGACTTTACACATGTCCAACAACCGTCGATCGACACATATGATGACCATCTATCGACACTCCTTAGACGGCTATAGCTTCGTTGAGTCATTGCTAGACTTGACACGTGTCAGCGTCGATCGACACTTGTAACAACCGTCAATCGACGCATGTCACAACTGTCAATCGACTTATGTCACCTAGGTGTAGTGACTATGCCTTGTATAGATTGAGAAAAGAATTATATTATTTTTCTAAGGATGTCCGTGTGTTTAAGTGGAAAGCCATGCTTTCTTTTTATAGAATTTGCAAAGTGACGATGGGCACTTATGTGGGGAAAATTGCATGGATTGAATTTGACAAGTGGCTTAATTGTGTTGGGTATAGCCACTAATCCAATATCTTTGGATGACACGCCAATGCTTGCTCGACCTACCATTTCTCTTTTGGAGTTCTTTTATACGGGACCGGGTATTTAATACCCCTCCCGTTGGATGCTTGATATATATGATGTTTATATATTATAATAATAAAAATTGTATATATGTCAAGCATCCAACGGGAGGGGTATTAAATACCCGATCCTGTATAAAATTTGTCTTCTCTTTCCATCACACGTGGTTTATTCACTTACCACCTCACCCTTTTAATTCATGGTCATCTCTCAAATTCCATTTGCATGACACATTACTGCATTTCTAATTTTGTTTGCATTATACGTACGTATGCATGCATTTTCACTTAATCTTTTAGTTCATTTCATGCATTATATTCATTTCATGCAATATTTTGTGCATTTGATATTTAATTAAGAAAGCCATTTAAAATTAGACGACACATGCATTGTGGTGAGTGATGGAATTTTGAGGTATTGACGGATAGAAATGTGATAGACGAGGTATTGAAGCTATTGGTTCGGTTTATAGCACTTTTGACACTTGGACATCCAAATGAGAAGGTATTAATCATCAGTAGGCCGGACGGACCATGCTCACACCTGGTAAACCACTAATTCTCTATTTGGCCATAGAAGAGTCATAGGTAGGTGCAATGTTAGTCCAAGAACAGGAAGACAAGAGCGAGCACACCGGCTATTATTTGAGTAAGAAGTTATTGGAATATGTGACAAAATACACGGTAGCGGAGAAGACGTGCAAGTCAATGCTATGGTTTACCAAGAAGTTGAGGCACTACTTCCAATCTTACAGAATTCACGCAGTTGCCAAGGTAGACCCAATGAAGTATCTTTGTCAATCCCCCACATTGGCTGGGAAACTCTCTCGTTGGCTTCTGTTACTGTCCGAATTTGATATTCAGTATCTCACAAAGAAGGTCATCAAGGGTACAACAATGGCTGAATTCTTGGCAAGTCAACCCATAGAGTCTGATTATGTTGAAAATCTGAATTTTCCCGATGAGCATTTAGCAGTAGTGGAAATAGAGAAGGCCGAATGGACGATGTATTTTGATGGGGCTATGAATCAAAAGGGTGCCGGTCTTAGGGTAATCATCATCACACCTCAAGGAGAGGTTATCCCACTGACCAAATGATTAGAATTCTCAGTCACCAATAATGGATCCAAATATGAAGCTTGTCTCTTCGATCTTGATGCTCTATTAAAAGTATGAGCAAAGGAAGCAAGGGTGATAGTAGATTCTGCACTGGTGATAAAGCATGTTGTAGGGGAGTGGGAAATCAAAGAAGTATCACTCAAGGCATACGTGGAAGTGGTTTGGGATTTGTTAGTACAGTTCAGTCAATGCATCTTCCAATATATACTCAAGGATGAGAACTGAATTGCTGACTCTTTGGCTACCTTGGCCTCCATGCGAGAGGGAGAAAAGGCTCAGCCCATCCGTCTGCTGCTAAGAGAAATAACTCATTCCCCATACATGAGAAAGTTCGAATTCTGAGCGTGGAGGAACAAAAGGTTTGTTGGTACAAAGACATTAAGAAATTCCTTAGAGAAGGAGAATGTCCTGGAGGGCTATCAAGTTTAGATTGCGTGACCCTCAAGAGATTGGCGACACAGTTCAAACTAGTTGATGAGGATCTATTTAAAAGGACAGCTGAAGGCTTATTGTTGAGATGTTTAACAGAAGAAGAGGCAAAAAAGGTAATGATTCAGGTGCACTAAAGGGATTGCGGTCCACATATTAATGGAATGGCTTTGGCTAGGAAGATTCAGAGGATGGGGTACTTCTGGACCACAATGAATGTCGACGGTGTTGACAAGGTCATGAAATGTCATGAATGCCAGTTTCATGGGAATATACAACATTTACCCTCATCCTAACTTCACAATTTATCTACTCCTTGGCCTTTCTCACCATGGGGGATAGATATAATCGGTGAAATTCGGCCATCATCAACTAATGGACATCTATTCATGATAGTATAGTTGATTATTTTTCAAAATGGGTAGAGGCCAAATCTTACACCAGTATCACTACTAAGAAAATGGCCAAGTTCATAGAAAAGCATATTTTTGCTCGATATGGGGTTCCACACTATGTGGTATCCAATAATGGGGTTCAGCTTCAAGGGGCCATGACTGAATTATTTGAGAAGTTCAACGTTGAGCATCACAGATCTTCTCCATAGAGGCCACAAGCTATTGGAGTAGTTGAGGCTGCCGATAAATCGATCAAGAGGATTTCATCCAAGATAGTGGCTACCTATAGAGATTGGGCTGATAAACTTCCATTTACAGTTTGGGGATATAAAACCAATGTAAGGACACCTACAAATCAAACACCTTTCTCCTTGGTATATGGGATGAAAGCCGTGTTACTTATCGAAACGAAAGTAAGATCTCTACGAGTGGCACTCAAAGCTCGGCTGAAAGAGTCAGATTAGGCAAGGGCTAGGTATGAATAGTTGAACGCAATAGATGAGAAGCGGCTCAAGGCACTAGACTACCTATAGATGTATCAGTAGTGCATGGCTCGGGCTTACAACAACAGAGTCAGATACAATAAACAACCTCTCAAGCCGGGCGATCTGGTCCTTAAACAGCTATGCCAAGTCTACACTGATGCTAGGGGAAAATTTAGGCCTAATTGGGATATCCATTTATTGTTAAGAAAGTTCTTGGCAAGGGAGGAATCAAGTCAAAAGGTTGCCATGTCAGCCGACAATGATGACATATGGCAATAAAAGCCCATAAAGGTAACTGTTACTTTTTGAATTTTAAAAGTCCATTGGCTGCTACACGCACTGTAAATACAACAGTTAATTCAAAAATAAACTATTCTCATTCTCCGGATAAACTGATTTCACCTCTCTCCTAATAATTCGACTGCCATGTCATCAATCCAGTCAAAACAACTAGAGTCCTAATTACCAATATACCCTCACTTCCAGAAATTCTATATAAACCCCTCAAAATCCCCGCTCTTCTTCACCCGAGCAACTACTCTACTTTTACTCTGTAAAAATTCACACCCAGAACTCTACCTTTCAAAATCTCTCTAAAATGGCAGCCACAAACACCTCCAACACCCTCAAAAGCCTACGTAGCAGAAATTTCTTTCAAATATCTAACTTGAAGGATACTAATTTTGAACCTCTAAATCTTAAAACCTCTGACTTCGTCATACCCTCATATCACTTAGGAGATGATTACCTATTCAGAACTCCTCCGTTCTTTACCTTGATTGAAGATCAAAGTCTGGGTGATTTCCTGAAGATAAATTACCCTACCTACCTGAAGCTTGTAAAAGAAGTTTTTGCTAATCTCAGTGCTCACAACCATTTTGATGCCTTACGCTCTGAAGTACAAGGGAAGGTCATAATTGTTACTCTAAAATTCTTTGAGAAGAATCTGAACATGAAGAACTCTGGTATAATACTGAGAAAAGATGGGGATAAGACTGGAGTTATGTACGATTCCAAACTATGGCTCCACAAGAACTACTTTGGCGACAACCTACTTCCCTAGAATGCCCAGATTCCTGCAGAACGCCTTGGCAAAGCTCATCTTGATAAGGAAAGGATCATTGACTATGGTTTCTTCCCTCCAGCACTGCATCTTGCAGCACAGGGTTAGAATTATGGAAGTAAACTGGCCAGTCTTGATCATTCACTATCTCAAGATACATGTAAACTCATATGGTGCCTTGATCATAAGAATTCTACAAGCGGCAGAAGTAGTTCTGACCGGATTTGAAGGCAATTATGGAAAGCTAATTCTTGAGAAGAATTTCCTCAATATCCTCTATAATGAGTAATAGGATGAAGAAAAGGCAAAACTGTAAAAGGATGAGCAAGAAATTAAGTCCCGAAAGACAGTTGATCCGAAAGAGGAGGCCCTTATCCCTAAGAAGCCCAAAACCACCAAAGCCAAGGCTAAAAAACAAATGGTTCCAAAGGAGATTGATGAGGACTCTCTTCCCCTTACTCAAATCCTAAGCTTAGAAAAGCCTAGGCCCAGGGGCAGATTGATTAAGGCTGCAGCAAAAAGGGTCAGCATGCGCTTGCTACAGGTTTGCCTCAAATTGCTACAAAAGCAATTGAGGCTGGAAGGAGGGAAGCCAAAACAACATTAGCTAAAATGGAAGAGGAGGAAGATGATGAGGAGACAGAGGATGAGGTTCCTCCTCAGAAGAAGCTGAGGAGAAAAGGCCATTGTTGCCCAGGAAAAGAAAGCCAGTGAAGGCAGAAGGCTCGCTAGAATTGTCTTGAATGAGGAAGCCAAGCAGTGCAGTGAAAAAGCTACTTTGGAAAAAGCCAAATCTAGCAAAGGGAAAAATTTTCCCAGTACAACAGAAATTGTGGGGAGAGATGATGAACAATATGACATCAATCAAGCAGTGATAAAAGACAACAACCAAATAAACTAGGGGAGAACAACTGAAGGACTCAGAGATTCATCTCAAGTTCCCCCAATTCTTGTAGACCTGAAAGATATGGATGAAATGTCAAAAATTCTGGAAGCTGACATATTCATCTTTACTGAGAGAACGGGAGCTCTTCCGAAAGATCTACTTGGATTTGGCACTATAATCATTACCCTTGAAAGTCCTGAAAAGGCACTAGAGAAGGATGTTGAGGAAAATGGCAACATGCCTAAGGGAGAAAAAGAAAGTCCTATAAAGGCAGTTGTAGGGGTGGTTGAGGACAGTTCCAAACTTCCGGAGGCTTAGGGGAAGAAGAAAAGCAGGATGATGTAGACCATTAGAATCAGCCACTACAAATGATAGAGGTAACCCCTGATCTCTTTCATCTTAATTATGATCATAAAGAGCACAACTTGGCTACAGTATCTCATAATGTAGCTAAGGATATAGTGCCAAACCCGGATGAAATAACTCTGGAGGAGGGAGGAATCTGAGATTCGGAGGTAATACTTCTATTGTGGACCCAACAGACGAGGCAACTTCGGAGGAAAGGGAGGTGGATAAGGGTGTAGAAGAGAAAGGAGCAGATGAAGGCTCCGGTTTAGAAGATAGTCCCTCCGAAGGCAGCTCTAGCTCCGAAGATGAATCGAGCTCATCTGATGAGAACTCATTCAGACCTTCAAACAACAAGTTTCCTCCTTGCACAAAATCAGTGACTCTTCCTGATGAAAACACCAAAGAATCCAAAGTCAGTGCCGCTCTTAAACTACTTCAGGCAACTTTTGACCAACATTAAGAAGGATTTATCAAGAAGAGTCTCCTGACAATCTGCACTCACCTAAAAGCAGTTGAGAAGGAATTGCTTAGGTGAAAATCTAATAAAGTAGTCTAAAAAGATTTGGGTAAGAACAAAGAGAGTTTGAAGTGTCTCCCCAAAATTGAGCAACAAGTCATTAACTTTCTAACTCTCAGAGCTCTAGCAGCAGCTTCCCTATCTAAAGTCAAGCCACTTCTGAATGACAAAAAGAAAGTGCCTCTAAAGCAAATTGAAATGCTAGTCAAGCCAATACTTTGGCCTCTGATAACAATGCAATTGTCCCAGAAAGAATGTCCTCATCCGCCACTGATCTATCCACAAAAATGAAGGACTACGTTGACTCCAAGTTTGAAAACTTGACAAAATTCATGGAAGATAGAGATCTAAAACCTACTCTGCTCAACCTGGAGACTGATCAGCAAATAACCCAGGAAATGCTTGCTCACTTCATAGATAAAACAATCCCCAAACTTAAAGAGAAAATCCTAGATGATATGGGTGGTGAGATACAGGCTAGGAACTTCGGTATTAAACAAATAATAAATGAATGGAAGAAGACTGTCTCCAAAGAGCTAAAAGATTAAACGGGATCTATCCATAACATCCAGAAGGACCTTAACAATGAAATCACTGTCCTTCAAGATGGAATAAATAAATTATCTATCTTCGGACTATCCTCATCTCTCGCAATTCCAAAAAGTCAGCTCATTCCTGTTCTGCACAACCTTGTTCAAGCCATAGGGGACTTAGGGTTCGTGAGCCAAAAAGGTATGACTACTCTTATCAAGGCTATGTTTCCTTATTTTGATTCTAAGGACTAAGAGCACATTCTAAGAATTCTTCCTCAAGTCTCACAATCTTATGATCAATTTTGGACGTCCCTTCGCCCCTATTATTTGACTCCGCCCATAGTAGATTATATTATTGATGAGCGGGCTAAAGGTAACAAAGACTACTCTATCTACTCCTCTGCATGGCAGCAATCTTGGGACAAGCGAACCTACATGGTTATTGATCCCCTTGATGGAAGCAAAAAGGAGGAGGAAGATCTAAGTCATCAAGGAGAAGGAAGTAGCAAGGGAAAAACGTTGCAAGTTCGGAAGAGTGGTCCATCCGGAGAGATAGTTAGGCTAGCTAAATAATTTTATAATAGCTAGATTCACTTTATATGTATTTTTGTAACTCGTAATACTGAACTTCATGATGTTAACCATTGTTAACAGCAGAAGTATATATGAAGTGAAAATTCTTAACTATCAAAACAATCGCTTCTAAAGTAGAATATGTAATTGTACTAAAACAAACTTAGAAGCAAGAATCAAAAAATTATAGGGGAGTTAGGGTGCTAATATTATAGGGGAGCATTGTAAAAAACTAAGTAACAAAAATCATACTTAGATCAAATACTCATATCCTATGCTTCGATGACTTAGGTTTTTGTTTCCAATAAATGGGGGAGATTGTTAGGAAACAATGATCCGGATAAAAATCTAAAAACAAATCCGGATCAAGTTTGAAAGAAATAAAAGCAATGATTGTAATACTCCCAAAACCATATGGAAATATCTAAACAAAGATCAAGATACAAATCATCCATTCAAAACCTAAGCACTAGAGGAAATCATCCGGAAAAAGTTTAGAAAGGAAACAAACTTCTGTCCTTCAAGACCAGCATCCAAAAGAATCAATTAAAGCCATTTCCGGAATATAGATCCGGAGCATATAGGTCTAAAAGACATCCGAAAGACCTATATTTCAAATATAGGGACAGTTTCAAATATACCTTCCCCTTTACCTTTTTGGTCTATGAAAGTCGAAGATCCTTTCCCCAAGACAAAGTCAAAATGACAGCTGGCATATTTCAGAGAAACGTCAAAAGGGTCTGACACCAGACTGAGAAAAGCTAACTACCTTTTTCTCCTAGACCAATAAAGGCGCGCGTGGAGCTCACATCATAAAGCAAATGGTATAAAAGTTGGTGCATCTCAAATTGACAAGCAAAATGATCATTGGCAACTTTCTATCCTCAATCCCAAGATTTTAAATGGATCAAAATACAGTCTAACAGACTGATCAATAGATCTGAAAGCTCGACATCATTGACCTGACCAAGGGTGAAGATTGAATGAAAGCTCACCAACCACAATGGCTACATGTATGATCAAAGCCTATAAATGGAGCTCTTCACCAAATGAGAAGGTCAACTGATTGATTTACAAAAGCAAGTAACAAAGCAATACTCATTCAATCAGTTGATACAATCCCTCCAAGAACCCTTGATTCAAAATCTGTTTATAAGGACTCCCAAGTGAAACTATAAACTTGAGGAACTCCAAAAACCAGCCCCTTGTTAAAAACCAAAAAGTTAGGATCTCCAACTTGGGTAAGTTGAGAGATAGGGATATAGCTTGAAGTAGGTGCTTTGAGTGAGATCTCCCTATAGGACTCATCTTAGATTTGAGGAAGAAGGCTAAGTGGTATATACTACTAAAGATAAGACGACTCAGCTAGAAGTTAGTGCTTCTAGTGGTATATCCTACTTCCAAAAGGGGTTACCATCCGGAGACAAATCTGTAAGGCTTGATTCCTGCTAATTGGAAAGGAATCCACTAGTGGATATGATCAGAGGAAGGAAAATTCGGGGACTGGACTAGTGTAAAATACTTGTGTGATTTTCTTTCTATTTTTCCTTATCGTATATTATTGTCATATTTCCATCTTTCGGATCTATCTTCTGGATTATAATCAAACATGCTACACTAAGACTTTTCTAAGTCTATAAATTCAGTGAAAAAGGGCCATTCACCCCCCTTACCCTTATATTTACTCTCACAAGGACCAACAGTCTCATGATCGAGTTGGCCAGTGCCTGCCGCCTTTGACCAGTTTGTCTCACCAATGAGTTGGTCATGGTCTACCTTGATTGACCAGTTTGTCTCACCACTGAGTTGGGCACTGTCTGCCACCATTGACCAGTTTGTCTCACCATCGAGTTAGGCACTATCTGCCACCATTGACCAGTTTATCTCACCATCAAGTTGGGCAATATCTGCCACCATTGACCTATTTATCTCACCATTGAGTTGGGCACTGCTTGCCGCCATTGAGATGTTTGTCTCATAATTGAGTTAGGCAATATCTGCCACCATTAAGCAGTTTATCTCACTAGGGAGTTGGGCATTATCTGCCACCATTGACCAGTTTGTCTCACCATCAAGTTGGGCATTGTCTGCCACCAGTGACCAGTTTGTCTCACCACCAAGTTAGCCACTGTCTGCCACCATTGACCGATTTATCTCACTATCAAGTTAGGCACTATCTACCTCCATTGAGCTGCTACTATGATTTCTTGTAAAATACAACTTGACATGGCACTACATGTCACAATCATAATGTGACACTATGAAATATAATATGAGAATACATGACACTGCATGTTATTAGAGTAACTCGACATGACACTACATGTCATCAACAAAACTTAGACATGACATTGCATACTATTATAAAACTAGACATGGCACTACATATCATGGATGGGTTGTGGTAAAGATCTCACTGGATCTAAGTCTCATTGTGTGCATCATAAAGATCTTGTTGGATCTAACATTTGGCTATGATGTGCCTAGGTGAAGATCTTGCTAGACCTAAGGTTTGGCTATGATGTGTTGAGGGTGAAGATCTTACTCGATCTAAGGTTTGGCCATGATGTGCCTTACTAGATCTAAGTTTTGGTTATTATGAGTTGAGGTAAAGATCTCGCTGGATCTGAAGTTTAATTAGTGAATTTCCAAGGGAATAGATCTCATGCATTATGAAGATTTTGTATGATCTAAGTTCGGATATGGTGTATGGAGGTGAAGATCTTACTGGATCTCAGGTCAGGCTATTGTGTGCCTAGGTGAAGATCTCAAAGGATCTAAGTTTGGCTATGATGTACCAAGTGAAGATCTCACTAGATCTAAGGATTGGCTATGATGTGCCTAGTGAAGATCTAACTAGATCTGAGTTTGACTGTGATGGTGCCGAGGATCTCACTGTATCTAAGGTCAGGCTATTATGTGTCTCGAGGAAGATCTCGCTAGATCTAAGGTTCGGCTATTATATGCCTAGGTGAAGATCTCGCTGGATCTAAGGTTTGGCTATGATATGCCTAGGTGAAGATCTCGCTAGATCTAAGGTTAGGCTGCGATGTGCCTAGGTGAAGATCTCACTAGATCTAAGGTTTGACTATGATTTATCGAGGTGAAGATCTTGTTGGACCTGAGGTCAGGCTATTGTGTGCCTAGGTGAAGATCTTGCTAGATCTAAGGTTAGGCTATGATGTGCCTAGGTGAAGATCTCGCTAGATCTAAGGTTAGGCTATGATGTGTCGAGGAGAGGATCTCACTAGATCTAAGGTTAGGCTATTGTGTGCCTCAATGAAGATCTTGCTGGATCTAAGGTCATGCTATTGTGTGCCTAGGTGAAGATATCGTTGGGTCTGAGGTCAGGCTACGATGTGCCTAGGTGAAGATCTCACTAGATCTAAGGTTAGGCTATGATGTACCGAGGAGAGGATCTCACCAGATCTATGGTCAGGCTATTGCATGCCTCGGTAAAAATCTTGTTGGATCTAAGGTTAGGCTATTATGTGTCTAGGTGAATATCTCGCTAGATCTTTAGGTTTGCATGTCCTATAGTTTAATTTTGGATTGAGGTGGGACTTATTTGGAAGAGCTTAATGCATTCTTATATCATGATGCGTGTGATGTAACATATTTATAATCATTGCTGTATGATGAGTTGTGTAAATACATTATGCATTAAGTGGGCACTTGCCCCTTGTTCAATTGGAGGGAGTGCATCTTTTAGTGGATTTACTTGTTCAAGCCTCCCTTATAGTTACTTTATTCTAAGTTGTAATTCAGGTAGCACTGGGTTGTGACTGGTAGGGTCTGCATCATATCACAAATTAGATATATGCCGCAAATTGAGTGATTTGTTTGCTTGATCCTAACTTTTGCATAGACCGCCCTTTCAGGTTTTTGATCTATCAGATCGGCTTAACTTTTCCCTGGACCACCCTTTCAGGTTTTCAATCCAGCAGGCTTCTTCTTTCATTTGTCATTTTTTTTATTTTATTTACTTTTGGATGAGAGACTTGGTGTTGACTTTTGCCTATCTCACCTTGCCCTGGTTTATAAGAGAAGATTGGATATGCTGGATCTATTTGTTTGTCCATAAGCTTGATTTCTATGATCCTTCTCTATTGTGCATTAGTATTTGACTGGACATCATCGTGATGGTTCATGCATATGATGGTTTGAATTATATGCTTGTTTAGCCATTTTACAAATGAATTTGCACATGCATTTGAGTATTTATGAAAATGTCTAACATGCAAACATTTCATTTAATGAAATGTAAAGTGGAAACAATCAAGGAACGATAGTTATCTTAAATGATTCACTCCTGCTACCACTAGCCGTGATAGGTTTTCTAGTTGATATCTCTCACCTTACGGTCTTAACTTTTGCCTAAGTCATTATTTTGGTTTTGGACTTAGCAGACCATCTTGAGTTTTCTTTTGTGATGATGGCTTTTTGGGTTTTCCATCTGATAGGCCTTTTCTTCTTCTTTTTCTTTTAACACTTGAAGTGATTCATGTTTACTGATGCTTAATCTGACATGGAGAGGTTATGGTTCCCCTTGATAAAGGATTTCTCCTGGATGAGTGAAGGCTTCGGTCATCTAAAGTCTTTTGAAATGAGGCTTGCTCTTGCCTTTGTGTCCTAGTCTGGTAGGGTTATGAGATCCTATTGCAAACTTTTCAGGAAGTTTGGTACTAACTAGAACCGTGTTGCTTTTAGGGTAGAGCTGGAAGATCTTCTAGATTTTTGGGGAGATAACCTTGAAGGATTATATAGTGATGTAGTGGAAGTGTGGGTATTGAAGGTCTATGGCTAACACAGATTGAGGAATGATGTCTATACCTAAGTATAGTTTTGGGCTAAGAGAAGGGATTTTTTTTTCTTATTATAGATTCTAGGGACCTATCGATTTGGGGATAATTTTGGCAATTCTTTGAGAGAGGAGTTCGGGAGGTCCCAGTTCTTGAGTGCTTAAATCAGCTCCAGGTGTGGGGTGTTGGCTCATATATTTTCGTACCCAGTTGGACCATTGTATAGGTTTATCTTTTTATCCTCCATTGATTGTAGTTATGAGGAATCCTCCCATTTGTTTTGGGCTAGTGCAAATCATAGTGACAATAAATTCCTCATATGCCTTGAGGGTGACAGTTTTCCTATTGTAAGGAATTTTTCATTTTTTGGTGTAAAGTGGAGAGTACTCCTTCAAGTGCGTGGAACTAGGGACATCCAGCAGCGAGGAGAATGTCACCGGAGTTTCATGGGTGTGAACACAATGTGTAGGAATGTAAATTTTGATGGAAATTGATTCCTACTATCGCGCATATCTCTCAAGGGGACATTAATGGTAGTGCATTAACTTTCATCAAATACCACTAGCCATCTGTGGTTCTTGGGCCTTGGTAAGAGTGCTCATTTTGTTAAGAGTTGATTGCAATTGTTTAATTATAGGTGCCTCTATTCCTTTAGGCCTAGCTGGCATATCCGGAAGTGGTGGAGCTATGGAAGTCGGGTTTAGTCCAATATAAGGGTGGTAGACTCTCCCACATGGTTTACAAGTCAATATGGTCATGGGTCTTGGATTCACGAGGCATCATGATGTTTGTACACCACAAATAAAGTCTCCTTCTATAGGTATGCCTTTTAAGGATATTGGTTATTGCCCCAGCTTTACTGATGAAGTTTCTGGATTTAGATCAATCATGCCCCTTTCATGCGACTTGTGGATATGGATGGATTATATCATACGTGATTGATTTCATTGAGCTTTTGTAATGCTTCAGGATCGATTATTTCTTCGGGATAACGTTGGCCAAGGACTCAGATCTTTCCCTTTTTATTCAAGAGGAATTCATGGCGGATGCCCTTTTTTATTATTAGAAATGCCGGAAAGGCGTTGGCTTTGTATTATCTTACTAGCCCCGTTGTGATATCTTGTATGTCACTCGCGGAGTAGCACTTCCTAAGTTAGTTGAGCATGAATCACTTGCTTGGAGGAACCCTTTCAGGATGAAGCCTTAGAATTATTCGTGTATATGAACCGGGCAAATGTTTTCAAGTGCATTTTTTTGTTCTCTCTTTTTCTATAGAAATAGTGTCACTTTAGATAGCTATCATTTAAGACTTCAAATTGTTTCCAAGCTAATTCCATGTTATGAAACATTGTGTATGTTAAACTTATTTGATGAATGCTTAAATGTATGTGCATATTCATGTGGAAAATATAGTATACACAACCAACATAAGCTTATTCATTCAAATCCAACTATGACATGATTGTTCACAATATCAAAGATGCATATGAGTGATAAGTTAAAATGTTGGACTTAGAGTCCAAACATTAGCTTGTCAATTACTTTACGTTCCTCTTGCAGTTCTTTCTAGACGCCGCAGTCCTCGGGTATGCTCTCTTTTTAGCTCTGGAGCCACAAAATATCTTTTATCTCTTGATCATTGACCTTGATCAGACCTGCTTGGGAAACTTGAGTTGAGGTTTGAATTGCTTTCCCCTTAGTTTAAGGCCTTCCTCTAGTAGAAAGTCTTGTTGAAAACGGAGCTTGTCTTGGATAGGATGAAGAGTTGATTCTGCTAGGCTCTTCCATCTTTCCTTTGCCTATCAATTGTCTGATATCATATAGCAGGCGATTTAATTCATTAGTTCGGTGCCCCTCGCCGACATGTTAGGTGCAAAAATTATCCTTATACATTTCATTTAGCTTCTTGTAAGGTTTCAAGCTTTGATGTAGACCAACAACTCTACATTTGTAAAATAATATTGCCAATGATTCTTTCCATGGGGATATGCCTCGTATGACTGGCTGATTTGGAATAGCTTCAATTGTTTTCGGAACATCATCCCTAATGGGTAGATTAATTATGATTTGGCTTCGATTGGATAGAGATATACTGTTGATGGTTGATTGTCCAATATTTTGACTCTTTAGCTAGTCGGCATGGAAAGATTGGATGCGTTCTCTAATTGGAGTATGGAATTTCGGTATTGTAGAAAGTATTTTTGCTACCGCATTATTAACCATTTGTAAGAATGCATTTGATTTTAAGAAGTCTGACACAACTTTGGATATAGATGCCGCAATGATCTCATCTTGGTTATAATTATCCATCCTGTTTATGTAGAATCTTATGATCAACTGGATTGTTCTTTGCACTGAAGTCGACCAAAGTGATCCCTTATGAACCACAAAACACAATGCTACAATGCCTAGAATAAAGTGCTTCAGCTAACCATCTTTAGACATTGTGGAGCAATCTTTTATCATAAATATTTTTGGAATGATGCATGTCAAACATTTGGCACATATGATGCAGGATGATTTAACTGATGGCGTGAAATAGGTTCATTGCTATGAGATTAATGATATGAGGGGAAGTATTTATATTATGAGGTGAAGCGATTGGTAAGATATGATGAATGAATTCACAAGAATTAGCTTTCAATGAATAAATGTAATACATGCATGCATTTGCATATGGTGAATTAAAGAGAAGCAAGATATTCGAGGGTGGTCTCTCTCTCTCTCTTATTTTTTTGGGCTAAGCCCAATCAGGGTAAACATAAGATTATGGTTAACATCTTAGAGATGTTAACGTCGTGTGCATTTTAGGTACCTATAGGATCGGGGTTAGCATCCTAATAAGCATAACATAATATTACATGATGCTGCATGTTGTATAAGTATAACATGGGATGACATGACGCTGCATGTCATAAGCATAACATATATAACATTACACCGCATGTTGTGAGCATAAAATAATATAACATGACACTGCATGTTGTATAAGTACAATATAGGATGACATGACGCTGCACATCGTATAACACAATATAACATGACACTTCATGTCATATAAGTAAAACATAGGGTGACATGATCCTGCACATCATAAGCAAAACACAAGATGACATGATGCTGCATGTACCATGGAAAACACAAGATAACATGATGCTGCATGTCACAAGAAGAACATAAGATGACATGACACTGCATCTCGCAAGGAAAGCATAAGATGACAGGATGATGCATGATGCAAGGAAAGCATAAGATGACATGATGCTGCATGTCGCAAGGAAAACATAAGTTGGCATGATGCTGCATGCTGTAAGCATGACACTGCATATCATAAGCATGGCATGGAAAGTTAGAACATGACATAACACTGTATGTCAAAATAAAAATATAGTGTGACATGACACTGCATGTCAAAGCATAGCAAATTAAAATATGACATAGCACTGCAAGTCGAAAGCATAATAAAGGATGACCTGACACTATATGTCATAAGCATAATATGGCATGACATGACATAGCATGTCAAAGCATGGCAAAATAAAAATATGACATGACACTGTATGTCAAAAGCATAATACAACCTAGCATGGCGCTGCATGTTACAACAAAAATATAGAATGACATGACACTGCATGTCAAAGCATGGCATTAAAAATTAATATATGGCATGACACTTCATGTTGAAAGCATATCACAAGATTACATGACACTGCATGTCATAAGCATATCAAAGGATGACATGACGTTGTCTGTCGTAAGCATATCATAAGATGACATGAAGCTGCATATCGTAAGCACATCAAAGGATGGCATGACGCTGCATGTCGTAAGCACATCACAGGATGACATGACGCTGCATGTCATAAGCATTTCACAGGATGATGTGACGCTGCATGTCATAAGCAATATAACAAGATGACATGATGCTGTATGTCGTAAGAATATAATAAGATGACATGACGCTGCATGTAGTAAGCATATATCAAGATGACATGACACTACATGTCAAAACATGGCATAGAAAATGAAAATATGATATAGCATTGCATATCATAAGTTCAGGGCATTGTATGTCATTTATATAAATTTGCATGGCATCGAATGTTAAAAGAATGGAAGTACATGGCACTGCACGTTATAAATTATATGGCACTGCATGTTGTAGAAATAGAATTACATGGTGCTAACAGAATTGCATGGCACTGCATGCCCTAAAAAGAAATTACATGGCACTACATGATAATACATAGTACTATATGATATAGGCACAAAATTACATAGAACCAACGGAATCACATAGCACTACATGTCATAAGAGTGAGATGACATGGAACTACATGTTCTAAGAATGGGATTACTAAGAATGAGATTACATGGCACTGCATGTTGTAAGCGTGGCGCTGCATGGAAATACATGGGATAAACACAATGTCGCATGGCATATCATGTTATGCATTTGAAACTTATCATAGAGCATGGTATAGAATATGTGTCATTCACATGGAATGTGGTATAAAATTGCATCATATAGCATATCATCTTACACCTATGTATCTCGCATGGTATTTGTATGGTACAACATCACACATGTTATATATGTGAAACACACAATATGACATGGTATATTGACAGCATAAGTCATTTGCATGGCATACACATGATATGAATATAACATTACATCTAATATCATTTTATACATATAAAATCCATCGCAAAACATGGTCTACTTATGTAATTTTTGTGGTCATTGTATTTTTTAAACATCGCATCACATGATTTGTCATGTTACCCATATAAAACACATAACATAGCATTAAGGATAAGCAAGGCTTGATGTCTTAGGCATGGTATTTGTTGTATGAACATACGTATCATAAGTAGGATATAATCATGGTATGCACATGGATAGATATATCATAATAATGGCATGGTCATGGTAGAGTCACGAAACACGTGGCGTGTATGGTTAAAATGTTATTGTTGTAAAAGATGTGGTCAATAATTCACAAATGAGATGCATAAAAAAGATCCACAATGAGAATTGTTGGTGCATGCATAGAGTGTACTCAAGGAGGGTCTTCTATAATTCTAAGAGTGACTCCTAAAGAATTTTATCGCCTAGTACCAAGGGTATGCGTGAAGTTTCTAATGCTTGCCCCTTGGGGGGCGATTAGTTTATCACTTAGAGAGTGATTGCTAAAAGATTTTATTACTTGGTACCTAGGGTATGTATGATGTTTCTAAGATTTTGTCCCCTTATGGCTTTTATGGAGCGCGGGGCGAATCAGGGAGTGGTCATTAGAGGATTTTATTGTGTTGTACTAAGGGTACGCACAAAGTTCCTAAGGTTATTCCCCTTATGGCTTTTATAGAGCGTGAGGCGATTTGGTCACTCAAAGAGTGGTCACTATAGATCTTTCTCGCTTATTAACAGGGATATGCGCGATATTCCTATTGTTTGCCCCTTATGGCCATATGTAATACAGGGCAATTTGGTCACTCGTGGATTGATTTCTAAGAGCTCTATCGCTATGTACTAGGGGTACGTATGAAGTTCCTAAGCTTAGTCCCCATATGGCTTTAGGGATATTTTGGTCGTTCACTCAGGGAGTGATTACTAAAGGTCTTTATCGCTTAGTACCAGGGCTATATGCGATATTCCTATTGTTCGCCCCTTATGGTCTCATATAGCATAGGGCGATTTGGTCACTCGCGGAGTGATTTCTAAGGGTTATATCACTTTGCACCAGGGGTATGTATGGAGTTCCTAAGGTTACTCCCCTTATGGCTTTAGGGAGATTTTGGTCGTTCACTCACGGAGTGATTACTAAAGGTCTTTATCGCTTAGTACCAGGGGTATACGCAATATTCCTATTATTTTCCCCTTATGACCTCATGTAGCGCAGGGCAATTTGGTCACTCATGGAGGGATTTCTAAGGGTTATATCGCTTTGTACCAGGGGTATGTACGAAGTTCCTAAGGTTAGTCCCCTTATGGCTTTTACGGAGCGCGGGGAGATTTTGGTCGTTCACTCAGGGAATGATTACTAAAGGTCTTTATAGCATAGTACTAGGGGTACGCATGACATTTCTAATTCACATTACGCTCAAGGAGCGGTATAAGGATTTTATCGCTTAGTACCAGGGGTAAACGTGATGTCTCTAATTTGCGTTATGCTCAAGGAGCAGTTTTATAACTTTTTTATCGCTTAATACCAAGGGTATGCATGATGTTCTAATTTACGTTACATTGAAGGAGTGGTTTTCTATTGTTCAATACTAAGGGTATGTGTGATGTTGTGCTTAGGGAGCAGCTTTGCTAAAGTTGTATTGTTTAATTCCAGGGGTATGTATGATGGTGCACTCTAGGAGCGGCTTTGCTAAAGTTGTATCGCTTAATACTAGGGTATGCGCGATGGTTCATTTGTATGATATGGCCATTTCACGCTATGGTTGCACGCAAATTGTGGTTAGCAGTGCATGGGATGTTTGAATAGGCAAGTCATTAGAACATGTACTTTTTATCTCTCCCTTCCAACCTTATTACTCCATCGTGGTGAGTATCTTTCTTAGGTGGGGGCTCTTTCCTCTGTTACCAACCTGGGGTAGACGAGGATGTATTCTCTTTTGTGATTATAAGAAAATCATTGGGTATCCCTAGGGGAAGTTTATAGGGTTATCTCGCTATATGCTAGGATAAGTCTAACAAGGTTGCAGTTGATGGTAACCGTGCATTATGTACTTAAGCCCAAGAACCCTAATCGAGTTCAGGAGCCAGTTTTCCACATTTAATATACTTAAACCTAGTGGCCTTAATCAAGCCAACTAGATTGTATTGTACTATGCAGGTTCTGGGTGGGGACATATGCAAATGCTATGTAGTAGATCCTAATGAAGTTTATAAATAAACTTTTTAAACATAAATCCTTGAATCAAATATACTTTCATTATTTATCTAAAATTGGTTTAAAATTTTACAAAAAAACCAATTATGGTAAGACCATATCCCCACCAGAGTCGCCATTGTGAGCGAACGAACTTTTATGCGACGGGTGTGCAGGCTCCTTAATTTTTATACGGGGAGCCGCTACTTATGGAGCGCGGGTCTCGTTGCATTTTATATGAGCTTGGCAACTGGGACAGTCCCTTTAGTGACTGATCGTTAGAGAAATGTTTTGGTGGAAAACTTGTAGATTAAAGCAAGGCCGAAAGTCCTATTTTATAAAGTGTAAGAGTCACCACCCGGTTTAGCTCTACCTGAAAATTACGGTATAGCCAATCCGGGGGGATTCCTATACTTACAAAGCAGAGATTCTGAGTTGGACAAAATAGTTACTTATATATTTAATTCGAGATATCTATGTTTAATCAGTTTATTAAAAATAGTTTTCCTATGTCATTTTATTTATAAAACTTGGGAATAAATAATAATAAAATAAAGTGAAGCAAAAGGGATAAGGTTTATACCTGGGTGAGTGGCTCCTCCGACCTCGATGCTTCAGACAATTTAATAAATATAAATGCTTATATTAATAAAATAAAAATGAATGCAATAAAGGTGGGATAGAATCCAATTACCCTCTATTACCTTTCGAGTGTCTTAAAGGCCGATACGTGCTAGAACTGAATGATTGGAAGATTAGGGTTGAGAACCTAGGGATTTGTGGAGACAGTTTATAACTAAAGCCCGTCGAGAGTAATGGACTATACCTAGGTATAGTTGGTGTTTGGAGGACAATAAGAGGAAGGTTTGTGGCTAAAGCCCATCGATGATATTGAACTATAGTATTAGGATGGCGTTTGGGAAGTAAGGCTAGGCTAGTTTATAACTAAAACTTGGTGAGGGAAGGGTCCTATACCTGAGTATAGTTTGGGGATAACGTAAAAGAATTTTGGTATAGGCTCGATACTATGAGGGATTTTTAAGGAGAGGGATTGCTTGAATTCATATGATATCGAATTCTTATTGATTATTGTTGTTGAAATGCCGAGGTTTGGCTTCTTTTTATAGGGAATACACAACCGCCAATAGACACAAGTTGGGTGGCAACTTGTGTCGATCGACACTTCTTGGACGGTCATAGCCTCGCTGAGTCATTACTAGACTTTACACATGTCCAACAACCGTCGATCGACACATATGATGACCATCTACCGACACTCCTTAGACGGCTATAGCTTCGTTGAGTCATTGCTAGACTTGACACGTGTCAGCGTCGATCGACACTTGTAACAACCGTCAATCGACGCATGTCACAACTGTCAATCGACTTATGTCACCTAGGTGTAGTGACTATGCCTTGTATAGATTGAGAAAAGAATTATATTATTTTTCTAAGGATGTCCGTGTGTTTAAGTGGAAAGCCATGCTTTCTTTTTATAGAATTTGCAAAGTGACGATGGGCACTTATGTGGGGAAAATTGCATGGATTGAATTTGACAAGTGGCTTAATTGTGTTGGGTATAGCCACTAATCCAATATCTTTGGATGACACGCCAATGCTTGCTCGACCTACCATTTCTCTTTTGGAGTTCTTTTATACGGGACCGGGTATTTAATACCCCTCCCGTTGGATGCTTGATATATATGATGTTTATATATTATAATAATAAAAATTGTATATATGTCAAGCATCCAACGGGAGGGGTATTAAATACCCGATCCTGTATAAAATTTGTCTTCTCTTTCCATCACACGTGGTTTATTCACTTACCACCTCACCCTTTTAATTCATGGTCATCTCTCAAATTCCATTTGCATGACACATTACTGCATTTCTAATTTTGTTTGCATTATACGTACGTATGCATGCATTTTCACTTAATCTTTTAGTTCATTTCATGCATTATATTCATTTCATGCAATATTTTGTGCATTTGATATTTAATTAAGAAAGCCATTTAAAATTAGACGACACATGCATTGTGGTGAGTGATGGAATTTTGAGGTATTGACGGATAGAAATGTGATAGACGAGGTATTGAAGCTATTGGTTCGGTTTATAGCACTTTTGACACTTGGACATCCAAATGAGAAGGTATTAATCATCATTAGGCCGGACGGACCATGCTCACACCTGGTAAACCACTAATTCTCTATTTGGCCATAGAAGAGTCATAGGTAGGTGCAATGTTAGTCCAAGAACAGGAAGACAAGAGCGAGCACACCGGCTATTATTTGAGTAAGAAGTTATTGGAATATGTGACAAAATACACGGTAGCGGAGAAGACGTGCAAGTCAATGCTATGGTTTACCAAGAAGTTGAGGCACTACTTCCAATCTTACAGAATTCACGCAGTTGCCAAGGTAGACCCAATGAAGTATCTTTGTCAATCCCCCACATTGGCTGGGAAACTCTCTCGTTGGCTTCTGTTACTGTCCGAATTTGATATTCAGTATCTCACAAAGAAGGTCATCAAGGGTACAACAATGGCTGAATTCTTGGCAAGTCAACCCATAGAGTCTGATTATGTTGAAAATCTGAATTTTCCCGATGAGCATTTAGCAGTAGTGGAAATAGAGAAGGCCGAATGGACGATGTATTTTGATGGGGCTATGAATCAAAAGGGTGCCGGTCTTAGGGTAATCATCATCACACCTCAAGGAGAGGTTATCCCACTGACCAAATGATTAGAATTCTCAGTCACCAATAATGGATCCAAATATGAAGCTTGTCTCTTCGATCTTGATGCTCTATTAAAAGTATGAGCAAAGGAAGCAAGGGTGATAGTAGATTCTGCACTGGTGATAAAGCATGTTGTAGGGCAGTGGGAAATCAAAGAAGTATCACTCAAGGCATACGTGGAAGTGGTTTGGGATTTGTTAGTACAGTTCAGTCAATGCATCTTCCAATATATACTCAAGGATGAGAACTGAATTGCTGACTCTTTGGCTACCTTGGCCTCCATGCGAGAGGGAGAAAAGGCTCAGCCCATCCGTCTGCTGCTAAGAGAAATAACTCATTCCCCATACATGAGAAAGTTCGAATTCTGAGCGTGGAGGAACAAAAGGTTTGTTGGTACAAAGACATTAAGAAATTCCTTAGAGAAGGAGAATGTCCTGGAGGGCTATCAAGTTTAGATTGCGTGACCCTCAAGAGATTGGCGACACAGTTCAAACTAGTTGATGAGGATCTATTTAAAAGGACAGCTGAAGGCTTATTGTTGAGATGTTTAACAGAAGAAGAGGCAAAAAAGGTAATGATTCAGGTGCACTAAAGGGATTGCGGTCCACATATTAATGGAATGGCTTTGGCTAGGAAGATTCAGAGGATGGGGTACTTCTGGACCACAATGAATGTCGACGGTGTTGACAAGGTCATGAAATGTCATGAATGCCAGTTTCATGGGAATATACAACATTTACCCTCATCCTAACTTCACAATTTATCTACTCCTTGGCCTTTCTCACCATGGGGGATAGATATAATCGGTGAAATTCGGCCATCATCAACTAATGGACATCTATTTATAGTTGATTATTTTTCAAAATGGGTAGAGGCCAAATCTTACACCAGTATCACTACTAAGAAAATGGCCAAGTTCATAGAAAAGCATATTTTTGCTCGATATGGGGTTCCACACTATGTGGTATCCAATAATGGGGTTCAGCTTCAAGGGGCCATGACTGAATTATTTGAGAAGTTCAACGTTGAGCATCACAGATCTTCTCCATAGAGGCCACAAGCTATTGGAGTAGTTGAGGCTGCCGATAAATCGATCAAGAGGATTTCATCCAAGATAGTGGCTACCTATAGAGATTGGGCTGATAAACTTCCATTTACAGTTTGGGGATATAAAACCAATGTAAGGACACCTACAAATCAAACACCTTTCTCCTTGGTATATGGGATGAAAGCCGTGTTACTTATCGAAACGAAAGTAAGATCTCTACGAGTGGCACTCAAAGCTCGGCTGAAAGAGTCAGATTAGGCAAGGGCTAGGTATGAATAGTTGAACGCAATAGATGAGAAGCGGCTCAAGGCACTAGACTACCTATAGATGTATCAGTAGTGCATGGCTCGGGCTTACAACAACAGAGTCAGATACAATAAACAACCTCTCAAGCCGGGCGATTTGGTCCTTAAACAACTATGCCAAGTCAACACTGATGCTAGGGGAAAATTTAGGCCTAATTGGGATATCCATTTATTGTTAAGAAAGTTCTTGGCAAGGGAGGAATCAAGCTTATTTATATGGATGGAAATGAGTTCGTGAATCCAGTGAATCAAGATAGGGTTAAGCGTTACCATATCTAGGTTAAAAGAACTAAATCACAAAAAAGAAGCACAATGAATAAAAGAAATAAAGAATAAATCACCCGAAGAGTGGTCCTCTATTGCTCGGGCAAAAATTAGGGTGCAATGCGCAAATCGGTCAAGCAAAAGTTACGGTACTCCAATGCAAAGAAATAAAGAATAAATCACCGAGCGAGTAGTCCTCGACTGCTCGTTCAAAAATTAGGGTGCAACCCGCTAATCGGTATTCCTCAAACCGGTCAAGCAAAAGTTAGGGTATCTAATGAAAATAAAGCCTGCTAAGTTGAAAACCTAAAAGGGGCGGCTTAGGCAAAAGTTAGGGCATAGAGAGATAAATGGTAGTTCCTTTCTGGAAAATCTGTAAAAGACTAGTAGGCAGTCGGAGTTAACCATTAGAAATTGTTACCATTGCCTATGTACTCAAATTAATCTCATCAATATACATGTTATGATTTACAAAGAATCTTGGTCTTATGAATGCATGCATGTCTTTAGGTGAAATAACACAGGTATGTGAACATCAGTTTTTCTCAGCATTTATGCATCTTTGTTGTTATCTTTACTGCACGTACGTTACTCAACAAAAGACAAAAATACCGATAGGTCACAAAAGAAATCAGGCCTATGCGAAATTTGAAAAGCGTCTACTTGATTGAAAACCCGAAAGGTCGGTCCAGGCAAAAGTTAAGATGAAAGAAAAAGAAAAAGCGTCTGCTAGATTGAAAATTCGAAAGGGCTATCCATGCAAAAGTTAAGATGAAAGAAAAGAAAGAAAAAGCTTGCTGGATTGTAAAATCGACAGGGCGATCTACGCAAAAGTTAAAGCAAAGAAAAGAAGAAAAGAAAAGTTCATTAAACTGAGCCATCAAGGACAGTTCAGGAAAAAATTAGGACAAAAAGAAATCAAGATAAATGTTCTATAGGTCATCTCATGCCAAGTGGCCTATGCAAAAATTAGAAATCAATTCAAAAGCGCTAGTTTTGTCAATTACAATAATTAAAGCATCATTCGTAATTGCTATGTCTCGCAACTAGGATTCCTTGAACTTAATTCTCCTATTGTGAAGTAACAGAATAGCATATATCCCAGAAGAGCTAATTCCAACTAGCCAACCTTGGTAATTCTCGTCAGTTGCATTGGGCCAGTTCAGTGTGATTAGGAACTTAGAGTGTTCAATGGTTAAGTCTCTCGCTCATAGCACTAGCTAAATGGGTCTCATTGTTAGTTATGCCAAGGGGCAACATGGGTTTCTAGACAACAATATTCAATGGTTCCAGTTCAGAAAAAGAAAGTTCAGCATGCATAAAAGTTAAAAAGTATAAATCTAGGTTTACATCAAATTAAGCCACACAGGGCCAAAAGTATCAAGTGTTCAGAAACTAATGGTTGCAGTCTAATCTAAGCTGTTGGAGGGTCCTGTCCTAGGCAGTCCTTCGGTGTCTGGGCTTGTGTATCTGCCAACAAATTGGCCATATCTATCATCACATGGTCCTCAGCCCTATCAGCTCCTATAGCAGGCATATCAAGGGACCTATTCTCTGAAGACCCTACAACATCCCCGCCAGCACCAACCACCTCAACATGATGATCGACCTCCTGCTCAGCCCCACCTCTCTAGGTCTCTATCAACGCCACTCAATAGGTAGAAAGGTAATCCTCAGATGCAGAATCAGATGGCTCAAGTGTCTATCTATCATCAGTCATCCAAGCCAGCTGGCTCTGCAGCACCTCGACCTCAGCCCGTGCCTGAGTAGCCTCTGCTCTAGCCCAGTCAGCCTCAGTAGTGCCTACTCGTAACTTCTCGTCCAAGAACCTAGCTCACTCCTCAAAGGTATCCAAGTCCTAAGTGGACTTACCACGCTCTATAGCTAACAGAGTCTACAGTGGAAATTATAAGATCAGTACACATATAAATATCATAGCATGCATCATGCATAGTTTGTTAAATTTTATAGGTGAAAGAAACTTACTGAGGCTAGTGCATCTTGAGCCAGTAGTAGGTCCCAGATAGACAAGAAACCCCTAACGATCCTCTCCACCTCGGATATGATCACCTGAAAGAGAATCATATCAGAATAGGGACATCCTAAGCAATTATAAAAAGAACAAGATTAAAGTAAAGAATTCCTCACATGAGTAGAGCTAGATGGGGTAAAGCCAATAGCAAGGACCGACTCCTCAACCTCCTTGAAAACTCGCTTCCCCGAATGATCAAGGAGCCGAAAGAAAGTATCTAAATCTATCCAGATGAACCCCTCTCTCACATTCCCCGAAGTGCGAGACCGCTTCATCGGTGACTCAAGGTTAGCAGGGCAGTAGCAGTAGACCTCTTCTCTGTGGAGGCAGGAGGCTATAATGATTCAAGGTTACACTTAGGGTCACAGTCAATTTTGAGAAGCAATAAGGTATTCATAAAGGCTAAGTTAAGAAGATACCTGAGGACAAGGAGTAGTAGACCTAGTTTGGCTCTTAGTACTTCGAACCACGAAAGCACCCCCATGGTTGCCCCTAGGTCCACCCTCATCATCATCATCATCATCGTCGCCATCACTATCGCTCGAATGGAACTCTAGGGGACGTCCTTGAAATGGATCCTCTAGTAGGTAGGAGGAGCAAGGAATTGATGAACACGGTGTAGGAGCCTCCCATAGACATCACTTGGGCCTCCTCGCCTAATAAATACAACCTTTGATCTATCTCAGGAATCAAATGCGGCTAGAAGACTACCACTAGGACAGGAGAAGGGATTAACCTCTCCAAAATAGCACTAATCCTCTCTCCTAAATACCAATTTAGGGCGAACGAGGACTCCAGCACAAAGTGGTGATCATCCACGCCGGCCCACATCCGCTTAATGTCTCCATGAATGACCATCCTCTCCCATGGGTCTCGAACGACTTGCATAAAGTAAATGCACTGCAAGTATTATATCTTTGTAAATACAATTTCTACTAATGGTTGTCGAAAGGTGAAGTACAGGTTAAACATGAAAGAAGTTTACCTAATCAAAGCACGGCTGGGGAAGGAACTCCCTATACTCTGCTACGGTCAAGGCCTAATGCTGCCAAGGCCCTATCCACCTAGAAATAATATGGGCCATCTCATGCTACCCGGGAAAACCTGGCCTAGGAATAAGTCAATACTCAAAGGCCCAAATCTGCAAAACAAGGTGAAGTCAGTTGCAGAACAGTTCGTGTAAAGGGTTAAAGCATAAGGGATTGGTTTAGGAATTACTAGTAAGATCAGATGGCATATCTTGAGCTCGGCCTACTGATCCCAAACTCCAACATCCAGACTATAGTATAATTGTGCCAGAATGGCCAAGCACCAATTCTTGCCCAACACAACGGCAAGATCCTCAATGGCTGAGAGCTAACCTAGTTTAGCTTGCTCGAGTAGACTAGAATGAAGATGAAGGTGAGGAAGGTCAGCAGGAAAGACCGGGCATACTAGTGCCTCTCTCCGCAATAACAAGGCTCGGCTGCCCAATCTAGTAACTATAGATGCCTCTAGGATAAAACCTAAGTAATCTCTCCTCATAGGCCTTTACCTCAGGCCGGGAGTGCCATCGATCGGCGTAGACATCGAAATGGGTGACATCCCTGCTCCAACCCAATCCAGTTAGTGTACACATATCTGAGGGGGGGATGGTGACCTCCCTGATCGACAGGTGGAAAGTGTGCATCATCTCGAACCATCTCTTAGTAAGATCTAAAATAATACTAGGAGCTAGCGTCTTTAGGGCCTGGAGGATGGCCCTGATAATATCAGTGAACCAAAATACGGGTTAACAGCTCGGTATATCTAGCAGTACGGATCTCCTCACACCACTTTTTACATAAGCTCAAGGCTCCCATAGTCTTTTACTAGAACTGCAAGGATAAAAACACAATTTAATAGGGTTAGAATCTAGTGGACAAGTCAAAAATCAGAAAAATGTTGCAGAAAACCAGGTTTTAGACCTTCTATCCCTAGAGAAGGGACCCGTAAGGGTCTGTCCTACCCATACAGGTCCCACTACAGCACCCGTACCAAAAACTAAACCCGTACGGGTCCCACCCCACCCGTACAGGTCCTCTACAAATAGTCCCTATATGAAAATTCTCCCAAAGAATCCAAACTCAACCAATCTCAGCCAAAGCTAATTCAAATTAGTCCTTAAAGCGTCTTAAGCTAAAGTTACATGTATTAGGCTCTATTTTAAGATCTAAAACACCCTAAATCATGCCGAAAATTAAGAAATTCGAAAAATCCCAAAAATGGAAAAAGTGGGGAATCGAACAAAATACCTGGTGTTTTGAGGCATGTGTGTTAGGAGAGAGAATCAAAGGCACTTCAGCAGTAGGAGTGAGCCCAAGAAATGAGTCCCCCTCGCAGAAAGCATACCTGACCAAAACCGGGTATTCTCGGAGCTTTGAATCGCCTACTTGGGGAAAATCTTTGTGCCTAATGAAGAAACGGTCGGTCTTTGGGATATTTTCATAAATCTTGATCGGTTTTTGGGAGAAAATCGCGAAAAATATCAATGTAGGAGAATTTGGTATAAGACGAGATGTGAGGGGTCTATTTCAATTTTAAACCCCCTCGAATAGGACCCGTACGAGTCCAACCCCACCCGTATAGGTCCCACTTCTCCAAACCCCCACTCGTATGGGTCCCCTTCTTCTATTAAGGGGGCAGTTCTGAGCCAGAACTTTATGAAAGCACCAAGGGCACATCCAGCCCAGACTAGGGGCCAACCCCACTTCTCTTAAACTTTGTATTTCAGTTAAATGTGGGGCAAAACCCCTAGCCCACCTTAATCCTTGATTGAAGGGGCAAAAATTTTTACCTTCATAAAGTCAATCAAAGAATCAAGGTAAGCCCTCTTTGAATTAATCACTAACATGGATAATATTTGTTTATAGGTCCACTCGAGTATGGAAAATATCCCTCATTAAACAAGTTTTGCAAGGAGGCGCTTCCTCAGTAGAAAAGGGCTTGCCTAAGGATGTTACTCCATTCCCCAATAGTGGAATTAGTCAAGGGACATTCCCCCCACCATTAAAGACCCTAGGGGCACCCAACCTAGGGGCACCCACCCTAGGGTAACTCCCTAGTAGTGGAATCAATCAAAGAGTATCCCCTAGGAGGCACTCACCCTTGGGGCATTCCCCAATGATCGAGCCAAACCCAATGTTTCTCAAACTTAGTTTACAGTTCATTCAGGAGCCAATCCCTACCAACATATCTTCATTCTTGATTGAAGGGGAAAAATTGTTTTTCATCGCAAAGTCAATCAAGAATCAAGATGTGTCATCTCAGGCAATAACTAACTCAACATTTTTATTATCTCTTAACAGGTTATTCAAATTCCCCAACAGGAGAGTCATACACCTTAGGAAAGGGATACATTAGTAGAAGAGTCGATCTGCTTTAAGAAAGGGATGCAGAGTCGGTAAGGAGAGTCATCCGCCTTAGGAAAGGGATACATCATTAGTCAGGAAAGTCAATCCACCTTAATAAAGGGATACGAGGAGAATTCATCTGCCTTAAGAAAAGGATGCGCACAATGAGAGACATACCTTCCCTAATAAAGTCACTATGGATACTCATTAGCAAAGGAAAGCCATCCACCTCAGGAAAGGGATACTCATCGGCAAAGGAAAGTCATCAGCCTCAGGAAAGAGATACTCATCAGCAAAGGAAAGTCATCTGCCTTAGGAAAGGCATACGCATCTTTGTGGTGTCAATGATGTGTGGGTCTCCTTTAGTGCCTTGGTGAGAGGCGGGGCCCACTAGGGCTTGGTTGGATTTAGGCATGATGAAACCTTTTTAGTTCAAGTTTGCATAATTAGCCAATTTTAATGAATAAAAGAATCCAGTCTTAAATCTCAATACAAATGATAGAGTTGCCACTCAAGTTATCTACTTGGGAAAGAGTTTTGGTACGGTTCCCACTGGGAGGGAGACTCATACCTTTTGGCTCACAAATTCAGGTATCGGATGAGTCACTTATTTCTCATTTACTTGATTCAAAATTACATTCACCGCATAAAACCGTTGTTGTTTTCATCATTTGGGGAATTATAACAGAAATCCTATTTTTCTACACTCTTTCACACTCGTTACATGCATTTACATATTACAATAAAGCACAAGCAATAAATGGGGAAAATGGGGGGATTGAGAAAGAACCTATAAATTTGTTCTAAGTTATAAAACAAAATGAAATAAATCCCCCTTTATGACGTGAATCCACCTTGAGGCGATCTCTATGCTGACAAAGAGTCTAGCCAAGGTATACGTTCAAATATAACTATTTAGGCGAGTATTTGTGTGGATAGAACCTCCCCTAAATCCTAATAAATGAAGCTAGGAATGAATAAAATGTTGACAATACCTCAAGGAATGGGTTTTCTCCCTATCTTATACCTCCTATACATCAACTATACCCTATCTATATCCACAAAAACTGCTAGAATATATTTTCTCTATAGTATCTGTTGTTGTATATTGTTTGTATATCTTGAAAAGCTGAGGAAAGGCCTCTATTTAGAGGGGAAATTAGGTCTGAATGCAATAAATCGCATTCACTATCTGATTTCTCTTGAAATTAGAAAGAATTTCCTTCCAAAAAGCCTGTATAGGCAACAACAGGAGTCGTACAGGCAGGGTAGGACCTGTACGGGTCTGAGGGCACCCTTACGAGTCCCCTCCAAGCATACGGAGGAAATGGCCCGTATGGGTCCACCAATGAAACCTTACCACTAGGCAGCACCCCTACGGGTCCCTAAGGGCAAACTAGGTCTCCAAACTTTGGCCAAACTCAACTCTGCTGTAGTAGGAACACCTCTAATGGATAGCACATGTATAAGATTTCACTATCTAGCTCTCATCAGAGAAGGACCGTTAAAATCCAATGCTCACAGCATCAGCAAAGGAAACTCATCCACCACAGGAAAGGGATATGCATCAGCAAAGGAAAGTCATCCACCTCAAGAAAGGGACATCCAGGAATGGAGTTCACCTCAAGAAAGGAACTTACCTATATCATCACCTCAGGTATAATATCTAAACCCTCGCTCAAATCGTGAGATCATACAAATCCATATCTGTAGTTATCCCACGAGGGGCAGTCTGTGAGCACTAGATTTTAATAGTCCTCATGAAATGATGATGAGAGCTAGATAATGCAATTTTTTATAGGTGTTATCCATTAGAGGTGTTCCTACTACTGCAGAGCTGAGTTTGACCGAGTCTAGAGACCTAATCTGCACTTAGGGACCCTTACGGGTCATGTCTGGTGGTATAGATCCACCAGTGGACCTGTACAGGTCAAATTTCCTATATACATGGGAGGGACCCAGATGGGTCTCGTATTTGCCTAAATAAGCTTTATGGCATGCAGATTATGACCATTTCGGAAGAAATCAAGTCATAAATGCAATTTATTGCTTTTAGACTCGATTTTATCCCTATAAATTGAGGGTTTTACCTCATTTTCAAAAAAGGAACAACTCACAAGAAAATATAGCATATAATTTAAGAAAATCCAGCAGTTTTAATAGGTATAGAAAGGGTACAGAAGGTATAAAATAGGGAGAAAACCCATCCCTTAAGGTTTTGTCCTCATTTTATTCATTTCTAGCTTCATTTATTAGGACTTGGGGGAGGTTTTGTCCACACAAATACTCATCTTAATAGTCCTAAAATCACCATCTCATCATCTACTTTGGCTAGACTCTCTCTCTCTCTCTGCAAAGGGATCGCTTCAAAGTGGATTCATGTCGTAAAGTTATGCTCCTGAGTTTCAAAGAGACTCACATCTCATTTATTTTATCGTTGTCTCTCATATTCTGCTCCATCTATATAAGTTTCTGCGTGTTATTAAACCAATTTTTTGTCCGGGCCAGACAGGACCCATACGGGTCCTCCCTAGCACCCGTACGGGTCCCACCCACCCGTATGGGTACTGACCCCCAAGCAGAACCCAAAACTCTTGTTTTAACCTTGAAAAATTAATCTGGCATCACCATTTTCCATGCGACCATTTTCACTAATAATCCGGTAAATCAACCCATAAAAGTTAAAACGTGTTTTCATAACAAAATGCGCTGAAGACCCATTATTTTTCTTTGATCCTAAAAGTCATCCGGGCACTATCAATCTCAAAACCGCCATGGTAACATAATCACATTTTTCCTGACAAAATGTTGACTTATAATGTGCTATAAACTGTGCTAATCTTTGTGGATGTAGGGGAATTTATTTCATTTTGTTTTATAACTTAGAACACATGTATAGGTTCTTTTGCCATTCCCCCATTTTACCCGAGTTGTAATTTTTATTCCCCCAGTTATTGCTTATACTTTATTATAAATTGTAAACACATGAATCGAGTATGAAAGAGTGTAGAAGAATAGGATTTCTATAATAATTTCTCAAATGATGAAAATAAAATGGTTTTACATGGCGGATGTAATTTTGAATTAACTAAATAAGACATAATTGACTCATCCAATACCCGAATCTCTGATTCAAAACGTATGAGTCTCCCACCCAATGCTAAAACTCTTTTCCAAGTAGACAACTTGGATGGCGACTCTATCATTTATATCGAGATTTGGTTCTCGATTCTTTTATTCATAAAATTGTTTAAAATGTGCAAACTTGAACTAAATGGTTTCATCATGCCTAAATAAATCAAACAAATGCCAGTTGGCTCCACCTTCTACCAAGGCGCCAAGGGAGACCCACACAACATCGCCACATCACACTTACGCTTCTTGCGATCCTTCTCCCCAATTGCTATTGAATCAAAAATGGCTTGAGATTGATGATCAAATAAGCTCAAAGAGTCCTCAAAAATACTGAGATAGCCATAGATGGTTGTGGAAAAATTCTAGACCAGCGACTCATAAACCTTCTGCGAGATGAAGTCCTGCTCTCTGAGGCATGAAAAGTGTGCTACAAGGGCACGAGACTGAGAGTCATTAACTCGAAACTAAGCATTCATCCCTTCCTTGGAAATCTGGGTGAGACTAGCCAAAGCCTTGGATTGGTTGTTTTCACTCAAGATCCTTTCAAACTTGGGGGTGCTTCTAATGTGCGAGAATACTTGCTTGTGAATCTGATTAAGAGCTTGACCATCATTGAATACATCAGCATGAATAACATTGATTTGATCACGAATGTGACCAAGCTTCTGGTGAAGAAATGGGTCTTGTTTAGGCTCTAACATCACAATATCGTTGCTCAAAGAATCTGATATATTCAATCATTTCAGCGCTTTCAAAACTTCTTCTTTAGAGGCCTTTATTCCGTCTAATAGCTCGTTCTTCACCTGCCTAAGCTCATTGGAGTTGCCTTGATTTTGATTAAAAGTAGTTATTAGCATATTTATAACATCAATCACAATGTTCAGATTTATTGTGTTAGCAATATTCTCCGTGCTTAGAATTCTATAACCATTAAGCATTGCTTGTAATCCCTGCAAAACTAGGTTAAACTTATCAATCAGAGAGTTCCAGAAATTTCTCTCTTCATTCACAACTCTGTTGTTGCTCTCATAAATCTTTTCCATCCTTTGTTTTAGCTTAGCAACCTCCATCTTCAAGTAATCAGCCTTTCTACCTGCAATGGATAAAATGGGCAAGGTATGGGATATAATTGCCTTCACCAATGAGAACTGAGTAGGAACTGACATGAAATGGGCTTTCATCTCCTCAACAGCTTCCATAAACCCTTGCACTGGCTCACTAGCCCTTGCAAGTCTCCTCAACACCTCCTCAGATAGTAATGATTTAGCTATAGCAGTATGAATTTCCTCCTCTATCCTCACTACTAGATACCTTTCCCTTCCCAATCTCCTAATCTCTCTAAGTAGCTCATCTTGGGGGTTGAATTGGGGTTGAGGTTGATTTGGTTGATGTTATGGCTATTCATTGTTGATTTCCTCAATAGTTGGACATCTAAGAATTGGTCCCTCTATCATCAACGGTTCATGTATAGGAGATCCAACAGGTGAAACAAGTGGGATGATGTTTGGGTAGGCTCTTTAGGTCAGCGGTGGAAGTGTTAGACTGGTTAGAGTTTAAGGTGGATGGTGATTGATTTTCAAGGATGGTTGAGGGTTTCATAGATATGGGTGTAGGTGAAAGGGGTGTTTTAGTGGAAAGGTTGGGGAATAGAAATGGGTCTTCTAGCTACTCCTCAGCCTTCTTCTCACTAGCACCTTCAACAATTTGCTCACTGGCCTGAGCTAGAGATGTTTTCTCTCAGTCAGCTGAGCTCCTTGCTCAACTATAACTACTACACCTTCTTCTTTATCCTCCAAATCTCCTTCATCTTTATTATCTATTTTCTTCATTCTCTTGAAAATCCTCCTCTTCTTTTCTCTCCTCTCCTCCTTAGCCTCCTCAGCAGACATATCAATAATCTGCTAGCCTCCTTCTTCCATATTTACATCAAATTCCACTGAGTTGACAACATAATCCTCTTGATCCTCTTCACTTTCGATCCCTTCCAAAGAACCAATTATCTCATTAACAGCTTCAGGGTTTGACTTCTTAGTTAAGCTAGCTATTTCTTTTTCATAGGCTTTTTTAACATCAAACTTAGCTTTAGCAACAATTTCCTCAGCTCTTCTCCTAATCTCATCTTTGAGGTCCTCTTGCCTCTTCTTTAGTCTCTTAGCTTCAGCTACCTTTACTTTCTTAGCTTCCTCAAGATTCTAGACTACACCAGTTAGTTTCTTAGCAACAAATTTCTTTCTTGGTTGACCAATTTCAGGCATAGGAACTAATGTAGATACCTGTCCTTGAGCCTTCTTAGAGTTAATCCCTGCATCATTTGCTTTCCTCTTTTTCAGCCCCTACAAAGGCATATCTTCTTTGAGTTCCTCTACTGCTTTCTTTTCTTCCTCCTTTTCCTTAGCAATCATCTCCCTGGGCTTCACATCCTTTGTTCCTATAAAAAATCTGGATCTTTTGGGAATAGGGATATCCATAGGATGAGAGCTGGCTAAGCTTGCTCCTTTTACTTCCTTCCTGGAGTCTCTCCTAACCTCCTTTCTACTTTCTTTCTTGGACTCAGTCTCTCCTCATTCCTTCTCTCTTTTCTTTGTCTCTGCTCCAACTCTTTAGCTACAAAAGTAGCTAGAGTCCGATCTTCATATTTAGGCTCAATAGGCTTCAATTTCATGGTAGCCCTTGGGTCCTTCACTCTAACCTCTCCCTACTTAAGCTTTATGTACTTGGTGGCCTTGGGTTTCTCTTCACAGTGAAAGTTATGAAAATCAGCATTACTGAGTACTCTAGACTCAATAACATTGTACATAATTACATTCCTCAATGCCTATCCTTCAAGGTCCAGCTTATAAGCCCTGCAAATTTCCATGACCAAATGCCCATACGCCACATGATTAGACACCTTCAAAAACCTGTGAAGGATTGCCAAAGGCCAGTTGATACTTGTGCCTTCTATAATGGCATAGACAAACACTCTTTCGAGCTTAGAGATACTTCTACTTGTGCCTTTCTTTGGGAGCAAAACTTTTGTCACTAACTTATGGGCTTCCTTCCCCTTTTTTAAGAATATAGAGGCTATTAGTTCTCCAGCCTTGTAGTCAATGGGTACGTCATAGTCCACTAGGAAATCAACATGCTCCTCATCTCTTACAGCTTGCATTCTTAGACCTCCTTATTTCATTCCCAAAAGATTTGCAATCAGCTTGGTGTTGGGGAACAATGATCTAAAAGAAGTTAACTCAAACCTACCATGCGAATAATATGTTTGAAGAAAACAAAATGCCTAAGTCCAAGAAAGGATCCGGACAAGATACTGAAGATAACAAATCCCTATGACCAAGAAGAGAGCATCCGGTTAAAGTTTGGAAAGGAAACAAACTATTAACCCCTTGAAAGCAACATCTGGAATAGATCACCATTGAATAGCATCCAAAATAAGATTGAGTCTGAAGACATCTAGAAGACTCAATTCTCAAGACGAAGGGAATTTTCAAATTTTCAAATTCCCTCCAACATTAGTCTGAAGCCAACAACCCTTTCAGTCTTGGAAAGAGAAAAAGTGACAGCTTGCACGCAAATTATAAAATGATAAAAGGACTGACACGGAGAGAGAAAAAGGCAATAACCTTTTTAAACTAGACCAATTGTATGGGACGTGGAGCTCAAATAACTGACAAAGCTACCTAAAATTTGCAAGTATAGAAAATGCCAAATAAATGATGACTGACACCCTTTTCTTGCCAATCCAACAAATGGGCCAACCAAAGAGTCTAGCGGACTAATCAACGACTTCAGATGTGCCATCTCATATCTGATCAATAGTGAAGATCCAATACTATTCAAATGGTATACAATGGCTACATTTATGATCAAAGCCTATAAAAGGGAAGCTTCACAAGTTTAGAAGATGTTGGTTGATTTCACGCAAGCTATTACATTGAGAATTCAAGCTATTGAATCAGTGACTTTAATCCCTCCATAAACCAAAAACACAAATCTATTTGTGAGGATCCTCAGGTGACATTATAAACTTGAAGAATCCAAAACCCCAAACCTTTGTTAAAACAAAGTACAAAAGGTCTCTGTGAGCACGGTCTGTCCCAAGCCTAATGATGTCCGAGACCTTTTCAGAAGATGGCAAGCCAGTATCGATAAAGGACCATGTTTCACCTAAACTACAAACCCCTCTGAGGAAACAAGATTCTGACATCCTAAGCCTAGTGTTGATTGACACTAATTACACCCCACATTGCATTGATCGATGCTATGCTATTGTGACGATCGATGGTGACACACATCAATTTCTCTGATGACTCATCAAGCCTACAACCATGACTCAGCAAAGCTATCACCACCTGAATTGCATCGATAGACACTTCCCTATTACATCGATCGACGCTCATAGGGGAATCTAGAGCTGATGTCTCAGCAAAGCTATTTTGACATCTATTGTGTCGATTGACCCTACCATATGTATCGATCGACGCTCCCAAAATTTCTATAAAAGGAAATCATTCCCAGCATTTCTAGGGCAATGAATCAATAGAAATAGCAAGCACAAGCAAAACTCGAGCAGTCCCCTCCTCAAAATCCCTCGTAGTATCGAGCCTATACCAAAAATATCCCAAAAACTATACCAAGGTATAGACACCCTTCCTTAAAATAGATTTTAGCCAAAAAGCTACCCACTCATTCCCAAACATTCAACTAAACCCACTACAAAATTCCTCGAGGTTATCTCCACAGAAATCTTGAAGAAATCCAAAGCAAACATGGTCCTAGTCAGTACCGGGCCTTCCAATCATCCTGCAACAAACGAAAGGTAACTGAGGGTCAAAGTATTATTTTTAGTCATGCATTCTTAACCACCTCATAAAGTAATCCGGTTATGTCGGGCCCACGCACTAAGGGCTAGGCCCGCAAAGGTCGTATTTCCCTAACTCATCTCTTTCGCTTATTAAAATAATGAAAGATTTCTCAAAATATGGTTTATCCAAATTCAAATGGCAAGTAACTATTTCATCTAAAACCAGAATCTCTCTTTTATTAGTATAGGAATCCTACCCGGATCGGCCGTACCACCAATTTCCCGGAAGAGCAGATCCGGGTGGTGACTCTAATATTATATAAAACAGGGACCTTGCTCCCATAATAAAAAGGCTGATCCCCAAAGGATTCCTCGACCCCTTTGTCCAGTTGGAAATGCCAAGTATGTTCACACATACAACGAGGCCCGTGCTCTAGTGGCGACTCCTCGCATTAAAACTCAGGAGTCCCGTATTGGTCGTGGCAATCCAGCTGATGATCCAAAAAGGGTCAATAAAAAAGGTTCGCCCGCTAACAATGGTGACTCTGCTGGAGACATAAATCTTTTTATGATTGATTTTTTCTTAAAAGATCAATTAAAGATGGAATTGTAAGAGTCTTTTGAATTTGGAATTATTAGGGTTTACTACATAGCATCTGCACACTTTCACACCCAGAACCTCGGTGTTCTCAATAGCTTGTCTCTAAAACTTGACTCAGGTTTGTATAGAGGCACAAAGTTGAGACACACTAGCCATGCATATTACAATATAATCTAGTCATCCTGATTAAGGCCACTAGGTTTGAGTATATTAAACATGGAAAAACGCTCTTGAACTGGATTAAGGTTCTTGAGCTTAAGTACATAATGCACGGTTACCATCAATCAAAACCTTATCGGACTTAGCCCATCATATAGCAATGCAGCTATAGCAACTTCCCCTAGGGATACCCAGATTTTTCATAAAATCATAGAAGAGAGTACGTCCTCATCTACCCCCAGTTGGTAATACAGGAATAGCCCCCCACCTAGGAAAGAAACTCACCCCGACGGAGTAATAAGGTTGGAAGGGAGAGTTAAAAAGTACATGTTTTCCTGCTCAAACATTGCATCACCCATGCACCACTAACCATGATTTATGTGCAGCCATAACATAAAATAGCCATATCACGCAAATGGACCATCGCGCATACCCTTGGTATTAAGCGATACATCCATAGAAAAGCCGCTCCTAGAGCACACCATTGCACATACCACTGGTATTGAGCAACACATCTATAGAAAAGTCGCTCCTAGTGCATACAATCGCGCATACTCTTGGTATTAAGGGACACAATCACAGAAAAGCCACTCGTAGAGCGCACCATCTTGTATACCCTTGGTATTAAGCAATACAACCATAGAAAGCCACTCCTATGGTGGACCATCGTGCATACCCTTGGTTTTAAGCAATACAACCATAGAAAAGCCGCTCTTAGAGTGCACCATCGTGCATACCCCTGGTATTAACTGACACAACCGTAGAAAAGTCGCTCCTAGAGCGCACCATCGCGCATGCCCTTAGTATTAAGCGATATGACCATAGGAAAGCCGCTCCTAGAGTGAACCATTACGTATACCCCTAGTATTAGGCATACACCAAAAAACACAACATCACCCCGTATCATAGGCGATACACATACGTTGCATAAATATGCATGCACCACATCATGCGCACAATCAAGTACTCACCTATTTTTGTTTTAGAAGCACACCGAAGGTTGCCTGTACTGGCATCCAAAAAGAAACAGCCTTAGAGAAAGGCCCCTGAGGAGGTAGATTTCGATGATCCCACTCTTGCAGAACAAAGCGACAAAATGGCTGATAACCACAAGACAACGCTGGAAGCTGTATAGGATATGATCCTTTTTGAGGATTTTGTTAAGAAGTTTGAAGCTATCATAAGTAATATGAGAACCGCCAAAATTTTGGGTTTCGATTCAGGTGATAAAGTTACGGAGATCAAAAATAAATTATCTGATTTTGAAGAAATGCTCCCTAAGCTGAAGCGCATTACTGGGCCATCTAGCACCAAATATACAAACCCACAAAAGTCTGAGCTTTTGATACTAGAGCCACTACCAGCTAATTTTATCATGCTTTACATTCCACCATTTGATGGCACGGGCTCCTCTGAAGCCATATTGAGGGGTAACTGCGCATAATGATTAGTATAGGCGTTCCTGAAGTCCATCGGGTAAACTTGTTCCAAATAACCTTACGAGGTCCTGCTACGGATTAGTACATGAAAATATCCAGCTAAGTGAAATCAAACTAGAAATTACTCAGTTATGCCTTCATTGAGAATTATGCCAACAACGTCTAGGTAGAAACAACCTTGCAAGACCTGGAAAGGGTCTGATAGGGTATTGAAGAGCCCTTTGAAGCCTATCATCGCAGATGGGTCGCAATTCAATCACTAGTGGACGGTGCCCCAAAAATGGATGCCCTAGTTATCAAACTGGTGGAGGGATGAAATCCCAAATTTTGAGAAGAACTGAAGATAAAGAAATTCCACACTTTTGGTGATGTTGTGGAATATGCCAAGAGGATTGAAAAATATGATGAAGAAGAGCGCATCAGGTAGGGAGAAGCAACATATTATACAAAAATAATTCGTAAGATAGGGTGGCTCCGCCAAAATCCTACTAGCCAAAGTCTTCCTATACCAAAAGGGAAGAAAAGAAAACCAAGGCTATCACTGCTGCAATCACTCTGACACCGCCTCAATCGATCTCGCCATAGACCGAGTCATTAGCTCAGATTTTCACTAAGCTGAGGAAAACCAGAGTTATGCAAAGTTTAAAACCCTTCGTGCCTCCATCCCTGCTGATAGAGACAACTTTTGTGCGTATCACGTGGTAAAAGGGCATAGAACTAATGAATCTGTTTGACTACTACGGGATCTATAAAAAATGATCCAAGAAGGGAATTTAGAGGAGCTGGAATGGAAGTCGAGTACCCAAAATAACCCGCTTCTAAACTTCAAATCCCATGTCAACACTATCCTTCTCCATGTGGATAATAACTGTCGGAGAAACAACACCCAGTTCAATCCTGGCTTCAGGACAAATGGTATTGAGTGGTAACTCTCAGAAATAGATAGGGTTGACACCTGTGCCAAAGAGTTGTCTGAGTCAGGCAAACTCACAGCTTTTAAGATGGAAAGAATCCGGTATGAAGGGGACACCAACGCAGTCACTTTCTTGGAGCAGTTCTATGACCTCCTCGAAAAATACGATGTCCCACCCTACAATATAGTCACTGTGTTTCCCATATTTCTCATAGGGGATACGATTGACTGGCACCTTTCCATGTCGCCTAGAAAATTATGGGACTGGGTAGAGTTAGAACACTAGTTCTTGGAAACCTTCCCTAGCGATAGACTCATAATACTTCAAGAATTCTCGATGAGGGAAATCAGACGATATATCTTATAGAACACAAAGAGGCTACCATACCCGAGTGGTGGCAATCAAGCAATGCTACAGTATGACTGGCAGACTTAAGGGATGCCAACCTTATGAGTATTGAGGATGACGGGATCAAGGTAGAACCTGATCTATTTAGCCTCCTGGATTCATTCTGACAGCCCTGTAGCGCTATGGCCCCACCTGTGCGAGCCATATTCCTTGATGATAAGGTTTTCGGTTGGTACAATGGGCTACCAACCAAATGTTATTGGGATCTTTTGGTTATAAATGCAAGCCTATCATGTACCTTTGCAAGTCATGACTCTTTAAATGTGGTATTAAGCCGGGAGTCATCTATTAAAAGTACAACTCTATGTCGGCCCCAGGAAGATGAAGCCGAGTTAAATCTCTACGAGGCGCTATTCATCAACACCATTTCACTTGACGAAGGAGAAGAATGGGGACTAGATAACCAAGATGAGGATCCCTGCTTCGACGATAATCCCATATTTGACGAGATGCATATGATTGAGAGAGTCTCAGCCTATGAAGACGAGCCTAGGGCGTGCAGACTCCTTAACATAGCCAAGTGGAAAGGGAATGAAATCAGGTCTTCTAGGGACTCTAACCCAATGAAATTCTTGAGGTAGTTCCTCCGAACATTAGAATTATACAACATAAGTGTCCTAGGGGCACCAGCCCTATTTCCCACATTCTTGGTCGGACAAGCCCAAGCTTGGTATTTCTGAATCTTACCCCACTAGCGATGGGACTGACCCATCTAGGCATTCACTCCTCACGTGTCGTTCTTTAGAAACGATGATGGATCCTACTCTTGGGTCCTTCCACCCTCCCCTGAGTGCATACATTTTGGACCCATATAAAAAATATATGTATGCATCCCTGTAGACAGGACGATACACATGATCCATCGCACCACCATCACCACACTCACGAGGTGTGAGGGAATGCCAAATCCGCATGAATTCAGAGAGTATACTTCCTACCAGAACCCTCACTTTGAGGTAGGGGAAAGCAATGGGAATCCCAATGAAATAGGTTCTTCAAATGAAGAGCCACCTCAGTATACCCATCCTCGGTCTAAAGGTGACCATGGATACTTAAGCAACGAAGAGTCTGCCCACATTCTGAGGGGACATGCCTAATCAGCCCTATACCCTTTTAGAGGAATGGAGTTCAGCGGCGGCATAAGCAACAATGAATTAGCCCGAGGACCAGAGGGCATGGCATACCTTGGCTTCCTGCCAAGCGTAACTACCACAGAATCGCGACGGGATGACAATCTTGATTATCCGAGCGATAATGAATACATGATGACAAATGGACACATTAGGACAATCCCTGCTAATCCTCAACTATGGGCACAAGAGCTTGTATGCTTCTAGGATCCGTCAGTGAAAGGGATTGCAAACCCTCAACCGTCGCCTGACCCTGAGTCCCCGCGCACTCAATTAATAAGAGAAGAGTTATAGGGAATCATGGATGGATCACCTACAAAAATTATCGCGATCAGGGATGGTCGCCTTACCGAAGGACTAGTTCTCCAAAGAATCCAATAAGAGAACAGGAGACCCCAGCGGCAGCGGGGACATTAGTCTGATGCCGCAATTAATCTAATGGCATTTACAAGTATCCAAGATGACAGAAGATTCTACAGAAGGCTCAACATAGGCCATGAATCTACAATCACTTAGGAAGATACCCATGGGACCATGCTCTTCCCTGAGCTACCATCGGAACTCGGATATGATGAGAGCGGGAATCCTTGGATCTACCTCACAATATTCACCGAAGTAATAAATTCAAGGGATGCACATTATCACCATTGGCCAGAAATCTTTGGCAACACTCTTGAAGGGAGAGCATTGCAATGGCACAACCAGACTTGGAATAATCCGGCCATGCACTGCTATTGCTTCTTTTGGGGCATTCTAAGTCAAGCCTTTCTATATCACTTCACCATGGAAGAGCTCGATGAGGGACCAAGGGGAGACCCACCTAGAATGGAGTCGTACCCCAGAGACGGGCCTACAGCCTAGGCATGCACATTCTTCACAATGGTACCCCATCCAAAAATCGTGGAAATACTAGACGAGTTGGTCCTGGCTCACTCTGATATCGTTAATATGATCAAAGGAAATGAGTCATAAGAACATGTGATAGACAAAATCCTTCAGCCGAACCCCACTACAGCATTATTAGCAGACGTATACTAGAAGCCAAAAGGCGCAAAGGCCACAGCTCTACACATACCAGACCTATACCGCTAAAAGACATTCCCCTTGAGGAGGATTTCAACGAATTTGTGGTGTTTGAGCCCGAGCATACTCCCCAAGAGCGACAGGAGCACGTCAATCATGTTACCCGAAGTGGGCCTGGTGATGTGTAGAGCCATGGCCAATGCTCTGCCAGCAAATAACCAGCCAAAGGAAATCGACATTCCTGTAGTCAAACAACTAATAAACACCCCTATGAAGATGAGTATTTGGGACCTCTTACGGGGAATCCAGAAGCACGGAAGGGCTATCATGCAAAAGTTAATAGAAATGGAGGCACCATCACTAGTCTCTCCAGTAGAAGTATGTGCCTTAATCGGACGCGGGATCCCCTGAATCTCCCGACATTATCTTCTCTAATTCAGACCTGTCAGACGATAGGCTACACTATAATCAAGCTTTATACCTGAAGATTGAGATACTGGATCAACTAATGCCTTGTGTCATGGTGGATGATGGCTTAACACTCAATGTCTACCCGCGAAAGATCCTACCAATCCTGGGGGTTGAATTAAGGAATTCTCAAGAAGTCTGGAATGGTTATTAAAGCATATGATAACTCAAAAAGGTCTATCTTGGGAACTTTTGAGGCAACAATAAAGGCAGGGGAAGTTGAGTCCCTCACAACCTTCACTATCATTGACATCCCGATCACGTTCTCCTTACTACCTGGTCGACCATGGTTTCATGCATTGGGAGGTATCCCTTCCACCTTGCATCAAAAGGTGAAAATCCCCTACAAGGGAAAAATAGTAACCCTTGAGGCCGATGAGGAATCCACTGTAGATACCATACGTGTAACCCCAGAATACGCAGGTGAATTTCTAACGACCACCATAGGGAGGGACGAAAAACAATGGTCCGAGTGGGTAAAAACTACATGGATCCGCGCTTAACCCAGGAGCTGGCCTCGGAGCACAAGAGCAGGGCCCCTAAGACTTCAAATTTGTTATAGGCTCCTATAGCCCCTCTAGGCTAGGTTATCGGCCCAAAATCCGACAAAGGGCATCGTCCTTGAGGTGCCAGTTGTTAAAAATCTTCGTTCGTCCTAGGGAAACCCTATACCAAGGCAAGCTCGAGCCTATCAAAATTGAAGAAGGAGAAGTGCCCGACTTTGAGATATTCTCAGACATTGTAGGCTTTGAATGCCCCACTCACCCGACCGATTACAAGAAGCAAACTGAGAAGAGGAAGAACTCATCCGCGAAAGAGGCCGCCAAGAGGCAAAACACAACGGAATAGTCAAGTGTCGAAGAACTAGCATTAAGGTTAGCTAAGCTAATGGAAGCCCACCTTGTACACAAGAAGATCGAGTCAAAATTGCAAAAAGTAGAACCTGCGGAGGAAGGAATAGACAAAATAATTGCTGAGCTAGCCCAACTTATGATCAAGGGAAAGTCCAAGGTCAAAGACATGGTCGCCAGCAGCAGTATAGAAATTCCTAATGAAGAAATTCAAATCCCAGAAGTCAATAATGATATTTCAATTTCTGATGTCTTTGACCTAAACAACTTGTATTGTGAGAATGATAATGACAATAAAATGAATGACTTCACTTATTTGTGTGGTGCTTTTGATTTCATGCGTTCACCTTACCATACATCGAGCATTTTTAGTATTCATGATACTCTTACAAAAGAAATAAATTTGGGAATCGAAGATGACCCCAAGAAAATATCAATTTCTAATGACCTTAGTCCAGAAGTTGAGGCAGAATTAGTAAGAGTACTCAAATAACATGTAAAAGCATTCGCCTGGTCCTATGACGACATGCTCAAGTTGATAGGGCTATTGTAGAACACAAAATCCCCACTTATCTAAAAATTCGGTCGGTTAAAGAAAAACTCTGAAGGTTGAGACCTGAGTGGGCCGAAAATATCAAGGAGGATCTAACCAAACAAATCAAAGCTAAGTTATTCGAAGTCATGGAATACCCGAAATGGTTAGCCAATATAGTACTAGTTGCAAAGAAGGACGGGAGAGTCTGAGTCTGTGTCGACTTCTACAATCTCAATAAGGCTTCACCAAAGGACGACTTCCCTTTACCACACATAGATGTACTAATCAACAACACAGCCAGGGTAGCCATGTATTACTTCATAGACAGCTTCTTGAGATATAACCAGATATTAATGAAAGTTATCGACAAATTTAAGACAGCCTTTATTACCAAATGGGGGGTCTACTGCTATAAGGTCATGTCGTTCGGACTCAAGAACGTAGGGGCAACCTATCAAAGGGCAGTCATCACTTTACTCCATGATCTGATCCAGAAGGAGGTCGAAGTATACGTGGATGACATGCTAGTAAAATTGCCAACCCCCGAAGAGCACCCGGCTATGCTCGATTGCTTCCTCACCTGGGTAGAAAAATATAATCTGTAACTCGACTGAAAGAAATGTGTCTTTCGGGTGACCACTAGAAAATTTCTAGGCCATATCATCAACCAACGACGCACAAAAATCGATCACGATAAAGTAAAGGTGATCCTCGATATGCCTCCACCTAAGATCGAGAAGGAAGTCCGAGGTTTCCTTGGATCTACAATACATGAGTAGGTTTATTGCAAGGTTGACCACTATCTACGAACCTATATTCAAACTCCTCAAGAAATAGTAACCAGTCATCTAGAATCCACAATGCCAAGAAGCCTTCAAAAAGATCAAGGCATACTTCTCTAACTAGTCGGTACTAAAGCCGCCTACACCGAGTAAACCTCTTACCCTGTACTTAGCCATTGAAGAAACCTCCATAGGGACAATGTTGGTACAAGAGCATGGGGACAAGAAAGAATATGCCTTTTATTACCTCAGCAAGAAACTTTTGAAGTACGAAACCCGGTACACCATAGTTGAGAAAACCTATGGCTCCATGGTATGGTTAACCAAGAAGCTCAAGCATTATTTTCAATCCTATAAAATCCAGGTGGTCGCAAAGGTAGATCCCATATGCCTTTGTCAAGCACCCTCCTTGGCCGGGAAATTATCCTGATGGTTATTACTTCTATTAGAGTTCGACATCGAGTATGTCACCAGAAAAGTGGTCAAGGGATGAGCCGTGGCAGAATTTCTGGCCAACCAACCTTAGAATCTTATTACATCGAGAACCTTGAATTCTAAGATGAACAACTAGCCATGATTTTGGATGAACCCCGAAGGTGGACCATATTCTTCGACGGGACGGTGAACCACAAGGGAACCGGTCTAGGAGTCATAATTGTATCCCCTGAGAGGGGATTGATCCTGCTTTCCAAAAGATTAGAATTCCCAATAACTAACAATGGTGCTGAGTACGAGGCATGTCTATTTGGCCTGAGTTTATTGCTCATATTAGGGGCAGAAGAAGCAGAAGTTGTTGGAGACTCCGCCCTTGTCATCAAGCAAGTAATAGGCGATTGGGAGGTAAAGGAAGAATCTCTTCGACCATACCTTGAATTCGTGTGGACAAAGGCATCCCTATTCAAGAAATGAGAATTTCGACATGTGTTGAGGGAGGAGAATCAAATGGCAGTCTCACTAGCCACCTTGGCCTCCATATTAGAAAACCCTGAGCAACAACCCATAAAACCGATAATAGTGGAAGTCTCAAACACTCCGTACCATCTCACCTCAATCACGCGAATCTCTACCAAGCAAGAGCCTTAGTATAGTGACATATTTCAATACCTCAAAAGTAGGACTTTCCCTACAGAGGTTATGGACGCCAACAAAACCACCTTACGAAAGTGGGCAATCAATTTTAGACTTATCAAGGGACAATTGTTTCGGATATCCTCTGACGGAATCCTTCTCTAGTGCTAAGGATAAGTGGAGGTAGACAACATTATGCAAGAAATACACACAGGAACATATAGTCCTCATATGAACCGAGTAATGCCATCTAATAAAAATACAACAAATGGGTTACTTTTGGCTAACCATGATAGCTGACTGCACGCGCCTAGTCAGGAAATGCCATGAATGTCAAATTCACGGTAACATCAATCGCCTGCCACCGGCTGAACTGCAGTACCAAGCCACCCCATGGCCTTTCTCCATCTGGGGCATTGACATGATAGGAGAAATCTGACCATCCTTGACCAACAGCCACATGTTCATTATAGTGGCCGTGGATTACTTTTCAAAGTGGGTTAAAGCTGAATCCTGTACTAGGATCACGACAAAATTCATTCAGAAGCATATCTTTGGTATATATGGTATGCCTCATCACATAGTGTCGACAATGGAGTACAGTTTTAGGGAGAAACTGTAAACCTATTGGAACGACACAACATTGAACATCGTCGATCATCGCCATATTAACCTCAAGCCAATGGGGCAGTGAAAGCGGCCAACAAAGCCATAAAAAATATTCTGTCCAAGATGGTAGTTGCCTATTGAGATTGGGTCGACCATCTCCCCTATGCTCTTTGGGGCTATCAAACCAGCGTCAAAACCCCAACAAGACAAACACAGTTCTCTTTAGTGTATGAAATGGAAGTGGTTCTTCCTGTAGAAATTGAAGTCAAGTAACTCCGAGTAGTACTCAAACCAAAATTACACAAAGACGTGTGGGCTAGATCCCATTAGAAAACACTTAACACCATCAATGAAGGCACCTAGAGGCCCCTGATAGCCTGAGGATGTACCAACAATGAATGGCCTGGGCCTATAATAACTGAATAAGGAAGATTGACTAACCTCTTAAAGCCGATGACCTCGTGTTGAAATAGGTCAAAGCCACCCATACCAACCCCATAGCTAAATTTCGTCCAAACTGGGTAGGTCCAAACGTATTAAAACGAGTTCTTAGTAAAGGAGTCATAAAAATTATGGATATAGACGAAAATGAATTCACAAATCCTGTCAATCAGGACAAGCTCAAAGGATATTATGTTTAAAAGACCAGTTTTAGGCAAAAGAAGATCACGTTAAAAAGTCGTCATCCCACGCTCTGTTTATTTTTATAAAGTCATGAACATTAAAAGGAAGGTTGTAAGATGAAACGAAATAAATTGAAGAGAAGCACTCATATATTACATTCATGCCTGAAACAAAGTCAAGGCTTTATTACAAAAGCTCAAACACATAACTTAGTGGCTTGCCAGCCTTTATGCTCCAGTAGGCGCTACCTTGATGGCAGAGAGCCACCCCAAGTAGGTCTCATCAAGCGACTTGTTAAAGGGCAGCTCATAGTTCATGACAACTAATGTATGACTCTCCCACTTGGTAGGAATGTGAGCTGACCACAAGGGCCCCCAGGGCCTTATAGGTGAAGCATGAACATATTCGGGCATAGATTGAGGATGGTTGTATTGCCGCCTCACGCGTTCTAGAAAGCAATCCAGGCCTAGCAACTGAATGCCTTGAGGTATAGTTCGGGTGGTCACCTCATCAATTTTCCACCAGGGGCAGGTCCACCTAACATCCCTTTCAGTTATCCTCTACAGAAAATATAACCATTAGGGCAAGGATTTATTCCTACGATACTTGGATTGCATTCCTTTACCCCAAAAGTCCTTAGGGGCATAGGAATCTAGCAATCCAGCCGGTGCTCTAATGACCTTTAAATGCTCCATCAGCCATATCTGCCATGATATAAACCCGTCAGTAAACCATTGCCAGTAAAAGTCCATGACAATAACAATAAGATGGTTAGTATACCTAAAGGAGGAGCCTGCTTCCTCTCACCATTACATCCTCGTCTTGATGAATGGAGTCCATGTAAATAAAGGTCTCAACTAAGACCACGACCATGGGTGATGATTCCTCTAGCATTTTTCGGATCATAGAAACTAACCTAGGACCGTAGATCCCATTGTCAGACTCACACAGAAACCTCCCATTAGTAGAACGACCATGAGATGAACCCAACTCCAGTGACTGGAAGGAATGGAAGAACATATTTCTAAAGCCACTCCTAAGATCAATCCAGGTTGCTCAGGGTTGGTAGACATGATTCTATTCCTTTGATGATTAGAAAGTCTTAGGAAACCTACACCATGCTGCTCCATTGTAGCACCATAATCAGGCACCACAATGTCCTGGTTGCAGGAAACATCCATTGTGGCATAGAACTCTTCATAAAGTGGACACAACTCTTGGTTATTGATGTAGAACACATGGTCAAGTGGATCCCACAAACTTATTACACTTCATAAAAGCATATCATCTAGAGTGACATAACAATAGTGTTTCATGTTGAAAAGGGGCCCAGCCTAGAGCAGATTCCAATCAGCCAGACTCAGTGTCTAAACATGGCCCACAAGTTGTGTCTTGAACCTATCCATGTCGATTTGATCATCACTCAATGAAGGCAATGATAGATCGTAAGATCAATACCAACTAGACAAGAAGAGGCACACTTTCAATGAAAAAGCAACAAAATAATGAGGCTAGCATGTTAAGACAGTAAAATAAATCATCCATCCAAAAGTAAACAAGGCCTCGAAGGAACCACCAATCCGCAAAAAGGAGATAATAAAGGGACAATAACATGCCTAATCCAACCATCAAATGTACTGGATAAAAGTGCCATGCAGGACCATAACAATATATATATATATATATATATATATATATATATATATATATATATATATATATATATACGCCAAGCTAAGGCCTAACTATCATATCCTAAAATGCCCGAATCAATGGGGGCCTCCAAGTCCACTTGTGGTACCTCACTATTATCTCCAACTCCCTCTTGGCCCCCTAGGCCCAGCAAGGTTAGAAGAGGCTGCATAAGCAAAGGAATAGGCATAGATGGTAGGGCCGGTAGAAATTGAGAAGGCATCCCTGCAAAACCAGCCTAGGCTGAATAATCGGGCATGTAACCCTGCGCTCTATAACCAGATAAATGCTGGGCATATGCCGCAGGATGAGCCTTCCCATACTGGCTATAACCTGAAGGCCCTGTCAGTGGAGGCACCCTGTAACTAGCTCTAAGTTACTCCACTTCCACATTCAGTGCCCGAATCTTACCCTGTAAATATTTTACGTACGAATAAGCACTCATCCATGCATATCTACTAAAAAAAGAATATATGAACTTGTCCGATCTTACCGCCAACGCAAAGTTGTTCCCCAACATTATATTATGGAAGTCAAAAAGCGAACGTCCATCCCTTTCGCTATCTTCTCTCGACACCTGATGAGAAGAGTAAATCACATTAGTACAAGCCAAGGATAATAGCAATATACATATTAAACTTACATAAGTCGCATGGCGAGGTGTAAGAGTCATGTCCACCCGGGTCGAGTCATCCACAACAAAGGGAGGAAAGTAGAGCGACATGTTAGGCTAATAAATGTTTAACCCCATGGGGACCTAGTAATCTTGATGCCCTATAATGTGGGAGATGGCGTCGCCCGATGTATGTGGACCTTTTGCCCTTTTTCCCTGAGAAATGGAAGGGCATTAGCATTCAGAAAATAAATAAAAAAAAGAGAGAGGGCAAAAGTTCAAAGGCAGACACGCACCCCCTAAGATGCGGTGTGGTCCTCTGAAGGTCTGCCAAGCAAACACTCGGTCACAAAGTCAGGATACAAGCCGGCCTCATAAAATAGCTCCACGTTCTCGCTATCCCTTTTAGAGTATCAAGATTCTCGGCTAACTTTGGCAAGAATAGCCACCTCGGGAGCTTGGACGGTACCAGTCTCTCCTCCAGAGGTGTGTCACATTGAACTATTCTTTCCCCTAAATACCACTCAAGAGAGGAAGGACTTTCTAGAATTAGCTGTTTGGCACCAACTCTTCTACAGCTGCCATGACCTCGTTCCAGCCAGAAGCGTTCCCCCATGGAGCATGAATAACCTGTGAACACATGCATCATTAGTAAACACCGCATGGAAGAAATAAAATCTAAAATGTTGCAAGGCTTGCCTTGCCAAAAGTGAGGTTCTTAATACTCTTTTTAGCTTTGGCAAAATCCAGGTTCCTCCCGACAACCAATCAGGCGGGGAGGTGGGGAAAGTAAGAAATATCTTTTCAGACCTTGGCCTTCTTTGGCCAAGGGAGAATTCCTTTCCCAAAACCCCAAATTTGCTAGAAAATGAAACAGAAGTTAACACGTGACGCGAATGCATATGTAAAGTATTTCTCAACAAATTACCTCAAGAATGAGTTTTAAAAATTTCAGCTCCAAGGTGTGCTTCCTTGTACAGTGATCCAGGGCCAAGTATAGCTGTCCTAGTGCAGCTCTACACTAAGCCATCTCCTTAAACTTTCCTAAATTCACCAAAGAGCCTAAAATATTCAAGTTGAGGGTCGAATCACCGTCAGGGAACAGAGTGTTGGTCAAAGAATATAGCATAAAGGAATGAGCACATTGCTCTTGAGCTTCAGCACCATCGGGGGCCCTATTTCTCTGGGCTGATCAAAAATTGTACAAGTCGTTGGCAGAAATTTCCTTGCTAGCACTAGAAAACCCCAACAATTTTAGCACGAGTGCAGGATTATAATTGCCCATGTTTATGGCACAGTTGAAGTGAATGATCTCCTTGTCAAACACAAACCGGTGATGGCAGAAAAATCCAGCGGAGTAATGGTATACTCCCCACACGGCAAATGGAAAGTGTAGGTGGAGTTTGACCACCTCCTTAAAATTGACGGTAAGACCGCACTATAATGCCGGACAAGCTTCACTGGAATGAATCTTTCAATAAACCACTAAAACACGAGTCCTCCAGAATCCTCTTCACTTCAAGACAAAGAACTCCCCTAAGTGATAAGATCCAAAAAGTTGCCCACGCCACGATGGTCGACTTTTTGCAAAGCAAATACAAATAGGAACCAAATCAAAAGGATGCTTATAGTAATTAAACATCTTAGAACTTCCTACCTAAAGTCATGCTTATAGTTATTAAGCACAAAGTCACCAACATTTACAAAAAATACCCACTTATAGTTATTAAGAAAAAATCATTAAGTTACCTAAAAATCGCACCTTATAGTTATTAAGGACAAAACTATCGTCAAAGTCACGCTTAGAGCCGTTAAGCACAAATGTCCAAAGTAAGCTTATAGTCACTAAACCATGATCAAGTATGGGAATTCCTAAGGCATCACAAGGCATATCGTCATTAAGTTACCCTAAAAAGTTCCCAAATTTCGTAAAAACAGCAGCGGTATATGCACAACATTACATCATTATATCGTGAACTACAAAAAGCTCCAAAACACTCGAAATTGTGAAAAAAAATAGGCTTTTCAAAACACAAGTGTAAATCGACACTAAGGAATATTGATCAACGCATCCAAAAGAACTAGAAGTGTCGATCAACGCTAAGCCTAAAATCCCAAAGTTACAGAATGTCATACATGAAGTTTACAATGGTGCAGAACCAATAGCAAATTCAATAGAGCATTATTCATCATAAAACTCTAAAAAGCATGCCAAGACTACAAAAAAGGAAATGGAGCATCAAGGAACTCACCGAAACCCCAGAGAGGTGACACTCAGGCTTGAGAATAAGAGGGATAGTAGTGCCTGTGCCCACGCCGTGAAATATCTACCTCACGAGAAACCTGTAATTATCTTTCGTGCCTAAAAATGGGATTTGGACCATCTCCTCGTGAATATCTACCTCCATCATCGTTGACATGCCTTTTAATGTCTATAACCACCAGAATTCAAACATTCGAAATTTAAATGGTTGCGTCGATCGACACAAGCCCTATGTGTTGATCGACGCATATCAAAAAATGACTGTTTTTCTGCCTTTTAAGGATAAAATTGCAGCGTCAATTAAGTCCTAATTTTGAAAATTGCATTTTCCAACATGAAAATCATTTTTTAAAATACTGGCAGACCCGACACAAAAGTTTGAAAATGGCACTCCATGGGAATCCAAATGATTTTCCTAAAATGTTTTCAAAAACCATCAAACATTAATTGATCAAAGGGTCAAAAAAAAATTTCAAAAATTTGATCGATTAAATAATGTTGACTAAATTCCCGTAAAAAACATGTGCACTTTTTACTCACTGTGCTAACTTTGCGTATGAAAAAACTTTACCTCCGTGGTATAAGTTGTAGTACGCGAGGCGCAGCCTGTGAGCACGGTCCGTCCCAGGCCTGATGATGTCCAATACCTTTTCAGAAGATGGCAAGCTAGTACTGACAAAGGACCATATTTCATCAAGACTACAAACCCCTCCAAGGAAACAGGATTCTAACATCCTAAGCTTGGGTGTCAATCGACACTAATTACACCCCACATTGGGTCAATCGACGCTATTCTATTGTGACGATCGACTGTGCAATGCATTAATTTCTTTAATGTCTCATCAAGCCTACAACCATGACTCAGCAAAGCTATCACTGCCTGAATAGCGTAGATTGATGCTTCCCTATTGTGTCGATCGACCCTCATAAGGGAATCTAGACCTGGTGACTCAGCGAAGCTATTCTGAGATCTATTGTGTCGATTGACACTGCCATGTGTTGATCGACGCTCCCAAAATTTCTATAAAAGGAAATTGCCCCCAGCATTTCTAGGGCAATGAATCAACAGAAATAGCAAGCACAAGTAAAATTTGAGCAGTCCTCTCAAAATCCCTCGTAGTATCAAGCCTATACCAAAAATATCCCAAAACCATACCAAGGTATAGACACCCTTCCCTAAAATATCTTTTAGCCGAAAAGCTACCCACTCATTCCCAAACATTCAACTAAACCCACTACAAAATTCTTCGAGGTTATCTCCACAGAAATCTAGAAGAAATCTAAAGCAAACGTGGTCCTAGTCAGTATTGGGCCTTCCAATCATCCTGCAATAAATGCAAGGTAGCTAAAGGTCAAAGTATTACTTTCAATCATGCATTCTTAACCACCTTATGAGGTAATCCAGTCAAGCCAGGCCCGCGCTCCATGGGCTAGGCCTGTAAAGGTCGTATTTCCCTAACTCATCTCTTTTTCTTATTAAAATAACGAAAGATTTCTCAAAATATGATTTATCTAAACTCAAATGGCAAGTAACTATTTCATTCAGAACTAGAATATCTCTTTTATCGATATAGGAATCCTACCCGAATCGGTTATACCACCAATTTCCCAAAAGAGCTAATCCGGGTGGTGACTCTAATATTGTATAAAATAGGGATCCTGCTCCCGTAATAAAATGACTAATCCCCAAGGGAGTCTTCGACCCCTTGGTCCAGCTGGAAATGCCAAGTATGTTTACACATACAATGAGCCTCACACTCTAGCGGTGACTCCCCTCATTAAAACCCGAGAGTCCCATATTAGCCGTGCCAATCCAGCCGATGATCCAAAAAGGGTTAATCAAAAAGGTTCACCTACTCATAGTCTCCTACCAGGGTGAGTACTGAGTTTGGGACTCAGCTTGAACTAGAGAGTTTGAGTGGTATCCCTGTAGGACTCAGCTTAGACTTGTTTAGTTTAAGTGGAATATCCTGCTAAAGAGAGAGGACTCAGCCAGAAGTTGGTGCTTTTGGTGGTATATCCTACATCCGAAAGAAAGGTCATCTTCTGGAGACAACACGAAAGGACTCAGCTAAAGATTAGTGTCTGTAGTGGTATATCCTACATCCTTATGAGAATAAATCTCTTGAGACAACTGTAAAGGCTTGAATTCCTATCCGTGAAAGGAATTCCTCAAGTGGACTTAAGCTCGGAGGAGGATACTCTAGGGACTGGACGTAGGTGGGGCCGAACCAATATAATATCCTTGTGTTTGATTTTCTTTAACCTTTTACTTTATTTCATTATATTTCATATCTACATTATCTGGATCTATTAACTCCGGACAAAAATCAAACACACTACACAAGACTTTTTAAAGTCTAAATATTCCTCAAAAAGGGGTATTCACCCCCCTCTAACCTTAAATACATACACACAAGGACCAACAAGTGGCATCAAAGCTAGTACGTATAATTAGAGATCTAATAATTTTGAGCTAAAGGTCTATTTTTTATTCAAGAATCAAATAAGTTTCAATAACTCACAGCTTCTTCAGGAGAGTATGTCCATTCCCCAGCCTCCACTCTTCATTGGTGAACACTACATATTCTGGAAAAAATGGATAAAGACCTTCATTCAGGCGCAGACCATGTTAGTATAGATGGCCATTAAAGATGGCCCATATAATCCCACTTATGAAGTTGAGGGGATCATAACCAAGAAACCCTCTAATCAATGGAACGAGAATGATTATAAGAAATTGCGTGAAAACGCAAACGCTATTAATGTACGTCATTGTGGTCTTAGTGAAGCAGAATTTAACAGGATATCTGGATGCGAAACTACTTCAGAGATATGGCAAAAGATTGAAGTGACCTATGAAGGAACCAGCAAGGTCAAGGAAGCAAGGTTGATCTCCTACAACAAAAACTTAAGACATTCAAGATAGAACTGAAGGAGTCAATCAGTAGCATGAATACTAGATATACTAATCTGGTTAATGAAATGAAAAGGATGGAAAGGGAGATCACTGAGGAGGAAATGGTGAAGAAAATTCTTTATAGTCTTACCAAGGAATGGGATAACAAGAAGACTGCCATTGAGAAACTCATGACTTAAAATTTCATAGTTATGATGAACTCATTAGTAATCTCCTAACTCAAGAGGTATCCTTGGAAAGATACAGCTAACAAGAGGAGAGGCCTGAGGAAAAGAAGAAAGCGATTGCACTAAAGGCAGACTCATCCGAAATATAGTCCTCTGAATCAGAAAAACAATCAAAGCCTTCTTCCAACAAAAATGATGACATAGCCTTACTGGCCAGAAGATTTGGTAAATTCCTCAAGAAGAAGGTTAAGAAGGACAAGTATAAAAAGGGTCTGGAAGAAAAGAAAGATCAAGAGAAAGAGGTGGGTTGCTTTAAATGTGGAGAAAAAGGACATTTCAAGGTAAAATGTCTTAAGCTTAAAAAGGAGAGGAGACACAAAAAAAAAGGAATTGGTGGCCATATGGAGCAATAGCAAAGAGAGCAGTAGTTCATCTTCTTCAAAAGGAGAAGAAAGAGTCAAAGATAAAATCATCCGGAAGAGGAACAACTAAGAAGCTCACTAAGCAAACATGTGAATCAGAGTGAGGTAAACTCTCACTCTAATTATTTTATAATAATGATCTATCTAGAGCTCTAGGCATTGTAATCAATAATGTAAGGAAGAACACCAAGGCTATAAAATATCTTCAAAGGCAAGTAATAGAGCTGACAGAGGATGCTGAAGCAATGGCACAAGACATCAATCTCATAAGAAGCACAAAGCATATGGACATAGTTGAAGAAAACTTCTTGAAGAATTAAGTCCAACTCTTAAGTGCAAATGTGTTCGGGCTAAATAGAGAACTAACCCTGATGAAGGAAGGTACCAGAAGAAATCCAAGGCAAACTCCTAGAAGAAAACAAGGACCCTCAAATAAAAGAAGAAATTTGGAAAGAAAACCCGGAAGAAGCCTCAAGCACAAAAATATAATGCTCCACCTAGTGGGAAAACTCAACGATACACAGCTGCTCAAAAGGGAAAAGCTGTGATAATCTATGATGATCAACCTACCAAGCAAAAGAAAAACTATAGAGCAAAAACTGCTCCTCCAGTCAACTACCAGATCCAAACCAAATTATCCAGTCTGGATCTATCTTAATCAGGGTACTTCAGAGACTATGGGAAGAAGGATCTTCAATAGATTGAGTCGAAGCTCAAGCAAAACAAACCAATTGTTGGGTACAGATTTTATGGGGCAAATAACCATATTACTAAACTATGTAGATTTAAAAATGGTTATTATGACATTTATCCTTGGCCTGAAATGGTTGATAACCTGAGAGGATCCAAATCTAATTAGGTACCCAAACCCACTTGATCTATTTTGCAGGTATGCCTTAGATCCACTAAATATCAATATACATAGTACATTGATAGTGGATGCTCAAGGCACATGACTGGTGATGAAAAGGCCTTCATCACTTTAATCCAGAAGAAAGGTGGAAAAGAAAGCTTTTGAGACAATTAAAAGGGACAGATCATTGGGGATGGAACCATTAAATCTGAATTAAAGATAAAAGATGTCTCACTAGTTGATGGACTGAAGTTCAACCTAGTTAGTGTAGCATAACTTTATGACAAAGGGAGAAAAGTCACCTTTGACTCCAGAGGTTGCTTAATCATTGATAGTAAGTCAAATTAACTCATTCTTTATGCACCTAGAGTAAATAATGTTTATTCCATTAATATTAAAAATGAGAAAAAGAATACTTGCTTGGTTTCTAAAGAAGAAGAATCATGGCTATGGCACCGGAGGTTGGGACATGTTAGCATGAACCTCTTGTCCAAACTAGCCAAAAAGGAATTAGTTGTGGATTTGCCTAAGGTTGCTTTTAATAAGGATCATATATCCACTGTATGTAAATTAGGTAGAAAAACTAGAAAAAGCTTCCCTTCCATCTCCTATATACCTTCCAAGAGAGTTCTTGAACTCTTGCATATTGATCTCTTTGGCCCAATCAAGCCAATGAGTTAAGTAGAAGAGAATATAGTATGGTCATAGTGGATGATTATTCTCGCTAAACCTGGGTTACTTTACTATCTAGTAAAGATGAAGCCTTTAACCACTTCTCAAAAATATTTATTCGGATAGAAGTAGAACATGGCATAAGCATTGCACGTATCCAGAGTGATAATGGAAGCAAATTAAAAAATAAGCAGTTTGCCTAATTCTGTGAATCCAAGGGCATTGAGCACAACTTTTCTGCTCCTCATGCACCTCAACAAAAATGGGGTTGTAGAAAAGTAAAACAGAGTTATAGTTGAAATGGATCGAACAATGCTAAGTGAGAATAGATTGCCTAAATACTTTTGCAGTGAGTCCGTAAACATTGCATGTTACCTTCTAAATAGAGCTTTCATTAGAAAGACCATAGAAAAAACCCCATATGAAATCTAGAAGGGAAGAAAACCCAAAATTGGGTACTTCAAAGCCTTTGGATGTAAATGCCACATCCTAAATGATAGAGAGCAACTAGGAAAATTTGATCCTAAGTCTGATGAAACAATTTTCCTTGGCTACTCAATACATAACAAAGCTTACAGAGTATAGAATAAAAGAACTCAAACTGTGGTAGAGTCAATACATGTCAATTTTGATGAGACTAACCATATAGGAAAGAAAAGCCACGATCCGGATGACATAGTTCTGGATGAAGCAGAACCGGCAAAATCTCAAGATCCTTTTCAAACAAAGAAGTATAAAGAAGAGGATGATCAAATCAACTTCAACGAAATCCACTACCAGAAAACCTCCATCTTGAAGAGATTGACTTTTATGATAGAGAAGAACTAGAAGAAGAAGATGATGTAAATGAAAAACAGATTCCACAACCTTATGAAGATCCGGACTCGTAGGGGCCATCCAATTGAAGCCATTTTGGACAATGTCCAAAATCCAGTCAAAACTAGAGGACAACTTAATAGAATGATAAGCCATACTATCTTTTCTCTCTCATTGAGCCAAAAATATTCCAAGATGCTGAAGAAGATTAAAGCTGGATGATGGCCATGCAAGAAGAGCTAGATCAATTCTCAAGGAATAATGTATGGGATCTAGTCCCATTGCCAAAGGAAAAATTTGTCATTAGCACAAAGTGGTTATTTCGGAACAAACTTAATAAATTCGAAGTTGTAGTGAGAAATAAGGTGAGGCTAGTTGCTCAAGGATATAATCAGCAAGAAGGCATAGATTATAAAGAAACTTTTACTTTAGTAGCAAGAGTGGAAGTAATAAGGATCCTATGTGCTTTTGCATCCTATATGCGATTCACCTTGTTCTAAATGGATATCAAGAATGCCCTTCTAAATGGAGTAATTCAAGAAGAGGTCTATGTCAGTCAACCACCAGGATTTGAAGACTCAAAGCATCCAAAGCATGTCTATAAGCTGAAGAAGGCTCTCTATGGATTGAAGCAAGCCCCAAGAGCTTGGTATGAGAGGTTAACCTCATTTCTCATATCCAAGGGATACATCAGGGGAGAAAAAGGATACAACCCTCTTCATCAGGAAGAAGAAGGATGATGTCATTCTTGTCCAAATTTATGTTGATGACATTATCTTTGGAGTGACTGATGAGAATATATGTGAAGAATTCAGCTCATAAATGAAGAAGGAATTTGAGATATATATGATGGGAGAACTCAACTTCTTCCTTGGTCTCAAAATTAAATAGAGTCTGGATAGGATTTTCATAAACCAATCCAAGTACACTAAGGAGATATGAAAGAAGTTTAAAATGGACAAGAGCAAGCCAATGTCCACTCACATAGGATCAGATACAGTCCTATCAAAGGATTGTGATGGAGAATAGGTTGACCAGAAGCTCTACAGAGGAATGATTGGTTCTCTTCTATATCTAACTATAAGTAGACCAGACATACATTATTTTGTGTACTATTGTGCAAGGTATCAAGCCAATCCAAAATATTCACACCTTAAAGTAGTCAAGAGGATATTAAGATACTTGAAAAGATCAATAGTAGTAGGCCTACGGTATCCTAGTAATGGCAATTTTACATTACAAGGGTATACAGATGCTGATTATTGTAGAGATATTGTAAGTTATCGATGACGTATGGGTCTCCCTTGGCGCCTGTGTAAGAGGCGAGGCCCACTGGGGGTTGGTTGGATTTAGACATGATGAAACATTTTTTGTTCAAGTTTGCACAATCAGCCAATTTTAATGAATAAAAGAATCGAGAGCCAAATCTCGATACAAATGATAGAGTTGCCACCCAAGTTGTCTACTTGGGAAAGAGTTTTGGTATGGTTCCCATTTGGCAGGAGACTCATACTTTTGGATCAGAGATTCGGGTATCGGATGAGTCACTTATTTCTCATTTAGTTGATTCACAATTACATTCACCACGTAAAACTGTTTTTTGTTTTCCTCATATTGGAGAATTATCACAGAAATCCTATTTCTCTACACTCTTTCACACTCGTCATATGCATTTACATATTACAATAAAGTACAAGCAATAAATGGGGGAATAAAAATTAGAACAGGGGAAAATGGGGGAAATTGCGAAAGAACCTATACATTTGTTCTAAGTTATAAAACAAAATGAAATAAATTCCCCTGCACCCACAGAGATTAGCATAATTTATAGCACATCATGAGTCAGCATTTTATTAGGAAAAATGTGATTATGTTAGCATGGCGGTTTTACGATCGATAATGCCCTGGCGGCTTCTAGGATCGGAAAGAAATAACGAGTCTTCAACGTATTTTGTTATAAAAACACATTTGAACTTTTGTAAGTTGATTTATCGGATTATTAGTGAAAATGATCGCATGGTAAATGGTGGATTGATTTATTTTAACCAGTTAAAAATGAATTCTAGGTTATGTTTGAGGGCCTGTACCCGTATGGGTAGGTGGGACCCAGACGAGTACCCGGGAGGGCCGGTACGGGTATAGGGGAATCATACGGGTCCTATTTGGTCCCAAGCAGAAACTCAGTTTGATTTAATAAGCAACTTATCGAAAGATAAAAATGGGATTTCCTTCCGTATGAGTATAGCGCACCTTCTTAATATCCTTAAGGACATAGGGTACCAACAAGGCTCATATGGGTTAAGAATAGACCTAAAATAAGAATAAAAGAACAGATATAATAGAAGAAGTAGATAATAATGGTAAAATAACTGAAATGTGAGTCTCTTTGAAACTCAAGAGTGTTACCTTTACGGCTTGAATCCACTTTGAGGCGATCCCTTTGCTGTTGAGATAGTCTAAGCCAAAGTAGATGATGAAATGGAGATTTTAGGACTATTTGGGTGAGTATTTGTATGGAAAGAACCTACCCTAGATCCTAACAAATGAAGTTGGGAATGATTAAAATGTGGAAAAAACCTCGAGGGATGGGTTTTTTCCGTATTTTATACCTGCTATACCTCAACTATACCTTTTCAATTCCTATTGAACTGCTAGAATTTATGTATAATATCTTTTCTATCTTGTTGTGTTATGAAAAGGTGAGGAAAGGCCCCTATTTATAGGGGAAATGGGGTCTAAATGCCATAATTCACATTCATAACCTGCCTTTTCCTAAAATAGGTAAGGATCTCCTTCTATAAAGCCTAAGCAAGGAACTAGAGGTCCCGAATGGATCCGAGGGGGCCGTACGGGTCCCTTCCAGGCTGACGGAATGAAATGACCCATTCTGGTTTGCCAGTGGATTCGTACCACCAGGAAGCACTCGTACGGGTTCCTAAGGGCAGACTAGGTCTCCAAACTTTGACCAAACTCAACTCTGTGACAATAGGAACACCTCTGATGGATAACACCTGTAAGAGATTGCATCATATAGCTCTCATCATCATTCATGAGAAGGACCGTTAACATCCAGTGCTCACAGACTGCCTCGCGTGGGATCACTATAGATACGGATCTGTATGATCTCACAATGTAAGCGAGGGTTTAGAAATCATACCTGAGGTTATGATACGGATAAGTTCCTTCCTTGGGCGAACTCCTTTCATTTGCTGATGCATATCCCTTTCTTGAGGCGGATGACTTTCCTTTGCTGATGCATATCCCTTTCTTGAGGTGAATGACTTTCCTTTACTGATGCGTATCCCTTATGATTCTACTGGGGAAGGTGTGTGTATCCTTTTCTTAAGATGTGTCAACTTGCCTTACCAATGCGTATCCCTTTCCTAAGGCAGATGACTTTCCTTACCGATGTGTATCCCTTTCCTAAGGCGGAAGACTCTTCTGATTGATGATGTATCCCTTTCCTAAGGCGGATGACTCTCCTAACTGATGTATTTTGGATGACCTATAAAAATACAACAAGCAAATGCCGAGTTAGTCATTGTCTAAGAAGAAACATCTTTATTCTTGATTAACTTTGTGATGAACAAAAAATTTTGTCCCTTCAATCAAGAATGAAGATGTATGGATGGGGGTTGGCCCCTGAATAATCTATGAACTAGGTATGAGAAATGTCGGGTTTGTCCCGATTGCTTTGGGATGGAATGCCCCTTAGAATGTTGCCTCTCTAAGAATGCCCCTTGGAGGGCTCAATGATGGGGGATGCCCCTATATTGACTGATTCCACTGCTAGGGAATGGGGGGATGCCCCTGGATTGGTTAATTCCACTGCAGGCGAATTGAGATGCCCCTATATTGGTGGGGGGATGCCCCTTAGTTGACTCCACTGCTGGGGAGTAAAGTAATATCCTTTGGTAAAACCTCTTTGGCTTTGGAAGTCTCTCTTTGTAAAATTTATCTGTTGGGGAAAATTTCCTACGGTAGAGTGGACTTGTGCACAAAAATTATCCTTGTTAGCGATCCATTCAAAAATGGCTTACCTTGATTGAATTCTTTGGGAATTTCTCAAATATTGGCATGAATTAGGGTGCTTTAGACCATGAAATAGAGCCTGATGCATGCAACTTTAGCCTAGGATGCTTTTAGGATAGTCTTGGATGAGCTTTTATTGAATTGGGATGATCTTGGATTTTTTAGGAAGTTTTTTGTAATGTTACTATTTATAAGGGCCTGTAGGGATGAGAGAGGACCCATAAAGGTCCCATTTTTTGTATGGGAGCCTTGTGTCAACTCGTACGGGTCCTGTCCTCAAAGACAGAATGTTGAGTTCTCTAATTTCTGCAATTTTTTTCTAATTTCTGATATCTGATGCATTCTAATCCTGTTGTGCTGTAATTTTCTCTTTATAGTTTCAGTACAAGACTGTATGAGCCTTGAGCTTCTATAGGAAGTGGTCTGAGGAGATCCGTACCGCAAAGGACGCTAAGCTACTAGCCCGTATAGATGCTTTCGGGTTCAGCGATATCATCAGGGCCCAAAGACATTAGCCACGGACGCTATTTCAGCTCTTTTGGAGAGATGGTTAGAGACGATACATACTTTCCATTTACCCATTAGGGAGGTCACCATCACTCCCTCGGATGTGTGCGCCTTGACAGGACTGGACTGGAGTGGGGACATCATCCATTTTGATGTCTACGCTGATAGGTGACATTCCCAGCTAGAGGTCAAGGCCTATATTATAAGATTACTTGGGCTTCATCCAGGAGGAACATACAAGCTCAAGTATAGGGACTTGTATGCTTACTAGATCGGGCAGCTGAGTCCCATTGATGCAGGTTTGCCCATGCAGCTTAAGACATCTCACATTATTTCTAGGTGGATGGGGCTTTGGTAGGGTCAGGCATTGACCATAGTGCAGTATAGGGAGTTCCTTTGCCAGCTACACTCAGATCGGGTAAACTACTTTCATACTAAACCTATATCTTATATTTCAACAAACCATTAGTAGAAACTGAATTTATAAAGTTGTGACACTTATAGTGCATTTACTTTGTGCAGGTCATCCGAGACCCATGGGAGAGGTTGGATACACATGGGGATGACCGCCACTTCATCCTAGAGTCACCGCTCTCCTATGAGTGGTATTTCGGTGAGTGAGTCTGAGGGTGGAGAACTAGTGTTATGGTAGAGAGACTGACCCCTCCCCGACCCCAGCGGGTGTCTTCTGGCCGCACCTAATGCCGGAGACTGACCAAGGGTTGTACTTGTTGGGCGAGGGATCTCAAGTGCTATCCGTAGAGGGCTTCTACACTAAGTTCATTGATTCCTCGCTCCTTCCCCTTGCGAGAGGATCCACTATAAGGACTTCCCCTTTGAGTTCCACTAGAGTGATAGTGATGATGATGATAATGAGGGTGGATCGAGGGGCAACCGTGGGAGTCCATCCATAGTCCGGAGGACTAAGAGTTCAGCTAGATTGGCTACCCCTTCTTCTCAGGTATCTTCCTAACTTAGCCTTTGTGAATACCTTGTTATTTCTTGAAATTGATTGTTATTCTGAGTGTGACTTTTTCTTACAGCCTCCTACTTCTATGCAAAAGAGGCTTGCTGCTGCCGCCGCTGTTCCCAAGCCGCCGATAAAGGAGTCTGGCACTTCAGGGTTTGTAGCGGGGGGGTCCTCCGAGCAGAGCTAGATACCTTCTTTTGGCTCCTCGATCATTCGGGGAAGCGAGCTATCAAGGAGCTCGAGGAGTAGCTCTAGCCCATTGGTTTTTCCCTTCCAACTCTACTCACATAAGGAATTCCTTGCTTTTAACCTTATCCATTATAGTGACTACTTAGAATGTCCTATCCTGATGTGACTTTCTCTTTTAGGTGACCATTTCTGAGGCTGAGAGGATTACTAGGGGTTATTTTTCCATCCGGGATCTACTATTAGCCCAGGATGCGCTAGCCTCGATAAGTTCCTTTTTTCCTGAACAATTTAACAAACTATCCTTGATGCATGCAATAACATTCATGTATGTATACTGATCTTATAATTCTATTGCAGACTCTGCTGGCCATAGAGCACAGTAGGTCTGCTGGGGACTTGGATGCTTTAGAGGAGAGAGCCAGGTTCTTGGATGAGCAGTTGCGGGCAGCCACTACTGAGGCTGACTAAGTTAGGCAGGAGACTGCTCGGGTGAGGGCTGAGATTGAGATGTTATAGGGCCAGCTGGCGAGGATGATCGAGGATAGAAAGACACCGGATCCATCTGATTTTGTGTCTGAGGATGATCTTTCTGCCTACCGAGTGGTGCTGACAATGACTCAAAGGGGTGGAGATTAGCATGTTAAGGGAGCCGGTGTTGTTAGGGCTGTCGCAAGGAATTCAGAGACCAGGGCCCGTTTCCAGCCAGCAGCTGGTGCTAGTGGAGTCGAGGATTATATAATGATAGATATGGATTATCTGCTGGCAGATACACAGGATCAGACCCAGAGGATCGCCAGGGATAGGATCCCCCAGCAGCTTAGATTATAATGTGCTTTGATTACTTTCTGAACTTTTAAAACTTTTGGGCCCTGCATGGCTTGATTTGGATGTAAACTAGGATTGATACTCTTGTCATTCAACTTTTTAGACATGCTGAACTTTTTCTTTTTCTAAAATGAGACCATGGGATCATTGCCGCTTGTAGACCCGAATTACTTTTTGGTATAGCTATTAATGAGACCAAGTCTGGTCGGTTGTGAGATGACCGGTAATCACAAATGGTGTTCTAACTTTTGTATAGGCCACTCAGTGTGAGATGACCTATTGAACATTTATTTTTGTTATAATTTTTGCATGAACTGTGTTTGACGGCTTAGTTTAGCGGACTTTTTCTTTGCTTCTAAGCTTTAACTTTTGCCTGAATCACCCTTTCAGGTTTTCAATCCAGCAAGCTTTTTCTTTCTTTTATCTTTACCTTAATTTTTTCCTAGACCGCCCTATCGAGTTTTTGATCCAACAAGCTTTTCTTTATTTTTCTTTGCCTTAATTTTTGCTTGGACCGCCCTTTCGGGTTTTCAATCCAGCAACTGTCTTAATTTTTGCCTGAATTGTCCTTGGTGACTCAATCCAGCAGACTTTTCTTTCTTTTTCTTGGCCTTAATTTTTGCCTAGATCGCCCTTTCGGGTTTTCAATCCAGTAGGCTTTTCTGAATTTTGCACAGGTCTGATTTCTTTTATAACCCATCGATATTTTAATCTTTTGCTGGACAGCATATGTGTAGCGAGGAGAATACAATGATGCATAACCCATAGAGAAAAATTGATGTTCACACACCTGCGATTATTTTCACCTAAAGACATGCATGCATTTATAAGATCAAGATTCTTAGCAAAATCATGACATGTTCATTGATGAGGTTAATTTGAGTACATAGGCAATGGTAACAATTTCCAATGGTTAACCCCTACTGCCTACTAGTCTTTTACAGATTTTCCAGAAAGCAACTAACATTTTTCTCTCGATGCCCTAACTTTTGCCTAAGCTGCCCTTTTCAAGTTTTTAACTTAGCGGGCTTTATTTAAGTTGGAGTACCCTAATTTTTGCCTGACTAGTTTGCGGAATACCGATCAGCGGGCTGCACCCTAATTTTTGCTCAAGCAGTAGAGGACCACTCGCCGGGTGATTTATTCTTTATTTCTTTTATTCTTTGTGCTCGTTTTTTATGATTTAATTCTTTTGACCTAGACATGATAACGCTTAAGCCTATTTTGATTCACTGGATTCACGAACTCATTTCCATCCATATCCATAAGCTTGATCCCTCCGTTACCAAGGACTTTCTTCACAATGAACAGTCCTTCCCAATTAGGCCTGAACTTGCCCCTGGCGTTAGTGTTGACTTGGTGTAGCTGTTTGGGAACCAGATCACCTGCTTTGAGATGTTGTTTTGGGTATCCCTATTATTGTAAGCTTGAGCCATACACTACTAGTACATCTCTAGGTGGTCAACTGCCTTGAGCCGCTTTTCATCTATTGCATTTAACTATCCATACCTAGCTATTGCCTAATCTGACTCTTTTAACTGAGCTTCGAGTGCCACTCTTAGAGATCTTACTTCTGTTTTAACTGGTAGCACGGCTTCCATTCCATATACCAAGGAGAAAGGCGTTTGATTAGTGGGTGTTCCTATACTGTTCTATACCCCTAAACTGTGAATCAAAGTTTATCAGCCTAGTCTCTGTAGGTACCTACTGTCTTGGACAAAATATTCTTGATCGATTTATTGGCAACCTCAACTGGCCTGTTAGCTTGTGGTCTATATGGAGAAGATTTGTGATGGTCGACATTGAAGTTCTTAAATAATCCCATCGTGGCCCCTTAAAACTGAATCCCATTATCGGATACCACATGGTGTGGAACCCCATATCGAGTAAAAATATGCTTCTTTAGGAATTTGGCCATTTTCTTAGCGATGATGTTAGTGTAAGATTCGGCCTCTACCCATTTTGAAAAGTAATCGACTGTGACTATGATGAGTCGGTGTCCATTGGTTGATGATGGCCGAATTTCACCGATTATATCTATCCCCCACACCGAGAAAGGCCAAGGAGAAGACAAATTGTAAAGTTCGGACGAGGGTAGATGATGTATATCCCCGGGAATCTGGCATTCATGAGATTTCCTAACCTTCTCTACACACTCAGCATTCATGGTGCTCCAGAAGTACCCCATTCTCTAAATTTTCCTAGCCAAATCCGTCCCATTCATATATGGGCCACAATCCCCTGAGTGTACCTAGGTCATTACCTTTTCCGCTTCTTCTTCTATTAAACATCTCAACAATAAACCTTCAGCTGTTCTTTTGAAGAGATCTTCATCAACTAGTCTAAACTGTTATGAGCGGGCGACCTTTTTCCCACAGGGACCGCATAAGATGCGTAGCACGGGGTGAAATAACGAGCGCTGTGAAGCGTAGTAAAGGGATTGATCCTTATTTTAGCGTGACGAAAGATGGATTGATAAAATTGATGTTAAAGTAGAATTTAAGTCTAATTTGCATGTTAAGGGATACGAGATTTGGAATCCCGTATTTTCAGATAGAGTCGCCACCCGGTTAAGCTCCATCGGGAATTTGGGTACCATATTCCCACCTGGTGGTTGGACCGTACCTTAAAATAGAGATTCCAAGTCCGGATGATGTTGCTTACTTTTTAATTTTTAAATCAAGAACGTTTACATTTTAATAAGCTCCACTTTAGTTCTTATGCGATTTAAATCCAGTTAATGTTTGGAGCTTTCGGTTTATATAGCCATACATCACACAAAAGGGGTAAATAAAGCAAGAAAATAAAACTATTACATGGCTTTACAAATTCCAATACATTTTTCTAGTGCGGGAAAGTAAATAATGCGGATAAATAAATAAAAGGACGAAATCGAGTCCTAATCAAGCTTACCAAATCGAACTTAGCTTCGAACGAGGCAAAATATATGTGTGAATAATCATAAATAAAGCATAAATAAATAAAAGGCAGAAAATAAACACATAAAATGGAGAAAACATATTTTTTAGATTTTTCAGGACCAAAGCACAATTTTCGGGTATTTAAATGAACGTCTAAACAACCTAATAGTCAATAAACTAAACAAACTAAAATAAATAAAGAAAACTCCAGAAAATATTTTGGGATTTTTAATTAGTATAAAAAGATTTATTTGGTGAAAAACTCATTTTTAAGCCATTAAATGAAGATTTAATCAATTAAATAATTAATAAAACCCAAAAATAGGTTAAAAATTAATTAAAATTAATTATAGGTTATATAAAATATTTTGGGTAGAAATCGGGGTAAAAACGCAAGGAAATGATAAAGAAAAATGTACCAAAAACACAAAACAAGGGTTTTTTGGCATTTTTACAAGTCCAGATGCTTTAGTAGGACTTAAGATACTACAGTGGCAGACTGAGATGCTATCATTGCAGCATCTCAAGCTATGATGGAGCATCTCAAGACTCACAGGAGCACCTGGCTCGGAAAAACGTAAAAAAGCCCGAAATCGGTATTTTTACTCCCGAAAATTCAAGGTTACTAAAATTTTAAACCGATTTCCACAATTTTTCAGTAGATCTAGACTTAAAACGACAAAACAACTTCGATCTTTTGATTTTGGGATAAAAGACGGACCCACAAATACCAGTGAAGATATTTGTAAAACTATCGAAGACAAAGAGAAAATCACCACAAAAGCAGCCAAATAATATGGAAAATAATTAAAAATAGATTGGAACTCAGATTTGTTACCTCTAGGCCATGAATCTACTTTTTTGAGACTCGAATCAACCCTTGGTGGAATCCTTTTTGATGATTTCGAAGATTTGGGTAGTGTTTTTTAGGTAAAGTCACTAAAAACCTATTTAATCCATTCTTAACCTAAGATTTCTAACTGATTTTAGTTTAAATCTAAGAGATTAAACAAGATAAAGGCCTAAAAAATTGATTTGGAGAAATTCTTTAGCCTTTATCAAGCTTTTTTCTCTCTAGTTCTTAAGTTTTTTTACTAAAAATGAGTTTTTTTTAATCTGATAAAAATTAGCCAAAATGTCTAGAAAAAGATGATTTTAAGGGTTTATATAGACTTAATTAGGTGTAAATAACTCAATTGGTCCCTCAAAAAAGCAGGTTTTAAGATAAAAATGGGTAAAGACCGAAAAAGGGGAAAAAATAGCTCAAACGCGCCCTAGTGCGCGAGACACTCTAGGTGCAGCATCACCGCGCTCTTACCGCATATCGTGCGGTTGACGAGCAGGCATGCCGCGCCCTTGGCGCATTTCACGCGCAGGGAGCGCAGTAAAGGGGGCTGACCGGGACTGAAAACTTTAAACGAGCATAACTTTTACCACGGTTATCCGATTTAAGCGATTCTTAACATTCCGAAAACCCTGGAGAGTCTAGAATCCAAGGATATAAACGAGACTTGCTAAAAATGCTTGAATTGTGAAACAAATTACTACACATGAGCAAGAGAAAATGGAGTGTAGATAAAGGTCCAAAATCATCAAAAAAGGTACTTTCCAAATGTGATTCGACTCTCAAAGAATAGAATAACTAGTCTATAAAAGGTTAGAGAAAAAAAGTTATCATCGTTCCGCGGGTCACCGAAAAGCCCGTGCTCACAAGCTAACCCATGGGAGATTGCCACTTGGCGAGCCAATTGTGATCTCGCAAAAGAGCAAGGGTTAGAAGGGTTATACCTGAGTTAAAGGAAACTCGATTCAGTTGTCTATGGATGGTCATGGACGCATCTTCAACTGACCTATCAGAGGTAGGAAATTCTTTGAGTCGGTTGTCTACGGACGGTCGGGGGACGTATCATCAATGGACCTATCAAAGTTAAAGACCTGGGTTAGTTTTCTACTGGCTGCTCGGGGATGCGCCATCAATGGACCTGTCAAGAAGACGAAACTAAATTGGTTGTCTACTGGTGGTTTGAGGACGCACCATCAACAGACCTATTGAGAAGGTGAAGCTGAATCGTTTATCTACTGGTGGTTTAAGGATGCCCCATCGACTGACCTATCGAGAAGGCAAATCTAAATTGGTTGTCTACTAGTGGTTTGAGGACGCACCATCAATGGACCTATCAAGAAGGTGAAGCTAAATTGGTTTTCTATTGGTGACTTGGGAATGCACCATCAATGGACCTATCGAGAAGGCAAAGTTGACTCGGTTATCTACTGGTGGTTTGAGGATGCACCATCAATAGACCTATCAAGAAGGAAAATCTAAATCGGTTGTCTACTAGTGGTTTGGGAATGCACCATCAACAGACCTATCGAGAAGGCTAAGCTAAATTAGTTTTCTACTGGTGGTTTGAGGATGCACCATCAACGTACCTATCGAGAAGGCAAATCTAAATCGTTTGTCTATTGGTGGTTTTAGGATGCACCATCAACGGACCTATCAAGAAGGCAAAGCTGAATTGGTTGTCTAATGGTGGTTTGACGATGCACTATCAATGGACCTATCGAGAAGGCCAAGCTAAATCGGTTGTCTATTAGTGGTTTGAGGATGCACCATCAATGGACCTATCGAGAATAGAAACTTAAGAAGTTAGTAGTTGTAAATTGCATTTGTAGTTGCTTAGTTGACCTTGTCGAGACAAAAAAAAAATTTCCCCTTTAATTAAGAAATAAAAATGGAATATTGAGAAAAAAACAAGTTTAGAAAGATTCCAGGAAGCTTGGGAAAGTCATAGTTTTATGATGGTTGTATCGAGATGCCTCTAGGGGGCCGAAAGCTACATCATGGTGTCCCTGAAGGATTGAAAGCTTCATGGAGGTGCCTCGAAAGAATTTTCTAAATTTTGGATTCTGTATCTTTGGATTGATCATCCATTAGAATTGTCGTACGACGTTCCTGTTGAGGAAGTTTTGAGATATTAATAATTGATATGAGTTTCATTTCAATTGCTTAATTGATTTTTTAGAACAAAAAATATTTTCGCCCCTTCAATTAAGCAATTGAAACGGGAGAGTGAAATCAAAGTTGAGTTAGGATATCTGGGAGTCCGGAGAAACTGTTGAGGCATTCATCGGGTCTAGCTGATATGTCCCTTGGATTCTTTATCTTTAAAAGCAGTTTAGAAAATATGTCGGGATGCGCCTGATGATTAAATCACGGATCACCCTGGTATTTGCATCAAGATGCTCCGGGGAGAAAATCTGACTTCTGATTTTAGGATTCATCAGGTTGGTTGTCCACTAGGGTTGCCACATGGTGTACCTGTCAAGGAAATTTTAAAGCATTAGTAAATGATATAAGTTGCATTTTTATTGCTTAATTGATTTTGTGAAACAAAAATAATTTATGCCCCTTCAATTAAGCAATAAAAATGGAAGAATGAAACATGAATTGAGTTGAGATTTTCGGGAGTCCGGAGAAGCTGCCAAGGTTGAGCACTTAGACTAGCTGATGTGCCCCTGGGAGAAACTCTGTCTTTGAATGTAAGATAGGAAATAATTTTGAGATGCCCTTTAATACGGGTATTTGCTTGGAGGTCAAGCGTATGGCTCGAGAATACTTTTATATGCTTTGTTCCCTATAGAATTTAGTATAGAATAATAGATATGACATTTATGAATATTATGCATGAATGCATGAATGCATGAGCTGCTTGCACTAACCATCCTCCACATCTGAGCTGTATGACTACTTACCTGATCGATTTTGCTCAATTCGGTTGCTTGCTCGTTGAGAGAATATATGGAATTGCTTTACGGCACAAACGAGATAAGAATTCCCCTGGTGGAGGATTAGGGATGTCACATAAATTAGGTGGAAAATGCCTCTGGTGAAAAACTGGGGAAGTTGCGGTATACAAGCGAGGCTCGTGTGGCCAGATATTGAGGTTAAGGATTGTCGTTAGTATGGCAAGTGATAGAAGGCTCCTCATGAGCTATTCAAAGCAGCGAGTTGACTGCAAATTGATTGCTGGATCGAGCATGTCAAAGACAAGGGGGTTCATATAGCGGAATTCAAGATTCTGGATAACGAACGACTAGATGCTATCACTACCAATGAATTCTACCAAGGATGGTTTAGGGAGATTGCAGACTTTTCCTGATGCTTGGTCGCGGTCGAGATTGGATCGGACACGTGCAGAGGACGGATTTGAGCCCTTTGAATCCACTAGACGGGAGAATGTATTCAGGAACTCTGATGACGATTAAGATAATGCAAATATCTTGAAGTGATTGATGGCAGTCATTTATCTTTGTTTTGATTGTCTTAATTTTTGCATAGACCCAAACATTCTGTTGGGCCCATTAGACTTGTTTATTTTGCTTTTATGTCTTAATTTTTGCCTATATCGCCCTTTTTGGGTTTTTAATCTAGTGGACTTATCCTGGCTTTTGCATAGACCTCGTTGTTTTTAGTCTATCAGGATTTTTGCCTTTTGCTATCATTCTTTTGAGGAATAGGGTTGACTACAAGGAACCCTTCATTCGACTTACTTGCAACAATTTGCCTTTTGGGCCCAATATATTCATTCAAGCATAAACATAAAGGATTCAGTAAGATGACATTTCCATTAAATGAAATAAGTTTGAGTACATACTGATGATAACCACTTCTATTGACCCAAACTCCAGTGCTAACTAGCCTGAAAAGGTTTTCTAGCCAACACACTCTCGTGTCTCACTTTACCCTAACTTTTGCCTACACCGCCCTTTTCGGGTTTTCACTCTAGCATGGATATTTTGTACCCTAACTTTTGCCTTAATGGTTTATAGAATACCAAACAGCCGGACATACCCTAATTTTTGCCCGAGCAGTAGAGGACCACTCGCTGGGTGATTGATCTTTTTATGTATTTTTGTATGTGCCACTTTTCTAGATTGATTCTCTTAGGTTAGATATGACAAATGCTTAAACCGATCCTAATTGATGGGGTTTACGAACTCATTATCATCAATAATCATGGCCCTTATGCTGAGTACCTTTCTAGTTGCTCAAGGTATTTCCCATTTGGACAAAATTTCCCCCTTTGATCATTGTTGGTAGGCTTTACTTGCTTTGATTGGTATCTCAGATGGTTGGTCCGGCTATTGCAAGCTTGCTACACTCTATTGGTGCACCTGAAGATTGTTTAAGCTGTTCGAACTACACTTTAGTCTATAGGGGTCCCTTAGACTTGGATTCAGTACGACTCTCAAGAACTTCATCTCATTTTTTACTGGGATCATGGTTACCATACCATAAACCAAGGAGATATGCATTAGATTCATGGGAATTCCGACACTTATTTGGCATCTTCGAAGGGTGAATGGTAGCTTATCGACCCAATCTCTGTATCTTATGGTAGGTTTGGAGAGAAATTTCTTGATAGACTGATTTGCGATTTCAGTTGTCCCATTAGCTTGTGGTCTATGAGGCGAAGCTCGGCGGCGCTTGATTCCATATTTCTTGATCAAATTAGTGGTTGCCCCTTGGGACCTCAATGGCTACCCCTTAGGACTGAGTTTCATCTTCTGAGACTAAGTAGTGAAATAGGTCATACCGAGCTAAGATGTGCTTCTTGATGAACTTTGCCATCTTCTCGGTGGTAATGTTGGTGAAATATTTGGCTTCCCCCTATTTTGAGAAGTAACTTGCCCCTATGATGATGAAGCAATTTCCATTGGTTGATGAAAGCTAATTTTACCAATCATACTTGTCCCCCCCCCCCCCCCCCCCCCCCCCGCCAAGAATGGTCAATGAGGAGAGGAGTGTAAGATAGTTTGTAAGTGTAAGGGAATGGGTATCAGGGAGAGTCAATAGTGTATCAAGGGTGGGGATTTTGAGAATGGGTGGGCGAAGAAAAGATAAGCCATAATTCTATCAAAAGTGGTCTGGCGATGTTCTTTCTCCATAATAGGCCGACACTTCTTTGATAGCTTGAAGATGGACTTGCACATAGTCGATAGGTTGTCGATGAAATGATTGACATATTGGATCTATCCAAGGAAGGACTGAGCTCCATTTTCTATTCTGGGTATCGGAAGGTGACGCTTGGTTTTCCAGCGAAGAACCCTAGATGTGGCTAGGTATGACCAGGTGAAAGCGTTATCACGATCTTTAAGCACTTCTTATCTCTCACTTTCTTTCAGAGGTTAGGTCATTATAAAATGGTTACCATCACATATACTTAAATTTATTTCAGTTAAAGAAATGTCATGAGAGCTGAACACTTTATGCTTATGATAAAATGAATGCATAGACCCATTGGGCGTAATATAAAAGAAGTAAACAAAACGAGAGTCTTTGATTGAATAAAGATGCCTTAAAGACAGAATTGTTCACATCTAAATACCAGAAAAAGAAAATTACATAATAGATAGATAGACATCCCCCACAGGCGGAGGGTCTTCAGTTGTGGTGCTGGTAGATTAGGCATCCTTAGTAGCTTTCATCGCTGCATCGTCCAGGATGAGATCCAGAACTTTCACTTGTTTGGTTGATGACTTGTCTCCTTCCTTCACTAGAGACCTTGCGAGATTCTTGTCAGCTTTGGCGATAGAATTGGCTTCTATAATGACGCCAGTTGAACTGGAGAGGACCATGGCCAACGCAAATTCTTCGGGGAGACCAGAATTGATCACACTCACCCCACTATCAAAGCTCGGCGATGGTTTCTCCTCAGTACAGGTCTTCATAGCAGGCCCATCCATTTTTCCTTCCCTTACCAAACAGGAGATAGCAGCAGCAAAAGCTCTACATTGGGTGGTTTGATGTCCCTTTTGTACGTGGTATTAACAGAAGTTTGCTTTTTCTTCGGGGGTTGGGGGCCTATACTCTTAAAGATGATTAAGCTTGTCGGCTTCATGCATTTTAGCAGATATCACACTCAATGTAACTTCTAAGGGGAAATGAAGGGATTCTGATTAGGTACATGATAAGGAGCTCTCTGAATAGCTGAAACCTCCCCTTGAGCCACTACTTGAACTGCGGGTGTGGCTTGAATGACAACTGCATTAAGTTGAATTGTGGGAGTTTTGCCTTTGGAACAGATGGCCCTAATAAGATCTTGTAGACCACTACTTTGGTTAAATGCTTTTTTAGGCTTAACTATCTTCCCTTCCTTTATCAAACGGTCGATGGCCTGAATCAAAGTCCAGCACTCGTCAGTGGGGTGACTTGGTTGGATATGATACTCGTAAAACCTATTCCTTTCATTGGCTGTGGGAGGTCTCCATAGGAATAATGGTTTAATCTTACAATCTTTCCTTAACTTCATGTATATGCTTCACAAAGGTGCTTTCCATGGGTATGTGGCATACTTTGTTTTGGTTGCCTTTCGTACGGGTGCCTGATCAACAACCTGAACTTGATTGGGGGGAATGCGATCCAACTTTTTCTCTTGCATAAGTCACTCTTTCATTTTGGCCCAACAAGGGATATTACATGACTTATTAATTCCTTCACCTCCTTTGGGATTTCCATTCAGTCCTCTCTCAGAACTAAAAGGCAAGAACTTTCGTAATAGAGCCTTTATTTTGGGTGTCATGCCTGGAGATTGCATGACTTGGTTGTTGGGCTGATGAATTGCTAATTGATGCGAGGGAGACTCAACTTCATATGTCATGCACGGAGATTGCATGACCTGGTCGCTAGATAGAAGAAGTCAATCGGCGCCAAAGGGCCTCAACTTCAGGTGTCATGCTTGGAGGTTGCATGACCTGGCCATTGGATGGAGGGGGTACACCAAACTGGAATGGTGAAGTAAGCAATGAGGCTTCAACTTGAGAACTAACTCGTAGATTAGAATTAAAGGGGTTTTTTGACTAAGTAGTCCCTCTCAGAGCAACAGTGAATTGAGTAGGAGCAGGAGAAAAGGACTTTGGAGGCATCTGAGGTTGAGCTAAATTCTAATCCGATTGGAATGGACCTGGTCCGGATTAAATAGGTGAAATTGACCGTGGTGGCTAAAACTAATCTGGGGTTATTAGGGTCAACGGAAGTTGGCTTATACTGGTGAGAAAATCAGGCTTGAAGGTGTGGTTTGGAGCTTGAGTTGGATAGGTAGACATGGGCGGTTGAGACTGTGTGACATCCTAACCAAACTTGAATGGGATCGGTGAAGGCTAAATAGGCTGCTACATAAATTAGACTCGCTCAATCGGCTAGACAGTAGACTGAATCTGAATTAGCGGAACCTGAACTAGGAAGTTCTGAGCGACCTCTAACTATTCCTGAGCTTGAATATTAATTCTTAGAATCCCCTGAACACTTCTTCTCTCTTCCAAAATAGCGCAGACTGAATCTTGGATCTACCCCTGAATTGCATCACAGAATTGAACGAATCGAAGAAACATTGTTATAGCATTGGCAATCTCGGAACTTAATAGAGATTGACCCTGATCAGGTGGAGGGAGAGGAGAGGAAGAACCCTCGGATGAAACCCCATCCACTATTGGTAAATCAGACGTAACAGATAAAAACAAGATTCTGAAATTGAGCTTGAAACTAAATTCAGACCCACAGAACTGTTGGATATGATGTATGCCCTTAAGGCAATTGGGGCAATATATCTTAATTATGTAATAGTACGAATATTTTGTTTAATTAATAAAGGCATTTAATCTTTTGTTTATATCGATGTGCTTGTAAATATTTTATGGCTAGTTAAAATATATTCATTGATGTATGTATACAATAATCCTTGACGTATCATAGCATGAAGTCAGAGAAATTATAGTTGGAATATATTTAGTGAGACCTGCTTCATGTGCAATTATGATTATGTCTAAACTATCCCTAGTCATAGTTTCATCAAGAAAGGATATCGATGAAGCGGAAAGACTAGCATGTGGTCAACTTTCTTGGAAAGGGTCCAAGCAGTCAATCTCCTTAGGACTGAAGGTGGTGCCTTAAGTTTGACACATGGATATATCTGGGAGATATATTGGAGACCGCAGTAAGATGAACACTTGGTGTATATATCATTGTGTTAGTGTTTATCTTCATGCAATAAGCTATGCGAATATCCTCATACTTAAGATACTAGTTACCTTGTGTGGTACTATTGCTATACTTTGGATCATTTCTATACACTCAATAATTTAGGGAGTCACGGGTGATTATGGGTATAATGATGATAGCACGTTGGTAAGCTGAGTAGTCGGAAAGAATCCATCACTCCGGATATATTAAGGAGTTGTACCTGAACGCTTGTTGAAGTGATGATTGTTATAAACCTCTGATCAGAGTATGTGTTTGATAAAAAATATAGCCAAACACACTATGGTAAAAGGCAATATACTTCGGTAACAAGTTAATAACCGGGATAGCTTGGAGCAACCTTGCTATTAGTGGGTTAACACTTTAACCGAACCTGATAAATCAGATGGTACTAATATTAAAGAATGGAAGGAGTTCATCACATTGGATAACTATTGCATTAACTGAGATTAAGTCATGAGCACAGATGACGTTCCCAGTACTGGGGGATGGTAGACCCTTGCTAGAGGCATATTACAGTCAATTAAGGTAATCGAGTTCTATTCACGGTCTAGAACCTCAAGCCAATTGTTCCAATAGAACAAGGGTTGGTTAACCCTTAACAGCTCAATACTTCGGGATCCTATAAGGTCACACACATTGGACCTTCAACGGAATGAGTAAAGAATTAATAGATTTATTCTATTATAAAAATATAACATAATAATAATTGGATTATTATTTAATTGGTTAAAAATGATTAGATCATTTTGGATAAGCCAAGTAATTTATTTTTGACCAGTAACTAATTTATTAGGGTCACAAATAAATTAAAGTATTGAATAAAATGATTAGATTATTTTTTGGTTAAGCTAGGAATTTATTTTGACCAGTAACTAATTTTATTAGGGCCATAAAATAAATTAAAATGTTGATTAAAATGATTAGATCATTTTTGGTTAAGCCAAGAATTTATTTTGACCTGTAACTAATTTTATTAGGGTCATGAATAAATTAAAAGAAAGAAGAATTAAAAGAAATTTATATATATAAAATAAAAGGGCTTTTCCCTATCCCATATTATTGAATGGAGAGCGATTTTGCTCTCCTCCTCCTACAAAAGGAGGTCTTCTCCTTCTCTTCTCAACACACTTCAAGTTCATGTCTTTATGGCCTTTTTTGAGAGACTTTAGTGAGGATTCTTGAGCCGTCAAAAAAGAACTTTTTGATCCTCATGGATCATAGTTTGAGGATCCTAAATTGAATTTTAATTTGGGGACCTTTAGTTTATATTTTCATGTGGGTTTTTGGAGTGGTCTAGCAACTACTCAAAAGCTATTAGTTCTTCCTCTCAAGGAGGTTCCGGTTGGTGGGGTTCGTGTGGATACTCATAGAGGTTATTCTACACTTGGAGGCTTGTGCAAGGAGGTTCTGCTAAAGACGCTTCAACTGGTGAGTTTCCGTTGTTTCTCTTTTAATTATTAGGTCTTTTTCTTTAAGCATTTTTAGACTTAATAACTATGCTTAGTTTTTTTGCATGCTTAGTTTGTTTTACGCTTAGGTTATAGCTTAGAGATATAACATGCTTAGGTTATAGCTTAGAGTTATAACATGCTTAGTATAAAATATTTATGGTAGGATATAATTTAGAATTATGGTATGCCTAGCCCATGCATGCTAACCTAGGTAGAGAATTATTTATTTAAGGCTTTATTTAATTCATATGCAACTAATAGGAGTTCCTGGGGAGAGGGACAAAATTTTGAATTTCCGCCATGCCTGTTATGCATGTTCAATGTGACTGTCAGTTCCCGTCAATGGTATCAAAGCCTGCCTATTTAGTGTATAATTAAGTTAGAACCGAACTGAATATTATTTTCTATATGAAATGATTTATTATTTATTTATTTGTTTGGAACAATATATATATGAACTTGAGTTTTCATTTCAAGGTTAGAAAATGGTTGTGAATTTTTTTTGAATAAGCCTGCTCAACTTACTCAAATTATACAAGTTTCAATAATTTATATAAATTACATGGGTTATAGATGCTTCCAATTTAAATGAATTGAAAGAACGAAATTTATTAGTTCAAGAGAATCCATTGGTCTTAGATATAGTGCCCGTATTTGTTCTAGGTAAGGATTGGACTTGGTGTCTACTCATTTCAAGGGCAACTCTCCTACCTGGGAACCTATATCGGTGCAGCTTGAATTGACCAACGAGGGGATTAAATATTGACTAATTTATTTCTAGTATATAAAATGGTTCTTATTTATGTTTCTATAACAAAGTAAAAATTAAATTTATTGAATAAAAGCTTAAAGAAAATGCAATATAAATATAATAAATAAAAGTGTTAATTATTTTGCATATAATCTAAGTTGATGGAATAATTATAATAAAGAGCTTGAACCCACTTAAGGTTGGACCTTATAAATTAATTCTAAAATTCCCTAAATTAAAATAAATTATTATAAATATGTCCATCTAATAAAATCCTAGATTGGATGAGATGTTTAACTCTAATAAAATCCCAAAGTAGATATATTAAGGCAAGTTATAGTCTTCCTTACCAAATTTATAATACGGTCTCTTTGGGCTATCAAAGTGATGTGCAAAGCATTCCTTTTAGTCCACATTGATCGATTATAAAAATTGGGATAGGGTCTGCCTTAACAGGATTGGGTAGTCCACCATAAAATTGGGGGCTAGCCGCAGGACTGAGACATATTCAAGGAGATACTAAAATAAGAGCACACGCCCCTTGGAATTAGGAAACTTGAATGGATTAGCAAATGCATACGATGCAAATGAAATGGGATTCCAACTATGACTTACTAATACGGCTTGACTCATAAAATTGGGAGTTGTATTAGACTAGTTATATATGCTACCTACTTGGAAATTTACCTAGGCTAAAAATTCTCAAATTCAATAGAATGGGCTATTGTAAATTTTGAAGAAAATAGTAGGACAAATGTATTTAATTAAAAGACCTTATATTAAATACATGTACTAAAACTAAATTCTGAACAATAATTCTTTTCTTATATCTCGGTTGAAATCTTTATTTAAATACAAACATTCACATTGATAACAAATTTTGATTGGATCTAGCTTCAAAGGGATTGTTTAGAAATGTGAGGATAGTCCTCAAAGCCTTGGGCTTAGTGTTTACATTGTATTAAGCCCGAATCTAAACAACATGATGCAAGCAATTTTGCTTAAAACAAATATGCATGAAATACATGAAGGAAACTAGGATACAACACCTTGGAGGTTGTTAACATCCATGTTACCTTACGTAAGTAACTGGCAGGAGACAAGGTTAAACATCAAGACAGATATTAGGATCCATGTTACTTTAGCTACAAGGGCATCGTAAAATCATGAATTTGAAAGTCTATGTCTTTACATCTTAGAGAAAGGATTTTCCATGGTGGTAAATTTTAATATTTTGATAGAAATTTATAGGACCAATTAGTCATAAATTTCAATGGTTCATATCTCAAAGAAGTAAAGGGACACACATGGTGTCTAGTTTTGAAGCAGGATAGAGTAGAGTGAAGAGAGAAGTAAAAAGAATACTGAGAATTTTGTTTAGGAGATAAAATGATTGTTTTCAATATGAAATATTTGAAACAAGATCTTCATTTCAATATGGGATCTTGGAAATAAGATCAAAATGGCTAAAGTCTCATAGCATGAGAAGAGGAGGCTTAGAGCTTCCACTTCAAGATGTTTAATATTGAGAATTTCTACATCTCAAGGAAATTCTAAATTGGTATAGAATACCTAATTAGAATCGTATATCCATAAGATAGTATAGATATTATTGAGAAGTAAAGTTTTGGCAAAAAGGAGAATTGTACCTATGAAAAATTATTAGAGCTTGATGGCTGCTATTGATGTAGGAACTTGAAATTTCTATTTTGCTAAAATTTATAAAAGGACGAAATTCAATTGTCATTATAAAATATTGTTTCATGTTTCACAGCAGATAGAATTTTATTTCAATTTGATAAAAGGTATTATCAAAGTTATAAATAATATTTTATTGTAATATGACAAATGATATTTCGTAATTACAAAATCATATTCTCAAATATAAACATTGCTAAGAGAAAATTAGATAATGAGAATTCCTTCTACTTATAGCATTGTCATTTAAGCCACATAAACAAAGATTGCTTAACCAAGCTGCATAAGCGTGGTGACTTGGGCCGAATAGACTTGGAGTCTTATGGTGATTGCGAACCTTGTTTAAAAGGAAAAATAACAAAGTTACCATTTCAAGGAAAGGGTGAACAAGCCACGAGTACATTGGAACTTACACATACTAATGTGCGTGGTCCAATGAGTGTTTAGTCACTAGGAGGATACTCCTACTTCATAACCTTTATTGATGATTATTCACGATACAGTTATCTATACTTAATGAAGCATAAGTCTAAAAGTTTTGGAAAGTTCAAACTATTCAAAAATAAAGTAGAGAAACAACTTGAGAAAACTATTAAAGCACTTCGATCAGATCGAGGTGGAGAATACTTAAGTCTGGAGTTTCAGGATTATCTAAAAGAAAATGGGATAGTTCCCCAGTGGACCCCTCCTTATACGCCCCAACACAATGGAGTGTCTGAGAGGAGGAATTGAACTTTATTAGATATGGTTTGGTCCATGATGAGCCAAGTAGATCTCAGTAAATCCTTTTGGGGATATGCACTAGAGAGCAGAGTTTATGTATTAAACAGAGTGCCCTCTAACTCAGTTCATTTTACACCTTACAAAAGATGGAGTAATAAAAGGCTATCTCTAAGTCACCTTAGAGTATAGGGCTATCCTGCCATGGTAAACAGGATAGCATCAGATAAGCCAAGAGACAAATCTGACAACTGTCTGTTCAATGGATATCCAAAGGAAACTATTGGATATTTGTTTTACCAATCTAAAGCACAGAAGGTATTTGTCTCTCAGAGTGCTCACTTTTCGGAAAAGGAACACTTACAAAAGTCAGTGGGAGCAATATTGAATTGGAAGTTCAAGAGGAAGAAACATATAATCAACTGATTAACCCCATTCTAGATACACAAGAAAGTGTGATCCAAGAACATCCTGTCAAAGCATTGCGAAGATCAGGTAGTATTCATAAAGGTCTCGATAGATATGGTTTTATCATCACTAATGATAAGGAACTATATCTCATGAAGGATGATGAACCAAGAACCTATGACGAAGCAATGAAAAGCTCAGATTCTGATAAATGGCTTAAAGCCATGAAGTCATAAATGGATTCCATGTATTAGAATCAAGTTTGGAATTTGGTTAATGCACCGCAAGAGGTTAGACCAATCGAGTGCAAATGGGTCTTCAAGAAGAAGACTGATATGGATAGTAATGTAAATACCTATAAACCAAGGTTGGTTGCGAAAGGTTATAGTCAACGTGCGGGTATCGACTATGATGAAACTTTCTCATCGACAGCCATGCTTATATCCATAAGGATACTCCTCACCATTGCTGCTCATTACGATTATAAGATCTGGCAGATGGATGTTAAAACAGCATTCCTGAATAGGGATTTAGACCGGGATGTGTATATGACACAGCCTAAGGGTTTTACATCTCAGAATGGCTCAAAGGTATGCAAGCTGTAAAGACCTATTTATGGACTTAAGCAGGCATCCAGGAGTTGGAATATAAGGTTTGACCAGACAATTTGTGAACTGGATTTCTATCCAAACATTATAAAGCCTTTTGTTTGCAAGAATGTTAGTGGGAGTGCAGTCATTTTTCTTCGTGTTGTATGTCGATGACATTCTACTAATAGGAAATGACATTTCTCTTCTTCAAAGTGTGAAAGTATGGTTGTCAAGAAAGTTCTCCATGAAAGACCTTGGTGAAGCAGCCTTTATACTAGGTATAAAGATCTATAGGGATGGATCCAAGAGGCTGTTAAGTCTTTCTAAAAGTACATATATAGACAAGGTACTAAATAAGTTCAACCTTGAGCATTCAAAGAAAGTTTATCTCCCGATGACAAAGAGGATTAACCTATCTAAAGCTGAGTGTCCAAAGATAGCTCAAGAAAGAATGCCCATAAAGGATATTCCCTATGCATCAATGATAGGATCTATCATGTATGCTATGATATGTACTAGGCCGAATGTCTCTCAGGCTTTAAGCCCTACGAGTAGATATCAGTCAGATCCAGGTGAAAAGCACTAAATGGCCATCAAGGGAATTCTTAAGTACTTGAGATGTACTAAAGATGAGTTCTTAATTTATGAAGAAGGTGACCTCACAATTAGAGGTTATACTGATGCAAGTTTTCAATCTGACAAGGATGACTTTATGCCTTAGTCGGGTTTTCTGCATGTGTTAAATGGAGGGGCGATATGGTGGAAGACTTCCTAGCAAGAAACTACTATTGATTCAACCACAGAATATGAATACATTGCCGCATGTGAAGCAGCAAAAGAAGTTGTCTACTTAATGGGATTTATTGGAGATCTTGGTGTGGTTACTGAGGCTGTTGATCCAATTACTTTGTATTGTGATAACAATGGTGCCATAGCTCGGCAAAGGAACCACGGTCTTATCATGAAAACAGACATGTATCCAGAAAGTATCATATAATCAGGGAGATTGTTGATGCTAAGATAATAAGACTAGAATATGTACCCACTGATTAGAACCTCGCGGATGGTCTGACGAAGCCATTGACTCAAGTCAAACATGACCAGCATGTTAAAGCATATGGAGTAAGACATATGGCTGATTGGCCTTAGTGCAAGTGGGAGTTTGTTGGATATGATGTATGCCCTTAATGCAATTGGGGCGATATATCTTAATAATATAATAGTACAAATATTTTGTTTAATTAATAAAGGCATTTAATCTTTTGTTTACATTGATGTGCTTGTAAATATTTTATGGCTGGTTAAAATATATTCATTGATATGTGTATACAAAAGTACTTGACGTATCATAGCATGAAGTCAGAGAAATTATAGTTGGACTATATTTAGTGAGACATGCTTCATGTGTAAATACGATTATGTCTAAACTATCCCTAGTCATAGTTTCATCAAGAAAGGATATTGATGAAGTGGAAAGACTAGCATGCGGTCAACTTTCTTGAAAAGGGTCCAAGGAGTCAATATCCTAAGGACTGAAGGTGGTACCTTAAGTTTGATACATGGATATATCTGGGAGATATATTGGAGACCGCAGTAAGATGAACACTTGGTGTATATATCAATGTGTTAGTGTTTATCTTCATGCAATAAGCTATGCAAATATCCTCATACTTGAGATACTAGTTACCTTGTGTGGTACTATTGATATACTTTGGGTCAGTTCTATACACTCATTAATTTAGGGTGTCACGGGTGATTACGGGTATAGTGATGACAGCACATTGGTAAGCTGAGTAGTCGGAAAGAATCCATCGCTCCGTATATATTAAGGAGTTGTACCTAGCCTCATGTTGAAGTGATGATTGTTATAAACCTCTGATTAGAGTATGTGTTTGATAGAAATAGTTTCTAGTCAAACACACTTCGGTAAAAGGCAATATACTTCGGTAACAAGTTAATAACTGGGATAGCTTGGAGCAACCTTATTGTTAGCGGGTTAACACTTTAACCGAACCCTATAAACTAGATGGTACTAACATTAAAGAATGGAAGGAGTTCATCGCATTGGATAACTATTGCATTAACCATGATTAAGTCATGAGCACAAATGACATTCCGAGTAATGGGGGGTGGTAGACCTTTGCTAGAGGCGTACTACAGTCGTTTAAGGTAATTGAGTTCTATTCACGATCTAGAACCTCGAGGCAATGGTTCCAATAGAACAAGAGCGGTTAAGCCTTAATAGCTCAATACTTCGGGATCCTATAAGGTCGCACACATTGGACCTTCATCGGACTGAGTAAAGAATTAATAGATTTATTCTATTACGAAAATAACATAATAATAATTGGATTATTATTTAATTGGTTAAAAATGATTAGATCATTTTGAATAAGCCAAGGAATTTATTTTTGACCGGTAACTAATTTATTAAGGTCACAAATAAATTAAAGTGTTGATTAAAATGATTAGATCATTTTTCGGTGAAGCCAAAAATTTATTTTGACCCGTAACTATTTTTATTAGGGTCATAAAATAAATTAAAATGTTGATTAAAATGATTAGATCATTTTTTGTTAAGCCAAGAATTTATTTTGACCGGTAATTAATTTTATTAGGGTCATGAATAAATAAAAAGAAATATATATATATATATATATATATATATATATATATATATATATATATATGGCTTTTTCCTATCTCATATTGCTAAATGGAGAGCAATTTTGCTCTCCTCCTCCTATAAAAGGAGGTCTTCTCCTCCTCTTCTCAACACACTTCAAGTTCACGTCTTTATGCCAATTTTCGAGAGTCTTCAGTGAGGATTCTTGAGCCGTCAAAGAAGAACTTTTTTATCCTCACGGATCATAGTTTAAGGATCCTAAATTATATTTTAATTTGGGGACCTCTAGTTTATATTTTCGGGTGGATTTTTGAAGTGGTCTAGCAACTACTCAAAAGCTCTTAGTTCTTCCTCTCGGGGAAGTTTCGGTTTGAGGGGTTCGTGTGGATACTCGTAGCGGCTATCCTACACTTGGAAGCTTGTGCAAGGAGGTTCTGCTAAAGTACGCTTCAACTGGTAAGTTTCTTTTCTTTCTCTTTTAATTATTAGGTCTTTTTCTTTAAGCTTTTTTAGACTTAATAATTATTCTTAGGTTGTTTTGCATGCTTAGTTTATTTTATGCTTAGTTTATATCTTACAGTTATAACATGCTTAAGTTATAGCTTAGAGTTATAACATGCTTAGGTTATAGCTTAGAGTTATAAAATGCTTAGTGTAAAATATTTCTGCGTGAATATAATTTACAATTATGGTATGCCTAGCCTATGCATTCTAACTTAGGTAGAGAATTATTTAGTTAAGGCTTTATTTAATTCATGTGCAACTAATGGGAGTTCTTGGGGACAGGGATAAAATTTTGAATTTCTACCATGCATGTTATGCACGTTCAATGTGACTATCAGTTCCCGATAAGAACGGCGAACAAGATGATGATCGAGTCTGACAGTAGCGGCACCTTGGTCTAACTGAAAAATCAGAAGATGACCAGCCCAAATCGAACCATGGATGAATTGAATGATTATATAATCATTCACTAGCTTGAAGATGGACTTGCACAGAGTCGATAGACCGGCGATGAACCGATTGACATATTGGATCTATCCAAGGAAGAACTAAGCTTCTTTTTCTATTCTAGCTATTGGAAGGTGATGCTCGATTTTCTGGTGAATAACCTTAGGTGTGGCTAAGTGTGACCAGGCAAAAGGGTTATCACGATCTTTAAGCACTTTTTATCTCTCATTTTCTTTCAGATGTTAGGTCATTAGAAAATGGTTACCATCACATGTACTCAAATTTATTTCAGTTAAAGAAATGTCATGAATGCTAAACACTTTATGCTTATGATAACCGAATGCATGGACCCATCAGGTGAAACATAAAATGAGTAAACAAAATGAGATTCTTTGATTAAATAAAAGATTCCTTAAAGACAGAATTGTTAACATCTAAATACTAGAAAAAGAAAATTATATAATAGATAGATAGTCATCCCCCACAAGCAGAGGGTCTTAAGTTGTGGCGCTGGTAGATTAGGCATCCTTGGTAGCTTTCATTAGTACGTCATCTAGGAAGAGATCCAGAACTTTCACTTATTCGGCTGATGACTTTTCTCCTCCCTTCGCTAGAGACCTCGCGAGATTCTTGTCAGATTTGGTGATAGAATTGGCTTCTATAACGACGCCGGCTGAACTGGAGAGGACTATGGCCAACGCAAATTCTTTGGGGAGACCGGAATTGATCGCACTCACCCCACTATCAGAGCTCAGTGATGGTTTCTCCTTAGCATTGGTCTTTATAGTAGGCTTATCCATGTTTCCTTCCCTTACCAAATGGGAGATAGCAGCAGCTAAAGCTCTACATTGGTTAGTTTGATGTCCCTTTTGTACGTTGTATTTGTAGAAGTTTGCTTTTTCTTCGGGGGTCTGGGGCCTATACTGTTGGAGATGATTAAGCTTTCCGGCTTTACGCATTTTAGAAAATATCACACTCAATGGTAACTTCCAAGGGGGAATGAAGGGATTCTGATTGGGTGCTTGATAAGGAGTTTTCTGAACAGCTAAAACCTCCCTTTGAGCCACTACTTGAATTATAGGTGCGGCTTAAATGACAGCAGCATTAAGTTGAACTGCGGGAGTTTTGCCTTTCGAATAGATGGCCCTAATGAGATCTTGTGGGCCACTACTTTCTTATTGTGAGCCCAAAAGCGGGGGTGAATCTTGAAGGTTTAATGCTTTTTTACGCTCAACTATCTTCGGTCGATGGCCTGAATCAAAGTCCGGCACTCTTCAGTGGGGTGACTTGGTTGGATATGATACTCGCAAAACCTATCCCTTTCATCGACTGTGGGAGGTTTCCATGGGCATGATGGTTTAATCTTACCATCTTTACTTAACTTCATGTAAATGCTTCTCAAAGGTGCTTTCCACGGGTATGTGGCATACTTCATTTTTGTTGCCTTTCGTACAGGTGCTTGATCAACAACCCAAACTTGATTGGGGGAGTGCAATCTAACTTCTTCTCTTATGTAAGTCGCTCTTTCATTTCAGCTCGAGATTGGATATTGCGTGACTTATCGATTTCTTCACCTCCTTTGGGATTTCCATTCGATCCCCTCTCAGCACTAAAAAGCAAGAACTTTTATAATAGAGCCTCTTTTTTAGGTGTCATGCCCAGAGATTGCATGACCTGGTCATTGGGCCGAGGAATTGCTAATTGATGCGAGGGAGACTCAACTTCAGATGTCATGTCTCGTAGATTGCATGACATGATCGTTAGATAGAAGAGAAGTCAATTGGTGCCAAAGGGGCTCAACTTCAAGTGTCCTACCCCGAGGTTGCATAACCTGGCCATTGGATGGAGGGGTGCGCCAAACTGGAATGGTGAAATAAGTGATGAGGTTTCAACTTGAGAACTAACTTGTAGATTAGAATCAAAGGGGGTTTACAAGTAAGTAGTCCTTCTCAGAGCAACAATAAATTGAGTATAAACAGGAGAAAAGGGCTTCATAGGCATCTGAGGTTGAGCTAAATTTTGTTCCAGTTGGAATAGACCTGATCGAGACTGGATGAGTGAAATTAACCGGGCTGGCTGAAACTAATCTTTGGTTATCGGATTAAATGGGAGCTTGCTCACACTAGTGAGAAAATCAGGCCCGGAGGTGTGGATTGAAGCCTGAGTTGGATGAGTGAACATGGGCGGTTAAGACTGTGTGATATCCTAACCAAACTAAAATGGGATTGATGAAGACTGAATGGGCTATTACTCACACTAAACTAGTTGAATTGGCTGAACTGTAGACTGAGTCTGAAATGACGGAACCTGAACTGACCCATTCTGAGTAGTCTTTGGTTGTCCCTAAGCTTGAATACCAATCATCGGAATCCTTTGGACACTTCTTTTGTCTTCTAAAACTTCACAGATCAAATCTTGGATCTTCCCCTGAATTACATCTCGGAACTAATCGGATCATAGAAACACTGTTATAGCATTGGCAATTTCGAAACTCAGCGGAGACTAACCCTGATCAAGCGGAGGTAGAGGAGAGGAAGTACCCTCGGATGGAACCCTATCAACAATTGGAAAATCAGACATAGCAAATAAAAACCAGATTCCAAAACTGAACTTCAAATTGAACTCGGACCCACAGAATAGTGAACTAGAGGATGATCAAGTCTGACGCTAGCGGTGCCTTCATCTAACTGAGAAATCGGAAGATGATCAGGCCGAATCGAGCCATGGATGAAGTGAATGATAATAATTCGAGTGATGAATGCCATATATACAAGGGTGGTTAGAGAGGTATAGAATAAAAGAGCTTATGATGCCACGCTTAACCCCAAAATACATGAGATGTGTGAATCTCTCGCTATGCCTAGTGAACTAGGTACGAGTCGTTGGGACTTAAATGATCTCAGGCATTTTATTAAATTCCCCCTTCAAGCGAGGGTAGAGTAGAGGTAAGCAAAAACTGAAATTAATAAAAGTCGGCCACAAGCGGCCTATGCATGAAGTGTGGATGCACGAGCACAACATAAGTAGCACACAAAAGCGAATAAACCTCTTCCAACCTTATGACTCCCGCGTAATGCCGTTCAAAAGATTTGGGGGTAACTCTAGCGCCAACGAATGGCAAGAGAGTATGCGACCTAAATCTAAATTATTTTGGTGAACCTAAGGGGAAGTTGCTATTGGTAGATTTATCGCGGTTTATAGTCTTAAACTGCTAGTATCGTGGAATGATACTGTAGAAGGGTCTCATTTACCTTGATTCCTTGTAACTCAACCACTCCTCAAATGAGTGCGATCGCGGGAATTACACGTTGGTTGAAACGAGTGATCCGCCCATAAATATCCCCAATTCCTGGCGGGCATGAGGTATAAAGTGAGTTTCACGGGGGTGAAATAATGGCACCTTAAACTTAGAATCTAACTAAGCGATGGATTCAAAAGTCATAAGAAATAAAGCGTTGATTTAAAAAATGATTTAGGCACATCATCAAAATCCTTTAACCAAATTTTGAAAATGAAAGCGATTTTCCAAATTTTAAGTTAAAAGGAAATCCCCAACAGAGTTGCCACTGTGAGTGGATGACTTCTTTCCACCAGCAAGGACCATGTGAGATACGTAGCACGGGGGTGGAAAATAACGAGCGTTGTGAAGCATGCTAAGGGAGAATCCTTATTTTAGGTGTGATGAAAATAATAATGAAAATGATGTTGATGTTGAATTTAAGTCCAATTCACATGTTAAGGGATATGAGACTTGAAATCCCATATCTTAAGATAGAGTCACCACCCGGTTAAGCTCCGCCGGGAATTTGGGTACGATATTCCCATTGAGTGGTTGGACCGTACCTTAAAACAGAGATTCCAAGTCCGGATGATGTTGCTTACTTTTTAATTTTTAAATCAAACCATTTATATTTTAATAAATGCGAGTTCAGTTCTTATGCGATTTAAATCCAGTTATTGTTTGGAGTTTTCGGTTTATATGTCATACATCACACAAAAGCGGTAAATAAAGTAAATAAATAATTACTACAAGGCTTTACAAATGCCTATACATTTTTCTAATGCGGAAAAGTAAATAAAGCGGATAAATAAATAAAAGGGTGAAACAGGGTCCTAACCAAGCTTACCAAATCGGACCCGGCTCCAAACGAGGCAAAATATACGTGATTAATCATAAATAATGCAAAAAATAAATAAATGTGGTAAATAAAGCAAATAAGGTAGAAAAACATATTTTTGGATTTTTCGGGACTAAAACACAATTTTCGGGTATTTAAATAAGCATTTCAACAACCTAACAATTAATAAAGTGAACTAAACAACCTATCATGAATAAAGAAAATTACAGAAATATTTTGGAGTTTTTTAGTTATTATAAAAAGATTTACTTAGATTTATTTAGTATAAAACACATTTTCAAGCCATTAACATGAATATTTTGCCAAATAAATAATAAATAAAGCCTAACATAGGTTAAAATAGATTAAATAGGTTTTTAGTGACATTTCCTCAAAAATACTACCCAAATCTTCAAAATCATCAAAAACACTGCCCGGTGGGAATATTGTACCCAAATTCCCGGTGGAGCTTAACCGGGTGGCGACTCTATTTTAAAATATGGGATCTCAAGTATCGTATCCCATAACATGCAAAATGGACTTAAATTCAATATCAACATCAATTTTATCAATCCATCTTTTATCATGCTAAAATGAGGATCAATCCTCTGGCTTGCTTTGCAGCGCTCGTTATCTCCCCCCGTACTACATATCTCACACGGTCCAGGGGCAGAAAAAGGTCGTTCGCTCACAACTGTGTCGCTAACCTTTTGAGAGCTATGCGATCTAAACCTGATGACCCTTTAGGACTTTTCCCTTCTTTCAGAATCTTCTTAATGTCATAGTACCAATAAACCTTTTGCTCCTCTACAATCATAACTCGAACCATCTCATGAAATGGAGAATGAGCCGTTTCTATTATAAGTGGATGGATGAATTAAGCCCCTTCTCCCTTCCATATCGAGGCCAAGGTAGCCAAAGAATCCGCCATTTGATTCTCATCCCTCAATATATATTGGAAGAAGCATTGACTGAACTGTACTGACAAGTCCCAAACTACTTCCACATATGGCATGAGTGACTCTTCTTTGATTTCCCACTCTCCTATAACATGCTTTATCACTAGTGCAGAATCTCCCATCATGCTGACTTCCTTTTCCCCTACTTTTAAAAGAGCATCAAGACCGAAGAGGCAAGCTTCATATTCGGCCCCTTTATTAGTGACTGAAAATTCCAATCATTTTCTTAGTGGGATAATTTCACCTTACGGCATGATGATGACTACCCCAAGACCGGAACCCTTTCAATTCATAGCTCCATCAAAATACTTGATCCATTCGGCCTTCTCCCCTTCCACTACTGCTAATTGCTCATCGGGAAAGTCCATATTTTCAACATAATCAGACTCTATGGGTTGACTTGCCAAAAATTCAGCTACTGCTCTCCCCTTAATAACCTTCTTTGTGATGCACTCAATATCAAATTTAGACAATAACAGGAGCTGACAAGAAAGCTTCCCTGTTAATGTGGGGGATTGACAGAGATACTTCATTGGATCTACTTTCGCAACTGCTTTAATTTTGTAGGACTGAAAGTAATGCCTCAACTTCTTGGTCAACCAAACCATTATTGAACACGTCTTTATACTACCATGTATTTTGTCTCGTATTCCAACAATTTCTTACTTAAATAGTAGATAGCATGCTCACTTTTATCCTCTTGATCTAGGACCAACATTGCCCCTACAGATGACTCCTCTATGACTAAATAGAGAATCAGCAGCTTATCGGGCATTGGAGGTTTTTAAATTGGGGGGTTCATGAGAAAAGCTTTTATCTTATCAAATGCTATCTAGCACTACTCATTCCATTCTATCGGCTATTTCTTTCTACTTCCCTTTTGATTCTAGGAATAGGCATTTCTAGAATAGATTTAACCTTATCGAGGTCAACCTCGATCCCCCGCTAGCTGACGATATGGCCTAGGAGTTTCTTGGAAGTCACTCCAAACACACACTTCTTTGAATTCAAACACAGGTTGTATTTCTCAATTCTGGTCAAGAACCTTTCTAAAATCTCAGGGTGTTCTTCCCTAGTATTTGACTTTACTAACATGTCATCTGCATAAACTTCGACCTCTTTATGGATCATGTCGGGTAGTAAGGCTGTCACGACTCTTTGATAAGTTGCCTCTGCATTCTTCAATCCAAAAGTCATTACCTTATAGCAATACACTCCCCATTCTATCATAAAGGTTGTCTTGACCTTACCAATGATGTCTATTAAGATCTGATTGTACCTAGAAAACCCATCTAAGAATGAGTACATTACAGCTCTGGCAGCACTATCTACCAGTACATCAATATATGGCAATCGGAAGTCATCTTTCGGGGAGGCCTTGTTTAAATAGTGAAAGTTGACACACATTCTGACTCTTCCATCTTTCTTAAGGACTGGGACCACGTTTGCTAACCATGTTGGATACTCGATTACTTTAATGAATTTAGCTTCTAATAACCTAGCAACTTCAGATTTGGTTTTATTAGCCCATCCTAGACGCAGCCTTCTTAACTTTTGTTTGACTGGTTTAAACCTGGAGCCAGTTGGGATACAATGCTCAGCAATTTGGCAATCTACCACGGGCATGTCCTCGTAGGACCAAGCGAAAGCGTTAACATGTTTTCTAAGCACTTTTGTCATCTCTCTTTTTTTGCTAGGAGTTAAGTCGTTGGAAATAGTTACCATTTTTAGATTTTCCTCTGTGCCTAAATTAATGTCATGCAATGAAACGTCATGAATGCTAAAATTGCTATGCATATGATCATACGAATGCATGGTGCTGTTAGGCAAAATATCAAACAAGTAAGAAAAATCACTATTATTATTAGGATGCCCGAAGGCTACATCATTTTCATTTTATATGATTATAATATCATCCTCCATAAGCAGAGGGCCTTCTTGATCGCTCATCAGGATATGAGTCAGGTTATGATCCAAATCTTGTGACTATTTCTCTATCAATACGTCATCGACAGTTTCTCTTATGAGTTAGGCCAGGTTTCTCAAGGCTTCCTGAATAGGTGTCTTTTTCATGTCCCCAAGATATAAGATGGTGCATTTTGAAGTGGTAAGGGTATCAATAGCTTTGTCTATTTCAATCTTCGTTGGGTCACTGTCTTCCATTCGTTTTTACACTTTTCCGCTTCTACAGTTGCTTCATAGCTCTCGAGGATGGTTTTGTGTGCCTTCACAAATGCTATTTTGCGGAGGTGAGGAGATAACCTAAAGATGAATCGGTCAGCTAATTCCTCCTCCTGAGGTTTCATCTGAAGTACTACCACGACTGTTAACCACCTCTGAAAGTAGTCATGGACAGGTTCCCCACTCCATTGTCTGATAGCTATAAGGTCGAATATTGATGTTTCTTCCCTTACTTTCTTGGTCTCTATAATGCGTTTCCATACCTCATCTCCTTCTAATCCTTAGTTGATCATGGCTACTTTCTCTCCTCTTCTCCGAGGCTCACAAACTTTTCATTTGTTAATTAGTATCGTGATGGCTTTAAGGAGATCCTCACATACTTTAGTTGGATGATCAGGACTGAAATGATATACGAAGAAATTGCCCTTCTCCTCAGGCTTTTGGCTGATCATATGGTTGGAGATGATCAATCAACTTGTACTTCTTCAGCTTCTTGAAAAGGCTCAAAAGATGAGTACCACAAAGGTGAGATGTCATCGAAAGTCATAGGATGAACCTTTTGGTCGTGGGCCACACTATAGGGTAAACCCATGAAATAAGGGAGGATTGTCCCCTTTGGTATAACCACGAAGTTGGGTAACTTACTCAGATCCTTGCTATGTTGAACATGCAATATGGCCTCTTGATAAAGCAGGTGGGACCCAATATTAGTTGCAAGGAGTGTTGGGTTTGCTGGTTGGATAGACCGACTGAATTGAGCCATAAGATGAACTAGGAGCGAGGAGATTTGTTAAATCTTGAACTGAGGTAGTGACCAAAAGATCAGTACATGCATGGGATGCGGTATGCATGCACAAATTACAATGATGCATGGCGGGGTTAATTACAAGGGAATGTAACACAACATAAGCAAAACGATCGATTCCGTCCTTATTTCTCCCATCGATTCTGAGGGTATTCTTCCCTTGTCCAAACTCACAGAGAATTCATGGTACCTATAAGGTAAAATTCTAAGGCTTTCGATAAGAATGGTGAAGGGACATATCGGAAGTTTGATGTAGAAGGTTCCTATCACATCAAGCCTCTTTTAGAGGGAGATGACAATGAGTGCTCCACCCACTAGGGTGTCCCCAATTCCTTGTGGGCATGGGTAACACCTTTGCGAGTGTTGTGGAAATAATAAGGCACCTTAACTTAGCACTAGAAGAAGAGCATATCTAACTAAAGAGAGAAGGAGGTGAGAAGATAGAGTGTGGTAATTCTCCCAAATGATAAAAAAGAAAACGGGTTGAATCAAGTAAATGAATTTTGGTGCTCATCTTTTAAGGTTTTAAAATAAACCAAAATTTTACAAGTTAAAAGATTATAATCCCCAGCAGAGTCGCCACTGTGAGGTGTTGATGATGTGTAGGTCTCCCTTGGCGCCTGTGTGAGAGGCGGGGCCCACTAGGGATTGGTTGTATTTAGGCATGATGAAACCTTTTTAGTTCAAGTTTGGACAATTAGCCAATTTTAATGAATAAAAGAATCGAGAACCAAATCTCAATACAAATGATAGAGTCGCCACCCAAGTTGTCTGCTTGGGAAAGAGTTTTGGTATGGTTCCCATTGGGCAGGAGACTCATACCTTTTGGATCAGAGATTTGGGTATCGGATGAGTCACTTATTTCTCATTTAGTTGATTCAAAATTACATTCATGATGTAAACCCCATTTTTGGTTTTCATCATTTGGGGAATTATTATAGAAATCCTATTTTTCTACACTCTTTCACGCTCGTTACATGCATTTACATATTACAATAAAGCACAAGCAATAAATGGGGGAATAAAAATTACAACCGGGGGAAAATGGGGGAAATTGCGAAGAATATATACATTTGTTCTAAGTTATAAAAAAATGAAATAAATTCCCCTGGATACACAGAGATTAGCACAGTTTATAGCATATCATAGGTTAGCATTTTATTAGGGAAAATGTGATTATGTCAGCATGGCGGTTTTACGATCGATAATGCTTGGGGGGCTTCTAGAATCGGAAAGAAATAACGAGTCTTCAAAGTATTTTGTTATAAAGACACATTTTAACTTTTATGGGTTGATTTATAGCATTATTAGTGAAAATGATAGCATGGCAAATGGTGAGTTGATTGATTTTAACCAGTTAAAAAAGAATTCTGGGTTCTGCTTGAGGGTTGGTACCCGTATGGATGAGTGGGACCCATATGACTACCAGGGAGGACCGATATGGGTATGGGGGACCCATATGGGTCTTTTTTGGTCCCAGGAAGAAACTCAGTTCAATTTAATAAGCAAATTAATGGAGGAGAAATAAGATAAAAATGGGATTTCCTTCTGTATGAGTATGGCGCATCAGCTTAATATCCTTAAGGACATGGGGTGCCTACAAAGCTCATATGGGTTAGGACCAGACCTAAAACAGGAATAAAAGAACAAATATAATAGAAGAAGCAGATAATAACAGTAAAATAACTGAAATGTGAGTCTCTTTGAAACTTAGGAGTGTTACCTTTACGGCGTGAATCCACTTTGAGGCGATCCCTTTGCTGTTAAGAGTGTCTAGCCAAAGTAGATTATGAAATGGAGATTTTAGGACTATTTGGGCGAGTATTTTTTGTGGACAAAACCTATCCTAGATCCTAATAAACGAAGTTAGGAATGAATAAAATGTGTACAAAACCTCGAGGGATGGGTTTTCTCCTATTTTATACCTCTCATACCTCAATTATACCCTTTCTATTCCTATATAAACTACTAGAATTTGTGTATAATATCTTTTCTATCTTGTGTTGTTATGAAAAGCTAAGGAAAGGCCCCTATTTATAGGTGGAAATAAGGTCTGAATGCCATAATTTGCATTCATAACCTGCCTTTTCCTGAAATAGGTAAGGATCTCTTTCCATAAAGCCTGATCTGGCAACAAGAGGACCCTCACCCGTACGGGGTTCAAGGGGACCTGAACAGGTCCTCTCTAAGCGCACGAAAGGAAATGACCCAGTATAGGTCTACTAGTAGATCTGTACCACCAGGCAGCACCCGTACGGGTCCTTAAGGGCAGACTAGGTCTCCAAACTTTGGCCAAACTCAACTCTACAGCAATAGTAACACCTCTTATGGATACCACCTGTATATAAGAGATTGCATTATATAGCTCTCACCATCGTTTTGTGAGAAGGATCATTAAAATCTAGTGCTGATAGATACGCTTGAAAGAAAAAGCACATCTGAAGGCTGCCACTATCTTGGAGATTGCTTGGTGTCATGGTATAGCAAGAAGCAAACATCAGTGGCTCTTTCAACTACAAAAATAGAATATATAGCAACTGGAAGTTGTATTGCCTAACTCCTATGGATCAAACAGCAATTGGAGGATTATGGAGTTTAAGCAGGATGTGTGGATGTAATGTGTGACAAAAAAAGTTCTATTGATGTGTTAAAGAATCCAGTTCTACATAGCAGGATGATGCATGTCAACATTAGACATCATTTCATTCGAGATCATGTGATGAAGAAATATGTAGTTGTGGTATACATTCCAATAAATGAGCAAAGGGCAGATATCTTTACTAAACCTCTAAGTAAAGATCTATTCAAAAAAGCTTAGGGAAGCAATTGGAATGTCAAATCCAATTTGAACAGGGTTCCGGAAGACAAGTCAAGAAATCGAGGACAAAAATGAAGAATGTCAATTCTTAATCTGGAAGGAAACATTGCCAGCTTAGTAGACAAGAAAGACAAATGGCAGTAAGAGCGCGAAAAGGTAATTGTACACGTTTTGAATTTCAAACGTTTATTGGGCAATGCAGGCGTGGTAAAAACACAACAGTTACAAATGGATAAACCATTCCAATTCTCTGGTTTAAATGCCATTAATCTCTCTCCTAAAATTTTAACTGCCACCTCATTGATCTAGTTAAATATAATTGCATTTGGATTACCATATTACCCTAACTTTGAAAAATCTATAAAAGAGCCTCCTAAATCCTTCTTCTTCTTCACGCAAGTAATCAATCTACTATTACTCTGCAGGAAAAATTCCCAGAACCCTAAAACTCTCAAAACCTTTTCTTTCCAAATCTCTCAATTGGAAAATACCCTAGCTAAAACCATCTTTCCTTCACAGAACATCTTCAAGATGGAAGACCTACTTGACACGGATTTTATTCCTGTCAATATAGTAAGCTCAGACACAATTATTCCCTCCGATTACCTTGGTGACAATTTCTTATTCTCCATTGAACCATATGCCCAACTCCTAGAAGACCAGCATTTGGAGGTCTTCCTCTAATAAAAAAACCCAACCTACCATGTCCTTGTTAAGGAATTTTAAAAGAATCTAAAAACTCATACCTATTACGATGCACTCTAGAAAACAGTTAAAGGGAAGGTGATGACCTTAACTCTGGAGTTCTTTATAACTCACTACTGTATGAAGAATGAAGGGGTGATAATAAGGATGGATGGCGATGAGCAGACAGTAAAATATTATCCTAATCTCTGGCTCTCAGAGAGATTTTTTGGAGATAAGTTCTCAACCTTATGGCCAGAAACTCCAAGACTGCTCCAATTTGTCTAGGCTAAATTTGTCCTGATCCGAAGAGGCTCCATCACCACTACTTCATCTTCCAACACTGTATCATTCAACATTAGGTGGAAAGTAGAGTTCTTAACATACCGGTCCTTCTTATCCATTACATCAGGTAACATAAGCACTCCCACGAAGCCCTAATCACCAAAATTCTCATAGCCAATATTTATCTTACTGGAGAAGAGGCTATTGAAGGAAAAGCTATCTGGGAAAAGAATTTCCTTAATCTTAACCATGGTGAAAAATGGGATGAAGAGAAAGCATTAAGACAGAAGAGGCAGAATCAGGAGAAGAGTAGGGTCTAAAAGGCTAAAGGGACTATTGAAATTGCTTCAACAGCTAAGCGTATGAGAACCACTCAACCTAGAGCTCAAAGAAAAATCAACTTGAAGCCTATAGTGGAAGCAAATGTGGTTGAGGAAGTCGATGAGGACCAACTGAATCTCACCCAAATTATGAAACAAACTCTGTAATTGCCCGAGACTAGGAGAAGACTTATTAAAACCACTGCAAAGAAGGAGAGGAGTATTGAGACACTAGAGTTGATAATAGATGACCAACTTCCGGAGATAGCATACTCCATTCTTGCTAGAAGAAAGAGGGGTGTTGCTCAAACCTTATAAGATATCCTTGAGGAGGATACTGCTGCTAAGAGTAGCAGCACTGAGGATGAGGAAATTATGCCAAAGAGAAAGCAGTTGTTAAGAAAGGGGCCAACTTTCACTCAGGCTCTTAGATCAAAAAGGGCTAATTTAGAACCAAAGAAGCCAGTATCTGGAATCTCCATCAAGGAGCCTGCCCCTAAGCCTTCCGCATCAGAAATAATGGCTAAGGCTAAGCTAAGTAAGGGAAAGAATGTGGAGATATAACAACTAGAACTCTTCATCTAGTGGTTCCAAAATATTATGAGACGATCGTAGCTGTTAAAGAAAATTTAAAGGCAAATCAACCCACAATAGAAGGACCCGGAGGCTCATCCAGAGTATCAAGCCAAGCCATTCCTAAGGTTATCCCTTCTCCATCAATTCTTACCTCTTCTTTGGATCTCCAACATCTCCATAAAGACTATACTGAAGAAGAGCTAGATGGTCTTAACTTGCAAGTACAAATAGAACCCTTTGCAGAATCCTTATTATACCTAGAGATCACTGATATTGAAGTTATTGAGCTTGAAAGTCCTAAAAAGGCAATTGAGAATGGGGATAAAAGTCTTGAAAAGGCACCTGCAGGGGAGATTGAGGACACTACCAATCTTCCAAAGAACACAATAGAGAAGGAAGTTAGTGAGCAAATAGAGCATCTGGATCAGCTTAACACAAAGGTAACTCTAAATCCTAACTCTGAAGTTGCTGATGTGGAAACTAGGATGGTTAAAAAAACAAGCCAACTTAGATGCAAACCCTCAAGATGCATCTATGGAAGTTCAGCTTAGCCTAGAACAAAATGCTCTGAAGGAGGGAGATGGTCTAGGATCCTATGGGCACACTACTATAGTGGACTCAAAGGGCGAGGCCACTCTGGAGGATAGGGTGGAAGACAAAGGAGAACAAAAGAAGGGCTCCAGAAAAACAATCCTCCAGCACCAAAGAATCTGAAAGTGAATCCGAAAATGAAAGTAGTTCCAGCTCTGGCAGTGAAGAATCTTCCATAGATAGTGAGAAAAAGAGAAAATTAACCAAGGCAAAAATTCAACCAAACTTCTCTATCATGAGACCTGAAAAGGTACGAATGGCCTTAAAACTCTTGGAAGAAGCTACTCTAGAAGGAAAGCAAAAGGCTGATACTCTCTAGCCATTGATCCAGAAGATGTGCCAAAGGTTCATTGCCATTGGAAACCTTATCAAAAATCAATCACTCTCTCTGGATATGAAAGCTAAGATTGAGGGCATAAAGACCAACCTAAATAAACTGGAGGAGAAAGTCAACAAGTTCCCTACTACCGAGCAAGTAGTAGAGACATCACTCTCAGAAATTACTCCTGCTATAAACCAGCTCTCTTCTGCGATCACAACAGCAAATAGACCTGCCTCTCAAGCTGTCACTAGGGCTGAAAATCAGTGTGCAAACATATTGGGGCATGTCACCTCTACATCAACTGACCTAAAAACTGAGCTAAAAGAGCATATGGATTCCAAGTTTGAAAACTTGCAAAAACTCATCCCACTTCTATTACAGAACTCTCCAAGGACATCTCCTCTAGCATAACATTCTTCACTGAAGAGTAGCAAGTATTTAAAGAACAGTTTAAGGATTTCTCAAGGAAGAATTCCCAAAGCTCCTTGAGAAAGATATGGATGATATGAGCAACGATTGCCAAACCCAACTCACCTTTATTTCTGAGTTAATTAGCTCCTGGAAGCAAACTTTTAATATTAAGCTCTGGCACATCAACTCAAGCATCCAAAAAGGAACCAAAACAGTGATAGACGAAATAAAACTACTCAATACTGGTATGAATAATTTGAGTATCACTGCTCCTTCTTCATCTAGTCCAACTCCTCCTCTGACCATACCAGAGCCAAATTCTTCCCCTTTTTCAACAAATTATCCAAAATATTAAGAACATGGGCTTTAGTGGTTATCAATGTTCACTTACCTCCGGGGGTTATTTTCATTCTTTGAGAAAGAGGATCAAGAATATGCTCTGTCAATACATCTAAACTTAATCAAGTCCTATGATCAGCTCCAAAAGCTAACCAAACCAATCCATCTTGCAACTACTATTGGGAAATAATGATCCAGATAACAATCTAAAAACAAATCCAGATCAAGTTTGAGAGAAACAAAAACAATGTATGTAATACTCCAAAATCTAAACGGAAATATCTGGACAAAAATCAAGATACAAGTCATCCATTGACGAAATTAAATACCTAAGCACTAAAGGAAACAAACTTCTATCCTTCAAGACTAGCATCCGGAAGAACTAATTGAAGCTATCTCTAGAAGAAGATAGATCCAGAGAATTTAGGCCTAAAAGACATCCGGAAGACCTATATTTCAAACATAGGGAAAGATACAAAATATAACTTTCCCTCCATCCTTTTGGTCTCCAAGTCAAAGATCCTTTCCCCACTAGAAAGACAAAAAATTGACGGCTCATATTTTTAGGGAAAGGACAAAAGGACTGACACTGGACAGAAAAAGAAAACTACCTTTTTCACCTAGACCAATAAGGACGCGCGTGGAGCTCACACCAAAAAGCAAAAGGTATAAAAGTTGGTGCATCACAAAATGACAAGCAAAACGATCACTAACAACTTTCTAGCCTCAATCCGAAGATTTCAAATAGGTCAAAATAGAGTCTAACGGATTGATCAACGGCTCTGGAAGCTCTACATCATGACTTGATCAAGGGTGAAGATTGGATGAAAGGTCACCAACCACAACGGCTACATTTATGATCAAAGCCTATAAAAGGAGCTCTTCACCATTTTAGAAGGTAACTAATTGATTTACAAAAAGCAAGTAACAAAGAATACTCATTCAATCAATTGATATAACCCCTCCAAGAACCCTTTGATTCAAAATCTGTTGTAAGGATTCCTAAGTCAGCTATAAACTTACGGAACTCCTAACCAAACCTTTGATAGAAACCAAAGTGTAAGATCTCCAACCTAGGTGAGTTGTGAGAATGGGATACAACTTAAAGTTGGTGCTTTAACCGAGAACTCCCTGTAGGACTCAGCTTAGATTCAGGGTAGAAGGCTAAGTGGTATATCCTACAAAAGACTCAAAGGACTCAGCTAGGAGTTAGTGCTTCTAGTGGTATATCCTACATCCAGAAGGGGTTACCATCTAGAGACAAATTGTAAGGCTTGATTCCTGCCAGTTGGAAAGGAATCCACTAGTGAAAAAGCTCGAAGGAAGGAAACTCCCGGAACTAGGGTAGGCGGGGCCGAACCAAGATAAAAACCTTTTGTGTTTGATTTCTTTAACTTTCATTTATTGCATTATATTGTCATAACTGCATCATTCGGATCCATCATCCGGATCATATTCAAACATACTTCACTAAGACTTTTTAAAGTCTTTATATTCCACGAAAAAGGGTAACTATCCCCCTTGACCTCTTAAAGACCCTCATAGGGACCAACTAGTGGTATCAGAGCAAGTGCTCAAATTAGAGATCTAACAATCTCGAGCTAAAGGTCCATATATTTTGATTCATATACCAAAATAAGTTTCCAAAACTCACAACTCCTTCCCGAGGGTATGTCTGTTACCCATCCTTCACTCTTCACCGGTGAACACTACACGTTTTGGAAAAATCGGATGAAGAACTTCATCCAGTCATAAAGTATGCAAGCATGGTTAGTTATAAAAGATGGTCCATATGAGCCTACTTATGAAGTAGAGGGTATGGCTACCCAAAAGCCATCAAGCTTGTAGGATGAGAATGACTTTTAAAAGTTACATGAAAACGTAAATGCTATTAACATGCTTCATTGTGCTCTTAGTGTAGCTGAATTCAATAGGATATATGGATGCCAGACTGCAAAAGAGATATGGGGAGAAGTTGGAAGTAAATAATGAAGGAACCACCAAAGTAAGATAAGCTAAGCTAAGCTTGATCTACTCCAACAAAAGTTTAAATCCTTCAAGATGGAGCCTAAAGAATCAATCAGCAGCATGAACACTAGATACACCAATCTAGTGAATGAGATGAAGAGGCTAGGAAAGGAGATTTCAGAAGTAGAAATGGTCAAGAAAGTGCTCCGGAGTCTCACCAAGGAATGGGACAATAAAAAGACTGCTATTGAGGAAGCTCATGACTTAAACTTTTATAGTTATGATAAACTCATTGGTAATCTTCTAACCTAAAAATTATCCTTGGGGAGGTATAGTCAATAATAAAAGAAGCCTGAGAAGAAAAAGAAGGCCATTGCTCTTAAGGCAGAATCTACCGGATCTGCTTTATCAGGAGAGGAAGAAAAAATCAATGAATCAATGAGCACCAAAGATCAACTTGCTCTACTAACTAGAAAGCTAAATCAATTTATAGAAAAGAAAGATAGAAGGAAATCAAAAAGGTATGAATCCCAAAAACCAAGAGAAGGCACCTCCAGAAGAGACAAGCCCATAAGGAATCTGGAAGAAAAGAAGGATCCGGAGAAAGAAGCTGCTTGTTTCGAATGTGGTGAGAAAGGCCACTTCAGAACAAAGTGCCCCAAGCTCAAGAGAACTAGGAAGTTCAAAAAGAAGGCAATGGTTATTACTTGGAGCAACAGTGAAGAAAGTAGCAGCTCATCTTCAACAGAAGAAGAGGAGATTGCAAACTATGCATTTATGGCTCTGACTGACCCAGAAGTAGAGCAATCTAGAAGGAATGCCTCCAAGTAAGAAATAGTGCAAATTGAAGAATCAGAATCAGATACAGCAAACACTGAGGTAAATTCTTGTTCTAATTCTACCTCTAATCTTGATCTTGCTAGAGCTCTATCTATTGTAATCAAGGGTTTGAAGAAGAATGCAAGAGCAATCAAATCCCTTAAAAGAGCAGTAATGGAGTTAGTAAAAGATGCTGAAGTAATGGCACAAGACATTAATTTGGTTAGAGTAACTAAACATATTGATGTTGTGGAGGAGAACTTCCTGAGAATTCAAGTCCAGATCCTAAATGCAAATGTAATGGGACTGGAGAGAGAAATCAATCTATTAAAGGAAGTGTCCAGGAAGAGGCCAGAGACAAAAGCTCTACGAAGAGATAATCATCCTTCTGCTTAGAACAGATTCTAAAAGACCCCTAATCAAAGAATGAAGGAAGTCAGCAGGCAGCCACAAGCTCAAAGATATACAGCTACTCAAAAGGGAAAGGCTAAGGTAGCCTACAACCAATAGCCTAACAAACAAAGAAGAAATTGCAGAGCTGAAGTTGCACCCCCAACCAACTTCTAGATTTATACCAGACCATCTACCAGTGTGCAAGAAGCTGGGTATAAAGGCAACTATGGAAGGAAGGATTTGGAGAAGATCAGCGAGAAGTAAAAGCAAAACATACCCATTTTGGGGTACAGGATTTGTGGAAAAAATAATCATATTACTAAATCATGTAGATTAAAGAATGGCTATTATGATGTTACCCTTGGCTTGAGATGGTTATTAACCCGAGAGGACCAAAATCTGATTGGGTACCAAAACCCACTTAATCTATTTTGTAGGAATGCCTTACATCCATAGTAGATCAACACACTTGGTATATTGATAGTGGATGCTCAAGGTACATGATAGGTGAGGAGAAGGCCTTCATCACATTAACCCGAAAGAAAGGAGCAAAGTAAGCTTTGGAGATAATCAAAAGGGATAGATCATTGGCCATGGAACCATTGGATCTGGACTAAAAATAGAAGATGTCTCATTGGTTGATGGACTGAAATTCAACTTGCTAAGTGTGGCCCAACTTTGTGACAAAGGAAGAAAAGTCACATTTGATTCCGAAGGCTGCTCAATCTATGATTGTAAGTCCAATCAACTCATTCTCTATGCAGCTAGAGTAAATAATGTCTATTCTGTAAACATTAAAATGATAAAAAGAATATCTGCTTGGTGTCGAAAGAAGAAGAATCATGGCTATGGCTCCGGAGGTTAGGACATATCAGCATGAACCTCCTATCCAAACTAGCCAAAAAGGAATTAGTTATGGGTTTGTCTAAGGTTGCTTTTGATAAGGATCATCTATGTACTGCATGTCAATTAGGCAAATAGCATAAGAAAAGTTTCCCTTCCATCACATACATTCCTTCTAAAAGAGTACTTGAGCTCTTACATATTGATCTCTTTGGTCCAATCACCAAAACATTCATCCGGATAGAAGCAGAATAGGGCATAAGCATTGCACGCATTCAGAATGATAATGGTGGAGAATTCAAAAATAAGCATTTTGGTAATTTTTGTGACTCCAAGGGCATTGAACACAACTTCTCTGCCCCTCACACTCCTCAACGGAATGGAGTTATTGAGAGAAAGAATAGGACCATAGTTGAGATGGCTAGAACAATGCTTAGTGAAAATTATTTGCCAAAATATATTTGGGGTGAGGCTGTAAATATAGTATGCTATATATTGAATAGAGCTCTCATTAGAAAGACCATCGAAAAGACCCCATATGAAATCTGGAAGGGAAGAAAACCCAAAATTGGGTATTTTAAAGCATTCGGATGTAAATGCTACATCCTTAATGATAGAGAGCAACTAGGAAAATTTGATCCTAAATCTGATGAAGCAATTTCCCTTAGCTACTCAACACATAGTAAGGCTTACAGAGTCTTTAATAAATTCAATACATGTAGACTTCAATGAGACTACCACTGCAGGAAAGAAAAGCTACACTCTGGAAGATCAAGTTCTGGAAGCTAAAAAATCTGGAGAAAAGAAGGAAGCAGGAATTCCTAATTTATTTCAAATCAAGAAGTACAAAGAGGAAGATGAAGGAATATCCTTTGATCCAGAAGTATAACAAGTTAATCTCAACCCATAGGAGATTGACTTTAATGAAGGCCAAGAAGGAACGATTGAAGTTGAAATGGAGTAAATCCCAGTTCAACATGAAGGCCTACAAAGAGAGATCCGGACCCACAAGGATCATTCTATCAAAAATATTCTGGATGATGTTTAGAATCCAGTTAGAACCAGAGGTCAGATCAACCGGATGATGAGCCATGCTGCTTTTATCTCTCTCATAGAGCCAAAGAAATTTTAAGATGCTGAAGGTGATGAAAGCTGGATGATGGCAATGCAGGAAGAGCTAGATCAATTCACTAGGAATGATGTATGGGATCTAGTGCTCTCTCCTAAAGGGAAATCAATCATTGGCACTAAATGGGTGTTTCAGAATAAGCTTGATGAATCAAGATTAGTGGTGAGAAAAAAGGCAAGACTAGTTACCCAAGGTTAGAACCAGCAAGAAGAAATTGATTTCAAAGAAACTTTTGCTCCTGTAGCAAGGATAGAAGCAATCTGAATCCTGTGTGCTTTTGCATCATTCATGGGGTTCACATTATACCAAATGGATGTCAAAAGAGCATTTCTAAATGGTGTCATCTAAGAAGAAGTATATGTCAAGCAACCACCTAGATTTAAAGATCCAAAGCATCCAGATCATGTATGCAGGCTGAAGAAAGCTCTCTATGGATTAAAGCAACCACCAAGAGCCTAGTATGAGAGATTAACCTCTTTTCTTATATCCAAAGGATATACTAGAGGCAAGGCAGATACCATACTCTTCATCAAGAAAAAGAAGAATGATATTATTCTAGTCTAGATCTATGTGGATGATATCATTTTTGGAGCCACTGATGAAAGGATGTGTGAAGAATTTAGCTCTCAAATGCAGAGGGAATTTGAGATGTCCATGATAGGAGAGCTTAACTTCTTCCTTGGTCTACAAATCAAGCAAAGTCCAGATGGGATTTTCATTAATCAATCAAAGTATACCAAGGAGATCCTGAAGAAGTTTGAAATTGACAAAAGCAAACCAATGTCCACTCCAATGGGATCAGACACAATCGTATCCAGGGACTGTGAAGGATAAGATGTTGATCAGAAGCTCTATAGAGGAATGATTGGTTCACTACTATACTTGATAGCTAGTAGACCTAACATACACTATGTAGTTTGCTACTATACAAGGTATCAAGCCAATCCTAAGGATTCCCATCTCAAGGCAGTTAAAAGAATCCTTAGATACCTCCTAGGAACCATTGAGGTTGGGTTATGGTATCCTAGTAATGGAGATTTCACACTCTAAGGGTTCACTGATGCAGATTATGGTAGAGATACTCTTGAGAGAAAGAGTACATCCGGAGGCTACCATTTCCTTAGAGATTACTTAGTATCATGGTATAGTAAGAAGCAAACTTTAGTTGCCTTATCCACTATAGAACCAGAGTATATGGCATCTGGAAGTTGTGTTGTTCAACTCCTATGGATCAAACAACAACTTAAAGATTATAGAGTGCAATCCGAATGTGTGGATGTTATGTGTGATAGCAAAAGTGCTATTGATGTGTCAAAAAATCTGGTGCTCCATAGTAGGATGAAGCATGTCAATATAAAGCATCATTTCATCCGTGATCATGTGATGAAGAAGGATGTTGCATTGGTATATGTCCCAACCAATGAATAGAGAGCTGATATCTTTACTAAGCCTTTAAGTAAAGATCAATTTGGGAAGTTGAGAGAGTCAATTGGAATGTCAAATCCAATTTAGGGAAAATCCGGAAGACAGTTTTAAACTAAGCCAGATCCTAAGCTGAAAACTCATTCCAAAAGATAAGAAGTATAGGGAACTAGCTACTTTGGAAAAAGAAAAATCAAGCAAAGGGAAAAATGTGCCCGGAGCAACAGAGATTATGCACAATATGAGATCATACAAGCTATGATAAAGGACAACATCAAAATAAATTGGGAGAGAACTGAAGGACCCGGAGACTCATCTCAAGTACCTCCAATTCTTGTTGACCCACAGGATATGGATACACTATCAAAGTTTTCGGAAGCTGATCAATTCATCTTTACTGACAGACCAGGAGCTCTTCCAGAAAATCTTCTTGGATCCAGTTCTCTAGTAATCAACCTATCAAGTCCTAAAAAGGCATTGGAGAAGGGTGTAGAGGAAAATGACAACATGCCTGGGGAAGAGAGAATAATTCCTATAAAGGTAAAGGAAGGGGAGATTGAGAATAGTTCCAATCGTCTGGAGGAAAGGTTGGAAGAAAAGAGGGAAGAAGTTGAAGCTAGATAGAATCATACACTGCAAATTGATGAGGTAACCCCTACGCTACTCACTTTTGATTTTGATCCTGATAAAATTCAGAATGATGAGCAAAACTTGGCTACAGACTCTCATAATGTAACTAAGGACATAATGCCAAACCCGGATGAAATAACTCCGGAGGAGGGAGTGAATATGGGATCCGAGGAAAACGCTTCTAAAGTGGATTCCAAGGACGAGGTTCATCCGGAGGATAAGGAAGAAGAGAAGAAGAGCGATGAAGTAGAGGAAAGAGAGGATGAAAACTGTGAAGAAGAGAAAGAAGAAGAAGAGAGCTCTAGCTCAAAAGAAACTGAAAAGGAGAGCAAAATCAGTCCTCCGGAAGCAGTTCAAGCTCCAGAGATGAATCCACCTTATCCAGAGAAAAGCGACCCCTCATCGCCAATCCAATCAAGATTCCCACTGCCAATACCAAAAGTGCCAAAGTTACGGCTGCAATTAAGCTACTTCAAGAAGCATCACATGAGGAACAAGAGGAAGGGTATGTCAAGCAGAGCCTTTGAAGCATCTGAACATACTTAAAATCCATTGAAGTAGTGCTTTATAAAGAGTTCCAGCCCTTGACTATTCAGAAGGAGTTTGGCAAAATTAAGGAGAGTTTGAAAAGCCTTCCTCAAATTGAGAAGCAAGTTATGGAATTTCCCGCTCCTAGAACTATAGCTAAAGCATCTCTATCTCAAATCCAGCCAATTTTGAATGAGCTCAAAGAAAGTGCCACTATAGTAAACCGGACTGCCATTCAAGCCAATACCTTGGCCTCTGATAATTATGCAACTGTTCTTAAAAGAATGTCCTCATCCGTCACTGACCTATCCACCGAAATAAAGGACTACATTGATTCCAAGTTTTAAAGCTTGACAAAATTCATAGAAGAAAGAGACCTGAAACTTGTTCTCTCTAACCTAGAAACTGATCAACAAGTGACCCAGGACATGCTTGCTCACTTCATAGATGACACAGTTCCTAAAATCAAAGAAAAGATTCTTGATGATATGGGTGATGAGATTCAGTCCAGAAATTCCGGGATCAAACAATTGATCAATGAATGGAAGAAGTCAGTTTCCAAAGAAATAAAGGATCAGACTGAATCACTTCACAATATCTGGAAGGGGATCTCAGAGGAAATAACTTTACTCCAAACTGGAATCAACAATCTGTCTATCTCTAGACCCTCTTACCCTTCAGCTGTTCTAGAAAGCCAGCTCATTCTGGTACTACACAATCTTGTCCAAGCCATAGGGGACTCCGGATTCATAAGCTAGAAAGGTACGACTACTCTTATCAAGGCCATGTTCCCCTATTTTAATCGCAAAGACCAGGACCATATTCTGCGAATTCTTCCCCAAGTCTCACAATCCTATGATCAACTCCGGAGATCTCTTCGCCCTTATTATTTAACTCCACCTATAGTTGATCACATTATTGATGAGCGGGCAAAAGGCAACAAAGATTGCTCTATCTACTCCTCTGCTTGGCAGCAGTCTTAGGACAAGCGAACCTATATGGTTATTGATCCCCTTGATGGAAGCAAAAAGGGGGAGGAAGATCCAAGTCATCAAAGGGAAGAAAGTGGGAATGGCAAAGGCAAAACAATACAAGTCAGGAAGAGCGGGCCTTCTAGAGAGGTAGTTAAGCTAGCTAGATGATATTGTAATACTTATGTATTAGCTAGATTCACTTTATATGTATTTTTGTAATTCGTAATTCAAAACTTCATGATGTTAACCATTGTTAACAGCAGAAGTATATATGAAGTGAAGTACTTAACTATCAAAACAAACTCTTCTAAAGTACAATCTGTAATTGTACTAAAACAAACTTAAAAGCTAGAATTACAAAATCATGGGGGAGTTAAAAGAGTTAGCATGCTAGAATTATGGGGGAGCATTGTAAATGACTAAGTATCAAGAATCATACTTAGTTTATATACCCCAGTCCAATGCTTGGTTGACTTAGGTTTTTGTTTCTATCAAATGGGGGAGAATGTTAGGAAACAATGATCCAGATAACAATCTAAAAATAAATCCGGATTAAGTTTGAAAGAAACAAAAACCATGTATGTAATACTCCAAAATCCAAATGGAAATATCTGGACAAAGATCAAGATACAATTCATCCATTGAAGAAATTAAATACCTAAGCACTAGAAGAAATCATACGGACAAAGTTTGGAAAGGAAACAAACTTCTGTCCTTAAAGACTAGCATCAGGAAGAACTGATTGAAGCTATCTCCAGAAGAAGATAGATCTAGAGAATATAGGTCTAAAAGACATCCGGAAGACCTATATTTCAAACATAGAGAAAGATACAAAATATAACTTTCCCTCCATCCTTTTGGTCTTCAAGTCAAAGATCCTTTCCCCTCTAGAAAGACAAAATATTGACAGCTCACATTTTCAGAGAAAGGACAAAAGGACTGACACTGGACAGAAAAAGAAAACTACCTTTTTCACCTAGACCAATAAGGATGCGCGTGGAGCTCACACTAAAAAGCAAATGGTATAAAAGTTGGTGCATCACAAAATGACAAGCAAAACTATCACTGATAACTTTCTAGCCACAATCCCAAGATTTCAAACAGGTCAAAATAGAGTCTAACGGATTGATCAACAACTCCAAAAGCTCCACATCACGACCTGATCAAGGGTGAAGATTGTATGAAAGCTCACCAACCACAATGGCTATATTTATGATCGAAGCCTATAAAAGGAGCTCTTCACCATTTTAGAAGGTAACTAGTTGATTTACAAAAAAGCAAGTAATAAAGAATACTCATTCAATCAGTTGATATAATCCCTCCAAGAACTCTTTGATTCAAAATCCGTTGTAAGGATTCCTAAGTAAGCTATAAACTTACGGAACTCTAAACCAAACCTTTGATAGAAACCAAACTGTAAGATCTCCAACCTGGGTGAGTTGAGAGATCGGGATACAACTTAAAGTTGGTGCTTTAAATGGAAACTCCCTGTAGGACTCAGCTTAGATTCAGGGTAGAAGGCTAAGTGGTATATCCTACAAGAGACTCAAAGGACTCAACTAGGAGTTGGTGCTTCTAGTGGTATATCCTACATCCGGAAGGGGATACCATCTAGAGACAAATTTTAAGGCTTGATTCCTGCCAGTTGGAAAGGAATCCACTAGTGGAAAATCTTAAAGGAAGGAAACTCTGGGGACTGGAGTAGGCAAGGCTGAACCAGGATAAAAACCTTCTGTGTTTGATTTCTTTAACTTTCATTTATTGCATTATATTGTCATAACTACATCATCCAAATCCATCATCTGGATCATATTCAAACATCCTTCACTAAGACTTTTTAAAGTATTTATATTCTGCAAATAAGGGTTATTCACCCCCCTCTGACCTCTTAAAGACCCTCAGAGGGACCAACACCTGCTATAGTTGATAAAATCATTGAGCAGCGCTTGGCTGGGAATAAGGATTATACCATTCTATCCAGAGCTTGGGAGAACAAATAGAACAAAAGGACCTATATGGTTACTGGCCCCCCGGATAATGCATACAAAAAAGGGGAGAAGGAAGTCAACGAGAAAGAAGCTATAGAGATAAATGAATAAGCTATAGCTAGTTTCAATTTTGAAAACACATGTAATAGCTAGCTACTGTACTTTTCATTTATAATTTATGTACCTTGTAATTCAGCACTTCACTGATGTTAACTAATGTTAATAGCAAAAGTTATATAGTGAAAAATCATATTTAAAAATCCTGCTTCTAAGTACAACTATCAATTGTACTAGAAAAACTTAGAAGCTATAAAGCAAAATAATTGGGGGAGTTAGGATGCTAGATTATGGGGGACTTAATATGTAAATGACTAAGTATCAAGAATCATAGTTAGCTCATATTCCCTAGTTGATGCTCATTATACTTAGATTTTTGTTTCCATCAAATGGGGGACATCATTGGAAAACAATGATCCGGAAGAAGTCAACTCAAACCTACCATCATGATAATGTGTTTGAAGAAAACAAAATGCCTAAGTCCAAGAAAGGATCCGGATAAGATACTGAAGACTACAAATCCGTATGGCCAAGAAGAGAGCATCTGGTTAAAGTTTGGAAAGGAAACAAACTCTTAACCCTTTGAAAATAGCATCCAGAATAGATCACCATTGAATAGCATCTGGAATAAGATTGAGTCTGAAGACATCTGGAAGACTCAATTCTCAAGACAAGAATTTTCAAATATTCAAATTCCCTCCAACATTGGTCTGAACTCAACAACCCTTTCTATCTTGGAAAGAGAAAAGGTGACAGCTTGTACTCAAATTATAAAAGGATAAAAGGACTGATATGGAGAGAGAAAAGGGTAACAACCTTTTTAACCTAGGCCAATTGTATGGCGCGTGGAGCTCAAATAACTAACAAAGCTAGCTAAAATTTAGCAGTACACAAAATGCCAAATAAACAACGACTGACACCCTTGTCTCGCTAATCCCAATAATTCAAACTGGCCAATCAATGAGTCTAATGGACTAATCAACGGCTCGAGATGCGCCATCTCATATCTAATCAACAGTGAAGATCCAATATTATTCCAATGGTACACAACGGCTACATTTATGATCAAAGCCTATAAAGGGAAGCTTCACAAGTTGAGAAGACGCTGATTGATTTCACACAAGCTATTACATTGAGAATTCAAGTTATTCAATCAGTGACTTTAATCCCTTTAAGAACCAAAAAAACAAATTTTTTTGTAACGATTCTCAAGAGATATTATAAACTTGAAGAATCCAAAACCCCAAACCTTTGATAAAACAAAGTGCAAAAGGTCTAAGCTTGAACCCCTAACTAAGGTGAGTAGTGAGATTGGGACTCAGCTTGAACTAGAGAGTTTGAGTGGTATATCCCTGTAGGACTCAGCTTGGACTTGGGTAGTTTGAGTGGTATATCCTGCGGAAGAGATAGGACTCAGCCAGAAGTTGGTGCTTTTGGTGGTATATCCTACATCCCGAAGAAAGGTCATCTTTCGGAGATAACGCGAAAGGACTCAGCTAAAGATTGGTGTCTTTAGTGGTATATCCTACATTCGGAGGAGAATAAATCTGTAGAGACAATTGTAAAGGCTTGAATTCCTACTCATGAAAGGAATTCCACTAGTGGACGTAAGATCGGAGGAGGATACTCCAAGGACTAGACATAGGCAGGGATGAACCAGTATAAAATCCTTGTGTTTGATTTTCTTTAACCTTTTACTTTATTGCATTATATTTCATATCTGCATTATTCGGATCCATTAACTCCGGACAAAAATCAAACACGCTATACAAGACTTTTTAAATTCTAAATATTCTGCAAAAAGAGTCATTCACCCCCCTGTGACCTTAAATACATACGCATAGGGACCAACACTTAGGAGTCACATAGACCTTTCTCCCCATAATTGTTGTCACGAACAAGTCTTCAAAACCTTCAACCATGTGGATTTCATGGAAGAACCTTTTCACAATCTTCTCATAACATCCGCTAGGAAGTTCAAAGTATCCTCTAAAATGGTACTGACACGTCCACTTTCCAAAGCGCTCATTGCTAGAAAAGCTTAGCATATCTACTATGACGGGGTCTTCAACAACTGTTCCTTCCTTTGAGTACCATTTTATTAGAGAATAAGCAGTTATAGCTGGAATAGATAGATCCTCCATCTCCTTCATATTAACTACAAACTGGGCTAAATGATCTTGTGTCATGACCCAGTATGAGTCATCGTCACTTTTGACTAAGAGAGATCCTTATGCACTTGGATTAGATGAATGTCCTGAAGTTCTCACCATTGAAACAGCTTTGAGAGAGAATTATAGAATTAAGAATTTAAGAAGAAGATAGCATAACAAATTTGGTAAAGTAAAAACTTCCTTACTTCCTCATCTCACCTTAAATAGAAAAACCTTGTATCACGCACTCTGCAACATGTCAAAAAAACCAGAGGGAATGGGATGAAGACACGTAGCAAGTTATCATGAGTTCTCTCTAACGGAAGACCGGTATCAAATGACAAAGATTTCAAATTGGAGCTCAAATTTCAAGCTAACGAATTGAAATGTATTTCACAATGGTGCAATTCTATCTCTTAATGGATTGATTTAAAGAAGCAATGGGTGAATTACTGAGCTGTCAATTTTGGAAGATGTCAAGATAAGTTCAATGGCTACTTTCTTAAATCCAAATATAAAAGGAGCAAGAAGGCAAGAGTTAGGACTTGGTGATTACACCTGAATTTCCTAGAAGTAAATACTCTGTCATCTTACAAGCTTTAAAGGAATTCTAGAAAGAAAAGCAAGAGAGAATAGATTAGATTAATCAATTATAATGTCAGATCATTTGTAACTGGATCAACGTTTTTATAAGTTGAATCCAGCTCTTGTTTAAACTCTTATTGAGTTGCTGATAGAAGAGGGTATTCTAGTCAGCGGGTGAGCGATTGCAGTTTGGAGGGTACTTACTATAATTAGGGAATTTGTGAAAGGCTTCTCCGCCTAGGTAAAGGAGTTGAGATTAGTGAATTAAAGCCGAGACACTCTCTCGGGACTAGATGTGAGCACAAGTTACCGAACCAGTATAAAAATCTTTGTGTCCTCTACTTCATCGCATTTTCCAGTCTTTTTGCTCAGCTAGCTAACCTCACTCAGCGGAGCCATAATTATGATAAAAAAAAAAGTTAGACAAGTTTTTGAGTGAGTCATTCACCCCCCCCCCCCTCTGACTTATTGAGTGTATGCATAGGGACCAATAAGTGGTATTAGAGCAGTTCTCATTTCATAAATTTCCCAATATTTGAGACAAAGACCATGGCGTACAAAGGAGAATCCAATGGAAGGGCTCAAGCTTATATTCTTCCTAAAGGCATGTCAATTACCAAGCCTCCAATGTTCAATGGAGAGCATTATACTTACTGGAAGAACAGAATGACTAATTTTATTCAGTCCCAGAGTATGCATGCTTAGATGGCCATTGTAGAAGGGCTATATGTTCCATCACATGCGAAGAATAGAGTTACTATTGATAAGTACTCCACTGAATGGGATAATAATGATTTGGCCAGGCTCAAAGAAAATGTAGCTGCTATCAACTATCTTCATTGTTCTCTTGATGATACTGAGTTTAATCATGTTTCTAGATGGAAGACAGCCAAAGAGATTTGGAAGAAGTTAGAAGTAATGTATGAAGGTACTGACAAGGTGAAAGAGTCCAAAATTAATATCCTCATGAGGGATTATGAATGGTTTTACATGAAGCCTAAGGAGGATATTTCTAACATGAACACCCGGTTTATGAATATAGTCAATGAGCTGAAAAGACTTGGCAAGACCTTCACAGAAGAAGAGACTGTCAAGAAGATTCTTAGAAGCTTGACTTAAGATTGGGAAGCCAAGAAGAGTGCTATTAAAGACGCTCATGATTTGAAGACCTATAAGTTTGATAAGCTGATTGGAACTCTGCTGACTCATGAGATGTTCTTAAAGTAATATGAAAATGAGTCCAAGAAGCACAGGTCTAAAGAGAAAGAGAGCTCAAGCAGAGCTATTATTCTAGAAGCTGATGATGATAAAGAAGAAGATTCCTCTGAGGAAGGATATCCAGAGAATAAAAAAGAAGAAATAGCTCTAATAACCAAGAATTTCAGGAGATATCTGGGTAAAGATAAGAACTTTCAAAAGTTCAGGAAGACAGGCAAGTATAAGAAGGGAGCAGTTGATAGAACACGAATAGAATTCAATAAAGAGCATAACAAAGACATCAAATGCTTTGAATGTGGTGAGAAGGGGCATATTCAGTCGAGCTGTCCTAAGGCTAAGAAGGACAAGTTCAAGAAGAAGAAGAGTAAGAAACCCCTTGCTGTTGCCTGGAGTGACTCTGAATAGGAGTCATCATCCTTAAATGAAAAGGCACATGATTCTGCCAATGTGTGTCTCATTGGTAAGGATGATCTAGTTCACTCAGAGTCAGCTGACCAACTAACAACTTCCACTGCCAGACAATCAACTGACCAAAGCAAAGACAAAGGAAATAACTCTGAGGTAAATTTTGAACCCCCTTTGTCTTCTGATGAGCTTGCCATAGTACTTAATGATGTTATTAATGTGACTAAGAAGTCAACCAAATACATCAGAGTACTTCAGAGGAGGTGTGATGATATAGAAGATGTCAACTCTTCTACATTACTTGACATCCTAAACCTAATGGAAATAGCCGAATACCAAAATGGATATAACAGTAAACTCTCTAAGAAATTGGATGAGCTAGCTGTTGAAGTAATAGCTTTGAAAAAGGTGTGGGCCCCTCCTCAACCTAGCAGGAATACTCAGAGTAACCGTACTCATCACTCTGAGAAGGGTTCTCAAAAGAGTAAAGTGAGCAAGTTTAATCCTAAGGCCGCCTGTAGTTTTTGTGGTAAGCCAGGACATGCTACAGTCATGTGTAGGCACAAAAATGGGTACTATGATGAGTATGACTAGTCAAGGATGACCACCACTAACATGGGAGGACCCAGCCAGACAAAGGCATGGGTACCTAAGAAAACTTGATTGTTTTGTAGGTGAGCCTGAGATCCACTAATGACAGTAGAATGTGGTATTTGGATAGTGGATACTCGAGGCATATGACTAGTAATGAAAAGCAATTCATCACATTGGACCGAAGAAGAAATGGAAGTGTCAGTTTTGGAAATAACAAGAAAGAAAAGATTGTTGGCAATGGCACAGTGGGAGTCAAGCCTTCAATTGATAATGTGTCTCTAGTGAAAGGCCTAAAGTTCAACCTGCTAAGCGTTGCTTAGCTGTGTGACAAAGGTAAGAGAGTAATATTTGACTCAGTGGGCTGCTCAGTCATTGATGGTAACTTTGACCAAATTATTCTTTATGCTTCTAGAATTAATAATGTTTGTTTGATTGATTTATCCCCTGGCACCAATGATATATGCTTAGTTTCTAAGGAGGAGAATTCATGGTTGTAGCACAGAAAGTTACGACATATCAATATGACCAATCTGTCTAAATTAGCTAGAAATGAACTTGTTGAGGGTTTACCCAATCTAGCCTTTGATAAAGATAGACTCTGCTCTGCATGCCAACTTGGGAAAAAATTTAGGAAGACCTTTAAATCTATAGCTGATATATCTTCTTCTCGCCTCCTTAATCTTCTACACATGGATTTGTTTGGGCTTGTTGTGCCAACAAGTCTAGGTGGAATGAAATACACCCATGTGGTTGTAGATGATCTGACCAGGTTCACTTGGATTATCTTGCTAGCAAGCAAAGATGAAACATTTGAATCATTCTCTAGGTTGGCTACCTGGATCATGAATGAAAAAGACCTTAAAATTAATAGAATCCGCAGTGACCATGGAAGAGAATTTGAAAACAGGCAGTTTGAGGAATTCTACTAGAAGGATGGTACTGACCACAATTTTTCTGCCCCTCATACACCTTAGCAGAATGGGGTTGTTGAGAGAAAGAATCGCACTATTGTAGAGATGGGTCATTCTATGCTGAGTGATAATAATCTACCAAAGTATTTCTAGGGAGAGGTTGTTAACACATCTTGTTACATTCTAAATAGGGTTTTAATTCGCCCAATTTTGAATAAAACTCCTTATGAACTTTGGAAGGGGCATAAGCCCAAGGTTGGTCATCTCAAGGCCTTTGGTTATAGATGCTTCATATTAAACACTAAAGACCAATTGGCTAAATTTAACCCCAAGGTTGATGAAGGAATCTTTATGGGTTACTCAATACACAGTAGGGCATACAGAGTGTATATCAAGAGGAATGACATCTAAGAGGAGTCCATCCATGTAGATTTTAATGAAACTAACAATGCAGGTAGACAAGCCAGTGATGATGAAAGAGAAAAGGAACAAGTCAGCGGATCAGTCAGTCAGCCCATAATTATTCCTGATCCAATACAATAGAAAGAAGAAAATAAAGTTGACTTGGACCAATTAATCAACTTTGGTGATGATGTGGATGCTCAACCAATGGTTGTAGCTCAGCGAGCTGATCCTGATCTACCAAAAGAAGTCAGAGCAAGAAGAGATCACCCAGTTGACAAAATTCTTGATAGTGTGCAAAATCTAGTGCTGACTAGAGGTTAACTTAATAGAAGATGAGCCATTCATCAGTTGTATCATTGATTGAACCAAAGAAGTTTGAAGATGCTGAGTTTAATGACAACTGGATGATTGCAATGCAAGAAAAGCTAGACTAATTCAGAAGAAATGAAGTTTGGGATTTGGTGGAGAAACCCAAAGGAAAGTCAATCATAGGCACCAAATGGGTTTTCAAGAACAAGCTAGATGAAGCTGGTAATGTTGTCAGAAACAAAGCCAAACTAGTTGCTCAAGGCTACAATCAACAATAAGGCATTGACTATAGAGAAACATTTGCACCAGTAGCAAGACTTGAAGCCATAAGAATTCTTTGTACTTTTGCATCCCATATGAACTTTAAGCTATTTCAAATGGATGTTAAGAGTGCATTTCTCAATGGTTATATTCAAGAATAAGTCTATATCAGACGGCCCCCAGGCTTTGAAGACCCTAAATATCCAAATCATGTCTTTAAGCTAAAGAAAGCTTCTATATGGACTGAAATAGGCTCCAAGAGCTTAGTATGAGAGATTGACTAACTTTTTTATTAGCAAAGGTTATGTCAGAGGGAAAGCAGATGCAACTCTATTTATCAAGAAGAGGCATCAAGATGTGTTACTAGTCTAAATATATATGGATGACATCGTTTTTGGAGCAACTGATGAAAAGCTATGTAAAGAGTTCAGCCAGTAGATGAAGAAAGAATTTGAAATGTCAATGATGGGAGAGCTTAATTTCTTTCTTGGTTTGCAAATCAAACAAGGTGATGATGGGATCTTCATCAACCAAGCTAAGTATGCCAAGGAAGTTCTCAAGAAGTTTGACATGGATAAAGCTAAGCAAATGTCAACACCCATAGTCACTAATATAATTCTGAGTAAAGATAAGGAAGGTAAATCTATAGAGAGTAAGCTCTATAGAGGTATTATTGGTTCTCTACTTTACTTAACTGCTAGTAGGCCTAACATTCAATATGTTGTATGCTATTGTGCAAGATATCAAGCTAACCCCAGAGAATCTCACTTAGCTGCTATTAGGAGAACTCTTAGATATTTACTAGTCTCTATTAATGCAGGTTTATGGTATCCAAGTAATGCATACTTCACTTTGAGGGGATACACAGATCCTGACTATAGAAGAGACAAACTTGAAAGGAAAAGCACCACAGCAGGTTGTCATTTCCTTGGTGATTGTCTAGTTAAATGGTATAGCAAGAAGTAGACTTCTATGGCTCTGAGTACAGCTGAGGCTGAGCACATGGCTGTAGGAAGTTATGTAGCACAACTGCGATGGATCAAGCAGTAATTGGAGGATTATAGTATAAAGTCAAATTGTCTTAAAGTTATGTGTGACAACAAGAGTGCAATTGACATATCCAAGAATCCAATTCAACATGGTAGGATGAAGTATGTCAATATAAGACATCACTTCATAAGAGATCATATGCTAAAAAGAGAAGTCAAGCTCACATATATTCCTATTGAAGAACAATGAGCTGACATATTCACAAAGCCTATTAGAAAGGATCAATTCAACACGCTAAGACAGTTGATCGAAATGTCCAATCTAATTTGAAGAAATACATCTCACTCTGGCCTATTCTGGAGCTGACTAAACTAGGGCACACTTTGAGCTTCTGCGAATTAGGTTAAGAATTTCTTTTACAGCTTGAACTTTGGACACGTCATTAATTGTCACCGGTTATCTTTCAAATTTAAACTTGATGGAAATGGTAGCAAGTTATGAAATGATCCACATTCAGTAGCAGTTCTCCCATGTTTTTCACCTTCATTTATCCTATGATATATGTTATACAATCTAACCATTGAATCTTAAGACCATGGATTATGAGTTGTACACGTAGCTTTATAGGTTTATGCGAAGAGTTTTTGGCTATTTAAGGAGAAATTCAGAAAGAGGAAAGGTTACTTTACCAAAATTCCTTTCTTTGCAATTTTCTTCCTAAATCCCTAAAATCTCTATTTTTCTTAAAGCAAAGTCACTATGGCGAGCACATCAGGGAGAATTTCTGATCTTTTTGTGAGAAATATTGGGATACTCACTAGGTTACTACCAGAGATCATATGGCTTAGTTAGCAATTAGTATGGACAAGATTAAAGAACTTAGAATTCATGCCGGAACAAAGTATACTCCCACACCTTGGTGTTTTATGGAGAAAATAGAGGTAGATAGACCAACTATAGTGGATATGCTGAGTTTCTGTGGTGATGAGAGGTTTGGGAAGTGGGCACGTCAGCACCACTTGAGAGGATTCTTTGAACTCCTAAATGGATGTTATGAGGAGATAGTGGATAAATTCTACAATGTAATCCACTTGGTGGAAGGTCAGAAGGACCTATTCGTAACCACCATGATGGGGAGGAAAGTGTATGTGATGCCCAAGCTCATTGCAGGTCTACTGGGAATGAAGGAAAGAGGATTGAAGTTGCGAGTTGTTAATGATGAAGATCATGTTGATATTCCCATAGACTATAAAGTTCCAGTAGATTACAAGGCAGGAGAACTTATAGCTGCCATGTTCATAAAAGAAGGGAAACAAGCACATGAGTTAGTGACTAAAGTACTGCTGCCCAAGACAGGCTCTACAGGGAGTTGTTCCAAGTTTGAAAGAGTATTCATTTATATGCTAACATATGGCATGAGCATCAATTGGCCTATGGCCATACTTCACAGATTCTTGAAGGTCAGTAAGCATAAGGTGTATGGACAGCTGGTTATGGAGATTTGTAGGGCCTATGAGATTGATATGGAAGGATGGGCTATCAAAACCAACATTTAGATGAAAGTGATCGAGTCTAGAATCCTGAGCAATGCTCACTTTCATGGACTCAAAGATAATGAGAGGCCTGCTAACACAAAGTACATAAAGCTGAAATGAGGGGAAGTCAGAGTAAAGGACCCCAAGGCTATCATGGAAATGAAGCCTATTCAGCCTTATGAGGAGGACCTGGCCCTAGATGCCTTTGTGGCTAAAGAGCTTCAGAGGATTACCAAGCTTAGAGATGAGAGAGGAGAAGACATGTCTGAGAAGCAAGTAGTGAAGAAGGAAGGTTAGGAAGGACTCCAAGAAGGAAAGGAAAATGAGCTCAGCAAGCTCAGTTCCAGCTGTTGTCCCAAAGAAGACAAGATCTTCTAAGGAAGTTAGAGAAGATAAGTGGAGAGAGCTGACTCCTCAGGCGATTGATGAAGAGAAGAGGGCTGAGGAAGAGCTGAGAGAAGAAATGCCCTTAAAAAGAGACAAGAAGAGGAAGGCAGATATAGCTCAGCTAGATGTGGTGACTACTAAAGGAAAGAAAGCTACATCAGTTCTTGTTCCCCAAGTAGGTTAGCTCAAGAAGAAGCTCATGGTAAAGAGAGGGACAGAAAGTGTCTAAGATATAGAAGAAGCTGAGAAAGTTAGACCTGCTAAAGAAGAGAGAATCAGAAAGAAGCATGAGGAGATTGAAGCCACTATGAGGAGAAATGCTGAGGAAGCAGCAGTAGCTAAAGCTAAGGCTAGCACTAAGCAAATCTTGCAAAAACCTGTAGCTAGCTTGGCTGAGAAAGAAGTGCCAGAAGTTGTTGATGAGATTATAGGAGCTTTGGATGGAATTGATAATCAAGAGGAGTAGGAGGAGGAAGATGATGTTTAAGAAGTGGAAGCTATTGAATTCAATGTGCTAAATTCTGACCAGGCAAGTCACTCTAACTGCTGAGGAAGCCAAGGAGGCTAGGAAGGAGAGGAAGATGGGTTTATTAAAGAGAATGAAGATTGTGATTGATGAGTATGAAGGAGATTTGGAGGACAAGGAGGAAGAGGAAGTGATAGTTGAGCACGAAGCTTAGCTGACTGAGAGTTCTCTAACTTAGGTCAGCGAGTTCGTTATTGAAGGTGCTGTAGAGGAGAAAGATGAGAATGAACCTGAAGAATTCTTTACCTTCCCAAACACATCCACTGAAACACCACTCTCACTTACACAAATCTCTACCTTACCCCTACCAGAAAGCCAAACACCATCCACATCCAATTCAAGCCAAATCAACCAACCCTCTAACCCAAATAACCCAAACTCTAACCAAACAGCCATCATCCCATATTTGTCGCCCTTGGGATCTCCAGTGCAAGAAATTTTATATTTGGAAGGACCTCCACCAGTCAGAGGACCTCCAATCATTGAGGAGATTCCTGAACAACCACAATAATAATAACCACCCCAACAACCTCAGCCTCAACCTCAACCCCAATTCAATCCAAATGCTAAATTATTGGGAGATATAAGGAGGATAGGAAGAGAAAGATTTCTAGGACTAGGGACGGATGCTGAAATAGATGCTAAAATAGCAAAATCTTTGTTGTCTGAGGATGTCTTGAGGAGGATCGCCAAGACTGTTGAGCCAGTGTGAGGTTTTATGGAGGTTGTTGAGGAGATAAAGGCCCATGTCAAATTAGTACCTACCCAATTTTCCTTGGTGAAGGCAATAGTATCCCATACTTTGCCTTTATTATCTATTATAGATAAGCAGGCAGTTGGTTTGAAGATGGAAGTTGCAAAACTGAAGAAGTAGATGGCTAAGATATATGAGAGTAATTGCAAAGTAATTGATGATGAGAGGGATTTTCGCAACTCAATGATAGATAAGTTCAATCCCTTACTTGAGGCTATGCTGAAGGTACTTGATGGGTACAGCATATTGAGCAAAGAGAATGACGAGAATACAACTCACCTGAATGCAGTTGTAGATGGACTAAATGTTCTGATCACAGTGGTAACCAAGCATCATGAGTTATACACTGAGTTAAGGAAAGTGAAGGAGGAGATGCTACAAGGAGTTAAGGACTCAGAGGGAGCTGTGCTAAATGCCTTAAAGAGGCTTAATATTTAAGATGCTCTGAGCAGTGATATTGTTATAGCAGATGCTGAACTAGAGCCAACACTTCACCAGAAACTTGGTCATATCAGAGACCAAATCAAGCAGGTTCAAGCAAATGTCCTTAATGATGGAGAAGTACTAGACAAAATTCATGATTAAGTCACTATGCATATCAGGAGCGCTCCAATGCTAGAGCGAATACTCAGAGAGAACAATCAAGCTAAAGCAATAGTATGTCTCACCCAGATATCCAAAGAAGGTTTAGATGCTCAATATCAGGTCAATATGTCTCAATCCCACACTTTGGTAGGATTATTCGCCTCTCTCAGAGAACAAGAAGCAATATCGCAGGAAATCTATAAGCTGCTTATGCAGAATTTTTCATCAACTGTCTATGGTCAGCTAGAAACCTTCGAAGAGTCTTTGAGCACATTTGATCATCAAACTCAAGCCATTTTGGATGCAATGTCAATGGGGGAGAAGGATCGAGTGAAGCGTGAAAAGGAGGAAAATGAGAGAGAATAGAGATTGCTGAATTTTCTTATAACCTATATAAGGATCTGGAGCGTATTTTGAGAGAATATACTGAGAAAAGGAAGAGGAAAGGCAAGGAGATAGCGCTGCCCAAAGAAAAGAAATCTAGATGGGATCAACAAGTTTATAAGGAGAGAAGAGCCAACTTGGGAGCCCCACCTATACCAAAAGATTAGAATATAATTTATGTAATCGATAGTGCTTATTGTAAAAATTAGTACAGATTAACTCTTTGTTGTCTATACTTAAGTTATTAGTTAATGAAAGATTACCTTTTTTATTCTAAGTTAAGATCTTCTTAACTACATAACTTCATATATCTTCTGCTATATATACATAAGTGTGCTCTAATCATTTGCAGAAATATATAAGAAGTATTGTGGGATGTTGAACTCAGAAGATTCAAGAATTATGGGGGAGTTAGCAACCACTCTGAGCAGATTGAAGATGCTGAACAAAAGACATATCAAGCATGAGTATAAGGTAAATCTGATCTAGATATCTTATTGATTTAATTCTCGCTCAAGTTAATTGCCATTGATCAAAATGGGGGAGATTGTTGAACTAAGCATGAGTTTGGACTGACTCAGTGGATGACTCAGTAGTTCTTAAGTTTTGATCATAACAATTAAGTTCAATTTGAGATAATTAAATCAATAATGATGTTAAAATAAATAGTCTATGGTTTTAAGGGAGTTAGTAAATTCAAGGGTAGAATTTCGAGTCTCAGCTGACCTGGCTATTTAGTTTAACTCTGAGTGGTTTCTGGGCTGAGTATCTACTTAGTTGCTGACTTAGTAATATTCACTCAGCACTTGATATTTAGATTTTGTTTCAACTGTGTACATTTTGTTTTATCATTTCAATTGAGTTACTTTAAGTATGTCAACGCTGCTGACCTTACCTTTTAAGGTAAAAAGGTATCTTTGCTTTTAGTATTGCTTTTTGCAGGAACATTAATGAGACAAAGACAAAAAGAATAAATGCCTTGATAAGACAGAATTATGAAGAAAATGACAAAGTCTTCCAATGCAAAGCTGCAACAAGTCAATTACCACTTCGGGCAATTCTGCAGATCTACCAACCTTGTATCGCGCACTCTGCAACATGTCAAAAAACTAGAGGGAATGGGATGAAGACACGTGGCAAGTCAGCGTGAGTTCTCTCTAACGGAAGACTGGCATCAAATGACAAAGATTTCAAATCGGAGCTCGAATTTCAAGCTAACGGATTGAAATGTATTTCACAACGGTGCAATTCTATCTCTTAACGGATTGATTTGAAGAAGCAATGGGTGAATTACTGAGCTGTCAATTTCAGAAGATGCCAAGACAAGTTCAACGGCTACTTTCTCAAATCCAACTACAAAAGGAGCAAGAAGGCAAGCATTAGAACTTGGGTATTACACCTGAATTTCTTAGAAGCAAATACTCTGTCATCTTACAAGCTTTAAAGGAATTCTAGCAAGAAAAGCACAACTCAGCGAGAATCTGCTTAGAATAAGAGAGAATAGATTAGATCAATCAATTGTAATATTAGATCATTTGTAACTGGATCAACATTTATATAAGTTGAATCTAGCTCTTATTTAAACTCTTATTGAGTTGCTGATAGAAGAGGGTATTCTAGTCAGCAGGTGAGCGATTGCAGTTTAGAGGGTACTTACTGTAATTGGGGAATTTATGAAAGGCTTCTCCACCTAGGGTAAAGGAGTTAAGATTAGTGAATTAAAGCTGAGGCACTCTCTCTGGACTGGATGTAAGCACAGGTTGCCAAATTAGTATAAAAATCTCTATGTCCTTTAGTTTATCATATTTTCCAGTCTTTTCACTCAGCCAGCTGACCTTACTTAGCGGAGCCATAATTATCATGAAAAAGTTAGACAAGTTTTTGAGTGAGTCATTCACCCCCCCCCCCCTCTGACTCATTGAGTGTATGCATAGGGACCAACACTATCCTCTAGATATTCTTCCTCTAAGGAATCATCATCAGCCTTAATAACGACAGCTCTATTAGAGCTTTCTCTTTCCTTGTGCTTGAACTTCTTGGACTCATCCTTAAATTGCTTTAGTGACATCTCATGAGTCAGCAAGGTTCCCATCAGCTCATCAAACTTTTAGGTCTTTAGATCATGAGCTTCTTCAATAGCACTCTTCTTTGCATTCCATTCCTTTATCAAGCTTCTCAAAATCTTCTTGATAGTCTCTTCTTTAGTAAAGTTCTTACCAAGTCTTTTCCGCTCATTGACAATATTCATGAATCTAGTGTTCATGTCTAGTGTTCATGTTAGAAATGTCCTCCTTGGGTTGCATATGAAACATCTCATAATCGTTTATGAGAATGTTGATCTTGGACTCCATGACCTTGTCAGTACCTTCATAAGTCACTTCCAACTTCTTCCAGATCTCTCGAGCAGTTTCACACCCTAAAACATGGTTGAACTCAGTTGCATCAAGAGCATGGTGTAGATAGTTGATAGCAGCTGCATTTTCCTTCAGTTGGCCAAGTCCTGGTTTTCCCACTCATTAGAATATTTATCAACATGTACTCCATTCTTCACAATAGTAGGAACAAATGGCCCTTCAACAATATCCATCCAAGCATACATACTTTGAGACTGGATGAAATTCTTCATCATGTTATTCCAATAAGTATAGTGCTCACCATAGAACCTGGGAGGCCTGGTGACCGACATTCCTTTCGAAAGAATGTAGGCTTGGACCTTTCTACTGGATACTCCTCCTTTGTACACCATGGTCTTTGATCTTAAGATTATGAAATCTTTAGAATGAGAAGTAGCTTGGATACCACTTATTGGTCCCTATGTACACTCAGTGAGTCAGAGGGGGGTGAATGACTTGCTAGAATAAAATAGGTAACTTTTTTATGATTAAACAAACTGCGCTATTAGTGGGCAGAATAGAGTCTGAGTAAAGCTTCAACAATAAAGTAAAGAACACAGATATTTTATACTAGTTCGGCAACCTATGCTTTCATCCAATCCTAAGAGAGTGTCTTGGCTTTAATCCACTAATCTTAACTCCTTTACCCTATACGGAGAAGCCTTTCAAAGAGTTTTCTAATTACAACTGAGTACCCTCCTCACTGTAATCACTCACCCGCTGAGTAGAATACCCTCTTCTACTAGTAACTCAACAGAGTCTAAATAAGAGCTAGATTCAACTTATAGAAATGTTGATCTAGTTATAATAATCAGATATTACGGTTCAAATGATCTATACTAATCTCTCTTATTGAAAAGCGGATTCTCGTTTATTATATGCTTTCTTGATTGAACTTCTTTAAAGCTTGGAAATTGACAGAGTTTTGCTTCTTAGAAATTCAGGTGTATTCACCAAGTTTTAACGCTTGCCTTCTTGGTCCTTTTATAGTTGAAATCAAGAATGTAGTCATTGAACTTGCCTTGGCATCTTCTGCAATTTAACAACTCAACTATTCACCCATTGCTTCTTCAAATCGATCCATTAGGAGATAGAATTACACCATTGTGAAATAGAAATCAATCCGTTAGAGACAGATTGAATCAGAGCTTTAAATTTGAATCTTTATCATTTGATGCTAGTATTCCTTTAGAGAGAACTTGCCCTGACTTGCTACGTGTCATCTTCTCATTCTTTCTAGCAATCTGACATTCTTACAGAGTCACACACTTACAGGAGATACGCACTGTAATAAACCAATTTGCCTTTGTCTTCGCGCAGCTTTTCTCTGGAATGGTCAGCGTTACTGGAAAACGAAGTAACTTAGCGAAATGAATAAATAATTAATACAACCAAAACATAATCTAAATATTGGGCATTGTGTGAACAGTGCTTAGTCAATGACTAAGTACACAACTCAGCCTAAAACAACTTAGAGTTAAAACTAAATAGCTAGGTCAGCGAAGACTTAAAATTCTACCTTCGAATTCAATAACTCACAAATAACCATAGACTATTTATTTTAACATCATTATTGATATAATTAACTCAAGCTTAACTTAATTGGTATGATCAAAACTTAAGCACTACTGAGTCATCCACTGAGTCAGCCTAACTTTGTGTTGGGTTCAACATTTTCTAAAAAGACATTCTTCACAAAGCTTATGGGGTTTATCAATCGGGGGAAGACCATGCACCATCTTCTTTTGTCTTAGCAATTTCAAACCTCCAAAATTTAGATTCTCGAATCTTAAATGTCAAAGCCAATGAGAATCCTTCATGCAAGCTTTCAAGCACTTTGCAACATCCGTCTTGATGTTGAGAGTGAACATTCAGTTTTTTGACATAGGCACACTTGCAAGCAACTCCTTTTCGTTTAATAGCACCAACTTTTGATTTATCATGTGAACTTGGTAGTTTTTCTGCAGCAGCTGTCCTAAACTTAAAATGTTACTTTTCATGTTTGGAACATAATACACATTACTGATAAACTGGAGCTCTCCATTCTTTACACGAATCAGAATTGTTTCCAAAGACGACATTTTCACTGAATGATTTGTTCAGTTCTACGAACATCTTCTCATCATCGCACATGTGATTGCTCACTTCATTGTGAAGATACCAAATACTATTTTCTTGATTGTGATCACCTTCACGAGTTAGTAAAACTGTGTCGATTACTTCCTTAACTTGGATGTTGATGGGTGTCTCCTCTTGCTTGGTTTGGTGGGCTTCAACATTCTGCTACATTGTGGTCAAATCTAGAGCAATTGTAGCATTAGATATTGGACTTGTCACGTCCATCATTTTGCCTCCGATATCCTCTTCCTCTTCCTTATCTATGTCCACATCCTCTTCCTCTTATGGACTGATTACTTTTGTCATTTCTTCCAAATTATTGATTTCTGCCATATCCTCTTCCTCTACCATTTCCTGCATGACCTCTACCACGTCCTCGTTCGTAGTGACTAGGATCTCGGCTACTTTCTCCTTTGAATGAAGCCTTTGCTACCAAGACTTGTTCAATAGACTCCTCTTTCTGTCTATTCAGCCTTTCCTCACGTACTTGCAATGGGCCAACAAGTTCATCAACGGTCATTGCACTTATGTCTCGCGACTCTTCTATAGCCACTACTATGTAATCGAACTTTGGTAGTAGCGATCATAGTATTTTTTTCTACAATTCTTGATTCATCGAGTTTTTCTCCATACCGTCGCATTTTATTAATGACAGATTTCACTCGTGAGGAATAATCAACAACAGCTTCTGTTTCCTTCATTTTCATCATCTTGAACTCTCCTCTCAACATTTACAGTCAAACTTTCTGTACTTTCTCCTCTCAATGAAGAGAAACTCGTAGTATATCCCAAGCTTGCTTGGAGGTGGTTGCTGCTACCACCTTCTCAAACATTACATCATCCAACCCTTGATGGATAAAACTAAGCGTAATCTGGTCATTCCTGCGACTTTATGCAAACTATCTTTTTCGGCTTGTGATAGTTGTGCATCTTCAGTTGGGGCTACGTAACCTTTTTCGATTATGTCCCAAACATCTTGGGCTTCAAGAATCGCTTTCATCTTAATGCACCAATTTTTATAATTGGTTTTGGTAAGTTGAGGGAAGTTGAAGGAAACAGCGTTGGTATTCATTTTAAGGAGGATTTTTAAGAAAAGATTTGTTTCTAGGGGTACAAGGGCTACTGCAACACTTTTATATGCCTTTTGCAACACTCTAAACTTAAAGCGACACTTTCAGAAGTCTTTTGCAACTTCTTGCAACACCTCTGGACTATTGCAATGCCTGGAATTTCTTAAACTGGACTTTAAAATTTCTTTCAAGTAAGAGGATCGGGTTCAAAACTAGCTCTGATACCGCTTTGTTGGTGAAATATAGAGGAGTTATGGAATATTGATAAAAAAACAACACTTTGAACTAGAATTCACTTTTTATTTGATAGAAGAAATGATTGATAGTTTTGGATGATTATAAATGACAAATGAAACTCTATTTATAGGTTTCTCTAAATAAAAATAAAAGAAATGTAATCAATATTACTTTGAGTTGGGAGCAAGCATATGCCAAATCAATCTTATTCTTGGATCGAGGAGCAAGACTTTAACTAACTAGAATAATACTTGGAGTGGGGATCAAGTATTATCTAATTAGAATATGCTTGGAGTGGGGAACAAGCATTAGTCAATTGTTCTCATCTTTTAAATAATTAAGCTTAATCATTTCAACAATTACTACAAAATGCTAATCTTTGAAAATATTGGAAAATAGCTTCCTCTTCAGTACAATAAAAATCTTCTTTTCAATGTAACGCTACGAGTAATTCCTAAAAATCACAACGACAATATAATATAAAAATAAATATATCAATAAAATTATTCCTCCGGTTACTTTTATATTCAGTTTTTAGGCAACCAAATACTTGTGTTACCAATTGTTTTTGTCATTTATTTCATCTTTGTTTGCACAAGTCTTGTTCAACAAAGCGTGATGTGCGTGATTGTAGAATGTTTTTATAAGTTCGAAATTCTCCCTTTCTAAGCTGTAGTTCTAATAGTCTAAACCGAATCGAGCATGAGTTAATATTTTTAGTAAAAAATTCGATTAAATCCCTGTACCTTGTGGAATGATAGCTCTTATCAAAATATTACAAAATGATGATATAGATTGGCACATGAGGGAGTGAGTGATTAATAAGTTAATGACCAGATTAAAGTTTCAAAAAACATAAAATGTTGCCAGCTGTAACCCTCTTGTCGCCTTCCCCAATGACTGCCACATGTCTTCCTTTGGGCCCATTATGTGCTTTGGTCAAATTTCTGCAATACCTGTTTCTTTCTAATTTTATTGTCAAGTTTATGATAATCATACGGCTGTGATTCCTACTGCCACAATGAAATGGGTCCGCTTGATGAAGCCCGGTCCCCACCTTCCTTAGCTGTAAAAGAATGGTTGGATGGAGCGGTTTCTTTACCCCTGGCTTGTCAAAAAAAAAATCTGTTGTCTTTTTTTTATCTTTTTGAATTTTTTTTATTTAATATTTAATATTTGGTATTTTTTTTATATATATATTTTTTTTCACCTATATATGACCTATGTGTTAAATATTAAGTGAGAGATACTCAAAGGGATATAAAAAAAGGGACAGCAGCCTTTTTTCAGTCCATAACCGTTTCCTTTCGCCACCCACTTCCACGCTCCCTTTAACTAGGGATGGCAACGTATCGGATCCGGATCGGGTCATATACTAGATTCGGATCCGCCCCGGATCTGTCGGGTCTATAATTAGAGGATCCAGATTTCATGGATCCGGGTCTGAAAACGAATCTAATACGGGTCTATGTAATTATATTGTTTAGCATCGAATTTTAAGTATCCAACAAGTTGAAATGAAATACAAACAAGTTCAAATGAAATATTAATACAAGTCTGCATTATCCTAAATTATAAAAAAACATAAAATAGCGCAGCCAATACAATGACCCCATATTTAATCTACTAGAAGGACAGTGCAAAGATTTAATTTTTATCACTGGAGAGATAACTCAGAACATCATAAACATAAAATCCATATATCTGAATAAAAATCTGAATCACATCCATAAACAAAAAAAAAATTATCTGAGATGACGAATTTTTTCGAAAGAGTGATTGAAGCCAAGAGAGAGGGAGGCGAAGAGGAATGAGGGATTAGTGTTGGAGTGGCACTGATGGAGGCGTGAGCGGCACTAAAGAGGGAGACAACCCAGAAATCATAAACACGATTGAATGAGTAACGGGAAGAGGATAGCAATTAGTGAGTATTGAGAAGAGAACTGAATGGGGATAGCGTTCAGGTAGTTTGGAGAAGAGAAGAATGATGGATTAGTGTTGGAGCAGGACTGAGGCACTAATGGAGGCGTAAAGCGAGGGGAGCTGTAAAGTGAAGTAGGGTTTTCTTAATTTATATGTATATATAAGACCGGGTCCGGGTCCGAATCCGGGTACCATGTAAAAAGTCGATGTTGTATCCGGATCCGTTTTCTGAGACCCGGATCTGACCCGTACCCAACAGTATATAAAATTAGGGTCCAAATCTGTCAAAACGGATCCGAATCTACGGATCTAGATCGGGTCCAGGATCCGTTGCCATCTCTACCTTTAACCATTTGCCTTTCAAACTTCTGTTTGTCTACTGTTGTTGTGGTTACTCTTATTCTTCATGTTTCAAGGACTAGCGCTTTTCTTTTCATCGAAAAGGATAAAATTTAATATATCGTTAAAATGATTAATGTATTTTTGGTAAACATATAATGATTAATGTATTTTTTATAAATAAATATTTATTTTTAATTATTAATTTATAATTTTATTAATGTGTAATCTATTTTTTAATTAATACAAGGTAATAAAGTAAAAATTGTGAAAGTTATATTGGGTTTATAAAATGAAAACTGAAAGGAATTAAAATAAAAATTTTAAAACTGTTATAAACAGTTTGAACAATATTATCTGATTTGATGTCGTTTACACCCAACCTCATGGCTTTAAAACGCGTTGTTTAAGTTAAGACCTTCAGGATCCTATTTATATACAACCTCAGTAGATTATCCGAGGGCGATGCGGGATTCATTCCTAACACACCCCTCATCGCGATTGTGCTGATATAGCTTAAAAGATATTGTCCGCGTTGTCGTCATTTACGACCAACCTCACGGCTTTAAAACGCGTCGTGCAAGTTAAGGTCTTCAGGGCTCTGTTTATATACAAGCTTAATAAATTATTCGAGAGCGATGCGATATTCATTCCTAACAAAAACGATTAATTTTCGCAACCGGAGGAAGTAAAATTTTTTCTTCAAATACTTAAAAACAATAGTGGCTACATATTCAAATTCAAAATTACAGTACGATGTTCTGAAGGTAAAAAAAATTAGTTAGTTTAAAATGTCTTCAAACACCTACTATAAGATTTAGCTTGAAAGAAATGCATTCCACGCAATTTTAAATTCTTTTGCTTCGAAGAGGAAAATTTTAATTTACAAATGTCAGAACTTCAATGAATTTAGACATATCTCACAAAATCATGTGAATTTGAAAGAATCAATCAACTTTCAAATGAATCTTCAACAATATGCTAAGGGTGCGTTATAATAAGAATTCAACTAGTTCAACCATTTTATTTATAAAATTACCTTTGCAGTGAATTTTATTTTTCAAAATATTACTTTCAAACACGTCCTAGGGCCAGTTTGGAAATGCTTTGCTATGCTGCTATCCTGAAAAACTCCATTTTCAAGCTTTATCCATAACAACAAATTTTAGTATTGAGAAATCGATAGCAAATAGACCCTAAATAATTAATATTAAGAGTCAAAATCCTTTGTCTAAAGCCAAAATATGTTATTTTCTGAAATGTTTGTGAGTAAAGCTTTTCATAACAATAGTTATGACAATAATACCAAACAGACCCTAGGCTTTCGCTAAGATGCACTTACAAGATATTTGAAGGGGCTATTTATGGATCAGGATTAAAGATCTTTTCACCTGGTATCTCACTTCATTTACCACAATGTAAGTATTAAATTCACACTTCCTAAATATGATGCACCCGTATATATATTCATTAAGGTATATCAGGTGACTGCGAATCATGCATTGATTTTATGTAGTATTGACAAATTGTATGTTACTCCCTTCAGTTTGAAAAATTAGTCGCTTTTAGATTTTTTCATCAAAATCAATAAAAATTTAATATTCTACTAAAATGACTAATATATCTTTGATGAAATTCTCTTTATTTTTAGTACTTTATAATTTTATCAATACATGTATTTTCTTAATTAATACAAGGGTAAATTAGAAAAAAAATTATAAAAGTTGCATTGATATTCTAAAATGACAAGTAAAAGAAATTAAGGTAAAATTCCTAAAGCGACTAGTTTTTGGAACCGAGGGAGTATATTATAACTATTTTTTTTACCAAATGAAGGTTTGTTTTACTGCATCAAAAGAGAGCAATGTTACCAATACCGTATCGGGCTTCATACTGGCGAGGCTAATAGTACGCTGTATAACCGGTATTACTGGTATTATTGGTGGTTTTACCGGTTTTTTATTATTTAAAGAATATATATTATTTATAGTTTCCAATAACTATTGCAACAATTTTTAGGTCTTTTGCAACCCTTTTGGGTGTTGCCACAGGAGTTTTGAAAAGAAATATATATTATTTAAGTTTTTTTATGACTATTGCAACTCTTGTTTAGGTCTTTAGCAACGCTTTTGTGTCTTTCGCAACAATTTTGAGTCTTTAGCAACACTTTTCAGAGTCTTTAGCAACACTTTTACTTGTTGGCAGAATGATTTTGAGAAAATCGATTTTAAACCAGCACGCTGGTTTACCGATTTTTTCAGTTCAACCCAATTTTCTCCGATGTTTTACTAAAACCAATTTTTACGAATACCGTACCGTAACTATGACCGATTTGTGATAAAATCGATCAAACCAGCCTGTACGGTAGGGTATTGATAATATTGAAAGAGAGTACATTACTTATTGACTATTTGTATCAATGTGAAAGATGGAAGACGAATCAAACCTTACTCTTAATACATATAAGCAAATTAAACATGATAAAAAATGCACCATACTAATTACAGATTCAGATCCACCAATGAACCGGTGAAGGGAGAGGAATATAGATTTAAGGTTTAATCGAATTTAATCAGTGGTCGAATTGAAATTTTTTAAAATATGTTAAAATATTAATATTTTTAATAATTTCATATTAAACATGTAATATAAGTTATCCAACACAAATAATTAATAATATTTTAATTTTAATAATTCTTACTTTATAAAAATATAACACAAATAATAATCAATATAATTTGGTGAAAGAATTAAATAACATTAACAAATTAAATTTAATTCATATTAAATTATATTTTAGATTTTAGATTAAAAAATTGATTTATAGTATATTTAAACTACATATTTACACAATAAATTTATATATTATAAATTTTAAATAAAATATAAGAAAATAAGATATTCATTCATTATAATTTTTATTTTTTATGCAAATAATTCAATGTTAATTTGATTTTTAAAAAGCATTAAAAGTTATTTAGTTATATAAAAAATGTCATACTGTAATTAAATAATTTTTTTAAAAGGTAATATAGTCAAACTGCTTTACATGATAATTAAACAAATACACTATATAAATAAATAAATTTTTTTAAAATAAATATTAAATTTCATTTAAAATAATTTAACTACTTAATATTTTATATTATAAGATATAAAATGCAATTAAGAAGTAAGTTAATGCAATGGATGCCATTGGTAAGGCTTGTAGTTTTTTTACGAGAGGTTCAAGGTTCAATACTCATCAAAGTAAAAAAATTTAAATTTTATATGTAATTGAAGTCAAGAATTGGGCTGATTGAGTCGACCAATTTTTTATGAACTTATTGGTATAATTAGTCAACGACTGATTCTTGACTATTCTATGAACCAATTAAAATTGGATCGAACTAGTCACCAATTTCGGTCGAACTTAGTCCTAGTGGCCAGTACGTGTTTCAAAACCATGATACTAATTCAGGAATTATGATAAATCAATTTGACTTGTATTAGCCTTTTGCTGTATGGCATATAGGTTACCTCTTTTACCAATGTATTTAACTGGTAAATACTTGTTATCATTTAAGTAAGATTTTGAATTTGAGTTCTAATAAATATAAAAAATATTTATTGGGGGACTTATCCACTACAATCAGGTGCACGATCCGGGTCGGATCTAGATATAGTCGGAGCAAAGCTCCGGTGAATCAAATGGGAAAAAAATACAATTACCTCTTTTTATTCTCACTAGTATCCCGTCGGATAGGTCATTTGCAAGCAGTATATCAATGACAAATTTATTTCGTAATATAATTTATTTACGGAAAACATCTTTATATACAAAGAATATCAAATTCAATTTATCATACTTATTTTTTACATTGTTATATTAGTTACAAACTCTATTTCTTCTTAATTATTAACTTTTTTTCTAATTAATACAATTACACTATATTCGTAATCTTCATAAATAAATTTATAAAAGTAGAGCAGTGAGTACGGAATAACAAATTTGTGTTCCCAATTTTATCCAAAACTTAACCCTTAATTTCTCTCTTTGTTTTCTTTTAATCACGTGACCATAATCTAAACTTTTCATAATCCACGATTCTTTATCATCTTATCTTTTTTTTTTAAATCTATCTTAATCACCAATGGAACACACTTCAATTTATAAATCACCAAAGGATTCACAAAATTTATTTATTTCTTCTCGACAAATTCATCCATCAACAATGGTCTATTCCAATTTGGAGAAAATAATAAAAGAATTACAAAATTTACCCAACAGATTGAAAAAGTAAAAATAAGAAGAAATGACACATGTTTAAAATGAAACAATCCAGCAATACAATACAAATAATTGTAAATAGATATAAAATTTAAATTTTTTTCTTAAATAGGATTATACTTTATACTTTTCTGCAGTTTTTTTGTGATTCTCTGTCAAATATTTGATTAGTAAAAAAGAGTGACATTAATTATTAAATAGGATTATAATCAATAGAATAGAATTAAATAAAATCATGAACAACAAATTAAATTTTAAAAAAATATATTTAGAAGATATATTAGTTAATAGATATACTTAATTTATAATTATGAAATTCAAATTCACTTGATAAAATAATTAATAATATTCCATGAGAAGGAGTAAGTACAATTATAAAATTACATATTTTTAAATAGAATTATACTCAACAGATTCAAAAAATGAAGAACAATAAAATAAATTTTAAAAAATAGATTAAGGAGATATATTAGTTGATAATTAGCCATAATTAGGCTGATGTGTTTTTGCGGGTTAAAAAGTCTATTAAAAGGTATAAAAATAAAAAATGCTTTTAAAGCTTAAAGAGATACATATCAATTATTCTTTTTCTTCTTAATCCTCATCTGTTTTGCTTAATTGCTCGAAAGTTGTGCGTTATCTTCATCTATCAATATCAACAGTGTCGGAGTTTCATTTCTTATCTCTACAGGTGTGACGGGATAATTGACTTCATTCTCTAATATCGAATCATGTCTAACATAAATAAATAAATATATAAATAAAGACCTAATTCAAATCATATTAGATAATAAATCATTTGTACTTATAATTTAAATGTTAGAAGTACCTTAAAATTTTTATTTGCATCTGGAAATTGATAAACATCGAAAGCTAATTTCTACTATAAAAAAATTTTAAAATTAAAATATATATGAACTAAAATACAAATAATATAATGTACTAATTTGAAGTTACATATAAAAAATTAAACTTACAATCAATGAATTCTGAGGGAGCGAAAGATTATATTTATTCAGAAGTTGTTCATCCTCTGTAAGTTTAACCACATAATACACTTCATTATGTGCAATAATATTATTGCTCTTAACTGAAAGTTTAAACATAATTTTCCTTCCTATAATGTTCTCTAATTCCACTGGTGTATGTATTTCACCAAATGCAACATACATCTAAAATAATTTTAAAAGACAAAAAATAATAACAGATGTTTAAAACATTATTAATGGAGAAAAAGCTAAAATAAAGTGAAAGAAACGGTACATACAAAACATGGATAGGAAGACCCTTTTTTATAATGGAATGAAATAGTTGTTTGAGAATAAATTAAAATGCTGTTAATCATGAAATAAATTAGGAAAATTAAGTTTGAAAGGTTTTAATAATAACCAATTTAAATACCATTATTATAGAAATAAATTAAAGTAAATGTACAACCAATTAAAGCAACATTTACACATTAAAATAATTCATAATTGCTGATAAGAATTATGTTGCAAAACTGTTATAGTAATTAATAATTATTTGACTTTTGAAACAATATTCAAACAGACATATACAAGGAAAACTTATTAAAATATCTAACATTTCACTTTTAATATAAATACTAACTAATTGAAATACTAATATAAATTTGAATAATATAGTAATAAAATAAAACAAAGTTAATTGCTAATTTGTTGTTTTTATTTTATTTAATTTTGTTGATTATAATCCTATTTAAAAAATTTTATATTTTAAACTTTGATTAGCAATTAATTAAATACACAAATTTTTTTACGGATATAATTGGTGAAATTATCAGCCGTTGATTTTCTAACAGATTATAATCCTATTTAAGATTTAATTTGACTTTTCAACATCAAATATATTTGTTATTATTATTATTATTGTTGTTGTTGTTGTTATTATTATTATTTTATGATCATAATCCTATTTAAGAATTAACGTTACGCTTTTCTTTTCATCAAATATATTTTATTATTATTACTATTATTATTATTATGTTGTTGTTATTATTATTATTATTATTTTATTTTTATCTTTTTATGATTATAATCATATTCAAGAATTAATGCGACACTCGTTTTTTCCTCATCAAATACATGTCAATTTTATATTTTGATATTATTATGATTAGTATGAATATAAATGATATATATTCATAAATGAAATATAACTTATATTTTTTATATATTTATTTGTTATTAAATTTTATTATAAAGTAATTAATAAATTTATTTGTTATTAATATTATTTTTAATTAATTTTTATTATTTATTATTTATGATAAATAATATTAATTAGTAATATGTATAAAAATAATATATGAATAAATTTTTTTGAAATGTATAAAAATAAATAAATCTTTTAAAACTTGGTAGCTTTTATATAAAGATAGATTTGTTAGAGAAGGAATTGAAAAACATTACTGTAAATCATTGACTTTCAAATTTCACCATTTTATATGGATCGTTTATAATTGAAGTTTGTTTATGCGAGCTCCATAATATAATTGTATATTCTGATATTTACAACAGATTTTTTACAAATAATTTGTTTCTCAACTACTTTTCTTCGTTTTGAAATATCAAACGACATTTGACATTTTTCAATTATTATGAAAATTCATCTATTATATCTATTCATGCATCACAATTTCTCTCTCAACATATTAATCATATGATTTTTTCATTTCTTGCAGTATGAATACTGATTGTTGAACTGTTAAAAACTTATTACTCCCTTCATCTATAAAATATTATTCATTTAATCAAATCATTAAAATTAATGAAAAATTTACTACACAATTAAATTGATTAATTTATCCTTTATTAAATTTTTCTTCTTCTTAATCACTCACTTATAATTTTAACAATACATAATCTCTCTCATAGTTAATACAAGGACAAATTAGAGAAAAATTGTACAAAATATATTAATAATCTAAATTAATAATTAAAAAGAGAACTAATAAAATAACTAAAAAAATAATAATTTTTAAACAAAGGAAATACTAAATACTAGAGAAATCAATATTGTAGAAGAATGTGTAATTAATTAAACAAAAATGGATATAAGATATTAATATAGTTGAGAAAGATACAGTTAGGTCCAAGAATAAAGCAACTTCTGTTGAATTTTTTTATGTATACAGCCACTCCTTAATAATTTGATATGATATATTTTCTATTTTTTATCTATTATTATTATTTGATATAATGTGTTTCTTACTTATTTATCATTTTTATCATTGGATTTCTCTATAAATAGGAATTCAATTTCTTCATTTCATATATCTCAGAAATAAGAAATAAAAGTTTCTCTCAAATTCTCTCTCTGCCTTTTCTTCTTATTGTTATAATATCCTTGCATATATAGTCAATTTCCAATACGTTGTCAGCACGGGCTTGCTCTATCAATCAAGGATATCACCAAATAAATCAAAAGTAAGGCATAATTTTATTTTATTTTCTATAAATATAAATTATACCTATAATTCTTAATATGTCTAATATCAAAAGTTTGAAATTTATTCCTCTTGATGTATCGGGGAAAATTATCTTACTTGGGTGCTAGATGCAGAAATACATCTAGAATCAATGGGTCTTAATAATACTATTATTGAAAATAATAATCTTGCACCTCAGTATAAGGCAACAACTCTAGTTTTTCTCCGTCGGCATCTTGATGAATCACTTCAATCAGAATATTTAACTATCAAAGATCCCGCAGATCTTTGGAAACAATTAAAGGAGAGGTTTGAACACCTAAAGAAAATATCTCTACCAAATGCTCAATATGAATGGATAAACTTAAGGCTACATGATTTTGAATCTGTCAGTGCATACAATTCTAAACTTTTTCAAATTACATCTACATTAAGATTATGTGAAAAGGAAATAACTGATGAGGATTTACTGGAAAAGACATATTCTACTTTTTATTTGAATAATATGGTATTACAGGAACAATACAGAGTAAAAGATTACAAGAAATATAGTGAACTAATTACTGCTCTTCTCCTAGCAGAACAGAGAAATCAACTCCTGTTGAAAAACCATGAACTATGACCTACCGGAACAAATCCATTCCCTGAAGCGAATGCGATAATTCATAATAATTTTAATGGACGCGGCCGCAGAAATGGTCGTGGTCGTGGTCGAGGTAGAGGTCGTGGAAATGGGCGTAGTAGAGGATATAATAATAACAATTTTCATCAGAAGTGGAAATATATTAATAATAATAATAATAGCAATAATTTCCACCCGAAGTGGAAAAATACAAATAACCACCAGAAGTGAAATAATCAAATTGAAAGATTTGATAAAAGAAAAAACAGTCAAGATGATGAAAATAAATGCCATAGATGCGGTATGACTGGTCATTGGTCAAGAACTTGTAGAACCGCTAAACATTTGGTAAACTTATACCAAGCATCTCTCAAGAAATGTGCGGAACCAGAAACTAATTTTATATTGGATGATAATACCCCAAACAATGAGCCTATTGATATCCCCAATATGGAGATGGATGATTTTCTGTTACCCAGCACCAGTCGCAAGGAAAAATTTGAATAATTAGTCCATTTATTTTGCTTTATTAATATATTATATTTTTTTTATGTTATTATTGGTTTGCTTTTGTCATTGCTGTTTAATGTACTTTTTATGCAATGTTTATTTATAAATAAATAATAATGCATCTTTCGTTTCTTCAATGAAGAAAATGAATTCTTTTCCGGTATTATATGACTTCAAGGAAAATGAAGGAAATTTATGTATTGTAGATAGTGCCACCACTCATACTATTCTCAAAGAGGCAAGATATTTTAATATTCTTAAAAAAGGTGAAACTGTTGTTACCACAATATCGGGACAAACAAAAATGGTTGAAGGCTCCGGAAGAGCTAGTATTATATTACAAAGGGGAACAAAACTTATTATAAATAATGCATTATTTTCCCCGAATTCTCACAAAAATTTATTAAGTTTTAAAGATATTCGCAGAAATGGATATCATATTGAAACTGTGAGTGAAGACAATAAAGGATGTCTTTATGTTACAAAAATAATTTCAAGTAAGAAATGTATACTTGAAAAATTTTATACTCTTTCATGTGGCTTATACTACACATATATTGATATGATTGAGGCCAATTTGACTATAAACCAGAAGTTTATAGATTCTGATACTTATAAAATTTGGCATGATCGACTGGGTCATCCTAGTTCGATAATGATGAGAAAAATTATTAAAAATTCATATGGGCATCCATTGAAGGACCAGAAGTTTCTTCAAAATAATGAATTATTTTGTGCTCTTTGTTTGCAACGAAAATTAATAATAAAGCCTTCCAGAAGTAAGGTTGGAATAGAATCGCCAGCATTTTTAGAGCGCATACAATGTGATTTATGGACCAATTCATCCACCATGTGGACCATTTAGATATTTTATGGTTCTAATTGATGCCTCAACTAGGTGGTCATATGTATGCTTATTATCTTCACGAAATATGGCATTTGCAAGGTTACTTGCTCAAATTATAAGATTACGGGCACAGTTTCCCGATTATCCTATTAAATCAATTCGTCTTGATAATGCTGGGGAATTCACATCCAAATCATTCAATGATTATTGTATGTCGATTGGAATAAAAGTTGAACATCCTATAGCATATGTTCATACACAAAATGGTCTAGCAGAATCATTTATTAAACGTCTGCAATTAATTGCGAGACCGCTAATTTTGCGAACAAATCTCCCTACTACAGTTTGGAGTTATGCAATATTGCATGCAACATCTCTTATACGTTTAAGACTAGTAAGTTATCATGATTATTCTCCATTACAATTAGCTTCTGGTCATGAGCCTAGTATTTCTCATCTTAGAGTTTTTGGTTGCGCAGCATATGTGCCTATTGCTCCACCACAAAGGACTAAAATGGGTCTTCAAAGGAGATTAGGAATTTATGTTGGCTATAAATCCCCTTTAATAATTAAATACCTTGAGCCATTAACTGGCGATATGTTTACTGCACGATTTGCAGATTGTCATTTTGATGAAAGCACTTTCCCAAAATTAGGGGGAGAGAATAAGAGCCCAATTTTGGAAAAGAAAATAATATGGAATGCTTCATCACTTTCTCATATGGATCCTAAATTAAATGATTCTGAACTAGAAGTTCAGAGAATAATCCATCTTCAACATTTAGCAAATCAATTGCCTGATGCACTCGCTAATCCTAAAAGAGTAACGAAATCGCATATACCAGCAGTAAATGCGCTAATTCGTATTGAGATTCCTGAAGAACAACCTACGGATAATACTCTAGCACGCCTGAAGCGTGGACGACCGATTGGTTCAAAGAATAAAAATTCTAAAAGGAGGAGAGTTATTGATAATGAAGATATTCCCATTGCGGATATAAATATAAATACACTTCCGGAAGAAGTGTAAGCACCTGCAGTGCAAATACCTAAAGCTATTGAAAATGAAGAAATTCAAATAAATTATATCAATACTGAAAGAAGATGGAATCGCAATAAAATAGTTATAGATCATATTTTTTCATATAATGTTGTGATCACTATTGAAAATGAAACGTGGAATATGAGCCAACATCTATTGTAGAATGCCAAAGTAGAAATGATTGGCAACAATGGAAAGAAGCAATTCAAGCAGAGCTGAATTCTCTTGAAAAACGCAAAGTACAGTAGTTTGAACACCACATGACGTAAAACCTGTCGGTAATAAATGGGTTTTTATTAGAAAGAGAAAGGAGAAAAATGAAATAATAAGATATAAAGCCAGATTAGTTGCACAAGGTTTTTTTCAAAGACCTGGGATAGACTATGAGGAGACATATTCTCCGGTGGTGGATGCAATAACTTTTAGATATCTTATTAGTTTTGCAGTGCAAGAAAATTTACAGATGCACTTGATGGATGTTGTCACAGCTAACCTTTATGGTTTGCTTGATAATGATATTTATATGAAAATCCCTGAAGGATTAAAGCTGTCAGAAAAATATGGCAAACGAGAACTTTACTCGGTAAAGTTACAAAGATCCTTATATGGATTAAAACAATCTGGGCGCATGTGGTATAATCGTCTCAATGAATATTTATTGAAAGAAGGATATAAAAATGATCCAATTTGTCCATGTGTTTATATAAGAAAATTAGGATCTAATTTTATTATCATCTCAATTTATGTTGATGATTTGAATATTATTGGAACTTCAGAAGATATTCCAAAAGCAGTTGATTCTTTAAAGAAAGAATTTGAAATGAAAGATCTTGGAAAAACAAAATTGTGTCTTGGTTTGCAAATTGAGCACCTTGAAAAAGGAATTTTAGTGCATCAATCAAACTACACAGAAAAGATCCTAAAACGATTTAATATGGACAAAGCACATCCATTGAGTAACCTAATGGTTGTACGATCACTTGATGTGAAAAAGGATGTTATTCGTCCTAGAGAAAATAATGAAAACGTTCTCGGTCCTTTGAAGTACCGTATATAAGCGCAATAGGTGCTTTGATGTATCTTGCTAATAACACAAGACCGGATATAACATTCTCTAATAATTTATTATCAAGATACAGCGTTGCACCTACAAGACGACATTAGAATGGAATTAAACATATAATGCGCTACCTTCAAGGAACTATTGATTTAGGCTTATTTTATTCACATGAATCTAAACTTAAAATTAGTTAGATATGCGGATGCGGGTTATTTATCCGACCCATACAAAGCTCGATCTCAGACGGGCTATTTATTCACATATGGAGGAACAACTATATCTTGGCGATCAACAAAATAAACAATTACAGCTACTTTCTCAAATCATGCGAAGTTAATAGCTATTCACGAGGCAAGTCGTGAATGTGTGTGGTTGAGATCATTAATCAAACATATCCAAGAAGCATGTGAAAAAGTTACGGTCAAGGAAGGTCCGACGACAATATATGAAGATAATGCTGCTTGTATTGCTCAATTGAAGGAAGACTATATTAAAGGAGACAAAATAAAGTATATTTCACCAAAATTTTTCTTCACTCATGATCTAAAAAAGAATGGTGAAATCAATATTCAACAAATCCGCTCTTGTAATAATTTAGCAGATTTATTTACCAAGGCTTTACCTTCCTCAACTTTCAAGAAATTAACTTACAGCATTGGATGCGTCGTCTTAAGGATCTCCAGTTAACTCGCGAACAGGGGGAGTAAATACTGTACTCTTTTTCCCTTAACTAAGGTTTTTATCCCACAAGATTTTTCCTTAGTAAGGTTTTAACGAGGCAGTATCCCATTCGCGGCAGATGACACATCAAAGGGGGAGTGTTGAATTTTTGATGTATGTAGGGCTCACGCCCTTAATAATTTGATGTGATATGTTTTCTACTTTCTACCTATCATTATTATTTGATGTAATATATTTCTTACTTTGGATTTCTCTATAAATAGGAATTCAATTTATTCATTTCATATATCTCAGAAATAAAAAATAAAAGATTTTTTTCAAATTCTATCTCTACCTTTCCCTTTTATTATTATAATATCCTTACGTATATAATTAATTTTCAGGCTAATATATTTACTTTCTTACTGTATGGCGTAATACAAGACGAGTGCGTACAAATACAATATAGGCGCGTGAATATACAAATTAAAAACAAAAAATTACGGCTACCGAAAAAAAAGAAAATTAAAAGAAGAAAAAAAGAAAAAGTTCCAAATGGATGCTGTATGTATTACTGTATCCTTCTCAGCTTTATTTTTACACTTTTGTGTGGCCTCGTGATCCCCTTCTTCAATAACACTATCCTTCTTTCTTTCTCTCGCATTTGTATACTTATGGAATCTCACCGGATTTTATTTCCCGATAGCCGCCGGCAGATACCTCCGATTAATCTCATCCTATCATAACTAGCTCACTACTTCTCAATCTTTGGCAGATTTTTCATTATTTCTCAATTGATTTAGTCCAATGGCGGCGGTTTTAGCTCTTTCTTCTCTGTTACTTGTTTTAGCTCTGAGCTACCTCCGAGTTGCCGCGGAGCCTCTTCAAGACAAGCAAGCTCTCCTTGCTTTTCTCGACTTAGTTCCTCACGCGAATCGCTTGCAATGGAACGCCTCCGGTTCCGCCTGCGATTGGATTGGCGTCGTTTGCAGCAGTGATAACTCGTCTGTTTTTGAGCTCCGCCTTCCCGGCGTAGATCTCGTGGGTCCGATTCCGCCTAATTCTGTCGGGAGATTGACTCAGCTCCGAGTTTTGAGTCTGCGTTCGAATCGTTTATCCGGTCAGATCCCTTCCGATTTCTCCAATTTAACTCGTATGCGTAGTCTTTATCTGCAGGACAATGAGTTTTCAGGTGAGTTTCCGCCGAGTTTTACTGTGATGGATCGGCTAACTCGTCTCGATCTGTCCACGAATAACTTAAGCGGCTCAATTCCATTTGCTGTTAACAACCTGACCAAATTAACGCGGCTTTATTTACAGAACAATCAGTTCTCCGGCAGTTTGCCGAGCTTAAATCCGCCCAATTTGGAGGATTTCAATGTGTCTAACAACAATCTGAATGGTTCTATCCCTTCCGTTTTGACCAAATTCCCTGCCTCCTCATTCGCCGGGAACTTAAATCTATGCGGTGCCCCTTTGCTTCCTTGTTCTCCATTTTTCCCTGCTCCAGCCCCATCGCCATCACTAACACCACCTCCCTCAGTCCAGAAAAAGTCCAAGAAACTCTCAACCGCCGCCATTGTTTTAATCGCAGTAGGTTCAGCCGTACTTCTATTTATAGTATTGCTATGTTTGGCATTATGTCTGCGGAGGAGAAACCGAGATCGGCCGCCGAAATCGCCAAAACCACCGACGACAGCGCGCTCAGTGCCGGTGGAGGCAGGAACGTCGTCGTCTAAGGACGATATAACCGGCGGCTCCACGGAAGCGGAGAGGAATAAGCTTGTGTTTATAGAGGGAGGAATTTACAGTTTTGATTTGGAAGATTTGTTGAGAGCCTCCGCAGAAGTGCTAGGGAAAGGAAGCGTTGGAACGTCGTACAAGGCGGTTCTGGAAGAAGGAACCACCGTCGTGGTGAAGAGACTGAAAGATGTGGTGGTTGCCAAAAGAGAATTCGAGATGCAAATGGAAGTCCTAGGCAAGATTAAGCACGACAATGTAGTTCCGTTAAGGGCGTATTACTTCTCAAAGGATGAAAAGCTTTTGGTTTCCGATTTCATGGCCGCCGGCAGCCTGTCTGCCCTTCTTCACGGTATGTTTCCTGATCAATCCCTTTTTTTAATAAAAAAAATCAGCCAATTGATTTGTGCTCAATTGTCGAGGTAGAATTGGAATTACTGTTTGTGTGCACAGTGGTTACACGTAAGAATCCCGCGCGTGTAGTTTCTTTTTATGCTGATACTAGTATTTATCAAATTAGGGTATAATTTCGCTTGCTTTTTACGGTTCAGTTCATCATTTGAAGCACAAAATTACATCATGATTAGCAATTAATTCCGTTGTTTGTGATAATTTCAATCCACAGGCAGCAGAGGTTCCGGCCGGACGCCGTTAGATTGGGACAACAGGATGAGAATCGCAATGAGTGCAGCAAGAGGACTAGCTCACCTCCATGTCGCCGGAAAAGTAGTCCACGGCAACATCAAATCCTCCAATATCCTACTCCGGCAAGATCAAGAAGCAACCGTCTCCGATTTCGGCCTCAATCCACTCTTCGGCACCACAACTCCACCGAGCCGCGTGGCCGGATACCGAGCGCCGGAAGTGGTCGAGACTCGGAAAGTGACCTTCAAGTCCGACGTGTACAGTTTCGGCGTCTTATTGCTGGAGCTTTTAACCGGGAAAGCGCCGAACCAAGCGTCGCTAGGGGAAGAAGGAATAGACCTGCCGCGGTGGGTACAGTCAGTGGTGAGAGAAGAATGGACGGCGGAGGTATTCGATGTGGAGTTAATGAGGTACCATAACATTGAAGAAGAGATGGTACAGTTGTTGCAGATAGCAATGGCGTGTGTTTCCACGGTGCCGGATCAACGACCAGCGATGCAAGAGGTTTTGAGAATGATTGAAGATATCAATAGAGGAGAGACTGATGATGGATTACGGCAGTCGTCCGATGATCCATCGAAAGGATCCGACGGTCAAACTCCGCCGCAAGATTCAAGGACCCCGCCTAGAGCTGTTACACCGTAGAAATGATATTCATATTATTATTCGGGTAAAAAGTGTGAAAAAAGGGAAAGTGTGGGCTGTTGCTACACTTTTACATGGGCACACAATGTGTAAGTAAATAGTGGTAGAGTGCGCATTTGATTATGACGGGAACAGTTCCCAACAACATTGTGTTTTATGGTCAATTTTTTTTATTTTCCTGTTTTTTTAATTTTAATTTGGAAACATTTTTTATAGGTTGAGGATTTTATTTTTTTATTGTTGTTTAGAGGGGGAGAGCTGGGTTCCATGTGATGGACTGTTGGAAATTGACCAATTGTTGGACTTAAATTCTTTATTTGGTTTGATGAGAGCCAAGTCAAGTGGGTTGGCTTTTGCTGATGGTTTTGTACGTTATAATTATATTGCTGGTGAAGTTAAATGATTGGGGAATTCAAAACCGGCCAATTAATCTTGAAAATTAGTTATTCACGAGAGTGTTGAAGAAAAATAAGCATGCATTGTTTTTTTTCTCTAAATACATTTCAAGCCATCGAAACTTGATATAATTTGCCCATTATACCTTTTAACTTTCAATTGTTGCTCCTATCTCAAGGAACTTGTTATGTAGCTGTTTGTCATGTGTCATGGAAAGAAAAAAATTAAGTAGAATCACTTTAATTAGAAGCTTGACAAATAGTGTTTCGACAGCAATTTTGTGCACTTCACTAAGTTTAGGAGGATAATAAGATCAAGTGAAAGTTTTTGGACAGTCGGCTAAAGTTTCATGGATTTAGATCCATCCAATGAATAACATTTTTATTTATTATATATTGTATCATATAGTATTATATTTGATATAATAATAATAATTATTTTTACACTTCATATTTTATACTATTAAAATTTTAACGTTAACTACAATTAGTTTTACTAAATTCAGCTAAATAATGTAATTATATATAATTCATATATATTTGCATAAATTATGTCATTTTGTTTCTGTTTAGACTAGAAAAAAAAATTACTAGGAAAACTATTTATGGCTCGTGGTTGAGAGGCTCGAGCTTATGAATGATTTTATAAGCCTAGCCCGAGAGAACTGCCCAAGCTCGGAATTCTAAAATATAGACCAGCCGAGATGAGCTGATAGTGTTATTCAAAAGTCCGATGAACCTCGATCTGAACCTGATCCATCATGCTGGATGAGCAAGTTTAAGTTTTGTGGTGATGGGAGATAGGATAGGATACCACCATGTCCATGCTAATAAGGCTTTTATTGGGAGCAAGATTCTTAAGAATATTAAAGGAAATGAAAAAAAAAAAGTGAGGGATAAAATTTTAAAGGAATAAATTATTTTTAAAAATATTGTATTTCGGAGGAATGAAAATATTTTTAAAGGAAAGTACAAGATAATGATATATATACCCTTAAAATATTTAAATTAATAAATGAGTGGAAGTAGTAAAATAATTAAAAAGTGGGGTTAAAATTAATAAATAGTGTACCTTCCTTTCAAATTCTACCAAAGGAGTGGAATTGGAAACTGAGAGTTTTAATGGAATGGGCTGAAATTTAATTTCAGTCCCATATCCTTCCTATGCCCAATTACATTACTCCCAAACATTAGAATATGAATACATTCCCTCCATTCCATTCAAAAACTTGCTCCTGAGTAAAGCCTAAGTAGTTGGGGTCCAGTTTATGATAGAACGTAATCAGCGGCAAAAGACAGTTGGGGAGATGGTAAGTGGAGGAGAAGGCACGTGGCAGGGTATAAAGGCAAAAAAAATCTGCTATCCCTTTTTTTTTTTATCTTTTTAGTCCTTCATTCAATATTTAACACATAAATTATAAATAAATAAGAGGAAAAAAAAAATAAAAATAAAAATTCAGATAAAAAAATGTTAAATATCATATTGTAAATGGAGGGACATTAAAAAGAGAGCGGATTTTTTTTCATAAAGCGTAGGGAAAAGTGGTGGACAGGCTGGCCGGCTCTTCCCTTTTACTCTTTCTGACTGTGACAGTCAATGTGATGAAAGTCTTCTTATACTGTCAAACTGTGCTTGCTTTTCTCACATGGAGTTTCGGGGTCATTTTCATCTTTCCCCATCTTTGTAATTTATTACATTCAATTCAAATTTAGTTATTATTATTATAATTATAAATAAAAATAATATTATTATCATTACTACAATTATATATTATTATTCTAATTTTTTTTAATAATTATCGTTATATATGTTATTTGTATAATTATTTGGGTTTTTCTTTTGTTTTCTTTACAAAAGCTTCTGTTATCTTTTTGGATAAATGGAGTACTTGTTTTTATTTTTATGATCTCAATGATTTTTATTCAATTTGGGACATGTGACATTCTATAGGGAATACAAAAGTGAAAAAATATGAGATGAAATAAAAAAATATAAAATGACACATATAAAAATTTAAATCAGAGACATAGTTGAAGACAATAGTTGGAGACAATAAAATGAGAATTAATGACAGCATCTGATATATACAAATGAAAGGAGACTCATTGTATGACTCTCACTAATTATGTTATATTTATATAGCAGAATGAGAACCATAACTAAAAATAAGCTCTAAATATAATTATATCAATAAAAATAATTGCCATTTGTAAAACAAAATTATGTGATCACGCAAAATAATATTTATTCTATGAAAAAAAACTATAAAAAACATATGTAATTTATTAGTATTATCACATTTCTCACATCCATTAGTACACTTGAGGTCAAATTGTACCATACAGTTGCAAGCACTCCTTTAAAAATTTCCGACTAGTGCTGCACGAGACCCGCCTTAGTGTTATTTGGAGGTTTATTGTCTGATTTTTTATTTCTATGGAGTTATCAGGCATTCAATTAATTTATTGTCGTTAGGAACCGTCTAGTCCGATTTTTTCCACTTAAGCGGTGCCTAAATTTGATTTTTTATGATATCATTATTTATAATAGTCATAGATTACAAACAAAAAGTAATTTAGTTGGTAAAACTAATGTACATTAAAGTATTCTCAAGATAAAATTGTTCTTTTGGGTCTCAAAATAAAAATAGTTTATGTTTTTTTATATATTTTATATTATTATAATTTATTTTTAGTTGAATTTATATTTATATATATATAATAAATATTTAAAAATAAAAAATATAAATCCGCCTTGATTTCCTCTAGGCCTCGTTCATTTGAAAGCTCTGACCGTCTAATTAGCGCCTAGCGTTTTTTAAAACATTGGTTGAAAGTATTTTGAAACTCTACATCAAGAGACATGCTGTGAAAAATTATAATTCAAAGACTAACTCTCTACATCAAAAAAGTAAAGTAGGAAACCTATTAAATTTTCCCAAGGTAAATATGTTTAAATTAACTGAGTAACATCATTAATTTGGCTAAATTAGTATAAGTGTAGAAGATGTTTCTAATGGAAATTTTTTATTTTCTATGAGTATCCAAATTAATTATATAATTTATACATGATAGTCTTAGAAAATTAAAAATGATGCAAATAAAATTATCAATCTTCATAGCAGATATATGAACTTGTGTAAAAATTTGTTTAGCTATATTAAAAAATTACCGAATGTTTATATACACTTACATACAGAGATCCTTAAAGAACAAATGGAATAAATGATTGTATAAGTAATAATTGGTCATGGCTTAAAGAAATTAAATACGATTTAAATGTTGTGCTTGCTTTTATACGATTGGGGAATGTTTAATGTCATCATTTTCTAATACTTTTAAGCCACTCACTCCCATCCACGTAAGCAGGTTTGAAAATTAAATCACAATTATGCCCTTGTATGTTCTTTTATCTGTTTTGCACAATTTTCGTTGTTGAGTGCAACGAAAGTGGGGGAATACTTATTTATAAATATCGAGAATGTAAAATATTTGGCTTGCAATATAATTTTTTAAAAATGGAGTTGAGATTAGTAATTTTTGCCTTCACCGTTTTCTTGTCTTTCTGGTATATATTCATTGGTCAATGACTATTTACCATATATCAATTACGTTGGTCTAAGTAATAAGCATCTTAATATCACTTAATTAAAATCTTAAATTCAAACTTTATCAATGTATAATATCTTCATCGTAAGAATAGTACATCCTATTAGATTATATTTACTTTATACCTTATAGCGGTGCTCTTAATTAGTTACATTAGGAATTCTTATCTCATAATTATCATTATGTATTGCAAATTTTTTTCAAGTTTTATTTAGTTGGTTCTACAGTAGTACTTAAATTAAACTTCTTCCTAAAGCCGCAAAATATTAGGGCCCAAAATTACTAGTCTTTAAATTTAGAATAAATTTAAAAAATTTGTCATGTGATTTGACTGTTTTATAAAAAATGTCTTGTAGTATTTTTTTTAAATGGTTGCATGTGGTTTCAAAAGTTAGCAAAAGATGATTATCATAATTTTGAAATCATATTTGGAAGGGTAATTTTGTCCATTTTGAAGTGAAATTTTTCAGCTTTGTTTATAAAAATACATTACACATTAGTGATAAATTTTAGAATTTTTTGAAAAGTACAAATATTTATATTAATTAAAAATTAACGATAATTTTAGAAAATTATAACAAAATGAAAAATTTATTAAACTTACTCAAATCTTGATAAATAATTCACAATTAATATAGTTAAAATGTAAGAATATTGAATTTATTAAAATAACTGGTGTAGCATTAACAAAAAAGCTAATTTTCAAAAATATACCATATGGTTAACATGTTTTTCTAACTTTTGAAACCACAAGCACCCATTTGAATAAAAAAATCTCACAAGTACCTTTTTGCAAAACGGCAAAACCACATAACATGTTTTTAAAGTTTACTCTTAAATTGCTAAATGCATCCTTATCCCCTAAACTTGGCACAAAAAGTCTACTGCCCCCCTGAACTTTCAAAAGGTTCTCTCAGCCCCCTAAACTTGGCATAAATGTATCAGTTTGCCCCCTGAACTTGGCAAAAGTGTATCAGTTTGCCCATGAATGTCACGTGTCATGTTCTGATTGGTTTGACTTTTCAAATATGTTTTTTTCCCTTTCCAATCAAAAGCTGACAAGTGGCATTCAAGGGGCAAAATGATACACTTTTGCCAAGTTCAGGGAGCAAACTTATACATTTATGCCAAGTTCAGGGGGCTAAGAGAACCTTTTAAAAGTTCAGGAGGATAATAAACTTTTTGTGCCAAATTTAGGAAGGTAAAAATGCATTTGACCCGCTTAAATATATGAACTTTAATATAATTAGCATTATATATATATATTTTAGTTTTTATTCTTGATTGTTGTCTGCAATTTTTAAGCCTACATATATGGATAGATTTATTTGATTATCACAATATTTTTTACATAGTTGGATAGCTTATAGAATATAATTAACTATATATTGATTACCATAGCTTCAACCAAAAGAAGTTTTTCAAAATTAAATTTTAAAAAAATGTTCTTACGTGTCTTAGGAAAGATCAAACAAATTAACTATGAATTTTATTGAAAAATATTAGCATAACAACTTGAATATAAGAATTTGATAGTAATCTTGCATATAAAAAACATAAATAAATTAATTTTAAGTAATTATAAGACCGTTGAGTTGTATGCTTTTTGTCTAGGGCCTCATATTTCATAACCGGGTGTGTGTGTTTTTTTTGCCTTGAGAGATAAGTTAATATTATTAATCAGAAGTAATTAGAGTACTAAGAAATGCTGGACAATCGTGATGCCAAATCCCCCTACCCGTAGAAGAACTCGTCACTTTAGCTAACATATGACTGACTAAATTCACAGACCTATGCACAAATACCACACGAATAAAAGAAAAAAATATTAACAAATTGTCTACAATCGTTCAAAATAGAACCTGCTGAGACAAAAATAAAGAGACATTATTCAATACTTAAACAACTTTCAAAACATCTAGTTCAAGAATAATGTGTGAGGGTATATAGGTATGAAACATTTGAAATTTGGTATGATATTGTGCATCTTGTATTGCTCATCTTTTATTGTGTTACATCGAGACATATTCTTTCAGTTGTTTTTTAAAGTGGTTAAAGATTAGAACATTACAATATCAGTTCTTGACCTCTTCAATTGTTACATTTTTATGATCCAACTTTATTTTTCAATATTCTTAAAGAAATTTTTGGGCAAAATGCAAATTCTCTCAAATTAATTAATTAAACACAGCCAGAATATAGTGATTACATTAAAAAAATTAAATTGAATTGATTTTCTTATCCAAGATGTTAAAAAAGCATATATAGGCATAATATAGGAGAAATATATTTGGTAAAGGAGTATAGGTGACACATGACAATATTAAACATTGTAATTATGCGTCAATTGCTTTCTAAGTGGAACCTTGCATTAAAGAATAGAATAGTCATAATTAAATCATAACGACTTTTTTTCGAAAAACCAAATCATAACGACTTAATTAGGTTAGTTGGTTGAAGAAATGAAACTTGTTAATCACAAACCCTAATGTACCACAAGACATCAATCATGTTCATGTAAAGTATAATATTTTGTGACAGGTGCTTGGGGCATTGCTTTTTTTTTTTTAAGATTAGTTTAGTAGTTGAGTCTTGAATCTGTGATTTTAAAGGTCTCAGGTTCGAAACCACATACGGGTGGGGAGGGATATGATTTTATTTTTTTATTATTGTAAATCTAAAAAGACAATTTTTTTAATTAAAATAAAATAAAATAAACTAATTATATGAAAAGATTTAATCTTGTTTAAAATTTAATCGCATTATCTATACATGAATTTGGCAAGAATCAAATTTAGGTCTTTTGCTACGTAATTGACATTCGGTGCAAACTAGCATACACCTTAACTGAATTAGACCTTATAAATGAGCTACACCTTTTTAATAATATATAAATAAAGATGTGCATGAGGAATGAACAAATATAAATAAAGATGTGTGGGAGGAATGAATAAACCTGGGAAAACAAAATCCGTAAGCATAAACTAATTATAAAATAAGATAAAGTGATTAAGTGACAGAGAAAAAGATAAGGATGTTACAAGGCACTATTATAGGAAGCAAACGACAAATACACTTATAATCAATTGTCCAACTTTAATTAATTATGACGTGGTCCCTTCCACATTATAATGTTAATCCTAATTCATTAATTTAATCTTTTTATGGAAAAACCAATTGCTCAACAAGTACTAACCTCAGCTTTGGATACACAAAACCAATATGATTCATTATATGCACACGTACCTAATAGGCACTGCTTTAAAAATTTCCGGCTAGCGGAGTTTAGGTTCTATTTGAGGTTTATCGTTCGTTTTTTCATTTTTAGGGTGTTATCATGTCCTTGACCGATTATTAGAGCCTAGGTACCGCTATGAGCACCGAATTTTAACGGTCCTTCTCACAAAACAATGATGAGAGCTAGATAATGCAATCTTCTACTTGTGTTACCCACAAGAGGTGTTCCTAATACTGCCTAGACAAGTTTGGCCAAAGCTTAAAGACCTAGACTGACTTTAGGGACCTGTAAGGGTCACACCAGGAGGTATGGATCCACAGGATGACCCGTACGGTTCCACCCCAAGCGTACGCCCACTAGGAACCGGTACGGGTCCTAGATTTTAGATATGATGTATGCCCTTAAGGCAATTAGGGCGATATATTTTAATTATGTAATAATACGAATAAATGTTTAATCAATAAAGGCATTTAATCTTTTATTTATATCGATGTGTTTATAAATATATTATGACTGGTTAAATATAATCATTGATGTATGTTTACAAAAATTCTTGACATATCATAGCATGAAGTCAGAGAAATTATAGTTGGACTATATTTGTTAGAACCTGCTTCATGTACAATTATGATTATGTCTAAACTATCCCTAGTCATAGTTTCATCAAGAAAAGGATATTGATGAAGTGGAAAGACTAGCATGTGGTCAACTTTCTTGGAAAGGGTCCAAGCATTCAATCTCCTAAGGACTGAAGGTGGTGCCTTAAGTTTGACACATGAATATATCTGGGAGATATATTGGAGACCGCAGCAAGATAAACACTTGGTGTATATATATCAATGTGTTAGTGTTTATCTTCATGCAATAAGCTTTGCGAATATCCTCATACTTGAGATACTAGTTACCTTATGTGGTACTATTGCTATACTTTGGGTCATTACTACACACTCATTAATTTAGGGTGTTACGGGTATAGTGATGACAGCACGTTGGTAAGCTAAGTAGTCGAAAAGAATCCATCGCCCCGGATATATTAAGGAGTTGTACCTGGCCGCTTGTTGAAGTGATGATTGCTATAAACCTCTGATCAAAGTATGTGTTTGATAGAAATAGTTTCTAGTCAAACACACTATAGTAAAAGGCAATATACTTCGGTAACAAGTTAATAACTGGGATAGCTTGGAGCGACCTTGCTATTAGAGGGTTAACACTTTAACCGAACCCTATAAACCAGATGGTACTAATATTAAAGAATGGAAGGAATTTATTGCATTAGATAACTATTGCATTAACCGGGATTAAGTCATAAGCACAAATGACGTTCCAACTAATGGGGGATGGTAGACCCTTGCTAGAGGCGTACTACAGTCGTTTAAGGTAATCAAGTTCTATTAACGATCTAGAACCTCAAGCCAAATGTTTCATTAGAACAAGGGTTGGTCTAGCCTTAACAGCTCAATACTTCGGGATCCTATAAGGTCACACACATTGGACCTTCATCGGACTGAGTAAAGAATTAATAGATTCATTCTATTATAAAAATATAACATATTAATAATTGGATTATTATTTGATTGGAACGAGAGTTTTTATTTATTGACCGGTAACTAATTTATTAGGGTCATTAAATATAATATTAATTTATTAAAGGAGAGCCAAAATTGGATTGCCAAAAGCGAGGGTTGGACATGCACACATGGCCCCCGGAAGCCCGAAAGGACTTGTGGGGTCTATGAGAAAAAGGGCCACACGAGTGCATCGTGCACTCGTGGGTCGCATGCCACGCAAGCCCAGCTTGAGTGGGAACGCGGCTTGGGCTGAGCAAGCGCTGCACAAGCAGTGCTTGCATAGCCCAAAAGGGCCTTCCGTGAGCTGGGCTCGCGGGGAAAGGCAGGCTCACAAGAGCCTGCCTTGCACAGCTTGATAACCCTGCTTATAGTACAAGCTGGGTTAACTTGGGCAGTACGCGGATCCTATATGATCCGCGTGTTTTGCCAAGGGTGGGATGGGTATTTACCCATCCCGCATTAATTAGGTGGAGCCTTTGCTCCACCTATAAAAGGGGGCTCCATTCTTCATTCCAATTCGCACCAATTCAAGTGGAACTTGAATATTTTAGATTATATTTATTGGGTGGGATTTTGGAGTGGCCTAGCAGCTACTCAAGGTTCTTCGATTCTTCCTCATTGGGAGGTTTCGGTTGGTGGGGTTTGTGTGGATACTCATAGAGGTTATCCTACACTTGGAGGCTTGTGCAAGGAGGTTCTACTAAAGTAAGCTTCAACTGGCATGTCTTTATTTTCTCTTTTAATTTTTAAGACTTTTTCTTTAAGCGTTTTTAGACTTAATAATTATGCTTAGGTTATTTTGCATGCTTAGTTTATTTTATGTTTAGGTTATAGCTTAAGAGTTATAACATGCTTAGTATAAAATATATGTGCTAGGATATAATTTGGAATTATGATATGCCTAGCCCTTTTTGCATGCTAACCTAGGTAGAGATTTATTTAGTTAAGGCTTTATTTAATTTATATGCATCTGATAAGAGTTCCTGGGGACAAGGACAAAATTTTGACTTTCCGCCATGCCTGTTATACATGTTCATTTTGACTGTCAGTTCCCAACAGTGGTATCAGAGCCTGCCTATTTAGTGCATAATTAAGTTAGAAGTGAACTAAATATTATTTTCTATATGAAATGATTATTGTTTATTTAATTATTTAGAACAATGTCTATGAACTTGTGCCTTTCATTTCAAGGTTAGAAAATGGTTGTGAATAATTTTGAATAAGCCTGCTCAACTTACTCAAATTATACAAATTTATTTAAATTACATGTATTATAGATGCTTTCAATTTACATGAATTGAAAGAAAGAAATTTACTAGTTCAAGAGAATCCACTGGTCTTCGAGTTTGTGCTCGTATTTGTTCTGGCTAAGGATTGGACTTAGTGTCTACTCACTTCAAGGACGCCTCTCCTACCTGGGAACCTATATCGGTGCAGCTTGAATTGACCAACCAGGGAATAAATATGGACTAATTTATTTCTAGTATATAAGATAGTGCTTATATATATTTCTATAACAAAGTAAAAATTAAATTTATTGAATAAAAACTTAAAGGAATTGCAATATAAATATAACAAATAAAAATGTTAATTATTTTGCATATAATCTAGGTTGATGGAATTATTATAATAAAGAGCTTGAACCAACCTAAGGTTAGACCTTATAAATTAATTCTAAAATTCCCTAAATTAATATAAGTTATTATAAATATGTCCATCTGATAAAATCCTAGATTGGGTGAGACGTTTAACACCAATAAAATCCCAAAGTAAATATATTAAGGCAAGTTATAGTCTTCCTTACTCAAATTTATATTACGGTCTCTTTGGGCTATCAAAGTGTTGTGCAAAGCTTTCCTTCTAGTCCACATTGATTGGTTGTAAAGTTTGGGATAGGGTCTGCCTTAAACGGAACTGGGGTAGTCCACCATAAAATTGGGGGTTAGGCTCAGGTCTGAGACATATCCAACGAGATGCTAAAATAAGAGCACACATCCCTTTGGTTTTAGGGAACTTGAATGAATTAGCAATTACATACAATGCAAATGGAATGAGATTCTAACTATAACTTACTATTGTGACTAGACTCATAAAATTGAGGGTTGTAATAGACTAGTTATAGATGCTACCTACTAGGAAATTTAGCTGGGCTAAAATTCCCGAATTCAATAGAATGGGCTATTGTAAATTTCGAAGAAAATAGTAGGATTAATGTATTTAATTAAAAGTCCTTACATTAAATACATGTACTTAAACTAATATCTAAACTCTTTTCTTTTCTTGTATCTTAGGTTGAACATGAACTCCATTTTAAAAATTTGTCTTAAATACATTCGAGTTTTAACAGCGATTAACTACCAAGATTGGATCAAGGATGTAAGGGACACCCTTATGGATTATGAATTGGCATATGTTCTTGAAAATCCATTCACAAAAATTCCTAGGACTGATGCACCGTCTGTAATTAAGCAAGCATGGTTGAAATATCTAAAGGATTTAGTTTATGTGTCACACTCGCTGTTAGATACTATGAATACTGTGATACATTCACAGTGCGATCACATGAGTCTGAAAATCATGTTAATCGATCTGAAGGGTTTGTCTGAAAAGGCAAGGTATGAAAGGTTCAAGTTAACTAATGAACTTTTCAACTCTAAGATGAAGGAAGGGACAGATGTTGAAGCACACATCAACAAGATTAGAGATTTCATGGTGAAATTGGAATCACTGTGATATACAGTCAGTCAATCCTTAGGAATAGATATCCTTTTGGATTCTTTACCCATTAGCTATGTTGATTTTGTAAAGGAACATTGCTTCAAAGTTCATGACTGTACCTTCCCGAAATTGATTGATGCGTTAAGAAAATTCGATGCCAAAAGCAAAGAACTTTCGAGTGAGTCTACAAACAAATATTCTCCAAAAAATGGCCTGGAGAATACTGTCACCAAAGGAGTAGTTAAAGGGTTTAAAAATAAGAAAGAGAAGAAGACATCCAAGTATGTCTGCTTCAAGTGTGGGAAACCGAGACATTGGAAGAGGGATTACAAAGCTCCTGCTTCTGAACATTTGAAGAAGAAGCCTGTAGAGGCATCTACTTCAAGTATGTTTGTAATTGAACACTTTGCTACTTTTTCACGTGAATCCAATTAGTTATTAGATACTAGTTGTGGTTCTCATATCTGTACTTCTGTGCAGGGACTAAGGAATAGTAGAAAACTTGCAAAAGGGGAGATGGACCTGCGTGTGGGAAATGGAGCCAGAGTTGCTGCATTAGCCATAGGAAGCTTTAATCTTATTTTGCTAAGTGGACTTGTTTTAGTTTTGAATAATTGTTATTACATTCCAAGTGTTACTAAGAATATTGTATCTATTTCGTGTTTAGTAGCAGAAGGATTTGAAATTTTATTTTCGAATAATAATTGTCAGATTCATTTGAATGATGTTCTTTATGGTTATAGGATGTTGAAAGGTGGCATTTATGTTCTTGATACTAAAATAGAAGTTTTTAATATAAACAATGTGAAGAAAGTTAAATTAGATAATGAGAATTCCTTCTACTTATGGCATTGTTGTTTAGGCCACATAAACAAAGATCGCTTAACCAAGTTGCATAAACGTGGAGACTTGGGCCCAATAGACTTGGAGTCTTATGCTGATTGCGAACCTTGTTTAAGAGGAAAAATGACAAAGTTACCCTTTTAAGGAAAGAGTGAACGAGCCATGAGTATATTGGAACTTATAGATACTGATGTATGTGGTCTAATGAGTGTTTAGGCACTAGGAGGATACTCCTACTTCATAATCTTTATTGATGATTATTCACGATACGGTTATTTGTACTTAATGAAGCACAAGTCTAAAAGTTTTGAAAAGTTCAAACTATTCAAAGCTGAAGTAGAGAAACAGCTTGAGAAAAGTATTAAAACACTTTAATCGGATCGAGGTGGAGAATACTTAAGTCAGGAGTTTCAGGATTATCTAAAGGAAAATGGGATAGTTCCCCAGTGGAGCCCTCCTTATACGTCCTAACACAGTGGAGTGTCAGAAAGGAGGAATCAGACTTTATTAGATATGGTTCGGTCCATGATGAGCCATGCAGATCTCAGTAAATCCTTTTAGGGATATGCATTGGAGAGCGCGGTTTATGTTTTGAACAGAGTGCCCTCTAAATCAGTTGATTTTATACCTTATGAAAGATGGTGTAATAGAAAGCCATCTCTAAGTCACTTAAGAGTATGGGGTTTTCCTACTATGGTAAAGAGGATAGCATCGGATAAGATAAACGATAAATCTGATAAGTGTCTATTCATTGGATATCCAAAGGAAACAATTGGATATCTGTTTTACCAACCCAAAGCACATAAGGTATTTGTGTCTCAGAATGCTCCCTTTTTGGAACAGGAACACTTACTTGCAAAAGTCAGTGGGAGCAATATTGAGCTAGAAGTTCAAGAGGAGGAAACAGACAATCAACTGATTAACCTCGTTCTAAATACACAAGACAGTGTGATCCAAGAATAACCTATCAAAACACAATCATTGCGAAGATCAGGTCATATTTATAAAGGTCCCGATAGATATGGTTTTATCATCACTAATGATAAGGAACTATATCTCATGGAGGATGATGAACCAAGAACATATGATGAGGCAGTGAAAAGCTCAGAGTCTGATAAATGGCTGAAAGCTATGAAGTTAAAAATGGATTCCATATATGAGAACCAAGTTTGGAATTTGGTTGATGCACGGCAAGAGGTTAGACCGATTGGGTGCAAGTGGGTCTTCAAGAAGAAGACTGACATGGATGGTAATGTAATTACCTATAAAGCAAGGTTGGTTGCGAAAGGATATAGTCAACGTAAAGGTATCAACTATGATGAAACTTTCTCACCAGTAGCCATGCTTAAATTCATAAGGATACTCCTTGCCATTGCTGGTCATTGCTATTATGAGATCTAGCATATGGATGTTAAAATAACATTCCTAAATGGGGATTTAGACTGGGATGTGTATATGACACAACCTGAGGGTTTTACATCTCAAAATGGCTCGATGGTATTCAAGCTACAAAGATCCATTTATGGACTTAAGCAGGCATCTAGGAGTTGGAATACAAGGTTTGATCAGACAATCCGTGAACTGGATTTCTGTCCAAACGTTAATGAGCCTTATGTTTACAAGAAGGTTAGTGGGAGTTCAGTCATTTTCTTAGTATTGTATATCGATGACATTCTACTAATAGGAAACGATATTTCTCTTCTTCAAAATGTTAAAGTATGGTTGTCAAGAAAATTCTCCATGAAAGACCTTGGTGAATCAGTGTTTATACTAGGTATAAAGATCTATAGGAATAGATCATAGAGGCTGTTAGGGCTTTCTCAAAGTACATATATAGACAATGTATTGAATAGGTTCAACCTTGAGCATTTGAAGAAAGGTTATCTCCCGATGACAAATGGGATAAACCTATCTAAGGATGAGTGTCTGAAGATAGCTCATGAAAGAATGCGCATGAAAGATATACCCTATGCATCCATAATAGGATCCATCATGTATGCTATGATATATACTAGGCCAAATGTCTCTCAAGCTTTAAGATTTACGAGCAGATATCAGTTAGATCCAGGTGAAAAACACTAGATGGTCGTCAAGGCAATCCTTAAGTAATTAAGAAGGACTAAGGGTGAGTTCTTGATTTATGGAGAAAGTGACCTCACAATTAGAGGTTACACTCACGCGAGTTTTCAATCTGACAAAGATGACTTTAAGTCTCAATCAGGTTTTATGTATGTGTTAAATGGAGGGGCAGTATGCTGGAAGGGTTCCAAGAAAGAAACTACTGCTGATTCAACCAAGGAATCTAAATACATTGCTACATGCGAAGCAGCAAAAGAAGCTGTCTGGTTAAAGAATTTATTAGTGATCTCAGTGTGGTGCCTGAGTCCGTTGATCCAATTACTTTGTATTGTGATAACAATGGTGCTATAACTCAGGCAAAGGAACCACAGTCTCATCAGAAAAATAGACATGTATCCAGAAAGTATCATATAATCAGGGAGATTATTGATGCTAAGATAACAAGACTAGAATATGTTCCTACTGATCAGAACCTCGCGGATGGTCTGATAAAGCCATTGACTCAAGTCAAACATGACCAGCATGTTAAAGCATATGGATTAAGACATATGGCTAATTGGCATTAGTGCAAGTGGGAGTTTGTTGGATATGATGTATACCCTTAAGGCAATTAGGGCGATATATCTTAATTATATAATAGTACGAATAAATTGCTTAATCAATAAAGGCATTTAATCTTTTATTTATATCGATGTGTTTATAAATATATTATGACTGGTTAAATATATTCATTGATGTATATTTATAAAAGTCCTTGACATATCATAGCATGAAGTCAGAGAAATTATAGTTGGACTATATTTGGAACCTGCTTCATGTGTAATTATGATTATGTCAAAACTATCCCTAGTCATAGTTTCATCAAGAAAGGATATTCATGAAGCGGAAAGACTAGCATGTGTTCAACTTTCTTGGAAAGGGTCCAAGCAGTCAATCTCCTAATGACTGAAGGTGGTGCCTTAAGTTTGACACATGGATATATGTGGCAAATATATATATGAGACCGCAGCAAGATAAACACTTGGTGTATATATATCAATGTGTTAGTGTTTATCTTCATGCAATAAGCTTTGCGAATATCCTCATACTTGAGATACTAGTTACCTTGTGTGGTACTATTGCTATACTTTGGGTCATTACTGCACACTCATTAATTTAGCATGTTACAGGTATAGTGATGATAACACATTGGTAAGCTGAGTATTCAAAAAGAATCCATCGCTCCGGATATATTAAGGAGTTGTACCAGGTAGGTTGTTGAAGTGATGATTGCTATAAGCCTCTGATCAGAGTATGTGTTTAAAAAGAAATAGTTTCTAGTCAAACACACTACGGTAAAAGGCAATATACTTAGGTAACAAGTTAATAACTGGGATAGCTTGGAGCAACCTTGCTATTAAAGGGTTAACACTTTAACCCAACCCTATAAACCAGATGGTACTAATATTAAAGAATGGAAGGAATTTATTGCATTGGATAACTATTGCATTAATCGGGATTAAGTCATAAGCACAAATGACGTTTCGAGTAATGGGGGATGGTAGACCCTTGCTAGAGGCGTACTACAGACGTTTAAGGTAATCAAGTTCTATTAATGGTCTAGAACCTTAAGCCAATGGTTCCATTATAACAAGGGTTGGTCAAGCCTTAACAGCTAAATACTTCGGGATCCTATAAGGTCACACAAATTGGACCTTCATCGGACTGACTAAAGAATTAATAGATTCATTCTATTACGAAAATATAACATATTAATAATTTGATTATTATTTGATTGGAACGAGAGTTTTTATTTATTGACCGGTAACTAATTTATTAGGGTCATTAAATAAAATATTAATTTATTAAAGGAGAGCCAAAATCAGATTGCCAAAAGAGAGGGTTGGACCCTGCGCACATGGGCCCCGCAAGCCTGAAAGGACTTATGGGATCTATGAGAAAAAGTGCCACACGAGTGCATGGTGCACTCATGGGCGGCATGCCATGCAAGCCTAGCTTGCGTGGGCACGCGGCCTGGGCTGAGCAAGCGCTGCACTGGCAGCGCTTGCATAGCCTAAAAGGGCCTTTCGCGAGCTTGGCTGCGGGAAAGCCCTCGAGGTCCAGCTTGCAGGGCAAGGTAGGCTCGCAAGAGCCTACCTTGCACAGCACGAACTTGGGCAGCACGCAGATCCTATAGGATCCACATGTCTCGCATTAATTAGGTGGAGCCTTTGCTCCACCTATAAAAGGGGGCTCCATTCTTCATTCCAATTCATACCAATTCAAGTGGAACTTGAATATTTTAGATTATATTTTCGGGTGGGATTTTGGAGTGGCCTAGCAGCTACTTAAGGTTCTTCGGTTCTTCCTCAATGGGAGGTTTTGGTTGTTGGGGTTGATGTGGATACTCATAGATGCTATCCTACACTTCGAGGCTTATGCAAGGAGATTCTACTAAAGCACGCTTCAATTGGTGTGTCTTTATTTTCTCTTTTAATTATTAACTCTTTTTCTTTGAGCTTTTTTAGACTTAATAATTATATTTAGGTTATTTTGCATGCTTAGTTTATTTTATGCTTAGGTTATAGCTTAAGAGTTATAACATGCTTAGTATAAAATATATGTGCTAGGATATAATTTAGAATTATGATATGCCTAGCCCTTTTTGCATGCTAACCTAGGTAGAGATTTATTCAGTTAAGGCTTTATTTAATTTATATGCATCTGATAGGAGTACCTAGGGACATGGATAAAATTTTGAATTTCCGCCAAGCCTGTTATACATGTTCATTTTGACTATTGGTTCCCAACACTAGACAGGACCCATACGGGTGTTAATTATGGCAAATCAGGCCTAACTAATCTCAATCACACCTTATTTGGCACCAATCAGCCATAAGTGCTGTCGGCGCTAGATTTTTACTATAAAAAGAGGCCTTTGCCTCACATTTTAAAAGGATAATAATTAGAACTAGAAATTATACTATAGTCACATCATTTCCAGCAGTATAGAAAGGGTATAGTAGGGTTATAAAAGGGATAAAATAGGGTGAAAACCTTTCTACATAGGTTTTATCCACATTTAATTACATTCTTGCTTCATTTTAGGAACAAGAGGGGAGGTTCTGTCCATAAACACCAACCAAACAGTCCCTATTACATCCTGTTCTAGATCTATTGCCTTGGCCAGGCTCTCTCTCGGCATTGGAATCGCTTCAAAGTGGATTCACGGCGTAGAGGTATGCTCCTGAGTTTCAAAGAGACTCACTTTCTATTTATTTTCTTGTCATTTTAATATCTTCTGTTTGATCTAACATTTAAACTATTTTAGGTATGGTCCTAACCTATACGGGCCTTGTTGTCACTCGTACACCTCCTATGGGGGCCGTACGGGGTGTACTATATGCGTATGGAGGGAAATCCCACTTTTAATGTGTTTTCTTTCATATCTGGTTTAACCTATCATTTGGTCATTCTGTTTGGGTCTATTTGAGACCTATACGGGTCCCCAGTACCCATACGACCCCTCCCCAAAGGTCGTGCGGGTCCCCATAGCCGTACAAGTCCCAATTCCTTAGGCAAAAATATGTAAAATGAAACTAACTCCACCATTTTCCATACAATCAATTTCACTAATAATTTGGTAAAACAACCCACGAAAAGTTGAAAATGTGTTTTCATAACAAAATACAAATTAGATCCGTTATTTCTTTTCGATCCTAGTAGCAGCCTGGGCACTATCAATCGTAAAACTGCCACACTAACATAATCACGTTTTCTCTCGTGAAACACTTACTTTTTATGGGTGTTGTAATTGTGCTAACCTTTGTGGATGCATGCGAATTTACTTATTTTGTTTTATAACTTGGAACAAATTTATAGGTTCCCTCGCAATTTCCCCTATTCCTCGGTTGTAATTTTATCCCTTTTGTTTGAATATAATATATCTTGTTTAAAAGCATGAAACGTGTATGAAAGAATGTAGAAAATAGACCATCCATCATAATTCCCTTAATAATGAAAAGAAATGGTTTTACATTGCGAATGTAATTTTGAATTAACTAAATGAGAAATAAGTAAGCTCATCCAATACCTGAATCTCAGATCCAAAAGGTATGAGTCTCTTGCCCAAAGGGAACCGTAACAACACCTTTCCCAAGTAGACAACTTTGGTGGCAACTCTGTCTTTTGTATCGGGATTTGAGTCTCGATTCTTTCATCCATAAAATTGGATAAATATATAAACTAAAAAGGTTTTCACCATCACGCCATTAAAAACCCCCCCTTGAGTGGACCCCACCTCGTAGCGCGAGAATTTTAGCCCATTTGCAGTGGCGACTCTGCTGGGGATAAATCTTATAACTTGGAAATTTTGGTTTTTAAAAAGTTTAAAAGATTAAGATGAGCACTGAAAATTATTTAGTTAATTCAACCCATCTCTTTTCGTTATTTAAGAAAATTATTACACTCTATCTTCTCACCCCCTTTCTCTCTAGCTAGAGTGCTCTTCTTCTAAAGCACACATAGGATTGCAAAATTTTCTACAAAGCTTGCGAAGATATTGTTAGATATGATGTATGCCCTTAAGGCAATTAGGGCGATATATCTTAATCATGTAATAGTACGAACAATTTGATTTTTTAATAAAAGCATTTAGTCTTTTGTTTATATCATTGTGCTATTATGACTGGTTATAATATATTCATTGATATCTATGTGCAGAAGTCCTTGACATATATTATAGCATGAAGAGAGAGATCATAGGACTATGCTTAGTGAGATTGGCTTCATGTGCAATTATGATTATGTCTAAACCATCCCTAGCTATAATTTCATCAAGAAAGGATATTAATGAAGTAGTAAGACTAGCATGTGGTCAACTTTCTTGGAATGGGTCCAACCAGTTAATCTCCTATACCTGAAGGTGGTGCCTTAAGATTGACACATGTATATATCTGGTAAATATATTGGAGACCGCTATAAGATAAACACTTGGTATATATGTCAAGGTGTTAGTGATTATCCTTATGTAGTAGCTTTGCAAATATCCTCATACTTGAGATACTAGTTACCTTATGTGGTACTGTTGCTATACTTTGGGTCATACCCATTCACTCATTAATTTTGGGTGTCACGGGTGATTACGGGTATAGTAATGATAGCATGTTGGTAAGCTTTGTAGTTGGAAAGAATCCATCGCTCTAGATATATCAAGGAGTTGTACTTGGCCACTTGTTGAAGTGATGATTGCTATAAACCTCTAATCAGAGTATGTATTTGATAGAAATAGTTTCTAGTCAAACACATTATGGTAAAAAGCAATATACTTTGGTAACAAGTAAATAACTGGGATAGCTTGGAGCAACCTCTCTATTAGTGGGTTAACACTTTAACCAAACCCAATAAACCAGATGGTATAATATTAAAGAATGGAAGGAGTTCATCGTATTGGGAAAAAAATTGCATTAACCAGGATTAAGTCATAAGCACAAATGATGATCTAAGTAATAGGGGATGATTGACCCTTACTAGAGGCGTACTACAGTCATTTAAGGAAATTTAGTTTTAATCACGGTCTAGTACCTCGAGCTAATTGTTCCTATAGAACAAGTATTAGTTAAGCCTTAACATCTCATTACTACGGGATCCTATAAGTTCACACACATAGAATTTTCATCGGACTGAGTAAAGAATTAATAGACCTAGTCTATTTTGAGAATATTAAACGTGGAATGGTTAGACCATTACTTGGTTAGACCAGAGATTTTATTTTGACCCGTAACTAATTTATTGGGGTCATAAATAAAATATTTATTTGAAAAAGATTAAAGGGGAATTTATCAATCGGGGAATAGGGTCGGACCCTATACAAGTGGGGCCCACATTTTTTAAGGCCCCACATAGAAACTAAAGGGCTGTGGGCTTGACATGTGCACGAGCCCACATGCAGGGTCACACCAGCGCTGCTGGGGAGCGCTGGGTGTGCCCAGTGCAACCCAACCCACAAGCTGGGCTTGTGGGAAAGACTGCAAGCCTAACTTATGGGACAAGGCAGGCCCGCGAAGCCTGCCTAGCATGGGCTACTGTGCAGCATGCTGGGCACACTGCGTACAGTGCAACCCACTAGTCCATGGGGCTCCACATATCGACCTAGCGGGATTAAGGTGAAAACCCTAACCCTACATTATATGGGAGCAAGTTCGCTCCCCCCAAGCCTATATATAGGTTTCTCCTCCTCCTCTTTGAAAAGCACTAGTTCTTCCTTTGAGCTCTGACTTAAGATTCTAATGCATTTTTCTCAAGTCAACTTAGAAGAACAAAATTAGGGATTCCTAATTATTTAAGGAGTCCCTCTAGTTAATATTTTTGGGTGGGTTTTGGAGTGGTCTAGCAGCTACTCAAAGCTCTGTAGTTCTTCCTCTTGGGGAGGTTTTAGTTGGTGGGGTTCGTGTGGATACTCATCGAGGCTATCCTACACTCGGAGGCCTGTGCAAGAAGGTTCTACCAAAGCACGCTTCAATCGGTAAGTTTCTCTTTTAATTATTATGTCTTTTTCTGTAAGCGTTTTTAGACTTAATAATTATGCTTAGATTATTATTTGCATGCTTAGTTTATTTTATGCTTAGGTTATAGCTTAGAGTTATAACATGCTAGGTATTGAATATTTATCCTAGGATATAACTTGGAGTTATGGAATGCCTAGCCTTATGCATGATAACCTAGGTAGAGAATTAATTTAGTTAAGACTTTAATTAATTATATGCAACTAGTAGAAGTTCCTAGGGACAAGGGACAAAATTTTGAATTTCCGCCATGCCTATTATGCATGTTCAAAGTGACTGTCAGTTCCCAACAGTGGTATCAGAGCCTGCCTATTTAGTGTATAATTAAGGTAGAAGCGAACTAAATTTTATTTTCTATATGAAATGATATAAGTTTTATTAATTATTTGGAATAATAGATGTGCTTTCATTTCAGGGTTAGAAAATGGATATTGATAATTGGAATAAGCTTTGCTCAACTTACTCATAAATTATCAAAAACTCAATAAATTATATAAATTACATGAGTTATAGATGCTTTCAATTTACGTGCATTGAAAGAACGAAATTTATTAGTTCAAGAGAATCCATGGTCTTCAAGTTTGTGCTCGTGTTTGTTCTGGCAAGGATTCAACATGGTGTCTACTTCTTATAGGGCACCTCTCCTACCTGGGATTCTATATCGGTGCAGCTTGAATTAACCAAGAGGGGATTAAATATGGACTTATTTATTTCTAGTATAGAAGATGGTTCTTATATATGTTTCTATAACAAAATAAATATTAAATTATTGAATAAAAGCTTAAAGGAAATGCAAAATATATAACAAATTAAGAATGTTAACAATTTTACATATAATCTACGTTGATGAAATAATTATAATAAAGAGCACTGAACCCCTCAAGGTTAGACCTTTTAAATTAATTGTAAAATTCCCTAAATTAATATAAACTATTATAAATATGTCCATCTGATAACTCCTAGATTGGGTGAGACATTAAACACAAATAAAATCCCAAAGTAAATTTATTAAGGCTAGGTATAGTCTTCCTTACTCAAATTTATAATACGGTCTTTTTCGGCCACAAAATGTTGTGCAAAGTGTTCCTTTTGTCTACATCGACTAGTTATAAAAATTGAGATGGGGCATGCCTTAACAGAACTGGGGTAGTCCATCATAAAATTAGGGGCTAGCCACAGAACTGAGACATATTCAAGGAGTTGCTAATATAAGAGCACACGTCCCTTTGAATTAGGGAACTTGAATAAATTGGTAACTGCATGAGATGCAAATGGAATAGAATTCCAACTACAACTTACTAGTATGGCTTAGCTCATAAAATTTGGGATCGTATTAGACTAGTTGTAGATGCTACCTACTTGGAAATTTAACTAGGCTAGATTTCCCGAATTCAATAGAATGGGCTATTGTAAATTTCAAAAAAATGGTAGGATAAATGTATTTAATTAAAAGTTCTTATATTAAATACATGTACTATATACTAAAGTCTAAATAATTTTTCTGTCTTACATCTTAGGTTGAAAATGACTTCCAATATTAATCTTCGTCCGTTACTTGACACCAAATTGAATGGATCAAACTTTTCTGATTTATTTCGAGCCGTGAAAATAGTTCTCAGATCTGAGGGAATCATCAATGTACTAGATGAAATGTTCCCTATTGAGCTTGATGTTGAGGATCAAGTAGCACATGTTGCCCGGTTGAAGCACAAGAAAGATTGTAAGGCTGCAATATGTATAATGTTAGGGTCCATGAATCCTGAGCTTCAGAAACAACATGAGAACATGAACCTTGAGAACATGGTTCTCTATCTTGAGGAGCTCTTTGCTGAGCGAGAAAGGATAGAGAGGTATGGGACCTTGGACTACTTTTTAGAACCACGATGTAGGCCGGTGCCTCTGCCTCTCAGCATGTATTAAAACTCTTGGGTTACCTTGAGAAGCTGAATCGATTGTGATTCAAAATGAATCATGAGTTAAGTATTGACCATGTGTTGATGTCCTTAATAGATAGTTACTCAAATTTTATGACTAACTATTATATGCACAAGATCGATTCTACAATTCTAGAATTGATCAACATGCCAAAGACAGTAGAACCTCAGATTAAGAAAGATCAAAAGACTCTACTATTGCTAGAGAAAGGCAAAACTTCTAATAAGAAGAAAAAGGCATTGGCAGCTAAGAAAAGAATCGGCATGAAGAAGAAATAAAAGAAGGCAACTAAGTATGTTTGTTTCAAGTGCGGGAAATTGGGACACTAGATTAAGGATTGCAAAGCTCCCACTTCTGAACATTTGAAGAAGAAGCCTACAGTGGCATATACTTCAGGTATGTTTGTAATTGAAAACTATGCTACTATTCCCTGTGAGTCAACTTGGGTATTGGATAGTGGTAGTGGTTCTCACATCTTTACTTCTGTGCAGAGGCTAAGGAGCAATAAGATGCTGGTAAAAGGGGAGAGGGACCTACGTATGGGAAATGGAGCCCGAGTTAATTAGCCATAGGAAGCTTTAGTCTTGTTTTGCCGAGTGGCTTAGTTTTAGTTTTGAATAATTGTTACTATATTTTGAATGTTACTAAGAATATTATCTCTATTGCGCGTTTAGCAGCAGAGGAATTTGAAATTTTATTTTTGAATAATAATTGTCAGATTCATTTAAATAATGTTCTTTATGGCTATGGAACGTTGAATGGTGGCATTTATATTCTTGATACTAAAAAAGAAGTTTTTAATATGAACAATGTAAAGAAAGTTAAATTAGATAATGAGAAATCTTTCTACTTATGGCACTGTCATTTAGTCTATATAAACAAAGATCGCTTAACTAAGTTATACAAGCATGGAGACTTAGGCCCAATAGACGTGGAGTCTTACGGTGATTGAGAACCTTGTTTAAAAGGAAAAATGACAAATTTACCCTTTAAAGGTAAGGGTGAATGAGCCATGAGTACATTGGAGCTTATACATACTGGCATATGTGGTCCAATGAGTGTTCAGGCACTTGGAGGATACTCCTACTTCATTACCTTTATCGATGATTACTCACGATATGGTTATCTGTACTTAATAAAGCACAAGTTTGAAAGTTTTGATAAATTTAAAATATTCAGAAATAAAGTAGAGAAAAAACTTGGGAAAAGTATTAAAACACTTCGATTTGATCGAGGTGGTGAATACCTAAGCCTAGAGTTTCAGGATTATCTAAAAGGAAATGGGATAGTTTGCTAGTGGACCCCTCCTTACATGCCCCAACACAATGGAGTTTCTGAAAGGAGGAATTAAACTTTATTGGATATGGTTCGGTCCGTGATGAGCCAAGCAAATCTTAGTAAATCCTTTTGGGGATATGCACTAGAGAGCGCCGTTTTTATACTAAACATGGTGCCCTCTAAATTAGTTGATTTTATGCCTTATGAAAGGTGGTGTAATTAAAATCTATCTCCGAGTCACCTAGGAGTATGGGGCTATCCTGCTATAGTAAAAAGGATAGCATAAGATAAGCTTGACACTAAATCTAACAAATGTCTGTTCATTGGATATCCAAAGGAAACCGTCAGATATTTATTTTACCAACTCGAGGCACAAAAGTATTTATATCTCGGAGTGCTCATTTTATTAAAGGAGAACACTTACTTGCAAAAGTCAGTGGGAGCAATCTGGAACTAGAGAGTCAAGAAGAAGAAACAGACAATCAACTGATTAACCCCATTCTAGATACACAAGAGGGTGTGATCCAAGAACAACCTATTTAAACATAATCATTGCGAAGATCAAGTCGTATTTATAAAGGTCGCAAAAGATATGGTTTCATCATCACTAATGATAGGGAACTATATATAATGGAGGATGATGAACCGAGGACCTATGATGAAGTAATGAAGAGCTCGAATTCTGATAAATGGCTCAAAGTCATGAAATCAGAAATGGATTCCATGTATGAAAACCAAGTTTGGAATTTGGTCGATGCACATGAGGAGGTTAGACCTATAGGGTGCAAGTGGGTCTTCAAGAAGAAGATTGACATGGACGGTAATGTAATTACCTATAAGGCAAGGTTAGTAATATAATTACCTGTAAGGCAAGGTTGGTCATGCAAAAGGTTATAGTCAACGTAAAGGTATTGACTATGATAAAACTTTCTCACCGGTAGCCATGCTTAAATCCATAAGAATACTCCTCGCCATTACTGCTCATTATGATTATGAGATCTAGAAGATGGATGTCAAAACAACATTCCATGAACTGGATTTCTTTCCAAACATTAATGTGCCTTGTGTTTACAAAAAGGTCAGTGGGAGTGTAGTCATTTTCTTAGTATTATATGTTGATGACTTACTACTAATAGGAAACGACATTTCTATTCTTCAAAATATTAAAGTATGGTTGTCAAGAAAATTCTCCATGAAAGACCTTGGAGAAGCAACATTTATACTAGGTATAAAGATCTACAGAGATAGATCTAGGAGGCTGTTAGGTCTTTCTCAAAGTACATATATAGACAAGGTACTGAAAAGGTTCAGCCTTGAGCATTCCAAGAAAGGGTATCTCCCGATTGTTGGATATGATGTATGCCCTTAAGGCAATTAGGGCGATATATCTTAATTATGTAATAGTACGAATATTTTGTTTAATTAATAAAGGCATTTAATTATTTGTCTATATCGATGTGCTTGTAAATATTTTATGGCTGGTTAAAATATATTAATTCATGTGTGTATACAAAAGTCCTTGACATATCATAGCATGAAGTCAGATAAATTATAGTTGGACTATATTTAGTGAGACCTGCTTCATGTGCAATTATGATTATGTCTAAACTATCTCTAGTTATAGTTTCATCAAAGAAACGATATTGATGAAGCAGAAAGACTACCATGTAGTCAACTTTCTTAGAAAGGGTCAAAGTAGTCAATCTCCTAAGGACTGAAGATGGTGCCTTAAGTTTGACACATGGATATATCTGGGAGATGTATTAGAGACCACAGTAAGATGAACACTTGGTGTATATATCAATATGTTAGTGTTTATCTTCATGCAATAAGCTATGTGAATATCCTAATACTTGAGATACTAGTTACCTTATGTGGTACTATTGCTATACTTTGGGTCATTTCTATACACTCATTAATTTAGGGTGTCATGGGTGATTACGGGTATAGTGATGATAGCACATTGGTAAGCTGAGTAGTCGGAAGGAATCCATCATTCCGGATATATCAAGGAGTTGTACCTGGCCGCTTGTTGAAGTGATGATTGCTATAAACCTCTGGTTAGAGTATGTGTTTGATAGAAATAGTTTCTAGTCAAACACACTATGGTAAAAGGCAATATACTTTGGTACTAAGTTAATGACTGGGATAGCTTGGAGTAACCTCGCTATTAGTGGGTTAACACTTTAATCAAACCCTATAAACTAGATGGTACTAATATTAAAGAATGGAAGGAGTTCATCGCATTTGATAACTATTGCATTGATCGGGATTAAGTCATAAGCACAAATGACGTTCCAAGTAATGGGGGATGGTAGACCCTTGCTAGAGGCGTACTATAGTCGTTCAAGGTAATCGAGTTCTATTCACGATCTAGAACCTCGAGCCAATGGTTCCATTAGAACAAGGGTTGGTTAAGCCTTAAAAAGTCAATACTTCGGGATCCTATAAGGTCACACACATTGGACCTTCATCGGACTGAGTAAAGAATTAATAGATTTATTCTATTATGAAAATATAAAATAATAATAATTGGATTATTATTTAGTTGGTTAAATATGATTAGATCATTTTGGATAAAGTAAGGAATTTATTTTCTGACCGGCAACTAATTTATTAGGGTCACAAAATAAATATTTATTTTGAATTGGAGAAAGAGCTAGAACTGCAAAATTGAGGGTTGGACCCTTTACAAATAAGACCCGTAAGCCCGAAGGCTTTTTGGGACCTATGCAAGCCCGAACGAGCACTAAAGGCACTCGTGGGCTGGAGGCAGTGCAAGCTAGGTTTGCGCTGGCCTGCAGCAAGGCCACCCGTGAGCTAGGCTGGCGGGAAGTCCTGCGAGGCCTAACCCGTGGTACACGGCAGGCTCACAAGAGCCTGGCTTGTGCAGCCTTTGCCACCTACGAGATGGGCTTGCGGGAGAGCCCGCGAGGCCCAGCCCGCAGGACAAGGCAGGCTCACAAGAGCTTGCCTTGTATGGCAAAGGACCCAACTTGTGGAGCAAGTCGGGTTAGCATGGGTAGTGCGCAGATCTTATAAGATCCGTGTGTTTGCCATGGGCGGGATGGGATTTTCCCATCTCACATTAAATACGGGGAGTCCTTGCTCCCCCTATAAATAGAGCCCTATTTTCTGATTTCAATATACACCAATTCAAGTTGTGAATCCTACGAGTAAGGTAAACTTGAACAATATATTTTTGGGTGGGATTTTGGAGTGGCCTAGCAGCTACTCAAGGTTCTTCGGTTCTTCCTCATTAGGAGGTTTCGGTTTGTCGGGTTAGTGTGGATACTTATAGAGGCTATCTTATTCTTGGAGGCTTGTGCAATGAGGTTCTGCCGAAGCATGCTTCAACTAGTATGTTTTATTTTAATTATTAGGTCTTTTTCTTTAAGAGTTTTAGACTTAATAATTATTATGTTGAGGTTATAACGCATGCTTAATTTATTTTATATTTATATTTTAACTTAGAGTTATAACATGTTTAATATAAAATATTTATGCTAGGATATAATTTAGAATTATGGTACGCCTAGCCTATGCATGCTAACCTAGGTAGAGAATTATTTAGTTAAGGCTTTATTTAATTTATATGCATCTATTAGGAGTTCCTGGGGACAAGGATAAAATTTTGAATTTTCGCCATGCCTTTTATGCATGTTCAGTTTGACTGTCAGTTCCTAAATAGTGGTATCAGAGCCTGCCTATCTAGTGCTTAATTAAGTTAGAAGCAAACTGAATATTATTTTCTATATGAAATAATTTATTGTTTATTTAATTGTTTGGAACAATATATATGAACTTGTGCTTTTCATTTCAAGGTTAGAAAATAGTTATGAATAATTTTGAATAAGCCTTCTCAACTTACTCAAATTGTACAAGTTTCAATAATTTATATAAATTACATGGGTTATAGATGCTTCCAATTTACATGAATTGAAAGAACGAAATTTATTGGTTCAAGAAAATCCATTGGTCTTCAAGTTTGTGCCCGTATTTGTTTTAGCTAAGGATTGGACTTGGTGTCTACTCCTCATAGGGCACCTCTCCTACCTAGGAACCTCTATTGGTGCAGCTTGAATTGACCAACTGGGGGATTAAATATGGACTAATTTATTTCTAGTATCTAAGATAGTGGTTATATATGTTTCTATAATAAAGTAAAAATTAAATTTATTGAATAAAAGCTTAAAGAAAATGTAATTTAAATATAACAAATAAAAGTGTTAAATATTTTGCATATAATGTAGGTTGATGGAATAATTATAATAAAGAGCTTGAACCCACCTAAGGTGGTCCTTATAAATTAATTCTAAAATTCCCTGAATTAATATAAATTATTATAAATATGTCCATCTGATAAAATCCTAGATTAGGTGAGACGTTTAACACCAATAAAATCCCAAAGTAAATATATTAAGGCAAGTTATAGTCTCCCTAACTCAAATTTTTAATACGGTCTCTTTGGACTATCAAAGTGTTACATAAAGCGTTCCTTCTAGTCCACATTGATTGGTTGTAAAGTTTGGGATAAGGTCTGCCTTAACAGAACTAGGATAGTCCACCATAAAATTGGGGGCTAGCCTAAATCTGAGACATATTCAAGGAGCTGCTAATATAAGAGCACACGTCCCTAGGGATTAGGGAACTTGAATGTATTAGCAATTGCATATGATGCAAATCGAATGGGATTCCAACTATAACATACTATTGTGACTTGACTCATAAAATTGGGGGTCATAATAGACTAGTTATAGATGCTACCTACTAGGAAATTTAGCTGGGCTAAAATTCCTGAATTCAATAAAATGGGCTATTGTAAATTTCGAAGAAAATAGTAGGACAAATGTATTTAATTAAAAGTCCTTCTATTAAATGCATGTACTTAAAATAATATCTGAACTCTGTTTCTTCTCTTATATCTTAGGTTGAAAATGACTTCCAACGTTAATCTCTGTACGTTACTTGACACCAAACTGAATGGCTTGGACTTTTCTGATTGGTTCTGAGCTATGAGATTTATTCTCAGATCGGAGGGAATTGCCTATGTTCTACATGAAATTTTACCTATTGAACATGATATTGAGGATCATGTGGAACATGAGGCCTGGTTAAAGCACAAGAAAGATTGTGAGACTGCCATGTGTATCATGTTGGGGTCCATGAATCCCAACCTTCAGAAAATACATGAGAACATGCCCTTAGAGGACATGGTTCTCCATCTTGAAGAGCTCTTTTTAGAGTAGGAATGGATAGAGAGGTATGAGACCTCAAAACTCCTTTTTAGAACCAAGATATAGGCTAGCACCTCTACCTCTCAGCATGTACTAGAAACTCTTGGGATACCTTGAGAAGCTAAATTGATTAGGATTCGAGATGAATCATGACTTGAGCATTGACCTTGTGTTGATGTCCTTGACAGATATTTACTCAGGCTTCATGACTAACTATTACATGAACAAGATTAATTCTACTATCCCTGAATTAATCAACATGCTGAAAATAGTAGAACCTCAGATCAAGAAAGATCAGAAACCACTACTGTTGGTCGAGAAAGGCAAGGCTTCTAAGAAAAAGAAGCAGGCACTGGGTGCTAAGAAAAGAATCAGTAAGAAGAAGAAAGAAAAGAAGACATCTAAGTATGTATGCTTCCAGTGTGGGAAACTGAGACATTGGAAGAGGGATTACAAAGCTCCTACTTCTGAACATTTGAAGAAGAAGCCTACAAAGGCATCTACTTCAGGTAAGTTTATAATTGAAAACTATGCTACTTTTCCTTGTAAATCCACTTGGGTATTAGATACTGGTTGTGTTTCTCATATCTTTACTTCTGTGTAGGGACTAAGGAACAGTAGAAGACTTGCAAAAGGGAAGATGGACTTGCGTATGGGAAATAGAGCCAGAGTTGGTGCATTAGCCGTAGGAAGCTTTAATCTTATTTTGCCAAGTGGACTTGTTTTAGCTTTGAATAATTGTTACTACATTCTAAGTGTTACTAAGAATATTGTATCTATTGCGTGTTTAGTAGTAGAAGGATTTAAAATTTTCTTTTCGAATAATAATTGTCAGATTCATTTGAATAATGTTCTTTATGGTTATGAGATGTTGAATGGTGGCATTTATATTCTTGATACTAAAACAGAAGTTTTTAATATAAACAATATGAAGAAAGTTAAATTAGATAATGAGAATCCTTCTACTTATGGCATTGTCGTTTAGGCTACATAAACAAAGATCACTTAACCAAGTTGCATAAATGTTGAGACTTGGGCCCAATAGACTTAGGGTCTTATGGTGATTGCGAACCTTGTTTAAGAGGAAAAATGACAAAGTTACCCTTTCAAGGAAAGGGTGAACGGGCCACAAGTACATTGGAGCTTATATAAACTGATGTGTGTGGTCCAATGAGTGTTTATGCACTAGGAGGATACTCATACTTCATAACCTTTATTGATAATTATTCACGATATGGTTATTTGTAATTAATGAAGCACAAGTCTGAAAGTTTTGAAAAGTTCAAACTATTCAGAGATGAAGTAGAGAAACAACTTGAGAAAAGTATTTAAACACTTCGATCGGATCAAGGTGGAGAATACTTAAGTCAGGAGTTTCAGGATTATCTAAAGGAAAACGGGATAGTTCCCCAGTGGAGTGTCAAAAAGCCAGGAATGAAACTTTATTATATATGGTTCGGTCCATGATGAGCCATGTAGATCTTAGTAAATCCTTTTGGGGATATACACTAGAGAGCAAGGTTTATGTATTAAACAGAGTGCCCTCTAAATCAGTTGATTTCACACCTTATGAAAGATGGTGTAATAAAAAGCCATCTCTAAGTCACTTAAGAGTATGGGGCTGTCCTGCTATGGTAAAGAGGATAGCGTCAGATAAGCTAAAGGACAAATCTGACAAGTGTCTATTCATTGGATATCCCAAGGAAACTATTGGATATCTATTTTACCAACCTGAAGCACAGAAGGTATTTGTGTCACGAAATGCTCACTTTTTGGAAAAGGAACACTTACTTGCAAAAGTCAGTGGGAGCAGTATTGAACTAGAAGTTTAAGAGGAAGAAATAGACAATCAACTAATTGGCCCCATTCTAGATACACAAGAAAGTGAGATCCAAGAAAAACTTGTCGAAACACAGGCATTGCGAAGATCAGGTCGTGTTCATAAAGGTCCCAATAGATATGGTTTTATCATCACTGATGATAAGGAATTGTATCTCTTGGAGGATGATGAACCAAGGACATATGATGAGGCAATAAAAAGCTCAGATTTTGATAAATGGCTAAAAGCCATAAAATCGGAAATGGATTCCATGTATGAGAACATAGTTTGGAATTTGGTTGATGCACCACAAGAGGTTAGACCGATCGGGTGCAAATGGGTCTTCAAGAAGAAGACTGATATGGATGGTAACGTAATTACCTATAAAGCAAGGTTGGTTGTGAAAAGGTTATAGTCAACGTGAAGGCATTGATGATGATGAAACTTTCTCACTAGTAGCCATGCTTAAATCCATAAGAATACTCCTCGCCATTGCTACTCATTATGATTATAAGATCTAGCAGATGGATGTTAAAATAATATTCCTGAATAGGGATCTAGACCGGGTTGTGTATGTGACACAACCTGAGGGTTTTACATCTCAGAATGACCCAAAGGTATGCAAGCTACAAAGATCCATTTATAGACTTAAGCATGCATCTAGGAGTTGGAATATAAGGTTTGATCAGACAATCTATGAATTGGATTTTTGTCCAAACATTAATAAGCCTTGTGTTTACAAGAAGGTTAGTAGGAGTGCAGTCATTTTCATAGTATTGTATGTCGATGACATTCTACTAATAGGAAATGATATTTCTCTTCTTCAAAATGTTAAAGTATGGTTGTCAAGAAGATTCTCCATGAAAGACCTTGGTGAAGCAGCATTTATACTAGGTATAAAGATCTATAGGGATAGATCAAATAGGCTATTGGATCTTTCTCAAAGTACATATTTAGACAAGGTATTGAATAGGTTCAACCTTGAGCATTCGAAGAAAGGTTATCTACCGATGACAAAGGGGATTAGCCTATCTAATGCTGAGTGTCTGAAGACAACTTATGAGAGAATGCGCATGAAGGATATACCCTATGCATCCATAATAGGATCAATCATGTATGCTATAATATATGCTAGGCTAGATGTCTCTCAGCCTTTGAGCTTTATGAGTAGATATCAGTTAGATAAGGGTCTAAAGCACTGGATGGCCATCTAGGTAATTCTTAAGTACTTGAGAAGGAATAAAGATAAGTTCTTGATTTATGGAGAAGTTAACCTCACAATAAGAGGTTACACTGACGCGAGTTTTCAATCCAACAAGGATGAATTTAAGTCTCAGTTAGGTTTTATGTATCTGTTAAATGGAGGGGTGGTATGCTGGAAGAGTTCTAAGCTAGAAACTATCGCTGATTCAACCACAAAATCTAAATACATTGCTACACGCGAAGCAACAAAGGAAGCTGTCTGGTTAAAGGGATTTATTGGTGATCTCAGTGTGGTGCCTGAGACTGTTGATCCAATCACTTTGTATTGTGATACAATGGTGCCATAGCTCAGGCAAAGGAACTACGGTCTCATCAGAAAAATAGATATGTATCCAGAAAGTATCATATAATCAGGGAGATTGTTGATGCTAAGATGATAAGACTAGAATATGTACCCACTGATCAGAACCTCGCAGATGGTCTGATGAAGCCATTGACTCAAGTCAAACATGACCAGCATCTTAAAGCATATGGATTAAGACATATGGCTAATTGGCCTTAGTGCAAGTGGGAGTTTATTGGATATGATGTATGCCCTTAAGGCAATTAGGGCATATATCTTAATTATGTAATAGTACGAATATTTTATTTAATTAATAAAGGCATTTAATCTTTTGTTTACATTGATGTGCTTATAAATATTTTATGTCTGGTTAAAATATATTCATTGATGTGTGTATATAAAAGTCATTGATGTATTATAGCATAAAGTCAGAGCAATTATAGTTGGACTATATTTAGTGAGACCTGCTTCAAGTGCAATTATGATTATGTCTAAACTATCTCTAGTCATAGTTTCATCAAAGAAAGGATATTGATGAAGCGGAAAGACTAGCATGTGGTCAACTTTCTTGGAAAGGGTCCAAGCAGTCAATCTCCTAAGGACTGAAGGTGGTGCCTTAAGTTTGACACATGGATATATCTGGGAGATATATTGGAGACCGTAGTAAGATGAACACTTGGTGTATATATCAATGTATTAGTGTTTATCTTCATGCAATAAGCTATGCGAATATTCTCATACTTGAGATACTAGTTACCTTGTGTGGTACTATTGATATACTTTGGGTCATTTCTATACACTCATTAATTTAGGGTGTCACGGGGGATTACGGGTATAGATATGATAACACATTGGTAAGCTAAGTAGTCGAAAGGAATACATCACTCCGGATATATTAAGGAGTTGTACTTGGCCACTTGTTAAAGTGATGATTGTTATAAACCTCTAGTCAGAGTATGTGTTTGATAGAAATAGTTTCTAGTCAAACACACTATGGTAATAGCTAATATACTTCGGTAACAAGTTAATGACTAAGATAGCTTAGAGCAACCTCACTATTAGTGGGTTAACACTTCAACCAACCCTATAAACCAGATGGTACTAATATTAAAGAATGGAAGGAGTTCATCGCATTTGATAACTATTGCATTAACTGGGATTAAGTCACTAGAGGCGTACTACAGTCATTTAAGGTAATCGAGTTATATTCACGGTCTAGAACCTCGAGCCAATGGTTCCATTAGAACAAGGGTTAATTAAGCCTTAACAGCTCAATACTTCGAGATCCTATAAGGTCACACACATTGGACCTTCATTGGACTGAGTAAAGAATCAATAGATTTATTCTATTATAAAAATATAAAATAATAATTGGATTATTATTTAATTGGTTAAATATGATTAGATCATTTTGGATAAACCAAGGAATTTATTTTCTGACTGGCAACTAATTTATTAGGGTCATAAAATAAATATTTATTTTGAATTGGAGAAAGAGATAGGACTGTAAAAATTTAGTGTTGGACCCTTTTGCAAATAGGACCCGTAAGCTCGAAGGCTTTTTGGGACATACACAAGCCCGCATGAGTGCCAAAGGCACTCGTGGGCTGGAGGCAGTGCAAGCTAGGCTTGAGCTAGCCTGCATCAAGGCCACCCGCGAGATGGGCTCGCGAAAAGTCCCGTGAGGCCCAGCCACTGGGATGAGCCTGCCTTGTGCAGCTTTGCCACCTGCAAGCTGGGCTCATAGGAGAGCCCGTAAGGCTAAGCCCGCGGGACAAGGCAGGCTCGCAAGAGCCTACCTTATATGGTGAAGGACCCGACTTGTGCAAGTCGGGTTAGCGTGGACAACACGCGGAGCCTATAGGATCCGTGTGTTTGCCAAGGAGGGGATGGGATTTTTCCCATCCCGCATTAAATATGGGGGGCCCTTGGTCCCCCTATAAATAGAGCCCCATTTTCTCATTTCAAGATACACCAATTCAAGTTGGAAATCCTATGAGTAAGGTAAACTTGAATAATATATTTTCGGGTGGGATTTTCGAGTGGCCTAGAAGCTACTCAAGTTTCTTCAGTTTTTCCTCATTGGGAGGTTTCGGTTGCTAGGGTTCATGTGGATACTCATAGAGGCTATCCTATTCTTGGAGGCTTGTGCAAGGAGGTTCTACCAAAGCACGCTTCAACTAGTATGTTTCATTTTAATTATTAGGTCTTTTTCTTTAAGCGTTTTAGACTTAATAATTATTATGCTTAGGTTATAATACATGCTTAATTTATTTTATATTTATATTATAACTTAGAGTTATAACATGTTTAATATAAAATATTTATGCTAGGATATAATTTAGAATTATGGTACGCCTAGCCTATGCATGCTAACTTAGGTAGAGAATTATTTAGTTAAGGCTTTATTTAATTTATATGCATCTATTAGGAGTTCCTAGGGACAGGGATAATTTTGAATTTCCGCCATGCATGATATGCATGTTCAATTTGACTGTCAGCTCCTAACATCGATGACAAAGGGGATTACCCTATCTAAGACTAAGTGTCCAAAGACAGCTCAAGAGAGAATGCGCATGACGGATATACCCTATGCATCCGCGATAGATCCATCAGGTATGCTATGATATATACTAGGCAAGATATCTCTCAAGCTTTAAGCTTTACGAGTAGATATCTATTAGATCCGAGTGAAAAGCACTGGATGGTCGTCAAGGCAATTCTTAAGTATTTGAGAAGGACTAAGGATGAGTTCTTGATATATGGAGAAACTGACCTCATAATCAGAGGTTACACTTTTGCGAGTTTCCAATCTGACAAGGATGATTTCAAGTCCCAGTCAAGTTTTATTTTTGTATATAATAGAGGGGCAGTATGCTAGAAAAGTTCCAAGCAAGAAACTACTACTGATTCAACCACGAAATCTGAATACATTGCTGCCTGTGAGGCAGTAAAAGAAACTGTGATCTCGGTGTGGTGCCTGAGATTGTTAATCCAATTACTTTGTATTGTGATAACAATGGTGCTATAGCCCAGGCAAAAGAACCATGATCTCACCAGAAAATAGACATGTACTTAGAAAGTATCATATAATCAGGGAGATTGTTGATGCTAAGATTATAAGACTAGAATACGTTCCCACTTATCAGAACCTCGCGGATGGTCTGACGAAGCCATTAACTCAAGTCAAACATGACCAACATGTTAAAGCATATGGAATAATACATATGGCTAATTGGCCCTAGTGCAAGTGGGAGATTGTTAGATATGATGTATGCCCTTAAGGAAATTAGGGTGATATATCTTAATTATGTAATAGTATGAACAATTTGTTTTTATTAAGAAAGGCATTTAGTCTTTTGTTTATATCAATGTGGTCATATATATTATGATTGGTTAAAATATATTCATTGATATCTATGTACAGAAGTCCTTGACACATTATAGCATGAAGAGAGAGATCATAGTTGGACTATGCTTAGTGAGATCTGCTTCATGTGCGATTATGATTATGTCTAGACTATCCCTAGTCATAGTTTCATCAAGAAAGGATATTGATGAAGCAGTAAGACTAGCATGTGGTCAACTTTCTTAGAATGGGTCCAAACAGTTAATCTCCTATAACTGAAGGTGGTGCCTTAATATTGACATATAGATATATCTAGTAGATATATTGGAGACCGCTATAAGATAAACACTTGGTTTATATATCAAGGTGTTAGTGTTTATCTTTATTCAGTAGCTTTGCGAATATCCTCATACTTGAGATACTAGTTACCTTGTGTGGTACTATTGCTATACTTTGGGTCATACCTATTCACTCATTAATTTAGGGTGCCATAGATGATTACGGGTATAGTAATGACAACATGTTGGTAAACTATGTAGTCAGAAAGAATCCATCACTCTTGTATTAAGGAGTTATACCTAGCCACTTGTTGAAGTGATGATTTCTATAAACCTCTGATCAGAGTATGTGTTTGATAGAAATAGTTTCTAGTCAAAACACATTATGGTAAAAAGCAATATACTTCAGTAATAAGTAAATAACTAGGATAGCTTAGAGCAACCTCGCTATTAGTGGGTTAACACTTCAACTGAACCCAATAAACCAGATGGTATAATATTAGAGAATGGAAGGAGTTCATCACATTGGGCAAACTATTGCACTAACCAGGATTATGTCATAAGCACAAATGACGTTCCAAGTAATGGGGGATGGTGGACCCTTGCTAGAGGCGTACTATAGTCATTTAAGGTAATCGAGTTTGAATCAGGGTCTAGAACCTTAAGCCAATTGTTCCTATAGAATAAGGATTGGTGAAGCCTTAACAGCTCAATACTACGAGATCCTATAACGTCACACACATAGAACTTTCATCGGACTGAGTAAAGAATTAATAAAACTAGTATATTACGAGAATATTAAATGTGGAATGGTTAGACCATACAGGTTAGACTAGAGAGTTTATTTTGATCAGTAACTAATTTATTAGGGTCATAAATAAAATATTTATTTGAAAAGGATTAAAGGGGAATTTTTCAATAGGGGCATAGGGTCGGACCCTATACAAGTGAGGCCCACAATTTTCGGGGCCCCATATAGCGGCTAAAGGGTTATGGGTTCGACACGTGCATGAGCCCACACGCTTGGTCATACCACCATTGTTGGGCAGTACTGGGTGTGCCCAGCACAGCCCAACCCATAATCTAGGCTTTTAGGAAAGTCCATAAGCCCTGCTTGTGGGGTAAGGCAGGCCCACAAAGGCCTGCCTTGCTTGGACTGCTGCGTAACGTGCTAGGCACGCTGCACCTGGGTTAACCCGGGAGCCCATGAGGCTCTGCATGTTGACCCAGAGGGATTACGGTCACATTGTTTGGGGAGCAAGTTTGCTCCCCCTCAAGCCTATACATAGGCTGCTCCCACTCCTCTTTCAAAAGCACCATTTCTTCCTTTGAGCTCTGTCTTGAGATTCTAACGCTTTTTCTCAAGTCAACTTAAAAGAAAAAAATTAGGGATTCCTAATTATTTAGGGAGTTCCTCTAGTTAATATTTTTGGGTGGATTTTGGAGTGGTCTAGCAACTACTCAAAGCTCTATAGTTCTTCCTCTTGGGGAGGTTTCAATTGGTAGGGTTCGTGTAGATGCTCATAGAGGCTATCCTACACCTGGAGGCTTGTGCAAGAAGGTTCTGCTAAAGCACGCTTCAACTGGCAAGTTTCTCTTTTAATTATTAGGTCTTTTTTAAAGCATTTTTAGACTTAATAATTATGCTTAGGTTATTATTTGCATGGTTAGTTTATTTTATGCTTCAGTATAGCTTAGAGTTATAACATGCTAGGTATAGAATATTTATGCTAGGATATAACTTAGAGTTATGATATACCTAGCCTTATGCATGATAACCTAGGAAGAGAATTAATTTAGTTAAGGCTTTAATTAATTATATGCAACTAGTAGGAGTTCCAAGGGATAAGGGACAAAGTTTTAAATTTCCACCATGCCTATTATGCATGTTCAAAGTGAATGTTAGTTCCTAATAGGTATCACTCATTCCCTACTTGGAATTGAGGATGCAATAGTGGGTGGAGCACTCATTGTTCTATTGCATGCCCTCCCTCTAAGAGGGTTGGAGTATGTCTTTACTTCAATAAGAATAGTCTACATCAACTTCCGAGACATCCTTACACTCTTCTTATCAAAAGATTTAGAATTTTATCCCTCTACGTACCTTTTCATGTGAGATTGGTATTCAAAGGAAAGGACTTTCTGACTCAGCGAGAGGACTAAGGTGGGAAGAAAATGTTTTGCATGTGTTGTGATATATCTTCATGTCCGCTAAACTTGCCAAGTTCATGTGCCTTTAAACCTATGCATGCACTAACCTTTATTTTGCAGCCATGACAGCACCCATGTAGTATAGCTCCGTATGTACATAAACCCATGCATTAATCAACCCTATACACGTACTGATCATTTGGTTTCCACCTCAACTAGAGTCAAGACTTGGCAACCTTGTCCAATTTGCATCAGTTCTTATTTCAATCTACTAAATGGTTTGACTAGTTAGTTCAGCCAGCGAGCCCAACACTCCTCATAGCCAATGGTTGGCTCCAACCACTCAACCAAAAGACCACCCCGATAATTCATCGCAATAGAGGGTCAAACCAGTTTCCTGACTTCGTGGTCAGGCCTAAGAGGATGACCTTCCCCTATTTAATATGTTTAACCTATGGTGTGCCCTATTTCAAAAGGCTCACTCGATGACTCATGTTGACATCTCACCTTGGGAGACCCCCCTAGAAAAGCTCTTCAAGAAGTTGTGGAAGTTTGGGCTTATCAAACACCTTCAAACATTTGTGCCACCAAAACCCCAAGAGAGGAATCAATTTTATATCTATCATGTCATTAGTGGCCACCAATAAGGATGTGTGAGGATCTACTCTAAGCCATCATAGTTTTGATTGAAGAGAGGAAGATATGTGAGCCCAAGCTAAGGGGAGCGGAAGTAGCAATGATTAACTTGAGTCTAGAAGAAGATGAAGTATAGAAGCGCATCTTGGAGATCAAAGAAGTTAGTGAAGAGCCGTCGATAAGTAGTGAAGAGCCTGTGAGCGGATGACCTTTTTCGGCCCCGGCCCGCGTGAGATGCGGGAAAGGGGTCAATTAACAAAGCACTGTGAAGCGAACCGGAAGGATTGATCCTCATTTTAGGCGTGATGAAAAGTGATTTGATAAAATCAATGTTGAAGTTGAATTTTACTCCAATTTGCATGTTAAGAGATACGAGACTTGAAATCCCGCATTTTAAGACATTGTCGCCACCCGGTTTAGCTCTACTGGGAATTTAGGTACGATATTTCCATCGGGTGGTTAGACCGTACCTTAAAACAGAGATTCCAAGTTTGGATGATGTTGCTTACTTTTCATTTATTAAATAAAAAACGTTTACATTTTAATAACCATGACTTTAGTTCTTATGCGATTTAAATCCGGTTAATGTTTGGAATTTTCGGTTTATATAGCCATACATCACACAAAAGTAGTAAATAAAGGAAGAAAATTAATTATTACATGGCTTTACAAATACCTACACATTTTTCTAATACAGGAAAATAAATAAAGTGGATAAATAAATAAAAAAGTGAAATCGGGTCCTAACTGAACTTACCGGCTCCAAATGAGGCAAAACATACACGAATAACCGCAAATAATGCAAAAACAAATAAATGCGGAAAAATAACGCAAACAAGGGAGAAAAGCATATTTTTGGATTTTTCGGGACTAACAATGCAATTATTTGGACATTTAAATAAGCATCTAAACAGCCTAATAATCAATACAATAAACTAAACAACCTAAAATAATAAAGGAAATTATAGAAAATATTTTTTGGATTTTAATTGATATAAAAAGATTTATTTAGCAAAAAACACATTTTTAAGCCATTAAGATGAATAGTAAACCAAATAAACCACTAATAAAATCCAAAAAGAAGTTAAGAATTAATTAAAATATTCACAGATTATATAAATTTTTTGGGTAAAAGAAGGGGGTAAAAAACGGAAGAAAATGATAAAAGGGCCAAAAACACAAAATCAGGGGCATTTTTGCCAGTCTAGATGCTAGAGTGGAGCTTGAGATGCTATAGTGGCAGCCCCAGACGCTGCCTTTGCAACGTCTCATGCTACATCATAGCATCTCAAGGTCCGCCGGAGCATTTGGCCCGAAAGTGTCAAAAAGCCGAAAATCGGTATTTTTACACCCGAAAATTCAAAGTTACTGAAATTTTAAGCCGATTCTCACAATTTTTTAGTAGATCTAGACTTAAAATGACGAAATAACTTTGATTTCCCAACTTTGGGACAAAAAGATGGACCCAAAAATACCGGTGAAGATATTTGTAAGAATACCGAACAAAGGGAAAAGAACTACAAATCACAACCAAGAACAGCAAAATAATAAACTAAAATGAATAAAAGTAGATTTGAACTCAGTTTTGTTACCTAGAGGCCGTGAATCCACGTTTTGAGACTCGAATCGGTCGTTTGGCAAGCTTTGTGATGAATTTGTGACGAAATTCGATGAAACAGGGACGAAAATAGCGACAAACTTAGTAATGGAATTTAGTGATTTTATGAGAAAAAGTCTCTAAATCCTATTTAAGCTCATTTCATCCTACGATTCTAATTGATTTTGATGATTAAGCTAAATAACCCTTAAGAATCTGGATTAATCAGATTTCTCAAGTTTTATATGACTTTCTCTCTCTAAAACCTAAGAGATTCTAAATGAGAATTTAAGTTTTTAGTCTCGCAAAAAAAGTCCTGAATTAGGTGATTAAATGAGTTTAAATAGGTCTTACTCACTCTAAATAACTCAATTAGTCCCTAGAAATGCAAGGATTCCCGGAAAAATCGAGCTTATATGAAATTAGAGAGAGAAACACGAACCTCGCGATGGACTCAGGAAGCCCGCGCAACATCTCGGACTGAGATGCTGTAGCGGCAGCAACTCACCGCGCGAGAGCGCGGTGAGGCGCTACAATGCACCGAGGGCAGCAGTGCCTCACAGCGCGCATGCCGCGTCTCGGCGACATGGCTACATTATGGCCACATCCTATCGAGATGCGATGGGGCACCGTGAGACACACACAGGGGTGCGGCGAGGCATCTCGCAACGCCGCCGGAGCTTCTCGCATGTCCGACAGCGGCGCGCCACCGAGGGATAAGACGAAAATTTTATTTTTTATTTTTATTTTAAAATTATTTTTAAATTTTTTACAATAATTTTATAATATTTTAAATATCTTTAAAGCATCTATATTAATTAACTGGTTAAGGGAAACAACACGATTAAAGTCCCAATTTCATCATGAGAATACTTGCCAAATGCAATTCGACTTCAAAATAACAGAACAATAGGCCAATAATTAGGTCAGAGCAAAATGTCATCATCATTCCGTGGGTCACCGAAAAGCCCGTGCTTGCAGGCTGCCCCTCGTGAGCTTATCATTTGACGGCTTAATTGTAATTTCACGAAATAGCGAGGGATATGAGGTTATACCTGAGATCATAGAACCTCGAGTCGGTTGTCTACGGATGGTCATGAGACGCATCATCAACGGATATATTGGACGTAAAGAATTCTGAATCAGTTGTCTACTGGTGGTTTATGGATGCACCATCATTGGACCTTTCGAGAAGGTAGAACTGAATTGGTTGTCTACTGGTGGTTTGAGGATGCACCATCAACGGACCTATCAAGAAGGTAAATCTGAATTGGTTGTCTACTAGTGGTTTGAGGATGCACAATCAATGGACCTATCGAGAAGGCAAATCAGAATCGGTTGTCTATTGGTGGTTTAAGGACGCACCATCAACAGACCTATCAAGAAGGCAAATCTAAATCAATTGTCTTCTGGTGGTTTGAGGATGCACCATCAACAGACCTATCGAGAAGGCAAAGCTGAATTGGTTGTCTACTGGTGCTTTGAGGATGCACCATCAATAGACCTATCGAGAAGGCAAATCTGAATCGGTTTTCTACTGGTGGTTTGAGGACACACCATCAACAAACCTATCGAGAAGGCAAATCTGAATCGATTGTCTACTGGTGGTTTGAGGATGCACCATTAATAAACCTATTGAGAAGGCAAATCTGAATCAATTGTTTACTAGTGGTTTGAGGATACACCATCAACGGACCTATCGAGAAGACAAAGCTGAATCGGTTGTCTACTGGTGGTTACCACTGACAAACCTAACACAAATAGAATTTAAAAAGTTAGTAATCGTCATAGATTGCATTTTTAATTACTTAATTGACTTTGTCAAGACAAAAGTTTTTGCCCCTTTAATTAAGGAATAAAAATGGAATATTGAGAAAAAATAAGTTTGGAAGTATCCTGGAAGTCCGGGAAAGTCATTGTTAGGTTGATTTTGCGATAGTTGCATCGAGGCACTCATGGAGGGCCGAAAGCTGCATTGTGGTGCCCCTAAAGACCTCAAAGTTGCATGGAGGTGCCCCTAAAGGTTTGAGAACTGCATGGAGGTTCCCCGGAAGGACTTTCTAAAATTTGAATTTTGGACCCTCGGATCGATTGTCCATCGGGATTGGCGTATGGCCTTGTCAAGGAAGTTTTGAGATATTAGTAAGTGACATGAGCTGCATTTTTATTGCTTAATTGATTTTGTGGAACAATAATATTTTTGCGCCTTTAATGAAGCAATAAAAAAAGAAAGAATGAAATATAAGTTGAGTTAGGATTTCTGGGAGTCCGGAGAAACAGTCGAGGTGTCCATCGGGTCCAGCTGATATGCCCCTTGGATTCTCTATCCTTGAAAGAAGTTTAGAAAATGTGTCAGGATGTCCTCGATGATTTTATCGAGGTGCCCCTGGGAGAGACTTTGAGTTCTGATTTTAGGATCCATCGGGTTGGTTGTCCATCTGGATTGCCACATGGTGTACCTGTCAAGAAAGTTTTGAGACATTAGTGATTGTCATGAATGGTTTAATTGCTTAATTGATTTTATGGAACAAAAATATTTTTGCCCCTTCAATTAAGTAATAAAAACGGAAGAATGAAATAAAAGTTGAGATTTTCGGGAGTTTAGAGGACTGCTGAGGTTGACTGATAGCTCGATGTGACTTTTCTATGCTTTGTTCCCTATAGTATTTAGTATAGAATAATAGACATGCCATTTATGAATATTATGCATGAATGTATGAATGCATGAGCCACTTGGACTGATTATCCTCCACATTTGAGCTATACAAAAGATCGCCTGATCGATTTTACTTTATTCGGTTGCTTGTAAGGAGAGAGAATATATGGGATTGTGTTATGGTAGGGACAATATGAGAATGCCCCTAGCAGAGGATTAGGAAAGTCATGTCGATTAGGTAGGGTTGCCTCTGATGGAGAATTAGGGAAGTTGCGATGCACACACTAGGCTTATACGACTGGATATTGAGGTTGAGGATTGACCAATGAATTTTGTGTTGCTAGTATTACAAGTGAGAGAGGGCTTCTCATGAGCTATTCAAAGTGGCGAGTCGATCGCAAGTTGATTATCAGATCCAGTATGTCGAAGACAAGGGGGTGCACGGAGCAAAGTTCAAGATTGTGGACAATGAACGACTGGATACTATCACTACCAATGAATTCTACCAAGGATGGCTTCGAAGGATTCGGACCTTGCAGACTCGAGATGCTCGGTCGCGATCGAGATTAGGGTGGACACATGTAGAGGACGTATCTGAGCCCTTCAAGTCCATCAAATTATAGAGGATATTCATGCACTATGATGACGATGATGATAATGTGGGTATTTTGATGTGATCGATGGCAATCGTTTACATTTTAGTTTGTTGTCATTTTTGCATAGACCTGACCATTGGGATGGGCCTATCAGACTTTGTTCATATTTTGCTTTTAGGTCCTAGATTTTGGATGGACCGCCCTTTTTGGGTTTTTAATCCAGCGGACTTTTTTTGGCTTTTGCATAGACCGTGCTTCTTTTCAGTCTATCAGGATTTTTGCCTTTTGTTATCTTTCTTTTCTTTTGAGGAATTGGGATGACTGAATAGAACCCTTCGTTCGACTTACTTGCAAAATTTTGCCTTTTGGGCCAAATATATTCATTCAACCACAAACATAAAGGATTCAGTAAAATGACATTTCCATTAAATGAAGTAAGTTTGAGTACATAATGATGATAACCATTTCTATTGACCCAAACTTTGGTGTTAACTAGCCTATGTAGGTTTTCTAGCCAACACACTCTCATTGCTCACCTTGCCCTAACTTTTGCCTAGACCACCCTTTTCGGGTTTTCAGTCTAGAGGGCTATTTTGTACCCTAACTTTTGCCTGACTAATTTATATGATACCGATCAGCAGGATACACCCTAATTTTTGCCAGAGCAGCAGAGGACCACTCGCTAGGTGATTGATTTTATTTATTTTTTCGTGTGCCACTTTTTTAGATTTAATTCTTTTGGTTAGATATGATAACGCTTCAACCTGCTTTGTTTGATAGGGTTTATGAACTCATTACCATCCATAAACTTCATGCCCCTAAAACCGAGTACCTTTCTCATTACATAAGGTCTTTCCTAATTCAGTCGGGACTTTCCCCCTTGGACCAGTGTTTGTAGGCTTTATTTGCTTTTGAACCAAGCCACCTGCTTTTACTGGGTATGTATGATGCTTGACTCGGTTGTTTTTCAGCTTCGCTATATGCTGCCAGTACATCTGAAGACTGTTTAAGTCATTTAAACTGTACTTTAGTCCATAGGGGTCTCTGTGACTTAGATTCAGTGTGATTCTCAAGGATTTCATCTTGGGATTGGTTGGTAGCATGGCTTCCATTTCATAGACGAAGGAGAAAGGTGCTTGGCTTTGAAACTTATTTGATACTTCTAGATAGCAAATGGTGGCTAATTGCCTCAATTGCTGTATCTTACAGTAGGCTTGGAGAGAATCTACTTGGTACGCTAGTTTGTGGCTTTGATTACCTCATTACCTTATAGTGTGCACGGTGAGGACCTGCGGTGCTGGAACCCAAATTTTTTGATCAATCAGGTGGTTGCCCCTCAGAATTGAAATCCATTGCCTAAGATGATATGATAAAGTACTCCATACCAGGTGAAGATGCACTTCTCGAAGAACTTCAACATCCTCTTGGTGGTGATGTTGGCAACTAGCTTCCTCCTATTATGAGAAGTAACCTGCCCCCATGATGATGGAGCAGTGTTCATTTGTTGATGAGGGTCAAATCTTACCGATCATATGTGTCCCCATCACCGAGAATGGCCAATGAGGAGAGAAATAGGGAAGGTTTGATGATTTACTGGGGTGGGAATTTTGAGAATGGGTGGGCTAAAAACGGTAAGCCTTAATTTTGTCGGAGGTATGGTGATTTTATCCCACAAAATAGGCTGATGCTTCTTTAGTAACTTGAGAACTGGGTCGTATGTATTTCCGAGGCTCGCGATAAACTGGCTGACATACTGAATTGACCTGAGGAAGGACTGAACTTCCTTCTCTATCTTGGGTACGGGCATACCTGATGGCTTTAATCTTATTGGGACCTATCTCAATTCCTCTCTAACTAATCACATGACCCAAGAGCTTTCTTGACGTCACCTTGAAAATACACTTCTTTGGATTAAGGCGTAGGTTGTATAAACTTATCTAGAATCACGGGGTGTTCTTCCTTGAAAGAAGACTCAACCACCATGTCATCAACGTAGGCCTTAACTTCTTTGTGAACCATATCATGCAAGAGAGTAGTGATGGCTCATTGATAGGTTCCCCTGGCATTTTTCATGTAGATCGGCATAACTCGGAAACAACAAGCCTCTCATTCTATAATGGAAGTTGTCTTGACCTTAGCTATTGCGCCCTATAAAATTTGACCATGCCTTGAGAATCCATCCATGGATGAGTACATTACAACCTTTAGCTGCATTTTTGTGAGGTGTCGATGACATATGGGTCTCCCTTGGCGCCTGTGTGAGAGGCGGGGCCCACTGGGGGTTTGGTTGGATTTAGGCGTGATAAAACATTTTTAGTTAAAGTTTGCACAATAAGCTAATTTTAATGAATAAAAGATCAAGACCCAAATCCAGATACAAATGATAGAGTCGCTACTAGAGCTATCTACGAAAGAGTTTTGGTACGGTTCCCTCTGGGCAGGAGACTCATACCCACTAGATTAGAGATTCGGGTATTGGATGAGTAACTTATTTCTGATTTAGTTGATTCAAAATTACATTCACCGCGTAAAACCGTTTTTATTTTCATCATTTAGGGAATTATCATAGAAATCCTATTTCTATACTCTTTCACACTCGTTACATGCGTTTACATATTACAATAAGGCACAAGCAGTAAATAGGGGAATAAAAATTACAATCGGGGGAAAATGGGGGAAATTGCAAAGCGAACCTATACATTTGTTCTAAGTTATAAAACAAAATGAAAATAAATTCCCCTGCATCCACAGACGTTAGCACGATTTATAGCACATCATAAGTCAGCATTTCATAAAAAAATGTGATTATGTTAGTGTGGCAGTTTTAGGATCGATAGTACCCTGGCGACTTCTAGGATCGGAGTGAAATAACTAGTATTCTATGTATTTTGTTGTGAAAACACATTTTAACTTTTGTGGGTTGATTTACCGGATTATTAGTGAAAATGATCGAATGACATATGGTGAGTTGGATTGATTTTTAACTAACTAAAAATGAGTTCTGGGTTCTGTTTGAAGGACTAGTACCTGTACGGATGGGAAGGATCCATATAGGTGCTAGCGAGGATCGGTACAGGTATGGGGGACCCATACGGGCCTTGTCTGGTACCAAGCAGAAACTTTGTTCAGTTTAATTTATAGATTAACAGATTAATGGCAGAAATATAAAATAAAAGGGATTTCCCTCTGTATGAGTATGGCGAACCGATTTCAAATCCTTGAGGATATGTGGTTCCAACAAGGCTCGTACGGGTTAGGACCTGACCCAAAGCAGGAAATAAAAAGAGCAGATATAATAGAGGAAGCAGAAAATAATAATAATAAAATAACTGAGATATGAGTCTCTTTAAAACTTAGGAGCGTTACCTTTGCATTGTGAATCCACTTTGAGGTGATCCCTTTGTTGTGGAGAGAGTCCGACCAAAGTAGATGGTGAAATAGGACTATTTAGGTGAGTATTTGTGTGGGCAGAACCTCCCCTAAATCCTAATAAACGAGCTAGGAATGAATAAAATGTGGATAAAACCACAAAGAAAGGGTTTTCTCCCTATTTTATACTTTGTATACCCCCATTATACCTTTTCTATGGATATAGAAATTGCTAGAGTTTTAGTATATTTTTCATATTAGTTGTGTGTTGAGAAATAAGGGAAAAGGCCCTATTTATAGGGTGAGAGTCAGGTTTGAATGCAATAAACTGCATTTAAGACATGCCTTTTCCCGAAAATGGCAAGAGATTACTTTTAAAAGAGGCTGAGTAGGCAACCAGAGGACCTGTACGGGTGGGGCCCCACTCGTATGGGGTACTAGGGGACCCATACAGGTCCCCTTCATACATATGGAAGGTAATCCCCGTACTGGTATGTTAGTGGATTCGTACCACTAAACAAGACCTGTACGGGTACCTACAGGTAGACTACATCTCTGGACTTCGGCCAAACTCAACTCTGCAGTAGTAGGAACACCTCTGATGGATAACACCTGAAAGACATTGCATCATATAGCTCTTATCATAGTTTTATGAGAAGGATCGTTAAAATCTAGTGCTCACAAATTGCCCCTCGTGGGATCATTGCAGATACAGATCTGTATGATCTCACGTCGTGAGTGAGGGTTTAGAAATTATACCTGTGGTGATGACATGGGTTAGTTCCTTCCTTAAGGGGAACTTCTTTCCCAGGGGTCCCTTTCTTAAAGCGGATGATTTTCCTTTGCTGATGTGTATCCCTTTCCTGAGGTGGATGACTTTCCTTTGCTGATGCGTATCCTTTTCCTAAGGCAGATGACTTTCCTTTGCTGATGTGTATCCCTTTCTTGAGGTGGATGACTTTCCTTTGCTACTGTGCATCCCTAGGGACTCTACTGGTGAAGGTGTGTGTATCTCTTTCTTAAGGCGGATCGACTTTCCTACTGCCGATGGTGTATCCCTTTCCTAAGGTAGATCGACTTTCCTAACTGATGACGTATCCCTTTCTTGAGGTGGATTGACTTTCTTGACCGGTGTATGCCTTTATTAAGGCGGATGACTCTTCTGGTTGATAATGCATCCCTTTCCTAAGGCAGATGATTCTCCTATGGATGGTGTATCCCTTTCCTAAGGCGGATTGAATTTCCTGACTGATGGTGTATCCCTTTCTTAAGGTAGATGACTCTCCTGACTTGGGAATTTGAATAACCTGAAAAGAGACAACAATCAAACATCGAGTTAGTCATTGTCCAAACAGACACATTTTTATTCTTAATTGACTTTTGTGAGAACAAAAATATTTTTGCCCCTTCAATTAAGAATAAATATGTGTGGTCGGATAAATTGAAAACTAAGTGTGAGAAATGCCGGGTTTGGCCCGATTGCTTTAGGCTGAAATGCCCCTTGGAAGGGTGCCTCTCAAGGAATTACCCTTAAAGAGTTTGATGATGGGGGAATGCCCCTAGATTGATTGATTCCGCTGTCGGAGAAAGAGGGGATACCCCTGGGACCTGATTCCTCAGCTCGGAAATGGGGAATGCCCTTGAGACCTGATGATTCCGCCACTATGAAATGGGGGGATGTCCCTGACTGGGTCGGGGTATGTCCCTTGAGTAATTCCTCGGCTGGGGAAGGGAAGTAATATCCTTTGAATAAGGCCTCTTTTGCTAGGGAGGCCCTTCCTTGTAAAATTCGTTTGTTGGGGAAGAACTCTTGTGCTAGGATGGACATGTACACAAAAATTTCCTAGTTAGTGATTAACTTGAAAATGGATTACCTTAATTCTTGATTAACTTTTGTGAAAACAAATATTTTTGCCCCTTCAATCAAGGATCAACGTGAGCATAGGGACTTGTCCCGAATATAATTGAAATATAAGGTTGAGGAAGAGTGGGGTTGGCGCCGAACTTGGGCTGGATTAATTTCTAATGCTTTTTGAAACATTGGTTCAAAAATATGCTCCTGGATAGCAAGAGAGGGCCCGTATATGTAGGCTAGTACCCGTATGGGTGAGCCAAGATAGGTACGGGTGGGCCAGGACCCATACAGGTGGGGTAAGACCCGTACGGGTGGGCCAGGACTCGTACAGATGGGCTAGGACCCGTACGGGTTGGCTAAGACTTGTATAGGTGGGGTGGGACCCGTACCGGTCCTCAACGGGGGTTTTAAAATGCCGATCAGTCCCCTCATATCCCGCCTTATACCAAAACTTCCCATTTTGCAACTCCTGCAATTTTCTTCCAAAAATAACCTAAAGATGTATAAAAATATCCTAAAGACCAGCCGTTTCTCCCTTAGACTCAAGGATTTGCCCCTGGTGGGCAATTTAGGACTTCGAGAATGCTCGATTTCTATCGTGTATGCTTCTAATTTGATCTTTTGTGAATACTTTACTACTTTTTGAAATTGTCTGTCGTCCCGAATTTGATTCTTTGTTGCTATAGCCTCCTACTTCCATGCGGAAGAGGCCTGTTGCTGCTGCTATTGCCCCTGAGCCACCGGTGAAGTGGTCTCGTGCTTTTAGATCTATGAGGAAGGGCGTCCTCTAAGCTAAGCTAGATGCTTTCTTCCAACTCCTTGATCATTCAGGGAAGCAGGCTATCAAGGAGCTCGAGGAGTGGGTCTAGCCTATTGGTTTCACTTCTTCTAGCTCTACTCGTGTAAGGAATCCTTTGCCTTTAACTTCATCCATTACTGTGGCTGGTTAGAATGTCCTATTCTAATATGACCTTTTCCTGCTAGGTGACAAATCTGAGGCCGAGAGGATCTCCTAAAACTACTTTTCTATGCGGGACCTACTATTGGCATAGGATGCACTAGCCGTGGTAACCTTCTTTTCCCTACAAAATTTAAAAAACTATACATGATGCATGCTATAACATTTATATATAAGCACTGATATTATGGTTTCTATTGCAGACTTTGTTGGCATGGAGCGTAGCAGGTCCACCCAGGATTTGGATGCTTCTGATGAGAGAGCCAGGTATTTAGAGGAGCAGGTTCGGGCAGCCACTACTGAGGCTAACCAGGCTAGGACTGAGACTGCTCGGGCAAGGGCCGAGATTGAGATGCTGAGGGGTCAGCTGGTGAGGATGACTGAGGATAGGCAGATGCCGATTCCTTCTGGTGATGAGTCTGAGGATGATCTTTCTACATATGAAGTGACTCAGAGGGGTGGGGATCAACATGTTCAGGAGAGTGATGTTGCTGGGGCTATTGTAGGGACCTCAGAGACTAGGGCCCCACCTAGCCAACTATAGATACCGATGAGGCTGATGACCATATGACCATAGATATGGATTATCTGCTGGTGGATACTCAGGATCAGACTCAGGAGGGTTGCTAGGGACAAGATCTCCAAGTAGCATAGATTATGATTACTTTATGAACTTGTTTTGATACTTTTGGGCCCTGCGTGGCTTATTTAGGTTGTAAACCTTGGATTGGTACTTTTGACATTTGACTTATATGCATGCCGGCTTTTCTTGAACTGAGACCATTGAGGATTGCTGCTTTGCGAACCCCTACCTTATCCAGAGATTTTATAGTGATGGGATTGAGTGATGTTCTAACTTTTGTATAGGCCACCTGATGTGAAATGACCTATTAAAATTTTATTTTTCTTTCTTTTTGTCCTTATTTTTGCCTAAACTATCCTTGATAGCTCAGTCCAACAGACTTTTTCTTTTTTAGCTTTAACTTTTGCCTAGGCAACCCTTTCAGGTTTTCAACCTAACAAGCCTTTTCTTTATTTTTTTGCCTTAAATTTTGTCGGGACCCTCCTTTCAAGATTTCAATCCCACAGGCTTTTCTTAATTTCTTTTTGTTTTGTCTTAACTTTTGCCTAGAACGCCCTTTCGGGTTTTCAATCCAGCAGACTGTCTTAATTTTTGCCTGAATTATCCTTGACGGCTCAATCCAGCAGACTTTTATTTTTGCCTTAACTTTTACCTGGACCTTCCTTTCGGGTTTTCAATCCAGCAGGCTTTTCTGAATAGTGCAAATGAGTGGTAAAGATGTATATAATGATCCATAACACGTGAAGAAGAATTGATGTTCACATACCATCGATTATTTCACCTAAAGACATGCATGCATTCATAAGACCAAGATTCTTAGCAAAATCATAACATGTTCATTGATGAGATTAATTTGAGTACATAGGCAATGGTAACAATTTCCAATGGTTAACCCCTACTGCCTACTGGCCTTTTATAGATTTTTCAAAAAGCAGATGACATTTTTCTCTCAATGCCCTAACTTTTGCCTAAGCTACCCTTTTCGGGTTTTCAGCTTAGTGGGCTTTATCGCATTGGAGGGCCCTAATTTTTGCCTAATTGATTTATGGAATACTGATCAGCCAGCTACACCCTAATTTTTGCCCAAGCAGTAGAGGACCACTCGCCAGGTGATTTATTCTTTGTTTCTTTTATTCTATGTGCTACTTTTTTATGATTTATTTCTTTTGACCTAGACATGATAACGCTTAAGCCTGTCTTGATTCACTAGATTCATGAACTCATTTCCATCCATATATAAGCTTGATTCCTGCTTGACCAAGGACTTTCTTCACAACAAACGACCCTTCCCAGTTAGGCCTAAATTTGCCCCTAGTGTTAGTGTTGACCTGGCGTAGCTGCTTGAGGACCAGATCACCCACTTTGAGAGGTTATTTCAGGTATCTAATTATGTTATTGTAAGCTTGAGCCATTCGCTGCTGGTACATCTATTGATGGTCAAGTGCTTTGAGCCACTTTTCATCTATTGTATTTAACTATTCATACTTGCCTCTTGCCAAATCTGACTCTTTTAACTGAGCTTCGAGTGCCACTCTCAGAGATCTTACTTCTATTTCAACCGCTAACACGACTTCCATGCCATATACTGAGGAGAAGGGTGTTTCATCGGTGGGAGTTTTTATACTAGTTTTATACCCCCAAACTATGAATGGAAGTTTATCAGCCTAGTCTCTGTAAGTAGCTACCATTTTTGACAAGATCTCTTTGGTTGACTTATTGGCGGCCTCGACTGCCCCGTTAGCTTGTGGCCTATATAGAGAAGATCTGTGATGCTTGATGTTGAACTTCTCAAATAATTCAGCCGCGACCCCTTGAAATTAAACCCCATTATCAGAAACTACATGGTGTGGAACTCTATATCGCGCAAAAATGTGTTTCTCTATGAACTTGGCCATTTTCTTGGCGATAATACTAGTTTAGGATTCAGCCTCTACCCATTTTGAAAAGTAATCGACTGTGACTATGATGAACTGGTGCCCATTTATTGACGAGGGCTGAATTTCACCGATTATATCTATCCCCCACACCGAGAAAGGCCAAGGAGTAGAACAATTATGAAGTTTGAATGAAGGTAGATGTTGTATATCCCCATGAATCTGACATTCATGGCATTTCCTAACTTTGTCAATGCAGTCGGCATTCATTATGGTCCAGAATTACCCCTATGAGCATTGGATTTTAATGATCCTTCTCACAAAAATATGATGAGAGCTAGATGATGCAATGTCTTTCAGGTGTTGTCCATCAGAGATGTTCCTACTACTGTAGAGTTGAGTTTGGCCAAAGTTTGGAGACCTAGTTTGCCTTTAGGGACCCGTACAGGTGCTGCTTGGTGGTACGGATCCACTGGTAGACTCGTACGGGTCATTATCTCCATACGCTTAGGAGGAGACCCGTACGGGTCGCCTAGCCTGTACGGGTGGGGCCCTTCCTGTACGAGTACCATTGTTGCCTAAACAGGCTCTTTTGGAAGGATTTTCTTACCTATTTTAGGGAAAAAGCAGGTCATGAATGTGATTTATTACGTTCAGACCTCCTTTCCCCTATAAAAAGGGGACTTCCCTTCACATTTCACGCACACTCTCCATAAAAAAGAAATATAGTAAAATTCTAGTGGTTTCTATAGGTATAGAAAATGTATAGTGGGGTCCAGGAGGCATAAAATAGGGAGAACACCCTTCATTTGAGGTTTTGTCTACATTTTATTCATTCCTACCTTCTTTCATTAGAGCTTAGGGGATATTCTGTCCACACAAATACTCTCCTAAATAGTCCGATTCTATCTTCTTTAGCCGGGCTCTCTCAACAGTAAAGGGATCACCTCAAAGTGGGTTCACGTCGAGAAGGTATCGCTCTTGAGTTTTAAAGAGACTCACATCTCAGTTATTTCATTATTATTATCGCTTGCTGCTTTTATTATATCTGTTACTTTCATTTCTTGTTTTGAGTCTGGTCCTAACCCGTATGAGCCTTGTTGGCACCATATATCCTCAAGGATATCAATTTGGTGTGCCATACTCACACAGAAGGAAATCCCTTTATATTTTACTTTTTTATCACCAATATTCTAATCTATAATCTGTAACTTATTTGAACCAAGTTTCTGCCTGGGACCAGACAGGACCCGTATGGTGATACCTAAATCCAACCAAACCCCAGTGGGCCCCGCCTCTTACACAGGCGCCAAGGGAGACCCCCCACATTGGCGACTCTGCTAGGAATATAATCTTTTAACTTGCAAAATGTTGGTTTGTTTTAAAAGATTAAAAGATTAAGATGAGCACCGAAAATCGATTAATTGATTCAGCCCGCTTTTGTTTTCATCATTTGAGAAAATTATCATACTCCATCTTCTTATCTTCTTCTCTCTTTAGTTAGATGTGCTCTTCTTCTAGTGCTAGGATAAGGTACCCTATTATTTCTGCAACACTTGTAACGGTGATACCTATGATCGCCAGAGATATTGGGTACACCTTAGTGGGTGGATCACTCATTGCCATCTCCCTCCAAAAGAGGCTCGATGATAAGGGAACCTTCTGCATCAAATTTTGATATGTCCCTACACCATTCTTATTGAAAGCCATAGAATTTTACTTTTTAGGCACCCTGATTTCTATGTGAGATTAGACTAAGGAAGAATATCCTCAAACTCGACGAGAGAAATAAGGACGGAATCGATCACTTCGCATGTGTTGTGATTAACCCCTCCATGCATCGTTGTAATTTGTGCATGCATACCATCTCATGCATGTACTGATCTCTTGGTTATCACCTCAGCCAAAACCAAACCTCAAAGGGAAAGAGCTTGGTTATGATTTCAAGTCCATTTGACTCGCATGTTAGTTCCTCAAGTGTACTTAAGGGTTGATCCACGTCAGTCCCCTGGTATCTCTTCCAACAGTCAGTTTAGTCTGGTTGATCTTTTTGCCTATCATCCTGAGGAGATATCTTGTACCCTGACTCTAGATTGCTAGATTAATGTTGAGGTTAAGAATGTTGCTACTAGGGAGGAGGTAAATGCATCGAGGACCGTGGTTAGGTCGGAGATCGCGAATGCCTTCTCTTAGTACTTGGGAAGTGATCAGTTCTTAAACTAAATGAATGATAAGATGCTAGCTGCCATCAGGGCAATCATGATCGAGGAGAGAAGGTCAAATGCTCCTATCAGAGCTCCAATAGTGAATGCAGTAATCAGCGAGCCAATATTGAGAATTACTCATAATCCCTTCACTCAGTTTTGATTGCCGCTAGTACAGACTCAGAGGGATTCTTCCAGTCAGTTTGGTTAATTTGGTTCTGTGGGTCCATTTGGTTCAGATAGCTTGCCATTACACTCAGTAGGTATAGTGACCCTTCAGTCGTCAGTCAGTTTTCTAAACCTAGCAAAGGGGTTTGTACCACCGCCATTTTAGTTTGGGGCATCTGGTCTGATCCCAAATTTTGTGGTCACGCCTATGGGGACGACCTTTCCTCAATCAGTAGGTTCACCCTTAGGTGCGATTACCCAATCAGAGGGATTAGCTATATCTTCGAAATTGCGTGACCTACTTTAGAAATTTCTTGGTACTAATCCTGGCTCCCAACCATCCATCCAAGTTGCTAGAGAGGAGGATTGGGTCCTTGAAAACTTTAGTATGCCTAGCATAGAGAAGTATAAGGGAACCGATCCCCCTCAATCTCACATCACCACCTATCAGAGGGTTATGAGGATCAGGAAGTTAAGTGATAAGTTCGCAGCCAAAATGTTCCCTTGCAGCTTGGAAGGTCCTGCTATCGAATGGTACAACACTCTATTAGACGAGGTAACCAGAAATTGGAAAGCTTTATCGGAGGCTTTTATCGAACAATATGGTTTCAATGCCACCATTAAAGCTAGCATACAGAATTTGGAGGTTGTCAAGCAGGTTCCCAATAAGAAGTTCAAGCCTTAATTTGATAGGTGGATTGCCACTCAAGTTCTATTGAAAGATAGGCTAAGTCTCCCAGAAATGATCGTGAAGTTAATGGATGGTGCCCTACCCGCTTATCATAAGGTCCATGGTATGGATAAATTCTCTAGGTACGTTGAGGTTTTTGAAAAAGCTGAGAAGTGGGAAAGGGTTAAGGAAATAGAAAGGGCAAGTATGCCGGCCAAGTCTTGGTTCAAAAAGAATGACTCTTCAGCCCCAACCCAGGCTTCTAAGTTAAAATCCGGTTTTAACCCTAAAATGACGGTAGTACTAGAAGAAATGGCTATAGTCAGTACCATTGAAGAAAACATTTCCCCTTGGAAAGCATCTTTGCCTGCCATCTTCACCAAGTTGAGGCTGCTCGGCCTTCTCTAAAGTATCAAGCCCTATGTCCCACCCAAACTTGAAGATAGAAATCGGTTTTATGCTTATCACGTTAGTAAGGGGCATAACACTAGTCCCTATAGGGATCTGCTTGAGGCTATTTGCTGTTTGATTAGGGATAAGAAGATTCAAGAACCCAAGCTTAAACCCAGCACCATGAATAACCCCTTGCCAAATTTTGAGAAATAGGCCACAACTGTTGAATCAGGCTTGCCCTCCTACCATGTCTTCAATATGATCTCTCAAGCTAATCCCATGATCCATTCAGTAGTGCCTTGCCAAATGAGCCAGCCCTCATTGACATCGATGCATTCGAGTTAGAAGGAGTGTATGATGAGGAGGCTATGTTGGTTCAATCGCAGCCAATTGATATCGATGCTTATGTATTGGAGAGTGATAGACTCCAGGGGCCGGCTTTGTTGGTGGAAGCCCCTAAAGGGAGAAATTACATAAAAAATGGGGTGTTGCATGTCACTCAAAGTGGAAGGATTCCTCCTGATCCTCTCCCAAGAAGAAGAAGGGGCAAAGATGTAGATATCTAGGTCATTCTAAGTACCGATCAGAGGCCAATCTTTACACCCACCATTGAAACTCAAACCTTAGCCGGCAATGAGAAGAAAGATTTGAAAGTCACCCCTCTCATCCAACAATTGCAAGTTACCCCTGCTAAGTACAGCATATGGCAGCCCCTCATTGACTCTGAGGATCATCGCAAGGGGTCTGATAGAAAAATTGTTGAGTATAGAAGCTACACCATCTACTACTCTCATTGAGGTATTCTCAATTATCAAGGGGTCTCCTCCTGATCAGATTAAACCCATCAAGTTCTATCCATCGGACCTCCCAGCCAAAGGAAACAAGCATAATAAGGCACTCTTTATTAGGGTGAAAATCTTTGATCATTATATTCCTTGTGTTATGGTGGATGATGATTTTGCTCTTAACCTCTGTCCAACCAAGATCCTTCCTCATTTAGGGCTGGATGAGTACATGTTGGAGAAGTCTAATACTGTTATAAGGGCATATGATGATATGAGGAGGAGTGTCGTTGGGGTCTTTGAAGCTAAAGTTATTGTTAGGGACGTGAAGTCCAAGATCCTGTTCACTGTTCTCGATATCCCCGTCACCTACTCATTACTACTGGGTCAACCTTGGCTCCACTCATTGGGATCCGTCCCTTCCACTGTTCATTAGAAAGTTAAGCACATCCATAATGGCAACCTACTGACCAATAATGCAGATGAACCATCCGTTATAGCGGCTATGGAAGCCAAGGAAAAGGAATCTAGGGTGGCTGTAGCTCACCAAGGCTCAAAATCTTCAGTTAAGGGGCATATATCACTCAAAATTGAGAAGATAACGATGAAGTAGGGTTATGTAAAGGGTAAAGGGCTCAGAAAGAATTTGCAAGGAATGCTGGAACCTCTCTCGCCTCTTCCATGGCCATTTAGGCTCGGTCTAGGGAATTATCTAGGTGTCATGAAGTCCAAGCCTCAGTCCTGCCTCATGATAGGAGCTGAAATCAACCAAAGGGAATTCATAGGTAAAGAGGAACCTGTCGAAGTTAGTGGCAAAAGGGTCCCTAGTTTTAAAATCTTCAGTAAAGTGTATGACTTCAAGAAAGGCTGCTTGATTGAAACCTCAGTCTCTGTGAAAGTATGTGGGAATGCTGAAGAAGATGAAATGAATGAGGCAATCGAGTCCATCACTAAAGCACTAGCGGTTCTTATGAGGAAGAATTGGAAGATGAATGAGAAAGGCAATCCCATCAGTAAGGCTGTCAAGAACTTAGCAAAAGCAGTTGCTGAGGAAACGCAAGCAGGCTTACGCACTAAGGCTACTAGTTCAGCTGTCAATCAACAAGATCCTCCGCTTGTGGAGGATGATTCAAATGATGTAATTTTTAATATTGCAAACATTTTTGATGCAAACAATGCCACTTATAAGGTATATCATGAATAATTTGTAAGTATCAATATCTTCATTTTTAACATGTCATAAATAAATAGATGCACATATCATTCACATTTTCCTCGAGTATTTCATTCTAATGACATCATGCCCTTATAACAACAACATTCTTAAAACTATCATCATATTCATCAATGAAGTTGACCTTGAGAGCAACGCAATGGTATATACACCCAATGGCTAAAACCTATCATCAAAAGAGAGATGATAAAGGTGCTTAGCAAACATGATAACAATTAGCCCAAAGTCCTTCTTTCTTTACTAAGGGGAAAGAGTACAAAAGCACGAAGACTCATGAAAACACCAACAACATAGAAAGTATTTATGGGGGCACAAAATGCATAGACCCTTCGAAAGCTCTAAAGAGAAGCTAGTCGCAAGTCAATCAAAAAGTTTTTGTTAAAGACGGTATCTACCTACAGAGATTAGGCTAATAGACTTCCAATCATAGTTTGGGGGTACAGAACCAATGTAAGAACTCCCACTGATCAAACACCTTCCTCCTTAGTATATGGAATGGCAGCTGTATTATTGATTGAAACAGAAGTAAGATCCCTAAGAGTGGCACTAGAATCATAGTTAAAAGAATATAATTAGGCAAGGGCCAGGTATGAATAGTTGAATGCAATAGATGAAAAGCGACTCAAGGCACTCGACCATCTCCAGATGTACCAATAGCACATGGCATGAGCTTATAACAACAGAATCAGATACTCAAAACAACCCCTCAAAGCGGGTGATCTGGTTCTCAAGTAGCTATGCCAGGTCAACACTGACTCTAGGGGCAAGTTCAGGCCTAACTGGGAAGGGCCATTCACCATGAAGAAAGTCCTTGGTAGAGGAGGGATCGAGCTTATGGATATAGATGGAAATTAGTTCGTGAATCCAGTGAATCAAGATAGGCTTAAGCGTTATCACGTCTAGGTCTAAAGAATTAAATCATAAAAAAGCAGCACAAAGAATAAAAGAAATAAAGAATAAAACACCCGATGAGCGGTCATCTACTGCTTGGGAAAAAATTAGGGTGTAGCCCACTGATCAGTATTTCGCAAACCGGTCAGGAAAAAATTAGGGCACTCCAATGTAATAAAGCCCGCTAGGCTGAAAACCCGAAAAGGGTGTCTTAGGCAAAATTCAGGGCATCGTGAGGAAAATGTCAGTTGCTTTCTGGAAAATCTATAAAAGACCAGTAGGCAGTAGGGGTTAACCATTGGAAATTGTTACCATTGCCTATGTACTCAAATTAATCTCATCAATGAACATGTTATGAGTATGCTAAGAATCTTGGTCTTATGAATGCATGCGTGTCTTTAGGTGAAATAATCGCTGGTATGTGAACATCAATTTTTCTCCACGTGTTATACATCATTGTATTCATCTTTATCACACATTTGCAATATTCAGAAAAGCCTGCTGGATTGAAAACTCAAAAGGGTGGTCCGAGCAAAAATTAAGACAAAAAGAAAAAGTCTACTGGGTTGAGCCATCAAGGACAACTCAGGCAAAAATTAAGATATCCTGTGGGATTGAAAACCTGAAAGGACGGTCTTGGCAAAAATTAAGGCAAGAGCTTGCTAGGTTGAAAACCCGAAAGGGCGGTTTAGGAAAAAGTTAAAGCTACAAAGAAAAAGGTCCGCTAGGCTAAGCCTTTAAGGATGACCTAGGCAAAAATTAGGATAAAAAGAAAAGAAAATAAATAAAATGTTCGATAGGTCATCTCACATCGAATGGCCTATACAAAAGTTAGAACTTAACCCAATCCCCTTGCTGCAAAATCATTGGACAGAATACAGGCTCTCAAAGCAACAATATTCAAATAGTCTCAATTCAAGAAAAATCCACATGCATAAAAGAAATATCAAAAGTTCCAATTAAGAAGTTAACAATAAAAACAAGCCACGTAGGGCCCATAAGTATCAAACTGTCCAGAAGGTAATCATAGCCTAAGCAGTCAGGGGATCTTATCCCTGGTGGCCTTCCTAAGTTTGGCCATGAGTATCCCCCAGCAGATCATCCATGTCTATGGTCATATGGTCCTCAGCTTCATCACCACCGGTACCCGGCTGGGCGGGGGCCCTAGTCTCCAAGGTTCTTATAGCAGCCCCGGCAACATCACTCCCCTCAATATGCTGATCCACGCCTCTCTGAGTCACTAGATATGTGAAAAGATCATCCTCGGACTCGACGTCAGAAGGGACCAGTGTCTGCCTCTCCTCAGTCATCCTCACTAGTTGACCCCTGAGCATCTCAATCTCAGCCCTCGCCCGAGCGGTCTCGGCCCTAGCTCGATCAGCCTCAGTAGTGGCTACCCACAGCTACTCCTCTAAAAATATGGCTCTCTCCTCAGAAGCATCCAAGTCTTAGGCAGATCTACTCTGCTCCATGGCCAATAAAGTCTGCAATAGAAATTATAAGATCAGTACACATATAAAAATGTCATGGCATGCATGCATAGTTTATTGAAATTTTGTAGGTAAAAGAAACTTACTGAAGCTAGTGCGTCTTGCACCAACAGTAGATCCCGCACTGAAAAATAACCTCAAGCTATCGTCTCAGCCTAAAAAATGGCCACCTAAAAAGAAAGGGTCTCTTTAGAATAAGGCATCTTAAACAGTAATAAACAGAGTTTAAGATAAAGGATTCTTTACATGGGTAGAGCTAGAAGGAGTGAAACCGATTGGACCGACTCCTCGAGCTTCTTGATAGCTCAATTCCCTGAATGGTCTAGGAGCCGGAAGAAAGTATCCAACTCATCTCGAAGGATGCCCTCTCTTGCAGATCCGGAGGATCGAGATCACTTTGCTGGCAGCTCAGGGGCAGTAGACCTCTTCCGTGTAAAAATGGGAGGTTGTAAATAGTGAGGAATCAGATTCCAGACCATAGTCAATTATAGAAATCAGTAAGGGATTCACAAAGGCCAAGTTAAAAGTATACCTGGGAAGAAGGAGTAGCTAAGCTAATCGAACCTCGGTGTCCCCGACTATAAATGGACCCCCACGGTCACCCCTCGATCCGCCCTCATCATCATCATCATCGCCATCCTCACCATCAGTCCGATGAAAATCTAGGGGCTCATTGTCATGATGGATCCTATCACAGGGTGGCATGAGGGAAGAATCAATAAACTCAATGTAGGAGAGCTCATCAGATAATATATGAGCCCCCTTGCCCAACAAGTACAACCCTTGATTGGTCCCCGACATGAGATAGGGCCAGAAGACACCAGTCGAGATTAGGGGGGATCGATCTTTCCACCATAGAACTGGTCCTCCACCCTCAGGTTCACTCGCCAAAGTACCACTCTAGGGAGAGTGGGGACTCTAGCACGAAGCGGCGGTCATCCACACCGGCCCGCATCTGCTCAATGGCTCCCTAGGTGGCTAGTCTCTCGTATGGATCTCAGACAACTAGCATGAAATGAATGCACTATGAGTATCATGACCTAGTGAATAAAGTTTCAACTAATGGTTTATCGAAATGTACAATGCAGGTTCAATAGTAAAGAAAATCACCCGATCTAAGCGCAGCTGGCATAAGAACTCTTGATACTGTGCCATAGTTAAGGGCTGATTCTGCCAAAGCCCCATCCACCTAGATATGATATGCGACATCTCAGGCTGAATGGGTAATTCCAGCCTAGGGATCAACTGATGCTCAAAAGCCCAAATCTGCAAGACAAAGTAAGGATTAGTTGCAACACAGTGTAGACAAAGGATTAAAGCACAAGAGATTAGTTGAGTATTTACCAGCAGTATTAGATGGTAAATCTTGAGCTCAGACTGCTCACCCTGGACCCTTACATCCAATCCATAGTATAGCTATGCTAAAATGGCCCGACATTAGTTCTTCTAAGGTACAGTCGCAAGATCCTCCATGGTAGAGAGCTAACCATAGTTGAGATTACCTAAGTAGATGAGAAAGAAGATAGTGGTAAGGAATGCCAGCAGGAAAGACCGGGCGTACTGGTCGCTCCTATCGGCTACAACAAGACTCGGCTGCCCGATCTAGTAAGCGTGTAAGTCCCCATACTTGAGCTTGTTCATCCCACCCAAATGAAGCCCAAGTAATCTGAAATTGTAGGCCTTCACCTCAGGCCAAGAATGCCACCGGTAGGCATAAACATCAAAATGGACCATGTCCCAGCTCCACGCCAAGCCTGTGGTGGCACACACATCCGAATGAGGAATAGTGACCTCCCCTATAGGTAAATGGAAGGTATGGGTTATCTCCGACCATCTCTCGGTCAGTGCTGAGAGAACACCAAGGGCCAGTGTCTAGGGGGACTGAGGGATGGCCCTGATGATGTCGCTAAACCCGAAGGAATCGATGCGGGTCAGTAGCTCTGTATCCCCTATAGCACGAATCTCCTCATAACATTTCCTACAAAAGCTCAAGGCTCCCACAGCCTTATATTGGAACTATAGAAATAGAGTCACAAATTAACAGGGTTAGAACACAGTAGAAAAATTAGAAATTAGAAAAGGATTGCAGACATCAAAGGAAACAAGATTTGGTCCCTGAGGACAGGACCTGTACAGAGTAGCCCCACCCGTACAGGTCCGTATATGGGACCCGCATTAAAATTAGGGCCTGTACGGGTCACCCCTCACTCTAACGGGTCCCCTGCAAGCAGTCCCTATACGGGCAAACTCCCCAAAAATCCAAAATAGCACAATCTCAACCAAAGTTCATCCAAAACTATCCTAAAATCATACTAGGCTAAAGTCGCATGCAAGAGGCTCTATTCCAAGGTCTAAAACACCCTAAATCTGGCCAAAATCCAAGGAATCACCAAAAGTTCAAAATTGGAAAACTGAGAATCGAATGGAATTACCTAGAATTTCAACGCGTGGGTATTAGGAGAAGGGATCAATGGCACTTTAGAAGCGGAGTAAGTCCCAAAAAATGAGTCTCCCCTATGAAACGCATATTCGACGGAAATCGGGCATTTGTAAAGCCTAGAATCACCAAACGGGGGCAAGTCCTCGAGTTTGATAGAGAAACGGCCGATCTTTGGGATCTTTTTATACATGTTTGATTAATTTTAGGAGAAAAATTGCCGGTTAATGGAGATAGGGAGTTTTGGTGTGAGGCAGGATATGAAGGGCTAATATGCCTTTTGAAACCCCCATCAAGGACCCGTATGGGTCCCACCCCACCCGTACAGGTCCATTTTTATGAGAACCATAGCCATACGGGTCTGGCCCACCTATACTAGCCCTCTCATGCCATTCAGTGGCAGATTTTTGCATCAGTGTTTCAATAAGCACCAGGAGTTCATCCAGTTCAAGCTTGGGGCCAACCCCACTCCCTTTCAACCTTATATTTCCATTATATTTGGACAAGTCCCCAAGCTCAACTTGAACCTTAATTGAAGGGGAAAAATATTTTTTTATTTTCACAAAAGTCAATCAAGAATCAAGGTAAGCCTTTTTTGAATTGATCACTAACAGGGATAATTTTTATAGGTCCATCCAAGCGCAGGAAATCCTTGCCCACTAGAAGAGGTTTTACCAAAGGATATTACTCTACTCCTCAGTAGCGGAGTCAATCTAGGGGCATCCCCCTCACCAAACTAGGGGCATCCCCCCACTTCCCAGTAGAGAGAAATAAAATCCAGGGGCATCCCTCATTTCCCAGCAGCGGAATAACCCAAGGGGCATCCCCCCACCTCCCTGTAGTAGAATCAAATCTAGGGGTATCCCTCCACTAATCTAGGGGCATCCCCTAATTTCCTAGCAGTGGAATCATCCAAGAGGCATCCCCCAATTTTCCAGTCGTGGAATTAAATCCAAGGGCATCCCCTCTTCAACCAAGGGGCATCCCTCCACTTTCCAAAAGTGGAATCAAATCCAGGGGCATCCCTCCACTTCCTAATAGCAGAATCGAATCAGGGCGTACCCCCCCACCAATCTAGGGGAATCCCCCCACCAATCCAGGGGCACCCCCACTTCTCGATAGCAAATTTGGTAGACCCTAGGGGCACTCGCCCTAAAAGCATTCCCCAACAACAAAACAAGCAGCCATCAGGCCAAACCAGACATTTCCCCCATAGAATTTTTGGTTTATTGCATCCACACTTATTTATTCTTAATTGAAGGGGCAAAAATATTTTTATTCTCATAAAAGTCAATTTAGAGAAGAAAGGTGTCTGCTTAGATAATGACTAACTCATAATTTGATTATTGTCTCTTTTTTGAGTTATTCAAAATCAACACCAGTCAGGAGAGTCATCCGCCTTAAGAAAGGGATACACCACTACCAGCTAGGAAAGTCATCCGCCTCAAGAAAGGGATACACAAATATCTTCCCTAGAGAAATCATCAGTTAGGAAAGTCGATCTGCCTTAGGAAAGGGATGCAAGGAGAAGTCATCCACCTTAAGAAAGGGATACACCATCATCAGTCAGGAAAGTCGATCTGCCTTTAGCAAGGGATACACACCTTCCCCAAGCAGATTCACAAGGGATACACAGTAGCAAAAGGAGAGTCGTTTGCCTCAGGAAATGGATACACAGTAGCAAAAGGAAAGTCATCTGCCTTAGGACAGGGATACACAATGGCAAGGAAAGTCATCCGCCTCAGGGAAGGGATACACAGTGGCAAGGACAGTCATCCGCCTTAGGAAAGGGATATGTAGTGGCAAGGATAGTCATCCACCACAGGAAAGGGATATATAGTGGCATGGACAGTCATCCACCCCAGGAAAGGGATACGTAGTGGCAAGGGCAGTCATCCGGCTTAAGAAAGGGATACACATTCCCCAGTAGAGTTACAAGGGTGTGCATCAATAAAGGAAAGAAGTTCACCACAAGGAAGGAACTCACTCAGGATATCACCTCAGGTATAATTTTTAAATCATCGCTCATATTGTGAGATCATACAGATCTGTATCTATGATGATCCTACGAGGGGCAGTCTGTGGGCACTGGATTTTAACGATCCTTCTCATGAAACTGTGATAAGAGCTATATGATTCAATGTCTTTCAGGTGTTTTCCATCAGGGATTTTCCTACTACTGTAGAGTTGAGTTTGGCCAAAGTTTAGAGACCTGCTCAGTGGTATGGATCCACTGGTAGACCCGTATGGGTCATTCCCTCTATATGCTTGGGAGGGGACCTGTACGGGTCCCCTATTACCCCGTATGGGTGGGGTCCCACCCTTACGGGTACCATTATTGCCCAAATAGGCTCTTTTGGAAGGATTTTCTTACCTATTTTAGGAAAAGGCAGGTCATGAACGAGATTTATTGCATTCAGACCTCCTTTCCCCTATAAAAAGGTGTCGTTCCTTCACATTTCACACACACTCTCCATACAAAAGAAATATACTAAAATTCTATTAGTTTCTATAGGTATAGAAAAGGTATAGTGGGGGTATAGGAGGTATAAAATAGGGAGAAAACCCTTCATTTATAGTTTTGTCCACATTTTATTCATTCCTCGCTTCTTTCATTAGAGCTTAGGGGAAATTCTATCCGCACAAATACTCTCCTAAATAGTCCTATTCTATCTACTTTGGCTAGGCTCTCTCAATAGTAAAGAGATCACCTCAAAGTGGATTCACGTCTTCAAAGAGACTCATATCTCAGTTATTTCATTATTATGTTGCTTTCATTTCTTATTTTAGGTCTGATCCTAACCCGTATGAGCCTTGTTGGCACCATATATCCTCCAGCATGTCAATTTGATGGAAGGAAATCCCTTTTTATATTACTTTTCTATCACCAATATTCTGATATGTAATCTGTAACTTATTTGAATCGAGTTTCTGCCTGGGACCAGACAGGACCTGTTCGGGTACCCCACACCTGTACCAGTACTCCCTGGTACCCGTACGGGTCATCCCCATTCGTACGGGTACCAGCCCCTAGGCAGAACCTCAAACTCATTTTTTTATTAGTTAAAATCAACCCAACTCACCTTTTGCCATGCGTTCATTTTCACTAATAATCCAATAAATCAACTCATAAAAGTTAAAATGTGTTTTCACAACAAAATAAGTTAAAGTGCTGATTTATGGTGTGCTATGAGCTGTGCTAACATCTGTGGATGCAGGGGAATTTATTTTCATTTTGTTTTATAACTTAGAACAAATGTATAGGTTCTCTTTGTAATTTCCCCCATTTTTCCCTCGGTTATAATTTTTATCCCCTATTTATTATTTGTGCTTTATTGTATTAAGCAAACGCATGTAATGAGTGTGAAAGAGTGTAGAAATAGAATGTCTGTGATAATTCCCTAATTGATGAAAACTAAAACAGATTTATGCGGTGAATGTAATTTTGAATCAACTAAATGAGAAATAAGTGACTCATCCGATACCCGAATCTCTAATCTAATAGGTATGAGTCTCTCGCCCAGAGGGAACCGTACCAAAACTCTTTCCTAAGTAGACAACTTGGGTGGCGACTCTATCAATTGTATCGAGATTTGGGTCTTAATTTTTTATTTATTAAAATTGGCTTATTGTGCAAACTTTAACTAAAAGTGTTTTATCATGCCTATATCCAACCAAACCCCAGTGGGCCCCGCCTCTCTCACAAGTGCCAAGGAAGACCCCCACATCATCGACATCTCACAACTCCATCCTCTAAATTTTTCTAGCTAAAGCCATCCCATTCATGTATGGGCCATAATCCCCTAAATGCGCCTGAGTCATTACCCTTTCTGCTTCCTCTTTTGTCAGACATCTCAATAATAATCCTTCAGCTGTCCTTTTGAAGAGATCCTTGTCAACTAGTCTAAATCATGTTGCTAACCTATTGAGAGATAGGCAATTTGAACCCGATGACCATTTGGGGAACTTCCCTTCCTTCAAGATCCTTTTAATATCGTCATACCAGCAGACCCTTAGCTCCTTTACAATCATAACCAAACCTTTTCATGAAATGGAGAATGAGCCATTTCTACTATAAGCAGACGGATTGGTTGAGCCTCTTCTCCCTCCCACATCAAAGCTAGGGTAGCCAAGGAATCAACCATCTAATTCTCATCCCTTGGTATATATTGGAAGAAGCATTGACTGAATTGTGCTAACAAATCCCAAACTGCTTCCACGTATGGTCTGAGTGACTCTTCCCTCATTTCCCATTTCCCACGACATGCTTTATTACTAATGCGAAATCTCCCATCACCCTGCCTTCCCTTGCCCCTACTTTCAAAAGAGCATCAAGACCCAAGAGACAAGCTTCATATTTGGTCCCATTGTTGGTGACTGGAAATTCTAGTCGCTTATTCAGTAGGATAACCTCACCTTACAGCGTGATGATGATACCCTAAGATAAGCCCCTTTTAAGTTCATAGCTCCATCAAAATATATGATCCATTCGGCCTTCTCAACTTTCACTTTTGCTAACTGTTCATCGAGAAAATCCAGGTTTTCAATATAATTAGACTCTATAGGTTGACTCGCCAAAAATTCAGCCACTACTCTCCCCTTAATGACCTTCTTGGTGATAGACTAGATATCAAACTCAGATAATAACAGAAGCCAATGAGATAGTTTCCCTGCCAATGTGGTAGACTGACAAAGATATTTCATTGGGTCCACCTTTGCAATTGCTTGAATTTTGTAGGACTAGAAGTAATGCCTCAACTTCTTTGTCAACCATACCATTATTGTGCAGGTCTTTTCCACTACCATGTATTTTGTTTCATATTCCAATAGCTTCTTGCTCAAATAATAGACAACAAGCCTGCTCTTATCCTCTTGTTCTTGAACCAACATTGCTCCTACAGACAACTCTTCTATGGCCAAATAGAGAATCAATGGCTTGCCGGGCATTGGAGGCTTCAAAACTAGGGGGTTCATGAGATAAGCCTTTATCTTATCAAATGCTATCTGGCATTTCTCATTCCATTCTATTGGTTGTTTCCTCCTTAATAACTTAAAGATTGGCTCACAAACAGTCGTTAGCTTGGCAATAAAATGACTCACGTATTAGAGAGATCCAAGGAATGATCTGACTTCCCTTTTGGTTCTAGAAATAGGTATTTCTTGAATAGCTTTAACCTTATTAGGGCTTGCCTCGATTCCCCTCTGACTGACGATGTGGCCCAAGAGTTTTCCTGATGTACCAAACACACATTTCTTTGGATTCAAGCATAGGTTGTACTTCTCAATCCTTGTTAAGAACCTCTCTAAAATCTCAGGGTGCTCTTCCCTTGTATTAGATTTTACTAGCATGTCATCTATATAAACCTCAACCTCTTTATGGATCATGTCATGTAGTAAAGCTATCACTGCTCTCTGATAAGTTACCCCTGCATTCTTCAGCCAAAAAGGCATTACTTTGTAACAATATACACCCTATTCTATGATGAAGGATATCTTAACCTTATCAATGATGTCCATTAGGATCTAATTGTATCCAGAGAACCCATATAAGAATGAGTACATTACGGCTCTAGCAGCACTATCTACTAGTACATCGATATGCGGTGATAGGAAATCAGCCTTAGGAGATGCCTTGTTCAAATCATGAAAGTCGACACACATTCTGACTCTCCTATCTTTCTTAGGAATCAAGCGAACATTTGATAACCATGTTGGGCACTCAATTACTTCAATGAATTTAGATTCTAATAATATAGCAACTTCAGATTTGATTTTATTGGCCATTCTGGACGTAACCTTCTTAACTTTTGTTTGACTGGTTTGAACTGGGGGTCGGTTGGGATGCGATGCATGGCAATTTGGCAATCTACCCCAGGCACGTCTTCATAGGACCAATCGAAAGCGTTAACATGTTTTCTAAGCACTTTTATGATCTCTCTCTTTTGGATAGGGGTCAGATCATTGGATATTATTACCATTTTTGGATTTTCCTCAGTACCCAAATTATTGTCATGCAATGAAGTATCATGAATGGTAAAAATGTTATGTGTATGGTCAAATGAATGCATGGTGCCATTAGGCAAAACTTCAAACAAGTAAGCAAAATCACTATTATTATCATTAGGATGCCCAAAGGCTACATCATTTTAATTACATATAATTGCACTGTCATCCTCCATAAGTGGAGGGTCTTCTTGGTCATTCATCAGAATGTGAGTTAGGTCACGATCTAGGTCTTGCAACTATTTCTCGGTCAACACATCATCTACATCTTCCCTTATGGCATGGGCTAGGTTTTTTAAGGCTTCCTAAATTGGTGTCTTCTTCTTATCCCCCAAGCATAGGATGGTGTATATTGAAGTAGTGAGGGTATCTATAGCTTTATCTACTTCAATCTTTAATGGGTCACTGTCTTCCATTTGTTTGGTACACTTTTTCGCTTCTATAGCCGCTTCGTAACTCTCAGCAATGGTCTTGTATTCCTTCGTAAATGCTATCTTGCAGAGGTGAGGAGGTAATCTGAAGATGATTAGGTCAACTAATTCCTTTTCTTGAGGTTTTCTTTTGAGCGCTACCACAGCTGTTAACCACCTATAAAAGTAACTATGGATAGGTTCCCCACTCCACTGTCTGATAGCTATAAGATCAAATATGGATGGTTCTTCTCTTGCTTTCTTGGTCTCCATGATGCCATTCCATACCCCACTTTCTTCTAATCTTAAGTTAATCATGGCTACTTTCTCCCCTCTTCTACGGGATTCACAAACTTTTCCTTTGTCAATTAGTGCTGTGATGGCCTTAAGGAGATCCTCACATACCCTAGTCAAATGATCAGGACTGACATGATATATGTAGAAATTGCCCCTCTCCTTAGGCTTTGGCTGAATGTATGGTCGGAGATGATCGATTAACTAGTATTTCCTTAAGGAGAGATGTCATCTGGAGTCATAGGATGGATCATTCAATCGTGGGTCATGCCGTAGGGTAAACCCATAATATAAGAAAGGATTGTCACGTTTGGCATGACAATGAGGTCTGGCCACTAACTCAGGTCCATGCTGTGGCAAAATTGCAAAATCGCCTCTTGACGGAGCGAATGAGTCCCACTACCAACTATGCGAAACGTTGGGTTCGATGGTTGAAAGGACTGACCAAACTGAGCCATGATAGTGATCAGGATGGGTGCTGGATATTATTATCAGTTTCTTATCTTGAGCTAAAGTAGTAACCAAGAGATCAGTACATGCATGGGATATAATATACATGCACAAATTACAACGATGCATGGTGGGGTTAATCCCAAGGGTATGTAACACAACACATCCATCCTTAGGGTATTCTTCCTTAGTCTAATCTCACACAGAAATCAGGGTACTTAGAAGGTGAAATTCTAAGGCTTTTGATAAGAATGGTGTAGGGACATATCGGAAGTTGATGTAGAAGTTTCCTATTGCATCAAGCCTCTTTGGAGGGAGATGACAATGAGTGCTCCACCCACTAGGGTGTCCCTAATTCCTGGCGGGCATTGGTAACACCTTTGTGAGTGTTGCTAAAATAATAGGGCACCCTAACCTAGCACTAGAAGAAGAGCGCATATAACTAAAGATAGAAGGAGTTGAGAAAATAGAGTGTGGTAGTTTTCCCAAATGATGAAAATAAAAGCGGGTTGAATCAAGTAAATGATTTTGGTGCTCATCTTAATCTTTTAAGCTTTTAAAATAAAAAAATTTTGCAAGTTAAAAGAATGAATCCCCAATAGAGTTGCCATTGTGAGGTGTCAATGACGTGTAGGTGTCCCTTGGCGCTTGTGTGAGAGACAGGGCCCAATGGGGGTTTGGTCGGATGAGTCACTTATTTCTCATTTAGTTGATTCAAAATTACGTTTATCGCGTAAAACCATTTTTGTTTTCATCATTTGGGGAATTATCATAGAAATCCTATTTCTATACTCTTTTACACTCGTTACATGCGTTTACATATTACAATAAAGCACAAGCAGAAAATGGGGGAATAAAAATTACAATCGGGGGAAAATGGTAGAAATTGCAAAGAGAACCTATACATTTGTTCTAAGTTATAAAACAAAATGAAAATAAATTCCCCTGCATCCACAAACATTATCACGATTTATAGCACGTCATAAGTCAGCATTTCATAAAAAAATGTGATTATGTTAGCATGGCAGTTTTACGATCGATAGTACCCGGGCGGCTTCAAGAATCGGAGTGAAATAATAAGTCTTCAATGTATTTTGTTGTGAAAACACATTTTAACTTTTGTGGGTTGATTTATCAGATTATTAGTGAAAATGATTGCACGGTATATGGTGAGTTGGATTGATTTTTAACCAATTAAAAATGAGTTCTGGGTTTTATCTAAGGGACTGGTACCCGTACGGATGGGACGGACCCGTACGGGTGCCAGGGAGGACCGGTACAGGTATGGGGGACCCATATAGGTCCTGTCTGGTGCCAGACAGAAACTCAATTCAGTTTAATTTATAGATTAACAGATTAATGGTAGAAAAATAAAATAAAAGGGATTTCCCTTCGTATAAGTATGGCGCACCGATTTTACAACCTAGAGGATATGTAGTGCCAACAAGGCTCATACGGGTTAGGACCAGACCCAAAGCAGGAAATAAAAAGAGCAAATATAATGGAAGAAGCAAAGAATAATAATAATAATAATAATAAAATAACTGAGATGTGAGTCTCTTTGCAACTCATGAGCGTTACCTTTGCAGCATGAATCCACTTTGAGGCGATCCCTTTGCTGTTGAGAGAGTCTGACCAAAGTAGATGGTGAAATAGGACTATTTAGGTGAGTATTTATGTGTACAAAACCTCCCCTAAATCCTAATAAACGAAGCTAGGAATGATTAAATGTGGACAAAACCTCAAAGAAATTTTTTTCCCTATTTTATACTTCCTATACCCCCACTATACCTTTTCTATACCTGTAGAAATTGCTAGAGTTTTAGTATATTTTTCATATAAGTTGTGTGTTGTGAAATGGGGGGAAAAGGCCCTATTTATAGAGTGAGATTCAGGTCTTAATGCAATAGACCGCATTCAAGACATGCCTTTTTCTGAAAATGGAAAGAGATTACTTTTGAAAGAGGCTGATTAGGCAATCAGAGGACCCGTACAGGTAGGTTCTCACCCGTACGGGTATTAGGGGACCCTTAAGGGTCCCCTCTATGTATATGGAAGGTAATCCCCATACGGGTATATCAGTGGATCCATACCACTAAACAGGACCCGTATGGGTACCTAAGGGCAGGCTAGGTCTCTGGACTTCGGCCAAACTAAACTCTGCAGTAGTAGGAACACCTCTGATGGACAACACCTAAAAGAAATTGCATTATATAGCTCTCATCATCGTTTCATCAGAAGGATTGTTAAAATCTAGTGCTCACAGTTGTCACCTGGCACACCAATACGTTGTAAAGGAAAGCCTTTTTTCGGCAAAATCTTGCCCATACTTCGGTAATCCACATGAACCTTTGCCCTTCCACCTTTCTCGGTGACTATGATGACACTAGCTAACTAGGTTAGGTATTTGACAACTTCAAATGCTTGTATTTGATCGACTTGGAAATCTTTGTTTTAATATTTTTTAGAATCTAAAACAAGTTATAATGATTTCATCCTTTGAGTCCCTTCTGGCTATAATTAGTGGAGCTTTTACTCGACTAGACGAAACTTTAGAGCGGTCAAAGTACAAGGCTTGGTGATATGGCGACCAACCTTAGGCATGTTTAGGTGAGACTAGGTGAGGGGGTTATCGAGATCTTTAAGCACTTTATTTATCTGTCTTTTTCTTGTAGAGGTTAGGTCATTAGAAATTGTTACGATTTTAGGTTATCACCTGTACTCAAATTTATTTCATTTAAAGAAACGTCATGAAAACCAAACATGTTATGTTTATGATAAAATGAATGCATGGACCCATCGGGTGAAACATCAAGCAAATAAGCAAAAAAAGAGTCTTTGATTGAATAAAAATGCCTTAAAGGCAGAGTTGTTCACATCTAAATACTAAAAAAAGGAAAATTACATCATAAGATAGTCGTCCTCCACAGGCGAAGGTTCTTGATTGGTAGAGCTGGTAGGTTAAGCATCCTTGGTAGCTTCCATTAGTGTGTAGTCTAGATCGAGACCTAAAAATTTCACTTGTTTGGCTGATAACTTGTCTCCTTCATTCATTAGAGACCTCGCGAGATTCTTGTCGGTGCTGGTGATAGAACTAGCTTTCATAATGACGCTAGCTAAACTGGAGAAGACTATGGCCAACGCAAATTCCTCAGGGAGACCGGAATTGATCGTACTCACCCCACTATTAGAGCTCGGTGATGGTTTCTCCTTATTACTGGTCTTTGTAGTTGGCTAATCCATTTTTCCTTCTCTTATCAAACCCCAAATGGCCCTGCCCAGAGGTTTGCATTAATCTATTTTGTGACCTGCCTGAACATGATAGCGATAAAAATTCCTTTCCTTTTCGGGTGTAAGAGAACGATACTCACGAAGAGATTTAAGCATCCCCCTCTTTCATAGTCTGGCAAACATGATAGACACTAAGAAGGAGTTTACAAGGGGACACAAATGCTTTCTGACTAGGTGTTCAAAAAGGTGTGGCCTAAACTACAAAGATATTAAGTTGAATTACTGGAGCTTTGCCTTTGGAACATATGGCCCTAATGAGATCCTTCAGACCACTACCTCATTTTGGTGAGCCAGAAAGCAAGAGTGAATTTATATGGTTACATACTTTTTTGGGCTCAACTATCTTTCCTTCCCTTACCAAGTGGTCGATGTCTTAAATCAGAGTTCAACATTTATCTATGGGGTGACTGGTTGGACATGTTACTCGTAAAACCTGTCCCTTTCATCAGTTGTGGGATGTCTCCATGGCCGGAATGGTTTAATCTTACCGTCTTTCCTTAATTTCATGTATATGTCCCCCAATTGTTCTTTCCACGGGTACGTGTTGTACTTTGTTTTAGTTGCCTCTTGTATGGGTGCCTGATTAGCAACCCGAACTTGATTGGGGGGAATGTGATCCAACTTCTTCTCTTGCGTAAGTTGTTCTCTCATTTTAGCCCAAGACGGGATATCGCGTGACTTACCAATTCCTTCCCCTCCTTTGGGATTTTCATTCAGTCCTCTTTAAGTACTAAAAAACAAGAACCTTCATAATAGAGCCTCTAATTTGGGTGTCATGCCCAAAGATTGCATGACCTGGTTGTTGGCTCGAGGAATTGCTAATTGATGCGAGGGAGACTCAACTTTAGATGTCATACCCGGAGATTGCATGACCTAGTTGCTAGATAGAAGAGAAGTCAATCAGTGCCAGAGGGCCTCAACTTCAGGTGTCATGCCCAGAGGTTGCATGACCTGGCCGTTGGATGGAGGGGGTGTGCCAAACTAGAATGGTGAAGCAAGCGATGAGGTTTAAACTTGTGAACTAACTCGTAGATTAGAATTAAAGGGGTTTTATGGATAAGTAGTCCCTTTTGGAGCAACAATAAATTAAGTAGGAGCAAGAGAAAAGGACTTTGGAGGCATCTGAGGTTGAGCTAAATTCTCATCTAGTTGGAATAGACCTGATCAGGACTGGATGGGTGAATTTGATCGAGCTGGCTAAAACTAATCCGGGGTTATTGGGGTCAATTAAGGCTGATACACACTAGTGAGAAAATCAGGCCTGGAGGTGTATCATGAAGCCTAATTTGGATAAGTGAACATAGGCGGTTACGACTGTGAGATATCCTAACCAAACTAAAATGGGATCAGCGAAGGCTAAATGGGTTGTTGCATATACTGAACTGGCTGAATTGGCTGGACAGTAGACCGAGTCTGAAATGACGAAACCTAAACTAACCCATTCTGAGTGGCCTCTAGTTGTCCCTGAGCTTGAATACATACCCTCGCAATCCTTTGGACACTTCTTTTCTCTTCTAAAACTGCACGGACCGAATCTTGGATCTACCCCTTAATTATATCTCAGAACTAATCAGATCGGAGAAACACTGTCATAGTATTGGCAATTTTAGAACTCAATGGGACTGACCCTGATTTGGCGGAGGGGGAGGAGGAGAAGTACCCTCGGATGGAACCCCATCAACTATCAGTAAATCAGACATAGGAACAAAACCAGGTTCTGAAACTAAGATTGAAACTGAATTTGGACTCATAGAACAACAAACTAGACAATGATCAAATATGTGCCAAGTTGGACTAATACGGTAGCGGTGCCTTGGTCTAACTCTCTCTTTCTAAAATCGAAAGATGATCAGCCCGAATCGAACCATAAATGAAGTGATTGATTACATAATAATTCTAGTGATTAATGCCATATATACCAGGGTGGCTTAGAGAGGTAGAGAATAGAAAAGCTTATAATGCGAAGCTTAACCCCAAAATATGTGAGACGTGTGAATCCCTTACTATGCCTAGTGAACTAGATATGGGTTATCGAGACTCAAACGTTCTCAAGCATTTTTTTAAAGTCCCCCTTCAAGCGAAAGGAGAGTAGAGGTAAGCAAAAGAGAAAAATTAAAGTCGGCCACAGGCGGCCTATGCATGGGTTTTGCATGAATGAGCATAACACAAGTAGCACACAAAAAGCGAATAAATCTCTTCCAACTTTATGACTACCGCGCAATGCCGTTCAAAAGATCTGGAGCTTAACTCAAATGCCAACGAACAACAATTGAGTATGCGACCTAAGTCTAAATTGATTTGGTGAACCTAAGGGGAAGTTGCTATATCTAGATTTATTGTGGTTCGTAGTCTAGTATCGTGGAATGATACTATAGAAGGGTCTTGTTTATCTTGATTCCGTGTAACTCAACCACTCCTCAAATGAGTGCTACCACGGGAATTATATGTTGGTTGAAACAAGTGATCACCCCATAAATATCGTCAATTCCTGGTGGGCATGAGGTATATAAGTGAGCTTCACAGGGTGAAATAATGACACCTTAACTTAGTAGAGTCGTCTAGATACGCTATGGATTCAAAAGGAATGATAGATAAAGCTTTGGTTTAAAAATGATTTCACAACATCATCAAAATCCTTTAACCAATTTTGAAAATGAAAGCAATTTTTCAAATTTTACGTTAAAAGGAAATCCCCAGCAGAGTCACCACTGTGAGCGGACGACCTTTTTCCGCCCCAGCCCACGTGAGATGCGGGAAAGGGGTCAATTAAAAAAGTGCTGTGAAGTGAGTCGGAAGGATTGATCCTCATTTTAGGCGTGATGAAAATTGATTTGATAAAATCGATGTTGAAGTTGAATTTTAGTCCAATTTGCATGTTAAGAGATACGAGACCTGAAATCCCGCATTTTAAGACATAGTCGCCACCCAGTTTAGCTCTACTGGGAATTTAGGTACGATATTCCCACCGGGTTGTTAGATCGTACCTTAAAACAGAGATTCCAAGTTCGGATGATGTTGCTTACTTTTCATTTATTGAATAAAAAACTTTTACATTTTAATAAGCACGAATTTAGTTTTATGCGATTTAAATCTGATTAATATTTGGAATTTTTGGTTTATATAGCCATACATCACACAAAAGCAGTAAATAAAGTAAGAAAATTAATTATTACATGACTTTACAAATACCTATACATTTTTCTAATGCGGGAAAATAAATAAAGCGAATAAATAAATAAAAGGGCAAAACCGGGTCCTAATCGAACTTACCAAATCGGACCCAGCTCCAAACGAGGCAAAACATACACGAATAACCGCAAATAATGCAAAAATAAATAAATGCAGAAAAATAACGCAAACAAGGTAGAAAAACATATTTTTGGATTTTTTTTGGGACTAACAATGCAATTATTCAGACATTTAAATAAGCATATAAACAACCTAATAATCAATAAAATAAACTAAATAACCTAAAATAATAAAGGAAAAGTCAAAAAAGCAAGAAAACGATAAAAAGGGCTAAAAACACAAAACAAGGACTTTTCGACATTTTTGCCAGTTCAGATTCTAGAGTGGCCCCTAAGATGCTACAGTGGCAGCTCTAGACGCTGCCGTTGCAGCGTCTCAAGCTACGCCGTAGCATCTCAAGGTCCGCCAGAGCATTTGGCTTAAAAAAGTGTCACAAAGCCCAAAATCGATATTTTTACACCCGAAAATTCAAAGTTACTGAAATTTTAAGCCGATTCTCACAATTTTTCAGTAGATCTCGACTTAAAATGATGAAATAACTTTGATTTCTCAACTTTGGTATATAAAGACGGACCCAAAAATACCGGTGAAGATATTTGTAAAAATACCGAACAAAGGGAAAAGAACCACAAATCACAACCAAGAACAGCCAAATAATAAACTAAAGTGAATAAAAGTAGATTGGAACTCAATTTAATGTGAATCCATATTTTGAGACTTGAACCGGTCGTTTGGCAAGCTTTGTGACGAATTTGTGACGAAATAGAGATGAACTTAGTGACGGAATTTAGTGATTTTGTGAGAAAAAGTCTCTAAACCCTATTTAAGCTCGTTTTAACCTATGATTTCTAATTGATTTTAATGATTAAGCTAAAAGATTAAGCTAAATAACCCTTAAGAATCTGCATTGATCAGATTTCTCAAGTTTTATATGGCTTTCTCTCTTTAAAAACTAAGAGATTCAAAATGAGAAATTAGATTTTTAATCTCACAAAAAAAGTCCTAAATTAGGTGATTAAATTTGTTTATATAGGCCTTACTCACTCCAAATTACTCAATTAGTCCCTAGAAATGCAAAGATTCCCAAAAAAATTAAGTTTATCCAAAATTAGAGAGAGAAAGATGAACCTGATGACGGACTCCAGAAGTCCGCGTAGCTTCTTGGATTGAGACACTGCAGCTACAGCAACTCACCGTGCGAGAGCGCAGTGAGATGCTGCAATGCATCGCGAGACGCTACGGCGGCAGCGCCTCGCAGCTGTACGCCGCATCTCGGCGACGTAGCCACATCTCACTTAGATGCCTTATGAGCATCTCGCCGCTCCAACAGCGTGCCTACGAGAAGGAAGACGGAAATTTATTTTTTTATTATTATTTTTTTTATATTTTTTATAATAATTTTTTTAATTTTTTAATATCTTTAAAGCATCTATATTAATTAACGGGTTAAGGGAAATGACACGATTAAAGTCCCAATTTTGTCACAAGAATACTTGCTAAACACAATTTGACTTTGAAATAATAGAACAACAGGCCAATCATTAGGTCAGAGCGAAACGCGATCATCATTCCACGGGTCACTAAAAAGCCCGTACTCACAAAGCCATCTGTAAGGGACTTGGTAGCAATCAAGCAATGGAATGGTGAGCTTGTCCATTTCCAAAGTTGGTTGTCTGTCTTAGTGGCCCTTAAGAAGAAACCATATGAGAACGAGTTGACCGATATACTTGTTTTTAGGCTACTCCCTCATCTCCACAACGTTGTGTTCGTAACAAAATACAATACTATTCCCAAATGTTATGAAACAGTCCTACAAGTGGAGGAGCATTTCAAGAAGATAAGGGCCAATGACCCATTGAAGATTGAGATAGATAAAGCCAGTGATATGCTCACCACCTCAATGTACACTCTTTTGAGCTTAGGGGATAATAGGAAGGCGCCCATCCATGAAGCTTTGAGGAATTTGGCCCAAGTTACAAGAGTCACTATGGACGATGTATTAACCGAAGAACAGTTGCAATTTTTGGACCGTGACCTGACCTACCTTTTGATGAGTATTCCCGAAGACCCTCCGCTTGTGGAGGATGATATTGTAATATTTAATGAAAATGATGTAGCCTCCGAGCATCTCAATGATATTGATAACAATGATTTTGCATACTTGTTTGATGTTTCACCTAACGGCACCATTCATTCATCGGACCATACGCATAATGTTTTTAACATTCATGATGTTTCATTGCACGAAATTGACTTGAGTACTGAGGAAAAACCAAAAATTGTAAAAATAGCCAATGACTTAACCCCTACCAAAAAAGGTGAGATGGTAAAAGTTCTTAGAAAATGTGTGCTTAATTTTGCCTGGTCCTACGAAGACATGACCGGGGTAGATCACCAAATCTCCTAACATTGTATTCCAACTGATCCAAAATTAAAACTAGTCAAGAAAAAGTTGAGGAGAATACATCCAGAATGGGCCGACAAGGTTAAGGTAGAGATTGCGAAGCAACTCGAGGATAAGTTTATTGAGGTAGTTGAGTATCCGACTTGGTTAGAAAATGTAGTCCCAGTCCAGAAGTAGAATGGTAAGGTTAGGAGTATGCGTTGATTTCCATGACTTGAATAGAGCTTCTACAAAGGATGATTTCCCATTACCTCACATTGATGTGCTAATAGACAGTGCCGCCCAAGCTGCAATGTATTCGTTCTTAGACAGTTGCACTGAGTCCAACCAAATCTTAACGGACATTATCAACAAAGTGATAATGATGGCCTTCATCACATAATGAGGAGTATAATGCTTCAAGATAATGCCATTTGGGTTGAAAAATTCAAGGGAGACTTATCAAAGGGTTGTGATGGCCCACTTGCACTACAGGATCCAAAAGGAGGTGGAAGTTTATGTGGATGATATGTTAGGGAAATCCAATACAAGGGAGGGCCATCCCAAGATCTTGGACAAGTTCTTGACTAGAATCGATAAGTACAATCTCTGTTTGAATATGAAGAAGTGCATTTTTGGGGTGATAACGGGAAGCCCTCGGTCACATCATCAGCCAAAGGGGAATTGAGGTTGACCTTGTTAAAGTCAAGGCAATCCAAGAATTGCCTATTCCTAGAAATGAGAAGGAAGTTAGGTTATTTCTTGGGTCGCTTAAGTACGTGAGCCGATTTATAGCCCAACTTATGACAACTTATAAGTCGATCTTTAAACTATTGAGGAAAACGCAACCTATAGAATGGAATGAGCAGTGCCAGATTGCTTTTGACAGAATTAAAGCATATCTTATGATTACCCCAGTGTTGAAGCCCCCAATACCTGGTAAACCACTTGTTCTATACTTGGCCATAGAAGAATCATGTGTGGGTGCTATGTTTGTACATGGATTGTTGGGAACTGACAGTCAGATTGAACATGCATAACAGGCATGGCGGAAATTCAAAATTTTATCCCTATCCCCAGGAACTCCTATTAGTTGGATATAAATTAATGAAAGCCTTAACTAAATAATTCTCTACCTAGGTTAGCATACAAAAGGGCTAGGCATACCATAATTCCAAATTATATCCTAGCATGTATATTTTATGCTAAGCATGTTATAACTATAAGCTATAACCTAAGCATGTTATAACTCTAAGCTATAACCTAAGCATGTTATAACTCTAAGTCATAACCTAAGCATAAAATAAAATAAGAATGCAAAAATACCTAAGCATATTATTAAGTCTAAAAATGCTTAAAGATAAAGACCTAATAATAAAAGAGAAAGAAAAAGAACTTACCAGTTGAAGCGTGCTTTAGCAGAACCCTCTTGCACAAGCCTCCAAGCGTAGGACAACCTCTATGAGTATCCACAGGAACCCAACCAACCAAAACCACCCTAGGAGGAAGAACTAAGAAGCCTCGAGTAGTTGCTAGGCAACTCCAGAAGCCTCACCCGAAAATATAAATTAGAGATGCCCGAATAAATTCAGGCTCCTTAAAAATAACTTGCTCAATTACCCGAGAGATTATTCTTTTTGAATCTTGCTTAGGATTTATGCTCTGAGCTGTGATGCACCGAGAAAGGGAGGACTAGGTGCCTATTTAGAGGCTTGTAGAAGCACACTTCCAATGTGGGATTGGGCAACATTTGCCTAATTCCCATATGGGTCAACACGTAGACCCCCATGGGTCCGCGGGTTGACCCGCACGCGGCGTACTTAGCACGCTGCATGCTGGGCTGCCAAGGCAGGCTAATATGGCCTGCCTTGTCCCACAAGTCGGGCTTGTAGGCCTTTTTCCTACAAGCCCAGCTTATGGGCTAGGCTGCGCTATGCTGATCACACCCAGCACTGCCCAGCAGTGCTGGTGTGACCAGCGTGTGGGCTTGGCCAAGTGCTAAGCCCACAGCCCCTTTTGCCACCACTTGGGGCCCCAAAGCTTTAGGCCCCAATCCCACAGGGTCTTACCCTACTGTATCGATTGGAAAATTCATTTTAGTCCCCTTTTTCAATTATTTTTTTTCCGACTTGAATGAATTAGTTACCAGTAAAGATAAATTTCTTTGTCCCACCAAAATTCATTTAATCAATTACAATTTATTTTATGACTTTAATTAATTAGTTACCGGTGAAAATAAATTCCTTGTTTTATACAAAATTGATCTAATCAATTTTAACCAGTTAAATAATAATCCAATTATTATTTATATTATATTTTCGTAATAGAATAAATCTATTAGTTCTTTACTTAGTCCGATGAAGGTCCAATGTGTGTGACCTTATAGGATCCCGAAGTATTGAGCTGTTAAGGCTTAACGAACCCTTGTTCTAGCACAACTATTGGCTCAGGCTTCTAGACCGTTAATAGAACCCGATTACCTTAAATGACTGTAGTACACCTCTAGCAAGGGTCTACCATCCCCCATTACTTGGAACGTCATTTATGCTTATGACTTAATCCCGGTTAATGCAATAGTTATCCAATGCGATGAACTCCTTCCATTCTATAATATTAGTACGATCTGGTTTATAGGGTTCAGTTAAAGTGTTAACCCACTAATAACAAGGTTGCTCCAAGCTATCCCAGTTATTTACTTGTTACAAAAGTATATTGGCTTTTACCGTAGTGTGTTTGACTAGAAACCATTTCTATCAAACACATACTCTGATCAGAGGTTTATGACAATCATCACTTCAACACCCTATAACACCCATCCTTAATATATCCGGAGCGATGGATTCTTTTCGACTACTTAGCTTACCAACGTGTTTTAATCACAGTACCTGTAATCACCCATAACACCCTAAATTAACGAGTGTGTAGAAATGACCCAAAGTATAGCAATAGTACCACACAAGGTAACTAGTATCTCAAGTATGAGGATATTAGCAAAGCTTATTGCATGAAGATAAACACTAACACATTGATATATACACCAACTGTTTATCTTACCGTAGACTCCAATATATCTTCCAGATATATCCATGTGCCAAACTTAAGGCACCACCTTCAGTCCTTAGGAGATTGACTGCTTGAACCCTTTCTAAGAAAGTTGACCACATGCTAGTCTTTCCACTTCATCAATATCCTTTCTTGATGAAACTATGACTAGGGATAGTTTAGACATAATCATAATTGCACATGAAGCAGGTTCCACCAGATATAGTACAACTATAATTTCTCTGACTTTATGCTATGATATGTCTAGGACTTTTGCATACATACATCAATGAATATATTTTAACCAGCTATAATATATAAATACAAAGACATTGATATAAACAAAAGATTAAATGCCTTTATTTATTAAACAAATTATTCATACTATTACATAATTAAGATATATCGCCCTAATTGCCTTAAGGGCATACATCATATCCAACAAAATCCCACTTGCACCAAGGCCAATTAGCCATATGTCTTAATCCATATGCTTTAACATGCTGGTCATGCTTGATTTAAGTCAATGGCTTTGTCTGACCATCCATGAGGTTCTGATCAGCAGGTACATATTCTAATCTTATTATCTTAGCATCAACAATCTCCCTGATTATATGATACTTTCTGGATACATGTCTATTTTTTTATGAGACCGTGGTTCCTTTGCCTGAGCTATGGCACCATTGTTATCACAATACAAAGTAATTGGATCAACAACCTCAGGCACCACACTGTGATCACCAATAAAACCCTTTAACCAGACAGCTTCTTTTGCCACTTTGCATGCGGCAATGTATTCAGATTCCGTGGTTGAATTAGCAGTAGTTTCTTGCTTGGAACTCTTCCAGCATACCGTCCCTCCATTTAACACAAACACAAAACTTGACTGAGACTTGAAGTCATCCTTGTTAGATTGAAAACTTATGTTAGTGTAACCTCTGATTTTGTGGTCACCTTCTCCAAAAATCAAGAACTCATCCTTAGTCCTTCTCAAGTACTTAAGAATTGCCTTGACGGCTATCCAGTGCTTTTCACCTGGATCTTACTAATATCTGCTCGTATAGCTCAAAGCCTGAGAGACATCTGGCCTAGTATATATTATAGCATACATGATGGATCCTATCGTGGATGCATAGGGTATATCCTTCATGCGAATTCTCTCTTGAGCTGTCTTCAGACACTCACCCTTATATAGGTTAATCCCCTTTATCATTGGGAGATAACCTTTCTTAGAATGCTCAAGGTTAAACCTATTCAATACCTTGTATATATATATATACTTTGAGAAAGACCTAACAACCTCTTGGATCTATCCTTATAGATCATTATACCCAATATAAATGTTGCTTCACCAAGGTCTTTCATGGAGAATTTCTTTGACAACCATACTTTAACATTTTGAAGAAGAGAAATGTCATTTCCTATTAGCAGAATGTCATCAATATACAATACTAGAAAAATGGCCGCACTCCCACTAACCTTCTTGTAAACACAAGGCTCATTAGCATTTGGGAAAATATCTAGTTCCCGGATTGTTTGATCAAACCTTATATTCCAACTCCTTGATGCCTGCTTAAGTCCATAAATGGTTCTTTGTAGCTTGCGCACCTTCGAGCCATTCTAAGATGTAAAACCCTCAGGCTGTGTCATATATACATCCCGGTCTAAATCCCCATTCAGGAAGGCTATTTTAACATCCATCTGCTAGATCTCATAATCATAATGAGCAGTAATGGCGAGGAGTATCCTTACGGATTTAGGCATGCCTGCAGGTGAGAAAGTTTCATCATAGTCAATACCTTCCCATTAACTATAACCTTTCACAACCAACCTTACTTTATAGGTAATTACATTACCGTCCATGTCTGTCTTCTTCTTGAAGACCCACTTGCACCCAATTGGTCTAACCTCTTGCGGTGCATCAACCAAATTCCAAACTTGGTTCTCATTCATGGAATCCATTTCTGATTTCATGGATTTTAGCCAATTATAAGAATCTAAGCTCTTCATTGCCTTATCATATGTCCTTGGTTCATCATCCTCCATGAGATACAGCTCCTTATCATCAGTAATGATAAAATTATATCTCTCGGGACCCTTATGAACATGACTTGATCTTCGCAATGATTGAGTTTCAACATGTTGTTCTTGGATCAGACCTTCCTATGTATCCAGAATAGGGTCAATCAGTTGATTGTCTATTTCCTCCTCTTGAATTTCCAGTTCAATATTGCTCCCACTGACTTTTACAAGTGAGTGTTCCTTTTCAAAAAAGTGAGCATTCCGAGGCACAAATACCTTTTGTGCTTTGGGTTGGTAAAACAGATATCCAATTATTTCCTTTAGATATCCAATAAACAGACATTTGTCAGTATTGGCATTTAGCTTATCTGACGCTGTCCTCTTTACCATAGCAGGACTGCCCCATACTCTTAAGTAACTTAGAGATGGCTTCTTATTACATTATCTTTCATAAGGTGTAAAATCAACTGATTTAGAGGGCACTCTGTTTAAAACATAAACCACACTCTCTAGTGCATATCCCCAAAAGGATTTACTAAGATCTGCATGGCTCATCATAGACCTGACCATATCTAATAAAGTCCGATTCCTCCTTTCTGAAACTCCATTATGTTGGGGTGTATAAGGAGGGGTCCACTGGGGAACTATCCCATTTTCGTTTAGATAATCCTGAAACTCCTGACTTAAGTATTCTCCACCTCGATCTGATTAAAGTGTTTTAATACTTTTCTCAAGCTGTTTCTCTACTTCATCTCTGAATAATTTGATTTTTTCAAAACTTTCAGACTTGTGCTTCGTCAAGTACAAACAACCATATCATAAGTAATCATTAATAAAGGTTATAAAATAGGAGTATCCTCCTAGTGCTTGAACACTCATTAGACCATACACATCAGTATGTATAAGTTCCAATGTACTCGTGGCTTGCTCGCCCTTTCCTTGAAAGGGTAACTTTGTCATTTTTCATTTTAAACAAGGTTCGCAATCACCATAAGACTCCAAGTCTATTAGGCCCAAGTCTCTACGCTTATGTAACTTGGTTAACCGATCCTTGCTTATGTGGCCTAAACGACAATGCTATAAGTAGAAGGAATTCTCATTATCTAATCTAACTTTCTTCGCATTGCTTATATTAAAAACCTTCAGTTTTAGTATCAAGAGTATAAATGCCACCTTTCAACATTCCATAGCCATAAAGAACATTATTTAAATGAATTTGACAATTATTATTCAAAAATAAAATCTCAAATCCTTCTACTAAACACGCAACATACACAATATTCTTAGTAACACTGGGAATGTAGTAACAATTATTCAAGACTAAAACAAGTCCACATGGCAAAATAAGATTAAAGCTTTCTACAAGTAATGTAGCAACTCTGGCTCCATTCCACACTCGTAGGTCCATCTCCCCTTTTGCAAGTCTTCTACTATTCCTTAGTCCCTACATAGAAGTACAGATATGAGAACCACAACCAATATCTAATACCTAAGTGGATTCACATGAAAAAGTAGCAAAGTTTTCAATTACAAACATACCTAAAGTAGATGCCTCTGGAGGCCTCTTCTTCAAATGCTCAGATGTAGGAGCTTTACAATTCTTCTTCCAATGGTACATTACATTGGTCATAGATATACTTACATGTCCTCTTCTTCCTTTTAAACCCTTTAACTACTCCTTTGGTGACAGAATCCTCTGAGCCATTTTCTGGAGAATGTTTGTTTGTAGACTCTCTTGAAACTTCTTTACTTTTGGCATCGAATTTTCTCAATGCATCAACCATTTCCGGGAAAGTACAGTTGTGAATTTTAAAGCAATGTTCCTTTACAAAATCAGCATAGTTGATGGGTAAAGAATCCAACAGGATATCTAATCCTAAGGATTGACCGACCGTAGATCCTAATGATTCCAATTTCTCTAAGAAATCTCTAATCTTATTGACGTGTTTCCTTCATCTTAGAGTTTGAAAGTTCATTGATTAATTTGAAGCTTTCATACCTTACCTTTTCAGGCAAACTCTTTAGATGGATCAACATGGTCTGCATACTCATGTGATTGCACTGTGAATGTTTCTCAGGATTCATAGTATCTAACAGTAAGTGTAAGACATAAACCGTATCCTTAATATATTTCAAACATGCATCCTTAATAATATCCGGTGCATCAGTGCTAGGAATTTTTGTGAATTGATTTTCAAAAACGTATGCTAATTCATAATTCTTAAGCATATCCCTTTCATCCTTGATCCATTCATGGTAATTAACTGCTATTAAAGTTTGGATGTATTTAAAACGGATTTTCAAATTGGAGTTCATGTTCAACCTAAGATATAAGAAAAGAAAAGAGTTTAGATATTAGTTGAAGTACATGCATTTAATATAAGGACTTTTAATTAAATACATTTTCCTACTATTTTCTTTAAAATTTACAATAGCCCATTCTATTGTATTCGGGAATTTCAGCCTAGCTAAATTTCTTAGTAGGTAGCATCTATCACTAGTCTATCATAACCCCTAATTTTATGAGCCAAGTCATAATAGTAAGTTATAGTTGGAATCCCATTCCATTTACATCGCATTCAATTGCTAATTCATTCAAGTTCTCTATTCCCAAGGGATGTGTGCTCTTATGTTAGCATCTCCTTGAATATGTCTCAGACCTTGGCCTAGGCCCCAATTTTATGGTGGACTACCCCAGTTCTGTTAAGGCAGAACCTATCCCAAACTTTACAACCAATCAATGTGGACTGGAAGGTGCGCTTTGCTCAACACTTGATAGCCCAAATAGACCGTATTATAAATTTGAGTAAGGAAGACTACAACTTGCCTTAACATATTCACTTTGGGATTTTATTACTGTTATGCGTCTCACCCAATCTAGGATTTTATCATATGGATAAAATTATAATAGCTTGTATTAATTCAGGGAATTTTAGAATTAATTTACAAGGTCTAACCTTAGGTGGGTTCAGCTCTTTATTATCATTATTCCATCAACCTATAATATATGCAAAATAATTAACACTTTTATTTATTATATTTATATTGCATTTTCTTTAAGCTTTTATTCAATAAATTTATTTTTTTTTTACTTTGTTATAGAAACATATATAAGCACCATCTTATATACTGAAATAAATTAGTTTATATTAATCCCCTGGTAGGTCAGTTCAAATTTCACCGATATAGGTTTCCAGGTAGGAGAGGTGTCCTATGAGGAGTAGACACCAATTCCAATCCTTAGCCAAAACAAATACGGGCACAAACCTGAAGACCAATGGATTCTCTTGAACTAATTCGTTCTTCTAATTCATGTAAATTGGAAGCATCTATAACCCATGTAATTTAAATAAACTATTGACACTTGTATAATTTGAGTAAGTTAAGTAGGCTTATTCAAAATTGTTCATAACCATTTTCTAAACTTGAACTGAAAGGCCCAAGTTCCTATATATTATTCCAAATAATTAAATAAATAAATCATTTCATATAGAAAATAATATTTAGTTTGCTTCTAACTTAATTATGCACTAAATAGGTAGGCTTTGATACCATTGTTGGGAACTGACAATCAGATTGAACATGCATGGCAAAAATTCAAAATTTTGTCCCTGTTCCCAAGAACTCGTATTAGTTGCATATAAATTAAATAAAGCCTTAACAAAATAATTCTCCACCTAGGTTAGCATGCAAAAGGGCTAGGCATACCATAATTCCAAATTATATCTTAGCAAGTATATTTTATGCTAAGCAGGTTATAACTCTAAGCTATAACCTAAGCATGTTGTAACTCTAAGCTATAACCTAAGCATGTGATAACTCTAAGTCATAACCTAAGCAGAAAATAAACTAAGCATGCAAAACAATTGAAGCATATTATTAAGTCTAAAAATGCTTAAAGAAAAAGAACTAATAATAAAAGAGAAAGCAAAGGAACTTACCAGTTGAAGCGTGCTTTAGCGGAACCCTCTTGCACAAGCCTCTAAGCGTAGGGTAGCCTCTATGAGTATCCACACGAACCCCACCAACCAAAACATCCCTAGGAGGAAGAACTAAGAAGCCTCGAGTAGTTGTTGGACCACTCCAGAAGCCTCACCCAAAAATATAAACTAGAGGTGTCCGAATAAATTCAGGCTCCTCAAAATTAACTTGCTCAATTACCCGAGAGATTATTCTTTTCGAATCTCACTTAGGATTTATGCTCTCAGCCATGGTGCACGGAGAAAGGGAGGACTAGGTGCCAATTTATAGGCTTGGGGAGGCAGAAGTGCTTCCCCACTTCCAATGTGAGATTGGGCGAAATTTGCCCAATCCCCATATGTGTCAACATGCGGACCCCCATGGGTCCGCAGGTTGACCCGCTTGCAGCATGCTTAGCATGCTACACATTGGGCAGCCAAGGCAGGCCATTGCTGGGCTTGTGGGAAAAAGGCCCACAAGCCCGGCTGGTCACACCCAGTGTTGCCCAACAGCACTGGTATGACCAGCGTGTAGGGTTGGCCAAGTGCCAAGCCCATAGCCTCTTTTGCCACCACTTAGGGCCCCATTCCCATAGGGTCCTACCTATTGCACCGATTGGAAAATTCCTTTTAGTTACCTTTTTTAATTATTTATTTTCCAACCCTAATGCATGAGTTACTAGTCAAAATAAATTTCTTGGTCCAACCAAAATTGATCTAATCAATTACAATTTATTTTATGACTCTAATTAATTAGTTACTGGTCAAAATAAATTCCTTGGTCTATCCAAAATTGATCTAATCAATTTTAACCAATTAAATAATAATAATCCAATTATTATTTGTATTATATTTTCGTAATAGAATAAATCTATTAGTTCTTTACTTAGTCCGATGAAGGTCCAATGTGTGTGACCTTATAGGATCCCGAAGTATTGAGTTCTTAAGGCTTAACCAACCCTTGTTCTAATAGAACCATTGGCTTGGGGTTCTAGACCGTTAATAGAACTCGATTACCTTAAATGACTATAGTATGCCTCTAGCAAGGGTCTACCATCCCGCATTACTCGAAACATCATTTATGCTTATGACTTAAACCCGGTTAATGCAATAGTTATCCAATGCGATGAACTCCTTCAATTCTTTAATATTAGTACCATCTGGTTTATAGGGTTTGGTTAAAATGTTAACCCACAAATAGAAGGGTTGCTCCAAGCTATCCTAGTTATTTACTTGTTACCGAAGTATATTGCCTTTTACCATAGTGTGTTTGACTAGAAACCATTTCTATCAAACACATACTCTGATCAGAGGTTTATAACAATCATCACTTCAACAAGTGGCCAGGTACAACTCCTTAATATATCCAGAGCGATGGATTCTTTCCGACTACTTAGCTTACCAACGTGCTGTCATCACTGTACCCGTAATCACCCATAACACACTAAATTAATGAGTGAGTAGAAATGACCCAAAGTATAGCAAAAGTACCACACAAGGTAACTATTATCTCAAGTACGAGGATAGTCATAAAGCTTATTGCATGAAGATAAACACTAACACATTGATATATACACTAAGTGTTTATCTTACCGTGGTCTCCAATGTATCTTCCAGATATATCCATGTGTCAAACTTAAGGCACCACCTTCAGTCCTTAGGAAATTGACTTCTTAGACCCTTTCCAAGAAAGTTGACCACATGGTAGTCTTTCCACTCCATCAATATCCTTTCTTGATGGAACTATGACTAGGGATAGTTTAGACATAATCATAATTGCACATGAAGCAGGTTCTACCAGATATAGTCCAACTATAATTTCTCTGACTTCATGCTATGATATGTTAAGGACTTTTGCATACATACATCAATGAATAAATTTTAACTAGCTATAATATATATATACAAACACATTGATATAAAAAAAAGATTAAATACCTTTATTGATTAAACAAATCATTTATACTATTACATAATTACGATATATCGCCCTAATTGCCTTAAGGGCATACATCATATCCAACATGAATAAGACCACAGGAGCGAGCATGCCATCTATTACTTAAGTAAGATGTTTCTAGAACACAAAACATAGTACATTATTCTGGAAAATATTTATACTATGATGGTGTGGTTAACCAAGAAGTTGAGGCACTACTTCTCGTCGTGTAGAATTCAAGTAGTTAGTAAGGTAGATCCGATGAAGTACCCTTGCCATTCGCCCACCTTGGCTAGAAAGTTATCTCACTGGCTTCTCTTACTATCCGATTTTGATGTTGAGTATGTCACGAGGAAGGTAATCAAGGGAAGAGCGGTGGTCAAATTTTTAGCACATCAGCCATTGGAATCCGATTATGTGGAGAATTTAGACTTCCTCGATGAACAGTTGGCAATAGTGGAAGAAGAAAAGGCTGAATGGACAATGTACTTTGATGGAGAAGTGAATAGAAGAGGGACTAGTCTTAAGGTATTCATTATCATACCTTAGGCTGAGGTAATCCTGCTAAGAAAACATTTAGAGTTTCCAAGCACTAACAGTAGGGTTGAGTATGAAGCGTGTCTTTTTTGCCTTGGCGCTCTACTGAAGGTAGGGGAAAAGGAAGCAAGGGTTATCCATGATTCTGTATTAGTGATAAAGTACGTCATGGGAGAGTGGAAAATTAAAGAGGAATCACTCAATCTGTATATGAAAGCAGTTTGGGACTTGTCAGTGCAGTTCAACTGATGTTTCTTTTAACACATCCCTAGGGACAAACATCATATGGCCGATTCATTAGCTACCTTAGCTTCCATATAGGAGGGGAACACGTTTAGCCCATCCGTCTCTTGGTGATAGAAACTTCTCATTATGAAAAGGCCCAAGTCATGACCATTGAGGAGTATAAAGCTTGTTGGTATAATGGCATCAAGAGATTCTTGGAGGAAGGGAAGTATTCCGAAGGACTATCAGGTTCAAATCATACGACCATCAGAAGGTTAGCAATACAATTCAGATTGGTGAACTGGGATCTCTTCAAGAGGACATCCAAAGGCTTATTATTGAGATGTTTGAATGAAGTCAAAGCAGAAAGGATGATGAGCCAGATACATGCCGGAGATTGTGGCCCATATATAAATGGTATGGCTTTGGCCAAGAAGATTCAGAGGATGGGGTTTTATTGGACCACAATGAATGTCGACTGCATCGAAAGAGTAAAGAAGTGTCACAAATGCTAGATCCATGAGGATATAAAGCATTTACCCCCAACCTAACTTCACAATTTGTCTACTGCTTAGCCTTTCTCCGCATGGGGGATAGATATAATTGGTGAAATTCGACCATCGTCAACCAATGGGCATCGATTCATTATAGTCATGGTTGATTACTTCTCGAAGTGGGTAGAAGCCAAATCATATGCCAATATCACTGCCAAGAAGATGACTAAGCTCATAGAGAAGCACATTTTTGGTCCTTATGAGGTCCCACACCACGTAGTTTATGGTAATGGGGTTTAGTTTCAAGGAGCAATGACCAAATTATTGGAAAGGTTCAATATAGAGCATCAGAGTTCTTCTCCGTACAGGCCACAAGCCAATAGAGCACTTAAAGCTGCCAATAAGTAAATTGCAAAAATCCTATCCAAATGGTAGCTGCTTACAAATATTGGTTCGATAAACTTCCATTTGCAATTTGGGGATATAGAACTAGTGTGAGAACTCCTATCAATCAAACACCATTCTCTTTGGTATATGGGATGGAAGCTGTGTTCCTAGTCGAAACCGAAGTGAGATCTTTACTAGCAGCACTTAAGGCTCAGCTAAAGAAGTCTAATTGGGTAAGGGCTAGATTTGAACAGTTGAATGTAATAGATGAAAAGCGACTCAAGGCACTTGACCACCTGCAGATGTACCAATAACACATGGCTCGAGACTATAATAGTAGAGTCAAATACTTAAAGCAACCTCTTAAGGTGGGGGATTCGGTTCTCAAATGATTAAGACAAGTCAACACCAATGCTAGGGGCAAGTTCAGACCTAATTGGGAAGGACCATTTGTAGTTAAGAAATTACTTGGCAAGGGTGGAACCAAGCTCATGGACATGGATGGGAATAAGTTCGTGAACCCAGTGAATCAAGACAAGCTTAAGCACAAATGTGTTTAGGTTAAAAGAAATGAATCACAAAAAAATAGCACACCACAAAAAATAGAATAAAAATGTACCCATCGGTTGACGACCATTGTGTCAGCCGGGAAAAAATTAGGGTACCCCAATGCAAAAATAAAGCTCGCTAAGTTGGAAGCCGAAAAGGTGGCTTAGGCAAAAGTTAGGGCATTGAGAGAAAAATGTCAGTTGCTTTCTGGTAAATCTATAAAAGGACCAGTAGGCAGTAGGGGTTAGCCCTCAGAAATTGTTACCATTGCCCATCTACTCAAGTTTAATTTCATCGATGAACATGTTATGATTTGCTAAGAATTATGGTTTTAAGAATTTATGCATTATGTGAACATCAATTTTTCTCTGTGCTTTGTTTTCTTTGTTGTTATTGTTACTTCACATATACTATTCAACAAAAGACAAAATACCAATAAACCACAAAAGAAATAAGGTTTATGCAAAAGTCAGAAAAAGTCTGCTGAATTGAGCTGCTAAGGATAGTTTAGGCAAAAAATAAGACAAAAAGAAATAAAAAGGAGAAGAATAATAAAAAGTTTGATAGATCATATCACACTGAATGGTCTATGAAAAAGTTAGAACTAAAATAAATCGAAAACGCCGATACTTTGCACTCATCTTTTAAACATCATTTATCTTACGATGCTTTAAAACTAGGATCTCTTGAACTTTGTTCTCCCACTGTATAGTTGCTTGATGGCACACTTCTTTTGTGCCTAAAGAATGAATCTCAGTCAATTGCCTTAGTAGTACCCGTCAGTTCAAATTGGGTCAGTCTTATCTTGGTCCGAAGCTTCAAGGGTTTGACGGTCTGCCCAGTTGTCTATGATGTGCTTCAGCCATCCCTTGGTACAGACAACATTGGTAGTGATAGAAGTCTTGGGAGGAATATTTTAGGATCGACCGTATTGCCTGCGAATTCTAGAAGGGGAATAGAACGTGACCATCCTAAGTTCTAGCAATTGACCTCCACCAATAGTAGTCACGACGGATATCTTCCACCAAGGAGTAACCCGAGTAAAGTTGTAGTCATCATAGTCCCGTAGTATCCCCTGCCAGTCATTTTCAGTGAGCCTATTATGATCAGTCGTCATAAAACCTCTCCTATTAGATTGCACGAGCAAATACTTCTTCTAGTCACCTTGAGGATTCTGTAAGAGTGTCAGCCTCTCATAGAGCAAGGCCAGCAAGGATAGTCACAGTGAACATAATGGAAGTTACAGTGTGAAGCAGCTAGACAGGGCATACCTATAGCAAAGTGAAGTGGTCTCCGATCAATCTAGGGTCAGCCGCAGCCGCATCCATATGAATCAGTGTCTCCGCTAGTCTGAGAGTGACATGGAAAGCTTCCTTTGAAATGACAGATATGGTGAACACTAGTCAAAATGGGGCAACCTCAGGTCCTATGCTGCACATGTGAGTGGCAAGGTATTGGAGAGGGAGTTGCACGTGGAGTATAGTGCACGGGGTACGTTTTATGCAGTTTAAGGAAATTGTGGCATTTGATTTGGTTTGAGAAAATCTGGTCCGCTTAAATTTATGTCTCTTTTTATAATAAAATACTTGATTTTATTAAAGAGGAAATTATTTAATTATTTTTCACATAAACTTATTGAGTATGAAAAACATGACTTTTTATAAGCAAAAAATGTGATTATATTGAGATACATATTAGCACATTTTGTTAAAAGAAAATATTTTTAAAATAAAGCATTTTATTTTATTTAAAAATAGAAAAAGAGTCACCACCCGGTTCAGCTCCACCGGGAAATGTGGTATACTGATCCAAAATGGGATTTTATACCGAAAAGAGAATGAGATTCTGAGTTCGGACATAATAGTTACTCATATTGTTCAAATTGTTTGGATTAATTTTGGAATTGTGTTTTCTATGGTAATTTTGGGCATTAAATGGCTTTATTTAGAATAAAAATTCAAGAAATAAAACGGGCATTATAACGGCTTAATAAATTGATAGTTTCTACCAAAATTTGGGCAGAGTAATGGCAACATTTAGGTTTTATCCCGGAAACTCGGATAGAGTTTCCTCATATTTTGGATGCTTTACTTGTGCCTGCAAACTTATTTACACATATTATAGTTTAAGTGGCTCCAATGGCTCACTTAACCAGACAAATGAAATGCAATGTGTAATAATAAATAAAATAAAATGGATTTAAATGAATTTTAAAGTTGGGCTTAGAGCCAATTACCCTCAGTTTACCTTTTCATCTGTATAGGATGACTTGAGTGCCTGTGTGGGACCGAAGTTGTCAAAGATTGTGATTTGGTTGGAAAATAGATTTAATCCAAGTTATGGCTATAATCTCGAATTATTCATAAAGAAAATGTGGGGATTTTGAGAATTTGGGTCATTTTTAGAACAAAATCACTCTGAGATTTTGATATGAAAAAGACCAAAAAATGAGTTTATACCTAGTATAGGTGATAAAGCTCGGATTTGGAAGTGTTTTGGTAGAGTTTTGGGGCTTTTAGGACTCCCGGAATGAATTTGGAAAAACATGATTAACGTATGCTGATTGAAATGGAAAGAGGTGAGCTCCTATTTATAGACTGGTGGTAATGAGCCGACGGGCACATTACCTAGGTAATGAGCCCACAAGCTCATCGCCTACTTGAGTGCAATCTTATTAGATATGTCATTAAATCTCATGAATCTTACTGAGATTTGATTTTTTTACTGTAGTTATGTAATGAGCCAGCTGGCTCATTACGCATTTGTTGACCAAATTTTGACTTTTTGATTTTTTAGTAGAAAAGGCAAAATCGCAGCGTGAGCGGACGACGTTTCGGGTAGGCATGGGGTGCCGCCTTTATTTTGAGTCAATTAGGGCCAACTGAGGCAACTTTGCCTTTCGGGACAATGAGGCATTAATTATAGGTAACCGAGGAAAATTGGTAACTCCACCGGGGATTTTTATAAAATAAATAGAATTGGTAGAAAAGAATATAAAACAATTATAAAACAAAATTTATAAAATAATGTAAAAAAGATTCATGGACCTAAATCCCTGATTTAAAACATAGAGTCACTACCTGGACCAGCTCTTCCAAGAAATTCCGGCATAACATTATTTCCAAGAACAAATCTATACCTTAGTTCAAAGATTCAGGTCCAGACGAATTACTTATTCATTTTGTTTAGCAAATTTAAATTGAAATACCAAAATTGTTTTTTAATGTTTAACATATTACCTAGATTCGTTTTAAGAAATGAGATGAGAAAAAGAAACTATTCTAATAAAATCACACCGCCTCAATGCGGTCATGACATCACATTTTATCAATTACCACATGCTTATAACACGTAAAATTAATAAAATACAAATTAGTTTGGGTTTCGAGCAAGTATCCTGCAGAAAAGAGGTTAAAATAAAAAATATATATTCTTCCCGAAACAATAGCGGTGCCGTCATCAAGGAGCACAATGTCGTTCTGCCAGCATAATGGTACTGTGATCGACAAAAATCACAGAATTTGTAGAATGACGGAATACAGAAATAATAGATATTTTCGAGAAATTTTAGGAAATTAAATAGAGCTCTTACCCACTCAAATATAATTAAATGAAATTGATGAATAATAGAAATTATGGGAAAAGGAAATGATATGTAATTGGGAAATAAAATAAAAAAATAACTACAAATGAAATATAAATCAATTATGACATAAATTGGAAATAAATCATAAATTAGCCATATAATTGAAAATGAAAAATATAATATAATTGACAATTAAAATGGGAGATGAAATATGGCATAATTATAATTAGAAATAAAATATGAATTATTTACATTTCCAGAGTGTTGATCAATTATATTATGGGAAAGAAATATAAGCCATTTATATTATGAGAATAGAATATAAACAATTTATATTGATATTGCAAATTAATTGAATTGTTATTGGAAATGGAGCTTGAATGGAACATGAAAGTGAAATATAAATGAAGTGGATTGATTTATAATCAAATTCAATTATAACAAATTCGATTCAATCAATATAACATGAAATAAAATTTAGTGAAGCAAAACGAAAGAAACAAATTGTTATGATTATGTAGTATACCTTTTTATTGTGAATCCGTTGTTATGTTCAAAATGAAATGGGAATAGCCACAAGGAGAGCAATCGGATTGGAGAAGATGAGTTAAAATTGCTAAAGAATAACTAGGCGAAAATAAATTCCGCTCTTTATTCTAAACTTGCTAAAAACTCAGAAATGATTTGGACAGAACTTCGATAAGACTTTCCTAGAGCTAATTTCGTAGAATAGATTTAATAGATGTGAATTGTATATTAGGCCTCTATTTATAGGTGAAAATGAGAAGTAAAATTGGACAGGCTAATTAATTCTCCAACTGAATGGGAAAATTGAATTTAATTTGGAATAAAATCTTGCCTAAAACCGTTATTGGGTGATTTTAAAGAAGAATTTTTTTAGTCGGTGAAAAATTGTTCAGGAAAGAATCGACAGCGGTACCCGTATCGATGATACAGGTACCGGTGCCATTAAGGGCGGTACCCCTGTTGTTAAGGGAGGTAAGGGCCGTACCCCTGTCATTAAGGGAGGTAAGGGCTGTACCCCTGTTGTTGATACTGGTACCATTGTTGATGATAACGGTGCCCCTATCGATGATAGGGGTATCCCTTTTGGCAGATTTTCAGCATTTTTCAAAAGGGGTAAAAAGGGACCGAATGCTCTTTTTCGAGGCTAATTTTCAGAAATTGACTTCAAACCTAACATATAAGGATAAAAGAAGGTATAAAGCTAGTCTTCCATCATCGACTAAGGGCATAGCAAAATTCTGTGCTCAGATTACCTATCGCAGGACATAACATACTGGAGTCTTTATGATCATGCGAAAGAGAGTACGGAATAAGGTAAAAGGTCAGAGATATCTCTGTAGGGGATATAATAATTTTTTGATTGACTTACTTTAGAATAAAAATATTTGCACCTTCAATTAAGAATGATCATACGGAGCGACTATCTGCTGGAGAAATGTCACTTAGCTGAGGAAATAATAATTAGCCTTGATGTGGAGAAAATATGACTCCATGCGGAGTTGTCAATTTCACTGGGGGGAAGCTTTAGTATGCCAACATAAAGAAATAAAGGTAATTTTTGTAAGCAGAGGAAAAATATATATATGCGAATCACTATAGGATATGATCCGCTGGGGAATGCAGTAGGGTTTCGATTGTGCAATCCGGAGATCAAGCCTGTAGAAATTCAAAGAAGTAATGATTTCTACCAAAAATAAAATTTGGCTGTTCTGTTGAGGAAGTAGCCTATAGATTTTCACTGGGGAGTGATAATTTTTACCAAGATAAAGGGGGCTGTACTAGTCCATAGATCAAGCCTTAGGGATAGCTGGTCCGGAGATCAAGCATAAGGGGTTGCTGTATTGGTCTAGAGATCAAGCCTAAGGGGCGGCTACATTGGTCCGGAGATCAATCCCAAGAGGCAGCTGTACTAGTCCCAAGATCAAGCCTTAGAAGCAGTTGTAATGGTCCAGAGATCAAGCCTAAAGGGGCAGCTGTACTGGTCCAAAGATCAAGCCTTTAGGATGGCTGTACTGGTCCGAATATCAAGCCTTAGGGGTGGCTTAACTAGTCCGGAGATCAGGCCTAAAGGGAGCGGCTGTACTAGTCCAGAGATCAAGCCTAAAAGGCAGCTGTACTAGTCAAGAGATCAAGCCTTAGAGGTCGCTGTACTGGTCTGGAGATCAAGCTTTAGGTAGGGCTGGCCCAAAGATCAAGCCTATAGAGAAGTTGTAATGGTTCGGAGATCAAGCCTAAGGGGCGGCTGTATCTGTCTGGAGGTCAAGCCTAAGGGGCAGCTATATTGGTCCAAAGATCAAGCCTAAAGGGGCGACTGTATCAATCGGGGGATCAAGCCTATAGAACATCACCAGAGTGATGATTCCTAGTAAATAAAGGGTTGCTCCGCTAGGGTAATGTCATACCTTAAGGAATATCAAGGACCTTTGCTTAGGGACTGAAAATGTCTATTGAATCTTTGACTTGTTGGGATACATGAAGGAATTTGCTGAAAATTAGCCCGGTGATATCGTTGAATGACTTATAGTAATTTTGTGAGGAAAAAGTCTCTAAATCCTATTTGAATCATTTTTTACTTAATATTTCTATTTGATTTTAATATTTAAGCTAAAAGATTAAGCCTAATAAAACTTAGGAAAACTAGATCGTTTGAATTTCCGTAGCTTTATTAAACTTGTTCTTTCTAAAAGCCTCAAAAATGGTAAAATCTGAATTTTTTACTTAAAAATGAGCCAGAGTCCTATTTAAATCTAGTGATTTGGGGGTTTATATGGACTTGAATAAGTGAAAATAATTTATTTGGTCCCTTAAAAACATGGATTTTATGGAAAAAATGGGAGAAAAATCAAATTTTTAGACAGAGAAAATTACTGAAACACGCAAGTATAGTCCCTTGAGCAAGGCCGCTTCAGTGACGCGGTAGGCTGCTTTGCTGATGCGGCTAGCCACGTTGCTGACGCGGCCTGGCCGCTCCGGCAGCCGGCAACGGTCGGTGGAATCTTGTGAAAGAGCATATTTACTAAAAAATGTCGTTAAACTTGAAAAAAAATAACTTTTACCACGGTTATCCGATTCAAGCGATTCTTGACATTTCAGAAGCCTCAAAGAGTCTAGAATCTAGGAAATATTACCGGACTTGCCGAAAATGTTTGGGTTTTTTAGAAAACTATGAAACAAATTACTGCATGCAAGAGAAAGATAAATGCTCATTTTAAATGCAATTTTAATTATTTTTAACGACTTTAAGCGCGGTCTAAGGCCACAAAAATCGCCAAAAGGAGCTTTCCAAACATGATTTGACTCTCAAAGAATAGAACAAGTAGTCCATAAAAGGTTAGAGCAAAAAGTCATCATCGTTCCATGGGTCACTGAAAAGCCCCGTGCTCACAAGCTGCCCCTCGGGAGATTACCACTTGGCGCGCCAAGTGTGATCTCACAAAAGAGCAAGGGATAGAAGGTTATACTTGAGGTGGTGATTCTTGAATCGGTTATCTTTTAAGATTGCCATAAATTGACCTATCAAGAACCAAGTTGACTAAAAAAACTTGATTCGGTATTGCCTTCGTTGCACCTAACGGATTTGAGGTAGATTGCGGGTTACTTTACTGAGATCCTGATTTAAACTGTTGGTTACCTTATAGTTGGATTTGGCAATAGTGCCAAAAGAGTCCTTCGGACTTTGAGCATTGCCAAGAGCATCTGAAGAGATCCCTGGACTAAATTAATTGATGAGAGCATCTGAGGAAACCCTTGGACTACTAAGACGATTACCAAGGGAATATGAAGAGACCCTTGGACTAAAATGATTTGCTTGGATTGAAATACATGCTGAGAATGTCTTACAAGATCATTAGGCTAAGAAAGCCTACTTGGATTAAAACGCATGGCGGGGATGACTAACTAGATCCCTAGACTGGAACACATACAAAGAACACCACTGAAAAATGCCGAGGACGTCTAACAAGACCATTGGACTGGGGAGACTTGCTTGGATTGAAATGCATGCTGAGGATTACTAAGAAGATCCCTAGACTATAACGCATATCGAGAACATCACAGAAAGATGTCGAGGATGTCTAATGAGATCATTGGACTGAGAGGATTTGTCGAAAATGCCTGAGGAGACTGCCGGACTAAAGAATTTGTTAAAAATGCCTGAGGAGATTGTCGGACTAAAGGATTTGATGAAAATGCTTTGAAGGATTTGCCAAAAACGCTCGAGGAGACTGTCGTACTAGAGGATTTCCTGAAAATGCCTGAGGAGACCACTGAACTAAAGGATTTGCTGAAAACACCTAAGGGGACCTTCAGACTAAAGGATCTATCGAAAATGCTTGAGGAGACTGTTGGACTAAAGGATTTACCGAAAACGCCTGAGGAGACCGTCAGACTAAACATATTTTGCCTGTTAAAGATGATTTGAGATATTAGTAATCGATATGAGTTGTGTTTTTATTGCTTAATTGATTTTGTGGAACAAAAATATTTTTGCCCCTTCAATTAAGCATTAAAAATGGAAGAATGAAATATAAACTGAGTTAGGATTTTTGAGAGTCCAAAGAAACTAGGGTGCCCATCGGGACTCAATGATATGCCCCTTGGATTCTCTATCTTTGAAAGTAGTTTAGAACATGTGTTGAGATGCCCCTAATGATTGTATCAAGGTGCTCCTGGGCAATTGCATCAAGGTTCCCCTGGGAGAAAATCTGAGTTCTGATTTTAGAATCCATCGTATCAGTTATCCATCTAGATTGCCATACAGTGTACCTATCGAGGAAATTTTGAAGCGTTAGAAAACGATATAAACTGCGTTTTTATTGCTTAATTCATTTTGTGGAACAAAAATATTTTTGCCCCTTTAATTAAGCAATAAAAATGGAAGAATGAAATATAAATAGAGTTAGGATTTTTAGAGTCCAGAGAAACTGTCGAGGTGGAATGTAGAGCTCAAAGTCATTAGTTGACATGCCCCTTGGGCATGGCCTAGAATATAGGATTGATAACAATTATGAGACACCCCTTATTATAGGTGCTTGCTTTGAAGTCGAGCGTATGGCTCGAGGATACTTTTCTGTGCTTTGTTTCCTATAGAATTCAGCATATAATAGACATGACATTTATAAATATTATGCATGAATGTATGAATACATGGGATGCTCGAACTAATTATCCTCCACATCTGAGCTACATGACTACTGGCTTGATCAATTTTGCTCAATTCGGTTGCTTGCTCAATTGACTTATCTAAGCTAGCCTCTTGCTGAGAGAGAGGATATATGGAATCCCATCGCGGCACGAATAAGGCAAGAATGCCCCTGGTGGAGGATTTGGTATATCGAACAGATTGGGTGGGGATGCCCCTGGTGGATAATCAGGGAAGTTGAGATGCACACACTAGGCTGGTGTAGCCGGAGATTAAGGCTGTGGATTGCCATTTTCTACACACCCTCTCACTTTCATAAACAATTGTTGAATTGAGCGTATTGAAGACAAGTGGGAACATGAAGCGAAGTTCGAGATTTTAGATGACGAACGGCTGGACGTTGTCACTGCCAATGAATTCTACCAATGACGACTTCGGAAGATTAGGACCTTGCAAACCCCAGATGCTCGGTCGTAGTTGAGATTAGAGCGGACATGCATAGAGGAAGGATTTGAGACCTTCAAGTCCATCAGATTGTAAAAGATATTCAGGCGCTATGATGATGATGATGATAACGCGAGTACTTTGGTGTGATCGATGGCAGTCCTTTGCATTTATTTCTATTTGTCTTAATTTTTGCATAAACCCCGAACATTTAGATAGGCCTATCGGACTTTGTTTATCATTCTGTTCTTATGTCCTAACTTTTGCCTAGACCGCCCTTTTCGGGTTTTCAATCCAGCGGACTTTTCCCGACTTTTACATAGACCTCGTTGTTTTCAGCCTATCAGGATTTTTACCTTTTAAATTTTTGTTTTCATTTACTTTGAGGAATTGAGTTGACTGCATAGAACCCTACATTTGACTCATCTGCAACATTTCACCTTTTGGGCCCAATATATTCATCAAGCATACGAACAAAGAATTCCGTTAAATGACAATTCCATTAAATGAAGTAAGTATGAGTACATGACAATGATAACCATTTCTATTGACCTTAACTCTGGTGTTAAGTAGCCTATGTTGGTTTTCTAGTCAACACACTCTCTTAGCTCATTTTACTCTGACTTTTGCCTAGATCGCCCTTTTAGGATTTTCAGTCTAGAGGGTTATTTTGCACCCTAACTTTTGCCTGACCAATTTGCAGAATGCCGATCAGCGGGATACACCCTGATTTTTGCCCGAGTAGTAGAGGACCACTCACGGGTTGATTGATTTCATTTATTTTTTATGTGTCGCTTTTCTGGATTTGATTCTTTTTTGGTTAGATATGATAACGCTTAGACCTATTTTGATTGATAGGGTTTACAAACTCGGTACCATCCAAAATCTTCATGCCCCTGGAACTGAGTATCTTTTTGATTACATAAGGTCTTTCTGAATTCAGTCGGAACTTCCCCCTTGGGTCAGTGTTGGTAGGCTTTACTTGTTTCAAAATCAAATCATCAGCCTTTGACGGAAGTTTCTGATGGTCAACACGGTTGTTGCATGCTTTTGCTATGCACTGCTGGTGCCTTTGAATAATTGTTCAAGTTATTCGAACTGTGCCTTGGTCCTTGGGGGTCCCTGTGACTTGGATTTAGACGTGACACGTAAGAAATTCATCTTCGCAATGATTGGTAACACGACTTCCATTTTATAGGCAAAGGAGAAAGGTGTTCAGTTTAGGAGAATTCTGACATTTGTTTGACATCTTGAAAGGGTGAAGGTGAGCTTATCAGCTCAATCACGACATCCCACAATGGTCTTTGAAATGAACTTCTTGATAAGCTAGTTTGTGGTTTTGGTTGCCCCATTGGCTTATAGTTAGTGAGGAAAAATCCTATGACACTCGGTTCCATATTTCTTGATCAAATCAGGGGTTGCCCCTTGAGACTTCAGTGGTTGCCCTTTGGGGCTGAATCTTATTTTTTGAGACTAAGTGGTGAAGTAGGTCATACCGAGCTAAGATGCATTTCTCGATGAACTTAGCCATCTTCTCAGTGGTAATGATTGTGAATGACTTAACTTCCCCTTACTTTGAGGAGTTACCTGTCCTTACGATGATGAAGCAGTATTCATTTATTGATGAGGGTTGAATCTTGTCGATCATATGTGTCCCCCTCGCTGGGAATGGCCAATAAGGAGAGAAATAGGGAAGGGTTATAGATTTGGAAGGTATTGGATATTAGTAAGGATCAATGGTGTATCGGGGGTGGGAATTTGAGGATGGGTGGGAGGAGAAAAAGGTAAGCCATGATTTTGTCGGAGGTAATCTGGCGATGTTCCTTCTCCTTAATCGGCCGATGCTTCTTCGGTAGCTTGAAAATAGGTTTGCATATAGTCGCATGCGATGAACTGATTGACATATTGAACCTATCCGAGGAAGAACTAAGCTTCTTATTCTATTTTAGGCATAAAGATACGATGTTCGGCAATCTGATGATGAAGCCTGGGCGTGGCTAGGTGAAAGCGTTATCAAGATTTTTAAGCACTTGTTATCTCACATTTTCTTTCAGAGGTTAGGTCATTAGAGAATGGTTACCACTTTGTGTACTCAAACTTATTTAATTTAGGAAAATGTCATGAATACTGAACACGTTATGCTTATGACAAAAATCAATGTATGGGCCTATCGGGCGAAACATCAAGCAGATAAGCAAAAAGAGAGTCTTCATTGAATAAAAATGCCTTAAATACAGAATTGTTCACATCCAAATACTAGAAAAAAGAAAATTACATAATAGATAGTTGTCCTCCATAAGCGGAGGGTCTTGATTGGTAGAGCTGGTAAATTAAGCATCATCGGTAGCTTTCATTGGTGCGTTATCCAGGATGAGATGCAGAACATTAAGTTGTTTGGCTGATGACTTATCTCCTTCATTTGCTAGAGACCTCATGAGATTTTGTTAGATTTGGCAGTAGAATTGGCTTGCATAGTGGCGTCGGCTAAACCGGAGAAGACCATGGCCAACACAATTTCTTCAGGGAGACCGGAATTGATCGCACGTATTTTACCATCAGAACTCGATGAGGGTTTCTCCTCAGTATCGGTCTTTTTAGTTGGCTAAGCCATTTTCCCTTCTCTTACCAAGCGCCAAATGGCCCCGCCTAGAGGTTTGCATTGACTGGTTGTGTGCCCTACATGAACATGATAGCGATAAAATTTCCCCCTTTCTTCGGATGTAGGAGCACAATATTCACTAAGAGAGGTAAGCATGCCTTTCTATAGCAACTTGGCAAATAGAACATTAAGAGGGCGCTTCCATGGAGACATGAAAGCTTTCTAAGTAGGCGTCCAAGTAGGTGTGGCTTGAACTATGGAAGCATTCTCCTAAGCGATAACTTAAGCTGCGGCTGTCTTCTCCTTGGCCGGAGCCGTAGTTCCTTCGAACGATTGAGAATTGTTTCTCTTGTTAAACCAGGGTTTGCCACTACTTGGCTTGCTAGCTTTCTCTTTCTCATCACAGCGTTCAATTTTCTTGGCTTTCTAAAAAATTTTCTAACCAGATTCGAAGGAGTCGGTTTCCATTTCTTTTCCGAGCACGGGGGAGCCCCATCAAGCAACTTTGGAATAATTTCCTTTAAACTAAGCTTCTGTTTCAGTAGAACCTGAGTGGCCATCCACCTATTGAAGTATGACTTAAAGGACTTGCCTTATTTCTGCTTTACAGCTTCAAGGTGCTGGATAGTCATTTCCATGGTAGAATTAAAACCGTAGTGGGAAACTAAGGCTTCAGACATGAGCTTCCAATCTAGGATTATTGACTCCAGGACACTATTGTACCACTCGAGAGCAGGCCCCGATAAAGTACACAGAAATAACTTAGCAAGCACCTTGTCCCCGATCTTCTGGACACACATAATTTACTTATATATCACAATGTGGTATTTGGAAGGTCCCTCACTAGAGTAAGCTACCATTCTGGGCATTGAGAATTTCTTGGGCACCCAATCCTCGTCCTTCTCTTCTTCTTTTTCTTCATTCTTACCTAAAAGTTATCTCAGAAAGGCCGCCATTTTGGGTGTCATGCCGGAGGCTGTGTGACCTGGTCATTAGGAGTGGAGGATGCTCTTAACTAAAACGGTGGAGGAGTTGGTATTTTGATCTAAGGGCGAGCAAAGGGATTCTGAGGATAAGCGGTTGCACATGGCATAACCACAAAATTAGAGGGCGAGGGATCAAAAGGTGTGGGCGGCATCGTAGATATGACAAAACCACTAGAAGGAACAGTCATTTGTAGGGTGAATCCCCCTGATAAGACGTGGAATATAGGAGTCTGGCTAATAGGTCTCGAAGGCACAGGAGGGGGAAAGGAAAACACCAGCAGAACAAAAGCTAAGGTAGGCTGAATAGAGAAGGTTTGGCCAAATTAAAACTAAACTGATCAAACGGGCGAAAGCGGTGGCATTGAAAACTAATTTTGAACTAGCCAAGATTGACTCAACACATTCTGAACAATTTCTCCCTGAGCTTGAATAATAGGCCCCGCTGGCCTCTGAATCTCTCTTTCCTCCCTAAGAGTTGATCAGACTTGCTCTTATAGTGACCTAAAATAGATCCCGATTACAAGAATATAGCCATCGTATTAGCCAACTTAAAACCCAACTGGGATTGCCCTTGATCAGTCGGAGGCAAGGAAATAGGAGGAGAAATCGCGGATGGGACCCCACTAGTCAGAGGAACATCAGACATGGTAGGAATAACTGATTCTGACACTGAACTCACTGGTCGGTGAACTAAATGATGGTCGAGTCGTAACTAAAGAGGGCTGCAGCGATGGGGATGTCTCGACCTAGCTAGAGAAACCGGAAGATGATCAACCCGAATCGAACCATGAATGAAATGAATCACTATAGAATAATTTGAGTGATGAATGTCACATATACGGGGGGGGGGGGGTTTAGAGAGGTAGAGAGTAGAAGAGCTAATGATGCAAAGCTTAACCCCCAAAATACGTGAGATGTGCTAATGGGTCATCGGGAGTTAAACGATCTCAGGCATTTTGTGAAATTCCCCCTTCAAGGGAGGGGAGAATATAGGTAAGCAAAAATAGAAATTAAGAGGTCGGCCACAGGCGGCCTATGTATGAGTTTTGCATGAATGTGCATAACACAAGTAGCACATGAAAGCAAATAAACCTCTTCCAGCCTTATGACTCTCGCACAACACCAATTTGGAATTTGGGATAAGTCTAACTCTAGGGAATGGCAAAAGAGTATGCGACCCAGTTCTAAATTGTTTTGGTGAACCTAAGGGGTAGTTGCTATGGCTAGATTTATCGAGGTTCATAGTCTCAAAATGCTGGTGTCACAGAATGACACTATAGAAGGGTCTCATTTACCTTGATTCTGTGTAACTCAACCACTGCTCAAATGAGTGTAGTCGCAGGAATTACACGTTGGTTGAAAAGAGTGATCTGCCTATAAATATCCCAATTCCTGGCGGGCATGAGGTATACAAGTGAGCTTCATGTGGTGAAATGATAATGGCACCTTAAACTTAGAATCTAACTAAGCGGTGGATAAAAAGGCATAAGAAATAAAGAGTTGATTTAAAAAATGATTTAGGCACATCATAAAAATCCTTTAACCAATTTTCAAAAAGAAAAGATTTTTCAAATTTTAAGTTAAGAGGAAATCCCCAGCAGAGTCGCCATTGTGGGCTTACGACCATTTTTTCACCCGCAAGCATCACGCGAGATGCATAGCACGGGGGGTGAGAAAACAATGAGCATTGTGAAGTGTGCTAAGGGACGCTTATGTAGGTTTTATAGCCAACGCACTCTCTTACGTCATTTTACCTTGACTTTTGCCTAGACCAACCTTTTCGGATTTTCAGTCTAGCGAGTTATTTTACACCCTAACTTTTGCCTGACCAATTTGCAGAATGCCGATCAGTGGGATACACCCTAATTTTTGCCCGAGCAGTAGAGGACCCCTCTCTGGGTGATTGATTTCATTTATTTTTGTTGGTCCCTATGCGTACACTCACTGAGTTACAGGGGGGTGAATGACTCACTACAGAATAAATGAAACTTTTTCTCGAAGGATGACTACTCCACTGAGTGAGGTTAGCTGGATGAGTAATAACCTAGAAAATGCAAGAAAGTAAAGAACACTAAAATTTTTATACTGGTTTGGCAACCTATGCTTACATCCACTCTCGAGAGAGTGTCTCAGCTTTAATCCACTAATCTCAACTTCTTTACCCTAGGCGGAGAAGCCTTTCACAAATTCCCCAATTACAGTAAGTACCCTCCAAACTACAATCACTCATCTACTGACTAGAATACCCTCTTCTATCAGCAAATCAAATAGAGTCTAAAGATAAGAGCTGGAATCAACTTATAGAATGTTGATCCCATTACAAATGATCTAATATTACAATAGAGTGATCTATACTATTTTCTCTTGTTTAAAGCAGATTGTCGTTGAGTAGTGCTTTCTAGTTTAAACTTCTTTTAAGCTTGCAAATGGACAAAGTTTTAGCTTCTTGAAAGTTTAGGTGTAATCACAAAGTTCTAACACTTGCCTTCTTGCTCCTTTTATAGATGGACTGAGAAAGTAGCCGTTGAACTTGCCTTGGCATCTTTTACACTTGATAACTCAGCAATTCACCTATTGCTTCTTCAAATCAATCCGTTAAGAGATAGAATTGCACCCTTGTGAAATGCATTTCAATCCGCTAGATTGAAATTCGGGCTTCAATTTGAATCTTTTGTCCTTTGGTGCCAGTCTTCCGTTAGAGAGAACCCACGCTGACTTGCCACGTGTCGTCATCCCATTCCCTCTGGTTTTCTGACGTGATGCAGAGTGCCTGGTACAAGGCTGGTAGATCTGTAGATTATACCAAAATGGCAATTGACTTATTGCAGACTTGAGTTGGAAGACTTTGTTATTTTATTCATAACTTTGAGTCTTGTCAAGGCATGAATTCTTTTTATCTTTGTATCATTAATGTTCCTGCAAAAAGCAACACTAAAAGTAAAGATCCCCTTTTACCTTAAAATGTGATGTCAGTTCCTTTAACAGACTAAAGATAACTCAGCAGAATATGTAAACGCAAAGCACAGCTAATACAGAGTCTAAATACTAAGTGTTTTGAGCGAATATTATTTGGTTAGCGACCACGCAAGTACTCAGCCCAGAAACCATACAGAGTTAAATCAAAATAGCTAGGTCAGCAGAGACTTGAAATTCTACCCTTGAATTTACTAACTCCCTTAGAACCTCAGACTACTTATTTTAACATCATTATTCATTTAATTATCTCACACTTAACTTAACTGATATGATGAAAGCTTAAGCACAACTGAGTCATCTCCTGAGTCAGTCCTAACTTGTGCTTGGTTCAACAATCTCCTTCATTTTGATCATTGGCAATTAATTTGAGCAAAAATTAAATCAATAAGGTATTTAGATCAGAGTTACCTTATATTCATGCTTGATATGACTTGATTCAGCATCTTCAATCTGCTCGGAGTGAATGCATACTCCTCTATAATTCTTGACTCTTCCAAGATTAGCATTCCTCTATCACTTCCCATATAGTTCTGCAAATGATCAGAGCAAATATGTATACAACAGAATAATATATGAAGTTAAGAAGATCTTAACTTAGAACACGAAATTGTAATTTTCATTGATAGGAACTTAAGTACAGATAACAGAAAGTTAATCTATACTAAGTTTTACAAGTATGAACTAGAAATTACAAATAAAATCCTATTCTATTCCTTAGGCATAGGTGGAGCTCCCAAATTGGCTCTTCTCTGCTCATGTTCTTGCTGATCCCACCTACTCTTCTTTTCCTTGGGATGAGCACTTTCTTTGCCATTCCTCTTTCTAGTCTCAGCATATTCTCTGAATGTGCTCTAGATCCTTTGATAGGTTATAAGAAAATTTAGCAATCCTCTGCTCGTTCTCCTTTGCTTCTTTTTCACGCTTCTCACGATCCTTCTCCCCCATTGCCATTGAATCCAAAATGGCTTGAGTTTGATGATCAAATGATCTCAGAGAGTCTTTAAATGATTCAAGCTGTCCATATATATTTGAGGAAAAATTCTGGACAAGCAGCTCATAAATTTCTTATGATATTTCATCCTGCTCTCTAAGAAAAGCGAAAAGTCCAACAAGAGCTTGAGATTGAGACAGATTAACCTTATATTGTGCATTCAAACCTTTGCTGGATATCTGGGTAAGACATGCTAGTGCCTTTGCTTGGTTGTTCTCTCTAAGTATGCACTCTAGCATCGGAGTACTCCTGATATGAGTAGATATTTCATTGTGGACCTTATCTAGGGCTTCTCCATCATTCATGACATGTGCTTGAACTTGCTTAATTTGGTCTCTGATATGACCAAGTTTCTAGTGAAGATTGGGCTCCTATTCATCATATGCCATTATAATGTCACTACTCAGAGCATAAAAAAGATTAAGCCTCTTTAAGGCATTCAGCACAGCTCCTTCTGAGTTCTTCACTCCGTCCAACACATCTTCTTTTAAGGTCCTGAATTTAGCATACAATCCTTGATTTCTTGTAACAACGGTGATGAGAGAATTGACTCTATTAACAAGTAGATCCAATTGTGTTGTATTTTCATCATTTTCTTTGCTTAGGATGTTGTATCCATCAAGGACTTTTATCATGGCTTCAAGTAGTGGATTGAATTTGTTAATCAATGAATTGAGAAAATCCCTCTCTTAATTCACCACTTTACAATTGATCTCATATATTTTCAGCATCATCTTCTTTAGCTCCCCCACTTCCAACTTCAGACTAGCTGCTTGCCTACCTGCAATAGATAACAAGGGTAAATAGTGGGACACTATTGCCTTGACCAGTGAAAATTGTGTAGGTACAGACTTGAAGTGAGCTTTCATTTTATCCACTACTTCCATAAAACCCTTCACATGCTCATCAGCCTTAGCTATACTCCTCAGAACTTCCTTAGACAGTAAAGATTTAGCAATATGGGCATCAAGTTCAGCTTCTGTCCTTAGTTCTAGAAATCTCTCTCTTCCCAGCCTCTTTATATCTCCCAATAGAGCAGCATTAGGGTTGAATTGGGGTTGATTTTGTGGTGGTTATTGTTATTGTTCGTGAATGTCTTCAATTATTAGAGGTCCTCTGACTGGAGGAGGGCCTTCCAATTGAAATACTTCTCTTACTAGATCCTGGTGGTGAAAGGTATGGAATGATGGCTATTTGGTCAGTGGGTTGGTTAGATTGGCTAGAGTTGGATGATGATGGTGTGGGTGGTGTTTGGCTTGGCAAGGGTAAGGCAGAGATGGGTGTAGGGATAGTGGTGATTCGGTGGTGTTTGGGAAAGTGAAAAAATTTTCTTATTCCTTCTCCTTCTCTTCCACACCTTCAACAGCGGACTCACTGACCTGAGCTTGAGGGATCTCAATCAGCTGAGCTCCATGATCAACTATCTCCTCCTCTCTATCTTCTACATCTTCTTCCTCTTCATCAATCACTACTTTCATTCTCTTCAACAAACCCCTTCTCCTTTCCTTCCTTGCCTCCTTTGCTTCCTCAGCAGTCAATGTGACATGCTGGTTAGAGTTCTGCAATTCAAATTCTCAAGCTCTATCCCCATAACCTCATCTTCCTTGTCTTGTTCTTCCTACTCATCAATTCCATCCAGAGCCCTAATCACATATTCCACTACTTCATTCCCTTCCTTCTCAGCCAGGATAGCCATTGCCTTTTGTAAAACTTCTTATGTATTTTTAGCTTTGGCTACTGCTGCTGCTTCTGCTTTCCTTCTTATCTCAGCTTCAATCTCTTCACTCTTTTTCAAGATTCTTTCCTTCTCAATATTCTTCAACTTCTCTGCTTCCTCAAGATTTTGGGCAACACATGTTCCCTTTATCACCATCAGCTTCTTCTTTGGCTGACCTACCTTGGGAATAGGAACTAATGTAGGTTCCTTTCTTTTAGCAGTCACCTTATCTAACTCAGCTTCTTTTGACTTTCTCTTTCTTAATAGGGGCATCTCCTCCCTTAATTCTTTCTCAGCTTCCTTTTCTTCCATAATCTCCTTCAAAGTCAGTTCCTTGTTCTTGATATCTTTAGAGTCCTTTACGGACCTAGTCTTCTTGGGAATAACAATTGGAACTGAGCTCGCTGAGCTAGCCTTCTTTTCTTTCTTAGAGTCCTTCCTGACCTCCTTCTTCACATCCTTCTTTCCTCCTTCTCCTCTTTCTACTCTGAGCTTTGTTATTCTTTCCAGCTCTATTGCTATGAAGGCATCTATGGTCAGATCCTCCTCTTCAGGTTTAACCTTTCTCATGGGCATAATAGCTTTGGGATCTTTTACTCTTACTTTCCTTGGCTTTAGCTTGATATACTTTGTATTCCTTGGCCTCTATCCACACCTTAGCCCATGAAAGTGAGCATTACTCAGAATTCTTGACTCAATAATCTTGAGTGTAATCCTGCTCTCCTATGCCCATCCTTCCATATCAAGCTTGTAAGCTCTACAAATATCCATTACAAGATGTCCATATATCATATGCTTGGTCACCTTGAGAAATTTGTGCAGAATTGCCAAAGGCCAATTTATGTGCATCCCATGAGTCGAAGCATAAACAAATACTCTCTCAAACTTAGAGCAACTCCTTATAGAACCAGGCTTGGGCAACAATACTTTAGTAACAAGCTCATGAGCCTACTTGCCTTCCTTTATGAATATCGAAGTGATTAACTCTCCAGCTTTGTAATCATGAGGAACCTCATAGTCAATAGGAATGTCTACATTGTCTTCCTCCTTGTCTTTTACAGCTCATAATCTGAGTCCCCTCTTCTTCATTCCACACTGCCCAACAATAAGCTTAGGGGTTACATACACCTTTCTCCCTATCATTGTGGTGACAAATTCAAAGCCTTCCACTATACGAATTCCTCTATTGAAGCGCTTTACAATCTGCTCATAGCACCCACTAGGAATTTTCAAAAATCCCCTGAGATGGTGTTAGCGCGTCCATCTTCCAAACCTTTCATTGCTTGCGAAGCTGAGAAAATCAACTGTGGTTAGCTCCTTCACCTCTTTCGATTGGTTCCCACTCACTCGGAATATATTTTGTTCCCGCTAGAATGAATAGATCCTCCATATCTTTGATATTAATGGCTACTTGAGCCTAGTGATCAATAGTTATCACCCAAGATGCTTCATCTTTTTCCCATACGAACAAGGGATTCTTAGAGCTGGGTTCAAAAGATCTTCCAGATGTACTCACCATAGAATATGCTTTGAGAGAAAAATAGAAATTAGGGATACAAAGAGAGAATTGCAGAGCAGAGAATTTTGGTAAAGTGGCCCTTCTCCTTTCTCAACTTCTCCTTAAATAGCTAAAATTTCTAAATGTAAACCTGCAAAGCTAGGTGTACGACTCACAATCCATGGTCTCAAGATAGACGGTTAGATTTTCATAACGCATATGTAGGATTAATGAGGGTGAGAAACATGGAATAACTGCTCTGAATATGGATCATTTCATAACTTGCTACCATTTCTATCAAGTTTAAATTTGAAAGATAGCCGGCGATAATTAATGCCGTATCCACAATTTGAGCGGTAAAAGAAATACTTAACCTTTTTACTAAAGCTCAGAGTGTGCCCTAGTTTAGTCAGCTCTAGAATAGGTCAGAGTGAAATGTATTTCTTTATATTGGATTGGACATTTTGATCAACTATTTGAGAGTATTGAATTGATCCTTTCCAATAGGCTTTGTGAATATGTCAGCTCGCTGTTCTTCAGTTGGGATGTATGTGAGCTTGACTTCTACTTTTTGCACATGATCCCTTATAAAGTGTGTCTAATATTGACATGTTTCATCCTGCCAAGTTGAACCAGATTCTTAGATAGGTCAATTGCACTCTTGTTGTCACATATGACTTCAAGACAATTTGACTTTATACCATAATCCTCCAGTTGCTGCTTGATCCATAGCAGCTCTGCTACATAAATTCCTACAACCATGTACTCAGCCTCAGCTGTACTCAGAGCCATAGAAGTCTACTTCTTGCTATACCATGTTACTATACAATCACCAAGGAAATGACAACCTCCTGTGGTGCTTTTCATTTCTAGTTTGTCTCTTCCATAGTCAGCATCTGTATATCCTCTCAGAGTGAAATCTGCATTACTTGGATACCATAAACCTGAATCAATAGAGCCTAGAAAATTCCTGAGAATTCTCTTAACAACAGTTAAGTGAGATTGTTTGAGGTCAGCTTGATATCTTGCATAATAACATACTGCATATTGAATGTCAGGCCTACTAGCAGTTAAGTAAAGTAGAGAACCAATAATACCTCTGTAGAGCTTACTCTCTATAGGTTTACCTTCCTCATCTTTACTCAGAATTGTATCAGTGGCCATGGGTGTTGACATTGGCTTAGCTTTATTCATGTCAAACTTCTTGAGTACTTCCTTGTCATACTTAGCTTGACTGATGAAAATCTCATCATCACCTTGCTTCATTTGCAAACCAAGGAAAAAATTAAGCTCTCCCATCATTGACATTTCAAATTCTTTCTTCATTTATTTGCTGAACTCCTTGCATAGCTTCTCATCAATTGCTCCAAAGATGATGTCATCCACATAGATTTGGACTAGCAACACATCTTGATGACTCTTCTTGATAAATAGAGTAGTATCTGCTTTCCCTCTGACATAACCTTTCTTGATAAAAAATTTAGTCAATCTCTCATACCAAGCTCTTGGAGCCTATTTCAATCCATATAGAGCTTTCTTCTGCTTGAAGTCATGATTTGGATATTTAGGGTCTTCGAAGCGGGGGGGCTGTCTGACATAGACTTCTTCTTGAATATAACCACTAAGAAATGCACTCTTTACATCCATTTGAAAAAGCTTGAAGTTCATATGAGATGCAAAAGCACAAAGAATTCTTATGGGTTCAAGCCTTGCTACTGGGGCAAATGCTTCTCCTTAATCAACGCCTTCTTGTTGATTATAGCCTTGAGCAACTATTTTAGCCTTGTTTCTAACAAAAATTGCCAGCTTTATCTACCTTGTTTTTAAAAACCCATTTGGTGCCTATGATTGACTTTCCTTTGGGGTTTTCCACCAAATCCCATACTTCATTCCTCCTGAATTGGTCTAGCTCTTCTTGCATTGCAATCATCCAGTTGTCATCGAATTCAAACTTTTTTGGTTTAATCAAGGACATAAATGCTGAGTGGCTCATCATTCTATTCCTATTCAGCTAGCCTCTAGTCAGCACTGGATTTTGCACACTATCAAGAATCTTGTTAACTGGGTGATCTCTTCTGGTTCTGACCTCTTTAGGTAGATCAGGATCAGCTCGCTGAGCTACAGTCATTAGTTGAGCATCCACATCATCACCAAAGTTTATTGATTGGTTCAAGTTAGCTTCATCTTCCTCTTTTTCTTGAGTTGGATCTGGTATGACTATGGGCTGATTGATTAATCCACTGACTGGATCCTTTTCCCTTTCATCATCACTAGCTTCTCTACTTGCATTGTTAGTTTCATCGAAATCTATATACATTGACTCCTCTAGGATGCCAGTTCTCTTGACATACACTCTGTATGGTTACTATGTGTTAAGTAACCCAGAAAGATTCCTTCATCAGCCTTGGGATCAAATTTATCCAATTGGTCTTTAGTATTTAATACAAAGCATCTACAACCAAAGGCCTTGAGATGGCCAACCTTGGGGTTGCGCCCCTACCAAAGTTCATAAGGAGTTTTATTCAAAACTAGACAAATTATAACCCTGTTTAGAATGTAACAAGCTATGTTAATAGCCTCTCCCTAGAAATACTTTGGCAGGTTGTTATCACGTAGCATAGAATGACCCATCTCCATAATAGTGCAATTCTTTCTCTCAACTACCCCATTCTGTTGGGGTGTATGAGGTGCAAAAAAATTATGGTCAATACCATGCTTAGAATAGAATTCCTCAAACTACCTATATTTGAATTCTCTTCTATGGTCACTACGGATTCTATTAATTTTAATGTCTTTTTCATTCATAATTCGGGGAGCTAACCTAGAGAATGATTCAAATGTTTCATCTTTGCTGGATAATAGGATAACCCAAGTGAACCTGGTCAGATCATCTACAACCATAAGGGTGTGTATTTCATTCCACCTAGACTAGTTGGCACAATAAGCCCAAACAAGTCCATGAATAGAAGATCAAGGGGACGAGAAGAAGATATATCAGCTACAGATTTAAAGGTCTTACTAAATTATTTCCCAAGTTGGCATGCTGAGCAGTGTCTATCTTTATCAAAGGCTAGATTGGGCAAACCCTCAACAAGTTCATTTCTGGCTAATTTGGATAGATTGGTCATATTGATATGTCCTAACCTTTTGTTCCATAGCCATGAGTTTTCCTCCTTAGAAACTAAGCATATATCATTGGAGCCAGGGGATAAATCAACCATATAAACATTATTGATTCTAGGAGCATAAAGAATAGTTTTATCAGATTTACCATCAATGACTGAGCAGCCCGCTGAGTCAAATATCACTTTTCTGCCTTTGTTACACAGCTTAGCAATGCTTAGCAAGTTGAACTTTAGGCCTTTTACCAGAGACACATTGTCAATTGAAGGCTTCACACCTACAGTGCCATTGCCTACAATCTTTCCTTTCTTGTTGTATCCAAAACTGACACTTCCATTTCTTCTTTGCTCCAATGTGATGAATTGCTTTTCATCACCTATCATATGCCTTGAGCATCCACTATCTAAATACCACATTCTTCTGTCATCAATGGATCTCAGGCTCACCTGCAAAACATTTAAGTTTTCTTAGGTACCCAAGCCTTTTTCTGGCTGGATCCTCCCTTGTTAGTGGTGGTCATCCTTGACTAGTCATACTCATCACAGTAACCATTTTTGTGCCTACACATGATAGTAACATGTCCTAGTTGTCTGTAAAAATTACATGCGGCCTTAGGATTAGGCCTACTTACTTTACTCTTTTAAGAATTCTTCTTAGAGTGGTGGGTGCAATTACTCTGAGTATTCCTGCTAGGTTGAGGAGGGACCCATACCCTTTTTAGAGCTATTAATTCAGCAACTAACTCATCTAATATCTTAGTGAGTTTGCTGTTATATCCATTTTGGTACTCAGCTTTTTCCGTCAGGTATAGGATATCAAGTGATGTAGAAGAGTTAACATCTTCTATATCATCACACCTCCTCTGAAGTACTCTGATGTATTTGGTTGACTTCTTAGTCATATTAATAATATCATTGAGCATAGTAGCAAGCTCATTAGAAGATAAAGAGGGTTCAGAATTTACCTCAGAGTGTGTTCCCTTGTCTTTATTTTGATCAGCTGACTGTCTGGCAGTGGATGTAGTTGGTTGGTCAGCTGACTCTGAGTGAACTCCATCATCCTTAGCCATGAGATAGACATTGGCAAAATCATGCGCTTCTTCATCTGAGGATGATGACTCTTGTTTAGAGTCACTCCAGGTAGTAGCAAGGGCTTTCTTACCCTTTTTCTTCTTGAATTGTCATTCTTAGCTTTAGGACAGCTTGACTGAATATGCCCTTTCTTACCGCATTCAAAGCATTTGATGTCTTTGTTATACTCCTTGTTGAATTCTTTTCATGGTCTATCAACTGCTCCTTTCTTGTACTGACCTATCTTTCTGAACTTCTGAAAATTCTTTTCTTTACCCAAAAACCTTCTGAAGTTCTTGCTCATTAGAGATATTTCTTCTTTTCTGTCCTCTAGATATCCTTCCTCAGAGGATTCTTCTTCTTCTTCATTATCATCAACTTTTAGAACAACGGATCTACTTGATCTCTCTTTCTCTTTGGACATATGCTTCTTGGACTTATCTTCATATTGTTTCAGAGTTATCTCATGAGTCAGCAGAGTTTCAATTAGCTCATCAAACTTGTAGGTCTTTAAATTGTGAGCATCTTCAATCACACTTTTCTTGGCTTTCCAATCTTGAGTCAGACTCCTCAAGATTTCCTTGATAGTCTCTTCTTCTATGAAGGTCTTGCTAAGCCTTTTAGCTCATTTACTATATTCATGCACCTGGTGTTCATGTTAAAGATATCCTCCTTAAACTTCATGTGAAACCACTCATAATCTCTCATAAGGCTGTTGATCCTGGACTCCTTTACCTTGTCAGTACCTTCATAAGTTACTTCCAACTTCTTCCAGATTTCTTTGGCTATCTCGCATCCTAAAACATTAATAAATTTAGTAGCATCAAAAGCACAGTGAAGATAGTATATAGCAGCTATATTTTATTTCAATCTGGTCAAATCCTGACTATCCCATTCATCAGAGTATTTATCTACTTTAACTCCATTCTTCATGATGGTGGGAACATAAGGTCCTTCAATAATGGCCATCCAAGCATGCATACTCTAGGACTGAATGAAATTCTTCATTCTATTTTTCCAGTAAGTATAATGCTCTCTATTGAACATGGGAGGTGTGCTAACTGACGAGCCTTCAAGCAGAATATAAGCTTGAGCCCTTCGACTTGAATCTCCCTTGTATGCCATGGTCTTTGTCTTAAAGATCATGATATCTTTTGACTTAAGAACCGCTCTGATACCACTTATTAGTCCCTATACATACACTTACTAAGTTAGAGGGCGAGGGGGGGGGTGTGAATGACTCACTATAGAATAAATGAAACTTTTTCTCGAAGGATGACTACTCCACTGAGTTAGGTCAGCTGGCTGAGTAATAACCTGGAAAATGCGAGAAAGTAAAGAACACTGAGATTTTTAAACTGGTTTGGCAACCTGTGCTTACATCCAGTCCCGAGAGAGTGTCTCAGCTTTAATCCACTAATCTCAAATCCTTTACCATAGGTGGAGAAACATTTCACAAATTCCCCAATTATAGTAAGTACCCTCTAAACTGTAATCGCTCACCTGCTGACTAGAATACCCTCTTCTATCAATAACTCAAACAGAGTCTAAAAACAAGAGCTGGAATCAACTTATAGAATGTTGATCCAGTTACAAATGATCTAATATTAAAATAGAGTGATCTATACTATTCTCTTTTGTTTAAATCAGATTCTCGTTGAGTAGTGCTTTCTAGTTTGAACTTCTTTTAAGCTTATAAATGGATAGAGTTTTAGCTTCTTGAAAGTTCAGGTGTAATCACCAAATTCTAACGCTTTCCTTCTTACTCCTTTTATAGATGGATTGCGAAAGTAGCCATTGAACTTGCCTTGGCATCTTCTGCAATTGACAACTCAGTAATTCACCTATTGCTTCTTCAAATCAATCCGTTAAGAGATAGAATTGCACCCTTATGAAATGCATTTCAATCTGTTAGATTGAAATTCAAGCTTCAATTTGAATCTTTTATTGTTTGATGCCAGTCTTCCCATAGAGAGAACTTGTGTTGACTTACCACGTATCGTCATCCCATTCCCTCTGGTTTTCTAACATGATACAGATTGCCCGATACAAGGTTGGTAGATCTGTAAATTATACCAAAATGGCAATTGGCTTGTTGCAGACTTGAGTTGGAAGACTTTTTTAATTTCTTCATAACTTTGAGTCTTGTTAAGGTACTAATTCTTTTTGTCTTTTTCTCATTAATGTTCCTGCAAAAAGCCACACTAATAGCAAAGATTCCTTTTTACCTTAAAAGGTAATGTCAGTTCCTTTGTTAGACTAAAGATAACTCAGCGGAATATGTAAACGCAAAGCACAGCTGATATAGAGTCTAAATACTAAGAATTTTGAGCAAATATTATTTGGTCAGCGACCACGCAAGTACTCAGCCCATAAACCACTCAGACTTAAAACAAATTAGCTAGGTAAGCGGAGACTTGAAATTCTACCCTTGAATTTACTAACTCCCTTAGAACCTAAGACTACTTATTTTAACATCATTATTGATTTAATTATCTCACACTTAACTTAATTGATATGATCAAAACTTAAGCACTACTGAGTCATCGGATTTAGCCCTAACTTATGCTTGGTTTAACAATTTTTTATGTGCTGCTTTTCTGGATTTGATTCTTTTTTAGTTTGATATGATAACGCTTAGACCTATTTTGATTGATAGGGTTTACGAACTCGGTACCATCCAAAATCTTCATGCCCCTAGAACCGAGTATCTTTTTGATTACATAAGGTCTTTCCCAATTCATTCAGAGCCTCCCCCTTGGGTCAGTGTTGGTAGGCTTTACTTGTTTCAAAATATGATAATTGGCCTTTGACGGAAGCTTTTGATGCTTGACACGGTTGTTGTACGCTCTTGTTATACGCTGCTGGTGCCTTTGAATAACTGTTCAAGTTATTCGAATTATGCCTTGGTCCTTGGGGGTCCCTTTTATGTGGATTCAGACGTGACATCTGAGGATTTCATCTTGGCATTGATTGGTAGCACGACTTCCATTTCATAGGCAAAGGAGAAAGGTGTTCGGTTTGGGAGCATTCTGACATTTGTTTGACATCTTCGAAGGGTGAACGGGAGCTTATCGGCTCAATCACAACATCCCATGATGGTCTTTGAAATGAACTTCTTGATAAGATAGTTTGCTACTTTGGTTGTCCCATTGGCTTGTGGTCAGTGAAGCAAAATCCTATGACGCTCGGTTCCATATTTGTTGATCAAATTAGGGGTTGCCCCTTGATACTTTAGTGGTTGCCCCTTGGGACTGAATCTTATTTTCTGAGACTAAGTGGTGCAGTAGGTCATATTGAGCTAAGATGCGTTTCTTGATGAACTTGGCCATCTTCTCGGCGGTAATGATGGCAAAAGACTCGGCTTCCCCCTTACTTTGAGGAGTAACCTGTTGCTACGATGATGAAGTAGTATTCATTTGTTGATGAGGGTTGAATACTACTTATCATATGTGTACTGTAAGCTTGTAACCTTTTTCTCACCCTCAAGAACTATGTGTGATGCATAGCAAGGGGGGGTGAGAAGACAATGAGCGCTGTGAAGCCTACTAAGGGACGATCCTTATTTTAGAGTGGTAAAACGATTGATTGATGAAATTGATATTAATGTTGAATTTAAGTTCAATTTGCATGTTAAGGGATATGAGACTTGAAATCCCGTATTTTAAGATACAGTCGCCACCCGATTAAGCTCCATTAGGAATTTGAGTACGATATTCCCACTGGGTGGTTGGACCATACCTTAAAACAGAGATTCCAAGTACGGATGTTGTTGCTTACTTTTCAATTTTTTAAATCAAACCGTTTATGTTTTAATAAACATGACTTTAGTTCTTATGCGATTTAAATCCGGTTATTGTTTGGAGTTTTCGATTTATATGTCATACATCGTACAAAAGCGATAAATAAAGCAAATAAAATAATTATTACAAGGCTTTACAAATTTCTATACATTTTTCTAATGCGGAAATATTAAACAAAGTCAATAAATAAATAAAAGGGCAAAATTGGATTTTAACCGAGCTTGTCGACACGGACCCAGCTCCAAATGAGGCAAAATTTATACGAGAATAATCACAAATAAAGCATAAATAAATAAATTTGGAAAATAAATATATAGCATGCAGAAAACATATTTTCTGATTTTTCGAGGCTAAAACATAATTTTCGGGCATTTAAATGAGTATCTAAACAACCTAATAATTAATAAAATAAGCCAAACCACCTAAAATAATAAGGGAAATATAGAAAATATTTTTAGAATTTTTAATTATGGTAAAAAGACTTCTTGGAATTTATTTAGTTAAAAACACCATTTTTAAGCCGTTAAAAGGAGATTTAATCAATTAAATATTTAATAAATTATGAAAAAAATTAAAAATTATATTATGACATTATAGATTTAATGTGATTTTTCAGGAATTTGTCAGGTGGAAATCGGGGTTAAAAACGCAAGAAAATGATAAAACATGGCCAAATAAACAAAATAAAACAAGCATGGACCATTTGGATATTTTTTACCAGTAGGCCAACTCAGTGAGGTGGTAGGCTGACTCAGTGACATGGTAGTCTAACTCAGTGAGTCAGCCTAGATGACACTTAGTCGGCCTTCTGCCCACTGAAGTGGTCTACAAGGAAAAATGTGTAAATAGGCTAGAAATCAACATTTTTGTGCCAAAAAATGCAAGATTATTGACATTTCAAGTTGTTTCCTACATTATTCCAGTAGATTTGGACTTAAAATGGTAAAATAACTTTGATTTTTCAGTTTGGGGGGAGAACCTCAGGAAAATCCGACAAAAAAGCAATTGGCCGCTTGAGCAACACGTTGGTCGACTGAGCGACATGGTAGGCCAACTTACCGAGTCGGCCAGCCATGTCGTTTAGGCGGCTTACCAGTCGCCACAGCGGTCAGCCGGAGTTTTGCCGGAAAAACACAAAAAAGCCAAAATCAAGGGCTAAACACCCGGAAAAACAACCAAAAACACAGCAAAAGGCAATAAATAACTTAAAGAAATAGATTGGAACTCAGAAAATTACCTAAAGGCCGTGAATCCACTCTTGAGACTCAAATCAACCTTTGGCGAGCTTTTGATGATTTTGTGATAGGAGAATTGAAGAACCAAAACCGATTTAGCAAGGGATTTAGTGATTTTGTAAGGAAAAAGTCCCTAAATCCTATTTAAATCAGTTTTTACTTAATATTTCTATTTGATTTTAATATTTAAGCTAAAAGATTAAGCCTAACAAAGCTTAGGAAAACTAGATCATTTGAATTTCTATAGCTTTATTAAACTTGTTCTTTCTAAAAGTCTAAAAAATGCTAAAATCTGAATTTTCTACTTAAAAAGGACCAAAGCGTTATTTAAATCTATTGATTTTGGGGGTTTATATAGACTTGAATAAGTGAAAATAATTTATTTAGTCCCTTAAAAACATGGATTTTGTGGAAAAAACGGAGTGAAAATTTGAATTTTTAAGCAGAGAAAATGACTGAAACACGCAACTACTGTCCCTGGAGCAAGGCCGCTTCAGTGACGAGGTAGGCCACTTCGCTGAAGTGGCTAGCCACCTCCGGCAGCCGGCTTGCCAGAATCTGGTGAAAGAGCAGATTTTCTAAAAAATGCCGTTAAACTTAAAAAAATAACTTTCACCATGGTTATCCGATTCAAGCGATTCTTGACATTTCGGAAACCTCAAAGAGTCTAGAATCTAGAAAACATAACCGAACTTGCTAAAAATGTTTGGGTTTTTCAGAAAACTTCAAAACAAATTACTGCACGTGAGAGAAAGTTAAATGCTCATTTGAAATGCAATTTTAATTATTTTTAATGACTTTAAGCGCGGTCAAAGGTCACAAAATCGCCAATAGGAGCTTTCCAAATGTGATTTGACTCTCAAAGAATAAAACAACTACTTCGTAAAAGGTTAGAGCAAAAAGTCATCATCATTCCACGGGTCATCGAAAAGCTCGTGCTCACACGCTCCCCGAGTCTCGTCTTGGGTATTAGCCAGTATGTCATCCATATCAATCATCACCTAGTCCCCTCCTCCAACACCATCCTCAATCGTATCACTAGCCACCTCCGTTTGCTTCTCCACCTCATGCTCTCCTCTAGCTTCCTAGGCCACCACCGGTGCCACTCGATATACCGAGCTATCATCCTCAAATAAAGAATCAGATGGATCAAGTGTCTGTCTATCCTCGGTCATCCATGCCAGCTAAATACCTCAACCTCGGCCCTTGCCCGAGAAGTCTCCTCTCTCACCCTATCAGCCTCAGTAGTGGCTGCTCATAGCTACTCTTCTAGGAACCTAGCTTGTTCCTCTAAAGCATCCAAGTCTTGAGCGGACCTGCTACGCTCCATAGCCAATAGAGTCTGTAATGGAAATCATAAGATCAGTACACATATATGAATATCATAGCATGCATCATGCATAATTTGTTAAATTTTGTAGGTAAAAGAAACTTATTGAGGCTAGTGGGTCCTAAGCTAGCAGCAGGTCCCGGATGGAGAAGAAACCCCTGGCAATCCTCTCCACCTCAGTCACAGTCACCTGAAAAGAAAATCACATTAAAACAAGAGCATCCTAAAGTAGTCATTATAAGGACAAGATTCAAGCAGAGAATTCCCCATATGAGTAGAGCTAGAAGGGGTAAAGCAAACAGGCTGGACCGACTCCTAGAGCTCCTTAACAGCTCGCTTCCCCGAATGATCGAGGAACCGGAAGAAAGTATCAAACTCTGCATAGAGGACATCCTCTCTAACACTCACTGAATCACGAGATCGCATTGTGGGCTGCTTTGGGTCAGTAGGGGCAGCAACATCAGACGCATACTGCGTGGAGGCGGAAGGATGTGATGATAAATGGTTACACTCAAGATCACAGGCAATTTTAAAAATGATAAGGTATGCACAGAGGCTAAGTTAAGAAAAATACCTGAGAAGAAGGTGAGCCAAACCTAGCTAGGCCCTCAGTACTCCGAACAATGGAAGGACCCCTGCGGTCGCCCCTTGGTCCACCCTCATCATCATCGTCATCATCATCATCATCACCATCGCTATCGCTCCAGTGGAACTCGAGGGGGACGCCCTTAAAATGAATCCTCTTACAAAGGAGGAAGGAGTGAAGAATCAATGAACTTATCATAGGAGCCTCCTACTGACAACACTAGGGGTCCCTCACCCAGCAGGTACAACCCCTAGTCTATCCCAGGCATTAGTAACTACTAGAAGACTCCTACTGGGATTAGGCGAGGAATAGGTCTCTCTACAACAACAATGGTCCTCCAATGTTGGACCCTCTTGCCAAAGTACCACTCTAGGGAGAGTGGAGACTCTAGCACGAAGCGGCGATCACCGACGTCGGCCTGCATCCGCTTAATGTCCCCGTGCATAACCATCCTCTCTCCTAAATCTTGAATAACCTGCATAAAGTAAATTTGTTGTAAGTATCATAACTTTGTAAATACAGTTTCTACTAATGGGTGTCAAAATGTGAAATATAGATTCAACATGAAAGAAGTTTATATGATTGGAGGGCAACTAACAAAGGAACTCCCTATACACTACTGTGGTCAAAGCCTCACTCTGCAAAAGCCCCATCCACCTAGAGGTGATGTGAGGCATCTCAGGGTGCATGGGAAAACCTGGCTTGGGGATCAGTCGATGCTTGAGGTCTAAATCTGCAAGACAAAGTAAAGATTAGCTGCAACACAGTTTGAACAAGAGGTTAAAGCAAAAGAGATTAGTTTGGGAATTACCAGCAGGATCAGATTGCAGATCTTGAGGTCGGACTACTGGCCTTAAACTCCAATATCCAACCCATAGTACAACTATGCTAGGATGGCCCAACACCAATTATTGTTGGCAAAGTGGCAAGATCCTCGATAGCTGAGAGCAAATAATAGTTAAGGTTGCTCGAGTAAATTGGAAACAAAATGATGGAAAGGAATGTCGGTAGGAAAGACTAACCACACTGATCCCTCCTCTCTACAGTAATGTGGCGTGGCTGCCTGATCCAGTAATCATTCAAATCCCCGAACTTGTGCTTATCAGTCCCTCTAGGATGGAGCCCAAGTAATCTCTCCATATAGGCCTTTACCTTAAGCCTAGAATACCACAGATCGGCGTAGATGTTGAAATGAATAATATCCCCGCTCCAACCTAGTCCCATCAATACGCACACTTCTAAGGGAGTGAGGGTGACCTCCCCAATCGATAGATGAAAAGTATGGGTCATCTTCGACCACCTCTCTACTAAAGCTAAAATTGCACCTAGGGCCAATGTCTTTAGAGCCTAATAGATTGCCCTGATAATGTCACTAAACTCAAGAGAATCTATACAGGCTAGTAGCTCGGTATCCCCCGCGGTATGGATCTCCTCAAACCACTTCCTGCAGAAGGTCAAGGCTCCCACAGTCTTGTACCCGAACTGCAAGGATAAAAACATAGTTCAATAGGGTTAGAATACAGTGGATAAATCAAAAATTAGGAAAAGTTTCAAAAAGTAGAAAATTGTACATTCTGTCCCTCAGGATAGGACCCGTATGGGTCCGCCCCACCCGTATGGGTCCTATTGCGGCTCCCGTACCAAAAATGGGACCCATATGGGTCCCCTCTCACCCATACGGGTCCGGCTGCAAACAGTCCATACGCAAAAAAAATTCCCAAAAATCCAAATTCAACCAAGGCTCATTCAAAATAGTCCCATAAGCATCCTAGACTAAAGTTACTTGCATCATGCTCTATTTCATGATCTAAAACACCCTAAATCATGCCAAAATTTGAGAAATTCCAAAAAACTTTAAAAGTGGAAAGTGAAGAATCAAGTGAAATACCTGGAGTTTGGAGGCATGGGTGTCAGGAGAGGGAACCAGAGGCACTTCAGAAGTGGGAGTAAGGCCAAGAAATGAGTCCGCCTCGCGAAAAGCATACCCAATTGAAACAGGGCATTCCCAAAGCTTGGAATTGCCTACCCAAGGCAAATCCTCACGCCTAATAGAGAAACGACCAGTCTTTGGGATCTTTTTATACATCTTGATCAATTTTTGTGAGAAAATCACCAGAATTTCAGTATAGGAAAGTTTGATGTATGGTGATATGAGGGGTCTGTTTTAGTTTTAAACCTCTCCCGACCAGGGCCTGTACGGGGTCCCACCCCACATATACGGATCCCTTCTCTCCAAGTTGCCACCTATACGGGTCCTAGCCCACCCGTACGGGTCCCCCTTCATCATCAAAGAGTAGTTTTAAGCCAGAACTTTATAAAAGCACAACGGGCACATCCAGTCCAGACTCGGGGCCAACCCCACTTCTCCTAAACTCTATATTTTAGTTAAATGTGGGGCAAAACCCCTAGCTCACCTTGATCCTTGATTAAAGGTAAGCCATTTTTGAATTGATCACTAACAAGGATAATTTTGGTGCACAGGTTTACCCAAGTATGAAAAATTTTCCCCAATAAGTGAGTCTTGCAAGGAGACACTCCCCAAATAGAAAAGAGTTTACCAAAGGGGCACTCCCCCATTCCCTAGTAGCGGAAATAGTCAATCTAGGGGCATACCCCTATTCCCGAGCAGTAGAATCAGTCGATCTAGGGGTGCTCCCCTATTCCCCAATAGCGAAACCAATGAATATAGGTGCATTCCCCCATTCCCCATTCCCCAGCAACAGAATCAATTGATCGAGGGGCACTCCCCCATTCCACAGCAGCGGAATCAATCAATCTAGGGGCATTCCCCAATTCTCCAATAGCAAAATCAGTCGATCTAGGGGCATCCCCCTATTATTGAACCCTCTAAGGGGCATTCTTCGAGAGGCACCCTCCAAGGGGCACTTTATTTCTAAGTAATCGACCCAAACCCAACATTTCTTGCACTAGGTTTATAGTTTATTCAGGAGCCAACCCCCATCCACACATCTTTATTCTTAATTGAAGGTGCAAAAATTTTTGTTCATCACAAAGTCAATCCAGAATTATGACGTGTCTGCTTACATAATGACTAACTCAGCGTTTGATTGTTGCTTCTTTACAGGTCATTCAAAATCTCAAGCAAGAGAGTCATCCGCCTTAGGAAAGGGATACATCAAGTAGGAGAGTCATCCACCTTAGGAAAGGGATACATCAAGCAGGACAGTTATCCGCCTTAGGAAAGCGATACATCAACCAAGAAAGTTGATCTACCTCGAGAAAGGGATACACATCAACCAGGAAAGTCGATTCGCCTTAAGAAAGGGATACGAGGAAAGTTGATTCGCCTTAGGAAAAAGATACACCATCAGTCAAGAAAGTTGATCCGCCTTATGAAAAGGACATACACACTTTCCCTAGTAGAGTCACCAAGGATATGGATCAGCAAAGGAAAGTCATCCACCTCAAGAAAGGGATACGCATTGGCAAGGAAAGTTGTCTGCCTCAAGAAAGGGACAACTAGGATAGGAGTTTACCTCAAGAAAGGTACTCACCCATGTCATCACCTCAGGTCTGATTTCTGTCTCCTCACTCACATCGTGACATTATACAGATCCGTATCTACAGTAATCTGAAAGAAGCAGTCTGTGAGCACTAGATTTTAATGACCCTTCTCACTAAACTATGACGAGAGCTAGATAATGAAATCTTTTACAGGTGTTATCCATCAGAGGTGTTCAAACTGCTGTAGAGTTGAGTTTGCCTAAGTTAGGAGACCCAGTCTACCCTTAGGGACCTGTACTAGTCATGCTTGGTGGTACAGATCCACCAATGGACCCATACGGGTCCCCTTGAACCCGTACAGATCCCATACTTGCCTATTTAGGTTTTGTGGCAAGTAATCTATACTATTTTTGGGAGAAATCAGGTCATGAATACAATTTATTGCTTTTAGACCTAATTTCCCCTATAAATAGAGGCCTTTGTACCTCATTTCAACAAGACATAGACACCCACATTTTATTCATTTCTAGCCTCATTCGTTAGGATTCGGGGGAGGTTCTGTCCACACAAATACTCGCTTAAATAGTCCTAAATTCACCATCTCATCATCTACTTTGGGTAGACACTCTCATAGCAAAGGGATTGCCTCAAAGTGGATTCACGTCGTAAAGGTAATGCTCCTGAGTTTCAAAGAGACTGACATCTCAATTATTTATTTATCTCTCTCCATCTATTCAATTCTACCTAGTCTTATTTTGGGTCTGATCCTAATCCATGTGGGCCTTGCTAGTACCTTTATATCTTTAGGGATATTAAATCAGTGGGCTATACCCATATGAAAGGAAATCCCATTTTATTTCATTTCTCCTCTATAAATCTGCTTGTTAACTGATCTAAGTTTCTGGTTGGGACTAGACAGGATCCATATGGATCCCCCGTACTCGTACCGGCCCTTCCCAGTAGTTGTACAGGTCTCACCCTACCAGTATGGGTACTGGCCCCTAGGCAAAACCCATAATTCCCTTTTTAATCAATTAAATCAATCCAACCTCACCATTTGCCCTGCAATCATTTTCACTAATAATCTGGTAAATCAATCCACAAAAAGTTAAAATGTGTTTTCATTAAAAAATGGGCTGAAGACCTGTTATTTCTCTCCGATCCTAGAAGCTGCCCCGGTACTATCGATCGTAAAATCATCACGCTAACATAATCACTTTTTTCCAAACAAAATGCCGACTTATGGTGTGTTATAAACTGTCCTAATCTTTGTGGATGCAGGGGAATTTATTTCATTTTATTTTATAACTTAGAATAAATGTATAGGTACTTTTGTAACTCCCCTATTTTCCCCGGTTGTAATTTTTATTCCGCCATTTATTATTTATGCTTTATTGTAATTTGTAAACGCATGTAATGAGTGTGAAAGAATCTAGAAAAATAAGATTTCCCCAATAATTTTCCAAATGATGAAAACAAAACGATTTTATGCAATGAATGTAATTTTGAATTAACTAAATGAGAAATAAGTGACTGATCCGATACCCGAATCTCCGATCCAAAAGGTATAAGTCTCTCACCCAATGGGAACTATACCAAAACTCATTCCCAAGAAGCCAACTTAGGTGGGGACTCTATCATTTATAACGAGATTTAGGTCTCGATTCTTTTATTCAGAAATTTGGCTAAGATGTGCAAACTTGAACTAAAAGGTTTCCTCACGCCTAAATTAATCAACTACCCCAATAGGCCCCGCCTCTCACCAAGGCGCCAAGGGAGACCCATACGTCATCGATACCTCACACATTCCTTTGTTGTTTTGTGCTTAAATTTCTTGCTCTTTCTTTCTTTTGTATCTTTATTGTCTTTGAACTCTTATTGACGAATGATTTTTCCTTTCTTGTATGCTATTTCGCAGATATGGGCCTTTGAGAATTGCCTTCTTCCTATGCCTACGAAGATAGGGGATGCTGCAGAGAATGCTCTTGTGCTCAGTAAGTTGCCATAGTGTTGGTCTATGATGACTAGGAGGTCTTCTGATCTGAGACAGATCTTGAGGAGCCTCACCTTTGAGCAGGTACGTTCTTTGACCTACACTTTGAACATAATCATTAGTAAAAACTGTATTTACCTGAGTTAAGTGATGTACCTTAATTGTGATTGTGTTTCATCTTTGTCATGATCCTTGATGAACACTGCTCATTGGGCCATGATTCAGGTTGCTCAGAGTGCTTATGATGATAGGCACTTCCTCTTGGAGTGCCCTACTTTCATTGAGTGGTATCTAGGAGAGAAGGTGTGAGCCTTTCGGACTGTGGCCATACTGGCTTTGAGGTTGGTTCCCTCATCTCCTCCAACGGATCTTTTCTATCCACACCGGTTGCTAGCTACTGAGCCACCCATTGTCACTAATGAGATATGATATGTAGCAGATTCAGTCGAGGGCTTATATCTTGAGTTAATGGGCTAGCTGATCCCTTATCCTACTCCTCCAGTTGGTCCAGCTGGGCCTTTTCAGGTATATTTTTGCTTTGGTGTTTAATCTTGAGTTTTGCAATAATTTTTCATGCGTGATTCTAAACTTTATGTCTTTGAATTTAGGACCTCTCTCTTAAGAGGAGACGTCTGGCCATGAGCGGTAGTGTGGGTGGTATGGAGGAAGCCCTAGCAGTTGCTGTAGCTCCAACTGCTCTAGCATGGGTAGCAGCTCGGCTAGCAGGCTTCGTGGAAGGTCATTTATAGACTGCTCCCAACACCACTTTTATCATTATGATGGGAGTTGGTAGGAGAGTGACTCAACATTTGACTCTATCCGTCATTAGTTGGACTTTGCCCCAACTGATACTACTCATGTGAGTTTACCCCTTTGTGATCCCCTTTGTGTATATCACTTTCTTTTAAACACTTGAGATTGTTGTATTATCGATGAAGTTTTGCATTTACAGATCCATGAGCTGAGGTAGAGCATATTGCTATAGGATATCAATCTCTCGCTGATCTTTTGAGGACTCAGATGATTCTTATGGAGGTATGTACCTGTCTTGTATGATTATACATATATAATGCATGCAATATGAATGTCCCTAGTTAAACTTTTTAGGACTAATGCACTATGTATGTTTGTACAGACTGCTTTACGAGAGCTCGAGGAGTAATGGGTAGCTACTGAGGATCGAGCTAGGACGGCCACTACAAGGGCTATATCGGCAGAGGTGGTGGTGTAGGATGCCATTATTTGAGTTCAGAGAGCTGAGGCTGAGTTGATGAGGCTGAGGGAGTCACGCTCTAAGTGGAGGAATGAGCAGGGATTACCAGAGGTCTCGAAGTCCTCATCGAGTAGCTCGGGGATCGATGATGAGGTGGATTATGATAATGACCTCCCTGATTCGGATTAGGATTTTCTTAATTTTTTTCTCCATTATGAACATTTGGATAAATTTTGACTTGTGAATATACATTTTTACTAGATATATTACAAATTCTTGCCTTCGATCCATTTATTTTGCTGATGAATTTACTGATCTTCTACTTAAAATTAACTGATTTTTGAACTGATCAGGGTACCCCAATTGATGATAAAGGGTATAGAGAATAGGAATCAGTAATCAATCACGACACTACTTTCTAGATCATAGTATCGTGATCCCCTATAGTTTGCAGCTTTTCGCTTTTATTTCTCTTCCATTTTGGTGATTATGGCTTTGTATGGGGATAGTCTTTGAGATTTTCGGATACATTTGAAGAAGCAGGATTGGGACAAGCTGAAACCTTTTGGATTATGGAACTTGAGGTTTTACATCAATCGTTCGATAAACATCCCACTAGTTTGAGCTGCTTTTTCTTTATGGGATCCTGTCGACCGAGTGTTTTCCTATGGGAATATAGAGTTATGCCCACTATTCAAGGAATTTAGTGCCATCTTGGGAGTGACATCCATGAGGCGCACAGAGATAGCTATCCCTACCTTCATTTTTGGGTCTAATATTGATCGGATATAGCTTTTTGGCTTGTATTCAGTTGATGGATTTATGACCCATGCCCCTGAGCTACTTTGGTTTCATTTAGAGAGAGTGTTGGAGTGGTGTGTGAATGCTCCTAGGGCTTGCTTGGCCTGGCCTTTGATGGTAGCCATACTGATGATGAGCCAGTATATCTGTAGGGTGGAGCATGAAGTCGCATCTTTTTGCCTGCTCTCAGTTATTGATAAGTTATTTAGGGGATCATCACCAGCTGCCATTACACTGGCGGAGACTCTCCTTCACTTTGATGCTGCTTCTCAGCATATGGACTTAATCGGAGATCATTTCACACTTCTTCAGGTAACGAACTGACCTGTCGTTTCTTTGTTCTAATTAAACAAAAGGTACTGACATGTTGATTTAGGTGTGTATTCTGGAGAAGTGGGCAGTGATTTATCCTCCTACCAATATTAGCAAGTACAACCCTTCTCACTTTGCTGGTCGTGCCACTACTACTTTTGGCCACCGAGATCCCGGTTTGGATGAGTGGACTAGCATTTCACAGGTATATTTTGAGAGCCAATTCTGCTGGATTTGGCCCTAGTGGAGGATTTTTGATGTGATGATTGAGCTATGGTCTAGTGGAGTGTAGTTACTCAGATTACGGATTGTGACTTCTTATTTGCCTTCTAGATTATGTAGGTAATATAGGGATACCCAGTACATTCCTACTTCTTTCTGTTTCACCAAGCCTGCTATGTATCCATCTTATTGGCCTTCCATTATCAGTGAGAAATGGGCCACAACTACTTATTTTAGGATTCTAAATATGATTTCCCAAGTATTGTCAAGATTGAGAGGTTCTACAGGAGATGGATTGCTGCTATATGAGTTTTGCATACCCATGGAGAGAGACAGACTACTAGCATAGATTGGAGTTATTATTATAGACGAGCAAGATCAGTTTTGTTTAAGAGAAGATGACACACTTGTCCTGATGATGTGATGATGTGTGTCAGCTTGAGCTATTGAGTTCTTATATTTTTGCATAGGGAATCGAACTTTTATGTCTTAGTTTTTTCCTGGACAACCCTTTTCAGGTTCTCAATCCAGCAGACCATTTCCTTTTTTTCTAGCTTTGCATAGACCTCTATGTTTTCAGTCTATCAAAATACTTTGCCCTTTTTTTGCTTAATGAATTCTTCTAAATTTCAGCGAATTGATTGCACAAGAGAAACAAATGCATCTTACCTACTTGTATGTCTATCAAGTATTCAGGCAACATACATTCATAAGACATAAAATATAAGATTTAGCAAGAATGATGCTTTTATTGATTGATTTTTAATTGATTCAACTGTTGGTATATACTAGCTATCTTGTGAAGGTTTTATAGCTAATGACTCTCATTTATTTGAAGTCTTAGTTTTTGCTCGAACCCCTCACATAGGTTTGACAAACATTATTCATGCCTTAACTTTTTCTCAACCCGCCCTTTTCGGGTTTTCAAATCGATAGGCTGCCCTTATTTTTGCCCAATCTGCCCTTCTCAGATTTTCAAATTGGCAGGAATTATTCTCTATATTCAACATTTTTTACACATGGTAGTGCTTGAGCTTGTCCCGATTGGCTGGGTTCAAAAACTCGTTGCCATCCATATCCATGATCTTTACTACTCATTTGTCTAGGATCTTCTTGATTACATAGGGACCTTCCTAATTCGGTAGCAATTGCCCCTAGTATCAGTGTTGACTAGTCTTAGCTACTTAAGGACCAAATCTCCTGCTTTGAGCAGTTCTTTTAGCTGGCTAACCCGGTTATTGTGAGCTCTAGCCATACATTGTTGGCACATCTGCAGATGATCCAAGGCCCTCAATCATGCTTTGTCTATTGTGTTCAACTACTCGAATCTGGCTCGGACCTAATCTGTCTTTCTTAACTATGGTTCTAAAGCAACTCTTAGTGACTTGATTTCAATTTCAACTGAAAGAACTTGCTCCATCCCATATGCTAATGAGATTGGAGTCTGATCGATTGGAGTACGGACACTGGTTGAGTAACCCCAAATTGAAAAAGGAAGTTTGTCGACCCAACCTCTATAGGTGACAACCATCTTGGAAAGAATCTTTTTGACTGCTTTATTGGCTGCTTTGACTGCACCATTAGCCTACGATCGATACAGAGATGATCTATGATGCTCAATGTTGTATTTTTCAATCAAATCTATCATTTCAGCTTAGAACTAAACTCCATTGTCAGATATGATGTGATGCGGAATCCCATATAGAGCAAAAATTTGGCGTTCAATGAACTTGGCCATTTTCTTTTCGATTATGTTGGTGTAGGATTTGGCCTCAACCCACCTAGCGAAGTAATCTCCTACCACGATGATGTATATATGCCCATTTGTTGAGGATGAGTGGATCTCACCAATTATGTCTATCCCCTATGCTGATAATGGCTAAGGAGTTGACAAGCTTTGAAGCTCAACTGGTGGTAAGTGGGAGATTTGTCCGTATATTTGGCATTCATGACACTTCTATACTTCTTTGATGTAGTTAGCTGTCATTGTAATCCAAAAATATCCCTGACGCTAGATCTTCTTACCCAAGGCCACTCCATTCATGTGCTATCCACACTCTCTAGAATCAAGCTTCCCCATAACCTGGCTAGCTTCTTCTTTATTTAGGCACTTAAGAAGTAGACCATTGCTAGGCCTTTTGAACTGGTCATCCTCTACCAATTTAAACTGAGCAGCCAATCTCCTTAGCATTACGAGATCTGACTAAGATGTCCCTTGTGGAAACCGACCATATTTTATGAATTCCACAATGTCTATATACCATAGATATTCTAAGATTTTTCCCACCACTATAATCTTTTTGTTGAAGAAAGGAATGCACGAGGATTACATGAATAATGGTTTCATAGGTCTCTTTTAAGGGTTTTCCCCCATAGAAGCCAATGTTGCTAAGGAGTCAGCCATTTGGTTTTCTTCTTTAGGTACATGCTAAAACATGCATTGTCATAACTTTTCTGACTAAAACCAAACTGCTTCAAGATAAGGACGAAGAGATTCTTCTTTGATCTCCAAATTTCTTACTACTTGGTGGATTACTAGAGCTGAATCCCCCCTACTAATACATCGATTGCCTCTATTATGAGCAAAGCTTCCAATCCAAATAAACAAGCTTTGTATCATGCCCCATTGTTGGTGACCAAGAACTTGAGGCATTTGGACATCAGTATTATCTCATTATGAGGAGTGACGATGAAAACACCAAGGCCAACACTTCGTCTATTAATGGCACCATCGAAATACATGAACAAAGAGGGCTTTGCTTCTTCTACATGACTAACTTCTCATCGGGGAATGTCAAGTCTTCTACGTTATCTGATTCTAGGGGATGGCCTGCAAGGAATTCGACAACTGCCATTCTCTTAATCACTTTACGGGTAACATACTCTATGTCAAACTCGAAGAGCAAGAGCAACCACCTTGATAACTTTCCTACTAGAGTAGAGGACTCACACAGGTATTTTATAGGATCAATTTTTTAAACTGCTTAGATTCTATACAACTGAAAGTGGTGTCTCAACTTCTTTGTCAGCCATACCATAGCAGCACAAGTTTTCTTTACTATCGTGTACCAGCTTTCACACTCCAACAACTTTTTGTTGAGGTAGTAAATCACATGCACTTTCTTGTCTTAATCTTCTTGAACCAACATTTCCCCCTACTGACGTCTCTTTTATCGCTAGATAGAGTATTAAGGGCTTACCTAGGGTAGGCGGTTGCAATATTGGTAGACTGATGAGGTAAGCCTTGATTCTATTGAAAGTAATTTGACACTGACTGTCCCATCCTAATGGTTACTTCTTTTTGAGGAGTTTGAAAATGGGTTCAAAAATGGTAGTAAGTTAAGAGAGGAACCTACTAACATACTGTAATGATCCTAGGAATGATTGAACCTCCTTCTCAGTTTTTATTGCCGGCATGTCACGGATGGCTCTAATATTGTCGGGATCTACTTCTATGCCCCTTTGACTAATAATGTGGCCTACTAACTTCCTTGTTGTGACTTAAAATATGCACTTCTTTGGATTCAATCTTAAGTTAAACTTCTAGTTTTGGTGAGGAACCTATCCAAGATAGAAGGGTGTTCCTCTTAGGTTGTCGATTTTACCAATATATCATCAACATAAACCTCGACTTCCTTTTAGATCAAGTCATGAAGGAATGTTGTTATTGCTCTTTGGAAGGTGGCACCTGCATTCGTTAACCCAAATGGCATGACTTTGCAGTAGTAAACCACATTCGGTAGTTAAGGCTGTCTTGACTTTGTCTATAACATTCATCATAATCTGATTGTAGCCTGAAAACCAATCCATAAATGAGTACATGGCTGCCTTAGTTACACTGTCGACTAGAACATTGATGTGAGGTAGTAGGAAATCATCTTTAGGCAATGCTTTGTTAAGATCTTTGTAGTCAACACAAAATCGTTCCATCCTTCTTTGGTTCTAGGACGATATTGGCTAACCAAGTTCGATACTCAACCACTTCTACAAATTTGGCTTCAATCAACTTAGGCACCTCAGTTTTCACTTGCTTAGCCCATTCATGTCTCATTCGTCTGAGCTTCTACATGACGGGCCTGAACTTCAGATCGGTTAGAGTTTAGTTTTTGGCTATCTCACGATCGACTCCTAGTATATCTTTGTAGGACCAAGCGAACGCTACCACAAGCTTTTTTATCATTTCATTTTTCTTGATGGGAAATAAATCATTTGAAATATATACCAGTGAGCAGGCAGGGTTTTTTTGTAGGGAGCACGCGGGCTGCGGTGTGTGGGGCGCGATTTGGTGTAGTTTGAGAAACCTCAGTGTTTGGTTTTGTTTGAAAAATTTCTACGGTGGCTTTATAAGCCAAAAATGTGATTATATTGAGAAATATATTTACACATTTTATTGAGAAAAGATAATTTTAAAATAAAGCATTTTTACTTTATTTAAGAATAAAAATAGAGTCGCCACCCAATTCAGCTCCATCGGGGAATTGTGGTATACTAATCCAAAATGGGATTTTCATACCGAAAAGAAAGTGAGATTCTGAGTTCAGACATAATAGTTACCCATATGTTCAAATTGTTTGGATTAATTTTGGAATTTTGGAATTTATAGCAATTTTGGCATTACAACGACTTGATTTAAGAAATAAATTCAAGAAATAAAACAGGCATTATAATGGTCTAATAAATAGATATTTTCTACTGAAATTTTGGTAGAGTAACAATAGAGCTTAGGTTTTGGTCTGTAAACTCGGATAGAGTTTCCTCACAGTCTGGATGTTTGTCCGCACTTGTGAGCTTATTTACATATATTATAGCTTAAGTGGCACCAGTGACTCACTTAACTAGAGAAATGGAATGCAATATGCAATAATAAAAGTAATAAAAATGGATTTTAAAGTTGGGCTTAGAGCCAATTACCCTCAGTTTACCTTTTCATCTATCAAGGGTGACTTGAGAGCAGGTGCGGGACCGAAGTTGTCAGAGATTGTGATTAGTTGGAAAACAGGTTTGACCCAAGTTATGGCTATGATCTTGGATTATTCCCAAAGAAAATGCTGGGTTTCTGAGAAATTGAGTCATTTGTAGACTGAAGATCAATGTAAGATCTTGATCTAAAAAGATAAGAAAATGAGTTTATATCGAATGTTGGTGATAAAGCTCAGATTTGGAGGTGTTTTGATAGAGTTTCGGGCTTTTGGGACTCTCGAAACAAAAGGGGACGAAATGGGATTTTTTGGATTTCCACCGTCTGTTGAAATGAGAGGGGGTGAGCCCTTATTTATAGAAGGAAAGTAATTAGTCGGCGGGCTAATTACCTATCTGAGAAGATTTTACTTGAAATCATGTAAATCCTTGCCAGATCTCGGTAATATTTGATTTTTTTTTACTGTAGATGAGTAGTTAGCTAGTGGGCTAATTACCTATGTTTGACCAAATTTTAACTTTTTGATCTTTCAGTAGAAAATGCTAAATCGAAGCTTCCCTAGAATGTGAATTTTTGAATTTCGAATTTTGGATGACAAGGTCCTTTTTGGCTCTTTTGTCTAATCACTGAACGAAATAGGTATAATTCCTTATACGGCTGAAACAGACCTGTGCTAACAGTTTTCCCCTCTCATACATAAATTTCATGCTAGAAATTTTGCCGTATGCAAAACAAACAAAACAACGTGTATGTGGAATGCAATGAATTAAAATATTTTTAATCGACAAATTTTGAAACAAAATATATTTTTCCCCTTCCATTAAAAATTTATTAATGAGTTGCATGAGATTATACTTGACCGAGGGGCGGAATAAATATTTTCAGGTGCTTAATGCATGAGTGACTGTGTAAAAACAACTTTTAGGTCCGCTCATTTCATAAACAATGCAGAAAATGGATGAAATATGCAAAATTGTAAAAAATTCAAAATAAACGTAATTAGCCGATATGTAACGGTAACTTTTTTAGCCGTTACATATAAATACGCGCAACGTGTAAATGCGTGACAGCTAGATAGGTAATCAGCTGACGAGCTATTTACATGCGGGCTATAAAAACAGTAGTTTGGCTCCCATTTTCTTCACGCCAACAATTTCTTCTCTTCTTCTCTTTGTGAGTTTTGCTCCCTTGCTTTAGAAATTTTCACCTCCTAGCTATTTTCGACAATGATTTCTCTCGTCTTTTTCCCTTTTCTACCCCTTCTTCTTAGATTTTGCGGGGTCTCCATGTGCTTTAAGCTTTACAATATTCATTTAGATTTGCCGGTCGTTCAAGTGGCTACTCACAACATGGTCATCGACAGCCAACTAGTGGAACTTTCTGAGGTTCCTACCGAGGCTTTGTATGGGCTTCCACCAAATTGGATGTATCACGGGATTGCTCTGAGGAATTTTATTCCACCTGCTTTAAAGCCTTCTGATCACCTTTCTCGGATTTTGGTAAGCCTTATTGCCTTTTTTTGTTCATGCATATTCTTGATCATACTTTTGCCATGCTTTCATTTGCCATTTATTCATTTATTGCCTTTTCAATTTTGGCATGAATTTGTCAATGACTTTTCGATAATTGTACGATTTATCAAAAATTGGTGTGTGATTGGTGTGCATGCATTATTTTTTGTAGGTTATCAGCCGTGAGAGCGGTAGTATCTCCCACTTTCACAAGTAGTATGAGGCACTATGTCCTGGTGCCAAGACCATTGTTGATGGGACATCTTTGGGAAGGATGGTAAGGAACTACAAGTACGTGAGGTCCCGCAAGTATCCATATATCCCAGCCGATACTTCTACCCATATTTTGAGCAGATGGTCCAACACCACCCACACTTTTTACTTTTGCTATAGGGAGTATACCATCACTCCACTGGATTAATGTGCCATCACAGGTCTTCCTTTTCATGGTAATGTGATTCACTTCAACGCGTGCTTTGCTTATGACCACTTTAGCGTGGTGACCATAAAGGCTTTGATTGACTATTCTAGGGATGAGCCCGAGCGAGTTTCTTGTTAGAAACTCATGACCTTTTGGACTACTAGGGATAGAAGACATTTGACTTCTGCCTGTGAGGCTAGAGCCTTCAAGGCCGCTACCTTATCCTGGCTTTGCTTTCCTACCGGGGGTTCGATTGTGAATCTCCACATCCTGCCTACTTTGATTTATTCGACCCACTTTGATAAGTATGCTTGGGGCCAAGCTACACTGGGTCATTTGTATTGGGCCCTTGATCAGTGTGTGAAGAAAAAGATCGGCAAGTTCAAGTCTTATCTTCAAATTATCTATGTGAGGACCTGACACCCTCTTCTCTTTTCATGGGTGTTTTCGCTTGTCTTTTGTCGTTCTAATCTTTTTGATGTTTTGCAGATCTAGCTTTTTGAGATAGGGATCCTTCCTAGGACCAAGCTGGTGCGGAATAGCAGCTATCCGTTCTATCCCCATTTGCCTCATTATTGGCGCGGCTATGAGATCGAGCCTCATTCTGCTCTTTCTACTCGCCTCTACAATCCGTCTTTAAAGCAGGTACATTTTACAGCTTTTTTGACTTGTTACAATCGCTATAGCTGTTACAATGGTTGTATCAATGCTTGGTTTCTTTTCTTTCTTTCATATCAATACGCAACCATAGGGGCACGAGCTTCATTAGCCAAAGGCTTTAAGATTTGCTGGGGATGCCGTGCGTACCCAGTTAATTTTAGAGACTCCCTTTTCTTTAGAGTGGTACCTCGGGGAGTGTATTTAGGGTTGGCATCTTCCTCTCAGATTGCGCTTCACTCCTCTCAATGTGCTCCAATGGATCTTTTGGCCCCGTAGCTCACCCGACTTTGCGCCACTGGTTTCTAATAGCTTACACAGTGCCAACTCAGAGCTGATTAAGGGGTATGAGGAGTTTTGCCATTCGTAACTACTCGAACGGCCGGAGGTAAACCTTATTCCCATCGCACCTTAGCCAGACATTCAGAACCCCTTTGAGGGTGATGCCCCTTTGACTTCTGCCCCTAGCGGGCAAGCTAGATCGGGTTTGCCTGGGCTGTCAAGACGATATCTTCTCCTTCATTGACTCAAATTTATTCTTTGCCATTCCATTTTATGCCTAGTTTGCCTAGTTTTCCTTTACTTTGGCATTTTTGGAAGATCCTCAAGTTAGGAAGAGGCCTGCGTCCACTTCCACCCATGTTGGGAGCTCCTCAGCTTCATCGGTTCCATCTTAGAGTCCATTGATGATGGAGGGGCATTGAGTGTTTCAGTACTAGCATCCTATATTCTTGATGTACCATCCTGACTTGAGTACTTAAACGTCGGTTGTGAGGTATCAACAATGTGTGGGTCTCCCTTAGCGCTTGTGTGAGAGGTGGGGCCCATTTGGGGTTAGTTGGATTTAGGCATGTCAAAACCTTTTTAGTTTAAGTTTGCACAAATAGCCAATTTTAATGAATAAAAGAATCGAGACCCAAATCTCGACATAAATGATAGAGTTGCCACCCAAGTTGTTGACTTGGGAAAGAGTTCTGGTATGATTCCCACTGGGTGTGAGACTCATACCTATTGGATCAGAGATTTGGGTATCAGATAAGTCACTTATTTCTCATTTAGTTAATTTAAAATTACATTCACCGCGTAAAACCATTTTTTGTTTTCATATTTTGGGGAATTATCATAGAAATCCTATTTTTCTACTCTCTTTCACACTCATTACATGTGTTTACATATTACAATCAAGCACAAGCAATAAATGGGGGGATAAAAATTACAACCATAGGGAAAATGGGGGAATTGCAAGAGAACCTATACATTTGTTCCAAGTTATAAAATGAAGAAAAAATAAATTCCCTTGCATCCACAAAGATTAGCACAATTTATAGCACATCATAAGTCACCATTTTGTTAGGAAAAAAGTGATTATGTTACTGTGGTGGTTTTATGATCGATACTGCTCAGGCGACTTCTAGGATCGGAGACAAAAAACTAGTCTTCAACGTATTTTGTTATAAAAACACATTTTAACTTTTGTGGGTTGATTTACTAGATTATTAATGAAAATGATCTCATGGAAAATGGTGAGTTGGATTGATTTTTAACCGAATTAAAATGAATTCTGGATTCTGCCTGGGGGCCGGTACCCGTATGGATGGGTGGGACCCATACGACTACAAAAGAGGACCAGTATGGGTATGGGGGACCCATATGGGTCCTGGTTGGTCCCGGACAAAAACTTTGTTCAATTTGATAATCAATTAATGGATGAAAAATAAATTAAAAGTGGGATTTCCTTCCGGATGAGTATGGCGCACCGACTTAATATCCCTAAGGCTATATGGTGCCAACAAGGCTCATATGGGTTAGGACCAGACCCAAAGCAGAAATAAAAGAACAGATATAATAGAAGAGACAGAGAATAATAATAAAATAACTGAGATATGAGTCTTTTTAAAACACAGGAGCGTTACCTTTATGGCGTGAATCCACTTTGAGGCAATCCCTTTGCTGTTGAGAGAGTCTAGCCAAAGCAGAAGAAATAGGACTATTTAGGCTAGTGTTTGTGTGGGCAAAACATCCCCTAAATCCTAATAAATGAAGTTAGGAATGAATAGAATGTGGATAAAACCTCAAGGAATGGGTTTTCTCCCTATTTTATACCTCCTATAGCTCCACTATACCCTTTCTATACCTATAGAAACTGCTAGAATTTCTGTATAGTATACCTACTATGTTGTATATGAGTTCTCCTTTGAAAATGTAAGGAAAAGGTCCTATTTATAGGGTAAAAGGCGGTCTGAATGCTATAAATCGTGTTCATGACCTGCCTTTTCTCGAAATAGGAAAGGGTCTCCTTCCAAAAGAGCCTGATAAGCCAATAAGGGGACCCATATGGGTGGGACCCCTGCCATAGGGGTCTCCCCTGGCTTATGGAAGGAATGACCCCTACGAGTCTATCGGTGGATCTGTACCACTAGGCAGCACCCGTACGGGTCCCTTAGGGCAGACTAGATCTCTAAACATTGACCAAACTCAACTCTATAGCAGTAGGAACACCTCTGATGGGTAACACCTGTAAGAGAATGCATCATATAGCTCTCATCATTGTTTCATGAGAATGATCATTAAAATCTAGGGCTCACAGACTGCCCCTTATGGGATCATTGTAGATATGGATCTGTATGATCTCACGATGTGAGCGAGGTTTAGAAATCATACCTGAGGTGATGAGATGGGTGATTCTTGAGGTGAACTTCTTTCCTAGATGTCCCTTTCTTGAGGAGGATGGCTTTCCTTTGCAATGTGTATCCCTTTCCTGAGGTGGATGACTTTCCTTACCAATGCGTATCCCTTTCCTGAGGCAGATGACTTTCCTTTGCTACTATGCATCCCTTTCTCGAGGCAGATGACTTTCCTTACCAATGCGTATCCCTTTCCTGAGGTAGATGTCTTTCCTTTGCTACTGTGCATCCTTAGTGACTGTACTGGGGAAGGTGTATGTGTCCTTTTCTGAAAGCAGATTGACTTTCCCGGCTGATGATGTATCCTTTTCTAAAGGCGGAACTACTCTTCTAGCTACTGTTGTATTCCTTTCTTAAGGCGGATCAACTTTCCTAGCTGATGTATCCCTTTCCTAAGGCAGATCGACTTTCCTGACTGGTGTATCCCTTTCTTAAGGCGGATCAATCTTCCTAGCAGATGTATCCCTTTCCTAAGGTGGATTGACTTTCTTGATTAGTGTATCCCTTTCCTAAGGCAGATCGACTTTCCTGACTAATGGTGTATCCCTTTCCTAAGGCAAATCAACTCTCCTGGCTACTTGTGTATCCCTTCTTAAGGCGAATCGACTATCCTGGCTGATGAATTTGATTAACCTGAAAAGAGACAAAAATCAAACACTGAGTTAGTCATTGTCCAAGCAGACACATCTTTATTCTTGATTGACTTTTGTGAAAACAAAAATATTTTTGCCCCTTTAATTAAGAATAAGAATGTGTGGATGGGGTTTAGCCCCTGAAATAAACTAAAAACTAAGTTCGAGAAATGTTGGGTTTGGCCTAATTGCTTTATGGATGGAATTCCCCTTAGAGAGTGCCTCTTAGGGGAATGCCCCTCATTGGTTTCGCTGCTAGGGAATGCCCCTAGGGTGGGTGCCTCTAGGGATTTTGATGATGGAGGTATACCCCTTTACCGATCGCACTGCTAGGAAATTGGGGGGGGGGGGTGCCTCTTGAATGAATGATTTCGCTACTGGGAAATGGGAGGATGCCCCTGAGCTCTGATTCCACTACTCGGAAATAGGGGGATGCCCCTTGATTGAATGATTCCTCTACTGGGAAATGGGGGGGATGCCCCTGGACTAGTCGGGAGATGCCCCTAGATTAGTGGGGGGGTGCTCCATGGTTGACTCCGCTGCTGGGGAGTAAAGTAGTTTCCTTTGGTAAAACCTCTTCTACTAGGGAAGTCTTTCCTTGTAAGATTTATTTGCTGGGGAAGAGTTCATGTACTAGGATGGACTTGTACACAAAAATCATCCTTGTTAGTGATTAATTCGAAAATGGCTTACCTTGATTCTTGATTGACTTTGGTGAAAACAAAAAAATATTTTTGCCCCTTCAATCAAGAATCAAGGTGAGCTAGGGGGCTTATCCCAATTATATAACTGAAATACAAGGTTGAGGAGAAGTGGGGTTGCCCTTGAACTCAGATTGGATGAATTTCTGGTGCTTTAATGAAATACTTGTTCAAAATCTGCCCCTAGATGGCAAGAGAAGACCTGTACGGGTGGACCAAGACCCATACGGGTGGCAAGCTTGAAGAAGGGGACCCGTACGGATGGGGTAGGACCTATATGGGTCGTTGGCGGGGGGGGGGGGGGGGGGGTTCAAAAGCTGATCAGACCCCTCATATCCCGCCTTACACAAAATCTTCCCATTTTGCATTTTCTAACTATTTTCTTCCTAGAACTGATCAAAATGTATAAAAAGATCCCAAAGACTAGCAGTTTCTTCATTAGACTCGAGGATTTGCCCCTGGTGGGTGATTCAGGGCTTCAAGAATTCTCGATTTCTATCGAGTACTCCTTTCACAAAGGGGACTCATTTCTGAGGCTCACTCCTATCTCTATAGTGCCCCTGATCCCTTTCTTGATACTCACGCTTCCAAAGTTCAGGTAATTTTGCCTGATTCTCCATTTTCCATTTTCGAAACTTTTGAGAATTTCTTTAATCTTGGCATGAATTAGGGTGTTTAGACCTTGGAATAGAGCCTTATGCATGTAACTTTAGTCTAGGATGCTTCTAGGATAGTTTTGTGTGAGCTTTGGTCGCATTTGGATGATTTTGGATTTTTAGGGAGGCTTTTCGCGAAGCTACTATTTGCAGGGATCTATATGGGTGAGGGGGGACCCGTATGGGTTCCATTTTTGCTATGGGAGCCTTATGGGATCCATATGGGTAGGGCCAACCTATATGGGTCCTATGCTTAGGGATAGAATGTTGAGTTTTATGATTTTTGCAATTCTTTTTTGATTTTTAACTTTTTACTGCATTCTAACCTTGTTGAATTGGAATTTTTTCTTTACAGTTTCAGTATAAGACTGTGGGAGCCCTGATCTTCTACAAGAAGTGGTACGAGGAGATTCATACCATGAGGGTTCTGAGCTACTAGCAGACATTGATTCTTTCAGGTTTAGCAATAATATGAGGGCTATCCCTCAGGCTCTGAAGATGCTGGCTCCAGGCGCTATATCAGCTCTTATAGAGAGGCCATCGGAGACCACCAACACATTCCATTTACCGATCAGGGAGATCACCACTACTCCCTAGTACATATGTGCCATGACAGGGGTAGACTGCAGAGCGGACATTGTCCATTTCGATATCTATGCTGATAGGTGGCATTCCCGGCCTGAGGTGAAGGCCTACATTGCAAGATTACTTAAGCTCCGTCCGGGGGGGATGAATAAGCTCAAGTATGGGGACTTGCATACTTATTATATCAGGATGCCTAGTCACATTGCTATAGATAGGAGGGATCAATACGCCCAGGCTTTCCTGCTAACATTCCTTACTACCGTCTTTTTCCCAATCTATTTTAGCAACCTCAATTATGGTTTGCTCTCTTCTGAAGAGGATCTTGCTACTGTGTCAGGCAAGAACTGGTGTTGGGCCATTCTAGTACAGTTATATTATGGATTGGATATCAAAGTTCAGGGTGAGCAGTCCGAGCTCAAGTTCTGCCACCTAATTCTACTGGTAAGTCCCAGACTGATCTTTTGTTAGCCTTTTATATGGACTATGTCGCAACTAATCCTCATTCTGTTTTATAGATTTGAGCCTTTAAGCACTGGTTCATCCCTGTGATGGGTTTGCCCATACAGCCTGAGACACCGCACATTATATCCAGGTGGATGGGGCTTTGGCAGGGTCAGCCCTTGACCATTGCACACTACAGAGAGTTCCTTTTCCAGCTACGCTTAGATTGGGTAGACTTCTTTCCTAATAAACCTGCATTTCACATTTCACCAAACCATTATTAGAAACTGTATTTACGAGGTTATGATACCTATAGTGCGTTTATATTAAGCAGGTCATCCGAGACCCGTGGGAGAGATTGGATATACGTAGGGATATTATGCAGATACAAGCCAGCCTGGTTGATCACCGCTTTATCCTAGAGTCACCGCTCTCCTTAAAGTGGTATTTTGGTGAGCAGGTCTGAGGGTGGATGACTAGTGCTATGGTAGAAGACTAATCCTCCCCTGATCCTAGCAGGCATCTTCTAGCCGCATTTGATGTCTGGTACTGACCAGGGGTTGTACCTATTGGGTGAGGGGGCTCCCGAGCTATCGGTATAGGGTTCCTATATAGAGTTTATTAGTTCCTTTCTTCTTCTTTCTTGCGAGAGGATTCACCATGAGGATGTCCCTCTTGAGTTCAACTAGAGCGACAGTGAGGATGATGACGATGATGACAATGAGGATGGACCAAGGGGTGATTGTAGGGGCCCATCCCTGGTTCGGAAGACTGAGAGCTCAGCTAGGTCTGCCACCACTTCTTCTTAGGTATCTTACTAACTTAAACTTCGTGAATACCTTGTTATCGATTATGATTCTAAGTGCAATCTTTTATTATTACAGCCTCCTGGTTCTACATAGAAGAGGCCTACTACTGCTGTTGCTATTCCCGAGCCACCAGCAAAGCGGTCCCGTGCTTCTAGTTCCATTGAAGAGAGAGTCCTCCGAGCATTGATAGATAATTTCTTTTGGCTCCTCAATCATTCAGGGAAGCAAGCTGTTAAGGGGCTCGAGGAGTCGGTCTAGCCCATCGATTTTACCCCTTCTAGCTCCACTCATGTAAGGAATTGCCTGCTTTAATTTTACCCTTCATAGTGACTGCTTGGAATATCCCATTCTAATGTGATTTTCTCTTTCAGGTGACCATTTTTAAGGCTAAGAGGATTGCCAGGGGCTGCTTCTTTGTGTGGCACCTTTTATTAGCCTAGGATGTGCTAGCCTCGATAAGTTTTACCTACTAAATTTAACAAAATATGCATGATACATGCCATGACATTCATGTATGTGTACTAATCTTATGATTCTATTACAAACCCTACTGCCCATAGAGTGTAGCAAGTCCGCTTGGGACTTGGATGCTTCGGAGGAGAGAGCCAGATTCTTGGAGGAGCAGTTGAGGGCGGCCACTACTAAGGCTGACCAGGCTAGGGCTGAGATTGCTCGGGTGAGGGCCGAGATTGAGATGATGTAGGGCTAGCTAGAGAGGATCATAGAGGATAGGCATACGTTGGATCCATCTGATTTGAGTCCAAGGATGATCTTTCTGTGTATAGAGTGACTCAAAGGGGTGGAGATCAGCATGCTGAGGGAGCTGATGCTGCAAAGGCTTCTATAGGGACTTCAAAGACTAGGGTCTCTACCCAATTGGCTGCTATTAATGGTGAAGCCGAGGATTATATGATGATATATGTGGATTATCTATTGGCGGATACATAGGATCAGACCCCAGAGGATCGCCAGGTGTAGGATCCCTCAGCGGCTTAGATCATGATGTGCTTTCATTACTTTCTAAACTATTCATACTTTTGGGCCCTGCGTGGCTTTATTTTGAATGTAAAATTGGATTGGTACTTTTGACATTTAACTTTTATGCATGTTGATTTTCTTTTTCAGAACTAAGATCATTGAGTATTGCTGCTTTGCAAACCCTTATTACTTCCATCTAGTGATTTCGTATTGAGGAGATTAGGTGATGTTCTAACTTTTGCATAGCCCATTTGATGTGAGATAACCTATCAAACATTTATTTATCTTTCTTTTTGTCCTAATTTTTGCCTGAACTGTCCTTGATGGCTCAGTCCAGCGGACTTTTCTTTTTAGCTTTAACTTTTTCCTAGACCGCTCTTTCGGGTTTTCAATCTAGCAAGCTTATTCTTTATTTTTTCGCCTTAATTTTTATTGGGACTGCCCTTTAGGGTTTTCGACATCGCAGGCTTTTTCTTTCTTTTCTCTTTATTTTGTCTTAACTTTTGCCTAGACTGCCCTTTCAGGTTTTCAATCTAGTAGACTGTCTTAACTTTCGCTGGAATTGTCCTTGGTGGCTTAATCTAGCAGACTTTTTCTGAACTTTACATATTCCTGATTTCTTTTATGACTTTTATCTCTTGTTGGATGAAATGTATAGTGAAAAGAGTAACAATGATTTATAACATGTAGAGAAAAATTGATGTTCACACAGCTGCGATTATTTCACCTACACCTAAAGACTTGCATGCATTCATAAGACCAAGATTCTTAGCGAAATCATAACATTTTCATTGATAAAATTAATTTGAGTACATAGGCAATGGTATGAATTTCCAATGGTTAACTCCTACTTCCTACTGGTCTTTTACAGATTTTCTAGAAACCAACTGACATTTATCTCTTAGTGCCCTAACTTTTGTCTAAGCCCCCCTTTTTGGGTTTTCAGCTTAGCGGGCTTTATTTGCATTTGTGTGCCCTAATTTTTGCTTGATGGATTTGTGGAATATCGATCAGCTGGCTACACCATAAATTTTGCCCGAGCAGTAGAGGACCACTCATCGGGTGATCTATTCTTTATTTCTTTTATTCTTTGTGCTGGTTTTTTATGATTTAATTCTTTTGTCCTAGATATGATAAGGCTTAAGCTTATCTTGATTCATTGGATTCACGAACTCATTTCCATCCATATCCATAAACTTGATTCCTCCTTTACCAAGGACTTTCTTAACAACAAATGGTCCTTCCCAGTTAGGCCTAAATATACCCCTAGTATCGGTGTTGACCTGGCGTAGCTGCTTGAGAACCAGATCACCCGCTTTCAGAGGTTGTTTTGGGTATTTGACTATGTTGTTGTAAGCTCCAGCCATATGATACTGGTACATCTATAGATGCTCATACCTAGCCCTTGCCCAATCTGACTCTTTTAATTGAGCTTCGAGTGCCACTCTTAGAGGTTTTACTTCTATTTCAACCGATAACACGGCTTCTATTCCATATACCAAGGAGAATGGCATCTGGTCAGTGGGAGTTCTTATATTGGTTCTATACCCCCAAATCATAAATGGAAGCTTATTGACCCAGTCTCTGTAAGTAGCATTGTCTTTGATAAAATCCTCTTGATTGATTTATTGGCAGCCTCTAATGCCCCATTAGCTTATGGCCTATATAGAGAAGACAAGTGATGCTCAACATTGAATTTCTCAAATAGTTCCATCATGGCACCTTGAAATTGAACCCCAATATCGGATACCACATAGTGCAGAACCCTTTACCGAGCAAAAATATGCTTCTCTATGAACTTGGGCATTTTCTTGGTGGTGATACTAGTGTAAGGTTTGACCTCTACCTATTTTTAAAAAAATGAACTGTGACTATGATGAATCAGTGCTCATTGGTTGACGATGGCTGAATTTCACCAATTATATCTATCCCTCACGCTGAGAATGGCCAAGGAGTAGACAATTGTGAAGTTCAGACGAGGGTCAATGTTGTATATCCCCATGAATCCGGCACTCATGACATTTACTGACCTTATCGATGCATTCGGCATTCATTGTGGTCCAGAAGTACCCCATTCTTTGAATTTTTCTAGCTAAAGCCATCCCATTCATATGTGGGCTGTAATCCCCTAAGTGTACCTAAGTCATTACTCTTTCTGCTTCCTCTTTTGTTAAACATCTCAATAATAATCCTTCAGCTGTCCTCTTGAAGAGATCCTCGTTAAGTAGTCTGAATTGTGTTGCTGACCTTTAGAGAGTCAGGTGATCTGAACCTGACGACCTTTCAAGACATTTCCATTCTCTTATAATCCTTTTGATGTCATCATATCAACAAACCTTTTACTCCTCAACGGTCATAACTCGGACCTTCTCGTAAAATGGGGAACAAGCCATTTCTATTATGATCAGATGGATGGGTTGAGCCTCTTCTCCCTCCCATATCGAGGCTAGGGTAGCCAAAGAATCTGCCATCTGATTCTCATCCCTCGGTATATATTGGAAGAAGCATTGACTTAACTGCACTGATAAGTCCCAAACTGCTTCCACATATGGCTTGATTGACTCTTCCTTGATTTCCCATTCCCCTACAACATGCTTTATAATTAGTGCGGAATCTCCCATCACCCTGACTTCCTTTTCCCCTACTTCTAAAAGAGCATCAATACCAAAGAAAAAAGCTTCATATTTAGCCCCTTTATTGGTGACTGGATATTCTAATTGCTTGCTTAACGGGATAACCTCACCTTGTGGTGTGATGATGATTACTCCAAGACCAGCACCCTTTCAATTCATAGCCCTATCAAAATACATGATCCATTCAAACTTATCCACCTTTACTGCCACTAACTGATCATCAGGGAAATCCATATTTTTAGCATAATCATACTCTATGGGTTGACTTGCCAAAAATTCAGCCACTGGTCTTCCCTTAATGATATTCTTCATGACATACTCGATATCAAATTCAGATAATAATAGGAGCCATTGAGAGAGCTTCCCTACCAATATGGGGGACTGATAAAGATACTTCGTTGTGTCCACTTTTGCAATTGCTTGAATTTTGTAGGACTAGAAGTAATGCCTTAACTTCTTGGTTAACCATACCATTGTTGTACACATCTTCCCTACTATAGTGTATTTCATCTCATATTCTAACAATTTCTTACTCCAATAATAGATGGCACGCTCGCTTTTATTATCTTGCTCTTGGACCAACATTGCCCCTACAGACGACTCCTCTATGGCTAAATAGAGAATTAGCAGTTTATCGGGCATTAGAGGTTTCAAAACTGGAGGGTTCGTGAGATAAGCCTTTATCTTATTGAACGCTGCCTGGCGTTACTTATTCCATACTATCGGTTGTTTCTTTCTTAATAACTTAAAGATTGGCCCACACACTATTATCAACTTGGTCCTAAAAACGGCTCACATACTGAAGCGATCCAAGAAATGACCTGACTTCCCTTTTAATTTTAGGAATAGGCATTTCTTGAATGGCTTTAACTTTGTTAGGGTCAACCTTGATCCCCTGTTGACTAACGTTATGGCCTAGGAGCTTCCCGAAAGTCACCCCAAATACACACTTCTTCAGATTTAAATGCAGGTTGTACTTCTCAATTCTGGTCAAGAAACTTTCCAAGATCTCAAGGTGTTCTTCCTTGGTATTTGACTTTACTAACATATCATGTACATAAACCTCAACCTCTTTTTGGATCATGTCATGTAGCAAAGCTATCACGGCTCTCTGATAAGTTGCCCCTACATTCTTTAACCCAAAAGGCACTACCCTATAGCAATACACCCCCCATTCCGTGATGAAGGTTGTCTTGACCTTGTTGATGATGTCCATTAAAATATGATTGTACCCAGAAAACCCATCTAAGAATGAGTACATTGCAGCTCTAGTAGCACTATCTACTAGTACATCGATGTGAGGTAATGGGAAATTATTTTTTGGGGAGGCCTTATTCAAATCGCGAAAGTTGACACACATTTTAACTTTTCCATCTTTCTTGGGGACTGGGATGACGTTTGATAAACATGTTGGATATTCAATTACTTCGATGAATTTAGCCTCTAATAATCTAGCAACTTCAGCTTTAATTTTATTTGCCCATTTTGGACGCAGTCTTCTTAACTTTTGTTTGACTGGTTTGAACCTCGGGTCGATTGGGATCTGATGGTCAGCAATTTGGCAATCTACCTCGGGCATGTCCTCGTAGGACCAGGCGAAAGCATTAACATATTTTCTGAGCACTTTTATCATCTCTCTTTTTTTGATAGGAGTTCAGTCATTGGATATTATTACCATTTTTGGATTTTCCTTAGTTCCCAAATTAATGTCACGCAATGAAGTATCATGAATGCTAAAAATGTTATGTGTATGGTCACATGAATGCATGTTACCGTCATGCAAAACATCAAACAAGTAAGCAAAACCATTATCATTATTATCAGGATGCCCAAAGGCTACATCATTTTCATTACATATTATTATAGTATCATCCACCATGGGTGGAGGGCCTTCTTGGTAGCTCATCAAGATATGAGTCAAGTCACGATCCAGATCTTGCAACTGCTTCTCTGTCAATACGTCGTCCACAGTTTCACTTATGACTTCTGCCAAGTTCTTCAATGCTTCTTGAATATGTGTCTTCTTCTTATCCCCCAAGCATAATATGGTGTATGTCAAAGCACTGAGGGTATCTATAGCTTTGTCTACTTCAATCTTTGACGGGTCGCTGTCTTCCATTTTCTTGAAACATTTTTCCGCTTCTATGGCGACTTCATAACTCTCAGAAATATTCTTGTAAGATTTCACAACTGCCATCTTATGGAGGTGAGGAGATAACTTGAAGATGGATCAATCAGCTAGTTCCTTCTCATGAGGTTTCCTCTTAATAGCTACCAAGACTGTTAATCATCTCTCAAAGTAATCATGGATAGGTTCACCACTCCATTGCCTGATTGCTATGAGGTTAAAAATGGATGGTTCTTCACTTGCTTTCTTAGCGTCTATGATGCGCTTCTAGACTTCATCTTCTTCTAATCCTGAATTGATCATGTTTACTTGCTCCCCTCTTCTTCGGGGTTCACGAACTTTGCCTTTGTCAATGAGCACCGTGTTGGCTTTGAGGAGAACCTCACATACTTTAATCGGATAATCAGAGCTGACATGGTATATACAGAAATTGCCCCTCTCCTCAAGCTTTAGCTGAACATATGGTTGGAGATGATCAATCAACTTATACTTATTTAGCTTCTTGAAAAGGCCCAAAAGAGGAGTACCCCAAGGTGAGATATCATCGAGAGTCATGGGGTAAACCTTTTGGTTATGAGTCATACCATTGGGTGAACCTATGAAATAAGGTAGGATTGTCCCCTTTGGTATAACCACAAAGTCGAGTAGCTGACTCAGATCTTTGTTATGGTGAACTTGCAACATGGCCTCTTGATGAAGCAGATGGGACCTATTACTAGCCGTAAGGAGCATTGGGTTCGCTGGATGAATAGACCAATTGAATTGAGCCATGGATGAGCTTAAGAGGGAGGAAATTTGTGGAATCTTGAACTGACGTGGTAACTAAAAGATTAGTACATGCATGAGATAAGTTATACATGCATACATTACAATGATGAATGGCTGTGTTAATTACAATGATACGTAACGTAACACATACGAATCGATCGATTCCGTCCTTAGTTCTCTCACTAGTTCTGAGGGTTTTCTTCCTTAGTCTAATCTTACACAGAAAGGGGTACCTAGAAGGTAAAATTCTAAGCCTTTTGGTAAGAATGGCATAGGGACATATCAGAAGTTAGATGTAGAAGGTTCCCATCGCATCAAGCCTCTTTTAGAGGGAGATAGCAATGAGTGCTCCACCCACTAGAGTGTCCCCATTTCTTAGTGGGCATGGGTAAAACCTTCACGAATGTGACAAAAATAATAAGGCACCTTAACCTAGTGCTAGAAGAAGAGCGCATCTAACTAAAGAGAGAAGGAGATGAGATGATATAATTTTCCCAAAAGATAAAAATGAAAACGGGTTGAATCAAGTAAATGATTTCCGATGCTCATCTTAATCTTTTAAGCTTTTAAAACAAACCAACATTTTGCAAGTTAAAAGATTATGTCCCTAGCAGAGTCGCCACTATAAGGCATCAATGACGTGTAGGTCTCCCCTGGCGCCTGTATGAGAGGCAGGGCCCACGGGGGGTTAGTTGGATTTAGGCGTGACAAAACCTTTTTAGTTCAAGTTTTTACAAATAGCCAATTTTAATGAATAAAAGAATCGAGATCCAAAACACAACATAAATCATAGAGTTGCCACCTAAGTTTTGGTATGGTTCCCATTGGGTGGGAGATTCAGACTTATTGGATTAGAGATTTGGGTATCGGATGAGTCAGTTATTTCTCATTTAGTTGATTCAAAATTACATTCACCGCATAAAACCTTTTTTTGTTTTCATTGTTTGGGGAATTGTCATAGAAATCCTATTTTTCTATACTCTTTCACACTCATTACATGTGTTTATAGATTATAATAAAGCACAAGCAATAAATGGGGGAATAAAAATTACAACCAGGGGAAAATGGGGGAACTGCAAGAGAACCTATACGTTTGTTCTAAGTTATAAAATGAAATAAAAATAAATTACCAAGCATCCACAAAGATTAGCACAGTTTATAGTACATCATAAGTCAGCATTTTTTGAGGAAAAATGTTATTATGTTAGTGTGGCAGTTTTACGATCGATAGTGCACGGGTGACTTCTAGGATCAGAGAGAAATAACGAGTCTTCAACGTATTCTGTTATGAAAACACATTTTAACTTTTGTGGGTTGATTTGCCATAGTATTAGTGAAAATGATCGCATGCCAAATGGTTAGTTGGATTGATTTTTAACCGAATTAAAATGAATTCTAGATTCTGCATGGGGGCCGGTACCCGTACGGTTGGGTGGGACACGTACGACTACCAGGGATGACCGTTACTGGTATGAAGGACCTGTACGGGTCTTGTTTGGTCCCCAACAGAAATTTTGTTCTATTTGATAGTCAGATTAATGGATGAAAAATAAATTAGAAGTGGGATTTCCTTTTGTATGAGTATGGCGCATCGATTTAATATCCCTTAGGACATATGGTGCCAACAAGGCTCATATGGGTTAGGGCCAGACCCAAAGAAGAAATAAAAGAATAGATATAGTAGAAGAGATAGAGAATAATAATAAAATAACTTAGATATGAGTCTCTTTGAAACTCTAGAGCATTACCTTTACGGCGTCAATCCACTTTGAGGCGATCTCTTTGCTGTTGAAAGAGTCTAGCCAAAGCAGATGAAATAGGACTATTTGGGCGAGTGTTCATATGGACAGAACCTCCCCTAAATCCTAATAAACAAAGTTAGGAATGAATAAAATGTGGATAAAACATCAAGGAATGGGTTTTTCCCTATTTTATACCTCCTATACCTCCATTATACCCTTTCTATATCAATAGAAACTACGAGAATTTTTGTATAGTATACTTACTATGTTGTATTTGAGTTCTCCTTTAAAAATATGAGGAAAGGGTCCTATCTATAGGGTGAAAGGAGGTCTGAAAGCAATAAATCGTGTTCTTGACCTGCCTTTTCCCGAAATAGGAAAGGATCTCCTTCCAAAAGAGCCTAATGAGGTAACAAGAGGACTCGTACCGATGGGGCCTACCTGTACGGGTCCCCCCTAGACGTATGGAAGGAATGACCCATTCGGGTCGACTAGTGGATCTATACGACAGGAAGCACCCGTACAAGTCTCTAAGGGCAGAATAGGTCTCCAAACTTTGGCCAAACTCAACTCTGCAGTGGTAGGAACACTTCAGATGGATAACACCTGCAAGAGAATGCATCATAGAGCTCTCAACATTGTTTTGTGAGAAGGATTACTAAAATCCAGTGCTCACACCAGTGATTTAGCCTTACCTGGATCCTGAGCATCCAGTGAGTTCTTCTTACTTTTTCCCTTTTATTAGACCATGTCGGTTCTAACTCGTCCTGATCCCTTATCTTTCTTTACAGTTGTCTGTTGCAGATAGCATCTCCGACTAGGGATACATCCAAGGACAACACCAGGTCTTGATGAAAAAAAATTCCGAGACAGTAGTATGTTCATTATTTTATGGTTTTATTGATGATGCATGATATGTCGTAAAATGTATATGAATGATTCATGTTAAAATTTGGCAGCTGGAGATCCAGCAGCTTCAGGCTCAATTGGGGATGCTCCAGGAAGATGACCAGCAGTAGCGTCAGCCCGGCCAGGGTGATTATTTGTGGTTCTTTCTATATGGCAGCTATCCTCCTCCTCCTTCGTCTCTTGATCCCAGTTATCCGAGTTGCAGTGGCGGACGATAAACATGCTTTTTTTCTTATTTATTTTCTTTTCTTTTTTTGTTCTTTCGGGCCATTTGCAGAGCCTTCTTTTGTATGAACACATTGTTTATTTATGAAATAATTTTTCATCATTCTTATGCTTCGTGCTTCCTTTCTTTTATTGATAACCGAGTATATCGGGGTAATCTGCCAGATCTAAACATTTATCTGAGAACTCCGATGGTTGGGACCATCTCAGGGTTTACAATTTGTCGCATATGAAGGAATATTATCGCATCTTCATCAAGGACAATGTGATCTAGGCTGCTATCAGGTTCTGGGATCCTATTGGCATCGTGTTCTGATTTGGAGATCACGAGTTGTCCCCCTTGTATAAGGAAATTTGCAGGCTTTTGAGATCTGCAGCTGACATGCCTCTAGCTATTCCGATGCATCACTTAGAGTTTCCTGATCCATTTATGAATCATTTTCAACTGTAATAATTTGATAGGCACTGAATGATTTGCAATGAGGGCTTGAGGTTGGATGTGGCATTTGACAAAGTTAGGAGCCTTTCTTATGATGATGTGAGTTGGCTTTTGCTTATTTGCTTACTTTTGCTGGGGGTCTTTCTTTGTGAGGCTCCAAATCAAGTTTGCAACTTCGCCTTCTTGACCATCATCGATCAGATGTTAGAGGGGAAATCTCCCATTGTAGTGAGCTTAGCCGAGACACTAATCTTTGTGCGCTCTTCTCGGAATGGGACTGAAGCTACTACCAGGGGTAGCAGGCTTTTCCTTTAGGTAAATTTTATTTGAGCCTTTCTTTTTGCATGAACTGACCTTTTGGGTTTTGGATTCATCAGGCTTGCCTTAATTTTTGCCTGGACTGCCTTTTCAGGTTTTCAATCTAGCAGGCTTCCCTCTTTTTCTTTTTCTTTTTTTCTTTTCTTTTCCTTTTCTTTTTTTTTCTTTTTCTTTTTTTATTATTATTTTTCTTTTTTCTATTGTGTTGCTTTTGTAGCTTGGGCTTTAGGACAAGCTTTTTTTATTATCTATTCCTACAAGCATGGATTATTATCCGAAGGCCTACTGGGAATGGGGTTCTATAGTTTGCATCGACAACCATCCACATAGAGACTTCACTATTGAGGAGTGGGTCAAATTTATGGGTAGTCGAGCCGTTGAGGATATCTATTGGGTTTGCCCTTTGTTGGGAATCACACATGTGACTGCTAATGTTGCTAGAGATGGCGTGGTACTCATCAGTCTTTCCTAGGTTATTACCTACTCTCCTGGCCCTTTATATAGGCAGTATAGTCGTCCTCAGGGGTACTCTGTATCCTTGTGCACCCTTATCAGCTCTGAGCTTTCTTACACTAGGGTTTATCTTCATGATGTGAGGCGGGTCAATTGCTCTCGGGTGGAGGTGAACTATTCTATGCCTTTTAACATCCATCCTTCCAAGGCTTATCGCATCTGGATTGCGAGTACTTTCGGGCTCACCACTCTTAAGGAGAGACTCATCAAGACTAGGAGGCTTCACAGTTTCCTTGGAGATCACTAAGCTTGCCACTATGTGTCTTTCATCTACATAGGAGAATAAAGGCTTTAGGCCTCGTTGTTTGCCTTTGTCATTTCCATTTCCTGTTTGTAACGCATTTTATGAGTAATAAAGATAAAAAGATGCTATTTGAATGTGTGTTTTATTTCAACAATTTGAAGTTTCCATTTAATGCACTCATGCAGTATTTTTAACATGAATACATTACTATAAAAGATATTACTTTAATAGGAAGGAAAAATGGTACTTATTTCCAAGAAATGCCCATTGTTGACTAAGGTTCGAAATGGATTTTACCTAAGGCCCCGCTCTTTTATTTTGGGGTCTTTATTTTTACTCAAGAGCCCTCGGTAGCTCTTAACAGACCTTTAAATTTTCTTTTTTTCTCTCTTTTTTTACACGAGATAGCGCTTCAGCTTGTCATGATTAACGGGATTCACAAATTGAGAGTCTTCTTTACTATGTATGGTCCTTCCTATTTTGGTTGGAATTTGCCTGGAGCATTCGTATGCGTCTTACGAGATTATTTTAATGCCAAATTGCCTATTCTCAAGGGCTGATCTTGCCTTCTAACTTTACAATTATAAGCTTTTCCCATGCATTGTTGGTATAACAGTAGATTCTCTAATGCAGTTAATCCTTTCTTATCGATCAAAGTCAATTCTTCATGCCTTGCCTTTGCCCATTCATCTTCAGGAAGTCTTGCTTTAAGAGCTATGCGCAATGACTTGATCTCCATTTCAATGGGCAATACCGCCTTCATCCCATAGAGGAAAGAGAAAGGAGTTTGACTCGTAGGAGTTTTGATGATGGTTTTGTATCCCCACAAGGCATAAGGCAAATGGTCGGCCCAATTTTGGTAATTGGTGATCATCTTAGAGAGGATCTTTTTAATGGCCTTATTAACTGCTTCTACGCCTCCATTGGCTTGAGGACGATAGGGTGAAGAGTGATGATGCTCGATTCCATGCTTCTCAATAAGATCAGCTATTTCCCCTTGGAACTACACACCATTGTCACTCACTATATTATGAGAAATGTCGATCTCGTAAAAATATATCGCTGAATAAATCGAGCCGTTTTCTTAGCTGTGATGCTCATATAAGATTATGCTTCAACCCATTTGGAAAAGTAATCGACTGCCACTATTATGAAGTGATGGCCATTGGTCGAAGATGGTCTTATCTCGTCGATGATATCATTGCCCCAAGCCAAGAATGGCAAAGGCGTTGTCAAACTTTGCAAGGTCATGGGGGGTACGTGGCTCACATCTACATATATCTGACAGGCATGGCTAGTCTTTGCTTCTTGAATATAGTCAGCTACTATAGTTAGCCAAAAGTATCCCATTCTCTGAATTTTCTTAGCCATCATGATGCCGTTCATGTATGGACTACAGTCTCCTGAATGTACCTCCTTCATCACCTTTTTTGCTTCTTATTGCATCAGACACTTTAAAAGCAAATCATCAGATGATCTCCTGAACTGATCTCCCTTAATTAGGTAAAATTGCATAGTGAGCTTTCTTAGCGTAATTCTATCAGAATCTGTAGCTTCGGCGGAGAATTCACCGCTTCCAAGGAACTTGACGATGACAGAGTACCATGGTTCTTCCTTATCCATGACGCCTTCTATTGCATGGACATAGTATGATGATCGGGTTGTCTCCACAACAAGAGGTTTGATTTGCTATCTCTGAGGCCCTTCCAACATGAAGGCTAGAGTGGCCAATTCATCTGCCATCTTGTTCTCCTCTTGGGGCGTATGAAAAATTTGCATCCACTGAATATTGCGGCTTTCCTCCATATGGCATCTAGGTAAGGCCTGAGGGATTCCTCCTTCAGTTCCCAGTCTCTTGTTATGTGCTAGATGACCAAACCTAAATCACCAATAATTTTTACTTTGTATGCTCTAATAGTGATCAGGGTAGACAATCTAAATAGACGGGCTTCATATTTTGCCCCGTTATTCATGGTGAGAATTTCAAATCACTTTTACACAGGTATGAGTACTTCATCTGGTATGATGATGATAACTACCAAGCTAGCTCCTTGCTTGTTAACAACACCATGGAAGAACATGGTCCACTTTTCGGGGTTTTCTTTAGTTGTTGTAAAACATTTGTCTGGGAATTCTAGGTTTTCTTGTTCTCCTTCCTCGAGCAGTTGATTCACTAGGAATTCAACCATTGCTCTTCCCTTGATGGTCTTCTTAATGATATACTCAATATTGAATTTTGACAGCAATAAGAGCCATCTTGCCAGTTTTCAGATCAACAAGGGAGCCTAGCATAAGTACTTCATCGGATCCACCTTGGCAACTACTTGGATTCGGTAAGATTGGAAATAATGTCTGAGTTTCTTAATGAGTCAGGCCATGGCAGCATAGGTTTCCTCCACAGTGGTAAACCGAGTCTCGTTCTCTAGTAATTTCTTGCTGAGTGATTGACTATGTGTTCTTTCTTATCTTCATGCTCATGAACCAGCATGGCGACTATATATGTTTCTTCTACCGCCAAGTAGAGAATGAGTGGCTTTTCGAGGATCGCTGGCTTTAGTATAGGCGGGTTCATTAGGTAGGTCTTGATCCCGTTAAAGGCTTTCTAACATTGGTCATTCCATTCTATTGGTTGCTACTTCCTCAAGAGCTTGAAGATAGGCTCACTTGTGGTGGTCAATCATGCTATTAAGCGGCTGACATACTGTATGGACCCTAAGAAGCTCCTCATTTCTTTCTCGATCTTCGGTACAGGCATTTCCCTGATGGAGTTAGCTTTATTGGGATCCATTTCTATGCCTCTCTTGCTAACCATGTGCCCTAGCAATTTGCCTGATGTGTGTGAGCAGCGACCAATTTCCCGCGCACGAGGTTCGCGTGAGATGCGTTTGGCGGGGAATGGAAAAACAATGAGCACTGTGAAGTATGCTAAGGGATAATCCTTATTTTAGCGTGATGAAAATGGGTAATGAAAGTGATGTCGAAATTGAAATTTAGTCTGATTTAAATGTTAAGGGACACGAGGCTTAAAATCCCGTATTTTAAGATAGAGTCACAACCCGGTCAAGCTCCATCGAGAATTTGAGTACGATATTCCCACCAGGTGGTTGGACCGTACCTTAAAACAGAGATTCCAAGTTCGGATGATGTTGCTTAATTTTCAATTTTTAAATTAAGCCATTTATTTTAATAAATGTGACTTTGGTTCTTATGCAATTTAAATCCGATTATAGTTTGGAGTTTTTGATTTATATGCCATACATCACACGAAAAGCGGTAAATAAAGCAAATAAAATAATTATTACAAGGCTTTACAAATTCCTATACATTTTTCTAATGCAAGAAAATAAATAAAGCGAATAAATAAATAAATGGCAGAAAATAAACACATAATGCGGAGAAAGCATATTTTTGGATTTTTCGGGACTAAAACACAATTTTCGGGCATTAGCTAATTATCTAACAACTTAAAAATATGAAATAAATTAACTAAACAACCTAAAAAAGATTTAATATTTATAGAAACATTTTTGGATTTTAATTTAGGATAAAAAGATTTATTAGGCATTTATTTAGTAAAAATGTCTTTTTTACGCCATTAAATAGACATTTAACCAATTTAGAAATTTGTAAAATAATTCCAGCAGATTTAAAATTAATTTAATTAATTTTAGATTATTTGTGATTTTTGGAGATTTTCGAGTGAAAATCGGGCTGAAAATGCATTAAAACTACAAAATAGGGCCAAAAACACAGAATAAAATAAACAGGGACCATCTGGACATTTTTTACCAGTAGGCCGACTCACTGAGGTGGTAGGCCGACTCAGTGACATGGTAGGCTGACTCAGCGAGGTGGCCTAGATGGCACTCAATCGGCCTTCGCATCACTGAAGTGGTCCACCGGAAAAAGTGTCTAAACAAGCCAGAATCGACATTTTTGTGCCTGATAACCCAAGATTATTGACACTTCAAGTCGGTTCCCATGTTATTACAGTAGATTTGGAATTAGAATGATAAATTAACTTTGGTTTTTTAGTTTGGGGGAAAAGAACCCAAAAAATCTGGTGAAACAACGATTGGCCGCTTGAACGACATGTAGGCCGACTGAGCGAAGTGGTAGGCCGACTCACCGAGTCGGCCAACCACGTCGCTCAGATGGCCTGATGTTTGCTGGAATAATCAACCGGAGTTTCACCGGAAAATCACAAAAAAGACAAAAATAAGGACCAAATGCCCGAAAAAACAACCAAAGCACAGCAAAAGACAATAAATAGCTAAATGAAATAGATTGGAACTCAGAAAGTTACCTAAAGGCCGTGTATCCACCCTCGAGACTCGAACCAAATGTTTGGCAAGATTTGTGATAGATTTTTGACAAGACCCAATGAAACAGTGACCAATTTAGCAAGGGATTTAGTGATTTGTAAGGAAAAAGTCCCTAAAGCCTATTTAAAATCAATTTTTTTACCTAAGATTTCTAATTGATTTTAATGATTTAACTAAAGAATCAAGTCTAATAAAGTTCAGGAAACTAGGATATTTTATTTCCACCACTTTATAAAACTTGTTCTTCCTAAAAAATACTAAGAAATTCTAAAATCTGAGTTTTTTTGTCCAATGAGCAAAAGTCCTTAAAATATGAATTTTTGGGGTTTTTATAGACTCTTTCAAGTACAAATTTCAAAATTAAGCCCCTTAATGTTAAGATTTGACAAAAAAATCACAAAACTCGATTTGATAGGCAAGAAAAACCTGAGAAAACATAGAAAAAGGGGTTCCCCGTGCCAAGACCGCATCGCTGATGCGGTAGGGCCTAGGCCGCATCAGACGACGCAGCCTAGCCCATGCCACATAATGTGATGCGGCGCAATCTGGGCCCCATTAGATGACACCGCCCAGGCGCTGTCTCCTAAACTTGGGAGACCTCACCAGGCCGTATAAGCCACATGGGACCATGCGGCCTCGTTGTCCGGCGATGATGCCGGCCACCGTCGCTGGAGCGGGGGCACCGGCAAGGAAAAATAAGGGAAAATAGGGCCCGATGAGGGCCGGACTTTGAATGCTTATAACTTACACTACGTTAATCCGATTAAGGCAATTCTTGAAATTCCAAAAAGCTCGGAGAGTCAAAAATCCAACAACATAAACTAGACTTGCTGATAATGTTTGGATCTTATGGAAGATTGTGATACAAATTACTACGCATGAGGGGAAAGGAAATGGTTAATTCTAAATGCGAGTTAAATCATTTTTAACCAGGGTCAAAGGAATAAATTCATCAAGAGAAGCCTTACAAATGTGATTCCATTCTAAAAGAATGGAACAACTAGACCGTAAAAGGTTAGAGCAAAAAGTCATCATCATTCCGCGGGTCACCAAAGAGCCCGTGCTCACCGGCTGTCCCTAGGGAGATTGGCACTTGGCAAGCCAAGTGTGATCTCATGAAAGAGCGGGGATAGAAGGTTATACCTGAGGTTGCAAATTCTTAAACCCGTTGTCTACTGGGGTTACCATCAACAAACTTATCAAGAACCAAATTGTTTTAGAAATATATTCGGTATTGCCTTCATTACCCCCAACGGATTTGGGATGGATTGATGGTTGCTTTGGAAAAAAAAAGAGGAGTAGGGGTTTCTTGAGTTGGTTGTCTACGGATGGTCATGGGGCATATCATCAATGAACCTATTGGAGGTAAAATGTGAATTAGTTGTCTACTAGTTTTCTAGGAACGCACCATTAAAGGGACCTATCCGAGCAAAGGTTGAATCAGTTGTCTACGGGTGGTAAGGGAACGCATAATCAATGGACCTATTAGAGTAGAGGTTAAATCGATTGCCAAGCATAGGCTTGGGCTTTTGAGGGTTGCTGAGCGCAGGCTTAGGCTTTTAAGGGTTGCTAAGCACGGGCTTGGGCTTTTGAGAGTTGCCAAGTGTGAGCCTGGGCTTTTGAGGGTTGCCAAGCTTGGGCCTAGGCTTTTGAGGGTTGCCCAGTGTAGGCTTGGGCTTTTGAGGGTTACCAAGTGTGGGCTTAGGCTTTTGAGGGTTACCAAGTGCAGGCTTAGGGTTTTAAGGTTTGCTAAGCACGGGCTTGGGCTTTTAAGGGTTGCTAAGTGCTGGCTTGGGCTTTTGAGGGTTGCCAAGTGCGGGCTTGGGCTTTTGAGGGTTACCAAGCACAGGCTTTGGCTTTTGAGGATTGGTAAGCGCAGGCTTGGGCTTTTGGGGGTTGCTAAACACGGGCTTGGGCTGTTGAGGGTTGCCAAGCGCGGGATTGGTCTTTTGAAGGTTTGCCAAGCGCGAGCTTGGGCTTTTGAGGGTTGCGAAGCCCAAGCTTGGGCTTTTAAGGTTTACAAAGCATGGGCTTGGGCTTTTGAGGGTTGCCAAGTTCGGGCTTGGGCTTTTGGTATAACTGTAGATTTTCTAATGTGGCTAATTGTTTTTTGTTGATCAAGGTTAGATCTTTGTGCCTTGCTTTTACCCATTTATCTTTGAGAAGTCTGGCTTCAAGGGAAAAAGGGAGTTTGCCCTGTAGGAGTCTTGACACTAGTTCTATATCCCCACAAGGCATGGGGTAAATGATCGGCCCAATCTCGGTAGCTAGAAATCATCTTGTAGAGGATTTTCTTGATTACCTTATTAGCTGCTTCTACAGGTCCGTTGGCTTGAGAGCGATGAGGCGAAGAGCAATGATGCTCAATCCATGCTTCTTAATAAGATCAGCTATTCCCCTTAGAACTATACACTATTGTCACTCACTACATGATGAGCAATGTCGTACCTATCAAAGATGTGTCATTGGATAAATCGAGCCATTTTCTTAGTTGTGATGCTTGTATATGATTCCGCTTCAACACACTTGGAAAAGTAATCAACCGCTACTATAATGAAGCGATGACCATTGGTCGAAGGTCTTATTTCACCAACGATGCCGATGCCCCAGGTTGAGAATGGCTAAGGCATTGTTAAGATTTGTAATGTTATTGGTGGTAAGTGGCTCACATCCCGTATATCTGACATGCGTGGCAAGTCTTTGCTTCTTGAAAACAATCAGCCAGCATGGTTAGCCAAAAGTATCCCATGGTTAGCCAGAAGTATCCCATTCTTTGGATTTTCTTTGCTATCAGGACACCATTCATATATGGACCGTAGTCTCCTGTATGTACTTCTTTCACCACCTTTTTAGGTTCTCTCTATGTCAGACATTTTAGCAGCAGGCCGTTAGAGGTCCTCTTGAATAGATCTCCTTTAAATAGGCAGAATCACACAACAAGCTTTTTCAGCGTATTCCTATTAGAATCCATAATATCAACTGGGAATTTGCAGCTTTCTAGGAACTTGACAATATCGAAATACTAGTGGGTTCCTTCTTCTAGGTGTCTTTTATCGACCAGACATAGTTAGGAGATCGGGCTATTTCCATAATAAGGGGTCTGATTGGTTGCTTTTAGGGCCCTTCCCATATGGAGGCTAAAGTGGCTAATGCATCTGCCATCTAATTTTCCTCGCTGGGAATGTGACTAAAGTCGCACTCACTGAACATCTTAGCCTTTCTCCATACAGTTTCTAAGTAAGGCCTGAGGGATTCCTTCTTTAGTTCCTAGTCCCGTGTGACATGCTTGATGACTAAAGCCAAATCACCGATAATTTTGACCTTGTCTTCTCTAAAGTGATCAGGGCAGGCATGCCAAACAAATAGGCTTCATACTCTGCCCATTATTATGGTGGAAAATTCTAAGCATTTTGACAGAGGTATGAGTGCTCCGTCTGGCGTAAAGATGATAAATCCCAAGCTAGCTCCCTGCTTGTTGACGGTGCCATCGAAGAACAGTGTCCATTTTCTTGGGTTCTCTGTGGTGGCTGTGAAACATTCGTCGAGAAAATTGTAGGTTTTCTTGTTCTCCTTCCTCGAGTGGTTGATTTGCTAGGAATTCGGGCACTGCTCTACCCTTGATGGTCTTCTTTGTTACATACTCACTATTGAATTCTAACAACAATAAGAGCCACCTTGCTAGTTTTACAGTTACTGAGGCAGCCCGACATAAGTACTTCATTGGATCCAATTTCACGACTACTTGGATTCTGTATGATTGAAAGTACTGTCTGAGTTTTCTAGAGAGCCAAACCATAGCGGAACAAGTCTTTTCCACAATGGTGCATTAACTCTCGTACTCTAGCAATTTCTTACTGAGGTAATAAATCGCGTGTTCCCTTTTATCTTTATGTTCCTAAACCAGCATGGCCCTTACAGGCATTTCTTCTATCACCAAGTAGAGAATGAGAGGCCTTCCAAGAATCGGCGGCTTCAGTGTCGGAGGGTCCATCAGGTAAGCTTTAATTCTATCAAAGGCTTCCTGGCATTTGTTGTTCCACTCTATCGGCTGCTGTTTCCTTAAGAGTTTGAAGATAGGCTCACATGTGGTGGTCAACCGTGCTATAAAGCAACTGATATACTATATAGATCCCAAGAAACTTCTCACTTCTTTCTCGGTCTTTGGCATGTGCATTTCCCTAATCGCATTGGCCTTATCAGGGTCCATTTCTATACCTCTTTAGCTAACCACAGGCCCTAATAATTTGCATGATGTGACGTCAAATATGCACATTTTTGGGTTCAAATGAAGGTTGTACTTCTCGATCCTTATGAGGAATCATTCTAGCACTACCGGTGTTCTTCTGGTGTATCAGATTTCATAAGCATGTCGTCCACATAGACTTTAACTTCTTTGTGGATCAAATCATGTAGTAAGGTTATTACTGCTCGCTGGTAGGTTGCCCTGCATTCTTGAGTCTGAAAGGCATTACTCTGAAATAATAAGTTCCCCACTCTAAAATGAATGCGGTTTTAAACTTGTCTATCACATTCGTTAGGATCTGGTGGTATCCCGAGAATCAATCCATAAAGGAATACAAGGTCATTCTTGCTGCGTTATCTACCAGAACATTGATGTGTGGTAGCGGGAAATCGCTGTTAGGGGTAGCCTTATTCAAGTCCTTGAAGTCAATGCAAACTCAAACATCACCGTTCTTCTTGGGTATGGGTACTACATTGGATAGCCAAGTGGGATACTCACTAACTTCGACGAAATTTGCCTTGATCTATTTTGCCACTTCTACTTTGACCTTTTCGGCCTACTTTGGGCCATTCTTCTCATCTTTTGCTTCATTGACCTAATTTTTGGGTCCGTGGGGATCTTGTGCTCGGCGATGTACTGATCAAGTCCAGGCATATTCTCGTAAGACCAAGAGAAGGCTAAAACATAACTTTTCAATACCTTTATCAATTCTCTCTCTTGTTCGATGGGCAATTGATTGGAATGTATAGCATTTTCAGATCATCTTCCGTGTTTAAATTAATGTCTTTTGTAATATCATTATTGATATTAAAAATGCTAGATGAATGCTGGAATAGATGCATGGAATTGTAACCAGAAACACAATCTAAATAAGCGAAGTTCTTCATCTTATTATCATCATAAAGTACATTATTCATTTCAAACAAGCTGGAAATAGAAACAAAAGACTCATCCTGATCAATAGGGTTTGGCTCTGTTGCGGATGATTCTCCAATAGCAGCGGGCTTCATCAGGATGTCCTTGTCATCTTCCTCTTATACCCTTGCCTTGCCATTCATGATCATGACCATGTCCGTTACAGTTTGGTTCAAGCTACATCCTTTGCTCCACACCTTCTCTACTATCTTGAGTTGTGCTTGAAGGTGCTTGGTTAGGGTGTCGAGGATTTCTTCCTCTCTACTCAGCTTCTTAGTCTTCTTCGGGTTTACATGTTCATCATTCTTGGTCTGATCCGAGATTGCCCCTACAACTGGCTGGCAACTAGCCTTTTTTATGTAGGTTATGAAGCTTTTGCCATTTTTACTATAGCTAACTATGTCTTAGAAAATCTTAAATCCCAAAACGGTCTTTCCCTAATGTGTAATAGGCTCGGGGGTTCCTCTATAGGGCTGTAAAAGCTTGTTTTGAAAGGTTGTCTTGTGAACAATTCTCCGTGGGCCTGTGTAATCAAGTCCCACAGGCTTCCATTCTCCTACTCCTATATTGAAGGTTGGCATTCCCTGTTCATGGGCACCTAGTCCTTTTTCAGGAGTGTGGTGCTTCTGCATCTATCCCTGAATCCATGGGTCCTAGCACACCTCTAATTGCTTGTTTGCTTTGTGGCCGATCGTGGCTGTGGTGAACCCTTTCATGTTGCTTTCTTTCATCTTTAGTGCTACTACCACTGAGGCTTTGTTAGCTTCCAGGGTAACAATATTCCCGTGGAATGGGATCTTGATCTTCTGGTGTAGGGTTGATGGGACTCCTCCCAAAGCATGGAACCATGGTCTCGTAAGTAGCATAGAGAAAGTCACTAAGATATCTATGACTGTGAAGAATACTATAGATGAGATTTCGCCGATAGTGACTTCGTCCTTGAATGTGCCGATGATGGTCCTTTTGGAATTGTTGTAAGCTTTGATGACTGTTGTGGACTTCTTTAGGTCCTTCTCGGTTAGTCGTAGAATTGGCAGAATATCTTTGGGATAGACATTTAGTGATGAGCCATCGTCGATCATTATGCAGGGCATGATGCACCCGAAGACACTAGCCTTTAAGTAGAGAGCCTTAATATGGTGAATGCCTTCATTAGGTAGATCTAAGCTTGGGAAGATAATGTCGGGGATAACAGTGCTAGTTTCATTATTGAGTAGCGCATAGACCTATTCCAGGGACGCTAGAGGAGATGTTTCAATTTCCATCAACTTTTTAATGATAGCGAGCCTGTGATCTTGAGAGCCCAGAAGTAGGTCCCAAATACTTATCTTGGTTGTAGTGGCCTTTAGTTGATCCACAATTGGGCTTTCTACCTGCTTTGAGGACTTAAGAAAAGTAGGAGGTATCGGAGGCCCAGTTCTTGGCATAGTTAGGGCTATTGATCCAGTGACTCTCCCTCTTTTGATTATAGGACTGACTACTTAGATTGGCGAGTTTGTTGTTTTGAAGACCTTAAATTCGTCGAAATCCTCATCGAGGGTTATTTCTCCCAAGTTGATCGACTTATTCATAAAAATCGATGCCTTGGCGACGAAGTGCCACTGCATGAAGGGAACCTTTTTAGGCTGCTTCTCTGGAATGACAAGGTTCTCTTTTAGGATCTGGTATAGGATTGGATTGGATTCTTATCTGACCATATGGATGGATGAGGAGGCTCCATCAGTTGGTTCATTTCCAACGAACAGATCCAGCATGTCATCGTAAAGGACTGGCATGTCGTGGTATTTATTTGTATACCACGGGTATTCCTTGGCTGATTTCATTGATGTTGGGCAGGTGACATTGGTTGCTTCCCATTCCCAGTACAGCAAGGGGTTTCTATGATTGTCTAGTTTAGAGGTTACATCTTCCGGTAGGTCGACCCATGTGAAGTAGTCGATGAATTGCATGGCAAGAACATTCCAGAATGACTTTTGGTAAAATGTCTGCCCTTCATGACAAATGACTGCCTTTTCTCGGAGAGTCTAGTGGAACCTCTCGGGACAATGGGCATAGTGAATGTACCCATTGTTCATCATTTGTACGAAATCATGGATGTGAGGGCATGGCCTTGTGCTTCCATCATAGAATTTGGGGTAAACTTTCCTCAAGCCGGGGCTCTAGATCCTACAACTGTTTCGAGCTAGTTCATTCTCTGCACGAAATCTCTCCATAATGTACTGAGAAGGTTTTTGCGCCTCGTCTTGAATCATGTTAATGATGTGTTTGTTGTCTGAGTCAAAGTCCGTAAAGTCTCCGAAATTGTCACTTGCTGCAGAACATAAGGCACCCAAGGAGTCATGCTCTAGAGAAGAGGCGTAGCTCTCAGCACCGTCATAATCAACCATCATGTCATTGGGCATGGGAGCCACGTAATCAAAATCTCCCGGCAAGTGATTTAGATTGTCATTTGAGAAAGTCTCTGATTCATACCCAAAGTTATCCACTTCGCTTGCATCCTTATGATTGGATTCGCTGGAGTCCATGAATTCTTCCACTTCTTCATCCGAATCTTTGAAAGGTTATGGCTCAAAGATCTAGTTTGGTGCGTGCTGAGCTAGGATATCATTATCAAAATCTTCTTTCGGATCCTCTTCGGGGTCCTCTATAGGATCTTCTTCAGGATCTTCCTCGGGATCTTCCCCAGGATACTCTTTTGGGTTTTCTCCTGCCATATATGGCTCAGCTTCAACCCTTTCTATGGCTATACAGAACTTGGATATCATGGTTTGTATACTAGCAAATGTTTCCTCCATACGGGCGCCATATGCTATAATGCTAGTGCGGATTTCTCTAAATGGGTCTCATGCATCTCCATATAGATTTAAGCCGAGGTACCTTGGTTGATCTGTGTAGTCACTCCATGCTTGTTCAGGATTATATAGTTCTTGGATTTTTGTATGTGCTATCCCAGAAGAACTCCTAAATTCAAACAGATTTGTTTAGACATAATTAGGACTCATGTAATTCGGGTGAGTGTACATGGGAGGTTGCGGAGGAGGGATATCTTACTAGCCAATATTATGTCAGTCTACCTATGGTGCTAGCCACCTACAAAGCTCATCTGGGTATGGTTAATATTCCCTAAAGTAGTGGAGGAAAGATCTCTCCATAAATTACCAGTTCCAATGTCCTTCCAATGGCATCACGTCATACCAGTCCATGGCCGGGCCTCCTAAGAATCGGGGAAACTATGATGCAAAACCTATCATGGCTATTCCTTGTTCATGCATAAATCAGAGAAATTGCTCCAGATGTTCATTCAGATCTGAATCTCTGTGATATATGTGATATGGCGGTACAAGATATCGATCCAGCCCTTCTCTCCTCATCCTTAGGACGTACTGGTCAACCATATAGATGATATCCATATTATCAAAGATCATATTGTCTCGCTATCCTAGGTCATGTCGGAAGTTATCTGTTATGTCGATACCGTATTCGTCAGCCTCTACATGAATCCCAATGGTGTTCACCATAGATTAGAAGTTTGGTAGTGGATTAGTCTGAGTGCTTGGCTTCTTCTCAAACCCTTTCACTCTCCCATTAGCTATCATCTGCTGTAGATCTTTTAGTAGCTGAGTGCATTGGTGCCCCTTGGTCATATGATAAGCACATAAATTGTCTCTGCCTGCCACTATGGGCGGAGAGAACTACTTAATGCTCTGGAGTTGGTTGGACTTCCTTAGCTTAGTGAATATCAGGGATAGTGATTCCACCCATGGAGAGATGGATTGGTGGTTCTCTACTTGGGTAATTATTGCCACTTTGGGAGCTACTATCGAGGATTCAGAGGTGCCTTGTTTGGAAGAACCACCCTTCTCCCAGTATTGAGGTTTAGTGTGAGCTTGTTGTTCCTTCTTCTTTGCTTAATCTTCATCTTCATATTTTTCGAGACTCTTGGCATAGTCTACCACATCGTTAAAGGTGTCGAATCTTTTTATCTTCATTTCATCTCGATATTTCGGGCTAGAGCCTTCGACAAGCTTTACTATTAGGGCGTCTTGGTCAGGTGCCCTAGTTACAAGCATACGAACAGCCATCCACCTTAGATAAAACTCTTCAAAGGACTCATTTAGCCATTGCTTAATTCTTTTGAGATCTTGCAGAGTATTCTTGACCTTCAGATTATAAGCATAGTTTTCAAGGAATGCCGAGCATAGCTTCTTCCAATCAGACCTTACATTAGTTGGCATTCTCATGTACCACTCAAAGGCAGGTCCATGAAGAGTTTCTTGAAACAGATTGACTATATGAACCTTAGGGATGTTCATGCTAGTCATAATTTAGAGGCAACTCTCCACGTATGCGTGGGAAGGTCTGGTGCCAACATATGGAGCTATGTAGGGCATCACAAAGTTAGCCAGAAGGGCCTCTAACTACTTAGGCAAGAATCGATCAATATTTATGTACTACTCCATAGAGGGGGCAATAGATTTATCCTTTGCCAGAGATAGTTTCTCCATGTCCGCCATTTTTGCTTTGAGTACGACTATTTTGATTTCTTGTTCTTAGCTTTTTTGAGCATTAGCAGCGCTCAGCCTTTCCCAAATATCATGAGATTCTAGGGCATCAAGAATCCTCCTAAAGGACTGGCCAACTGCATCATCATTTGCCATCGTGGATTTGGGTTCTAGGTTAGAGAAGACTCTAGCCAGATATTCGACTAGTGATAGGGGTGTGACTTTTGGACTGCCCGTAATATGCCTCAACCTCCATCTCTCTCACTTCCAACCTGAAAGGCCAAGAGATCAAGTGTTAGTAAGTGCATCGGGCATGGCTCTGGGCCTTTCTCACCTTGTTCATGGGTGGATGAATGAATGTATGAGTGATCAAATGCATGGATGAATGATGGAGATGAATAATCAAATAAAAAAAAGGTTCGGGCATATGCCAATTGCTCGAGGAGTAATTGATAACTTGCAATATTCATGGAATATTGCAAACGCATGGATCAAGGACTAAGGGCCTGAGTCGGATCAGATCGAAAGCCCGAGGGTGAATTGACTTGCTGGTTAAAGTTGGGTCGACTCATTGGTCCAAAGGGTAAGATGACACCAGGGTCACTCAAAAGGTTTTGACTCATTGGTCCAAGGGTTGAGTTGACACTAGGGTAACTCGAAGGGTTTTGACTCATTGGTCTAAGGATTGAGCTAACACTGGGGTCACTCGAAGGGTTTTGACTCATTGGTCTAAGGAATGGGCTGACACTAGGGTCACTCAAATGGTTTTGACTCATTGATCCAAGGATTGAGATGACACTAGGGTCACTCGAAGGGTTTTGACTCATTGGTCCAAGGATTGAGCTGACACTAGGGTCACTCGAGGGATTTTGACTCATTGGTCCAAGGATTGATCTGACATTGGGGTCACTCAAAGGGTTTTGACTCATTGGTCCAAGGGTTGAGCTGACACTAGGGTCACAGAAAGGGTTTTGACTCATTGGTCCAAGGGTTGAGCTGACACTAGGGTCACTTAAAGGGTTTTAACTCATTGGTCCAAGGGTTGAGCTAACACTAGGGTCACTCAAAGGGTTTTGACTCATTGGTTCAAGGATTGAGCTGACGCAGGGTCACTCAAAGGGTTTATGTCTTTCGGCTCATGGGTTGAGCCTAGATGGATTCATTGGTTTAGGTTAATTTTGCCTCGCGAGTTGAGCGTAGGCGGACTCACTGGTCTCGATTAATTTTGGCTCACGGGCTAAGCCTAGGTGGACTCATTGGTCTCGGTTAATTTTGGCTTGCGGGCTGAGTCTAAGTGGACTCCCTAGTCTTGACTAATTTTGGCTCATGGACTGAGCCTAGGTGGACTCACTAGTCTCGATTAATGAAATAGCATGGCACATGTTAATGTCATGGCTACACAAAGATGTGGTTAGTTTTCACACAATCATGATGTTTATGATGTCCGTTTTCAGTTTATTTATTTTTAATAAACCTGCACAGGTAGCAAATGATTAGATCGTGCATATCGCCCTTTTAACTCCATTGGGTTACTTCACTTTAAACTCAACGGGGGACTTACCAAATTCTGCTCGCGTGCACTCAAGGTTTTTGGGTAAACCTATGACGAAGTGTCTAAGGTTCATCTATATGTGGGTTTTGGTCACAGGATTGGGTGTGATTAGGGGTACCCTGCGCCTTTGTGTACCGAGTCCCAGTGGCCCTAAGCAAACCAAAGGAAGCTTTTCCACATATAATATACGTAGGTAGTCTTGCCCTTAAGCGAACAAGGTCCTCGTATATTAAGAAAGGGGTGTGATTGGATCCATATCCCTCAAGACCTAAGTGAACTTGGAGATACTTCACCAAAAGACACCTAATTTGGTTTAGGGGACAAGAATGCAGATGCTATGCAGTCTTAAAATTTGTGTAATGCAGAAATTATCACAAATTCCTTCGTTCCAAAATCTAATTTGAACAATATTTTAATTATTATGTCAAAAAGAATTTTTATAAAAAAACAGGTTTTTATGAAAATAATTTTCCCCAGAGGAGTCGCCACTGTGAGCGGGCAGACGAGTTGTTGGGCTTCGCACGCGGGGTGTAGCGCGCTTCGATTCGGTGCAGTTTGAGAAAACCTCGGAGTTTGGTTCAATTTGATAAAATTCGGTTCCCTTAAATGCGTGTGCCTCTTTTTTAATAAAATGCTGTATTTTATTAGAGAGAAAAAAAACTTATTTGTTATTTTTTTCACATGAATTATTAAGTGTGAAAAGAAACATGGCTTTTTATAAGCCAAAAATGTGATTATGTTAAGAAATAAATTTGCACATTTTATTGAGAAAAGATATTTTCCAAATAAAGCATTTTTACTTTATTTAAAAATAAATTAGAGTCGCCACCAGGTTCAGCTCCACCGGCAATTATTGTATATTGATCCAAAATGGGATTACTATACCGAAAAGAAAGTGAGATTCTGAGTTCGGACTTAATAGTTACTCATATTGTTCAAATTGTTTGGATTAATTTTAATACTTTGGAATTTGTGATAATTTCTGCATTATAACGGCTTTATTTAAGAATTAAATACAAGAAATAAAACGGGCATTATAACAGCTTAATAAAAGGACATTTTCTATTTCGGTATACTAACGATAGTGCTTGGGTTTTGGCCCGAAAACTCGGATAGAGTTTCCTCTCATTCTTGACATTCCATCTATTCCTGCAAGCTCATTTACACATATTACAGTTTAAGTGGCTCCAGTGGCTCGCTTAACCAGAGAAATGAAATGCAACGTGTGATAAATAAAGTAATGAAATGAATTTTAAAGTTGGGCTTTAGAGCCAATTACCCTTAGTTTACCTTTTTGTCTATCCAGTATGACTTGAGAGCCAGTGCAGGACTGAAGTTGTCAAAGAGAAAGATGTGGTTTGGTTGGAAAATAGATTTAACCTGAGTTATGGCTATAATCTTGAATTATTTCTATAGGAAATGTAAAGTTTAGGTCGTTTTTAGACCACAGATCACTGTAGGATCTTGATCCAAAAAGACCGTGATGTGATTTTATACCATATGCCGGTGATAGAACTCAGATATGGGATTGTTTTGACAAAGTTTCAGGGCTTTTGGGATTCCCAGAACTGAAAAGGGACACAAAGGTAATTTTGGAAATTTTCAAAAGTTTTCATCTCCGTTGAAATGAGGGGGGGAACCATGTATTTATAATTTGGTAATTACCTGGCGGGCTAATTACATAGGTAATTAGCCGGTGGGCTAGTTACCACTCTAACATGATTTGATTTCAGATCCCATAACTCCAGGCCAAATCTCGGTAACATTTGATTTTTTTACTGTGGACTAGTAACTAGCCGGCGGGCTAATTACCTATGTTTAACCAAACTTTGACTTTTTGATTTTTCAGTAGGAAATGCTAAATCAGACCTTCCCTAGAATTTGAAGTTTTGAATTTTGAATTTTGGATGACAATTCGGTCCTTTTCGACTCATTTGTTTGATCGCTGAAGGAAATAGGCATTATTCCTCATTGGGCCAGAACGGACCTATGCTAACAAGCGGGCTTAGCTTCTTTCTTGTCGATTATTTCTAGTAATTTTTCCACTACCCCATCCAACATCCGGTGGACAGTTTCATTCATAGCATTCTTGAATTGGTCAGATTCCAAAAAGTCAGTAATGGCAGAATTCACCCTTTGCACATTGATCTCGGTACTCGAGAGGAAAGCCATTTAGATGATCTCGGGAAAACTTTGAATAAACACAGAATTAGATTGGATTAGACTGCTTGGAACCTGAATCAGACCCCAAACTTGAAACGAAACTTGCAACGCTTTCACCCCCTTGATAAGAGAACTCAATAGTGCGAAGTAGAAGATCGTCACCCCTCTTCCAAGCAGAGATAGAACCAAGGTTGGAATAGCCCCTGCGTGGGTTTAAGCATAGATGTGGGATTATGTGAGCAATTGCGTTCATATTTTAAGTATATGCATACAAATATGTCTGCAAATGATGTGGTTAATATACATGGCTTGACATGGACTTGTGTGTATGGTGTGCTTACAAAGGAATCTCGTTAGTCTAACAAAACAAAATAAGAGTATCCCCCATGATTCCCATGAGAGACGAGGATAGGCTAGACGCAGGGCATGACCTAGACTATAGGTTTGACAAAGGCTAGACACCTAGACAGAGTGTCCCTTATGCCTTGGTAAAATGGGAGCGAGACATAGGTTCGAGCATGACGTGTGCAGTCTCGATGGGATATTGTAACATATGGTGTTTTTACTTGTAGAGGTTTGAGCCATCCTATGGTTTGAACATGATCCAGGTAGGGTAAAAGACTGACTCGTCTGACATGTGACATGGTTAAACATGACTTGGGTGACATGACATGGTTAAACTTTACTCAGGTAAGTGAGGGATTGGTGGAGACATCAATTTGACATCTTCTGGGCTTGATGGTGTGGACATTCAACCTATAAGTGAAGGTTGAGTGAGGCATTGGTTAGATACCTATAAATGCGTAACAACATAAAAATGTGTACCAAGGTGGCTCTTCTATGTATCAATGGTAGTCAAGACATCAATATGACATCTCAAGGGGTGGATGATAACATGATGTGGATGATAGTTTGGATATAAGTGGGACATCTCTAAAGACGGACAACATAATAGCGTATCATGGATATAAAGGGATAATGGGTAATCGAGACATCAAAGTGACATCTCTAAAGGGTTTGTGGAATAACGTCATAGAGACAATATCGGGGACATTTCATCAAATGGGAAATGGTAATCGAAACATCAACGTGATATCTCTAAAGGTCAATAGTATAACGGCGTAGAGACGACATCGGGAATATTGTCTTAAATAGGGTAATAACTCTTAAGGGTAACTAGGGGAAGTCTTATGGAAATCTTGAGTGAAACAATATCAAGACAAGATTAGCACAATATGTCAAGTAGCATGTAGCGTGGTAATACGCAGCATGGTAACACATAGCATGGCAGCACGTAGCATGGTAGAATAATGGGTTAGTTAACACATAGGTGGCAAACAAATTCTTCCAACCTTATACCTCCCATCTCTTTATTACTCCGTACGAAGGGTAAAGCTTCTGTGAGCGGACAACCTCTTTCCCCACCTGCGAGGACCGCGTGATATGCATCACACGAGGGCGAGGGGGAATAACGAGCGCTGTGAAGCGAGCTAAAGGATAATCCTCATTTAGGCGTGGTGAAAGTAATGAAAAAAATGATGTTGATATTGATTTTTTAGTCCAATTTACGTGTTAACGGATATGAGACTTGAAATCCAGTATTTTAAGAAACAGTCGCCACCTGGTTTAGCTCTACCGGGAATTTAGGTGCAATATTCCCACCGGGTGGTTGGATCGTACCTTAAAACAAAGATTCCAAGTTCGGATGATGTTGCTTACTTTTCAATTTTTAAATCAAACCATTTATATTTTAATAAACGCGACTTTAGTTCTTATGCGATTTAAATCCGATTATTGTTTGGAGTTTTCGGTTTATATGCCATACATTACACAAAAGCAGTAAATAAAGCAAATAAAATAATTATTACAAGGCTTTAAAAATACCTATACATTTTTCTAATGCGGACAAGTAAATAAAGCGGATAAATAAAGCGAATAAAGAGAGACCAAAATGCCTCGAAACACAATAAATAAATCATAAATCATCACAAAATAAGGCACAAATGATAAAAAGCGGAAAAGTAAATTTTATTATGAAGAAAAACATTTTATTGGGATTTTTTAGAGTTAAAAAAGGCATTTTTTAGGCCTTTAATGGTTATTTAATCAATTTAAATGAAAAAATAAATAATAAAACATATTAAAATTAAATTAAATATATTCCTGAATTTATATAATTTTTAGAAAATATTTTGGGCAAACATCAAGGTAAAAAACGCAATAAAACGGCCAAATATGACTTAAAATTAAATTTCGGCGGTCAAAGTTATGGCGACAGCTTTCACCGCCGTCACTATAGCCTTGACCGCTATAGTGGCAGCGGTGGAGGATATAGCGGTGGCGGTCAAGGTTGTCACTATAGCCTTGGCCGTCGAGATTTGTTTTTAAGGGGGAAATTGGTTTTTTGCATCCATAAACTCGAAATCATTGAAGTTTTAAGTCGTAATCAACTATATTTCAACAAATCTGGACTTAAAACATACAAATAATCTTGATTCAATGGATTTGGTTATGAAAATACCCAAAAATCACAAGAAATATGGGACCTCTAAAAGGGCAAAGTTCACCTTCATAGCTATAGCCTTCACCACTATAACAGTAGCGGCCAAGGCTATAGGGATAGAGGTGAAGGTTATGCCTGTAGAGGTCGAACCATTTTCCAACGATCTTCTAAGAACACCAAACAAAAACCAAGAAACAACACCAAAAGCACCAAGTACGGCAATAATAAACAATGAAAATGAAGCAAAAGATTAAGGGAACTCAGTTTTGTTACCTCTAGGCTGTGAATCTAACTTGGGAGACTCAAACCGAATGTTTGGCAAGCTTTTGATGATTTTCAGACGAAATGGTGATGGAAATAGCGACGAAAATAGTGACAGACTATTTAGGTCGTATTTGAGAAAAAGTCTCTAAAACCCTATTTTATCCATTTTAACCTATGATTTCTAATTGATTTTAGTGGTTAAGCTATGAGATTAAGCTTAAGAACAACTAAGAATCGAGATTAGGGAGGATTAAACCCGGATTCTATGCTTTTCTTAAGCTTCCTCTCTCTAATTCTTCCCTTTCCCTCTCTTATTCTTCCTTTTCTCTTAAAAAATGATTCTAATTCTAAATTCTGGACAAAATTCCTTTAATCTCTCTCTTAGATTGGCTTAAATACTCTCACACTAAAAAATCCACCGGCTTAGATGAATTTTTGGAAAAAATACGTGGCAAAATCACAAAGAAGAGAGCGAGCGCGAAGTGGCACCGCCAAAAAATGGCCGTGCCAACTCCACCGCCGCCATCATGGCGGTGACTGCCATAGGTGTGGCGGCCGCTGCCATGACAACAGCAGCCACTACCACAAGGGTGGCATTGGCAGCTGCCATGGAGGGGGGTGGCCACAACGGTGGTGGCCACCCCGGTGGCGTTCACCGCTACAAAGGGTGGCGGTGACTACCACCACGGCGGCAATGGCTGCCACACCAGTGGAGGTCACTGCCACCGGAGGGCAAGCTACTACCACCGCTGCCGCCGGTACTGGTGGCAGCAAAAGGGGGAAGATTAGGGTTTTAGGGTTTAGCTTAGGTTTTTTATAATTAGGGTTTTGGTTAATTAGGGTTTCCAGGGGGGCAGATTAGGGTTTTTACTTCCGATTCTTGTAACTTTTACTACGGTTATTCGATTAAGATGATTCTTGACACTCTGAAAAGCTTGGAGAGTCTAGAATCGAACAACAAAAATGAGACTTGCTAAAAATGTTTAGGTCTTATAGAAAATTTCAAAACAAATTACTGCACGCGATCGAAAGAAAACGGTTAATACTAAATGCATACGGATGAAAATTAAGCACTGCCAAAGGTCCAAAATCATCAAAAAGGTACTTGCCAAACGTGATTTGACCTTCAAAGAATAGAACAACTAGACCATACGAGGTCAGATCAACAAGTCATCATCGTTCCAAGGGTCACCGAAAAGCCCGTGCTCACAGCTTCTAAAACTAATCTTGGCTCTAAACCTTGGAATCTATTGTAAACAACAAGTTATGACCTAATCTATTAAATGTGAGTTGGATAAGTCCTAAGGGGAAGTTGCTATTACTATATGAAAGCTTATAGTCGGGTTGTTTATGTAGAAGGTTCTCACTACACTGGGTGCATTCCGGTCTAATAGAGGATTACAGAAATATGATATGGCTATGAGTGGTACACACTTGGTGCCCCTAGATACTATAGAGAATGATAGAAGACACTTTCATAAAGTAACCATCTGATAATAGGTCATCCTTTCTAAAAATGCAAAATAATCTAACTACTACACATGAATAATCATATTAAATAAATTAATGTTGGACAATAGCTAAGAACTTTCAATGTTCGTCGAATCTTTTAAAAATCTTTTAAAAACAAGATTTTTGAAAAAAAGAAAAAGTCCCCGATGGAGTCGCGACTATGAGTGGGCGAGGCTTTCTAAGTCGGGTCAATCAAGTCGAATTCGTGTCAAAGCTACTGGTGGGTCATAAATTGAGGCATTATGATCCACTGGGGTTTTTATGATATTATGAAATTAATTTTAAAAAGATCCAAGAACCTAAATCCTTGGATTATAACTCTGAGTCGCCACCTGGATCAGCTCTTTCCAGAATTTGGAATAGCATCGTCTCCAAGAAAACAACACTAAACCATAATACTGAGAATTGGGTCCGGATGAACCATCTATTCATTACTTAGCTGTTTAAACACATGTTCCACTACCATCTATAATTCATTTAATTACAATTATTACCTATGATTGATTTAAAGAAAAGGGGATGAGAAAGAAAGTTTATTTAATGCAAAACATAATGCCTCAACGCAATCATGGCATCACAAAAAATATAACTAAAACATGTTTAAATGGCATGAAATATTACAAAATATATCGCAAATAGTTCTAGGAATAGAATTCCCATTTAAACCTGCAAATAAACTCATTAGGACAAAATATAAAATTTCGAGTAGTCTATCTAGAAGGAGATCACGACGCCATTATAGAGATCATGTTACCAAGATCTGTCGATCACTGTACTGTGATCTAAATAATAAAGATCACAGAAATAGAATAAATAGGCAGTTTCAAGTTCAGTAAAATAAAATGAGAAGTTTTAGAAAGTGTATTGAGTGCCTGCTTTCCAATAACCACAAAAGAGCTCTTACCCGTTCAAAATAAAATGAATTGACAAAAATTGAATTAAAGAAGTTTTAGTCTTAGGTTATTACCTTGTGGAGTAAATTTCTTATTTTTTGGTCTTGGAGCAATCTTGAAGAAAAGAACCTCGAAGAACCAGCAAGAATGAAGAGAGGACTCTTAAACATATCTAAATAACAAAAATATAAATCTTGCAAGTTGATTCCTCTCGTAGTTATAAACTAAAACAAATAAAAGTTACAAACTCTGCAGAACTTCACTAATTCACCAAGCAATTTTGAGCGAGTATTTAGAATATTAAGTTGTTGTGTTTATTTCTGGTGTTTGGGGCTCTATTTATGGAGTTCTTGCCACTAAAAAATGGTGAAAATCAAATCTCAACTAAAGAGGAAAAGGATTTTAATTCAGAAAATATTTTTCCTGATGAGTTGATCACGGTACCGTTATAAGGATCACGGTGTCGTGATTCATGGGTTTTAGAATAGGAAATTTGGATTTAAGGCGGTGAACTAAATTGGGAAAGAATCAATCACGGTACCCTAATCATAGACCACGGTACCGCAATCGATTGGGGTAAAGTAAAAAACTCACTTTTAGCTCTTTAAAAGGGATAGGATTTTTGTTCTTCGAGGCTCATTTCCTTAGACTAAGTCATGAACCTAAAACATAAGAATATCCAAGGTAAAATCTAAAACTTTTGTCATCAGCTAAAGGGTCATCAAAATTCCGTACTAACACTAAATTTATTTGGGCATCTCTTAGTTAATATTTTTGGGAGGATTTTGGAGTGGTCCAGCAGCTACTTAAAACTCTGCGGTTCTTCCTCATGTGAGGTTTCAGTTGGTGGGGTTCGTGTGGATACTCATAGAAGCTTGGTGGCTTGTGCAAGAAGGTTCTGTTAAAGCATGTACTAGTACAAAAAGGGCCTGTAGGGTCGCACCTTTTCAGTCGGTTTATGAAAAAACCATCTGGAAAAGTGTTTTAAAAAATGCGGAGGAGGCATTACGAACGGTTAAAAGTTAATAACCATCTGAATTGTCCAATGGTATTTTTAAATAGTACAATACAAACGGTTATTAACTTTAAACCGTCGAATTTTGCAAGATTATATTTTACCGAAATATGTATTTCAGACGGTTAAAAAGAAATAGCTGTCCATATTGTGCAATGGTAATAAAATGGACAATACAGACGGTAATTAACTTTTAACCGTCCGAATTGTGCCAGAGTAATTTTACTAATATACGTATTTCGGACGGTTAAAAAGAAATAATCGTCTGAATTGCCTTAAAATTACAAGTTTCTCAAAAATCTTCTCAGTCACCCTCATTCCCTATCCATCTCGAAATTGCAAAACCCCCGCCCCTTAAAACATCTCATCATTTTGCACCACCGCCATCTTCCACCATCGTCTCATCCTCTCTCATTCTGCTGTCTCCCACCACCGTCTCACTCACCCCTATTCCCTGTCCATCTTTAAATCGCAAAACCCCCGCACCTCAAAACCTCTCATCATTTTGATCCGCCACCATCTCACTCAACCTTATTTCGCCGTCTTCCACTGCCATCTCACTCACCCTCCTTCCTTGTCCATCTTAAACTCACAAAACCCTCGTGCCTCAAAACCTCTCATCATTTTGCTCCGCCGCCCTCTCTCGCTACCTCTATTTCTCCTTCTCGATGTCGTTTTACCACCCCCAAACCCACTGCCAATCTGTTTAACTGTGGTTAGTATTTCAGATTCAAACTTCCTTTCTTAAATTCCAGATTTGGACCTTTTCTTATTGTTTTTTGTTTCTTGTCATTACAGGAATAAATTGTGAACCCTTTCTTTGAGAACTGCCACCGAAGAAGGAATTGACTAGATTTGTTAAGTGGCCTCATCTTATTTCATGTTGAGGGAGAAAAAGCATTCTTAAACAACATTTTGTTGTTCCCCCTGCTATTAACCGTTCACTAAAGCATTGTAAAAGATCATTGGTAAGTTGAAGCTATTTGTTTTGGTTCACGTCTGATAGTCGCGCATCTTAGGTTGTTGGATAGTAAGCATCTCAATTTGTGTTGCAAGATTTGAAGGGCAAGTCCTAGCTTGGAGTGGTGAATGTTTTGGACTTGTTCTGTTATAAATTGATGCTATATATTTTCTGGATTAAGCAGGATTTGTTTTATACAATTCAACTCACATAAATAGGCTGTGACTAATCTGTGATAAAGCTTTGAGTAAAAAAAATCAATTTCTTTGAATTTATAATGTAATTCAACTTGGTGATTATTAAATTCAATTTGGGATTAAATTCAAGTTGGTGATTTTTAATGTAATTCAATTTTGTCATTAAAGATTGTATATATAGATTGTTTCTTGTAAGCATTCTATGGACTAAGGGCATGTTGTTGTTAACTGAAAATTGTTCTAGTTAGCTGTTTGATGATATAACTTACTATTTTAGTTAGTTGTTTGAAGATTCATATTTGGTATTGTGTAATTTAACCAGTAAGTAGTTACTAGTATAACTTATTAGTAAGATGACTAAACTAGCTTATAAGAACTTTTTAATTTATAAGTTGGGTGATGATGTGTTTCATGAGTTATGAGTTGATATTTTTAGCTTATTTCTGAGCAGCTTATAACCATTAAAGAGTTGACAAAAAGAAGACATACGAATTCTTATTTGGTAATAGCTTATAAGCACGTAAAATTGACTTAAAAGTCAAAAATACAAATGCTCCTTTTGGTCGTTGAACATTTTTTGCAAATTGCAAACTATTTAAGTTAGTTCTACTTCAAGCTTCAATTGTTTATCAGTTTCTTGAAGCCTATTTTACCAGTCATGACATTGTTTATTGTTGTTTCGTTTGACGTTAAAAATAAGTTATAAGCAATCGGTTTAGAAAGCAATAACAATAAGAAATACCCCAAAGTCTAACATGGAATTATTAACTTATAAACAACTGTCACACAGTTTCAAATATATTTTTTGGTAGAAAAACTACATTTTCCAGATTTGTATTACCTTTATGAAGAAAGAAGATAAATTGGAATTCTCAAAAAACTTTTGGAGGCAGTTAAGGTAATAAATACACGTCATTTTAAGTATTTTAGTTCTCTTAGTATTGAATTAAAATCAGTAGGCAAATCTGTTATAAGAATTCCAGTTTCTTGTAATTTTGTAATTAGTTTCAAAAGTTAGACAAAATTTGACAATTTCCCAAACCAATTTATAGGGATGAAATTGGTAATTAGACATTGCATACCACTTAGACCGACTCTTATTGGTACATTTGACTAATTCAATATACATATTCTTCGTTTGATGTTTTTTCAAGTAATTAAAACTATTGATTTGATTGGATTGGATGCTTTAATTTTTTTTCCTCTATCTTATTTAAGGAAATTAATCGATTGGGAATTTTAGATTGTGAGAGGTATATTTTAGGATTTGAGTTAGCAATAAATACTTATAACAGATGCCAAAAGGCATACTGTATCATTTCAATCTAATAAGTTGTTATCCATCTTTCTATCTAGTAGTAGGGTTTTGTGCTTGAGTTGATGCTGATTTTTTGTTTTTCAGTGGCAGTGCAAGTAATTTGATTCCTATTTCCTCCATTTTAGCTGAGCCTAGTCAAAGTTTTACCAATTTTCATCCAACAGAAACCAACCTGTTATTATTGTCACTTCTCCTCTTCTCAGGTTAGTACTAATTTATTTTCACTTGCAACATAAAAAATTATGATTTGTAAAATTATTGTTTAACAGATGTGCTTAAAGTAATAAATAGTCTTAAAAAGTGTATGATTACATGACTATAGTATATAACTTTATTATTAAATTATACTTAGGTTAACATGTATGATTATAGTTTAATTAGATGTGCTTCTCTTAGATATATTATCTAGATAATGGACCGTAGTTGGATGTATATGAAATAGCCTTCCATTAAGTACTTGCAACGTGTTAATGAGTTCGTTGCCGTTGTCATTGAACACATGTCAAAAACTGGGCTTGGTATTCAGTGTCCTTGTTATGATTGCTATACACAAGGATTCCAGAGAGGATAGATTTATTGAAAAATCACTTAATTCATCGGGGATTCACGAAAAATTATACAAGGTGGACCTGGCTTAGCGAAGTGTCAAATATTGCAGAGGGCTCAGCTACTCCAGTTACTGAGACAGTAATTGATTCTTTTTTTAGAGATGAAGATGTGGGAGATGAAGATGATAGATTTAATGAAATGTTGTATGATGTAGAAGACAACTTTACGGAGAATCCAAGCATGTTTGAAAGTATTCTCAAAGCATCAAAGATGAAGCTATTTTCGAGTTCTGTTAAATACACAACACTATTAGCCGTCCTCTTATTATTCAATTTGAAGACAAGGCACAATATGACCGACGAATGTTACAAGGATTTGTTGGAAGTGTTGGCAGATATGTTTCCTAATGGGAACACACTCCCGAACAACTTGTACAAGGAAAAGAAACTCATGTGCCCTATGGGCTTGGAGTACAAGAGGATTCATGCATGTGTAAACGATTGTATCTTGTTTTGAAATGAGTATGCAAATCTAGAAGTTATGTTTGAAGTATGGTTCTAGTTGGTATATGAAAAAAGATTTAGGTACGAAAAAAAACGTGCACCAGCAAAGGTATTCTGGTACCTTCCAATTATAATGAGATTTAAATGTCTTTTCTCAGATGAAAAAACTGCACGGCTCTTAAGATGGCATTATGATGCTAAGAAGGACGATAACCTCATGAGGCATCCTACTGATTCTCCCCAATGGAGAAGAATCGATGATAGGTTCCCAGAATTCGGTAGTGATTCCTGAAACTTACGTCTTGGTCTATGTACAGATGGGATGAATCCATTTAGAACTTTGAGTTTCCAATTCAGCACCTGGCCTGTTATTCTAACTATATACAATTTGCCCCCTTGGTTGTGTATGAAGTGCAAGTACCTTATGTTATCACTTCTCATCTCCGGGCCAAAACAGTCCGGTAATGACATTGATGTATATCTCACTCCTTTAATTGATGATTTGAAGTTGCTTTGGGATGAAGTTGTGAGGGTGTTCGATGCATGTAGTAGATCTCATTTTACCCTTCGTGCCATGGTGTTCTGTACTATAAATGGTTTTCCAGGTTATGGAAATTTTTCTGGATACGTAGTGAAGGGGAAAAAAGCATGTTTGATTTGTGATGATGATATAGAATTGATTCGTCTAGAAAACTACAAGAAACATGTATATATGAATCATCAAAGGTTTCTCCCTATGACTCATCCTTTTTGAAATAAAAGGAAAGCTTCTAATGATGAGATGGAGTCGAGTAACGCGCGAGTGCCTTTGACAGGAATACAGGTTTATCAGAGGGTCAAAGACATTACAGAAGAGTATAGTAAACCTTATAAGGGTAAGACTGATAGTGTATATAAGAAGAGGTCAAAATTTTAGGATCTACCATATTAGAGAGATTTAGAGGTAAGGCATTGCCTTGATGTCATGCATATTGAAAAAAATGTCTATGATGCTATTGTTCGGACACTTCTAAACATGCCTGGGAAAACAAAGGATGGTTTAAATGCTAGAGAAGACATGCTTGCAATGGGTAGAAAAGAGTTAGCTCCAAATTATTGAAGGCAAGCACATATACCTTCCACCAGCTTGTACATTTTGTCTAAAGTAGAAAAAACCAGCTTTTGTGAGTCTTCACATAGTTTAAGAGTACCTTCATATTATTGTTCAAATTTCAGGTCGATTGTTTTCATGAGTGACTTGAAACTATTAGGTATGAAATAACATGGTAGTCATGTTCTTATGTAACACCTCTTACCAGTCGCACTTCAAGGGATTTTACCAAGTAAAGTTAGGTATATTATCACCATTGTGCATGTTTTTTCACACTATTAGTACCAAGATCATTGATCCAGGAAGTTACAAAATATGCAGAATGATGTTGTTCAAACAGCATGTGCGCTTGAAATATATTTTTCGCCGTCATTCTTTAACATAATGCCTCATCTTGTGGTACATTTAGTTTGTGAAATTAAACAGTGTGGACCCATTTACTTAAGGTATATGTATCCTTTTAAATGACTAATAGGAATGCTAAAAGGGATGGTAGTGAATCTGTCTAGACCAGAAGCTAGTATTGTCCAGAGATATGTGTCTGAAGAAGTTGTTTCATAGTGTTCAGAGTACCTTACAAATGTTGAAATAGTTGGATTGCCTAAATCTTGACATTTTGATAGGCTCCTAGGCAAGCGTACTACTGGCGCCAAATATTTACGTATCGACCCATCGATGTTGCGTAAGGCAGAATTGTATGTGCTCTAAAGTCTCTCAAAAGTTCATCCGTACATTGAAGAACATATTTCAATTCTAAGAGATACAAATCTTACAAAAAAAATGAAGCCGAGTTGACTCATATGCATGACCAATCGTTTTTAGCATGGTTCAAGGAACTAGTGATATCTGAACTAAGCAATAATCCTGAATTGTCCCTGATGTTAAGATGGCTAGCATATGGATGTAATAGTGTTTTCCAAACTTATGAAGGGTATGACATCAACAGTTTTTCCTTTTACATGAGGTGACAAGATGAAAAATCCATAATGCAGAACAACGGGTTTTTAGTTGTTGCATTATCACCGGAATATGTAAGCAAAAAACAAAACATTTGTCAAAAAGAGGACAATGCTTTATGGATTCATTGATAATATATTGGAGTTGCATTATACGGAAAAAATGAATGCCAATAGGTTGATAGTCTTTAAGGCATCATGAACGATGAAGATGATTTCTTAACACTAGTTAACTTAAACAAACTTGGCCATTAAGAAGATCCATTCATTTTGGCTTCTCAAGCAAAACAAGTTTTTTACATGTTTGATCCTGCAGATAAGAGGTTCTCAATAATTTTTAAGGGAAAGAGACACATACTAGGCATTGATGATGTGGTTTATGAACAAGAGTATGACCAGCAATTTCATGAAATGCCTTCCTCTTTGTTCGATGCAGCTGTAATTGACATGGCACTAGATCCTAATGCAACATCAACTCGATAAAATCACAATGAAGGCTATTATATCTAATTAATGTGGTATGTGTATGTGTATGTGTATGTGTATATATTTGTCACTTACTTTTTTATTTGTTTGATTGTCTAATTAATGTGGTATGTGTATGTGTATATATTTGTTGTTTACTTTTCTATTTGTTTGATTGTCTAATTAATGTGGTATGTGTACGTGTATGTGTTCGTTTGATTTTTTATTTGTTTAATTATCTAATTGATGTTGTATGTGTATGTGTATATATTTGTCGTTTACTTTTTTATTTGTTTGATTATCTAATTAATGTGGTATGTGTATTTGTATATATATGTCATCTACTATATAACTAATAATATATGCCTACATAACTAATAATATATGCCTGCAGGTACATCATGGAAACATCAACATCTCAAAATAAAAAGAGACCAAGAGGCCCATCAAAGGGAATGAACGCTGAATTCAATGGCCAAAGATATATTATATAGGATGATCTTGGCAACCTAGGTGGTAAATGGGCCGACGATTTTACGAAACACATTGGACAACTTGGAAGATATAGTGTTTCCATTACTTATAAGACATGATTTGAGGTTCCTCAATCCCTTAAAGATATGCTATGGCAAGATATGAAGGTAAATAATTAAAATAAGTTATATAAAATTTCGGATTCAAATGAGATGCTCATTGAAAATATATAAACTGGACTTATGTTTCTTTTTTTGTGTGATAGGAATAATCCCGACTTGAAGATGATAGGAGATCTTTTGTTTTGCAAAAAATTGATAAAGTATGGCGTCCGTAAAAATCAGAATGGAATAGAGAGTTCATTGTAAATGGAAATACTAAGGGTAAGAAGCCATTACCATATGAAACGGGCAGATGTACAAATATGGAGTGGGATACATTTGTAAAACATCAAACTAGTGCCGAGCAACTGGTAAATTAAATATTAATACTTACGACTAGACACTTTAAATTATGCTAAACAAACATTTGACAATGCTATATACACATGTAGGAGAAAAACAAGAAGGCGGCGGAGAGCAAAAAACAAGATATGAGTGTTCCTCATAACATGGGCTCTCGGTCATATTGAAAAAATCAAGTATTATGGGGGAATCGAGGTGATTATATGAAGTTAATGGGCATAGATCATACAACTGCTACTCCTTACGAGCTAAGTTCTGCAAACTACATGCTTGGAAGAACTAAAATCAATGGAGAAGGAAATAGGGTGATTCATGATGAAGCAACAAGAATCGTGCACAGTGCAATTGTGTGTTAATAATAATAATAGTGTTTCTCATTATCACATTTACTTTTGTGGGTTGAATTTTTTTTTTTTATTTGATATATATATATATATGCGAATTTATAGATGGATTTGCAAGAGAAGGCTAAGTGTGATGAGTTCACCCCAACCGGGACTAGCTCTTTCCTTAATGAAGTGCTTCAAAAAAAGAACATCCAGGCCATATACGTGGAATAAGTCTCAAATTGGCTATTCTAAAGTGTATGGAGGCTCAACAGAGTATCGAAATAGATATATACTAGATATAGCTCAGATTGAAGAGATGATCGAGCAACGTGTGAAAGAGGGTGTGAAAGCGGAAGTTTAGGGAGTTCATGAGGTATACAATAAATTGAAATTATTTACGGGTGTTTGTTTAATTTTTTTATTAGCATTGTCTGACATGATGATTTATTGACATTTCTTGTAGGAACTTAAAGCGTTGAAAGAGAGTATGGGTATTCTAAGTTCGACAAATTCCAATAATGTTGATGTCTCCACTGCTTCAAAAAGGGACACTCAATCAAGAAGCGTTAATCATCTTGCTGACCTAAAGGTACATAATTATGTCCATATTACAACAAGTCTCAACCATTATCATCTATATGGTTGAAATATTGAACAATTAATGTAAAAATAATTTTCTTGTTTCAATGCAACTTACTCTTAACTATTAATGGAAATACGGTGAAAGTTGCGGATGGGGTTATCTATCCTAATAGGTGTATTATGCATGGAACTTCCATTCTGATAGAAAATATGAGCGTATACATAGACTCGGTTGAGCAGATGTACACCAATGAGAACCTTCATTTTCTAACAGATGATTTTGATACTATAGGGAGAGCAGCAGCTTCTTTTGTGCAATGGCCAAGGAATCTTGTAATACTTGAAGATGTGAGTGACTCAAACTATATATGCGCAAATGTATTATTTAGCATTTTCAGTATGTGATTAATAATAGTAAAATATTTACGTAGGGTGGGAAGATGATTTCTTCCTTTAACAATTCTGCCATTCAAATCCCGAAGATCCAAATCCTAAAGAAAACAATTCCCCAAAATCCAATTCCCAAAAAAAAATTCCCAAAATCCAAAATTTAAAATTCCAAATTCCAAAAAACCATTTGCCAAGCAACCCATTCCCAAAAATCCAAGTGCCAATAAACCCAATCTAAATAATTCAATGCAATTGTGTTTTAGATATGGATTATTGCGTGATGCGATGCGGTCCAAGAATGATTTTGAACAAATTATCATTCTAGATACTAATAAAGCTTTAATCCATGCTAGCAACACTGATGGTGGCGTTTTGATTTTTCCAACCGCTATAAAGGAGTTGCTTGATGGAGAAATGATCGAATCAAATATCATTGAGATCTATTTGCTGTAAGTTATATACTCGAGTTGTTTTAGTTAGTTTAATGTGTTTCAATGTGGTTGATATATCTTACTTTGCCATTTTGATTGACTTTAATTTACTTTAAGTGGTTGTTTGTATATTTTTACAGTGGACTGATATATGGTTATAAGGAAGCAAAAAATATGGATTTGTGAATCCAACTTGTATCTCAAGCAATGTGGGAAAGCAAAAGCAAAGGTGATTCCTCAAGATACCTAACTCATACTATATCGGAGAATAGATCGAAGAGATTCATTTTCTTGCCATATAATGAAAGGTACTGATTCCTTTTCATTTGTATTGTTAGTGGTACACTAAGTTATAAATTGTAACGATTTGCAACATAATAATCCTGCAATGATCATTGGACCCTTTTGGTCATTAGTATGAGAAAGAGAGAGGTATACATATATGATCCTCTTTGGCGCCTGAAACCATAACGAGATCTTCTTATTAAGCCATATTTGGATAAGTGACATATTTTTACTTTCATTATTCAATTTGTTTTGTACACTTTGATCTATTTTAATATTAAAAGTAATGATTTATTTTATTTATGTAGAGCATTGTGGTCGTGCTGTGTAGATGAGGAAAGTTCAAAGTCGATGAGTGCTAGAGCAACAACTTTAAATATATCCAGGGATTGGTAAGATTGCTATCTACTTTCTTGTCATGTTTAAACATTGTAATATTGCACTTGTCACTTTGTTTAATGCAATTGGTATTTGTAGTGTGCAAAGCAACCCAGCACAGTTGAGTGTGGGTATTATGTTATGCGGTTCGTGTATGATATACTTCTGAATCACGGTGATGTAGAATTTTTGTCGGAGGTGATACTTAAATTATATATAGTTCATTTAGAATTGAACTTTTATTTTGGCATATACGTGACTTTTGATTTTATAATACATATAGGAAAATGAATATGTGGTCTTACATTAATAATTATTACTATATTTTTGTTATCTATTGTCTTATGCAAGAAGCATTACCTATATACAGTGCAAGATAGATGAAGTTTTGGGCACTTTTGCTTCACATATGTTGGCTTGTCTATTAAATTTTAAGTGTAGTTGGTTGGATAGTACATATTTTGTTTATTACCTAGCTTCTTAAGGTTTTAAATTTCTTAGAGGTAGCTATGCTTGAAAATCGATAGTATTTTGCTTCTCATATTGTACATGTATTTTGAAGTGTTTTGTTTGGAGAAATCGATTGTATTGTTTTGAAGAAATGAAGTTGAGTTTTGGGTTTACTGGAAATTGATTGTATTATATTGGGTTTACTGGAACTGCTGTTGTTTACAGGTTCGCTGATTTTGATGTAGCATTGAAAAAAAATATAAAAAAAAAATCATATTATTTCGGACGGTTGTTTACAAGAACCGTCTAAAATAGTTAATATTCAGGGAACCATTTTGTCAATATATTGCGGACGGTTCTTCCTAAAGAACCATCCCCAATGATCCTTATTGTGGATGGTTCAAAACCGTCCATAACAAGCCAGATCATTCCCGTTGCAACCTTTACAGACGGTTTGAAACCATCTGAATAGGCCTAAAATAATCATCCGCAATGAGCTTTTTTATTCTAGTGATGCTTCAACTGGTAAGTTTCTCTTTTAATTATAAGGTCTTTTTCTTTAAGCGTTTTTAGACTTAGTAATTATGTTTAGGTTATCCTTATGCATGCTTAGTTTTTATGCTAGGATATAACTTAGAGTTATGGTATGCTTAGTGTAATATGCATATGCATGATAACCTAGGTAGAGAATTAATTTAGTTAAGGCTTCAATTAATTATATGCAAGGGACAAAATTTTGAAATTTTGCCATGCCTTTTATGCATGTTCAAAGTGACTATCAGTTCTCAACAAGAAAAGCACATTATTTTCAGTATGATCTCAAGGCATTTTTAGGTAACCTAACATATCTAACACTCATAAGTGGTTGCATTTTATGCTCCATACCACTTCTCACATTTGGCAACATAGTATATAAACATTGTGTATATAAGCTTGATCAAAGTAGTTGATTTTGTACTACTTGAAATGCACTAATTTTTTGTGCTTACCAATTTCGCATAGACTTGTTCACACTCATTATATTTCGTGTGCGCACCCATTTTTTGTGCTTATGCTTTTGTCTTTTTTCTCAATGATTTCTTGCATTTTACGCTCCGTACCATTCCTCACATTTTGCATAGCTCATTGGCTATCCTCTCAATCTTTGAACTCTCAAAACAATACATTTATCCTTTATTGATCAATACCTCAAGTATTATGGCTATAGTTTCCTCCATATCCTATCCCTTTTCCATGCTTCAAAAGATTGTTAAAAACATTCATAGCATTTTTCCATAAATCTACTTATAACATTAGCATAACATATAATAATGACTATATAAGACTTACCCACTCACGTTGTGCAAAATTGTACTCTAAAAACTTGAAAATATGACTTACCACTCGTCTTAGTGATGTAAAATCACTATAGACTAGAAAGAAAAATTTAAGTCTCCCTTTAGGACAAAAACAAAGTTAGTATAGACAAGGTATAATCAATCACTTCAAAATGTATTCTTCATCGGTTTTTTATATTTTTATAAAACACACAATACTTTTTTTTCACTTTCTTATTTATAACACATGTGAAAACAAAAAAAATAGGCATAATACGAGAAAAATAAAATAATCTTTCCTACCCTACACTCAAAGTACACAATGTCCTCATTGTATGGAGTCACACCAAACTAATCCTTAAAAGAAAAGAGTAGACTAATCCTAAACACACAAATATATAAACAAACACACACATATATATGACATGCATGTACACTAAACATGACACGAATCATGATAGTAAATAAATCATACCATGCAATTAAAATTATCCAAAATATCCTTACAAACTTAAATATAAAAAAAAACTAAAATAAGCAAATTGTTCAGAATTTAGTAGAATTAATTAGACGAATTAAAATTATCAAGGAATGTTGAGACATTCTTGAGTTCTGCTTCAAATTCACCTATGATGTTGTAAACATGCGCTAGCTTTTCACGAAGAGCATCCCATTCCACATGAAGAGAACTTATACTTCCACTTGATTTCGAACACTCCCCACTTCATGATTCATTTTCTCCATTCATTTCATCCTCAACCTCTTTCTTTTAGTAAAATCTGACTCAATCCTTTCTTCCCAAGTTTTCCAATCATAATAGACCTTGTTTCCATCAAGATAATAAAAAATCCTTTCCCCAGTAAAACTTTGGTAGTAAAGATTGGAACCTTATCCTCTATAGTGAATGTGTCGGTGAAAAACGGTATTCTTGCTATTTGACATAAGTTGTTCCCCATTGCTTTACAAACATATTGAAGTGCCTCAGAATTTTGTGATGCCTTCATAAGATCGTTCATCATTATCCCAACTGTTGGGAACTGACAGTCAGATTGAACATGCATAACAGGCATGGCAGAAATTCAAAAATTTGTCCTTGTCCCCAAGAACTCCTATTAGTTGCATATAAATTAAATAAAGCCTTAACTAAATAATTCTCTACCTAGGTTAGCACGCAAAAGGACTAGACATACCGTAATTCCAAATTATATCCTAGTAATAATATTTATATTAAATATATTACAACTCTAAGTTATAATTTAAATATAAATAAATTGAGCATGCATTATAACCTAAGCATAATTATTAAGTCTAAAAACACTTAAAGAAAAAGACTTAATAACTAAAAGAGAAATTAGTAGACTTACCAGTTGAAGCGTACTTTAGCAGAACTTCGCTACACAAGCCTCCAAAGTAGGATAACCTCTATAAGTATCCACACGAACCCCACCAACCAAAACCTCCCAATGAGGAAGAATCGAAAAACCTTGAGTAGCTGCTTGGCCACTCCAAAATCCCACCCAAAAATATAAACCAAATTATTCTAGTTCCACTAGAATTGGTGCACTTTGGAATGGAGAACAGGGGGTCAATTTATAGGGGGAGCTAGGGCTCCGCGCATTTAATGCGGGATGGGGAAAAATCCCCATGTCGCCCTTAGCAACTTGCAGATCCTATAGGATCCCAAGTTGAGTCCTTGCCACATAAGGCAGGCTCTTGTAAGCCTGTCATATCCCTCTAGCTGGGCCTCGTGGGCTCTCCTATGAGCCCAGCTCATGGGTGGCAAGGGCTACATAAGATAGGCTCTTACGAGCCTGCCTTGTCCCGCAGGCTGGGCCTTACGGGACTTCCTGCAAGCCTAGCTCGTGGGTGGCCTTGCTGTAGGCCAGCGCAAGCCTAGCTTTTGCTGCCTGCAGACCATAAGTGTCTATGCACTTGTGTGGGCTTGCGTATGCCCATAAAGCCTTCGGGCTTGCGGGTCCTTTTTGCGAAGGGTCCAGCCCTCATTTTCTTGCAGTTCTAGCTCCTTCTCCAATTCAAACATTTATTTTTGGACCTTACTAAATCAGTTAACGGTCAAAATAAATTCCTTAGTATATCCAAAATTGATCCAATCAATTTTAACCAATTAAACAATAATCCAATTATTATTTATATTATATTTTCGTAATAGATTAAATCTATTAGTTCTTTACTTAGTCCGATGGAGGTCCACTGTATCTGACCTTATAGGATCAGGAAGTATTAAGCTGTTGTGGCTTAACCAACCCTTGTTCTAATGGAACCGTTGGCTCAAGGTTCTAGACCATGAATAGAACTCGATTACCTTAAACGACTGTAGTACGCCTCTACCAAGTGTCTACCATCCCCGATTACTCGGAACATCTTTTGTGCTTATGACTTAATCCTGGATAATGCAATAGTTATCTAATATGATGAACTCCTTCCATTCTTTAATATTAGTACCATCTAGTTTATAGGGTTTGGTTAAAGTTTTAACCCACTAACAGCGATGTTGCTCCAAGCTATCCCAGTATTTTACTTGTTATCAAAGTATATTGCCTTTTACCATAGTATGTTTGACTAGAAACCATTTCTATCAAACAACACTCTGATAAGAGGTTTATGACAATCATCACTTCAACAAGTGGTCAGGTATAGCTCCTTAATATATCTAGAGCGATGGATTCTTTCTGACTACTCAGCTTACCAATGTGTTGTCATCACTATACCCGTAATCACCCGTAGCACCCTAAATTAATGAGTGTATAGAAATGACCCAAAGTATAGCAATAGTACTAGATAAGGTAACTAGTATCTCAAGTATAAGGATATTCGCAAGCCTTGTTGCATGAAGATAAACACTAACACATTGATATATACACCAAGTATTTATCTTACTGCGGTCTCTAATATATCTTCGAGATTAATCCATGTGTCAAACTTAAGGCACCACGTTCAGTCCTTAGGAGGTTGACTTGCTTGGACCCATTCCAAGAAAGTCGACCACATGCTAGTCTTTCTGCTTCACCAATAACCTTCCTTGATGAAACTATGACTAGGGATAGTTTAGACATATTCATAATTGCACATGAAGGAGGTTCTACCAAATATAGTCCAACTATAATTTCTCTGACTTCCTGCTATGATATATCAAGGACTTTTGTATACATACATCAATGAATATGTTTAACCAGCTATATACAGAGAAACATATTGATATAAATAAAAGAACAAATGCCTTTATTGATTAAACAAATTATTCGTACTATTACATAATTAAAATATATTGCCCTAATTGCCTTAATGGTATACAGCTTATCCAACAAACTCCCACTTGCACTAAGGTCAATTAGCCATATGTCCTAATCCATATGCTTTAATATGCTGGTCTTGTTTGACTTGAGTCAATGGCTTTGTCAGACCATCCGCGAGGTTCTGATCAGTGGGTACATATTCTAATCTTACTATCTTAGCATCAACAATCTCCCTGATTATATGATACTTTCTGGATACATGTCTATTTTTCTGATGAGACTGTGGTTCCTTTGCATGAGCTATGGCACCATTGTTATCACAGTATAAAGCAATTGGATCAACAGCCTCAGGCACTACACCAAGATCACCAATAAATCCCTTTAACCATACAACTTCTTTTGCTGCTTTAAATGTAGCAATGCATTCAGATTTCATTATTGAATCAACATTAGTTTCTTACTTAGAACTCTTCTATCATACCGCCCCTCCATTTAATACATACACAAAACCTGACTGAGACTTAAAGTCATCCTTATCAGATTGAAAACTCGCGTTAGTGTAACCTCTAATTGTGAGGTCACCTTCTCCATAAATCAAGAACTCATCCTTAGTCCTTCTCAAGTACTTAAGGATTGCCTTGATGGCCATCCAGTGCTTTTCACTTGGATCTGACTGATATCTGCTCGTAAAGCTTAAAGCCTGAGAGACATTCGGCCTAGTACATATTATAGCATTCATAATGGATCCTATCGTTGATGCATAGGGTATATCCTTCATGTGCATTCTCTTCTGAGCTGTCTTCGGACACTCAGCCTTAGATAAGTTTATCCCCTTTGTCATCGAGAGATAATCTTTCTAAGAATGCTCAAGGTCGAACCTCTTCAATAACTTGTCTATATATGTACTTTGAGAAAGACCTAATAGCCTTTTGGATCTATTCCTGTAGATCTTTATACCTAGTATAAATACCGCTTCACTAAGGTCTTTCATGGAAAACTTTCTTGATAGCCACACTTTAATGTTTTGAAGAAGAGAAATGTCGTTTCCTATTAGCAGAATGTCATCAACATACAATACTAGAAAAATGACTGCACTCCCACTAACCTTCTTATAAACACAAGGCTCATTTGCATTTGCCCAGAAATCCAGTTCTTGGATTGTATGATCAAACCTTATATTCCAACTCCTGGAGGCCTGCTTAAGTCCATAAATGGATCTTTGTAGCTTGCATACCTTCGAGCCATTTTGATATGCAAAACCCTTAGTTGTGTCATATACACATCCCGGTCTAAATCCTCATTCAGGAATGTTGTTTTTACATCCATCTGCCAAATCTCATAATTGTAATGAGCAGCAATGGCAAGGAGTATCCTTATGGATTTAAGCATGGCTATCGGTGAGAAGGTTTCATCATAGTCAATACCTTCCCGTTGACTATAACCTTTCGCAACCAACCTTACTTTATAGGTAATTACATTACACTCCATGTCTGTCTTTTTCTTAAAGACCCACTTGTATCCAATTGGTCTAACCTCTTGTGGTGCATCAACCAAATTCCAAACTTGGTTCTTGTACATGGAATCCATTTCTAATTTCAAGGCTTTTAGCCATTTATCAGAATCTGAACATTTTATTGCCTCATCATATGTCCTTGGTTCATCATCCTCCATAAGATATATTTCCTTATCATCAGTGATGATAAACCCATATCTATCGGGACCCTTATGAATACGACCTGATCTTCATAATGATTGTATTTCGACAGGTTGTTCTTGGATCACACTCTCTTATGTATCTAGAACGGGGTCAATCAGTTCATTTTCTGTTTCTTCCTCTTAAACTTCCAGTTCAATATTGCTCCCATTGGCTTTTTCAAGTAAGTGTTCCTTTTCCAAAAAGTGAGCATTCTGAGACACAAATACCCTTTGTGCTTTGGGTTAGTAAAACAGATATCCAATTGTTTCCTTTGGATATCCAATGAATAGACATTTATCAGCCTTGGCATTCAGCTTATCTGATGCTATCCTCTTTACCATAGTAGGACAACCCCATACTTTTAAGTGACTTAGAGATGGCTTCTTGTTACACCATCTTTCATAAGGTGTAAAATCAACTGATTTAGAGGGCACTCTGTTTAAGACATAAACCGCGCTCTTCAGTGCATATCCCCAAAAGGATTTACCAAGATCTGCATGGCTCAACATGGACCTGACCATATCTAATAAAGTTTGATTCCTCCTTTCTGAGACTCCATTGTATTGGGGTGTATAAGGAGGGGTCCACTGGGGAACTATCCTATTTTCCTTTAGATAATTTTGAAACTCCTGACTTAAGTATTCTCTACCTTGATCCGATCGAAGTGATTTAATACTTTTCTCAAGCTGTTTCTCTACTTTAGCTCTGAATAGTTTGAACTTTTCAAAACTTTCAGACTTGTGCTTTATCAAGTACAAATAACCGTATCATGAGTAATCATCAATAAAGGTCAGGAACTAGGAGTATCCCCCTGGTGCCTGAACACTCATTGGACCACAGACATTAATATGTATAAGTTCCAATGTACTTGTGGCTCGCTCACCCTTTCCTTGAAAGGGTAACTTTATCATTTTTCCTTTTAAACAAGGTTCACAATCACCATAAGACTCCAAGTCTATTAAGCCCAAGTCTCCACGCTTATGCAACTTGGTTAAGTGATCTTTGTTTATGTGGCCTAAATGACAATGCCATAAGTAGAAGCAATTCTTATTATCTAATTTAACTTTCTTCACATTGTTTATATTGAAAATTTTTATTTCAGTATCAAGAACATAAATGCCACCTTTCAACATTCCATAACCATAAAGAATATTATTCAAACGAATCTGACAATTATTAAATTGAAAATAAAAGTTCAAATCCCTCTGCTACTAAACACGCAATAGATACAATATTCTTAGTAACACTTAGAATGTAGTAACAATTATTCAAAACTAAAACAAGTCCACTAGGCAAAACAAGATTAAAGCTCCCTACGGCTAATGTAGCAACTCTAGCTCCATTTCTGATGTGTAGGTCCATCTCCCCTTTTGCAAATTTTCTACAATTCTTTAGTCCCTGCACAGAAGTATAAATATGAGAACCACAACCAGTATCTAATACGCAAGTGGATTCACGAGAAAAAGTAGCAAAATTTTCAAGTACAAACATACCTGAAGTAGATGCCTCTGTAGGCTTCTTTTTCAAATGCTCAGAAGCAGGAGCTTTGCAATCCCTCTTCTAATGTCTCGATTTCCCACATTGGAAGCAGACATACATAGATGCCTTCTTTTCTTTTGTCTTTTTACTGATTCTTTTCTTAGCACCCAGTGTCTACTTCTTGTTCTTAGAAGCCTTGCCTTTTTCAACCAGTAGAGGTTTCTGATCCTTCTTGATTCGAGGTTCTACTATTTTCAGCATGTTGATTAATTCAGGGATAGTAGAATGAATCTTGTTCATGAAATAGTTAGTCACGAAGCCTGAGTAATTATCTATCAAGGACATCAACACAAGGTCAATGCTCAAGTCATGATTCATCTCGAATCCCAATCGATTCAGCTTCTCAAGGTAACCCAAGAGTTTTAGTACATGCTAAGAGGCAGAGGTGCCAGCCCGCATCTTGGTCCCAAAATGGAGCTTGGAGGTCTTATACCCCTCTATCCTTTTCCTCTCTAAAAAGAGTTCTTCAAGATGGAGAACCATATCCTCCACGGGTATGTTCTCATGTTGTTTCTAAAGCTCAAGATTCATGGACCCCAACATAATACACATGGAAATCTCATGATCTTTCTTATGCTTCAACCAAGCATCATGTTCCACATAATCCTCAACATCAGGTTCTACAGGGAAAATTTCACTTAGAATATAGGCAATTCCCTCGGATCTGAGAACTATTCTCACGGTTCGGAACCAATCAGAAAAGTTCGAGCCATTTAATTTAGTGTCAAGTAACATAATGAGATTAACATTAGAAATCATTTTCAACCTAAGATATAAGAAAAGAAAAGAGTTTAGATATTAGTTTAAGTACATGCATTTAATATGAGGACTTTTAATTAAATACATTTTCCTATTATTTTCTTCGAAATTTACAATAGCCCATTCTATTGAATTCGAGAATTTTAGCCCAGCTAAATTTCCTAGTAGGTAGCATCTATAACTAGTCTATTACAACCCCCAATTTTATGAGTCAAGTTATAATAATAAGTCATAGTTGGAATCCCATTCCATTTACGTCGCATGCAATTGCTAATTCATTCAAGTTCCCTAATCCCAAGGGACGTGTGCTTTTATATTAGCATCTCCTTGAATATGTCTCAGATCTGGGCCTAGCCCCCAATTTTATAGTGGACTACCCCAGCTCTGTTAAGGCACACCCTATCCCAAACTTTACAACCAATCAATGTGGACTAGAAGGAACGTTTTGCATAGCACTTTGAGAGCCCAAAGAGACCATACTATAAATTTGAGTAAGGAAGACTACAACTTGCCTTAATATATTTACTTTGGGATTTTATTGGTGTTAAACATCTCACCCAATCTAGGAGTTTATCAGATGGACAAAATTATAATAACTTGTATTAATTCAGGGAATTTTAGAATTAATATATAAGGTCAAACCTTAGGTGGGTTCAGCTCTTTATTATATTTATTCCATCAACCTAGATTATATGCAAAATAATTAACACTTTTATTTGTTATATTTATATTGCATTTCCTTTAAGCTTTTATTCAATAAATTTAATTTTTTACTTTGTTACAGAAACATATATAAGCACCATCTTATATACTAGAAATAAATTAGTTCATATTAATCCCCCTGTTGGTCAATTCAAATACCACAGATATAGGTTCCCAGGTAGGAGAGTTGCCCTATGAGGAGCAGACACCTAGTCCAATCCTTAGCCAGAACAAATACGGGCACAAACCTGAAGACCAATAGATTCTCTCGAACTAATAAATTTGTTTCTTCCAATTCATGTAAATTGGAAGCATCTATAACCCATATAATTTAAATAAATTATTGACACTTTTACAATTAGAGTAAGTTGAGCAGGCTTATCCAAAATTATTCATAACCAATTTCGAACCTTGAAATGAAAGTCACAAGTTCATATATATTGTTCCAAACAATTAAATAAACAAATCATTTCATATCGAACATAATATTTAGTTCGCTTCTAACTTAATTATGCACTAAATAGGCAGGCTCTGATACCACTATTGAGAACTGACAGTCAGATTGAACATGCATAATAGGCTTGACGGAAATTCAAAATTTTGTCCCTGTCCCTAGGAACTCCTATTAGTTGAATATAAATTTAATAAAGCCTTAACTACATAATTCTCTACCTAGGTTAGCATGCAAAAGGACTAGGCATACCATAATTCCAAATTATATCCTAGCAATAATATTTATATTAAATATATTACTACTCTAAGTTATAATTTAAATATAAATAAATTGAGCAAGCATTATAACCTAAGCACAATTATTAAGTCTAAAAACACTTAAAGAAAAAGACTTAATAATTAAAAGAGAAATTACTAGACTTGCCAGTTGAAGCGTGCTTTAGCAGAACTTCGCTACACAAGCCTCCAAAGTAGGATAGCCTCTATAAGTATCCATACGAACCTCACAAACTAAAACCTCCCACTGAGAAAGAATCGAAGAACCTTGAGTAGCTACTAGGCCACTCCATAATCCCACCCAAAAATATAAAAGAAATTATTCAAGTTGCACATGAATTGGTGCACTTTGGAATGGAGAAGAGGGGGTCAATTTATAGGGGGAGCTCGGGCTCCCCTCATTTAATGCGGCATGGGGACCCATCCCGCCCTTGGCAACATATGGATCCCATTTGCTCTATAAGTCGGGTCCTTGCAGCACAAGGTAGGCTCTTACGAGCCTGTCTTATCCCATAGGCTGGGCCTCGTGGGCTCTCCCGCAAGCCCAGCTCACGGGTGGTAAGGGCTGAATAATGCAGGCTCTTATGAGCCTGCCTTATCCCGCGGGTTTGGCCTCGTGGGATTTCCTATGATCCTATCTTGTAGGTGGCCTTGCTGCTGGCTCGCTCAAGCCTAGCTTACACTGCCTGCAGCCTACAAGTGCCTATGCACTCGTGCGGGCTCACGTGGAACCGCAAAGTCTTCGAGCTTGCAAGTCCTTTTGGCGAAGGGTCCAATCCTCATTTTTCTTGCAATTCTAGCTCCTTCACCAATTCAAATATGTATTTTACGACCTTACTAAATTGGTTATCGGTCAAAATAAATTCCTTGATCTATCCAAAATTGATCCAATCAATTTTAACCAATTAAACAATAATCCAATTATTATTTATATTATATTTTCGTAGTAGAGTAAATCTATTAGTTCTTTACTTAGTCTAATGAAGGTCCAATGTGTGTGACCTTATAGGATCTTGAAGTATTGAGCTGTTGAGGCTTATTCTAATGGAATCATTGGGTCAAGGTTCTAGACTGTGAATAGAACTCAATTACCTTAAACGACTATAGTACGCCTCTAGCAAGGTTCTACCAACCCCTATTACTCGGAACATCATTTGTGCTTATGACTTAATCCCGATTAATGCAATAGTTATCCAATGCGATGAACTCCTTCCATTCTTTAATAATAGTACCATCTGGTTTATAGGGTTCGGTTAAAGTTTTAACCCCCTAATAGCAAATTTGCTCCAAGCTATCCCAGTAGTTTACTTGTTACCGAAGTATATTACCTTTTACCATAGTGTGCTTGACTAGAAACCATTTCTATCAAACACACACTCTGATCAGAGGTTTACGACAATCATCACTTCAACAAGTGGCGAGGTACAACTCCTTAATATATTCGGAGCGATGGATTCTTTCCGACTACTTAGCTTACCAATGTGATGTCATCATTATACCCGTAATCACCCGTGGCACCCTAAATTAATGAGTGTATAAAAATGACCAATAGTACCACACAAGGTAACTAGTATCTCAAGTATGAGCATATTCGCAAGCCTTAGTGCATGAAGATAAACACTAACACATTGATATATACACGAAGTGTTTATCTTGCTGTGGTCTCTAATATATCTTCTAGATATATCCATGTGTCAAACTTAAGGCACCACCTTCAGTCCTTAGGAGATTGACTGCTTGGACCCATTCCAAGAAAGTTGACCACATGCTAGTATTTTCACTTCACCAATAACCTTTCTTGATGAAACTATGACTAGGGATAGTTTAGACATGTTCATAATTGCCCATGAAGCAGGTTCTACAAATATAGCCCAACTATAATTTCTCTAACTTCCTGCTATGATATGTCAAGGACTTTTGTATGCATAGATCAGTGAGTACATTTAACCAGCTATATACATAGAAACACATTGATATAAACAAAAGAACAAATGCCCTTATTGATTAAACAAATTATTCGTACTATTACGTAATTAAGATATATAGCCCTGATTGCCTTAAGGGCATACATCATATCCAACACCATCTACATCCACCGTATCCTTGTTCTCAATTCACTCAAATATAAACAAATCTTTAGGGGTAAACTTTCTATGCATCAACTCTTCCAAACGAGGTGAAACTCATACAATAATGGAGGAATGAAAGCCTAGGGTCCTTAATCCATGCACTAGAGTTAGAGTCTTGTGAATAACTTGGTCGACCAAAAATCCTAGTCCACGTAGGGTTTAGATCCCAATTATCCAGCTTATTCACAAAATTTTCTTTAGGAAATTTCAGAAATTGGTATAACTTAAACTTATCTAGCACGAGTGTGAGTGGGCGAATGTTTTGGCGGGATTGTTGTGCATGTGGGGTGCGGTGCGCGGGGCACAATTCGGATCGGAGCAGTTTGAGGAAACCGCGACACTTGGTTTGGTTTGAGAAAATCCAATTTGCTTAAATGGGATGGCATTGTAGGCCAAAAATGTGATTATATTAAGCAATATATTTGCACATTTTTATTGAGGAAAGATATTTTTAAAATAAAGCATTTTTACTTTATTTAAAAATAAAATAGAGTCGCCACCCGGTTCAGCTCCACCGGGAATTGTGGTACACAATCCCAAAATGGGATTTTTATACCGAAAAGAAAGTGAGATTCTGTGTCCGAACATAAAAATTTTGGAGTTTTGTAATTTGTGGTAATTTATGCAATACAATGGCTTTATTTAAGAACTAAATTCAAGAAATAAAACGGACATTATAGCGGCATGATAAATTGATATTTTCTACCGTGATTTCGGCAGAGTAACGATAGTACTTGGGTCTGGGCCCGGAAACTCATGTAGAGTTTCCCCACATTCTGGATGTTTTCCGTACTTATGAGCTTATTTACACATATTATAGTTTAAGTGGCACCAGTGGCTCACTTAACCAGAGAAATGAAATGCAATGTGCAATAATAAAGTAATAAAATGGATTTCAAAGTTGGGCTCAAAGCTTATTACCCTTAGTTTACCTTTTCGTCTGTTTGACTTGAGAGCCGGTGCAGGACCGAAGTTATCAAAGGTTGTGGTTTAGTTGAAAAATAGATTTAACCCGAGTTATGACTATAATCTTGGGTTATTTATAAAGGGAAATGTGAGATTTGGTTGTTTTTAGACCAAATATCACTACAGGATCTTGATCCAAAAAGACCGTGAAGTGAGTTTATACCCAATGTTGGTGATAGAACTCGGATCTTGGGATTATTTTGATAGAGTTTCGGGGCTTTTGGGATTCTGGGAACTGAAAAAGGATATAAAGGTTATTTTGGAAATTTTCCAAAGTTTTTGTCTCTTTGAAATGAAGGGGGTGACCCAATATTTATAATGGGTTGGTCATTAGCCGGCGGGCTAATTATATAGGTAATTAGCTGGCTGGCTAGTTACCACTCTAAAAGGATTTGATTTTAGATCTCGTAAATCATGGCCAAATCTTGGTAAGATTTGATATATTTACTGTGGATCGGTAAATGGCCGGAGGGTTAATTACCTATGTTTGACCCAACTTTGACTTTTTGATTTTTCAGTAGGAAATGCTAAATCATAGCTTCCTTGGAATGTAGATTTTGAATTTTGGATTTTGGATGGCAATGCGGACAAAATAGTCATTATTCCTCATCGTGCCGGAACGAACCTGTGCTAATAGTTTTCCCCTCGCATGCATAAATTTCATGCTAGAAATTTTGTCGTATGCGAAACAAATAAAAATAGTGTGTGTGGAATGCAATGAGTTAAAATATTTTTAATCAATAAATTTTAAAACAAAATATATTTTGCCCCTTCGATTAAAAATTTATTAATGAGTTGCATGAGGTTAAAGTTGACTGGGGGTCGAAATGAACATTTTTGGACGCTTGATGCATGTGTGACGTGCGAAAACAACTTTTAGGTTCGCTCGTTTTGAAAACGATGCATAAAATGGATGAAAAATGTAAAATTATGAAAATTTTGAAAATACGCGTAATTAGTCGGCGGGCTAGTTACCAATTGCCTATAAAAATAGCAGCTTGGCTCCCATTTTCTTCACACCAACAATTCTCTTTTCTTCTTCTTGCGTTTTCTACTCCCAATTTCTAAAATTTTTTGCCTCCAAGCTATTTTTGAGGATGATTTCTTTCATCTTTTTTCCCTTTTTGCCCCTTCTTTTCAGATTTTGTGGGGTTTTGATATGGTTCAAGCTTTACAATGTCCGCTTGGATCTGCTAGCCATTCAAGTGACTACTCAGAACGTGCTTATCAATGGCGAACAAGTGGAACTTTCTACAGTTCCAGCCGATGCTTTGTATGGGCTACCACCAAGTTGGATGTATCACAGGGATTGCTCTGGGGGGCTTTATTCTGCCTACTTTGAAGCCTTCCGATTATCTTTCTTTGATTTTGGTAAGCCTTACTGCTGTTTTTATTTCATGCAAAGACCTATCCATTTTATTATTTATTTATATATTCTTATGCAATGATTTATTATTGGGTAATGATTTATTATTTTTGATAATCATACGATTTGTCGAAAACTGGTGTGTGATACATGTATATGCATTATTTTGGTTACCAAGCATGATGGCGCTAGAATTACCCACTTTCATAAGTGGTACAAGGTGTTATCCCCTAGTACCAAGGCCATTATTGATGGGATGTCTTTGGGGAGGATGGCCAGGAACTGCAATTTTATCAGGCACCGCAAGTATCCATACATCCTAGCTGGTACATCCACCTACATCTTGAGCCGATTATCCGATACTACCCACACTTTCCATTTCCACTGTAGGGAGTATACCATCACTACGTTGGATTACTGTGCAATCACAGGTCTACCCTTCCATGGTAATGTGATCCATTTCATTGCTTCCTTCACTTATAACAATTTTAATGAGGAGATTATGAAGGGTTTGATTGGATACTCAGGGGACATACCGGGGCGAGTTTCTTGCGAGAAGCTCATGACTTTTTGGACCTCTGGGGATAAAGGGTTTCTGACTGCTGCCTGTAAGGCTAGAGCTTTCATGGTTGCTACCTTATCGTGGCTATGCTTTCCTACCGAGGGTTCGATTATAAACCTCCATATTTTGTCGGCTTTGATAGATTCATCCTACTTTGACGAGTATGCATAGGGCCGAGCCATATTGGGTCACCTATACTAGGCCCTTGACCAGTGTGTGAGGAACAGGATTGACAAGTTCAAGTCCTATCTTCAGATTGTTTATGTAAGAATTTGATCCTTACCTCTTTTCTTTATGAGTATTTTGTCCATTTTCGGTGTTCTGGTCTTTTTCTTGACTGCTTGCAGATTTGGGTTTTCGAGATGAGGATCCTTTCAAGGACCAAGCTCATTCCCAGAAATAGCTTCCCCTTATGCCCTCGGCTGCCACACTATTTCGAGGCTTGGGAAATGGAGTCCAGTTCTGCTCTTTCTGCCTGTCTCTGTGCCCTTTCTTCTGAGTGGGTATGCTTTATGATTACTTGATTTCCTTTAATTGCTATATCTGCTATAATTAATGTATCGATGTCTAGCTTTCCCCTTTTGAGATTAGGACGCAGCCTTGGGGACATGCCCTTCACTAGCCGAAGGTCATGAGATGAGCCAAGAAGTTTGTGGATACCCGACTGATCATAGAGACCCCTCTTTCTTTGGAGTGGTATTTGGGCAATCGCATTCAGGGTTGGCATCTTCCTCCCAGGTGGCATTCTATTCCTCCCAAGGTGCCATGGTGGGTCTTTTGGCCTCGCCGCTTGCCTGGCTTTGCACGATTGGCCTCCAAGGGTATCTCTAGCACCTTCCTAAAGCGTGTTGGGGGGTACGAGGAGTTCTGCCATCTGCAGTTGCTTGGATGACCGGATACAAATCCTATTCCTATTATGCCTCAGCGGGATACCCACAACCCTCCTAAGGATGACAATTCTTTGGCTTCTTTCCTTAAGGCCTTTGCCCCTTCAACTTCTGCCCCTAGTGGCCAGGATAGATTAGGTTCATCTGAGGCTATCCGGATGACGGTACTTACCCTATTACTTGCTTGAGTTCTTCTTTCTTTTATGGTTGCCATTGTTTCGACTATCATGCTTTAGTTAGGCTGACTCGACCTCACTCTGTTGTCTTTGCATGATCACCAGGGTAGGAAGAGACCCGCGACTACTTCCACTTACGTGGGTCGCTCCTTGGCATCATCCATCCTATCTCAGGGTCTGAGGATGGTGGAGGGGCATCGGGGGTTTGAGTATTAGCCCCCCCCCCCCCCCCCCCCCCGTATTTATGATATACCACCCTGAACTGAGCACTTATACTTTGGTCATCCCGCCTTATCTGGACCCTGAGCGTCTAGTGGCTTTCCATCCTATTAGCGCCACTCATGTTAGTCTCCTCTACCATTTTTGCCTTTGCCTTTTGATTTTGGATTGTGATAGCTCTAACTTGCTTTGATCTATCATTCTATATATTCAAGGGCAGCAACACTATGACCCAAAACTCGGACATGGCGGTATGTTTGTTATCTTATTATGTTAATGATGATCCATGGCATATTATAAAATGCATACGAATGATTCATGTTGAAATGTTGTAGCTGGAGATTCAACGGCTCTAAGCTCAGTTGGGGTTGCTTCAGGTGGGTGACCCGTAGCAGCAGCCATAACATAGGCAAGGCGATCCTCCTGGATTCTTCCCGCAGGGTGATTAGTTAGGCTTTTTCTTTTCTTTTGTTTTTTTTCATTTCGCTTTACTTTCTTTTGGGGCCATATGTAGTGCCTCCCTTTTTATGAAAACACTTTTACATAAATAAAATTTTATTTATTCCCTTGCCTATATGTTTCCTTTTCATTGTAAGTCGAGTTTATTGGGGTAATCTGTCAGATATTAGCAGATTGCCCCATAAACTACGTATAGCAAACTATTACTCTTGTAAATTTTTGTCATAGATAGCTACATCCATTTTCGTGCTAATCTGAATGTTTATCGGAAGAACTCTGATGGTCGGGATCATCTCAGGGTTTGTGGTTTGGCATACATGAAGGAATACTATCGCATCTTTGTCAAGGATAATGTGATCCAGGTTGCTGTTAGGTTTTGTGATCCTGTTGATAGCGAGTTTAGGTTCGGGGACCATGAGCTATGCCCCTTGTATGAGGAATTCTGTGGGCTTCTCCAATCCTCTACCGATATGCCTCCGGTTATCCCGGTGCCTCGCCCTGAATTTTCTAATTTGTTGATGAATCGTTTTTAGCTTCAACGATTTGATAGGCACCAATTGATCTGTGATAAGGGCCTGAGGTTGGATATGGCTTTCAACATAGTCAGGGGACTTCATTTTGATGATGCAACCTGGTTGCCCCTCATATGTTTGCTTCTGTTGGGGGTTATCTTGTATGAGGTTCCCACTATGGTTTGCAATTTTGCCTTTCTAACTATCATTGATCAGATGCTAGAGGAAAAATCTCTCATCACAGTTAGTTTGGCTGAGACGCTGATCTTCGTGCGCTCTTCTTGGAAAGGAATTGAATCTACTATAAGGGGCAATAACCTTCTTCTTCAGGTAACCTTAATTTGAGCCTTTCTTTTTGGATGAACCACCCTTTTGGGTTTTTGATTCATCAGTCTTGCCTTAATTTTTGCATGGACTGCCTTTTTAAGTTTTCAATCGAGTAGGCTATTTTCTTTTTTCGTCTTTTTTTATTGTTTTCATTTTTCCTTTTGTTGATTTTTCTTCTTTTTGTGCTTCCTTGTATAGATCTAGCTCTAGGATAAGCTTTCTGTGATCTATGTTCCTATGAGCATGGATTATTATCCGAGGGCCTATTGGGCATGACGATCCATAGTTCACATTAGTAATCATTCCCACAGATATTTCACCGTTGAGGTGTGGGTTGAGTTTATGGGGATTCGAGCTACTGAGGATATCCGTTGGGTTTGCCCTTGGTAGGGAATCACTCATGTGACCACTGACATTGCTAGAGATGGTGTGGTCCTTATTAGCCTTTCTGAGATCATCACTTATTCTCCTAGTCATTTATCCAGACAGTACAGTCGATCTTAAGGGTTTCCTGCATCCTTGTGCACCCTTATTGCCCTGGATCTTTCCTATACTTGGGTCTATCATCATGATGTAAGATGGATTAGTCGCACTCAGGTGGAGATTAACTACTTTTCCCCCTTCGACGTCCATCCTTCTGAAGCTTATCGCATCTGGGTTGCTAGTGTTTGTGGACCGGCTACTCCTGAGGAGAGGCTCCGTGAGACTAGGAGGCTTCGAAGCTTTGTTGGGGTTTAGTGAGCTTGCCATTATATGTCTTTTGTTCCCTATGGGAGAATAAAGGCTTAAGGCCTCGTTGTTCATCTTCGTCGCTTTTATTTCTTGTTTGTAATGTACTTCTATGTGTAATAAAGACGAAATGATGTTGTTTGGATACGTGTTTCATTAAACTATTCACAGTTTCCATTTAATGCACTCATACAGTATTTTTAACATGAACATGTTACTACAAAGGATACAATTTATCACGGAGGACCAGTGGTATTTATTTCCAAGAAATGCCCATTGTTGCCTAAGGCTCTGAACAGATTTTACCCAAGGCTCCACTCTTTCATTTTGGAGTCTTTCTTTTTGCTTAAGAGCCCTTACTAGCTCTCAACAGACTTTATTATTGTCTCTCTTTTTTTACACAAGATAGCACTTTAGCTTGTCGTGATTGATTGGATTCACAAATTTGTTGCCATCTAGATCTGAGATCTTTACTGCCCCTTTACTGAGAGTCTTCTTTACAATGTATGGTCCATCCTAGTTCAGCTGGAATTTCCCTTAAGCATTTATGTGTGTTTTACGAGATTGCTTTCGGACTAAATTTCCCATCTTCAAAGGTTGGCTCAGCTCCCTGACTTTGTAGTTGTAAGCCCTGGCCATGCGCTGTTGGCATAATTGTAAATTTTCCAATGCGGCTAATCGCTTTTCGTCGATCAAGGTCAGTTCTTCATGCCTTGCTTTTGCCCATTTATCTTTGGGAAGTCTGGCTTTAAGGGCTTTAAGTAAAGACTTAATTTCCATTTCAATGGGGCAATACCGCCTCCATCCCATAGACAAGGGAAAAAGGAGTTTGCCCCATAGGAGTCTTGACACTAGTTCTATATGCCCATAAGGCATAGGGCAAATGATCGGCCCAATCTCGGTAGTTGGAAATCATCTTAGATAGGATTTTCTTGATTTCCTTATTAGCTGCTTCCACAGCTCCGTTGGCTTAAGGGCGATAAGGCGAAGAGTGATGATGCTCAATCCCGTGCTCTTCAATAAGATCAGCCGTTTCTCCTTGAAGCTGCACACCATTGTAACTCAGCATATGATGAGGAATGTCGTACCTGGGAAAGATGTGTCATTGGATAAATCGAGCCATTTTCTTGGCCGTGATGCTTGTATATGATTCTGCTTCAACCACTTGGAAAAGTAATCAACTACTACTATAATGAAGCGGTGACCATTGGTCGAAGAAGGCCTTATTTAGCCAATGATATCAATGCCCTAGGCCGAGAATGGCCATGGCATTGTTAAGCTTTGTAATGTTGTTGGTGGTAAGTGGCTCACATCCCTGTATAGCTGACAAGCATGGTAAGTCTTTGCTTCTTGAACACAATCAACTAGCATGGTCACCTAAAAGTATCCCATTCTTTGGATTTTCTTTGCCATCATGATGTTGTTTATGTGTGGACCGTAGTCTCCCCGAATGTACCTCTTTAATTACCCTTTCATCTTCTTATTATGTCAGGCATTTTAGCAGCAGGCCATCAGAGGTCCTCTTGAATAGATCTCCTTTAACTAGGCAAAATTGCACGACAAGCTTTTTCAGCATATTTCTATTAGAATCCATAGCCTTAGCTGGGAATTCTCTGTTTTCCAGGAACTTGACAATGTTGGAATACCAGGGGGTCCCTTCTTTTACGGTGCCTTTTATTACGCAGACATAGTAAGGAGATCGGGCTGTTTCCATAACAAGGGGTTTGATTGGTTGCTTTTGGGGCCCCTCCCAAATGGAGGCTAAAGTGGCCAATGCATTTGCCATCTGATTTTCCTCGCGGGGCATGTGACTACTTTTGCATTCACTGAATATCGTGGCTTTTCTCTATACAGCTTCTAAGTAAGGCCTGAGGGATTCCTCCTTTAGTTCCCAGTCCCATGTGAGATGCTTGTTGACTAAAGCCGAATCACCTATAATTTTAACCTTGTCTGCTCTAAGAGTGACTACGGCAAACATCCTGAATAAATAGGCTTCATACTCTACCCCATGATTCTTAGTGGAAAATTCTAAGCTCTTTGACAGAGGTATGAGTGCTCCATTTTACATAAAGATGATAACTCCCAAGCCGACTCCTTACTTGTTGACGGTGCTATCGAAGAACATGGTCTATTTTCTTGGGTATTCTGTGGTGGCTGCGAGACATCCGTTGAGAAATTCTAGTTTTTCTTGTTCTCCTTCCTTAAGTGGTTGATTTGCTAGGAATTTGGCCACTGCTCTACCCCTGATGGTCTTCTTTGTTACGTACTCAATATCAAATTCTGACAACAATAAGAGCAACCTTGCCAATTTTCCAGTTAGTGAGGGAGCCTAACATAAGTACTTCATTAGATCCACTTTTGCGTCTGCTTTGGATTCTGTATGATTGGAAGTAATGTCTGAGCTTTCTAGTGAGCCAAACCATGGCGGATCAAGTTTTTTCCATGATGGCATATCGAGTCTTATACTCTTGCAATTTCTTGCTAAGGTAATAAACTGCATGTTCCCTCTTATCTTCATATTCCTAAACCATCATGGCCCCCACAGACGTTTCTTCAATCGACAAGTAGAGAATGAGAGGCCTTCCAAAAATCGGCGACTTCAACACCGGAGGGTTCATCAGGTAAGCTTTAATTCTATCAAAAGCTTCCTGACATTGGTCATTCCACTCTATCAGCTATTGTTTTCTCAAGAGTTTGAAGATAGGCTCATACGTAGTGGTCAACCATGCTATAAAGTTGCTGACATATTGTATGGATCCCAAGAAACTTCTTACTTCTTTCTCAATTTTTTGTATGGGCATTTTCCTGAAAGCATTGGCCTGTTGGGGCTCATTTCTATACCTCTTTGGATAACCATGTGCCCCAATAATTTGCCTGATATAACGCCAAAATTTGCACTTTTTTGGGTTCAAAGGGAGGTTGTACTTCTCGATCCTTGTGAGTAATCATTCTAGCACTGCGAGGTGTTCTTTTGGTGTATCGGATTTTACAAGCATGTTGTCCATATAGACTTCAACTTCTTTGTGGATCAAGTCATATAGCAAAGTCTTGACTGCTCATTGGTAGGTTGCCCCTGTGTTCTTGAGTTCGAAAGGCATCACCCTGAAATAATAAGTTCCCCACTCTGAGATGAACATGGTTTTAAACTTATCTATTACGTTCATGAGGATCTGGTGGTATCCCGAGAATCCATCCATAAAGGAATACATAGCCGCTCTTACCATGCTGTCTACCAGAACATCGATGTGTGGTAGCGAAAAATCGTCTTCAGGGGTAGCCTTATTCAAGTCCCTGAAGTCGACGAAAACTCTGACATCACCTTTCTTCTTGGGTACGGGTACTACACTAGATAGCCAAGTGGGATACTCAATGACTTTGAAAACATTTGCATTGATCTGTTTTGCTACCTTTGCTTTGACCTTTTTGGCCCACTCTGGGCGCATTCTTCTCATCTTTTGCTTCACCGGCCGAATTTTCGAGTTCTTTGGGATCTTGTGCTCGGCAATATATCGATCAAGTCCAAGCATGTCCTCGTGCGACCAAGCAAAGGCTAAAATGTGGTTTTTCAATACTTTTATCAACTTTCTCTCTTATTCGATGGGCAATTAATTGGAAATGTATACCATTTTTTTGGTTATCTTCCTTGTTTAAGTTAATTTCTTTCATAATATCATTATTGATGTTAAAAATGCTAGATGAATGTTGGAATGGATGCGTGGAATCATAATCAAAAACACGATCCAAGTAAGTAGAGTTCTTCATCTTATTATCATCATAAAGTACATTATTCATTTTAAACAGGCTGGAAATAGAAACAAACGACTCATCCTAATCAATAGGGTTTGGCTCTGTTGATGATGATTCTCCTATGGCAGCTGGCTTTAGCAGGATATCCTCTTTGTCTTCCTCCTCTACCTTTACTTTGCCTTTCATGGTCGTGACCATGTCCATGATGGTTTGGTTTGAGATAGCTCCCTTGATCCTCGCCTCCTCTAATATCTTAAGTTGTGCTTGAAGGTGCTTCATTAAGGTATCAAGGATTTCTTCCTCTTTACTCAGCTTCTTACCTTCTTTAGGTGTACGTGTTCATCATTCTTGGTCTGAACTGGGACTACCCCTACATCTGGCTGGAAACTAGCCTTTTTTACGTGGGTTACAAAGCTTTTACCATTTTTCTATAGCAGACTACACCTAAGAAAATCTCGAATCCCAGAACGATCCTTCCCTGATGAGTAACAGGCTCGGGGATTCCTCCGTAGGATTGTTGCAGCTTCCTTTGAAAGGTTATCTTGTGGACAACTCTTCGAGAGCCCCGTGTAACTGAGTCCCATGGGCTTCCATTCTCCTGCTCCTATATTGAAGGTTGGCATTCCCTATTCATAGGCACCTAGTCCTTTTCCAGGAGTGTGGTGCTTTTGCATGTATCCCTGAATCTATGGGCCCCCAATACACCTCTAATTGCTTGTTTGCTTCCTGACTGATCGTGGCTACGTGGTACCCTTTCATGTTGCTTTCTTCCATCTTCAATGCTGCTACTACTAAGGCTTCATCAACTTCCAGGGTAATAATCCTCCCATGGAATGGGATCTTGATCTTCTGGCGTAGGGTGGATAGGACTCCTCCCAAAGCATGGAACCATGGTCTCCCAAGTAGCATAGAGAAAGTCACCAGGATATCTATGACTGTGAAAATCACTAAAGGTGAGATTTCACCGATAGTGACTTTAGCCTCGAATGTGCCGATGATGATCCTTTTGGAATTGTTATAAGCTTTGATGACTATTGTGGACTTCTTTAGGTCCTTCTTGGCGGGTCCTAGAATTGGCAGAATATCTTTGGGACAGACATATAGTGATGAGCCACTATCGATCAATATGCAAGGCATGATGTACCTGAAGACACTAGCCATCAAGTAGAGAGCCTTATTATGGCAAATGCCTTTATTAGGTAGATCTAAGCTTGTGAAGATAATGTCAGGGACAACAGTGATGGTCTCATTATTGAGTAGCGCACAGACCTGTTCTGGGGATGCTAGAGGAGATGTTTCAATTTCCATTAGCTTTTTAACGATAGTAAGCCTGTGATCTTAAGAGCCTAGGAGTAGGTCCCAGATACTCATGGTAGTCGTAGTGGCCTTCAGTTGATCTATAATCAGGCTTTCTAACAGTTATGAGGACTTACCAAAAGTAGGAGGTACCGGGGGCTAAGTTCTTGGTGCAGCTGGGGCTACTAATCCAGTGAATTTTCCTCCTCTGGTGATAAAACTGACCACCTAGATTGGCAAGTTTATTGTTTTGAAGACCTCAAACTCGTTGAAATCCTCATCGAGGGGTATCTCTCCCAAGTCGATTGGTTTGTTCACAGAAATCGGTGCCTTGGAGGCGAAGTGCCATTGCATGAAGGGAACCTTTTTAGGCTGCTTCTTTGGAATGATGGGGTTCTCTTGTAGGATCTGGCATAGGACTAGATTGGATTCATGTCCGACCATATGGATGGATGAGGAGGCTCCATCAGTTGGTTCATTTTCATCGAACGGATCTTACACATCATCGTAAAGGACTGGTGCATCCTGACATTTGTTGGTATACCAGGGGTATTCCTTGGCCGATTCTGTTGATGTTAGGCAGGCGACATTGGTTGCTTTCCATTCCCAGTACAGCAAGAGGTTCCTGTGCCAATCTAGTTCGGGGGTTGTGTCTTCTGATGGGTCGACCCATGTGAAGTAGTCGATGAATTGCTTGGCCAGAATGTTCCAGAATGACTTTTGGTAAAATGTCAGCCCTTCATACCAAATGACTGCCTTTTCTTAGAGAGTCCAGCGAAATCTTTCGGGCCAATGGACATAGTGAATGTACCCGTCGCTCATCATTTGCACGAATTCATGAATGTGAGGGCGAGGCCTTGTGCTCCTGTCGTAGAATATGTTGTAAACTTCCCTCAAGTCGGGGCTTCGGATCCGACAACTATTTCAAGCTAGTACGTTCTCTGCACGAATTCTCTCTATAATGTACTCCTAAGAAGGTTCCTGCCCCTCGTCTTGAATCATGTTAATGATGTGTTTGCTGTCTGAGTCAAAGTCCGTAAAGTCTTCGTAATCGTCACTTACTGCAGACCATAAGGTACCCGGGGAGTCATGCTCTATAGAAAAGGCGTAGCTCTCGGCACTGTCATAATCAATCATCATGTCGTTGGGGAAGGGAGCCGCATACTTGAAATCTCCCAGTAAGTGATTTAGCTCATCATTCGAGAAAGTCTCTAATTCATACCCCAAGCTATCCACTTCACTTTCATTCTCGTGATCAGATTCGCTGGAGTCCACGAATTCTTCCACTTCTTCATCCGAATCGTCGAAAGGTTATGGCTTAAAGATCTAGTTCGTCGCGTGTTAAGCTGGGATATCATTATCAGAATCTTCTTCCGGATCCTCTTCAGGGTCCTCTTAAGGATCTTCTTTAGGATCTTCCTCAGGATCTTCCTCGAGATACTCTTTTGGGTTTTCTCCTGCCATACATGGCTTGGCTTTGACCCCTTCTATGGTGACACGGAACTCTGATACCATGGTTTTTGTGCTGGTAAGTGTTTACTCTATACGGGCACCATATGCTGTAATGTCAGTATGGATTTCTCCAAATGGATCTCGTACACCTCCCTCTAGATTCAAATCGAGGTACCTCTGTTCATCTGTATGGTTGCTCCATGCCTATTTAGAGTCATATAGTTTTAGGATTTCTAGATCTGCTGTCCCAGAAGAGCTCTCGAATTCAAACAAACTTGTTCTGATATAATTAGGACTCATGTAATCTAGGTGAGTGTACATGGGAGGTTATGGAGGAGGGATATCTTACCAGCCGGTATTATGTTGGTCTACCTCTGGTGCCAGCCACTAGCAAAGCTCGTCTGGGTATGGTTGATATGCCCTGAAGAAGTGGAGGAAAGATTTCTCCATAAAGTACCAGTTCCAACATCCATCCAATGGCATTGTGTCATTCTAGTCCATGGTTGGGCCTTCTAAGAATCTGGGGAATTACGGTGCGAAACCCATCATGGCTATCCCTTATTTGTGCATAAACTAGAGAGATTCCTCCAGATGTTCATTCAAATCTAAATCTCTACTATATATGAGATGTGGCGGTATAACATATTAGTCCAGTCCTTCTCTCCTCATTCTCAGGACGTACTGATCGATCATGTAAACGATATCCATATTGTCAAAGATCATGTTATCCCCCCATCCTGGGTCATGTCATAAGTTATCTATTACATTGATACTGTATTCGTCAGCCTCTACATGAATCCTAATGGCATTCACCATAGCTTGGAATTTTAGCAATGGATTAGTCTGAGTGCTTGGCTTTTTCTCAGGCTCTTTCATCCTCCTATCAACTATCATCTGCTATAGATCTTTTAGTAGTCGAGTGCAATTGTTAGTGTGATGCCCTTTAGTTGCATGATAAGCACAAAAGTTGTCTCTATCTCCCGCGGTAGGCGGAGTGAATGGCTTGATGGTCTGGAGCTGATCAAATTTTCTCAGCTTGGTGAATATCTAGGATAGTGATTCCACGTAAGGAGAGATGGACTGGTGAGTCTATTCTTAGGTAACTGCTGGCTCTTTAGGAGCGGATTTTGAGGATTCAGAGGTGCCTTGCATGGAAGAACAGCCCTTCTCCCAATATCGAGGTTTAGTGTAAGCTTGCTACTCTTGCTTCTTTGTTTGATCTTCTTCTTCATATTTTTCAAGTCTCTTGGTATAGTCTAGCACATTGTTGAAGGTGTCAAATCTTTTCATCTTCCTTTTGTCTCAATATTTCGGACTAGAGCCTTCAACACGCTTTACTGTAAGGGCATCTTGGTCAGGTGCCCCAGTTACAAGCATGCGTACAGCCATCCACCTTAGGTAAAATTCTTTGAAGGACTCATTCGACCGTTGCTTAATTCCTTTGAGATCTTGCAGTGTAGTCTTGACCTTCAGATTGAAGGCATAGTTTTCAAGGAATGTCAAGCACAACTTCTTCTAATCAAACTTTACATCGGTTGGCATTCTCATGTACTACTCAGAGGCAGGCCCATGAAGAGTTGCTTGAAATAGATTGACTATATAAACCTTAGGGATGTTCATGCTAGTCATAATTCAGAGATAACTTTCCATGTGTGTGTAGGGTGGTCCGGTGCCAGCATATGGAGCCATGTAGGGCATCATAAAGTTATCCAGAAGGGCTTCTGACTCCTCAGGTAGGAATCGATCAATATCCATGTACTGCTATATAGAGGGGGGCAACAGATTTGTCCTTTCCCGGAGATAGTTTCTCCATGTCTGCCATCTTTACTTTGAGTGTGGCTATTTCGGCTTCCTATTCTTGGGTTTTCTGAGCATTAGTAGTGCTCAGCCTTTCCTAAATATCATAAAATTATAGGGCACCAAGAATCCTCCTAAGGGATTGACCAACTGCATCATCATCTACCATCGTCGTTTCTAGTTATGGATCAGAGAAGAATCTAGTTAGGGATTCGACTGGTGGTGGGAGTGTGACCTTTGGACTGCCCATAATGCACCTCACTTATATCTCTCTCACTTCCAACCTGAAAGGGCAAGAGATCATGTGTTAGTAAGTGCATCGAGCATGGCTTTGGGCCTTTCTCACCTTATTCGCGGGTGGATGAATGAATGTATGAGTGATCAAATGCATGGATGAATGATGGAGATGTATAATCAAATCAAAAACAGTTCGGGCATATGCCAATTGCTCGAGTAGTAATTGACAGCTTGCGATATTCATGGAATATTATAAATGCATGGATCAAGGACCAAGGGCCTGAGTCGAATCAGACTCAAAAGGCCAAGGGTGAATTGACTCACTGGTCAAAGGTGGGCTAACTCATTGGTCCAAAGGGTGAGATGACACTAGGGTCACTCAAGGGGTTTTAACTCATTGGTCCAAGAATTGAGCTGACACTGGGGTCACTCAAAGGGTTTTGACTCATTGGACCAAGGATTGAGCTAACACTAGGGTCACTCAAAAGGTTTGACTCATTGGTCCAAGGGTTGAGCTGACATGGGGGTCACTTATAGGGTTTTGACTCATTGGTCTAAGGGGTGAGCTAACACTAAGGTCACTCAGATGGTTTTGACTCATTGGTCCAAGGGCTGAACTGAAACTAGGGTCACTCAGAGGGTTTTGACTCATTGGTCTAAGGGGTGAGCTGACACTAGTGTCACTCAAAGGGTTTCGACTCATTGGTCCAAGGGATGAGCTGATACTCAGGTCACTCAAAGGGTTTTGACTCATTGGTCTAAGGGGTGAGCTGACACTAAGGTCACTCAAAGGGTTTTGACTCACTAGTCCAAGGGTTGAGCAGACACCGGGGTCACACAAAGGGTTTTGACTCATTGGTCTAAGGGTTGAGCTGACATGGGGGTCACTCAAAGGGTTTTGACTCAATGGTCTAAGGGTTGAGCTGACACTGGGGTCACTCAAAAGGGTTTTGACTTATTAGTCCAAGGATTGAGCTGACACTAGGGTCACTCAAAAGGTTTGACTCGTTGGTCTAAGGGTTGAGCTAATACAAGGGTCACTCAAAGCGTTTGACTCATTGGTCCAAGGGTTGAGCTAATGCTAGGGTCACTCAAAGGGTTTTGACTCATTGGTCCAAGGATTAAGCTAACACGGGGGTCATTTAAAAGGGTTTATATCTTTCGGCTCCTGGGTTGAGCCTAGGTTGATTTACTGATCTCAATTTATTTTAGCTCCCAGGTTAAGCCTAGGTGGACTCACCGGTCTAGGTTAATTTTGGCTCGCAGCTTGAGCCTAGGTGGACTCACTGGTCTCGGTTAATGAAACGGCATGGCACATGTTAATGTTATGGCTGCACAAATACGTGGTTAGTTTTCGCACAATCATGATGTTTATGATGTCCATTTTCAGATTATTTATATTTAATAGTCCTGCACAGGTAGCAAACGATTAGATCGTGCCTACCGCCCTTTTAACTCCTTAGGTTACTTTGCTTTAAAGCCAATGGGGGACTTAGCAAAGGCTGCACGCGTGCACTCAAGGTTTTTAGGGTAAACCTATGGGGAAGTGTCTATGGTTCATCTATATGTGGGTTTTGGTCATAGGATTGGGTGCGATTTGGGGTACCCTGTGTCTTTGTGTACCGAGTCCCAGTGGCCCTAACCGAACCAAAGGAAGCTTTTCCACATATAATAGATGTAGGTAGTCTTGCCCTTAAGCGAACAAGGTGCTCGTACGTTACGCAAGGGGTGTGATCAGATCCATATCCCTCAAGCCCTAAGCGAACTTGGAGATACTTCACCAAAAGACACATAATTTGTTTTAGGGGTAAAGAATGTAGATGCTATACAGTCCTAAAATTTGCATAATGCAGAAATTATAACAAATTCTGTAACTCCAAAATTTACTTTGAACAATGTTTTAATTATTATGTCAAAAAAAGAATTTTTATAAAAATCAGGTTTTTATAAAAATAATTTTCCCCAACATAGTCGCCACTGTGAGCGGCGAACGTTTTGGCAGGATGGTTGTGCACGCGGGGTACGATGCGCGGGGCATGATTCGGATCGGCGTAGTTTGAGGAAACCGTGGTGCTTGGTCTGCTTTGAGAAAATCCAGTTTGCTTAAATGTGATGGCTTTGTAGGCCAAAAATGTGATTATATTAAGAAATATATTTACACATTTTTTTGAGAAAAAGATATTTTTAAAATAAACCATTTTTACTTTATTAAAAAATAAAATAGAGTCGCCACCCGATTCAGCTCCACCGGAAATTGTGGTATACTATCCCGAAATGGGATTTTTATACCGAAAAGAAAGTGAGATTCTGAGTTCGGACATAATAGGTACTCATATTGTTCATATTGTTTGGGTTAATTTTGGAATTTTGGAATTTGTGGTAATATCTACATTACAATGGCTTTATTTAAGAATTAAATTCAAGAATATAATGGACATTATAACAACATAATAAATTGATATTTTCTATCAAGATTTTGGTAGAGTAACGGCAGCACTTGGGTCTGAGCCCGGAAACTCGGGTAGAGTTTTCCCACGTTCTGGATGTTTGTCCTCACCTACGAGCTTATTTACGCATATTATAGTTTAAGTGGCACCAGTGGCTCACTTAACCAGAGAAATAAAATGCAATGTGCAATAATAAAGTAATAAAATGGATCTTAAAGTTGGGCTCAGAGCCGATTATCCTCAGTTTACCTTTTCATCCGTCTAGGGTGACTTGAGAGCCAGTGCAGGACCGTAGCTGTCAAAGGTTGTGATTTGGTTGGAAAATATATTTAACCCGAGTTATGACTATGATCTTGGGTTATTTATAAAGGGAAATGTGAGGTTTGGTCATTTTTAGACCAAAGGTCACTACAGGATCTTGATCTAAAAAGACCGTAAAGTGAGTTTATACCGAATGTCGGTGATAACTCGGATCTCGGGAATATTTTGACAGAGTTTCGGAGCTTTTAGGATTCCCGGAACTGAAAAAGGACATAAAGGTAATTTTGAAAATATTTCAAAGTTTTTCTCTTTGAAATGAGGGGGGTGACCTCGTATTTATAATGGGTAGGTAATTAGCTAGCAGGCTAATTACATAGGTAATTAGTCGGCAGGCTAATTACCACTCTGACAGGATTCGATTTCAGATCCTGTAAATCTTGGCTAAATCTCGGTAAGATTTGATTTTTTACTGTGGATCAGTAAATAGCCGACGGGCTAATTACCTATGTTTGACCAAACTTTGACTTTTCGATTTTTAGTAGGAAATGCTAAATCAGAGCTTCCCTGGAATGTGGATTTTTGAATTTCTGATTTTGGATGACAATTCAGTCCTTTTTGGCTCTTTTGTATGATCACCAAACGAAATAGGCATTATTCCTCATCGGGCAGGAATGGACCTGTGCTAACAACGAGAATTTCCCCCTATAACGAAAAGAAATTGAGCACGTACGATCTGTAATCTACTTCAAACTGACCCACATCTCAAGAAAGGTATTCTTGCTATTTCCTAGTACCACATGGCTATAGGTAATCAAACTGAGAATTCGTAGATAGTCCATTACCTTTTTATATATGTCAAGGTCCAAAAGATTCCCTCTCTCAAACAAGTAATTCCCTGAAAGAGCAGCGTCTTTAATCTTCTCAGAATGTTTACCTTCTTCATCGTCAAAGAGTGCAAACAGACACTCACACTATGCTTGTATGTTAACCTTCTTTTTCTTTCCTCGATTAACTTCTTGCATATTCCTTTTAGCCATTGATTTCTTTGAAAAGTTTGGAAGATTTTGGGGTACTTGGGGAAGAAAAATTGAGAAAAATTCCAAAATAGTATTTGAATGGAAGTTAAACAGAGTTTTTAAGACTTTGAAACTGCTGAAACTGCCAGAATTCACACGGGTCTCGATCGTGACACGAGTCGCGATCGTGACAAGGAAATTTTTAAAATTTAAAGAAATTCCTTTACAAGATACATGAATGCAAAAACCAGTCACAATCACGAATAGTCAAGAAAATTCCTTGTTTTGTTGATGTGAGAACTTGATTTTAACAGTCCTTCTCACAAAATGATAATGAGAGCTTGATAATGCAATATTTTATAGGTATTATCCATAAGAGGTGTTCCTATTGCTAGAGAGTTGAGTTTGGCCAAGCTTTGGAGACCTAGACTGCCTTTAGGGACCCGTATGGTTCACACTTAGGGGTACGGGTCTATACGTTTACCCGTACAGCCCCACCGCTGTTGTACGCCCTTAAAGGACCCGTACAGGTCCCACCTGGCCCTGTATGGGTCCTCTTCACCCGTACGAGTGGTAGTTCCAGCCAATTAGGGTAGGCTAATTACAATCATACCATATATGGTTTCAATTAGCCATAAATGACATTTACTGCATTTAGACCCGTGGTTTTGCTTATAAAAGTGGCATTTTGCCTGACTTTCAACTAAAGACAATGAGAGCCAAATTCAATAACAATATATATATATATATATATATACTATATTTTTCTATTTTCCAACAGTTTTCTAAGTAATAGAAAGGGTATAGAGGGAGTAGAGAAGTGATAACATAGGGCAAAAACATTTCCACATAGGTTTTGTCCACATTTTATCTCATTCTAGCTTAATATTAGGATTGGGGGAGGTTTTATCTATACAAGCACTCACCAAAATAGCCCTAAAACCATCCTTTCCTTATCTACCACTTTGGCTAGACTCTCTCTCGGCATTGGGATCGCTTCAAAGTGGATTCACTGTGTGAAGGTACGCTCATGAGTTTCAAAGAGACTCACTTTCTGTTTATTTCATTGTTATTTACATATATTTGGCCTGATTTATTTGTTAATCTACTTTGGGTCTGGTCCTTACCCATACAGGCCTTGCTGGCACCCATACACCCCCATGGTGATCGTACTGGTGTGCCATACCCGTATGGAAAGAAATCCTATTTTATTTTGTTCTTTTTCAATAAATCTATTTTAAACTAGCCAAAAAGAGGTTCTGTTTGGGTCCAAACAGGACCCGTACGGGTCCCCTCAGTAGCTGTATGGGTTACCCTTACCCGTTTAGGTGCTGACACCTAGGAAAAATCTTATTTTCATAATAAATTGTAAAATAAACCTAACACTACCATTTACCATGCGATCATTTTCACTAATAATCCGGTAAATCAACCCACGAAAAGTTAAAATATGTTTTCACAACAAAATACGTTAAAGAACCATTATTTCTTTTTGATCCTAGAAGCTGTCTGGGCACTATGGATCGCAAAACTGCCATGCTAACATAATCACGTTTTCCTAACAAAATGCTAACTTACGATGTGCCGTAACTGTGCTAACATTTTCATACAGGCGATTTTTATTTATTTTTGTTTTGCAACTTAGAACAAATGTATAGATTCCCTTGTAATTCCACTTTTTTTCCCCAGTTGTAAATTTTATTCCCCTTTTATTGCTTGTGCTTTATTACAAATTATAATCGCATGAATCGTGTGTGAAAGAGTGTAGAGAAATAGGTTTTCCATAATAATTCCTTAAATAATGAAAAGAAAATGGTTTTACGCAGCGAATGTAATTTTTGAATTAACTAAATGAGAAATATATGACTCATCTGATACCTGAATCTCTAATCCAAAAGGTCTAAGTCTCCTGCCTAATGGGAACCATACCAAACTCTTTCCCAAGTAGACAAGTTGGGTGGCGACTTTGTCTTGTGTATCGAGAATTGAGTCTCGATTCTTATTCATAAAAGTTGGTTGAACATGCAAACTAAACTAATTGGTTTTATCACACTTAAATAATGAACAACCCCGAGTGGACCCCACCACAAGGCGCTAAGGGAAATCTACTTTTTTGCCCACTCACAATGGGCAACTCCATTGGAGATATAATCTTTTAACTTGCAAAATTTTGGTTTGTTTAAAATTCTTAAAAGATTAAGATGAGCTCCAAAAATCATTTAGTTAATTCAAACCCATTTCTTTTCATTATTTGGGAAAATTATTACACTCTATCTTCTCACCTCCTTCTCTCTAGCTAGAAGTGCTCTTCTTCTAAAGAACAAGGTTCAGGTGCCCTATTTTTCTTCAAAGCTCGCATAGGTGTCGCTCATGCCCTATTGGAATTAAGGACACCCTAGTGGGTAGAGCGCTCATTGTCACCTCCCTCCATGAAGCTTGATGCGAGGGGAACCTACTACGTCAACTTTCGTTATGTCCTTACACCCTTATTATTGAAAGCCTTAGAATTTTATCCTCTAGATACCTTTTCATGTGAGATTAGATTAGGTTTAGAATTTTATCCTCTAGATACCTTTTCATGTGAGATTAGATTAGGTTGCCCGTTGTTATCCTCATGGTACTCAAAGGAAAATACCTTCAGAATCAGTGGGACTAATAAGGTTGGAAGAAAAAGCTTGGCATCTGTTGTGTTGTATTTCCTTGTGTATTGACCTTACCATGCATCATTATACATGACTCCTGAATAACCAAAATCCTGCATCTACTGATCTTTTGGTTACTACCTTACTCCAATATAAGACTTGACAACCTCATCCGACCAGCATTCTAGTCCTCACTCAAGTTCACCTGATGGATCAGTTCTGTCAATTAGTTAAGCCTGCGAACCCAATGCTCCTATGGTGTGATTCACGACTAGAAGGTTCACCCTACAACTCTCGATGACATCTCACTTTGGGAGACTCCTCTTGTGAAGCTCCTCAAGAAGTTGAAGAAGTGTTGATGGAGCACCTTCGGCCATATGCTCCACCAAAGCCCATGGAAAGGGGACATTTTTGTGTATAACATGTTAGCCCTGACCATCCGATGAAAGCATGTAAAGATCTTCTTAAGGCCATCACTATTTTGATCAATCATAGAAAGATATTTGAGCTCAAGCTATGAGGGGCAGAAGTAGCCATGATCAACTCGAGTTTAGAAGAAGATGAGGTATAGAAATGCATAAAGAGGGTTAAAGAAGAGTCGTCGATAATGGATTTAATGACTTTCAATCAATGAAATGGGGAGCCTGTCCATGACTATTTTAAAAGATGGTTGACTGTCCTAGTAGCCCTCAAAAGGAAGCCTTGCGAGAAAGAGCAAGCCATCATGTTTGTTTATGGGTTACATCCTCATCTCCACAAGGCAGCATTTGTGAAAGCCTATAAGACCATCCATGAGTGTTACGAAGCAGTCATGGAAGTAGAAAGATGTTTTAGGATGGAGAAAGCCTAGAACCCATCAAAGATCAAGGTAGACAAAGCTATTGATACTCTTACCACTTTGATGTACACTCTCCTATGCTTTCGGGATAACGGGAAGGCACCTATTCATGAAGCTTTGAGGAACTTAGCCCAAGTCACAAGAGTAGCCATGGACAATGTGTTGACCGAAGAACAACTGCAAATTTTGGACCGTAACATGACCTATCTTTTGATGAGTACCCATGAAGACCCTCCACCTGTGGAGGATGACAATGCAGTTATGTGTATGAAAATGATGTAGCCTTCAGGCATCATAATAATAATAATTACAATAATTTTTATTACTTGTTTGATATTTTGCCTAACGACACCATGCATTCATCGGACCATACACATAATGTTTTTAGCATTCGTGATGTTTAATTGCATGAAGTTAACTTGATTACTATGGAAAATCAAAAAATGGTAACAGTAGCCAATGACTTAACCCTTATCGAAAAATGTGAGATAATAAAAGTGCTTAGAAAACGTGTAAAATCTTTCGCCTGGTCTTACAAAGACATGCCTGGGGTGGATCATCAAATCACTGAGCATCATATCCTAACCGTTCTTATGTTCAAACTAGTCAAGCTAAAGTTGAGAAGGCTACACCTAAAATGGGCCGACAATGTTAAGGCTGAAGTTGCTAAGCTACTTGAGCCTAAGTTCATTGAAGTAGTCAATTATCTGACGTGGTTGGCAAATGTAGTCCCAATTCTAAACAAGGATGAAAAGGTTAGGGTATGAGTCGATTTCTGCAATTTAAATAAGGCATCTCCTAAAGATGATTTCCCATTGCCTCATATTGATGTGCTAATAGACAATGTCGCTAGAGCTGCGATGTATTCATTCTTGGATGGTTTCTCTGGGTATAACCAGATCTTAATGGACATAATCGACAAGGTAAAGACAACTTCCATCATAGAATGGGGAGTGTACTACAACAAGGTAATGCCTTTTGGGTTGAAGAATGCAGGGGCTACGTATTAAAGGGCTGTGATGGCCCTACTACATGACATGATCCATAATGAGGTTGAGGTTTATGTGGATGACATGCTAGTAAAATCTGACATAAGATAAGTGCATCCTGAGATCTTAGACATGCTCTTAACTGTTGGTCCCTCTGCGTAGATATATAGGGTCAGAGGGGGGTGAATGACCCGTTTGCGGAATTCACAAACTTTAAAAAGTCTAGTGTAGCATGTTTGATATGTTCCGAATTTAGTGGATCCGGATGATTTATATATGAAATCAATTAAGGAGTTAAAGGAAATCAAACACAATGATTTTATCTTGGTTCGGCCCGCCTACTCCAATCCTCAGAGTTTTCTTCCTCTAAGGTTTGTCCCCTAGTGTAATTCCTTTTTCAACTGGCAGGAATCAAGCCTCACAATTATCTCCAGAGATTTATTCTCCTCTGGATGTAGGATATACCACTAGAAGCACCAACTCATAACTATGTCCTCTTGAGCTTGTCTCCGGAAGGTAACCCCTCGTCTAGATGTAGGATATACCACTAAAAGCACCAACTCCTAGCTGAGTCCTTTCTCTTTAGTAGAATATACTACTTAGATTCTACCCAAGCCTAAGCAGAGTCCTACAAGGATATACCACTTAAAAGCACCAACTCTAAGCTAAGTCATTTCTCTTTAGTAGGATATACCACTTAGATTCTTCCCAAACCTAAGCTGAGTCCTACAGGGATATACCACTTAAAGCACCAACTCTAAGCTGAGTCCCAATCTTAATACTCATCGAAGTATGAGATATTTCAGTGGATTTTATCATGGGTTTGGTTTTTTGATTCTTCAAGTTTATAGTACTCTTGAGAATTCTTACAAAAACAGATTTGGAATTTTTCTAGTTCTTAGAGGGATTTTGTTCACTGATTGAATTAGCTTGAATTCTTTTTGTAATAGGTTCTTGTAAAATCAACCAGCACCTTCTCAATGTGCAAAGATCTTCTTTTATTGGCTTCGATCATAAATATAACCATTGTGTACCATTGAGGTAGATCTTGAATCTTCACCATTGATCAGGTATGATGTGGCACATCCGAAGCCATTGATCAATCCATTAGAGACATATTTTGACACATTTGAATTTTTGGGATTGATACAAAAATTTGTCAATAGTCATTTGTTTGGTTTTTTCGCACTGCTAAATTCTAGGCGTGATTTACCGGTTCAGTTAGCTTTACGCGCCTTACAATTGGTCTAGGTTAAAAAGGTGGTTGCCTTTTTCACTTTCCAAGTCAAATATTTGTTCTTTTTAGAAATGAGTGTAACCTGTTTCTTTTCCATTCTTCAAGGCAAAAGGAATATTGTTCAGACCAAATTAGAGGGAATTATGATTTTGAAATAATTTCCCCTTTATCTTGAAAAATAAGTCTTCCTATTGTCTTCAGACTTAACTTATCCGGATGCTCTTCAATCAGTCTTTATCCAGATGCTGACTTTGAGGGATTAGAAGTTTGTTTCCTTTCCAAACTCTAATCGGATGCTTTTAATATGGACTTAGGTTTTGAAGTCTTGAATATGTGTCTGGATGACTTATCTTGGACTTCTGTGTTTTTGTTTTCTTCAAACCTGATCCGGATATGTCTTTGAATTTGTTCTTCCGGATCATTGTTTCCCAACAATCTCCCCCATTTAATGGAAACAAAAACCTAAGTACATTTAAGCATAAGCATATGGGTTTTATGAGTTAAGTATGATTCTTGATACTTAGTCATTTACGGATTTACTCCCCCATAATTCTAGCATCCTAACTGCCCCAATGTTTTTTAATTTTAGCTTCTTAGTTTTTGAAGTACAATTAATAGTTGTACTTGGAAGCAATTTTTGAGCAGATATTTTTCACTAAATATATTTCGGCTGTTAACAATAGTTAACATCAATGAAGTTTTGGATTACAAGTACAGAGGTATATAAAGTGGAAATAATACAGAAATAACTATTACAAAATTTTACATTGAAAAATAGCTATTCTATACAAGATAATCTACTTCCCAAAAGCTTCACCTTCTTTGCTTGTGCTCTTCTCCCCCTTTTTGTTTGCATCAGTTTAGGGCTCTAGAGCTGCTTAGAGTGGTCTGATGAGCTTCCTGAGCTCTAAATAGGATTTTGCTTCACCTTCTTTTGAGAGCATGTTGCCTATCCTCTACTTCAAAGAATGGGAAGAGTGCCTTTAGAAGAGTGAGATATCACTGGTACCCAAAGAATCTTGTATCCCTAATGTGCTGGATAAGGTTCTGAATGACTAGGAGGAGAAGGATTTTCAAAATTGCAAATGATGTTCTAGATGAAGAAGAAGTAAGTGAGAGTTGAGAGATATTGGACATTAGTTGTTCGACCTCTTGGATGATGTCTCTCCAGCAGTTATGAAGGCTTGTATTAAGAAGTCAGAGTTCTTTGTTAAAATTGTCCTTCCAAGTGTTAATAAGTTTTATTGTTCCAGATAGATGGCACCGGAAGTCATCGCTTATATCATTTATATGCTTCTCTAGGAGTTTGGGAAGTGCCTCATCAAGAAAGTTACATAGCATTTCCTAAGATGCCTGATACTCTTCATTTAGAAATGTGATTCTGAAGGAGACATCCTTGGAGGATTCTTTGATGGTAGTGGGAATGAATTTTTCCAAGCTTTCAAAGTGCGATCAATGTACTCTTTTAGCTCTGTCTTTAGATCAGTGGATGAGGAGGTAATCTGGCCTAAGATTGTAGCACAATTATTTTCTGCTCATATTGCAGCTTGAGTTGATGTTCTATTAGTAGTTGTGACTGTAGAGGAGAGTTGGGTTAGTTCCGAATTGATCTTTGAGAGAGAGGTTTTAGCGGCTTGTTCAAGTGTGGGGAATTGATTAGCCTTCTTCTCAATATTCTTGACTGTAGTTTTTATCTCACCCAACTCTTCCTTAAGATCCGAAGTCATAGATTTTTCTTTCAATAAAGTGTTCATGGATTTTAGCTAGTCGCATATACCTTGGAGCATTCACTTAATCTCATCTTCTCTGTGCCCTTCTATAGTAGCTTGCTCTAATAACTTTAGGGCCACTCTCATCTTCTCATCCCTTATAGGTTGGGGATTTATGGTTGGCTTTTTCAATATACTATCAGAGGAGGATGTTTCTTCTTTGGATCCGGACTTACATATGGTTTCCTCTAATCTGGACGATGCTTCTTCCTCACTAATCTCATCTTTCTTTTGCTCTTATTGCTCCTCTTCCAACCTTTCAACCGGAGTGGCCTTGCCCTTTGAGTTCACTTCAGAAGTGTGCTTAGTAGGTCCTAGACCATCTCCCTACTCCAGAGCATTGTGGTCCGGGATAGGCTCATCTCCCTCAGGTGCACTTTGAGGTTTAGTGACACCCAAGTTGCCTTGGTTTTCATTAGCAGCAGTTACCTCATTTTGTAGTTGCTTTGGATGCTCTTTTGACTCAATAAATCTTCCTTTCACCCCATTATCATCTTTCGAAAGATTGGTATTATCCTCAATCTTCCCTCCCAATGTCTTTGCAGGACTTAAAATTCTCACTTCCTCTGTTTCATCCTGAACGTTGGCACTGTCCTCAACATTCACTCCAGATGGCTTTTTAGGACTTTCCAATTCAATTACTTTTATTTCTATAGTTAATAGGCCTATAGGAAGTGGATCATCTCACGCCTTAAACACATAGAGTTCTTCCTCTCTATATGTGCTTTCTTTGAGAAGTGCCACATCTTTGGAGGACATGATAATAGGTGGAGTGATAGCACTGGCAGTTTTGAAAGATCCTCCAATTCCTTCCTTTGAGAGTTGATTGGCCTTTAGATTTTCCTTTACAACATCTATTATTTCAGCGTACTGAGGATCCTTCGGATGAAGAATGTCCAAAATAATGGTTTTTGTGATGACTGCAATTTGCTTCCCCTCTGATTTTTGGCCTTAAGCCATTTTCTATGTTGTAGATGATTTTTGTGCTGGCTCCTGAATGACAACACCTGGAGGAGGCTAACTAGGTGTTAGTTTAGCTCTTTTTGCCTTAAAAGCTTGCTGAATATGGGTCCCTTCCGAATGAATTGCTTCTTGGGAGTAGGTTCTCCATCTCTAGTTGCCTCATTATTAGAGCCACTACATTCTACCAGGACATCCTCAATCATGGTTTTTGCACCTTTCAACCACCCCTTCCTAATGGCAACAATAGCTGCAACGATGGTTTTAGTTGCTTCCAGTTCATAAACTAGTTTCTTCATTATAGCTTTGATAAGCCTTCTTCCCCTCTTAGGCTTTTCCGAAGTTGTCTTCAATAACTAAGTAAGGGTAAGGGTGTCTTCATATAGTTCCTCAACATGTTCCACTACAGGCTTTTGATTTTCTTTCTTTTGAGTTCTTGGCTTAGTAGTTCTTGCTCTTTTTGCTTTCGGAGCAGTTTCAACTGTATCTCCGGCCTTCCTGACCCTGCTTGTCTTTGGCCTTTCTTTTTTTAGTCTCAAGTGCTTTTCTCTTGCCTTTCTTTTTTTAGTCTCAAGGCATTCTCCTCATCCCAAGTTTTTTTGAAGGTCAGCTTTTTGAAGTTCTTCTCAAGAATTCCTTCGCTTAAACAGATGGGGATAGATTTATTCCATTCACATTGAGGATTTTGGTAATGAGTGTGCCATGGGTGTACTTATCCTGCTTTATGAAGTGCATAATTAGAACGAGCGTATTCAAGACTCTGCTTTCCACCCAGTGTTAAAGAACAAAGTGTTGAAGGGCAGATGTAGTGGTGAGAGAGCCTTTTCGGATCAGGACAAGCTTTGCTTGGAAAAATTGAAGCATCCTGGGGGTTTTTGGCCAGTATGTGGAGAATTTATCTCCAAAATAACATATGGGAAGCCACATTTTGTGATTATACTTGACCTTGAGCTTGTCGCCATCATTTTTGCAAAAGTACCCCATTATTTTCATCTGAAAGTGAGTCACAAAGAACTCTGAAGTGAGTGTGATGACTTTCCCTTGCACTTTTGTCCGGAGTGCATCATAGTAGTAGTGGATAGTGAGGTTATCATAGGATTCCCTTATAAGATCTAGATATGTAGGGTGGTTCATCATAAGGAAGACCTCAAGATGTTGGTCTTTTAGAAGTTAGGAGTAGGGTTCAGTGCTAAATAGATAATTGTCGCCCAAATAGTCTGAGGGAACTACAGTATCAGGGCTTTTGAGTTTGAGAGGAATAAAATGCCCATTCTTAAGATCAGCCTCCTTGAATATGTTTTTGGGAGGAGGAATGGTTTGGTTTTGGGTTTTTTTCCATTTGAGAGTTTGAAAATAATATGGGAATTTAGGGTTTTTGGAAATAAAATTGCTGAGTAACAGTACATTAGTTGCTCGCGTGAGGATGAAGAAGGATTTTAGGAGCTTTTTGTAGAGTTTTTAAGGTGAGGGTAGAATGGTAATCTGGATGCAGTTAAAGTTAACTAGATTAATGATGTGGTAGTTAAAAATGAGGAGAGAGGTAAATGGCTTTTAAATCGAAGAATTGGAACGGTTTAATTTTGAAAAGCATCTATTATTTTTGCCCCGCTTATACTGCCCAATAAACGTTTGAAATTCAAAATGTGTATAGTTACCTTTTTTGCTTTTGCTGTCATTTGTCACTCCTTGTCTAGAGCTGGCAGGATTTCTCTCCGGATCTAGAGTTAAATAGCTATTCTTCATTTTTTTGTTCTTTTAACTTGTAGATGATCAAGATTAACTGTTGTGTCTCTTCTGGATCTTTCTTTAAATTGGATTTGACATTCCAATTGCCTCCCTTATCTTGTTGAAGTGATCTTTACTTAGTGGCTTCATAAAGATATCTGCCTTTTGCTTATTTGTTGGGATGTAGACCAAGATGACCTCCTTCTTCATAACATGAACTCTAATGAAATGGTGCCTAATATTTACATGTTTTAGCCTGCTATATGGCACTGGATTTTTGGACACATCAATTCCACTTTTGTTGTCACACATAACATCCATGCATCCAGATTGAACTCCATAATCTTCTAGTTATTGTTTGATCTATAGGGGTTGAGCAACATAGCTTCCTACAGCCATGTATTCTGGTTCAGTGGTTGATAATGCTACTGAAGTTTGCTTCTTATTGTACAAAGATACAAAACAATCTCTAAGAAAACGACAGCCTTCAGATGTACTTTTTCTCTCAAGCATGTCTCTTCCATAGTCTACATTAGTGTACCCTTGCAAAGTGAAATTCCCATTATTGGGATACCATAATCCAACTTTAGTCATTCCCTGCAAGTACCTGAGCACCCTTTTTACAGCTTAAGATGAGAGTCTTTTGGATTGGCAAGATACCTTGCATAGTAGCAAACTACATAGTGTATGTCAGGTCTACTAGCTGTCAGGTATAGAAGTGATCCAATCATTCCTCTGTAGAGCTTTTGATCTATATCTTCTCCTTCATAATCCTTTGAAAGGACTTTTTTTGAACCTATAGGAGTGGACATTTGCTTGCTTTTATTCATCTCAAACTTCTTTAGAATCTCCTTGGTGTATTTGGATTGGTTTATGAAAATCCCACCCGAAATCTGTTTGATCTCAAGACTAAGGAAGAAGTTGAGTTCACCCATTATTGACATTTCAAATTCCTTATGCATATGAGAGCTGAATTCCTCACACATCTATTCGTTAGTTGCTCTAAAAATAATGTCCGCTGCATTGATTTAGACAAGAATGACATCATTATTCTTCTTCTTAATGAAGAGTATTGTATCTACTTTACCCCGGATATAGCCCTTGGATATGAGAAAAGAAGTGTGTCTATCATACCAAGCTCTTGTGCTTACTTTAATCCATAAAGAGCCTTCTTCAGCTTGTATACATGCTCCAGATGCTTTGAATCTTTAAATCTAGGTGGTTGCTTGACATATACCTCATTCAAATGACTCCATTCAAAAATTCACTTTTGACATCCATTTGGAATAGGGCGAATCCTATGAATGATGTAAAAGCACATAGTATCCGGATTGCCTCCAATCTTGCTAATGGAGCAAAAGTTTCCTCAAAGTCAATTTCTCCTAGCTGGTTGTAGCCTTGAGCAACCAGTCTTGCTTTGTTTCTTGCCACAACTTTGGATTCATCTAGCTTGTTCCGGGATACCCATTTGGTGCCAATAATTGGCTTTCCTTTCAATGGATGAACTAGATCCCAGACATTATTTCTAGTGAACTAATCCGGCTCTTCTTGCACAGCCATCATCCAACTTTCATCTCCTTCTGTATCTTGAAACTTCTTTGGTTCTATGAGTGAGACAAAAGCAACATGACTCATCATCCGGTTGAGTTGTCCTCTAGTTCTAACTAGATTTTGGACATTATTCAAAATGGCTTCACTCTGATGATTCCTTTGTGTCCTCATTTCCCTTTGAAGATCCTCATGCACTTTTGGAGCTTGCTCTACTGCTACATCCTATTCCTAATCTTCTTCTTATCCATTATTGAAATCAATTTCAGCATTCAAGGGATTGGTTGAGAGATGATCTATGTTAAAATTGATTGGCTAATCCTCTTCCTTATACTTCTTAATCTGAAATGGATCTTGAGCCTTCAATGGTTCTACTTCATCCGGAGTTGTCTCATTCAGATCTTGGCTTTTCTTGCTATCAGTGATGGAGCATCCTCCAAAGTCAAAGGTGACTTCCCTCCCTTTCTCATAGAGTTGTGCAACACTTAGCAAGTTGTACTTCAATCCATCAACTAGTGAGACATCTTCTATTTTTTAATCCATCCCTTTTGATTGTCTACAAAGCTTACTTTTCCTCCTTTCTTCCGGATTAAAGTGATGAAGGCTTTCTCATCACCAATCATATCCCTTGAGCATCCACTAGCAATGTACCATGTTTATTGATCTTCTGTGGATCTCAGGCATACCTGCAAAATAGATCAAGTGGGTTTGGGTACCCAATCAGATTCGGGTCCTCTCGGGTTATCAACCATTTCAGGCCAAGGATAGATATCATAATAACCATTTTTAAATCTACACATTTTAGTCATATGGTTATTTGCTCCACAAAACCTGCACCTACACGACAGGTTTGTTCTGCTTAAGCTTCTCCTCAATCTTTTGGTGATCCTTTTTCCATAATCTCCGAAATATCCTGCTTTAGCAAGATCCAGACTAGCTTGTTTGGTTTCAATCTGGTAGTTGACTAGAGGGGAAACTTCTGCTCTGTAGTTTTTCTTTTGCTTAGTGGATTACTTATCATAGACCACTTTAGCCTTTCACTTTTGAGCAGCTGTATATCTCTAAGTTTGATTTCTTTGTCTTGGTGGACCATTGTGCTTTAGAGCTTGAACCTGCTTCCAGATTTTCTTTTGTTTTGTAGGTTCCAGATTCCTTCTGGATGCAAGATCTGGCTTCCTCCTTTGATTTAAGGATTCTAATTTCCTTCCGGATGCCTCCTTCATTAGAGCTAGTTCCCTGTCTAGCCCGATTATATTTGCACCCAATATTTGCACTTGATTCCATAGGAAGTTTTCTTCAACAACATCAAAGTGCTTTGTGGTCATAGTTAAGTTGATATCTTGTGCCATTGCTTTAACATCTTCAGCAAGTTCCATCACTTGTCTTTAGAGGGATTTGATAGCCATTTTGTTCTTCCTCACATTGTTGATTACAATCCTTGAAGCTCTAGCAAGATCAAAGTTAGATACAGAATTTGATTGAGAGTTTACTTCAGTACATGATATCTTAGATTCTGACTCTTCAATTTGGTCAGTGACTTGCTTTGATGTATTTCTTTTGGATTGTTGTGCTTCTAGATCAGTTAGTGCCATAAATGCACAATTTGCAATTTCATCTACTTTTCTTGAAGATGAGCTACTGCTTTCTTCACTATTGCTCCATGTGGCCACCATTGCTTTCTTCTTATATCTCTTTTCCTTTTTAAACTTGGGACAATTGGATCTGAAATGTCCATTGTCTCCACATTCAAAGTAGGCTGATTCTTTTTCTGAATCTTTCTTTTCTTCTAGAGCTTTTCTTAGTTGTCCCCTTCTAGAATCATACCTTCTAGAAATCCTCCTTTCTTTCTTTCTCAGGAATCTTCCAAACTGTTTAGCTAGCATAGCCATTTCTTCTTTGTTATAGTGAGATTCCTTTAATTGCTTTTCTGTTCTAGAGGAGACTGATCTAGATGAGTCTGCATTGAGAGTAATAGCTTTCTTCTTTTCCTCAGGATTCTTATCTTGTTGGCTGTATCTCTCCAAGGATAGTTCTTGAGTTAGGAGATTACCAATGAGTTCATCATAACTATGGAATTTTAAGTCATGAACTTCCTCAATGCCTAAATTTTTGTTGGACCATTCCTTGGTGAGACTCTGAAGGATCTTCTTTACCATTTCTTCCTTAGTGATCTCCTTTCCCAGCCTCTTCATCTCTTTTATTAGAATGGTGTATATACTATTCATGTTGTTGATGGATTCTTTGGACTCCATCTTGAAAGATTCCAGCTTTTATTGTAGGAGATCGATTCTGGCTTTTTTGACCTTGTTTGTTCCTTCATAGGTCACTTTGAGCTTTTGCTAAATCTTTTGTGCAGTCTCACATCTAGATATTCTGTTAAATTCTGTTGCACTAAGATCATAATAAAGCATGTTAATAACATTAGCATTTTCATGCAACCTTTTACAATCATTTTCATTCAACTGATTTGTTGGCTTCCAGGTAGTTATACCCTCTACTTCATTAGTAGGAATATAAAGGCCATCCTTGATGGCCATCTATGCCAACATGCTTTGAGCCTGAATGAAATTCTTCATCCGGGTTTTACGAAATGTGTAGTGTTCACCGATGAAAAGTGGAGGACGGGTACCGTCTAGAATACATTGTGAGTTATAAAAACTCATTTTAATTCTTGTATCAAAATATGGACCTTTAGCTCGAGATTGCTAGATATCTAGTTGTAAGAACCAGCTCTGATACCACTTGTTGGTCCCCGGGTGTAGATATATAAGGTCAGAGGGGGGAATAAACCTTTTTACAGAATTTACAGACATTGAAAAGTCTAGTGTAGCCTGTTTGATATGTTCGGGATGTAGTGGATCTGGATGATGCAGAAATGAAATGATATTCAATAAATCAAGCAGTTAAAGGAAATCAAACACAATGATTTTATCTTGTTTGACCCTACCTATTCTAGTCCCCAGAGTTTCCTTCCTCTGAGCTTTATCCACTACCATAATTCCTTTCCAACTAGCATGAATTAAGCCTTAAAATTATCTCTGGAGATTTATTCTCCTTCGAATGTAGGATATGCCACTAAAAACACCAACTCCTAACTGAGTCTTATTGAGCTTATCTCCATATGGTAACCCCTCTTCTCAATGTAGGATATACCACTGGAAGCACCAACTCCTAGCTGAGTCCTTTCTCTTTAGTAGGATATACCTCTTAGATTCTACCCAAACCTAAGCTAAGTCCTATAAGGATATACCACTTAAAGCACTAACTCTAAGCTGAGTCCTTTCTCTTTAGTAGGATATACCACTTAGAAAACCTAAGCTGAGTCCTACATGATATACCACTTAAAGCACCAACTCTAAACTCGGTCCTAAACTCAATACTCACCCAAGTGTGAGATATTACAATTGATTTTATCAAGGGTTTGGTTTTTAAATTCTTCAAGTTTATAACGTACTTAAGAATTCTTACAAAAACATATTTTGAATTTTTCTAGTTCTTGGAGGAATTTTGTTCACTGATTGAATTAGCTTGAACTCTCTTTGTAATAGCTTCTTGTGAAATCAACCAGCACCTTCTCAATGTGTGAAGATCTTCTTTTATAGGCTTTGATAGTAAATGTAGCCATTGTGTGCCGTTGTGGTAGATCTTGAATTTTCTCCATCGATGAGGTATGATGAGGCATATCCGGAGCTATTGATCAATCCGTTAGAGACATATTTTTATCTGTTTGAATTTTTGGGATTGATGCAAAAAGCTGTTAGTAGAAGTTTGCTTGGCTTTTTACGCACTGCCAAATTCTAGGAGTGATTTGTCAGTTGAGCGAGCCCCACGCGCCATTCAATTGGTCTAGGTTAAGAAGGTGGTTGTCGTTTTCTCTTACCAAGTCAGATATTTATCCTTTTGTGAAAAATGTGCAAGCTGTCACTTTTCCATTCTTCAAGGCAAAAGGAACATTAACTTCAGACCAAATTGGGGGGAATTATGATTTTCAAATAATTTTCCCTTTATCTTGAAAATTGAGTATTTAGGATGTCTTCAGACTTAACTTATCCGGATGTTCTTCAATCAGTCTTTCTTTGGATGCTGACTTTGAGGGGTTAGAAGTTTCTTTCCTTTCCAAAATCTAACCGGATGCTTTCAATATGGACATAGGTGTTTGAAGTCTTGAATATGTGTCCGGATGACTTATCTTGGGCTTTTGTGTTTTTGTTTTCTTCAAACCTGATCTGGATATGTGTTTGAATTTATTCTTCTGGATCATTGTTTCCCAACATTAAAAAGAATTGAGAAGTGTAACCTCCATTTGAAACCGAAGAAGTGTGTGTTTGGGGTGACATCGGGGAAACTCCTAGGTCACATCGTCAGCTAGAGAGGAATCAAAGTCGACCATGATATGGTCAAAGCTATTGAAGAAAAGCCTATTCCCAAGATCGAGAGGGAAGTCAGCTCAATTCTTGGGTCGCTTCAGTATATAAGCCGATTCATTACCAAGTTAATGACAGTTTGCAAGCCGATCTTTATTTTGTTAAGAAAGAAGCAACTGATAGAATAGGATGAACAGTGTCAGATAGCTTTCGACAGAACCAAGGCTTACCTCATGAAACCCCCAGTCTTAAAGCCTTCAATGCCCGGTAAGCCACTTGTTCTCTATTTGGCCATGTATGAGCACATAATTTTCTCATGCCCGTAGTCGATGATGAAAGATTGGTTCTATACTTTATCATATCCTAATAAGTTAAGCTTGAAATTGATTTATGGGAATTGGTCTTGAGAAAATACATTCAGTTCCTCACACCTCTGTCAAAAACCCTAAAAATTAGTCATGAGGTGTACCCTATCATTTGACAACGGTACCGATATCTATTATTTCTCAGTTGGTTTTGACCGACTCAATTTAAAATTTCCTGTTTAAAATTAATCATCATCAGTATCTGCTTCCCCAAAAACAGTACAGGTATTGACTTTTTTGGCAGAAATAAATCTGAATTAATTCGATTTTCCCTTTCAATTGGAGAATTAATTATTTTACCTGATTTTACATCTCATTTTTTACTATAAATAGAGGCTTAAAATCAGTTTTTCATATACAATTAACATCTATCAAATTTATTCTGCCAAATTAGCTCTAGGAAAGTTCTTACTGATATTTTGTCCAAATCATTCCCGAGTTTTTAGCAAGTTCAGAATAAAGAGGGGAATTTATTTTCGCATAGATATTCTTTACCAACGTTTAACTCATCTCTTCCAAAAGGCCATTCCTATATCATTTTAGATCTAACAACGGATTCACAACAAAAAGGTACACAATCTAAGACTAAGATAATAATTATTTTAATTTATTTCTTGCTTCAATTTATTAAAGTTTCAATTCATGCCACATCAATTGAATTAAACCTGCTACAATTGAACTTGACTATCAATCAACCTATTTTATTTATGTCTCATCTTCATCTCACTCTTCACCACCTACAATAATGTAATTAACTCATAAAATAAATTACTTATATTTTATTTCCATAATATAAGTTGTTTATATTATATATTATAATTGTTTATATTCCATAATATAAATTGTTTATGATTCATTTACATAATATAGGCCATCTATATTTCATTTCCATAATATAAATTAGGCCAAACACATCAAAACATGTCTGTACTTGGCTCAATAAACCTTTTGCCCCCTCCAACTTTCAAAAGGACCTATTACTCCCTTGAACTTGGCAACTACATTTCTTGTTACAGCCCGATGCTTACTTGCCCAGTCTTGAATCATGCAGTGAACAACACACGCTTGACGAGAGAAGAAATGCAAGAAATTATTGTTCCACATTAGCAATAACCCATAGAATTCAATAAAAAATTAAAAACAAAAAATTCCATTATTTCTATCTTCTCTGGCGAAGCTTTTTTGCCAACGAGATCGCTAACCCCTAACACAACAGCTACTCCGATGAAGCTTTTCTCGCTGATGAGGTATCTTACACAACCCTCCTGCTCCTTCATTGTAGTCTGAGCCCGTGCCTCCTATCACTAATCCGTTCCAATTTCCACCAACGTCTGAGATTTTATTATAATATGTTTCATTGCCATTAATCGTATTTATACCTGCAAACATGCCTAGAATCCACTTCTAAACCATCTCGAAAGCTCATGTAATGTTTAGGCATTTGAATCTCTCAGATGATTTGGCGTTTCATTTACAGGTGAAGCTCAATTTGTGTCCGATTGTATTTGAAACCCATGGGTACAGCGAATATGAAGTAATTGGATAGTCAAAATCTCAACGTTAATTCTTCTTAGGTGAGCTAACAAGCCAAATTCAATTCTGGAAGAAAACCTGATTTTAATTTGGTCAAAATGGGTTTTCTTCTTCCTTGCATTAGTTTCAGGCGATTCATTGGAAGTTACTGTGTATTTGATAATTATTTTTACAAACATTTTTTTATTCTAAAAACCACTACAACACGCTCATATTTTGAAGCCGGTACACTTAATCAGCTAGATCAGCAATGAGGAGCTAATGTGTGTTGTTTTGTCAAGTTTAGGGAGGTAATAGGTCCTTTTAAAAGTTGAAGGGGGCAAACGGTTTATTGAGCCAAGTACAGGTGGGTTTTGATGTGTTTGGCCTATAAATTAATTATATTTGGTTTCTGTATCATAATTAATTTTCACTCCAAAAATGTAAATAATCAATTTTTCATTTTCAATTATAATTATGTTATGTTTAATTTGCAATTTATTCCATCTCCATTTTAAATTACGAAGTTCATTCATGCTTAATTCTTTATGTCATAATTAATTCATACTCCACTTTTATTCATTTCATGCTTCATTATTAATCATACATCATTTTCCTTTCTCGCTATTTCCATTACTTGTCAATTTCATTAATTATATTTGAGCGGGTAAGAGCTCTTTGTGGTGATTTTGTTCGAGGGATTAGCTTGCAACCCCTGGTACACTTTTCTATACCTCTCTTCTCATTTTTTCTTGATTTATGAAATTGCCTCCCATATTTGTGATTCTACCATCTTCTTGATTTTGTGAATTTCTAAATTTACCACAGCGTCATTATGCTGGAAGAATAGCACCGTGATCCTTGACACCGATGTTGCTATTTAGTCCAGGCCAAAGTACAATATTCATGTTTTAACCTTTTATTTGCAGGATAATTGACCGAAATCAATTTGTTTTGTATTACGTGTTACAAGCATGCGGTAACTGCCATTAAATGATGCCATGACTACATTGAGGTGATGTGTTTTGATTAGAACAACTCTTCTTCTCACCTCATTTCTTAAAATCAATCTAGGCAACATGTTTGACATTTAAGAAAAAATTTTGGTATTTCAATTTTATTTGGCTAAACAAATTGAATAAGTAATCGAATAAGTAATTTGTCTGGACCCGAATCTCTAAATTAAGGTATAGTATTGTTCTTGGAACAACGCTACACTAGAATTTCCTAGAAGAGCTGATGTAGGTGGTGACTCTATATTTTAAATTATGGATTTAGTTCCATGAATCTTTTTGACATTTTTTGACAAATTGTTTTATATTCTCTCATACCAATTCTATTTATTAAAACCCCCAACCGAGTTACCATATTGCCTCGGTTGCTTATAATTAATGCCTCGATTGTCCCAAAAAGGAAAGTTGCCTCAATTGACCCTAATTGACCCGATAAAAGCAAACGCGGCCTGCCCACGCCCAAAAACGTCATGCACTTACAGTGGCAACTCTGCTGGGCTTTTTATTTAAAAATCATTTAAAAGATTTGATGATTACCGAAAAATTTGTTTAGCCAAATCAACTCGATATTGTTTATTTTATGCATCATGTTAATTGCAGTAGTTAGATTCTTTTGCATTTTATGGTAGGATCACCTTTATTATTGACCCTATTTCTTTGGCGAAGCTTCACCTTTGATTCTACACGGGACCTAGGGTCATGTAAGGTGTTGATGACTTGTGGGTCTCCCTTGGCACCTGGGTGAGAGGCAGGGCCCACTAGGGGTTGGTTGGATTTAGGTGTGATGAAACCTTTTTAGTTCAAGTTTGCACAATTAGCCAATTTTAATGAATAAAAGAATTAAGACCCAAATCTCGATATAAATGATAGAGTTGCCACCCAAGTTGTCTACTTGGGAAAGAGTTTTGGTATGGTTCCCAATGGGAGGGAGACTCATACCTTTTAGATCAAAGATTCGGGTATAGGATGAGTCACTTATTTCTCATTTAGTTAATTCAAAATTGCATTCGCCTTGTAAAACTATTTTGTTTCATCATTTGGGGAATTATCATAGAAAGCCTATTTTTTTACACTATTTCATACTCGTTACATGCGTTTACATATTATAATAAAGCATAAGCAATAAATGGGGGAATAAAAATTACAACTAGGGAAAAATGGGGGAATTACAAGAGAACCTATACATTTGTTCTAAGTTATAAAATAAAGTGAAAATAAAATCCCCTGCATCCACAAAGATTAGCACAGTTTATAGCATCTCATAAGTCAGGATTTAATTTGGAAAAATGTGATTATGTTAGCGTGGTGGTTTTACGATTGATAGTGCCTGGATGACTTCTAGGATCAGAGAGAAATAACGAATCTTTAATGTATTTTGTTGTGAAAAACCATTTGAACTTTTATGGGTTGATTTACCAGATTATTAGTGAAAATCATCGCACGGTAAATAGTGAGTTGGATTGATTTTAACAGATTAAAAATGACTTCTAGTTTTTGCCTAGGGGCCAGTACTCGTATGGGTGGGTGGGTTTCATACAGCTACCAGGGAGGACCGATCGTACGGGTTCTATCTAGTCCCGAAAAGAAACTCAGATCGATTTAGCAAACAGATTAATGGAGGAAAAATGAAATAAAAATGGAATTTCCTCCCGTAGGAGTACGGCGCACCAACTTAATATCCCTAAGGATATAGGGTGCCAACAAGGCTTATATAGGTTAGGACTAGACCGAAAACATGAATAAAAGAACAAATATAATAGAAGATGCAGAGAATAATGATAAAATAACTAAGGTATGATTCTCTTTGAAACTCAGAAGCGTTACCTTTATGACGTTAATCCACTTTGAGGCAATCCCTTTGCTATTGAGAGAGTCTAGCAAAAGTAGGTGACGAAATGGATTATTTGGGTGAGTATTTATGTGGACAGAATCTCCCTCAAATCCTAATAAATGAAGCTAGGAATGAATAAAATGTGGACAAAACCTCAAAGGATGGGTTTTCTCCCTATTTTATACATCCTATACCTCAACTATACCCTTTCTATCCCTATAGAAACTGCTAGAATTTGCCTATAATATATGTTGTATATGTCCTATTTTTGTTGAAAAGGTGAGGAAAGGCCCCTATTTATAGGGTGAAAGGAGGTCTGAATGCAATAAATCGCGTTCATGACCTGCCTTTTCCCGAAATAGGTAAGGATCTTCCTCCAAGCGTACAGAAGGAAATGGCTCGCATGGGTCTGCTAGTGGATCCGTACAACCAGGTAGCACCCTTATGGGTCCCTAAGTGTAGACTAGGTCTCCAAACTTTGTCCAAACTCAACTCTACAGCAATAGGAACACCTGTGATGGATAACACATGTAAGTGAATGCATTATATAGCTCTCATCATCGTTTCATGAGAAGGATCATTAAAATCTAGTGCTCACAGACTGCCGCTCATGGGATTATTGTAGATACGGATCTGTATGATCTCACTATATGAGCAACGGTTTAGAAATTATACCTGAGGTTATGACATGGGCGAGTTCCTTTCTTAAGGTGAACTCCTTTCCTGGGGGTCCCTTACTAGGGGCGGATGACTTTCCTTTGTTGATGCATATCCCTTTCTTGAGGCGGATGACTTTCCTTTGCCGGTACGTATCCCTTTCTTGAGGCAGATGACTTTCCTTTGCTGATGTGCATCCCTTTCTTGAGGCAGATGACTTTCCTTTGCCGATGCATATCCCTTTCTTAAGGCGGATGACTTTCCTTTATCGATGCGTATCCCTTTCTTGAGGTGGATGACTTTCCTTTACTACTATGCATCCCTAGTGGCTCTACTAGGGAAGTTATGTGTATCCCTTTCTTAAGGTGGATCGACTTTCCTGGTTGATGTATCCCTTTCCTAAGGTAGATGATTGATGGTGTATCCCTTTCCTAAGGTGGATCGACTTTCCTGGTTGATGTATCCCTTTCCTAAGGTAGATGACTCTCCTGATTGATGGTGTATCCCTTTCCCAAGGTGGATCGACTTTATTGTTGGGGATTTCAAATGACTTGTAAAGAGATAGTAATCAAACACCGAGTTAGTCATTGCCATAAAAGACACATCTTTATTCCTTATTGACTTTATGATGAACAAAAATTTTTCCCCCTTCAATTAAGAATAGAGATGTGCAGATGGGGTTATCCCTGGAATAAACTGTAAATAAAGTGCAAGGAATGTTAGGTATGGCCCGATCACTTTAGAACAGAATGCCCCTTGAAAGGGTGCCCCTCGAAAAATGCCCTTGGAGGGCTTCATAATGGTGGGATGCCCCTGGATTGGCTGAAGTATAATTTTGCCTTTATAGTTTCAGTATAAGAATGTGGGAGCCCTGAGGTTCTGTAGGAAACGGTACTAGGAGATCCGTACCTCAAGGGATACCAAGCTACTAGCCCACATTAATTCTTTCTCGTTTAGCGACATTATTAGGGCCATCTTTAAGGCTCCAAATATACTTGCCCCAGGTGCTATCTCGGCTCTTATGGAGAGGTGGTCCAAGATGACCTATACATTCCATCTACTGATCGGGGAGGATACCATTACTCCCTCGGACATGTGCGCCCTGACAGGGTTGGATTGGAGAGGGGACATCATCCATTTTGAAGTCTATGCCAATAGGTGGCATTCTCAGCCTAAGGTGAAGGCCTATATAGTGATATTACTTAGGCTTCATCCTAGTGGGATAGACAAGCTCAGGTATGGGGACCTGCATGACTATTGGACCGGGCAGCCACGCCCATTGCTTCGAAGAGGAGGTATCAGTATGCCTAGTCTTTCCTGCTGACCTTCCTTACTATCGTCTTCTTCTTTATTTATTCAAGCAACCTCAACTATGGTTTGCTCTCTACTATAGAGGATCTTGCCATTGTGCCAGGAAAGAATTAGCATTGGGCCATCATCGCACAGTTGTACTATGGGCTGGATGTTGGGGTTCAAGATCTGATCTCAAGATCTACCATCTTATCCTATAGATGGGACCTACACAGCAACTGGGGAGGACCGGTCATGTCCTATCTAGTCCCAAAAAGAAACTTTGTTCAATTTAGCAAACAGATTAATGGAGGAAAAGTGAAATAAAAATGGAATTTCCTCCCGTATGAGTATGGCACACCAGCTTAATATCCCTAAGGATATAGGGTGCCAACAAGGCTCATATGGGTTAGAACTAGACCTAAAATATGAATAAAGAATAGATATAATAGAAGACACAGAGAATAATGATAAAATAACTGAGGTATGAGTCTCTTTAATACTCATGAGCGTTTCCTTCAAGACGTGAATCCACTTTGAGGCGATCCCTTTAATATTGAGAGAGCCTAGCCAAAGTAGGTGATGAAATGGATATTTGGGTGAGTATTTGTGTGGACAGAATCTCCCCCAAATCCTAATATACAAAGCTAGGAATGAATTAAATGCTTACAAAACCACAAAGGATGGGTTTTCTCCCTATTTCATACCTCCTATACCTCAACTATACCCTTTCTATCCCTATAGAAACTGCTAGAATTTGCCTATAATATGTGTTGTATATGTCCTATTTTTATTGAAAAGGTGAGGAAAGGCCCCTATTTATAGGGTGAAAGGGGGTCCGAATGCAATAAATCGCATTCATGACCTGCCTTTTCCCGAAATAGGTAAGGATCTCCCTCCAGGCATATGGAAGGAAATGACCCATATGGGTTCGCTAGTGGATTAGTACCATTAGGCAATACCCGTATGAGTCTTTAAGAGCAGACTAGATCTGCAAACTTTGGCCAAACTCAACTCTACAACAGTAGGAACACCTGTGATGGATAACACATGTAAGAGAATGCAATATATAGCTCTTATCATCGTTTCGTGAGAAGGATTGTAACAATCTAGTGCTCACAGACTGCCCCTCATGGGATCATTTTAGATATAGATCTGTATGATCTCACGATATGAGCGAGGGTTTAGAAATTATACCTGAGGTGATGACATAGGCAATTTCCTTTCTTGAGGTAAACTCCTTTCTTGAGGGTCCATTTCTTGAGGCAGACGACTTTCATTTGCTGATGGGTATCCCTTTCTTGAGGGTGATGACTTTCCTTTGCTGGTACGTATCCCCTCCTTGAGGCGGATGACTTTCCTTTGCTGATGCGTATACCTTTCTTGAGGCGGGTGACTTTCCCTAGCCGATGCATATCCCTTTCTTGAGGCAGATGACTTTCCTTTGCCGATGCGTATCCCTTTCTTGAGGCGGATGACTTTCCTTTGCTACTGTGCATCCCTAGTGACTCTATTAGGGAAGTTGTGTGTATCCCTTTCTTAAGGTAGATCAACTTTTCTGGTTGATATATCCCTTTCCTAAGGAGGATCGACTTTCTTACTAGGGATTTCAAATGACCTGTAAAGAGACAACAATCAAACATCGAGTTAGTCATTATCTAAGCAGACACATCTTTATTCTTGATTGACTTTGTGATGAAAAATTTTTTTTGCCCCTTCAATTAAGAATAAAGATGCGAGGATAGGGGTTACCTCTAGAATAAACTGTAAATGAAGTGCAAGAAAGGTCGGGTTTGACCTGATCACTTTGGAATAGAATGTCCGTTGAAAGGGTGCCCCTCAAAGAATGCCCCTTAGAGGGCTTTGTATGGTGGGATGCCCTTGGATTGTCTGATCCTAGAGCCGAGGAATGGGGGGATGCCTTTGGATTGGTGGAGGGATACCCCTGGATTGGCGGGGAATGGGGGGATGCCCCTTTATTGACTCCGATTATGGGGAGTAGAGTAATGCTCTTTGGTGAAACCTTTTCTGCTTTTTCTGAGGAATTGTTTCCTTGCAATGCTCACTTGTTAAGGAAAATTTCCTATGCCTGAGTGAAGCTATATACAAAAAATATCCGTGTTAGCGATCAATTCAAGAATGGCTTACCTTGATTCTTGATTGACTTTTGTGATGAACAAAAATTTTTGCCCCTTTAATCAAGGATCAAGGTGAGCTGGGGGGATTTTCCCCTAATATAACGGAAATATAGAGTTCAGGAGAAGTGGCCTTGGCCCCTAGTTTGGACTAGATGTGCCCCTGATGCTTCTGTGAAGTTCTAATTTAGAATCTGCACCTGGATGGCAAAAGGGGACCCGTACGGGTGGGCTAGGACCCATATGGGTGGTGAACTTGAAGGATAGGACCCCATACGGGTCCTTGTCATGGTGGTTCAAAAACTGATCAGACCCCTCATATCCCACCTTACACAAAAAATTTTCCCCTATTGGGAACTCTAGCAATTTTTCTCCCAAAAACTGATCAAGATGTATAAAAAGATCCTAAAGACTAGCCATTTCTCTATTAGGCGTGAGTATTTACCCCAGGTGGGTGATTTGGAGCTTTAGGAATGCCCGATTTGTTGAATATGATGTATGCCCTTAAGGTAATTAGGGCGATATATCTTAATTACGTAATAGTATGAATATTCTATTTAATTAATAAATGCATTTAATCTTTTACTTATATCAATGTGTTTATAAATATATTATGACTGGTTAAATATATTCATTGATGTATGTTTACAAAAGTCCTTGACGTATCATAGCATGAAGTCAGATATATTGTAGTAGGACTATATTTGGTGGAACCTGCTTCATATGCAATTATGATTATGTCTAAACTATCCCTAGTTATAGTTTCATCAAGAAAGGATATTGATGAAGCAAAAAAAATCATGTGGTCAACTTTCTTGGAAAGGGTCCAAGCAGTTAATCTCCTAAGGACTGAAGGTGGTGCCTTAAGTTCGACACATGGATATATTGGATATATATATATATATATATATATATATATATATATATATATATATATATATATATCAATGTGTTAGTGTTTATCTTTATGTAATAAGCTTTGCGAATATCCTCATACTTGAGACACTAGTTACCTTGTGTGGTACTATTGCTATACTTTGGGTCATTACTGCACACTCATTAATTTAGGGTGTTACGGGTGATTACGGGTATAGTGATGACAACACGTTGGTAACCTGAGCAGTTTAAAAGAATCCATCGCTCCGGATATATTATGGAGTTGTACCTGGCCACTTGTTGAAGTGATGATTGCCATAAACCTCTAATCAGAGTATGTGTTTGATAGAAATGGTTTCTAATCAAAAAACACTATGGCAAAAGGCAATATACTTCGGTAACAAGTTAATAACTGGCAGAGCTTGGAGGAACCTTGCTATTAGTGGGTTAACACTTTAACCAAACCCTATAAACCAGATGGTACTAATATTAACGAATGGAAGGAGTTCATCGCGTTGGACAACTATTGCATTAACTAGGATTAAGTCATAAGCATAAATGACATTCCGGGTAATGGGGGATGGTAGACCCTTGCTAGAGGTGTACTACAGTTGTTTAAGGTAATCGAATTCTATTCACAGTCTAGAACCTCGAGCCAATGGTTTCATTAGAACAAGGGTTGGTTAAGCCTTAACAGCTCAATACTTCGGGATTCTATAAGGTCACACACATTAGACCTTCATTGGACTAAGTAAAGAACTAATAGATTTATTCTATAACGAAAATATAATGTAAATAATAATTTGATTATTATTTATTTGGTTAAAAATGATTAGATCATTTTGGATAGACCAAGGAATTTATTTTTTGCCAATAACTAATTTATTAGGGTCGAAAAATAAATATTTATTTGAAAGGATTAAAAGAGAATTTTTTCGAATGGGTTGGACCCGCTAGAAAATTGTAGGACAATTTTAAAACAGCAAAATGGGCTGTGGGATTCGTGACACGTTCGCGAAATCCCGTACCATGGGCTTGCAAGTGCCGAAATGGGGCACTCGCAGAGGCCTATTGGGCTGGGTTTGCCAGCGCTGCCTTTGGCAGCGCTGGGATAGCAAGCTGGGCTTGCGAGAAATCTCACAAGCCCAGCTTGCGAGGAGCACAGCGTGCGGGCAGAACCCGCTGGGATGCAAGCCTCGCGGGTCAGATCCACGTGTGGGATATGCTACATCGGAAAAAGGGGAAGCATTTTTGCTCCCTTAAGCCTATATATATGCTTCTACATTCCCCCTTTCAAATTGCACTAAGCTCAAAGCTAAATCCTAAGTTGAGATTCACATAGATTAATCTCTCGGGTAATTGAGCAAGTTATTTTTTAGGAGCCTGAATTTATTTGGGCACCTATAGTTCATATTTTCGGGTGAGGCTTCTAGAGTGGTCTAACAACTACTCGAGGCTTCTTAGTTCTTCCTCTCAGGGAGGTTTTGGTTGGTGGGGTTGATGTGGATACTCATAGAGGCTATCCTACAATTGGAGGATTGTGCAAGAAGGTTCTGCAAAAGGATGTTTCAACTGGTAAGTTTTCTTTCTTTCTCCTTTTATTATTAGGTCTCTTTCTTTAAGCGTTTTAAGACTTAATAATATGCTTAGGTTGTTTTGCATGCTTAGTTTATTTTATGCATAAGTTATAGCTTAGAGTTATAACATGCTTAGTATAAAATATACATCCTAGGATATAATTTAGAATTATGGTATGCCTAGCTCTTTTGCATGCCAACCTAGGGAGAGAATTATTTAGTTAAGGCTTTATTTAATATATATGTATCTAATAGGAGTTCATATGGACAGGGACAAAATTTTGAATTTCCGCCATGCCTGTTATACATGTTCAATTTGACTTTTAGTTTCGAACAATGGTATCAGAGCCAGCCTATTTAATGCATAATTAAGTTAGAAGCAAACTGAATATTATTTTCTATATGAAATGATTTGTTTATTTAATTGTTTGGAACAATATATATGAACTTTCGCTTTTCATTTCAAGGTTAGAAAATGGTTATGAATAATTTTGATTAAGCCTGCTCAACTTACTCAAATTATACAAGTGTCAATAATTTATTTAAATTACATGGGTTATAGATGCTTTTAATTTACATGAATTGAAAAAATGAAATTTATTAGTTCAAGAGAATCCATTGGTCTTCAAGTTTGTGCCCATATTTGTTCTGGCTAAGGATTGGATATGGTGTCTACTCACTTCAAGGGCACCTATCCTACCTATAACCTATATTGGTGCAACTTGAATTGACCAACCGGGGGATTAATATGGACTAATTTATTTCTAGTATATAAGATGATGCTTATATATGTTTCTATAACAAAGTAAAAATTAAATTTATTGAATAAAAGCTTAAAGCAAATGCAATACAATTTTAACAAATAAAAATGTTAATTATTTTGCTTATAATCTAGGTTAATGGAATAATTATAATAAAGAGCTTGAACCCCCCTAAGGTTGGATCTTATAAATTAATTCTAAAATACCCTGAATTAATATAAGTTATTATAAATATGTCCATCTGATAAAATCCTAGATTGGGTGAGACGTTTAACACTATTGAAATCCCAAAGTAAATATATTAAGGCAAGTTATAGTCTTCCTTACCCGAATTTATAATACGGTCTATTTAGGCTATCAAAGTGCTACGAAAAGCGTTCCTACTAGTCCACAATGATTGGTTGTAAAGTTTGGGATAGGGTCTACCTTAATGGAACTGGGGTAGTCCACCACAAAATTAGAGGCTAGGCCCAAATCTGAGATATATTCAAGGAGATGCTAATATAAGAGCACACGTCCCTTGGGATTAGGGAACTTGAATGTATTAGCAATTGCATACGATGCAAATGGAATCGGATTCTAACTATAACTTACTGTTATGACTTGACTTATAAAATTGGGGGTCATAATAGACTAGTTATAGATGCTACCTACTAGGAAATTTAGGTGGGCTAAAACTCCCGAATTCAATAGAATGGGCTATTGTAAATTTCAAAGAAAATAGCAGGATAAATGTATTTAATTAAAAGACCTTATATTAAATGCATGTCCTTAAACTAATATCTAAACTTTCTTTTCTTTTCTTACATCTTAGGTTGAATATGAACTCCATTTTGAAAATCCGTCTTAAATACATCCAAGTTTTAATAGCAATTAACTACCATGAATGGATCAAGAATGTAAAGGACATTCTTAAGGATTATGAATTGGCATATGTTCTTGAAAATCCATTCACAAAGATTCCTAACATTGATGCACTGGCTTTAATTAAGCAGGCATGGTTGAAATATCTAAAGGATTTGGTTTATGTGTCACACTTACTGTTAGATACTATGAATCCTATGATACGTTCATAGTGCGATCACATGAGTCTTTAAAACATGTTGATCCATCTATTGAGTTGGCCTAAAAAGGCAAGGTATGAAAGGTTCAAATTGACAAATGAACTTTTGAACTCTAAGATGAAGGAAGGGACATGTGTTGTAGCACACATCAACAAGATTAGAGATTTCATGGTAAAATTGGAATCACAGGGATCTACGGTCAGTCAATCCTTGGGAATGGATATCCTACTAGATTCTTTACCCATCAGCTATGCTGATTTTGTAAAGGAATATTGCTTCAAAGTTCATGACTGTACTTTCCCGGAATTGGTTGATGCACTGAGAAAATTCAATGCCAAAAGCAAAGAAATTTCAAGTAAGTCTACAAACATATATTCTCTAGAAAATTGCCCAGAGAATACTATCACCAAAGGAGTAGTTAAAGGGTTTAAAAGTAAGAAAGAAAAGAGGACATATGAGTATGTCTGCTTCTAGTGTAATATACTGAGACATTGGAAGAGGGATTGCAAAGCTCCTGCTTATGAACATTTGAAGAAGAAGCCTGTAGAGGCATCTACTTTAGGTATGTTTCTAATTGAAAACTTTGCTACTATTGTTAGTGAATCCACTTGGGTATTAGATACTAGTTATGGTTCTCATATCTACACATTTATGTAGGGACTAAGGAATAGTAGAAGACTTGTAAAAGGGGAGATAGACCTGCATGTGGGAAATGGAGCTAGAGTTGTTGCATTAGCCACAGGAAGCTTTAATCTTATTTTGCCAAGTGGACTTGTTTTAGTTTTGAATAATTGTTACTACATTCCAAGTGTTACGAAGAATATTGTATATGTTACGTGTTTAGCAGCAGAAGGATTTAAGATTTTATTTCAAATAATAATTGTCAGATTCATTTGAATAATGTTTTTTATGGTTATAGAATGTTGAAAGGTGGCATTTATGTTCTTGATATTGAAATAGAAGTTTTCAATATAAACAATGTGAAGAAAATTAAATTAGATAATGAGAATTCCTTCTACTTATGGCATTGTCGTTTAGGCCATAAACAAAGATCACTTAACCAAGTTGCATAAGCGTGGAGACTTGGGCCCAATAGACTTGGAGTCTTATGGTGATTGCGAACCTTGTTTAAGAGGAAAAATGACAAAGTTACCCTTTCAAGGAAACAGTGAACATGCCATGAGTACATTGGAACTTATACATACTGATGTGTGTGGTCCAATAAGTGTTCAGGCACTAGGAGGATACTCCTACTTCATAACCTTTATTGATGATTACTCACGATACGGTTATTTGTACTTAATGAAGTATAAGTCTAAAAGTTTGGAAAGTTCAAACTATTCAGAGCTGAAGTAGAGAAACAACTTGAGAAAAGTATTAAAACACTTTGATCAGATCGAGGAGGAGAATACTCAAGTTAGGAGTTTTAAGATTATCTAAAGGAAAATGGGATAGTTCCTCAGTGGACCCCGCCTTATATGCCCCAAAACAACAAAGTGTCAAAAAGGAGGAATTTGACTTTATTAGATATAGGTAGGTCCATGATGAGCCATGAAGATCTTAGTAAATACTTTTGGGGATATCCATTAGAGAGCACAGTTTATGTATTAAACAGCGTGCCCTTATATCAGTTAAGAGTATGGGGCTATCCTGCTATAGTAAAGAGGATAGCATTAGGTAAGCTTAACACCAAATCTAATAAGTGTCTATTCATTGGATATCCAAAGGAAACTATTGGATATCTATTTTAACAACCTAAAGCACAAAAGGTATTTATGTCTCGGAATGCTCACTTTTTGGAAAAAGAACACTTACTCGCAAAAGTCAGTGGGAGCAATATTGAACTGGAGGTTGAAGAGGAAGAAATAGACAATCAATTGATTGACCCTGTTCTAGAAACACAAGAAAGTGTGATACAAGAACAACTTGTCGAAGCACAACCATTATGAAGATCAGGTCGTGTTTTCAAGGATCCCGATAGATATGGGTTTATCATCACTAATGATAAGGAACTATATCTCTTGGAGTATGATGAACCAAGGACATATGATGAGGCAATGAAAAGATCAAATTCTGATAAATGGTTAAAAGCCATGAAATTAGAAATGGATTCCATGTATGAGAACTAAGTTTGGAATTTGGTTGATGCACCGCAAGAGCTTAGACCAATTGGGTGCAAATGAGTCTTCAAGAAGAAGACTGACATGGACGGCAATGTAATTACATATAAAGCAAGGCTAGTTACAAAAGGTTATAGTCAATATGAAGGTATTGACTATGATGAAACTTTCTCACCTGTAGCCATGCTTAAATCTATAAGGATACTTCTTGTCATTGCTGCTCATTAGATGGATGTTGAAATAGCATTCCTGAATGGGGATTTAGACTGAGATGTGTGTATGACACAACCTGAGAGTTTTACATCTCAGAATGACTCGAATGTACGCAAGCTGCAAAGATCCATTTATGGACTTAAGCAGGCATCTAGGAGTTGGAATATCAGGTATGACCAGACAATTCGTGAACTAGATTTCTATCAGAACGTTAAAGAGCCTTGTGTTTACAAGAAGGTTACTAGAAGTACAATTATTTTCTTAGTATTGTATGTTGATGACATTCTACTAATAGGAAATGATATTTCTCTTCAAAATGTTAAAGTATGGTTGTCAAGAGAGTTCTCCATGAAAGACCATGGTGAAGCATCATTTATACTAGGTATAAAGATCTATAGGGATAGATCAAAGAAGCTGTTAGGTCTTTCTCAAATTACATATATAGACAAGGTATTGAATAGGTTCAACCTTGAGCATTCTAAGAAAGGTTATCTCCCAATGACAAAGGGGATTAACCTGTCTAAGGCTGAGTGTTTGAAGATAGCTCAAGAGAGAATACTCATAAAGGATATACCCTATGCATTCACGATAGGATCCATCATGTATGCTATGATATGTACAAGGCCAGATGTCTCTCAAGCTTTGAGCTTTACAAATAGATATCAGTCAGATCCAAGTGGAAAGTACTGGATGGCCATCAAGGCAATTCTTAAGTACTTGAGAAGGACTAGGGATGAGTTCCTGATTTATGGAGAAGGTGACCTCAAAGTGAGAGGTTACATCGATGCGAGGTTTCAATCTAACAAGGATGACTTTAAGTCTCAGTCAGGTTTAATGTATGTGTTAAATGGAGGGGCGGTATGTTGGAAGAGTTCCAAGCAAGAAACTACTGTTGATTTAACCATAGAATCTTAATACATTACTGCATGCAAAGCGGTAAAAGAAGCTGTCTAGTTAAAGGGATTTATTACTAATCTCGGTGTGGTGCATGAGGCTGTTGATCTAATTACTTTGTATTGTGATAATAATGGTGTCATAGCTCAAGAAAAGGAACCACGGTCTCATAAAAAAAATAGATATGTATCCAAAAAGTATCATATAGTCAAGGAGATTGTTGATGCTAAGATAATAAGATTAGAATATGTACCCATCGATCAGAACCTCGCAGATGGTCTGACGAAGCCATTGACACAAGTCAAACATGAACAGCTTGTCAATGTATATGAATTAAGGCATATGGCTAATTGGCCTTAGTGCAAGTGGGAGTTTGTTGGATATGATGTATGCCCTTAAGGCAATTAGGGCGATATATCTTGATTATGTAATAGTATGAATATTTTGTTTAATTAATAAATGCATTTAATCTTTTGTTTATATCAATGTGTTTATAAATATATTATGAGTGGTTAAATATATTCATTGATGTATGTTTACAAAATTCCTTGACGTATCATAGAATGAAGTCAGATAAATTGTAGTTGGACTATATTTGGTGGAACCTACTTCATGTGCAATTATGATTATGTCTAAACTATCCCTAGTCATAGTTTCATCAAGAAAGTATATTGATGAAGCAGAAAGACTAGCATGCGGTCAACTTTCTTGGAAAGGGTCCAAGCAGTTAATCTCCTAAGGACTGAAGGTGGTGCCTTAAGTTCGACACGTGGATTATCTGGGAGATATATTAGAGACCGCGGTAAGATAAACACTTGGTATACATATATCAATGTGTTAGTGTTTATTTTCATGCAATAAGCTTTGTGAATATCCTCATACTTGTGATACTAGTTACCTTGTGTGGTACTTTTGCTATACTTTGGGTCATTACTACACACTCAATAATTTAGGCTGTTATGCGTATAGTGATGACAACACGTTGTTTAAGTGATGATTGCCATAAACCTCTAATCAGAGTATGTGTTTGATAGAAATGGTTTCTAGTGAAAACATACTATGGTAAAAGGCAATATACTTCGGTAACAAGTTAATATCTGGGATAGCTTAGAGCAACCTTGCTATTAGTGGGTTAACACTTTAACTGAAACCTATAAACCAGATAGTACTAATAATAAAGAATGGATGGAGTTCATCGCATTAGACAACTATTGCATTAACTGGGATTAAGTCATAAGCGTAAATGACGTTCCGAGCAAAGGGGGATGGTAGACCCTTGCTAGAGGTGTACTATAGCCGGTTAAGGTAATCGAGTTGTATTCACGGTCGAGAACCTCGAACCAATGGTTCCATTAGAACAAGGGTTGGTTAAGCCTTAATAGCTCAATAGTTCAGGATCCTAGAAGGTTACACACATTGGACCTTCATCGGACTGAACAAAGAATTAATAGATTTATTCTATTATGAAAATATAATGTAAATGACAATTGGATTATTATTTAATTGGTTAAAAATGATTAGATCATTTTGGATAGGCCAAGGAATTTATTTTTGACCGATAAATAATTAAATAGGGTTGAAAATAAATATTTATTTAAAAGGATTAAAAGAGAATTTTTTCGAATGGGTTGGACTAGGTAGAAAATTGTAGGACAATTTTGAAACTATAAAATGGGCTGCTGGATTCGCGACACATTCGTGAAATCCCACACCATGGGCTTGTAAATGCCGCAATGCAGCACTCGTAGAGGCCCATAGGGCTAGGCTTGCCAGCGCTGCATTTGGTAGCCCTAGACAAAGCCCCGCGCAAGAAATATCGCAAGCTGGTCGTCGTAGGGAGAGCCAGCGGGGCTCCAAGCCCCGCAGGTCATACTCGCGTGTGGGATATACTATTAGCATATATCGCATCAGAAAAAGGGGTAGCATTTTTTCTCCTCCAAGCCTATATATATGCTTCTTCATTCCCCTTTTCAAATTGCACCAAGCTCAAAGCTAAATCCTAAGTTGAGCTTTGCAAAGATTATTCTCTCGGGGTAATTGAGCAATTTATTTTTGAGGAGCCTGAATTTATTCGGGCACCTCTAGTTCATATTGTAGGGTGAGGCTTCTGGAGTGGTCTGGCAACTACTCGAGGCTTCTTAGTTCTTCCTCTCGGGGAGGTTTTGGTTGGTGGGGTTCATGTGAATACTCATAGAGGCTATCCTATGCTTGGAGGCTTGTGCCAGAAGGTTCTGCTAAACAACGCTTCAACTGGTAAGTTTTCTTTCTTTCTCCTTTTATTATTAGGTTTTTTTCTTTAAGCATTTTTAGACTTAATAATATGCTTAGGTTGTTTTGCATGCTTAGTTTATTTTATGCATAGGTTATAGCTTAGACTTATAACATGCTTAGATTATAACTTAGAGTTATATCATGCTTAGATTATAACTTAGAGTTATAACATGTGTTAGTGTTTGTCTTCATGCAATGAGCTTTGCAAATATCCTTGTACTTGCGATACTAGTTACCTTGTGTGGTACTATTGCTATACTTTAGGTCATTCCTATACACTCATTAATTTAGGGCGTCACAGGTGATTGCAGGTATAGTGATGACAACACGTTGGTAAGCTGAGTAGTCGAAAAGAATCCATCGCTCTGGATATATTAAGGAGTTGTACCTGGCTGCTTGTTGAAGTGATGAGTACTATAAACCTCTAATTAGAGTATGTGTTTGATAGAAATAGTTTATAGTCAAACACACTATGGTAAATGGCAATATACTTCAGTAATAGATTAATAACTAGGATATCTTGGAGCAACCCTGCTATTAGTGGGTTAACACTTTAACCGCACCCTATAAACCATACGGTACTAATATTAAAGAATGGAAGGAGTTCGTTGCACTGGATAACTATTGCATTAACCGGTATTAAGTCAGAAGCACAAATGACAGTCCAAGTAATGGGGGATGGTAGACCCTTGCTAGAGGCGTACTACAGTTGTTTAAGGTAATCGAGTTCTATTCACAGTCTAGAACCTCGAGCCAATGGTTCAAATAGAACAACGGTCGGTTAAGCCTTAACAGCTCAATACTTTGGGATCCTATAAGGTCACACACATTAGACCTTCATCGGACTAATTAAAGAACTAATAGATTTATTCTACTATAAAAATATAACATATTAATAATTGGATTACTATTTAATTGATTAAAAATGATTAGATCATTTTGGATAAACCAAGGAATTTATTTTTGACCGGTAACTAATTTATTAGGGTCATAAAATAAATATTTATTTAAAAAGGATTCAAATGGGAATTTAGCCTTGACAAGTTGAATTGGACCGTGAGTACAAAATATATTTTGTACAAGCTCGGGTGCGCGAGAATACACCAAAAGGTGCACGATCACTGCCCAGCAGTGCTCGTGGCAGTCCATGAAAATGGGCTGACATGCACAGCCCATAGGGTGCGCCACAAGCTGGGCTCTCGGCATGGGCTGAGATACCCAACTCGCATGCAAGGCAAGCCAGAATAGACTTGTCTTGCAGCACACAGCGTGCGTGCACACTATGTGCAGGTTGTCAATAAGCGGATTCTTTGGATCTGCGTGTATAACCCGCATGGGATGGGGTGTTTTCACCCTATCCCACATTGGTATTTGGGGAGCTATATTTTGCTCCCTAAACCTATAAATAGGCTTTCCCCTCACCCTTTTCAATTGCACCATCAGCTCAAAGTATAAATCCTAAGCGAGATTCGCAAAGATAAATCTCTTGGGTAACTGAGAAAGTTCTTTTTGACGAGCTTGATTTTAATCGAGCACCTCTAGTCTATATTTTTGGGTGGGGCTTCTAGAGTGGTCTAGTAACTACTTGAGGCTCCTTAGTTCTTCCTCTCAGGGAGGTTTTGATGGGTGAGGTTTGTGTGGATACTCATAGAGGTTATCGTACACTTGGAGGCTTGTGCAAGGAGGTTCTGCTAAAGCACGCTTCAACTGGTAAGTTTTCTTTCTTTCTCTTTTAATTATTAGGTCTTTTTCTTTAAGCATTTTTAGACTTAATAATTACGCTTAGAGTTATAACATGCTTAGGTTGTAGATTAGAGTTATAACATGCTTAGTCTAAAATATATATACTACGATATAATTTAGAATTATTGTATGCCTAGCCTATGCATGCTAACCTAGGTAGAAAATTATGTGGTTAAGGCTTTATTTAATTTGTATGTAGCTAATAGGAGTTGCTGGAGACATGGACAAAATTTTAAATTTCCGTCGTGCCTGTTATGCATGTTCAATTTGATTGTCAGTTCCCAACAGTGGTATCAGAGCCTGCCTATTTAGTGCATAATTAAATTAGAAGTGAACTAAATATTATTTTCTATATGAAATGATTTATTGTTTATTTAATTGTTCGGAACAATATATATGAACTTGTGTTTTAATTTCAAGGTTAGAAAATGTTTGTGAATTTTTTTGAATAAGCCTGCTCAACTTACTCAAATTATATAGGACTCAATAAATTATACAAGTTACATAGGTTATATATGCTTCCAATTTACATGAATTGAAAGAACGAAATTTATTTGTTCAAAGGGATCCATTGGTATTCGAGTTTGTGGCCCGTATTTGTTCCCGCTAAGGATTGGACTTGTTGTCTACTCACTTCAAGAGCACCTCTCCTACCTGGGAACCTATATCGGTGCAGCTCGAATTCACTTGGGAGATTAAAATAGACTAATTTATTTCTAGTATATAAGATGGTGCTTATATATGTTTCTATAACAAAGTAAAAATTAAATTTATTGAATAAAAACTTAAAGGAAATGCAATATAAATATAAAAAATAAAAGTGTTAATTATTTTGCATATAATCTAGGTTGATGGAATAATTATAATAAAGAGCTTGAACCCATCTAAGATTGGACCTTATAAATTAATTCTAAAATTTCATGAATTGATATAAATTATTATAAATATGTCCATTTGATAAAATCCTAGATTGGGTGAGACGTTTAACACCAATAGAATTCCAAAGTAAATATATTAAGGCAACTTATAGTCTTCTTTTCTCAAATTTATAATACGGTCTCTTTAGGCTATCAAAGTGCTGCGCAAAGTGTTCCTTTTAGTCCACATTGATCGATTATAAATATTGAGATAGGGTCTGCGTTAATAGGACCGGTTAGTGCACCATAAAATTATAGGCTACCTGCAGGACTCAAACATATTCAAGGAGATGCTAAAATAAGAGCAGACGTCCCTTGGGATTAGGGAACTTGAATATATTAGCAATGGCATACGATGCAAATGGAATGGGATTCCAATATAAATTACTAATATGACTTGACTCATAAAATTGGGAGTCATAATAGACTAGTTATAGATGCTACCTACTACGAAATTTAGCTGGGCTAAAATTCCCGAATTCAATAGAATTGGCTACTGTAAATTTCAAAGAAAATAGTAAGACAAATGTATTTAATTAAAAGACCTCATATTAAATACATGTACTAAAACTAATATCTGAACAATTTTTTTTTCTTATATCTTAGGTTGAAATCTTTAATTAAATACAAATGATCGCATTGACAACTAATTTTGATTGGCTCTAGCTTCAAAGGGTTTGTTTAGAAATGTGAGGATAGTCCTCAAAGCCTTGGGCTTGGTGTGTACTTTGTATAAGCCCGAATCTAAACAGCATCATGCGAGCAATTCTGCTTGAAATAGATGTGTATGAAATACATAAAGGAAACTAGGATACAACACCTTGGAAGTTGTTAACATCCTTGTTACCTTATGTAAGTAGTTGGCAGGAGAAAAGGATAAACATCAAGTCAGATGTTAGGATCCATGTTACCTTAGCTACAAGGGCATCATAAAATCATGGACTTGAAAGTCTATATCTTTACATCTTAGAGAAAGGATTTCCTATAGTGGAAAATTTGAACCAAAATATTATTGATGGAAGATTAGTGGACCAGTTAGTCAGAAATTTAAATGGTTCATATCTCAAAGAAGTAAAGGGACACATTGTGTCTAATATTGAAGCATGATAGAGCAGAGTAAAGATAAAAATAAAAGAATACTGAGAATTTTATGTAGAAGACAAAATGCTTGTTTTCAACATGAAATATTGGAAACAAGATCTTCATTTCAATATGGGATGTTGGAAATAAGATCAATATGGCTAAAGTCACATAGCATGAGAAGGGGAGTCCTGAAGCTTCCACTTCAAGATGTTTGATATTGAGAAATTCTACCTCTTAAGGTAATTCTAAATTGGTATGGAATACCTAATGAGAATCACATATCCATACGAAGGTATAAATATTGTTCAGAAGTAGAGGTTTGGCAAAAAGGAGAGTTGTGCCTACGGAAAATCATTAGAGCTTGATGGCTGCTATTGATGTAGGAACTTGAAATTTCCATTTTGCTAAAATTTTTAAAAGGACGAAATTCAATTGTCGTTATAAAATATTGTTTCCTGCTTCACAGCAGATGGAATTTTATTCCAATTTGATAAAAGGTATTATAGAAGTTATGAATGATATTTTATTGTAATATGACAAATGATATTTTGGAATTACAAAATCATATTCTCAATTATAAACATTGCTAAGAGAAAATTAGATAATGTGAAATCTTTCTACATTTGGCATTGTTGTTTAGGCCATATAAACAAAGATTGCTTAACCAAGTTGCATAATCGTGGAGACTTGGGCCTAATAGACTTAGAGTCTTATGGTGATTGTGAACCTTGTTTAAAAGGAAAAATGACAAAGTTGCCCTTTAAAGGAAAGGGTGAATGGGCCACGAGTACATTGGAACTTATACATACTATGTCCAATGAGTGTTCAGGCACTAGGAGGATACTCCTACTTCATAACCATTATTGATGATTATTCATGATACGGTTATTTGTACTTAATGAAGCATAAGTCTGAAAGTTTTGAAAAGTTCAAACTATTCAGAACTGAAGTAGAGAAACAGCTTGAGAAAGTATTAAAGAACTTTGATTGGATCGAGGTGGAGAATACTTAAGTCAGGAGTTTTAGGATGATCCAAAGGAAAATGGGATAGTTCCTTAGTGGACCCCTCCTTATACATCCCAACACAATTGAGTGTTAAAAAGGTGGAATCAGACTTTATTAGATATGGTTCGGTCCATGATGAGCCATGAAGATCTTAGTAAATCCTTTTGGGGATACGCACTAGAGAGCATGGTTTATGTATTAAAAAGAGTGCCCTATAAATCAGTTGATTTTACACCTTACGGAAGTTGGTGTAATAAAAAGCCATATCTAAGTCACTTGAGAGTATGGGGCTACCCTGCTACGGTAAAGAGGTTAGCGTTAGATAAACTAAGCACCAAATCTAACAAGTGTCTATTTATTGGATATCCAAAGGAAACTATTGGAAATTTATTTTACCGACCCAAAGCACAGAAGGTAATTGTGTCTCGGAGTGCTCACTTTTTCGAAAAGGAACGCTTACTTGCAAAAGTCAGTGGGAGAAATATTGAACTAGAAGTTCAAGAGGAAGAAATAGACAATCAGCTGATTAACACCATTCTAGATACACAAGAAAGTGTGATCCAAGAACAACTTATCGAAACACAAACATTGCGAAGATCAGGTCGAGTTCATAAAGGTCTCGATAGCTATGGCTTTATCATCACGAATGATAAGGAAATGTATCTCTTGGAGGATGATGAACTAAGAACATATGATGAGGCAATGAAGAGCTCAGATTCTGATAAATGGCTCAAAGCCATGAAATCAGAAATAATTTCCAAGTATGAGAACCAAGTTTGAAGTTTTATTGATGTACTACAAGAGGTTAGACCGATTGGGTGCAAATGGGTTTTGAAGAAGAATACTGACATGGACGGTAATGTAATTACCTATCAACCAAGGTTGGTTGTGAAAGGTTATAGTCATCGTGACGGTATTGTCTATGATGAAACTATCTCACCGGTAGCCACGCTTAAATCCATAAGGATACTCCTCACCATTACTGCTCATTATGATTAAAAGATCTGGTAGATGGATGTTAAAACAACATCCCTGAATGGGGATTCAGACTAGGATGTGTATATGACACAACTTGAGGGTTTTACATCTCAGAATGGCTCGAAGGTATGCAAGCTGCAAAGATCCATTTATGGACTTAAGCAGGCATCCAGGAGTTGGAATATAAGGTTTGACCAAATAATCCATGAACTGGATTTCTGTCCAAACATTAATAAGCCTTGTATTTACAAGAAGGTTAGTAGGAGTGGAATCATTTTCTTAGTATTGTATGTCAATGACATTCTACTAATAGGAATCGATATTTCTAATCTTCAAAATGTTAAAGTATGGTTGTCAAGAAAATTCTCCATGAAAGTCCTTGGTGAAGTAGCATTTATACTACATATAAAGATCTATAGGGCTTAGATCCAAGAGGCTGTTAGGTCTTTCTTAAAGTACATATATAGATAAGGTATTGAATAGGTTCAACGTTGAGCATTCAATGAAATGTTATCTCCCGATGATAATGGGAATTAATCTATCTAAAGTTGAGTGTCCGAAGATAGCTCAGGAGAGAATGCGCATGAAGGATATACCCTATGCATCCACGATAGGATCCATCATGTATGCTATGATATGTACTAGGCCAGATGTCTCTCAGGCTTTGAGCTTTACGAGCAAATATCAGTCAGATCCAGGTGAAAAACAGTGGATGGCCGTCAAGGCAATACTTAAGTACTTGAGAAGGACTAAAGATGAGTTCTTGATATATAGAGAAGGTGACCTCACAATTAGAGGTTACACTTTCAATTCGACAAGGATGACTATAACTCTCAGTCAAGTTTTGTGTATGTGTTAAATGGAGGGGTGGTATGTTGGAAGAGTTCCAATAAAGAAACTACTGCTGATTCAACCATGGAATCTGAATGCATTGCTGCATGCAAAGCAACAATAGAAGCTTTCTAGTTAAAGGGATTTATTGGTGATCTCGGTGTTGTACCCAAGGCTGTTGATCTAATTACTTTATATTGTGATTACAATGGTGCCATAGCTCAAGCAAAGGAACAACGGTCTCATCAGAAAAACATACATGTACCTAGAAAGCATCAAATAGTCGGGGAGATTGTTGATGCTAAGATAATAAGACTAGAATATGTACCGATCAGAACCTCGAGGATGGTCTGACAAAGCCATTGACTTAAGTCAAACATGACTGGTATGTTAAAGCATATAGATTAAGACATATTGCTAATTAGCCTTAGAGCAAGTGGGAGTTTGTTGGATATGATGTATGCCCTTAGGGCAATTAGGGCTATATATCTTAATTATGTCATAGTACGAATATTTTGTTTAATTAATAAAGGCATTTATTCTTTTGTTTATATCGATGTGCTTATAAATATATTGTAACTGGTTAAAATATATTCATTGATGTATGTATACAAAAGTCCTTGACGTATCCTAGCATGAAGTCAGAGAAATTATAGTTGGACTATATTTAGTGAGACCTACTTCATGTGCAATTATGATTATGTCTAAACTATCCCTAGTCATAGTTTCATCAAGAAAGTATATTGATGAAGCGGAAAGACTAGCATGTGGTCAACTTTCTTGGAATGGGTCCAAGTAACCAATCTCTTAAGGTCTGAAGGTGGTGCCTTAAGTTTGACAGATGGATATATCTAGGAGATTTATTGGAGACCGCAGTAAGATAAACGCTTGGTGTATATATCAATCTATTAGTGTTTATCTTCATGCAATAAGCTTTGTGAATATCCTCATTCTTAAGATACTAGTTACCTTTTGTGGTACTATTTCTATACTTTGGGTCATTCCTATACACTCATTAATTTAGGGTGTCATAGGTGATACGGGCATAGTGATGACATCACATTGGTAAGCTGAGTAGTCGAAAAGAATCCATCACTCCGGATATATTCAGGAGTTGTACCCGGCTGCTTATTGAAGTGATGATTGCTATAAACCTCTAATTAGAGTATGTATTTGATAGAAATAGCTTCTAGTCAAACACACTATGGTAAAAGGCAATATACTTCGGTAATGAGTTAATAACTGCAATAGCTTGGAGCAACCTTACTATTAGTGGGTTAACACTTTAACCGAATCTATAAACCAGATGGTACTAATATTAAAGAATGGAAGGAGTTCATCGCACTGATAACTATTGCATTAACCAGGATTAACTCCTAAGCACAAATGACGTTCCGAGTAATCGGGCATGGTAGACCCTTGCTAGAGGCGTACTACAATCGTTTAAGGTAATCGAGTTCAATTCACGATCTAGAATCTCGAGCCAATGGTTCCAATAGAACAACGGTTGGTTAAGCCTTAATAGCTCAATACTTTGGGATCCTATAACATCACACACATTGGAACTTAATCAGACTAAGTAAAGAACTAATAGATTTATTCTACTACAAAAATATAAAATATTAATAATTGGATTATTACTTGGTTAAAAATGATTAGATCATTTTGGATAGACCAAGGAACTTATTTTTGATCGGTAACTAATTAGTTAGGGTCATAAAATAAATAGTTATTTGAAAAGGATTAAAATTGGAATTTTACCTTGGCAAGTTGAATTGGACTGGGAGTATAAAATATATATTCTGTACAGGCTCGGGTGCACGAGAATGCAACAAAAGGTGGGCGAGCACTGCTGGGCAGTGCTCGTGACCGCCCTTGAATATGGGCTACACATGCGCAGCCCATAGGGCGCGCTATGAGCTGGGCTTGAGGCATTGGCCGTGAGGCCCAGCTCTCATGCAAGGCAAGCTGTCAAACACTTACCTTGCAGTACAGAGCATGCACTACACGTTGTGTGCAGGCGGGTCAATACACAGATCCATTGGATCTGCGTGTACGACCCGCGTGGGATGGGGTGTTTTCACCCTATCCGTTATTGGTATTTAGGGAGAAATATTTTGCTCCCCAAGCCTATGAATTTGCTTTCCCCTCGCCCTTTTCAATTGCACCATTAGTTTAAAGTATAAATCTAAGTGAGATTCATAAAGATAAATCTCTTAGGTAATTGAGCAAGTTCTTTTTGAGCAGCTTGATTTTAACCGAGCACCTCTAGTCTATATTTTAGGGTGGGGCTTCTGGAGTGGTCTAACAACTACTTGAGGCTCCTTAGTTCTTCCTCTTGGGGAGGTTTTGGTTGGTGGGGTTCGTGTGGATACTCATAGAGGTTATCCTACACTTGGAGGCTTGTGCAAGGAGGTTCTGCTAAAGCACTCTTCAACTGGTAAGTTTTCTTTCTTTCTCTTTTAATTATTAGGTCTTTTTCTTTAACTGTTTTTAGACTTTATAATTATGCTTAGGTTGTTTTGCATGCTTAGTTTATTTTATGCTAAGGTTATAGCTTAGAGTTATAACATGCTTAGGTTATAGCTGTTGGAAACAATGATCTGAAACACTGATATCCGGATCCGATTTGAAGTAAACAAAACCTAAGTATAAGACTTATCCCGATGATCCAAAGAACTAAAGCTATATCATCCGAAAAGTTAAGATATTACCAAGTCCTAAACAAGGCACTCAAGTCAGGACAAGTACCTAAGCATAAAAGGAATTATCCAATTAAAGTTTGGAAAAGAAACAAACTATTAATTGTCAAGATTAGCATCTGGAAGAACTGACTGAAGCTACACTGGAAGAAGGCCGATCCGAAGATATAGAGTCTGAAGATATCTGGAAGACTCCTATATCAGACAAAGGGAAAAGTTTCAAATATAACTTTCCCACCACCTTTTGGTCTATGAAGTCAAAGAACCTTTCCCCAAGACAAAGACAAAATGATAGCTTGCATATTTCAGGGAAAGGACAAAAGAACTGACACCAGACAGAAAAAGCTAACTACCTTTTTTCTCCTAGACCAATAAGGAGGCACATGGAGCTCACACTAGAAAGCAATTGGTATAAAAGTTGGTGCATCACAAAATGCCAATAAAAAAGATCACTGATAACTTTTCAGCCTTAATCCCAAGATTCCAAGTAAAATTACACTCTAACGAATTGATCAACGGCTCCAGAAGCGCCACCTATAACCTGATCAAGGGTGAAGATTTATTTCAAGTTCAATGACCCACAACGGCTACATTTATGATCAAAACCTATAAAAGGAGCTCTTCACCATTTAGGAAAATACACTAGTTGATTTACGAAAAAGCAAGTAACAAAGCATACTCATTCAATCAGTTGATATAATCCCTCCAAGAATCAATTAAATTCCACATCTATTATATGCATTCCTAAGTGAACTAGAAACTTAAAAATTAGAGTGTAAGAATCTCCAACTTGGGTGAGTTTTGGGATCTCCCTATAGGACTTAACTTAGATTCAAGGTAGAAGGCTAAGTGGTATATCCTATTAAAGACTAAAGGACTCAGCTAGGAGTTGGTGCTTCTAGTGGCATATCCTACATCCGGAAAGGGTTACCATCCGGAGACAATTTGTAAGGCTTGATTCCTGCAAGTTTGAAAGGAATGCACTAGTGAAAAGCTCATAGGAAGGAAACTTTGGGGACTGGAGTAGGCGGCGCCGAACGAGGATAAAAATCTTCTGAGTTTGATTTCTCTAACCTTTATCTTTTGCATTATATTGTCATAATAGCATCATCCGGATCTATCATCTGATTCATAATCAAACACGCTACACTAAGACTTTTTAAAGTCTTTATATTCTCCGAAAAAGGGTCATTCACCCCCCTCTGACCTTACAAAGACCCTTATAGGGACCAACAAGTGGTATCAGAGCACGTGCTAAAACTAGAGATCCAATAATCTCAAGCTAAAGGTCCATATATTTTGATTCATATATTAAAATGAGTTTCTAAAACTCACAACTCCTTCTCGAGGGTATGTCTATTACCCGCCCTCCACTCTTCACCGGTGAACATTACATGTTTTGGAAAAACCGAATGAAGAACTTCATCCCGTCATAAAGTATGCAAGCATGGTTAGTTATTAAAGATGGTCCATATGAGGCTACTTAAGAAGTAGAGGGTATGACTACCCGAAAGCCATCAAGGATGCGGGATGAGAATGACTTTAAAAAGTTGCGCGAAAATGCAAATGCTATTAACATGCTTCATTATACTCTTAGTGTAGCTGAATTCAACAAGATATCCATATGCGAGACTGCAAAAGAGATATGGGAGAAGTTAGAAGTAAGCTATAAAGGAACCACCAAAGTAAGAGAAGCTAAGCTTGATCTACTCCAACAAAAGTTTGAATCCTTCAAGATGGAGCCTAAAGATTCAATTAGTAGTGTGAACATTAGATACACCAATCTGGTGAACGAGATGAAGAGGAAGGGAAAGGAGATTCTAGAAGTAGAAATGGTCAAGAAAGTGCTTCAGAGTCTCACTAAGGAATGGGACAGTAAAATGACTACCATTGAGGAAGCTCATGATTTAAAATTTTACAGTTATGATGAACTCATTGGTAATCTTCTAACCCAAGAATTGTCCTTGGAGAGATATAGCCAACAAGAAAAGAAGCTTGAGGAGAAAAAGAAGGCCATTGTACTTAAGGCAAAATGCATCGAATTAACTTCATCCGGAGAGGAAGAGCAAATCAATGAATCAATGAGCACTAAAGATCAACTTGCTCTACTAACTAGAAGGCTGAATCGATTCATACAAAAGGAAGATAGAAGGAAATAAAAAAGTTATGAATCTTGGAAGCTAAGAGAATGGACTTCCAGAAGAGACAAGCCTAGAAGGAATCTAGTAGAAAAGAAGGATCTGGAGACAGAAGCTGCGTACTTCAAATGTGGTGAGAAAGGCCACTTTAGAACAAAATGCCCCAAGCTCAAAAGAACCAAGAAATTCAAAAAGAAGACAATGGTGGCCACCTAGAGCAGTAGAGAAGAAAGTAGCAGCTCATCTTCAATAGAAGAAGAAGAGACAGCAAATTATGTGTTCATGGCTCAAAATAATCTGGCAGCAGAGCAATCCGGAAGGAATGCCTCCAAGCAAGAAACAGTACAAATCGAACAATCCGAATCAGATATAGCAAACATTGAGGTAAATTCTTGCTCTAATTCTGCTTCTAACCTTGACCTTGCAAAAGCTCTTTCTATTGTTATCAAGGGTGTAAAGAAGAATGCAAAAGCAATCAAGTCTCTTAAAAGAGCAGTACTGGAGTTGGCAAAAGATGCTGAAGTAATGGTACAAGACATCAATCTGGTTAGAGCAACCAAGCATATTGATGTTGTCGAGGAAAACTTCCTAAGGAATCAAGTCCAGATCCTAAATGCAAATGTAATGGGACTGGAGAGAGAAATCAATCTATTAAAGGAAGTATCCAAGAAGAGGCTAGAGACAAAAGGTCTAAGAAGAGATAATCCTCCTCCTGCTTAGAACAGATTTCAAAGGATCCCCAATCAAAAGATGACGGGAGCTAGTAGGCAACCACAAGCTCAAAGATATACCACTGCTCAAAAGGGAAAGGCTAAGGTAGCTTACAACCAACAGCCTATCAAACAAAGAAGAAACCATGGAGCAGAAGTTGCACCTCCAACCAACTTTTGGATTAACATCGGACCATCCACCAGTGTGTAAAAAGCTGGGTATAAAGGCAACTACGGGAAAAAGGATCTGGAGAAGATCAGTGAGAAGCAAAAGTAAAACATACCTATTTCAGGGTGCAGGTTTGTGGGAAAAATAATCATATTACTAAATCATGTACATTAAAAAATGGTTATTATGATATTTACCCTTGGCCTGAGATGGTTATTAACCTGAGAGGACTCAAATCTAATTGGGTACCCAAACTCACTTGATTTGTTTTGCAGGTATGCCTTAGATCCATAGTAGATCAACATACATAGTATATTGATAGTGGATGCTCAAGGTACATGACAGATGATGAGAAGGCCTTCATCACATTAACCCAGAAGAAGGGAGGCAAAGTAAGCTTTGGAGACAGTCAAAAGGGACAGATCATTGGTCATCGAACCATTGGATTTGAACTTAAGATTGAAGATGTTTCACTGCTTGATGGACTGAAGCTCAACTTGCTAAGTGTGGCCCAATTATATGACAAAGGAAGGAAAGTCACATTTGACTCCGGAGGTTGATCAATCTATGACAGTAAGTCCAATCAACTTGTTCTTTATGCACCTAGAGTAAATAATGTCTATTTTGTAAACATTAAAAATGATAAGAAGAATATATGCTTATTGTCTAAAGAAGAAGAGTCATGGCTATGGCACTGGAGGTTAGGACATGTAAGCATGAACCTCCTGTCCAAACTAGCCAACAAGGAATTAGTTGTGGGATTGCCTAAGGTCGCTTTTGATAAGGATCATTTGTGCACTACATGCCAACTAGGTAAACAACATAAGAAAAGTTTCCCTTCCATCTCATACATTCCTTCGAAAAGAGTACTTGAACTCTTACATATTGATCTCTTTGGTCTAATCAAGCCATTAATTTTAGGTAGAAGAGAATATACCATGGTCATTGTGGATGACTATTCTTGATATACCTGGGTTCTCCTGCTGACAAGCAAGGATGAAGCTTTTGACTAATTCTCCAAAACATTCATCTAGATAGAAATAGAACAGGGCATAAGCATTGCACGCATCCAGAGTGATAATGGTGGAGAATTGAAAAATAAGCTTTTTGCTAATTTTTGTGACTCTAAGGGCATTGAACACAACTACTCTGCCCCTTTCACTCCACAACAGAATGGAGTTGTTGATAGAAAGAACAGGACCATAATTGAGATGGCTAGAACAATGCTTAGTAAAAATTGTTTGCCAAAATATTTTTGGGGAGAGGCCGTAAATATAGCATGCTATATATTAAATAGAGCTCTCATTAGATAGACCATCGAAAAGACCCTATATGAAATCTGGTAGGGAAGAAAACCCAAAATTGGGTATTTCAAAGCATTCAGATGTAAATGCTACACCTTAATGATAGAGAGCAACTAGGAAAATTCGATCCTAAAACTGATGAAGCAATTTTCCTTGGCTACTCAACATATGGTATGGCTTACAGAGTCTTCAATAAATGAACCCAAACTGTGGTAGAGTCTATACATGTAGATTTCGATAAGACTAACACTACAGGAAAGAAAAGCTACACTCCAGAAGATCAAGTTCCTGAAGCCGAGAAATTTGGAGAAAAGAAGGAAGCAGGAATTCCCGATTCACTTCAAATTAAGAAGTACAAAGAGGAAGATGAAGGAATATCCTTTGATCCAGATGTACAACAAGTTAATCTTAACCTACAGGAGATTGACTTTAGTGAGGGCCAAGAAGGAATGGTTGAAGCTGAAATGGATCAAGTCCCAGTTGAACATGAAGGCCTACAAAGAGAGATTCGGACCCACAGAGATCATTCTATCATAAATATTCTAGATGATGTTCAGAATCCAATAAGAACCAGAGGTCAGCTCAACCGAATGATGAGCCATGCTGCCTTTGTCTCTCTCATAGAACCAAATAAATTTCAAGATGCTAAAGGTGAATAAAGCTGGATGATGGCAATGCAGGAAGAGCTAGATCAATTCACTAGGAATGATGTATTGCATCTAGTTCCCTCTCCTAAAGGGAAATCAATCATTGGCACCAAATGGGTGTTCCGAAACAAGCTTAATAAGTCTAGAGTAGTGGTGAGAAACAAGGCAAGACTAGTTACCTAAGGCTACAACCAGCAAGAAGGAATTGATTTTAAAGAAACTTTTGCTCCTATAGCAAGGCTGGAAGCAATCCGGATCCTATGTGCTTTTGCATCATTCATGGGGTTTAGATTATGCCAAATGGATGTCAAAAGCTCATTTCTAAATGGTGTCATCTAAAAAGAAGTCTATGTTAAGCAACCACTCGGATTTGAAGATCCAAAGCATCCGGATCATGTCTATAGGCTGAAGAAGGCTCTTTATAGATTAAAGCAAGCACCAACAGCCTGGTATGAAAGAGTAGCCTCATTCCAAATATCCAAGGGATATACTAGATGTAAGGCAGACACCACACTATTTATCTAGAAGAAGAAAAATGATATTATTCTGGTCCAGATCGATGTGGATGATATCATTTTTGGAGCCACTGATGAAAGGATGTGTGAAGAATTCAGCTCTTAAATGAAAAGGGAATTTGAGATGTCCATGATGGGAGAGCTCAACTTCTTCCTTGGTCTACAGATCAAGCAGAGTTTGAATGGGATTTTCATTAACCAATCAAAGTATACCAAGGAGATCCTGAAAAGGTTTAAAATGGACAAAAGCAAGCCTATGTCCACTATAATGGGATCAGACACAACCTTATCCAAGGATTGTGAAGGAGATGTTGATCAAAAGCTCTATAGAGGAATGATTGTTTCACTCTTATACTTGACAGCTAGCAGACCTGACATACACTATGCAGTTTATTACTACGCATGGTATCAAGCCAATCCTAAGGATTCCCATCTTAAGGCAGTTAAAAGAATTCTTAGATACCTCCTAGGAACCACTAAAGTTGGGTTATGGTATTCTAGTAATGGAAATTTCACACTCCAAGGGCTCACTGATGCAGATTATGGCAGAGATACTCTTGAAAGAAAGAGTACATCCGGCGGCTGCCATTTCCTTGGAGATTGACTAGTATCATTGTATAGCAAGAAGCAAACTTCAATTGCCTTATCCACTACAGAAGCATAGTATATGGCAGCTGGAAGTTGTGTTGCTCAACTCCTATGGATCAAACAACAACTTGAAGATTATGGAGTGCAATCCGGATGTGTGGATGTTATATGTGACAACAAGAGTGCTATTGATCTATCAAAAAATCTAGTACTCCATAGTAGGATGAAGCATGTCAATATAAGGCATCATTTCATCCGGGATCATGTGATGAAGAAGGATGTTGCATTGGTATATATCCCAACTAATGAACAAAGAGCAGATATCTTTACTAAGCCACTAAGAAAAGATCAATTTGGAAAGTTAAGGGAATCTATTAGAATTACAAATCCAATCTAGGGATAATCCGGAAGACAGCTTCAAAATCAAGCCAGACCCTAGACTAAATCCGGAAGAGGAAAAGCACTAGAAGAAAATTTATTCCGAAAAAATGCGACATCAACAGACAAGAATGACATATGGCAGTAAAACCCAAAAAGGTAATAGTTAATTTTTGAATTTCAAAAGTCCATTGGCTGTTGCACGAGCGGTAAATACAATAGTTATTTCAAAAACAAATTGTTCCAATTCTCCGGTTAATCTAAATTCACCTCTCTCCAAATATTCCGACTACCATGTCATCAATCCAGCCAAACAACTATCATCCGGATTACCAAAATACCCTCTCTTTTGAAACTCTATAAAAATCCCTAAAGTTCATCCTCTTCCTCACGCGAGTAATACACTCTTACTGTTACTCTGCAAATTTGAAAACTCAGAACCCTAACTGCTTCAAATCTTTCCAAATGGCAGAAATCAACACCTCACAAATACCTAAAAACTACTAAATCAGTGCTTCCTACTGATTATCTAGGTGATGAACACCTCTTCAAAACTACCCCCTATGCAACCCTGATTGAGGATCAAAATCTAGGTGATTTCTTAAAAATAAACTGCCCTGCCTACCCTGATCTCAATCGAGAATTCTTTGAGAATCTCTATGCGCATGATCACCACGATGCCTTGTGAATAAAAGTCCAGGGGAAGGACATCACCATCACCCCAAAATTTTTTAAAAAGTGCTTTAACATGAAGAGCTCTGGAATCTTGATGAGGAAAGATGGAGATGAAATGAGTGTTGACTATACCCCAAAACTTTAGCTTCATGTGAACTATTTTAGAGATAAGTTTTCCACTTATTTCCCCAAAACCCCAAGGTACTTGCAATATGCCATGGCAAAACAGATACTAATCCGGAAGGGATCCCTAACTACAGTGTCTTCTTTCCAACACTACATCCTACAGTACTGGGTTGGGTGCGTAGAAGTAAATTGGTCGGCAGTTATCATCAATTACCTAAAGAACCATGTAAACTCTCATAGTGCTCTCATCACCCAAATCCTCCAAGCTACTAGAATTTCTCTCAGCAAATTTGATGGTCTATCCAGAAAAGCCATCCTCAAAAAGAACTTAACGAATCTACTGTATGATAAGAAATGGGATGAGGAAAAGGCCAAGCAAAAGAGGGATGATAAGAAATTAAAGGCCCGTAAAGTTGTGGATCCAGAAGCACTTGCCCCTGCTCCTAAGAAACCTAGAACCACTAAAGCCAAAGATTAAAAGCAAATAGAAGTGGTTCTAGAAGAGGTCGATGAGGACTCTTTACCCCTCACTCAAATTCTAAAAGGCAGTTTAGAGAAGCCTAGGCCCAGGGGGTGATTGATTAAAACCACAACAAAGAAGGGAAGCAATGTGGTTGATGAAATTACTGCTAAAGCCATTGAGGTAGGAAGAAAGAAAGCCAAAAGAAGCCTAGCAGAAATGGAAGATGATGATGAGGAGACTGAGGATGAAAGGCTAGCATCCAAGAAATAGTTTATCTAGAAAGGTCTAACATTTGATGAGACAGTGACTATTAAGGCAGGCAAGCAACAGAAGGAAGAAGATTGGTTGGGATTGTGCTTAGTGAAGAAGCCAAGCAGTACAGAGAAAAAGCTGCATTGGAGAAAGCCAAACAGTCGAAGGGGAAGAATGAGATATGGACCATAGAAATTATTGGACCAGAGGATGAGCAGTTTGAAATTATCCAACAAGTTATCAAGGATAACATCAAAATCGATCGGGAAAGAACTGCAAGACTTGGTAGACCTTAAGGATATGGATACTCTATCCATGATCCTGGAAGCGAACACCTTCATTTTTGCATCCAGACAAGAGCACCTTCCGGAGAATCTACTGAATGAGCAGGCAGTGATCATAAATCTTGAAAGTCTTATAAAGGCATCTAGAAAGGATGTTGAGGGAAATGCCAACAGTCCTAGGCAAATGGTTGAAATTCCTTTAAAGGTAAGTGGAGGGGTGGCTGAGGACAGTTCCAGCAATCTGGGGGTTAAGGAGGAAGAGGTAGAGAAGGTAGATCAGAATCAGACCCGACAAATCAATGAGGTAAATCAGGCCTTAATTAAATTTGATTCTAACATTAAGAATCTTGCTGCTGAAAATAGGGACAACTTAGCTACAGACTCTCAAACTGTAGTTAAGGATCTAGTGCCTATCCCGGATGAAAAGAATCTGGAGGAGGGATTGGGTCCGGGATCCAAAGGGCATACTTTTGAAGTGAACCCTCAGGACGAGGCCAATTCGAAGGAAAGGTTGGAAGAAGAAGAAGGAGAGCGGGAGGATGAAGACATAGTTAGTGAGAATGATAAGGACTAGAGTTCATCCGGATCATCTAGAGATGACTCATCACCGGAAGACAATTTTCCCCCAACCATTGCTCCAGTTACCCTGCCTGCATACAATTCTAAAGACTTTAAGGTCACTGTAGCACTTAGACTCCTACATGAGGCTTCTCTTGAACAACATGAAGAAGGATTTGTGAAACAGAGCCTCCTGACTATTTGCACGCATCTGAAAGCAGTGGAAAAAGAGCTTATATAGTAGTCTGGGTCAGAAATAAAGAAAGAGTTTAGTGTGATAAAGGGGAGTCTAAAAAGGGTTAAAGAAATAGTCATGGCCTTTCCCACTCTAGGGGCCATAACCAAAGCCTCTCTCCCAAATTAATCCAACCCTTAGCGAGCTCAAAGAAAATGTTTCCACAGCAAACAGAGCAGCTAATCAGGCCAATACCTTGGCTTCCAACAACTGTAGGACCATCATAGACAAAGTTACTTCCTCCTCCTCTAAGCAAACAGAGAAAATAAAAGCCTATCTGGACTCTAAGTTTGAAAACTTGTCAAAATTCATATCTGAAAAAGAAGCAAAAGCAGCTCTCCTACTCCTAATAGATCAACATCAAGAAATTTTGGACAAGTTAACCAAGTTTTTTTAAGAAGACCTACCCAAGAAGCTTACTGTTCATGCCGTAAATATTGCTTAAGATGTGTGTGGACAGTTAAATGAGCAAGATAGAGTGGTTGAGCGAGCCAAAGATGAAGTATGCAAAGAAATCGCCGCTGTAAGCATAAGTATTCACAATATCTGGAAGGGCTTAAGTGAAGAAATCTCTCTCCTACAAACCGTACTAAATAATCTCTCCATCTCCGGATCCTCTTCCTCTGGACCATCAATTTTGAAAAGTCAACTGCTTCCTATCTTCCACGACCTCATTCAGACTATTGGGGACTCTGGATTCTTTGGGCAGAAAGGGCTCATAACTCTTCTCAAGGTACTTTTTCCTTACTTTGACCCCAAAGATCAAGAGCTTGTTCTGCACCTTCATCCAATCATCGAGCAGTTTTATGATCGTCTCAAAAGAATAATCCGCCCCTACTATTTGACTCTTCCTACAGTAAATCGGATCATTGATGAAAGGGTAAAGGGCCATCCTGACTACTCCATTTACTTGAATGCATGGCAGCAAGCCTGGGATAATCGAACCTATATGGTCATTGATCCCTAGGATGCAAACAAAAAGGGGGAGGAAAGTCAGAGTCAACATAGGGAGGAAGGAAGTGGAGAAGATAAGGCACTAAGAGTAAAGAAGAGTAGACCATCCGGAGAGATAGTTAAGCTAGCTAGACGATATCAAATGTAAAATCTTTTAATAGTTAGATTCACTCTTATATGTATTTCTTTATCTATACTCTCAAACTTCATGATGTTAACTATTGTTAACAATAGAAGTATACATAAAGTGAATTCTTAACTATCGAAAATTACTTCTGAAGTACAATCTGTTATTATACTAAAACAAACTTAGAAGCTAGAATTGAAAAATGTTGGGATAGTTAGGATGCTAGAATTATGGGGGAGCATTGTAAACGACTAAGTATCAAGAATAATACTTAGATCATAAAACCCTCTCTTTCTTATTCTTAGTTGACTAATCCAGATCAGGTTTGAAGTAAACAAAACCTAAATATAAGACTTATCCGAATGATTTAAAGAACTAAAGCTATATCATCCGGAAAGTTAAGATATTACCAAGTCCTAAATAAGGCACTCAAGTCGAGACAAGTACCTAAGCATAAAAGGAATTATCTAGTTAAAGTTTGGAAAAGAAATAAACTATTAATTATCACGACTAGCATCCGAAAAAAATGATTGAAGTTATAGCAGAAGAAGGCAGATCCGGAGATCTAGAGTCTGAAGATATCTAGAAGACTACTATATCAGACAAAGGGAAAAGTTTCAAATATAACTTTCCCTCCACCTTTTGGTCTATGAAGTCAAAGTTCTTTTCCTAAGACAAAGACAAAATAACAGCTTATAAATTTTAGGGAAAGGACAAAAGGACTGACACCGGACAGAAAAAGCTAACTACCTTTTTTCTCCTAGGCCAATAAGGAGGCGCTTGGAGCTCACACCAAAATGTAATTGGTATAAAAGTTGGTGCATCACAGAATGCCAATGAAAATGATCACTGATAACTTTTCAACCTCAATCCCAAGACTCTAAACGGGTCAAATTACAGTCTAATAGATTGATCAACGGCTCTAAAATTGCCACCTATGTCCTGATGAAGAGTGAAGATTTATTTCAAGTTAAACAACCCACAATGGCTACATTTATGATTGAAGCCTATAAAAGGAGCTCTTTACCATTTAAGAAAATACACTAGTTGATTTATGGAAAAGAAAGTAACAAAGCATGGTCATTTCATCAGTTGGTATAATCCCTCCAAGAATTAATTAAATTCCACATCTGTTGTAAGGATTCCTAAGTGAACTATAAACTTAAGGAAATCCAAAAACCAAAACCTTTGTGAAAAACAAGAGTGTAAGAATCTCCAACTTGGGTGAGTTGTGAGATTGGGATATAACTTAAAGTAGGTGCTTTGAGTGGGATCTCCCTACAGAACTTAGCTTAGATTCAAGGTAGAAGTCTAAGTGGTATATCCTATTAAAGACTAAAGGACTCAGCTAGGAGTTGGTGCATCTAGTGGTATATCCTACATCCGGAAGTGGTTACCATTCGAAGACAATTTGTAAGGCTTGATTCCTGCCAGTTGGAAAGAAATCCACTAGTGAAAAGCTCAGAGAAAGGAAACTCTGGGGACTGTAGTAGACGGGGCTGAACCAGGATAAAACAATCTTCTGTGTTTGATTTCTCTAACCTTTATCTTTTGCATTATATTATCATAACTGCATCATCCGGATCCATCATCCAGTTCATAATCAAACTAGCTACACTGAGACTTTTTAAAGTCTTTATATTTCGCAAAAAAGGGTCATTCACCCCCCTCTAACCTTATAAAGACCCTTACAGGGACCAATAATAGCTTAGAGTTATAACATGCTTAGGTTATAGCTTACAGTTATAACGTGCTTAGTATAAAATGTATGTGCTAGGATATAATTTAGAATTATGGTATACCTTGACTATGCATGCTAACCTAGGTGCTCCTGGGGACAGGGACAAAATTTTGAATTTTTGTCGTGCCTGTTACGCATGTTCAATTTGACTATTAGTTCCTAACAACTTTAGGCTAGGATGATTTTAGGATAGTTTTGAATGAGTTTTGATTGAATTTGGATGATTTTGAATTTTTTAGGAAGTTTTTTTTGCATTGCCACTATTTACAGGGACCCGCACGAGTCCTATTTTTTCTTTGGGAGCCTTATAGGGACCGGTAAAGGTGGGGCTTACCCATACGGGTCCTGTCCTTAGGGATAAAATTCCTGATGTTTTGCCTTTTGCAATTCTTTTCAAATTTCTGATTTTCCTGCTGTATCCTAACCTTGTTGAACTATAGTTTTACCTTTGCAGTTTCAATATAAGAGTGTCGGAGCCCTGAACTTCTACTAGAATTGGTACGAGGAGATTCGTACCACGGGAGATAACGAGCTACTAGCCCATATTACTTCTTTCCACTTCAGCAACATTGTCAAGGCCATCTATCTCGGCTCTTATGGAGAGGTGGTCAGAGATGACCCATACATTCCATCTACCAATCAAGGAGGTTACCATTTCTCCCTCGGACATGTGCACCCTGATGGGGCTAGATTGGAGAGGGGATATCATCCACTTTGATGTCTACGCCGATAGGTGGCATTCTTGACCTAAGTTGAAGGCCTGTAGAATGAGATTACTTGGGCTTCATCATGAGGGGGACAGACAAGCTTAAGTACAGGGACCTGCATGACTATTGGACTAGGTAGCTATGCCCAATACTGCGGAGAGGAAGGATCAGTATGCTTGGTCTTTCCTGATGACCTTCCTCACTACCTTCTTCTTACTTGTCTATTTAAGTAACCTCAACTATGGTTTGGTCTTTGCTGTAGAGGATCTTGCCGTTGTGCCAGGCAAGAATTGGTATTGGGCCATCCTGGCATAGTTGTACTATGGGTTGGATGTTGGTGTTCAAGATCTGAGCTGAAGATCTGCCATCTTATCTTGCTAGTAATTCTTGAACTGATCTTTTATACTTTAACCTTTTATTTAAACTGTGTTGCAGCTAACCTTTACTTTGCCTTACAGATTTGGGCATTTGAGCACCGATTTATGCCCAACTCGGGCTTGCCCATGTAGCTTGAGATGTCATACATTATATCTAGGTAGATGGTGCCTTGGTAGGGCTAGGCCTTGGCTATAGCGCAATACAAGGAGTTCCTTCACCACATGTGCTTTGATCGGGTAAACTTCTTTCATGTTAAACCTGTGTCTTACATTTCAACAAACCATTATTAGAAACTATATTTACGAGGTTGTGATACTTACAGTGCATTTGTTTTGTGCAGGTCATTCGAGACTCATGGGATAGGTTGGATACCTATGGGGATATTGAGAGGATGCAGGCTGGCGTGGATGACCGCCGCTTCGTCCTAGAGTCGGCGCTTTGTCTAAAGTGGTATTTTGGTGAGTGGGTCTAGGGCTGGTGGACTAGTGCTATAGTGGAGAGGCCAATTCCTCCACTGATTCTAACGGGCATTTTTTGGCCACACTTGATACTAGGGACAGACCAAGGACTGTACCTGCTAGGTGAGGGGGCTTGAGTGTTATCAGTAGAGGGCTCTTACCCAGAGTTTATTGACTCCTCTCTCCTTCCCCTTGTGAGAGGATCCATTATACCAATATCCCCCTCAAGTTCCACTGGAGCGATAATGATGATGATGGTGATGATGATGATGACGATGGTGGACCGAGGGGTGATCATAGGGGTCCTTTTAAAGTTCGGGGCGCCGAGGGCTCAGCTAGGTCCACTACTTATTCTTCTCAGGTATCATCCTAACTTAGACTTTGTGAATACCTTGTTATTTCTTGAAATTGATTGTGGTCTTGAGTGTAATCCTTTTATTGTCAAAGCCTCCTGCTTCATACGGAAGAGGCCCGATGCCGCTGCTACAGGTCCTGAGCCACCAATAAAGTGGTCTATGCTTTGGGGACCTTGACAGTGGGGGTCCTCTGAGCAGAGCTAGATACCTTCTTCTAACTCCTCGATCATTCAGGGAAGCAAGCTATTAAGGAGCTCCTGGAGTCAGTCCAATCCATTAGTTTCACCTCATCCAGCTCCACCCATGTAAGGAATTTTTCTCATTAATCTTATCCTTTATAGTGACTACTTAGAATGTCCTATCCTGATGCAACTTTCTCTTCTAGGTGACCATATCTAAGGCTAAGAGGATTTCCAGGGGCTACTTCTCTATGAGAAATCTGTTATTGGCCCAGGTTCCACTAGCCTCGGTGAGTTTCTTTTACTTGTAAAATTTAACAAACTATGCATGATGCATGGCATGACATTTGTATATGTGTTTATCAATCTTATGATTTCTATTGCAGACTCTACTGGCCATGGAGTGCAGTAAGTCTACGCAGGACTTGGATGCTTTTAAGGAGAGGGCTAGGTTCCTAGAGGAGCAGCTACGGGCAGCCACTGCTGAGGCAGACCAGGCTAGGGTAGAGACTTCCTAGTGAAGGTTGAGATAGAGGCTCTACAGGGCCAGCTAGCGAGGATGACTGGGAATAGAGAGACACTGGATCCATTTGATTTTAAGTCCGAGGATGATCTTACTGCCTATGGAGTGGCGCCGATAGTGACTCAAAGGTTTGGAGCTAAGCAGGAGGTGGACCAGCAGGCTGAGGGAGCTAATGTTGCTACTAAGAGTACCTCAGGGGCAGAGGACCATGCGATGGTCAATATGGATGACCTGCTAGTGGATACACAAGACTGCACCTCGGAGGATCGCCAAGTACAGGATCCCCTCCTAGCTTACATTGATATTAACTTTTCATTTTCTTAGACATTTGATACTTTTGGGGCCTGCATGGCTTACTTTTATGTAAACTTGGATTGGTACTTTTGACTTTCAAATTTTATGCATGCTGATTTTTATTTTTCTCAACTAAAACAATTGAACCTTGCTACTTATGGACCCGTATTACTTCTTGGCATGGCAGTTCTGGAACTAACACTCTCGGGGACACATGCTATCAAGCTGGTTCCGTAGTGAGGGGGCTAAGCGATGTTCTAACTTCTGCATAGGCCATTGAATGTGAGATGACTTATCGAACGTTTATTTTTCTTTCTTTTTGTCCTAATTTTTACCTGAAGTATCCTTGACAGCTCAGTCCAGCAAACTTTTTTTTTTGCTTTAACTTTTGCCTAGACCGCCCTTTCAGGTTTTTGATCTTGCAAGCTTTTTCTTTTTTTTTTACTTAACTTTTGACTGCAGGCTTTTTCTTTATTTTTTTCTGCCTTAATTTTTGTCAGGACCACCCTTTTGGGTTTTCAATCCCGTAGGGTTTTTCTTTCTTTTTCTTTTCTTTTGTCTTAACTTTTTCCTGGACCGCCCTTTTGGGTTTTCAATCTAGTAGACTATCTTAATTTTTGCCTGAATTATCCTTGGTGGCTCAATCCAGCAGACTTTTTCTGAATTTTGCATGGGCCTGATTTCTTTTGTTACACATTAATACTTTTATCTTTTATTGGATTACATATGTGTAGTGAAGAGAATAATCTATGATGCATAACCCGTAGACAAAAATTGATGGCCACACACCTACGATTATTTCACCTAGAGACATGCATGCATTCATAAGACCAAGATTCTTAGCAATATCATAACATGTTCATTGATGAAGTTAACTTGAGTACATAGGCAATGGTAACAATTTCCAATGGTTAACTCCTATTGCCTACTGGTCTTTTACAGATTTTCCATAAGGCAACTGTCATTTTTCTCTCAATACCCTAACTTTTGCCTAAGCCGTCCTTTTCGGGTTTTCAACTTAGCGGGCTTTATTTGCATTGGAGTACCCTAATTTTTGCCTGACCGGTTTGCGAAATACCGATCAGAGGGTTGCACCCTAATTTTTGCCTCGAGCAGTAGAGGACCATTCGTTGGGTGATTTATTCTTTATTTATTTTTATTCTAATTGATACTTTTTTATGATTTAATTCTTTTGACCTAGACATGATAATGCTTAAGCCTATCTTGATTCACTAGATTCACAAACTCATTTTTGTCCATATCTATAAGCTTAATTCCTCCTTTTCCAAGGACTTTCTTAACTATAAAAAGTCCTTCGCAATTAGGCTTGAACTTGCTCCTAGCATCAGTGCAAACTTAAAGTAGCTGTTTGAGAACAAGATCACCCACTTTAAGAGGTTGCTTTAGGAATTTGACTCTGTTATTGTTAGCTCAAGCCATATGCTGCTGGTACATCTGTAGGTGGTCAAGTGCTTTGAGTTACTTTTAATCTATTGCATTCAACTACTCATAGCTAGCCCTTGCCCAATCTGACTCTTTTAACTAGTTTTGAGTGCAACTCTTAGAGATCTTACTTCTGTTTCAACCGGTAACACAACTTCTATTCCATATACCAAGCAGAAAGGTGTCTAATTAGTGTAGGTTCTTATACTGGTGCTATTCCCCTAAATTGCAAATGGAAGTTTATCAGCCCAATCCCTGTAGGTAGCGACTGTCTTTGAAAAGATTTTCTTGATTGACTTATTGGCGGCCTCAACTGCCCCATTAGCTTGTAGCCTATATGGAGAAGATCTATGATGCTCGACATTGAACTTCTTAAATAATTTTATCGTGGCCCCATGAAACTGAACCCCATTATCAGATACCACATGGTGCGGAACCCCATATCGAACAAAAACATGCTTTTCTATGAACTTGGCCATTTTCTTAGCGTTGATACCAGTGTAGGATTCGGCCTCTACCCTTTTTGAAATATAATCAACTGCAACTATGATCAATCAATGCCCATTGGTTGATGATGGCCAAATTTCACTAATTATATCTATCCCTCATGCCGATAAAGGCCAAGGAGTAGACAAATTATGATGTTCAAACTGGGGTAAATGCTGTATGTTCCCATGGATTTAGCATTCATAACATTTCTTGACCTTGTCCACATAGTCAGCATTCACCGTGGTCTAGAAGTTCCTCATTCTCTAGATTTTTCTAGCCAAAGCCATTCCATTCATATGCGAGCCGCAATCCCCTGAGTGTACCTAGGTTATTACCCTTTCTACCTCCTCTTCTGTTAAACATCTCAATAATAATCCTTCGGCCATCCTTTCGAAGTGATCCTCTTTAACTTGATGAAATTGTGTTACTAACTTATTGAGAGTCAGGCTATCTGAACTTGATGACCCTTCAAGACGTTTCCCTTCTTTTAGAATCCTTATGATGTCATCATACCAACAAACGTTTTGCTCTTTGATAGTCATAACTTGAACCTTCTTATAAAATGGGGAATAAGCCGTTTCTATTAAAAGCGGATGGATAGGCTGTGCCTCTTCTCCTTACCACATCAAGGCCAAGGTTGCCAAAGAATCGACCATCTAATTCTCATCCCACGGTATATATTGGAAGATGCATTTACTAAACTTTACTAACAAGTCCCAAATCGCTTCCCCATACTGCCTGAGCGACTCTTCCTTGATTTCCCATTCCCCTACAACATGCTTTATGACCAGAGCAGAATCTCCTATCACCCTGACTTCCTTTGCCCCTAATTCTAAAAGGGCACCATGACCGAAGAGGCAAGCTTTATATTCGGCCCCCGTAATTAGTGACTGAAAATTCCAATGGCTTGCTCAACAAGATAACCTCACCTTGCAGTGTGATGATGATTACCCCAAGACCGGCCCCCTTTCGATTCATAGCCCCATCGAAATACATGATCCACTCAACCTTCTTCACTTCTACTGCTGCTAACAGCACATCGGGAAAGTCCTGATTTTTAACATAATTAGACTCTATAGGTTGACTTGCCAAAAATTCAGCCACTACTCTTCCCTTAATGACCTTCTTTGTGACATACCCAATATCAAATTCAAATAATAGTAGGAGCCAATGAGAGAGTTGCCTTGCTACTGTGGGGGATTGACAAAGATACTTCATTGGGTCCACATGTACAACTGCTTGAATTTTGTAGGACTGGAAGTAATGCCTTAACTTCTTGGTCAACCATACCATTGTCGTGCACTTCTTATATACTATCGTGTATTTTGTCTCATATTCTAACAATTTCTTAATCAAATAATAGATGGCATGCTTGCTTTTATCATCTTGGTCTTGGACCAGCATTACCCCTACGGATGACTCCTCTATGGCTAAATAGAGAATCAGCGGCTTATCGGGCATCGGAGGTTTCAAAACTAGAGGGTTCATGAGATAAGCTTTCATCTTATCAAAGGCTATCTGGCACTGCTCATTCCATTCCATCGGTTGTTTCTTTCTCAACAACTTAAAGATTGGCTCGCATACTATCATTAACTTGGCGATAAAATGACTCACATACTGAAGTGATCCAAGAAACGACCTGACTTCCCTTTCGGTTCTAGGAATAGGCATTTCTTGAATAGCTTTAACTTTGTCGAGGTCAACCTTGATCCCTCGTTGACTGACAATAAGGCCTAGGAGCTTCCCGGAAGTCACCCCAAACACACACTTTTTGAGATTTAAATGCAGGTTGTATTTCTCGATTCTGGTCAAAAACCTTTCCAAAATCTCAGGGTGCTCTTCCCTAGTATTAGACTTTACTAACATATCATCTACATAAACCTTAACCTCTTTCTGGATCATGTCGTGTAGTGAAGTTGTCACGGCTCTTTGATAAGTTGCCCCTGCATTCTTCAATCCAAAAGGCATTACCTTATAACAATACACCCCTGATTCCATGATGAAGGCTATTTTAACCTTGTCAATAATGTCCATAAAGATCTAATTGTACCCAAAAACCCATCTAAGAATGAGTACATCACGGCTCTAACAGTATAATCTACTAGTACATTGATGTGTGGCAATGGGAAATCATCTTTTAGGGAGGTCCTATTTAAATCGCAAAAGTCAACACACATTCTGACTCTTCCATCTTTCTTAGGGACTGGGATGACGTTCGCTGACCATGTCGGATACTTGATTACCTCGATGAATTTAGCCTTTAATAATCTAGTAACCTTGGCTTTGATTTTATTGGCCCATTTCGAGCACAGCCTTCTTAACTTCTGTTTGACTGGTTTGAACCTGGGATTGGTTGGGATATGATGCTCGGTAATTTGGTGATCTACCCCAGGCATGTCCTCGTACGACCAAGCGAAAGTGTTCACATGTTTTCTAAGCACTTTTATCATCTCTCTTTTTTTGATAGGAGTTAAGTCATTGGATATAGTAACCATTTATGGATTTTCCTTAGTTCCAAATTAATGTCATGCAATGAAGTGCCATGAATGCAAAAAATGTTATGCATATGGTCAGATGAATACATGGTACCGTCAGGCAAAACATCAAATAAGTAAGCAAAATCACTATCATTATTATTAGGATGCCCAAAGGCTACATCATTTTCAATACATATGATTGCATTATCATCCTCCATGGGCGAACGGTCTTCTTGGTCGCTCATCAGGCTATGAGTCAGGTCACGATCCAGATCTTGCAATCATTTCTCTGTCAATACATTGTCCACAGTTTCTCTTATGACTTGGGCTATATTCCTCAAGGCTTCCTAAATTGGTGTCTTCTTCTTATCCCCCTAAGCATGATATGGCGTATATTGAAGTGGTGAGGGTATCTATAGCTTTATCCACTTCAATCTTTGATGGGTCATTGTCTTCCATTTTCTTGAAACATTTTTCTGCTTCTATGGAAATGTCATAGCTCTTAGAAATAGTCTTGTAAGATTTAATAAATTCTATCTTGCAGAGGTAAGGAGATAACCCAAAGATAACTCCTTCAAATGAGGTTTCTTTTTAAGAGTTACCAAGGCTATTAACCATCTCTTAAAGTAATCATGAACAAGTTCCCTACTCCGTTGCTAGATTGTTATAAGGTCAAATGATGCGCTTCCACACCTCACCTTCCTCTAATCTCTAAGTTGATCATATCTACTTACTCCCCTCTTCTCTAGGTCAAAACCTTTCCCTTTGTCAATGAGTACCGTGATGGCTTTGAGGAGATCCTCACATACTTTTGATGGGTGTTCAGAGCTGACATGATATACACAGAAATTTCCCCTCTCCTTAGGCTTTGGGTAAACATATGGTTGAAGATGATCAATCAACTTGTACTTCTTCAACTTCTTGAAGAGGCTAAAAAGAGGAGTACCCCAAGGTGAGATATCATCGAGAGTCATAGGATGAACCTTCTGGTCGTGAGTCATACCATAGGGTAAACCCATGAAATAAGAGAGGATTGCCCCTTTGGCATAACCATGAAGTCGGGTAACTAACTCAGATCCTTGCTACAGTGAACTTGCAACATGGCCTCTTGACGAAATAGGCGGGACCCATTACTAGCTATGAGGAGCGTTGGATTTGCTGGTTGAATAGAGCGACCAAATTGAGCCATAGATGAGCTTGGAGTGAGCAAACTTGTTGAACCTTGAGCTGAGGTGGTAACAAAAAGATCAGTACATGTATGGGATGCATTATGGATGCATAAATTACAACGATGCATGGTGGTGCCAATTACAAGGGAACGTAACACAATACAGGTGAAGCGATCAATTCCGTCCTTATTTCTCCCACCAGTTCTAAGGGTATTCTTCCTTAGTCTAATCTCACACAAAAATGGGTACCTAGAAGGTAAAATTCTAAGGCTATCGATAAGAATAGCAGAGGGATATATCAAAAGTTTGATGTATAAGGTTCCCATCGCATCAAGGCTCTTTTAGAGGGAGATGGCAATGAGTGCTCCACCCACTAGAGTGTCCCAAATTCCTGGCGGGCATGGGTGTCACTTTTGTAAGTTTTGCAGAAAAATAGGGCACCCTAACCTAGTGTTAGAAGAAGAGCGTATCTAGCTAAAGAGAGAAGGAGATAGGAAGATAGAGTGTAATAATTTTCCCAAATGATGAAGAAGAAAATGGGTTGAATTAGCTAAATAATTTTTGGTGCTCATCTTAATCTTTTAAGCTTTAAAAATAAACCAAAATTTTGCAAGTTAAAAGATTATATCCCCAGCAGAGTCACCACTATAAGGTGTCGATGACTTATGGGTCTCCCTTGGTGCCTGGATGAGAGGTGAGGCCCATTGGGGGTTAGTTGGATTTAGGCGTTATGAAACCTTTTTAGTTCAAGTTTACACAATTAGCCAATTTTAATGAATAAAAGAATCGAGACCCAAATCTCGATATAAATGATAGAGTCGCCACCCAAGTTGTCTACTTGGGAAAGAGTTTTGGTATGGTTCCCACTGGGCGGGAGACTCATACCATTTAGATCAGAGATTCGGGTATCGGATGAGTCACTTATTTTTCATTTAGCTAATTCAAAATTACATTCACCGCGTAGAACTTTTTTGTTTTCATCATTTGGGGAATTATCACAGAAAACCTATTTTTCTACACTCTTACACACTCATTACATGTGTTTACAGATTACAATAAAGCACAAGCAATAAATGGGGGAACAAAAATTACAACTGGAGAAAAATGGGGGAATTGTAAGAGAACCTATACATTTGTTCTAAGTAATAAAACATAGTAAAAATAAATTCCCCTGTATCCACAAAGATTAGCGCAATTTATAGATCTCATAAGTCAGGATTTCATTAGGAAAAATGTGATTATGTAAGCATGGTGGTTTTATGACTGATAGTACAGAAGGCTTCTAAGATCGGACAGAAATAACGACTCTTCAACGTATTTTGTTGTGAAAACACATTTTAACTTTTGTAGGTTGATTTACCAGATTATTAGTGAAAATGATTACAAGGAAAATGGTGAGTCAGATTGAATTTAACTAATTAAAAATGACTTTTGGGTTCTGTTGGGGGCTGGTACCTGTACAGGTGGGTGGAACCCGTATGACTATCGGGGTGGACTGGTATGGGGTATGGGGGACCTGTACGGGTCTTGTCTGGTCCTGAACAGAAACTCAATTCGATTTAGCTAATAGATTAATGAAGGAAAAGTGAAATAAAAATGGGATTTCCTTCCGTATGAGTATGGTGCTGCAGCTTAATATCCCAAAGGATGTAGGGTGCCAACAAGCCTTATATAGGTTAGGACCAGACCGAAAACAAGAATAAAAGAACAGATATAATAGAAGAGGCAGAGAATAGTGATAAAATAACTGAGGTGTGAGTCTCTTTGAAACTCAGGAGCGTTACCTTTACAATGTGAATCCACTTTAAGGCAATCCCTTTGTTGTTGAGAGAGTCTAGCCAAAGTAGGTGATGAAATGGATTATTTGGGTGAGTATTTGTCTGGACAGAATCTCCCTAAAATCCTAGTAAACGAAGCTAGGAATGAATAAAATATGGACCAAACCTCAAAGGATGGGTTTTCTCCCTATTTTATACCTCCTACACCTCAACTATACCCTTTCTATCCCTATAGAAACTGCTATATATTGCCTACAATATGTGTTGTATATGTCCTATTTTTGTTGAAAAGGTGAGGAATGACCCCTATTTATAGGGTGAAAGGAGGTATGAACGCAATAAATTATGTTCATAACCTGCCTTTTCCCAAAATAAGTAAGGATCTCCTCCCATAAAGCTTGATCATTAGTGGTATGGATCCACTGGCGGATGCATATGGGTCATTTCCTTCCATATGGGTCCCTTCTACGTGTACGGAAGGAAATGACCTGTACGTGTCCACCAGTGGATCCGTACCACCAAGCAGCACCCGTACAACCCCCTAAGCATAGATTATGTCTCTAAACTTTGGCCAAACTCAACTCTGTAGCAGTAGAAACACCTCTGATGGATAACACTTATAAGAGAATGCATTATATAGCTCTCATCATTGTTTTGTTAAAGGATCGTTAAAATATAGTGCTCATAAGTTGCCTAGCAGGTAACCACTCATGACAGTATCGTAAATATTCTTCACGGGAATTGGGGTGCCATAATGTCGTGGGAACCTTCTTTAATAACAACCCAACTATAAGCTTGGATGTAGTAGCCTAGCAACTTCCCCCTTAGTAATACCCCATCACATTTAATAGTTTAGGTCGCTCTTTGTTGTCTCGTATAGATTTCAAAGTTATTAGAGCCTAAACAAGATTTAGAAGCTTTTACCCTTCACATGGAGTAATAAGGAGATGGGAGGTACAAGGTTGGAGTAATGATTGCCACCTATATGTTAACTAACCCCCATTATTGTGCTATAAGTGTTACCATGCTAAATGTTGCCATGCTAAATGATGAATGTTGCCATGTCATTTGCTGTGTTTTATCTTGCAATCATTGTTAAGTCTATCTCATGTGCTTTATTAATTTTCCCCAAGTCTTTTCATGAGGCATCTTATATAGCAGTCGCTAGATTCATGAAAACCCTTTTGAGATGGTATCCAACTGTTATCGCCCTTTAGCCCTATATCCATGATAGGTCATTATGTTATCCATTTTGAGAGATGTCACTTTGATATCTTGACTAACCTCTTCACTTTTACATATCATCACCCTTTTCTAGAGATATTCCACAAATTTCTCATCCGATCCTTATCCATGAACAAGTTACATGTGTCTCCCAATCATCATTTCAGAGGCACCACACTAAGGCTTTGTTTAAATCATTATCACCCTTACAGATATTGCGTTAACATCTCACCCAAACACTAGTGTCATTGTGCATTTACCCATGTTATACCATTTATCTCTAGAGATGTCCCATCGATGCATCGCTAAAACTCATCCTGTCCATATATAGAGGTATCCTACCGATATCTCTTCTTTCGTCCATATGTCTTTGAAATGCATCACATCATGCATTAATCTAGTCAACCTTTTATCAAGCTTGGGTCCTCGAACCCTAGCAAACCATTACCTGCATTACAATGTCTTACTGATATTGCATCCACTGCATATATCCAAACTATAGTCGCATAAAATTGTTTCCTCATAACTGTGTCTATCCTAGAATTTAGGGTTGTGTCACCTTTGTCCTTCATGAAAGTCTTGGAGGAAGCCTTGATTCATTGTATGACTAACGAGTTTTTGTTTTGTAAGCACACTTCACACACAAGTCTTCTCCAAGTTGCATTACATAGCATTAACTATCTCTTGGTAGCCATGTTTGCATACATTCACTTTAAACAGGTTCTTCATCTCATTCATTTATTTATACATAAACCCATGCATGGCTAATCCAACCTTGGTTCTCTCTTAGTTTAGAAAAGGGGCAATGATCGCCTAGTCTATATTATCGAATTCAGTTATCGAGGAAACGGGATTGTCTCAGAATCAGTTCTGAGTTTGGGGTCAAAATCAAGTTCAAACAGTTTGATCAGCATAGTTCCGAGTTTAATTCAGATTCTTCAAAGAGCAGTGAAATGGCTCCTTCCTCTAATGTTGAAAGCATGATGCAAGAGATTCAAACCACCTTTACTTACTTCCTGAAGTTGGATTACTTTAGGGGTTCTATCAATGAGCAAATACAAACCTATGTAACGGAGGCTCTAGAGAAGGTTTCTGAGAAAGAAGCTGAAAAAGGTTCTAACAAAGAGCTAAAAGATGATGAGCAAGAGGCTAAGACCCATCCTAAGACCGATAGCAGTTCTGATGATTTTTATACCATGTTCCTCTATATACTTAAGGGCAGAGGAGGTAAGACCGTCGCTAGTAATGGCTTCAAACTCCTACCATCAGGTTTCAACATGCCTCCCCTTCCCTCGTATAAGGGGATAGGTCTGCCTTTTGTTCATGTGGACAATTATGAGAATGTGATGAGGATGAATGGATTGTCTAACAACCAGTTAGCAAGAATGTTCGCTTGCACTTTGAAGGGGTTCGCCGTAGAATGGTACGCAACTCAACCCAGAGATGTCCGTTTAGATTGGGGGAAACTATCCAAGAACTTCAAGGAATACCATGAGTTCAAATCTAAACTGAAAACCACCATTCAGAATTTAGAACAAGTTAAGCAAAATGAAGGGGAAGCTTTTCGATCTTACTATAAACGAGGGATGTCCACTCAGGCATTATTCGGTAGCAAGCCTAGCTTACCCGAAATGATAATCAAGATGATCTATGGTACCTTACCTTGGTACCAGTATCAAATGGCCCTAGAAGATTATGAGAATTATACCAATATTTGTAAGAAAGCTGAGAAGATTGAAAGACAAGCCGCTCTGAAAAAGCAGAGGGGTGCCACTACCTTATCCAAGCCTTATTCCTTTGGTTACAGGAAAACACCTGAACCTTCGGTACCAGTACTAGCTGCACCAAAAGCTAAACTGGCCTCAGCCATTCAGGCCGATATAGTCGCAGTCCAATTAACTCAAGGGGAAAATTTTAAGATCTCTCCTTGGAAGGATTCCTTATCATTTATATTTGGCAAACTAAGGAAGATCAAGCTACTAGACAACCCGGTTCCTTACTCCCCTCCCAAACCTAAAGATGTTCATAATTTCTATGGCTACCATGTAACCCTTGGCCACCATACTAATAATAGCTAAGCTTTCCTAACCGTAATTGAAAAACTTATCAAAGAAGGAAAGATTGAAGAACCAACATTATGACCTAGCACCCTTAACAACCCACTGTCCCAGTTCATAAAACCAGTAAACATGGTAGGGCTTGACACATCTAAAGCATATATCGTGTAGTACTTAAAAACAAGAAAGTAATGAAAGAGGTTGTTCTTTTAGTGGGTTTAGGTCTCTCTTCTGATTTCATCCTTAGAAGAGTTATCCAGGTGAATCATGCAGAGGCCAATAGTTCAACTGAGGAAAGCTGGCCAGAAGAATTTGGAGCTGAGATAGAAGTAGCTCCTGATTCGTGTTGTATGACCAATGAACCAATCAATCTCAATTCCATCAATTTCTTTGAAAAATCCATCTTCACCCCTATTGATCTTGATGATATTGGCTATGATGAAAGTGAAGATAGCCTGATATACCCTATGAGTACTAAGGATGGTTCAATATCTTTCATAAAAAATGGTAAGGTAATGAATCTTACTCATACTAGCCGTGTTTACCAGCTTGACATTGGGAAAACTACTCAAAGTAAGAGCCAACAACAACCCCTTCCTCCTCCTATAAAAGAAGAAGTAGGAGATGACCCATTGATCAAGCAGTTGAAACAAGTTCAGCCCAAGTTTAGTATCTGGCAGTTATTACAGGAATCTGAGAAACATAGGGTTGCTTTGGTGGAAAGGTTGATGGAAATGAATGTCATCCCCATCACCTCTCCCATCAAGATGTGTAACCTGATTCGGGGAATTACTCCTCCATGATCAATCACTTTCTCCTCCTCCGATTACCCTCCTGAGGGATCTGAACATAATAAAGCTCTCTTCATCAATGTCGGTTTATTCGATAAGATTATCTAATGTATTAGGGTAGATCTGCTCTAAATTTATGCCCCCTTATGGTTCTCCTACACATTGTCTCTCTACATAAATGTTAAGAAATCAAGCATTATAATTAAAGCCTACGATGACTCCAAGGGGAAAGTTATAGGAACATTAGAAGCTGAAGTTACTGTGGGGGAAGTTACAGCTCCTATGACCTTCATGGTCATTGATATCCCGATCATACTCTTATTACTCTTGGGTCGTCCATGGCTCCATTCAATAGGGGCAGTTCCATCCACTCTCCACCAGAAGATTAAGCTGACAAATAAGGGAAAGCTGGTTACTTTAGAAGCGGATAAAGAATCAGTCCTTATCATAATGGCTAGTGAAGATATGGGAGTAGCTATGATAAATGAGGAACCAGATGATAACCTGACCAAGCACTATACCCCTTGGGTTATTTAATCTATGGCCATGAAAGGCTGGAAATGCCAAAGAGGTTTGGGACGTGACCTTCAGGGAATTTCATCTCCCCTAAGAATTCGCTCTCAAAAAGGGAAAGAAGGTTTTGATCTTGTCAACAAGAAGATTAAGAAAAGTAACTGGTACCGGTTCAACATAGTTTCTTTTTGTATGAGGGCCATAGAAGAACCCTACCATGGTCAGCCAGAGCCTGTCGAAATAAAAGATGAACTAGTTCCTAGTTTCAAGATCTTTAATGATGTGTTCGACTTCAGTAAATGCTACTTGATGGATAAGACTCCTGAGTCTCTGACAACCAACATAAAAGAGCTTGGGGAAAAGACGGCTAGTCTAGTCTGGAAGGATACTAATAAGGAAGAGGAGGATGATTATCTTGTTTCTGTTTTTAATGTTTTTTATGTGAACAATAAGGCCTATGAGGCTAATTTATCAATGAAAAATAATCATTTTGCTTACTTGTTTGTTGTCTCACCTAACGACACTGTGCATTTATTTGAGCATTCATATAATGTATTTAGCATACATGATACTTCTATGCATGAACTTAACTTGGGTACAAATGACAATCCTAAATTGGTATATATTGTAAATAATATATCTCCCATAGAGAAAAATGAAATGACATAATTCTTAAAAAATCACATGGTAGCATTTGCTTGGTCCTATGAAGACATGTCAGGCGTCGATCATGAAATAGCTGAACATAGGATTCCAACCAATCCTAAGATCAAACTAGTTAAGCAGAAACTCCGTCGCTTGAGTCCTGAATGGGCTGAAAAGGTTAAACCCGATATATCAAAGTAGATTGAAGCTAATTTCTTAGAAGTGGTGGAATATCCAACTTGGGTGGCAAATGTTGTTCCGATAGCCAAGAAGGATGAAAGAGTTCGAGTTTGTGCCGATTACCATGATCTTAATAAACCCATGCCTAAAGATGACTTCCCATTGCCACATATAGATGTTTTGGTTGACAACGCAGCTAGAGCCGCCATGTATTCTTTTATGGATAGGTATTAGGGTTATAATCAGATTCTCACAAACATTTACGACAAAGTCAAGAAAGCCTTCATCACTGAATGGGGAGTTTACTGTTTCTGAGTTACGCCATTTGGGTTGAAAAATGTAGGCTCGCTACTACCTAGTTATATGATATGATCCATAAAGAAGTTAAAGTCTATGTCGATGACTTGTTAGTAAAATTGTCAACCCGAGAAGAGCATCCGACTATCTTGGACAGATTCCTCACTAGAATCGATAAGTACAATCTTTGACTGAATCCAAAGAAGTGTGTGTTTAGAGTTACATCTGGGAAATTACTGGGGCATATTTTTAGTCAGTGAGGTATTGAAATGGATCCCGACAAAATCAAGGCTATCCGTGAAAAGCCTACACCAAAAATTGAGAAAGAAGTCTGATCATTCATGGGTTCTTTATAGTATATTAGTAGGTTCATATCTCGACTTACTACAGTTTACAAGCCCATATTCAAATTGTTAAGAAAACAATAATCAGTGGTGTGAAATGACCAATGTCAGATACCCTTCAATAGAGTCAAAGCTTACCTTGCGAAACCATCAGTCCTTTAACCTCAATTTAAGGGAAACCTTTGACCTTCTATTTGGCTGTTGAGGAAACATCAGTAGGAGCGATGCTAGTCCAAGAACACGAGAATAAGACAGAGCATGAAATCTATTACCTCAGTAAGAAGTTATTGGAGTGCGAAAATCACTACACTATAGTGGAAAAAACATGTGCTACTATGGTGTGGCTAACCAAAAAGCTGAGGCACTACTTTCACTCTTACCAGATCCAGGCTATCGCAAAGATTTACCCTAGGAATTATTTTTGTGAAGTGCCTACTTTGGCTGGGAAATTATCAAGGTGGTTACTATTATTGTCCGAATTTGATATTGAATATATCATAAAGAAGGTCATCAAAGGATGCATTGTGGCAGAATTCTTAGCAGGTCAGCCAATCGATTCTGATTATGTGGAGAATCTAGAATTTCCTGATGAACAATTAGCTATGGTAGAAGAAGCAAAACCCTTATAGGCCATGTATTTTGTTGGTGTATTCAACAAATAAGGCGCTGGACTTTGTGTTATCATCGTCACTCCTTATAATGCGATAATACCATTATCTAAATTCCTAGAATTCTCGATCAGCAATAACGGATCAGAATACAAAGCCCATCTTTTAAGGTTAGGAGCACTCCTCTCAGTTGGGGAAACTAATGTATTAGTAGTGGGTGATTCCGCGGTGGCAATTTGTCAAGTCGTAGGAGATTGAGAAATAAAAAAAGAGTCACTTCACCCTTATATTGAAGCAGTTTGGGATCTGACAACAAAGTTTGAACAGTGTTTGTATCAGCATGCACTGAGGGAGGATAATCAGATGGCAATTCATTAGCAACATTGGCTTTCCTATGGGAAAATCCTCAGGAAAGGCTGATGAGACCATTGGTTATGCAATCCTCTAAGACAACTTTCTTCGACCAATCACTAATGACAGTGGGACAAATTGAAGGAGATACATGGTATTACAATATAGTCTAGTTCTTGAGAGATGGCTATTACCCTAATGGTGCATCTTAGTTAGAACGTACGACATTAAGGAAATTGGAAGTTAAATTCAGTATGGTTGATGGCATTCTGTTCAACAGAGCTAATAATGGGTTACTTCTTAAGTGTTTAACCAGTGAAGAACCTACTCATGTCATGAGAAACAAGCATTTAGGTGACTGTGGGCTGCACATGAATGGAGTGACCTTAGCAAAGAAGATACAACATCAAGGTTACTATTGGACTACTATAATGGCCGATTGCATATCTAATGTTAAGAAATGTCACAAATGTAAAATTTGTTGAGAAAAATCGCGTCTACCTCCTATTGAACTCTAAATTTGTCTACTCCTTGACCATTCTTAGCATGGGGGATAGATATAATTGGCGAGATTCGACCATCCTCCATAAATGGTCACTAATATATAGTAGTCGTAATCGATTATGTCTCAAAGTGGTTGAGCCTGAATATTACACCAATGTTACCGCCAAGATGATGGCCAAGTTCATTGAGCACTAAATTTTTTCTAGATATGGGATACCTCACCATATTGTTTCTGATAATGGGGTTCAATTCTAAGTAAAAAAGGCAGATTTGATTGAGAAATATGGAATGGAGCATCATAGATCATCTTCTTACCGACCACATGCCAATGGAGCGGTTGAAGCAGCCAATAAGGAAATCAAGAAAATCTTGTCCAAAATGGTTGTAACATATCGCGGTTGGGCCAACAAACTTCCTTTTGCAGTCTTGGAAAATAGAATGAGCCTACATACTTCAACGGATGAACCCTATTCTCTTTGGTATACAAAATAGAAGCTATTCTACCCGTTGAAACCGAAGTCAAGTCACTCAGGGTTGCCTTAGAACCTCAGTTGAAAGAGGCAGATTGGGTCCGCGCCAGATTTGAACAGCTAAACATGATAGATGAGGAACGATTGAAAGCTTTAGATCACTTGCAGATGTACCAGCAGCGTATGGCTAGAGCTTACAACAACCGAGTCAGACAACTGAAAGAACCATTTAAAGCAGGAGACTTGGTCCTCAAACAATTGAGGAAAGTCAACACCAATACTAGGGACAAATTTTGTCCAAATTGGGAAGGCACGTATGTCATCAAAAAGATCTTGGGTCAAAGAGCAGTTAAAATCATGGATATGGATGGCAATGAGTTCGTGAATCCTGTGAACCAAGAAAAACTCAAACGCTCTCATGTGTAAAAAATAAAAAAAAATATAAAAGAAACAAAATAAAGAATAAGCCCGCCAATTAGAAAACCCAAAAAAGGCGTATTGGACAAAAATTAGGGTAGCCTGATGACTCAAGGGGTTCAAGCAAAAATTAGGACTAAACAGTTCGGAGTCACTATCTATAAAACTGTAACTAGATAGTTAGGAATGGGAAACATGTTATTTGAAATTGTTACTAGAATTTGTAACCAATTTTAGCTCATTCAGTAAAAGTGTCATTCCTATCTAAATTCGCATATGAATGTGATAATAAATGTATATTGACATAAAAGTGATTGATTCGCAAGTTTGCATATGTTTCATATTTTTACTCATGCTTCATCTCTCATTCAATGGTTAAACTTAATAAAAGAATAATAAATAATAAAAGAAAGAAAAAATAATAACATTTCCAAAAAGGCAAAAATATCCAATAGACTAAAAAAGTAGGGTCTAAGCAAAAGCTGGCAAATGAGTCTGCTAGATTGAAAACCTGAAAAGGGCGGTCCAGGCAAAAGTTAGGACATATGCAGTTTAATACGTTGAGGAAACAATATAAACTCCCTATACAAAAATTAGAACCGAAAATGGAAATATTGTCAAAAGTCTAACATGATCACATTACACATCAGACTACGCATCTTTTCTTCGCCTCTAGAAGAATAGGTTTGTCACCTCTACAATAGTAGTACCAATCAATGCTAGTCGCCAGTCATTTTTTCCTAGTAGGCAGAGTCTGAATTTTGGCTGTCCAACACTTGTATAGCTCATCGGTCGTTACAATCCTCTTAGCTTTGTATTTCAGTCGAGCATACTTTGTACATTTCACCCACCTTTCAACAAAATGTTCCGACCAAGTAGGAGGATATTCAGGTAGCACAATCTCTCAAAACTCAGTATGAATCTTTTGAACTTGTCCCTACTGTCTGCACAACCTAGGTGGAGAGTAGGACGTCACCATCTATAACCCAAGCAACTGCACCCCACCTGATGATATCTCCAATAAGACATATGAAATCTTCCAACAAGGGCAAACCCAGCGAATCTGAGTTTCAATATGAGGCCATAGGATAGGGGTCCACTTGGCCAATGACAGCATTTAGTGGCCCAATTTGGCAAAAGCGCACTCTGAGAAATTAGATGGGTTATACTTCTTGATGTTTCCTTGTGGCGGTTCCTTCAGAGCCCATTTCTCCAAGATCCATACCTACGAGAAAGCATTTGTCAATATCTGCAAATTTGGAAAATAGCAACCTAGTCCTAACAAGTTACCTATAATAGTGTGAATTGGTCCCCTATATAGCTTGGGTCCCTAGAAACAGCATCCAAATGAATGAGGGTCTCGGCCAAGGTAAAAGCAGCTGGGGATGCATTGTTAGCCATTTGTGATATCAAAGAAATCAACCAAAAAGGTGCCACAATCTCGCCTAGCCCACTTATGTGTTCACTCAGTATTAGTATAGTAACCATGGAAGGCCAAGTCAGTGAACCTTGAAAGCATTTCAACACCATTCAAACACCAAGCAAATTTGGAATCCAGCTGAGTTTGGGGCATAAGCTAAGAAATCCCCAGGAAATTTGAGCCCAAAAATCTGATCTAAATCCTTCTCTGAACCGAAAGATGGCTGAGGTATTGCTATCTTTGCTTGTCGAAGAGGAAGGATATTTAAGATGGCACTAAATTATTTGAACATGGGGCATAGTTCTATACTACCCGAATGAAATACCCAGTTGATTGGGTCCCACAGGGCATAAATTGCCCCAAGAAGCCTAGAATTCACAGAATCATCGATGTAATACCTAATGTTCCATAAACCAAATGGTTTCAGTTTCTTTCATTCCTGTTCACCCAAATGTTTATTGCCTCAGCTCTACACTATAAAAACCCATTGTTCGAGCAAATTTTGAGAAATTGACAAAATTGCAGACTGCTGAAACTAACACCAATACTAGTATTAGCAACAATGGTACTGTTATATTCTTTTATCTACAGTGATCTATACTATTCAATCATGAGCCTTTGCAATAGAGGTACTAGGATTACAGAGAAAATCAGTTGATTTAGCTGTAAGAATTAAGAAAATCAATAAAAAATAACAAAAATTGATTCCTATTCATCAAAGCAAAGTTTTGTACAGTAATAATGTATCAAGTGTTCCAAAAAGAAATACAAATACAAGAAAATGCCTAAATCTACTCTAAGCCATTTACATAATAGGAATCACTGGAGTCTGATCCCTTCGGTCCCTTAGGCTCCTCTGCTCCTCCTTGCATAGCCGAATCGCTGAGCCACTTTGAGCGAAGGTTCCACAAGTGCTCAGCCTCCGCCTTAAAAGCCTCAACTCTAGCAGTAGCACTCCTGGCCTCCACCTCAACTCTGGCTAATCTCTCAGTCATATCCTCTAAAGTTGACTGCAAATCCAAAAAAATCATACATCATTCATTATATAATTGATCATACATCATACATAAATTATTTTAACAGGTTTAGGTAGTTTACCTCCATAAGGTGTCGCTGGGTAGAAATTAGATCACCAAGAGACTGGTAGCCCTAGCCAACTGCTCCAACGCAGCCCGAGGCACCTATAAATCAAACCCAAGCTCAAAATCCAAAAGAAAATGAATATTGAAGATAACAAATCCTCAAGAAGATCAGAATCTTACATGAGTAGTATCAACTGACGCAAACTTCAGTTGATGAGCTGATGGAGGGAGTCCTCGGGTCACCTGTCTATCGACTTATATTGTGATGACGAAAGTGGTATCTAGGGCCATTTGGATGCGACCCTCGACTACTCATGCCTGGCAAGCAGGGGGAGCCACTAGCACCTGATCAACATCAAGAGCCACATTAGCTGCAAGAAGAGCCCCACTACTACCTGAGGTCCTCCCTCTCGTACATGAGGGAACCTATTAAAACATGATTTTAGGAAAAGTAGAAGAAGGTAAGTGAAATAAGTTTGTAAAATCACAAATATGTACCTACAGAGCCGGTAGAGTGGCAGGAAAAGGGATCAATCTCATCATGAAATTAGTATAAGCGCCCTCAATAATGCCAGCCTGATATCCTATGTCATCCCATAAAGTAGCCTAATCCTCCTCCCCAATAAGGTGTGAGTAGAATTGATCAACTAGCGGATCAGTAGGAACCACCTTCTTAGCAATAGAGGCTACAGTCATAAAGCCCCTCACTCTCTCACCTAGATACCACTCCAGGCACATGGGGCACTCCAACACAAAGCGCTGGTCATTGTATAGCTCATGAGCAACAATGACCAAATCCTAGTGACTAGAGCCCTCCCATGGCTCTTGACAAAGCTGCAAAATCATCAAAAGTTAGGGTATAGAATTCTAAAAATCTTGTGAAAACACAGTTTCTACTAATCTCAAATTTAAATTTTGTAGATACCCAGTCGAGGGTAAGACCCTTCTGATAGGCCCGAAGAGCAGTTGTACCCCTCGGTACCTCCTTCTAAGATTGAGTCTAGGAAAATAGAATGGTTGCCCCTGGGGCAATGTTGATGGGAACTGACAGTCAGACTGAACATGCATAACAGGCATGGCGGAAATTCAAAATTTTGTCCCTATCCCTAGGAACTCCTATTAGTTGCATATAAATTAAATAAAGCCTTAACTAAATAATTCTCTCCCTAGGTTAGCATGCCAAAGGGCCAGACATGCCATAATTCTAAATTATATTCTAGTATAAATATTTGATACTAAGCATGTTATAACTCTAAGCTATAACCTAAGCATAAAGTATACTAAGCATGCAAAACAACCTAAGCATAATTATTAAGTCTAAAACGCTTAAAGAAAATGACTTAATAATTAAACGAGAAATAAGGACATACCAGTTGAAGCTTACTTTAGCAAAACTTCGTTACATAAGCCTCCAAGGTAGGAGAGTCTCTATGAGTGTCCACACAAAGCCCACCAATCGAAACCTCCCAATGAGGAAGAACCGAAGAACCTTGAGCAATTTCTAGATCACACCAAAATTCCCATCCAAAAGTATATATATATATATATTCTAAAGATTCAAAATCCACTTGAATTTGGTGCACTGAATAATGGACAAAGAGGGCAAAACATATAGGGGAAGCTAGGGCTCCCCGCATTTAAGGTGGGATGGGGAAAAATCCCCATCCCGCCTTTGGCAACACGTGGATCCTATAGGATCCACATATTGCCCATGCCGACCCGACTTGCTCCGAAAGTTAGGTCCTTGCCACACAAGGCAGGCTCTTACGAGCCTGCCTTGTCCCGTGGACTGGGCCTCACAGGCTCTCCCGTGAGCCTAGCTCGCGGGTTCGAAAGGGCTACACAAGGCAAGCTCTTACGAGCCTGCGTTGTCCCATAGGCTGGGCCTCGAGGGTTGGCAAGGGATACACAAGAGCCTGCCTTGTCCCGTGGGTTGGGCCTCATGGGACTTCCCGCGAGCCCAACTTGCGGGTGGCCTTACTGCAGCCCAACGCAAGCCTGGCTTGTGCTGCCTGCAAACCACGAGTGCTCTTGCACTCGTGCCGGCTCGCATAGGCAGCAAAGCCTTCGGGCTTGCGAGTCCTCTTAGCGAAGGGTCCATCCCTCGAATTTGGCAGTTCTAGCCTTTTCTCCAAATCAAATAAATATTTATTTTAGGACCTAATAAATTTGTTACCAGTCAAAATAAATTTCTTGGTCCAACCAAAATTGATCTAATCAATTATAATTTATTCATGACTCTATTTATTTGTTACGGGTCAAAATAAATTCCTTGGTCTATCCAAAATTGATCTAATCAATTTTAACCAATCAAATAATAATCTAATTATTATTTATGTTATATTTTCGTAATAGAGTAACTCTATTAGTACTTTACTGAGTCCGATGAAGGTCCAATATATGTGACCTTATAGGATCCCAAAGTATTGTGCTGTTAAGGCTTAACCAACTCTTGTTCTAATCGAACCATTGGCTCGATGCTGTGGACTGTGAATAGAACTCAATTACCTTAAACGACTATAGTACGCCTCTAGCAAGGGTCTACCATTCCCCATTACTCAGAATGTCATTTATGCTTATGACTTACTCCCGGTTAATGCAATAGTTATCTAGTGCTATAAATTCCATCCATTCTTTAATATTAGTACCATCAGGTTTATAGGGTTCGGTTAAAGTGTTAACCCACTAATAGCGAGGTTGCTCCAAGCTATCCTAGTAGTTTACTTGTTACCAAAGTATATTGCCTTTTACTATAGTGTGTTTGACTGGAAACCAATTCTATCAAACATATGCTCTGATTAGAGTTTTATAGCAATCATCACGTAAATAAGTGGCCAGGTATAACTCCTTAATATATCTGGAGCGATGGATTTCTTTCGACTACTTAGCTTACTAATGTGCTATCATCACTATACCTATAACACCCTAAATTAATGAGTGCATAGAAATGACCTAAAGTATAGCAATAGTACCACACAAGGTAACTAGCAACTCAAGTACGAGGACATTCACAAAGCTTATTGCATGAAAATAAACACTAATACATTGATATACACACCAAGTGTTTATCTTACTACGGTCTCCAATATATCTTCCAGATATATCCATGTGTCAAACTTAGGGCACCACCTTTAGTCCTTAGGAGATTTACTACTTGGACCCTTTCCAAGAAAGTTGACCACATGCTAGTCTTTCTGCTTCATCAATATACTTTCTTAATGAAACTATGACTAGGGATAGTTTAAACATAATCATAATTGCACATGAAGTAGGTTCACTAGATATAGTCCAACTATAATTTCTCTGACTTCATGCTATGATATGTGAAGGACTTTTGTATACATGCATCAATGAATATATTTAACCAGCTATAATATATATACACAGAAATACATTGATATAAATAAAAGAACAAATGCCTTTATTTATTACACAAATTATTCGTACTATTACATAATTAAGATATATAGCCCTAATTGCCTTAAAGGCATACATCATATCCAACAAACTCCCACTTGCACTAAGGCCAATTAGCCATATGTCTTAATCCCTATGCTCTAACTTGTTGGTCATGTTTGACTTAAGTCAATGGCTTTCTTAGACCATCCACGAGGTTCTGATCAGTGGGTACATATTCTAATCTTATTATCTTAGCATCAATAATCTCCCTGATTATATGATACTTTCTGGATACATGTCTATTTTTCTAATGGGACTGTGGTTCCTTTATCTGAGATATGGCACCATTGTTATCACAATACAAAGTAATTGGATCAGCAGCCTTATGCACCACACTGAGATCACCAATAAATCCCTTTAATCGGACAGCTTCTTTTGCTGCTTTGCATGCAGCAATGTATTCAGATTCCATGGTTGAATCAATAGTAGTTTCTTGCTCGAAACTCTTCCAGCATACCATCACTCCATTTATCACATACACAAAACCTAACTAAGACTTAAAGTCATACTTGTTAGATTGAAAACTCGCGTTAGTGTAACCTCTGATTTTGAGGTCATCTTCTCCATAAATCAATAACACATCCTCAGTCCTTCTCAAGTACATAAGAATTACCTTGACGACCATCCACTGCTTTTCACCTGGATCTAACTGATATCTGCTCATAAAGCTCAAAGGTTGAGAGACATCCGGCGTAGTACATATCATAGCATACATGATGGATCCTACCGCCGATGCATAGGGTATATCCTTCATGTGCGTTCTCTCCTGAGCTTTCTTTGGACGCTCAGCCTTAGATAGGTTTATCCTCTTTGTCATCGGGAGATAACCTTTCTTAGAATGCTTAAGGTTGAACCTATTTAATACCTTGTCTATATATATACTTTGAGAAAGACCTAATAGCCTCTTGGATCTATCCCTGTAGATCTTTATACCTAGTATAAATGCTGCTTCACCAAGGTCTTTCCTGGAGAACTTTCTTGACAACCACACTTTAATGTTTTGAAGAAGAGAAATGTCATTTCCTATTAGCAGAATGTCATCGACATACAATACTAGAAAAATGACTACACTCCCACTAACCTTCTTGTAATCACAATGCTCATTAGCATTTGGGCAGAACTCTAGTTCTCAGATTGTCTGATCAAACCTTATATTCCAACTCCTAGATGTTTGCTTAAGTCCATAAATGGATCTAGCCATTCTGAGATGTAAAACCCCCTGGTTGTGTCATATACACATCCTGATCTAAATCCCCATTTAGGAATGTTGTTTTTATGTCCATCTGCCAGATCTCACAATCGTAATAAGCAGCAATGGTGAGGAGTATCCTTATGGATTTAAGCATGGCTACCAGTGAGAAAGTTTTATCATAGTTAATACCTTCCCGTTGACTATAACCTTTCACAACCAACCTTGCTTTATAGGTAATTATATTACCATCCATGTTTGTCTTTTTCTTGAAGACCCACTTGCACCTAATTGGTCTAACCTCTTGCGGTGCATCAACCAAATTCCAAACTTGGTTCTCATACATGGAATCCATTTCTGATCTCATGGCTTTTAGCCATTTATCAGAATCTGAGCTTTTCATTACCTCATAATATGTCCTTGGTTCATCATCCTCCACAAGATATAGTTCCTTATCATCAGTGATGATAAACCCATATCTATCAGGACCCTTATGAACATGACCTGATCTTCGCGATGATTGTGTTTCGATAGGTTATTCTTAGATCACACTCCCTTGTGTATCTAGAATGGGGTCAATCAGTTGATTGTCTGTTTCTTCCTCTTGAACTACCAGTTCAATATTTCTCCCTCTAACTTTTGTATGTAAGTGTTAGTTTTCCTAAAAGTGAGCATTCCGAGACACAAAATACCTTTTCTACTTTGAGTTGGTAAAATAGATATCCAATAGTATCCTTTGGATATCCAATGAACAGACATTTGTCAGCATTGGCATTCAGCTTATCTGACGCTATCCTCTTTACCATAGCAGGACAGCCCCATACTCTTAAGAGACTTAAAGATGGCTTCTTGTTACACCATCTTTCATAAGGTGTAAAATCAACTGAATTAGAGGGCACTCTGTTTAAAACATAAACCACGCTCTCCAGTGCATATCCCCAAAAGGATTTACTAATATCTACATGGCTCATCATGGACCTGACCATATCTAATAAAGTCCAATTCCTCATTTATGACACTCCATTGTGTTGGGGTGTATAAGGAGGGGTCCACTAGGAACTATCCCATTTTCCTTTATATAATCCTAAAACTCCTAACTTAAGTATTCTCCACCTCAATCTGATTGAAGTGTTTTAATACTTTTCTCAAGCTGTTTCTCTACTTCAGCTCTGAATAGTTTGTAACTTTTCAAAACATTCAGACTTGTGCTTCATCAAGTACAAATAACCATATCGTGATTACTCATTAATAAAGGTTATGAAGTAGGACTATCGTCCTAGTGCTTGAACACTCATTGGACCACACACATTAGTATGTATAAGTTCCAATGTACTCATGGCCCGCTCACCCTTTCCTTGAAAGGTAACTTTGTCATTTTTCCTTTTAAACAAGGTTCGCAATCACCATAAGACTCCTAGTATATTAGGCCCAAGTCTCCACGCTTACGAAAGTTGGTTAAGCGATCTTTGTTTATGAGGCCTAAATGACAATGCCATAAGTAGATGGAATCTCATTATCTAATTTAACTTTCTTCACATTGTTTATATTGAAAACTTCTGTTTTAGTATCAAGAACATAAATGCCACCTTTCAACATTCCATAACCATAAAGAATATTATTCAAACGAATCTGACAATTATTACTTGAAAATAAAATTTCAAATCCCTCTGCTGCTAAACACACAACAGATACAATATTCTTAGTAACACTTGGAATTAGTAACAATTATTCAAAACTAAAACAAGTCCACTTGGCAAAACAAGACTAAAACTCCCTACGGCTAATGCAGCAACTCTGGCTCCATTTCCCACGCTTAGGTCTATCTCACCTATTGCAAGTTTTCTACAGTTCCTTAGTCCCTGCATAGAAGTATAGATATGAGAACCGCAACCAGTATCTAATACCCAAGTGGAATCACGCGAAAAAGTAGCAAACTTTTCAATTACAAACATACCTAAAGTAGATCCCTCTGTAGGCTTCTTATTCAAATGCTCAGAAGCAGGAGCTTTGCAATCCCTCTTCTAATATCCTGATTTCCTATATTGGAAGCAGACATAATTAGATGCCTTCTTTTCTTTCTTCTTCTTACTAATTCTTTTCTTAGCACCTAGTGCCTGCTTCATCTTCTTAGAAGTGTTGCCTTTTCAACCAACAGTAGAGGTTTTTGATCCTTCTTGATCTGAGGTTCTACTATTTTCAGCATGTTGATTAATTCGGGGATTGTAGAATTAATCTTGTTCATGTAATAGTTAGTCATGAAGCCATAGTAACTATCGGTCAAGGACATGAACACAAGGTCAATGTTCAAGTCATGATTCATCTCGAATCCCAATCTATTCAGCTTCTCAAGGAATCCCAAGAGTTTTACTACATGCTGAGAGGCAGAGGTGCCAACCTGCATCTTGGTCCCGAAAAGGAGCTTGGTAGTCTTATACCTCTCTATCCTTTCCCTCTTCAAAAAGAGTTCTTTAAGATGGTGAACCGTGTCCTTAAAGGGCATGTTCTCATGTTGTTTCTGAAGCTCAAGATTCATGGACCCCAACATGATACATATGGCAGTCTCACGATCTTTCTTGTGCTTCAACCAGGCATCATGTTCCACATGATCCTCAACATCAGGTTCTACAGGGAAAATCTCACTTAGAACATAGGCAATTCCCTCGGATCTGAGAACTATTCTCACAGCTCGAAACCAATTAGAAAAGTTAATGCCATTCAATTTAGTGTCAAGTAACATACGGAGATTAACATTGGAAGTCATTTTCAACCTAAGATATAAGAAATGAAAAAGAGTTTAGATATTAGTTTAAGTACATGCGTTTAATATAAGATCTTTTAATTAAACACATTTGTCATACTATTTTCTTTGATATTTACAATAGCCCATTTTATTGAATTTGGAAATCTTAGCCCAGCTAAATTTCCTAGTAGGTAGCATCTATAATTAGTCTATCATAACCGCCAATTTTATGAGCCAAGTCATAATAGTAAGTTATAGTTAGAATCCTATTCCATTTGCATCTCATGCAATTTCTCATTCAAGTTCCCTATTCCTAAGGGATGTGTGCTCTTAGGTTAGCATCTCCTTGAATATGTCTCAGATCTGGGCCAAGCCCCCAATTTTATAGTGGACTACCCCAGCTCTGTTAAGGCAGACCCTATCCCAAACTTTACAACCAATCAATGTGGACTAGAAGGAACGCTTTGTGTAGCACTTTGATAGCCCAAAGAGACCGCATTATAAATTTGAGTAAGGAAGACTACAACTTGCCTTAATATATTTACTTTGGGATTTTATTGGTGTTATCCGTCTTACCCAATCTAGGATTTCATCAGATGGACAAAATTATAATAACTTATTTTAATTCAGGGAATTTTAGAATTAATTTATAAGGTCTAACCTTAGGTAGGTTTAGCTCTTTATTATAATTATTCCATCAACCTAGATTATATGCAAAATAATTAACACTTTTATTTGTTATATTTATATTTCATTTCCTTTAAGCTTTTATTCAATAAATTTAATTTTTTAACTTTGTTATAGAAACATATATAAGCACCATCTTATATACTAGAAGTAAATTAGTTCATATTAATCCCCCAGTTGGTTAATTCAAATTTCACCGATATAGGTTCCCAGGTAGGAGAGGTGCCCTATGAGGAGTAGATGCCAAGTCAATTCCTTAGCTAGAACAAATATGGGCACAAAGCTGAAGACCAACGGATTCTCTTGAACTAATAAATTTCATTCTTCCAATTCATGTAAATTGGAAACATCTATAACCCATGTAATTTAAATAAATTATTTACACTTGTGTAATATGCGAAAGTTGAGCAGGCTTATTCAAAATTATTCATAACCATTTTCTACCCTTGAAATGAAAGGCACAAGTTCATAAATATTGTTCTAAACAATTAAATAAACAAATTATTTCATATAGAAAATAATATTTAGTTCGCTTCTAACTTAATTATGTACTAAATAGGCAGGCTCTGATACCACTATTGGGAATTGACAGTCAGATTGAAAATGCATTACACGCATGTAGGAAATTCAAAATTTGTCCCTGTCCCCAGGAACTCCTATTAGTTGCATATAAATAAAATAAAGCCTTAACTAAATAATTCTCTACCTAGGTTAGCATGCAAAAGGGTCAGACATACCATAATTCAAAATTATATTCTAGCATAAATATTTTATACTAAGCATGTTATAACTCTATGTTATAATAAGCTAAGCATAAAATGTACTCAGCATGCAAAACAACCTAAGCATAATTATTAAGTCTAAAACGCTTAAAGAAAATGACTTAATAATTAAACGAGAAAATAAGGACATACCATTTGAAGCGTGCTTTAGCAGAACTTCGTTACACAAGCCTCCAAGGTAGGATAGCCTCTATGAGTATCCACACGAACCCTACCAACTGAAACCTCCCAATGAGGAAGAACCGAAGAACCTTGAGCAATTGCTAGATCGCTTCAAAATTCCAACCTGAAAATATATATATTCTAAAGATTCAAGATCCACTTGAATTTGGTGCACTGAACAATGGAGAAAGGGGGAACAATATATAGGGGGACCTAGGGCTCCTCGCATTTAATGCGGGCCCGATCCCGCCCTTGGCAACACGCGGATCCCATAGGATCCGCATGCTGCCCATGCCGACCCAACTTGCTCTATAAGTCTAGTCCTTACCACACAAGGTAGGCTCTTGCAAGCCTGCCTTGTCCCAGGAGCTAGGCCTCGCGGGCTCTCCTGCGAGCCTAACTTTCAGGTTGGTAAGGGCTGCACAAGGTAGGCTCTTACGAGCCTGCTTTATCCAGCGGGCTTGGCCTCCCCGCGAGCCCAGCTCGCGAGTGGCCTTGCTACAGGCCAGCACAAGCCTAGCTTGTGTTGCCTGCAGTCCACGAGTGCTCTTGCACTTGTGAAGGCTCGCGTAGGCTCGCAAAGCATTCGGGCTTACGAGTCCTATTAGCGAAGGGTCCAACCCTTGAATTTTGCAGTTCTAGCCTTTTCTCCGAATCAAATAAATATTTATTTTATGACCCTAATAAATTAGTTACCAGTCAAAATAAATTTCTTGGTCAAACCAAAATTGATCTAATCAATTATAATTTATTCATGACTCTAATTAATTAGTTACCGATCAAAATAAATTCCTTAGTCTATCCAAAATTGATCTAATCAATTTTAACCAATCAAATAATAATCCAATTATTATTTATGTTATATTTTTGTAATAGAGTAAATCTATTAGTTCTTTACATAGTCCGACAAAGGTCCAATGTGTGTGACCTTATAGGATCCGAAGTATTGAGCTGTTAAGGCTTAACTAACCCTTGCTCTAATGGAACCATTGGCTCGAGGTTCTAGACTACAAATAGGACTCGATTACCTTAAATGACTGTAGTACGCCTCTAGCAAGGGTCTACCATCCCCCATTACTCGAAACTTCATTTGTGGTTATGACTTAATCCAGGTTAATGCAATAGTTATCCAGTGCGATGAACTCCTTCCATTCTTTGATATTAGTACCAACTAGTTTATAGGGTTCGGTTAAAGTGTTAACCCACTAATAGTAAGGTTGCTCCAAGCTATCCTAGTTATTAACTTGTTACCAAAGTATATTGCCTTTTACTATAGTGTGTTTGACTAGAAACTACATCTATCAAACACATACTCTGATCAGAGGTTTATAGCAATCATCACTTCAACAAGCGGCCAGGTACAACTCCTTAATATATCTGGAGCGATGGATTCTTTACGACTACTCAGCTTACCAATATGATGTCATCACTATACCCGTAATCACTCATAGCACCCTAAATTAATGAGTGCATAGTAATGACCCAAAGTATAGCAATAGTACCACACAAGGTAACTAGTATCTCGAGTATGAGGACATTCGCAAAGCTTATTGCATGATGATAAACACTAACACATTGATATATACACCAAGTGTTTATCTTACTGTGATCTCCAATATATCTTCCAGATATATCCATGTGTCAAACTTAAGGCACCACCTTCTGTCCTTAGGAGATTGACTACTTAGACCTTTTCTAAGAAAGTTGACCACATGCTAGTCTTTCCACTTCATCAATATCCTTTCTTGATGAAACTATGACTAGGGATAGTTTAGACATAATCTTAATTGCACATGAAGCATGTTCCACTAGATATAGTCCAACTATAATTTCTCTGACTTTATGCTATGATATGTCAAGGACTTTTGTATACATACATCAATGAATATATTTAACCAGCTATAATATATATACATAGAAACACATTGATATAAACAAAAGAACAAATGCCTTTATTGATTAAACAAATTATTCATACTATTACATAATTAAGATATATCGCCCTAATTGCCTTAAAGGCATACGCCATATCCAACAAATATCACCCGCTAGCTCAATTGGGGGAAGGACCTTGTACTCAAAGGCCTAAATTTGTAAAAAAAAATTAAGCATTTTTTTGTATCACGTACATCACCAAAGGAATAAAATCATAAAAATCAAAATTAAGAAAGTACCAAAAGGGAGAAATAACCTCACTTCAGCTTTGTCAGGTCTCCTCGAGCGCTAGCATGGAGACCCAAATAGAGTTGACGAAGTACTGCCCAACACCAGTTTAGCTTGGGGACCCAAGTCAGATCCTCCAAAGCTGAAAGAAGCCCATGATGAACGTGACTCGATCCCCATGGGAAAAGGACAGTGGTATGTAAGCTGACAAGAAAAGCTCTAATGTACTGCTTCCTCGAATCAACAGTCTACACTTGTTGCACCAACCAATGATCATGCAGCTTGGTATACTCCAAGCGACCAAAAGTGGGTCTCACGCCCAATAATCCCTTAAAATAATCTAAAACTGGCTCCTCTACATCGAACCTATCAGCATAGATGTTGAAGTAGACTATATCACCTCAAAACCATAACCTAGTCAGTATTCCCATATTAGAAGGAGTGATCATCATTTCTGGGATCAATAAATGGAAAGAATGAGTGATATCCCACCATCTCTCCATGAGCGCCGTCAAAGCAGCGATAGAAGTGTGGGTCCCCTTCGGCTGAAGGCTCTCCACTAAATCCCTGAATCCAGCATCAGCTACACCCTAATAGACCTCAGCATCAGTAATCTTGTCCCACCATTTTTGGCTAAAGGACAAGGATCCTAAGCCCTCTCTCGGATGCTCCCGCATAATAAAATCTTAATAAGTATCTTTATATACCAGTTGCATACACTTATACATGTTGACATGAGGCCTTATCACACTTAGAGTTGCATTTAAATAATAAAAATCAAGAAATCCAATTTATGGCATCAATACCGGTACGGCTCTTACTCTTACCGATACAGGTCCCGTTGATACCAATACCATTATTCCATGATAACGATACCGCTATAAAAAGTGGTGGGAGACGAACAGATCCCTTTCTGCAAGAAAAATCCAAAAATGTGAAAAAAAATAATCAAATCGACTTACCGAGGCCTAGAATTCCATCATCTAAGGTGCTCTAACTACGAGGGAGTCTCAATCAATCCTAAAATCTAACCAAGCATGCATATTTCATTCAATTCAAATCTATTTTGAAGTTTCAAACCTAAACCTTTAAATTTTGAAATCTATGAGTTATAAATCAAGAAATTGATCTACCAACCAGTCTATGAGAGGCATGTGATCTATAGGCATGATCAATAGCAGGCTTGAATCCCCAATCAAGCCCTAGGTGCATCTCATCACCCTCGAGATAATAAGCCCGAGCAACAGACATAAGACGAAGCTTCGAGTCGGGAATAGTGGCTAAAGAAGTCTGAGGAACAGTTCTAGCATTCTTGGAACCCGCCTTGTGAAACATCGTGACAAACGGAATGAGAATTGGTGCAAAATTAAGGTGGCACTATTTATAGTTTTCGAAATCATGGATAATGGTACTATTATAGCATAATAACGGTAGCAATATTAGAGACATCAGTACCGATATTCACAATACTAGTAGACCCATTTCAACATTTCAAACCAAATCTCTGTTCAAGGCAAATAAGGTAAATATTTTGACGGCTAGTTCAGATCACTCCCAAGGTATGTCATTTCTAAGATTAAACCGAACTCAATTTTACCTTTTGTGGAAAGCATAGATTCGGCAAATTTCCACTAGCTTGGTCCCTGACCATACAGCCAAATATTATTATTGTTATAGAAATCATAGCTCTGACAAATTTCTACCGACTTAGTCCCTTACCATACAACCAAATTTTACCTTTTGTTGAAATTATAGCTCCGAAAAATTTCCACTGGCTTGGTCCCTGACCATACAACCAAATATTATTTTTATAGAAATCATAGCTCCGACAAATTTCTATTGGTTTGGTCCCTAACCATACAGCCAATTTTACCTTTTGTGGAAATCATAGCTTCGGTAAATTTCCAATGGCTTGGTCCCTAACCATACAGCCAAATATTATTATTTTTGTAGAAATCATAGCTCTGGCAAATTTCTACTGGCTTGGTCCCTAACCATACAGCCAATTTTACCTTTTGTGGAAATCACAGCTCCGGCAAATTTCAATTGGCTTGGTCCCTGAGCATACATCCAAATAATATTTTTGTAGAAATCATAGCTCCGACAAATTTCTACTAGCTTGGTCCCTGACCATACAACCAAAATTTACCTTTTCTATGGAAATCATAGCTCCAGCAAATTTCCACTAGCTTAGTCCCTGACCATAAACCAAATTATTATGGTTATAGAAATCAGAGCTCCAAAAAATTTCTACTGGCTTGGTCCCTAACCATACAGCCAATCCCTATTGATGCACTGATATTTTATTGCAACACTAACATTTTACTCCCCGCAGAATTTTTCTTTTTTTCCCACAGCAAGGATATTTATCATTTCTTTTTCCCATCAAAGTAGTTTGTTCTTAGCAGATGTTTACCCTATATAGATAGACGGACTTTCACTCCAAAGCAGAGTCAATCGAGTACCATCTCTTTCAAAGGCATTTCAGGTATAATCTCCTACCTTATTCTGTACTCTCTTTCACATGTTATAAAGACTCCCGTCTATTATGTTCTGTGAGGGGCAGTCTATGAGCACAAAATTTTCTCATGCCCCTAGTCGATGATGAAAGATTGACTCTATACTTTATCGTATCTTAATATGTTAAGCTTGAAATTGATTTTGGGAATTGGCCTTGAGAAAATACATTCAGTTCCCCACACCTATATCAAAAACCCTAAAAAATAGTCCTGAGGTGTACCCTATCATTTGACATCAGTACCATCCTTAGTAGATATTGGTACCATTATCCCTTGTAACGGTACCGCTATCTATTATTTCCTGGTTAGTTTTTACCGACTCGATTCAAAATTTCATGTTTAAAATTAACCATCGTCGGTACCGGCTTCTCTAAAAAAGGTACCGGTATTGAATTTTTTGGTAGAAAATAAATCTTAATCAATTCAATTTTCCCATTCAGTTAGAGAATTAATTATTTTACCCAATTTTACCTCTCATTTTTCACTATAAATAGAGGCCTAAAACTAGTTTTTCACATACAATTAACATATATCAACTCTATTATGCGAAATTAGCTCTAGAAAGGTTATTAATGAAGTTCTATCCAAATCATTCCCAAGTTTTTAGCGAGTTTAGAATAAAGAGGGGAATTTATTTTCGCCTAGTTATTCTTTACCAACCTTAAACTCATCTCTTCCAAGCCATTCCTGTATCATTCCAGATCTAACAATGGATTCACAACAAAAAGGTACACAATCTGACACTAAGATAATAATCATTTTCATTTATTTCTTGCTTCAATTTATTAAAGTTTCAATTCACACCACATCAATTGAATTAAACTTGCTACAATTGAACTTAACTATAAATCAACCTATTTTATTTCTGTCTCATCTTCATCTCACTCTTCACCACCAACAATAATCTAATTAACTCATAAAATAAATTATTTATATTTCATTGCCATAAAATAAATTGTTTATATTAAATATTATAAATTGTTTATTTTCCATAATATAAATTGTTTGTGATTCATTTCCATAATATAAGCCGTCCATATTTCATTTCCATAATATAGATTAATTATATTTGGTTTCCATGACATAATTAATTTACATTCCAAAAATGTAAGTAATCCATATTTCATTTCCAATTATAATTATGTTATGTTTAATTTCCCGTGTTATAACATCTCCATTTTCAATAATGCAATTAATTCATGCTTAATTCTTTGTGTTATAATTAATTCATATTCCACTTTTATTCATTTCATGCTTCATTCTTAATCATACATCATTTTCCTTTCTCGCTATTTCCATTACTTATCAATTTCATTAATTATATTTGAGTAGGTAAGTGCTCTTTGTTGTGATTTTGTTCAAGGGATTAGCTTGCAACCCCTGGTACACTTTTCTATACCTCTCTTCTCATTTTTTCTTGATTTGTGAAATTGTCTGCCATATTTGTGATTCTACCATCTTTTTGATTTTGTGAATTGCTAAATTTGCCACGACGCCATTATGCTGGAAGAAAGACATCGTGATCCTTGACAACAATTTTGCAATTTATTCCGGGCCAAAATACAATAATCTTGTTTTAACCTTTTATTTGCAGGATAATTGCCCAAAATCAATTTGTCTTCTATTACGTGTTATAAGCATGCGATAACTACCATAAAATGATGTCATGATCACATTGAGGTGGTGTGTTTTGATTATAATAGCTCTTTTTCTCACCTCATTTGTTAAAATAAATCTAGGAAACATGTTTGACATTTAATAAACAATTTTCGTATTTCAATATAAATTGGCTAAACAAATCGAATAAGTAATTCGTCTACACTCGAATCTCTAAATTAAGGTATAGTTTTGTTCTTGGGATAATGCTATACCAAAATTTCCTAGAAGAGCTGATCTAGGTGGCGACTCTATATTTTAAATTATGGATTTAGATCCATGAATCTTTTTATCATTATTTTAGAAATTATTTTATATTCTCTCCTACCAATTCTACTTACTAAAACCCTCGGCCGAGTTACCGAGTTGCCTCAATTGCCTATAATTAATGCCTCGATTGTCCCAAAAAGGAAAGTTGCCTCGGTTGACCCTAATTGACCTGATAAAATCAAACGCGGCCTGCCTATGCCCGAAAACGTCATCCGCTCACACCATAGAAGAATCATCTATGGGTGCGATGTAAGTTCAAGAACAAGATGATAAGAGTAAACATGTTATCTACTACTTGAGTAAGAAGTTGTTAGAGTATGAGATGTGATACACCATTATGGAAAAGACATGCACCATGATGGTATAGTTGACCAAGAAGCTAAGGCATTATTTCCATTCATACAGAATCCAAGCAGTCGCTAATGTGGACCCAATAAAGTACCTTTTCCAATCACCCATGTTGGCAGGGAAGCTATCTAGATAGATTTTCTTGTTGTCCGAGGTTGATATTGAGTACGTCATAAGGAAGGTGATCAAAGGGAGAGTAGTGGGTGAATTTCTAGCAAACCAGCCAACAGAGTCTGATTATATGGAAAATCTTGACTTTCCCTATGAGTAGTTAGCAACAGTGGAAGTAGAGAAGGCAGAATGGATAATGTACTTCAATGTGGCTGTGAACAGAAGGGGTGCCGGTCTTGGTGTAATCATCATTATGCCCTAGGGAAAGGTTATTCTATTAAGCAAGTGCCTAGAGTTCCCAATCACCAATAATGGGGACGAGTATGAAACATGTCTCTTTGGTCTCAAAGCCCTACTAAAGGTAGGGGCATAGGAAGAAAAAGTAATTGGTGATTCTGCTCTAGTAATAAAGCATGTCATGGGGAAATGGAAATCAAAGAAGAGTCGCTTAGACCATATGTGAAAGCAGTTTGGGATTTGTCGGTACAGTTTGGCCAATGTTTCTTTCAGCACATGCTAAGGGATGAGAACCAGATGGCCGATTCCTTGGCTACCGTAGCATCCATATGGGATAGGGAGGAGACCCAACCCATCTACCCTTTAGTGATGGAAACCGCCTATTCCCCATATCATAAGAAATTTTGAGTCATGACCATAGAAGAATGCAAAGCTCGTTGGAATGACGGCATTACGAAATTCTTGAAAGAAGGAGGATATCCAGAGGGACAATCGAGTTGAAATCGTGTGATTATTAGAAGGTTAGTAGTGTCATTTAGGTTAATAGATGAAGATCTATTTAAGAGGACTAGGGGTGTTAACAAGCCTAGTAGCTCACAAATAGTTCAAGATTTAGCTCAGTTAAATCTATTGGGAAACAATAATCCAAAAAATTATGTTCAAAACAATCATTCGGATCAGGTTTCAAGAAAACAAAAACACAAAACCACTAAGTCCAAGACAAAATTATCCAGACACGTATTGAAGACATGAAAAGCCTAAGTTTGTGAGGAAAGCATCCAGTTAAAGTTTTGGAAAGGAAACAAACTTCAAACCCCTTAAAAATAGCATCCTGAGAAAGACTGATTGAAGAGCATCCAGATAAGTTAGAATCTGAAGACATATGGAAGATTCTACATTCAAGACAAAAGGAAAAAAGTTCAAAATTATCTTTTCCCTCCACATTGGTCTAAAGTCAAAGTTTCTTTTGCATTGGAGAATGAAAAAGTGACAGCTTACATGCATTTCAGAAAAGGATAAAAGGTCTTACTTGGAAAGAGAAAAAGGTAACAACCTTTTTCACCTAGACCAATAGGATGGCGCATGGAGCTCACATAAGTAACAAAGTGTGCTTAGAATTTGGCAGTGCATAAAAATCTAAATTAATGCCAACTGATAACTTTGTCTCACGAATCCCAATAATTCAAACGGGTCAATTATCAATCTAACGGCCAAATCAATGGCTCTAAAAGTGCCTCCTCATACCTGATCACGGTGAAGATTGAAGATTAATCCAACAGTATAAAACAACTACATTTATGATCAAAGCCTATAAAAGGAAAGCTTCACATGTTAAGAAGGTGCTGGTTGACTTTATAAGAAGCTATTACATTTGAGAACGCAAGCTAATTCAATCAATAATCAAAATCTCTCCAAGATCCAAACACTCCAAACTATTTGTAAGAATACTCAAGTGAGTATATAAAGTTGAGGAATTCAAAAACCAATTAATTTGATAAAACTAACTATGAAATCTCATACTTAGGTAAGTATTGAGATTGGGACTTAGCTTGAACTAGGTTAGTTTGAGTGGTATATCCCGGTAGGACTCAACTTAAATTTGGGCAGAATTTAAGTGGTATATACTGCTAAAGAGAAAGGACTCAACTAGAAGTCGGTGCTTTTGGTTGTATATCCAACATCCGAAAGACAAGTCATCATCCGGAGACAACGCAAAAGGACTTATTTGAAGGTTTGTGTCTTTGGTGGTATACCCTATATCTGGAGGAGAAAACATCTTCGGAGATAACTGTAAAGGCCTTATTCCTGCCCTGTTGAAAGTAATCTCACTAGTGGACTTAAGCTAGGAGGAGGAAACTCTGGGGACTGGACGTAGGGAGGGCTGAACTAGTGTAAAATCTTGGTGTTTAATTTTCTTTAACTTTTTACTTTATTGCATTACATTTCGCATCTACATCATCAAGATTCATTAACTCTAGACTAAAATCAAACATGCTATACAAGACTTTTTAAAAGTCTATAAATTCTGTAAAAATGGTAATTCACCCCCCTCTGACCCTAAATACATAGGCATAGGGACCAACAAGTGATATTAGAGCGAGTGCTCATAGCTAAAGATCTAACAATCTCGACCTAAAGGTTCAGTTTTGATCTAAGAATCAAAATGAGTTTCAATAACTCGCAGTTTCTTCCCGAGGGTATGTCCATTACCTGACCTCCACTCTTCGCCGATGGACACTACACATTCTGGAAAAACCGGATAAAGAATTTCATTCAGGCCTAAAGCACATGCTAGCATGGATGGCAATTAAAGATGGTCCATATGTCCCCACTTATAAAGTTGAGGGTATCAACACTAGGAAACCCTCTAATCAATGGGATGAGAACAATTATAAGAAATTGCTTGAAAATGCAATTGTTATTAACATGGTCCATTATGCTCTTAGTGCAGTAGAATTTAACAGGATATTCGGGTGTGATACTGCACAAGAAATTTGGCAAAAGCTTGAAGTTACATATGAAGGAACCAACAAAGTCAAAGAAGCCAGAATTGATCTCCTCATACAAAAACTTGAAACCTTCAATATGGAGCCAAAGGAGTCAATCAGTAGCATGAATACCAGATACACCAATCTAGTTAATGATATGAAGAGGCTTGGAAAGGTGATTACTGAGGAAGAAATGGTGAAAAAGATCCTCCAAAGCCTCACAAAAGAATGGATAATAAGAAGAATGCCACTGAAGAAGCTCATGATCTTAAGTTCTATAGCTATGATGAGCTCATTGGTAATCTCTTAACTCAAGAATTGTCTCTGGAAAGGCATAGCTAGCAAGAGAATAAACCTAAGGAGAAAAAGAAAGGAATCGCTCTCAAAGTAGATTCCTCCAGATCAACTTCATCTGAAATAGAAAAGAAATCAAAGGAATCTCAATATAATAGAGAACAAATTGCCATGCCAGCTAAACAATTCAATAGATTCCTGAGAAAGAAAGAGAGAAGAGGTTCTACAAGATATGATCCTAGAAGATTGAAGGAAAGCTCCTCCAGAGAGGACAAGCTAAGAAATGCTCCGGAAGACAAGAAAGATCCAGAAAAAGAATCAGCCTACTTTGAATGTGGTGAAAAAGGACATTTCAAGTCAAAATGCCTCGAGCTCAAGAAGGATAAAAAATACAAGAAGAAAGCAATGGTGGCCACATGGAGTGATAGTGAAGAAAGTAGTAGCTCATCCTCCATAGAGGAAGAAGAAACTGTAAATTGCACATTCATGGGAGTAACTGAACCAGAAGTAGAAAAATCTAGAAGAAAAACATCAAGGCAGATCACTGAGCAAATCGATGAATCAGAATTAGTAAGTACTGAGGTAAACTCTAACTCTAATAATATCTCTAACATTGAAATTGCTAGAGCTGTAGGAATTGTGACCAATAATGTGAGGAAGAACATAAAAGCCATCAAATCCCTTCAAAGACAAGTAATGGAGCTTGCTGAGGATGTTAAAGTAATGGCATAAGACATCAACCTGATAAGAGCCACAAAGCACATTGATGTTGTTGAAGAAAACTTCCTAAGAAATCAAGTGCAGATATTGAGTGAAAATCTAATCAGGCTAGATAAGGAATTAGCTCTGATGAAGGAAGCTACCAGAAGAAATCTAAGGCCAACTCCTAGGAGAAAACAAAGATCCTCAAATCAAAAATAGAATTCGGAACCCCCTAAACAAAAGAAAGTCTGGAAGCAGCCTCAAGCGTAGAAGCATAATGCTCTACCAAATAAAAGGACTCAAACTCAAAGATTCACTGCTACTCAAAAAGGAAAAGCTGTAGTAGTCTACGATGATTAATCTATGAAGCAAAAGAAAAACTATGGGGTAGAAATTGCTCCTCCAACCAACTACCGGATTCAAACCAAAAATTAAATCCAGATCTATCCAAAGCAGGATATTACGGAGACTATGGGAAGAAGGATCTTTAAAAGATCGATGAGAAGCTTAAGCAGAATTGACCAAATGCTAGGCGCAGGTTTTGTGGAGCAAATAGCCATATGAATAAACTATGTAGATTTAAAAATGGTTATAATGATATTTATCCTTGACCCAAAATGGTTGTTAACCCGAGAGGACCCAAATCTTATTGGGTAGCCAAACTCACTTGATCTATTTTGCAGGTATGTCTTAGATCCACCGAAGATCAACGAACATAGTACATTGATAGTGGATGCTCTGGCACATGACTGGTGATGAGAAAGGCTTCACCACTTTAAATCGAAAGAAAGGTGGAAAAGTAAGCTTTGAAGATAATCAAAATTGACAGATCATTGGATATGGAACCATTGGATCTGAATTAAAGATAGAAGATGTCTCATTAGTTGATGGACTGAAGTTCAACATGCTCAGTGTAGCACAACTTTGTGACAAAGGAAGAAAAGTCACCTTTAACTCCGGAGGCTGTTCAATCATTGATAGTAAGTCAAATCAACTCATTCTTTATGCACCTAAAGTAAATATTGTCTATTTAGTTTACATTAAAAATTAGAAAAAATATATGGTTGGTGTCTAAAGAAGAAGAATCATGGCCATGGCACCCGAGGTTGGGACATGTTAGCATGGACCTCCTATCCAAAGTAGCCAAAAAGGAATTGGTTGTGAGTTTGCTTAAGGTTGCTTTTGGCAAGGATCATATCTACACTGCAAGTCAATTAGTCAAATAAACTAGAAAAATTTCCCTTCCATCTCCTACATACCTTCCAGAAGAGTTTTTGAACTCTTGCACATTGATCTCTTTGGTCCAATCAAGCCAATGAGTTTAGGTAGAAGATAATACACTATGGTCATGGTGGGTGATTATTCTCGCTATACCTAGGTTGCCTTGCTAGAAAGAAACGATGAAGCCTTTGAAAACTTCTCTAAAATATTCGGGTAGAAGTAGAACAGGGCACAAGCATTACACGCATCTGGAGTGATAATGGAGGAGAATTAAAAAACTAAGCATTTTGCTGAATTCTATGGATCCAAAGGCATTGAACACAACTTTTTGGCTCCTCACACACCTCAACAAAATGGGGTACTTGAAAGGAAAAATAGAACAATAGTTGAAATGGCTCGAACAATGCTAATGAAAATAGATTGCCTAAGTACTTATAGGGTGAGGTCATAAAAACACTTCATGCTACATATTAAATAGAGCTCTTATCAAAAAGACTATAGACAAAACCCATATGAAATTTGGAAGGGAAGAAAACCCAAAATTAGGTACTTTAGAGCCTACATCCTAAATAATAGAGAGCAACTAGAAAACTTTGATCCTAAATATGATGAACCAATCCTTGGCTACTCAGTACATGGTAAAGCTTACAGAGTATACAACAAAAGAACTCAAGCTGTGGTAGAGTCAATACATGTAGATTTTGATGAGACTAATCATGTAAGTAATAAGAGTCAAGATCCGGATGACATAATCCTGGATGAAGAAGAATCAGAAAAGGCTCAAGATCCCTTTCAAATCAAGAAGTATAAGGAAGAGGATGAGAAAATCAAGCTCAACCATGATGAACCTCCAAAAAACCTTAATGAAATCAATTTCAATGATGAACAAGGACTAGAAGAAGAAGTTGATGTAAATGAAGAGCAAGCTCCACAACCTCATGAAGAACTTCAAAGAAAAATCCAAACTCGCAGGAATCATCCAATTAAAGCCATTTTGGACAATTTCCAAAATCCAATCAGATGCAAAGGACAACTTAATAGAATGATGAGCCACATTGCCTTTGTCTCTCTCATTGAGGTAAAGAAATTCCAAGATGTGGAAGGAGATGAAAACTGGATGATGGTTATGTAAGAAGAGCTTGATTAATTCACTAGAAATGATGTATGGGATCTAGTTCCATATCTAGAAGGAAAGTCAACACCAAATCGGTATTCTGAAACAAGTTAGATAAATCCAAAGTTGTGGTAAGAAACAATGGAAGATTGGTTGCTCAAGGCTACAATCAGCAAGAAGACATTGATTTTGAAGAAACATTTGCACCAGTAGCAAGATTGGTAGCAATCAGGATCCTACGTACTTTTGCATCATTTACATGATTTACCCTATTCCAAATGGATGTCAAAAGTGCCTTTCTAAATGGAGAATTCAAGAGGAAGTCTATGTCAAACAACCACCTGGATTTGAAGATTCAAAGCATCCAGAGCATATGTACAAGTTAAAGAAGGCCCTCTAAGGATTAAAGCAAGCACCAAGAGCTTGGATTAAAGCAGGCACAACTCTCTTTATCAAGAAGAAAATGGGAAATGTCATTCTTGTCCAAATCTATGTGGATGACATCATTTTCAGACCAACTGATGAGAAGATATGTAAAGAGTCTAGCATTGGTAACTGACAGCCAAATTGAACATGCAAAACAGGCACGACGGAAATTCAAAATTTTATCCCTGTCCCCAGGAACTCCTATTAGATACATATAAATTTAATAAAGCCGTAACTAAATAATTCACTACCTATGTTAGCATGCATAGGCTAGGCAAACCATAGTTTTAAATTATATCCTAGCATATATATTTTATACTAAGCAATTTATAACTCTAAGTTATAACCTAAGCATGCTATACTCTAAGCTATAACCTAAGCATGTTATAACTCTAAGCTATAACCTAAGCATAAAATAAACTAAGCATGCAAAACAACCTAAGCATAATTATTAAGTCTAAAAATACTTAAAGAAAAAGATCTAATAATTAAAAAAGAAAGAAAGAAAACGTACCAGTTGAAACGTGCTTTAGCAGAACCTCCTTGCACAAGCCTGAAAGCATAGGATAACCTCTATAAGTATCGACACGAACCCCAACAACCAAAACCTCCCCAAGAAGAAGAACTAAGGAGCCTTGAGTAGTTGCTAGACTACTCCAGAATCCCCACCTGAAAAATATAGACTAGAGATGCTCGATTAAAATCAAGCTACCCAAAAAGAACTTGCTCAATTACCCAAGAGATTTATCTTTACGAATCTCACTTGGGATTTATACTTTGAGCTGATGGTGCAAGTTGAAAAGGGGGGATTGAGTACCTATTTATAGGCTCGGGGGAGCAAAAAAAACCCCCCATTTTTTATGTTGTACATCCGAAGCGGGTTATGCCCACAGGTCACAAAGACCCGCAGGCACAGCCCTCCCACATAGCGTGCTTTGCATGATGTGTGTTTGCCGCAAGGCAATGCGGGCTTGCCTTGCACGCGAGCTGGGCCTTGCGGCCCATGCCATGAGCCCATCTCGCGGTGCCTCTTTAGGCTGTGCCATTGGGCAGCCCATTTTCATGGGCAGCACATTTTCGTAGCATTGCTCTCGCACCTTTTGGTGTACTTTCACACACCCGAGCCTGTACAAAATATATTTTGTATTCTTGGTCCAATTTAACTGACTAAGGAAAAATTCCCTTTTAATCCCCTTTCAAATAAATATTTATTTTTTGACCCTAATAAATTAGTTACCGGTTAAAAATAAATTCCTTGGTTTATCCAAAATGATCTAATCATTTTTAACCAATTAAATAGTAATCCAATTATTAATATGTTATATTTTCATAATAGAATAAATCTAGTAGTTCTTTACTTAGTCCGATGAAGGTCCAACGTGGGTGACCTTATAGGATCTTAAAGTATTGAGCTGTTAAGGCTTAACTAACCCTTGCTCTAATGGAACCATTGGCTCGAGGTTCTAGACTACAAATAGGACTCGATTACCTTAAATGACTGTAGTACGCCTCTAGCAAGGGTCTACCATCCCCCATTACTCGGAACTTCATTTGTGGTTATGACTTAATCCAGGTTAATGCAATAGTTATCCAGTGCGATGAACTCCTTCCATTCTTTGATATTAGTACCAACTAGTTTATAGGGTTCGGTTAAAGTGTTAACCCACTAATAGTAAGGTTGCTCCAAGCTATCCTAGTTATTAACTTGTTACCAAAGTATATTGCCTTTTACTATAGTGTGTTTGACTAGAAACTACATCTATCAAACACATACTCTGATCAGAGGTTTATAGCAATCATCACTTCAACAAGCGGCCAGGTACAACTCCTTAATATATCCGGAGCGATGGATTCTTTCCGACTACTCAGCTTACCAATGTGTTGTCATCACTATACCCATAATCACCCGTGAAACCCTAAATTAATGAGTGTATGTGAATGAGCCAAAGTATAGCAATAGTACCATATGAGGTAACTGGTATCTCAAGTATGAGGACATTTACAAAGCTTATTGCATGAATATAAACACTAACGCATTGATATATACACCAAGTGTTTATCTTACTGCGGTCTCCAATATATCTCCTAAATATATCCATGTGTCAAACTTAAGGCACCACCTTCAGTCCTTAGGAGATTGACTGCTTGGACCCTTTCCAAGAAATTTGACCACATGCTACTCTTTCCGCTTCATCAATATCCTTTCTTGTTGAAACTATGACTACGGATAGTTTAAACATAATCATAATTGCACATGAAGCAGGTCTCATTAAATATATTCCAACTATAATTCCTCTGACTTAATGATACGATACGTCAAGGACTTTTGTATACATACATCAATGAATATATATTTTAACCAGGTACAATATATTTATAAGCACATCGATATAAACAAAAGATTAAATGCCTTTATTAATTAAACAAAATATTCGTACTATTACATCTATAAGATATATCGTCCTAATTGCCTTAAGGGCATACATCATATCCAACAAACTCCCACTTCCACTAAGTCTAATTAGCCATATGTGTTAATCCATATGTTTTAACATGCTGGTCATGTTTGACTTGAGTCAATGGCTTCGTTAGACCATCCGCAAGGTTCTGATTAGTGGGTACATATTCTAGTCTTATCATCTTGGCAACAACAATCTCCCTCATTATATGATACTTTCTGGACACATGTCTTTTTTTTTATGAGACCGTGGTTCCTTTAACTGAGCTATGGCACTATCGTTATCACAATACAAAGTAATTAGATCAACAACCTTAGGCACCACACCGAGATCACCAATAGATCCATTTAACTAGACAGCTTCTTTTGCTACTTTACATGCATCAATGTATTCAGATTCCGTGATTGAATCAGCAGCAGTTTCTTGCTTAAAACCCTTCCAGCATACCGCCCCTCCATTTAACACATACACAAAACCCAACTGATACTCAAAGTCATCCTTGTCTGATTGAAAACTCACATCAATGTAACCTCTAATTGTGATGTCACCTTCTCCATATATAAAGAACTCATCTTTAGTCCTTCTCAAGTACTTAAGAATTGCCTTGACGCCATCCAGTGCTTTTTGTTGGACAATATGTGGTTATTTCAAAAGAATTTTTATATATTTTCTTTGATATATTTTATTTTAATATATTTGATGTGTATATATATTCATTGATTATACTACTATTATTTTTGTAATTATTTTGTATAATCAACTGGATGTTGTTGATCACATCAACGACCATTAATGCTTTGATTTGGTCCGTATTGTTATGAATGGGTACATTTCGGTTAATTTTAGCATTGATTTGGTAAAATTCAACAATGGTCACTTGATTTGCCAGCCTGTTTTTTTTGTTGGATTAATTGTTTTCTAAATGTTGTGTAACGGGTCAATTTAGGCCTATGTAAAGGCTAATAGTCCTATTTTTTGAGATACAGAAAAATCAATTATCTGCTTACTAAATTGAGTGCTTCTCTTAATCATCTTCAATTCTTTTAGTTTATATACTATTCTGGATATAATTTTGAGTTTTTATTCCTGATCCAATCATCTTGATTGAAGAAGTTGTTTAATTTTGGGAGGAACTTCAAGTATCCTTTAAGGATAGTACTTGCACGACTCAGCTTTTCGGTGTTCAGATTTTCCTACATCAGTTTCGATTTGGTTGTATTGTTTATTTATTTCGATAACAATGTTGTTCTTTTACTTCCTTTTGATCATTTTCTTGTACTTTTGTCATTATTTTCTAACAATCTTAAAGGATATCATGATGTTTTATGAAACTAATGACCCTTTTAATTTTTACTTTTGCTACGAGGAAATGAATTGGAAATATTTTATCACCAAATATACGGCTAAAGGAAAGGAGTCAATATCGAAGGCCAATCTTGTGGAGTTCAATTCTACACATCCGAAAAAAAGGGTATGAGCAACATCATGGATATAAGCCTAAAATAAATAATAAAACTACCTTCAATAAAAATTGTTATATATGTGATAAACCTTGTCACCATGCTCCTCTATATGAGGAAAGAGTTGTGAGAAATGACAATCATGTTAAACCTAAAATGGTTGAAGCAGATGATAGTATTGTTGCGGTCGTTTCTCAAGTGAACATGGTGGCTGATATGAATGAATGGGTTATAAACTCGGGAGCTACACATTTGTGCAAATAAAAATTTTTTTGAGTCTTACACCCAAATAAATAGTGGAGAAGAATTTGTTTATCTCGGTGATTCTAGAACTACTCAAGTTATAGGAAAAGGAAAAATTCTTCTCAAACTCACATCTGGTAAAATATTAGCACTTAATGAGGTGTTACATGTTCCTAATATAAGAACCAATTTGGTTTCTGTGAGCCTTTTAGGAAAAAATGAAGTGAAGGTAGAATTTGAGTCCGACAAAGTCTTAATGACAAAAGGAAATGTGTTCGTCGGAAATGGCTTTATAAACCATGGATATTTTGTTCTTAATGTTTCAAATATTATTAATTATAATGCAAGCTCTTCTTCACTTTAATGGTAGATTCCTTTGATTTATGGCATGTTAGGTTAGGAAATGTTAGTTTACCTTATATAAAGTTTTTGAACTCAAATTGTTTGATTTCAAATATTCAGTTTTCTGATTTTCAAAAATGTCGTATTTGTGTTGAATCAAAGCAAACCAAAAAGTCGTTTTCCTCTATTCATAGGGAGAGTGAATTGTTAAGTTTAATTCATACTGGTGATTTGAAACAAACTATGACTAAATGAGGCAAAAAGTATTATATTACTTTTATTGATGATTTTTCAAGATATACCAAAGTTTATTTACTAAGAAGTAAAGATGAGGCTTTTAATAAGTTTGTACTATACAAAAATGAGGTTGAGAATCAGTTGAATAAGAAGATTAAAAGGATTAGATCCGACGGGGTGGTAAGTATATTGCCTTGAATGAATTTTGTGAGAAATATGGTATTATACATGAGACCACTCCTCCTTATTCACCTGAATCCAATGGTATAGCTGAGAGGAAAAACCGAACTTTAAACAAAATGATGAATTGTATGCTTTTAAGTTCTGGTGCTCCTGATAACTAGTTGGGTGAGGCTATTTTGTTTACTTGTCATTTACAAAATAGAATTCCTTATAGAAAAACCAACAAGACACCTTATGAATTATGGAAGGGTTACCCACCTAATTTGAAATATTTGAAAGTGTGGGGGTATCTTGTTAAGGTTCTTCTTCCCGAACCTAAGAAAAGAAAAATAGGTTCAAAAACTTCTGATTGTGTATTCATTGGTTATGTTGAACATAGTGTTGCCTATAGATTTCTTGTGCTTAGAAGTGATGTATTTGAGAAAAATACTATTGTTGAGACAAAGAATGTTGAATTCTTTAAAAATATTTTTCCATTAAAGACTAGAGAGATCTCCCATTCTAATGTTGACCCGGTTGCCCCTGTTTTTCACAATGATTTTGAAAATGAGAATTTGAGGAGAAGCAAAAGAATTCGAAAAGAAAAATCCTTTGGTAACGATTTTTATAATTATCTTGTTGAAGATGAACCTTTAACTTTTTCTGAAGCTATTTCATCTTCCGAGTCAAAATTTTGGCGAGAAGCAATAGATTTTGAGCTTGATTCTATTTTGAAAAATGGAACTTGGATTTTAGTTAATTTACCTCCCGGAGCTGAACTTATTGGTTGTAAATGGATTTTCAAAAAGAAATGTCATCCTAATGGTTCTATTGACAAATTTAAAGCTCGTCTTGTTGCAAAAGATTTTACACAAAAAGAAAATATCGACTATTTTAATACTTATGATCCGGTAGCTAGAATTTCTTCTATTCGTATTTTAATTGCTTTAGCTTCTGTTCATAAACTTTTTATTCACCAAATGGATGTCAAAACTGCTTTTCTGAATGGAGATTTAGATGAAGAGATTTATATGGTGCAACCTGAGGGGTGTGTTGAGCTTGGGCAAGAAGGGAAAGTGTGTAAATTAATAAAGTCTTTATATGGTTTAAAACAAGCGCCTAAACAATGGCATGAGAAATTTGATCAAGTTTTGATAGATGATGGTTTTTCATCACTTGAAGTGGATAAATGTGTATATACTAAAGTAGTAGATGGTATATGTGTGATAATATGTATTTATGTTGATGATATGCTTATCTTTAGTCCGAGTATTGATGTTATCAATAGAATAAAGATATTCCTATCATCAAAGTTTGACATGAACGACATGGGAGAAGCCAATGCGATATTAGGTATGAGAATCATAAGGAAGGATAATGGTATCTTGTTAACACAAGAACATTATGTTGAGAAACTTCTTAATATGTTTAAATATTACGATGTAAATCATGTGAGTACCCCTTATGATTCCAAAATCCATTTAAAGAAAAATAATGGTGATCCAGTGACTCAATCCAAGTATGCACAAATTATTGGTAGTTTGTTGCACTTGATGAATTTCACACGTCCTGACATAGCTTATACTGTGTGCAGATTAAGTAGGTATATACATAATCCAAGTGATGATCATTGGGCAGCTATATTAAGGCTTATGAAATATTTGTGAGGTACCATAAACTATGGTATTCTATATAGTGGAAAACTTGTTGTTCTAGAAGGGTACAGTGATGCTAACTGGATCTCTAATTTAGATGAGACAAAGTACACTAGTGGTTATATTTTCACCCTTGGTGGTGGACCAATAACATGGAAGTCAACAAAACAAACTATAATTGCGAAATCCACAATGGAGTCTGAGTTTGTTGCGCTAGAGTTGACTTGTAATGAGGATGAGTGGTTGAAAAACTTCTTAGCAGGTGTGCATTTCGGAATATAGCCAACACCCTCTGTGTATATACATTGTGATTGACAAGCGGCAATATTGATATCGAAAAATAAGACCTTCAATGGCAAGAATAGACATATACTTCTGAGACACAACGTTGTGAAGCAATTGCTAAGAGATGGAGTAATATCCATAAATTATGTAAGGTCAGAATTGAATTTGGCCGATCCTCTGACCAAACCTTTAGGAAAGAAATTAATCTCTGAAACATCCGAGGGGATGGGACTTAAGCCAATTTGAAATTAACAAAGGTGGGAACCCAACTTATATGAGTGGAGATCCCACGGAATAGGTTCATATGAGTAATAACAAGCCTTTGTTAGTTCTGCTAGCACAAAATAAATTATCCCAATCCTAGATGTGTGAATGTGCTATATTGCATATTTTGAGAGGTTGAGTGTAAAGAACTCTTAATGAATTTCATAGCTCTTATGAGTAGTGTATAAAGTGCAATATACACTTCATGAAATCACCTACGTAAGTGTGAAGTGGGGCTGCTTCTATGAGATATTGGCACTATCTCTAGAGCACTTATGAGAGACCAGGCAAGCGCATGGCCTATTATGGCACACCACGGCGTTGAACAGAAACTTACCTTGGTATAATGTGATGGTTAAAATCTCTATCTTACACAGCGAATCTTTGGTTCATAGAAACTATATGTTTCCCCAAATTTTCCTTAAGATAAATTTTATCTATCAAGTATTGGTTCATATTCTAAAAGACACCAATACCATGCATTATATGTCAAACTTGAGATATCCAGAATAGTCTTTATTTTTCAAAACTTCTTTTGCAATAAGTGCGGGATTGTTGGACAATGTGTGGTTATTTCAAAAGAATTTTTATATATTTTCTTTGATATATTTTATTTTAATATATTTGATGTGTATATATATTCATTGATTATACTACAATTATTTTTGTAGTTATTTTGTATAATCAACTAGATGTGGTTGATCACATCAACGGCCATTATTGCTTTGATTTGGTCCGTATTGTTATGAATGGGTACATTTCGGTTAATTTTAGCATTGATTTGGTAAAATTCAACAACGGTCATCTGATTTGCCAGCTTATTTTTTTTGTTGGATTAATTGTTTTCTAAATGTTCCATAACGGGTGAATTTAGGCCTATACAAAGGCTGATAGTCCCATTTTTTGAGATACGGAAAAATCAGTTCTCTGCTTACTAAATTTGAGTGCTTCTCTTAATCATCTTCAATTCTTTTAGTTTATATACTATTCTGAATATAATTTTGAGTTTTTATTTCTGATCTAATCACCTTGATTGAAGAAACTGTTTAATTTTGGGAGGAACTCCAAGTATCCTTTAAGGAGAGTGCTTGCACGACTCAGCTTTTTGGTGTTCAGATTTTCCTATAACAGTTTCGGTTTGGTTGTATTGTTTATTTATTTTGATAATAATATTGTTCTTTTACTTCCTTTCGATCATTTTCTTATACTTTTGTCATTATTTTCTAAAACTTTTCACGGATCTGACTAATATCTGCTCGTAAAGCTCAAAGCTTGAGAGACATCTAGCCTAGTACATATCATAGCATACATGATGGATCCTATCGCGGATGAATAGGGTATGTCCTTCGTGCATGTTTTCTCCTGAGCTGTCTTTGGACACTCAGCCTTAGATAGATTAATTCCCTTTGTCATCGGGAGATAACCTTTCTTCGAATGCTCAAGGTTGAACCTATTCAATACCTTGTCTATATATGTACTCTGATAAAGACCTAACAGCTTCATGGATCTATCCCTAGTATAAATGCTGCTTCACTAGGGTCTTTCATTGAGAATTTTCTTGACAACCATACTTTAACAATTTGAAGAAGAGAAATATCGTTTCCTATTAGTAGAATGTCATCGACATACAAATCTAAGAAAATGACTACACTCCCACTAAACTTCTTGTTAGCACAAGGCCCATTAATGTTTGGACAGAAATCCAATTCATGGATTGTCTGGTCAAACCTTACATTCCAACTCCTAGATGCCTGCTTATGTCCATAAATGGATCTTTGCATCTTGGATACCTTCGAGCCATTCTGAGATGTAAAATCCTCAGGCTGTGTTATATACACATCCCGGTCTAAATCCCCATTCAAGAATATTGTTTTAACATCCATCTGCCAGATCTCATAATCGTAATGAGCAACAATTGTGAGGAGTATCCTTATGGATTTAAGCATGGCTACCAATGAGAAGGTTTCATCATAGTCGATATCGTCATGTTGACTATAACCTTTCACAACCAACCTTGCTTTATAGGTAATTACATTACCGTCCATGTCAGTCTTCTTCTTGAAGACCCATTTGCACCCAATTGGTCTACCCTCTTGCGGTGCATCAACCAAATCCCAAACTTGGTTCTCATACATGGAATCCATTTTTGATTTAATGGCTTTCAGCCATTTATCAGAATTTGAGCTCTTCATTGCCTCATCATATGTCATTGGTTCATCATCCTCCAAGATATACATTTCCTTATCAACAGTGATGATAAAACCATATCTATCGGGACCTTTATGAACACGACCTGATCTTCGCAATGTTTGTGTTCTGACAGGTTGTTCTTGAATCTCACTTTCTTGTGTATCTAGAATGGGGTCAATCGGCTGATTGTCTGTTTCTTCCTCTTGAACTTCCAGTTCAATATTGCTCCCACTGACTTTTACAAGTAAGTGTTACTTTTCCAAAAAGTGGCATTCCGTGACACAAATACCTTTTGTGCTTCAGGTTAGTAAAATAGATATCCTATAGTTTCCTTTGGATATCCAATGAATAGATACTTGTCAAATTTGGCATTCAGCTTATCTGATGCTATCCTCTTTACCATAGCAAGATAGCCCCATACTCTTAAGTGACTTAGAGATGGCTTTTTGTTACACCACCTTTCATAAGGTGTAAAATCAATTGATTTAGAGCTTACTCTATTTATAAATAAACCGCGATCTCTAGTGCATATCCCCTAAAGTATTTACTGAGATCTGCATATCTTATCATGGACCGAACCATATCTAATAAAGTCTGATTCCTCCTTTCTGACACTCCATTGTGTTGGGGCATATAAGGAGGGTTCCACTGGGGAACTATCCCGTTTTCCTTTAGATAATCCTGAAACTCCTGACTTAAGTATTCTCCACCTGGATTCGATCGAAGTGCTTTAATACTTCTCTCAAGCTATTTCTCTACTTCAGCTCTGAATAGTTTGAATTTTTCAAAACTTTCAGACTTGTGCTTCATTAAGTAAAAATAACCGTATCGTGAATAATCATCAATAAAGGTTATGAAGTAGGAGTATCCTTCTAGTGCCAGAACACTCATTGGACCACACACATCAGTTTGTATAAGTTTCAATGTACTCATGACCCGTTCACTCTTTCCTTGAAAGGGTAACTTTGTCATTTTTCCTCTTAAACAAGGTTCGCAATTGCCATAAGACTCCAAGTCTATTGGGCCCAAGTCTCCACACTTATGCAACTTGGTTAAGCGATCTTTGTTTATATGGCCTAAACAACAATGCCATAAGTAGAAAGATTTCTCATTATCTAATTTTCTCTTAGCAATGTTTACATTTGAGAATATGATTTTGTAGTTACAAAATATCATTTTGTTATATTACAATAAAATATCATTCATAACTTTGCTAATACCTTTTATCAAATTAGAATAAAATTCCATCTGCTGTGAAGAAAGAAACAATATTTTATAATAACAATTGAATTTCGTCCTTTTACAAATTTTAGCAAAATGGAAATTTCAAGCTCCTACATCAATAACAGCCATCAAGCTCTAATGATTTTCCATAGGTATAACTCTCCTTTTTGCCAAACCTCTACTTCTCAACAATATCTATACCTTCATATGGATATGTGATTCTCATTAGGTATTCCATACCAATTTAGAATTCTCTTGAGATGTAGAATTTCTCAATATCAAACATCATGAAGTGGAAGCTTCAGGCCTTCCTTTCTCATGCTATGAGACTTTAGCCATTTTGATCTTATTCCAATATCCCATATTGAAATGAAGATCTTGTTTCCAATATTTCAAGTTGAAAATAATCAGTTTATCTTCTAGACAAAAAAATTCTTAGTATTCTTTTAATTTTCTCTTTACTATGCTCAATCATGCTTCAATACTAGACACAATGTGTCCCTTTACTTCTTTAAGATATGAACCATTTAAATTTCTGACTAACTGGCCCACCAATCTTCCATCAAAAATATTTTGGTTCAAATTTTCCACCATAGTAAATCCTTTCTCTAAGATGTAAAGACATGGACTTTCAAGTCCTTAATTTTATGATGACCTTATAGTTAAGGTAACATGGATCCTAACATCTAACTTGATGTTTATCCTTGTCTCCTACCAGCTACTTACATAAGGTAACAAGGATGTTAACAACCTCTAAGGTGTTGTATCCTAATTTCCTTTATGTATTTGATGCATATCTGTTTCAAGCAGAATTGCTCGCATCATGTTGTTTAGATTTGGGATTATACAAAGTACACGCCAAGCCCAAGGCTTTGAGGACTATCCTCACATTTCTAAACAAACTTTTGAAGCTAGAGCCAATAAAAATTAGTTCTCAATGACAATGTTTGTATTTAAATAAGGATTTCAACCTAGGATATAAGAAAAGAAAATTGTTCAGATATTAGTTTTAGTACATGTATTTAATATATGGTCTTTTAATTAAATACATTTGTCCTACTATTTTCTTCAAAATTTACAATAGCCCATTCTATTGAATTCGGGAATTTTAGCCCAGCTAAATTTCCTAGTAGGTAGCAACTATAACTAGTCTATTATGACCTCCAATTTTATAAGTCAAGTCACAATAGTAAGTTATAGTTGGAATCACATTCCATGTGCATCGTATACAATTGCTAATACATTCAAGTTCCCTAATCCCAAGGGATGTGTGCTCTTATATTAGCATCTCCTTGAATATGTCTCAGATCTGGACCTAGCCCCCAATTTTATGGTGGACTACCCTGGTTCTATTAAGGCAGACCCTATCCCAAACTTTACAACCAATCAATGTGGACTAGAAGGAACGATTTGCGCAACACTTTGATAGTCCAAAGAGACAGTACTATAAATTTGAGTATGGAAGACTATAACTTGCCATAATATATTTACTTTGGGATTTTATTGGTGTTAAACGTCTCAGCCAATCTAGGATTTTATCAGAGGGATATATTTATAATAATTTATATTAATTCGAGGAATTTTACAATTAATTTATAAGGTCCAACCTTAGGTGGGTTCAAGCTCTTTATTATAACTATTCTATCAACCCGTACATGTCACAATGACTCGCGGGCACAACCCGCCCACGCAGTGTGCTTTGCACGCTGTGTGTTTGCCGCAAGGCAAGCACAAGCTTGCCTTGCATGTGAGCTGGGCCTCGTGGCCCATGCCGCGAGTTCAGCTCATGGCGCCTTTGGGCTGTGCCATTGGGAAACCCATTTTCATAGGCTATAGCGTTCAATGCCCAGCATTGCTCGCGCACCCGAGCCTTACAAAATACATTTTGTATTCTCGGTCCAATTTAATTCACCAACCCAAAATTCCCTTTTAATCCCCTTTCAAATAAATATTTATTTTATGACCCTAATAAATTAGTTACCGGTCAAAAATAAATTCCTTGGTTTATCCAAATTGATCTAATCATTTTCAACCAATTAAATAATAATCCAATTATTAATATATAAAATTTCGTTAATAGAATAAATCTATTAGTTCTTTACTTAGTCCCATGAAGATCCAATATGTGTGACCTTATAGGATCCCGAAGTATTGAGCAGTTAAGGCTTAACCAACCCTTGTTCTATTGGAACCATTGGCTCGAGGTTCTACACCACAAATAGAACTCGATTACCTTAAACGACTGTAGTACACCTCTAATAAGGGTCTACCAACCCCCATTACTCGGAACGTCATTTGTGCTTACGACTTAATCCGGCTTAATGCAATAGTTATCCAATGTGATGAACTCCTTCCATTCTTTAATATTAGTACCATCTGGTTTATAGAGTTCGATTAAAGTGTTAACCCACTAATAGCAAGGTTGCTCCAAGCTATCCCGGTTATTAACTTGTTACCGAAGTATATTGCATTTTACCATATTGTGTTTGACTAGAAAATATTTCTATCAAACACATACTCTGATAAGAGGTTTATAGCAATCATCACTTCAACAAGTGGCCAGGTACAACTCCTTAATATATCTGGAGCGATGGATTCTTTCTGACTGCTCATCTTACCAACTTGTTCTCATCACTATACCCTGTGACATCCTAAATTAATGAGTGTATTGGAATAACCCAAAATAAAGCAATAGTACCACACAAGGTAACTAGTATCTCAAGTATGAGAATATTCACAAAGCTTATTGCATGAAGATAAACACTAACACATTGATGTATACAACAAGTGTTTATCTTACTGCGGTCTCCCATATATCTCCCAGATATATCCATGTGTCAAACTTAAGGCACCACCTTCAGTCCTTAGGAGACTAACTGATTGGACCCTTTCCAAGAAAGTTGACCACATGCTAGTCTTTTCGCTTCATCAATATCATTTCTTGATGAAACTATGACAAGGGATAGTTTAGACATAATCATAATTGCACATGAAGTAGGTCTCACTAAATATAGTCCAATTGTAATTTCTCTAACTTCATGCTATGATTCATTGATACATCAATGAATATATATTTTAACCAGCTACAATATATTTATAAGCAAATCGATATAAATAAAAGATTAAATGCCTTTATTAATTAAACAAAATATTCATACTATTACATAATTAAGATATATCGCCCTAATTGTTTTAAGGGCATACATCATATCCAACATTTAGCACTCAAACGCAGAAGGAATTTTAGATGTCAATGATTGGAGAACTAAACTTTTTCCTTGGTCTTCAAATCAAACAAAGTCTGAATGGGATTTTCATAAACCAGTCCAAGTATACCAAGGAGATTCTAAAAAAGTTTGGGATGGACAAGAGCAAGTCAATGTCCACTCCCATGGGATCAGATACAATCCTTTCAAAGGATTGTGAAGGAGAAGAAGTTGATCAGATGCTTTAAAGAGGAATGATTGGATCACTTCTATACATGAAAGCTAGTAGACCTGACATAAATTATGCAATTTGCTACTATGTAAGGTATCAAGCCAATCCAAAGGATTCACATCTCAAAGTTGTGAAAAGAGTTCTAAGATATCTTCTAGGAACTACTAAAGTTGGTCTATGATATCCCAGCAATGGCAATTTCACCTTGCAAGGGCACACTGATGCAGATTATGGTAGGGACATGCTTGAGAGAAAATGTACATCTGGAGGGTATCACTTTCTTGGAGATTGCTTGGTGTCATGGTATTGCAAAAGGAAAACCTCAGTAGCATTATCAACCATAGAAGCTAAATATATGCCAGCAGGAAGTTGTGTTGCTCAAATCCTAAGGATCAAGCAACAATTGGAGTATTATGGTATTCAAGCAGGATGTGTTGATGTTATGTGTGACAAAAAAAGTTCAATTGATGTGTCAAAGAATCCAGTGCTACTATTAGCACAGGTCCATTCCGGCCTGATGAGGAATTATGCCTATTCATTTAGTGATCAGACAAAAGATCCAAAAAGGGCCGAATCGTCATCTAAAATCCGAAATTCAAAAATCCACATTCCTGGGAAGCTTCGATTTAGCATTTTCTAATGAAAAATCAAAATGTCAAATTTTGGTCAAACATAGGTAATGATCCCGCCGGGTAATTACCTATCTAAAGTAAAAAAATCAAATCTTACCGAGATCTGGCAATGATTTACGAGATTAAAGTAAGATCTTATCATATAGGTAATTAGCCCGCCAGCTAATTACCACCTCTCTATAACTAGAGGACTTCGCCTCTCATTTCGAAAGAGACGAAAAAAGGTAAGAAAAAATCCATTCGTCCCCTTTTGTTTCAGGAGTCCTAAAAGCCCGAAACTATGTCAAAATACTCCCTAACTCGAGCTTTATTACTAACATTCGTATAAACTCATTTTCCGGTCTTTTTAGATCAAGATCTCATAGTGATCTTCGGTCCAAAAATGACTTAATCCCAAAAAAACCTGCATTTCTTATAGGAATAATCCAAGATTATAGTCATAACAAGGGTTAAACCTATTTTCCCATCAAACCATAATCTCTGACAACTTCAGTCCTGCACCGGCTCTCAAGTCATCCTAGACAGACGAAAAGGTAAACTAAGGGTAATTGGCTCTAAGCCCAACTTTAAAACTCTTTTTTATTACTTTTATTATTGCACATTGCATTCCATTTCTCTGGTTAAGTGAGCCATTGGTGCCACTTAAACTATAATATAAGTAAATAAGCTCGCAGGTATGGACAAACATCCAGAATGTGAGGAAACTCTATCCGAGTTTCCGGGCTAAAAATCGATTGCTGCCGTCACTCTGCCAAAATTTCGGTAGCGAATCTTGATTTACTATGCCATTGTAATGCCTATTTTATTTCTTTTATTTATTTCCTAAATAAAGCCATTGTAATGCAGAAATCACCACAAATCTCAAAATTCCAAAATTAACCTAAACGATTTGAACAATATGAGTACCTATCATATCCGAACTCATAATCTCATTTTCTTTTTGGTATAAAAATTCCATTTTGGACCAATATACCTCAATTCCCGGTTGAGCTGAACCGGGTGGCGACTCTATTTTATTTTTAAATAAGGTAAAAGTGTTTTATTTTTAAAATATCGTTTCCTAATAAAACGTGTTAATATATTTCTCAATATAATCACTTTTTTGGCTTATAAAAAGCCACGTTTTTCACGTTTAATAAGAATACGTGAAAAATAATAAAATCATTTTATCTTTAATAAAATCAAGCATTTTATTATAAAAGAGGCACACACATATTAAATGCAATGCCGCGGTTTCCTCAAACTACACCAAATCAAACGTGCCCCGCACCGCACCCCGCGTGCTTTTTCCCATTTCAAAACCTCCCCCACTCAGAGTGATGACTCTGATGGGGATCTAATTATTTTTATAAAAAACTGATTTTTGTAATAATTCTTTTTTGACATGATAATTAAAATAGTGTTCAAATTAAATTTTGGAACTATAGGACATGTGGTAATTTCAACATTACACAAATTTCAGGATTGCATAGCATCTGCATTCTTTACCCCCTAAACCAATTTAGGAGTCTTTTGGCGAAGTATCTCCACTTCGCTTAGGGTTTGAGGGGTATGGATCCAATCACACCCCTTGTGTAACTTACGAGGGCCATGCTCGCTTAAGGGCAAGACTACCCAAGTATATTATATATGGAAAAATTTCCTTTAGTTTGCTTAAGGTCATTAGAATTCGGTACACAAAGGCGTAGGGTACCCAATCGTACCTAATCCTAAGACTGAAACTCGCATATAGATGAACCATAGACACTCTCCCATAGGTTTACCCAAAAACCTTGATTGCACGCAAGTAGACTCTGCTAAGTCCCCCATTGACTTTAAAGTGAAGTAACCCATTGGAGTCAAAAGGACGGTAGGTGCGATCTAATCGTTTGCTACATGTGCAGGTTTATTAAATATAAATAAACAGAAAATGGTCATCATAAGCATCATGGTTGTGTGTAAACTAACCATATCTTTATATAGCCATAACATTCATGTCTGGTATCTCATTTTATTGTCATAGCCATAAGTAACCTAGTATAATTAAGACAAGTGAGTCCACCCAGGCTTAGCCCATGAGCCAAAGTAATTAAGACCAGTGAGTCCACCTAGGCTCTACCCATGAGCCAAAATAATCGAGACCTCTGAATCTACCTAAGCTAAGCACATGAGCCAAATATGCCAACCCTCGAGTGACTAGCGAGACAACTCATCTTCGACTATAGAGTCTACTCTTTGAGTGACCAGCGAGTCAACTCACCTTCGACCATCGAGTCAACCCTTCGAGTGACTAGCGAGTCAACTTACCTTTAACCATCGAGTCAGCCCTCGAGTGACCAGTGAGTCAACTCACCTTCGACCATAGAGGTAACCCTTTGAGTGATTAGTGAGTCAACTCACCTTTGACCAACGAGTCAGCACTCGATTGACCAATAAATCAACTCATCTTTAACCATCGAGTCAGCTCTCCAGTGACCAGTGAGTTAGCTCACCTTCGATCATAGAGTAGACCCTCGAGTGACTAGCGAGTCAACTCACCTTTGACCATTGAGTCAGCCTCCTAGTGACCACCGAGTCAACCTTCGAGTGACCAGCGAGTCAACTCATCTTTGACCATAGAGTCAACCTTTGAGTGACCAGCGAGCCAACTCACCCCGAGTGATAAGTGAGTCAACTCACCCCAACTAATGAGTCAAACTAGATTCAAACGTTAGTCTTCAGATCACGCATTTGTAGTATTCCATGAAAATTACAGGCTACCCTTGCCAATTATTCTATGGACAGTTGGCATACACCCAATTCCCTGTAATTTGTACATATCCATCCATCCATTCATCCACTCATTCATTTATTCACTTACGCATTCCGATAAGCCAATGAAAGTAAGGCTCGGAGCCACACCCGATACACTTACTAACACTTGATCTCTTGCATTTTTAGGTTTGAAGCAAGAGAGGAGGAAGTTGAGACGCATTATGGGTAGCCCAAAAGTCAGATCACCACAACCGATTGAATCTCTAGCCAATTTTTTCTTCGATCCAGAACCTGAAACTGCGATGGCAGATGATGATGCAGTTAGCCAGTCCCTTAGAAGGATTCCAGACACTCCAGAGTTCCATGATATTTGGGAAAGGCTGAGAACTTCTAATTCTCAGAAAGCCCAAGAATAAGGGGCCGAGATAGCAGCGTTGAAGGCAACGATGGCAGACATGGAAAAGCTATCCCCAACGAAAGATAAGTTTATGGCTCCTTCTATCGAGCAATATGTAGACATTGACTGGTTCTTGCCAAATGAATTTGAAGCCCTCCACGGCCAACTTTGTGATGCCTTATATAGCTCCATATACTGGCACTGGTTCTCCTCACACGCATGTTGAGAGTTATCTTCGGATCATGACTAGCATGAACAACCCTAAGGTTCATATAGTCAATCTATTTTAAGCTACTCTAAGTGGACCAGCTTCTGAATGGTACATGAGGATGCCAATGAACATGAAATCTAACCGGAAGAAGCTATGTTCTGCTTTTCTAGAAAAGTACACTTTCAATCTAAAGTTCAAAACTACTTTGCATGACCTCAAAAGGGTCAAGCAATGCCCAAACGAATCCTTTAAAGAATACTACCTAAGATGGATGGTTGTTCATGTACTTGTGACTAGGGCACCTGACCAAGAGGCCTTACTAGAAAAGCTCGTCAAAGGATCCAGCCAAAGGTACTAGGATGACATGAAGATGAAAAGGTTCGATACCTTTAATGACATGGTGGACTATACCAAAAGACTAGAGAAGTACGATGAAAAAGACTGGATAAAGAAGCAAGAATAGCAGGCTTAGACCAAGCCCAGTTATTGGGAAAAGGGTGGGTCTTCCAAATAAGGCAACTCCAAGTCCCCAAAGGCTCCATCTAAAGTTGTAGCAGCCACTCAAGTGCAAACCCATCAATCCATCTCCCCATGGGTAGAGTCACTATCGTAGATATTCACTAAACTGAGAAAGTCTGGCCAGCTTTAGAGCATCAAACCATTTATTCCACCTACTGCGGTAGACAGAGATAACTTTTATGCCTATCAGGTGAGCAAGGGACATCGCACTAATGAATGCACCCGGCTACTGAAAGATTTATAGTAGATGATAGTCAACGAGAGAATGAAAGAGCCCGAGAAGAAACTGAGCACGTAAACTAATCCCCTACCGAACTTTGAGGCCATGGTAAATGCCATCAATGTTCAGGTAGAGGTTGACGAGCACGGTATTGACATGACAGATAATTTCTGACATGACCTAGGATGGGGGGATAATATGATTTTCGACAACATGGACATCATCTACATAGTTGATCAATATGTCTTGAGAATGAGGAGGGAAGGGTTGGACCAGTATCAAGTGCCACCATGCCTCATATTTTGAGGGGATTCTGACCCAAATGAGCATATAGAAGAATTCTTCCAATTTAGCATGAATGAGAGATCGCCGTGATGGGTTTTTCACCTCAATTCCCCACTTCTTGGAAGGTCCGGCTATAGATTTGTATAATGCAATGCCAATGGAAGGCTATTAGAACTGGTACTATATGGAGAGATCTTTCCTCCATTACTTTATGGCTTCTCATTCGCACCCAAATGCACTTTGCTAGTGGTTGGCACCTCAAGTAGATTAATGTAATGCTGGTTAACAGGATGTTCCTCCTCCACAGCCCCCCATGTATAGTCCCTCATACTACATAAGCACCAACTACGTTGGGATGAATCTATTCAAATTTGGAAGTTCTTCTAGGGTGGCACACCTAGGAAATCAAGAGCTATATGATCCTGAACAAACCTGGGGTTACTACGGGGACCAACAAAGGTATCTTAGCATTAACCTGGATGAGGTAGAGCAAGACCCATTTGCCAAACTCCATATAGATATGGCATTAAAAATGAATGACAGGAACCAAGTGAGCATTGAGTTACGCGACTCATTTGAAGGGTCCGTACAAACATTACAGTATATGGTGCCCGTGTAGAGGAGACATTCTGCAAGGCATGATCTCTGAACTTCGCATATCTATCATAGGAGTTAAGGCCGGAGTAAATATAGTAGGGAATGCAATAGAAGAAGACATTGAGGAAGACCTTGAGGAAGACCCTGAGGAAGATCCTGTGGAAGATCCTGAGGAAAACCCTGAGGAGGACCCCGAGGAAGACTCTGAGGAAGACCCCAAAGAAGATCCGAAAGGAGATTCTGATAACGATATGCCAATTCATCATGTGCCAAATTGGGTCTTTGTACCAATGAATGAACCATAACCTTTCAAGGATTCAGATAAAGAAGTAGAAGAATCGGAGGACTCCAATGAGCCAGATCATAAAGGTGAAAGTGAAGTGGATAAAATGGGGTACGAACTTGAGATCTTTTTAGATAACAAGCTAAACCACTTGCCAGGAGATTTTGAATATGAGGCTCCCTTCCCAAATGGCATGACAATCGACTATGATGGTGTTGAGAGCTACGCCTCGCCTTTAGAGCACGACTCCCCTGGCATCTTATGGTCTACGGCAAGTGAATATTTAGGAGACTTTACAGACTTTGACTTAGGCAGTGAGCACTTCATTAATATGATCCGAGATGAGGGACAAGAACCTTCTCGGGAGAACATCATGGAGAGAATCAATGCAGAAAATGAATTAGCTCAAGCCAGCTATTGGATCTAAAGTCCAGACTTGATGGAAGTTTATCCCATATTCTACAACGAAAACACAAATCCACGCACTCACATCCGCGAATTTGTGTAGATGATGAATGATGGGTACATTAACTATGCCCATTGGCCTGAAAGGTTCCGCTTGACCCTCCGAGAGAAAGCAATCGCCTGGTATGAGGGGCTAACCTTTTACCAAAAGTCATTTTGGAATACTTTGGCTAGACAATTCACCGATTACTTCACGTGGGTAGACCCGCCAGAGGATACAACTCCTGAACTAGATAAACATGGAAACCCGTCGTTTTATTAGGAATGGAAAGCAACTAACACCGTCTGCCTGACATTAATGAAGTTTGCTAAGGAATATCCTTGGTTCGTGCTAAAGAAAATCCTTGGTATGTGAATAAGCACTCTGATGAACAAGAAGAATTAGTTATATACGACAATGATCAAGATCCAACTGATGGAGCTTCCTCATCCATTCACATGATCGGGAAAGACTCCAACCCCATTCTATGTCAAATCCTACAGGAGAACCCTATTGTCCCAGAAAGAGAGCCTAAAAAAGTCCCTTTTATGCAATGGCCCTTTACCACCAAAGTGCCATCTTCCGTGAACATGCCGATTGACTTGGGAGAAATACCACTCGATGAAGATTTTGATGAGTTCAAAGTCTTCAAAACAACAAACTCACCTACCCAGGTTATCAGTCTTGTTACCAGAGGAGGGAAAATCACTGGGTAAGTAGCCCCTGCTGTGCCATAAAAGGAGTCCCCAGCACCCCCTACTTTGGTTAAGTCCTCATAATAGATAGAAAATCCAATTGTGGACCAGCTAAAGGCCAACACTACCAAGATGAGCATCTGGGACCTTCTCCTTGGTTCTCAAGATTATAGGCTCGCCATTGTAAAAAATCTGATGGAAATCAAAACGCCTCCGATGGCATTACCGGAGCAAGTTTGCGTGTTACTTAACACTGAGACCAGTACTATTATCCCTGATATTTTTTTCTCAAGCTCGGATTTACTAGATGAGGGCATTCATTACAATAAGGCTCTTTACTTAAAGTCGAGTGTTTTTGGACACATCATGCCGTGTGTAATGATTAACAACGGCTCATCACTAAATGTCTGTCCTAAGGATATTCTGCCAATCCTAGGACTAACCGAGAGGGACTTGAAGAGATCTACAATGGTCATTAAGGCCTATGACAATTCCAAGAGAACCATCATCAGTACGTTTGAAGCCAAAGTTACGATCGGAGAAATCTCATCTATTATGCTTTTTACAGTTATAGACATCCATTGACTTTCTCCATGCTGCTCGGATGACCATGGTTCCATGCTTTGGGAGGGGTTCCGTCCGCTCTTCACCAGAAAATCAAAATTCTATTCCACGGAAAGATCGTCACTCTGAAGGCTGATGAATCATCAGTGGTGGCAGAACTGAAGATAGAAGAAAGCCATATGAAAGGGTTTACCATAAGCACATTGAGTTAAGGATCAAACAGGCAACCCGGAAGTGCATTAAGGCCCTTGGATTCAAGGTCACATGTAGAAACATCATACTCCTAGAAAAGGACTAGGTGCTCTTGAGCAAGGAATGCTGACTTTCAATATAGGGGTAGGAGAATAGAAACCTATGGGAATTAGCTATAAAGGCACCAGAAGAATCACCGACAAGATTTTCTTTCAGAAGAAGTTAGAGCATCCCTACAACGAACCCCTAAACCTATTACCCACCCGGGAAGGACAGTTTTGGGATTTGAGATTTTCTCAGATGTAGTCAACTATTGCAAGCATGGTAAAAGTTTTATTGCTTGTGTGATGAAGAAAGTAGGTCATCAGCCAGATGCTAGGGTAATTCCTGATAAGACCAAGCTTAATGAACAGGTGCACCCAAAGAAGATCAAGAAGATGAATAAAGAAGAGGAAATACTCGACACTCTAACCAAACACGTCTAGGCATAACTCAAGATAATGGAGGAAGCAAGGAACAAGGGAGGTTGCTTGAGCCCAGCCGTCATGGACATGGTCAAGGCAAAGGTAGAAAAGGAAGACGATGAGGACATCCTGATGAAGCCAACGACCATGGAAGAATCATTTGCTGCAAAGCAGACCCTACTGATCAAGATGAGTCTTTTATTTCCATTTCCAATATGTTTGAAACGAAAAATGTATTTTATGATGATAATAAGATGAAGAACTTTGCTTATTTGGATTGTGTTTCTGATTATGATTCCATGCATCCATTCCAGCATTCATCTAGCATCTTTAACATTAATAATGATATTATAAAAGAAATTAAGTTAAATACAAAAGATGATCTGAAAATGGTATACATTTCCAATTAACTGCCCATCGAGCAAGAGAGAGAGAGTTAATAAAAGTAATAAAAAAATCATGTTTTAGCCTTCACTTGGTCTCACGAGGACATGCCGGGAATTAATCGGCACATCGCTGAACATAAGATTCCCATGGACCCAACGATATGTCCAGTAAAGCAAAAGATGAGAAGAATAAGTCCAGATTGGGCAGAAAAGGTCAAAGAAAAAGTAACCAAACAGATTAAGGCTGACTTCATAGAGTTCGTCGAGTATCCCACTTGGCTATCCAATGCAGTTCTTGTACCCAACAAAAATGGTGATGTCAAAGTTTGTATCGACTTTAGGGACCTGAACAAGGCTACCATTGAGGATGATTTTCCGTTGCCACACATTGACATTCTGGTAGATAGTGCGGGAAGAGCGGCCATGTATTGCTTCATGGATGGGTTCTCTGGCTACCACCATATCCTCATAAACGTAATAGACAAGTTCAAAACTGCATTTATCTCAGAATGGGGAACATATTATTTCAGGGTGATGCCTTTCAGACTCAAAAATGCAGGGGCAACCTACCAGCGAGCAGTCATAACATTACTACATGATTTGATCCACAAAGAAGTTGAGGTCTACGTGGATGACATGCTTGTGAAATGTACCATGCCAAAAGAACACCCAGCATTGTTAAAGGGATTCCTCAGGAGATTTGAGAAATACAATCTCCGTCTTAACTCGAAGAAATGCATATTTGGTGTCACGTTGGGCAAATTGCTGGGGCACATGGTTAGTAAAAGAGGTATAGAAATGGATCCCGATAAGGCCAACACCATCAGGAAAATGGCTATACCAAAAACTGAGAAAAAAGTAAGGAGTAGTACATCAGCTGCTTTATAACACAGTTAACTACCACATGTGAGCCTATCTTCAAGATTTTGAGGAAGTAGCAACCAATAGAATGGAACGATCAATGTCAGGAAGCCTTCAATAGGATCAAAGCCTACCTAATGAACCCCCATGTGCTAAAATTGCTGATTCTTGGAAAGCTGCTCATTCTCTATTTGGCAATACAAGAAACATCTATAGGAGCTATGCTAGTTCAAGAGCACTAAGATAAGAAGGAACACACAGTTTATTATCTCAGTAAGAAATTTCTAGAGTACGAGACTAGATACACCATCGTGGAGAAAACCTGGGCCGCCATGGTCTGGCTCACCAAGAAACTCGAGCATTACTTCCAATCTTAAAGAATTCAAGCGGTCGTAAAAGTGGATCCGATAAGTATTTATGCCAGGCTCCCTCGCTAACCGAAAAACTGGCAAGGTGGCTCTTATTGCTCTCAGAATTTGATATCGAGTATGTCACTAAGAAGACCATCAAGGGAAGAGCAATGGCTAAATTCCTAGCAAGTCAACCACTCAAGGAAGGAGAACTGGAAAATGTAGAGTTCCCTGACAAATGTTTTGCAGCAACTATAGAAAATCTCAAAAAATGGACCATGTTATTCAATGGTGTCATCAACAAGGGAGGAGCTAACTTGGAATTTATCATCATTATGCCAGATGGAGCACTCATACCTCTGTCAAAGTGATTAGAATTTCTAACCATAAATAATGGGGCATAATATGAAGCCTACCTATTCAGAATGTTTGCTGTAGTCACTCTTAGAGCGGATAAAGTGAAGATTATTAGTGATTTGGCTTTGGTCATCAAACACATCACGAGAGACTGGGAACTGAAGGAGAAATCTCTGAGGCCTTACCTAGAGGCCATATCGAGGAAAGCCGCAATTTTCAACGAATGCAAATTTTGTTAAATGCCCCAAGAGGAGAACCAGATGGCGGATGCATTGGCCACTCTAGCCTCCATGTGGGAAGGGCCTCAAAAATAGCCAATCAAACCCCTTATAATGGAGATAACCCGATCCTCATACTACGTCCATGCAATAAAGGCATCATGGATAAGGAAGAACCCTGGTATTCTGACATCAACAAATTCCTTGAAAATGGTGAATTCCCAACGGAAGCCATATTCTGATAGGAATACGCTGAGAAAGCTCATTGTATAGTTCTACTTAATTAAGGGAGATCTGTTTAAGAGGTCATCTGATAGTTTATTGTTAAAATGTTTGACTTAACAAGGAGCAGAGAAGGTGAAGAAAGAAGTACATTCAGGAGACTGCGGTCCACATATGAATGGCATCATGATGGCAGGGAAAATTCAAAGAATGGGATACTTCTTGTTAACTAGGCTAGCTAACTATATTCAAGAAGCGAGGTTTTGCCATGCCTGTTAGATATACGAAGATGTGAGTCGCATACCTCCAATGACATTACAAAATCTGACGACGCCTTGGCAATTCTCAGCTTGGGGCATCAATTTCATAGGTGAAATAAGACCATCCTCGACCAGCGGCCATCGCTTCATTATAGTGGCAGTCGATTACTTTTCCCAGTGGGTTGGAGCATAATCATATACTAGCATTATGTCTAAGAAAATGGCTCGGTTTATTCAATGACATATTTTGGCTAGATATGGCATTACTCATCATACAGTAAGTTACAATGGTGTACAGTTCCAAGGAGAAACAATCGATCTTATTGAGAAGCACGAAATATAGCATCATCACTCTTGACCCTATTACCCTCAATGGAGCTATAGAAGCAGCTAACAAGGCCATTAAGAAGATCCTCTCCAAAATGATTGCCAATTACCGAGATTGGGCCAACCATTTACCCTATGCCTTATGGGGATACAGAACCAGCATCAAAACTCCTATAGGTCATACTCCTTTTTCTCTTATCTATGGGATGGAGGTAGAGTTGCCTGTTGAAATGGAGATCAAATCTTTGCACACAGCCCTTGAAGCAAGAGTTCTTAAAGATTAATGGGCGAAGGTAAGGCACTAGGAATTGACTTTTATTGATGAGAAACGATTAACTGCGTTGGAGAATCTATAGTTATACCAACAGTGCATGGCTAGAGCTTACAATCGTAAAGTTAAAAGGCAAGATCAACCCTTGAGAATAGGTCATATGGTCTTAAAACAATCTCATAAGATGCACACGGATGCTCGAGGGAAGTTTCAACCAAACCGAGAAGGACCATACGCAGTATGGAAGGCCCTCAGTAAAAGGGCAGTCAAAATCTCAGATCTAGACGGCAACAAATTTGTGAATCCGGTGAATCGCAACAAGCTGAAGCACTATCTCGTGTAAAAAAATGTCTTTCAAAAGCTAGTAAGTGCTCTTGAGCAAAAATAAAGACCCAAAATAAAAGAGTGAGAACTTAGGTAAAATCCATTCAGAAACTTAGGCAACGATGGGCATTTCTTAGGAATAAATACCATTTGTCCTTCCTATTCAAGTAATATCTTTTATAGTAATGTATTCATGATAAAAAATACTGCATGAATGCATTAAATGGAAACTACAGATTGTTTAATAAAACACGCATTCAAATGGCATCTTTTTTATCTTTATTACACATAAAGTGCATCACAAACAGGAAATGGAAACGATAAAGGCAAACAATGAGGCCTAAAGCCTTTATTCTCCCACGGAGATGAAAGACACACAATGACGAGCTCAATGATCTCCAAAGAAACTACAGAGTCTATTAGTCTCAATAAGCCTCTCCTCAAGGGAGGCAAGCCCATGAGTACTTGCAACCCTGATGCGATATGCCTCAGAAGGATGGATGTCAAAAGGCACATAATAGTTTATCTCCACCCTAGAGTGATTAATCCACCTCAGGTCATAATGATAAACTCGAGTATAAGAAAGCTCAGAACTAATGAGGGTGCACAAGGATGTCAGGAACCCTTAAGGATGACCATACTGCATCCATAAGCGACTAGGAGAGTAGGTGATAATCTCAGAAAGACCAATGAGGACCATACCATCTCTAGCAACATCGGCAATCACATACACAATTCCCCACCAAGGGCAAACCCAACAAATATCCTCAGCGGCTTGACTCCCTATTAACTCAGCCCACTCCTCAACGGTGAAGTCTATTTGAGAACAATCGTCGTTGCGAACTACAAAACCCCATGCCAAGTAGGCCTTCGAATGGTAATCCATGCTCGTGGGAACATACAATACAGAAAGCTTGTCCCAAAGCAAAGCTACAAAAACAACACAAAAGAAAAAAATGAAAAAAAAAGCAAAGAAGAAAAAGAGAAGAAAAGAAGAAGAAAGAAAAAAGAAGAAAAAAGAGGCTTGCTGGATTGAAAACCTGAAAAGGTAGTCCGGGCAAAAATTAAGGCAAGCCTAATGAACCGAAAACTGAAAAGGGTAGTTCATGCAAAAAGAAAGGCTCAAATAAAATTTACCTAAGGAGGAGTCTACTACCCCAAGTAGTAGCTTCAATCTCATTCCGGGAAGAGTGCATAAAGATCAGTGTCTCGGCCAAACTCACTGCAATGGAAGATTTCTCCTCTAACATCTGATCAACGATGGTTGAGAAGGTGAAGCTGTAAACCATAGTTAGAGCTTCACAAAGAAAGACCCCTTGCAAAAGCAAACAAATGAGTGAAAGCCAGCTCGCATCATTAGGAGCGAGGTTCCTAACTATGTTGAAATCAACATCCAACCTCAAGCCCTCATTGTAAATCAATCGGTGCCTATCAAATCGTTGCTACTAGAAAAGATTCATCAATGAATCAAAAAATTCAAGATGATGCATCAGAATGGCAGGAGGCATATTAGCTGAAGATCTCACAAGTCCATAAAATTCCTTATGTAAGGGGCACAACTCGTGATCCCCAAATAGGAATACGTTGTTAATAGGATCCTAGAACCTGACAACAGCCTAGATCACATTATCCTTGACAAATGCCACCCGAGACAATCCTAACAATCAGAGTTTTTCATATAAACATTCAGATCTGAACGAAAATGGATGTAGCCCTCCATGGTAAAATTTCAAAGGGTAGCAGTTCACTACACGTAGTTTATGGGGCAATCTACCAATATCTGGCAGATTACCCCGATAAACTCGATTATCAATGAAAAAGAAGAAAGCGCAAAGCACAAGAACAGTGCAAAATTCTTTTATAAATAAAAATGTTTTCATACAAGTAAAGGCTCTATAAACAGCCTAAAGAAAAAAAAACAAAAAGAAAGCCTACCTACCATCCGTCGTTGGAGCTGGGATTGCTAGGATCAAAAGATGATGGAGGAGGAGGATAACCACCCTGTGGAAAGAACCCCGAAGGATCTCCCTGTCCATGCTGAGGCTGGTGCTGCTAGTCATCCACCTGAACCATTCCTAACTAAGATTGAAGCGGTCGGATCTCTAGCTACAACATTTTAATACAAATCATTCATATGTATTTTCATGACATATCATGCATCATCATTAAAATGATAAAGTAATAAACATACTGCCATGTCAGAATTTTTTATCATCATGAACTGTTGCTGCCTTTGGATGTATCCCTAGTCAGAGACGATATCAGCAATGGGCACCTGCAAAGGAAAACAATAAATCAAAATGAGTCAAAACCGGCATGATATAAAAATAGAAAAAGCAAAAAGAACTACTATGAGTGGCGCCGGCTGGGTGGAAAGTCACCAAATGTTCAAGATCCAGGTGAGGGTGAATCACAGGGATGTAAGTAATCAGGTCAGGATGGTACATCAGGAAGATGGATGGTTGTTGCTAAAACCCTCAATGTCCCTCCACCATCACCAGACTTTGAGGAGGAACTGATGAGCCTGAAGAACTCCAGACATGAGTAGAAGTGGACGCCGGCCTCTTCCTACCTTGGTGATCCTGTAAAAATGTCAAAGTAGGGACAAATTGGTCGAACTAAGCATAAAAATGCAAAACAATGAAGAGATCTCAGTCAATAAAGAAGAGATATCATTATTTCGACAGTCCTAAGTGAATCTAATCTAGCTCGTCCACTAGGGGCAGAAGTCGAAGGAGCATCACCCTCAGGTGGATTGTGAATATCTGGCCGAGGCTTCACCGAGTAGCTGCGAATGGCAAAACTCCTCATACCCCCCAATCCAATCTAGGAAGGCGCTAGGTAAGTAGTTAGAAGCTTATCATGGAAAGTCGGGTGAGCTACGAGGCCAGAAAATCCATCGGGGTACGTCAGGAGGAGTAGAACGTGACCTAAGAGGAAGATGCCAACCCTAGATACACTCCCCAAGATACCACTCCAAGGAGAAGGGAATCTCTAAAATCAACTGGGTATTCATAGCTTCCCCAGCTAATCTCATGACTTCCAGCCAGTGTAGCTCATGCCCCCAAGGCTGCATCTTGATCTAAAAGAAGAAAAAAGAAACCAAGCATTAGTGCAATGATTGTAGCAGATATAGCAATTTTAGCTAGTAAAAAATAATGAGAAATGTACCTGCTACGAAGATAGAGTACGAGGTAGATAGAAAGAGAAGAAGGAGACTCAATCTCCTAACCTTGCTAGTAGTGTGGCAAACGAGGATAGAATGGATAGCTACCATTTCGAACAATCTTGGTCCTCAGAAGAATTCCCATTTCAAAAAAAACCAGATCTACAAAAAGTCAAAGAAAATCAGAACGTAAAAACATAGGTGAGAATGCTGATAAAGAAAGAAAAGGGAGTCAGACTCTTACATAGACAATCTGGAGACAAGATTTGAACTTGCCAATAATGTTCCTCAGACACTGATCAAGGGCCCAAAATAAATGACCTAGTGTAGCTCGGCCCCAGGAATACTCATCAAAGCAGGTTAGATTGATTAAAGTGGTCCAAAAGGTCATGTTTTTCTCGCAAGAAACTTACCCGGGCTTGTCCACAGAGTAGCCAATCAAAGCCTCAATGGTCTCCACATTAAAGCTATCATTAGTGAAGTAGGCATTAAAATGAATCACGTTACCATAGAAGGGAAGACCTGTGATGGCCCAGTAATCCAGTGGAGTGATAGTGTACTCCCCACAACGAAAATGAAAAGTAAGGGTACTATCGGACCACCAGCTCAAGATATCGGTGGAAGTACCAGCTGAGATGAATGGATTCCTACAGGATTTCACGTACTTGCAATTCCTCACCATCCTCCCCAAAGACGTCCCATCAATGATAGTTTTTGCACCCGGGGATAATACCTTGTACCACTTGTAAAAGTGGGAAATACAGCTGCCCTCATGGCCAGTGACCTGCAAAAATAATTCATGCACACTAATCACACACCAAATTTCAATAGATCACACGATTATCAAAAAGTCATTGCATTTAATAAATTCATGCCATAATTAAAAAGCAATAAAATAAATAATGGCAATGAGTGAATAAATGACAAATAAAAGCATGATAAAAAAATAATAATAAAATATAAAAAAGAATAAAAATGGCATTAAGGCTTACCAAAATTCAAGAAAGATGATCGGAAGGCTTGAAAGCATGCAGAATAAAGTCCCCGGGAGTGATCCCATAAAACATCCAAGTCGATGGAAGCCCGTATAGTGCCTCGGTAGGAACCTCAGAAAGTTCCACTTGTTGGCCATCGATAACCACGTTGCGAGTAGTCACTTAAACGATCGGTAAATCCAAGCGGACATTGTAAAGCTTGTACGACATCGAGACCCCATAGAATCGGATTTAGAGGGGGGAAAAGGGAAGAAGATGAAAGGAATCATCATCGAGAATAGCTAGAGAGAAAAATTTCTGAAGTAAGGGAGAAAAACTCGCAAGGAGAGAAGAAAAGAAATATTGGTGTGGAGAAAATGAAGAGCAAGCTGCTATTTTTATAGCTCGTAGGTAATTAGCCCGCTGGCTAATTACCTAGCGAGCTGTCACGCGTTTATGCGTTGAACACGTAAACGGATAATGGCTATAAAAGTTATTGTTACATAGGTAATTAGCCCGCCGGCTCATTACGTGTATTTTAAAATTTATTGCAATTTTGCATATTTCATCCATTTTCTACATTATTTATAAAACGAGCAGACCTAAAAGTTGTTTTTACACAATCATTCATGCATTAAGCACCCAAAAATATTAATCTAGACCCTTGGTCAATTTTAAATTTCATGCAATTGATCAATAAATTTTTAATCGAAGGGACAAAATATATTTTGTTTCCAAATTTGTCGATTAAAAATATTTTAACTCATTGCATTTCACACACACGCTGTTTTGTTTGTTTCGCATACAACAAAATTTCTAGCACAAAATGTATGTATGCCAGGGGTAAACTATTAGCACAGGTCCGTTCCGGCCCGATGAGAAATTATGCCTATTTTATTCAGTGATCAGAAAAGAGCCAAAAAGGACCGAATTATCATCTGAAATCCAAAATTCAAAAATCCACATTCCAGGGAAGCTTTGATTTAGCATTTATTACTGAAAATCAAAAAGTCAAATTTTGGTCAAATATAGGTAATCATCCCACCGGGTTGTTACCTATTTATAGAAAAAAAATCAAATCTTACCAAGATCTAGCAAGGATTTATGGGATTAAAGAAAGATCTTATCAGATAGGTAATTAGCCCGCTGCTTAATTACCACCCCTTTATAAATAGAGGACTTTGCCTTTCATTTTGAAAGAGACAGAAAAAGGTAAGAAAAAAATCCATTCATCCCCTTTTGTTCATGGAGTCCTAAAAGCCCCGAAACTCTATCAAAATACTCCCAAACTCGAGCTTTATTACCGATATTTGGTATAAACTCATTTTTTTATCTTTTTAGATTAAGATCTTACAGTGATCTTCGGTCCAAAAATTACTTAATCCTCAAAAATCCCTGAATTTCTTATAGGAATAATCCAAGATTATAGCCATAACTTGGGTTTAACCTATTTTCCCATCAAACCACAATCTCTGACAACTTCAGTCATGCACCGGCCCTCAAGTCATCCTTGACAGATGAAAAGGTAAACTAAGGGAATTGTCTATAAGCCCAAATTTAAAACTCAATTTTATTACTTTTATTATTGCACATTGCATTCCATTTCTCTGGTTAAGTGAGCCATTGGTGCCACTTAAACTATAATATATGTAAATAAGCTCGCAGGTACAGATAAACATCTAGAATGTGAGGAAAATCCATCCGAGTTTTCGGGCCAAATCCCAATTGTTCCCATCACTCTGCCAAAATTTCGGTAGCAAATATCGATTTACTATACTGTTATAATGCTTGTCTTATTTCTTGAATTCATTTCTCAAATAAAGCCATTGTAATGCAGAAATCACCATAAATTCCAAAATTAACTTAAATGATTTAAACAATATGAGTACCTATTATGCATGAACTTAGAATCTCATTTTCTTTTTTGTATAAAAATTCCATTTTGGACCAGTATACCACAATTCCCGATGGAGCTGAATCGGGTGGCGACTCTATTTTATTTTTAAATAAAGTAAAATGCTTGATTTTAAAAATATATTTTCCTAATAAAATGTGTAAATATATTTCTTAATATAATCACATTTTTTGCTCAGAAAAAGCCACGTTATTCATGCTCAATGAGATTACATGAAAAATAATAAAATCATTTTCTCTTTAATAAAATCAAGCATTTTATTTTAAAAGAGGCACACACACATTAAATGCAACACCGCGGTTTCCTCAAACTACACCATACCAAACGCGCCCCACGCACCCCACCCTGCATGCTTTTTCCCATTTCAAATCCTCGCCCGCTCATAGCTACATAGCAGAATGAATAATGTCATTATCAAGCACCATTTCATCAGAGATCATGTCATGAAAAAGGATGTAGCTTTGGTCTACATTCCAATAAATAAGCAAAGGGCAGACATCTTTACTAAGCCATTAAGTAAAGATCCATTGAACAAGCTAACGGAAGAAATTAAAATGTCTAATCCAATTCGAAGAAGAATCCGGAAGACAAGTAGCAGTTGTTTCAGTCCTCTACAAATCCAGAAATCAAGGAAGATAAGAAAAGGTCAATTAACTTTGAATCTGGAAGGAATATTGCCAGCTCAGCAAATAAGGAGTGGCAAATGGCAATAAAAGCTCGAAAAAGTAATTGTGCACGTTTTGAATTTCAAACGTTTTGTTGGCCAAAGCACACAAGGTAAAAAGTTACAACTGTTATAAAAATAAACCATTCCAGTTCTCCGATTTAAACGCCATTAACCTCTCTCCTTAAAATTAACGGCCACATCACTAATCCAGTTAATTTTAACAGCTTTCGGATTACCATTATACCCTCACCTTAAAAATTCTATAAAAACCCCCAAATTCCTTCTTCCTCTCCACTCGAGCAACTAATCTACTGTTACTCTGCAATTTTGCTTTTAGAACCCTAAAAATTTCTTAACCTTCATTCTCAAATGGCAACCACTCAAACAAAGACAACTCCTCCTCCAATGAACATCTTTAAAGTGGAAGATCTTCGTGATACAGGCTTCATTCTTGTAAAATAAATTGCTTCAGACACCATTATCCCATCCGATTTCCTAGGGGATAATTTTTGTTCTCCACTGAACCTTATGCCCAACTTCTTAAAGATCAACATATAGAAGAATTCCTTAAGATGCACAACCCAACATACCCCATTCTCATAAAACACTTTTACGAGAATCTCAAAGCTCACATCTACCATGATGCACTCCAGATTACCATGTAAGGTAAAGTGATAACTCGAACTCTGGAATTCTTTGTCACTCATTTTAATATGAAGAATGAAGGAGTAATGATGAGGAAGGACAAGGGTGAACAAATGGTGAACTATGATCCAAATATGTGGCTTCGAGAGAGATTCTTTGGAGATAAATGGTCAACATTGTGGCCAAAAACCCCAAGATTGCTCCAGTTTGTCTTGGCCAAGTTTGTACTGATCCGGAGGGGGTTCCCAAACACTACATCTTCCTTCCATCATTGTGTCCTCCAATACTAGATGGAGAGCAGAGCTATCAACATGCTAGTTCTCCTAATTCACTACATCCAGCAGCATAAATACTCCCATGGACGCCCTATCACCAGAATCTTAGTTGAAAATGGAATAGATCTTACTAAAGAAGACCAGTAGAAGGTAAAGCAATTCTGGAGAAAAACTTCTAGAAGTTGTCTTTTGGTGAAACGTAGGATGAAGAGAAGGCTTTAAGCCAGAAAAAGGAAAAGCAAGAGAAGAGTAAGGTCAGGAAGGCTGGAAGCTCAGTTGAGAAAGCACTGATTGCAAAGAGAGCATGATCCACCAAACCCAAAGCTTAGTGGAAAATAAACCTGAAGCCGGTAATTGAAGAAGTGGAGAAAATGAGGTAACTTTTGACTCTAACTCAAATACTAATGTTGCTATGGCTGGTGATGCCACTGAAAAACAAGGCAACTTAGATGCAGACACCTAAAATACATCTTAAGTAGTTAAGCCTAACCCATAACTTCATGCTCTAGAGGAGGGAGAAGGTCTCAGACTTAATCAGAATAGTAATGTAGTGGACTCAACAGGCGAGGCCACTTTGAAGGATAGGGTGGATAAAGAGGTAGAAGAGCCTAAGAAGCCTCAATAAGAAGAATCCTCCAGCTCCAAGGAGACTGAAACCAGAAGTAGCTCCGGATCTAAGGAAGAATCCTCTACTAATAGTGAGGTTAGAAAGAAGATCACAAATCCAAAACCTACTAGAGCTGAGAAAGTGAGAATGGAATTAAACTTGTTGGAGCATGCTACTCTAGAAGGGCAAAGAGAAGATGAGTTCAAGCCTATGCTTTAAGAAATATGCCAGAGGGTAAGATCTATGGAAAACATGTTAAGAAATCAATCCATGGCTCTAAATCTAAAAGCAGAGTTAAGGGAGATAAAGACAACAACGAAGAACATTGAAAAGAGGGTAAATCAATTCCTCTCTACCGATCAAGTCACTAAAACTTCACTTTCAAAAGTCACTCCGACACTAAATCAGCTCACTTCAAATATTTTAGAAGCAAATTGAGTTATAACTCAAGCTACAACCGAAGCTGATAATAATTGGCAACCATAATGGGGCATATTACTACAACCTCCACTGACCTCAAAGCTGAAATCAAGGAATATATGGACAACAAGTTTGAAACCTTGGAAAAATTCTTTCCCAATGCTCTCTCTGGATCATCCAAAGAGATTTCTTCTAGAATAACAACTCTTATTGATGAGCAAAAAGCTTTCAAGGAGCAGCTCAAAGAATTCCTTAAAAAGGAGTTGCAAAAACTCCTTGAGAAAGTTGTAGAAGACATGAGCAAGGATTTCCAAACTCATCTCTCCAAAATTTAGAAGATCATCAATAATTGGAAGGAGAGTTTTGATATTGAACTCCGGCATATAAACACAAGCATTCATAATGCCAAGGATGCAATCATTAAGGAGGTTCAACAACTTTGCTCTAGTATGACTCAATTATCTCTTACTGCTCCTTCTTCTTTTGGAACTTCATCTGCCATTTTGAAAACTCTACTCCTCCCAAGCCTTCAAGATCTGATCCAGCATATTGGGAAAACCAGGTTCTTTGGATATAAATGCCAGCCGACTTTGCTTAAGGCCTTATTCCATTATTTGAAGAAGAAGATATGCAACATGCACTTCAAATGCATCCAGACCTTGTCAAGTCTTATTCATAGCTCCGAAAGATCATCAAACCACTTCATCTCATTCCTGCAACTGTAAACACCATTATTGAAAAGCTTCTAGCGGGTAAAGTAGAATATTCTATTTACTCCGGAGTGTGGGAGAAAAATTAGGATCAAAGATCATACATAGTTTTGGACCCCCAAATTGATGCAAACAAAATGGGGGAGAAGAGCACAGAGAAAGGTAAAAGTAAGGAAGGTGAAGCTTCTAGGAAAGAGGAGTAGATTAGAATAGCTATTTTTTCTTGTAAAATTCTGTAATAGCTAGTTCAAATATTTTTCACTTATATTCTTCTATAATCTATAATCTAGAACTTCATTGATGTTAACCATTGTTGATAGCAGAAGTATATATAGTCAAAATACTTATTCAAAAATTGCTTCTAAGTACAACCAGCAATTGTACTTCAAAAACTTAGAAGCTAGAATGCAAAAACAATGGGGGAGTAAATCTGTAAATGACTAAGTATCAAGAATCATATTTAGCTCATAAATCCTTGTTTATATGCTTTACTAACTTAGGTTTTTGTTTCCATCAAATGGGGGAGATTGTTAGGAAATAATGATTAAAAAAATTATGTTCAGAATAATCATCCGGATTAGGTTTGAAGAAAACAAAAACACAAAACCTCTAAGTACAAGATAAGATCATCCGGACATATATTAAAGACATCAAACACCTAAGTTCGTGAGGAAAACATTCGATTAAAGTTTTGGAAAAGGAAACAAATTTCAAACCCCTTAAAAACATCATCTAGAGAAAGACTGATTGAAAAGCATCCAGATAAGTTAGAATCTGAACACATCCAGAAGATTCTACTTCCAAGGCAAAAGGGAAGAAGTTTAAAATTATCTTTTCCCTCCACATTGGTCTGAACTCAAAGTTCCTTTTGCCTTGGAGAATGAAAAAAAGATAGGTTGCGTATATTTCGAAAAAGGATAAAAGGTCTAACTTGGAAATAGAAAAAGGTAACAACCTTTTTCACCTGGACCAATATGATGGTGCGTGGAGCTCACATAATTGACAAAGTGTGCCTAGAATTTAGTAGTGCACAAAAAGATAAATAAAAGCCAACTGACAACTTTGTCTCACTAATCCCAATAATTCAAACGGGTCAATTATCAATCTAACAAACAAATCAATGGCTCTAGAAGTGCGACCTCATACTTGATCAATGGTGAAGATTGAAGATTAACCCAACAGTACACAACAGCTACATTTATGATCAAAGCTTATAAAAGGAAAGCTTCACATGTTGAGAAGGTGTTGCATACTTTACAAGTAGCTATTACATTTGAGAACTTAGGCAAATTCAATCAGTAATCAAAATCCCTCCAATAACCAAAAACTCCAATCTGTTTGTAAGAATTCTCAAGTTAGTATATAAACTTGAGGAATTCAAAAACCAATTCATTTAATAAAACCAACTGTAAAATCTCATACTTGGATAAGTACTAAGATTGGGACTCAGCTTGAACTTGGTTATTTGACTGGTATATCCCTATAGGACTTAGCTTAAATTTGGGTAGAATTTAAGTGGTATATCATGCTAAAGAGAAAGGACTCACCCATAAGTTGGTGCTTTTGGTGGTATATTCTACATCCGAAAGAGAAGTCATCAGCCGGAGACAACATAAAAGGACATAGCTGAAGATTGGTGTCTTTGGTGGTATATCCTACATCTGGAGGAGAAAACATCTCCGGAGATAACTATAAAGGCTTGATTCCTACCTGTCAAAAGGAATCTCACTATTAGACTTAAGCTCGGAGGAGGAAACTTCAGGGACTAGACGTTGGCAGGGCTGAACTAGTATAAAATCTTTGTGTTTGATTTTCTTTAACTTTTTACTTTATTGCATTACATTTCACATCTGCATCATCCAGATTCATTAACTCCACACTAAAATCAAACACGTTACACAAGACTTTTTAAAAGTCTATAAATTCCATAAAAAGGGTTATTCCCCCCTTGACCCTAAATACATTGGCATAGGGACCAACAAAATCTTAGTCAGAGTTCGACTCGATAGAGGTTGACTCGAGTTTGAGATTAGCTTAAGATATTAGCAAGACAAACCAGGTCTTCTAAGTTTAGCTCGAGAGCTCATAAATGTGTTCATATAATTTTTCTACTTAATAAATTAGTGAAAAATAAATTGTATATTATTGGTGAGTAGTAATTGTTCATGTACAATAATTATTTGTAAAATAGTTAATATCACTTTTAACTTCTTTGTACTGGCGATGATGAATATGAAAATGCATAGGAAAAAATAATAGAATGGGACGGAATGAGAGTGATGACTGATTAGTGATTAAGACAAAAAATATTATGATGTTAGTTTTAATTTTTAAAATTATTTATTTTTTGACTTCTTTTTTCGGGAATGTATTTTTTGAGACTTTTTTAAAAAATGTAGTAAAATATAATGTTACTAATGCAACCCTTTTTCAATTAGAGTTGCTATAAATCAGTTTTAATCATCAAAGTTGAAATACTTAGGAGGCAACACTCTTGTTTTTCATTGCAATAGGGCATATCTAGTAGGCTCATTTAGGTTTGCAAACTCGTGAGCTCGAGCCGAGCTTTTAATGAGCTCGAGCAGAGCCCCAATTTTCTAAGCTCGCTGAGCTTTGAGCCGAGTCGAGCCCGAACATTTTCTTTCATGAGCTGAACCGAGCCATGCATTGTTCGGTCTCAGTTCAGCTTGTTAATACCCCCAAAGAGGACCCCAGAGGGATTGTTATTAAGATGTCAGATAGAAGAAGAGGCAGAGAAGATGATGAACTAGGTGCATGCAGGGGATTGTGATCCACATATGAATGGAATGGCTTTGGGTAAGAAGATCCAGAGAATGGGTTACTTTTGGACCACAATGATGTTGACTACATCAAAAAGGTTAAGAAATGTCATGAGTGTCAGATTCATGGGGGTATAAAGCATCTGCTCTAGACCGAGCTTCATAATTTGTCTACTCCTTGGCCCTTCTCGACGTGGAGGATAGATATAATTGGTGAAATTCGACCATCATCAACCAATGGGCACCATTTTATCATAGTCGTAGTTGATTATTTTTCAAAATGGGTAGAAGTTGAATCTACACCAGTATCACCACTAAGAAGATGGCCAAGTTCAAAGAGAGGCACATTTTTGCTCGATTTGGGGTCTCACACCATATGGTTTTCGATAATGGAGTACAGTTTCAAGAAGCTACTGTTGAATTATTAGAAAAGTTCAACATAGAGCATCATTGATCCTCTTCATTCAGGCCACAGGCTGATGGGGCAATCAAATATGCTAACAAGTCAATCAAGAAAATCCTATTCAAGATAGTAGCTGCTTATAGGGATTCGCCGATAAACTTCCGTTTGTAGTTTGGGGATATAGAACTAGTGTGAGGACTCCTACCGATCAGACACCCTTCTCGTTGGTATATGGGATGGAAGTTGTGTTACCTATCAAAAATGAAGTAAGATCTCTGTGAGTGGCACTTGAAGCTCAGTTAAAAGAATCAGATTGGGCGAGGGCTAGATTCGAATAATTGAACACAATAGATGCAAAGTGGCTCAAAGCACTTGACCACCTGCAGATGTACCAGCAACACATGGCCTGAGCCTACAACAATAGAGTCAAATAACCGAAGCAACCTCTTAAGATGGGTGATTTGGTTCTCAAATAGTAACACTAGGTCAACACTGATGCTAGGGGCAAGTTTAGGCCTAATTGGGAAGGACCGTTTGTAATCAAGAAAGTCCTTGGCAAGGGAGGAATCAAGCTTATGGACATGGATGAAAATGAGTTTGTGAATCCAATGAATCAAGATAGGCTTAAGCATTATCATGTTTAGGGTACCCTAATGCAAAAATAAAGCCCACTAAGTTAAAAACTAGAAAAGGGCGGCTTAGGTAAAAGTTAGGGCATCAAGAGAAAATGTCAGTTGCTTTTTGGAAAATATATAAAAGGACCAGTAGGCATAGGGGTTAGCCATTGGAAATTGTTACCAATTCTAATGTACTCAAGTTTAATTTCATCAATGAGCATGTTATGATTTGCTAAGAAGGACGGTCTTATGATTGCATTCATATCTTTAGGTGAAATAATCGTAGGTATGTGAATAACAGTTTTTTCTCTACATTTTGTTCTCTTTGTTGTTATTGTTACTAAAAGTTTAGTATTTAACAAAAGACAAAAATACCGATAAGCCACAAAAGAAATAAGGTTTATGAAAAAGTCAGAAGAAGTCTGCTGGATTGAAAACCCGAAAGGGCGATTCAGGCAAAAATTAAGACAAAAAGAAAAACAAATAAAAACAAAAACAAAAGAAAAAGAAAAAGTTCAACAGATCATCTCAGATTGAATGGTCTACGAAAAAATTAGAACTCAATTAAAAAATGCTAGTATTTTGCATCATTTGTTGCGATGCTTCATAGTTGGGATCCCTCAAACTTTGTTCTCCCGCTATGTAGTCACGTGATAGCACATGTCGCTCGTGCTCAAAAGTACTAATATTAGCCAACAAGCCTTGGTAATACTAGTTAGTCTAAATTGGGCCAGTTTTTTATGATTAGGAACTCCAAGTGTTCGACGGTTAACCCACTTGCCTATGATAACCCTAAGTGATCCTCATTGTGATCAGTCATCATGAAACCCCTCCTGTTGTATTGTATTAGCTTATACAATTTCCAGTTACCACCAGGATTCCGCAAAAGTGTCAGTTATTCAGGAAGCCAATCCTGTAAGAATGTTTACAGTGAATATAGTAAAGGGCAAAATGTTTCAATAAGCAGTAGAATTTAATGATCTTAGTGTAGAATTAGAAAATATAGACAGTCACGAAGTAAAGCAGGAATGTTTTGCCTGAACGTCAACAATGTTTGTACAAAAATAAGCCACGCAAGGCTAAAAGTATCTAAAAGAAAGCAGATCTGTCCTAATCTAAGCCGTCAGAGGATCTTGATCCTGAGTCAAGCCCTAAGTCTAGTCATAGGCATCAAAGAGCAGGCCCGAGACATCGAATATCATCTGCTCATCCACCCTCGCAGTATCCCAGGTAGTCGCATCACCAGTCACCTCAACATCAGTGGCAGGAGCAATCAAGTCAGCATCCTTAGCTTCAACCCCAGTCTATTCCCCGGCCCCATCCCCGATTAGCTCCACTCCCTCCTGGCCATCCAACTCTCCCTGCACGTCCCCAGCTGCTTTTCCACCTGCTGCTCCTCTGCTCCAACCACCTAGGTCACAACTGGCATCATAAGATATGTAGAACCATTGTCCTTTGACAAAGAATCAGATAACTCTGGTGATGCTCTGCTCTTTGTGAGCTGAGCCAGCTTTCCTGCACCACCTTATCCTCTACTCTCTCCCGGGTTGCCTCAGCTCTAGCCCTCTCCAGCTCCTCCTTTAGTGGCTCGACCCTGTCGGCCCTAATAGTGACCCTGTGTAGCTGCTCCTCTAGGAAACTAACACTCTCATTAGAGGCATCCAGATCTCAAGTGGACCTATCGCACTCCATAGCCAGTAAAGTCTGCATAAGAACCAAATATAAGTACACAAATATAAATATTATGGCATGCATCATGCATAGTTTGTTAAATTTTTTAGGTAAGGAAAGTTTACCATAGCTAGAGCATCTTATGCCCGCAAGAGGTCCTGGATGGAGAAGAAATCCCTTGTGATCCTTTTCATCTCAGCCATAATCACCTGAAAAGGAAATCATATTAGTCCAAATCAAACATTTTAGGCAATCAATGTAAAGAAGTAAGCTTAAGAGTCAAGTTTTCTTACGGGAGTGGAGCTGGATGGAGCAAAGTAAATGTTATAGATCGATACCTCGAGATCCCTGATAGCCCTCTTCCCTGAATGATTGAGGAGCCGGAAGTAAGAATCAAGATCTGTTTGGATGACCCCCTTCTGCACCTCCCTAGAAGCACAAGACTGCTTTGCTTGTGGCTCGGGGTCGTAAGAGTGGCAGCAGCAGATCTCTTTCGCGTGGGAGCGGAAGGCTATAACAATATTCACTCATACTTAGATACATACCAAATTTAGAAAGCATTAAAGGAATTCACAAAGATTGAGTTAAGGAAGTACCTAGGAAGATGAAGTAGCATGCCTAACTAGGCCCTATATGCCTTAAACCATAAAAGGGCCCCTGCAGTCACCCCCAGCTCCATCCTCGTCATCATCATCATCCTGCAGATCGCCTACTAACTCCACCCGGGCCCCCTTGCTAAGGAGATCGCCTGGTCCGCCTTAAGCATTAGATGAGGCTAGTAAACTCCAACTGGCACTAAAGAAGGGATAGGCCTCTCCACTACCATACTGGCCTGCCAGTCTCAAACTCGCTCGCTGGAGTACCACTCAGAGGAGAGTGGTGACTCCAGCATGAACCGGTCATCGTCCACACGCGCCCTCATCTGCTCTATGCCATCGTGGATCACCCCTTGGGTCATGAATGACTAGCAAAAGACAATCACACTATAAGTACCCTAACTTTGTAAATATAGTTTCCAACTAATGAGTTATTGAAATGTGAAGCACAGGTTTCAAAGATATAAAAGCTTACTCAATCAGAGCGCAGCTGGAGGAGGAACTCCCCATACTCAGCCGCAGTCCCTGAATTTTACTATTAGGGCCCTATCCATCTAGCTATGGTATGGGGAGTCTTGGGATGTCTAAATAGACCCAGTCTAAGTATAAACCGGTGCTCAAAAGCCTAAATCTACAAAACAACCAAAGTCAGTCACCAGACAGTTCAAATAAAGGATTAAGGATAAAGAGGGATTCAAGAATTACAAGGAGCAGGTGGCTGAGCCTAAGCTCAGCCTGCTGGCCTCCCCTAACATCCAGACTGAAGAAGAACTATACTAGGATGGCTTGGTACCAATTCTTACCTGGCACAGCAGCAAGATCCTCCACAACAGACAACAACCCTTAATTGAGGCTACTAGAGTAATTAGGGAAGAAGGCAGTGAGGAGTAAGGTCAGCAAGAAGGATTGAGCGTACTGATCTATCCTCTCCTTAATAACCCGATTCAGTTGCCTTACCTAGTAATCATGCAAATCTCCATACTTAAGCTTGTCCTTCCTACCAGGATGAGTCCCAAGTAGTCACTCTATATAGGCCTTTACCTCAGGCCTAGAGTGCCCTTGGTCGATATAGACATAGAAGTGTATGACATCTCCCACCCAGCTCTACCTGGTAAGCACTCATGTATCCGAGGGTGTGACAGGGACCTCCCTGATAGGCAGGTGGAAAGTATGGGTTGTCTCTGACCATATCTCTCTCATAGCACATATAATAATAGGGGTCAAAGTCTTCAGCGCCTCTGGAATGGCCTAAATAATAGCAGATAAGCCCAAGGAGTCTATGCGGGCCAACAGCTTGGTGTCCCCTGTCGCATGTATCTCCTCATACCACTCCCTGTCAAAGCTAAGAGCTCCCACAGTCTTATACGGGAACTACAAAGACAAAATAGTAGTTTAATAGGGTTAAAATATATAAAACAAGTCAAAAGTCAGAATAGAATTGTAGAAAAAGGAGATATAGGTATTCTATCCCAGGTTGTAGTACCTATACGGGTGCTTTAGACTTGTAAGGGTGATCAAGTCACACATGTAAGAAGAATGGGACTGTACAGGTCCTCCCCACCTATACGGGTCCCCTGCAAACAGTTTGCTCTCCAAAATTTTCCCAAATAGCCAAAATTCATCCACATTCAACCAAAACTCAATCCAAACTATCCTAAAAGCTTCCTAGACTAAAGTTGCATGCATTAGGCTCCATTTAAGGCTTTAAAACACCCTAATTCCATCTAAAATTGAAAAAATTAAAGAAATCACAAAAATGGAAAAAATGGAGAATCAAGCTACTTACTTGAAATTTGGAAGCATGGGTCAAAGAAGAGGGAATCAATGGCACTTCTGAAGCTGGTGTAAGTCCAAGGAAAGAGTCTCAAGCCATAAATGTGTATCCAACCAAAACCAGGCATTCCCAGAATTCTAAATTCTCGACTCTTGGCAATTCCTCACTCTTAAGAGTAAAGCGGTAGATCTTAGGGATCTTTTTATACATCTTTGGTGAATTTTGGTGAAAAATTGTCAAAGTTTGGGAGAGAAATAGGATTTTTGGTAAAGCAGGAATGAGAAGAGTCTGCCGTTTTTAAAGTTTCCCCCCGACACAACTCGTACGGGTCCTTACAAGTCGTACGAGTCCTCCTTTGACACAACACCACCCATATGAGTCTCCCTTAGCCGTACGGGTCCTAACTCAAGGGCTAAACAGACTTTTTACCTAAGAGGGCCCTCTCCAATAGCTGGGGCACATCAAATCCAAAATTGGTGCCAACCCCATATCTCTCTAATCCCTTTTTTAGTTATTTAAGGGAAAAACCCCTAGCTCACCTTGATCCTTGATTGAAGGGGCAAAAATTTTTGTTCACTCAAATTCAATCAATAATCAAGGTAAGTCATACCAAAGACAGTTACTAGCATGGATAATTTTTATGTGCAGGTTCATCCAAGGAGATATCTCTTTAGCAAAGAAGTCAACATACCAAGTAATGGAATCAGTCAAGGGGCATCCCCCCATCCTCTGACACCCTAGGGGCTTCAATCCTAGAGGGCACTCCCCCAGGGGCACCACCAAGGGGCATTCCAACCCAAAACAGTTGGGCTAAACCCAACATTTCTAAATCGGGTCTATGTTTCATTTAGGGACCAACCCCTATCCACACATCTTCATTCTTAATTGAAGGGGAAAAAATTTTTGTTCACCACAAATTCAATCAAGAATTAAGTTGTGTATCATCTTAGGCAGTAACTAACGCAATGTTCTTATTGTCTTTTAAATAGGAAACTCAAAATCCCTATAGGAAAGTCATCTGCCTTAGGAAAGGGATACATTATCGACTAGGAAAGTTAATCTTCCTTAAGAAAAGGATATGAGGAGAAGGCATCCACCTTAAGAAAGGGATACATCATCAACTAAGAAAGTTGATCTACCTTAAGAAAGGGATACAAGGAAAAGTCATCTGCCTTAGGAAATGGATACACCACCAGTCAAAGGAGAGTCATCCGCCTTAAGAAAGGGATACACAAAGCAAAGGATAATGGTTCACCTGAATAAAGAAACACAAAGTAGGGATGTTCGCCTTAAGAAAGGAATATGAAGGAAAGTCGATCCACCTTAAGAAAGGGAAACTAAGGAAAGAAGTTTGCTTCAAGAAAAGAACTCAAACATATCATCACCTCAGGTTTACTTCCTATACCCTTGCTTATATAGTGAGATCATACAGATCCGTATTTGTAGTGATCCTATGAGGGGCAGTCTGTGAGCACTGGATTTTAATAGTCCTTCTCATGAAACAATGATGAGAGCTAGATAATTAAATCTTTTATAGGTGTTATCCACATGAGGTGTTCCTACTACTGTAGAGTTGAACTTGGCCAAGCTTTAGAGACCTAGACTACTTTTAGGGACCCGTATGGGTCATACTTAGGGGTACGGGTCCATATATGTACCCGTATAGCCCAACTGCTGATGTACACCCTTGAGGGACCTATACAGGTCCCACCCTGATCTATACGGGTGGTAGTTCTAGCCAATCAGGCCAGGATGATTACAATCATACCATATGTGGTTTCAATCAGCCATAAATGACATTTACTGCATTCAGACCTGTGGTTTTGCCTATAAAAGAGGCATTTTGTCTCACTTTCAAGGAGAGGCAATGAGAGCCAAATTTAAGAACAGTAGATATACTATATTTTACTATTTTCTAGCAATTTTCTATGTTATAGAAAGGGTATAGAAGTGATTAAATTGGGAGAAAACCTTTTCACACATGTTTTGTCCACATTTTATCTCATTCTAACTTCATATTAGGATTGGGGGAGGCTTTGTTTACTCACCAAAACAGTCCCAAAACCATCATTTCCTTATCTACCACTTTGGCTAGACTCTCTCTCTCTCGGCATTTGGATCGCTTCAAAGTGTATTCACGGCGTAAAGGTACGCTTCTGAGTTTCAAAGAGACTCACTTTCTATTTCTTTCATTATTAATTTCATATATTTGGCCTGATTTATTTGTTGTTCTACTTTGGGTCTAGTCTTGACCCATATAGGCCTTACTAGGACCCATACGCCCCCACGGTGGCCGTGTGGGTGTGCCATACCCATATGGAGGAAATCCCATTTTATTTTATTCTTTTTCAATAAATTTGTTTTAAACTAGTAGGAAAGAGGTTATGTTTGGGTCCAAACAGGACCCGTACAAGTCCCCTATACCCGTATGGGTACCCTAGTAGTCGTACGGGTTCCCCTTACCCGTACGGGTGCTGACACCTAGGATAGAATATTATTTTCACAATAAATTGTAAAATGAACCTAACATCACCAATTATTATGCGATCATTTTCAATAACAATCTTGTAAATCAACCCACGAAAAGTTAAAATGCATTTTCATAATAAAATACATTGAAGACCCATTATTTCTTTTCGATCCTAGAAGCCGCCCGGGCACTATCAATCGCAAAACCGCCATGCTAACATAATCATGTTTTCCTAACAAAATGCTTACTTATGATGTGTCGTAATTGTGCTAACCTTTTCATGCAAGCGAATTTATTTATTTTTGTTTTACAATTTAGAACAAATGTATAAGTTCCCTTGCAGTTCCCCTTGTTTTCCCCGGTTGTAAATTTTATTCTCCTTTCATTGCTTGTGCTTTATTACAAATTGTAACTGCATGAATCGTGTGTGAAAGAGTGTAGAAAAATAGGTTTTCCATAATAATTCCCCAAATAATGAAAAGAAAATGGTTTTACGCAGCGAATGTAATTTTTGAATTAACTAAATGAGAAATAAGTGACTCATCCGATACCCGAATCTCTGCTCCAAAGGTATGAGTCTCCTGCCCAATGGGATCTATGCCAAACTCTTTCCCAGGTAGACAACTTGGGTGCCGACTCTATCTTTTGTATCGAGATTTGGGTCTCGATTCTTTTATTCATAACAATTAGATAAACATGCAAACTAAACTAATTGGTTTTATCACGCTTAAATAATGAACAATCCCTAGAGGACCCCTCCACAAATCGCCAAGGGAAATCTACTTTTTCGCCCGTTCACAGTTGATGTAGCAGAAATTCTTAGAATTATGTATGTTATGTATATTATTCTGAAAATTTACAATTTGCCAAATAATTTATATGTTTTATATATAAGCTATATATTTGAATAATTATCATAAAAGAGAATTTTGGCGAAAAATTGAAGTTTGCTTTCCCCGACAACGGAGCCAAAAACTTTTTTCCACTTTTCTACACACTAGTAAGAAATTCCCAATTGAACAGGCATTGTCAATGCCTCTAGCCATATAGAAAAGTGGAAATCGCAAGTATACGGTTGCGATGTAGTTTTAAAAGATTATTGATCCCACGAGGAAACATGTTGAATACATTTAGTCCTTTAATTATATTTGAATTACGAACGCATAAAATATTTGGATAGATTTAATGATTTAGAATATGAAAATACATAACACAAAAAACATATAAAGACATGTAAAGCAATGAAGTTGAAAATAGTTTTTCCGCGGTTCTTATATTTTGCCTACTTATTTACGTGCACAAAATAACACCAAATTTCCCCTTTTATGATATAGTGATTCCCTTTACGCATGCATATAAACCCAAACATGATTTATCTTATGCTTAGTATGGATGGCTCTCATATAGTCTACAACATGCCGAACTCGACTGACAAGATTACGAATAAACATCGATTTGAAGTTACTTAAATGTGAATAGAACGTCTTCGCTTTTAACGCAAGACCAATACCACTAATTCTATTCAAACTCACACACATAACAACAAAATGAACTCAATATAAAAAGCACAGCATATCGTATATTCAATCAAAAAATGTATTAAGCACAAGTAGAGAGGAAAGGTGATATGAAATGAATAAGAATTAAGTATGATACGATAAATGAAATTAAAGAATTAAGTTAGATCAAATTGCCTGCTTAGATGGGTTGTCAATCCTCAATCGTAGCTATTAGAAATCAAGTATCCGGAAGCCCATGCAAAAATTCAAGAAGACGGCTTCCGGATCACAGTTTTGAAAGGAAATATAATCCAAAGTCCAAACCAATCATCTAAGAGAAACAAGAAAGATGCATTGTGATCAAGGACCTGAAGGAAACAAAAATCCTAGCTCAAATAGATGATTTGGATCATGGTTTGAAGGAAACAAACCATCAAGTACAAAAGGATCACATATGGACTTATCATTAAATGGAAACAAGTCAGTAAGTCCAAGAAAATATGCATCTAGTCTCAAGAACAGAAGACAGCATCCCCCAAGCATAAGAAGGTAGCATCCAGAGAACTCAACTAATTGAAGTACCTTCTGGATAAGTTGAAATCTGAAGACATCCAGAGGATTCAAATCTCAGCCAAAGGGAAAATATTTGAATAACTATTTTCCATCCAATATTGGTAGCTGTCAAAGTTCCTTTTGCCTTAAGAATGAAAAAGTGATAGCCTGCACACAACTCAGAAAAGGACTAAAGGACTGACATGGAAAGAGAAAAAAAAGGTAATGACCTTTTTACATAGACCAATAGCAAGTTGAGTGGAGTACAAATAAAAGAAAAAGTTGCCTGGAATTTGGCAAAACGCAAAATGCTAAAAAAACGACTACTGACAACTTTTGTATCTCAAATCCCATCAATTCAACGGATCATTTAATGGGTCTAATGGACATACCAATGGCTCCGAAAGGGCCACCTCATATCTAATCAATGGTGAAGATTCAAGATCATTCCAATGAAAAGCAATGGCTATATTTTATATTCTAGCCTATAAAAGTCAAGCTTCACAAGTTGAGAAGATGTTGATTGATCCAAGAGTGAGTAACAATTTATAAGAAATCATTGTTCAATTAGTTAAAAAAATACCTCCAAGAACCAAACAATTCAAAATTAGTTTGTAAGAACTCTCAAGTGAAGGTTACAAACTTGAAGAGTTCAAAACCTTTCCTAGAACAAAACAGTTGTAAAGTCTCATACTTGGGTGAGTATTCAGAGTGGGACTCAGCTTGAAGTTGGTGCTTCAAGTGGTATATCTCTGTCGGACTCAACTTAGACTTGGGTAGTTTAAGTGGTATATCTTGCTATAGAGAAAGGACTCAGCTAGTAATTGGTGCTTCTAGTGGTATATCCTACATCCAGAAGAGAGGTCACCATCTAGAGGCAAGCAAAGAGGACTCAGCCAGAAGTTGGTGCTTTTGGTGGTATATCCTACATCTGGAGGAGAAAACATCTCTGGAGACAATTGTAAAGGCTTGATTCCTGCCCGCAAAAGGAATTTCAGTAGTGGATTAAGCTTGGAGGAGGAAACTCAAGGGACTGGATGTAGGCAGGGTCGAATCAGTATAAAAATCCATGTGTTTGATTCTCTTTACTTTCAGTCTTTACTTTAAGAGCATTTTATTCAATATTTGCATCTTCTGGATCCAATATATCCTATCCAAAATCAAACACACTACACAGATTTTTTATAAGTCCATAAATTCCATAAAAAGGGTCATTCACCCCCCTCTGACCCTAAATACATACGTGCAGGGACCAACAAGTGGTATCAGAGTAAGTGCTCACAACTAGAGATCTAAAAATCTTGAGCTAAAGGTCCAATTTTGATCTAAGAATCAAAATGAGTTTTTATAACTCATAGCTTCTTTTGGAGGGTATGTCTATTACCCGTCTCTTCACCGCTGAACACTACACATTCTGGAAAAATAGGATGAAAAATTTCATTCAAGCCCAAAACATGAAAGCATGGATGGACATTAAAGATGGGCCTTATATGCCAACCATTGAGGTTGAGGTGTTACCACCAGAAAACAATCAAATCAATGGGATGAAAACGATTATTAAATATTGTGTGAAAATGCAAATGCTATTAATATGCTTCATTATACTTTGAGTGTAGCAGAATTTAAAAGGATCTCAGGCTGTGAAACCGCTCAAAAAATCTAGCAAAAACTTGAAGTAACCTATGAAGGAACTAGTAAAGTCAAAGAAGCCAGGATTGATCTCCTCCACCAAAAGCTTAAAGCATTCAAGATGGAGCCAAAAGAATCCATCAGAAGCATAAACACTAGATACACATATCTAGTAAATGAAATAAAGTGGCTGGGAAAAGAGATTACAGAAGAAGAAATGGTGAAAAAAATTCACCAGAGTCTCACCAAAGAATGGGACAACAAAAAGACTGCCATTGAGGAAGCTCACGACTTGAAATTCTCCAAATACAATGAACTCATTAGTAATCTCCTAACTTAGGAGCTATCTTTGGAGAGATATAGTGAGCAAGAAAAGGGGCCAAAAGAGAAGAAGAAAGGAATTGCTCTGAAGGCAGATTCCTGTGGATCAGTCTCATTCGAATAACAAAAGAACTTAAAAGAATCTCCTCACAATAAAGAAGAGATGGCTATAATGACTAATCAATTCAATCAATTCATGAGAAAAGTAGAGAGAGTCAAGAATATAGAAAATATGACTCTAAAAGAAGAAATGAAGGAAGCTCTGGAAGAGACAACTACAAAAAGTATCCAGAAGATAAACAGGACCAACAAAAGGACACAGCCCGCTTCGAATGTGGTGAGGAAGGACACTTCAGACCAACTTGTCCTAAGCTCAAGAAAGAAAAGAAACACAAAAGGCAATGGTAGCCACCTAGAGCAATAGTGAGGAAAGTTGAAGCTCATCTTTAACAGAAGAAGAAGAGACCACTAACTATGCATTTAGGCACTAACAAAGCCGGAAGAAAATTAGTCTACAAGAACATCTGGGCAAGTCACTAAAATAATAGAAGAATTAGAATCAGAGTCAGAAAGTATAGAGGTAAACTCTCACTCTAACTCTTTTTCTAACAATGTACTTGCTAGAGCTTTAGGGTCCATAATCAACAATGTAAGGAAGAATGCAAAGGCAGTCAAATCTCTTCAAAGACAAGTAATAGAGCTCACTAAAGTAAATAGAGCTATGACCGAAGACATTAATCTGATAAGGGGTACATGACGCATTGATTCTGCTGAAGCAACCCATTTGAAAAATCAAGTACAAATGTTAAACACCAACCTAATTGGGCTAGATAGGGAATTGACCTTGATAAAGGAAGCATCCAGAAGAAAACCAGAGCCCACAAATCAAAGAAGAATTCTAGAACCTTCACAACAAAGAAGAAATAAGAGCAAACAATCCCAAGGTCAAAGACATACAGCTAATCATAAAGAAAAAGGGTCTATGAGAAAGCCACCTTAAGAACGGAGACACTTTCATGATCAAGATAAAAAAGGTGTGAAAGTGTATTATCACCAATAAGTCAGGCAAATAAAGAAGCAAGAACAAAGCACACATATCTCCGAATGCACCTTTTGTGTAAGAATAATGATATAGCTAAAGTATATAGATTCAAAAATAATCATAACACACATCCACAACCTGAAAAGGTAGCTAACCCAAGAAGACCTAAGTCTGATTGGGGACCTAAAATGACTTAATATGTTTCGTAGGAATGTTTTGAATCCATACAAAAATCAAAAAGCCTAATAAATTGATAGTGGATGATCAAGGCAGGTAACTTATGGTGAAAAACTTTCATCAACCCAGAGGAGGAAACAAGTAAAAATCTGGAAGACATAATTCTAGAGGAAAGAAAAATCCTCTGAAATAGATCTAGTGATGACTCCAGAATCAAAATTGGCACCAAATATTCTTTACAATCATGAGACAAGGATATGAAGGCAAGATGATGACCATACAAGAAAAGCTAGATCAACCTCAAGAATAAGCCTTTTTTTCAAGAAGCAATTCAAGAAGAGAACTGTGATAAAGCAATCATCCTGATTTAAAAGACTCAAAGCATTCGGATCATGTCCAGAAGCTAAAAAAATCCTCTAAGGAATAAGGCAACACACTAAGCCAAGTCAATGATCTCAAAGATGGATATTGAAGTGATAAAGCTAAGATTGAAAAAAAGGGCGTTCCAGTAGAGGAAAAGTGAGATTTGCTCAAGAAACTAACTCCGGAGGAAGAAAACAAAGAAGAAAAGGAAATGTGCAAAACTTCTTAGTCCGGAAGAAAAATCTTGCCAGCTCAGTAGACAGATGTGATAAATGGCAGTAAAGGCACTAAAAAGTAACTGTGAGTAACTATACACTTTTGAGTTTTAAACATTTATTGTACAGCTATTGGGCGGTAAAATCCAACAGTTATAAAATTAATAAACCATTACCATTCTCTAGTTCACAAGCTGTTAATCTCTCTCCTCTAAATTAACCCCCACCTCATCAATCTAGTTAGCTTTAACTGCCTCCAGATTACCAAAATGCCCTTACTTTGAAAATTTTATAAAAAGCCTTAAAATTCTATGCCTTCTTCACGCAAGCAACAATCTCCAGTTACTCTAGAAAAATTCTTTCAAAACCCTAAAAGGCTTCAACATCTTCCCTATAACCCAGAAATGATAAGAACTAAAGAATAAGCCATTATATTTGCAAGACACCTACAGCCAGAATCTTCATTCAATGATGAAGACTTTGCCCTAATTAAGTTCAAAAACACTACCTCCATTATTGCATTTCTTTTTCTAGGTGTTGAATTTTTATTCACCATAGAATCTTACTACAAACTCCTTTTAGAAAACCAACATCTTGAGGTCTTCCTCAGGACGAAAAACCTAAATTATCCCTTTTTGGTAAAGGAGATCTATGACAACTAGAGGATTCACAACTATGTTTATGCTCTCCGGACCATAGTACGAGGAAAGGTGATAAATATAACCCCACAATTCTTTGTAACTCACTATAACATGAAGAATGAAGGCATTATCATGAGAAATGATTAGGATGAATAGATTGTGGAGTATGAATTGGAGAAGTGGCTTCCAGAATGATACTTTGGGGATAAATTATCCATCTGCTGGCCTAAAGTCTCAAGAACCCTATAGTTTATATTGGCCAAGCTAATCTTGATCTGAAAGGGATCTCTCAACACGGCATCATCCTTCCAGCATTACATACTGAAGCACTGGTTTGAGAGCAAAACTTTCAATATGCCTGTCTTGCTTATCCACTACATAAAGTGACACAAGTACTCTCACGGAGCCATCATCACCAAAATTCTCAAAAGCCCATGAAATAAATATCTGTGAAGCTAAAAGTGTTGTTGGAAAAGCTATACTAGAAAAGAATTTCAAGAAGCTTCCATTTGATAAAAAAAATGGGATGAAGAAAAGGCTCTCAAATAGAAGAAGGAAAAGTAGGAGAAAACCAGAGTAAGGAAGCCCGGAAGGACAGTTGAAAAAATTCCGGCTATGAAAAAGCCAAGAACCACTAGACCCAAGGTCCTAAAGAAAATTGATGTGGAGACTGTGGTAGAAGTAGAAGTAGAGAAAGAAGATGAGGATAATTTACCTCTTACTCAGATCCTATAGCAAACTCCAATGAAATCAAGAAAAAGATTAAGAAAGGCTACGGCAACTGGTGATGAAGAAGAAGAAATTGCTCCAAAGAAAAGGGTAGTCAAGAAGGGGCTAGCCTTCTCTAAGGCAATGAAGGAAAAGAGTGCCATGGAAAATTACTGCAAAAACTCAGCTTTTGGAAGATATGGAATTTAATGAAATGATGGAAGTTGTCTAGGCAATCCCAAAGGAGCATGGGCCCATTCCAACTATAAAAGACCCGGAGGCTCATCCGGAGCAGTTAATCTAGAAGTACTTTTAGAGATGGAAAGTGTTAATCCCTAAGAATCTCTTCCAAAAATGGTAAATTTAGAAAGACCTAAAAAGGCACTTAGAGAGGAAGTTGAGGACATTACCAACTTGCCTGAGACTCAAGCAGCAACAAGCAATCTAGCATAGCAAACTGAAGAAGTAAACATTGATCTAAACGGTGCTTCTGATGAAATTGAGTTTGAAGAAAATCAAGGCAACTTGGGTGCAAATGAGTTACCTACTGCATCCAAGGAAGTTGAGCCTAGCCCAGAGCCAAATGCATCGAAGGAGGGAACTAATCTGGGCTCCAATGAGAATGCTACATTGGTAAACTCAAAGGGCGAGGTCATTCTAGAGGATCCGAAGGGATACGGAGAAAGGGAAAAGAGAGAAGAATAGAGAAGAAATGATGATCAGAATGATCATCCTGAGGATAGAGAAGAAGAAAGGAATGATGATACAAACAAAGAATCTGATTAAGAGGTTAAGGAGGATCCTAATAAGGCTTGTCAAGAGTTTGATAATGATGAGGAAGATGACGATGAGATAGAAAATGAAGATGATGAAGAAGAAGATGAGGAGGAGGATGCTAATAATTATGAAAGCTCATTCACTCCAAGTTTTGAACTAAGACCCAGAAGGAGTACTCCAGACACTTCAACTAGAAAAGCTAAAAAATTGAGAATGTCCTAGCAATTGATACAAGAAGCATCTTTTGAGGATAATAAGGAGCAAAAGTCTGAAATTTAGCCAATCCTTAGAGATATCTTTGCGAGACTTAGAAAATTGAATCCTCCACTCAAAACTTATCATTTACCTAGGACTTGAAGACTGAACAGGAAGAAGTGAGAAACAAGCTGACAAAGAATGAGCAAAAAGCATGCAATCCTCAAAATTCTGACAATATAGCTGAAAAAGCTTTATCCAAAGTCACTTCGGCTCTAGAAAAGAAATCTGATGAAATTACATAAGCTAAGCAATGTTTATTACAAGAGTCATCCGGAGCAGAATCAAGCAAGGAATCTATCCTTAAGCATGTAACTTCTTCCTCAAATGGGCTAAAAGAATACATGGATCAAAAGTTTGAAAACTTGCTGAAAACCATCCGAATTGCCGCAACTCAAAGCATAATCTCCTCTAGAATCAATGATATCTCGTCTGAGCAAAAGACCTTCAAAGAACAACTATCAAAGTTTCTCAAGGATGAGTTTCCATCCATCCTAGACAAAGCCTCAGAAGATTTAGGCACTGACTATCAAATTGGCCTCCACTCAAAAAACACTAGCAAACTGGAGAGACATGTTCAATATTGAACTCCGGCATCTCAATGAAGGCATCAACAGCAGCGCAAACACTATAATAGAAGAAGTCAAGCAACTTGGATCCTCTCTATCCAATCTGAGCATCAAAGCCCCTTCTTGATCAGCTCCATCCAGATCAGCCACGTTCGGATCAACTCCATCCGAATATATCTATGAAAGTATGCTACTCCTATTCTTTCAACAACTTATTAATCATATAGGGGAAACAAACCTATGGGGGTTATAAATGCATGCTATCCCTTATCATAGGAATCCTCCCATACATTGAAGAAGAAGATAGAGAATATGCTCTTAACCATCATCCTTATCTCATAAGATCTTATGTTGAACTCCGGAAATCTCTTAATCCTATCTACATTGTGCCTTCTACAATATATAAAATTATTAAGCAAAAGCTGGCTGGGAATCTAGATTACACACTTCTCTTTGGAGCTTGGGAAAGACAATGGAATAGGAAGAGAGTGATTGAGATTGTTCCCCTGATTGCTGTAAACAAAAAGGGGGAGAAAATTCAAGATAAGGAAGCCGGAGCAGAAGCCAAGAATGGCAAAAAGAAGACATAGCTAGATTCACTTCATGCCTTTGTAATAGCTAGCTAGGTATTTCATTTCACTTATAACTATCTATAATTGTAAAACTGTACTTCATTGATGTTAACTATTTATGAACAGTAGATGTTATATAGTGAAATGATCCGTCAAAATCGCTTCTAAGTATAATCATTAATTGTACTTCAAAAACTTAGAAGCTAAAATGCATAAATATTGCGGGAGTTAGGATACTAATATTATGGGGGAGAAACCTAGTAAATGACTAAGTATCAAGAATCATACTTAGCTCATATATTCATATGCTTCTGTCCTTAGGTTTTTGAATCCGTCACAATAGGGGAGATTCTTGGAAATCAAGTATCTAGAAGCCCTTGCAAAAATTCAAGAAGATATCGTCCGAATCATAGTTTTGAAAGGAAACAAAATCCAAAGTCCAAACCAATCATCTAATAGAAATAAGAAGAATGCATCGTGATCAAGGACCTAAAGGAAACAAAATTCCTAGCTCAAATAGACCATTCGGATCATGGTTTGAAGGAAACAAACCATCAAGTACAAAAGGATCGCATTTGGACTTAGCATTAAATGGAAACAAGACACTAAGTCCAAGAAAATATGCATGCAGTCTCAAGAACAGAAGGTAGCATCCCCCAAGCATAAGAACGTAGCATTCGGAGAAGTCAACTGATTGAAGTATCTTTCGGATAAGTTGAAATCTGAAGACATCCAGAGGATTCAATGTCAGATAAAGGGAAAATATTTGGATAACAATTTTCCCTCCAATATTGGTCTCTATTAAAGTTCTTTGTGCCTTGAAGAATGAAAAAATGACAGCCTGCATATAATTCAGAATAGGACAAAAGGACTGAGATGAAAAGAGAAAAAAAAGGTAACAACCTTTTTATGTAGACCAATAGCAAGGCGTGTGGAGTTCAAATAAAATAAAAAGTTGCCTGGAATTTGGCAAAACACAAAATGCTAAACAAACGACTACTGATAACTTTTGTCTCTCAAATCCCATCAATTCAACGGATCATTAATAGGACTAACAGACACATCAATGGCTCCGGAAGAGCCACCTCATATCTAATCAATGGTGAAGATTCAAGATCATTCCAATGAAGAATAATGGCTATATTTTTTATTCTAGCCTATAAAAGTCAAGCTTTACAAGTTGGTAAGATGTTGATTGATCCAAGAGTGAGTGACAGTTTATAAGAAATCATTATTCAATCTATTACAAAAATACCTTCAAGAAACAAACAATTCAAAATTAGTTTATAAGAACTCTCAAGAAAAGGTTACAAACTTGAAGAGTTCAAAACCTCCCTTCAACAAAACAGTTGTAAAGTCTCATACTTGGGTAAGTATTGAGATTGAGACTCAGGTTGAAGTTGGTGCTTTAAGTGGTATATCCATGTAGGACTCAGTTTAGACTTGGATAGTTTAAGTGGCATATCCTGCTAAAGAGAAAGGACTCAGCTTAGACTTGGATAGTTTAAGTGATAATAGAATAGAATATTCAATAAAGAACAATGAATTTTATTCATAAGTATTTTGTAAGTACACTATAAAACAAAACTCTCGAGAATAACTAAGAAACCTAAGAACTATGTAGATTTCTCTCTCTCGTTTTTCTCTCTATCTGTGGCTAATGTCTGACAATTGCAAAATCAAATCATCCCCCTGTATTGTTGTAGCCAAAATGCCCTATTTATAGAGGGTGAAAAGTTGCATCTCGTTATGTCATTGGTTGATGAAAAGGTGCCTTATCCAAATGGTAGTTAATGGCGGTTGAAATGCCTTTTAGAAGAAAATCTACGCAGCCTTCATCTTATCATGTCACGATCATGATAAGGAACGCCGCACTCGTGGCTTTATCATGAAAAACCTTATGTCTTTGAATTATTATAGTGGCGATCGTGGCCTTGAATGTCGTGGTCGCAAACAGCTATTTTGCAAGAGTCTTCATGTTGACTTTGAATTCTTTTCATGCATCCAACACTTAGCCAATTTTGTATCAAAATAAGTTCATTGCTGCTAACTTCTCGTATTTTTAATCCAAAATCCATTTCCGAACAATTCCTTATAAGATTCACCTATTTCCTGAAAATTCATCTAAAACAACAAGATGCGACGTGAAATGTTATAAATAATAATAACACTCAAGAAATGTTCACAATTGAGATATTTTTAGCCAAATGATAAGTGTAGTTTTTAATAGTTATAAGTGGAAAGCCTAGTAAACAATCAAGCACAATAAAAGATTTTTATCAAGCATTATCACTCGACAATTCTAGACAACAAGATATGATCTACGATCCCACCTGATGTCAGAAGATATTCGGATTATGTCGATCGACAATTTTCTCAAATATTTGTAATTATTACAACTCTGACAAAATCTACTATAAATTTCACTGTTTTTATCGCGCCATTGGAAATTCCCATTGAATTGTCGCGCTAAAATTTCCCTCTTGTTGTGAAAGGAAAGTGACCCATTCCTGGTGGGACACGCGTGAATTTTTTCCAGGAAAGATAGAATCTTTTCGGTTCTAGAAGACTAAAAAATCCAAAAAGTTCTTTCTTTCCCTTTCAAAAATCCAACAAAATGCCAATTTCACTTTTATACAACGGTGTTTTAAAAGTCCTCACTTAGCTTTATTTAGGCCTTGCCTAAATGTTATTTTGAGATTTGTTATCCGACTTTTTATTCTTTAGGTATTATTAGGTATTAGATCGACATATTGCCGCCTAGGTACCGCCTAATCCGATATTTTCCCTAATTTTTAAGATATTGATACCTATAATAATTGTTGTTCAATTTTTTCAATTCGAAAAAGGTAGCACGGTTGGTAAAACTAATGTGCAACAAAATTTTCTCAACATACAATTTTTATTTTAAATATCAAACCGAGAAATAATACTCTATAAACCACAAAAAATTAGTGAGAATATTTGTTTTTAAGGAATTGATTTTAATGTGGATGTGTTTTTATGTAAAAATTAACTAAGACTTATGTTTTCATATGCTAAACTATATTTTTTTAAATATATTTATATTATAATTTATTTTTTAGTTAAATTTATACTTTTATCTATTAATAATTATAAAAAATAAAAAATTTACAAATCCGCCTAGGCGCCACCTAAGCTTCGCTCAAGCATCGCCTAGACGTTTGAAGCCCCAACCACCCAACTAACACCTAGCACTTTTTAAAACCTTGACATTCAACAATCCACTCATCACAAAATCCAATCCAATCACTTTTTAGTCACTTTTTATCACTTTGTTTTAATTTTCGTTCAGTAAAATTTGGAGTCTCCGGATCAAAATTAAACACTAAAAAAAAGTAAATAAGGGTATATTGGATCTCAATTCCAACTTATTTATATTTTATTAATGGAATTTATTATAATTGAGCACTTTTTTTAATTAATTACATATTTTTTAAAATATCTACAAGATTATTATGTTTATGGAATATATCTTAACTTTTTCCTTTTTTTCAATTCTATTTACACAATTGTCATGTTACTTTTTTTTTATTTTTTTCTTATTTTTCATTTATCTCTCAAACCGTTTATTTTTTCGATATGCCGCTTTAGAGTTTTTTATTCGTCTTATTTTTATCTTTGAAATGACATCCACCGTGATTTTTCGTCAGTTTTTTATCCAATAGATTTCTTATAGATCATTTATAGATATTCAATAGTTCACTGAAAATTTCCTTATTTTAACTTCCTCAGTTTCTTCAATTCTATTTACACAACTGTCATGTTACTTGTTTTTTTTTATTTTTTTACCTTATTTTTTCGACATGTCGCTTTAGAATTTTTTGTTCTTCTTATTTTTATCTTTGAAATGACATCCACTGTGATTTTTCGTCATTTTTTTATTCAATAGATTTCCTATAGATCATCTATAGATATCCAATAGATCACTGGAAATTTCGTTGTATCCATCGTTATGAGGTTACTTTATAAACTGTTACCATTGAGACCATTGCTAATATTTTATAGGTATAATTTAAGAGTCCTCTATCTTTTAAAATTAGACATTCATGTGTTATTCAACGGTATCCTAGTTTTTCCAATTTCTATTGTACTTCTATTAGATATCTATTGGATATATGATAGTTAAAAAAACTCGATAAAAGTATATCATCATGGATCTCTTTTCGAAGATAAAAAAGAGACAAACAAAAAACTCTAAAGCGGTATGTCAAAAAAATGAACGGTTTAAAAGATATAAGCAAAACAAATAAAAAAATTAAAAAAAATATGAAAGTGACGTGTATTGGGTGAGATAAGTGTGTGGGGATCTAATTATTTTTGCAACTATGATATATTTGAAATTATTTTACACTTTTTATAATATTTAATCCAAATTATTTAATTTCTTTTTATATTTATATAAAAGTCAATTTTATTACGTATCTATTATTTTTGATATTTTTATAATTTTTGTCATTATTGTTAATTTTTGACATATTTTATTCATAAATCGCATTAATCGATCAAATTAAGTTTGCCCGAATTGGGCAAGGAGATGGTAGATTACTAATTGTCATATTTAGAATTTTGTCATAAAATCTCTATTTTGGGCCCTTAAATATACTCAAAAATCAAAACTGATTTCTGTAATTGATACGTAAATTCAAAATTTTGATTTATTTTACTTTTGGACTATTTTTGTAAATTTACCTTTCGATCTAATTTGTACAAATTTCATTTTTGACATATTTTATTATGTCCAATATCCAACTCGGCTTAATTCCTCTTTAAAATGGCATTTTTATCACATAAAATTAATATTTCCACAAGATTAATTTTTGGTATTTTAGTTATTATATTCACTGAAAAATCAATGATTAAGCTAGTCACTGCAGGTTACTAACTATTTACTACTAACCCCTGGTTATTGTAAGGATTACAATTTACTTTTCTGCAATTTAGCTTCCTGCAATTTACTTTTCTATTACAGAAATAACTGAAAATGGAATTAGAATTAAATTAGCACTTCACAAATCATCAAGCATAAAATCATCAAACTGAATCAAATGTAATAAGTAACTATTTTTTTCGGACTCAGGAATATCATTTTTGTAGGTATGAAAATCCAAAGCGGATTAGTATACCACAATTTTTCAATGGAGCTGAACCGGTTGGCGACTCTCATTTATATAAAAATTGGGTTCTTGACTCTGTTTTTATTTCATTTTTAATAAAATTACATTTATACACTTTGATTAAATCAAATCTCCAGCACAGTCCTAGCAGTAAAATAAAATTGATTAAAATGACTCCTCGCATAAAAATCCAGGAGCTCATTCAGTGGAAATCTCACCCACAAAACACAGTAAAAATATAATCAAATCATACCATGGGCACCCGTGACCCCATCTCAACTGAGAACCCAAATCGATCTTCCCTCGGGTGGAGGGTCCGGGACCCGCACTTCGCGATAAAAGCCCACCATCCGTTCATAGCAGCGGAAGATGTAGCTTGGTCAGCTGACTTTGAGTTCTCGCTGGGTTGTTCTCTAATCCCCATAAGACAGACATTAGCTGAGTCATGTGGTTCTTCATCAGTGGATGATGACTCTGCGTCGGAATCACTCCAGGTTGATGTAGTAGCTAAATCCTTCTTCTCTCTCTTCTTCATGAACCTTTCCTTCTTAGCTTTAGGATAGTTGGATTGGATATGGCCCTTCTCACCGCACTCAAAGCGCTAGATATCTTTATTGTGCTCCTTTCGAGGCATGTCATCAGCATCCTTCTTTTACTAACTTGGCTTCTTGGTGGCGAAGTTCTGGTAGTTCTTGTCTTTCTTCAAGAAGTGACAGAATTTCCTGGTGATATTGCAACTTTTTCCTTGCCTTCCTCTGAGTCATCTTCATAAGATGAATCATCAGCTTTGAGAATAGTGGCTCTAGAGCTCTCTTTCTACTTGTTCTTGTTCTTCTTGGACTCATCTTCATATTTCCTCTATGACATCTGATGAGTTAGTAGAGTTCCAATAAGCTCATCAAATTTGTACTTTTTGAGATCATGAGCTTCCTCAATGGCACTCTTCTTAGCATCCCACTCAAGACTAAGACTTCTCATAATCTTCTAGAAAGTTTCTTCCTTAGTGAAGCTTTTGCCAAGCCTCTTTAGTTCATTTACTATGTGCATGAATCTGGTATTCATGCTAGAGATTCCTTCCTTGGGTTGTGAAACATCTCATATTCTCTCATGACAATGTTGATCTTTGATTCCTTGACCTTATAAGTGCTTCATAAGTGATCTCCAACTTCTTCTAAGTCTCTTGCGTTGTCTCACAACCCGAGTTTCTATTGAACTCAGTTGCATCCAAAGCACAGTGAAGATAGTTTATAGCAGCTATGCTTTCCTTCAATCTGGCTAAGTAATTTTGATCCCACTCAGTTGCATACTTTTCCACAATGATATCATTCTTGATAATGGTGAAAACATAATGACCATTTACAATGGTCAGCCAGACAATCATGCTCTGTGATTGAATGAAATTCTTCACTCTATTCATCGAGTAGGTATAATGTTCTCCATTGAACATAGGAGGTCTTATGATAGACATACCTTCTGGGAGCAGATAAAGCTGACCTCTCCTGCTAGAATCGCTTCCTCCATTTTAAGCCATGGTCTTTATCTCAAGATTGTTAAATATAAAAATGAGATATGCTTCGATACCACTTGTTGGTCCCAGTGTGTTTAACTCAATGAGTCGAGGGGGGTGAATGACTCAGTTTTTGAAAATAGGATACTTTTTCACGAGAGAATGAACATCGCTTAGTTGGTCAGCGAGGCTGACTGGAAATAGTAAAAGCTTACAAACTTAAGTAAAGAAGATAGCAATTTATACTAGTTGGACGACATGTGCCTACTCTAATTCCAAGAGTGTGTCTTGGCTTTAATCCACTAAGTTCAACTCCTTTACCCTAGGTGGAGAATGTTGGGAACTGATAGTCACTTTGAACATGCATAATAGGCATAGAGAAATTTCAAAATATTTTGTCCCTTGTCCCTAGGAACTCCTATTGATTGTATATAAATTAATTAAAGCCTTTACTAAATAAATTCTCTACCTAGGTTGGCATGCATAGGCTAGGCATACCATAATTCTAAATTATATCCTAGCATAAATATATTTTATACTAAGCATGTCATAACAACCTAAGCATAATAATTATTAAGTCTTAAAATACTTAAAGAAAAAGACCTAATAATTAAAGGGAGAAATAGAAGACTTACCAATTGAAGCGTGCTTTGGCAGAACCTTCTTACACAAGCCTCTAAGTGTAGGATAGCCTCTATAAGTATCCACGTGAACCCTACCAACCGAAACCTCTCAATGAGGAAGAATCGCAGAGCTTTGAATAGCTGCTAGACCACTCCAAAATCCCATCCGAAAATATTAACAAAGAAAATCCCTCTTAGTTAATTGAGAAAACTATTTGAAAAATCTCAAATACAAAACTAGAGAGAGGAGAGAAAGATGTTGGTGTGTTGAAACAAGGAGAAGGAGAGCTCCTTTTATAGGGAGAGGGGGAGCTCCCCTCATTAAATTATTGGATGGGGAAAACCCAATCCTACCCCTTAGCTTGGGCGGCAAGCTTATGGTTGGCTTGCCGCCCAAGCCGCTTGCGAGGTAAGCTCCTTGTAGACTTGCGGCCCATGACACAAGCCTAGCTTGTGACAATCCCCTTTTGGGCTGGCCTTTTTACATATTTGGATCCTATAAATAAATTCATAGGTTCAGGACAAAATTTTTTTAATCCTCCTTTCTTTTAATTTATTTATGATCTTAATAAAATTAGTTATAGGCCAAAATAAATTGTTGGCTTAACCAGAAAATAATTAATCATTTTAATTTATTTATGACCCTAATAAAATTTGTTACCGGTCAAAATAAATTCCTGACACAACAAGAAAATGATCTAATCATTTAATCAACACTTTAATTTATTTACGACCCTAATAAAATTAGTTACTAGTCAAAATAAATTCTTGATATAATCAAATAATAATCCAATTATTATTATGTTATATTTTCGTAATAGAATAAATCTATTAATTCTTTACTCAGTTCGATGAAATTCCAATGTGTGTGACCTTATAGGATCCCGAAGTATTGAGTTGTTAAGGTTTGACCAATCCTTGTTCTATAGGAACTATTGGCTTAAGGTTCTAGATCGTGAATAGAACTTAATTACCTTAAATGACTGCAGTACACCTCTAGCAAGGGTCCACCATCCCCCATTACTCGAAACGTCATTTGTGCTTATGACTTAATCCTGGTTAATGCAATAGTTACCCAATGCGATGAACTCCTTCCATTCTTTAATATTAGTACCATTTTGTTTGTTGGGCTTGGTTAAAGTGTTAACCCACTAATAGCGAGGTTGCTCCAAGCTATCCCAGTTAATTAATTATTATCGAAGTATATTACTGTTTACCATAATGTGTTTGACTAGAAACTATTTCTACCAAACATATACTTTGTTTAGAGGTTTATAGCAATCATCACTTCAACAAGTGGCTAGGTACAACTCCTTAATATATCCGGAGCGATGGATTCTTTCCGACTATATAGGTTACCAACTTGTTGTCATCACTATACCCGTAATCACCAGTGTCTCCCTAAATTAATGAGTGCATAGGAATGATCCAAAGTATGATTGTGACCGGATGACATTTTGGATGGGGCTGCGAAGCCATTTCGGAGAACCGACCTCCTAAAAAAATAGTGCGGAGTGATGATATGATGGTAGAAAATGGTTTTACATATTTTAATGTTCAAAAGACACGAGATCAAAATCCCGTACTTAAAATAGAGTTGCAAATCGATTCAGCTCAATCGAGAAATTCAGGTACGATTTTCCCACCGGGTGGTAGACCATACCTTAAGTAGAGATTCCGAGTTCGGTTGAGGATATCTATTTTACATTGGCTAATTTAAAAGTTTCATTCTTTCTTAATCGGTTTTAATTCGCCCTATTTATTATGTTTCCAAATATGTTATATTAGCGCGTTATTTAGCAAGCATCCAAAAGCGGTGAATAAATTATTACAGTCATACAAAATAAATGTAGAAATTAAAAGAATAATTACATGGCTTTCCAAATCCTATACATTTGTCTAAACAATAAATAAAATACCTAAAGGCCTAATATACTTCTATCCTAAATCTACCTGCACGAAAGGGTTAGCATAGATACGACACATTGTTTGAGGTATAACACGTAACATGCATAATTAGTGAACCAAACAAGACTCGAGTTAGTATGATCGTGGCATATTCATTGTACAATTTATGAAGGGCCGATTGGATGGCTAAAAAAGGTGTTTGAATGGCATTTGCGATAAAATCTCATTTTATTCACATTTTAGACTCGATTTGTTATTTTACCCGAATTATTAGTGAAAATACCACATGTTATGGGGTGAGGACTGTTTTTGGGGAGTTCTGGACTCCCGTCATTGCATTGTACACTCTAGCTCTGGAAATTAAACTAGGTCACTGCTGGTGACAAAGAAAGCCCTTGGCGGTATCATTGATGTCGCTAGCAACATGAATGATGCCCCAGCGGCTTCGCTTGTCACTGGTGGTTTCAGCTTCTTGTAGCAGCAGCAGTTAGCGGTCAAAAAATGACCGAAAACCTAAAACTAAGCACAAAACAACAAATAATCACAACAATAAAATGCCAACGAGCTATGAGGCTCAGAATTTTTACCTAGGGGCCGTGAATCCACCTCTTCGTGATCCAAATCACACCTTCGAGGAGCTCAAAATGATGATTTGGGTAGTGAACTAAGATTTAAATCTCTAAATTCTATTAAGAATGATTTTAAACTTAAGTTCTACTAATTTTAAGTTAATCCTAAGAGAGTTCAACAAAGAAAAACCAAGAAAAGATGGAGTAATTCATCTGTTCTTACTTTTTCTTCACCGTATCTCATTAAATTCCCCTAAATTCTCTCTAAAAATTTAAGTTCTTACTTGCTCCCCCAAAACAATGACTGGAAAAAGGCCTTATAAAAGCTAAAATCTGGAGGAAATTGACTTTTCTCAATAATCCGACGGGTATCGAGCAAAGCATGGCAAAAATCTGTCTACTAGTGAAAGTCGGACCGCTGGCAGCATGGATGATACCGCCAGTGGTATCATTGAAGTCGTGGGTGGCTTCAGCCTCTATCGGGTCTGAAAAGCAAGGCATGGCCTAGCCTAAAAAGGTGCTTTTAAAGGTCAAATCTGCCTAAAAAGGAGCGGGATTTTTGGGTAATTAGGGTTATTTTTTAATTTTTAGGGTATTTAGGACTAAATTAATTTTTGGGTGTAAATCATCGATTCGAGCTCCCACCGGACACTTTATCAGACACGCCGAACTGACTTTTTTCGAAAATAAAATTCATAAAGAATTTTTTATCGGTAATAAAAATTCAATAAGATTTTTTATATTGAGGATTAAAATAAAATATACGTCATCATCGTCTCACGAGAGGTATTGCAAAATCCTATGCTCATAGGCTGCCCTTCAGGGAATCACAGCTGCCACAGGTCAATATGATCTCACGATAAGAGCAAGGGTATGGAAAGTGCACCTATGGGTGGTGTGTCAGACTCAAAGGAGGACGGGTGCATGGACTCCATCACGGACTTTGTTCGACATTTAGTAGGCGAGAACCCAAAGGATGATGCATACAATGATTGCATCACGATCTTCAGTTGATGTTCTATAGGGGATAGAACTCTAAGGATGACATGTACACTGACTATATCAGTGGCCTTTAGATGACGTTCAGAGAGGTTGAACCCGAAGGATGACATGTACACCGACTATATCATGACCTTCAGTTGGCGTTCGGTGAGGGAGAACCCAAAGGATGACACGTAAATTAACTATATCATGACCTTCAGTTGGTGTTTGGGAGTGAACCAAAAGGATGAAATGTACACTAACTATATCACGACCCTTAGTTGGCAATCAATGAACCCAAAGGCTGATGCGTAGACTGACTGCATCACGACCTTTAGTTGGCATTTAAGAGGGCGAACCCAAAGGATGACACGTACACTAACTGTATCACAATCTTCGGTTGATGTTCGGGGGTGAACCAAAAGGATGACATGTACACTAACTATATCATGACCTTCAGTTGGAATTCGGTGAGGGAGAACCCAAAGGATGACATATACACTGACTGTATCACGATCTTCAGTTAGCGTTCGGGGGTGAACCCAAAGGATGACATTACACTAACTATATCACGACCTTCAGTTAGCATTCGAGGGGAGAACCCAAAGGATGACACATACATTAACTGTATCATGATCTTCGACTAGCGTTTTATGCGGGCGGTGGCCCAAAGAATGAGGATATTTAGTTTTCCTCTTGCGGTTGTACCAGCATTAAGAGCCGAGTAAAATAAGTTCAGATTAGCTTTTAAACTTCATTTTTACTGTTTGATCAATTTTGTAAAACAAAAATATGTTTTCCCCTTCGATCAACAGTAAAAACGTGATAAGAAAAAACAAGGGTCTTAGAAGTCATATAATGTCGAGGGCTTATGTTGAGATCCATTGAATTCGTTGAGCCCTAGGGGAGTTGATACCTCCAGCAACTTGCTGAAGCCACCAATGACATGGGGTGCCATGTGGCACCTTTGACTGGTCAAAGAAATTCAAAATTGCCCCTGGAAAGAGTAAAGCCTTCGGCAGCTTGGATGATATCGCCAGTGACATGAGTTGATACCGCCGATGGCATGGAGTGGCAGTTTCAGATTTAATTAAACTCCTCGATTTTCCATGCGAGTGTTTAATACAAATTAAAACACCTTATTTCCTCATTCAGAATGGTAGAAGCCGATAAACATTCTCCCACCCTTCCAAACTTCCTATATCTTCTTCCTTTCGATTCCAAATGTTGAAGAAAGTGTTTGAGCGTAAATATATCGGTATAAAGCCAACCAATTTGCCTAATTCCTCAATCGAAGGGCTAAAAATCTGCCCAATTTATGTAGTGTAAAGCCTGAAGAGTCCCGATAGGATGTATGGATATGGGATTGCTACTCCCATAGATAATCTGACCTCTGAGAAGAAGAAACACATCTGCTATATCCAAGTAATCCTGCAAAACTTGAACCTTTAGTTTCTTTTAATTTTGATTTTGGTCTTAGACTCAAAATTGTTGGCCTAGATTAAGGGTAGTAAGTAAACGTGTGCAGCGGAAATTTAAAAATTTAATCTAGTTCCATGGATCTTCTAAGCATGGCATGATTGATAATAGTGCTAGTCTTAAATTATTCTGGGCCATAAAAACTTATTAAAAGGACCTAATAATAATTTAACCACTTACCAATAGAAGCGTGAATCCCGTAGTCGGTACAAACACCCCTCAACTACATGCACAGACTCCAAAGTAGAAGCCCTCTATAAATAGTCCAAACTAGCACCACCGACCAAAACCTTCTAGAAAGGGAGAACCAATAAATAAAAGGGAAAATAGCTAGATCTTCCCTACTAATTTATTCTAGAAGAAATTCCCTTAGTTTTCTATTCTAAGTAAATAGTCTTTCGACGGATTACTTTTAGGAATATGAACAACTAAGAGAATAAGAGAGCAAGAGAGGGATTATAAAATTTAGGACCAAAAATAATGAAGGAGGAGGCTTTTAGTTATAGTGGTTAGGAATTATTTAAAGGACAATAAAATCCCTAACCTCAACCAATCATAAATAAAATCAAAAGGGTAAACATTTTAATTAACCCTAGTAGAGTTGGAAACAACCTCAAATACTAGGAGCTTGCTTAGGAAGCAAGCTCCTAGTTTGACTGGGAGGTTGCTGGCCATTTGGCCAGCAGTCCCTTGTGGGATTGCGCAGGAGCACAAGCCTTACGCCTTGCACGCAGGCCTATGCACCATTCGTAGGCCCGCATGTAGCGCAGCGCACAATGGGTTGCGCTACATGCTGCATAGGCCTATAAAGGTTGCGCACCTGCATAGTGGCCCATAAGGGTTGCTCCTGCACAGCCCTTTAGGCTTGCGCAGTGCATAAGCGGGCTGCATCTTATTGCTTTCTTTCGCATGCCCCATAGACCACCCGTAGCATTGTTTGAAATAGAGCTGCCATGTAGCCCATGTGGAGGTCTTTATGTACTATCCTACAGTAAATTTACAGACCTACTTGCGCAGATTTATCCAACATCCAATATTAATAAATCTCTCTAAGTTCCATTCCAGTCTTCCCTTTATTTATTTTATCCTCCTTATTATTTATCAAGTTCATTGGTACAACCAATGAATATTGGTGTAACCAATATGTTATGGTCTAACCATATATCCTTGCTCTTCTAGATTAGACATAGTCTAACTATTCTTTACATAGCTCGATCATAGCTCAAAGTGTGTCACCTTATAGGATCCGGTAATATTGAGCCGTCAATAGTTTAACTTGGCTCAATCCCTTTTAGGAATGGACGGGCTCAAAGCTCCAGATCGTTATGGAATCCAATTACTTGGATCGGTCATAGTGGCTCTCTAGCAAAGGCATATGACCCCTCAATATTCGGAATGTCACATGCATTATGACTTAATCTCGGTTCTGCAATAGTATCAATACAATTCACTCCTTCTACCAACTATTAAGTACCTCTATTTTCTAGGACGCAATTTCAGTGTTAGTCTATTAGTAGCTGTAATAGCTACCCCAGTAGTTTAGTCTTGCTGCTAAAGTACACTACTCAACCATTTAATGTGTTGATCAAGATCCCATCCTATCAACTCATACTCTGATCAGAGGTTTATGAGTGTGTGACTTCTAACAAGTGGCCAAGGTACATCTCCCTTATATTGCTATAGTAGAGTGATATATTCCATCTTGACTACTCAGCTTACCAACGGACATACATCAACTATACCCATAATTATTTTTATCATCAAATCTATGGAATGAATAGATATAATCCAAAGTATAGTAACATCTGAACAAGGTAACTACTATCTCAGGTCTAAGGATATTGATATTGCTATGCAATGAGATGATTGAAAACACCAACACATAATGTAGATTATCGACTGTTGTCTTATAGCGGTCTCTAATGTATCTCCCTGAATACATTCATGTATTAACCTAAGATACCACCCTCTAGCACTGGAGATATGCTACTCTGAATCAAATTCAAGAGGTATGATGGCACATGCTAGTCTATCCATATTCATCAATGTCTAGTCTTGATGATACTACGACTAGGGATATTTAGATAAATCATAATTGCACACGAACCAGTTCTCACCAACATAGTCTCACTATGCCCTTACAATTCATGCTATGATTTTATCATGGACTTTTGCAAACACATCAATGAATATATTCTAAACCAGTCATAATATATTTTCACAGTCATTAATGTAAGAAAAGAATGCCTTTATTAATAAAACTTTGCCGTACAAATAAAACTAACTAGGATATATTGCCCTAACTGCCTCTATGGCATACATCATATCTAACAATCTCCCACTTGCACAAGAGCCAATTAGTTATGTGCCGTAAGCCATAACTATTAACATGCTGGTCAAGCTTAATCTGTGTCAAAGGGTTGGTCAGATTATCCGCCAAGCTCTGATCTATGGGTACATATTCCATCTGTATATCCTTATCTCTTATCATATCTTGAACTATATGATATTTTTAGTGTACATGTCTATTTCTCTGATGAGACCGTGGTTCTTTTGCTTGAGCAATAGCCCTAGTGTTGTCATAATATATTACTATTTGATCCTCACTGTTAGACAACACGTCGAGATCACCTATAAATCTCTTTATCCAGACAGCTTGTTTTGCTAGTTCTGAAGCAGCAATGTACTCAGATTTAGTGGTTGAATTGTTAGTTGTATCCTATTTGGAACTCTTTCAAACAACCGCCCCTCCATTTAACATAAATAGGTAACTTGATTATGACTTGTAGTCATCTCTGCCAGATTGAAAACTCACATCAGTGAATCCCTTTACTCTGAGATCACCTCCTCTATATACTAAGAACATTTGCTTAGTCCTTCTCAAGTGCTTAAAGATATTCTTAATGGCCTTGCAGTGCTTCTCACCTGGATCAGATTGAAATTTGCATGTGATGCTCAACGCATGTGAGACATCAAGCAGTATGCATACCATTGCATACATGATAGATCCTATTGTGGATGCATAGGGTATTTCATTCATGCACAATCTCTCCTCTTGCATCCCTGGATACTCAGATTTAGAAAGGTTAATTCTATGAGACATTGGAAGATAATCCCTTCTTCATTGCTCAAGGTTGAACCTAGTCAATACCTTATCTATATATGTATTTTGTGAAAGACCTAACAGCCTCTTGGATCTATCTCTATGGATCTTTATACCTAGTATAAATACTGCTTCTCCAATGTCTTTCATGGATAACTTTCTTGACAACCACGACTTAACCATTTGGAGAAGAGAAATGTCATTTCCTAATAGCAGTATGTCATCAGCATATAGCACAAGAAAAATGACTGCAGTCCCACTAAATTTCTTGCATACACAAGGCTTATAAGCATTTGATATAAAATCTAAATCTTTGATCGTATCATCAAACCTTATATTCCAACTTCTAGATGCTTGCTTAAGTCCATGAATGGATCTTTGCAGCTTGCATACCTTCGAGCCATTGTGAGATGTAAAACCCTCAGGTTGTATCATACATACATCCTGATCCAAGTTTCCATTTAAGAAAGCGGTTTTCACATCCATCTACTAGATCTCATAATCATAATGAGCAGCAATGGCCAAGAGTATCCTTATGGATTTAAGCATGGCTACTGGTGAAAAGGTTTCGTTATAGTCAATTCCTTCTCTTTGACTATAGCCCTTTGCCACCAACCTTGCCTTATAGGTAATTATATTATAATCTATGTCGGTTTTCTTCTTAAAAACCCATTTGCAACCTATGGGTCTAACCTCATCGGGTGCATCGACCAATTCCCATACTTGGTTTTCATACATGGAATCCATTTCTGATTTTATTGCTTTTGATCATTTATCAGAGTCTGAGCACTCCATTGCTTCCTTGTAGGTTTAGGTTCATCATTGTCCATTAGAAAGATATTTTTATCATCCTTGATGAAAAATCCATATCTTTCAGGAGCGTTGGGAACCCTACCAGATCTATGCAATGGTTGTTGTGTAACAGGTTGTTCCTCGATTACACTCTATTGTGTATCAAGCATAGGAATTATCAGTTGATCATCTTGTCCACCTACTTAAACCTCAAATTCAAGGTCGCCCCTACCAGCTTTTGCAAGCATGTGTTCCTTCTCAAGGAACTGAGTGGTCCTAGAAATAAACACCTTTTGTTCCTTAGGATCATAGAAGGTATATCCTACTGTCTCTTTAGGATAGCCTATGAATAAGCATTTGTCAGCCCTAACTCCTAGTTTGTATGGCATTATCCTTTTAACATAGGCAGGACATCCCCAAACTCTTAGGTGAGAAAGAGAGGGTTCCTTACCACACTACCTTTCGCATGGTGTTGTATCAACTGATTTTGAGGGTACATGGTTTAGTATATAAACTGCACTCTCAAGTGTGTATCCCTAAAAGGATTTGCTGAGACTTTCTTGGCTCATCATGGATCGAACCATGTCTAACAAAGTTCTCTTCCTCCTCTCATACACACCATTGTGCTGAGGAGTATAAGGAGGGGTCCATTGGGGTAATATTCCATTATCCCTTAGATAATCTTGAAAATCTTGGCTTAAATATTCTCCACCTCGGTCTAACCGTAGTGCCTTAATATTCTTTCCAAGTTGTCTCTCAAATTCATTCTTATAGTCTTTGAACTTTTCAAAACTATCTGATTTGTGCCTCATAAGGTACAAATACCCATATCGTGAGTAATCATCGATAAAAGATATGAAGTAGACGAATCCCCTATGTGCTTGCACATTTATTGGAGCACATACATCTGTGTGTATTATTTCTAATGTACTTGTGGCATGTTGTCCTTTACCTTTAAAGGGTTTCTTTGTAATTTTGCCTAATAAACAAGGTTTGTATTCCCCATAAGACTCCTAGTCTATTGGGCCCAAGTCACCTCGTTTGTGTAACTTAATTAAGCGGGCTTCGTTTATATGACCCAAATGACAATGGCATAAGTAGGATGATTTGTCTTTATCTAATTTCAATCTATTAGCATCATTCATAATAAGATTTTCAGGTTTAGTATTTAAAACATATATGCCATCAATCAAAACTCCATTGCCATAAAGAACACTATTTTTATGAATTTGGCAATCTTTATTATTAAATAAAACTTCAAATCCTTTTGTTGCTAAACACGCAACAGAAATAATATATTTAGTAACAACTGGAATATAATAGCATTTATTTAATTCTAAAACTAGTCCACTTGGCAATTTGAGACTATATGTTCCTACAACTAATTCAGCAACCCATGCTCCATTTCCAACTCGTAGGTCAAACTCTCTGTTAGCCAGCCTTCTATGATTCCGCAACCCCGCACAGAAGTACAGATATGAGTACCACATCTAGTATCTTATACCCATGTAGACTTATAAGGAATTATAGTGAAATTTTCAATCATAAACATACCTAAAGTATAAGCATCTTTCAGCTTTGTCTTCTCATGCTCAGATAATGTAGCCATAGAGTCTTTCTTCCAATGATCGGTCCCACTGTATTGAAAATAGACATTCTCAGCAATTGCTTTCTCTTTTCTGATTTTTCTTTTGACACTTTTCTTATTGACTTTTAAATTCCCTTTCATCCTATCTTTACGAATTTCAGAATTCTTGGCATTATGCTCTCTTTCAAAATTTCTAATTTTGCTCATAAACTCTGAAGTTTTAAGAGATTTTCTGGACATTCAATAGTTATTCATGAAAGGTGAATACTTTTCTGATAATTGGTCTATCATAAAATTGATTTCCAATGCAGATTCCTCCTTGACTCCTATCTGAACCATGCATTTAGAATACTCCAAGTATTTTGTGCAATATTCAGATGCCAAGATGTCATCACTTGATTCATCAGCAGTTCCAAAGAATTTTGTAATCTGAGCTATCTTAAGCTCAATGCTTTCCCTGTATGCTTTGAGATGAATCATCATAGACTCTAAGTCCATGTCCAAATGTTGTTTTCTAAGTTTGGAAGACATGGTCTCGAGTATCACTATAAATACTACATATATGTCCTTCTTGTGCTTTTCATATGCTTCCTTTTTCTCTTTGGATGCATCAACATTTGGCTTAATTGGTTTGGGATGACCCAAAACATAATCTAGATCATTTTTCTTTAATTCTTCTTTGAGAGCCTCAAACCATGTCTTCTTGTCAAGAATAGGGCAAAGGTTTATGTTTGTAGTCATATTCAACCTAGATATAAGAAAAGAATTATTGCTTTAGACTTAGTTCTTGTACATGTATTTAATTTAGGTCTTTTAATTAAATATATATTCCTACTATTTTATCAAGGTTCAATTCGAAAACATAATAGCCCCTTTTATTGTTTTTTTGGAAACATGGTCTAACCATTCTCCTTAGAAGGTAGCATCTATAACTCATTTAAGCTAACCCCCACTATCACGAGTCAAGCTAACTTAAATAGCTATAGGAGGATCTAGTCCATTTGCATCTAATGCAATTGCTAATCCATTTGAGTTCCAACCATTGGACGTGCATAACTAATTATATGACTCCTCAAATGATGCCTCCAGCCTAGCATTAGCTCCGATATTATGGACAACTAACTTAGTCCGGTTAACACTTAACCCTAACTTGAATCATGTGAACAGACGATGTTAAAGTAGAAGGCACGCTTTACGTGAGCAATTTATTCAATGAAAAAGCCTAGAATCATACTTCAATTTTTAGGAAGGCTATTTTTGTCTTAATATTTTAATGGGGATTTATTGGTGCAACCGGTCTCGCCTTATCTAGGACTTATACATGGACACGATTATAAAACTATAACTGATCTCTGAGATAAAAGGAATTAGTAGCTCAAACCAAGGGTCATGCTCAATTGGTAATTCATAATCATTCCATCATGTCAAGACTCCATATAGCAAGCAAAACAAACAAGGGGGTTCATTGTTCAAGTTCTTGCACCCATGTCTATAAAGTTTGATTTAACAATTTAAACTTCCATTTGTAAAACCATATAATGAATCCAATTCATTATACTAGAAATCAACTAATTCAAAAAGTCCCTTTGGTAATTAGAATCTAGAACCGATGAGAATTCCCAAGTAGGATAGGCACCCTTGAAGTGAATGAGCAGCTAAGCCCAATCCTTGCCAGAATAAACACGAGCCCTTCTGAATCAGTTAACCATAGACTAATTAAATTAAAGATTTCATTCTTTGCTAATTTAAGAATTATTACATATAATTCAAAAATTAAAGCATTTACAATTTCAAGTAAAATATTGTTAATTCTTAGATAACTACCCTGACTAAGTTTGAGCAACACTTAATCTAGTTATGACAGCATTTTCTATTGCAAGAAATAATTTCCTAGGCATGGCATAGCATACTCGAAAATATTTCATAGAAAATCAGACCTAGCATATTTCTAGTTAATTATACAATCGCATTAGGCAGGCTCATGATACCACTGTTGGTCTAGATTAAGGATTTTAGAAAGTAAAACATGCGCAGCAAAAATTTAAAAATTTAATCTAGTTCTCTGGATCTCCTAAGCATGGCATGATTGATAATAGTTCTAGTCTTAAATTATTATAGGCCATAAACACTTATTAAAAGGACCTAATAATAATTTGACCACTTACCAGTTGAAGCATGAATCCCGTAATCGGTAGAAAGACCCCTCAATTATGTGAACAGACTCCAAAGTCGAAGCCCTCTATAAATAGTCCACATGAGCACCACCGACCAAAACCTTCTAAAAAGGGAGAATCGATAAATAAGTGGAAGATAGCTTGATCTTCCCTACTAATTGATTCTAGAAGAAATTCCCTTAGTTTTCTATTCTAAATAAATACGTCTTTCGACAGATTACTTTTAGGAATTAGAACAACTAAGAGAATAAGAGAGCAAGAGAGGGATTATAAAATTTAGGACCAAAAATAATGAAGGAGGAGGCTTCTATTTATAGTGGTTAGGAATTATTCAAAGGATAATAAAGTCCCTAACCTCAACCAATCAAAAATAATATAAAAAGGGCAAACATGTATTTTAATTAACCCTAGCAGAGTTAGAAACCAACTCAAATACTGGGAGCTTACTTAAGGAGCAAGCTCCCAGTTTGACAGAGAGACTGCTAGCCATTCGGCCAGCAGTCCCTTATGGGCTTGCACAGGAGCGCAAGCCCATAAGGCTTGCTCCTACGCGCAAGCCTGCACACCTTGTGTAGGTCCGCATGTAGCGCAACCCATACACGCAGCCCTTTGGGCTTGCGTATCATGCAAGAGGGCTGCATCTTGTAGCCCGTTTTGGCGTGCCCCATGTGCATGTCTTTTATGTACTATCCTCTAGTACATTTATAGACCCACTTGCACAGATTTATCTAGCATCCAATATTAATAAATCCCGCTAAGTTCCAGCCCAGTCTCCCCTTTATTTATTTTATCCTTCTTATTATTTATCAAGTTCATTGTTCCAACCAATAAATATTGGTCTAACCAATGTGTTATGGTCTAACAATATTTCCTTACTCTTCTAGATTAGACCTAGTGTAACGGTTCTTTACATAGCTCGGTCGTAACTCAAAGTGTGTGACCTTATAGGATCCTATAATATTGAGCCATTAAAAGTTTAACCTTGCTCAATCCCTTTTAGGAATCGACCGGCTCGAAGCTCCAGACCGTTATAGAATCCAATTACTTTAATAAGTCACAGTGGCTCTCTAGCAAAGGCATATGACCCCTCAATATATGAAATGCCATATGCATTGTTACTTAATCCCGGTTCTACAATAGTATCAATACAATTCACTCCTTCTATCAAGTTTTAAGTACCATCTGGTTTCTAGGACTAGGTTTAAGTGTTAGTCCACTAGTAGCTGTAATAGCTACCCTAGTAGTTTAGTCTTGCCACCAAAGTACACTAGTAAACCATTTAATGTCTTGGTCAAGATCCCATACTATCAACTCATACTCTGATCAAAGGTTTGCGAGTGTGTCACTTCTAACAAGTGGCTAAGGTACATCTCCCTTATATTTCTATAGCGGAGTGATAGATTCCATCTTGACTACTCAGCTTACCAACCGACAGACATCAACTATACCTGTAATTATCCATATAATCTAATCTATAGAATGAATAAGTATAATCCAAGTATAGCAACATCTGAACAAGGTAACTAGTATCTCAGGTCTAAGGATATTTATATTGCTAATGCAATGAGATAATTAAAAACACCAACACATAATATAGATGACTGAGTGTTGTCCCATAGCGGTCTCTAATGTATCTCCCTAAATACATTCATATGTTAACCCAAGGTACCACCCTCTAGCACTGGAGATATGCAACTCTAAATCAAATTCAAGAGGTATGACGACACATGCTAGTCTATCCGTATTCATGAATGTCCAGTCTTGATAATACTATAACTAGGGATATGTAGACAAATCATAATTGCATACAAACTAGTTCTCACCAACATAGTCTCACTATGCCCTTGCAATTCGTGCTATGATTATATCATGGACTTTTGCAAACACATCAATGAATATATTCTAAACCAGTCATAATATATTTTCACAGTCATTGATAAAATAAAAGAATGCCTTTATGAATATAACTTTGTTCGTATAAATAAAACTAACTATAAGATATATCGCCCTAATTGCCTCTAGGGCATACATCGTATATAACAAAAATATGCCATGATAGCGGTTAAAAGTATGATATTAAGAGTTCATAAACTAAAATTAAGAGTACATAAACTAAAATTGCATGATATATGGTCGATTTTGCCTGATTTTATGCCTTAGGATTGATTTATTGCCTTTTTGGTAATTTTGGTTCGATTTTAGACAAAATCTGAGTTTTCGCTCGTAGAAATGATGCCGCCGATGGCTTTATCCATGCCGTTAGTGGCTTCAGGCTCCCTAAAAACATCCTAAAGCTCCTGATGTCACTGTTGATTCTAGCGATATTACTAGTGACATCAATCATATCGTCGGTGGTATGGTTGATGTCGTTGGTGGCATCACTACTTTAGTAGCGATATGAGTAGGCTCCAGTAAATAAGAAAAATGAGAAAGAAAAAGGAGAAATATTGATCACTTATCTATTTGATTTAATTTTTGCAGTCACATTAGCTAACATGCACTGAGGCATGGGGATAATTGGTGACTGGTGGAAGCATATCGATGCGAAAGACCCTATGCTTTGGGCTACCATAGACGCCACAAGTTTAAAAGACCTAGCTAGGATTCTATCCTCAAGGATGCCAAAGCTCTCCCATTCAACTTTGACTGCCCTAAATGAGAAGTGGTTAGAGACCACTTATACATTCCACCGTATGATCGGTGAGGTGACCATCACTCCTTCAGATGTGATGATGATGATCAGGCTTTCGTAGACCGAGTAGGCCATCAACTTTGATGTTTATGTGGAGAAGTATTATCTCCAAAAGTCAATGATAAGGAGAGTGACAAAGTTGTTTGGTTTGAAGCCCACCCCAGGGCGGCTATCTTATGGGGAGCTTTAAGAACATTGGATGGGAGTTGGTGTGGTTCTTGAGGCTCAGCAAGATGATTGTGTCCCCTATATTGTGATTTCCTTATCTATAGTGTTGTTCTTTCCCGTTTCCAGTAGCAAGATAAACTATGGGTTGATTTCTTCCATAGAGGATGTCAAGACAATTAAGGAAAAGAATTGACCCATGGCCATTCTTGCCTAGATATACTGCGGGTTGGATTTGGGGGCTAGGAAGAAAGGCAAGGTCCTTCGATTGAGCCACTTACTCATACAGGTATGCCTTTTTCATGAGTACTTAATTATTTCCTTCGTGCCTCTTCTCATTTTTTGCCTGCTTCTTTCTTTTTGGATGTGTTGGACTGATTAGTTGTTGATTGTGTAGGCTTGGGCTTTTGAGCACCAGATTCTTCCTCCGGTGAAGTTCAAGACAAAGGTACCAATAGGATTGCACTTTCTCGCCCGGTGGTGTGGGAGTGTTAGGGGATTCGGCAAATACCCCACCAGCTATAGGGAGGCGCTGAGGAGCTTGCATATTAGCTCAGTATGTGACTTTGGCTCTTACTCCTGTTTCTCACTAAATAAACCATTAGTCATGAATATATTAATGCATTTAAATTGTGTTTCCATTGATTTGCTATTTGATTGTTTGGTCAGGTTATCAAGGACCCTTTTGATAAGGTGTCCAACTGTGACAAGGTACTTATGGTCTAGGATGACATGGACGACTTAAGATTCATGATGAAATGCCCCTTTTCCTTTGATTGGTATTTGGGGGAGCAAGTGCGCGGCTGGAGAGACGTTATGCCCACTGCTAGACTTGTGCCCCTGGCACCTCCTATAGGCCTTTGGTGGCCTTATTTGACAGTCACTATTGAGGCCAACAAGGCTAACTTCCTGGATGGGGATGGCCACGTTGTAGAGAGCGTACCTAGCTCTTATGATGGCCATATGTCATGCTTGCTCCCTATGTACCCATGCATCCATGATGATAACACGATTGAGTACCATGCTAAGAAGAGGAATGAGGAGCTGAAATGGCTAGCTGGTGGCTATGTGAGCAGTGATGGGGAGGAGGAAGAAGAGGGTGCTGATGAGGGTGACCCCTAAGAGGTCAAGGAGGTGGGCTAGGATGCATCGATGGCTCACGAGGAGCATTATCACTCTGATGTAAGACTATGCTTGTTCCAAATTTCATCTTATTTAGTCCAAGATGGTCTGCTTATATAAATCTTTTGTGTTGTGTCATTTTTTATGTTTGTGTTTTTAGGCACCTGATATGAAAAGGAACAAGCCCGAGAGCAGCGGAGTGGGCGGCTAGGGAAGGCTCAAGGATATTGGCATAGTGGAGGGGCGCCTTTCGACAGCTTTGGAGGAGTCCTTCCTACTTTTGGCCCCGAATGGTGACTTCCAGATAAGGGATATAACCTCGTGTGCTCACTCGATGGACTTCATGCCTCCGCACACTACACATTTATGCCTTGTGAATATACAAATTTTACTCCTTGAATGCATGTGATTTCTCTTTTTGGGTTGCCTTTTGATTGCTTCATTGGATTTTTCAAGTTCCTCGCAAGGAGAGAGAGAGGCTAGTATGGAACGCTTTTGTCCTTAGGGACACCCTTGTCTCTCAGAGTTTATTTGCCAAGGTACCTATGTGTTTGAAAGATGTTGTAATTTAAATAATGCATGTATGAATGTTATGAATGATATGGACTATTATTGCATCTTTTGCAGGAATTCATGGCGTTATCACTTTCCGATCCCGACAAGGCTCGGATGAGGTACCAAGAGGAGGTGGTTTCCAATCAAGCGCTTAGGCGCCAGGTTGGTAAGCTAGAGGAGCAATTAGATGTTATTATGCACGAGAGGAGGAGCAAGCATAACTTGGACCGTACACCCCAGGCCGGGACCAGTCAAAAGGGAAAGAAGGTAGTAGCTGGCCGGCGTCCTACTACTAAGCCTGCCAATTTGAGTAGTGTCCCGATGAATGAGGAGAGAGAGGAGGATGAGGACATTAGCCCGTACCTCATGTATGACTCCAAGTTCACATCTCACCCGACTGATGGTGGCAGCATGTCTTAGACTTATTACATTTTCAGCTTTGTTGCTTTGATTTTAGCTTTGATTTGGTTTTGGTTGTACCCTTGACACATTGGGGTTTGGGTGATTTGGATTTGTTTGGATTTGATTAGGCTTTTAGGATTGGATGTTTAGTACATTGGTGCCTTCAGGCTTTTGGTTTTGAAATAAAATGGATTTTCTGCTTAAATTTGCATTTGAGAACATATTATAGGGTATTTACAGGTTATGGATAGGTCTGAACTGGCCAAAATAGGCCTAAAATTCGCAAGAAATATTGCCATATTGCTAGTGGCTTCATTGATGTCGTCGTTTGCATGAAAATTTCAATCTGCTAACTAATATAGACAACATCGCTTACAACTCATACCGTTGACGGCTTCAAGATCCATACCACCACCAATTTCTCCCATACCACCGGTGGCTTCTCTTTTAAAATTATGAATTTTGGCCATTTTCCAGATTTCAGTCATGGAAAGCCACAACCAGTAGTTAAGGAGCTTCCTGGAAACCCTAGGAAATGCAGATTGGTAGAAGCTGCAGAAATTTGGGCTATGGGATTTTCAATACATTGCCTTGTGATGGGTCGATCCGGCATTTATTCGAGAAGTGCTTGCTTTTTGGGATTGGATGGACCATGCATTCCACTTCTCCTCATTCGAGTTACGTCCCTTGTTTGAGGAGTTCTATGCCATTCTGGGGATCCTATGCCCTAAATGCATTCCTCTAGCAATCCCAGAGCTTATATTTGGTGTAGACGACTAGTTGACAGGCCTGTGGAGTTTCACTTTAATGGATCACTTTCTTTCTCAAACACCTGGTCAACCAAGGTTTTAGCTTAGCGCGTTACTCGATTGGTGCAGGGGTACCCCTAGGACTCATGTTTCCTGGCCATACATGGTCGCATTGTTGATCATGTCCGAGTTTATGTGTGGAGTGGGCTCAGTCGCCCTGCTTTGTATGTTTCCCTCTTGAGGCCTATGTCAGTTGGGGATTCCCTCATAGCTGTAGGCATGGCCGAGACACTGCTAAACATAGACACGACCTCCTTCGATACCACCCTAATTGGCGACCATTTCTCATTGCTACAGGTATATCTTTTCTCACCTTGGGTCTATTGCCACTTCTCATTCTCATACAAAGCTATTTTGTAGGTGTGGCTTATGAAGAAATTCAAGCTAACTTTGGTGTTGCAAGTCAGCCCAAAGAAGTACTTGCCCATGCACGTTAGTGAGAGAGGGCCGACTTGAGGAGATTTTCACCAACTAACGGTCGAGGATTGGGTGTCCATTCTCAGGGGGTGTGATAACTCACAGATACAGTAGGTTAGTCCATGGTAGAGAATCTAGGATGTAGTCGTTATGTCTTGGGGATCTTGTGTCCAACTATTAGGCCTACAGAGGATTACTTTCTATACCCCATATCGTCATCGCCATCAGTACAGTCGATGATAGAGGGTTCCATGAAAGCTTCTTGAGGAATACAATGGCTTCTTCAATGCTGATTGGGTGACTCACATTCGTGAGAAGTGGGCCAGGGAAGCTATCTATGAGGTTCTGGATTATGATCATGTGGAGACCACCGAGACTGATGAGCACTACAGGGGATGTCTTGCTGAGACTAGATGCCCGTCAAGTCAAGCTGAGCAATTATGGGCCCACTTGGAGGGGAAGCTACTGAGAAGGGATTCGAGCCTTTTCATATGACCTCCTAGTAGAGGATTGCGAGGTACTATAATGATGATGCAGGGAGTTTGGCTTGAGATGCGCTATTATTAGTTATATCTTTTGCATAGGCTAGTCGTGGTGATAGACCTATTGAATTTATTTTATTATTTTTATTTGATTCTAACTTTTGCATAGACTGCCCCTATAGGTTTTCAATCTGTCAAACCTTGTATTAACTTTTGCTTGGACCACCCTTTTTGGGTTTTCAATCCAGCAGACTTATTTTGACTTTTGCATAGACCTTGCTCTTTTTAGTCTATCAGAATTATTTGTCTTTTATTTATTTCATTGCGCATTGATTTAAGATGGTGTGAACTCTGCATTCTGTTTACTTGAACTATTTTGACCGTATGGATACAAACATTCGCATAAACATAAGCATTCAGGATTCAGCAAAAAAAGATACTTTTATTAGATGAAGCAAAACAAAGTACATGATGTTGGTAACCATTCCTATTGATTTAGGTCACGGTGCTAACCAACCCAGATCCGTTTTCTAGAAAGCACTCTCTCTTATCTCACTTACCCTGAATTTTGCCTAGATCGCCCTTTTTGGGCTTTTGACCTAGCAAGTTGTCATATCCCCTAAATTTTGCATGGCCAGTTTGCATAATACTGATCGTCGGGTGTCAGCCTAATTTTTTTCTTGATCGGTAAAGGATCGAAGGGCGGGTGATTTATTATCATTTTTGTGCTACTTTTTTATTTATTACTTTTGGTTAGATGTAGTAACGCTTAAGCCTGTCTTGGTTCTCGGGGTTTACAAATTCATTCCCGTCCATATCCATAAGCTTGACTGCCCCTTTACTTAGAATCTTCTTGATCATATACGGTCCTTCCTAATTAGGCCTGAATTTGCCCCTCACATCTATGGTGGAAGGCTTCAATTGCTTGAGGACTAGATCTTCGACCTTTAGCAGAAAATTCTGGTGTTGAACTCTACCGTTGTAAGCTCGAGCCATACAATGTTGGTACATTTGGAGATTATCTAGAGCCCTTAGCCTCTGCTCATCCATCATGTTCAACAGTTCATACCTCACCGTAGTCCATTCAGATTCTTTCAGCTTAGCTTCTAATGCAACCCTCAGTGAGCTTACTTGGGTTTTGATTGGAAAAACTGCCTCCATTCTGTAGACTAGGGAGAACAGAGTTTGACCAATTGGGGTTTGGATACTCTTACGATAACCCCAAATAGAAAAAGCCAACTTATCAGCCCAATCTCTATAGCCGGCTATCATCTTGGAGAGGTTCTTCTTCATCGATTTGTTGGCTGCTTCAACAGCACCATTGGCTTATGGCCTGTACGGAGAAGATCTGTGGTGCTTGATCCCCGTACTTTTCAATCATCTCAGCAGTTGCCCCTTGGAACTATACCCCATTATCTGAGACTATATGGTGTGGAAGTCCATACTGAGCGAATATTTGCTTTTCTATGAACTTGGCCATCCTCTTAGAGGTGACATTGGTGTAGGATTCAGCCTCTACCCACTTAGAAAAATAGTCCACAGCCACCATAATGATCCTATGCCCATTTATTGATGAAGGATGAATCTCACTTATTATGTCTACCCCCAAGCCGAGAATAGCCAAGGAGTAGACAAGTGATGGAGCTCGACGGGTGGTAAATGTTGCAAATTGCCATAAATCTGTCATTGATGGCACCGTTTGACTTGGGTGATGCAAGCCGTTAAGGTGAGCCAAAAATACCCCAATCACTGTATCTTCTTGGCTAGAGCGAGACCATTCATATGAGGACCACAGTCATCGGCATGGACCTGATCAATCACGTATTGAGCCTCTATCTCGGTCAAATAATAAAGTAGTAAACTGTCACTAGTGCACTTGAAGAGATCATTATCAATTATCTAGAATTGGATGGTGAGCCATCGTAGAGTGGTACGGTCCGAGTTAGAGGAACCAAAAGAATACTATTCATGTTGAAGAAACAGGACGATTTAAGAGTACTAGTAGGGTTCGGTTGAAATAATGAGGACCTACTAAACTTGCTGAGCATGGTAGGGCAGCTTGGTTGACAATAGAACCAACAGACATATGGGTTCTTGTTGTGGTCCTTCCCATAAGTAGGCCAGAGTGGCAAGAGAGTCAGCCATTTGGTTCTCATCCTGGGGTACATGGCGATACAAACAAGAATTGAACTTCTAGGATAAGCTTCGGATAGCATCGACGTAAGGGCAAAGAGAGTCCTCCTTGATTTCCCAATCCCCAACAACCTAACAGATGAGAAGAACTGAATCCCCGATGACATACACCATCTGAGCCCTGACCTATAGTAAAGCTTCAAGACTGAATTGACAAGTTTCATATTTAGCGCCATTGTTGGTAATAGCACACTCTAAATGTTTGGACAACGGAATGATTTCATTATCCGACATGACTATGATGACCCAAAGGCCGGCTCCCCCTTTGTTCATAGCACCATCAAAGTATATAGTCCATACATGCTTGAGGATAGTGACAGTACCAAGTTGTTCATCGGGAAAGTCCAAATTCTCAACATAATCCGAGGCAAGAGGTTGATTGGCGAAGAATTCTGCCATAGCTCGCCCCTTAATAACCTTCTTGAACACATATTCAATGTCGTACTCGGAGAGGAGAAATAACCTTCGAGATAGTTTACTAGCCAGAGTGGGGGATTGACAAAGATACTTCATGGGGCCAATCTTGGGCACGGCTTGGACTCGGTAGGATTGAAAGTAGTGACGCAACTTCTTAGTGAGCCAAACTATGGTGGTGCAAGCTTTCTCCATAATTGAGTATCGGGTCTCATAATCTAACATCTTCTTACTCAAGTAGTAGATTGCGTGCTCCAATTTATCATCATGTTCCTAGACAAGCATTGCCCCTACAGAAGACTCTTCGATGGCTAAGTACAGGATCAAAGTTTTCCCTAGGGTGGCAGTTTTAGAATGGGTAGGTCAACAACATAAGTGTTGATTTTGTCAAATGCCACTTAGCACTAATCATTCCATACAACTAGTTACTACTTCCTTAGTAGCTTGAAGATAGGCTTGCACATGGTAGTGAGACGGGTAATGAACTGACTGATATACTGTAGAGAGCCTAGAAACCAATTGACTTCTTTCTCTATTTTTGGCGGAGGCATATCCTTGATGGCTTTTTCCTTAGTGGGATCCATTTCAATTCCATTCTAACTTACCACATGTCCTAGTAACTTTCCTAAAGTAACTCCAAACACATATTTCTTTGGGTTCAAGCGGAGATTATACTTCTTAATACGAGTCATGAATTTGTCGAGAATAGTGGCGTGCTGTTCTTGGGTAGCAAACTTCACAATCATATCATTCACATACACCTCTAACTCTTTATGAATCATTTGTGTAAGAGAGCAGTCACGATGCATTGGTAAGTGGCCCTAGCATTTTTCAACCCAAACGTCATTACTTTGTAGCAATAAACTCCCTATTTGATGATGAAGGCTATCTTGACCTTATCAATGATGTCCACCAGAATCTGATTGTAACCCAAAAACCCATCCATAAACGAGTACATAGCTGCCCTGGTGGCACTATCAATTAAAGCATCGATGTGGGCAAGCAGGAAGTCGTCCTTAGGGGAAGCTTTATTGAGATCCCAAAAGTCACACAAACTCAGACCCTTCCATCCTTTTTCAAAATCGGAACGATGTTGGACAACCATGTCGGGTATTCCACAACTTCGATGAAACAAGCCTCGATTAACCTCAAAACCTCTACCTTAACCTGCTCTGCCCATTCTGGTCTTAACTGATGGAGCTTTTGTTTGACAGGTTTGAACTTAGGATCAGTTAGGATCCTATGCTCAGCAATGTGATGGTCGACCCCAAGCATGTCTTTGTATGACCACACGAAAGCGTTAACATGCCTTTTAAGCCTTTTTATTATCTCACTTTTTTCCTCGGGAGTTAAGTCTTTGGAAATGGTTACCACTTTGGGGTTGTCATCAGTACTTAGGTTAATTTCACTTAAAAAAGTATTGTTTATACCGAAAACATTATGCGTATAGTTATGTGAATGCATGGATCCATCAGGTAAAACATCAAACAAGTAAGCAAAAAGATAGTCGTTCATTGAATTGATAGCCTTATACGCGACATTGTTTGCATCTAATACATCAGAACTATTGAAAATTATGTCATCCATATCTTCCTCCTCCACAGGCGGAGGGGCTTCGGTGGCGATGTCAGTAGCAGGTGGAGCATTCTCTGTAGTCTTCATCAGAATGGCATCTAGGTCACGTTCTAGAGCTATCTTCTAGTTGATAGTGAGTCATAATTTCTTTAATAGATTGGCTTTCTTGGTTTGGGCCCTCACAAGCTTCTTAACAATCTCGGTCATGGAGTCCTCTTCCCCGATCCTCTTACCCTTCCAACCCTTCTTCATCAGAAATTCCATAGCCTTAGTCATAGAAGCGACAGCCTCTTCCACTTCCTGATCCACGAGTTCTTCATCACTTCCCCCAACCTCACTCTTAAGGTACATCTTCCCCTTTCCCTTGACCTTATCAAGAATGACATTGACAGGTGCAATAGGCTCAACGGGTTTAGGTTCGGCAAAAATGACCATGCAGTCGGCTTTAAAATCATAGACATCCTTGAAGATTTCAAAACCAGGCCACATCTTCCTATTATGCTTGATAGGCTCAGGCTCCCCTTTGTAAGGCTTCTTGCCTTGAATTTCGTAGATAGTCACCATACAACAATAGCCAGAGGGAACGCGATGGTAGATTTTCTTAGGCTTATATCCTAACCCTGTGAGTCGGACAAGCACCTTTGGTTCTAAGGCCTCAATGATCCCTTGCTCATACATTCCATAACCTTTTCCTAGCTTAAACCCAACTCGCCTCATCAGTTTCCCCGCACTAGGGTGGAGATAACTATGCTAAACGGGAGCTAATTTCTCAGCTTTGTGAACCACAGCAACATGAAGGCCTTCATCCAACTTAGCCTCGGCTTCCACGACAGCCATAATAGAAGCGGCGCTAGCCTCAATTACTCCCAGCCTATTCTCATGTATGAACTTAACCTTTTGATAGAGAGTGGAGGGTACTGGCCCTAGGGCATGGAGCCAAGGTCGACCAAGCAATAGATAGTAAGTGACTAGAATGTCGAGATTGGTGAACTGCACTTTGCTTGTAACCTCTTCCGTGGTAACCTCAGCTTCAAAGACTCCAATCACATTGTGCTTTGAGTCATTATAAGCGCGGATTTCGGTGTTGGATTTTTCCAGCATTTCCTCTGACAGACCTAAATAAGGAAGGACTTTTAGGGGGCAGAGGTTCAAGGAGGAGCCGTCAACCACCATGATGCATGGTATGGTCTTATCAAGGATATGGATATGGATAAACAGAGCCCTATTGTGGTCTATACCTTTGAATGGAAGATCAAAATCATCGAATACAATCTACAACATCTTTCTCAGAGGGACAGCTTCTCCGAACCTAGCGCATATCTCAATGATAGAGGTGGTTGGGGTAGCTTCTAGGTCGACCAGCTGTATAGTCAGACACCTGCGGTGCCCATCTGAATCAATGATAGACTGCCAGATGTTGTACCGGCTTAGGTATTCTTGAGTTGAGTGATAATGGGATCGACTTCAAGGCTTGTCGGAATAGGCAGGGGATGAGAGGGAGGTCTTGAAGAGGTACCTACCTTCTTAGGGATCAGATCCTGATTCAAGCTGAGATAATAGTCCTTGGGCTGGTACATACGGCCACTCCTAGTGATGTTGCTGATATCATCTAGTTAGACGCTATGAGTGGCTCGCGTCTCAAAAAGATAGGGAGGTTTATCCAAAATTTGAAGCCGGGTCCAGTAGCATATACTTGTACACTAAAGGGCTCATGCATGTCAACTTTGAATAGTTCATCCGGCTTCTCGCACAAAGAATCATCCACCTTAAATAATTTAGTGCTCACTACCCTCGCCTCCTCGACCACTCCATCTCATCCAAATAATCCACCTTCGGAACTGTGAGCACTGGATTTTAATAATCCTTCTCATAAAACAATGATGAGAGTTATATGATGCATTCTCTTGCAAGTGTTATCCATCAGAGGTATTCCTACTGATGTAGAGTTAAGTTTGGCCAATGTTTGGAGACCTAGTTTGCACCCTTAGGGACCCATAGGGGTGTTGCCCGGTGGTACAGATCCACTGGCGGACCCGTACGGGTCATTCCTTCTATACGGCTGGGGGACCACCCGTATGGGTCATTCCTTCTCTATGGCTGGGGGGCACACCCGTACGGGTCCTCTTCTTGCCTGATAAGGCTCTTTGAGAAGTTGTCCCTTACCTATTTCGGGAAAAGGCAGGTCATGAATGCGAATTATTGCATTTAGACCTCATTTCACCTATAAATAGGGCCCTTTCCCTCTCTTTTTCAACAGACACAACTCATATACAACATAGTAAGCTTACTTTACATAAACTCTAGCAATTTTTATAGGTATAGAAAGGGTATAGTGGAGGTATAGAGGGTATAAAATAGGAAGAAAACCCAGTCCTTAAGGTTTTATCCACATTTTATTCATTCCTAACTTCATTTATTAGGATTTAGGGGAGGTTCTGTCCATACAAACACTCGCCTAAATAGTCCTATTTCATATGCTTTGGCTAGACTCTCTCAATAGCAAAGGGATTGCCTCAAAGTGGATTCACGCTGTAAAGGTAATGCTCCTAAGTTTCAAAGAGACTCACATCTCTATTATTTTGTTATTATTCTCTATCTCCTCTATTATATCTGTTCTTTTATTTCTGCTTTGGGTCTGGTCCTAACCCATATGAGTCTTATTCGCACCATATGTCCTTAGGGATATTAAATCAGTGTGTCGTACTCATACGGAAGGAAATCCTATTTTTATCTCATTTCTCCTCCATTAATCTGTCTATTTCAAACCGAGTTTCTGCCTAGGACCAGATAGGACCTGTACTGGTCCCCCAAACCCGTACTGATCCTCCTCGGTACCCGTATGGGTCCCACCCACCCGTACGGGTAACAGTCCCCAGGCAAAACCCATAATTCATTTTAATTTGGTTAAAAATCAATCCAACACATCATTTGCCATGCGATCATTTTCACTAATAATCTAGAAAATAAACCCACAAGAGTTGAAATGCGTTTTCATAACAAAATACCTTGAAGACTCATTATTTTTCTCCGATCTTAGAAGCCGCTCGGGCACTATCGATCGTAAAACCGCCACACTAACATAATCACATTTTTCCTAATAAAACGATGACTTGTAATGTGCTATAAATTGTGCTATAAATTGTGCTAATCTTTGTGGATACAGGGGAATTTATTTTTATTTTGTTCTATAACTTAGAACAAATGTAAAGGTCCTCTTGCAATTCCCCCATTTTTCCCTGGTTGTAATTTTTATCCCCCCATTTACTACTTGTGCTTTATTGTAATCTGTAAATGCATGTCACAAGTGTGAAAAAGTGTAAAAAAAAAATAGGATTTCTGTAATAATTCCCCAAATCAAGAGAACAAAACGATTTTATGCGATGAATGTAATTTTGAATCAACTAAATGAGAAATAAGTGACTCATGTGAGACCTGAATCTCTGATCCAACAAGTATAAGTCTCACACCCAATGGAAACCATACCAAAACTCTTTCCTAAGTAGACAACTTGGGTGGCGACTCTATCATTTATATTGAGATTTAGGTCTTGATTCTTTTATTCATTAAATTTAGCTATTTGTGCAAACTTAAACTAAAAAGATTTTGTCACGCCTAAATCCAACCAACCCCCAGTGGGCCCTACCTCTCACAGAAGGGCCAAGGGAGACCCACACGTCATCGGCAAAATCATAGTGGCAACTCTGCTGGGGATTGTAATATTTTAACTTGCAAAATGTTGGTTTATTTTAAAAGCTTACAAGATTAGGATGAGCACCGAAAATAATTAACTTGATTCAACCTATTTTCTTTTACATGATTTGGGAAAATTATCACACTTTATCTTCTCATCCCCTTCTCTATTTAGTTAGATATGCTCTTCTTCTAGCACTAGGTTAAGGTGCCCTATTATTTCCGACACTCGCAAAGGTGTTACCCATGCCTGTCAAGAATTGGGGACACTCTAGTGGGTGGAGCACTTATTGTTATCTCCCTCCTAAAGAGGCTTGATACAATGGGAACCTTCTACATCAAACTTCTGATATGTCCCTATGTCATTCTTATCAAAAGCCTTAGAATTTTACGTTCTAGGCATCCATTTATGTATGAGATTAGACTAAGGAAGAACACCCTCAGAACTGGTGGGAGAAATAAGGATGGAATCGATCGATTCGCATGTGTTGTGTTGTGTATCCTTGTAACTAACCCAGCCATGCATCGTTATAATTTGTGCATGCATAGCTGATCCCATGCATGTTTTAATCTTTTGGTTACCACCTTAGTTTAAGATTCAACAAGTTTCCTCCCTCTTTAGCTCATCCATGGCTCAATTCGGTCGGTCCATTCAGCCAGTGAACCTAACGGTCCTTACAGCCAGTAATGGGTCCCATCTGCTTCCTCAAGAGGCCATGTTGCAAGTTTACCATAATAAAGATTCAGGTTAGTTACCCAACTTCGTGGTTATTCTAAAGGGGATAGTCCTCCTTTATTTCATGGGTTTACCCTATGGTATGACTCATGACCAAAAGGTTTATCCCATGACTCTCGATGATATCTCACCTTGGGGTACTCCTCTTTTGAGCCTTTTCAAGAAGTTGAAGAAGTACAAGTTGATTGATCATCTCCAACCATATGTTCAGCCAAAGCCTAAGGAGAGGGGAAATTTCTGCATATACCATGTCAGCTCTGATCATCCGACTAAAGTATGTAAGGATCTCCTCAAAGCCATCATGGTACTCATTGATAAAGGCAAAGTTAGTGAACCCTGGAGAAGAGTGGAGCAAGTAAACATGATTAATTCGAGATTAGAAGAAGATGAAGTCTGGAAGCGCATCATAGAAGCCATGAAAGCAAGTGAAGAACCATCCATATTTGATCTTATAGCAATCAGGTAATGGAGTGGTGAACTTGTCCATGATTACTTTGAGAGATGGTTAATAGTCTTGGCAGCTATTAAGAGGAAACCTCATGAGAAGGAACTAGCTGATCGATTCATATTTGGTTTACCTCCTCACCTCCGTAAGATGGCATTTGTGAAATCTTACAAGACTATTTCTGTGAGTTATGAAGTCACCATAAAAGCGGAAAAATATTTCAAGAAAATGGAAGACAGCGACCCATTAAAGATTGAAGTGGACAAATCTATGGATACCCTCACTACTTCGATATACACCATATTATGCTTGGGGGATAAGAAGAAGACACCTATTCAGGAAACCTTGAAGAACTTGGCCTAAGTCACAAGAGAAACCATTGACGATGTATTGATAGAGAAGCAGTTGCAAGATCTGGATTGTGACCTGACTCACATCTTGATGTGTGACCAAGCAGACCCTCAGCCTGTGGAGGATGATAATGTAATAATATGTAATGAAAATGATGTAGCCTTCGGGCATCCTGATAATAATGATAATAATTTTGCTTACTTCTTAACATTTTTAGCATTCATGATACTTCATTGCATGATATTAATTTGGGAACTAAGGAAAATCCAAAAATGGTAACAATATCCAATGACTTAACTCCTATCAAAAAAGAGAGATGATAAAAGTTCTTAGAAAACATGTTAATGCTTTTGCCTGGACCTACAGGACATGCCTGGGGTAGATCGTCAAATCACTGAGCATCATATCCCAACCGACCCCAGGTTCAAACCAATCAAATAAAAGTTAAGAAGACTGTGTCCAGAATGGACAAATAAAACCAAACCTAAAGTTGTAGATTATTATAGGCCAAATTCATCGAAGTAATTGAATATCCGACATGGTTAGCAAACGTCGTCCCAGTCCCCAAGAAATGTACAAAAGTCAGAATGTGTGTCAACTTTCCCGATTTGAATAAGGCCTCCCTAAAAGGTGATTTCCCATTGCCTCACATCAATGTACTTGTAGATAGTGCTGCTAGAGCTGCAATGTACTCATTCTTAGATGGGTTTTCTAGGTATAATCAGATCTTAATGGACATCATCGACAAGGTCAAGACAGTCTTCATCATGGAATGGGGGGTATATTGCAATAAGGTAATGCCTTTTGGCTTGAAGAATGTAGGGGTAACTTATCAGAGAGTCATGATAGCTCTACTACATGACATGATCTACAAAGAGGTTGAGGTTTATTTAGATGATATGTTAGTAAAGTTAAGTACCAAGAGAGAGCACTTGGAGTTTTTAGAAAGGTTCTTAACTAGAATTGAGAAGTACAACCTGCGTTTAAATCTGAAGAAGTGTGTATTTAGGGTGACTTTTGGGAAGCTCCTAGGCCATATCATCAGTCAATGGGGGATCAAGGTTGACCTTGACAAAGTTAAAGCCATTCAAGAAATGCCTATTTCTAAAACTGAAAGGGAAGCCAGATCGTTTCTTAGATCGCTTCGGTATGTGAGCCACTTTATTACCAAGTTGACAGCAATGTCTTAGCTAATCTTTAAGCTATTAAGAAATAAACAGCCGATAGAATGGAATGAGCAATGCTAGATAGCCTTCAAAAAGATAAAGGCTTATCTCATGAACCCTCTAATTTTGAAATCTCTGATGCCCAGCAAGCCGTTGATTCTCTATTTAGCCATAGAGGAATCATCCGTAGGGCAATGTTGGTCCAAGAGCAAGATGATAAAAGTACGCATGCCATCTATTATTTGAGTAAGAAATTGTTAGAATATCAGAAGAAATACACGAATGTAGAGAAGACATGTACAGCAATAGTATGGTTAACCAAGAAGTTGAGGCATTACTTCTAGTCCTACAAAATTCAAGTAGTTGCAAAAGTGGACCCAATGAAGTATCTTTATCAATCCCCCACATTAGCAAGTAAGCTCTCTCATTGGCTCATATTATTGTCTGAATTTGATATCAAGTATGTCACAAAGAAGGTCATTAAGGGAAGAGTAGTTACTGAATTTTTGGTAAGTCAACCCATAGAGTTTGATTATGTTGAAAATCTGAATTTCCTTGATGAGCAGTTAGCGGCAGTAAAGGTGGAGAAGGTCGAATGGATCATGTATTTTGATGGGGCTATAAATTGAAAGGGTGCTGGTCTCGGAGTAATCATCATCACATTGTAAGGTGAGGTTATCCCGCTGAGCAAGGGATTGGAATTTCCAGTCATTAATAACGGGGCCAAATATGAAGCTTGTCTCTATGGTCTTGATGCTCTTTTAAAAGTAGGGGTAAGGGAAGTCAGGGTGATGGGAGATTCCGTACTGGTGCTAAAGCATGTTGTAGAGGAATGGAAATCAAGGAAGAGTCGCTCAGGCAATATGTGGAAGAAGTTTGAGACTTATTAGTGCAGTTCAATCAATGCTTCTTCTAATATATACCAAGGGATGAGAATCAGATGGCAGATTCTTTGGCTACCTTAGCCTTGATAAGGGAGGGAGAAAAGGCTCAACCTATCCATCCAATCATAATAGAAAAAACTCCTTCCTTATTTTATGAGAAGGTTTGTGTTATCACCATCGAAGAACAAAAGGTTTGTTGGTATGATGAAATCAAAAGGATTCTCAAGAAGGGAAATGTCCCAAAGGGTCATCAGGTTCAGACTAGTTAACAAGGATCTCTTTAAGAGGACAATTGAAGGATTATTATTGAGATGTTTAACAGAAGAGGAAACAGATTGGGTAATGACTCAGGTACACTCAGGGGATTGTGGCCCGCAAATGAATAGGATGGCTTTAGCTAGAAAAATTTAGAGAATGGGGTACTTCTGGACCACAATGAACACCGACTGCTTAAACAAGGTTAAAAAATGTCATGAGTGCCAGATTCACTGGGATATATAGCATTTACCCCCATCCAAACTTCATAGTTTGTCTATTCCTTGGACTTTCTCGGCTTGGGGGATAGATATAATTGGTGAAATTTGACCGTCATCAACCAATGGCCACTGATTGATCATAGTCACAGTTGATTATTTTTCAAAGTGGGTAGAGGCTGAATACTACACCAGTATCATCGCCAAGAAAATGGCCAAGTTCATAGAGAAGCATATTTTTGCTCGATATGGGGTTCCGCACCATGTGGTATCCTATAATGGGGTTCCATTTTAAGGTGCCATGACAGAGTTATTTGAGAAGTTCAATGTCAAGCATCACAGATCTTCTCCAAATAGACCACAAGCTAATGGGGCAATTGAGGCCGCCAATAAGTCAATAAAGAAAATTTTGTCTAAGATAGTGGCTACCTATGGATTGGGTCGATAAACTTCCATTCGCAGTTTAGGGGTACAGAACTAGCATAAGAACACCCACTAATCAGACACCTTTCTCCTTGGTATATGGAATGGAAGTCGTGTAATCAATCAAAACAAAAGTAAGATCTCTAAGAGTGGCACTCAAAGCCCGGTTAAGAGAGTCAGATTGGGAAAGGACTAGACATGAGTAGTTAAATGCAATAGATGAAAGGGGGCTCAAAGCGCTTGACAATCTACAGATGTACCAGCAGTGTATGGGCCAAGCTTACAACAACAAAGTCAGATACCTGAAAGAACCTCTCAAAGCGGGTAATCTAGTTCTCATACAGCCACTTTAAGTCAACATTGACACTAGGGGCAAGTTCAGGCCTAATGGGTAGGACCGTTCATTGTTAAGAAAGTCCTTGGCAAAGGAGGAATCAAGCTTATGGATATAGGTGAAAATGAGTTTGTGAATCCAGTGAATCAAGATAGTCTTAAGTGTTATCATGTCTAGGTCAAAAGAATTAAATCATAAAAAAGGGAAGCATAGAGAATAAAAGAAATAAAGAATAAATCACCCGACGAGTGGTCCTCTACTGCTCGGGCAAAAATTAGGGTGTAGCCTGCTAATCGGTATTCCGTAAACCGGTCAGGAAAAAATTAGGGCACTCCAACGTAAATAAAGCCCGCTAAGTTGAAAACCCAAAAATGGTAACTTAGGCAAAAGTTAGGGCATTGAGTGAAAAATGTCAGTTGCTTTCTGGAAAATCTGTAAAAGACCAGTAGGCAGTAGCAGTTAACCATTGGAAATTATTACCATTGCCTATGTACTCAAATTAATTTCATCAATGAACATGTTATGATTTTGCTAAGAATCTTGGTCTTATGAATGCATGCATGTCTTTAGGTGAAATAATTGCAGGTGTCTGAACATTAATTTTTCTCTACATGTTATGCATCATTGTTGCTCTTTTCACTGTACATGTAATCCAATAAGAGATAAAAGTCACAAAAGAAAAACCCAAAAGGGCAGTCCAGGCAAAAGTTAAGAGAAACAAAGAGAAAAGAAAGAAAAGCCTGCGGGGTCGAAAACCCAAAAGGGTGGTCCCAACAAAAATTAAGGCAAAGAAAAAGAAAGAAAAAGCCTATTGGATGGAAAACCCAAAAGGGCGGTCCAGGAACAAATTAAGGCAAAAAAATAAAGAAAAAGCTTGCTAGATTGAAAACCCGAAAGGGAGGTCTGGGCAAAAGTTAAAGCTAAAAAGAAAATTCCGTTGGACTGAGCCATCAAGAACAGTTCAGGCAAAAATTAGGACAAAAAGAAAGAAAAATAAATGATTGATAGGTCATCTCACATTGAATAGCCTATGCAAAAGTTAGAACATCACCTAATCACCTCGATACGAAGTCACTAGATGGAAGTAATACGAGTTCGCAAAGCAGCAATACTCAATGATGTCAATTTAGAAAAAAGAAAAATCGATATACATAAAAGTTAAATTTTAAAAGTACCAATCCAAGTTTACATTCAAAACAAACTACGCAGGGCCCAAAAGTATTAACAGTTTAGAAAGTAATGAAAGCACAACATGATCTAAGCCGCTGGGGGATCCCATCCCTGGCGATCCTCCGGAGTCTGATCCTATGTATCCGCCAATAAATAATCCACATCTATCATCATATGATCCTCAGCTTCACAGGTACCTGCGGCTGGGTAGGGGCTCTATTCTCTGAAGTTCCTATAGTAGCCCTAACAACATCATCTCCCCCAGCATGCTGATCTTCACCCCCTCTAAGTCACTCTATAGGCATAAAGATCATCCTTGGACTTGAAATCAGATAGATCCGACGTCTGCCTATCCTCGGTCATCCTCAACAATTGACCCCTCAGCATCTCTATCTCGGCCCTCGCCCAAGCAGTCTCAGCCCTAGCTTGGTCAGCTTCAGCAGTGGCTGCCCGCAGCTGCTCCTCCAAGAATTTGGCTCTCTCCTCTGAAGCATCCAAGTCCTGAGCGGACTTACTACGCTCTATGGCTAGCAGAGTTTGCAATAGAATCATAAGATCATTATACATATGTGAACGTCATGGCAAACATCATGCATAGTTTGTTAAATTTTACAAGTAAAAGAAGCTTACCGAGGCTAGCGCATCCTGGGCTAGTAGTAGATCCCGCACAAAGAAGTAGCCCCTGGCAATCCTCTCAGCCTTAGAAATGGTCACCTAAAAGAGAAAGTCATATCAAGATAGGACATTCTAAGCAGTCACTATAATGGACAAAGTTAAAAGCAAGGAATTCCTTACGTGAGTAGACCTGGAAGGGGTAAAATAGATGGGCTAGACCGACTCCTCAAGCTCCTTGATAGCTCGCTTCCCCGAATGATCGAGGAGCCAAAAGAAAGTATCTAGCTCTGCTCAGAGGACTCCCTCTCTTATAAACCTAGAAGCATGGGACCACTTCATCGGTGGCTCGAGAACAGCAGCAGCAGTAGGCCTCTTCCATGTGGAAATGGTGTGTTGTAACAATAAAAGATGCACTCATGATCAGAGTCAACTTTAGGAAGTAACAAGGTATTCACAAAGGCTAAGTTAGTAAGATACCTGAGAAGAAGGGGTTGCAGACCTAGCCAAGCTCTCAGTCCTCCGAACTAGGGATGGGCCCCTACGGTCGCCCCTCGGTCCATCCTCATCGTCCCCACTGTCACTCTAGTGGAACTTGAGAGGGACATCCTCATGGTGAATCCTCTCACAAGAAGGAAGAAGCGAGAAATCGATGAACTCTATGTAAGAACCCTCTATCGATAGCACGCGAGCCCCCTCACCTAATAGGTACAACCCCTAGTCAATACCCGGCATCAGACGTTGGGATTGGGGGAGGAATCGGTCTCTCTACCATAGCACTAGTCCTCTACCCTCGGACACGCTCGCCAAAATACACTCGAAGGAGAGTGGTGACTCTAAGAAAAAAATAGTGGTCATCCACACCGACCCGCATCCGCTCTATAGCCCCATATATATCCAATCTCTCCCATGGGTCTTGGATGACCTGCATAAAATAAATGTACTGTAAGCATCACAACCTCATAAATATAGTTTCTACTAATGGTTTGGTGAAATGTAAAATGTAGGTTTAGTAAGAAAGGAGTCTATTCGATCTAAGCGTAACTGGCGAAGGAACTCTCTGTACTACGCTGTGGTCAAGGGCTGGCCTTGCCAAAGCCCTATCCACCTGGATATAATGTATAGTGTCTCAGACTACATGGCCAAATGTGACCTAGGGATGAACCGGTGCTAAAAGGCCCAAATCTGCATGACAAAATAAGGATTAGTTGCAACACAGTCTGAATAAAAGGCTAATAAAAGATCAGTCAGGGATTTACCAATAGAATCAGGTGGCAGATCTTGAGCTCGGATTGCTCACCCTAAAACTCCAACGTCCAATCTATAATATAACAATGCCAGAATGGCCTGACACCAATTCTTGTCTGGCACAGCAGCAAGATACTCTACAATAGAGAGCAAACTGTAGTTGAGGTTGCTTGAATAGACCAGAAAGAAGATAGTAGTAAGGAATGTCAGCAGGAAAGACAAGGCGTACTGATCCCTCATATCCACAGCAGTGGGACTCGACTGCTCAATCTAGTAAGTGGGCAAGTCCTCGTAATTGAGCTTGTTCATCCCCCCAACCAGAACCCAAGTAATCTCGCAATATAGGCCTTCACCTCAGGTCGGGAATGCCACCTATCAGCATATACATCAAAATGGACAATGTCCCCTCTCTAGTCCAGCCCCATCAGGGCACACATGTTCGAGGGAGTAATGGTGACCTCCCCGATTAGTAGATGGAATGTGTGGTTCCTCTCCGACCACCTCTCCGTAAGAGCCAAGATAGCACTAGGGACGAACATCTTAGGAGCCTGAGGAATGGCTTTGACGATGTCACTAAAGCTAAAAGAATCTATGCGTGTTAGTAGCTCAGTATCCCCCATAGTATGGATCTCCTCATACCACTTCCTATAGAAGCTCAGGGCTCTCATAGTCTTGTACTGAAACTGCAAGGGTAAAGTTACAGCTCAACAGGGTTAGAATACAACAGGTAAGTCAGAAATCAGAAAAGAATTGTAGAAATTAGAAAACTCAACATTCTATCCCTGAGGTCAGCACCTGTACGGGTCCGCCCCACCCCTACCGGTCCTCTAAAGGCTCTCGTACCAAAAATGGGACCCGTACGGGTCCCTTGCAAATAGTCCCTATATGAAAAATTTCCCAAATATCCAAAATCATCTAAACGCAACCAAAGCTCATCCAAAACTATCCTAAAAGCATCCTAGACTAAAGTTACATGCATCAGGCTCTATTCCAAGGTCTAAAACACCCTAATTCATGACAAAACTCGAGAAATTCTCAAAAATTTTGAAAATGGAGAATCAAGCAAAATCACCTAAACTTTGGAAGCATGAGTATTACAAAAGGGGATTAGGGGCACTTCAAAGATAAGAGTGAGCCCCAGAAATGAGTCCTCTTTGCAAAAGGCGTACCCCATAAAAACCAAGCGTTCTCAAAGTCCTGAATCACCCACCAAGGGCAAATCCTTGAGTCTAATGGAGAAACGGCCAGTCTTTGCGATCTTTTTATACATTTTGATCAGTTTTAGGAAGAAAATCGTCGGAAAATGCAAAATGGGAAGATTTTAGGTAAGGCGGGATATGAGGGGTCTGATCAGCTTTTGAATCCCCCGCTAAGGACCCGTACGGGTCCCAGCCCACCCATACGGGTCCCCATCTTCGAGCTTGCCACCCGTATAGGTCCTAGCCTACCCCGTACAGGTCTTCTCTTACCATCCAAGGGCAAATTTTGAACTTGTATTTCATGAAAGCACCAAAAATTCATTCAGTCTGAGTTCGAGGCCAACCCCACTTCTCCTCAACCTTGTATTTTAATTATATTTAGGGCAAGCCCCCTAGCTCACCTTGATTCTTAATTGAAGGGGCAAAAATATTTTATTTTCACAAAAGTCAATCAAGAATCAAAGTAAGCCATTTTTGAATTGATCACTAACAAGGATGATTTTTGTGTACATGTCCATCCTATCACAGGAATTCTTCCCCAATAAATAAATCTTACCAGGAAAGACTTCCCCAACAGTAGAGGTTTTACCAAAGGATATTACTTTACTCCCGAACAACGGAGTCAACCAAGGAGCACTCCCGCACTAATCTAGGGGCATCCCCCCATTTCCCAGTAGCGGAATCATTCAATCAAGGGGCATCCTCCCATTTCCTAGTAGTAGAATTATTCAATTAAGAAGCACCCCCCCCCCCATTTCTCAGTAGCGGAATTAGATCCCAGGGGCATCCCCCCATTTCCCAGAAGCAAAATCATTCAATCAAGGGGCACCCCCCCATTTCCCAGTAGTGGAATCGGTCAAGGGGCGTACCCTTTCATCAAAAGCCCTAGGGGCACCCACCCTAGGGGCATTCCCCTAAGAGTCACTCTCTAAGGGGCATTCCATCCCTACAGCAATCGAGCTAAACCCGACATTTCTCGCACTTAGTTTTCAGTTTATTTCAGGGGCTAACCCCTATCCACACATCTTTATTCTTAATTGAAGGGGCAAAAATATTTTTGTTTTCACAAAAGTCAATCAAGAATAAAGATGTGTCTGCTTGGATAATGACTAACTAGGTGTTTGATTATTGTCTCTTTTCAGGTTATTCAAATTCCCCAGCATAAGAGTCATCCGCCTTAACAAAGGGATACACCACAAGCAGGAAAGTTGATCTGCCTTAAGAAAAGGATACACCAGTAGCTAGGAGAGTTGATCCACCCTAGGAAAGAGATACATCAACTAGGAAAGTCAATCTGCCCTAAGAAAGGGATACACCAGTAGCCAAAAGAGTTGATCTGCCTTAGGAAAAGGATACATCATCAGCTATGAAAGTCGATCTGCCTTAAGAAAAGGATACACACACCTTCCCCAGTAGAGTCACTAGGGATCCATAATAGTAAAGGAAAGCCATCCGCCTCAGGAAAGGGATACGCATTGGCAAGGAAAGTCATCTGCCTCAGAAAAGGGATACGCATCTGTAAAGGAAAGTCATGTGCCTCAAGAAAGGGATACGCATTGGTAAAGGAAACTCATCTGCCTCAAGAAAGGGATATGCATCAGCAAAGGAAAGTCATCCGCCTTAAGAAAGGGATACACATCAGCAAAGGAAAGTCATCTGCCTCAAGAAAGGGATATGCATCAGTGAAGGAGAGTCATCTGCCTCAAGAAAGGGATACACATTGGTAAGGAAAGTCATCCACCTTAAGAAAGGGATAAGCATTAGCAAGGAAAGTTGATCTGCTTCAAGAAAGGGACACCTAGTAAAAAAGTTCACTCCAAGAAAGGAACTCACCCATCTCATCACCTTAGGTATGATTTCTAAATCCTCACTCACATTGTGAGATCATACATATCTGTATCTGCAATGATCCCATGAGAGGTAGTCTGTGAGCACTAGATTTTAGCGATCCTTCTCACAAAATGATGATGAGAGCTATATGATGTATTCTCTTATAGGTGTTATCCATTAGAGATGTTCCTACTGCTGCAGAGTTGAGTTTGGCCAACGTTTGGAAACCTAGTCTGCCCTCAGGGACCGTATGGGTGCTACCTTTGGTACGGATCCTCTAGCAGACCCGTATGGGTCATTCCTTTTGTACGCTTGGAGGGACCCGTATAGGTGGGGCCCCACCCATTTGGGTCCTCTTGTTGCCTAATCAAGCTCTTTTGGAAGTTATCCTTTACCAATTTCAAGAAAAGGCAAGTCATGAATGCGAATTATTGAATTCAGACCTCAATTCCCCTATAAATAGGGCCCTTCCCTCACATTTTCAACGGACACAACTCATATACAACATAGTAAGCATGCTATACACAAATTCTAGCAGTTTTTATAGGTATAGAAAGGGTACAGTGGAGGTATAGGAGCTATAAAATAGGGAGAAACCCCATTCCTTGAGGTTTTGTCCACATTTTATTCATTCCTAACTTCGTTTATTAGGATTTGGGGGAGGTTCTGTCCACACAAACACTCACCTAAATAGTCCTATTTTATTTACTTTGGCTAGACTCTCTCAACAGCAAAGGGATTACCTCAAAGTGGATTCACACCGTAAAGGTAACGCTCCTGAGTTTCAAAGAGACTCACATCTCAGTTATTTTATTATTATTCTCTATCTTCTATATTATATCTGTTCTTTTATTTCTACGTTGGGTTTGGTCCTAACCCATATGAGCCTTGTTGGCGCCATATGTCCTTAGGGATATTAAGTTAGTATGCCATACTCATACGGAAGGAAATCCCATTTTTATTTCATTTTTCCTCCATTAATCTGTCTAATTTGAACTGATTTTCTGCCTGGGACTAGACAGGACCTTTACGGGTACCCCATACCCGTACTGATCCTCCTTGGTACCTATACGGGTCCCACCCACCCGTACGGGTACCAGCCCCCTGGCAGAACCCATAATTCATCTTAATTTGGTTAAAAATCAATCCAACCCACCATTTTCCATGCGATCATTATTGTTAATAATCTGGTAAATCAACCCACAAAAGTTAAAATGTGTTTTCATAATAAAATACATTGAAGACTCGTTCTTTCTCTCTGATCCTAGAAGCCGTTCGGGCACCATCGATCGTAAAACTGCCATGCTAACATAATCACATTTTTCCTAATAAAATGTTGACTTATGATGTGCTATAAACTGTGCTAATTTTTGTGGATGTAGGGGAATTTATTTTTATTTTGTTTTATAACTTAGAACAAATGTATAGGTTCTCTTACAATTCCCCCATTTTCCCCTAGTTGTAATTTTTATTCCCCCATTTACTGCTTGTACTTTATTGTAATCTATAAATGCATGTAACAAGTGTGAAAGTGTATAGAAAAACATGATTTCTATGATAATTCCCTAAATGATGAAAATAAAATGGTTTTACGCGGTGAATGTAATTTTGAATCAACTAAATGAGAAATAAGTGACTCATCTGATACTCAAATCTCTTTTCCAATTGGTATGAGTCTCCCACCCAATGGGAACCGTACCAACACTCATTCCCAAGTAGACAACTTGGGTGGCAACTCTATCATTTGTATCTAGATTTGGGTCTCGATTCTTTTATTCATTAAAATTGGCTATTTGTGCAAACTTGAATTAAAAAGGTTTTGTCATGCTTAAATCCAACCAACCCCCAGTGGGCCCCATCTCTCACACAGGCACCAAGGGAGACCCATACAGCATCAACACAATCACAGGAATAAAGGCGTCAATGTTGAAGAGTGGTTCCTTCACGGTTTTCATTCTCTTAACCATGATAGGTTGGGCTCTGTGATTGTCCTTCTTAGGCAGAGACGGGTCCACTTCCATTTCTTGAACTGAGTTTACCCCTAGATTAGCTTGGCTGCTCAGATCAAAGACTGAGTTGGAAGGGAGGCTGAACTGATGACAAGAACTGAATCACCTCTTCATTGCCCCTGGGTGATTAGCTCAAAGATTGCGACTTCGGGGAAGCCAAAATTGATTGTACCCACCTTACTCCTAAAATTTGGAAAGGGTTTGGTCATAGTGATAGGAGCCTTTTCTAGTTCGGAGATCTTCCCTTCACTTACCAAATGCTGGATGGCCGAAAGTAGTGTTTTACAGTTGTTGGTTTGATGGCTCACTTAAACATGATAATTGCAGAAATCGTTCTTATCCTTAGGTTTGGGCGATTTAAATTCATGAAGGGGCTGGATATAACCTACTTCCCTTAGGCGATTAAAGATAACCCTAAGTGGCAACTTGTACGGATTGGCCAAGATGAAAGGAGGTCGGGGTGGTTGGACCACGGCAACTACTGGCGAGGTTTGAGAGACTGCTTGAACTACAGCCAGAGTTTAGGATCTGGCAGGAGCTGGAGCTGTAGCTGGAGCATCATTGTTCTTTCTGTGCCAGGGCCTCCTTGCCTTCTCTACTCGCTCGCACTCGATTTTCTCAGGTTTCTCATAAACAGTCTTATAGGATAGGAAGGAATCGGTGGCCATCTCCTTCCGGAGAACAGGAAGCACTCCTTCTAAGAGCTTATCAATCATCTCCTCAAGGTTGAGGTTAGACTTCATCTAAACTTGAGTTACAATCCAACGGTTGAAATATTGCTTGAAGGTTTTACTAGGCAACTGACGGACTCCTTCAAGGTGTTGGAGGGTTTTTTCCATCATGGTGCTGAAGCCATAATGTTTAATCAAATCTTCTAAGAGAAGTTTCCAATTGGCGACAATGTAATAAGGCAAGATGTGATACCATTCAAGAGCAGGGCCCCGAAGAGAGCAAGGAAACATTTCAGCAAAAATTTTATCACTCAACTTCTTTACTTGCATTACACGTTCATACGTATTAATATGGGAGCAGGAGTGCCTGACCCATCATAATGTGCCATATTGGGCATAGCAAAGTTGTAGGGGACCCAATCTTCACCCCACTCAGGTTCCTTCCCTTGCCTTGAGTTGGCAATCAGCACTTGATGGATATAGGCTCAAATCTCGAGTGTCATGCCCAGAGGTTGTATGACTAGGTCATTGATCGGCTGGCGGGTGAGAACTTCGGCCTCGGGTGTCACGCCCAGAGAGTGCGTAACCTGGTTGTTATTTCGGGAGGCCATCATCTAATACACAAAGGCAGCTACTTTAGGTGCCACACCCAGATGTTACATGACCCGGTCTCAGTTCAGGACAGGTGGAGATGGTGGAGGTATATCCAAGTGAGGATGGGTAACCAGCTGGCTACTGAAAGGATTCTAGGGGTAAGCTGCTCCCCTGGGAGTTATAACAACCTGAGGAGTGGTGAAAGATGGCGGAGGCTGGAATACTCTGCTGGAAGAAGTCGGATACTTATAGGTAAACACAAGCATAATTGAGCTTTGAGCCAAGGGCCTCAGATTCTGAGTAACATAAGGAACGATTGGCCAAATTAGAATGGGCTTTCCATGGGCTGTGTTTTTTATGTCAGGTGAAAAGTAGGTGGAACTGATCTTGTCCCTATCGGGTCGGACATATTCTGAGTTGAACCATTCTAAGTCTGAGCTTGCATATTGAATTTGGAAACCCAGTTTGAGTTCTTATCTTCTAGGGCCTGCCTGATGGCCACTTGAACAGTAGCTTACATGGAGTCCTAAAGCCTATCTTGGAATGCATCTGATTTTTAAAATTGGGCCATAGCACTGGCAAAGTCAAAAATGGGAGGTGGCTGAGATCCTGCTCCCCGAGGTGGGAGTAGGGCCTAACTGAGCCTCAGGCGGAGGGATGTTCTCTTCATTGTTAGGGAAAGACATGGCTAGGTGAGAGGAATTCTGGCCTAACTAAATCTTCTCTAAATCTGACTCCCCACTAGAATCAATGTATGAAACCTTTTCAATCTCTGTGATGACTACAGGGGTGAGAGAACGATGAATCAAACGGTGCTCAGGCATTCTCCAAACTAGGGTACGATGATAACTTCGCCTCCTCCTGGCTGAAATGGTAGTTGGCGGATCAGATCATGCATGGATTGTGTAATTCCATGGATGGTGTGAAAGATTTTTATAATAATCAATGCCTAAGATGCTTATTCGTATGGTTGCACCTAGATGTGGTTAGCAATTATGTGAAGGCTTAGCCCTCCAACATACAGAGGACGTTCGTACCTCTCGTCACATATGGTGATTTGTTGTAACTCAATGGAGATACAAAAGAAATCCTATGGATATTGCTAAACCTCTTCCATGAATGAAGATTGGTAAGGGTAAGTTGATTAAGATTTGCGCCTTTGAAGTCGATGCATGGGTAATGTATGAGCACATAGCACACATAACGTCCCTCTTTCGACCTTATGAATCCCGCGTAACACCATTCACAAAGGATGGAGGTTAACTTCAATGCCAACAAACGGCAAAGAAGTGCATCCCATCTATTTTTTATTGTTTTGGTTCCTAAGGGGAAATGACTTTGACGGTTTTACTAATGCGGCTCGATATAAGGTTGTTGATGTAGAAGGTTCTCGTTTACCTTGCTTCTACGTTACTCAACCACTCCCCAAATAGGTGCAACCACAGGAGTTCATGTGTTGGTTGAAATGAGTGATCCACTCACTAGGCATCCTTAATTTTCATAGGGCATAAGTGATACTTTCGCGAGCTTCTCGGGTAAAATGGGGTACCTTAACCTAAAAACATATGCTAGTCTACAAGCGTAGGATAAAACGTCAAAGAAAGAATAAAGTTTTAATTTGACCAACGATTTCAATACATCATCTAAATCTTTTAAACTTATTGAAAATTTTAAGTTTCAAGTTTAAAGAGATCAATCCCCAGTAGAGTCGCCACAATGAGCAGACGACATTTCGAACAGGCTGCGAAGTCGGGCCGGAGGACCGACCTCCTAAAAATATAATAGTGCGGAGTGATGATATGATGGCAGAAAATAGTTTTGCATATTTTAATGCTTAAAAGACACGTGATCAAAATTTCGTACTTAAAATAGAGTTGCCCGGTTCAGCTCAACTGAGAAATTTAGGTACGATTTTCCCACCGGGCGGTAGACCATACCTTAAGTAGAGATTCCGAGTTCGGATGATGTTATCTATTTTACATTGGCCAAGTTAAAAGTTTCATTCTTTCTTAATCGGTTTATATCCACGCTATTTATTATGTTTTTGATTATGTTGCGTTATTTAACAAGCATCTAAAAGCGGTAATTAAATTATTATAGTCATCCAAAATAAATGCGGAAATTAAAAGAATAATTACATCTCTTTCCAAATCCTATACATTTGTCTAAACAATAAATAAAATACCTGAAGTCCTAACATATATCTATCCTAAATCTACCTGCTCGAAAGGGTTAGCACAGATATGGCACATTGTACGAGGTATATCACGTAACATGTATAATTAGTGAACCAAACAAGACTCAAGATAGTGTCATCATGGCATATTCATTGTACAATTTATGGAGCTCGGTTGGATGGCTAAAAAGGTGTTTGAACGGTGTTTGTGAGAAAATCTCATTTTATTTACATTTTAGACTCGATTTGCTATTTTAATCGGATTATTAGTGATAATGCCACATGTTATGGGGTGAGGACTGTTTTCGGGGAGTTCTAGACTCCCGTTGTTGCATTGTACACCCAAGCTTTGGAAATTAAACTAGGTCAAAAATAAAATGAAAATAAATCTGGTGTCCAGAATGTCATACCGCCGGCGCTACGAGTGAAGCCGTCGACGGCATCATTGATGCCGCTAGCAATTTCACTTACATAGGCTTGAAAAATAACATTTTGGGTACCACAAGGAAAGGGTCCTACAAGAAAATAAAATTATTGGTCACAAAGGAAGCCACTGGCAGTATCATTGATGTTGCTGGCGACATGAATGATACCGCCAGGGGCTTCACTTGTCACCGGTGGTTTTAGCTTCTTGCAGCAGCAGCAGTTAACGGTCGAAAAACGACCAAAAACCCAAAACTAAGCATAAAACAGCAAATAATCACAAAAATAAAACGCCAAAGAGCTATGCGAATCAGAATTTTTACCTCGGGGTCGTGAATCCACCTCTTCATGATCCAAATGACACCTCTAGGGAGCTCAAAATGATGATTTAGGTAGTGAACTAAGATCACAATCTCTAAATCCTACTAAGATTGATTTTAAACTTAAGTTCTACTAATTTTAAGTTAATCCTAAGAGAGTTCAACAAAGAAAAACCAAGAAAAAATGGAGTAATTCCTCTTTTCTTGCCTTTTCTTCACCTTATCTCACTAAAATTCCCTTAAATTCTCTCTAAAAATTCAAGTTCTTACTTGCTCCCCCAAAACAATGACTAGAAAGAGGGCTTATATAGGCTGAAATTCGGAGGAAATTGACTTTTCTCAATTATCCAGCGGGTATCTAGCAAAGCATGACAAAAAGTTGTCTGCCTGCAAAAGTCAGATAGCCAGCGGCATGGATGATACCTCTAGCGCTATCGATGAAGCCACGGGCAGCTTCAGCCTCTGCCAGGTCTGAAAAGCAAGGCATGGCCTAGCCTAAAAAGATGCTTTTAAACGTCAAATCCGCCTAAAAAGGGGTTTACGCTGGATTTCTGGGTAATTAGGGTTATTTTTTAATTTTTTAGGGTATTTAGGACTAAATTAATTTTTCGGTGTAAATCATCAACTCGAGCTCCCACTGGACGCATTATTGGACTCACCGAACTGAATTTTTCTGAATATAAAATTCATAAAGAAATTTTTATCGGTAATAAAAATTCAAAAAGAATTTTTATATTGAGGATTAAAATTAAGTATACGTCATCATCGTCTCGCGAGGGGAACTGCAAAATCCCATGCTCACAATAACGATAGTACCACACAAGGTAAATAGTATCTCAAGTATGAGGATATTCGCAAAGCTACTGCATGAAGATAAACACTAACTCCTTGATATACATACCAAGTGTTTATCTTATTGTGGTCTCCAATTTTTCCACCAGATATATCCATGTGTTAATCTTAAGGCACCACCTTCAGTTATAGGGGATTAACTGCTTGGACCCATTCAAAGAAAGTTGACCATATGCTAGTCTTACTGCTTCATCAATATCCTTTCTTGATGAAACTATGACTAGGGATAGTTTAGACATAATCATAATTGCATATGAAGGAGGTCTCACTAAACATAGTCCAACTATAATTTCTCTCACTTCATGCTATGATATGTCAAGGACTTTTGTACATAGATATCTATGAATATATTTTAACCAATCACAATATATATGAACACACTGATATAAATAAAAGATTAAATGCCTTTATTAATAAAAATGAATAATTTGTACTATTACATAATTAAGATATATCGCCCTAATTTCCTTAAGGGCATACATCATATCTAACAAACTCCCACTTGCACTAAGGCCAATTAGCCATATGTCTTAATCCATATGCTTTCACATGCTAGTCATGTTTGACTTGCGTCAATGGCTTTGTCAGACCATCTGCGAGGTTCTGATCAGTAGGGACATATTCTAATCTTATCATCTTAGTATAAACAATCTCCCTGATTATAGGATACTTTCTGGATACATGTTTATTTTTCTAGTGAGACCATGGTTCTTTTACCTAAGCTATAGCACTATTGTTATCACAATACAAAGTAATTAGATCAACAATCTCAGGCACTACACCGAGAACACCAATAAATCCATTTAACTAGGCAGCTTCTTTTGTTGCTTCACATGCAGCAATGTATTAAGATTACGTGGTTGAATCAGCAGTAGTTTCTTGCTTGGAACTCTTCCAACATATTTCCCCTCCATTTAATACATCCATAAAACCTAATTAAGACTTAAATTCATCCTTATCAGATTGAAAACTCGCATTAGTGTAACCTCTAATTGTGAGGACACCATCTCCATATATCAAGAACTCATCTTTATTCCTTCTCAAGTACTTAAGAATTGCCTTAATGGCCATCCCATGCTTTTCTCCTAGATCTGATTAATATCTACTCGTAAAGCTCAAAGCTTGAGAGACATCTAGCCTAGTACATATCATAGCATACATGATGGATCCTATTACGGATGCATAAGGTATATCTTTTATGTGCATTCTCTCCTGGGCTATCTTCGGACACTCAGCCTCAGATAGGTTGATCCCCTTGGTTATCGGGAGATAACCTTTCTCTGAATGCTTAAGGTTGAACCTATTCAGAACCTTGTCCATAAATGTACTTTGAGAAAGACCTAATAACTTCTTGGATCTATCTCTATAGATCTTTATACCTAGTATAAATGCTGCTTCTCCAAGGTCTTTCATGGAGAACTTTCTTGACAACCATATTTTAATACTTTGAAGAAGAGAAATGTCATTTCCTATTAGTAGAATCTCATCAATATATAATATTAAGAAAACAACTGCACTCCCACTAACCTTCTTGTAAACATAGGGTCATTTGAGTTTGGACAGAAATCTAGTTCACGGATTGTCTGATCAAACCTAATATTCCAAGTCCTGGATGCTTGCTTAAGTCCATAAATAGACCTTTACAATTTGCATACCTTCGAGCCATTCTGAGATGTAAAACCCTTATGCTATGTCAAATACACATCCTGATCCAAATCCCCATTCAGGAATGTTGTTTTAACATCCATCTGCCAGATCTCATAATCATAATGAGCAATAATGGCGAGGAGTATTCTTATAGATTTAAACATGGCTATCGATGAGAAAGTTTCATCATAGTCAATACCTTCGTGTTGACTATAACCTTTCACAACCAACCTTGCCTTATAGGTAATTACATTACCATCCATGTTAGTCTTCTTAAAGACCTATTTTCACCCGATAGGTCTAACCTCTTCCGGTGCATCGACCAAATTCCAAACTTGGTTTTTATACCTGGAATCCAATTCAGATTTCATGGCTTTAAGCCATTTATCAAAATCTGAGCTCTTTATTGCTTCATAATAGGTTCTTGGTTCATCATCCTCCATGAGATATAGTTTATTATCATCCGTGATGATAAAACCATATCTTTCGGGACCTTTATGAAAAAGGACTTGATCTTCGCAATGATTGTGTTTCAACAGGTCATTCTTGGATCACACCTTCTTATGTATCTAGAACAGGTTCAATCAGTTGATTGTCTATTTCTTCCTCTTGAACTTCCAGTTCAAGATTGCTCCCATTGATTTTTGCAAGTAAGTGTTCCATTTCAAGAAACTGAGCACTCCGAGACACAAATACCTTCTGTGCTTTGAGTTGATAAAATAAATATCTAATAGTTTCCTTTGGATATCCAATGAACAGACACTTATCAGATTTAATATCCAATGAATAGACACTTATCAGATTTAGTAACTAGCTTATTTGATGATATCCTCTTTACCATGGCAGGACAACCCTATACTCTTAGGTGACTTAGATATGGCCTTTTATTACACCATCTTTCATACGGCGTAAAATTAACTGATTTAGAGGGCACTCTGTTTAATACATAAACTGCACTCTCTAGTGCAGATCCCCAAAAGGATTTACTGAGGTTTGCTTGGCTCATCATGGATCAAACCATATCTAATAAAGTCTGATTCCTTCTTCCAGACACTCCATTGTGTTGGGGTGTATAAGGAGGGGTCCACTGGGGAACTATCCCATTTTCTTTTAGATAATCTTGAAACTCTTGATGTAAGTATTCTCCGCCTCGATCAGATTGTAGTGCTTTAATACTTTTCTTAAGTTGTTTCTCTAATTAATTTCTGAATATTTTGAAATTTTCAAAACTTTCGAACTTGTGCTTCATTAAGTACAGATAACCATATCATGGATAATCATCAATAAAGGTTATGAAGTAGGAGTATCCTCTTAGTGCCTGAATGTTGGTATTTTAGTGTAATTGGACCAACTAGTTGACCAATGCGATCATAATATTTCATCGAAGAAGTCAGGAGGGTGGGGATTGAATGATTGTTCGAGTTCTATTATGATACTTAGCTTACGAGGGTCCGGGAGCTACCTTTCACAACACTTCTATTATGAACTATTGCAGCTGCTCGAATGGATACATCTTTTCGAAACACTTCTATTCTGAATAGATGAAACTACTCGAATGGACATGACTTTTAGCAACGCTTTATCATTGAAGCGTTGCAACCGCTCATTTCAGGTTTATAGAAACCTGGCATTGGACACACTTACAATCTATTTTTGCAACGCTTATAGGGTGGTTCATTTTTTCTTCACAATGATAGTTCATTCTAAGTTCTTGAGTTTACTCTAATTTTATCCGATTGAAACATTTGGGAGAACCACCAAATTAATTTTAATCTGAAAGTGTTATCACGGCTTCAGAGATTATCCAAGTTATTTTCAGGAATTTCCCTAACACTGAACACTCATTAGACCATATACATCTGCATGTATAAGTTTCAATGTATTCGTGGCTCGTTCACCCTTTCCTTTAAAGGGTAACTTCGTCATTTTCCCTTTTAAATAAGGTTCACAATCACCATAAGACTCTAAGTTTATACGGCCTAAGTCTCCACGCTTATGCAACTTGGTTAAGCAATCTTTGTTTATATGGCCTAAATGACAATGCCATAAGTAGAAAGATTTATCATTATCTAATTTTCTTTTAGTAATGTTTATATCTGAGAATATTATTTTGTAATTCTGAAATATCATTTGTCATGTTACAATAAAATATCATTTATAACTTTGATAATACCTTTTATAAAATTGGAATAAAATTTCATCTGCTGTGAAGCAGGAAACAATATTTTATAATGACAATTGAATTTCGTTCTTTTACAAATTTTAGCAGAATGGAAATTTCAAGTTCCTACATCAATAGCAGTCATTAAGCTCTAATGATTTTCCGTAGGTACATCTCTCCTTTTTGCCAAACCTCTACTTCTCAACAATATCTATATTTTTGTATGGTTATACAATTCTAATTAGGTATTCCATACCAATTTAGAATTTCCTTGAGATGTAGTAATTCTCAATATTAAACATCTTGAAGTGGAAGCTCCAAGCCTCATCCTCTCATGCTATGAGACTTTAGTCATTTTAATCTTGTTCCTAATATATCATATTGAAAACAATTATTTTTGTCGCCAAGACAAAATTTTCAGTGTTCCTTTTACTCTTCTCTTCACTTTGCTCTACGCTGCTTCACAACTAGACACCATGTGTCCCTTTACTTCTTTGAGATATGAACCAATTTCTAACTAATTCGTCACACAATTTTCCATCAAAATTATTTTGGTTCAAATCTTCCACCATAGGAAATCCTTTCGCTAAGATGTAAAAACATAGACTTTCAAATCCATGATTTTATAGTTAGATATGATGTATGCCCTTAAGGCAATTAGGGCGATATATCTTAATTATGTAATAGTACGAATATTTTGTTTAATTAATAGAGGCATTTAATCTTTTTTTGTATCAATGTGTTTATAAATATATTATAGTTGGTTAAAATATATTCATTGATGTATGTATGAAAAAGTCCTTGACATATCATAGCATGATATCAGAGAAATTATAGTTGGACTATATTTAGTGAGACTTACTTCATGTCTAATTATGATTATGTCTATAGTTTTATAAAAAAAGGATATTGATGAAGCGAAAAGACTAGCATGTGGTCAACTTTCTTGGAAATGGTCCAAGTAGTTAATCTCCTATGGACTGAAGGTGGTGCCTTAAGTTTGACACGTGGATACATCTGGGAGATATATTGAAGACCGCAGTAAGATAAACACTTGGTATACATATCAATGTGTTAGTGTTTATCTTCATGCAATAAGCTTTGTGAATATCCTCATACTTGAGATACTGGTTACCTTGTGTGGTACTATTGCTATACTTTGGGTCATTACTACACACTCAATAATTTAGGATGTTACGGGTGATTACGGGGTATAATGATGATAGCACGTTGGTGAGCTGAGTAGTCGGAAAGAATCCATCACTTCAAATATATTAAGGAGTTATACATGGCCACTTGTTGAAGTAATGATTGACATAAACCTCTGATCAGAGTATGGGTTTGATAGAAATAGTTTCTAGTCAAACACACTATGGTAAAAGGCAATATACTTCGATAACAAGTTAATAACTGGGATAGAGCAACCTTGCTATTAGTAGATTAACACTTTAACCGAACCCTATAAACTAGATGGTATTGATATTAAAGAATGGAAGGAGCTTATCGCATTGGACAACTATTGCATTAACCGGGATTAAGTCATAAGCATAAATGACGTTCCGAGTAATGGGGGATGGTAGACCCTTGCTAAAGGCATACTACAGTCGTTTAAGGTAATCGAGTTCTATTCATGGTCTAGAACATCGAGCCAATGGTTCCATTAGAACAAGGGTTGGTGAAGCCTTAATAGCTCAATACTTCGGGATCCTATAAGGTCACACACATTGGACCTTCATCGGACTAAGTAAAGAACTAATAGATTTATTCTATTACAAAAATATAATATAAATAATAATTGGATTATTATTTAATTGGTTAAAAGTGAGCAGATCATTTTGGATAAACGAAGGAATTTATTTTTGACCGGTAACTATTTTATTAGGGTCAAAAAATAAATATTTATTTGAAAGGGATTAAAGGGGAATTTTGCTTTAGCAAGTTAAACCAAAAAGTACAAAATATATTTTGTACAGGTTTGGTTGCACAAAGTACACCAAAAGGTGAACGAACACTGCTGGGCAGTGTTCGCGGCAGCCCATGAACATGGGTTGCACAAAGGCAGCCCATGAAGGGCACCGTGAGCTGGGCTCGCTGCATGGGCAGCGAGGCCCAGCTCAGGTGGAAGGCAAGCCTGTATGGGCTTGCCTTGCGAAACACACACAGCGTGCACATTGTATGGGCAGGCTGTGCATGCGGGTCATTGTGACCCACGGGCATAACCCGCGCATCGGAAGTTGGGGAGCAATTTTGCTCCCCCAAGCTTATAAATAGGTTCTCATGCTCCCTCTTTCAAATTGCACCAAATCTAAAAGCTAAATCCTAAGTTGAGATTCATAAAGATTAATCTCTCGGATAATTGAACAAGTTATTTTTGAGGAGCCTGAATTTATTCGGGGCACCTCTAGTTTATATTTTCGGGTGGGTCTTATGGAGTGGTCTAGCAACTACTCGAGGTTCCTTAGTTCTTCCTCTTTGGGAGGTTTTGGTTGGTGGGGTTCGTGTGGATACTCATAGAGCCTATCCTACACTTGGAGGCTTGTGCAAGAAGGTTCTGCTGAATCACGCTTCAACTGGTAAGTTTTCTTTCTTTTTATTTTTATTATTAGGTCTTTTTCTTGAAGCATTTTTAGACTTAATAATATGCTTAGGTTATTTTTCATACTTAGTTTATTTTATGCTTAGGTTATAGCTTAGAGTTATAACATGCTTAGGTTATAGCTTAGAGTTATAACATGCTTAGTATAAAATATACATGCTAGGATATAATTTAGAATTATGGTATGCTTAGCCCCTTTGCATGCTAACCTAGGTAGAGAATGATTTAGTTAAGGCTTTATTTAATTTATATGCAACTAATAGGAGTTCTTGGGGACAGGCACAAAATTTTGAATTTTCGCCATGCCTGTCATGCATGTTCAATCTGACTATCAGTTCCCAACAGTGGTATCATGGCCTTCCTATTTGGTGCATAATTAAGTTAGAAGCAAACTGAATATTATTTTCTATTTGAAATAATTTGTTTATTTAATTATTTGGAATAATATTTATGAACTTGTGCCTTTCATTTCAAGGTTAGAAAATGGTTATGAATAATTTTGAATAAGCCTGCTCAACTTACTCAAATTATACAAGTTTCAATAATTTATTTAAATTACATAGGTTATAGTTGCTTTCAATTTACATGAATTGAAAGAACGAAATTTATTTGTTAAAGAGAATCCATTGGTCTTCAAGTTTGTGCCCGTATTTGTTCTGGCTAAGGATTGGAGTTAGTGTCTACTCACTTCAAGGGCACCTCTCCTACCTAGGAACCTATATCAGTGCAGCTTGAATTGACCAACGGGGGTATTAAATATGGACTAATTTATTTCTAGTATATAAGATGGTGCTTATATATGTTTCTATAATAAAGTAAAAAATTAAATTTATTGAATAAAAGCTTAAAGGAAATGCAATATAAATATAACAAATAAAAGTATTAATTATTTTGCATATAATCTAGGTTGATGGAATAATTATAATAAAGAGCTTGAACCCACCTAAGGTTGTACCTTATAAATTATTTCTAAAATTCCCTAAATTAATATAAGTTATTATAAATATGTTCATCTGATATCCTAGATTAGGTGAGACCTTTAACACCAATAAAATCCCAAAGTAAATATATTAAGGCAAGTTATAGTCTTCCTTACTCAAATTTCTAATACAGTCTCTTTGGGCTATCAAAGTGTTGCGCAAAGCATTCCTTCTAGTCCACATTGATTGGATGTAAAGTTTAGGATAGGGTCTGCCTTAACGGAACTAGGGTAGTCCACCATAAAATTGGGGGCTAGGCTCACGTCTGAGACATGTTCAAGGTGATGCTAAAATAAGAGCACACGTCCCTAAGGCTTAAGGAACTTGAATGTATTAGCAATTGCATACGATGCAAATGGAATGGGAATCCAACTATAACTTACTATTGTGACTTGACTCATAAAATTGAGGGTTATAATAGATTAGTTATAGATGCTACCTACTAGGAAATTTAGCTGGGCTAAAATTCCCGAATTCAATAGAATGGGCTATTGTAAATTTCGAAGAAAATAGTAGGACATATGTATTTAATTAAAAGACCTTATATTAAATGCATGTACTTAAACTAATGTCTAAACTCTTTTTCTTTTCTTATAACTTAGGTTGAAAATGACTTCCAATGTTAATCTCCGTATGTTACTTGACACCAAAATGAATGGCTCGAACTTTTCTGATTGGTTCCGAGCTGTGAGAATTATTCTCAGATCTGAGGGAATTACCTATGTTCTAAGTGAAATTTTCCCTATTGAACCTAATGTTGAGGATCATGTGGAACATGAGGCGTGGTTGAAGTATAGGAAAGATCGTGAGACTGCCATGTGTATCATGTTGGGGTCCATGAATCCTGAGCTTTAGAAATAACATGAGAACATACCTTTGGAGGACATGGTTGTCCATCTTGAAGAGCTCTTTTTAGAGCGGTAAAGGATAGAGAGGTATGAGACCTCCAAGCTCCTTTTTGGAACCAAGATGCAGGCTAGAACCTCTACCTCTTGGTATGTACTAAAACTCTTGGGATACCTTGAGAAGCTGAATCCATTAGAATTCGAGATGAATCATGACTTGAGCATTCACCTTGTGTTGATGTCCTTGACAGATAGTTACTCAGGCTTCGTGACTAACTATTACATGAACAAGATTAATTCTACTATCCTGAATTAATCAATATGCTAAAAACAGTAGAACCTTAGATCAAGAAAGATCAGTTACCTCTACTTTTGGTTGAGAAAAGCAAGGCTTCTAAGAAGAAGAAGCAAGCACTAGGTGCCAAGAAAAGAATCAGTAAAAAAAAGAAAGAAAAGAAGACATCTAAGTATGTCTGCTTCTAGTGTGGAAAACCAGGACATTGGAATAGGGATTGCAAAGCTCCTACTTTTGAGCATTTGAAGAAGAAGCCTGCAGAGGCATCTACTTCAAGTATGTTTGTAATTGAAAACTTTGCTACTTTCCCTCATGAATCCACTTGGGTATTAGATACTGGTTGTGGTTCTCATATCTATATTTCTGTGTAGGGACTAAGGAACAGTAGAAAACTTGTAAAAGGGGAGATGGACCTGCATGTGGGAAATGGAGCCAGAGTTGATGCATTAGCTGTAGGAAGCTTTAATCTTATTTTGCCAAGTGGACTTGTTTTAGTTTTGAATAATTGTTACCGTTCCAAGTGTTACTAAGAATATTGTATATATTGCGTGTTTAGCAGCAGAAGGATTTGAAATTTTATTTTCGAATAATAATTGTCAGATTCATTTGAATAATGTTCTTTATGGTTATGAAATGTTGACTAGTGGCATTTATGTTCTCAATGCTAAAACAAAAGTTTTCAATATCAACAATGTGAAGAAAGTTAAATTAGATAATGAGAATTCCTTCTACTTATGGCATTGTCATTTAGGCCACGTAAACAAAGATCGCTTAACCAAGTTACATAAACGTGGAGACTTGGGCCCAATAGACTTGGATTCTTATAGTGTTTCTGAACCTTGTTTAAGAGGAAAAATGACAAAATTATCCTTTCAAGGAAAGGGTAAACGGGCCACGAGTACATTGGAACGTATACATACTGATGTGTGTGGTCCAATGAGTGTTCAGGCACTAGGAGGATACTCCTACTTCATAACCTTTATTGATGATTATTCACGATACGGTTATTAGTACTTAGTGATGCACAAGTTTGAAAGTTTTGAAAAGTTGAAACTATTCAGAGCTGAAGTAGAGAAATAGCTTGAGACAAGTATTAAAACACTTTGATCAGATCGATCTGGAGAATACTTAAGTTAGGAGTTTCAGGATTATCTAAAGGAAAACGGGATAGTACCCCAATGGACCCCTCCTTATACGCCCCAACACAATGGAGTGTCAGAAAGGAGGAATTAGACTTTATTGGATATGGTTTGGTCCATGATGAGCTATGCAGATCTCAGTAAATCCTTTTGGGGATATGCACTAGAGAGCACGGTTTATGTTTTAAATAGAATGCCCTTTAAATCAGTTGATTTTACACCTTATGAAAGATGGTGTAATAAAAAACCATCTCTAAGTCACTTAAGAGTATGGAGCTGTCCTGCTATGGTAAAGAGGATAGCGTTAGATAAGCTAAATGACAAATTTGACAAGTGCCTGTTCATTAGATATCCAAAGGAAACAGTTGGATATCTATTTTACCAATCTGAAGCACAGAATGTATTTGTGTCTCGGAATGCTCACTTTTTAGAAAAGTAACACTTACTTGCAAAAGTCAGTGGGAGCAATATTGAATTGGAAGTTTAAGAGAAAAAAAAACAGACAATCAACTGATTGACCCCCTTCTAGATACACAAGAAAGTGTGATTCAAGAACAACCTGTCGAAACATAATCATTACGAAGATCAGGTCGTGTTCATAAAGGTCCCGATAGATACGATTTTATCATCACTAATGATAAGGAACTGTATCTCATGGAGGATGATGAACCAAGGATATATGATGAGGCAATGAAAAGCTCAGATTTTAATAAATGGATAAAAGCCATGAAATCTGAAATGGATTCCATGAATGAGAACCAAGTTTGGAATTTGGTTAATGCACTGCAAGAGGTTAGACCAATTGGGTGCAAATGGGTCTTCAAGAAGAAGACTGACATGGACGGTAATGTAATTACCTATAAAGCAAGGTTGGTTGCGAAAGGTTATAGTCAATTTGAAGGTATCGACTATGATGTAACTTTCTCGCCAGTAGCCATGCTTAAATCTATAAGGATACTTTGCACCATTGCTGCTCATTACGATTATGAGATCTGGTAGATGGATGTTAAAATAGCATTCCTAAATAGGGATTTAGACTGGGATATGTATATGACATAACCTAAGGGTTTTACGATGCAAGCTACAAAGATCCATTTATAGACTTAAGTAAGCATCCAAGAGTTGGAATACAAGGTTTGATCAGACAATTCGTGAACTAGATTTCTGTCCAAATGTTAATGAGCCTTGTGTTTACAAGAAGGTTAGTGAGAGTGCAGTCGTTTTCTTAGTATTGCATGTTAATGACATGCTACTAATAGGAAACAATATTTCTCTTCTTAAAAATGTTAAAGTATGGTTGTCAAGAAAGTTCTCCATGAAAGACCTCAGTGAAGCAGCATTTATACTAGGTATAAAGATCTATAGGGATAGATCAAAGAAGTTGTTAGGTCTTTCTCAAAGTACATATATAGATAAGGTATTGAATGGGTTCAACCTTGAGCATTCTAAGAAAGGTTATCTCCCAATGACAAAGGGGATTAACCTATCTAAGGCTGATTGTCCGAAGATAGCTCAGGAGAGAATGCGCATGAAGGATATACCCTATGCATCCATGATAGGATCCATCATGTATGCTATAATATATACTAGGCCAGATGTCTCTCAGATATCAGTAGATCCAGGTGAAAAGCACTGGATGGCTGTCAAGGCAATTCTTAAGTACTTGAGAAGGAATAAAGATGAGTTCTTGATTTATGGAGAAGGTGACCTCACAATTAGAGGTTACACTGACTCGAGTTTTCAATCTGACAAGGATGACTTTAAGTCTCAGTCAGGTTTTATGTATGTGTTAAATGGAGGGGCGGTATGTTGGAAGAGTTCCAAGCAAGAAACTACTACTAATTCAACCACGAAATCTGAATACATTGGTGCATGCAAAGCAGCAAAAGAAGATGTCTGGTTAAAGGGATTTATTGTGATCTTTGTGTGGTGCCTGAGGCTATTGATCCAATTACTTTGTATTGCGATAACAATGGTGCCATAGCTCAGGTAAAGCAACCACGGTCTCATCAGAAAAATAGACATGTATCCAGAAAGTATTATATAATTAGGGAGATTGTTGATGCCAAGATAATAAGACTAGAATATGTACACACTGATCGGAACCTCACGGATGGTCTGACTAAGCCATTGACTCAAGTCAAACATGACCATCATGTTAAACCAAATGGATTAAGACATATGGCTGATTGGCCTTAGTGCAAGTGGGAGTTTGTTAGATATGATGTATGCCCTTAAGGCAATTAGGGCGATATATCTTAATTATGTAATAGTACGAATATTTTGTTTAATTCATAGAGGCATTTAATCTTTTGTTTGTATCAATGTGTTTATAAATATATTATAGCTCATTAAAATATATTCATTGATGTATGTATAAAAAAGTCCTTGACATATCATAGCATGATATCAGAGAAATTATAGTTGGACTATATTTAGTAAGACCTACTTCATGTGTAATTATAGTTATGTCTAAACTATCTCAATTCATAGTTTCATCAAGAAAGGATATTGATGAAGTAGAAAGACTAGCATGTGGTCAACTTTCTTGGAAAGGGTCCAAGCAGTTAATCTATTAAGGACTGAAGGAGGTGCCTTAAGTTTGACACATGGATATATCTGGGAGATATATTTGAGACCACAGTAAGATAAACACTTGGTATATATCAATGTGTTAGTGTTTATCTTCATGCAATAAGCTTTGCGAATATCCTCATACTTAAGATACTGGTTACTTTATGTAGTACTATTGTTATACTTTAGGTCATTACTACACACTCATTAATTTAGGATGTTACGGGTGATTACGGGGTATAATGATGACAGCTCGTTGGTAAGCTGAGTAGTAGGAAAGAATCCATCGCTCCGGATATATTAAAGAGTTGTACCTGGCCACTTGTTGAAGTAATGATTACCATAAACCTCTTATCAGAGTATGGGTTTGATAGAAATAGTTTCTGGTCAAACACACTATGGTAAAAGGCAATATACTTCGGTAATAAGTTAATAACTAGGATAGCTTAGTGCAACCTTGCTATTAGTGGGTTAACACTTTAACCAAACCCTATAAACCAGATGGTACTGATATTAAACAATGGAAGGAGTTCATCGCATTGGGCATATATTGCATTAATCGGGATTAAGTCATAAGTATAAATGATGTTCCGAGTAATGGGGGATGGTAGACCCTTGCTAGAGGCGTACTACAGTCGTTTAAGGTAATCGAGATCTATTCACGGTCTAGAACATCGAGCCAATGGTTCTATTAGAACAAGGGTTGGTTAAGCCTTAATAGCTCAATACTTCGGGATCTTATAAGGTCACACACATTGGACCTTCATCGGACTAAGTAAAGAACTAATAGATTTATTATATTATGAAAATATAATATAAATAATAATTGGATTATTATTTAATTGGTTAAAAGTGAACAGATCATTTTGGATAAACCAAGTTATTTTTGACCGATAACTATTTTATTAGGGTCCAACAATAAATATTTATTTGAAATGGATTAAAGGGGGATTTTGCTTTAGTGAGTTAAACTAAAAAGTATGAAATATATTTTGTATAGGTTCGGTTGCACGGAGTACACTGAAAGGTGCGCGAACACTATTGGGCGGTGTTCGTGGTAGCCCATGAAGGGCACTGCGAGCTGGGCTCAAGGGATGGTCCGCGAGGCCCAGCTCGCGTGCAAGGCAAGCCCACATGGACTTGCCTTATAGAACACATATAGCATGCTATGCGCGCTGTGTAGGCGGGCTGTGCCCGCGGGTATAACCCGTGTATGCACATCTAACATCGGAAGTGTGGGAGCAATTTTGCTCCCTAAGCCTATAAATAGGCTCTCATGCTCCCCCTTTCAAATTGCACTAAAGCTCAAAGCTAAATCCTGAGTTGAGATTTGTAAAGATTAATCTCTCGGGTAATTGAACAAGTTATTTTTGAGGAGCCTGAATTTATTCGGGCACCTCTAGTTTATATTTTTGGGTGGGGCTTCTGGAGTGGTCTACCAACTACTCGAGGTTCCTTAGTTCTTCCTCTTTGGGAGGTTTTGGTTGGTGGGGTTCGTGTGGATATTTATAGAGGCTATCCTATGCTTGGAGGCTATCTCAATATCTATAACCGATTAATGTAGATGAAAAGGAATGCTTTGCGCAACACTTTTATGGCCGAAAAAGACCGTATTATAATTTTGAGTAAGGAAGACTATAACTTGCCTTAATATATTTACTTTGGGATTTTATTGTTGTTAGACGTCTCACCCAATCTAGGATTTATTAGATGGACATATTTATAATTTTTTTTATTAATTCAGGGACTCTTAGAATTAATTTGTAAGGTCTAACCTTAGGTGGGTTCAAGCTCTTTATTATAATTATTCCATCAAACCTAGATAATATGAAAAATTATTAACATTCTTTATTTGTTATATATATTGCATTTCCTTTAAGCTTTTATTCAATAATTTAATTTTTACTTTGTTATAGAAATATATATAAGCACCATGTTATATACTAGAAATAAATCATTTCGTAATTAATCCCCTCTTGGTCAATTCAAGCTGCATTGATATAGGTTCCCAAGTAGGAGAGGTACCCTATGAGAAGAAGACACCAAGTCTAATCCTTGCCAAAACAAACACGGGCATAAACTCGAAGACCATGGATCCTGTTGAACTAATAAATTTTGTTCTTTCAATTCATGTAAAATGAAAGCATCTATAACCCTTGTAACTTATATAATTTATTAAGTCTTTAATAATTTTGAGTAAGTTGAGCAAGCTTATTCAAATTATCTATATCCATTTTATAACCATACCAGTATTGGTCCTCCCTGTAGCCGTACGGGTCCCACCCACCTATACGGGTACCAGCCCCCAGGTAGAACCCAGAATTCATTTTAATTCGGTTAAAAATCAAACCAACCTTCCATTTCCCATGCGATCATTTTCACTAATAATCTGGTAAATCAACCAACAAAAGTTAAAATGTGTTTTCATAACAAAATACGTTGAAGACTTGTTATTTCTCTCCGACCTGGGCACTATCGATCGTAAAACCGCCACGCTAACATAATCACATTTTTCCTAATAAAATGCTGACTTATGATGTGCTATAAATTATGCTAATCTTTGTGGATGTAGAGGAATTTATTTTTATTTTATTTCATAACTTAGAACAAATGTACAGGTTCTCTTGCAATTCCCCCATTTTCCCCTGGTTGTAATTTTTATTCCCCCATTTACTGCTTGTGCTTTATTGTAATCTGTAAATGCATGTAATGAGTGTGAAAGAGTGTAGAAAAAAAGGATTTCTGTGATAATTCCCCAAATGATGAAAACAAAATGGTTTTAGGCGGTGAATGTAATTTTGAATCAACTAAATGAGAAATAAGTGACTCATCTGATATCCGAATCTCTGATCCAATAGGTATGAGTCTCCTACCCAATTGGAACTATACTAAAACTCTTTCCCAAGTAGACAACTTGGGTGGCGACTCTATCATTTGTATCGAGATTTGGGTCTTGATTCTTTTATTCGTTAAAATTGGCTATTTGTGCAAACTTGAACTAAAAAGGTTTTGTCACGCCTAAATACAACCAACCCCTAGTGGGCCCCACCTCTCACACAGGCGCCAAGGGAGACCCACACGTTATCGAAACAATCACAGGAACAAAGGCGTCAATATTGAAGAGTGATTCCTTCATTGTTTTCATTCTCTTAACCACGATAGGCTGGGCTCTACGATTATCCATCTTAGGTAGAGACAGGTCCACTTCCATTTCCCTGAATTGAGTTTACCCCTGGATTATCTTGGCTGATCAGGTCAAAGACTGAGTTGAATGGGAGGCCGAACCGATGATCGGAACTGAATCACCTCTCCCTTACCCCTAGGTGATTAGCTCAAAGATTATGGCTTCGTGCAAGCCAGAATTTATGTGCCCACCTTACCCCTAAGATTCAGCAAGTGATTGGTCATAGTGCTAGTGTGAGCACTAGATTTTAACGATCCTTCTCACAAAACTATGATGAAAGTTATGTGATGCAATGTCTTTCAGGTGTTGTCCATCAGAGGTGTTCCTACTACTGCAGAGTTGAGTTTGGCCAAAGTTTTGAGACCTAGTCTGCCCTTAGGGACCCGTACGGGTGTTGCTCAGTGGTACGAATCCACTGGTAGACTTGTATGGGTCATTCGCTCCATATGCTTAGGAGGGGAAACGTACAGGTCCCCTAGTACCCCGTATGGGTGGGGCCCCACCCGTAGGGGTACCATTGTTGCCTAAATAGGCTCTTTTGGAAGGATTTCCTTTCCTATTTCGGGAAAAGGTAGGTTATAAACGTGATTTATTGCGTTCAGACCTCCTTTCCCCTATAAAAAGGGTCTTCCCTTCATATTTTTTACACACATTCTTGATAAAAAAAAGTTATACTAAAATTCTAGTAATTTTTATAGGTTTAGAAGAGGTATAACGTGGGTCTAGGAAGTATAAAATAGGGAGAACACCCTTCTATTGAGGTTTTATCCACATTTTATTCATTCCTAGCTTCTTTCATTAAGATTTAGGGGAGGTTTTGTCCACACAAATACTCACCTAAATAGTCTTATTCCATCTACTTTGGTGGGGCTCTCTCAATAGTAAAGGGATCACCTCAAAGGGGATTCACGCCGTAAAGGTAACGCTCCTGAGTTTCAAAGAGACTCACATCTCAGTTATTTCTTTATCATTATTGCAAGTTATCGCTATTGTATCTATTGCTTTATTTTCTTATTTCAAGTCTGGTCCTAACCCGTATGAGCCCTGTATATATCCCCAAGGATATCAATTTGGTGCGCCATACTCATACGGAAGGAAATCCTGTTTTATTTTATTTTTCTGTCACCAATCTATTAATCTATGAATCTGTAAAATGAACTAAACAAAGCTTTCGTCTGGACTAGACAGGACCTGTACAGGTACGCCATACCCGCATGGGTGTGTACTCGTACAGGTCCCACTCACCCTTACGGTTACCAGCCCCGGGCAAATTCCCAAACCCATAATTAATTGGTTCAAATCAACCCAACTCACCATTTGCCATCCGATCATTTTCACTAATAATCCGGTAAATCAACCCACAAAAGCTAAATAGTATTTTCACAACAAAATAAGCTGAAGTGCTGATTTATGGTGTGCTATAAACTGTGCTAACATCTGTGGATGTAGGGGAATTTATTTTCATTTTTTTTATATAACTTAGAACAAATGTATCGGTTCTCTTTGCAATTCCTCTATTCCCCCCCCCCCCCCCCCCCCCATTTATTGATTGTGCTTTATTGTAATATGTAAACACATGTAACGAGTGTAAAATATTGTAGAAATAGGATTTCTGTGATAATTCCCTAAATTATGAAAACTAAAACGGTTTAACTTTGTGAATGTAATTTTGAATCAATTAAATGAGAAATAAGTGACTCATCCGATACCCGAATCTCTGATCCAATAAGTATGGGTCTCCCGCCCAGAGGGAACCGTACCAAAACTTTTAGCCAAGTAGACAACTTGGGTAGTGACTCTATCAATTGTATCGGGATTTGGGTCTCGATTCTTTTATTCATTCAAATTGGCTTACCATGCAAACTTTAACTAAAGAATGTTTTATCACGCCTAAATCCAACCAAACCCCCAGTGGGCCCTACCTCTCTCACACAGGCGCCAAGGGAGACCCACACGTCATCGACACCTCACAGTGGCGGCTCTGCTGGGGAGGATAATCTTTTAACTTGCAAAATATTGGTTTGTATTAAAAGCTTAAAAGGTTAAGATGAGCACCGAAAATCATTTAATTGATTCAATCGATTTTTATTTTCATCATTTGGGAAAATTACCACACTCTATCTTCTCATCTCCTTCTCTCTTTAGTTAGATGTGCTCTTCTTCTAGCGCTAGGATAGGGTGCCCTATTATTTCTGTGACACTTGAAATGGTGATACCTATGACCGCCAAGGATATAAGGTACACCTTAGTAGGTGGAGCACTCATTGCCATCTCCCTCTAAAAGAGGCTTGATGCGATGGGAACCTTCTACATCAACTTTTGATATGTCCCTACACCATTCTTATCAAAAGCCATAGAATTTTACCTTCTAGGTACCCTAATTTCTGTGTGAGATTAGACTAAGGAAGAATACCCTCAAACTCGGTAGGAGAAATAAGGACAGAATTGATCGCTTTGCATGTGTTTTGATTAACCCCCCATGCATCACCGTAATTTACGCATGCATACTACATCTCATGCATGTACTGTTCTCTTGGTTATCACCTCAGCCAAAACCAAACCTTAAAGTGAAAGAGCTTGGCTATGATCTCAAGTATATTTAACTCGCATCTCGGTTCCTCTAGTACAATTAAGGGTTGATCCACGTCAGTCCCCGGGTATTTTGTCCAGCAGTCAGTTTAGTCTGGTTGATCTTTCTGCCTATCATCCTGAGGAGATGTCTCGCATCCTGACTCTAGATGGCCAGATTGATGTTGAGGTTGAGAATGTTACTACTGAGGAGGAGGCAAATGCATCGAGGACCGAGGTTAGGTCGGAGATCGCAAATGTCGTCTCTTAGTACTTAGGAAGTGATCAGTTCTTGGATCAAATGAATGAAAAGATGTTAGCCACCATTAGGGCAATCATGATCGAGGAAAGAATGGTCAATGCTCGTGTCAGTGCTCCAGCAGTGAATGCAGTAATCAGTGAGCTAGTATCGGGGATTACTCATAATCCGTTCACTCAGTTTCAATTACCGCTAGTGCATACTCATGGGGATTCTTCCAGTCAGTTTGGTCAGTTGGGTTCTGTGGGTCCATTCACTTTAGCTAGCTTACCATTCCAGTCAGTGGGTATAGTTGCTCCTCCAATCATTAGTCAGTTTGCTCAACCTAGTCAGAGGTTTATGTCGCCGCCATTTCAGTTTGGGGCATCTAGTCCGATCTTAAATTTTGTGGTCACACCTAAGGGAACGACCTTTCCTCAATCAATGGGTTTACCCTTGGGTGTAGTCACTCAGTTAGAGGGATCATCTTTATTTTTCAGAATTGCATGACCTACTTCAAAAATTGCTTGCTGCTAATCCTGGCTCCCAACCATCCATCTAAGTAGCTAGAGAGGAGGATTAGGTCCCTGAAAACTTTAGTATGCCTAGCATAGCGAAGTATAAGGGAACCGGTCCACCTCAATCTCACATCACCACCTATCATAGGGTTATGAGAATCAAGAAGTTAAGTGATAAGGTCCTAACCAAAATGTTCCCCTGCACCTTGGAAGGTCCTACTATCGAATGGTACAACACTCTGCCAGACGAGGTAACCGAAAATTGGAAAACTTTATCGGAGGCTTTTATCGAACAGTATGGTTTCAATGCCACCATTAAAATAAATATACAGAATTTGGAGGCTATCAAGCAGGCCCCTTATGAGAAGTTCAAACCTTACTTCAAAAGGTGGATGGCTACTCAAGTTCTATTGTAAGATAGGCTAAGTCTCCTAGAAATGATTGTAAAGTTAATGAATGGTGCCCTACCCCCTTATCGTAAGGTCCTTGGCATGGATAAATTCTCTAGCTACGTAGAGGTCTTTGCAAAAGCTGAGAAGTGGGAAAGAATCGAGGAGTTAGAGAAGGCAAGTGTACCGGCCAAACCTTGGTTCAAAAAGAATGACCTTTCAGCCCTAGCCCAGGCTTCTAAGTCAAAATCTGGTTTCGATCCTAAAACAGCAGTAGTACAAGAAGAAGTGTTCGCATTCCATACCATCGAAGATGGGATTTTCCCCTGGAAAGTATCTCTGCCTGCCATCTTCACTAAGCTGAGGGCACTTAGCCTCCTTCAGAGCATCAAGCCCTATGTCCTACCTAAACCTAAAGACAGGGATCAGTTTTGTGCTTATCATATCAGTAATGGGCATCGTACCTGTGCCTGTAGGGATTTGCTTAAGGCTATTCACAGTTTGATTAGGGATAAGAAGATTCAGGAACCCGAGCTTAAACCCAGCACCATGAATAACCCCCTGCCAAATATTGAGACACAGGTCACAGCTATTGAATCAGGCTTGCCCTCCCACCATGTCTTTAATACGATCTCTTAAGCTAATCCCATGGTCCATTCGGTAGTGGCCTTACTAAATGAGCCAACCCCCATCGATATCGATGCATTTGAGTTAGAAGGAGTGTATGATGAGGAGGCTATATTGGTGCAACCTATACTAATTGATATCGATGCTTATGTATTGAAGAACGATGAGCTTGAGGTACCCGCTTTATTAGTGGAAACCCCTGCAGGGAGAAGTTATGGGAAAAATGGGGTGTTGCTTGTCACTCAAAGTGGAAGGATTCCTCCTGATCCTCTCCCAAGAAGAAGAAGGGGTAGAGATGTAGATATCTGGGTCATTCTAAGTACCGATTAGGGCCCAATATTCACACCCACCATTGAAACTCAAACCTCAGCCAGCAATGAGAAGAAAGATTCAAAAGTCACCCCTCTCATCCAGCAATTACAAGTTACCCCTACCAAGTACAGCATCTGGCACCTCCTCGTTGACTCTAAGGATTATCGCAAGGGTCTAATAGAAAAGCTGTTGAGTATGGAAGCTACACCGTCTACTACTCTGGTTGAGGTATTCTCAGTTATCTAGGGGTCTCCTCCTAATGAGATTGAACCCATCAAGTTCTATCCATTAGACCTCCTAGCCGAAGGAAACAAGCATAATAAGGCACTCTTCATTAGGGTAAAAATCTTTGATCATTCTCTCTCGTGTGTTATGGTGGACGATGGTTCCACCCTCAATCTCTCCCCTGCTAAGATTCTTCCTCACTTAGGGCTGGATGAATCCATGTTGGAGAAGTCCAATACTGTTATAAGGGCGTATAATGATACAAAGAGGAGTGTCATTGGGTTCTTCAAAGCTAAAGTTATAGTTGGGGAAGTGAAGTCCAAGGTCCTATTCACTATTCTTGATATTCCTGTCACCTACTCATTACTATTGGATCGACCTTGGCTCTATACATTAGGGGTTGTCACTTCCACCGTTCATCAGAAAGTTAAATTCATCTATAACCGCAAGCTAGTAACCATTGATGCAGATGAACCATCCGTTATGGCGTCTATGGAAGCCGAGGAAAAGGAATCTAGGGTGGCTGTAGCTCACTAAGGCATGAAATTTTTTGTTAAGGAGCACATATCACTCAAAATTGAGAAGATAATGATGAAGAGGGTAAAAGGCTCGAAAAGAATCTACAGGGAATGCTGGAACCCCTCTCGCCTCTTCCATGGCCATTTAGACTTGGTCTAGGGAATCGTCTAGGTGCCAAAAAGTCCAAGCCTCAGTCCTGACTCATGATAGGAGCTGAAATTAAGCAAAGGGAATTCACAGGTGAAGAAGTTAGTGGCAAAAGGGTCCCTAGTTTTGAGATCTTCAATGATGTATATGACTTCAAGAAAGGCTGCCTAATTGAAACCTCAGTTTCTGTGGAAGTATGTGGGAATGCTAAAGAAGATGAAATGAGTAAGGTAATTAAGTCCATCACTAAAGCAGTAGTGGTTCTTATGAGGAAGAATTGGAAATAGGATGAGAAAGACAATCTTATCAGTAAGGCTGTCAAGAACTTAGCAAAAGCAGTGGTTGAGGAAACACAAGCAGGCTTGCACATTAAGGCTACCAGTCCAGCTGTCAATCAACAAGACCACCCTCCGCTTGTGAAAGATGATTCAAATGATGTAATTTTTAATATTGCAAACATTTTTTGATGCAAACAATGACGATTATAAGGCATATCATGAATAAGCTATAAGCATCAGTATCTTTATTTTGAACATGTCATGAATAAATTGATGCACCTATCATTCACATTTTCCTCGAGTATTTCATTCTAATGACATCGTGCACTCATAATAACAACATTCTTAAAACTATCACCATATTCATTAATGAAGTTGACCTTAAGTGTAACGCAATGGTATAAACGTCCAATGGTTAAAATCTATAATCAAAAGAGAGACTATAAAGTGCTTAGCAAACATGATAACAATTAGCCTCGGTCCTTCTTTCTTCATAAGGGGAGAAACAACAGGACGACTGTGAGCACTGGATTTTAATGATCCTTCTCACAAAATTATGATAAGAGCTATACGATGCAATGTCTTTCAAGTGTTGCCCATCCGAGGTGTTCCTACTACTGCAGAGTTGAGTTTGGCCATAACACGGAGACCTAGACTGACCTTAGGTACCCGTATGGGTGCTGCATAGTGGAACAGATCCACTATCAAACCCGTACGGGCGACTACCTTCCATATGCCTAGGGAGGACATATACGGGTCCCCTAATACTGGTATGGGTGGGGCCCTACCCGTATGGGTACAGTTGTTTTATATTCAGGCTTTTCGGAAGTAGTCTCTTACCATTTTCAAGAAAAGGCAGGTCTTAAACGTGATTTATTGCGTTCAGACCTCCTCTCCCCTATAAAAAGGGGTCTTCCCTTCACATTTTATACAACACACATTTTCATATGAAAATTATACTAAAACTCTAGCAATTTCTATAGGTATAGAAAAGGTATAGTGGGGGTATAGGAGGTATAAAATAGGGAGAAAACCCTTCCTTTGAGGTTTTATCCACATTTTATTCATTCCTAGCTTCTTTTATTAGGATTTAAGGGAGATTCTATCCACGCAAATACTCACCTAAATAATCCTATTCCATCTACTTTGGTCGGGCTCCTCAACAGTAAAGGGATCGCCTCAAAGTGGATTCACATCGAAAAGGTAATGCTCCTGAGTTTCAAAGAGACTTGCATCTTAGTTATTTCGTTATTATTGTTATTGCTTGTTACTTCTATTATATCATTTGCTTTCATGTCTTGTTTCGGGTCTGGTCCTCACCCATATGAGCCTTATTGGCACCATATATCCTTAAGGATATCAATTTGGTGCGTCATACTCATATGGAAGGAAATCCCTTTTTATTTTACTTTTCTTCCATCAATCTTCTGATCTATAATCTGTAACTTATCTGAACCGAGTTTCTACCTGGGACCAGACAGGACCCATACGGGTACCCCATACCCGTACTGGTCCTCTCTGGTACCCGTACAGCCCCCATGCAGAACCCCGAACTAATTTTCGTAATCGGTTAAAATCAATCCAACCCACCATTTGCCATGCAATCATTTTCACTAATAATCTGGTAAATCAACCTACAAAAGTTAAATCGTGTTTTCATAAAAAAAATACATTAAAGTACTGATTTATGGTGTGCTACAAATTGTGCTAACATCTATGGATGCAGGGGAATTTATTTTCATTTTGTTTTATAACTTAGAACAAATGTATAGGTTCTCTATGCAATTTCCCCCATTTTCCCCCGGTTGTAATTTTTATTCCCCTATTTATTGCTTGTGCTTTATTGTAATATGTAAACGCATGTAACGAGTGCGAAAGAGTGTAGAAATAGGACTTCTGTGATAATTCCCTAAATGATGAAAACTAAAACGGATTTACTCGGTGAATGTAATTTTGAATCAACTGAATGAGAAATAAGTTACTCATCCGTTACCCGAATCTCTGATCCAATAGCTATGAGTTAAGTAGATAACTTGGGTGGTGACTCTATCAATTGTATCTTGATTTGGGTCTCGATTCTTTTATTCCTTAAAATTGGCTTATTGTGCAAACTTTAATTAAAAATGTTTTTTCACACCTAAATCCAACCAAACCCCCAGTGGACCCCGCCTCTCACATAGGCGTCAAGGGAGACCTACACGTCATCGACACCTTACAGTGGCGACTCTACTGGGTAAATAATCTTTTAACTTGCAAAATGTTGGTCTTTTTTAAAAGCTTAAAAGATTAAGATGAGCACCAAAAATCATTTACTTGATTCAATCCGTTTTTGTTTTCATCATTTTGGAAAATTACCACACTCTATCTTCTCACCTCCTTCTCTCTAGCTAGATGCACTCTTCTTCTAGCGCTAGGATTGGGTGCCCTATTATTTTTGCGATACTCACAAAGGTGTGACCTATGACCGCCAGGGATATTGGGGCACCCTAGTGGTTGGAGCACTTATTGCTATCTCCCTCCAAAAGAGGCTTGATACGATGGGAACCTTCTACATCAACTTCATGAATGTCCCTACACCATTCTTATCGAAAGCCATAGAATTTCACCCTTTAGGTACCCTGATTTCCATGTGAGATTGGACTAAGGAAGAATAACCTCAGACTCGGCAGGGAGAAATAAGGATAGAATCGATCGCTTTGCATGTGTTGTGTTACATACCCCTGTGACTAACCCCATCATGCACTGTTGAAATTTATGCATGCATGCCATATCTCATACATGTACTGATCTCTTGGTTACTCCCTTAGTTCAGGACAAAACTGGTAGCTTTACCCAGCATTCATCCCGGTCACTATCATGGCTCAGCTCGATTAGTCAGTCCAACCAGTAAACCCAACACTCTGCACAGTCAGTATAGGGAATCATTCACTCTGTCAAGAGGCTATTCTGTAGTTTCACCAAATTAAGGATTTGTGTCGGCTGCCGGACTTCGTGGTCATGTCAAAGGGAATGATCCTTCCTTATTTCATGGGTTTACCCTATGGTATGACCCACGATCGAGTGGTTCACCCTATGACTGTAGATGACATCTCGCCCTGGGATACCCCTCTTGTGAACCTCTTCAAGAAGCTAAGGAAATACCAGTTGATTAATCATCTTCGACCATATGTTCTGCCAAAGCCTGAAGAGAGGGGCAATTTTTGCATATATCATGTTAGTCCTAATCATCTGACTAGGGTATGTGAAGATCTCCTCAGAGCCATCACAGCACTGGTTGACAAAGGAAAAGTCTGTGAACCTCGAAGGAGATGGGATAATAGAAGAAAGCGAGGTATAGAAGCGCATCATGGAAACCAAGAAGGCAAGGGAAGAACTGTCCATGCTTGACCTTATAACTATCAGACAGTGGAGTGGGGAACCTATCCACGACTACTTCTAGAGGTGGTTAACAATCGCGGTAGCCCTCAAAAGGAAACCTCGGGAAAAAGAACTTGCTTACCAATTTATCTTTGGGTTATCTCCTCACCTCCATAAGATAACATTTATGGGTGCATACAAGACCATCCCTGAAAGATATGAGGCAGCCATAGAAGTAGAAAAATGTGCCAAACAAATGGAAGATAGTGACCCATCAAAATTGAAGTTGACAAAGCCATTAATACCCTCACCACTTCCATATACACCATCCTATGCCTAGGGGATAAGAAGAAGACACCAATTCAGGAAGCCTTGAGAAATCTGGCCCAAGCTATAAGGGAAGCTGTAGATGATGTGTTAACTGAGAAATAGTTACAAGACTTGGATCATAACCTGACTTACATTTTGATGAACGACCAAGAAGGAACTCCGCCTGTGGAGGATGACAATACAATTATATGTAATGAAAATGATGTAGCCTTCGAGCATCCTAATAATAATGATAATGATTTTGCTTACTTGTTTAATGTTTTGCCTAACGGCACAATGCATTTATCTTACCATACATATAACATTTTTAGCATTTATGACACTTCATTGCATGACATTAATTTGGGAACTAAGGAAAATCCAAAAATGGTAACAATATCCAATGACTTGACTCCTATAAAAAAAGAGAGATGATAAAAGTGATTAGAAAACATGTTAATGCTTTTGCCTAATCTTATGAAGACATACCTAGGGGAGATCGCCAAATCACCGAACATCGCATCCCAACCGATCCCCGGTTCAAGCCAATCAAACAAAAGTTAAGAAGGTTGTGCCCTGAATGGGCTGGTAAGATCAAAGCCAAAGTCTCTAGGTTACTAGAAGCTAAGTTCATTGAAGTAATTGTATACTCGACATGGTTAGCAAATGTTGTCTTGGTCCCTAAGAAAGATGCAAAGGTCAGAATGTATGTGGAATTCCACGATTTAAATAAGGCATCTCCTAAAGATGACTTTCCCTTACCATATATCGATGTATTGATAGACAGCGCCACCAGGGCCGCGATGTACTCATTCTTAGATGGATTATCTGGGTATAATTAGATCTTGATGGACATCATTAACAAGGTCAAGATAGCCTTCATCACAGAATGGGGGGTGTACAGTTACAAAGTAATGCCCTTTGGGCTGAAGAATGCAGGGGCAACTTATCAAAGAGCGGTGACAGCTTTTACTACACGACATGATTCATAAAGAGGTTGAGGTTTACGTAGATGACATGTTAGTAAAATCTAATACGAGGGAGGAGCACCTTGAGATTTTGGAGAGGTTCTTGACTAAAATTGAGAAGTACAACCTGCGTCTGAATCTAAAGAAGTGTGTTTGGGGTTGCATCAGGTAAACTCTTGGAGCACATTGTCAGTCAGAGGGGAATTAAGGTCGACCCTGATAACGTTAGAGCTATTCAAGAGATGACTATTCCTAAAACCGAAAGGGAAGTCAGATCATTCCTTGGATCGCTCCAGTATGTGAGGAATCAAGCCACCAACCACACTAAATGAGACAAATTTAACATCAGAAGTCCATGTTCTATTATAATGGATTAAAACAGCAATGTCTTCCATTAGAACCAAAAATATGAACTAGTTATTAGGAAGGAAAAAGAATTAATAATGCTTAGAAAGAAAGTAAACTTGGAGAGGAAGAATGCTTGGAAATAAAGCATACTTGGGAATAAAGAATACTTGGAGAGAAAGAAAAATTAACTGTAAATTATTTTACCATATCTAGTTTACAAGTGTACTATAAATAGACTAGCATTGTACATCCTAAATCATCAATCAATACAACAAATTCTGTCTCAAATAGCTTTTCTTAGTTTTAATATTTCAAATATGGTATCAGAGTGGGTTGAATGGTTCTAAGACCAATATTGTTTCAAGTTTGATTGTCATCTATCAAACTTACCACCATGGCCAAAAATGATAGATCGTCATTAGTCATCAATCCACCAACTCAAAAATCTCAAGCTACCAAGTCGAATGACGGTAGCTCAATCAAACAATCTGAAGTCAGTAGTGAAAACCTGATAATTCAGATTACAAACTCAATCAAACAATCTCGAGAACAACAAAAATCAAGTACCATCGAGAAAAAGGGTATCTCATATCTGATAGATAAATCAAAACTCAAGTGCAGCCACTGTGGATTGACAAAGAATACAAAAGAAACGTTCTTTGAAATCCATGGGTATCTCGATTGGTGGAATGAACATAAAAAGGAGCAGGCCACCAACAACAATGCAAACGTTTAAGCAAGTATTAGTGGAGAAGAAAGCATTGGAGGTGCATTATTAGCCATGATAGACCTAATAAAAAATTCCTCATGGATTTTTTATTGTGGGGCCATCGACACTATGACCTTTGATGCAAATGATATCAAAATCAAAACACAACCAACAAAGACACATGTTAAGGCAGCCAATGGAGGAATTATCTCTATAGAAGGAGCTAGATCTATTGAGATATCACCCATACTAAAATTATCAAATTGTCTTTATGTTCCATCATTATCTCACAAATTACTCTCTATTAGTCATGTGATGAAGGAACTAAATTATATTATACTAATGCATCCTACTTTTTGTATACTACAGGACATCAAGACAGGATCGATTATTAGAAGGGGCACTGAGCACCAAGGACTGTACTACATGGATGAAGTTACCCAACATAGTACTGTAATGCTTGCGCATGGAACATTTGATAGAGAAGCTTGGCTCTGGCATCGGCGTTTGGGGCATCCATCCACAGGTTATTTACATCTTCTATTTCCTAAACTTTTTAAGTCAAATAATCCTTTACATTGTGAGACTTGTGTTTTGGCAAAAAGCCACAGACAGACTTTCAAACCCAACAATACCAAAGTCGACGTACCATTCTCATTAGTACACTCATGTGTAGGGTCCAGCACCTATTATAGGTGGATAAGGTTTCAGATATTTCCTGATATTTGTTGATGATTGCACTCGTATGACATGGGTTTATTTTTTGAAAAATAAGTCTGAAGTTGTTGATAAATTTATTTATTTCCACACTATGATCAAAATCCAATTTAACAAATCTATTCAGATTTTACGATCTGATAATGGGGGGGAATTTGTTAACTCAATCATGAAACTTTTTTTTCAAAAGGAAGGATTAGTCCACCAAACAACTTGTCCCCATACCCCTGAGCAAAATGAAGTTGCCGAAAGAAAAAATAGGATCCTACTTGAAATGACTCGTGCTTTCATAATTGAATCTCGAGTCCCAAAAAGTTTTTGGCCAGAAGCTGTAGCAACACCTACTTACCTACTAAATAGACTTCCAACCAAAGCCTTTAATCTACAAACTCCTATCCAAGCCTTAGCCAAATTTACAAAAATACCCCCATCCTTAACTCTTCAACCAAGAATTTTTGGGTGCTCTGTTTTTGTTCACATTCCAAAAACTAAACGAACCAAGTTTGATCCTTGCGCTGAAAAATGTGTCTTTGTAGGTTATGGAGTTAATCAAAAGGGGTAGATGTTATAACCCTAAAACTCATCACATGTTTACCACAATGAATTGTGATTTCCTTGAAACAGAGTACTTTTATAATACCCAACTCAGTGGTCAGGGGGAGAATGAATATATAGACTCACTAAGTTGGCTTCCAAATGCAGGAACTTGTCAAGTGGAAAAAATGGAAATAGAGAAAGATAGTACTGTTAGGGAAACTTTAGATACTTCCATACAGTCTACGGGTTCTAGTGTCTTTGAAGATACTCCTCCCAACCTGGTGTCTGAGGTAAGCAATTCTAAAACTCTTGTACGCTCGACTGATTCAACTAATCCTGGTGATTGTGAGACTATAAAAGAATAGGTGGAACATGAATATATGGTAGAACAAGAGTCAGAACAAGGAGAGAAATATGCTTTACCCCCTAGGAGTAAGAGGGGTGTCCCACCTAATAAATACTCCCCAGAACTAATAAATAGAAGAAGATCAAGATACCCTGTAGCCAACATTGCGAGAGGAAACCTATCTAAAGAAGCAAAGGCATTTCTAGTAGCTTTGAGCGAAGAAGAGATCCCAACCACAATTGAACAGGCGATGACATTGGACAAATGGAGAGATGCAATGATGATGAAATGAATGCTCTTAACAAGAATAACACATAGGAGAAATGTAATCTACCAATAGGAAAGAAACCAGTTGGATGTCGTTAGGTCTTCACGGTGAAACACAAACTAGATGGTTCTATTGAAAGATATAAGGCGCAATTAGTGGCAAAAGGGTATACTCAAACTTATAGGATTGATTACTCTAAAACTTTTTCAATAGTAGCAAAGATGGACACTATCAGAGTATTATTCTCAGTAGCAGCAAATAAGGGATGGCCACTTCACCAATTCGATGTGAAAAATGCTTTTCTATATGGGGAGCTAAAGGAAGAAGTTTACATGGAAGCACCACTAGGATTCAAGGAAGAATTCAGAGAGGGAGAAGTCTATCGGTTGAAGAAATCTTTATATGGACTCAAACAATCACCTCGAGCATGGTTTGGCAGGTTCACACTAGCAATGAAAAGATACGGGTTCAAGCAGAGCAATTTTGATCATACTTTGTTCCTTAAACAAAATGGTGATCTCGTAACTTGCTTGATTATTTATGTTGATGACATGATCATTACAAGAAATGATGTCAAAGAAATTGCTAACCTAAGGGAGAATCTGTTCACCGAGTTTGAAATGAAAGACTTGGGGAGATTAAAGCACTTTCTCGGAATTGAAGTGCTAAGATCAAAGCAAGGAATTTTCATATGTCAAAAGAAGTACATCTTAGACCTACTAGCTGGAACAAGGATGCTTGACTGCAAACCTGTTGATACACCCATAGTGGTCAATCATGGACTAAGAGTACTAGAAGGAGCAAAGTTAGTCGATAAAGAGAGATATCAACAGTTGGTGGGTAAACTCATTTATCTCTCACATACCCGACCTGACATATCCTATGCGGTAGGAATAGTAAGTCAGTTCATGCACCGACCTCAAATAAATCACATGGAGGTTATATGGAGGATCATAAGGTATCTCAAGGGTACAACTAGACATGGAGTCCTATTCAGAGCACATGGGCATCTGAATGTCAGAGGATATACAGATGCTGATTGGGCAGGGAATCCAGTAGATCAAAGATCAACATCAAGCTATTTTACTCTTATAGGAGGTAATTTAGTCACATGGACGAGTAAGAAGTAAAAAGTTATAGCATTATCAAGTGCTGAGGCAGAGTTTCGAGGAATTGCTCGAGGACTAACTGAAGCATTATGGCTATAGAAGTTATTAACAGAAATTGGTTCCCCACCATCAGAAACTTGTGAGATAATGTGTGATAATCATGCGGCCATCCGAATCTTAGAAAATCTAGTACAACATGATCGGACCAAACACGTGGAAGTTGATAGACACTTCATCAAGGAGAAGATTGAAGCAGGAATCATAAAGCTACCATACAGACGATCTGAAGACCAACTAGCAGATATTCTAACTAAAGTAGTGAATGAAAAGATCTTCAGCAAAGTTTTGGATAAGTTGAGCATTGGCAATCCCACGACTCAACTTGAGGGGGAGTGTTAGAAAGGAAAAAGAATTAATAATGCTTGGAAAGAAAGTAAACTTGGAGAGGAAGAATGCTTGGGAATAAAGCATACTTGGGAATAAAGAATACTTGGAGAGAAAGAAAAATTAAGTGTAAATTATTTTACCATATCTAGTTTACAAGTGTACTATAAATAGACTAGCATTGTACATCCTAAATCATCAATCAATACAACAAATTCTCTCTCAAATAGCTTTTCTTAGTTTCAATATTTCAAACACTAAAATCACAAAATCAAGAGAATAAGGGAAAAACAAAATCAAAAGAAATTACCATAGAGCTTCAAATCAAAGTTCAACAAAACGAAAAAAGGAAGGCAACGAATCACAACACTAGAGCAAACGAATGAGCAACGACTGCAGCAATAGAAAGGAGATATGATATCCAGAATGAAAAATGCAAAATTAGATGGAGATGATGAACGCAGAGAGAAAATTGAAGGAGAAAGAATAGTAGAAAAAAGTGTTAATGAGAAACAACCTAAACAAGAGAGCTTATATAGGCGGTATGTTTGTAAATATTTGTCAAAATAAAAGAAAATTAGAAAATATTTGAGAAACTTGGCAAGTTTGTAGTTAATTTAGGGAGACATGTGTAATCTTGAAAATTTCTCTTAAAAATAAAAGGAAAAAGCCCAAGTTGGACTTTCATCTTCCTAAGTTCGAGAGGGGCAAAATGCTCCTAAAAACCTAATTCGTAGTAATGAGGAAACTCATACCACTCTACTATGGTTATTTTCTGGTGATTGGAGTGTCAGTTGACCCTCCCCGACCACCCATGGCGCAGCCCTACTCTAGACAACTTTTGTTGTGTAGTGCAGCTTTTTGAACCTTGTCGCGCATTAACACTTTTTGTCTTATTGATGATGTATAACATTAATTTCTGCAAAAAAAAAAGTAAGCCAAACAAGAATATTCTTTTTCTCTAAAAAGATAGGTTAACTTGCACATGTTTTTATAATTAATTCAGCCATAAGATAAACCATAAAGACACAACTGAGATATATACTAAATAATGTGAGTTGAGTGAATAGTACTTAGTCCAAAACACTAATTAACTATTCAACACAAGACACATAGAGCTAAGTCATATGACCAAGTCAGCCAAGTTAAATAACCCTATCCTTGAGTTGATTCAACATGCCAAAACATTTAGGCCCTATTCTTTTCAACTTATAAGTAGTCGTACTGAACTGAACTGAACTTATTTCAGTGTAAATTCATATGTATGCAGTACTAAACTGAACTGAAATGAACTGGACTGGACTGAATATAAGTTGAAAAGAAGAGGGCCTTAGTCTAGCTGACTTAACATCATTATTGATTTAATTATCTTAACCGAGCTAATTTGTCATGATCAAAACTCTTTAACACAACTGAGTCAGCTCCATTGAGTCAGTTCAACTTGTGTTAGGTTCAAAAATGACCAATCACATGTTATAAGGGAAGTTTAAAATTAATTTAAAGGGGTGACATATATATAAATTATTTCCCTTGTAACATGTGGCTTGTAAGAGCCCTATGAATATTGCATAATTTCAGTCCATAAAGTGAAATACTCGCAGTACGCCCATTGGCCATTAGTTTTGAGACTTCAGAACTTCAGAATCAGGATACAATTGTGGAATTGTGGATAGTATATTAAATATAAAATAAATTCTCTTTTATTATTAGTTAAGTCGGGCTCAGGCCGGGCTCGTTCTTTTATATATAGACCAAGCTCCGCTTGTCAAATTTCGGTTTTTGGAACTTGGGCTGGACTTAATAAAAATATACATATGTTCAAGTTTGGTCCACATGACCCGGGCAGTCTGGCCCGCGAACAAACCTAATTATTTGGGAAAAACACTTAAATGCACCAACTTGTGTAAAATAATAACCAAAATGCCACAAGAATATGTGCGTAACCTATTTAGAATATTTTAAAAAATTATTAACTATAATCGCTCGTTAGTGCCACCTCTACTCATGGCTTCACTTCCTCCCGCAAAAACGCTATTGTTAACGCCAATAATTCAGTCAATTAGGCAATCACAAGGAGCGGAAAATAATAAGAATACCTCCATTCTTGCATCTCAGAGAACAAACCACGAGCTTCATCAGTGCGATTATGCCTAGCATGCAGCCTTATCATCATATTATAAATGTCATTACGAGCTCATTAATTCTATTGATTTTTCATCCAATCAAATACCAAAATGCTATGCTCCAACAAGCTCCTCTGTGTTAATTCTTGCATTATATCATCCAACAATCACCAATCAGTCGTTTTCTGTACAATATTCTCATAGTATAAGATTGGAGACATCTGAAACTTGCCTTCATACTCATGCTGTAAGTTATTTGTAGAGATAATGTTGATCTTGAATTTGGAAATAAGACATATCTACTACAAATCTGTCATACATTAGAATTATAACAGAAAAATATCAGATACATTTCTGATATATATATATATGTTATAATTCTAATATAAGTCTCTTTGTATTTGCAATACTCATTGAACTGTTACATATCTACTATATATATGTGTGTGTGTGCTGCGTTTTTTTTGTTTCAATACTGATTTGGATGTTCTTTTGTATCTGTTATACATCTATTATATATACATACTACAAATCTATTATACATCTACTACAAATCTATCCTATATTAGAATTATAACAGAAATATATCAGATTTGTATCTGATATATTTCTGATATATATCTATTATAATTCTGATATAAGTCTCTTTATATTTGCAAAGCTCATTGAACTCTTATATATCTACTATATATCTGATATATATCTATTTCTACTGCGTTTTTTTGTTTCAACACTGATTTGGATATTCTTTTGTATTTGTTATACATCTATTATATATCTACTACAAATCTGTTATGCATCTACTACAAATCTGATATATATATATATATATATATATCTGTTATAATTCTAATATAAGTCTCTTTGTATTTGTAATGCTCATTGAACTATTATATATCTACTATATATCTGATATATATGTTATAAGTCTAATATATGTCCCTTATAAGTTTAATATAAGTCTCTTTGTATTTGAAATACTCATTGAGCTTATATATATCTATTATTAATCTGTTATAAGTCTGTTAACAGAAATATATTAGATTTATAACAGAATTATATTAGATTTGTAACATGTCGAAAAAAAATTGGAAAAAGTATATCACAATAGATTTAGCGTTTCGAAGATAAAAATGAGATGAACAAAAAACTATAAAGCGGCATGTCGAAAAAATGAACGGTTTGAGAGATAAATGTAAAATAAGGCAAAAAAATAAAAAAAACCAATCTAATCGCATGACCTGTTGATTACCATATAACGTTAATTTAAGAAACTAAAAATGGTTAGAAAGTTATAATTTAACTATTGAGTTATTTTGATATTTATTTTAGATAAATATATTATAAGTAATAATTATTTTAAATAAATAAGTCATAATTTCTCTAGTCATCTTTGTTTCATTTATAATATTTATATGTTGAGGATTTCAAGATTTATAAAATTATTTTTTAAACCATATTTTGATGTGGTGTGATTTTTACCATTTCATATGTTTTCTAGGAAAAAAAAGGGAAGTCAGAAATAGCAGACACAGGTTTTAGCAGAGGAAGAGAAGAGAATAGAAAGCTGAGTGGTTTTCTTCCTTTTTCCATTCAAATATCACTTTCTCCATCTAACCGCTTCCTTCTCTCCCCCTCGCTCTTTCTCTGCTCCGTTTCCACCCTGGTATGATTTTGATCTCTCTCTTTGTATTCTCCTTTTCTTGAGCTTTGTTAGTCAACGTTTTCTTAGTTTTAGGGTTTTCGCTCTTTTTGCTGTTTTACTCATCGATCACTTCGTTCAGTGTCACTAGGATTTGTAATTTTGTTCTTTTCTTTGAATCGGCTCTTCTTGGAGCTTGCTTTCTGCGTAATTTATCCCTTTCTTTATCACTGTCGATAAAAACGTTTCTTGGTTAATGGGCTGGGACTCGATCTTGAAGACTATTTCGATCACAGGATAGAGAATTTTGAATTGAATTTGTCTGCTTAGATAATGGTAATGAGAATTTTATATGATTTTTTCAATGCACAAATGTAGGGATGACTCTTGCCTACTGAATCAGTGAAATTTATGGATTTGTTTGCCGTCTGTGTACTCTTTCTTAATGTTATTTAAATTGGTCTCTTTGTCCTCATCTCAATTTTCATCGAGGATTCAGGCAATTTCCTTTCATTTCATGATTTCTGGTAAACGAGGATAAACATTAATCAATTTATACTGTTGCTTAGTATTTGTGTCTCATGTTCTTCAGCTGAGCTGCATCCGTTTTAGTTTTGTTTGAATTGAGGAAGGTTATTTTTCTACTGATGTTGTGTTTCTTTCATTGACAGAATTGGAATTTTAAACTATCATCTAACTTGGTAATACTGTTTTTGGAACAAGAGTGTGTTTGAGTGAATACATGGAAAGCACATTAAGTTGGCAACTAAACTCTCGGAAATAGAATCCTATGTATTCATCATTTCCAGTTGTGTTGTTACACTTAGATGGATGTTTCCTCAACAGAGCTACATTCTGAAACTCAAACTGACACCTACCCTCTTTTAATGGAGCAATCAAACAATCTTAGCTCTAATGAGCACATTGTTGACATACCGAGGATAACTGATACCACCTCATCAATATCAAATGATAGAACTACAAGTGGCTTAGAAGCCCCGTCACGTGAAGATAGACCTTCTTCTAGTATGAGGACACCAAATTCTCGTCTTTCAACTTCCTCTAATGGATCGAACAATCGTAATTCATCATCCACAAGGAGGGGTGAAGCTCGAAGACGTAGGAGTCCTTTGAATTCTGCTTTATGGATTTCTGTTGAATTGGTTCTCACAGTTAGCCAGATTATTGCATCCGTTATTGTTCTGGCTGTGTCAAGGGATGAGCATCCAAGGGCGCCATTGTTCGTATGGATTGTTGGGTATGCATCGGGATGTGTTGCAACTCTTCCTCTTCTCTATTGGCGTTACCATCATCGAAACCAAGCTTCTGAACAAGAATCAGCACAATCTCAGCAGGGTTCTACACACATTAGTGTTTCTTCAGGGTCGTATTCTGTTTCTGTTAGTAGGAGCTCCGAAGTGGAAGACCGACGTTCATCACCTAGAGGTGGTCAATACTCTGCAGTTATTAATGCAAGGTATACTATAAATTCTGATGATAATATTGATATTTTCATGACCATGCATTGTTTTCTTTTCATTCCTAGTCAGTTAGAGGCGTTTAATGATACAAATATATTAATCTAAACATGTAATGGTTGGATTAGGTCTAGGGGTTTGATGGGGGGAAATTTGTCCTTGTGAGTTCTTCAATGAGACTATTATAAAAACAACTTGTTTGGAACGTTATGCTTTGTACTTGCTAATAAAAGCATATAAATGTAAAATTAGAGCACCCAACAACAATTGCACAGACAGGTAAAAGGCACGCTATAACATTGCATATTCCTCCTGTATTATCTTTTACTATAAAAGGACGTAATCATGTTACGTTGCTCTAATCACTTCCTAGTTTTCTTTCTGCATGCATGAAGTCATTTATTACATGTCGATATAAGGGAATCAGAGGATCTATACTTTATGGGGTTGTACGGTACTCTATCTTGTTTGGCAGATAGTCATACAACTGGAAAAGGAATGTAGGGAGCTTAGCTGCTTATTCTTAGTTTTCTACATTTCTCCCTTAACAGAGTCAATTTAAAAATGATCATGGGAATGACTCAACTGGGTTTGAAATTTGCAATTTATATCATGAACTTTGTTGCTTCCAGCAGATATTAAAATTGATAGAGAATGGATACAGAAAATAGAGGAATAGAACTAGATTGATAAACTGCTAGTGCAATACTGAAAATCAGAAAACAACAAGCTTAAGAACAACCAGAACAACTAAACATAAAGACAATGAACAAAGAAAGAACACAATCTTTGCTCCACAGTGCTATGCCCCTTTCCCAACCCAAAAGGTGAGAACCCAATAAACAAATGTACCAAAATCTGTCTACATTCCTCTTACTAACTCTACTTGTATATCCCTAGAGAACCCTAACACATGCCTCATTGTTTAATTACTATTCTTCCCTTGAGTATAACCACATCTCTAACACAAACTAGCACAAGAAAGGTTATGGTTTAACTCAAGTGCTAGTGTAAGTTCTTTTCCACAAATAGGAATATATGTTTGTAGCTGCATAACGAGTTGTGTTTGGGAAGGCTTATATTTTGACTTGGGAAGCTGAAAGTGGATGTGCTTTTTCCTTGTGTATAGCATATTGTAATCTAGGTTAAAAGCTGAAGGACAGTGGTCTTTGGCTTAGGATTCTCTGTCCTTGCATTGAAAGCATGCAACTTCGGTGGCTGCGTCTAATATTGCAAGTTTGTGAAAGTAGAAGTTTGCAAGTTGGTGTAAGTAAAAAACTTCGCTTTCTGGTTTGACATTAGTTAACCTTCAACTAGCAGCTCAGAACATCAGATGAAAACAATTCTGAAGTATTTATGAAACAGTTTTCGTTTAATATGTGTATGATTTTTTGAAAAGAGAGATTGACGATACACTTGTTGGACTTCAGGCTCAAGACATTGGTTGAATACTTCAAAATGGCTTTGGATTGCTTTTTTGCTGTTTGGTTTGTTGTTGGCAATGTGTGGATCTTTGGAGGGCATTCATCTGCCATTGATGCTCCAAACATGTATAGGTATTGTATGTTATATTCACACTCTTTTTTATATTGAAATCATCAGTTTTATTTGCAGAGCTGATCTTCATTTTTGCATCGTTCTGAATGTGCAGATTATGTATAGTGTTTTTAACATTTAGCTGTATCGGTTATGCTATGCCCTTCATTCTGTGTGCAACGATCTGCTGCTGCTTGCCTTGTATAATTTCGCTTCTCGGTTTTAGAGAAGATCTAGGGCAGACTAGAGGAGCCACCTCTGAATCAATCAATGCATTACCAACCTACAAGTTTAAATTGAACAAAAACCGAAATGGTAATGATAACAACTCGGTTGCCGGTGATGGTGGGACCGTGGCTGCAGGAACCGAACAGGAACGCTCCATTTCTGGAGTGGATGCGGTAAGAGCTTCCTCTTCTCATATGATCATATCTCCTAGTTCTAGATAACCTTTATATTATATTACTGTGGGCAAAATGACCTTTTTAGGCCTTGTCCCATGTGCTATACATGTTACCTATTTGGTTCCTGTGCTATTCAATATGGTACCTTTTTTGTACGGATTACATGAAATATCATAGTAAAGTCTCTACTGTATAAGGTTAAAAAAGATAACAAATTGCATAGCAGAAGGGGTAACGACTACATATCACAAGGATAAATGGGTAATGATTGAATAGCTCGGGGAAAAAAAAGGTAATATGTTGCATAGCATAGGGATCAAATAGGTAACGTGTATAAAGGGTGATCCAATGCACTAAGTTCCCACTATGTGGGGGGTCTGGGGAGGGTATATGTACCGGCCTTACCTTTTTTTTGTGGAGAGGCTACTTTCAGGATTTGAACCCATGAACTCCAGGTCACAAAGCAACAACCATACTGTTGTGCCGAGGCTCACCCTCAAATAGGCAACATGTATGCCACAACTAAATGGGCAAAACGTTTAAAGCACAGGGACCAAAAAGTTATTTTTGCCTATTATTGAATGTTAGAATTTCAAAAAACGCCCTTAGAAGATTATCTTGTGAATAGCATTGATGTTGTTTAAAAATGCAGGTTTGCTGCATTTGTTTAGCGAAATACGCCAATAACGATGAACTTAGGGAACTGCCATGTGCCCATTTTTTCCACAAGGAGTGTGTGGATAAGTGGCTGAAGATCAACGCGTCGTGCCCCCTTTGCAAGAACGAGGTTGGTGAAAGTGTTTTAGGTTCGTTGTCCGGGTCTAATTCTGGCCAGCGAGGTTGAGGTAGGCAGTGGTTTGGCGTGTATTAGTATTGTTAGATAGGAGTTATATGACAAAATACACAATTACCAATTCAATTGTCTTGTAAATTGGTGGCTTTTAACCTGTACTGAATCTGATATAGATTGAATTTTTTCTGTAAGAATTATCCATGTTCATGCCTCAATGGCGACTCATTTTGTTTTGGGGACGATCAAAGCTTGAGGCAAATATATATCTGGTATGTTTTTGTGAATATGGCAGGAACTATGGTGTAGAGGATTTCTAAACACAGGAAGTATTTTTAATTAAAGCTGATATCTTTTTTGTTGGTACCATCTTTATTACATGTTTTTCAAGAATATCCTTCAAACTTCAGTCTAGATATGTGATATTTTTCCAGTGAAATCTCAGTGAGGCAAAATGTATTGTTTTTGGTCCTTTATTTCAGCAGAAATTAAGGATTTGGCCTTTTTTTTCTTTCATTTCTTAATATCTGCGGACTTGGAGCTGTTATTTACATGATTGTGGTTATGCTGACACTAGTATCTTGCTGCAAACACTGTTTGATGTAAAAAAACATTACGGACTAGTTTGGTATTGTTTTTTAAGCTACTGTAAAAATAAGTTGCTTTCACAAACTTTGAATTGAAAACACCTTTTGATCCTTCTTTTGTTATGGAAATGTCTCTCCTGAAGTCCAATCGTGTGTTTCTGCCGTTGCTTAAAAATCAATTGAAACATAATATTGACAAAAAGGGCAAAAAGACATTCACAGAAACATAACCTTTTGAAAAGGGAAACATATCAAGACGTTTTTTGCTTTTTATTACAAGGCGAATGCTATGTTGTTTTTAATGCAGCTAGTTTTGATTGGTACTTTTTTACTTGCCATTTTCTCGTTTGTCTTTTATAAAATGACAATTACTAGGGCCGTAAACGAGTCGAGCTGAGTTTTGGCATGTTCGTGTTCTGCTCATTTAATTTTTAATCAAACACGAGTCGTGCCGAGTTGAATCGAGCTCCAAATCCTGTTCGTGCTTGGCTCGTTTACAAGCTCGGTTGTTCACCGGTTTCCGAACAACTCAATCATTTTGTTCGTGAATACTTCATTAATTTTTTTCGTGAACGAGCTTGTTTATTCTTGTTATGAACGAAATGATTAACAAAATATGAAAAAATATATTCTAAATATCATATCTCAATAACATGTACGAAATTAATATGGGCGATAAATTGACTTTGTTTATGTTACAAATACAAATTACTTTATTAACTAATTTAAAAAAGATATTATGTGAAAATTAAAATTGAGTTAGATCACAAGCTTTTATCGAGTATGTTCATAAACTTGTTCACGAGCCTCTAATCGAGTTAGTTCGCGTGTTATCCAGCCAAGCTGGGACTTGTTCATGTGCATCTCATTTATTATTTGAGCTCAAAATCATGTTCACGAACTGCTCATATATAAATCGAGTCGAGCTCTTATCGAGCCGAACACTAAATTATTCATGAACGACTGGCCTCATTTACAGCCATAACAATTATCTTACTGAAATGGTGATAAATGATAAAGTTATAGTTAATTTGTAAGAACAATAAACCATAGAAAAAAATCTTGAAGTGCTACAAAAAAACCTTTTATGGATATTGTTTTAGGATTAAAATGTTGTTTTGGTGTTTTGATATATTAAAATTTTTTATTTAGGATCTTAGTTATCAAATTTTTGCTAACCTATCTAATCTTTTTTTATTTAATGTATGACTTATTATACTTTAATACGTTAAGATACTATGGTCACTAAAATATGAGTTATTTCATGGTGATGTTTTTTCTATACTTTGTCATTGTCACCATTGGATTGAATTTCATCTCATGAATCCAATGGTAATGAAGGACAAAGTAACTTTGACTTTACAAAAAAAATAAAGTCACCATAACAACACCCTAAAATATATGTCAAAAACTTAAAAAATACAAAAGAATTAAAACACAACTAAAACATTTACACTAGTTTTATTGTTTTTAAGTTGTTTGGAACTCATAAATAACTAAAGTTGGATAGGTAGTGACCAAATATGCAAGAAAAAATTGATACATCATATATTAAATAGGTTTTTAATATGTGAGATACTAATAATAGACATTTAAGTTATATGTTCAAGTCATTAAAGTAAAAAAAAAAAAACTAACTTTAATTTATACAGTAGGAGGAGAAATTAAGGGGAGCAGTAGAAGTTTTGCTAATTATATTTTAAAAAATGCATTGAAACAAGACAAGTTTATCAATTAAGCTTGTACCATACACTTGTTTTGGTCATTGGTGGAAAAAAAAACAGAAGAAAACGAACCAAACTTTTGAGACCAAACATTTGAACTTAATTGATTATTCATAATTACTCATTTCCCGTTATTTTCGGTTGTCAAATCCAAATTCAGAATCAGACATTGTCTCACTTCTCCAAATTTATTACACAAATAAATGAATGTTTTCAACTTTTTGTTGTAATATTATGACACATTAGATTCCTTTTCTTTACATTCACAAAGAACTTCCCCCTAAGTCTTTGTGATTAATCTTGTAATAGAAACAGAATTAAGAAAATTTTTGTTCTTTTTTTAAAAGGGTATTTGAATATATAGATTTTATGATCTGGGTTTGATTTAATGTACATAAAAAAATTAGGAAAATAGGATATTGAAGATGGGGTTGGATTATTACAAAATATTGAAGGTGGAGAAGAATGCAACAGAAGAAGAATTAAAGAGAGCATACAGGAAATTGGCAATGAAATGGCATCCTGATAAGAATCCCAACAACAAGAAAGAAGCTGAAGCCAATTTCAAACAGATCTCTGAAGCTTACGAGGCATGTTTTCCTTTTCAATTCTTTTCTTTTCTTTTTTTTTCTTTTTAAAAAATTCCTCAATGTTTATGTTGGATTTCTCACATTGAAACGTTGAATCAATTTTGATTGAAATTACTTTACGCTTTCAATTACATCATTCAATTTTATTACATGGTTATTCAAAGTTGACAATTTAATGCATGGTCATCAAAATATATTCATGTTCCAAAAAACGGTATATCACGTTCTCTGTGCCGTTAGATAGATGCTTAATGTATTAAAATTGAATAAGTCATGCATGATAGACAAAATTGAATACACAAAATAGACGGGTTTATTTTGTCAGACATTAAAAGAGTATTTGAGTTATATAGCATGGCCCAAAAATGCATTTTAAGTTTGTATTTTTTGAAATCACCTATAAAAATGAATCAACCAAAATGAGCCAAATAAGTTTAATCTAAATTGATTGATACCATAATCACTTAAAACCATGTCTCAAATTAGATATCTTAGCATACAACTTTCAAATTGTCCAATTTCATCTAGTGGCACTCAAGAACTTTAATTTGTTTTGAACACCACGCGTCAGCTTCTTCTGATGCATTGAGGGGCAAAGTAAAGCACTATTTGAAAGTTAAGGGATTATATGGATATTCTTTTAAGCGGAGGAAGCGTTAGTGGCTAACAGTGATTAATTGAATGGGTGTACAGGTGTTGAGTGATCCACAGAAGAGAGCAGTGTATGACCAATATGGAGAAGAAGGGTTGAAAGACATGCCAGCAGGTGGTGGATTTCAATACAACAACAACACAAATGGATTCAATCCAAGAAATGCAGAAGATATATTTGCAGAGTTCTTTGGGAACAGTCCATTCGGGTTTGGATCAACCGGGGCAGCTGGTAGATCTATGAGATTCCAGTCTGATTTTGGTGATAATCTTTTTAAAGCTTACACTGAAACGGCCCCTAAAAAACCTGCTCCTGTTGAGAGTAAACTGCCTTGCACCCTTGAGGAACTCTACTCCGGTTCTACCCGAAAAATGAAGATCTCTAGAACTGTTGTTGATGCTCATGGGTATGCTTTCTTTCTTTCTCTCTTTTTCCTTTGCCCACAAACGAAAAATACGGGTTAAGTGAGTAATATATAATTGAATCTTGACTGGACATAGAGTAGAGTCCATGAGTATACTCGTTTGCTGTGGTGGGCCCGCACTCCCTTTAAAATCTTGTGATATGCTAAAACAACGCTAAAAGTATTTTAGCGGTCTCGTGACTGAGAATTGCACCGTGGTCATTCACTTGATTCTCATGTCTTTCCCCACATGGAGTATGATTTTGAAAAATTTGCACTGTTATATCAAATTAGAATCATATACACTAAAATAGAAAAAGACACAGGTTGGTAGTGATAATTTATTCAATATCAACAGGGTCAGCCCTTGCCACAAGCCAAAAGTGCGACGGCCTTGGGCCTGGGATTAAAAGGACCATATTTTTCACTGTGTATATGTGTGTGTCCATATAAGCTTTAAGAAACTCTATGAGTTTATTCAATACGAGCGAGTTGGGATATTAACTTAAAATAGAAAAATCTTTAATTTGTTAAAATATATTTCAATTTTATGTAACATTTTTTAACCAAAGGGGTCCTTTCTTATTTCGACGAGGCCCTCTGAAATATCAGACCGGCCCTGAATATCAATCGAAATTTTTGCGCACTCTACTCTACTTTAGGTGACTTTTTTGGTCTATTTTGATGTAGATACTTGTGGAAGCAAATGTTTCAAACTCCTATTTCGAAATAATAAAAAAAAAAACAAACATTTTGTATAAAACAAGACCGAAGGGTAGAAAAAATCATACGAGACGGAACAAAAGAGGAACATTTTATTTAAAAATCTTTATTTTCTTACAGGAGACAAGTGCAAGAGACAGAGATATTAAGCATAGATGTAAAGCCAGGATGGAAAAAAGGCACAAAAATAACATTCCCAGACAAAGGAAATGAACAGGTAAATCAACTCCCAGCTGACCTTGTATTTGTCATTGATGAAAAGTCTCACTCTTGTTTTAAACGAGATGGAAATGATCTCATTATAAACCAACGAGTGTCCTTAGCCGAGGCGCTCGGTGGAACCACGGTCAATCTCAGCACCCTCGATGGCCGAAGCCTGTCGATTCCAGTGCACGACATTGTTAGTCCCGGTTATGAGCTTGTTGTTGCCAGAGAAGGTATGCCCATTGCCAAGGAACCGGGCAACAGAGGCGATTTGAGAATTAAATTCGATGTGAAATTTCCTACGAGGTTAACACCCGAGCAACGTGCGGGACTCAAGCGCGCCTTGGGGGGTTAAACGACCCAGATTCAACATCTTGTATCTATGCATATATACATTTGTGGTTGAAATAGTCTTGTGTAATCAAATGTTGTCTAAGAGTTCCCGTGTTACCTTGTATTTTTGGGCGGATTTTTTTTGTGCTTATGGCCTAATAGATTTTCCATTTATCAAAGCTACAGATTCATTTATCTATAATGTGAAACATAAGAATAAGCTTAAGAAAACAAAACTAACAGGAATTCAGACCAGTTGAAATTCAAGACACTAACAATAGAATAACCGTCGTAAAAGAGTAATTCAAGTTAGTACTTATAATTCAATTGAAAGTTAATTCAGTGATCTGTTTTATTAGAAATTTTTTTTTTAACTTAAAACTTGGTTTTTCATCGCTGAATGCATAACATGACATACGGTGAAGGTTATGGTGACTTTATTTATTACAAAGTAAAAGTTAGTTTGTCCTTCATCACCATTGAATTAGTGAGATGAAGTTCAATCCAATGCAATAATGGCAAGATAAGACAAAAATAAAGTTACTATGTAATAACCCGTAACATAATATTGAAGTACAGAGATCACAGGCAAAAACAACTTTTTGCTCCCGTCTTATATTTTAAATTTGGCCTTATGCAATAAAATATATAACCTTTTTTTTTGGTAATAAAATATATTACCTTCTTCATCGTTACATTCTTTTCCTGTACAATCATTGCTCATTTGGTCCTTATCAATTTGTTATTTTTTTTTTATTGTACAGTAGAGACTAGTATTTCATGTAATTCATACTAAAGGGATAAAAAAAAAGTAACCCATGTAACATGCATATCACAAAACAAAAGGGAAAACTAATAATACCACATTCCCATTTTAATGCACTTCCAAAAACGTTCATAAATATATTTTTTCATATAAAAGTTGGGGTCGTTTCAAAGTTCAATTATTTCTTACAAAATCTGAGGTTACAAACCAGCTAGAAGCGTAAAAAGAACTAAAAAGAAATTATCTAAATTCTACTGTACAGAATTTTAAAAAACAACGGCAACGTCTAAAAGCCTCTACTTGAAGGAGCATCTCTACGCCAAGGCTGCCCATTATTAGGCTGATAGGCAGGAAGGCCACGGCCATGAACAGGCGGAACACCATTAGGAACCATCCACTGGCCTTGTTGCTGTTGCTGCTGCGGCTGCCAAGTGGCACCTGCATTAGGGCCACCTAACATTGGCTGCTGAACCCCACGGTTAGCCATAGCCTGTGGGTGAGCCATAGCCTGTGGGTGAGCCAGTGGCAGCATTTTAGCCTCATCCGGGTGCCACTCTGGCATATCATCGTCATCATCGTTCCATGGCTGTGCCATTACACCTCTCCGGTTATTAGTTTCAGGTTGCCCGTATTTATGTATAAGCTCTCTCATTTGATCTACAGGACGAGGTAAAGATCGGGAATGCCCCTGAACGGGCTGAATACCCAACCGTGGTCGAGGAGTGACCGGACCACTCGAGAAATTGAACTCGGGCAAGTCATCCTCGTCCCGGGCAGCCCCCCCACTAGGGGGGCCAAACCCAGGAGGCACATCATCATCACCACCCTCATTGTCATCATGTTTACTAAAACGACGGTGTTTAACCGTGATATTGACATTAAGATTATTAGCATCCTTTTCTAGACTTCTCCTAGAAGTGGAATTTTGATTTTTTGAATTGTTCTTATGGTTGGGTGATACTGTTGTGGTAATATGAGGTTTTCTCCATACAATGAGACCAATTAAACCACTAACAATAGAATTAAGGGCATCGAGCTGGTCCTTTGGGAAGATTTTTCCGAGCATTTCTCGAGTCCTGGAATCAGGCGGACATACATAGAGTTCAACACCAGAAGCAGGTTCGGCGAAACCCACCCTCTCGTCCACTACATAGGAATCAACCACCTGCAATAAGTCAAATCTAACTGTGAGTTCAAATGGAAGTAACGGTTCGGTGGTTAGAAGTTGGACCAGAGATCTGTTTACCTCTTTGAGACTCGAACGCTCGCTTTCTGTAGACCCTTCCTTGCAAATGAATTGCACAGCCTGCAATAACACAATTTCAAAATTTATTTAGACATAGGAGGGGACCAAAGGAATTTCAGACTTAATATATAGTAACAGATTGTTATCCACATAATAAGACTCTACCCGGCATAAACAAACTCTTTTAATTACTTATGCACTTGTTAATCAAATTCAGCTTTTAATATCAGAAAATAATGCGCCAACAAAATCTCTATGCTTTCAAATATTGTGTGGTGTGCATTGATCTCTGTCTGACTCAAACTCAGCTATGAAAGCAACAGGAAGAACTGGTCCCTATTCAAATATCAATTCTCAACCAACAAAAGCCATAATGCAGTCTGCCTTAAAATAGATAAATGGTCAGTAATGAGCACATTATACGATAAATCTCTCAGTCTGCTTTGCAAGCAAGCTATAACAATGAGCTGACCAATAATATGGACCAGTTAACAGATACAGCGTTTAGCTTCTTATGGCTTTCAATCAATGTTCTAAAAAGCGCTAGGCGCTAGTCTGGCGGCCAGGGCTTCCAGCGCCTACGTGGATTTGTATTTTTTTTATTTTTTATATTTATTAATCGATAGAAGTATAAATTCAACTAAAAAATAAATTATAATATAATAATATATTACAAAACATAGTTTAGTATATGAAAATATACGTCTCAACTAATTCTTACATAAAAACACATCAACATTAAAATCAATTCCTTAAAAACACATATCCTCACAATTTTTTTGTGGTTTATTGTGTACTATGTCTCGGTTTGAGATTTAAAATGAAAATAGTATGGTGAGAATATTTTGTTGTAGATTAGTTTTACCAACCGAGCTACCTTTTTTGAATTGAAAAAAATTAAACTATAATTATTTTAAGTATCCGTATCTTAAAAATTGCGGAAAAAATCGGATAAGCCAGTGACTAGGCGGGAAAAATGGGATTAGGCGGTGCCTAGGCGGCAATATATCGGTCCAGCGCCCGAGGAATGAAAAGTCGGGCAGCAAGCCCCAAAATAGCGCCCAGGCGGGGCCTAGGCGGGGATTTTTAAAACACTGCTTTGAATCAAACTTCTTGTGAAAATATAATCAGCAATTCTTATAATTGAATTAGTTATGAGAGTTCCATTTTAGTAACACTTGATTTGAACTTTTTTTGTTTTGCAGTGTTTGTACAAATTCTCGTTAGCCTTAGACATATGGCATAGTCATACTAAAGATCAGCGGGTGGGGAAAAAGCACCATTCCTCTTTCTAAATTGTGGTAACAAAACAAAAAGTTAAAAGTTAAAACAATTAGAAGGAAGTAGAGATACCATAACAGCACGACTTCTGGACATAGGTAGCCCTTGGAGGAATTTCTCAAATGCATCAAGTCTAACTCTCCCCTTTATCTCTACAAGGCCAGGCCATGCTTTTGCAAATGCTTTCTCACCACTGCAAATCAATATACAAATGTACAATCAAAAATATGCTTTTAAAGGGTTAATACAAACAACTTGAAATAATCACTGGCACCAAAGTTCAACAGTGTCTCTAGCTACAAGTCAACTATGTTCTGGAAACACTCCACAATATATGTTTAAGAACATCTTATCTCAATCAGAAACATAGGCAGATAAAAATGACAAAGCTACCCTACAGAAACTGCAATAAGAAATAGCTGGGGACAATATTGTCAATGATTAAATATCCAGATACTGACCTTTTAAAGATGGCCATGACTTCAGTCGAGCCTGATAAGTTCAACTGAAGTAAGCCTTCCCACACAAGCTCACTCTTGGTAATGTTAACAGGTGTCGTTTCAAATTTTACTGGTACCTCAGCAGAACTCAACTTTGTACTTGGCAAGTCCACAGTGCTCGGTTTGTCAGTAGTAGCAACCTCAGGAGACTTAGAACCTGAGCCAACCAGTGAATCATCCTTATCAGAGATAGGTGTTGCTTTCTCTGCATCCTCTGGTAAATTTTCGAATGGAGGTTCAGCATTGAGCGATTCCATGAACTCATCGAGAGAAACAATTGGAGGAAGAAACTCGGCGTCCTTCAGTTCATCATCAACCATTAGCCCTTGCATCAAATCACTCCCATCACTAGAAGGAATCATGATAACACTATGGTCCTCTGAATTACTCTTTTCGCCAGTAATATTTCCTCTATTTTTCTTTTTATCAGGTAGTGAAGGTTTTGGCCGCATCTGAGTAACTGAAGAAGCCCCAACTGCCACCTCGACAGATATGGTATCCTCTGGTTCAACTTCCACTTGGAACTCACCCTTGTGTGTTTTCTTCACTAGTCTCCTCATGTCACCATCTGAGTCAGGCAAAACCACCATCTGAGCAAGCTCCTCAGCTTTTGCCATTCGCCACTCAGAAAGCTCTTTAGATGCAAGTTCCTCTGCACTCATAGCACAGAGACGATCTGGGGCAATATCACCAGAAACTACTCTTTCTCTCAATTCAGGATTATTGGGATCCTTTAAATTGAATAAAAGAGACCTGCCTTTCTCCTTGTACTTCTTGTTAACCCCACCATATAATTTATATAGCTCTGCTTCAATTTTAGATGCTAGAATTTCAGGAGACTCAGTCTGTTGTCGTCCTCTAGAATCCCCCAGCTCAGGTTGTTCTACAGCACTTTTCTCTGCCAACCCCATTTCAGATTCTAATACCCACGAAAGCCCATTTCCCTGCAAAAGTTCATCATTAACAAACAAGCCACCACCAATACTCTCATCTTGGGAACTAAATATTGACTGACGGTTCTCGCCTTCAATTTTTGAGGTCTCTGCAGATGGAACTTTCAGGGTCATATTTTGACTTTCTTTATTTTCCTCCTTTTTTTCCTCACTCGAATGGCTAAGAGCACCAAAAGTTTGAGAATTCCCCTCTGAGCCAGTGCTTTGAGATTGCTTACCAACACTTGGAATTTTGTCTCGCCCTTGAGAAACCAAAGCTAGAGCTGCCCCTAATGACTCTCTTAGCTTTGACCTCACCGACTCAGATGATTCACCCCGATATTTTGGGGACGGCTGTCCACTATTATTTTTCTGAGCTGATAACTGCTGCGGCCCAGCTTTAGTAGATGTTGATCTCTTCAATTGTGCCTGTGCACGTGGAGAACTAGATGCATGAGAAGTAGAAAGTGATTGCATCTGCGCAGGTGATTTGTTTTGAGACGATGTTTGGTGCAGCCATGGCCTGTGTTCCGGGTGTGCAACCCGCTTATTAGACACTAACTTTTGCGACACAGGAGTGTATAAATTCGAATCCATTATTGTCTTCCGTTTCACCGGCAATGATGACTGCTGCCCTGCATTGTTAAACATGGTTTCCATTCCTCCCAGTTGCTTATTAGGCGGCACGTACTGGTTTGAGACAAGATCGTATGACCGTTGATAACTATTATATTCAAGTGGTTGTCCTTGGTGGCCAGGTACAGATATCTGATGTGCTGATGTATCAGTGGAATTTGGCCCCACGATTCCCATTTGCATATTTGGCATTGACATTTGCTGCAATGCAGGACTGTTGACTCCTTGTCCCATCATTCCCATACGTACTGATGAATCCAAATTATTAGATATGGAATCCAGCTGGCCCATTTGAATGTTCTGCATTGACATCTGCTGTGAAACAAGATTGTTTGACATACTAGACCAACGTCAAGAGATTCGAGCAAACATTAAACTGCACAACAAAACAGCAATTAGTATTTCAAAACATTTAACAATTCAGCAGCGTATACTTTTGTAATACGATTTCCATGGAAACATTATATGTTCAGAGAGAGGGGGAAAATGTCAGCAAGTTCGACTACAATGGCTCCAGAATGCAATGTGGAAAATGCTTGAAAACCTACGTCAAACTAAACATCAACAAGAGTAATTTAAGCACAACCGACTAGCAACAAGCCACAAATTTTTATAAAGTGGATTTCTTCCTAAAAAAAGTTCAGGGGTAACATTGATAATTAAGTTGTACAATTTATCCGCCATTATGCTAACAAACATAAGATGCTAAGCATATGTTTCAATTTCAACAATTCGGCTTCCTGATAAGACACTCATTTTCTACTTCCAATTACAACCAGAACATCCAATTTTAGTGTTCTTATAAAAAATTGTATATGTATATATTTACTCATTTCAGCCTATGCTGAATACAAGAGGCTTTACTGAGATTATTTGCCATTGATATTGCAGTATCACAGAATTTAAAAATTATCGTTTGGATGTTTAATCTGCATCACGATTTCACTAGGCTAAGCAATTATTACAACTCAAGACACTTTATTGTCTGTAGTTCTGAACCATTAATATTTTGCTTGAAATTAGGTTACACTTGATATCAAGAGCCAACAAAATCACCTTAACATGTTGTTCATGGAATGGTATGAAATAAGCTGGAATAGAATAGGTATTTCTTAATAATTCCATCAGAAACCCCTATTCTATTCCGTCCTAATCTATTCCATTCCATTCCATTAACCACACAGGATAATGACACATAAGTATTAAACTTTTCACTTCAGATTTCTTTTGCGTCTCACGTAAATGCACTTCTTTTTGTAATGAACCATAAACCCAAATGAAAAAGAAAGAAAATAATATGCATCCCTCTCAAATCCTAACAGAGACGTTTGATCAAATGAAGAAATTCATTACAAAGACAACTGTTCCAGCAGTACAGATATTTGAACTTGAGAAAATGTGTACATCTGCATAAGCAGACTGGTTTACAATGACAAGTACTCATCAACAAAAGGAGACAGCTCCTAGTATCCACATTTTACTCCAATAGTCCAATATCAGCCCTCATCAGTCTGAAAAACATACTAAAATTAGAAAACTAACGACAACATTTTGATTTCATCGTGTCATTGGGCTAAACTTTGATTTAAGATTCCTTATAATGGTTAAATTAAATAAATCATAACATTCAAAGTCATAATCACTACCATTCATTCAATACAATGGCTAGTTCAGCTCTCTGACACTGACAGACAAGGATACAATAGTCACATTCATTCATTCCTTACATTTATCATAATAATTGGCTCACAAGCAATGAAGTCGTAGGTGTTTGATTTTATAAACCCTGGCAGAGAAGGATACAACAGCTCACAAACAAAGACTTTGGGCTATATGTTCGCAGATACTGAGACCGTCTCAATGAACATAGACATTATACACTTCAGCATAAATACAATGAAAGCCATGAATTGATGCAAGCCTCATCTAAGCAAGATTCAGAAAGGGCCTTAGGACAGTCCTTTAGAATTTGCACCAAGTGCCCGACTTCACCCACGCACTTTATTAATTCTAACTAGATGGGCCAACTTTTAGCATTTGTGGTTTCACTACTGCACCAGAAGCTGGCTCAAAGATTCATGAAACTGGGTAAATACAAATACATAAAAAAACAATGCGGAAATTCTCATGGGGCACGACTTGTCGCAGCGGGCATCATTGAAATATATTTCATTTTTTCATACAAGCACAAGTGAATTTTCAACTTTTCCCGACAATCCCATTACCTGTTCACTAATATAATTGGGTATGATGTCACGTAACCATAATTCCACCGTAAAAAATTGAACAGAAAGTGGCGATCACTTTTAGCATATAATACCTACATAATCCAGAAAAATTCATAACATTTGAAACATTCAAGTATTATATCTGGGGTACCCATCTACCCTAAATGATTTATATAAGAACATGCACCTAAACTGATAAAACCAAAAATTAAACATATTGATTCAGCAATAAATAATATACCAAACACAAGATGTCAACAGCCTTTCTATGGACGCAAACCAATCAGATAATCATGAATCTTAAGTAGCCAACCACAGACAGTAGTCGATTCAAATAATCCAATCATATGTAATGAAAATATAATTCTCTCTCACTAACAAACACAGCCGCATATTCCAGACTCATCTATACAGCTTTAGCAAACAAAGAAGGAACGCAAAATAATCCAATAGCGTCCATTCTCAAAGAGAAAGAGAAACACTAGTATGGAATTAACACAACATAGAACCACAATTTGAAGGGAAATCGATTTGATGGAAAACTAGGGTTTCTCACCTGATTGGAAATTGGGCGACGAGGTCGATGAAGAATCGCCGGTAACGGAGTAAAGATAGAAGAAGACGAAGAAGATAAAACGTCGGTTAGTGCTTTGTTGAAGTTGGAAACAACCCTAGAAAACTAATCTGTAGAGCGATATTTCTAATTCGAGAAAGAGGCAAGCCGCCGGACTTGGATGTTTTTTCATTCTCACCTTCATTATTTACAATAATGATAATTGCGGCCCATTTTTGTTTTTATGGGCCGGACTGGCGGGATTTACCGGATATTCACTTGAATATACTCATTTCAAACCACCTAAGATTATTACACCTCATTTTGATTTTGGATTTACTCCAAGAAATTCACAATAACACTAATATTTTTTAGTTTTTATTGTACTTTTCGAAAGCGACCAATAAAAAAATTATACTGAACCAGATGAGCTCATAGAACTTCATACTAATCTCAATCTCATCTTGTACATTTGCCGGCTTTAGTAGGTTTGGTGTCCTCGGACTGAGCAGCACAAAATTTAAAAATCATTTTCCGAACCCAATCGATACATTATTAGCTATTTCGGGCTAAGCTAACACTAAAGCCCATGAATAAGTTTACACACAACCTAAAATTTTACTTTTTTTGCCCTTTACTAAAAAATATTTATCCCCACATCCATCTCTTCTCCTCTTCTCGACTATTTTTTCTGTAAACCTCAACATTTCATATCAAACCAAACATCTAAACCTTCAATATTAATCCTTCAACTCTAAAACACTTAACGGTAACTTGTTATGAAATTTCCACAAAATAGTATGACGGAGCAACAAAGAGGGAAGGGAAAGATACCATATATGATTTACATTGAAAAATTTATAATAGCATATTTACATTGCTACAAAGATTGACAAACCTATTTTTGGGTGAAATTGATAAAAATATTGTTTCTGTAATAGGAGAGTCATATATTTGGAAAATTGTAAGAAATATAGGGGTTGACTAAAATATTTATACTATTACCCTTTACTTTTATAATTATCTTTTTGATCATTTTTTAAACTTTTCATTTTTACGTTCCTCCTTCTTTGCCCATTATTTGCGATTCCTTCTTTTTTTTTAATATTTTTTTACTTTATTTTGCATTTATCTCGCAAACCGTTAATTTTTTTATATATCGCTTTAGAGTTTTTTGTTCGTCTTGTTTTTATCATCGAAACTAGATCCATGATGATATACTTTTTTGAGTTTATTTTTGCAGATATGTAACAGACTATATACTAATTTATACCAGCATTTAACAAGGTGTGATATACTAATTTATACTAACATTATACCAGCATTATACCAGGTGTGATTTATCAATTTATATCAGCATTACATCAGGTGTGATATACCAATTTGTACTAGCATCATACTGTTGGTCTAGATTCGCGGGTTTGAACATGCAAAGCAGGCATGGCGGAATTTCAAAATTTAATCTAAAGTCCAAGGATCTCCTAAGCATGGTATGGTTGACAATATTACCAGTCTAAAATTATTCTAGGTCATAAACACTTATTAAGAGGACCTAATAATAATTTAACCACTTACCAATTGAAGCGTGAATCCCGTAGTCGGTAGAAAGACCCCTCAGCTATGTGCACATACTCCAAAGTAGAAGCCCTCTATAAATAGTCCACACGAGCACCACCGACCAAAACCTTCCAGAAAGGGAGTACCGATAAATAAGAGAAAGACAACTAGATCTTCCCTACTAATTTATTCTAGAAGAATTTCCCTTAATTTTCTATTCAAAGTAAATACGTCTTTCAACGGATTACTTATGAGAACTAGAACAACTAAGAGAATAAGAGAGAAAGCAAGAGAAAAGAATTATGGACGAAAAATAATGAAGGAGGAGGCTTCTATTTATAGTGGTTAGGAAATAATCAAGAGGCAATAAAGTCCCTAACCTCAACCAATTAGAATTAAAATAAAAAGGGCAAAAAGGTTATTTAATAACCTTAGCAGAGTTGGGCAACAACTCAAACACTGGGAGCTTGCTTAGGGAGCAAGCTCCTAGTTGGACTGGAAAACTGCAGGCCATTCGGCCAACAGTCCCTTGTGGGCTTGCACATGAATGTAAGCCCACAATGCTGCGCCATGTGCAGCTTGTGCATGGGCATGCGCATGGTGCGCATGCCCGTATGGGCTGCGCTCCACACATCGCAAGCCCTTATGGGTTACATACCTGAGCAGCCCATTTGGGCTTGCGCATGCGCGCATTGCTAGCTGCACTATGCAGCCCGCTTGCACGTGCCTATAAGCCATGCACAGCACTATTCCGAATAGTGCTTCTATGTGGCCCATACGCGCGCCTATCTATGTATTATCCAATAGTACATTTATAGGCCCCCTCACCAAATTTAATTAATATCTAATATTAATAAATCTCGCTAAATTCCAGTTCCATATTCCCTTTATTTATTTTAACCTCCTTATTATTTGACAAGTTCACTAATCCAGTATATTGGTCTAACCATATATTTTGCTCTTCTAGTTAGACCTAGTCTAACGATTCTTTACATGGCTCAGTCGTAACTCAAAGTGTGTGATCTTATAGGATCCCGAAATTTCGAGCCGTTGAAAGTTTAACCTAGCTCAATTCCTTTTAGGGATTGACTGGCTCAGAGCTCTAGACTGTTGTGGACTCCAATTACTTTGATCGGTCATAGTGGCTCTGTAGCATAAGGCATATGACCCCTCAATATTCGAAACGTCACGTGCATTGTGACTTAATCCTGATTCTGTAATAGTATCAATACAATTCACTCCTTCTATCAGTGGTTAAGCACCATCTGGTTTCTAGGACTCGGTTTAAATGTTAGTCCACTTGTAGCCTTAGTGGCTACCTCAGTTTTTAATCTTGCTACAAAAGTACACCACTCAACCATGTTAATGTGTTGATCAGGATCTAATCTTGTCAAGTCATACTCTGATCAGAGGTTTATGAGTGTGTCACTTCCAACAAGTGGCCAAGGTACATCTCCTCTATATTCCTATAATGGAGTGATAGATTCCATCTTGACTACTCATCTTACCAATGGACAGACATCAACTATACCCGTAATCATCCGTATCATCCAGTCTATAGAATGCTTAGGTATGACCCAACGTATAGCAACATCTGAACAAGGTAACTAGTATCTCAGGTTTAAGGATATTTGTATTGCTATTGCAATGAGATGATAAAACACCAACACATAATATAGATTACTGAGTATTGTCTCACAGCTATCTCTAATGTATTTCCCTGAACACATCCATGTGTTAACCCAAGTTACCACCCTCTAGCACTGGAGATATGCTACTCTGAATCAAATTCAAGAGGTATAACGACACATGCTAGTCTATCCGTATTCATCAATGTCTAGTCTTGATGATACTATGACTGGGGATATTTAGACATGTCATAATTGCACATAAACTAGGTCTCACCAAAATAGTCCCACTATGCCCTTGCAATACGTGCTATGATTATATCATGGACTTTTGCAAACACATCAATGAATATATTCTAAACTAGTCATAATATATTTTCACAGTCATTGATATAACAAAAGAATGCCTTTATTAATATAACTTTCTTTGTACAAATAAACTAAGATATATCGCCCTAATTGCCTCTAGGGCATACATCATATCTAACAATCTCCCACTTACAGTAGAGCCAATTAGCTACGTTCTGTAAGCCATAACTATTTACATATTGGTCATACTTAATCTGTTTTAAAGGCTTAGTCAGACCATCCACCAGGTTCTGATCTGTGGGTATATATTCCATCTATATATCCTTGTCCCTTATCATATCTTGAACTATTTGATATTTTCTATGCACATACTAATAAATCTCTTTATCTAAATAGCTTGTTTTACTGCTTTTGAAGCAGCAATGTACTCAGATTCAGTGGTTGAATCGGTAGTTGTATCCTATTTGGAACCTTTCCAAACAACCACCCCTCCATTTAACATAAACAGGTAACCTAACTGTGACTTGCAGTTATCTTTATTAGATTGAAAACTCATATTAGTGAATCCCTTTATTGAGAGATCACCTCCTCCATATACCAAGAACATTTCCTTAGTCCTTCTCAAGTACTTAAGGATTTTCTTAACAGCCATCCAGTGCTTCTCACCAAGGTTATATTGAAATCTGCTCGTGATGTTCAACGCGTGTGAGACATCTGGCCATGTACATACCATAGCATACATGATGGATCCTATTGCAAATGCATATGATATTCTACTCATGCGCAATCTCTCCTCTTATATCCCTAGACACTCAGATTTAGAAAGGTTAATTCCATGAGACATAGGAAGATAACGCTTTCTTGATTACTTAAGGTTGAACCTAGTCAATACCTTGTCTATGTATGTATCTTATAAAAGACCTAGCAGCCTCTTGGATCTATCTCTGTAGATCTTTATACCTAGTATAAATGCTGCTTCTCCAAAGTCCTCCATGGAGAACTTTCTTGACAACCATGACTTAACCATTTGAAGAAGAGAAATGTCATTTCCTATTAATAGTATATCTTCAACATATAATACAAGGAAAATGATTGCGCTCCTACTAACCTTCTTGTACACATAAGGCTCATAAGCTTTTGATATAAAATCTAACTCTTTGATCATATGATCAAGCCTTATATTCTAACACCTGGATGCCTGCTTAAGTCCATAAATGGATCTTTGTAGTTTGCATACCTTCGAGCCATTCTGAGATGTAAAACCCTCAGGTTGTATCATATATACATCCCGATCTAAGTTTCCATTTAGGAAAGCATTTTTCATATCCATCTGCCAGATCTCATAATTATAATAAGCATCAATGGCCAAGAGTTTCCTTATGGATTTAAGCATGGCTATCGGTGAAAAGGTTTTGTCATAGTCAATACCTTCTCTTTGACTATAACCCTTTGCCATCAACCTTGCCTTATAGGTAATGACATTACCATCCATGTCAGTTTTCTTCTTGAAAACCCATTTGAAACTTATGGGTCTAACCTCATTCGGTGCATCGACTAATTGCCATACTTGGTTTTCATACATGGAATCCATTTTTGATTTCATGGTCCATTGCTTCCTTGTAGGTCTTAGGTTCATCGTCCTCCATTAGAAAGATTTGTTTATCATCCGCGATGAAAAATCCATATCTTTCAGGAGTGTTGGGAACCCTACTAGATCTACACAATGGCTATTGTGAAATAGGTTGTTCCTCGATCACATTCTCTTGTGTATTAGGCTATGGAATTATCAGTTGATCGTCTTGTTCGCTTACCTGAACCTCAAGTTCAAGGTTGCTCCCACTAGCTTTTGCAAGAAAGTGTCCCTTCTCAAGGAATCGAGTGGTCCTAGAAACAAACACCTTTTATTCTTCAGGATCATAAAAGGTATATCATATTGTCTCTTTAGGATAACCTATGAATAAGCATCTGTCAGCTCTAGATCCTGGCTTATCTGAAATTGTCCTTTTAACATAGGCAGGACATCCCCAAACTCTTAGGTGAGAAAGAGAGGGTTTGATACCATACCACCTTTCGTATGGTGTTGCATCAACTGATTTTGAGGGCACACGGTTTAGTATATAAACTGCGCTCTCAAGTGTGTATCCCCAATAGGATTTGTTGAGACTTGCTTGGCTCATAATGGACCGAACCATGTCTAAAAAAGTTTTATTCCTCCTCTCAAACACACTAGTGTGCTGAGGAGTATACGGAGGGGTCCATTGGGGGTAATATTCCATTATTACTTAGATAATCTTGAAACTCTTGGCTTAAAGATTCTCCACCTCGGTCTGACTGTAGTGGCTTAGTATTCTTTCCAAGATGTTTCTCAACTTCATTCTTGTAGTCTTTGAATCTTTCAAAACTATCAGACTAGTGCCTCATAGGTACAAATACCCATATCATAAGTAATCATCGATAAAGGATATGAAGTAGATGAATCCTTCATGTGCTTGCACATTTATTCGACCACATACATCTATGTGTATATTTCCAATGTACTTGTGACACGTTTGTTAGATATGATGTATACCCTTAAGGCAATTAGGGTGATATATCTTAAGTATGTATTGGTATGAACAATTTGTTTAATTAATGAAGACATTTAATCTTTTGTTTATATATTCCTTAATATCTTTGTCCAAAGGTCCTTGACATAATACATAACATGAAGTGAGAGATATTATAGTGGGACTATGTATAGTGAGACCTGCTTTATGTGCAATTATGATTATGTCTAAACTATCCTAGTCATAGTTTCATCAAGAAATGATATTGATGGAATAATAAGACTAGCATGTGGTCTACACTCTTGGAAAGGGTCCAAGTAGTTAACCTCCTAAGACTGAAGATGGTGCCTTGAGCTTAACACATGGATATATCTGAAGATATATTGGAGACCGCAGTAAGATAAATACTTGGTCTATATATCAATGTGTTAGTGTTTATCTTCATGTAGTCGCTTTGCGAATATCCTCATACTTGAGATATTAGTTACCTTGTGTGGTACTATTGCTATGCTTTGCGTCATACCTATTCACTCATTAATTTAGGGTGCCACGGGTGATTACGGGTATAGTGATGACAACACGTTCGTAACCTATGTAGTCAGAAAGAATCCATCGCTCCAGATATATTAAGGAGTTTGTACCTGGCCACTTGTTGAAGTGATGATAACTATATGATTACTATAAACCTCTTATTAGAGTATATGATTGATAGAAATAATTTCTAGTCAAACATATTATAGTAAAAAGTAATATACTTCGGTAACAAGCAAATAATTGGGATAGGTTGGAGCAACCTCGCTATTGGTGGGTTAACATTTTAATCAAACCCAACAAAATAGATGGTACTAATATTAAAGAATGGAAGGAGTTCATCGCACTGGACAACTATTGTATAAACCAGGATTAAGTCATAAGGACAAATGACATTCCGAGTAGACCTGGGCATGGGATCGTTGGCCCGCTAGGCCCGCCTTTCATGGGTCGGGTTTGGGCATACTAATTAGAAAATGAGCCCGGCCAGGCCCGAACCCGAAGTAGCCCGAATCAAGTATGAGATGAGCTTGATTTTAGTCCTAAAATCCAAGCCCGGCCCGTCCGGCCTGAACTACTATATAATATATTAAATAAATATATATTAATATTTATAATACTAATTAAAAATCTATATCGTTAAATATCCTTTCCTGCACTAATTAAGCCATTCAGAAGATTACTATTCATTCCAAAAACCATACAATTACATATACAGTTTAGCACACGTGCATGAAAATGGCTAGCAAAACACCAGCCATAATGCGTCGAGAATTTAATTACCTATGTTATCTAGTAGTGGAAGCAAACTAAATCTTGTTATATTTCTTTTCCGGTATCTATGATAATTGAATAAAATTTTTTTACTAAAATTATTTTTTATTAATAAATTTTATACTAAAAATATTAATTGATAGGCCCGCAGGCCGGGCTTGGGTTTTGATTATTTTATAAAGGCCCAACCCAACCCGAACCCAACTTTTATTTTCATAGGTTTGGGCCGGGCTTACTAATATTTTAGCTAGGCCCGATTAGGCCCAGCCCGAATCTGCCTAGCCCGGCCCATGCCTAGGTCTAGTTTAGAGTAATGGGGGATGGTGGACCCTTGCTAGAGGCGTACTACAATCGTTTAAGGTAATTGAAATCTATTCAAGGTCTAGAACCTCAAGTCAATAGTTCATATAGAACAAGGATTGGTTAAGCCTTAATAGCTCAATACTTCAGGATCCTATAAGGTCACACACATTGGACTTTCATCGGACTGAGTAAAGAATTATTAGACTTGATCTATTACGAAAATATTAAGTATTGGATGGTTGGACCATTACCTGGTTAGACCAGAGATTTTATTTATTGACCGGTAACTAATTTATTAGGGTCATAAAATAAAATATTTATTTAAATTGGAGAGAGAGAGAGCTAAAAATATCGGACTGCCTAAAAATGAGGGTTCGACCCTTCGCAAATAGGAGACGCGAGCCCAAAGGGCTTGTGGGATGTGCGCAAGCCCACACGAGTGCCAATGGCACTCGTGGGGTGCAGGAAGCGCAAGCTAGGCTTGTGCTGACCTACACCAGAGGCCACCTGTGAGTTGGGCTCTCGGGAAGTCCCGCAAGGCCCAGCTCGTGGGATAAGGCAGGCTCGCAAGAGCCTGCCTTGCGCAGGCCATGCCACCTGTTAGTTGGGCTCGCGGAAAAGCCTGCGAGGCCTAGCCTGCCAGACAAGGCAGGCTCGTGAGAGCCTGCTATGAGCAGACGACCTTTTTCCCTCATGAAAGGTGGAAAAAAAATAAGGCACGGCGAAGCGAGCCGAAGGATTGATCCTCATTTTAGAGGGCGTGAGGAAATTATTTATGAAATGATGTTGAAGTTGAATTTAAGTCCAATTTATATGTTAAAAAAGATAAGAGATCAGAATCCCATATTTTAAGACAGAGTCGCCACCCGATTTAGATCAACCGGACTTTTGGGTACGATATTCCCACTAGGTGGTTATACTGTACCTTAAAACGGAGATTCTGAGTTCGGATGATGTTACCTACTCTTCGTTACAAAATCAAGTCATTTTCATTTTAATAAAACACCATTTTATTCTTATGCGATTTAAATCCCCTAATTAGAGTTTTCGGTTAATATATCCATACATCACGTAACGCATCATGCAGAAAGCGGTAAATAAAGCATATAAATTAATTATTACAATGCTTTACAAATTCCTATATATATTTTTAGTGAGAGAAAGTAAATATCGAGAGACCGAAATCGGGTCTCAACCGAACTTACCAACATCAAAACAGTTCCAAATATAATAAATCATACACAAATAATCATAAATGATACAAAAACAATAGTAGGGCAGAAATAAAATTTTCTTATGGAGAAAAACATTTTTTGAGAATTTTTAGGGTTTAAAATGCATTTTTAGGCATTAAATAGCAATTTAAACAATTAAATAAGATTAAAAATTATTTTAATACATTTTAGAATATTTATGATTTTTAGAAAAATTTTCGAGTGTTAAACGGGGTTAAAAATGCATTAAAACGATAAAACATGGCCAAAAACTCAAAATAAAACATATAGGGACCATTTGAGCATTCTTTGCCAGCAGGCCGCCTCAATGAGGTGGCTGGCCGCTTGAGTGACACGGCTGGTCGACTCACTAAGTCGGCCTGGGTGTCACTCAGGCGGACAACTGTCCACTGAAGTGGCCAGCCTGAAAAAATGCCTAAACGAACAAATATCAGCATTTTTGCTCACGAAAACTCAAGATTATTGACGTTTTAAATCGTTTCCCACATTATTTTAGTAGATTTGGACTTAAAACATCAAAATAACTTTGATTTCTCAACTCAGGAGGGAAGAAACCAAAAAATATAGGCGAAAAAGTCGCTGGCCGCTTGAGCGACAAGCAAGTCGATTACCGGTCACCGAAGTGGCCGGGCGGTATTTGGCCTGAAAATCATAAAAAGGCCGAAAACAAAGGGCAAATCCCCAAAAACTAAGCAAAAAAAGCAGCAAAAAGCAAGGAATATCTTAAATAAATGGATTAGAACTCAGAAATTATCTTTAGGCCGTGTGTGAGCGGACGGCTGCGAAGCCAGGCTGGAGGATCAACCTCTTAAAAATAAGATGGGCGTGGTGTGATAGAAAATGGTTTTTGCATATTTTAATGCTCAAAAGATACGAGATCGAAATCCCGTATTTAAGACAGAGTCGCCACTCGGTTCAACTCAATCGAAAAATTTAGGTACGATTTTCCCACCGGGTGGTAGACCATACCCTAAATAGAGATTTCGAGTTCGGATGATGCTATCTATTCTACATTTACCAATTTAAAAGTTTCATTCTTTCTTATTCGGTTTTAATCCACCCTATTTTTGTGTTTTCGATTATGTATTGTGTTAGCGCGTTATTTAGTGAGCATTCAAAAGCGAGAAATTATTACAGTCATCCCAAGTAAAGTGCGAAAATTAAAGAATAATTACATGGCTTTTAAAATCCTATACATTTGTCTAAACAATAAATAAAATACACGAAGACCGAACAAGAATCTATCCTAAATGTACCTGCACAAAACAGTTAGCAAAAATACGGCACATATATATCACATATAGCATGCATAGTTAGTGAACCATACAAGACTCGAGTTAGATTGTTAGCGTTTTTACTACACAATTCATGGAGCCCGGTTGGATGGCTAAAAATGGTGCTTGAATGGCAGTATGAGAAAATCTCGTTTTATTTACATTTTTAGACTCGATTTATTGTTTTAACCGAATTGTTAGTGAAAATGCCACATGTTATGGGGTGATGATTGTTTTCGGGGAAATTTTCATTGCATTGTTCATCCTAGTTTCAGAAATTAAACTAGGTCAGAAATATAAAAAATAAATCTGTTGTCCAGAATGCCATATCGCTGGCGGTATGAGTGATTTCACTTACACAGGCTCGTGAAATAACATTTTGGGTACCATAAAGAAAGGGTCCCACAAGAAAATAAAGTCGTTGGTGACAAAGAAAGCCTCACGGTATCATTGATGTCACTGGCGACATGAATGATACCTCTGGCGGCTTCACTTGTCACCACCGGTTTCAGCTTCTTGTAGCAGCAGCAGTTAACGATCGAAAAATGACCGAAAGCCCAAAACTCAGCACAAAATAGCAAATAATCACAACAAACAACAAAAATAAGCGCCAAAGGGCTTTGAGACTTAGAATTTTACCTCAAGGCCATGAATCCACCTCTTTGTGATCCAAATGACACCTCCGGGGAGCTCAAAATGATGATTTAGGTAGTGAACTAAAGTTTTAAGTCTCTAAATCCTATTAAGATTGATCTTAAATCTAAGTTCTACTGATTTTAAGTTAATTATAAGAGAGTTCAACAAAGAAAAGCCAAGAAAAGATGGAGTAATTCCTCTTTTCTTACATTTTCTTCACCTTATTTTGCTAAAATCTCCCTAAAATTCTCTCAAATTCAAGCTTTCGTTGCCAACCTTTGAAAATGTCTGGAAAGGGTCCTTATATAGGCTAAAATTCGGCAAGATCTGACTTTTCTCTATTATCCGACAAGTATCGAGCAAAGCATGGCAAAAAGTTGTCTGCCTGCATAAGTCAGACCATTGGAGGCATGGAAGATACCGCCGGCGGTGTTGCTAAAGCCGATGGCAACTTCATTCTCTGCTAGGTCTGAAAAACAAGGCATTGCCTAGCATAAAAAGGTGCTTAGGGGTCAAATCCGCCCAAAAAGTGTTTTTAACAGGATTTTTATATAAATAGGATTATTTTTTAAATATTTTTGGGGTATTTAGGACTAAATTAATTTTTGGGTGCAAATCATCGATTCGAGCTTCCACCAGAAGCGTTATCAGACACATTTAACTGAATTTTTTCGAAAATAAAATTTATAAAGAATTTTTTATCGGGAATAAAAATTCACAAAGAATTTTTATATTGAGGATTAAAATACGAATATACGTCATCATCATCTCACGAGAGGGACTGCAAAATCCTGTGCTCACAGGTTGCCCCTCGGGGGATCACAGCTACCACAGGTCAGTATGATCTCACGAAAAGAGCAAGGGTTAGAAATTGTTCTTAACATATGGCGAGTTGGACTCAAAGGATGATGGGTATACTGACTTCATCACGACCCTTGATTGACGTTTGGTAGGCGAGAACCTAAAGGATGATGGGTACACTGACTCCATCATGATCTTCAGTTGACGTTTCATGCAGGAAAACCTAAAGGATGATGCATACACTGACTGAATCACGACCTTTAGTTGGCATTCAGTGAGGGAGAACCCAAAGAATGACACGTACACTGACTGTATCATGACCTTCAGTTAGTGTTCTATGGGGGAGAACCCAAAGGATGACATGTACACTGACTATATCACGACCTTCAGTTGACTTTTGCTGAGGGAGAACCCAAAGGATGACACGTACACTGACTATATCATGACCTTCAGTTGGCGTTCTATAGGGGAGAACCCAAAGGATGATGTGTATGCGGACTACACCACGACCTTCAGTTGATGTTCCATGTGGGAGAATCCAAAGGATGACATGTACACTGACTGTATTATGACCTTCAGTTGGCGTTCTATGAGGGGGAACCCAAAGGATGACATGTATACTGACTGTATCATAACCTTCAGTTGACATTCGGTGAGGGTGAATCTAAAGGATGACACATACACAGACTGTATCATGACCTTCAGTTGGCGTTCTATGGGGGAGAATCCAAAGGATGATATGTACACTAACTATATCACAACCTTCAGTTGATGTTTGGTGAGGGAGAACCCAAAGGATGACACATACACTAACTGTATCACGACCTTCAACTGGCATTCCATACGGGAGAACCTAAAGGATGACATGTACACTGACTATATCACGACCTTTAGTTGAAGTTCGGTGAGGGAGAACCTAAAGGATGACAAGCACACTAACTGTATCACGACCTTTAGTTGGTGTTCTATAAGGGAGAACCAAAAGGATGACATGTACATTGATTATATCATGACCTTCAGCTGACGTTCGGTGAGGGAGAACTCCAAGGATGACACGTACACTGACTGTATCACGACCTTTAATTAGCATTCTATGGGGGAGAACCCAAAGGATGACATTTACACTGACTATATTACGCCCTTTAGTTGACATTCCATATGGGCAATGGACCAAAGAATGATGATATTCTACCTGCCCCTTGTGGTTGTACCTGTAATGAGTGGTAAATAAAACGAGATTAGTCAAAGTTTTAAATAATTTTTAAAAGTCCTGGAATGTCAAGAGCTCATGCTGAGATCTGTTGAATTGTTGTAAAGGCTTCTGAAATAGCTTTAAAAGATTTAGTGCAGCCGGCGGCTTGGTTGATACCGCTAGTGGTATGAGGTGCCATGTGGCATCTTTAACTAGTTAAAGGAATTCAAAAATTGCCCCTAGTGAGAGTGGAGCCACCGGCGGCTTGGATGATATCGCCGGTGGTATGAGATGATACCGCCGATGGTATGGAGTGGCAGTTTCAGATTTAATTAAACTCGATTTCCGCATGGGTGTTTAATACGAATTAAAAATCCTTATTTCCCTATTTCAAATGGCAGAAGCCGAAAATCTCTCCCTCTCCACCAACTTCATATATTTTTCCCTCTTCGATTTCCCATGTTGAAGAAAGTATTCAAATGTAAACCCACCAATATGAAGCCTAAAAATTTGCTTGATTCCTCTATCGAAGGGCTAAAAATATGACTAGTTCATGTGGTATACGACTTGAAGGATTCTGATAAAATATATGGGTATGGGATTGCTACTCCCATAGATAATTTGACCCCCGAGAAGAAGAAACCCATCTCCTTTATCTAGGTAATCCTGTAGAACTCGAATCTTTTTGTTTCATTTTTTTTGATTTTGGTCTTAGACTCAAAATATGCCATGATAGGGGTTGAAAATAGGAAATATAAGAGTATATAAACTGAAATCGCATGCTATGGGGTCGTTTTGCTTGATTTTATACCTTGGAATTGATTTATGGCATTTTTGGTGATTTTGGTTTGATTTCGGGCAAAATCTGCGATTATGCCTGTAAAAAGTGATGCCACCGGTGGCATCATCCATGTCCCCAGCGGCTTCAGGCTTTCCCGAAGTAGCCCAAGCCTTGCCATGTCGCTGCCAATTTTAGTGATGTCGCCGGCGGCATCATTCATATCTCCATCGATATGGCTGATGTCACCGGCGACATCACTGCTTCAATAAAAATATTAGCGAGGTTTCAACAGCTTAAGATATGGAAAATGTAAAGCAAATGACTTATCTATTTTGCTTTCTGATTTTCTTTTTTGCAGCTGCACGGGCTTACATGCATCGGGGGCATAGGGACCATTAGTGAATGGTGGACACACATTGAAGTGAAGGATCCCGTGCTTCAACCAGCTATAGATGCCATAGGTTTCGAGGACTTAGCTAGGATTTTGCCCTCGAGGATGCCGAAGCTTTCCCATTCAGCCTTGACTACCTTAATTGAAAAGTGGTCGGAGACCACTCATACATTTCACCTTACGATTGGCTAGCTGACCATCACTCCCTCGGATGTGGTGGCAATGACCTGGCTTTCATGGATCGACCAAGTCATCCACTTCGATGACTACATGGAGAAGTACTACCTCCAAAAGCCGGCTATAAGGAGAGTGACAGAGCTATTTAGCTTGAAGCCCACCGTAGGATGGTTATCTTATAGGGAGCTTTAGGAGTATTGGATGGGAGTTGGGGTGGTCCCCAAGACTCAGCGGGATGCTTGTGTCTGCTCTTTTGTGATTTCCCTACTGTCTGTGCTGTTCTTTCTAGTCTCGAGCAGCAAGATCAACTATGGGCTAATTTCTACCATTGAGGATGTTAAGACGATTAAGGAGAAGAATTAGCCTAGGGCCATTCTCGTCTAGATATACCGCGGACTGGACGTGGGGGCTAGGAAAAAAGACAAGATCCTTTGGTTGAGCCACCTACTCCTACAGGTACGCCTTCTCAAGAGTAATTAATTATTTCCCTCGTGCTTTTTCTCTTTTTTGCCCATTTTTATTTCTTTTTTGGATGTCTTGGACTAATTAGTTGTTGATTGTGCAGGCTTGGCCCTTTGAGCACCAGATTGTTCCCCTGTGAAATTCAAGAAGAAAGTGCCTGTAGGTTTGCACTTTCTTGCTAGATGGTGCGGGAGTGTCGGGGGGGTTCAGTAGATATCCCACCAGCTACATAGAGATGCTAATGAGCTTATAGATTAGCTCGGTATGCGACTTTGGCTCTTATCCCTGTTTCATACTAAATAAACCATTAGTCAACAAAATGTGTTTATGAATTTAAATTGCTTACATTGGTTTTTGTATGATTGTTTGGCCAGGTTGTCAGGGACCCATTCGATAATGTGTCCAGCTATGTCAAGGTGCTGACGGTCCGAAAGGATGTGGACAGTTGGAGATTTATGATAGAGTGCCCCCTATCTTTTGAGTGGTACTTAGGGGAGCGAGTGCGCAGCTGGAGAGATGTTATGGCCCCTGCTAGACCTATGCCCCTAGCACCTCCTACGGGCCTCTGGTGGCCTTACTTGACTATTACTATTGAGGTTGATAAAGCCGATTTTCTGGAGGGGAATGGCTGCGTAGAGGGTAGTGTCCTCGATCCCTATGATGGCAATATATCGCATTTTCTTCCTATGTGCCCTCGCATCCATGCTAACTGTTGGTCCCTATATGTACACTCAATGAGTCAGAGGGGAATGAATGACTTACTCAATTAACTTAGTAAACTTTTTGTGATTATATGAGCTCCACTGAGTAGGTCAGCCGGCTAAGTGAAAACTGAAAAAACTTCAAAGTAAAGAACACAGAGATTTTATACTGGTTCGACAACATGTGCTTACGTCCAGTCCTAAGAGAGTGTCTTGCCTTTAATCCACTAATCTCAACTCCATTACCCTAGGCGGAGAAGCCTTTCACAAATTTCCCTAAATATAGAAAGTACCCTCCAAACTGTAATCGCTTACCCGCTGAGTAGAATACCCTCTTCTACTAGCAACTCAACTATTTCTAAACAAGAGCTGGAATTAAATTATAGAACCATTGATCTAGTTACAAATGATCTGATATTACAAATTAAATGATCTAATCAATTCTCTCTTGTTCAAAGCAGATTCTTCGCTGAGTAGTGCTTTTCTTAGTTGAACTTCTCTAAAGCTTATAATTGACAGAGTTTTAGCATCTTAAAAATTTCGGTATAGTCACCAAGTTCTAACACTTGCCTTCTTATTCCTTTTATAGTGGAATTAAGAAAGTAGCCATTGAACTTGTCTTGGCATCTTCTGAAATTGACAGCTCATCTATCCACCCGTTGCTTCTTCAAATCAATCTGTTAAGAGATAGAATTACATCGTTATAAGATAGAAATCAATCCGTCAGAGATAGATTGAAATTTGAGCTTTAATTTGAATCCTTTGTCATTTGATGCCAGTCTTCCGTTAGAGAGAACTCGCTCTGACTTGCTACGTATCGCTTTCCCATTCCTTCTGGTAATCTGACATTTTGCAGAGCGATCGATACTATATTGTTGATCTGCAGAAATTCCCAATTTGTCAAATAACTTTTTGCAGCTTGAATCTGGAAGACTTTGTCTTTTTCTTCATTAATCAGAGTCTTGTCTAGGCATTAATTCTTTTTGCCTTTGTCTCATTAATGTCCTGCAAAAAGCAACACTAAAAGCAAAGATCTCATTTTTCCTTAAATGGTAAAGTTAGTGCCATTGACAGACATAATGTAACTCAGCAAATAGATAAATGATATGCATAGCTGAAACAAAATCTAAATATCAAGTGCTGAGTGAATATTATTTAGTTAGCGTCTAAAGTACATACTCAGCCCACAATAACTCAGAGTTAAACTGAATAACTAGGTAAGTGAAGAATTAACATTCTATCCTTCAATTCAATACCTCACACATAACCATAGATTATTTATTTTAACATCATTATTGATTTAATCCAGTCAAACTGAACTTAATTGTTATGATCAAAATGTAAGCACCACTGAGTCATCCACTGAGTCAGTCCAAACTTGTGCTTGGTTCAACAATCTCCCCCATTTTGATCAATGGCGATTAACTGAGTGAGAATTAAATCAATAAGATATCTAGATTAGAGTTACCTTATACTTATGCTTGATATGTCTTTGTTCAGTATCTTCAGTTTTCTTAGAGTGAATGCTAACTCCCCCATAATCCTTGATTCTTCTAAGTTTAGAATTCCTCAACACTTCTCATATTTCTGCAAGATGATCAACACATATATATGCAACAGAAAATACAAGAAGTTAATAAGATCGTAACTTAGAACAGAATACGTATCTTTTATATATGAATAACTTGAGTACAAATAACAAAGAGTTAATCTATACTAAGTTTTACAATCAGCTCAACAGTTTACAAAATATTCTATTCTACTTGGGCATAGGTGGTCCTCTAAGGTTTGCTCTTCTTTCCTCAAATGCTTGCTGATCCCATCTTGACTTCTTTTCCTTGGGCAGCACGATCTCCTTTCCTTTCCTCTTACAATTCTCAGCATATTGTCTTTGAATGCTCTCTAGATCCTTGGATAATTCATATGAAAATTTAGCTACCCTCTGATTTCTCTCTTTCTCCTCTCATTCATGCTTCTCACGATCATTCTCCCCTATTGCCATTGCATCTAAAATGACTTGGCTTGATGATCAAATGATCTCAGAGAATCTTCAAAATGCTTGAGCTTGCCATAGATAGTAGAAGAAAAATTCTTCTCTAGCAACTCATATATCTCCTGAGAAATTGCGTCATGTTCTCTGAGAAAAGCGAAAAGACCCACCAGGGCATGAGACTGAGATTGATTGACCTGGTACTGAGCATTAAGTCCTTCCTTGGATATCTAGGTGAGACTAGCCAGAGCCTTAGCTTGAGCATTCTCTCTTAAGATTCGCTCTAGCATCGGTGTGCTTTTGATATGAGTAGTGACTTCTTCATGAATTTGATCAATTTCTTGACCATCATTAATGACATCAGTGTGAATATTCTTGATTTGATCATGAATATGACCAAGTTTCTGATAAAGTGAAGGCTCTTGTTTAGTGTCTGACATAATGATGTCGCTATTTAAAGCGTCAGAAATGTTCAGTCTCTTTAAAGCTTTTAGCACTTCTCCCTCTGAGTCCTTAACTCCTTTCAAAACTTTCTCCTTCACATTCCTCATCTCACCGGGGTTCTCTTGACTCATCTTGAATGCAGTGATCAGGGCACTAACAACATCTATAACAGCATGTAAGTGAGATGTGTTCTCATCATTCTCTTTGCTCAAAGTACTATACCCATTCAGAACTGCTTGCATAGCTTCTAACAAGGGGTTGAATTTATCTATCATCGAGTTCTTGAAGTCCCTCTCTTCATTTAGAACTCGGCAGTTGCTTTCATAGATATTTTGCATTAGTCTCTTCAGCTCAGCAACCTCCAACTTCAAAAGCTCAGCCTGTCTACCTGTAAATTTCAAAATAGGCAAAGTATTGGATACTATAGCCTTTACCAAAGAATACTGGGTAGGTACAGACTTAAAGTGAGCCTTTATCTCCTCAACTGCTTGCATAAACCCTTACACTGGCTCAACAGCCTTTGCAAGTCTCATCAGAACCTCCTCAGACAGCAAAGATTTAGCAATTTCTGCATCTATTTCTGCATCTATCCTAAGTTCTGGATATCTAGCTCTTCCCAACCTCCTTATATCTCCCAAGAGCTCGGTTGGGGGTTGAATTGGGGTTAAGGTTGTTGAGGTGGTTGTTATTGTGGTTGTTGTGGTTCAAGAACCTCTTCTATAATTGGAGGACCTCTGATAACTGGTCCTTCTAATAATAATTATTCACGCACAGGAGATCCAATGGGTGAAAGTAGGGGAATGATAGTGGTTGTTTGGTCAGAGTTTGAAGAACTTGGGTGGTCAGAATTTAATTTTGATGGTATTTGGGTTTTAGGTAAATGCTGAGAGGATATGGGTGTGGGTGATAAGGGTGTTTTAAGTGGAAAGGTTGGGGAAAATAAATGGATCTTCTTGATTTTCTTCCTTCTCTTCTTCAACACCTTCAACAGTTTTCTCACTGACCTGAGCTAGAGATTGCTCAATTAGCTGCGCTCCCTGCACAACTACTTCTACTTCATCCTTCTTGTTCTTCAGATCTCCCTCATCCTTATCAATAACAATCTTCATCCTCTTTAGTAATCCTCTTCTCCTATCCTTCTTCTCCTCCTAAGCTTCCTTAGTAGTCAAACTGGCCTGCTGGTCTTCTTCAAGAACCTCAAACTCAACAGCTTGAACTTCAACTACTTCATCATCTTCCTGCTCCTCTTGGTTCTCAATTCCTTCCAGGGCACCTATCATTTCTTCTACAACTTCAGGAACATCTTTATCAACTAGACTAGCTACTGCAGATTCAATAACTTTCTTAGTGTTAGCCTAGTCTTTACTGTAGCTTCTTCAGCTTTCCTTCTTATCTCCTCTTCTAGATTTTCCTGCCTCTTTCTAATTCTCTCCTCCTCAGCTTCCTTCAACTTCTCAGCATCTTCTATATTCTGGACTATGCCAGTTCCTTTCTTCACCATCAGCTTTTTCTTAAGCTGACCAACTTGAGGCACAAGAACTGATATAGCTTCCTATCCTTCAACCTTTTCTCCATCAAGTCCAGCAGCGTCAACATTTCTCTTCTTTGATCTAACAAGAGGCATCTCCTCTCTCCTCTCTTCCTCAGCCTTCTTCTCGTCTTCAATCTCTTTAGGAGTCATCTCTCTAGGCTTCTCTTCCTTAGTTCCATTAGAAGATCTGGTCTTTTTAGGGGCAACTACAGGATTAGAGCTAGCTGAGCTCGCTTTCTTCACATCTTTCTTAGAGTATCTCCTGACCTTCTTCTTACTACCCTTCTTCTCTACCTTCTTCTCTCCTTTCTCTGCTCTGAGCTTGGTAATCCTCTCAAGCTCCCTAGCCACAAAATCTTCAAGAGTCTAATCCTCTTCTTCATGCCTAATAGGTCTGAGTAGCATAATAGCTTTAGGATCCTTTACTCTGACTTCTCCTCTCTTCAGCTTGGTGTACTTAGTGTTATTAGGCTTCTCATCACACCTCAAGCCATGAAAATGTGCATTGCTTAGAATCCTTGAATCAATCACTTTTAGTGTGATTCTACTCTTCTAAGCCCATCCTTCCAAGTCTAGCTCATATGCCCTACAAAATTCCATAACAAGATGGCCATACACCATTTGTTTGGATACTTTTAGAAATCGGTGAACAAATGCCAAGGGCCAATTTTTGCACATCCGTTGAGTCAGAGCATAAACAAACACTCTCTTAAATTTCAAGCAGCTTCCTGTAGAAGCAGTTTTAGGCAGCAACACCTTCGTTACAAGCTCATGCACCTGCTTTCCTTCCTTTCTGAACATTGAGGCTATGAGTTCACCAGCCTTATAGTCAACGGGAACCTCATAGTCAATGGGGATGTCAACATACTCCTCATCCTTTATAACTCGCATCCTAAGTCCTTTTTCTCTCATGCCCAACAATCCAGCAATAAACTTAGGGGTTACATACACCTTCCTCCCTATCATAGTAGTGACAAACATATCCTTCTGCCCTTATACCATGTGAATTCCATGGAAGAATCTTCTAACTATTTGCTTGTAACAACCACTAGGTATCTCAAAGAACCCTTTAAGGTGGTATTGGCGCGTCCATCTCCCAAAGTGCTCATCACTTGAAAAACTAAGCATATCTACTATCATGGGCTCTTTAACTACTGATCCTTCTCTGAAACACTATCCAGTTGGAGTGTGTTTGGTTCCTACTAGTATGAACAAATCCTCCCTTTTATTGAAACCAATCGCCACTTGAGTAGTATGATCTCTTGTTGTAATCCAGCATGTATCCTTTTCATCCCTCACAAACAGGTATTCCTCAGCGCTAGGTTCTGATGGTCTCCTTGAAGTACTCACCATTGAAATAGCTTTGAAAGAGATAGAGAATTTAGGGATTTTGAGAAGAAGTTTGCAGCAAAGAAATTTGGTAAAGTAACCTTTCCTCTTTCTGAAATTCTCCTTAAATGGCCAAAGACTCTTCGCTAAGATCTGTAAAGCCTATGTGTAGGACTCACAATCCATGGTTATAATTAACAGTGAGATTAAGCAGAGTTTACCATAGGATTAATGATAGCAAAATACATGGGATAACTGTAACTGAATATGGAACATTTTAAGACTTGCTACCGTTTCTATCGGTATTGAATTTGAAAAGAAACCGGCTACAAATTTATGACATGTCCAAAATTCAAGCGGGAAGAAGAAACACTTAACCTATAGAGTGTGCCCTAATTTCTTTGGTGAGCTCCAGAATTGGTCAGCGGGAAATGAATTTCTTTAAATTGGATTGGAGATTCCGATTAACTCCCTCAGAGTGTTGAATTGATCCTTTCCAATAGGCTTTGTGAATATGTCAGCTCGCTGTTCTTTAGTAGGAATGTATGTGAGCTTGACTTCTCCTTTTAGTACATGATCCCTTATGAAGTGATGTCTAATATTGACATGCTTCATCCTGCTATGTTGAGTTGGATTCTTGGATAGGTCAATTGCGCTCTTGTTGTCATACATGACTTCAAGACACTTAGACTTTATACCATAATCCTTCAATTGCTGCTTAATCCATAACAGTTGTGCTACACAACTTCCTGCAGCCATGTACTTAGCCTCAGCTGTACTCAGAGCCATAGAAGTCTGCTTTTTGCTGTACCATGTTACTAAACAATCACCAAGGAAATGACATCCTCCTGTGGTGCTTTTCCTTTCAAGTTTGTCTCTTCCATAGTTAGCATCTGTGTATCCTCTCAGAGTGAAGTTTGCATTACTTGGATACTATAAACCTGCATCAATAGAGCCTAGCGAATACCTGAGAATTCTCTTAACAACAGCTAAGTGAGATTCTCTGGGGTCAGCTTGATATCTTGCACAATAACATACAACATATTGAATGTCAGGCCTACTAGCAATTAAGTAAAGTACATAACCAATAATACCTCTGTAGAGCATACTCTCTACAGTTTTACCTTCCTCATCTTTACTCAGAATTGTATCAGTGGCCATGGGTGTTGACATTGGCTTGGCTTTATCCATGTCAAACTTCTTGAGTACTTCCTTGGCATACTTAGCTTGGCTGATGAAGATCCTATCATCACCTTGCTTGATTTGCAAACCAAGAAAGAAATTAAGCTCTCCCATCATAGATGGTGCCTGTCCAAAGTGTCGCTCTAGCAAGTGCACTAGGTCATGATTAGTAATAAGTGGCAAGAACAAGGCCGTATCCTACAGGGAGTAGGGAAAGCAATTTAATCAAGTCGTGAATCAGTAGTTCAAAGGTTCAAAAGGAAATGAATGCTAAGAAGTAAAAATAGTTGCCTTGAATGGTCACTACTAACAAATTTATAAGGAGGTGGGCACTCCTAGTGAGCATGAAGACATGTGAATGATTACCCCTCTTTATGTTAGCATGTTAGCACTTAAGGATCTAGGTTTCCTATATATCTTATGTACTAGCCGTAGTTTCTCTTTGTCTAGTTCTTTAAGGTTCGATTGTGTGATTTCTCTGTGCAAGTAAAACCTTAATAGACCTGGACACGAGCCTGTTGGCTTGCAAGGCCCACCCATGCCCGGCTTCTATGGGCTGGGTTTGGACAAGCTAATTACATAAAAAGTCCGGCCCAGCCTGAGCCCGAATTAGCCCGAATAATGCATGGGACGGGCTTGGTTTTAGTATGAAAACCCAAGCCCGGCCCGTCCTACCCGATATACTATAATTATTAATTAAAAATATATATTAATATATAGTAATATACATTCTTTTAGTTCTGTATACATAATTTATGATATGAAAAACAATATTGCACGGGTAATGTGAAATGAAATGAACATTTTGAAAATGAAATGAACATTAATGAAGTGTTTTGGGGATGAAAGAAACAAATAGTAAAAAGAAAATGGTAATTACGAATATGAATTATAGACTTTTGGAGATTATATTTAGTAACTAGTTGACATGTTATTAATGCTGTATTATTTCCAATGAGATTAAGCACAGTAATAAATAACTACATTTAAAAATTTACGTTTTTAAAAAATATTTATTTGGCGGGCCGGGTTTGGGTTTTGATTATTCTATAATGGTCCAGCCCGGCCTGAACCCGACTAATATATTTTAGTAGTTGGGCTGGGCTTGGGCTACTTATTTTTTAACCAAACCCGCTTACGCCTTGCCCGAACCCGTCCCATTCCAAGGTCTAAATCTTAAGCATTATGAATCATGCAAGCATTCTTTAAATAGAAACTTCCAAGCATATCTAATTCACTTTTGAGTTCCTCTTAGACATGTATTTTGTGTTTAGTCCGTGTTACAATTCACCTTTTAATTCCTTTTGTTACACTCAACATAAGTTAGGCCTCACTTATGAGAATTAAGCTTAACACAAAATAATCCACATAAAATAATGCTAGAACGAAAGAGGTAGAGAAATCAAACCATAAAGTCTGCCTTGCTCGCTGGCCACTACGACTTAATTACCCATAAAACACAATAAAAGTAAATAAAACATAAAAGGAAAATATTATATTAAAGAAATAGAAGCTGGAACATAGAGAGAGAGTGTGTGTGAGACAATGGAGGTTTTGGCCAACCAAAGCTAAGTTACAAATGAAGATGAGCTCCATATTTATAGTGAGGAATGAACCATTTTAGATGTGCCACTTGCACAATAAAATAGTCTAAGATAATTCTCAGCCATATAAAAGAATAATTCTAGAAGGTGAAAGCTTGTAAGATTGGTTAACTACTTGTATAATTAATTATCACAAAAAGACAAATTTCACCTCTTCAAGTGGCATTCCACCGCCAATAAGTTGGTGGTTCTTCACCAGCTCTATTAAAGTCTTCCAGAAGGTGGATCTTTCTCCAATGAGCTTCTCGCACTTGCATAAAGTAATATTAATCAATTTTCCATCCAAAAGTGGCGTCCTTGACAAACCAATAGAATTTCTTCATCACTCCAAGAATATTTCGGTCAACTTCACTTCCTAAAATATCAGATTAGATTTGAGCCTCTTCTCCCTTAGTTAGGCCGAATCTGTGATTACTCTGCCTGTTTTCTGCTCACCTTGCCCAGTTTTGAGATTCTTGGTCGTGACCATTACTACATCTAGTAGTGACCTGAAATTTCATAAAAAAAACACAAATGAACCATACATTTCAACCACAAATATGGTGATTTCAAGGCTAATTGACTAGTGTTTCATTGGTATAAATTGCACTTATCAAATTCCCCCACACTTAGACATTTGTTTGTCCTCAAGCAAAAACACAAGAATATAAAACAAATTTTTATAATCAGTTAAAAAGAGAAGACAAGAGAACAGAAATAAAACAAAGGTGGCAATTAATAATCAATTCTATCTTAGGAAGATTTAGTAATCCATTCAAAATACAAAGTTAAAGGTTAATTATGAGTACCCCCACACTTAGCATGTAACTTAATCTCAAAAATAGGTTAAGACAACAATTCAAAGCTAATTCATCAATAACTAATTTTGAGATAAAGTCAACTTTCCTCACCAAAGATGTCACTCGATTCACACAAAGTATTTAAAGGGTGAGTTTTGAGAAATCACTCATCAGCTACACATAGCAAACATTAAGTCCATAGGCTTGATTATCGGTCCTATCTCCACCACTTAAAAGTATTGATCACAACACAATCAAAAGGTCTTTAACTGGGTTGTAATGTAGGCTCAGGGTTGGGGGTGTGTTAGTGAAAGACTTTTTGTGTGTAAATGGATTCTACCAAGTGGACATTGATGATTATACAACAAGACGTATGGTCACCACTTGTATTGGAAAATGATGTTCAGATCTCAAGGGAATCAATGGAAAGATTGGAGCAATCAAATAACAAGTAAGGCAATCATTCCAGCGCACAGGATTGAGTAAATTAGCATAGCAATCATTCAAATGAGAGAATCAAGAAAATTTAGCTTGCTTTTGATCGGACTTCTCTTTATTTTTATTTTGCTCTTTTTCTTCTTTTTTTCATAAATTTTTTTCCTTTTTTTTGTAATAATGAAGCACATGGCTAGAATAGAATTTTTGAAGAAAGCTCACTGAAGTTTTTGCTTTGAGAATAATTTGGAAAACAAGTTAACAACTAATAGTAGTTCAAATTTGTTGTTTTGAAAAATTCTTGGTAAAATCAAGGGTGAAATATAGAGGGAAAGTAAAAAGAAAAAAGTTGTGGGGTTTAACTTGTTGTGTGTATGAAGAAAAAGGTTAAGATTCATTGGGGCTATCTAAGGGATATATTATGTAAGGGTGGCTTTTTGGGTAAAAAGAGGTGTAATCCTAGTGCCTTAATCATCTCATGTAGTGATCAATGATGTGGTCTCAATAAGCACTATATCCAGGGTCGTCCCGGAAATTTCTGGGGCCCTGTGCAGATAAGGAAATATGGGCTCATGTAGAATTAAAGTATGTTCGACACTTTCAATAATATGTTTTATAAAAATTTGTTGAATTGCGCTTATGTTAAATATGATAATCTTACCTCATCCCCCAATGCCACTTGAACTCATGACATTCTCTAATCACAGGGAGAGTCTCAACTACTACCCTAAAACATTTATCAATAATTAATTAGCTAGATAACCAGTTTCAAATACATTATTATTATTATTATTATTATTATTATTATTATTATTATTATTATTATTATTATTATTATATATTACCTTGTTAAAATTATATTATATATTTTTAAATATATATATCAAGTCCTTAAATTCTATTTGAAAAATATGAGAATAATACAGTCAATCCATTGCTCTAAAATTAAAATTCATAAGTTTTTTTAAAAAAATGTATATATATATATATATATATATATATATATATATATATATATATATATATATATATTTTGAAATACATAATCTACCATATGTTTCTTAATATATTTTAAAGTACCATATACATATGATTAATAATTTATTTTTAGTAACATCTTTTTAAATTTTCAAAATAGTAAATTCAATAGATAAAAAAGAAAAAAAATATTTAAATGGTATACATCCCAATTTTTATATAAACAAAGATACATGTAAAAAAAGTAAATTTTATATTATTTTCAATGACTATTATTATATGACTATTATTAAATTATGGATAATATGTAAAAGGAGAGAACAAAAGAAAAAAGAAAAAATAAGTATTATATCATTTGATGACAATTAATTTACATATTACTTTTACTTTAGTAATATTTCGTTAATTTAAAATAACATTTCTTTATTTATTAAGTTTGTTATGTTTTTTAAAATAACAAACTTAAAATGTTTTGTAATAAAGAAAATGTTTTGCTATTCTCATTTTCAAACAATAACAAACATAGTAAATAAAATAGAGAGTATAATTTAATTTTATTTTGTAAATGAGAATATAAATTTAAATGTTTTAAATAATTATTATTATTAAATAAAAGATATTAGGTGAAAGAAGAGAAAAAACAGTAAAAAGGGGCCTTAGAATTGAACCATAATAGAAAATATGCAAGTAAAAAGGGGAGTGAAAAAATTGGCCTTGTTAGTTACTGAACCAGGATCGCAAGGTAGGAAAGACGAACGAACTGTTGCCACTATACCATGTCAACATTAACACCTTCATCTCCATCTTTTAGTTTATATTTTATTTTCTTTTACTCCTATGTTCATAAGATCCGAAAAATTCGAGGCCCCTTAGAAGTTGGGGCCCTGAGCGGTTGCTCACCCTGCTCCTATTAATGGCCGGCTTTAACTATATCCAAATTCTCTCAAATCAAGTTCTAGCCTTAAGTTGCTAATATAAGCCCTCTCACAAAAATTCAAACGATTTATTTTAAGAGAGAAATGATTTCAGAATTTGATTAAGTAAAGAATGATTTGGAAAATTAAGCATTTTATGTACAAGAAAAGATTTGAACTTTTAAGAGCGGAAACAAATAATTGTTTTAGTGAATGATAAATCAAAGAAAATTTTAGGCCCAAATTTAGTTGGTTATTCTAGTCTTATTTATTGAAAAACAGTTTCAAATTATGTCTAACTTGCTTAATCAATCTTCTTAACATGCTAATTGTAGTTTTACCATTATTAACCAAACCCGAAGTATTTTACCTAGACTACTAATTCCCAAAAGATAGTTTCTCATGCTAATTGCCAATACAGAAAACACTTTTGAAAAAGTAAAAAAAAAATTCACAAAATTTTAAAAGAGAAGTGAATCTATTTACAAACAATATATTTCAGAAACAAAACATAAAAAACAAAACAATTTAAAATAATACTTAAAGTCAAACAAGTGTTCTAAGAAGGGGTGATCATAAGCAATAATTAGACCATAGTAAACACATCAATATCCAGCATTCCAAAGAACAACTATTAGGCATCAAGCATGCATAGTTTTTCTAACTTATTCCTCCCCCACACTTACTCAATGCTTTGTCCTCAAAGCACTGAACAAAATTAAGCAACATTGACAAATAACAACCAACAAGCATAGAGGGTAAGTAGAAACTACCTTGCATGACTTTTTCCGAATTAAAATGATTACTGAGCTTAAGTGGAAGTGAGTTACCAGAAAGTGGGAAAAGTAAGTATGGGTGAATTACTCTTGGTGTTGTAAGGATGATTGCCCTTAGTAGATTCATGATTGCTGCTCAGATTTCTCAGGGCAACCATTATCCAGATTTCCCCACACTTAATTGGTTGCCACCTACAAAAGAAAGTAAAATAACAAGCTTAAAAATATACTAAACAAGGAAATTCAAAATAAATATTTACAAGGTCATAAAAATGAGCTTGGGCTCATCAAAAGTGCTTCAATTGGTGTTTGAAGCGGACACCAATATATACAAATTGCTCAAGGAGGTTCATAAATGAAAGTAGAGAAAGGTGGACTGATGTATGAAGTCTTTTGTTGTAGCATGTCCACTTCTCTCCATGATCTACTCTTAGATTGATCTTCGATAAAAGATTGCCACTTCAAATGATTGTGAGGTTTGCAAGTAGATTGCTCATCATCAAGAACGAGTGAGCAATCTGTTTTCCCTTTGAAATCCACCTCAACAAAATTTTCCTCATCTTTAAAGATCTCTTTATTATGCACCTGGAAGTTCTTTCTAAGCTCCTCATATCTTATATGTTTCTTTCCTCTTTCAAGAAATGGTGCCCTTGGTTGGTAGATTCGGAGTGGTTGCTCCCTTGGAATCGCTTCCCCTTGAGCAAGCATCTTTTCTAGAACTAGAGCAATCTTATATTGAACTTCTGGTTGCTCTCTTTTACCCATAAGTTGCTCATGGTGATCTTCTAGTTGCTCCAAATTATGTTTAGGTTGCTTAGTCTCTTCTTGTGCTTGCTCCCGTGTATTATAAAAATCATCAACAAGAAGCATGTTAGAACTATCAACAACCTTACCACACTCCATCGTGCTTGCTTTATATTCCTCCATGGAGTTATGCTCAATATTTCTTGGAGTGACCACTTCATCTTTAGAAATCACCATATTGGCTAGTTGTTGAAATTGAGTCTCCAAGTTTTTTATTGATGCTTGAGTTTGCTTCATAAACTCCATCATTACCACTTCCAAGCTATGTTCAGTAGGTTCATAAGATGTTTCAAGCTACTGAAAGTAATGGTGAGGTTGTTGTAATGGTTGGTGAGGTTGTTGGGATAAAATTTGTGGTTGTTGATATCTATGAATAACACTTTGAGGTTGGGGGAAGATAAATAAACTTTGGTTGTTGGAATGACATTTGACGTTTTTGGATTAGAATTTGAGGTTACTGAAATGATAGTTGTGGTTGCCCCGTGAGTCTGTTTACTTGCTCAGCCAACTCCTCAACTTTTTCTGAAAGTTTTTGCACAACCTTAAATTCTGGAAAATTAAGTTTTCCTTCGAATGTCATTTAAAATTCGTGTTCACCACTTTCTCAATGATTGTAAAGATTGCTTCGGGCTCCATTTCTTCTAGGTCACCATTTGCAAGGGTTTCTAATCTGATTTTGTTCTCATCGATTAACCTATTATAGAATGTTTGCATTTGCACCCACATGGGTAAACCGTGGTTTGGTACCCTTCTTAATAGATCCTTGAATCTCTCCCATGCTTCTTGGAGTGATTCATCTTTAGATTGAGTGAACGTAGAGATTTCATTTCTCAATTTAGTAACCTTGGAAGGTGGAAAATACTTTGTCAAGAATGCTTCAGCCATCTTCTCCCAAGATGTGATTGAACCCGGTTGTAAAGATCTAAACCATGATTTTGCCTTTACCTGTATCAAGAAAGGAAACAACTTTAACCTTTGAATATCATTGGAAACACCATGATTAATTTTAAAAAGATTTCATATTTCAATAAAATCATAAAGGTGATCATTTGGGTCCTCGTTAGGCAGTCCTTTAAATTGAGCATTTGTTAGAACAAGTTCAATCATGAAGGGTTTGATTTAAACAAAATTTTCCCAATGAAGAAGGTTTCAAAAACTCCCTGAGTTTTTTAGGAGGAAGACATGTTCCAAAATCTTCCATGGTTACTCCTTAGTTGCTCTATTTGTTTGCTTCTTGCTCCAAAATCTTGCTGAAAAAAAATTTCCAACCTTCTCCCTTTTGCAAGAAAACTACACAATCTGAACAAAAAAGGTTAAAACTACGAATTTACTCAAAAATTTAAATTACTTCAAGGTTACTCCGTGGCAACGGTGCCAAAAACTTGGTGCCTACCCAAAGTGAGCGCTCTAGCAAGTGCACTAGGTCGTGATCAGTAGTAAGTGGCAAGCACAAGGTCGTATCCCATAGGAAGCAAGGAAAACAATTAAATCAAGTCATAAATCAGTAGTTCAAAGGTTCAAAATATTAAATAAGAGAAATTATTAAAGTAAATGTTGAAAAGGAAATGATTGCTGTGAAGTAAAAATGGTTGCCTTGAATGGTCACTACTAACAAATTTATAAGGAGGTGATCACTCCCAGTGAGCATGCAGACATGTGAATGATTACCCCTCTTTATGTTAGCATGTTAGCACTTAGGATCTAGGTTTCTTGCATGTCTTATGTACTGGGAGTAGTTTCCCTTTGTCTAGTTCTTTAAGGTTCACTTGTGTGATTTCTCCGTGCAAGTAAAACCTTAAGCATTATAAATCATGCAAGCATTCTTTAAATAGAAACTTCCTAGCATATCTAATTCACTTTTCAGTTCCTCTTAGACATGTATTTTGTGTTTAGTCCGTGTTACAATTCACTTTCAGTTCCTCTTATTACACTCAACATAAGTTAGGCCTCACTTATGAGAATTAAGCTTAACACAAAATAATCCACATAAAATAATGCTAGAATGAAAGAGTTAGAGAAATCAAACCATAAGATCTGCCTTGCTCATTGGTCGTGTTCATTACGGCTTAATTACCCATAAAACACAATAAAGAAAATAAAACATAAAAGGAAAATATTATATTAAAGAAATAGAAGCTAAAACATAGAGAGAGAGAGAGAGTGAGTGAGACAATGGAGGCTTTTGGCCAACCAAAGCTAAGTTACAAATGAAGATGAGCTCCATATTTATAGTGAGGAATGGACCATTCTAGATGTGCCACTTGCACAATAAAATAGGCTAAGATAATTCTCAGCCATACAAAAGAATAATTCTAGAAGGTGGAAGCTTGTAAGATTGGTTAACCACTTGTATACTTAATTATCACAAAAAGACAAATTCTACCTCTTCAAGTGGCATTCCACCGCCCACAAGTTAGTGGTTCTTCATCATCTCAATTAAAGTCTTCTAAAAGGTGGATCTTTCTCCAATGAGCTTCTCCCACTTGCCATAAAGTAATATTAATCAATTTTCCATCCAAAAATGGCGTCCTTGATAAGCCAATAGAATTTCTTCATCACTCAAGGGATATATTGGTCAACTTCACTTCCTAAAATATCAGGTTAATTCGGTTTGAGCCTCTTCTCCCTTAGTTAGGTCGAATCTATGATTACTCTACCTATTTTCTGCTCACCTTGCCCAATTTTCATCTCACCTTGCCCAGTTTCTAGATTCTTGGTGGTGACTATTGCTACATCTAGTAGTGACTTGAAATTTCATCAAAAACACCAATGAACAATACATTTCAACCAAAAATATGGTGATTTCAAGGCTAATTGACTAGTGTTTACTTGGTATAAATTGCACTTATCAAAAGACATTATTACTTGGTATAAATTGCACTTATCAAAAGACATTTCAAACTATTTCTTCATCTGTTGGCTGAACTCTTTGCATGGCTTTTCATCAGTTGCTCCAAAAATGATGCCATCAACATAGATTTGGACTAGCAACACATCTTGATGCTTTTTCTTGATAAATAGAGTTGTATCTGCTTTTCCTCTAACATAACCTTTGCTGAGTAAAAAGTTAGTCAGTCTCTCATACCAAGCTCTTAGAGCCTATTTCAGTCCATACAGAGCCTTCTTTAGCTTAAAGACATGATCTTGATACTTTGGATCTTCAAAGCCTGGGTGCTGTCTGACATAGACTTCCTCTTGAATATAACCATTAAGAAATGCACTCTTAACATCCATCTGAAATAGCTTGAAGTTCATATGAGATGCAAAATCACAGAGAATTCTTATGGCTTCAAGTCATACTACTAGTGCAAAGGTTTCTCCATAGTTAATGCCTTGTTGCCTTGAGCAATTAGTCTTGTCTTATTTCTGACAACATTACGAGCTTCATCTAGCTTATTCTTGAAAACCCATTTGGTGCCAATGATTGACTTATCTCTGGGTTTCTCCACCAAATCCCAAACTTTATTTCTTCTAAATTGGTCTAGCTCCTCTTGCATTGCAATCATTCAATTGTCATCAAACTCAGCATCTTCAAACTTCTTTGGTTCAATCAATGAGACAAATGCTGAATGGCTCATCATCCTATTTAGCTGACCTCTAGTCAGCACTGGATTTTGCACACTATTAAGAATCTTCTCAACTTGGTGATCTCTCCTTGCTCTAGCTTCTCTTGGTATATCAGGATCAGCTCGCTGAGCTACTATCATTGGTTGAACATCTACATCATCACTAAAGTTGAAGGATTGGTCCAAGTCAACTTCATAATCTTCTTTTCCTGGTATTAGATCAGGAATAACAATGGGCTGGCTGACTGATCCTCTGACTTGATCCTTTTCCTTTTCATCATCATTGGCTTCTCTACCTGCATTGATAGTTTCATCGAAATCTATATGCATGGACTCCTCTAAGGTGCAAGTCCTCTTGATATACACTCTATATGCCCTACTGTGTGTTGAGTAACCAAGAAAGATTCCTTCATCAGCCTTGGGGTTAAATTTAGCCAGTTGGTCTTTTATGTTTATTATGAAGCATTTACAACCAAAGGCCTTGAGATGACCAACCTTCGTCTTGCGCCCTTTCCAAAGTTTATAAGGAGTTTTGTTCAAAACTAGGCGAATTAAAACCCTGTTTAGAATGTAACAAGCTGTGTTAACAGCTTCTCCCTATAAATACTTTAGCAGATTATTATCACTCAGTATAGAACGACCTATCTCTGTAATAGTGCAATTCTTTCTCTCAATAACCCCATTTTGCTGAGGTGTATGAGGGGCAGAAAAATCGTGGTTAATACCATTCTTAGTGAGTTTGCTATTATATCCATTTTGGTACTCAACTTTTTCCATAAGGTATAAGATGTCAAGTGAGGTAGAAGAGTTGACATCTTCTAGATCATCATACCTCCTCTGGAGTACTTTGATGTATTTGGCTGACTTCTTAGTCACATTAATAACATCATTAAGTACTACAATAACTTTATATGAAGATAAAAGGGGTTCAGAATTTACCTCAGTTTTCTTTCCCTTATCTCTACTCTAGCCAGCTGATTGATTAGCAGTGGAAGTAGACGGTTGGTCAGTTGACTCTGAGTTGACTTGATCATCCGTTGCCATGAGACACACATTTATGAAATCTTGTGCCTCTTAATTTGAGGATGATGACTCTTTTTTAGAGTCACTCCAAGTAGCAGCAAGAGCCTTCTTATCCTTTCTCTTCTTGAATCTTTCCTTCTTAGCTTTGGGACTGCTAGACTAGATACGCCCTTTTTCACCATATTCAAAGCATTTGATATCTTTATTTTGCTCTTTATTGAACTCTTTTTGTTGTCTATCATCTGCTCCTTTCTTGTACTTTCCAGACTTTCTGAATCTCTAAAAGTTTTTATCTTTCTTCAAGAACCTTTCAAAGTTCTTGGTCATCAGTGCTATCTCTTCTTTCCTGTCCTATGGATAATCTTCCTCAAAGGAGACTTCATCATCATCAGCTTTAAGGACAACAGCTCTGCTAGAGCTCTCTCTCTCCTTATGCTTTTGCTTCTTAAACTCATCTTTATATTGCTTTAAAGACATCGCATGAGTAAGTAAGGTTCCCACCAGCTCATTAAACTTGTAAGTCTTTAAATCATGAGCCTCTTCGATAGCACTCTTCTTTGCTTCCCATTCTTGTGTCAAGCTTCTAAGAATCTTCTTGACTATTTCCTTCTCAGTGAAACTCTTGCCAAGTCTTTTTAGCTCATTGATAATATTCATGAATCTACTATTCATGTTGGAAATGTCCTTCTTGGGTTGTATCTGAAACATCTTATAATTCTTCATGAGAATGTTCATCTTGGACTCCTTGACCTTGTCAGTGCCTTCATAAGTTTCTTCCAACCTCTTCCTTATCTCTTTGGCAGTTTCACATCTTAAAATGTGATTAAATTCAGTAGCATCAAGAGCATAATGGAGATAGCTAATAGCAGCTATATTTTCCTACAATTTGGCCAAGTCCTGATTGTCCCACTCATCAGAGTACTTATCAATGCGTACTTCGTTCTTCACGATAGTAGAAACAAATGGCCCTACAACAATAGCCATCCAAGCATGCATGCTCTGAGACTGGATGAAATTCTTCATCCTATTCTTCCAATGAGTATAATGCTCGCCATTAAACATTGGAGGCCTGGTGACTAACATGCCTTCTAGCATAATATAAGCTTGGACCCTTCCACTGGATTCTCTTCCTTTGTACGCCATGGTCTTTATCTTATGATTATGAAATCTTTAGAAATGAGAACTGCTCTAATACCACTTGTTAGTCTCTATGCATACACTCAATGAGTCAGAGGGGGGGTGAATGACTCGCTCAATCAACTTAGTAAACTTTTTCGCGATTATATGAGATCCGCTGAGTAGGTCAGCCGGCGGATCGAAAACTTGAAAAACTTTAAAGTAAAGAACACAGAGATTTATACTAGTTTGGCAACCTGTGCTTACATCCAATCCCAATAGACTGTCTTAGCTTTAAGCCACTAATCTAAACTGCTTTACCCTAGGCGGAGAAGCCTTTCATAAATTAGCCCAATTACAGAAAGTACCCTCCAAACTGTAATCGCTCACCCGCTGAGTAGAATACCCTCTTCTACTAGCAACTCAACTATTTCTAAACAAGAGCTGGAATCAACTCATAGAACCGTTGATCTAGTTACAAATGATCTGACATTCCAATTTAAATGATCTAATCTATTCTCTCTTGTTCAAAGTAGATTCTTCGCTGAGTAGTACTTTTCTTGGTTGTACTTCTCTAAAGCTTGTAATTTGACAGAGTTTTAGTTTCTTAAAAATTCAGGTGTAATCACCAAGTTCTAATGCTTGCCTTCTTGCTCCTTTTATAGTGGGATTAGGAAAGTAGTCGTTGAACTTGCCTTGGCATCTTCTGAAATTGACAGCTCATCTATCCACCCGTTGCTTCTTCAAATCAATCCGTTAAGAGATAGAATCATACCATTGTGAGATAGAAATCAATCCATTAGAGGCAAATTGAAATTTTAGCTTCAATTTGAATCCTTTGTCATTTGATGCCAGTCTTCCGTTAGAGAGTCCTCGCGCTGACTTGCTATGTGTTGCTTTCCCATTCCTTCTAGTAATCTGACATTTTGTAGAGCGCGCGATACTATATTATTGATCTATAGTAATTCCCATTTTGACAAATGACTTTTTTTTCTTCATTAATCAGAGTCTTGTCAAGGCATTATTTCTTTTTGTCTTTGTCTCAATAATGTCATGCAAAAAGTAACACTAAAAGTAAAGATCCCATTTTTCCTTAAATGGTAAAGTCAATGCCATTGACAGACATAAAGTAACTCAGTAAAAAGATAAATGATATGCACAGCTAAAATAAAATCTAAATATCAAGCACTGAGTGAATATTATTTAGTCAACGACTAAAGTACATACTCAGCCCAGAATAACTCAGAGTTAAACTGAACAACTAGGTCAGCGGAGAATTGACATTCTACTCTTTAATTCAATACCTCACACATAAACATAGATTATTTATTTTAACATTATTATTAATTTAAGTAACTCAAATTAAACTTAATTGTTATGATCAAAACTTAAGCACCACTAAGTCAGTCTAAAATTGTGCTTGGTTCAACATTAGCGATACGATTGCTTTCCATGCAAAGAAGGAGAAGGAGGAGCTAGAAAGATTGCCTGGTGGTGATATTAGCAGTAGTGATGAGGAGGATGATGCTGAGGGTGGTGGTGAGGATGATCCTGAGGAGGGCGCCGATGCCCCATTGAGAGGTGCCGATGGCCCATGGGGAGCATTATCACTCTGATGTAAGACCGTGCTCATTCCATATTTCATTTTATTTGGTCCAAGAAGGTTTCCTACGTTTAACTTCTTATGTTGTTTATATTTGTATTTTTTAGGTACCTCCCAAGAAAAGGACTAGGCCTAAGACTAGTAGAGTGCGTGGCCAGGGTAGGTCCAAGGATATCGGCATAGTGGAGGGATTCCTCTCAGCGGCTTTGGAGGAATCCTTCCTACTTTTGGGCCCCAATGGCAACTTTCGGATCAGGGACATAACTCAGAGTAGCCATTCAATGGACTTCATGCCTCTACATACTACACATGTAAGCCTTATGAAAACACAAATTTGCTCCTTTTATGCATGCGATCTCATGTCTTTTGGGATCGTTCTTTGATAGTTTCTTTGGATTTTTCAAGTTTCTCATAGGGAGGCGGATCGGTTGGGAGGGAATGCCTTTGCTCTCAAGGACACCCTTGTCTCCTAGACTTTATTTGCTAAGGTATATGTATGTTCAAATAATGTTGTAACTTAGATAATACATGTATGAATGCTATGAATGATATGGATTTTTATTGTCATTGTCTCTCGCAAGAATTCATGGCCATATCACTTTCTAATACCAATTAGGCTTAGGCAAGGTAACAGGAGGAGGTAGCTATGAATAAAGATCTTAGACATCAGGTTCATGAGATGGAGCGACAATTGGATGCCACCGTATATGAGAGGAGCAAGCACAACACGGATCGTGCACCTCAAGCTAGGTCAAGTCGCAAGGGAAAGAAGGTGACAGCCGGCCGGCATCCTACCACTGAGCGTACTGAATCAAGCGGTGTCCCGATGACTGAGGGGAGAGAGGAAGATGAGGATATCGGCTAATATCTTGTGAATGACATAAAGTTCTTATCTTACCCAACCGATGGTAGCGGGCTATTTTAGCTTTATTGCATGTTGCTTGACTGTTTTACCTTAGCTTTGTTTTGTACCCTTGATACATTGGGGTTTGGAATATTTGGCTTTGTTTGTTTATGGATTGATTGGGTTTAGGATTGGGTACATTTGTGCCTTTAGGATTTTGGTTTGAATAAAATGGATTTTAGAGTTGAACTGCAATTGAGGATAGATTATAGGATTTTTACAGCTCATGTACAGGTCTAAACTGGCGAAAACAGGCCTGAAATTTGTAGGAAATACGGTCATACAGCCGGCAGCTTCACTGATATCACCATCTGTATGAAAAATTTGATCTACTAAATAATATAGACAACATTGCTTGTGAGTAATACCGCCGGCGACATCACCTCCATATCGCCGTCGACTTCGCTGATATGGCCGATGGCTTCTCCAAATCGCCGGCGACTTCACTTCTAAGATTGTAGATTTCAACCATTTTCCAAATTTTAGTTATGGAGAGCCATAACCCACAGCTAAGGAACTTTCTGAAAACCTAGAGGGAAGTAGATTGGAAGAAATTGCAGCAGTTCGGGCTTTAGATATTTCACTACGTGACTTTGTGGCTGGTTAGCCCCGAGTTTCTATGTTCGGCCATGATTTTTTAGGACCGGATGGACCATGTGTTCCGCTTCTCTTCATTCAAGTTATACCCCATTTTCAAGGAGTTTCACGCCATATTGGGGATCCCATGCCCCAAGCACGTGCTCCTAAAAATTTTGGAGTTCCACTTCGGTACGGATGATGTACCAAAAGGGCTATGGAATTTAGACTCAGTAGACCCCTTTCTATCCCGACTGCCTGATCAACCTGGATTTTGGCTTAGCATGGTATTAGAGTGGTGTCAAGGGGCCCATAGATCTCATCTTGCCTGCCCTACCATGGTCGCGTTGTTATGCATGTCTGAGTTTATGTGCAGAGTAGGCCTAGTTGCCCTACTTCGGTTGATTTCCCTCATTGGGCCTATATCGGCAGGGGCTTCCCCTATATCTGTGGGGTTAGCGGAGACCCTGGTGAATACAGATGCTACTTTTATCGACCCGACTCTTATCGGTGATCACCTTATGTTGCTACAGGTATTCTTTCTTATCAACTTTAGTTATTCACTTCTTCTCGCTCTCATCTAAAACCGATATACAGGTATGGCTAATAGATAAGCGCAATCTAAAATAAGAACCGTGGGGGAACCTAAAGAAATACTTGCCCATTCACCTCAGGAAAAGAGAGCTCATGGGGGGGGATTTTGATTAGCTGACGGCTGACAGTTGGGTGTTGATCATGAGGAGATATGACGACTCATAGATTTAGTGGATTAGCCCTTGGTGGAAGATCCGAGACATGGTTGTGGAGTCCTGGGGATCTTGTGTTCAGTTGTTGGGCCTACAGAGAATTACCTTCTACACCCCATATCGGCTTCACTGTCAGTACGGTCAATGCCAGCGGGTTCCGACCAGGCTACCTGAAAATCACAATGGTGTCTACAAGGTCAAATGGATGAGCCACATTAGGGAGAAAAGGGCAAGGGAGGCTATCTTTGAGACTCTGGATTATGATCACGTGGAGACCACTAAGACTGATGAGCACTACAAGGGATGGCTTGCTGAGACCAGACGCCTGTCAACTCGATCTGAGTGATCATGGGCCCGCTTGGAGGTGGACCGAGCTGAGTAAGGATTCGAGCCTTTTAATTTGACCACTTTGCAGAGGATCTCAAGGTATTACGATGATGATGCAAGGAGCTCGGCTTGAGATGCGCTTTTATTAGTTCTATCTTTTGCATAGGCTAGTCGTGGTGACGGACCTATCAAACTTATTTTATTATTTTATTTGGCTCTAACTTTTGTATAGAATGCCCCTAGGGGTTTTCAATCTATCGAACCATGTCTTAACTTTTTCCTGGACCGCCCTTTTTGGGTTTTCAATTCAGCAAACTTATTCTGACTTTTCTCGATTATCCGGCGGGTATCAAGCAAAACATGGCAAAAAGTTGTCTGCCTACAAAAGTCAGACCATCGGCGGCATGGATGATACCGCCGGCAGTATTGCTAAAGCCGCTGGCAGCTTCACGCTTTGCTAGGTGTGAAAAGCAAGGCATGACCTAGCCTAAAAAGGTGATTAGGGATCAAATTCGCCCAAAAAGTGTTTTTAGCGGGATTTTTTTTATATAATTAGAGTTATTTTTGAATTTTTTTAGGGTATTTATGACTAAATTAATTTTTGGGTGTAAATCATCAGTTCAAGCTTTCACCGGACACGTCATCGGACACGTTGAACTGGATTTTTTCAAAAATAAAATTCATAAAGAATTTTTATCAGGAATAAAAATTCACAAAGAATTTTTATATTGAGAATTAAAATACGAATATAAGTCATCATCGTCTCGCAAGAGGGACTACAAAATCCCATGCTCAGATGGTGAATCTATCCCCGAGACCCGAATCAACCCTTAGCGAGCTCTTTTTGACAATTTTGGTGACGAACAACGACAAACTATGACAGATTTAGTGATAAAAATAGCAAGGGATTCAGTGATTTTGAGAAAAGCCTCTTAATCCTGGTTAAAATTGATTTTATCTTGAGTTTAAATAGATTTTTACTTGTTTAAAACTAAAAGATCGAGCCTAATAATGTTTAAAAACCCAAAATAATGTGTATTAATTCCGATTTCACCACCTTAAAAGGCTTTCTCTCTCTAGAAACTAAGAACCCTAAAAATGGTGATTTAAATGTTTAAATTGGCAAAAGTCTCCAAAAACCAGATGATTTTGGGGGTTTTCATAGACTCAAATTAGTGAAAATAATCTATTTAGTCCTTTAAAATCAAGAATTTTGTGGAAAAAATGGGTAACAATTCGAAATGCCCGGAAATGCGTAATGTCAGTCCCCGGAGCTAGGCCGCATCAGATCTAGCCGCGTCAATTGACGCGGCCTTGACTAGCCAAGGCGTGGTCTCCCATTTTGGGAGACCACGCCTAAAAAGGGTCAGGGTCTCACCACAGGCACGGCCAGCCATGCCGGCGGTCGGCGAGGGAGGGGTTGCCGGCGCCGGCGGCCCTGGCAAGGCTTGGAAAAGGGGAAAAAAGAAATTTTTCTCAACAATAAGGGGGCAAATTTGAAAATTCATTACTTTCACTATGGTTATTTGATTAAAGCAATTTTTAGCATTTTGGAAACCTAGGAGAGTTTAGAATCTAGGAAAAATAACGAGACTCACTGAAAATATTCGAATTTTATAGAAAACCGTGAAACAAATTACTACACGCGAAAGAATAAATAAAGCTCATTTTTAAATGCAATTTTAAATTTTTTTAACTGCGGTCAAAGGTCCAATCTCGTCAAAAGAAGCTTTTCAAACATGATTCGACTCTAAAGGGTAGAAAAACTAGTCCGTAAAAGGTCAGAGCAATTTCCATCATCATTCTATAGGGACATCGAAAAGCCCGTGCTCATAGGCTGCCCCTTGGTAGATTATCATTTGACTTAGTCAGATGTGATCTCATAAAATAGCAAGGGATAGAGGGTTATACCTGAGTTTTGGATTCTGGAATCGGTTGTCAACTAGGATATCCATCAACAGACCTATTGAGAATAAGATTTTGGTTTTGAAATTTTGAATCGATATCACCTTCGACCCCCAAACGGATTTGAGATAGAATGCTGGCTCCCTTCGGTTCTTCGACATTTTGTTATCACCTTCGACTCTCTAAAAGGGAATCCTGAACTTCTTGCAACCCCTTTCAACTTACCAAGAATAAACTCCAAACATCTTATCGCCACCTTCGACTCTCCAAGACTAAATTCCAATCTTCTTGCAGCCTCCTTCGACTCTTCAAGAATAAACTCCAATCTTCTTGCAGCCTCCTCCGACTCTTCAAGAATAAACTCCAATCTTCTTGCAGCCTCCTCCGACTCTTCAAGAATAAATTCCAATCTTCTTGCAGCCTCCTCTGACTCTTCAAGAATAAATTCCAATCTTCTTGCAGTCTCCTCCGACTCTTCAAGAATAAATTCCAATCTTCTTGCAGCCTCCTCCCACTCTTCAAGAATAAATTCCAACATGAGACTTCTGTAGTCACCTCCGACACTCCAAAAATCACCTAAAACAATATCTTTGCCACCACTTCGGACACTCCAAAAATACCAACTTGAGACTTCTGTGGTCACCTTCGACACTCCAAAAATCACTTAAAATAATATCTTCATGGCCACTTCGGACACTCCAAAAATACCAACATGAGACTTCTGGGGTCACCTCTAACACTCCAAAAATCACTTAAAATAATATCTTCGTGGCCACTTTGGACACTCCAAAAATACCAACATGAGACTTCTATGGTCACCTCCGACACTCCAAAAATCACTTATAATAATGTCTTTGCGGCCACTTCGGACACTCCAAAAATGCTTGAGATTTCTTATTTTGAATGTTGAATATTGTATCCTTGAGTTAGTTGTCCATCGGGTTTGCCGTATGGTGTACATGACAAGAAAGGTTTAAGATTTAGTAATTAACATGAGTTGCATTTTTATTTCTTAATTGATTTTGTCAGGACAAAAATATTTTTGCCTCTTCAATTAAGAAATAAAATTGGAAGAATGAAATGCAAATTGAGTTGAGATTTCCTAGAGTCTGGAGAAGCCACTGAGCTGCCCATCAGGCCTATTTGATTGGCCCCTTGAATAGAGCTTAAAAAATATGTTGGGATGCTCCTAATGATTATATCGAGGTGCCCTTAGGAGAAACTTCTGAGTTTTGAATTTGGGATCCTCGGGTCGGTTGTCCATCGGGATTGTCATATGATGTACCTATCAAGGAAGTTTTAAGGCATTAGTAACTGACATAAGTTGCATTTTTATTGCTTAACTGAGTTTGTGGAAACAAAAATATTTTTGCCCCTTCAATTAAGCAATAAAATGGAGGTATGAAATATAAATTGAGTTAAGATTTCCGGGAGTCCGGAGAAGCTGTTGAGGTGAAGCGTTGAATCTGGCTGATATGCCCCATGGATGTTCCATCCTTAAATGTAGGTTAGAAAGCAATATTGATATGCTCCTTAATACAGGTGCTTATTTCTGAGTTTGAGCATTTAGCTCGATGATACTTTTCTGTGCTTTGTTTCCTATAGAATTCAGTAGAGAATAATAGATAGGGCATTGATGAATATTATGCATAAGTGTATGAATGCATGAGCTACTTGGACTAATCATCCTCCACATTTAAGTGACTTGAACGCTTGCTTAATTGACTAGCTTGATCTGATTGCTAGGAGAAAGAATATACAGAATTGCATTGCGATACAGATAAGAAGAGTATGCCCCTAGTGAAGGATTAGAAATCTTGCGGTACACATGTAGGGTTCATGTATCAATATATCGAGGTTGAGAATGGTTGCTTTCTACACACCCTATTGCTCGGGCTCAAGGAGGCGAGACATTTATGGAATAATCGCTAGATTAAGCACATCAGAGACAAGGGGAGCACAAAGCGAAGTTTGAGATTCTGGATAACGAAAAGCTGGATGCTATCACTACTAATGAATTCCACCAAGGATGGCTTCGGAAGATTAGGACGTTGTAAACTCGAGACGTTCGGTCGCGGTTGAGATCGGAGTGGACACGTGTAGAGGACAAATTTGAGCCCTTCAAGTCCATCAGATTGCAGAGCATATTCAGGCATTATGATGACAATGATGATAATGCAGGTATTTCGATGTGATTGATGGCAGTCATTACCTTTGCTTTTATTTGTCTTAATTTTTGCATAGATCAGAACATTGAGATGGGCTTATCAGACTAATTTATTATTTTGTCTTAACTTTTGCCTGGACAGCCCTTTTTGAGTTTTCAATCTAGCAAACTATCCTAGCTTTTGCATAGACCTCGCTATTTTCAGTCTATCAGGATTTTTGCCTTTTGTTATTATTCTTTTCTTTTAAGGAATCGGGTTGACTGCACGGAACCCTACATTTGACTTACTTTCAAAATTTTGCCTTTTGGGCCCAATATATTCATTCAAGCATAAACATAAGGAATTTAGTAAAAGTTACATTTCTATTAAATGAATTAAGTTTGAGTACATAATGATGATAACCATTTCTACTGACCCAAACTCTGGTGTTAACCAGCCCATACAGGTTTTCTAGTTAACACACACTCTTTGCTCACTTTGCCCTAAATTTTACCTAGACAGTCCTTTTCAGATTTTTAGCTTAGCGGGCTATCTTGCACCCTAAATTTTGCCTAATCATTTTGTAGAATACCAATCAGCGAGATACACCCTAATTTTTGCCCGAGTAGTAGAGGACTACTCGCCGGGTGATTTGTTTTATTTATTTTTTTGTGTGCCACTTTTTTGGATTTGATTCTTTTAGTTAGATATGATAACGCTTCAACCTATTTTGATTAATAGGGTTTACGAACTTGTCATTGTCCATAATCATAATCTTCATGCCCCTTGTATCAATTACCTTTTGATCACGAAGGTCTTTCCCGATTCAGTCAGAACTTTCCCCCTCGGATCGACATTAGTAGGCTTCACTTATTTCGGAATCAGATCATTGGCAGTTGATGAATACTTCTAATGGTTGACTTGGTTGTTGTCGATCCTAGTTATGCATAGCCGATACATATGTAGATTGTTCGAGCCATTTGAATTATGCCTTAGTCCATGGGGGTCCCTTTGACTTGGATTTAGTGCGACTCTTAAGGACTTCATCTCAGTTTCATCTGGGATTGCAGCTTCCATACCAAAGAGAAAGATATCGAATTCTTGGGAATTCTAACACTTGCTTAACATCTTCAAAGGGCGGATGATAGCTCAATGGCACAGTCTCTATATCTTGCGGTAGTTTTGAATATAAACTTCTTGATAAGCTAGTTTGTCGCTTCGGTTGCCCTCTTAGCTTATGGTCTATAGGGTGAATCCCTGCGGTGCTCAATCCTATATTTCTTGATCAAATCAGTGGTTGCCCCTTGAGACTAAACCTCATTTTCTGAGACTAAGTGGTGAAGTAGGCCATACCGAGCTAAGATGTGTTTCTCGATGAACTTTGCCATCTTCTCAGTGATAATGATGGTGTAGGGCTCGGCTTTCCCCTATTTTGAGAATTAACCTTCCCCTACGATGATAGAGCAGTGTCCATTAGATGATGAAGGCTGAATCTCGCTGATCATATGTGTCCCCCTCGCCAAGAATAGTCAATAAGGAGAGGAATGTGGGATGGTGGAGGAAAAAGGATATTGGTAGGGATTAATGTTTTATAGGGGGTAAGAATTTTGAGAATGGGTGGGCGAAAAAAAGGTAAGCCTTAATTCTGTCAAAGATGATCTGGCGATACTCTTTCTTATACTATAAGCTGACGCTTCTTCGGTCTTTTGAAAATAGGTTTGCACATAGTGGCATTCGATGAACCGATTGACATATTGAACCTACCTAAGGAAGAACTGAGCTACTTTTTCTATTTTATGTATGAAGATGTGATGCTTGGCAATCTGACGAAGCGTGTGTAGGTATGACCAGGTGAAAGCATTAACATGATCTTTAAGCACTTTTATTATCTCTCTTTTTTCTCTTAGAGGTTAGTTCATTAGAAATGGTTACCATTTTAGGTTTATCACATGTACTCAAATTTATTTCAGTTAAAGAAACATCATGAATACTGAACATATTATGCTTATGATAGAATGAATGTATGGGCCCATCGGGCAAAATATCAAGCAAATAAGCAAAACCAATGTCTTTAATTGAATAAAAATGCCTTAAAGGCAGAGTTGTTCACATCTAAATACTAGAAAAAAGAAAATTACATCATAGATAGTCATCCTCCACATGCGGAGGGTCTTCAGTTATGGTACTGGCAGATTAGGCATCCTTAGTATCTTTCATCGGCATGTCATCCAGGTCGAGATCCAGAACTTTCCCTTGTTCGGCTGATGACTTATCTCCTTCCTTTGCTAGAGACGTCACGGTATTTTCTTTAGCTTTGGTGATAGAATTGGCTTTAATAATGGTGTCGATTAAACTGGAGAAGACCCTAGCTAGCATAATTTCTTTGGGGAGGCCGGAATTGATCACATATACCTCACCATCTGCTCGGTGATGGCTTCTCCTCCGTATCGGTCTTCCTAGCCGGTTGTTCCATTTTTCCCTCTCTCACTAAGCGCCAAATGGCCATGCCTAGAGGTGTGCATAGATCTGTTGTGTGCCCTACCTGAACATGATAGTAACAAAAACTCCCTTTCTCTTTGGGCGTAGGAGAACAGTATTTATGAGGAGGGTTAAGCATGCCTTTCTCTCACAACTTGGAAAATAGGACACTAAGAGGGATCTTCCATAGAGACATAAACACTTTCTGACCAGGAGCCCGAGCAGGTGCGACTTAAACTACAGAGGGATTCTCTTGAGTGATGACTTGATTGTGGGAGTCTTTTACTCAATTGGGATAGGAGCAACTTCGAAAGTTTCAGAATTGTTGTTCTTATTAAACTAGGGTTTGCCGCCACTTGGCTTGTTAGCTTTCTCTTTCTCTTCACGGTGCTCTATTTTCTAAGCCTTCTCCGAAACCTTCGTATACGAGTCATAAGAATCTATTTCCATCTCTTTTTGAAAGATAGGGAGAGATCCATCAAGGAGCTTCGGGATCATCTCCTTTATACTAAGTTCGCAAATTCTGAGCAAACGGATTTTGAGTATAGGTGGTCCCCCTCAGAGTGACCACAAAATTAGGAGGGGTGAAAGACGCTGAGGGCATCGAAGGAAGGGTAAAACCACTTGAAGGTACGGTTATTTATGAAGTGAAACCCCTTAAAAAAGCTGGGAAGACTGAAGTATGGACAATCTGCCTTGTGTCTTGGGGAGGGAACATAAAGGTCGATGGAGAAAATGATGGAGGTGTTTGAGTGGCTAGCCCAGAATTCTGAGTAGGGAAAGTAAAGATCGGAGGGGTAAAGGATGGAGGCGGTTGAGTGGAACTCTGACCAAACTGGAATTGACCTGGTCAGATAGGTTGATTCGGCAAGACAGTCTGACCTAAAAATGGAATCTGGATTGACAAAATTGGACCCTAACTAATCTGATCAGCCTCATATTGACCCTGAGCTTGAGTAATCGATCCTGATGGCCTCGATCATTCCTTTCCTCCCTCAAAACAAAACGGACTTGCTCCTGGATAAAAGTGTGAAACAAGTCAGATTGGAGGAACATGGCCATAGCACTGGCGATTTTGGTACCCAAAGGAGATTGCCCCTGATTAGGTGGGGCAAGAGGAGGAGGGAGAGTACCCTTAGATGGAATCCCACTAACTGGCGGTATATTAGACATTGCAAAAAGCCCAAAATCTAAAATTAAGCCTGAAACTAAGCTTGAAGTCACAGAACGACGGACCAAATGAAGATCGAGTCTAGACCAAAGAGGACCACGACGATGAGGATGCCTCGACCTAGCTTTAAAACTGGAAGTTGATCAGCTCAAATTAAACCATGAATGAAATGAATGATTACACAATGATCGAGTGATGAATGTTATAGACACGGGTGGTTTAGAGGGATAGAGAGCAGAAAGGCTTAGTGAACTAGGTACGGTTCCTCGGGACCCAAACGATCTTAGACATTTTGTTAAATTCCCCCTTCAAATGAGGGAGGAGTAGAGGTAAGTGAAAGAACATAATAAAAGTCGGCCACAAGCGGCCTATGCATGAATTGCGTATGAATGAGCACAACACAAATAGCATGTGATAAATGAAACCTCTTCCAACCTTATGACTCCTACGCAACGCTATTCAAAAATATGGGGCTAAACTCAAATGCCAATGAACGATAATTGAGTATGTGACCTAATTCTAAAACATGTGTGTTTTGGTGATTTCCTAAGGGGAAATTGCTATTGCTTATCTAACGCAGTTCATGGTCTCAAACTACTGATATTGTAGAAGGCTCTCATTTACCTTGATCCCACATCACTCAACCACTCCTCAAATGAGTGCTACCGTGGGAGTTAACGTGTTAGTTGAAACGTGTGATCCACCCACAAATATCCCCAATTCATGGCGGGCATGAGGTATACAAGTGAGCTTCACGAGGTGAAAAATAGGCACCCTAACTTATAGTCCTCTAATCGACACGATGGATAAAAAAGGCATAAGAATAAAACATTTGATTCGGTAACGATTTCAATACATCATCACATCCTTTTAACAAAGTTTGAAAAATAAAAGAGTTTTCAAGTTTAAGTTAAAAGGAAATCCCCAGCAGAGTCGCCACTATGAGCGGACGACCTTTTTCCTGCATGAAAGGTGGGAAAAAAAATATGAGGCGCGACAAAGTGAGCTGAAGGATTGATCCTTATTTTAGAGGGCGTGAGGAAATTATTTATGAAGTGATTTTGAAGTTGAATTTAAGTCCAATTTATATGTTAAAAAAGATACGAGATCGAAATCCCGTATTTTAAGAGAGAGTCGCCACCTGGTTTAGCTCTACCGGGAATTTGGGGTACAATATTTTTACCGGGTGGTTAGACCGTACCTTAAAACAGAGATTTCGAGTTCGGATGATGTTACCTACTCTTCGTTACAAAATCAAGTCATTTTTATTTTAATAAAAACGCCATTTTATTCTTATGCGATTTAAATCTCCTAATTAGAGTTTTTGATTAATATAAGCATACATCACACAGCGCATCAAGCAAAAAGCAGTAAATAAAGCAGATAAATTAATTATTACAAGGCATTACAAATTCCTATATATTTTTCTAGTGCGGAAAAATAAATACCGAGAGACCGAAATCGGATCTCAACCGAACTTACCAATACCAAAATAGCTCCAAATATAATAAATCACAAACAAATAATCATAAATGACACTAAAACAATAATAGCGCAGAAATAAAATTTTATTACGGAGATAAAAAAAATTGGGAATTTTTAGGGTTAAAAAGCATTTTTAGGCATTAAATAGCAATCTAAATAATTAAATAATTAATTAATTAATTAATTTAAACAGATTAAAAATTATTTTAATATATTTCATAATATTTATGATTTTTATAAAATTTTTCGGGTGTTAAACGATGTTAAAAATGCATTAAAATGATAAGACATGGCCAAAAATACAAAATAATATAGGGACCATTTGGTCATTTTTTGCTAGCAGGCCACCTCAGTGAGGTGGCTGGCCGTCTCACTGAGTCAGCCTGGGTGCCACTCAGGCGGCCAACTGTCCACTGAAGTGGCTAGCCAGAAAAAATACCTAAACGGGAAAAAATCGGCATTTTTGCACCCGAAAATTCAAGATTATTGACGTTTTAAATCGTTTCCCACATTATTTTAGTAGATTTAGACTTAAAGCATCAAAATAATTTTGATTTTTTGACTTAGGCGGGAAGAAACCCAAAAATATCGGCGAAAAAGTGGCTGGCCGCTTGAGCGACAAGCAGGTCGATTGAGCGACATGGCTGGCCGACTCACTGAGTCGGTAAGCCGTGTCACTCAGGCGGCCTGCCGGTCACCGGAGTGGCTGGCTGGAATCTCACCGCAAAATCACATGAAGGACGAAAACAAAAGCCAAATGCCCAAAAACCAAGAAAAAACGCAACAAAAAACAAGGAATAACTTAAATAAATAGATTAGATCTCAGAAATTACCTTTAGGCCGTGAATCTATCCTCGAGACTCGAACCAACCCTTGGCAAGCTCTTTTTGACGGTTTTGGTGACGAACAGAGACGAACAGTGATAGATTTAGTGACAGAAATAGCAAGGGATTTAGTAATTTTGAGAAAAGTCTCTAAATCCTAGTTAAAATTGACTTTATCTTGAGTCTAAATCAGTTTTTAGTTGTTTAAAACTAAAAGATCGAGCCCTATAATGTTTAGAAACTAAAAATAATGTGTATTAATTTGGATTTCACCACCTTAAAAGGCTTTCTCTCTCTAGATACTAAAAACCCTAAAAATGGTGATTTCAATGTTTAAATTGGCAAAAGTCTCCAAAAACCAGATAATTTGGGGGGTTTTTATAGACTCAAATCAGTGAAAATAATCCATTTAGTCCCTTAAAATCAAGAATTTTGTAAAAAAATGAGTAAAAATTCAAATTTTAAACAGAGAAAATGCCCAGAAATGCCCAATGTTAGTCTCCGAAGTCAGACCGCATTAGCTAAAGCAGTAAGATCTAGGTCGCATTAACTGACGCGGCCTTGACAAGCAAAGGCGTGGTGTCCCATTTTGAGAGACCAAGTCCAAAAAGGGTCATGGTCACATCACCAACACAGCCGACCGCGCCGGTGACCAGTGGCGGGATTCCGACGACCCGCACCGAAATCCGGCGGGAGAGCGGTCGCTGGCGAGGCCTGAAAAGGAGAAAAAAGAAATTTTTCTCAAAAACAAGGGGGCGACTTTGAAAATTTATAACTTTCACCATGGTTATCCGATTAAAGTGATTTTTTACTTATTGGAAACCGCAGAGAGTCTACATTCTCTGAAAAATAACAGGACTTGCTGAAAATGTTTAAAATTTTGTAGAAAATTGCGAAACAAATTATTGCGCATGAGAAAAAGATAAAGCTCATTTTTAAATGCAACTTTAATTTTTTTAAACGCGGTTAACGTCAAGAGTAGCTTTCAAAACATGATTCGATTCCAAAGGGTAGAACAACTAGTCCGTAAAAGGTTAGAGCAATTTCCATCATCATTCTGCGGGGACACTGAAAAGCCCCTGCTCACACCTGCCTTGTGTGGTATGAGACCCAGCTTGCGAAGGATCTGCGTGTTTGGCAAGGGCGGGATGGGGTTTTCCCCATCCCGCATTAAATACGGGGAGCCTTTGCTTCCCCTATAAATTGAGCTCCATTTCTCCTTTCTTAAATGCACCAATAGCACATTCGAGTCTTGGCTTGAGATTCCAACGAGATATCTCTTAAGTCAACTTAAGAGCAAATTCTTTTATTTTCTGGTGGGTTTTTTGGAGTGGTCTAGTAGCTACTCAAAGCTCTGCGGTTCTTCCTTGTTGGAAGGTTTTCGTTGGTGGGGTTCGTGTTCGTGTGGATACTCATAGAGGCTATCTTATACTTGAAGGCTTGTGTAAGAAGGTTCTGGTAAAGCACGCTTCAACTAGTAAGTCCTCTAATTCTCTTTTAATTATTAAGTCCTTTTACTAAGCATTTTAAGACTTAATAATTATTATGCTTAGGTTGTTTTGCATGCTTAGTTTATTTTATACCTTTACTATAACTTACAGTTATAACGTATTTAAAATAAAATATTTTTTATGCAAGATACAATTTAGAATTATGGTACTCCTAGCCTATGCATGCTAACTCAAGTAGAAAATTAATTTAGTTAACGCTTTAATTAATTTATATGCTACTAATAGGAGTTCCTAAGGACAAGGGACAAAATTTTGAATTTCCATCGAGCCTGTTATGCATGTTCAAAGTGACAGTCAGTTCCCAATAGTGGTATCAAAGCATGCCTATTTAGTACATAATTAAGTTAAAAGTGAACTGAATTTTATTTTCTATATGAAATGATTTAAAGTTTATTAAATTATTTGGAACAATTGATGAACTTAGGCTTTTCATTTCAAGGTTAGAAAATGGATATAGATAATTTCGAATAAGCCTGCTCAACTTACTCAGACTTATCAAAGACCTAATAAATTATATAAATTACATGGGTTATAGATGCTTTCAATTTATATGAATTAAAAGCACGAAATTTATTAGTCCAAGAGAATCCATGTTTCTTCAAACTCGTGCCCGTATATGTTTTGGAAAGTATTGGACAAGGTGTCTACTCCTTATAGGGCCCATCTCCTACCTGGGAACATATATCGGTGCAGCTTGAGTTAACAAAGAGGAGATTAAATATGGACTGATTTATTTTTAGTTTATAAGATGGTTCCTATATATGTTTCTATAACAAAGTAAATATCAAATTATTGAATAAAAGCTTAAAGGAAATGCATTATAAATAAAATAAATAAAATATTTATTATTTTGCATATAATCTAGGTTGATGGAATAATTATAATAAAGAGTTTGAATCCAATTAAGGTTAGACCTTATAAATTAATTCTAAAATCCTCTGAATTAATAAAAATTATTATAAATATGTCAATTTAATAAATCCTAGATTGGGTGAGACGTTTAACACCAATAAAATCCCAACGTAAATATATTAAGGCAAGTTATAAGTCTTCCTTACTCAAATTTATGATACGATCTTGTTCGGCTATAAAGTGTTGTGCAAAATTGAGATAGGGTCTGCCTTAACAAGAATGGGTAGTCTACCATAAAATTGGGGGCTAGCCGCAGGACTGAGAAACGTTCAAGGAGATGCTAATATAAGACCAACCGTCCCTTGGTTTTAGGGAACTTAAATAAATTAGCAATTGCATACGATGAAAATCGAATGGAATTCTAACTACAACTTACTAATATGGCTTGACTCATAAAATTGGGGGTCGCATTAGATTAGCTATAGATGCTATCTACTTGGAAATTTAGCTAGGCTAAACCTCCCGAATTCAATAGAATGGGCTATTGTAAATTTTGAAAAATGGTAGGATAAAAGTATTTAATTTTTTTAAAAAAATTGCCTCATATGGGCTTGCAACAATAACAAAGGGAAACCTTATCTCACCTCGCCCGAGTGTGGAATCAAACCTGCGACCTCTAGGATCACAGCTTCAAGGCTCAACCACTAGACTAAGCCTATTCCACAGGATAAAAGGATTTAATAAAAAAAAGTCCTTATATTAAATACATATACTATATACTAAAGTCTAAACAATATTTTTCTTTTCTTATATCTTAGGTTGAAAATGTGTACATACATGGATACGTATCCCATTATGAATGCACTTATTCAAACACTTTCTCTTGATAAAAATTACTTTTAATGGTCGCAACTATGAGGATTGGTTCGGAGTACTGAGGAAGGATTTGAAAAACTTCTATTTGGATTATGTATTGGATGATCCAAGCCCTGAACATCTGGGTACAGGTTGTTTCGCTCGGGAAAAAAATCATTTTGAAAAACATAAAAGGGACTGTATCTATGTGGTTAATTTAATGGTCAAAAGTATGTCTTCATAATGGCAAGAGCTGTACAAAGAGATGGACTTAAGATCTATGCTCTATCATCTTAAAAGGGTTCATCGTCTTAGAGACTTGATGTTCAAAACAAAGATGTCGAATCATGCCTTAGCCACTGAGCACATCATAAAAGTTTATGATGCCTCAGAGCAGTTAAGAGAACTTGGGATACCATGCAGTGATGATACTGTAAAGACAGCCATGTTGGAAGCTTTACCCAAAAGGTATAGGGATTTTAAGAAAGACTTTGCCAAACCTGGTAAAAGTTATTCTATATCCCATATGATTAACATGCTGGAGCAGTTTGAAATTGAGCATAGGAACGAGCTGCAATATCAACTGCAGACTGAGGACCTTAAATTAAAAAGGTTAAAAGGTTTAAATATCAAAAGATTACTCATTGCTTGTGAAGAAGAAAGAAGAAACCCTGATGTTAATTCTGTTAAAGCTGGTTGGACCATGCAGAAAACAGATGTGGCTTTAGTTTCTAGCAATTGAAGATAAAACGTAAAAGGGCTTATACTTCAGGTATGTTTGTAATTGAAAATTATGCTACTTTTCCTTATGAATCAACTTAAGTATTGGATATTAGTTGTGGTTCTCATATCTGTACTTTTGTGTAGGGACTAAGGAACGGTAAGAAGCTTGCAAAAGGGGAGATGGACTTGCATTGTGAAATGGAGCAGGAGTTGCTGCATTAACCATAGGAAGCTTTAATCTTATTTTGCCTAGTGGCTTAGTGTTACTTTTGAATAATTGTTACTATATTTCGAATGTTACTAAGAATATTATCTCTGTTGTGCATTTACCAGCAGAGGAATTTGAAGTTTTATTTTCGAATAATAATTGTCATATTCGTTTAAACAATGTTCTTTATGGCTATAGGATGTTGAATGGTGGCATTTATGTTCTTGATACTAAAGTAGAAGTTTTTAATAGAAACAATGTGAAGAAAGTTAAATTAGATAATGAGAAATCTTTCTACTTGTGGCATTATAATTTAGGCAATATAAACAAAGATCGCTTAACCAAGTTATACAAATATGGAGACTTAGGCCCAATAGACGTGGAGTCTTATGGTGATTGTGAGCCTTGTTTAAAAGGGAAAATGATGAAGTTACCCTTTAAGGAAAAGGTGAATGAGCCACTAGTACATTGGAAATTATACATATAGATATGTGTGGTCCAATGAGTGTTAAGGCACTAGGAGGATACTCCTACTTCATAACCTTTATGGATGATTATTCACGATATGGTTATCTGAACTTAATGAAGCACAAGTCTGAAAGTTTTGAGAAGTTCAAAATATTCAGAAATGAAGTAGAGAAACATCTTGAGAAAAGTATTAAAGCACTTCGATCTGATCGAGGTGGAGAATACTTAAGTATAGAGCTTTAGGATTATCTAAAGGAAAACCGGATAGTTCCCCAGTTGACCCCTCCTTATACATCTCAACATAATGGAGTGTCTGAAAGGAGGAATCAGACTTTATTAGACATGGTTCGGTCCATTATGAGACAAGCAGATCTAAGTAAATCCTTTTGGGGATATGCACTAGAGAGCGCAATTTATGTATTAAACGGAGTGCTCTCTAAATTAGTTGACTTTACGCCTTAAAAAAGATGGTGTAATAAAATACCATCTTTGAGTCACCTAAGAGTATGGGGTGTCCTGTTATGGTAAAGAGGATAGCATCAGATAAGCCGGATGCTAAGTCTGACAAGAGTCTATTCATTGGACATCCAAAGGAAACTATTGAATATTTATTTTACCAACCCGAAGCACATAAAGTATTTATGTCTCGGAGTGCTCACTTTTTGGAAAAGGAACACTTACTTGAAAAAGTCAGTGGGAGCAATATTGACTGGAAATTCAAGAGGAAGAAACAGATAATCAACTGATTGACCCCGTTCTAAATACACCAGTGGGTGTGATCTAAGAATAGCCTATCAAAACATAATCATTATGAAGATTAGGTCTTGTTCATAAAGGTCCTGAAAGATATGGTTTTATAATCTTGGATGATATGGAACTATATCTCATGGAAGATGATGAACCAAGAACCTTTGATGAAGCAAAAAGATCAGATTCTGATAAATGGCTTGAAGCCATGAAATGGAAATGGATTCCATGTATGAAAACCAAGTTTGGAAATCGGTCGATGCACCAAAAGGGGTTAGACCTATCGGGTGTAAATGGGTCTTCAAGAAGAAGACTGACATGGATGGTAATGTAATTACCTATAAGGCAAGGTTGATTGCAAAAGGTTATAGTCAACATGAAGGTGTTGACTATGATGAAACTTTCTCATCGATAGTCATGCTTAAATCTATCAGAATACTCCTCACCATTGCAACTCATTATGATTATGAGATCTGGCAGATGGATGTTAAAACAACATTTCTAAATAAGGATTTGAACCAGGATGCCTATATGACACAACCTGAGGGTTTTACATCTCAAAACAGCTCGAAGGTATACAAATTGCAAAGGTCCATTTATGGACTTAAGCAAGCTTCCAGAAGTTGGAATATTAGGTTTGATCAAACAATCCATGAACTGGATTTCTGTCCAAACATTAATGAGCCTCGTGTTTAAAAGAAGGTTAGTCGAAGTGCAGTTATTTTATTAGTATTGTATGTTGATGATAATATAACTAATAGGAAACGATATTTCTCTTCTTCAAAATATTAAAATATGGTTGTCAAGGAAGTTCTCCATGAAAGACCTTGGAGAAGCAGCATTTATACTAGGTATAAAGATCTATAGAGATAAATCCAAGAGGCTGTTAGGTCTTTCTCAAAGTACATATGTAGACAAGGTACTAAATAGGTTCAACCTTGAGCATTCAAAGAAAGGTTATCTCCCGATGATAAAGGGATATCTAAGACTGGGTGTCCAAAGACAGCTCAGGAAAGAACACGCATGAAGGATATACATTATGCATCCGTAATAGGATCTATCATGTATGCTATGATATGTACTAGGCCACATGTCTCTCAAGCTTTGAGCTTTACGAGTAGTTATCAATCAGATCCAGGTGAAAAGCATTGGATGGCAGTCAAGGCAATTCTTAAGTACTTGAAAAGGACTAAAGATGAGTTCTTGATATATGGAGATGGTCACCTTATAATTAAAGGTTACACCGATGCGAGTTTTCAATCTAACAAGGATGACTTTAAGTCTCAGTCAAGTTTTATATATGTGTTTAACAGAGGGGCAGTATGCTGGAAAAATTCCAAGCAGGAAACTATTGCTGATTCAACCATGGAGTATGAGTACATTGCTACTTGTGAAGCAGCAAAAGAAGCTGTGTGGTTAAAGGGATTTATTGGTGATCTCGGTATGGTGCCTGAGATTTTTGATCCAATTACTTTGTATTGTGATAACAATGGTGCCAGAGCTTAGGAAAAGGAACCACGGTCTAACAAAAAAAATAGACATGTACTTAGAAACTACCATATAATTAGGGAGATTGTTGATACTAAGATGATAAGATTAGAATATGTCCCCACTGATTAGAACCTCGCAGATGGTCTGACAAAGCCATTGATGCAAGTCAAATATGACTAGCATGTGAAAGCATATGGAGTAAGGCATATGGCTAACTGGCCTTAGTGCAAGTGGGAGTTTGTTAGATATGATGTATGCCCTTAAGGCAATTAGGGCAATATATCATAATTATGTATTGGTACGAACAATTTGTTTAATTAATAAAGGCATTTAATCTTTGGTTTATATCAATGTGTTCATATATATTGTGACTGGTTAAAATATATTCATTGATATCTTTGTACAAAGGTCCTTGACATAATATATAGTGTGAAGTGAGAGATATTATAGTGGGACTATGTGTAGTGAGACCTGCTTCATGTGCAATTATGATTATATCTAAACTATCCCTAGTCATAGTTTCATCAAGAAAGGATATTGATGGAACAGTAAGATTAGCATGTGATCTACTCTCTTGGAAAGGGTCCAAGCAATTAACCTCCTAAAATTGAAGGTGGTGCCTTGAGCTTGACACATGGATACATCTGGCAGATATATTGGAGACTGCAGTAAGATAAACACTTGGTCTATATATCAATGTGTTAGTGTTTATCTTCATGCAGTAGCTTTGTAAATATCCTCATACTTGAGATATTAGTTACCTTGTGTGGTCATAAAATAAAATATTTATTTAAATTGGAGAGAGAGAGCTAAAAATATCGGACTGCCTAAAAATGAGGGTTGGACCCTTCACAAATAGGCCCTACAAGCCTAGACGAGTGCCAATGGCACTCGTGGGGTGCAGACAGCGCAAACTGGCTTGCGCTAGCCTGCACCAGAGGCCACCCGCGAGCTGGGATTGAGAGAGTCCCGCGAGGCCCAGCCCATGGGATAAGGAAGGCTCTCAAGAGCCTGCCATACGTAGGCCATGCCTCCCGTGAGTTGGGCCCATGAGAAAGCCCATAAAGCCCTACCTGAGGGACAAGGCAGGCTCGCAAGAGCCTGCCATGTATGGCATGAGACCCGGCTTACAGAGGAAGCTAGGATGGCATAGGCAGCATGCAGATCCTATAGGATCTGCGTGTTTGCCAAGGCCGGGATGGGGTTTTCCCTATCCCGCATTAAATTCGAGGAGCCTTTGCTCCCCCTATAAATTAAGCTCCATTTCTCCTTTCTCAAATGCACCAATAGCTCATTCGAGTCTTCACTTGAGATTCCAACGCGATATCTCTCAAGTTAACTTAAGAGAAAATTCTTTTATTTTTGGGTGGGTTTTTTGGAGTGGTCTAGCAGCTACTCAAAGCTCTGCGGTTCTTCCTCGTTGGGAGGTTTTGATTGGTAGGGTTCATGTGGATACTCATAGAGGCTATCCTATACTTGGAGGCTTGTGTTAGAAGGTTCTGCTAAAGCACGCTTCAACTGGTAAGTCTTTTAATTCTCTTTTAATTATTAAGTCCTTTTATTAAGTGTTTCCAGACTTGATAATTATTATGCTTAGGTTGTTTTGCATGCTTAGTTTATTTTATACATTGACTATAACTTAGAGTTATAACATGTTTAAAATAAAATATTTTTATGCTAGGATATAATTTAGAATTATGGTATGCCTAGCCTATGCATGTTAACTTAAGAAGAGAATTAATTTCGTTAAGCCTTTATTTAATTTATATGCTACTAATAGGAGTTCGTAGGGACAAGGGACAAAATTTTGAATTTTCGTCGTGCCTATTATACATGTTCAAAATGACTTTCAGTTCCCAACAATGTTGCCCTTTTCCTTTGAAGGGTTTCTTTGTCATTTTACCTAATAAACAAGGTTCGCATGCCCGTAAGACTCCTAGTCTATTGGGCCCAAGTCACCATCTTTGTGTAACTTAGTTAAGCGGGTTTTGTTTAAATGGCCTAAACAATAATGCCATAAGTTGGATGATTTGTCTTTATCTAATTTCAATCTCTTAGCATCATTCATATTAAATACTTCAGCTTTAGTATTTAAAACATATATGCTATCAATCAAAATTCCATTGCCATAAAGAATACTATTTTTCGAATTTTACAATCTTTATTATTAAATAAAACTCCAAATCCTTCTGCTGCTAAACATGTAACAGAAATAATATTCTTAGTCACAACTGGAATATAATAGCGCATTTATTTAATTCTAAAACTAGGCCACTTGGCAACTTGAGACTATATGTTCCTACAGCTGATGCAGCAACTCGTGCTTCATTTCCAACTCGTAGGTCCAACTCTCCTTTAGCCAGCCTTCTACGGTTCCCCAACCCATGCACAAAAGTACAGATATGAGTACCACATCCAGTATCTAATACCCATGTAGACTTAGAAGCAACTGTAGTGAAATTTTCAATCACGAACATACCTGAAGCAGTTCCCTTTTCAGGGCTCTTCTTTATATGCTTAAAGATAGGTGCCTTGCAATCCCTTTTCTAGTGTCCTTGTTTTCCACACTGGAAACATACATTCGCAGCTCCTTTCTTATTTTTCTTCTTCTTATTGATTTTCTTCTTAGCCTTCAGCCCCTTCTTTTCTAAGTCTTACCCTATGAAGGTATGGTTTTCTTAACCATTAGCAGCCTTTTCTGATCCTGCTTGATCTTAGGTTCTACTATTGTGAGCGGGCGACTTTTTCCAGTTCCTTAAGGGGCGGTGAAAAACAAGCCCAAGGAAGCGAGCCGGAGGATGGATCCTCATTTTAGCATGATGGAAAGATAGACTGATAAAATCAATGTTGATGTTGAATTTAAGTCCAATTTATAGGTTAAAAAGATACGAGACCTGAAATCTTGTATTTTAAGACAGAGTCGCCACCCAGTTTAGCTCTACCGGGAATTTGGGTACGATATTCCCAACGGGTGGTTGGGTCGTACCTTAAAAAAGAGATTCTGAATTCGGATGATGTTGCTTACTTTTCATTTATTAAATCAAATCGTTTACATTTTAATAAACGCAACTTTAGTTCTTATGCGATTTAAATCCAATTAATTTTTAGATTTTTTGGTTTATATAGCCATACATCACACTTTAAGCAATAAATAAAGCAAGTAAATAAATTATTATATGCTTTAAAAATACCTATACATTTTCTAATGCCGGAAAAGTAAAAGAATGGATAAATAAAGCGAATAGAGAGAGACCAAAATCGGGCCTCAACCGAACTTACCAACACCGAAATGGCTCGAAACACGATAAATAAATCACAAATAATCACAAATAATAAAAGGCAGAGAAGAAAATTTTATTATGGAGAAAAACATTTTTTGGAAATTTTTAGACTTAAAAAGGCATTTTTTAGGCATTTAATGACTATTTAATGAATTAAATAATAAATAAATAATAATAATAAATCAGATTAAAAATAATTTTAATTTATTCCAAAATTTTTATGATTTTTAGAAAATTTTCGGGTGCAAATCGGTGAGAAAAACCGAAAAATGACTAAAAAAGAACCGAAAAGGAGCTAAAAGCAAACTCAGACAGACAATGCTATAATGACTGCCTACACCGCTATCACTATAGTGGCCACCGCTATAGCTATAGAGGTCGTCGCTATAGCGACGGCGGCCAAGGCTATAACTATAGCCTTGTCGTCAAAATTCGCTTTTAAGGGGGAAACTAGGTGTAATCAACTATGTTTTAAGTTGTAATCAACTATATTTCAACAGATCTAGACTTAAAACACACAAATAATGTTGATTTTATGGATTTGGGTAAGAAAATACCCAAAAATCATAAAAAAAAATGATGTAACCTCGATAGGGGTAGGATTCATCGCTATAACTATAGCCTTCACTGTTATAGGAGTAGCGGCCAAGGCTATAGGAATAGCGATGGAGGCTATCCCTATAAAGGTCAGACCATTTTCTGACGATTTCACAAGAATACCAAAGGAAAGAACAAGAGCAAGCACTAAAATCACCAAGAACAGCAGCAAAACGCGATAAAAAGAAGTAAATAGATAATGGAACTCAGTTTTGTTACCTCTAGGCCGTGAATCTAACTTTGGAGACTCGAATCAACCCTTGACGAGGTCTTTTTGATGATTTCAGACGAAATGGTGATGGAATCAATGACGAAATCAGTGACGGAAAATTTAGGTCGAATTTAAGAAAAGTATCTAAAAACCTATTTAATCCGTATTAACCTATGATTTCTAATTGATTTTAGTATTTAAGCTACGAGATTAAGCCTAAAAACAACTAAGAAACCAGATTAGGATGGATTAAACCCAGATTCTATGCTTTTATTAAGCATTCTCTCTCTAGTTCCTCACTTTCTCACTCTTGTTCTTATTTCTCTCTAAGAATCTGATTTCTAATTCTAATTTCTGGAGAAAAAGTCCCTTTCTTCTCTCTCTTAGATGGGTTTAAATACTCCCACACTAAAAAAATCACCGACTTTGATGAATTTTCAGGGAAAATACATGTCCCAATAGCAATGAGAGATATGGAAAAGAGTGACACGGCCAAAAAATGGTAGTGCCAAAACTACTGCCGCCGGCGGCCATCGCTACCATGGTAGCGGGAAATGCTACCATGGTAGCAAGGGCTAGCCACCCCGGCGGTATTTACCGCCACAATGGTGGCGGTGACAGCCACCACAGCCGCCAGCGGCAGCAACAAGGGGAAGGGAGCAAGGGTTAGGTTAGGGTTTCTAGGGTTCCGACTTTAAATACTCATAGCTTTCACTATGGTTATCTAATTAAGGTGATTCTTGACATTCCGGAAAGCTTGGAGAGTCTAGAAAGAGTCTAGAATCCAACGACATAAATAAGACTCACTAAAAATGTTTTAATTTTAAAGAAAATTGTGAAACCAATTACTGCGCACGAGCGAGAGAAAACGGTTAATTAAAAAGCATATAAATGATATTTAAGCACGGTCAAAGGTCCAAAATCATCAAAAAGGTACTTGCCAATTGTGATTCAACCTTCAAAGAATAGAACAACTAGTCCATAAAATGTTAGAGCAAAATGTCATCATCGTTCGGAACCCAACTGCGACTGATTCTAATCGGTCGGAGGAGGAGCAAGAGGAGGAGGAGTACCCTCAGATAGAACCCCACTAACTGGCAGAATATCAGACATGGCAGACAGAGCAGATTCTGAAACTGAAACTGAAATCAGTAACCGATGAACCAAATAATGATCGTGTCGGAGCCAAAGAGGATTGTGACGGCGAGAACGTCTCGACCTAACTAGGAAATCGGAAGATAATCAGCCCGAATCGAACCATGAATGAAATGGGTGATAACATAATAATTCGAGAGATGAATGCCATATATACAGGGGTGGTTTAGAGAGGTAGAGAGCAGAAAAGCTTATGATGCGAAGCTTAACCCTAAAATAAGTGAGACGCGCACACCCCTTGCCATGCCTAGCAAACTAGATACGGTTCCCCGGGACTCAAACAATCTCAGACATTTTGTTCAATTCCCCCTTCAAGTGAGGGGAGGGTAGAGGCAAGCGAAAGAAATATAAAAGTCGGCCACATGCGGCCTATACATGAAGTGTGTATGCATGAGCACAACACAAGTAACACACAAAAGCCAATAAACCTCTTCCAACCTTATGATTCCCGCACAACGCTGTTCAAAAGATCTGGGGGTAACTCTAGTGCAAATGAATGATAAGAGAGTAAGCGACCTAAATCTAAATTGTTTTGGTGAACTTAAGGGGAAGTTGTTATGGCTAGATTCCATGTAACTCAGCCACTCCTCAAATGAGTGCAATCGCAGGAATTACACATTGGTTAAAACGAGTGAGCCACCCACAAATATCCCCAATTCCTAGCGGGCATGAGGTATACAAGTGAGCTTCACGGAGGTGAAATAATGGCACCTTAAACCTAGTATCTAACTACGCGATGGATTCAAAAGGCATAAGAAATAAAGCTTTGATTTAAAAATGATTTAGGCACATCATCAAAATCCATTAACCAAATTTTGGAAACGAAAGTGATTTTCCAAATTTTGAGTTAACAGGTAATCCCCAGCAGAGTTGCCACTGTGTGCGGGCGACCTTTTCCCCATCCCTTAAGGGGCGATGAAAAACGAGCCCGACGAAGCGAGTCGGAGGATGGATCCTTATTTTAGCATGATGAAAAGATAGACTGATAAAACCGATGTTGATGTTGAATTTAGGTCCAATTTATAGGTTAAAAAGATACGAGACTTGAAATCCCGTATTTTAAGACAGAGTCGCCACCCGGTTTAGCTCTACCGAGAATTTGGGTATGATATTCCCATCGGGTGGTTGGATCGTACCTTAAAACAGAGATTCCGAGTTTGGATGATGTTGCTTACTTTTCATTTATTAAATCAAATCATTTACATTTTAATAAACGCGACTTTAGTTCTTGTGCGATTTAAATTCAATTAATTTTTAGAGTTTCGGTTTATATAGCCATACATCACACTTTAAGCAATAAATAAAGCAAGTAAATAAATTATTACATGGCTTTACAAATACCTATATATTTTTCTAATGCGGGAATAGTAAAAGAACGGATAAATAAAGCGAATAAACATAGACCGAAATTGGGCCTCAACCAAAGTTACCAACACCGAAATGACTCGAAATACGATAAATATATCACAAATAATAAAAGGTAGAAAAACAAATTTTCTTATGGAGAAAAACATTTTTTGGGAATTTTTTAGAGTTGAAAAGGCATTTTTTAGGCATTTAATGGCTATTTAATTAATTAAATAATAAATAAATACAAATAAATCAGATTAAAAATAATTTTAATTTATTCCAGAATTTTTACGATTGTTAGAAAATTTTTCGGGTGCAAATCGTTGAGAAAAACGTGAAAATCGGCTAAAAAAAAACCGAAAATGAACTAAAAGCAAACCCAGACAGACAATGCTATAATGACAGTCTTCGCTGCTATCTCTATAGTGGCCACTACTATAGAGGTCGCTGCTATAGCGACAACGGCCAAGGCTTTAACTATAGCCTTGTCGTCAAAATTCGCTTTTAAGGGGGGAAACCGGGTGTTTTTACATCCATAAACTTGAAATCATTGAAGTTTTAAGTCGTAATTAACTATATTTCAACATATCTGCACTTAAAACATATAAATATTGTTGATTTAATGGATTTGGGTAAGAAAATACCCAAAAATCGTAAAAAAAAATGATGTAACCTCTATAGGGGTAGGGTTCACGGCTATAGGAGTAGTGGTGAAGGCTATCCCTATAGAGGTCAGACCATTTTCTGACAATTTTGCAAGAACACCAAAGGAAAGAACAAGAACAAGCACCAAAATTACCAAGAACAGCAGCAAAACGCGAAAAAAAGTAGTAAATAGATAATGGAACTCAGTTTTGTTTCCTCTAGGCCGTGAATCTAACTTTGGAGACGCAAATCAACCCTTGACGAGGTCTTTTTTACGATTTCAAACGAAATGGTGACGAAATCAGTGACGAAAAATTTAGGTCGTATTTAAGAAAAGTCTCTAAAAACCTATTTAATCCGTATTAAACTATGATTTCTAATTGATTTTAGTATTTAAGCTACTAGATTAAGCCTTAGAACAACTAAGAATCGAGATTAGGATGGATTAAACCCGGATTCTATGCTTTTCTTAAGCTTTCTCTCACTAATTCCTCACTTTCTCACTCTTGTTCGTATTTCTCTATAAGAATCTGATTTCTAATTCTAATTTCTGGAGAAAAAGTCCCTTTCTTCTCTCTTAGATGGGTTTAAATAATCCGACACTCAAAAAATTACCGACTTGGATGAATTTTCGATAAAAATACGTGTTTTAATCGCGAAGAGAGAGAGGGAAAAGAGTGATACAGCCAAAAAATGATCGTGCCAAAGCTACCGTCGCCTGCACAGCGGTGGCCGATACAGCTATGGTGGCCACTGCTACTATGGTAGCAAGGGGTGGCTACAACGGGGGTGGCCACCCTAGCGGCGGCCAGCGCACAACAGTGGCGGTGATGACCACCATCGGTAGCCACCGCCGCTGGAGGGCACGCCACCGCTGCCGCCGGTGGGGAAGCGAGCAAGGGTTAGGTTAGGGTTTCTAGGGTTCTAACTGGGGTTCCGACTTCAAACGCTCATAACTTTCACTAAGTTTATTCAATTAAGGTGATTCTTGACATTTTGAAAAGCTCAGAGAGTCTATAATCCAATGACATAAATGAGACTCACTGAAAATGTTTGAATTTTATAGAAAATTGTGAAACCAATTACTGCACGCGAGCGAGAGAAAACGGTTAATTACAAAAGCATATAAATGATATTTAAGCACAGTCAAAGGTCCAAAATCATTGAAAAGGTACTTGTCAAACGTGATTTGGCCTTCAAAGAATAGAACAACTAGTCCGTAAAAGGTTAGAGCAAAACGTCATCATCGTTCCATGGGTCACCGAAAAGCCCATGCTCACAACTGTTTTCAACATGTTGATCAATTCTAGGATTATCGTATCAATCTTGTTCATGTAATAATTAGTCACAAACTATGAATAAACATCAGTGCGCGAAGTCAAAATGAGATGTAAGCTCAACTCATGATCCATGACAAATCCCAATCGACCAAGTTTCTCGACATAGCCAAGAAGTTTTAAAACATCCTAAGAAGCTGAAGTATCAGCCTGCATCTTAGTCCCAAACAAAGTCTTGCGGTGTCAAACCTCTCAGACCTTGCTTGCTCAGAAAAGAGCTCCTCAAGATGGAGAATCATGGTATCGAGATCCATATTCTCATGCTATTTCTGAAGCTCAGGATTCATGGTTCCCAACATTAAACATATTACAAATTTAAGATCTTTCTTATGCTTCTTCCACGCCTCATGTTCCTCATGAGCGCCAGCATCAGGTTCATCAAGAAGGGACTCATCCAAAACATAAGCCAAGCCTTCGTCTTTGAGGATTATCCTCACCGTCTTGAACTAATCAATAAAATTGGTACCATCCAATTTGTTCTCAAGAATAGCGCGAAATTTTATGTTTGTAGTCATATTCAACCGAGATATAAGAAAAGAATTACTACTTTAGACTTAGTTCTTGTACATGCATTTAATTTAAGGTCTTTTAATTAAATACATTTTCCTACTATTTTATTTAAAGTTTATTCGAAAACATAATAGCCCCTTCTATAGTCTTTCGGGGAACATGGTCTAACTATTCTCCTTAGTAGGTAGCATCTATAACTCATTTAAGCTAACTCCCGCTATCACGAGTCAAGCTAACTTAAATAGCTATAGGAGGATCTAGCCCATTTGTATCTAATGCAATTGCTAATTCGTTTGAGTTCCAACCAATGGACGTGCATAACCAATTATATGACTCCTCAAATGATGACTCCAGCCCGGCATTAGCTCCGATATTACGGATAACTAACCCAGTTCGGTTAAGACTAAACCCTAATTTGAATCATGTGAACAGACGATGTTAAAGAAGGAGGCATGCGGTGCATGAAGCAATTCACTCAATAAAAAGGCCTAGAATCACATATTCGATTTTTAGGAAGACTAATTTTGTCTTAATAGTTTAATGGGGATTTATTGGTGCAACAGGTCTGGCCTAATCTAGGAATCATACATGGACATGATTATGAAACTATAACTAATTCCAGGCTAAAAGGAATTAGTAGGCCCAACCTAGGGGTCATGCACTAGTAATTCATAATCATTCCATCATGCAAGACTCCACAAAGCATGCAAAACAAACAAGGGGGTTCTTTGTTCAAGTTCTTGCACCTATGTCTATAAGTTTTAATTTAACAATTTAACTTTCATTTGTAAAACCATATAACGAATCCAATTCATTATACTAGAAATCAACTAATTCAAAACAGTCCCTTTGGTAATTAGAATCTAGAACCGATGGAAATTCCCAGGTAGGAGAGGCCCCCTTCAAGTAAATGAGCAGCCATGTCCAATCCTTGCCAGAACAACCACGGGCCCTTCTAACTCAGTTAACCATAAACTAATTAAATTAAAGATTTCGTTCTTTTCTAATTTAAGAATTATTCCACTTAATTCAAAAATTAAAGCATTTACATTTCAAGTAAAACATCATTAATTCTTAGATAACTACCCTGACTAAGTTTGAGCAACACTTAATCTAGTTATCACAACATTTTCTATTGCAAGAAATAAATTCCTAGGCATGGCATAGCATACTCGAAAATATTTCATACAAAATCAGACCTAGCATATTTCTAGTCAATCATACAATTGTATTAGGCAGGCTCATGATACCACTATTGGTCTAAATTCGCGGGTTTGAACATGCAAAGCAGGCATGGAGGAATTTCAAAATTTAATCTAAAGTCCAAGGATCTCCTAAGCATGGCATGATTGACAATATTACTAGTCTAAAATTATTCTAGGCCATAAACACCTATTAAAAGGACCTAATAATAATTTAACCACTTACCAATTGAAGCGTGATTTTCGTAGTTGACAGAAAGACCCCTCAGCTACGTGTAAGACTCTAAAGCAGAAGCCCTCTATAAATAGTCCTCACGAGCAACACCGACCAAAACCTTCTAGAAATGGAGTACCGATAAATAAGCGGAAGACAGCTAGATCTTCCCTACTAATTTATTCTACAAGAAATTCCCTTAGTTTTCTATTCAAAGTAAATATGTCTTTCGACAGATTACTTATGAGAACTAGAACAACTAAGAAAATAAGAGAGAGAGAGCAAGAGAAAAGAATTATGGACGAAAAATAAGGAATGAGGAGGCTTCTATTTATAGTGGTTAGGAGATAATCAAAAGATAATAAAGTCTCCAACCTCAATCAATTAGAATTAAAATAAAAAAAAAAGGCAAAAAGGTTATTTAGTAACTTAGCAGAGTTGGGCAACAACTTAAACACTGGGAGCTTGCTTAGGGAGCAAGCTCCCAGTTGGACTGGAAGACTACTAGCCATTCGGCCAACAGCTGCTCCATGTGCAGCTTGAGCATTGGCTTGCGCATGGTGCGCAGCCCCTTATGGGATGCGCTCCACGCAGCGCAAGCCCAAATGGGCGGCCTTATGGGTTGCGCGCTTGTGCAACACATTTGGGCTTACGCATGCGTGCATGCAGCCCGCTTGCGCGTGCCCTATGGGCCATGTGCAGCACTATTCCAAATAGTGTTGCCATGTGGCCCATACACAGGCCTATCTATGTACTGTCCCACAGTACATTTATAGCCCCACTCGCGCAGATTTAACTAATATCTAATTTTAATAAATCTCGCTAAATTCCAATTCCATATTCCCTTTATTTATTTTAACCTCCTTATTATTTAATAGGTTCACTGATCCAACCAGTGAATATTGGTCTAACCAATATTATGGTCTAACCATATATTTTGCTCTTGTAGATTAGACCTAGTCTAACGGTTCTTTACATGGCTCGGTCATAACTCAAAGTGTGTGATCTTATAGGATCCCGAAATATCAAGCTGTCAAAAGTTTAACCTCGCTCAATTCCTTTTAGGAATTGACAGGCTTGGAGCTCTAGACTGTTGTGGACTCCGATTACTTTGATCGGTCATATTGGCTCTCTAGCATAGGGCATATGGCCCGTCAATATTCAGAATTATGACTTAATCCCGATTCTGCAATAGTATCAATAAAATTCACTCCTATCAGTGGTTAAGCACCATCTGGTTTCTAGGACTCGGTTTAAGTGTTAGTCCACTAGTAGCCTTAATGGCTACCCTAGTTTTTAGTCTTGCTACAAAATTTCACCACTCAACCATATTAATGTGTTGATTAGGATCTAATCTTGTCAACTCATACTCTGATCAGAGGTTTACGAGTGTGTCACTTCCAATAAGTGGCCAAGGTACATCTCCTTTATATTGCTATAATGGAGTGATAGATTTCATCTTGACTACTCAGCTTACCAATGGATAGACATCAACTATACCCGTAATCATCCGTATCATCAAGTCTATAGAATGCTTAGGCATGACCCAAAGTATAGCAACATTTGAACAAGGTAACAGGTATCTCAAGTTTAAGGATATTCGTATTACTATTGCAATGAGACGATAAAACACCAACACATAATATAGATTACTGAGTGTTGTCTCACAGCGGTCTCCAATGTATTTCCCTGAATACATCCATGTGTTATATGCTACTCTGATTCAGATTCAAGAGGTATAACGACACATGCTAGTCTATTCGTATTCATCAATGTCCAGTCTTGATGATACTATGACTGGGGATATTTAGACAGATCATAATTGAACACGAACCAGTTCTCACTAACATAGTCTCAATATGCCCTTGCAATACGTGCTATGATTATGTCATGGACTTTTGCAAACACATCAATGAATATATTCTAAACCAGTCATAATATATTTTCACAGTCATTGATATAACAAAAGAATGCCTTTATTAATATAATGTTGTTCGTACAAATAAACTAACTAAGATATATCGCCCTAATTGCCTCTAGGGCATGCATCATATCTAACATATACCAGCATTATACTAGATGTGATATACATCTATTTTATGAAAGAAACCAAAGAAAAATCACATTATACCATGTTTATACCAGCTGTGATTAAACAAAATCATAATCAAACAAAAAATACATTTATACCAGCATTATATCAGGTCTGAAAAGCAAAACCAACCATAAGGATCTATTTTATGAATGAAATCAAACAAAAACCACTTCATACCAGCATTATAACAGGTGTGAAGAACCAAAACCAAAACCATATGTTTTATGAAAGAAATTAAAAAAAACTACTTATATTAGCATTATACTAGGTGTGAAGAACCAAAATCATAAGAATCTGTTTTTCTGAAAGAAATCAAACAAAAACCACATTTATTCGGGCATTATACCATGTGTGATTAAACAAAATATTAAACATCTATGTTATGAAAGAAATCAAACAAAAACCACATTATACTAGCATTATACCAGGTTTGAAAAGTAAAACCAAACACAAGCATTTATTTCATGAATGAAAACAAACAAAAACTACTTTATACCAGCATTATACCAGGTGTGAAGAACCAAAACCACAAGCATCTATTTTATGAAAGAAATCAAATAAGAATCACTTTATGCCAGCATTATACCAAGTGTGAAGAACTAAAACCATAAGAATCTGTTTTTTGAAAGAAATGAAACAAAAACCACATTTGTACCAGCATTATACCACGTGTGATTAAACAAAGCATTAAACATCTATGTCACGAGAGAAATCAAACAAAAATCGCTTTATACCAGCATTATACCACGTGTAAAAAATTAAACCAAACATAAGCGTATATTTTATGAATGAAATCAAACAAAAATCACTTTATACCAGCATTATACCATGTGTGATTAAACAAAACATTAAACATTTATTTTATGAAAGTAATCAAACAAGAATCACTTTATGCCAGCATAATACCATGAGTGATTAAACAAAAACATTAAACATCTATTTTATGAAAGGAATCACAAAAACTATTTTATACCAGCATTATACAAAGGTGTAACAAAACAGTAAACATCTATCTGATGGAAGAAATAAAACAAAAATCACTTCATACCAACATTATACCAACATTATATCAGGTGTGAAAAACAAAACGAAAATAAGCATATATTTTATTAATGAAGTCAAACAAAAATCACTTTATACCAGCATTATACCAGCATTATACCAGGTGCGAAAGATAAAACATAAGATAAGCATCTATTGTATCAGAAGGAGGAGTTTGATTTCTTGGTCTTTTCTGTGTCATTTTTGTTGTCATATTTAACAATCAGAACCATGTCAGACTTAGAATCATGTATTTGAATTACAATTTTGGCTTTACAGTTTCATACCTTCGATTTTCGATGATCTTCTTTAATTTCTTGATCTTGAATGCGTGATTTGCTTCTGTTTTCGAATTCAAAACTTGATCGAGATAGTAACGGCAAAATCATGTAGATGAAAACTGAAACGGAGAGTTAGAGGAGAGTAACAGGAACGTATAGATGTTTTGGAAAAAGAAGGAACATACAGATATTGTGGTTGAAACTTGTTTTGAGTATAAAAGTTGTACTCTAAAGTTCTTGCTGAAATAATCTATGGGCTTTAGCCCATTTATGTATTTTTCCCTGTATATTTTTGTGCGGAGTGGACTACCAACATTGAACCCTTATGCAACATCATATGTTCGAATGTCTAAAAGAGATTTAGATGAAAAAATTGATGTTATTGGAATGACCTCAAAAATTGCTCACAGTAGCGTAACATCCAAACTCTCTCCTTTGGACCTGCACAACTCATGCCACATGAAATAGGCAATATGAAAAAACATGGTTTGCCAATGATAAAACTGAGCCGAAGAATCTCTCTTCTGATAGCTTTGTCATCATAACAAAGCTCAACCAAAACGGCAGACCATCAGATTGCCGATGACCTGTTTGACACAAATTTGATATATCTTCAGACGAGAACCGCTCAATGACCAGTATATTGCAAATAAGGGCGGTTTCGAGGCTACTGCTGGCTCCAACTTGAGGCCATTTTTTTTCTTCTTTTGCTCTTTATTTTTTGAACACTGAAAACAACCACTAATAATCAAAGAACTTTTTTTACCAGCAAATTGGAATGAATAGAACACCACCATTGAAACTATGTATTTCTGGTTTTTTTGTATGGCTGTTTTTTCACAAGGAAACAGGGAAACGGGGTAATTTAAAAACCTTCTCCCGATTGATTTTGTGTCCCATTTTACAGTTAGTGGGACACATGTCATCAATCGAGAGCAGGGTATTCAAAAAACCCAGCCCAATGTACAATTAGCCGTAATTTATGTAATATTCTTACAGATTCAAACAAGAGAATTTGAGCATTAGGTTTATGCATATATTGAACTACCAAAGTTTTACAAGTAAACCCTGAAACACTTTTGATTTCAAGATCTTCTATACACATTATCATACCTTTGTCAAATTAAAAAAAATGGAAAACAAAACAAAACTATCTTCATGCACTCGAAACCCAGATATACAGAGAACAAGCACCCACACACTATACACCAATATCCAATTAACATATGTATATGATCTCTCCAATGGAAAGGTTTTCTACCTATATACTTCAGATATGCACAAATTCAACAAAAAGGCAGCCATGAAAAACCGGAAATTTCAGGCAGTGGAACAGGACGAAGAGGAACTGGCTTCCCCCATAGCATTCTTTAACTTCACTCCACACTCGGCTATATCTCCAATGTCCAATGAGTCTGGAAGATTTTCAGGAGACTCAAATGGGTCAAACTGCAACCAAAAAACAAAACAATATATTAGGTCTTACAGAAATTACAGGTTGATTTTTTCGAATACAACATCAACTAAACAAACAGGTTAAAATTACTTAATCTACAACTAATCAGTGAATCATAGTCCAAAGAGTGCAGGAATGTAGTAAAGACGGATATTTCTTAGAGCCCCGATTGAAATTAATCTTAACTTGTAGTCTACAAACTCAATATGGATCAATTTTCTGTTTCCATGTGTATGTTTCGGCACACATGTATATATCACTTAAATACACTATACTGAAACCTGTCAAAGTCTATTCAGCAAAATAAGGGAGTGTTTGGGATTGCTTTTCTAAACTGCTTATTTTGAAAGCTCCATTTTCAAGCTTTTTCTATAAGCAGCAGATTTGATTTTGGAAAAAACAAGTCAGATGGTTCTTAATTATTTAGTATGAATGACCAAAATGTGTTGTTCAAAACCAAAATATGTAGTTCTATTCAAAGTTTGTGAGAGCGACTTATTTTGACAGCAGTTTAATAAGTAATGCCAAACTGGCCCTAAGAATAGAACATATAGGAGTCCCAAATATAGCAAATGAAGAAAAAATAAAACTAGTCAAGCCGATAAGCATATGAAAAAATTATAACCACTTTTGTACAGTTGAATTACAGATGGGGAAAAAAATAAAACATGAGTAACGATACTATAGCAATAAAAAATTAACACCTCAGTCCCAACAATAAAAAAACAATATGCTAGTTTGCTACTCATTCCAATTTGCGTTACACTCAATAATGGCTGTTTTCAGTATTCAATATCAGCTACAAGAAATTGCCCAGTGAAATAAGAGACAGAGAGCAAGAAATGAAAAAACTACCTCAAGTTGGTGCAGCATATCAACAGTAGCCTCCAAATCGCCCTTATTTGCAATATACACATCATTAAGCGAGTCATCTGAAATTCCAGGGAATTGCATCTGAAGATACACCAGATGCATATCAAATAGGTCATCCATAATCTGATGATCTGTCATGTCAGATGAGCTGTGTGATGATGAACCATAAAAACCATTAGAAGAGAGATTCTTGTGTGCAGATCCATCACTGACAAAAGATGTTTTTTCATATTGTCTATTATGTGTAGCATGCTCGGCTGATCCAAAGGGAACAGTCTGATTGCTACTGTGTGCAGCTTTTGAGGTAACTTCAGGAACATCTAATTCTCTTTTAGACAGTGGAACATATGATGCTGCATAAGGATTCAATTTAGATAGTCCAGTCTTCATTGCCATAATTCTGAGAGTAGTGAACTGTTAACTCAACAAACCAACAAAAAATTCTGTTATTTGTATGCATAGACAGTACAGCAATAAACAATCTCTTAAGAATCTCATCTTAATTAACAAAGCTATCAAATATCGATAGATCAAGCTTGCATATGGTCCACAGAACATAACAAATATGCTGAATGATCCAACAAGAGGATAATCAAATATCATGATCGTCCAATCCAGTCATTCTGAATCATCAAGTATTTAGCAAAGGCAGAGTAACTGCCAAAAGTCACCAGTCCTTAAATATGAAGGATTTGGAAAACAAATTATTCTCTGATTTAATACCTTTAAAATACTAGTACAATTAGATCATCAATTAATCAACATGAAAATAGCACAGTAATTAAAAAACATTTTCAACTAGAAAAGTTGAGCTAAATGAAAACAATAGAACAGGCCATTTATTTGTGAAGTTAGTATGCTTCAGATTTTCCTTCTTATATGTGTATGTGTTTTTAAAATAGTAACGAATTGGATTGGAAATAACCTCTGTTACTTTTTCTTTTTCATTTGGTTATTAAAATGTTTTGGACAGCCATACATTCCAGGAACACAATAAAACATGCATGCCCAATCTCAGAAAGATCTATCATAAATATGCAACTAATAAGTGTTTGCCACATTTAAAAGCAGAAAAAGGGGTAAGAAATAAGGTTTGGTTCTTCCTATTAACCAGGAGTAAGATGAGGAGAGAAGAAACTAAAATAATTAGCAGTTCATATAAGTTAAAGAAATGCAACTTAACTAACCAAATCAGATTGCCTTTTTCTACATAATTTCCTGTCATTCTTGTCTCGTTATGGAGTAGTAAAACCTAATTTTACAAGTAAAAGAATGTTACGGGCATATTCCTTCAATCCTTTACAAACCAAAAACGATGTTTCAAAACTAGAAACAAAAGGGAAAGATGAGCATTTTAGTAGCAAAAGGAATCCTACGCGAAAATAAGGCCATCACTAACCCTTCAAATTTCAAAAAGATCAAAACATGGATGTTTTTCAAATTGCAAACATTATTCTCCTACTTTCTTTTATTTTTAAAAGAACCAAACACCTTATCTAAATACATCACAACATTTAATACTATAAGATCAAAGACATGATAATGATGTTCAAGAAAAAGCTCGCGATGATTTCTTTTAAAGAAACTACAACCTATTATTCCTTTGCTATCAAAGAAACGAAAGGGGAATAATCTTGTCTCATGCTTTAATCAAACCGATATCACAAATCCAAATAAATTAGTCTTGTTCATGAATACTGCATATTAATCGTGATCGATTCAAAACGATCGGCAAGAAAAGAGAAACAAGAAGATCATACAGAATCAAACGCAAAATTAGGGGAAAAAACGAAACAAATGGCGACGATAATTTCAGCGCGAAAATCGAAGCATTAACAAACAGGAACTTAGAATCATATAAGAAAAAGTACCTAAGATGGAAACAGGAAATTCTCGGAGCTATGAATCCCAATATTTGCAGAATTAGGTAAGAGGATTTCGGATCGAAGAGAGAAAGAAAACAAGAAGGGAAGAAAATGATGCGATTTGATGAGATTCTTAATTTAATGTCACTGTGAAATTACACGCGCGTGCGATAGTAATTTTAATTTTGAGGCTCAAACTAATTAAAGAAATTTAGAGACTCAACAAAATAAGAATTGAGTTTTTATTTATAAAAAAAAGAATTCAGTTTCTAAAAAAAAATAACTGATTTTAAATATTTTTTTTGAAGGACACTGATTTTAAATATTTAATATACATTTAATATGGCGGAAAGTAAAGTAAACAAAAATCTAAAAACCATAAATAAAGAATTTAAAAAGGGGTTTGTGTGGTTATCTTGTATTTTATAAAGTAATTATACTTATTTATTTTTCCCATCATTATATGATTAGTATGAATTTGATTAATTGTAACATATGATAACCCAATACATGAAGTATCCAAGGCAAACTATTTAAAAAGTTGTACAATGAAAATAAAGTCACACACATTATATTTTGAGTGACCGATTTGATAAATAATAAAATTATTTTAAAATAGCAGGAAAAATATATAAAAGTTAATCATCATCAATTTTACTTATAATTTAGATCAACATATTTATTTATTTATTTTTCATTTAATTAAAATAAAGTACACAAAGTTTTCAAGAAAATAAAATTAAAGGAATAGTCACAGTTGTGTTATATAATTATTTTAATTAATTAATTATTATTTTATATTTATTACTAAATTAAGAAATTAGAAGAAAATAACTATCTCAAAAAAAATCAAATAGCTATAGACGATTTAATAATGTATATCAAAATGGAATACATTAAAAAGTAAAAAAAAAAATCATTGTAATAAAAAATTAAATAAAAATTATAATATATTGGGCAAAAAGGACATTAAAGAGTTTTAGCAGCCAGAATATCCTGAAGGTTAAAATCAAGGTACTAAGTTTACAAATAAATTTAGGCATGAAATTCAGTTGTTTAATGATTGACCAATATAATCATATAACCACTGAAATTTAAAATTTACTAAATTGCTTCTTTAACATCTGTTTTTTTTTCTTCACTATCAGCAACAAATAGCATAAATCGTAACAACTGACATTAAGAGTTGCTATAGATGTTATTTTGTGTAGCAAACTGAAATGAAGAATAACCAATAAAAATATAGAATTATTTGGTGAAGTGGATGAGGCGAGCAGAGTGAGAACAGAAGCCACAGCCATGGCTATTCACTGCTCCCTTTCTCTTTCTCTTCCTCTCCGTCTGTTTAGGTTTTTCCTTCTTCTTCATCGCCTGTTTATGTGTCTTTCTTCTTTACATGTTTCCAATGATTACTAACAATTGTCTACTTCCAATTGCAGTTATCCGTGTGGGACGTTGCTGTACCACAAGAATTGCAACTTAAAGGAACAACGGATTATCATATGTTCTTCTTCGTCTTCTTCTTCTATATCCAATTTTTCACATGGATTTTTCAGAAGGGATTTGCTGCTTTTTGGTCTTTCTTCTTCTCTATCCATTGCCTTACCTTCTTCCGGTAACCCTCCGTCCTCCTTTAAATAATGCTGTTATTTTTTATTTATTCGATTCAATTGTAATCTGTACTTTTAATTTGGCAATCTTCAACCTAAAACAGCTCAATTATCCTCTTTATAAACGAACTGATTCGAAGGAATTTATTTTAGGAACCTTGGCGGAGGAAGATGTAAAGATGGATCCACTGGTTGATCAAATTAATGCTTATACTTATTTATATCCAGTTGAGTTGCCTTCTAATAAGTTCCTCTTCAAATGGTACGTTCTCACTCTCCCAGTTTCAGCTCTGCATTTCAAGTTAATTATGTGATTCTCCTCTTTAACTATGCAATCATTTTACTCAGTTTAGTACATGAGACAAAGATTATAAGCTTAGAATCAACCCTATTTGTACTGTGCTCGCCTATTCTTCTTTTGCTGGATTTAGGGTTGTCTATCTCAAATTAGGTAAATGAAACTCAATGATATTGTCAATTGGCTAGTGCAATAGGAAAACACTTTCAGTTTGGCAGAACGAGGGTTACCTTAATCATTAAGTTTAGATACCTCTTCTATTTTATTCATAATTTCTTTTTGTCTGTGGTTAACATTTTAAAGGGTGGTATCGAGAAAGCCAGAACGTTATTCATCAGCTGCTCCATTGTCCCGTAAGTTCTCTTGTTATGCTAATGCAAGTGTTGAAAGTTCCATTAGCATGAGCCTATAGTTAAGCGGTCTCTCGAGCCTAATTTTACATTGAATTCAACTTTGTACAGCTGATGCACGCCTTCGCATTGTGTCAGAGCGAGTTGACATCATTGATAACCTCATAATTTCTGTTACAGTAAGTTCCGTACTGTACAACCCCTGTCCTAGATGTGCAATTTCATTCTTTCCTTAAAGGATTGTGATTTATTACTTCGGTTCAGATAGGTCCCCCAAATTCTCAGTTCATTAAATCCAAGGACAAGAGTAGTTGGACTGCAAAAGATGTTGCTGACTCTGTCTTGTCAGACAAATCTGCTCTGGTAATGTTACTTTTTGATACAAACGTTTATTTTTGTCTGAAACATCATATTTCAATGGTATCTGGCAGTTTAACTGTTCGATTTCTTTGAAAATATTAGAATGTATTATGCTGAAAAAAGGGTTTTCTGCCTCTGTATCTTCAGAATTAAACCGCAATCGAAATCTTCTGTTTTTGCAGCGTGTAACCTCAAGTCAGCGTTTAGCAGAGAGTTCTCTTCTTGATGCACATGCCAGTGAAGTAAGCTCTGGAGCCTTTATAGTTAACAGTTAATATTCAGCATGCATAGTGACACATATGTACTGTACTAGTTGTATTTTTTAGAAACAACTCATTTATATATTTCTTTGGTCAGATTGATGGTGAACCATACTGGTATTACGAGTACCTGGTTCGCAAATCACCAACCAGAATAGTAAGCGATCTGTATAATTGAATTCCTGTTTAAAGGTTTCTCCAAAATCGATATAGGTTACTGATGCTTCTTCACATTGAATTGGTAGGATCAAGAATCAAGCCTTTATCGTCACTACGTTGCTGCCACAGCTGAAAGAGATGGTAGGGGGCCTAAGAGTCTTGCTCTAAACTTTTGCATTATATAACTCGAGGAAATTCGTAAAATGGCAAGCAACTCAAGGAAGACTAAATAACCTGAAAAATGTGTGGCCATATTATACTAACTTGAAACTTATTATTTGCAGGTTATCTGTATACTCTAAATGCTTCAACTCTTAACAAACAATGGGATAAGGTCTCTCTCTCTCTCTCTCTCTCTCTCTCTCTCTCTCTCTCTCTCTCTCTCTCTCTCTCTCTCTCTCTCTGTGCCTGTGTATGCTGTAGTTCTTGGTGTAAAAGCCAATTCATTAGTGGAAATTAACCTCCATTTGATGCAGATGGGGCCTGTATTGGAGAATACCGTTGCTTCGTTTCGCCTTATCCCGCCCACTGATGACTATGTACCTCCTTTTAAGGATCCTTGGAGATTTTGGTGACTGTTTGCTATTTTTTTTAATCTTTGGACTCCCAACATGTATCAGTAGAAATTCTTATTGGTTTCGTTCTTTCTTAAACAAGATTTTGATAAGTTTTGCCATAACTATAACAAAATGAAAGCCTGTTCTCTTTGGAATGAAAAATGAGAATTTATAATCAATTGGTGTTGTTTCGTATAGATCCTGTATATGTAAGCTGGAGCTGAATTCAAACATGAATCAGTTTGCAATCATCAAAATGCAATTTTAGCCCTTGAACTTAGCAAAATGCATAAATAGGTCTTTTTATTTTCAAATTCAATTTTGATCTCATCACTAATAAATTCGGATCCTTTATAGTGAATTCTGCAGTGAGCACCATCATAAAATGGTCAATCAAAACTTCCACAAGTGATTTCATTAACTTTTGATTTCCATGTATTTGACAGCCTAACAAACGTATTAACACGCTCAATCATTTCTGAGCAAGGAATAATCGCACATATCTACAACTAAATTTACATTATTTCCTATCTCTATTTGGTTTCTTTTTTAACTTGATTTTTACAACATATTAGTCCTGTGAGGAAGCAGAATACTCGAAAAGAAGGCGTTTAGAAGGTGCTGACTGAAGGAGTACTCTTAACCGACTTGAGAGCTGGTATATCAACGTCCATTGCATTGCCATCTCTGAATCCTTCATCTGTCTTACAATTGAAGCCTACCAGGAAATAATGGGAAAAAAATCATCAGATTAGCAAAGAAAAAGAACAAACTAATCAAAGTTGGTGTTTTTGGCCTTCGTTATTTTGGTCATATACATACATTGCCCCCCTAACTTGGCTCTAACTGCCCTTTGCTACCCCGAACTTTCAGGTGTGACACCTTACACCCTTAAGTTGGCAAAACTGATACAGTTTTCCCCCACGTGTCAGCTTTTGGTTGGTTTGACTTGCAAAGACGTCATTTTTCTTCTTTTTTTTCCCTAGCATTGAGAAGGGCAAACCGTATCAATTTTGCCAACTTAAGAGGGTAAAGTGTCACAGTTGAAAGTTCGGGGTGGCCAAGTGAGGTTAGAGCCAAGTTGGGGGGCACCGTATTTGGCCTTGTTTGTTTCTATAAACTCTTCATTATTACATGACTAAATGAAAAAATGTAGCATTATTGAGATATAACCTGAAGACGTTTCCCGAGCTGCACCTCGACTTCTGTACCGAAAGAAATATTATTGGCGAGCGATTTCAGAGGATCAATTGTGGGATCAACGGAGAGTAAACTTGGAATCTGCGGGGCATAGACTAGCCTCCATCTAGCATGGCCAAATTCACCTTTTCCTTCTATTCTTGGCATCAGCCTCTCCAGTGTTGCAGTTGCAAGCTTTTTGAATGCCAGTTGGCCATCACCCTCCAATATTGATTCTGCCAGTTGACTTTCAAAAACCCTAGCAGCCTGAGTATGGAAGTTTTCGAAAAATCAGATAGCTATAATCCAGAAACAACAAATATTTCAATATAATTTCAGACCACCAGATTAGAACAAACTAAGAATGTTGGTTTAATATATATTAGACTGATTAATTCATTATATCTTATCATAAGATCAGGGATGCCCTAGAACATTCAAATATGAAAATTCACGATAAACAGTAGACACTTCAGACAGATAACTAGAAATGTCTAATTAGTTGTATAAAATGGACATCAATGCTTTACTCCTCCCTTTTTATTATTTGTCGTTTTTGGTAAGTTTTCTTATACCAAGACTACATTAACTTAGACAATAAAATACTAATAATGTATCCCTAAGATGATGATTATTATTATTGTTGTTGTTGTTGTTGTTGTTATGTTTATATATGAATAGACTTTTCACTTTCTTTGTCATTTACAATGTAAGAGTAAATAAGTAGAGCCTTCATGCACTGGGTAGCCCTTTTAACGATGGAGGAGTAAATAAGGGAAAAGAGGAATGAGAGTAGTATAAATGACAAATATTTTTTAAAAAAATTTCCCTACCTCACTAGGAGACAGGGCATCTTGTTCAACAGAACGCGTTGAGGTCACAAGCAGTTTGTCTTGCCAATTGCTGGCTCGGCTTTGGATCCTAAATTGCCACTCAGATCCAACCAAAGCTAAGTCTAGCATAGGATCTAGTCCATGCTCAGGCTCAAATTTTGCTATGTTCAGATGCTCTCGTTTAAGCCTGACCTGTATTTGGGAAGTTCACGCCAATACATTTTATTCACGACCGCCAAATCAGGGAACACCAATTGCGAGAAAATAAATAAGACTCACTTGAGTTGCAACAAGATTGACATCACCATTTTCAAATGTGAGAACACCTTTAGGCTTTATCCATTTTGGATGAGCCAAGCCATTTAATTCAAGTTCTCCACTAACAGCGAAATTGAGGATCAGAGGATAAACTATTCTGAGCTCTGGTCCCAAAACAAGCTTCAAATCACTAAGGCGGATATCTACATTCGGTTTGATGCTAACTCTTTCCAAATCCTTCTCAACTTCAGATGATTTAACTGTAATTACAAAATTATACATCATAAAAAGTGAAGTTCCATAAGAAGTGTAACCAAAGATTTAAAATATGAAATATGACAAGGAAATCTTGGAGCACCTGATTTCCATAATTTCACAAGTTAAAAGCATATCCAATTCACTGAAGATTGCTAACATCAGTTCTAATATTACTACATATGGCACTAGATGGGAAACTGCACAGATTACACAAATTGGCAAATAACAAATTACCAGTTGTTTGAGGGAACTTGGTCTTTGAACCAGTAGGCTCAGATCTGAGAAACCGTGACATATATCTAGAAGCAACTGCACGACTGACACCCCCTCCGCCTGAAAGTCTGGACTGACTTGATGCTAATCGATTAAAAGAAGCACCTCCGCTACCTTTATCATGCGGTAAATATGCTTCTCCTTGGCTCAATTTAATATTTCCTGAGATGTTCGGTTGAAGTATAGAGCCAGTTATTTGTAACTGAGTGTCAACCTGGCCACTGAATTAAGCAAGAAATCAGTTTACTATGGACTATGCACAGAAAAAATAGATGAGCTAAAATTGTTAAAAGCCAGGGAAGATAGTATATCTAAATTATCCATATATAATATATACGTGGAAAAAAGGTTATGCAAACCAAGATACATGTGGTACAAAGATTTCCATGTTATTAAACAAATACCTCAAAACATTCTTGGCCCGTACTTCCAAGACTTCACATTTCAAGTCAATTTTATCTCCAGGTAACGCTTCACTAGTTTTGAGTGGTAGATTTCCCTTTACAAATAGCTTCCCCCTTCTGCTCACGCGACTCTCCAGTGAAGCAATGCATAGCCTATTTGATTTCACATTTACTGTACCACCAAAGTTCGTAAGTGGTGTCCGGAGTACTGGCGAAGATATAGATGCTCTGTGGAATGATGCAAATCCATCAAGCACAGGTTGTTCAACAGTACCTCTGACCTATTACATTGGGATTGCATAAAAAGCATTATTAGATTAAATCCCTAGCCATTGTTGGCAAATATGTACTATTGTTTTATGCATAAAACTAATACAACAACATAATTACCCCAATGCCTAACAAGGCTCCCGCACAAGCGGGGTAAGGGGGGTCGTGTGTACGCAGCCTTACCCCTATAATCATAGAGAGGTTGTTTCCAATTGACCCTGAAGTGCAGTGGCAACAGCTATCCATAACTTCACAATAAAAGAAGCTCAGACAGTTTAATGAGTCATTTTGCTTTAGTCCATCATAATCTAATGCCAAAAGAATGGTAAATCTTCGAACCCGTCGAACATAAAGCTAATAAAAGGCCAAAAATAACATCTTAGCTTACTTCAAGCATAACATCGGCATTTCCATGAAGCCAATTGACATAAGGAGATAAAGCTGTCAACATCATCATTCCACCATCCTTGATATCAGCGTCAATCCTCACTTCTCCAACATCTAAGAAATTCCAGTTCAGGACTTTAAGGCTTTCTGCAAATTGTTTATTCCAATTATCTTCATTTCTATCTCTAAAAACTTTTGCTTCACCAGCTTCATCATCAGAACCTTTACCCCTTTCCTTCACCCAACCAGGTACCCAGGCTGCTCCATTTTTATCTGCATCTATATCTTCTTCCTCTGCAGAGTTATTTTGGACAAAATTAATGGGAACACTTCCTTGAATATGTACATGACCGTTCTGGATGATTGGTTCAAATTTTGCATTGAATAAAAAACGACTGGTTGAAGTTAAAGAAGCTACAACTTCTGCTCGTCCAAGATCAATGCCCCCAATAGCACCATCCAAGAGCCTTACTTGCACATCACATTCTGGTTTTGCTAGACTTCCTCTAAGATCTCCTTCCATATGTAATATACCACGGATAGGAGCTAGAAGTTGTCGTAGTGGATGAACAGTATCAGCTGCTGAAGATTCAATGATCTGAACCACAGTTGGGACAAGATTGACAGGAAAATTTAGAACAGCAAAATGAAGATTGGTTTTTGGCCCTAATAAAGTGCCATCAGCATGGACTGTGGCATTATCCTTTTGGATAAAAATCCTGTCAAGGCGCAAACCATCATTGTTGCTGTATGCACCAACAGCTAGAACACGCTGAGTTTTGTAGGTCCCCCATTCCCAATCATCCCCATGAAAATCAAATTCTGCCTGGTAAATGCACATGGAGAGGTTAAAAAAGGGTTGCATATATTTTATTCACAGACATGCAAAGATTGAACATAAATACCAGTGTATCCCCATTGCCTCCACCACTTGCGTCAAGAGAACCATGCCAGCGGCCTTTAAGTTCAGCCAAACCAGGAAGATTAAGGTCTTCCATGATGACTTCATTCAATGGCGAGTAATGTCCCCTTATAACCTAAAATTTAGAGCTGTTAAATTCAAGACATGAATTGGATTGATTTCTATAATTGCAACTAGTGTCACATCCATCAAGAATTTCGATAAAAAATGCAAAACAGAAATAAATAAGAAGCTGAATTATCAAAAGAGAACCTCGAGCAAGTCTTGAAGACTCTCAGGATATTGCGCTACGGACTGCAAACTTTGAATGAAGAGGTCCTGGTTGAAAGAAATTGCTGATTAGTGATTTCAATATGAAAAGATCTTCCCACATAAAGAAATATAAATCCATAAAATGCCATATAGTTTTTAAAATCATTAGCAAAATAAAAAACCATTGCGTTCAAGTTGAATACAACCTTTGATCGAGATCGTACAGCAGGATCTGAGCTTCGTGAAAGAAGTCTTGCAAGTGGGAGCATCTCAGCAACCTCAGCCCGAGGAACTTCAAGTCGCATTCTCCACCTTCCCATAGAAGATATGACACTGCCCAGTTGTCCTGTCATTGCCCTTTTTAACAGACCGCCCCTTTCCTTTCCAGAAAGGTTCCTGTCTCGGGTGCCAGGCAATACATATTCACCTTGAAGCTCATAACGGCTATTGATTTGTTCCAAAACAGTTTTCTCAACAGTGATCTAAAGAGTAGTATAATATACATAGAGAACATTATTAGCATCATTCAGACAGCAAGAAAAAATAATAGGTATTTGTTACAGATAAGGTTGTTCAATGGAATCTGTGAAATAGGGGTATTGGGAGGACAAATCACAACAAAACCTTTAACAACTGCGGCGGTGGGCAGCAGAGAAGAATCAAGAAAAATATCAGCTGACCCAATTACTTAAATAATAGTTGGATAATTGTTTTTACAAAAACTGTTTGGGGATATTGCTGAAAGAGAAAGCAGTTACTGCATTAGAGACAGAATCACAAGAAATTATATGGAAATAAGAACATATGATGAATTGATGACAGATGATACTGAGTAAATCTCAGCTACGTAAGAAGGCAAGGGAAAATGTCATATAGCATATAAGTCAAGTGAGATGAGACTGGGGGAAAATCTAATTCAATTTGAGTATTAAATGTGTAGATTAGGATATCAATTACAAGCATGCAATGAAACAGCTAGATAGTATGCTACAAAACCATCTATAAAACCCATATTTTCATATCCACAAATAAGCTGAAGGCATGCATGCTACGGCTACCATTCAGCATAAAAATGTCAGGTTTGTTAAAAATTAAATACTTACAACATCACCGCTCCATCTAACAGCGACATCTAAGGCTTCACCAAGAACACCACTAAATTTCGGACGAAGCACAGATAACAAACCATGACCTCTTCTTTTCTGAAGATTAAGCTGAATTTCTGCCTGAAAGTACAAGCAATATTTCAGCAAGCATAATACACATATAACATAACAGTCATCATTCTAATCATCTAAGTCAGCTTTCTAGTCAGTAACAGAACATAGATTTTATTTACGAAGTGAAAATAGAAAATGCAGTTCATACCCATAGACTTATTTTTTGAAAGGCAGAATACTGCCGTCACGTTTAAGAATCTAGGGAAGAAGTTGAATGATAAATTAATAAAGTGTTAAATGTTAGTACAATAACCATTCCAACTGAGATATCGTAACAGTCATTTGAAGATCCACATGCATGGGCTTGACAACAGATCAAATCTGATTATCTGAATCCTTGAGTTAATTCAGCTACAGGCCCTACTCACCAAAACTAAATTTGCCAAGTGTGGAATTGATGGAAACTCAAACAATAATTTTAAGAGATCAAGCTATTAACCAAAGAAAATATGGAAAAGATGAACCAACAATCCGAATTGTATTATAGCAGAAACAGAAAGACAAATACAACAAAAAGAGCACTCAAATGAGCACTCTCCTCCCAGGGATCTCTCCCTCTCTCTTGGTATTACCCAAAGAGCCAAAATCTCCCTTAATTATATGATAACCAACTGCAGTTATTATCAGATTAATAAAATCCTACTACAGCCCCTTAACTACCCCACTACAGCCCCCCTTAACTACCCCACTACAGCCCCTAAACTACCACTTCTCCATCCACTAACCCAAACTAGCACATACAACATTTACTACAACCACGAGTAAATGCAAACTGGTTGAAATGGTTGTTCCATTTTTCCTCCCAAGTCCCAGCCACAATTAAAAATAAGGAAAGTTCAAAGATAGAAGTTTTGGCCACCAAATACATCAAAGTTAAAAGAAATTCGGCGCAAGTCATATCGCCTAAAATAGGTATTTAACTAGCTCATTACTTTAAACAAGAAAGGCAAAGTCAGCCTGTGGAATTACAGCTGTTTACAAAAAATATGAATGCACTTTTTGTTTCAATATTTGGACTTCAACTTGCATTAGTTGGAAAGCAAGCTAACAATAATCTGCCATATATTTTCAGGCATAACATGACTAGTTGAAAGACCACGTCTTTCTTTTCATTTTAAATCCTACTCAAAAGTTCTCCTAGATTGTGCTGGAGCTTTAAATTAATTGAAGCTGCATTTCATTGTTGTTTCTACGAAATTGAAAATCAAAAGAATTTAAATTTGAGGCTTATATATTACTACAACCATCAGTAAAAGGGACTGGCAAAGAATAGAGATGATTTCAAAATTTCAATTAGCAACTTAAACTCACAGGAAAGTTCTACGGAAGTAATTCTTAAAGTGAGTTCATATACCACACATTTATGACTTTATTCTTCCCAAAGTTAAAAAGGCGATAGAGAAACCGTCCAACATTCTCATCATATGGCACCACCACAAATAAATTTTAAACAAATCGCATCATCATGGGTAGCAAATGTAGAGATAACACAGAAAATAATAGCATGTGGATTACCTTTTGTACTGTTCCCCGGAGAGAAGCCAACTCCAACTCATCAAGGGGCAGATTCCGTAACTGAAATAGATCACACAGATGGAAAAGTGGACGAGTTACATTGTGAAAAGGACATGCTACTTTTACGAAAAGAACGGGAAAGAAATATCCAACACACAATCAGTGAACTTTAAGATACCTCCAAGGTGGCGGAATGCAGCGGTCGGAAGGACAAATTAACTCTCAATTGGCCCTTCTGAAGGGAAAACGACAGGAACTTTTCATTTTGTGAGTTTTCCTCAGAGATAGGCTGTAATGGTCCCACAACTCCAACAGAAAGACTTTCATCAGGTCGACCCACAGCATCCAGCTGCAATACCAGCAAGTAAACAGATTTAGTATGTATTGCAATGAAAGAAAAATAGACAATAAGGCACAAGTAAGCTTAGTTAGAGCGTAAGCTTAGTTAGAGCATATCAATGTTGAATTAAGTTAAAACTTCACATACATTATAAATTGATAGAAGACGTTTTCAAGTAAATCAATGAGCAGAGGTATGCAAGTGTAATTCCAATTTCCATTTAGCAATAGCCACATTAACAAAGCCATTCAGATTTTCCAACTTCGTTGTGGCAAGTGATAAAACATCAAACTTAACAAAAATGTTAATTTAGTTGAGACAAAACCTTGATAGTGTCACGTGAGATGCCCAACTGTCCCACCAACTGAGGAGCCAACATCAACTGATTTAGTCTCAGACCTGACACTGAAACCTCACCAACAAGACTTTCTTTGATCTCCTCAAACGGCCCATGGTGCACACTCTCAGAAGGAAGCTCATTTCCATCAGCAGTTCTAGAAGATTTTAGAACCTTACCCTGAAATTTGACTTTTCCAGTTGCTTTTAGGTGTGTAGGTCTTGGAGAATCAAAAGGATAAGAGGAGACCAAGCTGAAAAACTCAAAGCCACGCATCCGTAAATCCAACTCAACTCCTTCCACAGTAAATGGCACACCATTCTTAGCATCAGATTCTCGACTCTCTAGCCAATGTTCATCATGATAGGTGGTCTGAACTTTTGTGTATAAATCAAATGCAACAGATGAAGAATTAACAGTGATATAATCATGTGAGATCATGATATCTCCTCGAGCATCACTAAACGATCCTTCGGCTTTTGGTGCAATCCATTTGATGTCAAACCTCCTATGTCGTAAAAAAATTTCCATCAGACAAAAAAACAACTCAAGAAAAGATAAAAAAGGAAAAGGAAATGAAATATTGTATTATAGAGCTTAGAAGGAAAAGTCCATGAAGCTCACGGTCTCAAAAGGGATCCAGAAAGTTTAGTTTCTCCTGTTAGGTCCCCTAATTTTAGGGGCATCAGCTGAAGATAGCCTGGGATATATCGATCTAAAATCTTATCAAAGGATAGGTTGCCAGAAAAATTTATATCCATTGCTGTATCATCCACCTCACCCTGTCACAATAAAGTATTCTAAATTAGAACGTAATCTACTCCAAATGGCTGGTCATACAACTCTAATGGAAACAAAAGAACAGAATACAGATCATAACAGGATCATGTGGAACTTACAAGGATGTGATTAGAAAGGAAACAATAGAACCCAAATGCTAAAACAAAACTAAACATTTGCAGAGAAGGGCTTGTTTTGGTGATTATAATAATCATGTTTTACAGGGGCAAGATATTTCAAATCAGTAAAAAGACATAATAGCAAGAAACCCAGCCAGTTCACAATTTCTAAAAAAAAGAAACGACAAAAGCTGTTTCCTTTTTTGTCTCTCTTCTCATGTATGTGTCAAAGGAGTTTACCTCAGGACAAATCCATGCATTCCCTGCGCCTCGAATTTCACCACCATCAACAAGGCTAGCTCTAATTCCATACAAGTCAGCAACCTGTGCCATCAAGTAAACTCTACAGCATACAGAATGGGAGGGAGACAATAAAAGTACAAAACAGAAAAAAATCAAAAAAGAAAAGCTGAACTTGGAAGAGTTTATGAGATCAACTAGTCAAACTACTTACACAATTATCAGTGTTGAATGTGAAATTAGCAGATAGATATGAAAACGGAACACGATCAAATGCTGCCACAGCCCCAGCATCTCTGCTTTTCAACATTGCATCATATGCAGTGGACACGGGGACATTTATAAGTGAATGAGATAACTTCCTGGAAACCATTCCACTTCCTACAAATATAGGAGCATCTAGAAGGCCTTGACAATTGAACACCGCAGTTACAGATCCCGCTAACTGCAGCAATATAGAAAGAAAACAGAAGTATGATCAAAGGGGGAAAATCTTTTTCATTTCTTTACTTCAATAAAAATTACAGATTTTTATTGGTTAAGAATGAAGATTGGAATCGAACACCATGAATCCAATAACATAAGAAGAAAGTCTTGATAGGACTAGTGCAAATGATAAACAGAATCATGATAATTTAAGTTAAAGTTTGGTAAAAAATAAAAACAGAAATGGTTAGAGAACTCCTTATGCACTTACCGGAAACAACAAAGGTCTCATTTTAAATGTTTTCATCAGGGCATTTACTTCTACACTAGGAACCTGTACAAATCAAGAGTGCAAAAATTGATTAATGGAATATTATGATAAGATGCTGGAGAAATAACAAGCCACTGCAACTAGGCAGTGTTGAGGTAAAAGTAAATGAAAAAGAAGAAATGACTCTAACAATACGGTAAGTGTAATATGCATAGTATCTATCACAATACACCATACATGAATTGATGCCAAGTCAAGAGTAAGAAGAATAAAAGAAAAGATGGGAAATCACTTAGAAAACCATACCTGACACATTAGATGAAACTCTCCTTCCTCTGGGTGAATACCAAAATCTCCTGAAGCTTCTAATGGAACATCTCCAAACCAGCCACTTGCATTGTGTAAGAATATCCGTTGACCACGGAAACATAAACTCGCTGAAATATCCTGAAAAAAAGTACACAAAAATGTTCCAGAGAAAACTTTTTGAGGGAAATTAGCTCAATTACAGTGTGCAACTAAAAGATACATCAGAAAAACTGTTAAATATGTTAACTTTGACACACTACGCATGCACATGGAAATTGGAAGGGGAGTAGGTTTAAACAGAACAAAAGAGATGATGAAATATTCCTGCAGTATATAGCTTCAATATGACAAATGATGTAACTCGGCAATCTTGATCTCAACTATCCAGAGTCCAATATACAAGTTTTAATCAGTCAATAAGCTGTATCATAGGTAAAATCCAGAATATCATGATTGTCCTCTTTAAGACCATGCAATTAAAAATGGCTCTTGGAAGATGCACAATACGTGTCAAGAATACTTTATCCTTAAAGAGGCACTACCTGCTAGAAACAAATAGCAAGCCTCAGAAGAGGTGTTTCCTAGTGATCTACGTTCTTCCGTTTACTGATAAGTTTTCTCTTCTTGTAATCCACACTTCCTTCAATCTGAACTCAAAGAAATCTCTAAGAGTGTAGGGCTGTAAATGAGTCGAGTCGAGCCGAGTTATGACATGTTCGTGTTCAGCTCATTTAATTTTTAATCAAACACGATTTGAGCTGAGCTAGAATCGGGCCCAAAATCTTGTTCGTGTTCGGCTCGTTTACGAGCTCGTTTGTTCACGAGCTGTTCACGAAAAACTCATTTACTTTGTTTGTGACAGCGTGTATTCGTTCGTAAACAAGCTCGTTTATTTTTTGTTCACGAACGCAATTGATAACAGAATATGAACTAGTAAGTTCTTAATATCATAATATCTCAATAACTAACATAATATCCTTAAAATACAAAATAAAGAACCTTAATTTAAGTATTTGTACCATGAATTAATTCTTTGGGTATAAATTGAGCCAGCAAGTATTGTTAATATGGGCCATAATTAGATTATGGCCTATGCGTTTATATTACAAATACAAATTATTTCATCAACGATATTAAAGTTATATTTTCTTATAGTTCTATGAATATTTTATTATGTAAAAATTATAATCGAATTAGTGAACGAGCTTTTATTGAGCATGTTCATGAACATCTTCACGAGCCTCTAATTGAGTTTGTTCGCGAGTTTTCGAGCCGAGCTAGGGCTTGTTCATGTTCAACTCATTTATTATTCGAGCTCAAAATCATGTTCACAAACTGTTCATTTATAAATCGAGTCGAGTCGAGTCGAGCTCAAATCGAGTCGAGTCGAGTCGAGCTCTTATCGAGCCGAACACCGAGTTGTTCATGAACGGCTCGTCTCATTTACAGCCCTATAAGAGTGCTTCAAATGGTTCAGCCACAAATGGGTGATCCACAGCTAAAATATCTCAAAAAGAGATTTCCTTTTTCTTCTTTCAAAATTTTTAGCTAGCCATCTTAGCAAAATGATGTTAAACTCATAATTCCTACCCCATCTTTTGTGGGAGAGCAAATGCTTTCAACTCCATTCCAAAAAATAACTAAAAGCAAGTGAAGAACTTTTAAAGCTCCACTCCACCTAAACTCTACACCAAAATATAAGAATAGCATGTCACCCACACATCAGCTATAAGCCTCATTTCAACTACTTTAAGAAGTAAGTTCCATCAAATTTTTTTTGGTAAATAGTAAGGTCAATTGAATAAGATAATATATTATGGGCCTTTTCAGTGGGAGAAGTATTTCTGCTTGCACCAGTCACCGAATAAAACATGGGATGCACACAGAAGTATTTCAATGAAGAAAAACAAGATCGATATTGCGATAAAGAAATAGATCTACAACATACAGAGAATGACGATGGGGCATCAAATATTTGAAAGGCTAATTCTGTCACATCAAGCTGCCCATGAAGATTAGGGAAAGACTCTCCTCTTGACATGCAAATATGAACCTGCAAAAAAGGAAGTCAATGCATAACTCACAAATGTTGCCCACGGCCATTTTACATTGAGCAGCGAGACAAAAATCAGAAAGCAAACATACAGCTGGTTGTAAATTCAAAATATATGCAAGTAAGAAAACTAAAGTAGAAATCTGAATCAAATTCAAATGCCTGTTGACTAATGAAGAGGGGAAAAGATTTCATAATAGATCTAAGTAAAAATTTAGTGAAACACTACTAAAATAATAACATCTGCTGACTATTGAAGATCAAAACAAATTTCTAATTTGGGTTTGAGAAGCTAATAATACAATATGGCACTCACTGAATAATCTTAATATTAAATACATAAAACAAAATCTCTAACCTTGCTACAACAATTAAGTAAAAGAATATGTAGGTGAGTATCATAAAGGTAATAAACTTCTAGAGAAAATTAGCAAGGAATTTCCATGTAGTTTGGATAAGAGAGAATAGACACAGAAATCAAAATTCCAACAAGGAACAAATATGACAACAGAGTATTTTCAGACATTAGATGAGATGCAAAACCACCTGAAATAGAACTATCACTATATATCATTCTAGATGACATCATTTTAAATATGTCCTAGCTGTCATCCTCAAATTATGATATAGTTCACAGTAATATTTTGATTAATCAATAGCATAAACTAATATACTTCAACTTCAACTTGCCTCTTAAAATATATAACTTTTAGTTCTTGCGTCAGTTATATCCTTTATGTTGGAACACAATAAGACATGTGAGTCAAGTTTCACCACATTGTTCCCAGTCCTGTTGCTATGTAGCTGGGATTCACATAATTCATTCGCGTCTTGTCAATGAAAACAGTACTACTGTACTTTGATTGTAATACAAGAATGTCAATGAACATCGATATGGAAAAAATAAAAAAGAAAGTTTTTTTCAAAAAAAATTGAATGTAGGATTATAATTTGTACTAATAAGAAGTTTAAGAATGGCAGGTGGTTGGGCTGATGTAAACAACAAAATTCAAACCCAAGTTAGAAAAGCACCTCACCAGTGGCTCTCCCTTTTGACCATGCAATTGGGATTTCTAAAATCCTTTCAAAAAGCTGTCCAAAGAGACAAAAAAGATATCATTAATATATAAAAAAAAATGTAAATTTTGAAATATATGAAACAATTTAAGCTGTAAAGTATACCTTACCGGAGCAAAGATTTTGGCAACTTTTAAGTTAGCATGCCAATTCTGTTCAACAATATCAACGAAAACATCAGCAGATAACCAGCCACCATCTTCAGACATAGACTCAGATCTCCACATCTTACAGTTGCCACTCAACTGGACATACACACGTCCATAGTGATTTTGAAACTTCAAATTACCATTGACATTCTCCATCTCTCTAGGTGAGGAGCAGTGAAATCATAAAGAACAAATTAGTGCCTCAGCTTTTGAAAATCACATAAGTAAACTTTGTCCTACATTAGAGAATACGTCTGTAAAAGAAATCACCTCAAATTTTATTTGACTCAGAGAAACCATTATTAGCTAATAATGAAATAAGTTACAAACCTATAATCTCAGAAATTCAATAATAAACTTACAAAAACGAATATTTTAACAGTTGAAGTTAGCCAGTTCCTATTAACTACAACCTAGTTTGATGCATCAAATATATAAAAATTAATACACTCGAACAAGAACATGACAATACCATACCTATAACTAAAAACTGCTATGACACATTCAGACCCAAAATTTAGCACATCCAAAAATAAGAAACAACTGTAACTATTAGACACTTTAACATCTCATAATATATCACATGTATGTTGACATTATTAAAATTAAGTTTAATTTAAGAAAATCGACACACAGAGTTGTAGAAAAATGCATAGTATCAAAATTCAGAACTTGCATCAGTGTACTGTTAAAAGCCACACAAGATTTCAAAGACCACAGACGTGATAAAGTTAAAAAGTAAAAATAATGTACTGAGATCTAAGCATCATCTAGTGCTTTCTTCCCTTGACTTTCCAAACTAACATCTAGATGCTCAAATTAGTTAGTTCCTAACCAAAAATACAGCACATGAACAATAAGAAGAAAATAAATACATTCTGAATCCAGTCAAATATGATCATGTAACAAATTTCTAAGCCAAAGAAAATTTGGTGCTTCAATAAATCATCAAATCAAAAAAAAATTTCACCTTGGCTCCCTGTCACCATATGCAAGCAGCATCAATGTCCCACCTTTGAACTGAACAGAATCTATTGAAACAGGAAGCGTCGATTCAACGCCTTCTGTGTGCACTACATCTACCCCATCATTCAGCTCTGCAACAATATCCTCAACTTTTGGAGCAAATCCTGACTTCAACTTTTGAATGGGACCACAAAGAATATGAGATACCAGTCCACTGATATCTTTTGATATTGAAGATCTGTAGCCAGGGGATGAACTTAGACCTGGATGATTGATTCCAGTACCAAGCTCATGCTTTTCAGAACTATAATCTTGAGATGCACGATCATTTTTAGTCTCAGATGCATGTGTATCAATATTACAATTTACAATATCTAATGACAAATCCTTACTATTCACACCATTGGTTTTAGAATCTCCAGCTGCATTCCTACCACATGGCACGTGTTCAAGAACTTCTACAGGATTAAGAAGTCTAGCTAGAGTACTAAGAAATGGATCACATGTGAGACTGAAATTATCTATATGCTTAAGAGAACGATTTGCATTCAGCAGAGGGACTATAAAATTTTCATTATCTCCTCCATTTTGGTTGCCATTATTTAAACATACATCACCACCATTCACATCAATATTCATGTCCTCTTTATAACCAATTTGGCTTTGATCTAGAAGGGTATCGAGGTTCATAATATGATAACCTTCAGTTGATTGAGAAAGCTCATCACTCTCTCCATTGGACAGGCCATTAAAATATGCCATTGCTGCCGCTGCAGAACGTTCAAGAATCCTTCTTTTCGCATTTACCCCTGCTGTAGAAATATCATGCCCATTACCCTTCCTCTTAAATTTCTTTTTCTTTGGTCCTTTAATCTTACTAGACCAGAATTTCAGACCAGAACCAGGAAATTTTATTCCAAACGATTTCTCCAAATCAGCATGTTTCATATCATAATCAAGGCCTGTATCTGTGCAATGATGGTCCGTCCAGTGCATATTTTCATCAATGCATGAGATTGACTTGTAGGTTGTTGAATTTGTAGAATAAGCTACACCCTCCTTGCAAACCTCATCTACTGATAAATTAGAATCTCCCTCATGAATAATATAACCCCTCCCTGCTGCTTCTTTTGCATCATTATCCCTTTTCCTAGCCCAACAAGCGCCCAATTCCTCCTTGGCAAGTCTCCTTGTCTTGGTACGGTAATCAATTCCATCTTCAGTAGATGAGCGCTTCTGAAAACCCTCTTCATCAGAGGGTGGTATACCTAACCAAGAATAGTCCCTCTTTTGTACAACCAAAACACTCGGCTGAAACAAAACTGCATCAATCACAATCTTCCCCCTTCTCAAACTTGCGAAAGGACAAAGTCGGAGCTTCATATTGGGTACTTCACCACAAGAAAACTCTTCACCATGGGGCCCAATCGAACATGACTCCAAAGTTATACTTAGAGGGGAAACACTTTTGACCTTACCAAAATCGATCTCACGCTGAATGGAATCACTAAGCACTGAACAAACAGAAGGTAAGAGCTTGGTCTCAATGTAACTTTTAGTTTTGTTCTGCCCATACCACATTAACAAGCAAACACCAGATATCACAGCAACAAAAACTGACCCTCTAAAAAGAAGTAACCGCTCTTCCCACAAAGGAGCTAACGACCTAACAAGAGATTTGCTCTGAACAAAACGCTCTTTAACACATTCCACTTTCAATCCATTTCTCGGTCCAATGGCATTCCTTAGAAACACCACATACTTTCCACAAAAATTCGAAAACCGAATTGCCGGAGTAACCCAATCATTATCCTTGTTCGCGCACATACATTTCCGAGAGTGCCTTCTCGAAGAAGGACCTCTGCCAAAATTGGCATGTTTCCGAGTGTTCAAAGAAGTAGAAAGTGGATTACCAAGAAACGGGGACTGAAGATGCAAGCTCATTGTCTTCCCTTAAACACCGTAATCACAAAACTAAAACATCTGAAGGGGACCAAGAAACTGTTCTTAGTCCCCTAATAGTTCACAAAACTACGAGCATTCCAACCTAAAAAAACGAACAGATAAAATAGAGGAGTTAATGGCATTCAATGAACGCAATCAGCATCAAAACGAAGCAAATAAACAAATCCGTCTCCCATTATTTCTTTTTTATTCCGGCGAAGATATGAATCATACCAGAAAGAAGAAGTGTTGAAGTTGCCAATGTGTAATCGTGAAGTGTGAAGAAATTAGGCGCGATAGAATCGAAGGCTGCAATTTTCCGGTGATAATTGGACAGTTTTTGAATTATTGGTAACGATAGAGAAGAGAAGGAATGAGAGCTTGCTTGTAAGCTGTGCTTTGCTTTGGTTTCAAAGAAGATTCTGAAAATTGGGAGAAAAACCTAACCCACACGTTGGATTTCTACTCATTATTTAATAGCTGAATAACGTGACGGGTGGCAAGGACAACCAATAGTAATATGACACGTGGATGGTGACATGGCATATGTATATTTACTTTTTACTGTTTTTCTTTTTTCACCCACCTGCGTCAACATTGAATGGGAACATAATAAAGGGACACAAAAGCAAGCAGGGATAACTGATTTAGGTAACGTTTTAATTTATATTCAGTTTATTTATAAGTTAAAAATAACACGGCCTTCAATCCTTAGTGTAATTTAAAATTGAGAGAAAACTTGGTTATAAAATATTATTTTCAAAACTTGGTTACAAAATATTATTTTCCCGACCAATTTTTCTAACAAAACAATCGTCAAATGGAGTCGGTGTTACTTCTTTACGTTTGTCTTTTTATTTTATTGTTAATTTCTTACATTGTAGTAATTGGTTCTGATTTCTCTTTTTTTTACGAATACCGAGTCGGTGGAATCAAATATGCAGTATTTACAGATAAAAGTATTCGGTTATTGGGGAAAAATCAATATACTTTTAATGTCGAATCAGGATCAACTGGCAGGGCTACTAGAAGTGAGAGGCTCGAGTCCGACCACCAGGCCGTGAGGCTTTCCCAGGAGATGTCTTCTATTTACACAAAAAAACTTCAACTATTTGTTCTATTTACTTTTTATCTGTCTATCTATCATAAAAGACAAAAGAGAGTGGATTTCCCTATTATTCAATTCAATACAATATTAAAATAGATAATTTTTAATGAAAGTATTTGTAAATGAAAGTGGGGCTTAGCTCTGGATCCCCCCTGCTTTCAGAAATGAATGGATCAAAAGGGGGGTTGGGTTATATTTTCTTACCGGGAGGGCAATCTTCTCTTATGGCCTTCACCCCCCGCCCAGATAGGAAGAGAGGAAAAAAACGTTGTCATCTATCTCGACCAATTTCCCGAGGCGTTGGAAATCCAGACCGGCCTCCTCAATTCCCAATGAACAACATGATCTTCACCTATCATTTGTTCAATTTGGTTATAATATTTAGTTATTTTCTCTCTTCGAAATATCTATATTATCAAATTATTTTTGAAATATTTTTTTACTAAGTTAGTGTCGATATAGTAAGTGGAACCAGTTTCACTCTATTTGTGATTTTAGCTTTACCATCGATATTGTTGACCAAAGGAACAATATGTATAAAAGTGCAGTTGAATTCAAATTACTTAAGTAGCACAAAACATAAACTACAATCATAATGAAAGTAGAAAACGTCATTTCTAAAAATATATAAGTTCGAAAATTATGAGAAATTGTATAAGTAATAAAAATATATAAATCTATATTTTGCATATATATACCATTCAAAAGGATTGGGACTGGCAGGGATGTTGATTTTTTCTTTGCCTCTGCTGGAAGATTCTGATCTCTCTTTTTTTACTGGAGATGTATCCATTGGAGAAGAGGTATCAGCTTTTCTTTTAGGAGAACCATGGATGACAATTCCCTTTGTACTGGGATTAGGGGGAGGCGTTTTAGCCTTTGATTTTAAGAAATTTATCATTTGAGCTTCAAGCTCTTCCTCAGACATTTTTTCAAGAAGATTTTCAAAAAGAGCTGGTAAGGGTGTAGAAGATTCTACCATGTCATGATCTGAAGGTCTTGAAAAAAGTATTAATTTTTCTGTTGAATAAACTGAAGGTTTTTCGAAGAATTCAAACTTGTCCCACCATTTAATGGCGATCTTTCTAACTAACCAAGGCAGCTCAATTTCATTGGCTGGTATTTGAGAGATTATTTCTCGTTGTTTGCAAATGACATCATAGTCCCATTTTAGAATCCATGGAACCCTATAATAGGCAGTAAAGAGTAATCTAGTGGAATCACAAGATCCGTTGGCTTCACTGAACTCATTAAAGAATTGTCTGACCCTTTTAGGGAGGCAAATGGGAAATGATCCCCATTGCTGGAACCAATGATGGAACCAATATGGAAAAGTAGTTGTTGGTTTAACCAACTGAAACTGGATAAACCAGCTGAATTTCCTGAAACTATTGTTGTATAGTAAAGCCTGATCCCAGGCTTGAATATAATCGAAATAACTATAAGCTATTCGATTATTTTTGTGTACAAAGAACAGGTCATTTTCCCAATCTACGGGAGTTAAGATCTTTAAGATCGTGAACTTGGCAAAGGCCCATTCATTGCCATTTCTCTTCATGGGTTCAAATTTAATTGAACCAGTATCTTCTAAAATAGTTAGGTAGAAACCATAATCCTTGGGATAGAAAGGAACTGTTGAATGGTTTCTGGTATAGAATGTGGCGACCTCGTAGGGTTCAAGCTTGTTGTACCTGTTTTCAACAGGACAAATGTAAATGTAATTTGTAGGGATAAAAGGCCACACTTCTTCCTTTAAGGATTCTGGTTCTAGGGATATTTGGTAAGCATCATCATCATAGGAATCATTTCTACTTTCAGCAGAAAGATTATCTATTTGTTGTGATTTTCTGGGAGCATTCCTTTGAGGGGCTCTATTCTGAGAAATGTTCCTTTGAGGATTCCTTTGATCTTGTCTGGATGATTGTCCCTCAAATCTTTTAAGATTAAGGTTATTCTTTTTTGAAGTCATTTCCTGCAAGAAATTCTCGTCTTAAAAAATCTGGTAGGGAGTTTTCAACTCCATTAATAAATTCTATATCAAAATCAAAGACAGATAGAATAGCCTGCCATCTAGCAAAAATCTGTTTTGATGCAATGTTTTTAACATCTTTAGTTAGTACTTCTTTAGCACTTTTACAATCAATTCTTAACAGGAACTTCTGATTTATTAAATCAGATTCAAACTTTTGAATACATAATACTATAGAAAGAATTTCTTTCTTTATAGTGGAATAGTTTGCCCTAGCTCCTACCCAAATTCCACTAGTAAATCTTACTAAAGATTCAATTTCATTGAATCTTTGCTTAAGGATACCCCCGTAACCGAGGTCTGATGCATCGGTTTCAACGATTTTGAAAGCATCAGGGTGTGGGATGGCTAAACAAGGAAGAGTTTTTACTCTTAACTTAATTCTTTGGACTGCCAAAGTGTGACTTTTAGTCCACTCAGGAGGATTTTTTCTTAACCGTTTGAATAATGGTTTTGCATCTAAAGCATGATCTTTATAAAAGTCAGCTACGCAGTTTAGACCACCAAGAAAGCATTGAAGCTGATTTTTATCTCTGATTTCATCAGGGAATTTACTACCAAATTCGATAGCTCTATCAATTGGAATACGCGTACCATTTTCAATGGTATGACCTAAAAATTTAATATTAGTTTGGAAAAGTTTAACTTTTCTTGCAGAAACGACTAACCCATTTCTTTTAACCGAATCAACAAACAACTTTAAGTGTTTGAAGTGTTGTTCAATATCTTTAGAGAAAATAAGAACATCATCAATATAAATAATAGAAAAAGATGAATGGCAATTAAATATATCATTCATGATTTTTTGATATTTTGATGGGGCATTTTTAAGCCCAAAAGGCATGACATTCCATTCAAAGTGACCAAAAGGTACGGTAAAAGCAGTTTTATACTTATCCTTTTCATCAATCTGGATCTGCCAAAAACCTGATTTCATATCAAATTTAGAGAAGATTTTAGCTTCGAAAAGTCTGTTTAACAGATCTCTCTTGTTTGGAAGAGGGTACCTAATCCATCTTAAAGCTTTGTTTAAAGGCTTGTAATTGATGACAAGTCTAGGAACACCTCGTTCAAGCTCAGCTGCGTTTTCAACGTAGAAGGCAGGACAACTCCAGGGACTATGACTGTTCCTAATAAGTCCCTTTTGTATGAGATCTTTAATCTCTTCTTTACAGATTTCTAAATGTCTTGGAGACATAGCAATAGGTCTGGCTTTTGTTGGAATAAATCTTTCATCAAAATCTAGCTCATAAGGAAGCGAAATAATATGCTTCTTTCTATCCCAAAAGGCAGAGGGAAGATCTAAGCAGATTTCAGAAGTGATTAATTGCTATAATTCCTCAATCCTTTTCTTTAAGATTGGATTTTCAAGTTTAGCCTTTAAGACCTTAAAATCGACTTCACTTTTAAGAGAAGCAACAAATTTTTCTTTAAGAAATAAATTTTGTCTTAAAACATTTAAGGTTTTACTTTTGGGTTGAGAAATAAACTCAAATATAATTTCTTTTCCAACGATTTCAGTTGAAATACCTCTTTTAGAGATTTTTAAGGGAAATAAACTATGTAGAAATGGATTTCCCAAAATGATAGTTTGATTTAAATTTTTTACCATTATAAATGGTAATTCAAGACAAAGACCTTTATTACAAATGGCTGCATTGTTAAGTTTAAAGTTGACAGAAAGTTTTTCACCATTTGCAGTGTGCAATTGCTCAAGGGTTTTTGAAAAATACTTTGAAGGGACTAAACCTTCATTGATGCAATTCAAATCTGCGCCAGAATCAACTAAAGCAATGGTTGTCACAAAAAATTCTTTGTTAATAACTAAAGTAATTTTTATGTGCCACTTATAAGTAGTGACTCTGTTGATAAGGTCTATAAACTTAAGATTTTCAATCTTATTTATCTCTTTGATACTTTTAGTATCTTTGTCAGGAATTTCGATAATCGGTTCTTCTGATTCGTCATCAGATCTCGAATTATTTATTTCTAGAAAACTAACCCTTTCTTGGAGATTTTTAATCTCCTTTTTCATATTATTAATTTCTGACTTTAAATCATTAATTGTAGGTTCTTTTTTAGAATCTTTGGATCTATCAATTATATCTTTAAGATTATAAGTGATATTCTTCTCTTCTAATTTCTTTTCTAAATTAGTAGCTTTAGTACTTGAAATACTAGCTTCAGAGCTATTTTTAATTATTTCTAGGTATTGCTATATATATATATATATAATTTCATTCCTACATAAAATAACATCCCTTAAAATATTTTATCAAGTATTTGTTAATCTTAAAATAATCTATCATAAAATAATAACCAATCTAAAACATTAAACGTTGAAAACATAAAACATAAACTTCAATAATTCAAAATGTTTCATGATCATAACCAAATAAGTTCATAAATGTCATTTAATTCTAAATTTTTACATGAAAAGAGATAACTTCAATGTTATTATTTCCAACCTAGTAAAAAAAACATGAACTCTAAGGTTTTGAGGTCACAAAAAACTACTTTATTACTTATGCTTCCAAATTCATCTTCACCCACATCCCACTCATATTTTTTCTTTTCACCATATTATGTAGTTTTGCTTTTTTACAAGAGACAAAGATCATTATAAAAAAAAATACATTAGGCTTTGTGCATGATCTGAATTTAAATTGCCCCTCCTCAATTGTTGAACAAAAGAAGATATACTCCAAAAATTTTCACAACAAAGGATGAATTTGGTCTTCCAAAAACTTTTAAAACTAATTTCTAAAGTAAATGTGAATTTGAACCAAAATATGCCCACCAATTTGTGTTCTGCATCTTATATACTAATGCCCTCTTATAAGAAGAAAAATTAGCAACTATTAAGTAGCCATTTATCTTTGCTCTGCAATAGGAAACATTCTTATAAAATATTTTTTTTGTTACCCATCTGGTTTACCGGAGCTTTGCTCCGACTATGTCCAGATCCGACCCGGATCGCGCACTGGCTGTGGTGGGTGGGTCTCCCAATAAGGATTTCCTGTATTCACTAGGATTTAAGCGATACCAAGTCACTTACCGCTTAGACCAACCATTATTGGTTTCTTATAAAATATTTGATTTCAACACATGTTTCATGGTCTACATGGGGAGCTAATCTTCCAACATTCCTCTTTAACCCATTTATCACTGTATAACTTACTACATCAAAACATGATATTCTAATTAAAAGGAAGATAGAAAGATTATATGGAGGACATGATATTTTGTACTAGTTTAATTATTATCATCGTCATGATGCAATAATCAATGACTCCCAATAAAAATTTGGCATTGCAAATGATGGAATTTAGCACCTAAATAATGCTTTCACTAAAAATAAGTGCAAAAGTAATGTTGGATTTAAATAAATCCTAAAATGATATATTTTTAATGAGTTTTGATTAAAATAATTAATAATCTTTAAGAACTCTACCTATATTGTAACACGTAAGAATTAAAGTGGTAAGGATTAAAGTTGGCACAACAGCCGAGGCATCCCTTGACTATTGTGCCAGCAGAAGCATGGGAATCTCCCATAGGTGGAGATTCCCAAGCCATTGACCGGTGTATTTATACCGGTCAATGCCCTCACTAATTACCCCCAACTACCCATTTAACCCTAAATTATCTTATTTATGTCACCCTTCCACTCCAATATTTTCACACTCAGTAAATACATTTCACCTCTACTCTCCATGCATTTTTCTACATCTTCAATTTTTTATTGGGTAGTTTACTTCTTTATTCTAATCCACGTAAAATTAAGAGGTAAATTTTGATTAAGTTTATTAGTTTGTAGATGTATTGCATTATTCATACTTAATTTCAAATTAAAATGTTGTTTTCTTGGTCTTCCAAACATACAATTTTTTTTTTGTTATTCACTTGTTAAATGATTGGTTCTTTTGTTGAATTTATTGTTGTTTTATAGGTATTGTAAAGTTCTACTTCGGTTATGTAGTTTATGAGCTTAAATTTTATTTTTTTAGTTTTTGTTTTGATATATAATTTATTGTTTGATATTTTTTATTTATTGATATTTTTTAATCTGGATGTTAGTTCTTAAAAATTTAGTAAAATAAATTTTACTAGTTATTTATGTTTAGTTTGAAGTAAGGTTTTACATGAGTTAATTATTTGTCTTTGGTTAGTTAAATTGTTTTAGTATTTAGTTTATGCTTTTATTCTGTTTAGTATGTTAATAAGCTAGTAAATCCGTAAGTTTAGAAATTACAATATTAATAAAAAAATATATACATATGTGTTAATTTGTTAGTTTTGTCATTTTATATAATGTTTTTAAATGTGTTCATTTTTTTGTTTAGTAATTATTTGTTTTAGTGTTTTATTGTTGTAATTTTATATTGCCTTAATTGTGTGAGTTTCGAAATTGCATATTAATTAGATTGTTAAAGCGTATGATTTTGTTACTTCTAAACATCAGATTGCATATGATGTCTTATCGTTAAGTATGTGATGAGTTGGCATATTGGGTATATTATTTGTCTTAATTATACTTAAAACAATTATAATATATAAATAACTTTTTCATGTGTTATTGCTACAATATGACCAGGAAAATGTTCGGCAATAACCATTATATTATATACTGGGGAGGATGGATGCCAAACAATAGCGGTGTTGGATTTGAGTATGATATGTCTAGCCCAACAGCTATGCAAGCACGTGTGAAGGTTAAGAAGAAGCCAACATTTTGTAGGCTTGTTGAAAAGATATCATCAGAAATTGGATTTGGAAATTATGGAAGGATAACAAAGATTTATACAAGTATCCTGCTTCACCTAATGCTCACGGTCACGTGGATATTTATGGCGACGAAGGAATTAATTTCATTCACTATAATTTGGATAACATTATGAATTACACTACAACCGAGCTATTTGTTCAATAAGAGATACATAACATCTAAGAAGATTCATCACATTTTTCTATTCAAGAAAATGAAGGAGCGGCAACATTTGGTTCCTTGGAAGCTAAAATTGTATATTCTTCTATCGGAGTTCCATCAACCGTAAATTTTGGATACCAGGAAGTTGGATTACCTGATCCTATACAGTTTGGATCTTTTAATGGAGGTACTAATCAAACTGAATTTGCACAAAGTGACAACGTGAATCTTGAAATCAATGAAGCAGGAAGTTCCAAAAATATAGACAAAGAAGTAGAAGATCCAATTTGTCCATACGAAGATGGAACTATTGAACCAAATGATATTGACAACTCATTAGATGAACAATACGTTGACGATTTAGAGGTGTATGATGACAATGAAGATGAAGATATTGCTCAATCGGAAGATAATGTGGAAAATGTGCCTTCGGGAATGATCGATTTAAATGTAGCTCCTTCTAACATCGAGGAAAGGCATGAGGTTCCCCCTATTGCTCCTTTATCATCATTCCAATTCCCGGGCCCTACTTATACAATGATAGAAGAGCAGGACAATGTGCAATATGTTAAGGATTATGATGATATTAGCACATGGGATGGTGAATCTGAGTTGAGAGTTGGGTTAGTTTTCCGAGGAAAAAAGGAAGTGCAAGCAGCAGTGAAGTTGACTTCAATGAAAAACCACGTCTCCTATCGAGTGGTTGAATCACATCCGCATAAATTAGCTCTTAAGTGTAATAGCCAAGGACAAGCATGCGGGTGGCGACTTCGGGCATGCTTCAAGAAGAAAATCAATATGTGGCAAATCACTATACTACGTGGTCCACATACATGCATGAACTTTCAAACGTCTCAAGACCATCACAATCTCGATGGAAATTTTATTGCTGGTTCAATTTTGGGAATGTTTTCCAAAAATCCTGCATTGAGCCTAGATGTGATAATTGAGCACGTTAAAGATAAATGGGGCTACACAATTTCAAGAAAAAAGGCATTTGGTGCAAAAAGAATAGCACGTGAAAAGGTTTTTGGCACTTGGGAAGAATCATATCATATGTTGCCACGTTATCTGAATGCCTTGACCCATTATAACCCTGGTTCCATCAGCATTATAATCACTGATGAGATAACTAATCATCGATACAAGATATTTAATCGAGTGTTTTGGTCTTTCAAGCCATGCATTGAAGGGTTCAAGCATTGTAGACCAGTCATTCAGATTGATGGAACATTCTTGTACGGAAAATACCATCACACATTACTAGTGGCAACTGCGTTAGATGGTAATAATCATATTCTTCCAATTAGTTTTGCAATAGTTGAACGTGAGAACGAATCTAGTTGGGTTGGTTCATGGAGTGCATCAGGATGTTTGTGACACAACGTATTGGGTTATGCGTCATTTCTGATCGACATATCGGCATCTTGAATACAATGAGCAAGGAAGAGTCTGGGTGGAAAGAACCTGCAGCACATCATCGTTTTTGTCTTAGGCATTTTGTGAGCAATTACAATCACAAATTCCACAATACTGTGATAAAAAACTATTATATCGAGCCGGTATGAACTTACAATTTTTTAATATTTTACTTGTTAATTTTTATGACTTCTATATGTCAATATTTATGTATAAATTTGCTTTCATTTAGGAGCTCAAGCACAACCACAACCACGAAAGTTCTTTGCCCAGATGGACGAAATCAAAAAGCTAGATGAAAGAGCTTACAAGTGGGCAATGGATAAAAAAGAATTCAAGTGGAGCTTGGCACATGATAATGCTGCAAGATGTGGTCATATGTGTACCAACGTTGCTGAGTGTGTCAATAGTGTGTTGAAGGGAATTCGACAAATGCCAATACAAAGCATTATTAAACACACATTTGGGAAAATGGTACATTATTTTGATACTCGTCGAAATAAATACTTGAATTTAATTGAGATGGGTGAAAAAGTAACTCCAGTGTGTAAGAGAATGGTTGGAAAATATGCGCGCAAGGCAAGTTGTCACACAGTCACAAACTACGACAGTAGAAGCGGATTTTGCAAAATTAAAACTGGCTATGATCCAATCTTACTAAAAGGAGGCAGAATTCAAATCGTGCAGTTAGAAGGCCGGGAATGCACATGCAGAAAATTCCAAAATTATAAAATGCCTTGTTCACATGCAATTGCCGCATGTTCGCACCTACGTCGTAACGTTTATGATTTCGTTGACAAAGTGCACACTTTGGAAGAGAACTTGCAAGTATACAACTATCCATTCCAACCTTTACCTGACAAGGATTATTGGCCTGAAGTAAACGTGCCGACATTGATTGTTAATCCAACATGCAAGCGGCAAAAGGGAAGGCCAAAGTCTACAAGAATTAGAAATGAAATGGACGAGAAAGAAAAAGGGACCACTTCGTACAAGTGTAGTAATTGTGGTCAAAGTGGGCATAACCGAACTAGTTGTAAAAATACCGGTCGAAATGCCCATAATCTAAACTTATGAATTCCACTGTTGTGAGATACATTTGAATGAAATATGCACATTTTTTTTTTGTAATTTGTTTCAAATTAATTTTAAACACACCTGGGTGTACAAGGAGATTAAAATTACTTTGTTATTTAAATTACATTTGTTTTTAAGATATATTTTTTAATTATAAAAATTTTAGATAAATATAAATCATAAAAAAACACTTATTTTTTTCGTGGGCATTATTATACGTGTTGGACCACAACAATTGCATACCATTTTTTAGACATTTTTAGACTTAAATATTAACCCTTACAATATTAAAGTGAATTAATGGATAACATAGTTTTATGTGTGCTTTAGTAAATATATGTAAAATGATAAAAATAAAAAATTAAATATTTTAATGACTAAAAAAATAACATTATGATTTAAAATAAGTATAAATAAGGCAATACAAATTTTATCTCTTATTTTTTTTTTTGCCATTGCCAAATGAACTTGTGTTAACAGAATAAAGAAGTAGTTGTCTGATATAAAAAAATAGTAATATTTTTCAATTAAAAAACATGATAGGAAGAAATAGAAATATATATGAAGAGAGAGTAAAATGTACACTGAATAAAATGGGAGTAGAAGTATATTAAGTAGGGTAGTTGGGGGTAATTAGGAGGTAATTATGGGTCATTGATCGGTGTAAATACATTAGTCAATGGCTTGGGAATCTTGTGGGAGATTCTCAAGTTTCTGTTGGTACAGCAGTTAAGGATATCTCAGCTGTTATGCCAACTTTAATTCCTTACATGTCACAATATAAACTGTATTTTAAAAGATTTTTAATTATTTTAATTAAAATTAACACAATTTGAGTTAAAAGTGCATTATTTTAGAATTTATTTCTAAACCTAACATCACTTTTGCACTTATTTTTAGTCAAAGCATTATTTAGGTGGTAAAGCCCCAAATGATGTGGAAAATAAGATCCTAATGGAATCCATTAAGTTAATTTTATCCAATGGGTGGTGTAGCAATGCAGATAGTAATTTCGCAGAGAGAGAGAGAGAGTGTTATAAGATGCAAATAGACAAATTGATCATACCACACAATCCAAATTGTTTTTGTCAAAGTGGGCAAAAAGAATTTTTTAGGCCTTAGTGGTATAGGATGTTAATATATTTTATGCATGTGATATGCACGTTATCATTTTGCTATTTAATCTGCTATCTTTTTAGTCACCGTGCTATGCATTTGTTACTCTGGTGTATGTAGTATGCATTTTGTTAACTTTTTGGGATATATGGTAGAAACTATTTTAGCAAAATCGTATGTTATATATTCTAAAAAGATCAAAAAAGCAAAATACTATATAATACGTGAATTAAATAGATAACATATATAACACATAGATTAAATGGGCAAATTAATCATACCATAAGAACAAAAAAAAATCTTTTTGCCACTATACATGTAAAATCCACATTACAGTTTTTAATCCAATAAATACAAGACAAAAATGTTTCGATTTTTCAATTACTAAATTCAAATTATGATTTTTGAATAGTTACTTTAATTTTTACTATTTCTTTTTCGTGGTCATTGGATCAAGCTTCATCTACTCACATAGAGATGAAAAGTAAGTAACGGTTACTTGGTAAAAAACAAAAACTAGGAATGTTAATAGGGGTGGAGAATACTCGAAAACCATCACATCCAAAACGATGCGAACGAGGAATAATCGAAAATTTCCATCCACATGCGCGGGGGTTGAGTGAAATTTTACCCCGGTAATAAAACGTGCGCAGGTGTGGGTGGAACCATCCCCGTACTGTTGGATAACCCACACCGCAACGGAATAAATCCCTGAACAAAGACCCGAATACACACACATATATGTAGACAAGATTTTAATTGAATAACACATACAATTCATTACAAAATCATCTTTTAAACAATTGCATATTCAAGTTTTATCGACAAAAAATATTAAATATAATAACACAATTATTTGAATGGTTAGATCCTATAAATGTCATAGAATGGTAGTTAGTTACAACAATTAGAAAATTAGTTAGTTTGCAATTGTATCTTGTGTATTTTCCGTTATTAGTTCACCAACTAAACCAAGCTAGAGTAATAAAGGCTAATCTCATTGTATACTTAGTTGATATGTATAAACTCTCCAAATTTGTTGAACTTCGGTTTATATTCTTTGATTTTATCATTTGATTTTCTTGATAAACATGAAATTTATCAAAATTTGATCAAATTGGATATATAAGAATATCTGATGAATTTTTAATAGTTTGGATTAATAATTTTTTATAGAATTTCATTCATATTTTACTAATATATGTTTAAATGTGGGCTCTGATCATTATTAAATATGAGAACACATTTAAAGTTTTATGAAATTTATTAGTGGATGGGGATTTCTTGAAAACCTCCATCACCCAATGTGGGTGCGAAATGGGTGAAAAAAATACTCGAAACACTAATTGGGAAATCCCCAAATCCGTACCCGAAAAGTCTTAGGCGCGGAGTGGGAATTGAGCTACCGCACTAAACCCCCACCTTTGACATCCCTACAAAAAAACCAAAGTATCCAATCTTTGAATGATGTTCAGTTACGAATGATGAAAGAGTGAACAACTCATAATGGTAAGTATATAACTTTACAAAATAATTTCATCCACATGCCGCAAACATGGGAAAATTTTTACATATATACCACCTCTTTAAATTAATTCCAAACTTTCTTACTAACATATGATTGATCATGTTTTTTTTTTAATTTTTTGTCTTATTTTGCATTTCTGTATCAAACCGTTCATTTTTTCGACATGTCACTTTAGAATATTTTGTTCATCTCCTTTTTATCTTCGAAACAACATCCATTGTGACATTTTCGAACTTTTTAAACCATTAGACAATTGGTAGAAGTCTTGTAGACATCTGGTAGCAGTCTGGAATCTATTTTTTTCATTTATTGATTATTTGATTTTGATTCACATATTGTTCTTTATTTTGGAATTGAAGTTCTTATTGTTGTTTAATAATGGAAGGGATTGATGCATTGCTTCATTATAATTAAATTTGGGCTACTAAACATGATTTTATTGCTTTTAGTGTATCTGGTGACTTGATTCCAAGATTTGTACAAACTAACATAACAAGGGGGAGGCGATACCCTAATTCTTAGACACCAAGTATCACCCTTGATTTCCTCCTCTCTATTTTCATATACCCCAAATGCTACCTTTGGTTATACTTTCCTTGCCACATAAACGAAAAGAATAAGTATTTATAAGATCGATCACATTTACTAAATTATTTACACAATTTTCATGCTTTTTAAATATTTCTTAACTTTTCCCTTTTTTGAATTCTATTTACACAATTTGTCATATTGCTTGTTCTTTTGATTTTTTTCCCTTATTTTTCATTTATCTCTCAAACTGTTTATTTTTTCGACATGCCACTTTAGAGTTTTTTGTTCGTCTTATTTTAATCTTTGAAATTATATCCACCGTGACATTTCCGACATTTTTATCTAGTTGATATCCATTAGATCACAGAAAAGGAAAACTGATATGATTTGAGGAGAAGAAATTTCATATTGGATTCAACATGCGATGATTTGAGGGAATTGTGGTTGTATGTATTAGATAAATTATTGGATTCTGCAAGTTATGCTTGAATTTGTTTTGATTGGAACTACAAGTGGACTTTCAGGAGTTGAAGGATTAATTTATTGGGGATTTTTTTGCAATTGATCTCTTGCTTCGTCTCTTTTCTTTGTTTTATTGTGTTTATGAGATCAATTAGTTATTTAACTTGGTCTTTATGTTTTCTCATTTACTGGACATCTACCAGATATCTATAGGACATCTACTAGACATCCACCAGACTTCTATTAGAAAATCTATTTTGAAGTTGATATTAGACATATGTAAAAGTCCATTTTAAAGTTTTGATCTATTAAAAATCTATCTAGTATTTTGAATCCAAGTTCTTCTAGTTTTACCAATTTCTATTGCAATTCTACTAGATATCTGCTAAATATTTAATAGTTCAAAAAAATTGAAAAAAATCACATTGGAAGTCGTTTTGAAGATAAAAAAGAGACGAACAAAATATTCTAAAGTAGCATGTTAAAAAATGAACTATTTAAAAGATAAATGCAAAATAAAGTAAAAAAATTATAAAAAAACATGCTCATCGTATGTGGAAGGGAAGTTGAAGAAAAATATTGTAGGGATCCAACGTTTGAAATTATTTTGTGTTTGTGACATTTGACAAATTATTTTATGGAGTAAGATATTGTTGGTCCCTGTGCGTATGTTTATAAGGTCAGAGGGGGGTGAAAGACCCTTTTTGCGGAATTTACAGACTTTAAAAAGTCTTGTGTAGCTTGTTTGATATGTTTCGGATGTAACAGATCCGGATAATGCAAATATGAAATGATGTGCAGTAAAATAAAAGGATAAAGAAAATCAAACACTATGATTTTATCCTAGTTCAGCCCCACCTACTCCAGTCCCCAGAGGCGGACCTAGGTGAAGGAGAAAGGTGAACCAGGCCCCCCTGGATTTTTAATATTAGTATATTATAATGGGCAAATGCTACAAGTAGAGATGTGGTTAAGTTGGTTTGCCATGTGTGATAGGTTGTCAAATGCTTAGGATCAAGTCCTCATAGAGGAAATAATGGATTTTTCTATTTTACAGTTAGAAAACAATGAAGTTTTGCATAAACAAATTAATCTTGTTTTGTCACGAGAGGCTTTAATTAAAATTCTAAATACATGATGTTATAATCTACTAAATTTTTAAATAAGTATTATTTTTAGACATGTACTTTCAAAATAAATTACGTGTTATATGTTCAATTGTAATTTGCAAGAATATAATTTTTCAATTTGAGGAGAAAATACAGAGTTATTACAATTTCAAAGTTTAATTATTGAAAAATTAAGTCTATTAGACAATAAAATCATGTAGTAGAAAAAATTTTCTATAGTTAACAAATTTATCAAAAAAAGGAATCAAAATAAACTCTGATATTAATTTAATATAACGATATTCAAGCTTGAGGCGAAGAAGAAAAAAAATCTGCTCCCCCTGTGAACTAATTCTGCGTTCGCCCCTGCCAGTCCTTAGAGTTTCCTTCCTCTGAGCTTTGTCCATCAGTGTAATTCCTTTCCAACTGACAGAAATCAAGACTTATAATTGTCTCCGGAGATTTATTTTCCTCCGGATGTAGGATATACCATTAGAAACACCAACTCCTAGCTGAGTCCTCTTGAGCTTATCTCCTGATGGTAACCCCTCTTCTGGATGTAGGATATACTACTAGAAGTACCAACTGCTAGCTGAGTCCTTTTTCTTTAGTAGGATATACCACTTAGATTCTACCCAAACCTAAGCTGAGTCCTACAATGATATACCACTTAAAGCACCAACTCTAAGCTGAGTCCCGATCTCAATACTCACCCAAGTATGAGATATTACAACTGATTTTATGAAGGGGTTGGTTTTTGAATTCTTCAAGTTTATAACACACTTGAGAATTCTTACAAAAACAGATGTAGAATATTTCTAGTTCTTGGAGGGATTTTGTTCACTGGTTAAATTAGCTTGAATTCTCTTTTTAATAGCTTCTTGTGAAATCAACCAGCACCTTCTCAATGTGTGAAGATCTCCTTTTATAGGCTTTGATCATAAATGTAGCTGTTGTGTACCGTTAAGGTAGATCTTGAATTGATAAGGTATTATGTGGCGCATCCGAAGCCATTGATCAATCCATTAGACTGAATAAATGTCCCATTTAAATTTTTAGGATTGAGGCTAAACAGTTGTTAGTGATCTTTTTGTTTGTATTTTAGTCAATAACCAACTTTTATATCATTTGCTGTTGTGTGAGCTCAACGCGCCATTTCTCTTGGTCTATGTTAAAAAGGTTGTTACCTTTTTCTCTAACCTATGTCAGTTCTTTTGTCCTTTTCTGAAATGCGTACTAGCTATCTCTTTTACAATCTTCAAGGCAAAAGGATCTTTGACTTCAGACCAAATGTGGAGGGAAAAGGTGAATTTGAACTTTTTCCTTTGTCTTTGATAATTGAGTCTCCCAGATGTCATCAGACTTAATACATTTGGATGCTTTTTCAATCAGTCTTCTCTTTCAGATGCTGCTTTTGAGAGGTTGAAAGTTACTTTCCTTTCCAAACTTTAACCGAATTCTTTCCTTGTGAGCTTAGGTGTTTGGAGTCTTCAATATGTGTCCGGAAGACTTGACTTTAACACTTTTTGTCTTCTTTATGGACTTAGGAGATTATTTTTTGTTTTCTGCAAACCTGATCCGGATATGTTCTTGGATTACTTTTTCTAGATCATTATTTCCCAACAATCTCCCCCATTTGATGGAAACAAAAACCTAAGTACATTTAAGTATAAGCAAAAGGGATACATGAGCTAAGTATGATTCTTGATACTTAGTCATTTACAGATTTATTCCCCCATAATTCTAGCATCCTAACTCCCCCAATATTTTTGCATCTTAGGGTCTAAGTTTTTGAAGTACAATTGATAGTTGTACTTAGAAGCAATTTTTATGTAAGTATTTTTCACTATATATACTTCTATTGTTAACAATAGTTAACATCAATGAAGTTTTGGATTACAAGATACAGAGTACATAAGTGAAAATGTTACAGATCTAGCTATTATAATTTTTACAGGATATAAAATAGCTATTCTATAAACTACTTCTTTCCGGAGGTTTCACCTCCCTTGCTTTTGCTCTTTTCCCCCGATTCTGGATCCTTCTCCCTCTTTTTGTTTGCATCACTATCATCAACCTGGGGGTCTATCACCATATATAATCTCTGATCCCAATTCTTCTGCCATGCTCTAGAGTAAACTGAATAGTCTACATTCCCTTTAATGCGCTTCTTAAGAATTGTTTCTACATTAGTAGGAAGTTGATGGAGTGGTTTGAGGAGCTTTTGGAGTTGCGAATAGGACTTAGCTAGATTTGGATGCATTTTGAGCGCATGTTGCCTATCTTCTTGTTCAAAGAACAAGAATAGTACTTTGAGAAGGGTAAGATTGCATTTATACCTAAAGAATCCTGTATTACCAATGTGCTGGACATGATCTTGAATGATTGGCAGGAGAAGACTTTCCAGAATGATAGAGGAGGTTTCGGATGTAGATGGAGTATTGAGCGAGAGATTAGCCATACCAGATTGGAGTTATTCAATCTCTTTGATGATGTATCTCCAGACATTATGAAGACTGGTGTTGAGGTCTGTGAGTTCTTTGTCACAATTTTCCTTCCAGGTATTTATAAGCTTTTCAGTTTAGGAAAGATGAATCCTAAAGTCATTACTTATATCTTCAATGTGCTTCTCCAGGAGCTATGGTAGCTCTTCATTAAGAAATTTGCATAAGATTTCTTGAGAGGTCTGGTGTTCCTTATTTAGAAAGGTGAGTTCGGAGGAGATGTCCTTGGAAGAATTTGTGATGGCTTGAGGAATGAATTTTAAGGTTTTAAACTTGTTATAAATTTAATCCTTTAATTCTATTTTCAGATCAGTTGATGAGGAGGTTATTTCGCCCATAATGGTTGCACAATTATTTTCAGCTCCAATAATAGCTTGAGTTGCAGAACGATTTGCTCCTACAATGTTGGAAGTTAACCAATTCAATACTAGAATGACTTTGGAGAGACATGTTTCTGATAGTTGCAGGGAATAAATCCACTTTCTCTTTAATGCTTTTGATTGCAGTCTTTATTTCTCCTAACTCTTCCTTAAGATCCGGAGTCACAGATTTTTCAGTCATGAGATTCTCCATAGATTTCAACTATGCATATATATTCCAGAGAGTTTTCTTAATCTCATCTTCTCTATGCCCTTCAATGGTGGCTTGCTCTAATAGACTAAGGGCCATTCATATCTTCTTAGCTCTAGTAGGATTTGGATTAATGGTTGGCTTCTTTAACAAGCTCTCTAGAGTGGATTATTCTTCGAATCTAGAGCTACTCTCGATTTCATCTGATCCGGAAGTTTCCTCTTCCTCATCACTTTCCTCGCCCTTTTTATGTTCTTCTTTTTCTTCTTCCAACCAATCCTCCGGAGTGGCCTTGCCCTTTGAGTCCACTTTAGAAGCGTTCTCATTGGATCTCGGAGCATTGTGCTCCGGGATAGACTTATCATCCTTAGATGTAACTTGATTTTATTCATCTAAGTTAGTCTATTTTTTAGCAGCATCACTAGCCAGTTTAGCAGTATGAGCAGAGTTAGAATTAGGAGTTGCCTTAGTGTTCGGGTGTTCAGTAGTCTCTGTTGTTTTATCTTCTTCTTGATCTTCCCCAACATTAGCTTTCAGATAATTGGAATTATCCTCAATCTTCGCTTCATTTGCCTTTCTAGGGTTTATAGCTCTTACTTCCTCTATCTAATCTGAATGCTAGCACTGTCCTCACATTCACTTTATATGCCTTTTTAGGACTTCCTACTTAATAACTTCTGTTTTTGGATGCAATAGGTTTTCCGGAAGTGGTTCATCTCGTGCTTTAAATGCATAGAGCTCTTCATCTGAATATTCACTCTCCTTGAGAAGTGCTAGATCTTTTGAGGAGATGATAATAGGTGGAGTGGCAGCACTGGCATTCTTAGAAAAGCCTCTAGGTCCTTCCTCTGAGAGTTGATTGGCCCTTAAATTATAGTTAATGGCCTCCATCATCTTAGCGAACTGAGGATCTTCCGGATGAAATTATCCAGAATGACTGGTTTGGCACAGATCATAATTTCCTTTCCGTTTGATTTATGGCCTTGAGCTATTTCCTCTATTATGGATGATCTTGGGACAGGCTCTTGGATGGCGATACCCAGAACAAGCTTCTTGGGTGTTAATTTAGCTCTTTTTGCTTTAAGAGCCTCACTAAATGTGGGTCCTTTTCGGATGAATTGCTTCTTGGTAGCAGGTTCCCCATCCCCAATTTTCTCACTATCAGAGCCACTGCCTGCTTCCAGCACATCTTCAATGGTGATCTTGGCCCCTTTCAACCACCCATTCCTAATGGCAGCAATAGCCACAACTATGGTTTTATTTACTTCTAGTGCACAAATTGGTTTCTTTGCTGTAGCTTTGATTAGCCTTCTTCTTCTACTTTTAGGCTTCTCCAGAGTTGTCTTGATTAGTTGGGTAAGGGTAAGGGTGTCCTCATTTACCTCCTCAACCTGCTCCACTACAGGCTTCAAGTTTACTTTCCTTTGAGCTCTGGGCTTAGTGGTTCTAGCCCTTTTTGCTTCTAGAGCTAGTTCCATGGAACTTCTGGCCTTTTAGATCTTGCTCTTTTTTGCCCTTTCCTTCCTCTATTTTTGAGCTTTATCATCATTCTAGAGTTCTCCAAAAGACAGCTTTTGAAGTTTTTCTCTAGGATTTCCTTTCCAAGAATAGATTGGACTCTGGATAGATTTATTCCGCTTTCAAGAAGGATTTTAGTAACGAGTGCGCTATGAGTGTTCTTATGCTGCTTTATGAAGTAGATAATTAGGACATGCATGTTCACAACTCTGCTCTCTACCCAATGCTACAGAACGGAGTGTTGAAGGGAAGATGCAGTGGTAAGAGAGCCTTTTTGGATCTGGACAAACTTGGCTAAGACGAATTACAACACCCTGGGGATTTCTGGCTAGTAGGTAGAGAATTTGTCTCCAAAATAGTGGATTGGGAGCCACATCTTGGGATTATACTTGACTTTGAGCTCATTGCCATCATTCATTAAAAGAACCTCGTCATTCTTCATCTAGAAATGATTCACAAAGAATTTCGGAGTGATTGTTATCACCTTTCCTTGCACCTTGGTCCGGAGGGCATCAAAATGAAAATGGACCATTAAGTTGTCATGGAATTCTCTGGCAAGATCCTAATAAGTATGGAGGTTCATCATGAGGAAGACCTCAAGATGTTGGTCTTTTAGGAGTTATGAGTAGGGTTTAGTGCTAAGCAAGTATTTGTCGTCCAAATAATCTGAGGGAACTACTGTATTAGGGCTTTTGAGTTTTAGAAGAATAAAGTCTCCATTCTTAAGATCAGATTCTTTAAGCATGTTTCTAGGAGGAGGAGGAATGGGTTGATCTTGGGTGTTTGCCATTTGAGAGTTCGTGAATAGATTTTGAAGTTTTAGGGTTTCTAGAATTAAAATTGCAGAGTAACAGTAGATTAGTTGCTCGCGTGAGGATGAAGAAGGATTTTGGGGGATTTTCATAGAATTCTCAAGGTAAGGGTAGAATGGTAATACGGATGTAGTTAAATTTAACTGGATCAGTGACTTGGCAGTTAAAATGAGGAGAGAGATAAATGGCATTTAAACTGGAGAATTGGAACTGTTTAATTTGTAAAGTAACTATAATTTTTGCTGCGCATGAACTGCCCAATAGACGTTTGAAATTCAAAACGGGAACAATTACCTTTTATGATTTTGCTGCCATTTGTTGCTGCTTGTCTACTGAGCTGGCAGGATTTCTTTGCGGATCCATTTCTTTGATCTTTTGACTTGCAGATGATCAACATTAACTATTGTGTCTCTTCCGAATCTTCCTTTAAATTGGATTTGACATTCCAATTTCCTCCCTTAGCTTGTTCAATTGATCTTTACTTAGTGGCTTAGTAAAGATATCTGCCATTTGCTCATTTGTTGGGATGTAGACCAAGATGACCTCCTTCTTCATAACATGATCTCTGATGAAATGGTGTGTGATATTGACATGCTTTATCCTGCTATGTAGCACTGGATTTTTGGACACATCAATTGCGCTTTTGTTGTCACATATAACACCCATACATCCAGATTGAACTCCATAGTCTTTAAGTTGCTATTTGATCCATAAGAGTTGAGCAACACAGCTTCCTACAACCATGTATTCTGCTTCAGTGGTTGACAGTGCCACTGAAGTTTGCTTCTTATTGCACCAAGATAATAAACAATCTCCAAGTAAATGACAGCCTCCGGATGTGCTTTTTCTCTCAAGCATGTCTCTTCCATAGTGTGAGCACGGGATTTTGCAGTCCCTCTCGCGAGACGATGATGACGTGTACCCGATTTTAATACCTCAAAATAAAAGTTCTCTTTAGAATTTTTATTACCAAAATAATATTCCTTATGAATTTTATAATTGGTAGAATCCAGTTCGGCGTAGCCGATGACGCGTTCGGTAGGAGCTTGAACCGATGATTTACACCCAAATAATAAATACCCTTTAAAATATTGTTAAAAGTCATAAAGATGCATTTTTTCCACTATTAAGCCACTTTTTCCGACTTTTTGGCTTTTCTTGACCCACTAACTGAAGGCATGCTGAAGGTTGATGCCGCCAAAAGCATCAGCCATGTCGCCAGCGATATAACCATACCGCCGGCGACATCGATCATACCGCCGGCGACATTATCATGTCGCCGGCGACATGACTCGAAGCGGGTCCTCTTACAGACAGCCTTTTCGACCACTTTCAGTAGAATTATTAAAAAAGGCCCCAAAAAGCACCCCATTTCACCTATAAAAAGGCACCTTGGGCTGCACTTGAGGGGGGACTGAAATTATAGAAGGAAGGAGCTAAAAATTGGGCAATTAGGAGGCTAAAATTGAGAGAATAGATTTTAGTGAGATAAGAACTAGAAAAGGCGGGAAAAAGGATTCTAATCCATTTTTTCCCGATTTTTCTTCTTCGAACTCTCTGATTGTGAGCTTAAATCAGTGGGTCTTTGGGTTAAATCAACTGGATAGAATTTAGAAACCTAAAACCTTTAAATTAACAATCAAATTATCGTTGCAAGCTCCCCGGAGGTGTTATTGTTCAGTTCACGAAGAGTTGGATTCACTACCCCGAGGTGAAAATCCTGAGTCTCATAGCTCTTTGGCATTGTTATTATTGTTTTGCACTAATTTTTGTTGATTTGTGTTCATTTTTGAGTTTTCGGTCACTTTGACTGCTAACCGCTGCTGTAGCAAGAAATTGGAGTCGCCGGAGACATGCGATGTTGCTGGCTGAATCACCCATATCGCGAGAGACATCGTTGGTACCGCCGTTAGGATCACATTCCCCGGAGACCTCGCTTTCTCGCGGAACCTTTCTTTACGGTACTCAGAAAGCCCTGTGCCCATCTGCATGCTGATGTCGCCCGTGACACAATCGATGTCACCGGCGGCATCATCCATGCCGCCAGCGACATCAACTATGTCGTCGGTGGCATCAGATGCCATCGGCGGCTTGGCTTTCTGGACAGTAGTGTTGTTTTCGTTTGTTTCCAAACTAATTTATTTTCTGAAGCTAGGATCTATAGTGTAACGATGGAGATTCAAAATCTCCTGAAAACAGACCCGTCCCATGACGAGTGGTATATTCATTTGTAATCCGATTAAAGCAACAATCGAATCTGAAATTTGGATAAAAATGGAATTTCCCCTCAAACTCCATTCGAACCTCCTTTTAGCCATTCGATCGGGCTTTATGATACTATAAATAAGATATGCCATATTCGTGTCAACTATCCTCTGCAGGTAGGTGTATATCGGACATTCGGGTATTTTATTTGTTACGTAGAAAATGTACAGGACTTGAAAACCTTGTAATAATTCTACTTTCCACACTTACTTTTCTCTTACGATTGTAAATATTTTATTTACTGCTTCAATTGCTTGATAAATGCGAAAACCACAAAATAACTGAAAATACAAATAAATAGGGTGGATTAAACCGATTAAGAAAGAATGAAGTATCCTAACTTGGCCTAATGAAAAGTAGATAACATCATCCGAACTCGGAATCTCTACTTAAGGTATGGTCCAACCACCCGGTGGGAAAATCGTACCAAAAATTTCTCGATTGAGCTGAACCGGGTGGCGACTCTATTCTAAGTACGGGATTTCGATCTCGTATCTTTTAAGCATTACAATATGTAAAATCATTTTCTTTTCAACCACATCACACTCATCTCCCCGACACACCAAAAAACGGGCCGGCCCGACCGCGTCCGGCCCCGCGTCGCAGCCACGCGGGTCGTCGTCCGCTCACAGTGGCGACTCTGCTGGGGAATTCTTTAAACTTGAATCTTCTTTCATAGTTTAAAAGATTTTTGATGATGTATTGAAATCATTGGCCAAATTAAAACTTCATTCTTTTCTTATGACGTCTTGTCCTTATGCGTGTAGATAGTTCGGAAATTTTAGGTACCCTATTTCACCCGAGAAGCTCACAAAGTATCACTCATGCCCTGTTGGAATTGAGGATGCCTAGTGGGTGGATCACTCATTTTAACCAACACGTAAACTCCTATGACCGCGCCCATTCGGGTAGTGATTGAGCAAACGTGGGATCAAGGTAAACGGGAACCTTCTACATCAACAACCTTTCACCAAAGCCGCGTTAGAAAAAAGCCTTAGCACATCATTCCCCTTAGGATTACCCAAAACGAATAAAATAATTGGGACGCGCTTCTTTCGCCATTACCGGTGAAGTAGCCAAACTCCATCCTACCAAAGAGGTGTTACGCAGGAGCCATAAGGTTGGAACAGGGCCGATTTGCATGCTATGTGCTTTATGATCATACACCCCCATGCATCGGCTTTAAGAGCCGAAAAATCAACTTACCTTTATCCCTTTCACCCATGGAACTGGTTTAGCAACATACATAGGACTTCTCTCGTACCTCTATTGCTTTACCACATATCGTTGTGTAAGACATGAGGTACGAACGTCCCATGTATGTTGAAGGGATAATCCATCACATTATCTAACCACATCTGTGTACAGCTATACATATCACACACCACTTCCAATATATATGGAGTTTGGCTACATACATACATACCATCCATACCATTTACAACCCATTCATGGTCTGATCCGAGACTTGTGATCTTAAGCAGCCTTCCTCTTGAACCAAGACCTTCACAACTAGCCATGTCTCTTCCTCACAATGACAACCGTACCTCATCCAGAGGACAGGCTAGTCTTCCCCCAACCGTAGGGACAACAGCTCACCTAACATCTCTTGGATCAGAGATCACCGCGGCTATCATTCAGTTTCTGAACTCTGATCAGTTCCGAAACATCATCGAAGAGCTAGTGTGTGTGTCTGTCAAGAAGGCCCTAGGATGTCAGGACTTTGACCAGGTCATGCGATCTCCGAGCATGACACCTGATAGCGAGACACTCTGGCAGTCACCGCCAACCGCTTACCCTGGACAAAGAGAAGGAGCCCAGAATCCAATTCTTCCACCATTCTTTAACACCTTACCACCAACTTTGGTAACCCCATCACAATTTAAGATCCCCGCTGCCCCGATGCTTCCTCAATATGACCAAGTCATGCAACACAAAGTTGAAGACTTCTCACGTCAATTGATGACAGTAGACTGCTATCAGAAAGAGGGAAGGGTCCAATTAGAGAAAGACCAGTTCTTTCAAAACACTGAATCACCCACACCCCCACCTCAAATCATGGTGGATCAAGAGACCTATCAGAAATCGACACCAGCTGCCATTATTCGGCCAAACGACGGTCTTTAGTATAGAACCAATCCGAGGAAACTGCCACTTAATGTAATCTTCACCGGGTTGAAGGAAGCTGGGATTCTTAAACCTCTTCATGAATTCAATCCCCCCATGAGAGAAGAAGGAAAAGGCTTTTGTAGATATCACATGTTGTCGGGTCACAACACCAACCAGTGCAAAGCTTTGGTCCGTACCATCCAACGACTAGTGGATGAAAAGAAGATTACCGACCCTGAAAGGGCATCCTACCCCTTACCAGAGTTTGGCAACCAGACACGGACGATTAATCCCGGCTTTCCCAATCAACGGAAAGCTCCTCAAGATCTCATCAAGGCCATCTACTCAAATGGTGGGGGAAATCGCGCTCTGACGGTGAGGACGAAGAATCCCGATTTGCAATCCTTAGAGTTCAGGCCTTTTAGCTCCATAAGCCACTTCCATTTTTCTTACTTACGTTGTGTTTGTATCCTTTGATCAGCGTCTCCATATAAGCATACGTACGACGCTTTCAGTGTTTAAGATATTTTTATTAAATGGAATTAAATTGAGTACATTATGTGGTAATCAAATCTAGTAATTTAAACCCTGTCAAACACATGAGAGATAATAAAGTGCTTAAAGACCATGATAATGCTTTTGCTCAGTGCAATAATCGGATTGTTGAAACACCATGGGTCTCTTCTAGAATTAACTCAACGGCCTTACAACGGTGCACCTTCAAGCCACCAAAGAAACATCAATCGGTCTAGTGAATCAAGGCTTACACCCAACAGAGCCTAACCTCCATCAAATAAACGTCGTAGCCAAAACTCAGACCAACATCACCACCAAGGACACGACCAAATTTGGAGAGAAACACATCTTCACCTGGTATAAATCAACCCCATCAAACCCTTCAGCTAACAAAGGTCAGGGGGCAACCACTTCCTAGAACACCAAGTCTAAAGGCAAGCACCTTCATCCCACAAGCCACAAAGACGATCGCGCAATCACTTGTTCACAACCCATCTCCACTAATATAGGATACGATTTCAGGCCTAAACAAGAAGGGCTCTGCAGACCACGAATTGAAGGAGCAATCAAAATAGCGATCAGGACAACAATCAAACCAATCGATGAAGCTTTGGAGCAAGCACCAAAAACTCCCGCAAACTAAACAGCTTGCAATAAGGTCAGCCGAAAACTCCCGACGTAACTTTGAAGGTCAGAATAAACTGGGTGATCCAAGTAAAATCAAACGGGCACCAAGGAACTTGGAGAATCTGCAAAAGCACAACTATGCGCACAATAGCAAATCAGATACCCAATGCCCTTTCCAAGAGTTATAGACCCAGCACTGAAAAGTTTGAGACCTTCCGATACTAAGGTCAAGTTCAAATCAGATTGAAGAGGCCGTCATATGATCGAAAATGGCACCAAATATGCGAGGCTATTAAAGTCATGAGCCTAGGCAAGAAGCGAGTTCATCGATCTAGTCGACCAAGATAAGCTTAAGCATTATCAGGTCTAAACAAAAGAAATAAATCAGAAAAAGCGGCACACTAAAAAAAAATATACAATAATCGCCCGCCTGTCGGTCTTCTATTGACTGGGCAAAAATTAAGGTTACACCCGATGGTCGGTACCCTGCAAGCCGGCTGTACAAAAATTAGGGGATAAGTCAATAACTGAAACACCCTTATCATATAATAACTATAGAAAAATACCATAAAAAATTTTTTATTTTTTTGTACAAAAATATTCATATATTAACACAACCATAATATTTCACATCAACTCTAATACCATTCGTTTATTACAAACCATAATTTTGTTTGATTTGAAAAATCAAAACCCGACCACTTTCTATTCTATATGCTTGTCATGTGAGGAGAGAGAGTGAGATGGACACAGCCGACAGACCTTTCTTCCATGACAGCTACAGGTAAGGACCTTCTAGTACAATACTTTATCTACAACTGAAAAATATAGCGATTTATATGAGTCGCCACTCAGTGAATATAAACAATCAATGAATTTAACAATCACATACAGTTACACCTTCAAAATAAACATACAGTCATTCTTATATACTATTGGATGATTCATTTATTTAATTGTTGTGACATTTCCGGCCAAACTATTACTCCGGGATACATGTAACATTTGTAACAGATAACAATTGATTTGCTGGCCAGCTATATAACAATTGGTTGACCTTTCGGTCCAGATAACAATTGGTTGACCTTTCGGTCCATTTGTCAAATATTGCAATTGGTTGACCATATAGGTCCAGATAACAGAACATGTATTGCAATGTTTGATCGGCTATGTCACAACGTCTCTCTTTATTTCATTTGTTCCTGTATAATTGCGTATATCATGAATAATTCAATTATCTCAAGTTTCACCAAATAAACATATGTTCATATAATTCAAATTCTCCAAATAACATACAATCATTCAATTCACAACAATTCACCAAACATTCAAATATCACATATCAAAACATTTCACCCATTCATATCATGTTTATACTCACAGATGGAATGCTAATTTCCACGAAATCGACTTGTTTCCTCCTCTTGAACACTTTCACGACCTCGTGTTCCTATAAGCATAAATTCACATCAATACATTTCACCTTGTGTTGTTTTCTATTTATAAAGTTTTCATGACTTAAACCATTGTTACTTGTATACTTGTTCATATGACCTTGCTCTACTTAAAAATTCATAACTTTCAATTCACTTCTCCAAATGATCTGATTCTTTTTTTATTCTATCCCTAATATACAAGGCTATAACATACTAAAACCTCAGAAATTTTAGAGTCTTATACGATTTATAGGGAATTTCCCATCAAAACCCATTTCAGTCCCGCTTTACCTGGACAGCAACGTAATAAAACGGGTATAACTCTCTCTACACAACATGAATCGACCTGATTCTTTTTCCTACTTAAACTATACACATAAGGGAATAACATATCCAAAAATCAGAATTTTCTAAGCAGTATAACAATCCCAGATTAATTTTGAAACTCACCCTATCTCTTTGATCATCCAATTCTGCACACTTCATCTTATAAAAATCATAACTATTGATCTACTTGTCTAAAAATTCTCAAATTTTGCAGAATTAATCTTGACATAAAGAAGAACAATTCATCTTCTTACTAAAACTGCTAATTCTAACTTTAACTTAACAAAAATCGCACTACAAAGTTACTAAAATACCTGATTCCTTCCTTCAAGATCTCTTCTTCTCTTCTTCCTTTTTCTTTGTTCTTTGCTTTGTGTTTTAGGAGATGAAGAACTGATCTAATTCTTATCAGTTCATAAAAAGATCTAAGGGGCAAAAGATCAATTTGCTCTCAAATTCTTTATTTATTACAAATACTAACTATACTAAATACATATACATATATCTATACCATGCTAATACTAATTCTAATACTAATTCTTATACTTAAATCCTTATGATATATCACAATTTTATTCAACTTTATATGTTCTAATAATCATTTTATATCTATAACATAACTATACTCCACTTATTCCTTAAAATTCTATAGCCATATAATTCGGTACCTAGATATCAACTATCATATTTTGTATGGTTAAAATAACTATTATTTTCATTAACCAATTTTAATAAATATTACATGTAAAATTTAAATATAATGACATATAATAGATGTGGACAAATGCAAATATAATGCATGAAATGGGATATTATAATAACGCCTGTTGAACTGAAAACCCGAAAAGGGCGGTTCAGACGATAATTAGGGCACGAGAGAAAAACAATAAGATGTTAACTTGAAAACCTGTAAAGGCTGGTTAACACCAGGGGTCCCATTAATGGAAATGATTGCCAACATCTTGTACTCAAATTAGATTCACTCGATAAAAGTGTCTTTCATATTGAAACATCTGTGTTTGTGATTATGTGAATGCCTGGCGATCGAAGGATGGAAACATCACAAGTAAGCTTAATCGAAGACACTATGCGCTCAAAGGTCGGAATAAATCTGTTAGGGCCAAAACCCGAAAGGATAGTCCATGCAAACCATGGGGTCAAATTGGAGCCCAAAATCTGTGTTCCCCAAGCTCTGCAGAAAACCCACAGCTTTTGGTTATGGGTTGCAATGACAGAAACGGACAGAATGGCCGAAAACAAGTTACTGGAAGATTGAAGCCGCCGGCAATGAGAGCGATACCGCCGGCGATATCATGATACCGCCGGCAATGTATTTGATGCCGCCGGCGATATGGGATCAATTTGGGCGATATGGCTGATGCCGCCAGCGGCATGAAGTTAATTTTCTGGGCGGCATCAGAAGCATTTCTGCCATTTCAGACCTGTACAAAACCTGTAAACAATCCTATGCAGCATTTCCAATGACTTATCAAACAGCAATCCATCTTTGTATTCAAAATAAAAGCCCGAAGGCGCAAATTGCTCAAATTGTACCAAATCATCTAGCCCATGACAAAATCGAATTATCAAAACCCCAATGTATCGGAGGTACAAACCAAGGACTCGAAGGCAAAAAAAAATGAAAAGTAAAACTAAGCATGCCCGCCACTACCAGCTGGGCGGGATGAAACATCATCAGGACTTGCGAGCCAATCGTCAACATCGTCTTCCTCTCTTCCCGCCGTCATGGGAACACTACTAGACTCCTCAGCCGCGGTAAACGCACGTCGGCCGGCAGACTTCTTGACCCCCCTACTACTGGTACCCCCAGGATGCGCAAGGTCCAGGTTTTGTTTACTTCTCTATTCTTGAGCGGTGGCTGCCAGCTGACCCTCGAGATCGCTCACACGGCGCTGTAAAGCTGCAGTCTCCTCCTCATACCGCCGCCGGGCTGCGTCAGCATCAGACAAAGAAAGGGCCAAGAAATCCTGCAAACCAGAGAAAATATCAGTCTTGCATATCATGCATAACATCCATCCCATCTTAACATGTGCATAAAATACCTGAACGAGGAGCGATTGCCCAATAAGGGTATCCTGGAGAACAAAATTGTTCTCCTCAAGTTGCTCCACATGACTCCGCGCCACCTAGCAAATCCAAAAAGAAAATCCTTAGACACCCACATCTAAGGCTCAATAAGAAAATAATTATTAGATCTTACGTTGGTAGCATTTTCAGGTATAAAAATCGGGGCTTGCCGGCTCGAGCCAACATTCCTATGAGAGAATTTGCCTCGGGAGTTCATCAACAGGAAGGTGGTTTCCAAAGGATTGACCAATCTCCCCTCCACGAAGTTTATGCCCTCCGGCACGCTATAAAGTCGGGTCCCACTTTGGTTATCCCGGCCCCTCTTTCTCGCGGGTTCCTGTAAAACGTGAAAGTCACACGTCAACAACGTCCCTAAACGACTTCAAATTCATACACAACCATACCTCGAAAGAACGTTGCTCCCCTTGGGACATCGGCACGCTCCCGCCAGCTACACCCGCACCTACCTCATCCTCCCCCTCAGGTTCGACCGCAACGTCCCCTTCTAGCGCTTCATCCTCATCATCATCCTCCTCATCAAAGTCCACAATGCCTTTGAGGCGCCTCTTTTCGTCCTCCAATCGTTGCTCGTTGTGATACTCAATTGTATCGTTGCCGTGGATGCGAGGACACACGGGGAGTAGATGCTGAAAAAGCTGCTCGTAGAGGTCGGGAACGCTAGGGATCACTCGGCCATTCCCTTCAACATAATCAGCTTTGTCGGCCTCGGCAGAAATCACCAAGTGAGGCCACCACAAGCCCCGCGGAGGATCAGCAGGCACCGGTCTAGTAGCAACCGGAAGGGACCTCCAACCCCGGACACGCTCGCCTAGATACCACTGCTGGGACAGGGGGCACTCGATCACAAACCGGCGGTCATCCACCTCCCGCCGGACCCGGGCAACCTCAGCCAAGTTCTCCGAGCTACATCAAAACAACCAACATAAGTCCATAGACTAAAAAAAATAAAAATATATATAATAAATAAATAAAAATAAAAAATCGCATACCTAACTCAATCGCGCGCTTCTTAGGACCTCCCTATACTGCGTAGGGTACTTGGCCTTCCCACCGATACCCCCACACCAGCGGGCAAGGAAGTGAGAGCCCGGTGGCACAACCTTCTTAAACTCCATCGGCGGGAGGATTTGATGCTCAAAAGCCTAGGCCTGCACAAATAACGACCGATCAATTCAAAGGACGTCAGACAATAAATAAGAACACATGTTATCGAGGGAAATGTTTCAAAAAAATTTTTATACCTGGAGTAGCAGGTGGCAAAGGTGAAGGGCTTTCTCCTTCTTCCGGGCTCCCACATCCAGCCCGTGGTACAACTGGGCCAAGATGGCCCTCGGCCAATTCTTCCTCCTGATTCCCGGCACATCTTCCACCGTGGTTATAAGCATGTAGTTGATCTTACTCCCCGAGATTGGGAAGAACAACGCGGTGAGTAGTGAGATCACAAAGGAACGGACACATGCCTCCCTCTCCTCCTCGGGCACCACATCCACCCGGGTCCAATAATGGTACAACTCACCATAGGACAGCCGCCCAGAAACGGGCTTCAGACCGAACAGCTCCTTTACCCGCCTCACCACGGGCCTCTCAACATGGTACTTGTCCATGTAGATGTTAAAATGTATAACCTCATCCGTCCAAGGAAGGCCGGTCATGGCTACCACATCAGAAGGGGTAATTGTGACTTCCCCGAAGGAGAAATGGAAGGTATGAGTGGTCTCGGACCACCTTTCAGTCAGGGCCGTTATTGAAGAATGAGGAAGCTTAGGCATTAACATGGGCATGATCCGGGCCAAATCCCCAAACCCCGTCTCGTTAATCGCAAGCACGAGCTCGGGATCGTTCTCTGAGATGTGGTGCCACCATTCACCAATGGTGCCCATTCCCCCGGTGTAAGTCAGTTCGTATGGCTGTAAAATAGAAAACAAAATGGATCAATTCTGTGCATTTCTGTCAAAAAGGCTGCTGATGTCGCCTCTATTAAAGCGATATCGCCGGCGGCATCATCCCATACCGTCAGCGGCATGGTTGATGTCGCCGACGACATCACCTTGAACAGAGCAACATCAGACTCTCATAAAGGGACTGATGCCGCCAGCAACAACACTGATGCCGCCAGCGACATCACTGATGCCGCCAGCGATATTACTGTGCACGGGCAGAACCTGTTTTCTCCTTAAATCACACCCTTCGCGCCGAAAATCACAAAAATCACAATCAATCGAACAAATCCAAAAAGGCAAAAGTCGATCCTAAAGCATGCAATGTGACTGATATATTCCACACTTTAAACCCCTATCATGGCATGTTTTCAAATCTAAAGCAAAATCACATCGAATACGAAAAGAAGCAATTCGGGTTTTTGTGGAATTACCTGGATATAACAGAGGTGTTTCTCCTTCTCCGGAGTCAGATTGGTGATAGGAGAGTTAATGCCATAGCCATACATTTTGGCCGTCTCCTTCAGGCCATATACAGCAGGAACAGAAAGGATTTTCAATCCCTCGACGGAAGAATCGGGCAGGCTCTCCCTAGCCTTGGATTTGCCCCTGAAAGCCTGGCTAATCCTCTTCATAATTTGAGAAAACAAAGTTAGAAATCAAAGAGCTTTGGGAGAGAGAAGAGGGGGATGCGGTTTGTGAATAGTGAGAAAGAAGGTTCCATTCCTTTTTATAAACTGCCGCGCGGAATTCGAGGAGTTTTGATTTATCTGAAACTGATGGTCCATGTCGCCAGTGACATAAATTCATGCCGCCGGCGATATCACTCATGTCGCCGGCGACATCGCCTCATTTAGTTCAAATTTTGAAATTATCTGACCAGTCAAAGCTGCCACGTGGCATCCATACCGCCGGCAAGATCAACCCATGCCGCCGGCGATATCACTCATGTCGCCGGCGACATCGTCTCATTTAGTTCAAATTTTTAAATTATCTGACCAGTCAAAGCTACCACGTGGCATCCATACCGCCAGCAAGATCAACCCATGCCGCCGGCGATATCAGTAATGTCGCCGGCGACATCGTCTCATTTAGTTGAAATTTTGAAATTATCTGACCAGTCAAAGCTGCCACGTGGCATCCATATCGCCGGCGACATCAATCCATGCCGCCGGCAATATCAGCCATATCGCCGGCGATGTTACCCCTCCGAACCAGATTTACAATACAAGCCCAACCGAAGGGCGATCTTTTCAAAACAAGCCCGACCGAAGGGCGATCTTTTTAAAACAAGCCCAACCGAAGGGCGACCTCACAAGACGAGAGCCCAACCGAAGGGCAATCTCTTCAAAACACGAGCCCAACCGAAGGGCAATCTCTTCAAAACACGAGCCCAATCGAAGGGCAATCTCTTCAAAACACGAGCCCAACCGAAGGGCAATCTCTTCAAAATAAAAGCCCAATCGAAGGGCAATCTCTTTAGAACGAAAGCCCAACCGAAGGGCCATCACTTCAGACCGAAAGCACAACCGAAGGGCCATCACTTCAGACCGAAAGCCCAACCAAAGGGCGATCTCTTCAGAACGAAAGCCCAATCGAAGGGCAATCTCTTCAGAATGAAAGCCCAACCGAAGGGCCATCACTTCAGACCAAAAGCCCAACCGAAGGGCCATCACGTCAGACCGAAAGCCCAACCGAAGGGCGATCTCTTCAGACTGAAAGCCCAACCGAAGGGCGATCTCTTCAAAATGAAAGCCCAACCGAAGGGCAATCTCTTCAAAATGAAAGCCCAACCGAAGGGCAATCTCTTCAAAACGAAAGCCCAACCGAAGGGCAATCTCTTTAAAATGAAAGCCCAACCGAAGAGCAATCTCTTCAAAATGAAAGCCCAACCAAAGAGCAATCTCTTCGAAACAAAAGCCCAACCGAAGGGCAATCACTTCAAAACGAGCCCAACCGAAGGGCAATCTCTTCAAAACACGAGCCCAACCGAAGGGCAATCTCTTCAAAATGAAAGCCCAACCGAAGGGCAATCTCTTCAAAATGAGCCCAACCAAAGGGCGATCTCTTCAAAACGAAAGCCCAACCGAAGGGCAATCTCTTCAGAACAAGCCCAACCGTAGGGCAATCTCTGCAAAGTGAAAGTCTAACCGAAAGACAATCACTATACCAAACACAAGCCCAAGCGAAGGGCAATCTCTGCAGAGTGAAAGTCCAACCGAAAGACAATCACTATACCAAATACGAGCCCAACCAAAGGGCAATCTCTTCAAAACGAAAGCCCAACTGAAGGGCAATCTTCTCAAAATGAGCCCAACCAAAGGGCGATCTCTTCAAAACGAAAGCCCAATAGAAGGGCAATCTCTTCAGAACAAGCCCAACCGTAGGGCAATCTCTGCAAAGTGAAAGTCCAACCGAAAGACAATCACTGTACCATACACAAGCCCAAACGAAGGGCAATCTCTGCAGAGTGAAAGTCCAACCGAAAGACAATCACTGTACCAAATACGAGCCCAACCGAAGGGCAATCTCTTCAAAACGAAAGCCTAACCGAAGGGCAATCTCTTTAGAATGAAAGCCTAACCAAAGGGCAATCTCTTCAGAACGAAAGCCCAACAGAAGGGCAATCTCTTCAGAACAAGCCCAACCGTAGGGCAATCTCTGCAAAGTGAAAGTCCAACCGAAGGACAATCACTATACCAAACACAAGCCCAAGCGAAGGGCAATCTCTGCAAAGTGAAAGTCCAACCGAAAGACAATCACTATACCAAATACGAGCCCAACCAAAGGGCGATCTCTTTAAAGTGAAAAAGTCCGACCAAAGGACAATAACTATATGAAGTGACAAGCCCGATCAAGGGGCAAACCTCTCTATTCAAAGCAAAAGCCCGACCAAGGGGCAACAATCACTATATGAAGTGACAAGCCCGACCAAAGGGCAAACCTCTCTATTCAAAGCCGAAGCTCGACCAAGGGGCAAACCTCTCTATTCAAAGCCGAAGCCCGACCAAGGGGCAAACCTCTCGATTCAAAGTGAAAGCCCGACCAAGGGGCAAACCTCTCGATTCAAAGCGAAAGCCCGACCAAGGGGCAAACCTCCCTATTCAAAGCGAAAGTCCAATCGAAGGACAATCACTGTACCAAAAATGAGCCCAACCGAAGGGCGATCTCATCAAAGTGAAAGCCCGACCAAAGGACAATCACTATACCGAAATACAAAAGCCCAATCGGAGGGCGATCTCTTCAAAGTGAGCCCAACCAAAGGGCGATCCCTTTAAAATGAGCCCAATCGACGGGCGATCTCTTCAAAGTGAGCCCAACCAAAGGGCGATCTCTTCAAAATGAGCCCAATCGAAGGGCGAGCTCTTCAAAATGAGTCCAACCGAAGGACAATCACTATACCAAACACATGCCCAACCAAAGGCGAATTCTCCACAAAGCACAAGCCCGACCAAAGGCGAATTCTCCACAAAGCACAGACCCGACCAAAGGCAAATTCTCCACAAAGCATAGACCAGACCAAAGGCAAATTCTCCACAAAGCACAAGCCCGACCAAAGGCAAATTCTCCACAAAGCACATGCCCGACCAAAGGCAAATTCTCCACAAAGCACGAGCCCGACCAAAGAACAATCACTATACAAAGTCACAAGCCCGACCAAAGGCAAATTCTCCACAAAGCACAAGCCCGACCAAAGGCAAATTCTCCACAAAGCACAAGCCCGACCAAGGGGTAAATTCTCCACAAAGCATAAGCCCGACCAAGGGACGAATAGTCAACACGGCGTAAGTCCGACCAAGGGACAAATAGCCAATAAAATGCAAGCCCGACCAAAGGCGAATTCTCCACAAAGTGCAAGCCCAACCAAGGGGCAAATTCTCCACAAGAGCGCAAGCCCGACCAAGGGGCATCCTACAAAGCGCGAGTCCGACCAAAGGGCAACCTGCACAACGTGAGTCCGACCAAGGGACGAACAGTCGTCACAGCATGAGTCCGACCAAGGGACGAACAGTCGACACAGCATGAGTCCGACCAAGGGACGAACAGTCGATACAGCGTGAGTCCGACCAAGGGACGAACAGTCAACACAGCGTGAGTCCGACCAAGGGACGAACACTATACACAGCATAAGTCCGACCAAGGGACAAACACTATACACAGCGTGAGTCCGACCAAGGGACGAACGATCGATATAGCGTGAGTCCGACTACGGGACGAACGATCGTCACAGCGTGAGTCCGACCAAGGGATGAACGATCGACACAGCGTAAGTCCGACCAAGGGACAAACAGTCGACAAAGCACAAGTCCAACCTAGGGACGAACAGTCGACAAAGCGCGAGTCCGAGAAAGGGGCAACCTGCAAAGCGCGAGTCCGACCAAGGGGCAACCTGCAAAGTGCGAGTCCGACCAAGGGGCAACCTACAAAGCGCGAGTCCGACCAAGGGGCAACCTACAAAGCGCGAGTCCGACCAAGGGGCAACCTGCACAGCGCGAGTCCGACCATGGGACGAACAGTCGACACAGCGTAAGTCCGACCAAGGGACGAACACTATACACAGCATAAGTTTGACCAAGGGACGAACACTATACACAGTGTGAGTCCGACCAAGGGATGAACACTATACACAGCGTGAGTCCGACCAAGGGACGAACACTATACACAGCATAAGTCCGACCAAGGGACAAACACTATGCACAGCGTGAGTCCGACTAAGGGACGAACACTATACACAGCGTGAGTCCAACCAAGGGATGAACACTATACACAGCGTGAGTCCGACCAAGGGATAAACGATTGCCAAAGCGTGAGTTCGACCAAGGGACAAACGATCGCCAAAGCGTAAGTCCGACCAAGGGACAAACGATCGCCAAAGCGTGAGTCCGACCAAGGGACAAACAATCGCCAAAGCGTAAGTCCGACCAAGGGACAAACAATCGACAAAGCGTAAGTCCGACCAAGGGACAAACAATCGACAAAGCGTAAGTCCGACCAAGGGACAAACAATCGACAAAGCGTAAGTCCGACCAAGGGACAAACCGGTCATCCCTCAGGTATCATTCCTATCCCTTGCTCTTTCGTGTGATCATACTGACCTGTGGCAGCAGTGATCCCCCGAGGGGCAGCTTGTGAGCACGGGATTTTGCAGTCCCTCTCGCAAGACGACGATGACGTGTACCCGATTTTAATACCTCAAAATAAAAGTTCTCTTTAGAATTTTTATTACCAAAATAATATTCCTTGTGAATTTTATAATTGGTAGAATCCAGTTCGGTGTAGCCGATGATGCGTTCGGTAGGAGCTTGAACCGATGATTTACACCCAAATAATAAATACCCTTTAAAATATTGTTAAAAGTCATAAAGATGCCTTTTTTCCACTATTAAGCCACTTTTTCCGACTTTTTGGCTTTTCTTGACCCACTAACTGAAGGCATGCTGAAGGCTGATGCCGCCAAAAGCATCAGCCATGTCACCGGCGATATAACCATACTGCTGGCGACATCGATCATACCGCCGGCGACATTATCATGTCGCCGGCGACATGACTCAAAGCGGGTCCTCTTACAGACAGCCTTTTCGACCACTTTCAGTGGAATTATTAAAAAAGGCCCCAAAAAGCACCCCATTTCACCTATAAAAAGGCACCTTGGGCTGCACTTGAGGGGGGACTGAAATTATAGAGGGAAGGAGCTAAAAATTGGGCAATTAGGAGGCTAAAATCGAGAGAATAGATTTTAGTGAGATAAGAACTAGAAAAGGCGGGAAAAAGGATTCTAATCCATTTTTTCCCGATTTTTCTTCTTCGAACTCTCTGATTGTGAGCTTAAATCAGTGGGTCTTTGGGTTAAATCAACTGGATAGAATTTAGAAACCTAAAACCTTTAAATTAACAATCAAATTATCGTTGCAAGCTCCCCGGAGGTGTTATTGTTCAGTTCACGAAGAGTTGGATTCACTACCCCGAGGTGAAAATCTGGAGTCTCATAGCTCTTTGGCATTGTTATTATTGTTTTGCACTAATTTTTGTTGATTTGTGTTCATTTTTGAGTTTTCGGTCACTTTGACTGCTAACCGCTGCTGTAGCAAGAAATTGGAGTCGTCGGAGACATGTGATGTTGCTGGCTGTATCACCCATGTCGCGAGAGACATCGTTGGTACCGCCGTTAGCATCACATTCCCCGGAGACCTCGCTTTCTCGCGGAACCTTTCTTTACGGTACTCAGAAAGCCCTGTGCCCATCTGCATGCTGATGTCGCCCGTGACACAATCGATGTCACCGGTGGCATCATCCATGCCGCCAGCGACATCAACTATATCATCGGCGGCATCAGATGCCATCGGCGGCTTGGCTTTCTGGACAGCAGTGTTGTTTTCGTTTGTTTCCAAACTAATTTATTTTCTGAAGCTAGGATCTATAGTGTAACGATGGAGATTCAAAATCTCCTGAAAACAGACCCGTCCCATGACGAGTGGTATATTCATTTGTAATCCGATTAAAGCAACAATCGAATCTAAAATTTGGATAAAAATGGAATTTCCCCTCAAACGCCATTCGAACCTCATTTTAGCCATTCAATCGGGCTTTATGATAATATAAATAAGATATGCCATATTTGTATCAACTATCCTCTGCAGGTAGGTGTATATCGGACATTCGGGTATTTTATTTGTTTCGTAGAAAATGTACAGGACTTGAAAACCTTGTAATAATTCTACTTTCCGCACTTACTTTTCTCTTACGATTGTAAATATTTTATTTACCGCTTCAATTGCTTGATAAATGCGAAAACCACAAAATAACTGAAAATACAAATAAATAGGGTGGATTAAACCGATTAAGAAAGAATGAAGTATCCTAACTTGGCCTAATGAAAAGTAGATAACATCATCCGAACTCGGAATCTCTACTTAAGGTATGGTCCAACCACCTGGTGGGAAAATCGTACCGAAAATTTCCCGGTTGAGCTGAACCGGGTGGCGACTCTATTCTAAGTACGGGATTTTGATCTCGTATCTTTTAAGCATTACAATATGTAAAATCATTTTCTTTTCAACCATATCACACTCATCTCCCCGACACACCAAAAAACGGGCCGGCCCGACCGGGTCCGGCCCCGCGTCGCAGCCGCGCTGGTCATCGTCCGCTCACACATAGTCTGCATTAGTGTACCCTTACAAAGTGAAATTCCCATTGCTGGGATACTATAATCCAACTTCAGTTGTTCCCAACAAGTACCTGAGTACCCTTTTACAGCCTTAAGATTAGAATCTTTTGGATTGGCTTGATACCTTGCACAGTAACAAACTGCATAGTGTATGTCAGGTCTACTAGCTATTAGGTATAGAAGTGATCCAATCATTCCTCCGTAGATCTTTTAATCTACATCTTCTCCTTCAGAATCCTTTGAAAGGACTGTATCTGAACCCAAGGGAGTGGACATTAGCTTGCTTTTGTCCATCTTAAACTTCTTTAGAATCTCCTTGGTGTATTTGGATTGGTTAATGAAAATCCTATCCGGACTTTGTTTAATTTAAAGACCAAGGAAGAAGTTGAGTTTTCCCATCATTGACATCTCAAATTCTTTCTGCATTTGAGAGCTGAATTCTTGACTCATCCTCTCATCAATTGCTCCAAAAATAATGTCATCTACATAGATTTGAATAGGAATTGTTGGGAAACAATGATCCAGATAAAAATCTAAAAAGAACCTGGATCAAGTTTGAAAGAAACAAAAACAATATATGTAGTTCTCCCAAATCCAAATGAAAAATCTGGACAAAGATCAAGATACAAATCATCCATTGAACAACTTAAGAACCTAAGCACTAGAGGAAATCATCCGGACAAAGTTTGGAAAGGAAACAAATTTTTGTCCTTCAAGACCAGCATCCGGAAGAACTGATTTAAGCTATCTCCAAAAGATAGATCCGGACCATATAGGTCTAAAAGACATCCGGAAGACCTATATTTTGAATATAGGGAAAGTTTTCAACTATACTTTTCCATATACCCTTTTGGGTCTATGGAAGTCAAAGATCCTTTCCCCAAGACAAAGACAAAATGACAGCTTGCACATTTCAGAGAAAATTCCAAAGGGTCTAACACCGGATAGAGAAAAGCTAACTACCTTTTTCTCCAAGACCAATAAAGGAGCGCGTGGAGCACACATCATAGAGCAAATGGTATGAAAGTTGGTGCATCACAAAAAATGTCAAGCAAGACGATCACTGACAACTTTCCAGCCTCAATCCCAAGATTTCAAATGGATCAAAATGCAGTCTAACAGATTGATCAACAGATCCGGAAGCTCCACATCGACCTGATCAAGGGTGAAGATTAATTGAAAGCTCACCAACTACAAACGGGTACATTTATGATCAAATCCTATAAAAGGATCCCTTCACCAAATGAGCAGGTCAACTAGTTGATTTACAAAAGCAATTAACAAAGCAATACTTATTCAATCAGTTGATACAATCCCTCCAAGGACCATTGATTCAAAATCAGTTTATAAGGACTCCCAAGTGAGACTATAAACTTGAGGAACTCCAAAAACCAACCCTTTATTAAAAACCAAAGAGTAAGAATCTCCAACTTGAGTGAGTTGAGAGATTGGGGAAATAGCTTAAAGTAGGTGCTTTAAGTAACGATTTCCCTATAGGACTCAGCTTAGATTCGAGGTAGAAGGCTAAGTGGTATATCCTACTAAAGACAAGAGGACTCAGCTAGAAGTTAGTGTTTCTAGTGGTATATCCTACTTCCAGAAGGGGTTACCATCCGGAGACAAATCTGTAAGGCTTGATTCCTGCCAGTTGGAAAGGAATCCACTAGTGGATAAGCTTGGAGGAAGGAAACTCTAGGGACTGGATGTAGGCGGGGCCGAACCAATATAAAATACTTATGTTTGATTTCCTTTCTGTTTTTCTTTATTGCATATTATTGTCATATTTGCATCATCTGGATCATAATCAAACAAGCTACACTAAGACTTTTCTAAGTCTATAAATTCCGCAAAAAAGGGCCATTCACCCCCTCTGCCCTTAGAAATACTCTCACAGGGACCAACAAGTGGTATCAGAGCGAGTGCTCAAACTAGAGATCTAATAATCTCGAGCTAAAGGTCCATATATTTTTATACATATATCAAAATGAGTTTCTAAAACTCACAACTCCTTCCCGAGGGTATGTCTATTACCTGTCCTCCACTCTTCACCGGTGAACACTATACGTTTTAGAAAAACCGGATGGAGAACTTCATCCAGTCATAAAGTATGCAAGCATGGTTAGTTATTAAAGATGGCTCGTATAAACCTACTTATGAAGTAGAGGGTATGACTACCCGAAAGCCATCAAGTATGTGGGATGACAATGACTTTAGAAAATTGTGTGAAAACGTAAATGCTATTAACATGCTTCATTGTGCTCTTAATGCAGCTGAATTCAACAGGATATCCGGATGTGAGACTGCAAAAGAAATAACGGAGAAGTTGGAAGTAACCTATGAAGGAACTACCAAAGTAAGAGAGGCCGAGCTTGATCTACTCCAACAAAAGTTTGAATCCTTTAAGATGGAGCCTAAAGAATCAATCAGAAGCATGAACACTAGATACATAAATCTAGTGAACGAAATGAAAAGGCTGGGGAAGGAGATTCCAGAAGTAGAAATAGTCAAGATAGTACTCTAGAGTCTAACCAAGGAATGGGACAATAAAAAGACTGCCATTGAGGAGGCTTATGACTTAAATTTTTACAGTTATGATGAACTCATTGGTAATCTTCTAATCCAAGAATTATCCTTGGAGAGGTACAGCTAATAAGAAAAGAAACCTGATGAGAAAAAGAAGGCCATTGCTCTTAAGGCAGAATCTACTAGATTGACCTCATCAGGAGAAGAAGAGCTAATTGATGAATTAATGAGCACCAAAGATCAACTAGCTCTACTAACCAGAAGACTAAATCAATTCATACAAAAGAAAGATAGAAGGAAATCAAAGAAGTATGAATCTCGGAGACCAAGAGAAGGCACCTCCAGAAGAGGCTAGTTTAGAAGGAATCCGGAAGAAAAGAAAGATCCAGAGAAAGACGCTGCCTGTTTCTAATATGGTGAAAAAGGCCACTTCAGAACAAAGTGCCCCAAGCTCAAAAGAACCAAGAAGTTCAAAAATAAAGCAATGGTTGCTACCTGGAGCAACAATGAAGAAAGCAGTAGCTCATCTTCAATAGAAGAAGATGAGACCACTAACTATACATTGATGGCTCTGACTGAACTGGAGGCAGAGTAATCCAGAAGGGATGCCTCCAAGCAAGAAACAGTGCAAATCAGAGAATCAGAATCAAATACAGCAAACACTGAGGTAAATTCTGGCTCTAATTCTGCCTCTAACTTTGATCTTGCGAAAGCTCTTTCTATTGTTATCAAGGGAGTGAAGAAGAATGCGAAAGCCATCAAGTCTCTGAAAAGAGCAATACTAGAATTGTCTAAAGATGCTGAGGTAATGACACAAGACATCAATCTTGTTAGACTAACCAAGCATATTGATGTAGTAGAAGAAAACGTCCTGAGGAATCAAGTCCAGATTCTGAATGCAAATGTAATGGGATTGGATAGAGAAGTCAATCTATTAAAGGAAACATCCAGGAAGAAACCTGAAACAAAGAATCCTAGAAGAGATAATCCTCCTCCTCTTCAGAATAAGGTTCAAAGGAACCCTAATCAAAAGACAAATGGAGTTAGCAGGCAGCTACAAGCTCAAAGATATACTGCTGCCCAGAAAGGAAAGGCTAAGGTAGCTTACAACCAATAACCTATCAAACAAAGAAGAAATTATAGAGCTGAAGTCGCACCTCCAACCAACTTTCAGATTTATACTGGACCATCCACCAGTGTGCAAGAAGCTGGGTATAAAGGCAATTATAGAAGGAAGGATCTGGAGAAGATCAGCGAGAAGCAAAAGCAAAATATACCTGTTTCAGGATGCATGTTTTATGGGAAAAATAATCATATTACTAAATCATGTAGATTAAAAAATGGTTATTATGATGTTTATCCTTGGCTTGAGATGATTATCAACCCGAGAGGACCTAAATCTGATTAGGTCCCAAACCCACTTGATCTATTTTGCAGGTATACTTTAAATCCACAGTAGATTAACACACTTGGTATATTGATAGTGGATGCTCAATGCACATGATAGGTGATGAGAAGGCCTTCATCACACTAACCCGGAAGAAGGGAGACAAAGTAAGCTTTGGAGACAATTAAAAGGGACAGATCATTGGTCATGGAGTTAATTGGATCTGGATTTAAGATTAAAGATGTCTCACTGGTTAATGGACTGAAGTTCAACGTGCTAAGTGTGGCCCAATTATGTGACAAAGGAAGAAAAGTCATATTTGACTCCGGAGGCTACTCAATCTATAATAGTAAGTCTAATCAACTTATTCTTTAAGCACCTAGAGTAAATAATGTCTATTCAGTAAACATTAAAAATGATAAGAAGAATATATGCTTGGTGTCTAAAGAAGAAGAATCATGACTATGGCACCGGAGGTTGGGACATGTAAGCATGAACCTCCTGTCCAAATTAGCCAAAAAGGAATTAGTTGTGGGTTTGCCTAAGGTTGCTTTTGATAAGGATCATCTATGCACTGCATGCCAACTAGGTAAATAACATAAAAAAGTTTCCCTTCCATCTCATACATTCCTTCCAAAAGAGTACTTGAGCTCTTACATATTGATCTCTTTGGTCCAATTAAGCCACTGAGTTTAGGTAAAAGAGAATACACCATGGTTATTATAGATGACTATTCTCAATATACCTGGGTTCTCCTGCTAACAAGCAAGGATGAAGCTTTTAACCAATTCTCCAAAACATTCATCCGGATAGAAGTAGAACAGGGTATAAGCATTGCATGCATCCGAAGTAATAATGGTGGAGAATTCAAAAATAAGCATTTTGCTAAGTTTTGTGACTCTAAGGGCATTTAACAAAATTTCTCTGCCCCTCACACTCCTCAACAGAATGGAGTTGTTGAGAGAAAGAAAAGGACCATAGTTGAGATGGCCAGAACAATGCTTAGTGAAAATTGTTTGCCAAAATATTTTTGGGGTGAGGCCGTAAATAAAACATGCTACATATTGAATAGAGCTCTTATTAGAAAGACCATCGAAAAGACCCTATATGAAATCTAGAAGGGAAGAAAACCCAAAATTGGGTATTTCAAAGTATTCAGATGTAGACGCTACATCCTTAATGATAGAGAGCAACTAGGAAAATTTGATCCTGAATCTGATGAAGCAATTTTTCTTGGCTACTCAACACATAGTAAGGCTTATAGCGTCTTCAATAAATGAACCCAAACTGTTATAGAGTCAATACATGTAGATTTTGATGAGACTAACACTGCAGGAAAGAAAAGCTACACTCCGAAAGAACAAGTTTCGGAAGCTGAAAAATCTGGAGAAAAGGAGGAAGCAGGAATCCCTGATTCACTTTAAATCAGGAAGTACAAAGAGGAAGATGAAGGAATATCCTTTGATCTAGAGGTACAACAAGTTAATCTCAACCCATAGGAGATTAACTTTAATGAAGGCCAAGAAGGAGTAGTTGAAACTCAGGTGGAGCAGGTCCAAGTTCAATATGAAGGCTTGCAAATGGAGATCCGAGCCCACAGAGATCATTCCATAAAAAATATTCTAGATAATATTTAGAATCTAGTAAGAACCAGAGGTCAGCTCAACCGGATGATAAGCCATGCTGCTTTTGTCTCTCTCATGAAGCCAAAGAAATTTCAAGATGCTGAAGGGGATGAAAGCTGGATGATGGTGATGCAGGAAGAACTAGATCAATTCACTAGGAATAACGAATGGAATCTTGTGCCCCCTCCTAAAGGAAAATCAATTATAGTCACTAAATGGGTGTTCTAGATCAAACTTGCTGAATTTGGAGTAGTGGTGAGAAATAAGGCAAGACTAGTCGTATAAGGCTACAACCAGCAAGAAGAAATTGATTTCGAAGAAACTTTTGCCCCTGTAGCAAGAATGGAAGCAATCCGGATCCTATGTGCTTTTGCATCATTCATGGGGTTCACATATTACCAAATGGATGTCGAAAGTGCATTTCTAAATGTTGTCATTCAAGAAGAAGTATAGGTCAAGCAACCATCCGGATTTGAAGATCCAAAGTATCCAGATCACGTCTACAGGCTAAAGAAAGCTATCTATGGATTAAAGCAAGCACCAAGAGCCTAGTACGAAATATTAACCTCATTCCTTATATCCAAGGGATATACTAGAGGCAGGGCTGATGCCACGCTCTTCATCAAGAAAAAGAAAAATGATATCATTCTAGTCCAGATCTATGTGGATGATATCATCTTTGGAGCCACTGATGAAAAAGATGTGTAAAGAATTCAGCTTTCAAATTCAGAAGGAATTTGAGATGTCTTGTAACACCCCCTTTATTGAGAGTGCCACAATAACTATAATCACCCAATAAACAATTCTACTCCACTATATAGAGTTCAATACTTATACATTACATATGTACAAATACAAATATAGCATTTCAAACTCCAAATTATTCTCCAAATATTTCTCAATACTAATTATTCTCCAAATATTTCTCAATACTACTTTACATTTCTCACATTATCTAGTACATGTCATTATTCTAAAACCATAATATTACATTAAAATGCAAATCCATCTCGAGTCTTTCCTTATATGCTCTTCAAGCTGATCCACTTATACCACTTTGGTCCAAGGTATCTACAAATCTTCAGTATCTGCGTGTAGAAAATAAACTACATGCTAAGCAATTTGCTAAGCAATTTGCTTAGTGGTGTACATAAAAGAAATACAACAACTTTGAACATTTTTAACACTTTAAAATAGAAATCAAGTTTGTTCATAAGTCAAAAACAAATTCAAACAACTTTATAAAACCAAATCACAAAACTTATATAGTATTCCTTTCAAAGTACAATCAAATTTATACCCAATTTTTCCAAACACTTTAACCATATATTGCCCAAAGTAAACAAGTCCTGAATAATGGTAAAATGGTTACGGGAGCGGACAAGCCTGAAGCCGAAGCTTCAATATCAATGTATCGGTCAAGCCTGAAGCCGAAGCTTCAAAATCAATATATCGGTCAAGCACGAAGCTGAAGCTTCAAAATCAATATATCGGTCAAGCCCGAAGCTGAAGCTTCAATATCAATATATATTTATCAAAATATCGACCGAAGCCAGAAGCCAAAGCTTCAATTGTTTGTACAGTACTGTACCCCTCTTTTATTGGCGCCAATCTACCCTGACCCGAATTCTACTCGTTTAATAAGGGCAATAAATCAAAGTAACATCTTAAAAATTATAGTATAAACCATCAATCATAACTCAACATAACTTCAGCAATTAAGAAATTCAAATCCCAAATTTTAAAGCATCAAACTTCAATTAAAACACAATAAAATCAACATTCACATTTTCCAGAAATTTCCAGATTCTGTGACCTAAATTCCCTTGCATTTTTCACTATCAAAACATCACCCAATCAAAGAAGTTTATTCTAAACATAATTAGCCACATGTCTCACCTTTCTAAATCCACCAGAATCAAAGAAATCCAAAATGTATAACCAAAGTTATGATCAAAATACTAAACAGTGTACAAAGTTGAGATTTTCTGAAAACAGATTTTGTGACTCAACTTCAAACGAAAATTTCACATTGAAAACGAACGAAATTCAACAAGGTTTCTTCTGAACATATATTTCTTACTTTCTGTAGATATCAATAGAATCAATAATCATTCAAATCGGATTTATGTAACAAGAGAAAACATTAAAACAAAACAGGTATACAAATCTGGAAATTTTTCCGAAAAACCGAAAAATCGAAATTTGAGACACAAACCTTTTTCTAAGCTCGTACTAGCTCTCTTCTACCTCTTTTGCCTTTGATTTGCTTGCACTAGCTTCCCCTACAATAGCCACTTATAATTGTATCAAGATATTGTATAAATAAACTTCCTAATACCATAAATATGCTTAATCTACCATGAATTCTACTAATTAAGCTTTAATTTCATCAAAAATCACTCACCTCAAACTCGGGTTACTATTTATCCGAATCTTAAAATCTGAAATCCTCCTCTTCTAGTCTTGATTCTCTAAAATTAATGATGATAGAGGGCTTAAGGATCGATTTCTAACAAGAATTTGAAGTGGAATCGAAGAAATCGGAAGTTTTTAGGTTAGGTAAAATTTTGGATAATGGAAAGGAAGAAATGGAGAAGGAAAAGGAAATGAAGATGAATGGGATAAAGGGGATGAAGGGATACGTATAGAATTTTATTTTTTTTGTTTTTTTTCCAATAATGCCCTTGAACAAATAATTAAATGCCTAAGTCATCCCTCTTACTTAATTAACTCTTATTTCTTCAAGCCTTATATCCAATAACAATAATAATAACTACAAAAATAATTTTCATGATATTTTAATACCATAATAATTTATTATAAGTAAATTTTAAAATTTTGGTTTGTTACAATTCTCCCCCTCTTATGAATTTTCATCCCAAAAATTCCCTGAAAACAGTTGCGGATATTGAGTTTTCATTGTATCCTCCGGTTCCCAAGTTGCTTCTTCAACCTTATGATTTTTCCAAAGTACTTTTATCAAAGGAATAGACTTGTTTCTCAATTGTTTAACCTCTCTTGCCAAGATTTATACCGGTTCCTCTTCATACGTCAGGTCAGGTTCGATTTCTATGACATCAGGAGATAAGATATGTCATGGACTTGATCTATATCTCCTTAACATTGACACATAGAACACATTATGAATTTTGTCGAGCATTGGGGGTAGTGCCAACCGATAAGCTACCGGTCCAACCTTCTCTATAACCTCATATGGGCCAATGAATCTTGGACTGAGCTTGCCTTTCTTGCCAAATCGCAGGACTTTCTTCCAAGGAGATACTTTGAGAGATACTTTGAGAAATACTTTATTCCCCACTTCATAAGTAATGTCTTTTCTTTTTAGATCAGCATAAGATTTTTGTCTATCCGATGCAGCCTTCAATCTTTCTTGAATAAGTTTACCTTCTGCTTTGTCTCATGAATCAAATCCACTCTCACAATCTTGTTTTCACTAAGCTCGGTCAAATATAATGGAGTTCAACATTTTCTTCCATATAATGCTTCATATGGAGGCATTTGTATGCTTGACTGATAGCTATTATTGTAGGCAAACTCCATGAGGGACAAATACTTATCCCAACTTCCCTCAAATTCAATGATACAACTTCTCATCATGTCTTCCAACACCTGAATTACTCTTTCAGATTGACCATCTATTTGAAGATGAAATGAAGTACTGAAATGGAGTTTACTACCTAAGGCTTTTTGCAACTTCTTCCAAAATCTCGAAGTAAATCTTGGATCTCGGTCAGAAATGATTGAAATAGGCACTCCGTGTAGCCTCACTATCTCATCTACATATAACTGAGCCAACCTATCAAGTGAATAATTCATCCTAATTGGAAGAAAGTGGGCAGACTTTATCAATCTATCTACAACAACCCACACTGCATCATGTTTCTTCTGTGTAAGTGGTAAAGACGTCACAAAGTCCATTGTGATTCTTTCCCATTTCCATTCTGGAATTGTTATTGGTTGCAACAATCCAGAAGGAACTTGATATTCAGCTTTCACCTGTTGACAAGTTAGACATTGAGCAACATAGTTAGTAATGTCTTTCTTCATCCTATTCCACCAATAATGGCTCTTCAAATTTTGGTACATCTTGTTTGCTCCTGGAGGCATCGCATAAGGACTACTATGCGCCTTATGTAAGATATTCTTCTTTAATTCTTCATTGTTTAGCACACATAGTCTATCTTTAAAATATAGACATCCATCTTCTCAAACCATATAGTTGTCTACGATACCCACTTGTGTCCTTACTCGAATGACCTTTAAGTCATCATCTTCATTTTGTGCTTGCTTAACCTGTTGTAATAGTACAGGTTGAATCTTCAATTCTGCAGTTAAGGCTCCATCACTAGTAAGAGCTAACCCCGTATTCATAGCCCTTAATGCCATCATTGTTTTTCTACTGAGAGCATCTGCCACTACATTAGCCTTTCCTGGATGGTAATCAATAAGATAATCGTAATCTTTAATGAATTCCATCCACCTTCTCTGTCTTAAATTCAACTCCTTCTGTGTTGGCAAATATTTCAAACTTTTGTAATCTGTATAAATATAACATTTTTCTGCATAAAGATAGTGTCGCCAAATTTTCAAGGCAAAGACTATTGCAGCCATCTCCAAATCATGAGTAGGATAATTCCTTTCATGATTCTTTAATTGCCTGGAAGTATAGGCAATCACTTTCCCTTCTTACATCAAAACACACCCAAGACCACTATGTGAAGCATCACTATAGATTACAAAGTCTTTTCCAGGCTCTGGTTGGGTAAGGATGGGTGCTTTTGTCAACGTTGCCTTCAATTTCTCAAAACTTTCTTGGCACTTATCATTCCACTTAAATTTTGCATTTTTTGAAGTAGTTTCGTCAGCGGGGCAGCAATGACAGAAAATCCATTCACAAATCTTCTATAATACCCTGCTAAGCTAAGGAAACTTCTGACTTCCGTAGGGTTCTTTGGTGGTTTCCATTCAATAACTACTTCTATCTTTTTTAGGATCGACTTTAATTCCTTTTGCAGAAACAACAAGGCCTAAGAAAGAAACTTCTTCAAGCCAAAACCTACATTTGCTAAGTTTGGCATACAATTTAATTTCCCTCAAAGTTTGGAAGACTATCCGCAAATGTTGATCATGCTCTTCCCGTGACTTAGAATACACGAAAATATCATCAATGAAAACCACTACAAACCTGTCTAAATATAAATAAAAGACATGGTTCATAAGGTCCATAAATGCTGATAGGGCATTAGTTAGACCAAATGGCATCACCAAAAATTCATGGTGTCTATATCTAGTTCGAAAAGCCGTCTTTGCAATATCATCATCTTTCACTCTCATCTGATAGTACCCCGATCTCAAATCAACCTTGGAGAAGTATTTGGCACCCTTGAGTTGATCAAATAAGTCTTCAATCCTTGGCAATGGATACTTGTTCTTTACTGTCAATTTATTTAACTCCCGATAATCAATACATAATCGGAGCGACCCATCTTTCTTCTTAACAAACAACATTGGTGCACCCCACGGGGATATACTCGGGTGTATGAATCCTTTGTCTAACAATTCTTGCAACTGGATCTTCAACTCTTTTAGTTTAGTAGGCGCCATTCTGTATGGTGCTTTGGACACTGGTGCAGTACCCGACAATACATCAATTATGAATTCTACCTCTCTTTTTAGTGGCAAACCCGGTAGTTCTTCTGGAAATACATCAGGAAAATCATATACCATAGGAATATTCTGCAATTCTAACTCACCTTTCTTCAATTCTAAAGCGAAGATTAGGTAGGCCTGACATCCCTTCCTAACCAGCCTTTTAGTCTTCATAAAAGAAATTATGTTACAGAGATAATCTGATCTTTCACCCACGATAACTATTTCTTCTCCATCAGAAACTTAAAGTGACATTCTTTTGTTTTTGCAATCCACCACAGCTCGATGTTCCGATAACCAATCCATTCCCAAGATAACATCATAATCTCGGAAAGGTAACTCAATTACATTTGCATGGAAAAGTTGATGTTGAATTATAACAGGGCAATTCATATACACTTTGTTTACTATCACACTGTGTCCTAAAGGATTAGCCACTTCAATATTTTCTCCTAATTCTTCTACATGCTACCCTTTCTCTTGTGCTAACGCAGTACATATCTATGAATGAGATGAACCAGGATCTATCAAAGCATAAACATCATGATTAAAGAATGAAAATTTACCGATAATAACTTTAGTAGATTCCCGAGTCTCAGGCCCTCGGATTGCATAACTTCGCACCATTCCTCCCGGTCTACCATGAAAATTTACCGATAATAACTTTAGTAGATTCCCGAGTCTCAGGCCCTCGGATTGCATAACTTCGCACCATTCCTCCCGGTCTACCACTCTACGGTGCTTGTTGAGCCACATTATGTCCACTTGAACCACTAGCATTTCCTCTTCCCCTTCCTCTTCCACCTTGCATTGTAGGAGTAGGAACTACTGCAGGTGCAGATGTACTTATCTATCTTTGAGGACAATTTGCAATCAAATGTTCCCTTGAGCCACATTTAAAGCAGACTCTACCTTTTCCCCAACATTCCCTTGTATGCATCCTTCCACAATTAGAACATTGTAGAATATTTCCTCTGCCTCTACCTGAAGGTTCACTAGCCGCTGACCCCGTACTTATGGTTTATCTCGGCGAGAACCCTCTGAAATGAGATTGTGTTTGTTTTGATGTTCCCTTCTATTTCTTACTTAGAGATTCTGAACTAACTGGACCCTATGATCCCTTTTGAAATCCAGACCTTTTTTCCATTCTTTGTTGTCTATCTGAATTGATCTTCTCAATGGCCGTATCAACATCAACCAAGTTAATGAACACTCTAATCTTTTGTGCAAGTAAATGCACTCTAATTTCATCATTCAGCCCATCCTCGAATCTCTTACATCGCTTTACTTCACTGTCAACGATATCACGAGCATACCTCTCGAGTTTGAGGAATTGAATTTCATATTCTGATACAGTCATTCGTCCCTATCTCAAAGATAGGAACGATTTCCTCTGCTCATCTTTGAATCGTTCGCTAACATACTTCTTCTCAAATTGTTCCAAGAAAAGTGTCCAAGTGATTTCTTGGGGGCATCTTTCTCTCATAATGTTATCCCATAACCTCCTTGCTTATTCTTTGAGTAAACTATGCACACAGTCTAATCTTTCTTCATCTGTAAAATGAAGCCTAGTCATACACCATTTAGTATGATCAAGCCAATCTTCTGCAAATGCACGATTCACTGTGTCCCCTTTGAAGTCATCAATAGGAATCTTCTTGATTCTTTCAAGAGGAGTTCTCTCCTGTCTTCTTTCAACGTGAGGTACTATAGGAACTTGAGGGATTGGTATATTTTGAAGTACTTTTGTGATTACCTTAGTAGTTATATGCTGAAGTAAAGCAGCTTGAGCTGGAGTAGGTTGTTCGGGAAAGCCATGAACTGGTGGAGGTTCATGTCCTTGTTCATCCCCTTTTCTAATACAAACTGTACTCTCAACATCCTCTTCCTGATTCTGACTGTGACTACTACTAGCCATAACTTATTCCTGAAAATTGGACCAAAGTGGATCAAACAACTAACATAACATATTTATATCCTAAATGACATGTACATACTAGTCCTAGAATCGCCTAAACCATAGCTCTGATACCAACTAATGTAACACCCCCTTTATTGAGAGTGTCACAATAACTATAATCACCCAATAAACAACTCTACTCTACTATATAGAGTTCAATACTTATAGATTACATATGTACAAATACAAATATAGCATTTCAAACTCCAAATTATTCTCCAAATATTTCTCAATACTAATTATTCTCCAAATATTTCTCAATACTAATTATTCTCCTAATATTTCTCAATACCACTTTACATTTCTCATATTATCTAGTATATGTCATTATTCTACAAACCATAATATTACAATAAAATGCAAATCCACCTCGAGTCTTTCCTTATATGCTCTTCAAGCTAATCCACTTATACCACTTTGGTCCAAGCTATCTACAAATCTTCAGTATCTGCGAGTAGAAAATAAACTACACGCTAAGCAATTTGCTTAGTGGTGTACATAAAAGAAATACAACAACTTTGAACATTTTTAACACTTTAAAATAGAAATCAAGTTTGTTCATAAGTCAAAAACAAATTCAAACAACTTTATAAAATCAAATCACAAAACTTATATAGTATTCCTTTCAAAGTACAATCAAATTTATATCCAATTTTTCCAAACACTTTAACCATATATTGCCCAAAGTAAACAAGTCCTAAATAATAGTAAAATGGATACGGGAGCGGACAAGCCCGAAGCCGAAGCTTTAATATCAATGTATCGGTCAAGCCCGAAGCCGAAGCTTCAAAATCAATATATCGGTCAAGCCCAAAGCCGAAGCTTCAAAATTAATATATCGGTCAAGCCTGAAGCTGAAGCTTCAATATCAGTATATATTTATCAAAATATCGGCTGAAGCCCGAAGCTAAAGCTTCAATTGTTTGTACAGTACTATACCCCCCTTTATTGGCGCCAATCTACCCTAACCCGTATTCTACTCGTTTAATAAGGGCAATAAATCAAAGTAACATCTTAAAAATTCTAGTATAAACCATCAATCATAATTCAACATAACTTTAGTAATTAATAAATTCAAATCCCAAATTTTAAAGCATTAAACTTCAATTAAAACACAATAAAATCAACATTCACATTTTCCAGAAATTTCCAGATTCTGTGACCTGACTTCCCTTGCATTTTTCACTATCAAAAAATCACCCAATCGAAGAAGTTTCCTCTAAACATAATTAGCCACATGTCTCAGCTTTCCAAAGCCACCAAAATCACAGAAATCCAAATTGTATAACCAAAGTTATGATCAAAATACCAAATAGTGTACAAAGCTGAGATTTTCTGAAAACAGATTTCTTGACTCAACTTCAAACGAAAATTTCACATTAAAAATGAAATAATATTCAATAAGGTTTCTTCTGAACATATATTCCTTACTTTCTGTAGATATCAATAGAATCAAGAATCATTCAAATCAGATTTATATAACAAGAGAAAACATTAAAACAAAACAGGTATACAAATCTGGAAATTTTTCCGAAAAACTGATAAATCAAAATTTGAGACACAAACCTTTTTCTAAGCTCGTACTAGCTCTCTTCTACCTCTTTTGCCTTTGATTTGCTTGCACTAGCTTCCTCTACAACAACCACATATAATTCTATCAAGATATTGTATAAATAAACTTCCTAATGCCATAAATATACTTGATCTACCATGAATTCTACTAATTAAGCTTTAATTTCATCAAAAATCACTCACCTCAAACTTTGGTTACTATTCATCCGAATCTTAAAATCTAAAATCCTTGTCTTCTATTCTTGATTCACTAAAATTGATGATGATAGAGGGCTTAAGGATCGATTTCTAACAAGAATTTGAAGTTGAATCGAAGAAATCGGAAGTTTTTAGGTGAGGTAAAATTTTGGATAATGGAAAGGAAGAAATAGAGAAGGAGAAGGAAATGAAGATGAATGGGATGAAGGGATACGTATAGGATTTTTTTTTCCAATAATGCCCTTGAACAAATAATTAAATGCCTAAGTCATCCCTCTTACTTAATTAACTCTTATTTCTTCATGCCTTATATCCAATAACAATAATAATAACTACAAAAATAATTTTCATGATATTTTAATACCACAATAATTTATTATAAGTAAATTTTGAAATTTTGGTTCGTTACATGTCTATCATGGGAGAGCTGAATTTCTTCCTTGGTCTACAAATCAAGCAAAGTCCAGATGGGATCTTTATCAATTAATCAAAATACACCAAGGAGATCCTGAAGAAGTTTGAAATGGACAACAGCAAACCAATGTCTACTCCTATGGGTTCAGACACAATCTTATCTAGGGACTGTGAAGGAGAAGATGTTGATCAGAAGCTCTATAGAGGAATGATTGGCCCACTACTATACTTGACAGCTAGTAGGCCTGACATACACTATACATTATACTACTGTGCAAGGTATCAAGCCAATCCTAAGGATTCTCATCTTAAGGTAGTCAAAAGGATCCTCAGATATCTCCTAGGAACCACTGAAGTTGGGTTATGGTATCCAAGTAATGGAAACTTCACACTCCAAGGGTTCACAGAGGCAGACTATGGCAGAGATACTCTTGAGAGAAAAAGTACATTTGGAGGATGCCATTTCCTTCGAGACTGCTTAGTCTCATGGTACAATAAGAAACAAACTTTAGGTTCCTTATCCACTACAGAAGCAGAGTATATGGCAGTTGGAAGTTGTGTTGCTCAACTTCTATGGATCAAACAACAACTCAAAGATTATGGAGTGCAATCCGGATGTGTGGATATAATGTGTGATAGCAAAAGTGCTATTGATGTGTCAAAGAATCCGGTGCTCCATAGTAGGATGAAGCATATCAACATAAGGCATCACTTCATCCGAGATCATGTGATGAAGAAGGATGTTGCATTGGTATATGTCCCAACCAATGAGCAGAGAGCTGATATCTTTACTAAACCATTAAGTAAAGATTAATTTGGGAAACTGAGAGAATTAATTGGGATGTCAAACCCTATTTAGAAAAACTCTGGAAGATAGCCTTTAAACCAAGCCGGATCCTGAAAAAAAATTCACTCCGGAAGACAAGGGGCATTAGGAAGATCTATTCCGAAAGATTGCCATGTTAGCCGACCACAAGTATGTATGGCAGTAAAAGCTCATAAAGGTAACTATTACTTTTTGAATTTCAAAAGTCCATTAGTTATTATACGCGTGGTAAATACAGCCGTTAATTCAAAAATAAACTGTTCCCATTCTCCGATTAAACTGATTTCACCTCTCTCCAAATAATCCGATTGCTAGTCATCAATCCTGTCAAAACAGCCGGAGTATGGATTACCAATATACCCTCACTTCAAAAATTCTATATAAACCCCTCAAAATCCACTCTCTTCTTCACTCGAGCAACTACTCTACTGTTACTCTGCAAAAATTCAAACCCAGAACTCTTCCTTTCAAAATCTCTCTAAAATGGCAGCCACAAACACCTCCAACAATCTCGAAGTCCTACCAAGCAGAAATTTCTTTCAAGTATTTGACTTGAAGGATACTGATTTTGAACCCCTAAATCTCAAAACCTCCGACTTCGTTATACCCACTGATCACTTAGGTGATGATTACCTATTCAGAACCCCTCATTTCTTCACCCTAATTAAAGATCAAAGTCTGGGTGATCTCCTGAAGATAAATTGCCCTATCTACCCAAAGCTTGTGAAAGAGTTATTTTCAAATCTTAGTGCTCACAACCATTTTGATGCCTTAAGCACTGAAGTACAGGGGAAGGTCATAATTGTCACTCTCGAATTCTTTGAGAAGAATCTGCATATGAAGAACTCTGGAATAATGTTGAGAAAAGATGGGGATGAGACTGGAGTTGTGTACGAGTCAAAACTATGGCTCCATAAGAACTACTTTGGCGACAAATTCTCAACCTACTTCCCTAGAATGCCCAGATTCTTGCAGCACGTTCTGGCTAAGCTCATCCTGATAAGGAAGGGATCATTGACTATAGTTTCTTCACTCCAGCACTGCATCTTGCAGCACTGGGTTAGAAATGTGGAAGTAAACTAGCTAGTCTTGATCATTCACTATCTCAAGACATATGTAAATTCACATGGCGCCTTTATCATAAGAATTTTACAAGCGGCGGAAGTAGATCTGATTGGATTTAAACGCATCTATCCTTGAGAAGAATTTCCTCAATCTCCGCTTTGATGAGGATAGGATGAAGAGAAGGCAAAACTGAAAAGGGATGAGCAAAAAATAAAATCCCGGAAGATAGTTGATCCGGAAGAGGAGGCTCATGTTCCTAAGAGGCCCAGAACCACCAAGGTTAAGGCCAAAAAACAAGTAGAAATGGTTCCAGAGGAGATTGATGAGGACTCTCTGCCCCTCACTCAAATCCTAAGCTCAGAAAAGCCAAGACCCAGGGGCAGACTGATTAAGGCTGCAGCTATGAAGGGTTAGCTTGCGCTTGCTTTGGGTTTACCTCAAATTGCTACAAAAGCAATTGAGGCCGGAAGGAGGAAAGCCAAAAGAACATTGGCTGAGATGGAAGAGGAGGCAGATGATGAGGAGACAGAGGATGAGGCTTCTCCTCAAAAGTAGCTTAGGAGAGAAGGACTCACTTTTAATGAAGCCCTCGTTGCCCAAGAAAGGAAAGCTAGTGAAGGCAGGAGGCTCACTGGAATAATCTTGAATGAGGAAGCCAAGCAGTATAGGGAGAGACCCACTTTAGAAAAAGCAAAGTTCGACAAAGGGAAAATGTTCCCGGTGCAACACAAATTGTGAGGAAAGATGATGAGCAATATGACATCATTCAAGCAGCATTAAAAGATAACAATCAAATAAATTATGGCAGAACTGAACGACCCGGAGAATCATCTCAAGTTCCCCAAATTCTCGTAGATCCAAAAGATATGGATGCTCTGTCAAAGGTTTCGGAAGCTGATGAATTTATCTTTGCTGATAGAACATGACCACTTCTGGAAAATCTGCTCTGTCTCATCTGAATGTTGGCATTATCCTCACATTTACTTCAGATGTCTTTTTAGGACTTTCCACTTAATAGCTTCTGTTTTTGGATGTAATAGGTTTTTCAGAAGTGGTTTATCTCATGATTTAAATGCATAGAGCTCTTCCTTTGGATATTCACTCTCCTTGAGAAGTGCCAGATCCTTTGAGGAGATGATAATAGGTGGAGTGGCAGCACTGGCATTCCTAGAAGAGCCTCCGGGTCCTTCCTCTGAGAGTTGATTAGCCCTTAGATTATCCTTAACGGCTTCCATCATCTTGGCAAACTGAGGATCTTTCGGATGAAATTGTCCGGAATGACTAGTTTTGCACGAATCACAATTTTCTTTCCTTTTGATTTATGGCCTTTAGCTATTTCCTCTATTGTGGATGATCTTGGGATAGGATCTTAGATGATGATACCCGGAGCAGGCTTCTTGGGTGTTAATTTAGCTCTTTTTGCTTTAAGAGCCTTTCTAAATGTGGTCCCTTCCGAATGAATTGCTTCTTGGTAGCAGGTTCCCTATCCCCAATTTTCTCACTATCAGAGCCACTGCCTGCTTCTAGCACATCTTCAATGGTGGTCTTGGCCCCTTACAACCACCCCTTCCTAATGGCAGCAGCAGCCACAACTATGGTTTCATTTACTTCTAGTGCACAAATTGGTTTCTTTGCTGCAGCTTTGATAAGCCTTCTTCTTCTTTTAGGCTTTTCCAGAGTTGTCTGGATTAGTTGGGTGAGGGTAAGGGTGTCCTCATTTACCTCCTCAACCTGCTCCACTACAAGCTTCAAGTTTACTTTCCTTTGAGCTCTAGGCTTAGTAGTTCTAGCCCTTTTTGCTTCCAGAGGTAGTTCTATGAAACTTTTGGCCTTCCGGATCTTACTGTTTTCTACCCTTTCCTTCCTCTATTTCTGAGCTTTATCATCATTCTAGGCTTCTCTAAAAGAAAGCTTTTTAAGCTTTTCTCTAGGATTTCCTTTCCTAGAACAGATTGGACTCTGGATAGATTTATCCCGCTTTCAAGAAGGATTTTAGTATCGAGTGCGCCATGAGTGTTCTTATGCTATTTCATGAAATAGATAATTAAGACAGGCATATTGACAACTCTGCTCTCTACCCAATGCTATAGAATGGAGTGTTGAAGGGAAGATGCAGTGGTGAGAGAGCCTTTCCGGATTAGGACAAACTTGGCTAAGACGAATTGTAACACCCTGGGGGTTTCTGGCTAGTAGGTAGAGAATTTATCTCCAAAATAGCGGATTGGGAGCAACATCTTGGGATTATACTTGACCTTGATCTCATTACCATCATTCCTTAAAAGAACCTTATCATTCTTCGTCTAGAAATGATTCACAAAGAATTTCGGAGTGATTGTTATCACCTTTCCTTGCACCTTGGTCCGGAGGGCATCAAAATGAAAATGGACCATTAAGTTATCATGGAATTCTCTGGCAAGATCCTGATAAGTATGGAGGTTCATCATAAGGAAGACCTCAAGATGTTGGTCTTTTAGGAGTTGTGAGTAGGGTTTAGTGCTAAGCAAGTAGTTGTCGCCTAAATAATCTGAGGGAACTACTGTATCAGGGCTTTTGAGTTTTAGAAGAATAAAGTCCCCATTCTTGAGATCAGATTCTTTAAGCATGTTTCTAGGAGGAGGAGGAATGGTTTGATCTTGGGTATTTGCCATTTGAGAGTTCGTGAAGGGATTTTGAAGTTCTAGGGTTTCTGGAATTAAAATTGCAGAATAATAGTAGATTAGTTGCTCGCATGAGGATGAAGAAGGATTTTGGGGGCTTTTTATAGAATTCTCAAGGTAAGGGTAGAATGGTAATCCAGATGTAGTTAAATTTAACTGGATCAGTGCCTTGGTAGTTAAAATGAGGAGAGAGGTAAATGACATTCAAACCGGAGAATTGGAACTGTTTAATTTATAAAGCAACTATAATTTTTACCGCGCAAGAACTGCCCAATAGACGTTTGAAATTCAAAATCGGAATAATTACCTTTTGCGCTTTTATTGCCATTTGTTACTGCTTATCTGCTGAGTCAGTAGGATTTCTCTCGAGATCCATTTCTTTGATCTTTTGACTTGTAGATGATCAACATTAACTATTGAGCCTCTTCCGAATCTTTCTTTAAATTGGATTTGACATTCCAATTTCCTCCCTTAGCTTGTTGAATTGATCTTTACTTAGTGGCCTAGTAAGGATATCTGCCATTTGCTCATTTGTTGGGATGTAGACCAAGATGACCTCCTTCTTCATAACATGATCTATGATGAAATGGTGTGTGATATTGACATACTTTATCCTGCTATGTAGCACTGGATTTTTGGGCACATCAATTGCGCTTTTGTTGTCACACATAACATCTACACATCCGGATTGAACTTTATAGTCTTCAAGTTGCTATTTGATCCATAAGAGTTGAGCAACACTACTTCTTGCAGCTATGTATTCTGCTTCAGTGGTTGACAGGGCCACTAAAGTTTACTTCTTGTTGCACCAAGATACTAAACAATCTCCAAATAAATGACAGCCTTCGGATGTGCTTTTTCTCTCAAGCATGTCTCTTCCATAGTCTGCATTAGTGTACCCTTGCAAAGTGAAATTCCCATTGCTGGGATACCATAATCCAACTTCAGTTATTCCCAATAAGTACCTGAGCACCCTTTTATAACCTTAAGATGAGAATCTTTTGGATTGGCTTGATACTTTGCACCGTAGCAAACTACATAGTGTATGTCAGGTCTGCTAGCTGTCAGGTATAGAAGTGATCCAATCATTCCTCTATAGATCTTTTGATCTACATCTTCTACTTCACAATCCTTTGAAAGGACTGTATCTGAACCCACGGGAGTGGACATTGGCTTGCTTTTGTCCATCTCAAACTTCTTTAGAATCTCCTTGGTGTATTTGGATTGGTTTATGAAAATCCTATTCGGACTTTGTTTAATTTGAAGACCAAGGAAGAAGTTGAGTTTCCCATCATTGATATCTCAAATTCTTTCTGCATTTGAGAGTTGAATTCTTCACATATCCTTTCATCCGTTGCTCTAAAAATAATGTCATCTACATAGATTTGAACAAGAATTGTTGGGAAACAATGATCCGGATAAAAATCTAAAAACAAATCCGGATCAAGTTTGAAAAAAAAATGTATGTAGTTCTCCCAAATCCAAATGACAAATCTGGACAAAGATCAAGATATAAATCATCCATTGAACAACTTAAGAACCTAAGCACTAGAGGAAATAATCTGGACAAAGTTTGGAAAGGAAACAAATTTTTTTCCTTCAAGACTAGCGTCCGGAAGAACTGATTGAAGCCATCTCCGAAAGATAGATCTGGAGCATATAGGTCTAAAAGACATCCGGAAGACCTATGTTTCAAATATAGGGAAAGTTTTCAAATATCCTTTTCCCTTAACCCTTTTTGGTCTATGAAAGTCTAAGATCCTTTCCCCAAGACAAAGACAAAATGATAGCTTGCACATTTCAAAGAAAAGTCCAAAGGGTCTAACACCGGACAGAGAAAAGCTAACTACCTTTTTCTCCAAGACCAATAAAGGAGCCTGTGGAGCACACATCATAGAGCAAATGGTATGAAAGTTGGCGCATCACAAAAAATGACAAGCAAAACGATCACTAACAACTTTCCAGCCTCAATCCCAAGATTTCAAATGGATCAAAATACAGTCTAACAGATTGATCAACGGATCCGAAAGCTCCACATCGACCTGAACAAGGGTGAAGATTAAATGAAAGCTCACCAACCATAAACAGCTACATTTATGATCAAAGCCTATAAAAGGAGCTCTTCACCAAATGAGTAGGTCAACTGGTTGATTTACAAAAGCAATTAACAAAGTAATACTCATTCAATCAGTTGATACAATCCCTCCAAGAACCCTTAATTCAAAATCTGTTTGTAAGGACTCCCAAGTGAGACTATAAACTTAGGGAACTCCAAAAACCAACCCTTTTTTAAAAACCAAAGAGTAAGAATCTCCAACTTGAGTGAGTTGAGAGATTGGAGAAATAGCTTGAAGTAGGTGCTTTAAGTAAAGATCTCCCTACAAGACTCAGCTTAGATTCGATGTAGAAGGCTAAGTGGTATATCCTACTAAAGACAAGAGGACTCAGCTAGAAGTTGGTGCTTCTAGTGGTATATCCTACTTCCAGAAGGGGTTACCATCCGGAGACAAATCTATAATGCTTGATTCCTGCCAGTTGGAAAAATCCACTAGCGGATAAGCTCGGAGGAAGGAAACTCCGGGGACTGGACGTAGGCAGGGCCGAACAAGTATAAAATACTTGTGTTTGATTTCCTTTCTGTTTTTCTTTATTGCATATTATTGTTATATTTACATCATCCGGATCCATGTTTCGGATCATAATCAAACACGCTATACTAAGACTTTTCTAAGTCTGTAAATTCCGTGAAAAAGGGCCATTCACCCCCCTCTGCCCTTATAAATACTGTCACCGGGACCAACAAGAATGAAATCATTCTTCTTCTTTTTGATGTAGAGTGATGTACCTGCTTTACCCCGGATATATCCCTTGGATATGAGAAAGGAAGTGAGTCTCTCATACCAAACTCTTGGTGCTTGCTTTAATCCATAAAGGGCCTTCTTTAACTTGTACACATGCTCCGGATGCTTTGAATCTTAAAATCTAGGTGGTTGCTTGACATATACTTGCTCTTGAATGACTCCATTCAGAAATGTACTTTTAACATCCATTTGGAATAGGGTGCATCCCATGAATGATGTAAAAGCATATAGTATCCATATTGCCTCCAATCTTGCTACTAGAGCAAAGGTTTCCTCAAAGTCAATTCCTTCTTGCTGGTTGTAGCCTTGCGCAACTAGCCTTCCTTTATTTCTCACCATAACTCCGAATTCATCTAGCTTGTTCTGGAGTACCCATTTGGTGCCAATAATTGACTTTCCTTCCAGTGGAAGTACTAGATTTCGGATATCATTTCTGGTGAACTGATCAAGCTCTTCTAGCATAACCATCATCCAACTTTCATATCCTTCTACATCTTGAAACTTCTTTGGTTCCATGAGTGAGATAAAAGTAGCATGACTCATCATCCGGTTGAGTTGTCCTTTAGTTCTGACTGGATTTTGGACATTGTCTAAAATGGCTTCCATTGGATGATTCCTTTGTGTCCTCATTTCCCTTTGAAGATTCTCATGCACTTCTGGAGCTTGCTTTACTGCTATATCCAATTCCCTATTATCTTCTTGTCCATCATTGAAATCAATTTTAGCATTCAAGGGATTAGTTGAGAGATGATCTTGGTTGAAATTGATTAGCTCATCCTCTTCCTTATACTTCTTTATCTGAAAGAGATCTTGAACCTTCAATGGTTCTACTTCATCCGGAGTTGTCTCATCTGAATCTTAGCTTTTCTTGCCTATATGGTTAGTCTCATCGAAATCTATATGTATTGACTCTACCATAGTTTGTATTCTCTTGTTATATACTCTGTAAGCTTTGCTATATGTTGAGTAGCCAAGGAAAATTGCTTCATTAGATTTAGGATCAAATTTTCGTAGTTGTTCTCTATCATTTAGGATGTAGCATTTACATTCAAAGGCTTTGAAGTACCCAATCTTAGGTTTCCATTCCTTCCAGATTTCATATAGGGTCTTGTCTAAGGTCTTTCTAATGAGAGCTCTATTTAAAATGTAACATGTTGTGTTTACGGCCTCACCCCAAAAGTATTCAGGAAATCTATTCTCATTTAACATTTTTTTGAGCCATTTCAACTATTGTTCTATTTTTCCTTTCAACAACCTCATTCTGTTGAGGTGTATGACAAGTAGAAAAGTTGTGCTCAATGCCCTTGGATTCACAAAATTCAGCAAAATGTTTATTTTTGAATTCTCCTCCATTATTACTTTGGATGCACGCAATGCTTATGCCTTGTTCTACTTCTATCCGGATGAATATTTTTGAGAAATGGTCAAAGGTTTATTCTTTGCTAGCTAGCAAAGTAACCCAGGTATAGCGAGAATAATCATCTACTATAACCATAGTGTATTTTCATCTACTTAAACTCATTGGTTTGATTGGACCAAAGAGATCAATGTGTAAGAGTTCTAGAACTCTCTTGGAAGGTATATAGGAGATGGAAGGGAAATTTTTTCTATCTTATTTACCTAATTGACATGCAGTGCATATGTGATCCTTATCAAAAGCAAACTTAGGGAAACCCACAACCAATTCCTTTTTGGCTAATTTGGACAGGAGGTTCATGCTTATATGTCCCAACCTCTAGTGCTAAAGCCATGATTCTTCTTCTTTAGACACCAAGCATATATTCTTTTTCTCATTTTTAATGTTAACAGAATAGACATTGTTTACTTTAGGTGCATGAAGAATGAGTTGATTTGACTTACTATCAGTGATTGAGCAGCCTCCGGAGTCAAATGTGACTTTCCTCCCTTTGTCACAGAGTTGTGCTACACTTAGCAGGTTGAATTTCAGTCCATCAATGAGTGAGATATCTTCTATCTTTAATTCAGATCTAATAGTTCCATGACCAATGATATGTCCTTTTTGATTTCTCCAAAGCTTACTTTTCCACCTTTCTTCCGGATTAAAGTGATGAAGGCTTTCTCATCACCAGTCATATGCCTTGAGCATCCACTATCGATGTACCATATTTGCTGATCTTTTATGGATCTAAGGCATACCTGTAAAATAGATCAAGTGGGTTTGGGTATCCAATCAGATTTAGGTCCTCTAAGGTTATCAACAATTTCAGGCCAAGGATAAATATCATAATAACCATTTTTAAATCTACACATTTTAGTCATATGGTTATTTGCTCCACAAAACCTGTACCCAGTGACTAGTTTGTTCTACTTAAGTTTCTCCTCAATCTTTTGGAGATCCTTCTTCCCATAGTCTCTGGAATATCCTGCTTTGGCAAGATCCGGACTGGCTTGTTTGGTTTGAATCCGATAGTTGTCTGGAGGGGCAACTTCTGCTCTATAGTTTTTCTTTTGCTTAGTGGATTGCTCATTATAGACCACTTTAGCCTTTCCCTTTTGAGTAGCTGTATATCTCTGAGTATTCTTTTGTCTTGGTGAAGCATTGTGTTTTCGAGCTTGAGGCTGCTTCCAGATTTTCTTTTGTTTTGTGGGTTCTGGATTCCTTCTAGATGCACGATCTGGCTTCCTCCTTTGATTTGAGGATTATGGTTTCCTTCCGGATGCCTCCTTCATCAGAGTTAGTTCCCTATCTATCCCAGTTACATTTGCACTCAATATTTGCACTTGATTCCGTAGGAAGTTTTCTTCAACAACATCAATGTGCTTTGTGATCCTGATTGAGTTGATATCTTGTGCCATTGCTTCAACATCTTCAACAAGTTCCATCACTTGTCTTTGGAGGGATTTGATAGCTTTTGTGTTCTTCCTCACATTGTTGATTACAATCCCTAAAGCTCTAGCATAATCAAATTTATATACAGAATTTGATTGAGAGTTTACCTCAGTACTTGCTGTCTCAGATTCTAATTCTTCAATTTGCTCAGTGACTTATTTTGATGGGTTTCTTCCGAATTGCTCTACTTCTGGATTAGATAGTGACATAAATGCACAATTTGTAATTTCTTCTTCCGTTGAAGATGAGTTACTACTTTCTTCACTATTACTCCATGTGGCCACCATTGCTTTCTTCTTATATCTCTTTTCCTTTTTAAGCTTTGGACATTTGAATCTGAAATGTCCTTTATCTCTATATCCAAAGCAGGCTGATTCTTTTTCCGGATCTTTCTTATCTTCCGGAGTTTTTCTTAGCTTGTCTCTTTTAGAGGAGCCTTCCTTCATTCTTCTGGAATTATACTTTCTAGAACTCATTCTTTCTTTCCTTCTTAGGAATCTACCAAACTGCTTGGCTAGCATAGCCATTTCTTCTTTATTGTAGTGAGATTCCTTTAACTGCTTTTCTGTTCCGGAAGAGACTGATCCAGATGAGTCTGCCTTAAGAGCAATAGCTTTCTTCTTTTCCTTAGGCTTCTTTTCTTGTTGGCTGTATCTCTCCAAGGATAGTTCTTGAGTTAAGAGATTACCAATGAGGTCATCATAACTATAACACTTTAAGTCATGAGCTTCCTCAATGGCAGTCTTTTTATTATCATATTCATTGGTAAGACTCCGGAGGATCTTCTTCACCATTTCATCCTCAGTGATCTCCTTTCCAAGCCTCTTAATCTCATTTACTAGATTGGTGTATCTAGTATTCATGCAACTGATGGATTCTTTGGGCTCCATTTTGAAGGATTCCAACTTTTATTGTAGGAGATCAATTCTGGCTTCTTTGACCTTGCTTGTTCCTTCATAGGTTACTTAGAGTTTTTGCCAAATCTCTTGTGCAGTCTCATATCTAGATATCCTTTTAAATTCTGCAGCACTAAGAGCACAATGAAGCATGATAATAGCATTAGCATTTTCACATAACTTTTTATAATCATTTTCATCCCACTGATTTGAGGGCTTTCGGGGTAGTTATACCCTCTACTTCATGAGTAGGAACATATGGGCCAATCTAAATGGCCATCCATGCCATCATACTCTGAGCCTGAATGAAATTCTTCATCCGGCTCTTCCAGAATGTGTAGTGTTCACGGTGAAGAGTAGAGGACGGGTAATGGACATACCCTCCGGAAGGAGTTATGAGTTATTAAAACTCATTTTGATTCTTAGATCAAAATAGGACCTTTAGCTCGATATTGTTAGATCTCTAGTTGTGAGCACTTGATCTGATACCACTTATTGGTCCTTGTGTGTATTTTATGAGGTCAGAGGGGGCTGAATGACTCTTTTTGCGGAATTTACAGACTTCAAAAGTCTTGTTTAGTGTGTTTGATATGTTCCGGATGTAATAGATCCGAATAATGCAAATATGAAATGATGTGCAGTAAAATAAAAGGATAAAGAAAATCAAACACTATGATTTTATCCTAGTTTGGCCCCACCTACTCCAGTCCCAGAGTTTCCTTCCTCTGAGCTTTATCCACTAGTGTAATTCCTTTCCAACTGGCAGGAATCAAGCCTTACAATTATCTCCGGAGATTTATACCACTAAAAGCGCCAACTCCTAGCTGAGTCCTCTTGAGCTTGTCTCCGGATGGTAACACCTTTCCCGGATGTAGGATATACTACCAGAAGTACCAACTCCTAGCTAAGTCCTTTTTCTTTAGTAGGATATACCACTTAGATTCTACCCAAACCTAAGCTGAGTCCTACATAGATCTACCACTTAAAGCACCAACTCTAAGTTGAGTCCCGGTCTCAATACTCACCCAAGTATGAGATATTACAACTGACTTTATCAAGGGTTTTGTTTTTGAATTCTTCAAGTTTATAACACACTTGAGAATTCTTACAAAAACAGATGTGGAATATTTCTAGTTTTTGAAGGGATTTTGTTCACTGATTGAATTAGCTTGAATTCTCTTTATAATAGCTTCTTGTGAAATCAACCAGCACCTTTTCAATGTGTGAAGATCTCCTTTTATAAGCTTTGATCATAAATGTAGCCGTTGTGTACAGTTGAGGTAGATCTTGAATCTTCATCGTGGATCAGGTATGATGTGACGCATCCGGGGCCATTGATCAATCCGTTAGACTGAATAAATGTTCCGTTTGAATTTTTGGGATTGAGGCTAAAAAGTAGTCAGTGATCGTTTGTTTGTACTTTAGTGAATCACCAACTTTTATGTCGTTTGCTGTTGCGTGAGCTCAGCTCGCCATTCCCATTGGTCCATGTTAAAAAGTTTGTTACCTTTTTCTTTTTCCTGTGTCAATCTTTTTGTCCTTTTCTAAAATGTGTGCTAGCTGTCTCTTTTACAATCTTCAAGGCAAAAGGATCTTCGATTTCATACCAAATATGGAGGGAAAATGTGAATTTGAACTTTTCCTTTTGTCTTTGATAATTGAGTCTTTCGGATGTCATTAGACTTAATACATTCGGATGCTTCTCCAATCAGTTTTCCGGATGCTGCTTTTGAGAGATTGAAAGTTTGTTTCCTTTCCAAACTTTAACCGAATGCTTTCCTTGTGTGCTTAGGTATTTAGAGTCTTCAATATGTGTCCGGATAACTTGACTTTAACACTTGTGTTTTGACTTCTTTACGGAGTTAGGAGATTATGTTTTTGTTTTCTTCAAACCTGATCCAGATATGTTCTTGGATTACTTTTTCCCGATTATTGTTTCCCAATAGATATTTTATGTAAAAGCCCCCCAAAAAATAAAGTGATATATTAAAAAAAATAAGAAAAAGAATTTGCACCAATAATTAGCAAGATAAATTACAAAAATTTATTAAGAATGTGTCAAAAGTGAGCTCAAATAAAACAATTTATATTAAATAAAACATGGGTATTATTTGGTACGTGATCTTATCCCTAAAAATTTGTTGTCTTTCTGAACTTTTAAGGTGATCTTGTAGCTTCTTTAATTGTAAAAATTGTGCACCACTTTACTCATAAAACGCTATCAGTTTTTGATTGGAAAGAGAAAATCTTTAAAATAATATATTTAAAAAGTTAAAATAATCAAAAATTGACGCATAAAATTTATAAAGTAAAGTGAACTTTTTAATATCTGAAGGAACTATATAACCACTTTAAAAGTTTAAAGAGGTAGCGGCAGGGAACAAATTCGAGTTCAAGTATCTAATTAATTAGTTATGTTTAGTCAAATACCACCAAAACTGAAACGGCAACCACCCCATCATCGAACCGTTAATACCACCAAATTTCCCGCCACATTTTTCTGTCTCCTACTTCCCAATCACCAGTTTGTGTTCCTCTCTAAATCCTCTGTTCCCTTCATTGCTTTCAATTGGTTTCTCCAATTCCTTCCTCGATCCCCGGTTTCTAGGGTTTCACTCTTCGATTTCGTTTTCTGTCATCCTTTTCTCCGAAAACGCTGGTTTCTATCTCCTCCTAAAACTTTTCAAATTTCGTGATATTAATCGATTGATAATTTCTCTATGCTTTTGTTTATTTAGGAGGTTTATGATCGTTCTAAAAAATGGCGAAAAAAGAGAAGGAAGAAGATAGAATTGAAAGGATCATTCGTGGTCTTCTTAAACTTCCCGAGAATCGGAGATGTATCAATTGCAACAGTCTTGTAAGTTTTCCATTCTCTTTGCCAATTATTATTTGAATGATATTTGAGCTATAATAGAATGTTTTACCGATCAATTACGTGTTTCTGGTTTACTTTAACCAATGCGTTAGGATTTCCCATTCTTGGTCATTTTTAACCAACTCTCTGATTGTTTTTTCTGATACATGATTTATTTTGTAGGATTTTTCAACTTTCCTATTTTTGATTTTGTGTTTTGATTATTGCAGGGGCCACATTACGTTTGCACAACTTTCTTAACGTTTGTTTGCACAAATTGTAGTGGAATACAGTAAGTGCCAATATAATTGTTTCTACTCTGCTATTTTATAAATCTAGTTCATCAGTAAATTTCATTTTAAGTGGGCGAGTCTAACTTACTTTTTCTAATTCAAGTCGGGAGTTCTCGCATAGAGTCAAATCAGTGTCCATGGCAAATTTTAGCGCAGATGAAGTTAATTCTCTTCAGGGTGGGGGGAATGAGGTAATTGGAATCTGAATGACAATATGTATATCCTCTTGGTCCCTAGAAATTTATTTTTATAAATTGATATATATCTATATTTTCTAAATAGAGAGCAAGACAAATATATTTTAAAGATTGGGATCCTCAGCGTAATATTTATCCTGATGGCAGGTAGTTATGCATATTTTTATGTTGATATTACAAATATGCAAGCAATTTCCTCTGATTCACATTATATGGATGCAGTAATCTTCACAGGCTTCGAGATTTCATCAAACATGTGTATGTGGATAGAAGATACTCAGGAGAGAGAAATCATGACAGGGTGTATAGGCCAAAATTGGTAATACTTATCTTGCTTTTTGCAAACACAATGTCTCTTTATTTGTACTTTTCTTAAACTTGTTTTTCTCTATCCCTCAAAAACTTTTTTCGTTTCATGCAATTATATAGGGTGAAAAAGAGGAATCCTATGACAGCAGGAAGCTTGGACCATATTGGGATGGATCAAAAAGTCCTAATTACAAAGACAGATTTCAAAATACGGAAAGATCTTCTCCTGGTGGAAGAAGCGAGGAAAGGATTTTAAAATATTATGAAAGAAGTCCACGTTATTCGCAAGATTTTTCACGATCTGGAGGTTTGAAGAAAAGTCCTGTACGCTTTGAAATTGTTGATGACAGGGTTCGAAGTGGTAGGGAATCTAGGGTTGGAAGCTTGTCATCTAACAGTCAAAAGACTCAAATTCGGCCTAGCTATCCGGAAGTACGATCTATTACAGATATTTTAGGGGAAAATGTTCCGTCTCTGCAGGTAGGTGAAACTTCTAAGACAAATGACAGGATGGATGCTGTCAATCCCTCTCAGAACCAGGTACTATAATTGCTGAATAGTTCTGGATGTGTACACTAGTTATTGGATGTCATATTTTGTTATATAATTGGAATGTTACGTATTAGTTTTGTTATTGTTGTGGATTGAATTTTTATACTACCCCAGACCCCAGTGAATGTTTTGTGTCCTTGCTGAACTTATGCAATTTCCACTTGATCAATATTTTAGGAAGAAATTTTTTGTGAAATTGTTCTATTATTAAAATTCAGAGCCCCAATGAGAAAATTCATCAATCTGTTTACTAGTTCTGTTATTGCAGATAAATGCATCTTCCAGCAACAAGGAATCGATTAGTGTGCAAGCAGTAGAAGACAAAAATCCACAATCATTGATTGATTTCAATACCGATTCTATGGCTTCTGATGCTGAAGCAGTATCACAAACACAGGAAAATAATCCTGTCCAGTCTTCTACAAATACACCACCAGCCCCAAAACCAAATAGTTTGGAATTTTTGCTACTTGAATTATCAATGCCCTCAATCGAACCTTTGGGTAATGCTTATAATTTATCGAAGAATGATAATCCTCCTCCAACTACAATTGGAGGCAACATGCTCATGACAAGCGGTGTTTCAGCAGCTACACCTTTGGGAAAGAATCCAAATGTACCAGATTATTCTGATGTTTCTACTATACCTGGAGGCAATGTGCCCTCAGGTTCATCTATGGGCCTGGCATTACTCAGTAGTCTTGATGCTTCTACATTTGTACCAGGAGGTAACCTGGCCACTGTAAATGTCACACAAGCTGCATCCATGGGGAAAAATCCAACACCTTCCTTAAGTGCTGATGATACTGGAGATGGCATGCTCATTGGTGGTATGCCAGCAGCTTCTGGTGCAGAGCAAACATTACTCTTACTTGATGCTGCAACTTCTTTAGCTCCAAGTGAGCCTGCACAACCTTGTAATGAAGGTGCCCCACAAACTGTAATTGATATTGACAGCAACTCCACTTTCAAGGTTCCTAATCAACAACCGGTTTCCATCATGCAGCAACATCAGCTTTTTGCATTCCCAGCTGCGGTTGATAGCTCTAGTGGACTACAGACTAATACTACAAAAGGTGGAGCTCTAAATAACCAGGTTGGTTTTTACAGCAGGTTTCAAGATTTAGTAGAAAATATTAAAATGCATTCGGTATAGACTCTAGAGTTTACCAGATTTGTTCTGTATCAAGTATAAATTTCATGAAATGGTGAATAGCGCCAACAAAGAGTTTTGTTTTTTTTATTCAAGAGGTGCCATATAGACTATAGAAGTTATCCCCTTTTAGGAAAGAAGAATACCAAACCCCCTACAAATTAAAATTTAGTTCTGTCTTCATAGACTTTAGAAAGCCACTTTCACATTATGTTTGATGAAGTGTTATATCCAAGCTCTTAGTTGCTTAGAATTGTGCGCTTGAACCTTATAGTTATCACTTCTTCTTGTTCCACTTGGATTTGACTTCAGCCCAGCTAGATTATGGATGAGTAGTCCAGTTTGTGAGATAGCTAATAGATCATTAGAACTTCTATGCTATTGGGCCTTGCTGGTGAGCATGTATGGTTCAATTGATGCACTTGTTGACAGAATTTGATCCATCTCGTTGTTGATTTGTTGAAAGTAGTAAATTTTAATGTGCATGGTCTTTAAGTGTGACGAAGATGGCCAGACAAGCCTGATTTTTTTTTAAATTTTTGACGTGGGTCATGTGTTTTGCTCTATACTTAAAATTTTCTCTTTCTTGCCTCACTTTCGCTAAATAGCATGTGAACTAGATCTGTTTATATGTTTGTACGTCATTTTACCTTCTTTCTCTTTAAGAATTTCGCTGTCAAATTACAGAATTCAGTCATACCAATAGTAAATTGTAGTCAATCCAAAATGTATAAACTTTCGCCATGGTTGACATATCATTTTATCAAAATTCAGTAGTACTGACTCTCTGTTGTTTGGTTACTGGATCACATTGGGTGTATATATCCTTTGCTACCATGTCAGCTGACACTATCACCCTTTGTGCTTTTTTGTACAAAATTCACAGCCCTGGACTTCACTGAATAAGCCTAATTCTCAGGCACCTGTTAGTGCTTCTGCTGAACTCTCATCTCAGGTTGTCACAATATTCCAAGACTCCAATTCTGGAGTTAATTCCCAGCATTTTCCAGCTGAAACAAAGTCAACTGAAAGAAAGGAACTTCCTATGGTAGTCTTGCTTCTCATTTGTTTACATCTCTCTCATAATATATAGTTTGAGTCTCCTATAGTATATTTCTATTTACTGCAGGACCTTTTCGCAGCAAGTTATTCACCAGCAGCAGGGTTAACTCCAGGTTGGCAAAATGCTCTACCTTATGGCACAGGATTCAGCATGCAATATCATCCTAATGCAGTGGTATTATATAAATAAAGAAGGTCAATTGGAATAATTTATTGTAATATGAATATATTATTTGATATGGGCTTTTGTGACAGCCGGTGCCACCATACGCTAGCCAGTTAAATTCAAGCAACCCATTTGATTTTAACAGTGAAAGCTCTTCAGTACAAGTCTCACAGGTATAATAACTCTTATTGCGAAATATATATTTGTATGTTTCTTCTTTGTCTTGCTTTGTCCTATGCTATCTTAAACTTTTGTGCACATATATGTACCTTTTATTATGTTTCTGCAGTTTGCTGAGAATTGTTACTTCCATCTCAAAAGTTAATATAGTATAATCTTCTGAACAAAAATAATGCATGCCAAAGGAACAACTGAACTTGAATTGTATATCACGTAAGTAACATTTTCTAGATTGCTGATGTTCAAGTTTAAATTTGCACTAATGTCATATCAATGTTTATGAGGACAAAAATTCAACTAGAAATTGGTCATAATTAGTTTTTTAAGATCTAATTAAAGTTTAGGGGTTTTATCAAAAAAAAAAATTAAAGTTTAGGGGTTTGTTTTGGCATGAATTCAGATTTCTGTGGCCATGGTGAAACTACTCTCAAAGTTGGAGAAGAACAATGCTTTTAGCCCCCAATATAATCTATTATGATTTATAGTATATATGAACTGCCACTGCTTGGACTGTAGTTGAAATAAACTAAATGCATAGGAACAGCATATGCAATATTTATTTTTTCAACAACATTGATTTTACTTTTTTAATTCTTGTGATAATAGAATCTGGTTTTTTCTTAAGAAATGTTTGCTAAATACAGAGTCATCAAAATTTTGATGAAATAATATATGAATGTTTCTGGAGAAATTTCTATTATCTTATTTGGTCAACGCCTTTCGATATATCCTCAATTTGAAAAAGAAAAATTTCCTTAAGCCAAAATATTTTTTTGTGTACATGTGGACATAGAATTATCTACCTAAATATAGAGGTGCTTTTCTGTACCCAAAATTGCAACTCATTGGATGTTCTATTGACTCGTACGGATTTGATTCTTAGGGAGGAACAACCTGCAGTCAAAAGAACTATACATAATACACGTATTAGTTATATAACTATTTAAAAAAATTCTTGTGATATTTAATAGTTCATGCTTATACCTTGTGATTTAGTTTGAGAATGTATTTAAAATTTTTATGAATATCAATATTAAATCTGAGTACTTTTTTGTTTGTCGAATATTGATTATGAGCAAGGCTATTCTTTCTTTCCTTCTCCCTTACTCTTCCTCTCTCTCTTATAAAATTAGACATTTTATTATGGTTAATTTCAAAGGTATATTCATTTTTGTGATGTAGTTTCCGTCTGTTGGAAATATGCAAGCAGCACTTTCCAATGTGTCAGCTCCCAGATCCTTGTTGCCTAGTTCTACCATTCCCACAAATCTTTCAGGGTTAATGGAAACTCGAGCACCATATTCTTTTCCACCTGCTTTTCCTTCACAGACTTCGGCTTCCTCCTTTACATCAGTGGCTCATTCCGGTGAATCTTGTTTTCACATCTCTAATGTTGATGAAAAAACATCGCCTTTACTTAACTTTGGGTTTTTACATGTCAGATATGTACATGGGGCAACAACTACAGATTCATGCAGCATCTTCCAGGTAACATGTTTTTCCTTGATGATTATCTTCTTGCATATTTTGCTTTTGCCAAGTTATTATTTTTGTTATGGAGGACATGAGAAAAGGCTTACTATAGAAAGCACATCGCTCCAAGTTTTTCATGTTTTCTTACTAAATTCATAAAATACTTAATTGTGCTGAAAAAGTTAAACAAACTTCATTATTAAGTATTTATAAAACATAGGATAAAACTCATTTCTAAGTACCAGTATATCCTCTTAATGTAGGGGCATGACAAAAGGAGGTGGTGTCGGGTTTGGAAGCAATGCCCATTATGGCTCACAAAGCATGACTCAGCACGCCCCCAGAAGATACCAACTACCCTCTCCTCCAACTTCATTTCCTTCCCCTCGGGGAAACCCTTTTGGATAGTATCGAAATATCCTAGTTCCCTTTGTTAATGAATCAGAGCTTTCTTGAATGAGGTATTTTCTTCTATCACTCTCTGGCCTAGAGGAAAATCATTGTAGCATACAGAATCAAGCAAACGTTGACTGGATGCTTGCTTGAAGCAAATGGTTAGATAATTTGGTCAGCTAGGTCTGTTTAGGTCCTCATTTTCCATGTATAGTTTACTTCTAATCTAACAATGTGCTGCCTTAATTTTATATATAACACTAACTGAGCAATAGGCACATGGAACACGGAGGATAGTCTTATGTTATTTTAGTGCAGTGTTTCTTGTACTCTGTACATTTTATGCAATTATGAAGCATTTTTCAGCCTTTGCTTGTTAAAACAGTAGGGAACAACAGTCTTTTTATGTAACCTAAAAACTAGGTTTTTGTCTGAGTCATGTAGAGCATTGTCAAAGCATATAGTCGGTTCTAAACATCCTTTCCGTCTTTCGGTCCTATGTTTCAAGCCTCTTTGATGGTTAATGAAATACACCAGTATATTTGTGTACTTCTGAATGGTATGGTATATACATTTTTGGGTTTCATTCTATTTAGTTTTTACATTCAAACTAGTAGATACATGCAAAATATTTGATGTGCTCACTAATATTGAGAAACTTATCTAATTCCACTAAGGAAGATAATACGCGTATATAAATGAATGATCTAATGTCGATATAATAACATACCAAATTTCGAATACTAATTGAATTCTTGCTAGTGCGATTTCTATGATGAAATTCCATGAATCAATATTTGAAATCGATCTTTGCGATATTTTTTGAAACTTAAGAATAAGATGCATAACAATCCCACACAAAAACCCAACTGCAGCACTGGATCCCACAAGTGAATCTGCTGTACATGGGTCCTGAGTTCACTTCTCAAAAGACTCCTCATTTGGCTTGGAAAAAATGAGATAATAAGCTTTCTAACAGCAATTATAGATTCAGAATTGATAACGGGAGTTGAGGAAATGTACCCCTTATGAGTAGAGATGGCAATGGATTTTGCATCCATTCATATCCTTTAATCTAAATCCATTTTGTAGAATCCATATCCTTTTATTTTTAAATCCATTGGATTTGGATCGGATTTAGATGCAACAAAAATGGATCTGGATTTGGATAGGATATCCACTTGGATATCCACTTGGACTTGAATTTGGTTTATCTATACAAAATCTAATTACTTTGATTAATATATTTTGGTTTATCTATACTACATTTATTTTTGGCTTAATGCTCTCACATGCCCCCCAACTAAAGCGTAAATAGCTTTTATACCCCCAGCTTTCAAAAGGTCTTCCAAACTACCTAACTTCCAAAAAGAGTATCTCCGTGCTACTTATTTTCACTCGTCCAGTCGCAGCTTGGAGAGTGTATTACACTCGCTGCCAAATTTAAAAAAAACCATTGACAAAACTTCTTTTAAGTCCTTATAATTTTAATTCAACCAAAAAATAAAAAATTTGGAAATATCCAGAAAATAAAGAATTTCATAAGAAAATAAAAAATCGAAAAATTTGAAAAAATTATGGAAAATTTGGAAAATGAAGAAAATAAATTTGGTTCAAGAATTTTTCAGAAAATGTGTCCGGAAGGGCTCGAAAATGTAAAAATACGTTTCGGGGCCCGATTTCGTAAAAAATCGAAAAATACCAAAAAATTATGAAATATCCGGAAAATAAATAAAATAAATTTGGTGCAAGAATTTTTCAAAAAATATTTCCGGAAGGGCACGAAAATGTAAAAATACGTTTCGGGGCCCGGTTTCGTAAAAAATCGAAAAATCCCAAAAAATAATAAAATATCCGGAAAATATAGAAAATAAATTTGGTGCAAGAATTTTTCAAAAAATGTTTCCGGAAGGGCATGAAAATGTAAAAATATGTTTCGGGGTCCGATTTCGTAAAAAATCGAAAAAAGTTATGAAATATTCGAAAAATATAGAAAATAAATTTGGTGCAAGAATTTTTCAAAAAATGTTTCCTGAAGGGCATGAAAATGTAAAAATACGTTTGGGGGCCCGATTTCATAAAAAATTGAAAAATCCCAAAAAATTATGAAATATCCGGAAAATATAGAAAATAAATGTGGCGCAGGAATTTTTCAGAAAATGTTTCCGGAAGGGCACGAAAATTTGAAAATACGTTTCGGAGCCGGTTTCATAAAAAATTGAAAAATCCCAAAATATTATGAAATATTCAGAAAATATAGAAAATACATTTGGTGCAAGAATTTTTCAGAAAATGTGTCCGGAAGGGCTCGAAAATGTAAAAATATATTTCGGGGCCCGATTTCGTAAAAAATCGAAAAATACCAAAAAATTATGAAATATCCGGAAAATAAATGAATGATCTAATGTCGGCCAATTAAGAAAATCCTCTCCAAGATGATCTCTAACTACCGAGATTGGGCCGATCATTTGCCCTACGCCTTATGGGGATACAGAACAAGTGTCAAAACCCCTAAAGGTCAAACTCCTTCTTCCCTGGTCTATGGGATTGAGGCGGTATTGCCCGTTGAAATGGAAATCAAATCTTTGCGCATAGCTCTCGAAGCCGAACTTCCCGAAATGAATGGGCAAGAGCAAGACACGAGGAACTGACTCTAATCAACGAAAAATGATTGGCTGCATTGGAAAATCTACAGTTGTACCAACAGCGCATGGCCAGGGCTTACAACCAAAAAGTCAAGGGGCAAGACCGACTTCTGAGAACTGGTGATTTGGGTCTTAAAGCAGTCTCATAAAATGCAAGCGGATGCTCAAGGGAAGTTCCAGCCAAACTGGGAAGGGCCGTACATAGTAAGAAAGACTATTAGTAAAGGGGCGGTGAAAATCTCAGACCTGGATGGCAACGAGTTCATGAATTCAATAAATCGCGACAAGCTGAACCTTTATCTCGTGTAAAATAAAAAAAATAATGATAAAAATAATAATATAAAGGTATGTGAAGAGCTAGTAAGGGCTCTTGCGAAAAAATGAAGACCCCAAATTACGCGTAAATAAATGAATGATCTAATGTCGATATAATAACATACCAAATTTCGAATACTAATTGAATTCTTGCTATTGCGATTTCTATGATGAAGTTCCATGAATCAATATTTGAAATCGATCTTTGCTATATATTTTGAAAATTAAGAATAAGATGCATAACAATCCCACACAAAAACCCAACTGCAGCACTAGACCCCACAAGTGAATCTGCTGTACATGGGGGTACTGGGTTCGAGCCCCAAGTTCCTCAAAAATTAAATATTCCCACTTCTCAAAAGACTTCTCCTTTGGCTCGGGAAAAGATCAGATAATAAGCTTTCTAACAGCAATTACGGATTCAGAATTGATAAAGGGAGTTGAGGAAATGTGCCCCTTATAAGCCCTTCCTTCCATGCCTTTTTAGAAATTTTCACGAGGGACCAAATTTGATTTATTTCGCCACTATAGGCCCTCTTATAAAGGCACAATCAACTTCAAGCAGTAACACCAAAAAGGCAAGAGGGAAGTCAGGTGACAAATTTCATAAAACCCCTTCTCCTAGGTATTTCATCATCAACTAAAATGGCACTATTTGCCTCTGTATGATCCCACTAACTGCGACTTAGCCTATAAGTCGCCATGAAAAATAGCCATTCGCTTACATAGATATCACACCTGTAGAGTATTTCTTTTTAAATAGAATGAGGATTTGAACAATAAATTATTTATTAAAAAATTTATGTTTTAACGTATATTTTACTCGTGAGCCTATGAAATTTGTTTCTTTTATGGTGTTAGAAGATACGTATAAAGCCGACGTCACCCAGTTTGGAGACAAAATCTTAATTAATTGGCATTTATTGTAAATGATGGACAATTATTTGTATATATTCTAGATGTTTGAGGTATTATAAGGTGTGAAATGGATATGTATACGTTGTCCCTCAAAGTTGGTATTAAAAATCTTTGACCGTCTTCAACTTTTAAGTGTGTCATTTAGCAACATAAAGTTGATAAATTTGTATAACATAATCCCCTAAAGCGGACTTGTATAATTTCATATCGAAGACTAGAGTACACTCGTGCTGACATGGAAAAAAATAAAAAGTCAGTACACATGACATTTAACATAAGAATTTCAAAATAACCACTGAAATATTTTTATTTAAATTTAAATTCAAAATTTTCCTACAAATATACCATCTTCTCCAATTTCCCTTTTAGATTTTACAATTCATTTTTTTTCACTACAAACTATCATAATCGAAGATGTACCGTGAAAGTGAAAATTTTGTGATTGACAATGCAGAGATACATGGTGATGGTGGGAGGGAAAGCCAATCTTGTATCCTAGCTAGTTCCAACAACATCATCTTCTCCTAGTCACATAAGATCTACAACACTTCATTAATCGCCAGGCTTTTAATAGTTTAAAGCGACTCATTTCAAGTTTTAAGAAACAAAATAATAATAATTGCAAAGGCTGGCTGAAGATGCATAGGAATTAAGAAGTGATTGGTAAGTGTTTGTGTTGAGTACAGGGGCGGAAGCAGTGACGGTGCCAGCATGTGACTTGGGGTGGGGCACTCGGGTTGATAACAACCAATCCTTAATTCTGACTAGTAAATAAATTCGTTTGATCCTATGAAAAATGATTTAGGAAGAAAAGATGAATTAATAAATTGTAAATTGTATTATTGAGTTGTGAACAATTAACTATATTTACAGGTATTTATAGGTGTATAACAACTTGTCCAAAAAGAATAATAAATACATACAAATATAAATGGTAATCTAATTATTACAAAATCATAACCATATATGTAGTTTACTTGTTGAGTACATTACTTGGTCATCAAGTCCTTAATGCTCCCCCTCAAGTTGGTGAGTGAATGTTGCGAAATCCCAACTTGTCTCGCAAAAGAATGAATTGTTCTTTTCCTAATGCTTTTATGAATATATCGGCTAATTGACATCGTGTCGGAATGTAAGATGGACTAATCAATCTGGCTTGTAGTTTCTCATGTACAATGTGGCAGTCAATCTCTATATGTTTGGTGCGTTCATGAAACACAAGATTAGTAACAATATGTAGTGTTGCTTGGTTGTCACAGTAGAGTGGTGTTGCATTTTCGATCGAGACTTTCAAGTTGCGCAAGATATATCGTAACCATATCAACTCTAAGCAAGTGTTTGTCATTTCTCTGTACTCGGCTTCTGCTGATGATCGTGAGACATTGGTCTGCTTTTTTATTTCCAAGATATTAATGAAATGCCAAGGAATATGCAATATCCTGTGATAGATCTACGAGTGCTACGACTTCCTCCCCAATCCGAGTCACAAAAAGCTTTCAATCCAAGATCATTATTGGAAGGTAGTAATAAACCTTGTCCAGGAGTTCCTTTGATGTACCTCAAGACAAGAATGGTTGCATTCTAGTGAGGCTTTCATGGTGATTGCATGAACTAACTCAATGTTCGTACTGAGTAAACTATATCAGGTCTTGTAACAATGAGATAAATTAGTCTACCAACCATTCGTCTGTATTTAGTTGGATTGTCAAGTAAGTCACCATCTTCAGAATTTAACTTTAAGTGTTGCTCCATCGAAATTTTTTCAAGTTTTGAGCCAGTGAGTCCAGCATCTGCCAAAATATCCAATGCATATTTTTGTTGGCCTAAATCCTTAATCCGAAAATGTCGAAGTAAGGATTGTTTGAGAACCTGGATTTCATGATCATCCCTATTTGTTAGGAGAATATCGTCCACATATAGAAGGATGGCAATAAAAGATGAACCAACCGTTTAGTGAAGAGACTGTAGTCAGCTTTGGATTGTTGATAGCCATATTGTTGAATAACATGAGAAAACGTGCTAAACCAATTTCTAGATGCATGTTTCAATCCGTATAAATATTTATTGAGCCAACACACCTGATTCTCCCCATATCGGCAAAGTCCAGGAGGAAGTTCCATGTAAACAACTTTATGTAAGTCATCGTGTAAAAATGCATTTTGGACATCTAATTGGTATGTGAACCAATTACGAGCGGCAGCGACAGTCAAGAGACACCGTAATGTGGTAAGTTTGACGGTTGGAGAGAATGTTTCATGATAATCAAGACACTCAATTTGTGTATATCCTTTGGCAACTAGTCGCGCCTTGTAGCGCTCAATACTCCCATCAGAATTGTATTTGATCTTATAGACCCATCTACGTAAATAGGCTTGTGACCTACAGAAAGTTACACAATGCTCCAAGTATTATTCTGTTCTAATGAATTTAATTCTACAGCCATGGCTTTTTGCCAGTGAGGATCAAGGTTGGCCTGTTCATAAGAAGTGGGTTCTTTTAGAACTGTGATGATAGCAAAAAAAGTGCGTTGTGTAGGTGAAAATTTTGAATATGATAAAAAGTTGGAAATGGGATATTTTTCACCTTTAGAGGACATTGGAACGGCGATGGACTGATTGGCTTGAGTAGGAAAAAAGTAGTCTTTATGCCACACCAGAGCTTGACAATTTCTGGAAGATTGTCGAATCGAAGGTGGAGAAGGAAGCTGATTTTTAGGAAGATGGACAGGATATGACTGACCAACAGGTTGTGACTGATCGACATTATGCGGTTGATTGAGAGGATGTGACTCAGTTGAGGGCAAATAACTTTCTATGTTTGGCTCATTATTTAGATTTGGTGAAGGAGAAAGATCAAGAGTTAAATTTGGTAAAATAGGCGAAAGAGAAAGATCAAGAGCTAAATTTGGCAAAAGTGGAGATGTAGGTGAAGGATGATGATGCTGATATAGGAATATAGTTTCAAGAAAAATAACATCTCGACTGATGAAAGTGGAAGAAGCAATGTCGTATAATTTGTAGCCTTTATGAGTAGATGGATAACCAACAAAGATGCATTGACGAGCTCTAAGGTCAATTTTTTTTTAGGTTGTACAATGGTGGAATAACATAGACACCCAAATACTCGAAGATGGTCAAATGAGGGAAGCTTATTATGAAAACGCTCATAGGGAGTTTTGCCAGAAAGAAGAAGTGTAAGCAACCTATTAATAAGGTGTACTGCAGTGAGAACACTTTCTCCCAAAAATTGAAATGATAGTCCTGATTGGAACAACAAGGAACGAGCAACAGTAATGATATGAAGGTGTTTTTGTTCAATAACTCCATTTTGTTGGGGGTGTGTAAACACATGTAAACTGACACTCGATACTTTTTTCTTCAAAAATTTGGCGCATGGAAATGAACTGAGGACCATTATCAGACCGAATCTTTTTAACATATTTATCAAATTGTGTAGATACAAAGGTAATGAATGATTTGAGAAAACCTTGTGTTTCATACTTTTGGTGCATAAGAAAAATCCATGTACAACTTGAAAAATCATCGACAATTGTTAAAAAATATTTGGCATTAGAATGGGTTGCAATTTTATGTGGCCCCCAAATGTCGCAATGTATAAGTTCAAAAGGAGAATTTATTTTTATTGAATTGGATGAGAAAGGAAGCCTAGATTGTTTAGCCATAAGACAAATGCTACAGTTATTGTGAAATGACATTTTATTATTGGATGAAAGTAATGAAGAAGCCATTTTTAAGCATTTTGATGATGGATGTCCAAGACGCATATGCCATATATCGAAAGAATGAAAAGTTTGTGAGGAGTTTAGTACCGAAATGAAATGTGACATGTAATAAAGACCACCTCGTTGCTCACCCGAACCAATCGTCCTCCCCGTAACCAAGTCCTACAAGATACAATATCAGGTAAAAGAATAATACGACAATTGAGAGATTTGGTCAATTTACTATCGGAAATAAGATTCAAATTGAAGGATGGAACACATAATGCTTGTTCTAACCGTATATCATGATTAAATTGAACACTGCCTGTGAATGTGACAAGAGCAGTAGAACCGTTGGGTAAATTAACTAAGGTGATTGAAGGTGTATGTTTTTGTGTGAAATATTTAGGATCAGAAATGATGTGGTCAGTGGCGCCACTGTCAAGAATCTATCGCTTTGCAAAAATAGAATTAATTGATGCATTAAAAGAAAACAGACCTGATGCATTAGCAAATATGTCATTGTTACCAGGATCATTGATATGTAGTACAGCCTTGGATCGGTTTTGAACGACAACATCAATGTAGTCCTTGGCCGTTGTGTTTTTACTTTTACCATCCATGGGGATTGAATGAAAAATACGAGCGGAAGACTGAAACTTTGAGGCACTGGGAACGATACTCTGGTACTATGATAAAAAATGAATTATGAAGAAAAGATGAATTGATAAATTGTAATATGTATTATTGAGTTGTGAACAATCAACTACATTTACAAGTATTTATAGGTGTATAACTACTTGTCCACCAAGAATAATAAATACATACAAATATAAATGGTAATCTAATTATTACAAAATCATAACCATATATGCAGTTTACTTATTGAGCACATTACTTGATCATCAAGTCCTTAATAGATCCCGTAAAAAAATTTCAATCAAATTTAATTCATTTTTTTAAATTTAATTTCAATCAATCTAAGAACCTAAATTTCACTCAACTTAAAAAGAGCACTAACAAATTTTGATTCAAATATATATTGTTTATCATAATAACCGCAACCATTAATAGAATCTTGTTAAAAACCAAAAATTACAATAACTAACTTCACATAAATGTTGGATTAAAAGCCTAAAATAGTAGATTTCACAGGTTTTCTAGTAATTAGAAAGAAAGAGAAGCGCAAATGCGCCTATAATCTACGCTAGGTTTTTTTCTTTTTAGTTGTGGGACCACAATGCTGCTTCATCTTTCAGTATACGACAAAAGATCTGGCATAGGGCACAACTCCAAACTGGGGGTATATCAATGACTAGGGTGGGGCCGATGCACCATTGGATTGATAGACAATAGGATTCTCTACACGGATCCCTCCCTATCGCCATCCCTGGGTGAAAGTGTTTGTGTTGAGCATAGGGGGCAGACTCATAACTAGATGTAAGGGGCGCCAAAATAAATTTTTTTGCTTCAAATCCAAATAACGCTAAAATAAATTAAATTTAAGAGTTAATACACTTTTTTGATGATTTATTTATTTGGTTATCAAAAGTTTACATTATGATGTTATTTCTCAACTAGACTTGATATTTTCAATATTTTTTCAAAATAGATCGTTTATGTTTTTCTAGTTTGATAAAAATAATTATATTATATATATGTATATCAATTGTATACAACAAAATATAATAACAAAAGTATTTCTGTAGTTATTTTATCTTTCACAGTGTAATCATTATTTTAGTTAATACTAATATGTGATCAAACTTCATACCACTAAACCATCGGTTGTGGACGAAAAATAATTATTACTTTGAAAAAGTAATTATATAATGCATTTAATAAAAAAATATTTGTGCTCATACAAATTATTTTAATGGTATGACTAGATGTTGTGGTTGAGTTTGATTAGTTGGGTTTTCTATGAATTGAAGGTTGGTGGTTCGAAGCCCTTAAAATCACAATTTAATGTGTAAAATTATTTTTAAAACGTCATCGTTTTAGTTAAAAAAATTTACATAATTATTTCTATAACAACCGAGTATCAATCTCCAAAATTTGTGCATCCTTCCACTTCCACTTTCTAGACCTCACTTATTAAACCTAGGTCCGCCCCGTGGTTGAATAATATTAAAAGTTTTTGATGGTTTTACGTAGTTAATTTTTTTATGAAAGAGACTAACTCTATCATTTTTGCATGATTCAATTTTATCAATCTTATCTCAGTAATAAAAGAGGAGACAATATATTTAATTTTTTTAATTTTCAAAGCTAATTATTTATTATAAACTACTATACTTTTTAACATCCTCATTTATAGTGAAATGCTGATTAAAATCAGATAACAACTTAGAAAGTGTTCGGTTGGAAAATAACACCATTGTAATATATAGTTACCAGACTAAATTGGGCAATTCGAGATAATGGAAACAAATTGAACTAATCTCGACAAAAGGAACAGGCGAAATTGCCCTATCTTTAGACCCACCCATGCAATCCCATGCAATCCTATCTTCTGAATTCACTAAAATAAATTAAAAAAAATAATCAAACTTGCTGCAATTGCAGCTAGGCGTGGGCCCTCCAAGTAATTTAATAGGTTTATTAAAAATTTGTTGGAAATCGACTATATATGCAAGAATGTTATAACAATAATAAGAGAAATCAAAGAGAGAATTTGAGAGAAACTTTTATTTCTTATTTCTGATATATATGAAATAAAGAAATTGTATTCCTATTGATAGAGAAATCTAACGGTAAAAATGGTAAATAAGTAAGAAACATATTACATCAAATAATAATGACAGGTAGAAAAGTAGAAAACATATCACATCAAATTATAAGGGCGTAGGCCCTACATACATAAAAAATTCAACACTCTCCCTTTGATGTGTCATTTGCCGCGAATGGGACACTGTCTGGTTAAAAACTTTACTTAGGAAAAACCCTGTGGGATAAAAACCTTAGTTAAGGGAAAAAGAGTACAGTGTTTACTCCCCCTATTCGCGAGTTAACGGAGATCCTTAAGACGACGCCTTCCAATGCTGTAAGTTAATTTCTTAAAAGTTGAGGAAGGTAAAGCCTTGGTAAACAAATCTGCTAAATTATTATAAGAGCGGATTTGTTGAATATTGATTTCATCATTCTTTTCTAGATCATGAGTGAAGAAAAATTTTGGTGAAATATGCTTTGTTCTGTCTCCTTTAATATAGCCTTCCTTCAATTGAGCAATACAAGCAGCATTATCTTCATATATTGTCGTCGGACCTTCCTTGACTGTAACTTTTTCACATGCTTCTTGGATATGTTTGATTAATGATCTCAACCACATACATTCACGACTTGCCTCATGAATAGCTATTAACTCCGCATGATTTAAGGAAGTAGTTGTAATTGTTTGTTTTGTCGATCGCCAAGATATAGCTGTTCCTCCATATGTGAATAAATAGCCCGTCTGAGATCGAACTTTGTGTGGGTCGGATAAATAACCTGCATCCGCATATCCAACTAATTTAAGCTTAGATTCATGTGAATAAAATAAGCCTAAATCAATAGTTCCTCGAAGGTAGCGCATTATATGTTTAATTCTATTCCAATGTTGTCTTGTAGGTGCAGCGCTATATCTTGATAATAAATTAACAGAGAATGCTATATCCGGTCTTGTGTTATTAGCAAGATACATCAAAGCACCTATTGCGCTTAGATACGGTACTTCAGGACCGAGAACTTTTTCATTATTTTCTCTAGGACGAAAAACATCCTTTTTCACATCGAGTGATCGTACAACCATTGGGTTACTCAATGGATGTGCTTTGTCCATATTAAATCGTTTCAGGATCTTTTCTGTGTAGTTTGATTGATGCACTAAAATTCCTTTTTCAAGGTACTCAATTTGCAAACCAAGGCATAATTTTGTTTTTCCAAGATCTTTCATCTCAAATTCTTTCTTTAAAGAATCAACTGCTTTTGGAATCTCTTCTGGAGTTCCAATAATATTTAAATCATCAACATAAATTGAGATGATAATAAAATTAGATCCTGATTTTCTTATAAAAACACGTGGACAAATTTGATCATTTTTATAACCTTCTTTCAATAAATATTCACTGAGACGATTATACCACATGCGCCCAGATTGTTTTAATCCATATAAGGATCTTTGTAATTTTACCGAGTAAAGTTCTCGTGTGCCATATTTTTCTGGCAACTTTAATCCTTCAGGGATTTTCATATAAATATCATTATAAAGGGAACCATAAAGGTAAGCTGTGACAACATCCATCAAGTGCATTTGTAAATTTTCTTGCACTGCAAAACTAATAAGATATCTAAAAGTTATTGCATCCACCACCGGAGAATATGTCTCCTCAAAGTCTATCCCAGGTCTTTGGGAAAAACCTTGTGCAACCAATTTGGCTTTATATCTTATTATTTCATTTTTCTCATTTCTCTTTCTAATAAAAACCCATTTATTACCGACATACTTTACGTCCTGTGGTGTTCGAACTACTGGTCCGAATACTTTGCGTTTTTCAAGAGAATTCAGTTCTGCTTGAATTGCGTCTTTCCATTGTTGCCAATCATTTCTACTTTGGCATTCTTTAATAGATGTTGGCTGATAATCCACATTTTCATTTTCAATATTGATCGCAATATTATATGAAAAAATATGATCTATAACTATTTTATTGCGATTCCATCTTCTTTCAGTACTGATATAATTTATTTGAATTTCTTCATTTTCAATAGCTTCAGGTATTTGCACTTCTTCCGGAAGTGTATTTATATTTATATCCTCAATGGGAATATCTTCATTATCATTAATTCTCCTATTTTTAGAATTTTTATTCTTTGAGCCAATAGGTCGTCCACGGTTCAGGCATGTTAGAGTATTATCCGTAGGTTGTTCTTCAGGAATCTCAATACGAATTGACGCATTTACTGCTGGTATATACGATTTTGTTACTCTTTTAGGATTAGCGAGTGCATCAGGCAATCAATTTGCTAAATGTTGAAGATGAATTATTCTCAGAACTTCTAGTTCAGAATCATTTGATTTAGGATCCATTTGAGAAAGTGATGAAGCATTCCATATTATTTTCTTTTCCAAAATTGGGTTCTTATTCTCTCCCCCTAATTTTGGGAAAGTGCTTTCATCAAAATGACAATCTGTAAATCGTGCAGTAAATATTTTGCGAGTTAATGGTTCAAGATATTTAATTATTGAAGGGGATTCATAGCCAACATAAATTCCTAATCTCCTTTGAGGACCCATTTTAGTCCTTTGTGGTGGAGCAATAGGCACATATACCGCGCAACCAAAAACTCTAAGATGAGAAATACTAGGCTCATGACCAGAAGCTAATTGTAATGGAGAATAATCATGATAACTTATTGGCCTGAAACGTATAAGAGATGCTGCATGTAATATTGCATAACCCCAAACTGTAGTAGGGAGATTTGTTCGCAAAATAAGCAGTCTCGCAATTAATTGCAGACGTTTCATAAATGATTCTGCTAGACCATTTTGTGTATCAACATATGCTACAGGATGTTCAACTTTTATTCCAATCGACATACAATAATCATTAAATGATTTGGATGTGAATTCCCCAGCATTATCAAGACAAATTGATTTAATGGGATAATCGGGAAACTGTGCCCGTAATCTTATAATTTGAGCAAGTAACCTTGCAAATGCCATATTTTGTGAAGATTATAAGCATACATGTGACCACCTAGTTGACGCGTCAATTAGAACCATAAAATATCTAAATGGTTCACATGGTGGATGAATTGGTCCACAAATATCACATTGTATGCGCTCTAAAAATGCTGGCGATTCTATTCCAACCTTACTTCTGGAAGGCTTTATTATTAATTTTCCTTGCGAACAAGTAGCACAAAATAATTCATTATTTTGAAGAAACTTCTGGTCCTTCAATGGATGCCCATATGAATTTTCAATAATTTTTCTCATCACTATCGAACTAGGATGACCCAGTAGATCATGCCAAATTTTATAAGTATCAGAATCTATAAACTTGAAACACCCTTATCATATAATAACTATAGAAAAATACTATAAATTTTTTTTTGGTACGAAAATATTCATATATTAACACAACCATAATATTTCACATCAACTCTAATATCATTCGTTTATATTACAAACCATAATTATGTTTGATTAGAAAAACCAAAACCCGACCACTTTCTATTCTATATGCTTGTCATGTGAGGAGAGAGAGTGAGATGGACACAGCCAACGGACCTTTCTTCCATGATAGCTACAGGTAAGGACCTTCTAGTACAATACTTTATCTACAACTGAAAAATATAGCGATTTATATGAGTCGCCACTCAGTGAATATAAACAATCAATGAATTTAACAATCACATACAGTTACACCTTCAAAATAAACATATAGTCATTCTTATATACTATTAGATGATTCATTTATTTAATTGTTGTGACATTTCCGGCCAAACTATTGCCCCGGGATACATGTAACATTTGTAACAGATAACAATTGATTTGCTGGCCAACTATATAACAATTGGTTGACCTTTCGGTCCAGATAACAATTGGTTGACCTTTCGGTCCATTTGTCAAATATTGCAATTGGTTGACCATATAGGTCCAGATAACAGAACATGTATTGCAATGTTTGATCGGCTATGTCACAACGTCTCTCTTTATTTCATTTGTTCCTGTATAATTGCGTATATCATGAATAATTCAATTATCTCATGTTTCACCAAATAAACATATGTTCATATAATTCAAATTCTCCAAATAACATATAATCATTCAATTCACAACAATTCACCAAACATTCAAATATCACATATCAAAACATTTCACCCATTCATATCATGTTTATACTCACAGATGGAATGCTAATTTCCACGAAATCGACTTGTTTCCTCCTCTTGAACACTTTCACGACCTCGTGTTCCTATAAGCATAAATTCACATCAATACATTTCACCTTGTGTTGTTTTCTATTTATAAAGTTTTCATGACTTAAACCATTGTTACTTGTATACTTGTTCATATGACCTTGCTCTACTTAAAAATTCATAACTTTCAATTCACCTCTCCAAATGATCTGATTCCTTTTTTATTTTATCCCTAATATACAAGGCTATAACATACTAAAACCTCAAAAATTTTAGAGTCTTATACGATTTATAGGGAATTTTCCATCAAAACCTATTTCAGTCCCGTTTTACCTGGACAGCAACGTAATAAAACGGGTATAACTCTCTCTACACAATATGAATCGACCTGATTCTTTTTCCTACTTAAACTGTACACATAAGGGAATAACATATCCAAAAATCAGAATTTTCTAAGCAGTATAACAATCCCAGATTAATTTTGAAACTCACCCTATCTCTTTGATCACCCAATTCTGCACACTTCATCTTATAAAAATCATAACTATTGATCTACTTGTCTAAAAATTCTCAAATTTTGCAGGATGAATCTTGACATAAAGAAGAACAATTCATCTTCTTACTAAAACTGCTAATTCTAACTTTAACCTAACAAAAATCGCACTACAAAATTACTGAAATACCTGATTCCTTCCTTCTAGATCTCTTCTTCTCTTCTTCCTTTCTCTTTGTTCTTTGCTTTGTGTTTTAGGAGATGAAGAACTGATCTAATTCTTATCAGTTCATAAAAAGATCTAAGGGGCAAAAGACCAATTTGCCCTCAAGTTCTTTATTTATTACAAATACTAACTATACTAAATACATGTACATATATCTATACCATACTAATACTAATTCTAATACTAATTCTTATACTTAAATCCTTATGATATATCACAATTTTATTCAACTTTATATGTTCTAATAATAATTTTATATCTATAACATAACTATACTCCACTTATTCCTTAAAATTCTATAGCCATATAATTCGATACCTAGATATTAACTATCGTATTTTGTATGGTTGAAATAACTATTACTTTCACTAACCAATTTTTAATAAATATAACATGTAAAATTTAAATATAATGACATATAACAGATGTGGACAAATGCAAATATAATGCATGAAATGGGATATTATAATTCTCCCCTCCTTAAAGAATTTCGTCCTTGAAATTAAATACCTGAATCAGAAAACAAATAAGGATAGTCCTTTCTCATTCGATCTTCTGTTTCCCAAGTGGCTTCTTCTACTGAATGACTTTTCCAAAGTACTTTTACCAATGGTATTTCTTTATTTCGCAATTGTTTGGTCTTATACCCGATAATTGCTACTGGTTCTTCTACATAACTCAAATTATCAGCAATCTCTATCTCTTGGTCCTTCAATACATGAGTAGGGTCTGACCGATACTTCCTTAGCATGCTCACATGAAAGACATTGTGAATTTGAGCTAACTCTGGTGGTAATGCCAATTTATAAGCAAGCGGACCAATTCTTTCAAGAATTTCATAAGGCCCTATGTACCGCGGACTAAGCTTCCCTTTCTTCTTAAACCTTAGTACGCCTTTCCAAGGTGATACACGAAGAAAAACTAAACCTTAGTACGCCTTTCCAAGGTGATACACGAAGAAAAACTTTGTCCCCTACTTTATATTCCTTTTCCCTTCAATGTTGATCAGCATAACTTTTCTGTCTATCTTGTGCTGCCTTGATTCTTTCTCTTACTATCTTCACCTTTTCAACTGTGTCTTGTACTATTTCTGGACCCTCCAAGACTCTCATCCCTTCTTCATCCCAACAAATAGGACTTCTGCATTTTCTTCCATAAAGAGCCTCATACGGTGCCATTCCAATACTACTATGATAGTGATTATTATAAGCGAATTCCATTAGAGCAACATATTCATCCCACGCACCTTTGAATTCCATAGCACAAGCTCGAAGCATTTCTTCCAAAGTCTGAATTGTTCTTTCTGATTGACCATCTGTTTGAGGATGAAAAGCAGTGCTAAAGTTCAATTTTGTGCCCAATGCCTGCTGTAAACTTCTCCAAAATCGAGATGTAAATCGAGGATCTCTATCTGATACAATAGACACAGGTATTCCATGTAATCTGACAATTTCATTAACATACTTCTTCGCCAAATTCTCCAATGAACAACCCCATTGTATGGGTAAAAAGTGGGCTGATTTTGTCAATCTATCAACAATAACCCAAATAGCATCATTCTTTCTTGGAGTTTTCGGAAACCCGTACACAAAATCCATAGTAACCATCTCCCATTTCCAAACTGGTATAGGTAATGGTCGTAATTTCCCTGCTGGAGCTTGATGTTCAATCTTTACTTGTTGACATATCAAACACTTTGAAATGTATTCAGCAATATCCTTCTTCATTCCAGACCACCAAAAATGAGAGCGTAAGGTATGATACATTTTTGTCATTCCCGGATGCATAGCATATGGAGCAGTATGAGCTTCTTCTAAAATTTCCTTCTTCAAATTATCAACATCAGGCACACAAATTCTTTGTCCCAACGTCAAAGTATCATTTTCTACTATAAAATCAGTGCTCTTTCCTTGCTTGACATTTTCCATAATCTCATTTAATTGAGGATCTCGAACCTGAGCTTCCTTAATTCTGTCATGTAACACTGGTCTTACCTTGAAGTTAGCTAAAAATGCACCATTTTCGCCCAATTTTAGGTCAACATCCATTGCTCGCAATTGAACTGAGTATGGGAGTTTAGAAACTTGAACATTAGCCATTACACTACTGGATTTTCTACTTAAGGCATCAGCTACAACATTCGCTTTTCCCGGATGATATTCTATCGTGAAATCATAATCTTTTAACAATTCTAGCCATCTCCTCTGCCTCATATTCAATTCTTTCTGACTCAACAAATATTTCAAACTCTTATGATCAGTGAAAATCTGAAAAGTTTCTCCGTACAAATAATGCCTCCAAATTTTTAAAGCAAACACAATCGCAGCCAGTTCTAAATCATGCACTGGATAAGACAATTCATATTGTTTTAATTGTCTAGATGCATATGCAATGACCTTCCCGTGTTGCATTAGAACACAACCCAAACCTTGGTGAGAAGCGTCACTGTAAACAACAAATCCACCAGTGCCAGTCGGAATTGTCAAAATCGGAGCTGTAGTCAATCGTTTCTTTAATTCATCAAAACTTTTCTGGCAATCATCTGTCCACTGGAACTGTACATTCTTTCGTAGTAATTTTGTCATTGGAGCAGCAATAAGAGAAAACCCATGAACAAATCGTCGATAATACCCTGCTAATCCTAGAAAACTTCTTACTTCTGCTACATTTTTCGGAGCTTCCCATTAAACCACAGCTTCGATCTTTTTAGGATCAACCTCAATGCCTTGACCAGAAACCACATGTCCCAAATATAAAACATGATTCAACCAAAATTCACATTTGCTAAACTTTGCATATAGCTGTTTTTCTCTCAAAATTTGAAGCACAATTCTCAAATGTTGCTCGTGTTCTTCATTGCTTTTCGAGTACACAAGTATGTCATCAATAAAAACAATGACAAACTTGTCAAGATACTGTTGAAATACCTTGTTCATCAAAGCCATGAAAGCTGCAGGTGCATTTGTCAAACCAAATGGCATCACCAGAAATTCATAATGTCCATATCGAGTTCTAAAAGCTGTTTTTGGAACATCTTGCGCTGAAATTCCGAGTTGATAATACCCTGACCTCAAATCAATTTTAGAAAATACACATGCTCCTTGCAATTGATCGAATAAATCATCAATACGGGGTAAAGGATATTTATTCTTCACAGTTACTCGATTCAATTGTCTGTAATCAATGCAAAGTCGCATAGTGCCATCCTTTTTCTTAACAAATAATACCGGAGCACCCCAAGGAGACACACTAGGTCTAATAAATCCCTTATCAAGTAACTCTTGTAACTGCTTTTTCAACTCTTTTAATTCCACTGGAGCCATTCTATATGGAGAAATAGAAATCGGTGCAGTTCCTGGAACTAAATCAATGGTAAATTCTGCTTCTCTATCAGGTGGCAATCCTGGTAGGTCCGCAGGAAATACATCGGGAAATTCTTTAACAATAGGAATATCATCAAGTGATACATCTGATACTTTGGTGTCAATAACATGTGCTAAATACGCCTCACATCCACCCTTGATTAACCGAAAAGTATTAATTGCAGAAATTAAACAAGTCGGTACTATCTGACGTTCACCCTGAAAAATGACTTTTAGCTTATCTGATGTCTCTAAAATAACTTCCTTGGTGAAACAATTTACTACTGCATGATGTTTTTCCAACCAATCCATACCCAAAATCACATCAAACTCTCTAATAGTTAATCTAATCAAATCCACACTTAATATAACCTTGTCAATTTGAATCGAATAATTTCTGTACACCTGATTTGCAATCACCAATTCACCCAAAGGAGTTCCCACATATAGATCAAATCCCAAAGGTTCATAAGCCATATGCAATTGTGATGCCAAGTTTGATGATATAGATGAATGAGTTGATCCAGGATCAATTAATGCACAAACATCCATGTTGCAAATAGAAATCTTACCGGTAACAACTTCTGGTGCGTCAATAGCTTCTTGTCGAGTCATGGCAAAAACGCGAGCGTGTGTTGGAGGCCTAGAACTCTGAGCCTCAGATCTACCAATATTGCTTGTTGTTATTCCTCTACCCCTACCTCTACCTGCTATTACACCAGCTCCCCTGCCTCTGGTATTCTGAACTGTAGCCTCTGATTGAGCTCTTTCAGTTGCTTCTATTCGTTTTGGACAATCACGTATTAAATGTTCAAAAGAGCCACATAAGTAACATGCTCCAGTCAGTTTCCTGCATTCGCCTTCATGCAATTTACCACATAGCATACACTGAGGTTTTTGTCCCTGACTTTGTCTCGAATGAGTTTGCACATTTGTTCTTCCTCCTCTATTCCCAGAATATCCTCCTCTAGCTATAAACTGTGATGGAGAAGAATTTGTTTGATGCTTAGCAGACTTTTTACTTTGGTCACCACTAAAATCACCGTAACCTCTTCTAGCTTTATAATCTGCTTTCTCTTTTTCTAGTCTTTCAGCCCTAACTGCAGCATTTTTCAACTTTATGTAACTTTCAAGTTCAAATGATGATATCTTTGTTCGAATTTCATATCTAAGCCCATCCTCAAATTTCCTGCATCTATCCTTTTCAGTCGCCACTAATGTTGGTACATAACTGGATAGCTGATTGAACTTAACTTCATACTCGGCCACTGTCATCCTCCCTTGTCTTAAGTTCAAAAATTGTTTTCTTTTATCATCAATGTACACATCAGGCATATAATTACTTTTGAATTCCCGCACAAAATCATCCCAAGTCAAGATAGGAGGCTGAACAGTGCTCCCCGGGATAGTCTCCCACCAGTCATAAGCATCATCTTGAAGTAAAAATACCGCATAATCGAACTTCTCATCGGGAGTACAATGCATCATATTGAAAACTCTTTCCAATCTTTTTAACCATCTTTCCGCTATTGTAGGATCTGTAGTTCCCTTGAATTCTTCTGCACCTTGTTTCTTCAATTTATCGAACCTTCTTTCTCTTTGGACAAATGTTGCAGGTGCTTGCACCACAGGTATTTCCTGATGATGCTGTAAATTTGATGCATGAGAATGCATAGGTGATGCAGATATAATAGGTTGGATTTCTACAGGTTGATTTATGGCTGGTCCCTCTCTCCTCGGGTTAACATTTTGGTTCTCATCAGCCCTATATGAATATGATAACAAGTTATAAGATAACATATACTAATCTCATATTATGTATGCATTTGTATGTCCCTATGACCATATCCCCGCTCTGATACCAACTGAAACACCCTTATCATATAATAACTATAGAAAAATACTATAAATTTTTTTTTGGTACGAAAATATTCATATATTAACACAACCATAATATTTCACATCAACTCTAATATCATTCGTTTATATTACAAACCATAATTATGTTTGATTAGAAAAACCAAAACCCGACCACTTTCTATTCTATATGCTTGTCATGTGAGGAGAGAGAGTGAGATGGACACAGCCAACGGACCTTTCTTCCATGATAGCTACAGGTAAGGACCTTCTAGTACAATACTTTATCTACAACTGAAAAATATAGCGATTTATATGAGTCGCTACTCAGTGAATATAAACAATCAATGAATTTAACAATCACATACAGTTACACCTTCAAAATAAACATATAGTCATTCTTATATACTATTAGATGATTCATTTATTTAATTGTTGTGACATTTCCGGCCAAACTATTGCCCCGGGATACATGTAACATTTGTAACAGATAACAATTGATTTGCTGGCCAGCTATATAACAATTGGTTGACCTTTCGGTCCAGATAACAATTGGTTGACCTTTCGGTCCATTTGTCAAATATTGCAATTGGTTGACCATATAGGTCCAGATAACAGAACATGTATTGCAATGTTTGATCGGCTATGTCACAACGTCTCTCTTTATTTCATTTGTTCCTGTATAATTGCGTATATCATGAATAATTCAATTATCTCATGTTTCACCAAATAAACATATGTTCATATAATTCAAATTCTCCAAATAACATATAATCATTCAATTCACAACAATTTACCAAACATTCAAATATCACATATCAAAACATTTCACCCATTCATATCATGTTTATACTCACAGATGGAATGCTAATTTCCACGAAATCGACTTGTTTCCTCCTCTTGAACACTTTCACGACCTCGTGTTCCTATAAGCATAAATTCACATCAATACATTTCACCTTGTGTTGTTTTCTATTTATAAAGTTTTCATGACTTAAACCATTGTTACTTGTATACTTGTTCATATGACCTTGCTCTACTTAAAAATTCATAACTTTCAATTCACCTCTCCAAATGATCTGATTCCTTTTTTATTTTATCCCTAATATACAAGGCTATAACATACTAAAACCTCAAAAATTTTAGAGTCTTATACGATTTATAGGGAATTTTCCATCAAAACCTATTTCAGTCCCGTTTTACCTGGACAGCAACGTAATAAAACGGGTATAACTCTCTCTACACGATATGAATCGACCGGATTCTTTTTCCTACTTAAACTGTACACATAAGGGAATAACATATCCAAAAATCAGAATTTTCTAAGCAGTATAACAATCCCAGATTAATTTTGAAACTCACCCTATCTCTTTGATCACCCAATTCTGCACACTTCATCTTATAAAAATCATAACTATTGATCTACTTGTCTAAAAATTCTCAAATTTTGCAGGATGAATCTTGACATAAAGAAGAACAATTCATCTTCTTACTAAAACTGCTAATTCTAACTTTAACCTAACAAAAATCGCACTACAAAATTACTGAAATACCTGATTCCTTCCTTCTAGATCTCTTCTTCTCTTCTTCCTTTCTCTTTGTTCTTTGCTTTGTGTTTTAGGAGATGAAGAACTGATCTAATTCTTATCAGTTCATAAAAAGATCTAAGGGGCAAAAGACCAATTTGCCCTCAAGTTCTTTATTTATTACAAATACTAACTATACTAAATACATGTACATATATCTATACCATACTAATACTAATTCTAATACTAATTCTTATACTTAAATCCTTATGATATATCACAATTTTATTCAACTTTATATGTTCTAATAATAATTTTATATCTATAACATAACTATACTCCACTTATTCCTTAAAATTCTATAGCCATATAATTCGATACCTAGATATTAACTATCGTATTTTGTATGGTTGAAATAACTATTACTTTCACTAACCAATTTTTAATAAATATAACATGTAAAATTTAAATATAATGACATATAACAGATGTGGACAAATGCAAATATAATGCATGAAATGGGATATTATAACAAAATAAACATATAGTCATTCTTATATACTATTAGATGATTCATTTATTTAATTGTTGTGATTGTTAAATTCATTGATTGTTTATATTCACTGAGTGGCGACTCATATAAATCGCTATATTTTTCAGTTGTAGATAAAGTATTGTACTAGAAGGTCCATACCTGTAGCTATCATGGAAGAAAGGTCCGTTGGCTGTGTCCATCTCACTCTCTCTCCTCACATGACAAGCATATAGAATAGAAAGTGATCGGGTTTTGGTTTTTCTAATCAAACATAATTATGGTTTGTAATATAAACGAATGATATTAGAGTTGATGTGAAATATTATGGTTGTGTTAATATATGAATATTTTCGTACCAAAAAAAAATTTATAGTATTTTTCTATAGTTATTATATGATAAGGGTGTTTCAGTTGGTATCAGAGCCAGGTTTCTCCCAGTACGGTATAGTTCGGGGACGAACCAGGCGGAAGCTGGTGGGCCTGTAACGACCCGGTCCTAAGAGGGGTGGCGCTGGGGTAGAAGACCTGAGCAAAGAGCGGCCATGAAGGATGTCGATGGGGACAGGAATGAACCGAATCCACACCTGAAAGAGAGAGTTTCGAGATTGTGCTGGTATGGGACAGCAGAATTGAGAACGGTTAGGGATTTCGAGATTGTAATGGTATGGGACATTACAATTGAGAGAGACTTAAGAGATTTGATTGGTACTACCTATACCAATAAGGTGCATCTTCTTTTCGGGAGCCTATCCGGGAGAACTCCAAAGTTGAGCGTGCTTGACTTAGAGCAATCTCAGGATGGGTGACCTCCTGGGAAGTAATTTCCAGGAAGTGAGCGAGTGAGGATAAAGCTCACTGGAAAGACTTGTGTTGGTCTGTGGGGGCAGTCGGTCAAACCCGGGGTGTTACAAAACTTCTGGTTTATAGTCAAATTGGCCTCAATCATGTTAATATATGTGTAGTATAAGCCACATGAAAGAGTATAAAATTTTTCAAGTATACATTTCTTACTTGAAATTATTTTTGTAACATAAAGACATTCTTTATTGTCTTCACTCACAGTTTCAATATGATATCCATTTCTGTGAATATCTTTAAAACTTAATAAATTTCTGTGAGAATTCGGGAAAAATAATGCATTATTTATAATAAGTTTTGTTCCCCTTTGTAATATAATACTAGCTCTTCCGGAGCCTTCAACCATTTTTGTTTGTCCCGATATTGTGGTAACAACAGTTTCACCCTTTTTAAGAATATTAAAATATCTTGCCTCTTTGAGAATAGTATGGGTGGTGGCACTATCTACAATACATAAATTTCCTTCATTTTCCTTGAAGTCATATAATACCGGGAAAGAATTCATTTTCTTCATTGAAGAAATGAAAGATGCATTATTATTTATTTATAAATAAACATTGCATAAAAAGTACATTAAACAGCAATGACAAAAGCAAACCAATAATAACATAAAAAAAATACAATATATTAATTAAGCAAAATATATGGACTAATTATTCAAATTTTTCCTTGCCACTGGTGCTGGGTAACAGAAAATCATCCATCTCCATATTGGGGATATCAATAGGCTCATTATTTGGGGTATTATCATCCACTATAAAATTGGTTTCTGGTTCCGCACATTTCTTGAGAGATGCTTGGTATAAGTTTACCAAATGTTTAGCGATTCTACAAGTTCTTGACCAATGACCAGTCATACCGCATCTATGACATTTATTTTCATCATCTTGACTGTTATTTCTTTTATCAAATCTTTCAATTTGATTATTCCACTTCTGGTGGTTATTTATATTTTTCCACTTGGGGTGAAAATTATTGCTATTATTATTATTAACATGTTTCCACTTCTGGTGGAAATTGTTATTATTATATTCTCTACCACGCCCATTTCCACGACCTCTACCTCGACCACGACCACGACCATTTCTGCGGTCGCATCTATTAAAATTATTATGAATTATCGCATTCGCTTCAGGGAATGGATTTGTTCCGGTAGGTCGTAGTTCATGGTTTTTCAACAGGAGTTGATTTCTCTATTCTGCTAGGAGAAGAGCAGTAATTAGTTCACTATATTTCTTATAATATTTTGCTCTGTATTGTTCATGTAATACCATATTATTCAAATGAAAAGTAGAATATGTCTTTTTCAGTAAATCCTCATCAGTTATTTCCTTTCCACATAAACTTAACGTGGATGTAATTTGAAAAAGTTTAGAATTGTATGCACTGACAGATTCAAAATCTTGTAGCCTTAAGTTTATCCATTCATATTGGGCATTTGGTAGAGATATTTTCTTTAGGTGTTCAAGCCTCTCCTTTAATTGTTTCGAAAGATCTGCAGGATCTTTGACAGTCAAATATTCTGATTGAAGTGATTCATCAAGATGCCGGCGGAGAAAAACTAGAGTTGTTGCCTTATACTGAGGTGCAAAATTATTATTTTCAATAATAGTATTATTAAGACCCATTGATTCTAGATGCATTTCTGCATCAAGTACCCAAGTAAGATAATTTTTCCCCGATACATCAAGAGGAATAAATTTCAAACTTTTGATATTAGACATATTAAGAATTATAGGTATAATTTATATTTATAGAAAATAAAATAAAATTATGCCTTACTTTTTATTTATTTGGTGATATCCTTGATTGATAGAGTAAGCTCGTGCTGATAACGTGTTGGAAATTGACTATATATGCAAGGATATCATAACAGTAAGAAGAAAAGGCAGAGAGAGAATTTGAGAGAAACTTTTATTTCTTTTTTCTGAGATCTATGAAATGAAGAAAGTGAATTCCTATTTATAGAGAAATCTAATGATAAAAATGGTAAATAAGTAAGAAACGTATTACATCAAATAATAATGACAGATAGAAAAATAGAAAATATATCCAAATTATTAAAGATGTAGACCCTACGTACATAAAAAAAATTCAAAAAAAATAATTTTTCTCATTTTAAATTAATTTTAAAAAAATAAGTAAAAGATTCGCCAACCAATCGGATATGAGGTGCGAGTAGTGGGACTAGGTTGAAGAATATTGGCTTTTTTTATATAAACATATGATAAATATAATTGAGCTTACTCGTTGAACTCAATTATGTGCATAACTGTAGTTATTCCAATAAAGGCAACTTCCAGTACGGACCCAAAAGTGGACCACTAACGTGTCTCTTTCGCTCAACTATAATACCAACCATACAACATGACGTTATCTTCCATGTCATCAGTTCCGACCTCTGCCCAGTCACTAACAATTCATTAACTGTTTTCCTCGTTTCAAACTATTTCTAAAGAAAATGAAAAAAGAGTCGTCACCAATCGAATTTAAGGTGTGATTGGACACATGATATTAATGGTCTATGAGTTAAATATTCATAAAGTTTATTTATCGATTATGGGTAGGAAAGAAAAGATAATTAATCACCATACCCTGCTCATGATTGATACACGAAATGTGTTTTTATATGTTTGACTTATTTATTTATATTTAATTTGAAACTTGGTACTCTATGAGGAGAAAAAGCAAAGCCATGTTATGACTCCTTCCAAGCCTGGCATTATCAAATCAATAGGATTTTGACAAGGGAGGATGGTGTCCATCTAGTGTGAAGACTAACTCTTCGCGCTGTTGCCGCCGTTTCTAGAACCGACCGATGCCTCATCTGTACTACATACGTACCTACGTAGTGTTGGTCGCACATTCAAGATAGCGTTCAGACTCACATGCCTTTCAGAACCCCCGATCTTTGAGGCTGCTGTGTACGATTAGCCAGCCTTGCGACAGCAAAAGGATTAGACGTCCCCCATGCTACGGTTCCTTGCATTCCAAACCCGGAGTTGATATTGCCAGGCTTGGAAGGAGTCAAAACATGGCTTTGCTTTTGCTCCCCATAGAGTACCAATTTTCAAATTATATATAAATAATTGAATCAAACATATAAGAACACATATCGAGTATCAATTTTAAGTGAAATAGGGTAATTAATTATTTTTTCTTTCCTACCTATAATCAATAAATAAACCCTTCAAATATCTAATTCACATATCATTAATACCACGGTATCCAATTGTAGCTCGAATTCGATTGGCGGGGACTTTTTTTCTATTTTTCTATAAAAATAGTTTGAAACGAGAAAAACAGTTAATGAATTGTTGGTGACAGAGCAGAGTGGAACTGATGACATGGAAGATGACGTCATGTATGGTCGTATAATAGTTAAGTGAAAGAGACACATTAATGGTCCACTTTTGGAGCCATACTGCAAGTTGCCTTTATTGGAATAATCAGAGTTTTAAAACTTTTCGTTTAATTCTATTTTGACTTTATTTAGGTGTTATTTTAAAATTTAATGTTTGATTTTTTATTTTTCGGATATTATTAGGTGTTGGATTAATATATTATCGCTTAATCCGATTTTTTCTTCAATTTTTAAGATACTGATATCTATAATAATTATAGTTCAATTTTTTTATTCAGAAAATGTAGCACGGTTGATAAAACTAATGTACAATAAAATATTCTCATCTTACAATTTTCATTTTGAATCTCAAACCAAGAAATAGTACGCTATAAACAAAAAAATTAGTGAGGATATATGTTTTTAAGGAATTGATTGATGTGTTTTATATAAAAATTAAGTAAGACTTATATTTTCATATGCTAAACTATGTTTTTTATAAAATATTATTATATCATAATTTATTTTTTAATTGAATTTAAATTTTTATTTATTAATAATTATAACATACTTTAAAAAAAATAATTATAACAAATAAAAAATATATAAATATATAAATCCACCTAAACCCCGTCTAAGTGTTTAAAGCTCTTACCATCCGATTAGTGTCTAACACTTTTTAAAGCCTAGGAAATAACTACATTTATGCACATAATTGAGTTCAACAAAGTAAACTCAGTTATATATATATATATATATATATATATAAAGGCCAACATTCTTTAACCTAGTGCCACCAATCACACCTCACATTCGATTGGTGGCAACTCTTTTTCTTCTTTTTCTAAAAATAGTTTAAAATGAGAAAAACTATTTTTATGTCAACCTTTATTTTATTCGTTTGTCGGACTGGGTGCGACAAATATTTTTATAAAAGCGTTGTTTGTTTTATTTAATTGATTAAAGAATAAAAAAAATATTTATGAATTATGAGTCTAACTTGAAAATGATCTTATAAGTCTAACATGAATTCAACCTGAGCTTAAAGTTCTAAAGAGTGGGGTTAACCTTTTCGATGAACAACTTTAAACTCTAACAAATGAGCCACTTGATTATAAGACCGTAACAATTTTAAAAATTTAAATCATACTTTTTTTAATAGTATGAGACTTTTTTTATCAATTTTATTGACTATAGGGTTTAAACCTATAACCCCACAAAATTTAAATTTTCCCAATGGTGATAGCACTCTTGAAAAAATTAATTCTATTAGAGAATTAAATGCAAATTGATAATTTAAATTGCATCCATTAGAAATGATCATACAAAAATGGCAGTTATTATTAAATAATCCGATTAAAGAACTTTTGAGTTAAAAAAATTAACTAAATTTATTATATTTTCATAGAATATTTTTACATATTCAAAGAATGTGCAATTATTTGAGATGATTAGAATAAATTATTAAGTGTTACTACTATATATTAAAAAGTTATTAATACTTTTAAATTTCTTGGATGGCAGCAAGTTTACTTTTTTTAATTTGTTCTTGTTACAATTTAAATTTCGTATCGCTCTCTGTGTATTTATTGAGCTTATATATAAATAGGATTTTGAAGATCTTAACTTGAATGATGCGTTTTAAAGCCGTGAGATTGGCCTTGAAGGCGCTAAAGCGGACAGTATCGTTTGAGCTGTTTATAACACGTTATTAGTATGATCGCGATGAGGGGGTGTGTTAGGATTGAAATCCCACATCGCTCTCCGTGTATCCACTGAGCTTGTACATAAACAGGGCCCTGAAGGCCTTAACTCGAATAACGTATTTTAAAGCCATGAAATTAGCCCTAAAAGTGCCAAAGCGGACAATATCATTTGAGCTGTTTATAACAGTTCTAATGAATTCGGACATATAAAATTTCTGAAATTGAACGGGTGGGTCCAAATGTGAGGCAATTTCGGGAGCCCCTTTTGCCAAGATTAGTTCAATTTGTTTTTGCTGGCCGCTATGCTTATAAATTAGGCTATAAATGAGTTGAATTATTCGTGAATTACTCGGTATTTAGTTTGATTAAAGTTCATTTGAGTTTGGTTCATTAATAAATGAGCTTGTTCGTGAATAAAATTTTAGGCTCGTTATCATAAACAAACCAAGCTTGAACAAGGGGATACTCGGCTCGAAAGCTCGTGAACATGCTCGATAAGAGGATCGCGAACTAGTTCGCCAACAGGCTCGTTAATAGGCTCGTTAACATATTTAAAAACTTAATACATTATATTTATGAAATAGTTAGATTATCAATAAATATAAAATAGTGTATGTGTAAAATGGATATAAAAATGTACAAAGAAAAACATAGAATATAAGATAAAGAGTAAAGGAAAAATATGTATAAAGTGATATATTAAATATAGATAAAAAAAGAGAAAAGATGGATATAAAGCCTAATAAAGGCAATTCAGATCCAATCCAATCCCTACTATATATATTCATCAATCTCTATATGCTCAGTAAAACTCTAATGTCATTTCCGTTTAAAAAATGCAGCCGCCAACACAACACTCATCCTCTTCCTCTTCTTAGTACAGTAAAAATTATTTGTGGTGTTTAGATCCTTCATATCTAATCCTTCATCTTACGGATTATATCTTTTTTATAAGCTAAGCTCTCGATTTAAACAAAGCTCGAGATAGGCTCGAAGCTTGGCTCGGGCTAGGTTTGACCAAGCTCGAGCTCGTGCTCGGTTTGGCCAAGCTCAAGCTTGGTTCGTGTTCGTTAAAATTTGAATGAATAGAGCTTGAACAGTCAGTGTTCGAGCTCGAATCAGTTCGTTTACAGCCCTACGTATAACTCAATGAGTCAGAGGGGGTGAATGACTAGTAACTTAAAACATGTTACTTTTTCGCGAGAGATTAAACTAGGCTGAGTTGGTTAGCTGGGCTGATTGGAAACTGTGAAGGCTTTGCATACTTAAGTAAAGAAGACATCGATTTATACTGGTTCAACAACCTGTGCCTACCTCTAATCCCAAGAGAGTGTCTTTGCCTTTAATCCACTAAAATCAACTCCTTTACCATGGGTGGGGAAGCCTTTCACAAAATCCCTAATTACTGACAAGTACCCTCCTCAGTGTAATCGCTCACTACTGAGTAGAATACCCTCTTCTACTTAGCAACTCAGGTTCCTAAAAAGATTAAGGACTCAACTTATAGAGACGTTGATCCTTTTACAATAACAGATTTTGCAAGTAGAGTGTTCTATTCTAATCTCTCTTTTGTAAGCAAGATGTGGTTGAGTAGTTGCTTCTTTTCGATTGACTTTCTCTAAGGCTGTGAATTTGATAGAGTTTCAGCTTGAAGGACATTTCAGGTGTAATCACCAAGTTATAACGCTTGCCTTCTTGCTCCTTATATAGATGAGAAGCTCGAATTAGCCGTTGATCTTGTTTTCACATCTTCTTCAAATGTCTACCTCAGCTATTCACCCATTTCAAATTTAAATCAATCCGTTAACAGATAGAAGTGTACCATTTTGAAATAGGAACAATCTATTGTGAAAAGGATTGAAATTCGCTGGAATCTTGTATTATTTGTCTCCTTGATGCCGGAATCCGTTAGAGAGATTGAGTGCGCCATTGCTATGTGTCATCTTCACATTCCTCTGGTACTCTAACTTGACTTTCAGTGGCGCATTATAGCAGCAGGTACGAGTAATAATTGATCCGTTTTGACTTTGTCTTGTTGTAGCTTTTTCTCTAGACAACTTTTATTTGGTAGCGCAACTTTTTGAAACTTGTCGCACATTAATTCCTTTTGTCTTAGTGATGATGTATAAGCATTAATTTCTGCGAAAGTAAGACAAACAAGAATCTCCTTTTTTTTTTATCTAGGTGGACAAGTCAGCACACATTTGTTATACGAAGTAACTCAGCCAAATAATATCATATAAAAACGAAGCTAGAATATCAACTAAATAACCTGCGCTGAGTGAATATTACTCAGACTAAAATCTAAGTAAATATACCACACCAAACACACTGAGCTAAGTTATAGAACTAAGTCAGCCAAATTAAATAACCCTACCTTGAGTTCATTCAACATGCTAATTATCTTAATCTAGCTAACTTAACATCATGATTGATTTAAGGCCGAATGCTCTCTAATACACCCAAACTTGCGTACTTTTGCCTTAGACATACCCAAAATTTGAAGTGGACCGCTGAGGTACCTGAACTTGTCAAAAGTGGACCTCCGTGCTACCTATTTTCACTCGCCCAGTCGCAGCATGGAGTGTATTACACTCGCTGCCAAGTTTCAAAACAACCCTTGGCAAACCTTTTTTAAGTCCATGTAATTTTAATTCAACAAAAAAATACCAAAAATTTGGAAATATCCAGAAAATAAAGAATTTCATAGGAAAATAATCGAAAAATTAGAAAAAATTTTGGAAAATCCGAAAAATAAAGAAAATAAATTTGGTGTAAGAATTTTTTAGAAAATGTTTCCGGAAGGGCCCAAAATGTAAAAAAATGTTTCAGGGCTCGATTTCGTAAAAAAATGAAAAATCCCAAAAAATTACGAAATATTCGGAAAATAAAGAAACTAAATTTGGTGCAAGAATTTTTCAAAAAATGTTTTCGGAAGGGCACGAAAATGTGAAATACATTTCGGGGCCCGGTTTCTCAAAAAATCAAAAAATCAAAAAATCCCAAAAAATTATGAAATATCCGGAAAGTATAAAAAATAAATTTGGCGCAAGAATTTTTCAGAAAATATTTCCAAAATGGCCAAAAAATGTGAAAATACGTTTCGGGGCCCGGTTTTGTAAAAAATCGAAAAACCCCAAAAAATTATGAAATATCCGAAAAATAAAGAAAATGAATTTGGTGCAAGAATTTTTCAGAAATTGTTTTCAAAAGGGCCCGAAAATGTGAAAATACGTTTCGGGGCCGCTTTCGTAAGTAATGAAAAAATCCCAAAAAATTATGAAATATGATTCAAAAAATAAAGAAAATACATTTAGTGCAAAAAATTTTCAGAAAATTTTTATGGAAGGGCATGGAAATGTGAAAATACGTTTTGGGGCCCGGTATTGTAAAAAATTGAAAACTCCAAAAATTAATTATGAAATATCCGGAAAAGAATGAAAATAAATTTGGTGTGAGAATTTTTCAGAAAATGTGAGCTTTCCAAACACACCCTAAAGAAGGAAGAGGGTCATTTTGCAATTAGAAAAATATTTAGGGATTTTTTAATGATTTTTTTATTAATTATTGAATTTATATAATTTTTTACCCATTTTTTAGGTCAACATGCCTCCCTTGGTCAAAGGTAGCACGGAGGTCCACTTTTGACAAGTTCCGGTACCTCGGAGGTCCAATTCATAGTTTGGGTATGTCTAAGGCAAAAGTGCGCAAGTTGGGGGTGGGTATTAGAGAGCATTCGGCCTTGGTTTAATTATCTTAACTGAGCAAGTTTGACATGATCAAAACTTTTTAACACTACTGAGTCAGCTCTTGTTAGTACGGTCCACTCGGCCCGATGAGGATTTATACCTATTTCAACCAATGATTAGACAAGAGAGCCAAGAAGGACGGAATTGTCATAAAAAAATCCAAAAATCCCAAAAATTCCCGTTCGGCATTAAATTACAAGTTGCATCCTTGAAATGCTTGAAATCCATTTCCGAATAATCAAAATAGTCAAACTGTCAAATAGTAAAACTGTTGTGAAAACACAAAAAATGCCATTTTGAAGGCTTAAACGATCGAATTTGGCTAAAATAAGGTGGGGTTAGAGGCCAAAGGCCACTAGTTTTGCTCATTGGACCGTTTCAATTAAAATATGGTCAAATAGATAATTAGTCGAGCGGGTAATTACCTATCTACAGTAAAAAAAAATCGTATCTGATCGAGATTTTGTAGGATTCGAGGGATTTAAAGCAAGATTTTGTCAGATAGGTAATTAGCCCGCCGGCTAATTACCTATGTAATTAGCCCACCGACTAATTACCACCCTTCTATAAATAAGGGTGCTCCCCCCATCATTACGCCACTTTTCATTCCGGGGGTCTTAAAAATCCCGAAACTCTACCAAAACACTTCCAAATCCGAGCTCTATCACCGACATCCAGTATAAGCTCATTTTCTGTCTTTTTAGATCAAGATCTCACAGTGATCTTTGGTCTAAAAACAACCTAATTTCTCAAAAACCCCGCATTTTCTTTTAGAAATAATCCAAGATTATAGCCATAACTTGGGTTAAATCTATTTTTCAACCAAATCTCACTCTCTGACAACTTCGGTCTTGCACCGGCTCTCAAGTCATCCTGAACAGACGAAAAGGTAACTGAGGGTAATTGGCTCTAAGCCCAACTTTAAAATTCATTAAATTTTTATTTTTATTACTTTATTATTGCACATTGCATTTTCATTTATCTGATTAAGTGAGCCACTTAAATTATAATTAGTGCAAATAAGCTCACAGGTACAGGCAAAACACCTAGAATATGAGGAAACTCTATCCGAGTTTCCGGGCCAAAACCTAAACACTGCCGTTACTCTGCCAAAATTTCGGCAGAAGATATTTATTTATTAAGCCGTTATAGTGCCCGTTTTATTTCTTGAATTTAATTCTTAAATAAAGCCATTGTAATGGAGAAATTACCACAAATTCCAAAATTCCAAATTAATCCAAACGATTTGAACAATATGAGTAACTATCATGTCCGAACTCAGAATCTCACTTTCTTTTCGTTATAAAATTCCCATTTCGGGACAGTATACCACAATTCCCGGTGGAGCTGAATCGGGTGGCGACTCTATTTTATTTTTAAATAAAGTAAAAATGCTTTATCTAAAAAATATCATTTCTCAATAAAATGTGCAAATATATTTCTCAATATAATCATATTTTCGGCTTATAAAAAGCCACCTCATTTAAGCAAATTGGATTTTCTCAAACCAGACCAAACACCGCGTTTTCCTCAATCCCTAACAAACTGAAGCACGCCCCCGCACTGCACCCCGCGTGCAAAGCCCGACAACCCGCCCACCCGCTCATAGTGGCGACTCCGCCGGGGAAAGATTATTTTTATAAAAACCCGATTTTTATAAAAATTCTTTTTTTGACATAATAATTAAAATATTATTCAAATTAAATTTTGGAACTAAGGAATTTGTGGTAACTTCTGCATTACACAAATTTTAGGACTACATAGCATCTGCATTCTTTACCCCTAAAACAATATAGGTGTCTTTTGGTGAAGTATCTCTAAGTTTGCTTAGGGCTTGAGGGATATGGATATGATCACACCCCTTGCGTAACATACGAGGACCTTGTTCACTTAAGGGCAAGACTACCTACGTATATTATATGTGGAAAAGTTTCCTTTGGTTCGCTTAGGGCCACTGGGACTCGGTACACAAAGGCGCAGGGTACCCCAAATCGCACCCAATCTTGAGACCGAAACCCACATATAGATGAACCGTAAACACTTTCTCATAGGTCTACCTAGAAACCTTGAGTGCAAGCGAGCAGACTTCGCTAAGTCCCCCGTTGACTTCAAAGCAAAGTAACCAAATGGAGTTAAAAGGCCGGTAGGCATGATCTAACTATTTGCTACCTGTGAGGTTTATTAAATATAAATAAACTGAAAACGGACATCATAAACATCATGATTGTGTGAAAACTAACACATCTTTATGCAGCCATGACATTAACGTGTACCATGCTATTTCATTAACCGACACTAGTGAGTCCACCTAGGCTCAGCCCATGAGCCGAAATTAGTCGAGACCACTGAGTCCACCTAGGCTCAGCTCATAAGCCGAAATGAACCAAGACCAGTGAGTCCACCTAGGCTCAGCCCATGAGCCGAAATTGGTCGACACCAGTGAATCCACCTAGGCTTGGCCCATAAGCCAAAATAATCGAGACTAGTGAATCCACCTAGGCTCAACCCGTGAGCCAAAATTAGTCGAGACTAGTGAGTCCACCTAAGCTCAGCCCATGAGCCAAAATGAACTGAGACCAGTGAGTCCACCTAGGCTCAGCCCATGAGCCAAAATTAGTCGAGACCAGTGAATCCAACTAGGCTCGGCCCATGAGCCAAAATAATCGAGACCAATGAGTCCGCCTAGGCTCAACTCGTGAGCCGAAATTAGTCGAGACTAGTGAGTCCACCTAGGCTCAACCCGCGAGCCAAAATAATCAAGACCAGTGAGTCCAGCTAGGCTCAACCCATGAGCCAAAATGACCCGTGAGCAAAAATAATCAAGACCAGTTAGTCCATCTAGGCTAGGCCTATAAGCCAAAATGAACCAAGACCAGTGAGTCCACCTAGGCTCAACTTGTGAGCCAAAATAATTGAAACCAGTAAATTAACCTAGGCTTAACCCATGAGCTGAAAGACATCAAAACCTTTGAGTGACCCTAGTGTCAGCTTAACCCTTGGACCAATGAGTTAAAACCCTTTGAGTGACCCTAGTGTCAGCTCAACCCATGGACCAATGAGTCAAAACCCTTTGAGTGACCCCTATGTCAGCTCAACCCTTGGACTAGTGAGTCAAAACCCTTTGAGTTCCCTAGTGTCAGCTCAACCCTTGGACTAATGAGTCAAAACCCTTTGAGTAACCCTGGTGTCAGCTCAACCCTTGGACTAATGAGTCAAAACCCTTTGAGTGACCCTGGTGTCAGCTCAAACCTTAGACCAATGAGTCAAAACCCTTTGAGTGACCCTAGTGTCAGCTCAACCTTTGGACTAGTGAGTCAAAACCTTTGAGCGACCTTAGTGTCAGCTCAACCCTTGGACCAATGAGTCAAAACACTTTGAGTGACCCCCGTGTCAGCTTAACCCTTCAACCAATGAGTCAAAACCCCTTTGAGTGACCCCTGTGTCAGCTCACCCCTTGGACTAGTGAGTTAAATTTGAGTGACCCTAGTTTCAGCTTAACCCTTCAACCAATGAGTCAAAACCCCTTCGAGTGACCCTAGAGTCAGCTCATCCTTGGACCAATGAGTTAACCCCATTTCGAGTGACTAGCGAGTTAGCTCACCTTTGGACCAATGAGTCAACCTCATTCTAGTGACCAATGCATCTGCTCACCCTTGGACGAATGAGTCAACCTTCGGGTGACCAGCGAGTCAACCCACCTGATTATAAGACCAATCCAAACCAAGCCACTGAGTCACCTAACTACTAAAGCCATTCCAAAACCTAACCAGCAAGTCAACTCGACTAGTGATTCACCCGACTAATAAAGTCACCTCTGATCCCCAAGTCAATTCATACACAACAATTGAGTTAATAAAAAATATACTAGTAAGTCATCTAATCCTGACCAGCTAGTCAACTATTCCCAACCAGCGAGTCATCTGATCCCGACCACCGAGTGGTCTTAAACCCGACTACGAGGCCCAAACCTATTAGCATTCCCTGAATGACTAAAACCAAGGCAACCCCATGATTGCCGAATTAAGTACCACAGACTTGTTTGGCATTCCCTGAATGACCAAGGCTTTTCCAAGAATTAAGGCAATATAGTGATTGCCAATTGATATCCAATGAGACACAATAGCTAATCCATTCCTGCAATGACCTGGCTAAAGTACCTAGGGGCATTCTACATGACCCCAACTTTTGTGCATTCCTAGAATGACACAATTTGAGTTATACTTTCCACGAAAGAAAACTCAACCAAACCTTGACACTTAAAGTGATCGCTTGACCAAGCTTGATATACCACGAGTATCAAAGACTTACCCCTTTTGTTATGCATTCCTCGAATGCTTAACTCTTATCAAATATTTCATAAATATTTGACCCTATGTAACCCAATGATTGCTTAAATGATACCCGTCAAGGTACAACCCTTGTTGGCATTCCTTGAATGACCAAATCTTATCCAGAACCAAGGCAACATTGCGATTGCTGAATCGATGTCCACTGAGACACAACCCTTTTGGCATTCCCCGAAGGACCAAAACTTTACCAACAATATAGCAATTACCAAATCGATGTCTATTGAGACATAACCTTTTTGGCATTCCCCGAATGACCAAAACTTTCCCATCTCTAAGGCAACATAGCAATTGCTGAATCAATGTCCAGTGAGATACAACCTTTTTTGGCATTCTTTGAATGGCCGAAATAAGTCCTACCCTAGGGGCATCCTAGATGATCCCAATCTTAGCGCATTTCTAAAATGATACTTCCCTGATTCGTACTTTCCCTAAAAGACACTAGAATTTGGGCATTTTGTGAATGTGGCAAATAACCCAATTAGACCCCGCCAATGTATGTGACCACCTGATCTCATTTTATATTCCTTGAATATTGAGATTTATAACCCTGTAATGTATCCCTAAATACCTAACCATTGTCAAATACTCCATGAATGTTAAATCCACTCTCTAGCTAAATGATCTACGGACGTTTGACTCCCTTTTTCGATACCTCTAAGATCCTACACAATTACATGTATTCATTCATTTATAGCCATAACCTGACATGTTATGCTATGTTAAGTTTAGTAAATAACATGCATTCTATAAATATAACATGTAATGCCATGTAACTCTGTACTTATAACATGTAATGTTGTGTATCCATGTATATGACATATAATGCTATGTAAACCCTGAGCTTATGACATATAGTGCCATGTCATGCTTTGACATGCAGTGTCATGTCATGTTATATTTCCATTTTGACATGCAGTGTCATGTCACGTTATATTTTCATTTTGACATGTAGTGTCATATCACGCTACATTTCTGTTTTGACATGCTGTGTCATGTCATGCTATATTTCCGTTTTGACATGCAGTGTCATGTCAGGTTCGATTATGCTCTTGACATACAGAGTCTTGTCATATTTTTATTTGCCATGCCGTGCTATGATATGCATAGTCATGTTATCTTGTGTTATGCTTACAACATGCAATGTCATGTTATACTATGTTATGCTTATTAGGATGCTAGCCCTGATCCTGTAGGTACCCAAAATACACACAGCATTAGCATCTCTAGAATGTTAACCATAGTCTTATGTTTATCCTTATTGGACTTGGCCTAAGAGAGAGAGAGAGAGAGAGAGAGAAGAGAGAGAGAGAGAGAGAGAGAGCACCCTCGAATATCTAACTTCTCTTTAATTTGCCATGCACAAATGCAAATTCACGCATCAAAAGCTCATTCTTGTGAATTCATTCATCACATTTGATCAGTCACTCTTTCCCTCATATCATTAATCTCATATCTAAACATGTAAAGATAATTCATATCATCAATTAAACCATCTCGCATCATACGTGCCTAATGTTTTACATGCATCACTCTAAAAAAATTGTGACTAACTTTAGCTAAAAAAATTATTAACACTTAAGCTGGTTAGCCAAAGCAGTTTGCTATTGGCATTGTATCATTGGGTTTTGTGGATCACATAGAACAACATTTCTTCAAAGGACAATCAAGTTGATCAACATTTTCTCTATGATAATCATGACCAAGACAAAATCATTGCAGAAGTAGTATCCAAAGCCATCAAAGACTTTCTGGGGTCAGATACATTCTTGGAAATGATTGATGATGCAATGGCAAAAAGACTTTCCATGATACCATATGTCTATACTCCGATATCAAAACACGTCATGCCTCACCATGTTGATCAGATGAAGAGCAAGAGTATGAAAATCTTTGAACACTCAATAGTCTACAACATACCTGTATCCATTTAAAGCCAAAATGAAAACAAACTTCCTATTGAAGATGGTGTTCTAAAAATGACTAAAGTGGTTCATAATCAACCAGTCACGGATGGCATATCCCCATGGGAAGAATCATTGGCAATGGTAATCTCCAAATGTAGAACTGCTGGTCTACTCTAGAGCTTGAAACCATATAAGAAGCTAAATGAAATGTATACGGATATCTTTTGCACCTATCATATCATCAAGGGGCATAGAACTAATGATTGTAGCCGCCTACTTCATGATGTAAAACAATTTATATGTGAAGGAAAGATGGAAGAACCGTGTTCAAGACAAGCTCCGCTTTTAAAACAGCTCCACTATGCCCAAGTTAAGAAAGAAAAGGCCTTAAGTAAAGCAAAGGGAAAAGCAATTGGAATCTCAATCCTAGTCAGACCACTAGAAATGGAAACAACACAAGGTTGTTGAATAAGAGGTGGAAGATAGTCTATGGCTTCAGGATCAAAAAGAAAGTGTACCTGAGGACTGCGACGTCCAGAAAGAACTACAAGAGGAACGTGAAATAGTTGACAAGCTAATGTTTGGACTCTAAGTCCCACATTTTAACTCATCAATCATGTGCATCTTTAATGTTGGGAGCTACGCTAAATAATGAAGATTGTTCTTTTGCTTTTATCTCTAGTGCTTTCGAACTAAACAATGTAATAAATAATATTATGAATAAATATGCTTGCATGTGCAATGTTTTTGCTCATGATTCCATGTATTCATTCCGTCATACATTTGACATATTCAACATTCATGATGCTCCAATTAAAGAAATAAATTTAGGCACATTTGACAGACCCAGAAATGGTATCTATTTCAAATAACTTGACTTCTGCAAAAGAGAGAGAAAAAAAGAAAATAATATAATCACGTGGATGCCTTTGCCTGGTTCAATCAAGAATGTCCAACAATACAATGTCCTTACTACTCGTAGGGGCAAATAAAGAAAAGATCATTAGAGAATCTACTCAAGTCAATATACAATTCACCAAATGGAATATAGAAAGAAAATCACTCGAACCATGCCTCAAAGCAATCTAGACGAAATCTACTCTGTGCCACACAAGAAAAATCAGATGGCAGACTCCCAAGCAACTCTAGCATAATGATGAAAGAACCTCATCAACAACACAACTATAATGAAAGCCAAACCAGCAAATCTGACGAGACTAGTCTCTAAAGATTTGCTTTTCCTTACGATGTGCTACTCTATAAGAAGCATGAAGGTCGATAAGGATCTTGCAGAACACACATGAACAAAGTCAAATCAGCCAGATATATCTAACAAATGGAATATCTCTCAACAAATGTATGAAAATGTCTCAACCTGGGGTATGACATCATGGAAATGACATATCCTTCCTCTACCAAAGAGAACCAATGTCGAGACACGCAAAGGTGCATGAATAAAGGATGACAGGGACAACAAAAATAACTGACAAAGTAAAAATCAGGGGAATTGATCCTAAATCGAATGAAAGTAGTGCATGCTGATGCAAGGGGCAAATTCCACCCAAGGAGACCCCATATAGTGAAACAGATTCTTATAAAAAGAATGCTACACATCAGGGACACAGAGGAAACAAGTTCATGAGCCCCTCGAATGAGAACAGGCTCAGGCAATACCATATAAACAAAAAATGTGTCTTCTAAAAGCTAGTGAGAGATTTTAGGCAAAAATAAAGATAAAAGAAAGAGAGAAATGAACTGGTAAAACCTGAAAAGGACCATTGATAACAGGAGAAAGTTCTTGGGAATAGATACCAAACTTTTATGCCTAAAGTATTTCTTTGACTGATGTGTCATTTTACTGAATTATTAAATGTTTGCACTTAATGAATACACATAATTGTTAAAAGAAACATTCATGTAAGCGCTCATGTTCATACATCGCATGTAAAAAAAACAAAAAAAATTTCAAAAAGAAAAAAAAGAGCATGCTGGATTGAAAACCCGAAAGGACGGTCCAGGCAAAAGTTAAGGCAACCCGATAAATCAAAAACCTGAAAAGGCGGTTTATGCAAAAATTAGGGTTAAAAAAATAAAAAAAAGGGCCTGCTGTGCTTCGGTTCAGGCAAAAATTGTTGGGAACTGACAGTCAAATTGAACATGCATAAGAGACATGACAGAAATTCAAAATTTTGTCCCTATCCCAGGAACTCCTATTAGTTGCATATAAATTAAATAAATCCTTAACAAAATAATTCTCTACCTAGGTTAGCATGCTAAAGGACTAGGCATACCATAATTCCAAATTATATCCTAGCATATTTATTTTATACTAAGCATGTTATAACTCTAAGTTATAACCTAAGCATAAAATAAACTAAGCATGCAAAAATAACCTAAGCATAATTATTAAGTCTAAAAACACTTAAAGAAAAAGAATTAATAATTAAAAGAGAAAGAAAAAGAACTTACCAGTTGAAGCGTGCTTTTGCAGGACCTTCTTGCACAAGCCTCTAGTCGTAGGATAGCCTCTATCAGTATCCACACGAACCCCACCAACCAAAACCTCCCCAGGAGGAAAAACTAAGAAGCCTCGAGTAGTTGCTAGACCACTCTAGAAGCCTCACCCAAAAATATAAACTAGCGGTGCCCGAATAAATTCAGGCTCCACAAAAATAACTTGCTCAAGTACCCGAGAGATTAATTATCTCGCTTAGGATTTATGCTTTGAGCTTGGTATAATTTGAAAGGAAAGGAAATAGCCTATATATAGGCTTGGGGGAGCAAAAATGCTCCCCCTTTCATCGATGTGGGATGGGAGTATTACTCCCATCCCATTAATTAATATATATATGTGAAATTAATACACACAGCCGCCACTTTTCATGGGCTACCTTTGTGCAGCCCATGAATAAGGGCTGCGCATTTTTCGGCAACCGAACTTTGTACAAAATATTTTATACTTTTCGGTTCTAACTTACCAATGCAAAATTCCTTTTAAATCCTTTCAAATAAATTTTTATTTTTGACTCTAATAAATTAGTTACCAGTCAAAATAAATAATTTGTTCCAACCAAAATCGATCTAATCAATTATAATTTATTTATGACTCTAATTAATTAGTTATCGGTCAAAATAAATTCCTTGGTCTATCCAAAATTGATCTAACCAATTTAAACCAATTAAACAATAATCCAATTATTATTCATGTTATATTTTTGTAATAGAATAAATCTATTAGTCCTCTACTTAGTCCGATGAAGGTCCAATGTGTGTGACCTTATAGGATCCCGAAGTATTGAGCTGTTAAGGCTTAACCAACCATTGGCTCGATGCTCTAGACCGTGAATAGAACTCGATTACCTTAAACGACTGTAGTACGCCTCTAGCAAGGATCTACCATCCCCCATTACTTAGAACGTCATTTGTGCTTATGACTTAATCCCGGTTAATGCAATAGTTATCCAGTGCGATAAATTCCTTCCATTCTTTAATATTAGTACCATCTGGTTTATTGGGTTCGGTTAAAGTGTTAACCCACTAATAGCGAGGTTGCTCCAAGCTATCCCAGTTATTTACATGTTACCGAAGTATATTGCCTTTTACCATAGTGTGTTTGACTAGAAACCATTTCTATCAAACACATACTCTGATCAGAGGTTTATGGCAATCATCACTTCAACAAGTGGCTAGGTACAACTCCTTAATATATCCGGAGCGATGGATTCTTTCCGACTACTCAGCCTACCAACGTGCTGCCATCACTATACCCGTAATCACCCGTAGCACCCTAAATTAATGAGTGCATAGTAATGACCCAAAGTATAGCAATAGTACCATACAAGGTAGCTAGCATCTCAAGTATGAGGACATTCGCAAAGCTTATTGCATGAAGATAAACACTAACACATTGATATATATACCAAGTGTTTATCTTGCTGCGGTCTCCAATATATCTCCTAGATATATCCATGTGTCAAACTTAAGGCACCACCTTCAGTCCTTAGGAGATTGACTGCTTGGACCCTTTCCAAGAAAGTTGACCACATGCTAGTCTTTCCATTTTATCAATATCCTTTCTTGATGAAACTATGACTAGGGATAGTTTTGACATAATCGTAATTTCACATGAAGCAGGTTCCACCAAATATAGTCCAACTATAATTTCTCTGACTTCATGCTATGATATGTCAAGGACTTTTGTATACATACATCAATGGATATATTTTAACCAGCTATAATATATATGTATAGAAACAAAAGAACAAATGCCTTTATTGATTAAATAAATTATTCGTACTATTACATAATTAAGATATATCGCCCTAATTGCCTTAGGGGCATACATCATATCCAACAAATCCCACTTGCACTAAGGCCAATTAGCCATATGTTTTAATCCATATGCTTTAACATGCTGGTCATGTTTGACTTGAGTCAATAGCTTTGTCAGACCATCCGCGAGGTTCTGATCAGTGGGTACATATTCTAATCTTATTATCTTAGCATCAACAATCTCCCTGATTATATGATACTTTCTGGATACATGTCTGTTTTTCTGATGAGACCGTGGTTCCTTTGCCTGAGCTATGGCACCATTGTTATCATAATATAAAGTAATTGGATCAATAGCCTCAGGCACCGCACCGAGATCACCAATAAATCCCTTTAACCAGACAGCTTCTTTTGTTGCTTTGCATGCAGAAATGTGTTCAGATTTCGTGGTTAAATTAGCAGTAGTTTCTTGCTTGGAACTCTTCCAGCATACTACCCATCCATTTAACACATACACAAAACCTGATTGAGACTTAAAGTCATCCTTGTCAGATTGAAAGCTTGCGTCAGTGTAACCTTTGATAGTGAGATCACCTTCTCCATAAATCAAGAACTCATCCTTAGTCCTTCTCAAGTACTTAAGGATTGCCTTGATGGCCATCCAGTGCCTTTCACCTAGATCTGACTGATATCTGCTCGTAAAGCTCGAAGCTTGAGAGACATCCGGCCTAGTACATATCATAGCATACATGATGGATCCTATCGCGGATGCATAGGGTATATCCTTCATGCGCATTCTCTCTTGAGTTGTCTTCGGACACTCAGCTTTAGATAGGTTAATCCCCTTTGTCATCGGGAGATAACCTTTCTTAGAATGCTCAAGGTTGAACCTATTCAACACCTTGTCTATATATGTACTTTGAGAAAGACCTAATAGCCTCTTGGATCTATCCCTGTAGATCTTTATACCTAGTATAAATGCTGCTTCACCATGGTCTTTCATGGAGAACTTTCTTGACAACCATACTTTAACATTTTGAAGAAGAGAAATGTCATTTCCTATTAGCAGAATGTCATCAACATACAATACTAGAAAAACGACTGCACTCCCACTTACCTTCTTATAAACACAAGGCTCATTTGCATTTGGGCAGAAATCCAGTTCCTGGATTATCTGATCAAACCTTATATTCCAACTCCTAGATGCCTACTTAAGTCCATAAATGGATCTTTGTAGCTTGCATACCTTCGAGCCATTTTGAGATGTAAAACCCTCAGGTTGTGTCATATACACATCCTAGTCTAAATCCCCATTCAGGAATGCTGTTTTTACATCCATCTACCAGATCTCATAATCGTAATGGGCAGCAATGGCAAGGAGTATCCTTATGGATTTGAGCATGGCTACCGATGAGAAGGTTTCATCATAGTCAATACCTTCCCGTTGACTATAACCTTTCGCAACCAACCTTGCTTTATAGGTAATTACATTACTGTCCATGTCTGTCTTCTTCTTGAAGACCCATTTGCACCCAATTGGTCTAACCTCTTGCGGTGCATCAACTAAATTCCAAACTTGGTTCTCATACATGGAATCCATTTCTGATTTCATGGCCTTTTACCATTTATTAGAATCTGAGCTTTTCATTGCCTCATCATATGTCCTTGGTTCATCATCCTCCACAAGATATAGTTCCTTATCATTAGTGATGATAAACCCATATCTATTGGGACCCTTATGAACACGACCTGATCTTCGCAATGATTGTGTTTCGACAGTTTGTTCTTGGATCACACTCTCTTATGTATCTAAAACGGGGTCAATCAGTTGATCATCTATTTCTTCCTCTTGAACTTCCAGTTCAATATTGCTCCTACTGACCTTTTCAAGTAAGTGTTCCTTTTCCAAAAAGTGAGCATTCTGAGACATAAATACCTTTTGTGCTTCGGGTTGGTAAAACAGATACCCAATTGTTTCCTTTGGATATCCAATGAATAGACATTTGTCAGCCTTGGCATTTAGCTTATCTGTCGCTATCCTCTTTACCATAGCAGGACAACCCCATACTCTTAAGTGATTTAGAGATGGCTTTTTGTTACGCCATCTTTTATAAGGTGTAAAATAAACTGATTTAGAGGGCACTCTGTTTAAGACATAAACCGCGCTCTCAAGTGCATATCCTCAAAAGGATTTACTAAGAACTATATGGCTCATCATGGACCTGACCATATCTAATAAAGTTCGATTCCTCCTTTTTGACACTCCATTATGTTGGGGTGTATAAGGAGGGGTCTACTGGGGAACTATCCCATTTTCCTTTAGATAATCCTGAAACTCCTGACTTAAGTATTCTCCACCTCGATCCGATCGAAGTGTTTTAATACTTTTCTCAAGCTGTTTCTCTACTTTAGCTCTGAATAGTTTGAATTTTTCAAAACTTTCAGACTTGTGCTTCATCAAGTACAAATAATCGTATTGTGAGTAATCATCAATAAAGGTTATGAAGTAGGAGTATCCTCCTAGTGCCTGAACACACATTGGACCACACATATTAGTGTGTATAAGTTCCAATGTACTCGTGGCTCATTCACCCTTTCCTTTAAAGGGTAACTTTGTTATTTTTCCTTTTAAACAAGGTTCGCAATCACCATAAGACTCTAAGTCTATTGAGCCCAAGTCTCTACGCTTATGCAACTTGGTTAAGCGATCTTTGTTTATGTGGCCTAAATGGCAATGCCATAAGTAAAAGGAATTCTCATTATCTAATTTAACTTTCTTCACATTGTTTATATTGAAAACTTCTGTTTTAGTATCAAGAATATAAATGCCACCTTCCAACATTCCATAACCATAAAGAATATTATTCAAACGAATCTAACAATTATTATTCAAAAATACAATTTCAAATCCCTCTGTTGCTAAACACGCAACAGATACAATATTCTTAGTAACACTTGGAATGTAATAACAATTATTCAAAACTAAAACAAGTCCACTTGGCAAAACAAGACTAAAGCTCCCTACGGCTAATGCAGCAACTCTGGCTCCATTTCCCACACGTAGGTCCATCTCCCCTTTTGCAAGTTTTCTACAGTTCCTTTGTCCCTGCACAGAAGTACAGATATGAGAACCACAACCAGTATCTAATACCCAAGTGGATTCTTGCGGAAAAGTAGCAAAGTTTTCAATTACGAATATACCTGAAGTAAATGCCTCTGTAGGCTTCTTCTTTAAATGCTCAAAAGCAGGAGCTTTGCAATCCCTCTTCCAATGTCCCGATTTCCCACATTGGAAGCAGACATACTTAGATGCCTTCTTTTCATTCTTCTTCTTACTGATTCTTTTCTTGGCACCTAGTGCCTGCTTCTTCTTCTTAGAAGCCTTGCCTTTTTCAACCAACAGTAGAGGTTTCTGATCTTTCTTGATTTGAGGTTCTACTATTTTCAGCATGTTAATTAATTCAGGGATAGTTGAATTAATCCTGTTCATGTAATAGTTAGTTACGAAGCCTGAGTAACTATCTGTCAAGGACATCAACACAAGGTCAATGCTCAAGTCATGATTCATCTCGAATCCCAATCGATTCAGCTTCTCAAAGTATCCCAAAAGTTTTAGTACATGCTGAGAGGCAGAGGTGCCAGCCTGCATCTTAGTCCCGAAAAGGAGCTTGGAGGTCTCATACCTCTCTGTCCTCTCCCTCTCCGAAAAGAGTTCTTTAAGATGGAGAACCATATCCTCCAAGGGCATGTTCTTATGTTGTTTCTGAAGCTCAGGATTCATGGACCCCAACATAATACACATGGCAGTCTCACGATCTTTCCTATACTTCAACCAGGCATCATGTTCCACATAATCCTCAACATCAAGTTCTACAGGGAAAATTTCACTTAGGACATAGGCAATTCCCTCAGATCTAAGAACTATTCTCACTGTTCGGAACCAATCAGAAAAGTTTAAGCCATTCAATTTGGTGTCAAGTAACATACGGAGATTAAAATTGGAAGCCGTTTTCAACCTAAGACATAAGAAAAGAAAAGTGTTTAGATATTAATTTAAGTACATGTATTTAATATGAGGACTTTTAATTAAATACATTTTCCTACTATTTTCTTTGAAATTTACAATAGCCCATTCTATTGAATTCGTGAATTTTAGCCCAGCTAAATTTCCTAGTAGGTAGCATCTATAACTAGTCTATTACAACCCCCAATTTTATGAGTCAAGTCATAATAGTAAGTCATAGTTGGAATCCCATTCCATTTGCATCGCTTGCAATTGCTAATTCATTCAAGTTCCCTAATCCCAAGGGACGTGTGCTCTTATATTAGCATCTCCTTGAATATGTCTCAGATCCTGGCCTAGCCCCCAATTTTATGGTGGACTACCCTAGCTCTGTTAAGGCAGACCCTATCTCAAACTTTACAACCAATCAATGTGGACTAAAAGGAACGCTTTGCGTAGCACTTTGATAGCCCAAAAAGACCGTATTATAAATTTGAGTAAGGAAGACTATAACTTGCCTTAATATACTTACTTTGGGATTTTATTGGTGTTAAACGTCTCACCCAATCTAGGATTTTATCAGATGGACAAAATTATAATGACTTGTATTAATTCAGGGAATTTTAGAATTAATTTATAAGGTCTAACCTTAGGTGGGTTCAACTCTTTATTATAATTATTCCATCAACCTAGATTATATGCAAAATAATTAACACTTTTATTTGTTATATTTATATTGCATTTCCTTTAAGTTTTTATTCAATAATTTTAATTTTTTACTTTGTCATAGAAACATATATAAGCACCATCTTATATACTAAAAATAAATTAGTTCATATTAATCCCCGATTGGTCAATTCAAATTGCACCGATATAGGTTCCCAGGTAGGAGAGGTGCCCTCTGAGGAGTAGACACCAAGTCCAATCCTTAGCCAGAACAAATACGGGCACAAACTTGAAGACCAATGGATTCTCTTGAACTAATAAATTTTGTTCTTCCAATTCATGTAAATTGGGAGCATCTATAACCCATGTAATTTAAATAAATTATTGACACTTGTATAATTTGAGTAAGTTGAGCAGGCTTATTCAAAATTATTCATAACTAATTTCTAACCTTGAAATGAAAGACAAAAGTTTATATATATTGTTCCAAACAATTAAATAAACAAATCATTTCATTTAGAAAATAATATTTAGTTTGCTTCTAACTTAATTATGCACTAAATAGGCAGACTCTGATACCACTGTTGGGAACTGACAGTCAAATTGAACATGCATAAGAGGCATGACAGAAATTCAAAATTTTGTCCCTGTCCCAGGAACTCCTATTAGTTGCATATAAATTAAATAAAGCCTTAACTAAATAATTCTCTACCTAGGTTGGCATGCTAAAGGACTAGGCATACCATAATTCCAAATTATATCATAGCATATTTATTTTATACTAAGCATGTTATAACTCTAAGTTATAACCTAAGCATAAAATAAACTAAGCATGCAAAAATAACCTAAGCATAATTATTAAGTCTAAACACACTTAAAGAAAAAGACTTAATAATTAAAAGAGAAAGAAAAAGAACTTACTAGTTGAAGCGTGCTTTTGCAGGACCTTCTTGCACAAGCCTTCAGTCGTAGGATAGCCTCTATCAGTATCCACACAAACCCCACCAACCAAAAGCTCCCCAGGAGGAAAAACTAAGAAGCCTCGAGTAGTTGCTAGACCACTCTACAAGCCTCACCCAAAAATATAAACTAGCGGTGCCCGAATAAATTCAGGCTCCACAAAAATAACTTGCCTAAATACCCGAGAGATTAATTATCTCGCTTAGGATTTATGTTTTGAGCTTGGTACAATTTGAAAGGAAAGGAAATAGCCTATATATAGGATTGGGGGAGCAAAAATACTCCCCCTTTCATCGATGTGGGATGGGAGTATTACTCCCATCCCATTAATATATATATATATATATATATATATATATATATATATATATATATATATATATATATATATATATATATATATATCCGCCACTTTTTATGGGCTACCTTTGTGCAGCCCATGAATAAGGGCTGCGTATGTTTTGGCAATCGAACTTTGTACAAAATATTTTATACTTTTCGGTTCCAACTTACTAATGCAAAATTCCTTTTAAATCCTTTCAAATAAATTTTTGTTTTTGACTCTAATAAATTTGTTACCAATCAAAATAAATAATTTGGTCCAACCAAAATTGATCTAATCAATTATAATTTATTTATGACTCTAATTAATTAGTTATCGGTCAAAATAAATTCCTTGGTCTATCCAAAATTGATCAAATCAATTTTAACCAATTAAACAATAATCCAATTATTATTCATGTTATATTTTTGTAATAGAATAAATCTATTAGTTCTTTACTTAGTCCAATGAAGGTCCAATGTGTGTGACCTTATAGGATCCCGAAGTATTGAGCTCTTAAGGCTTAACCAACCCTTGTTCTAATGGATCCATTGGCTCGATGCTCTAGACCGTGAATAGAACTCGATTACCTTAAACGACTGTAGTACACCTCTAGCAAGGATCTACCATCCCCCATTACTTGGAACGTCATTTGTGCTTATGACTTAATCCCGGTTAATGCAATAGTTATCCAGTGCGATAAATTCCTTCCATTCCTTAATATTAGTACCATCTGGTTTATTGGGTGCGGTTATAGTGTTAACCCACTAATAGCGAGGTTGCTCCAAGCTATCCCTGTTATTTACTTGTTACCGAAGTATATTGCCTTTTACCATAGTGTGTTTGACTAGAAACCATTTCTATCAAACACATACTCTGATCAGAGATTTATGGCAATCATCACTTCAACAAGTGGCCAGGTACAACTCCTTAATATATCCGAAGCGATGGATTCTTTCCGACTACTCAGCCTACCAATGTGCTGCCATCACTATACCCGTAATCACCCATAGCACCCTAAATTAATGAGTGCATAGTAATGACCCAAAGTATAGCAATAGTACCATACAAGGTAGCTAGCATCTCAAGTATGAGGACATTCGCAAAGCTTATTGCATGAAGATAAACACTAACACATTGATATATATACCAAGTGTTTATCTTGCTGGCATCTCCAATATATCTCCTAGATATATCCATGTGTCAAACTTAAGGCACCACCTTCAGTCCTTAGGAGATTGACTGCTTGGACCCTTTCCAAGAAAGTTGACCACATGCTAGTCTTTCCGTTTCATCAATATCCTTCCTTGATGAAACTATGACTAGGGATAGTTTAGACATAATCATAATTTCACATGAAGCAGGTTCCACCAAATATAGTCCAACTATAATTTCTCTGACTTCATGCTATGATATGTCAAGGACTTTTGTATACATACATCAATGAATATATTTTAACCAGCTATAATATATATGTATAGAAACACATTGATATAAACAAAAGAACAAATGCCTTTATTGATTAAATAAATTATTCATACTATTACATAATTAAGATATATCGCCCTAATTGCCTTAAGAGCATACATCATATCCAACAATAATTAGGGCATAACCTCTGCATGCAAGCATAATCAAAGTCATTTATCGCAATGACTCACCGAATGACAATAAGAACAGGAGCAATATTCTTCATCAACATGAGCGCAAGAATCTCCCACATCTCTAAAATGTGAGAAGAAAATCTTCTTGCACTGAGCTACGCAAGAATTCTGAGAACTGCTGATACATGCCATTCTATCTGCATAGTCAGTCAAAAGAATAAAATCTAACCTCTGTTAGTCCAAGCAACTGGAGTTTACTTGCTGAAGCTCATGCTATATGCCACCAAGGGCAAAAGTTTCACAACTAAGGAATTCATTAGATCTGAGAAGGACCCAAAAGCTTGCCTTGTTCAAATAGTCAAGTATAAAGCCAGCCCAACAACTAGAGTGAAAGAGATGCAAAGCACACACAACTACAATGAAAACAACAAGCTCATCCCTTGAAGCTATGAAGCCTACATCTAGGACTCGCACCTAAAATTAAATTTTCATCATCATTGAGAATGACAGAAACCAAGAAGCCAATAGTGCAAAAGAATACTGTTGAGAGCCAAGCAAGCACGTGCCATCTAGCAGCTGCACAATTTTATCTTGCATGAATAAACTGCATTGCATGAACATAGCTTGCATTACGCATTACATGCATATTACATATTCACAAATGCAAAGGCAAAAAGTCTCCAAGTAGATATTATTAGTCACCAACAAATGCAACATAATGCAAATCAGCTTAGACTCTTTCTAAGATCAAGAGGCATCTGAGAAAATGCTTCAACATCAAAATACAGTAGTACTAGACTCCAAAGTCACCAAAATATTGGCTACCCAATGACATAGACAACAAATCAATCATTCGGGACAAATTCAACAATTCTCAAAAGAGAGAATTGATCACTAAATTCGATAGTTCTCCTCCTAATAGAGTGAACTGATCACCAAATTCAACGGTTCTCCTCCCAATAGAGAGGACTAATCACCAAATTCAGCAGTTCTCCTCCTAGTAGAGAGAATTGATCACCAAATTCAACAGTTCTCCCCCCAATAGAGATAACTGATCACTCTATTTGATAGTACTTCCTCCTAGATGAGAAGGCTGATCACCACATTTGACATTTCCTTAGTAGGGAAAAGCTACTGAGTGATGCATCCTTCCAATTTAACTAGGGGCAAATGCCAACTTAATGCATCATGCACTTGCACAACTCATCATAAATCAGTAAATGTACTATATCACATGCATCATTAAACAAGAATGCATAAAACTCTTCCAAAAGACTAAGCTTCATCATCTAGATCTAGTGAGATCTTTACCCTAGCACATCATAGCTAAACCTTTCATCCAGTGAGATCTTTACCCGGCACATCATAGCCAAACCTTAGATCTAGTGAGATCTTTACCCCGACACAACATAGCCAAACCTTAGATCTAGTGAGATCTTTACCCCAGCATATCATAGCCGAACCTTAGATCTAGTGAGATCTTTACCCTAGAACATTATAACCAAACCTTTGATCCAGTGAGATCTTTACCCTGGCACATTATAGCCAAACCTTAGATCCAATGAGATCTTTACCCCAACACATCATAGCTAAACGTTAATTCCAATCAGATCTTTACCATGGCACATCATAGCCAAACCTCAAACCAGTGAGATCTATACTAAGGCACATTATAGCCAAACTCAGATCCAACATGATCTTCACAATTTATGTTGATGACCTGTAGTGTCATGTAGGGTGCTTGTGACATGTTGTGCCATGTTAGCTTGTATTTTGGAGGAAATCATAATAACTGATCAATAGTGGTAAGACAGTGCCCAACTCGATGGTAAAGAAACTGCTTATTGGTGGCTGATAGTGCCTAACTCGATGGTGAGACAAACTGCTCAATGGTGGCTGACAGTGCCTAGCTAGATGGTGAGATAAACTGCTCAATGGTGGCTAGAAAGAGTCCAACTCAATGGTGGGACAAACTACTCAATGGTGGCGAGATAGTGCCCAACTTGATGGTGAGAAAAACTGCTCAATGGTGGCTGACAGTGCCCAACTTGATGGTAAGACAAACTACTCAATGGTGGCTGACAGTGCCCAACTCGATGGTGAGACAAAATGATGGCTGACTGTGACGAACTCAATGGTGAGAAAACTGCTCAATGGTGGCAGATAGTGCCCAACTCGATGGTGAGGAAAATTACCCAATGGTGGCAAGATAGCTCCTAACTCGATGGTGAGAAAACTACTCAATGGTGGCAAGGCAGTGCCCAACTCGATGGTGAGAAAACTGCTCAATGATTGTTGACAGTGCCCAACTCAATGGTGAGGAAACTACTCAATGGAGGCAAATAGTGCCCAACTCAATGGTGAGGAAAACTGCCCAACGGTGGCAAGACAATGCCCATCTCGATGGTGAGGAAACTGCTCAACGGTGGAAAGACAGTGCCCAACTCAATGGTGAGGAAACTGCTCAATGGTGGCAGACAGTGCCCAACTTGATGGTGAAGAAAACTACTCAATGATGGCTGATAGTGCCTAACTCGATGGTGAGACAAACTGGTCAATGGTGGTAGACAGTTCCCAACTTGATAGTGAGATAAACTGCTTAACGGTGGCAGATAGTGCCCAACTCCTTGATGAGGAAAATAGCTCAATGGTGGCTGACAGTGCCACACTCCCTGGTGAGAAAACTGCTTAATAGTTATGGATAGTATAACACTCTCTAAGGAAAAAAATGCTCGATGATAGCTGACAATACTCCTCCCAGATGAGAGATCGATCACCATATTTAGCATTTCCTCAGCAGAGAAAATTGATCAATATGTGGCTGACAGTGCCATCCTCCCCGATGAGAAAACTGATCAAGACGTGGCTGATAGTGCCATCTTCCCAGAAGAGCAACTGATCAATGGATGCAACACTGCAGGTAAGTATGATCCTTCGCTTATCTTCTGCATCATGCAAAACCATGCTTTAAAATGGGTGAACCAAAATTTTCTATGCACCGTTAAGGACATGAAATTTTCCGAAACCTGCATTTTCTTTTATCCCCAACATCTTTCCTTTTTACATTTACTCTCCAGCGGATTTTTGTTTAAAGATTTTCATCAACATTCTCAATCGAAGGGTCAAAAATTTTTGTTTTTCAAAATTATTCGATTAAGAAATTTTTATTCTTTCTAAAAAGGTTTTTCATGTCCTTATCACACAAGAACACTGGTTTTGGCAGTCGCTCTTTCATCCGCATACGTGCAATTTTACCTCCACGGTAAAAATTTTGTACATGAGGGGCAAATTGTTAGCATGGTCTGCTCGGGCCGATAAGGATTTATACCTATTTCAACCAGCGATTAGACAAGAGAGCCAAGAAGGACCGAATTGTCATTAAAAAATAAAAAAATCCTAAAAATTCCCATTCATCATAAAATTCCAAGTTGCATCCTTGAAATGCTTGAAATCCATTTCCGAATAATCAAAACAGTCAAATTGTCAAATAGTAAAACTATCCTGAAAACACAAAAAATGCCATTTTGAGGGCTTAAACGATCGAATTTGGCCAAAATAAGGTGGGGCTAGAGGCCAAAGGCCACTAGTTTTGCTCATTGGGTTGTTTCAGTTAAATAATAGTCAAATAGGTAATTAGCCGGGCGGGTAATTACCTATCTATAGTAATAAAATCGTATTTGACCGAGATTTTCCAGGATTCGCAGGATTTAAAGCAAGATTTTGTTAGATAGGTAATTAGCTCGCCGACAAATTACCTATGTAATTAGCCCACCGGCTAATTACCACCCTTCTATAAATAAAGGTGCTCCCCTCTCATTTGGATAGAAGAAAAGCAAGAGAAAAAACCCCATTACGCCACTTTTCATTCCGGGAGTCCTAAAAACCCCAAAACTCTGCCAAAACACTTCCAAATCCGAGCTCTATCATCGGCATCCGGTATAAGCTCATTTTCTATCTTTTTAGATTAAGATCTCACAGTGATCTTTGGTCTAAAAATGACCTAATTTCCCAAGACCCCTGCATTTTCTTTTAGAAATAATCCAATATTATAGCCATAACTTGGATTAAATCTATTTTTCAACCAAATCTCACGCTCTGACAACTTCGGTCTTGCATCGGCTCTCAAGTCATCCTAAACAGACGAAAAGGTAACTGAGGGTAATTGGCTCTAAGTCCAACTTTAAAATTCATTAAATTTTATTTTTATTACGTTATTATTGCACATTGCATTTTCACTTATCTGGTTAAGTGAGCCACTGGAGCCACTTATATTATAATCAGTGCGTATAAGTTCGCAGGTACAGGCAAAACACCCAGAATGTGAGGAAACTCTATCCGAGTTTCCGGGCTGAAACCCAAACACTGCCATTACTCTGCCAAAATTTCGGCAGAAAATATCTATTTATTAAGCCGTTATAATGCCCGTTTTATTTCTTGAATTTAATTCTTAAATAAAGCCATTGTAATGCTGAAATTACCATAAATTCTAAAATTCCAAATTAATCTAAACGATTTGAACAATATGAGTACCTATCATGTCCGAACTCAGAATCTCACTTTCTTTAAAATCCCATTTCGGGACAGTATACCATAATTCCCGGTGGAGCTGAACCGGGTCGTGACTCTATTTTATTTTTAAATAAAGTAAAAATGCTTTATCTTAAAATTATCCTTTCTCAATAAAATGTGCAGATATATTTCTCAATATAATCACATTTTTGGCTTATACAAAGCCACCTCATTTAAGCAACCTGGATTTTCTCAAACTAGACCAAACACCGCAATTTCCTCAAACCTCAATAAACAGAGGCGCGCCCCACGCGTCGCACCCTACATGCAAGGCCCGACAACCCGTCCGCCTTTTCACAGCTCCACTGAGTCAGTCCAACTTGTGATGGGTCTAACAATCTCCCCCATTTTGATCAGTGGTAAATAATTGAGCGAGAAACTGAGTTACTTAGCGATAAGTACCTCAGAGTAGATGCAGACTCCCCCATAGTCCAACATCCCTTTCCTTAGTATGAATATTTACTCCCTCATAGTGATTGACTTCTTCTTGGGTCAGCATTCATACATCCTTCTCATTGATTCTTGCAAACTCAAATACATATATCATAGGCTAATCAACGGAAGTTAAGAAGATCTTAACTTAGAATAGAATTATAATCGTTATATATCTCAGCATAGTTCAACAATTGAGTTAAGCTATACTAAGTTTACAAGTGAAAGTTACAGATTACAAAAAAAATTATATTCTAGAAAGACTTTGGCATATTAGATCCTTTGAGCTGAGCGACTCTTCTTTGGTATTCCTCTTGATCCTATCTGCTCTTCTTCTTAGGTGAGATTTCAGGCATTAGATCCTTCCCTTTCTTAAGTATGTTCATTTGATATTCCTGCTCAATTTTGTCTATCTCAACTAAGAGTTTTCGTGATTCATCAGCTAGCATCTCCCTTCTATCCTACTTCTGGCGCTCCCACTCTTCTCTCTCCTTCTCCCCCATTGCTATTAACTTAAGAATGGTGTCAATAGCATGGTCAAAAGAGGCAATAACATACTCAAAAGAAGCAAGGTCTCCATATACACTAGACTCGAAGTTCTTCACAAACCTCTCATATATCACATCTGAGATGAAGTCTTGCTCCCTTAAGAAAGATAACAATGCAACGATAGTTCTTGATTGAGACTGATTCACTTCGCATTATGTACTGAGACCTTCCTTAGAGATCTGGATCAGTGTAAATAGTGCCTGCTCTTGCAAATTTTCCTTTAAATCCTCTTAAATATAGTAAAGTTCCTTATGTTGGATGAAACTAGCTTATGTACGAGGTCAATTGCTTTCCCATCATTTGTCTGGTCAAAGTACATTGCGTTAATAAGGTTTTTGACAATATTAAGCTTCTTGTACAATGTTGGCTCTGGCCCACCATCTGTAATCACTATATCACCAGTGCTTGTAGGGCCCTTCCTTAGTTGCCTTTACTCCCTCAAGAATATCAACCTCTGTATGATTGGGCTGTAAGTTGTCTTGATTTTGTTTGGATTTTATAAATTCCCCACTGACTCCACAACCTTGGTCAACTTATCAGAATTAGCTTCATTTTCTTTGTTGAGTATGGATTAGCCATTAAGAATAGCTTGAAGTGCCTCAAATTGGATTTAACTTATCGATCAATCTATTATGCATTTGGTTCTTCGAGTTCTTGATGTCAGCTTGCTCCTTACCCATATACTTGATCATCTCAATTAGTTCTTCAATCTCTAACTCAAGCTTTTCTACTTTTCTACCTGCATTAATGACAAACAGTGATAGCTCAACCATAATATCCCTGGTTAGAGAATACACTATTGGGAATTCTTGCATTAACTATTTAAAGTTCTCCATATCATAAAAAAGCCCTTGCACTATCTCACTAGCCCTTGCAATTCTCCTTAACACTTCCTCAAATAGTAGTGAGCTGACCATAACAACATCAACCTCATCATCTATCCTCATTATTGGATACCTATCTCTTCCCACCTTTCTAACTGAGTCTAAGAAAGCAACATGAATGGGGTTTGGCTGGCTGCTGTTATCTTTCTTGTTCAGTGGGAATCTCCCTTATGGTTGGACCTTTGCGAGGCCCTTCTAGGAGTAAGGGTGTTTTAGAAGCGTATTTCTTAATTGGTGAGAGAAGTAGAATAGGTGTTTTGATAGGTGAAGTTTGTTTAGTAGGTGAGGATTATGATGGTGGTGATGGTGGTTGAATATTGGTTGGTTGAATGGCTGATATGGGTGTGGGGGTGAGAGGTGTTTGGATTGAGGTTGTGGTTGTGGGAAACTCAAGCTGCTCCTCAGCTTCTAAGTCCATACCTTCAATATTCAACTCAGTTGCCTAAGCTTAAAAGGGATGCTCAGCCAACTGAGTTGTCTGCTCTTCCTTCTCCTATTCTTCCTTATCTTCCTCTTTTTCTTTATCTTCCAAATCCTCATCATTATCAATAATCACTTTCATTCTATTAAACAATTTTCTCTTCTTTTCTTTCTTCTCTTTCTTATCAGCAGCTACAATATCATCCTACTCTACAACCTCCACATTAGCTATTTCGTCAGTAACTCCTTCTACAGCTTCAACATTATCAGCAATTTTAGCTGACTCATTCTCTTCCTCTTCTTTCCTAGAAGATTCTTCCTTTTCTGCTTACTGCTTAGCAACTACTTTTACTTTGGCTTTAATAGCGACAACTTCTGCCTTGATCTTTTCTTGAATCCTCTTAACCTTTGCAGCTTTCACTACCTCAGCTTCATTGAGGTTCTGAGTTGCCCAAGTCATCTTCTTCACATCTTATTTCTTCCTTAGCCACCCTACTCCAGGCACATACACTAATGTATTTTTCTGTCCTGAACTCTCCTCAGACTGCTGATCTACTTCTTTCTCTAGCTACTTCTATTAGATTTGATGTATGCCCTTAAGGCAATTAGGGTGATGTATCTTAATTATACATTGGTACGAATAATTTGTTTAATTAATAAAGACATTTATTCTTTTGTTTATATCAATGTATTCATATATATTGTGTCTAGTTAAAATATATTCATTGATATCTTTATACAAAAGTCCTTGACGTAAATATAACATGAAGTAAGAGATATCATAGTAGGACTATGTTTGGTGAGACCTTCTGCATGTGCAAATATGATTATGTCTAAGCTATCCCTAGTTATAGTTTCATTAAGAAAGGATATTGATGGAACAACAAGACTATCATGTGGTTAACTCTCTTGGAAAGGGTCCACGCAGTTAACATCCTAAGACTGAAGGTGGTGCCTTGAGTTTGACACATGGATATACCTGGTGGATATATTGGAGACCGCAATAAGATAAACACTTGGTATATATATATATCAAGGTGTTGGTGTTTATCTTTATGTTGTACCTTTGCGAATATCCTCATACTTGAGATGCTAGTTACCTTGTAAGGTACTGTCGCTATACTTTGGGTCATACCCATCCACTCATTAATTTAGGGTGCCACGAGTGATTACAGGTACATTAATGACAGCACGTTGGTAAGCTATATAGTCAGAAAGAATCCATCGCTCTGGATATATTAATGAGTTATACCTGACCGCTTGTTTAAGTGATGATTATTATAAACCTCTGATCAGAGTTTGTGATTGATAGAAATAGTTTTTAGTCAAATACATTATGTTAAAAAGTAATATACTTCGATAACAAGTAAATAACTGAGATAGCTTGGAGCAACCTTGCTATTGGTGGGTTAACACTTTAACCGAACCGAATAAACCAGATGGTACTAATATTAAAGAATGGAAGGATTTCATTGCATTGGACAACTATTGCATAAACCAAGATTAAGTCATAAGCATAAATGACGTTCCGAGTAATGGGGGATGGTGAACCCTTGCTAGAGGCGTACTACAGTCATTTAAGGTAATTGAGTTCTATTCACGGTTTAGAACCTTAAACCAATAGTTCCTATAGAACAAGGATTGGTCAAACCTTAACAGCTCAATACTTGGGGATCCTATAAGGTCACACACATAGAACTTTCATCGGACTGAGTAAAGAATTAATAGACTTAGTCTATTACGAGAATATTAAATGTGGAATGGTTGTTAGACCAGAGAATTTATTTTGACTGGTAACTAATTTTATTAGGGTTATAAATAAATTAAAGTGTTGATTAAAATGATTAGATCATTTTCTAGTTAAGCCAGATATTTATTTTGATCGGTAACTAATTTATTAGGGTCATAAATAAAAAAATGAGAAGGAGCTAAAAAAATTGGACTGCTAAAAATGATGGTTGGACCCTGCACGTATAGGTCCCGCAAGCCTCACACGAGTGCCATTGGCACTCGTGAGCTTCAAGCAGTGCAAGCTGGGCTTGCGTTGGCCTGCAGCAAGGCCACCTGCAAGCTAGGCTCACAGGAAGTCTGGCGAGGCCCAGCCCACGGGACAAGGCAGGCTCACAAGAGCCTGCCTTTGTATGGCCTAAATGACCCAGCTTGCAGAGCGAGTCGGGTCAAACTTGCGCTGCTCGCGAATCCCTTATGGTCCGCGTGTTTGTCCAAGGGCGGGATTAGAATTTTCCCATCTCACATTAAATTCGAGGAGCCCTTGCTCCCCCTATAAAAGGCTTGCTCCTCCTCATTGTTAAAACACACCACTTCTTCCTTTGAGCTCTGACTTGAGATTGTAACGCATTTTCTCAAGTCAACTTAGAAGAATAAAATTAATTGGTCCCTTTAGTTAATATTTTTGAGTAGGTTTTGGAGTGGTCTAGTAGCTACTCAAAACTCTGCGGTTCTTCCTCATTGGGAGGTTTTGGTTGGTGCGGTTCGTGTGGATACTCATAGAGGCTATCCTACACTCCAGGCTTGAGTAAGAAGGTTCTGCCTAAGCACGCTTCAACTGGTAAGTCTTCTATTTCTTCTTTAATTATTAAGTCCTTTTCTTCAAGCGTTTTTAGACTTAATAATTATTATGCTTAGGTTGTTTTGCATGCTTAGTTTATTTTATGCTTAGGTTATAAACTTGGAGTTATAACATGCTTAGTATAAAATATATATATGCTAGGATATAATTTAGAATTATGGTATGCCTAGCCTATGCATGCTAACCTAAGTAGATAATTTGTTTAGTTAAGGCTTTAATTAATTTATATGCAACTAATAGGAGTTCCTAAGGACAAGGGACAAAATTTTGAATTTCTGCTATGCCTATTATGTATGTTCAAAGTGACTGTTAAATCCCAACAGTGGTATCAGAGCCTGCCTATTTAATACATAATTAAGTTGAAAGCAAACTGAATTTTATTTTCTATATGAAATGATTTAAAGTTTATTAAATTGTTTGGAACAATAGATGAACTTAGGCTTTCATTTCAAGGTTAGAAAATAGATATAGATAATTTCGAATAAGCATGCTCAACTTACTCAAACTTATCAATGATTCAATGAATTATATAAATTACGTGAGTTATAGATGCTTTCAATTTACATGAATTGAAAGAACAAAATTTATTAGTCCAAGAGAATCCATGTTTCTTCAAGTTTGTGCCCGTGTATCTCATAGGGCACCTCTTCTACCTGGGAGCATATATCGGTGCAGCTTGAGTTGACAAAGAGGCGATTGAATATGGACTGATTTATTTCTAGTATATAAGATGGTTCTTATATATGTTTCTATAACAAAGTAAATATTAAATTATTGAATAAAAGCTTAAAGGAAATGCAATATATATATATATATATATATATATATATATATATATATATAATAAAACTGTTATTTTGCATATAATCTAGGTTAATGGAATAATTTTAATAATGAGCTTGAACCTGCCCAAGGTTAGACCTTACAAATTAATTCTAAAATTCCTTGAATTAATATAAATTATTATAAATATGTCCATCTCATAAAATCCTAGATTGGGTGAGACGTTTAACACCAATAAAATCCCAAAGTAAATATATTAAGGCAAGTTATAAGTCTTCCTTACTCAAATTTATAATATGATCTTTTTCGGCTATAAAGTGTTGCACAAAGCGTTCCTTTCATCTACATCGACCGGTTATAAAAATTTAGATAGGGTCTGCCTTAACAGGAATGGGTAGTCCACCATAAAATTGGGTGCTACCCGCAGGACCGAGTCATGTTTAAGGAGATGATAATATAAGAGCACACGTCCCTTGGATTCCAAGTACAAATTAACAATTGTATATGATACAAATGGAATGGGATTCCAAGTATAACTTACTAATATGGCTTGACTCATAAAATTGAGGGTCATGTTAGACTAGTTGTACATGCTACCTACTTGGAAATTTAGTTAGGCTAAACTTCCCGAATTCAAAAGAATGAGCTATTGTAAATTTCGAAAAATGGTAGGATAAATGTATTTAATTAAAAGTCCTTATATTAAAGTCTAAACAATTCATTTTCTTTTCTTATATCTTAGGTTCAAAATGTTTACATACATGAATATGTATTCCATTATGAATGCACCCATTCAAACACTCTCTCTTGATAAAAATACTTTTAATGGTCACAACTATGAGGATTGGTTCGAAACACCGAGGAAGGATTTGAAAAACTTCTATTTGGATTATGTATTGGATGATCCAAGCCCTGAACATCCGGGTATAGGTTGTTTCGATCGAGAAATAAATCATTTTGAAAAACATAAAGGGACTGTATCTATGTGGCTAAGATAATGGTCAAAAGTATGTCTTCATAATGGCAAGAACTGTACAAAGAGATGGACTTAAAATCTACGCTCTATTATCTGAAAAGGGTTCATCGTCTTAGAGACTTGATGTTCAAAACAAAGATGCCAGATAATGCCTTAGCCACTGAGCATATCATAAATATTTATGATGCCTCAGAGTAGTTAAGAGAACTTGGGATACCATACAGTGATGATACTATAAAGATAGCCATGTTGGAAGCTTTACCCAAAAGGTATAGGGCTTTCAACAAAGACTTTGCCAAACTTGGTAAAAGTTATTCTATGTCCCATATGATAGACATGCTAGAGCAGTTTGAAATTGAGCAAAGGAACGAGCTGCAATATCAACTATGGGCTGAGGGCCCTAAACTTGAGAGGTTGAAAGGTTTAAATACCAAAATATCACTCATTACTTGTGAAGAAGAAAGAAGAAACCCTGAGGTTAATTCTGTTAAAGCTGGTTGGATCGTGCAGAAAACAGATGTGGCTTTAGATTCTGAGCATTTAAAGATAAAGCTTAAAAGGGCTTATACTTCAGGTATGTTTGTAATTCAAAACTATGCTGCTTTTCCTTATGAATCAACTTGGGTATTGGATATTGATTGTGGTTCTCACATCTATACTTCTGTGCAGGGACTAAGAAACAGTAGGAGGCTTGCAAAAGGGGAGATGGACCTGTATGTCGGAAATGGAGAACGAGTTGCTGCATTTTCCGTAGGAAGCTTTAATCTTATTTTACAGAGCGGCCTAGTTTTAGTTTTGAATAATTGTTACTATATTTTGAATGTTACTAAGAATATTATCTCTATTGCGCATTTAGCAGCAGAGGGATTTGAAGTTTTATTTTCGAATAACAATTGTCAAATTTGTTTAAATAGTGTTCTTTATTGCTGTGGGATGTTAAATGGTGGCATTCATGTTCTTGATACTGAAATAGAAGTTTTTAATATAAACAATGTGAAGAAAGTTAAATTAGATAATGAGAAATCTTTCTACTTATGGCATTGTCATTTAGGCCATATAGATAAAGATCGCTTCCCCAAGTTGCATAAGCATAGAGACTTGGGCCCAATAGATGTAGAGTCTTATGGTGATTGTGAACCTTGTTTAAAAGGAAAAATGACGAAGTTACCCTTTAAAGGAAAGGGTGAACAAGCCACAAGTACATTGGAGCTTATACATACAGATTTATGTTCCAATGAGTGTTAAGGCACTAGAAGGATACTCCTACTTCATAACCTTTATTGATGATTATTCACGATATGGTTAACTATACTTAATAAAGCATAGGTTTGAAAGTTTTGAGAAGTTCAAAATATCCAGAAATGAAGTAGAGAAACAACTTGAGAAAAGTAATAAAGCATTTTGATCTGATCGAGCCAGAGAATGCTTAAGTCAAGAGTTTCAGGATTATCTAAAGGAAAACGAGATAGTTCCCCAGTGGACCCCTCCTTATACACCCCAACACAATGGAGTATCTGAAAGGAGGAATCAAACTTTATTAGATATGGTTTGGTCCATGATGAGCTAAGCAGATCTCTGTAAATCCTTTTGGGGATATGCACTAAAGAGCGTAGTTTATGTATTAAAAGAGTTCCCTCTAAATCAGTTGATTTTATGCCTTACGAAAGATGGCATAATAAGCGGCCATCTCTGAGTCACCTAAGAGTATGGGAGTGTCCAGTTATGGTAAAGAGGATAGCATTGGATAAGCTAGATGCTAAATCTAACAAGTTTTTGTTCATTGGATATCCGAAGGAAACTATTGGATATTTATTTTACCAACCCGAAGCACATAAGGTATTTGTGTCATGGAGTGCACACTTTTTAGAAAAGGAACACTTACTTGGAAGAGTCAGTGGGAGCAATCTTGAACTGGAAGTTTAAGAGGAAGAAGCAGATGATCGGCTAATTGACCCCCTTCTAGATACACAGGAAGGTGTGATCTAAGAATAGCTTGTAGAAACATAATCATTGCGAAGATCAGGTCGTGTTCATGAAGGTCTCGAAAGATATGGTTTTATCATAACAGATGATAGGGAACTATATCTCATGGAAGATGATGAACCAAGAACCTTTAAAGAAGAAATAAAAAGATTAGATTCTAATAAATGGCTTAAAGCCATGATTTCAGAAATGGATTCCATGTATGAAAACTAAGTTTGGAATCTGGTCGATGCACCAGGAGAGGCTAAACCCATCACGTGCAAATAGGTCTTCAAGAAGAAGATCGACATGGATGATAATGTGATTACCTATAAGGCAAGGTTGGTTGCGAAAGGTTATAGTCAGCGAGAAGGTATTGACTATGATGAAACTTTCTCACCGGTAGCCATGCTTAAATCCATTAGAATACTCCTTACCATTGCTACTCATTATGATTATAAGATCTGGCAGATGGATGTTAAAACAACATTACTAAAATGGGATTTAGATAGGGATGTGTATATGACACAGCCTGAGGTTTTACATCTCAGAATGGCTTGAAGGTATGCAAAGTGCAAAGGTCCATTTATGGACTTAAGCAGGCATCCCGGAGTTGGAAATTAGGGTTGATCAAAAAATTCGTGAACTGGATTTCTCTCTAAACATTAATGAGCCTTGTGTTTAGAAGAAGGTTAGTGGGAGTGCAGTCATTTTCTTAGTATTGTATGTTGATGATATTCTGCTAATAAGAAATGACATTTCTCTTCTTCAAAGTATTAATATATGGTTGTCAAGAAAGTTCTCCATGAAAGACCTTTGAGAAGCAACATTTACACTAGGTATAAAGATCTATAGAGATATATTCAAGAGGCTGTTAGGTCTTTCTCAAAGCACATACATAGACAAGATACTGAATAGGTTCAGCCTTGAGCATTCGAAGAAAGGTTATCTCCCGATGACAAAAGGGATAAACCTATCTAAGACTGAGTGTCTGAAGAAAACTCAAGAAAGAATGTGCATGAAGGATATACCCTATGCATCCGCTATAGGATCCATTATGTATGATATGATATGTACTAGGCCATATGTCCCTCAAGCTTTGAGCTTTACGAGTAGATATCAATCAGATCCAGTGAAAAGCATTGGATGGTCGTCAAGGCAATTCTTAAGTACTTGAGAAGGACTAAAGATAAGTTCTTGATATATGGAGATAGTGACCATACAATTAGAGGTTACACTGATACAAGTTTTCAAGCTGACAAGGATGACTTTAAGTCTCAGTCAGGTTTTATGTATGTATTTAATGGAGGGGAAGTATGCTGGAAAAGTTCCAAGCAAGAAACTACTGCTGATTCAACCACGGAGTCTGAGTACATTATTGCCTGTGAAGCAGCAAAAGAAGTTATCTGGTTAAAGGGATTTACTGGTGATCTCGATGCGGTTCCTGAGATTGTTAATCCAATTACTTTGTATTTTGATAACAATGGTGCTATAGCTTAGGTAAAGGAACCACGGTCTCACCAGAAAAACAGACATGTACTTAGAAAGTATCGTATAATCAGGGAGATTATTGATACTAAGATGATAAGATTAGAATATGTCCCCACTGATCAGAATCTCATGGATGGTCTAACGAAGCCACTGACGCAAGTCAAACATGACCAGCATGTGAAAGCATATGGATTAAGACATATGGCTAATTGGCCTTAGTGTAAGTGGGAGTTTGTTAGATATGATGTATGCCCTTAAGGCAATTAGGGAGATGTATCTTAATTACATATTGGCACGAATAATTTATTTAATCAATAAAGGTGTAAGCACGGGATTTTTACAATCCCTCTCGCAAGACGATGATGACGTATTTCCGATTTTATTCCTCATAATAAAAATTCTTTTGTGGAATTTTTATTACCGATATAAAATTCTCTACGAATTTCATTTTCGGAAAAGTTCAGTTCGGCGTGTCCGATAAAGTGTCCGGTGGTAGCTCAGTCCGATGATTTGCACCCAAAAAAATTATTTAGTCCAAAATACCCTAAAGAAGTTAAAGAAGACCCCAATAATTCAGTTTTTCCCGTCAAAATCACTTTTAGCCGGATTTCCTCTCCCTTTCCCCGATTTTGGCACTATTCATGCAAGCTTTTCAGACCTATCAGGAGAGCTAGGCCATCGGCGGCCTTGCTGATACCGCTGGCGGCCTTGCTGATACCGCCAGTGGTATCATCCATGCCGGCTGCGGCATGGCTTCCAGCTGCAGAACAACTATGTGCCTTTTTGCTCGATATCCGATGGACAATTGATCAAAGGCAACTTCTAACAGATTTTAGCCTATACAAGCATTTCTCAGCCATTTTAATGGTTCAACACTTCCACCTCTCAAAATCTTGAGGATATTTTGAGCATTTTAGCTAGTTCTAGTGGGATAAAGTTTAGAAAAGGTAAGAAAAGAGGATTCAATTCATCTTTTCTTGGTTTTTCTCATGTGAACTCTTTAATATTAGTTGCAATTTAGGTTTAGAAATCACTAAAAATAGGATTTAGAGACTAAAATCACCCCTTGCTTCCCAAAATCATCATTTGAGCTCCCCGGAGGTGTCATACGGATTACAAAGAGGTGGATTCACGGCCTCGAGGTAAAAATTCTGAGTCTCATAGCTCTTTGGCCTTCATTTTACTAGTTTGTTGTGTTTTAGTTGCTATTTGTGCTTAGTTTTGGGTTTTTGGTCGCTTTCCGACAAAAAACAGCGGCATCGTTGATATCACCAGTGGATTCATTTGTCCCCAATGGGTCCATTTTCTTGCAGGACCCTTTCTTTATGGCATCCAAAATGTCATACTACCTACCTATGTGACTAAGATCGCCAGTGGCATCATTGATGCCGGTGGCAATCTCACTCATGCCGCTGGCGGTATGGAGTTCTAGACAGCAGTTTATTTTTTTTGTTTATTTCTGACCTAGTTTAAATTCTCGAAGCTAGGATGTACAGTGCAATGACGAAGGTCCAGAACCTTCTGAAAACAGACCTCACCCCATAACATGTGGCATTTTCACTAATAATCCGGTTAAAGTAACTATCCAGTCTAAAATTGGACAAAATGGAATTTTCCCGCAAACGCCGTATAAACCTCATTTTTAGCCATCGAATCGTGCTTCATAAATTGTAAATAAATATGCCACGTTCACGCCAACTCGGGTCTTATTTTGTTTACTAACTATGCATGTTACGTGATATACCTCGTACAACATGTCGTATTTGTGCTAACCATTTCATGCAAGTAGATTTAGGTTAGATGAATGCTAGGCTATTTTATTTATTGCATAGAAAAATGTATAGGATTTGGAAAGCCCTATAATTAATATTTTACTTCCCTCATTTTATTGGTTGGATAACTGTAATAATTATTTATTTTCTACTTTGGATGCTTGATAACGCACTAACAATATATAAATCGAAAACACAATAAATAGGATGGATTAAAACCAATTAAAAAAGAATGAAATATTTTAACTTGACCAATGTAAAATTGATGACATCATCCAAACACGGAACTCTACTCAAGGTATGGTCTATCACTTGGTGGGAAAATCATATAAAAATTTCTCGGTTAAGCTGAACCAGGTGGCGACTCTATTTTAAGTATGAGATTTTGATCTCGTATCTTTTGGATATTAAAATATGATAAACCATTTTCATAAATCACCATCACGCTAATCATTTTCAAGGGATCAGTCCTCCGGCCCGGCCTCACGACCCGTAAAACATCGTCCGCCCACAGTGGTGACTCTGCTGGGGATTTGTCTCTTTAAACTTGAACTTAAAATTTTCATTAAGTTTAAAAGATTTTGATGATGCATTAAAATCATTGGCCAAATTAAAAGTTCATTATTTTTCATACGTTTTATCCTTATGTGTGTAGATAGTTCGGTAATATTATGTGCCCCATTTTACCCGAGAAGCTTGCGAAAGTATCACTCATGCCCTGTTTAGAATTGAGTATGCCTAGTGGGTGGATCACTCGTTTTAACCAACATGTGAACTCCTGCGATCACAACTATTTGGGGAGTGGTTAAGTAATGTGGAATCAAGGTAAACGAGAACCTTTTACTTCAACAACCCTATACAATAGCCGCGCTAGAAAAAGCCTTAGCACTTCATTCCCTTAGGATTACCAGAGCATAAAAATAACTGGGACGCACTTCTTTTGCCATCTCCAATGAAGAAGCCAAACTCCATCCTTTCTAAAGAGGTGTTACGTGGGAGTCATAAGGTCTGAAGAGGGACTCTTTGTGTGATATGTGCTACGTGCTTATGCATCATACATGCATCGGCTTCAAGAGCCAAAAATCAACCAACTTACCCTTATGGATCTCCATTCATGGAAGAGGTTTAGCAACATCTGTAGGACTTCTTTTGTACCCCCGTTGTATCATGATATGTCACTATACATGACAATGGGTACGAACATCCCATGGATGTTGGAGGGATAATTCATCGCATCATCGCTAACCACGTCATACATACCACACATTGATTATTAGACAAAGTTCATTCACCCCATCCATAACATCACACGATCCATGCATGATCTGATCTGCTACCTACCACTTTAGCTAGGAGGAGGTGAAGTTATCATCGAACTCCAGATTGGAGAAGGCCAGAACACCGCCTAATTCGTCATTCTCTCACCTCGGTTGTCGCCACAAAAGTTGAAGGGGTTCCATATTCTGATTCTAGTAGGGAGTCAGATTTAGATCAGATTTATTTGGGTCAGAATTTCTCTCAGCCAGCCATGTCTTTCCCAAGCAATGATGGAAATCCTCCTCCGCCTGAGGAGTAAGTCGGCCCTACTCCCACCTTGGGAGCAGCGTCTCAGCCCCCTCCTGGTTTCGAATTAGCCAGTGCTATGGCTCAATTTCTGAACTCAGATGCATTCCAAGCCTCTATCCAAACAACTGTCCAAGCAGATATTAAGCAAGCCCTCGAGGATAGGAATTTCGATCGGGTCTCTGAGTCCGATATGTAAGCCTAGAACAGTTCAGCACAGATGTTGACCGGTTTGGTAAGGATAAGACCCATTGCATAAGTTTTTCAATCACCTCCCTCGACTCAGCCTATGGCAAGCCCATTTCAGTTCGGGCAAACATATGATTTATTCCCAACCTCGATAACCCCATCGATTGTTCCTTTCAATCTAAGTCCTTTTGCTCAAAGCTCGGTTCCTCTAGTATTCTCTCATTAGTTTTCAGCTTCTTCCAGCAGGCTAGTCTAACCTCTGCAATCTTTTGCTCCTCCTCAGTTTGTGGTAACTCCCAAGGGCACTACTTATCCATAGAATCCTTTCAGTAGCCAACTGATTGCTCACCCTCCACCATCTCCACTAGTCAACGACCAGGTCACGCAACCTCTGGGTGTGATAGCTTTTGTTCACCATATAATGGCCTCTCAGACCAACCATGACCAGGTCGCTCATTCTCTGGGCGTAACACCCGAAGCCGCAGCTCTCTCTCATCATCCGATCAACGACCAGGTCACGCAGCCTCTGGGTGTGAAACTTGAGATTTAAGCCTACATCAACCGCCTCAGAGCCGCCGAGGAACCCAAAATGGGGGAGGATTGGGTCCCCAATAATTTCACTCTGCAGAATATGGCACATTATAATGGTTCTAGTGCCCCTTCTTCCCATATTATTATGTACAAAAGGGTTATACATGTAAAGAAACTAAGTGATCAAGTGCTTGCGGAAATGTTTCCTTGTTCCCTTCGGGGCCCTGCTCTTGAGTTGTATCATACTTTACCTCAGCATATTGTCACTGATTGGATACTTCTTTTTGAGGCTTAGAAAGTGCACTATAGTTTTAATACTATGTTGGAAACAACCCTCAAACACCTTGAGGGAGTCCGCCAGATGCCCAATGAAACCTTCAAGCAGTATTTTAACCGGTGGATGTCGACCTAGGTTCTGATGAAATCTAAGCTAAGCCTTGAGGAGATGATTGTTAAACTCCTAGAGGGATCCCTTCCTCTTTTTCGTAAAGAAATGGCTACCGATTCATTCCTCTCTTATAAGGCTGTGTTTAAAAAAGCCGAGAAAATTGAGCACGAGGTAGAGCATAAAAAGGCAGAAAAAACGGGAAAGCCATGGTTTAGAAAGAATAATGATGCTCAGCGCTCGGCTCCGGCACCTGCTAAGCCTAAAAACCCGACCGCAGTTCAGGCAGTTTCTCAAGCCCCTATTGCGCCCCTTGCAATCGCTCAAGCTCCATCGGTAGTTGCTGCAGTCTAACCTCCTCGCCCTCATTTCGTTTTGGCTAGTCCATATACATTGCCTCTTCGGGTTCTCTTTAAGCACCTAAGGGAAGTAGGTTACATCTAGTTCCTTGAGGAGTACAAACAGCCTAAACCCGAGGATAAGAATAATTTCTGTAATTACCACATTCAGGTGGGTTGCCAAACCAACAATCGTAAGGCCTTGCTCTTAGCTATTCAGCATTTGGTTAGTGAAGGAAAGATTGTTGAACCTAAAAAAGCCTCGAGCACCATCAACAACCCTTTGCAGAATTTTGGGAACAAGGTGGGAATGATCCATTTTGGTTTACTCGAAGCCACAATCTTTGATTTCCTTACTCGAGGGCCGGGGAGTAGTAATTTCATTCTGGTTATTAGTTTCGGTCTCCCGTCCAATTCAGTTTTTGATCTAATCAGCTAAGCTAATCTAGGGGTTAATTCGGTTTAGGGTATAGATGTTGACCCGAATCTGCTTAAGAAAGAAAGCCGCATAACTCAGCCTTTTATGGCTTAAAGAATGAAAGTTGAGAAAAAGCCGATCTTTAGTGTGTTGTTTCGAAGGATGACAATTCCGATAAAGATGAGGGAGTAGTCAAAGAAGCCAAGGCCATAAGCACCGAACTATTTAGGGTTGATTTGCCTACTAATGAGAAACCAAATGAACTATTCAGGGTTAACCAGAATGAGCTTTTCACTATAGATGGGTATGAGTTGCAAGACCCAGATTTAGACCCTAATGAACTATAGTATCTGTTTAAAACACGAGCAACTCGGAGTTTCTTGCTCGATAATGTTCTCACCATTACTCGGAGTGGCCGTTTATCAGCCCGAGGATCATTATCTCCATCTGGATAAGGACATGGTCCCCAAAAGGATAGGCACCACTACGAGGCCTTCTTCCCCACCTTCGCCTATTCCGATAAGGCTTGAGGTTAATCCTCTCATTACTCAGCTTAAAACACTCAAGCTCGTTATAGTATCTGGCAGTCGATTATCGATTCTAACGGGCATCGCAGGGGACTAATTAAGCAACTGCTTGATTTGGAAGCTACTCTGACCACTTCTATTGTTGAGATATGTGCTAGGGTCGGAGAAGGTATTCCTCCAAGGAAGGGACCGTAGATTGTGTTTGACCATTTCAACCTCCCGCTCGAGGCTAGGGATCACAATAGGGCCTTGTTCATCCAAATTCAGATCCTCGATAAGATTATCGTCCGTGTTATGGTAGATGATGGCTCTTCCTTAAATCTTTATCTCCTGAAAGTCCTTCCTCACTTGGGACTATCAGAGGAAATGTTTGAGAAATCTAGCACTATTATTTGAGCTTACGATGATTCAAAACGCAGCGTAATTGGGCCTTTTAAAATGGAAGTCACTATTGAAGGTGTTACAAGCACAATACGATTCACTGTACTCGATATTCATATTACTTACTCTTTGCTGCTCGGCTGACCTTGGCTTCACACCTTGGGCGCAGTTCCCACCACTCTCCATCAAAAAAACAAGCTCATTCATGAGAACAAACTAGTAATTGTCGAGGGTGACCCCGCTTTCATTATGGCTGTTACGGAAGTCGAAGCTAAATTAGAGGAAGGTCTTCAAGTTTTCGTGATTAGTAAGACCGAGAAAATACCTCCCATTTAGCATAGTTATCTCTACTTTGGGAAAACTGATGAAGAGAGCTGGGTATAAGCCTGGCAGAGGTTGCAGAATGTATAAGCAAGGAACTATCGAGGCCTTGGAGTCGAAGGTACTAGGCCGCCAGGCTGGATTGGGGTATAAGCCTAGAAAGCCCTATCACCATGTTCCTTCCTACTACTATTGTATGGTGACTGTTTATGAGATTCGAGGCAAGAGGCCTTATAAGGGGGAGCCCGAACCTGTGGAGCATGATGGAAAAATGTATCCTGGTTTTGAGATCTTCAAGGATGTCTATGACTTTGAAGGTGGCTGCATGGTTGTCTCTACTGAACTCGAACCCACTGAGCTTATTGTACTTATCAATATTGTTTCTGATAAGGTTAAGGGAAAGGGTAAGATGTATCTTGAGGAGTTTGTTGATCCAGAGGTTGAAGATGTTTTGGCTACCATGACTAATGCTATGGCATTTCTAATGAAGAAAGGTTGGAGGGGTAAGAGAATCGGGGAAGAGGATGCCATGGCTAAGATTGTGAAGAAGCTCGCCAGGGCCCTAACCGAGAAAGCCAACCTATCCGGGGAACCACCACTCACTGCTGCCCAGAAGACGGCTCTAAAACATGACCTGGATGCCATTCTGATGAAGACTACTAAGGATGCTCCTCCTATTGCTGCCACCGCTACTGAAACCCCTTTGCCTGTGGAGAAGGATGATATGGATGATGTAATTTTCAATATTTGTGATGTATTTTATGCAAGCAATGTTGCCTATAAGGCTTTTAATGCAATGAATGACTCTCGTTTTGCTTACTTGTTTGATTTTTTTCTTGATGGATCCATCCATTCACATAACAATACACATAACTTTTTTGGCATTAGCGATACATCTTTAATTGAATAAACCTAAGTACTGAAGACAATCCTAAAATGGTAACCATTTCTAATGATTTAACTCTCGGGGAAAAAAGTGAGATAATAAAAGTGTTTAAAGATCATATTAGTGCTTTTTCCTGGTTGTACGAAGATATGCCTGGGGTTGATCATCAAATTGTTGAGCACAAAATTCCAACCGATCCTAAGTTCATACCTGTTAAAAAGAAGCTCCGTCGGTTAAGACCAAAATGGGCAGATCAGGTTAAGGCAGAGGTTTCGAAGTTTATTGAAGCTTGATTCATCGAAGTTATAGAATATCCGACTTGGTTGTCCAACATAGTTCCGGTTTCAAAGAAAGATGGTAGGGTCTAAGTTTGCGTTGACTTCTGAGATCTCAATAAAGCTTTACCTAAGGACGATTTCCCGCTTCCTCTTATAGATGTCCTGATTGATAGTGCCGCTAGGGCAGCCATATACTCATTTATGGATGGATTCTCGGGTTATAATCAGATTCTAGTAGATATCATCAATAAGGTCAAAATGGTGCTCATTACCGAATGGGGGGTTTATTGCTACAAAGTAATGCTGTTTGGATTAAAGAATGCTGGGGCCACTTATCAGCATGCCGTAACCACCCTCTTGCATGATAAGATCCATAAAGAAGTGGAGGTATATGTAGATGATATGATTGTGAAGTCTGCCACCTGAGAAGAGCACCCTGCTATTCTTGACAGATTTATGACTCATATCGAGAAGTATAATCTCCGCCTGAATCCAAAGAAGTGTGCATTAGGGGTTACTTCATGATAGTTACTGGGACATATGGTTAGTTAGAAAGGAATTGAGATAGATCCCGATAAAGCCAAAGCCATCAGGGATATGCCTCCGCCTAAAATAGAGAAAGAAGTTCGATCATTTTTGGGGTCCTTATAATATGTCAGTCGGTTCATTGATGGCCTCACTACCGTGTGTGAACCCATCTTTAAGCTATTGAGAAAGCAACAATCAATGGTATGGAATGATCACTACCAAGTGGCGTTTGACAGAATCAAAGCCTATCCTATCGACCCACCCGTTCTGAAACCCCCCATCCCCAGGAAACCTTTGATCTTGTACTTGGCTAATGAAGAATCTTCTATAAGGGCAATGCTTATCCAGGAACATGATGATAAATGGTAGCATGCGATCTACTACTTGAGCAAGAAGTTATTGGACTATGAAACCTGGTATTCGATTGTAGAGAAAACTTGCACAACCATGGTTTGGCTCACTAAGAAGTTGCGCCATTATTTCCAATCCTACAGAGTCCAAGCCGTGGCAAAGATTGACCCCATGAAGCATCTTTGTCAATCCCCCACTCTAGCCGGTAAACTTTCTCGATGGTTGCTGCTTCTATCCGAGTTCGACATTGAGTATGTAATGAAGAAGGTTATTAAGGGGCATGCAGTGGCAGAATTCTTGGCTAATCAACCCTTTGACTCTGATTATGTTGAGAAATCGGACTTTCCTGATGAGCAGCTTTGCTCTGTTAAGATCCTCGAGCGTATGTGGACTATGTACTTCAATGGTGCTGTGAACCAAAGGGGAGCAGGCCTTGGAGTTATCATAGTCACATTGGATAACGAAATTATCCCATTGTCCAAACAATTGGAATTCGCTGTCACCAACAATGGCGCTGAGTATGAAGCATGTCTATTTGAGCTTGAAGCCCTCCTCCAGGTCAGAGCCTGCATGGTGTCTATAATCAGGGATTTGACTCTTATGATCCATTAGGCTGTCCGGGATTGGGAAATCAAAGAAGAATCTCTTCATCCTTATATTGATGCAGTCCGCGGCTTATCTAAGAAGTTCACCTTGTGCTTATACCGCCACGTCCCCCGGGATAAGAATCAAATGGTAGACTCTCTTGCCACCCTAGCCTCCTTATAGGAAGGACCCCAATAGTAGCCTATTTGTCCTTTGGTTCTATTATCGACTAAGATCCCCTACCCTGCTCAGCAGGTTCAGCAGGTCCTCGCCATCTCAACCAAACCCTATTGGTACTCTGACATTGCCCTATTTCTTCAAATTAGACAATATCCTTCGGATTCCTCTGAATAGAATGGTACCACTCTAAGGTAGCTTGCTATCCAGTTCCAGATTATTGTTAATGATCTATTCAAGCGCACTAGTGATGGTTTACTACTTCATTGTTTAACTGAATCAGAGGCTTAGAAAGTGATTGATCAGGTCCATACCGGTGATTGTGGCCCTCATATGAATGGTCTCACTCTCGTAAAGAAAGTTTAGCGGTTAGGATATTTCTGGGTCACCCTAACAACCAATTGTATCGCCCAACTCAATGCCAGATTTATGGGGATATGCAACATCTACCACCCACCGAGCTCTATCATTTATCTACTCCTTGGCCATTCTTAGCATGGGGGATAGACATAATTGGTGAAATTGATCCATCATCAATAAACGGGCACAAATTCATCGTGGTGGCAGTGGACTTTTTCTCAAAATGGGTAGAGGCGTAATCCTACACCAATGTCACCGCCAAGAAGATGTCCAAGTTCATAGAAAAGCACATCTTCGCTCGATATGGACTTTTGCATCATATAGTCTCAGATAACGGGGTATAGTTTCAAGGGGTAACCACCGATCTGATAGAGAAATACGGGATCGAACTCTATAGCTCTTCTCCATACAGACTGTAAGCCAAAGGTGATATTGAGGCAGCTAATAAATTGATAAAGAAGATTCTTTCTAAGATGATAGCCGGTTATAGGGATTGGGCAGATAAGCTATCTTTCGCTATTTGGGGATATCGCACAAGCATCTGTACCCCGACCGGTCAAACTCTATTCTCTATGGTCTACGGAATGGAAGCGGTCTTGCCAATTGAGACTCAGGTAACCTCATTAAGGGTGGCGTTAGAGGCTAAGATAAAAGAATCCAAATGGGCTCAGGCGAGGTTTGAACAACTGAATATGTTGGATGAGCAGGAATTAAGAGCTTTAGATAATCATCAGATGTACCAGCAGTGCATGGCTTGGGCCTATAACAGTCGGGTAAGACACCAGAAGTTTCCCCTAAAAGCTGGAGATCTAGTCCTCAAACAGCTGAAACCTTCCACCACTGATGCAAGGGGCAAATTCAGGCCTAACTGGGAAGGACCGTATGTGATAAAGAAGATGCTTAGTAAAGGGGCGGTTAAGCTTATGGATATGGATGGGAACGAGTTCGTAAACCCCGTAAACCAGGATAGGCTTAAGCGTTATCACATCTAATTCAGAGGAAATAAATCAAAAAAAGCAGCAGAAAAACCAAAAAATAGATGTAAAAATCACCTGCCTTTCAGTCTTTTACTGATCGGGCAAAAATTAGGGAGACACCCGACGGTCAAAATTCTGCAAACTGGCCATGCAAAAATTAGGGGATGTGGAAAACCTGCTAGATTGAAAACCCGAAAATGGCGATCTACGCAAAAATTAGGGTAAGTGAGCAAAGAAAGAGTGCCTTCTAGAAAACCGATCTAGGCTAGTTGGCACCGGGAGTAAATCAATGGGAATGTTAACCAAACATCATGTACTTTGTTTTACTTCACTTAATGAAAGTATCTCTTTTGCTGAACTCTGAATGCTTATGTTTTTGTGAATTTTATATCTATACGGTCAAAATAGCTCAAGTAAATCGAATGCAGAGTTCACATTATTCTAAATCAAATGCACAATAAACAAAAATAATTCTGATAGACTGAAAAGTGCAAGGTCTATGCGAAAGTCAGAATAAGTCTGCTGGATTGAAAAGCCGAAAAGGGCGGTCCAGGCAAAAATTAAGACAAGGTTCGATATATTGAAAAGCCCACGAGGCAGTCTATACAAAAATCAGAATAAATAAAAGACATATAATAAATAAAGTTCGATAGGTTTGTCACCCTGACTCGACTATGCAAAAGATATAACTAAAGGAAGCACATCTCAAGCCAAACTCCGTGCATCATCATTATCATAATACATAGAAATCCTCCTCAAAGTGGTAGTGGAAAAGGGCCCGTGCCCCTGCTCTGCTCGCTCTCCATCAAAGTGGGCCTATGATCATTCGGATAGGGTCATCAAATGTCATATCTCAGCAAGCCATCTTCTGTAGTGTATATCAGTCTCAATGGTCTCTACATGAGCATAGTCAAAAGTCTCAAATATGGCCTACCTGGCCCACTTCTCTCGGATATAGTTCACCCATCTGGCTTTGTAGACTCTATTTGGTTCTCAGGTAGCTTGATCGGGACTCTCTGTCGCTTGTCGTACTGATGGCGTAACCAGTAAGGGGTATAGAATGAAGACCTCTCCAGACCTATCAACTGAACGCAGGATCCCTAAGACTCCACAACCACATCTTGGATTCTCCACCATGGGCTAACCCACTGAATATGTGAATCTATATATACCTATGAGGGGACGGAAATTCCTGCACCTTGCGGTAGGGTCCACTCGGGGTTGTTTTCTTGTTTAAGCGTGAAAGGCTTGCACAATAAGCCAATTTTAATGAATAAAAGAATCGAGACCCAAATCTCGCAACAAATTATAGAGTCGCCACCCAAGTTGTCTACTTAGGAAAGAGTTTTGGTACGGTTCCCATTGGGTAGGAGACTCATACTTTTTGGATCAGAGATTTGAGTATCAGATGTGTCACTTATTTCTCATTTAGTTAATTCAAAATTACATTCACCACGTAAAACCGCATTATTTTCATCATTTGGGGAATTATCATATCAATCTTATTTCTACACTATTTCATATTCAATTCATGCATATATCAGTTTATAATGAAGCACAAATAATAAATGGGGGGAATAAAATTACAACCAGGGGAAAATGAGGGAATTGCAAGGGAACTTATACATTTGTTCTAAGTTATAAAACAAAACAAATAAATTCGCCTGCATCCATAAAGGTTAGTGCAGATACGACACTTCATAACCCATCATTTTATTTGAGAAAACTTGATTTATTCATGTGAGTTGATTTATCAAATTATTAGTGAAAATGACCGCATGGCAAATGGTGATTTCGAGTTCATTTTTATAGATGAAAGAAGAAAGCAAGGAAAACCAACATTCTGTTTCTGGAGCTTGTACCTGTACGGGTGGGGGTATACCCGTATGGGTATGGGGGACCCACACGGGTATGGAGGGACCCGTACGGGTCTGAAGGAACCGAGGTAGCAGCTAACCCCTGACAAGTCCAATAAAAGGACTAGATAGGAGAAAATGGGATTTCCCTTTATACAAGTATGGCGTACTAATAAAACCACTAAAGTGGCATATTAAGTACCAACAAGGCTCGTATTAATGGGGACCGGACCCAAAAGAATTTTTTATGTAGATTCAATATAATGAACAATAAAATAAATAAAGATCAACATAGCAAAATGGGATTTCCCTCCCTATAAGTATGGCGCATCCGTATAACCTTTATGAGGGTGTATAGGTGCCAACAAGGCCTATAAGGTTAGGACCAGACCCGAAATAAGTAGAGGAGGAGAATCCAGCCAAACAATAAAAGGATGCAATTAAATAAATTGAGTGTGAATCTCTTTGAAACTCAGGAGCGTACCTTTACTTGGTGAATCCACTTTGGAGTGATCCCAATACTAAATGAAAGCCTTGTTAGATGTTGAAATAGTTATTTTAAGGCTATTTAGGTGAGTGTTTATATGGACAGAACTTCCCCCAAATCCTAATAAACGAAGCTAACAATGAATAAAATGTGGACAAAACCTTAAGCAATGAGTTTTCTCCCTATTTTATACCTCCTGTACCTCAACTATACCCTTTCTAACCTTATAGAAAGTTGCTAGAACTATTGCCTATGTGTTATGTGTAATTATGTTGTATTGTGATTGTGTTGTGTCTTTCTAAAATGAGGAAAATGGCCTCTATTTATAGGGGAAATAGGTCTGAACGCATTAAATGGCTGATTTATACGTTTATGGTAAATTATCTTCTTTTATGTCAGAATATATTCGCTTATGGCAAATTATATTTGCTATATGGTAAATTATATTTACTATATCGAATTATATTCTTTTATGATAGATTTGGGCATTAAAATCGACTGTTTGGGCATCTGGGGGACCAGTATCGGTGGCCTGGACCCGTACGGGTCCCGTTGGTACCTAATTGGGTAATTGGGGAAGTTTTTGGACCGGTACCAATGGGATGGACCCATATAGGTCCAACCGATCTACCCGTATAGATCTGGGTCAACCCATACGGATCCGTACGAATTCGGGTTGACCCATATGGACCGATACGGACTTAGGCACTAGTTTTCTGAGGTTTAGTTTTGACAAAGCTTGACCAAACAACATTGAAGTTGCCCAAAGCCGATAACACCTGTAGGTAAATGCATCATATAGCTCTCATCATCGTTTCCTAAGAAGGATCGTTAAAATCTAGTGCTCACAATACCCCCTCAGAATAGGCATCCAGCTGTCAAATGTCAACTGTACGAAATCAGCTCGCATAATCGCCCTCTCCCTCAGATGGATGGGTAAGTACGTCTTCGGGTTCCCCTACGGTGCCTCCTTCAGTTTCAACTTCTCTACCAACCATACCTGTAATTCAATTTCAGATAAGGGCAGAAAGAAGTGAACAATTTAAAAGATGGGGGAAAATGTTTACCTGCTATGAGCGGATGACATTTTACTGGCCGCGAAGCCGGGCCGGTGGAACCGTCCCTTGAAAATTACGGGCGTGATGGTGATTGTGAAAATGGTTTATCATGTTTTATGCTCAAAAGATATGAGATCAAAATTTCATACTTAAAACAGAGTTGCCACCCGGTTCAGCTCAACTGGGAAATTTTGGTACGATTTTCCCACTGAGTGGTAGACCATACCTTAAGTAGAGATTCCGAGTTCGGATGATGTTATCTATTTTACATTGGCCAAGTTAAAATATTTCATTCTTTCTTAATCGATTTTAATCCACCCTATTTAATATGTTTTCAGTTTATATGTTGTTTTCGTGTTATTTAGCAAGAATTCAAGAGTGGGAAATAAATAATTATTACAGCCATCCAGCGAATAAAATACGGAAAATAAACTAATAGTTACATGGCTTTCCAAATCCTATAAATTTTCCTATACAATAAAAAAAATACCCGAAGGCCTAGCAGCCATCTATCATATATCTACCTACACAAAACGGTTAGCACAAATACGGCATGTTGTACGAGATATATCATGTAGCATGCATAGTTAGTAAACAAAACAAGACTCGAGTTAGCGTGAATATGGCATATTTATTTACAATTTATGGAGCTCGGTTGGATGGCTAAAAATTAGATTTAAATGGCGTTTGCAGGAAAATTCCATTATATCCAAATTTTAGACTCGATTGTTATTTTAACCTGATTATTAGTGAAAATGCCACATGTTATAGGGTTTGGACCATTTTCAGGGAATTCTGAATTCTCGTCGTTGTACTGTACATACTAGCTTTGAAAATTAAACTAGGTCAAAAATAAAATGAAAACTAATCTGCTGTCTAGAAGGCCATGCCGCTGGCGGTATGAATGAGGCCACATGCGACATTAATGATGCCGCTGGCAATATCATTTACATAGGCAGGCCGCATGACATTCTGGATACTATTAAGAAAGGGTCCTGCAAGAACATAAGGTCGTTGGGGGAAATGAGGCCACTGGCAGTATCAACGGTGCCGCTGGCGGCATGGTTGATACCGCCGGTGGCTTCAGTTTCTTGTAGCAGCTGTTTTTGGCTAGAAAATGACCAAAAACTCAAAACTAATCACAAAACAGCAACTAAACACAACAACCAAATAAAATGAAAGCCAACGAGCTATAAGACTCAGAATTTTTACCTCAGGGCCGTGAATCCACCTCTTCGTGATCCAAATGACACCTTCGGGGAGCTCAAATGATGAATTGGGTAGTAAATGGGGTATTCAGGCTCTAAAACCTATTAAATTGATTTTTAATTCTAAAGTCTACTTATTTTAAGTTAATATTAGAGAGTTCAATGAACAAAAACCAAGAAAAGATGGTGTGATTCCTCTTTTCTTACCTTTTCTTCACCTTATCCCACTAAAACTAATCAAAATCTCCTTAAAATTCAAGTGTGTAATTGCCAACCCTTTCATCAGCTGAGAAATGGTCTTTATATAGGCTAAAACCCGGTTGAAATTTACTTTGATCAATTATCCCGCAAATATCGAGCAAAAAGGCAGACAACTGTTCTACAGCAAAAACTCATGCCATCAGCGGCATGGATGATACCGCCACCGATATCAATGAGGCCGCCAGTGGCCTCACTCTCCTGACAGGTCTGAAAAGCTTGTATGAATCTTGCCCAAAATCTGGGAAAAAGCAATAAAATCCGGCCAAAAGCAAATTCAACAGGAAAAATTAAATTATTGGGGGTTTGTTTAACCTCTTTAGGGTATTTTGGACTAGATTTTTTTTTGGTGCAAATCATCGATCTGAGCTACCACCAGATGCGTCATCAGACACGTCGAACTGAATTTTTCTGAAAATAAAATTCGTAGAGAATTTTATATCGGTAATAAAAATTCCAAAAAAGAATTTTTATTATGAGGAATAAAAATCAGGCATATGTCATCCCCGTCTCGTGAGAGGGACAGTAATATCCCGTGCTCACACCTGCAGTAATGTAAGATGGTTGCCAATGAGAGTTGGATCTCTGGAAGCAGGTTCTGTGTTTAGTAGGATCTCGGCTAATCCCACGGATACGGGGGAAGCCCCTATTGACATAGGACCAATAAGTGAAATCAGCCTAAACTGGGCGACTGGGCCTACTCCGCACATGAACTCTGCCATCAGTAACAGTGCTACCATGGATGGCCAAGCAAGATGAAATCTGGGCGCCCCTTGGCAACACTCTAACACTGCAATAAGTTGAAATCCAGGTTTGTCAGGCAGTTCGGATAGAAATGGGTCCATAGAATTCAAATTCCACAATCCTCGGGGCACGCCATCCGTACCAAAATGAAACTCTAGGAGTACTAGGGGTACGCGCTTGGGGCATTGAGCCCCTAATATAGCGTGGAACTCTTCAAGCAAGGGCATAGCTTAAATGAAGAAAACTATAATACATGGTCCATCAGATCCCAAAAAGTCAATGCCGCGTGAAGGAATTCGGGGCTTACAGGCCACGTCGTGACGTATCGAAAGCCCCATAGCCCGAATTTCTTTACCTTCTTCCAATATGCATTTCCTAGGCTTTCTAGGAAGGCCCGTGGCTACTGATTATGGTTTGCCATGGCTAAATTTGAGAAAATGGCTGAATTTGGGTTTCTGGCTAAGTGATGGACCAGGTCGCCAGCGGTATGGGTTTGCGGGAAGTTTTGTCTATATTATTTAGCAAGTCAAAATTTCATGTAGAGGGTGATATCAATGATGTCGTCGCTAGCATGGCTATATTTTCTACAAATTTCAAGCCTGTTTTAACCAGTTTAAACTTGTAAATAACCTGTAAAAAAACTATAATCTGTTTCTATAACATATCCAAGCATGAAATTCAAATCTTATTCAAACCAAAAGTTCGAAGGCGCAAGTGTACCAAAATATCCAAATCCTAAGCCTAAACAAAGCCAAAATCATCCAAAATCCAAAATCAAACATTCAAACCCAATGTATCAAAGCGTACAAACCAAAGTCAATAAAAATAAATGGTAAGAAAAAGAAATCAGATCAGCAGGTGGATCTAGAACTGGCCGCCACTGTCGGGTGGGTGAGACGAGACATCCTCATTGCTCAGAAGATAGCAGTTGACGACATCCTCCTCAGTCCCCAGGATGCTCCAGGAACTCTCACGAGCACCTTTATGGCGGTGTCTGACTGTCACCTTCCTATTCCTATAGCTCGGCTTGCCCGGGGCAAAACGGTCCATGTTGGGTTTACTCCTCCTCTCATGTAAAGTGGGCTCCAATTGGCTCTCTAGCTAGCTCACTCGGTGTCGGAGCGCCCTCGTCTCTTCCTGATACCTTCGTTGGGCCTCGCTAGCATCCGACAGCGTGAGGGCCATAAAGTCCTGTACCCAGAGAAACAACAACAACAATTCATATCATTCATATCATCCATTCATACATTTAATTCTAATGTCATATTTTTACAGGGAATATACCTGAGCAAACAAAGTCTGAGAGACGAGAGTGTCCTTGAGAGCAAACTCATTCCGGACCAATCGCTCCACCTCAGCACGGGTTACCTAAAAAATCTGAAAGGCAATCAAAGGGAATTCATAAAGGGCCTATCGTATGGATTTATTCGCATTTGCACACAACTTATATGAGTGGTGTTTTCAGGCATAAAGTTGAGTGAGTGGCTGCTCGAGGTGATCACCCTAGTCCGAAAATCGCCTCTCGAGTTCATCAATAGGAAGTTAGTCTCCAAAGTAGTCGAGAGGCGTCCCTTGACAAATTCAGCACCCTTGGGCATGCCCTGATATCGTATCCCGCTATCCTCAGCCCAGCCTCTCTTCCTGAAGGGTACCAGAAAAATCCAAAAGGCAAGCATAAGCAACCGTGTTGACTAAAGCATATGGCATATACATAAATGTAAAAAAGAAAGGGTGTGATCTCACATCAGAGGAATGATGCCCCTCTTGAGCCATCGGTACATCCTGGTCATCCTCGTCCTGCCCCTTGGGATGGCCCTCACCACCACCGCTCCCTTCCTCATTATCACTCTCCATGACAATACCGCGCCTCTACCTTTTCAGCTCTTCCTCCCTCTTCTTCCTATAGAAATCAATAGAATCATTATTATCAATCCTGGGGCATAAGGGAAGCAAGCACGATATGGGACCATTATAAGGGCCGGGGACACTCCTGACCACTCAGTCATTGCCCTCTAAATAATCAGCCTTGTCAGTGGCACTGATAATGGTCAAATAAGGCCCCCAAAGGCCAGTAGGGGGATCCTCAAGCACTGGCCTGGCAGCAGGTATAAGCTTCCTCTAACCTCAGACTCTCTCCCTAAAGTACCAGGGTAAGGCTAGGGGGCACTTCATAACAAACTGACGGTCATCCACTTCCCGTCGGACCGTAAGGACATCAGCTCGGTTGGACACCTCCTCGAAAGGGTCCCGAATAACCTGGGCAATCAATCAACTAGAGAACCAATGTAAGCAATTTAAATTTATAAATGTGTTTTTTGACTGATTTTTTGTTGAATGTAAGACAGGGCTAAAAATCAAGGTAGCATATCGAGCCAATCTATAGGCTCCATAGTGCCTCCTTATATGCAGTGGGATACTTTTCGAGCCCCCCAATGCTCTCACACCACCGGGCGAGGAAATGAGAACCCGGCGATACCATAGTGTTGAACTAGACTAGGGGGAGGATCTGATGCTCGAAGTCCCATACCTGTGCAATTAATAGTCGATCAGCCCAAAAGATCAATACACCAAAAATAGAAAAGCAGCTAGCCATTATAATACAACACTATTCAAAAAGGATATAACTGGAGTAGAAAGTGACTCAAGCGAAGGACCTTCTCCTTCTTTCGGGCTCCTACGTCCAGCCCATAATACATCTGAGTCAAGATGGTCGTGGGCCACTTCTTCCCCTTAATGGTCGCTACATCCTCAATGGTAGAAATCAGCCCGGAGTTGACCTTGCTGCCCGAGATTGGGAAGAATAGGAAAGTCAACAAAAAAATGATAAAGGAGTGTATACAAGCATCCTGCTCGGTCTCAGGGACCACTCTGACCCCTTTTTAGTACTTTAGCAACTCCCCATAGCATAACCACCCCGCCTTGGGCTTCAACCTGAACAGCTCAGTCACTCTCTTTACCACCAGCCCCCTAAGGTGGATCCTCTCCATATACACATCAAAGTGAATCACTTCCTTAGTCTATGGCAGCCCAGTCATCGCCACCATATCGAAAGGGATAACTGTCACCTCGCCAATCTGGAAGTGAAAAGAGTGAGTGATCTAGGACCACTTCTCAACCAAGGCAGTCAAGGCTGTGTGAGAAAGCTTTGGCATCAGTAGGGGCATGGTTCGGGCTAAATCCCCAAATCCTATGTCATCAATCGCAGCCGCAAGCGCCGGATCCTTCTTATTAATATGTTTCCACCATTCACTGATAGTCCCCATATCTCTAGTGCAAGTGGGGATATGTGGCTACAAAATTCGAAAGGAACAAATCAATTAAGTAATTCAGATTCTATGCCATTCTTCTTCTAGGATGCTGCTAATGCCACTGCTGGGGCAGTGATGCCGCCGGTTCTGCCGGTGGTATGGATGATGTCCCCAGCCACATCGCTAAAACCAGTAGCAATATGGCATGATTTCGGCCTATTTCGGAAGGCCTGAAGCTGCTGGCGATAATAATTGATGTCACCGATGACATCGTTCTTGCGGGCACAATGCAGTTTTGCCCAAACTCGCACCAAATCACCAAAAAATTACAATAATCAAATTCGGGGCCAAAATTGAATAGAAAATAAGCCTATAACATGCATTCTAACCCATAGCTATTATTTTTAAGCTTTAATCTACAAGTTTTGGAGTCTAGAACCAAAATCTCCAAAACGAAACAAAAAGAGTTTGAGTTTTGTAGGATTACCTGGATGTTAGAGATATGATTCTTCTTATCTGGGATAATATCATCGATTAGAGATGCTATCCCATACCTAAAAACAATATCAAACTCCTTGAAGCCATAGCCCATGTGAACCGCGCAAAGTTTTAGCCCCTTAATAGAAATGCAGGCAATTCCTCAGAATTAGAACTACTATATTTGCGTCTTAAGATCTTCTTTATAGTTGAGAATCAAAAGAAAATACAAAGATTGAGTCTTCTTGAAGAGTAGATATAAAAGAGTCTTTCGGCTTCCCAAAATGCTGAAATAGGAAAAGGAGAGGTTAATCCAATATTAAACACATGCGCAGAATTTCAGGAGATTAATTTTATCTATAATTGCCCATCCATTCCACCACCGGCATCAATCAAATTGCCAGTTGATATCAGTCATACCGCCGACGACCTCAACTTCATAGTTTGAATTTTAAATTTCTTTGACCAGCCAAAGGTGCCATATGGCACCCTATATCGCCAGCGGCATCTGCCAAGCCACTGGCAACATAAAAACAATTCTCCATGCATATTTCAGCAATCCGATGGAATCCCGGCTCCAACCTTAATAACCCAGGACTTCTGAAACCCTTTCACTTTTTACAATTATATTTTTACTGTTGATCAAAGGGGCAAAAATATTTTGGTTTCACAAAATCAATCAAGCAGTAAAAACGTCATCTAAAAATCAGTATGACCTCATTTATTTATCACTTATTGCAGGAATGACACTCTATAATCTCAAAACCTGAAAGCCCAAGCCCCGCTTGGCAAACTCAAAAGCCCAAGCTCGCTTGGCAAATCTCAAAGCCCAAGTCCGCTTGGCAAATCTTAAAGCCCAAGCCCGACCAAGGGGCAATCCAATCTCAAAGCTCAAGCCCGACCAAGGGGCAAATCAATCTCAAAGCTCAAGCCTAACCAAGGGGCAAACAAATCAACAAAGCTCAAGCCCGATCAAGGGGCAATCAACCGATATAGCTCAAGCCCGACCAAGGGGCAAATCAGTCACCAAATGGAGTCACTAGCAAAATCAAAGCCTTGTTATCCATCAGGTACAATTCCTATCCCTTGGTCTTTCATGCGATCATACTGACATATAGCAGCAGTGATCCCCCAAGGGGCAGCCTGTGAGTATGGGATATTTACAGTCCCTCTCACAAGATGATGATGATGTATGCCCGATTTTATTCCTCATAATAAAAATTATTTTTTAGAATTTTCATTACCGATATAAAATTCTCTACAAATTTTATTTTCAGAAAAGTTTTATTCTGCATGTCCGGTAACGCGTCCGGTGGTAGCTCAGGCCGATGATTTGCACCCAAAAAAGTAATTTAGTCTAAAATACCCCAAAGAAGTCACAGAAGACTCCAATAATTTAGTTTTTCCTGTCAAAATCACTTTTGGCCGGATTTCCTCTCCTTTTCCCTGATTTTGGGCATGATTTGTGTAAGCTTTTCAGACCTGCCAGGAGAGCGAGGCCGCCAGCAGTATCATCCATGCCGTCTGCGCCATAGCTTTCAGCTGCGGAACAACTATATGCCTTTTTGCTCGATATCCGACAAAAAATTGATCAAAGGCAATTTCTAATGGATTTTAGCCTATATAAGCAGCATTTCTCAGCCATTTTAATGGTTTAACACTTCCACCTCTCAAAATCTTAAGGATATTTTGAGCATTTTAGCTAGTTCTAAGGGGATAAAGTTTAGGAAAGGTAAGAAAAGAGGATTTAATTCATCTTTTCTTGGTTTTTCTCTACTAAACTCTTTGATATTAGGTGCAATTTAGGTTTAGAAATCATTAAAATAGGATTCAGAGACTAAAATCACCCCTTACTTCCCAAAATCTTCATTTGAGCTCCTCGGAGGTGTCATACGGATCACGAACAGGTGAATTCAAGGCCTCGAGGTAAAAATTCTAAGTCTCATAGCTCTTTGGCCTACGGATCACGAAGAGGTGAATTCAAGGCCTCGAGGTAAAAATTCTAAGTCTCATAGCTCTTTGGCCTTCATTTTACTCATTTGTTGTGCTTTAGTTACTGTTTATGCTTAGTTTTAGGTTTTTGGATGCTTTCCGATAAAAAATGGCTGCTACAAGAAACTAAAGTTGTTGGTGGCATCAACCATACCGCCAGCGGCATTGTTGATACCACAAGTGGCCTCCTTTGTCCCCAGTGGCACCATTTTCTTATAGGACCCTTTCTTTATGGTATCTGGAATGTCATTGTGAGCACGGGCTTTTCGGTGACCCTTAGAACGATGATGACTTGTTGCTCTGACCTTATACAGTCTAGTTGTTAAATTCTTAGAGGGTCAAAATATGTTTGGTAAGTACATTTTTTATGATTTCAGACCTTTGGCGGCGCTTAAATATCATTCGCATGAGTTTAGGATTAGCCATTTCCTTTCTCTCGTGCATAGTAATTTGTTTTATGATTTTCTATAAGATTCGAACATTTTTAGCAATTATCGTCTATACCGTTGGATTGATGACTCTTCAAGATTTCCAAAATGTCAAGAATCGCCTTAATCGGATAATCGTAGTCGAAGATATAGGCATTGGAAGCCAAAACCCTAAATCTAAAATCTGCCCTAAACCTAACGCTAATTACCTAAAACCCTACCTAAACCCTAATTACCTAAACCCTAGCAGCCATCCTTTAGTCCCCCTTTTTTTCTGCCACCACTGCCGGCGACGGTGGCAGCCTACCTTCAGAGACGGTGGCTGCCACTCTTGTGGCCGTCACAGCCGCAGTGGTGGAGTTTACAACCACCTTTTGTATCGGTGAATGCCACCGGGGTAGCCACCCCTGTTATGGCCACCCCCACCATTATGGTAACCACCACCGCCACTATTATAGCGGTAAAGACTGCTGTCATGGTGGTGATTGCTGCTCCTATGCGGTCACCGTTGTGACGGCGGTGGTGGGCTTGGCATGGCCTGTTTCAGGCCGTGCCACTTTATAAAAAGTCCCAAAGATAACCCTGAGAATGTTACAAGTCTATGGAAATTACCCCTTAGTGTAATCTTAGCCACCTTAAGGGAGCACGGCCTCCTCAAAGCCCTTCGCAAGCATGGGCCGCCTAAGGAGGAGGAGACGCATAACTTTTGCTTGTATCATGTTCAGTAAAGCCACTGCACTGATGAGTGTCAGAAGTTGATCAAGGATATCTGCCATTTAGTGGATGTAGAAAAGATAGTTGAGCCCCAAAAAGCCTTTAACCGTCAGGGTTCACCTCCACTTTTTGGCTCACCAAAGAGAGTTAGGGGTCCGCAAGATATCATCAGAGCCATCTTTTCCAAAGGCAAGAATCCCGTGAGGTCTCCAGTGAATGAAGGAGACAAGTCATCAGCTGAGCACATGGAAGTTTCGGATTTCAACCTGAGCGACGTGCCAATGAAACCTACCGAGGGTGCTTAATCTACCAGCACCGTAACTCAAGACCCTCTACCTGTGGAGGATGCCTATCTATCTGTTATGTAATTTTCTTTATTCTAGTATCTAGATGTGAACAATTATGCCTTTAAGGCACTTTAATTTAATGAAAGACTCTCTTTTTGCTTATCTGTTTGATGCTTCGCCATGGTCCACGCATTCATTTTATCACAAGCATAATGTGTTCAGTATTCATGACGTTTCTTTAACTAAAATAAGTTTGAGTACAGATGATGATCTAAAATGGTAACCACTTTCTAATGACCTAACCTTTGAAAGAAAATGAGAGATAACAAGTGCTTAAAGATCATGATAATGCTTTTGCCTAGTCATCCTAGGCACCCAGGGTTTGTCATCGGATTCTCGAGCATCTCATCTCCATGCCTGAAATAGTAAAAGAAGCTCAGCCTTCCTGGGATAGATCCAATATGTCAATCGGTCCATCGCCAGCCTCACAGCTATATGTAAACCGATTTTCAAGATATAGAAGAAGTGTCAGCCGATTATGGAGGAAGAGCATCACTGGATCATCTTTGATAGAGTTATGGCTTATCTTTTCTTTGCCCACCCATTCTCAACATTCCCACCCCCAATACAACATTGCCTTTTCAACCTATCCATTCCTTTACACCCTCAAATCTTCATATTTCTCTCCTCCTTAACCAGTCTCGGTGATGGGGATGCATATGATCTGCAAGATCCTCATCAGCATAGGGGGAAGTTGACCCTTTTCACTGACATTACCATCGAGAAGATGGCCAATTTGCTCAAGAAACACGTCCTTGCTCGGTGTAGCCTACCCCATTGCATCATCCCAGCAATTGGGGTTTCAATCCCGAGGGGTACCCCCTGATTAATCAGAAATTTTAGGTCCGAGTCCCATAGATCTGCACCGCACTACCCAAGAGCTAGTGGGACAACTAAAATCGAGAGTCGTATTGAACCCAGTGTCAAAGAGACCCCCATGGACTAAGGCACAGCCTGATCAGCTTAAGCAGTCTTTAGAAATATGAAAAGTGCATAGCGAGGCTGAACAACAACCAAGTTAAGCGTTAAAGGCACCGTCAAAGCCCAACAATCCAATTCCAAAGCAGGCAAAGCCTACTGACATCGATCCAAGGGAGAAGTTCAACTAGGTTGGGTAAGACTTCATGAATGTAGAAATATGCTCGATCTAAGGGGAATGATTATCAATGGTAATAAGTTTGTGAACCCTACCAGTCAAAGCAGGTTGAGGCGTTATCATACCTAAATCAAAAGAATGAAATCCAGAAAAGCGACACATAAAAAGCATATATAAATCAATCACCCGATGAGTGGTCCTCTACTACTCTAGGTAAAAATTAGGGTGTATCCCGCTGATTGGTATTCTACAAACTGGTCAGGCGAAAGTTAGGGTGCAAGAATAACCTGCTAGGCTAAAAACCCGAAAAGGGCGGCCAAGGCAAAAGTTAGGGTAAAAGTGAGGCATGAGAGTGTTGACTAGAAAACCTTCTTAGGCTAGTTAACACCAGAGTTTGAGTTGGTAGAAATGGCTATCATCATCGTGTACTCAAACTTACTTCACTTCACAGAAATGTCACTTTTACTGAATTCTTTATGTTTGTGCTTGAATGAATATATATTGGGCCTTAAAGGCGAAATGTTTCAAGTAAGTCAAATGTAGGGTTTTGTGCAGTCAAATCAATCCTTCAAAAGAAAAGAAAAACAAAGATAAAAGGTAAAAATCCTAATAGACTGAAAAGAATTGAGGTCTATGCAAAAGCCGGGATAGTTCGCTGGATTGAAACCCGAAAAGGGCGGTTCAGGTAAAAATTAGAACATAAGAGCAAAAAATGAACAAGTCTGATGGGCCCGACACAATGTCTTGGTCTATGCCAAAATTAAGACAATTAGAACAAAGATTACCACCTGCCATCGATCACATCGAGATATCTACATCATCGCCAATAGCATTAGAATGCAAGAATATGTTCGCCGGTTTAATAGATTCAAAGGACTCAAATTCGTCCTCCACCCGTGTCCACTCAATTCTTGACCGCAATCGATTATCTTGAGTCTATAACATCCTAATCTTCCAAAGCCATCCTTGGTAGAACTCATTGGTAGTGATAGCGCCCAGTCATTTTGTTATCCGAAATCTTGAACCTTGCTTTGTACAGCCCCTTTGTCTCCAATCAATTCACAGTCAAATTGCCCCGACTTCCCTAGTTCTCCACCAGGGGCATTCTCACCTAATCTGCGCAACATCCCTAATCCTCCTCTAGGGGCATTCTTATCTTGTTCGTACCGTAAAGTAATTCCATGTATCCTCCTTTTTCAAGCAAGTCAATCTTTCCTCGGATTGAGCAAAGTCGATCAAGCAAGTTAATCAGTCAGCTTGAAGATGACCAGTCGGAGTATCTCATGCATTCACACATTCATGCATAATGTTTATGTCTATTATTCTATGCTGAATTCCACAGGAAACAAAGTAAGGAAAAAATATCCTCGGGTTATGCGCTTGACCTCCAAGCAAGAGCCTGTATCAAGGGGCATCTTAGAATTGTCTTCTATCCTACATTTGAAGATGGAATTTCTCCCAGGGGCACATAGTCTCAGTGCTCAACATTGACAGTTTCTCCGGCCTCCCAGAAATCTCAACTCTTATTTCTTTTTCTTCCGTTTTTATTGCTTAATTGAAGGGGCAAAAATATTTTTGTTCCACAAAATCAATTAAGCAATAAAAACGAGATTTATATGGCTTACTAATGCTTTGAAGCCTTCTTGACAGGCACACCATGGGGCAATTCAGAAGGACGACCAACCCCATGGATCCTAAAATTAGAACTCAGAAATTTCTCTCAGGGGCACCTTAATGCAAATACCCAGGGGCATATCAGCTAGACTCAGCGCTCGGCTTTGACAATCTCTCTGGACTCCCAGAAATCTCGACTTTATTTCGATTTCATTCTTCCATTTTTGTTGCTTAATTGAAGGGGCAATTTTTTTTGTATCGGCAAAATCAATTAAGCAACAAAAGCACAACTCATGTCTCTCTCTAATATCTCAAAATTTTCGTGGCAGGCACAATGTGTTTAGTCAGTCTCCTCAAGCATTTTTTAGCGAATCCGAGTTCAACCTCATTAGAAGTGCTTGGCACCTTCCAGTTGAGTTCTTGGTATGCATTCAAGTCTAGGGATCTTATTTGGTATTCCCGGCATGTGATTCAAGCCAAGCATATCCCAATCCGACCTCATTAGAAGTGCTCGGCACCTTCCAGTTAAGTTCTTAGTATGCATTCCAGTCCAGGGATCTCATTTGGTATTCGTGGCATGCGATTCAAGCCAAGCATATCCCAGTCCGACCTCGTTAGAAGTGCTTGGCACCTTTCAGTTAAGTTCTTGGTATGTATTTCAGCCCAAGGATCTCATTTGATATTCCTGGCATTCGATTCAAGCCAAGAATATCCCAGTCCAACCTCGTTAGAAGTGCTCGGCACATTCCAGTTAAGTTCTTGGTATGCGTTCTAGTCTAAGGATCTCATTTGGTATTCTCGATATGTGATTCAAGCGGAGCATATCCCAGTGCGACCTCATTAGAAGTGCCCGGCACCTTCCAGTTAAGTTCTTGGTATGCATTCCGGCCCAGGGATCTTGTTTGATATTCTCAGCATGCGATTCAAGCCAAGCATATCCTAGTCCGACCTAGTTAGAAGTGCTCGACACCTTCTAGTTAAGTTCTTGGTATGCGTTCTATTCTAGAGATCTCATTTGATATTCCCAGCATGTGATTCAAGCCAAGCATATCCCAATCCATCCTCGTTAGAAGTGCTCAGCGCCTTCCAGTTAAGTTCTTGGTATGCATTCCAGTCTAGGGATTTCTTTTGATATTCCCGGCATGTGATTCAAGCCAAGCATATCCCAGTCTAACCTTGTTAGAAGTCCTCGGCACCTCCCAGCTAAGTTCTTGGTGTGTGTTTCATTCCAAGGATCTCATTTGATATTCTCGGCATGCGATTTAAGCGAAGAAAATCCCAGTCCAACCTCGTGAGAAGTTCTTGGCATTTCTTAGTGAAGCCCTCGGCATTCTTGGCATTCCCCTTATCTCTAACATGCCTGATTCAACCTCCACCCTCCAATAGGTCCATTGATGATGCATCCCATGACCATGCATAGACAACTGCCTTAAGAAGTCCCTACTCCTCTTTTTCCCGAAGCAACCAACCAATCTATCCCAAAACCGTTTGGGGCAACAAAGGCAATACCTAATCAGTCTCTAAGTCAAAATCTCATTCTTGATAGGTCTATTTATGGTAATCCCTGAAGATAACTAGTTCAAGAATCCACATGTCAGGTATAACCCTCTATCCCTTGCTCTTTCGAAAGATCACACTTGGCTCGCCAAGTGGTAATCTCTCGAGGGGCAGCCTGTGAGCACAGGCTTTTCTGTGACCCTTGGAACAATGATGACTTGTTGCTCTGACCTCACACGGTCTAGCTATTCTATTCTTGGAGGGTCAAATCACGTTTGGCAAGTACATTTTTGATGATTTTAGACCTTTGGTGGCGCTTAAATATCATTCGCATGCGTTGAGGATTAGTCGTTTCCTTTCATTCATGCGCAGTAATTTGTTTTGCAATTTTCTATAAGATTCGAACATTTTCAGCAAGTATTACTTATACTTTTGGATTCTTGACTCTTCGAGCTTTTCGAAATATCAAGAATCGCCTTAATCGGATAACCGTAGTGGAAGATATAGGCATTGGAAGCCAAAACCCTATATCTGCCATAAAATCTGCCCTAAACCTAACCCTAATTACCTAAAACCCTACCTAAACTCTAATTGCCTAAACCCTAGCAGCCACCCTTTAGCCCCCCTTTTTTGCTACCACCACTCTTGTGGCGATCACCGCCTTCGTGGTGGCGTTCACTGCCACCTGTTGTCGCCACCCCCGCCATTATGGTAGCCACCACCGCCACTGTTATGGCCGTGGAGGCTGCTATCATGGCGGTGATCGTCGCCCCTATGGCGGTCACTACCATGACGACGGTGGTGGGCTTGGCACGGCCTGTTTTAGGCCGTGCCACTTTGTTTCTCTCTCCTCTCACGATTTGGCCACGTATTTTTCCCGAAAGTTTGCCTAAGTCGGTGGATTTTTATGTGTGAGAGTATTTAAACCAATCCAAGAGAGAGAGAGGGACTTTTCTCCAGACTTTAGGATTTAGAAATCATTTTAGAGAGAAAAATGAAGAACAAGACAGAGAAAAGGAAGAACTAGAGAGAGAAAGTTTAAGAAAAGCTAGAATCCGAGTTTAATCCTCTCTAATCCTGATTCTTAGTTGTTCTTAGGCTTGATCTCGCAGCTTAAACACTAAAATCAGTTAGAAATCATAGGTTAAAACGGATTAAATAGGGTTTTAGAGACTTTTCCTCAAATACCACCCAAATAATCCATCACTATTTTCGTTGCTATTTTTGTCGCCATTCCGTCGAAAAATCACCAAAAGCTTGCCAAATGTCCAATTCGAGTCTCCCGAGTTAGATTAACGGCCTAGAGGTAACAAAACTGAGTTCCCTTGATCTTTTATTTCATTTATTGTCTATCATTGCTGTTCTTGCTACTTTTGGTGTTGTTCCTTGGTTTTTTCCTTGGTATTCTTAAAAAACCGTCGGAAAATAATCTGATCTCTACAGGGATAGCCTTCACCTCTACCTCTATAGGCTTGGCCGCTACTGTTATAGCGGTGAAGGCTATGGCTATGGAGGTGAACTCCACCCCTATAGAGGTCCAATTATTTCTTACGATTTTTGGGTATTTTCTTACCCAAATCCATAAAACCAACATTATTTGAGTGTTTTAAGTCTAGATCTATTGAAATATAATTGATTACGACTTAAAATTTTAATGATTTCGAGTTTATGGATGCAAAAACACCGGTTTCCCCCCTAAAAATGGTTTGGCGCGGCAAAGGCTATAGTGACAGCCTTAACCGCCGCCACTATAGCCTTCACCGCTGCCACTATAGCGGCCAAAGCTATAGTAGCAGCGGTTAAGGTTGTCACCAAAGCTCTTTGTCGCCAAAAGCTGTTTTTAGCCCTTTTTGCCTTGTTCTTGCGTTTTTGACCCAGATTTCAACCCAAAAAATTTCCTAAAAATTATGTTTGATCTGATTTTTTTATTAATCTTATTCTATTTTTAGATTTTATTTATTTTTATTTGATTTAATATGCATTTTAATGGCTAAAAAATGGCGTTTTTAACTAAATAAATCTAAATAAATTGTTTTCTACCAACTAAAAATTCCAAAAATATTCTGAATATATTAAATCTAATTTTAGGATATTTAGTTAATTTATTTCACCCTTTTTAGGTTGTTAGATAATTAATTAATGCCCGAAAATTACGTTTTTGTCCCGAAAAATCCAAAAATATCGTTTTCTTCACGCTATGTGTTTATTTTCCGCATTTATTTATTCATTCTTTATTTATGATTATTCCCGTATATCTGTTGCCTCATTTGGAGTTAGGTTCGAGTCGGTAAGCTCGGTTAAAACCTAATTTCGCCCTTTTATTTATTTATCGCTTTATTTTCTCGCATTAGTAAAATGTATAGGTATTCGTAAAGCCTTGTAATAATTTTATTTTCTTGCTTTGTTTATTTATCGCTTTTCGTGTGATGTATGGCATATAAACTGAAAACACCAAACAATAATCGGATTAAATCGTATAAGAACTAAGGTCACGTTTATTAAAACATAATCGGCTTGATTTAAAAATTGAAAATTAAGCAACATCATCCGAACCTATAATCTCCTTTTTAAGGTACGGTCCAACCACCCGGTGGGAATATCGTACCCAAATTCTCGATGGAGCTTAACCGGGTGGCAACTCTATCTTAAAATACGGGATTCTAAGTCTCATATCCCTTAACCCATTAATCGGACTTAATTTCAACTTCAACATCGCTTTCATTATCTATCTTCATCACGCTAAAATAAGGATCATCCCTTAGCACGCTTCATAGCGCTCATTATTTCTCTGCCCCACGCCAAAGAGCATTAAAGCTTACCGTGCGGGCGGGGGGATCGGGGGTCATCGGCTCACAGTCATATAGCCTGCCTGTGTAACTGAGATTGCCAGCGGCATCGTTGATGCCGCCGGCATTCGTTTATTTCTGACCTAGTTTAAATTCCCGAAGCTAGAAAGTACAATGCAACGAAGAAGGTCCAGAACCTTCTAAAAATAGACCTCACCTTATAACATGTGGCATTTTCACTAATAATCCAGTTAAAGTAACTATCGAGTCTAAAATTTGGACAAAACGGAATTTTCCCACAAACGCCGTATAAACCTCATTTTTAGCCATCCAACCGGGCTTCATAAATTGTAAATAATTATGCCATGTTCATGCTAACTCGGGTCTTATTTTGTTTACTAACTATGCATTTTACGTGATATACCTCGTACAACATGCCGTATTTGTGCTAACCATTTTGTGTAGGTAGATTTAGGTTAGATGAATGCTCGACCTTCGGGTATTTTATTTATTGCATATAAAAATGTATAGGATTTGGAAAGCCATGCAATTGTTATTTTACTTTCCGCATTTTATTTGTTGGATAACTGTAATAATTATTTATTTTCTGCTTTGGATGCTTGATAACGCACTAACAACATATAAACCGAAAACACAATAAATATGATGGATTAAAACCAATTATGAAAGAATGAAATTATTTAACTTGGCCAATGTAAAATAGATAATATCATCCGAACTCGGAATCTCTACTTAAGGTATGGTCTACCGCCCGGTGAGAAAATCATATCAAAATTTTCTGGTTGAATTGAACCGGGTGGCGACTCTATTTTAAGTACGGGATTTTGATCTCGTATCTTTTGGACATTAAAATATGATAAACCATTTTCATAAATCACAATCAAGTTAATCATTTTCAAGGGATTGGTCCTCTGGCCCAGCCTCGTGGCCCGTAAAACATCGTCCGCTCACAAAAGGCATTTATTCTTTTGTTTATATCGATGTGTTCATATATATTATGACTGATTAAAATATATTCATTGATATCTTTGTACAAAAGTCCTTAATGTAAACATAGCATGAAGTAAGAGATATCATAGTAGGACTATGTTTGGTGAGACCTGCTTCATGTGCAATTATAATTATGTCTAAACTATCCTTAGTCGTTGTTTCATCAAGAAAGGATATTGATGGAACAACAAGACTAGCATGTGGTCAACTCTCTTGGAAAGGGTCCAAGTAGTTAACCTCCTAAGACTGAAGGTGGTGCCTTGAGTTTGACACATGGATATTTGGTGGATATATTGGAGATCGCAATAAGATAAATACTTGGTATATATATCAAGGTGTTAGTGTTTATCTTTATGCAGTAGCTTGCGAATATCCTCATACTTGAGATGCTAGTTACCTTGTGTAGTACCGTCGCTATACTTTGGGTCATACCTATTCACTCATTAATTTAGGGTGCCACGGGTGATTACGAGTATAGTGATGACAACATGTTCGTAAGCTATGTAGTTGGAAGGAATCCATCACTCCGGATATATTAAGGAGTTGTACATGGCCACTTGTTGAAGTGATTATTACTATAAACCTCTGATCGGAGAATGTGATTGATAGAAATAGTTTCTAGTCAAACACATTATGGTAAAAAGTAATATACTTCAGTAATAAGTAAATAACTAGGACAGCTTGGAGCAACCTCGCTATTGGTGGATTAACACTTTAACCGAACCCAATAAACCAGATGGTACTAATATTAAAGAATGGAAGGAGTTCATCGCAGTAGATAACTATTGCATAAACCAGGATTAAGTCATAAGCACAAATGACATTCCGAGTAATGGGGGATGGTGGACCCTTGCTAGAGGCGTACTACAGTTGTTTAAGGTAATCGAGTTCTATTCACGGTCTAGAACCTCGGGCCAATAGTTCCTATAGAACAAGGATTGGTTAAAACTTAATAACTCAATACTTCGGGATCCTATACTGTCACACACATAGAACTTTCATTATACTGAGTAAATAACTAATAGACTTAGTCTATTACGAGAATATTAAATGTGGAATGGTTAGACTATTACCTGGTTAGACTAGAGAATTTATTTTGACTGGTAACTAATTTTATTATGGTCATAAATAAATTAAAGTGTTGATTAAAATGATTAGATCATTTTCTCATTAACCAAGATATTTATTTTGACCGATAACCAATTTATTAGGGTTATAAATAGATAAATGAGAAGGAGCTAAAAAAATTGGACAGCTAAAATGAGGGTCCCTGCACGTATAGGCCCAAGCTGGGCATACGTTGACCTGTAGCGAGGCCACCCGCGAGTTGGGTTTGCAGGAAGTCCTACGAGGCCTAGCCTGCGGCTGCCTAAATGACCCAGCTTACAGAGCAAGCGGGGTCAAACTCGGGCAGCATGCGGATCCCTTAGGATCCGTGTGTTTGTCCAAGGGCAGGATCGAAATATTCCCATGCCGCATTAAATTTAGGGAGCCCTTGCTCCCGCTATAAAAGGCTTGCTCCTCCTTATTGTTAAAACGTACCACTTCTTCCTATGAGCTCTGACTTGAGATTCTAACATGTTTTCTCAAGTCAACTTAGAAGAATAAAATTAAGGAGTCCCTTTAGTTAATATTTTTGGGTGGGTTTTGGAGTGGTCTAGCAGCTACTCAAAACTCTGCGATTCTTCCTCATTGGGAGGTTTCGACAGGTAGGGTTCGTGTGGATACTCATAGAGGCTATCCTACACTTGGAGGCTTGTGTAAGAAGGTTCTGCCAAAGCACGCTTCAACTGGTAAGTCTTCTATTTCTCCTTTAATTATTAAGTCCTTTTCTTTAAGCGTTTTTAGACTTAATAATTATCATGCTTAGGTTGTTTTGCATGCTTAGTTTATTTTATGCTTAGGTTATAAACTTGTAGTTATAACATTCAAAGTATAAAATATATTTATACTAGGATATAATTTAGAATTATGGTATGCTAACCTATGCATGCTAACATAAGCAAAGAATTTATTTAGTTAAGGCTTTAATTAATTTATATGCAACTGATATGAGTTCCTAGGGACAAGGGAAAAAATTTAAATTTTCTGCCATGCCTGTTATGCATGTTCAAAGTGACTGTTAGATCCCAACAACTTCCTCTTTCTCAACTTTACTTGAGGAACTTTCTCTCTTAACTCAGCCTCTACTTCTGCTTTTTCCACTACTTCTCAAAGAGACGGCTATATCTTAGTCTTAGCTGAAGCCTTTCACTGAGTTGTGGCCTTCTTTTACACCTTAACCTCAGATTCCTTGTTCTTCCTTTTGACCTGAGGTAGCCCTTTCTCTATAATTCCTACCAGCTTCTGATTTTCATCCTCTAGCTTGACAGGGTGGAAAGGTGTAGTAGCCGTGGTATGCAAAGTCCTTTTCTAACCAGGCTACAATGGTTGATAGTTTGTTGCATCATTTCCACAAGTTAGAGAGTGGAAGTTAGCATTATTGTACTTCTTGGAGTGAATAAGATTGAGCTCCACATTTGTCCTGGCAGCAATTCCTTCCATGCCAATCTCATATGCTCTACAAATCTCCATAATGAGATGACTATAAATCGTATGCCTTGTTGCCTTCTTCATATGATGAAGAATGTCAATAGGCCAGTTAACTTGCCTTCCTTGAGTGATAGCGTAGACCCGATCTCTTTCAAACTTAGAGCAGCTACCAGTTGAAAAAGTCTTCGGGTAGAATTACTTGGTGAGCAACTCATGAGCGTGCTTTCCATTCTGTGAGAAATCAGATGCCTTCAATTCTCCAACTCTATAATTAGCTGGAACTTCATAATCCACTAGGATTAAAAGCTCCTCCTCATCTCTAGTCTTTCTCATCTAAATTCCTTTTAGCTTCATCTCCAGCAAGATTGCAATCAGTTTAGGGGTGACATAAATGTGAGTCCCCATGACTATTGCTACTAGCAGATCCTGTCTTCCTCTAATGGTGTTCATCACCTTGTAAAATTGCTCCACCACCTGCTCGAAGCATCCGTCGGGAAGTTCAAAGAAGGCCCTAAAGTTTTGTTGTCAGGTCCACCTTCCAAAAAATTCATCATTCCTGAAGTTGAGTAGATCAATAGGGGTTGGCTATTCTACCATTGTGTTCTTCTTTTCATCCCACCCAGCAGACTCATAGATTATTTATAAATCACACAAGACTCTGCCTGTCTTGGCCCAAATATAAATTTTCCAACATGAGAGCGAGTGGTCTCCCAATCTTGAATCTTCTTAAATAGTTTTGCTAGTTGTTCCATTTGGATTTGTTGCTGAGATTTTGATGAATAAGCCATTTGAAGAACTTAAGAATTTAGGGATTTGAGAATTTAGAAGTAGAGAGAATTTAGGGAATTTAGAATTGCAAAAGAAATCTTTTGAAAGCGTGAAGCCCTTGATCTTTTTCCTTCTCTCTTAAATAGGCAAAACCTTTGATCTATGAAATCAAATTGCTACATGTAGAGCTTAAAATCAAGGATCAAAATTGAACGGTGGGATGCATCAACGGTTATCGTAAAATTGATCATGGCAAAAATTGCATAGCTATAACTATTGAATGTGGAACGTTTTAAGACTGGTTACCGCTTCTTTCAAGTTTTAATTTGAAAGTTAACCGGTTGCAGTTTTAATGACATGTCCAAAATTCAAGTGCAAGATACAAAGATTTAACCTAAGTGTTAATAGCTTAAAGTCCGATAATTTGTCAGCGCCAGAGCTGGTTAGTGAGAGATACTTGTGAGCACGGGCTTTCCGGCGACCCATGGAATGATGATGACTTGTTGCTCTAACCTCATATGGTCTAGTTGTTCTATTCTTTAAAGGTCGAATCGCGTTTGGCAATTACCTTTTTGATGATTTTGGACCTTTGGCTACGCTTAAATATCATTTGCGTACACTTAAAATTAACCATTTTTCTTTCACTCGCATGCATTAATTTGTTTAGCAATTTTCTATAAAATTTGAACGTTTTCAATGAGTCTTATTTATATCGTTGGATTCTAGACTCTCCGAGCTTTTCGAAATGTCAAGAATCGCCTTAATCGGATAACCTTAGTGAAAGTTATAAGCGTCGGAAGTTGAAACCCTAGAAACCCTAGTCGAAACCCCTAAAACCCTAATTTATCTAAACCCTAGCTCCCCTTTGTTGTTGCCGCCGGCGGCGGCGTGCCCTATGGCTGTGGTGGCTGCCACTCATGGTGGCAGTCACTGCCACCCTTTGTGGCGGTGAAAGACACCGGGGTGGCCACCCCCCGCCACCATGGTGGCGATAGCGGTGGCTGCTATGGCCATGGCGATGGCCGCCAAGGCAGTAGTTGTGGCACGGCCATTTTTTGGCCATGCCACTTCGTTTCCCCTCTCTCCTCGTGATTGAGCTACGTATTTTCCCTAAAAATTTGCCTAAGTCGGAGTATTTTTGAGTGTGGGAGTATTTAAACCCATCTAGGAGAAAGATTAGAGGACTTTTCTCCATAATTTAGAATTAGAAATCATTTTTGAGAGAAAATGAAAACAAGAGAGAGAAAGGGAAGAACTAGAGAGAGAAAGCTCTAGAAAAGCATAGAATCCGGATTAATCTTCTCTAATCTCGATTCTTAGTTGTTCTTTAGCTTAATCTCATAGCTTAAACACTAAAATAAATTAGAAATCATAGGTTAAAATGGATTAAATAGGGTTTTTAGAGACCTTTCTCAAATACGAGCTAAATAATCTGTCACTATTTTCATCACTAATTCCATCACTATTTCATCTGAAAATCATCAAAAGCTTGCCAAACGCCCTATTTTTAGTCTCCAAAGTTAGATTCAAGGCCTAGAGGTAACAAAACTGAGTTCCTTTATCTATTTACTTCCTTTTTATTGCTTGTTGCTGTTCTTGGTTTTTTGGTGTTGTTTCTTTATTTTTCTACGGTGTTTTTGGAAAACCGTCAGAAAATAATCTGACCTCTATAGGGATAACCTTCACCTCTATCCCTATAGCCTTTGCCACTACTGTTATAGCGATGAAGGCTATAGCTATAGAGGTGAACTCCACCCCTATAGAGATCTTCTTATTTCTTACAATTTTTGGGTATTTTCTTACCCAAATCCATAAAAATCAATATTATTTGTGTGTTTTAAGTCTAGTTCTGTTAAAATATAGTTGATTATGACTTATAATTTTAATGATTTCGAGTTCATGGATGCAAAAACATAGATTCCCCCCTTAAAAACAAATCTCGACGGCCAAGGCTATCGATAGCCTTGACCGCCACCGCTTTAGCCTTTACTGCTGCCACTATAGCGGTCAAGGCTATAGTGACAGCAGTCAATGCTGTCGGCATAGCTTTGACCGCCGAAATTTGATTTTAAGTCCTTTTTTGGCCGTTTTCTTGCATTTTTTACCCCGATTTGCACCCGAAAAATTTCGAAAAAATCATAAAAATTCTGGAATAAATTATATTTAATTTTAATCTGAATTTATTTATTTATTTATTATTTAAATTGATTAAATAACTATTAAATGTCTAAAAAATGCCTTTTAACTCCAAAAATTATCAAAAAATGTTTTTCCTCATAATAAAATTTTCTTTTCTGCCTTCTATTATTTGTACAATATTTGTGATTATTTGTTATTTATCGTGTTTCGAGCCATTTCGGTGTTGGTAAGTTCGATTGAGGCTTGATTTTGGTCTCTCTTTATTCGCTTTATTTATGCGCTTTCTTTACTTTTCCGCATTAGAAAAATTTATAGGTATTCGTAAAGCCGTGTAATAATTTAATTTTCTTGCTTTATTTACCGCTTTTGTGTGATGTATGGCAATATAAACCAAAAATTCCAAATATTATCCGGATTTAAAGTCGCACTTATTAAATTGTAAACGTTATTGATTTAAAAATTGAAAAGTAAGCAACATCATCCGAACTTGGAATCTCTGTTTTAAGGTATGGTCCAACCACCCGGTGGAATATCATACCCAAATTCCTGATGGAGCTAAATCGGATGGCGACTCTATCTTAAAATACAGGATTTCAAGTCTCGTATCCCTTAATATCTAAATTGGACTTAAATTAACTTCAACATCGATCTTATCAATCTATATTTATATCACGCTAAAATGAGGATCGATCCCTCAGCACGCTTCATAGCACTCGTTACTTTCCCCCCGTGCCACGCATCTCAAGCGGTCCTTGCGGGAAAGAAAAAGGTAGTCCGCTCACAATGGCTACTCCGTTGGGGAATTCCTTTTAACTTAAAATTTGGAAAATTGCTTTCATTTTCAAAATTTGGTTAAAGGATTATGATGATGTGCCTAAGTCATTTTTAAATCAAAGCTTTATTTCTTATGCCTTTTTTATCCACCGCTTAGTTAGATTCTAGGTCTTAAGGTGCCATTATTTCACCCCCGTGAAGCTCACTTGCATACCTCATGTCCGCCAGGAATTGGGGATATTTGTGGGTGGATCACTTATTTCAACAAACGTGTAATTCCCACAATTGCACTCATTTGAGGAGTGGTTGAGTTACATGGAATTAAGGTAAACGAGAACCTTCAACAGTGTCATTCCACGAAACCTGCAGTTTGAGACTATGAACCACGATAAATCTAACCATAGCAACTTCCCCTTAGGTTCGCCGAAACAAGTTAGATTTAGGTCGCATACTCTCTTGCCATTCCCTGGCATTAGAGTTAACCCTAGGTTTCAAATCGGCGTTGTGTGGGAGTCATTACGACCCCGAGCCACAGGCAAAGCAGTCTTGTGCTTCTAGGGAGGTACAGAAGGGGGTCATCCAGATAGACCTCGATTCTTACTTCCGGCTGCTTGATCATTCAGGGAAGAGGGCTATCAGGGATCTCGAGGTGTTGATCTATACCATTTACTTTGCTCTATCCAGCTCCACTCAGGTAAGAAAACTTGACTCTTAAGCTTACTTCTTTACATTGATTGCCTAAAATGTTTGATTTGGACTAATATGATTTCCTTTTCAGGTGATTGTGGCTGAGATGAAAAGGATCACGAGGGGTTTCTTCTCCATCCAGGACCTCTTGCTGGCACAAGATGCTCTAGCTATGGTAAACTTTCCTTACCTGCAAAATTTAACAAACTATGCATGATGCATGCCATAATATTTATATTTGTGTACTTATCTTTGGTTCTCATGCAGACTTTACTGGCTTTAGAGTGCAATAGGTCCACTTGAGATCTAGATGCCTCTAATGAGAGTGTTAGTTTCCTAGAGGAGCAGCTACACAGGGTCACTATTGGGGCTAACAGGGTCAAGCCACTAGAGGAGGAGCTGCAGAGGACTAGAGCTGAGGCATCCCGGGAGAGAGTGGAGGCTAAGGTAGTGCGGGGAAGTTGGTTCAGCTCACAAAGAGTAGAGCATCACCAGAGTTATCTGATTCTTTGTCAAAGGATAATGGTTCTACATATCTTATGGTGCCAGTTGTGACCTAGGTGGTTGGAGCAGAGGAGCAGCAGGTGGAAAAGCCGGCTAAGGATGTGCAGGGAGAGGTGGAGGGCCAGGAGGGAGTGGAGCTAATCGGGGATGGGGTCGAGGAATAGACTGGGGTTCAATCTAAAGATGCTGACTTGATTGCTCCTGCTGCTGATGTTGAGGTGACTGGTGATGCGACTGCCTGGGATGCTACGAGGGTGGATGAGCAGATGATATTCGATGTCTTGGACCTACTCTTTGATGCCTATGACTAGACTTAGGGCTTGCCTCAGGATCAAGATCCTCCGACGGATTAGATTAGGACTGATCTACTTTCTTTTAGATACTTTTAGCCTTGCATGGCTTATTTTTGTACAAACATTATTGACATTCAGGCAAAACATTCCTGCTTTACTTTGTGACTGTCTATATTTTCCAATTCTGCACTAAGATCATTAAATTCTGCTACTTATTAAAACATGTTGCCCTTTACTATGTTCACTGTAAACATTCTTACAGGCTTGGCTTCCTGAATAATTGACACTTTTGCAGAATCCTGGTGGTAACTGGAAATTGTATAAGCTAATACAATACAATAGGAGGGGTTTCATAACGACTGATCACAATGAGGATCACTTAGGGTTCATCATAGGCAAGTGGTTTAACCGTCAAACACTTGGAGTTCCTAATCACAAACAACTGACCCAATTTAGACTGACAAGTATTACCAAGACTTGTTGGCTAATATTAGTACTTTTGAGCACAAGCGACATGTGCTATCACGCGACTACACAGCGGGGCACAAAGTTTGATGGATCCCAACTATGAAGCGTCACAACAAATGATGCAAAATACTAGCATTTTTTAATTGAGTTCTAATTTTTTCATAGACCATTCAGTTTGAGATGATCTGTCGAACCTTTTCTTTTATTTTTGTTTTTCTTTTTGTCTTAATTTTTGCCTGAATCGCCCTTTCGGGTTTTCAATCCAGCAGACTTCTTCTGACTTTTTCATAAACCTTATTTCTTTTGTGGCTTATCGGTATTTTTGTCTTTTGTTAAATAGTACACTTGTAGTAACAATAACAACAAAGAGAACAAAATGTAGAGAAAAAATTGTTATTCACATACCTGCGATTATTTCACCTAAAGATATGAATGCAATCATAAGACCATCTTTCTTAGCAAATCATAACATGCTCATTGATGAAATTAAACTTGAGTACATTAGCATTGGTAACAATTTCCAATGGCTAACCCCTATGCCTACTGGTCCTTTTACATATTTTCCAGAAAGCAACTGACATTTTCTCTTGATGCCCTAACTTTTACCTAAGCCGCCCTTTTCTAGTTTTTAACTTAGTGGGCTTTATTTTTGCATTGGGATACCCTAAACATGATAACACTTAAGCCTTTCTTGATTCACTGGATTCACAAACTCATTTTCATCCATGTCCATAAGCTTGATTCCTCCCTTGCCAAGGACTTTCTTGATTACGAACGGTCCTTCCCAATTAGGCCTAAACTTGCCCCTAGCATCAGTGTTGACCTGGCGTAACTATTTGAGAACCAAATCACCCACCTTAAGAGGTTGCTTCGGGTATTTGACTCTATTATTGTAGGCTTAGGCCATGTGTTGCTGGTACACGTGCAGCTGGTCAAGTGCTTTGAGCCACTTTTCATCTATTGTGTTCAATTATTCGAATCTAGCCCTTGCCCAATCTGATTCTTTTAACTAAGCTTCAAGTGCCACTCACAGAGATCTTACTTCATTTTTGATAGGTAACACAGCTTTCATCCCATATACCAACGAGAAGGGTGTCTGATTGGTAGGAGTCCTCACACTAGTTCTATATCCCCAAACTACAAACAGAAGTTTATCGGCCCAATCCCTATAAGCAGCTACTATCTTGAATAGGATTTTCTTGATTGACTTGTTAGCATATTTGACTGCCCCATCAGCCTGTGGCCTGAATGAAGAGGATCAATAATGCTCTATGTTGAACTTTTCTAATAATTCAATAGTAGCTTCTTGAAACTGTACTCCATTATCGTAAACCACGTGGTGTGAGACCCCAAATCGAGCAAAAATGTGCCTCTCCATGAACTTGGCCATCTTCTTGGTGGCGATACTCGCGTAGATTCAACTTCTACCTATTTTGAAAAATAATCAACTACGACTATGATAAAATGGTGCCCATTGGTTGATGACGGTCGAATTTCACCAATTATATCTATCCTCCACGCCGAGAAGGGCCAAGGAGTAGACAAATTATGAAGCTCAGTCAAGGGCAGATGCTTTATACCCCTATGAATCTGACACTCATGACATTTCTTAACCTTTCCGATGTAGTCTACATCATTGTGGTCCAAAAATAACCCATTCTCTGGATCTTCTTACCCAAAGCCATTCCATTCATGTGTGGATCACAATCCCCTGCATGCACCTAGTTCATCATCTTCTCTGCCTCTTCTTCTGTCTGACATCTTAATAACAATCCCTCTGGGGTCCTCTTTAGGGGTGTTAACAAGTTGAACCGAGACCGAACAATGCATGGCTCGGTTCAGCTCATGAAAGAAAATGTTCGGGCTCGACTCGGCTCAAAGCTCAGCGAGCTTAGAAAATTGGGGCTCTACTCGAGCTCATTAAAAGCTCGGCTCGAGCTCACGAGTTTGCGAACCTTAATGAGCCTACTAGATATGCCCTATTGCAATGAAAAACAAGAGTGTTGCCTCCTAAATGTTTCAACTTTGATAATTAAAACTGATTTATAGCAACTCTAATTGAAAAAGGGTTGCATTAGTAACATTATATTTTACTACATTTTTTTAAAAAGTCTCAGAAAATACGTTCCGAAAAAAGAAGTCAAGAAATAAATAATTTTAAAAATTAAAAATAACATCATAATATTTTTTGTCTTAATCACTAATCAGTCATCACTCTCATTCTGTCCCATTCTATTATTTTTTCCTATGCATTTCCATATTCATCATCGTTATTACAAAGAAGTCGAAAGTGATATTAACTATTTTATAAATAATTATTGTACATGAACAATTACTACTCACCAATAATATACAATTTATTTTTGACTAATTTATTAAGTAGAAAAATTATATGAACACATTTACGAGCTTTCAAGCTAAATTTAGAAGACCTGGTTTGTCGTGCTAATATCTCAAGCTGATCTCAAACTCGAGTCAACCTCTATCAAGTCGAACTCTGACTGAGATTTTGTTGGTCCCTATGCCAATGTATTTAGGGTCAGGGGGGAATGACCCTTTTTATGGAATTTATAGACTTTTAAAAAGTCTTGTGTAACGTGTTTGATTTTAGTCTGGAGTTAATGAATCTGGATGATGCAGATGTGAAATGTAATGCAATAAAGTAAAAAGTTAAAGAAAATCAAAAACAAAGATTTTATACTAGTTCAGCCCCGCCTACGTCTAGTCCCCAAAGTTTCCTCCACCGAGCTTAAGTCTAATAGTGAGATTCCTTTTGACAGGTAGGAATCAAGCCTTTATAGCTATCTTCAGAGATGTTTTCTCCTCCGGATGTAGGATATACCACCAAAGACACCAATCTTCAGCTATGTCCTTTTATGTTGTCTCCGGCTGATGACTTCTCTTTCGGATGTAGAATATACCACCAAAAGCACCAACTTATGGGTGATTTCTTTCTCTTTAGCAGGATATACCACTTAAATTCTACCCTGATTTAAGCTGAGTCCTACAGGGATATAACACTTAAATAACCAAGTTCAAGCTGAGTTCTAATCTTAGTACTTATCCAAGTATGAGATTTTACAGTTGGTTTTATTAAATGAATTGGTTTTTGAATTCCTCAAGTTTATATACTAACTTGAGAATTCTTACAAATAGATTGGAGTTTTTGGTTATTGGAGGGATTTTGATTACTGATTGAATTTGCCTAAGTTCTCAAATGTAATAGCTACTTGTAAAGTATACAGCACCTTCTTAACATGTGAAGCTTTCCTTTTATAGGCTTTGATCATAAATGTAGCTATTGTGTACTATTGGGTTAATCTTCAATCTTCACTATTGATCAAGTATGAGGTCGCACTTCCAGAGCCACTGATTTGTTTGTTAGATTGATAATTAACCCGTTTGAATTATTGGGATTGGTGAGACAAAGTTGTTAGTTGGCTTTTATATATCTTTTTGTGCACTGCTAAATTTTAGGCACACTTTGTCAATTATGTGAGCTCCACGCACCATCATATTGGTCCAAGTGAAAAAGGTTGTTACCTTTTTCTATTTCCAAGTCAGACCTTTTATCCTTTTTTGAAATGTGTGCAACCTATCTTTTTTTCATTCTCCAAGGCAAAAGGAACTTTGACTTCAGACCAATGTGGAGGGAAAAGATAATTTTAAACTTTTTCCCTTTTGCCTTGGAAGTAGAATCTTCTGGATGTGTTCAGATTCTAACTTATCTGGATGCTTTTCAATCAGTCTTTCTCTAGATGATGTTTTTAAGGAGTTTGAAGTTTGTTACCTTTTCTAAAACTTTAATCGGATATTTTCCTCACGAACTTAGGTGTTTGATGTCTTTGATATATGTTCAGATGATATTATCCTGTACTTAGAGGTTTTGTGTTTTTGTTTTCTTCAAACCTAATCCGGATGATTATTCTGAACATAGTTTTTTTTATCATTATTTCCCAACAATCTCCCCCATTTGATGGAAACAAATACCTAAGTTAGTAAAGCATATAAATAGGGATTTATGAGCTAAGTATGATTCTTGATACTTAGTCATTTATAGATTTACTCCCCCATAATTCTAGTATCCTAACTCCCCCAATCTTTTTGAATTCTGGCTTCTAAGTTTTTGAAGTACAATTACCGGTTGTACTTAGAAGCAATTTTTGAATAAGTATTTTCACTATATATACTTCTGCTATTAACAATGGTTAACATCAATGAAGTTCTAGATTATAGATTATAGAAGAATATAAGTGAAAAATATTTGAACTAGCTATTACAGATTTTTACAAGAAAAAATAGTTATTCTAATCTACTCCTCTTTCCTAGAAGCTTCACCTTCCTTACTTTTACCTTTCTCTGTGCTCTTCTCCCCCATTTTGTTTGCATTAATTTGGGGGTCCAAAACTATGTATGATCTTTGATCCCAATTTTTCTCCCACACTCCGGAGTAAATAGAATATTCTACATTACCTGCTAGACGCTTTTCAATAATAATGTTTACAGTTGCAGGAATGAGATGAAGTGGTTTGATGATCTTTCGGAGCTATGAATAAGACTTGACAAGGTCTGGATGCATTTGAAGTGCATGTTGCATGTCTTCTTCTTCAAATAATGGAAACAAGGCCTTAAGCAAAGTGGGCTGGCATTTATATCCAAAGAACCTGGTTTTCCCAATATGCTGGATCAGATCTTGAAGGATTGGGAGGAGTAGAGTTTCCGAAATGGTAGATGAAGTTCCAAAAGAAGAAGGAGCAGCAAGAGATAATTGAGTCATTCTAGAGCAAAGTTGTTGAACCTCCTTAGTGATTGCATCCTTGGCATTATGAATGCTTATGTTTATGTGCCAGAGTTCGATATCAAAACTCTCCTTCCAATTATTGATGATCTTCTCAATTTTGCAGAGATGAGTTTGGAAATCCTTGCTCATGCCTTGTACAACTTTCTCAAGGAGTTTTTGCAACTCCTTTTTAAGGAATTCTTTGAGCTGCTCCTTGAAAGCTTTTTGCTCATCAATAAGAGTTGTTATTCCGGAAGAAATCTCTTTAGATGATCCGGAGAGAGCATTGGGAAGGAATTTTTCCAAGGTTTCAAACTTGTTGTCCATATATTCCTTGATTTCAGCTTTGAGGTCGGTGGAGGTTGTAGTAACATGCCCCATTATGGTTGCGCTATTATTATCAGCTCCGGTTGTAGCTTGAGTTGTAACTCAATTTGCTTCTAAAATATTTGAAGTGAGCTGATTTAGTGCCAGAGTGACTTTTAAAAGTGAAGTTTTAGCGACTTGATCGGTAGAGGGGAATTGATTTACCCTCTTTTCAATGTTCTTCATTATTGTCTTTATCTCCCTTAACTCTGCTTTCAGATTTGGAGCCATGGATTGATTTCTTAACATGTTTTCCATAGATCTCACCCTCTGGTATATTTCTTAAAGCATAGGCTTGAACTCATCTTCTCTTTGCCCTTCTAGAGTAGCATGCTCCAACAGGTTTAATGTCATTCTCACTTTCTCAGCTCTAGTAGGTTTTGGATTTGTGATCTTCTTTCTAACCTCACTATTAGTGGAGGATTCTTCCTTAGATCCGGAGCTGCTTCTGGTTTCAGTCTCCTAGGAGCTGGAGGATTCTTCTTATTGAGGCTTTTTAGGCTCTTCTACCTCTTTATCCACCCTATCCTTCAGAGTGGCCTCGCCTGTTGAGTCCACTACATTACTATTCTGATTAGGTCTGAGACCTTCTCCCTCCTCTGGAGCATGAAGTTCTGGGTTAGGCTTAACTACCTGAGATGCATTTTGGGTGTTTGCATCTAAGTTGCCTTGTTTATCAGTGGCATCACCAGCCATAGCAACATTAGTATTTGAGTTAGGGTCAAAAGTTACCTCATTTTATCCACTTCTTCAATTACTGGCTTCAGGTTTATTTTCCTCTGAGCTTTGGGTTTGGTGGATCACGCTCTCTTTGCAATCAGTGCTTTCTCAACTGAGCTTCCGGCCTTCCTGACCTTACTCTTCTCTTGCTTTTCCTTTTTCTGGCTTAAAGCCTTCTCTTCATCCCACGTTTCACCAAAAGACAACTTCCAGAAGTTTTTCTCCAGAATTTCTTTACCTTCTACTGGCTCTTGTTTAGTAAGATCTATTCCATTTTCAACTAAGATTCTGGTGATAGGGCATCCATGGGAGTATTTGTGCTGCTGGATGTAGTGAATTAGGAGAACTAACATGTTGACAGCTCTGCTCTCCATCCAGTATTGGAGGACACAATGATGGAAGGAAGATGTAGTGTTTGGGAACCCCCTCCGGATCAGCACAAACTTGGCCAAGATAAACTGGAGCAATCTTGGGGTTTTTGGCCACAGTGTTGACCATTTATCTCCAAAGAATCCCTCTTGAAGACACATATTTGGATCATACTTCACCATTTATTCATCCTTGTCCTTCCTCATCATTACTCCTTCATTCTTCATATTAAAATGAGTGACAAAGAATTCCAGAGTTCGAGTTATCACTTTACCTTACACGGTAATCTGGAGTGCATCATGGTAGATGTGAGTTTTGAGATTCTTATAAAAGTGTTTTACGAGAATGGGGTATATTGGGTTGTGCATCTTAAGGAATTCTTCTATATGTTGATCTTTAAGGAGTTGGGCATAAGGTTCAGTGGAGAACAAAAAATTATCCCCCAGGAAATCGGATGGGATAATGGTGTCTGAAGCAATTTGTTTTACAAGAATAAAGCCTGTATCACGAAGATCTTCCACTTTAAAGATGTTCATTGGAGGAGGAGTTGTCTTTTTTTTGAGTGGTTGCCATTTGAGAATGAAGGTTAAGAAATTTTTAGGGTTCTAAAAGCAAAATTGCAAAGTAACAGTAGATTAGTTGCTCACGTGGAGAGGAAGAAGGAATTTGGGGGGTTTTATAGAATTTTTAAGGTGAGGGTATAATGGTAATCCGAAAGCTGTTAAAATTAACTGGATCAGTGATGTGGCAGTTAATTTTAAGGAGAGAGGTTAATGGCGTTTAAATCGGAGAACTAGAATGGTTTATTTTTATAACAGTTGTAACTTTTTACCTTGTGTGCTTTGCCCAATAAGACGTTTGAATTCAAAACGTGCACACTTACTTTTTCGAGCTTTTACTGCCATTTGTCACTCCTTATTTGCTGAGCTGGCAATATTCCTTCCAGATTCAAAGTTAATTGACCTTTTCTTATCTTCCTTGATTTATGGATTTGTAGAGGACTGAAACAACTGCTACTTGTCTTCCGGATTCTTCTTTGAATTGGATTAGACATTTTAATTTCTTCCCTTAGCTTGTTCAATTAAATTTACTTAATGGCGTAGTAAAGATGTCTACCCTTTGCTTATTTGTTGGAATGTAGACCAAAGCTACATCCTTTTTCATGACATGATCTCTAATGAAATGGTGCTTGATAATGACATGATTCATCCTACTATGTAGCTATGAGCGGGCAAGGTTTTGAAATGGGAAAAAGCATGCAGGGTGCGGTGCACGGGGCGCTTTTGGTGTGGTGCAGTTTGAGGAAACCGCGGTGTTGCATTTAATGTGTGTGTGCCTCTTTTAAAATAAAATGCTTGATTTTATTAAAGAGAAAATGATTTTAATATTTTTCATGTAATCTCATTGAGCATGAATATCGTGCCTTTTTCTGAGCAAAAAATGTGATTATATTGAGAAATATATTTACGTATTTTATTAGGAAAATATATTTTTAAAATCAAGCATTTTACTTTATTTAAAAATAAAATAGAGTCGCCAGCCGATTCAGCTCCACCGGGAATTATGGTATACTGGTCCAAAATGGAATTTTTATACAAAAAAGAAAATGAGATTCTGAGTTCAGATATGATAGGTACTCATATTGTTCAAATCATTTAGGTTAATTTTGAAATTTTGGGATTTGTGGTGATTTCTGCATTACAATGGCTTTATTTGAGAAATGAATTCAAGAAATAAGACAAGCATTATAACGGTATAGTAAATCGATATTCGCTACCGAAATTTTGGCAGAGTGATGGCAACAATTGGGTTTTGGCCTGAAAACTCGGATAGATTTTCCTCACATTCTAGATGTTTATCTGTACCTGCGAGCTTATTTACAGATATTAAAGGCTATGAATTTGACCGAGTTTCATCTTGAAAGAAATTCCAGGTGTAATCACCAAGTTCTAATGCTTGCCTTATTGCTCTTTATATAGATGAGAAGCTTGAATTAGTCATTGAACTTGTTTTGGCATCTTCTTCAAATGTACAGCTCAACCATTCACCTGTTGCAAATTTAAATCGATCCATTAAGAGATAGAATTGCATTGTTGTGAAATAGGAATGAATTTGTTGTGAGAAGGATTGAAATTCGCTGGAATCTTATATTGTTTGTCTCCTTGATGCTGGAATTAGAGAGATTGAGGGCGTCATTGCTACGTGTCATCTTCCCATTCCTCTAGTACTCTGCTTGATATTCATTGGCACTATGTGGCAGGAGATACGCGCAACAATTGATCCATTTTGACTTTGTCTTGTTGCAACTTTTTCTCCAGACAACTTTTATTTGGTAGCGCAACTCTTTAAACCTTATCGCTTATTAATTCTTTTTGTCTTATTGATGAAGTGTAAGCATTAATTTCTACGAAAGTAAGACAAACAAGAATATCCTTTTTTTGTCCAGGTGGACAAGTTAGCGCACATTTGTTATATGAAGTAACTCAACCAAATGATATCACATAAAAACAAAGCTGGAATATCAACTAAATAACCCGCGCTGAGTGAATATTACTCAGACTAAAATCTAAGTAAATATACCACACCAAACACACTAAGCTAAGTTATAGAACTAAGTCAGCCAAGTTAACCCTACCCTGAGTTCATTCAACCTGCTAATTAACTTAATCTAACTAACTTAACATCATTAGTGATTTAATTATCTTAACTGATCAAGTTTGAAATGATTAGAACTTTTTAACACTACTCAGTTAGCTCCACTGAGTCAGTCCAACTCGTGATGGATCCAACAATTTTCATTAATTCAAATTGTCGAATTTAGTGTGTTTAATTGAGCATTAATTCATTGTATATTCTTTGACTAGACATATAATGGTTAAATTTCAGGAAAACATCAAATTGAGGATAACACATTTTTATGTGATTTTATCATTTCTCAAATTTCTTAGAAAAGGCAAAATTCAAAATCATTACCTTTTTTAGGAAATATGATATGAATTAATTCATTAAACGAGCAATACAACTAGAGGGATGATCAATCCAAGACCTCTAAATATTATTCAATGGAACAACTCGTGCTAACTCATGAGTCATAACGATAAAACCTCTAGAAACTAATGAAAAGAGACAAGAGATAAAAAAAAAATTGATAACAATCTACAATCCGAAATAATTGAACCAAAATAAGAATAAATGTTGTCATTTTCAAGCAAACCATGGTGAAGAACACTATTATCCATCTCAATCACAATCAGCGGTGGAGACAGGGGTGGGGCACGTGCCCCACCTTCACTGAAATTTCCCCCCTACCCCTATATATGTGTCGCAGCCGCCGACGGCCATTGATGGACTACTAAACTCTGCAGAACCCTAGAAATTAGGGAGGAAGATGATGTCTTCCTCTTATTTTTTTAATTTAAAATCCCAGCCCAAAACGACGTCGTTTTGGGCTGGGATTTTAAATTAAAAAAATAGATTTATATTATGCAAAACATGATACAGAGGCTTCTAGTCTTCTGTTTCTACTCAAATTTCAATTCCTTGGCCTCCTCACTCCCGTTCTTTCAATCGAAAAATGCCGCTCCTTGTCGTGTCGTCATTGTTTCTCTTCCTTAGGCCAGGTCAGTTTTTTCTTTCTTTAATTCTTTTGTTTTTTAAAAACTGAATTGAAATTGAATATTTGAATTTTAGGGTTACCTATAAAATTTGATATTATGTTGATAATGTTGAAATTCTGTATAAATTGAACATGAATTAGCTAAATATATGTGAAGTTGAAAATCGAAAATTGAATTTATGTGTCTATTGTATGTTGAATTTGTTGAATTGAATTTAGTGAAATTGTTGAATATGTTTATTGTTAGTATTTAGTATTAGGAAGAATTACAATTATTAGTATTGAAATTAAATTGTTTTGTTATTGTGTTGTTGTATTTTAGGGAATATAATTATTGATTAGAGACATGGACAAATTTGTAAATCAATGGAAAAACGCACAACCCAAACCACCATCAAATAGTAGTGAAGAAATAAATGTTGATAAATCTAGAGAAAAAAGACCCCGAGAAGACATAGTTATTTCAAATGATGATATTATTGGTGATCCGGGGTTACGAAAATCAATTGAAATTTACCCTTATAAGATGCAAGATTCATTGAGAAGGAGATATTTAGCGAAAGGCTATTGTCGACCATTTCGTCATTAATTTCCACAAAATTTTTATGGAGGGAAAAATAGAAGGTTTAAGCATGATTGGCTTAAGAAATATGCTTGGTTAGAATATAGTATATCTAAAGATAGAGCATATTGTTTTTATTGTTTCTTATTTACAAAAACTATCGACTCAAGTTGCACTAGGTCGGGGTCAACGACATATACGGATGTTTGATTTAAAGATTGGAAAGATGCTCTCCGTTGCTATAGAACACATGAAGGAGAAGTAAATAGCAAACATAATAAATGTAGAGTTGTGTTCAATGCATTCCAAAATAGAAAGGGGAATATAGATAATGTGTTGGCATCTAGAAATGTTGTTATGGAAAATGAATATCTTATTAGGTTGACAATGGTTGCGAATGTTGCTAGATTTCTTTTGGAGGAAGGTTTGGCTTTTAGAGGACATGATGAGTCTGAGAATTCATAATGACGAGGCCATTTTCTAGGACCCATTTATTGGTATTGTAGGCTTCATGAAGAGATAAATAAGGTCATGTTATCTAATGCTCCTAAAATTAACCAATTGACTTCTCCTACAATTCAAAGAGATATTATTGAAAGTTGTGCAATGGAGACAAGAAAAGTTATATTGAGTGAGCTTGATGACAAGTATTTTTCTCTTTTGATTGATGAAGCCCGAGATAGTTCAGTGAAGGAGCAAATGGTTATAGTTGTGAGATTTGTGGATGATAATGGATTGATCACAGAAAGGTTTCTTGGAGTGGTTCATGTTCGAGAGACTTCGGCACAATGTCTCAAAAAAGGTATTGATGGTTTTTTTTCAAAAAATGGATTATCACTTGCAAGACTTAGAGGTCAAGGCTATGATGGGGCTTCTAATATGAGAGGTGAATTTAATGGCTTGAAAACACTCATTTTAAAAGAACACAAGCATGCACATTATATTCATTGCTTTGCTCATCAACTTCAACTTGTTGTTTCTCTTTCGAAGGAAAAATATGTTATGGGTCTATTTTTAAAAACTCTTTCTATGATTGTGAATAATATTGGATCTTCATGTAAAAGGAATGATGCTCTTAAATAGTTGCACTATGAAGATACTATAGAGAACATAGAAAAGGTTGAGATTTTAACTGGAAGTGGTAAGAATCAAGAAATGAGTTTAGCTCGACCGGGTGATACACGTTGGGGTTCTCATTATAAGACATTGGTTTGACTCTTTGATATGTGGGATTCAGTGGGAGGCGTAATGTTGTCATTAAATGAGGATGGTAGTGATGCCGATATTCGATGCAATGCTGGGGGTTTGCTTGATCAAATGTATTCATTTGAATTTGTATTTGTTGCAAAGTTCGTTATGCATATTTTGGAAATTACGAATGTTTTCTCAAACGTGTTACAAGCTAAAGATCGAGACATTGCAAGTGCTATCCATGTGATTGGTGTGGTGAAAACGAAATTACAAAAATTTAGAGAACAAGGTTGGGATGATTTGTTCAAAAAAGTCTCTAAATTTTGTGAAGAAAAAATATTAAAATACCCAATATGGAGGCTAATATTTCGGGTCGTACTAAACAAATGGTTGATGGAGTGCAAAAGACTAATTTACGCTATTATCATATGGAGATCTTTCTAAATGTGCCATATTGTTTAATTTATTCTAATAGATACATATGACATTAATCTTTATTCTTATTAATTTATGCATATTCTAAATTAATTATATTCGTAAAATGCTAGGTGATTGACCTTATTGCAACAGAATTCAACAATCATTTTACTGAGGAAAACACATATTTACTTCAATCCATGATGTGTTTTGATCCTACGAATTCTTTTGCTAATATTGATAAAGAGAAGTTGATTCATCTTGCTAGGTTATACTCAGAAGATTTTACTCGTGCGGAGTTGATAGAGCTTGAGGGTGAACTTGACTTTTTTAATGATGATGTGCAATCAAATAAAGCTTATTCCGATAATCATGATTTTGGAGCTCTTGCACAGAAGATGGTGGAGAAAAAATATCACAAAGAGTATCGATTAGTGTATCGACTTCTTGAGTTGATATTGGTCGTACCCGTTGGAACTGCTACTGTTGAGAGATGTTTTTCTGCAATGAATATTGTCAAGATCGATTTGCGGAACCGGTTGGGAGATGACATGCTTTCAGATGCTTTATTATGTTATGTTGAAATTGATACTTTTAGTACCACTGACAATAAAAGTATTATGCAATGTTTTTAGAAGTTGGCGTCTTTAAGAAACTTATTGCCGCCTATTACTGGTTCTGCTTCATGTCTATGTCGGTGAACAAAAAATAATTGTTGACTTTTTTAGCATTAATTGATTTTTAGTAGACTTTAAATGTGTATTTAATTTAAGTTAGCTATATTGTCCACTTTTATATGATTTAATTTATTATGAGTTGAACCGAATTTTATATACACTATTGTGCCTCACCTGACTTGAAATCCTGGCTACGCCACCAATCATAATAAGTGTGTAGCCCATCTCTTTCATCCATGACATTGCCTCTCGTACTAAAAGAGCTTCTGCCTCCACTATAGAAAGAAATGAAGGTAAATAACCAACTTTTACTGCAATAAACTGACCTCCTAAATTTCTCATCACTATCCCATAGCCCTCATCATAAAAACTAACTATATTAGAATTACATTTGATGTATAATGTATATAGGGGCGGCGGTAGAGAGGGGTGGGGTGGTCCTCCAGCCCCACCCTATTCGCCGAAAAGCTCAAATTTTTCCTTTATTTTCTGACGAAGCCCCACCTAAGAAATACGCCGAAAAAAATGGCGTGAAAAGAAAAGAGAGAGGAAATGAGCCTCTGACCCAAGGAAGAAGAGTTTTAATTTATAAATAGCCCCCACAGCTTGTAGGGTCCATTTTAAAAAGTACTGAAGTTTTTTTACTTGGGATAAATGCTTTTCATCTCAAATTATTATACCGAACTTTTATTAATCAATATAGTAGCTTTAACATGTACATATAATTATATTACTGTTTTTAATATGTTTTTCATTTTCATTTAATCCAATTGATAATCTAATAATCCATCTCCTTGTATTAGAAAAATATAGCTAGCCAACTATTTTTTATTTTATGACTTTGTATTTTAATTTTACAAAATAAAATTGTGAATATGACATTTACTAGTAGTTAGAACGTCCGGAATTTAAAATCGTCGATGGCCATAGGCAGCCCCACCCCATTTTGGAGTTTGGCACCGCCACTGGGTGTATAAGGTGGTTTCCAAGCCAAATTTTGCTGCCTCCCAACATTAAGTAAGTTGTTACTTAGATCTATTGAGACCATATCTAGTCCCGTAGCATTTTATGCTAAACCTATCAAGCTGAAGACACCGCCTAATGAGACTTCTTGCCACTGACTTAGAAGAGCCTTTGCCATCCTCCATGCTGAACTAGGTTGAGGGTAAATATGTTGCCAAACGACTTTGTTCCTTGATGTCCAAATAGACCACAGGATGCTTAATAAAATCACAAGATTCAATTTGAAACAAAATGCCAAGTAAATTCTCAATTGTATCATTACTTGGAATATGGATTCCAATATTATCAGGTTGCCAAACTTGTCTTGAAAAAGGGAAATGAAGAAAAAGATGAGTTTTATCCTCATTCAAGTAGCACAATGGACAACAATAATTCTCAATCACATGGTTCCGAACCAGGTTGACACAAACCGGAAAATGTTGGACACAACTCTCCAATAGAAAATTGGGAATTTAGATGTGATTTTAAGATTCCACAATCGGCTCCAACAAAAGTTTGTATTCTGTAAGTGGCCATTACGGGTAATAGAGAGAGTACGGTAAACACTCTTATCGGAAAAATAACTCGAAGCTTCGTAAGACCAAAAAGCTGAAATCGCTCCTTGGATAGATAGGTAGTGTAGTAGCGTGGATTAAATTAACTTTATTGATATAAAACAATGAATTAATTTTGTCAGTATCCCATTGTCCATCACGAATCAACCAAGCAACGTTTTTATTACGAAGAAATGCATTGTCCTTAGAATTCTTCTCTCCCGACTGACCAAAGCATCCCCAACGGTAGACATTTAAAGACCATTCCCCACCCGCCATTTAATATGATCTTTAAAAAATGCCAAGGCTGTAAACAAACTCTGCCACACATAATTGGGACTCGTGCCAAGCCGAGCCTCTAGGATGGGGATTGAGAAATTTGTAGAGAGTTAAGTTGATTGCACTGTATCAAAGCTTCAGTGGTATCTTCAAATGGTGGTAGAGGTCTTTTAATAAACTATGGATAAATTGTTTCAGTTTTGATTGAACTGAGAGTATAATCTCAACCACGGTCTCACAATAGCTCTTTTCCTTAAAAGTCGTTAGATATCCTTAAACTCACCATTTCTTCTGTTATACTGGTCAATAGAGGTGTTCAATTGACAGGCTGGGTTGGGTTTGGGCCGGGCTTAATCAGGCCTGCAAAAATATAGCCTAGTCCAGGCCCAACCCTGCCCACTTTAATAATGTATGGGCTTGGGTCAGGCTTGAAGATAAAACTTCATTTCCAAGCCCAATCCGACCCGCCCATAAAATAATTATAAATAAATATATATAAAATTTAAAAATCATATTGTTGTTGTATGCGTGTTCCTAATCTACATTCTTCTGTTAATTAGTTCTGTTGTTTAAAAAGGTAAGATTTTGTATGGGTTTACACTTAGATAATAAAAAGAAGGTGGGTCATGTGTTAAACATTTTAAACTTTTAATATATATATATATATATATATATATATATATATATTTGGGTCGGGCCGGGTCGACTTGGATTTTTATATAAAAACTAAGTCCAACCCATTTTATGTTCGGGTTTTAGCGGGTTGGGCCTTGGCGGGCAAATAGTAAAATATGTTTACCCAAGCCCGCCCATAAGAGTCGGGTCTGGGAGGGTCAGGTGGGCCTCGGGCCACGTGAACAGGTTTACTAGTCAACGAAGATCAAGTCTACCAACTTTCAAACCTTTCTTGCACCTTTTAGGCCCTATTCTTTTCAACTTATAAGTAGTTGTACTGAACTGAACGATACTGAACTGAATGGTACTGGACTGAATTGAATGATACTGAAACTGAAAATACTGAAACTGAACAATACTGAAACTGAAATTGAAGTATAATTAATAATATAAATTAAAATATTAATATATATTAACAAAATAATTAATAACACTATAAATAATACTTTATATTATAATAAAATTATTAATTATTACATATAATAATAATAATTAAATTTACCATTATAAATTATTGTTATATTTATTTTATTATGATTATTATTATGAATATTATTATTTTAATTATTATTGATATTTATAAAATATTATTATATTTATTTATTTGTCCTATAAAATTATCCATCGTAAAAATAGTAATTAATAATTCTAAAAATATTATTATTAGTCACTTATTCTTTGCTATTATTTGTGATTACTAATATTGATTAATCATATTAATATAATATATAAATATAAATAAATTGAATTTGAAATTGAAATGATATTATTATTAATATTCATTACTTTTTATTATTTATTATTTATGAACATTAATATTAATTAATAATATTGATATAATGTATATTGAATGTTGAATACTGAATATTGAATACTGAAACTGAACTGAACTGAATTGAATGATATTGAACTGAACTGAACAGAAAATAAGTTGAAAAGAACAGGGCCTTAGATCCTTACAGGTTGGCGCACGTAAAGTGGTAGAAAGTAATCACTGTCTCCAAGTTATCAACTCACCTTTTTGAATATGTCTAATATCTTTTTATGTTGTACGGATTGCCTATTTTTTGGATTATAAAGCCTATTTTTTGGATCACAAAATGTAAAAGTCTATCTTAACGGATTGTCTTCACATAAGTTGTTTAGGGATCTGAGCTTTCTTTGCTCTGAAATACGTAGATACTTTCCTTCTGAGAAATGTCTTCCAAATTTGTCATTGTCTTATAAATATCTATCTTCCGAAAACTTGTATTTCGAAAACAAATTACAACATTTGTTAATGGAGCTTGTAATTAGAAATTTTGAATTTGTACAGATAAAATTAAAGATAATGGTAAAATTATATTTTTTTATTTCACCTTTAACATTTTATTTAATTTTGAATATATATTCTCTCATTTTTTTTAATTTTACCGTTGACTATATATCCCCTTAACGTTGGTTTTGTACTCATACAATTTAAAAGTGCCAATTACTAATTCTTTGCATTATTAGTAACTGATTAACTTAAAAATCAGGAAAATAATTTGCATTATTTAACTAATTAGATAAAGTAGAAAAGTACAATTTCATCAAGAATATGTCAAAAGGAGTTGGATCTGCTAATAAAACTGCAAGTCTTGTGATGAAAGTGGGCTTCAATAAAATAATTTTATAAATAAAAAAAATTAGTTATGTTTAGTCTAATTTTAGAAATTGGCAAGGGTGTGAGTGATGATTAAGCCACAAAATTAACTCTGCAAAACTGTATTAAACAGCTATATTCATGTACATTAAACCACCTATTTATTATATTAATTAACCTCTTTAATTTTGTAATTATCTTACCAACATATAATTATTAATCCCAACACAAACCCATCTCCAAGATCTCAAAAAAAAACACGCAGAATTTGTAGATGTCAGTTAGTTGATGTCTTCTGATGAGGATAGACACTATTTTTCCATTTCTAACTGGTTCAATTCTTATTTATTTATTTACATCCCAATTCCTCTTTCTTTGTACAAATGCAGCAGCCATTTCAGGGTTGCGAAACGGTAAAAACCGAACCGAGTCAGGGGCAAAAACCACATCTTTAGAATGCCATGTCACTGTCAACTCCATTCCTAAATCTTTCAGGTTCGAAAACCCAAGACTCAAAAATGCATATGTTGCTCTTCAGGCATGGAAAAGAGCGATTTTTTCGGATCCTGGGAACATGACTTTAAACTGGGTTGGATCCCATGTTTGCAACTACACAGGTGTTTTCTGTGCACCTGCACCCGACAATTCATCCATTCAGACAGTAGCTGGGATTGATTTAAATCATGGTGATATTGCCGGACATCTAGTCGAAGAGCTTGGACTTCTAACCGACATTGCATTGTTCCATGTTAATTCGAACAGATTCTGTGGAGTTCTCCCGAAAAGTTGGAAGAATCTGAAGATTCTGTTCGAGCTTGACGTAAGCAATAACCGATTTGCAGGGAGATTTCCAGAAGTAGTTCTAGAACTTCCGAATCTAAAGTTTCTTGATCTCCGATTTAATGAATTCGAAGGTAATGTTCCGAAGAAACTGTTTGACAAAGATTTGGATGCGATATTTATTAATCATAATCGGTTTGCTTTTGAGATACCTGAAAATTTCGGGAATTCGCCGGTTACTGTTATTGTTCTAGCAAACAATAGGTTTCGGGGATGTGTTCCGTCAAGTTTCGGGAAGATGTCGGGAACATTGAACGAGGTTATAATGATGAATAACGGGTTGAATTCGTGTTTTCCGGAAGAAATAGGGATGCTTAAGAATTTGGAAGTATTTGATGTGAGTTATAATAAGTTGAAAGGTGGATTGCCTGAGGCGATTGGGAAACTGAAGAGGTTGGAGATGTTGAATGCGGCGCATAATATGTTGTCGGGAAAAATTCCGGGAAGTTTGTGTTCTTTGCCAAAATTGGTGGATTTTAGTTTTGGGTATAATTTTATAAGTGGAGAGCCTCGCAAGTGTTTGGAATTGGAGAGTTTTGATGATGAGAGGAATTGTTTGAGGAATAGACCAAGGCAGAGATCTCGTTTGCAGTGTAAAGTGGTTCTCTCTAAGAAAGTTAATTGTACTGCTTTTGGTTGTCATGGCACTACTTCACCGCCGCCGCCGCTTTATTTCCCGCCTTCGCCTTCACCTCCTCCACCAATTTATTCACCACCCCCTTCCCCTCATCCGCCTACATACTCACCCCCACCGCCATCACCTCCCCCTCCACCGGCATACTTACCTCCTCCGCCACCACCACCTTCCCCTCCTCCGCCGGTTTACCCACCTCCCCCTCCTGCGCCGGTTTACCCACCTCCCCCGCCACCACCTTCCCCGCCTCCGCCGATTCACTCACCTCCCCCACCACCTCCTTCCCCTCCGCCGCTTTACTCACCACCACCACCACCACCTCCGCCTTACTCACCACCACCGCCACCACCTTTCCCACCTCCTCCGGTTTACTCACCACCCCCGCCACCTCCTTCCCCTCCCCCACCGGTTTACTCACCGCCGCTGCCGCCATCCCCTCCGCTAGTTTATTCGCCACCTCCACCACCCCCGCCAATCCTCTCACCTCCCCCACCACCAAGTCCCCCATATGCAGGGCCGATTCCGCCAGTAATAGGAGCACCGTATGCATCTCCACCGCCACCATACCTTAATTTCTATTGATGGATTGATCTTCAAAGAGAAATCCAATTACTCTATACTATAGATATAATCATCAAGAGAGCTAAGCAAGCGCAACTTCTCGTGTAACCATCAAACAAGAGGCCAAGATAGTGTGATACTAAATCGTTCTAATCATTAACTATGTTGTGCATCACCGGAAATTGTAGGATCAAGAAGCTTTTTTCTTATTTGTTGTTCTCTTTTTAAAATGAGATGAGCCAGGGAGGGGTTTCTGAGTTCTAATAAGACGGAACACGTAGATTTAGGGATAGATAGGCAAACAACAAGGGTCTGAAAGTTTTTATTTAATCAAACGAGATTTACTTACTATAAATACTTTTTCTAGATTAGCCAATGTTTCTTTTCATGTACTATTATCAGAGTTCATTAGTATATCAGCCCTCGGTTTGCAGCTACATATATTTCACCGTTATAGTACTCTAATCAAGGTTATATTTCATCTCAAACAAGAAGAAAATGTAGACCAATCCAATTTTGATACACATGGATATATACATTTTAAAAGAAAACATTAATGTAATCGGATAGTAACAAGGACAGAATAAAAGTCTTAGCTGCTAGATCCTCTTTTCTGCTTTCATGTTAAAGATGGAATTCCCCCAAACCTTGCCATTGATCCCAAAGGCTAGGCATCTGCAACACATTCAAAACCCTCTTAGAGCATAAATAGATGTTCAAAAAACCGGAGTTCGTTTACCTCGTGTCCAATGAACATATGCATCAGTATCACAGCAGCAACCATTGACCCTGAATAAAGATCATGGGCTCTGCATAGGGAATTCACCATAACTGCAGATTCAAAAAAATTCACCTTAAGGGTACAGGAAAAATGCATTAACTAGAATAAAGCAAAACAGGTTAGACAGCTAACCTCAAACAAAGCAACTTATCTTCGTGTATTTTGTCTCCTCAAATAAGGGTGACCCAGTGCACAAAGGCTCCCACCATGTGTATCCAGAAGTGAGAACTTCGAGCTCAATGATTAGTAATTTGAAATTTTGAGGGACTAGGGATTGAATTCTGAGCGAATGTTGATATCACATGTATATGGGCCTGAATGGCCCACCAAGTCGAATCACTTCATAAACAGCCCACTTGGAGGCAGTTACTCATTAAAGGCCGAATCTCACCTTAGCCTAGCACCTAGTAGATGAGTGTCATAGGCGGTTATCCTCTTCATTCCATTACCCCGGAATTCTAACTTGAGCATCCGAGAGACTTCACCGGCAACCCGACCAAGCCCTTCTGACCTTTTCTTTATCTTGCATATCACCTAGCTTTGGGACTGTGACATCATGTCTAGTGGCAATTCATATGGCGAGTAGCTAAAGGAAGAGTACTTCTAAGTGACCTTTAAACATGGCTAGTACTGAAAATGTGATTCCCTATTCAACCGTTCAATCAAAGAAAACGCGGAAAAAGTACATTATCCCCTAAATGAGGGTTCACTTCAGGAGGTAAAGGTTGGAGCAAACCATTATTAGACAAGTCTTCCAAGCTTTTAATATCCTGTTGCAAACGAGTGGCACGAAAAATTGCATGATCAAGAACTAGAGGATCGTCTGGTATATTCTGCAGAAGAGTAAGCAAAGTCTGCCGATAGACTTGGGTGGCCAATAATGGCCTAGCAACTTGCCGATTTTTGCATAAGATTGCGACCTTAATAACGTGCTTACAGATATTTCCTAGCCTCGAGTAAGGACAGTCACACATAGAAAATTCTGTACCAGGATTCCAAACTGTGTATGCTAGATTTCTATCGGTTTGAGATATGACTTTTGCGAATTGGAGATTTTGCTCATCCATAATCACATCACTGTCAGAAATATGCAAAGCCTCGTACCAAGAATTAGTTAAGAATGACTCGTCCCTTAAATTTGTGAAATACCCAGTTTCTATACTGTATTGATCTAACAAGTACAAGGAGTGAACTTTAGTTGTTAAAATGTGGATCAACCAGTCAATTCTTGTCCAGAAATAACTATGGTTCTCATCGAAGATCTTTGATTTTAACCTTATGTGATAGGATTCAATTGCAGCCAGGGGCTCCACACCACTCACAGGGAGAGACCTTATACCATTTACCCACAACTCTGCAACATCAGAAAACATCGGATTATCTCTCAAACATTGAACCAACGATTTTTCAGCCATGTAGGCATGTTGTTCCACTATACTGCATTCTATGCATTTTACAGTCGAAAGTTTGAATTCGTGTTCAGTTCCGTAATTATTAGAATCTTACAATTCTCGATACGAATCTTACGATTCGATTCAACCCCAAATCGATTCGAACCTATGGGTGAATCTAAATTCATCCTGAATCTTACGATTCAATACTGATTCAGTGGCGAATCGGTCGAATCTTACAATTCTTACGATTTGGTCAATTCACGAACAATAATAAATTAAAGCATGGTAGACGCATATTATTTTGAAGATGACGAATTAAAGATTTGACTCAAAGTAGCCAAAGTCGATTGTACCACCAATTAGTTGTCAGAGCGAGGAGAAATCCAACGCCACATCGCCAACAATGGACTTCGGGCGACGGGGTCGGAGACTAAGCGGTGGAGCGGTCGTGCGCTGAAGTGAGTAACATCTATGTTTTTCTTAAAAATTAGTCTCTAATTTAGGAAAAGTAGAAAATAATTCCATTCTAATCGCAAAACATTCTTACCTCAAATAATGATAATGATTTATGTTCAACATAAACTTTTCAAATTCTAGATCAATACTAATGTTATTTTCTGAATATAAAAATCAAAGCTAAACTAAAAATACATTAATTGGCTAAACTTTTATTAAGATTATATACAGATAATATATGCATCAGATTTTTATTTTAAGTAATTTTTTGGATACATATCTTTTAATAATAAACTTGCATATCTAGACAAAAATTTACTAGTATCTCTAAGTTAAACATTCTAAATGTTTTGTTTATATTATTTTATGAACTCCAACCGAATCTTACAATTCGATTCAATTCACGATTCTCGATTCACAAAATTTGGATTCCGATTCTTGATTCAAATTCCAATTTGACAACCATGTTCAGTTCTTACATCTTGTCCCTCAACGTAGTATCTCCCATTTATCAAAGCTTGATTTAAATAAATTCCACATGTGAAAAAATTCAATAAATGTGGTCCATCGGGTTATTACAGATAAATGATTTACACACTGAAGTGAGTACTAAATCTTATCAAACACCGGTAGTTATTGATTTGTCCTAATTCATAGCAGTTATCAACCAATATCAAAGTCTTTCTCAGGTAATGTGTACATGGATATAAATAAACATACAAAGAACGCAATACGTTGTTATGAAGCTACATAAAAATATTGTTTTACCAGCCTAAGACAAATTGACTTAGGACCAGCGACTGTGCAAATATTAAAATACGAAAAGGGCATAGAAGGTTAAGAAACACCTCTTGTAACAGAGGCAGTCAGAAAAGTATAACTTCTTTTCTTACCATATCAAAGAGTAAAATGGTAGATGAGATCAAACACAAAAGAAACACATACCTATATATGGTAGCCACCTCCTCTTGAAATAATCTATAAAGATGCTTTGGTCAACATATACTTGCATGAACTCTTCAATTGCATCTATTGCATTTGGCCCACTTCTAGTAGAATACAAAATACAGCCCAAGTGCTTAAACATTTCTCGTTGCACGTCCATGTTGCAGCATTTCTTTACGAGGCTTCTAATCAAAGAACGGCGAAGATTCCAGGTACACAATAATACCCGACAATGGAAAGCCTCTCTGCATATATGCATGATGTTGCGTTTACCTTAATTTTCTAAAGGGCAAATACATATGTTGCCCCCTCAACGAGGCACTACACACGTGTGCCACCCAGACTTTCAGAAGTTCCAAATAAACCCTTGAACTTGCAAAAAGTGCACCAGTTTTCCCCCTCAATGCCACGTGTCAACTTTTGGTAGGAGAGAGAAAAACTAGAAAAATCGCATCTTTGAAATGTCAAACCAACCAAAAACTGACACGTGATAGGGTGAACTAGGTCAGCTTTACCAACTGAATGGGGAAAAGTGTAACACTTGAAAGTTGAGGGCAACACACAGCGCTTAGAGCCAAATTGAAGGGGCATCATATGTATTTGGCCTTTTCTAAAACAAAACTTGAGGGACTACAGTTGAGAAATTACCTAATGACAGAAATGTCAAGTGAAGGATCATCCACGAAAAAGGTGCTTGGCCTCCATTTTGGATTCTTAGTTCGGACCTTTTCAGCTAAAGAACCAAACCATTTGTTGATATCTTGGCTAACAAATGATGAGGTAATGACCCAAGCCACAGGAATTGCATTTCGAGATGAATCAAAAACAAGTAAAGTATACAAAGGATACTGTAAAAAGGAAAATTAGTAAATCATTATTGGGCACCACGAGCATAACCATAAAAAAGTTCAAATATACCTCTATGCACCTGATAGGGAGTGGATATGGAAACAACAGAAAATTGAAATAGAACTTTAAATATAACTCAAAAGAGGAATTACAAGCTAAATCAGTAGTCTAAGACTCTAAATAGATTAAGAACAAGAACAAAAGAAAGATAATGAACAAAGGATAACCTTTGCTCCCCCAGGGCTATGCCCCTTTCTCAACTCACAGGCTAAGAACCCAAATTAACAATATTCCCAAAAAGCTATCTCTATTTCTCCTAGTAATTCTACCAGCACCAAAGTTCCTAATCTACTTTTAGCTACAGAGGTTTCAAAGCCAAATTTCTAATCAATCATGTGAACCACTATAGACAACATTGCTAATATATTTCTTGTAGTTCATTGATAGGAAGGAAGAGTATAATAGATATTACAATATATAAATAAGGAAATATAATCAATATAATTCCTATGATAATGTCATTGATTTCTCAATCAACCAAATCTCCTAATTAACTATATTCCTGTCAGGTAATGATCTGACTTAGCTAGTGATAAGAACAGAGAAGAAGTTTTAGGTTGGGAAGAAGAAATTAGGAGGGAAATAGAGGAATATTAGAGGGAAAGAATAGAGAGAGAGGGAGAGTAGATTTTGAATATTTCATTGATATTGCTGGAGTATTCCCACAGCCTATATATAAGCATATTCATGCGTTTTAGGTGATTACACTAGAGGACAAAATAGCATAACTACTAACAGCTAGCAATCGGGCCATAGGCTCACTTAGGGAATTTAAAAGAAAGTAATACAATTGAAATTTAACTAACATAACCTCCTTTCCCGCCATCTGTTTTTTTCCTCCTTTGATACTTAACAATACCTCCCCCTCGAAACCATTCTTGTCCCCATGAATGGTAAAACAGTGGAAACTGTCTGCGAATGAAGTCAGCATCTTCCCAAGTGGCATCTATGGTAGCAAACCCTTCCCACAAGATTAAAAGTTGCAGAACCTCTCTGTCCTGGATCATAACATGCCTGGAATTAATGACCTTAGCTGGAGTCACGGGTAATAAACCATTCTCTATAGGAGGGATAGTAGAGAGAGCAGTAGAGGTAGCAGCTGGTTTCTTTTTGAGCAAGGATACATGGAAGATGGGATGGACCTTGGAAGTAGGAGGCAATTGGAGTTTATAAGCCACTGCTCCTATCTTAGACACTATCTGGAATGGACCAAAGTACTTAGCAGTTAACTTGTGGGAAGCCCTGTAGGCAATAGAGTGTTGCCTGTAGGGTTGGAGTTTGAGATAGACCCAATCTCCAACCTGAAACTCCCTCTCACTCCTATGCTTGTCAGCATTTTGCCTCATCCTGTTCTGGGCTTGAGCCAAAGAATCCCTTAGGGCCAGATCCATTTCTCTTCTCTGTTGTAAAACCTCTTCCACAGCAGCTACAGTTGAAGAAACAGCAGGAACTGCTGGTAACTGAGGTTTAGTGCCATAGAGAGCCTGAAAGGGACTCATGTTGATGGCACTATGATAAGAACTATTGTACCAGAATTCTGCCAGGGCCAACCAATTAGACCACTGCTTGGGTACCAAGAAACACATACACCTCAAATAATTCTCCATGCATTGATTAACCCTCTCAGTTTGGCCATCAGTTTGGGGATGGTAAGCACTGCTAAATAGTAGTTGTGTCCCCAACAGTTTCATCAATTCCTTCCAAAACAGCCCCGTAAAAATCCTGTCTCTATCTGATATGATGGTCTTAGGTAGACCATGTAACTTAAACACATTGTCCAAGAATGCCTTGGCCACGGTGTGCGCGGAGAAAGGATGAGTCAGGGGCACAAAGTGAGCAAACTTTGTAAATCTATCAACCACCACTAATACAGTGTCAAATCCCTTAGACTTAGGAAGTCCTTCCACAAAGTCTAAGGAAACATCCTGCCAGGCAGTTGCGGGTACTGGAAGTGGTTGAATTAAACCTGGACTTGCACAATGTTCCGGTTTGCATCTAAGGCATACATCACATTTACTCACCCAAGCTGTAACAAAGTCCTGGAGATTAGGCCAATAGAAGTTTTGTTTAACCCTGACTATAGTGCCTCTTATGCCCGAGTGTCCTCCTAGAGGCGAATCATGACAAGCTTGGACTACTTTATCCCTTAGTGCACTGTTCTGCCCTATGTATAGCCTCCCTTTGTAATACAACAAGCCCTTGCTCAGACGGAAATTCTTGACCCCATCCTGCTGTATGGTTAACTCCTTTATCAACTTGAGTGCCAGCTCATCTGTTTCATAGGAACCTTGTACCTCCATCACCCAGGTTGGTATAACATTTGAGATGGCACACAGTTGCCCAACACTTCCTTCCATTTGCCTAGACAAGGCATCAGCCACTCTATTTTCACTTCCCTTCTTAAATTGTATAGTATACTCCAAACCCAGTAACTTAGCTACCCCTTTGTGTTGGAAAGCAGTATGGAGTTTCTGCTCTAATAAGTATTTGATACTCTGGTGATCTGTTTTGATTACAAATGAAGAAGCCTCAAGGTAAGGTCTCCAAGTGGTTACAGCCAGCACTATAGCCAGCAGTTCCCTCTCATAAGTAGATAGTTTCTGATTGCGGGGGCACAATGGCTTGGACAAAAAACAGATTGGCCTATTGTCCTGCATCAGCACTGCACCAATACCACTCCCACTAGCATCACACTCCAGTACAAAAGGCTTACGGAAGTTAGGGAGAGCTAATACAGGAGCTTGAGTCATCAATTGTTTTAGCTCATAGAAGGACTCCAAGGCCACCTTACTCCACTGGAAATGATCCTTCCTTAACATTTCAGTCAAGGGTTTAGCTATAGTCCCATATCCCTTCACAAACCTCCTGTAGTACCCAGTCAGCCCCAAAAACCCCCTGAGCCCCTTGATGGTCTTAGGTACAGGCCAATTAACCATGGCAGCAATTTTATCAGGATCAGTAGCTACCCCTTCCTTCGAGATTATATGACCCAAGTAAGCTATTCTTTGAACTCCAAATTCACACTTCGACCTCTTGGCATACAACTGATTCTGTTGTAACACCTGAAATACCGTTTCTAGGTGTAATAAATGTTGCTCTAGCGTTGGACTATATATCAGAATATCATCAAAAAACACTAGGACGAACTTCCTTAGGTATGGTTTAAACAGGGCATTCATCAGGGATTGAAAGGTTGCTGGGGCATTAGTCAACCCAAAAGGCATCACTAGGAACTCATAGTGTCCTGAATGTGTTCTGAAGGCTGTTTTGTGTACATCCGCTTCCACCATTTTTATCTGATGGTAACCAGCCCTGAGGTCAATTTTGGAAAATATTGTTGCCCCATGTAATTCATCTAATAACTCCTGAATGAGGGGAATAGGAAATTTATTCTTTACAGTTCCTTTATTAAGCTCTCTATAATCCACACAGAACCTCCATGATCCATCCTTTTTCTTAACTAGCAAGACTGGTGAGGCATAGGGGCTCTGGCTGGGTTTAATCACCCCAGCCTTCAACATTTCCTCAACTAACCTCTCAATCTCATCCTTTTGAAAGTGGGAATACCTATAAGGCCTAATGTTAACTGGCTCCAGGCCTGGTTTTAAGGGTATAGCATGGTCATGTGATCTGTTTGGTGGTAATTTGGTGGGTGGTGCAAATAAGGGTGTGTGTTTGGTAAGTAGGTATTGTATGGGTGTCTGAATGGGTGTGTCAGGGTCATTTGGTTCCTGTTCTCGGCACTTCTCTTCCATCTCAGGTTTAGAGACCATTACCAAGAGTCTAGAGGTAATTCCTTTCCACCCCTTGGTAATGAGTTTGCTAAGGGACCTCAAGGACATCATTCTTAGTGCCATTTCCTCCCTCATACCTACCAACTCCACCTGCTTACCATCCTTGCTCACAATTAACTTGTTACTGGTGAAATCGAAAGTAACTGGAGTGTAAGTCCTCATCCAATCAACCCCTAGTATTATATCATAATCTCCCAACTCCAATACTCTTAGGGTAAAACTGAATTTAGTACTTTGCATACTCCAATTACAATCAATACACTTGTGAGTAACAGTCAATGTCCTGCCATCAGCCACAGTTACAGGAACAGGCCTAATAGGAGTCAGTGGTAACTTAGCATCTTGAGTTAGCTTAGTATCTATGAAACTGTGGGTGCTACCACTATCAATTAAGATTAGGACAGGTTTCTTATTGAGAATACCTCTTAGTTTCATAGTAGTGTCTGTCAAGCCTCCATCAAGTGCATTAATGGATAACTGCAGCTGCTCTCCCTTTTCACCAACATCACCTTCCAATTCCCCTTCCTCAGCCGGATCTAGATCAGCCGGTACAATCTCCTCTACCTCCTCCCCTTCCAAGGTTATGGCCATGATTTTTTTGCATTGATGGCCTGGAAAATACCTGTCTCCACACTTCCAGCAGGCTCCAGGTATACGTTTTGTAGGGTTGGGTGTTTGGCTAGAATTTGGTTTGAATTCTGTAGGTTTTGGAGTTGCAGTAGGGGTAGGTTTGTTGCTCAGGTCAGGTGAATTCCAGGTTTTCAGGTTTTGGTTAAATGGCTGTTTGTAGGATGGTTTTGGCTTCATAGCTTCTGCTAGATCCTTCACTAAGAGCTCCTGCAACCTTGCTTGTTTAATGGCAGTATACAGATCTAATGGTTCATGGATCCTGACAGCAGATCTGATCTCAGGCTTGTGCCCTGCTATAAAACTTTTCACATAGAAAACTTCCTTCAGTTCAGGGTGCTCCTTCTCCATTCGCAGTTTCACCTCCTCAAACCTCTCTTGGTAATGCAATACCGTAGAGACCTGCTTCAGGTTACTAAACTGCTCAACAACTTCCTGCACTTCAATCTCCTTGAATCTCTTAATCACCTCCTCTCCAAATCGCTCCCAGGAAACATCAGGATGATATTGAATCCAATTCCTGAACCATCTCTCTGCCCTTCCATTCATGTATAATCCAGCCAATTCTATTCTCCTTTCCTCCAATACTTCAAACAACTGAAAATACTTGTTACATTTCGCGATCCAATTTTCTACTTCTAATCCTTCAAACGCAGGCAGATCACATTTAGGAAGGAGTTTGCTAAAATAAGGATTTCGGTTTATAGGTGGTTCTGTGCTAGATCCAGGTCCTTGGTAGCATCCAAGTAATCCCTTACTAGATGGTGTTTGGTTGTTAACAAAGAATTCTGAGTTCTCTGTTTGGGTCGAAAGAAGGGGTGGTGTTTGGATGGGTTTAGGAAAGGTATTTGGAATTGGTTGATTGTTTGGATCGGAAGGATTAGATTGCAGCATGGCCTTCATAAGTTGTGTGAGTTGCGAAAGCTGTTTGGTTGTTTCCCTGACCTCCTGCCGAATCGATTCAGCAGTATCCCCATGACTTTTCTGTAAATCTAACAGATCGTGCCTCACGCTATCTAACTTACTATCTTGTTGTTGAATTGCTGCTTCCAGCTTCTCAAACTTCTCAGCGTTGCGCTCATCGCGATTATTCATCCGATCAGTGATGAACTGAATTTGTTCGTTAATAGCTTCCATTTTCTGCGTCGCGACAGTTTTCTTAACCATCAACGGTGGCCGGAGGACGTCTGCTTTGATACCAACTGTCAGGTAATGATCTGACTTAGCTAGTGATAAGAACAGAGAAGAAGTTTTAGGTTGGGAAGAAGAAATTAGGAGGGAAATAGAGGAATATTAGAGGGAAAGAATAGAGAGAGAGGGAGAGTAGATTTTGAATATTTCATTGATATTGCTGGAGTATTCTCACAGCCTATATATAAGCATATTCATGCGTTTTAGGTGATTACACTAGAGGACAAAATAGCATAACTACTAACAGCTAGCAATCGGGCCATAGGCTCACTTAGGGAATTTAAAAGAAAGTAATACAATTGAAATTTAACTAACATAACCTCCTTTCCCGCCATCTGTTTTTTTCCTCCTTTGATACTTAACAATTCCCTTATTTGTATTCTAACAAATCAGATGACCCGTTACACAAACGCGAATAATGCAAGTATCTGAGCAATAAATAACTAAAGCTCATGTGACATCATCTACCTTCCGAGTGAAGTTTTCGGCAAAGAATTAAACAACTACAAGATGGTGCCATCTCACAATTTTCATTGTGATAACTCGATGCTATTAAAAAAAAGACTACTACCAACAAAACCCCAATAAATATTGCATAAATTTGGACTGAAAAGAGTAGATGTGGAAAGATACATTCACAAAGCTCTAACTCCTTTCCATGTCCCAGTCATTATTCTTGAATATTTCAAAACTTAAGTTGTAGAAGATAAACATTCCAAAGTTGCTGGCTTCAGATTAGAATTGAAAATGTAGTTTTTCATAAAGAATGAGAGAGAACAAGCACGCTACCTTAAGTTTCTTCAAGCCAAATGCTGAATGAGAAGTTATAGACCCATTGTTTCCAAAACGAAGCATCTGCTGCAATTGCCAATCTGTCTGAGTTCCCAATATAAATGGATCTGATCCAGAATTATCCTGGAAGAAAAATACTTGCTTTCGATGACGCTGCACCCACAGTTTTATACTACAACCATCATCTTCGTGCAATTTGTGAGAAGCATTACGAACAACCCTCTCCATGTTCCGAACATCATTCCTGGTTAGAAAATCGTCGCGGTTGTGGGGTCCACCATGCCCCTGGACTACTTCTGAATGATGCTGTACTATAGTATCCAAAGATATGCCAACATGAAGCATTGAAATTATTTTATGGCGCAACTCTTCTGAAATCCGGGGGGCATACATAGCTCTTGTTCCAACAGCATCCAGATCAAGTACCCCATGGCATGGGGCCCCGGTTTTATCCACGTGTTTTCTTTGATTATATATAATAAGAGCCAGATGGGGTCGAGTATATAAGCGTTTGACATTGAAATGGCAAAGACAGCCTCTCATCATATGGCGTCTTCCAGGCCTGCTCCCCTTTCCATTTGCAGGTTTTGCATTCGACCCATTCCCTATGCCAGATTCAGCATCTCGGTAGTCTTCAGGTCCATATGAACACCAATATCTGACAAATGGCAATAATAGCCGTTAAAACACAAAATACTACATTTTGAATAATAGTACTTGTATTATATTGATAGAGAGGTAAGTATATATAAGGATTACAATATTCAAACAAGGAAACATAATTACTCTAATCCTAAATAATGGGTTATTAATTTCTTACCTAATCTCTATTCATCCTATGTATATATATATGCGTAATCCCGTATTCAATAACAAACAATATATTCACAATGTAGTCTATTTGTTTATAATAACAGCAAATAGAATAACTATTATTGTTATATTACAGCAAGTATCTCCTAACTGGAGAATCAACAATGGTAATTATGATCTATGCTAAAATTGCTCTTTCCTGGAACAAAATCTCATTTCGGACAAAAAATGGTTGCTGAGACTCAATTCAGAATAAACTTCATTCAGATCAGCTCAACATTTTCCCTAACTTCCGAAGTGAGGTCAGTATTTCAAGAAGCTGTTTGCAAGGAAAAATTTTCCCCCAATGGCCAATCCAATCAACAACACTACTACACTGTAACATAAAACTGAGAAAGAAGAAAATTATTGACCTACAGTGTATATTCAAGATAGCCATCGACCCTTGGTTTGCTTATGCTTCCTTTAGATCTCTTCCTCCTTGACTCAATGCGGAAGCTAGCAGGGCATTCTGCATTTGAAGATTCTCCTTTCACAAAATCTTCGACTCTTGAATATGGAATAAGAACAATGTCATCGCCAACTTGGCGGCCACCACCTACTTTTACCCACTTGATATGGGCAGCAGAAAACTCGGCAAAAGGGGGATCTTGCACTGGTAGATTAAGGATGTCCTCCATTCTTGGCATCTGGGATTTAGGATGACGAACAATAATTTCACACAAATGACAGCATAACGCTGATTTGAAAGAAGGCGAGATTCAAATCTCTCCGGATCTAGATATCTTAAAAAGTGAATGACTACTGCAAGTATGTTCTCATTTAATCATTTAAACTCCAAGTAAGAAGATTATTGTATTGAAAAAAGAAACTCCAGTTACTTAATCATGCCAAAATTCAACATAGTAGAGTACTGCAGTTTTCCAACAAAAGTCAATACCGGATGAGGGTCAACATATAAGCAGTAAAGTGACTAAATTCCAAGTAAAACGGCATAACCAACTAACCAACTAAGTCTTAAATTCCACGCTAGATGGAGATGGCTACATGAATCTTCCGACGCCGTGAAGTTCAATCAGACGAGACATAAACAAATTCCGTATATATAAGAACACTACAGTAACCACGAAATGTCAAAATAAACAATGACTAGAAGAAGGTTTGAGTGATCGGCTCTAAAATTTGCGATAAACAGTTTGAACTAATAAGATGAAAGAAAGAACCTTTGATTCATGGCCCTTCATGCTCCTTCTCATTGGTTGAAACCCGAACGAGACCCCTATTTACTCCTGCAAAATTGATTCGATATAACCAATTTCAAAAAGAGAGAAAAAAAAAACAGTAGCAAGAGAAAAGAAATGGAGCAGAAATCATAATACGTAGCTCATCGAAATCTAATGGAAATCAAAAGAAAAAGGAATTGGAATTCATACTAACGATTACTAGTGAACTTCAATTTGAGAAATTTTCTCGCTCTGTCACTCCGTTCCTGGGAAAGTTTGCAGAACGGCAATGGAAATGTTCACATATGGAGTACTAAACTGTGGAAGCCAGCACAGAACCAAAGGGGCTACTGTCTCTGTGCAGAATAGCACTTGATGCAAAACGCATTGTCGTTATTGGAAATAAATTACAACTTTGTATTTCTCAATCTTGTTGAAATCGAATCGGACGTGGAAGCGATAAAGTTAGTGGTTCACAGTTTTATCAGTTCAATTGACTTGAACTGTAATTCAATCGTTTCTTTGAATTTTTTAAAAATAAAAAATAGATTTATCCATTATAAGTATATATTTTTATGAAATAAAATAAATTAGTAAATGATAATAATAGTAATAGTAATATTTAAATATGACATGATAAATCAAAATCATTAAATTACCTGTTAGAGAAGCAAATAAAAAGATAAATATTAATAAAATTATTATTATTTTTTATATAAATAGATAAAATATCTTAATAGCATCGTTACATATTTAAAATAATAAAAATTATTTTAAAAATAAATAAAAATAATAAATACTAATTATAAATATTGATTTAATCTTATGAAATCACGTGAGAAATAAATAATAGGGTAAATAATTATAATCTCTCTGAGTTTTACACTAATCTACTACTACCTCCCTGAGTTTTGCCAATACAATTTAAACATCTCAACGTTTCGATTTCATCCAAGTACCACCTCCTACCATTAAATTCTATAATGTTTCCATCCAAATAAGTGATATCTTCACAAAATTGCCCTTATCTTTCTTTATTTAGTCATTTATATTATTTTGACAATCATTTTATCTCATTTATTCATCTTACTTTCTCCTCATCATAAGTTACTTCTCTTGTCATTTATTTATTGATTTATAGCTAAATTATGTGCTGTTTACCGTAAACTTATAAAATAATTTAATAAAGGTCTATACTGTTTATTTTCCAATTTGGATAATTTTTTTAAAAATTATCTTTGTAGAATAATTATTGATCATTTTACGTTTTTTAGGTACCGATGATTTACTTCATGATGAGTTATTTTTAAAGATTGTTATTTTTGTAATAAAATGAAAAAAAAAATGTGAACAGTTATATGAAACTTTTGAAGGAAATAGATATATATAAAAAATGCAAAGACTTTTATAAATAAAATGAATATCAATATACGAACACAAATGTAAGAGTAGAGTATGAGAAATGTAAGATAGAATTGTCTCTTTTTATTATTAAAATGAAGAACACATACACCTCAATTTATAGTCATTTAGGAGAGAATGACGAGACATAGGTTATAGGATTTATTAGGCTTAATTAGTCATCCAATTAATATAAATATAAATATTATATTTATAACACTTTTCGTTTGGATGACTATGCAATATGAATATGCCTCGTTAAAGCCTTGCTAAGAAAAACTCAGTGAGACAAAAACTTAGCGAAGGAAAAAGAGTACAATATACTTCCCCTCAAAAATACAATCGTGAAAGATATCTGTAACGAACCGAAATTTCCAAAATTTGCTTATAATAAATTACTATGGTATTAAAATATCATAAAAATTATTTTTGTAGTTATTATTATTGTTATTAGATATAACACATGAGGAAATAAGAGCTAATTAAGTAAGAGGGATGAATTGGGCATTTAATTATTTGTCCAAGGACAATATTGGAAATTAAAAATAAAATAAAATAAATACATTACAACCTCTTCTCTTCTTCTCCATCATTTCTTCATTTCCTTCTCCTCCATTTATCCCTTATCAAATTCTCCCTAATCCAAAATTTCCGATTTCTTCGATTCAACTTCGAATTCTTAATTCTTGTTAGAAATCGATCCTTAAGTCCTCTATCATCATCAATTTCAGTCAATCAAGACTAGAAGAGGAGGATTTCAGATATTAAGATTCGGATGAATAGTAACCCAAGTTTGAGGTGAGTGATTTTTTGTGAAATTAAAGCTTAATTAGTAGAATTCATGGTAGATTAAGCATATTTATGGTATTAGGAAGTTTATTTATACAATATCTTGATAGAATTATATATGGCTATTGTAGAGGAAGCTAGTGCAAGCAAATCAAAGGCAAAAGGGGTAGAAGAGAGCTAGAAAGAGCATAGAAAAAGGTTTGTGTCTCGAATTTCGATTTCTCAATTTTTCAGAAAATTTTCCAGATTGTATACCTGTTTTGTTTTAATGTTTTCTCTCGTTATATAAATCCGATTTGAACGATTCTTGATTTTATTGATATCTACAGAAAGTAAGGAATATATGTTCAGAAGAAACCTTATTGAATTTCATTCGATTTCAATGTGAAATTTTCGTTTGAAGTTGAGTCACGAAATCTGTTTTCGGAAAATCTCAGCTTGGTACATTGTTTAGTATTTTGATCATAACTTTGGTTATAAATTTGGATTTCTGTGATTCTGGTGGCTTTGGAAAGCTGAGACATGTGTCTAATTATGTTTAGAGGAAAGTTCTTCGATTGGATGATGTTTTAATAGTGAAAAATGCAGGGGAAGTCAGGTTACGAAACCTGGAAAAATTCTGGAAAGTATAAATATTGATTTTATTGAGTTTTAATTGAAGTTTGATGCTTAAAAATTTGGGATTTGGATTTCTTAATTACTGAAGTTATGTTGAATTATGATTGATGGTTTATACTGGAATTTTTATGATGTTACTTTGATTTATTGCCCTTATTAAACGAGTAGAATACGGGTCAGGTAGATTGGCGCCAATAAAGGGGGTACAGTACAGTACAAACAATTGAAGCTTTGGCTTCGGGCTTTGGCCGATATTATGATATATATATATATATATTGATATTGAAGCTTCGGCTTCGGGCTTGTCCGCTCCCGTATCCATTTTACTGTTATTCTGGACTTGTTTACTTTGGGCAATATGTGGTTAAAGTGTTTGGAAAAATTGGGTACAAATTTGATTGTACTTTGAAAGGATTACTATATAAGTTTTGTGATTTGGTTCCATAAAGTTGGTTAATTTGTTTTTGACTAATGAACAATTTTGGTTTCTATTTTAAAGTGTTAAAAATGTTCAAAGTTGTTATATTTCTTTTATGGACACCACTAAGCAAATTGCTTAGCGTGTAGTTTTTTTTCTACACGTAGGTGGAGAACTTGTAGATAGCTGGGACCAAAGTGGAATAAGTGGATCAGCTCGAAGAGCAAATAAGGAAAGACTCGAGGTGGATTTATAATTTAATGTAATACTATGGTTTGTAGAATAATGGCATGTATTAGATAGTGTGAGAAATATAAAGTGGTATTGAGAAATATTTGGAGAATAATTAGCATTGAGAAATAATTTGGAGTCTCAAACATTATATTTGTATTTGTAAATATATAAGTATTGAACTTTATATTGTGGAGTAGAGTTGTTCATTGGGTGTTTATAGTACCTGTGGCGCTCCCTATAGGGGGGTGTTACATTTATTGGTATCAGAGCTGATGTTTAGGCGATTCTAGGACTAGTATGTACATGCCATTTAAGATATAAATATGTTATGTTAGTTGTTTGATCCACTTTGGTCCAATTTTCAGGAATAAGTTATGGCTAGTAGTAGTCACAACCAGAGTAAGAAAGAGGATGCTGAGAGTACGGTCCGTATTAGATAAGGGGATAAACAAAGACATGAACCTCCACCAGTTCATAGCTTTCCTGAACAACCTACTCTAGCATAAGCTGCTTTACTTCAGCATATGACTACTGAAATAATCACACAAGTACTACGAAACATACAAATCCCTCAAGTTCTTGTAGTACCTCATGTTGAAAGAAGAGAGGAGAGAACTCCTCTTGAAAGAATCAAGAAGCTTCCGACTGATGATTTCAAAGGGGACACAGTGAATCCTGCAATTGCAGAAGATTGGCTTGATCATACTAAATGGTGTATGACTAGGCTTCATTTTATAGATGAAGAGAGATTAGACTGTGTGCAGGGTCTACTCAAAGAACAAGCTAGGACGTGGTGGGATAATATTGTAAGAGAAAGGCGACCCGGAGAAATCACCTAGGGTCTTTTCTTGGAACAATTTGACATGAAGCACGTTAGTGAACGATTCAAGGATGAGCAGAGGAAATTGTTCTTGTCTTTGAGACAGGGAGGAATGACTGTATCAGAATATGAAGTTCAATTCCTCAAACTCGAGAGGTATGCTCGTGATATCGTTGACAATGAAGTAAGGCGATGTAAGAGATTCGAGGATGGGCTGAATGATGAAATTAGAGTGCATTTACTTGCACAAAGGATTAGGGTGTTCAATGACTTGGTTGATGCTGCTACGGGCATTGAGAAGATCAATTCAGATAGGCAACAAAGAATGGCTAAAAGGTCTAGATTTCAAAAGGGATCACAGGGTCTAGCTAGTTCAGAATCTCCAAGTAAGAAACAGAAGGGAACATCAGAACAAACACAATCTCATTTCAGAGGGTTTTCACCGAGACAAACCATAAGTACGGGATCAGTGGCTAGTGTACCTTCAGGTCGAGGCAGAGGAAATATTCCACAATGTTCTAATTGTGGAAGGATGCATACAGGGGAATGTTGGGGAAAAGGTAGACTCTGCTTTAAATGTGGCTCAAGGGAACATTTGATTGCAAATTGTCCTCAAAGACAGATAAGTACATCTGCACCTGCAGTAGTTCCTACTCCTACAATACAAGGTGGAAGAGGAAGGGGAAGAGGAAATGCTAGTGGTTCAAGTGGACATGATGTGGCTCAACAAGCACCGCAGACTGGTAGACCGGGAGGAATGGCGCGAAGTTATGCATTCCGAGGGCCTAAGACTAGAGAATCTACCGAAGTTATTGTCGGTAAATTTTCATTCTTTAATCACGATGTTTATGCTTTGATAGATCCTGGTTCATCTCATTCATATATATGTACTGCATTAGCACAAGAGAAAGGGTTGCATATAGAAGAATTAGGAGAAAATATTGAAGTGACTAATCCTTTAGGACACAGTATGATAGTAAATAATGTGTACATGAATTTCCCTATTATGATTCAACATCAACTTTTCCATGCAAATTTAATTGAGTTACCTTTCCAAGATTATGATGTTATCTTGGGAATGGATTGGTTATCGGAACATCGGGTTGTGGTGGATTGCAAAAATAAAAGAATGTCACTTCAAGTTTCTGATGGAGAAGAAATAGTTATCGTGGGGGAAAGATCAGATTATCTCTGTAACATAATTTTTTTATGAAGACTAAAAGGCTGGTTAGGAAGGGATGTCAGGCCTACCTATTCTTCAGAATTGCAGAATATTCCTACGGTATGTGATTTTCCCGATGTATTTCTAGAAGAACTACCGGGTTTGCCACCAAAAAGAGAGGTAGAATTTACAATTAATGTATTGTCGGGTACCGTACCAGTATCCAAAGCACCATACAGAATGGCATCTGCTGAACTGAAAGAGTTGAAGATTCAGTTGCAAGAATTGTTAGACAAAGGATTATATGCCCGAGTATATCCCCGTGGGGTGCACCAGTGTTGTTTGTTAAGAAGAAAGATGGGTCGCTCCGATTATGTATTGATTACCGGGAGTTGAATAAATTGACAGTGAAGAACAAGTATCCATTGCCAAGGATTGAAGACTTATTTGATCAACTCATGGGTGCCAAATACTTCTCCAAGATTGATTTGAGATCGGGTTACTATTAGATGAGAGTGAAAGATGATGATATTGCAAAGACGGCTTTCCGAACCAGATATGGGCACTATGAGTTTTTGGTGATGCCATTTGGTCTAACTAATGCACCGGCAACATTTATGGACCTTATGAACCGTGTCTTTTATTTATATTTAGACAGGTTTGTAGTGGTTTTCATTGATGACATTTTAGTGTATTCTAAGTCACGGGAAGAGCATGATCAATATTTGCGGATAGTCTTCCAAACTTTGAGGGAAAATAAATTGTATGCCAAACTTAGCAAATGTGAGTTTTGGCTTGAAAAAGTTTCTTTCTTAGGCCATGTTGTTTCTGCAGAAGGAATTAAAGTGGATCCTAAGAAGATAGAAGCAGTTGTAGAATGGAAACCACTAAAGAACCCTACAGAAGTCAGAAGTTTCCTTGGTTTAGCGGGGTATTATAGAAGATTTGTGAAGGGATTTTCAATCATTGCTGCCCCACTGACGAAACTACTTCAAAAGAACACAAAATTTGAGTGGAATGACAAGTGCCAAGAAAGTATTGAGAAGTTGAAGGCGATGTTAACAGAAGCACCCATCCTTACCCAACCAGAGCCTAGAAAAGACTTTGTAATCTATAGTGATTCTTCTCATAATGGTCTTGGGTGTGTTTTGATGCAAGAAGGGAAAGTGATTGCCTATGCTTCCAGGCAATTGAAGAATCATGAAAGGAATTATCCTACACATAATTTGGAAATGGTTGTAATAGCCTTTGCCTTGAAAATTTGGCGACATTATCTTTATGGAGAAAAATGTTATATTTACATAGATCACAAGAGCTTGAAATATTTACCAACACAAAAGGAGTTGAATTTACGGCAAAGAAGGTGGATGGAATTCATTAAAGATTACGATTGTCTTATTGATTACCATCCCGGAAAGGCTAATGTAGTGGCAGATGCTCTCAGCAGAAAGACAATGATGGCACTAAGGGCTATAAATACGGGGTTAGCTCTTACTAGTAGTGGAGGCTTAATTGCAGAATTGAAGATTTAACCTGTACTACTACAATAGGTTAAGCAAGCACAAAATGAAGATGGTGACTTAAAGATCATTCGAGCAAGGACACAAGTGGGTATCGTAGACAACTATATGGTTTAAGAAGATGGGTGTCTATATTTTAAAGATAGACTGTGTGTGCCAAACAATGAAGAATTAAAGAAGAATATTTTACATGAAGCGCATAGTAGTCCTTATGCGATGCATCCAGGAGCAAACAAGATGTACCAAAATTTGAAGAGCCATTATTGGTGGAATGGAATGAAGAAAGACATTACTAATTATGTTGCTCAATGTCTAACTTGTCAACAGGTGAAAGCAGAACATCAAGTTCCTTCTGGATTGTTGCAACCTATAACAATTCCAGAATGGAAATGGGAAAGAATCACAATGGACTTCGTGACATCTTTACCACTTACACAGAAGAAACATGATGCAGTGTGGGTTGTTGTAGATAGATTGACAAAGTCTGCCCACTTTCTTCCAATTAGGATGGATTAATCACTTGATAGGTTGGCTCAGTTATATGTAGATGAGATAGTAAGGCTACACGGAGTGCCTATTTCAATCATTTCTGACCGAGATCCAAGATTTACTTCGAGATTTTGAAAGAAGTTGCAAGAAGCCTTAGGTAGTAAACTTCATCTTAGTACTTCATTTCATCCTCAAACAGATGGTCAATCTGAAAGAGTAATTCAGGTGTTGGAAGACATGATGAGAAGTTGTATCATCGAATTCGAGGGGAGTTGGGATAAGTATTTGTCCCTCATGGAGTTTGCCTATAATAACTGCTATCAGTCAAGCATACAAAAGGCGCCATATGAAGCATTGTATGGAAGAAAATGTCGAACTCCATTATATTGGACAGAACTTAGTGAAAACAAGATTGTGGGAGTGGATTTAATTCAGGAGACAAAGGAGAAGGTAAAACTTATTCAAGAGAGATTGAAGGCTGCATCGGATAGACAAAAGTCTTATGCTGATCTAAAAAGAAAAGACATTACTTATGAAGTGGGGGATAAAGTATTTCTCAAAGTATCTCCTTGGAAGAAAGTCCTGCGATTTGGCAAGAAAGGCAAGCTCAGTCCAAGATTCATTGACCCATATGAGGTTATAGAGAAGGTTGGACTGGTAGCTTATCGGTTGGCACTACCCCCGATGCTCGACAAAATTCATAATGTGTTCCATGTGTCGATGTTAAGGAGATACAGATCAGATCCATCACATATCTTATCTCCTGATATCGTAGAAATCGAACCCGATCTGACGTATGAAGAGGAACCGGTACAAATCTTGGCGAGAGAGGTTAAACAATTGAGAAACAAGTCTATTCCACTGGTAAAAGTACTTTGGAAGAATCATAAGGTTGAAGAAGCAACTTGGGAACCGGAGGATACAATGAAAACTCAATATCCGCAATTCTTTTCAGGAAATTTTCGGGACGAAAATTCATAAGAGGGAGAATTGTAACGAACTGAAATTTCCAAAATTTGCTTATAATAAATTACTATGGTATTAAAATATCATAGAAATTATTTTTGTAGTTATTATTATTGTTATTAGATATAACACATGAGGAAATAAAAGCTAATTAAGTAAGAGGGATGAATTGGGCATTTAATTATTTGTCCAAGGGCAATATTAGAAATTAAAAAAAAAAACAAATACATTACTGCCTCTTCTCTTCTTCTCCATCATTTCTTCATTTCCTTCTCCTCCATTTATCCCTTATCAAATTCTCCCTAATCCAAAATTTCCGATTTCTTCGATTCAACTTCGAATTCTTAATTCTTATTAGAAATCGATCCTTAAGTCCTCTTGTGAGCGGACGACGACCCGCGCAGCTGCATGCGCGGGGGCCGGACCCGGTCGGGCCGGCCCGTTTTTAGTGTGTCGGGGAGACGATTGTGATGCGGTTGAAAAGAAAATGATTTTGCATATTGTAATGCTTAAAAGATACGAGATCGAAATCCCGTACTTAGAATAGAGTCGCCACCCGGTTCAGCTCAACCGGGAAATTTTCGGTACGATTTTCCCACCGGGTGGTTGGACCATACCTTAAGTAGAGATTCCGAGTTCGGATGATGTTATCTACTTTTCATTGGGCCAAATTAGGATATTTCATTCTTTCTTAATCGGTTTAATCCACCCTATTTATTTGTATTTTCAGTTATTTTGTGGTTTTCGCATTTATCAAGCAATTGAAGCGGTAAATAAAATATTTACAATCGTAAAATAAAAGTAAGTGCGGAAAGTAGAATTATTACAAGGTTTTCAAGTCCTGTACATTTTCTATGTAACAAATAAAACACCCGAACATCCGATATATACCCACCTGCAGATAATAGTTGACACGAATATGGCATATCTTATTTATAATATCATAAAGCCCGATTGAATGGCTAAAATGAGGTTCGAATGGCGTTTGAGGGGAAATTCCATTTTTGTCCAAATTTCAGATTCGACTGTTGCTTTAATCGGATTACAAATGAATATACCACTTGTTGTGGGGCGGGTCTATTTTCAGGAGGTTTCGAACCTCCATCGTTGCACTATAAGTCCTAGCTTTAGAAAATAAATTAGTTTGGAAATAAACAAAAACAACGCTGCTGTCCAGAAAGCCAAGCCGCCGATGGCATCTGATGCCGCCGACGACATAGTTGATGTCGCTGGCGGCATGGATGATGCCGCCGGCGACATCGATTGTGTCTCGGGCGACATCAGCATGCAGATGGGCACAGGGCTTTCTGAGTACCGTAAAGAAAGGGTTCTGCGAGAAAGCGAGGTCTCCGGGGAATGTGATGCTAACGGCGGTACCAACGATGCCTCACGCGACATGGGTGATACAGCCAGGAACATCACATGTCTCCGGCGACTCCGATTTCTTGCTACAACAGCGGTTAGCAGTCAAAGTGACCGAAAACTCAAAAATGAATATAAATCAACAAAAATTAGTGCAAAACAATAATAATAATGCCAAAGAGCTATGAGACTCAGGATTTTCACCTCGGGGTAGTGAATCCAACTCTTCGTGAACTGAACAATAACGCCTCCGGGGAGCTTGCAATGATAATTTGATTGTTAATTTAAAGGTTTTAGGTCTCTAAATTCTAGCCAATTGATTTAACCCAAAGACCCGCTGATTTAAGCTCACAATCAGAGAGTTCGAAGAAGAAAAATCGGGAAAAATGGATTAGAATCCTTTTTCCGGCCTTTTCTAGTTCTTATCTCACTAAAATCTATTCTCTCGATTTTAGCCTCCTAGTTGCCCAATTTAAGCTCCTTCTCTCTATAATTTCAGTCCCCCCCCTCCAATGCAGTTTTAGGTGCCTTTTATAGGCAAATTGGGGTGTTTTTCGAGACCTTTTTGACTTATTCCGCCGAAAGTGGCCGAAAGGCTGTCTGTGGAGGACCCATTTCAGGCCATGCCGCCGGCGACATGATGATATCGCCGGCGATTTGGATGAGGCCGCCGGCGGTATGATTATGCCGCCGGCGGCATGGATGATGTCGGTGGCGACATCATCCTACAGCATACCGACAACCAACGGGTCAAAAAGCCTAAAAAGTCGGGAAAAGTGGTTTATTAGTGGAAAAAAGGCATCTTTATGACTTTTAATAATATTTTAGAGGGTATTTATTATTTGGGTGTAAATCATCGGTTCAAGCTCCTACCGGACGCGTTATCGGCCACACCGAACTGGATTCTACCAATTATAAAATTCACAAGGAATATTATTTTGGTAATAAAAATTCTAAAGAGAACTTTTATTTTGAGGTATTAAAATCGGGTACACGTCATCATCGTCTCGCGAGAGGGACTGCAAAATCCCGTGCTCACAGGCTGCCCCTCGGGGGATCACTGCTGCCATAGGTCAGTATGATCACACGAAAGAGCAAGGGATAGGAATGATACCTGAGGGATGACCGGTTTGTCCTTTGGTCGGACTTACGCTTTGTCGATTATTCGTCCCTTGGTCGGACTTACGCTTTGTCGATTGTTCGTCCCTTGATCGGACTCACGCTGTGTCGACTGTTCGTCCCTTGGTCGGACTCACGCTGTGTCGACTGTTCGTCCTTTGGTCGGACTCAAGCTGTGCAGGTTGCCCCTTGGTCGGACTCGTGCTTTTATCGACTGTTCGTCCCATGGTCGGACTCACGCTTTTGTCGACTGTTCGCCCCTTGGTCGGACTCACGCTTTTGTCGACTGTTCGTCCCTTGGTCGGACTCACGCTTTTGTCGACTGTTCGCCCCTTGGTCGGACTCACGCTTTTGTCGACTGTTCGTCCCTTGGTCGGACTCACGCTTTTGTCGACTGTTCGCCCCTTGGTCGGACTCACGCTTTTGTCGACTGTTCGTCCCTTGGTCGGACTCACGCTTTTGTCGACTGTTCGTCCCTTGGTCGGACTCACGCTTTGTCGACTGTTCGTCCCTTGGTCGGACTCACGCTTTGTCGTTTGTTCGTCCCTTGGTCGGACTTACGCTTTGTCATTTGTTCGTCCCTTGGTCGGACTTGTGCCTCGTAGAGAATTCGTCCCTTGGTCGGACTTATGCCTCGTAGAGAATTCGTCCCTTGGTCGGACTTGTGCCTCGTAGAGAATTCGTCCCTTGGTCGGACTTGTGCCTCGTAGAGAATTCGTCCCTTGGTCGGACTTGTGCCTCGTAGAGAATTCGTCCCTTGGTCGGACTTGTGCCTCGTAGAGAATTTGTCCCTTGGTCGGACTTGCGCCTCGTAGAGAATTTGTCCCTTGGTCGGACTTGTGCCTCGTAGAGAATTTGTCCCTTGGTCGGACTTGTGCCTCGTAGAGAATTTGTCCCTTGGTCGGACTTGTGCCTCGTAGAGAATTTGTCCCTTGGTCGGACTTGTGCCTCGTAGAGAATTTGTCCCTTGGTCGGACTTGTGCCTCGTAGAGAATTTGTCCCTTGGTCGGACTTGTGCCTCGTAGAGAATTTGTCCCTTGGTCGGACTTGTGCCTCGTAGAGAATTTGTCCCTTGGTCGGACTTGTGCCTCGTAGAGAATTTGTCCCTTGGTCGGACTTGTGCCTCGTAGAGAATTTGTCCCTTGGTCGGACTTGTGCCTCGTAGAGAATTTGTCTCTTGGTCGGACTTGTGCCTCGTAGAGAATTTGTCCCTTGGTCGGACTTGTGCCTCGTAGAGAATTTGTCCCTTGGTCGGACTTGTGCCTCGTAGAGAATTTGTCCCTTGGTCGGACTTGTGCCTCGTAGAGAATTTGTCCCTTGGTCGGACTTGTGCCTCGTAGAGAATTTGTCCCTTGGTCGGACTTGTGCCTCGTAGAGAATTTGTCCCTTGGTCGGACTTGTGCCTCGTAGAGAATTTGTCCCTTGGTCGGACTTGTGCCTCGTAGAGAATTTGTCCCTTGGTCGGACTTGTGCCTCGTAGAGAATTTGTCCCTTGGTCGGACTTGTGCCTCGTAGAGAATTTGTCCCTTGGTCGGACTTGTGCCTCGTAGAGAATTTGTCCCTTGGTCGGACTTGTGCCTCGTAGAGAATTTGTCCCTTGGTCGGACTTGTGCCTCGTAGAGAATTCGTCCCTTGGTCGGACTTGTGCCTCGTAGAGAATTTGTCCCTTGGTCGGACTTGTGCCTCGTAGAGAATTCGTCCCTTGGTCGGACTTGTGCCTCGTAGAGAATTTGTCCCTTGGTCGGACTTGTGCCTCGTAGAGAATTCGTCCCTTGGTCGGACTTGTGCCTCGTAGAGAATTTGTCCCTTGGTCGGACTTGCGCCTCGTAGAGAATTTGTCCCTTGATCGGACTTGTGCCTCGTAGAGAATTTGTCCCTTGGTCGGACTTGTGCCTCGTAGAGAATTTGTCCCTTGGTCGGACTTGTGCCTCGTAGAGAATTTGTCCCTTGGTCGGACTTGTGCCTCGTAGAGAATTTGTCCCTTGGTCGGACTTGTGCCTCGTAGAGAATTCGTCCCTTGGTCGGACTTGTGCCTCGTAGAGAATTTGTCCCTTGGTCGGACTTGCGCCTCGTAGAGAATTTGTCCCTTGGTCGGACTTGCGCCTCGTAGAGAATTTGTCCCTTGGTCGGACTTGCGCCTCGTAGAGAATTTGTCCCTTGGTCGGACTTGTGCCTCGTAGAGAATTTGTCCCTTGGTCGGACTTGTGCCTCATAGAGAATTTGTCCCTTGATCGGACTTGTGCCTCGTAGAGAATTTGTCCCTTGGTCGGACTTGTGCCTCGTAGAGAATTTGTCCCTTGGTCGGACTTGTACCTCGTAGAGAATTTGTCCCTTGGTCGGACTTGTGCCTCGTAGAGAATTTGTCCCTTGGTCGGACTTGTGCCTCGTAGAGAATTTGTCCCTTGGTCGGACTTGTGGCTCGTAGAGAATTTGTCCCTTGGTCGGACTTGTGCCTCGTAGAGAATTTGTCCCTTGGTCGGACTTGTGCCTCGTAGAGAATTTGTCCCTTGGTCGGACTTGTGCCTCGTAGAGAATTTGTCCCTTGGTCGGACTTGTGCCTCGTAGAGAATTTGTCCCTTGGTCGGACTTGTGCCTCGTAGAGAATTTGTCCCTTGGTCGGACTTGTGCCTCGTAGAGAATTTGTCCCTTGGTCGGACTTGTGCCTCGTAGAGAATTTGTCCCTTGGTCGGACTTGTGCCTCGTAGAGAATTTGTCCCTTGGTCGGACTTGTGCCTCGTAGAGAATTTATCCCTTGGTCGGACTTGTGCCTCGTAGAGAATTTGTCCCTTGGTCGGACTTGTGCCTCGTAGAGAATTTGTCCCTTGGTCGGACTTGTGCCTCGTAGAGAATTTGTCCCTTGGTCGGACTTGTGCCTCGTAGAGAATTTGTCCCTTGGTCGGACTTGTGCCTCGTAGAGAATTTGTCCCTTGGTCGGACTTGTGCCTCGTAGAGAATTTGTCCCTTGGTCGGACTTGTGCCTCGTAGAGAATTTGTCCCTTGGTCGGACTTGTGCCTCGTAGAGAATTTGTCCCTTGGTCGGACTTGTGCCTCGTAGAGAATTTGTCCCTTGGTCGGACTTGTGCCTCGTAGAGAATTTGTCCCTTGGTCGGACTTGTGCCTCGTAGAGAATTTGTCCCTTGGTCGGACTTGTGCCTCGTAGAGAATTTGTCCCTTGGTCGGACTTGTGCCTCGTAGAGAATTTGTCCCTTGGTCGGACTTGTGCCTCGTAGAGAATTTGTCCCTTGATCGGACTTGTGCCTCGTAGAGAATTTGTCCCTTGGTCGGACTTGTGCCTCGTAGAGAATTTGTCCCTTGGTCGGACTTGTGCCTCGTAGAGAATTTGTCCCTTGGTCGGACTTTCGCTTTAAATCGAGAGGTTTGCCCTTTGGTCGGGCTTGTCACTTCATATAGTGATTGTTGCCCCTTGGTCGGGCTTTTCACTTTAAAGATATCGCCCTTTGCTTGGGCTTGTGTTTGGTATAGTGATTGTCTTTCGGTTGGACTTTCACTTTGCAGAGATTGCCCTACGGTTGGGCTCGTTCTGAAGAGATTGCCCTTTGGTTGGGCTTTCGTTCTGAAGAGATTGCCTTTCGGTTGGGCTTTTGTTTTGAAGAGATCGCCCTTCGGTTGGGCTTTCGATCTGAAGTGATGGCCCTTCGGTTGGGCTTTCGTTCAGAAGCGTTTGCCCTTCGGTTGGGTTTTCGTTTAGAAGAGGTTGCCCTTCGGTTGGGCTTTCATTCAGAAGTGATGGCCCTTCGGTTGGGTTTTCGTTTAGAAGAGGTTGCCCTTCGGTTGGGCTTTCATTCAGAAGTGATGGCCCTTCGGTTGGGCTTTCGGTCTGACAAGATTGCCCTTCGGTCAGGCTCGTTTCGAGAGATCGCCCTTTGGTCGGGCTCGTTTGAAGAGATTGCCCTTCGGTTGGGCTCGTTTCGAGAGATCGCCCTTTGGTCGGGCTCGTTTCGAGAGATCGCCCTTTGGTCGGGCTCGTTTCGAGAGATCGCCCTTCGATGGGGCTTTTGTTCTGAAGAGATCGCCCTTCGGTTGGGCTTGCGTTTTGAAGAGATTGCCCTTCGGTTGGGCTCGTTTGAAGAGATCGCCCTTTGGTCAGGCTCGTTTCGAGAGATCGCCCTTTGGTCGGGCTCGTTTGAAGAGATTGCCCTTCGGTTGGGCTCGTTTCGAGAGATCGCCCTTTGGTCGGGCTCGTTTCGAGAGATCGCCCTTTGGTCGGGCTCGTTTCGAGAGATCGCCCTTCGATGGGGCTTTTGTTCTGAAGAGATTGCCCTTCGGTTGGGCTCGTTTTGAAGATATCGCCCTTCGGTCGGGCTCATTTTGGTGAGATCGCCCTTCGGTCGGGCTCGTTTCGAGAGATCGCCCTTTGACGGGGCTTTTTTTTTGAGGAGGTCGCCCTTCGGTCGGGCTTTCGTTTCTGAAGTGATCGCCCTTTGGTCGGGCTCATTTTGAAAATCTAATTTGGAGGGGCAACATTGCCGGCGGCATGAGTTGATGTTTCTGGCGGTTTGAGTGATATCGCCGGCGGCATGGGTAAGTGATGTCGCCGGCGGCATGGGTATATCGCGGGCGGCATGAAGTTATGTCGCCGGCGGCATGGATGCCACGTGGCAGCTTTGACTGTCAGTTAATTTCAAAATTTGAACTAAACGAGGCGATGTCGCCGGCGGCCTGAATGATATCGTTGGCGGCATGATGTGATGTCGCCGGCGGCATGGAGGGACAGTTTCAGATTGATTAAAATCCCTCGAATCCCGCGCGGCAGTTTAAAAAGAGATTGGAACTCTTTTCTTCCCCATTCTCTCTCAAAACCGCATCCTTCTTCATCTCTTCTCCAACTTCTTTGTCTTTGAAATTATGAAGAGAATTAGCAAGGCTTTTAGTGGTAAATCCAAGGCTAGGGAAAGCCTACCCGATTCTTCCGTTGAGGGACTGAAAATCCTTTCCGTTCCTACTGCATATGGTCTGAAGGCGACGGCCAAAATGTATGGCTATGGCATTAACTCTCCTATCACAAATCTGACTCCGGAGAAGGAGAAACACCTCTCTTATATCCAGGTAATTCCACAAAAACCTAAATTACTTCTTTTCGTATTCGATGTGATTTTTGCTTTAGATTTGAAAACATGCCATGATAGGGGTTTAAAGTGTGGAATATATCAGTCATATTGTATGCTTTTAGGATCGATTTTTGCCTTGTGGTTCGATTGATTTTGGCTTTTTGTGATTTTTGGCACTACGGGCGCGATTTAGGGAGAAAACAGGTTCTGCCCGTGCTGAGTGATGCCGCTGGCGGCATGAGTGATGCCGCTGGCGACATCAATGTTGTTGCTGGCGACATCAGCCTTTGGCAAAGGCTTTATGGGAGTCTGATGTCGCTTCTGTTGAAGCTGATGTCGCCGGTGACATCATCCATGCCGCTGGCGGTATGGGCTGATGCCGCCGGCGATATCGCTTCTAACAGAGGCGACATCAGCAGCCTTTTTGACAGAAATGCACAGAATTGATCCGTTTTGCTTTCGATTTTGCAGCCATACGAATTGACGTACACAGGGGGGATTGGCACCATCGGTGAGTGGTGGCACCATATTTCAGAGAATGATCCCGAGCTTGCGTTCGCGATTAACGAGACGGGGTTTGGGGATTTGGCTCGAATCATGCCTATGTTGATGCCCAAGCTACCTCATTCTTCAGTAACGGCCTTGACTGAAAGGTGGTCCGAGACTACCCATACCTTCCATCTCCCCTTTGGGGAAGTTACGATTACCCCTTCTGACGTGGTGGCCATGACCGGCCTTCCTTGGACGGATGAGGTTATCCATTTTGACGTCTACATGGACAAGTACCATGTCGAGAGGCCCGTGGTGAGGCGGGTAAAGGAGTTGTTCGGACTGAAGCCCGTTTCTGGGCGGCTGTCCTATGGTGAGTTGTACCGTTTATTGGACCCAGGTGGATGTGGTGCCTGAGGAGGAAAGGGAGGCATGTGTCCGTTCCTTTGTGATCTCGCTACTCACCGTGCTGTTCTTCCCAATCTCGGGGAGTAAGATCAACTACATACTTATAACCGCGGTGGAAGATGTGCCGGGAATCAGGAGGAAGAATTGGCCGAGGGCCATCTTGGCCCAATTGTACCACGGGCTGGACGTGGGAGCCCGGAAGAATGAAAAAGCCCTTCGCCTTTGCCATCTGCTACTCCAGGTATAGATTTTTTTTTTTTTTTTTTTTTTTTTTGAAAACATGTGTTCTTATTTATTGCATGACGTCCTTTGAATTGATCGGTCGTTATTTGTGCAGGCTTGGGCATTCGAGCATCAGATCCTTCCGCCGTTGGAGTTTAAGAAGGTCATGCCACCGGACTCTCATTTCCTTGCCCGTTGGTGCGGGTGTATCGGTGGGAAGGCCAAGTACCCTACGCTGTATAGGGAGGTCCTTAGAAGCGCGCGATTGAGTTCGGTACGCGATTTTTTTTATTTTTTTATTTTTTTATTTTTTTATTATTATTTATGGGTTTATGTTGGTTGTTTTGGTGTAGCTCGTCTTGGACCCGTTTGATGGGGTGGAGAACTTGGCTGAGGTTGCCCGGGTTCGGAGGGAGGTGGATGACCGCCGGTTTGTGATTGAGTGTCCCCTGTCCCAGCAGTGGTATCTGGGCGAGCGCGTACGGGGTTGGAGGTCCCTTCCGGTTGCTGCTAGACCGGTGCCTGCTGATCCTCCGCGGGGCTTGTGGTGGCCTCATTTAGTGATTTCTGCCGAGGCCGATAAAGCCGATTATATTGAAGGGAACGGCCGTGTGATCCCTAGCGTTCCTGGCCTCTACGAGCGGCTTTTTCAGCGTCTTCTCCCTGTGTGTCCTCGCATCCACGGCAACGATACAATTGAGTATCACAATGAGCAACGATTGGAGGACGAAAAGAGGCGCTTAAAAGGCGTTGTGGACATTGAGGAGGAGGATGATGACGAGGACGAAGCGCTGGAAGGGGATGTTGCGGTTGATCCTGAGGGGGAGGACGAGGTAGGCGCGGGGGTAGCTGGCGGGAGCGTGCCGATGTCCCAAGGGGAGCAACGTTCTTTCGAGGTATGATTGTGTTTGTATGTATGATTTTGAAGTCGTTTAGGGACGTTGTTGACATGTGACTTTTACGTTCTGCAGGAACCCGCGAGAAAGAGGGGCCGTGATAACCAAAGCGGGACCCGACAGTATGGCGCCCCGGAGGGCATAAACTTTGTGGAGGGGAGATTGGTCAATCCGTTGGAAACCACTTTCCTGTTGATGAACTCCCGGGGCGAATTCTCTCATAGGAATGTTGGCTCGAGCCGGCAAGCCCCGATCTTTATGCCCGAAAATACAACCTACGTAAGACCTAATAATTATTTTCTTATTAAGTCTTAGATGTAGGTGTCTAAGATTTTGCTTTTTGGATTTGCTAGGTGGCACGGAGTCATGTGGAGCAACTTGCGGAGAACAATTTCGTTCTCCGGGATACCCTTATTGGGCAATCGCTTCTTGTACAGGTATTTTATGCACATGTTAAGATGGGATATATGTATGGATGTTATGCATGATATGCAAGGCTGATATTTTCTCCGGTTTGCAGGATTTTTTAGCCCTTTCTTTGTCAGATGCTGACGCAGCCCGGCGACGGTATGAGGAGGAGACTGCAGCCTTACAGCGCCGCGTGAGCGATCTCGAGGGTCAGCTGGCGGCCACCGCTCAAGAACAGAGAAGCAAACAGAATCTGGACTGTACGCACCCTGGGGGTACCAGTCGCAGGGGGGTCAAGAAGTCTGCCGGCCGACGTGCGTTTACCGCGGCTGAGGAGTCCAGTAGTGTTCCCATGACGGAGGGTAGAGAGGCAGACGATGTTGACGATTGGTTCGCAAGTCCTGATGATGTTTCATCCCGTCCAGCCGGTAGTGGCGGGCATGCTTAGTTTTCGTTTTTGTTTTGCTTTTGAGTCCTTGGTTTGTACCTCTGATACATTGGGGTTTTGATAATTCGATTTTGTCATGGGCTAGGTGATTTGGTACAATTTGAGCAATTTGCGCGTTCGGGCTTTTATTTTGAATACAAAGATGGAATGCTGTTTGATAAGTCATTGGAAATGCTGTATAGGATTGTTTACAGGTTTTGTACAGGTCTGAAATGGCAGAAATGCTTCTGATGCCGCCCAGAAAATTAACTTCATGCCGCTGGCGGCATCATCCATATCGCCCAAGTTGATCCCATATCGCCCAAGTTGATCCCATATCGCCGGTGTCATCAATACATCGCCGGCGGTATCATGATATCGCCGGCGGTATCACTCTCATCGCCGGCGGCTTCAATCTTCCAACAACCTGTTTTCGGCCATTCCGTCCGTTTCTGCCATTGCAACCCATAACCAAAAGCTGTGGGGTTTTCTGCAGAGCCTGGGGAACACAGATTTTAGGCTCCAATTTGACCCCATGGTTTGCATGGACTTATCCTTTCGGGTTTTCGCCCTAACAGATTTATTCCGACCTCTGAGTGCATAGTGTCTTCGATTAAGCTTACTTGTGATGTTTCCATCCTTCGATCACCAGGCATTCACATAATCAAAAACACAGATGTTTCAATATGAAAGACACTTTTATCGAGTGAATCTAATTTGAGTACAAGATGTTGGCAATCATTTCCATTAATGGGACCCCTGGTGTTAACCAGCCTTTACAGGTTTTCAAGTTAACATCTTAATGTTTTTCTCTCGTGCCCTCCTTTTTGTCTGAACCGCCCTTTTCGGGTTTTCAGTTCAACAGGCGTTATTGACTTATCCCCTAATTTTTGTACAGCCGGTTTGCTGGGTACCGACCGTCGGGCGTAACCCTAATTTTTGCCCAGTCAGTAGAAGGCTGACAAGCGGGTGATTATTGTATATATATATTTTTAGTGTGCCGCTTTTTCTGATTTATTTCTTTTGTTTAGACCTGATAATGCTTAAGCTTGTCTTGGTCGACTAGATCGATGAACTCGCTTCTTGCCTAAGCTCATGACTTTAACAGCCTCGCTTATTTGGTGTCATTTCCGATCGTGCGAAGGCCTCTTCAATCTGATTTGAACTTAACCTTAGTATCGGAAGGTCTCAAACTTCTCAGTGCTGGGTCTATGACTCTTGGAAAGGGCATTGGGTATCTGATTTGCTATTGTTCGCATGGTTGTGCTTTTGCAGATTCTCCAAGTTCCTTGGTGTCCGTTTGATTTTTTCATGGATCACCCAATTTATTCTGACCTTCAAAGTTACGTCGGGCGTTTTTTTTTTTTTTTTTTTTTTTTTTTTTTTGGCTGACCTTATTGCAAGCCGTTTAGTTTGCGGGATTGGTTTGATTGTTGTCCTGACCGCTATTTTGATTGCTCCTTCAATTCGTGGTCTGCACTTTTTGTCGAAGCCTGAATTTGTATTCTGTATTAGTGGTGATGGGTTGTGAACAAGTGATGTTTGGCTCAAGGACCTTTTGTTCGGTGCCTTTGTAGTGGTTGTTTGCCTTGTTGGTTCATTTGGTAAGCTGATTGCGACATTGGTTGCGCGATCGTCTTTGTGGCTTGTGGGATGGAGGTGCTTGCCTTTAGACTTGGCGTTCTAGGAAGTGGTTGCCCCCTGACCTTGTTAGCTGAAGGGTTTGATGAGGTTGATTTGTACTGGGTGAAGATGTGTTTCTCTTCAGATTTGGTCGCGTTCTTGGTGGTGATGTTGGTCTGGGATTTGGCTACGACGTGTGTTTGATGGAGGTTATGCTCCGTTGGGTGTAAACCTTGATTCTCTAGACCGATTGATGTTTCTTTGGTGGCTTGAAGGTGCACCATTGTAAGGCCGTTGAGTTAATTCTAGAAGAGACCCATGGTGTTTCAACAATCCGATTATTGCATTGAGCAAAAGCATTATCATGGTCTTTAAGCACTTTATTATCTCTCATGTGTTTGACAGGGTTTAAATTATTGGATTTGATTACCACATAATGCACTCAATTTAATTTCATTCAATAAAAATATCTTGAATACTGAAAGCGTCGTACAAGTGCTCATGTGAAGACGCTGATCAAATGATACAAACACAACGTAAGTAAGAAGAATGGAAGTGGCTTATGGAGCTAAAAGGCCTGAACTCTGAGGATTGCAAATCGGGATTCTTCGTCCTCACTGTCAGAGCGCGATTTTCCCCCACCATTTGAGTAGATGTCCTTGATGAGATCTTGAGGAGCTTTCCGCTGTTTGGAAAAGCCGGGGTTGATCGTCCGTGTCTGGTTGCCAGACTCTGGTAAGGGGCAGGATACCCTTTCAGGGTCGGTAATCTTCTTTTCATCCACCAGTCGTTGGATGGTACGGACCAAAGCTTTGCATTGGTTGGTGTTGTGACCTGACAACATGTGATATCTGCAAAAGCCTTTTCCTTCTTCTCTAATGGGGGGATTGAACTCGTGAAGAGGTTTAAGAATCCCAGCTTCCTTTAACCCGGTGAAGAGTACATTAAGTGGCAGCTTCCACGGATTGGTTCTACACTTAGGACCGTTGTTTGGCCGAATAATGGCAACTGGTGCCGACTCCTGATAGGTCTCTTGGTCCACCATGATTTGAGGTGGGGGTGTGGGTAATTCAGTGTATTGAAAGAACTGGTCTATCTCTGATTGGACCCTTCCCTGATAGCAGTCTGCTGTCATCAACTGACGCGAGAAGTCTTCAACGATGTGTTGCATGACTTGGTCGTATTGAGGAAGCATCGGGGCAGCGGGGATTTTAAATTGTGATGGGGTGACCAAAGTTGGTGGTAAGGTGTTAGAGAATGGTGGAAGAATCGGATTCTGGGCTCCTTCTCTTTGTCCAGGGTAAGCGGTTGGCGGTGACTGCCAGAGTGTATCGCCATCAGGTGTCATGCCCGGAGATCGCATGACCTGGTCGAAGTCCTGTCTTTCTAGGACCTTCTTGACGGATACATACACTACCTCCTGAATGATGTTTCTAAACTGATCGGAGTTCAGGAACTGAATGATAGCAGCGGTGATCTCCGATCCAAGAGACGACGGGTGAGCTGTTGCCCCTACGGTGGAGGGAAGGCTAGCTTGTCCTCTGGATGAGGTACGGTTGTCATTATGGGGAATAGACATGGTTGGCTGTGAAAGTCTTGGTTCAAGAGGAGGGCTGCTTAGGATCACGAGTCACAGATTAGACCATGAATGGGTTGTAAATGGTATGGATGGTATGTATGTATATCTTTTTATGCCCTGGGGGTGACGTGTAGTGCGCATGGCTGCACGTAGATGTGGTTAGAGATGATGTGATGGCTTATCCCTCCAACATATATGAGACATGTATACTTCACGTCATACATAGCTATATGTGGTGACGCAACGGAGGTACAAGAGAAGACCCACACATGTTGCTAAACCTCTTCCAAGGGTGGAAGTGATAAGGGTAAGTTGATTTATTTTCGGCTCTTAAAGCCGATGCATGGGGGTGTATGATTATAGAGCACTTAGCATGCGAATCGACCCTGTTCCAACCTTTTGACTCCCGCGTAACACCTCTTTGGTAGGATGGAGTTTGGCTACTTCACCGGTAATGGCGAAAGAAGCGCGTCCCAATTATTTTATTCGTTTTGGGTAATCCTAAGGGGGAATGGTATGCTAAGGCTTTGTCTAACGCGGCTTTGGTATAGGGTTGTTGATGTAGAAGGTTCCCGTTTACCTTGATTCCACGTTACTCAACCACTCCCTGAATGGGCGCGGTCATAGGAGTTTCCGTGTTGGTTAAAACGAGTGATCCACCCACTAGGCATCCTCAATTCCAACAGGGCATGAGTGATACTTTGTGAGCTTCTCAGGTTAAATAGGGTACCTAAAATTACCGAACTATCTACACGCATGAGGACAAGCCATCGTAAGAAAAGAATGAAGTTTTAATTTGGCCAATGATTTCAATACATCATCAAAATCTTTTAAACTATGAAAGAAGATTCAAGTTTAAAGAAAAATTCCCCAGCAGAGTCGCCACTGTGAGCGGACGACGACCCGCGCAGCTGCATGCGCGGGGGCCGGACCCGGTCGGGCCGGCCCGTTTTTAGTGTGTCGGGGAGACGATTGTGATGCGGTTGAAAAGAAAATGATTTTGCATATTGTAATGCTTAAAAGATACGAGATCGAAATCCCGTACTTAGAATAGAGTCGCCACCCGGTTCAGCTCAACCGGGAAATTTTCGGTACGATTTTCCCACCGGGTGGTTGGACCATACCTTAAGTAGAGATTCCGAGTTCGGATGATGTTATCTACTTTTCATTGGGCCAAATTAGGATATTTCATTCTTTCTTAATCGGTTTAATCCACCCTATTTATTTGTATTTTCAGTTATTTTGTGGTTTTCGCATTTATCAAGCAATTGAAGCGGTAAATAAAATATTTACAATCGTAAAATAAAAGTAAGTGCGGAAAGTAGAATTATTACAAGGTTTTCAAGTCCTGTACATTTTCTATGTAACAAATAAAACACCCGAACATCCGATATATACCCACCTGCAGATAATAGTTGACACGAATATGGCATATCTTATTTATAATATCATAAAGCCCGATTGAATGGCTAAAATGAGGTTCGAATGGCGTTTGAGGGGAAATTCCATTTTTGTCCAAATTTCAGATTCGACTGTTGCTTTAATCGGATTACAAATGAATATACCACTTGTTGTGGGGCGGGTCTGTTTTCAGGAGGTTTCGAACCTCCATCGTTGCACTATAAGTCCTAGCTTTAGAAAATAAATTAGTTTGGAAATAAACAAAAACAACGCTGCTGTCCAGAAAGCCAAGCCGCCGATGGCATCTGATGCCGCCGACGACATAGTTGATGTCGCTGGCGGCATGGATGATGCCGCCGGCGACATCGATTGTGTCTCGGGCGACATCAGCATGCAGATGGGCACAGGGCTTTCTGAGTACCGTAAAGAAAGGGTTCTGCGAGAAAGCGAGGTCTCCGGGGAATGTGATGCTAACGGCGGTACCAACGATGCCTCACGCGACATGGGTGATACAGCCAGGAACATCACATGTCTCCGGCGACTCCGATTTCTTGCTACAACAGCGGTTAGCAGTCAAAGTGACCGAAAACTCAAAAATGAATATAAATCAACAAAAATTAGTGCAAAACAATAATAATAATGCCAAAGAGCTATGAGACTCAGGATTTTCACCTCGGGGTAGTGAATCCAACTCTTCGTGAACTGAACAATAACGCCTCCGGGGAGCTTGCAATGATAATTTGATTGTTAATTTAAAGGTTTTAGGTCTCTAAATTCTAGCCAATTGATTTAACCCAAAGACCCGCTGATTTAAGCTCACAATCAGAGAGTTCGAAGAAGAAAAATCGGGAAAAATGGATTAGAATCCTTTTTCCGGCCTTTTCTAGTTCTTATCTCACTAAAATCTATTCTCTCGATTTTAGCCTCCTAGTTGCCCAATTTAAGCTCCTTCTCTCTATAATTTCAGTCCCCCCCCTCCAATGCAGTTTTAGGTGCCTTTTATAGGCAAATTGGGGTGTTTTTCGAGACCTTTTTGACTTATTCCGCCGAAAGTGGCCGAAAGGCTGTCTGTGGAGGACCCATTTCAGGCCATGCCGCCGGCGACATGATGATATCGCCGGCGATTTGGATGAGGCCGCCGGCGGTATGATTATGCCGCCGGCGGCATGGATGATGTCGGTGGCGACATCATCCTACAGCATACCGACAACCAACGGGTCAAAAAGCCTAAAAAGTCGGGAAAAGTGGTTTATTAGTGGAAAAAAGGCATCTTTATGACTTTTAATAATATTTTAGAGGGTATTTATTATTTGGGTGTAAATCATCGGTTCAAGCTCCTACCGGACGCGTTATCGGCCACACCGAACTGGATTCTACCAATTATAAAATTCACAAGGAATATTATTTTGGTAATAAAAATTCTAAAGAGAACTTTTATTTTGAGGTATTAAAATCGGGTACACGTCATCATCGTCTCGCGAGAGGGACTGCAAAATCCCGTGCTCACACCTCTATCATCATCAATTTCAGTCAATCAAGACTAGAAGAGGAGGATTTCAGATATTAAGATTCGGATGAATAGTAACCCGAGTTTGAGGTGAGTGATTTTTGGTGAAATTAAAGCTTAATTAGTAGAATTCATGATAGATTAAGCATATTTATGGTATTAGGAAGTTTATTTATACAATATCTTGATAGAATTATATATGGCTGTTGTAGAGGAAGCTAGTGCAAGCAAATCAAAGGCAAAAGGGGTAGAAGAGAGCTAGAAAAAGGTTTGTGTCTCGAATTTCGATTTCTCGGTTTTTTGGAAAATTTTCCAGATTGTATACCTGTTTTGTTTTAATGTTTTCTCTCGTTATATAAATCCGATTTGAACGATTCTTGATTTTATTGATATCTACAGAAAGTAAGGAATATATGTTCAGAAGAAACCTTATTGAATTTCATTTGTTTTCAATGTGAAATTTTCGTTTGAAGTTGAGTCACGAAATCTGTTTTCGGAAAATCTCAGCTTGGTACACTGTTTAGTATTTTGATCATAACTTTGGTTATAAAATTTGCATTTCTGTGATTCTGGTGGCTTTCGAAAGCTGAGACATGTGTCTAATTATGTTTAGAAGAAAGTTATTCAATTGGATGATATTTTAATAGTGAAAAATGCAGGGGAAATCAGGTTACGAAACCTGGAAAAATTCTGGAAAGTATGAATATTGATTTTATTGAGTTTTAATTGAAGTTTGATGCTTAAAAATTTGGGATTTGGATTTCTTAATTACTGAAGTTATGTTGAATTATGATTGATGGTTTATACTGGAATTTTTAATATGTTACTTTGATTTATTGCCCTTATTAAACGAGTAGAATACGGGTCAGGGTAGATTGGCGCCAATAAAGGGGGGTACAGTACTGTACAAACAATTGAAGCTTTGGCTTCGGGCTTTGGCCGATATTATGATATATATATATATATATATATATATATATATATATATATATATATATATATATATATATATATATATATATATATATATATATATATTGATATTGAAGCTTCGGCTTCGGGCTTGACTGATATATTGATATTGAAGCTTCGGCTTCGGGCTTGACTGATATATTGATTTTGAAGCTTCGGCTTCGGGCTTGACCGATATGTTGATTTTGAAGCTTCGGCTTCGGGCTTGATCGATATATTGATTTTGAAGCTTCGGCTTTGGGCTTGTCCGCTCCCGTATCCATTTTACTGTTATTCAGGACTTGTTTACTTTGGGCAATATGTGGTTAAAGTGTTTAGAAAAATTGGGTACAAATTTGATTATACTTTGAAAGGATTACTATATAAGTTTTGTGATTTGGTTCCATAAAGTTGATTAATTTATTTTTGACTAATGAACAATCTTGGTTTCTATTTTAAAGTATTAAAAATGTTCAAAGTTGTTATATTTCTTTTATGGACACCACTAAGCAAATTGCTTAGCGTGTAGTTATTTTTCTACACGTAGGTGGAGAACTTGTAGATAGCTGGGACCAAAGTGGAATAAGTGGATCAGCTTGAAGAGCAAATAAGGAAAGACTCGAGGTGGATTTGTAATTTAATGTAATACTATGGTTTGTAGAATAATGGCATGTACTAGATAGTGTGAGAAATTATAAAATGGTATTGAGAAATATTTGGAGAATAATTAACATTGAGAAATAATTTGGAGTCTCAAACATTATATTTGTATTTGTACATATTAAATATATAAGTATTGAACTTTATATTGTGGAGTAGAGTTGTTCATTGGGTATTTATAGTACCTGTGGCGTTCCCTATAGGGGGGTGTTACAATATCTCATTGAACTGATGCATCCTAATATTATGCACATGTCTTGAAAATAGAAGGAGATAGTGACTTAGTGAAAATATTTCTAGGATTGTTACTTGGTCTAACTTTGTAGATGTCAACTTGATTTGTCTTCATGAAATCATGAGTATGAAAGAATTCAGGTGAAATATATATGCTTGATCTATCTCCTTTAATGTAGAACTCCTTCAGTTGAGCGATACAAGCGATATTTTCTTCATAAATTATCAATGGACCTTCTTTGACTATATTGATTTACCACACGCGTCCAAATCATATTAATCCACGCGTAGACTTTGTGACCTGTAAATAAATTTCTTGTTTGCCATACTTTTCCTACAATTTTAAACCTTCAAAATTTTCATGTAAATATCATTATCATGTGAACCATATATGTTAGCTATAACAATATCAATCAAATGTACGTTAAATTTTTCTTACAGTGAAAATTTAATAAGATATAAAAGCTTACCTCCACCACAGTAGAATGTCACAACATAATATAAATATAAAAATAAATAAATGTAAGTATAGGAAAAAGATATTGACAAAATAGGTAGTATGAAATTTTCTTTTACTTGCATTGCATTTTAATTTCCTATTTGTCAATCACTTTTGACATTTCTCGAACATTTTATAGTTCATGATCTATAGTCACATTCTCATTATTTATAACCACATATTCAGGCAAAATATGGTATACAACTATTTTAACTAATATAATTTATTTTAATTTCTTCATTTTTAACAACTTTGGGAGTTTGCACTTCATATGCTCGCACTTCGGGTGCTAATACTACTACAAGAAGTGTATTTATATTAGTATACTTATCTTTAATGAGATTATATTTATCGTCGACAATTTTTCTTTCTCTAGGATTTTTTTCATTTAAACCAATTGGTCATCCACACTTCAAGCGTGTTATAACGCTATTTTAATTTATTCTTTAGAAATGTTAATACGAATTGACTTAGGATCCATAAAAACTAAAGATGAAGCATTTCATTAATTTTTCTTTTCCAGAATTGTCTTTCTACTTTCTTCCCCTAATTTTGGAAAAATGTTTTTATCAAAATTATAATCTGCAAATCTTACAGTAGTCATAATGTTTTTAAAGGCTCGAGATACTTAATTATTGATGGAGATTCACATCCAATAAAATTTCATAATCTCCTTTAAGGACCTATTTTGTTATGTTTTAATGAAACCAAGGCACATAAACTGCATAACCATAAAACTCTTAGATGAGAAAATTTGGATCATGATTAAAGCTAATTATAGGGGAAGTAACAAAATAACTTATTGATCATATAAAAATAATTGCTTGCAATGTTACGTATCTCCACACTTATATTGAAATTTGTGAAATGGTTTTACCCTACCATTTTGAGTATGAACATATACTACATGATGTTTAACTTTAATCTTAATTAATATACAAAAATACATGTGACCCTTTAGTTAAATATCAACTTCAGGTTCTTGTACTTCTTTAGGAAGTGACATTAAAAACTAAATGGTTTAATCATGGATAAATTGGTCCATGTATATCACAATGTATGCGTTTAAATGTTAGAGATTCAATTATGACCTTACTTCTGGAAGGTTTTATTATCAATTTTCCTTACAAACAAATAACGCAAACTACATTGAACTTTTAGTTCTTTTTATAGACGTCCATATACATTTTTACAAATTTTTCTCATCATTATCAAATCATGATTGCGCCAAATTTTATAAGTATCTCAATATATATACTTTAGATTTATCATCAAATTAGCCTGTAAATATGTGTATACCATCTGGACATTCTAATGTCCTCACTCACGATTTTAATATAATATTTAATTCGCGAATATTTTTAACTTTTAATAATCTTTTGTGAGGATTAGGGAGAAATAAGATATTATTTATAATTATCTTTATCTCATTTGAAATACTCATATTTTTCCTTTAAAGCTTTAACCCGCCGGCCCGCCTATGCCCGTCTTTAATGAGTCGGGTTTGGATAAACTAATTGGAGGTTAGGCCCGAGCCAGCCTGAACCCAAAGAGGCCCGAAGAAAGTATGGGATGGGGTTGGTTTTAGTCCTAAAACTCAAGCCCGGACGGCCCGACCCGAACTACTAAATGAATATATTAAATAAATATATATTTATTATTTATATTAGCAATAATTATTGAAATTTTTAAAATTTCTTGTAAAATTTAGCTTCAAAACTCAATTTTGTGACTTATATTAGAATTTTGGTGACAATTATTTACGCCTTGAGTTTGGTGCATTGGAAAAGGTGAAATGAGATGCCTATTTATAGGCTTGGGGGAGCAATTTTGCTCCCCCATTTCCGATGTTTCACATCCCACACGCGGGTCATGCAATGACCCGCAGGCTTGGCCCGCTCACACAGCGTGCTCTGCACGATGTGTGCACAAGGCAAGCCCTTCGCGGGCTTGCCTTGTTCGCGAGCTGGGCCTAGCGGCCCATGGCGCGAGCCCAGCTCGCGGTGCGCCATTGGGCTGCCCATTTTCATGGGCTACCGCGAGCACTGCCCAGTAGTGTTCGCACACCTTTGGGTGTACTCTCGCGCACCCGAGCCTGTACAAAATATACTTTGTACTCTCGGTCCAATTCAACTCGTCAAGGCAAAATTCCCCTTTCAATCCTTTTCAAATAAATATTTATTTTATGACCCTAATAAATTAGTTACAGGTCAAAATAAATTCTTGGTTTATCCAAAATGATCTAATCATTTTTAACCAATGTCTTAATTTATTTATGACCCTAATAAAATTAGTTACTGGTCAAAATAAATTGTTGTTCTAATTAAATATTAATCCAATTATTATTATGCCATATTTTCGTAAAGTCCAATTGTTGGTCAAAATCTATTAATTCTTCACTCAGTCCGATTAAAGTCCAATGTGAGTGACCTTATAGGATCCCGAAGTATTGAGCTGTTAAGGCTTAACCAATCCTTGTTCTATAGGAACTATTGCTTCGATGTTCTAGACCGTGGATCGATCCCGATTACCTTAAACGACTGTAGTACGCCTCTAGCAAGGGTCTACCATCCCCCATCACTCGGAACGTCATTTATGCCTATGACTAAATCTTGGTTAATGCAACAGTTGCCCAATGCGATGAACTCCTTCGATTCTTTAATATTAGTACCATCTAGTTTGTTGGGTTCGGTTAAAGTTTTAACCCATTAAGAGAGAGGTTGCTCCAAGCTATCCCAGTTATTTACTTGTTACTGAAGTATATTGCTTTTTTATCATAATGTGTTTGACTAGAAATTATTTCTATCAAACACATACTTTGATAAGAAGTTCATAGCAATCATCACTTCAACAAGTGGCTAGGTACAACTCCTTAATATATCTGGAGCGATGGATTCTTTCTGACTACATAGCTTACCAACGTGATGTTATCACTATACCCGTAATCACCCGTGACACCCTAAATTAATGAGTGCAAAGGTATGATCCAAAACATAGCGATAGTACTACACAAGGCAACTAGTATCTCAAGTATGGGGATATTTGCAAACCTACTGCATAAAGATAAACACTAACACTATGATATATTTACCAAGTATTTATCTTACTCCTGTCTCCACTATATCTTTCAGATATATTCATGTGTCAAACTTAAGGCACCACCTTCAGTCTTAGGAGTTTAACTGCTTGGACCCATTCTAAGAAAGTTGACCACATGCTAGCTTTACGGTTTCATCAATATCCTTTCTTGATGAAACTATGACTAGGGATAATTTAGACATGATCATAATTACACATGAAGTAGGTCTCACTAAGTATAGTCCCACTGTAATTTCTCTCACTTTATGCTATGATATGTCAAGAACTTTTGTACACATATATCAAATAATATATTTTAACCAGTCATAATATATATAAAACACATCGATCTAAACAAAAGATTAAATGTCTTTATTAATTAAATAAATTGTTCGTACCAATACATAATTAAGATATATCGTCCTAATTGTCTTAAGGGCATACATCATATCTAACAAAATGTGTATAAAGCAACCTTAATTCTTGGGGCCAGCCATCCTGCCCTTCAAGACACCTATAGTTAGGATGTAAACTTGACTTAAAGATGCCTTTCATATTTGAAACTCATTCAGGACCATATCACGGTGAAAACGAAAAGATAAAGTTTGAAACCAATTACAAAATTTATTTTGTTTTAAAATATAAATTTTTCCTTTTATTAATTCAACACTGTTCATCTTCTTCGTTCATCTCCTCCTCTCCACCATAATTTCTCTTCCATCTAAACCAAATTACAAACAGGATAAAGAAATCAAACAACAAATCAAATTAAGAAAGAGTGATGATAGATGGGATTACACAAATTAAGCAAACACAAAAAGAAGAGAAGAACATTGTCATCCGGATAATGACAATGTTCAGGGTAATGCAATGATCCATGCCTATGCAAGGTGTGGCTCTGTTTCATTGGCCGAGCAAGTTTTCCACGAAATGAGGTTTACTAATTTAGTGTCGCGGAACTCTATGCTTTAAGGAGGCGTTGCAGCTCTTCTCTGAAATGGATGTCGATCCTGATTCCGCAACTATGGTTGCTCTTCTTTCGGCATGCAGCCATGCTGGAAGGGGGATCAATCCTGGCAGTTACGGCGTCTTGATCACCATGGTTGATATTTTTGGTCGAGCTGGGCGTGTTGTGGAGGCGAAGGAGCTCATAAGCAGAATGCCAATAAAGCCCGATTTGGTGATATGGAGTCAAGTGCTCTTCTTCTCTCATGTAGGAAGCCTGGCGAAACAGGTTTAGCCGAGTTGGCACTGAATAAACTAAAGGAGTTGGATCTGGGAAATTCATTGAACCATGTACAAATGTCAAACATTTATTGTTATGCACCCTTTGACTCGTGGTTCATTAAAGTATAGTATGGTATGGTATAGTATAGTATATTTTCTTAAAAGTTTTTGTCTGGATGGATGGTATGGTTTTCTAAAATTTTTAGTTTAATATGAAGCAGAACCATGGGGAACCACCAAACCCCTGGTTCTATTTTTATGGTTCTCTAAATCATGAAAAACCACAGAAAACCTACTTTAAAAAAGAATCATGCAACCGAACAAGAAATTTTAAATTAGAACAATGAAAAAACCTTGAGCCAAACAAGGCGAGTTGGGCAGGGACAATTAGGAAAGAAATGAAAGGCTTTGAACTAAGAAAAGAACCCGGTTTGCTATCAGAAATACGGTCCATGAGTTTGCTTCAGGAGGCAAGCTCCATGCTCAAACGGAGGCCATATGATGTACTGGTTCGATAGTTAAAGGGAACTTCATGAAATTAGCCTCGAATCTTCTTCAAAAGTAGATCGTTGTTAGAGATTCAAACCGGTTCCATCAATTTGAAAATGGGATATGCGCTTGCAATGACTACTGATGACATGGAGAGCAAAGAGAGTGAAAGCCAGATTTGGGTAGACAAATATTGCTTCCAAGTTTAGCAAATGAGGGCTATAAATACCAATATTGTTGTGATCTTATCATGTTCACTCGTCATTGCCGGATAATTGATTGGAAATTATATACAAGTGTTAAAGTATAGTTATCAAAATCGTACCAATCGTATGTTTCCATTCGATTTACCCAAAATAGATTCGAATACGTGACATAAATCAAAACCCACCTTGAATTGCATAATCTGGCATCTAATATTTTGGTTGAACACAAGAACTGTTCCATTTTTCAAAGTTGTAGAATCTTGATATAATTAATAGTAAGTTATTAAATATGAATGCTCATCTAATATCTTTTTCTTTTTTTTTTGGGTTGTTTATCTGGTTCACCGGAGCTTTGCTCCGACTACATCCAGATCCGACCCGGGTCGCGCACCTGGCTGTGGCGGGTGAGTCTCCCAATAAGGATTTTCTGCTTAAGCGATACCAAGCCGCTTACCACTTGCACCAACCCTTACCCGTGAACACTTAGAACTGCAGCTTGATTTCGAAAAGACAAAAAAGTATCCAGCAAACATCAATTGAATAGAGTCTAGTAAAAGTCGGCTAGAAATCTCCACCAAATCTTGTTTGATGAAATATAACAATGTCTCCATCTCCCAATGAAAATGAAATGGAACCACAGTCGGATTCTTAGTGATAAGAAGTCCGCTAAGTTGTCGATCCCAACCTTGCAATTAAGTCCGTGGAGGAACTCTACTTACATTTTGAATTTCAGAATTTCAACATTACAATATATCAGCTCTGCTTGGTATTTCTTGTATTTTTGCCGGGATTCCAACTAAATTCTTGATACTTTGTTATGTATAGAAGTTCAAATTTATCAAAGCTCATGATTGGTTTCCTAAAGCATAATAATTGAAAACACGAAACTCCCTCCGAACTGATTATTATATTTCATTAAATGAAATTAAAAGCACATTCTCAAACAACACACAACTACAAAAAGATAGAATACTTCAACAAACAAAACAAAACAAAAACAAAACAAAAGCTACACTTTTACCCAACTAGTTAACATGAATAACTTTAACATATAAAATGCCTAATTAATACTCTAGTACCCACAATTCCTTACAAATTTAACTATCTTTACATGAAACCATACCCACATTTTGTCCCACCATAGATCCAAGATATTGAAGAATTTGCGCCTCCACCTTCTGTTGAATGCTAAAGGACCCACAGCACACCAAAATCCCACCACAAATCCAGGCGCAAGGCTCACACCGAAGTAGAACCAATCTACTGCCTCAGTTTCGTTCCCATGATTTTCTCTTCCTTTTTCATTGCTAGGGGGTGTTTCTTTTTTCGGGTTGCAATCATCGGGTAGAGGAGGCCCGCAAAGTTTGTTCCCTGCGAAACTAGATGGATCCATACTTTGTAATTGAGTGCTCGAGGGAATTCTTCCAGATAAATTGTTGTTGAACAAGTTCAAATTGCTCAAAAAATTCATGTCAGACATACTCTGGGGAATTTCTCCAAACAAGCGGTTATAAGACAAATCAAGAGCTTCTAGTCTTTCCATGGCGCCTATGTCCTTAGGAATTGTCCCTGTCAAAAAATTGCGTGACAGATTCAAAGACTGCAATCCCGAGAGCTTTGTAATTCCCTCGGGAATCTCTCCAACAAAACTATTATCTGAAAGATCTAAGCTCTGCACAAAAATAAGGGTACTAACATACTCAACCACTTGCCCCTTTCTCACAATTTCAGAACTTCCTGTATATCCCTTCCATTTCTTGGAACGTCCAACATAAACCTGTGTGGCAAAGAGAATAATGTACCCTGAATACGAAGGTATTAGCGCTGACATACCAATCAAGTTACCCACACATGTCGGTATGGTGCCACTGAGATTGTTGTTAGCAAAATCCAAAATTTGTAAGCCAGTCAAGCTACAAAGCTCATTAGGCATGTGGCCGTGAAAATTATTCCCTCGAATATTCAGAATCTTCAATTCCCTTAGATGTTCCCCTATCCAACTTGGAAATTCTCCGCTCAACTTGTTCCCACGCAAGTCAAGTGCGATTAAACGTGCGCAACTTTGAAGTGTAGATGGTATGTTTCCAATCAAACTATTGTTGCTAAGGATCAACATCTTCAGGCCTATCAAACTACCGATTGATGCGGGAATGTTGCTGCTGAAATTATTGTTGCTTAGTTCCAGGAACGTCAAAGATGTCCAATTCATCCAACAATCAACTGGCATCTCTCCATTTAAATGATTTCCTTTCAAAATTAATGTTTCCGTACCAATAATAAGTTTATTGCACAAGAAATTGTGTATTGATCCGGATAACAAATTGTGTGAAAGATCTATCCATCTAGGATTACCCAATTCGGGTAAAGGACCCTCAAAATGATTTGAGCTCAAGTCAATGAAATCTAAACCAATGGACGAATTAGGAATCATCCCATACATTTGGTTATATGATAAATCCAGTTCAATCAGAGAGGAAGAGAAGTTAAATACCCAATCTGGAAGGAGACTATGAATGTTTGAGTTGGACCAGTCAAGCTCTACCAAGTACTTCAAGTGGCGAAGCCATGTGGGAAATTGAGGCCCAACCTCACAAGACCTCAATCTTAGAATAGAAACGAGTTGAAAAGGAGGGACCCAATCAGGATTAACTTTCCAAATCAGATGATTTTCGTTTGCATCAAAGTCCTGCAAATTGTGTAGATTTTCAAAGTGAATTTCCGAAACTTCACCTTCCAACGAATTGAACGAAACATCAAGCTCTACTAAGTTTTCAAGCATTCCAAAATGTAATGGGAGTCTCCCATTCAGCCGGTTATAAGAAAGGTCCAAAGACACCAATGAGGCCATCTCTCCTAAACTTGCTGGAAGTGGACCAGTGATCAAATTTCTGGAAACATCAAGAGCAACAAGACTCTTAAACTTGCTCAAAACGTTACTCAAGTAACCCGAAAATTGAGAACGAGACAAATCCAGCGACTTCAGTTTCTCCGAACCACAATGTGACAAAATGTCAATAACCTCATTAACCTCTTGGCTCAGTAGGGTAGTTGACAGAGAGAGCGAACTCAAATTGCAAAGACTTTTTAATGAAATTGGAATTAGACCTTCGAAGTTGTTATCGGACAAATCAAGGGTACTGAGGGAAGTGAGGTTTCCAATGGAACCTGGAATTTGTCCTTTCAGCTGACTTCTCCTAAGGTCCAGGTGGTCAAGCTGGGTTAACCCACCGAACAAATCAGTAGGTAGGGAAAAATTGAACTGGTTTTCGGACAAATCAAGTGTTGTAAGTGAAGTTAAATTTCGAAGAGAGGCCATACCAATCATGATGCTAAAAATATCACTGTGATTCAACCGATGAAAATTGTTGGCTGACAAATCAAGGACGGAAATGGATGAGAAGCTGACATTGGAAAAGGAAGGAAATTGAGTGAGATAGCAACCTGACAAGTGTAATTGTTGGAGGAACGGGAGTTTTCCTAAACTCTCATCCCAGTCGGAGGCTATACTGAGGTTTACATTAGAGAGATCAATAAACTTCAAAGACGAAAGTCCAGAAACCCAATCCAGCTTGTCAACATAAACAGGTGAATCAGCATACTGATGAATAGAAATATATTGCAAATTTGAGAGGTTTCCTAGTTGATGAGGAATTTCTCCTACCAAGTCATTGTAAGACAAATCAAGTGTATTGAGTGAAGTGAGGTTTCCAATGGAACCTGGAATCGTTGCTGTAAACCCTGCTTTTGATACATTAAGAGACCTTAAACTTGACATAAATCCGAAAAATCCAGGGATGGAAATTTGACCAAAGTCATTGCTGCTAAGATCAAGATGTTCCAATTGCTTAAGTTGTAGCAAAGATTCGCTGATGTTACCGCCCAAATCTTGAACATGGAGCTCAACAACATGGCCCGTGAAGTTATCGCAGATGACTCCCAACCAAGAACAACAATCTGCCTGGCTGTCCCAAGATGCAAGCCGATTTGAAGGATCGATTAGACCTCTCTTCAACTCCAGAAGAGCTTCACTCTGGTGTCTAATGCATTTGCCTCTGCAACAGCTGATGCTAATAAGAACAACTGCAGAAATCAAAACTGGAATGAGAGCACTCATCATGTAAGTTATGGGAGTAATAATTGTATGTTGGAATGGATGAAATTGGTAGATCTAATTAATTTATAGACTGAATTGTTAATTGTTTTATTTTTCTAAAGTCAACTGCAAGGTTGATTTGTTTGTACAAAATTGTCATGCCCAATACTTTCATTTATTACTAATAGCGAATGAGATTGAGAGATAACGTTGATAACAAGTTAAAACATATTTGTGGTTGTCAATTTGCACACACTGCTACATAGTAGATATGTTGTTTCAGTCATATTTGAACTTTCCATTTGTGAAGAAAATATCAATATTGCAGTTTCAAACAAAACTTTGTACTTTGAATACCGTGCCTTAAATCTCACGTCGTCAGGTGGAATCAACTTTATAAATCTTCTGACGCCATAAAACTCTATTAAAATCCAAACATTCACCCATATCTGTCAAATACATATCCTTGGAAATAGTTTCTCTCCAAATAATCTTATGTCTACCTCTCCCTCTACTCTTACTCTCTATCTTTAAGTTCTCACATTTCCTAAGTGATATTGGTCTACGTAACATATGGTCATACTACCTTAGTCGTCCTTATCTCAATTTATCCTCAATATGTGCTACACCAGTCTTTTGACGGATTCACTCATTTCTAATTCGATCCATCCTTGTATGACCACTCATCCACCTAAGCATTCACATTTCGGCCACATTCTCTGTTTGAATATGTTGCATCTTAACGGCCCAACTTTGTACTTAGAATAAAAATACTTAAATTTCAAATTTTAGAATTGAATTGTAGTGTCGACCCTTGAGCAACCGCTGAGGGTCCCATATTTTTCGGGGAGAAGGATTCTCTAAATTTGGGACTTGATATATTTGTACATTTCAGTCAATCACAATCATCCACCCAGTTTTAATGGTTGAAATTTAATTCCACTGTGGGCCTCACGGATAACTAAAATTCAATCTCAATCACTAAAACTGAATGGATGGTTAAGATTGATTGGAATGTACAAATGTACCAATTTTCAAATGTAGAGAATCTTTATCCATTTTGCGGGTCGGGCCTATTGGATTGTATGGAGCATGACTTCATCAATTCTCATTAAATTAGATAGAATTTGTAATCTATTTTTGAAAGAATAAAAATTGTTTCATAATTTTTTTAATATGTGATCCCAATTAAGGAAATTTATTTGGAAATAAATTGAGTTATTTAAAAATGAATTCCATGATTTAGCTCTCGTTTGTGGATGGTTTTTTTATGATTCATTAAAATGTAGTATGATACATATGACTTTTTTAAAAAATTTGTTCAAACAGATTGTATGACATGTTTTTATAAATTTTTATTTGAAGAATCTTTTAGAAAACTGTTTAAAACAGTCTAGACTCTTAGGATTAAGATCAATAAAGGTTGATCTAAGTGGTAATCAGCTTGATATCGCTTGAGTAAGGTCTTGAGTTTGAGTTCTAGTGTATATAAAAAATCCTTATTAAGAAATCCACTCATAACAGCCAGGTGCGCGACCTAAATAAAATTTAGATATAGTCGAATCTTTAGTCGGACGAATCAGATGAAAAATAAAAATAAAAGAGACTGATGACTAAGAAAAATTAGGCATGTCGAATTAATTGTGAATTTCTGATCAATTGGTCTTATGATGGGACTTGGCACAGAACTAACTAAATTACTTGGAAATTTCCATTTGGAAAGTCCTTGACTTGTAAGTCTTTTCAATGAATTAATGTTACACACCAAAAAAAAAGGAAGCATGAATAAATGTATACGAAACTGCTAATTACTTTACTTCTTTCTTTTCCACAACTTATGAGAATAGCAACAAGTACTACAGGTTTTTGCACTATGTGTTCCATTTATACTTTGAACATCTACAAGAAGACGAGAATGGGATTCAGGTCATGTAAATAAATTAACCCATTTATTTTTTTTAAAAACAATTTACCTCATTATTAGGTTTACAATAATAACAAAGAAGAGCCACATCCCTCTCCGTCCATATGTGGACTCGAACTTGTGACTTCTAGGATCACAGCTTTAAGACTCAACCATTAGATTAAGCCTTTGATATTTAAGGGGGCGTTTGGTTCACACTAGGAAATGAAAAGGGAATCAACAAAGGGAAATGAGAGGAAAGGAATAGGATTCACTTTGATTATCATATATGTTTGGATGACCTCAATAAAGGGAATGAGATTCGTGTGGTTGTTTGGATCAAATATTATTTATTTAATAATAAGAATTATCATTATTATATTTACTATTAATTAAAAATAAATATCTTACTCAAAATTACAAATAAAATTATTATAATATTTATTATTATTATTATTATTATAATTTTACTATAATTAATAATAACAATAATAAATATTATCCATACATATATTTAAAATTTTGAATTAAAATTAAGTTTTTAAATAATATTATCGATTAATAATAATATTTGTTATTATTATTTTAAATATAGTATATTTATAATTATATAGTCAAATATTATTATTATTAATGTTTTTTATTAATAATAATAATAATAAATTATATGGGTTGAAAGACAAGAAAATGGAATGCAAATAAATGGCCGATACGTTTACTCAAGTGTCTGACTAAATTTATACGGAATTTCATTTGTAGTGGTTCGATATAAGTAGGGCTACAAATGAGTCGAGTCGAGCTGAGTGCTAGCATGTTCGTGCTCGTTTATTTAATCTTTAATCGAACAAGAACTGAGCCAAGCCCGAATTCGAGCTCAAAATTCTGTTCGTATTCAGTTCATTTAAGTGAACGTTTGTTCGCGAGCTCTTCATGAACAACTCATTTATTTTGTTCATGAATAGTTTGCTAATTTATTCGCGAACGAGCTTGTCTACTTTTGTTCGTGAACAACATTTCCAATTCAATATATAATTTAAAGTGGCCCATAAAATTAGTCTGGGTAATGTTATACATATACTTCTGTGTAGTTTTAATTTTATATAGCCATAGTTTATTTTCATTCTATAAAATTTTGTTTTGATATGTAATAACAATAATTAAGCTAGTTCACGAACATTTATCGAGTTAGTTCATGTACTTGTTCGCAAACCTCTAATCGAGTTTGTTCACGAGTTAATGAGCCGAGCTTTGACTTGTTCATGTTCAGTACATTTATAATTCGAGCCATAAAATCATGTTCACGAACTGTTCATTTATAAATTTAGTCGAGCCGAGTCAAGCTTTTATCGAGCCAAACATCGAACTGTTCACGAATGGTTTGGTTCATTTACAGCTCTAGATAGATAGAAGTTCAAAAATTGATAATTGTCCCGTGGAAAGAATGTACATTGGTTTGAAAAACTTGATACTTATGAATCAGGCTATGCTCGATAAAATGTACTAGGGTATTATCTGCGGTCACAATGTTTGTTTTGAAACTCTTCGCACTCGCTTGTGACTAATGACGTTGCACGAGATCGGATTTGGAATTTGGTGAGAGCAGCATACAGTACTCTTTGTACTCAATCAAGATGGTTCTTTAGCAGCTCTATTAATTTAAATTTCTGGAACTCTAATTGGTTATCTCCGCCACTTACTATACAACTGAACATTCCGTTGAGGGATCAAAAGAAACTGTCCGATAGCGTGAATGATTTTATGACTCCATTAGGATGGTCCAACTTGCCTGAACTCCCAACACAAATCCGTCAGCAAATTTTAAACTTCTCAAGGCCTGAGGAAGAAGATTTTCCATGCACCACAGAATGTGCACTTCCTTTTCGTCGAGGGTCCCGGGGCTTCTATGGTGACTAGAAAAATCAAATGCAATAATTTTGTAGGCGTATTAGAGGTGGGGCTCATGAATGTAGAAGGCGCGGGAGTCACCAGACTTCCAGGTGGTGACTCATGGATCATTATTGTAGAGAGATAAGTAGGTCTCGGCGGCGTTGAAGTCAGAGGGAGGAGCATCACACATATCATCAGAGGGGTTAGTCACCCCTAAGGCCTTATTGAAGTCATCAAGACTCCAACTGAAGTGTTTTCCATGGAGATGGAACTTGAGTAACCCCTCCTCTTTGTAGCTTGAGTAGTCCTTGAATTGGAGAGCAGAGTAGAACTCTCAAACAAGCTCCTAGTAGGAGGGAGAATAGATGAAGAGTAAGGGTATCCAACAAATTAAGGTGAAGGCATCAGTGACTGCTTTGTTGATGCTGAGGTTAGTCATGGTCTCTTTGTAGGCAGACTTATAGGGCTTATAGGATTGGCCCTTGAAGTGGTTGTAGTATGCGGCGCGTGAAGCAGGAGGATCGAAAGAGCTATGGATCTTGCTCTTAGCACCGGGAGCAAGGACTTTCTCCTCCTTAGCCACCTTTGCCCTTTTTGAACTCTAGCCACTCTTTGCGGCGCTCTAGGTCTGCATTTTCCTCTTTAGAAGGGGAGGAGGAGTGAAGTCGCTTTCCTCGTTGGAGTCAATTTCGACAAGGTCATGTTGAGGTCTTGCCTCCCTATGAGGTAACTTCTCTTTTTTGATATGAGTCTCGCCGGATTCCTCATAATCAGCGGCGACGGGATACACGGTAGAGATAGGGTTGACGGTGAACGGGGTCTCACCGGAAGTAGTGGTGGCGCTATAAGAGGTAGCAGGAGTAGGGATGCCTTGGCTTCGCTTCGCCGGGGTCTGGGTGGTGGTTGTATCTTGGTTGGAAGCCATTATGGTAAGTGAAGGTGGTGAAAAGAGAAGAGTCTGCCAAAGAAGGAGAGTTTTACTTTGAGACGGAGCTTGAGAGTTTAAATGAGAGCGTGACTGTTGAGGTTGAAGGGTATAGCTTAAATACGAAAAATTGGCATGCAAAAGGGTGGCTCATATGGTATTAATGAGATCAGAAGCAATCATGGCCTCGATTAAGCACAAAATCATCAAAAATCTCCATAATCTTCACATGACTGCCATATCATCCATTGGTTCATGAATCAAGGCGCGTGAGCCATTTCCCATCCATTTTCCCTTCACCCCAGTCCTTTTGCATGTGACAATTGACCTCCTAGTATGTGTACGAAGACCTACACTAGCAATAAATATCAGAGGGAAATAAGTTATAGTCTAGATATAACTAATAAAAACTAAAGATACTAAGTAAAATTAAAAGAGAGAGATAAAGAGTCAGAAATGCTTAGGCTGCCTCCCAAGAGCGCTTTGTTTAATGTTGGTGAGCTTGACGTACCACACCGAGATCATGGTGTGGTGTCAGGGGTCTCTGTGAGAGTGATCTCCTCATAGTGAGCTTGGAATCCTTTATAGTAGGGCTTGAGGCGATGCCCATTAACTTTCAGAATTTTTTCAGTCGCGATGCTCTATATAACGACTGCTCAATGAGGAAACACGTTGTTCATAATGTAAGGTCCAGCCCACCAAGACCTCAACTTTCTAGGAAATAATTTGAGACAAGACTGGAATAGAAAGACTTGCTGTCCCACTTTAAAGGTCTTGCTGGAAGCGAAAAGGTCATGGTGGCATTTAGTGGTCTCCTTGTATGCCTTGTTCCTTTTATAGATGTCATAACAGATTTCCTCGAGCTCGTGGATTTGCAACCTCTTGTCCTCCTTGGACGCATCGAGCCTGAAATTGGTCTCTTTGATGGCCTAGTATCCTTTATGCTCGATCTCGATAGGTAAATGACATGCTTTCCCATAGACAAATCTGTAAGGTGACATCCCGATGGGAGATTTCCATGCTATACGGACTGCCCAGACAACTTCAAAGAGACTGAGACTCAAGTCTTTCCTGTTGGGATTGATTGTTTTCTCCAGGATGAGCTTAACCTCACTGTTTCTCACTTTAGCTTGCCCATTTATCTGTGGGTGGTATGCCGCAGAAGTCATATGCTTGACTCCCCATTTCATTAGTAATGCTGAGACCATCGGTCTCCCATATCTGTAAATGATGTTATCTTCGAGGAAGTCAGCTACTATCTTTCCATCATCATTCCTGGTCCCCTTGGCTTCTATCCATTAGCAGATATAATCAACTACAAGGAGGATGTACTTCAACCCATATGAAGGAGGAAAAGGTCCTATAAAATTGATACCCCAAACATCAAAGATCTCGATGACCAAAATGGGAGTCATCAGGAGCTGATCTCGACGTCCAAGATCACCAATTCTTTGATAGTTGTTGCAAGCCTTGCAAAACATATAGGAGTCATGGAAGACATGGGGCCAATAAAATCCGCATTCAAGGATGCATTGCGCTGTTCTTCTTGGCCTACCATGACCTCCGCAAACCTTAGAATGGCATGCCTGCAAGAGTCTTGCTATCTCTTCCCCGTAAATACACCTCCTCAAAATCATATCATTTCCTTGTCTCCATAGATAAGAATTGTCCCAAAAGTACTTGTTGGCTTCCCTCTTCATCTTCTCCTTGTCATTGTGCGTGAAATCCTCTGGAAACTTTCTTGTGGTAAGAAAGTTAACAAGATCTACGTACCATGGTGTCTCGGTGATAGTAAAGAGATTCTCTCCCAGAAAATCATCCTGGACTTCTCTTGGTTCTTTTGAATTGGTTAGCCTGCTGAGATGGTCGACCACCAGAATCTTTGTTACCTTCTTATCTCTGATCTCGATGTCAAATTCTTGAAGCAATAGGATCCATCGAATCAATCTTGGTTTAGCATCCTTCTTGGTCATAAGGTACCTTAAGGCAGCATGGTCTGAGTACACAATGACCTTGGAATAGAGAAGGTAGGAACAAAACTTCTCCAATGCAAAAATGATAGCAAGGAGCTCTTTCTCAGTCATGGTGTAGTTCCTCTAGGCTGCATCAAGAGTCCAAGAGGCATAATAAATGACATGAGGTTCTCAGCCAACTCGTTGTCCCAACACTGCTCCTACTGCTTTATCGCTTACATCGCATATGATCTCGAAAGGCTGGTCCCAGTTAGGTGCTTGAATGATAGGCGTAGAGACAGCTTCTTCTTGAGAGTGTCAAAGGCTTCCTTGCAAGGATCTCCAAACTCGAAGCTAACATCTTTCTAAAGTAGTCTACATAGGGGCTCGGTGATCTTTAAAAAGCTCTTGATGAACCTGTGATAAAAACCTGCATGCCCAAGAAAAGACCTAACTTCTTTTATAGAAGTAGGGTAAGGTAACGGTTGAATATCATCAATTTTAGCTTTATCTACCTCAATACCCTTCTTTGATACAACATGACCTAATATCATACCTTGGCCTACCATGAAGTGGCACTTATCATACCTAAGTACTAATTCAGACTAAATACAATGTTTAAGGAGCTTACTAAGGTTATCGAGACATGCGTCGAAAGAGTCACCATAAACTGTAAAATTGTCCATGAAGACTTCAATGATTCTCTCAATGTAATAAAAAAAGATACTTAAAATTCACCTCTGGAATGTAGCAGGAGCATTGCAGAGACCAAAAGGCATCTGTCTGTAAGCAAAGGTGCTAAAGGGACATGTGAAAATTGTCTTTTATTGATCTTCTAGTGCCACCGGGATTTGATAGAAACCTAATATTCCGTCGAGATAACAGAAGTGAGACTTGCTTGCTAGTCTCTCCAGCATTTGATCGATGAATGGTAGTGGGAAATGGTCCTTCATAGTTACGGCATTGAGCTTGCGATAGTTAATGCAAACTCCCAACCCATTCTGTAACCTATTTGGGAATAATTCTCTTACTTTATTTGTTATCACCGTGATCCCCGTCTTCTTTGGAACAACTTGTATGGGGATAACCACTCACTGTTAGAGATGGGGTAAATGAGGTTAGCCTCCATGAGCTTGATCACCTCATTCTTCACAGCTTCCATAATAGGAGGATTGAGTCTCCTTTGTGGTTGGCGATAGGTCTTGGCGTTCTCCTCCAACTTGATCTTGTGCATGTAAGTGGTAGGACTAATCCTTTTGATATCGGCTATAGTCCACCCAATTGCCTCTCGAATCGTCTTTCTAAGTCTTCATGGCGTCATAAACATTAAAAGTGGCTACTTCCCCATTGTGTACATCAATCTTGGTCTTGGCAGTGCTCAAGAATGGTCTCCCTAACAGTAAATTTGAGTTCCCCTTCTTATGTGCATCACACATATCAAGAATATAAAAGTCAGCGGAAAAAACTAAATCATTTTCCTTGACCAATACGTCTTCTAAAATTCCCTCTGTATAGATAACATAGCGATCTGCTAGTTGCAAGACAGTCCTGGTCTCCTTGAGAGGCATATTACAATTAGTTGATAACTACTTATAGATAAAGGAAGGCATGATGTTTATAGATGCACCGAGATGACACATGGTCCTATAAATCCCAACATGGCCTATGGTGTAGTTGATTGCGAACATTCCCTGGTCCTTCATCTTAGGGGGAACTTACGTTGGATCACGACAGATATATTCTCCCTCAATCATGACCTTGTCCTGGTCATGCTGCTTCTTCTTGTTGGTGCACAGCTCCTTGAGGAGCATATTTGGGAATCTATCTGATTACGTTGAGTAATGGTATGTTGATCTCGACTTTCCTCAAGATCTCAAAGATTTCCTTCTCCTCTTTTATCTTTTTGGACTTAGCCAGCCTCTCTAGGAAAGGTCTAGTCTCAGTAGAAACCACTGGTTCATCCTCATCATGGGGTATCTGAATGGTCTCATCTTCTAATTCAGCTCTCGGTGGCTCTGACTGGACCTCTTTCTTATCCCTCAATGTGATAGCACTGACATTTTCCCTTAGGTTATCCTTCGTTTGAGATAGAATTCTCCCATGTTCTCGATCTTGGAGAGAGTGCTAGCTATCTAAGCCATATGCTTTCCCAAGTTTGAGAAGTTACCTTATAGTCCTTGTATCCGATTGTCTACCAACTCAAACCTTTTATTGGAACCCTTAGTGAGAGTAGTGAAAAGTTCATAAGGATTTTGCTGTGGTGGCTGAGGTGGGTTGAGCTGGATTTGAACTTGTTTAGGAAGTCTTGGTACGATCGCATTCTGCTATTTTCTCAACATGAGTTGATTCTGTGGTCCCTGTAGTTACCATAGTTCTGGTCGATCTCTCCACCCTATCTGATTCCTATGTGGTGGTGGAACGTAAGGCTTGTTCCCCTTATTACCATAGTTACTATAGTTACCTTAGTTTCCATAGTTACTATAGTTCCCCATGGCATTGACTTGCTTAATTTAGGGTCTCCTATACGAGGACACTCTTTGGTAGCATGGTTGGTCTTCTTGTAAAGTTTGCACTCCTTCACGTCCTTAGTCTGGACAGCTTTCTTGTCTACAAGTTCAGCGAGTCTCTCTAACTTGTCATTAAGATCACAGGAATGGATCCCATTGACTGCCTTTGAAGTAGATCTCCCCTCACGATCGCCAAACTGTTGAGTGGTTTCTGCCATAGTCCTGATGAGTTCCCAAGCTTGAGTTGGGGTCTTGTTGATAAGATCATCCCCACTAGCGAAATCTATGATAGCTCACTAAGAGAACGGGGAGCCCTTCGTAGAAAGTTTGGACTAAGGCTTGATCAGTAAATCCATGAGGTGAGCTAGCTGCCAGTAGGTGTTGAAATTGTTCATAATACTCAAAGAGACTCTCCATGTCTTTCATCTTGGCATAACATATCTACCTCTTCAAGGTGGTAACTCTCGATGCTAGAAAATACTTGTAAAGAAAGACTCTAGACATCTGGTCCCATGATGTAATAGATCCTGGTCTTAACTAACAAAACCAGTCGTTGGCTGAGTACTCAAAAGAAAAAGCAAAGGGCTTTAATTTTGCAAGGTCTAGGTCGACCTTCGGTGGCTTCATAGAACAAACCGTCAAATGAAACTTCTGCAAATGTTTATACGGGTTCATCAGTGGTCCTTCCGACGAATTTGGGTATGCTATGGATAAATAAAGATCTCATCTCAAAGTTGTCATCATCACTCTCGACCGGATAAGTGATACAAAGTGGTTGTTGATCCACCGAGACCCTTGTAAGGTCTCAGATTGACTATTCTTTGTTAGCCATGGTCACGATGGCTATTTCAGGTTCTGAATCTAAGTTGTTTGGATCATCAAACACTTCTTATAAATTGGTTGTGTCGTTGCTGGGTCAGATTAAAGTTTCCGCTTGATGTTTGGATTCTCTATGCTCACGAGCCTGCTTAGCACGAGCTTTGTTAGATCTTTCAATTTCTGGATCATAGAAAAATTCATTGCCACGACCTATGGCTCTGGTCATCCATGAAAAATAACTTATCAAAAGGAACTGATCCCCGACAATGATGCCAAAATTTGATGGCTGTCGGGACCACAAAAAATAGATCCCTACACAAAATCAACTGGTAGTTAGTAGCGAGCAGAGGTCGATCCCACAAGGAATGATATTCAATGATGTTATTCTTAACAAACGACATACTACGTGACCTAAAAGTACTCTCTTTGGGAATTGGTGTGTGTTAATGAAGTAAAGCAAGTAATAAATCAATAAAAGACAATGACTCAACTAAAGCAGAGCAAGACTGAACATCTTGGTGATCACAGGATGAGGAATTAATTGCACCGGGACCTAGATCTAGTTATACTAGCACTCATGCATCATACTGTGCTAGCAACTCTTCCTTACTGTGTATAGAGACCGGACTTCGTGCCACGACCTCCCTCTTACTTACCATGTCTCTCGACTTTACTCTATAGAGCTCGCCGATGAGTAGCAATAAATATTAGAAAAGCCTAAATCCTTACCGACAGGCAGTGAAGGACTCCAAAAAGGCGTAAGATTACCTTTCTCCAGTCTCGATGGAGACTGTTGTCACTATATCCTTCTTCAGGCACATTTACAAATGCAAGAATTAGAATTAACAATAATCACAAGGACTTACCAAATGATTGATCAGGCAAAAAAAGCGATACTAAGTGATACTCTTACTATAGAGCCCTTAAAGTACCGAGATTGGCAAATAGGTTACCTTGCGGATTTTTGTATTCAATTGCGGTCCTCACACCATTTAAACTCAGCCTTGACCCTTACCCGATCAAGTCATAAAGAAATTAGCTAGACATGACTGAATCTAAACGCGTGGTAATGTAAAGAGACTGAAAGTAAATCATGCTGAAAGTAAAAAGACTGAAATTGAAATGGAACTCAAAGGCAATTGAACTGGAAATAAACTTGCGATTAAAACTTAAATGAATCCAAAAATAAGAAATAAAAAACTTAAAAGTACTTGAAAGTAAAGAGCATAAAGACTAAAAACTAAGAACTAGACCTAGAACTAGAAAATGATGAAGAACTGTTGAATGAATGATGAGCCTTAAATGCACCGGCCTTGGGGTATTTATAGCTAGCTACTCTCCTTTGCTTGATGATAAGGGTCTAATTAGGAGCAAGTTTTGTAAGAATCATAAAGGAAAGGAAGAGAAGTGATTGTGAATTAAAGGACGATAATTAATGAAAACATAAAGGAATGAAGTAATATTGTCTCGGGGAGGAAGGGATGTGTTTTTAAAGGAAACTAAATATGAAAATACCTAATTCCCCTTTAGTTTTGAATATATTTAACAGTAAATTAGATGATAAGGACATAAATGTAAATTTAGATCGTCTTCCCCTTAGATTCCACCAATTTGGTGGGATCAAATATGGAGGAAAGTGGCGTAACCCAAAGGGCCTTCTTCCATTGACTTCCTTTCCATTCCTGTTCGTTTTTTCCTCCCAAGCAGCTGAATTTAATTTCCATCCCTTACCATCCTATCAGATTCTGCCTCCTAAGCAGACCCTAAGTGTGTTTGGTGCCCGGCTAGTGATGGGTTGTTTATAGTTAAGCTTTTTTTATGAATCTTTGCAGCAAAAAAGACTTAATCTCGAGACCTCTTTGGTACCTTGCGATTAACCCTTTGCATTCCATGATATGTTGGCGTGTCTATAAGAATTATATTCCCACACATGATACACTTCAGAAGAGAGGTATTCCTTTAGCCTCTCAATGTTGTTTTTGTCAAAATCATATGGAGGATATATTGCATCTATTTTTAAACTGCTCTTTTGCTCAACAATTGTGGAGAACTGTCATGGCCTTATTTGGATGTTTTATTGACACTAGTGGCACACTAGAAACAACATTAACCATAGCTTTTAGTCACAAGTTCGCTTCACAAGTCAAGGTACTTTAGAAAGCTTCTATTGTTAATGTAATTTGGTTCATTTGGAATGAACAGAATAATTGTATTTTCGAGGGTGCAATCCCAAACATCCATTCTACTCTACGAAAGTTATGGTTATTGATTAGGAAAGCAGATTCTTTAGGCATCGACAATGCTTGGAATTCTATATCGGAAAGGAGAACACTTACTAATCTCAACCTTTCGCCTCGTTTGAACAAAGCTCCACGGATCATTAAAGTTCGTTGGATTCCTCCGCCGAATGGATGGCTAAAAGTGAACACCAAAGCTTCTGTTATTGGAGCACCGGGACCAGTGGGTTGTAGGGGGATTTTCAGAGATTACCGAGGTCAAAATTTGGGATGCTTTCCCATTGGCGAATTGTTATGCTTTTTTGGCGGAGTTGAAAGCTGTGATCTTTGCAATTAAAATTGGAGAAAGGCTGGAACAATCTATAGATAGAAAGTGATTCAACTTATGTGGTTAGCTTAATCAAATTCCGTTGCGATCTAGTGCCATGGTCAGTTTATTTAGAATGGTACGAATTCCTCGGGATCTTGAAGAATTAGCTATCATGGTCTCCCATGTCTATAGAGAAGGAAACTGCATTGCCGATTCACTTGCTAGTTATGGTCGCCTCAATAGTCTAGTTTGGTGGGATGATGTCCCGGACTTTTGTTTAAATTTCTATGTTCATGATATATGTGGCCGGGACTTGTACTGGTTCACATAATTCTTTGTCGTTTTTTGTTTCTTTTGTAACTTTTATTTTATTTTTATTAATAATATTTCTCTTGGGCTCGGCCGTATTGCTTAGGTGCACGGGGGTGCCGACCTAGTTGGGATGTTCGTCCCTTCGCATTAGCCATCCCCAATTTTATTCAAAAAAATACCTAGTAGAAAGGGGAAAATGGGATTACCTTAGAGTGGGTAATAGGATTACCCTAAACAGGAATGTATTTGATTCGTTTGTCCAAAAATACAACAATAAAGGAATGAATCAGTTTGATTCTCTTTCCCTTTCATAAAAGCCTCCAACCAAACACCCCTTCAGTATATTGCACAAATAAAAACGTAAGCATGTATTATCAGTAAGATATTTTGTGTTGGTGGTCAAAGCTTAATTAATTTATTAATCATTTCATAAATTTCATTCAATAATTCTTACCATCTTATTAACTTAACAGAACATAACATTTAATCGATGTTATCATAACTATATCGAAAATTAGTTCAATCACAATTACTAGTGGTTAAAACATAACATTTCTTTTTAAAAAAATATAAGATTTAAATAAATATAAATATTTTTAGGTTTCAAAATTTTTTAAAATATACCTATACTAAATATATGCTTGGAAAAATAATTTGAAAGTAACTTTGTCATGTGATGTAATTAAAATGTTGTATTTCAATGTTCCAACAAATTCTAAAAAAAAGAGCAACTAATGTTTATAAAAAAGAAAACAATATTATATAAAACATTAGAATAATAGTTTATTTATAAGAATAAAATAATTGTAAAAAATTAAAATATTTAATATTAAGAGTTAACATTTTATAATATGTGATATTACTTTAGGAGAAGTATGGTTGAAAATGGAGTTTATTAGGGTAGAGAATGCATTCCCTATCCTCATCTTACATAAAAAAAATATTGTCCCCCTTCTTATTAGGAAATCGGGGATCCCCCAATTCTCCATTTAAAATAACTAAAATCCAATCTTTTGGTTACAACAACTTATAATTAAAATAACTTCATATGGAAAAAAAATTAGTTTAACATACATATTTAGTAAAAATTAACAAAAAAAAACTAAAAACAATACTTTATAATTAGTATTAATTCAATTTCAAATACTAATTAAGAATAAATTAGTTGCACTAAATGTCAATTTTAAGTCTTTTATCTTTGTATGGTAGTAATATCTAGTATCTATATATCTGTAATATATTTATACTTATCAAGGTCGAGAAATTTTCGGAATAGGGAATGCTATCTCCATCCTCATCCATATTAAGGATTCGGGGTTAAAAATTGTTTATCCCCACCCATTTGGGAATAGTTATCGCAGTAATTTGTGCCCCACTTTCAACTCTAATGAGAAGTCCCATTATTAGAAATATTGAATTTTATAATATGAATTGATGAAATTGTATAATACTTATAATATGTATAATTCCTGTATAAAAAGCTACAAGTTAGAAATACTAAATTTTATAAAAAGAGCAAATGATTTTGTTGGTCCCTATACGTATACTCAATAAGTCAGGTGGGGCGTGAATGACTTGCTCAAATAACTTAGCAAGCTTTTTTGCGATTAAATGAACTTCGTTGAGTAGGTCTGTTGGCTGAGTGAAATCTGGAAAAATTTCAAAGTAAAGAACACAGATATTTTATACTGGTTCGGCAACCTGTGCTCACATCCAGTCCCAAGAGAGTGTCTTGGCTTTAATTCACTAATATCAACTCCTTTATCCTAGGCAGAGAAGCCTTTCACAAATTTCCCCAATTACAGAAAGTACCCTCCAAACTGTAATCGCTCACCCGCTGAGTAGAATACCCTCTTCTACTAGCAACTCAACTGATTCTAAACAAGAGCTGGAATCAATTTATAAAAACGTTGATCCAGTTACAAATGATCTAATCTAATCTCTCTTGTTCAAAGCTGATTCTTCACTGAGTGGATGCTTTCTCGATTGAACTTCTCTAAAGCTTGTAAATTGGCAGAATTTTGCTTCTTAGAAATTCAGGTGTAATCACCAAGTTCTAACGCTTGCCTTCTTGCTCCTTTTGTAGTTGGGATTAAGAAAGTAGCCGTTGAACTTGCCTTGGCATCTTCTGAAATTGACAACTCATCTATTCACCCATTGCTTCTTCAAATCGACCCGTTAAGAGATAGAATCACACCGTTGTGAGATAGAAATCAATTTGTTAGATTGAAATTCGAGCTTCAATTTGAATCCTTTGTCGTTTGATTCCAGTCTTCCGTTAGAGAGATCTCGCACTAACTTGCTATGTGTCACCTTCCCATTCCTTCTAGTAATCTAACATTTTGCAGAATGCACGATACTATGTTATTGATATACAGAATTTCCCAAATAGGGAAATGACTTTTTGCAGCTTGATTCTGGAAGACTTTGTCCTTTTCTTCATAAACTAGAGTCTTGTCGAGACATTAATTCTTTTTGTCTTTGTCTCATTAATGTTTTGCAAAAAGCAACACTAAAAGAAAAAGATTCCATATTTCCTTAAACGGAAAAGTTAGTACCATTGACAAACATAAAATAACTCAGTGAAATGATAAACCAATAAGCACAACTGAAACAAAATCTAAATATCAAGTGCTAAGTGAATAGTATTTAGTCAGCGACTGCAGTACATACTCAGCCCAGAACAACTCAGAGTTAAACTAAATAACTAGGTCAGCGGAGAATTGACATTCTACCCTTGATTTCAGTAACTCACATATAACCATAGATTATTTATTTTAACATCATTATTGATTTAATTAGCTCAAACTGAACTTAATTGTTATGATCAAAACTTAAGCACTACTGAGTCAGTCCAAAATCGTGCTTGGTTCAACAATCTCCCCCATTTTGATCAATGGCAATTAACTGAGCGAGAATTAAATCAATAAGACATCTAGATCAGAGTTACCTTACAAACATGCTTTATATGCCTATGTTCAACATCATCATTTTTCTCAGAGTGAATGCTAACTCCCCCGTAATCCTTGATTCTTCTAAGGTCAGCATTCCTCATTACTTCCCATATTTTTCTGCAAGATTAGAGACATATATATATATATATATATAAGAAAATACAAGAAGTTAAGAAGATCGTAACTTAGAACAGAATAAGTAATCTTTATATATATCATAACTGAGTACAGATCAACAGAAAGTTAACCTATACTAAGTTTACAATCAACACTACAAATTGCAATAATTTCTATTCTACTTAGGCATAGGTGGTCCTCCAAGGTTTGCTCTTTTTTCTTCAAAAGATTGTTGATCCCAACTAGATGACTTCTTCTCTCTTGGTGATGCAATCTCCTTTCCTCTTACGAGTCTCAAGATATTTCTTTTCAATGTGCTCCAGATCCTTGGACAGTTCAAACGAAAACTCAGCTACCCTCTGATCTCTCTCTTTCTCCTCTTGCTCTCGCTTCTCGCGATCCTTCTCCCCTATTACTATTGCATCCAAAATGGCTTGAGCTTGATGATTAAACCAACCTATAGAGGCATGAAAATGCTTGAGTTCTCCATAAATGTTAGCAGAAAAGTTATGAGCTAACAATTCAAAGATCTCATCTTAAAGAAAGTCCTGCTCCTTGAGAAAAGCAAAGAGTGATACAATAGATTGAGATTGAGATTGATTAACCTGGTATTGTGCATTCAGTCCTTCCTTGGAAATCTGGGTGAGACTAGCAAGAGCCTTAGCTTGATTAGTTTCCCTTAAGATCCACTCTAGCATTGGAGTGCTTCTAATGTGCGAGGGCTCTTGCTTGTGAATCTGATAAATTGCTTGACCATTGTTAATGACATCATCATGAATAGCCTTGATTTGATTATGAATGTGACCAAGCTTCTGGTGCAAAGATGGTTCTTGTTCAACTTCTGACATAAAAATGTCATTACTCGGAGCATCAGATATATTCAGTCTCTTAAGTGCTGTCAAAATTCCTTCCTCAGAGTCCTTAACTCCCTTCAAAATATCTCCCTTCTTCTCCTACAGCACATTTGAGTTACCTTGATTAGAAACTATTGTGATCAGCGCATTAATGGCATCTATAATTGCATCTATCTTGGATATATTGACATTATTCTCCTTGCTTAGAATGCTATAACTATTCAGCACAGCCTGCATTCCCTACAACACAGGGTTGAACTTATCAATTAGGGAATTTCTAAATTCCCTCTCTTCATTCACTACTTTGCAATTGCTTTCATAGACTTTCTCTACTTTCTCCTTAAGCTCAACAACTTCCATCTTCAAATGCTTAGCCTTCCTACCTGCAATATTCAAAATAGGCAAAGTATGGGATACTATAGCCTTGATCAAAGAGAACTGGCTAGGAACTGATTTGAAATGGGCCTTCATCTTCTCAATAGCACCCACGAAACCTTGCACTAGCTCAACAGCCTTTGCAATTCTCCTCAGAACGTCCTCAGAGAGTAATAATTTTGCAATATTTGCATCAATCTCCTCGTCTATCCTCAGTCTAGATACCTTACTCTTCCCATTCTCCTTATATCTCCTAATAGCTTAGCTTGGGGGTTAAATTGTGGTTGAGGTTATTCTGGTGGTTGTTGTGGTTGTAGAATCTCTTCAATGATTGGTGGACCTCTGATGATTGGTCCTTCTAATAGTAATGGTTCATGCGTTGGAGATTCAACTGGTGAAAGCATTGGGATTATGGTTGTTTCAGGTATTTGGCCAGAGTTTGAGGTGTTAGGTCGATCAGGGTTAGAGGTGGATGGATTTTGGGCTTCAGGTAAAGGTTGCATGGATATTGGTGTAGGTGAGAGGGGTGTTTCTATGGATAGGTTAGAAAAAAGAAATGGGTCTTGGGTTTCTTCAGGTTTATCTCCTTTAGCACCTTCAATAGTTGGGTCACTGACCTGAGCTAATGTTTGGTCAGTTAGCTGAGCTTCCTACTCAACTACTATCTCCCATTCCTCCTTATCCTCCAAATCTCCTTCATCTTCATCAAAAACCACCTTCATCTTCTTGAAGATCCTCATCTTCTTTTCTCTCCTTTCCTCCTTAGCTTCCTCAGTAGTCAAATCAACCTGCTGGACTTCTTCATTAATATTAAATCCATAGCTTGTACATCATCATCTTCCTGCTCTTCTTGATTCTCAATACCTTTCAAGGCTCTTATCATCTCCTCAACTACTACAGGAACAACTTCCTTAGCCTTAGACTTAGCTGTTGACTCTTTAACTCTTCTCCTTATCTCCTCTTCTAAGTCCTCCTGCCTTTTTTTTAATTCTCTCAGCTTTAGTTGCCTTCAACTTCTCTGCCTCTTCACATTCTGGACTACGCCAGTTAGCTTCTTCACCATCAGCTTTTTCTTAGGCTGATCTACTTTAGGCACAGGAACTGATGTAGCTTCCTGTCCTTCAGCAGTCACTATATTAAGCTGAGCTTCTTCACTCTTCCTCTTCTTCATTCTTTTCAGAGGCATCTCCTCTCTTAACTCATCCTCTGCTCTCCTCTCTTCTTTAATCTCCTTGGCAGTCAGCTCTCTAGGCTTCTCATCCTTAGTTCCCTTGGTAGATCTGGTCTTCTTAGGGACAGGGGCAACAGGATTTGAGCTAGCTGAGCTTGCCTTCTTTACCTCTTTCTTGGAGTCTCTCCTGACCTCCTTCTTGCTTCCCTTCTTCTTAGACTTCTCTTCTCCTTTCTCTGCTCTCAGCTTGGCAATCCTCTCAAGATCCTTAGCCGTAAATTCATCAAGAGTCTGATCTTCCTCTTCAGGCTTAATTGCCCTCATTGGCATTATAGCCCTTGGATCCTTCTCTTTGACCTCTCCTTTTTTCATCTTTATATACTTGGTGTTCTTGGGCTTTTCATCACATTTCAGGCCATGAAAATGTGCATTGCTCAGAATTCTTGATTCAATCACCTTCAGAGTGATTCTGCTTTTCTATGCCCATCCTTCCAACTCTAGCTCGTCAGCCCTGCAAATCTCCATCACAAGATAACAATAAACCATGTGCTTGGACACCTTAAAAAATCTATGCAAAATTGCTAGGTTACAACTGATGCACATCCCTTTAGTCAGAGCATAGACAAACACTCTTTCAAAATTTGAGCAGCTTCCTGTAGAAGTAGTCTTGAGCAGCAACACCTTTGTCACCTACTCATGCGCCTGATTTCCTTCCTTTGTGAACATTGAGGCTCTAAGTTCTCCAGCCTTATAGTCAGCGAGAACTTTATAGTCAATGTGGATGTCCACATGCTCTTCATCCCTAACAACACACATTCTGAGTCCTCTCTCTCTCTCTCTCTCATTCCCAATAACCCAGCTATTAACTTGGGAGCTACATAAACTTTCCTCCCCATCATGGTAGTGACAAATAAGTCCTTCAAACCCTCTACCATGTGAATGGAATGGAATAATCTCTTCACTACTTGCTTATAACACCCATTGGGTATCTTGAAAAATCCTCTAAGACGGTGTTGACGCGTCCACTTTCCAAAACACTCGTCACTTGAAAAACTGAGCATATCTACAATAACTGGCTCTTCTACTTCAGCTTCTTCTTTGAAACACCACTCAGTTGGTATATATCTAGTTTCTGTTGGAATGAACAGATCTTCCCTCTTGTTGATTCTAATCGCCATTTGCGCCATATGATCCACGGTAGTAACGCAACATGTATCTTTTTCATCCCTTATGAACAAGGATTCCTCTGTTTTAGGTTCTGATGATCTTTATAATGTGCTCGCCATAGAAATTTCTTTTAAAAAAAAGAGAATTTAGGGATTTTGAGAAGAAGATTGCAGAAAAGGAATTTGGTAAAGTAACCTTTCTGAGTTCTGAATTTCTCTTTAAATAGCCAAAGACTCTTCTCTAAAACCTGCAAAGCCTATATGTATGACTCACAATCCATGGCTATAAATCAACGATGAGATAAAATAGAGTTTACCATGAGATTAATGATTGCGAGAAACACAGGATAAAAGTAACTGAATATGGACCATTTTAAAACTTGCTACTGTTTATCAGTTTTAAATTTGAAAAAAAACTGGAGACAGTTTTAATGACGTGTCCTAGAAATTTGGTCAGCTCTATAATTGGTCAACGGGGAATAAATTTCTTCAAATTGGATTAGACATTCTGATTAACTTGCTTAGAGTGTTGAATTGATCCTTTCCAATAGGCTTTGTGAATATGTCAACTCGTTGTTCTTTAGTAGGAATGTATGTGAGCTTGACTTCTCCTTTTAGCACATGATCCCTTATAAAGTGATGTCCAATATTGACATGCTTCATCCTGATATGCTGAATTGGATTCTTGGATAGGTCAATTGGGCTCTTGTTGTCACACATGACTTTAAAACACTTGGACTTTATACCATAATCCTCCAATTGCTGCTTGATCTATAGCAGTTGTGCTACACAACTTCCTACAACCATGTACTCAGCCTCAGCAGCACTCAGAGCCGTAAAAGTCTGCTTTTTGCTATACCATGTTACTATACAATCACCAAGGAAATGACATCCTCCTGTGGTGCTTTTCCTTTCAAGTTTGTCTCTTCTATAGTCAGTATATATGTATCCTCTTAGGGTGAAATCTGCATTACTTAGATACCATAAACCTGCATCAATATAGCCTAGCAAATATCTGAGAATTCTCTTAACAGTAGCTAAGTGAGATTCTCTAGGGTCAGCTTGATATCTTGCACAATAACATACAACATATTGAATGTCAGGCCTACTAGTAGTTAAGTATAGTAGAGAACCAATAATACCTCTGTAGAGTTTACTCTCTACAGGTATACTTTCTTCATCTTTACTCAGAATAGTATCAGTGGCCATGGGTGTTGACATTGGCTTGGCTTTGTCCATGTCAAACTTCTTGAGTACTTCCTTGGCATACTTAGCTTGGCTGATAAAGATCCCATCATTACCTTGCTTGATTTGCAAACCAAGAAAGAAATTAAGCTCTCCCATCATTAACACTTCAAACTCTTTCTTCATTTTCTGGCCGAACTCTCTACATAGCTTTTCATCAGTAGCTCCAAAAATAATGTCATCAACATAGATTTTAACTAGCAATACATCTTGATGCTTCTTCTTGATAAATAGAGTTGTATCTGGCTTTCCTCTGACATAACCTCTGCTTATTAAGAAGTTAGTTCGTCTCTCATACCAAGCTCTTGGCACCTATTTCAGTCTATAAAGAGCCTTCTTCAGCTTGAAGACATGATCTGGATACTTTGGATCTCCAAAGCTGGAGGCTATCTGACATAGACTTCCTCTTAAATATAACCATTAAGAAATGTACTCTTCACATCCATTTAAAACAACTTGAAGTTCATATGAGATGCAAAAGCACAGAGAATTCTTATAGCTTTAAGTCTTGCTACTGGTGTAAAGGTTTCTCCATAGTCAATGCCTTCTTGTTGATTGTAGCCTTGAGCAACTACTCTGGCCTTATTTCTGACAATATTACCAGCTTTATCTAGCTTGTTCTTGAAAACCCATTTGGTGCCAATGATTGACTTGCCTCTAGATTTCTCCACCAAATCCCAAACTTCATTTCTTTTGAATTGGTCTAGCCCCTCTTGCATTGCAATCATCCAGTTATCATCAAACTCAACATCTTTAAACTTCTTTGGTTCAATCAATGAGACAAATGCTGAATGACTCATCATTCTATTCAGCTAACCTCTGGTCAGCACTAGATTTTGCACGCTATCAAGAATCTTCTCAACTGGGTGATCTCTCCTTGCTCTGACTTCTTTTGGTTGATCAGGATCAGCTCGCTAAGATACTATCATTGGTTGAGCATCCACATCATTACCAAAGCTGATGGATTGGTCCAAGTCAACTTCATAATCTTCTTTTTCTGGAACTAGATCAGGAATAACAATGGGCTGACTGACTGATCTGCTGACTTGTTCCTTTTCCTTTTCATCATCACTGGCTTCTCTACCTGCATTGTTAGTTTTATCAAAATTTACATGCATAGACTCCTCTAAGATGCCAGTCCTCTCGACATACACTCTGTATGCCTTACTGTATGTTGAGTAAAACAGAAAGATTCCTTCATCACCCTTGGGGTCGAATTTAGCCAATTAGTCTTTTGTGTTTAATATGAAGCATTTACAACCAAAGGCCTTGAGATGACCAACCTTAGGCTTGTGCCCCTTCCAAAGTTCATAAGGAGTTTTGTTTAAAATTGGGCGAATTAAAACCCTGTTTAGAATATAACAAGCTATGTTAACAGCTTCTCCCCAGAAATACTTTGCTAGATTGTTATCACTCAGCATAGGATGACCCATCTCTGCAATAGTGCAATTCTTTCTATGAGGGGCAGAAAATTTGTGGTCAGTGTCATGCTTTGAACATAATTCCTTAAACTGCCTATTTTTGAATTCTCTTCCATAGTCACTACGGATTCTATTAATTTTAAGGTCTTTTTCATTCATGATCTGGGTAGTCAACATAGAGAATGATTCAAATGTCTCATCTTTGCTTGTTAGCAAGATAATCCAAGTGAACCCGGTCAAATCATCTACAACCACAAGGGTGTATTTCATCCCACCTAGACTTATTGGCATCACTGGCCCAAATAAATCCATGTGTAGAAGATCAAGGGGACGAGAAGAAGATATATGAGCTAAGGATTTAAAGGTCTTCCTAAATTGTTTACCAAGTTGGCATGCTGAGTAGAGTCTATCTTTCTCAAAGGTTAGATTTGGTAATCCCTCAATAAGTTCATTTCTGGCTAATTTGGACAGATTGGTCATATTGATATGCCATAACCTTCTGTGCTATAGCCATTAGTTTTCCTCCTTAGAAACTAAGCATATATCATTGGAGCCACGGGATAAATCAATCATATAAACATTATTAATTCTAGGAGCATAAATAATAGCTTGATCAGAATTACTATCATTGATTGAGCAGCCCGCTGAGTCAAATATCACTTTCCTGCCTTTGTCACATAGCTAAGCAACGCTTAGCAAGTTGAACTTTCGGCCTTTCATAAGAGACACATTTTCAATTGAAGGCTTGACTCCTACAGTGCCAACACCAACAATTTTTACCTTTTTTTTGTCTCCAAAACTAACACTTCCATTCCTTCTTCGCTCCAATGTGATGAGTTGCTTTTTATCACCTGTCATATGCCTCGAGCATCCACTATTCAGATACCACATTATTCTATATCAGTGGATCTCAGGCTCACCTGCAAAACAATCAAGTTTTCTTAGATACCCATACCTTTTTCTAGTTGGGTCCTCCCTTGTTAGTCGTGGTCATCCTTGACAATCATACTCATTATAGTAACCATTTTTGTGTCTACACATGACTGTAGCATGTCCTGACTTTCCACAAAAATTATGAATGGCCTTAGGATTAGGCCTGCTCACTTTACTCTTTTAAGAAACCTTCTCAGAGTGGTAAGTGCGGTTACTCTGAGTATTCCTACTAGTTGAGGAGGGACCTGCACCTTTTTCAAAGATGTTAATTCAGCAGCTAACTCATCCAATTTCTTAGTGAGTTTGCTGTTATATCCATTATGGTACTCATCTTTTTCCATAAGGTATAAGATGTCAAGTGAGGTAGAAGAACTGACATCTTCTAGATCATCACACCTCCTCTGGAGTACTTGGATGTATTTGACAGACTTCTTAGTCACATTAATCACGTCATTAAGTACTGCCGCAAGTTCATCTGAAGATAAAGGGGTTCATAATTTACTTCAATTTGCTTTCCTTTGTCTCTACTTTGGTTAGCTGATTTATTGATAGCAAAGTAGATGGTTGGTCAGCTGACTCTTAGTTGGGTTGATCATCCTTTGCTAGGAGACACATTTGCAGAATCTTATGCCTCTTGATCGGAGGATGATGACTCTTGTTCAAAGTCACTCTAGGTAGAAGCAAGAGCCTTCTTATCCTTTCTCTTCTTGAACCTGTCCTTCTTAGCCTTGGGACAGCTAGACTGGATATGCCCTTTCCCACCACATTCAAAGCAATTGATATCTTTGTTATGCTCTTTGCTGAACTCCTTTCGTGGTCTATCATTTGCTCCTTTCCTATACTTCTCGAACTTTCTGAATCTCTAGAAGTTATTACCTTTCTTCAAGAACCTCTTAAAGTTCTTGATCATCAGTGTTATCTCCTCCTTTCTATCCTCTGGATATTCTTCCTTAGAGGATACTTCATCATCATCAGCTTTAAGGATAACAGCTATGCTAGAGCTCTCTCTCTCCTTGTGCTTGTGCTTATTAGACTCATCTTCATATTACTTCAAAGACATCTCATGAGTCATCAAGGTTCCCATCAGCTCATCAAACTTGTAAGTCTTTAAATCATGAGCTTCTTCGATAGCACTCTTCTCTGCTTCCCATTCCTATGTCAAGTTCTAAGGATCTTCTTGACATTTTCTTCCTCAGTTAAACTCTTGCCAATCTTTTCAACTCGTTGACAATATTCATGAATCTAGTGTTCATATTGGGAATGTCCTCCTTAGGTTGCATCTGAAACATCTGATTCTTCATAAGAATGTTGATCTTAGACTTTTAACCTTGTTAGTGCCTTCATAAGTTACTTCCAACTTCTTCCATATTTCTCGAGCAGTTTCACAACCTGAAATACGATTAAACTTAGTTGCATCAAGAGCACAATGAAGATAGTTGATAGCAACTACATTTATCTTCAATCTGGCCAAGTCCTGATTGTCCCACTCATCAGAGTACTTATCAATGCGCATTACTTCACGATAGGAGGAACAAATGGCCCTTCAACAATAGCCATCTAATCATGCATACTCTGAGACTGGATGAAATTCTTCTTCTTATTCTTCCAGTAAGTATAACTCACCATTAAACATGGGAGGCCTGGTAACTGACATGCCTTCTAGCAGAATATAGGCTTGGGCCCTTCCACTGGATTCTCCTCCCTTGTACGTCATTGTCTTTATCTTAAGATTGTGAAATCTTTAGAATGAGAACTGCTCTGATATCACTTATTGATCCCTATGCGTACACTCAATGAGTCAGAAGGGGCATGAATGACTCGCTCAAATAACTTAGCAAACTTTTTCGCGATTAAATGAACTCGGCTGAGTAGGTCAACTAGCTGAGTGAAATTTGGAAAAACTTCAAAGTAAAGAACACAGAGATTTTATACTTGTTCGGCAACCTATGCTTACATCCAATCCCAAGAGAGTGTCTTGACTTTAATTCACTAATCTCAACTCCTTTACCCTAGGCGGACAAGCCTTTCACAAATTTTCCCAATTACAGAAAGTACCCTCCAAACTGTAATCGCTCACCCGTTGAGTAGAATACCCTCTTCTACTAGCAACTCAACTGATTCTAAACAAGAGCTAGAATCAACTAAGAGAAACGTTGATCCAGTTATAAATGATCTGATATTTCAATTCAAATTATCTAATCTAATCTCTTGTTCAAAGCATATTCTTCGCTGAGTGGATGCTTTCTTGATTGAACTTTTCTAAAGCGTGTAAATTGGCATAATTTTCCTTCTTAGAAATTCAGGTGTAGTCACCAAGTTCTAACGTCTGCCTTCTTGCTCCTTTTATAGTTGGGATTAAGAAAGTAGTCGTTGAACTTGCCTTGGCATCTTCTGAAATTGACAGCTCAACTATTCACATATTGCTTCTTCAAATCAATCCGTTGAGAGATAGAATCACACTGCTATGAGATAGAAATCAATCTATCAGATTGAAATTCGAGCTTCAATTTGAATCCTTTATCGTTTGATTCCAGTCTTCCATTAGAGAGATCTCACACTAACTTGCTACGTTTCACTTTCCCATTCCTTCTGGTAATCTGATATTTGGCAGAGTGCGCGATACTATGTTGTTGATCTGCAAAATTTCCCAAATTGGCAAATGACTTTTTGTAGCTTGATTATGGAAGACTTTGTCTTTTTCTTCGTAAACTGGAGTCTTGTCAAGGCATTAATTCTTTTTGTCTTTGTCTCATTAATGTTTTATAAAAAGCAACTCTAAAAGCAAAGATTCCATATTTCCTTAAATGGAAAAGCCAGTACCATTGACAGACATAAAGTAACTCGGCGAAATGATAAATCAATAAGCACAGCTGAAACAAAATTTAAATATCAAGCGTTAAGTGAATAGTATTTAGTCAGTGATTAAAGTACATACTCAGCCCAGAACAACTCAGAGTTAAACTAAATAACCAAGTCAGCAGAGAATTGACATTCTACCCTCGAATTCAATAACTCACATATAACCATAGATTATTTATTTTACCATCATAATTGCTCTAATTAACTCAAACTGAACTTAATTGTTATGATCAAAACTTAAGCACTACTGAATCATCCACTAAGTTAGTTCAAACTCGTGCTTGGTTCAACAGATTTTTTTTACAAAAATGGAATGAGGAGATAAAAGAGCTATTGCAAAATATATGTATTCCATTGAAATTTAGCTAATGGTTATAATGAATTAAATAAGAAAAAAGGGAGAGGAACATTTGCCACAAGTTTAAGAGAAGAGAAAACTAGATTGACCATTTCACGCTTCTTTTTTGTTAGAACCGATTAACTCAAGTTTTCTCTAACGCTCCATTTATTCAAACCGACCAGACATACGGTCGTTTCACTTAAACCGGAACCAGTTAGTCCAATCCATTTTTCATAACTTCGCTTTAATTCGATATACATAATTGAGTTACATGAAATTTATGGAGGTAAAGGTTACCCGTAATTGAAAATTTTCGATAATTTATTCTTGTGTCACATTCCCCGTAGTGCCATGAGTATCTTGTAACACTAACAACTAATGTTGGAAAAAAATGTAAGCTTTCAAATTACTTTCAAAACAACTTTACCTCATATTGCTTTCCAACAAGTTGGTTTTTTGAGTTTATATTGAAGTGTTCTATATGGGGTTACTAAGCTCTGAGAGAGATTACAATGTAACTTAACAATAGCAACACTTGATGCAACGGTTTTTGTTACTGCAGCATGCAAATGCAACGGCTGTGGCTAATGCAATGTCTAGTTGCAACAATTGTGGCTAAGGCAATGCTTAATTGCAACCATTTGTCCTATTGCAATGGTTACTTTATTTCCAACGTTTAATAAATTGAAACCTTAATTTCAGTTGTATCAATTGCAACGGTTTTAGTTTGAACAAATGCAGGGGCTTCTATCTGGCTCCATTTCATTTATCCCCAACTTATCAAAACCTAAATTCAAGCTATTGCTTCACCCATTTGAAACTTGAATCTCTCAAACTAGGTCACCTACTTATACTTCTACTCCTCATCTAAATCTATTTCTTGACTAGATGTCCACTTCTCCAATCGACAACAAAACTCTAAACCTAAGAAATCCAATATAATGCAATTGCATGGACATCAAAAGAAAAAAGAATAGTAATTTATACTTGATGGATTAAACGCCTATAACCTATGAACTTCAATTTGAGAAATTGAAAATAAATTTTCTCACTCTGTCCCTCCTGTTAAACCAGACCAAAGGGGCTGTTGTCTCTCGACTTGATTGCAAAACGCTTAGTTGTTCAAGAAGAGAACGATTAGTGGTTTGTTCTTTTTGACCCTGCTATGGTGCACTTGTACAACGGTGTTAAAACCATTCTGTAACATGATTTTGGTTCAACTGATTTGATTAAAATACAAAAACTGAAAAAAAAATCCCCGAAAATAAATGGCCAAATGTATAATTTATATTCAGTGTATATTTTATTGTATTATGTATCTACAATTGAATTTTGTTTTTTATAGATATATTACTAGTCTAATTTTTTTATTATTTACTTGAATTTATAAAATTATATAAAATTAAATTAAAATACTACTTAATATATAATTATTTAATGTATTAAAAACATGTTCAATATTTTTAACATTTAAATTACTTCATTATTGAATCCTTTTAGTTATTTTTAAAATCTTGATATTTTTAAAAACAAGGCCAAATACAACAACTCCTATGTGTACTTGGTCTAAATAACCTTTGACCCGCCTCAATTTTTAAAAGAGCCTATTAGCTCTTGAATTTGGCAACTATGCACATATTCAAGTCACACTTAGGAGAGTGTACAACACGCGCTGCTATATATCAAAATTGGAAAAGTCAAACCAGTTAAATTTTAACACATGATACTGTGAGCGCGAGATTTCAGTGATCTCTCTCGCCGAGCTATGATGAGAGTTAGTGTAATGTTTATATAATTTACAACTATCTCAACTGGTCATATGTTCATTCAAAGATATTTCACATTAAATTTTTTAATAAAAAATATATGAAATTTTCAATAATTTATGCTAAAGTTCGTTCCCTAGAGTTTGTTTACTGAAGAATTTGTCTATTAAATAAAATCAAAGGCAATAACATATCAAATCAAAGATGAACATGTATGAAACCAAGTCTTTTCATTTGTCGAACAACTAACAGATGTGCAGGAGAAGAAAAAATAATACGACTGTCTAAAGGATTAACTTCATTTAAAGCATTTGACTGTAAAATGATAAGGTCAAAGTGGTGATCACTGAACTAACTGAGAGCTTCCCTCTTGCTATAAAAGGATTGTCACCCCTTGTATTAGAATATATCTTGCACCTACGGCTCCCTCATTCAAGTCGCGAACAATGCGTCCATATTCAATTGAATCGTGATTATCGAAAACACTAGCACCCACAGTGTAGTACGTAAGCCAATTGGCATTTGACTTGTTCCACTTTTGTTGTTCCAGAATTGGGGTGATATGGGAAGTACATGGGCTCGTCAATCTCCGCTCCGTTAGGAAGCCAATATCACCTTTGAACATGAGAAGAAACCCCAAACTTTTGCTGTCATACATAATTGTTTCTTCTAACCCAAATTGCCAAAAGATGGGAAGATGAAATTTCCACTACATTGGTTATTAGCCATGTCCAACAAGTCCTAAGGGAAGTAATATACGTAGATCATCATTCTCAAAAATATTATCTCAAATTCAGTAGACAAATGCACAATTAGAAAGAGCATAAAAATAATCTTCTAAAACTATCATTACAAATAGGGCATAAGAGATCAACGTCAACATGTCTTTGTCGAAGTTTACATATGGTTGGAAGAGAATTTGTCGATATTTTCATCAAAAAGAATTCGATATGACAAGGCATGCCATCTAGTTACTGTTTGATTGAAAAGGCTACGAAACCATTTTCAAGCCATAAGCTTCACTAAAGCGACTACGTACCCAAGTATGAGCGCAAGAGCTACGTTTACGAAGCTCACATTGGAAGCCTTCTCTTTTACAGTTCTTAGAATGAAGTTACGTTTTACCAGAATTTTCCCGTAAATTCAATTCTTCTTTGCCTTTTTTTCTCGGTAATGTTGAAATTTGAACAAAGAAGGAAAATAAACCTATGAACAAAAACTCAGATCTCCTCAAAGAAAGCAATTCTGATTAACTTTAAAGATCATATTGGAGAAGAAATACTAAGGGAGGAATTTGATTTTGTATTTTATTTTCATTCTCTTTACAAGGCTTTATATAGTGGGGGAAACCAGCGGCCGCCTAGGTGGCGCATAGGTGGGATTTTTCATAACACCGCCGCGATTTTAGGTAATCAGGCGGTCCTAGGCGGTTGACCGATTTAGGCGGGGCTAGGCGAGGTTTTTTGTATTAAAAATCGGCCTAGGTGGACTGTTTAGGCGGGATTTTTCATAACACTATTTTTAAAACATGCTTTAAATTATGTTTTTTTATTTTATATTATTATAATTTATTTTTTAGCTAAATTTATATTTTTATATATTAAAAAATAAAAAATACAAATCCGCCTAGATTCCGCCTAGGCCCTGCCCAGGCCCCACCTAGGCGTTTTGAAGCCTCGACCGTCCGACTAGCGCCTAGCTCTTTTCAAAACATTGCATATAAGGTACATGATCTATATACATGAAAAGAAACTAAAGAGAAATAAAGTTCCTTTTATATTAGTCTCCTTAAATCAAGTGTGTGATTGAGGGAAATGATGATTTGGTTTTGATCCCAAATTAGTTGATTCTTTCCTTTTCTAACATGATCCCAAATTAATTGCTTTTTTTTATCTAACACTCCCCCTCAAGTTGAGTAATGGGATTTCCAATGCTCAACTTGTTGAAAAGAATATAACTAAAGATACACTCTTTCACTGATGGTTTCCAATAGCCACTAGCAGTGAGCAAATGTCGGTTCGATTCAAAAACTGAACCGAACCGAACCAAACCGAAACCAAATTAGTAAAAATATAAGAACCGAAATCGAACCGAACACCGAACCGAATATAATTCGGTTCAGATTCGATTCGGTTCGGTTCGGTTATAACCGAATTGCTCAAACTCTATAATTTATAAAATAATTTATAATTTATTTTTTCGTCTTAGGGTTATATGAGAGAGACTTAAAGTAATTTCATCTTAATATGTGTTAAATTTGATAGTATTTAGACTTTGAAATTTATATTTACAACAATAAATATAAATATTGATACATAAAAAATAATAATTGAAGTAGTATAATGAATTATTAAATGAGTCATATTCCTAAAGTTGTAAAGTAAAACAATTCTTTCCAGATTAGGATTACTTAAGTCAAAATCTCATATTTGTTATTATTGTTTACTAATTAGTTTGTTGTATATCGTCAATATTGATTAGGATATTATATATAATACGAATATATATTAAAATATAACATTTATTAATTTATTCGGTTCAGTTTGGTTTTATTTCGGTTTTTGTGGCGAAAACCGAAACCGAACCGAAACCCAAATTTTAAGAATTTTAAAAACCGAAACCGAACCGAAATAAATTTCGTTCAGTTTAGTTCGGTTATTTTTATTCGGTTTCAGTTTGGATTTCGGTTCCGGTTCGGTTTTGCACACCCCTAATAGCCACGTTCCATTGCTTGAAGAGGAAACTAATGCCTTTTGCAAGCTTCCACCGCTCCAATCATAGTTTTAGAGCTTTTCGGCTCCAAGTGTAGTTTTAGAGCATTTCGACTCCAATAGTTTTAGGGGAAAATAATGCCTTTTGCAAGCTTCCACCGATACTCAATTGCTTTCTTTTTGCCATTGAATCCCAGTTTCAAAGAGGAGATCCAAACACAAATCTTTGATTTCGTTCTCCGTCTTGGTTTGTTTTAAATCATCAACAATATTGTTGCCGATTTTGTTGATTATAGATTTCCTTACCGCCATTCTTTTCGGCTGGGAACTTTGTTTTGTCGGAGTTTTTGTGCCACCCTTCTTTTCAGCTTGAAATTATGTTTTTACTGAAATCTTTCTCTCCAGGCTTCTCTTTGTCTCAATGCCGATCTGCTTATTTTTTTATCTATTTTTTATTTTTAGCAAATTTCTTCTTTTCGGATTTAAGCTTGTTCATCTAAGGTATTTTTTACTTGAACTTCCATTGTGCTATTTGGTTTGCTTAACCAAGAATCCTCCCTCAAACCAAAGACCACAACAAAACATCACTTTTTTTTCTTTGTTTTTGCTTTTCTGTCTATCTATTTTGTTTTTTTGTTTTTTAAGGAACTAAAGAACTGCTCTGATACCACGTTGAAATTTGAACAAAGAAGGAAAATATACCTACGAACATAAACTCAGAGCTCCCCAAAGAAGATAACTCTAATTAACTTTAGAGATCATATCGGAGAAGAAAGGCTAAGGGAGGAAGTTGATTTTGTATTTGATTTTTATTCCCTTTACAAGGCTTTATATAGTGAAAGAAACCACCACATACGAGTTACATGATCTATATACATGAAAAGACATTAAAGAGAATAAAGTTCATTCTATATTAGTCTCTCCTTAAATCAAGTGTGTGATTGAGGGAAATGATGATTTGATTTTGATCCAAAATTAGTTGATTCTTTCCTTTTCTAACATGATCCCAAATTAGTTGTTTTCCTTTTCTAACTGATGTACTCCAGTACTCCAAATGTTATTCCAACTCGTAGACACAAAATTTATAGGTAAAGTGGAGATATCAGATTGATTAAACAAAGAACAATAGTATGACTTAATCGAACCCGACCGACCCAATCGCCAATACGGACTGTCCGCTTGCTGCCCCACTGTACTAAATATGCTGATTACGAATGGTGCATAAACCTTGTTTCTTTCGAAAGAAATCCGGAAAAAACACATATCCTAAACAGAAACATACAAAAATAGGTAAGATCTCTTTTAAAACCTTAGACTCAGCTTGGGAGCAAAGTGATGGAAAATTTTAAAGGGATGGAATAGGAAGGAAAGGAAAAGAAAGGGTAGAATCTTAAAGGAACAAAATAATTTTTAAAATATGATGTTTGGGAGAAAGGAATGGATTTTCAAAAGAAATCATGTGGAAAATACATATATACCCTTAAGATATAAAGATTGGAAAGTTGGTGAAGTTAGAAAATACCAACAAATAAAAGGTTAAAAGTATAAGAAAGGACAACTCCCTCCTAATTACACCAAAATGGTGGCAATGAATATGCAAGATTTGAAAGGAGTCGACAAAGCAATTCCTTTGGAATCCCCTCTCACTATTTGAATTCATCGTTCCAAACACAGGAAATGGACTGCTTTCCTTTCTTATAGTCTTCCCAAGCAAAGGGCCTAATAGATCACCAGCCCCCTAAACTTGTCCATCATGGCCCCCTAGCCTCCCTGAACTTTCAAAAGTTTTCCTCACCCCCTTAACCTTGTCTAAAGTACACCACTTAACCACTTCATGCTGACGTGGTGGGAGAGGTGGCAATGGCTGAAAAGTCAAGAGTGTAGTAATTTTAAAATAGAAATTGAAAAAAAAAATGAAAAGTTACTCTATCTTCTTATTTTCTCTCTCAAATTCCTCTTCTCTGGTCATGCATGTGATTTCTTTTTCAATTTCATTATTCCAAATCCACTCCTTACCCCCAAACTCTATCACTTTATCTTATCCACCTTTCATTTTTCCCCTTCTAATCCCTAGGATTTCATATTCTTATTTTCTAGGTGATAACCAACATCGGCTTTCATCTCACCTCAACGTTTAATAATTGATCCAACAGATACCGTCAACGTTTCTATTACGAGATCAACTGATAATATGGTCCGCTTGATTCTCAAGTAAACTTCATTTTTTATTCCAATCTTGGGGTCCTATTTGGCTATGGATATTGTAACTTTGAAATACATATGGTATAGGGCATCTCCAACCTCACTTTAAAAATGAGGTTGAAGTGAATTTGAAACTCCAATGGAACTTCAAATTTCACTTTAAAATATGAAGGGTTAATAGGTCCACTTTAAATTTGAGGTGGAACTATTTATAACTTCAAACGTATCATATTACTTTTTGTTTTTTTTATTTTTTTTATTACTTTATGTATTATTATGTATACAAGGGAATATAACAATAATAATAATAATAATAATAATAATAATAAGTTAGGTAGAAAGAAATAAAATAACAATATTCAATTTTAAAGAGGAAATTTGAAGCGATGGTTGGAGAATAAATATTGTAGCAACTTTAAATTATGGAGTAAAATAGAGTTTGAAGTAAAAAATGAAGTTGTAGGCATCTCATTTACATCTTCAAAATCATGGCGTTGTGTTTCTCAAATGGAGAACAATTTGAAGAAATGACCTTAAATCTTTGTGTGCTGACCCCAAATAGAATTGTTTGGGATTCTGAAGTGAAAGGAATCATTTTGTCTTCTAATAGTAGACAAATTGGCGTAATACCAAATGATGCACCAATTGCCACCAGTGGTGGAGCCAGACTTCAAAGTCTGATGGGGCACAATTTCAAGACTCGAATAAGTGGGCGGACTAACAACGATAAATGTATTAGATTTCCGGTAAAAGAAGGAAGTCATTATAATATTTAGTAATTGTAATTAGCCAAACTAGTATATATGAACGAGTGGAGGAGCTAGGATACTAATCTCGGTGACACACTTAAATAAGAAAAACCAGTGATGGCATACGACAGACGAAGAAATATATCGTGTATATTTGTCATTTGCTTTAAATATTTACGTTATAAACATGAATCTTTATGAGGAATAACAGTTGGTATTGATTGAAATTGTCTCATCTCTCTATATATATTTTATATAATCCTATGTGATATGAATTACCATAGTCATTTCATTTTTACATTTTACACTCACGATTTCTATATTTCATATTTAGATGTACTTTATAATTTTGTTCACACTCTTATTTTTATTCGATAGCATGATTGACTTTTAGAATATTTTTTTGTATTTTTATGTTGAATCATTAATAATATACAATGTTTATAATGTAGAATGAATACTCAATATACCATGTTTTTAAATTTTAGTTATTACTTTTTCTATTTTCTAAATTTAATTGTTTATATAATTAGCATTTAAGAATAATATGTTTTAATAATTAAAAAACTAAATAAAGAAAAGATGAAATGTACTGCTAAATGTGGAATATGAAAATATATTTAATATAAAGAAAAGAAAAGAAACGGATACGAAAATATATAAAGAATTGGAAAATGATAGAGAAAAATAAAAAAAAAATGAATTGGTGAAATCTTTTTGCTTTTTCCTTTACTGCAAATATTGAAAATTCCCTTTCTTTACATCTCTCGGCACCCTTTCACTTCATTGTGGCTCACTCATTCTTCTTCCTCTCGTTTTCAGATAATGTTGAGCCTGAAAAAGCTCAGAGATTAGGTGGCAGATTGTGGACCTTACTGAATTGAATGGGTGGGTTCAGTTTGTTCTTCTTTGTCAGTTTATTTGGATTTTAAATTAGGATGAACACTAATTGTAATTGTGATTAGTTAATTTTAGATTGTAAAATGGATGGGTTCAATTTGTTCTCCTTAGTTTGTTTGTTGTTTGGACTTTAATTGACGGTTTGTTTTTCCATTTTTTACCTTTTTAGAAAATAATGCCACGGGTCAAACTTTAATTGGTTTGAATTTTCAAATTATACCACCTAGTGCAAGTGTGTTACATTCTCCATGGTGAGAGTGGTGTAGTTTGATTAAGGGGGTTGAGTAGTGCGCTTTAGAAAAGTTTAGGGGGCAAGAGAAAATGTTGAAAGTTGAGGGGGGCAAGGGCTATTAGGGATAAATTCAGGGGTTTGGATGCATTATGTCCAAGCAAAGCGTTAGAAAGGTTTCTTTTGCTTCACCATAATACCTCTCTGTGAGCGGATGCCGTTTTACATTGGACACGGTGAAGCGGGCTGGAGGACCAACCTCTAAAAACTTAGTATTTTAGGTGAATTGTAGAAATCAGTTTTACATTTTAATACTTAAAAGAAACGAGACCTAAATCTCGTACTTCAGACAGAGTTGCCATCCGGTTCAGCTCAACCGAAAAATTTAGGTACAATTTTCCTATCGGGTGCTAGACCATACCTTAAGCAGAGATTCTGAGCTCGGATGAGTTACCTACTCTCCATTGGCCAAATTAAATCATTTATGCGAGGTAAAAGTGTCGATCTTTCTTATGCGGTTTTATCCCATCCTAGTTAGTCATTTTCGGTTTATATTATTCATGTGATGTTCACGATAGCAAGCATACGAAAGCGGTAAAGTAAATAATTATTACAGTCATCCAAAAATGAAAAGCACAAATGAAAGCTATTCTACGGGGATTAATTACATATCGGAAAGGGGAATAAATCTTATACATCAATTCTATGAATGGATTTACATCAAATATACCCGAAGGAACGCCTAGCATACATATAACCTAAATCTACCTGCATCCACAAAGGTTAGCACAAATACGGCACGCATATGAGATATATCACATATAGCATGCATAATTAGTTAACCAAATAAGACACAAGTTAGATGTTAGCGTGATAAACCAAATAAGATATAAGTTAGATGTTAGCGTGATAATTAGGCGATTGACCAGGCCCGATGGGTGGCCAAAGTGAAAATGGCAATTATTGAGCACGTCTTATAAAAATCCATTTTTATCTTTAGACTTGATTGTTAATTTAACTCGATTATTAGTGAAGATGCCAAATGTTATGGGGTGAGGGCTATTTTCAAGGAAGATTGGATTTCCCTGTTAGATATGATATATGCCCTTAAGGCAATTAGGATGATATATCTTAATTATGTAATAGTACGAATATTTTGTTTAATCAATAAAGGCATTTAATCTTTTGTTTATATTGATGTGCTTATAAATATATTTTAGCTGGTTAAAATATATTCATTGATGTATGTATACAAAAGTCCTTGACGTATCATAACATGAAGTCAGAGAAATTATAGTTGGACTATGTTTAGTGAGACATGCTTCATTTGCCATTGTGATTATGTCTTAACTATCCCTAGTCATAGTTTCATCAAGAAAGGATATTGATGAAGCAGAAAGACTAGCATGTGGTCAACTTTCTAGGAAAGGGTCCAAGTAGTCAATCACCTAAGGAATGAAGGTGGTGCCTCAAGTTTGACACATGGATATATCTGGGAGATATATTGAAGACCGCAGTAAGATACATACTTGGTGTATATATCAATGTGTTAGTGTTTATCATCAGGCAATAAGTTTTGCGAATATCCTCATACTTGAGATACTAGTTATCTTGTGTGGTACTATTGCTATACTTTGGGTCATTCCCATACACTCATTAATTTAGGTTGTCACGGGTGATTACATGTTCAGTGATGACAATACGTTGGTAAGCTAACTAGTCGGAAAGAATCCATCGCTCTTGATATATTAAGGAGTTGTACATGGCCACTTGTTGAAGTGATGATTGCTATAAACCTCTGATCAGAGTATGTGTTTGATAGAAATAGTTTCTAGTCAAACATACTATAGTAAAAGGCAATATACTTCGGTAACAAGTTAATAACTGGGATAGCTTGGAGCAACCTTGCTATTAGTGGGTTAACACTTTAACTGAACCCTATAAACCAGATGGTACTAATATTAAAGAATTGAAGGAGTTCATCGCATTGGACAACTATTGCATTAACCGAGATTAAGTCATAAGCACAAATGACGTTTCGAGTAATGGGGGACGGTAGACCCTTGCTAGAACGTACTACAATCGTTTAAGGTAATCGAGTTCTATTCACGGTCTAGAACCTCGAGCCAATGGTTCCATTAGAACAAGGGTTGGTTAAGCCTTAACAGCTCTATACTTCCGAATCCTATAAGTTCACAAACATTAGACCTTCATCGGACTAAGCAAAGAACTAATAGATTTAATCTATTACAAAAATATAACATAATAATAATTAGATTATTATTTAATTGGTTAGAAATGATTAGATCATTTTTGGATAAAACAAGGTATTTATTTTTGATCGGTAACTAATTTGTTAGGGTTGAAAAATAAATATTTATATTAAAAGGGAATTTTGCTTTGGCAAGTTAAAATGGACCAAGGGTACAAAGTATTTTGTACAGGCTCGGGTGAGCGAGAATACACCAAAAGGTGTGCGAGCAACGCTGGGCATTTCTCGCGGTAGCCCATGAAAATGGGCAGCCCAAAGGTGCAGCCCAATAGGCGCGCCGCGAGCTGGGCTCACGCCAGGCTCTCGCGAGCCTGCCTTGCAGTAGCGGATCCAAATGGATCCGTGGGTCAAACCCTTGTGGGGTGTGCAATCATCGATTTTGGGGGAGCAATTTTGCTCCCCCAAGCCTATAAATAGGCTTTCCCCTTACCCCTTTTCAATTGCACCAATAGCTCAAATCATAAATCCTAAGCGAGATTTTCAAATATAAATCTCTCAGGTATTTGAGCAAGTTCTTTTTTAGGAGCTTGATTTTAATCGAGCACCTCTAGTCTATATTTTCGGGTGGGGCTTCTGGAGTGGTCTAGCAACTACTCGAGGCTCCTTAGTTCTTCCTCTCGGGGAGGTTTTGGTTGGTGGGGTTCGTGTTGATACTCATAGAGGTTATCCTCCGCTTGGAGGCTTGTGCAAGGAGGTTCTACTAAAGCACGCTTCAATTGGTAAGTTTTCTTTCTTTCTCTTTTAATTATTAGGTCTTTTCTTTAAGCGTTTTTAGACTTAATAATTATGCTTAGGATGTTTTGCATGCTTAGTTTATTTTATGCTTAAGTTATAGCTTAGAGTTATAACATGCTTAAGTTATAGCTTAGAGTTATAACATGCTTAGTATAAAATATATATGCTAAGATATAATTTAGAATTATGGTGCGCCTAGCCTATGCATGCTAACCTAGGTAGAGAATTATTTAGTTAAGGCTTTATTTAATTTATATGCATCTAATAGGAGTTCCTGCGGACAGGGACAAAATTTTGAATTTCCGTCGTGCCTGTTATGCATGTTCCATTTGACTGTCAGTTCCCAATGGTGATATCAGAGCCTGCCTATTTAGTGCATAATTAAGTTAGAAGCGAACTGAATATTGTTTTCTATACGAAATGATTTATTATTTATTTGCTTGTTTGGAACAATATATATGAACTTGAGTTTTCATATCAAGGTTAGAAAATGTTTGTGTATTTTTTTGAATAAGCCTGCTCAACTTAAATTATACAAGTTTCAATAATTTATATAAATTACATGGGTTATAGACGCTTCTAATTTACATGAATTGGAAGAATGAAATTTATTAGTTCAAGAGAATCCATGTGTCTTCGAGTTTGTGCCCGTATTTGTTCTGGCTAAGGATTGGACTTGGTGTCTACTCACTTCAAGAGCACCTCTCCTACATGGGAACCTGTATCGGTGCAGCTTGAATTGACCAACGAGGGGATTAAATATGGACTAATTTATTTCTAGTATATAAGATAGTGCTTATATATGTTTCTATAACAAAGTAAAAAAATTGAACTTATTGAATAAAAGCTTAAAGGAAATGCAATATAAATATAACAAATAAAATAATTATTTTGCATATAATCTAGGTTGATGGAATAATTATAATAAAGAGCTTGAACCCACCTAAGGTTGGACCTTATAAATTAATTCTAAAATTCCCTGAATTAATATAAATTATTATAAATATGTTCATCTTATAAATTCCTAGATTGGGTGAAACGTTTAACACCAATAAAATCCCAAAGTAAATATATTAAGGCAAGTTATAGTCTTCCTTACTCAAATTTATAATACGGTCTCTTTGGGCTATCAAAGTGTTGCGCAAAGCATTCCTTCTAGTCCACATTGATTGGTTGTAAAGTTTGGGATATGGTCTGCCTTAAAGGAACCGGGATAGTCCACCATAAAATTGGGGGCTAGGCCTAGATCTGAGACATATTCAAGGAGATGCTAATATAAGAGCACACGTCCCTTGGGATTAGGGAACTTGAATATATTAGCAATTGCATACGATGCAAATGGAACGGGATTCCAACTATAACTTACTAATGTTACTTGACTCATAAAATTGGGGGTCATAATAGACTAGTTATAGATGCTACCTACAAGGAAATTTAGCTGGGCTAAAATTACCGAATTCAATAGAATGGGCTATTGTAAATTTCGAAGTAAATAGTAGGACAAATGTATTTAATTAAAAGTCCTTATATTAAATGCATGTACTTAAACTAATATATGAACTTTTTCTTATCTTATATCTTAGGTTGAATATGAATTCCGATTTAAAAATTTGTCTTAAACACATCCAAGTTTTAACTGCAATTAACTACCATGAATGGATCAAGGATGTAAGGGACACCCTTAAGGATTATGAATTGGTATATGTTCTTGAAAATCCATTCACAGAAATTCCTAACACAGATGCACCGGCTATAATTAAGCAGGCATGGTTGAAGTATCTAAAGGATTCAATTTATGTGTCACACTTGCTGTTAGATACTATGAATCTTGCGATGCATTCACAGTGCTATCACATGAGTCTGGAAACCATGTTGATCCATCTGAAGGGTTTGTCTGAAAAGGCAAGGTATGAAAGGTTCAAGTTAACCAATGAACTTTCCAACTCTAAGATAAAGGAAGGGACAAGTATTGTAGCACACATCAACAGGATTAGAGATTTCATGGTGAAATTGGAATCACTGGGATCTATAGTCAATCATTCCTTGGGAATGGATATCCTGTTGGATTCTTTAACCATCAACTATGTTGACTTTGTAAAGGATCACTTCTCCAAAGTAAATGACTATACATTCCTAGAATTGATTGATGCGTTGAGAAAATTCGATGCCAAAAGCAAAGAATTTTCAATTAAGTCTACAAATAAATGTTCTCCAGAAATTGGCCTGGAGAATATTGTCACCAAATGAGTTGTTAAAGGGTTGAAAAAGAAGAAAGAAAAGAAGACATCTAAGTATGTCTGCTTTGTTAGATATGATGTGTGCCCTTAAGGCAATCAGGGCGATATATCTTAATTATGTAATAGTACGAATATTTTGTTTAATTAATAAAGGCAATTAATCTTTTGTTTATATCAATGTGTTTATAAATATATTATAGCTGGTTAAAATATATTCGTTGATGTATGTATACAAAAGCCCTTGACATATTATAGCATGAAGTCAGAGAAATTATAGTTAGACTATATTTAGTGACACCTGCTTCATGTGTAATTATGATTATATCTAAACTATCCCTAGTCGTAGTTTCATCAAGAAAGGATATTGATGAAGCAGAAAGACTAGCATATGGTCAACTTTCTTGGAAAGGGTCCAAGCGGCTAATCTCCTAAGGACTGAAGGTGGTCCCTTAAGTTTGACACATGGATATATCTGGGAGATATATTGGAGACTGCAGTAAGATAAACACTTGGTGTGTGTGTGTGTGTGTGTCTATATATATATATATATATATATATATATATATATATATATATGTCAATGTGTTAGTGTTTATCTTCATGCAATAAGCTTTGCGAATATCCTCACACTTGAGATACTAGTTACCTTGTTGTGAGCTAGCTACCAATTCCCGCCCGCGAGGTTCACGTGAGATGCGTTTGGCGGGGGGAGGAAAAACAACGAGCGCTGTGAAGCGTGCTAAGGGATAATCCTTTTTTTAGGCGTGAAGAAAATACAAATGAAAATGATGTTGATATTGAATTTAAGTCTGATTTGTGAGTTAAGGGATACGAGACTTGAAATCCCATATTTTAAGATAGAGTCACCACTCGGTTAAGCTCTACGGGGAATTTGGGTACGATATTCCCACCGGGTGGTTGGACCATACCACAAAACAGAGATTCCATATTCGGATGATGTTGCTTACTTTTCAATTTTTAAACTAAGCCATTTATTTTAATAAATGCGACTTCGGTTCTTATGCGATTTAAATCCGATTATAGTTTGGAGTTTTCGATTTATATGCCATACATCACACGAAAAGCGGTAAATAAAGCAAATAAAATAATTATTACAAGGCTTTATAAATATCTATACATTTTTCTAATGCGAGAAAATAAATAAAGCGATAAATAAATAAACAGGCGAAATCGGGTTTTAACCGAGCTTACAGACTCGGACCCGGCTCCAAACGAGGTAATAGGTATATGCGAATAAAAAAAGACAAAACATAGATAAATAAATGGCAGAATATAAACACATAATGCAGAGAAAACACATTTTTGAATTTTTTTGGGGACTAAAAATACAATTTTCGGGTATTAGTTAATTATCTAATAACCTAAAAAGAAAAAAAATTAACTAAACAACCTAAAAAATGATTTAATTTTTACAGAATAATTTTGGGATTTTCAATTGTTGGACACGGATTTATTTAGATTTATTAGGTGAAAACCCCATTTTGAAGCCATTAAATAGACATTTAACCAATTTAATAATTGATAAAATAGTTTCAACCGATTAAAAATTAATTTAATTAATTTCAGATTATTTGTGATTTTTGGAGATTTTTTCAGGTGAAAATCGGGGCTGAAAACGCATTAAAACGATAAAACTTGACCAAAAACATAAAATAAAACAAACATGGACCATCTGGACATTTTTTACCAGTAGGCCAACTCAGCGAGGTGGTAGGACAACTCAGTGACATGGTAGGCCGACTCAGCGAGGTGCCCTAGATGACACTCGGTCGGCCTTCGCCTCACTGAAGTGGTCTGCCGGAAAAAGTGTCCAAACAAGCCAGAATCGGCATTTTTGTGCCTGAGAACCGAAGATTATTGACACTTCAAGTCGTTTCCCACAAAATTATAGTAGATTCGGACTTAAAATGTTAAAATAATTTGGTGTTTTAGTTTGAGGGAAAAGAACCCAGAAAATCCGATGAAACACCTATTGGCCACTTGAACGACACGTAGGCCGACTGAACGAAGTGGTAGGCTGACTCGCCAAGTCGGCCAGCCACGTCAATCAGGTGGCCTGACATTTGGCGGAGCGGTCAGCCGGAGTTTTGCCGAAAAATCACAAAAAAGACCAAAATAAGGGCCAAATGCCCAAAAAACCAACCAAAACACAGCAAAAGACAATAAATAACTAAATGAACTAGATTGGAACTCAGAAAGTTACCTAAAGGCCGTGAATCCACCCTCGAGACTCAAATCGGACATTTGGCAATCTTTGTGAAGGATTTGTGATGAAACCCATTTAAACAGTGACCAATTTAGCAAGGGATTTAGTGATTTGTAAGGAAAAGGTCCCTAAATCCTATTTAAATCAATTTTACCTAAGATTTCTAATTGATTTTAGTTTTTTAAACTAAAGAATGAAGCCTAATAAAGCTTAGGAAATTAAAATGATTGGATTTCCACTACTTTATGAGACTTGTTCTTCCTAAATTTGCTTAATCTCTAAAACCAGAATTTTCTTTATTTCAGCCCCTCAGTCCTCTAAATCTGGATCTTTGGGGTTTTTTTATAGACTTCCTCAAGTGCAAAATCTCACAATTAATCCTCCAAATGTTGGAATTTGATAAAAAAAAAATCACAAAAACTAGACTTGAGGGCCAAGAAAAACCCAAAAATTGCAGGAATAGAGGCTCCCCATGCGAAGGTCGCGACGGTGACGCGCCCCAACCTAGGCTGCATCACCTGACGTGGCCCAATCTAGGCCGCATCAAGTGATATAGCCTAGAAGGCCACATGAACCAAGCGGCCCAGCATTTTGGCGGCGGCGCCGGCCGCCGTTGCCAGAGCGGGGGCACCTACGGGGAGAGGGAAAGGGGCCCGGAAAGGGCCAGACCTGAAATGCCCACAACTATCACTATGGGTATCCAATCAAGGCGATTCTTGACATTCTAGAAATCTTGGAAAGTCAAGAATCCAATGATAAAAATCAGACTCGCTGAAAATTTTGAATTTAATGGAAAATTGTGAAACAAATTACTACGCGTGAGGAATGGAAAAGATTAATCTAAAAGCGAGTTAATTATTTTTAATCGGGGTCAATGGCTAAATATGTCAGCAAATAACTTGCCAAACATGATTTGACCTTTAAAGAATAGAACAACTAGACCATACGAGCTTAGAGCAAAAAGTCATCATCGTTCTGAGGGTCACCGAAAAGCCCCGTGCTCAAAGGCTGACCCTCGTGAGATTACCATTTGACGGGTCAAATGTGATCTGAAGAAAGATCAAGGGATAGAAATTTATACCTGAGGTTGGGATTCTCGAATTGGTTGTCTTCTAGGATTGCCATAAACAGACCTATCAAGAACCAGATAGACTTAGGTGATGAATTGACATTGCCTTCGTTGCCCCTAACGGACTTGAGATGGGTTTTTGGTTTATATAGTTATTGGTTGTATACGTTACTTTGGTATTTTTCGGTCACCTCGGGCCTTCAAACATTTATGCGGTCACCTCGGACTCTTTAAAAATAGACTCGGAATATAACGGTCACTTTGGACCCCTCGAACACCTTTGTGGCCACCTCAGACACTTCAAAACTACTAACTTGCGATTTTGACGGTCACCTCAGACCTTCAAACATATTTGCAGTCACCTCAGACACTTTACAAAAAATGGACTTACGATTTTGACAATCACCTCGGACCTTCGAACATCTTTACGGTCACCTCGGACACTTCAAAAATGGACTTGGGATTTTTGCGGTCACCTCAGACCTTTTAAACATCTTTGTGTCCACCTCGGACACATAAAAAATGGACTTGAGATTTTTACGGTCACCTCGAACCTTTCGGACATCTTTGCGGCCACCTCGGACACATCAAAAATGGACTTGAGATTTCATCGGTCACCATGGACCTTTTAGAGGTAGAGGTTGAATCGGTTGTCTACGGGTGGTCTAGGAATGCACCATCAAGGGACCTATAGAAATTTGAGAAGTTAGTAGTTGTTGGTAATTGCATTTTTGATTGCTTAATTAATTTTGTGGAACAAAAATTTTTTCCCCTTCAATTAAGCATTAAAAATGGAATATCGAGAAAAAGAGTTTGGAAATATCTAGGAAGTCCGGGAAATCCATCGTTAGGTTGATTTTGCGACAACTACATCAGGCTACCCCTAGAGGATTAAAAGCCATATTGCGGTGCCCCTGGCGGGTCGAAACCTGCATAGAGGTGCCTCGAAAGGATTTTCTAAACTCTGGATTCTAGATCTTCGGATCAATTGTCCATCGGGATTGCCGCATGGTGTACCTGTCAAGGTAGGTTTTGAGACATTAGTAAATGATATAAGCTGCATTTTTATTGCTTAATTGATTTTGTGAAACAAAAATTTTTGTCCCTTCAATTAAGCAATAAAAACGAAAGAGTGAACTATAAATTGAGGTGACATTTTCGGGAGTCCGGAGAAACTGCCGAGCCATCTATCAGGTCTAGTTGATATGCCCTTTGAGTGCAGCTCGACACATGTATTGGGATGCCTCTGATGGTTGCATCGAGATGCCCCTGGGTATTTGCATTAAAGTGCCCCTGGGGGAAATTTCTAAGCTTAGAATTTTAGATCCTTAAGTCGGATGTCCAACTGGGAGTACTGCACGATGTAACTTTCAAGGTAGCTTTGAAGCATTAGTAAACGATATAAGTGGCATTTTTATTGCTTAATTGATTTTGTGGAACAAAAATTTTTGCCCCTTCAATTAAGCAATAAAAATGGAAGAATGAAATACAAATTGAGATGAGATTTCTAGGAGTCCAGAGAAGCTACCGAGGTTGAGCATTGAGACGAGCTGATGTGCCCCTTGGACACTCAATCCTTGAGTGTAGGATAGGAAACCATTCTGAGATGCCCCTTAATATGGGTGCTTGCTTGGAGGTCGAGTGTATAGCTCGAGGATACTTTTCTGTGCTTTATTTCCTATAGAATTCGTCAAAGAAAATAGATAGGATATGACATTTATGGATACTATGCATGGATGCATGAATGCATGAGCTGCTTGGACTAGTCATCTTCCACACATGGGCTACACGACTGCTCGTTTGATCGATTCTTGCTTAACTCGGTTGCTTGCTCGGAGAGAGAATATATGGAATTGCTTTGTGGCATGAATAAGACAAGAATGCCCCTGGCAGAGGATTGGGGGTGTTACGCAGATTAGGTGGGAATGCCCCTGGTGGATCATTAGGGAAGTTACGATGCACACAAAGCAATGATTCAACTGTAAATTAATTGTTGGATCGAGCAGGTTGAAGACAAAGGGGGGTGCACGAAGTGAAGCTCAAGGTTCTAGATGACGAACGGGTGGGCGCTATCACTACCAATGAATTCTACCAAGGACGGCTTCGGAGGATTTGGATCTTGCAGACTCGAGATGCTCGGTCGCGGCTAGACATGGAATAGACAGGCGTAGAGGACGGAGGTGAGCCCCTTGAGTCCATCAGATTGTAGACGATATTCAGGCACTATGATGACGATGACAATATTATGGGTATCTCGATATGACTGATGGCAGTTATTTATCTTTATATTTGTCTTAATTTTTGCATAGACCCGAACATTGTGTTGGGCCCATCAGACTTGTTTATTTTGCTTTTATGTCCTAATTTTTGCCTGGACCGTCCTTTTCGGGTTTTCAATCCAGCGGACTTTTCGACTTTTGCATAGACCTAGATGTTTTCAGCCTATCAGAATTTTTGCCTTTTAACTTTTGTTATTATTTCTTTTGAGGAATCGGGTTGACTGCATAGAACTCCACGTTCGACTTACTTGCAACATTTCGCCTTTTAGGCCCAATATACTCATTTAAGCACAAACATAAAAGAATTCAGTAAAATGACATTTCAATTAAATGAAGTAAGTTTGAGTATATAATGATGATAACCATTTCTATTGACCCAAACTCTGGTGCTAACTAGCCTATAAAGGTTTTCTAGCCAACACGCCCTCATTGCTCACTTTGCCCTAAATTATGCCTAGACCGCCCTTTTTTGGGTTTTTAGTCTAGCAAGCTATTTTTTGCACCCTAACTTTTTCCTAATCGGTTTACAGAATGTCGATCAGCTGGATACACCCTAATTTTTGCCCGAGCAGTAGAGGACCACTCGCCGGGTGATTTATTTTACATTGCTTTTTATGTACCACTTTTCTGAATTTGATTCTTTTGGGTCAAATATGATAATGCTTCAACATATCCCGATTGATGGGAGTCGCGAATTTATTACCATCTAAGACCTTCATGCCCCTTGTATCGAGTATCTTTCTAAATACGCAAAGCTCTTCCTAACCTGGTTGAAACTTCCCCCTTGGATAGGTGTTGGCAGGCTTCTCTTGCTTTAGAATCAGATCATCAGCCCTTGACTGTACCTTTGACAGTTGACTCGATTGTTGTTCAGCCTCACTATGTGCTGTCAGTATTCCTAAAGATTGCTTAAGCTATTCGGACAGCGCTTTAGTCTATAGGGGTCTCTTTGACTGCGACTCTTAAGGACTTCATCTCAATTTTGGTTGGTAGTATGGTTTCCATTTCATAGGTAAAGGAACTAGGTGTTTGGTTTAGGAGAATTCTGACCTTCATTTGACATCTTTGGAGGGTGAATGGTGGCTCATCGGCTCAATCTTTGATCTTTGTAGTGGTCCTAGAGATGAACCTCTTGATAGGCCAGTTTGTGGCTTTAGTTGCCCCATTAGCTTGTGGTTGGTTAGGTGAAGATCTATGGATCTTGGACCCAAACTTCTTGATCGATCAGGGGGTGCCCCTTGGGATTGAAACCCCAATAACTGGGGTGAAGCAATGGGGTAGGCTACGCCGAGCAAAACGCGCTGCTCGATGAACTTGGCCATTTTCTCGACAGTGATATCGGTGAAAGGATTGGTTTCCCCCTATTTTGAAAAGTAACCTGCCCCTATAATGATGAAGCAGTGTTCATTTATTAATGAAGGCTGAATCTCGCCGATCATGTGTCCCCCTCATCGAGAATCGCCAATGAGGAGAGAAACAGTGAGGGCGTGAATATGAATTAATGGTGTAGCAGGGGTGGGAAATTTAAGAATGGGTGGGCGAAAAAAGGTAAGCCTTGATTTTGTCGAAGGTAATATGGCGATGCTTCTTTTCCATGATAGGCTGACACTTCTTTGGTAGTTTGGAAATGGGCTTGCACATAGTCAATAGGCCGGTGATGAGCCGATTGACATATTGAACCTATCCAAGGAAGAATTGAGATGCTTGACAATCTGACAATGAATCTTGAGTGTGTTTGGGCACGACTAGGCGAAAGCGTTATGATTATTTTAAAGCACTCTTCAATCTATCTTTTTCTTTCAGAGGTTAGGTTATTAGAAATGGTTACCATTTTAGGTTATCATCTGTACTCAAACGTATTTTAGTTAAAGAAATGTCATGAATACTGAACACATTATGCTTATGATAATATGAATGTATGGACCCAATGGGCGAAACATCATACAAATAAGCAAAAAGAGAGTCTTCATTGAATTAAAGTTCCTTAAAGGCCGAATTGTTCACATCAAAATACCGGAATCATAAAGAAAGAAAATTACATAAATAGATAGATAGTCATTCTCCACAGCCGGAGGGTCTTAAGTTACGGAGCTGGTAGATTAGGCATCCTCGGTAACTTTCATTGGAGGGTCGTGTAGGACGAGATCCATTACTTTCACTTGCTCAGCCGATGACTTGTCTCCTTTACTTTCTAGAGGCCTCGCGGGATTCTTGTCGGTGATAGAATTGGCTTCCATAATGGTGTCAGCTGAACTAGATAAGATCGAGGCCAACACAAATTTTTTGGGTAGACCAGAGTTTATTGCCCCTATGGTTTCCCTTTAGCATCGGTTCTCCTAGCTGGCTCTTTGATCTTCCCTTCCTTAACCATTCGAGTAATGGCAGAAGCTAGAGTCCAGTACTGATTAGTTTAATGCCCCTTCTGAACATGATACTTGTAGAAGCTTCCTTTCTCTTCAGCGGTGGGAGGTCTGTACTCATGTATAGGGTTAAGCTGGCCTGTGTCCCATAGCTTGGCAAAAATGACACCGAGGGGCAATTTCCATGGAGATACAAAGATCGCTTTGTGAGAAGTAACCTGGGTAGCCGAAGCATTCTCTCGGCTTGGGCTGCGGAGACATTCCCATCCTCGGTTGGGACGGTAGCAACTCCAAAAGATCCAGAATTATTGCCCTTGTTGAACCAGGGTTTCCCGCCACTCAGCTTATTGGCCCTTTCCTTCTCCTCTCGGTGCTCGATCTTCTCGGATTTCTCAAAGACCTCTTGATAAGATTCGAACGAGTCAGTTTTCATCTCTTTTCGGAGCATCGGGAGAGCCCCATCTAACAACTTCAGAACCATTTCCTTTAGGCTGAGATTTTGTTTCAACAAAACCTAGATGGCCATCCACCTGTTGAAGTATAACTTAAAGGACTTGCTTGGCTTCTGCTTGACTGCCTAAATATGCTGAATAGTTGTTTCCATTGTGGAATTAAATCTATAGTGTGCAATCAAAGCTTCTGATAGAAGTTTCTAATCTAGGATTATGGACTCTGGGAGAGTATTGTACCACTCGAGAGCAGGTCCTGAAAGGGTACATGGGAATAACTCAGCCAGCACTTTATCCCCAATCTTTTGGACATGCATGATCCGCTCATACATCACTATGTGGGACTTAGGAGGTCCCTCACCTAAATAAGCTTCCATATGGGGCAATGAAAAATTCTTGGGCACCCAATCATCATCTTTCACTTCTTCCTTATCCTCGCCCCTATTCAGAAATTGCCTGAAGAAAGCCACCATTTCGGGTGTCACACCCGGAGGCTGCGTGACCTGGTCATTAAGCGCGGAAGATGATCCAAACTAAAATGGCGGCGGAGCCGGGGTCTCCATCTGGGGGTGAGCAAAAGGATTTTGGGGGTAAGTAGTTTCATGCGGGGTAACTACGAAATTAGGGTAAAACCCCCTAAGAAAGCCGAGAATATATGAGCTTGGCTAATGGGCCTCGAAGGTACAGGGGGAGGAAAACCAAAGGTTGGTGGAGCAAATGACGAGGGTGGTTGAGAGGAACTCTGACCAAATTGGAATAGGCACTACTAGATAGGATGAATAGGGGGGAGTGGCGGTACCGAAAACTGATTCTGAACCGGTGGAGACTGACTAGCCATACTTTAAACGATCTCTCCCTGAGCCATAATTATAAGCCCTACTGGCCTCTGAGACTCTCTTTCCTCTCTAAGAGCTGATCTAACTTGCTCTTGAATAGTGGCCCAAAACATATCTAATTACAGGAACATAGCCATAGCATTAGCCAATTTAGAACCCAACTGAGACTGCCCTTGACCTTGACTCTTATGAGGGGGAGAGGGAGAAGGGGAAGGAGTGCTCTCATGAGGCGCATCATTCAAATACAGATCAGACATGGTTGAAAGAGTAGATTCTGATACTGAACTTACTGGCAGGTAGATTAAACGGTGATGTAGACGCAACCAGAGAAGACTGGGACGATCAGGACATCTGGATCTAACTATGAAATTGGAAGATGATCAGCCTAAATCAAACCATGGATGAAATGAATGATTACATAATAATTTGAGTGATGAATGCCATATATATCAGGGGTGGTTTAGAGGGGTAGAGAGCATAAGAGCTTATGATGCAGAAGCTTAACCTCAGAATACAAGAGACGTATGAATTCCTTGCGATGCCTAGCGAACTAGGTATAGGTTGTCGGGACTCAAAAGATCTCAGACATTTTGTTAAATTTCCCCTTCAAGCGAGGAGAGAGTAGAGGTAAGCAAAAACTGAAAATAAAGGTCGGCCACAGGCGGCCTATGCATGAGTTTTGCATGAATGAGCACAACACAAGCAGAACACAAAAGCAAATAAACCTCTTCCAACCTTATGACTCCCGCGTAACACCAATTTATAGTCTAGGGTAACTCTAGCGATAGGAAATGGCAAGAGAGTATGCGACCTAAATCTAGATAGTTCCGGTGAGCCTAAAGGGAAGATGCTACGGTAAGTTTTATCGCAGTTTATAGTCTCAAACTGCTGGTGTCGTGGAACGACACTGTAGAAGGGTCACGTTTACCTTGATTCCATTAACTCAACCACTCCTCTATGGGAATTACACGTTGGTTGAAATGAGAGTTCCACCCATAAATGTCCCAAATTCCTGGCGGGCATGAGGTATACAAGTGAGCTTCACGGGGGTGAAAAATAATGGCACCTTAAAACTTAGAATCTAACTAAGCGGTGGATTCAAAAGGCATAAGAAATAAAGCGTTGATTTAAAAAAACGATTTAGGCACATCATCAAAATCCTTTAACCAAAGTTTGAAAAATGAGAGCGATGTTTCAAATTTTAAGTTAAAAGGCAATTCCCAACAAAGTCGCCACTATGAGCTAGCGACCAATTCCCGCCCGCAAGGTTCGCGTGAGATGCGTTTGGCGGGGGGTGGAAAAACAACGAGCGCTGTGAAGCGCGCTTAGGGATAATCCTTATTTTAGGCTTGATGGAAATACAGATGAAAATGATGTTGATGTTGAATTTAAGTCTGATTTGTGTCTTAAGGGATACGAGACTTGAAATCCCATATTTTAAGATAGAGTCGCCACCGGGCTAAGCTACACCGGGAATTTGGGTATGATATTCTCACCGGGTGTTTGAACCATACCACAAAACAGAGATTCCAAGTTCGGATGATGTTGCTTACTTTTCAATTTTTAAATCAAGCCATTTATTTTAATAAATGCGACTTCGGTTCTATATGCCATACATCACACGAAAAGCGGTAAATAAAGCAAATAAAATAATTATTACAAGGCTTTACAAATACCTATATATTTTTCTAATCCGAGAAAATAAATAAAGCGATAAATAAATAAACGGACGAAATCGGGTTTTAACCGAGCTTACAGACTCGGACCCGACTCCAAGCGAGGCAAAAGGTATATGCGAATAAAAAAAGACAAAGCATAAATAAATAGATGGTAGAAAATAAACACATAATGCGGAGAAAACACATTTTTGGATTTTTTTGGGACTAAAAACATAATTTTTGGGTATTAGTTAATTATCTAACAACCTTAAAAAAATTAACTAAACAACCTAAAAACAGATTTAATTTTTACATAATATTTTTGGGATTTTCAATTGTTGGACAAAGATTTATTTAGATTTATTATGTGAAAACACATTTTCAAGCCATTAAATAGACATTTAACTAATTTAATAATTAATAAAATAGTTTCAGCAGATTAAAAATTAATTTAATTAATTTCAAATTATTTGTGATTTTTGAAGATTTTTTTGGGTGAAAATCGGGCCTGAAAAAGCATTAAAATGACAAAACAGGGCCAAAAACACAAAATAAAACAAACAGGGACCATCTGGACATTTTTTACCAGTAGGCTGACTCAGCGAGGTGGTAGGCAAACTTAGTGACATGGTAGGCCAACTCAGTGAGGTGGCCTAGATGACACTCAGTCAGCCTTCGCCTCACTGAAGTGGTCTGCCGGAAAAAGTGTCCAAACAAGCCAGAATCGACATTTTTGTGCCTGAAAACCCAAGATTACTGACACTTCAAGTCGTTTCCCACATTATTACAGTAGATTCAGACTTAAAATGTTAAAATCACTTTGGTTTTTCAGTTTGTGGGAAAAGAACCCAGAAAATCCTGTGAAACAACGATTGGCCACTTGAACAACACGTAGGCCGACTAAACGAAGTGGTAGGCCGACTCTCCGAGTCAGCCAACCACGTCGCTCAGGCAGCCTGATGTTCACTAGAGCATTCAGCCGGAGTTTCATTGTAAAATCACAAAAAAGACGAAAATAAGGGCCAAATGCCCGGAAAACCAACCAAAATGCAGCAAAAGACAATAAATAGCTAAATGAAATAGATTGGAACTCAGAAAGTAACCTAAAGGCCGTGAATCCACCCTCGAGACTCGAACCGGAAGTTTGGCAAGCTTTGTGACGGATTTGTGACGAAACCCGATGAAACAGTGACCAATTTAGCAAGGGATTTAGTGATTTGTAAGGAAAAAGTCCCTAAATCCTATTTAAATCAATTTTACCTAAGATTTCTAATTGATTTTAGCTTTTTAAACTAAAGAATGAAGCTCAATAATGCTTAGGAAATTAAAATGATTTGATTTCCACCACTTTATGAGACTTGTTCTTCCTAAATTTGCTTAATCTCTAAAACCAAAATTTTCTTAATTTCAGCCCCTCAGTCCTCTAAATCTGGATCTTCGGGGTTTTTTTTATAGACTTCCTCAAGTGCAAATTCTCACAATTAATCCTCCAAATGTTGGAATTTGACGAAAAAATCACAAAAACCCAACTTGAGGGCCAAGAAAAACCCAAAAAACGCAGGAACAGAGGCTCCCCGTGCGAAGGCTACATTCCAGCTGTGGCGTCGACCGCCATTGCCAGAGTAGGGGCACCGGCGGGGAGAGGGAAAGGGGCCCGGTGAGGGCCAGACCCGAAATGCCTACAACTATCACTATGGGTATCTGATCAAGTCGATTCTTGGCATTCCGGAAAGATTGGAGAGTCAAAAATCCAACGATAAAAATAAGACTAGTTGAAAATGTTTAGATTTAATGGAAAATTGCAAAACAAATTTCTGCGCGTGAGGAAGGGAAACGGTTAATCTAAACGCGAGTTAATTATTTTTTATCGGGGTCAAAGGCATAAATATGTCAACAAAGAACTTGCAAAATGCGATTTGACCTTCAAAGAATAGAACAACTAGACCATACGAGGTTAGAGCAAAAAGTCATCATCATTCCGAGGGTCACCAAAAAGCCCATGCTCACACTTGTGTGGTACTATTGCTATACTTTGGGTCATTACTACACACTCATTAATTTAGGGTGGTATGGGTGATTACAGGTATAGTGATGAAAGCACGTTGGTAAGCTGAGTAGTCAAAAAGAATCCATCGCTCCGGATATATTAAGGAGTTGTACCTGGTCACTTGTTGAAGTGATGATTGCCATAAACCTCTGATCAGAGTATGTGTTATAGAAATGGTTTCTAGTTAAACACACTATGGTAGGAGGCAATATACTTTGGTAACAACTTAATAACTGGGATAGCTTTGAGCAATCTTGCTATTAGTGGGTTAACACTTTAACCAAACCCTATAAATAAGATGGTACTAATATTAAAGAATGGAAGGAGTTCATCACATTGGACAACTATTGCATTAACCGGGATTAAGTCATAAGCATAAATGACGTTCCAAGTAATGGGGGATGGTAGACCCTTGCAAGAGGCATACTACAGTCATTTAAGGTAATCGAGTTCTATTCACGGTCTAGAACCTTGAGCCAATGGTTCCATTGGAACAAGGGTTGGTTAAGCCTTAACAGCTCAATACTTGGGGATCCTATAAGGTCACACATATTGGACCTTCATCAGACTAAGTAAAGAACTAATAGATTTATTCTATTACGAAAATATAATGTAATAATAATTGGATTATTATTTAAATGGTTAAAAATGATTAGATCATTTTTGGATAAACCAAGGAACCGGTAACTAATTTATTAGGGTCATAAAATAAATATTTATTTGAAAAGGATTAAAAGGGGAATTTTACCTTGGCGAGTTAAATTGGACCGAGAGTACAAAAGTATTTTGTACTGGCTCAGGTGCGCGAGAGTGCACTGAAAGGTGCGCGAGCAATGCTAGGCATTGCTCGCGGCAGCCCATGAAAATAGGCTGCCCAAAGGCGCAGCCCAATGGTAAGCCTCGAGGCCCAGCTCGCGTGCAAGGCAGGCTGCCTTGCGACAGCGATATACAGCACGTGTAGCACGCAGCATGCGGGTAGAACCCACCGATCCATATGGATCCGCGGGTCATACCCGCATGGGATGTGTAATGCACATCCCACATTGGTTTTTAGGGAGCAATATTTTGCTCCCCAAGCCTATAAATAGGCTCTCAATCCCCTCTTTTCAAATTGCACCAAAGCTCAAAGCTAAATCCTAAGTTGAGATTAACAAAGATTAATCTCTCGGGTAATTAAGCAAGTTCTTTTTTAGGAGCTCGAATTTATTTGAGCACCTCTAGTCTATATTTTCGGGTGGGGCTTTTGGAGTGGTCTAGCAACTACTCGAGGCTCCTTAGTTCTTCCTTTTTGGGAGGTTTTGGTTGGTGGGGTTCGTGTGGATACTCATAGAGGCTATCCTATGCTTGGAGGCTTGTGCAAGAAGGTTCTGCTAAAGCAAGCTTCAACTGGTAAGTTTTCTTTCTTTCTCTTTTTATTATTAGGTCTTTTTCTTTAAGCATTTTTAGACTTAATAATATGATTATGTTGTATTGCATACTTAGTTTATTTTATGCTTAGGTTATAGCTTAGAGTTATAACATGCTTAGTATAAAATATACATGCTAGGATATAATTTAGAATTATTGTACGCCTAGCCCTTTTGCATGCTAACCTAGGTAGAGAATTATTTAGTTAAGGCTTTATTTAATTTATATGCATCTATTAAGAGTTCTTGGGGACAGGGACAGAATTTTGAATTTCCGCCATGTCTGTTATGCATGTTCAATTTGACTATCAGTTCTCAACAGTGGTATTAGAGCCTGCCTATTTAGTACATAATTAAGTTAGAAGCAAACCTAATATTATTTTCTATATGAAATGATTATTGCTTATTTAATTGTTTGGAATAATATATATGAACTTGTGCTTTTCATTTCAAGGTTAGAAAATGGTTGTGAATAATTTTGAATAAGCCTGCTCAACTTACTCAAACTACACAAGTTTCAATAATTTATTTAAATTGCATGGGTTATAGATGCTTCCAATGTACATGAATTAGAAGAACGAAATTTATTAGTTCAAGAGAATCCATTGGTCTTCAAGTTTGTGCCCGTATTTGTTCTGGACAAGGATTGGACTTGGTGTCTACTCACTTCAAGGGCACCTCTCCTACCTGGGAACCTATATCGGTGCAGCTTGAATTGACCAACGAGGGAATTAAATATGGACTAATTCATTTCTAGTATATAAGATGGTGCTTATATATGTTTCTATAACAAATTAAAAATTAAATTTATTGAATAAAATCTTAAAGGAAATGCAATATAAATATAACAAACAAAAGTGTTAATTATTTTGCATATAATCTAGGTTAATGGAATAATTATAATAAAGAGCTTGAACCCACCTAAGGTTAGACCTTATAAATTCATTCTAAAATTCCCTAAATTAACACAAGTTATTATAAATATGTCCATCTGATAAAATCCTACATTGGGTGAGACGCTTAACACCAATAAAATCCCAAAGTAAATATATTAAGGCAAGTTATAGTCTTCCTTACTCAAATTTATAATTCAGTCTCTTTGGGCTATCAAAGTATTACGCAAAGCGCTCCTTCTAGTCCATATTGATTGGTTGTAAAGTTTGGGATAGGGTCTGCCTTAACGGAACTAGGGTATTCCACCATAGAATTGGGGGCTAGGCCTAGATCTGAGACATATTCAAGGAGATGCTAAAATAAAAGCACACGTCCCTTTGGTTTAAGGAACTTGAATGAATTAGCAATTGCATATGATGCAAATGGAATGGGATTCCAACTATAACTTACTATTGTGACTTGACTCATAAAATTGAGGGTTGTAATAGACTAGTTATAGATGCTACCTACTAGGAAATTTGGCTGGGCTAAAATTCCCTAATTCAATAGAATGGGCGATTGTAAATTTCGAAGAAAATAGTAGGACAAATGTATTTAATTAAAAGTCCTTATATTAAATGCATGTACTTAAACTAATACCTAAACTCTTTTTCTTTTCTTATATCTTAGGTTGAATATGAACTCCATTTTAAAAATTCGTCTTAAATACATTCAAGTTTTAACAGCAATTAACTACCATGAATGGATCAAGGATGTAAGGGACATCCTTAAGGATTATGAATTGGCATATTTTCTTGAAAATCCATTCACAAATATTCCTAGCACTGATGCACTGGCTATAATTAAGCAGGCATGGTTGAAATATCTAAAGAATTCGGTTTACGTGTCACATTTGCTATTAGATACTATGAATCCTGTGATACGTTCACAATGCGATCACATGAGTCTGGAAAACATGTTGATCCATCTAAAGAGTTTGCCTGAAAAGGCAAGGTATGAAAGTTTCTAGTTGCCTAATGAACTTTCCAACTCTAAGATGAAGGAAGGGACAAGTGTTGTAGCACACATTAACAAGATTAGAGATTTCATGGTGAAATTGGAATCACTAGGATCTGCAGTCAGCCAATCCTTTGGAATGGATATCCTGTTGGATTCTTTACCCATCAGCTATGCTAATTTTGTAAAGGAACATTGCTTTAAAGTTCATGACTGAGAAAATTCGATGCCAAAAGCAAAGAATCTTCATGTAAGTCTACAAATGAATATTCTCTAGAAAATGGCCCGGAGAATACTATCACCAAAGGAGTAGTTAAAGGGTTTAAAAGGAAGAAAGAAAAGAAGACATCTAAGCATGTTGAAAGGTGGCATTTATATTCTTGATACTAAAACAGAAGTTTTTGATATAAACAATGTGAAGAAAGATAAATTAGATAATGAGAATTCCTTCTACTTATGGCATTGTCATTTAGGCCACATAAACAAAGATCGCTTAACCAAGTTGCATAAATGTGGAGACTTGGGCCCAATAGACTTAGAGTCTTATGGTGATTGCGAACCTTGTTTAAGAGGAAAAATGACAAAGTTACCCTTTCAAAGAAAGGTTGAACGGGCCACAAGTACATTGGAACTTATACATACTAATGTGTGTGGTCCAATGAGTGTTCAGGCACTAGGAGGATACTCCAACTTCATAACCTTTATTGATGATTATTCATGATACGGTTATTTGTACTTAATGAAGCACAAGTCTGAAAGTTTTGAAAAGTTCAAACTATTTAGAGCTGAAGTAAAGAAACAGTTTGAGAAAAGTATTAAGACATTTCGATCGAATCGAGGTGGAGAATACTTAAGTCAAGACTTTCAGGATTATCTAAAGGAAAATGGGATAATTCCCTAGTGGACCCCTCCTTATACGCCCCAACACAATGGAGTGTCAGAAAGGAGGAATCAGAGTTTATTAGATATGGTTCGGTCCATGATGAGCCATGCAGATCTTAGTAAATCCTTTTGGGGATATGCATTAGAGAGCGCAGTTTATGTATTAAATAGAGTGCCCTCTAAATCAATTGATTTTACACCTTATGAAAGATGGTGTAATAAAAAACAATCTCTAAGTCACTTAAGAGTATGGGGCTGTCCTGCTATGATAAAGAGGATAGCGCAAGATAAGCTAAATGACAAATCTGACAAGTGTCTGTTCATTGGATATCCAAAGGAAACAATTGGATATCTATTTTACTAACCCAAAGCACAGAAGGTATTTGTGTCTCGGAATGCTCACTTTTTGGAAAAGGAACACTTACTTGCAAAAGTAAGTGGGAGCAATATTGAACTGGAAGTTCAAGAGGAAGAAACAGACAATCAATTGATTGACCCCGTTATAGATACACAAGAAAGTGAGATCCAAGAACAGCCTGTCGAAACACAAACATTGCGCACGAGACTTTGTAGTCCCTCTTGCGAGACGATGATGATGTGCTCCCGATTTTATTCTTCATAATAAAAATTCTTTGGAGTTTTTATTATCGATATAAAATTCACTATGAATTTTATTTCTCGTAAGAATTCAGTTTGGCGTGTCCGATAACACGTTCGATAGGAGGTTGAACCGATGATTTGCACCTAAAATTAAATTAATCTCTAAATACCCATTAAAATATCATTAAAATTCAAAAAGATGCCTTTTAACCCGCTTTTTGACCCCTTTGGCAGCTTTTTGGGCTTGTGGGCCCGCTGGCAGTCATCCTGCAGGAAGCTGATGCCGCCGGCGGTATCACCATGTCGCCGGCTACACGACCAAATCGGGCTTCTGCAAAAAGCTTTCTTCTTCTTCCTTGGGTAGACTCTTTTTTGCCATTTCGGTGAAAATGGCTGAAAGGTTCGAAGACCACCCATATTTACCTATAAAACACACCTTAGGGTTTCAAAATAAAAAAGAGATAATAACAACATATATCTAAAATTTAAACTGTAGTTTTAGAGTGAGAAAGCTCACTTTTAGAGAGATAAGGGGGAGAAAAGGTAAGAAAAGGGATTCTAATCCATTTTTCTTGGTTTTTCTTCTTTGATTCTCTTATTTAGAACTTAAATTTAGTAGACTTTAGGATCAAAATCAACTTAATAGGAATTTAGAGACTTAAATTCTTACATTTATTACCAAAATCACCATTTCAAGCTCCCCGGAGGTGTTCCTTGGTTCACGAAGAGGTGGATTCACGGCCCCGAGGTAAAAATTCTGAGTCTCATAGCTCTTTGACATTATCCTTGCTTGTTTTTGTTGTTGTTTGCTGTTTGTGCTTGTTTTTTGGGTTTTCAATCATTTTTTACCATTACCTGCTGTTGCTGCAAGAAGCTGAAGCCGCCGGAGGCATTTGATGTTGCTAGCGACATCACTTCCCCCAGTGGCCTCATCTTCTTGTAGGACCCTTTCTTTATGGTATCCAGAAAATTATGTAACCTGCCTATCTGACTGATACCGCTAGCGACATCACTGATGCCACCGGCGGTATCAACCATGCCGCCGGCGACATGACTTTCTGGACAGCTGTTTTCTTTTCATTTATTTCCGACCTAGTTATGTTCCTGAAGCTAGGGTGTACAGTGCAACGATGAAGGTCCAAAACCTTCTGAAAATAGACCCCACCCCATACCATGTGTCATTTTCACTAATAATTTGGTTAAAACAAAGATCGAGTCTAAAATTTGGTCAAAACGGAATTTTTTCCTCAAACGTCGTTCAAATCCCTTTTTTAGCCATCCAACCGGGCTTTCTAACATAACAAATGACTATGTCAAGTTCATGCTAACTTGAGTCTTGTTTTGTCCACTAACTATGCATGCTAAGTGATACACCTCGTACGATGTACCGTATCCGTTCTAACCATTTTCTGCAAGTAGATTTAGGTTAGATGGATGTTAGGCCTTCGGGTATTTTGTTTATTGCATAGAAAATGTATAGGATTTGAAAGCCCTGTAATAATTTCAAGTTCTTCATTTACTTTTGGATGACTGCAATAATTTATTTATCGCTTCAATTGCTTGACAAACGCGAAAACAACATATAAACCGAAAAAACAATAAATAGGGTGGATTAAAACCGATTAAGAAAGAATGAAATATTTTAACTTGGCCTAATGAAGAATAGATAACATCATCCGAACTTAGAATCTCTACTTAAGGTATGGTCTACCACCTGGTGGGAAAATCATACCAAAATTTCACGGTTGAGCTGAACTGGGTGGCGACTCTATTTTAAGTACTGGATTTCGATTTCGTGTCCTTTAACACCTAAATTGGACTTAAAATTCAACGTAAACATCAGTGCTTTCATCACGCCTAAAATAAGGATCAATCCCTCGGCACGCTTTAAAGCACTAGTTATTTCCACCCCCCGTGCTTCGCATCATATGCGGTCCTCGCGGGGGGGAAAAAGGTCATCTGCTCACAGTGGTGACTCCGCTGGGGACTGGTCTCTTTAAACTTGAACTTAACTTAAAATTTTCAATAAGTTTAAAGGATTTTGATGATGTATTGAAATCATTGGCCAAATAAAAACTTCATTCTTTTTTATAACGTTTTATCCTTAAACACGTGTGTAGATAGTTCGGTAATTTTTAGGTGCCCCATTCTACCCGAGAAGCTCGCAAAAATATCACTCATGCCCTATTTGGAATTGAGGATGCCTAGCGGGTGGATCACTCATTTTAACTAACACGTAAACTCCTGCGATCGCACCTATTTGGGGAGTGGTTGAGTAACGTAGAATCAAGGTAAACGAGAACCTTCTACATCAACAAACCTATACCAAAGCCGCGTTAGAAAAAAGCCTTAGCACATTCCTTTAGGGCTACCAGAACAATGAAAATAAATTAGGACACACTTCTTTCACCACTACTGGTGAAAAAGCCAAACTCCATCCTTCCAAAGAGGCGTTATGCATGGAGTCATAAGGTTGGAAGAGGGACGTTTCTGTGTGCTATGTGCTACATGCTCATGCATCCATCATGCATTGGCCTCAAGGGCTAAAAATAAATCAACTCACCCTTACTACTTCCACCCGTGGAAGAAGTTGAGCAACATGCGTAGGACTTCTTTTTGTACCTCTGTTGCATCACTATATATCACTATGTGTGGTACGAGCCACCAGCGTCCCACTTATATTGGAGGAATAAGCCGTTACATCACCGTTAACCACATCTTTGTGCCGTCATACATATCATGCATCGCTTCCCAAGAAAAAAAAGAAACATGCATATCATCCATACCATTTACAACCCATTCATGGTCTGACCCACGGTTCATGATCGTAAATAGTCTTCCTCCCAAATTCGGACATTTGCAACCAGCCATGTCTCTTCCTCGCAATGCCAACTCTGCCTCGCCCAGAGAACAAACTCATCCTCCCCCTACCTCTGGAATAGCAGCTCACCCTCCGTCTCTTGGGTCAAAAATCACCACCGCTATCATCCAGATTCTGAACTCGGATCAGTTTTGAAACATCATTCGGGAACTAATTCAGATAGCTATACATGTCTCCGTCAAGCAAGCCCTAGAAAGCCAGAAATCCGACCAGGTCATGCAATCTCCGGGCATGACACCCGATAGTGAAACACTCTAGCAATCACCACCAACCGCTTACCTCGAACAAAGGGAAGGAGCCCAGAGCCCAATTCTTCCATCAGTCTCTGGCGTCTTGCCTCCGTCATTAGTCACACTATCGCAATTTATACTCCCTGCAACCTCGACACCTCCTTAGTACGACCAGGTCATGCAGTCTTCGAGCATGACACCTAAAGTTGAAGCCCTCTTACATCAGTTGATAGCAGCTAATTATGATTAGAAAGAGCAGGTTTCCAAGAACTCCAGCTTACGCTCATGGGCTGGCGGTGATAGAACAAGCGCATCCTCCTCCCAGGTCGGGATGGGCAAGAAGACCTCTCAAAAGCCAACCTCAACCTCCGCTACCCAACTGAATAGAAGTCCTGCAAGTAAGATAAACCCATGGATTTTACATCTCAATGCCATATTATTGACCTAAGAAAGGACGGGCACTAATGAATATAATGCCTTACTCAATGCCATACAATGTTTGATAAGGGATAAGAAGTTCGTGGAACCCGAAAGGGCGCCTAGTAACGCGAATTTCCCCCGCCAAAGTTTGACAACCAAACTGGGGTGATTAATCCTGGGTTACCTAAACAAGGGAATGGGCCATAGGAACTCATCAAGGCCATCTGTTCCAAGGGTAAAGAAAAATCATGCTCCGACGATAAGGACAAGGAGTCAATCGATGAAGAGGCCAAGGAGGTTATAGCCATCATGATCAAAGCCATAACAATTTTAGCAAAGAAGCATAGTCAAATCGAAGCAAAGAACCCGATGATCAAGGCCATGAGGAAGTTCACCGAGGTCCTCACCGGTGAGCCAAGTCAGGTGAGAGACACCTTACCGAGTACCAAGCAGAATGAGACTCAGCTAACTACCGACATCATCACTGAAGACCCTCCGCTTGTGGGGGATGAAAAGCCTTAATTTGTAATCTTTACATTTGTTTGCTTTGTTTTGTTGAACATTTTCATGTACCAAACTTTCAGCTCCATGAGTAATTGCTATTTTGTTACTTATGTCATGTTTTTTACCTTTTGATCCACGCATTCATATGAATATACGCATGATGCTTCCAGTATTCTGGAACTTTTACTATATGAAATTAATTCGAGTACAAAATGAAGGCTCTCAAGTGGTAATAATTTTCAATAATTTAACTCCCGTCAAACACATATGAGATAATAAAGTGCTTAAAAACTGTGATAACGCTTGGCTTGGCCAGATTGTTGAACACCATAGGCCCCTTCTAGACTTAACTCAGCAACCTCGCAATGGTACACCTTTGAGCTACCAAAGTAGTGTAAATAGGTTCCCTGAAATGAAAAAATCACGGCATACATTTTGGCCCACCCACCCCTTTCCCTTCTTAAACCTTATCCAAAACTCCTCTGCTCCTTAGCCATCCTTGGCGTGGGGGCATAAACGATTGGTGAACCCTGACCTCCATCACCATCGCCGAACCTTACACCAAGGTCACCGCCAAGGAAATGACCAAACTCGTAGAGAGACACATCTTCACCTAGCACAAAATTAAACCGCATTAAAACCCTCGAGCAACAAAGACCAGTCCCAAGGGGTTAAGCACCGTTAAGAGCATCAAGTATGAGATCAAGTATCTTTACAACACAAGTCACAGGCCAATCACGCAACTGAAGTCGTAAAATAGCCTGTCAAGCAAACCAGCTAACCAAGCTACCGTGCACCCTTTCGAAGGCACCAAGTAAAAAGCCCCCGAACCAAATGTCCCTTGGTTTATGGAAACAAGATATAGTTGAAATCCCCCACCATCGGTGTAAGGGGAAAATTCAGGCCTAATCAGGTAGGATTGTACAAACCACAGACTGAAGGACCATTCAGAACAGCAATCAGAATAGAAATCAAACCAATCAAGAAGGCGCATTATGAGCACCAAAACTCCACAAACTAAACTCCTTGCAATATGGCAAGGTTACCCAATGTAACTTTGAAGGTCAGAATGAATTGGGTAATCCAGTGTGATAACTGAATGGACACTTAAAACCTTGGAGAATCGGCAAAAGCACGACCGAGCGCACAATAACAAGTCAGATACCTAATACCCTCCCCAAAAGTCGTAGACCTAGCATCGAGGCATCTGGAACCTTCCAACACCGGCGTTATGAAGGAGTTCAGATCAAATTAAGAAGGCTAATGTATGGCCAAAGGCGGTACCAAATGAGCAGGGCAATCAAAGTCATAAGCACGAATGAGAGCGAGTTCGTCGACCTAGTCAACTAGGACAGGCTTAAGTGTTATCACACATAATCAAAAGAAATAAATCAGAAAAAGCGGCATAACAAAAAATAAATATGATAATCACTCGCCTCTCGGCCTTTTACCGATCAGGCAAAAATTAGGGTGATACCCGATGGTCGATATTCGGCAAACTGGTCGTGCAAAAATTAGGGGATGAGTCAATATCGCCCGCTGGACTGAAAACCCAAAAAGGGCGGTTCAAGAAAAAATTAGGGCACTAGAGAAGAACAGTGAAATGTTAACTTGAAAATCTGCGAAGGCTGGTTAACATCGGGAGTTTGATTAATGGAAATGATTGTCAATATCTTGTACTCAGATTAAATTCATTCGATAAAAGTGTCTTTCGTACTGAAACCTCTATGCTTATAATTGTATGAATGCCTGGCGACCAAGGGAAGGAGACATCACAAGTAAGCTTAATTGAAGATGCTCCGAGCTCATCAGTATTTCATTTTAAAAATCCGGATAGCCTGAAAACATCTAGGTCTATGTAAAAGTCGAAATAAGTCTGTTGGATTGAAAACCCGAAAAGGGCGGTCCAGGCAAAAATTAAGACAAGACTCAATAGATTGAAAACCCCGTGGGGAAGTCTATTCAAAAGTTAGATTTAAAAAAGACAAGTAAAAATAATAAAAATAAAAAAGAATAAAGATAGCAAAAAGAGAAGCCCGAAGTTCTCCAGTTTCTTCCAGTCCGCATTTCCTAGGCTTTGCAGAAAACCCCAGAGCTGTTGGTTATGGCTCGCCATGGCTAAATTTGGCGAAATGTCTGAAATTTGATTTCTGGGCAAGTGATGTCACCGAAGATGTTGATGATGCCGCCGGAGATATGGAATAGGGATTGGGCGATATCACTTGATGCCGTCGGCGATATGGAGTATGGGTAGCTTTGTCTATATTATTTAATAGGGTGATGTCGCTAGCGACATCAGTAATGCGGCCTGCGACATGGGAGAATTTCCCGGCGACATCAGAACCATCCACACCAATTCTGACCTGTGCAAAAACCTGTAAATAGCCATGTAACTCATTTCCTAAACCTGATCAAACGCAAATCCATTTTATTCAAAATAAAAGCCTGAAGGTGCAAGTCATCCAAACATCCCAAACATCTAGCCTAATAAAACCGAAATCAAGAGACAATCCAAATTATTCAAACCCAATGTATCAAGGGCATACAAACCAGAACGAAAAGAAAAAGAACTAAACAGCTATCTAAATCATCCCATCACCACCGAATGGATGAAAGGAGACACCCGGGTCATCCACGAGCCACCAATTAGCCACATCTATGTCCTCATCCCTATCCTCCATCATCAGAATGCTACTTGATTCCTCAGGCACATTAGGTGGGCACTGGCTGGCCGGTATCATCACTCATCTACGGCTAATACTACCGAGGTGCGTACGATCCAAATTTTGCTTGCTCCTCCGCTTATAGACAATAGCCTCCAATTGACCCTTAAGGTCGCTCACACAATGTCGGAGTGCTGCAGTCTCCTCCTCATATTGCCTGCTGGGCCTCATCGGCATCCGATAGGGAAAGGGCCAAGAAATCCTGCAAACTAAGGAAAACGTCAATAATGCTTATCATTTATATCATCCATACATACATCTTATCTTATTTTAACATGTCATAACAGGGAATATACCTGAATGAGTAAAGATTGACCAATGAGAGTGTCCCTAAGAGCGAAGGCATTTTTGGCCAACTGCTTCACCTCGCTCCGAGCAACTTGAAGAATCCAAAGGGGCAATCAGAAGAACTTCACGAAAGGGTTATAGCAGGAATATATTCAGAATTATGAAGAGCTTACATAGGTGGTATTTTCTGGCGTGAAGATTGGTGCATGCCGGGTCGGGCCTATATCTTTGGGCCAAAACATGCCCCTTGAATTCATTAGTATGAACTGGGTCTCTAGAGGATTGGATAGACACCCCTCCACGAAATCAACACCCTTAGGTACGCCGTAGTGTTGTGTCCCACTGTAATCATCTCGGCCTCTCTTCCTTAGGGGTTCCTGAAAAGCATAAAAGGAAAGCATAAACAACCATTTTTTTAACCCAAATAATTGCCATATATGTACAAAAACACAACCATACCTCAAAAGAGCGGTACTCCCCATAAGACACCGGTGCGCTCCCTCCAACCGCTCCTTCACCTACCTTGCCCTCTCCTTCGGGCTCATCCTCAGCTTCTTCTTCTCCCTCCTCCTCCTCTTCTTCTTCCTCCTTAACATCATCCACTATACCCTTAAGCTGCCTTTTCTCCTCCTCCTTCCTTTGCTTATTGTGGTTCTCGATCGTGTCATTCTATTTGATGCGAGGGCAAATGGGGAGTAAGCGCTGTTGATGCCGCTTATAGGAGCTTGGAACACTTAGGATGACCTGAGCATTCCCCTCAATGTAATCAGCTTTATCAGCCATAGATGTGATCACCAGGTGAGGCCACTATAAGCCTTTAGGAGGATCAGCGGGCATCAGACTAGCAGCAGTAGTAATAAACCTCCAGCTCCGAACACGCTGCTCCAAGTACCACTACAGTGATAAGGGGCACTTCATCATAAATCAGCGATCGTCTACCTCTTTTTGGACCCTGGCCACCTCTATCAAGTTCTCTACCCCATCAAAAGGATAGAGAATAACCTGACCCAATAGCCAAACAAGCAACCGATGTAAGCATAATGTAAATTCATAAACGCTTTTTGTCTACTAATGTTTTGTTTTAAGTGTGAAATAGGGACTAAGTCAAAAGATTGCTCACCGAGCTCAATCAAATAGTCCTCAAAGACTCCCGGTAGCTCGTAGAATACTTGGCTTTCCCATCAATGCCACCATATAATTAGGAAAGAAAGTGAGAACCCAGTAGCACGGTTGCCTTGAACTCAACCAGTGGGAGGATCTGATGCTCAAAGGCCCAAGCCTACACAAGTAAACAATTAGTCAGTCCAAAACATTCACAGTAAATGAAGCACGCACATCAAACCAAGAAAATCAAGCAAATTGCTATCGAGGAAGGTATACCTGTAATAGCAAGTGGTTGAGGCGGAGGGCCTTCCCCATCTTCTGAGCACCCGCATCTAGTCTATGGTACATCTGCGCCAGGAGGGCCCACCGCCAATTCTTCTTACGGATGCTCGCTACATCCTCAATGGAGGATATTAGCCCATAGTTGATCTTGCTCCCCGAGACCAGGAAGAACAATACAATGAGTAAGGAAATCATGAAAGAGCAGATGCAAGCGTCTCTATCATCCTTGGGTACCACATCCGCTATAGTCCAGTATTGGTATAGCTCGCCATAGGATAGTCGCCCTGAGACGGGCTTCAAGCCAAATAGCTGCTTCACTCACCTTACCATAGGCTTCTCGGTATGATACTTATCCATATATGCATCAAAATGAATGACCTCATCCGTCTATGGGAGCCCGGTTATAGCCACAACATCAGAAGGCATGATAGTCACCTCCCTAAATAAAAAGTGAAAGGTATCGGTGGTTTCGGACCACTTCTCTATAAGAGCCGTCACGGTCGGATGGGAAAGCTTCGGCATTAACATGGGCATGATTCGGACCAATTCTCCAAAACCCATCTCGTTAATGGCCAGAGCAAGTTTGGGATCCTTCTCCGCTATGTGGTGCAACCACTCGACGATGGTACCCATACCCCCGGTGTATGTCAATCCGTGCGGCTGCAAAAATTAGAAGCAAAATAGATAAGTCCTAGTTTATTTACTCATCATTGATTTTCGCTGGAAGGTTACTGATGTCACTTCTGCTAGAACTGATGTTGCCGACGATATCATCTATACTGCTGGCGACATGGATGATATCACTGGCGGCATCACCTTAAGCAGAAATGGCATCACATTTTCCTAGGCCTTTTTGCAAGGCCTGATGCTACTGGCGGTATCACTCATGTCACCGGTGACATCACAACCTGAGGGCAGAACCTGTTTTGCCCTAAAAATCGCACTCATCACGCCAAAACCACAAAAATCACAATTAATCAAATCCTAAGCCTAAAAATAGTAAAAAATCGAACATAAAACATGTAATATCAGTTTATAATCAATCTTTTTCCTATCATAGCATGATTTTGAGCCTAAAGCCAGAATAAAAATTAACCCAAAAAAGGAATTTCGAATTTTGGAGGATTAACTGAATGTAGCAAAGATGTTTCTCCTTATCCGGGGCCAGGTCGGTGATAGGGGAATTGATCCTATACCCATACATCTTGGCCGTCTCCTTCAAACCATAAGCAACGAGAACTAAGAGAAGTTTCAGCCCCTCGATGGAAGAATCAGGCATGCTCTCTCTAGCCTTAGCGGATTTTCTGTTGAGAGCCTTGGCAATTCTCTTCATGGTTGGAATAGAGAAGAAAGTGTAAGGTTTGGTGTTGTGAAGAAGAATGGAGCGAAGGGGTGTGATTTCTGTATATGTAGAATGAGGAAGATAAGGAGTTTTACTCTTTTCTAACCCCCGTATGGAATTCAAGGAGTTTTAATTTATCTGAAACTGCCCGATCCATGCTGCCAGCGGCATCAATTCATACTGCCAGGGACATCAGTCATGCCGCCGGTGACATCACCTCCACCAATTTGAATTTTGAATTAGTTTGACCAGTTATAGCTGCCACGTGGCACTCACATCACTGGCGGTATCAAGTCAAATCGCCAGCGGTATCATCCATATCACCGGCGATATCAACTCCTCTCCTAGCACTTTTTAGCCATTTTCAGTGAAATCCCGGCTCTAGCCCCAACATCCCAGGACTTTCAAAACCCTTGTACTTTTTACATTTTTACTATTGATCAAAGGGGCAAAAATATTTTTGTTTCACAAAATCGATCAAGCAGTAAAAATGTCATTTAAAAATCTGTCTAATCTTGTTCTCATTCTACTCCTTGTAGGTACAACCATAACTACAAACCCAATATGCTCATTCTGTACGCAAACCGCAGATTACGGCATGACCCTGTACATACCGATCTTCGAATTCATCCCTTGGAACATCATTAGAGATTATGGAATGACCCTGTACATTCTGATCTTTAAGTTCACCTTATATTTGCTAATCGGAGATTATGGCATGACCCTGTACATACCGATCTTCAAATTCATCCCTCAAAACATCATTAGAGATTATGGAATGACCCTGTATGTTCTGATCTTCAAGTTCACCCCCTGTACACCAACCGGAGATTACGGCATGACCTTGTACATACCAATCTTCGGATTCATCCCCCGGAACATCATTGGAGATTATGGAATGACCTTGTACGTTCTAATCTTCAAGTTTGTCCCTAGAACGCCAACTGAAGGTCCCGGCATGACCCCGTATATGTCGCCTTTGGGTTCACCCCTCTAAGATCATAGCATGACCCTATACACGTCACTTTCAACCGCCATCCTATCACCCCCAAGACTTCTGAAACACTTGTACTTTTTATTATGACGTTTTTACTGTTGATTGAAGGGGAAAAAATATTTTTGTTTCATAAAATTGATCAAGTAGTAAAAACATCATTTAAAGATCAGTCTAATCTTTTACTTGTCATTTGTTGCAGAAACTACACTCCACCAATCCACAAAGCGTAAGTCCAACCAAGGGGCAACCAATAGACAAAGCATAACTCTGACCAAGCGGTAACCAATCCACAAAGCACAAGTCTGACCAAGGGGCGACCAATCCATAAAGCATAAGTCCAACCAAGGGGCAACCAATCCACAAAGCATAAGTCCGACCAAGGGGCAACTAATCTACAAAGCATAAGTCCAACCAAGGGGCAACCAATCCACAAAGCATAAGTCTGACCAAGGGGTAACCAATCCACAAAGCATAAGTCCGACCAAGGGGCATTCTCTTTGCGAAGCTCAAGTCCAATCAAGGGGCAACCAATCCATAAAGCATAAGTTCGACCAAGGGGCAACCAGTCCACAAAGCATAAATCCGACCAAGGGGCAACCAATCCACAAAGCTCAAGTCCGACTAAGGGGCAATCAATCCACAAAGCACAAGTCCGACCAAGGGGCAACCAATCTGTAAAACTCAAGTCCAACCAAGGGGCAAACCAGTCATCCATCAGGTATCATTCCTATCCCTTGCACTTTCAGGCTATCATACTGATATGTGGCAGCCGTGATCCCCGAGGGGCAGCCTGTGAGCATGGGATTTTGTAGTCCCTCTCGCAAGATGATAATGACGTGCTCCCGATTTTATTCCTCATAAAAAAATTCTTTGGAATTTTTATTACCGATATAAAATTCCCCGCGAATTTTATTTCTCGTAAGAATTCAGTTCGGAGTGTCTGATAACGCATCCGGTAGGAGCTTGAACCGATGATTTGCACCTAAAATTAAATTAATCTCTAAATACCCATTAAAATATCATTAAAATCCAAAAAGATTCCTTTTGACCCGCTTTTTGACCCCTTTGGCAACTTTTTGGGATTATGGACCCGCTAGCAGTCAGCCTGTAGAAAGCTGATGCTGTCGGAGGCATCGCTCATGCTGCCGATGACATGGCTAAATCAGGCTTCTGTAGAATGCTTTCTTCTTCTTCCTTGGGCAGACTCTTTTTTGCCATTTTGGTGAAAATGGCCGAAAGGCCTCGAAGACCACCCATATTTACCTATAAAACACACCTTACGGTTTCAAAATAAAAAAGAGATGACAAAAACACGTATCTGAAATTTAACCTATAGTTTTAGAGCGAGAAAGCTCACTTTTAGAGAGATAAGGGGGAGAAAAGATAAGAAAAGGGATTCTAATCCATTTTTCTTGGTTTTTCTTCTTTAATTCTCTTAGTTAGAACTTAAAATTAGTAGACTTTAGGATCAAAATCAAATTAAATTCTTAAATTTATTACCAAAATCACCATTTTGAGCACCCCCGAGGTGTTCCTTGGTTCACTAAGAGGTGGATTCACGGCCCCGAAGTAAAAATTCTGAGTCTCATAGCTCTTTGGCATTATTCTTGCTTGTTTCTGCTATTGTTTGCTGTTTGTGCTTGTTTTTCAAGTCTTCAATCATTTTTTACCTTTACCTGCTGCTCCTGTAAGAAGCTGAAGCCGCCGGAGGCATCTGATGTCGCCAGCGGTATCAACCATGCCGCCAGCGGTATCATTGATACCGCTCGTGACATCACTTCCCCCAGTGGCCTCATCTTCTTGTAGGACCCTTTCTTTATGGTATCCAAAAATTTATGTAGCCTGCCTGTCTGACTGATACCGTTAGCGACATCACTGATGCCACTGGCAGTATCAACCATGTCACCGACGACATGACTTTCTGGACAGCTGTTTTCTTTTCATTTATTTTTGACCTAGTTATGTTCTCAAAGTTAGGGTGTAAAGTGCAATGACGAAGGTCCAAAACCTTCTAAAAATAGACCCCACCCCATACCATGTGGCATTTTCACTAATAATCCGGTTAAAACAACGATCGAGTCTAAAATTTGGTTAAAACAAAAAAAATTTTGCAAACGCCGTTCAAATCTCTTATTTAGCCATGCAACCAGGCTTTCTAACATAACAAATGAATATGTCATGTTCACGCTAACTCGAGTCTTATTTTGTCCACTAACTATGCATGCTAAGTGATACACCTCGTACGATATGTCGTATCCGTTCTAACCATTTTTTGAAGGTAGATTTAGGTTAGATGGATGTTAGGCCTTCGGGTATTTTAATTATAGTATAGAAAATGTATAGGATTTTAAAGCCCTATAATAATTTCAATTTTTGTATTTACTTTTGGATGACTGTAATAATTTATTTATCGCTTCGATTGCTTGACAAACGCGAAAACAACATATAAACTGAAAACACAATAAATAGGGTGGAATAAAACTGATTAAGAAAGAATGAAATATTTTAACTTGGCCTAATGAAGAATAGATAACATCATCCAAACTCGGAATCTCTACTTAAGGTATGGTCTACCACCTGGTGGGAAAAATTGTACTAAAATTTCTAAGTTGAGCTGAACCGAATGGCGACTCTATTTTAAGTACGAGATTTTAATCTAGTATCCTTTAACACCTAAATTGGACTTAAAATTCCACGTCAACATTAGTGCTTTCATCACGCCTGAAATAAGGATCAATCTCTCAGCATGCTTCACAACACTCGTTGTTTCCACCCCCCGTGCTACGCATCTCATGCGGTCCTCACAAGGGGGAAAAAGGTCATCTGCTCACAATCAGGTCATGTTCATAAAGGTCCTGATAGATATGGGTTTATCATCAATGATAAGGAACTATATCTCATAGAGGATGATGAACCAAGGACATGTGATGAAGCAACGAAAAGCTCAGATTTTGATAAATGGCTAAAAGCCAGGAAATCAGAAATGGATTCCATGTATAAGAACCAAGTTTGGAATTTGGTTGATGCACCACAAGAGGTTAGACCAATTGGGTGTAAATGGTTCTTGAAGAAGAAAACTGAGATGGACGGTAATGTAATTACCTATAAAGTAAGGTTGGTTGCGAAAGGTTATAGTCAACGTGAAGGTATCGACTATGATGAAACTTTCTCACTGGTGGCCATGGTTAAATCCATAAGAATGCTCCTTGCCATTACTACTCATTAAGATTATGAGATCTAACAGATGGATGTTAAAACAGCATTCTTGAATGGGGATTAAGACTAGGATGTGTATATGACACAACCTGAGGGTTTTATACCTCAGAATGGCTTGAAGGTATGCAAGCTACAAAAATTTATAGACTTAAGCAGGCATCCAGGAGTTGGAATATAAGGTTTGATCAGATAATCTGTGAACTAGATTTCTGTCTAAATGTTAATGAGCCTTATGTTTACAAGAAGGTTAGTAGGAGTGCAGTTGTTTTCTTAGTATTATATGTCGATGACATTCTATTAATAGCAAATGATATATCTCTTCTTCAAAATGTTAAAGCATGGTTGTCAAGAAAGTTCTCCATGAAAGACCTTGGTGAAGCAACATTTATACTAGGTATAAAGATCTGTAGGGATAGATCTACGAGGCTGTTAGGTCTTTCTCAAAGTACATATGTAGACAAGGTATTGAATAGGTTCAACATTGAGCATTCAAAGAAAGGTTATCTCCCGATGACAAAGGGGATAACCCTACCTAAGGCTGAGTGTCTGAAGACAGCTCAGGAGAGAATGCGCACTAAGGATATACCCTATGCATCTGTGATAGGATCCATCATGTATGCTATGATATGTACTAAGCCAGATGTCTCTCAGGCTTTTAGCTTTACAAATAGATATCAGTCAGATCCAGGTGAAAAGCACTGGATGGCCATCAAGGCAATTCTTAAGTACTTGAGAAGGACTAAGGATGAGTGCTTGATATATAGAGAAGGTGACCTCACAATTAGAGGTTACACTGACACGAGTTTTCAATCTTACAAGTTTGACTTTAAGTCTCAGTCAGGTTTTGTGTACGTGTTAAATGGAGGGGTAGTATGCTGGAAGAGTTCTAAGCAAGAAACTACTACTGATTCAACCACGGAATCTAAATACATTGCTACATGCAAAGCAGCAAAAGAAGTTGTCTAGTTAAAGGGATTTATTGGTGATCTTGGTGTGGTGCCTGATGCTGTTGATCCAATTACTTTGTATTGTGATAACAATGGTGCCATAGCTCAGACAAAGGAACCACGGTCTCATCTGAAAAACAGACATGTATCCAAAAAGTATCATATAATCAGGGAGATTATTGATGCTAAGATAATAAGACTAGAATATGTTCCCACTGATCAGAACCTCGCGGATGGTCTGACAAAGCCATTGACTCAAGTCAAATATGACCAGCATGTTAAAGTGTATGCATTAAGACATATGACTAATTGGCCTTAGTGCAAGTGGGAGTTTGTTAGATATGATGTATGCCCTTAAGACAATTAGGGAGATATATCTGAATTATGTAATAGTACGAATATTTTGTTTAATTAATAAAGGCATTTAATCTTTTGTTTATATCAATGTGTTTATAAATATATTATAGCTGGTTAAAATATATTCATTGATGTATGTATACAAAAGTCCTTGACATATCATAGCATAAAGTCAGAGAAATTGTAGTTGGACTATATCTAGTAAGACTTGATTCATGTGTAATTATGATTATGTCTAAACTATCCCTAGTCATAGTTTCATCAAGAAAGGATATTGATGAAGCGGAAAGACTAGCATGTGGTCAACTTTCTTGGAAAGGGTCCAAGCAGTTAATCTCCTAAGGACTGAAGGTGGTGCCTTAAGTTTTACACATGGATATATCTGGGAGATATATTGGAGAACGCAAGAAGATAAACACTTGGTATATATATCAATGTGTTAGTGTTTATCTTCATGCAATAAGCTTTGCGAATATCCTCATACTTGAGATACTAGTTACATTGTGCGGTACTATTGCTATACTTTGGGTCATTACTGAACACTCAATAATTTAGGGTGTTACGGGTGATTACGGGTATAGTGATGATAGCACGTTGGTAAGCTGAGTAGTCGGATAGAATCCATCGCTCCGGATATATTAAGGAGTTGTACCTGGCCCCTTGTTGAAGCGATAATTGCCATAAACCTCTTATCAGAATATGTGTTTCATAGAAATGGTTTCTAGTCAAACACACTATGGTAAAAGGCAATATACTTCGATAACAAGTTAATAACTGGGATACCTTGAACAACCTTGCTATTAGTGGGTTAACACTTTAACCAAACCCTATAAACCAGATGGTATTAATATTAAAGAATGGAAAAAGGTTCATCGCATTGGATAACTATTGCATTAACTGGGAGTAATGGGGGATGGTAGACCCTTGCTAGAGGCGTACTACAGTCGTTTAAGGTAATCAAGTTCTATTCACAGTCTAGAACCTCGAGCCAATGGTTCCATTAGAACAAGGGTTGGTTAAGCCTTAATAGCTCAATACTTCGGGATCCTATAAGGTCACACACATTGGACCTTCATCGAACTAAGTAAAGAACTAATAGATTTATTCTATTACAAAAATATAATGTAATAATAATTGGATTATTATTTAAATGGTTAAAAATGATTAGATCATTTTTGGATAAACCAAGGAATTTATTTTTGACAGGTAACTAATTTATTAGGGTCATAAAATAAATATTTATTTGAAAAGGATTAAAAGGGGAATTTCACCTTGGCGAGTTAAATTAGACCAAGAGTACAAAAGTATTTTGTACAAGCTCGGGTGCATGAGAGTGCACTGAAAGGTGCTCGAGAGTCCATCGAGAGGTGCGCAAGCAATGCTAAGCATTGCTTGCTGCAGCCCATGAAAATGGGCTGCCCAAAGGTGTAACCCAATGGCGCACCACCTGGCCCAGCTCGCGTGCAAGGCAGGCTCGAGAGCCTGCCTTGTGGCAGCCATATGTAGCGTGCGTAGAACGCTGCATGCGGGTAGAACCCGTGGATCCGTATGGATCTGCGGGTCATACCCGTGTGGGATGTGCAAGTGTGCACATCCCACATTGGTTTTTGGGGAGCAATACTTTGCTCCCCAAGCCTACAAATAGGCTCTCAATCCCCTCTTTTCAAATTGTACCAAAGCTCAAAGCTAAATCCTAAGTTGAGATTCGCAAAGATTAATCTCTCGGGTAATTGAGCAAGTTCTTTTTGAGGAGCTTAAATTTATTCGAGCACCTCTAGTCTATATTTTTGGGTGGGGTTTTTAGAGTGGTCTAGTAACTACTCGAGGCTCCTTAGTTCTTCCTCTTTGGGAGGTTTTGGTTGGTGGGGTTCGTGTGGATACTCAGAGAGGCTATCCTACGCTTCAAGGCTTGTGCAAGAAGGTTCTGCTAAAGCACGCTTCAGCTGGTAAGTTTTCTTTCTTTCTATTTTTATTATTAGGTCTTTTCTTTAAGCGTTTTTAGACTTAATAATATATTTAGGATGTTTTGCATGCTTAGTTTATTTTATTCTTAGGTTATAGCTTAGAGCTATAACAAGCTTAGGTTATAGCTTAGAGTTATAACATGCTTAGGTTATAGCTTAGAGTTATAACATGCTTAGTATAAAATATACATGCTAGGATATAATTTAGAATTATGGTATGCGTATCCCTTCTGCATGCTAACCTAGGTAGAGAATTATTTAGTTAAGGCTTTATTTAATTTATATGCATCTATTAGGCGTTCCTGAGGGCAGGGACAAAATTTTGAATTTCCGCCATGCCATTTATGCATGTTCAATTTGACTGTCAGTTCCCAACATGCTTCTAGTGTGGAAAATCGGGACATTGGAAGAAGGATTACAAAGCTCCTGATTCTAAACATTTGTATAAGAAGCCTACAGAGGCATATACTTCAGGTATGTTTGTAATTAAAAACTATGCTACTTTTCCTCATGAATCCACTTGAGTATTAGATGCTGGTTATGGTTCTCATATTTGTACTTCTGTGTAGGGACTAAGGAACAGTAGAGACTTGCAAAAGGGGAGATGGACCTGTGTGTGGGAAATGGAGCTCGAGTTGCTGCATTAGCCGTAGGAAGCTTTAATCTTATTTTTCCAAGTAGACTTGTTTTAGTTTTGAATAATTGTTACTAAATTTTGAGTGTTACTAAGAATATTGTATTTATTGCGTGTTTAGCAGCAGAAGGATTTGAAATTTTATTTTCGAATAATAATTATCAGATTCGCTTGAATAATGTTCTTTATGGTTATGAGATATTGAATGGTGGCATTTATATTCTTGATACTAAAACAGAAGTTTTTAATGTGAACAATGTAAAGAAAGTTAAATTAGATAATGAGAATTCCTTTTACTTATGGCATTGTCGTTTAGGCCACATAAACAAAGATTGCTTAACTAAGTTTGATAAGCATGGAGACTTGGGCCCAATAGACTTGGAGTCTTATGGCGATTGTGAACCTTATTTAAGCAGAAAAATGACAAAGTTACCCTTTCAAGGAAAGGGTGAACATTCCACGAGTACATTGAAACTTATACATACTGATGTGTGTGGTCCAATGAGTGTTTTGGCACTAGGAGGATACTCCTACTTCATAACCTTTATTAATGATTATTCACGATACAGTTATTTGTACTTAATCAAGCACAAGTCTGAAAGTTTTGAAAAGTTCAAACTATTCAGAGCTGAAGTAGAGAAACAGCTTGAGAATAGTATTAAAGCACTTCAATCGGATTGAGGTGGATTTAAGTCAGGAGTTTCAGGATTATCTAAAGGAAAATGGGATAGTTCCCCAGTGGACCCCTCCTTATACGCCCCAATATAATGGAGTGTCTGAAAGGAGGAATCGGACTTTATTAGATATAGTTTGGTCCACGATGACCTAAGCAGATCTCAGTAAATTTTTTTAGGGATATGCACTAGAGAGCGCGGTTTATGTATTAAACAGAGTGCCCTCTAAATCAATTGATTTTACATCTTACGAAAGGTGGTGTAATGAAAAGCCATCTCTAAGTCACTTAAGAGTATGGGGCTATCTTGCTATGGTAAAGAGGATAGCATCAGATAAGCTGAATGCCAAATCTGACAAGTGTCTGTTCATTAGATATCCAAAGGAAACAATAGGATATCTATTTTACCAACCTGAAGCACAAAAGGTATTTGTGTCACGGAATGCTCACTTTTTAGAAAAGGTATACTTACTTGCAAAAGTCAGAAGGAGCAACATTGAACTGAAAGTTCAAGGGGAAGAAACAGACATTTAGTTGATTGACCCCATTGTAGATACACAAGAAAGCGAGATCCAAGAATAACCTGTTGAAACACAGAAGATCAGGTCATGTTCATAAAGGTCCCGATAGATATGGTTTTATCATCACTGATGATAAGGAAATATATCTCTTGGAGGATGATAAACCAAGGACATATGATGAGGCAATGAAGAGCTTAGATTCTGATAAATGGCTAAAAGCAATGAAATCAGAAATGAATTCCACATATGAGAACCAAGTTTGGAATTCGGTTGATGCACCGGAAGAGGTTAGACCGATCGGGTGCAAATGGGTCTTTAAGAAGAAGACTGACATGGACAGTAATGTAATTACCTATAAAGCAAGATTGGTTGCAAAAGGTTATAGTCAACGTGAAGGTATCGACTATGATGAAACTTTCTCTCCTGTAGCCATGCTTAAATCCATAAGGATACTCTTCGCCATTGCTGCTCATTAAGATTATGAGATCTGGCAAATGGATGTTAAAACAGCATTCCTGAATGGGGATTTAGACCGGGATGTGTATATGACACAACCTGAGGGATTTACATCTCAGAATGGCTTGAAGGTATGCAAGCTACAAAGGTCCATTTATATACTTAAGCAGGCGTTTAGGAGTTGGAATATAAGGTTTGACAGCACAATTCGTGAACTGGATTTTTGTCCAAACATTAATGAGCCTTGTGTTTGCAAGAAGGTTAGTGGGAGTGCAGTTTGTGAGCCGATGACCCTTGATCCCCCCCGTCCGCACTGTAAGCTTTAATGCTCTTCGGCGTGGGGCGGAGAAACAACGAGCGTTGTGAAGCGTGCTAAGGGATGATCCTTATTTTAGAGTGATGAAAATGGATAATGGAAGTGATGTTGAAGTTGAAATTTAGTCCGATTTATGGGTTAATGGATACGAGACTTAGAATCCCATAGTTTAAGACAGAGTCGCCACCTGGTTAAGCTCCGCTGGGAATTTGGGTACGATATTCCCACCAGGTCGTTGGACCGTACCTTAAAACAGAGATTCTAGGTTCGGATGATGTTGCTTACTTTTCAATTTTTAAATCAAGCCGATTATATTTAAATAAACGTGACCTTAGTTCTTATGCGATTTAATCCGATTATTGTTTAGTATTTTCGGTTTATATGCCATACATCATACGGAAAGCGAAAATAAACAAAGAAGGGAAATAAAATTATTACAAGGCTTTACGAATACCTATACATTTTTCTAATGCGAGAAAATAAATAAAGCAATAAATAAATAAATGGGCGAAACCGAGTTTTAACCAAGCTTACCGACTCGGATCCGGCTCCAAAAGAGGCAATAGAAATATATGGGACTAATCATAAATAAATCATAAGCAAATAAATGCGGAAAATAAACACATAGCATGAAGAAACACATATTTTTGGATTTTTTGGGACAAAAGCATAATATTTTGGGTGTTAATTAATTATCTAACAACCTAAAAAGGGTGAAATAAATTAACTGAACATCCTAAAATCAGATTTAATATATTCAGAATATTTTTGGGATTTTTAGTTGGTGGAAAACGATTTATTTAGATTTATTTAGTTAAAAAAATAATTTTTAAGCCATTAAAATAAATATTGAATCAAATAAAAATAAATAAAATCTAAAAACAAAAAAAATAAAATAAAAACAGTTTCAGATTAGTCATAAACTTTTAGAAATTTTTTGGGTTGAAATCGGGATCAAAAACGCAAGAAAACGGCGAAAAAGGGCTAAAAACAGCTTTTAGCGGCAAAGGGCTTTGGTGACAACCCTGACCGCCACTGCTATAGCCTTGGCCGCTATAGTGGTAGCGGTGAAGGCTATAGCGGCGGCGGTCAAGGCTGTCACTATAGCCTTGGCCGCGCCAAACCATTTTTAGGGGGGATCCCGGCATTTTTGCATCCATAAACTCGAAATCATTGAAGTTTTAAGTCGTAATCAACTATATTTCAATAGATCTAGACTTAAAACACTCAAATAACGTTGATTTTATGGATTTGGGTAAGGAAATACCCAAAAATCGTAAGAAATAACGGGACCCCTGTAGGGGTGGAGTTCACCTCCATAGCTATAGCCTTCACCACTGTAACAGTAGCGGCCAAGGCTGTAGGAGTAGAGGTGAAGGCTATCCCTATAGAGGTCGGATTATTTTCTGACAGTTTTCCAAGAACACCAAGGAAAAACCAAGAAACAACACCAAAAGCAGCAAGAACAGCAACAATAGCCAATAAATGAAGTAAAAGATCAAGGGAACTCAGTTTTGTTACCTCCAGGCCGTGAATCTAACTCGGGAGACTCGAATCAGACGTTTGGCAAGCTTTTGATGATTTTCTGGCAGAATGGCGATGAAAATAGTGACGGATTATTTGGGTGGTATTTGATGAAAAGTCTCTAAAACCTTATTTGATCCATTTTAACATATGATTTCTAACTAATTTTAGTGTTTAAGCTACGAGATCAAGCCTAAGAACAACTAAGAATTGAGATAAGAGGGAATTAAACCTGAATTCTATGATTTTCTTAAGCTTTCTCTCTCTAGTTCTTCCCTTTCTCTCTCTTGTTCTTGATTTTCCTCTCTAAAATGATTTCTAAATTCTAAATCTGGAGAAAAGTCCCCTAACCTCTCTCTTGGATTGGTTTAAATACTCCCACACACAAAAATCCACCGACTTAGGAGAATTTTCAGGAAAAATACATGGCCAAATTGCAAGCGGAGAGAGAAATGAAGTGGCACGGCCTGAAACAGGTCGTGCCAAGCCCAACGCCGCCGTCACGACGACCGCCATAGGGGCAACGGTCACTGCCGTGATAGCAGCATCCACCGCCACTACGGTGGTGGTGGCTACTACCATAAGAGGCGGGGATGGCCACAATGGGGGTGGCCACCCCAGTGGCATTCACCACCACAAAAGGTGGTGGTGAAAGCCACCACTGTGGCGGTGGATGCCATAAGAGTGGCGGCTGCAGTCGCCGGAGGGCAGGCTGCCACTGCCGCCGCCGGCGATGATGGCAATAAAAGGGGGCTAAGGGTAGCTAGGGTTTTTGGAATTAGGGTTAGGGTTTGGTTTAGGTAGGGTTTCATTAGGGTATAGGTAGGGTTTCAATATGGTTTAGGTAGGGTTTTGGGTAATTAAGGCAGATTTAGGGTTTCAACTTTCAATGCCTATATCTTTTCACTATGGTTATCCGATTAAGGTGATTCTTGACATTCCGGAAAGCTCAAAGAGTCAAGAATCCAAAAATATAAACAAGACCTTCTCAAAATGTTTGGATATTATAGAAAATTGAGAAACAAATTATTGCGCGCGTGCGAAAGGAAAGGCTAATCCTAAATGCATGCGAATGATATTTAAGCGCCACCAAAGGTCTGAAATCATCAAAATTGTACTTGTCAAATGTGATTCGACCTTCCAAGAATAGAATAACTAGACTGTACAAGGTTAGAGCAATAAGTCATCTTCATTCTAAGGGTCACCGAAAAGCCCGTGCTCATAGGCTGCCCCTCGGGGAGATTACCACTTGGTGAGCCTAGTGTGATCTCACAAAAGAGCAAGGGATAGAGGGTTATACCTAACACATGGATTCTTGAACTGGTTGTCTTCTAAGATTGCCATAAATAGACCTATTAAGAACAAAATTGACTTAGAGATTGATTCAGTATTGCCTTCGTTGCCCCAAACAGTTTTGGGATAGATTGGTTGGTTGCTTCGGGAAAAAGAGGAGTAGGGATTTCTTAAGGCGGTTGTCTATGAATGGTCATAGAATGCATCATCAACGGACCTATCGGAGTTAGAGGTTGAATCAGGCATGTTGGAGACAAGGGGAATGCCGAGAATGCCAAGGGCTTCACTAAGAATGCCGAGAACTTCTAACGAGATCGGATTGGAATTTGCTTGGCTTGAATCGCTTACCGAGAATATCAAACGAGATCCCTGGACTAGAATTCATACCAAGAACTTAATTGGAAGGTGTCGAGGACTTCTAACGAGGTCGGACTGGAATTTGCTTGGCTTGAAATGCATGCCAAGAATATCAAACGAGATCCCTAGACTAGAATGCACACCAAGAACTTAACTGAAAGGTGTCAAGGACTTCTAACAAGGTTAGAATGGGATTTGCTTTGCTTGAAATGCATGCCGAGAATATCAAACGAGATCCCTGGACTGGAACGTACACCAAGAACTTAGCTAGAAGGTGCTGAGAACTTCTAACGAGGTCGGACTGGGATTTGCTTGGCTTGAATTGCATGCTGAGAATATCAAACGAGATCCCTGAACTAGAATGCACACCAAGAACTTAACTGGAAGGTGCCGAGGACTTATAATGAGGTCGGACTGGGATTTTCTTGGCTTGAAATGCATGCTGAGAACATCAAACGAGATCCCTAGACTGGAACGCAAACCAAGAACTTAATTGGAAGGTGCCGAGAACTTCTAATGAGGTCGGGCTGGGATATGCTTGGCTTGAATTGCATGCTGGGAATATCAAATAAGATCCCTGGACTGAAACGCATACCAAGAACTTAGGTGGAAGGTGCTGAGAACTTCTAACAAGGTCGGACTGGGATATGCTTGGCTTGAATCGCATGCTAAGAATATCAAACGAGATCCCTAGACTAGAACGCGCACCAAGAAATTAACTGGAAGGTGCCGAGAACTTCTAACGAGGTTGGACTGGGATATGCTTGGTTTGAATCGCATGTCGAGAATATTAAATGAGATCCCTAGACTAGAACGCACACCAAGAACTTAACTGAAAGGTACCGAGAACTTCTAACGAGGTCGGACTGGGATATGCTTGGCTTGAATCGCATACCGAGAATATCAAACGAGATCCCTGGACTAGAACGCATACCAAGAGCTTAACTGGAAGGTGCCGAGGACTTCTAATGAGGTTGGACTAGGATTTGTTAAAAAACGCCTGAGAAGACCGTTGGTCTAAACGTATTGTACCTGCCACGGAAATTTTGAGATATTAGAGAGAGACATGAGCTGCACTTTTGTTGCTTAATTGATTTTGCCGAGATAAAAAATTTTGTCCCCTTCAATTAAGCAACAAAAATAAAAGAATAAAACCGAAATAAAATTGAGATTTTCGGGAGTCCGGACAGATTGTCGAAGCTGAGCTCCGAGTCTGGCTGATATGCCCCTGGGTATTTGCATTAAGGTGCCCCTAGGTATTTGCATTGAGGTGCCCCAAGGAGAAACTTATGAGTTCTGATTTTAGGATCCATCGAGTTAGTCGTCCTTCTGAATTGCCCCATGGTGTGCATGTCAAGAAGGCTTCAAAGCATTAGTAAGCCATATAAATCGCGTTTTTATTGCTTAATTGATTTTGTGGAATAAAAATATTTTTGCCCCTTCAATTAAGCAATAAAAATGGAAGAAAAAGAAATAAGAGTTGAGATTTTCGGGAGGCCGGAGAAACTGCCAGTATTGAGCATTGTGACTAGCTGATGTGCCCCTAGGAGAAATTCTGTCTTCGAATGTAGGACCGAAGATAATTCTAAGATGCTCCTTGATAAAGGCTCTTACTTGGAGGTCGAGCACATAGCCCAAGGATATTTTTCCTTACTTTGTTTCCTGTGGAATTCAGCATAGAATAATAGACATGAACATTATGCATAAAAATATGAATGCATGAGATACTCGGACTGGTCATCTTCAAGCTGACTGATTAACTTACTTGATCGACTTTGCTTAATTCAGGGAAAGATCGACTTGCTTGAAAAGGAGGATACATGGAATTTCTTTGCTGTACAAATAAGACAAGAATGCCCCTGGAGGAGGATTAGGGATGTTGCACAGATTAGGTAAGAATGCCAATGGTAGAGAACTAGGGAAGCCGTGGCGATTTGACCGTGAATTGATTGTTGGATCAAGCATGACGGAGACAAGGAAGGTGAACGAAGCAAGGCTCAAGTTTCTGGATAACAAACGACTGGGCGCTATCACTACCAATAAATTCTACCAAGCATGGCTTCAGAAGGTTAGGATATTGTGGAATCAAGATGCTCGATTATGGTCAAGAATTGTGCGGACACTGGTGGAGGACAAAACTGAGTCCTTCGAATCTATTAGACCGGTGAACATATCCATGCATTCTGATGTTGATGGTGATGATGCAGATATCTCGATGTGATCGATGGCAGTCATTCATCTTTGGTTTGGTTGTCTTAATTTTTGCATAGACCCAGACATTGTGTCGGGCCCATCAGACTTGCTTATTTTTACTTTTATGTCCTAACTTTGCCTGGACCGCCCTTTTTGGGTTTTCGATCTAGCGGACTATCCCGGCTTCTGTATAGACCTCAATTCTTTTCAGTCTATCAAGATTTTTGCCTTTTATCTTTGCTTTTATTTCTTTTGAGGAATTGGGTTGACTGCACAGAACCCTACATTTGACTTACTTGCAAACATTTCGCCTTTAGGGCCCAATATATATTCATTCAAGCATAAACATAAAGAATTGAGTAAAAGTGACATTTCTGTTAAATGAAGTAAGTTTGAATACATGATGATGATAACCATTTCTATTGAGCCAAACTCTGGTGCTAACTAGCCTATGAAGGTTTTCTAGTCAACACACTCTCATAGCTCACTTTACCCTGACTTTTGCCTAGACAGCCTTTTTCGGGTTTTCAGTCTAGCGGGTTATTCTTGCACCCTAACTTTTACCTGACCGGTTTGTAGAATACCAATCAGCGGGGATACACCCTAATTTTTGCCCGAGTAGTAGAGGACCACTCGTCGGGTGATGGATTTATATATGCTTTTTATATGCCGCTTTTATGGATTTGATTCTTTTGGTTAGACATGATAACGCTTCAACCTGATTTGATTAATAGGGTTTATGAACTCATTACCATTGATAATCATGCCCCTTTGATCGAGTGCTTTTATGAATATGTGAAGTCTTAACCAATCTGGACAGGATTTCCCCCTTTGGGTCGGTGTTGGCAGGCTTTACTTGCTTTAGAATTAGATTGTGGGCCTTTGATGGATACTTGATGGTTGACTCGGTTGTGGGGCCCCTTTGCCATGCTTTTGATACATTTAAAGACTGCTTAAGCTGCTTAGGCTACGCCTTAGTCCATGGGGGTCTCTTTGATGCTGGGTTCAATACGACTCTTGGTTTCAGTTATCCCACAAGCTCATGGGCAATGCAGTGAAGATCTGTGGGGCTCAGACCTAAAATTTCTGATCGATCAGGGGGTGCCCCTTGGGATTGAAACCCCAATTATTGGGATGATCTAATGGGGTAGGCTACGCCGAGTAAGGACTCATTTCTTGAGGAACTTGGCCATCTTCTCAACAGTAATGTCAGTGAAAAGGGTCGGCTTCCCCCTTGGCTGATGAGGGTTGAATCTTTCCGATCATATACGGTCCCCTCGCCAAGAATGGCCAAGGAGGAGAGAAACATGGAAGGTTTGGAGAGGTGAAAGAGATAGGGTATTAGGAAAAGGCAATGTTTTACAGGGGTGGGATTTTTTTTAGAATGGGTGGGCAAAGAAAAGATGAGCCATAACTCTATCGAAGATGATCCGGCGATGCTCTTCCTCCATAATCGGCTGACACTTCTTCGATAGCTTAAAAATCAGTTTGCATATAGTTATGAGGCCAGCGATGGACCGATTGACATATTGGATCTATCCCAGGAAGCACTGAGCTTCTTTTACTATTTCAGGCATAGAGATGAGATGCTTGGGAATCCGATGACGAACCCTGGGTGTCTAGGTATGACTAGGTGAAAGCGCTATCATAATCTTTAAGCACTCGTTATCTCTCACTTTTCTTCCAAATGTTAGGTCATTAGAAAGTGGTTACCATTTTAGGCTATCATCTATACTCAAACTTATGCCAGTTAAAGAAACATCATGAATACTGAACACATTATACTTATGACAAAAATGAATGCATGGACCCATCAGGCGAAACATCAAACTAATAAGCAAGAAGAGAGAGACTTTCATTAAAGTGCCTTAAAGGCATAATTGTTCACATTTGAATACTAGAAATAGAAAGAAAATTACATCATAGAAAAATCATCCTCCACAGGCGGAGGGTCTTGATTGGTAGAGCCGGTAGACTAATCATCCTCGGTAGTTTTCATTGGTGCGTCGTTCAGGATGAAGTCCAAAACCTTTGCTTGCTTGGCTGAGCACTTGTCTCCTTTATCTACTAGAGACCTCACGGGATTCTCGCCTTTGGAAAAGATGGTTATGATGATATCTTGCGACCCCTAACTCCTTTTGGGGAGCCAAAAAGTGGGGGTGAACCCTGACGGTTAAATGCTTTTTCGGGCTCAACTATCTTTCCTACCTTCACCAAATGGTGGATGTCCCTGATCAACTTTTAACACTCGTCAGTGCGGTGGCCTTGCTGAACATGATACACGTAAAAGTTATGCTTCTCCTCCTCCTTAGGGGGCCTATGCTTATGAAGGGTTCTGAGGAGGCCGCGCTCCCTTAAGGTGGCTAAGATTACACTGAGGGGTAATTTTCTTGGACTTATAACATTCTCTGGGTTAGCTTTGGGAGCTACCACAACTGGTGCCCGAGCGATCGCCCGATCCTGAGAGGAAGGCCTGAGATTTGACTTGCTGGCTTACGAATGCTTTTCCTTCACCTCGGCCCGTGATGGGATAGCACAATGTCCTTCACACTCTTTGAGCTTTGCTTTTTGACTCTCTTAAAGATTAGGAACTTATACAGTAGAGCCTCTATTTTGGGGTGTCATGCCTGGGGATTGCACAACCTAGTCGCTGGATGAATGGGATGCTAACTGATGCACGGGAGCTTTAATTTTAGGTGTCATGCCTGGAGGTTGCATGACCTAGTTGCTAGAGGGATAGGGCACGCCAAACCGGAATGGTGAAGCAATAGATGAGGGCTCGACTGGAGAGTTAACTTGTAGATTGGTATTGAAGGGGTTTTACGGGTAAGTAGCCCCCCTCGGAGCAACAATAAACTGAGGAAGAGTAGGAAGAGAGGACTTTGGAGGCATTTGAGGTTGACCTAAATTCTAATCCGGTTGGAACAGACCAGATCGGGGTTGGATAGGAGAAATTGATCGAGCGGGAACTGATCCAGGGTTATTAGGGTTAGCGGAAGCTGGCTCATACTGGTGCAAAAACCAGGCTTGAAGGTATGGGTTCAAGCCTGGGTTGGATAAGCAATTACGGGGCGATTGAGATTGTATGATATCCCGACCAAACTGAAATAGAATAGGCAAAGGTTGAGTGGGCCACTACACACACTGAATTGATTGAATTGGTTGAACAGAAGACTGAGCCTGAAATGACGGAACCTAAACTGGCCCACTTTGAGCGATCTCTGGTTGTCCCCGAGCTTGAATACTAATCCTCGAAATCCTTTGGACATTTCTTTTCTCTTCCAAAACTGGGCGAACCGAATCTTGGATCTGCCCCTGAATTGCATCTCTGAATTGATCAATCCGGAGAAATGCTGACAAAGCATTGGCAAACTCGGAACTCAAAGGAGACTAACCCTAGTCAAGCGGGAGGAAAGGAGGAGAAGAAGAACCCTCAGATGGAACCCTATCCACTGGCGGTAAATCAGACATAGCAGAAAGAAACAGATTCCAAAATTGAGCTTGAAACTGGATTTGGGCCCACAGAATAGTGAACTAGATGATGATCAAATCTAACGACTGTGGTGCTTTGGCCTAACTGAGAAGCTGAAAAATGATCAGCCCGAATCGAACCATGAATGAAATGGATGATCACATAATAACTTGAATGATGAATGTTATACATACGGGTGGTTTAGAGAGGTAAAGAGTAGAAGAGCTTATGATGCGAAGCTTAACCCCAAAATACGTGAGACGTGTGAATTCCTTGCTATGCCTATTGGACTAGGTATAAGTCATCGAGGCTCAAACGATCTCATGCATTTTGTTAAATTCCCCCTTCAAGCGAGGGGAGAATAGGGGTAAGAGAAAACCGAAAATAAAGATCGGCCACAAGCGGCCTATACATGAAGTGCGTATGCATGAGCACAACATAAGTAGCACACGAAAGCAAATAAACCTCTTCCAACCTTATGACTCCCGCGTAACTCCAATTTATAGTCTGGGGTGAACTCTAGCACTAGGAAATGGCAAGAGAGTATATGACCTAAATTTAGATTATTCCGGTGAACCTACGGGGAAGTTGTTATGGCTAAATTTATCGCGGTTCATAGTCTCAAACTGCTGGTGTCGTGAATGACACTGTAGAAAGGTCTCGTTTACCTTGATTCTGTGTAACTTAACCACTCCTCAAATGAGTGCGACTGTGAGAATTACATGTTGGTTGAAACGAGTGTTCCACTCACAAATATCCCCAATTCTTGGCAGGCATGAGGTATATAAGTGAGCTTCATGGGGGTGATAAAGATGGCACCGTAAGACTTAGAATCTAACTAAGCGGTGGAGAAAAAGGCATAAGAAATAAAGCGTTGATTTAAAAACGATTTAGGCACATCACCAAAATCCTTTAACCAATGGTGAAAACGAGAGCGATTTGTCAAATTTTAAGTTAAAGGAAGATCCCCAGCAGAGTCGCCACTATGAGCCGACGACCCCCGATCCCCCTGCCCACATGGTAAGCTGTAATGCTCTTCGGCGTGGGGCGGAGAAACAACGAGCGTTGTGAAGCATACTAAGGGATGATCCTTATTTTAGCGTGATGAAAATGGATAATGGAAGTGATGTTGAAGTTGAGATTTAGTCCAATTTATGGGTTAAGGGATACGAGACTTAGAATCCCGTAGTTTAAGATAGAGTCGCCACCCGATTAAGCTCCACCGGGAATTTGGCTACGATATTCCCACCAGGTGGTTGGACCGTACCTTGAAACAGAGATTCTAGGTTCGGATGATGTTGCTTACTTTTCAATGTTTAAATCAAGCCAATTATATTTTAATAAACGTGACCTTAGTTCTTATGCGATTTAATCCGATTATTGTTTGGTGTTTTCGGTTTATATGTCATACATCATACGGAAAGCGATAAATAAACAAAGCAAGGAAATAAAATTATTACAAGGCTTTATGAATACCTATACATTTTTCTAATGCGAGAAAATAAATAAAGCAATAAATAAATAAACGGGCGAAACCGGGTTTTAACCGAGCTTACCGACTCGGATCCGGCTCTAAATGAGGCAATAGAAATATACGGGGCTAATCATAAATAAAGCATAAGTAAATAAATGCAGAAAATAAACACATAGCATGAAGAAAAACGTATTTTTGGATTTTTCGGGACAAAAGCATAATTTTTTGGGTGTTAATTAATTATCTAATAACCTAAAAAGGGTGAAATAAATTAACTAAACATCCTAAAATTAGATTTAATATATTCAGAATATTTTTTGGATTTTTAGTTGGTGGAAAACGATTTATTTAGATTTATTTAGTTAAAAAAATAATTTTTAAGCCATTAAAATAAATATTAAATCAAATAAAAAATAAATAAAATCTAAAAACATAAAATAAAAATAGTCTCAAATTAGTCATAAATTTTTAGAAATTTTTCGTGTTGAAATCAGGATAAAAAAACGCAAGAAAACGGCAAAAAATGGCTAAAAACAGCTTTTAGCGACAAAGGGCTTTGGTGACAACCCTGACCGCCACTGCTATAGCCTTGGCCGCTATAGTGGCAGCTGTGAAGGCTATAGCGGCGGCGGTCAAGGCTGTCACTATAGCCTTGGCCGCGCCAAACCATTTTTATGGGGGATACCAGCATTTTTGCATCCATAAACTCGAAATCATTGAAGTTTTAAGTCGTAATCAACTATATTTCAATATATCTAGATTTAAAACACTTAAATAATGTTGATTTTATAGATTTGGGTTAGAAAATACCCAAAAATTGTAAGAAATAACGGGACCTCTATAGGGGTGGAGTTCACCTCCATAGCTATAGCCTTCACCGCTGTAACAGCAGCGGCCAAGGCTATAGGAGTAGAGGTGAAGGCTATCCCTATAGAGGTCGGATTATTTTCCGATAGTTTTCCAAGAACACCAAGGAAAAACCAAGAAAAAACACCAAAAGCAGCAAGAACAGCAACAATAGACAATAAATGAAGTAAAAGATCAAGGGAACTCAGTTTTGTTACCTCTAGGCCGTGAATCTAACTCGGGAGACTCAAATCGGACATTTGGCAAGCTTTTAATGATTTTCTGGCAGAATGGCGATGAAAATAGTGACGGATTATTTGGGTGGTATTTGAGGAAAAGTCTCTAAAATCCTATTTAATCCGTTTTAACCTATGATTTCTAACTGATTTTAGTGTTTAAGCTACGAGATCAAGCCTAAGAATAACTAAGAATCGAGATTAGAAGGGATTAAACTCGGATTCTATGCTTTTCTTAAGCTTTCTCTCTCTAGTTCTTCCCCTTCTCTCTCTTGTTCTTGATTTTCTCTCTAAAATGATTTCTAAATTCTAAATCTGGAGAATTGTCCCATAACCTCTCTCTTGGATTGGTTTAAATACTCTCTCACACAAAAATCCACCGATTTAGGCAAATTTTCGGGAAAAATACATAGCTAAATCGCAAGTGGAGAGAGAAATGAAGTGGCACGGCCTGTGCCCAACGTCGCCGTCATGGCGATGACCTGTGCCCAACGTCGCCGTCATGGCGATGACCGCCAAAGGGGCGGCGGTCACCGCCATGACAGCAGGATCCATCGCCACTACGGTGGCGGTGGCTGCTGCCACAAGAGGCGGGGGTGGCCACAATGGGAGTGGCCACCCTGGTGGCGTTCACCGCCACAAAGGGTGGCGGGGAACGCCACCACGGTGGCGGTGGCTACCACAAGAATGGCGACCACCATCGCCGGAGGGCAGGCTGCCACCGCCGGTGGTGGTGGCAGCAAAAGGGGGCTAAGGGTAGCTAGGATTTTTGGAATTAGGGTTAGGGTTTGGTTTAGGTAGGGTTTCATTAGGGGTTAGGTAGGGTTTTGGGTAATTAGGGCAGATTTAGGGTTTCAACTTCCAACACCTATATCTTTCACTACGGTTATCCAATTAAGGCGATTCTTGACATTCTGAAAAGCTCGGAGAGTTAAGAATCCAACGATATAAATGAGACCTACTGAAAATGTTTAGATCTTGAATAAAATTTCAAAACAAATTACTGCGCGAGATCAAAAGGAAACGGCTAATCCTAAATGCATGCGAATGATATTTAAGCGCCGCCAAAGGTCTGAAATCATCAAAAATGTACTTGCCAAACGTGATTTGACCTTCCAAGAATAGAAAAACTAGACTGTATGAGGTCAGAGCAACAAGCCATCATCGTTCCAAGGGTCACTGACAAGCCCGTGCTCACACAGTTGTTTTCTTAGTATTGTATGTCGATGACATTCTACTAATAGGTAACGATATTTATCTTCTTCAAAATGTTAAAGTATGGTTGTCAAGAAAATTCTCCATGAAAGACCTTGGTGAAACAGCATTTATACTAGGTATAAAGATCTATAGGGATAGATCCAAGAGGCTGTTAGGTCTTTCTCAAAGTACATATATAGACAAGGTATTGAATAGGTTCAACGTTGAGCATTCGAAGAAAGGTTATCTCCCGATGACAAAGGGGATTAACCTATCTAAGGCTGAGTGTCCGAAGACAGCTCAAGAGAGAATGCGCATGAAGGATATTCCCTATGCATCCGCGATAGGATCCATCATGTATGCTATGATATGTACTAGGCCAGATGTCTCTCAGGCTTTGAGCTTTACAAGCAGATATCAGTCAGATCTACGTGAAAAACACTAGATGGCTGTCAAGGCAATTCTTAAGTACTTGATAAGGACTAAAGATGAGTTCTTGATTTATGGAGAAGGTGACCTCACAATTAGAGGTTACATTGACGCAAGTTTTCAATCCGATAAGGATGACTTTAAGTCTTAGTCGGGTTTTGTGTATGTGTTAAATGGAGGGGCGGTATACTGGAAGAGTTCCAAGAAAGAAACTACTACTGATTCAACCACAGAATCTGAATACATTGCTACATGCAAAGCAACAAAAGAAGTTGTCTGGTTAAAGGGATTTATTGGTGATCTCGGTGTGGTGCCTAAGGCTGTTGATCCAATTACTTTGTATTGTGATAACAATGGTGTCATAGCTCAGGCAAAGGAACCACAGTCTCATCAAAAAAATAGACATGTATCCAGAAAGTATCATATAATCAGGGAGATTGTTGATGCTAAGATAATAAGACTAGAATATGTACCCACTGATCAAAACCTCGTGGATGGTCTGACGAAGCTATTGACTCAAGCCAAACATGACCAGCATGTTAAAGCATATGGATTAAGACATATGGCTAATTGGCCTTGGTGCAAGTGGGAGTTTGTTGGATATGATGTATGCCCTTAAGGCAATTAGGACGATATATCTTAATTATGTAATAGTACGAATATTTTGTTTAATCACTAAAGGCATTTAAACTTTTGTTTATATCGATGTGCTTATAAATATATTATAGCTGGTTAAAATATATTCATTGATGTATGTATACAAAAGTCCTTGACTTATCATAGCATGAAATCAGAGAAATTATAGTTGGACTATGTTTAGTGAGACCTGCTTCATGTGCAATTATGATTATGTCTAAACTATCCCTAGTCATAGTTTCATCAAGAAAGGATATTGATAAAGCGGAAAGACTAGCATGTGGTCAACTTTCTTGGAAAGGGTTCAAGCAGTCAATCTCCTAAGGAATTAAGGTGGTGCCTTAAGTTTGACACATGGATATATCTAGGAGATATATTGGAGACTGTAGTAAGATAAACACTTGGTATATATATCAATGTGTTAGTGTTTAGATTCATGCAATAAGTTTTGCGAATATCCTCATACTTGAGATACTAGTTACTGTTAAGAAGCATTTTGTCCATTATTTTGATTCTGTTTTGTACTTAATTGGTCTATTATCACTTTAGATATAGATATATTTGTGGCATATTTTTATGTTAGTAGAAAAAAATCAAAGCGATGAAATGCTTGGAAAATGATAAAGAAATGCCGGAGAAATTGTTAGAGTCATTATTGAAATCCAAGAATGAACGTGATTATAGGAGCTGCAGATTGAATATTTCATGGGAGTTTAATTGACATATCCCACTAATTAACCCCTCCTTTGCAATAGTTGGGCAATTCCACCTTTCACAAGCTCTTGAAGGGGTTGGTTACTTCAACTACTTTTGAAAGTGGACATTAACAAAATTGAATGGGCTTTTGACGTTGTCTTTTGGCAGTAAGAAAGTGGAGACATCTATATTGTTAATTAGTTCTTTTATTTTGCCTATTTAAGGCACATAAGTTTTATTTGTTTTACACTTAGGCTTTTACGCAGACAATAGATTGTAATTAGCTTTTTATTTTACTTTCTCTAATTCAATTAAAGGCTAATTCAATTCTCAAATCTTTTTATTCGTGAGGTCTAAATTTACTTCATCTTTCTTTATCAATTTACTATTTATTTATTTCGGTTCTTAAAGGTAATTTTGGTTCATTTACTTGTTTCAAAAAGGGCCCTTTGTTTCAATTGAATGAATTCAATGTTGACATACAAGTTGATTTGATCCGTAATTGTCATATTGGTTTGTAAAGTGTCGAATTAAGGTACCTCACCTTAAGGAATAAATAATCTTACTTAAACGAGTCAAGCGTCTTGACAAATTGGTTTGAATCAGTTTCTCCTATTTCTTAAAGCAATTACCAAGTTAAAACTGAGGAACATTTCCAAAGTATTATGGTTTAGTCATGGTCAATCATAGAGCATCTCGTGGTTGATTTAAAATTAAGGGAGAATTGGTTGCTAGGGGCGTCTCTCGGTAACTATAACCGGTTTAGCAAAACTTGATTTAGAACTATTTTTGAACCGAGGATCAAATGAAGGAATGAGATTGGATTATGTCTTTGATTGGATGCCTTTTTTATTATTGTTTTTCATTAGTGTATAATTTTGTGTTTATATAATTTTCACCCAAACCTTCAAACTCCCCTCCCCCCCAATTTATTTTCCTGCAGTTTTTATTCAACAAAAAGGTTTATCAAAGTTTAGCACTCCACGTGGGATCGACCCTGCTTCCATTATCACAAATCTAAGCAGGTTAATTTAGATTGGCGAACTCGACACTCGCCAATTACCTTGTGTAGTACTATTGCTATACTTTGGGTGATTCCTATACACTCGTTAATTTAGGGTGTCACGGGTGATTACAGGGTACAGTGATGACAGCACGTTGGTAAGCTAAGTAGTTAGAAAGAATCCATCACTATGGATATATTAAGGAGTTGTACCTGGCCGCTTATTGAAGTGATGATTGCTATAAACCTCTGATCAGAGTATGTGTCTGATAGAAATAGTTTCTAGTCAAACACACTATGGTAAAAGGCAATATACTTCGGTAGCAAGTTAATAACTGGGATAGCTTGGAGCAACCTTGCTATTAGTGGGTTAACACTTTAATCGAACCCTATAAACCAGATGGTACAAATATTAAAGAATGGAAGGAGTTCATCGCATTGGACAACTATTGCATTAACCGGAATTAAGTCATGAGCACAAATGACGTATTGAGTAATGGGGGATGGTAGACCCTTGCTAGAGGCGTACTACAGTCGTTTAAGGTAATCGAGTTCTATTCATGGTCTAGAACCTCGAGCCAATAGTTACATTAGAACAAGGGTTAGTTAAGCCTTAACAACTCAATACTTCCGGATCCTATAAGGTCACACACATTGGACCTTTATCGGACTAAGTAAAGAACTAATAGATTTATTCTATTATGAAAATATAACATAATAATTATTGGATTATTATTTAATTGGTTAGAAATGATTAGATCATTTTTTGATAAACCAAGGTATTTATTTTTTACCGATAACTAATTTATTAGGGTCGAAAAATAAATATTTATATTAAAAGGGAATTTTGCTTTGGCGACTTAAATTGGACCGAGGGTACAAAGTATTTTGTACAGGCTCGAGTGATCGAGAATACACCAAAAGGTGCGTGAGCAATGCTGGGCATTGCTTGCGGCAGCCCATGAAAATGGGGTGCCCAATAGGCGCACCGCAAGGTCCAGCTCGCGTGTAAGGCAGGCTCGCGAGAGCCTGCCTTGTGGCAAAACATGCAGCGTGCATAGCACGCTGCATGCGCGCGGATCCCGCAGATCCAAATGGATTCGCGGGTCAAACCCTCGCCCACATCTATTTTGGGGGAGCAATTTTACTCCCCCAAGCCTATAAATAGGCTTTCCCCTCACCCCTTTTCAATTTCACCAATAGCTCAAAGCATAAATCCTAAGAGATTCGCAAAAGTAAATCTCTCGGGTATTTGAGCAAGTTCTTTTTGAGGAGCTTGATTTTAATCGAGCACCTCTAGTCTATATTTTCGGGTGGGGCTTCTGGAGTGGTCTAGCAACTACTCGAGGCTCCTTAGTTCTTCCTCTCGGGGAGGTTTTGGTTGGTGGGGTTCGTGTGGATACTCATAGAGGCTATCCTACGCTTGGAGGCTTGTGCAAGGAGGTTCTGCTAAAACACGCTTCAACTATAAGTTTTCTTTCTTTCTCTTTTAATTATTTGGTCTTTTTCTTTAAGCGTTTTTAGACTTAATAATTATGCTTAGGTTGTTTTGCATACTTAGTTTATTTTATGCTTAGGTTATAGCTTAGAGTTATAACATGGTTAGTATAAAATATATATGCTAGGATATAATTTAGAATTATGGTACGCCTAGCCTATGCATGCCAACCTAGGTAGAGAATTATTTAGTTACAGCTTTATTTAATTTATATGCATCTAATAGGAGTTCCTGGAGACAGGGACAAAATTTTGAATTTCCGCCGTACCTGTTATACATGTTCAATTTGACTGTCAGTTCCTAACATTCCCGTCATTGTATTGTTCGTCCTAACTTCGGAAATAAAATCTATGCCGAAAGGAAAAGAAAATAAAGCTACTGCCCAGAAGGCCATAGCGCTGGCGACATAACGATATCGATGGCGATGTTAGCGATGTCGGCGGCGACCTCGAGTACTTACCACTCTCAAGTCAGCTTTCTAGATACCATAAAGAAAGGGTTCTACAAGAAGGATGAAGCTGCTGGCGGCATGGCGAAGCCACCGGCGATATCACTGATATCGCTGGAGACATCAGTCATATCGGCAGCAGTTTCGACATGCCGCTGGCGGTTCCACATTCTTGCAGTAGCGGCCAATAACGACCAAAACACCAAAAAAATCTGAAACACCAACAAACACAACAAATAGCAAGTAAAAAAGCAAAAGAGCTCAAGAGACTTGAAAATTTACCTCAGAGTTGAGAATCCACCTCTTTGACATCCAAATAACACATTCGAGAAGTCAAATGATCATTTAGGTAATATTTGAGAATATTTGTCTCTAAAAACCCTATTAAATTGATTTTAACTTAGGGTTTCCACAAATTTTAAATTTATTTAAGAGATTTGATGAAGAAAATCCAAGAAAAGATGAATTAGAATCACTTTTCTTATTTTTTCTTCACTTTCTCTCACTAAAATTTTACTATCTCTCTCCCAAAACCTCTCCAATTCAAGTTTCACCCAAAAGTCGTTTCTCTTTCCTTTCTTTGGTCTTTTTTATTATCGAAAAACGAGTTGGAGCTGACTTTTTTCGATTACACTGCGGGTATTGAACAAGAAGGGATGGAAAAAAGGTGGTATCAGCGCAGACTACATGCCACCGCCGGCATGGTCATACTGTCGACGGTATCATGGCTCCGAGGCAGGTCGGAAAACTAGGTTCCCTAGCCTAAAACGTGATTAGAAAGGTCAAATCCGGTCTAAAAAGGCTAAACTAGATTTTTGGGATAATTTATATTTTCTAGGGTGAAAATCATTGTTATGAGCTTTTGCCGGAGGCGTCGTTGGACACGCCGAAATGAACTTATGCGAGGGTAAAATTTGTAAATACGTCATCATCATCTCGCGAGAGGCACTGTCTCGTAATCAGGGCTATAAACGAATTAAACTGAGCTTGAACACTGACTGTTCAAAGTCTGATCATTAAATTTTTAACGAGCTCAAGCCGAGCTCGAGTTTGGTCAAGCCGAGTCCGAGCTGAGCTTGAGCATGAGCTTGGTCAACGAGCCCGAGCAGAGCTCGAGCCTATCTCAAGCTTTGTTTAAATCAAGCTTAGTCGAGCTAATCGAATTTTAGTCGAACATATTAATTAAATTTTTACAAGCTCAAACCGAGATTCAAACTTAAAATTATGTTTTTACATGATTGATCAAAGTTTTATGTATTTAAACTTATTTAAATTTTATGCTACATACATACATATCTATATTTATATTTCATAATATACTCCTATCATTCATATGATAAATATAATATTCTTATTTTTGACATGTTTAATGGCCTATTAACGATCTTATTTGCGAGTATGTCAGCGAGCCGCTTATCAAACATGTTTGTGAGCGTTCAATTCGAGTACCCCATTATTTAAGCTCTATTTATTTACTAAAATAAACCTAAATTTTTATTCAGATCAAGCTCAGCTATTAATAAATCAGGCTCGAACTTTAATATAGTCGAAGATCAAGCTGTTCACAGGCAGCTCTATTCCCGTCTATTCCTCTGGTAAACCACCACAGCTGGTTGCCATCGCTACCGAAACTGCCAAAACCAACCGCTACTGCCGCTGCCGACGCCGCTGCCACAGCCTCCATCGCGGTCTGTGTGAAGTTCTAAACCTCGCTTAGCGATTCCTGTTTTATTTTTTTGCTTTCACTTTCAATCTACCTCTCCTCAATGGCTCTACAAACCAGGTTCCACTTCCACCTCTTATAGATGTTGCTATTGATTACATCTCCTAATTCCTATAAGAATCTCAAACCATGAGTTTAAGATCTAATCAGATAACAGCAACCAGATGAACCTTCAGTTACATTTCCGCCAAATCAAGCATCCAAAATCCTCATGGATTCAGCATCTCCACACCTCCTCCAGCGAAAAAAACCCCATCTCCAATGAAGTTCTTAACATCTTGGAAACGGTCAGCCCTATGGAACCAGCTCTTCATTGCCTGCTTCATTTTCTCTCCCCACAAATTGTTAACTCTATTATCGAAAGGCAACCGAATCCCTCTTTGCGGTTTCGAATCTTTATTTGGGCATCCAAATACAAATGTTTCCGCCTGTGGACGTCTCGCATTATCCTTGATTCTCTCATGAGAGACGGAGGGCATGAATTGTTTTGCCAAGTCCTTGGGGATGTAAAGAAATGCAATTTTCGAGTACCAGCTGATGCGTTTGCGATGTTGATAAAGGCGTATTCGAAGATGGGTATGATTGAGAAGGCAATGCAAGCTCTTGAAATGATGAGTGATTTCGGCAGTAAGGCTAATGTTTACATTTACAACGAAATTTTGCATCTTTCGGTACGCAGAGGGGTATTTCTGTTAACCTAAGGGATTTACAGTAGAATGTTGAAGTTAAATTGCTGCCTTAACATTGCTACTTTTACCACTTTGATTGATGGGATGAGTAAGAACGGTAGAATGGAGGACGCACTTAAGCTGTTTGATGAAATGACTGAAAGAGGAATTTCCCCAAATCATTACACATACACAGTAGTAATTTCAGGGCTGTGTCGAGCTTCCAAGGCTGATGCTGCATATACTTTGTTAACTACGATGAGAGATAGTGGTCTTACTCCTGATGTTGTTGCTTACAATGCATTGCTTGATGGGTTTCTCAAGGCAGGTGAAGTCGATGAGGCTTTGACACTTTTGAAGAGTATCAAAGAGGATGGAGTCGTGCTTAATAAGAATGGATATAGTTGTGTGATAGATGGGTTATTTATAGTGAAAAGATGTGAAGAAGCTGAAGTATGGTATGAGAAAATGATTGAAGATAATATAAAGCCTGATGTTGTTTTGTACACTATATTGATTAAGGGGTTATCAGAAGCAGGCGAATATAAGAGGGCTGTAAAATTGTTTAGTGATATGATAGAGACTGGTGTCGCTCCTGATACTCGGTGTTACAATGCTTTGATCAAAGCTTCATGTGACATGAATCAATTGGATACTGTAAAATCGCTTTTTCTTGAGATGGCAAAGCATAATTGCATCCCTAATACATGTACTTACACCATTCTCATTAGTGGAATGTGCAGGAACGGTCTAGTCGGTGAGATGGAGAAAGTTGAATGCTCCTCTTCAGAGGTTACTTTCAATGCTCTTCTCGATGGACTTAGTAAGGCAGGGAGGCTTAAAGATGCTCAACATTAACAAGTTTTTTCTTATTTGTTGTTCTCGTGGGATGTCAGGTATGAGGCTGTTATTCGATGATCATAGTAATTAGCAAATGTTCTAGTAGTTTTATCTTATTCCCTAAGGCAGACTTGGCCATAGTTATCCTCAAACGTACTAGGTGGTTACTCTGATTTGTCTATTAGCACAGTTGTCCAAGTTAGTTTACTATATATTCGGTTGTATTGAGAAACAGGGGTCAATCATCTAGATTCTCTCTAATTCCTCACCTCCCTCTTCACCTTAAACCCCTATTTCCTCTATTTCCGCTACTGAAGCCAGTCACAAGGGTTTCTAAGTTCTAACAAGAGATAGATAGGCAAACACCAGGGTTTGAAAGTTTTTATTTACTCAAACGAGATCTACTTACTGCATATACTTTTTCTTTGTTAGTCAACGTCTCTTTGCATGTATTATCATCAAGAGTTCATTATCTGTTCATATATATATAAAATTATATATATGTTACAGCAATGCAGATTTCATTAATGTATCAGCAAAACAGACAGCGCCCTCGGTTGGTTTGCTGCTACATATATTTCACCTTTATAGTATTCTAATCAAGGTTACATCTCAAAGTTAATTATGTGAACCAATTAAACAAGAAAAAAAATAGACTAATCCAATTTTGATACACATTCGTATATCCTCTTAGTCTAGATGTTTAATCGTGTGATAGGATTCAATTGCAGACAGAGGCTCCACACCAGTCACAGGGAGAGACCTCATACCATCAACCCACAACTCTGCAACATCAGAAGCAGTGACTAATGTTTAAATGTACAGATTTCATTTCTTTTTGAATGGCTGTATTCTCTCTCAAAATCCTCATCAAACAATAACTTATGCGTTTAATGCATAACTAAAATTGAAAGAGCTAAGCAAATTGATATTAATAATATCTATTTTATTGATTTAGACCTTATACCAAGGTCATCTCTCAAATATCTTATTGAATTTGTTTCCAGCTCCTGCATCTTGTCCCTTAAAGTTATATCTCCCACTTATCAAAGCTTAGTCTAAATAGAATCCACGTGTGTAAAAAATTCAATAAATGCAGGTCTTACCAAGATTGACTGCACCTGAATTTTTATCAAACAATATCAAAATCTTTCTCAGGAAACGTGCACATGCATATAAACAAACATAAAACTAAAGCAATACTTTGTTATGAAGCTACATGTAAATTTTATTCAAGACAAATTGACTTGGGAGCAACTGCGAAAACATTATATTACGAAAAGGGCGTATAAGGATAATAAACACCTCTTGTAAACGGGATTTTATACCATGCTTTCTACTCTCCTGCATCAGTGATAAGTGTCCTAAAAACTAATTTATGCTATTAATTTTTATTATTTTATTCATTTTTTGGATATTTATCACTCATGACCATGGTATGAAAATGCCCTTGTAAACACAGGCAGGCAATACTAGATAAGTATAACTGTTGTATTACCATATCAAAGAGTATATAGGTAGATGAGATCAAACACAAATCCACTTCCTCTTGAAATAATCTATAAAGACGCTTTGGTCAACATATACTTGCATGAACTCTTCAATTGCACCTATTGCATTTGGCCCACTTCTCGTAGAATATAAAATACAGCTCAAGCGCTTACGTTGAAAAATTGTTTTATTATTTCAAAAGAAACCTTTTTAGCTGAATATTAATTTATTAAAATATTTATCATCTACACTTTTTTTTAGATATTTTTTTCATTATTCTTTCAACTCTACCTCTATACTATTATATTTGATTAATAAATTAAATTATTAATTAAACTATAAGAATAAATTAGTATTTTTATACTCTTAATTAATTAATTTATTAAGAAACGTGAAATTTATAGGAAGACAAATAAAAAAACTACGAAAGAAGTATTTTATAAAAATGGTTTTAATGATTTTCAAATTAATGTTGAACAACCGCATAGAATTATTGATTTCTTGATTATTTCATATTAATATATTAGTTAATGTCTTTTATTTTCTTTATGAGTCCTACGTTTCTCATTGACTATTTCAATTACAAGATTTTTAGAATGTGTTTAATTGGATGAGTAACAGAATCAATTTGAATGGGTCATTTTATTTCTGTAACAGCCCCCATTCAAAGGTGTTAGCTACAACGGTTTTAAACGGGTCTTTTTCTCCTCTTTATAAAGATTTTGTTTCACAATTGCTTGGGGGAATTTTTTCGAGACTCTCTCTCTCGTGTTTCTTTATTTCTAGATATAACATTATATTTTTATTTTTGATCCAACTTAATGGTTGAAGGGGTTGTTTAATTCTGAAAGAAACTACAAGTATTCTTTAAAGATAATGTTGTTCAACGACTCAGCTTATCGGTGTTTCGTTTCTTTGAACCTTGTTTATAATTTTCATTATATTTCTATATGATTTCTACTAATTAAATTTATGGTTTTGTTGAAGGTGTAAACCAGAAAACTAGAGAAGGTGTACAATCCAATTAAGATAGCCCCTCCATATCCGAGAGAGAAAATTCGAGCTTGAAAATATTTCTATTTATTTAAACTTTGTCATTGTTTATCCAACAAGCTTAAACATCTCCAGTTGCATGTCCGTGTTACAGCATTTCTTTATAAGGCTTCTAATCCAACAACAGCGAAGACTCTAGACAGGGTCAACCCTTAGGGGGAGCGAGTGGAGTTATTGCTCGGGGCCCCGAAATTTCGGGGGTATCAAATTCTGGTTCTGTAGTATGAGTTTAAGTATTAAAAATATAATTAAACATTCACGATGGTGGCAAAGATAAAACATTTCTCTAACGGTAGGGGGGTTTGTTCTCTGCTTCAATAGCCCATGTTCAAAACATGAAAGGTCCCATTTTTTATTCAACTGGACCTTCTCTTTCTTCTTTTAAGTAGTGTACCTTTTTTTATATATAAATTTAGCTTCCATAAGTTCAATAATGATTCTTCAAAACATATTTCAATCCCTTAAACTATAAAATATAATAATGAAAAATATAATTAATTTTTGCTTACATATGAGACTATATTAATATTATTAATATATGTAGTTTTTAATCAATTGTAGTATTGTCTCTTGATTCTCTCGTATATAAGGTTTGAGTGATTTGGTGCACATATCACTTTTCATCACAATAATACAATTTTTGGTATTCAATTATTTTCAATTTTTAAATTACAATTTCAAATTTAAAAGTTATTACCATATATTTGAGTATAATAATTCATATTTATTTCAAATTGTTTTAATATATATTTTAAATTGACGAATGTATTAACCCAATGGTTAAGACTGAATTTGTGACATGAAACATATTTAAGGTACGAGTCACATCTAGGCCGAGGTGAGAATTTTTCTTTGTATTTAATATAAATGCATTTGAGCAATTTTTTAGGATTATATATATATGAGAGATTTTAATATCACATTTTAATTAAAGTCATTTTATTAAACAATTTTTTAAAGTTTGTGTGTTATTATTATGGTTTTCAGACCCGGACCGGTCATAAAATCGGTGAAGAAAATGGATCATAAATTTAATATTCAACCGAAATAAATTTGATGGTCGAACCAAATTTTCTTAAAACATGTTAAAATATTGATTGTTTTTAATATTTCGATATCAATCTTGTAATATAAGTTGTATTACACCAATAATCAATGATATTTAATGTTACACCAATTAGATAATTCAAAATATATATTTCAAATAAAAATAAAACACATCATAAAAGAATTACCAATCTTTTTTATTAAAATATAAAAGTTATAGTAAAAATAATTTTTAAAATAAATTATGTTATTATGTGTACAATATAGCTCTACCTATATTAAAATCATACATTTATCAATCAAATTTAGAAAAAAATAATATAACATAGAATTATAATAAATATAAAAAACAATATATAGTAAAAATTACAAGCTTGCATAAATCATAGTTTTGGAAATAAATAAATATATTTGCTAGAATAAATACTTTTTAAAAATATTTTAATAACCACGACATACTAGTGAATGATGGACATAAATTGTAGAGTGATAGTTATATAGGTAAAATAGCCTGACAATAGGAAAATAGATGATGCCGACTACATGTGTTCGTTGGATGGGTTAGATTGAATTTATATGGCTTTTAATTAAATTCGGTTTAAGTCTATAATTTAAAAATTTTAGTTTGGATCGGATTTACTAACTCATTTCAAGTCCGACCCATGATCCATCGATAATTTTTTTCTTTTTATATTTTATAAACTAAATTGAAAAAAATTATAAATTTTATATAAAAATATCTAAATTTTGTATACAATTATATTTTTAAGTAAAAATATTTTATATATAGTTAAAAATTTAGTAGGTCAAAATATAAAATCTATATAAACTATTAAATATAATATAAAAATATAAAATAAATATATTTTTTATTCGTCAGGCCGGACTTGGGTATTTATATAAAAATCAAGCCCGGCCCATAAAACTTCGAGCTTTTGCGGACTTGGGCTCGAGCTCGGGCCGGGCTTTGTAAATAAAACAAGTGTCCAAGCCCGGTCCATTTGAGCGGGCTCGAACTAGGCCGGATGAGTACCCCGACCCACAAACAGGTCTACTGTAAACTAATATTATAATCAAATAAATTAGTTTTTTATATATGAAAGTAATCTTGCCAAACCGATTTTTAAGTTGATCCGGCCAATTTTTGGTTGAATTAGACAATTCGATCGGTCAATGGACAAGTTTTGACTAATCTAACATTTCATTGAAAACCAGTCGAACCATCTACCGATTTTGGTTGAACCGTTCGATCCAATTTAGTTTTCAAAACCATGATTATTATATCTTTCAAAATATATTAATAACAAAAAAATTGATAATGTGATTTTAATAAAATTTATTAACTAAATTTGATTGAAATATTCTTAAAAAAATGCTTGGATAACTACAATATAGATGATAATACCAAAATTATATTTACATTTTCACGTTTAACAATTTTTTATTATTTATTTATAAAATATTAAAGTTGGTGTTGAAAGTTTTTATTTATATTTTAAAGGTCTATATTTTATTTTTCATTCAAGGCTCTAAAAATTTTCAGAATAGCTTTACCGTCTCTCGGCCAAAAAGCACTTATAGACCAATTTGGTGCCTCCCCCAAACTAAACTAAATTTGAAAAAAAAAACATATCATATTATATAATTTATCCAAATAATTTTTTTAAAAAAATCGTACTATTCATAGTGTATTATACTTTGATGAACTATAAATCAACCAACTAAATTAAATTTCGAGAACACTAAGGATCAGTTTGGAATTGCTTTTCTAGAAACTTATCTCAGAAGCTTCATTTTCAAGCTTTTTCAAGATGTTGTTTCGAAAAATTTTGGAAATATTGAGTAAACACTTCCTAATTAACTAGTTTTAAGAGTCAAAATCTTTTGTCTAATACCAAAATATGTTCCTCTATTAATAATTTATAAGTGAAACTTTTTGTGACAGTAGCTCTAAGAATAATCTCAAACATGCCTAAGTTGTTTGTGATCTTTTGACCCTCCACCCTAGTGAATTTGAAAAATCGGATTTTGATTGTAAGATTAGGGATGTTAAATTATTAGTCAGTTAGTTATATTTTATGAGCTTTATGTGGCTTAGTGAATATGACTAACTTTTTCTTGATCCTACTTTATTTTAGTTTAATTTCAATTAGTTAATTTTAGTTATAAATTACACTAGAATAAGACATCAATTTATACTGAATTTAGTCTTAATTATTGCTAATTATAATTTCGTGTCAATTCTCCTCCATCCTTCAAAACAAACATTATAAGAGCATCTCCAATAGATGTTTTATTCTATTTCTCTTCTTGATACATAAATAAAAATGGACATTGAATTTAAAAAGTACTCTTCAATAGATCTTCTAATTACTCTTTCTAATATGAGGTATCATTTAAATTTTAAACATTGTCTATTTGATCTTCCACAAATAGATAATCAAATAGAAGATTGAATAATAATATTTTAATGGTTAGAGGTTATCTAATAAGTTGTTTATTTTTTTTACTATTATTTTATTTTGAAAAAATAGAATTACTAATTAAATACACAAGCTATTGTAATTAGATTTTAGAATTTCTTATCTATTTTGACATCACATCAATTTGAATTTCTATTTCACATACCACATCAATTTAGAACCCACAATCTATTGGAGATGCTCTAATAATTTGAAAAAAGAAAAAAAACTAAATTTTGTAGATATTTTTTTACAAAAGAATCCTTGTTTTATCTTTTTCTGTATTGAAGTACTAGTATAAAATTTTATTCTATATTACTAAAAAAATATAATAATTATATAAAAATAATATAATTTATAACATATAGTAGTAGTGATAATTTTATGTGCTAAGAATTAAATAAAATACACTACATAATATATTTTAAATTATGTGTATAGCTCATTATATTATGCATCTATGAATTAATTTTAGATTTGTTAAGGTTTCCAACAAATCACTAGCATAATTATTTTGTTATTTATTTAGATTTATATAATTTTAGATTTTCTTTTGTTGCTCCTTTGGTTCATCAAAATTTTACTCCAATCATTTATAAATTCAAACGTATAAATTCGACTCGAATCGCACATTTACCAATAAAGATTTTCTGAATTCAGGACTCGAATTCCGGGAGCTTATTGAAAGGTATAGTACAAGAACTCTACTGCTAGCAATTAGCAAAATGTAAGTGGTTTAACGAAGTGAAGAGAAACGCCCTCTGGTTCAATTTGTTTGTCCTTCTGACCTAATATTTCTGAATAGTAAAACTCTTCTAGCCTTTCTCTTTTTCGCTTACTTCAATGACATGATCTCTGCCATGGAGGAAACGAAATCAATAATCGAAACCATCACATCAAAGTTGCGGGGGTTCACACAAGAGCAACCTTAAGAACAACAGCCATATGACAACAAATCAATTATGATTCTTTTGCGCCAAATCAAGCATCCAAAACCCTCATGGATTCCGCATCTACGTACCTCCTTCAGCGAAAGAAACGCTGTCTCCAATGAAGTTCTTAGTATAGTTGAAACGGTAAACCCCATGGAACCAGCTCTTGAACCCCTGATTGGTTCTCTCTCCCCACAAATTGTCAACTCTATTATTGAAAACCCACCAAATCCCTCTTTGGGGTTTCGTTTCTTTATTTGGGCATCCCAATACAGACGTTTCCGCCTGTGGGAGTCTAGCTTTATCCTTGATTCTCTTATGAGAGACGAAGGGCATGAATTGTTTTGCGAAGTCCTTGGGGATGTAAAGAAATGTGATTTCCCAGTACCAGCTGATGCGTTTGCGGTGTTGATAAAGGCGTATGCGAAGATGGGTATGATTGAGAAGGCAATGCATGCTCTCGAAATGATGAGTGATTTCGGCACCGAGGCTAATGTTTACATCTACAATGAAATTTTGCATCTTTTGGTATGTAGAGGGATATTTCTGTTAACTTTAGGGATTTACAGTAGAATGTTGAAGTTAAATTGCTGGCCTAACATTGTTACTTATAGCACTTTGATTGATGGGATGAGTAAGAATGGTAGAATGGAGGACGCACTTAAGTTGTTCAATGAAATGACTGAGAGAGGAATTTCTCCAAATCATTTTACGTACACAATTGTAATTTCAGGGCTGTGTCGAGCTTCCAAGGCTGATGCTGCATATACTTTGTTAACTACGATGAGAGAGAGTGGTCTTGCTCCTGATGTTGTTGCTTACAATGCATTGCTTGATGGATTTTTCAAAGCGGGTAAAGTTGAGCAAGCTTTGACACTTTTGAAGAGTTTCAAAGAGGATGGATTCGTGCTTAATGAGAATGGATATAGTTGTCTAATAGATGGGTTATTTAGAGCAAGAAGATGTGAAGAAGCTGAAGTATGGTATGAGAAAATGATTGAAGATAATATCAAGCCTGATGTTGTTTTGTACACTATAATGATTAAGGGGTTATCAGAAGCAGGCGGATATGAGAGGGCTGTAAACTTGTTTAGTAATATGACAGAGATGGGTGTCGCTCCTGATACTCAGTGTTACAATGTTTTGATCAAAGCTTCATGTGACATGAATCTATTGGATAAGGCAAAATCGCTTTTTCTCGAGATGTCAAAGCATGGTTGCATCCCTAGTACCTGTACTTACACCATTCTCGTAAGTGGAATGTGCAGGAACGGTCTAGTCAAAGAGGCAGAACAGTTATTTAATGAGATGGAGAAAGTTGGATGCTATCCTTCAGAGGTTACTTTCAATGCACTTCTCGATGGGCTTAGTAAGGCAGGGAGGCTAAAAGATGCTCAATATTTGTTTCACAAAATGGAGATAGGGAGAAACCCTTCGTTGCTTCTTCGTCTTTCACAGGGTGGCAATCAGGTTGTTAATACTTCAAGTGTCCAGTCAATGGTGGAGAAATTGTGCCTCTCGGGATCGATTCTCAAGGCATACAATATCCTTAACCAACTTGCTCACTCTGGTTTTGCACCAACCATCACAACATATAACATTCTGATCCATGGCTTTTGCAGGGAAGGCGACATTGATGGTGCTCTTAAGCTTTTCAAGGAGCTTCAGCTCAATGGGCTCTCACCAGATTCCATTACATATGGAACTCTTATAAACGGGCTGTTTAAGGCTAAAAAGGATGAGTCTGCCTATAGGGTTTTTAAACAGATGTCGAAAAACGGTTGTAGGCCTGAAATAGAAGTTTACACGTCACTTATGTGTTGGTCTTGCAGGCGAAAGAAGGTGACTGCAGCTTTTAATTTCTGGTTGAGGTATCTTGAAACTATCCCTGGCTGGGACAAGGATGTAATTAAGACATTGGGGGAATATTTTGAGCAGGGAGAAGCAGAAAAGGCGATTCGAGGGTTACTTGAGATGGATTTTAAGTTGAATGATATTGATTTGTCGCCTTATAGTATTTTACTATATGGGCTGTGTCAGGCAGGAAGAGTAGAAGAAGCCTTAAATCTGTTTTTCATTCTGAAGGAGTACAAAGTTAAGATAACTCCTCTGAGTTGTGCCAAGTTAATTAACGGATTATGCAAAGAAGGAAACTTGGACCTTGCAGCTGAAATTTTCCTGTACACGATTGAGAAAGGTTTCATTTTGAAGCCTAAAACGTGCAACCGACTGGTTAAGTCCCTTATTGATTCTGAAGTCAAAAGGGATCTTGCTTTTGATATTCTAAGCAGAATGGAGTCACTTGGCTATGAATTGAACTCTCTCCTAGATGAAAATATGAAAGTACTTTTGTACGGTGATGCAGGAAATTGTGAGTATAGGAAAGAGCAAGCTTAAATCAGGGAATTTGAGGAAAAGTGCATGGAAATTGCAAAGGGTTTTGATAAACATTTGCAATCACTTCTGTAGTACAGTTAACAGAAGGAGAAATGCAGCTTTAGACTGGCAAGGCCAAGGAAGAGGACTTATAAGGCTGACTCCATTAAGACTGGTTGAGTTTGAAGACAACTGAACCGAGAAAAGTTTTGCTATTGTGTACTTTTGCAGAGTGCTTTTGCCAGCTAGGTAATTTGTTGCGATTGTTGTAAATCAAGAAGCATATTCCTTTTTATTTATGCATCTCTTGAGCTTGTAATTTTTACTAGTTAGAGAGGACTAGGTCTAGATTTTTGTTGAGTGCATGAGATGAAATAACAAGTCGTTTAGGAAATGGATGGCACATGATGCTCTGTTCATCCAAACAATTTTGTAATTTACATACTGATATTTTTGCTGTCATTCCTTGTTCAAGGAAAAAAAATAAAGCCTAATTTGGTCTGCATTTGAGCTTGTAGAAAGGACATCTTGATTAATTATGCGACTGCTTGAAGTTCTCTATGTGCTTGTTGTTGATCCATGATTAGTAGGATTTGGATTATTTTCAGGCAATAAAATTTCATTTAGTCCTTGAACTTTTAATTATCCACTAATTTATCTCAGTGAAGTTTTGTCTAGTTATCCTGTTTGTTTTATTCTTCTTCTTATTATTATTTGACCAGTTTGGCTCATTTTGTAGCCAGATCATGTTCTGCAACTGAATATATAGTAGTTAAAGGTGATTTTGGCAAGAAATTGTGTGCTTTTTGTTTGTTTGAATTATAGGGTTTATAAGACTATTGTTGCATGCAGGTGACTGCAGTCAGTTAGAATGTCAATGCTGTCCATTAGAATTAGAAAAAGGTTAAAGTATGTTAGCATAGTTGTTAAAGGCGCGCCTCATGCAAGGCTCAGGGTCCTGCGCCTCGCCATACCTTAGGCGAGGTAGTGTACCTCAGGTGCGCACCTAGGCGCGCCTTTTAGTGTGCGACTCGTGCACCTTAGGCGCGCCTCAGAGACACTTTTTTTTAAGTTTTAACTTAATTAAATATGTGTTGTCCATCTATTTTTAAGAGTTTTAACAATAGTTCAAGGCTAGATATTCCTAACTCGATTTCTATTAAGGCTAGATATACCTAATGCAATATGTAAATTTTACATACACACGTACATCTGACTATTCTCTTAGTTCTTTTTCTAGTATTGTTATTGCATTTGACTTAACTTTTCAAGAAAATATTTTTTGCAAATTTTCTGCGCTTAGCGTATCTCAGGCGTGCGCCTAGCCCCCCTGGCGCCTAGCGCCTTGACAACTATGTATGTTAGTGTTTCTTTCTAAGCCCTCCATCATTGTCCAAACACCAGTAGAGATGGAAGATCATTGACTTTCCACATGTCGTTCCATCCAAACTTCTTGACCTGTAAAATCTACGTATAATTTTATTCTTATGCAAATGAGTTGCTGCTCTTTACTATGAAAAGTTTTCATACTTTCTGGAATCTATTTTAGTAAGGCTGGATTCAGCCATATTTATGTTCATACTTGTATTTGTCATGTGATGAAGGGATTGCATATTATATTGGTTGATGTTGGGAATGTTTATTTCTCACATTGGCTTGACATGGTATCAGAGCTATCTAGTAGTATATTTAATTATCCACAAATGTTCAGTCTTCGTTTTATCTTCAGGTACCAATGGACGCAAATTTGAACTCGAGAAGTGTTTAAAGTATCCTACATTTGCTACTTGCTAGCCATTTTGTCATTGTCAGCACAAGAGAGAGCTTCATTTTATTTTGCCGAATGGTTGGTTGTGCATTTGGGAGTATATGTACATCCGAATTGGTTAGTCTTTTATCCTTTGCCAAGTTATTGTTACTTTTGTAATTTAACTGGCTACTTGTTGCAACATGGAATATACCTAGTTAATTTTAACATGGAAAATTAAAAGTCTTTACCCAGTACCTGATGCTACCTGAAGTTTCTACTTAGTAAATTATTAATCATCATATGTAGATGGGCAAATAGGAAGTTTTTTATGAAGTAAAAGTTTTGAATTGAAATGGAAGTTGTAGTTTGGCAGAACTGTAGAATTGGAGGCAAAGTTGCCAGGTTTCTTAATGTGTTTCCAAGCTCTGTTGTGCCTACAAACTTATGTACTGGTTTCTGGGAGTTTCCATTTCTGAAACAGGAACGAGATTTGGAGTGCCTTAGAGTTGCCATGCTTTTAGGGATTAACGATTTAAGTTTGCACCTTTACTGATTCACGGTTGGCACTATAGCATCTGTTTTAGGTCTGAATTGTATGTTTTATTTCAGGAAGTAATACTTGTTGGAAATTATTGATAATTGAAATTGTTAGTAAATCATTACAGACATTGTCAGACAATGGCAATCATAACCTGGAAGTAATCATATGGACCTAAATTATGAATTCTCAACTCCACCATGTTGCTGTTATAGGCTTGATTAATTAATTAGAGTTGTTTGTGTTATACTTATTTATCAGTGTGGCTTTTCTTTCTGTAGTGTATCTGCTTTGGGTAAAGCAATTTTCATGTGTGCTTTGTGAATTGTGATTGGAATAATTGATTGAACTGGGTAGGCAGTTACCTGCATTTGTTGGGGAGTCTCTGTTTAGTGTTTAGGTTTATGCAGTGAAAACTGAAGGAACTTTTAGTTTTGCAGTTCTGATTTCCTAGAAGAAATCCAGAGATCTGAGGTTCGCTTTAATTAATAAGCCTCAATGTAAAATAAAAAAAATTAGTAGTATAGGCAGCCTGACTCTTGAGTTTATGAGTTGTTTGTCTGTTCATTCTTTCATTCCGAACGGGCTTCCATGGGCCGGGCTTGGACGTTAGTTAAGCCCGGGCCGAGCCCGATAAAGCCCAAGTTGGATGGGCTAGACTTGATTCTCGTATAAAGCCCGAGCCCAGCCCGAGTAATAATTAAAAGATTTAGTTAGTATTTTTCATAGTTTGAAACTTAGAACCTGTTGTGCTGATGCGCTTACTCCTGTATACAATATATAGTAAATTGTGTTATTATATTTCACTTTTCCAGTGGGCTTCCTACGAAAACAAGGCTAACGGAATTACATTTTGGAGTACGTAAATCAGCAATCAATTCACTTTCTGTCGTCCACTGTTGTCTTGTTTACCTATGTAGCATCATCTTTGTATTTTTTTTGTTAAGTTTTATATGAAATATTGTTGGTTTTTTCCTAACAAGGTGGTGGCTACTAGACCAAAGCCCAGTGGTTGAAAAATAAAAAAAAAATTTAGAACTTAATGAATGGGCCATGGGCTGGGCTTGGGAATGACTTCAAAAGCCCAGCCTAAGCCCAAAGAGTAAAAGTATGGAGCTGGGCTGGGTTGATACTCGTATTAGGAAGCCCGGCCCAGTCCGCCCGATGAACAGCTCTTCCCAAACAAGAAAAAGACTCAAGAGGTCTGTTAATTTCCTATTCCAGTATGAAGTAAGTAGCCTGATTTAGAATATCCAGGATTGTTGCGTATCTGAAATTAGGTTCATTGCAGCCATTGAAGATGGTTGTTGTCAGGAAATAACACCTAGGTCCATATTCTATGACTAAATTTGAGAATGGCTATCACTGGTATATTCTGCTGCGTATGTTTCAAATTATTTTCTGGTTTGCAGGAAGGTGCTGGCCTATGTTCGATGTGGCTGTCGAGAAACTGGATTCAAATAGCTTTCGATGATATTCAATATGCTGTTCATTAGGTGCTTCTTCCTGCCAGCCTATGAACACCTTGGCATGGCCCAAGCCTACCCAATAGACATGTCTAGTGCCAAATAAGTTTTGGGTACAATCGGAACGTGGCTTCTAAAATGTGCTGTCGGTTCCAATCTAACCGGACATTTAACTGTACGGAGTCTACTAAAGAAAATAAGTGCCATCCTTGTGAGACTCTTTCTGGATGTCTTTTAAAAATTGAAGAAATGTACACTTGATATATGATGAAAATGGTTTAATCCTGTGAAATATGAATAGCTGGACTATCCATATGATTGATGACACAATGCATCTAATTTCCACATTTTGTAACCTTTGTCAATCTGTTAATTATTGATGTATCAGGACCCACGTCATTAATATTTGATATGATATATTTCTACTTTTCTACCTGTCATTATTATTTAATGTAATATGTTTCTTACTTATTTACTATTTTTACCGTAGGATTTCTCTATAAATAGGAATTCAATTTCTTCATTTGATATATCTCAGAAATAAAAAATAAAAATTTGATAAAAAAAGAAACAAGAAATAAAAGTTTCTCTCAAATTCTTTCTCTGTCTTCTCTTATTATTGTTATAATTTCCTTGCATATATAGCCAATTTCCAACACGTTATCAGCATGAGCTTGCTCTATCGATCAAGGATATCATCAAATAAATCCAAAATAAGGCATAATTATTTTATTTTTTATAAATATATATTATACATATAATTCTTAATATGTCTAATATCAAAGTTTGGACTTTATTCCTCTTGATGTATCGAAAAAAGAATTATCTTACTTGGGTGCTGGATGCAGAAATGCGTCTAGAATCAATGGGTCTTAATAATACTATTATTGAAAATAATAATATTGCACCTGAGTATAAGGAAACAACTCTAGTTTTTCTCCGCCGTCATCTTGATGAATCACTTCAATCAGAATATTTGACTATCAAAAATCCTGCAGATCTTTGGAGACAATTAAAGGAGAGGTTTGAACACCTGAAGAAAATATCTCTACCAAATGCCCAGTATGAATGGATAAACTTAAGGCTACAAGATTTTGAATCTGTCAGTGCATACAATTCTAAACTTTTTCAAATTACATCCACATTAAAATTATGTGGAAAGGAAATAACTGATGAGGATTTACTGGAAAAGACATATTCTACTTTTTATTTGAATAATATGGTGTTACAGGAACAATAGAGGAAAAGATTATAAGAAATATAGTGAACTAATTACTGCTCTTCTCCTAGCAGAACAGAGAAATCAACTCCTATTGAAAAACCATAAATTACGACCTACCGGAATAAATCCACTCCCTGAAGCGAATGCGATAATTCATAATAATTTTAATGGACGCGACCGCAGAAATAGTCGTGGTCGAGGTAGAGGATACAATAATAACAATTTCCACCAGAAGTGGAAACATGTTAATAATAATAATAACAATAATTTTCATCCGAAGTGGAAAAATATAAATAACCATCAGAAATGGAATAATCAAATTGAAAGATTTGATAAAAGAAATAATAGTCAAGATGATGAAAATAAATGTCATAGATGCGGTATCACTAGTCATTGGTCAAGAACTTGTAAAACCGCTAAACATTTGGCAAACTTATACCAAACATCCCTCAAGAAATGTGCGGAACCAGAAATCAATTTTATATTGGATGATAATACCCCAAATAATGACCCTATTGATATCCCCAATATGGAGATGGATGATTTTCTGCTACCCAGCACCAATGGCAAGGAAAAATATGAATAATCAGTTCATTATAATTTTTATATTTGGTTTGCTTTTGTTATTGCTGTTTAATGTACTTTTTATGCAATGTTTATTTATGAATAAATAATAATGCATCTTTCGTTTTTTCAATGAAGAAAACAAATTCTTTTCCGGTATTATATGACTTCAAGGAAAATGAAGCAAATTTATGTATTGTAGATAGTGCCATCACCCATACTATTCTCAAAGAGGCAAGATATTTTAATACTCTTAAAAGGGGTGAAACTGTTGCTACCATAATATCGGGGCAAACAAAAATGGTTGAAGGCTCCGGAAGAGCAAGTATTATATTACAAAGGGGAACAAAACTTATTATATAAATAATGCATTATTTTCCCCGAATTCTCACAGAAATTTATTAAGTTTTAAAGATATTCGCAGAAATAGATATCATATTAAAACTGTGAGCGAAGACAATAAAGAATGTCTTTATGTTATAAAAATAATTTCAAGTAAGAAATGTATACTTGAAAAAATTTATACTCTTTCATGTGGCTTATACTACACATATATTAATATGGTTGAAGCCAATTTAACTATACATCGGAAGTTTATAGATTCAGATACTTATAAAATTTGGCATGATCGACTGGGTCATCTTGGTTCAATAATGATGAGAAAAATTATTGAAAATTCAAATGGGCATCCATTGAAGAACCAGAAGTTTCTTCAAAATAATGAATTATTTTGTGTTGCTTGTTCGCAAGAAAAATTAATAATAAAGCCTTCCAGAAGTAAGGTTGGGATAGAATTGCCAGCATTTTTAGAGCGCATACAATGTGATATTTGTGGACCAATTCATCCACCATGTGGACCATTTAGATATTTTATGGTTCTAATTGACGCCTCAATTAGGTGGTCACATGTATGCTTATTATCTTCACGAAATATGGCATTTGCAAGGTTACTTGCTCAAATCATAAGCTTACGGGCACAGTTTCCCGATTAACCTGTTAAATCAATTCGTCTTGATAATGCTGGGGAATTCGCATCCAAAATATTTAAATTGTATGTCGATTGGAATAAAAGTTGAACATCCTGTAGCATATGTTCATACACAAAATGGTGTAGCAGAATCATTTATTAAACGTCTGCAATTAATTGCACGACCGCTAATTTTACGAACAAATCTCCCTACTATAGTTTGGGGTTATGCAATATTACATACAACATCTCTTATTCGTTTAAGACCAGTAAGTTATCATGATTATTCTCCATTACAATTAGCTTCTGGCCATGAGCCTAGTATTTGTCATCTTAGAGTTTTTGATTGCGTGATATATGTGCCTATTGCTCCACCACAAAGAACTAAAATGGGTCCTCAAAGGAGACTAGGAATCTATGTTAGCTATGAATCCCCTTCAATAATTAAATATCTTGAGCCATTAACTGGCGATATATTTATTGCACGATTTGCAGATTGTCATTTTGATGAAAGCACTTTCCCAAAATTAGGGGGAGAGAATAAGAGCCCAATTTTGAAAAAGAAAATAATATGAAATGCTTCATCACTTTCTCATAGGGATCCTAAATCAAATTATTCTGAACTAGAAGTTCAGAGAATAATCCATCTTCAACATTTAGCAAATCGATTGCCTGATGCACTCACTAATCCTAAAAGAGTAACGAAATTGCATATACTAGCAGTAAATGCGCCAATTCATATTGAGATTCCTGAAGAACAACCTACGGATAATACTCTAACACGCCTGAAGCGAACTATTGGTTCAGAGAATAAAAATTCTAAAAGGAGGAGAGTTATTGATAATGAAGATATTCCCATTGAGGATATAAATATAAATACACTTGCGGAAGAAGTGCAAGCACCTGCAGTGCAAATACCTGAAGGTATTGAAAATGAAGAAATTCAAATAAATTATATCAATACTGAAAGAAAGTAGAATCGCAATAAAATAGTTATAAATCATATTTTTTCATATAATGTTGCGATCAATATTGAAAATGAAAATGTGGATCATGAGCCAACATCTATTGAAGAATGCTAAAGTAGAAATGATTGGCAACAATGAAAAGAATCAATTCAAGCAGAGTTGAATTCTTTTGAAAAACGCAAAGTATTCGGACCAGTAGTTCGAACACCATAGGACGTAAAACCTGTCGGTAATAAATGAGTTTTTATTAGAAAGAGAAATGAGAAAAATGAAATAATAACATATAAAGCTAGATTAGTTGCACAAGGTTTTTCCTAAATACCTGGGATAGACTATAAGGAGACATATTCTCCGGTGGTGGTTGCAATAACTTTTAGATATCTTATTAGTTTTGCAGTGCAAGAAAATTTATAAATGCACTTGATGGATGTTGTCACAGCTTACCTTTATAGTTCGTTTGATAACAATATTTATATGAAAATCCCTGAAGGATTAAAGGTGCCAGAAAAATATGGCAAACGAGAACTTTACTCGATAAAGTTACAAAGATCCGTATATGGATTAAAACAATCTGGGCGCATATGGTATAACCGTTTCAATGAATATTTATTGAAAGAAGGATATAAAAATGGTCCAATTTGTCCATGTGTTTTTATAAGAAAATCAGGATCTAATTTTATTATCATCTCATTTTATGTTGATGATTTGAATATTATTGGAACTCCAGAAGAGATTCCAAAAGCAGTTGATTCTTTAAAGAAAGAGTTTGAGATGAAAGATCTTGGAAAGACAAAATTGTGTCTTGGTTTGCAAATTGAGCACCTTGAAAAAGGAATTTTAGTGCATCAATCAAACTATACAGAAAAGATCCTAAAACGATTTAATATGGATAAAGCACATCCATTGAGTAACCCAATGGTTATACGATCACTCGATGTGAAAAAGCATGTTTTTCGTCTTAGAGAAAATAATGAAAAAGTTCTCGGTCCTGAAGTACCATATCTAAGCGCAATAGGTGCTTTGATGTATCTTACTAATAATACAAGACCGGACATTGCATTTTCTGTTAATTTATTATCAAGATACAGCGTTGCACCTACAAGACAACATTGAAATGGAATTAAACATATAATGCGCTACCTTCGAGGAACTACTGATTTAGGCTTATTTTATTCATATGAATCTAAGCTTAAATTAGTTGGATATGCGGATACGGGTTATTTATCCGAGCCACACAAAGCTCGATCTCAGACAGATTATTTATTCACATATGGAGGAACAACTATATCTTGGCGATCGACAAAACAAACAATTACATCTACTTCCTCAAATCATGCAGAGTTAATAGCGATTCACGAGGCAAGTCCTGAATGTGTGTGGTTGAGATAATTAATCAAACATATCCAAGAAGCATGTGGAAAAGTTACGGTCAAGGAAGGTCCGACGACAATATATGAAGATAATGTTGCTTGTATTGCTCAATTGAAGGAAGACTATATTAAAGGAGACAGAATAAAGCATATTTCACCAAAAATTTTCTTCACTTATGATCTGGAAAAGAATGGTGAAATCAGTATTCAACAAATCCGCTCTTGTAACAATTTAGCAGATTTGTTTACCAAGGCTTTACCTAACTCAACTTTCAAGAAATTGATTTACAGCATTGGAATGCGTCGTTTTAAGGATCTTCGGTTAACTCACGAACATGGGGAGTAAACACTGTACTCTTTTTCCCTTAACTGAAATTTTTATCCCACAGGGTTTTTCCTTAGTAAGGTTTTTAATGAGGCAGTGTCTCATTCGTGGTAGATAATACATCAAAGGGGGAGTGTTAAATTATTGATGTATCAGGGCCCACATTATTAATATCTGATATGATATGTTTCCTACTTTTCTATCTGTCATTATTATTTGATGTAATATGTTTCTTACTTATTTACCATTTTTATCGTTGGATTTCTATATAAATAGGAATTCAATTTTTTCATTTGATATATTTCAGAAATAAGAAATAAAAATTTCTCTCAAATTCTTTCTCTACCTTCTTTTATTATTCTTATAATTTCCTTGTATATATAACTAATTTCCAACTCTATCAAGATTATTAAAAATATCATGGCCTACCTCCAACATATTCAGAATGAGATCAAGCAAAAAATTTATTTTTACATTTTTATTGATTACAATTATTAGACCTTCATTATAACTAATTTTCAAATAATCAAACATCAGCACTTAAACAAAACGGGTCCAAAAATTTATTTATAGTTTTATACTACTAATAAAGATTACGAAATCTGAAATCAGAACACTCTACGGTGACGTTTGGTTCGCGGAAATTCTATTCCGTGGAATATAAATAGAAATGAATTGAAAGATGTTAAATATAGTAGAGTATATGTGTTGAATCTTTCAACGCACGGAAAAGTTTTTCCTAGTTTATATATATCTCATGCAGGGCGATTCCTAGGGTGGGCAATAGGGGCAACCACCTAGGACCCAAAGTAGAAAGGGGGCCTGGAATAAAATTTGTTAGCTTATTAATTTGTAGTTTGAAATTTAAACATTAATTTAATTTAAATCAAATAATATTTCTCTTATTGAATTTGGTTGGAGGTTGTAAATTCAATTCTTAACTTCTTTAAAATATCAATATTTTATTATAATGTTCTAAATTGAAGATATTTTTTATACTACTTTTCATATTTATTTACATAGTGCTCTAAAATATTAAGACCAAATCTTTTAATATAAAATGCCCCAATTTTTTATCTCACCCATAAACCCCAAACAAACTAAAAACCAATCTAATCTTTAAAAAATTATTCATTTATTTTAAAAAAAATAACTTTCCTATAAAATATATATAAACAAAAAAATTTTTTTTTAATAAATTCTAAATAAATAATATATCATATTTAACATATTATCACCTATTTTTATTTCTATTATATAAAACAAGATATCCCCGAATTAAATGACACTCCACGCTAGATCAATGAGTTGAATAGAGTAGACAATTGAAAATGGATAAGACTTGCACGAAATCAAATCCAAATCATATCTTAAAAGCCAAGATATTTTCTGGGCATAGCTGTAATTAAAAAAAATAAACCAGTGGCTGACACAGCTCGCTGGCTTTCATTTTGGGCTCAAATCGAAGCCTCTCGAAGCATTTCTACCTTTATATAAATTCCTCTCTGTTCAAAAGTTATTGTTATCATCGCAACAAGAAACTGCTCACCAAGATTCGGATCGGACCTGCCGACGATTCACTTAGCGCTATCTCTGTTCTTCTCTCTACTCCGGCGGATTGAAAGTTCGTTATTCTATATAAATGAAACATCCCGTATAATTGATGAATCTGTTTTAATTCTCCTTTGTGCTTGTGTAGGGTAATGTATCAAGCTAATGAAATGATATAGATGCTTTGATTTGTTGTCTCCCTTTAATTGCTCTTGTTTTTGCTTGTACTGGATGATTTCGTGATCTCTTTATCATGTATGCTGTGTCGTCTTTAGGAAGCAGGAGAAATGAGAGTTGACCTCATGTCTCTGTTGCTCTGTTTCTGTGTTCACCAAAATTATGATAATTTCTAGATTATTAAGGATTTCTGAATTTTGGTTTGCTCAGGAACTTCATGGGGGAATTGTGAGATTTTTTACTTAGTTCCCTGTTTTCTTTCATCTTAATCTTCAAGTTCTGTTGCTGATAAGTCTGCATTTAGTACGGAGCGTTGTGAATTATGCTGAATGAGTAGTCAGTTTTAGGCTGTTTAGAAGGTATCTCATTGTATTCTATTATCTTTAAAGTTATTCTTTGGGCTATCCATGGAATAAGCTGGGTTCAGTCTGCAAGTTCTTTTGTTTCCTGATAGTCTTTCCCTCATCATTTCGATGTGCACAGCGATGGCTCTTCGTAAACTAATTTTCTCGTAGATTTCTGTTGCCGTGTAAAGAACAGTTGGTGTCCCACGTTGGTTGTATAGTCAACGGTTTCCTGATAGTATTTGGGAATGAGCTCTCCTATTTTGTCTGCAACAGTTTCAGCTGGTGATCAAGTTTTTGCCGTACATGCTGTTCTTTTGTTATGAGACCCTGAATTTTTTTATGTGGGCTGAAGGGATCTTCTTGAGGGGTCTTTCGACCTTCTCATTTCCTTATTTTGGAGACTGGAGATACTTTGCAGTAGAATCAGGGTTATTTTTCTGCCTATTTATTGAGTAAATATTACCATCTGAACCATTTTAGGAATATGAACTTTACCAAGTAAAATTATGTTTATATAACTATGAGGCAACAAACTTAAGCACACAAGTGATACACACTCCTCCGATAATGTCTTGTCTTATATGTCTCTTGATCTATCATCTTCTACACGCTGTCTCTGTATCCCATTGTCTCTTAAAATTTATCGAAGCTTACAATAATAGTGCTAGATGATGTTGACCAGCATATGTTGTCTACCATTGATGGGGAGCAAGCCGTAGACAATAGTAATTTCATAGTTCTATATTGATCCTTGACTAAAACTTCTTCCGTATATACCATCAAATCCTTCTTAGCAGAGATGTCTCTACAACTTTGGGGAAGTGGGTCGTTGCAGAAGATGAGATTACTTTCTTGCAACGGCAGTAGCTTCTTGTGAAATGGTACAAAATGATGTTAAAAACTGATATTCCATTATTCTGGAACTGAGGACGTTATGTCTTAATGTTGCTAAAAGTCTTCTGGGTAAGTTCAGGTTTCGGAGGAGATTTGGTTCAGACTTGCTAACTGAGGTAGGCTTGTCCTTGTTGGACAATCATCATAACACATTTCTACAATTCTCTAACACTCTTTACCTCAAGTTTGTTTCATTTTAGAATGCATTTGATCGTGTGTGATCTATTGCTTTTACCATAGGTCTGGACCTCTAATGGTCATACACAATTATTGGACTTTGTATCCGGGACTTGGAGGAGTCAAGTGAACATGCCTTGGTATTCATATTATTCTCAAGCTCAAGGCATTGGAGTTCGTCAGTTCTTCATTATTTTTATATGTGCGATTTTTGTATAGATCTAATTGTTTTGATGATACTTCTCTTGGAGTGTTGCTGATTGGACATTGGAGCTATTCAGTTTCAGCCTTACATGGATTTTGTTGTTGCTGATTTCAATTGATCTACAGCAGTATAGAAGAAACAAACAATCCATGGGATGTTTGCCTGGCTTGATCTGGTGACTAATAACTTTTGAAGGTTCAGAATTTTTCCTAAAGTTTCTTCTACATGCAGGTTTTATTGCGTACTCCTAGATACTCATTACCGTCAGTAAGCATTCTATGGGAGAAATAAGTGCCCAGCCTTCTGAGACTCAACAAATGGTGGCCAAAACCTTGTATGAGGCTTGCAGAGACCGTGAAGGAGGCTGTCAGCTATTAAATGGAGAGGGTAAAGATACTATGGAATCCATTCCTGAAATAACCTTGGAAATGCAGAATAAGGGTTGTATGGAATATGGGTAAGGTTATCTGCCTAAACACCTTCAGGTTTTTGCAAGATTGTGTTTATTACAAAACAAATAAACAAAAAATAAATATATAATATGCATTCTTTGCAGATGTCCTCATTATCGCCGAAGATGCTGCATCAGGGCACCTTGTTGTAATGAGATATTTGATTGCCGACATTGCCATAATGAAGCCAAAGTGAGTTGCTAGTATTCTCTTGTTTTTATGAACTGATAATTATTTGTTTTTGTAAGTTGGTACAAGTGGTAGTCCTGCTAGCTATACTAGTTTCTGTTTTGTGTTTCAAGTTGTACATATGCTTCAATGATAGTTAGAAGAATCACATCTTCTACATTTTTTTTGTTATTTATAGGCTTTATTGGAAAAGAACTGTCAGTGTCATGAAAAGTAAAAAAAGGTTGTCTAATCGCCTCTCTGTTGTTTTTATTTTAATTTAAGTGAGGTTGTCAAACAAAGTAGAGAGGTGAAGAAATATATGCACAGATTTCTTTTTCCCGAATACTTCAATGTTTCAGATATTGATATGAGATATATTTCAGATATTATTATTGACAGACAGGGTCTGTTTAGTTGCTAATCGTTTTGTTTTAAGCCAAGGTAATGGTCAGTTGGTTGCATCTTTTACAAAACTGTACTTCTGTAACACTAGAGTAACTGTAAAAAGCTTTTGCTTCAAGCAAGCTGATTTTAATCTTTGTTTTTTTGACATTTGTGATTGTGTACATGTAGTTCATTTCCTCTGAAAATCATCTTCAGTCATGTAGAGTTAAAGAAGATAAATGTTCTACATACAATTTAGTTTTGCATATAGTAGATTGCAATCTATGCTTGTGTAGATGCTTATTGATGTAAGTTAAGGTTTGCGACATTGGAAGTTATATCATTTAATATTTTCTCATTGATGTACAGAACCATATTAATGTTGAGCAGAAGCATAGACATGACATGCCGCGACGTGAAGTCAGACAGGTGGCCTTTTAATCCTTGTTTTTCTATCTCACTTGGGTTATTTGTGTGACATGTCTATCATGCATCACGGTTTCCCTGATAACAGTTTTTGCCAATTTTACAGGTGATATGTTCACTTTGTGGCACTGAACAAGAGGTGAGTTCTCCCATCTGTTGTATCGAATTTATGCATATTTAACCATAACAGTTCTATTCTTAAGGAGCCATTTATGATTTCTGCTCTGTTAAGAGTGGAAAACGGCTCCTTTATTTTGGAGCAATGATAGATCAAATGTTGATTTACTCGTGCTTGTGCAAAAAAGTTTAATAAAAGACAAATAGCATTTTTCCCTAGCTCTAAAGTCAAAGTAACACTAATTTTTGTTGTGCCGTCTAATGACAATCATCAAATGTAAATCTAACTTGATTCATTCATTGCATGTATAATATGACCAGGCGAGACAATTTTGCAGCAACTGTGGTGTGTGCATGGGAAGATACTTCTGTGAGATTTGCAAGTTGTTTGATGATGATGTAAGTATCTTGATATATAAGTTGGTGAATTTGTTTACAAGATTGTACTTCAGAACATGCTAACCCAATTTATCTTTACTTGCAGACATCAAAGAAACAGTATCATTGCAATGGCTGTGGGATTTGCAGGTATTGTTATCTACCTGATCTTCAGATCATATTCATAATTTGTGAATAATTACTTTGAATTTAGCAGATACACGTATAAATAGTCAATTATTTATCTCACTTATATTTTTTCCTTCTCTTTTTCTTTCTTGTTTATATTTTAATGGGGAAATACCATGTCTTGTCAGAATTGGCGGGCGAGAGAATTTCTTCCACTGCTACAAGTGCGGTAAGCGAAGGCTTTTGCATAACTTTAGTAACTTGGAATATTTACACCGTTTCAATACAATTGAAATGCTGACTATGATTTTTTTTTTTTTACTATCATGAAGGTTGCTGCTACTCGGTGCTTCTGCAAAACAGCCATCCATGTGTGGAGGGAGCAATGCACCATGATTGCCCTGTTTGTTTTGAGGTTGTTTAACTTCTTCGATTTTCATCTCCTCGGTTTTCTATCTATCTATTGTCTTATGAGCAAAGTAATTAAAAGTTCTTACGATTTCCTGCAGTTTTTATTCGAATCAAGGTATGATGTAACTGTATTGCCATGTGGACACACAATTCACCAGAAATGCTTGAAGGAAATGAGAGACCACTATCAGTGAGAAGTCATTTTCATTTTTCACCGTGTCTTCAAATATTATGGCAGAAATTATATCCGATAACATCGGTTGCTATGATAGGTATGCTTGCCCTCTTTGCTCAAAGTCGGTTTGCGATATGTCCAAGGTGTGGGAGAAATTTGACATGGAGATCGCAGCTACACCATTACCTGAGCCGTATCAGAATAAAATGGTTGGTTCCTTTCTTTTGTATCCCCCATCTTGGTTTTCTTTTCTCCAGAAACATTAACAAAACTAAATATATGCTTTGCTGCCTTTTCTTTAAATTGCCGACGCAGGTTTGGATTCTATGTAATGACTGCGGAAAAACCTCACAAGTCCGATATCATGTGGTAGCTCAGAAGTGTTTGAACTGCAAGTCGTACAATACTCGTCAAACAAGGGGCTAAGGTGGCAAAGAATTTGCAACGTCAAAGGGTTTCCGATTATCTTTTCGAGCCACCCACCGAAACTCTCCATGGATGGAAGGGGGTAGCATTTGTGGTTCGGCAACTGTGGCAATGTGTTTTGGCCGTACGCTAAGCTTTTAACCGTCTGTGCTGTTTTGTTTTATTTGTTGCTAGTTGATGATGTAGGAGGCAATACTGCCTAACGTGGCATTGTGAATATTGCTTTCATCTTTGGTTTTATCATTTGTTCTAAATGGCCTGATGAAGTACTTGGCTTTTTTTTTTTTTTGTTTTACTCTATTGTCAAGTGGGTGGGTGAAAATTTCTGAAAATGTCCAGGCGTGGCTTTGTTCAATTATTGTCCAATAACTGCAGCACAGTGGCCTGTGAAACTGATTGCTCTTTGTTTATTGTGTCAACACAGCTTTCAAATAATGGAAATAAAAATAGGACTCGTATTTTGTAAGGAATTGTTTGTTTTTGTGGAATAATACGCAGCCCTCGAACTTGTCACTAATTGTTTCCAGCTTGCAAATTTGCGCATTAAATTCGTCTAAGGTCCAATCCAACGCATAGCCATTTTTACTTTACATGAAACTTAAAGAACTTTTTCTTAAGTTCGGTTTCAATAGCAGAAATGCTGGCTTGTGAGCGTAGATTGAATTTTGCATATTATTAATACAGTAATACTAACCACTTCTCCAGTAATTTGCAACTGCTGAAAACTAAAAACCAGGTATATAGTTACATTAGTCTCGCACGTGGGCCCGCACTAACTTATATGATTGATGATATCAACCCCTGGCCCCACTTACCTGTAATTCCAACTTTTTTAAATCCAACAAAAATCAAATCAAATCAAATGTCGACATTCCCAAGATGCTTACATCACCCCCATTTCAATATTTTCCTTATTCAACAACTCTTTCTCCCCATTTTCAAAATTATATGAATCAAATGCAGTAAAATCTACACAATCTCATATTAGAAGATTTAAAATTGGGCAGCCACAAAAAACGGCAGACCACTTGGTAATAACATTACGAGTCTCAACTATTACTAGTACTGCCTCAAAACCATGATCTATCAAACTCAAACAGCAAAGGTAAACAATGTGTGCAAAAACTAGACCTCCATCCATGGCTGCTATAAGATAATCACACATACACAGCTCTTTACTAATAGATGAAGCTCAAAGATGTTTCCTTTTGCTCCCTGTTTCATCGATCACGGTATCTATAGATAACAATTTTCCGGGTTTTTTTCACCCGGCATTTTCGGATAGTTCCAAACCATCCTCGATGATGGACTTCTCGGTAATTTTCTCCATTTCTTCATCATTCATTATCTCCTCAGATCGGCAACTTAGACTGCAAAATGCTTTTTCCCCTCTGCAAGAAAACAAAACAACCAAAACTCAACTCAATAACGCGATTTAATGAAAAAACGGGATTAATTTAGAGGAGTCGAGGGATAAACCTATAGATGTAAATATCTTTAGTTCCATCTAATTTCTCGTTGCAATGATAGCAAAACTTCAAGAAATCATCTGAGGGAAATGGAGTTAGAGTTACAACATTTGCTTGAGGAACTGGAATTCTAGGTTCCTTTGCTTCACAACCCAAGATGGAATCTCCATATATATGGGTTTTTTTCCGGTTTGGACCATGTGAAATTACACAAGTATAATCCTCAGAAAGCTCAATCTCACTAGCAGATAGACCACCAACAAATTCACTGGTTGAGCCAGTAGATTTAGGTGTAGAGTTCAAATCTAGTTCTAAATTAGGATTGCAATTAGGACTAGCCCTAGGTTTAAAGTTTCGGGTAAGTGTGGAAAATGACTTACAGGAGTCCAATGAACAAGACCTGATTTTTCCAAAATAGTCAGGCTCTAATGGGGCATCTCCAATCTCAAAAACAACATCAGAGCTGCCCTTAACAAGGGGAGATTTAAGGGTATTTTGAGGGAAAATTGCAAAATTTCTAGGCAAAGATTTCGGTGCCTCGAAAGAATTAGCATTGGTTTGAAAGTATGGAGCTTTGATCCTAACTTTCTGACCCAAAAGAATGTTCTTGCTCTCAGAAGATTCTAGAACAACTTTTCCAGAACCTTTGAGATCAACATCAAGAGAATTCAGAATACTTAACCCAACTTTACTTGAGTCCCAACTCTTATGGCTCCCATAAAGTTTCGATCTTTGGGACCTATAGGAATTCCCCAAATTGGAAAAAAACCTAAAATCTAAAGGAGATGTAGGGCTTATAACAGAATCACAATCTGAAATACCCCTAGGACTCAAACCAATAAACAAGCCAGGAGCAGTGAAAAAAGAGTTTGCTTTGTGATTGAAACCCAGAGAATCATCAGACATTGTTAAGGTTAAGTGACCCATCTGTTGATCTTTAAGGTGTGACCTGGTTCTCTCCCTCAACATTACTCACCCCTTTTATCTGTAATAGACATAAACAAAGAAATCAGCTCTATAGTTCTGGAAAATAATCAAAACCAGCAGCAATTTTACTTATCTAGTCTTGAACCATTGAAGATATGATTGAAATTTCAAAAAATACCCAGACTAATGGACAGCTTGATTATAACATAAACGCAGTTTGATTGAACAAAGATCAATTTTGGGCAATACCCTAAAAAAACTTCCAATCAACAAAATCAGCAAAGATCAAATGAAATTAGTCAGATTAAACACAATCCACTTCATTTTGTACATGCAATTGAAAAGCCCACCGACAATGCAAAATGAGATAATCAAAGATCATAAGAAATGAAATCAAACCTGGGTTTCCAAGGGAAAAATGACGGAAAAGAGAAGAGACCCAAAAGGAAAAGATGGTTTGTGTAATATAATCTAAGAGTCGAAGCTTACACAGGACTCTCTCTTTCTCTCAAAATCAGCGAACAAGTGAGCTTCTGAAATACTCCATACTGTTTCCGTGTGGCAGCAATTATACTTTTTTAATTTTATGTGAGAGAGTGGAAATGTACGTATAAAAATACAGTCTTTGCCCACAGATTTCTATTTCTACTTCACCTACTTTCTTCTACCTATACATAATAATCCTTCCTTTCCCTCTCTCTTTCTTTTGTCATTTTCTCTCCACCTCTTTTATTTTACCCATTTTTTTGTTTCTATTATTCTATTCAGTTATTATTGCTTTTTAAGAATAAATGGTAAGAATTAAGCCTCTGGTTCAAGTGACAAACAGTTTGATATTATTTAAGTAAGGTCTTAAATTTAAATTTTAGTGTATGCAGAAAATCCTTATTGGAAGACTCACCCATCACAATCAGATGTGCGACCCGAATCAAATCTAAATATAGTCAGAATAAAGTTTCGGTGAACGAGGTTGGTGTCTCGCAAAGTAGTAAGCATTTGCTTTTTCTTCATTTCCAACATTAAACTAAAGTTAAGGTGTTTAGTTACTATTGTTTCTAACTATTACAAGATGAAAAAAATTACCAGCAATTACTAGATGCAAAAACAACAGTTAACATAAACATATAAATCAAACAACACTAAATTATATTTTAAAGGAAATTAAATTGCTACTTCAACACCAATTGGTACATCTAGAAACAATGGATGAAATTGTTACTTCAAAATTTTTTTTAGACTTTTTGAATGTCATTAATAACCTCATTATCTGAAAAAATAATAAATGACCAATACCAAACTAAGCAATTTTGAATATGATTGTGTGAAGCACGATCATCCGTATAGTTAAAAATTTATATAATTATAGATTTTTGAAGAAGGCTGGGTTTTGCTAAATGAGCTTGTACTGGATGAGTTCAGTTAAATTTTAAAAATATTTTTTCTTTTTACATTTAAACTTAATTTATCATATCTAAGAAAATAAAATTGAAACTTTAATTGCATTTATAAAGTTAAAATAATTTATAAACCGTTTTAATTGTCCAGATTTAACTGCAATTTTTTATTTTAAGTTAAAACTAGTATAGTATCCGTGCGATGCACGGATAGGTCATTCGTAATAAGTATATTAATGATAAGTAAGTCCAAACTTCAAAAAAGCTGTTATATAGTACATATTTTATTTCATTAAAGTAGGCACTGACTCTATTATTCGACATATCAAGTAGCGATGTTACACATCTATTCCTACAAAACCAAAATAACACACAAAAGTTCAAAATTAACGTATATTTAAATTAAAAATACAATTATATTTTATAATTTTTGTGTTGATTTGTTTCAACTTCCAAGTATGTAAAATAGATATTTTGTGTTCAGTTGAAAAAACACTAACCTGTATGAATCCATAACAACAAATATTATAAACGTTTATCTCGATAGCTTCCGTGCTTATCAAACTCGTGTAGTCTTCCATTTTTACTATATATACTTTGATACAAAAGTTTATATTGATTGTGAAAATTGGCCACAATTTATAAGTGTATAATAATAACTGTAATTCACCTAATTAATTATTTCCTTATAAAAAATAGTTATTGCTATTTATCATTATCTTTTTTCTAAATCAAACGTATTCGGGAAATATATTAAAATCTGTTCAATATTAAATTAATGCTTTTGATTCAAGAAGCATTAATTTAATATTGATTTAAATTTATGAACAAATATTCAATTTAATAATTATTGTAGACGGAAATAAAATCTGCTCATATATAGTGTAAAATCAATTGAAGTAAAGAAAAGCTCTTATATCTCAACAAATAATTGAAAAAGTTAGCAATAACATATCAAATATTCACATTGGTAAAAAAAATAAGAATCAACTTGTAAAAAAAATTTCAAATAGTTGGGCAATATGAATAATAAATTAAAATTTAAAACATATGACTCTATTGATTATAATCCTATTTAAGAATTAATGCGACTCTTTTTTCCTAATCAAATATTTTATTATTATTATTATTATTATTATTATTATTGTTGTTGTTATTATTATTATTATTATAATTTTATTTTAATTTTATATTTTGGTATTGTTATAATTATTATGAATATAACTGAAATATAATTTTTATTGTATATATATATATATATATATATATATATTTGTTATTTTGATTTTATTCAATAAAAATAATTAATAGTTTATTTGTTATTAATACTGTTTGTAGTTAATTTCATCATTTATTATTCATGGTAAGTAAAATAAATTAGTAATCTATATATGTAAAATGTATAAGGGTAAATTTTTTTAAAAGGTATAAGGGTAAAAGAATCTTTTAGGACTTCAGTTTCATCATTTATTATTCATTGTAAGTAACATTAATTAGTAATTTATATATGTAAAAGGTATAAGGATAAGTTTTTTTAAAAGGTATAAGGGTAAAAGAGCCTTTTAGGACTTCATTGCTTTTATATATCATGTAAAATCAATTAAAGTAAAGAAAGTTCTTATATGCCAACAAATAATTGGAAAAGTTAGCAATAAGTAACATATCAAATATTCACATTGGTAAAAAAAATAAGAATCAACTTGTAAAAATAAATTCCAAACAGTTGGACAATATGAAGAATAAATTAAAATTTAAAAAATATGACTCTATTGATTATAATCCTATTCAGGAATTAAGGTGACTTTTTTTCCTCATTAAATATTTTATTATTATTATTATTATTATTGTTATTATTATTATTATTAAAATTTTATTTCAATTTTATATTTTTGTATTGTCATGATTATTATGAATATAACTGAAATATAATTTTTATTATTTTTATATATAGATTTATTATTTTGATTTTATTCATTAAAAAATAATTTATAATTTATTTGTTATTAATATTATTTGTAATTAGTTTAATCATTTATTATTTATGGTAAGTAACATTAATTAGTAATCTATATATATAACGTATAAGGATAAATTTTTTTAAAAAAGTACAAGGGTAAAAGAGTCTTTTAGGACTTCAGTTTCATCATTTATTATTTATAATAAGTCACATTAATTACTAATTTATATATATAAAAGGTATAAGGGTAAAAGAGTTTTAATACTTCATTACTTTTATACATGGAACACCAATAAATTTTTTAAATTTCGGAGAAAAAATGAGAAAAGAATCAATAGTCGTCTTCCCAATGTTGACATGTATATTAGTATTTGATAGATGTTTGACATTAATTGTCATACACCAAAACTTATAGCCACAATGTTGAGTGATGGTTATTTTTGTATATTTTTATAGGATAATTGGACATATTAGGTTTTGATAACTTGTTTTAATTTTATACGCTTGTTGACTTTATTTAAGTGAAAATGAAGTCGGTATGTTTAGAGTATTTAGCAGGGATGTAAAGAATGGAATGCATTGAACTGAATCGAATTTATTTCGATTTGATTTTGGCTTGTAAAATTTTTGAAAATCGGGTTTCGATTCATCTCGATTTTTGTAGATGCTCAATGTTCAACATTGAAACTGACTGAATAAATTAATAAATATTATATTGTAGTATATATTTATATTATATCTAATATCCTAATTATATTGATAATATTTAACATACTAATTAATGAACATAATAACTGTCGGTCCCTATGTGTATACTCAATGAGTCGGGGGGTGAATAACTCACTCAAAAAACTTAGTAAACTTTTTCGCGACAATATTGAGCTATGCTGAGTAGGTCAGCTGGCTGAGTGAAATTCTGGAAAAACTTCAAAGTTAAGGACACAGAAATTTTTATACTGGTTCAACAACCTGTGCTTACATCCAATCCCAAGAGAGTGTCTCGGCTTTAATCCACTAATCTCAACTCCTTTACCTTAGGCGGAGAAGCCTTTCACAAATTCCCCAATTACAGTAAATACCGTCCAAACTGCAATCGCTCACCCGCTGAGTAGAATACCCTCTTCTATCAGCAACTCAATAAGAGTCTAAACAAGAGCTGGATTCAACTTATAAAATATTGATACAGTTACAATAATCAAATATTATAAATCAATGAGCCATTCTATTCTCTCTTGTTCTAAAGCAGATTCTGGTTGAGTAGTGCTTTCTTGATTAAACTTCTTTAGAGCTAGTAAATTGGCAGAGTTTTAGCTTCTGAGAAATTCAGGAGTAATCACCAAGTTCTAACGCTTGCCTTCTTGCTCCTTTTATTGTGGGGGATCAAGAATGTAGTCGTTGAACTTACTTCGGCATCTTCTGAATTTGACAGGTCATCTATTCACCCTTTGCTTCTTCAAATCAATCCGTTAAGAGATAGAATCTCACCGTTGTGAGATAGAAAATCAATTCATTAGAGACAGATTGAAATTCGAGCTTCAATTTAAATTCTTTGTCGTTTGATGCCAGTCTTCCGCTAGAGAGAACTCGCGTTGACTTGTCACGTGTCTTCTTCCCATTCTTTCTGGTAATCTAATAGATTGTAGAGTGTGCGATACTATGTTGTTGATCTGCAGAATTGCCCAAATTAACAAATGACTTTTTGCAACTTGAATATGGAAGAGTTTGTCATTTTCTTCATTAAACTGGGTCTTGCCAAGCCATTTATTCTCTTTGTCTTTGTCTCATTAATGTCCTACAAAAAGCAACACTAAAAGTAAAGATCCCATTTTTCCTTAAATGGTAAAGTCAGTACTTTTGACAGACATAAAATAACTCAGCAAAATAATATACCATAAAGCACAGCTGAAGCAAAATCTAAATACCTAGCGCTGAGTGAATATTAGTTTATCAGAGACTAAAGTAGATACTCAGCCCAGAACACTCAGAGTTAAACTACATAGTTAGGTCAGCGGAGACACGAAATTCTAAAATTGAATTTACTAACTCCCATACAACCATAGACTATTTAATTTAACATCATTATTGATTTAATTAACCCATTCTTAACTCAGTAATGCTTATGTTTTGATCATAACAATTAAGTTTAGTTTGAGTTAATTAAATCAATAATGATGTTAAAATAAATAGTCTATGGTTGTAAAGGAAATTAGTAAATTTGAGGGTAGAATTTCACGTCTCCTCTAACCTAGCTATTTAGTTTAACTCTGAGTGATATGGGCTGAGTATCTACGTTAGTCGCTGACTAAATAATATTCACTCAGCACTTGATATTTAGATTTTGTTTCAGCGGCGTGCTTTACGATTATATATTTCGCTGAGTTATTTTAAGTCTGTCAAAGCTGCTGGCTTTACCATTTATGGTAAAAAGGGATCTTTACTTTTACTGTTGCTTTTTGCAAGACATTAATGAGATAAAGACAAAAAGAATTAATGCCTTGACAAGACTCAGAATAATGAAGAAAATGTCAAAATCTTCCAATTCAAAGATGTAAAAAGTCATTTGCCATTTTGGGCTTGTAGATCTACCAACCTAGTATCATGCGCTCTACAACATGTCAGAATACCAGAGGGAATGGGAGGAAGACACATGGTAAGTCAGCGCCAGTTCTCTCTAACGGAAGACTGACATCAAACGACAAAGGATTCAAATTGAAGCTCGAATCTCAATCTAACGGATTGATTTTCTATCTCACAACGGTGAAATTCTATCTCTTAACGGATTGATTTGAAGAACCAACGAGTGGATAGATTAGCGGTTAATTTCAGAAGATGCCAAAGTAAGTTCAATGGCTACTTTCTCATTGCAACTATAAAAGGATCGAGAAGGCAGGCGTTAGAACTTTGTGATTACACCTGAATTTCTCAGAAGCTAAATCTCTGTCAAAATACAAGCTTTAAAGAAGTTCAAGCAAGAAAGCACAACTCAACGAGAATCTACTTTAGAACAAGAGAGAATAGAATAGATCATTCATTTGTAGTATCTGATTATTGTAACTGGATCAATGTTTTATAAGTTGAATCCAGCTCTTGTTTAAACTCTTAGAGAGTTGCTGATAGAAAAGGGTATTCTAGTCAGCGGGTGAGTGATTGCAGTTTGGAGGGTACTTACTATAATTGGAGAATTTGTGAAAGGTTTCTCCGCATAGGGTAAAGGAGTTGAGATTAGTGAATTAAAGCCTAGACACTCTCTCGGGACTAGATGTAAGCACAGATTGTCAAACCAGTATAAAAATCTCTATATCCTTTACTTAGTTGCATTTCCCAGAATTTCACTCAGCCAGCTGACCTTACTCAGCAAAGCTATAATTTCACCCCCCTCTGACTTAGTGAGTGTATGCATAGGAACCAACAAGTGGTATCAGAGCAGTTCTAATTTCACAGATTTCACAATCATTGAGATAAAGACCATGGCGTACAAAGGAGAATCTAGTGGAAGAGCCCAAACTTATATTCCACCGAAAGGCATGTCAGTCACCAAGCCTCCAACAATGGAGAGCATTATACTTATTGGAAGAACCAGATGAATAATTTCATCCAGTCACAAAGCATGCATGCTTGGATGGCTATTGTAGAAGAGCATATGTTCTTACCATCGTAAAGAACGGAGTAAAGGTTGATAAATACTCTGATGAGTGGGACAGTCAGGAATTGATTAGACTGAAAGAAAATGCAGTTGCTATCAAATATCTTCATTGTGCTCTTGATGCAACTGAGATTAATCGCATTTCAGGATGCGAGACTGCCAAAGAGATATGGAAGAAGTTGAAAGTGACTTATGAAGGTACTGATAAAGTGAAAGAGTCCAAGATCAATATCCTTATGAGGGATTATGAGTGGTTCTACATGAAACCCAAGGAGGATATTTCTAACATGAACACCAGATTCATGAATATAGTCAATGAGCTGAAAAGACTTGGTAAGACCTTCATAGAAGAGACTGTCAAGAAGATCCTTAGAAGCTTGACTCAAGAATGGGAAGCAAAGGAGTGCCATTGAAGAAGCTCATGTTTAGAAGACCTATAAGTTTGATGGGCTGATGGGAACCTTGCTGACTTATGAGATGTCCTTAAAACAATCTAAAGATGAGTTCAAGAAGCACATGCATAAGTAAAAAGAAAGCTCACGTAGAGCTGTTGTTCTGAGAGCTGATGACGCTGAAGAAGATTCCTCTGAGGAAGGATATCAAGAGGACAGAAAAGAAGAAATAGCACTGATGACCAAGAATTTTAGAAGGTACTTGGGAAAAGATTAGAATTTTTAAAAGTTCAGAAAGACAGGTAAGTATAAGAAGGGAGCAGATGATAAACCATGAAAGGAGTATAACAAAGAGCATAACAAAGATATCGAATGCTTTGAATGTGGTGAAAAAGGGCATATTCAGTCTAGCTGTCCTAAAGCTAAGAAGGATAAATCCAAGAAGAAGAAGAGCAAGAAAGCCCTCGCTGCTACCTGGAGTGACTCTGAACAAGAGTCATCATCCTTAGATGAAGAGGCATAAGATTCTACCAATTCATGTCTCATGGCTAAGGATGATCTTCCCAACTCAGAGTTAGCTAACCAACCATCTAGTTCTATTATCAATCAATCAGCTGACTAGAGTAGAGATAAAGGAAATCACACTAATACCAATTCAGAAGAAATGAAGTTTGGGATCTGGTGGAGAAACCCAAAGGCAAGTCAATAATTGGCACTAAATGGGTTTTCAAGAACAAGTTAGATGAAGCTGGAAATGTTGTCAGAAATAAGGCAAGATTAGTTGCTCAAGGCTACAATCAACAAGAAGGCATTGACTATAGAGAAACATTTGCACCAGTAGTAAGACTTGAAGCCATAAGAATTCTCTGTGCTTTTGCTTCCTATATGAATTTCAAGTTGTTTCAAATGGATATTAAGAGTGTATTTCTTAATAGTTATATTCAAGAGGAAGTCTATGTCAGACAGCCCCCAGGCTTTGAAGATCCAAAGTTTCTAGACTATGTCTTCAAGCTGAAGAAGGCTCCATATGGACTGAAACAGGCTCCAAGAGTTTTGTATGAGAGACTGACTAAATTTTTACTCAGAAAAGGTTATGTCAGAGGGAAAGCAGATACAACTATATTTATTAAGAAGAAGCATCAAGATGTGTTGCTAGTCCAAATATATGTTGATGATATTATATTTGGAGCAACTGATGAAAAGCTATGCAAAGAGTACAGCCAGCGGATGAAGAAAGAGTTTGAAATTACAATGATGGGAGAGCTTAATTTCTTTCTTGGTTTGCAAATTAAGCAAGGAAAAGATGGAATCTTTATCAGCCAAGCTAAGTATGCCAAGGAAGTACTCCAGAAATTTAACATGGATAAAACCAAACCAATGTCAACACCCATGGCCACTAATACTATTCTGAGTAAAGATGAGAAAGTTAAACCTGTAGAGAGTAAGCTCTACAGAGGTATTATTGGTTCTCTACTTTACTTAACTGTTAGTAGGCCTAACATTCAATATGTTGTATGTTCTTGTGCAAGATATCAAGCTGATCCTAAAGAATCTCTAAGCACTATTGATGCAGGATTATGGTATCCAAGTAATGCAGATTTCACTCTGAGAGGATACACAGATGCTGACTATGGAAGAGACAAGCTTGAAAGGAAAAGCACCACAAGAGGTTGTCATTTCCTTGGTGATTATCTTGTAACATGGTATAGCAAGAAGCATACTTACGTGGCTCTGAGTATAGCTGAGGTTGAGTACATGGCTGTAGAAAGCTGTGTAGCATAACTGCTATGGATTAAGCAGCAATTAGAGGATTATGGTATAAACTCTAAGTGTCTTGAAGTCATGTGTGATAACAAGAGTGCAATTGGCCTATCCAAGAATCCGATTCAATATAGCAGGATGAAGCATGTCAACATTAGACATCACTTCATAAGGGATCATATACTAAAAGGTGAAGTCAAGCTCACATACATTCCTACTGAAGAACAACGAGCTGACATATTCACAAAGCCCACTAGAAATGATCAATTCAATACTCAGAGAGAGCTGATCGGAATGTCTAATCCAATTTGAAGAAATACACTCCACTCTGACCTATTTTGAAGCTGACTAAATTAGGGCACACTCCGAGCTTCTGCGAATTAGGTTAAGTATTTCTTTTTGGCGCTTGAATTTTGGATACATCATTAAATTGCCACTGGTTTCTCTTTCAATTCAAAACTGATAGAAACGGTAGCAAGTTATGAAAAGATCCATATTCAGTAGCAGTTATCCCGTGTTTCTCGCTTTCATTAATCCTAAGGCATACTCTATGCAATCTCACCGTTTAATTTTTAGACCATGGAGTATGAGTCGTACACGTAGCCTTGCAAGACTTAATGAAGAGACTTTAGATATTTAATGAGAAATTCAGAAAGATGAAAGGTTACTTTACCAAATTTCTTCTTCTGCAATTTCCCTCTCTAAATCCCCAGTTCGCTAATTCTTCTTCAAGCTACTTCAGTGACGAGTTCATGGGGAAGAAAATCTGATCTATTTGTGAGGGATGAGAATGATACTTGTTGGATTCTACAAGAAATCATATTGCTCAAATAGTGGTAGGAATCAATAAAATCGAAGAACTGAATATTCTAGTAGGAACCAAATACTCGCCTACCAAATGGTGTTCTATCGAAGGAGCTAAAGTGAAGGAGCCAACTACAATAGATATGATGAGTTTCTCAAGTGATGGCAGGTTTGGTAAATGGACGCGGTAAAATCACCTCAGGGGATTCTTTGAGATGCCTAGTGGTTGTTATGAACAGGTGGTGAAGAGATTCTATCATGGAATTCATATGGTAGAAGGTCAGAAGAATCTGTTTGTTACCACGATGATGGGGAGGAAAGTCTATGTTACCCCCAAATTGATTGCTGGGCTACTAGGGATGCGAGAGAGAGGGCTTAGAATGTGAGTGATAAATGATGAAGACTATATTGATATCCCCATTGATTATGTAGTCCCAGAAGATTATAAGGTAGGTGAACTGATAGCTTTTATGTTCACCAAAGAAGGGAAGCAGGCACATGAGCTTGTCACTAAAGTTCTATTACCCAAAACAAGCTCTATTAGAAGCTGTTCTAAGTTTGAGAGGGTATTCATCTATGCTATGACCCATGGCATGAGCATCAATTGGCCCATGGCCATATTACAGAGATTTCTAAAGGTCACCAAGCATATGGTGTATGGACAGTTGGTAATGGAGATGTGTAGAGCTTATGAGCTAGATTTAGAAGGATAGGAAGCAAAAAGCAACACTCAGCTGAAGATAATTGAGTCAAGAGTCCTGAGAAATACTCACTTTCATAGACTAAGAGCCAATGAGAGACCTGCCAACACCAAGTATATTATGTTCAAGAGGATGCCAAGGCTATAATTACCATAAAGCCTATCAAGCCTAAAGAAGAGGACTTGACCTTGGATGCCTTTGTGGCAAGTGAGATTGAGCGAATTACCAAGCTCAGAGTTGAGAAAGGAGAGGATGTGTCTGAGATGAAGGCTGCAAAGAAGGAGGTCAGGAGTGACTCCAAGAAGGAAGAAAAGAAAGGGAGCTCAGCGAGCTCAGTTCTAGTAGTTATTCCTAAAAAGACTAGATCATCAAAGAGAACTAAGGAAGAAAAGCCTCGTGAGCTGACTCTGAATGAGATTGAGGAAGAAAAGCAAGCTGAAGAGGAGTTAAGAGAGGAAATGCCCCTGAAGAGGGAGAAGAAGAGGAAAGTTACTGATGCCCAGTTAGATAAGGGGACTACTAAGGGTAAGGAAGCTACATTAGTTCCTATACCCCAAGTAGGTCAGCCTAAAAGAAAGCTCATGGTAAAGAAAAGGGACTGGAATAGTCCAAGATTTAGAGGAGGCTGAGAGAGTGAAAGTGGCTGAGGAAGAGAGAATCAGGAAGTGGCAGGAGGAGATTGAAGCTGAGATTAGGAGGAAGGCTGAGGAAGCGGCAGCTAGAGTTAAGACTGATGTAGAGAAAATTTTGTAGTCTCTTGTAGCTAGCTTGGCTGAGAAAGAAGTACCGGTAGTTATGGAGGAGATGATTGGTGCTCTTGAAGGTATTAAAAATCTAGAAGAGTAGGAGGAGGAAGATGACATAGTAGAGGTTGAGACTATGGAATTTAATGTACTGAATCTAACCAGTAGGTCACTCTAACTGCTGAGGAAGTTAAAGAAGCTAAGAAGGAGAGGAGAAAAGGTCTGTTAAAGAGGATGAAGGTAGTAATAGATGAAGATAAGGATGATTTAGAGGACAATGAAGAAGCTGTAGTTGAGTACGGAGCTCAGTTGACTAAGGAATCTCAATCTCAGCTCAGCAAGTCCGCTGCTGAAGATGCTGATGAAGAGAAGGAGAAGGAGAACCCAAAACCATTCATTTTCCTAAAACCATCTATCCAAACACCACTCTCACCTACACCTATCTCTGTCGTACCCTTACTTGAAAACCAAACACCATCCACATCCACCTCTGACCAAACACCTCACCCAGACTCTGACCAAATAGCCATCATCCCATATCTTTCACCCATTAGATCTCCTGTGCATGAATCACTTCTTTTGGAAGGACCAGTTATAAGGGGTCCTCCTATCATTATTGAGGAGATTCTAGAAGAGCCACAACAACCACAACCACCACAACAACCATAACCACAAACCCAATTCAACCCCTAAGCTGAGTTATTGGGAGACATAAGGAGGATGGGGAGAGTAAGTATTCCAGGACTAGGGATAGATGCAGAAATTGATGCTGAGATAGCAAAATCATTATTGTCTGAGGATGTCCTGAGGAGAATAGCAAAGGCTGTGGAGCCAGTGCAAGGTTTTCTAGAGGCTGTTGAAGAGATGAAAGCCCACTTCAAGTCAGTCCCTACCCATTTCTCATTGGTGAAGGCAATCGTATCCCATGTGTTGCCTTTGTTATCTATTGTAGGTAGGAAAGCTGATTACTTGAAGATGGAAGTTGCAGAACTCAAGCAAAAAATGGAAAAGATATATGAGATTAACTGCAAAGTGCTAAATGATGAAAGGGATTTCAGAAACTCAATGATTGACAAGTTTAATCCCTTACTAGAAGCCATGCATGCAGTTTTGGATGGGTACAACATTTTAAGAAAGGAGAATGAGGCAAATACTTCCAAATTATATGCAGTTATTGATGGAATCATTGCATTAAGTACTGTAGTCTTCAAGCAAGGCAATTCAAATATGCTAACCCAGATGAGAGGAGATATCTTGAAAGGAGTCAAGGACTCAGAGGGAGAAGTGCTTAAAGCCTTGAAAAGGCTCAATATTTCTGATGCTTTGAATAGTGATATCATTATTGCAAATACTGAACTAGAGCCTACACTTCATCAGAAGTTTGGTCGCATCAGGGATTAAATCAAACAGGTTCATGTTAATGTCATTAATGATGGAGAAGCACTTGATAAGATTCATGATGAAGTTACTACTCATATTAGGAGCACTCCCATGCTAGAGCGCATTCTAACAGAGCACAATCAAGCAAAGGCTCTGACTAGTCTCGCCCAAATTTTCTAAGAAGGACTGAAAGCTCAGTATCAGGTCAATTTGTCTAAATCCCGTGCCTTAGTAGGCTTATTTGCCTTTCTCAAAGAATAAGAAGCTATATCGCAAGAAATATATGAGCTGTTGGTGCAGAACTTCTCAACCAATATTTATGGTCAGCTTGAATCTTTTGAAAAGTCTCTAAGCTTGTTTGATCATCGAGCCCAAGCCATTTTAGATGCAATGGTAATGGGGGAGAAGGATCGTGAGAAGCGTGAGCAGAAGGAAAGGGGAAGAGAATAGAGGATTGATGAATTCTCATATAATTTGTCCAAGGATCTGGAGCGCATTCAAAGAGAATATCATGAGACAAGGAAAAGGAAAGGCAAGGAGATTATGATGACCAAAGAGAAGAAATCAAGATGGGATCAGCAAATCTATAAGGAAAGAAGAGCAAATCTAGGAGGACCACCTATGCTTAAATAGAATAGAATCTTTGTAATCGTTAGAGCTCACTATAAAACTTAGTATAGATTAACTCATCATTGTCTGAACTCAAGTTATTTGTTAATGAAAGATTACATGTTTTGTTCTATTAAGATCTTCTCAACTTCTTATATTTTATGTTGCATATATATGTGTTGATCTGTTTGCAGAAATATAAGAGAAGTGTTGAGAAATGCTGAACTCAGAGAAGTCAAGGATTATGGGGGAGTTAGCATTCACTCTAAGCAGATTGAGATGCTGAATAAAAGATATATCAAGTATAAGTATAAGGTAACTCTGATCTAGATACCTTATTGATTTACTTCTCACTCAAGTTAATCACCATTTATCAAAATGGGGGAGATTGTTGAACCAAGCACGAGTTTGACTGACTCAGTAGTGGTTAAGTGTTGATCATAACAATTAAGTTCAGTTTGAGTTAATTAAATCAATAATGATGTTAAAATAAATATTCTATGGCTATAAAGGGAATTAGTGAGTTCGATGGTAGAATTTCATGTCTCCGCTAACCTAGCAATTTAGTTTAACACTAAGTGATCTGGGCTGAGTATCTACGTTAGTCACTAAGTAATATTCACTCAGCACTTGATATTTAGATTTTATTTCAGCTGTGAGCTTTACGATTATATATTTCGCTGAGTTACTTTAAGTCTGTCAAAGCTGTTGACTTTACCATTTATGGTAAAAAGGGATCTTTGCTTTTAGTGTTGCTTTTTGCAGGACATTAATGAGACAAAGACAAAAAGAATTAATGCCTTGACAAGACTCAGAATAATGAAGAAAATGACAAAGTCTTCCAATTCAAAGCTGCAAAAAGTCATTTGTCATTTTAGGCAATTCTGCAGATCTACCAACCTAGTATCGCGTGCTCTACAACATGTCAAAATACCAGAGGGAATGGGAGGAAGACACATGGCAAGTCAGTGCGAGTTCTCTCCAACGGAAGATTGGCATCAAATGACAAAGGATTCAAATTGAAGCTCGAATCTCAATTTAACGGATTGATTTTCTATCTCATAATGGTGCAATTCTATCTCTCAATGAATTGATTTGAAGAAGCAATGGGTGGATAGACTAGCTGTTAATTTTAGAAGATGCTAAAGTTCAATAGTTACTTTCTCAATCCAACTATAAAACGAGCGAGAAGGAAAGCGTTAGAACTTTGTGATTATACCTGAATTTCTCAGAAGCTAAATCTCTGTCAAAATACAAGCTTTAAAGAAGTTCAAGCAAGAAAGCACAACTTAGCGAATATTTACTTTAGAACAAGAGAGAATAGAATAGATCATTCATTTGTAATATCCGATTATTGTAACTGGATCAACATTTTATAAGTTGAATCCAGCTCTTGTTTAAACTCTTAGAGAGTTGCTGATAGAAGAGGGTATTCTAGTCAGCGGGTGAGCGATTGTAGTTTGGAGGGTACTTACTGTAGTTGGGGAATTTGTGAACGGCTTCTCCACCTAGGGTAAAGGAGTTGAGATTAGTGAATTAAAGTCGAGACTCTATCTCGGGACTGGATGTAAGCACGGGTTGCCAAGCCAGTATAAAAATCTTTGTGTCCTTTACTTAGTTGCATTACCCAGAATTTCACTCAGTAAGCTGACCTTACTCAGCGGAGCTATAATTATCGCGAAGAAGTATCATAAGTTCTTGAGTGAGTCATTCACCTCCCCCTACTCTGACTCAGTGAGTGTATGGATAGGGACCAATAGTTATGATCAAAACTTAACCACTACTGAGTCATCCATTGAGTTAGTCCAAACATGTCCTTGGTTCAACAATCTCCCCCATTTTGATCAATGGCAATTACTTGAGCGAGAATTAAATCAATAAGATATTTAGATCAAAGTTACCTTATACACATGCTTGATATAACTTTGTTCAACATCTTTATTTTGCTCAAAGTGAATGTTCACTCCCCCATAATCCTTGGTTCTTCTGAGTTCAGCATTCCTCAACACTTCTCATATATTTCTGCAAAAAGATCAACACATATATATGCAGCAGAAAATATAAGAAGTTAAGAAGATCTTAACTTAGAATAGAATAAGTAATCTTTTTATAAATGAATAACTTGAGTACAGATAACAAAGAGTTAATCTATACTAAGTTTCACAATAAGCGCTACGGATTACAACATTCTATTCTACTTAGGCATTGGTGGTCCTCCAAGATTAGCTCTCCTTTCTTTATAGACTTGCTGATCCCATCTTGACTTCTTTTCCTTAGGCAGTGCGATCTCCTTGCCTTTCCTCTTTCTTTTCTTAGTATACTCTCTCTGAATGCGCTCTAGATCCTTGGATAAATTATATGAGAATTTATCTACCCTCTGATCTCTCTCTTTCTTCTTGCTCATGCTTCTCGCGATCTTTCTCCCCTATTGCCATTGCATCTAAAATGGCCTGGACTTGATGATCAAACGAGCTCAGAAAAATTTAAAAGTCTTGAGTTGACCATAGATATTGGTTGAAAAGTTCTGCACTAACAACTCATAGATTTCTTGTGAAATACATCATGTTCTCTGAGAAAAGCGAATAAGCCTACCAAAGCGCATGATTGAGATAGATTGACCTGGTACTTAGCATCAAGTCCTTTCTTGGATATCTGGGTGAGACTGGCCAGAGCCTTAGCTTGATTGTTCTCCCTTAAAATTTGCTCTAGCATGGGAGTGCTTCTGATGTGAGTAGTGACTTCATCATGGATTTGATCAATTGCTTGACCATCATTGAGAATAACTGAATGAACAATTTTGATTTGATCATGAATATGACCAAGTTTCTAATGAAGGGATAGTTCTTGTTTAGCATCTGTCATTACAATATCACTATTCAGAGCATCAGATATGTTTAGCCTCTTCAAAGCTTCGAGTACTACTCCCTCTGAGTTCTTTACTCCCTGTAGCACTTCCTCCTTCACAGTCCTAATCTCAGTGTGTAAACCATGGTGTTTAGTAACAACTGTGATCAGCGCATTGATAGCATTAACAATTGCATCTGGGTGAGTTGTGTTGTCACCATTTTCCTTGCTTAAAATATTGTAGCCATCCAGAACTGCCTGCATTGCTTCTAAGAGGGGATTGAATTTGTCTATCATAGAATTCTTGAATTCCCTCTCGTCATTCAAAACTTTGCAGTTGCTCTCATTAATTTTCTCCATCTTCTTTTTTAGCTCTACAACTTCCATCTTCAGATAGTCAGCCTTCCTACCTGCAACATTTAACAAAGGCAATATGCTGGATGTAATAGCTTTAACCAGTTAGAACTGGATAAGGACTGATCTAAAATGGGCCTTCATTTCCTCAACAGCTTCTACAAACCCTTGCACTGGCTCAACAGCCTTTGTAAGTCTCCTTAGGACCTCCTTAGATAGTAGGCATTTAACAATTTCTGCATCTATTTCAGCATCTGTCCTAAGTCCTGAAAATCTGGCTTTCCCCATTCTCCTTATGTTTCCCAATAGCTCAGCCTGGGGGTTAAATTAAGGTTGTGGTTGTTGAGGTGGTTGTTGTTGAGGTTTTGGAATCTCTTTAATGACTAGAGGCCCTCTGATAATAGGTCCTTCCAATAGCAATGGTTCATGTATAGGAGATCCAACTTGTGATATTAGGGGAATGATGGTTGTTTGGTCAGAGTGAGAGGTGTTTGGTTGGTCAGCGGTGGAAATGGATGGTATTTGGGTTTTAGTTAAAGGTGACAAGGGTGTTTTAGGTGAAAGGTTTGCGAAAAAGAATGGTTCTTGATTCTCCTCGTCCTTCTCTTCAGCACCTTCAATAGTGGACTCGCTAACCCAAGCCTGAGATTGCTCAGTCAGCTGAGCTCCCTGTTCAACTATAACTTCTTCATCCTCCTTATCCTTTAAGTCCCCTTCATCTTCATCAATTACTATCTTTGTTCTCTTCAACAATTCTCTCTTTCTCTCCTTCCTTGCTTCCTTAGCTTCTTCAGTAGTCAAATTGACATGCTGGTCAAATTCAAGCACATCAAATTCAACAACTTCTACTTCCACTACTTCATCTTCCTCCTACTCCTCCTGGCTTTCAATTTTATCCAGGGCTCCTATCATCTCTTCAATAACTTCAGGAACCTCCTTATCAGCTAAGCTGGCTATTGCAGATTCTATAGCTTTCTCAGTATCAGCCTTAGCCTTAGCTTTAGCTTTCTCAGCTCTCCTTTTCATCTCAGCTTATTACTCCTCCTGCCTCGTTCTGATTCTCTCCTTTTCAGCAGCCTTTAATTTTTCAGCTTCATCTATATCCTAGACTACTCCAATTGCTTTCTTCATCATTAATTTCTTCTTGGGCTGGCCTACTTAGGGTACAGGAACTCATATATCTTCCTGTCCTTCAGTAGTCAGTGCATCCAGCTGAGCTTCATCACTTTTTCTCTTCTTCTGTCTCTTCAGAGGCATTTCCTCTCTTAGTTCTTCCTTAGCTTTCCTCTCTTCCTCTTTCTCCTAATGAATTAGCTTACGAGCCTTATCTTCCTTAGTTCCTTTGGCAGATCTGGTCTTTTTGGGAACAGGGACAACTTCAGGAACTGAGCTCGTTGAGTTCCCTTTGTTAACTTCCTTGAAGTCTCACCTAACCTCCTTCTTAATAGCCTTCTTCTTAGCCATATCTTCTCCTCTTTTTGCTCTAAGTTTGGTAATTCTCTCAAGCTCACTGACTACAAAGGCATCCAAAGTTAGATTCTCCTCTTCTAGTTTAATAGGCTTCATTGCCATTATAGGTTTTGGATCCTTGGTTCTGACCTCTCCCTTCTTCAGTTTTATATTCTTGGTGTTTTTGGGCTTCTCATTACATCTCAATCCATGAAAATGAGCATTGCTCAAGATTCTGGGTTTAATCACTTTCAGAGTGATTTTGCTCCTCAACGCCCATTCTTCTAAGTCCAACTCATATGCCTTGCATATCTTTACCACTAAATGTCCATATATCATCTGCTTAAACACCTTTAAGAATCTGTACACAATAGCTAAAGGCCAATTTATGCACATTCCTTGAGTCAGAGCATGAGCAAATTCTCTCTTAAACTTTCAACAGGTTTTAGTTGAAGCTGTCTTAGGCAGTAACACCTTAGTCACAAGCTCATGTGCCTACTTCCCTTCCTTAGTGAACATGGATGCTATGAGTTCACCTACGTTATAGTAAGCGGGGACCTCATAATCAATGGGAATGTCCATATGTTCTTCATCTTTCACAGCATGCATCATGAGCCCTCTCTCACGCATTCCCAGCAATGCATGTATCAGTTTGGGAGTAACATACACTTTTCTCCCCATCAAAGTAGTTACAAAAAGATCCTTCTGTCCTTCAACTAGGTGAATTTTATGGAAGAACCTCAGCACTACCTGCTCATAGCAATCACTAGGTATCTCAAAAAACCCTCTCAAGTGATGTTGGCGCGTCCACTTCCCAAAACTCTCATCAATGGAGGAACTGAGCATATCTACTGTAGTTGGTGGCTCCACTTTAGTTCCTTCCATAAGAAACCATTTTATAGGGATATATTTGGTTCTAGCGGGAATGAACAAATCTCCCCACTTGTTGATTCCAATCGCCACTTGAGCTTTTTCTTGTAATGACCCAAAATGTATACTTATCATTCCTTACAAATAGTGGTTCCTCGGCGTAAGAATTAGATGATCTTCCAGACGTACTTGCCATTAAAATAGCTTGAAGAAGAATAGAGAAATTTGGGGATTTTGGGAAGAAATTTGCAAAAGAGAAATTTGGTAAAGTAACCTTTCTTCTTTCTGAAATTCTCCTTAAATAGCCAAAGACTCTTTGTTAAGTCCTACGAAGCTACGTGTATGACTCATAATCCATGGTCATATTCAACGGTGAGATTACACAGAGTATACCATAGGATTAATGAAAGCGAGAAACACAGGATAACTGCAATTGAATATGGATCGTTTTATAACTTGCTACCATTTCTATCAAGTTTAAATTTGAAAGAAAAATGGTGGCAATTTAATGACGTGTCCAAAATTCAAGCACCAAAAAGAAATACTTAACCTAATTCGCAGAAGCTCAAAGTGTGCCCTAATTTGGTTAGCTTCAAAATTGGTCAGCGGGAAATGTATTTCTTCAAATTGGATTGGACATCCCAATCATCTCTCTCAGAGTGTTGAATTAATCCTTTCCAATGGGCTTTCTAAATATGTCAGCTCATTGTTCTTCAGTAGGAAAGTAGGTGAGCTTGACTTCTCCTTTTAGCACATGATCCTTATGAAGTGATGTCTAATATTCACATGCTTCACCCTGCTATGTTGAATTGGATTCTTGGATAGGTCAATTGCGCTCTTGTTATCACATATGACTTTAAGACACTTAGACTTTATACCATAACCCTCCAATTGCTGCTTGATCCATAGCAATTGTGCCATACAATCTTCTGCAGCCATGTAGTCAGCCTCAGCTATACTCAGAGCCACCAAAGTTTGCTTCTTGCTATGCCATGTTACTAGACAGTCACCAAGGAAATGACATCCTCCTATAGTGCTTTTCCTTTCAAGTTTGTCTCTTCCATAGTCAACATCTGTGTATCCTCGCAGAGTGAAGTTTGCATTACTTGGATACCATAAACCTGCATCAATAAAGCCTAGCAAATACCTGAGAATTCTCTTAACAGCAGCTAAGTGAGATTCTCCGGGTTCAGCTTGATATCTTACATAATAACATATAATATACTGAATGTCAGGCCTACTAGCAGTTAAGTAAAGTAGAGAACCAATAATACCTTTGTAGAGCTTACTCTCTACAGGTTTACCTTCCTCATCTCTACTCAGAATTGTATCAGTGGCCATGGATGTTGACATTGGCTTAGCTTTATCCATGTCAAACTTCTTGAGTACTTCCTTGACATACTAAGCTTGGTTGATAAAGATCCCATCATCACCTTGCTTGATTTGCAAACCAAGAAAGAAGTTAAGCTCTCCCCTCATTAACATTTCAAACTCTTTCTTCATCTGCTGGCTGAACTCTTTGCATAGCTTTTCATTAGTTTCTCCAAAAATGATGTCATCAACATAGATTTGGACTAGCAACACATCTTGATGCTTCTTCTTGATAAATAGAGTTGTATCTACTTTTCCTCTTACATAACCTTTGCTGAGTAAAAAGTTAGTCAGACTGTCATACTAATCTCTTGGAGCCTTTTTAAGTCCATATAGAGCCTTCTTCAGCTTGAAGACATGATCTGGATACTTATGATCTTCAAAGCCTGGGGGCTGTCTAACATAGACTTCCTCTTGAATATAACCATTAAGAAATGCACTCTTAACATCCATCTAAAATAACTTGAAGTTCATATGAGATGCAAAAGCATAGAGAATTCTTATGGCTTCAAATCTTGCTACTGGTGCAAAGGTTTCTCTATAGTCAATGCCTTCTTATTGATTGTAGCCTCGAGGAACTAGTCTGGCCTTATTTCTGACAACATTTCCAACTTCATTTAGCTTGTTCTTGAAAACCCATTTGGTGCCAATGATTGACTTGCCTTTGGGTTTCTCCACCAAATCCCAAACTCCATTTCTTCTAAACTGGTCTAGATTCTCTTACATTGCAATCATCCAGTTGTTATTAAACTCAACATCTTCAAACTTCTTTGGTTCAATCAATGAAACAAATGTTGAATGGCTCATCATTCTGTTCAGCTATCCTCTAGTCAGCACTGAATTTTGCACACTATCAAGAATCTTCTCAACTGGGTGATCTCTCTTTGCTTTGACTTCCTTTGGTAGATCAGGATCAGCTCATTGAGCTACTATCATTGGTTGAGCATCTACATCATCACCAAAGTTGATGGATTGGTCCAAGTCAACATCACAATCTTCCTTTTCTGGTACCGGATCAGGAATAATAATGGGCTGACTGACTGATCCACTGACTTGTTTCTTTTCTCTTTCATCATCACTGGCTTTTTTACCTGAATGATGTTATTAATATAACTAAGAAGTCAACCAAATACATCAAAGTACTCCAGATAAGGTGTGATGATCTAGAAGATGTCAACTCTTCTACCTCACTTGACATCTTATACCTGATGGAAAAGGCTGAGTACCAAAATGGATATAACAACAACTCACTAAGAAATTAGATGAGCTAGCTGCTGAATTAACAACTTTGAAAAAGGTACGGTCCCTCCTCAACCTAGTAGGAATATTCAGAGTAACCACACTCACCACTCTAAGAAGGTTTCTCAAAAAAGTAAAGTGAGAAGGCCTAATCCTAAGGCCGCTTGTAGTTTTTTTGGAAAGCCAGGACATGCAACAGTCATGCGTAGGCACAAAAATAATTACTATGATGAGTATGAGTGGTCAAGGATGACCACCACTAATAAGGGAGGACCCGGCCAAAAAAAGGCATGGGTACCTAAGATAACTTAATTGTTTTGTAGATGAGCCTGAGATCCATTGATGACAGAAGAATGCGGTATTTGAATAGTGGAAGCTCGGGACATATAACAGCTGATGAAAAGCAATTCATCACATTGGAGCGAAGAAGGAATAGAAGTGTCAATTTTGGAGACAACAAAAAGGGAAAGATTATTGGCAATGGCACAATGGGAGTCAAGCCTTCAAATGATAATGTGTATCTGGTAAAAGGCCTAAAGTTGAACTTGCTAAGTGTTGTTCAGCTATGTGACAAAGGCAGGAAATTTGTATTTGACTCAGCGGGCTGCACAATCATTGATGGTAACTCTGGCCAAACTATTCTTTATGCTCCTAGAATCAATAATGTTTATATGTTTAATTTATCCATTGGCTTCAATGATATATTATTACTTTCTAAGGAGGAGAATTAATGGATATAGAATAGAAGGTTAGGATATATCAATATGACCAATCTGTCCAAATTAGCCAAAAATGAACTTGTTGAGGGTTTACCCAATCTAGCCTTTGAAAAAGGCAGTCTCTGCTCAGCATGCCAACTTGGGAAACAATTTAGGAAGACCTTTGAATCATTATCTATTAGCTGATATATCCTCTTCTCATCCCCTTGATCTTTGACACATGGATTTGTTTGGGCCTGTTGTGCCAACAAGTCTAGGTGGAATGAAATACACCCTTGTGGTTGTAGATGATCTGGCCAGGTTCACTTGGATTGTCTAGCTAGCAACTAAAGATGAAACATTTGAATCATTCTCTAGCTTGGCTACCCGGATCATGAATGAAAAAGACCTTAAAATTAATAGAATCCGTAGTGACCATAGAAGAGAATTCGAAAACAAGCAGTTTGAGGAATTCTATTCTAAGCATGGTATTGACCATAATTTTTCTGCCCCTCATACACCTCAACAAAATGGGGTTCTTGAAATAAATAATCGCACTATTGTGGAGATGGGTCATTCTATGCTGAGTGATAACAATCTACCAAAGTATTTCTGGGGAGAGGCTGTTAACACAGGTTGTTACATTCTAAACAGGGTTTTAATTTGCCTAGTTTTAAACAAAACTCCCTATGAACTCTGAAAGGGGTAAAGCCCAAGGTTGGTCATCTCAAGGCCTTTGGTTATAAATGCTTCATACTAAACACTAAAGACCAATTGGCTAAATTTGACCCCAAGGCTAATTAAGGAATCTTCCTGGGTTACTCAACACGCAGTAGGGCATACAGAGTGTATATCAAGAGGACTGGCATCTTAGAGGAGTCCAAGCATTCAGATTCTGATGAAACTAACAATACAATTAAAGAAGCCAGTGATGATGAAAGGGAAAAGGAACCAGTCAGCAGATCAGTCAGTAAGCCCATTGTTATTCCTGATCCAGTACTAGAAAAAGAAGATTATAAAGTTGACTTAGACCAATCAATCAACTTTGGTAATGATGTGGATGCTCAACCAATGACAGTAGCTCGGCGAGCCAATCCTGATCTACCAAAAGAAGTCATAGAAAGGAGAGATCACCCAGTTGAAAAGATTCTGGATAGTGTACAAAATCCTGTGATGACTAGAGGTCAGCTGAACAAGATGATGAGGCATTCAACATTTATTTCATTGATTGAACTAAATAAGTTTGAAGATGTTTAGTTTAATGACAATTTGATGATTCCAATACAGGAAGAGCTAGACAATTTCAGAAGAAATGAAGTTTGGGATTTGGTGGAGAAGCCCAAAGGAAAGTCAATCATTGGCACCAAATGGGTTTTCAAGAACAAGCTAGATGAAGCTGGTAATGTTGTAAAAAACAAGGCCAAATTAGTTGCTCAAGACTAGAATCAACAAGAAGCCATTGACTATGGAGAAACATTTGCACTAGTAGCAAGGCTTGAAGCCATAATAATTCTCTATGCTTTTGCATCCCATATGAACTTCAAGTTGTTTCAAATGAATGTTAAGAGTGCATTTCTTAATGGTTATATTCAAGAAGAAGTCTATGTCAGACAGCCCCCAGGCTTTGAAGATCCAAAGTATCCAGACCATGTCTTCAAGCTGAAGAAGGCTCTATATGGACTGAAACAGGCTCCAAGAGCATAGTATGAGAGACTGACTAACTTTTTAATAAGCAAAGGTTATGTTAGAGGGAAACCAGATACAACTCTGTTTATCAAAAAGAGGCATCAAGATGTGTTGCTAGTCCAAATCTATATGGATGACATCATTTTTTAAGCAACTGATGAAAAGCTATGCAAAGAGTTCAGTCAGCAGATGAAGAAAGAATTTGAAATGTAAATGATGGGAGAGCTTAATTTCTTTCTGGTTTACAAATCAAGCAAGGTGATGATGCAATCTTCATCATCCAAGTTAAGTATGCCAAGAAAGTACCCAAGAAGTTTGACATGGATAAAGCCAAGCCACTGTCAACGCCCATGGCCACTAATACTATTCTGAGTAAAGACGAGGAAGGTAAACCTGTAGAGAGTAAGCTCTACAGAGGTATTATTGGTTATCTGCTTTACTTAACTACTAGTAGGCCTGACATTCAATATATTGTATGTTATTGTGCAAGATATCAAGCTAACCCCAGAGAATCTCACTGAGCTGCTGTTAAGAGAATTCTTGGGTATTTGCTAGGCTCTATTGATGTAAGATTATAGTATCCAAGTAATGCAAATTTCACTCTGAGAGGATACACAGATGCTGACTATGGAAGAGACAAACTTGAAAGGAAAAGCACCACAGGAGGTTGTCATTTCCTTGGTGATTGTCTAGTAATATGGTATAGCAAGAAGCAGACTTCTATGGCTCTGAGTACAACTGAGGCTGAGTACATGGCTGTAGGAAGTTGTGTAGCACAAATGTTATGGATCAAGCAGCAACTGGAGGGTTATGGTATAAAGTCTAAGTGTCTTGAAGTCATGTGTGACAACAAGAGTGCAATTGACCTATCTAAGAATCCAATTCAACATGGCAGGATTAAGCATGTCAATATTAGACATCACTTCATAAGGGATCATGTGCTAAAAGGAGAAGTCAAGCTCACCTACATTCCTACTAAAGAACAACGAGCTGACATATTCACAAAGCCTATTGGAAAGGATCAATTTAATACTCTGAGACGGCTGATCGTAATGTCCAATCCAATTTTAAGAAATATATCTCACTCTGACCTATTCTGAAGCTGACCAAATTAGGGCACACTGTGAGCCTCTGCGAATTAGGTTAAGTATTTCTTTTTGGCGCTTGAATATTGGACACATCATTAATTATCACTAGTTATCTTTCAAAATTATACTTGATAGAAACAGTAGCAAGTTATGAAATGATCCATAATCAATTATTGGTATCCCGTGTTTCTTGCTTTCATTAATTCTATGGTATACTCTGTGCAATCTCACCGTTAAATCTTTTAACCATGGATTATGATTCGTACACGTAGCTTTGCAGGAATTAGCGAAGAGCTTTTGGCTATTTAAGAAGAATTTCAGAAAGAAAAAAGGTTAGTTTACCAAAATTCTCTTCTGTGAATTTCTTCCCAAATCCCCAAAACTCTCTAATCTTTTACAAAGCAATTTCTATGGCGAGTTCATCAGGAAGATCAGCAATTTCTATGGCGAGTTCTGAAAGCCTTCATTTTTAAGAACTAAGAAGGATACATGCTGGGTTATAACTCAAGACCATATCGCAAAAGTGGCGATTGGTATTAACAAGAGGGAAAATCTATCAATCCTCGCTGGAATGAAGTATATCCTTACCAAATGGTATTTCATGGAGGTAACTGAAGTAGAGGCTCCAACCATTATAGATATGCTGAGCTTTGCAAGCAATAAGAGATTCAAAAAGTGGATGCGCTAGCACCACTTGCGAGGATTTTTTGAAATGCCTAGTGGTTGCTATGAGGAAGTAGTTCTGAGATCCTTTCATGGAATCTACCTAGTGGAAGGACAGAATGATCTCTTTGTTACTACCATGATGGGGAAAATGTCTATGGTACTCCCAAATTGATTGCTGGACTGCTAGGGATGCGCGAGAGAGGGCTCAGATTGCGAGTCATAAAGGATGAAGACCATATGGATATCCCCATTGACTATGAGGTTCCTAAAGATTACAAAGCAGGTGAACTCATAGCATCTATGTTCACCAAAGAAGGGAAGCAAGTGCATGAGCTGGTTATAAAGGTTTTATTTCCTAAGACTGGCTCTACTAGAAGTTGCTCGAAGTTTGAGAGGGCTCTGACCCATGGCATAAGCATTAATTGCTCGCTGGCTATATTACATAAATTCTTGAAGGTTACCAAGCATATGGTGTTTGGTCAGCTAGTAATGGAGATTTGTAGAGCTTATAAGCTTGATCCAGAAGGATGGGCAACGAAGAACAACATGCAGCTGAAGATAATTGAATCCAGAATTTTGAGCAATGCTCATTTTCATGGATTAATGTGCAATGAGAAGCCTAACAACACTAAGTATATAAAGTTGAAGAATGGAGAAGTCAAAGTAAAGGATCCAAAAGCTATAATGGAGATGAAGCCTATTCAGCCAAATGAGGAGGATTTGACTTTGGATGCCTTTGTGGCTAGTAAGCTTGAGAGGATTACCAAGCTCAGAGTTGAGAAAGGAGAAGATGTGTCTGAGAAGAAAGCAGTGAAGAAGGAGGTCATGAAGGACTCCAAGAAGGAAAAAAAGGGAGCTCAGCAAGCTCAATTCACATAGTCCCTATTCCTAAAAAGATAAGATCATCTAAGGGAACTAAGGAAGAAAAGACATGTGAGCTGACTCTGAAGGAGATTGAGGAAGAGAAGCAGGCTGAAGAAGACTTGAGAGAGGAAATGCCCTTGAAGAGGGAGAAGAAGAGGGAGGTAGCTGAAGCTCAACTGGATGAGGTGACTACTAAAGGTAAGGAAGTTATATCAGTTCCTATACCCCAAGTAGGTCAGCCCAAAAAGAAACTGATGGTGAAGAAAGGGACTAGGATAATCCAAGATCTTGAGGAATCTGAGAGGATAAAAGCAGCTGAGGAAGAGAGAATCAGAAAGAGGCAAGAGGAGATTGAAGCTGAGATAAGAACAAAGGCTGAGGAAGTAGCAGCTAGAGTAAAGGCTAACACTGAGAAAATTCTGCAATCTGTAGTAGTAAGCTTGGCTAAGAAAGAAGTTCCTGAAATTATGGAGTAGATGATTGGTGCCCTGCAAGGAATTGAAAACCATGAGGAGCAGGAGGAAGATGAAGTGGTAGAGGTCAATGCTATGGAATTCGATGTGCTTAACTTTGACCAGCAGGTCAGTTTGACTGCTGAAGAAATTGAAGAAGCAAGGAAGGAGAGGAAGAGAAATCTGTTGAAGAGGATGGAAGTAGTGATCGATCAGGATGAGGGAGACCTAGAAGATAAGAAGGATGATGTAGTTGAAGTTTAGCAGAAGCTCAGCTGACTGAGGAATCACAAACTCAGGTCAGGGACCGCTATTGAAGGTGTTGATGGAGAGAAGGAGGAGGAGAACCCTGAACCATTATTTTTCCAAAACCCTACACCTGAAACACCACTCTCACCTACACCTATCTCTGCCTTACCTTTATCTGAAAACCAAACACCATCCACATCCACTGCTGACCAAACAAATAACCTAGACTTTTACCAAACAACCATCATTCTATACCTTTCACCCATTAGATCTCCAATGCATGAACCCTTACTTTTAGAAGGACAAGTCATAAGAGGTGCCACAATCATTGAAGCGATACCAGAACAACCTCAACCATAACAACCACAACCACAACCACCTCAACAACTATAACCACAACCCCAACTTAACCCCTAAGCATAGATGTTGAGAGATAAAAGGAGGATAGGGAGAGTTAGATTTCCAGGACTAAGGATAGATGCTGAAATAGATGCAGAATTTGCTAAATCTTTACTGTCTGAGGAAGTCCTGAGGAGGATTGCAAAGGCTATGGAGCTAGTGCAAGGTTTTGTTGAAGCTGTTGAGGAGATGAAGGCCTACTTCAGATCAATTCCTACTCATTTTTCATTAGTCAAAGTAATTGTGTCCCACATATGGCCTTTGTTAAATATTGTAGGTAGGAAGGCTGACTATCTGAAGATGGAAGTTGCAGAACTCAAGAAGAAGATGGAAAATATCTATGAGAGTAACTGCAAAGTGCTGAATGATAAGAGGGATTTTCGAAACTCAATGATAGACAAATTCAATCCCTTACTGGAAGCATGCTGGTAGTACTTGATGGATATAGTATATTGAGCAAGGAGAATGGTGACAACACAACTCGCTTAGATGCAGTTATAGATGGACTCAATGCGCTGATCACAGTTGTAACCAGACATCATGGTTTACACACTGGGCTGAGAAATGTGAAGGAGGAGATGTTGAAAGGAGTCAAGGACTCAGAGGGAGAAGTGCTTAAAGCCTTAAAGACGCTAAATATTTCTGATGCTCTGAATAGTGATATAGCAATGGCAGATGCTAAGCAGTAACCTTCGCTACATCAGAAACTTGGCCACATTTGTGATCAAATTATGGCAGTTCACTCGGACATCATCAATAATGGTCAAGAAATTAATCAAATTCATGAAGAAGTCACTACTTACATTACGAGCACTCTCATGCTAGAGTGGATACTCAGAGAGAACAAACAAGTAAAGTCTCTGGCTAGTCTCACCTAAATTTCCAAGGGAGGACTAAGCGCTCAGTATCAGGTTAATCTATCTCAATCCCACGCTTTAGTAGGCTTGTTTTCCTTTCTCAGAGAATAGGATGCCATATCGCAGGAAATCTATGAGCTGTTAGTGCAACACTTTTCAACCAATGTCTATAGTCAGCTAGAAACATTTGAGAAGTCTCTGAGCTTGTTTGATCAATGAGCCTAACCATTTTGGATGCAATGGCAATGGGGAAAAGGATTGCGAAAAGCGTGAGCAGGAGGAAAGGGAGAGAGATCAGAGGGTAGCTGAATTTTTATACAATTTGTCCAAGGACCTGGAGCGCATTCAGAGAGAATATCATAAGACAAGGAAAAGGAAAGGCAAGGAGATTGCGCCGCCCAAAGAAAAGAAGTCAAGATGGGATCAGCTGGTTTATAAGGATAGAAGACCAAATCTTGGAGGACCACCTATGCCAAAATAGAATAGAATAGAATCTTCGTAATCCTTAGTGCATATTGTAAAACTTAGTATAGATTAACTCATCATTGTCTATACTCAAGTTATTCATCTATAAAAAGATTGCTTATTCTGTTCTAAGTCAAGATCTTCTTAACTTCTTATATCTTTCTGTCACACATATATATGTTAAACTTTTGCAGAAATCTATGAGAAGTGTTGAGGGATGCTAAACTCAGAAGATTCAAGGATTATGGGGGAGTTAGCATTCACTCTGAGCAAATTGAAGATGTTGAACAAAATACATATCAAGCATAAGTATAAGATAACTCTGATCTAAATATCTTATTGATTTAATTCTTGCTTAGTTAATTGTCATTGATCAAAATGGGGGAGATTGTCGAACCAAGCACATGGTTAGACTAACTTAGTGGATGGCTTAGTGGTGCTTAAGTTTTTATCATAACAATTAAGCTCAGTTTGGGTTAATTAAATCAATAATGATGTTAAATAAATAGTCTATGGTTGTAAGGGAGTTAGAAAATTCAAGGGTAGAATTTTGTGTCTCCGCTGACCTAGCTATTTAGTTTAACTTTGAGTCGTTCTAGGTTAAGTATCTACTTTAGTCGCTGACTAAATAATATTCACTCAGCGCTTGATATTTAGATTTTGTCTTAGCTGTGTGCTTTATGATATATTATTTTTGCTGAGTTACTTTATGTCTGTCAAAGCTGCTGACTTTACCATTTAAGGTAAAAAGGGATCTTTGCTTTTAATATTGCTTTTTACAGAACATTAATGAGACAAAGACAAAAAGAATTAATGCCTTGACAAGACACAGTTTAATGAAGAAAATGACAAAGTCATCCATATTCAAGCTGCAAAAAGTCATTTGCCAATTTGGGCAATTTTGCAGATCTACCAACCTAGTATTGCGTGCTTTGCCAAATGTCAGAATACCAGAAGGAATAGGAAGATGACACGTAGCAAGTCAGTGCAAGTTCTCTCTAACAGAAGACTGACATCAAACGAGAAAGGATTCAAATTGAAGCTCGTATCTCAATCTAATGAATTGTTTTTCTATCTCACAATGGTGCAATTCTATCTCTTAATGGATTGATTTGAAGAAGCAATGGGTGAATAGATGAGCTGTCAACTTCAGAAGATGCCAAAGTAAGTTCAACGACTACTTTCTCATTCCATCTATAAAAGGAGCAAGAAGGCAAGCGTTAAACTTGGTGATTATACCTGAATTTCTCAGAAGCTAAAACTCTATCAAATTACAACCTTTAAAGAAGTTCAGGCAAGAAAGCACTACTTAGCAAGAATCTGCTTTAGAACAAGAGAGAATAGAATAGATCATATAATTTAATATTTGATTATTATAATTGGATCAACATTTTTATAAGTTAAATCCATCTCTTGTTTAGAATCTTAGTGAGCTGCTGATAGAAAAGGGTAATCTACTCAGCGGGTGAGCTATTGCAGTTTGGAGGGTACTCACTATAATTGGGGAATTTGTGTAAGGCTTCTTCGCCTAGGGTAAATGATTTAAGATTAGTGGATTAAATACGAGACACTCTCTCAGGACTGGATGTAAGCACAGGTTGTCGAACCAGTATAAAAATCTTAGTGTTCTTTACTTTGAAACATTTTCCAAAATTTCACTCAGTTAGCTGACCTCACTCAGCGGAGCCTTTAATTATCCCAAAAAAGTTTTATAAGTTTTTTTAGTGAGTCATTAACCTTCCCCCCTCTGACTCATTGAGTGTATGCATAGGGACCAACACTTACCTTTCAAGTCAATTTGTAATGGAAAGCTCACTAGAGCAAACAAATTCTTATCTGTTGTAAAAGTGTATCTTGAGATAAAAAAATTCAAGAACACAAATCTCTTTCTAAATCCACTAAAGTGCAATCAAGACTATGCAAGGTATACTTGGTGAGGTCTTTGATTCATAACAAGACTAGGCTGGAGTGTTGAAGTCTTCAAACTTAAATATAGCTTGGGAGAAGTTGTGAATTAGAAGAATCTAAGATGAGGGTACTCTTAGATTGAGGAATCAGAAGCATCAAGAGAAGGGTACTCTCTGTGGGTAAAAGATTATGGATTGTAAAGGCTTCTTTGCTTCTGAAGGAGATATCAAATAGTGGATTAAAGCTTGGGGGAGGAAACTCTGGGGACTGAATGTAGGTAGAGTCCGAATTAGTATGAAAATTACTGTGTGTGATTTACTTAACTTGCTCTCATTTGATGTTTGCACTTTATATTTGCTATATCTCACTAAGTAAATAATGACATCAAATCAAACCATATTCGTTAATAGACTTGTCACTTACCATATTAAAAATCATATATCAGAAGTCTATTATTTCACATCTCGTGTAAAAGAGTCAATCACCCCTCTGACTTCTATATCACCTTCACAGGGACAAAAAATAATTATTGTTTATAATAATATATATTATACAAATCATTGTAAAATATTTGTAGAATTACAATTTCAATTATTATACTTAAATAATTGTTAGTATTATTATAATTAAAATATAAATTTTTTATAATACATATGATAATTGTTGAACCAAGCACGAGTTTGGACTAAATTAGTTGATGACTCAGTAAGTGCTTAAGTTTTGATCATAACAATTAAGTTCGGTTTAAGATAATTAAATCAATAATGATGTTAAAATAAATAGTGTATGGTTAATGCGGGTTATTAAATTCAAGGGTAGAATTTTATTTCTCCGCTGACCTAGCTATTTAGTTTAACTCTGAGTTGTTCTCTGCTGAGTATGTACTTTAGTCGCTGACTAAATACTATTCATTCAGCGCTTGATATTTAGATTTTGTTTCTGTTGTGCATAATTTTATATCTTTCGTTGAGTTACTTTATGCCTGTCAATGGTACTGACTTTTCTATTTAAGGAAAAATGGAATCTTTGCTTTTAGTGTTTCTTTTTGTAGACATTAATGAGACAAAGACAAAAAGAATTAATGCCTTGACAAGACTCCGATTTATGAAGAAAAAGACTAAGTCTTCTAGAATCAAGCTGTAAAAAGTCATTTGCCAAATTGGGAAATTCAGCAGATCAATAACATAGTATCGCGCGCTTTGCAAACTGTCAGATTACCAGAAGGAATAGGAAGATGACACGTGGTAAGTCAGCGCGAGTTCTCTTTAATGGAAGACTAGCATCAAACGACAAATGATTCAAATTGAAACTCAAATCTCAATTTGTCTCTATTGTTTTGTATCTCACAACGGTGTGATTCTATCTCTTAACGGATTGATTTGAAGAAGCAACGGGTGAATAGATAAGCTGTCAATTTCAGAAGATGCGAAAGCAAGTTCAACGACTACATTCTTAATTCCAACTATAAAATGAGCAAGAAGGCAAGCATTAGAACTTGGTGATTATACCTAAATTTCTAAGAAGCAAAACTCAATCAATTTACAAGCTTTAAAGAAGTTAAAATGAGAAAGCAACTACTCAGTAAGAATCTGCTTTATACAAGAGATAATAGAATAGATCAAAAGCTCTGTAATATCTGTTTATTTGTAACTGGATCAACATTTTTATAAGTTGGTTCCAGCTCTTGTCTAGACTCAGTTGAGTTGCTAGTAGAAGAGGGTATTCTACTTAGCGGGTGAGCGATTATAGTTCTGAGGGTACTCTCTATAATTAGGGAAATTTGTGAAAGGCTTCTCCACCTAGGGTAAAGGAGTTAAGATGAGTGAATTAAAGAAAAGACACTCTCTTGGGACTGGATGTAAGCACAAGCTGCCGAACTAGTATAAAATCTCTGTGTTCTTTACTTTGAAGTTTTTCCAGATTTCACTCAGTTAGCTGATCTACTCAACGCAGTTCATTTAATCGCGAAAAAGTTCCTTAAGTTAATAGAGTGAGTCATTCACCCCCCCTCCAACTCATTGAGTGTACGCATAGAGACCAACAAGTGGTATTAGAGCAAGTTCTCAGTTTAAAGATTTCATAATCTTGAGATAAAGGCCATGGCATACAAGGGAGGAGAATCCAGTGGAAGGGCCCAAGCCTATATTCTGCTAGAAGGCATGTTAGTCACCAGGCCTCTTATATTTAATGGTGAGCACTATACTTACTGGAAGAACAGGATAAAGAATTTCATCCAGTCTCAGAGTATGCATGCTTGGATGACTATTGTTGAAGGGTCATATATCCCTACTATCATAAAGAATGAAGTGCCCATTGATAAGTACTCTGAAGAGTGGGAAAATCAGGACTTGGCCAGATTGAAGGAAAATATAGTTGCTATCAACTATCTTCATTGTGCTCTTAATACAACTGATTTCAACAGCATTTCAGGTTGTGAAACTGCTCGAGAGGTATGGAAGAAGTTGGAAGTAACTTATGAAGGCACTAACACGGTCAAAGAGTCCAAGATCAACATTCTCATGAAGAATTATGAGATATTTCAGATGCAACCCAAGGAAGGCATTTCCAACATCAACACCAGGTTTATGAATATTGTCAATGAGCTAAAAAGACTTGGCAAAAACTTCATAGAAGAAGAGACTATCGAGAAGATCTTGAGAAACTTGACACAAGAATGGGATGCAAAGAAGAGTGCTATCGAAGAGGCTCATTATTTGAAGACCTACAAGTTTGATGAGCTGATGGGAACCTTGCTGACTTACGAGATATCTTTGAAGCAATATGAAGATGAGTCCAAGAAGCACAATTACAAGGAGAGAGAAAGCTCTAGCAGAGCTATTGTCCTTAAGGCTGATGTTGAGGATGATGATTCCTCTGAGGCAGATTATCCAGAGGATAGGAAGGAAGAGATAGCGCTGATGACCAAGAACTTTAAAAGGTTCTTAAAGAAAGGTAAGAACTTTCAGAGATTCAGAAAGTCCGGTAAGTACAAGAAAGACCACAAAGGAATTAAACAAAGAGTACAACAAAGATATCAAATGCTTTGAATGTGGTGAGAAATAGCATATCCAGTCTAGCTGTCCCAAAGCTAAGAAGGATAGGTTCAAGAAGAGAAAGGATAAGAAGGCCCTTGCTGCTACCTAGAGTGTGTGCGTGTACCCGATTTTATTCCTCATAATAAAAATTCTTTTTTGGAATTTTTATTACCGATATAAATTCTTTACGAATTTTATTTTCAAAAAATTCAGTTCAACATGTCCAGTAACGCAACCGGTGGTAGCTCAGACCATTGATTTGCACCCAAAAAATAATCTAGTCCAAAATACCCATAAAAAATCAAAAAATACACCCAATATCTGAGTTTTTCCGTCAATATCAACCTTTTTCAGATTTCCTCTTTTCCCAGATTTCGGCACGAATTGTGCAACTTTTCAGACCTGCCAAAGGAGCAAGGCCGCTGTCGGTCTCGCTGATACCACCGGCGGTATCATCCATGTCGCCGAAGGCATCATTTCTTCTACAGACAGTCGTGTGCACTTTTCGCTCAATATCCGACGGATAATTGATCAAAGGCAATTTTCAACGGATTTTAGCCCATATAAAGGCCATTTTCTAGCCATTTCAGGGGTTGGCAATTGCATACTTTAATTTTAGGGAGATTTTGATTAGTTTTAGTGGGATAAGGTGAAGAAAAGGTAAGAAAAGAGGAATCACTTCATCTTTTCTTAGTTTTTGTTCATTGAACTCTCTAATATTAACTTAAAATAAGTAGACTTTAGGATTAAAAAAATCAATTTAATAGGTTTTAGAGCCTTGAATACCCCATTCACCAACCAAATCACCATTTGAGCTCCCCGAAGGTGTCATTGGATCACGAAGAGGTGGATTCACGACCCCAAGGTAAAAGTTCTGAGTCTTATAGCTCTTTGGCTTCCATTTTACTTACTTGTTGTGTTTTAGTTACTGTTTGTGCTTAGTTTTGGGTTTTTGGTCGCTTTTCGGCTAAAAATAGTTGCTGCAAGAAACTGAAGCCGCCGGAGGCATTTGAAGAGAACTTATATGAACTTTTCAAAGGGAACTTATATTCAAGAATAAAAAAATTTTGAGCTAAGCTGGTTAGGTCGAGCCCAGCTTGGGGCTCTATCCCCGGACCCCGTTCGGGGCGCTGCCCCAGAACCCCGCGAGGGGCTACAGCCCCTTAACTCCGCCAGGGGCGCTACCCCTTGGACCCTACACGGGCCTGCCGCCCCCTGACCCTGCTGTCGGGGGCGCCGTTATAAGTGATATATTTCGTACAACGTGCCATATTTGTGCTAACCGTTTTAGTGCAGGTAGATTTAGGTTAGATGTATGTTAGGCCTTTGGGTATTTTATTTATTGTTTAGAAAAATGTACAAGATTTAAAAAAGCCTTGTAATAATTTTAATTTCTCCATTTATTTTTGGATGATTGTAATAATTATTTATTTACCGCTTTGAGCGCTTGACAAGCGCGCTAACGGCATATAAACCGAAAACACGATAAATAGGGTGGATTAAAATCGAATATCAAAGAATGAAATATTTTAACTTAGCCTAATGTAAAATAGATAACATCATCCGAACTCGGAATCTCTATCTTAAGGTGCGGTCTAACCACCCGATGGGAATATCGTACCAAAAATTTCCCGATGGAACTTAATCGGGTGGCGACTCTATTTTAAAATGCGGGATTTCAAGTCTCGTATCCTTTATCATGCAAATTGGACTTAAATTCAACATCAACATCAATTCTTTTATCAAGTTAAAATAAGGATCAAATCCTCGAATCACTTCACAACACTTGTCATTTCCACCCCTCGTGCTACGCATCTTACGCGGTCCTTGCGGGTGGAAAAAGGTCGTCCGCTCATAGTGGCGACTCTACTGGGAATTTGTCTATTTAAACTTGAACTTAAAATTTTCAATAAGTTTAAAGGATTTTGTTAATGTATTGAAATAATTGGCCAAATTAAAACTTCATTCTTTTTTATAACGTTTTATCCTTACGCGTGTAGATATTTCAGTAATATTAGGTGCCCCATTTTTACTCGAGAAGCTCGTGAAAGTATCACTCATACCCTATTTGGAATTGAGGATGCCTAGTGGGTGGATCACTCGTTTTAACCAACACGTAAACTCCTGCAATCGTACCTATTTGGGGAGTGGTTGAGTAATGTGGAATCAAGGTAAATGAGAACCTTCTACATCAACAACCCTATACCAAAGCCGCGCGAGAAAAAGCCTTAGCACTTCATCTCCTTTACCAAAATGATGAAAATAATTGGGACATACTTCTTTCGCCATTACCGATGAAGAAGCAAAACTCCATCCTTCCAAAGAGGCATTACGCGGGAGTCATAAGGTCGGGAGAGGGACGTTTCATGTGCTATGTGCTATGTGCTCATGCATCACCCATGCATCGGCTTCAAGAGCCAAAAACTCAACTTACCCTTACCAATCTCCATTCTTAGAAGAGGTTTAGCAACATTCATAGGATTTCTTTTGTACCCCCATTGAGTCACAACATATCACTATGTGTGATGAGAAGTGCGTATATCCCACGTATGTTGGAGCAATAAGCCGTCGCATCATCGCTAACCACGTCTACATATAACATATATATCATGCATTGCTTCCTAAAAACAAAAAGAGTGCATACCATGTTGGGAACTGACAGTCAAATTAAACATGTATAACAGGCATGGCGAAAATTTAAAATTTTGTCCCTGTCCCCAGGAACTCCTATCAAATGCATATAAATTAAATAAAGCCTTAACAAAATAATTCTCTACCTAGGTTAGCATGCAAAGGGCTAGGTATACCATAATTCTAAATTATATCCTAGCACATTTATTTTATACTAAGCATGTTATAACTCTAAGCTATAACCTAAGCATGTTATAACTGTAAGCTATAACCTAAGCATAAAATAAACTAAGCATGCAAAACAACCTAAGCATAATTATTAAGTCTAAAAACGCTTAAAGAAAAAGACCTAATAATTAAAATAGAAAGAAAGAAAACTTACCTGTTGAAGCGTGCTTTAGCAGAGCCTCCTTGCATAAGCCTCCAAGCGTAGGATAGCCTCTATGAGTATCCACACTCTATGAGTATCCACACGAACCCCACTAACCAAAACCTCCCCGAGAGGAAGAACTAGGGAGCTTCGAGTAGTTGTTGGACCACTCCAGAAGCCCCACCCGAAAATATAAACTAAAGGTGCCCGAATAAATTCAGGCTCCTCAAAAGGAACTTGCTCAATTACCCGAGAGATTAATCTTTGTGAATATCAACTTAGGATTTATGCTTGAGCTTGGTGCAAATTGAAAAGGAGGAGGAGGAAGCCTCTATATAGTTTTGCTCCCCTTTCTCCAATGTGAGACCCGCTGAGCATGCAGCCCCGCGAGTCCAACTTGCATACAGGGTGCAAAGTATGTTGCACTTGCTGCCAATGCAAGGCAGGCTCTTGCGAGCCTGCCTTGCATGTGAGCTGGGCCTCGCGGGCCATGCCGCAAGCCCAGCTCAAGGCGCGCCCTTATGGGCAATGCATGTGCAGCCCATTTTCATGGGCTACTGAGAGCACTCCCCAGCAATGCTTGCACACCTTTTGGTGCACTCTCGCGCACCCGAGCCTATACAAAATATATTTTGTACTCCCGATCCAATTCAACTTGCCAAGGCAAAATTTCCCTTTTAATCCTTTTCAAATAAATATTGATTTTTGACCCTAATAAATTAGTTATCGGTCAAAAATAAATTCATTTGTTTATCCAAAAATGATCTAATCATTTTTAACCAATTAAATAATAATCCAATTATTATTCATATTATATTTTCGTAATAGAATAAATCTATTAGTTCTTTACTTAGTCCGATGAAGGTCCAAAGTGTGTGACCTTATAGGATCCCGAAGTATTGAGATATTAAGGTTTAACCAACCCTTGTTCTAATGGAACCATTGGCTCGAGGTTCTAGACTGTGAATAGAACTCGATTACCTTAAACTATTGTAGTATGCCTCTAGCAAGGGTCTACCATCCCTCACTACTCGAAACATAATTTATGCTTATGACTTAATCTCGGTTAATGCAATAGTTGTCCAGTGTGATAAATTCCTTCCATTCTTCAATATTAGTACCATCTGGTTTATAGGGTTCGGTTAAAGTGTTAACCCACTAATAGCAATGTTGCTCAAAGATATCCTAGTTATTAACTTGTTACCAAAGTATATTGCCTTTTACCATAGTGCGTTTGAATAGAAACAATTTCTATCAAACACATACTCTGATCAGAGGTTTATGGCAATTATCACTTCAACAAGCGGCTAGGTACAACTCCTTAATATATCCGGAGCGATGGATTCATTCCAACTACTTGGCTTACCAATGTGCTGTCATCACTTCACCCGTAATCACCCGTAACATCCTAAATTAATGAGTGCATAGGAATGATCCAAAGTATAGCAATACTACCACACAAGGTAACTAGTATCTCAAGTATAAGGATATTCGCAAGGCTTATTGCATGAAGATAAACACCAATAAATTGATATATACACCAAGTGTTTATCTTACTGCGCCAATATATCTCTCAGATATATCCATGTGTCAAACTTAAGGCACCACCTTCAGTCCTAAGGAGATTAACTGTTGGACCCTTTCCAAGAAAGTTGACCACATGTAGTCTTTCCGCTTCATTAATATCCTTTCTTGATGAAACTATGACTGGGGATAGTTTAGACATAATTATAATTGCACATGAAGCAGGTTCTACCAAATATAGTCCAACTATAATTTCTCTGACTTCATGCTATGATATGTCAAGGACTTTTGTATACATGCGTCAATGAATATATTTTAACCAGCTATGATATATTTATAAACACATCGATATAAACAAAAGATTAAATGCCTTTATTAATTAAACAAAATATTCGTACTATTATATAATTAAGATATATTGCCCTATTTGCCTTAAGGGCATACATCATATCCAACATACCATCCATACCATTTACAACCCACTCATGGTCTGACCTTTGATTCATGATCCAAACAGTCTTCCTCCCGATCCGGACCTTCACAACCAGCCATGTCCTTCTCAACCGCCCCCTGATTTTAACTTCGTCAGCGCCATAGCTCAGGTTCTAAACTCTGATGCATTTAAGGCCTCCATAAAAACCACTATCTAAGCGGTTGTCAAGCAAGCCCTTAAGGATAAGAATTAAGTCTGTTGGTCCCTGTGAGAATATTTATAAGGGTAGAGGGGGATGAATAGCCCTTTTTCATGGAATTAGCAGACTTAGAAAAGTCTTTAGTGTAGTGTGTTTAATTATGATCCAGAAGATGGATCCGGATGATGCAATTGTGTGCAATTAAGTAAAAGAAAAAGAAAATCAAACACAAGTATTTTATACTGGTTTAGCCCTGCCTACATCCAGTCCGCGGAGTTTCCTTCCTCCAAGCTTGTCCACTAGTGGATTCCTTTCCAACTGGCAGGAATCAAGCCTTACAAATTTGTCTCCAAATGGTAACCCCTTCTGGAAATAGGATATACCACTACAAGCACCAACTCCTAGCTGAGTCCTCTTATCTTTAGTAGGATATACCACTTAGCCTTCTACCTTGAATCTAAGCTGAGTCCTACAGGGAGATCTCACTCAAAGCACCTACTTCAAGCTATATCCCAATCTCCCAACTTACCTAAGTTGGAGATTCTTACACTTTGGTTTTTAACAAAGGGTTGGATTTTGGAGTTCCTCAAGTTTATAGTTTCACTTGGGAATCCTTATAAACGAATTTTGAATCAAGGGTTCTTGGAGGGATTATGTCAACTGATTATATAAGTGTTGCTTTATTACTTGCTTTTGTAAATCAATCAGTTAACCTTCTCATTTGGTGAAGAGCTCTTTTACAGGCTTTGACCATAAATGTAGCCGTTTGTGGTTAGTGAGCTTTTATTCAATCTTCACCCTTGATCAGGTTATGATGTGGAGCTTTCGGATCCGTTAGACTGTATTTTGATCGTTTGAAATCTTGGGATTGAGGCTAAAAAGTTGTTAGTGATCCTTTTGCTTGTCATTTTATGATGCACCAACTTTCATACCAATTGCTTTATAATGTGAGATCCATGCCCGCCTTTATTGGTCTAGGATAAAAAGTAGTTAGATCTTCTCTGTTCGGTGTCAGACCCTTTTGACTTTTTCTAAAATATACAAGCTATCATTTTATCTATCTTAGGGAAAGGATCTTTGACTTTCATAGACCAACTAACGTAAAGGGAAGGTTATATTTGAGACTTTCCTTAGATTTTAAATATAGGTATTCCGGATGTCTTTTGGACCTATATGCTCCAGATGTTTCTTCCGGAGATAAGTCAGAAGTTTGTTTCCTTTCGAAACTCTATCTGGATGATTTCCCCTTGTGCTTAGGTTTTTAATTTGTTCAATGGATGACTTATGTCTTGATCTTTTGTCCAGATATTTCCATTTGCATTTGGGAGAACTACATACATTATTTTTGTTTCTTCCAAACTTGATTCAGATTTACATTTTTTATCCGAATCATTGTTTCCCAACAAGATCGGGTTTTTGAGTCTGACATGCAAGCCTAGAACGGTTCAGCATAGATGTTATCCGGTCCGGTAGGGGCAAGGCCAGTTGCACCTATTTTTCACCCAACACCCTCAACTCAACCTATGAAAAGCTCTTTCAATTTGGGCAAACTTCTGCTTTTCTGCAAACCTTAACACCTGGGGGAATGACTTACCTCCAAAATCCTTTTACCAACCAACTAATTACTCGCCCTTGCTTGGATGTTTCTCCACCATCCCATCGGGGTCCAAATCACAACCAGGTTACGCAACCTCCAGGCATGACACCTGAGTTAGAGGCTTTTGTGCGGCAGATGATGAGCTCTCGAATCACTGACCAGGTTATGTAGCCTTTGGGTGTGACACCCGGAGTCAACACACTGGTAAGCTAACCGATCAAGGACCAAGCCAGGCAACCTCCAAGTGTGACACCCGAAATCCAAGCCTATATCCATCGACTGATGACCGCCAACTCAAACCGAGATAAAGAACCCGAACGGGATGAGGATTGGGTTCCCGACAATTTTATCATGCCTAAAATGGCACACTATATTGGGTGTGGTACCCTTGCTTCTCACATCGTTATGTATGAAAGGGTCATGAGAGTGAAGAAGTTAAATGACAAGGTCCTTGCTGAAATGTTCCCGTGCTCTTTACGAGGCCCAGCACTCGAATGGTACCATACCCTACCTTACCATGTGGTCACCAACTGGAAGCTCCTCTTGGAGGCATTAATTGACCACTACGGTTTTAACACCATGACGGAAATAACCATTCAACATCTTGAGGCTATCCTCCAGTTGCCTGGTGAGACCTTTTAGGAATACTTCCATCATTGGATGGCCACTCAGGTGTTGAAAAAATCCAAGCTGAGTTTGGAAGAGATGATCACTAAGCACATTGATGGATCCCTTCCTATATTCAGAAAGGAGATGGCTATCGACTCATTCCCCTCGTACAAGGCAGTTTTTGAGAAGGCCGAAAAGGTTGAATGCGAGGCTGAGCGCGAGCGAGCAGTGAAGGCAGAAAAACCTTGGTTTAAGAAGAACAATGAAGCCTCTAGTGCCACCCCCACAATCATCATGGCTCAACCTAGTAAGGACCCCATGGTTAGTATAGGTCCATATAAGCTGCCACTTAATGCAATCTTCACCGAGTTAAGAGAGGCCAACCTTCTCAAACCCCTTCAAGAGTATAGACCCCTTGGGAAGGATGAAAGGAAGAATTTTTGCGGGTATCACATCCAGCTAGTTCACCGCACCAATGAATGTCAGGTTCTAATTCTTGCTATCCAGCTACTGGTGGAAGAGGGTAAGATGGTCAAACCGAAAAAATCACCCAGCACAATGAATAATTCCCTACCGAAATTCGGCAATGACTAAGGATGATCGAGTCCAACCTTCCTGCTGACTAATGAAGACCCTCCACATGTGGAAGATGACTATTTAAATATGTAATTTTCTTTAGTTTTGAACAATTCTACTGTTAAAACTTTCAATTCGATGAACAATTTCATTTCGTATACTTGTGTCTTGTTTTACCCAGTTGGTCCACGCATTCATATGAGCATACGCATGGCGTTTTCAGTATTCGAGATACTTTATTACATGAAATTAATTTGAGTACACATGGAATTTCTCAAGTGGTAATAATTTAACTCTTACTAAAAATGAGAGATAATAAAAGTGCTTAAGGGTCTTGATAACGCTTATGCTTGCGCTTACAAAGATACGCTCAGAATACGTCACCGAATTTCTAATCATCCCAAAGGTACCAAGTGCAAGCCAATCAAATAGAAGCTTTACCATTTGCGACCATCACATGGACTATCTCAAAAAGAAGATTCAGTAGGCGGTCTATACCTTGTGAGACCCAAATTGCAATTACACCGCTAAGATGAAAAGGCGCCATAATTAACAGATTCAGGGGGATTTGTGACACCTTCCTCCTATCAAGCTTCGCAGTCTCTCTGCTCTTTGGCCATTCCTGTCACAAGGGATATAAATGATTGATAAGATTAAACCATCATCAACTCTTGGGCACGAGTTCACCAAAATGGTCGTGCAACACTTCTCAAAGCAGCTAAAAGTCGAATCCTACACCAGTCCAAGGATCAAGAAGATGACCAAATTCATAAAGGAATATGTCTTGGCTCGATCTGACGCACCTCTTCACTTTGCCTCACACAGTGAAATCTAGTTTCAAGGGGACTCCCAAATCAATCAGGATAAACATCACTTGGCTCGATGCAACATGCCTCACCACATTGTCTCAGAAGATGAAGTTCTATTTCAAAGAACAACTTCCAAATTAATCAGGAGATGTGTAATTAAACACTATCCTCTCCATGCAAACCACAAACTAAAAGAGCAGTCAGAACAGTGAACAAGCAAATCAAGAAAGTGCTTCGTAAGCATCAAAACTCCCACAAACCATACTCCCATGGTATCGCCAATCAGAATGAAGCCCCCATACGATGAAGAAAGTACTCAATAAATGAGGCAATCAAGATCATAAGCAAAGACAAGAGCGAGTCCATCGACCTAATCAACCAAGGCTTAAGCGTTATCGGATCTAAATCAAAAGAAATAAATCAGAAAAGTAGCACAACAAAAAATATATATATAATAAATCACCCACCTTTTGGTCCTTTACCGATTGGGCAAAAATTAGGGTGACACTCGACGGTTGGTATTCTGTAAACCAGTCGGGCAAAATTAGGGAATCTCTTTAGAAGCTGCTGCAAGAAATAGCTACTTTAAGAAACTGAAGTTGCCGAAGGCATTTGAAGCTGCTGGCAATATCAACCATGCCGCCAGTGGCATCGTAGATACCGCCAGTGGCCTCATTTACTCCCAACAGCCTCATTTTCTTGCAGGGCCTTTTACTTATGGTATCCAAAATGTCATACAGTCTGCCTCTATAATCGAGATGGCCGGCGATATCAGTGATACCGCCAACGGCCTCAGTCATACCACCTGCGGTATGGAGTTCTGGACAGTAGTTTATTTTTCGTTTATTTCCGACCTAGTTTCATTTTCGAAGCTAGGATGTACAGTGCAACGATGGGAGTCCAGAACTCCCCAAAAAGGTCCAAACCCCATAACATGTGTAATTTTCACTAATAATTTGGTTAATATAATAATCATGTCTGAAATGGACTTTTCCCTAAAATTCATTCGAAAAATGAATTTTTCAAAGGGAACTTATATTCAAGAATCAAAAATTTTTGAGCTAACATGGTAGCTCAACCCCAGCCGGGGGCTCTGCCCCTGGACCCCATCCGGGGCGCTGCCCCGGAACCCCGCACGGTGCTACCGCCCCTCGACCCTGCTGTTGGGGGCGCTGCTATATGTAATATATTTCGTACAACATGTCGTATTTGTGCTAACCATTTTCGTGCATGTAGATTTAGTTTAGATGTATGTTAGGCCTTTGGGTATTTTATTTATTGTTTGGAAAAATGTATAGGATTTGAAAAAGCCTTGTAATAATTTTAATATCTGCATTTATTTTTGGATGACTGTAATAATTATTTATTTACCACTTTGAATGCTTGACAAGCGCGCTAGTGGCATGTAAACCAAAAACACGATAAATAGGTTGGATTAAAACCGAATAACAAAGAATGAAATATTTTAACTTGGCCTAATGTAAAATAGATAACATCATCCGAACTCGGAATCTCTGTCTTAAGGTGCGGTCTTACCACCCGGTGGGAATATCGTACCAAAAATTTCCCGGTGGAGCTTAACCGGGTGGCGACTCTATTTTAAAATATGGGATTTCAAGTCTCGTATCCTTTAACTTGCAAGTTGGACTTAAATTAAACATCAACATCAATTCTTTTATCACGCTAAAATAAGGATCGTGAGTGGATGACATTTTTCCTCCCCTCAAGGATCGTGTGAGATGCATAACATGGGGGTGGAAAAGTAACAAGCGCCATGAGTTGAATTTAAGTCCAATTTGCACGTTAAAGGATACGAGATTTGAAATCCCGTATTTTAAAATAGAGTCGCAACCCGGTTCAGCTCAATCGAGAAATTTTGGTACGATTTTCCCACCAAGTTAAAGGGTTTCATTCTATCTTACTTGGTTTTAGTCCTCCCTATTTATTGTGATTTCGGTTTATATGTTTGTTAGCTCATCATTAAGCATTTAAAGCGGTAAATAAATTAATTATTACAATCATCCAAATAAAATGCGGAAATTAAAATTATTACAAGGCTTTTAAATCCTATACATTTGATCTATACAAGAAATAAAATTACCAAATAACATAAATACGACACATTGTACGAGATATATCGCACAAAGCGGCATCCCCGGCGGTGGGGTCAAGGGGCGGCAGCCTTGGAGAAGTCCTTTATGCTTTTAGGCCCTAGCGGTGACTTTTAGATTAGGGAGATTTCTCCGAGCAGCCACTCGCTGAAATTTGTGACCCTCAGAACCACACATGTAAGCTCCCTAAGAACACTCATGGGATCCTTCTTTTGAAGATAATTCACTTAATTATCCCCTTTTTGGATTTTACAGGTTACACATGGGGAAGTGAAGCGGATAGCAGGGAACGCCTTCGCCCTTAGAGATACCCTGGTTTCTTAGACTCTGTTTGCTAAGGTACCTGCATGTTCATATGATGTTTGAATAATAAAAAGCGCATGTATGAATGTTATGAATGATGCAGTTATCGTTGTTTTATTTTCAAGAATTTATGGCGATGTCTCTGTCTAATGTCGACCGGGCTAGGCAATGTACCAGGAGGAGGTGGCCGTAAAATAGGAACTTAGGCACTGGGTTGGAGAGTTGGAGCAGAAATTGGATGCCACCATTCATGAGAGGAGGAGTAAGCTCAACCTGGACCGCACCCCTCAACCCGAGGCTAACTGAAAAGGGAAGAAGAAAGCAGTTGGTCAATGCCCTACCACCAAAATTGAGGGTTCATGGAGCCTTTCATTGACTGAGGGTAGGATGGAAGAGGAGGATGAAGATGTTGTCAACCACTATCTTATGGACGGCACAGAGTTTTTGTCCAGCTCGACTGACGAAGGCGGGCAGTCTTAGATTTTATTCTTTTCTTGTTGGATTTGTTACCTCTATTACATTGGGATCTAGGTTTGTGGTTTGATTGTTTTGAACTTATGTTTCGGTTTGTGGTTTTGACTTTGGGTGATTTTGATTTGATTTGTTTAGGTATAGGCTTGGATGTTCAAACAACTTGTGCGCCTTCCGGCTTTGGTTTGAATAAAATTTGGATTTTGGGCTTGAAATATGCCTGGAAATAGGATACAGAGTATTTACAGGTTTTGCATAGGTTTGAAATGGCCAAACAGGTCTAAAATTCATAGGGGAAGCGTCATGCCACCGGCGGATTGGCCCATGTCGCCGGCGATTCCATTAATGCCGGCGGTGGCATCACTAAATTATCGACGGGTATGAGTTCTAGATTTCCAAATTTGGACTTCTCTTTTGCTTTCTTTTATTCCATTTTATTTTTATTATTTTTTCTTGTCTTTTTTACTCTAACTTTTGCATAGACTACCCCTAGGGGTTTTCAATCTATCGAGTCTTATCTTAATTTTTGCCTGGACTACCCTTTTTGGGTTTTCAATCCAGCAGAATTATTCCAACTTTTACATAGACTTGGATGTTTTCAGTCTATCCGGATATTTTTTTAATGATGAGCTCCGAGTATCTTCTATCAAATTTATTTATGATGTTTTTCACCATTTGGCTAATAGGCATTCATACAACCACCAGCTTAAATATTTCAGTATGAGAGATACTTTTATTGGATGAATTTAATCGGAGTACAAGATGGTAGTAACCATTTCCATTAATCAAACTCTCGGTGTTAACCCGTCTTTTACATATTTTTAAGTTAACATCTCACTATTTTTATCTCATTCCCTGATTTTTGCCTAGATCGTCCTTTACGGGTTTTTGACCTAGTGGGTTTATCGTATCCCCTAATTTTTGCACGACCATTTTATAGAATACCGACCGTCGGGTTTCACCCTAATTTTTTCCCAATCAGTAGAAGACTGAAAGGAGGGTGATTATTTTATCTATTTTTTGCATGCTGCTTTTCTGATTTAATTCTTTTCATTTAGATTCAATAATGCTTATGCTTGTCTTGGCTTACTAGGTTGGAAGACCTGCTCTTGTTCATGCTTTTGATTGCCCCTTGGGCTAGGCATTTCTGAGTTCGTTCCCAATTTGATTGGAATCTCCCCTCTCGGATCCATGACGGTAGGTTTGACTTGCTTCTCTAATGGACATTGATTTTTTACGAATACCTCTGATGCTGCTTGCGGATTTATATACCATAACCAATTGTTGCTGATACTCTTAAAGGTTGCCTGAGGCTTTTAACCATTATTTATCCGTGGTGTTTGCTCGAATCTCATCTTCGTCCATTCAGGGTCTTCTGATTTGGGTCTCAAAGGACCCTCAATGATTTCACCTCGGATGTAACTGTAGCTCGCTTCCCTATCATAAGCCAAGTAGCAATTGGTTCGGGGGTGTTTTTGCTCGGTGCCCCCAAAAGGGAAAATGGTAGCTGATCTTGCGGGTTCTCTTGATAGACTGGTTTTTGGTTTTGATTGTATGACTAGCTTGTGGCTTATGAGGTGAGGATCTGCGATATTTTATCCCATACCTTATATTCCCAGTAGCAGTTTTCCCTTGGAATTAATCTTCATTGTTTGAGGTGTCATGACCGGCTAAACCTTATCGGGCGGAGATTTTCCTGTGAGGTTGGTTACTTCCTTGGTGGCAATATTGGTATGAGATCTGGCTTCCCCCGGTGTTCATTTGATGAAGGGCAAAGCCGGCCAACTGTATATGCCCCCACACCAAGAATGGACAACGAGCAGTGGATATTTGGAGTTTGGGGGTGGGGAATGGGTGGGCTTAAAAGTGTACGTCTTCTTTGGTAGCTTGAAAGTGAGGTTGCTGAATTATTCCAAGGAAAGACCAGGCTTATTTCTCCTTTGCAGAATGTGACCATTAAGCGAAAGCGTTATCGTGATCTTTAAGCACTTTTATTATCTCACATATGTTTTTAACGAGAGTTTAATTATTGGAAATGATTACCAACATCTGGACTCGTATTAATTTCATGGAGTGGAGTATCCCGGGTATTAAGAACATCACACGTATGTGTATATGAATGTGTGCTTCAATTGGGTCAAAACATGACGAAGTAAATTAAATAGAAGTTGCTCATGGAGCTGAAAGTTACAAACTTGAAATTGTTCAAACTGAAAGCATACAGAAATTTAAAGACTACAAATCAAGGCTTTTCATCCTCCACAAGCGGAAGGTCTTCATTATTGATGTCGGCGGCGAGCTGAGTCTCATTCTACTTGGTACTTGGTGAGGCGTGCCTCACTTGACTTGACTCCCTAGTGAGGACCTCAGTGAACTGCCTCTTAGCCTTGATCATCGGGTTCATTGCTTCGCTTTAACCATGCTTCTTTGCTAAAACTGTCATGGCTTTGATCATGGTGGCCATAACCTTCTTGGCCTCTTCATCGATTGACTCCTCATCCTCGTCATTGGAGCATGATTTTCCCTTGCCTTTGGAGCAGATGACCTTGATGAGTTTCTGTGGCCCATTCCCTTGTTTAGGTAACCTAGGATTAGTCACTCCCGTCTCGTTGTCAGACTCCGATAAGTGGCAATTCACATCACTATGCGCCCTTTTAGGTACCACAAACTTCTTATCCCTTATCAAACATTGTATGGCATTGAGTAGGGCCTTAATTCATTTGTGCGGTGACCTGGCAAGACATGATATCCGCAAAAGTTCTTTCTCTCATCTTTTGTGAGGGGTCTGTACTCGCTAAGAGATTTGAGAAGACCGTCCTTTCTTACTTCGGCAAATATTGTAGTGAGAGGTAAAATCCATGGGTTTATGCTACTTGCAGGACTACTACTCAATTGGGTAGTGGAAGTTGAGGCTGGCTTTTAAGAGGCCTATTTGCCTATCCCGACCCAGGAGGAGGGTGCGCTTGTTTTACCACTGCCAATCAATGAGCGCATGCCGGAGTTCTTGGAAACCTGCTCTTTCTGATCATAATTAGCTGCTATCAACTGATGCAAGAGGGTCTCAACCTCGGGTGTCATGCCCAAAGACTGTATGACCTAGTCATACTGAGGAGGTGTCAGGGCTGCGGATAGCACAAATTACGATGGAGTGACCAATATCGGAGGTGAGATGTTAGGGGTAAACCGGAGGATCCGGACTCTAGGTTCCTTCCCCTTGCTCGGGGTAAGCAGATGGCTATGTTGAGAAGAGCGTTTCCCTATTGGGTGTCATGCCTAGAGATTGCATGACCTGGTCACTGGTTCGGAGGATGGATGACTGTTGCAGGATAGCCACAGCTGTGGGTGTCACACCCTGAGATCGCGTGACTTGGTCAGAGTTCTTATTTTCTAGGGCTTGCTTGACGGAGATCTATATAGCTATCTGAATCAGTTCCTGAATGATGTTTCGGAACTGATCCAAGCTCATAAACTGGATGATAGCGGTGGCGATTTCTAACCCAAGAGATGGAGGGTGAGCTCTTATTCCCGAGGTAGAGGTAGGACCAGTCTGTTCTTTGGGCGAGGCAAAGTTGTCATTTTGAGGAAGATACATGGCTTGTTGCGAAGGTCCGAATTTGAGAGGAAGACTATTTAGGGTTATGAACCGTAGGTCAGACCATGAATGGGTTGTAAATGGTATGGATGGTATCCATGCTTTTTGTTTTTAGGAAGTAATGCATGATATGTATGGCTACACGTAGATGTGGTTAGCGATGATGCGCCGGCTTATCCTTCCAACATACGTGGGACGTTCGCACTCCTCATCACGTATAGTGATATGTTGTGACTCAACGGGGGTACAAAAGAAGTCCTACAGATGTTGCTAAACCTCTTCCATGAATGGAGATCGGTAAGGGTAAGTTGAACTTTGGCTCTTGAAGCAGATGCATGGGTGATGCATGACCACATAGCACATAGCATAAGAAACATCCCTCTTCCGACCTTATGGCTCCCGCGTAACGCCTCTTAGGAAGGATGGAGTTTGGCCTCTTCACCGGTAATGGCGAAAGAAGTGCATCCCAAATGTTTTATTTGTTCTGGTAGCCCTAAAGGATTGAAGTGCTAAGGTTTTTTCTAGCGTGGCTTTGGTATAAGGTTGTTAATGTAGAAGGTTCTCGTTTACCTTGATTCTACGTTACTTAACCACTCCCCAAATAGGTGCGATCGTAGGAGTTTACGGGTTGGTTAAAATGAGTGATCCACCCTCTAGGCATCCTCAATTCCAAACAGGGCATGAGTGATACTTTCGAGAGCTTCTCAGGTAAAATAGGGCACCTAAAAATTACCAAACTATCTACACTCGTGTTTTGAGGATAAAAACATTATAAAAAAAGAATGAAGTTTTAATTTGGCCAATGATTTCAATACATCATCAAAATCCTTTAAACTTTTTTGAAAATTTCAAGTTCAAGTTTAAAGAGATCAATCCCCAGCAGAGTCGCCACTGTGAGCGGACGACATTTTTCCCACCCTCAAGGACTGCGTGAGATGTGTAGCATAGGGGGTGGAAAAGTAACAAGCACCGTGAGGCGTGCCGAGGGACTGACCTTTATTTTAGCATGATAAAAAGATGGTTTGATTTTAATGTTGAATTTAAGTCCAATTTGCACGTTAAAGGACACGAGACTTAAAATTCCGTATTTTAAAATAGAGTCACTACCCGATTCAACTCAACCAAGAAATTTTTGTACAATTTTCCCTCTAGGTGGTTAGACCGTACCTTAAAACAGAGATTCTAAGTTTGGATGATTTTATCTATTTTACATTAGGCCAACTTAAAGGGTTTCATTCTTTCTTAATCGGTTTTAATTTTCCCTATTTATTGTGTTTTCGGTTTATATGTTTGTTATCATCAAGCATTTAAAACGGTAAATAAATTAATTATTACAATCATCCAAAAAAATGCGGAAATTAAAATTATTACAAGGCTTTTAAATCCTATACATTTGATCTATACAAGAAATAAAATTACCAAATAACATAAATACGGCACGTTGTATGAGATATATCACACAAAGCGGCGTCCCCGATGGCGGGGTTAAGAGGCGGCAGCCCCTCGTGGTAGTTTAGGGACAACGCCCCTTGCGGGGTAGAGGGGCAGTAGCCCCTCGCTGGTTCCAAGGGGCAGCGCCCCCTGTGGGGTCCGGGGGTAGAGCCCGTGGCTGGGGTCGAGCTACCAGGTTAGCTCGAAAATTTTTGATTCTAGAATGTAAGTTCCCTTTAAAAAATTCATTTTCCGAACGAATTTTAGGGAAAAAGTCCACTTTGGACACGATTATTATTTTAACTAAATTATTAGTGAAAATTCCATATGTTATGGGGGTTGGACCATTTTCGGAGAGTTCTAGACTCTCGTCATTGTACAGTACATCCTAGCTTAAGGAATTTAAACTAGGTCGAGAAATAAACAAAATGAAACTGTTGTCCAGAAGGCCATACCGCCGGCGACATCAATGATGCCGCTAGCGGTATCAGTTATACAGGCAGGCTGCATGACTTTCAGGATACCATAAAGAAAGGGTCTTACAAGAAAATGGGGCCATTGGGGGCAAGTGAGGCCACTGGCGGTATCAACGATGCCGCTGGGGGCATGGACGATACCACCGGTGGCTTCATTTGCCTCTGGCGGCTTCAGTTTCTTGTAGCAGCTATTTTTCTTCGAAAAGTGACTGAAAAGCCATACTAAGCATAAACAGCAACTAAAACACAATAAATAAGTAAAATGGAAGCCAAAGAGCTATGATACTCAGTATTTTTTACCTCAGGGCTGTGAATCCACCTCTTCGTGATCCGAATGACACCTTCGGGGAGCTCAAATAATGATTTGGGTAGTAATTGGGTGATTTAAGTCTCTAAATCCTATTTTGGTGATTGTAAACATGAAAATCTACCTAAATATCAAAGAGTTCAGTTAAGAAAAACCAAGAAAAGATGGATTAAATCCTCTTTTCTTACCTTTTCTATACTTTATCCCACTAAATCTAGCTAAATGCTCAAAATCTCTATAAGATTTCTAGTCTCCAGTGTTCAACCCCCACAAATGGCAAAGAAATGGCCTTTATATAGGCTAAAATCCATTGGAAATTGCCTTTGATCAATTATCCATCGGCTATCGAGCAAAAAGGCACACAGCTGTTCTGCAGTAGAAAGTCATGCCACCGGCGGCATAGATGATACCGTCGGTGGCCTCACCTTCCTGACAAGTCTGAAAAGCTTGGACGAATCGTGCCCAAAATCCGGAAAAGGCAACAAAATCCGGCCAAAAGCAATTTCAACAGGAAAATTGAATTATTAGGGGCTTTTTGACTTTTCTTATGGGTATTTTGAGCTAAATTATTTTTTAGGTGTAAATCATCAATCTGAGCTACCACCGGACACGTAGAACTGATTTTTTTCGAAAATAATCAATAATAAAAATTCTAAAAAGAATTTTATTACGAGGACTAAAATCGGGTATATGTCATCATCGTCTCGCGAAAGGGACTGTAAAATCTCGTGCTCATAAGGATCAAATCCTCGGCTCGCTTTACAGTGCTTGTTATTTCCACCCCCCGTGCTACGCATCTTACGCGGTCCTCGCGGGTGGGAAAAATGTCATCCACTCACAGAGTGACTCTGAACAAGAGTCATCATCCTCAGATGAAGAGGCACAAGATTCCACGAATGCGTGTCTTATGGCTAAGGATGATCAACCCAACTCAGAGTCAGCTGACCAACCATCTACTTCTACTGCCAATCAATCAGCTGAGCAGAGACAAAGGAAAGCAAACTAAGGTGAGCCTGAGATCCATTGATGATAGAAGAATATGGTATTTGGATAGTAGATGCTCGAGGCATATGATAGGTGATGAAAAGCAATTCATCACATCAGAGCGAAAAAGAAATGGAAGTGTTAGTTTTGGAGACAACAAAAAGGGAAAGATTGTAGGCAGTGGCACTGTAGAAGTCAGGCCTTCAATTGAAAATGTGTCTTCTGTGAAAGGCCTGAAGTTCAACTTGCTAAGCATTGCTCAGTTGTGTGACAAAGGTAGTAAAGTGATATTTGACTCAGCGGACTGCTCAGTCATTGATGGTAATTCTGATCAAACTATTCTTTATGCTCATAGAATAGATGAGCTGTCAATTTTAGGCCAAAGCAAGTTCAATGGCTACATTCTTAATTCCAATTATAAAAGGAGCAAGAAGGCAAGCGTTAGAACTTGGTGATTACCTGAATTTCTAAGAAGCAAAACTCAGCCAATTTACAAGCTTTAAAGAAGTTCAAACAAGAAAGCAACTATTCGGTAAGAATCTGCTTTATACATGAGAGAATAGAATAGATCAATAGCTCTATAATATCTGATTATTTGCAACTGGATCAACGTTTTTATAACTTGATTCCAGCTCTTGTTTAGACTCAATTGAGTTGCTAATAGAAGATGATATTCTACTCAGTAGGTGAGCGATCACAGTTTAGCGGGTACTTTCTGTAATTAGGGAAATTTGTGAAAGGCTACTCCGCCTAGGGTAAGAGAGTTGAGATTAGTGAATTAAAGTCAAGATACTCTTTTGGGACTAGATGTAAGCACAGGTTGTCGAACCAGTATAAAATCTCTGTGTTCTTTACTTTGAAGTTTTTTCAGATTTCACTCAGTCAGCTAATCTACTCAGCGCAGTACATTTAATCGTGAAAAAGTTCCTTAAGTTAATAGAGCGAGTCATTCACTCTTCTCTCCGACTCATTGAGTATATGCATAGGGACTAATAATAATAATTATTATTACGTGTAATTAATAATAAAAACAATTATTTTTTATTATCAATATTAACAATTATTACTAGTTAATATTTTATTGTGAATTATTAATTTTTATTTTCATTAATTATTAATTACTAGAACTTTTTTATTAATTAAGTTTATTAAATTTTTTTGGTAACATATGTACTTCAAATATTATTATTATTTTTGTTTTGTTATTAATATTATTAATTATAAATAAAGTTACTTTAAATTATTGTTAAAAAACCTTTTAAATGTATCAAATACAAATTTAATACAAATTTATATATTTTAGTTATTTTTTTTCATTTCATAGCCATTTCTAGATAAAAAAATCAAGGGAAATACAAGGAAATGTTATTTTATAGGATATTTTTTTATATACCTGATTTTATTTCTCTTTCGTTGTGTACCACTTTTAAGGTTATTGTTTTTCTCTTTATCACAACCTTCTTTCTCATATTTAATTTGATTTTCACAACTTAAAACAACTATATCTCACAAATCGTTAATTTTTTTGACATGAAATTTAGAATATTTTGTTCATCTTATTTTTACCTTTAAAAAGAAATCCATGTTGAATATTTTTTGAGTAAAAAAGAATTCACAGTCTTATATCAGTTTTTTACTACCTTTATATCATGTATAAGAGTTTGTTTTGCTTTAAATAGAACAAAGTTGCTAATATTTTATGTTATCTACCTAAAAATAAATGGAAAAATGGTGTATAAAGACATTATACCACTGTATAAGAATTTACGAAACATTAATTAAATTGGTATAAGATGCAAAAAAAAATTTTGCTCAAAAAATATTCAATAAGACGAACAAAATATTCTAAAGGCTCGTATTGAAAAAATTAACGATTTGTGAGATATAAGATTTTTTAAGTTACAAAATCAAATTAATTAGGACAAATAGTTGTTATAATGAGGGTTCTTGTATTCATGTAAAAGCAAAATTTAAAAATTAAAATATTATAATTAAGAAAGAGTTTAAGTAATTAAGAGAATTAATTTTTTATGATGGGATATAAAAAATATTGAATTAATAATCATAAAATTAAAAGTTTAAAATTTTATATTTAGCTAAATTTCCCAAATAATAAATGATCAAGGCCGACTTTGAGATGGGCCTTCAGCTGGCCATCCATGGTCTATAGTTAGTAGGGAATTAAGATTTTTTAAATTTGAAAAACACCACTTGATTTCAGTTATTTTAAAAAATTACTTGTGTTTTTGAAAAAAATAGGGGGAAGAAAAAATTTGAAACTTCTAGAAAGTAAAGTATTTTTTTAATTTACGAAATGTTGTTAATTTCTTATGATGAAAAAATTTTACAATTCACTTAAAAAAAAGTTGATTCTGTTCCCTTGTGATCGAAGTTTATATTTTTTAAATTCTGTACAGTGATGTGGCAACAATCTAGAGAATATTTAGTGGAGAGAAAAAATAAGAGAAAAGGAAAGATAGAGACATAATAAGAGAAGGGAGAATGACGTTAATACCCTTTCATAAGACGACAAAAAGGAGAGGTGTTAAATGAGTTTTTATTGAAACTGACAAACGGTCGCCGCCTATTAACTGCGTTCAGTAGTGCAGGTTTGGGTTGGGCGACCATGATACAGTAAAATTCGATTTAATTTGAAAATTGAATTAAATTAAGTCGAATTTAAAAATTAAATTAAAATAATTTAGTTAGATTTGATTCAATTTTTTATATTAGTTTATATTTTTTTTTTATTCTATTATTTCAATAATCAAACCAAAATTCAATCATAATCGAACTAAATAAAAAAAATTGTAAATTTCATAAATAAAAATAACACAAATACATTTAATTCAATTTAATTCAATTTTTAACAGTAACTTTCACGTTTGCCCAATTCCGTGCAAAATTTGTACTACATTTTCTATAAATGTCTATTCTGCCCTCAAATATTGGATTGGTTCCCGTTCCATCTGAGGCTCCTACGGACTGATATTTCTTCTAAAAAATTTTGCACAGTTTCACTTATATTAAATAAAATAAAAAATTTATACTCATTTCAGATGTGATTTAAATTAAATAATGTAACTGTAGGATGAAGATTTAGATATATTAGTGCAAAATTTAATTTTTGATTTATTTAGTTCACCTAAATATTTAAAAAAAAAAATTATTTGTGAATCATGAATCAAACTTATGAATGATTCTTAAGCCTAGCAAAAACTTGAAGCGAGTCTAAAAATCTAAAGTGTGAACCGATAAGTGATAAAGGTAAATTATCACACTTGTAAATTTAAAGTGCTAGAACTAACAGCCACACTAAGACAACTTATGTATGTGACCAGTAATAATACTATTTTTTTTTGTTGAAACCATTGATAATATTATTATATATTATGCGTTGATTTCGCTTTGTATGTAAATAAATATAGCGGGGAGACGTATTTTGATTAAAGTTAAATAATTTTGGAATTCAAATCCATTATTCTGTCTCCCATTGATGCCAGCCCAGCTCAATAGAATGTATAAATAATGACCCAAACCATTTCAAAATAGTTTATGAGATAGAATATTATAGTAGTAAATATTCCACTCATTTATTTAATTTATTTGTTTTCTGTGAATTCCAACAAACGCTTATTCTTTTGTTTTTCAAAATTTAGTTATACTTGTCTAGGTTTAATCACAAAAAAAAAAAAAGTATTTTCAATTTGCAAATAAGCATTGATCTTTACAGTGAATTTGCATCAAAGTAGATAGATATGATAAGTGTTAATAGGGTAGCTTTGTAATCTCAAGAGCAATTTGCTCAAAATTTAAGGTGACACTAAATTTGATGTTTCGAGAGTTGGAATACAAAAATAATAATTGAAAAGGTTGGATGACCAAATAACAATCATTTCTCAAGATACTTAAAGTTTATTTAAAATTTTGAATCACTGACGATTTTAGGTTTTGAATGATAGATAAAGTTTATTTAGGAATTAGAATATTTCATAAAAGTTCATTAAAACTAAGAAAATATGATTATTGTGAAACAAACAAACCATATAAAGCACTATTAAAATGACTATATAATATATACTCCCTTCATTTTTTTCATTGTACATTTAAAAAAATAGTACACGGCTAATTTATCATTCACATTTTTATATTAAAATTTCTTAATTATTAACTCATAATACATACTATCTTTTTAATTTAAGGATAAATTAAAAAAGAAATTGTGAATATATTAATAATATAAACAATAACTAAAAACATGCTGAAAGAAAGAGTATATTAAAAACAAGGGAGGAAGTATTAATTTATGCGTTCAAACAATTAAAGTGGGGTGATGAGTATAAATGTGGATTAGATAAAGGCAAAAGGTAAGACCGCCCCTGTGAGATGAATGCATCTACTAGAGCGAAAGCAATCACCCTTTATTTTAACTATCCATTAAATAAGACTGAGTGGTCTGTGGGGTTCAAATGTAATTAAATTTGAACCATTAAAATTTAATAAATAGTTAAAATTAATTAAAATATATAACTTTATCATTTTACAACTTTAAAGAATCCAAACTCATAGTATATATATATATATATATAAGTCTGAAAGACCATCCACTAAACCAAATCAATTAACAAAAAGTTTCGGTTAATTATTAAGATGTCAAATCTAAACTCAGCCAAGCAATAGAAGAACATGTGGCATGGACGATTATGCCATATCACCCTAATTCTAGCTATATAAAGACAAACCAAATAATATGAGGTAATCAATTCTTATTTTTTCTATTTCCATACCCATTCTACTCACCGAAATTCTAGGAGGGGCATTAGATTAGCTTAGTAGGCAACCAAACCAAACCCTTCTAACTTTCTTTTTATCTTTGCATATATGCAAATCTTACTTTGCAAAAGCTAAACTAACCATATAATGCACCCCGTTGCTATTAGAAATAAGAAATTCATTGTAGAATATTTCACAAACAATATTAAATTAGACGAAGAGAACAAACACGGTTTCCCATTAAATCAAACAACCGAAAGTAACAATTTTGTCTCTTATGTCTCACTGGACCTTCTTATTTTTTTTAAAAAAAAAACTGGCTTTGTATCACTTAAGCAAGGTTTCGCATTCGAATTCTAGTGAATGCAAAAATTCCTTATTGGGAGACTCACCCACCACAGCTATGTACGCGACCCGAGTCGGATTTGTATGTAGTCGGAGTAAAACTCCGATGATCCAGATGACCAATTAAAAATACAGAAAAGAAAATATTACATATAGGGTAAGTAACTTGATATTCCCATGAATAATGAATTAAAACACTTCATGGTTTGTTACCCATAAACACAACACATTAGATGGCTAATTAAAGTCATTATTCCAACCATTAAAGATTGTTATTCATTTACAGGTATAACGTAAAAAATAATAATTAATAAGGATTAGTCCACGTGGTTATCGATTTAGTATCGTTTAAACAAGGTTTTGAGTTCGAGTCATATTAAACGCAGAAAAATTCTTATTAGGAGGCTCACCCACCACAGCTAGATGTGCAACCTGAGTCGAATTTAGATGTAGTCAGAGCAATGCTTCGATGAAGCAAAACATAAAAAAATAATAGATTAAAATATATTTTCCCATTCCAAATTTTCAATGTTTTATCTTTTCATCTTGTAGTTTATTTTTTCATTTTCAAATCTAAAAATTATGTATCAAACTTTGAAAAAAAGACAAAGAAAGGGGCATTGAAACCAAGACATAAAATCTTAATGCAAAAATAACATATCTTCGAGAGGCCACATTGGCATCCAATATTTGAATTAAATTGAGTCGTCCATGATCCTAAATTCTCAACACTAAGCTATAGGAGGAATATTTGGATACTTGTTGAGGCTGCACGTGACTTCTAAAGAAGCGCAACAATATTTTCCTTTTATAGAGAAATAAATTACTATCCTTTACAAAAGATAAAAAAAATAATACAACCAATTTACATAATAATTGAAATGTTGTCATGTCTGTTACAAAAAAAAAAACTGAATTAATTGATTTCACGCGCTTTCCTTCTTTATATTGCTTGTTTTCCTTAGTACTGAGGCCATGTCCTTTTAAACTATAATTTAATATAGTTCAGTATAGTTTAATTCAGTTAAATATAGTATAGTTTAATATAATTTAATTTAACTATACATAATTATAAATTTATATTGAAATAAGTTCAATTCAATTCAGCCTTCCTCATAAATAGAATTTTGTCTTACCCAATTCTCAACACAATATTTTAATACACAAGTCAGGCCTTGTTTTCTGATTCAATAGAATTTAGTGTAGTTAGAACCACTTTAATTTAGTAGTTTAGTTCAATCCATTTTAGTTTAACTCTGTATTATTATAAATTTATAATGAAAAAAGTTCAGTTCAGTTCAATCAATTTCAATTCAGTTCAACTTTTAGAAGTTAAAATGAACATGGTGTAAGTGCAATTATCTGCCTATAGTTTTCTGGTTTAATCAATTGAACACCCAAACTTTTATTCCAGGATTTGAAACCTATAATTTCCTTTCATGTGATCCATTTGAGTCACTATAAATATTACAATCACTTGGCCTCAGTTAGGCCGAGTTGGATTTTCTCTAAAAGATGTTTTTTTATGTACAACTCGGGTTGCTTAACTCTTTTCGTGCTTGATAAAATACTATATATACACTCAAATAATATTACATCAAAATTAATCAAAAAATTAGGTTATATGTTATTTGCAAAACACAATCTCAAACACATCTATTACAAAATTTATCAATACTTTACAGTGTTAATATATCTTATTTTAATATTCATTATCCAATTTTTATTTGATATGTTATATCATAACACTTATATTTTAATTTTTGTTATATATAAAAGTACTTGGATGGAGACGGAAAACCAAATCTCGTCCCAAATTGTGACATGTTAAATATTTCTAATATGAGGTGCAAGGTTATCAATAATTTACCCTTCTTTATTTTTGAGGAGCTTTAGGTCATGTTCTTTTCAACTTATAAGTATCGGTATTGAACTGAATTTATTTCAGTATAAATTTATATGTATATAATACTAATAGGTACTGAACTGAACTGAATTAGACTGAATATAAGTTGAAAATATCATACCTGAGCAGGTTTGGACTAGATCAACACCATATTTCGGCTATCTAAAGCCCACGAACAAATATAGTTTTGGAAACACTAGAATTGGATTATTTTTCGTCCCCAATTATTGTTGCAAACCCTCCACACAACAGAATCCATTTCTAATTTAGCTCCTCATTTTTGTACCACTTTTTGGCTTTTGCTTTTGCTCTCAAGATTGTGGGCCAGTTTGGTATTGCTTTTTAAGCTGATATTTTAATAAATTATTTTCATAAATTTTTAATAAAACTACATATTTTGACTTTGAACAACACATTTTGGTCATTCGTACCATTTAATTAGAAACTGCCTGATTTATTTTGTTTCAAAATCAAATCTCTTGCTTATAGAAAAATCTTGAAAATGGAGCTTGAAGCTTTTAAAATAAGCAATTTCCCAGCAAAAAATGATTTTGATTTGTGTATTTTGATTACTTTCTTGGTCAAGCCTAGTTTTTTTGCTAATCGAAAATTTACATAATCCATGAGCTAATGGGTTGAATCCAAAGCCCAACATCCATGTCCAAATTCAAAAGGGCTTTCTTGACATTTAACATTCTCTATATTATTTTAATATATATTCATCGCGCCCTTAATTGCAGGGCTTGAAACGAAACATTTCTCCTTTTGCCCCCGCTCATTCGTGTAAACACAAAAAAGCTTCAAAATCTTCGATAATGGCGATTCCATCTAGTGATCCTGAAGCTCAGGCTATTACAGCTTCTGCTGAGCCTGAGTCTCAGCTCTCTTCTCTTGTTTACGGTTAGCTTTCCTACATGTACTGTGATCTCATATTTTCATTTCTTCTCTTTTTAGATGTTTCATCGATTAGAGGAATTCGCTCTTGTATAAAAAAAATCAATGTTCCTTTTTCAGCTAGCTCATTTGAATTATTCGATGTGCTGTGTTAAGCATATATTATCAACGTAATTGGATTCAAGTATATTAGGTTGCTTCTCTTGAAATCATTTTAAGTTTGTTTGATTATATCTCAAAACTGAGACGATTTTACTAAAGAAAACAGAAAAGAGTTTGCATTAACTTGAACACCTTTTTTTCTTCCCGGCAGCTCTATTTTGTTTGAATATTTCAATTAATATTTGTGGATTTTGTTTATGAAATGTTAAGAATCTGTGAATTATAGTTGATCTCGATATCATGAGTCTTACACTTCCAAATTGTGTTATAGGATCTGTTTGTAGTTGTTGCGTTGTTTATTGTCTTGATTTTTCTTATTATTGAGCATGTTTTTCCCGGATAACATGCTCAGAGTCTTTTTAACTCTCTTTCTCTTCGGTTGTTGAATATTTACTCTTTTAAATAACACTTGAGTTTTCTATATTTGCGGATTTGTCACAGCAGGCTCAGATGGCAATGGAGAACATGCTTAAGATGATAGCGTAAGTGCCATGATTACGAATTTTTTTTATACTCCATGAAATGGTGTTTTTTAATTTGTTAGGCATTCTTATGTTCCCCAGTGTGCAGACTGACAGATTGGCAAATAATGTTTTCTCCTTTGGCCAACTTAAATATCCTATTAAGTCTATATCTTTTGAATCTTTTTGTTACTAGTATCTATTCTTTCTTCAATTGATTTTCACCATATTGTTTCCCTGATGGACTCCCTGCAGTGAAATTGATCAAAACTCTGCTGGAATAGTTGAAGAGATTGAGAAATGCAAATATTCTGCACTTGAAAGGAAAAAAGTCCTTGAGGAAGAGAAGGAAACGTTTCAGAAAGCTGCTTATACAGTGTTGGATATGCTCAGCAAGGGATACTAAAGACCTATAAGATGAAAACTCTTCCAATCTCATATATGGTTTACAGTTCGAGTTTGAACAAAAAATTTCAATAAGTAATTTGGCATTGTACAACATTCTAGTTGTGGATAATATACAAGTTTGAGTTCAAGTAACCAAGTAATGTAGTTTGGGAATTTGCAACAGGCTCAACAATTAAACACTGCTATTTTCATGTGTACACTTCCTTTGGAAACAAACAAATAAACATGACGGAATTTCTCCCTTATCACATGTTATGCATCTCAAACATTTGACAATAACATTTCAGAGGGCCACTTGTCTGAGGCAGTTAGAATATTAGCTTCCACTATCAAAAAATGAACAAGTGATCGTTTTCTCGCAAAGCAACCAATTCTTCTACTCTTGACCCATCCTCCATTAGAATTGTGTTTCCTTTTTTGCCAAACTTTCTTTCTACATCCATCAAATGTCACAAAGTTCAATATATTATTGGCCAAACTTCAGGATCTTATCAATGACAAGTGAGCCTATAGATTTGATAATATGGACAAATATCCTTCTTTCTTGATGTGAAAAGTCATGGACCTTATATGATTAACTTATGGTGCCTCAGTTAGATTCGTTCTATTCTCAAACTAGATAGATGCATAACCTAGTGAGCTTTGAACATTTAAACTATAGAATTCAATTGGTGTTCTAATCTGCTACAAAAATTTATTGTTACTTCAGCCTTAATTGTTAAAAAAATATTAGGTTCTAAAATGAGATATTACCAGCTAGAATTAGGAGTTCCTCCACTGTATCAGGCAAATTAATTAACTTGCCTGACGTGTTACCGTCTGGTGGACTTTCTTTTGGATGATGCCCATGAATTATAACTCGTATGGCATCTCTGTTTGCTCTTGGAAATGCAGTTTTGGGTCTTCCTGCATAATAATTATATGCATATTATATATAGTCAAAATAAATGGAACTTAAAAATGGTAATCTTATTTCTATATTTTGGAAAAGCCAAATATTCCTTGTGTTGTGCAGGAAACCAGATAATGTCTTTTCTATGTCTCATTATTCATACATAAGTATGATATAAACATAGTATAAGTTCCTTAGATGTCTTGTTTACCCTCTGTGGTTGCTTCTCTTTGTGGATTTTGTGCTGAATTGTGTGGCTCCTCATTGGTTGTTGTGTCCTGCAAGGAGCAGAATGGCAAAAAAAAAAATTAGTCGTCTGTGGGGAATACTTCATAGACATGTTTTCGGCAGTTTCTGAAACCTAAGAATAATCCTTTGGCCTGAAACAGATCAGGTATGGAACAGGTTCCCTTGTTTTGTCATGTGTATAACATAATATGTTCAAATTATTATTTAAGAAAAAAAGTTATTCCAAAATAATCCCTGTAACAACAATTAATAGGTGCAGGAGAATCATCTTTGACATCTAAATCAGAACTACATTAATAGAAATTAGTTTTAAAACTACTTGTTTAGAGCCTTTTACCAATATCTATACATCTTATAATGCTCTTTGGCAGCCAGAGAGGTCCATTAAGATCCCTTTTCACTATTAAGCATTTACTCTCAATTTTTAAACCATATATTTTAAGAGTTTGGCTGCCCATGAGTTAAGAATGTCATTAAAGTGTGTTAGTTATAGTGTTATTATATAAAAATATCCTCATGTATATAAGTTGATAAAGGAAGGACTTCGTTTTGTGATCAATCCTAAATGCAAGATAAACTTGGGAAACCAAATGTCCTATTGAATTTGAAACAAAAAGTTTTCCTAACCAAATACCGTGTCAAAGATAATATACCTTTGTACTTAAGTCAGCCATTAATTCTGCTAGAAACGGTAACTCTGCCTGCATCTCTTGTTTTAAGCCCTTTAAATACTGGAGAGCATAAGGCATAAACGAACAGTTCAATGTTAGAGCTACCCATTATGCATTTGTGTAGATGGTGTCCACTGTGCAACCAACTGTATTTAGAATTTGACAAGATAAATATATTTCTAAACCTGAATAAAGTTGGAGATAATTATTCTCCCATCCTCACTTTCTGGCTGCACCATTTGCTTGAAATGATGATGGCTCAACCTAATCACCTGGCAAAGCCTCTTGGTCCTCACTGTATAAGGTTGTGGAATATTGAAAAGAACTGCAATTTCTCCTGCCATTTCTGTTGCTCCTAGTTTTGACAAAAACTGAAGCACTCTGATGAACATTTGTTTTTTTAACATAGAAAAAGTTTTAATTGCATCTTAGATGAACATTGGTTTGTTTTGCATGTCAGGTTCAATTTTGTTGATTGAACCTGAATCGTGTTTCATTTAAACTTAGAAACTTGTAACTCTGGAACTGATATCAAGAACAAGATCCTTTCATGAGCTGTCCAATTTTTTCATTTCTTGCTTCTCATAAGTAGTTTCTCTAATTTTTTTTGTAAACACAAGTAGTTTCTCTAATAATTGTGCTTATTGATAACATAGAGAAGTTGCGTTTGGGAGAGAAACGTACTTAATGATACATAATCTATTTATTGATGTAATTCTTAGGATCTGTTTGGCTGTAAAGCCAATTCACTAGGCTTCGTGTTGATTTAGTTGCACCTATTACATGTTTTAGATATTATTCTTTGGCAAAAACAAAAATGCTAGGTTCACACCTAAACTGTGCTTGGAATGTCTACTTCTGTGGGGAGCATTGAGAAAAATCTGTTATATATTGCAGGACTTGCGGAATTTCTACCTAGGTGGTTTGTTGAACACTAGTATGAGTGGTTTTATTTTGGAGATAAACTTTAAGACATAAAAACTCGAGGAATACCTGTTCTGTTCCATTCTTGTATGTTAGTACATCCTGCAATTGAAGTAAGCTCAGTTTCTAACACAGGATATAACTGAGAGAGAAAGAGAGGAAAAACAGGTGTCGTACCACTTCTCCAGATACCAAAATGTAGAAATCGGTTGGAAATTCATTTTGTATAATGATTTCCACCTTAGGTGGATAGTATTCTGCTCTCATCTCTGACACCTAATATAGAAAAACATCATCTATATATGGCTCTGGTAGTTTCTTTCTTAAAAGTAAGCATTATAGATATGATTTTATTAATAACAAAATTCTATCCTTACCATCTGGGTAATGAGGTCTTCAGAGACTCCTTTGACTAGATAGGTATTATCAACAGTGCTACGAAAAAGATGCTGAGAAATGCTAGATCGTATTGCTTTTGGTAGGTCTTCTAGCACCGCTTCTTGCTGTAACTCTGCAGTTTTAAACCTGAGTTGCATGTGTGCCAGCATTTGCTCTTTCAAGCCTTCTGGCATTCTATTTTTGCTTGCATATCTTAGTATCTCATTTATTGCATCCCTCTGACAAAAACATATTTACCCACCATTATGGTTTGGCTTAATGCATCACAGAATTAATTTTTTTTATTCTACTTATACAAAGAAAAAAAAAGGAAAAAAGAAAATAAAACAAAAGAAAAAACAATAAAAAAGGAAAAAGTACGTATAAAAATTGCTGAAACTTGGGATAGAATTAGGTACCTGAACTTGTCCCACTGCCTCCCTAAACTTTCAAAGTGACCACGTAGCTCCCTCAACTTTAAAAAAATGCACCACTTTGCTCTCTGAATGCCACGTATCAGCTAAGCTCGTGGTTGGTTTGACTTTTCAAAGATTTTATTTTTCTGTTTTTATCTCTCCAATCAGAAACTTACACATGGCATTCAATGAGCAAAATGGCACACTTTTTGAAAATTAAGAGAGTTACGGTGTCTTTTTGAAAGTTCAGGGAGGGACAAGTTCAAGTACCTACTACTGCATTGGACCTAATGGTTCTAATACAGTAGGATCTAAAATAGACACATTTATAGTTAAGAAGGTAGAGTTTACCATAGCAAAAGTTCGAACTGCGCTGTGGACAACAAGATTTGTCATGTTTCCAATTATGTAGGCAGTGAGACCAATGTTGAATAGCATGTAAAACATATTGAAAATCTTTTCCCCAGTATTTACAGCATGTAAGTCTCCATAGCCAACTGTCGTGAGGGTGACAATTGACCAGTAAATGGAATAGGTATAGCCTAACCAGATGCTTCTGTTTTTGAAATCAGAAACCACATCTCCAATCCATGTATTCTCTGGATTTTTGTGATGATCAGCTAACCAATAATAGAAGCATCCTGCTGAGTGTACTGCAAATAGTGTGACCTGTCTCGAATCGAAGAAATAATATTTGAATTTCTATTTTGCAATGCAGTTTCGCACAGGAAAACAACTCAAGCAGTGGAAACAAGTTTCAGTAGCTACAATATACACACAATCGTCTTACAGGTAAGCATAGTTGTCAAGGTGCTAGAAGCAGCTCAGGCGCCCCTGGCGCCTGAGGTATACTAGGCGCAAAAAACATTTGCTTGAAAAGTGAAGTTAAATGTAATAACAGTACTAGGAAAAGAACTAAGAGAATTGTTAGATGTACACATATATGTAAAATCTACATATTTGCATTAGAATATCTAGCCTCGAATTAATATAGCCATATAGGAATTGAATTAGGAATATCTAGCCTTGAATTATTATTAAAACTCTTAAAAAATAGATGAACAACACATGATAAAGTAAGTTAAAATCTTGAAAAAAGTGTCCCTGGGGCGCACCAAGGAACACACCGCACGCTACCTCGCCTGAGGTATGGTGAGGCGCATGACCCTGCGCCTAGCATGAGGAGGCACGCCTTTAACAACACTACAGGTAGGCAACTAAATCTGGCTTAAATTGTTGAAAAATATTAAATGGTGTTCATCTTAGCTACGGTTAGAATAGATAGAGAAAGTGATAGGAAAATACTCACACAGATGAGTTTTGAGAGTCTAGTGTAGAAGTAGCCGAAGCGTGTGTCCTTCTCTAGCCTGGAGAAAATTTATAGCAATGATATGAATTGATGCATAATGTGTGCTACAATCAAGTTACTCTAAGTTGTTCCACTTATTAGTTCAGATTAGATTATATGTAACCTTTTGAAAAGTTCACTGACACGTCTGAGCCGCCATAGACGAAGGAGGTTGAGCCAGGGAAAGACTTGGCCTCGGTGCGATTTGCCTGTTAAGATTCTGTATATAACTTGATATGGCAGAGTCGATGCCACGTCCATAGGAAACCATAAACCCGTGACATACCTTTACAGAGAAAAAACATGTGTCAAAATCTAAATAATTATAAAAATATTGATGCTTGTGTAGAATTTTAATTTTCGCAGGCTTGCAACATTAAATAAAAATTGTTTTGTAAAGATGTAGTTTTCACTTTAATTTCTAAGCAGACAACATATGTTTAGAAGGCATGTCAATTACTTTTTATTTGTATACAGACTTGAAATGTAACAAAGAAAGAAAGAAAAGAAAATAGTGAGAAACTTTAGGAGGAGAAAATTGTAATAAATTGATATAAATGTGTTTGTAGTTAGTAATATAGTTCACTTATTCTGTATCAGATATTCTTTTGATGGAGAGTATATTTTGTTTGAGGTTTAATAATATGATTTTGCCATGAAAAGACAACAAAAAAATGACTACTAGCAATAATATTTCATAGTTCATGTAAAGAATCAGGTGTATAACTGAATTAGTTTGAGTTAAAAAAAGTAGAGGTGATTTAATAAAAATAAAATAAAATAAAGGTAAACATTTTCTGTTTCTATGAATTATGAAGTTTGTGGTTGTTTGGGTTGTGGATATAAACTATGAGATAACCAATATTAGTGTATTGTTGTTGGTAAATGGCTGGATAAAGTTTTATAGCTTTTGGGCTTGCCCAAAGGACCCAAATTGGCCTAGTTTTAAACATGGATTTGGATTGGCCTGAGGTTAACCCACTGCTGTAATGACAGACTGCATTTATAAAATTCATTTAGTGTGGATGGATGATCACTTTGCTCCAAAATTAAATTTGAATATAATTTGATCCAAGCTTGTCCATTAAATAACATAAACAAAACTCTCTACTGTCGCAAAAATCTGAGGACATATATAAAATTTTTACTTTTTTTATATCTTAAAGATATTCCATAATACAAAAATTTAAGATAAAAAATAAGTATAAAAATACTTAAGTCATATTATAATATTTACATAAATTAATTTTTATTATTAATTAAATTGCAAACTAGGGAACAAATTAAAGCTAATCAATAAACTATTATTTTATACCGAAAACAAATTAAAGTTACACTGAAAAAATTATAAAAATTACAAATTATATATAAGTTTAACTATAATGTTTCAAAAAAATTACACAAACTTTTGAAATTAAAATTGAAAAGCATGACACTCGTTAAAATTAAATTTACAGAACTTTTAAATCGTATAGACTTTAATGGTTATGATTTAATAGGTTTTTATTTAAACATTAAACTAAAAAATTTAAATTGATGATCCATTAATCCGGTCCGGCTCACCGGGTCAATGATTTAACCAGCCAGATCACCGGATTTTTAAAGAGTCATAGCAAATTGGGTTTTTAGTGTCACCCGACCCATTTTTATCACCGGATAAGGGTTTTTTCAGTTCGACCATCCGAATCGATTCGAATCTTAGAACACTGGTCTTAACCACTGGATAAAGAAATTCATCACGACTATTAACTTGATCATTCAACTCAATTTTTGAAATCAAATTAGTCATATGAACAACATATCAAGCAAAAGATTGGTAGTTTTGAAGAGTCAAATTTACATGTATACTTTATTACGTACTAAATTAGTTTGTACGCTCGAACTTGGTATGAAAAATAGCTGCAACCCTAAATTTTTAAAAGTTTTAACCTGTCCCATGAATTTAATAAATATGAACTAGCTTGCCTCTTTAATTAGGCAAAAGTGTATCATTTTGTCCCATCATTGTCATATGTCAGCTTCTGATTAGAAGAAAAAAATCAGAAAAATAACATCTTTGAAAAGTCAAACCAATCACAAGTTGATACATGACACTGAATGGGTAAACTGGTGCACTTTTGCCAAGTTTGGGGGGCAAACTGGTTCACTTTTTTCAAGTTTACAAGCACGTTAAAACTTTTGAAAGTTTAGAGTCATATATGACTTTTCATGCCAAGTTCATGGGACAAATGATGTATTAAGTCAAGTAGTTGTTTTGATGTGATAATTTTAGGACCAAAGTAATTGTTTAGTAGCCTCATAATTTAATGTAAAGGTATGAACAGTCATAGATACCTTGGGTGAATATGAAAGGAATATGGAGTCGGCGTTAGATTTTAATTCAGATTATGACTCTACCTTTTCTTCCTCACGTGAAGCTTCTCTTCAGTTTGTTATGCTTAATGACAAAAATATTGATTTCTACAAACAATTGATACGCACTTCCAAATTTCAAGAATAAATAGATTGATTCAAATTAGATCTTCGTCAAACTCTTAATTAAAAATATCAATTCATATTCGATTTGAAATTTTGAGTTTGGATTGGATTTTGGCCAGATCGAACAGGTAGCCCGACCTGTCTAATTTAAATTAATTTAAGTTTCTTTTACAATGAAAAAGTCACCCTATGGACCTACTTATATTTTTCTTAATAAAAAATTAATACTACAAATTACGAACTAATCCTTCTTTTAGGTGTATGAGGCTTTATGGTATGGATATCTTCAGAGCAAAGGAAGACAGTTTCAAGTCCATAAATAAATTTGTGAGATGAGCTAGCAGTAGACTGCTAATATTATTATATAATAATTCTATTTATATCATATATAATATTTGTTTTGTATATAAATATTCTGATTTATTAAACTTTTACGACCATTTATTAAATTATTTAAATAAAAAATAAAATTTATTTGTAAAATTTAATTTTTTACTTTAGCCAAATTAAATGAAAACTTTTTTATGAGCTTCCCTCGAGATTTGGGAATAATCTCTTATGATCTAAGAGTTTTAAAGTATATGTGCCGGACTTGAATTGATGTATGAGCTAGACTAGAATGTGTATTGACTTAATGAGACATGATTTGAGATAAACACTTCTTTTAAATTTGAATCAGAAAAAACATACCTTAATGCGATTTTCTTGTGATCATCTACGAGAAGGTAGGTGGATTTGTCAAGATAAGCCACAAAGAAAGTAAGAATAATATCCATAGCAAAGAAGGCGTCCACCACCAAATCCACCGGCACCAGAGCTCCGGTCGCCGCTTTCTTGAATGCCAACTCAAACGGCGACGACCATGCCGAGTATATCACCAATATCACTAGGAATGCTTGCCACCATCTAAATCATTCAATAATTCACCAAAACAATTATTTCAAAAATTGACATCACCAGTAAAAATCTATGTAGCACCGACATGGAAACGGAAACGACACCGACACCGACACCGAAAAACGCTACTTCTAAAAAAATATAGGCTAATTTAGGTTAGGAAACTGGAGAAAACGTGTCAAGTATCGATTTCTTCGACACGAAACGTGAAAACACTAGTGTGTCGGGCTTCCTAAAGACAGTCCATTAATCACCTCACCTGTATCTTCTATCATAGGGAGCTATTACATATTTCTTCAGCTGTAAATACCCTTCATCGATAACGGTTCCAAAAGCTGGCAAAAGGCTGCTTGAAACTGTGGCCAAATTATTTATTTCTTTACTTGATTTTCGCCGGAATAGCAACGGCAGTGGTGAGTTTCTTTCAGTCATTCCGGTTGCCGGCGAGACAGATTCAGTGGATTTGATAGTTGAATTATAGGGAAGAAGTTGGCAATGAGATTGCTTTTTAAGAATATTATTATTTTATTGCTACAAGGAGCGTTTTCATTTGTACGGACGTCACAACTTGACTAAACGTTACTATATATTAGGAAACGGATTCTCTATTTCCTACATATTAACAACTTGCCCAGAGTGATTTTTTTTTAAAAAAAAAATAATTTCTCTACAGTTGACAAAGAATGCAAACCGACCAATAATAATATCTATAAAATATTAGTATATGATATGATTATTAATTCCTTCATAATTTTATAATTAGCAATACACTTTTCAATAATACATTGAAAAGCAGCATTATAATTCATTAAATTAAATTTAGTTGAGCATTCACAGTCTTGGTTTAATTTTAAATAAATTTTAGTTTAATTAAATTTCACTGGTTAATAATTAATTTTATTATAACATGATAGTATTTAAAATATTATATATTATTGTTATTGTTAATATAATAATATTTTGATGTATTATTATTATTATTTATATTATTAGTTCTCTTTCAATATATTTTTAATATTTTCAGTTTTTGTCCAGTTGCAGTTCAGTTTCATTTTAGTTCGGTTCAGTTTGGTTCATATTAGTTCAGTTCAATTCAGCATTCTCTGAATAAGTTGAAAAGAACAGAACCTAACTTACATATTTATTCGACGAAATCTGCAAATTCGAAAGCTTTGTCGTAATATATTTGGAAATTTGCATTTGACGAAAACTAAAATATACTGAAATTTTTGTTGAGAACATGATATCAATGACCCCGATACATTTGACAATAAACTCACGAGATGGTCATACAAAGCAAGTTAGATTTTTTTTGTTCTGAATCCAGGTTGATCATCTGAATCACAAACTCCTTTTTTGTCAATTGGAAACCAATTAATGATTCTCCAACCCAATACTTAATTGCTATTCCTTTCAAGAAAGTTCCTCTTTTGGACTCATCACATGAAAAATAATTACCTTTTGCCAAGAAAAACGGGCGAATTATTCGCAACTTTCAAAAATTTCTTTTACCTCCTAAACTTTTTTAAAATTCCTCTTGCCCCCTGAATTTGTCTAGAGTGTATCTCATGACCCCTTTCAGCTGATGTGTCAGGTTATTTAGCAATGCTTGAAAAGTCAATGTCACCTGAGCTAAAAGGGTCATGAAGTGCAATTTAGACAAATCCTGAGGTGAGAAAAACTTTTAAAAGTTAAGGGGACTAGAGACGATTAGGAACAAGATCAAGGGGATGGTGATCTATTCGGCCAATTATTATTCCATATATTTTCATTTTTAAATAGATTTAGGTTACCATGTCAATTAGTTAGCAAGATCAAACTTTTCTTCTTTATATGAATTAAAAGGTATAGTCTTCGATTAGGGATAAAGAAATATTATTTTGATTGTTTCAAATATGACATTGTTTTGGTAAATTATTTAATTTGTATCAACATGATGTCTCATTAGATAAGATTTGTATGATAAGTTATTTTTTTTTAAAATAATGCATATTATTTAATGCTTTACAAATCCATGTGTACTAATAAGATATAAATGCTTCTCTCAATAGTCAGAATGTGATTCATTTTTTTTTTTGAGTTGAAAGAGGTGAAGTTGACTTTTATCATAGGCCAACAATAATTTTTTTCCCATAAACTAAATTAATTGTTAAAGAAAATTACATGTGACATTATCAATACTTCTAGTAACAAAAAATTTAATTTATACTTTTATTATCATAGACAAGAATTTACTCTATACATTGATTTGTCTATTGGTTAAAGTATTATATGTGGTAATTGAGTTGTAGTGTATCATATTTTTTAGTTTCGTTTCGTATTCATTCGTAGTTCTTCATATTTGCTATGATTTGTGCATCTGAATTATGTTTTAGATTTTGAATTGATGTTTGAAATTTATGGCCGTCATTAAAAAATATATGCTGCTTATCGTTGTCTTCTTCTTCACCGGAACTTTGTTTGACACGTATGTTAGAACCTTATTAGATATTTATTAGATTACTTAAAAAATTGTTGTTTCTTGCTTTGATTTTAGAAGTTATACATTTGCACTCATTATATTACAATATACAACAATCCAATAGCCAACAAAAAAAAAAAACTTCATCTAGTCAATGTGAAAATAGCATAACTCTCTTCTTCAAATCTTATTACTTATATATTTTAGAACGAAGTCCAATTGATTAATAAGATTAGATCATTTAACCCACTTGTCCTGATCATGAACGAACCGATTGTGTCTAACATGTGGTTTCCAACTCAAACTCAAAATGAAAATAAAAATTACAAATTTCTTTCTTGTTTTTAAATTATGTTATTTCAAATTAGATTTATTATGAATTTTCCTGCTCGACTAGGTAGACTGGACTTGGCATAAGCTTGACCAAATATAAGCCCATAAAAGCCAAAAATACAATGGGTTGTGCTTTTGGCCCGATACACCTGATAATGGGTAATGTATTATGTAAAAGTAGAACATTATCAACATTATTACATATCAAATCAAACCTAACCACTACACTAGCTTCCTAACAAAGAAGCTGGAAGCCCCACAAAAATTAAATATTTTTACTTCTGAAAAAATATCAGCAGTAATTATATAATATTATAATTTAATAGTTTACGTTGTATTTTATGTAAAATACTAATTTTAATTTTTCTTTGTAAATTTATTTTGGCCCATTTGGATATACTTAATGAATAAAAAAGAGATAAATAATGTGCTCGGCAATAACAAAATTTATCAAAGGGGTTCATTTTCAAGAGGAATTCAACTCCTTCTTGAAACCTCTTCAAATTAAAACTTTTACGGTTCCTTTTTGTGGTTTGAGTTTTATAATCCAACTTCACCCTCTCAATAAATATATATAAAACTCTTAAAATATGTCTAGTTTTGTCATTTTATATTTGTAACAACAACTATTAATTATACTTTTACCAAATGGTATGAATGCGGATCACTTAATAATAAGTAATAAACAACAACAATAAGCAGTAAACCATAATAGTAATGCACAACAGCAAACTGTAATTGTAACAAATTTAACATACAGGGCCTTTATGCGGAAAATAGATGTTCTCTGTTGAGTCATAGTTTAATTTTATTTTAATAGAGTTTTTACTTAAAATTCTTTTAAAAAACTAATAAATTTGATGACATTCGTCGGGTTGGGCTCATGAATACAAATTAAATTGAAACAATTAATATAACCTTGACGTCCAACGAAAGCCCGACCCAGTTTCACATTAAACATGTCTATTTCAAACTTAGAAATTGAAATATTAATTACAATTTTGATGCACTATTACTTTATGTTCCATTTTATGCTAAATTCATTAGCCTATACATGAAATTAACTGAATTGGTCTAAGTGATAAGTGGTTTAATTTTATTTAATCAAAATTTCGAGTTCGAGTTTTAGTGAATGCAAAAAATTCTTATTGGGAGACTCACCCACTATAATAAGGTATGGGATCCGGGTTAAATTTAAATATAATCGGGGCAAAACTCCAATGAACTAAATTAGAGAAAAAAAATACATGAAATTAATTGTGTTGCCACGCCGCGAGTAAACATCTAATTTTTTGTGGATGCATATTTATCACAACTTTCCAGAAAAATGTACAAAAATGAAAATTTTCCGTTAATCCGATTAAATATTATATGTCCCAGCGCAGCAATGCAAGTAGAGGTATATATTCGGTCAAAATCAAATTGAACTAATCGAATACCAAATAAGAAAAATATTATTAACCGAATAAAATTAAATAAGAATTAAAACTGAATTAACCAAATTGAAATAAATTATTCGGTTCGATTAAATACCGAACCAAATAAAAATTTTAAATTAATTAATTAAAATTTCAAATTCTAACACTTAGAATACAAAATGCATATCCAATATACGTATTACAATAGATTAAATGGTTTAGTAAAAACACATAAATTAATAAAAGCGCATTTTGAAAAAGATGAATAAGGATGTAATGTTAAAATGTTACAAATATGTGGTTTAAGTTTCATATTTACTAACCTTTTATATTTTCTTTGCACTCTATGATCAATTTTAAGTTTTCACTCTTTTCCCATACGTTCCACTACTGTTCACGCTTGTGAGCGGATGACATTTCAGACGGGCTGCGAAGCTGGGCCGGAGGACCTGTCTCGTGAAAATAATAATGTGATCATGATGGTAGAAAATGGTTTCGCACATTTTAGTGTTCAAAAGATACGAGATCAAAATCCCGTACTTAAAATAGAGTCGCCACCCAGTTCAGCGCAACCGAGAAATTTGGTACGATTTTCCCACTAGGTGGTAGACCATACCTTAAGTAGAGATTCCGAGTTCGGATGATGTTGTCTATTTTACATTGACCAAGTTAAAAAGTTTCATTCTTTTTTTATTCGGTTTTAATCCACCCCGATTATTGTGTTTTCGATTTATATATTGTGTTAGCACGTCATCAAGCATTCAAAGCAGTAAATAAATAAATTATTACAGTTATCCAACGAATAAAAGCAGAAATTAAAAGAATAATTACAAAGCTTTCCAAATCCTATACATTTGTCTATACAATAAATAAAATACCTGCACAAAAAAGGTTAGCACAAATACGGCATGTTGTACGAGGTATATCACGTAACATGCATAATTAGTGAACCAAACAAGACTCGAGTTAGCGTAAGCATGGCATATTTATTTTATGGAGCCCGGTTGGATGGCTAAAAATGGTGTTTGAACGACGTTTGTGAGAAAATTCCGTTTTATCCATATTTTAGACTCGATTGTTATTTTAACCGGATTATGTATGGGCTGAGGGCTGTTTTTGGAGAGTTCTGGACTCCTGACATTGCACTGTATATCCTAGCTTTAGAAATTAAACTAGGCCGAAAATGGAAATGAAAATAAACATGTTGTCCAGAATCTCATACCGCCGGCAGTATGAATGAAGCCGTCGACGATATTAATGATGCCGCTGGCAGTTTCATTTACACAGGCAGGCGAGATGACATTCTGGATACCATAAAGAAAGGGTCACACAAGAAAATAGAGCCATTGGGGACAAATGAAGCCCCTGGCGGTATCACTGATGTCGCTGGCGACATAAGTGATACCGTCGATGGCTTCAAGTGCCCCCGACGACTTCACTTTCTCGCAGCAGCAGTAGTTAATGGTCGAAAAATGATCGAAAACCCAAAATTAAGCACAAAACAACAAATAAACACAACAAACAAGTAAAATGGAAGTCAAAGAGCTATGAGACTTAGAATTTTTTACCTCGGGGCCGTGAATCCACCTCTTCGTGATCCCAATGACACCTCTGGGGAGCTCAAATTGATGATTTGGGTGGTAAGTGTGGGATTTTAGTCTCTAAATCCTATTATAGTGATTTACAACCTAAAATCTACTTAGATATCAGAGAGTTCAGTTAAGAAAAACCAAGAAAAGATGGATTAACTCCCATTTTCTATACTTTATCCCACTAAAACTAACTAGGATTGCTTAAAATCTCTCTAAGATTTTAAGTGGGGAAAGTCCAACCATTTTTCAGCTGTAAATGGTTCCTTATATAGGATAAAATCTGGTGGAAATCGACTTTGATCAATTATCCGGCGGGTATCAAGCAAGCTTGGCAAAAAGCTGTCTGCTGCAGAAAACTCATGCCGGCGGCGGCAACATGGATGATACCGCCGGCGGTATCGCTGAAGCCGCTGGCGGCTTTAACTTCTCCCAGGTCCGAAAAGTAAGCATGGCCTAGCCTAAAAAGGTGGTGAACCCGCCTAAAAAGGTTTAGCGGGATTTTTTTGTATAATTAGGGTTATTTTTGAGTTTTTACGAGTATTTAGGACTAAATTAATTTTTAGGTGCAAATCATCATTTCGAGCTCCCACCGGACGAGTTATCGGACACGCCGAACTGAATTTTTCCAAAAATAAAATTTGTAAAGAAATTTTTATCGGTAATAAAAATTTCAAAAAAGAATTTTTATCCTGAGGAATAAAATCGAATATACATCATCATCGTCTCGCGAGAGGGACTGTAAAATCCCGTGCTCACATGCTGCGTCTCGGGGGATCACTACTGCCATATGTCAGTATGATCGCACGAAAGGAGTAAGGGTTTAGAAATTGTACCTGGTGGTTGGTGGGCTAGACCCGAAGGGTGAAGAGATTCTGATTCCGTTAGTACTTCCATTTGGTGTTTGGCAGGCTAGGCCCGAAGGGTGACTGGATTTCGGCTACGTCAAGACCTTCACTTGATGTTTGGTGGCACTGGAAGGATGACAAGATTCTGATTCCTTTAGGACCTATATTTGGCGATTGGTTGAACTTGAAGGATGACAGGATTCTGATTCCTTTAGGACCTTTATTTGGCGATTGGTTGGACCTGAAGGATGATAGGATTCTGATTCTGTTAGGACCTTCATTTGGCGTTTGGTTTGCCCCTTAATTGGGCTTGGGCTTCGAGGTTTGCCAAGAGCAGGCCTGGGCTTCAAGGTTTGCCAAGAGCGGGCTTGGGCTTTTTAGGTTTGCTAAGAGCGGGCTTGGGCTTTTTAGGTTTGCTAAGAGCGGGCTTGGGCTTTTTAGGTTTGCCAAGAGCGGGCTTGGGCTTTTTAGGTTTGCCAAGAGCGGGCTTAGGCTTTTTAGGTTTGCCAAGAGCGGGCTTGGGCTTTTCAGGTTTGCCAAGAATGGGCTTGGGCTTTTCAGGTTTACCAAGAGTGGGCTTGGGCTTTTTAGGTTTGCCAAGAGCGGGCTTAGGCTTTTCAAGTGTGCTAAGAGCGAGCTTTGGCTTTTCAGGTTTGCCAAGAGCGGCTTGGGCTTTTCAGGTTTACCAAGAGCGGGCTTGGGCTTTTCAAGTTTGCTAAGAATGGGCTTAGGCTTTTCAGGTTTGCCAAGAACAGGTTGGGCTTTTTAGGTTTGCCAAGAGCGGGCTTGGGCTTTTCAGGTTTGCAAAGAGCAGGCTTGGGCTTGGTCGGTCTTTTGAGATTTGGTGGAAAGAGTTTCCCCTTTGCGGTCGTACCTACAACGAGTGATAAGTGAAACAAGATTAGACAGATTTTTAGATGACATTTTTACTGCTTGATCGATTTTGTGAAACAAAAAATATTTTTGCCCCTTCGATTAATTGTAAAAATGTGATAATTAAAAATAGAAGGGTTTTAGAAGTCTTGGAATGTCGAGGGCTTGAGCTGGGATTCCATCGAATATCTGAAAAGGCATATGAAATAGCCTTGGAGGATTTTTTATGCCACCGGCAGCTTGGGCGATGCCGGTGGTGGTATGGAGTGCCACGTGGCATCTTTGACTGGTCAACAAAATTCAAAATTGCCCGTGGTGAGAGTGAAGCCACTGGCGGCTTGAGTTTATACGGTAGGCAGCTTGGAGTTATAGTTTCAGACTCCTCGATTTCCTCGCGGGTGTTTAATATGAATTAAAACACCCTTTGCTTCCTATTTAGACGACAGTAACTCCAAAAAAAGCTCTACCTTTCCTTCTCCTTCCTTTCATAATGTTGAACAAAGTTTTTGGGCAAAAATCTACAAGCATGAGACGTAAAAATCTACCCATTTCATCTATCAAGGGGCTGAAAGTTTGCCCCATGCATGTAGCATACGGTTTGAAGTAAATTGAGAGGATGTACGGCTATTGGATCGCTTCTCCCATAATAAGTATAACCCCTTAGAAGGAGCAACACTTCTCCTATGTCCAGGTAATCCTGCAAAACCTGAATCTCTTCATTTTGTTAAGCTTTGATTCCGGACTTAGGCTCAAAATTTGCCATGATAGGGGTTTAAAAATGTGAAATTGAAAGTATATAAACTAAAATTGCATGCCACAGGGTTGATTTTTACTGATTTTAAGCTTTGAGTTTGATTAATTGCGTTTTTAGTGATTTTGGTGCGATTTTGGGCGAATATGAGATTCTGCTCATAGAGTTGATGTCGCCGGCGGCTTCGCTCATGCCTCCAGTGGCTTAGGCCTTCTAGAAAGGCTTAAAGGACTCGCTGTATCATTACTTCTTATAGCAATATCGCCGGCGGTATCATCCATACCGCCAACGGTTTTACTAATCCAGCAGCGATATTGGCTAACTCCAGCAGTTATAGGAGCATGAATAAAAAAACTGATTACTTATCTTGTAGCGACCCGGTCCTAAGAGGGGTGGCGCCGGGGTAGAAGACCTGATCAAAGAGCGGCCATGAAGGATGTCGATGGGGACAGGAATGAACCGAGTCCACACCCGAAAGAGAGAGGGTTTCGAGGTTGTGTTGGTATGGGACAACACAATTGAGAACGGTTAAGGATTTCGAGATTGTGATGGTATGGGACATTACAATTGAGAGAGACTTAAGAGATTTGATTGGTACTACCTATACCAACAAGGTGCACCTTCTTTTCGGGAGCCTACTCGGGAGAACTCCAAAGTTGAACGTGCTTGACTTGGAGCAATCTCGGGATGGGTGACCTCCTGGGAAGTAATTTCCAGGAAGTGAGCGAGTGAGGACAAAGCTCACTGGAAAGACTCGTGTTGGTTTGTGGGGGCAGTCGGTCAAACTCGGGGTGTTACAGTTTGGTATCAGAGCCAGCTCTCTCCCAGTATGGTGTGGTTCGGGGACGAACCAGGCGGAAGCTGGTGGGCCTGTAGCGACCCGGTCCTAAGAGGGTTGGCACCGGGGTAGAAGACCTGATCAAAGAGCGGCCATGAAGGATGTCGATGGGGACAGGAATGAACCGAGTCCACACCCGAAAGAGAGAGGGTTTCGAGGTTGTGTTGGTATGGGACAACACAATTGAGAACGGTTAAGGATTTCGAGATTGTGATGGTATGGGACATTATAATTGAGAGAGACTTAAGAGATTTGATTGGTACTACCTATACCAACAAGGTGCACCTTCTTTTCGGGAGCCTACTCGGGAGAACTCCAAAGTTGAACGTGCTTGACTTGGAGCAATCTCGGGATGGGTGACCTCTTGGGAAGTAATTTCCAGGAAGTGAGCGAGTGAGGACAAAGCTCACTAGAAAGACTCGTGTTGGTTTGTGGGGGCAGTCGGTCAAACTCGGGGTGTTACATATCTACTTCTATTTAGTTCTATTTTACAGCTGCATGAGCTTACGTGCATGAGGGGTATGGGGACCATCGGAGAATAGTGGACCCGTATCGATGAGAAGGACCCCGCAAATAGAGACGCTATAGATGCTACCTGCTTTAGGGACCTGGTAAGGATTTTGCCCAATAGGATGCCAAAACTCTCTCGCTAGGCCCTGATTGCACTGATTGAGAAGTAGTTGGAAACCACTCACACTTTCCATCTCACTTTCGGTGAGGTAACCATCACTCCCTCTTATGTGGTGGCCATGACTGGGCTATCTTGGACTAATCACGTCATCCATTTTGACGTTTATATGGAGAAGTATTATCTCTAGTAGCCCGTGACTATGAGGGTGATTAAGCTTTTTAGTTTGAAGCCTATTTCAGGGCGGCTATCGTACGGAGAGCTGCAAAAGCACTGGATCGAAGTTGGGGTGGTCCCCAAGACCCAGCAGGATGCCTGTGTCAACTCTTTTATGATTTCATTGCTGACTGTGCTGTTTTTCCTAGTCTCTAGTAGTAAGATCAACTATAGGTTGATTTTTGCCATTGAGGATGTCAAGACCATCAAAGAATAGAACTGGCCCAGGGCCATTCTATTACAGATTTACCCCAGCCTGGAAGCGGGGGCCAAGAAGAAAGGCAAGGGCCTTCGGTTGGGCCACTTACTTGTGTAGGTATACTTTTCTTGAAAGCATTTAATTATTCTCCTTTATGCTTTTACTTGTTTTTGCCCGCTTTCTCTTTTAGATGTTTTGGACTGCTTGGCTGTTGATTGTGCAGGCTTAGGCTTATGAGCACCAGACTCCCGCCGGTGAAATTCAAGACCAAAGTGCCAGTGGCTTCACAATTTCTGGCCCGGTGGTGTGGGAGTATCGGGGAGCTTAGTAAGTACCCCACCAGCTATAGGGAATCATTGAGGGGATTGCAGCTTAGCTTGGTATGCAACTTTGACTCTTGTCCCTGTTTCATATTCAACAGACCATTAGTAAACAAAATATATTTATGAATTTACATCGTGCTTACTTGGTTGTTTGTGCAGGTCGTTCGGGACCCATTTAATGAGGTGCCCAACCTTTTCGATGGGCCACGGTCCAGAAAGACGTGGATGACAATAGGTTCATCATAGAGTGCCCCTTATCTTTAGAGTGGTACCTAGGGGAGTGAGTGCAGGGCTGGAGAGATGTTGCCCCTTCTGCTAGACTAGTGCCTCCGGCACCTCCCACGAGTCTATGGTGGCTACAAATGGCCATTACTGCTGAGGCTGACAAAGCCGCTTATCTCGATGGGAATGGCCGCATTGCAGAGAGTGTCCCTGGCTCCTATAACGACCATATGCAGTGCTTACTTCCTATATGCCCGCGTAGGGATGAAAATGGGGCTTATCGGGGTGGGGAATGCATTCCCCATCCCAATCCCCATTAAGGTTTTGAAGAAAAAATTTCTCCCATCCCCATTAGGGAATTAGGGAAAATATTTTCCTCATTAAGAAATCGGGGATCCGCATTCCTCATCGGGGATTCCCCAATTCCCCATTAAAGATAATGAATATGATATTTTTTTGTTAAGTATCATATAACTTGAATTATTTCATATCAATACTTCAAAAAAATTAGTTTAAAATATATATTGCATGAAAATAATCAAATAAACTAAAAAAAACACTTTGTAATAAGTAGTAAACCAACATGAACATTATACAATAATAAATGAAACTAAACGATATTGAATATATATTTTTAAATCTCTTATCTTTATTTAATAGTAATATAACAAATTACAAGTCTTAAATTCTTATATTTTATTGAAATTTGTTTGTATTTATCCAAGGATTTTTGTAAGGTTGAATATTAAAACTTATCTAGATTGAAATTTATTAATGCTTATCGGGTTCAGGGATTTTTCGGGTTGGAGAATGCTATCCCCATCCCCATCCCAATTAAGGATTCAGGGATTAAAAAATCCCCATCCCTGCCCGATGGGGATTCTTATCGGGGATTGCTCGTCCCCATCGGGGCGGATCCCCATCGGGTTTGGGGAATCCCCCCCACTTTCAACCCTATGCCCTTACATCCATAGAAACGACACAATTGAGTACCACTTGAAGAAGAAGAGGGAGGAGCAAAAATGGCTACTTGGTGGCCAAGTGAGTAGCAGTGAGGATGAGGAGGAGGAGGAAGGTACCGGTGAGGACGATCTCGAGGGGGAGGATGAGGCTGACAAGGAAGCGTAGGTGGCGCACGAGGGGCGCCATTCTTCTGATGTAAGACTGTGCTTTTTTACATGTATGCCATATTATCTGGTTTGAAAATGGTTGCTTATGCTTGTTTTTTGTGTTGTCGTTGTTTTTCAGGCACCTCCTAGGAAAAAAAATAGGCTAGAGAGCAGCGGAGTGCGGGGCCGGGGCAGGCCCGAGGACATTGATATAGTGGAAGGGCGCCTCTCCACTACCTTAGAGGAGTCCTTCCTACTTTTGGGCCCGAGGGATGAATTCAACATAAGGAACATAACTCATGTTGCTCACTCTATAGATTTTATGCCTCAGAATACCACACAAGTGAGCTTTGCAAAAAATTTGAATACAATCCTTTATGCATACGGTTTCTCTTTCGGGATCGGCCTTTGATTGCCCCTTCTTTTTTGGATTTTTCAGGTTACCCGCAGGGAAGCGGAACGGATAGCAAGGAAAGCCTTTGCACTTCGGGACACTTTGGTTTCCTAGCCTTTGTTTGCCAAGGTACCTGTATGTTTGAATGATGTTGTAATTCTTAAAAATGCATGTATGAATGTTATGAATGATATGGACTGCTATTGCTCCTTTTACAGGAATTTATAGTGATGTCCGTTTCCGATGCTCAACAGGCTTAGGCTACAAATCAAGAGCTTAGGCGCCAGGTTAGTGAGCTAGAGGAGCACTTGAAGGCTATTGTGTAAGAGAGAAGGAGTAAGCACAACATAGATCGTATGCCCCCGATTGAGACTAGTCACAGGGGAAGGAAGATGGCAGCTGGTCGGCGTCCTACCACTAAGCTCACCAAATCAGGTAGTGTCCTAATGATGGAGGATAGGAAGGAGGATGAGGATGTCTTCAATCGATACCTTGTGGATGACTCAGATTTTACCTCACACCCGTTGCGGGGCTGCGGGATGCCTTAGATTTCATTTTTATTTTCTGCTTTGTCACTTGGTTTGTACCTCTATTACATTGGGGTTTGAATAATTTGGTTTCGGTTTAGATTTTGCTTTGGATGATTTTGGATTTTTGTTTTGGCTTTGGTTAGGCTTAGGATTGGATATTTGGTACAATTGCGCCTTCGGGCCTTTGATTTTAATAAATTTGGATTTTAGGCTTGAATTATGTTCGGAAGCAGATTACAAGTCTTTTTATAGGTTGTGTACAGGTTTGAGTTGGCTAAAATAGGCCTGAAATTCACTAGAATGGGTGCCATACCGCCGACGGTTTCATTGATATCACCCTATGCATGAGAAAAATCAATCTGCTAAATAATATAGACAACACCGCCTGGAACTCATACCACCGGTGGCTTCTACTCCATATCGCTGGCGATTTCACTCATACCGCCAGCGGCTTCATCCATAACTCCGACGGCTTCAATTTCTAGAAATTCAGATTTTGGCAATTTTTTCAAATTCAAGCATGGCATGCCACAACCAATAGCTACGAGACTTCCTGGAACACCTAGGAAATGCAGATTGGAAGGAGCTGCTAAAATTCAGATTATGGGGCTTTCGGTATGTTGCTTTGCGACCAATCAACCCGGTATTCATCCGTGGAGTGCTCCGTTTCTAGGATCGAATGGACCACGTGTTCCGCTTCTCCTCATTTGAGTTATTTCTATTATTCTAGGAGTTTCACGCTATTCTGGGGATCCCGTGACCCAAACGCATTCCTTTGGCATTTCTAGAGTTTTAATTTGGTACCGATGGCATGCCAGGTTATGGATTTTGACTCTGTAGACCCCTTTTTATCCCGACCGCCTGACCAATCGAGATTTCAGCTTAGCACAGTGTTATAGTGGTGCCATAGGGCTCCTAGGTCTCACCTTGCTTGGCCTTCTATGGTTGCACTATTACTTATGATTGAGTTTATGTGCAGAGTGGGGGGCTATTGCACCGTTTAGGCTAATTTCTCTTATCAGGCCCATGTCGATGGGGGCTTGCCCTATAGCTATAGGGTTGGCCAAGACATTGCTAAACCTGGATGCAGCTTCCACTAATCATTCCCTGATTGGTGATCACTTCTTGATGATATAGGTATGCCCCTTTACCACCTCGGGTATACTGCGAATTCCTATACTTAAATGGAAATTGTTTATAGGTATGGCTTATAGAGAAGTTTAAGCTGATGTTAGCACCACTCGTTAGCCCAAAGAAAAATCTACCCATGCATCTTAGCGAGAGGACCCAGCCGAGGGGACTTTCACCAACTGACAGCCGAAGGATTGGGTGCCCATTATGAGGGGTTATACCGATTCACAGATACAGTGGGTTAGTCCGTGGTGGAGGATCTGGGATGTGGTTGTGGAATCTTAGGGATCATGTGTTCAACTATTAGGCATGGAGAGGATTACTTGCTATACTCCATACTAGCTTTGCTGTTAGTACGGTAAGCACAAAGAGTTTTGATCAAGCTACCTGAGAACCATAGCGGCATCTACAAGGCTAGATGGGTGAACCATATTCCGGAGAAGTGGGCCAGGAAGGCCATCTCTGAGATTTTGGACTATGCTCATGTGGAAACCACTGAGACTGATTTACACTACAAAGGATGGCTTGCTGAGATTAGACGACTGATGACTTAATCCGAGCAATTATGGGCCCGCTTTAAGGGAAAGAGAGCAGAGCAGGGGTTCGAGCCTTTTCAACCTACCACCTTGCGGAGGATTTCTAGATATTATGATGATGATGCGGGGAGTTCGGCCTAAGATGCACTTTCATTAGTTCTATCTTTTGCATAGGCTAGTCGTGGTGACATACATATCGAACTTTATTTTATTATTTGTATTTTTATTTGGTTCTAATTTTTGCATAGACTGCCCCTAGGGGTTTTCAATCTATCGAACCTTGTCTTAATTTTTGCCTAGACCGCCCTTTTCAGGTTTTCAATCCAGCAGACTTGTTCCAACTTTTGCATAAACCTTGCTCTTTTGAGTCTATCATAATTACTTGTCTTTTATTTACTGCGCATTGATTTAGAATAATGTGAACTCTGTATTCTGTTTACTTGAGTTGTTTTGACCGTATGGATACAACATTAACATAGGCATAAGCATTAAGAATTCAACAAAAAAGATACTTTCATTAAGTGAAGCAAAATAAAGTACATGATGTTTGGTAAACATTCACATTGGTTTAACTCCCGGTGCTAACTAGCCTAGATCAGTTTTCTAGAAAGCACTCTCTCTTTGTTCACTTACCCTGATTTTTGCCTAGATCGCCCTTTTCAGGTTTTCAATCTAGCGGGTTGTCATATCCCCTAATTTTTGCACGGGCAGTTTGCAGAATACCGACCATCGGGTGTCACCCTAATTTTTGTACGATTAGTGAAAGACCGAAAGGTGGGTGATTATTATATCTATTTTTTTGTGCTACTTTTTCTGATTTATTTCTTTTCATCAGGTGTGATAATGCTTAAGCCTGTCTTGGTTCACGGGGTTCACAAATTCTTTCTCGTCCATATCATAAGCTTGACTGCCTCTTTACTAAGCATTTTCTTGATCACATACGGTCCTTCCCAGTTAGGCCTGAATTTTCCCCTTACATCAGTGGTGGTAGGTTTCAGCTGGTTGAGGACTAGATCTCCAGCTTTCAATGGGAAATTTTGGTGTCTCACCCTCACCCTGCTGTTATAAGCTCAAGCCGTACGCTGCTGATACATCTGGAGATTATCTACAACCCTTAGTCTCTACTCATCTATTATGTTCAGCTACTCAAACCTTGCCTGAGTCCATTCAGATTCTTTCAGTTTAGCTTCTAATATGACTCTCAGTGAGCTTACTTATTTTTAATTGGCAAAACTGCCTCCATTCCATAGACCGTTGAGAATGGAGTTTGACCAGTCGGGGTGCGGATACTCATGCAATATCCCTAAATGGCAAAAGGAAGCTTGTCTGTCTAATCCCTATAACCATCTATCATCTTAGAGATGATCTTCTTTACCGATTTATTGGCTGCCTCAATGGCACCATTGGCTTCTGGTCTATATGGAGAAGATCTGTGGTGCTCAATCTCGTATTTTTCAATTAGATCGGCGGTTGCCCCTTGGAACTGTACCCCATTATCTAAGACTATGTGGTGTGGAAGTCGATATCGAGCGAATATGTGCTTTTCTATGAATTTGACCATCTTCTTGTCGGTGACATTAGTGTAGGATTCGACCTCTACCCACTTGGAGAAATAGTCCACTGCTACCACAATGAATCTGTGCCTGTTTGATGATGAAGGGCGAATTTCACCAATTATATCTATCCCGCACACCAAGAATGGCCAAGGAGTAGAAAAATGATGGAGCTTGGTGGGTGGTATTGGTGGCACCGCTTGACTTGGGTGATGTAATTGACCGTTAAAGTGAGCCAAAAATACCCCAAACACTGAATTTTCTTTGCGAGAGTGAGACTATTCATATAAGGGCTACAATCACCGGCATGAACCTGATCAATCACCTTTTGAGCCTCTGATTTAGTTAAATAATGAAGCAGTAAACCATCACTAGTGTGCTTGAATAGATCATTATCGATAATTCAGAATTGGACAACGAGCCGCCGTAGAGTGGTAGAGTTTGAGTCGGAGGAGTCTGGAGGATATTGTCTAGTTTGGAGAAACAGGACAATATCGTAGTACCAATAGGGTTTTGTTAAGATAACGAGGACCTATTGAACCAGCTAAGCGTGGTAGGGGATCTTAGTTGACAGCAAAACCAACATACGGATAGGCTGCTACTAGGGTCCTTCCTATAAGGAGGCTAGCGTGGCCAGGGAGTTAGCCATTTGATTCTCATCCTGGGGGACATGGCGATACAAGCAAGAGGTGAACTTCTCGGATAAGCTGTGGACTGCCTCTATATAAGGGCAAAGAGAGTCTTCTTTGATTTCCTAATCCCTGACAACCTGACGGATTACAAGAGCCGAGTCTCCGAGTACAGACACGATGTAAGCCCTGACCTATAAAAGAGCCTCAAGATCGAACATACATGCTTCATATTCAGCGCCATTTTTGGTGACCGCAAATTCCAAGCGTTTGGACAACGGGATGATTTTGTTATCTGGTGTGATGATGGTAACTCCAAGGCCTGATCCCCTTCTGTTCACAGTACCATAAAAGTACATAGTCCACACACACTCGAGAATGGTAACAGTTGCGAGCTGCTCGTCAGGAAAATCCTAGTTCTCAACATAATCAGAGTCAAGTGGTTGATTAGGCAATAATTCTGCCACTGCCCGCTCCTTAATAACTTTCTTCATTACATACTCAATGTCGAACTCGGAGAGGAGTAACAACCATCGAGAGAGTTTACCGGCTAAATGTTGAATATGATGTATGCCCTTGAGGCAATCAGGGGGATATATCCTAATTATGTAATAGTATGAATATTTTGTTTAATCAATAAAGACATTTAATCTTTTGTTTATATCAATGTGTTTGTATATATATTATAGCTGGTTAAAATATATTCATTGATATATGTGTACAAAAGTCCTTGACGTATCATAGCATGAAGTCAGAGAAATTATAGTTGGACTACGTTTGGTGGAACCTGCTTCATGTGCAATTATGATTATGTCTAAAATATCCCTAGTCATAGTTTCATCAAGAAAGGATATTGATGAAGCGGAAAGACTAGCATGTGGTCAACTTTCTTGGAAAGGGTCCAAGTAGTCAATCTCCTAAGGACTGAACGTGGTGCCTTAAGTTTGACACATGGATATATCTGGGAGATATATTGGAGACCGCAATAAGATAAACACTTGGTGTATATATCAATATGTTAGTGTTTATCTTCATGCAATAAGCTTTGCAAAGATCCTCATACTTGAGATACTAGTTACCTTGTGTGGTACTATTGCTATACTTTGGGTCATTCCCACACACTTATTAATTTGGGGTGTTACGAGTGATTATGGGTATAGTGATGAGAACATGTTGGTGAGCTGAAGAATCCATCACTCCTGATATATTAAGGAGTTGTACCTGGCCGCTTGTTGAAGCGATAATTGCTATAAACCTCTGATCAGATTATGTGTTTGATAAAATTGGTTTCTAGTCAAACACACTATGGTAAAAGGCAATATACTTCGATAACAAGTTAATAACTGGGATAGCTTGGAGCAACCTTGCTATTATTGGGTTAACACTTTAACTGAACCCTATAAACCAGATGGTACTAATATGAAAGAATTGAAGGAGTTCATCAAATTGGATAACTATTGCATTAACCGGGGATTAAGTCATAAGCATAAATGATGTTCTGAGTAATGGGGGATGGTAGACCCTTGCTAGAGGCGTACTACAGTCATTTAAGATAATCGAGTTCTATTCACGGTCTAGAACCTCGAGCCAGTGGTTCTATTAGAACAAGGGTTGGTTAAGCCTTTACAGCTCAATACTTTGGGATCCTATAAGGTCACACACATTGGACCTTCATCGGACTAAATAAAGAACTAATAGATTTATTCTATTATGAAAATATGATGTAATAATAATTGGATTATTATTTAAATGGTTAAAAATGATTAGATCATTTTTGGATAAACCAAGGAATTTATTTTGACCGGTAACTAATTTATTAGGTTCATAAAATAAATATTTATTTGAAAAGGATTAAAAGGGGAATTTTGCCTTGACGAGTTAAATTGGACCGAGAGTACAAAAGTAATTTGTCCAGACTTGGGTGCACGAGAGTACACCGAAAGGTGTACGAGCAATGCTAGGGATTGCTCGTGGTAGCCCATGAAAATGGGGTGCCCAAGGAGCAGCCAAATGGCACGCCGTGAGGCCCAGCTTGCGTGCAAGGCATGCTCGCAAGAGCCTGCCTTGCGGCAGCCATATGCAGCACACTGTATACGGGTAGAACCCGAGGATCCATATGGATCTGCGGGTCAAACCCGCGTGGGATGTATGCACATCCCACATTGGTTTTGGGGAGCAATATTTTGCTCCCCAAGCCTTTAAATTGGCTCTCAATCCCCTCTTTTCAAATTGCACCAAGCTTAAGCATAAATCCCAAGTTGAGATTTGCAAAGATTAATCTCTCGGGTAATCAAGCAAGTTCTTTTTTAGGAGCCTGAATTTATTCGGGAACCTCAAGTTTATATTTTCGGGTGGGGCTTTTGGAGTCGTCTAGCAACTACTCGAGGCTCCTTAGTTCTTCCTCTCGGGGAGGTTTTGGTTGGTGGAGTTCATGTGGATACTCATAGAGGGTATCCTACGCTTAGAGGCTTGTGCAAGGAGGTTCTGCTAAAGCGTGCTTCAATTGGTAAGTTTTCTTTCTTTCTCTTTTAATTATTAGGTCTTTTTCTTTAAGCGTTTTTAGACTTAATAATTATGCTTAGGTTGTTTTGCATGCTTAGTTTAATTTTTGCTTAGGTTGTATCTTAGAGTTATAACATGCTTAGGTTATAGCTTAGAGTTATAACATTCTTAGCTAGGATATAATTTAGAATTATGGTATGCCTAGCCCTTTGCATGCTAACCTAGGTAAAGAATTATTTAGTTAAGGTTTTATTTAATTTATATTAATTTAATAAGAGTTCCTAGGAACAGGGACAAAATTTGAATTTCCGCCATGCCTGTTATGCATGTTCAAATTGACTATCAGTTCCCAACAGTGGTATCAGAGCCTGCCTATTTAGTGCATAATTAAGTTAGAAGCGAACTGAATATTATTTTCTATTTGAAATTATAATTGTTTATTTAATAGTTTGGAACAATATATGTGAACTTGTGCCTTTCATTTCAATGTTGGAAAATGTTTGTGAATAATTTTGAATAAGCCTGCTCAACTTACTCAAATTATACAAGTTTCAATAATTTATTTAAATTACATGGGTTATAGATGCCTTTAATTTACATGAACTGAAAGAACGAAATTTATTAGTTCAAGAGAATCCATTGGTCTTCAAGTTTGTGCCCATATTTGTTCTGGCTAAGGATTGGACTTGGTGTCTACTTCTCATAGGGCATCTCTCCTATTTGGGAACCTATATCGGTGCAGCTTGAATTGACCAACGAGGGGATTAAATATGGACTAATTTATTTCTAGTATATGAGATGATGCTTATATATGTTTCTATGACAAAAATAAGAATTAAATTTATTGAATAAAAGCTTAAAGGAAATGCAATATAAATATAACAAATAAAAGTATTAATTATTTTGCATATAATCTAGGTTGATGGAATAATTATAATAAAGAGCTTGAACCACCTAAGGTTGGACCTTATAAATTAATTCTAAAATTCCATGAATTAATATAAGTTATTATAAATATGTCCATCTGATAAAATCCTAGATTGGGTGAGACGTTTAACACTAATAAAATCCCAAAGTAAATATATTAAGGTAAGTTATAGTCTTCCTTACTCAAATTTATAATACAGTCTCTTTGGCTATCAAAGTGGTACGCAAAGCGTTCCTTCTAGTCCACATTGATTGGTTGTAAAGTTTGGGATAGGGTCTGCCTTAATGGAACTAGGGTAGTCCAACATAAAATTGGGGGCTAGGCCCAGATCTGAGACATATTCAAGGAGATGCTAATATAAGAGCACACGTCTCTAAGGATTTGGGAACTTAAATGAGTTAATAATTGCATATGATGCAAATGGAATGGGATTCCAACTATAATTTACTATTGTGACTTGACTCATAAAATTGGGAGTTATAATAGACTAGTTATAGATCCTACCTACTAGGAAATTTAGTAGGGCTAAAATTCCCGAATTCAATAGAATGGGCTATTATAAATTTCGAAGAAAATAGTAGGACAAATGTATTTAATTAAAAGTCCTTATATTAAATGCATGTACTTAAACTAATATCTAAACTCCTTTTCTTTTCTTATATCTTAGGTTGAAAATGACTTCCAATGTTAATCTCCGTATGTTACTTGACACCAAATTGAATGGCTCAAACTTTTCTGATTGGTTCCGAGTTGTGAGAATAATTCTCAGATACGAGGGAATTGCCTATGTTCTAAGTGAAATTTTCCCTATTGAACCAGATGTTGAGGATCATGTGAAATATGATGCTTGGTTAAAGCACAGGAAAGATCATGAGACTGCTATGCGTATCATGTTGGGGTCTATGAATCCTGAGCTTCAGAAACAACATGAGAACTTACTATTGAAGGACATGGTTCTCCATCTTGAAGAGCTCTTTTCGGAGTGGGAAAGGACAGAGAGGTATGAGGCCTTCAAGCTCCTTTTCGGAACCAAGATGCAGGCTGGCACCTCTACCTCTCAGCATGTACTAAAACTCTTGGGATACTTTGAGAAGCTGAATCAATTGGGATTCGAGATGAATCATGACTTGAGCATTGACCTTGTGTTGATGTCCTTGACAGAATTTTACTCAGGCTTTATGACTAACTATTACATGAATAAGATTAATTCTACTATCCCTGAATTAATCAACATGCTGAAAATAGTAGAACCTCAGATCAAGAAAGATCAGAAACCTCTACTGTTGGTTGAGAAAGGCAAGGCTTCTAAGAAGAAGAAGCAGGCACTGGGTGCCAAGATAAGAATCAGTAAAAAAAAGAAAGAAAAGAAGACATCTAAGTATGTCTGCTTCCAGTGTGGGAAACCGGGACATTGGAAGAGAGATTGCAAAGCTCCTATTTCTGAGCATTTGAAGAAGAAGCCTGCAGAGGCATCTACTTCAGGTATGTTCGTAATGGAAAACTTTGCTACTTTTCCTCGTGAATCCACTTGGGTATTAGATACTGGTTGTGGTTCTCATATCTGTACCTCTGTGCAGGGACTAAGGAACAGTAGAAGACTTGCAAAAGGGGAATGGACCTGCATGTCAGAAATGGAGCTAGAGTTGTTGCATTAGCCGTACGAAGCTTTAATCTTATTTTGCCAGGTGGACTTGTTTTAAGTTTGAATAATTGTTACTATATTTCGAGTATTACTAAGAATATTGTATCTGTTGCATGTTTAGCAGCAAAAGGATTTGAAATTTTAATTTTGAATAATAATTGTTAGATTCGTTTGAATAATGTTCTTTATGGTTATAGGATGTTGAAAGGTGGCATTTATGTTCTTGATACTAAAACAAAAGTTTTTATATAAACCATGTGAAGAAAGTTAAATTAGATAATGAGAACTCCTTATACTTATGGCATTATCGTTTAGGCCACATAAACAAAGATCGCTTAACCAAGTTGCATAAGCATGGAGACTTAGACCCAATAGACTTGGAGTCTTATGGTGATTGTGAACCTTGTTTAAGAGGAAAAATGACAAAGTCACCCTTTCAAGGAAATGGTGAACAGGCCACGAGTACATTAGAACTTATACATACTGATGTATGTGGTCCAATGAGTGTACAGGAATTAGGAGGATACTCCTACTTCATAACCTTTAGGTTATTTGTACTTAATGAAGCCCAAGTCTGGAAGTTTTGAAAAGTTCAAACTATTTAGAGCTGAAGTAGAGAAACAGCTTGAGAAAAGTATTAAAACACTTCGATCGAATCGAGGTGGAAAATACTTAAGTCAGGAGTTTCAGAATTTTCTAAAGGAAAACGGGATAGTTCCCAAGTGGACCCCCCTTATACACCCCAACATAATGGAGTGTTAGAAAGGAGGAATCAGACTTTATTAGATATAGTTTGGTCCATGATGAGCCATGAAGATCTCAATAAATCCATTTGGGGATATGCACTAGAGAGCACGGTTTATGTATTAAACAGAGTGCCCTCTAAATCAGTTGATTTTACATCTTACGAAAGATGGTGTAATAAGAAGCCATCTCTAAGTCACTTAAGAGTATAGGGATGTCCTGCTATGGTAAAGAGGATAGCCTTAGATAAGTTGAACACCAAATCTGACAAGTGTCTGTTCATTGGATATCCAAAAGAAACTATTGGATATTTATTTTACCAACCCGAAGCACAAAAGGTATTTGTGTCTCGAAATGCTCACTTTTTGGAAAAGGAATACTTGTAAAAGTCAGTGGGAGCAATATTGAACTGGAAGTTCAAGAGGAAGAAATAGACAATCGACTGATTGACCCCGTTCTAGATACATAAGAAAGTGTGATTCAAGAACAACCTATCGAAAGATAGTAATTGTGAAGATCAGGTCGTGTTCATAAAGGTCCCGATAGATATGGTTTTATCATCACTAATGATAAGGAACTATATCTTATGGAGGATGATGAACCAAGGACTTATGATAAGGTAATGAAAAGCTCAGATTCTGATAAGTGGCTAAAAGCCATGAAATCAGAAATGGATTTCTTGTATGAGAACCAAGTTTGGAAACTGGTTGATGCACCATAAGAGGTTAGACCGATTGGGTGTAAGTGGGTCTTCAAGAAGAAGACTGACTTGGACGGTAATGTAATTACCTATAAAGCAAGGTTGGTTGTGAAAGGTTATAGTCAACGTGAAGGTATCGACTATGATGAAACTTTCTCACCAGTGGCCATGCTTAAATCCATAAGGATACACCTCGCCCTTGCTACTCATTACGATTATGAGATCTAGCAGATGGATGTTAAAACAACATTATTGAATGGGGATTTAGACCGGGATGTGTATATGACAAAAGTTGAGGGTTTTACATCTCAGAATGGTTTGAAGGTATGCAAGCTACAAAGATCCATTTATGGACTTAAGTAAGCATCCAAGAGTTGTAATATAAGGTTTGATCAGACAATCCATGAACTAGATTTATGTCCAAACGTTAATGAGCCTTATGTTTACAAGAAGGTTAGTGGGAGTACAGTCATTTTCTTAGTATTGTATGTCGACGACATTCTACTAATAGGAAACGATATTTCTCTTCTTCAAAATGTTAAAGTATGGTTGTCAAGAAAATTCTCCATGAAAGACCTTGGTGAAGCAGCATTTATACTAGGTATAAAGATCTATAGGGATAGATCCAAGAGGCTGTTAGGTCTTTCTCAAAGTACATATATAGACAAGGTATTGAATAGGTTCAACCTTGAGCATTCAAAGTAAGGTTATCTCCCGATGACGAAAGGAATTAACCTATATAAGCCTGAGTGTATGAAGATAGCTCAGGAGAGAATGTGCATAAAGGATATACCCTATGCATCCATGATAGGATCCATCATGTATGCTATGATATGTACTATGCCAGATGTCGCTCAGGGTTTAAGCTTTACGAGCAGATATTAGTCAGATCCAGGTGAAAAGCACTGGATGGCCGTCAAGGCAATTCTTAAGTACTTGAGAAGGATTAAAGATGAGTTCTTAATTTATGGAGAAGGTGACCTCACAATTAGAGGTTACACTGACGCGAGTTTTCAATGTGACAAGGATGACTTTAAGTCTCAGTCAGGTTTTGTGTATGTGTTAAATGGAGGGGCGGTATGCTGGAAAAGTTCTAAGCAAGAAACTACTACTGATTCAACCACGGAATATGAATATATAACTGCATGCGAAGCAGCAAAAGAAGCTGTCTGGTTAAAGGGATTTATAGGTGATCTCGATGTGGTGCCTGAGTCTGTTGATCCAATTACTTTGTATTATGATAACAATGGTGCTATAGCTCAGGCAAAGGAACCACGATCTCAATAGAAAAATAGACATGTATCCAGAAAGTATCATATAATCAGGGAGATTGTTGATGCTAAGATAATAAGACTAGAATATGTTCCCACTGATCAGAACCTCACGGATGGTCTGACGAAGCCATTGACTCAAGTCAAACATGACCAACATGTTAAAGCATATAGATTAAGACATATGGCTAATTGGCCTTAGTGCAAGTGGGAGTTTGTTGGATATGATGTATGCCCTTAAGTCAATCAGGGCGATATATCTTAATTATGTAATAGTATGAATATTTTGTTTAATCAATAAAGGCATTTAATCTTTTATTTATATCGATGTGTTTGTATATATATTATAGCTGGTTAAAATATATTCATTGATGTATGTATACAAAAGTCCTTGACGTATCATAGCATGAAGTCAGAGAAATTATAGTTGGACTATGTTTGGTGGAACTTGCTTTATGTATAATTATGATTATGTCTAAAACATCCATAGTCATAGTTTCATCAAGAAAGGATATTGATGAAGCAGAAAGATTAGTATGTGGTCAACTTTCTTGGAAAGGGTCCAAGCAATCAATCTCCTAAGGATTGAAGGTGGTGCTTTAAGTTCGACATATGGATATATCTGGGAGATATATTAGACACCGCAGTAAGATAAACACTTGGTGTATATATCAATGTGTTAGTGTTTATCTTCATGCAATAAGCTTTGCAAATATCCTGATACTTGAGATACTAGTTACCTTGTGTGGTACTATTGCTATACTTTGGGTCATTCCCATACACTCATTAATTTAGGGTGTTATGGGTATAGTGATGACAACGCATTGGTAAACTGAGTAGTAAAAAAGAATCCATCGCTCTAGATGTATTAAGGAGTTGTACATGGCCGCTTGTTGAAGTGATGATTGCTATAAACCTCTGATCAGAGTATGTCTTTGATAGAAATGGTTTCTAGTCAAACACACTTTAGTAAAAGGCAATATACTTCGGTAACAAGTTAATAACTTGGATAGCTTGGAGCAACCTTGCTATTAGTGGGTTAACACTTTAATCGAACCCTATAAACCAGATGATACTAATATGAAAGAATGGAAGGAGTTCATCGCATTGGACAACTATTGCATTAACCGGGATTAAGTCATAAGCATAAATGATGTTCTGAGTAATGGGGGATGGTAGACCCTTGCTAGAGGCGTACTACAGTCGTTTAAGGTAATCGAGTTCTATTAATGGTCTAGAACCTCGGGCCAATGGTTCTATTATAACAAGGGTTGGTTAAGCCTTAACAGCTCAATACTTCGGGATCTTACAAGGTCACACACATTGGACATTCATCGGACTAAGTAAAGAACTAATAGATTTATGTTATTACGAAAATATGATGTAATAATAATTGATTATTCTTTAAATGGTTAAAAAAGATTAGATCATTTTTGGATAAACCAAGGAATTTATTTTGACCGATAACTAATTTATTAGGGTCATAAAATAAATATTTATTTGAAAAGGATTAAAAGGGGAATCTTGCATTGGCGAGTTATATTAGACCGAGAGTACAAAAGTATTTTGTACAGGCTCAGGTGAGCGAGAGTACACCGAAAGGTGTACGAGCAATGCTAGGCATTGCTCACGACAGCCCATGAAAATGGCTTGCCTAAGGCGCAGCCCAAAGGCTCTTAATAGCCTGCCTTGCGTGGATTCATATAGATTTACGGGTCCAACCCGCATGGGATGTGGAAGTATGCACATCCCACATTGGTTTTTTGGGAGTAGAATTGTACTCCCCAAGCCTATAAATAAGCTCTAAATTGCACCAAGCTCAAGCATAAATCCGAAGTTGAGATTCGTAAAGATTAATCTCTCGGATAATCGAGCAAGTTCTTTTTGAGGAGCCTAAATTTATTTGGGCACCTCTAGTTTATATTTTCACGTGGGGCTTCTGGAGTTCTCTAGCAACTACTCGAGGCTCCTTAGTTCTTCCTCCCGGGGAGGTTTTGGTCGGTGGGGTTCGTGTGGATACTCATAGAGGGTATCCTATACTTGGAATCTTATGCAAGGAGGTTCTGCTAAAGCACGCTTCAATTGGTAAGTTTTCTTTCTTTCTCTTTTAATTTTTAGGTCTTCTTCTTTAAGCGTTTTTAGAATTAATAATTATGCTTAGGTTGTTTTGCATGCTTAGTTTATTTTATGCTTAGGTTATAACTTAGAGTTATAACATGCTTAGGTAATAGCTTAGAGTTATAACATGCTTGGTATAAAATATATGTGCTAGGATATAATTTAGAATTATGGTATGCCTAACCCTTTGCATGCTAACCTAGGTAGAGAATTATTTAGTTAAGGCTTTATTTAATTTATATGCATCTAATAGGAGTTCCTGGGAATAGGGATAAAATTTTGAATTTCCGACATGCCTCTTATGCATGTTCAAATTGATTGTCAGTTCCCAACACTAAAGTGGGGGATTGACAATGATACTTCATGGGGTCATTCTTAGCCACGACTTGGACCCGGTAGGATTGAAAGTATTGGCACAATTTTTTAGTGAGCCAAACCATGGTGGTGCACGTTTTCTCCACAATCGAGTATCGAGTTTCATAATCTAGAAATTTCTTGCTCAAGTGGTAGATCGCATGCTCCCATTTATCATCATGTTCCTGGACAAGCATTACCCCTATAGAGGATTCTTCGATAGCCAAGTACAATATCAAAGGTTTCCCAGGGATGGGCTGTTTTGGAACGGATGGGTCAACATATTAAGCTTTAATTATGTCAAACACCACTTGGCACTGATCATTCCATACCACTGGTTGCTACTTTATCAATAGTTTAAAGATGGGTTCGCACACGGTAATGAGGCGGGCAATGAACCGACTGAAGTATTATAAGGACCTCAAAAACGACTGGACCTCTTTCTCTATTTTTGGTGGAGGCATATCCCTGATAGCTTTGGCCTTATCGGGGTCCATTTCGATTCCTTTCTGACTGACTACGTGTCCCAACAACTTTCCCGAAGTAACCCCAAACACACACTTTTTCAGATTCGGCCAAAGATTATACTTCTCAATATGAGTCATGAATCTGTCGAGAATAGCAGGGTGCTCTTCTTAGGTGGTAGACTTTATGATCATATTGTCCACATATACCTCTACCTCTTTATGGATCATGTCATGCAAGAGGGTAGTTATGGCACGCTGATAAGTAGCCCTAACATTCCTTAATCCAAATAGCATTACTTTGTAGCAATAGACTCCCCATTCGGTAATGAATGTCATCTTAACCTTATTAATGATATCCACCAAAATCTGATTGTACCCCGAGAATCCATCCATAAACGAGTAAATAGCTGCCTTGGTGGCACTGCCAATTAGAACATCGATGTGAGGAAGCGGGAAGTCGTCTTTAGGCGAAGCTTTATTAAGATCCCAGAAGTCAACTCAAACTCAGACCCTACCATCTTTCTTCAGAACCGGAACTATGTTGGACAACCAAATCGAGTATTCCACAACTTCGACAAAACGAGCCTCGATTAACCTTGAAACTTCTGCCTTAACCTAATCTGCCCATTTTGGTCTTAACCGATAGAGCTTCTATTTGACAGGTCTGAACTTAGGATTGGTTGGAATTCGGTGATCAACGATGTAACGATCAACCCCAGGCATATCTTCACACGACCAGGCAAAAGCGTTATCATGTCTTTTAAGCACTTTTATTATATCACTTTTTTCTTTGGGAGTTAAATCGGTGGAAATGGTTACCATTTTAGGGTTATCATCAGTACTTAGGTTTATTTCATTTAAAGAAGTATCGCTAATACCAAAAACATTATGCGTATGGTTATGTGAATGCATGGATCTATCAGGAAAAACATCAAACAAGTAAGCGAAATAAAAGTCATTCATTGAATTGAAAGCCTTATAGGCTACATTGTTTACATCAAATACATTGAAAATATTAAAAATTACATCATCAATGTTGTCCTCCTCTACAGGCGGAGGGGCTTTAGTGGCGATGTCAGCAGCAGGTGGAGCATCCTCTATAGTCTTCATCAGAAAGGCATCCAAGTCAAGTTCTAGAGCCATCTTCTAGTCGACAGTGAGTGGTGGTTCCTTGGACAGGTTAGCTTTCTCGATTAGGGTCCTAGCGATCTTCTTCATGATCTCAGACATGGAATCCTCTTCCCCGGTTCTCTCACCCTTCCAACCTTTCTTCATCAGAAATTCCATAGCCTTGGTCATAGCAGCCACAACGTCTTCAACTTCCTAAGCCATAAGCTCTTCATCATTTCCCCCGGTCTCATCCTCAGGATACATTTTTCCCTTCCCCTTGACCTTATCAGAAATGACATTAACAGGCACAATGGGTTTGGGTTCAGTTCCCCCTTATAAGGCCTCTTGCCTTGAATATTATATACAATCACCATGCGATAGTAGCCAGCATGAACACGACAGTAGATCTTCTTAGGCTTATACCCAAACCCTACTCGGTGGACTAGCACTTTTGGTTCCAAAGCCTCAATAATTCCCTGCTCATACATTCCACAACCCTTTCCAGGTTTAAACCCAACACGCTTTATCAGCTTCCCCGGGCTAAGGTGGAGATAACCATACCGAGCAAGGGCTGGTTTTTTGGATTTGCGGACCACAACAATATGAAGGCCTTCATCCAACTTAGCTTCTGCTTCCATGACAGCTACAATAGAAGCGACGTTAGCCTCAATTAATCCCAGCTTATTCCTATGGATGAATTTAACTTTTTGATGGGGGGTGGAGGGAACTACGCCCAAGGTGTGGAGCCAAGGTTGGCCAAGCAATAAGGAGTAGGTAACAAGAATGTCAAGGAGAGTGAACTGCACTTTGCTTATAACCCCTTTAATAGTAACTTCTGCTTCAAAGACCCTAATTACACCGTGCTTTGAGTCATCATTAGCCTGGATTATAGTGTTAAACCTCTCAAACATTTCCTCTGACAGGCCTAAGTGAGGGAGGACTTTTAGGGGGTAGAGATTCAAGGCGGAGCCATCATCTACCATGACATAGGGTATGGTCTTATCGAGAATCTGAATACGGATAAACAGAGCCTTATTATGGTCTTTACCTTCGATCGAAAGATCAAAATCATCGAATGTAATCTGTAGTGTCTTTCTTAGAGGGATAGCTTCCCCGACCATGGCACATATTTCAACAATAGAGGTGGTCGGGGTGGCTTTGAGATCGAGTAGTCACTTAATCAGACCCCTGCGATGCCCATCAGAATTAATGACCAATTGCTAGATGTTGTAGCGAGCTTGGGTATTCTTAAGTTGAGTGATAAGGGGATTAACCTCGAGGCTTATCAGAACATTCGAAAGCGGAGAAGGGGCCTTGTAGAGGTGCCTACCCTTTTGGGAATCAGATCTTGATTTAAGCAGAGATAATGGTCCTTAAGCTGGTATACGCAGCCACTCCTAGTGATGTTAGGAACATTATCAAGCAGGACACTCTAAGAAGCTCATGTTTCAAAAGGATAAAGTGGTTCATCAGGGTCCGAATCTGGGTCTAGCAATTCATACTCATCCATACTGAAAAGCTCATCTTGGTCAACCCTGAATAGTTCATTAGACTTAATAGCCACAGGCGGATCAACCTTAAACAATTCAGTGCTCACCGCTTTGGTCTCTTCGACTACTCCCTCATCTTCAACAGAGTAATCTTCCTTCGAAACAAAGGAATTGACACTAAAAAGTGGCGCTTTCGTGGTTTTCATCCTCTTAGCCATAAAAGGCTAGGTTTTACGACTTTCTTTCTTAGGCGGAGCTGGGACTACTTCCATACCCTAAACTAAATTAACCCCTAGATTAGCTTGCTTGATTAGATTTAAGACTGAGTTGGAAGGGAGACCGGAATTGATAGCCAAAACTGAATTGCTACTCCCTTGACCCCGGGTGATTAACTCAAAGACTGCAGCTATGGATAGGCTAGAATGGCTCATGCCCACCTTGTTCCCAAAATTTAGTAAGGGGCTATTCATAGTACTTGGGACCTTTTCCGGTTTAGCAATCTTCCCTTCACTAACAAGACGCTGAATAGCTAAAAGCAAGCCCATCTAGTTATCGGTTTGGTGGCCCACTTGAACGTGGTAATTACAAAATTTGTTCTTGTCCTCGGCTTTGGGCAGTTTATACTTCTGAAGGGACTAAATATAACCCACTTCCCTTAAGCGCTTAAAGATAACCCAAAGCGACAGCTTGTATGGGTTAGCTAGGATAAAAGGAGGACAAGGAGGTTGGACTACGGCGACTGCCGACGGAGCTTAAGTGACTACCGAGGCTGTATTAGGGGCTTGAGAGACTGCCTGAACTACAACTAGGGCTTTAGGTTTAGCAGGCGCCGGAGCTGCAGGCTGAGTATCACTATTCTTTCTATACCTGGGCTTGCCTGCCTTTTCTGCTCGCTCACACTCGATTTTCTTAGCTTTCTTATAAACAACCTTGTAGGATAAAAAGGAGTCGGTTGCCATTTCCTTTCGGAGAACCGGAAGTGCCCTTTCTAACAACTTAACAATCATCTCCTCTAGGCTAAGCTTAGATTTCATCAGAGCATGATTTGCCATCCAACGGTTGAAATACTGCTTGAAGGTTTCATTAAGCAACTGATGGACTCCCTCAAGGTGCTGGAGGGTTGTCTCCATCATGGTATTGAAGCCGTAATGTTCAATCAGGGCTTTTAAGAGAAGTTTACAATTGGTGATGATGTGATTGGGCAAGGTGTGGTACCATTTAAGAGGGGACCCCGAAGAGAGCACGGGAATAACTCGATGAGTATTTTATCACTCATTTTCTTTACTCATATTATACGCTCATACATAATGATGTGAGAGGTAGGGGAACCTTATCCTTCATAATATGCCATACTAGGCATGGTGAAATTGTCGGGGACCCAATCCTTGCCTCGCTCAGATTTATTGCCTCCACTTGAGTTGGAATTCATAATTTGATGGATATAGGCTTGGAATTTTAGGTGTCACGTCCCGAGTTCACATGACCTGGTCATTGATCGACTGTTGAATGAGAGCTTCGGCCTCAGTTATCACGCCCAAAGATTTTGTGACCTGGTCATTGGTCCAGAAGGCCATCATTTGACGCACAAAGCCTGCTATTTCAGGTATCACACCCGGAGGTTGCATGACCTGGTTAGGTTCGGGATAGGTGGAGATGGTGGAGGTATATCCAAGCAAGGATGGTCAACCAGTTGGCTACTAAAAAGATTCTAGGGATAGGTAGTGCATCGAGGAGTTACAACAAACTGAGGGGAGTAAAGGATGGCAAAGGCTGGGCTAGTTTGCTGGAGGAAGCAGATGTTGATGGGTAAACACAAGAGGAACCGAGCATGGAGCTAAAGGCCTCGGATTATAAGGAATAATTGACGGGGTTACCGAAGTTTACAGAAAAGCAGAAGCTTGCCCAAATTGGAACGGGCTTAAGATAGGTTGAGTTGAGGGTGTTGGTTGGAAAATAGGTAGAGCTGATCTTGCCCCTACAGGGCATGATAAATTCTGAGCTGAACCATTCTAAGCTTGCATATCGGATTCAGAAACCCAGTCTGAGTTCTTATCCTCAAGGGCTTACCTGACGAATGCTTGAAAAGTAGCTTTCATAGAGGCTTGGAATGCATCTGAATTTAGAAACTGAGCCATAGCACTAGTTAAGTCATAACCAAGAGGTGGTTGAGATCCTGCTCCCAGGGTGGGAGTAGGGCCTACTTGATCCTCAGGTAGAGGGAGGTTTCCTTCATTGTTCGGAAAAATACATGGCTAGCTGAGAGGAATTCTTACCCAACTGAATCTGCTCTGAATTTGACTCCCCACTAGATCAATATATGGATCCCCTTTAACTTCTGTGGTAACTGCCGGGGTGAGAGAACAACGAATCAAATGGTGCTCAGGCCTTCTCCAAATCAGGGTATGATAACTTTGCCTCATCCTAGCTAAAATGACAGGTAGCGGATCAGATCGTGAATGGTTTGTGTGATTCTATGGATGGGGTGGATATTTTTTTTGTCTAATGACCAATGCGTTACATGTATGGCTGCACGTAGATGTGGTTAGTGATGGTGCAAAGGCTTATCCCTCCAACATACGGAGGACATTCGTATCTTTTGTCACACATGGTGATTTGTTGTAACTCAATGAAGATACAAAAGAAGTCTTATGAATGTTACTAAACCTCTTCCATGAATGGAGATCGGCAAGGGTAAGTTGATTGAGTTTTTGCCCTTGAAGCCGATGCATGGGTAATGCATGAGCACGTAGCACATAGCACATGAAATGTCCCTATTTCGACCTTATAACTCCCGCGTAACACCGTTCGAAAAGGATGGAGGTTAACTTCAATGCCAACGAATGGCAAAGAAGTACGTCCTATTTACTTTTTATTTTATTATTTTGGTTCCTAAGGGAAACGACTATGATGGCTTTTCTAACGCGGCTTTGGGATAGGGTTATTGATGTAGAAGGTTCTCATTCTCGATTCCACGTTACTCAACCAATCCCCAAATAGGTGTTATCGTAGGAGTTTACGTACTGGTTGAAATGAATGATCCACCCATTAGGCATCCTCAATTCCTGTAAGGCATGAGTGATACTTTCGGGAGCTTCTCGGGTAAAATGGGGCATCCTAATTTTACAAAACTATCTACACGCGTAAGGATTAAACGTTATAAAAAAGAATGAAGTTTTAATTTGGCCAATGATTTCAATACATCATCTAAATCTTTTAAACTTATTGAAAATTTTAAGTTTCAAGTTTAAGGAGATAGATCCTCAGCAGAGTCGCCACTGTGAACGGACGACATTTCAGACGGGCTGCGAAGCCGGGCCATAGGACCGGTCTCCTGAAATAATAATGTGATCATGATGGTAGAAAATGGTTTTGCACATTTTAGTGTTCAAAAGATACGAGATCAAAATTCAGTACTTAAAATATAGTCACCACCCGGTTCAGCTCAATTGGGAAATTTTGGTATGATTTTTTCCACCGGGTGGTAGCCCATACCTTAAGTAGAGATTCCGAGTTCGGATGATATTATCTATTTTACATTGACCAAGTTAAAAAGTTTCATTCTTTTTTCATTCGGTTTTAATCCACCCTATTTATTGTGTTTTCGATTTATATATTATGTTAGCGCGTTATCAAGCATTCAAAGTAGTAAATAAATAAATTATTACAGCCATCCAACGAATAAAAGCGGAAATTAAAAGAATAATTACAAGGCTTTCCAAATCCTATACATTTGTCTATATAATAAATAAAATACCCGAAGGCCTAACATTCATCTATCCTAAATCTACCTGCACAAAAAAGGTTAGCACAAATACGACACGTTGTACGAGGAATATCATGTAACATGCATAATTAGTGAACCAAACAAGACTCGAGTTAGCATGAGCATGGCGTATTTATTTTACAATTTATGGAGCCCGGTTGGATGGCTAAAAATGGTTTTTGAATGGCGTTTGTAAGAAAATTCCGTTTTATCCATATTATAGACTCGATTGTTATTTTAACCGGATTATTAGTGAAAGTGCCACATGTTATGGGGTGAGGGCTGTTTTTGGGGAGTTCTGGACTCCCGTCGTTGCACTGTATATCCTAACTTCGAAAATTAAACTTGGTCGAAAATGGAAACAAAAATAAACATGATGTCTAGAACCTCATACCGCTGGCGGTATGAATGAAGCCGTCGCCGACATCAATGATGCCGTTGGCTATTTCATTTACATAGGCAGACGAGATGACATTCTGGATACCATAAAGAAAGGGTCTCATAAAAAAATAGAGCCATTGGAGACAAATGAAGCCCCTGGCGGTATCACTGATGTCGCTGGCGACATGAGTGATACCGCCGGCGACTTTAAGTGCCTCCAGCGGCTCAATTTCTTGCAGCAGCAACAGTTAATGGTCGAAAAACAACCAAAAATCAAAATTAAGTACAAAACAATAAATAAACACAGCAAACAAGTAAAACGGAAGCCAAAGAGCTATGAGACTTAGAATTTTTTACCTCGGAGCCGTGAATCCAACTCTTCGTGATCCCAATGACACCTTCAGGGAGTTTAAATTGATGATTTGGGTAGTAAGTGTGGGATTTTAGTCTCTAAATCCTATTATAGTGATTTACAACCCAAAATCTACTTATATATCAGAGAGTTCAGTTAAGAAAAACCAAGAAAAGATGGATTAACTCCCCTTTTCTATACTTTATCCCACTAAAACTAACTAGAACTGCTTGAAATCTCTCTAAGATTTCAAGTGGGGAAAGTCCAACCATTTTTCAACTGTAAATGGCTCCTTATATAGGCTAAAATTCGGTGGAAATTGACTTTGATCAATTATCCGGCGGGTGTCGAGCAAGCATGGCAAAAAGCTGTCTGCTGCAGAAAACTCATGCCGTCGGCGACATGGATGATACCGCCGGTGGTATCGCTGAAGCCGCTGGCGGCTTCAACTTCTGCCATGTCTAAAAAGTAAGGATGACCTAGCCTAAAAAGGTGGAAAAAGGTGGTGAAACCGCCTAAAAAGGGGTTTTAGAGGGATTTTTTTTATAATTAGGGTTATTTTTGAGTTTTTAAGGATATTTAGGATTAAATTAATTTTTGGATGAATTAATTTTTGGATGCAAATCATCGGTTCGAGCTCCCACTGGACGCATTATCGAACACGCCGAACTAAATTTTTCCAAAAATAAAATTTGTAAAGAATTTTTTACCGGTAATAAAAATTCCAAAAAAGAATTTTTATCACGAGGAATAAAATCGAATATACGTCATCATCGTCTCGCGAGAGGGATTGTAAAATCCCATGCTCACAACGCTACTGTTCACGCATTATTCATTTTTTTTTATTTTTTCATCTTATTTTGACATTATCTTTTAAACCGTTCATTTTTGGACATGTCGCTCTAGAGTGTTTTGTTCGCCTCATTTTTATCTTCGAAATGCCATCCATTGTGATATACTTTTTCGAATTTTTATTTCGATTGTTCGATATCTGGTGAGTAACTGGTGAGAATCGTATTTTCATATGTTTGAATTTCTGTTTTTAATTCAACAGAATCTGGTAAGTATTTGGTAAGTAACTGGTAGGTAACTGTTAAGAATCATATTTTCATATGTTTTTAATTTCTGTTTTTAATTCAATAGAATCTGGTAGGTTTATAGTAAGTAACTGTTAGGTAACTTGTAAGAATCGTATTTTCATATGTTTTTAAACAGAATCTAGTAGGTTATGGTAAGTGTCTGTTTTTAACTCAATAGTTGAAAAAAGTTTTTGAATGTATCTGGTAGTTATCTGGTAAAGAATGTAAAATGATTTGCAATAAATTCAAAATCACCATATGAAAAAAAATTAAGTAATGAACAGGTAGGAAACTGGTAAGTAAGTGGTAGATACCTGATAGGAAAAGTTTTTCCAATGAAACATAACTTATAACCAATAAAACACAATAAATTTAGAAAACTAGTAATATCTAAGCTTGATGAAAATTGCGAATTTAGAAAACTACCAATTTCTTACTAGGTAAACACTAGTTTCTTATACGAAAATTGCAAATTTAGAAAAGTACCAGTTTCTTACCCGATAAATACTAGTTTCTTATATGAAAATTGCGAATTTAGAAAACTACCAGTTTCTTACCAGGTAAATACCATTTCTTATATGAGTACCAGTTTCTTACCAGGTAAATACCAGATAACTACCAGATACGCAAAAAACGAAAATGCAAAATCAAATACAAATCGGATAACAACACATCAATATCTCTGATTTTTATCATTCAAATCAGAAATTCAAAAGCTCGAATCAAACAAATAAGTTGCGAATCAAATGAAAGCTTGATGAACTTGTAAGCAAAACTCTAAAAACTCTATATCCAACAATCTCATCACCTCTCAAGCAATTCATCAAACACCTTATGTGCAAACTCTTTATATCCAACAGAGATTCAAATCTGGAAACAAATCAGAGATAACCGAATCGAATCAGAGATTCAACTTTTTATCCAACAAATCTGAAAGCAAAATAACTTGATCGAGATAATCGAATCAAATCAGAGATTCAAAACGAAAATCAAATCAAATTCAAAAACAGAGAAAAACTCAATGAAACACCAAAACAATTCAACAAAAAACCTTACTTGAACTGTGAGAAATCGCGAAGGAGAGTGTTGCTGTTAGGAAAGAATGAGATCGTTGCAGTTTTCGTGATGAGAATTCGTGAGCGAAGATCCTGTTTGTAATGTGAGATTGTGGATTTGAAATCGCGAAGAGAATTTTCAAGGTAGGGAGATTGGGGAGTAAGGAAGGTGAAACGTTTGCTTTAGGACGTATGTTTGTGTATTTTGAAACATGTTTTGTCATAGAAAGTTATTGGCCAAATGTTGGGGTAAAAGAAAACTTTAATTTTAGTATATTTATATAATAAGCCTAAAATAATTTATATATGAACATATTTATATTTTTATTATGTATTATATATATTTTAGTTTGATTTGGTTATTACAATTTTTCTACACAAAATTTAAACCGAACTAAATAATCAATATTTTTTAAACTAAATCAACCCAAATTTTTAAATTAACTGAACCAAATTAACATTTTAATTCAATTCAATTTAATAATTCAATTATTAAACTATTTGCGCAAGGTCCGTTTATGGCACAGTTAAGCGGTGAGTCCTAAAGCCAAGACACCCTGAATTTTAACCCTAAAAGGTAACATAACATCGATCACAGGTAAAACTCATTTACGCGGGAAACTCCATTCTTCCTGCAATTCACTGCTTTCTCTCTCTAATTTCTCTCTTCCGCTCATTCTTCGCCTCCTCCGTTTTTTCCGTCAAAGATGGCTGGCAATCGTAGGAGAACAGCTACACGGGCGACAAACGCCGCAGTCGAAGAAAAGCCTCCCGATATTGACGGCAATCACGACGACTTAGTCATCGTCGAGGATCATAATTCCTCTTTGGAATCGGAAATAGTTCGAATTCGCCAACAATGGGAACTTGCCTCTGTTCTTAACTTTTTAGTGGTAAAACCCCTTCTTAATCTTTTCTCAGATTGGAATTGGTTGAGTTTCTAATAGTTTATCACTCTTTCCTCGATTGCTTGATTGCGTATATTGTTAATTTTACGGACGTATTTGTTGATCGGGATTTTGGCCCTTAACTCGTTTGATACTCTGCTTTTTTTCGACCTATGCATTGAAAGTGTCCGTTCTATGTGCACGCATAATGCTTATTAGTGTAGGATTTATTTGCAGACTTTTGAGCCTGTTATAGGTAGTGATTTAAAGCTGACTGCTGAGGAGATCGAGAATGGCCTTGTTGAGCCAGATAGCTCTCTTGCTCGACTTCACATCAAACTGTTGAAGGTTTGTTATAATTTACATCATGGCTGGCTTTGCTTCTCTCAGTTATTCTTTAATGAAATGCTTGAATTAGTTTTTGAAATGATCGATGAAGCATTCATATTCTATTTAATGATGGAACAGTTTGAAGCAAATATAGTACTTCACGAATTCAATAGTATTATACAATGCTATAACCTTGCAGTTCATATCATTGCACATCTTGATAACTTTTATTCTTAATGTTGTTTTATTGTATGTTTATGTCCTTTGACGTTGCTGGATTGTTTCTGAGCTTTCATTAGCAGAAATAAACATTTGGGAGATCTTTTTTGAACATCTTTTGGTTTTAGCGTTGAAGTTCCTGCTGGAGCATGGCTCAAGCAGTCAAGCCAATGCTTTCATAAAGGGATAGTTGGTTTTAGCAATGAAGTTCCTAATTGAGCGTTACTCTAAGCTAGTGGTTGTATATTAGATGCTGCAAGAATCATTTTTATAAAAATTGCTGGTTATATCTACATCTTATTTTTCTACCTTATTGAGGTGAACCTTTGCCTTTGTTGTCTGCCTGGCTTCTTCATACATGTGATTTCTCACCCTATCATCATTAATAGGGTATTCCACCTGTAAGTAGGACTTTGAATGACACTGATGCATGGGTGACTGCACTTTGTAAGAAAATTGCTGTCTGGTGGCCATGGGTAAGTAAGTCTTGACATTGTTATTGCTTACATGGTTGGAATTACAGTTGCCATATATTAGCATGCTTATATTACCACTCTGGCAGGTTGCTGAGGGAGAGACGCCAATAACTGCAGCTAAGGGGTATAATTTATAGGTCCCTAATGGCTCAGAACATAGAATTGTTTCTTTAATAGGCTTTGCTAGCAGCCTGAATTATTCTTGTTGCTTTGGTTTGTGCAGAGAAGAGATAAGCAGATGGAAAGAACTAGATCCAACAACTCGGTTGAAGATTCTGAAAGCACTATGTGAAATCAGGGCCGATGTAGGGTTCTCTCTTGATATAATAATGATTGTGTTATCTTGGCTGGAATGATCTACATACTTTTGCTTTAGACTTAAAATCTGTTTGAATTTGTTAAAAGTTTAATTGTCTACATTGCTTCACACCCCAGTCAAGTGGCGAAGAGGTTCAATATGAACATTCTTCTGGCATTTTAATTTTTCCTTACCTCTGGTAAAATGTTAATTTTTTGTTTGCAGCAACAGGATGCTGTGAAATACATTAATAGTTCTTTGAAAAGTGGATCCCAAATTTCCTGTTTCCGCAAAAATAAGATTGGGGGAGATGGAAATGCAACTTCTTACTGGTAATTCTCTACCATCTCTGTTTATGTAAATAATGCTTGAGTGCTGATGTTGTTTTCTCTGCGCACAGGTATGATGGAGGCATGGTAATTGGATATAGATTATACAAGGAAGTCAGCAAGACTGAGCCAAAGTCAAAAATGAAGGGGAAAGCATCTAATGGTCCACCTACCATTTCTCTTCAGTGGGAAACATTAGCAACCAATCTTGATGAATTCCAGAAAATCCTAGTAAGTTTAATGTTATGCATTTCCTTCAACCAAACTTGGTTTAAATTTGTTTTTTGCTGGAAATGTCAGGATGAACTTTCATCAAGCAAGTTAGTGGGAGAAACTGCTGTTGGGAAAACCATCGAAAGTGATTTTCTCCCTGCAGTTGAGAAATTTCAGATGGTATGCATAAAGATCCTTAAAACAAATGCTAATACATATGTTTCCACCTTGTTTTGTCCACTAGTTTATTTCCATTGATAATTTCTTCATTTCATTTGGATCTAGTAGAAGAAAGAGAGGGCTCTCAAACAAAAACAAAGGCAAGAGAGGCTTCTGAATGATTTTAGATCGTATGAAACTGGGGCTACTCGATCTTGTCGCAGTAGGACTATTACATATACATTTGGTATGATGTGATTGTGCATATTGCTTGTGTTAATTTGATGATTTAATAAACTGAACAAATTTAACAAGGACATGCATTTAACTAGTTTTGGCATCTGATATGCAGATGAATATGATCGTGCCATTGATGAGGCTATTGAAATATCAAAGTAAGTATTGCTCAGACTTGGTAGTATCTGAGATCTAGTATAGCTTGTTGATATCAGCCTAAGAACGGAATTCAGTTGTCTTTGGAATTAAGTAAAAGAATATGCAACTTCATAAATCCTGAAATATTGGTTGATAGAGTGAGGGGAAAAAAAGATTGTTGCTTCGTTTCAAAGTCTTTTTTCCAAGTGTCTGTATTTTCAAATTGACTTCGCATATTGAGAGCAGAGAAAAAAAGTCAGTTCAAATGTCACTGATCATGGTACCTCATCCTTTAACCAGGCTAGGCTTACATGTTTATCCGATTGCGGTGCCTTGAGTAGTACAGTTCAGTTTACCTACATCTGAGGTAGTTATTGTCTCATTTGTAAAATTTCTTTTTGACTTGGGTTTCACCAAACATGATTTAATTTTGGCATTCTGATGTTGCTTCTGTAACTGTTATTTCTATTATACGGCATGAAGGTCATTTTCCTAGTTAAGTTGGGTGTCTTCTAAATCTATAAGGGAACTTTGTATTGTCAATGTGTCATGTCTGTAGAAATTGCTGTAATTCAAAATGAGTAAAATTCTGGATTTTATATATGAACGCTGATAATCTAGAATCTTTTACATTGTCATGGAATGTAGTGCCTTGTAGGTGCATTATTCATGCCCTGCCCATGGACAAATTTTGTTAGAGATGGGTTAGAGTTAAAGGGTAGATCAGTAATATAAATAAAGAGACGTGTTTAGGTCTCTTAGTAGTATATATAAGGAGAGTAAGTGAGGGTAATCGGCAGCTTTGGAGATACTCTGTATTTGAGTAGCCCTGTGGGAGCAAAGAGTGGTCTTTGTTCAGTTTATCTTTCTTTAGTATTTGTTCTTACTTGATCTTTTAGGTTGTAATTCCTCTTTCGGTTATATATTTTTAGTGATTCAAGTTCTATTCTAGATTTGAGTTCATTCTCTATCAAATTTCCTGGTTGATCTCTGTGATAGAGCTCTATTCTTGCCTAGAGGAGTTTTTGGCCTTTTTTCTGGATTATGTATTTTTTTACCTGCAGTCCACTTTCTGATTCAGGAAAAGGAAGACTAGCAGAGAAACAGGAAACAAGAAGCTTAGTAAACAGGAACAATTAGCCTCTATGGATTTGAAAGATAGCCATTCTGAAGATAGTGATTCAGACATGGGTACTGGCTCACAAGATGAAAGTATCCAAAAAGGCGACTCATTCAATAATGAAACTGAAAGCGATAGCATTGAACAAGATAGTGAAGGCGATGACAACAGCGCAAGTATGGGTGAAAACAGCGGCAGTAAAAGCGACAATTACAAGAGCAGCGACAATAAAAGCGACAACTACGAGGGCAGCGAATCACAGAATTCGGGTGACATGAACTAATCTCATAAGCCTGGCAGGACACGAACAAGTAAGAGTGTGGCAAAAACCAGGTTAAGGCAAAGACCCTCTCGTAATTCTGCTCTTGATGTTGGTGCGTGATTCTGAGGATGATAGTAACAATGGCGACAAATCTGAATGTGATGATTTTTCTCCAGTTGCTGACTCAGAAGATGTCAGTGATGGGTAATACTATTGAACCGAGTCAAATATGGTCGAGGAGATGATTGAATGCTTTGTTGCAGGGTTGAAATTTGGGTGAGAATGTCGCAGCGTCTTGTCTATTTGCCCATTGCTGTTGTTTATGGCTATTCTAGTATATTGATTTTCTCCTGGCCTTTTACAAGATGTCTCTCTTGTAGAATCGTCAAACTTATATTGTAGTGAAGCAGATTTGTTACCGCAGTTGTTTAGGATTTGGTAGGTGTTTCACATTTATGTGCGCCTCATTGCATTATATATGGTGGGAATGTGAATTTTGTAATTGTGGATTAAATTCATTGCATCTTTTGTTCATTATTCTCATAAACATTAACAATAAGCTATTAAGAACGGGTCATTTGACCATCATCATAATGAGCAGAAACAAAGAAATCCATATCAAAGATGTTTCACTTGATCAATTGTATGTCAAGGCTATGCATATAACCTTCCTTCGACTCGTCTAGAGAATAAATTCTCTAACTGGTGTGAAGTTTAAAACCACACTTCCTAGATTGTTTGAGGGTAAAAGTAAAAAATCTGGAAAGTGGTACACTTATTTTGTGAATGTAAATTATATTTAATAAACTTCAAGTAAACTCAATTAGTTCACCGTTGCTTAGAACTTGGAACAAGAACGAATCCAACAATTTACAGATGCTATTTTGTTGCATATCAAAATCTAGGGTAGCTGTTGCAAAGTCTTCGCCTAGTGATTGTGACTCAACTTGTGCTTCTACAGATCACAGGTTTGTGTCGTATCCGGAATAAGATGAAGTTTTTTCTTTGTATTAAATAATATAAGCGCAAAAAAACAGCCCGCCTCTAACACTTGCGGACCTTCTACTTTACCACAAAAAAAACCATAAAAATACCTCTTAGACTAGCTCTTCATATATCTACACCTTTTGCATTACCCCCAACGATCTCTAATTCACTTTGTGTATCTCCCCTAACAATCTTCAACTGTTTCGAATCATCGCTGAGAGATAGACTACAAGTCCTTGAACACAAGCCAAGTAAGCCGATGAGCTGCATAGAAAAAGAACACACATTCAAGCAGTTGCAATAGCCAACCATAAAAGGGTTTATAACAAATGAGATTAGACAGTTGCTTACGTCTGGATCGCCAAGTAAGGATGACTTCTTCTCACATTTTATCACTAGAGCGATCAAATTCGGTAATCCCTTCAAAAAGGCAGCAATAACTGGGAGCTTCTCAGCTGATAAATCGTCAACTAGCAGAGATAAGTTGACTAGATTCTTGAATATTATCGGCTCATCATTCTGCATAAAGTATAACTGCACAACCAAACAAAAAAACCGCATTAGAACGATGAAAAGAATCGAAAAAGAAAAACAAATATATAAAAAAGAAAACCAATGTAAGTACCTCAATAGGCCAGACATTGATTTCTAAGAACTTAACATCTTTTATACTTTGAAGCAGCATAGCAACACAATAGATTGAGCTCATTAAAAGTTTGCAGTGGCAAGTCAATTTTTTGCTCTTATGCTGACAAGCGGGTTGAATATCGATAACACCTTTTTCTATCGAATTTAAGCTCTTCAAATAACTAAAATCCAAGGGATTTCCTTTCCAAACAATAGCTTCAAGACTCGGAGCAAATATAGATAATGGGAATTTAGACGAATACTTATCAAACGACTTTATAGTCAGTGTCTCAAGTTTTTCAGCAAGAACATTAATTCGTCTTTCACGACAAATATCAGAATTTCTTGCCTCAGGCTGTATTATCTCACAATCTGAAACATTCAATACATCAACAGATAAACTGTCCATTTTAATATGGCAAAAATTTTTAAACTTGCAGCCATTGATCTTTATCAGCTTAACAGACGGGGAAGAAATAGAGACACAGCAGATTTGCTCGAAATTCGAGCTGCAGATTTCTACATTATCAAGATATTGAGAAGCTATTTTGAAAGTTGAGAACCTATTGAAATCAGATCCATAGACACTGAAATTAACCAAAGACGAGCAATCAAGGCTGATTCGACAAAGGGATTTTAATTTGCATCTGAAAATACTCAAACTCTTCAAAGATGAACTAGCTATGTTCATACACCAGTTGGAAAAAACAGTCCCAATTTCACAGTTGGAAAGTTTCAACTCTTCGAGAGAGGAAGATTCTATGCCAATATTCGTCTTGCAGTTAACTTTGTGAAGATTTAGCTGTCTAAGGGATTTCCACTTATCTCCAAATTTCAAATCACAAATAGTTGCAGAATCTAACAAAAATACCTCAACGAAATCCATAGTTTTATTATCCAAACAGAACTCATCCATCTGCAAATTCAATTGCAAAACCCTCAAAGATTGGCATTCATTAACACAATGAGGCAACAAGTATTTCTTATTCCGCCAATCTAAGCAAATCAGAATGTCCAGCTCTCTAACACTACACAAAGTGACCGACTTCAAACAAGAACCAAGCAAATGCACACCGATATTTAAACTAGGTTGCTTGCAAAACCAGTGAAATCCAAATCGATCGATCGCTATTCCTGACTTAACTCGCAATTTCATATAATTATTTATGTAACTACAGAATTGAGTATACTTATTGCGAGAGCCAAAATCGTCGGAGAAGTACCTTGATAAACCGATTCGGCGAGAATCGAAATCGGCAGAGAAGTCCAAGTAAGGGCTTTGCGAGCATAATCGCAAGAATTTCTTAGAGACAGAGCTTAGACGAACGGTTTGATTAGGATCCAGGAAGGAAAAAATCCGAAAGATGATTGAATCAGGCAGGATACTGAGTGTATCGGAAGGAGTGTGAGAATCCATGGAGCCGAGAGCCATCGATTTTCGGCGCCTTTTCATGGTGGAATTGAGTTATAGAGGAAATATGGGACTGAAGAAGACGAAGAGTTTGCTGTTTGGTTGTATTCCTGATAAAGCAAGTCTTCGAAGAAGAGGGAAAGTCTTATTTCTGATTTTTTTTTTCAATTTTTACTATTATTTTGTATTATTTTTTTGGTAAATTTAAAAAAAATGCCTTGTGCTTTTAATCCTTTGTAAAATAGGGTTTGAGAATTTTTCGTTTATGCAGTTTCAAAAAATTGGCAACAAACATTCTTGATATTAAATTATGTCACGACAATGAGTAATTTTATTCATTCCTATTTTGTGGATTGCTTAATAAAATGCAATACACATCCGTGACAAAATTTCAATTTTTTTAATATTGAAAATATTTGTTTTAATTAAAATATGATGATAAAATTTTAAAAATTATAAAAAATGGAAAAAATCTATCAAACTTACTCAAATCGTGACGTATAATTTTTAAATAATAATGTCAATTATGAAAATATTGAATTGATTAAAATATTTTATGTAACATCACTATTCTGAATAAAAAAATATTTTTTATACTTTTTTGGCAATTTTTTGAAACCACAGACCCCATTTTACAAAAAAAATTCTCAGGCCCCGTTTTGCAAATGAGTGAAACCACAAGTACTTTTTTGAAGTTCGCCCCAATTTTTTTATAGAAATAAGATTTGAAGAAGACAAGGTTTGATCATTGGTTATTCCCAACCACTCTTTGTGGATGTACCAATTGTACAAAGTTCAATTAGTAACGTATTATCTTTCTTCATTTGATATTGTGAAGCACACACATTCGACCTAAACATGTTCAATGGGTGGGTTGGGTCGAGCTTCGTCGAGCCAACATAAATATTGCTTTGTCCATGCACAATTCTACCCACATAAACAATATATTGGACTTTTTATATAAATGTACCAAAATTAAAGTTTCCTTTCACCCCAACATTTGGCTCCTAACTTCCTCTGACCAAACAAGTTTCAAAATATCCATACATACGTTCCAAAGCAAACTTTTCATCTCCTTTACTCTCCCCTTTAATAAACCGTTCAATCACCCACGAAATTCCATCACTCTTCATATTTTCATCGATTTCGCTCTACACGATCTTTCATTGGCACACTATTGAAGAATCTTAAAACGATAACTTCATTCATTCTATAATCGATTTCTACAAAAATAAGTAAGATTTATGAATTTCATTAGGTTTTTCTCAGTTTTTAAATTTGATTTGATTTTCGTTTTGAATCTTTGATTTGATTCGGTTATCTGGATCAAGTTATTTTGTTTTCATATTTGTTAGATAAAAAGTTGAATCTCTGATTTGATTCTGTTTTCATATTTGAATCTATATTGGATATAAAGAGTTTGCACATAAGATGTTTGATGAATTGCCTGAGTGGTGATGAGATTATTTGATATAAAGTTCATCAAGCTTTGATTTGATTCGCAACTTATTTGTTTGATTTGAGCTTTTGAATTTCTGTTTTGAATGATAAAAATCAAAGATATTGATGTGTTTTTATTAGATTTATATTTGATTTTGCATTTTCGTTTTTTGCGTATCTAGTAGTTATCTGGTATTTACCTGGTAAGAAACTGGTATTCGCAATTTTCATATAAGAAACTGATATTTACCTGGTAAGAAACTGGTAATTTTCTAAATTCACAATTTTCATATAAGAAACTGGTATTCATCTAGTAAGAAACTGGTATTTACTAGATATCGAACAACCGAAAAAAAATTCGAAAAAGTATAACACAATGGATGGTGTTTTGAAGATAAAAATGACACGAATAAAAAACTCTGAAGCGACATGTCAAAAAAATGAACTTTTTGAAAGATAATGTCAAAATAAGAAGAAAAAAAAATCAGTACATGAACAGTAGCGTGAATAGTAGATGAAACGCGTGGGAGAAGAATGAAAACTTAAAATTGGTCAGAGAGTGTAAAGAAAGCATAAAAAGTTAATCTAGTAAATATGAAATTTAAACTATATATTTTTGACAATTTCCCCAATATATTCATGTCGGACCTTGATTTAGAACTTCATTTTCAAGCACAATATATACAACCTGACCAATATATATATATATATATATATATATATATATATATATATATATATATATATATAAATATATATATATATATATATTTGTTAAAATATGTCTTTAAGTCGAACTTGATTTTTATATGAAAATCAAGCCCAACCCAATTATGTGTTCCTGCTTTGGTGGGTTTGGGCCGAGTCGGGCTTATTAATGTGTTTGTCCAAGTCCGACCCATGGATGTTAAGCCTTGGCGGGTCAGATGGGTCGTGAGTCCCTTGAAGAGGTCTACTTGGGGCTATAAATGAGCCGTCATTCACGAACAATTCGGTATTTGGCTCAATAAAAGCTCGGTTCGGCTCATTAATGAACTGTTCTAGTACAAAATTATTGGCTCGGTTTGTAAATGAACCGTACATGAACAAGCCTAAACTCGAGTCGAAAGCCCGTGAACTAGCTCGATTAGAAACTCGAAAATAAGCTCATGAACTGACTCGTTAAAAACTCGTGAACTACATTCATTATCATTCTTACACATAAAAAATATTAGTTTAATAATGAGTAAAATTTTTCTAGGTATATTCACTTAAAAAATTTGTAGGACTACTTGACTAGGATACTGCATTTCCAATCTGAGCATAAAGGGTATGCAATTCCACCCTGGTTGCAAACCTACTAGGCTCATTTCACTTTGCTTTGCTGATGATCTTATCCTGCTCTTTAAGGCTAATACTGACTCCTTAAAGCTTTGTTATATGGTCCAGCCCTTTTCCTAGATTCTACTGGCCTTAGTATTAACCTTGACAAATCCAACCTTTATGTTCGTGGTGTTGAAGACTGTGTCAAGATTGATCTTTCTCTTTCTGGTGTTTGTGAGGGATACTTCCCTTTAACTTACTTGGGGGTTCCATTAAAACCTACCAAATGGAATAATGCTGACTGTGCTAAGGTGGTGGATACGGTCAGAAAGCTTATTGCTAATTGATAAGCTCTGTAGAGATTTTCTTTGAGGTCCCATGGACAAGAGGAAGATTCATTATGTAGCCTGGGATAAGGTATGCAAGGCTACGAAGTATGGTGGTCTTGGATTTCGGAATGGCAGTATTTAGAACAAAGCTTCCATGGGGAAATTCTTATGGGCTATTGCCTTTGAACAGGATTCCCTATGGCTCAAGTGGATCCACAGTCTGTGATATCTGGACTGTTAGTGCTAAAAATGATGCCAGTTGGTACTGGAAGAGATTGCTTCATCTCAGGTCCACCCTTCCATGTAATTTACTCGACTCTACTACTTCTGCTGGTAGATTCAGTATTTCGAAATGTTATGACAAACTTGTTAGTTGTGATAATGCTTTTCCTGGTTATATACAGATTTGGTGCAGATTGGCTGTGCCTAAGCATATATTCTTGTTCTGGTTAGCTGCTCAAAACAAACTACTAACCCGAGATAGATTAAACCTCTATATTCCTGATGCTGAGACCATTTGCCCTGTTTGTGAACTCCAACCAGAAAGTCATAATCACCTTTTTCTTCCAGTGCGATTTCTCTAATCATTTGGTAGAAAATATCTGTGATTGGATTGGTATTGACACTTCATTGTTCCTGAACTAGAGTCACTGGTATCATCAACTGAAAGTTACTTGCTTCAGGGATTGTGTCCTCCTTGCCGCTCTTGAAGCGACAATCTATTCGATTTGGATTAATCGCAATTCCTGCGTTTTTTCAGCTACTTGTCTTGCTGTTGGGCATTGCAAAAAGCAGATCCAGTTTACTATCAAGAATAGACCAAGTCTGTATAGAAAGAATGGTTTTTCTATTGTAAATAATAGCTACTGCTCTTTCTTACCTAGGTAAGTTTGATTTGTTGCTTGATCTCTCATCATGCTTGTAACTATAAACACATTTTGTAAATGTGTTTGTTTGAGCTATTAATATACACATGTACTTCCATAAAAAAAAATATTAATTAATAATATTGATATAATATATAAATAGAAATGAATGATGTTATTATTAACTTTTTATTATATATTATTTATAAATATTAATTTTAGTTAATAATATTGACATAATGTATAAGGCTTAATGCATTCGGATCCATCTGAATTTGTCATTAATAGCCCCTCGCCCCCCTAACTTATCTAAACCGCATCTCAGGATTCCTTGAACACAACTAAACCACTCTTATTAAGGAGTGTGTATTACACTTGCGTCGATGTCATAAAATTAAAATGGTCAAATCAATAATCATGTGACACATGGCATATAAGGTAAAAATTCCAAAAAAATCCATGTAAAAGCTCCATTCATCCATATTAGTTTATTTCATTTCTAAAACACTATCTTCTACATTAACTCATCCATTTTCTAAGCAAACATGAAATTTGAACATCATACGAAATCAAAATGAAATTGAATTGAACTTTTCCAAATTAATGAAAAAATCAAAATGAAACCAAATCAACCTTTTCAATTTTCATCCACCTTTCAGAATGAAACCAAATCAACCAAAACCAAGATGCCCCCTCCTAATCTTGTCGAAATCCAACAGCAAATCTCCAGAAAATCAAGAAAGAAAGTCACCGTCACCACCACTTTTCAAAAATCCGGCACCGGCGCTTCGCTAAAATTCCAAATCCGGCAGCCCTCTACTTATCCCAAAACAAATTAAAATTAAATAAACTCGTATCAATTAACCAGGAATGACTGGCTTCTAATCTACCATTAATAAAAAAAACTCTGTGAGCATCTATCTATTGATTCTACACAAACAACAAGAATGAAAAATAAAAATTAATTACAGAAGTTCAACATGTGATTAACTGAGATAGGAATTTCGTCCAAAAGTCAGAAAAGAAAATCGCTATGAAATTAAGTAGTGGGAAATTAAGGACTTCTTACCTCGTGTACAGGCAAAAGACAGTTGATCAATAGCTCGACTTCCCGGCTGTTTTTCGGAGGACATTACCGTTATTGCTCCTGCTTTTCCTTAATTAGCCGCGAAATCTGAACTGCAGAGCTTGAACTGTAAATTTTGCACGAATTAGGACTGCTTTTTAAGCTTGAACATATCCTTCGCATAGCGTGAACAGAAAAATAGCCGTCAATCGGAATAGTCGTCGGATTATTCCTTACCGTTTCAAAAAAAGATGGTGACCGTTTGAGTGATCGGCGGCTGCGAAGGTAGCATTAGAGGGTACAATTAGGGTTAATTGATTTCAATTTAGTTGCTTTAAATTTTTTTTCAATTTTACCCTAACTAAGTTTGTATTTTCAATCATATTCTTTTTATTCTGGTCAAATCACTTGCTTAATTATTCAACCTTTATTAAGTCATCTGTCTAGAATTGAAGGGGGTTTAGAATGCGATTTGGACAAATTTAGGGGGTGAGGGGTACTTTTAAAAGTTCAAGGAGCGAGAAATTATTAGGAACAAGTTCAGGAGAGTCTGAATGCATTAATGAAATGATATTGAAATGAATTAAAAAAATTACTAATGTAATACTATTTGGCTTTTATTTTATCCCTTGAAACATGTGGATCACGCATTTGGCAAGCCTGATATAAGCAGCCACTCTTTGGGCACACATTTCAATTAGAAAGCCGCAGATAATGATTCTACTCAATAACTCCTTCCTATCCCAATAAATATTTATCCAATTTCAACCTCAACCGGCAAGCCTGGATCAATACTTGCCTCATCAGGCTTAATCTAACTACTTGCATGGCAAAGCTGGGATACGGTGAGGCACGTGTCACCAAAAAATACACTATTTTGTATGACTAAAATATACGAATATATATTACGTGGGGTTAAATCTATGAAAGAATGGAGACGTTCCCAGCAGTAAGAGTCAAAGGATCTTCTCTTTGGCGGCGCGTGTTTAAATCGTAACAGCCCCTTAGATATATTCTTTGTTATCTGTTTCATTTCCTCATCTCTTTCTTTTTTATTTCTTTTACTTCTTTTATTATCTATTTCCCTTTATTTGTTTCCTAATTATTCTTTTCTTTCATTTTTAATTGCTTTTTCATATTATCTTATTTTTATACACAAAAACGTTTTACATGTTATTAAATCCTTTTTGAACGAAAATTCATATTTTATTAAATTTATTTCTTCTTTCATTTTTATTATTGTTTTTGATATTTTTTAATATTTTAAATATAATATTTTTAAAATTTACTAAAAAATTTAAGATCAACTCTAATCAAATGTAGACTTTATAATTCAGTTTCTTACAAACTTACATACTTAGTCGAATCACTAGATTTTTTCAAAGATTAGTTTCATCATCAAAATGTGCTAAAAGTGTTATTTATTTCCCTCTTTTTCTAATTTATCATCATTAGTTTATTGCTACCTATATCTTTTCGCTTGAAATTGTGACCCCAAAGTTCGGGTCCTGGCTCCGCCGCCACTAAGGCTTTGTTTGGGAGGTTGAATTTAGGGGGGAGTAAGGGAAGAGAAATGACCAGAGCCGTCTCGCAGATTTTTGGGGCCCTGAGCAAAATATAGAATATGGGCGCTTAGAAATATCAAATGTGGATATGCATATTTTTTTTGTTACAATATTATCCATTGAATATTTTAGTCATAGGGTATTTTTGAAGAAAATTTCCATAAAATCAATTCATGAAATTTTCTTCTAAATTGCTATCTCGATTTTCTTGATTACTGATATTTTTTAAAGATATAATAATATATTGCCTTTAAAAAATACTATTGTAGTGCCCATGCCTTTAGGTTATGTTCATTACTAAGTAATAGTACAAGAATAAATACATAAATCTAGTGTTAATTTATTTTATTTAGTTTGAATAAATCAACAATTAATTAAAAACTACATTACAAAATTTGGGGCCCTAGATAAAAAATATACATTTTAAAATTACAAGGCCATAAAAAAAGTATATATTGTAAAATGTACTGATAATATTATATTATCACATTTAAAGCTTATTGATTAACTTTATTTTATATAGAAAAAATATAATAAGTGTAGTTAAAGTTGAAAAGTTAAATTGTGTATTGAATAAAGCAAATGTATGATGTAACATATTACTCCATTCGGTTCCGAAAACTAGTCACTCTAGAGAAATTTACAAGTTTTAAGAAACATTTAATGGAGGGTATAAAATTACTTGTTTACTCTTAAATTAGCATTAATTGAGTAATATGTGTATTGTGATTGAGCTATAATTAATAAGGGTATAATAGAGAGAAAGGAGTAAAAGCTTACATTGAAAATAGAGAATGACAAGTAAAAGGAGCAACGGAAAAGTGTGTAGAGTGACTAGTTTTTGGAACCGGAGAGAGTAGCAATTTTGGGGCTCCACTAAATACACTTGTGGGGAGGGGTGAGGAGCCTTAACTATTATTAAATCCGAACAAAATTATCTCAATGAAAATACTTATCAATATTACTATAAAAAAATAATTATGGGCCGTATATTATTAGGTCCTAGTGGATGGCCTAATTATATGTATTTTTTTATTATTACATGAAATAGTTTAAAGGATGAAAAATATGTTTTGGGGAATATTATTGAATTATTTAAGAAGCTAACTATGAAAAACTTCAACATTTTCAAAGAAGAGATTTGAGAAAAAGAAAAGGTGAGCCACAGGAATCGAACCAAGGTTGCAGCAAAAGTTAACAAACAGCTCCGCCACTAAAGCAACACTTCTTTTTTTAAAATTGGACCGTACTTTTTTATATATAAATTTTATTTCTACTTATACTAACTCTGGGTTAAAATTAGAGGACTCTGAGCGGTCACTCCACTCATTTTCATTAAGGGTCGCCCTAAAAATAACTTCCTATGCTTGAGAAGAGGAAGCATACAAAATTGATCCTAGGTGAAAGGAGCTGGCTCCCTTCATTTACAGCAAAAAAATCCCCACCCACTTTAATGAGATTTGAAAGGATGGTGTTATATTTATAACCTCTACTTTTTATTTTGCTTAGTATAATTTTGTTTGTAAATATTTATATAATTTGATACATATTTACCATCACCCTAAACACAGTAATATAACATCCCTCGTGTTTTCATCAAATACCATCCCTTACCTTTCTCTTCTCTGGTTTCCTTTCCTTGCAAAACTTGTTCGCAATCGGAGCCTAACTACTTGCATTTGCCTAAACGTGTCCAACGAGAACTACCCGGGATCATTGCAGTCCAAGAGACTGCCTTGCTGGGCACTGCATCCTACATGGCTACTGCTTTCCTCATTTGCCCCAAAATAGCTCCATTCCAGGAATCACATCTCTTTCAATCATTTTATCAAACGCATTGCACGCATCTCCCAAATTATCACATCTTGCATACGTATCAGTCAATTTTTAGAGGCCCAAATGGAAAGGTGAATTCATAAGTACATTTGGCGATTTTCAGATTTCCTGAGCATATGCTTATAAACGCTTATTGTGAGGCTATACATTGAGTTGTGCGTATAAGCTCCAATCATTTCTCAAATAGAAGTCCTGCATAGTTTATATCCCCGCTACTACCACCATAGTCAACCATTTATGCTACAGGAAGTTGCTCTGTGACAGTGAGTACTTCCACTATGAGAGCATGGATTTATTTTGCACCATTGTGCGACGAGATTTCTTCCATCTTTCCAGATTTTAATGCGCCAATTCCATTTGCCAATAAACACCACAAATTGGGATCTTGTTAACTATGAATCGGCTTTCACTGACCTTCAAAAGTGAGCGGCAGAGACTTGCGGGGCTGTTGCGCTCCTGCTCAAAAAGTGCTTTACTTAGTCAAGGATTGCAAGCCCACGGAGCTGTTTTGAAGTTAGGCCTGAGGTCTGATTTGATGTTGAACAATGATCTCATAGATATGTACGCAAAATGTGGCAGAGTTGACTATGCATATACGGTGTTCGATAAAATGCCTGAAAGAAATGTGGTTTCATGGACTGCTCTCATGTGCGGACTCATACAAAATGGCACTGCTAATGAGTCGCTATTTTTACTCTCTCAAATGGGATTATCTGATGTAAAACCCAACGATTTTACTTTTTCGATGAATCTCAAAGCTTGTGGGATGTTGAATCTTCCTGATATCGGGATACAGATTCATAACAACTGTGTGAAAACAGGATTTGATTTGGATATTGTGGTTGGCAATACAATTGTTGATATGTACTCTAAGTGTGGGAGACTCAAGGATGCAGCCCAAATGTTTGATTATATGCCTGTAAGAAACCAAATTACTTGGAATTCAATGATTTCAGGATATGTAACTGCAGGATTCGGTAAAAAAGCTGTAGTTTTGTATCGGAAAATGATAGAAAACGATCTAGTTCCTGATGAATTCACACTTACAATCATATTCAAGGCATGTAGTGCTATTGGTGCCATTAAAGAAGGAACCCAAATTCATGCTTTCTTAATCATTACCGGTTTCTCATATATGTTGAAGGCTAATGTTGCTGGTGCTCTTATCGATCAGTATGCAAAATGCGGGAAATTGTGCGAAGCAGAGAGAGTTTATAGTCAAATTGAATCAAAGAATGTGATATCAGGTAGTGCGTTAATTCTCGGTTATGCTCAAGAAGGAAACTCGGCAAAAGCGATTGACTTGTTTAGTCAAATAAGAAAAAACGACATTCAAGCAGATGGGTTTCTTCTTTCGAGCATTATAGGTCTATTTGCTGATTTAGCTCTTATAGAACAGGGAAAGCAAATTCATGGCTACAGTATCAAAGTCCCGTCTGGTTCCGACACAGCAGTAAGCAATTCAATTGTCGATATGTATCTAAAATGTGGAGTTATAGATGAAGCCGAGAAACTCTTCACTGAAATGCCGAAAAGAGATGTGATCTCTTGGACAGTTATGATCACTGGCTATGGAAAGCACGGCCTCGGTAAAGAGGCGATTTTGCTTTTTAATAAAATGCAGTTTGATAAAATTGAGCCTGATTCTGTTACATACTTAGCCATACTATTAGCATGTAGCCATTCTGGATTAGTCGAGGAAGGTCAAGAGTATTTTTCTAGGTTGTGCAATGATCGAAGAACGAAGCCTCGAGTCGAGCACTATGCCTGTATGGTTGATCTTCTTGGCCGAGCTGGAAAATTGAGAGAAGCTAAGCATGTTATAGACATAATGCCTGTGAACCCAAATGTCCAGATATGGCAGGCATTACTAAGTGCTTGCAGAGTGAAAGGGGACTTAGAATTAGGGAGAGAAGTCGGTCAAATTCTATTAAATTTAGACAGGAATAATCCTGTTACCTATGTAATGCTCTCGAATATCTACGCTGATGCAGGGCATTGGAACGAGTTTGAGGAATTACGAAAATCGATGAAAACTCGGGGTTTAAAAAAGGAAGCTGGGCGAAGTTGGGTAGAGATTGACAAACAGATTCACTTCTTTTGGGGAGGAGATGACACACATCCATTAATAGAACAAATACACAAAGTGTTGCAAGAGATGGAGAAAAGGATGAGAGAGGAAATTGGTTATGTTTATGGAGTGAAATACGCGTTGCGAGATATTGAAGATGAATCGAAGCAGGAGAACTTGAGATTTCACAGCGAGAAGCTGGCGATTGGGTTGGCGTTAGTAAAAGGCAGTTGGGAAGTTAATGGAAGGGTAATTCGGGTTTTCAAGAACTTGAGAGTTTGTGGTGATTGTCATGAGTTCATCAAAGGTTTATCTAAGATCTTGAGAGTTGTTCTTGTTGTTAGAGATGCTAATAGATTTCATAGATTCGAGAATGGACTGTGTTCTTGCCGAGATTATTGGTGATATTTTCATCACAGCAGGTCTGACAGTAATGCCATACTAAACCGGCCCTAAGAAATATATTTCTCTATTCATAGAGGAAAGGTTAGGTATCTTCTCTACCACTATGCCAAGCTCTAAATTCAATTGAGTTTGAAGAATTAGAATGAAATGCTCTTAAAAGCAGGTCAAAGCATTGACTGATAATGGTACACCAGTGCAAATCATATTGCATTCAATTCCTAGTTACTGTTCCTATCAATTTTGTTTAAGCTTTCATAAAGGAAATACTCTATCTTTTACCCTCTTATATGACTTTTTGATGTTTATACGTATCCTCACAATTCAATTTGTTATATAACTTCAAGCTTTATTAGCAATGCAGACGAGTTAAACATGTAAAATACATGCCTCATTTTTACAAGTAGTTGTCCGTTGTTGCCATTCCTAATAGTTAGAAAATGAGAGGAGGAATTCTGTATTTACAAAACTAAATAAAAGCTCGACACGAAAACAGATAAACAATTTAATATGAAACAATTATGAAAGTGTGTAACGTGCACGATTAAGTATGTATTCATTACAAGGATTATTCAAATTAATTTATCTCCGTAAAATATTAAATTCTGACATTTCTAGAAGACGAGTGGTAAAAGAATAAAAAAGGGATTTTGAAAGATGCAGTATAGTGATGACTGAAATATTTTTTGGCTGCAGTTTTTTTCAAAAAGTTTTGCCTCGTGTTGATAATGTCTTCCTCTACCTAAATCTTCAAAATGTCTTCCCAAAGCTAATATTTGAAAAAATAGATTTATTAAAAAATAATGTGTTAGGATTTGATTTGATTAGATTTAATATTTGAATTCATATCTTATTTATTACTCCTTTCATCTTTTAACACATTTCACACTTTTTAAGGAATCTATTAATTAAGATAGAAAAATACTATTATACCCTCTAATTAATATTTAATTTTTTACTCCATTGTAATTAATGATAATGAGACAAATGAGGGTATAATTGGAAAATTAATTTAAAAAGTGCCTAGATATTTGAGAATGACAAGTAAAAAAATATTCGAAAAAGTGGGTAGAATGCCTATTTTAAAAAGATGGAAGGAGTATGTCATTATAAGCCTATAAACATGCCTCTATATCTCTAATAAATGAGTTCATATGTGTCATGTACATATTGCATTTGAAGTATTGCTTCATCATAACCTACATTCATATTCTACAACAGTGAATTTAGAGGTATCTTTTTACGGGACTTGTATGCTTCAGCCTAAGATTTTGCAAGACAAACATAAGAGCGCTATAATGATGCAATAAGAGTATGAAGATAGAATAAATGATGAGTTTACATTCAAAGCTCAAAACTCCCAACCAATGACCAATGACCCATGCCCATGACTCATAACAAAAATCATGCCCACGACACAGACCAATGACCCATATCCATATCCCAATAAATATACCTATAATTCTGAATAATTTTTATAGCTTCCGAGCCAAGGAGGAGTGTTAAAAGTGTCTCCAAAAGTTAATATTTGAAAGAGTCAAAATTAGATATATTAGAAAATAATGTGTTAGGATTTGATTTGATTTGATTTTATATTGATATGATTAAATTTAATATTTGAATTTATATCTTATTTGTTATGCCATTGTAAGCCTATAAATAAGCCTCTATATCTCTAATAAATAAGCTCATATGTGTTATATGCATATGTGTTCCAGGATACTGCATTTTAAGTATTGCTTCACCATAACCTACATTCATGATAATTGATTATATGAGTGGGGCGCGTGATTGAAACCGACCCAATCATGCATCGCCTTAAATCATGTTGACATTCTGTTGGACGCGTTAGAATAACCATCCACTACCTCGAATGCGTTACTGGAATAACCATCCCGCCATCTCGCTTCAAGACGCTTGAGTGATCATCCTCTTGGATCGATAGGATCACTCGGGTAACCGGCTTGTCGACTCAAGAGCGAGATAGTGGGCTGAATTACCACCAATCTGGAACACTCACTCCACTAACGGCATTTATCGCCCCTGAAAAATGAGGAACTGTCGGGATTTGACTTAGTCTCCCTATAATCGTGGGATCATGATCCCACTTTCAAACTCATAACCACCAGATCATGGGTAACGGTCATAAGAACGTCTATAAATGCCAAAGGCCTACCACTAAAATGGTAATCAATTTCTACACTCCCTACCTAAACTTTCCCATTTTTACTCTCAAAATACTCTGTCAAGTTACTGACTTAGGCATCGGAGGTTGCCCCCGGGGACAAGCCCCGATCCTTTGATTTTTGATTGTTTTGCAGGTTCAATCCCAAATTAACATCCTAATCGTTTTCTGAAGTTCTAGCTTGTTGAGCACATTCCTGCGAAGAACTTTCAATGGTGCGGTGAGCGTGGACCGAATTTACTTTATCCATTCAAGAACTTTAGTCTACCCGTGAACACGAAAATCGTGGAAATCAACGACAGCCATCCTTCCAAAATTGGTGCTCTCCAAGGCACCCCCGAGGGTCTTACGGTCTTAGAGGCTCCTTTACAACACCCCCACCATAGAGTGCCGTGGAGTAGATGTTGAAAATCTTTAGGGATTACAACATCCCGCCGGAGCAGCAACAAATCATCAAAACAAGGTTTGTAGAGTAGTACAGAATGGTGGGAACTACCCTCCAGGGAATCCCCGATGACGAACCCAATTGCCAAGGCCTAGCTAGAGAGCTATTTCCCTCTGATGACAATCGTCAAACGACCGCCACTACAGAGGCGCTCCCCGTTGTCTCGGCTGCCATGGCTCCCCACCCGGCGTTGATGATTCCTCAAGCTAGCGTCGCCCCGAACCCGGCGACACAAGCACAGATGCTAGCGATGCTCCAAACCTTCAATTCCCTAACCCCCACTTCCCAATCGGAGTGCCGGCGCCGGCAATGGGCATGCAGATGCCTTACTCATATGGAGCGGCTCCTCCAATCTGATTGAACCCTTTCTCCCGAGCTCCAGGCGCGCCATCAGCACTCCATCCTTTAAGCACCGAGCCGACAGATAATACGGATAAAGGGGACAACGATACGAAAATTGACCCCAAGCTCAGAGGAAACCTTAAAAGGCTGCTGAAAGACCTAGTAGTATTATACCAGGAGTCGCTAGTGGAGAAGAGGCTCTCCCCATTTACCAAGAGATCTTGAGCATCCAATTAAATCCTTACTTCATTGCTCCCATCTTTACGAAGCTATACGATGGCTGCGACGACCCGATGGTTCATGTGAGGCATTATGTGAACATGATAGAGATGGTCTATGCCCCGTAAGCCTACATATGCCGCTACTTTGAATAGACACTCAGCGGCCCTACCGCGTACTAGTTCCATAAATTTCAGCCAAGCTCTATCAGCTCCTGGGACCAACTAAGCGAGATGTTCTGTAAGCACTTCCTCGGTTCCACTCCCGCCTCGTATGTGAGCCGACAACTGCATGAAGTTGTCCAGGAGCCGGATGAATCACTTCGATCTTACATCCACCACTTCAATGAAGTGTGCATTAGTACCAATGATCTCGATTTTAGCACCGCTAAGGAAGCCCTAATTCGAGGCACAAGCAACGATAGGCTCCACACAGAAATCATTACAAGGAGGCCCAATGACACCATGCAGATGATAGACATGGCCAAGAGCATGATTGAAGTGGATGTAATGAACAGATCTAGAAAGAGGAAAGTTGAAGAAAGATCAAGCGATCGAAGAGATGATCACCGCCCTAGGAAGCCTTCAGGCGGCCCTGGTAGAAGCATCGTCCCGCGAGCCCTAAACGTCCCACTTAGTCAAATATTGGTTGCAATAAAAAAGACCAACGAGAGGAGGAAGTTGAGGTTCCTAAAGATATGCGAGGGCCAGACGGTGGGCCGCGACCTAGAAAAGTATTATGAGTTCCACCGAGCAAGAGGACATCACACAGATGAGTGTAGGGTGTTGGCAAATGAAGTGCATGCCTTGATTCGAGCCAAAAAATTTAGTGAGTTTGTTAAAGGAGTCACAAGGGAAGAAAAGAAAGCCGCCCCGGGGACATCAAAATCCGGAGATGTTAGGGCACAAAAGGCAAAGGGTCTGATAATGGTAATAGTAGAGGGACCAGGGTACGAGTCGCCCCAAAAGAAACCTAAGATAGTAGATTTAACAGGCCGAGATGTCGAACTTTTCAAGGCCTGTCAAAGGCATTCATTGGTAAAGAAGGACCACACAGACCCCTTGGTTATTGAGACGCTGACCAAAGGATACATAGTTAGAAAGGTCCTGATCGACACAGGAAGCACAGTTAACTTGATAACCAAGTCAGCACTACAACAGCTAGATGTCTACCACGGTAGAGCCCAGCCAGGGTACAATCCCCCTGTAGGACTCGGAGGGCAAACTGTCCCATCAATAGGATAAGTTACACTAGAGATGGAGATAGGAGACAAGGACTTGACTTGGAGAGGGGAAGTAGAGTTCACAATAGCTGACATCTCAGTTGGTTACAACATCATTTTGTGACAACCATTCTTGGTCGAGTCGGAAGCCGTCATCTGCATGAAATATTTGACACTTCAAATCCCAACCAAGATCGAATGGTAGTAGTAGTGGGTAACCCACATGTAGCCCAGGAGACATATCTAGCATCCTTGTAGAATGAAACTGTCTCTATCAAGGAGGAGGAGCGAGAAAGAGTAGAGCCAGTGGGAGATCTGGAAGTCCTTATCGTAGGCCAGAATAGAACGCTCAAGATTGCAAAGGATTTGAGAGAAGATACGAAAGCTGCCATAATAAAGGTATTGAGAGAGTAGCAACACACTTTCTTATGGTCTCCAGATGACATCGAGGGTGTGCATCCCAAGGTCATGCGCCATAACCTGAACATAGATCCTTCGGCCCCCCAGTGAAGCAAAAGAAATGTAAGCACGCCCTCGAGCGACAAAAAGGCGATTGAGGTAGAAATCAAAAAGCTGCTTGAGGTGGGTCATATGCAAAAAGTAAACTATCCCAAGTGGCTGGCCAATGTGGTACTAGTAAGAAAGCCCAATGGCTCGTGGTAAATGTGTGTGGACTTTACGAACTTGAATAAAGCCTGCCCCAAGGATAGCTACCCTTTGCCAAGCATTGACCAACTCGTAGACTCAACGGTTAGATTTGCAGTCTACTCCCTGTTAGATGCCAAGGCGGGATATCATTAGATCCCAATGGACCCTAAGGACGAAGAGAAGACTTCCTTCATTACACATGAGGGAACATACTATTATAAGGTGATACCATTTGGGCTAAAAAATGCAGGAGCCACTTTCCAGCGTTTCATTAATGAGATGTTCAAAGGGCACATAGGTGAAAACATTGAGGTATATGCAGATGACATGATCATAAAAAGCAAAGATGAGGCCAGCCACGCAACTGATATTGAGAAAGTCTTCAAAGTGCTACAAAAGCATTAGTTGAAACTAAATCCAGAGAAATGCACCTTTGGAGTGAAAAGTGGCATGTTCCTAGGGTTCCTCATCTCCGAAAGGGGTATAGAAGCCAACCCCGAGAAAATTAAACCTATCATTAAGATGCAACCTCCTCGGAATCTGAACGAGGTGCAACAACTCAATGGTCGGATCAACGCCTTGGGACTGTTTATACAAGGAAATTAAGCAAGATAAAGCCTTCAAATGGGATAAGTGCTATGATCTAGACTTAGAAAATTTGAAGAAATTCTTGGCTTTGCCCCTATTGCTCAGTCGTCCTGTCCAAGGCGAGCCACTGTACGTCTATCTAGCAGCTACTGACAAAGCGGTTGGAGCAGTTCTAGTAAAGGAGAAAGATAATGAGCAATATCCCATCTACTACACCAGAATGGTACTAAAGAATGCGGAACTAAGGTACTAGAAGATCGAAAAGCTAGCCTTAAGCCTAATTTCTGCATCTGTGAGATTGAGGCCCTACTTCCAAGCGTATACTATAATTATGAGGATCGGTTTTCCCTTGAAAAAGGTAATCCAATGGCTCGAGACGTCAGGCAGGATGGCTGAATGGGCGATAAGGCTAGGTAAATTTGATATCAGGTTCGAAGGGAGGACAACTTTGTAAGCACAAGTGCTGGCCAATTTTATGGTAGAGTTTACAGGCCTTGAGCCGATGGAGATAATCAAAACGGATCCCTGGATCGTCTATGTAGATGGAACTTCCTCAAGGGAGGGGGCCGGTGTCGAAGTATTGATAAAGGGGCCAGACCGCATCCGCCTGACCTACGCTGCCAAACTTACTTTCCCGGCAACCAACAACACCGCAGAATACAAGGCTATGATTAAAGGCCTAGAGTTATTGACTGAGGTTGCTCCCGACAGGGTAATCATTCAAAGCAACTCATGTTTAGTGTCCAACCAAATCAACAGAAACTTTGATACAAAGGAAGGAAGCATGGTCAAATATTTACGTAAAGTACAAGCTTTGGTGGAAAACCTAGAGAAGAAAGGGACGGAGTGGAAGGTTGAGCATATCCCTCGAGCTCAAAATGAGACAATAGATGAGCTGGCAAAAGCCGCGGCTAGCCCGCAAGAAGCTAAGTTACCTGTATGAAGTCCTAGTCAATCTAAGCTGCGAAGAAGAAGAGGTATTTTGTGTTGAGCAAGGAGACAACTACTAGCGTCAGCCTACAATCACCTACCTCAAAGAAGATAAACTCCTAGACGACGAGGAGGAAGTCTCCAAGATCATTCGAAAATCTATGAGATACTCCCTTAAAGACCACGAGCTCTACAGAAAATCTTATGCAGATGTCTGACAGAAATGTGTGACTCTATCTCAAGGCAAGAGCATCCTCGAGGAGCTGCACGAAGGAATTTATGGGTCCCACCAGGCAGCATCCACCCTACTTAGAAAAGTCAGCTTGGTCGGTTACTACTAGAAAATGATGGAGGCAGACGCCACGAACTATGTTCAAAGTTGCCACCCATGCCAAGTGCATGCCAGAAAGACGCACATCCCTCAAGCGAGCCAGTGGCCCCTCATGACTGCTTGGCCTTTTTCAACATGGGGAATCAACATAGCTAGAGCTCTATCAGAAGCCAGCGGACAAACGAAGTTTGTAATTATTGCCATCAACCATTTCACCAAGTGGGTCGAGGAGGTAGCTGTGAACACCATCACCTCAGAAAAGGTCATTGACTTCATCTGGAGAAACATTATCACGAGATTTGGGGTCCCAAGGAAAATTGTGGCAGATAATGGCACCCAATTCAGATCAAAGAAGTTCCTAGAATTCTACTAAGGACTAAAGATAAAGAATCACTTTTCCTCTGTAGCGCATCTGCAGATGAACGGCCAGACGGAGGTCACTAACAGAATTCTTAGGGAGGGGCTAAAGAAACGTCTAGAAAGAGGAAGGAAAGGATCTTGGCCAGAGGAGCTTATGAGTGTATTGTGGTCCTACCGGACTACCCCATGCAGACCAACTGGCGAGATGCCCTACTCCATTGTACACGGGACGGAAGCCATGATCCTAGTAGAAATCGTAGCCCCAACTGATAGAGTTGTCGATTACTCCGAGGAGTAGAATGATATCAACCTAAGGCACCATCTGGATAACCTCAAAGAAAGAAGAGAACGAGATTGAATCAGGATGGACGCCTATAAAGCCAAAATTGCCAAGTACCACGATAGGAAGGTCAGAAGCCTAGGGCTCAAAGAAGGGGACCTAGTCCTAAAGACACTACCGCTTTGCAGTCTCGCAAGGGCAAGGGCAAACTTAGAGCTAACTAGGAAGGACCATACATTATAAGAGAAGTCCTAGGCCAGATGATATATCGCCTCAGCGACAAAGAGTTACCAAGAACATGGAACATTTCCAATTTGAGGCCATACTATAAAGCCTTAAACGACTAGGGAACCAGACGACAACACTCTTTTCCTCCCCCTGGATTTTTTCCCACTGGGTTTTTTCCTTGGGAAGGTTTTTAATGAGGCAGCGTCCCCTAATCCCTCGCTGGCTAACAAAGCACTGGATGATGTAATCACTTATAATCTATCCTACTTGTACTCATCAATGAAAGCACTAAATCAATTTTATTTTGTGTTTGATATTATCTTTACTTTGCCTTTAATGGCAATTGTTTCAAATGCCCAACAGTGGCTACTATCTCGCCCCCAGGTGGCGCAACTCAGCCTTAGCCGGCTACCATCATCCCATAACTAAGGTAACAAGCCTTAGATAATCTAAACAAACATCCACAGCTAAGCTAATAGGCCTTAGCCGATATAAATGATGGTTATGACTAAACCTGCAAGACTTAACACCAAAAAGTCTCACAGCTAAGCTAACGAGCCTTAGACAAATCATGCAAAACAATTCTTAGATAAATCTAAGTAACAAGACCCCCAGGCGGGTAATTACGCATGTAAATGCAAAATAAAAACATCTATCCAAGAAAACACAAAACATAAAGCATGCTAAAAACAAATGGCAGCAGCATAAGAATTCAACAGCTGAACCAAAAAAATACTTTGGCATAAAATAAAAATAGTCAACAATTACAGGGCCTCAAGCCCAAAACAAAGACAAAAAGAAAAAAAAACTATACTAAGAAGCAGGAGGGTCTTGATGTGGTACTAGAGGTGAGCTTACGAGTAACGCCTCGCGAACCTCATTTCCTATAGAAAAGTCCGTTTGATCAGCAGGAGGGCTATCGGGAACTTCCTTAAAAGTTAGAAAATTAACGTCGCTCACCATCTCCTCGGAAAACTCTAGCCAGTGTTGGCGCACTGCCTCAAGCAGTCTTTGCCCAAATACATGGCCAATCTTCACCATCCTACCTACAAGGCTATCCAGCTTGACATCTTATTCAGCAACCTCCACCTTGAGCTTCACAACCTTTTCTTACGACAGCTCCAAATCTTTCTCCAAAAGGGTATTGCGGGAGAGGATTTGGGTGTGGGCTTCACGCAAGTTTTCAATCTCTTTTTTTGCCTCAGCCAACTCCGCCTCGACTCCCTCTTTTGCCTTCACGGCCTCGACTTCTCTCTGCTTAGCCGCAGTCATCTCCTTCTTGGCGGCATACACCTTGGTTTTTGCCATCTGAAGGTCTGCCTTCACCTTTGCATGATGTTGGCTTCGGCGGTGCATCTCAATGCATCGAGAAATCAGCTGTGGGTTCAACAGTTGTAGTCAAATCTCACAAGCGATAACAAAAGGAGAAATTTACACAAGTGACTAACATACCTCTGAGGCCCGGTCAACCATGATCCTAGTCGCCACCATACTGGTCTTCTCCTTATAAGCCTCCCTCTCTCGGGGAAGAGGAAGTGCGCTCCAGAGAGCCAGCTGAAGCTGAGGGCTAGTTATCCCCCCTTGAGGCCCAACCAACTCTATAAGCCCCTCCTTAAATCTAGCCGAAGGAGAGGCAGTGGTAATAGCAGCTGGCTTCAAAGCTAGCTCTTATTGTTGGCTCGCCGCGGCAGGATCCTAAGCACGTAAAAAAACCAAGTTAGAGAAATTCTTAAATAAATGCTTGAAATGCCAGAATTTGTTTAAAGTACCTCTCGCCCCCTCTTGGGCATCGCCTCAGTAGGCGAAGCGTTCCTCTCCGAGGCCATGCCCTCTTCTCTTGACCTCTTCTTATCCCCAGCCGGGCCCTTAGCGGCGCCTCCGACTCGCGCCCTGGGAACTATGTCATCGGCCAAATCAAGTACCTCCGGTGCACTCCGGGCGTTCTCCCTGGTCAAATCTTTCATCCCTCTCGCTAGATGTTTAGCAAGCGATGCGTTAAGCCAGGAAGACATCCTAAAATAACAAATAAACGACAAGTAAGCTTACCGGGAATGTTCACCTCCCCATTATGATAGACGATGTTGGGACTGTCCCACTTGATAACTTTGAGGTCATTTAAGTAGGTCCAGGCGATGGTCGCTAAAGACCACCGTTCTTGCTCCGACCCTTTAAAAACATCAATGCGCATGTTTGGTTGAAGTCCCCTCGTGGGCAATGCTCGGGGAATATCTCCCCTCCAATGAGTCAGGGAACCTAGGGAACTTGGGGTCTACCTTGAGAAATAAATAAAATTGTTTGAAATCTCGAATAGACTGAGGCAGATCTGAGAAATAATAGAAACCCTCTCTATGACTAAAGTGAAGATGATCTTCCGTGCTTTTCTTCCCAAAAGAGGCGAGACATTGGAAAAAAGACAAGTTGAACCCAAAATCCAAACCCTTGCATAGATGATAATGCCCTAAGATTTCTATCCAGCAATTGGGGTGTATTTGATCTGGAAAGACGCCCCAATCACACAGAAGCTTAATAATGGGCTCAGGTAGAGGATATGTGAATCCGACCCAAATATGCTCCATATAGATACTAAAATAACCATCCGGGGGAGTGTGAACCCTTTGATCCTGAGACGACAATAGGCATGGTTTCCCGATCAACCATTTGTGTACCTGCGCCTCAAAGCAGATGTCGACCTTATCGGAGATAGAAACCATGTTCTTAATTCAGGGCGTTGGACCCTTGACACGGCTTTTTCTAGGTCGCCTCGTGCCGGACGTCACCCCACTTCTCCCACGTTTGGGGATCGGTTGTGGCAATGATGTACCACATTCCTGCTCGCCCCTAGAATTACTCTCAGTTGAACTACTTGGGCCGCCTACTCCGTCAACCTCATCTGCGGCCCGGATCTCCATATCGTTCGAGTTAACGGGGCCTAGCTAGTCATTATCCTATGAGCCCTTCATTTAATCCTAACAGAAGGACATTGTTAGTTCTATCGATGGTTGTCGGCTGGGCCAAAAGACGGTCCAGGTCCTGGCTAAGCTTCACAAGGCTGGTTAATGTCGTGACAAATAGGGTATTACTACTCGTACTACTAAACGAGCTCATCCTAGGAACACAAGAAACAAGTTAAGCCTCGAGACAAAATTGAAGGACACTGTCTCACTATAAGGAGGTTAAAAAATACGAATACCCTTGAAAAGGCGGCCTGGATTAATAATACATAGAAAATTGGTCCTAGCCTCTAAAACACACTATAGAACAAGAAATCTGGGCACACAACCTAAAGGTTTCTATTAAAAGTGCTCATAATGGTGACCACAGTGGAAGAAGAAAAACCCAAAAAGCGCGCAAACTATGAGGTCAGTAACACGAAAGAAAGGCTTTACACACACAATCTCATATAATAATTCATGCAACCACCAACAAATCGCAAGCAAAAGTAAAGAAAAGGAAAAGGGAATAATAGCAAGACACTCACTTGTAATCGGGATCGAAAGGAAAGGCTCTTGCCATCGTGAGGAAACTAGGGATGTAGCCGGAAAATTGGATTGAAAGCTTCTCGCAGGAAAAATACTAGCACCGCGAAAGAGGATAAACGAAAAAGTGCGAACTGTGGAAAACGAGCGGTTTTTATAAGGGATTTTGAAAATGAACAGGCGCCTCTTGAGGAAGAATCTAGAAGGACACGTGGCGCGTTGCAATTGTTCAGCACGCTACGCAAGGTGGCTGCGCAATCGTTACAAGAATCACAACCGCCAGGTGGAGCGCTCTCCGAGCCTAGAAAAGCCTGAAGGACATTTCAAACACTTATGGGGGGACTTCTGATAATTGATTATATGAGTGGGGCTCGTGATTGGAACCGACCAAATCATGCATTGCCTCAAACCATGTTGACATTCTATTGGACGCTGTAGAATAACCGTCCACTACCTTGAATGCGTTACTGGAATAATCGTCCCGCCGTCTCTCTTCAAGACACTTGAGTGATCATCCTCTTGGATCGATAGGATCACTCTGGTAGCCGGCTTGCCGTCTCAAGAGCGAGACAGTGGGCTGAATTACCACCAATCTGGGAACCCCCCCTCCACTAACGACATTTATCGCCCCTAAAAATGAGGGACTGACGGGATTTGACTTAGTCTCCCTACAATCTCGAGATCATGATCCCACTTTCAAACTCATAACCACCAGATCATGCGTAACGGTCATAAGAAGGTCTATAAATGCCAAAGGCCTACCACTAAAATGGTAATCAATTTCTACACTCCCTACCTAAACTCTGCCATTTTTACTCTCAAAATACTCTGTCAAGTTACTGACTTAGGCATCGAAGGTTCCTCCCGGGGACAAGCCCCGATCCTTTGATTTTTGATTGTTTTGCAGGTTCAATCCCCAATTAACATCCTAATCGTTTTCTGAAGTTCTAGCGTGTTGAACACATTCCTGCGGAGAGCTTTCAATTCATATTCTACAACACCTCGTTTGGGCTTACGCCAAATGGAAAGAAAAAACCCGAACCTGTCTCGAGTGTGGCTCGAATCTGGGATCTCTAGAGGTCACAATTTCAGAATTAACCACTAGGCCAACACCTAATCACGGAGTTAGCTAGCTCAATGGTTAAAAACTATAGCATATATCAATGGTGTGCTAGCTTATCCAAAAAAGAAAAGTTTCCATTTTGAGAAAAACACTTAAAAAATTGCGCAACAGAGGCATCTGATCATTCAGTAGTTTCAATTGTAGCTCAATATTACAAATCCAAATTCCAAAATTTATAAAATCTTCGATCATTAAAAAAAGAGTGAAAGGAAAGAAACCTGAAAATTGAATATTTATAATCAGTAACTAATAGACTGATTATGAACACTAATTTGTACCAAAATCAAAGCAGAGGCAGAATTGTTGAACCTCAGACAACTCGGCCGGCATATCGAACAGTAGCATTCTTCTTGAGCAACAATGGAGATGGAGAAGGATTTGCATATCTAGCTGAAAAAGATCTTGGAAGATTATCAGGCTCGGCCAGTCCTGACCCTTCATCGAAATTTTTACTGTATTCATCTTCATCGTACTTCCTCTGCCTCTCTCTGTTGAATTTCTTCCAAAACTTTAGGAATTTCCATATATGTTTAATCTCCGACTGATTTTGATTTTGATTTTGATTCTGATTCTGCCCCAAATAGATAGTTTCAGTTTCCCTGTAGGAAGGATTCCTCCTTTTCATCGTATTCATATTTCTTCTTTTCTGCTGTTTTGATTCTGAGTTTATCAGATATAGATATTTAGAAGAATCAATTATGGTAATTATGGGGCATAAATTAAGTAATTAACAAGTATTAGACAATAGAATATATAAGAAGGATGGTGTCGTTTTGACTTTTGACCAATGGAATAAAATATGCACCAAGTCATGTTCTCGTGTGTATTTAATATTTATAGAGATGTTTAAGTCACAGTTTAGCTTTGAAAATTATAAGTGATTAATAAAAGAAAAATGTGCTTTTGAATTTAGAGTAATAATTGAGAAAAAACCAGAGATACACAGGAAAATGCCAATTAATATGAAAAGCAGAACTAGTTGATTGAATAGGCCTTATTAAAAGTCAAAAGACCCAATTCGGATAAGATGAGCATAACATTTCCATAGCTCACCTCACCATAAATAAAGAGCTGCTTTCACGTTAAAAAATGACCATAATAAACATTTTATTGTGTTTACAGAGAGGTCTTAAATTTATGTGTCAATTAATCTGTATGTTAAAATGTGCATCGAGTGTTTAATGTTATATAATGGCTTATAATATTCGGTTTAGGTAAAATTATTTTCTTCATTAAGTTACTCTACTTAATTTTAACCATAGTTACTTTGAATTTTAGTGTAATTGCATATAAGAAGAGCACAAAAGGATAGTATGTGAGTTAATTTGGGGATTGTAACTAAATGAGGCTAACATGGCATTCACCTCGGGCGAAAGGATTCAATCAATTTCAATCATTCATTGAGTTTTAATGGTTGAGATTGAGTTTTAATGGTTTGTGGGTTTGTAAAATTAAATCTGAACCATTAAGGCTCATTAGATGGTTGAAATTAGCTGAAATGTACAATTTTATTAATTCTCAACTTTAGAGAATCCAAATCCCCTTTTCTTAAGAAGACTAACTTTTGAAAAGTTAAACCTCGTATTTTTTAAACAAATCCTCAAATACTATTTCATAAAACAATCAAACTATTTATCATAATTTTTAAATTTACATTTATTTTACTTCACTTTATTTCATTTTATTACTCGAGACAACCGGCGGAATGAAAATTTATTAAGAGAACAAAAATTAGGATGAGATAAATATGTTTGAAGTGAAAAGGTCAAAGACAGCCAACCAATAGAGTTGGTTGTTCCGAATGGCGTGCTGAAAAGGAGACAAAAAATAAGTTTAAAACCTCAAACGGCTTACACAATTTTATTACATCATTTTTCTCTATTTTGTTGAATTAACAAAGTCGTATTAATTAAAGTTATACTGCGAAAATTGGCTATTGAAAAATATCCGCAAATTACAAGATCAATAACAAGGGCAATCCTAAGGTAAAGACGATGGTGAACTTGTATAGTCAACACAAGAAAAATGTTCTTTCATATTGAGCTGACTCTAGTCTAATGATCGTTGGTATTATAGTGTAATTGGATCAATTAGTTAATCAATGCGATCGTAATATTTCATCGAATAAGTCAGGAGAGTGTGGAGTGCACGCTTGTTCGAGCTCTATTACGATACTTAGCTTACGAGGGTCCGAGAGCTGCCTATTGCAACGCTTCTGTTTAGAATAGTCACGACTGTTGGAATGGACACAACTTTTGCAACGCTTTTGTTTAGAACAGCTGCGACTGCTTGAGTGGACATGACTTTTTGCAACGCTTCTGTTTTGAATCGTTGCGACTGCCAAAGGGACACGACTTTTAGCGACGCTTCTATTCTGAACCGTTACAACTGCTCGAATGGACACGACTTTTAGCAACGATTTGTCTTTGAAGCGTTGCAACTGCTCGTATAAGGCTTATAAAAACCTGGCATTGGCTGCAGTTTTTGGTTGCAATCTGGTCCACTTTTCTTCACAACGAAATTTCATTCTAAGTTTTTGATTTTCAATTCTGAATTTATCCGATTGATATATTTGGTAGAGCCGTCAAATAAGATTCAATTTGAAAGTGTTAATCATGACTTTAGAATTGTCCAGGCATCATTCTATTAGATTTCTTTAACAAAGATTGAGAGACGTTTTTACAAACATTCATGCTTCATTCTACCGGAATTCCCCAACAAATTTGTATGCAAAAAATGAGATTGAATCACCGGTATTTCAGATATCAATAGATTTGCATGACTTCTTCAACAGATTCTCGTTCTTCATTTTCAAAAAATTAATATTCAATCTTTGTTGGGGAATTCCGGTAGAATGAAGGCATGAATGTTTGTAAGAACGTCTCTCAATCTTTGTTACAGAAATCTGATAGAATGTTGCCTGACCAATTTTGAAGCCGTGATTAACACTTTAAGATTAAATCTTATTTTCGCTTGAAGGCTGAGTTCACACAATTTATAAGACCCAAGGAAAATCTCATTTTTGCGTACAAATGGTGTCATAGTGGTATTCTTCGGTCTCGGACACCGAAAAAATACGCTTCCGTTTATGTATTTTTGTCCTGATGAATCGACATGAACGATCCTAATTTCTTCGATTTTGGAAAATATCTTTCAATTATTACATGTTCGATTCATCGGGAAGTGGTATATTGGGTAAATTGATTTGTGGCGTTCTGAAGTTTTTCTTTTATTGTTAATTAAATTTGAGTTTCTGGCAATCAAATTATCGATTGCGGTTTTCTGTCCCAATGTTTCAATCTTTGCCCATTTTGAAATTATATAATCATCTGGATTTTTAGCGCAATTCATTATTAAATTGAATGAGGAATAATGAATTGGCCACTGATTCTTTTTGCGGTAAGCTATTCGGGTAGATTTGATTTGTGAATTTTAATTCTGCCATGCATAGATTGACTTGATTATGACTTATGAGTATTCTGAGTTATTAATTCAAATCTTTGGCAATAGATTCTGGGCCAATTTTTACAATTTGGATATAGACCTTAATTTGTTTCGGCAAAAAGATTGAATATGGTTTTTTTTAATTAACTTTTGTGATTGTTTATATCATAATATGTTCATTATGAATGCTATGTTTATCGAGTAGTTTCTTTCTATCTGAAGAAAACTAATTTACTGATACTGTCTCAGACTTATTGTGTATAATTCAGACATAGAATAAATTTAATAATTGTATGGGTTTATGATTGGAGAAAAAATATTGATTGGTTTTCTCTATGCAGACCATGCAATGACAATTTCCATTTTGGAATAATTGTTTGGTCTTGAAATATCAATTCTGATCGTTAATGTTTGCTTTCATGATTTGGTTATTTATGTAATGGGCATGTTTGTGTTGTATATTTATGTTTCTTTTGGTAATATATCTTTTTACTAGTTCTAGCAACAATTTGAATAAATCAGAAATGTGGTATGTTAGACTAGGACATGACATCAAAAGTTTGATGATGTGGTTTTTTCTAATGGTTTTGTTATCAACCAAGTGGACAAATGTATATATAACAAGTTTGATGCTTCTGGTAAAGAAGTTATAATTTGTTTATATGTGGATAACGTGCATGTTGATTTTTGGTACCGATCAAAGTCAAGTTGAAAAAACAAAGAAAGTTTTGTCATTTAGTTTTGAAGTGAAGGATTTAGGGGAGGTTGAAGTGATTCTTGGTATAAGTATCAAGCGGAAGAACAATGTTATTTTAATTTCTCAATTTCATTATATTGAGGAGATTTTGAATAAATTTGACTTCAAGGAATGTTTTCCGGTTAGCACTCAAATGGATTCCTTTGGGTTTTAAAGGTATTAATTCGTATGCAAGTTATATTTCTAATAAAGAAGATAGTTACTCCACAAGTAGGTGGGTATTCTTTCTTCGGGGAGGTATTATCTCTTAGGTTGTATCACTGATTCGATAATGAAATTTGAGTTTGTAGCATTAGTAGCAGCTGGAAAAGAAGCTGAATGGCTGAGAGGTCCAATTTACGAAATTCCATTGTGGCCTAAACCAATGTCACCTATATCTATCAAGTGTGATAGTGAAGTTGCCTTATGCTTATAGACAAGTGTACAAAGGCATGTCTAGACATTCAGGTGTGAGACATAGCATGATTCGGGAACGCATCATGCATGGTGTAATATCATTAGAGCTTGTAAAAATTGAGCGAAATTTAGCCGATCATTTCACCAAAGGGTTAAGAAAAGATCTTGTGTACACAAGTCGGCTATGGGATGGGATTAAAGTCCATCTAAAGTCTCTCATGTTAAGATACCCAATTCCCACCTAATATGACGTTAAATTCAATGAGGAAAGCTTAACATCTAGAGATTGGAACACACTGATTATAACATCCCAAGGTGTGTGTTTAGAACTGCAAGTAAAGGAGGTTGTAGTTTAACTTCTTAATAACTTTTTTGAAAAATTGCATATGCAGGTGCAAGAGTAAAAAAGCTACCTAGATAAGCATGAATTTTAGCCGCTTCAAGAAGCTTGGACTTGGCTTTGATATGCTTATGAAGGATAAGGACACAAGGCTAATAAAAGAAGGTGTCAAGTAAGAACATGTTAGAATGTTGACTTGTGTGTATATTAACTTCATGTATTCTAGATGGATAACAAAGGTTCAATCCATAGTGACACCTTTAGTTATTCGAATATTTGGAATGTGTAATATACTAAGATGAGATTCAATCGCCACGATATTTCATTTATGCATAAGTCTGTTATTTATTGTGATTTTATTTAGTTAATCAAAGATTACACTAAAATGGGGGAGGATTGTTGGTATTTTAGTGTAATTGGATCAACTAGTTAGCCAATGCGATTATAATATTTCATCAAATAAGTCAAGAGAGAGTGGAGTGCAAGCTTGTTCGAGCTCTATCACGATACTTAGCTTAAGAGGGACCTAGAGCTGCCTATTGCAATGCTTCTATGTAGAATAGTTGCGACTGCTGGAGTGGACACAACTTTTTGCAACGCTTCTGTTTAGAACAATTGAGACTGCTTGAGTGGACATGACTTTTCGCAACGCTTCTATTTTGAACCGTTGCGACTGCTCGAAGGGACAAGACTTTTAGCAACGCTTCTATTCTGAAACGTTGCAACTGCTCAAATGGAAATGACTTTTAGCAGCGGTTTGTCTTTGAAGCGTTGCAATTGCTCATTTCAGGCTTATAAAAACCTAGCATTGGCAACGTTTTATACAGTTTATGGTTGCAATTTGGTTCACTTTTCTTCACGATGAAATTTCATTCTAAGTTCTTGTTTTTCAATTCTGATTTAATCCGATTGATCTATTTGGTAGAACCGCCAAATAAGATTCAATCTGAAAGTGTTAATCACGACTTCAAAATTGTCCAGACATCATTCTATCAGACTTTTTTAACAAAGATTGAGAGACATTTTTACAAACATTCATGGCTTCATTCTACTAGAATTCCCCAACAATGATGATCCTTTTGAATGAAATTTATCCCATTCAATTCAATTTGTGCTCAAAATTAACGAATGCTATGCATAAAATAAATTAAACTTCATCCAAGATAATGCTATATTGACAACTAGAGTTTTGACAACTTTTGACACTCTCTCATCTCATCTCAACCATCCATCCTACTTTTCATCTAATGGTCTTGATTTAATTAGAATTAACTAATAGAAATCTCTTTCTAATTAATGTCTCAATTCCATTTAAAATTAAGTTCTAGTAAGCTCAATCATGGAAGTTTATTAATGGCTTTATTCAATTTCATCATTTCTCTTCCTCTTTTTTGCTTTCAAATTCTTCTCAAATTCTAATTCAAAACTCCTGCTATCTCCAATTCCACTCTCGCCATCTCCAATTCCCCTTCCAATTTTAGGCCACCTCCATCTTCTCATTTCCCATACTCAACCCCTTCACCGGATGTTTCACAATCTCTCCCTCACCCCGTTAACTATCGGAAAAATCCTAGGTTACAACCAGACGACCATCTCCGGCTCACTGTACGACGACCACTAGCGCAACCTTCGCCGTATCACTTCATTGTAGATCTTATCATCGAATTGCCTTGACAACCATTTGAGCATCCGAAGAGATGAAATCATGGTGTTTCTGAAATCGATCTACAATCAAGCTTCACCGGCGGACAATCATACTGAATTCGGTAAATTGGAGTTAAAATCTCGATTTTTTGAGCTGACATTTAATATGATTATCCAGACGGTGACCAAAAAGAATTACGAAAGTGAAAAGGTGAAGCAATTAAGGGAGATAATTGGAGAAGTAATGAAATGTGCAGAGGTTTCATATGCTGCAGATTATTTGCCATTTATGAAATGGATTGATTTTGGAGGTTTTTTTGGAAGAAGATGAAGTAAATTGTGAGAGCGATAGAGGAAGAAGAGAATAGGGAAAGAAAGAGATTTTCTACTGGTTAATTCTAATTAAATCAAGACCATTAGATCAAAAGTAGGATGAATGGTTGAGATGAGAGAGTGTCAAAAGTTGTCAAAATTCTAGTTGTCAATATAGTATTACTGTACATATATATATATTCCAAACACACCCTAACATATGATAAAGAGAGAACAAAAAAGATTAGAAAGGAATTTTTAATATCACTATGAAATGAAAAGGAAAAGGAAAATATGAATGAAATGCTATAATTCTCGTTATATAATCAATTACATCAATAATAATTTATAATGTACAATTTCTATGAAAAAATGAATCAAATATGATGAAAAAATGAATCAAATATGTATATAAATATAATTAATTGTAAATAACCTTTAAATTACCATTATTTTTAATTTATGCTAATATTCCTATTTTGACTAATTAATAATAATCTAATATAGGAACAATTCAATATCAATATTGAAATTAATATTCTCAACACTTCCCCTCAAGTTGGTGAGTGAATATCATGAACTCCCAACTTGTGTCGTGATGTTAAGAATTGCTCGTAAAAATGTTTGCAAGTTGGTCACGCGTTGATGCACTGAATTATGAATTTTTTTTATTTTGAATTTCTGAAATTTTTGATATGATAAGTGTGATTTGACATATCAACAATCATATTTGATAAGAATATTTACAAATTGAGATGTGAAAGTAGAATTGAATAAGGCACAAGGAGTTAAAGACGTGCTATGTTTGTAAAAACATTGGTGTTACCATTGAGACACGACCTAGTCAAATAACTAACTTTGGTAATTGAATATTCAATTTAGTTTGTTGAATTAATTGCATAATAATGAAAAAGAGATATTCAAGTTGTTGCATTAATTGTACAGTACCTAATTACACATTAAATACTCAGCTCTCTTGAGTAATTGTTTCATTCAACTCTAACCGTCAATCCTTTACTCTCCTACTTTTCTGTGGCAGTTTTATCACTTCGGATTTAGTTCTTCACTTTTGTTAATTGTTATTGATTTCTGATCTGAATTTTTTCAATACATGTCAAACCTTTGTATTCTTCCTCTGGAAATGGATATTGTAATTGTAAAGGTGGTCTTTCTACTACTCATTGTTACTTGTAAGTGTTCTGGTACACTTGATCCTTTTGTGTTTGTAAAAACATTATTGTTATTAGTCAGACAATGGCCGATTCAAATAAGCCATGATGTTGATATAGATAATCGACGATCTTCAAGAGTAAGAACATGACTGAGTCAAATTAGCCATGAAGTTGATATAGGGACTCACCAGGAAGGGTGCTCTAATACCATGTGAAAAAGTAAAAAAGAAAGGTAAAATATGAATGGAATGCTATAGTTCCCATTGTATAATTAATTACATCAATGATAATTTATAGTGTGCAATTTCTATGAAAGAAGGTAACAAATATATGAACATGAATATAATTATTTATAAATAATCTTCTTAATTATCATTATTCCTAATTAATGATAATATTCTTAATTTTGACTAATTAAGAATAATCTAATATAGGAATAATTCAATACCAATATTGAAATTAATATTCTCCACACTCTCCCTCAAGTTAGTGAGTGAATATCACGAAATCTCAACTTGTGTCACAATGTTAAGAATTGCTAGTAAAAATGTTTGCAAGTTGGTCATGCGTTGATGCACTAAATTTTGAATTTTCTGATATGATAGGTGTGATTTGTGAAATATGATTTGAAATGTCAATAGTTATATTTGATAAGAACATTTATGAATCAAACTCAGATGTGAAAGTAGAATTGAATAAGGCATCAGGAGTTAAAGACATGCTATGTTTGTAAAAACATTGGTGTTACCATTGAGACACGACCTAGTCAAATAACTAACTTTGGTAATTGAATATCCAATTTAGTTTGTTGAATTAATTGCATAATAATGAAAAAGAGATATTCAAGTTGTTGCATTAATTGTACAGTACCTAACTACACATTAAATACTCAGCTCTCTTGAGTGATTGTTTCATTCAACTCTAACTGTCAATCCTTTACTCTCCTACTTTTCTGTGGCAGTTTTATCACTTCAGATTTAGTTCTTCACTTTTTTTAATTGTTATTGATTTCTGATCTAAATTTTTTCAATACATGTCAAACCTTTGTATTCTTCCTTTGGAAATGGATATTGTAATTGTAAAGGTGGTCTTTCTACTACTCATTGTTACTTGTACGTGTTTTGGTACACTTGATCCTTTTACGTTTGTAAAAACATTATTGTTATCAGTCAGACATTGGCTGATTCAAATAAGCCAAGATGTTGATATAGATAATCGACGATCTTCAAGAGTAAGAACATGACTGAGTCAAATTAGCCATGAAGTTGATATAGAGTCTCACTTAGAAGGGTGCTCTAATACCATGTGAAAAATAAAAAATAAAGGTAAAATATGAATGGAATGCTATAGTTCTCATTGTATAATTAATTACATCAATGATAATTTATAGTGTGCAATTTCTATGAAAGAAGGTAACAAATATATGAACATGAATATAATTATTTGTAAACAATCTTATTAATTATCATTATTCCTAATTAATGATAATATTCTTAATTTTGACTAATTAAGAATAATCTAATATAGGAATAATTCAATACCAATATTGAAATTAATATTCTCCACACTCCCCCTCAAGTTGGTGAGTGAATATCACGAAATCTCAACTTGTGTCACAATGTTAAGAATTGCTAGTAAAAATGTTTGCAAGTTGGTCACGCGTTGATGCACTAAATTTTGAATTTTCTGATCTGAATTTCTGATATGATAGGTGTGATTTGTGAAGTATGATCTGACATGTCGATAGTTATATTTGATAAGAACATTTATGAATCAAACTGAGATGTGAAAGTAGAATTGAATAAGGTATCAGGAGTTAAAGACCTACTATGTTTATAAAAACATTGGTGTTACCATTGAGACACGACCTAGTCAAATAACTAAATTTGGTAATTGAATATCCAATTTAGTTTGTTGAATTAATTGCATAATAATGAAAAAGAGATACTCAAGTTGTTACATTAATTGTACAGTACCTAACGACACATTAAATACTCAGCTCTCTTGAGTGATTGTTTCATTCAACTCTAACTATCAATCCATTACTCTCCTATTTTTCTATGGCAGTTTTATGACTTCGGATTTAGTTCTTCACTTTTGTTAATTGTTATTGATTTCTTATCTGAATTTTTTCAATACATGTCAAACCTTTGTATTCTTCCTCTGGAAATGGATATTGTAATTGTAAAGGTGGTCTTTCTACTACTCATTGTTACTTGCATGTGTTCTAGTACACTTGATCCTTTTGCGTTTGTAAAAACATTATTGTTAGCAGTCAGATATTGGCCGATTCAAATAAGCCATGATATTGATATAGATAATCGACGATCTTCAAGAGTAAGAACATGACTGAGTCAAATTAGCCATGAAGTTGATATAGAGTCTTACCAGGAAGGGTGCTCTAATACCATGTGAAAAATAAAAAAAGAAAGGTAAAATATGAATGGAATGCTATAGTTCTTATTGTATAATTAATTACATCAATGATAATTTATAGTGTGCAATTTCTATGAAAGAAGGTAACAAATATATGTACATGAATATAATTATTTGTAAATAATCTTCTTAATTATCATTATTCCTAATTAATGATAATATTCTTAATTTTGACTAATTAAGAATAATCTAATATAGGAATAATTCAATACCAACATTGAAATTAATATTTTCTACACTCCCCCTCAAGTTGGTGAGTGAATATCACGAACTCTCAACTTGTGTGACAATAATAAAAATTACTAGTAAAAATGTTTGCAAGTTGGTCACGCGTTGATGCACTAAATTTTGAATTTTCTGGTCTGAATTTCTGATATGATAAAAGTGATTTGTGAAGTATGATTATACATGTCAACAACCATATTTGATAAGAATATTTACGAATCAAACTGAGTTGTGAAAGTAGAATTGAATAAGGTATCAGGAGTTAAAGACCTGTTACATTTGTAAAAACAACGGTGTTACCATTGAGACACGGCCTAGTCAAATAACTAATTTTGGTAATTGAATATCCAATTTAGTTTGCTGAATCAATTGCTTAATAACTAAAAAGAGATATCCAAGTTATTGCATTGATTGTACAGTTCCTAACTACACATTAAATACTCAGCTCTCTTCAGTGATTGTTTCATTCAACTCTAACCGCCAACCCTTTACTCTCCTGCAATTGTGTGGCAGTTTGATCACTTTGGAATTGATTCTTCACTTTTGTTAATTATTGTTGATTTCTGATCCAAATTTCTTCAATACAAGTCATGCCCTTGTATTCTTCCTTTGGAAATGGGTATTGTAATTGTAAAGATGGTCTTTCTAATACCCTTTGTTACTTGTATGCGTTCTGGTACACTTGATCCTGTTGCATTTGTAAAAACATTATTGTTATCAGTGGGACATTGGTCGATTCAAATAAGCCATGTTGATATAGAGTCTCATCAGGAACGGTTCTCTGGTACCATATGAAAAATGAAAAAAAAGGAAAATATGAATGGAATACTATTGTTCTCATCATATAATCAATTACATCAATGATAATTTGTATTGTACAATTGCTATGAAAAAAGGGAACAAATATATGTACATAAATATAATTAATTGTAAAAAATCTTCCTGATTACCATTATTCCTAATTAATGATAATATTTCTAATATTTACTAATGAAAATCTAATATAGAAATAATTCAATATCAATATGGAAATTAATATTCTCAACATTCCCCCTCAAGTTGGTGAGTGAATATTATGAACTCCCAACTTATGTCGCAATGTTAAGAATTGCTCGCAAAAATGTTTGCAAATTGGCCACGCGTTAATGCACTGATTTTGAATTTTCTGATATAATAGGTGTGATTTGTGAAGTACAATGTGATATGTCAATAGCCATATTTGATAAGAATATTTATGAATCAAACTGGGATGTGAAAGTAGAATTGAATAAGGTATCAAGAGTTAAAGACCTGCTACGTTTGTAAAAACATTGATGCTACCATTGAGACATAGCCTAGTAAAATTTCTAACTTTTGTAATTGACTATCCAATTTTCTTTGTTGAATTAATTGCATAATAACGAAAAAGAGATATCTAAGTTGTTGCATTAATTGTACAGTCCCTAACTACACATTAAATACTCATCTCTCTTGAGTGATTGTTTCATTCAACTCTAACTGTCAATCCTTTACTCTCCTACTTTTCTGTGGCAGTTTGATGACTTTGGATATGATCTTCACTTTTGTTAATTGTTTTAGATTTATGACCTGAATTTCTTCAATACGTGTAATACCCTTGTATTCTTCCTCTGGAAATGGATATTGTAATTGTAAAGGTGGTCTTTCTACTACTCATTGTTACTTGTATGTGTTCTGGTACACTTGATCCTATTGCTTTTGTAAAAACATTATTGTTATCAATGGGACATTGACCGATTCAAATAAGTCATGATGTTGATATAGAGTCTCACCAGGAGCGGTGCTATGATACCATATGAAAAATGAAAAAGAAGAGGAAAATATGAATGAAATGTTATAGTTCTCATTATATAATCAATTTCATCAATGATTATTTGTAGTGTACAATTTCTATAAAAAAGGAAACAAATATATATAAATAAATATAATTAATTATAAATAATATTCATAATTACCATTATTCCTAATTAATGATAATATTCTTAATTTTGACTAATTAAGAATAATCTAATATAGGGAAAAATCAATACCAATATTGAAATTAATATTCTCAACACTCCCCCTCAAGTTAGTGAGTGAATATCATGAACTTTCAACTTATGTCGCAATGTTAAGAATTGCTCGTACAAATGTTTGAAAGTTAGTCACGCATCGATGCACTGAATTTTGAATTTTCTGATTCTGAATTTCTGATATGGTAGGTGTGATTTAAGTAGTATGATGTGACATGTCAATAGCCATATTTAATAAGAATATTTGTGAATCAAACTGAGATGTGAAAGTAGAATTGAATAAGGTATCATGAGTTAAAGACCTGCTACGCTTTTAAAAACATTGGTATTACTATGAGCAAGGGCTTTTCGGTAGATCCCGTGGAATGATGATGGAAATTGCTCTGACCTTTTACGGACCAGTCATTCTATCTTGCCTGGTTTGAGTCGCGTTTGGAGATTTCTTTTTGATAATTTTAGGACCGACTATAACAGTAAAAATTCACCGAATAATATATATATATATATATATATATATATATATATATATTTGGTGTTTTCCCCCTTTCTGCCGCCTTCGTCGATGCCGCTGCTCCGGCGGCGGTGGCCTCCATGGCAGCCTGGCCGCACTAGTTCGGGCGGCCACCACTCGGCTGGCGTGGCCTCTCTCTATAGGATTCACCATATGGCGGGGCCTAAGATCTGGCCGCGCCACTTGGCGATGCCAGGGGCTTGGCCATGCCACATGCCGTAGCCTGAGCCTGGTCGCACCAACATGCGTGGTCTTTATATGTCTAACACAGTTCTCGCAATTTTCTGAGTTTTTTCTTGCTCTCCAAGTCGAATTTCCTGAAATTTTCCACCAAATTGAGATATTTGAGGGATTAATTGGGAGATTTACACTTGTTAGAGTCTATAGAAATCTAAAAAATACCAGATTTAGGACTTTTTGCCAATTTGAAAATTAATCAACAATATAATTTCTCTAGGGTTATAAAGTGAGAAAGCTTAAGAAAGAGGTTGATATTTGGGTTAATACACATTAATCCTGATTTATAGTGGCTCTTAGGCTTAATCATTTAGTTTCTAACAACTAAAACAGAATTAAATTTAACTAAAATCAAATTTAAATAGGATTTAGTGACTTTTCCTCAGAAAATCACTAAGATTCGTCGCTTATTTCACTACTGTTTTCATCGTCAAGAGTCACTATTTCATCACAAAATCGTCAAAAAGAGCTCGCCAAAGGTTGACTCGAATCTTAAAGATAGATTCGCGGCTCAGAGGTATCATTCTGAGTTCTAATCTATTTATTTCGTTTATTTATATTATTTGGTTGCTTTTTCTGTTGTTCTTGCTTCATTTTGGGGAATTTGGCTCCTACTTTTGGCATTTTCACGATTTTCTGGCTAGATTCCGGCTGGCAGCCCCGGCGACACTCAGGCCGCCACAATGGGGCGGCCAACCGTGTCATCCGAGTGGCCTGTTTGTCGCTCGAGCGACCAATCCCCTTTTCGCCCGATTTTTCAAGTTTATTTCCCCTCGAGTCAAAAAATTGACATTATTCCGGTGTTTTAAGTCCAAATCCACTGATTTAGCGTGGGAAACGACTTAAAATGTCAATAATTTTGAGTTTTCGAGCGTAAAAATGCCAAAATCCCCCATTTGAATAATTTTTCCGGTCGACCACTATGGTGGGCAGACTGGTCGCCCGAGTGACATTCAGGCCACCCCAATCGGGCGGCCAGCCATGTCACTCGAGTGCCCAGCCGCATCGTTTGCCCTTAAAAGTTGCTCAAATGGTCCATGTATCTTTTGTTTTGCTTTTTTTGGCCCTGCCTTGTCGTTTTATCATGTTTTTAACCTCGTTTAGTACCCGAAAAATTCCTTAAAAATCCTAAATAATCTGGAACTAATTAGAGTAATTTTCAATCTATCTTTGTTAATTTATTAATTATTTAATTGATTAAACCTTCATTTAATGACTAAAAAATAACTTTTTGACCAAATAAATCCTAAATAAATTGTTTTGTCCCAAATAAAATCCCAAAAATATTATGTAAGTATATTAATTAATTTTAGGCTATTTAGTTTAATTAATTAATTATTTAATTGCTTGAACGACCATTAAATGCCTAAAGAGTGTGGTTTTAACTCTAAAAATTCAAAATAAATGTTTTTCTTCCACATAAAAATATAGTAATTAATCGAAAATTGTTTATGCTTGATTATGCATGTTAATGAGTGTTTTGCCATGTTTTACATGCCGTATCTGTGCTAATCTTTTCTGTGTAAGTAGATTTAGGATAGATGAATGTTAGACCTTTAGATATTATTTAATTTCTCGCATAGAAAAATGTATAAGATTTGTAAAGCCCTATAATAATTATTTAATTTCCTGCTTTTCATTTATTTACTGCTTTCTACATGCTCCGCTATGTGATGAATGGCTAAATATAAACCAAAAACTCTAATTAGGGTATTTAAATTGCAAAGGTGTTCTTGTGTCTCCGTGGAAATTGCCCTTGGGAATTATCTTCGCCAGGATGAGGAAGGCAAGAAAGATCAGTCCCTTGGGTGAGTATTGGCCTCCTAATCCTGATGAGAAGTGAAACTTTTGCAAATACCATGTTCAGAAAGGGTATACAATTGATCAATGTTGGAGTTTGTTTTCAGCCATCTCTCGAATGGTGAAAGAAGGGAAGATTGAGGAACCCGCTAGGAAGCCTAGCACTATGGAAAACCCTTTGCCAAAGTTTGATGGCAAGGTCTCTATGATCAACTTTGTTCTCAGTGAAGAATCTATTTTGAAGAATTTGTGATGGTTATTGACTCTGGCCTTCCGGCGAACTTCGTATAAGATCCATGGAGATTGAGGAAATGGAACAAGACGGGGCCAAAATCGAAAGTGTTGAGATGGTGAAAGATGAACCATTCAATATCGATAATTATGTGCTTAGGGGGGAATATTCAGACGTTGAACGTGAAGAAGAAGAAGCTTTCAATATGGACGAGTATGAGCTTAAAGATCTAGCTTTGGCTTATGATGAGCCAACGTACTTATTCGAAACTCTGGCCATCAAAAGCGCAAAGATTGATGGGATTCTGAATGTCACTCAAAGTGGCCGAGTGTATTAGCCTAAAGACAACCGCCTTCATCTTAAGAATGACCCTATTTGGAAGTCGATTGGTACCACTGCCAGGTCACCGTCTCTACCACTCCAAGTCGAGATAAGCCCTGATATTGACCCTCTGATTACTCAGTTGAAGAATACCTAAGCTCGCTATAGCATTTGGCAGCTTATCCTTAGCTCCAATCATCACCACGAGGCTCTGATATGAAGGCTTTTGGAACTTGAAGCAAAGCCTACAACTTCTATTATTGAGATGTGTAATATAGTGGGGGAAGGGATACCACTTCTAAGAGGGGATGAGCGGATAATGTTCTCTAATCAAGATCTTCCACTCAAGGGGAAGGACCAAAACCCAGCCTTGTTCATATGTGTTTAGATCTTTGACAAGACTATCATATGTGTGATGGTTGATGATGGTTTCGCTCTCAATCTATGCCCTCTTAAAGTCCATCCTCAGTTGGGTTTATCTGAGGCAATCCTAAAAAAGTCTAATACCATCATCCGTGCTTACGATGATTGCAAGCGTGGTGTGATTAGGGTATTCAAAGCTGAGGTAACTACAGGGGAAGTAACCAGCAAAGTCCAGTTCACAATTCTTAACATCCCGGTCACCTACTCTCTACTTTTGGGTTGACCCTGGATTTATGCTATGGGAGCGGTTTCTATGACACTCCATCAGAAGATTAAGGTCATAGGAAAGGACGAGAAAGTCAAGGTCATCGAAGCCGACCAAGCCTTAGTCACGACCGTTATGGAAGCCAAAGACAAGTTTAGATTTTGAGTAGCCGTTATCCGTAACGAGAAGTGGAAAGTTCCTTCTTATCAGCATTACTCATCCACTGCTAGAAAGATGTTGAAAAGGCATGGACACACGACCTGTAGAGGGATAGGCAAATATCTTCAGGGCATCATCAATCCCATTGGTATCAAGAAGTACCCGATGATTATTAGTCTTGGTTATACGCCCAGAAAAGCTTATAGGCGCGTTCACCCGGTGTACTGCAACATGGTTTCTATTTGCAAGATTCAAGGAAAAAGGGCCTATAAAGGGGAGCCAAAGCCTGTTGAGCATGTGGGTCAGATATGACTTGGTTTCAAGATCTTTAATGATGTGTATGACTTTAAGAAGAACTGTCTGGTCAGGGAGGAGGAGCCTCTATTTAATAATCTCGAAGAGCCCGCTTCTGTAGTGGAGTCAGATGGGAAAGGTAAAAGGAAGATTGATGGTCTAGATTAAGGGTTTTAGCAAGTAAAACAGGTACAGCAGAAGCTGGAGCTCCGAGCCGTTCTATTCCTAAAAGGGATTGAGCTAGGTTAAACTTTTGACGGCTCGATATTATGGGGATCCTATAAGGTCACACACTTTAAGTTACGACTGAGCTATGTAAAGAACCGTTAGACTATGTCTAATCTAAAAGAGCAAGGAAATATGGTTAGACCATAACATATTGGTTAGACCAATATTCATTGGTTGGACCAATGAACCTAATAAATAATGAGGATAAAAAAAATGAAGGGAAGACTTGATTGAACTTAGCGGGATTTATTAATATTGGATGTTGAATAAATTTGCCCAAGTGGGTCTATAAATGTACTGTAGGATAGTATATAAAAGACCTGCATATGTGCCACATGGCAGCATTATTTGGAACAATATTGCGCATGGCCCAAGAGGCACATAAAAGCGGGCTGCAAGATGCAGCTCATTTGCACGCTGAGCAGCCCTTATAGGCTTGTGCTGCGGGCCATAGCGCGCAATGGATTGCATGCTTGGGCTGCGCTGCCTGCAGGTCTGCGTACCAGCGCAGGCCCATGCACAGCTATTCAAGCTCCTAGTATTTGAGTTGCTTTCCAACTCTTCCAGGGTTTAATTAAAATACATGTTTGCCCTTTTTATTTTATTCTTAATTAGTTGAGGTTAGGAACTTTATTATCCTTTGAATAATTCTTAACCACTATAAATAGAAGCCTCCTCCTTCATTATTTTTCGTCCTGAATTTAATAATCCCTCTCTTGCTCTATTATTCTCTTAGTTGTTCCGATTCCTAAAAGTAATCCGTCGAAAGACGTATTTACTTAGAATAAAAAACTAAGGGAATTTCTTTTAGAATAAATTAGTAGGGAAGATCTAGCTATCTTTCGCTTATTTATCGGTTCTTCCTTTCCAGAAGGTTTTGGTCGGTGGTGCTCGTGTGGACTATTTATAGAGGGCTTCTACTTTGGAGTCTGTGCACGTAGTTGAGGGGTCTTTCTACGGACTACGGGATTCATGCAATCCATTGCGCGCTATGGCCCGCAGCACAAGCCTATAAGGGCTGCTCAGCGTGCAAATGAGCTGCATCTTGCAGCCCGCTTTTATGTGCCTCTTGGGCCATGCGCAATATTGTTCCAAACAATGCTGCCATGTGGTACATATGCAGGTCTTTTATATACTATCCTACAGTACATTTATAGACCCACTTGGGCAAATTTATTCAACATCCAATATTAATAAATCCCGCTAAGTTCAATCAAGTCTTCCCTTTATTTATTTTATCCTCATTATTTATTAGGTTCATTGGTCCAACCAATGAATATTGGTCTAACCAATATGTTATGGTCTAACCATATTTCCTTGCTCTTTTAGATTAGACCTAGTCTAACGGTTCTTTACATAGCTCAGTCGTAACTTAAAGTGTGTGACCTTATAGGATCCCCATAATATCGAGCCGTCAAAAGTTTAACCTAGCTCAATCCCTTTTAGGAATAGAACGGCTCGGAGCTCCAGACCGTTATGGACTCCAATTACTTTGATCGGTCATAGTGGTACTCCAGCAAAGGCATATGACCCCTCAATATTCGGAACATCACGTGCATTGTGACTTAATCCCGATTCTGCAATAGTATCAATACAATTCACTCCTTCTATCAACTTTTAAGTACCATCTAGTTTCTAGGACTCGGTTTAAGTGTTAGTCCACTAGTAGCTATAATAGCTACCCCAGTAGTTTAGCCTTGCTGGAAAAGTACACTACTCAACCATTTAATGTGTTGATCAGGATCCCATCCTATCAAATCGTACTCTGATCAGAGGTTTATGAGTGTGTCACTTCTAACAAGTGGCCAAGGTACATCTCCCTTATATTGCTATAGTGGAGTGATAGATTCCATCTTGACTACTCAGCTTACCAATGGACAGACATCAACTATACCCGTAATTATCCGTATCATCCAATCTATAGAATTTATAGGTATAATCCAAATTATAACAACATCTGAACAAGGTAACTAGTATCCCAGGTCTAAGGATATTTGTATTGCTATTGCAATGAGATGATTAAAACACCAACACATAATATAGATTACCGAGTGTTGTCTTATAGCGGTCTCCAATGTATCTCCCTGAATACATTCATGTGTTAATCCAAGGTACAACCCTCTAGCATTGGAGATATGCTACTCTGAATCAAATTCAAGAGGTATGACGACACATGCTAGTCTATCCGTATTTATCAATGTCCAGTCTTGATGATACTACGACTAGGGATATTTAGACAAATCATAATTGCACACGAACCAGTTCTCACCAACATAGTCTCACTATGCCCTTGCAATTCTTGCTATGATTATATCATGGACTTTTGCAAACACATCAATGAATATATTCTAAACCAGTCATAATATATTTTCACAGTCACTAATATAACAAAAGAATGCCTTTATTAATATAACTTTGTTCGTACATATAAAACTAACTAAGACATATCGCCCTAATTTCCTCTAAGGCATACATCATGCCTAACAATCTCCCACTTGCACTAGAGCCAATTAGCTACGTGCCATAAGATATAACTACTAACATACTGGTCATTCTTAATCTGTGTTAAAGGCTTGATCAGACCATCCTCCAGGTTCTGATTTGTGGGTATATATCCCATCTGTATATCCTTATCTCTTATCATATCTTGAACTATATGATATTTTTTGTGTACATGTCCATTTTGCTGACGAGACCGTGGTTCTTTTACCTGAGCAATAGCCCTAGTGTTATCGCAATATAATACTATTGGATCCTCACTGTTAGACACTACGTCAAGATCACTAATAAATCTCTTTATCTAGACAACTTTTTTTGCTACTTCTGAATCAGCAATGTACTCAGATTCAGTGGTTGAATCAATAGTTGTATCTTATTTGGAACTCTTCCAAACAACTGCCCCTTCATTTAACATAAACAGGTAAGCTGATTCTGACTTGTAATCATCTCTGTTAGATTGAAAACTTACATAAGTGAATCCCTTTACTGTGAGATCACCTCCTCCACATACTAAAAACATTTCCTTAGTCCTTCTCAAGTACTTATGGATATTCTTAATGGCCTTCTAGTGCTTCTCATTGAAATCTGCTTATGATGCTCAATGTGTGTGAGACATCAGGCCATGTACATACCATAACATACATGATGAATCCTATTACAGATGCATAGGGTATTTCATTCATGCGCAATCTCTCCTCTTGTGTCACCGAACACTCAGATTTAGAAAGGTTAATTCCACGAGACATTGGAAGATAACCCCTTCTTGATTGCTCAAGGTTGAACCTAGTCAATACCTTGTCTATGTATGTATTTTGTGAAAGACCTAGCAACCTCTTGGATCTATCTGTATAGATCTTTATTCCTAGTATAATTGCTGCTTCTCCAAGGTCTTTTATAGAGAACATTCTTGATAACCGTAACTTAACCATTTGAAGAAGAGAAAAGTCATTCCCTATTAGCAATATGTCATCAACATATAGCACAAGAAAAATGACTACACTCCCACTAACTTTCTTGTATACACAAGGCTCATAAGCATTTGATATAAAATCTAACTCTTTCATCGTATCATTAAACCTTATATTCCAACTCCTGGATGCTTGCTTAAGTCCATAGATGGATCTTTACAGCTTGCATACCTTCGAGCCATTTTGAGATGTAAAACCCTCAGGTTGTATCATATACACATCCCGATCTAAGTTTCCATTTAGGAAAGTAGTTTTCACATCCATCTGCCGTATCTCATAATCATAATGAGTAGCAATGACCAAGAGTATCCTTATGGATTTAAGCATGGCTACCGGTGAAAAGGTTTCATTATAGTTAATTCCTTCTCTTTGACTATAGCCCTTTGCCACCAACCTTGACTTATAGGTAATTACATTACCATCCATGTCGGTTTTCTTCTTAAAACCCATTTTTAACCTATGGGTCTAACCTCATCGGGTGCATCGACCAATTCCCATACTTGGTTTTCAGACATAGAATCCATTCTGATTTTATGGCTTTTAACCGTTTATTAGAGTCTGAGCACTCTATTACTTCCTTGTAGGTCTTAGGTTCATTATCCTCCATTAGAAAGATTTATTTATCATCTGTGATGAAAAATCCATATCTTTCATCAGCATTGGGAACCCTACCAGATCTACACAATGGTTGTTATGTAATAGGTTGTTCCTCTTTCACACTCTGTTGTGTATCAGGCGTAGGAATTATCACTTGATCATCTTGTTCACCTACTTGAACCTCAAATTCAAGGTTGCTCCAACTAGCTTTTGCAAGCATGGGTTCCTTCTCAAGGAACTGAGTGGTCCTAGAAATAAACACCTTTTGTTCCTTAGGATCATAGAAGGTATATCCTATTGTCTCTTTAGGATAACCAATGAACAAGGATTTGTCAGCCCTAGCTCTTTGCTTATCTGACATTATCCTTTTAACATAGGCAGGACATCCCCAAACTCTTAAGTGAGAAAGAGAGGGTTTCTTACTACACCACCTTTCGTATAGTGTTGTATCATCTGATTTTGAGGGCACACAGTTTAGTATATAAACTGTGCTCTCAAGTATGTATCCTCAAAAGGATTTGCTGAGACTTACTTAGCTCATCACGGATCGAACCATGTCTAACAAAGTTATATTCCTCCTCTCAAACACACCATTGTGCCGAGGAGTATAAGGAGGATTCCATTGGGGTAATATTCATTTATCCCTTAGATAATCTTGAAACTCTTACCTTAAATATTCTCCACCTCGGTCTGACCATAGTGCCTTAATATTCTTTTCAAGTTGTTTCTCAACTTCATTCTTATAGTCTTTGAACTTTTCAAAACTATCTGATTTGTGCCTCATAAGGTACAAATACCTATATCGTGAGTAATCATCGATAAAATATATGAAGTAGACGAATCCACCATGTGCTTGCACATTTATTAGACCACATAATCTGTGTGTATTATTTCCAATGTACTTGTGGCATGTTGCCCTTTACCTTTAAAGGGTTTCTTTGTCATTTTGCCTAATAAACTAGGTTTGCATGCCCTATAAGACTCCCAGTCTATTGGGCCCAAGTCACCATCTTTGTGTAACTTAGTTAAGCGTGTTTTGTTTATATGGCCTAAACGACAATGCCATAAGTAGGATGATTTATCTTTATCTAATTTCAATCTCTTAGCATCATTCATATTAAAAATTTCAGCTTTAGTATTTAAAACATATATGCCATCAATCAAAACTCCATTGCCATAAAGAACACTATTTTTTACGAATTTGACAATCTTTATTATTAAATAAAACTTCAAATCCTTCTACTGCTAAACACGCAACAGAAATGATATTCTTAATAATAGCCGGAATATAATAGCATTTATTTAATTCTATAACTACACCACTAGGCAATTTGAGACTATATGTTCTTACAGCTGATGCAGCAACCCGTGCTTCATTTCTTACTCGTAGGTCCAACTCTCCTTTAGCCAGCCTTTTACGGTTCTACAACCCCTACACAGAAGTTCAAATATGAGTACCACATCCAGTATCTAATACCCATGCAGACTAATAAGGAACTGTAGTGAAATTTTCAATCATGAACATGCCTGAAGTATAACCATCTTTTAGCTTTGTCTTCTCATGCTCAGAAAATGCAACCATCAGCCATTCCACTCTCACTTCAGAGAAGGATTTAAGCTTAACATGATTTATCTTACATTCTGCCTCCTTCATGAGATTTCTATTGACTTTTAAACCTCTTATCCTTTTGATCTTGAGGTCTTCAGCAACAAGTCGATCCTCCAAATCATTTTGATATTGAATATTAACCAGCTCGAGCATATTGATCATTTGAGATAACCCATAGTCATGACTTTTAAAGGCAAATTCTGATTTAAATGCATCGTACCTCCTAGGAAGACCTTTCAGAACTATTCCTTTTAAGTCATCCAGACTATAGTTAATTCCAAATTTCTTTAGCTCCTCTGAAGTGTCATACACGCGTATAATAAGTTCAGCTGCTGAAGGGTCTTTTCCCATTCCCATATAATGCATGAAACTTTCCAGCTCACCAAGTTTTGGGAGATTCTGAAGCAATGACTCCAAGTCTGCTTCTACGCACAAACTCTAATATTTAGGTTGCATTCCATTGACCATCAAGTATTTCACTAACTTACAGTCTCTTTGATGCTTCCTATAATCAACAAGTTTGCAAGCGAAGGCATTTGCACTGGGATGTTCAGAGTGTAGGTTATTAAGAATATAACTTAAGGCATTGTTCTCGAGAACCACCTTTACCACCTCGAACCACTCCATGAAGTTCCAGCCTTCAAATTTGATTTTATCAAGCGGATGATTATTGATTGTTTTGTTAAGAGGATACATATTCAACCTAGATAAAGAAAAGAATTATTTCTTTAGACCTAGTTCTTGTACATGCATTTAATTTAAGGTCTTTGAATTAAATACATATTCATACTATTTTATCAAGGTTTAATTCAAAAACATAATAGCCCCTTCTATTGTTTTTGGGGAAACATGGTCTAACCATTTTCCTTAGTAGGTAGCATCTATAAATTATTTAAGCTAACCCCCGCTATCACGAGTCAAGCTAACTTAAGTAGCTATAGGAGGATCTAGTCCATTTGCATCTAATGCAATTGCTAATCCATTTGAGTTCCAACCAATGGACGTGCATAACCAATTATATGACTCCTCAAATGATGCCTTCAGCCCAGTATTAGCTCCAATTTTATGGAAAACTAATGTAGTCTGGTTAAGACTTAACCCCAACACGAATCATGTGAATAGACGATGTTAAAGAAGTAGGCACGCTTTGCGTGAGCAATTCATTCAATGAAAAGGCCTAGAATCACACTACGATTTTTAGGAAGGCTAATTTTGTCTTAATATTTTAATGGGGATTTATTGGTGCAACCGGTCTTGCCTAATCTAGGACTTATACATGGACATGATCATGAAACTATAACTAATTCCAGGCTGAAAGGAATTAGTAGGGCTTCTTTGGTAGTTTGCATATAGCTGTAAGGCCAGCGATGGACCAATTGACATATTGGATCTATCCCAGGAATGCTGAGCTTCTTTTGCTATTTTAGGCATGGAGATGAGATGCTCGGGAATTCGATGATGAACCCTGGGTGCCTAGGATGACTAGGCAAAAGCATTATCATGATGTTTAAGCACTTGTTATCTCTCATTTTCTTTCAAAGCTTAGGCCATTAGAAAGTGGTTACCATTTTAGATTATCATCTGTACTCAAACTTATTTCTGTTAAAGAAACATCATGAATACTGAACACATTATGCTTGTCGCAAAAATGAATGCATGGACCCAACGGGCGAAACATCAAACAGATAAGCAAAAAGAGAGTCTTTCATTAAATTAAAGTGCCTTAAAGGCAGAATTGTTCACATCTAGACACTAGAAAAAAGAAAATTACATAATAGATAGATAGGCATCCTCCACAGGTGGAGGGTCTTGAGTTACAGTGCCGGTAGATTAAGCACCCTTGGTAGCTTTCATTGGCACGTCATCCAGGACGAAGTCCAAAACCTTTGCTTGCTTGGCTGATAACTTGTCACCTTCATCCGCTAGAGACCTTGCGGGATTCTTATTAGAGTCGGCGGAAGAATTAGCTTCCATAACGGAGTTGGGTGAATTAGAAAAGACCATTGCTAACATAAAACCCTCAGGGAGACTGGAATTGATCACACTTACTTCATCATCAGAGCTCGGTGATGGCTTCTCCTCAGCGTCGGTCTTCCTCACAGACTCATCCATTTTTCTTTCTCTTACCAAGCGCTAAATAGCCATACCTAAAGGCTTACATTGATATATTGTGTGTCCCTTTAGAACATGATAGCGATAAAAGTTCCCTTTCTCTATAGGCATAGGAGAACGGTACTCACAAAGAGGGCTAAGCAAGCCTTTTTCTCGTAATTTAGCATATATAATATGAAGAGGGAGCTTCTATGGAGACACAAATGCCTTCTGACTAGGGACCCGAGCAAGTGTGGCTTGCACTACGAAAACACTCTCTTGATCGATAACTTGAACTATGGGCGTCTTCTCCCCTGTTGAGGCCGGAGCAACCTCAAAGGATTGAGAGTTATTGCTCTTGAGCCAGGGTTTGCCACTTGGCTTACTAGCCCTTTCCTTCTCTTCCCAGCACTCGATCCTCTCAGCCTTTTCAAAAATCGTTTAATAGGACTCGAAAGAGTCGGTCTCCATCTCTTTCTGTAGGAGTGGGAGAGCCCCATCAAGCAATTTTGGGACCATTTCTTTAAGGCTGAGCTTTTGTTTTAAGAGGACCTGAGTGGCCATCCATCGATTGAAATAAGATTTGAAAGCTTCACCGGGCTTTTGCTTGACTGCCTCAAGATACTGAATTGTGGTCTCCATTGTAGAATTAAATCCATAATGGGAATTAAAGCTTTAGATAGGAGTTTCCCAATCTAGGATTGTGGACTCCGAAAGAGTATTATACCACTCAAGAGCAGGGCCTGAAATGGTACATGGGAACAACTTGTCCAGCACCTTATCCCCAATCTTTTGGACACGCATGATTCACTCATACACAAATATATAGGACTTAGGGGGGCCTTCTCCTGAATAAGCATCCATTTGGAGCATTGAGAAATTTTCAGGCACCCAATCATCACCTCTTACTTCTTCCCTATCCTCGTTCTTATTCAGAAATTGCCTGAAGAAAGCCCCTATTTTGGGCATCATGCCCGGAGGCTGCGTGACCTGGTCGCATGGAGATGACCCGAACTAAAAGGGTGGAGGGGCTGAGGTTTCGATCTGGGGGTAAGAGAAAGGATTCTGAGGGTGAGTGGCCTCGCGGGGAGAGACCATAAAGCTAGAGGGTGTGAAAATAGTGGCCTGCATAGGAGGAACAACAAAATAACTCGAGGGGACTATCTTCTAAGGAGTAAATCCCCCTGAGAAAGCAGGAAGAATAGGAGACTGGGGAGCATGCCTCGAGTGCATAGGGGGATAAAAACCGAAGGTTGGTAGAGCAAATGATAAGGATGGCTGAGAAGAGCTCTGTCCAAACTGAAACTGGCTTTGCTGGAAAGGACGAACAGGAGGGAGCGGTGGCACCAGAAACTAATTCTGAACTGGCGGAGCCTAAACTATCTCTCCTGAAGCTTGAAAAATAGGCCCCGCTAGCCTCTGAGACTCTCTTTCCTCCCTAAGAGCAGATCTAACCTGCTCTTGAATGGTGGCTCGAAGCATATCTGACTGGAGGAACATAGCCATAGCATTAGCTAATTCGGAACCCAACTGAGATTCCCCCTAATCTTGACTCCAATGAGGGGGAGAGGGAGAAGGGGAAGGAGTGCTCTCATAAGGCGCATCATTCAAATGCAGATCAAACATGGTTGGAAGAGCAGATTCTAATACTGAACTTATTGACCGACAGATTAAAGGATGATCTAGACGCAACTGGGGATGTCTGGATCTCACTGAGAAATTGAAAGATGATCAGCCCGAATCAAACCATGGATGAAATGAATGATTACATAATAATTTAAGTGATGAATGCCATATATATCGAGGTTGGTTTAGAGAGCTAAAGAGCAGAAGAGCTTATAATGCGAAGCTTCTAAAATATGTGAGACATGTGAATTCCTTGATATGCCTAGCAAACTAGGTACAGGTCGTTGGGACTCACACGATCACAGACATTTTGTGAAATTCCCCCTTCAAGCGAGGGGAGAGTAGAGGTAAGCGAAAACCAAAAATAAAGGTCGGCCACAGGCGGCCTATGTGTGAGTTTTGCATGAATGAGCATAACACAAGTAGCACACGAAAGTAAATAAACCTCTTCCAACCTTATGACTCCCGCGTAACGCCAATTTATAGTCTGGGGGTAACTCTAGCACCAAGAAATGGCAAGAGAGTGTGCGACCTAAATCTAGATTATTCCGGTGAACCTACGGGGAAGTTGCTATGGCTAGATTTATCGTGGTTCATAGTCTCAAACTACTGGTGTCGTTAACGACAGTGTAGAAGGGTCTCATTTACCTTGATTCCGTGTAACTCAACCACTCCTCAAATGAGTGCGACCGCAGGAATTACACGTTGGTTGAAATAAGTGTTCCACCCACAAATATCCCCAATTCCTGGCGGGCATGAGGTATACAAGTGAGCTTCACGGGGGTGATAAAATGGCACCTTATAAGTTAGAATCTAACTAAGCGGTGGATCAAAAGGCATAAGAAATAAAGCATTAATTTAACAATGATTTAGGCACATCATCAAAATCCTTTAACCAATGGTGAAAACAAGAGCGATTTTCAAATTTTAAGTTAAAAGGAAAATCCCCAGTAGAGTCGCCACTGTGAGCCGATGAACCTCGATCCCCCCGCCTGCACGGTAAGCTTCAATGATCTTCACGTGGGGTGGAGAAACAACGAGCGCTGTGAAGTGTGCTAAGGGATGATCCTTATTTTAGCGTGATGAAAATGGATAATGGAAGCGATGTTGAGGATGAAATTTAGTCCAATTAATGGGTTAATGGATACGAGACTTAGAATCCCGTATTTTGAGATAAAGTCGCCACCCGGTTAAGTTCCACCGGGAATTTGGGTGTGATATTCTGACCGGGTGGTTGGACCGTACCTTAAAACAGAGATTCTAGGTTCGGATGATGTTGTTTACTTTTCAATTTTTAAATCAAGCCGATTATATTTTAATAAACGTGACCTTAGTTCTTATGCGGTTTAATCCCATATTATTTGGTGTTTTCGGTTTATATGCCATACATCACACAGAAAGCGATAAATAAGCAAAGCAAGGAAATAAAATTATTACAAGGCTTTACGAATACCTATACATTTTTCTAATGCAAGAAAGTAAAGCGATAAATAAATAAACGGGCGAAACCGGGTTTTAACCAAGCTTATCGACTCGGACCCGGCTCCAAATGAGGCAAGAAATAAACGGGAATATCACAAATAAGGCATGAATAAATAAAATGTGGAAGATAAACACATAGCATGAAGAAAACGGTATTTTTGGACTTTTTGGGACAAAAACGTAATTTTTGGGCATCAATTAATTATTTAACAACCTAAAAAGGGTGAAATAAATTAAATAAACATCCTAAAATCAGATTTAACATATTCAGAATATTTTCGGAATTTTTAGTTGATAGAAAATGATTTATTTAGTTAAAAACTCTATTTTAAACCATTTAAATGCATATTAAGTCAAATAAAAATAAAAATAAAATATAAAAACAGAATAAAAAAAATATAAAAATAGTTTCAGATTATTTGTGAATTTTTAAAAAATTTTCGGGCTGAAAACGGGGTAAAAAACGCAAGAAAAAGGCAAAAAAGGCTAAAAACAGCTTTTGGCAGCGAAAGGCTTTAGTGACGACCTTAACCACCACTGCTATAGCCTTGACCGCTATAGTGACAGCGGTGAAGGCTATAGCGGCGGTAGTCAAGGCTATCACTATAGCCTTTGCCACGCCAAACCATTTTTAGGGGGAAATCGGTGTTTTTGCATCCATAAACTCAAAATCATTAAAGTTTTAAGTCGTAATCAACTATATTTCAATAGATCTGGACTTAAAACACTCAAATAATGTTGATTTTATGGATTTGGGTAAGAAAACACCCAAAAAACGTAAGAAATAACGGGGACCTCTATAGGGGTAGAGTTCACCTCCATATCTATAGCCTTCACCGCTATAACAGTAGCGGCCAAGGCTATAGGGGTAGAGGTGAAGGCTATCCCTATAGAGGTCGGATTATTTTTCGACGGTTTTCCAAGAACACCAAGGAAAAACCAATAAACAACACCAAAGGCAGCAAGAAAAGCAACAAAAGACAGTAAATGAAGTAAAAGATCAAGGGAACTCAGTTTGGTCACCTCTAGGCCGTGAATCTAACTCGGGAGATTCGAATCGGACGTTTGGCAAGCTTTTGATGATTTTCCGACGGAAACAGCTATGGAAATAGCGACAAAAATAGTGACAGATTATTTGGGTGGTATTTGGGGAAAAGTCTCTAAAACCCTATTTAATCCGTTTTAACCTATGATTTCTAACTGATTTTAGTGTTTAAGCTACGAGATCAAGCCTAAGAATAACTAAGAATCAAGATTAGAGAGGATTAAACCCGGATTCTTGCTTTTCTTAAGCTTTCTCTCTCTAGTTCTTCGTTTTCTCTCTCTTGTTCTTGATTTTTCTCTCCCAAATCATTTCTAAATCCTAAAATCTGGAGAAAAGTCCCTTTCTCTCTCTCTTGAATTGGTTTAAATACTCTCAAACAAAAAAATCCACTGACTTATTCAAATTTTAGGGAAAAATACGTGGCCAAATCACGAGAGGGGAGAGAAACGAAGTGGCACGGCCTGAAATATGCCGTGCTAATTCAACCGCCACTGTCACGGTGGTGACCGCCATAGGGGCGGCGGTCACTGCCGTGACAACAACATCCACATCCACAATGGTGGTGGTGGATGCTGTCACAGGAAGCGGGGTGGCTACAATGAAAGCCACCACGACACAAGAGTGGCGGCCGCCACCGCTAGAGGGCGGCCGCCACCACCAGAGGGCAGGCTGCCACCGCCGCTGCCACCGACGGCGGTGGTAGCAAAAAGGGCTGCTAGGGCTTTAGGCAATCTAGGGTTAGGGTTAAGGTAGGGTTCATGGGTAATTAGGGTTTAGGTAGCGTTTGTTAATTAGGGTTTTTGGGTAATTAGGGCAGATTTAGGGTTTTGGCTTCCAACGCCCATATCTTTCACTATGGTTATCCGATTAGGGCGATCATTGACATTCCAAAAAGCTCGAAGAGTGAAGAATCTAACGGTATAAATGAGACTCGCTGAAAATGTTCAGATCTTATAGAAAATTGTGAAACAAATTACTGCAAGCGAGCGAAAGGAAATGGCTAATCCTAAATGCATGCGAATGATATTTAAGCGACGCCAAAGGACCTAAATCATCAAAAATGTACTTGCCAAACGTGATTCGACCTTCCAAGAATAGAACAACTAGACCGTATGAGGTCAGAGCAAGAAGTCATCATCGTTCCAAGGGTCACCGAAAAGCCCGTGCTCACAGTAGGTCCAACTTAGGGGTCATGCTCAAATGGTAATTCATAATCATTCCATCATGCCAAGACTCCACATAGCATGCAAAACAAACAAGGAGGTTCATCGTTCAAGTTCTTGCACCTATGTCTGTAAGTTTTAATTTAACAATTTAAACTTTCATTTGTAAAACCATATAATGAATCCAATTCATTATACTAGAAATCAACTAATTCAAAAAGTCCCTTTGGTAATTAGAATCTAGAACCGATGGGAATTCCCAAGTAGGAGAGGCCCCCTTGAAGTGAATGAGCAGCCAAGTCCAATCCTTGCCAGAATAAACACGGGCCCTTCTGACTTAGTAACCATAGACTAATTAAATTAAAGATTTTGTTTTCTAATTAAGAATTATTCCAAATAATTCAAAAATTAAAGCATTTAAAATTTTAAGTAAAACATTGTTAATTTTTAGATAACTACCCTGACTAAGTTTGAGCAACAATAAATCTAGGTATCAAAACTTTTTCTATTGCAAGAAATAAATTCCTAGGCATGACATAGCATACTCGAAAATATTTCATAAAAAATCAGACCTAGCATATTTCTAGTCAATCATATAATCGCATTAGGCAGGCTCTGATACCACTGTTGGTCTAGATTAAGGATTTTAGCAAGTAAAACAGGTGCAGTTCCCTGAATGTTTTAAGAATGCCATGATTGATAATAGTGCTAGCCTTAAATTATTCTAGGTCATAAACACTTATTAAAAGAACCTAATAATAATTTAACCACTTACCAGTTGAAGCGTGAATCCCGTAGTCGGTAGAAATACCCCTCAGCTACGTGCACAGACTCTAAAGTAGAATCCCTCTATGAATAGTCCACACGAGCACCGTTGACCAATACCTTCTAGAAAGGAAGAACCGATAAATAAGCGGAAGATAGCTATATCTTCCCTACTAATTTATTCTAGAAGATATTTTCTTAGTTTTCTATTTTAAGTAAATACATCTTTTGACGGATTACTTTTAGGAACCAGAACAACTAAAAGAATAAGAGAGCAAGAGAGAGATTATTAAATTCAGGACGAAAGATACTAAAGGAGGAGGCTTCTATTTATAGTGGTTAGGAATTATTCAAAGGACAATAAAGTCCCTAACCTCAACCAATCAGAAATAAAATAAAAAGGGCAAACATGTATTTTAATTAAACCCCGGAAGAGTTGGAAACCAACTTAAATACTGGGAGGTTGCTTAGGGAGAGCGCAAGCCCACAAGGCTTGCGCACCTACGGTGGGATGCGCTCCACACAGCGCTCAAGTGGGCTGCATCTTGCAGATAACTTTTGCGTGCCCCATGGGCTACGCATAGCACTGTTCCAAACAGTGCTGCCATGTGGCCCATGCGTAGGTCTTTTATGTACTGTCTGAGAGTACATTTACAGACCCACTTGCATAGATTTATTCAACATCCAATATTAATAAATCCCTCTAAGTTCAGTCCAGTCTTCCCTTTATTTATTTTATCCTCATTATTTATCAGGTTCATTGGTCCAACCAATGAATATTGGTCTAATAATAGTTATGGTCTAACCATATTTCCTTGCTCTTCTAGATTAGACCTAGTCTAACGGTTCTTTATATAGCTTGGTCGTAACTCAAAGTGTGTGACCTTATAGGATCTCGTAATATCGAGCCGTCAAAAGTTTAACCTCGCTTAATCCCTTTTAGGAATTGACTGGCTTACAGCTCCAGACTGTTATGAACTCCAATTACTTTGATCGGTCATAGTGGCACTCTAGCAAAGGCATATGACCCCTCAATATTCAAAACATCACGTGCATTGTGACTTAATCCCGGTTCTACAATAGTATCAATACAATTCACTCCTTCTATCATCTGTTAAGTAACATCTGGTTTTTAGGACTCAGTTTAAGTGTTAGTCAACTAATAGCTATAATAGCTACCCCAGTAGTTTAGTCTTGCTGCCAAAGTACACTACTCAATCATTTAATGTGTTGATCATGATCCCATCCTATCAACTCATACTCTGATCAGAGGTTTATGAGTGTGTCACTTCTAACAAGTGGCCAAGGTACATCTCTCTTATATTGCTATAGTGGAGTGATAGATTCCATCCTGACTATTCAGCTTACCAACGGACAGACATTAACTATACCCGTAATTTTCTGTATAATCCAATCTATAGAATGTATAGGTATAATCCAAAGTATAGCAACATCTGAACAAGGTAACTAATATCTCAGGTCTAAGGATATTTGTATTGCTATTGCAACGAGACGATTAATACATGAACACATAATATAGATTGCCAAGTGTTGTCTCATAGCGGTCTTCAATGTATCTCCCTGAATACATTCATGTGTTAACCCAAGGTAACACCCTCTAGAACTGGAGATATGGTACTCTAAATCAAATTTAAGAGGTATGATGACACATGCTAGTCTATACATATTCACCATTGTCTAGTCTTGATGATACTACTACTAGGGATATTTAGAGAAATCATAATTGCACACAAACCAGTTCTCACCAACATAGTCTCACTGTGCCCTTGCATTTGTGCTATGATTATGTCATGGAATTTTGCAAATACATCAATGAATATATTCTAAACCAGTCATAATATATTTTCACAGTCATTGATATAACAAAAGAATGCCTTTATTAATATAACTTTGTCCGTATAAATAAAACTAACTAAGACATATCTCCTTAATTGCCTATGGGGCATACATCATGTCTAACAAAGATGTATCCTGACCCTGAAGACGAGAAGATTTCTACTGACAAAGAGGTGGAAGAAGCTGTTGCTGGTATGACCATGGCCTTAGGCGTGCTAAAGAAGAAATGGAAGAAGAATGATGAAACCAATCCTGTTGCTGATGTTGTCAAGGAAATTGTGAGGTCTCTAACGAATAAAGGAGATATGCTGACTATTGAACAAGAGAAGACTTTAGGTCTCGACTTGGATGACCTACTCATGGAATCTGCCAAGGGTGTCAACTTTGTTGATTCCATTGCTCAAAGTCCTCCATATATGGAGGATGACTCTATATGTGATGATGTAAGTTTTAATATCTCTAGTTTTTTTACGAGAACAATGTAGCCTATAAGGCCTTAAATTCAGTAAGAGAATATGATTTTGCTTATTTTCTTGATGTTTCTCCCAACGGGCCCATTCATTCATTTAATCATAAGCATAATGTGTTCAGTATTCGTGATGTTTCTTTAACTGAGATAAATTTGAGTACAGATGATAACCCGAAAATGGTACCCATTTCTAAGGACTTAACCCCTGAGATAAAAAGAGAGATAATTAAAGTGCTAAAAGATCATGTTAATACTTTTGCTTGGTCGTATATGGACAACCCTGGTGTTGATTGTCATATCGTCGAGCATCGCATTCCAACAGATCCAAAATTCCATCCTGTCAAACAGAAGTTCCGCCATTTAAGACCAGAATGCGCTGACAAAGTTAGGGCCGAGATTGCTAATATGATTGAAGCAAAGAATGTCGAATTCATTGAGTATCTGACCTGGTTATCGAACATCATTCCGGTTATAAAGAAATATGAAAGGGTAAGAGTTTTTGTGGATTATTAAGATTTGAACAAGGCTTCACCGAAAGATGATTTCCCTCTACCGCATATTGATGTCCTGATCGACAGCGCCGGCAAGGCTACAATGTACTCATTCATGGATGGATTCTTGAGGTATAATAAGATTCTATTGGACATAATCGACAAAGTTAAGATAGCTTTCTTTATAGAATGAGGGGTCTTCTGCTATCGAGTTATGCCGTTCGATCTGAAAAATGTCCGGGTGTCCTATTAGTGCGCTGTCACCACTCTCTTGCACGACATGATCTATAAGGAAGTCGAGGTCTATGTGGATGATATGTTGGTTAAATTTGCCACCAAGGAAGATCACCCCGAGGTTTTGGATAGGTTTATGACTCGCATTGAGACATACAACTTGCGCCTTAAACCCGAAGAAGTGCATATTCAGGCTTACATTAGGGAACCTTCTAGGTCACGTGGTCAGTCAAAGAGGAATCAAAATGGATCCAGACAAGATTAAAGTGATCAGAGATATTCTCGCTCCAAAGATGGAAAAAGAAGTTCGGTCTTTCCTTGGGCCTATTCAGTAAGTTAGTCAGTTTATTGCTTGTCTTACTACCGTTTGTGAGCTGATCTTTAAACTACTAAGGAAGCGTCAACCAATTGTGTGGGATAAACATTGTCAGATTGCCTTTTTGACAGAATCAACTCCTAACTTCTTAACCCACCCATCCTACGACCTCCTACCCCCAAAAAGCTGTTGATTCTGTACTTGGAAATAGATGATTCAACTATAGGGGCAGTGTTAGTTCAAGAGGATGACAGTAACAGAGAGCACGCGGTGTACTATCTAAGCAAGAAACTACTGGATTACAAAACCCATTATTTGATTGTGGAGAAGACGTGTGCTACCATGGTACGGTTGACGAAGAAGTTGTGCCACTACTTCCAATAATATAGAATTCAGACCGTTGCTAAAGTCGACCCTATGAAGTATCTCTGGCAATCCCTGACCTTAGCCGGTAAGCTTTCAAGATGGTTACTATTGCTTTTCGAGTTCGATATTGAGTACATCACCAAGAAAGTTATCAAAGGCCGAGCGATTGCAAAATTTTTAGCAAACCAAGCTCTCAAATCTAACTATGTCGAGAACTTGGACTTTCTCGATGAACATCTGGCTATGATTGATGTTCCAAATCCAGTATGGACTATGTACTTTGATGGCGCTGTGAATAAATTTGGAGAAGGCCTTAAAATTATATTATCTTCACCCCTGATAGCGAGGTCATTCCTCTTTCTAAGTGGTTAGAATTTGAAATAGCTAACAATGGCGCGAAATATGAAGCTTATCTATTTGGTTTGGAAGCCCTATTACTTATCGGGGTAAAGCATGTTTTAGTAATTAGGGATTCAACTTTGGTAATCCATTAGGTTATAGGGGATTGGGATATCAATGAGGAATCACTACGACCATATGTTGATGTAGTTTGGGATCTATCAGCTAAGTTCAAAACTTGCCTATTTCAGTGTGTTCCTCAAGATGAGAATCAGATTTTGGATTTGTTAGCCACACTGGCTTTGATGTGGTAAGGCTTGCAACACCAACCCATTCGCCCTTTGATTCTTGTTTCTACAAAGGTTCCTTATCATGTATGAGACATCGCCCAAGTCTTCACCATCAGTGATGAAACTTGCTGGTACTCCGACATTATTCAATTGCTCCATAATGGTCAGTAGCCCGAGAGTTCTACTAATTCAGACTGCACTACATTGCACAAGTGAACCTTTCAATTTAGGATTGTCGATAATGATCTTTTTAAGAGAACTTCAGATAGCCTGTTGCTCTGATGCTTAACAGAATCTTAGGCTCGCCCAGTGGTAAGTCAAGTTCATGCGGGCGATTGTGGACCACACATGAATGGAATGGCTTTGGCCAAGAAGATTCAAAGAATGGGATACTTTTGGTCAACTCTGATAGTGGACTGTGTTTCTGAGGATAAGAGGAGCCATCAGTGTCAGATCTACAACGATATCCAATATCTTCCACCTACCAAGCTCCACAATTTATCTACTTCTTGGCCATTCTCGGCGTGAGGGATAGATATAATTGGTGAGATTCAACCATTGCTAACTAATGGTCACTGCTTCATCATTGTGGCGGTGGATTATTTCTCAAAATGGGTGGAAGCTGAATCATACACCAGTATTACAGCCAAGAAAATGGCTAAGTTCATCGAAAAGCACATCTTTGCTTGGTATGGTCTACCTTATCACATTGTATCAGATAAGGGGCAACCACTGATTTGATGAAAAAGTACAGGATTGAGCATCACAGATCCTCGCCCTACAGTCCCCAAGCAAATGGTGCAGTCGAAGCAACTAATAAGTCCATCATGAAGATCCTTTCTAAGACCATTACTGGATAACGTGATTGGGAGTATAAGCTACCATTTGCTCTTTAGGGGTATCGAACGAGCATCAGAACTACGATAAGTTAGACACCTTTCTCCTTGGTTTATATTATGGAAGCAGTCTTATAGGTCAAAATAAAGATGAAATCTTTACGAGTGGCACTCGAGTCCAAATTAGAAGAAACTGAATGGACGAGAGTGAGATTCGAGGAGCTCAACACCATGGACAAGCAACACTTGAAAGCTTTAGACAGCCTTCAGATGTATCATCAGTGCATGGTTAGGGCTTACAACATCCGAGTGAAGCATCATAGATATTCGGTGAAAGCTGGCGACTTCATCTTGAAATAAGTGAAACCTACCAACACTAACCCGAGGGGGAAGTTCCATCCAAATTGGTAAGGACCCTAAATGATTAAAAAAGTTGGTAAAAGCGAAATGAAGATCATGGACATGGACGGTAAAGAGTTTACAAACCCTGTCAATCAGGACCTTTTGAAGCGTTATCATATCTAATCAAAAGAATCGATTAGAAAAAGTGGGACATGAAATAAAAGAAATAATTATATCACCCGACGGGTGGTCTTCTACTGCTCAGGAAAAAATTAGGGCGTATCCCCCTGATAGGTTTTCTATAAAAAAGTTAGGCAAAAGTTAGGGTGCAACATAACCCGCTAGACTGAAAATCCAAGAAGGACGGTTTGGGAAAAAGTTAGGGTAAAAGTAAGCTAAGAGAGTGTGTTGGCTAGAAAACCTTTTCAGGCTAGTTAACACTAGGATTTGGGTCAATAGAAATGGTTATCATCATTATGTACTCAAACTTAATTCATTTAATAGAAATGTCACTTTTACTAGACTCTTATGCTTGTGTGCAAATGAATATACCGAGCCCTAAAGGTAAAATGCTACAGATAAATTGGATTCAGGATACCATGCAATCAATTCAAATATTTACACAATAAAGTTAAAAATAAAAATAATAATAGCAACATCTAGGTCTATGCAAAAGCCAGAAAGTTCGCTGGATTGAAAATCTGGAAAGGGCGGTCCAAGCAAAAGTTAGGACACGAAAGCAATAAATAATAAGTCTGATGGGCCCAACTCTGTGTTCGGGTTCATGCAAAAGTAAAGACAAATAAGTATAAATATAATGTAATCATCATCAATCACCCCGAGGGACCTGTGCCCTCATCATCATCATAGTCTGAGTATAAAGTCGAGACATCCTCTCTACCACTGTGTAAGGGTAAGGATCGAGTCCCTCCTGCTTACGCCTCCAAACATGTCATGCGCGTTGACACTCCTCCAGCCTCCACAACCTCTGAATGTCGTGAAGCCATTCTCGGTAGGTCCCATCAGTAGTGATAGCATCTAATCGGTCGTAATCTAGAGTCTTGTATCTCGCTCAGCATCCCCACACCTCTCTAGAGTGATCAAGGAATTTGGCCGTGAATGTCTAGGTCATGAAGACATCCAGATGGAGTGGGACCCTTTATCAATGTCTCCACTGCCGAAACAAGCTACGAACTGCCACAACCCCGCAAGTTGAACACAACCACCGCTAGTATCCACCAGCACATCTATGATCCTCCACCAGCGATAAACCCAGCAGATGTCTGTATCAATATGCCCCTCTATGACACCTATCCAAGCCTCGTATGATAGGGTGTCATGGCCATGAGTAACCAAACTCCTCCTGTGATGGCTCTCAGGCTGATACCTTCTCGGATCGCCCCGAGGTTCCTAGATCAAAGCCAACTTCTCCAAAGGCTAAACCTATATAACAATTTCAGTTTCAGATTCAGATGTAGTCAGTTTCAGAATCAGATGTAGTCAGTTTCAGATTCAGATTCAGCTAGTTTCAGTTTCAGATTTGGTTGGTTTCAGTTTGGGTTTTAAGAATTCAAATTCAATTTCAGTTAGGAGAATACATGTAGTATAGAAAAAAGACCCCTAATGATATTAGGGTCAGCGATAGCTATATCCAGATGAATCAGGGTCTCAGCTAACCTTATGAACAATGGAGAAATGCCCTCTAATATAGGCTTGATGACAGAAATCAACTGAAAAGAGGCAACAATGCTAACTCCATAAATAAACTCGATCATCAACACTAAGGCCACTATAAAAGGATAAGATATGTGCGATCTAGGGGTAGCTATTCACCAGTCAAGCACCCTGCTAAGATCAAATCCTAGTGATCCAGGAATCTGTGAGAGGAATGAGGTGGCAGAATCCAGGTTTAACAATTCAATCAATCGGTCCTCAGCCCCGTAAATCACCTTCACTATGGCAAATCGTATCCCGTAAGGGCAAAGTACCCCAAGGATGGCATGGAACTCCTCCACCATCGACCATAGCTCAAAGTCCGAGAATCAGGTCCCATAAAGTAAAAGTCTCACAAAGAAAAGCCGCATTCACCTGCCTACTAGCTAAATATCGAAGCCCCCATATTCTTAAATCCTTCAGCTTGCTCCAATACGACTCCTCTAAAGTCCTTAAGAAACCCCTCAACTGGATGTTGTGCATCACTATTTATAGTCAACACCTGCTAATCGCCTTTCAAATATATTCGCAAGATTGTTAATACCCACAGTTTTGAGTACATTTAGCATCAATCAAATTTTTCCTAACCAAAATCTATAGTGCCTAGCAATCATCTAGTGCGCAAACAATTAAAACAACTAACCAAAAAAAGAAGCAAGCAAGTCTTGTTACACAAGCAAATCATCCATAAGAACCACCAATGTATTAGGTGAATAAAGCAACGTAAGGGTAAGTGATTCTCTGAGTAGGTCATGACATGTATGCCTCTCTCCCATCTATGGTCTCACCCCTTTTCATGAAGTAATCTGGCTCCTCAGTATCTGAGCTCTCCTCATCGACAACAGTTGTAGACAGGATTAGCTCAACGCCTATCATTGCTAGAGTAAGCTGGTAACATCTCGACTGTGTCGTATCAATCAAGGTAACTTCAGTCTTGGATGCTCGATCACCACCTCTGCGTCTGCAGCCTAATACCTCACCCTCGAGATAACCTCTCTGCTCCCCTACTCTCTAACAGTAACCTCTTAGCTCCTCTATATCTCGCTCATGCTGTGCTCTCTCTAGAGCCAGCTGACTCTGATAGTTCACAGACTCTTGAGCTAATTGACTTTAAAAATCAGCAGCCTCTCAACTCAGGTAGTTTGCGTACTCTCGCTTTATCCGCATCCACTCCTTATGCTGGCTCTGATACTTGTCTCGCTTCATCTCGACCAAGAGCTGTAAATATCAACTATTAGCCTAACAATTCATGCATTTATAACATACATGCATACAACTAACAAATATTCTATATATCCTTCTTTTTTCAAATCTTAAACAGGTGGCAAGATAGAGTCTTACCCAGCTCACGAAGTCCTGTGCAATCACTAGGTCACTCATACCAAAACAACCCCAAGCCAGACGCTCTGCCTCTAAAATGGGTACCTGTATATTCAAAAGTAAAACCAATCAATCACCACAGTTGGACAACAACAACAAATAAGAATTGACTAAATGGTCAGTCAGATAAATGCTTACGTGTGTGGTCTCTGGCGGAGCAAAGGTCAGAAGCATGGTATACTCCTTAACGGGCATCGACTCTCGAACACCTGGGCAACTCATCAGAAGAAGAGAAGTGTCCAACTGATTTACCAGTGCACACTCATCAAAGCCTTGCGGGAATGTTCCCCGAGCAGGATAGACCGAACCCATGGAAATTGTCTCTGGCTCAGTCGCATACCGATGTGAGGGCTCTGGACCTCCTCTAGTGCTGGCTATAGGAGCTCCTCTCCTATCTCTCCAGATCCCTTAAAAACAAGAAATAAAATCATAGATCAGTCAAACAAAGTGAAATTGGAAGCATGAAATAGGACAGACAAAATAGTATGAATTTGCGAGAAGGCTAGAAAATTCTCTCTCCGGCATTGGCCTTGACTAGGGGCGGGTGGCTCGACTCCCAATCCCACATCGCCCAAATATATATTGCCTTGATTCACAGCTACTCCAGCACCATCTTCCTCAAAAGAAACCTCATCAGTGTCATCGTAGTCCCCGTTAAACCTGTCGCTACCATCAGTCACGACATCATCATCCCAAAACTTAAAATCCCTCTCCACATCACCTCGAGATCTCCTGGAATAAGAGGGAATCAAATGTCTCAAATAGGCAGTATAGTCTTTATCAACTGATGCCACCTCGGACCTGGTTACCGCCTCTAAATTTATTATGATCCTCCCTTGACATAAGGTGAGGCTAGAAAATGCCAACTGGGATATACGAGGGAGCCCTCCTCTGCACTATAATGTTGGTACTCCATCGGCATATCCGCTTACTAAAATACCACTTGAGGCTAAAGGGGTACTTGAGCATAAACCGACAACCGTCTACCATCCTTTGAACTTCTCTCACGTAATCATAGTTCGGCAACCCCTTCAACGGCTTGGAAACAATCTGCAAGTTGCAAAGCAAAAGAAATTGCATCAACAACATGACCAACATAAGTATTCTTCCCTTTTGTAAATATAGTTTTGGATTAATGGCTTAAATTAAATGTGCAGAAGATAAGTTACCCGATGACGACGTATCTGCCTTAAATACTCCCAATACCAAGATGCGCTACCTTCTTGATCTACATTCTTTCACCCAACCATCCACCGGGCAACGAAATGAGATCCAAGCTGTGGATGGCCATCCAATGAGGGTGGAAAGAAAATTCGATACTCGAATGCCCACATCTGCAAATAAAAGAAAATAACAACCTCAGAAAATTGCAAAAAGCATCAAAGTGAACGTCAGGGGTTTCAGTCGAGTAGAGTCGCTTACCAAAACCCATAACTGCCCAACCTTGAACTCGGAGATCCCACACCGAGCTGAATAGTCCAACGCATAATATATTTGGCCAAGGATGGCCCTTGGCCAGTTCCATGGCCTGAAAGTGCTCAGATCCTCAAGAGCGCACAACAGTCCCAGTGAAGCCCTACTCGAGGAGGTAGGGAAGAATAAGCATGTCAAAGCTGTTAGAAGGAATGATCGAACATACTGATTGAAGCAGTCATCGGTAATATTGGACTCCTCAATCTAATGCTTATGTAGCTCCACGTATCTCAGCTTACCATCGGCCGGCATCCAGACCCCCAATAACGACTCTACTCGAGCGCGAGCCTCCGAACTCTTGCGAAAACGTTCGGGATAAATATCAAATATCAACACCTGGCCCTCCCAGTGCATCTCAGTCATGGTGAATAAATCTGATGGACTAATGGTCATCTCTCCGACTGGAAGGTGCAAGGTGTGTGTCGTCTTGCTCCACCGCTCGATTAAACAAGATAATACGGTTGGACTCATCGGTCAAGAAGTGATGGTCAACGCGTCCAATATCCGATCAAATCCCATATCTCATATAGCTGCGACTATTGAATTGTCATGATCGGCCTCGGCCTGGGCCCGGTCCTTGTTTTGGCCCACCACTCAGTGCACCGCTGCAAGCCCATAATGTCAGAAAAATTCAGCAAATTCAGAATTACCGATTAAAGTTTACAAAACCAGAGAAAAATCAGAATTTCAACATCTAGATCAACTCAAAACCAAATTTCAACAGCAAAATCGGATTGAGCGCGAAAAAGTGGTCAGGATGGTCCCGTTGAAAAATTTTTCCGGCCTTCTTTTCTTGTTTTTTGGGCAATCGGCCGCCACCTTCGGCCACTGATCGCCAGAGGTCGCACTGGTGGAGCAGCTGGCGGCCCCAGCGGGGCAGCCTGGTCACCGGTGACCCCTTGTCCTGATAAAATCCAAAAATCGGCCTTTCTTAGCCTAATTTAAGTCCAAATTCAACTAAATCAATTCCAAAACACCCCTAAATTCATTCTAAACACATTTATACAACCTATTTCACCTAAATTCAAGCCTAAAACAACCTAAAATTCAATTTAGGTTCATGGCATCTTATGAAAATTCCGGCGAAAAATTGGATTTTATTAGTTTACCTGAAGATCAAAGGCATGTCAAGCTCAGTCAGTGAACATTTGAACTTCTGAAGTTGATGTATACCCTATATACGTGTCGAAATCTCATAGACAATACGCCAAAGGAACCGAACAAATATGGCGGCTACCGGGACCCACCGGTAATGAGTCATGATCTAGGCGGTGGGGCACTTTCTCTCCCTTCTTGCAATACATTTTTTCAGGTTTGAAAAGTCAAGGGAGGGTTCGGGTTTTGTTGTCAGAGGAATATTATGAAAATAGAATTGAGAGAGAAAAAGAAATGACAGAATAATGAGAGAAAATGAAAGAGAAGGAAAAGTGAAAATGTAAATTCCTTTTTTAATTTATTATCTTGGCACGTGTTCCGAGATATTCTCTTCAGCTCAAGGGCAAAATCAATGGAATAGAAAATATTCTTCAACCGCCGGATATTTCTAAACTCAACCTCTTTTTATACTATATTTTTATTGTTAATTGAAGGGACAAATTTTTTATCTCGACAAAGTCTATTAAGCCATAAAAACCCATTTTATGACTTTCTACTAAAATTTTAAATTTATTTTTCATATGCATGTCCAAGTTGCCCCGGTGAAAAATATTCTACAGATATTAGTCCAAGTGATCTTTTTTGAAGTGTTCGAAGTCACCCGCAAAAGTCTCGTATCAGTATTTTTGAAGCGTACGAAGTGACTATAGAGATTCCAATTTTTACATTTTTGGAGAGTCCAAGGTGGCCACAAAGATGTTGAAGCATTAAATAGCGATCGTGACATCAAGTCATCCTTGCAAATAGCGGTGCCCATCGGGGCAGCATGGGCGCCCGTCGGCTAGCGTGGCCTGTTAAGGCCGCGCCAACACGCTCAGCCTTTGCACGTCTGAAACAGTTATCACGATTTTCTGGGTTTTTTCTTACTCTCCAAGTCAAATTTCTTGGATATTTCCACCAAATTGAGATATTTGAGGGATTAATTGGGAGATTTACACTTGTTAGAGTCTATAAAAATCCCAAAAATATTAGATTTAGGACTTTTTGCGATTTTGTAAATTAATCAATAGTAGAATTTCTCTAGGGTTCTAGAGTGAGAAAGCTTAAAAGAGGTGGATATTTAGGTTAATACACATTAATCCTGATTCCCAATCGTTCTTAGGCTTAATCATTTAGTTTTTAACAACAAAAACCGGATTAAATTCAACTAAAATCACTAAAATCCGTCGCCTATTTCATCACTATTTTCGTTACCAAGCATCATTGTTTCTTCACAAAATCATCAAAAAGAGCTCGCCAAAGGTTGAGTAGAATCTCGAAGATAGATTCACGGCCTATAGGTATCATTCTCAGTTCTAATCTATTTATTTCGTTTATTTATATTATTTGGTTGCTTTTTCTATTGTTCTTGCTTGATTTTGGGGCATTTGGCTCACGTTTTTGGCATTTTCACGATTTCCTAGCTAGATTCCGACTGGCCACTCCGGCGACCAGCAGGCCGCCCCATTTAGGCGACCAGCAGTGTCGTCCGAGTGGCCTGTTGGTCGCTCGAGCTACTAGTCCCCTTTTCACCCAATTTTTTGAGTTTCTTTCCCCCCGAGTCAAAAAATTGACATTATTCCAGTGTTTTAAGTCCAAATCCATTGATTTAGTGTGGTTAACGACATAAAATGACAATAATTTTGAGTTTTCAGGCGTAAAAATGTCAAAATCTCCCGTTTGAATAATTTTGTCGGTCGGCCACTACAGTGGGCGGACTGGCCACCCGAGTGACATCCAGGACGCCCTAATGGGGTGGCCAGCCAAGTCACTCGATCGGCCAACCACGCCGCTCGAGTGGCTTGTCGGTAAAAGTTGCTCAAATGGTCCCTGTATCTTTTGTTTTGCGTTTTTTGCCTTGTCTTGTCGTTTTATAGCGTTTTTAACCTCGTTTAATTCTAAATAATATGAAAAACAATTAAAATAATTTTCAATCTGTCTTCGTTAATTTATTAATTATTTAATTGGTTAAACCTTCATTTCATGGCTTAAAAATTACTTTTTCACCAAATAAATCCTTAATAAATCGTTTTGTACGAAATAAAATCCCAAAAATATTTTGTAAGTATATTGATTAATCTTAGGGCTGTTTAGTTTAATTAATTAATTATTTAATTGCTTAAATGACCATTGAATTCCTAAAGAGTGTGCTTTTAACTCTAAAAATTTAAAATAAATGTTTTTCTTCCACATAAAAATATAATAATTAATCGCCAATTGTTTATGCCTTGATTGTGCATGTTAATAGGTGTTTTGCCATGTTTTACGTGCCATATTTGTGCTAACTCATTTATTTACTTCTTTCTGCATGCTGCATTGTGTGATGAATGACTAAATATAGACTGAAAACTCTAATTAGGTGATTTAAATTGTATAAGAATAAATGGTGTTTTATTAAAATAAAAATGACTTAATTTTGTAATGAAAAGTAGGTAACATTGTCCGAACTCAAAATCTCTGTTTTAAGGTACGGTCTAACCACCAGGTGGGGATATCGTACCCAAATTCCTGGTAGAGTTAAACCAAGTGGCGACTCTATCTTGAAATATGGGATTCCAAGATTGGACTTAAATTCAACTTAAACATCATTTTAAATAATTTTCTACACACGCTAAAATCAAGATCAATCCATCGCCTCGCTTGGCCACGCTTCTTATTTTTCCCGTCTTTCATATGAGAAAAGGTCATTCGCTCAAAATTACCATTTAGACACGGCCTAGTAAAATAACTAACTTTTGTAATTGAATATCCAATTTAGTTTGTTGAATTAATTGCATAATAAAGAAGAAGAGATTTGCCAAGTTGTTGCATTAATTGTACAGTCCCTAACTACACATTAAATACTTAGCTCTCTTGAGTGACTGTTTCATTCAACTCTAACTGCGAATCCTTCACTTTACTGCTTTTCTGTGGTAGTTTGATCACTTTTGATTTGATCTTCACTTTTGTTAATTATTGTAGATTTCTGATATGAATTTCTTCAATACATGTCATACCCATGTATTATTCCTCTGAAAATGGATATTGTAATTGTAAAGGTGGTCTTTCTACTACTCATTGTTACTTGTTTGTGTTCAGGTACACATGATCATGTTGCGTTTATAAAAGCATTATTATTATCAATGGAACATTGCCCGAATCAAATAAGCTATGATGTTGATATAGAGAATCAACGATCTTCAATAGTAAGAACATGGCTAAGTCAAATAAGCCATAATGTTGATATAGAGTCTCACCTGAAACGGTGGTCTGATACCATGTGAAAATTGAAAAAAATGAAAATATGAATGGAATGCTATAATTTTCATTGTATAATGAATTACATCAATGATAATTTATGGTGTACAATTTCTATGAAAAAAGGAAATAAATATTTGTACATAAACATAATTAATTGTAAATAATCTTCCAAATTACCATTATTCCTAATTAATGATATTATTTCTAATTTTTACTAATTAAGAATAATCTAATATAGGAATAATTCAATGCAAATATTGAAATTTATATTCTTAACACTCCCCCTCAAGTTGGTGAGTGAGTATCATGAACTCCTAACTTATATCTCAATGTTAAGAATTGCTCTTAAAAATATTTGCAAGTTGGTCACGCGTTGATGCACTGAATTTTGAATTTTATGATTCTGAATTTCTGATATGATAGGTGCGATTTGTGAAGTATGATTTGACATATCAATAACCATATTTGATAAGAATATTTGTGAATCAAACTGAGATGTGAAAGTAGAATTGAATAAGTTATCAGGAGTTAAAGACCTGCTACGGTTGTAACAGCATTGGTGTTACCATTGAGAAATGGCCTAGTCGAATAACCAACTTTGGTAATTGAATTTCAAATTTAGTTTGTTGAATTAATTTCATAATAATGAAAAAGAGATATCCAGGTTGTTGCATTAATTGTACAGTCCCTAACTACACATTAAATACCCAGCTCTCTTAAGTGATTGTTTCATTCAACTCCAATTGCCAATCCTTTACTCTCTTGCTTTTCTGTGACAGTTTGATCAATTTGGATCCAAATCTTCACTTTTGTTATTTTTTGTTGATTTCTGATCTGAATTTCTACAATACATGTCAGAAATTTGTATTCTTCCTTTGGAAAAGGATATTGTAATTGTAAAGGTGGTCTTTCTACTACTCATTGTTACTTGTATGTGTTTTGGTACACTTGATTCTGTTGCATTTGTAAAAACATTATTATTATCAGTGGGACATTGGCCGAGTCAAATAAGTCATGTTGTTGACATAGATAATCGGCGATCTTCAAGAGTAAGAACATGACTGAGTCAAATAAGTCATGATGTTGATATAGAGTCTCACCAGGAACGATGCTCTGATACCATGTGAAAAATGAAAAAGAAATGTAAAATATGAATGGAATGCTATAGTTTTCCTTGTATAATCAATTACATCAATAATAATTTATAGTGTACAATTTCTATAAAAAAGGAAACAAATATATGTACATAAATGCAATTAATTATAAATAATCCTCCTAATTACCATTATTCCTAATTAATAGTAATCTTCCAAATTTTGACTAATTAAGAATAATCTAATATAGGAATAATTCAATACCAATATTGAAATTAATATTCTCCACACTCCCCTCAAGTTGGTGAGTGAATATCACAAACTCTCAACTTCTGCCGCAAAGTTAAGAATTGCTCATAAAAAAGTTTGCTAGTTGGTCACGCGTTGATGCACTGAATTTTGTATAAGTTGATATGATAGGTGTGATTTGTGAAGCATGATTTGACATGTCAACAACCACATTTGATAAAAATATTTGTGAATCAAACTGAGATGTGAAAGTAGAATTGAATAAAGTATCAGGAGTTAAAGACCTGCTACGTTTATAAAAACATTAGTATTACCATTGAGACACGACGAAGTCAAATAACTAACTTTGGTAATTAAATATCCAATTTAGTTTGTTGAATTAATTGCATAATAATTAAAAAGAGATATCTAAGTTATTGCATTAATTGTATAGTCCCTAACTACACATTAAATACACAGCTCTCCTGAGTGATTGTTTCATACAACTCTAACTGCCAATCCTTTACTCTCATGCTTTTCTATGGCAGTTTCATCACTTTGGATTTGATTCTTCACTTTTGTTAATTATTGTTGATTTCTGATTTTAATTTCTTCAATACAAGTCATACCCTTGTATTCTTCCTCTGGAAATGGATATTGTAATTGTAAAGGCGGTCTTTCTATTACTCATTGTTACTTATATGTATTCTAGTACACTTGATCTTGTTGCATTTGTAAAAACATTATTGTTATCAGTGGGACATTGGCCGATTCAAATTAGCCATGATGTTGATATAGAGTCTCACAGGAATGGTGCTCTGATACCATATGAAAAATGAAAAAGAAAAGGAAAATATAATGAAATGCCATAGTTCTCATTGTATAATCAATTATATCAATGACAAATTGTAGTGTGCGATTTCTATAAAAAAAGGAAACATAAATATGTACATAAATGTAATTAATTGTAAATAATCTTTGTAATGAACCGAAATTTCAAAAATTTACTTATAATAAATTACTATAGTATTAAAATATCATGGAAATTATTTTTGTAGTTATTATTATTGTTATTAGATATAAGACATGAGGAAATAAGAGTTAATTAAGTAAGAGGGATGAATTGGGCATTTAATTATTTGTTCAAGGGCATTATTGGAAATTGAAAATAAAATAAAATAAAATAAAATATACATAACTTACCATCCAGCTTCTTCTCTTCTCTTCTTCACCTTCATTATTTCCTTCCTTCTTCCTTTCCTTTATCAAAATTTTTCCCTAACCTAAAAACTTCCGATTTCTTCGATTCAATTTCAAATTCTTGTTAGAAATTGATCCACAAGCCCTTTATCATCATCAATTTCAGTGAATCAAGACTAGAAGAGGAGGATGTCAGATTTAAGGGTTCGGATGAATAGTAACCCGAATTTGAGGTGAGTGATTTTTTATGAAATTAAACCTTAATTAATAGAATTCATGGTAGATTAAGCATATTTATGGTATTAGGAAGTTTATTTATACAATATCTTGATAGAATTATATATGGTTGTTGTAGAGGAAGCTAGTGCAAGCAAATCAAAGGCAAAAGATGTAGAAGAGAGCTAGAAAGAGCTTAGAAAAAGGTTTGTGTCTCAAATTTCGATTTATCGGTTTTTCGGAAAATTTTCCAGATTTGTATCCTTGTTTTGTTTTAATGTTTTCTCTTGTTATATAAATCCGATTTGAATGATTCTTGATTCTATTGATATCTACAGAAAGCAATAAATATATGTTTAGAAGAAACCTTGTTGAATTTCGTTCGTTTTCAATGTGAAATTTTAGTTTGAATTTGAGTCATGAAATCTATTTTCGGAAAATCTCAGCTTTGTACACTGTTTAGTATTTTGATCATAACTTTGGTTATACAATTTGGATTTCTTTGATTCTAGTGGATTTGGAAAGCTGAGACATGTGGCTAATTATGTTTAGAAGAAAGTTCTTCGATTGGATGATGTTTTGATAGTGAAAAATTCAAGGGAAGTCAGGTCACGAAATCTGGAAATTTCTGGAAAGTATGAATGATGATTTTATTGAGTTTTAATTGAAGTTTGATGCTTTAAAATTTGGGATTTGAATTTCTTAATTACTGAAGTTATGTTGAATTATGATTGATGGTTTATACTGAAATTTTTAAGATGTTACTTTGATTTATTGCCTTATTAAACGAGTAGAATATGGGCCAGGGTAGATTGGCGCCAATAAAGGGGGGTACTGTACTGTACAAACAATTGAAGCTTTAGCTTCGGGCTTCGGCCGATATTTTGATAAAAGTGTATTGATATTGAAGCTTCAGCTTCGGGCTTGACCAATATATTGATTTTGAAGCTTCGGCTTCGGGCTTGACCGATATATTGATTTTAAAGCTTCGGCTTCGGGCTTGACCGATACATTGATATTGAAGCTTCGACTTCGGGTTTGTCCACTCCCGTATCTATTTTACCGTTATTCAGGGCTTGTTTACTTTGGGAAATATATGGTTAATGTGTTTGGAAAAATTGGATATAAATTTGATTGTACTTTGAAAGGATTACTATATAAGTTTTGTGATTTAGTTTTATAAAGTTGTTTAATTTGTTTTGACTTATGAACATACTTTGTTTCTAATTTAAAATGTTAAAAATGTTCAAAGTTATTGTATTTCTTTTGTGGACACCACTAAGCAAATTGCGTAGCGTGTAGTTGTTTTTCTACACGTAGGTGGAGATTTGTAGATAGCTTGGACCAAAGTGGTATAAGCGGATCAGCTTGAAGAGCAAATAAGGAAAGACTCAAGGTGGATTTGTATTTTAATGTAATATTATGGTTCGTAGAATAATGGCATGTACTAGATAGTGTGAGAAATGTAAAGTGACATTGAGAAATATTTGGAGAATAATTAGCATTGAGAAATAATTTGGAGTTGGAAATATTATATTTGTATTTATACATATTAAATCTATAAGTATTGAACTTCATATAATGGAGTAGAGTTGTTTATTGGGTGATTATAGTTACCATGGCACTCCCTATAAAGGGGGTGTTACATTTGTTGGTATCAGAGCGAGGTTTAGGTGATTCTAGGACTAGTATGTACATGCCATTTAGGATATAAATATGTTATGTTAGTTGTTTCAACCACTTTGGTCCAATTTTCATGAATAAGTAATGGCTAGTAGTAGTCACAACCAGAGTGAGGAAGAGGATGGTGAGAGTACGGTCCGTATTAGACAAGGGGATAAATAAAGATATGAACCACCACTAGTTCTTAGCTTTCCTGAACAACCTACTCCAGCATAAGCTGCTTTACTTCAGCATATGACTACTGAAGTAATCACACAAGTACTTCGAAACATACCAATCCCTCAAGTTCCTATAGTACCTTATATTGAAAGAAGAGAGGAGATAACTCCTCTTGAAAGAATCAAGAAGCTTCCGGCTGATGACTTCAAAGGGGACACAATGAATCCTGCATTTGCAGAAGATTGGCTTGATCATACTAAATGGTGTATGACTAGGCTTCATTTTACAGATGAAGAGAGATTAGACTGTGTGCAAGGTCTACTCATAGAACAAGCTAAGAGGTGGTGGGATAATATTGTGAGAGAAAGGTGCCCCGAAGAAATCACTTGGGGTCTTTTCTTGGAATAATTTGACAAGAAGTACGTTAGTGAATGATTGAAGGATGAGCAGTTGAGACAAGGACAAATGACTGTATCAGAATATGAAATTCAATTCCTCAAACTCGAGAGGTATGCTCGTGATATCGTTGACAGTAAAGTAAAGCCATGTAAGAGATTCGAGGATGGGCTAAATGATGAAATTAGAGTGCATTTACTTGCACAAAGGATTAAGGTGTTAATGACTTGGTTCATGTTGCTACGGGTATTGAGAAGATCAATTCAGATAGACAACAAAGAATGGTTAAAAGATCTGGATTTCAAAAGGGGTCACAGGGTCTAACTAGTTTAGAATCTCTAAGTAAGAAATAGAAGGGAACATCAGAACAAACACAATCTCATTTTAGAGAGTTTTCACCGAGATAAACTATAAGTACGGGGTCAGCGGCTAGTGTACCTTCAGGTAGAGGCAGAGGAAATATTCCACAATGTTCTAATTATAGAAGGATGCATACAAGGGAATGTTGGGGAAAAGGTAGAGTCTGCTTTAAATGTGGCTCGAGGGAACATTTGATTGCAAATTATCCTCAGAGAGATAAGTACATCTGCACCTGCAGTAGTTCCTACTCCTACAATGCAAGGTGGAAGAGGAAGGGGAAGAGGAAATGCTAGTGGTTCAAGTGGGCATGATGTGTCTCAACAAGCACCGCAGAGTGGTAGACCGGGAGGAATGGCATGAAGGTATGCAATTCGAGGGCCTGAGACTCAGGAATCTACTGAAGTTATTGTCGGTAAACTTTCATTCTTTAATCACGATGTTTATGCTTTGATAGATCCCGGTTCATCTCATTCATATATATGTACTGCGTTAGCACAAGAGAAAGGTTGCATGTAGAAGAATTAGGAGAAAATATTGAAGTGACTAATCCTTTAGGACACAGTGTGATAGTAAACAAAGTGTATATGAATTGCCCAATTATGATTCAACATCAACTTTTCCTTGCAAATTTAATTGAGTTACCTTTCCGAGATTATGATGTTATCTTGGGAATGGATTGGTTATCGGAACATCAAGCTGTGGTGGATTGCAAAAACAAAAGAATGTCACTTCAAGTTTCTGATGGAGAAGAAATAGTTATCATGGGGGAAAGATCAGATTATCTCTGTAACATAATTTCTTTTATGAAGACTAAAAGACTAGTTAGGAAGGGATGTCAGGCGTACCTAATCTTTGCTTTAGAATTGAAGAAAGGTGAGTTAGAATTGTAGAATATTCCTACAATATGTGATTTTCCTAATGTATTTCCAGAAGAACTACCGGGTTTGCCACCAAAAAGAGAGGTAGAATTCGCAATTGATGTATTGCCGGGTATCGCACTAGTATCTAAAGCACCAAACAGAATGGCGCCTGCTGAACTGAAAGATTTGAAGATTCAGTTGCAAGAATTGTTAGACAAAGGATTCATACGCCCAAGTATATCCCCATGGGGTGCACCAGTGTTGTTTGTTAAGAAGAAAGATGGGTCGCTCCGATTATGTATTGATTACCGGGAGTTGAATAAATTGACAGTGAAGAACAAGTATCCATTGGCAAGGAATGAAGACTTATTTGATCAACTCAAGGGTGCCAAATACTTCTCCTGGATTGATTTGAGATCGGGTTACTACCAAATGAGAGTGAAAGATGATGATATTGCAAAGACGGCTTTCCGAACTAGATATGGGCACTATGAATTTTTGGTGATGCTATTTGGTCTAACTAATGCCCCAGCAGCATTTATGGACCTTATGAACCGTGTCTATTATTTATATTTAGACAGGTTTGTAGTGGTTTTCATTGATGATATTTTGGTGGATTCTAAGTCACGGGAAGAGCATGATCAACATTTACGGATAGTCTTCCAAACTTTGAGGGAAAATAAATTGTATGCCAAACTTAGCAAATGTGAGTTTTGGCTTGAAGAAGTTTCTTTCTTAGGCTATGTTGTTTCTACAGAAGGAATTAAAGTGGATCCTAAAAAGATAGAAATAGTTGTAGAATGGAAACCACCAAAGAACCCTATGGAAGTCAGAAGTTTCCTTGGTTTAGCGGGGTATTATAGAAGATTTGTGAAGGGATTTTCAGTCATTGCTGCCCCACTAACGAATCTACTTCAAAAGAATGCAAAATTCAAGTGGAATGATAAGTACCAAGAAAGTTTTGAGAAGTTGAAGGCGATGTTGACAAAAGCACCCATCCTTACCCAACCAGAGCCTGGAAAAGACTTTGTAATCTATAGTGATGCTTTGCATAGTGGTCTTGGGTGTGTTTTGATGCAAGAAGGGAAAGTGACTGCCTATGCTTCCAGGCAATTGAAGAATCATGAAAGGAATTATCCTACACATGATTTGGAAATGGCTGCAATAGCCTTTGCCTTGAAAATTTGGCGACACTATCTTTATGGAGAAAAATGTTATATTTACACAGATCACAAAAGCTTGAAATATTTACCAACACAGAAGGAGTTAAATTTAAGGCAAAGAAGGTGGATGGAATTCATTAAAGATTACGATTGTCTTATTGATTACCATCCAGGAAAGGCTAATGTAGTGGCAGATGCTCTCAGTAGAAAGATAATGATGGCACTAAGGGCTATGAATACGGGGTTAGCTCTTACCAGTAGTGGAGCCTTAATTGCAGAATTGAAGATTCAACCTGTACTACTATAACAGGTTAAGCAAGCATAAAATGAAGATGATGACTTCAAGGTCATTCGAGCAAGGACACAAGTAGGTATCGTAGACAACTATATGGTTCAAGAAGATGGGTGTCTATATTTTAAAGATAGACTATGTGTGCCAAATAATGAAGAATTAAAGAAGAATATCCTACATGAGGCGTATAGTAGTTCTTATGCGATGCATCCACGAGCAAACAAGATGTACCAAAATTTGAAGAGCCATTATTGGTGGAATGGAATGAAGAAAGACATTACTAACTATGTCGCTCAATGTTTAACTTGTCAACAGGTGAAAGCAGAACATCAAGTTCCTTCTGGATTGTTGCAACAAATAACAATTCTTGAATGGAAATGGGAAAGAATCATAATGGACTTCGTGACGTCTTTACCACTTTCACAGAAGAAACATGATATAGTGTGGATTATTATAGATAGATTGACGAAGTCTGCCCATTTTCTTCCAGTTAGGATGGATTATTCACTTGATAAGTTGGCTCAGTTATATGTAGATGAAATAGTGCGGCTACACGAAGTGCCTGTTTCAATCATTTCTGACTGAGATCTAAGATTTACTTCGAGATTTGGAAGAAATTGCAAGAAGCCTTAGGTAGTAAACTTCATTTCAGTACTTCATTTCATCCTCAAACAGATGGTCAATCTGAAAGAGTAATTCAGGTGTCAGAAGACATGATGAGAAGTTGTGTCATTGAATTTGAGGGGAGTTGGGATAAGTATTTGTCCCTCATGGAGTTTTCCTATAATAACAGCTATCAGTCAAGCATACAAATGGCGTCATATGAAGCATTCTATGAAAGAAAATGTCGAACTCCATTACATTGGACCGAGCTTAGTGAAAACAAGATTGTAGGGGTGGATTCGATTCAGGAGACAAAGGAGAAGGTAAAACTTATTCAAGAAAGATTGAAGGCTGCATCGGATAGACAAAAATCTTATGCTAATCTAAAGAGAAAAGACATTACTTATGAAGTTGGGGATAAAGTATTTCTCAAAGTATCTCCTTGGAAGAAAGTCCTGCGATTTGGCAAGAAAGGCAAGCTCAGTCCGAGATTCATTGGCCCATATGAGGTTATAGAGAAGGTTGGACCGGTAGCTTATCGGTTGGCACTACCCCCGACACTCAACAAAATTCATAATGTGTTCCATGTGTCAATGTTAAGGAGATACAGATCAGATCCATCACATATCTTATCTCCTGATGCGTAGAGATCGAACCCGACCTGACGTATGAAGAGGAACCGGTACAAATCTTGGCGAGAGAGGTTAAACAATTGAGAAACAAGTCTATTCCTTTGGTAAAAGTACTTTAGAAGAATCATAAGGTTGAAGAAGCAACTTGGGAACCGGAGGATACAATGAAAACTCAATATCCACAACTGTTTTCAGGTAATTTTCGAGGACAAAAATTCATAAGAGGGGGAGAATTGTAACGAACCGAAATTTCAAAAATTTTCTTATATTAAATTACTATGGTATTAAAATATCATGAAAATTATTTTTGTAGTTATTATTATTGTTATTGGATATAAGACATGAGGAAATAAGAGTTAATTAAGTAAGAGGGATGAACTGGACATTTTATTATTTGTTCAAGGGCATTATTGAAAATTGAAAAAAAATAAAACAAAAATAATATACATAACTTACCATCCAGCTTCTTCTCTTCTCTTCTTCACCTTCATCATTTCCTTCCTTCTTCCTTTCCTTTATCAAAATTTTTCCCTAACCTAAAAACTTCCGATTTCTTCGATTCAACTTCAAATTCTTGTTAGAAATTAATCCTTAAGCCCTTTATCATCATCAATTTCAGTGAATCAAGACTAGAAGAAGAGGATTTTAGATTTTAAGGTTCGGATGAATAGTAATCCGAATTTGAGGTGAGTGATTTTTTATGAAATTAAAGCTTAATTAGTAGAATTCATGGTAGATTAAGCATATTTATGGTATTAGGAAGTTTATTTATACAATATCTTGATAGAATTATATATGGCTGATATAGAGAAAGCTAGTGCAAGAAAATCAAAGGCAAAAGAGGTAGAAGAGAGCTAGAAAGAGCTTAGAAAAAGGTTTGTGTCTCAAATTTCGATTTATCGGTTTTTCGGAAAATTTTCCAGATTTGTATCCCTGTTTTGTTTTAATGTTTTCTCTTGTTATATAAATCCGATTTGAATGATTATCGATTCTATTGATATCTACAGAAAGTAAGGAATATATGTCTAGAAAAAACCTTGTTGAATTTCGTTCGTTTTCAATGTGAAATTTTCGTTTGAAGTCTGTTTTTGGAAAATCTCAGCTTTGGAAAATTGGTTATGCAATTTGGATTTCTGTGATTCTGGTGGCTTTGGAAATCTGAGACATGTGGCTAATTATGTTTAGAAGAAAGTTCTTCGATTAGATGATGTTTTGATAGTGAAAAATGCAAGGGAAGTCAGGTCACGAAATCTGGAAATTTCTGGAAAGTATAAACGTTAAATTTATTGAGTTTTAATTGAAGTTTGATGCTTTAAAATTTGGGATTTGAATTTCTTAATTACTGAAGTTATGTTGAATTATGATTGATGGTTTATACTGGAATTTTTAAGATGTTACTTTGATTTATTGCCCTTATTAAATGAGTAGAATACGGGCCAGGGTAGATTGGCGCCAATAAAGGGGGGTACAGTACTGTACAAACAATTGAAGCTTTGGCTTCGGGCTTCGGCTGATATTTTGATAAAAGTATATTGATATTGAAGCTTCAGCTTCTGGCTTGACCGATATATTGATTTTGAAGCTTCGGCTTCGGGCTTGACCGATATATTGATTTTGAAGCTTCGACTTAGGGCTTGACCGATACATTGATATTGAAGCTTCGGCTTCGGGCTTGTTCGCTCCCGTATCTATTTTACCGTTATTCAGGACTTGTTTACTTTGGGCAATATATGGTTAATGTGTTTGGAAAAATTGGATATAAATTTGATTGTACTTTGATAGGATTACTATATAAGTTTTGTGATTTAGTTTTATAAAGTAGTTTAATTTGTTTTGACTTATGAACATACTTTGTTTCTATTTTAAAATGTTAAAAATGTTCAAAGTTATTGTATTTCTTTTATGGACACCACTAAGCAAATTGCTTAGCGTGTAGTTATCTTTCTACACGTAGGTGGAGATTTGTAGATAGCTTGGACTAAAGTGGTATAAGTGGATCAGCTTGAAGAGCAAATAAGGAAAGACTCAAGGTGGATTTGTATTCTAATGTAATATTATGGTTTGTAGAATAATGGCATGTACTAGATAGTGTGAGAAATGTAAAGTGACATTGAGAAATATTTAGAGAATAATTAGCATTAAAAAATAATTTGGAGTTGAAAATATTATATTTGTATTTGTACATATTAAATCTGTAAGTATTGAACTTCATATAATGGAGTAGAGTTGTTTATTGGGTGATTATAGTTACCGTGGCACTCTCTATAAAGGGGGTGTTACAATCTTCCTAATTACCATTATTCCTAATTAATGATAATATCCCTTATTTTGACTAATTAAGAAAAATCTAATATAGGAATATTTTAATAACAATATTGAAATTAATATTCTCAACACTCACCCTCAAGTTGGTAAGTGAATAACATGAACTCCCAACTTGTGTGACAATGTTCAGAATTGCTCGTAAAAATGTTTGCAAGTTGGTAATGCATTGGTGCACTAAATTTTGAATTTTTCGATATGATAGGTGTGATTTATGCAGTATGATGTGATATGTCAATAACCATATTTGATAAGAATATTTGTGAATCAAACTGAGATGTGAAAGTAGAATTGAATAAGGTATTAGGAGTTAAAGACCTGCTACGTTTGTAAAAACACTGGTGTTACCGTTGAGACACATCCTAGTAAAATAACTAACTTTTGTAATTGAATATCCAGTTCAGTTTGTTGAATTGATTGCATAACAACGAAATAGAGATATCCAAGTTATTGCATTAATTGTATAGTCCCTAAATACGCATTAAATATTAAGCTTTCTTGAGTGATTATTTCATTGAACTCTAACTGTCAATCCTTTACTCTCCTACTTTTCTGTGTCAGTTTGATCACTTTGGATTTGATCTTCACTTTTTTTAGTTGTTGTAGATTTCTAATATGAATTTCTTAAATACATGTCATACCCTTGTATTCTTCCTCTGCAAATTGATATTGTAATTGTAAAGGTGGTCTTTCTACTACTCACTAGTACAAATGATCCTATCGCGTTTGTAAATACATTATTGTTATCAGTGGGACATTGGCCGAGTCAAATAAGTCATGATGTTGATATAGATAATCGACGATCTTCAATAGTAAGAACATGGCTGAATCAAATAAGCCATGATGTTGATATAGAGTCTCAACAAGAACAGTGCTTTAATACCATGTGAAAAATGAAAAAGAAAAGGAAAATATGAATGAAAGGCTATAAGTTTCATTGTATGATGAATTATATCAATGATAATTTATGGTGTACAATTTCTATGAAAAAAGGAAACAAATATATGTACATAAATATAATTAATTGTAAAAAATCATCCTAATTACTATTATTTCTAACTAATGATATTATTCCTAATTTTTACTAATTACAAATAATCTATTATACGAATAATTCAATACCAATATTAAAATTTATATCCCCAACCCCCCCCCCCCCCCCCCCTAAAGTTGGTGAGTGAATATCATGAACTCTCAACTTGTGTCGCAATGTTAAGAATTGCTCGTAAAAATGTTTTCAAGTTACTCGTAACAATTTCTATGAAAAAAGGAAACAAATATGTGTACATTAATATAATTAATTGTAAATGATCTTCCTAATTACCATTATTCCTAATTAATGATAATATTCCTTATTTTGACTTATTAAGAATAATTTAATATAGGAATAATTCAATACCAATATTGAAATTAATATTCTCAACACTCCCCCTTAAGTTGGTGAGTGAATTTATTGAACTCCCAACTTGTGTCGCAAAGTTAAGAATTGCTCGTACTGAATTTTGAATTTTTCATTCTGAATTTCTAAAATTTCTAAAGTTATATGTGTGATTTATGAAGTATGATTTGACATGTCAATAATCATATTTGATAAGAATATTTGTGAATCAAACCTAGACATGAAAGTAGAATTGAATAAGGTATTAGGAGTTAAGGACCTGCTACGTTAGTGAAAACATTGGTGTTACGATTGAGACACGATCTAGTAAAATAACTAACTTTGGTATTTGAATATCCAACTTAGTTTGCTGAATTAATTGCATAGTAATGAAAAAGAGATATCCAAGTTGTTGCATTAATTGTATAGTCCCTAAATATACATTAAATACTCAGCTCTCTTGAGTGATTGTTTCATTCAACTCTAACTACCAATCCTTTCCTCTCCTGCTTTTTTGTGGCAGTTTGATCACTTTGGATTTGATTCTTCACTTTTGTTAATTGTTGTTGATTTCTGATCTGAATTTCTTCAATACATGTCATACCCTTGTATTCTTCCTCTGGAAATGGATATTGTAATTGTAAAGGTCGTCTTTCTGCTACTCATTGTTACTTATATGTGTTCAAGTATACTTGATCTTGTTGCGTTTGTAAAAACATTATTATTATCAGTGGGACATTGGCCGAGTCAAATAATCCATGATGTTGATATAGCGTCTCACCAGAATGGTGCTCCAATACCATGTGGAAAATAAAAAAGAAAAGGAAAATATGAATGGAATGGTATAGTTCTCATTGTATAATCAATTACATCAATAATAATTTATAGTGTATGATTTCTACGAAAAAATGAAACAAATATATATACACAAATATAATTAATTGTAAATAATCTTCCTAATTACCATTATTCCTAATTAATGATAATATTTCTAATTTTGACTAATTAAGAAAAATCTAATATATGAATAATTCAATACCAATATTGAAATTAATCATCTCAACACTCCTCCTCGAGTTGGTGAGTGAATATCATAAACTCCCAACTTGTATCGCAATGTTAAGAATTATTTGTAAAAATTCTTGCAAGTTTGTCATGCGTTGATGCACTGAATTTTTAAGTTTCTGATATGATAGGTGTGATTTATGAAGTATGATTTGACATGTCAGTACCCATATTTGAGAAGAGCATTTGTGAATTAAACTGAGATGTGAAAGTAGAATTGAATAAGGTATCAGGAGTAAAGACCTGCTACGTTTATAAGAACATTGGTGTTACCATTGAGAACCGACCTAGTCAAAAAACTAACTTTAGTAATTGAATATCCAATTTAGTTTGTTTAATTAATTGCATAGTAACGAAAAAGAGATATCCAAGTTGTTGCATTAATTGTACAGTCTCTAACTACACATTAAATATTCAGCTCTCTTGAGTGATTGTTTCATTCAACTCTAACTGTCAATCCTTTACTCTCCTGCTTTTCTGTGGCTATTTGATCACTTTGGATTTGATTCTTCACTTTTGTTAATTGTTGTTGATTTCTAATATGAATTTCTTTAATATGAATTTCTTTAATACTTGTCATACTCTTGTATTCTTTGTCTGGAAATGAATATTGTAATTATAAAGGTGGTCTTTCTACTACTCATTATTACTTGTATATGTTCTGGTACACTTGATCTTGTTGCGTTTGTAAAAACATTATTGTTATCAGTAGGACATTGGCCGAGTCAAATGCGCCATGTTGTTGACATAGATTATCGGCGATCTTCAAGAGTAAAAACATGACTGAGTTAAATAAGCCATGATATTGATATAGAGTTTCACCAGGAACGATGCTCTGATACCATGTGAAAAATGAAAAAAGAAATGTAAAATATGAATAGAATGTTAAAGTTCTCATTATCAATAATAATTTATAGTGTACAATTTCTATAAAAAAGGAAACAAATATATATACATAAATGTAATTAATTGTAAATAATCTTTCTAATTATTATTATTCCTAATTAATTATAATATTCTTAATTGTGACTCATTAAGAATAATCTGATATAGGAATAATTAAATACCAATATTGAAATTAATATTCTCAACACTCCCCCTCAAGTTGGTAAGTGAATAACACGAACTCTCAACTTGTGTCGCAATGTTAAGAATTACTCGTAAAAATGTTTGCAAGTTGGCCATGTGTTGATCCACTGAATTTTGAATTTTTTGAATTTCTGAAATTTCTTATATGATAGGTGTGATTTGTGAAGCATAATTTGACATGTCAATGACCATATTTGATAAGAATATTTGTGAATCAAATCTGAGATGTAAAAGTAGAATTGAATAAGGTATCAGGAGTTAAAGACCTGCTACGTCTGTGAAAACATTGGTGTTACCATCGACACACGACCTAGTCTTATAACTAACTTTGATAATTAAATATCCAATTTAGTTTGTTGAATTAATTGCATAATAATGAAAAAGAGATATTCAAGTTGTTGCATTAATTGTACTATCCCTAACTACACATTAAATACTCAACTCTCTTGAGTGATTGTTTCATTCAACTCAAACTGTCAATCCTTTACTCTGCTGCTTTTCTGTGGCAGTTTGATCACTTTGGAATTGATTCTACACTTTTGTTAATTGTTGCTGATTTCTGATCTGAATTTCTTCAATACATGTCATACCCTTGTATTCTTCCGCCGGAAATGGATATAGTAATTGTAAAAGTGGTTTTTCTACTACTCATTGTTACTTGTATAATCAATTACATCAATGATAATTTATAGTATACGATTTCTATGAAAAAAGGAAACAAATATATGTACACAAATATAAAGGAAAATAAACCATGATATTGATGTAGATAATCGACGATCTTCAAGAGTAAGAATATGGCTGAGTCAAATAAGCCATGATGTTGATATAGAGTCTCACCAGGAACGCTGCTCTGATACCATGTGAAAAATGAAAAGAAAAGGAAAATATGAATGAAATGTTATAGTTCTCATTGTATGATCAATTACATCAATGATAATTTATAGTGTATAATTTTTGTAAAAAAAAACTAAATATATGTACATAAATATAATTAATTATAAATAATCTTCTTAATTATCATTATTCCTAATTAACTATAATATTCCCAATTTTAACTAATTAAGAATAATCTAATATAGAAATAATTCAATACTAATATTGAAATTAATATTCTCTACACGACTAAAATTATTATTACTTTTTGTAAAATTACCCAAAAATTATATTTTTCCGATAAAATGTACAAACTTTTTTTTTTATCAAACTTAGAATGCCTTCCTTTAAATTCAAATTAAGAGCTTGTACATAACAGTACACACCATTTGACAAATAAGAATAACGTCAAAGCTACGGACATTTAAATTGTGTTTGATTTGCATAATGAAATGGAACATACCGCAATAGAATAGGCATTTCTTAAAGAATCTTTCATCAAACTGGAGACAAATTCAATTCATATTCATAAATCTATACCTTAATTTGAATTTTTACTATATTTTCACTTCAAGGCAAGTTCATATATTTCAAATATAATATACAATGTTATATTATATATAAACAATGTGAAGTTAAGGAACAAATGTAAAAACTGTGTACATTATTTGTCAACAAAATGTGTACATTATTTGTCGACAAAAAAATATCTCCACGGTGCAAAATTGCATTGTGAAAATGCATAATGTATTTGCTAAATTGAAGAAAAATTCAAATCAATTTCATTTGAATTTTGACCGAAAAATTCCACATAAAATCTTTTTTGACAAGCTTAATAGATTTCCAACGCACAAGATTATATGTTGTAAATTTGCTCTTTATGCTGAGTTACTTGTTGATGAGCGAAGTCGCATTAAAATGCTTCAAATATATTGATCGGTTTTTAAGTTACGTTGAGTAGATTTAAGTGACTTTAGGTAAATGGAGAAGAAATGTTAGAATGAACTAAGCTGTGTTTGTATATATCCATAAAAATAGATAGAAAAGAATTGCTAGAATTTGGTGTATCTGAAAATGAAAAACTCAAATATTATAGCTACTAGAAAATATTAAATAAGCAGCCATTAAAATAGTAATTGATAAGCAAATCAATTATTTACATACTATAAATAATAAAAATAGTTTCCAGTATAGTCTTCATCGCCCGTGCTAAAAAACAACTCTTTTTTACTTACAGTTTCCTGTTTTGTAATTTTTTTATAAGTAAAGCGCTCTTAGTTTAGTTCGATAGAATGTGGGTCTCCAAAACCCAATATCCGGGGATCCCCCAATTTACACTAAAAATGACTTTAGGCAATGCGTGAGAGCCCACCTAATCCCTCCTGTAGCTTAGCAAGCCCATTCCAACACTATATATAGCATAAAAAGTAACAAAGGGAATAATGTAAAGACAAAAAGCATGCCTTAGGATTAGCTTGTACTAATTAAACAACAGGTCGGAGTGTGTTTGCGTTAATTGTTTACAAGCTGCTATATTTTAATCATAGGATGTTCACATGCTGCTATTTTTTTATATTTTTTTCTGAAGTAATAGGAGTTTTTTTATACAGTTTTTATGTTTTATACTTTGTTGTGTTTTACTTAGATGAATTTCTGATCAATTTATGTAAACAGTCCTAACTAATCTTGTTGTGTAAAGTCCAAAAAATACATATACCAAAAATAAAAGAATTAGAAAAAAAATAGCCTGTGGATACAAAGTCGAGTCCTGTATGACTTACAAAAATATACGTAAACTCCTAAAATTAATTTGCACGTTAAGTAACAATTTACAAGTAAAATCAAAATAATAATGACCATCAAACTAAATGTCATTTAACTTTAAGTATCAGTACGGTAATTTCCAACTTAATTGAAGTGATTATCACAATTTAACTCTTTAGGCCAATTTCTCTTGGATTTAAAATCCACTTAGTTCAGTCAAATTCTTTATGAATTTACACAAATATAAATACAATTCGGCTAACAAAAGTTTAAGAAAACATGTTCTCAATCATATTTAATAACAAAAAATAATCATTAATTTTTTTAATTAATGATAAAATTGGATTGATTCTTATCTTTCCTTTTCTTTTATTTTTAATTTTGATATATTTTGTGAGAATAATATGCATCATTTATTTTTTATCGTCCACTACACGATCGTCTTATTTAAACATAGATTTATTGTTATAACTCAATTTTGATAGTCTTACAATTAGGTTGGACTGAATTCATCTTTTAGACAAGATGATTATTGTTGTTGATCTTTTACAGTAGATACTCAAATTTATCTTCGTACAATAAGATCGTTTTAGATTTGCAATATCGATTGATGCTATGAAGCAAGCAGATTTTCGTATGGTTGCGGATAGTTGAAATCATTAGCTGGGGATTAAGAAATATAAGTTATAGTGTTTATCTTTTGCTTTTAGACCAAGTCTTGCCTAATGATATGTTTGTCTTGCAATGAAAGAAAGTTTAATGTATTTGTTCTTTGTTATATTTTTCTATCAGGTGTTTTAATTCCGGTAAACTGTTCTGATTATTTTTATTCTTTTTTAATGTTCGTCAATTTGCCAATCATGCTCATAATTATTAGCCAGATTAGTTGATTCTTCAACATGCAATGAAATTTGACTTCATCTACCTTTGTTTAAAGTAGACCTCTTAATTAGGCGGACTAAGCCGAACTCGAACCAGACTTAGTTAGGCTTTCCTTTAAAACCATCAACCCAAACCCAACCCACTCTTTAAAACTACAAGCTTCGGCCGAACTCTTAGGAAGCCCAGCCCACAAATTTTTTCCGTTGGATTCATATTAGTACAATCTACCTATGCTTCTGTTTTTAATTTAAATTTGCACCTACTTCACTTTTCATTAGTTTTATTCTTCACCTGCTACTGGAATTAATCCATATCTCTAACTAATTAATTTTAACTTCCATTTCATTGTTATCATATTCTCTTCTAGTTTTCTCAAAACTCATTTCCATATACATTGCATTTCAAAAATAATAAGGCAATATAAAAAATAATCTATATATAATTAATAAAATTACATTTATTATTTATCGGGCCGGACTTAGGTACGACCCATGAAACTACGGGCTTTTCTGGGCTCAGACCGGACTTAATTCAAAAATGAATGTCCAATCCCGGTCCATAGAACCAGAATTGAGCCGGACCCAATTAATAGCCCGACCCACAAACAAGTCTAGTTTAAAGTTATTATTTCTGATTTAATAAATTAGACTATTTCCTTCAAGAAAAAAAAATGATAATAAAAGCAAATTCAATCAACTAAACTCTCAACGTCTTTGAAAAATCTTGGATTATGCCATTCCAAGCCCACCAAAAAGTAACTAAGTACTAGTTTGACATTGCTTTCCTGAAAAGCTCTATTTCTAAGTTATTGTCTCAAAAAGTTTTGAAAATTAAAAGTAAATAGTTCCTAATTAATTAATAATAAGAGTTAAAAAATTTTGTCCAATGTCAGAATATTGAGTTCTATTAAAAATTTTAAAGTGGAGCTTTTTATGACAGCAGCTCTGACAGTAATCCCAAATACACCCTACTACCAAGAAATTCCCTAGAAGGGATGTTGCACATTATAAATAGCTTCAAAGGTATTAATAAGTTCATTTGCTACGGAAGCTGTATTGAGCTTTATCGCCCCCAAAAACCTCAAATCATTGAGTTTCTGAATCAGTTTCATTAATCATTATAATGATATTTGCCTCTTAAAAAGGTGGCATATTTCAATTGCGCCCTATAAACAAGGGAAGTGCCAAATTACAGGTTTTTTTTATACATAAATACTAATCCTTTTAAGGGGGGAAATACATTGATACACATTTTGACACGAGATCATATGAAAATTTTATGTGGGACCGAATATTTAATACCCTCAAATTGAATGTTTGACACATAAACAATACATATATTATAATAATAAAAAGTATTTGTGTCAAGCATCCAACGAAAAAAGTATTAAATACCTGATCCCGTAAAAAAAAAACCCAGTCAACATGTCGAAACACGTATTAAGGGGTTCTTTTTCCACGTCAAAGGAGGCAATCCTTTTATAAATTTCCCATCAATTTTCTTGGAGACAAATGTACATACATAATTCAATGAAGCGGCCTAATCTATGCCTCAACATAGAATTTCATAAGAATCTTCCACACAATAAATAAACATAGCCTCCATATATCATCCTTCAAACTTACACATCACTTATATTGCTTTTGAGATCTACAAATCACTTATATTGCTATTGAGGTCCTCTCCTCAAATTCTGGGCCTGAATAAGCCCATTCAACCTCTCATACGAATCACAACAAGCATGCGCATAATCCGACATTGCCCTAAACAACTCCGGCAACCTAATCTTCAAACTCCCAAGCGACTTCTCCCTCACTTGAACACAATGCCTTTGATGATCCTCTACTTCCTCTTCCAACCGTTTCTTCAAGCTCTCCACCGCAAATTGCCTCTCGGACACCGGATCCTTCCCATTCGCATCCTCCCCTCTCTCCCCCGCCACATCATCGCTCGGGCCCCGCCGTTGAATATACTTCTGATACCAATCATCGAACGCCTGACTCTTTTTCAAAAACTCCCTCCTCGTTTCCTCGCCCTTCTCCTCCAACTTCATCTCCTCTTCTTGATGGAGCTCGATAGTCTTTATAACGGCCGCAAAGGATGAAATTGCGGTTTTTGCCACCTCATCGGGGAGTTTTTCTAGGTGGTCGTGCCATGAGTGGAGAAGGGCTTGGATTGGAGGGCTTGGGGCTTTTGGGGGTGATGATATGTTTTTTTCTTTAAGGCTGCTTTCGATTGGGATTAGGTTTAGTTTTAGCCAGCTGTTGAGGATTTGGATGTACTGTTTTTGATGGGTTACGAGTTTTTCGAACTGTGTGTGCCATTCGAGGACTACAGTATGGAGTTGTTTGGTTCGTTCGTGGTGGTATTTGGTGGTTTCTTTGACCGCTTGGCTGACATCGAGGGATTTGAGGTCGGAAACTATCTTCAGCTGGCTGTCGTGGTGCGCATACATATTCGACCACATTTTCGCCATACTGTAAAAGTGAAAATTGGATGGTTAGAATCTAATTCGGTCCAATAAAAGTTCAATGAATTCATTTATACAACTGTTCATAATACATAATCACAGAAACCATATAACAAACGTGAAGAAAAATAATACACAAGAACATGGATTATTAAAGAGAGTCTTAAGACCTGAAGAATAAATGAAGTGATTTTTTCTAAGAGAAAAAATGATATTGATACACCCGAGCTGGATAAAATGGAAACAAACTAATTAATATCATAATTTTGACTCTATAACTGAAATCGGGGAAACAGAATAATTTATATTTGGTGGCTCCATGAGTAACGAGAAAATCTAGATTCATATTCGACTTTCTATGAATTTAGTAAAGTAACCTCAATCACCGACACTGCTTGAAACTTTGACAAATAGCCTAGATATCATGGCAAACTCTTTTGAATGCTAAGAAAAGATGCTAAATAAAGGGAGAAACACTAAGAAAGAACTGAAGACTATTTAGGAGGTTATCTCCGTGTCTTTTGTCAACAAACAATTTAAAAATGGAAATATCTCGACTTTTTAGAACTCGCCCAAGTCAAATAGCAGTGATTTCAAGCACTTCTTTCCACACAATGTGTATAAAAGCGCGTCGAAGTATCCATTTGGGACATGAGCACAAACAACATAGTATAAAACGATATATATCAAGTGAATGAAGCAACAAGTCCAAAAATAAAGATGTACGTACCCTTCGACAAGTTCAACAAGCTTTGGATACAATTGCTTATCACGGATATCATTAACTTCAGCAACAGTTGAGTCCATCGACTGCATATCCACAATATATCTTGTATGTAGATGACTAACCGCTGCTTTAGTTTTCTCCAACGATTCAGCACTTGCCCCACGCTTCTTCTGCTTGTTTAGAAGTGCAACCTTCTTCCTGTACTCGAGCTTCATAAGCTCACCTTGCTACACAAAACAACCATAAGCTTCATCAGCAAACAATCAATCAACACACAGAAAAAAAGAACAACCGCATTATCCATTACAAACGGGGCAAATGGGTCTTTTTGGTCCCTGTGGTTCCTCTGCTATTCATGTTACTCATTTGGTCCCTATGCTATGCAATGCGTTAACTTTTAGGCCCTGCATTGTAGAATCTCTATTGATGTAATCATGCATTGTATGCACTAAAGGGACCAAAAAGGTAATAGGTTGCATATCACAGGGACCAAATAGGTAACTTCTATATCAGAATTCAGAGGGACCAAATGAGTGTAAATGGATTATACGACATGGCCCAAAAAGGTATTTATGCCATTAAAAACGTCACCTTGACTTCATCGTAGAGCTTCTTTTCCCAAGCCAACAACTTGTCCAAAACAGTGGCGTGAGTCTCGTAATCATTGGAATCCATCTCATCTTTCCCATTTTCACCATTCGGTACACCTCTAAACGACCTATTCCATGTAATAACACGCATAACTCTAGCCGAATGATCCACATAGCCTGAAATTGTCAAGTAAACCTCAGTCTATACAGTGAGTTAAGCAAGACCCAAAAGAAAAGCTCTCAACAAAGCCTGTCAGCTGAATCCACAACCTCAAACAACATTAATATTAAGTTAACAAAACTTAGAATTTTCCCCATAATGCAGAATTTCTGTCAATGTTGGACTGTTTTACTCTTGATAGGAGAAAAAAAGGCAAGAACCTGAGATTCTCAACAAAAAGTATGCCTAAAGATCTTAAGATACCATTAACATAGCCTGCAATTGTTGATAAAAGCTCAGTCCACACTATGAGTTAAGCAAGACCCGAATGAAAAGCTATCAACACATACTCAAAACCTAAACAATAATTTCAAAAAAAAAAATTGGAATTTACCCTATAATGCACCAGTCTTGCAAATGAATACATAAATTTTTGCTTCAAATTGAAGCAAAACAATAATACCAAATGCATTAATACTGTCAAAATTCAAACTTTAATGGGGAAATTGTATAATATTATATACCTCTGTTGTCTGCAAAATTAGAGTGATAATGGAGACGAGTGGCTTCAAGCATCTTGGCAACTTCCTGTGCGTTTTCCGATGCTTTGAGGAAATGATCATCAATGGCGCTCAAAACCTGCGTTAAATTTATACTCCGAGCACCGGCGACCACCTTCTTCCCAACAACCCTAAATTCAGGCGGCGCTGTTTTTGAATGTTCAATGTGCTTCTTCTCCTTCTTAGGCACCTCCTCTTCTTCCTCCACGACCGTGGCTAGGTTTTCCACATGTTTCTCCGGTGTTTTCGGGTCAATTTCGCCGTCGCCGCCGGGGCTGTCGATCGCGCCGAATCGGACACCGGGATTTCCGAGATTTCGGAATGTGGCGTGGCTTGTATCGGAATCATCTTCAGGCTCCAAAGAGGGGCCCGACATTTCGTCCATGGTGAAGAAATAATCCCAAGACATGTTGTTTCTTGCCTCCGGCATCGGCGGCACCGCGTGATTTTCCGGCGTTCGCGGTGGGGACGACTGTGTTGTTTCGTCCGGCCCCACTTTTCCATTCGATGGGCCCCTCGGCCCGCTTAAAGTTTCGTTTTTTCCGTTCCCATTCCGACTTCTGTGATTCAATCCATGCTCCTCTTCTTCTTCATCTTCCTCTTCTTCTTCTTCCTCTGCAATAATCGAATCCATTTCCTCCCCAGGCTTCCTCTGCATCTTCAAAGGGATCTCAGGCATACTTAACGCACGCTTGATCGGACTAGGAGAAAAATTAGGCAAGGGCGGCGGCGGCGGAAAGCTCTCAATCGGAGGCGGCGGCGGCGGTGGCGGCGGCTGAGAAATCGGCTCAATCGTGGGTTCCTGGAGGTGGTGAGACTCGAGAACCTCTCCTTGAGCGTAATCACTAAGAGCAGCGCCGGTATTCTTGAGAGAAATAGTAAAGCCGGAATGGCCGGCGGCAAAGGCATTCCGGGCAGCCACCGCCTCCTTCATAAGAATTTTCCGTTCTTTACACCTCGACACAGATTCCTCATTATCCACTTTCGATTGCGCACACCCCATTTCACTGAAATCTCAGAAACCCCCAAGAAAAAGTTCGATTCTTTGAAGAAAACTGAAGACTTTGAAAAAAGGTTTGGTTGGTTTGGTTTGGTGTGGTGGTTTAACACTGAAGGGGGTGTTCTAGGTAGAGAGAGACAGAGGGTAATTTTAGAAAGGGAAAAGGGAAAGAGGTTTTTTTTTCTTTTTGTTAAATTGAGAAGATGATAATGGCGGAGAACATGATAAAGAAGAAAGAGCCAAGCTAGTACAGAGAGGTGTTGCAGAGAAGAGCCGGGCCTATGTTTTCTACGCGCTGAGAGTAGGGTTTTGGTGTCACTCGCTGGGGTTCTATTACTGGGTGTCTTTTGTGTAGGTTTTTAAATTAACGGTCACATTTTTTGAGGTGGTACTACGTCGTTTTGTTTTCAACATCGCACTTATTGTGTCGGGTCCATTAGCTAATGGCTATTTCTCTTGTTGAAAAAATTTCTCTTCTTTTGACTCTGTTTATAATCATTTATAGGTGTTTAATCTAAACATTAGTTTGATTCTGCTTTATACCCCTCCATTATTTTTATCTATTTTTTCTAATTTTTATAATACATTTTTACTATTTTTTTAATTTATTAATTAAAAAAATTATGAATTAATAAAATTTTAAGTCGATAATTAAAAAAAATTTTAATATAATAATATAAAAAATAAATTAATTATTTTAATAATAAAAATAAATATTTTATTAATTTTAATAAAAATTTTAAATTTATAAATAAAAAATTGAAGGAAGTAATATTTTATTTTAAAACTAATAGGCACTTTAGAATCAATATAAATTAAAATATAAAGTGCAACTAAATTTCACTTGTCTTAAATATGATGTTACATATTTACTGTCATTCAATTATGATTTACATCCAATAAAATCATTGATTTTTCAATATATAAATAAAGTCAATATCATAACAAAAGCTAAATAACTTCATTGGCACATTATACTAGTGATCTCAAATAAAAACTCCAAAGGACTATAGTTCAATTAATTTCTAGGAAGAATTCTTAAATTGAATTTGCAATAAATATAAATGATGGATTTTTATATATGGCACATGTTATTTAATACCTTTTTTTAATTTATCGGCTTTAATTGAGCCGTTGGATTGGAGAAGGGTATTAAATATACGTTACCATATAATTTCTCTAATTGGTGAGGGGTTGTTTGGTTGCTGCTAATTCAACAATCTTTCTTGTAAAGTTGTACTAATCAAAGTTACAAACTCGATGACAAAAATATTTCACTCAACCAACCTTCTTAACAGTATGCTTTTTATGGCAGCTGATGTTTGCTCCTTCAATGAATTGCTCTCCATAATTTAATAGTTCATGTGCTTAGAAATGATAAACGACAAATGATACAAAAAGAAATTAAATTATTACCCATGTGATGACACATATTTTCTGTGTGGTAAAACGGTTCAACTTTTTTCTTTTGTTTGATTTAAAAATAGCAGTATAGAAGAAAAAAAGGGTGCATTAGCTGAAATTGAAAAATAGTAGTATAAAACAAAATAGATGTGAACACGAGCTTTTTAGTCGCCTTAAAATGATGATGATGTTTTACTTTAAACCCTTTTTTCATCCTATTACTCTATTTTTATTGGGCCGAATCGCGTTTGGCAAGTACTTCTTTTAACCGATTTAGACCTAGGCCGCGTTCGTTTGTCACCATAATTCCCTTATAATTAATTAAAATTAATTAAAATCAGTTAAAATTAATAAAAAAATTTAAAATTAGCTCTCTTCCCTGTTCTCCCAGGATCTCGTTGGAACCGCCGCCTGCGGCAGTGTCGGCGGCAGCGCTGCCGTCGGTACGGCATGCCGCATCTGTACCACTGGTGCGGTGACCGGGCATTGTATCGGTCATCGCGTGGCTGGCACAACCTCTTTTTGTGAGGCCCTGCTTTGGCCACTCGACCCACCACACCATTGGTGTGGTCGCGGCGCTCCTTGCGCGATGATCGCGCCATTGGCGCAGTAATCGCTCTAGCGGGTAGCAGTCATATTCTGACCACTGCACGAGGACCCCGTGTTCGTCGCGCCTGTATTTTTCTCTCTCTAAAAATTCTGTTTAATCCAATTTTTTCGAGAATTTCAGAGATTCGAAGGACTAATTTGATTACTTCGACTGACAGAGGTCTATATTAAACCATTAAATCACCTAAATCATGACTTTTTGACAATTTTTTTGAAGAACAATTAATGTTTTTCCAAATTGAACATTTTTGAGTGAGAAAGCAAGAGAAAGAGGTAGAGACTTGGATTAATATATGTTAATCCGGGTTCTTAATCATTTTCAGACTCGATTACTTAGTTAAAACACTAAACTCACCTAGAAATCTTAGGTTTAAATAGATTTTTAGTGACTTTGTCTCAAATACCACCCAAATTCATCGATATTTTCATCGCTCTTTTCGTCGGTTTTTGTCACAAATCCGTCAGAAGAAAAAGCTTGTCATGGGTTGATGCGAGCCTCCAAGAGTGGATTCACGGCACAAAGGTAAAAACTCTGAGTTCCAATCTTTTCCATTTGATTATTATCGTCATTTTGCTGCTATTTTGGTTGGTTTCGGGGCTTTTCCCCGATTTCTTTTGGTATTTTTGCAAAATTCCGGCGAAAATTCGGTGACCTCACCGGTGACATTCTAATCGCACCCGTCGTCGCGGTGATCGCTAAGTGGCAGTGGTCACCACGACGCAGGTGAGGTCAGACCGTCGCTAGTGAGGTAAAACTGCTTTTCCGGCATTTTTCAGGTTCTGTTTCCCCCGAATTCAAAAAATCAAAGTTATTTCGATGTTTTAAGTCCAAATCTACTGAAATAATGTAGGAAACGATTAAAAATGTCAATAAACTAGAAATTTTGGGTGCAAAAATGCCGATTTGGCCCCGTTTAGCATTTTTCAAATCTGACCTCACCGATGACCATCTGACCGCTCGGGCGGCGCGGTCACCGCTGCCATGGTAGCGGTCAGATTCTCATCCTAGGGGTCAAACCGACAAAAATGCCAAAAGGTCCCTATTTTGTGTGTTTTGTCCATGTTTTATCGTTTTCTTGTATTTTTGACCTCGTTTAAACCCCAAAATATTCCTATAAAAAATTATAAATGTTTGGGAATAATTAAAATAATTTTTAATCTATTTATTTAATTTATTTATTTATTTAGTTAAATAACTATTAAAATGCCTAAAAATGTGATTTTAGCTCTAAAAATTCGTAATGAATCATTTCTTTCCAAATAAAAATCCGATAATTAACCAGAAATTATTCACGCCTTGATTATGTATGTTAATGAGTGTTTTACCATGCTACGTGCCATATCTGTGCTAACTGGTATTTGAATGCAACTAGATTAGGTTAGATGTATGTTAGGCCTTCAGATATCGTTTATTTTATCGCATAGAAAAATGTATAGGATTTGTCAAAGCCCTGTAATAATTATTTATTTCCTGCTTTTATTTATTTATTGCTTTTTGCATGATGCGCTGCGTGATGAATGACCAATTATTAACCAAAAATTCTAAAATAGGGGATTTAAATCACATAAGAATGAAAGAAACTTTTATTGAAAAATAATTGATTTGATTTATACAATGAAGAATAGACAACATCATCCGAGCTTAGAATCTCTAATTGAGGTGCGGTCTACCACCCAGTGGGAAAATCGTACCTGAAAATTCCGAGCTGAGCTGAATTGGGTGGCGACTCTATCTTAAGGACGAGATTCTGATCTTGTCTCTTTTAATACATAAATATCAACTTTAACATCATTTTCATTAATTTTTATCACGCCCTCTAAAATCAAGGATCAATCCTTCGGCTTGCTTCACCGCATCCACCTATTTTTAAAAAGGCTCGCCCGCTCACAATGGCGACTCTGCTGGGGATCATCCTTTTAACTTAAAAATTCTTTCCATTTCAAAATTTGTTAAAAGATTTGATGGTGTGTCGAAATCATTTTGTAAATAAAAAATTATTTCTTTCTTATACCTTTTTTATCCATCGTGTAGATTAGAGGACTCTAGGTTAGGGTGCCCATTTTTTCACCCCGTGAAGCTCACTTGTATCACTCATGCCCGCTAGGAATCGGGGATACTTTGTGGGTGGATCACTCGTTTCATCCAACACTTTAATTCCCGCGATAGCACTCATTTGAGGAGTGGTTGAGTTACATGGAATCAAGGTAAACGAGAGCCTTCTACATCATTATCAATTTGAGAATAATGACCGCGTTAGATAAGCCATATCAAATTCCCCTTAGGAATCACCAGAATACGCATGTTTTAGAATCAGGTCGCATACTCTCTTGCCATTTGTTGGCGTTAGACTTAAGCCCCAGATTTTTTTGAGCGGCATTACGCGGGAGTCATAAGGTTGGAAGAGGCTTCGCTTCTTGTATGCTATTTGTGTTGTGCTCATTCATGCAAAGTCCATGCATACGCCCCTTGGGGATGACTTTTACTTTATTCTTTCACTTACCTCTACTCTCCCTTCGCTTGAAGGGGGAATTTAACAAAATGCCTAAGATCGTTTGGGGCCCCGAGGAACCATACCTAGTTTGTTAAGGAATAGCAAGGGATTCACGTGTCTAATGTATTTTAGGGATAAGCTTTGCATCATAAGCCCTTCTACTCTCTATCCCTCTAAACCACTGTGTGTATATAACATTCACAACTCGAGTAAATGTATAAACCATTCATTTCATTCATGGCTCATTCTTGGGCTGATCAGCTTCTGATTTTAAAGCTAGGTCAAGACATCCTCATTGTCATAGTCTAGTTTGGCTCAGACTCGATCATCGTTTAGATCGCTGTTCTGTGGGTATGACTTCAGTCTTAGAATCAGTCTCAAGCTCAATTTCAGACTCTAGTTTTGTCTACAATGTCTGATTTGCTACCAGTTAGTGGGATTCCATTTGAGAGTACTTCTCCTCCTCCTCTTCCTCTGCCTAATCAGGGACAATCTCCTTTGGGTACTGAAATCACCAGTGCCATGGCTATGTTCTTCCGATCTGAATTGTTTCACACTATTATTCAAGAGAAAGTTTGCTCTGTTTCGGTAGAGGAAAGGAATGCTCAGGGGCCATCAGGCCCGATTACTCAAGCTTAGGGACAGTCAGAGGTTATTCTAAATTTGTCAGTTTAGAATGGGCTAACTCAGTTTCTATCCATTCAGATGCCATCTTCAGGTCAGATTATCTCACCAAATCAGCCCATCCATTCGAGTCAGTTCTAGTTTGGTCAGAGCTCCACTTAATAACCTCCATCCTTTACTCCCTCGGTCATCACTTTCCCTACTTAAAGTTCTAGACCAGCCACTCAAACACCTCTGTCATTCTCTCCATTAACCATTGTGTCCCCTCCTTAAGACACAAGGAAGATTATTCATACTTTAGTTTTCCCCGCTTTTTCAAGGGGTTTTACTCCTCAAATGACTGTACCTTTAAGTGGTTTTACCCTTCCTCCAAAACCCCTAATGTCATTTGCACCTTCTTCTTCCGATTTCACGATCTCTCCAAGGGGGACTATCTATCCTCAAAACCCTTTTGACCCCAACTACTAAGCATGTCCCCATGTTTGAACTCCATCGCCATCGCCACCGCCACCTTTCCAGTTTGGCTCCACTTTTGCTCTGAATGACCATGTCACACATTTTCCAAGTGTGACACAATCGACCAGGTCATGCAATCTCCGAGCATGACACCTGAAATAGAGGCGCTTTTGAGATAGCTTATGGCCATAAATGAAAAGAAGAAAGAGGAAGAGTGAGATGAGGATTGGGTCCCAAAGAATTTCACCATGCTGATAGTTGAAGCTTACATTGGTGAGGGTCCCCCTAAGTCTCACATTGTGATGTATGAAAGAGTTATGCAAGTTTAGAAGATTAGTGATAAGGTTCTGGCAAAGCTATTTCCGTGCACTTTAGGTGGACCAGCTCTTGAATGGTATAACACTCTTCCTATTGATGTGGTTCTCGATTGGAAACTTCTTTCTGAGGCTTTAATCTCTCACTATGGTTTCAACTCAACCATGGAAACCACCATCCAGCATCTTGAGGCCATGAAGCAAAAACAAGGAGAGACTTTTAAGTCCTATTTTAATAGGTGGATGACCACTCAGGTGCTTCTTAAGCAAAAGCTTAGCTTGAAGGAGATGATCCCGAAGCACATTGATAGGTCTCTCCCGATCTTTCACAAGGAGATGAAAACCGATGCATACAAGTCTTGTAATCAAGTGTTTGAAAAGGCCCAAAAGATTGATAGAAGGGAAGAGAAAGAGAAAGCTAACAAGCTAAGTGACGACAAACCCTAGTTTAATTAGAAAAATAATTTTGGAGCTTTAGAAGTTGCTCTTGTCCCGGCCGAGGAGAAGACACCTACAGTTGAAGTCATCACTCAAGAGAGTATCTCAACAGTTCAATCTGCACCTATTGAAGCACTTGCTCAGAAAGCATTCATGTCTCTAAGTAAACTCCCTCTTAGTGTCATTTTTGCCAAGTTGCGAGAGACATGCATGCTTAACCTCTTCGTGAATATCGTTCTCCTATGCCCGAGGAAAAAGGGAATTTATCGCTATCATGTTCAGGTAGGGCACAAAATAAATCAATGCAAACCTTTGGGCAGGGCCATTTGGCACTTAGTGAGAGAGGGGAAAGATGGAGCAGCTGGCTAAGAAGTCAAACACTACAGAAAGTCAAGAATCTTGCAAGGTGTTTAGTGAATGAAGAAGATAATTTATCAGCCAAACAAGAAAGAGTTCTGGGTCTTGACCTTTAAAACCTACCAATGAAAGCTACTAAGGGTGCCTACTCTACCACCACTAATCAAGACCCTCCGCCTGTGGATGATGACTATCTATGATGTAATTTTCTTTTTCTAGTATTTAGATGTGAATAAACCTGCCTTTTAAGGCATTTTAATTCAATGAAATACTCTCATTTTGCTTATTTGCTTGATGTTTCGCCCAATGGGTCCATTCATTCATTTAATCATAAGTATAATTTGTTCAGTATTCATGATGTTTCCCCGATTGAAATAAATTTGATTATATAATATAACCTAAAATGGTAACCATTTTGTTGAACCAATCACGAGTTGGACTGACTCAGTGGATGACTCAGTAGTGCTTAAAGTTTTGATCATAACAATTAAGTTAACAATGGGATACTTAAATCAATAATGATGATAAAATAAATAGTCTATGGTTGTAAGGGAGTTAGTAAATTTAAGGGTAGAATTTCAAGTCTCCCTCTGACCTAGCTATTTAGTTTAACTCTGAGCTGTTTCTGGGCTGAGTATCTACTTAGTCGCAGACTTAGTAATATTCACTCAACGCTTGATATTTAGATTTTATTTCAGCTGTATGCTATACAATATATCATTTCCTGAGTTTCTTTAAGTCTATCAACGCTACTGACTTTACCATTTAAGGTAAAAAGGTATCTTAGGTTTTAGTGTTGCTTTTTACAGGAACATTAATGAGACAAAGACAAAAAGAATTAATGCCTTGACAAGACACAAAATTATGAAGAAAATGACAAAGTCTTAAAAAGCAAAACTGCAAAAAGTCTTTTGCCAATTTGGGCAATTCTGCAGATCTACCAACCTAGTATCACACGCTCTGCTAAATGTCCGAATGCCAGAGGGAATGGGAGGATGCCACGTAGCAAGTCAGTGTGAGTTCTCTCGAATGGAAGACTGGCATCAAATAATAAAGAATTCAAATTAGAGCTCAAATTTCAATCTAACGGATTGAAATGTATTTCATAATGATGCAATTCTATCTCTTAACGGATTGATTTGAAGAAGTAAAGGGTGAATTATTGAGCTGTCAACTTTAGAAGATGCCAAGATAAGTTCAACAGCTACTTTCTCAATCCATCTGTAAAAGGAGCAAGAAGGCAAGCATTAGAACTTGGTGATTATACCTGAATTTCTCAAGAAGCTAAACTCTATCAAAACCCAAGCTTTAAAAGAAGTTCAAACAAGAAAGCACAACTCAGCTAGAATCTACTTTAGAACAAGAGAGAATAGTATAGATCAATCAATTGTAATATTAGATCATTTATAAATGGATCAACGTTTTTATAAGTTGAGTCCAGCTCTTGTTTAGACTCCTTGTAAGTTGCTGATAGAAGAGGGTATTCTAGTCAATGGGTGAGCGATTGCAATTTGGAGGGTACTTACTGCAATTGGGAAATTCATGAAAGGCTTCTCCACCTAGGGTAAAGGAGTTGAAATTAGTGGGTTAAAGCCGAGATAGTCTCTCAGGATTGGATGTAAGCACAGGCTGCCGAACCATTATAAAATCTCAGTGTTCTTTACTTTACCCCTTTTTCAGTTTTCACTCAGCGAGCTGACCTCACTCAGCGGAGCAAGCCAATATCGCAAAAAATTTTCATTAATTCTTGAGTTCACCCCCTTCTGACTCAATGAGTATATGTATAGGGACCAATAAGTGGTATTAGAGTGGTTCTCATTTCACAAATTCACAATCTTTGAGACAAAGACCATGGCGTACAAAGGAGAATCCAATGGAAAGGCTCAAGTGTATATTCTGCTGAAGGCATGTCAGTCACCAAGCCTCCAATATTCAATGGAGGGCATTATACTTACTGGGAGAACAGAATGACTAATTTCATTCTGTCCCAGAGTATGCATGCTTGGATGGCTATTGTAGAAGAGCCATATATTCCATCACATGTGAAGAATGGAGTATGAGTTGACACGTACTCTACTAAATGGGATAATCAGGACTTAGCCAGACTAAAAGAAAATGCAGTTACTATTAACTATCTTCATTGTACTCTTAATGCTATTGAGTTTAATTGCATTTCAGGATGTGAGACAGCCAAAGAGATATGGAAGAAGTTGGAAGTAACTTATGAAGGTACCGACAAGGTGAAAGAGTCCAAGATCAATATCCTTATGAGGGATTATGAATGGTTTCATATGAAGCCCAATGAGGATATTTCTAACATGAACACCAGGTTTATGAATATAGTCAATGAGCTGAAAAGACTTGGCAAGACCTTCACAGAAGAAGAGACTATCAAGAAGATCCTTAGAAGTTTGACTCAAGATTGGGAAGCTAAGAAGAGTGCTATTGAAGAGGCTCATGATTTGAAGACCTATAAGTTTGATAAGCTGATTGGAACTCTACTGACGCATGAGATGTCTTTGAAGCAATATGAATATGGGTCTAAGAAGCATAGGTCCAAAGAAAAGAGAGCTCTAGCAGAGCTATTGTTCTGAAGAAGAAGATACCTTTGAGGAAGGATATCCAGAGGACAGAAAAGAAGAGATAGCTCTAATGACCAAGAATTTCAGAAGATACTTGGGAAAAGATAAGAACTTTTAAAAGTTTAGGAAGACAGCCAAGTATAAGTAGGGAGCAGTCGATAGACCACGAAAGGAATTCAATAAAGAGCATAACAAGGATATCAAATGGTTTGAATGTGGAAAGAAGGGGCGTATTCAGTCGAGCTGTCCTAAGGCCAAGAGGGACAAGTTCAAAAAGAAGGAGAGTAAGAAAGCCCTTGCTGCTACCTAGAGTGACTCTGAAAAAGAGTCATCATCCTTAGATGAAGAGGCATAAGATTTTTCCAATGTGTATCTCATGGCCAAGGATGATCTAGTCCACTTAGAGTCAGCTAACCAACCAACTACTTCTACTGCCAGACAATCAGCTGACCAAAGCAGAGATAAAGGAAATCACTCCGAGGTAAATTTTGAACCCCCTTTATCTTCAGATGTGCTTGCCACAGTACTCAATGATGTTATTAATGTGACTAAGAAGTCAACCAAATACATCAAAGTACTTCAGAGGAGGAGTGATGATCTAGAAGATGTTAATTCTTCTACCTCACTTGATATCCTATGTCTGATGGATAAAGCTGAATACCAAAATGGATATAACAGTAAACTCACTAAGAAATTGGATGAGCTAGCTACTGAATTAACAGCTTTGAAAAAGGTGCGGGTCTTTCCTCAACCATGTAGGAATACTCAGAGTAACCGCACTCATACTCTAAGAAGGTTTCTCAAAAGAGTAAAGTGAGCAGGCCTAATCCTAAGGCCGCCTATAGTTTTTGTGGTAAGCCAGGAAATGCAACAGTCATGTGTAGGCACAAAAATGGTTACTATAATGAGTATGACTGGTCAAGGATGACCACCACTAACAAGGGAGGACCCAGCCAAAAAAAGCGTGGGTACCTAAGAAAACTTAACTGTTTTATAGGTGAGCCTGAGATCCACTGATGACAGAAGAATGTAGTATCTGGATAGTGGATGCTCGAGTTATATAACAGGTGATGAAAAGCAATTCATCACATTGGAGTGAAGAAGAAATGGAAGTGTCAGTTTTGGTGACAATAAAAAGGGAAAGATTGTTGCCAATGGCACAGTGGGAGTCAAGCCTTCAATTGATAATATGTCTCTGGTGAAAGGCCTAAAGTTCAACTTGCTAAGCATGACTCAGCTATGTGACAAAGGCAGGAAAGTGATATTTGACTCAGCGGGCTGCTCAGTCATTGATGGTAACTCTGACCAAACTGTTCTTTATGCTCCTAGAATTAATAATGTTTATATGTTTGATTTATCCCCCGACTCTAATGATATATGCTTAGTTTATAAGGAGAAAAACTCATGGCTGTAGCACAGAAGGTTAGGACATATCAATATGAACAATCTGTCTAAATTAGCCAGAAATGAACTTGTTGAGGGATTACCTAATCTAGCCTTTGAAAAAGATAGACTCTGCTCAACATGCCAACTTGGGAAACAATTTAGGAAGACCTTTAAATCATTAGCTGATATATCTTTTTCTCGTCCCTTTGATCTTCTACACATGGATTTGTTTGGGCCTGTTGTGCCAAAAAGTCTAGGTGGAATTATGGCTGTAGATGATCTGACCAGGTTCACTTGGATTGTCTTACTAGCAAGCAAAGATGAGACATTTGAATCATTCTCTAGGTTGGCTACCCAGGTCATGAATGAAAAAGACCTTAAAATTAATAAAATCTATAGTGACCATAGAAGAGAATTCGAATCAGGCAGTTTGAGGAATTCTGTTCTAAGCATGGTATTGACCACAATTTTTCTGCCTCTCATACACCTCAGCAGAATGGGGTTGTTGAGAGAAAGAATCACACTATTATGGAGATAGGTCATTCTATGCTAAGTGATAACAATCTACCAAATTATTTTTGGGGAGAGGCTATTAACATAGCTTGTTACATTCTAAACAGGGTTTTAATTCACCCAGTTTTGAACAAAACTCCTTATGAATTTTGGAAAAGGTGCAAGCCCAAGGTTGGTCATCTCAAGGCTTTTGGTTGTAAATGCTTCATATTAAACACTAAAGACCAATTGGATAAATTTGACCCCAAGGCTGATGAAGGAATCTTTCTAGGTTACTCAACATAAAGTAGGGCATACAGAGTGTATGTCAAGAGGACTGACATCTTAGAGGAGTCCATGCATGTAGATTTCGATGAAAGTAACCATGCAGGTAGAGAAGCCAGTGGTGATGAAAGAGAAAAAGGACAAGTCAGCGGATTAGTTAGTTTGCCTATTATTATTCCTGATCCAGCACCAGAAAAAGAAAATGAAGAGGTTAACTTGGACCAATCAATCAACTTTGGTGATGATGTGGATGCTCAACCAATAACAGTAGCTCAGCGAGCTGATCCTGATCTACCAAAAGAAGTCAGAGCAAGGAGAGATCACCCAGTTGAAAAGATTATTGATAGTGTGCAAAATCCAGTGCTGACTAGAGGTCAGCTAAATAGAATGATGAGCCATTTAACATTTGTATCATTGATTGAACCAAAGAAGTTTGAAGATGCTGAGTTTGATGACAACTGGATGATTGCAATGCAAGAAGAGCTAGACTAATTCAGAAGAAATGAAGTTTGGGATTTGGTGGAGAAACCCAAAGGAAAGTCAATCATAGACACCAAATGGGTTTTCAAGAATAAGCTAGATAAAGCTGGAAATGTTGTCAAAAACAAGGCCAGACTAGTTGCTCAAGGCTACAATCAACAAGAAATCATTGATTATGGAGAAACATTTGCACCAGTAGCAAGACTTGAAGCCATAAGAATCCACTTTGCTTTTGCATCTCATATGAAATTCAAGTTGTTTCAAATGGACATAAAGAGTGCATTTCTTAATGGTTATATTCAGGAAGAAGTCTACGTCAGACAACCCCCTGGCTTTGAAGATCCAAAGTATCCAGATCATGTCTTCAAGCTAAAGAAAGCTCTATATGGACTAAAATACGCTCCAAGAGCTTGGTATGAGAGACTGACTAACTTTTTAATCAGCAAAGGTTATGTTAGAGGAAAAGTAGATACAACTCTGTTTATCAAGAAGAAGCATCAAGATGTGTTGCTAATCTAAATATATATTGATTATATCATATTTGGAGCAATTGATGAAAAGCTATGCAAAGAATTCAGTCAATAGATGAAGAAGAAATTTGAAATGTCAAGGATGGGAGAGCTTAATTTCTTTCTTGATTTGCAAATCAAGCAAGGCAAAGATGGAATCTTCATCAGCCAAGCCAAGTATGCCAAGGAAGTTCTCAAGAAGTTTAACATGGATAGAGCCAAGCCAATGTCAACACCCATGGCCACTGATACTATTTTGAGTAAAGATGAGGAAGGTAAACATAGAGAGAGTAAGCTCTATAGAGGTATTATTAGTTCTCTACTTTACTTAACTGCTAGTAGGCCTGACATTCAATATGCTATATGTTATTGTGCAAGATATCAAGCTGACCCCAGACAATCTCACTTAATATGCTGTATGTTATTGTGCAAGACATCAAGCTGACCTCAGAGAATCTCACTTAGCTGCTGTTAAGAGAATTCCCAGGTATTTGCTAGGCTCTACTGATGACGGATTATGGTATCCAAGTAATGCAGATTCCACTTTGAGAGGATATACAGATGCTGACTATGGAAGAGACAAACTTGAAAGGAAAAGTACCACAGGAGGTTGTCATTTCCTTGGTGATTTTCTAGTTACATGGTATAGCAAGAAGCAGAATTCTATGGCTCTTAGCATAGCTGAGGATGAGTATATGACTGTAGGAAGTTGTGTAGCACAACTGCTATGGATCAAGCAGCAACTGGAGGATTATAGTATAAAGTCAAATTGTCTTAAAGTCATATGTGATAACAAGAGTGCAATTGACCTATCCAAGAACCCAGTTCAACATGGTAAGATGAAGCATGTCAATATTAGACATCACTTCATAAGGGATCATGTGCTAAAAGGAGAATTCAAGCTCACCTACATTCCTACTGAAGAACAGCGAGCTGACATATTCACAAAGCCTATTAGAAAGGATCAATTCAACATGCTCAGACAGCTAATCGGAATGTCCAATCTAATTTGAAGAAATACACCCCACTTTGACCTATTCTGGAGCTGACCAATCTAGGGTACACTCTGAGCTTCAGCGAATTAGTTAAGTATTTCTTTTGCTGCTTGAATTATGGATACGTCATTAATTACCACCAGTTATCTTTCTAATTTAAACTTAATAGAAACGGTAGCAAGTTATAAAATGATCCATATTCAGAGCAGTTATCCCATGTTTCTCGCGCTCATTTATCCTACAGTACATGTTATGCAATCTAACTGATAAATCTTAAGACCATGGATTATGAGTCCTAAAAGTAGGTTTGCAGGTTTAAGCAAAGTGACTTTGGCTATTTAAGGAGAAATTCAGAAAGAGGAAAGGTTACTTTACTAAATTCCTTTCTCTGCAGTTTTCTACCTAAATCCCTAAAATCTCTAATCTTTATCAAAGTAATTTGCAATGACGAGCACATCAGGGAGGAAATCTGAACTTTTTGTGAGAAACAAGAAAGATACTTGCTGGATTACAACACAAGATCATATTGCTCAAGTAGCTGTTGGATTCAACAAGAGAGAGAATCTTCATATCCCCACTGGGATAAAATATATCCCTACAGAATGGTGTTCTATGGAGAAAATAGAAGTGGACAGTCCAATGGTAGTAGATCTGGTAAGTTTCCACAGGAATAAGAGATTTGGAAAATGGGCGCGCCAGCATTATTTTAGAGGTTTCTTTGAACTTCCAAACGGCTGCTATGAAGAAATTGTCTTGAGATTCTTCCATGGAATCCATATGGTAGAAGGTTGGAAGGATCTTTTCATGACTACCATGATGGGGAGAAAAGTATATGTTACTCCCAAGCTAATTGCAAGGCTGTTAGGGATTCGCGAAGGGGAATCAGGCTGAGAGTGATAAAGGACAAAGAGCATGTAGACATTCCCATAGATTATGAGATCCTATAAGATTACAAGTCTGGTGAACTGATTGCCTCAATGTTCACAAAGGAAGGGAAGCAAGCCCATGAGCTTGTTACCAAGGTTCTGTTGCCCAAAATAAGCTCTGGGGAGCTGCTAAAAATTTAAAAGGGTGTTTGTGTATCCTTAACGCATAGGATGAGTATCAATTGGCCTCTAGCCATTTTGTACAAATTTTTGAAGGTTACCAAGCATTTGGTATATGGGCAACTTGTGATGGAAATCTACAGAGCCTATGAGCTCGACATGGAAGGATGGACAGTAAAGAATAATATTCAGCTGAAGATAATCGAGTCCAGGGTACTCAGTAATGCCCATTTTTATGGACTCAGAGCAAATGAGAGACCCTAACATAAAGTACATAAAGCTGAAAAGAGGGGAGGTTAGAATGTAGGATCCCAAGGCTATCATGGAAATGAAGCCTATCCAGCCCCATGAAGAAGATCAAACTTTGGATTCCTTCGTGGCCAGTGAGCTTGAGCGAATTACCAAGCTCAGAGCTAAGAAGGGAGAAGAAGTTCCTGAAAAGTAAGGAGGAAATAAGGAGGTGAAGAAGGATTCTAAGAAGGCTAAGAAAGGAGGCTCAGTATCCTCTATTCTTGTAGTTGCCCAAGTACTTAAGAAGATAAGATTTACAAAGAGAACTAAGGAAAAGAAGGTCAAAGAGTTGACTCCAAGAGAGATTGAAGAAGAAAAGCTAGCTAAAAAAGAATTAAGGGAAGAGATGCCCTTAAAGAGGGAGAAGAAGAGGAAGGTAGATGTTGCTCAGTTGGATGAGGTGACCACAAAGGGAAAGGAAGCTACATCAGTTCCTATTCCCCAAGTAGATCAGCCTAAGAAGAAGTTAATGGTGAAAAGAGGGACTTGAGTAGTCCAAGATCTTGAAGAATCTGAGAGAGTGAAAGCTACTGAGGAAGAGAGAATAAGGAAGAAGTAGGAGGAAATTGAAGCTATAATCAGAAGAAAGGCTGAGGAAGTAGCAGCTAAAGCTAATCACTAAACAGATTTTGCAAAATGTTTTAGATAGCTTGGCTGAGAGGGAAGTACCAGATGTGGTAGATAAGATGATAGGAGCACTTGAGGGAATTGAAATTCAAGAAGAATAGGAGGAGGAAGATGAAGTTGTAGAAGTGGAGGCTGTAGAATTTGATGTGCTAAACTCTGACCAGCAAGTCACTCTGACTGCTGAGGATGCTAAGGAAGCTAGAAAGGAGAGGAAAAGAGGGGTGTTGAAAAGAATGAAGATTGTGATAGATGAGGATGAAGGAGACCTCGAAGATAAGGAGGAAGAGGAGAATGTAGTTGAGCACAGAACTCAGTTGACTGAGGATTCTCTAACTCAGGTCAGCAAGTCCGCTGTTGAAGGTGCTGTGGAAGAGAAGGAGGAAGAATCCATAGAACCTTTTACTTTCCCAAACACATCAACTGAAACACCACTCTCACCTACACCAATTTTTGCCTTACCCCTACTAGAAAGCCAAACCCCATCCATATCCAACTCAAACCAAAACACCCAAGCCTCTGACCAAAATAACCTAGACTCTGATCAAAGAGCCATTATCCCATTCCTATCACCAATAGGATCTCTAATGGATGAATCTTTACTTTTGAAAGGACCCCTCAATTGTCAGAGGGCCTTCAATTATTGAAGAGATTCTTGAACAACCACAACAACCTCAACAGCTATAACTTCAACCCCAATTCAACCCCCAAGCCGAGCTTTTGGGAGATATAAGGAGAATGGGGAGAGTACGATTTCCAGAACTGAGGACTGATGCTGAGATTGATACTGAAATAGCAAAATCATTATTGTCTGAGGAAGTCTTGAGGAGGATTATAAAGGCTATAGAGCCAATGCAAGGATTTATGGAAGCAGTTGAGGAGATGAAAGCACACTTCAAGTCTGTTCCTACTCAATTTTCCTTGGAAAAGGCAATAGTTTCCCATGTATTGCCTATATTATCTATTACAGGTAGGCAGGCTAGAGGATTAAAGTTAGAAGTTGCAGAGCTCAAGAAGCAAATGACAAAGATCTATGAGAGCAACTGCAAAGTGCTTAATGATGAGAGGGACTTTAGGAATTCTATGATTGATAAAGTCAACCCTCTGTTGGAAGCTATGCTGAAGTTACTTAATGGATATAGCATACTCAGCAAGGAAAATGAAGACAACATAGCTCTTTTAAATGTTGTAGTTGATGGTATTAATGCTCTGATCACAGTAGTAACCAGGAAGCATGGTTTATCTACTGAGCTGAAGACTGTGAAGTATAAAATGCTGAAAAGAGTAAGAGACTCAGAGGGAGCTATGCTTAATGCCCTAAAGAGGTTGAATATTTCAGATGCTCTGAGCAGTGACATTGTTATGGCAGATGCTGAACTAGAGCCTACTCTTCATCAGAAACTTGGTCATATGAGAGACCAAATCAAGCAACTTCAAGAAAATGTCATTAACGATGGAGAAGCCATTGATAAAATCCATGATGAAGTCACTACTCATATCAGGAGCACTCCTATCCTGGAGCGAATTCTCAGAGAAAATAATCAGGCTAAGGCTCTGGCCAGTCTGACCTAGATATCCAAGGAAGGACTGAGTGCTCAATATCAAGTCAATCTCTCTCAATCCCGCACTTTGGTAGGTTTATTCGCCTTTCTCAGAGAGCAAGATGCCATATCTCAGGAAATTTATGAGCTGTTAGTGCAAAATTTTTCAACCAATGTCTATGATCAGCTCAAAAAAGTTGAGGCATCTTTAAGATCATTTGATCATCGAGCCCAAGCCATTTTTGATGCAATGGTAATGGGAGAGAAGGATCGCGAGAAGCATGAGAAGGAGGGAAAGGAAAGAGAGCAGAGGATTGCTGAATTTTAATACAACCTATCTAAGGATCTGGAGCGCTTACAAAGAGAATATCGCGAGAAAAGAAAGAGGAAAGGCAAGGAGATGGCGCTGCCTAAAGAAAAGAAGACTAGATGGGATCAGCAAGCGTATGAAGAAAGGAGAGCAAATTTAGGAGCCCCGCCTATACCAAAGGATTAGAATAGAATTTTTGTAATCGTTAGAGCTCAATGTAAAACTTAGTATAGGTTAACTCTTGGTTATATGTACTCAAGTTATTAATTAATGAAAGATTACATATTCTGTTCTAAGTTAAGATCTTCTTAACTTTATATATTTTATGCTACATATATATGCTCCGATCCTTTGTAGAAATATATGAGAAGTATTGAGGGGTGCTGAACTCAGAAGATTCAAGAATTATGGGGGAGTTAGCATTCACTCTGATCCTATTAAAGATGGTGAACACAGACATATCAAGCATAAGTATAAGGTAACCCTGATCTAAATATTTAATTGATTTAATTCTCGCTTAGTTAATTGCCATTGATCAAAATGGGAGAGATTGTTTAACTAAGCACGAGTTGGACTAACTCAGTAGATGACTCAGTAGTGCTTAAAGTTTTGATCATAACAATTAAGTTAAGAATGGGATAATTAAATCAATAATGATGTTAAAATAAATAGTCTATGGTTGTAAGGGAGTTAGTAAATTCAAGGGTAGAATTTCAAGTCTACGTTGACCTAGCTATTTAGTTTAACTCTGAGTTGTTTCTAGTCAGAGTATCTACTTAGTCCCTGACTTAGTAATATTCACTCAGTGCTTGATATTTAGATTTTGTTTTAGCTGTGTGCTTTACGATATATCATTTCCGCTGAGTTACTTTAAGTCTGTCAACGCTGCTGACTTTACCATTTAAGGTAAAAAGATATCTTTACTTTTAGTGTTGCTTTTTGCAGGAACATTAATGAGACAAAGACAAAAAGAATTAATACCTTAACAAGACTCAGAATTATGAAGAACATGACAAAGTCTTCCAATGCAAAGCTGCAAAAAGTCTTTTGCCAATTTGGGTAATTCTGCAGATCTACCAACCTAGTATCACGCGCTCTGAAAAATGTCAGAATACCAAAAGGAATGGGAGGATGCCATGTAGCAAGTCAGCGCGAGTTCTCTCTAATAAAAGACTGGTGTCAAACGTCAAAGAATTCAAATTGGAGCTCGATTTTCAATCTAACGGATTAAAATGTATTTCACAATAGTGCAATTCTATCTCTTAATGGATTGATTTGAAGAAGCAACGGGTGAATTCTTGAGCTGTCAACTTTAGAAGATGCCAAGATAAGTTCAATGGCTACTTTATTAATCCATCTATAAAAGGAGCAAGAAGGCAAGCGTTAGAACTTGGTGATTACACCGGAATTTCTTAAAAAGCTAAACTCTGTCAAAAGCCAAGCTTTAAAAGAAGTTCAAGAAAGAAACCATAACTCAGCTAGAATCTGCTTTAGAAAAAGAGAGAATAGTATAGATCAATCAATTGTAATATTAAATCATTTATAACTGGATCAACATTTTTATAAGTTTAGTCCAGCTCTTGTTTAGACTCCTTGTGAGTTGCTGATAGAAGAGGGTATTCTAGTCAGCAGGTGAGTGATTGCAGTTTGGAGGGTACTTAATATAGTTAGGAAATTTGTGAAAGGCTTCTCCGCCTAGGGTAAAGGAGTTGAGATTAGTGGATTAAAGCCGAGACACTCTCTCAGGACTGGATGTTAGCACAGGCTACCGAACTAGTATAAAAATCTCAGTGTTCTTTACTTTACTGCTTTTTTAGTTTTCACTCAGCGACCTGACCTCACTCAGCGGATCAAGCCAATATCACGAAAAAGTTTCATTAGTTCTTGAGTGAGTCATTCCCCCCCCCTCTGACTCAGTGAGTGTATGCATAGGGACCAACCCATTTCTAATGACCTAACTTCTAAAAAAAGAGAGATAATTAGAGTGCCAAAAACAATGATAACGCTTTCAACTTATCGCGCATGAACATGATTGGGATTTGATCACCAGGCAGTTGAACATTGTGTTCTGGCACGTAAGTAAAAATTCCACCCGATTGAGACCAGAATGTGTCGACAAGGATAAGGTAGAGGTTTCCAAGTTGATCGAAGCCAAGCATGTTGAAGTTGTCAAATACCCGACCTGGTTACCTAATATAATCCTAGTCACCATGAAAGATTGAAGGGTAAGGGTTCATATGGATCACCAAAGCTTGAACAAGGCTTCACCAAATGATGACTTCCCTCTTTCGCATATGGATGTGTTGATTGGCAGTGCCGCTAGGGCTGCAACATACTCATTCATGGACGGATTCTCGAGGTATAATTAGATTATTTTGGACATGGTCGATAAGGTTAAGACAGCTTTCATCATAGAATGGGGGGGGGGTCCTCTATTACCGAGTCATGCCATTTGGTCTGAAGAATGCTGAGGTAACCTATAAACGAGCCGTCACTACTCTCTTACACGATATGATTCACAAAGAAGTGGAGGTCTACGTTGATGATATGTTGGTTAAGTCTCCTACCAGGGAAGAGCGCCACTCGACTTTGGATAAGTTTATGACTCATATTGAAAAATATAACTTACGTCTTAATCTAAAGAAGCTTATATTTATGGTGACATCAGGATAACTCTTGGGTCATATGGGTAGTTAGAGAGGAATCAAGATGAATACTGATAAAATCAAAGTTGTCAGAGAAATGCCCTCACAAAGAAGTTTGGTGTTTTCTGGGATCGATTTAGAATGTCAGGCAGTTCCCCCTTTACCTCACAACTCTGTGCAAACCTATTTTCAAGCTACTAAAGAAGCATCAGCCTATTGTGGAGAAGGAACATTACTAGATCACCTTTGACAATATTAAGGCTTACCTTTTCTAGCCCACCCGTTATCCACCTTCCCACCCTCTAATAAATCATTGATCCTTACCAATATCCAATACCTTCTAATTATCCAACTTCACAATTACTCTACTCACCGACCATTCTCAGTATGGGGGATAAATATGATTGGCAAAATTAACCTTCATCAACCAAAGGACATCGCTTCATCGTAGGGGCAGGTTACTTCTCAAAATGGGGGAAGCTGGGCCTTATGCCATCATTACCGTCGAGAAGATGGCCATGTTCATTGAGAAATGCATCTTAGCTTGGTATGGCCCACTTCACCACTTAGTATCAAGAAATGGGGTTCAGTTCCAAGGGGCAACCACCGTTTTGATCAATAAATATAGGATTAAGCGCCATATATATTCACCATGTAAACCACAAGCTAAAGGGTCAACTAAAGCAGCAAACCAACTTATCGAGAAGTTTACTTCCAAGACTACCGCAAGATAAAGGGACTAAGCTGATGGGCTACCATCCGCCCTTTGAAGATGTCAAGCAAGTGTCAGAATTCCGGTGAATCTGACACCTTTCTCTTTGGTTTATGCTATAGAAGCTGCAATCCTAGGCAAAATCGAGCTGAATCCAAGTCAAAGGGACCCCCATGGACTAAAGCACAATTTGAATAGTTTGAGTAATCTTCAGATGTACCAGCAACGCATAGCAAGGCCGAACAACAACCGAGTCAAGCATCAAAGGTATCCATCAAAGGCTGATGATTTGATTTTGAAGCAATTGAAGCCTTCTATCATCGATCCAAGGGGGAAGTTCTGACCAAATTAGGAAAGACCCTACGTGATCAGAAAAGCATTGGGTACAGAGGGCATGGAGATTATGATTATGGATGGTAAGGAGTTTGCAAACCCTATCTATCAAGACCAGTTGAAACGTTGTCATATCTAATAAAAAAAATCAAATCCAGAAAAGCGGCACATGAAAAATTAAATAAAGTTAATCACCTGTTGAGTGGTCTTCTACTGCTTGGGAAAAAATCAGGGTGTAACCCACTGATTGGTATTGTACGAACCATTTAGGCAAAATTTAGGGTATAGAAATAGCCCGCTAGAATGAAAAACCGAAAAGGGCATTCGAGGCAAAAGTTAGGGTAAAAGTGAACAATGAGAGATGTTGGCTAGGAAACTTGTGTAGGCTAGTTAAAACGAGAGTTTGGGTTAATAGAAATGGTTATCATCATTATGTACTTAAACTTAATTCATTTAATGGAAATGTTACTTTTACCGAACTCTTATGTATGAATATATTAGGCCCCTAAAGGCGAAGTGTTTCAGGTAAGTCAAACACAGGATTCTATGCAGTCAACCAATTTCCTCAAAGGAAATGAAAATAATAGCAAAAGGCAAAAATCACAATAGACTGAAAACAGTGAGGTCTATGCAAAAGCCGGGAAAAGTCCGTTGGATTGAAAACCCGAAAAGGGCGGTTTAGGAAAAAATTAGGATGTACAGCAAAATAATGAAAAGTCTGATAGGCCCATCAATGTTCGGGTTTATGAAAAAAGTAAGACAATTAAAAATGGAGGTAAACGACTGCCATCATCACATCGAGGTACCCGCCTTATCATCATCATAGTGCCTGGAATATCCTCTACAACCTTGCGGACTCTAAGGACTCATATCCGTCCCTTGCACTCACCTACTCTGATCTTGACCACGTCTGAGCATCTCGAGCCCGCAACGTCCTAATATCTTAAAACCATCCTTGGTAGAATTCATTGGTAGTGATAGCATCCAGCTTGTCATTATCTAGAATCTCAAACTTTGATTCATGCTCCCACTTGTCTCTGATATGTTCAATCCAGCGATCGTTACACAACTGACTCGCCTCCCTCGACAATAAGTGATAGGGTGTGTAGAAAGTAACTACCTTGGCCTCAAATTTAGACACACGAACTCCCACACTGTGAGCATTAGATTTTAACGGTCCTTCTCATGAAATGATGATGGAGCTAGATAACGCTAATCTTCTATAAGTGTCATCCATAACAGGTATTCTTACTATTGTAGAGTTGAGTTTAGCCAAGTTCAAAGACCTAGTCTGCCCTTAGGGACCCATACGGGTCAAACCAGGTGGTACAGATCCACTGGTTGACCCGTAGGGGTTAAAACCCCTTACTGGTCTGAGAGGGACCAGTATAAATGGACCCGTATGGGTCCCACTAGACCCGTATGGGTCCCATACTTGCCCAAATAGGTAGAGTGGCATGTAATCCCTACTTTTTTAGGAGGAAATCAGTCATGAATGCAATTTATTGCATTCAGACTTGATTTCCCCTATAAATAGAGGCTTTTTACCTCATTTTAAAGGGGCAAAAATAAAAATCAGATCAAAACAATTCATATAAAATTCCAGCAATTTGTATAGGTATAGTAAGGGTATAGTTGAGGTATAGAAGGTATAAAATACGGAGAAAACCCGTTCCTTGAGATTTTGTTCACATTTTATTTATTTCTAGCTTCGTTTATTAGGATTTGAGGGAGGTTCTGTCCACACAAACACTCACCTAAATAGTCCTAATATCATCATTTCATCATCTACTTTGGTTAGACTCTCTCTCGGCATAGGGATCTCTTCAAAGTGGATTCACGACGTAAAGGTACGCTCCTGAGTTTCAAAGAGACTCACATCTTATTAGTTTTATTGTTCGTTTCTACTTTTCTATACTTCTTCTTCGTCTTAAAGAAATCAAAAGTTATGCCCGAGACTAGACAGGACCCGTACGAGTCCCCCCACACCCATGCGGGCCTCACTAGTAGCTATATGGGTCCCACCCCCGTATGGGTACTAGCCCCCATGCAGAACCCAATATTCCCTTTTTCACCTGTAAAATCAATCTAACATCAGCATTTGCCATGCAATCATTTTCACTAATAATCTGGTAAATCAACCCACCAAAAGCTAAAATGTGTTTTCATAACAAAATGCATTGAAGACCCGTTATTTCTTCCCGATCCTAGAAGCCGCCCGGGCACTATGGATTGCAAAACTGCCACGCTAACATAATCACATTTTTCCTAATGAAATGTTGACTTATGATGTGCCGTAAAATGTGCTAATCTTTATGGATGCAGGCAAATTTATTTATTTTGTTTTATAACTCAGAACAAATGTAAAGATTCCCTTTCAATTCCCCCATTTTCCCTTGGTTGTAATTTTAATCCCCCATTTACTACTTGTGCTTTATTCTGAACTATTGAATGCATGAATTGAGTGTGAAAGAGTGTAGAAAAATAGAATTTTCTGTAATAATTCCCTAAACGATGAAAAAGAAAATGGTTTTACACGGTGAATGTAATTTTGAATTAACTAAATGAGAAATAAGTGACTCATCCGATACCCGAATCTCTGATCCAAAAGGTATGAGTCTCTCGCTCAATAGGAACCGTACCAAAAGTCTTTCCTAAGTAGATAACTTGGGTGGCGACAGTATCATTTGTATCGAGATTTGGGTCTCGATTCTTTTATTCATTAAAATTGGTTAAAATGTGGAAACTTGAACTAAATGGTTCTATCACGCCTAAATCAACCAACCCCTTAATAGACTCCGCTGTAAGGCACTAAGGGAGATCCACATATCTTCGACCACCAAGAGTTCACAGTGCAACTCTGCTGGGGATATAATCTTTTAAACTTGCAAAATTTTGGTTTGTTTTAAAAGCTTAATAGATTAAGAGGAGCACCAAAAATCATTTACTTAATTCAACCCGTTTTCTTTTTCATCATTTAGGAGAATTATTACACTCTATCTTCTCACCTCCTTCTCTCTAGAATTAAATGAGCTCTTCTTGTAGCGCTAGGTTAGGGTGCCCTATTTTTCAATAAAACTCACAAAAGTGTCACTCATGCCCGCCAGGAATTGGGGACTTTCTAGTGGGTAGAGCACTCAATGTCATCTCCATTCAAAAGAGGCTTGATGCAATGGGAACCTACTACATCAACTTCTGATATGTCCCTACACCATTCTTATCAAAAGCCATAGAATTTTATCCTCCAGGTACCTTTTTCTAGTGAGATTAGACTAGGTCACCATTTGTTATCCTCATGGTAATCAAAGGAAAATACCTTTAAAACCGGCGGGAGAATAAGGTTGGAGGACACGTTTCACATGTGTTATATTGTATTCCCTTGTAATTAAACTCGCCATGCATTGTTGTAATTTGAGCATGCATGCCCCATCCCATGCATGTACTAATCTTTTGGTTGCTACCTCAGCAAGAGTGAAAGTTTGGCAACAATCTCAAGTCCGTTTGGTTTGCATTCCAGTTCTACCTTCACCACCCCCAATTTAGTTAAGGGTTGAGGATCCGCCTCCACCTCCATCCCCGAGTAGTATATCCAATAGTTGGTTCGATCCATTTGATTTCGATACTACCCATCAGCTTAAGGAGATGTCTCGCATTCTAACTCATGATGGCCAGGTAGATGTTAAGGTCGAGGATGTCGATCTCAATGAGGAGGCAAATGCATTAAGGGCCAATATTAGGTCGAAGATTGCATATGTCATTTCACAGTATATAGGGAGTGACCAATTTCTTGACCGTTCGAATGATACGATGATGGCTTCCATTAGAGCGATCTTGGCCGAGGAGAGGTTGGCCAGTGTCTATTAGGGTACGCCTATCAGAGCTCCCATGGTTCGCACAGTGGTTAGCGATCAGCCCCCCTTTCAAGGGTTACTCACAACCCATTCACTCAAACTCAGTTACTGCCTCTTCAAGTTTATGGAGAATGTTCTAATTAGTTTGGTTAGTTCGATTTAGTTGGTCTATTTGGATTAGTCAGCCAGCCATTTCAGTCAGTGGATACAACAATCCTGCCAGTCGTCAGTTAGCTTTCTCAGCCTAGCCAAGGGTTTGTTCAACCAGCATTTCAGTTTGGGGCATCAGGCCTGGCCCCTAATTTTATGGTCACACCTAAGGGGACAACCTTTCCTCAGTCAATAGGTCTACCCTTGGGTGCGATTGCTAAGTCATATGGATTATCTTTGTCTATAGAGTTGCGTGATCTGTTATAGAAGTTACTCGCTACTAATCTCGGTATTCAGCCATCAACACAGTCTGTTCAAGTCACTAGGAAGGTGGATTAGGTCCCTGAACTCTTTAGTACGCCTAATATAGCGAAGTATAAGGGAATTGGTCTTCCTTAGTCTTACATCACTACCCTTCAGAGGGTGATTAGGATAAGGAAACTAAGCGATAAAGACCTTACCGAGATGTTTCCTTGCACTTTAGAAGGTCCTGCTATCGAGTGGTACAATACTTTATTAGATGAGGTGACCAAAAATTGGGAGGCCTTGTCCAAGGCTTTCATTGATCAATATGGTTTTAACGCCACTATTAAGATTACTATGCATAATTTGGAGGCTATAAAGCAAGCTCCAATAAAAAGTTCAAGCCTTAATTTGAGAGGTGGATGGGCACCCAAATCTTGCTGAAGGATCATCTTAGTCTCTCGGAGATGATTGTGAAGTTGATGGATGGTGCTTTACTTGCATATTGCAAGATTTTTTGTATGGATAGCTTCTCTAGCTATGTTGAGGTATTTAAGAAAGCTGAGAAATAGGAAAGGATTGAGGAATTGGAGAAGGCGAGTGTGCCGGCAAACCTTGGTTCAAAAAGAATGACTTTCCAGCACCAGCCCAGGTTTCTAAGCCAAAGTCTGGTTCAGATCACAAAACCGCAATACTACAAGAAGAGGTTGCTGTAGTCCGTACCATTGAGGATGGTATCTCTCCTTGGAAGGCTTCCTTGCCTACCATCTTTACCAAATTGAGGGCGCTTGGCCTTCTCCAAAGTGTCAAGCCCTACGTTCCGCCCAAACCCGAAGATAGGGATCAATTATGTGCATATCATATTAGCAAGGGTCATTGCACTTGCGCTTGCAGAGATTTACTGGAAGCTATCCGTGGCTTTGTTAGAGAAAAGAAAATCCAAGAACTGGAGCTCAAGCTGACCACCTCAGAGAACCCACCATACCAACCTGGGGAAGGCGTTAATACAATCATTTCAGGACTTTCCCCTAACTAGGTATTCAACTTAATCTCGCAAGCCAATCCGATAGCCTATGTAGTTGTAACTTGGTCAAACGATGATGACGACTCCTCGGAACCCAAAATAGAAATGTTCTCTAACCCTACTAATCGAGACCCAAGATATTCCTTCATAGATGGCTCCTTAGGTTATAATTAACTTTAGGAAAAGATACTTGATGCATATGGTCCAGCATGGGGGGAATACTTCTATGGGATCAATTTATTAACATGGAAGAAGGAAAAGGGAGATGGCCCATTGATCTCATGAGAACCTACATGCCGAGACTACCAGTTCAGCTGCCAGTGTTACCAAGACTGACCAATAAGGTCCTCCACCTGTGGAGGATGATTCAAATGATGTAATTTTTAATTCTACAAACATTTTTTATGCAAATGATGCCGCTTATGAGGCATATCATGGATAAATTGATGCATTTTTCATTCACATTATTTGAATATTTCATTTTAAAGGCATAACACACTCATAACAATAACATTCTTAGAAATATCACCATATTTATTAATGAAGTTGTCTTTGAGTATCTCACAATGGTATAAAGTTCCAATGGTTAAAAATCTACCCCCAAAAGAGAGACAAAAAGTGCTTAGCAAACATGATAGCCTTAAGCCTTGGCCCATCTTTCTTACCAAGGGGGGAGAGGTCGCATCATAAAAAAAGAGGACTAAGAAACCCAAAGAGCAACATGTCCTACATTAATGGCACCATTGAAATATGAAGACCCACGTCAATCTAAAATCAAAACAAGCTTGAAACCCAATCCAATGCTCTTCCAAAACTTGCAGAAAGGAAAAAGACCCAATGCTACCTCTAAAACCTTAAAAAGAATATCTAACTTCCGGTGAAGGAGCATTTCTTAACAATATAGGTTCCTTCAAATTCTACATTCCCCCTCTAAAAATGCTTTCTCTATTTGTTCCAAAGGAAGAAGACCCTCTACCTTCCCCATAATAACATGATCTTCTTCTTTCACAAGGAGGAGAACCTCACTCAAAACCCTATCTTTCAAAGAATGAGTCTCTGTAAGTATTAAAGGGAAGCGATTCAAGGCACTTGGCCACCTACAGATATACCAATAGCGCATGGCCCGAGCCTACAACAATAGAGTCAGATAACTAAAGCATTCTCTTAAGGAGGGTTATATTGTTCTCAAACAACTGCGCCAAGTCAACACAGATGCTAGGGGCCAGTTCAGGCCTAATTGGGAAGTACCATTTGTGAGCAAGAAGGTCTTCAATAAGGAAGGAATCAAGCTCATGGGCATGGATGGAAATGAATTTGTGAATCCAGTGAATCAAGATAGGCTTAAGGGTTATCATGCCTAGGTTAAAAGAACTAAATCACAGAAAAGCAGCACAAATAATAAAAGAAATAAAGAATAAATCACCGTGTGAGTGGTCCTCTACTACTTGGGCAAAAATTAGGGTACAACCTGCTGATTGGTATTCCACAAATCGGTCAGGAAAAAGTTAGGGTACTGCAACGCAAATAAAGCCCACTAAGCTGAAAACCCGAAAAGGGAAGGAGTTATTACCGTTGCCTATGTACTCAAATTAATATCATCACTGAACATGTGATTTGCTAAGAATCTTGGTCTTATGAATGTATTCATGTCCTTAGGTGAAATAATTGCAAGTATGTGAACATCAATTTTTCTCTACATTTTGTGCCCTTTGTTGTTATATTTATTGCGTGTACATTATTCAACAAAAGAGAAAAATACTGATAAGCCACAAAAGAAATAAGGTTTATGCAAAAGTCGGAAGCTTCTGCTGGATTGAAAACCCGAAAGACCGGTCCAAGCAAAAGCTAAGGCAAATAAAAAAAGAGAGTAGAAAAGCCCGTTGAGTTGAGCCACCAAGGACAACTCATGTAAAAATTAGGAGAAAAAGAAATGAAAATAAATGTTCGATAGATTATCTCACACCGAGTGGCCTATGCAAAAATTAGAACTCAATTAAAAAACTCCAGTATAGTATCACGCTTATTCGGCCAAACATCATTTGTAATTGCAATGTCTCATAGTTAGGATCCCTTGAACTTAGTTCTCCCACTGTGAAATAACATGGTAGCACGTGTCCCTAGGAGTGCTCATCTCAAACAAACCAGCCTTGGTAATTCTTATCAGTCTAAATTGAGTCAATTCATCAAGATCAGGAACTTCGAGTGTTTAATGGTTAAGTTACTTGCTCATACTAAGTTCTAAAAGGGTTTTATTATTAGTTGTACCAAGGGGCAATGCGGGGTTTACAAGCAGTAATATTTAATGGTCTCAGGGCAGAAAAGAAAAGTTCAAGCGTGCATAAAGTAAAGCAGTCTATAAACAACATCCAAGTTTACACCAAAATAAGCCATGCAGGGCCAAAAACGTCAGATGTTCAGAAAGAAAAGAGTGAGTGCAATCCTAATCTAAGCTGTCAGAGGGTTCTGACCCTGGGGCACGTCTTGAGTCCCATCCTACGTATTCGCTAGAAGGTCATCCATATCAATCATCATACGGTACCTAGTCTCTGGACCCCCTATAGTACTCCCAACAGTAGCATCGGTAGTCTCAACCTGTTGCTCTACCTTCTGCTCAGCTCCACCCCTTTGAGCCACTATAGGAGCCCTCCATAGGCAGATCGGTCATCCTCAGAAAATGTATTAGATGGCTCATGGTTCACCTACTCTCAATCATACGGGTTAACTTATCCTATAGCATCTCAACCTCGACTCTAGCTTGGGTCATCTCTCTCCTGGCCCTCTCTAGATCCACTTGTGAGTGGAAGACATTTTACGTGATGGCTGCAAAGTCGGGCCAGTGGACCGGTCTCCTTTTGAAAATGATTGTTACGTGTAATGGTGATTGTGAAAATGGTTTATCGTGTTTTATGTTCAAAAGATACAAGATCGAAATCCCGTACTTAAAATAGAGTCGCCACCCAGTTCAGCTCAACCAGGAAATTTTGTTATGATTTTCCCAATGGGTGGTAGACCATACCTTAAGTAGAGATTCCAAGTTCTGATGATGTTATCTATTTTGCACTGGCCAAGTTAAAATGTTTCATTCTTTCTTAATTGGTTTTAATCTGCCCTATTTATTGTGTTTTCGGTTTATATTGTTGTTTTCATGTTATTTAGCAAGCATTCAAAAGCAGGAAATAAATAATTATTACAGTCATCCAACAAATAAAATGCAGTAAATAAAATAATAATTACATGGCTTTCTAAATAACTATACATTTTTCTATAGAATAAGTAAAATACTCGAAGGCCTAGCAAGCATCTAACCTAAATCTACCTGCATAAAACGGTTAACACAAATACAACACATTGTACGAGATATATCACGTAGCATGCATAGTTAGCAAACAAGACAAGACCCGAGTTAGTGTGAACATGGCATATTTATTTACAATTTATGGAGCCCTGTTGGATGGCTAAAACTGAGATTTAAAAGGCATTTGCAGGAAAATTCTGTTATATTCATATTTTAGACTTGATTGTTGTTTTAACCGGATTATTAGTGAAAATGCCACATGGTATGGGGTGGGGTCTGTTTTCAGAAGGTTCTGGACCCTAATCGTTGCACTGTACATCCTAGCTTTAAGAAATTAAACTAGGTCAGAAATAAAAAAAGAAAACGAAGCTGCTGTCCAGAAGGACATGCAGCCGACGGCATGATTGAGGTCACCAGCGATATGGATGATGCCGCTGGTAATCTCAGCTACACAAGCAGGCTACATGACTTTCTAGAAACCATAAAGAAAGGGTCCTGCAAGAAAATGGGGCTACTGGGGGAAAATGAGTCCACTGGCGGTATTAACGATGCCGCTGACGGCATGGTTGATACCGCCGGCGGCTTCAACTGCCTCCGGCGACTTTAGTTTCTTATAGTAGCTATTTTTGGCCGAAAAGCAACCAAAAACCCAAAACTAAGCACAAACAATAACTAAAACATAACAAATAAGTAAAATGGAAGCCAAAGAGCTATGAGACTCAGAATTTTTACCTCGGGGCCATGAATCCACCTCTTCGTGATCTGTATGACACCTCCTGGTAGCTCAAATGATGATTTTGGGAAGTAAGGGGTGATTTTGGGTTCTGAATCCTATTTTAAGTGATTCTAAACCTGAAAATTTACTTAATATTAGAGAGTTCATTAGAGAAAAACCAAGAAAAGATGAATTGAATCTCCTTTTCTTACCTTTTCTAAACTTTATCCCACTAAATCTACCTAAATGCGTAAAATCTCTACAAGATTTCAAGTGTCAAGTGTTCAAACCCTTCAAATGGCTGAGAAATGCTGCTTATATAGGCAAAAATCTGTTAGAAATTGCCTTAGATCAGTTACCCAACAGATATCGAGCAAAAAAGGCACACAATTGTCTATAGCAGTATCAGTGAGGCCGCTGGCGGCCTCGCTGTCCTGATAGGTCTGAAAAGCTTGCACGATTTAAGCCCGAAATTGGGAAAAGGGAGAGGAAATCCGGCAAAAGGTGATTTTGACGGAAAAACTAAAATATTAGGCTTTATTTTTGACTTTTTATGGGTATTTTGGACTAAATTATTTTTTAAGTGTAAATCTTCGGTCTGAGCTTCCACCGGATGCGTTACCAGACACTCCGAGCTGAATTTTTCCAAAAATACAATTCGTAGAGAACTTTATATCTGTAATAAAAATTCCAAAAAAGAATTTTTACTGCAAGGAATGAAAAAAATCGGACATACGTTATCATCATCTCGCGAGAGGGATTATAAAATCCCATGCTCACACCGCCTCTAATATAGGGATTCTGTCTAGCTCCTCAATGGCTATGCGCAGCTGCTCCTCCACAAAGTCAGCCCGATCCTTGGCAGTCTCTAAGTCCTGGGTAGATGTCAAGCTCTATAGCTAGGAGGGTCTGCATGAAAACTAAAGGATCAGTACACATATATAAATATAATAATATGCATGCATAGTTTGTTTATTAATATTGACAGAAAATGAAAGTACCACGGTAAGAGCGTCCTATGCCATCATCTGATCTCGGACAGAGAAGAGTCTCCGGGCAATCCTCTCCGCCTCAGCCACAGATAATTGAAATAGTCAACCAAACCAGCTCGAAAGATAATCCATACATACAATACAGATATAGTTTGAGCATTAAAAATAAGAAGCCTTACGTGGCTCATGCTAGGAGGAGTAAACTGAATGGTATGGACCGACTCCTCAAGATTGTGTATAGCTCGCTTCCCCGAATAATCGAGGAGCTAGAAGAAAGAGTCAAAATCAATTTGGAGGACTCCCTCCCTGAAGTCCCTGGTAGCCCTAGACTGCTTGGTAGGAGGCTCTAGATCAGAATGCCCAGTAGGAATGGTAGCATCTGGCTTGGAAGGAGTAGTGGTAGTAATGATCTTCTTCTGCTTGGGAGCGGGATTCTACGTCATGATTAATGGATTATCAGATACTCAGTTCATGCAAATGAGAGTAAATACATGCAAAGATTTATAAAGTTGAGTTAAAAAGGTTTACCCCGAGTGGAAGAAGCAGCAGGCTTGGGAGTGCCCTCGGTCCGATGAACGAATGGATCCCTGTGATCACCCCTCAATCTACCCTCGTCATCATCATCATCGCTGCCATCTCCCTAGTTAAACTTGAGAGGGAGATCATCACGGTGAAGCCTCTCACAAGGAGAAGAAGTGAAGAATCAATAAATGCAGCATAGAAACCCTCCACCGATATCCCTTGGGCACCCTTGCCCAGTAGATATAACCCCTAGTCTATCCTCAGCATTTGGTGTGGCCAAAAAACTCCTATCAAAACTGGGGGAGGGGTCGGCCTCTCCACTACACCACTCATCTGCCAATTACGGATCCTCTCACCAAAGCACAACTCGTAGGAGAGTGACGACTCCAGAATAAAGCAGCGGTCATCCTCGCCTGCCCGCATCCTCTTGATGTCATAATAAATGACCATCCTCTCCCATGGGTCCTGAATAACCTATACAAAGTAAATGCACTATAAGTATCCTAATTCTATAACTGCGATTTTTACTAATGGTTTGTTGAAGTGTAAAGTATAGATGTGAAGTTCGAAAAGTTTACCTAATCATAGCACAACTAGCAGAGGAACTCTCTGTACTCCACTGTGGTCCTGCCCTTCTGCTGCTAGAGTCCCATCCACCTCGAGATGATGTGAGGCCTCTCCAGCTGTCTAAGCAAGCCAGGCCTAGGGAAAAATCGATGCTCAAAGGCCTAAATCTGCAAGAAATATCAAAGTCAGTTGTAAGAAGTTCAAACAATAGGTTAATGCATAAAGCATAAAGTTCAAAGGTTACCACAAGGATCAGATGGTAGATCTTGAACTCTGACTGTTGGCCTCAAATTCTAACATCCAACCTATAGTACATCTGCTTAAGAATGGCCCGACACTTAGAGATTTTCAAGGATCAGGCTGGCTTTATGGAGGAACAGCTATGCTCAACCACTGTGGAGTTGGATAGGATCCCTATTCTGGAGGCGAATCTGGAGAGGGCCAGGAGAGAGACGGCCCAAGCCATAGCCGAGGCTGAGGTGCTACGGGCCAACTAACTCATATGACTAAGAGTAGGCGGACACCCAAGCCATCCGATACCTTTTCTAAGGATGACCGATTTGCCTATCATGCGGCTCTAATAGTGGCTCGGAGGGGTGGATCTAAGAAGGAGGTGGAGTAGTAGGTTGAGACTGTTGATACTACTATTGATACTACTGCTGGGAGTACTATAGGGGGTTCGAAGATTAGGGACTATATGATGATTGATATGGATGACCTACTGGCGGATATTCAGGATGAGACTTAGGATACACCCCAGGGTCAGGACCCTCCAACAGCTTACATTAGGATTGCACTCACTCTTTTCTGTTTGAACATTTGACATTTTTTGCACTTTATGGCTTATTTTGATGTAAACTTGGATGCTGTTTACAGAATGCTTTACATTGTGAATGCTTGAACTTTTCTTTTCCACACTGAGACCAATGGAATAATAGTACTTGACCCACATTGCCCCTTGGCATAACTAACAATAAAACCCTTTTAGAACTTACTATGAGCAAGTAACTGAACTGTTGAACACTCAAGGTTCCTAATCATGATGAACTAGCCCAATTTAGACTGACAAGAATTACCAAGGCTGATTTGTTTGAGACTAGCACTCCTAGAGACACGTGCTACCATGTTATTTTAGAATGGGAGGACTAAGTTTGAGGGATCTCAATTGTGAGACATTATAATTACAAATGATGTTTGGCCAAATAAGCGCAATACTATACTAGCCTTTTTGAAAGGAGTTCTAATTTTTGTATAGGCCACTCGGTGTGAGATGACCTATCGAACATTTATTTTCATTTCTTTTTTTCCTAATTTTTGCCTGAGTTATCCTTGGCGACTCAACTTAGCGGACTTTTCTCCTCTCTTTCTTTTCTTTGCCTTAGCTTTTGCTTGGACCGCCCTTTCGGGTTTCCAATCGAGCAGGATTTCTCTCTTTTTCCTTTGTCTTAACTTTTACCTAGACCGCCCTTTCGGGCTTTCAATCCAGCAGGCGCTTTCGACTTTTACATAAACCTTATTTCTTTAGTGGCTTATCGATATTTATGTCTTTTGTTGAATAATGTACAAGCAGTAAAGATAAACAACAAAGGGCACAAAATGTAGAGAAAAACTGATGTTCACATACTTGCGATTATTTCACCTAAGGGCATGCATACATTAATAAGACTGAGATTCTTCGTAAATCATAACATGTTCACTGATGAGATTAATTTGAGTACATAAGCAACGGTAATAATTTCCAATGGTTAACCTCTACTGCATATTGGTCCCTTTTACAGATTTTCCAGAAAGTAACTAGCATTTTTCTCTTAATGCCCTAAATTTTGCCTAAGCTGCCCTCTTCGGGTTTTCAACTTAGCAGGCTTTATTTGTGTTGGAGTACCCTAACTTGGGCCTGACCGATTTGTGGAATACCGATCAGCTAGTTGCACCCTAATTTTTGCCCGAGCAGTGGAGGACCACTCGTCGGGTGATTTATTCTTTATGTTTTTTTTATTATTTGTGTTGCTTTTCTATGATTAGTTCTTTTAACCTAGACATTATAATGCTTAAGCCTGTCTTGATTCACTGGATTCAAAAATTCATTTCCATCCAGGTCCATGAGCTTGATTACTCCCTTGTTGAGGACCTTCTTGATTACAAATGGTCCTTCCCAATTAGGCCTAAACTTGCCCCTAGCATCTGTGTTGACTTGGCGCAGTTGTTTGAGAACCAGATCACCCGCCTTGAGAGGTTACTTTGGGTATCTGACTCTATTATTGTAGGATCGGGCCATGCACTGTTGGTATATCTGTAGGTGGTCAAGTGCCTTGAATTGCTTCACTTTGACACTAATAGAGACTCATTCTTTGAAAGATGGGGTTTCAAGTGAGGTTCTCCTCCTTGTAAAAGAAGGAGATCATGTTATTATGGGGAAGGTAAAGGGTCTTCTTCCTTTGGAACAGATGGAGAAAGCATTTTTGGAGGGGAAAGTAGAATTTAAAGGAACCCGTATTAGTAAGAAATGTTCCTTCACCAGAAGTTGGATATTATTTTTAAGGTTTTGGAGGGGGCATTAGGTTTTTTCCTTTCTATAGGTTTTGGAAGAGCATTGGATTGAGTTTCAAGATTTTTTTTATTTTAGATTGGCGTAGGTCTCCATCTTTCAATGGTGCCTTTAATGTGGGACATGTTGCTCTTTGATTTTCTTGGTCCTCTTTTTTTTATGATGTGGCCTCTCCCCCCGTCGTGAACTAAGATGGGCCAAGGCCTAAGGCTATCATGTTTGCTAAGCACTTTTTGTCTCTCTTTTGGTGGTAGATATTAACCATTGGAACTTTATACCAATGTGAGATATTCAAAGACAACTTCATTAATAAATATGGTGATATTTCTAAGAATGTTGTTGTTATGAGTGTGTTATACCTTTAAATGAAATATTCAAATAATATGAATAAAAAATGCATCAATTTATCCATGATAAGCCTCATAAGCGGCATTGTTTGCATAAAAAATGTTTGCAACATTAAAAATTACATCATTTGAATCATCCTCCAAAGGCAGAGGACATTGTTGGTTAGTCTTAGTAACACTGGTAGTTGAACTGGTAGTCTCGGCGTGTAGGTTCTCACCATCTTGATGGGAAATCTCCCTTTTCCTTCTTCCATGTTAATAAATTGATCCTGTGGAAGTATTTCCTCCATGCTGGACCAAATGCATCAAGTATCTTTTCCCAAAGTTGATTATAACCTAAGGAGCCATCTATAAAGGAATATCGTGGGTCTCGGTTAGTAAGGTTAGTGAACATGTCTATTTCAGGTTCCGAGGATTCGTCATCATCATCTGGCCAAGTTACAACTGAATAGGATATCGGATTAGCTTGCGAGATTGAGTGGAATACCTAGTTGGGGGAAGTCCTGAATTGATAGCATTAATGCCTTCCCTAGGTTGGGATGGTGGGTTCTTTGAGGTGGTCGACTTGAGCTTCGGTTCTTGGATTTTCTTTTATTTAATTAGGCCACGGATAACTTCTACTAAATCTCTGCAAGCACTGGAGTGATGACCCTTGCTAACATGATAGGCATAGAATTGATCCCTATATTTGGGTTTGGGTGGAATGTAGGGCTTGACACTTTGTAGAAGGCCAAGCTCTCTCAATTTGGTAAAGATGGCAGGAAAGGAAGCCTTCTAAGGAGAGATACCATCCTTAATGGTACAGATTGCATCAACCTCTTCTTGTACTATTGCGGTTTTGGGATTTGAACCAGACTTTGGCTTGGAGGCTTGGGCTGGGGCTAATGAGTTATTCTTTTTTCACCAACGTTTGGCTGGCACACTTACCTTCTCCAATTTCTTGATCCTTTCCCGTTTCTTGGCTTTCTCAAAGACCTCAATATAACTAGAGAAGCTATCCATACCGAGAACCTTGCGATATGCAGGTAAAGCACCAACCATCAACTTCACAATCATCTCCGGGAGACTAAGATGATCCTTCAGCAAGATTTGGATGGCCATCCACCTCTCGAAATAAGGCTTGAACTTTTCATTGGGAGGTTCCTTGATAGCCTCCAAATTCTGCATGGTGGTCTTAATAGTGGCGTTAAAACCATATTGCTTAATGAAAGCCTTGGACAAGGCCTCCCATTTTCCGGTCACCTCATCTGACAAAGTATTATACCACTTGATAGCAAAACCTTCTAAAGTGCAAGGAAACATCTCAGCAAGTACTTTGTCGCTTAGTTTCCTTATGCTTATCACCCTTTGATAGGTAGTGATATGAGACTTAGGTAGACTAGTTCCCTTATACTTTGCTATGCTAGGCATACTAATGTTTTCAGGGACCCAATCCTCCTCCCTAGTGACTTGAACATGTTGTGCTGATGGCCAAATACCGGGATTGGTAGCGAGTAACTTCTGTAATAGATCACGCAACTCTATAAACAAAGATGATCCATCTGACTGGGCAATTGCACCCAAGGGTAGACCTATTAACTGAGGAAAGGTTATCCCCTTAGGTGTGACCATAAAATTAGGGGTCGGGCCTGATGCCTCAAACTGAAATGTTGGTTGTATGAACCTTTAAATAGGCTGAGTAAACTGACTGACGGTTAGCAGGACTGATGCACCAACTGATTAAAATGGCTGACTGACTGAACTAAATGGACCAACTGAACTCAACTGACCAAATTGACTGGAAGATTCCCCATGAACTTGAAGAGGCGGTAAATGAGTTTGAGTGAATGGATTATGAATAACCCTTGAAATGGGGGGTTGCTCGCTAACCACTACGTGGACCGCGGGAGCTCTGATAGGTGTACCCTGAGACACTGGCCATCCTCTCCTCAGCCAAGATCGCTCTAATGGAAGCCATCATCTTATCATTCACACGGTCAAGGAACTGGTCACTCCCTAAATATTGCGAAAAGGCATTTGCATTCTCCGGCCTAATATCAGCCCTTGACGCATTTGCCTCCTCATTGAGACCGACATCCTTAACCTTAACATCTACCTCGGCATCATGAGTTAGAATGCGAGACATCTCCTCAAGCTGATGGGTAGTGACGGAATCAAATGGACCAAACCGACTACTGGATGAACTACTTGGGGATAGAGGTGGAGGCAGATCCTCAACCCTTAACTGAACTGGGGGCGGTGAAGGTAGAGCCAGAATGTGAACCAAATGGGCTTGTGATTGTTGCCAAGCTTTGACTCTCGCTGAGGTAGAAACCAAAAGGTTAGTACATGCATGGGACGGGACATGCATGCTCAAATTACAATAATGCATGGTAAGGTTAATTACAAGGGAATACAACACTACACATACAAAACATGTCCTCCAACCTTATTCCTCCTGCCATTTTTGAAGGTATTTTCCTTTGGTTACCACGATGATGACTAAGGGCAACCTTGTCTAATCTCACTGGAAAAAGGTACCTAGAGGATAATTCTATGGCTTTCGATAAGAATGGTGTAGGGACATATCGAAAGTTGATGTAGTAGGTTCCCATCACATCAAACCTCTTTTGGAGGAAGATGATAATGAGTGTTACACTCACTAGAGTGTCCCTAATTCCTGGAGGGCATGAGTGACACTTTCATGAGTTTTGTAGAAAAATAGGGCACCCTAACCTAGCACTAGAAGAAGAGCGCATTTAATTCTAGAGAGAAGGAGGTGAGAAGATAGAGTGTAATAATTTTCCCAAATGATGAAAAAGAAAACGGGTTGAATTAAGTAAATAATTTTCGGGGCTCATCTTAATCTTTTAAGCTTAAAAAAACCAAAATTTCATAAGTTTAAAAGATTATATCCCCAACAGAATCGCCACTGTGAACTCTTGGTGGTTGAAGATATGTGGATCTTTCTTGGCGCCTTACAGTTCCCATTGGGCAGGAGACTTATACCTTTTGGATCAGAGATTCGGGTATCGGATGAGTCACTTATTTATCATTTAATTAATTCAAAATTACATTCACCGTGTAAAACCCTGGCAACAGGTGTGGCCACAAAACCCCCATCAAAACTGGGGGAGGGATCGGCCTCTCCACTACAGCACTTATCTGCCAGTAGCGGATCCTCTTGCTAAAGTACCACTCATAGGAGAGTTGTGACTCTAGAACAAAGCGGCGGTCATCCATGCCTGGCTGCATCCTCTTGATGTCATCATAAATGACCATCCTCTCCTGTGAGTCTTGAATAACCTATACAAAGTAAATGCGCTGTAAGTATTCTAATTCTATAAATGTAGTTTTCACTAAAGGTTTGTTAAAGTGTAAAGTATAGATGTGAAGCTAGAAAAGTTTACCTAATCAGAGAACAGTTGGCGAAGGAACTCCCTGTACTCTGCTGTGGTCCCAACCTTCTGCTACCAAAGTCCCATCCATCCCGAGAAGATGTGAGGCATCTCCGGCTGTCCAGGCAAGCCAGGCCTAGGGATGAATCGATGCTCAAATGCCCAAATCTGTAAGAAGTGTCAAAGTCAGTTGTAAGGTAGTTCAAACAATAGATTAAAGCATAAAGCATAAAGTTCAAAGGTTACTAGAAGGATCAGATGGCAGATCTTGAGCTCGGACAGCTAGCATCGAATGCCAATATCTAACCCATAGTACATCTACGCTAAGATGGCCCAGTACTAGTTCTTGCTTGACACAGTAGCAAGATCCTCAATAGCTGATAGCAACCCATAATTGAGGTAGCCAGAGTAGACAGGAAAGAAAATTGTAGTGAGGAAGGTTAGTAGGAAGGACCGAGCATACTAATTCCTCCTTTTCTGGAGCAATGAGGCTTAGTTGTTCGATCTAGTAATCATGAAGCTCCCTATTCTTGAGCTTATCCATCCCTTCAGGATAAAGCCTGAGTAGTCTCTCCATGTAGGCCTTTACCTCAGCCCGAGAATGCCAGCGATTGGCATAAACATCAAAGTGGATGACAACCCAACTCGAGTCCAAGCCAGTCAGCATGCACATATTAGAGGGAGTCATCGTAACCTCCCTGATCAGCAGTGTTAGATATGATGTATTCCCTTAAGGCAATTAGGGCGATATATCTTAATTATGTAATGGTACGGATAATTTGTTTAATTAATAAAGGTGTTTAATCTTTTGTTTATATCGATGTACTTGTAAATATATTATGGCTGGTTAAAATATATTCATTGATGTATGTATATAAAATTCCTTAACATATATGGCATGAAGTCAGAGAAATTATAGTTATACTATATTTAGTGAGACCTACGTCATGTGTAATTATGATTATGTCTAAACTATCCCTACTCATAGTTTCATCAAGATAGGTAATTGATGAAGCGGAAAGACTAGCATGTGGTCAACTTTCTTGGAAAGGGTCCAAGCAATCAATCTCCTAAGGACTGAAGGTGGTGCCTTAAGTTTGACACATAGATATATCTGGGAGATATATTGGAGACCGTAGTAAGGTAAGCACTTGGTGTATATATCAATGTGTTAGTGTTTATCTTCATGCAATAAGCTTTGCGAATATCCTCCTACTTGAGATGCTAGTTATCATGTATGGTACCATCACTGTACTTTGGGTCATTCCCATACACTCATTAATTTAGGATGTCACGGGTGATTATGGGTATAGTGATGACAATATATTGATAAGCTATGTAGTCGGAAAGAATACATCGCTCTGGATATATTAAGGAGTTATACCTGGCCGCTTGTTGAAGTGATGATATAAACCTTTGATCAGAGTATGTATTTGATAGAAAGAGTTTCTAGTCAAATACACTATGGTAAAAGGCAATATACTTCGGTAACAAGTTAATAACTAGGATAGCATGGAGCAACCTTACTATTAGTGGGTTAACACTTTAACCGAACCCTATACACCAGATGGTACTAACATTAAAGAATGGAAGGAGTTCATCGTGCTGGACAACTATTGCATTAACCGGGATTAAGTCATAAGCACAAATGATGTTCTGAGTAATGGGGGATGGTAGACCCTTGCTAGAGGTGTACTACAGTCGTTTAAGGTAATCGAGTTCTATTCTCGGTCTAGAACCTTTAGCCAATGGTTCCAATAGAACAAGGGTTGGTTAAGCCTTAACAGCTCAATACTTCGGATCCTATAAGGTCACACACAGTGAACCTTCATCGGATTGAGTAAAGAATTAATAGATTTATTCTATTACAAAAATATAATATAATAATAATTGAATTTTTATTTAATTGGTTGAAAAATGATTAGATCATTTTAAATAAACTAAGGAATTTATTTTTGACCGGTAACTAATTTATTAGGGTCGTAAAATAAATTAATATTTGAAAAAAGGATTAAAAGGGGAATTTTGTCTTAGCGAGTTAAACCGAAAAGTATGAAGCATATTTTGTATAGTTTCGGATGAGCGGAGTGCACCAAAAGGTGCAACCCATAAGAGGCACTGCGAGGCTAGCCTCGAGCACAAGGCAAGCCCGCAAGGTCTTGCCTTATGACACACAGCGTACAATGCACGTTGTGTGCATGCGGGTCAACACGCGGATCCTTTGGATCCACGTGCATGACCCGCTTGGGATAGGGTTTTTAAACCTATCCCACATTGTAAATGGGGACCAACTTTTTGCTCCCCAAGCCCATAAATAGGATACCCCTTTCACCTTTTTCAATGCACCAAGTTCAAGCATAAATCCTAAGTAGAGATTCATAAAGAAAAATCTCCTAGGTTGCTTGAGCAAGTTTATATTTTGAGGGGCCTCGAATATTTTGAGGAACCTCTAGTTTATATTTTTGGGTGGGGCTTTTGGAGTGGTCTAGCAACTACTCAAGGCTCCTTAGTTCTTCCTCTCAGGGAGGTTTTAGTTAGTGGGGTTCGTGTGGATACTCATTGAGGCTATCCTAGGCTTGGAGGCTTGTGCAAGGAGATTCTGCTAAAGCACGTTTCAACAGGTAAGTTTTCTTTCTTTCTCTTTTAACTATTAGGTCTTTTTCTTTAAGCATTTTTAGACTTAATAATTATGCTTAGGTTGTTTTGCATGCTTATTTTATTTTATGCATAGGTTAAAGCTTAGAGTTATAACATGCTTAGGTTAGAGCTTAGAGTTATAACATGCTTAGGTTATAGCTTAGAGTTATAACATGCTTAATGTAAAATATTTACGCTAGGATATAATTTAGAAATATGGTATGCCTAGCTTATGGATGCTAACTTAAGTAGAGAATTGTTTACTTAAGGATTTATTTAATTCATATGCAACTAATAGGAGTTCCTGGGGATGGGGACAAAATTTTGAATTTCCGCCATGCCTGTTATGCATGTTCAATGTAAGTGTTAGTTCCCAACAGTGATAACAGACCCTGCCTATTTAGTGCATAATTAAGTTAGAAGCGAACTGAATTTTATTTTCAATTTGAAATGTTTTAAGTTTTATTAATTGTTTGGAACAATAGATGAACTTGTGTTATCATTTCAAGGTTAGAAAATGGTTGTAGATTCTTTTTGAATAAGCTTGCTCAATTTACTCAAAATTATCAAAGTTTCAATAATTTATATAAGTTATATGAGTTATAGATGCTTCCAATTTACATGAATTGAAAGAACGAAATTTATTAATTCAGGAGGATCCATTGGTCTTCTAGTTTGTGCCCGCATTTGTTCTGACTAAGGATTGGACTTGGTGTCTACTTCTCCTAGGGCACCTCCCCTACCTGGGGACCTACATAGATGCAGCTTGAACTAACCAATGAGGGGATTAAATATGGACTAATTTATTTCTAGTATATAAGATGGTTCTTAAATATGTTTCTATAACAGAGTAAAAATTAAATTTATTAAATAAAAGCTTAAAGGAAATGCAATACAAATATAACAAATAAAAATATTAATTATTTTACATATAATCTAGGTAGATAGTATAATTATAATAAAGAGCTTGAATCCACCAAAAGTTGGACCTTATAAATTAATTTTAAAATTCTCTGAATTAATATAAATTATTAGAAATATGTCCATCTGATAAAATCCTATATTGGGTGAGACGTTTAACACCAATAATATCCCAAAGTAAATATATTAAGGTGAGTTATAATACGGTCTATTTGGGCTACAAAAGTATTGCGCAAAGCATTCCTTTTCGTCCATATTGATCGGTTATAAAAATTGAGATAGGGTCTGGTGTGAGCGGACGACGTTTTGCGCTTCGGCTATGGGGCCGGCCCGGTGGGCCAGCCTCTAAAAGCGATGGGGGATGCGAGTGATGTGATTGAAAAATGGTTTTGCACATTTTAATGATCAAAACATGCGAGATCAAAATCCCTTACTTAAAATAGAGTCGACACCCGGTTCAGCTCAACCGGGAAATTTTTGGTACGATTTTCCCATAGGGTGGTTGGTCCATACCTTAAGTAAAGATTCCAAGTTCAGATGATGTTATCTATTTTTCATTAGGCCAAGTTAAGATACTTCATTCTTTCTTAATCGGTTTAATCCATCCTATTTATTTGTGTTTTCAGTTATTTTGTTATTTTCGAGTTTATCAAGCAACTGAAGCGATGAATAAAATATTTACAGCCGTTCAAAAAATAAGTGCAGAAAATAAAATTATTATAAGGCTTCGAAGTCCTGTACATTTTTCTATGCAATAAATAAAATACCAGAATGTCCGATATATATCTACCTGCAGAAGATGGTTAGCACAGAAATGGCATGTTTTATTTACAATATTATAAAGCCCGATTGGATGGCTAAAATGAGATTTGAACGACGTTTGTGGGGAAAATCCGTTTTTAACCAAATTTTAGATTCAATCGTTGCTTTAACCGGATTATACATGAAAATGCCATACGTTATGGGGTGGCATCTGTTTTCAGGAGGTTTTGAACCTCCATCGTTGCACTATATGTCCTAGCTTCAGAAAATAAGCTAGTTTGGGAACAAACGAAAATAAAACTGCTTTCCAAAAAGTCATACCGCCGACGATACTACTAATGTCACCGGTGACATCATTGATGTTGCTGGTGATATGGCTGATGCTGTCAGTGACATCATTAGATGATGCCGCTGGCGGCATAGATGATGCCGTCGGCGACATCATTGATATCATTGGTGATATCATTGTGTAGGTAGGCTATATGGCTTTTTGGATATCATAAAGAAAGGGTCCCATAATAAAGTGAGGTCTCTGGGGAATGTGATGCCATCAGCTGTATCAGTGATACCGCCGATGACATCACATGTCTCCGGTGACTTCATTTTCTTGCAGCAGCAGCGGGCAGCAGTAAAAAATGACCAAAAACCTAAAAATGAATACAAATCAACAAGAATCAACATAAATCAGTAATATTAATGCCAAAGAGCTATGAGACTTAGAATTTTTACCTCGGGGTCGTGAATCCACCTGTTTGTGAACCGAAAAGAAACACCTCCGGGGAGCTTATAATGATGATTTAGTAGTAAATTCAAGGTTTTTGGGTCTCTAAATCCAATTAAGCTGATTTTAACTTAAAAACCTACTGATTTTAAGCTCACAATCAGAGAGTTCAAAGAACAAAAACCAGGAAAAATGGATTAGAATCCTTTTTCCTACCTTTTCTAATTCTTATCTCACTAAAATCTATTTTCTCATTCAATTTCAGTCTCCTCACTTCCAATTGCAGTTCCCCCAATTTCGTAATTCAGAGCGATTTTCGAGACCTTTTTGACTAATTCCGTCGAAAGTGGCCGAAAGGCTGTCTGTGTAGGGACCCACTTCGGGTCATACCGCTGATGACATGGTGATGCGGCCGGAGACATGGTGAAGTCGCCGGTGATATGACTGATGCCGCTAGTGGCATCAGCCTTTGGCCTGCCGACAGCCAGCGGGCCTAGGAGCCTAAAAAGTCGCCAAAAGTGGGTCAAAAGGCATCTTTTTGATTTTTAATGATATTTTGATAGGTATTTTTTTTAATTTGGGTGTAAATCATCGGTTTAAGCTCCTATTGGACGCGTTATCGGCCACGCTAAACTGGATTCTATAAAGTCTAAAATTCGCAAGGAATGTTATTTTGGTAATAAAAATTCTAAAGAGAACTTTTATTTTGAGGCATTAAAATCGGGTACACGTCATCATCATCTCGCGACAGGGACTGCAAAATCCTGTGCTCACAGGCTGGCCCTTGGGGGATCACTGCTACCACAGGTTAGTATAATTGCATTAAAGAGCAAGGGATAGGAATGATACCTGATGGATGACTAGTTTGCCCCTTGGTTGGACTTATGCTTTGTAGATTGATTGCACTTTGGTCGGACTTATGCTTCGTAGATTGGTTATCCTTTGGTCAGATTTGAGCTTTGTGGATTGGTTGTCCCTTGGTCGGACTTGATCCTTGAGGAGAGATTGCCCCTTGGTCGGACTTATGCTTTGTAGATTGGTTGCCCTTTGGTCGGACTTTTGCTTGGTAGATTGGTTGTCCCTTGGTTGGACTTGAGATTTGTGGATTGGTTGTCCCTTGGTCGGACTTGTGCTTTGCGGAGTGATTATCCTTTGGTCGGACTTGTTCTTTGCAGAGTGATTGTCCTTTGGTCAGACTTGTGGTTTGTGGATTGGTTGCCCCTTGGTCAGGCTTATACTTTGTGGAGTGGTTGTCCCTTAATCAGACTTGCACTTTGTAGAGAAATTGTCCTTTGGTCGAACCTATGCTTTGTGGATTGGTTGCCCCTTGGTCGGGCTTAAGCTTTGTGGAGAGATTGCCCCTTGGTTGGGCTTATGCTTTGCGGAGTGATTGCCCCTTGGTCGGGCTTATGCTTTGAGGATTGGTTGTCCCTTGGTCGGACTTATGCTTTATGGAGCATAGTTCTGGGATGTCAGGGCTAGAACCGGGATTTCATTGAGGCTGGCTAAAAAAAGTCATGGAGATAGTCGATATTGCCGGTGACCTGAATGACATCGCTGTCGATTTGGAATTATGCCACCGGCGGCATGAGTGCCACGTGAAAGCTTTGACTGGTTGGACAAGTTCAAAATTCAAATTGGAGAAGGCGATGTCCTCGGCGGCTTGAGTGATATTGTTGGTAGTATGGAGTGATGTCGTCGGCGGCATGAGCACCACGTGGCAGCTTTGTCTAGTCAAACAATTTCAAAATTTGAATTGAAGGAGGCAAAGTCGCCGATCTCATGGGTGTTGTCGCTGGCGGTATGGATTGATGTCGCCAGCTGTATGAATGGACAGTTTCAAATAAATTAAAGCTCCTCGAATTCCATACAACTGTTTAAAAGGAAGTAAAACACTCTTCCTTCCTCATTCTGCAGAAACCGTACCTCCCTTTCGTTCTCTTCTCTGAATCTTTCGATTTTCTCCATCATTCAATCATGAAGAGAATTGCCAAGGCTTTCAGGGGGAAATCTGCTAAGGCTAGGGAGAATCTGCCTGATTCCTCTGCCGAGGGGTTGAAAATCCTCTCAATTCCTACTGCTTATGACGTGAAGGAGACAGCCAAGATGTATGGCTATAGGATCAATTCCCCTATCACTAATCTGACCCCAGAGAAGGAAAAGAACCTCTACTATGTCCAGGTAATCCCGTAAAACCCGAATTTCTTCTTTTTAGGTTGTGTTTCGATTCTGCCTTAGGCTTGAAATCGTGCCATAATAGGAGTCATAAGTGTAAAATAGATTGATTACAAACCGATATTGCATGCTTTAGGTTTGGTTTTCATTGTTTTTAGGCTTATTGTTTGATTGATTGTGGTTTTTGTGGCTTCGACACGACGGGTGTGATTTTTGGGGAAAACAGGTTCTGCTCGCAGTTAGTGATGTCGCCGGCAACATGAGTGATATCGCCAGTGGCATCAGGCCTTGCAAAAAGGCTTAGCTAGGCCTAATGTTGCTTCTATTTAAGGTGATATTGCCGGCGATATCATACATACCACCAGCGGTATGGACGATATCGCCGATGACATCGCTTCTAGCAGAAGCGACATTAACAGCCTTCCAGCAGGTATTAGTTATTAAAAAATGAATAGGGACTTATCTGTTTTGCTTCTAATTTTTACAACCGCATGAACTGACTTATACTAGGGGGATAGGCACCATCGGCGAGTGGTGGCACTATATTTCAGAGTAGGACCCCGAGCTTGCGCTTGCCATTAATGAGACGGGATTTGGGGACTTGGCCCAAATCATGCCAATGCTAATGCCCAAGCTCTCCCATTCAACCGTGACAGCCCTTATCGAGAGGTGTTCTGAAACAACCCACACTTTTCACTTCTCATTTGAGGAAGCGACAATTACACCCTCCGATGTCGTAGCTATGATCGGGCTTCCCTAGATGGATGAGGTCATTCACTTTGATGCTTATATGGATAAATACCATATCGAGAGGCCCATGGTGAGGCGGGTGAAGGAGCTGTTCAGTTTGAAGCCCATCTCAAGGCGGCTATCTTATGGTGAGTTACACCAATATTGGACCCGGGTAGATGTGGTGCCTGAGGATGAGAGAGAGGTTTGCATCTGCTCTTTTGTGATTTCCTTACTCACTGTGTTGTTTTTCCCCATCTCAGGGAGCAAGATCAATTACGGGCTGATATCCACCATGGAGGACATGGCGGGTATTAGGAGGAAGAATTAGCAGAGGGCCATCTTAGCCCAGTTGTACCACAGGCTAGACGTGGGAGCCCGTAAAAAGGTGAAAGCTCTTCGCCTCTGCCATCTACTACTCCAGGTATATCTTCTCGGAAGCATTTTTCTTGATTGTGCACATCTCATTTATTGGGGATGCTTTTTTGAACTGATTGATTGTTATTTGTGCAGGCTTGGCCTTTTGAGCACCAGATTCTCCCGTCGATTGAGTTTAAGAAGGTCGTGCCGTCGGGCTCCCATTTTCTTGCCCGCTGGTGTGGGGGCAATGGCGGAAAGGCCAAATATCCCACAAAGTACAGGGAGGTCCTGAGGAGCGCGTGATTGAGCTCGGTATGCAATCTTTGATTTAGTCCTTTGTCTTTACACTTAGAACTAAACAAAAATTGTTTATGAACTTATATCGGTTGTTTTGGTTGATTATTGGTGCAGCTAATCTTGGACCGATTTAATGGGGTGGAGAATCTGTCGGAAGTCGTAAGGGTTAGGAGGGAGGTTGACGACCGTCGGATTGTCATAAAGTGCCCCTTGTCTCAATAGTGGTACTTAGGTAAGCGCATTCGGGGCTAGAGGTTTATCCTGGTAGCCAATAGACCGGTGCCCGCCGATCCTCCCAGGGGTTTATGGTGGCCCCATCTGGTGATTACATCTGAGGCCGACCAAGCTGACTATATCGATGGGAACGGCCGAGTGACCCCTAGCGTCACTGGCCTCTACGAGTAGCACCAGCAATGCCTTCTCTCCTTATGTCCCTGCATCCATAGGAATGATACGATTGAGTATCATAATGAGTAAAGGCTGGAGGAGGAGAAAAGGCACCTCAAAGGTATTGTGGACGTCGAGGAGGAAGAGGAGGAGGAAGAGGAGGAGCTTAAAGGTGATGTTGGGATTGAGCCCGAGGGGGAGGATGAGGCAGGCGCGGATGTAGCCGGTGGGAGTGCGCCAATACCCCAAGGGGGGCAACACTCTTTTGAGGTATGATTGCATTTATGTACATGATTTGCAATTATTTAGGAACAATCCTGATGTGTGTCTTTCGTGTTTTTCAGGAACCCGCGAGGAAGAGAGGTCGGGATAACCAGAGTGGAATGCGGTACTATGGTGTACATAAGGGTATAAATTTCATGAAGGGGCGTCTAGTCAACCCAATGGAAACACAATTCCTGGCGATGAAATCTCAGGGTGAGTTCCTCCCTAGGAACATAGGCTCGAGCCGGCATGCTCCAATCTTTATGCTAGAAAACACCACTTACGTGAGGCCTGATAATTGCTTTCTTGTTTATCCTTGGATCTAGGTGCTTAATGATTTGCCTTTTGGATTTTTTGGGTGGTATGGAGCCACATGGAGCAGCTTGTAAAGAACAATTTTGGTCTTTGGGACACGCTTATCGGGCAATCGTTCCTTGTTCAGGTACATTCGTTGTTTATGCCTATGCTAAAATATGATAAGATGCATGTATGGATGCTATGAATGATGTGCATTATTGATGTTTTTCCTTGCCTTGCAGGATTTCTTGGCCCTTTCTTTATCAGATGCCAATGCAGCCCAACAGAGATACGAGGAGGAGACTATAGGACTCCGGCTTCGTATGAGTGACCTTGAGGGTCAGCTGGCGGCTACCGTTCAGGAACGGAGGAGCAAGCAAAATCTGGATCGCGCGCTCCTTGGTAGCACCAATCGCAGGGGAGTGAAGATGTCCGTCGGCCGACACCCGTTTGTTACGGCCGAGGAGTCCAGTAGTGTGTCGATGGCTGAGGGAAGGGAGGAAGATAAGGATGAGGTTGGTGATTGGCTAGTGAGCCCTGAGGACGTTTCATACCACCCGCTCGGTAGTGGCGGGCATGCCTAGCTTTATATTTTCATTTTGCTTTTTATCTCGAATTTTGGTTTGTACCCTTGATACATTGGGGTTGGAATAATTCAGATTTGTTGTTTGGTTTTGCTTTGGTAATCTTGATATTTGAGATTTTTGAATGGTTTATGCCTTCGGGCTTTTTTACTTCGAATAAAATGGATTGCATTTGAACAGGTATTGGAAATGGGTTACCGGATTGTTTATAGGTTTTGTATAGGTCTGTAATGAGAAAAACGCTTCTGATGCTACCGAAAAATTAACTCCATGCCGCTGGCGGCATGACCCATATTGCCCACGCTCAACCAATTAAAATAATATATACAGGGCTGTCTTAAAGCTCATATCATCGGCGGCATCAGTTGATACCGCCCAATTTGATTCATATTACCGGCTCACATCACCAGCGGCATCACTCACATCGCTAACGGCATCACTTCTGCAGAAGTCTAATTTCAGCCATTCCACCAATTCCTATCATGGCAACCCACAATCAACAGCTACGGGATTTTTTACAAAGTCTGGGAAATGCGCACTTGAAGAAGCTTGAAAAATTTAGGATTTGGGGGTTTTGTTATGTCTCGTTGTGGCCCGTTAGCCGTGAGTTCCTTTAAGTGGCGCTATCTTTTTAGGATCCAATGGACCAAGTGTTCCGATTTTCATCTTTTGAGCTATGTCCCTTGCTTGAAGAGTTCCACGCTATTTTGGGGGTACCGTGTCCTAAACGCGTTATCCTAGCGCTGCCAAAATTTCATTTTGGCACAATGGAATTCCTCGATGGTTATGGAATTTGGACTCTATGGACCCATTTCTGTCCCAATTATCTGATAAACCTGGGTTTCAGCTCGGATCAGTTTTAGAGTGGTGCCGTGGGGCGCCCCAATCCCACCTTGCTTGGCCATCCATGGTGGCATTACTACTCATGGTGGAGTTTATATATGGAGTGAGCCCGATTGCTCCGCTCAGGCTGATTTCACTCATCAACCCCATATTGACAGGGGCTTCTCCTATGGCTGTAGGGTTGGCCGATGTTTTGCTGAACATGGATACCACTTCCGTTGACCCATCACTTATCGGAGACTAGCTCATATTACTATAGGTACCTTTTGTTCTTTCTGATTCTGCGCATTTCTTTCCCCAATACTTACCTGAATTTGAATTATAGGTATGGCCGATGGAGAAACTGAGGTTGAGGGAAGCGCCACGAGGGAATCCGAAGAAGTACCTTCCTGTTCATCTAAGGGAGAGAGGGCTTATGTGGGCTGATTTCGATAAGCTGACATATGATGATTAGGTGCCTATTTTGAGGGGGTATACTGATGAACAGGTTCAGTGGGTTAGTCCATAGTGGAGGATTCAGGACGTGGTTGAAGAATTCTGGGGAGCCTGTGTTCAATTTATAGGTTTGGAGAAATCTTCATTTTACACCCCTTACTGGCTGTGCCATTAGTATGGGAAGAGATAAAGAATCCCAATCAAGCTACCCTATAACTAGATCGGAATCTACAAAGCTAGGTGGGTCAACCATATTCGGGAGAAGTGGTCTAGGTAAGCTATATTTGAGATTCTGCATTATGATCATGTAGAGACCATTGAGACCGACACACATTACAGAGGATGGCTTACTAAGATAAGATGCTTGCCGACCCATCAGAAGCGGTCATGGGCCTGCTTAGATGGGGAGAGTGCAGAGCAGGGGGAGGAGCCCTTTTCTACTACCACATTGAGACAGATCTCTAGGTACTATAATGATGATGCAAGAAGTTCGGTTTGAGATGCCCTTTTGTTAGTCCTATCTATCGTATAGGCTAGTCGGGGAGACCGACCTATCGGACTTTGTCTGAAATTTTTATTTTTATTTTTTTTGCGCATTCAATATGGAATAAAATGAACTTTGTCCTAAGCTTGTTGGAGTTGTCTCAATCTTATGAATACAGGATTCACATAGGCATAAGCATTTAGGTTTCAACAAAAGAGATACTTTCAGTAATTGAGATAAAATAAAGTACACGATGTTTGGCTGACATTCCCATTGATTTAACTCCCGGTGCCCCCTAGCCTAGATTGGTTTTCTAGGAGGCACTCACTCTTTGGTTACATACCCTAGCTTTTGCCTAGATTACCCTTTTTGGGTTTTCGATCTAGCGGGTTTGACTCATCCCCTAATTTTTGCACGACCAGTTTGCAGGATACCGATCGTCGGGTGTTACCCAAATTTTTGGCCGAGCAGTAAAAGACCGAAAGGCGGGTGATTATCATGTATATATTTTTTTTGGTGTGCCGTTTTTTCAATTCATTTGTTTTGAATCAAATATGATAACGCTTAAGCCTATCTTGGTTCACGGGATTCACAAACTCGTTCCCATCCATGTCCCGTAAGCTTAATTGCCCTTTTGCCGAGCACTTTCTTTATCACATATGGTCCTTCCCAATTTGGCTTGAATTTGCCCCTCACATTAGTGGTAGAATGTTTTAGCTGTTTAAGGACCAGATCACCAGCCTTCAGGGGGAACTTCTGGTGTCTTACCCGATTGTTATGTGCTCGAGCCATACATTGCTGGTACATCTAGAGGTTATTGAGGGCCTTTAACCTCTACTCGTCCATCATGTTCAACTATTCAAATCTTACCCGGGTCCATTCAAATTCTTTTAATTTAGCCTCCAGAGCAACTCTTAAGGATGTCACTTGAGTTTCAACTGGCAAGACAGCTTCCATCCCGTAGACTAGAGAGAACGGAGTTTGGCCTGTTGGGGTGCGATTGCTGGTTCGATATCCCCAAATAGCAAAATGTAGCTTATCTGCCCAATCCCTATAATTGGCTATCATCTTTACCGATTTATTAGCTGCCTCAATAGCTCCATTAGCTTGCAGTCTGTATGGGGAAGATCTATGGTGCTCGATCCCGTATTTCTCGATTAGAGAAGCAGTTGCTCCTTGAAATTGTACCCCATTGTCTGAGACTATATGGTGTGGGAGTCCATACCGGGCAAAGGTGTGCTTCTCCATGAATTTGGCCATCTGCTGGGCGGTGACATTGGTGAGGGATTCGGCTTCTACCCATTTTGAGAAGTAATCTACTGCTACCATAATGAATCTGTGGCCGTTTGTTGAAGAAGGACGGATTTCACCAATTATGTCTATCCCCCACGCCGAGAATGGCCAAGGGGTGGATAAATGATATAGTTCGGTGGGCGGCAGATGCTGTATATCTCCGTAAACCTGGCATTGGTGGCATCATTTGACCTAGGCGATGCAATCGGCTGTGAGAGTGAGCCAAAAATACCCCAATCATTGGATTTTCTTTCCGAGAGCAAGACCGTTCATTTGAGGGCCACAGTCATTGGCATGGACTTGGGTCATCACATTCTGGGCATCGGAGTCAATGAGGCAACGGAGAAGCAGGCCGTTGCTGGTGCGCTTGAATAGATCATTATCCATAATACAGAACTGGACAGCGAGCCATCGTAGGGTGGTACGGTCTGAGTCAGAAGAACCTGTGGGATATTGACCGATCTGAAGGAATAGGACAATGTCAGTATACCAACAAGGTTTAGCTGAAATGGCAAGGATTGGAGGAGCTGATTGAACGTGGTATGGGATCTTGGTAGATAATATAACCAAAGGGCAGATAGGCTGCTGCTGAGGTCCTTCCCACATGGACGCAAGAGTGGCGAGAGCATCAGCCATTTAATTCTCATCCCGAGGGACATGGCGGTACAAGCATGAGGTAAATTTCTCAGATAATAAACAGACAACCTCTACATAAGGACGGAGAGATTCCTCTTTAATTTCCCAATCTCTAATAACTTGACAAACAACTAGAGCCAAATCCCCGATGACAGATACGCGGCAGACCCGAACTTGAAGAATAGCTTCAAGGCCAAACAGATAAGCTTCATACTCAACACCATTGTTGGTGATAGTGAATTCTAAACATTTGGACAACGAGATTATCTTATTATTAGGCATGACGATGATGACCCCGAGACCTGCTCCCCGGTGGTTCACAGTGCCATCGAAGTACATTGTCCAGACATTGCCAAGGATTGTAACAGAGGCGAGCTGCTCATTAGGAAACTCCAAATTTTCCTTATAGTAAGAGCTGAGGGGTTGATTAGCTAGGAATTCGGCCATGACCCACCCCTTAATGACCTTTCGGGTCATATATACGATGTTGAAATCAGACAAGAGGAGTAACCATCGGGACAATTTATCAGCTAGAGTAGGGTATTGATAAAGAAACTTCATTGGATCAATCTTGGCCACGGCTTGGACGCGATAAGATTGAAATAATGTCGCAACTTCTTGGTGAGCCAAACCATGGCAGTGCAGGTCTTTTCCACAATCAAATACCGGGTTTCATAATCTAATAACTTCTTGCTCAAGTAGTAGATGGCATGTTCTTGCTTATCAGCATGTTCCTGGACAAGCATGGCCCCGACAGAAGTTTCCTCGATAGCCAGATAAAGGATGAGTGGTTTTCCTGGGATGGGGGTGTCTAAATGGGTGAATCAACAAGATACACCTTGATTCTGTCAAACACCACTTGGCAGTGATCGTTCCATACTATGGGTTGCTGTTTTCCTTATAAACAGTAGTGAGGCAAGCAATAAACCAACTAACATACTGCAAGGACCCTAAAAATAATCAGACTTCTTTCTCTGTCTTGGGTGGAGGCATGTCCCTGATGGCTTTGGCTTTGTCTGGATCCATTTCAATTCCTTTCTAGCTAACCACGTGCCCCAACAGTTTGTCAGAGGTAACCCCAAACACGCACTTCTTTGGATTTAGGCGGAGGTTATACTTTTCAATACGAGTTATAAACCTGTCAAGAATAGCAGGGTGCTCTTCTCGAGTAGCGAACTTTACAATCATATCGTCCACATACACTTCCACTTATTTATGGATCATGTCATGTAAGAGGGCGATTACGGTATGCTGATAAGTGGCCCTGGCATTTTTTAACCCGAACGGCATTACCTTGTAGCAATACACCCCCCATTCAGTGATGAACGCTATTTTGACTTTGTCGACAATATTAAGCAGAATCTAATTATACCCCGAGAACCCATCCATGAATGAATACATAGCTGCCCTAGCAGCGCTATCAATTAGGACATCGATGTACGGGAGAGGGAAGTTATCCTTCGGTGAGGCTTTATTGAGATCTCAGAAATCCACACAGACCCGGACCCTACCATCCTTCTTCAGAACTGGGACGATGTTGGACAACAAAGTTGGGTATTCTACCACTTCAATGAATTGAGCTTCAATCAACCTTAAAACCTCTGTCTTAACCCGATTTGCCCATTCTGGTCTCAACCGGTAGAGTTTCTACTTGACAGGCCGAAATTTAGGATCAGTTGGGATTCTATGTTCGGCAATTTGTCGATCAACCCTAGGCATGTCTTCGTATTACCAGGCAAAAGCATTAACATGATCTTTAAGCACTTTTATGATCTCACTTTTTTCCTCAGGAGTTAAATCTTTGGAAATGGATGATGGAAATGGCACCCAAGCTATTGCCGTCATAGCATATTCTTCTCCAGTTCTCCCACCCTTTTAGCCTTTCTTCATTAGTAGCGCCATAGCTTCAGTCACGGTTGCCACAACATTTTCAATTTCTGGACAGATAGACTCTTCGCTACTCCCCTCAGGCTCATCTTTAGGATGCATCTTACCTTTTCCCTTACCCTTATCAGAAACAACATTGATAGGTGTATCGGGGTCAGTGGGCTTGGGTTCAGTCGAAACTATCATGCGACCGGTCTCGAAGTTGTAGACATCTTTAAAGAACTCAAAGCCGAGCCATATTTTTTTGCCATACATGATCGGCTTAGGCTCTCCCTTATAAGGCCTCTTGCCTTAGATTTCACAGACAGTGACCATGCGGTAGTAGCAGGAGGGGATGCGGCAATAGGCTTTTCTAGGCTTATATCCCAATGTAGCTTGATGGGCAAGGATTTTTGGCTCCAATGCTTCAATAATTCCCTGCTCGTGTATTCCTCTACCTCTGCCAGGCTTGTAACCAGATTTCTTCATTAGTTTACCCAAACCCGCATGAAGGTAGCTGTGCCAAAGGGGAGGAGACTTCTGAGCTTTGCTAATTATGGCAATCTGAAGGCCTTTTTTTAAACTAGCTTCGGCTTCCGTAACAGCCATAATGGAGGCGAGATCAACCTCTATAGTCACCATTCTATCTTCATGAATAAGCTTGATTTTCTGGTGTAGTGTGGAGGGAACAGCGCCCAAAGTGTGAGGCCATGGTTGGCCAAGCAATAGAGAATAGGTAACAGGAATATCAAGTACAGTGAAGCGTACATTGCTTGCCATACCTTCTACAGTGGCTTCTACCTCAAAGGTCCTAATTAAATTGCATTTTAAATCATCATAAGCTATAATAATAGTGCTAGATTTTTCAAGCATCTCCTTTGACAGTACTAGATGAGGAAGGATTTTTAGAGGGCACAGATTTAGAGCGGAGCCATCGTCCATCATGACACACGGGGATAACCTTATCGAGGACCTGGATTCAGATGAATAAGGCCCTGTTGTGATCCCTACCCTTGATTGTAAGATCAAAATGGTCAAACATAATCTGAGGCCCTTTTCTCTAGGGAATGCCTTCCCCAACTATGGCGCACATCTCAACGACTGAGGTGGCCGGGTTAGCTTTTAAATCGAGGAGTCGTTTAATCAAACCCTTGCGATGCCCTTTAGAGTTGATTACCAATTACCAAATACTGTATCGGGCTTGGGTGTTTTTTAGCTGGGTAATGAGAAGGTTAACCTCAAGACTGGTCGGGATAGGCGGAGGTGGAGAAGGGGGTCTTGCGGTAGTTCCTACCCTACCAAAAACTGGGTCTTTGCTTAAACGGAGATATCAGTCTCTAGGCTGATATACACGACCACTCCGAGTAATGTTAAGGACATCATCGAGTAAGACACTCTTAGTGGCTTGTGTTTTAAACAGATACTATTGTTCCTCAGAGTCTGGATTTGGTTTTTACAGTTCATACTTATCCACGTAAAAAAGGTTATTTTGATCAACCTTGAATAATTCGGTGCTTACGGCCTTGGTCCGTTGAGCTACTTCCTTATCACCATCGGAGTAGTCCTCCTTTAAAATAATGGAATCTATGCTGAATAGAGTTTTTTCTCAACTTTCATTCTTTTTACCACGAATGGCTGAGACCTGCGGCTCTCTTGCTTCAACTAGTTTGGATTAACTTCCATCCTATGGACAAAGTTGACCCCTGGGTTGGCTTGATTGATTAGATCAAAAACCAAGTAAGATGGGAGTCCTAAACTGATGACCAGGATAGAGTTATTATTTTCCAATCTCCAAGCAAGGAGATTGAAGATTGTGGTTTCAGATAAACCAGATTGGACCATGCCAACCTTGTCCCCAAAATTTGGCAAAGGGTTATTCATAGTGCTTGGTATTCTGTCAGGTTCAGCGATCTTTGCTTAGCTAACTAAGCATTGAATTGCTGAGAGTAGGGCTTTGCAGTTGTTGGTTTGGTGTCCTACCTGAACATGATAATTACAGAAGTTGTTCTTATCCTTAGGTCTCGGTGGCTTGTATTCCTGAAGGGACTGTATGAAACCCGCTTCCCTCAAATGCTGGAAGATGACCCGTAGGGGAAACTTATAAGGGTTAGCCAAAATAAAGGGAGGGGTGAAGAGGCTAAATTATGGCAACCATTGGCAAAGTCGGAGTGCTTGCGAGGGGCGCTGCAGGGGTCTGAGAAACGGCTTGAACTGCAGCCAGTGCTTTAGGCTTTGCTGGTGCCAGGGCTGAGGGTTGAGCTTTATTTTTTCTAAACCACGGTTTCCCTGCTCTTTTGGCCTTCTCACACTCTGCCTCACGCTCAATTTTCTCAGCTTTCTCGAACACAGCCTTGTAGGATAGAAAAGAATCAATAGCCATTTCCTTGCGGAATAAGGGGAGAGACCCTTCGAGGAGTTTGACAATCATTTCCTCAAGGCTTCGCTTAGATTTTATTAAGACCAGGGTTGACATCCACCGATTAAAGTATTGCTTAAAAGTTTCATTGGGCAATTGATGGACCCTCTCAAGATGTTGGACGGTTGTTTCCATTATAGTATTAAATCCATAATGTACCTTCAACGCCTCAGATAAAAGATTCCAGTCAGCAACAATATGTTGCGGCAAGGTGTGATACCACTCAAGGGTTGGTCCCCGTAGGGAGCAAGGAAACATTTCAGCAAGCACCTTACCACTTAACTTCTTCACACGCATTATTCTTTTATACATTATAATATGAGAGGTAGGTGCTCTAAAACCATCATAATGAGCCATATTCGGTATAGTAAAATTATCGGGGACCCAGTCTTCATATCTTTCAGGTTTCTTAGTGGTTATGAGGAAGTTAATGTAAGCTTGGATCTCGGGTGTTACACCCAGAGGCTACGTGACCTGGTCACTGACTTGTTTATGAGGGATAGCTAGGCCTTCGGGTGTCGCGCCAGCAGAATACGCGACCTAGTCATTGAAAGTTTGAGATGCTATCATTTGTTGGACAAAAGTGGCTACCTCGGGTGTCACACCCATCGGTTGTGTGACCTAGTCGTTAAGTGTCAGAGGTAGTGGAGGACGAATGGTCAGCTGGCTGGCGAAAGGATTTTGGGGGTAGGTGGTACCTTTGGAAGTTACAATGAATTGCGGAGGAATGAAAGAGGGTAGTGGCTGAGAAGCTGGGCACTGGTGAGTAAATACCGGAGGAGCAGAACTTTGAGTGAAAGGTCTTGGATTAAAAGGTACAATTAATGGAACAGTCGAAGTTAATAGAAAGGTCGAAGCTTGCCCAAACTGGAATGGCCTTACCGTAGGCTGGGTTGACTGAAAGATAGGCACAATAGGTCTTCTCCCAACGAGATCGATTAACATCTGTGCTGAACCGTTCTGGGCCTGAATATCGAATGCTGATACTCGGTCGGAATTTTATCTTCAAGAGCTTGCTTAACAGTAGCCTGAATAGTGGTTTGGATAGAAGCCTGAAAAGCATCCGAATTTAGGAATTGTTCCATAGCACTGGCAAAGTTGAAGCCAGGCGGTGGCTGAGATCTCATTCTCAATCTAGAAGTAGGGTCGGAGGGTTCTTCGGTAGGAGGGGTCCCTTCATTTCTTGGAAAAGACATGGCTAGTTGAGAAGGGTTCCAGCTTAATTGAACTTATTCTGAATCTGACTTTTGTGGTGACAATCAGGATGAGAGGATGATGAATCAAGCGGTGTACTATCCTCTTCGAAATCAGGGTGAGAGGATGATGAATCAAGCGGTGTGCTATCCTCTTCGAAATCAGGGTGAGAGGATGATGAATCAAGCGGTGTGCTATCCTCTTCGAAATCAGGGTGTGACGATCAGTTTGCCTCCTCCTAGCTGAAATGGTAGGCAGTGGATCAGATCATGAATGGGTTTGTGAGTGGTATGGATGGTATGCATGCCTTTTATTATCGGAAGTAGTGCATGATACGTATGGCTGCACATAGATGTGGTTAGAAATGATGCAACGGCTTATCCCTCCAACATACGTAGGACGTTTGTATCTCATGTCATACATAATGATATGGAGGTACAAGAGAAGTCCTACGTGTGTTACTAAACTTCTTCCACAAGCGGAAGTAGTAAGGGTAATTTGATTCATTTCTGGCTCTTAACGTCGATGCATGAGGGTTCATGATCACGGAGCACATAGCACATAAATCGTCCCTCTTCCAACCTTATGACTCCCGCGTAACGCATCTTTAGAAGGATAGGGTTTGGCTTCTTCACCGGTAATTGTAAAAGAAGCGCGTCCTAATTATTTTATTTGTTCTAGTGACCCTAAGGGAATGATGTGCTAAGGCTTTTTCTAGCGCGGCTTTGGTATAGGGTTGTTGATGTAGAAGGTTCTCATTTAACTTGATTCCACGTTACTCAACCACTCCCAAATAGTTGTGATCATAGGAGTTTAAGTGTTGGTTAAAACGAGTGATCCATCCATTAGGCATCCTCAATTCCAACAGGGCATGAGTGATACTTCGTGAGCTTCTCGGGTAAAATGGGGCACCTAAAAATTTTCGAACTATCTACACGCGTAAGGATAAAATGTTAAAAAAGAATGAAGTTTTGATCTGGCCAATGATTTCAATACATCATCAAAACCTTTTAAACTTTATGAGAAGATAAGTTCAAGAGATTATTTCCCCAACAGAGTCGCCACTGTGAGCGGATGACGTTTTGCACTTCAGCTATGGGGCCGGGCCGGTGGGCCTGCCTCTAAAAGTGATGGGGGATGCGAGTGATGTGATTAGAAAATGGTTTTGCACATTTTAATGCTCAAAAGATACGAGATCGAAATCCCGTACTTAAAACAGAGTCGCCACCCGGTTCAGTTCAACCAGGAAATTTTTAGTACGATTTTTCCACTGGGTGGTTTGACCATACCTTAAGTAGAGATTCCGAGTTTAGATGATGTTATCTATTTTTCATTAGGTAAAGTTAAGATACTTCATTCTTTCTTAATCGGTTTAATCTATCCTATTTATTTATGTTTTCAGTTATTTTGTTATTTTCGCGTTTATCAAGCAATTGAAGCGATGAATAAAATATTTACAGCCGTTCAAAAAATAAGTGCAAAAAATAAAATACCCGAATGTCTGATATACATCTACCTGCAGAAGATGGTTAGCACAGATATGGCATGTTTTATTTACAATATTATAAACCCCGATTGGATGGCTAAAATGAGATTTGAACAGCGTTTGTGGGGAAAATCAGTTTTTACCCAAATTTTAGATTCAATCGTTGCTTTAACCGGATTATACATGAAAATGCCACACTTTATGGGGCGTCATCTATTTACAGGAGGTTTTGAACCTCCATCGTTGCATTATATGTCCTAGCTTTAGAAAATAAGCTAGTCCGGGAACAAACGAAAATAAAACTGCTGTCCAAAAAGTCATGCCACCGACGATACTACTGATGTCGCCGGAGACATCATTGATGTCACTGGTGATATGGCTGATGCTGCCGGTGACATCATTAATATCACTGGTGACATCATTGTGTAGGCAGGCTACATGGCTTTCTGGATACCATAAAGAAATGGTCCCACAAGAAAGTGAGGTGTCTAGGGAATGTGATGCCACCGGCGGTATCAGTGATGTCTCTGGTGATATGGGTGATACCGCTGGCGACATAACATGTCTCTAATGTCCTCAATTTCTTACAGCAGTAGCGGGCAGCAGTAAAAAATGACCAAAAACCCAAAAATGAATACAAATCAACAAGAATCAGCACAAATTAGTAATATTAATGCCAAAGAGCTATGAGACTCAGAATTTTTACCTTGGGGTCGAGAATCCACCACTTCGTGAACCAAAATGAAACACCTCTAGGGAGATTGTAACGATGATTTAGTGTTAAATTCAAGGGTTTCGGGTCTTTAAATCCAACAAAGCTGATTTTAACTTAAAAACCTACTGATTTTAAGCTCACAATCAAAGAGTTCAAAGAAGAAAAACTAGGAAAAATGGATTAGAATCCTTTTTCCTACCTTTTCTAATTCTTATCTCACTAAAATCTATTTTCTCATTCAATTTCAGCCTCCTCACTTCCAATTGCAGTTCTCCCAATTTCCCAATTTCAGCTCCTCTCCCAAATTCAGCTCCCCCTCTTTTCAATTCAGCCTTAAGGTGTGTTTTTATATGCAAATTCAGGTGGTTTTCGAGACCTTTTTGACTAATTCCGCCGAAAGTGGCCGAAAGGCTGTCTATGCAGGGACCCACTTCAAGTCATGCCGCTGGCGACATGGTGATGCCGGCGGCGGCATGGCTGATGCCGCTAGTGGCATCAGCCTCTGGCCTGCCGACAACAAGCGGGCCTAGGAGCCTAAAAAGTCACCAAAAGTGGTTAAAAGTGGGTCAAAAGGCATCTTTTTGATTTTTAATGATATTTTAATGGGTATTTTTTAAATTTGGGTGTAAATCATCGGATCAAGCTCCTACCAGACGCGTTATCGGCCATGCCGAACTAGATTTTACCAAGTATAAAATTAGCAAGGAATATTATTTTGGTAATAAAAATTCTAAAGAGAACTTTTATTTTGAGGCATTAAAATCGGGTACTCGTCATCATCGTCTCGCGAGAGGGACTGCAAATTCCTGTGCTCACATCTGCCTTAATAGGACTGAGTAGTCCACCATAAAATTAGGTACTAGCCGCAGGACTAAGACATATTTAAAGAGATGCTAAAATAAGAGCACACGTTCCTTGGGATTAGGGAACTTGAATGAATTAGCAATTGCATACGATGTAAATGGAATGAGATTCTAACTATAAAACTTGACTCATGAAATTGGGGGTCATAATAGACTAGTTATAGATGCTACCTACTAGGAAATTTAGTTGGGCTAAATTCCCGAATCAATAGAATAGGATATTGTAAATTTCGAAGAAAATAGTAGGACAAATGTATTTAATTAAAAGACCTTATATTAAATGGATGTACTAAAACTAATACCTGAATGATTTTCTTTTCTTATATCATAGGTTGAAAATGACCTCCAACATTAATCTCCATTTGTTACTTGACACAAAACTGAATTGCTTTTACTTTTCTGGTTGAATCTGAGCTGTGAGAATAATTCTTAGATCCGAGGGAATCGCCTATGTTTTGGATGAAATTTTCCCTATTGAACCTAATGTTGAGGATCATGTGGAACATGATGCCTGGTTAAAGTATAAGAAAGATCGTGAGACTACAATATGCATAATGTTAGGGTCCATGAATACTGAGCTTCAGAAACAACATGAGAACATGACCTTGAAGGACATGGTTCTCCATCTTGAAGAGCTCTTTACTGATCGGGAAAGGACAAAAAGGTATGAGACCTCTAGACTCCTTTTTGGAACTAAGATACAGGCTAGCACCTCTAACTCTTAGCATGTACTGAAACTCTTGGGATACCTTGAGAAGCTGAATCGATTGGGATTCGAGATGAATCATGACTTAAGCATTGACCTTGTGTTGATGTCCTTAATGGATAGTTACTCAAGCTTCGTGACTAACTATTATATGAACAAAATTAATTCTACTATTCTAAAATTAATCAACATGTTGAAGACAGTAGAACCTCAGATCAAGAAGATCAGAAGCCACTATTGTTGGTCGAGAAAGGCAAGGCTTCTAATAAAAAGAAGCAGGCACTGGGTGCCAAGAAAAGAATCAGTAAAAAGAAGAAAGGAAAGAAGACATCCAAGTATGTCTACTTCTAGTGCGGGAAATTGGGACATTGGAAGAGGGATTGCAAGGCTCTTGCTTCTGAACATTTGAAGAAGTAGCCTGTAAAGTCATCTACTTCAGGTATGTTTGTAATTGAAAACTATGCTACTTTTCCTCATGAATCTACTTGGGTATTAGATACTGGTTGTGGTTCTCATATCTATACTTTTGTGTAGGGACTAAGGAACAGTAGAAGACTTGCAAAAGGGGAGATGGACCTACGTGTGGGAAACGGAGCCCGACTTGCAAAAGTGGCTTAGTTTTGGTTTTGAATAATTGTTACTACATTATGAGTGTTACTAAGAATATTGTATCTGTTGCATGTTTAGCAATAGAGGAATTTGAAATTTTATTTTTGAATAATAATTATTAGATTCACTTGAATAATGTTCTTTATGGTTTTTGAGATGTTGAATGGTGGCATTTATATTCTTGATACTAAAATAGAAGTTTTTAATATAAACAATGTAAAGATAGTTAAATTAGATAATGAGAAATCCTTCTACTTATGGCATTGTCGTTTAGGCCACATAAACAAAGATCTCTTAGCCAAGCTACATAAACGTGGTGAGTTGGGCCTAATAGACTTGGAGTCTTATGGTAATTGCGAACCTTGTTTAAAATGAAAAATGACAAAGTTACCCTTTAAAGGAAAGGGTGAATGAGCCACGAGTACATAGCAACTTATGCATACTAATGTGTGTGGTCCAATGAGTGTTCAGGCATTAGGAGGATACTTCCACTTCATAACCTTTGTTGATGATTATTCACGATACGGTTATCTGTACTTAATGAAGCATAAATCTGAAAGTTTTGAAAAATTCAAAATATTTAGAACTGAAGTAGAGAAATAACTTGAGAAAAGTATTAAAACACTTTGATCGGATCGAGGTGGAGAATTCTTAAGTCAGGAGTTTTGGGATTATCTAAAGGAAACTGAGATAGTTCCCCAGTGGACCCCTCCTTATACACCCTAGCACAATAGAGTGTCTGAAAGAAGGAATCAGACTTTATTAGATATGGTTCAGTCTATGATGAGCCAAGCAAATCTCAGTAAATCCTTTTGGGGATATACACTAGAGAGCGTTGTTTATGTATTAAATAGAGTGCCCTCTAAATCAGTAGATTTTACACCTTACAAAAGATGGTGTAGTAAAAGGCCATCTCTAAGTCACCTTAGAGTGTAGGGCTATCCTGCCATGGTAAAAAGGAATGCATCAGATAAGCTAAGCGCCAAATCTGACAAGTGTCTGTTCATTGGATATTTATTTTACCAGCCCGTGGCACAGAAGGTATTTGTGTCTCAAAGTGCTCAGTTTTTGGAAAAGGAACACTTACTTGAAAAAGTCAGTGTGAGCAATATTGAACTGGATGTTCAAGAGGAAGAAACAGATAATTAGCCGATTGACCTTGTTCTATATACATAAGAAAGTGTGATTCAAGAATAACCTGCTGAAACACAAACATTGCAAAGATCAGGTCGTGTTCATAAAGGTCCTGACAGATATGGTTTTGTCATCACCGATGATAAGGAACTAAATCTCATAGAGGATGATGAACCAAGAACCTATGATGAAGTAATGAAAAGCTCAGATTCTGATAATGGCTGAAAGCCATGAAATCAGAAATGGATTCCATGTATGAGAACCAAGTTTGGAATTTGGTTGATGCACCACAAGAGGTTAGACCAATTGGGTGCAAGTGAGTCTTCAAGAAGAAAACTGACATGGATGGTAATGTGATCACCTATAAGGCAAGGTTAGTTGTAAAAGGTTATAGTCAATGTGAAGGTATTAACTATGATGAAGCTTTCTCACCGGTGGCCATGCTTAAATCCATAAGGATACTCCTTGCCATTGCTACTTATTATGATTATAAGATCTGGCATATGGATGTTAAAACTGCATTCTTGAATGAGGATTTAGATCGAGATGTGTATATGATACAACCTAAGGTTTTTTACTTCTCAGAATGGCCCAAAGGTATGCAAGCTACAAAGGTCCATTTATGGAATAAGCAGGCATCTAGGAGTTGGAATATAAGGTTTGATCAGACAATCCGTGAACTAGATTTCTATCCAAAAATTATTGAGCCTTGTGTTTACAAGAAGGTTAGTGGGAGTGCAGTCATTTTCTCAGTATTATATGTCGATGACATTCTACTAATAGGAAACGATATTTCTCTTCATCAAGGTGTTAAAGTATGGTTGTCAAGAAAGTTCTCCATGAAAGACCTTGGTGAAGCAGCATTTATAATAGGTATAAAGATCTCTAGGGATAGATCTAAGAGGCTGTTAGGTCTTTCTAAAAGTACATATATAGACAAGGTATTGAATAGGTTCAACCTTGAACATTCGAAGAAAGGTTATCTCCCGATGACAAAGGGGGTTAACCTATCTAAGGTTGAGTGTCCGAAGACAGCTCTAGAAAGAATGCGCATGAAGGATATTCCCTATGCATCTGCGATAGGATCCATCATGTATGCTATGATATGTACTAGGTAAGATGTCTCTCAAGCTTTGAGCTTTACGAGTAGATGTCATTTAGATTTAGGTGAAAATCACTGGATGGTCGTCAAGGCAATTCTTAAGTACTTGAGAAGGACTAAAGATGAGTTCTTGATATATGGAGATAGTGACCTAACAATTAGAGGTTATATTGACGCAATTTTTCAATCTGACAAAGATGACTTTAAGTCTCAGTCAGGTTTTGTGTATGTGTTAAATAAAGAGCTAGTGTGCTGGAAGAGTTCTAAGATGGAAACTACTGCTGATTCAACCATGAAATCTGAATACATTGCTGCATGCGAAGCAACAAAAGAAGCTATCTGGTTAAAGGGATTTATTGGTGATCTCAGTGTGGTCCCCGAGACTGTTGATCTAATTACTTTAAGTTGTGATAACAATGGTGCTATAGCTCAGGCAGAGGAACCACGGTCTCACCAGAAAAACAGACATGTGTCTAGAAAGTATCATGTAATCAGGGAGATGGTTGATGCTAGGATAATAAGACTAGAATAATTACCACTAATCAAAACCTCGCGGATGGTCTGACGAAGCCATTGACTCAAGTCAAACATGACCAGCATGTTAAACCATATGCATTAAGACATATGGCTAATTAGCCTTAGTGCAAGTGGAGTTTGTTAGATATGATGTATCCCTTAAGACAATTAGGGCGATATATCTTAATTATGTAATGGTACGAATAATTTGTTTAATTAATAAAGGCGTTTAATCTTTTATTTATATCGATATGCTTGTAAATATATTGTGGCTGGTTAAAATATATTCATTGATGTATGTATGCAAAAGTCCTTGACGTATTATAGAATGAAGTCAGAGAAATTATAGTGGACTATATTTAGTGAGACCTGCTTCATGTGCAATTATGATTATGTCTAAACTATCCCTAGTTATAGTTTCATTAAGAAAGGATATTGATGAAGCAGAAAACTAGCATGTGCTCAACTTTCTTGGAAAGGGTCCAAGCAGTCAATCTCCTAAGGACTAAAGGTGGTGCATTAAGTTTGACACATTGATATATCTGGGAGATATATTGGAGACCGTAGTAAGGTAAATACTTGATGTTTATATCAATGTGTTAGTGTTTATCTTCATGTAATATTCTTTGTGAATATCCTCATACTTGAGATGCTAGTTATCTTGTGTGGTACAATCACCGTACGGGTGGGTGATTACGGGTATCGTGATGACATCACGTTGGTAAGCTATATAGTCGAAAAGAATCCATCGCTCCGGATATATTAAGGAGTTGCACCTGGCTGCTTGTTGAAGTGATGATTGCTATAAACATTTGACTAGAGTATGTATTTGATAGAAATAGTTTCTAGTTAAATACACTATGGTAAAAGGCAATATACTTTGGTAACAAGTTAATAACTAGGATAGCTTGGAACAACCTTGCTATTAGTGGGTTAACACTTTAACCAAACCCTATAAACCATATGGTACTAACATTAATGAATGGAAGGAGTTCATCGCACTGGACAACTATTGGATTAACCGGGACTAAGTCATAAGCACATATGACATTCCGAGTAATGGGGGATGGTAGACCCTTGCTAGAGGCATACTACAGTCGTTTAAGGTAATCGAGTTCTATTCAAGGTCTAGAACCTCGAGCCAATGGTTCCAATAGAACAAGGGTCGGTTAAGCCTTAACAGCTCAATTCTTTGGGATCCTATAAGGTCACATACATTGAACCTTCATCGGACTGAGTAAAGAATGAATAGATTTATTCTATTACAAAAATATAACATAATAATAATTGGATTACTATTTAATTGGTCTAAAAATGATTAGATCATTTTGGATAAACCAAGGAATTTATTTTTGACCAGTCACTAATTTATTATGGTCGTAAAATAAATTAATATTTGAAAAAAAAATTAAAAGGGGAATTTTGTCTTGGCGAATTAAACCGAAAAGTATGAAGTATATTTTGTACAGGTTCGGATGTGCGGAGTGCACCAAAAGGTGTTCGAGCACTACTGGGCAGTGCTCGCAGCAGCCAATGAAAATAGGCGACAAGTGCAGCCCATATGGGGCGTCGTGAGTTAGGATCGCGACATAGGCCGTGAGGCCCAGCTCGCGTGCAAGGCAAGCCTGCAAGCGATTCTTGCCTTGTGGCACACAGTGTGCGCTACACGCTGTATGCAGGTGGGTTAACACGCGGATCCTTTGGATCCGCGTGGGATAGGGTTTTTCACCCTATCCTATATTGTAAATGGGGTGCAACTTTTTGCTCCACAAGCCCATAAATAGGCAACCCATTTCACTTTTTTCAATGCACCAAGTTCACGCATAAATCCTAAGTAGAGATTCATAAAGAAAAATCTCCCAGGTTGCTTGAGCAAGTTTATATTTAGAGGGGCCTTGAATATTTTGAGGAACCTCTAGTTTATATTTTTGGGTGGGGCTTTTGGAGTGGTCTAGCAACTACTCAAGTCTCCTTAGTTCTTCCTCTCAGAGAGGTTTTGGTTGGTGGGGTTCGTGTGGATACTCACAGAGGCTATCCTAGGCTTGGAGGCTTGTGAAAGGAGGTTCTGTTAAAGCACGCTTCAACTGGTAAGTTTTCTTTCTTTCTCTTTTAATTATTATGTCTTTTTCTTTAAGCGTTTTTTGAATTAATAATTATGCTAGGTTTTTTGTATGCTTAGTTTATTTTATGCTTAGGTTATAGCTTAGAGTTATAACATGCTTAGTGTGAGCGGATGACATTTCGGACGGGTTGCAAAGCCAGGCTGGAGGACCTGTCTCCTGAATATATGAGTGTGTGATGATGATTGTGAAAATGGATTTGCATATTTGAATGTTCAAAAGATACGAGATCGAATTCCCGTACTTAAAATAGAGTTGCCACCCGGTTCAGCTCAACCGGGAAATTTTAGTACGATTTTCCCACTGGGTGGTAGACCATATCTTAAGGAGAGATTCTGAAGATGATATTATCTATTTTACATTGGCCAAGTTAAAAGATTTCATTCATTCTTAATCGGTTTAACCACCCTATTTATTGTGTTTTTGGTTTATATATTATTATGTGTTATCAAGCATTCAAAGCGGGAAAAAAATAAATTATTACAGTCATCCAACAAATAAAATGAGGAAATTAAAGAATAATTACATGGCTTTCCAAATCCTATACATTTCTCTATACAATAAATAAAATACTCGAAGAACTAACATACACCTAACCTAAATCTACCTGCACAAAAATGGTTAGCACAAATACGGCACGTTGTACAGGGCATATCACGTAACATGCATAGTTAGTGAACCAAACAAGACCCGAATTAGCATAAACACGGCATATTCATTTTACAATTTATGGAGCCCGATTGGATGGCTAAAATGGGGTTTAAACGGCGTTTACGGGAAAATTCTATTATATCTATATTTTAGACTCGATAATTATTTTAACTGGATTGTTAGTGAAAATACCACATGTTATGGGGTGAGGTATGTTTTCAGGAGGTTTTAGACCCCCGTCGTTGCACTATTCATGCTAGCTTTGGGAAAATAAACTAGGTCGAAAATAAAACAAAAATTAAACTGTTGTCCAAAACCCCATACCGCCAGTGGTATGAATAAGGCCGTAAGCGGCATCACTAATGTCGTCGGCGATTTCATTTACATAGGCAGACTGTATGACATTTTGGATACCATAAAGAAAGGTTCATGCATGAAAATAAGGCCATTAGGGGTAAATTAGGCCACTGGCGGTATCAACAATGCCGCTGACGACATGGTTGATACCGTCGGCTGCTTCAATTTCTTGTAGCAGTTGTTTTTGACCGAAAAGCGATCAAAAACCCAAAACTAAACACAAAACCGCAACTAAATACAACAAACAAGTAAAATGAAACCTAAAGAGCTATGAGACTCAGAATTTTTACGTTGGGGCTCTAAATCCACCTCTTCATGATCCAAATGACACCTCCGGGGAGCTCAAGTGATGATTTGGTAAGTAAAGGGGTGATTTAGGTCTCTAAATCCTATTTTAGTGATTTCTAAACCTAAATCTCACCTAAATATCAGAGAGTTCAGTTAAGAAAAACCATGAAAAGATGGATTAAATCCTTTTTTTTATACATTATCTCACTAAATCTAGCTAAAATACTAAAAATCTCCTTAAGATTTTGAGTGGTGAAAGTGTTGAACCCTTTTCTGCTGGAAATGGCTCCTTATATAGGCTAAAATTGACTTTGATCAATTATCCGACGGATACGAGCAAAAAGGCATACAGCTATTCTGTAGTAGAAATTCATGCCATCGGCGGCATGGATGATACCATCAACGGTATCAATGAGGCCGCCGATAGCTCACTTTCCTGACAGGTCTGAATAGCAAGCATGAATCGAGCCTAAAAACTGGGAAAAAGCAAGAAAATCATGCCAAAAACAAATTCAGCGGGATGACCTGAATTATTGGGCTCTTTTTTGACTTTTTAAGGGTATTTTGGATAAAATTATTTTCTGGGTGCAAATCATCTATCTGAGCTACCATCGGACGCATTATCGGACACGTCAAACTGAATGTTTTTTAAAATAAAATTCATAGAGAATTTTTTATCGGTGATAAAAATTCCAAAACTAACTTTTATCATGAGGAATAAAATCGGGTATACATCATCATCGTCTCATGAGAGGTACTGTGAAATCCCGTGCTCACAAGCTGCACCTTGGGGGTTCACTCCTTCTATAGGTCAGTATGATCGTACAAAAGAGCAAGGGTTAGGAATTTTACCATATGGATGAGAAGGCTTTGATTCCGTTAATGTCTCCCTTTCGTGACTTGTTTACGCATTGGTCGGGCTTTAGCTTTGAGATTGGTTTGCCCCTTGATCGGGCTTAGGCTTTGATGACTTGTTTGCCCCTTGGTCGGGCTTGGGCTTTGATGACTCATTTTTCCCTTGGTCGGCTTGGGCTTTGTTGATTCATTTGCCCCTTGGTCGGGCTCAGGCTTCATTGATTCGTTTGCCCCTTGGTCGGGCTTGGGCTTTGATGAATTGTTTGCCCCTTGGTTGGGCTTGGGCTTTGATGACTTGTTTGCCCCTTGATCGGGCTTGGGCTTTCTTGATTTGTTTGCCCCTTGGTCGGGCTTGGGCTTTGATGACTTGTTTTCCCCTTGGTCAGGCTTCGGCTTTGTTGATTCGTTTGCCCCTTGGTCGGGCTTAGGCTTTGAGATTTGCCAAGCGAGGCTTGGGCTTTCAGGTTTGCCAAGCGGGGGCTAGGCTTTTTAGGTTTTGAGATTATGGAGCATCATTCCTGCAACAAGTGACAAGTAATACAAGATTGGACTGATTTTTAGATGACATTTTTACTGCTTGATCGATTTTGTGAAATAAAAAATATTTTTGCCCTTCAATCAACAGTATAAACTTAATAATTAAAAGCATGAGTGTTTCAAAAGTCCTTGGATGTCGAGGCTCGAACTAGGATCCCGCTAAACTGTTGAAAAGGCAACTAAAAAAATGCCCCTGGAGAAACTGATGTCGCTGGCGGCTTGGAGTGATATCGCTGGCGATTTGGTTGATGCCCGCGGCGGTATGGGGTGCCATGTAGCACTTTTGATTGGTCAAAGAAATTCGAAATTCAAATTGAAGGGATAGTTTCAGATATAATTAAACTCCTCAAATTTTGCGCGGGTGTTTAACATGGGTTTAAACTCTTATTTTCCTATTTCTGCATTTACAGAAGCCAAAAACACTCTCTCTCTTCTTCCCTACTCTTCACAAACAATGTTACTTCTCTTTTTTACTTTCCACTCCCAATCATGAAGAAGATCTTTGGGCGTAAATCTAGCAGTTGTAAGTCTGACGATCTGCCTGCTTCTTCCATTGAGGCGATGATACTTTGCCCGATTCATGTGGGCCATGGCTTTAAGGAATCTGATATTGTATTCGAGTATGGGATTGCGGCTGCAATAAAAAATCTTGTCCCGGACAAGAAGAACTAATCTCTTACATATAGGTAACCCTATAAAACTCAAACCTTTTCATTTTGTTTGAAGATTTCGGTTCTAGACTCAAAAAAATTATAGTATAAAGGTTAAAAACAAGAGATATAAACGCATGTTATAGGCCTATTTTCTGCTCAATTTATGCCCCAAAACTGATTAAATGCATTTTTTGGCGATTTGGTGCGATTTTGGGTAAAACTGGATTCTACCAGTAGAAAATGATGCCGTCGGCGACTCACAATTGTCGCCAGTGGCTCCAGGCCTTCCAAGAAAAGGCTGAAACCATGCCATGTCACTGTTGATTCCAGTGATGTCTCTAGCGACATCAATTATACCGCCGACGATATCGCTAATGTCGCCGACGGCATCACTGCCCTAGTAACGACATCAGCAGCATTCTAGAAGCTAAAGGAAATAGAATTTGAATTACATAACTAATTTATTCCTCATTAATTTTTACAGCCGCACACACTGACTTGTATCGGGGGTATGGGTACTATCGATGAGTGGTGAGAAGAAGGATTCTACACTTGCGGCTACCATAGATGATAAGGGTTTTGGGGATTCAGCCCATGCCATGCCTCTACTGATGCCAAAGCTTTCCCACATGACCTTGACTACCATAACTGAGAAGTGGTCCAAGACCACTCATACCTTTCATCTCCAAATTGGCGAGGTGACTATTACCCCTTTCGACATGGTAGCGATGACTTAGCTTCCATGGACCAAAGAAGCGATTCATTTCGAAGTTTATATGGAAAGGAACCACCTTAGGGGGCCAGTGGTGAAGAGAGTGATGGAGCTATTCGGTTTGAAGCCCAAGGCAGGGCGATTATGCTATGGGGAGTTATAGGAGTACTGGATGAAGGTTGGAGTGGTCCCCGAGACCCAGTGGGCTACTTGAGTCCGCTCTTTTGTCATTTCATTGTTGATTGTGTTGTTCTTTTCGGTCTCGGGTAGCAAGGTCAACTACGAGTTAATTTTAGCTATCAGAGATTTGGCGACCATCAAGGAGAAGAATTGGCCTAGGGCCATTTTAACTCAGATGTACTATGTGTTGGACATAGGAGCTCAAAAGAAAGAAAAGGTCCTCCGCTTGAGCCATTTTCTGCTTGAAGTATATCCTTTTGGATAGTGCTTTATTATCATGGTTTGCTGCTTTTCTCTTTTTGGTGTGTTGATCTTTTGGACTAATTAGCTGTCAATTATACAGGTTTAGGCCTTTGAGCATCAGATCCTCCCCCCGGTCTAGTTCAATACTATGGTACCGCTGGGTTCACATTTTCTTACTTGGTGGTGCGGGAGCGTTGGAGAACTCGGCAAGTATCCTACTGCCTACAGGGAGGTATTGAGGAACTTATAGATCGAATCCGTATGTTACCTTGACTTTTAGCCCTGTCATACACTCAACAAACCATTAGTCAAAAATCACATTTACAAATCCAAATTGCTTACATTAGCTTTTTGCTTGATTGATTGGTCAGGTCATCCGAGATCCTTTTGAGGAGGTGTCCAACTGTGCTCCTATCCTTACGGTCAGACGGGAGGCGTATGATCGTAGGTTTGTTATGGAATACCCCCTGGCTTTACCCTAGTACTTAGGGGAGAGAGTTTGCGGTTGGATGGAGCTTGTGCCTGCTGCTAGCCTTACCTAACCATTATTGGTGCGGCCGACAAGGCTGATTATTTTGAGGGCAATGATCGAGTGATTGGGAGTGTCCCTAACCCTTATAATGGCCACATATCACAATTGCTTACTATGTGCCCCTACATCCATACTAACAATTCTATTGCCTTCCATACAAAAAAGAGGCAGGAAGAACTAAAAGGCAGAGGCATGGTATTGTTAATGAGAGCGATAATAAGGAAGGGAGCGGTGACGATGAGGGCAATCTCGAGGGGCAAGGTGAGGTTGGCCAGGATGCACTAATGGCTCACGAGGGGCACCATTCTTCTGATGTGAGATCGCACCTTTTCTTTTTTATGTTTATATATATGCCATATGCTTCGATCAAAATGGTTGCTTATGCTTGCTTCTTATGTTGTTTTGATTTTCAGGCACCTGCACCTCCCAGGAAGAGAGACCGGGCTGAGGATAGCAGAGTATGAGGCCAGGGCATGCCCGAGGGTGCTAAATTTGTTGAGGGGTGCCTCTTGACTGCTTTGGAAACTCTTTTCTTACTGATGAACTCGAGAGGAGATTTTCAGACCAGGGAGATCACCTTGAGTAGCCACTCGCTGAACTTTAGGCCAGAAAACACCACCCACGTAAGTCTTGTGCAAATGCGAATAAATCTATATGACAATTCCCTTGGTGGCTTCCTTTTTATTGCTTTTTGGATTTTTTAGGTTACTCATGCTGAGGCAGAGCGGTTAGCTGGAAATGCCTTTGCTCTCAGGGATACTCTTGTTTCCTAGACTTTGGTTGCTCAGGTATATTCCCTCTTATGATATGACATTGTAAATATAGAATGCATGTATGAATGTTATGAATGATATGGATTGTTGTTGTTTCCCTATCTGTAGGATTTTATGGCCCTTACACTGTCGGATGCTGATGAGGCCTAGTGAAGGTACTAGGAAGAGACGGGGGCGCTCTGACACCACATGAGTGAGCTAGAGAGTCAGTTGGATGCCACTTTACATGAGAGGAGAAGAAAACTTAATATGGATAGTGCAACCCCGGCTGAGTCGAGCCATAGGGGGAGGAAGGTGACGGCTGGCCATCGTCATGGAGGTGCTCCTGAGAGTTCCTAGAGCATCCTGGGGATCAATGAGCATGTCGTCAACCATTATCTTATTGATGAGCCAGAGTATACATCTCGTCCGATCGATGGTAGCGACTAGTTCTAGATTTACCGGCTAGTCCATGTTCCCTTTTCTTTTTATTTTTATGGATTTTGGTTTGTATGCCCTTGATACATTGGGTTTGATTTCGGATTCGGATGATTTTAGCTTCGTATAGGCTTAGGATTTGGATATTTTGGTACTCTTGCACCTTCGGGCTTTTGGTTTGAATAAGATTTGAATTTTATGCTTGGATATGTTCTAAAAACATATTACATGGTCCCTATAAGTTGTTTTATAGGTCTGAACTAATTAAAACAGTCCTAAAATTCACAAAAAAAAACTATCATGCCACCGATAGCATCATTGATATCGTCATCCATCTAATTTGCTAAATAATATAGACAAAGCTGCCCACAACCCATACCACCGGCGGCATCACCTCATACTGCCCCATTCTCACTTCATACCACCAGCGGCATCGCCATCATTGCCAGCGACATCACCAACCCAAAAACTTAAATTCGACCATCTTCTCAAATTCAACCATGGCAAACCACATTCAGCAGCTACGGGGTTTCTTGGAGAGCCTGGGAAATGCAGACTTGAAGAAGTTAGAAAAATTTGGGCTATGGGGCTTTTAATACGTCGTAACATGGCCCATAAGTCCCGAATTCGTTCGCGTGGCATTGACTTTTTGGGATCGAATGGACCATGTGTTTTGATTTTCTACATTTGAGCTATGCCCCCTACTTGAGGATTTCCGTGCTATATTAGGGGTTCCATGCCCCAAGCGCGTGTCCCTAGCACTTTCGGAGTTTCACTTTGGTACGGATGGCGCGCCCTGAGGGTTGTAGAATTCGAACTCTGTGGACCCATTTTTATCCTAATTACCTGACCGGCCTAGATTTCAGCTTAGTGTCATGCTGGAGTGTTGTCGAGGGGCCCCTAGATCTCATCTTGAATGGCCATCCATGGTCACGTTGTTACTTATGGCAGAGTTCATATGCGGAGTGGGCCCAATTGCCCTATTCAGGCTGATTTTACTTATCGGACCTATATTGATAGGGGCTTCCCCAATAGCTGTGGGACTAGCAGAAATCTTGCTAAACACAAACACCGCTTTTACCGACCCGACTCTTATCAGTGACCATCTTACAGTACTGTAGGTATTCATTTTCTCCCATCTTCTAAATTGTTCACTTCCTTCTGCCCTTATCTAAAATTGGTTTACAGGTATGGCTGATAGAGAAGCTGAAGCTAAAGGAGGCACCGTGGTGGAACCCAAAGAAGTACTTACCCAATCATCTGAGGGAAAGGGGGCTTATGCGAGCAAATTTTAATCTGTTGACTTTTGACAGTTGGGTGTCTATTCTAAGGGATATACCGATTCGTAGATATAGTGGGTCAGCCCATGGTGGAGGATCCAAGATATTGTTATGGAGTCCTAGGGATCCTGTGTTTAGTTGATAGGTCTGGAGAGGTCTGCATTCTATACCTCGTACCAGTTGCAACGTCAGTATGGCAAGCAATAGAGTCCCGATCAAGCTACCTGAGAACCAGATCAGAGTCTACAAAGCTAGATGAGTGAACCATATCTAGGAGAAGTGGGCCAGGGAAGCCATATTCGAGACTCTGGACTATGCTCACATGGAGACCATTAAGGCTGATATACACTACAGAGGATGACTTGCTGAGATTAGACGTCTAACAACCCAATCCGAGCAATCATGGGCCCGCTTTGAGGGAGAGCGAGTTAAGCAGGGACATGAGCCCTTTTCCACTACCACATTGCGGAGGATTTCTAAGTATTATGAGGATGATGAAGGGAGCTCGGCTTGAGATGCGCTTTCTTTAGTTCTATCTTTTGCATAGGCTAGTCAGGATGACAGACCTATCAAACTTTATTTTATTACATGTCTTTTATTTGGTTCTAATTTTTGCATAGACTGCCCCTAGGGGTTTTCAATCTGTCGACCCTTGTCTTAATTTTTTCCTGGACCACCCTTTTTTGGTTTTCCATCCAACAGACTTTTTTGACTTTTGCATAGACCTTGCTCTTTTCGGTCTATCAGAATTATTTTTATTTATGACGCGCTTTTGACAATGTGAACTCTGTATTTGGTTTACTTGAGCTGTTTTGACTCTATGGATATAAAATTCACATAAACACAAGCATTCAGAATTTAGCAAATGAGATACTTTCATTAAAATGAAGTAAAACAAAGAACACGATGTTTGGCTAACTTTCCCATTGATTTAACCCCCGGTGCCAACTAGCCTAGATCAGTTTTCTAGAAGGCACTCTCTCTTTTCTCACATACCCTAATTTTTGCCTAGATCACCCTTTTCATGTTTTTAACCTAGCGGGTTTGTCATATCCCCTAATTTTTGCACGACTAATTTGCAGGATACCGGCCCTCCGGTGTCACCCTAATTTTTGCCTAATCAGTAAAAGACCAAAATGCGGGTGATTATTATATCTATTTTTTTGTGCTGCTTTTTTATTTATTTCTTATTGGGTTAGATGTGATAAAGCTTAAGCCTGTCCTGGTTTACAGGGTTCACAAACTCATTCCCATCTATGTCTATAAGCTTAACAGCCCATTTACTAAGCATCTTCTTTATCACATACGGTCCTTCCTAGTTAGGCTTGAATTTGCCCCTCACATCAGTGGTGGAAGGTTTCAGCCGTTGAAGGACTAGATCTCCAACTTTTAGGGGAAACTTTTGGTGTCTTACCCGACTTTTATGGGCTCAAGCCATCCATTGCTGGTACATCTGGAGAATATCTAGAGCCCTTAACCTTTGTTCATCCATCGTATTTAGCTGCTCGAGCCTTGCATGAGTCCATTGAGACTCTTTTAGCTTAGCTTCTAATGCGACGCTTAGTAAGGTTACTTGAGTTTTAATTGGCAAGATCGCTTCCATTTGACAGACCAGGGACAATGGAGTTTCGTAGGTTGGGGTACAAATGGTTGTGCGATATCCCCAAATAGCAAAGGGTAGCGTGTCTGCCCAACCCCTATAACCGGCTATCATCTTAGAAAGGATCTTCTTTACCAATTTATTAGTTGCCTCGACAGCACCATTGGCTTGTGGTCTGTATACAGAAGATCTATAGTGTTTATTCTCGTATTTCTCAATCAGATCGGTGGCTGCCCCTTGAAATTATACCCCATTGTCTGAGACTATATGATGCGAAAGTCCATACCGAGCGAAAATGTGCTTTCCTATGAACTTGGCCATCTTTTTGGCGGTGACATTGGTGCAGGATTCAGCTTCTACCCATTTTGAGACATAGTCCACTACTACCACGATTAATTTATGCTCGTCTATTGATGAAGGACAAATATCACTGATTATGTCTATCCCCCACACAGAGAATGGCCAAGGAGAAGATAAATAATGGAGCTCAGTGGGCGGTAGATGTTGCATATCCCCATAAATCTAGCATTGGTGGCACCGCTTGACTTGGGTGATGCAATTGACCGTTAGGGTGAGCCAAAAATATCCTAACTGTTGAATTTTCTTTGCGAGAGCGAGACCATTCATATGAGGGCCACAAACATCGACATGGACCTGATCAATCACCGTTTGAGCCTTTGATTCAGTTAAGCAATGAACCAATAAATTATCACTAGTGCACTTGAATAGATCATTATCGATAATTTAGAATTGGACAGCGAGCCGCCTTAAAGTGGTACTGTCTGAGTCACGGGAATCTAGAGGATATTGTCCTCTTTGGAGAAATAGGATGATGTTAGAGTACCAGCAGGGGTCGGTTGAGATGGCAAAGACCTGCTGAACCGGCTGAGCATGGTAAGAGATCTTAGTCGACAATAGAACCAATGGACGGATAGGCTACTACTAGGGTCCTTTCCATAAGGAGGCCAGGGTGGCCAGAGTGTCAGCCACTTGGTTCTTATCCCAGGGGACGTGGTGATACAAGCACGAGGTGAACTTTTTAGATAAGCCTCGGACGGCCTTGACATAAGGGCAAAGAGATTCTTTTTTAATTTCCTAATCCCTAACGAGCTGACGGATTATAAGAGCTGAATCCCAAATTATAGACAGCATGCACGCCCCGACCTAGAGGAGAGCCTCAAGACCGAACAGACATGCTTCATATTCAACCCCATTGTTGGTAATATAAAACTCTAAGTGTTTGGACGATGGAATGATTTTGTTATCCGGAGTGACTATAATAACTCCAAGGCCTGCTCCCCGTTGGTTCACAGCACCATCAAAGTACATAGTCCATACATGCTCGAGGATTGTAATGGTTGCGAGTTGTTCGTCTGGAAACTCTAGGTTCTCAGCATATTCGGAGTTGAGGGGTTGATTAGCCAAGAATTTTTCCACTGCCCGCCCCTTAATAACCTTCTTCGTTATATACTCAATGTCAAACTCAGATAGGAGCAGTAACCATCGAGACAGTTTACCAGCTAGAGTGGGAGATTAACAAAGATACTTTATGGGGTCAATCTTAGCCACAGCTTGGACTCGTTAGGATTGAAAGTAATGGCTCAACTTCTTAGCAAACCAAACCATGGTGTTGCAAATTTTTTCAATAATTGAGTATCGGGTTTCATAATCTAGCAACTTGTTGCTTAAGTAGTAGATCGTGTGCTCTTGCTTATCATTATATTCCTAGATAAGCATTGCCCCTACAGAAGACTCTTTGATAGCCAGGTATAGGATCAAAGGTTTCCCGGGGATGGGAGGTTTCAGAATGGGTTGGTCAATAAGATAGGCTTTGATTCTGTCAAATGTCACTTGGCACTGATCATTCCATACCACTAATTGATACTTTCTTAACAGTTTAAAGATGGGTTCAAACCCGGTAGTAAGGCATGCAATGAACCGATTGACATACTGTAAGGACCTCAGAAATAATAGGACTTCTTTCTCTATTTTAGGCGGGGGCATATCCCTTATGGCCTTAGCCTTATTGGGATCCATTTCAATTCATTTCTGACTTTCCACATGTCTGAGTAACTTGCTTGAAGTAAACCCAAACACACACTTCTTCTGATTAGGCGGAGATTATACTTCTCGATACAAGTGATGAATCTATCAAGAATAGTAGGATGCTCTTCTCGAGTAGCAGACTTCACAATCATATCATCCATATATACCTCCACTTCTTTATGGATCATGTTGTGCAAGAGGGCAGTTACGGCCCACGAATAAGTGGCCCCGGCATTCTTCAATCCAAATGGCATTACTTTGTAGCAATAAACCCCCCATTCAGTAATGAACACCATTTTGACCTTATCGATGATATCCACCAGAATCTGATTGTAACCCAAGAATCCATCCATAAATGAGTATATAGCTGCCCTAGCGGCACTATCAATTAGGACATCGATGTCAGGAAGTGGGAAATCATCCTTAGGCGAAGCTTTATTGAGATCCTGAAAGTCAACACAAACTCGGACCCTACCATCTTTCTTCGGAACCGAAACTATGTTAGACAACCAAGTCGGGTATTCCACAACTTCGACGAATCAAGCTTTAATCAACCTTGAAACCTCTGCCTTAACCTGATTTGCCCATCCTAGTCTTAACCGATGAAGCTTCAACTTGACAAGTCTGAACTTAGGCTCAGTTGGAATTATGTGCTCTGCAATTTGATGATCAACCCTAGGCATATCTTCGTATGACCGGGCAAAAGCGTTAACATGATCTTTAAGCACTTTTATTATCTCACTTTTTTCCTCGGGAGTTAAGTCATTAGAAATGGTTACCATTTTACGATTGTCATCAGCAGGTTTATTTCACTCAAAGAAGTATCGCTAATGCCAAAAACGTTATGCGTATGGTTATGTGAATGCATGGATCCATCAGGAAAAACATCAAACAAGCAAAACGAGAGTCATTCATTGAATTGAAAGCCTTATAGGTGACATTGTTTGCATCAAATACATCAGAAATATTAAAATTACATCATCCATAGTGTCCTCCTCCATAGGCGAATAAGCTTCAGTGGCTGTGGCAGCATCAGGAGGGGTATCCTCTATAGTCTTCATCAAGATGGTGTCTAGAGCCACTTCCTAGTCAGTAATGAGTGGTGGTTCCTCAAACAGGTTAGCTTTTTTGGTTAAGGCTATGGCGAGCTTCCTTACGATCTTGGTCATGAAATCATCCTCCCCAGTTCTCTCACCCTTCCATCCTTTCTTCACCAGAAATGCTATAGCCTTGGTCATGGTGGCCACAACGTCTTCAACTTCTGGGTTAATAGAATCTTCATTACTTCCCCCGGACTCATCCTCAGGGTACATCTTTCCCTTCCATCGACCTTATTAAAAATAATGTTGATAGGCATAACAGGCTTAGCAAGTTTGGGTTCAGCAGAAATAACCATATAGCCGACTTCAAAGTCATAGACATCCTTGAAGATCTCAAAACCATGCCCATTTTTCCATTATGTTCAACGGGTTCAGCTTCCCCCTTATAAGGCCTCTTGCCTTGAATTTTGCAAACAATCACCATACGACAATAGCCAGAAGAAACACAATGATAGGTCTTTCTAGGCTTATACCCTAACCCTGCTTGGTGGAACAGCATCTTTGGTTCTAAGGCCTCGATAATTCCCTTCTTATACATTCCGCAGCCTTTGCCAGGCTTATACCCAGCTCTATTTATCAGTTTCCCATACCAAAGTGGAGATAACTGTGCTAAATCGGAGGCGATTTCTCAATCTTACTAATTACGTCAACATGAAGACCTTACCCCAATTTATCTTGGGCTTCCATAACAGCCACAACACAAGCGAGGTTAGCCTTTATAGTTATCAACTTGTTCTCATGAATGAGCTTGATTTTCTGATGGAGTGTGGAGGGAAATGCACCCAAGGCATGGAGCCAAGGACGGACGAGTAGAAAAGAGTAAATAATAGGAATTTTGAGTATAATGAACCGCACTTTGCTCGTAAAACCTCCAACAGTGACTTCTGCTTCAAAAGCTCCAATCACACTACGCTTCAAATCATCATAAGCATGAATAACAATGTTGGATTTCTTAAGCATTTCCTCTAATAGGCCCAAGTGAGGAAGGACTTTTAAAGGACAGAGATTCTGGTTGGAGCCATCATCTACCATGAGATAGGGTATGGTCTTATCGAGGATTTGAATTCGGATGAACATAGCCTTGTTATGATCCTTACCCTCAAGTGAGAGATCGAAATGGTCAAATACAATCTTTGGTCCCTTTTTTGGAGGAATAGCTTCCCCGAACTTGGCATACATCTCAATAATAGAAGTGGTTAGAGTAGCTTTCAAATCAAGTAGTCGCTCAATCAAACCCCTGTGATGCCTATTAGAATCAATAACCAACTGCCATGCTATAATGAGCTTGGGTGGTCAACTGAGTAATGAGAGGATCGACCTCGAGGCTGGTCGAAATAGGTGGACGTGTAGAAGGAGTCCTTGCAGTGGTGCCTATTCTCCTAGGGACCAGGTCCTTACCTAGATGAAGACGACAATCCTCAGGCTGATATACATGACCACTTTGAGTAATGTTGAGAACATTATCAAGCAGGACACTCTGGGTGGCTCGTCTTTTAAATAGATATTGCGGTTCATTAGGGTCTAAATCTAGGTTTTGTAACTCATACCCATCCATACGGAAAAGCTCATTCTGGTCAAACCTAAATAGTTCATTAGGCTTCTCATCGATAGGCAAATCAATGCTAAATAGTTAAGTGCTTATGGCCTTGGCTACTTTGACTACTCTTTCATCTTCATCGGAATAGTCATCTTTTGAAATAAAGGAATCTATGCTGAAGAGAGACTTCTTCTCAGTTTTCATTCTCTTAGCCACAAAAGGCTGAGTTCTACGGCTTTCTTTATTAGGGGGAGTTAGGTCAACTTCCATACCCTGGACCGAATTAACCACCAGATTAGCTTGGCTGATTAGATCAAAGACTAAATTGGATGGGAGACCGGAACCAATAACTAGAACTAAATTGCCACTCCCTGGCCCACGAGTAATGAGATAAAAAACTGTGGTTTCGGGTAAGTCGGACTGGATCATTCCCACCTTGTTCCCAAATTTGGCAAAGGGTTATTAATAGTGCTCGGGACTTTATCAGGTTCAATGATCTTTCCTTCACTAACAAGACGCTGGATAGCTGAGAGTAAGGCCTTACAATTATTGGTTTGGTGACCCAGTTAAACATGGTAATTATAGAAATTATTCTTATCCTCGGGTTTGGGCAGTTTGTACTTTTGAAGGGACTGGATATAACCTGCTTCCCTCAAATGCTTGAAAATAACTCAGAGGGGAGCTTGTACGGATTGGCCAAAAAAAGGAGGACGAGGAGGCTGAACTGTGATGACTGCCGGCAAAGCTTAAGTGATTGCTAAGGGTGCAGCATGGGCTTGGGAAACTTCCTGAACTGCAGCTAGGGCTTTGGGTTTAGCAGGTGTAGGAGATGAGGGCTGAGTATTATTATTCTTTTTGAACTAGGGCTTTTCTGCCCTCTCGGTCTCTGCCTTGCGCTCAATTTTCTTAGCTTTTTAAAACATACCCTTATATGAGAGGAATGAATCAGTAGCCATTTCTTTTCCAAAAAGAGGAAGGGAGCCTTCTAGGAGTTTAACAATCATCTTCTCAAGGCTTAGCTTAGATTTCATCAGAATTTGGGTTGACATCCACCGGTTAAAATATTGCTTGAAGGTTTCGATGGGCAGCTGGCAGACTCCCTCAAGGTGTTGGAGGATTGTTTTCATATGGTGTTGAAACCATAGTGCGCTTTTAAAGCCTCAGAAAGGAGCTTCCAATCAATGACAATGTGCTGAGGTAGAGTATGGTGCCATTCAAGAGCAGGGCCCTGAAGGGAATAGAAAACATTTCAGCAAGTACTTTATCACTTAGTTTCTTCACATGCATAACCCTTTCATACATGATAATGTGGGAAGCAGGGGCACTAAACCCATCATAATGCTCTATATTCGGTATAGTAAAATTATCAAGGACCCAATCCTCTCCTCTTTCAGGTTCCTTAGTGGCTATCAAATGGTTGATGTAGGCTTGAATCTTTGGTGTCACGCCCGGAGGTTGCATGACCTAGTCCTAGATCGGGTGGTAAGAGAAAGATGAGGCCTCAAGTGTTATACCCGGAGGTTGCGTGACCTAGTTGTGGTCAGTCTAAGAGGCCATCATTTGGCAGACAAAAGCAGCTACTTTAGGTGTCATTCCCAGAGGCTGCATGACTTGGTCTTTGATCGGGACTAGCACAGATGGAGGAGGAATGTCCAGGTGAGGACGAGTAATCAGTCAGCTACTAAAAGGATTCTGGGGATAGGTAGTGCCGTTGGGAGTTACAGCAAACTGAGGAGGAGTAAAAGATGGCAGAGGCTGGATTAGTCCGCTGGAAGAAACTGAAAACTGATGAGTGAATATTGGAGGGACCGAGCTCTGAGCTAAAGGTATCAAATTGTAAGAAGCAATCGACAGGTTTGTCGAGGTTTGTAGGAAAGCAGAGGCTTGCCCAAACTAGAATAGGCTTACCATATGCTGAGTTGAGGGTGTAGGGTGAAAAACTGGTGTAATGGGTCTTGTCCCTACCGAACTAGCCAACATCTGTTCTGAACCGTTCTAGGCTTACATATCAGACTCGGAGACCTGGTCGAAATTCCTATCCTTAAGGGCTTGCTTGACGACTGCCTAGACAATGGTTTGGAAAGAGGCTTGGAAAGCATCTGAGTTTAGAAACTAGGCCATAGCACTAGCAAAGTCAAAATTAGGAGGGGGCTGAGACGCTACTCCCGAGGTGGGAGTAGGGCCCAATGGATCATCAGGTGGAGGGAGGTTTCCTTCATTATTCGGGAAAGACATGTCTAGCTGAGAGAAATTCTGACCCAACTAATTCTGACTCCCCTCTGGAATTAGTATACGAAACCCCTTCGACTTCTGTGCTGACTACTAGGGTGAGAGAATGAAAAACCAGATGATGCTCAGGCCTTCTCCAAACTGGGGTGTGAAGATAACTTCATCTCCTCCTAACTGAAATGGTAGGCAGCGGATCAGATTATGCATGGATTGTATGATGCCATGGATGGGGTGAATGACCTTTGTCCAATAACCGATGTGTGGTATGTATGGATGCATGTAGACGTGGTTAGCGATGATGCAACGACTTATCCCTCCAACATACATGGGATGTTTATACCCATCTTCATGCATAGTGATATGTCATGACTCAACGAGGTACAAAAGAAGTCCTATGGATATTGCTAAACCTCTTCCATGAATGGAGATCGGTAAGGGTAAGTTGATTGATTTTTAGCTCTTGAAGCCGGTGCATGGATGATGCATGATCATGTAGCATATAGTACATAAAATGTCCCTCTTCCAACCTTATGACTCCTGTGTAACGCCTCTTTGGAAAGGATGGAGGTTGACCTCTTCACCGGAAATGGAAAAAAAGTGCGTCCCAATTATTTTCATTGCTTTGGTAATCCTAAGGGAATGAAGTGCTAAGGCTTTTTCTAGTGCAGCTTTGGTATAGGGCTGTTGATGTAGAAGGTTCTCGCTTACCTTGATTCCTTGTTACTCAACCACTCCCCAAATAGGTGTGATTGCAAGAGTTTACGTATTGGTTAAAACTAGTGATCCACCCACTAGGCATCCTCAATTCCAAACAGGGCATAAGTGATACTTCTGCGAGCTTCACGGGGAAAATAGGGCACCTAATCTTACAAAACTATCTACACACGTAAGGACAAAACGTTATAAAAAAGAATGAATTTTTAATTTGGCCAATGATTTCAATACATCATCAAAATATTTTAAACTTATTGAAAATTTTAAGTTCAAGTTTAAAGAGATCAATCCCCAGCAGAGCTGCCACAGTGAGCGGATAACATTTCGGATGGGCTGCAAAGCCGGGCCGGAGGACCAGTCTCCTGAAAGTATGAGCGTATGATGATGATTGTGAAAATGGATTTGCATATTTTAATGTTCAAAACATACGAGATCAAAATCCCGTACTTAAAATAGAGTCACCACCTAGTTCAGCTCAACCGGGAAATTTTGGTACGATTTTCCCACCAAGTTGTAGACCATACCTTAAGTAGAGATTCCGAGTTCGGATGATGTTATCCATTTTACATTGGCCAAGTTAAAAGATTTCATTCTTTCTTAATCAGTTTTAATCCACCCTATTTATTGTGTTTTCGATTTATATATTATTATCGTGTTATCAAGCATTCAAAGTGGGAAATAAATAAATTATTACAGTCATCCAACAAATAAAATGGAGAAATTAAAGAATAATTACATGGCTTTCCAAATCCTATACATTTTTCTATACAATAAATAAAATACTCAAAGGCCTAACATACACCTAACCTAAATCTTCCTGCACAAAAATGGTTAGCACAAATACGGTATGTTGTACGAGGTATATCACGTAACATGCATAGTTAGTGAACCAAACAAGACCCGAATTAGAGTGAACACGGCATATTCACTTTACAATTTATGGAGCCCGGATGGATGGCTAAAAATGGGGTTTAAATGATGTTTGCAGGAAAATTCCATTATATCCATATTTTAGACTCGATAATTATTTTAACTAGATTATTAGTGAAAATGCCACATGTTATAGGGTGAGATCTATTTTCAGGAGGTTCTGGACCCCCGTCGTTGCACTGTACATCCTAGCTTTGAGAAAATAAACTAGGTCAGAAATAAAACGAAAATAAAATTGTTGTCCAGAATCCCATACCGCCACGGGTATGAATGAGGCCGCTGGCGGCATCAGTGCTGCCGCTGGGGATCTCATTTACACAGGTAGGCTGTATGACATTCTGAATACCATAAATAAAGGATCATGAAATAAAATAAGTCTGTTGGGGGTAAATGAGGCCACTGGCGGTATCAACGATACCGCTGGCGGCATGGTTGATACCACCGGTAGCTTAAAGTGCTTATGGCGGCTTCAATTTCTTGCAACAGCTGTTTTTGGCCAGAAAGCGACCAAACACCTAAAACTAAACACAAAACAGCAACTAAACACAACAAACAAGTAAAATGAAAGCTAAAGAGCTATGAGACTCAGAATTTTTACCTCGGGGCCGTGAATCCACCTCTTCGTGATCCAAATGACACCTCCAGGGAGCTCAAGTGATGATTTGGGAAGTAAATGGGTGATTTAAGTCTCTAAATCCTATTTTGTAAACCTAAATCTCACTTAAATATCAGACAGTTTAGTTAAAAAAAACCAAGAAAAGATGGATTAAATCCTCTTTTCTTTCCTTTTTTATACTTTATCTCACTAAATCTTGGTGGAAGTGTTGAACCCTTATTTCTGCTAGAAATGGCTCCTTATATAGGCTAAAATCCGGTGGAAATTGACTTTGATCAATTACCTGATGGATATCGAGCAGAAAGGCACACAGCTATTCTGCAGCAGAAATTCATGCCGGCAGCGGCATGGATGATCCCGCTGGTGGTATCGATGAGGTCGTTGGCAGACTCACTTTACTGATAGGTCTGAAAAGCAAGCATGAATAAAGCCTAAAAATGGGGAAAAAGCAAGAAAATCCAGCCAAAAGTAAATCCTACGGGATGACCTGAATTATTGGGCTCTTTTTTTACTTTTTAAGGGTATTTTGGACTAAATTATTTTTTTGGTGTCAATCATCGATCTGAGCTACCACCGGACGCGTTATCGAACACATCAAACTGAATGTTTCTAAAAATAAAATTCGTAGAGAATTTTTTATCGGAAGAATTTTTATCATGAGGAATAAAATCAGGTATACGTCATCATTGTCTTGCGAGAGGGACTGTAAAATCCCGTGTTCACACTTAGTATAAAATATTTATGCTAGGATATAATTTAGAATTATAGTATGCCTAGCCTATGCATGCTAACTTAGGTAGTGAATTGTTTAGTTAAGGCTTTATTTAATTCATATGCAACTAATAGGAGTTCCTAGGGACATGGACAAAATTTTGAATTTTCACCATGCCTGTTCTGCATGTTCAATGTGACTATCAGTTCCCAACAGGCAGATGAAAAGTATGAGTCATCTCCGACCACCTCTCCGTCAGAGCTGAGATAGCACCCGAGGCTAGTGTCTTCAGAGCCTGAGGGATGACCCTGATGATGTCACTAAACCTGAACGAGTCTATGAAGGCTAGTAGCTCGATATCCCCAGGGGCACGGATCTCCTCATAACACCTTCTGCAGAAGCTCAAGGATACCACAGTCTTATACTGGAACTACAAGGAAAAAACACAGTTTGACAGGGTTAGAATATAGTGGAGTAGTAAAAAATCAGAAGAAAATGGCCCAAGATAAAGTTTTGGACATTCTGTCCTAGGAAGCAAGACCCGTATAGGTCCACCCCCACCCATACGGGTCCAGTTACCCCACCCGTACGGGTCCCCTACGAATAACCCCCTACGCTTAACTTCCCAAATAATCCAAGATCATCTAAATTTCAACCAAAGCTTACCCAAACTTGTCCTAAATGAATCCTAGGCTAAAGTTACATGCCTTATGCTCTATTCTAAGTCCTAAAGCACCCTAAATCATGCCAAAATTCAAGAAATTTGAGAAATTACAAAAATGAAAAAATGGAGAAATCGGGCAAAATACCTGAAGCCAAGAGGCATGAGTCCTAGGAGAAGGGATCAGTGGCATATCAGAGGAGGGTTAGAGATCAAGGAATAAGTCGTCCTCCCGAAAAGTGTATCCAATGGAGACTGGACATTCCTGGAACTCCGAATAGCCAACTTGGGGCAAATCATCGCGTCTTAAAGTGAAACGGCCAGCTTAGGGAATCTTTTTATACATTTTCGATCAAGGTTTAAGAAAAAATCGCTGGAATTCAAAATATAGGAGAATTTGGTGTGAAGCGGGAAAAGGAAGTGGCCTGTTGTTTTTAAAACACCCGGACTAGGACCCATATGGGTCCTATTTTCATGACATCGCACCCGTATGGGTCCCATCTCACCTGTACGGATCCTCTTTGGCCATTAAGGGACAATTTTTCAAGCAAGGACAGAATTTTTCAAACAGCAGGGGCATATCAAGTCCAAATTAGGGGCCAACCCTAATTCTCTCAAACTCCTTATTTCAATTAATTCAGGAGTAAAACCCTAGCTCACCTTAATCCTTGATTGAAGGGGCAAAAAATGTTTTGTTCACCATAAAGTCAATCAAGGATCAAGGTAAGCCATTTCAGGTCCATTAATGACATAAATAATTTTTCATGTGCAGGTCCATTCAAGGGAAGGATCCCCAAACGATCAAAACATCAAGGGATAACAATCCCCGAAGAACAAGAGCTTCTGACCTAAACAAAGGAAGTGTTAACCTAGAAGGAATCCCCAACAAATAAATTATCTAGGAAGACACCACCACAGTAAAGAAGTCGACTAATGGGCTTCCCCCCTACTCCCCAACAGTGGAGCCAGTTAAGGGGCATCCCCCCCATCATCAAGTACCTTAGGGGCACCCACCCTAGGGACATTTCTCAACAACAGAGCCAGTCAAGGGATATCCCCCTATCATCAAGTACCTGCGGGGCATCCACCCTAGGGGCATTCCCAAGAAGCAAAACTAGTCAAGGGGCATCCCCTATCATCAAATACCCTAGGGGCACCCACCCTAGGGACATTCCCTAATAGCGGAACCAGTCAAGGGGCATCTCCTCCAAGGGACATTCCCCCAAGAGGCACCCTCCAAGGGGCATTCCATCCCTAAGTAATTGGACCAAACCCGACATTTCTCACACTTAGTTTGTATTTTATTCAAGGGCCCACCCCCAGCTACCCATCTTTATTCTTGATTGAAGGGGCAAAAAATTTTCGTTTTCTAAAAAGTTAATCAAGAATCAAGACGTGTCATCTCAGGCAGTAACTAACTCAATGTTTTTCTTGTCTCTTAACATGTTATTCAAAACCCCCGGCAAGAAAGTCATCTGCCTTAAGAAAGGGATACAAGGAGAGTCATCCGCCTTAGGAAAGGGATACACCATCATCGGTCAGGAAAGTCGATCCATCTTAAGAAAGGGATACACATATCTTCCCTAGTGAAGTTGCTAGGGATACATGATCAGCTAAGAAAGTCATTCGCCTTACGAAAGGGATATGCATTGTCTAAGGAAAGTCATCCGCCTCAAGAAAGGGAAACACATCAGCAAAGGAAAGTCATCCGCCTTAGAAAAGGGATACGCATTTGCAAAGAAAAGTCAACTGCCTTAATAAAGGGATATGCATCACTAAAGGAAAGTCATCTGCCTTAGGAAAGGGATACGCATTGGCAAAGGAAAGTCATCCACCTCAAGAAAGGGATACGCATCAGCAAAGAAAAGTCATCTGCCTCAAGAAAGGGATACACATTGACAAAGGAAAGCCATCTGCCATAAGAAAGCAATATGTATTGGTAAAGGAAAGTCATCCGCCTTAAGAAAGGGATACGCATCAGCAAAGGAAAGTTATCCGCCTTAAGAAAGGGACACTAAGGAAAGGAGTTCGCCTCAAGAAAGGGACCCTCTCATGTCATCAACTCAGGTATGATTCCTAAACCCTCTCTCATATCGTGAGATCATACAGATCCGTATCTGCAGTGATCCCTCGAGGGGCAGTCTATGGGCATTGAATTTTAACGGTCCTTCCCATAAAACAATGATGAGAGTTAGATAACGCTAATCTTATATAGGTGTTATCCACAAGAGGCGTTCCTACTACTGCAGAGTTGAGTTTAGCGAAGTTCGGAGACCTAGTCTGCCCTTAGGGACCCGTACGGGTCAAACCTAGTGGTACAAATCCACTAGTTGACCCGTTCGGGTCAAAACCCCTCACCAGCCTAGGAGGGACCCATACGGGGTCCTACCTAGACCCGTACAAGTCCCGTACTTGCCTAAATAGACGGAATGACATATAATCCCTACCTTTTTTTAGAGGAAATCAGTCATGAATGCAATTTATTACGTTCAGACTTGATTTCCCCTATAAATAGAGGCTTTTTACCTCATTTTTAAGGGGCAAAAATAAAATTAGTTTAAATCAATTCATATAAATTCCAGCAATTTTTATAGGTATAGTAATGGTATAGTTGAGGTATTGAAGGTACAAAATAGGGAGAAAACCCATTCCTTGAGGCTTTTTCCCACATTTTATTTATTTCTAGCTTCATTTATTAGGATTTGGGGGAGGTTCTGTACACACAAATACTCAACTAAACAGTCCTAATATCATCATTTCATCATCTACTTTGGTTAGACTCTCTCTCGACATAAGGAATGCTTTAAAGTGGATTCACGACGTAAAGGTACACACATGAGTTTCAAAGAGACTCACATCTTATTAATTTTATTGTTCGTTTCTACTTTTCTATACTTCTTCTTCATCTTAAAAAAATAGAAGTTCTATTCGGGACCAGACAGGACCCGTACGGGTCCTCAACAGTAGCCGTATAGGTCCCACCCCACCCATACGGGTACTAGCCCCCAGGAAGAACCCAATATTCCCTTTTTCACATGTAAAATCAATCTAACATCACCATTTGCCATGCGATAATTTTCACTAATAATCCGGTAAATCAACCCCACAAAAAGCTAAAATGTGTTTTCATAACAAAATGCGTTGAAGACCCATTATTTCTTCTCGATCCTAGAAGCCGCCCGGGCACTATCGATCGCAAAACCACCACACTAACATAATCACATTTTCCCTAATGAAATGCTGACTTATGACGTGCCGTAAATTGTGCTAATCTTTGTGGATGCAGGTGAATTTATTTATTTTATTTTATAACTTATAACAAATGTATAGGTTCCCTTGCAATTCCCTCATTTTCCCTAGGTTGTATTTTTTATCCCCCATTTACTACTTGTGCTTTATTATGAACTGTTGAATGCATGAATCGAATGTGAAAGAGTGTAGAAAAATAGGATTTATGTAATAATTCCCCAAATAATAAAAAGAAAATGGTTTTATGCGGTGAATGTAATTTTGAATTAACTAAATGAGAAATAAGTGACTCATCTGATACCCAAATCTCTGATCCAAAAGGTATGAGTCTCCCGCCCAATGGGGATCATACCAAAACTCTTTCCTAAGTAGACAACTTGGGTGGCAACTCTATCATTTGTATCGAGATTTAGGTCTCGATTCTTTTATTCATCAAAATTTGTTAAAATGTGCAAGCTTTAACTAAATGGTTCTATCACGCCTTAATCAACCAACCCCCCAGTGGACCCCACCGCAAGGCCCCAAGGGAGATCCACATATCTTCGACCACCAAGAGTTCACACGCACATCACAACATCTCTAACCCTCCACTAGGGGTATACCCACTGATCTGTGCGACAATGCAGTTCCGCGTATTCTCTCTCATAGCAAGAAATCAACTTAGTACAATCTCTCTCCGAGTAGGAAATCAAGTCATCCAAAAGTTGATCAGCCCAACAATTCACAACATGCATTCATGCATACATGCATAGTATTCATAGATATCCTGTCTATTATTCTATACTGAATTCTACAGGAAACAAAGCATAGAAAAGTATCCTCAAGCTATACGCTCAACCTCAGTAATTTCTCCGGACTCCCGGAAATCTTAACTCAATTTATATTTATTCTTCCATTTTTATTGCTTAATTGAAGGGAAAAATATTTTTTGTTTCCATAAAATCAATTAATAAATAAAAATGCAACTCATGTCACTTACTAATGGCTCAAAATTTCCTTGATAAGTTCACCATACGGCAATCCAGATGGACGACCGACCCAAGGATCCTAAATTCAAAAATCAGAAGTTTCTCCCAAGGGCAACTCGATATGACCACCAGGGGCATCCCAACATATATTCTAAGTTGCGTTCAAGGGACATATCAGCTAGGCTTGAAGGACACCTTAAAAGCTTCTCCGAACTCCCGAAAATCTTACCTTAACTTATATTTCATACTTCCGTTTTTATTGCTTAATTGAAGAGGCAAAAATATTTTTGTCTCGACAAAATCAATTAAATTATAAAAATGCAATTTACAATAAGTTACTAATATCTCAAAACTTTCTTGATAGGCATAAACCTTTTAGTCTAAGGGTCTCTTCAGATGCTCTCGGCAATCATTTTAGTCCAAGGGTCTCTTCAGATGCTCTCGGTAATTATTTTAGTCCAAGGTTCTCTTCAAATGCTCTCGGCTATCATTTTGGTCTGAGGGTCTCTTTAGATGCTCTTAGCAATCATTTTAGTCCAAGGGTCTCTTTAGATGCTCTCGGCGATCATTTTAGTCCGAGGGTCTCTTCAGATGCTCTTGGCGATCATTTTAGTCTAAGGGCCTCTTTGGATGCTCTCGGTGATCATTTCAGTCTAAGGGCCTCTTTGGATGCTCTTGGCGATAAGGTCTCTTCAGACGCACTAGGAAATCATTTTAGTCCAAGGGTCTCTTCAGACACTCCCAGCAATTATTTTAGTCCAAGGGTCTCTTCAGATACTCTCAGTGATCATTCTGGCCCAAGGGTCTCTTCAGATGCTCTTGGCAATCATTTTAGTCCAAGGGACTCTTTTAGCACTCTTGGCAAATCCAATTGTATACAACCAGCAATCTATCTCAAATCCATTGGGGCAACGAAGGTGATACCGATTCAAAATTTTCAAGTCAGAATTTCATTCTTGATAGGTCTATTGATGGCAAACCTTGTAGACAACCGATTGCAGAAGCCCTTAGGTATAACCTTCTAACCATTGCTCTTTCGTGAGATCACACTTGGTCCACCAAGTGGTAATCTTCCGAGGGGTAGCCTGTGAGCACGGGCTTTCCAGTCGCCTTGGAATGATGATGATGTTCCACTATAACCCCTTTCTTGGTAAGTTTTTGCTAGGCCAAATCGCGTTTGGCAAGTATTTCTTTTGATGGATGTAGACCTAGGCCGCGTTCATTTATCAACATAATTCCCCTTTAATCAATTAAAATTAATTAAAATCAGTCAACGTTAGGAAACAATGATCTAGAAGAACTAATTCAAAGACATATTCAGATCAGGTTTGAAGAAAATAAAAACACAGAAGTCCAAGATAAGTCATTCGGACACATATTGAAGACTTCAAACACCTAAGTCCAAATTGAAAGCATTCGATTAGAGTTTGGAAATGAAACAAACTTCTAACCCCTCAAAGATAGCATCCGAAGAAATACTGATTGAAGAGCATTCGGATAACTTGAGTCTGAAGACATCTGAAAGACTCAATTATCAAGATAAAGGAAAATTATTTGAAAATCATAATTCCCTCCATTTTGGTCTGAAGTCAAAGTTCCTTTTGCCTTGAAGAATGAAAAGATGACAACTTGCACGCATTTCATAAAAGGACAAATATCTGACTTGGAAAGAGAAAAAGGCAACCACACTTTTAACCTAGACCAATTAAATGGCACGTGGAGCTCACTCAACTGATATATCATGCCTAGAATTTGGCAGTGCATAAAAAGCCAAACAAACGATTACTGACAGATTTTTGCATTAATCCTAAAAATTCAAATGGGTCAAATTATGTCTTTAACGGATTAATCAATGCCTCCGAAAGTGCTACATCTTACCTGATCAATGTTGAAGATTCAAGATCAACCTCAATGGTACACAATGGCTACATTTATGATTAAAGCCGATAAAAGGACATCTTCACACATTGAGAAGGTGCTGGTTGATTTCACAAGAAGCTACTATAAAGAGAATTCAAGCTAATTCAATTAGTGAACAAAATCCCTCCAAGAACTAAACAATTCCATATCTGTTTATAAGGATTCCCAAGTAATATTATAAACTTGAGGAATTCAAAACCTACCCTTTGGGAAAACAAAGTTGTAATATCTCATACTTGGTTAAGCATTGAGATCGGGACTCAGGTTAAAGTTGGTGCTTTAAGTGGTATATCCCTGCAGGACTCAGCTTAGGTATGGGTAGAATCTAAGTGGTATATCCTACTAAAAGAGAAAGGACTTAACTAGGAGTTGGTGCTTCTTGTGGTATATCCTATATCTGGAAGAGGGGTTACCGTCCGGAGACAAGCTCAAGAGGACTCAGCTAGGAGTTGGGGCTTCTAGTGGTATATCCTACATCTAGAGGAGAATAAATCTCCAGAGATAATTGTAAGGCTTGATTCCTGCCAGTTGGAAAGGAATCACACTAGTGGATAAAGCTCAGAGGAAGGAAACTCTAGGCACTCGAGTAGGCGAGGCCGAACCAGGATAAAAATATTGTGTTTGATTTTCTTTAACTCTTAACATTATTGCACATTATTTCATATTTGAATCATCTGAATCCATCATATCCGGAACATATCAAACACGCTACATAAGACTTTTTAAAAGCCTGTAAATTTCGCAAAAAGGTTCATTCACCCCCCCCCCCCCTCTGACCTTATATACATCGCATAGGGACCAATAAGTGGCATCAAAGCAAGTGCTCACAACTAGAGATCTAACAATCTCGAGATAAAGGTCCATATTTTAATCCATAAATCAAAATGAGTTTTGATAAATCATAACTTCTTCCAGAGGGTATGTCCATTACCCGTCCTCCACTTTTCACCAGTGAACACCATACATTCTAGAAAAATCGGATGAAGAATTTCATTCAGGCTAAAAGAATGTTAGCATGGATGGCCATTACGGATGGCCCATATGTTCTTACTAATGAAGTAGAGGGTATAACTACCTGGAAGCCCTCAAATTAGTAGGATGAAAATGATTATAAAAAGTTGTGTGAAATTGCTAATGCTATTAACATGCTTCATTGTGCTCTTAGTGTAGCAGAATTTAATAGAATATCCAGATGTGAGACTGCACAAGAGATTTGGCAAAAACTCAAAGTGACCTTTGAAGGAACAAACAAGGTCGAAGAAGCCAGGATCGATCTCCTACAACAAAACCTGGAATCTTTCAAGATGGAGCCCAAAGAATCCATCATCAGCATGAATACTAGATACACAAATCTAGTAAATGAAATGAAGAGACTTAAAAAGGAGATTACTAAGGAAGAAATGGTAAAGAAGATCCTTCGCAGTCCCACCAAAGAATGAGACAACAAAAAGACTGCCATTAAGGAATCTCATGACTTAAAATTCTATTGTTATGATGAACTCATTATTAATCTCTTAACTTAAGAACTATCCTTAGAGAGATATAGCCAATAAGAGAAGAAGCCTGAGGAAAAGAAGAAAGCTATTTCTCTCAAGGTAAACTCATCCGGATCAGTGTCCTCCGGAACAGAAAAGTAGTTAAAGGAATCTCACTACAATAAAGAAGAAATAGCTATGCTAGCCAAACAATTTGGTAGATTCCTGAGAAAGAAAGAAAGGAGGAGTTCTAGAAGGTATGATTCCAGAAACTGAGGGAAGGCTCCTCCAGAAGGGACAAGCTAAGAAAAGCTCCAAAAGACAAGAAAGATCCGGAAAAAGAATCAGCCTACTTTGAATGTGGAGATAAAAGCACATTTCAAATCCAAATGTCCTAAGCTCAAAAAGGAAAAGAGATATAAGAAGAAGGAAATGATGGCCACATGGCGCAATAGTGAAGAAAGCAGTAGCTTAACTTCATCAGAAGAAGAAAAAGAAACTACAAATTATGCATTTTTGCCACTAACTGATCTGGAGCAGAGCGATCCCGAAGAAATCCATCAAAGCAAGTCACTGAGCAAATTGAAGAGTCAGAAACTGAGACAACAAGTACTGAGGTAAACTCTCAATCAAATTTTGTATCTAACCTTGATCTTGCTAGAGCTTTAGGGATTATAATCAACAATGTGAGGAAGAACACAAAGGCTATCAAATCCCTCCAAAGATAAGTGATGGAACTTACTGAGGATGCTGAAGCAATGGCACAAGATATCAACTCAATTAGGTCCACAAAGCACATTGATGTTGTTGAAGAAAATTTCCTATGAAATCAAGAGCAAATATTAAGTACAAATGTAACCAGGCTCCGGGCTAGATAGGGAACTAGCTTTGATGAAGGAGGCATCCAGAAGGAAACCAGAATCCTCAAATCAAAGGAGGAAGTTGGATCTTGCATCCAGAAGGAATTCGGAACCTACAAAACAAAAGAAAATCTGGATGTAGCCTCAAGCTCAAAAACACAATGCTCCACCAAGATAAAGAAATTAAACTCAAAGATATACAGCTGCTTAAAAAGGAAAGGCTAAAGTGGTCTATGATGAGCAATCCACTAAGAAAAAGAAAAAATACAGAATAGAAGTTGTCTTTCCAGTCAACTACTAGATTCAAACCAAACTAGCTAGTTCGGATCTTACCAAAGCAAGATATTCTAGAGACTGTGGGAAGAAGGATCTCCAAAAGATTAAGGAAAAGCTTAAGCAGAATAAACCAATCACCGGGTGCAAGTTTTATGGAGCAAATAACCATATGACTAAAATATGCAGATTTTAAAATGGTTATTATGATATTTATCCTTGGCCTGAAATGGTTGATAACCCGAGAGGACCCAAGTCTGATTGGGGAACTAAAATCACTTAATCTATTTTATAGGTATGTCTTGAATCCACACAAAGATCAACAAACCTAACAAATTGATAGTGGATGATCAAGGCAGGCAATTTATGGTGAAATACCTTCATCACACTAATCCGGATGAGAAAACAAGTCAACATCTAGAAGACATTATTTTGGTTGAAGAAAATCTTTCAGCAACTAATCTAGTGCTAACCCCGGAATCAATATTAGCATAAAATAATCTCTATATTCATGAAGATAAGGAGACGAAGGCAAGATGTTGATCATTCCAGAAAAACCTGATCAACCTTCAAGAATATGCCTTTTCAAGTAGCCACTCAAAGAAGAGATCAGGGTTGAAGCAAATCATCCAGATTTAAAGACTCAAAGCATTCGGGTCATGCTCATAAGTTAAAGGAGATCCTCTAAAGGATTTTGGCAAACACACTATGCCAAGTCAAAATGTATATTGAAGTATTAAAGCCAAAACTCAAAAAGAGGTCCGGAAGAAGAAAAGTAAGATCAGCTATAGGAGCAATCTCCGTAAGAGAAAGTCAAAGAAAAGGAGATACTCCAAATTTCTAATCCGGAGAGAAATCTTGCCATCTCAGCAAAGAAGGAGCGATAAATGGCAGTAAAAGAGCAAAAGGTAACTGTACATGTTTTGAATTTCAAACGTTTATTGGGCAGTTCACGCGCGGTAAAAATAACAATTGCTTTATAAATTAAACCGTTCCAATTCACTGGTTTGAACGTCATTTACCTCTCTCCTCATTTTTAACTGCCACATCATTAATCTAGTTAACTTTAACTGCATTTGGATTACCATTCTACCCTCGCTTTGAAAACTCTATGAAAAGCCCCCAAAATTCTTCTTCATCCTCACCCGAGCAACTAACTGTTACTCTGCAATTTTATTCCCAGAAATCCTAAATTCCCAAATTCATTTCAAACTCTCAAATGGCAAAAACCCAAACCCAAACCATGCCTCCTCCCAGAAATATCTTTAAAGAGGCTGATCTTAAGAATGGGGATTTTATTCCTCTCAAAATCAAAAGCCATGATACTGTAGTTCCCTCATACTACTTGGGCGACAATTACCTATTCAGCACTAAACCCTACTCCAAACTTCTAAAAAGCCAACATCTTGAGGTCTTCCTCATGATGAACCACCCTACCTATCCAGATCTTGTAAGGGAATTCTATGATAACCTCATTGTCCACTACTACTATGATGCACTCTGGACAAAAGTGCAAGGGAAAGTCATCACACTCACTCTAGAGTTCTTTGTAACTCACTTCCAAATGAAGAATGATGGATTACAATTGAGAAATGACGGTGATGAACTCAAGGACAAATATGATGCCAAGCTATAGCTTTCAGAACGGTATTTTAGATACAATTCTCCACTTATTGGCTAGAGAACCCCAGGTTACTGCAATTCATCCTAGAAAAGTTTGTTTTGATCCGGAAAGGCTCACTCACCACCGTATCCTCTTTCGAACAATGTGTTATTCAACACTAGGTGGAGAGTAGAGTCTTGAACATGCCTATTCTAATTATGCACTTCATGAAGCAGCATAAGTACACCCATGGCGTGCTCATCGCCAAAATCCTCTATGAGTGGGATAAATCTATCCAGAGTCCTATATGTTCAAGGGAAGGAAATTCTTGAGAAGAACTTTAAAAAGCTGACCTTTAGAGAAACTGGGATGAGGAGAAGGCCTTAAGATTGAACAAAGAAAGGAAAGAGAAAAGTACGGTCCGGAAGGTCGGAGGTACAGTTGAGGTTACTCCGGCAGCTAAAAGGACTAGAACAAATAAGCCTAAGGCACAGAGGAAGATAAACCTCAAGCCAGTGGTGGAGGAAGTAAATGAAGACACAATGACCCTGACTCAGATCATGGCATAATCTCCAGTCAAAAGGCCTATAAGGAGGCTTATCAAAGCTACTGCAAGGAAGGGTAAAAATGTAAAAACTCCGGAGATAATGCTTGAGGATCAAACTTCGGAAGTTGCAGCTGCCATACTAGCTGGAAGACAAAAAGCTAAGAAATCCCTATAAGAAATTCTTGAGGAAGCTATCGGTGAATCAAGCAGTGTTACAGAGGATGAAGAGCTTGTTCAAAAGAGAAGGCAGCTACAAAAGAAGGGACCAACCTTCAGTATAGCCATGAAAGCCAAAAGGGCTGAGCTTCCAATGTGAAAACTTGCTTCTGTCATCTCCATTAATGAGCCTTCCCTTAAGGATAATAGCGAGGAGGAGATAACTGCGATTGAAAAATCAAAAGGGAAGGAAATTGTGATTTGTGCCAAATCAGTTATTCCAGACAACATTAATCCGGAGGATCCTTAGTACGCTTAAATGATGGATGTAGTGAAGGACAATTTAAAGGCCAATCAACTTACCAAGGAGGGACCCAGAGGCTCTTTCGGCACCACAACTAATATCATTCCACCTATAGTCATCTCTTCCAAAGATTTAGCACTTCTCAAAAAGAGTACATATAGACAGGAGGAACTCTATATGATTAAGTCATGAGATGAACCACTTCCTACAAACCCATTGAATACAGAAACAAAAGTAATTAAAGTGGAAAGTCCTGAAAAGGCATCTGGAGTGAATGTTGAGGACGATACCAACATTCAGAATAAAATAGAGAAAGTGAGAGCTGTAAATCATGGAAAGGCAAATGAAACAAAGATTGAGGATAATCCCAATCCTCCAAAAGCTGATATTAGGGAAGATCTAGAAAAAGATAAGACAGCAAAGCCTGCAGAACAACAGATCACCAAGTTAACTCCTAATTTTGACTCAAATATTACAGCTGACAATGATGAGGTCATAGTACAATAAGGCAACTTAGATGTAAATACCAATGCATCTAAAGAAATTGAGCTTATCCCAGAGCACAATGCTCTGAAGGAGGGGAGATGGTCTGGGATCCACTGAGCACACTTCTAAAGTGGACTCAAAGAGAGAGGCCACTCCGAAGGAAAGGTTGGAAGAAAAGAAGGCTAAGGAGAGCTTTAAGGAGGAAGAAACATCTGGATCAGAAGAAACCAAAAGCAACTCTGGCTCCGAAGAAGAATTCTCCTCTGATAATATATTGAAGAAGCCAACTATAAATCCACAACCCACTAGAGCTGAAAAAGTAAGGGTGGCCCTAAAATTGTTTGAGCAATCTACTATCAAAGGGCATCGACAAGATGAGATCAAGAGAACTCTTCGGACTATATGCTCAAAGCTAATATCAGTGGAGAAGCTCCTACAAGAAGAATCCAGGCATTCAGATCTTAAGGAATACTTGGGAGAGATAAAGACCACAGTAGAGAGTATTAAGAAGAAGGTTGATCAATTCCCCACAGCTGCACAAGTCGCTGAAACCTCTCTGTCCAAGATCTCTCCAAAATTAACCCAACTCTCCTCTGCAATCACAACTACAAACAGAATAGCAACTCAAGCTGCAATAGGTGCAAACGATAATTGTGCCATAATCTTGAGCCAAATTACCTCCTCATCCACTGATTTGAAAACTAAACTAAAGGAGTACATAGACAACAAGTTTAAAAGCTTGGAAAAATTCATTCCCAAAGCCATCATAGAATCCTCCATGGATGTTTCATCCGGATTAACATTTCTTAATGAGGAACATCAGGCCTCTCAGGAGATGCTGTTTAATTTTCTTGACAAAGGACTACCAAAGCTCCTATAAAAGTACATGGATGATGTGAGTGACGATTTCCAATGCCTTCTCTCCAAAACAGAAAAGCTTATCAATACCTGTAAGGATAATTTTAACAAATAACTCAAGCTCCTCAATACCATTCTTCATAACTACCCGAGAGACATCATCCAGGAGGTTGAACAACTACAATCCAGCATGTCTCAACTCTCACTTACTTCTTCTTCATTCAGGACTTCACCTGCAATTCTAAAAAACCTTCTTCTCCCAGTCATTCAGAACCTTATCCAGCTGTTAGCATAAGTTTGTTCCGGCCTGGTGAGGAATAATGCATATTTTGTTCATTGATCAGACAAAAAGAGCCAAAAAAGGACCGAATTGTCATCCAAAATCCAAAATTCAAAAATCCACATTCCAAGAAAGCTCTGATTAACGTTTTCTACTGAAAAATTAAAAAGTCAAAATATGGTCAAACATAGGTAATCCTCCCGCAGGGTAATTACCTATCTACAGTAAAAAAATCAAATCTTACCGAGATCTGGCAAGATTTCACGGGATCTGATGTAAAATCTTGTCAGATAGGTAATTAGTCCGCCGACTAATTACCTATGTGATTAGCCTACCGGCTAATTACCTCCCTATTATAAATACGGGGTCAACCCCCCCCCCCCCCCCCCCCCCCATTTCAAAGGACACAAATTTTTAGAATTCCTCAAATTACCTTTATATCCTTATTCAGTTTCGGGAGTCCTAAAAGCCCCGAAACTCTATCAAAACACTTCCAGATTTGAGCTTTATCACCGACACTTAGTATAAACTCAGTTTCTAGTCTTTTTAGATCAAGATCCCACAGTAATCTTTGGTCTAAAAACGACTTAAACTTAATATTTCCTTTAGAAATAATCCAAGATTATAATCATAACTTGGGTTAAATCTATTTTCCAAACAAATCACACACTCTGATAACTTCGATCCTATACCGGCTGTCAAGTCATCCTAGACAGACGAAAAGGTAAACTGAGGGTAATTGGTTCTAAGCCCAACTTTAAAATTCATTTTTGTTACTTTTATTATCACATGTTGCATTCCATTTCTTTGGTTAAGTGAGCCACTGGTGCCACTTAAACTATATTATGTGTAAATAAGCTCGCACGTATGGATAAACATCCAGAATGTAAGGAAACTCTATCCGAGTTTTCGGACCAAGACCCAAACACTGCTGTTACTTTGCCGAAATTTCGGTAGAAAATATCAATTTATTATGCCGTTATAATGCCTATTTTATTTCTTGAATTTATTTCGTAAATAAAGCCGTTACCAAAAATTCCAAAGTTCCAAATTTAATTCAAACGATTTGAACAATATGAGTAACTATCATATCCGAACTCAGAATCTCATTTTCTCTTTGGTATGAAAATCTCATTTTGGATCAGTATACCACAATTCCGGGTGGAGCTGAACCGGGTGAGGACTCTATTTTATTTTTAAATAAAGTAAAAATGCTTTATTTTAAAAATATCTTTTCTCAATAAAATGTGCAAATATATTTCTCAATATAATCACATTTTTTACCTACAACGCCACCGCATTTAAGCAAACTAGATTTTCTCAAACCAGACCAAACGTCACGGTTTCCTTAAATTGCACCAGGCCAAAACGCGCCCCACGCAACGCGTGCATGACCAGACCCGAAAACGTCCATGCGCTCACAATGGCAACTCCGCTGGGGACTGATTATTTTTTATAAAACCCCATTTTTATAAAAATTCTCTTTTGGCATGACAATTAAAATGTTGTTCAAATTAAATTTTGGAATTACGGAATATGTGGTAATTTTAACATTACACAATTTCTAGGGTTGCATGGCATCTGCATTCTTCACCCCTAAACCAATTTAGGTGTCTTTTGGTGAAGTATCTCCAAGTTCGCTTAGGGCTTGAGGGGTATGGATCTAATCACACCCCTTTCATAATGTACGAGGACCTTGCTCGCTTAAGGGCAAAACTACCTGCGTATACTATATACGGAAAAGTTTCCTTTGGTTCACTTAGGGCCACTGGGACTCGGTACATAAAGGCGCAGGGTACCCTAATCGCACCCGATCCTGAGACCAAAACCCGTTTGTAGATGAACCGTAGACACTTCCCCATAGGTTTACCCCAACAACCTTGAGTGCACACGAGCAGACTTCGCTAAGTCCCCCCGTTGGCTTTAAAATGGAGTAACCTAATGGAGTTAAAAGGGCGGTATGCTCGATCTAACCGTTTGACGCATATGCAGGTTTATTAAATATAAATAAACTGAAAACAGACATTATAAACATCATGATTATGTGTAAACTAACCACATCTTTATGCAGCCATAACATTTGTGTGTAGCATCTTATTTTATCTCCCAAGACTAGTGAGTCCACCTAGGCTCAATCAATGAGCTGAATTAATCGAGACCAGTGAGTCCACGTAGGCTCAACCCATGAGCCAAATTAATCAAGACCAGTGAGTCCACCTAGGCTCAACCTGTGAGCCAAAATAACCAAGACTAGTGAGTCCACCTAGGCTCGACCAATGAGTCAACCCTTTGAGTGACCCTAGAGTCAGATCACCCTTAGACCAATGAGTCAACCCTTTGAGTGACCCTAGAGTCAGTTCACCCTTGGACTAATGAGTCAACCCTCTGAGTGACCCTAGAGTCAGCTCACCCTTGGACCAATGAGTCAAAACCCTTTGAGTGACCCTAGAGTCAACTCACTCTTGGACTAATGAGTCAAAACCCTTTAAGTGACCCTAGAATCAGCTCATCCTTAGACCAATAAGTCAACCCTTTGAGTGATCTTAGAGTCATCTCACCCTTGGACCAATGAGTCAACCCTTTGAGTGACCCTAGAGTCAACTCACCCTTAGACCAATAAGTCAACCCTTTGAGTGACCCTAGAGTCAGCTCACCCTTAGACCAATAAGTCAAAATACTTTTAGTGACCCTAGAGTCAACTCACCCTTGGACCAATGAGTCAAAACCCTTTGAGTGACCCTAGAGTCAGCTCACCCTTGGACCAATAAGTCAACCCTTTGAGTGACCCTAGAGTCAGCTCACCCTTGGACTAATAAGTCAACCCGCCTTTGAGCAGTGAGTCAATTCACTTCCGGGCTATCAAGTCTAATCTAACTCAAACCCTTGGTCTTCGGACCGCGCGTTTGTGATGTTCCACGAATATCGCAAACTACCCTTGTTGATTAATCCTTGAACAATTGGCATATGTTCAACCCCCTTATTATTTGTACATATCTACTTATTCATTTGCCCCTCCATTCATGCATCCCAACAGGCCAAGGTAAGAAGGACTCAAAGCCACACCCGGTACACTTACTAACACTTAATCTCTTGCATTTTCAGGTTAAAAGCAGTAGAAAAGGAGGTTAAGACATATTGTGGGAAGCCCAAAAGTCACACCCCCACCACCAATCAAATCTCTGGCCAGATTTTTCTCCGATCCAGAAACTGAAATCACAATGGCAGAAGATGATGCAATTGGATAGTCCCTCAGAAGGATTCTTGATGCTCTGAAGTTTTGTGATATTTGGGAAAGGCCGAGCGCTGCTAATGCTCATAAAACCCAAGAGCAAGAGACCGAGATAGCGACGTTAAAGGCAATGATGGCAGATATGGAGAAGTTGTCCCCCCACCAAAGATAAATCTGTTGCTCCCTCTGTCGAGCAGTATTTGGATATTAACCGATTCTTGCCAAAGGAGTCAGAAGCCCTTCCAGCCAACTTTGTGATGCCTTACATATCCCCATATGTTGGTACTGGACCCCCTCTTGCGCACGTGGAGGGTTATCTTCGGATTATGACTAGCATGAACATCCCTAAAGTTCATATAGTCAGTCTATTCCAAGCTACTTTACTAGGACTCACCTCTGAGTGGTAAATGAGGATGCCAACAAACATGAAATCTGATTGGAGAAAGTTATGCTCGGTATTCCTAGAGAATTATACCTTCAATCTAAAGGTCAAGACTACTTTGCAAGACCTTGAAAGAATCAAACAACGTCCAAATGAGTCCTTCAAAGAATTTTACCTGAGGTGGATGGCTGTTCATGTACTTGTAATCGGGGCACCTGACCAAGACACCCTGATAGTGAAGCTTGTCGAAGGCTCTAGCCCAAAATATGGGGAAAATGAAAATGAAAAGATTCAACACCTTCAACGATATGGTAGACTATGCACAGAGACTTGAAAAGTATGAGGAAGAAGATCGAGCAAAGAAGCAAGAACAGCAAGCTTATACTAAACCTTGATACTAGGAAAAGAGCGGATCCCCCAAGCAAGGCAGTTCTGAATCCCCAAAGGCTCCAGCCAAAGTTTTAGAGGCCACTCAAGTGCAGGCTCACCAACCTATCTACCCATGGGTAGAATCACTGTCATAGATATTCACTAAACTATGAAATTTTGACCAACTCCAGAGCATTAAGCCATTCGTTCCACCTGCCAAGACAGACAGAGATAACTTTTATGCTTATCACATAGCCAAAGGGCACCACACTAATGAATTCTCCTGGGTACTAAAGGATCTACAGTAGATGATAGCCGATGGAAGAATGAAAGAGCCTGAGAAGAAACCCAGCACTCAGACTAATCCTCTGCCAAACTTTCAAGCTACGGTGAATGCCATCGGTATTCATGTGGAGGCCGATGAATACGGTATCGATGTAATAGACAACTTTTGATATGACCCAAGATGGGGGGACAATATGATCTTTGATAACATGGATATCATCTACATGGTTGACCAGTATGTCCTGAGAATAAGGAGAGAAGGGACCAAGTGCCACCACTCCTCATATACTGAGGAGACTCCTACCCGAATGAACATGTAGAGGAATTCCTTTGGTTTATGCACGAACAAGGAATAGCTATGATGGGTTTTTTTCCTCAATTCCCTAAATTCTTAGAAGGCCCAGCCATGGACTGGTACAACATGATGCCACTTAAAGGACGTTGGAATGGGTACTTTATAGAGAGATCTTTCCTCTACTACTTTAGGGCATCTCAGCCATACCCGGATGAACTCTGCTGGTGGTTGGCACCACAGGTAGATCGATATAATATCGGCTGGTAGGATATCCCTCCTCCACAACCTCCTATGTATGCTCCCCCAGATTACATGAGTCCAAACTAGGTCGAAACAAGTTTGTTCGAATTTAGGAGCTCCTTCAGAGAAACACGTCTAGAAACCCAAGAATTATATGATCCTTAGCAGGCATGCAATAGCTATGAAGACTAGCAAAGGTATCTTGGCCTAAATCTAGATGAGGGTACACGAGACCCGTTTGGAGGAATTCATACTGTCATTATTGCATATGGTACTTGTGTGGAGGAAGCATTCGCCAGCATATGAACTATGGTGTCCAAATTTTGTGTAGCCATTGCAGGAGTCGAGGCCAGAATAAATCCTAAGGAAGACCCAGAGGAAGATCCCGAGGAAGATCCAAAGGAAGATCCTGAGGAGGAACCTGAGGAAGATCCCGAGGAATATCCAAAAGAAGACCCCAAAGAGGATCCAGAAGAAGATTCTGATGATGATATCGCAGCTCAGCATGCACCAAATTGGGTCCTTGAACCGTGGAATGGGCATCAACCTTTTGAGGATTCAGATGAGGAAGTAGAGGAATTTGTGGACTCTAGTGAATCGGATCATAAAGATGAAAGTGAATTGGATATCTTAGGGTATGAATTAGAGACCTTTTCAAATGACGAGCTAAACCACTTACTGATAGATTTTGAGTACGAGGCTCCCTTCCCCAATGGCATAATGGTCGATTACGACAGTGCCGATAGCTACGCCTCCTCTCTAGAGCATGACTCCTCAGGCTCCTTATGGTCTGCAGCAAGTGATGATTCTGGAGACTTTACGGAGTTTGAATTAGATAGCGAACATATCATTAATATGATTTAAGACGAGGGGCAAGAACCCTCTCAGGAGTACATCATGGAGAGGATCCGTGTAAAAAATGAGTTAGCCCGAGCCAGTCGTCAGATTCGGAGTCCAGACTTGAGGGAAGTTTACCCCATATTCTATGATGGAAGTACAATGCCATGCCCTCACATCTGTGAATTTTTGCAAATGATGAATGATGGGTACATTCACTATGCTCATTGGCCTGAAAGATTCTACTGGACTCTCCGAGAAAAGGCAATCATTTGGTATGAAGGGCTGACATTTCACCAATAATCATTCTGGAATATTTTGGCTAAGCAATTCATCAACCACTTCACATGGGTCGATCCACCAGAAAACTTAACCCCTGAGTTAGACAGACATAAAAACCCCTTAAGGTACTGGAAGTGGGAAGCAACTAATGCTATTTATCCAGCGTCAATGGAATCAGCCAGAGAATGCCCATGGTACATGAATAAATATAACAACAAGCAAGTCACCTACGACGATGCGCTAAATATGCTTAATGAAGGGGAACCAATTGACGAAGCCTCTTCGTCCATCCACATGATCAAACAGGAATCCAACCCTGCCCTGTGCCAAATTCTACAAGAGAACCCTATCGTTCCAAAAAAGTAGCCTGAAAAGATTCCTTTTATGCAATGGCCCTTCTCCACCAAAGCACCAACCTGTGTGAACAAGTCGATTAACTTAGGAGAGATACCACTTGATGAAGACTTTGATGAATTTGAGGTCTTTAAAACAACAAACTTGCCAACTCGGGTTGTTAGTCCTATCACCAGAGGAGGAAAAGTCATTGGGTCAGTGACCCCAACCTTGCCAAGCTTTCCTACTTTTGTTAAGCCCTCAAAATAGATAGAAAGCCTGATGGGATCAATTGAAAGCCACTACAACTAAGATGAGTATTTGGGACCTACTCCTTGGTTCTCAAGATCACAGGCTCGCTATAGTTAAAAAGTTGATGGAAATCGAAACATCTCCCCTAGCATCACCAAAATAGGTCTGCTTACTACTTAATAGCGAGACTAGCACTATTATCCCCAGCATCGTCTTCTCTAGCTTAGATCTACCCGATGAGGGTATTCACCATAACAAGGCTCTCTACTTGAAAGCTAGTGTCTTCGGGTGCATCATGCCCTGTATATTGGTCGACAATGGTTCATCACTGAATGTTTGTCCTAAGGATATTCTACCAATCCTAGGACTAATTGAAAGGGACTTGAAGAGATCTACAATAGTCATCAAGGCCTATGACAACTCCAAGAGGACCGTCATTAGCACGTTTAAAGCTGAAGTTACCATTAGTAGGACCTCATCTATAGTACTTTTCACGGTCATAGATATCCCAGTAACCTTCCCTATGCTACTCAGATAGCCATGGTTCCCTGCTCTGGGGGGGAGTTCCATCCACTCTTCACCAGAAGATCAAGATCCCATTCCACGGAAAGATTGTTACTCTAGAGGCTGATGAGGCATTAGTGGTGGCAGCACTAAAAATGGAAGAAAAAGAAAAAATTAAAAGTATGTAAATCTTAAATCGCATTTTCTATTTCTATTATAAAGTATTTAATTATTATCAATTAAGAAAAAATTCACATATTAAAATCAAAAAGTTCGAATTGGTCAAATATTGACTAGGAATAAAAAAAGTGCTAGGAATAATAAAAAAAGATCATTTTACCAGCAAAAGGATTATGTTAGCCATATGAAAGGATTTACCACAACCATAATTGGGCAAGAATCAAACAAGCAATCAGAGGTGCACTAGGGCCCATGGATTTAGGGATACATGCAAAAGCACCACAGTTCTGGCAAGGGACTAGGAGCCCATGAACAGGGAATGCCGACCTTCAATATAGGGGCAGGAGAGTGGAAGCCCGCAGGACTCGGTTACACAGGCCCTAGAAGAACCGCCCACAAGATGGTATTTCAAAGAAAGTCAGAATGGCCCTACAATAGGGCCCCCAGGCCTGTTACTCACCAAGGAAAGACGGTTCTGGGGTTCAAAATTTTCTCAAATATAGTCAACTACGGCAAGCATGGTGGAAGCTCTATAACCTGCTTGTTGAAAGGAGCAAGTCATCAGCCAGATGCAAAGGCAATCCCAGATCAGATTAAGTTTGATGAACAGGTACACCTAAAGAAGGTTAAGAAGCTGAGTAAAAAGGAGGAGATCCTCGACACCCTAGCCAAACACCTTCAAGGGCAACTCAAGATAGTGGAGGAACCAAAAAGTAAGGGAGGTAACTTGAGCCAAACCATCATGAACATGGTCACAACCATGAAAGGTAAGGCAAAGGTACAAGAGGAAGACGATGAGTACATCTTGTTGAAGCTGGTTGCCATAGGAGAATCATCCACTGCGGAGCCATACCCTACGGATCAGGATGAGTCTTTCGTTTTCGTTTCCAGTTTGTTTAAAATGAATAATGTACTTCATGATGATAATAAGATGAAGAAATTTGCTTATTTAGATTGTGTTTCTGATTACATCTTTAACATCAATAATGATATTACAAAAGAAATTAACTTAAATACATAAGATGATCAAAAAATGGTATACATTTCCAATCAATTCCCCATCGAACAAGAGAGAGAGTTGATAAAAGTATTAAAAAATCACGTTTTAGCCTTTGCTTGTTCTCACAAAGATATGCCAGGACTTGATCGGCACATTGCCGAGCACAAGATCCCCACAAACCCAAAAATTCAGCTAGTAAAGCGAAAGATGAGAAGAATGCACCTTGAATGGGCTGAAAAGGTCAAAGCAGAAGTGGCCAAACAGATCAAGGCCAATTTTATTGAGGTTGTTGAATACCCCACTTGGCTATCCAATGTAGTTCCTATACCCAAGAAGAATGGTGACGTCCGAGTTTGCATCGACTTGAGGGACGTGAATAAGGCTACCCCTAAATACGATTTCCCGCTACCGCACATCGATGTTCTAGTAGACAGCCCAGCAAGAGCAACCATATATTCCTTTATAGATGGATTCTCGGGATATCACTAGATCCTCATGAACGTAATAGACAAGTTTAAAACCGCGTTCATCTCAAAATGGGGAACCTACCAACGAGCAGTCACAACATTTCTACACAGCCTGATCCACAAAGAAGTCGAGGTCTATGTAGATGACATGCTTGTAAAATCCGCCACACCAGAAGAGCACTCGACAGTTTTAGAGTGATTCCTCATAAGAATAGAGAAATACAATCCCCGTCTCAACCTAAAGAAGTGCATATTTGATGTCACATCAGGCAAGTTACTGGGACACGTGTTTAGCAAAAGAGGCATAGAGATGGATCCCTACAAAGCTAATGCCATCAGGGAAATGCATGTACCAAAAACCGAGAAAGAAGTGAAGTTTCTTGGGGTCCATACAATACGTCAGTCGCTTTATAGCATGATTGACCACCGCATGCGAGCCTATCTTTAAGCTCTTGACGAAACAACAACCAATAGAATGGAACGACCAATGTCAAGAAGCCTTCGACAGATTTAAAGCATACCTAACCCTCTAGTGTTAAAGCTGCCAATTCTCGGCAAGCCGATCATTCTCTACTTGGCGATAGAAGAGACATCTGTGGGAGCTATATTGGTTCAAGAACACGAAGATAAAAAGGAACACGCAGTTTATTACCTCAACAAGAAATTGCTAGAGTATGAAACCCGATCCACTATCATGGAGAAAACTTATTCCACCATGGTCTGGCTCACCAAGAAGCTCAAACACTACTTCCAATCATATAGAATCCAAGCAGTCATGAAAGTGGATCCAATGCAGTATTTGTGCCAGGCTCCCTTGCTAACTGGAAAACTAGCCAGGTGGCTCTTATTACTGTCAGAATTTGATATCGAGTACACATTAAGAAGACCATCAAGGGTAGGGCAGTGGCCGAATTCCTAGCAAATCAGCCACTTGAGGAAGGGGAACAGGAAAACTTAGAATTTCCTGGCAAATGTTTCGAAACCATTGTTAAGAATCTCAGAAAATGGACCATGTTCTTCGATGGCGCTATTAACAAGCGAGGGGCTGGTTTGGCGGTCATCATCATAGTGCCGGATGGGGCACTCATATCTCTATCAAAGCAACTGGAGTTTCTCACCATAAATAACGGGATAGAGTATGAAGCCTATTTATTTGGGATGTCTACCCTAATAACTCTCAGAGCAGACAAGGTAAAAATCATTGGCAATTCAGCTTTGGTCATCAAGCATGTCATAGGTGACTGGGATTAAAGGAGGAATCCCTCAGACCTTACTTAGAGGTTATATGGAGAAAAGCTATAATGTTCAGCGAATGCAAATTTTGCCACATTCGCCACGAGGAAAATCAAATTGGCCACTTTGGCCTCCATATGGGAAAGGCCCCCAAAAGCAGCCAATCAAGCCTCTTATTATGGAGACAACCCGATCTCCGTATTACATCCATACAATAAATGATGCCATAAGTAAGGAAGAACCATGGTACTCTGACATTGTCAAGTTCCTCAAAAATGCTGAATTCCCGGTCGAGGCTACGGATTCCAATAGAAATACACTAAGGAAGCTCGCTATGCAATTCTACTTGATTAAAGGATATCTGTTCAAGAGGTCCTCTGATGGCTGGCTATTAAAGTGTCTGGCCCAATAGGAAACTAAAAGGGTAATGAAAGAGGTACATTCAAGAGACTATGGTCCATAAATTAACGGTGTTATGATGGCAAAGAAAATCCAAAGAATGGGATACTTTTGGTTAACCATGCTAGCTAATTGTATTCAAGAAGTAAAGACTTACCATTCTTGCCAGATATACGGGGATGTAAGCCACTTACCCCCGACAACATTGCAAAGCTCGACAACACCTTGGCCATTCTCAACCTGGGCCATCGATATCATCGGCAAAATAAGACCATCTTTGACTAATGGCCATCGCTTTATTATAGTGGTCGTCGATTACTTTTCCAAATGGGTTGAAGTAGAACTATACACGAACATCACGGCCAAGAAGATGGCCCGGTTCATTCAGTGACACATCTTTGCTAGATACGGTATTCCTCACCACATAGTAAGTGACAACGGTGTATAGTTCCAAGGAGAAATAGCCGACCTTATTGAGAAGCACGGGATTGAGCTCCATCACTCTTCACCATACCGCCCTCAAGCCAATGGAGCTGTAGAAGCAAATAATAAGGCAATCAAGAAAATCCTTTCCAAGATCATCTCTAACTACCGGGATTGGGATGATCATTTTCCCTACGCCTTATGGGGATACAGAAATAGTGTCAAAACCCCTATAGGTCAAACCTCTTTTTCTCTCGTCTATGGAATGGAGGCAGTATTGCCCATTAAAATAGAAATCAAATCTTTGAGCATAGCTCTCGAAGCCAGACTTCTTAAAGATGAATAGGCAAGAGTAAGACACGAGGAACTAAATCTGATCAACAAAAAATGATTAACTGCACTGGAAAATCTACAGTTGTACCAATGGCCCATGGTAGGGCTTATAACCAAAAAGTCAAGGGATAAGACTGACCTCTGAGAATGGGTGATTTGGTCTTAAAGCAGTCTCATAAAATGCACACGGATGTTTGAGGCAAGTTCCAGCCGAACTTGGAAGGTCTGTACGTGGTAAGAAAGACTCTCAGTAAAGGGGCAGTGAAAATCTCAGACCTGGATGGCAACGAGTTCATGAATCTAGTAAATCGCGATAAGTTGAAGCGCTATCTTGTGTAAAAGAAAAATAATATAAAGGTCTATTAAGGGCTAGTGAGGGTTCTTGGGCAAAAATAAAGACCCCGCAATAAAAGAGTGAGGTCATAGGTAAAATCCCTTCGAAACCTTAGGCAACGATGGTCAGTTCTTAGGAATAAATACCATTTACCCTTCCTATTTAAGTAATATCTCTTATAGTAACATGTTCATGTTAAAAATACTAAATGGACGTATTAAATGGAAACTGCAAATTGTTTAATGAAACACGCATTCAAATAACATAATTTCATCTTCATTACACATAAAAAACATATCACAAATAGGAAATGGAAACGACAAAGGCAAACAACAAGGCCTAAAGCCTTTATTTTTCACTAGAAGCAAAGATACATAAGCTCAAGGACCCACAAAGAAACTGCAGAGTCTCTGTGTCTCGATGAGCCTCTCTTCAAGGGTAGGAAGCTCGCTAGTACTCGCAACTCAGATATGAAAATCCTTGAAAGGGTGGACGTCAAAAGGCATGGAATAGTTCATCTCCACCCAAGAACGGTTAGCCCATCTCACATCGTGACATTAGACCTAAGTATAGGAAAGCTCCGGGCCAATCAGGGTACATAGGGATGAAGGGAATCCCTGAGAACGGTCGTATTACCTGCACAAGCGACAAGGAGAGCAAGTAATAATCTCAGAAAGGCTGATGAGGACCACACCACCTCTAACAATGTCATTAGTCACATGTGTGATACCCCACCAAGGGCAAACCCAACAAATATTCTCAGCAGCTCGGTTACCCATAAAATTGACCCACTCCTCGATGGTGAAATCTCTATAAGGACGATTGTCGATACGAACTATAGAGCCCCATGCCTAGTAGGCCCTTGGATGATAATCCATGCTTGTGGGAACAGATAATACAGAAAGCTTGTCCTAGAGCTAAAGCTACAAAAGCAACAAAAGAATGAAAAAAAAGAGAAAAAGAAAAAAAAAGAAAAAAAAGAAAGGAAAAGATAGCCTGCTGGATTGAAAACCTGAAAAGGCAGTCCAGGCAAGAATTAAGGCAAGCCTGATGAATCAAAAACCCAAGAGGGTGGTTTATTCAAAAATAAAGGCTCAAATAAAATTTACCTGAAGGAGAAGTCTGCTGCCCCTGGTGTAGCTCCAGTTCCATTCCGGGAAGTGGCACAAAAATTAGTGTCTCAGCCAAACTTACCATAATGGGAGATTTCCCCTCTAACATCTGATCAATGATATTCAGGAAGGCAACGCTGCAAATCATAGTGGGAACCTCATAAAGGAAGACCCCTAACAAGAGCAAACAAATGAGCGAAAGCCAACTCATGTCATTAGGAGATAGGCCCCTGACACTGTCAAAAGCCACGTCCAACCTCAAGCCCTTATCACAAATCAATCGACGCCATTCAAATTATTGTAGCTAGAAATGATTCATCAGTAGATCGAAGATCTCAGGATGATGCGTCAAAATGGCTGCGAGAATGTCAGCTGAAGATCTCAGAAGCCCGCTGAATTCCTCATTCAGGGGTACAACTCGTGATCTCTAAACCGAAACACGTTGTCAATAGGGTCCCAAAACCTGATAGTGGCTTGAATCACATTATCCTTAACAAAAATATGACAGTATTCTTTCATATGTGCCAGACGGCAGATGGTCCCAGCCATCGGAGTTCTTCAGATAAACATTTAGATATGCACAAAAATAGATATAGCCCTCCATGGCAAAATTTCACAACAATAGCAGTTCGCTATAAGTAGTTTATGGGGTAATCTACCAATATCTGGCAGATTATCCGGATAAACTCGATGATCGATAAAAAGAAAGCACAAAGTGAAGGAATAACGAAGAATTCTTTTATATAAAAAAGTGTTCATACAACGAAAAGGCACTATAAAAGGCCCAAAGAAAAGAAAACAACAATAGAAAAAAAGGAAAGCCTATTTACTGCCCGTTGAAGCTGAGGTGGCTCGGATTGAATGGAGGGTTACCACCTTGTGGAAAGAAATCATAGGGATTCCCTTATCCCTGCTGCGGCTGCTGTTGTGGGTCATCCACCTAGAGCATCCTCAAAAGACCTCAGAGCGGTCAGATCTCCAGATGCAACATTTTAACACAAATCATTCATATGCATTTCATGACATGCCATGCATCATCATTAAAATAATAAAATAATGAACATACCACCATGTCGAAGTTTTGGTTCATCATGAACCACTACTACCTCTGAATGTATCCCTAATCGAAGATGCTATCAGTGATGGGCACCTACAAGAATGAAAGATCAGGGACAAGTCAAAACCATCATGATCTAAGATTGTAAGAAAAAGAAGAAGAAAAGGTAAAAGAAGCGCACATGAGTGGTATCGCCTGGATGGAAGGCCACCAGGTGCTTAGGATCTAGATAAGGTGGAATCATCGGCGTATAGGTATTCAAGTCGGGACGATACATCAGAGACATAGGCAGCTTATACTAAAACCCTCGATGTTCCTCTACCATTACTAGACCCTGAGGCAGGACAAACGACACCGAAGAGCTACCCATATGAATAAAAGTAGTCACAAGTCTCTTACTACCCTGTTGATCCTACAAAGACGATAAAGCAGAATCAACAAAATGATTAAAAAAACAACAAGGGAGAAATTCAAGCCGATGAAAAGGAGGTACCATCATCTGGACAGTCTCAGGAAATCCTACCTGGTCGCTAGGGGCAAAAGTCAAAGGGCCATCAACCTCAGAAGGGTTATGAATGTCCGGCTTTGGCTCGATAGGAATGGGATCCATCTCCGACCATCCAAGCAACTGCGAGTGGTAAAACTCCTCGTATCCCCCAACCTGCATCGAGAAGGCATTGGGTAAACCGCCGGAGGCCCATCGTGCTAAGTCTGGCGAGCTATAAGGCCAGAAAATCCACTGAGGCACCTTAGGAGGGATGGAACGCAGTCTAGGAGGAAGATGCCAACCCTGGATGTGCTCTCCCAAATACCACTCCGAAGAGAAAGGAGTCACTATGATCAGTCGGGTGTTCACAAACTCCCCAGCTCACCTCATGACCTCTAGCCAGTGAAGAGCATGATCCCAAGGCTGCGTCGTGATCTACAAGAAAGGAAAGACCAAACAATGATACAATCATTGTAGCAGATATAGCAATTAAAGCAAGGCAAGGAATCATGAAATATACCCTCTCCGAAGACAGATTACAGAGGTGAGCAGAAAGCATAGATTGAGACTCCATCTCCCAACCACGCCAATAATGCGGCAGTTGAGGACAAAACGGGTAGCTACCATCTCGCACAAGCTTGGTCGCTGGGAGGATCCCCATCTCAAAAAACCATAACCTGCGAAAAGACAAAAGAAATTAGAGTACCAAAAGTCAAAACCAAGAATGCTTATAAAGAAGAAAAAGAGCTAAGTCCTTACATAGACAATCTGGAGGCAAGATTTAAACTTGCCAATCCTGTTCCTCGCACACAAATCGAGGGCCCAATATAGATGACCTAATGCGGCTCGACCTCTGGCGTACTTATCAAAACGAGACAGGTCAATCAAAGCCGGTAGGATATGCAGGTTCACGATCGACCTAGTAGGAAAATACAGCCATGATAGGTGTGAGGTGTCGATGACATGGGGGTCTCCCTTGGTGCCTTTGTGAGAGAGGCGGGGCCCACTGGGGGTTTGGTTGGATTTAGGCATGACAAAGCATTCTTTAGTTAAAGTTTGCACAATAAGCCCATTTTAATAAATAAAAGAATCGAGACCCAAATCTTGATATAATTGATAGAGTTACCATCCAAGTTGTCTACTTAGGAAAGAGTATTGGTACGGTTCCCTCTGGTCGGGAAACTGATAGCTATTGGATCAGAGATTCGGGTATCGGATGAGTCACTTATTTCTCATTTAGTTGATTCAAAATTACATTCACCGCATAAAACCGTTTTAGTTTTCATCATTTAGGGAATTATCACAGAAATCCTATTTTTACATTCTTTCACACTCGTTACATGCATTTACATATTACAATAAAGCACAAGCAATAAATTGGAGATAAAAATTACAACCGGGGGAAAAATGGGGGGAAATTGCAAAGAGATCCTATACATTTGTTCTGAGTTATAAAATAAAAATGAAAATAAATTCCCCTGCATCCACAGACGTTAGCATAGTCTATAGCACGCCATAAATCAACATTTTATTGAGAAAAATGTGATTATGTTGTAAAGCCATATTTTAACTTTCGTAGGTTGATTTACCGGGATTATTAGTGAAAATGACGACATGGCAAAAGGTGAGTTGGTTGATTTTTATTTAACCAAAAAAAGAAGTCTGGGTTCTTTCTGGAGGCCAGTACCTGTATGGGCGGGTGAGACCCGTACGGCTACCGAGAGGACCTGTCGAAGCCGATAGAACCAGTGTTTAATTTATATCAATAGGTTAATTATATCGGAGATAAAATAGAAGCAGGAATTCCCTTTATACGAGTCTGGCGCACCAGTACAATCACCGAAATGATATATTAGGTACCAACAAAGCCTGTATTAATCAAGATCGGACCCAAAATGAGAATTGAAATAATAGTCGATATAGAATAAACTGACAATAACAATATAATTGAGATGTGAGTCTCTTTGAAACTCAGGAGTGTTACCTTTACGATGTGAATCCACTTTGAGGCGATCCCTTTACTGTAGCAAGAGTCCGACCAAAGTATGCGCTTAGTTAGGACTATTTAAGAGAGTATTTGAGTGGATAGAATCTCCCTTAAAACCTAATAAATGAAACTAGGAATGAATAAAATGTGGACAAAACCTCAATGAATGGGTTTTCTCCCTATTTTATATCTCCTATACCTCAACTATACCTATGGAGATTGCTATAGCTATAATTTTTCTTTAGTAATTTTGCTTATGAATTCTATCCTCCTAAAATGAAAGGAGAAGGCACCTTTTATAGAGTGAAATTAGGTCAGAATTCGGAGATCCTGAATTCAATACCTGCCTTTTCCTGAAATGGTAAGAGACTACTTTCGAATTGGCCTGAAAGGGAAATAAGCGTACCCGTATGGGTAGGGCCCCGCCCATATTAGTACCAGAGGACCCATATGGGTCCCTCCCAAGCATACAAAAGGTAGTCACCCATACGTTAGTGGATCCGTACCACTAGGCAACACCCATACGGGTACCTAAGGTTAGTCTAGGTCTCCGTGTCATGGCTAAACTCACTCTACAATAGTGAGAACACCTCTGATAGATAACACCTATAAAAGAATGCATTATCTAGCTCTCATCATCATTTTACAAGATAAATCACTGAAATCCAGTGGTCACAGACTACCCCTCATAAGATCATTACAGATAGGGATCTGTATGATCTCACGTTATGAGCAAGGGTTTGGGAATTATACCTAATTTGGTGATTATGATCTGAATAAGTTCCTTTCCTTGGGGCGAACTCTTTCCCTGGGTGGTGCCTTTGTTTGAAGGCATGTAGCTTTTCCTAGTATCCCTTTCCTAAGGCCGATCAACTTTCTTGACTAATGTATCCCTTTCCTAAGGCGGATGGCTTCTCCTTATATCCCTTTCCTAACCTTGTATCCCTTTCCTAAGGCGGATTGACTTTCCTGACTGATGTATCCCTTTCCTAAGGCGAATGACTTCTCCTTGTATCCCTTACCTAAGGCAAATTTACTTTCCTGACTAATGTATCCCTTTCCTAAGGCAGATGACTACTCCTTATATCCCTTTCTTAAGACGGATTGACTCTCCTGGTATCCTTTTCCTAAGGCGGATCGACTTTCCAAACTGATGTATCCCTTTCCTAAGGTGGATCAACTCTCTTGACTGATGTATCCCTTTCCTAAGGCAGATTGACTTTCCTGACTAATGTATCCCTTTCCTAAGGTAGATCGACTCTCCTGATTGATGTATCCCTTTCCTAAGGCGGATCAACTTTCCTAACTGATGTATCCCTTTCCTAATGCGGATCGACTTTCCTAACTAATGTATTGCTTTCCTAAGGTGGATGACTCTCCTGACTGATGATTTTGCATAACCTGTGAAAAGAGACAATAATCAAACACCAAGTTAATCCTTGTTTGAGCTAATGCATCTTTATTCTAGATTGACTTTGTGATGAACAAAAATTTTTGCCCCTTCAATTAAGAAAAAAAAATGCGTGGATGAGGGTTGGCCCTTGAATAAACTGTAAACTAAGTGCAAGAAATGTCAGGTTAGTCCCAGTCACTCTAGAATGAAGCGCCCCTTGGACGAGTGCCTCTCAAAGAATGCCCCTAAGAGGGCTAGACTATGAGGGAAATGCCCCTAGATTGATTGATTCCGCTGCTGGGGAATGAGGGGATGCCCCTAGATCTGATTTTGCTACTGGAAAATGGAGGGGATGCCCCTGGATCGGATTACTCTACTAGGGAATGGATTGACATCTTTAAGTAGGTTGCTTGCTACCAGAGAAGCCCCTCTTTGCAATACCAGCTTGCTGGAAATAGACCTTTACATGAAAATTGCATTGGTTAGTAGCCAACTCAAGAACAGTCCACTTTGATTCTCAAAAGATCTTGGGAAGACTAGAATCTTTGTCCCTTTTAATCAAGAATTGAAGCAAATTAGGGGTTTTGCCCCTATCTTAGTTGGAATAAGGAGTTAAAAGAGGCGGCGTTGGCCCCAAATTCAAAAAGGATGAGTCCTTAGTGCTATTTGATATACTAGTTTGAAGATCTACCCTTGGATAGCAAGAAGGGCTCATACAGGTGGGTTAAGATAAATACAGGTGGGGCCCTAGAAGATTAGGACCTATACGGGTGGGGTGAGACCCGCACGGGTCCCTATTAGGGGGTTTAAAACTAAAACAGACCCCTTACATCCCGCCTTACCCTAAATCTTCCCATAATGAAAATTCTGGCAAATTTTTACCCAAAACTCGATCAAGATGTATAAAAAGATCCCAAAGACTGGTCGTTTCTCTCTTAGGCTTGAATATTTGCCCCCGATGGGTGATTTAGGGCTCCGAGAATGCCTGGTTTCCATCGGGTATGCTTTTAATGAAGGGGATTCATTTCTGGGGCTAACATCGGCCTTTGACGTACCCCTAATCCCTTCTCCTGATGCTCATGCTTCTCGATCCCAGGCAATTTCACCCTAATTTTCCATTTTTGATCCTTTTTCTCAAATTTTGGCATGAATTAGGGTGTTTTAGACCCTAGTATAGAGCCTAATACATGTAACTTTAACCTAGGATTCTTTTAGGATAGTTTTGGATGAGCTTTGGTTGAGATTTGAACAATTTGGATTTTTGAGAGAATTCCTTCGTAGGAACTACTTGCAGGGAACCCGTACGGGTCCCTTTTTTATACGGGTACTAACAGTGTACCCGTACGGGTGCAGTTCGCCCATACGGGTCCTTTCCCTAGGGATAGAATGTCCACTTCCTTTATTTCTGTCATGCTTTTTTAATTTCTGACATGTTTACTGTATTCTAACCATGTTAAACTATAATTCTATCTTTACAGTTTCACTATAGGACTATGGGAGCCCTGAGCTTCTGTAGGAAGTTATACGAGGAGATATGCACTACAGAGGATACCGAGTTACTGGCCTGCATCAACTCTTTTGATTTTAGTGACATCATCAGGGCCATCCCGCAGGCTCCGAAGACGTTGGCCCCAGGGGTCGTTTCAGCTTTGATGGAGAGGTGGTCAGAGATGACCTATACTTTCTACTTATCGATCGAGGAGGTCACTATTACTCCTTTCGATGTTTATGCTGTGACGGGGCTGGAGTGGAGCAGGGAGATCGTACACTTCGATGTGTTTGCTGAAAGGTAGCGCTCCCAGCCTGAGGTCAAGGCCTATATAGCTGGATTACTTGGGCTTCGTCTGGGTGGGACGAACAAGCTCAAGTATGGGATCTCCACTCTTACTGGATTGGGCAGCTGGGGCCTATTGTAGCTGTTAGGAGAGATTGGTATGCTAGGTCTTTCCTGCTGATGTTCCTTACAAGTATCTTCTTCCCAGCCTACTAGGGCAACCTCAACTATGGTTTGCTCGTCGCTGTAGAGGATCTCACTGCCATGCACGATAAGAACTGGTGTCGGGCCATCCTAGCATAGTTGGATTATGGGTTGGATGTCAGAGTTTGGGGCCAGCAATTTGAGCTCAAGATCTGCCACCTGATCTTCCTGGTAAAGCTTAAAGCTCATCTCTAGTGTTTTATCTCTTCATTCTAACTATGTTGCGACTAATCCTTGGTTTGCTTTTCAAATTTGGGCTTTCGAGCACCGGTTCATCCCTAGGCCGGGGTGGCCTATGTAGCCTGAGACACTGTATATCATCTCCCAGTGGATGGGATTTTGGCAGGACCAGCCTCTGAGTACGGTGTAATACAGAGAGTTCCTACGCCAGCTGCGCTCCGATTGGGTAAACTTCTTCCCTTTTAAATTTGCATCTTACGTTTCAACAAACCATTAAGGAAACTGTATTTACTAGGTTGTGATGCTCACAGTGCACTTGTATCGTGCAGGTTATCCGAGACCCATGGGAGATATTAGCCATGTATGGGGCCATTGAGCAGATACGGGCTGGTATTGATGACCGCCGCTTTGTCTTGGATTCACCACTCTCCTATGAGTGGTATTTCGACGAGCGGGTCTGAGAGTGGAGGACCAATGTAGTGGTGGATAGATCGATTCCTCCCTCGATCCCAGCGGGTATCTTCTAGGCTCATCTCATGTCGGGGGCTGACTAGTCGTTCTATTTGTTAAGCTAGGGGCCCGAGTGCTGTCTGTGGAGGGTTCTTATGGAGACTTCATTGATTCCTCACTTCTCCCTCTTTGCAAGAGGATTCATCATGATGATGTCCCCTTTAAGTTTCACTGGAGTGATGATAAGGACAACGATGGCGATGATGATGATGAGGATGGGTCAGGGTGACCATAGGGGCCCATTTGTGGCTCGAGATATTGGGGACTCGGCTAGGTCTACTACCCCTTCTTCCCAAGTATTTTCTTGACTCAAGCCTTATGAATACTTTATGATTTCTTATAACTGATTGGCATTCTGAGTATGACGTCTTATTGCTACAGCCTCCCGCCCCTATGCGGAAGAGACCTGCTACCACTGCTGTTGTTGCCCCTGAGCCGCCGGCGAAGCAGTCTCGTGGTTTTGGATCTGTGAGAGAGAGGATCATCCGAGCTGAGTTAGATACCTTCTTCTGACTCCTCGATCATTCGGGGAAGTGACCCGTTAAGGAGCTCGAGGAGTTGGTCCAGCCCATTGGTTTCACACCTTCTAGTTCTACCCACGTAACGAGTTTCTCGCTTTTAACCTTGTCCATTAGAGTGATTGCCTGAAATGTTCCATCTTGATTTGACCCTTTGTTTCCAAGTGACTATTGCTAAGGCAGAGAGGATTATCAGGGGCTACTTTTCAGTGAGAGACCTGCTACTGGCATAGGATGCACTAGCCTCGGTAAGTTTTACCTATAAAATTTAACAAACTATGCATGATGCATGCTATAATATATATGTATACTAATCTCATGATTCTAATGTAGACCCTGCTAGCCATGGAGTGCAGTAGATCCGCCCGGGACCTAGATGCTTTAGGAGAGAGCTAGATTCTTGGAGGAGCAGCTGAGGGCGGCTACTACTGAGGCTAATCAAGCTAGGGCTGAGACTACTCAGGCAAGGACCGAGATAGAGATTCTAAGGGGCTAACTAGCGATGATGACCGAGGATAGGCAGACGCCGGCCCCTTTTGATGTTGAGTCCAAGGATGATCTTTCTGCATATCAAGTGACTCAGATGGGAGGAGGTTAGCCTGCTGAGGGTGAGGATGCTACTATAGGTGCAGAGGCATCAGGGATTAGGGACTCTGCTTAGCTAGCCGCTGATGCCGATAGGGCCGAGGAGCATAAGACCATAGATGTGGATGACCTACTAGCGGATACCCTGGACTAGGCTCATGAGGGTGGCCAGGGACGGGATCCCCCGGCATCTTAGATTTGATTACTCTGATAGCCTTTTGATACTTTTGGGCCCTGTGAGGCTTGTTTTAAGTGTGAACTTTGAACTGCTATTTTTTACTTTTAACTTTTATGCATGTGAACTTTTCTGAACCGAGACCATTGAATATTGCAGTTTTGTGAACCCAAGTTACTTCTTCCCGATGATTCTGTAGCGAAGGGATTAGGTGGTTTTCTAATTTTTTGCCTAGGCCATTCGATATGAGATGACCTACCGAACATTCATTTTTTGTGTCCTAATTTTTGCCTGGGCTGTCCTTGACGGCTTAGCCCAGCGGACTTTTTCTTTTGCCTTAATTTTTGCTTAGACCACCCTTTCAGATTTTCAATCCAACAGGCTTTTTGCCTGGGCCGCCCTTTCGGGTTTTCAGCCAAGAAGGCTTTTTCGACTTTTGCATAGGTCTAATTTCTTTTGTGACCCATCGGTATTTTTGTCTTTTACTAAATAGTGTGTATAGTACAGAGAATTTTAACAAAGACATATAACATGATTAAGAAAAATTGATGTTCTCATACCTGTGATTATTTCACCTAAAGACATGCATGCATTCATAGGACTCTTTAGCAAATCATAACATGTTTATTGATGAGATTAATTTGAGTCCATAGGCAATGGTAACAATTTCCAATGATTAACCCTTACCCGCTTTCTAGTCCTTTTATAGATTTTCTAGAAAGCGAAACTGATGTATTTTCTCTCGATGACCTAACTTTTGCCTAAGCCACCCTTTTTGGGTTTTCAACTTAGCGGGCTTTATTTTGAGTTCCCTAACTTTTGCCTGACCGATTTGCATAATACTGATCAGCGGGTTACACCCTAATTTTTTCCCAAGCAGTAGAGTACACTTATCGGGTGTTTTATTTATTTCATTCTTTGTGCTGCTTTTTTTGTGATTTATTTCTTTTGACCTAGACATGATAGCGCTTGAGCCTGTCTTGATTTACTGGTTTCACAAACTCATTTCTATCCATATCCATAAGCTTGATTCCTCCTTTGCCAAGGACTTTCTTAACTACAAACGGTCCTTCCCAGTTAGGCCTGAACTTGCCCCTAACATCAGTGTTGACTTGGCATAGTTGTTTGAGAACCAGATCACCCGCCTTAAGAGGTTGCTTTGGGTGTCTGATCTATTATTGTAAGCTTGAGCCATACCTTGTTGGTACATCTGTAAGTGGTCGAGTGCCTTAAGCCATTTCTCATCTATTGCATTCAACTGTTCATACCTAGCCTTTGCCCAATCTGACTCTTTCAATTGAGCTTTGAGTGTTACACGTAACGATCTTACTTCCATTTCAATAGGTAATACTACTTCCATACTATATACTAAAGAGAAAAGTGTCTGGCTAGTAGGCATCCTCACACTAGTTCTATACCCCCAAACTGCAAATGGAAGTTTTTCAGCCCAATCCTTAAAAGTGGTTACTATCTTGGATAAGATTTTCTTAATCAACTTGTTAGCAGCTTCTACTGACCTATTAGGTTGTGGCCTGTATGGAGAAGATCTGTGATGTTCAACATTAAACTTCTCATATAACTCACTGGTTTCCCCTTAGAATTGAACCCCGTTATCAGAGACCACATGATGAGGAACCCCATATCGAGCAAAAATATGGCTCTCTATGAACTTGGCGATCTTCTTGGTGGTGATATTGGTGTATGATTCGGCCTCTACCCATTTTGAAAAATAATCGACTGCGACTATGATGAATCAATGTCTGTTAGTTGATGATGGCCGAATTTCACCAATTATATCTATCCCCCACACCAAGAAAGGCCAAGGAGTAGATAAATTATGAAGTTCAGATGGAGGTAGATGTTGTATGTCCCCATGAATCTGGCATTCATGACATTTCCTAACCTTGTCTACACAGTCAGCATTCATTGTGGTCCAGAAGTACCCCAATCTCTAAATTTTTCTTGCTAAAGCCATACCATTCATATGCAGGCTGCAATCCCCTGAATGTACCTGGGTCATCACCTTTTCTGCTTCTTCTTCTGATAAACACCTCAACAGTAACCCCTCAGCTATCCTTTTGAAGAGATCTTCTTTAACTAGTCTGAATTGTATGGGTAACCTTTTAAGAGTCAAGCAATCTGAACCTGATGATCCGTCGAGGCATTTTCCTTCCCTTAGGATCCTTTTAATATCGTCGAACCAATAACTCTTTTGCTCCCCCACAACCATGACTCGAGTCTTCTCATAAAACGGGGAGCGAGCCATCTCCATTATAAGTAGGCGGATGGACTGTACCTCTTCTCCTTCCCACATTGAGGCTAGGGTAGCTAAAGAATTAGCCATTTGATTCTCATCTCTTGGTATGTATTGGAATAAGCATTGATTGAATTATGCCGCCAAGTCCCAAACTGCCTCTACGTATGGTCTATGTGATCCTTCTCTGATTTCCCATTCCCCAATAACCTGTTTTATTACCAAAGCAGAATCTCCCATCATCTTGACCTCCTTTACTTCTGCTTTCAATAGGACATCAAGACCGAAGAGACAAGCCTCATATTCGGCTCCATTATTGGTGACAGGGAACTCCAATCACTTGCTCAGTGGGATAACTTCGTTTTGTGGTGTGACGATAATTACCCCAAGACCAGAACCCTTTCTATTCATAGCCCCATTGAAATACATAATCCATTCAGCCCTCTCTACTCCCACCACTGCTAACTGTTCATCGGGAAAATCCAGGTTCTCCATATAATCAGATTCTATGGGTTGACTTGCCAGAACTTTAGCCACCACTCTCCCCTTGATGACCTTCTTCGTGACATACTTAATGTCAAACTCAGATAGCAACTGGAGCCACCGAGAGAGTTTTCCTGCTAATGTAGGGGATTGACAAAGATACTTCATTGGATCCACTTTCACAACCGCCTTGATTCTATAAGACTAGAAGTAATGCCTTAACTTCTTGGTTAGCCACACCATGGTAGTACTTGTCTTTTCCACTATCGTGTACTTTGTTTCATAATCTAACAACTTCTTACTTAAGTAGTAGACGGCGTGTTCACTCTTATCTTCCTATTCTTAGACCAACATCGCACCTACAGTTGACTCCTCTATGGCCAAGTAGAGTATCAATGGTTTACCAGGCATTGGAGGTTTCAAAATCAGGGGATTCACTAGGTACGCCTTTATCTTATTGAAGGCCATATAACATTTATCATTCCATTCTATCCGTTGCTTTATTTTTAACAACTTAAAGATAGGCTCACAAACCGTATTTAGCTTGGCAATGAAACGGCTTACATACTAAAGCAATCCTAGAAATGACCTGATTTCCTTTTTCGTTCTAGGAATAGGCATTTCTCGGATGGCCTTAAGCTTATCAGGATCAACCTTGATTCCTCTTTGACTGACTACGTGAAGAAGTTTCCCTAATGTAACTTCAAACACACACTTCTTTGGGTTCAATTAGAGATTGTACTTCTCAATCCTTGTCAAGAACCTTTCGAAGACCTCGGGATGTTCTTCTCTCGTGTTGGACTTAACTAGCATATCGTCCACATAAACCTCTACCACTTTGTGGATCATGTCATGTAGTAAAGCTATTACGGCTTTCTAGTAAGTTACCCCTGCATTTTTCAGTCCAAAAGGCATTACCTTATAACAATACACCCCCCACTCAGTGATGAAAGTTGTCTTTAGCTTATCTATGATGTTCATTAGAATCTGGATGTATCCAGAAAGCTCGTCTAAGAATGAGTACATTGCGGGCCTGGCGGCGCTGTCTATTAGCACATCAATATGTGGTAATGGGAAATCATCTTTGGGAGAAGCCCTATTTAAATCGCAAAGGTCAACACACATTCTGACCTTTCCATCTTTCTTAGGAACCGGGACAACATTGGCTAACCATGTTGGATACTCAATTACTCCGATGAACTTAGATTCAAGTAACCTAGCAACTTCAGCTTTGATTTTATCAGCCCATTCCAGATGCAATCTTCTCAATTTTTGTTTGACTGGTTTGAACTTGGGGTCAGTAGGGATACGATGCTCGGCTATCTGGCAATCTACCCTAGGCATATCTTCATAGGACCATGTGAATGCGCTAACATGTTTTTTAAGCACTTTTTATAGGGGTTAAGTCATCAGAAATGGTCACCATTTTTGGAGTTTCCTTTGTACCCAAATTAATGTCATGCAATGAAACATCATGAATGCAAAAAATGTTATACGTATGGTCAGATGAATGCACTGTGTCATTAAGCGAAACATCAAACAAGTAAGCAAAATCACTACTACTATCATCAAGATGCCCAAAGGCTACATCATTTTCATTACATAAAATTACATTATCGTGGTCCACAGGCGGAGGGTCTTCTTGGTCATTCATTAGAATGTGAGTCGGGTCATGATCTAGATCTTACAATTGTTTCTCAGTCAACATGTCATTCACGGCTTCCCTTGTGACTTGGGCTAGGTTTCTCAGTTCTTCCTGAATAGGTGTCTTCTTCTTATCCCCCAGTTGCAAAATAGTGTATATTGAAGTGGTGAGAGTATCGGCTGCTTTGTCTACTTTAATTCTTGACGGGTCCTCAACCCCCATAATCTTGGAGAGTCTCTCGGCTTTTATAGCAGCCTCGTAACTTTCAGGGATAGACTTGTAGGCCTTTGTGAACGTCATCTTCCAAAGCCGAGGTGATAATCCAAAGATGAACAGGTCAGTTAATTCCATTTCGTGAGGTTTTCTTTTTAAGGGCCATCGCGATTATCAACCACCTTCAAAAGTAGTCATGGACGGGCTCTCCACTCCACTGTTTGACAGCTATGAGATCAAATATAGATGGTTCTTCTCTCGCTTTCTCAGCTTCCATAATGCTTTTTCACACCTTGTTTTCTTCTAATCCTGAGTTAATCATGGCTATTTCCTCCCCTCTTCTATAGGGTTCATAAACTTTGCCTTCATTGATCAACGTAGTGATAGCTTTAAGGAGATCTTTGCATATTTTAGTCAGATGATTAGGACTGACATGATATACACAGAAATTGCCCCTCTCTTCGAGCTTTGGTTGAACATATGGCCGCAGGTGATCTATCAATCTGTATTCCTTCAACTTCCTGAAGATGGCCAAAAGGGGAGTATCCCAAGGTGAGATATCATCAAGGGCCATGGAATGAGCCATTCGGTCCTGGGTTACGCCGTAGGGTAGAGCCATGACATAAGGGAGGATCATCCCCTTTGGCATAACTATAAAGTGCAGCTACTGACTTGGGTCCTTACTATGGTGAAACTGCAGAATAGCCTCTTAACGGAGCGAATGATTCCCACTACTGATCGTACGAAGCATTAGGTTTGCTGGTTGAACTTACCGACCAAGTTGAACCATGATAGTGACCGGGATGAGTGTTGGACGAGATTGCCGTCTCTTGAGCTAAATTAGTAACCAAGAGATCAGTACATGCATGGGATGTGATATGCATGTATAAATTACAGCAATGCATAGTAGGGTTAATTATAAGAGTAGGTAACACAACACATGTGAAGCGATCGATTCCGTCCTTATTTCTCCCCGCCGAGTCTGAGGGCATTCTTCCTTAGTCTAATCTCACTAGAAAAAACGTACCCTAGAGGATAAAATTCTATGGCTTTTGATAAGAATGGTGTAGGGACATATCAGAAGTTTGATGAAGAAGGTTCCCATCGTACCAAGCCTCTTTTCGAGGGAGATAGCAATGAGTGCTCCAGCCACTAGAGTATCCCCAATTCCTAGCGGGCATGGGTAACACTTTTGTGAGTGTCGCGGAAATAATAGGGCACCCTAACCTAGCACTAAAAGAAGAGCGCATCTAACTAAAGAGAGAAGGAGATGAGAAGATAGAGTGTGATGATTTTCCCAAATGATGAAAACAAAAACAGGTTGAATCAAGTAAATGATTTTCGGTGCTCATCTTAATCTTTTAAGCTTTTAAAACAAACCAAAATTTTGCAAGTTAAAAGATTATGTCCCCAGCAGAGTTGCCACTGTGAGGTGTCGATGATGTGGGGGCCTTCCTTGGCGCCTTTGTGAGAGAGGTAGGGCCCACTGGGGGTTTAGTTGGATTTAGGCGTGACAAAACATTCTTTAGTTAAAGTTTGCATAGTAAGCCCATTTTAGAATAAAAGAATCGAGACCCAAATCTGGATAAAATTGATAGAGTCGCCACCCAAGTTGTCTACTTGGGAAAGAGTTGTGGTACAGTTCCCTCTGGGAGGGAGACTCATACCTATTGGAACAGAGATTCGGGTATCGAATGAGTCACTTATTTCTCATTTAGTTGAATCAAAATTACATTCACCGCGTAAAATCGCTTTAGTTTTCATCATTTGAGGAATTATCATAGAAATCCTATTTCTACACTCTTTCACACTCGTTACATGCGTTTACATATTATAATAAAGCATAAGTAATAAATGGGGGATAAAAATTACAAACGGGGGAAAAATGGGGGGAAATTGCAAAGAGATCCTATACATTTGTTTTAAGTTATAAAACAAAAATGAAAATAAATTCCCTTGCATCCACAGCCGTTAACACAGTCTATAGCACGCCATAAATCAACATTTTATTGAGAAAAATGTAATTATATTGTAAAGCCATATTTTAACTTTCGTGGGATGATTTACCGGATTATTAGTGAAAATGACCGCACGGTAAAAGGTAAGTTGGTTGATTTTTATTTAACCAAAAAAGAAGTCTGGGTTCTGTATGGAGGCCGGTACCCATACGGGGTGGGTAAGACCCGTATGGCTATCGGGGAGGACCCGTACGGGTTTGGGGGACCAAGAAGGGTCTTGTTGGATCCGACACAAGTAGTGTTTAATTTATATCAACAGGTTAATTATAGAGGAGATAAAATAGAAGCGAGAATTCCCTTTATACGAGTCTGGCGCACCAGCACAATCACCGAAATGATATATTAGGTACCAACAAAGCCTGTATTAATCAGGATCGGACCTTAAATTAGAATTGAAATACCAGTTGATATAGAATAAACTGACAATAATAATATAATTGAGATGAGAGTCTCTTTGAAACTCAAGAGCGTTACCTTTACGATATGAATCCACTTTGAGGTGATCCCTTTACTGTAGCGAGAGTTTAGCCAAAGTATGTGCTTAGTTAGGACTATTTAGTAGAGTATTTGAGTGGACAGAATCTCCCCTTAAACCTAATAAACGAAGGTAGGAATGAATAAAATGTGGACAAAACCTCAATGAATGGGTTTTCTCCCTATTTTATACCTCCTATACCTCAAATATACCAATGGAGATTGCTAGAACTATAATTTTTCTATTGTAATTTTGCTTATGAATTATGTCCTCCTAAAATGAGAGGAGAAGGCCCCTTTTATAGGGTGAAATTAGGTCAGAATTCAGTGGTCCGGATTTCAATACCTGTCTTTTCCTAAAATGTTAAGAGACTACTTCCGAATTGGCCTAAATAGGAAACAAGCATACTCGTACGGGTGGGGCCCCACCAGTACCGGTACCAGAAGACCCGTACGGGTCCCCTCCAGGCGTACGAAAAGTAGTCACCCGTACGGGTCTGCTAGTGGATCCGTACCACTAGGCAGCACCCGTACGGGTACCTAAGGTCAGTCTAGGTCTCCGTGTCATGGCCAAACTCACTCTACAGTAGTGGGAACACCTCTAATGGATAACACCTATAAAAGAATGCATTATCTAGCTCTCATAATTGTTTCGCGAGATGGAGCATTGAAATCCAGTGCTCACGATAGGGTAGTGGCCATAAAAGCTCTAGCCTCACAGGTGGAAGTCAATTGCCTTCTATCCCCAGTAGTCCAGAAGTTCATGAGTTTCTCGCAAGAAATTCGCCCGAGCTTGTCCCCAGAATAGCCGATCAAAGCCTCGATAGTCTCCACATTGAAGTTGTGGTAAGTAAAGTAGAAGTGGATCACATTACCGTGAAAAGGAAGACCTGTGATGGCCCAGTAATCCAGCGGAGTGATGGTATATTCTCAACAATGGAAGTGGAAAGTATGGGTAGTGTCGGACCACCTGCTAAGAATGTGGGTAAAAGTACCGGCTAGGATGTATGGATACTTGCGAGATCTTGAGTACCTGCAATTCCTCACCATCCTCCCCAAAGATGTCTCATCGACGATGGCCTTAGCACCGGGAGGTAGCACCTTATACCACTTATAAAAGTGGGTACTGCTAGCACCCTCATGCTTGGTTACCTGACTCAATGCATGCATAATATCACACATTAGTTCCCGATAAATCACGATTATCGAAAAGTCATTGCATTAAATAAATCATTGCATAAAATAAATAAACAATAAAATGGATAAGTCATTGCGCAAAGTAAAAGCAGCAGTAAGGCTTACCAGAATCCGAGAAAGATGATCGGAAGGCTTCAAGGCAGCCGAAATAATATTCCCCGGACGAATCCCATGATACATCCAATTCGGCGGGAACCTCGGATAATTCCACTTGCTGACCATCAATGAGCACGTTCCGAGTAGTCACTTGAACGGCTGGCAGATCCAAGCAAATATTATAAAGCTTGAACCACATGGAAACCCCATAAAATCTGAAAAGAAGGGGCAGAAAAGGGAAAAAGATGAAAGAAATCATTGTCGAAAATAGCTCAGAGGCATAAATTTTCAAAGAAGAAGAGCAGAAAACACAAAGAGAGAAGAGAGAATTTTTTTGGTGTGGTGAAAATGGGAGCCAAGCTACTGCTTTTATAGACCGCAGGTAATTAACCCGCTGGCTAATTACATATATAATTAGCCCGCCGGCTAAGTACCTATCCAGCTGTCATGCGTTTACGCGTAATGGCTATAAAAGTTACTATTACATAGGTAATTAGCCCACCGGTTAAGTACATATGTTTTGAAAATTTTGCAATTTTGCATAATTCACCCATTTTCTCCATTGTTTATAAAAACGAGCGACCTAAAAGCTGTTTTTACACAGTTACCCATGCATTAAGCATCCAAAAATATTAATTTCGGCCCCTGATCAATTTTAACTTCATGCAACTCATTAATAAATTTTTAATCGAATGGGCAAAATATATTTTGTTTCAAATTTTGTCAATTAAAAATATTTTAACTCATTGCATTCCACACACACTGTTTCGTTTGTTTCACATACGACAAAATTTTTAGCACGAAATTTATGTATGGAGGGTCAAACTGTTAGCACAGGTCCGTTCCGGCCTGATGAGGAATAATGCTTATTTCGTTTAATGGTCAAACAAAAAGAGCCAAAAAAGGACCGAATTGTCATCCAAAATCTGAAATTCAAAAATCCACATTCCAGGAAAGCTCCGATTTAGCATTTTCTACTGAAAAATCAAAAAGTTAAAATTTGGTCAAACATAGGCAATCCTCTCGCCGGGTAATTACCTATCTACAGTAAAAACAAAAAAAACAAATCTTACCGAGATCTAGCAAGATTTTACGAGATCTGATGTAAAATCTTGTCAGATAGGTAAGTAGCCCACCGGCTAATTACCTATATAATTAGCCCGTCGGCTAATTATGTCCCTATTATAAATACGGGGTCACCCCCCATTTCAGAGGACGCAAATTTTCAGAAATCCCAAAATTACCTTTATGTCTTTTTTCAGTTTCAGGAGTCCTAAAAGCCCTGAAACTCTGTCAAAACACTTCCAGATTTGAGCTTTATCACCGACACTCGGTATAAACTCAGTTTTTGGTCTTTTCATATCAAGATCCCACAGTAATCTTCGGTCTAAAAACGACTTAAACTTTATATTTCATTTAAAAATAATCCAAGATTATAATCATAACTTGGGTTAAATCTATTTTCCAAACAAATCACACTTTCTGATAACTTCGATCCTATACCGGCTCTCAAGTCATCCGGGACAGACGAAAAGGTAAACTAAGGGTAATTGGTTCTAACCCTAACTTTAAAATTCATTTTTATTACTTTTATTATCACATGTTGCATTCTATTTCTTTGGTTAAGTGATCCACTGGTGCTATTTAAACTATAATATGTGTAAATAAGCTCGCAGGTATGGATAAACATCGAGAATGTGAGGAAACTCTATCCGAGTTTCCGGGCCAAGACCCAAAAGCTGTCGTTACTTTGCTGAAATTTCGATAGAAAATATCAATTTATTATGCCGTTATAATACCTGTTTTATTTCTTGAATTTATTTCATAAATAAAGCCGTTATAATGTAGAAATTATCACAAATTCCAAAGTTCCAAAATTAATTCAAACAATTTGAACAATATGAGTAACTATCATGTCCGAACTCAAAATCTTATTTTCTCTTCGGTATAAAAATCCCATTTTGGATCAGTATACCACATTTCCAGGTGGAGCTGAACCGGGTTGAGACTCTATCTTATTTTAAATAAAGTAAAAATGCTTTATTTTAAAAATATTTTTTCACAATAAAATGTGCAAAAATATTTCTCAATATAATCACATTTTTTGCCTACAAAGCCGTCGCATTAAGCAAACTGGATTTTCTCAAACCAGACTAAACACTGCGGTTTCCTCAAACTGCACTAAACCAAAATGCGCCCCGTGCACCGCACTCCTCATGCACGACTAGACTCAAAAACATCTGCCCGCTCACACCAACACATTAGGGATACAAGATTCTTTGGGTACCAGTGCAATTTCACTCTTCTAAGGCACTATTCCCATTCTTGAAGTAGAGGATAGGCAACATGCTCTTGAATTGCATCCAGATCTAGCCAAATCATACTCGGAGCTCCGGAAGCTCATCAAACCGCTCCAAGTAGTCCACGATCCCCAAACTGATGCAAACAAAAAAGGGGAGAAGAGCACAAGTAAGGAAGGTGAAGCTTCTGGGAAGTAGATTATCTTGTATAGAATAGCTATTTTTCAATGTAAAATTTTGCAATAGTTAGTTCTGTATTATTTTCACTTATATACCTTTGTACTTGTAATTTGGAACTTCGTTGATGTTAACTATTGTTAACAGCAAAAGTATATATAGTAAAAAATATCTGCTCAAAAATTGCTTCAATTGTACTTCAAAAACTTAGAAGCTAGAATTCAAAAACATTAGGGGAGTTAGGAAGCTAGAATAATGGAGGAGTAAATCTGTACATGACTAAGTATCAAGAATAATACTTAGCTCATAAAACCCCTATCTTTATGCTTAAAATGCACTTAGGTTTTTGTTTCCATCAAATGGGGGAGATTGTTGGGAAACAATGATCAGGAAGAACTAATTCAAAGACATATCCAGATCAGGTTTGAAGAAAACAAAAACACAGAAGTCAAACACAAGTCATCTGGATACATATTGAAGACTTCAAACACCTAAGTCCATATTGAAAGCATCCGGTTAGAGTTTGGAAAGGAAACAAACTTCCAACCCCTCAAAGACAGCATCCGTAGAAAGACTACTTGAAGAGCATCTGGATAAGTTGAGTCTAAAGACATCCGGAAGACTCAATTATTAAGATAAAGGGAAATTATTTGAAAATCATAATTCCCTCCATTTTAGTCTGAAGTCAAAGTTCCTTTTGCCTTGAAGAATGAAAATATGACAGCTTGCATGCATTTCACAAAAGGACAAATATCTGACTTGGAATGAGAAAAAGGCAACCACCTTTTTAACCTATACCAATTAAATGGTGTGTGGAGCTCACTCAACTAAAAAATCACGCCTAGAATTTGGAAGTGTACAAAAAGCCAAACAAATGACTACTGACAGCTTTTTGCATCAATCCCAAAAATTCAAACGGGTGAAATATGTCTCTAACAGATGGATCAATGGCTCAAGAAGTGCCATATCTTACCTGATCAACAGTAAAGATTCAAGATCAACCTCATTGGTACACAATGACTATATTTATGATCAAAGCCTGTAAAAGGAGATCTTCACACATTAAGAAGGTGATAGTTGATTTCACAAGAAGCTACTACAAAGAGAATTCAAGCTAATTCAATCAGTGAACAAAATCCCTCCAAGAACCAAACAATTCCATATCTGTTTGTAAGGACTCCCAAGTAATATTATAAACTTAAGGAATTCAAAACCCACCCTTTGAGAAAACAAAGTTGTAATATCTCATACTTGGGTGAGTATTGAGATCGGAACTCAGCTTAGAGTTGGTGCTTTAAGTGGTATATCCCTGTAGGACTCAGCTTAGGTTTGGGTAGAATCTAAGTAGTATATCCAACTAAAAGAGAAAAGACACAGCTAGGAGTTGGTGCTTTTAGTGGTATATGCTACATCCGGAAGAGGGGTTACCGTCCAGAGACAAGCCCAAGAGGACTCAGCAAGGAGTTGGTGCTTCTAGTGATATATCTTACATCCGGTGGAGAATAAATCTCCGGAGATAACTGTAAGGCTTGATTCCTGCCAATTGGAAAGGAATCACACTAGTGGACAAAGCTCAGAGGAAGGAAACTCTGGGGACTGAAGTAGGCGAGGCCGAACTAGGATAAAATTTTTGTGTTTGATTTTCTTTAACTCTTCACATTATTGCACATTATTTCATATTTGCATCAGCTGGATCCATCATATCCTGAACATAACATACACGCTACATAAGACTTTTTAAAAGTCTGTAAATTCCACAAAAAGGGTCATTCACCCCCCCCCTGACCTTATATTCATATGCACATGGACCAGCAGTTAAAATTAAAAAAAAAAATTGGTTCTCTTCCCCATTCTGTCGGGATCTTATCGGAACTACCGTTAGAACCGTCGTACGGTATGCCGCACCGAAAGCTCCGTCTGGTACGGTGATAGCGGCGTTGCCGCGGTGACCACGGCTGGTGCGACCTCTTTTTATGAGGCCGCGCTTTGGCCACGTGACCCACCGCACCATTGGTGAGGTCTCCGCGCTCCTTGCACGGTGACTGCGGCATTGGCGTGATAACCGCGCCAGCTGGGAGTGGTCAGTTTCTGACCGTTGCACGAGAACCTGTGTTCTTCGCGCCAGTATTTTTCTCTCTCTAAAAATTCGGTTTAATCCGATTTTTTTGAGAATTTCAGATATTCGAAGGATTATTTTGATTTTCAACTGATAGAGGTCTATATAAGGCCATTAAATCACCTAAATCAACACTTTTTGGCAATTTTTTAGAACAACAATTAATTTTTTCCAAATTGAACATTTCAGAGTGAGAAAGCAAGAGAAAGAGGTAGAGACTTGGATTAATACAAATTAATCCGGATTTTTAATCATTCTCAGGCTCGATTACTTAGTTAAAACACTAAAATCACCTAGAAATCTTAGGTTTAACAAGGTTTAAATAGGTTTTTAGTGACTTTGTCTCAAATACCACCCAAATTCGTCGCTATTTTCGTCGCTCTTTTCGTCGGTTTTCGTCACAAATCCGCCAGAAAAAAAAGCTTGTCGCGGGTTGATGCAAGTCTCCATAAGTGGATTCACGACCCAAAGGTAAAAACCCTGAGTTCCAATCTTTTCCATTTGATTATTATCGTCGTTTTGCTGCTATTTTGGTTGGTTTCGGGGCTTTTGCCTGGTTTCTTTCAGTATTTTTGCAAAATTCCGGCAAAAATCCGGTGACCACACCGGTGACATTCTGACCGCGCCCGTCGCCGCGGTGACTGCTACAGTGGCAGCGGTCACCACGACGCCTGTGCGGTCAGACCATCGCTAGTGACATCAGACCGCTTTTCCGGCATTTTTCAGATTCTGTTCCCCCTGAATTTGAAAAATTAAAGTTATTTCGATGTTTTAAGTCCAAATCTACTGAAATAATGTAAGAAACGATGTAAAATGTCAATAAACTTGAATTTTGGGGTGCAAAAATGCCGATGTGGCACCGTTTAGCATTTTTCAAATCTGACCTCACAGATGACCATCTGACAGCTTCGTCGGCACGGTCACCGCTGCCATGGTAGCGGTCAGACCGGCAAAAATGCCAATAGGTCCCTATTTTGTGTTTTTGTCCATGTTTTTTTTATCGTTTTCTTGCATTTTTTACCTCGTTAAAATTCCTATAAAAAATTATAAATGTTCTGGAATAATTAAAATAATTTTTAATCTGTTTATTAATTTATTTATTCATTTCTTTAGTTAAATAAGTATTAAAATGCCTAAAAATATGATTTTAGCTCTAAAAATTCATAATGAATCGTTTTCTTCCAAATAAAAATCCGATAATTAATCGGAAATTATTTGCGCCTTGATTATGCATGTTAATGGGTGTTTTGCCATGCTACGTGTCGTATTTATGCTAACCGGTATTTGGATGCAGGTAGATTTAGATTATATGTATGTTAGCCTTCGGGTATCATTTATTTTATCACATAGAAAAATGTATAGGATTTTTCAAAGCCCTGTAATAATTATTTATTTCCTGCTTTTATTTATTTATTGCTTTTTGCATGATGCGCTCTTTGATGAATAGCCAATTATTAACCGAAAATTTTAAAATAGGGGATTTAAATCGCATAAGAATAAAAGAAACTTTTATTGAAAAATAATTGATTTGATTTATAAAATGAAGAATAGACAACATCAGCCGAGCTCAGAATCTCTAATTGAGGTGTGGTCTACCACCCAATGGGAAAATCGTACCCGAAAATTTTCAGTTGAGCTAACTGGGTGGCGACTCTATCTTAGGGACGGGATTCTGATCTTGTCTGTTTTAATACATAAATTGGACTTAAATATCAACTCCAACATCATTTTCATTAATTTTTATCATGCCCTCTAAAATCGAGGATCAATCATTCAGCTCACTTCACCGCGTCCGCCTGTTTTTAAAAAGGCTCGCCCGCTCAAGTAGGTGCATTAGGTCAAATTGAAAAGTCGTCTAAATGACAATCAAAAATTGATTTAAATGAAAATTGTATTGATGTAAAATATAAGAAACATAATTTATATATCAATATTATATATTTATCGATATATTTTTATATTTAAATTCTTTCTTTAAAAAAATAATAGTTATAATATGATTTCCATATCTCTATTCTCATCAGTAATTCGAATAGCATCAAACTACATTTCGCTCCCAGAGCACATCACAATGCATGGAACGCACATTTCGGGAAAAAAAATATAATTTGAAACAGTAGAACAATGGCTTTCTTTTATTTCTATTTCCAGTTAAACCTATCCTCAGGTGAATTGACGAGAAAGATGACAAAAAATAGAAAAAAGTAAACACCTTATGCATCTACTTTCGGCCATAAACGAGCACCTGACAGTTTTAGGCCAACCAGCAAATATAACTGTGACTTACTTCAAAAGTCAACATTAAGGGCAATTTGGTATTGCTTTTTAAGCTCACAAACTTTAAATAATCCTACATATTTTGGCTTTGAACAATACGGTTTGCTTCTTCATACTAATTAACTAGGAACTGCATGATTTGTTTTTTCCAAAATAAAATCTATGCTTCTAGGAAAAGCTTGAAAATGGAGCTTTTAAAAAAATCTGCTGAAAAAAGTTTCGGCAATCTGGCTCTAGCTTTAAAAATAAAGCAAAGCAATATTGCACTAATATTAACAGGAACCTGTGTCCAATTGGATCTCATGTGTTACAGGTGCTTTTATTGCCTATGCTGTCCAATGTTTAGATGTTGGGGCTGCCTTCATTTCATATAGTGACACTTGTTCAATACTTGACCTTAGACTAGAGCTATTGCAGTGGTTGAATACATTGATGATTTGCGCACCTCCCGCATGAAAGCGGTGAGTTTGAAACAATTATTGACTTGAGGCACAGTAATGAGTATAAGATTCTGCTATTCTAGAGAAGAGGAATCTAGCTAGAATTTGGTATATGTTTTGGTTTCAGTTGGTGATATGGTTATTATTGAAGGGTTATGTTAAGGATTGCTAGTAATCAAACATTTTATCAAGGAAAAAGCAAGCCAAAAGGGCTCAACTTTAGGAAATTTACGTTGTCAAGCAGGATCTGAGATTCTAGTAAAGAAAAATGTCAGATTTCACTGATGTACTTGTGGTTTAAGCTGGTAATTGGATTAGATGTTCTTGTGATGCTCGTATGTGAACTCGAACATGTGACCTCTAGGATTAACGCTCAACTGCTAGGCAGAACTTTTGCCACATTTCTTTAATTCATTTATCAATGACTTGATTGTCGTGAAGAAATGCTCTGCAGTTATAAACAAGTACAATGAGAGATGGAGAGGCTTTCTCATTGATTAGCATACACTATCCAGAAGTAGCTATGTTTACTAATTAAACTAATTTGGATTACGAGATAATTGAAATTAATTCGGACTATAGATGATAGTTTACAAACTATTTGCCTATGAAGATAATAAGAACCAACAAGCTCATTGCAAGTTTAATTGGATGGACGACTGTCAATCTTGTTGATAGATTCCTAGCAATTCATCCAGTTGATACAAGGAAGTTGAACTATTCATCCGGTCTTCATAGTTGCATGCAAAGAACATGGTTGTGACCTCAACTAGTTGAAGTTTCTCTCTAACAACCGGATGAATCGCTAGAAATCTATCAATTGACGGTGAGATTAAGGTTCCATCCATCAATTTAAACTTGTAATGAACTTGTTCATCTCATTATTTTCATTACCAATTAGCTTATAAACCATCATTTATAATCTGAATTAATTACAGTTATCTCATAATTCACCATCAATAACTACTTGTAGATAGTGTATACCTCAATTAGTCAATCAATGAGGAAGCCTCTCCATCCTCATTAATGTTGACTTACTTAGACATACTTTGGGACTCCAAAGGATTTCTACATAAAAAAAAAAGCCATTGATAAATGAACTAAGGAAATTAATGCATCGTAAGAACATCCTATCCAATTACCAACTTAAACCATAAATACACCAACAGAATAAAAGGATTGCCTTTTCCTTGTGGAAGGTCTGATTACTTACATTCCGGCCTGTTTTTTTCAACTGATAAGTAGTTGTACTGAACTGAACTGAACGGTACTGAAACTAAATTATAATTAATAATTTAACTAATATTTTAAAATATTAAAATTTATTAACAAAACAATTAATAACACTTTAAATAATACTATATATTCTAATAAAATTTATTAATTATTACATATAATAAAAATAATAATAAATTAAATATACCATTACAAAATATTATTATATATTTTATTGTAATTATTGTTATGTATATTACCTTATTATTTATCAATAGGTATAAAATATATTACTTTATTTACTTATTTATTTATTTGTCATACAAAATTATCCATTATTTGAAAATATTATTATTAATTACTTGTTTATTGTCATTTGAGATTATTAATAGTAATTAATAATAATGATATAATGTATAATAGAAACAAACTAAAATTGAAATGATACCACCATTAATATTCATTACTTATTATTATTTATGAATATCATATAAATTAATAATATTGATATAATTTATAAACTGAAACTTAATACTGAATACTTATTAGTAAATGCTAAATACTGAAACTGAATTGAATGGTACTGAACTGATCAGAAAAGAACAGGACCTTAATCCTTCAATAGAAACCATATCACCAACTGAAACCAAAAATACGGGGTAAGACCCTAGATTCCTCCTCTAGAATAGTAGAACAAAAAAACTCAAATTATCGTGCCTCAAAGTCAATAATTGTTTCAAACTCACCTCTGCTTTAATTGTGTGGTGCTAATCCTAGACAAATATAGCTTTTCTTTACTTGTGTGGTGCTAATCCTAGACAAATAAATCTTTTCATATATCAGTGCCCGCAAAAAAAAAAACAGTACCCAAAAAAAGGGTAAATCTTGAACTAGAGATGATTTTTTTTTCTTTAAAAATTAAAAAGAGATGCTACATGGGAGCAACATTTCACTCAAAACCAAAAACGAAACATCTTACGAAATCATCGAGACGCCAACCAGCTTCTTTAGATCAAAAATTGAGCAGGAAGTTAACTTGGTAGAAAGCGATATGCCAGGGCATCTAAGGTAGAATCATGCAAGACAGTCAAACTGAGAACCTAAATTATCCGTACATTTATGTCTGATGTATATTACATAATAACATGATAATATCAGGAAGCTAGCCCGCACAAGTATATCCCACTAACACAAATTCACCAGAATTTACTTGATTGGCCACCAAAAAGATGATGCCTTCCACATACGCTTTAAACTACCCTTCATTTCCGCAAAGGAAATAACTTCCCAAATATCTACATTCCACCATTGCCAAATCCATTATAAGTAACAGGATTTTAAAATCTACATATTTGTTGTTCAACTAACTTGGCTGATCGTTAGAGCAAAAAAAACCGTTTCCTGACAAAAGTTGAAGATGCTTTAGAATAGTTCAAGGGATAGAGATGCAGAAAAGCCAAGTTCCGAGCATATATAAGAATAATATAAATAATAGAGCAAGTTTTGAGTTCATCACAACAATTAATATGCAAATATTTGTTGGAAAAGAAAGGCCGAATGCATCCACAACCCCCTAAATTTGGCAACTTCCGCCAGATGCCACCTTAAAGTTTCAAAAGTTTCAGTCACCCTTCTTTTGGCAAAAGTGCACCGGTTTGCCCCCTCAATTCTACATGTCAGCTTGTGGTTGGAGAAAGAGAAATCGGGAAAATGACATCTTTGAAAAGTCAAACCAGCCAAAAGCTGACACATGGCATTGAAGGGGCAAACGCACTTTTGCCATGTTTAAGGGGTTAATTGAAACTTCTGAAAGTTCAGGGTGCATCCTTCGAAAGTTGTCAAGTTCGGGGGTTTTTGATGCATTTGACCAAGATTAAATAACACGAGATCGTACAAGGTTCTAAGTTCAGACCTGATCGAATACAGGTAATAAACACAGTAAAGAACAAAGGAAAGCTAACATGCATATTGAACACAAATGATTAATGAAAACAGTACCGGTGTCTTACCATGACGAACTAATACAAACTTTATTTCATTTGGAGACTCCATTCCTTTTGGACTTCAACGAGCCCTCAAGGTCTCTTAACTCTCTCCCTTGCCGCTAAAAGAAAAATCAATTTGTCAGCAAACTCGATGCGCAATTGGCATAGATGAGGTAATGCTTAAAAATAACAAAAGACGAACATAAAACAAGAAATAGGACTACTGGCTCTGAACCTTGTACAATCTGTTCCATTCTAGTTCTGATCTTTCTTGTAATAAGCACCAGTCCATAGCCAAATCATACTCTACATTGTTCGGTTGAGAGCAATGTGAAGTAGAAACAGCTTCTTTCTGTACCAAAATCAGCAAACTAACACATCAAAATGGGCCGAATGAATAAAGAAACACAACATTTTCTTCTGGCGTGATTTCATACTCCAACTCTTATATTTCAAAAATAAAGAAAGATCAAATAAAAATAAGGATCCTAATTCTATTATTTAGTATAGAGAACTTATTTTTACGCAGTTTTGTTGAAGAAAAACAAACCCTAATACCGAGTCCTAAGAACCAACATAGAAGAGACAGTAAAATGCAAGATGGAAAATTGATGCTAAGCACCTTGCAAGAAAAGGAACTTGGAAGTAACACTAGGTCTTAGGACCCCAAAACTATTAAGTGTATCAAAAGAACGCGGTACATAATGCATGTGATATTTGAGTGTCATCATAGCCAGCATAAACTAGTGATTAGGATGTTGGATAGAGAATGTATGGAGGGGGTAAACGTAGAGTAGGATATTAAAAGTACATGATCATTTTAGTATAGTTCTTCGACAAGCTAGCTATAGGTACACTTCTCTAGGGGTAACATGGATGCAGGGGAGGATCTATTAACTAATTCTTTGAAATGGTGAGAAGAGATCGATTGTTATATATCTGTAACACAATGATGAGAAACAAAATGTTATACGGAAAATAGGCAAGTATATAAATCTTTGTTAACTAAGAACTTTATATTAGAGAAAAGGCATTGGGATGTAAATAACAAAATGGCGTGAAGTTCAAAAGAACTTATTCCGGGGAGTCTTTGCCTTGATGTCCACAAAGGTGAAGAGCCTTACGACATTGTACATAATGGAACTCTTCAAACTTCCTCTCACACATTAGCCGAATGAAAAAACCAACATATAACTCGTAGCTAACTGTACAGCAAGCTCACCTAGAACCAAGTTCATGTGCCTCCTTCATTATCATATCCTAACCTTGTTCCATTTATAAATTCTCTATCATCCCCATAGTTATCAGAATTTTATGATTCATTTCACCCCAAAATCAACTCAAATTTATTTGGTGAATCTAAATCAAGCCAGAATCTTACGATTCATGACCGATTTGATTCGAACCGGCCGAATCTTACAATTCTATCAATTCAGTCGATCCATGAGTTATAAAAAAACTTAAGCATGATAGAAGTAATCTTTTGAAGATTATTAGATTAAAGATTTGGCTCAAGGTCATCAGATTGGCCCACCGGTTAATTGACGGAGCAATGTGGGATTGAGCATAGGGCTGTAAATGAGCCGAGTTGTTCATGAACAACTCGGTGTTAGGCTCGATAAAATCTCAACTCAGCTCAGCTTGATTCGTTCTGTTCATAAACACAATTTTTGGGCACGGTTTGTCAATGAACCGACCTCAGCTCGAAAGCTCGTGAACAAGTTCATAAACTGGATCGTGAATTAGATCGATTATCTTTTTTACATATTAAGAATAAAATTTTAATAATGAATAAAAAAAATATTCTAGGTACATACACTTGAAATATTTATAATGGTAAACCTAAAAACATGCCATGTGAGTTGACTGTTTTGCAAAAAGGTGCTTGTGGATTTTTTTAAAAGGGTGCACGTGGTTTATTGTGACTAAAGCAAAATGACTCATTAAACTATCTGAGCTTCTTTTATTGTGAAGTCATGGATAGCTATTGTAACTCCACTTTAGGGTCAATTGGAAACAACCTCCCTGTAATTACAGAGGTAAGGTTGCGTACACCAAACCCCCCCACCCCCACCCCGCTTGTGCGGGAGCCTTGTTAGGCATTGGGATAATGTTGTTGGTGGTGGTGCACGTGGTTTCAAAAGTTAGCAGAGAAACTTAATTAATAAAAAAACAATACACCATAGCGACAAATTTAGAATTTTTTGAGAAGTACAAATATTTTTTTAATTAAAAATTGATGATAACTATAAAAAAGCATAACCAAACGAAATTTTTTTGAAACTTACTCAAATCTTGATATATAATTCTTAAATATATATTTAAAATATACAAATGTTGAATAAAAGCTAATTTTAAAAAATAGACCCAATGTTTTTCCTTTCTGTGCTAACTTTTGAAACCACGGGCACCCTTTGAAAAAAGAAATTCTAGACGGACCTTTTTGCAAAACAGTCTAACCACATGGCATGTTTTTTAAGTTTACCCTATTTATAATTTTATTTCAACTATCATTTTAATATGGAGTTGGTTGATATAGAAATCTTTTAACAATTCATTGTATAATGACTAAAAGATAGAAACTTAATATTAATGATGTAATAATTTGATTTTTTTATTTTTGTTTGTAAGCAAAATTAATGAGTTCATTAATGAATGTATAAATAAGTTGTTTATAAACAAATAAATAACTTGTTTGTGAACAGCTCGTGAACAAATGAGCTGTTAAATAGTTCGTGAACATGAATTTTGAGCTGGAACCAAGCTCGAAGCTCGGCTCCAGCTCTAATTTAGAAAAAGTGGAAAACATGTCTTTTTGAATTATAATTGTAAAAATCTGATCTCAGATAAAAATTCAAGTTCAACAATAACCTTTTCAAATTCAAGATATTCGAATGCCATGACGGATTAGTAGAATTAGAAAGTGGCGTAGATTGAAAATAAACAAGAATGACAAGTGGTATATAAGTGGAGTAGATTGGGCCTTAACACAAGCCATTTGATTTTGAGTTAGATGGCTCAATCCTACTTGCATGCTCACTCAGCTTACCAAGCCCAACACTCTTCAAGCCCACAGATTCTCTACATGAGCTAAACCCCCCTTATATGCTCACTCAGTTCATCAAGCCGAACACTCTTCAGGTGTTGATGACCTTAGGCCTCAGAGGAGATAGGCCAAGGTATGTTTCACAAGTGGCAACTGGTCCAAACCAACCAGTTGGACTTGAGAGGGAGTATTGGAGATGCTAGTTATCCCAGATCCGAAATAAACAAGAATAATGAGTGGTATTAAGTTGGGCTTTAATACAAGCAAATTGGTTTTGTGTTAAATGGGTTCAACTCCACTTGTATGCTCACTCAGCTTATCAAGCCCAACACTCTTCAAGCCCATGGATTCTCTACACTTATAAAGGAGAGAATCCCAAATCCAACATAGAGAAAGTAAATGCAACGACAAGTTAGAACACACTTTGTTCGAGTAATTAATAAGGCTTAATAGGTAATGTGGATTTATCCCCTTCGTAGCTACTAATATAGTGAATTTTGAACACGTGCATACAAGGAACAACTAAGAAAATTATCGTTACCATCTCTTGTTGCATATGGAGTTTAATTCTATCCATTGAGATATGACCGAAAAATGTTGATTGCTTTTTGGGAAAGATGAGATTTGCAATGCTTCCGACAAGAGGCCTACAAATGAAAACGATAATCAAATAGGGGAAAGAGTAGAAGATGAGCATAGCTTTTAATACTATTGAAATAATCGCAGGGCAAATTAAAATAAAATTAAGAACAATTTTCCAAGGTCGCTTGAGCGGATTATACTTTCAAGACAATTACTTCACACCACTACAATGGTATGCTCATCATTAAAGATCTTAGACATGTACTTGACAAAAGATGGCATTAAATCATGTTACATCTCATTTGATGTGGAAACCAACTGTCATGAAACCATTTGACCCAAAAGATTAAGCTGAATTGCAGCTCATATATTATTCCTGATCCCGCTCGCAAATTCCCTCTGGGCTTGAAGCGGTTACAACACAAGTCCACTCTACCATGTTTTCAATATTAATCAGCAAATGGAATTGTCATGATTCGAACCTTAGATCCAAGAGACTCTGATATAATGTCATGAAACTGTTTAACCTAAAAGCAAAATCAATCAATAAGGAGAAGATACAAAGCTCAAGTTCCAAAAAGCATACGCTACATGAATTAGACAAACTCTAAACCATGAGCCAAGCATTGGCATGGCCGTTCGTAAGCAAGAGCATACGCGAATTTAGCCTCCATTGAGTACAATTGTATAAGAGCAACACATATTTGTCGGCCATAGGCTATCATTCCATGAATGCAACCTTCAAAGAAAACATATGGTATAAGCACACTCACTCCACAAGCAACATGCCTCATTAGTCTCTTCCAACAACTTATGTCATGATATCTCCACTGCATGTAATATCTCATTTTCCAAACACCACGACTTGGCACCTTCCTTAAACAATATCAAGCTCCAACATGAAAATGTTGCCTCCATAGTTCTTAAATGCGCAAGGCACAAGGGGGCCAAGCACGCCAAAAAGGCGAGGCGCACGCCTGAGTTACGCTAAGCATAAGGAATTGCAAATCAAATTTATCGAATACTTGTAGGCAATACCAAAGCGTTACTTGAACTTCTGAGAATGAAATTGAATTGAACTAAACTGGACTTATTAAAAGGAAAGGCTTTCTGTTGAATGCTTCATCGCAAGATTAGGCACCATAAGTTCCACGCTCATGTATGGTTGATGCTATGTCACTTTTTCAACACTTCTATGGTATCAAACATAGAAAGTGGAGGAGTTTAATTGAACAAACTTTGATTTCAAATCATTACAAAGGCATGGAATATCCATTCATAAATTCTACTAAACTATCTTTGTCTAACAATATATTTTTAAGCTTTGAAATGTCATACAATGTTACCTTTTCCTACAATGTTAATATCCCCAAACGGATGCCTCAAGAGATTGTTGGAAACATATTTGTTTGGTTAAATATTCTAGATATTCACCTCCCAATACACTTTCCTTTCACGCAAATGTGAGCACAAGGGAAATGCACATTATCACTCAATGAAACCTTTGTGGCAATTACATTAAGCAAATAAAAATAGACTAAGCCAATCATATCATGTCAAAACCCAATGGATATTTAGCTTCTAATAACTCCAGTTTAACAGGAGGCAATCCTATCAATTCAAAATCCAATAGGTATTAAGCTTCACATACCTCCCATTTGATAGAAGGCATACTTCATCTAGTTTTCTAATTGCATCCTCAGCTACTTGCCTTGTTTTGAATATAACAAAAGCAAGACCTACATAAAAGCAAATGTCACAAGCTTAGTTCCAACTTTGCAAACAACTTTTGTTCGATCAACGATGAGCATGTTCATTGACACAAACATATTCAAATAGTATGCATGGCCTTAAAAGTCTTTTCATATCCTCTAAGGATACACGTGACTAGGAAGCCTTGAGGTTGATCATTCTCACCAATTATTAGCTTACTATGCTATGGTGAAACTTGCCAAAGAACTCATCCATTCCTACCTTTACATGAGATTATACAGTTCAAATCCAAGTAAACTTAAAAGAGGCAAGCCAAATACAAGAAAAGTAATACAGGTTTCAAGAGAAAGCAAAACGTAATATAGATTTTGTAGAAAAGATTTCACTTTAGTTCTCATCTCTTGTTATCAAAGTATAATCAATTATTATGTTCAATATGTACAAGTTAAAAAGTAATCAAGTTAGACAACAATTGATAAACACGTGTAATCTTTAACCCCTTCACACGTCAAAGCCTTGTCATTCATCTCTAATTAAGTAAAATGAAAACATAACATACCGCTTCCAAGCCAAATATTCAATTAAACAAAGTAAATTGCAAGAATAGCAATGACTGGTCAAGGAGATATTACCAGAATAAGGACTTGAATTAGCAGTATGTTGAATAGGCATTGCACAACAACTTTCTCCGAATGCATGCCAAACAATACCCTATTCCATGTAAATCCATAAAAAATAGGAAAATATTCAAAAGTTCGAAGCCATTATGAAAAGACAACACAAGATGCAATGTTAGACACATGCCAATCATGCACAGAGTGATCTGGACTAACAGGATGGAGCACGAAAATCTCAATCCAAATCTACAAGGATTCATTTCCTACATTTGTAATTACCTGTATTTCTTCTGAAGTATAAGATGGATCTAAATTTTGAAGTAAGACAAGCCTTCCTTGCTCTTGAGCACTTGGTATCCACTCTTTCCAAGGCTACAGAACAAAATGTAAGGTAAGTTTGTTAGTGAAGATTCATTACTCTCACTCAATGAACTTGGTAAAGCACCACCCTTCGCAGCACGAAGAAATTGTTTCCGTTTTCTAGGAAATGCATCAACAACTATGCATGGACTAGAGGGGAGAGAGGAGGGGATGGAGCAAAAGGGACTTATTTAATTAATAAATCACTCCAAAAGCATGAATATTGAATACTCACAAGTCTCTTAAACCATTTATTCTTCTTTTCCTGCAAACATGGAAGCATCGAAGCATGTAGTGATGTTAGCACCTTATTGTAAATGAAATAAATATGACTATAGTAAGTCAAATAAGAAGAGAAATAATTTTGAAACCACCAAAAAAGAAAGCAAAACCTTTCCACAGGCACAATAAGCAAAACTAATAGGGAAGTATTTCATGACCAATAGGGAAGTATTTCATTGACCTATAGTCCAATTATTTGTACACATCAAGTAATATCAAGTAATTGCAAGAGTTGATAAGTGATGAAAAGAGGTTCACTAGATATATCTAATTGTCATATTTGAACTTTCTAGCAACATATTGTATGATATATTGTTGTGTACAAGCATTTATCTACGATATTGTAAGAATAAATTATCCTCTTTGGCCATTGATGAGTTTATGCTTTGAGTGTGCTATCCCATGAACTTACTCTATATGTCTATAACATTATGAATATGATAAGTGTGTTATTAATAGGCGTTGAAACGCTAGCCTAAGATCAAAACATTTCAATGTTTAATATAAACTCTTTTTAGTCAAGTGTAAATTGAATGCCGTAAAAATTTATTATAAAATGACTCTTTTTTGTCATAACTTTTTCTAGTATAAAAGATTAAAGCATTTTAGTATTCATATGATATGCATCACAGGAATATTTAACCAAGTTATTAAAATTAGAGGCAGTTGAATTGAGAGAAAGACGACTAAGGTGGTATGAACATGTAAGCTTCAGTTAGGAAATTTGAGAACTCAAGGATAAAGAGTAAATGTAGAGGGAGGGGTAGACCAAAGTTTACTTGGTGAGTAACTATTTCAGAGGATATGTGTTTGCTAGAAATTAATGAACATTTGGCTTTTGACAGAGCTTCATAGCGTCAAAAGATCCATATAGCCGACCCCACCTAGTGTGAGATTAAGGCTTGACTTGTAGGTTGGTAATAAAAATTCGAGGCAGAGATTAAAAACAACAAAAGCTTTAAAAAACAACAATCCGTACACGAGACACGTCTAGGCTCACCCAAATGTACCTAGATGTGCGCCTGAGGTACGCTACCTTGCCATCGTTATTACAGGCACAAGGGGGTCATGCATGCCAAGGCTCGAGGCACAAGGCCAAGCGCATCCGAGTGACACGAGGCGCAAATAAGCTAAAATGTTTCTTTTTAAAAAAAATACAGCTCTAATGTACACTCAAGTAAAAACTAAGGTAAGAAAGAAAACAAGTCATACAATAAGCTAAATTTAAAATTAAAAACAAAAGTATTTAGGTGAAACAAGCAAATAACTTGAGTATATAGTTGGTCATACAAGAATGGATCGAAGTAGAAACGAATGCTTCCTCCACGACTAAGGTGGCGCAGAATGTGTTACAGAGACCAACAAATGCACCAATTGGAAAATGTGAGAACTGATAGAAAATGCAGAGTGAGGTAGTCCTAAAATTACTTGGAGGGAAATTATTTTGAAAGATTTGTGTTTGCTAAATATTAACTACGCCTTTGCGCACTGCCGGTCCCAAGCCCAAAAAAGGAGGGTCACATGGTAGGTGGATAACCAGCGCATAACAGCTTGATTATAGCAATGTCACATGCATGGATCTTTGACAAGAATGTGCGCTAGATAACATACCAATTGTGGCATGGAGATGCCTTTAGGGTGAGGGTATAGTTTGGCTAACTAAACTACTCAACTCTATATAGGGAGAGGAAAATGTCGGACGAGTGGAGAAGTACCATTATACGGATATTTAATAACAAAGGAGATATACAACATTGCACTAATAATCGAGCCATTAAACTGATGAGTCATATGATGAAACATTGGGAAAGAGTGATTTGACATTGTCTTAGAAGTATTACTAAGGTTTTCGCTTACCAGTTGGTTTCATACCCAGTAGATCCACAATAAAACGCTATTTTTCTTTCAAGAAATATAATGGAGAAATATAGGGAGAAGCAGAAGAACCTTCATATGGTTTTAATTGACCTAGAGAAAGCATATGATAGAGTGACAATGAAAGTTCTTTGGTGGGCACTAAAGAAAAAAGGAATTCATGTCAAGTACATAAACTTAGGTCTAAACAGAACTAAAATTAATAATATTATGTAGTAATACTTATAATTAATTATTAAAATTTTAATAATACCAACAAATATTATATAATACGTATTAATAAATAATAATAACAATTAAGAAAAAAATACCAATAATAAATAGTATTTTCAATAAAAATTAAACTATAATATTGATATTGATTATAATTAATATATATACAAATATTAATATGATGATAAATAATTATTAATAAGTATAACAATAATGCATAATTATACTAATAATCAATGATATTTAATAATATATAAAAATAAATAATTATTACAAAATAGTTTCAGTAATATTTAAATTCATTTTTATTTATAAATAATGCATGATCAAAATTAATAGTTATTATTTTTTGTTAATTATTAGTAATATTAATTGTTATTATAATTACAATACATGAAGTATAATAATATGTAATAGCTATTTATAATTCTAATTATAAATAATTTTATTAAAATATTAAAACTTAACATTATCATTTACAGATATGATTATCATATTTTTTATTATAATAATTAGCATTAAGATTTTTATAAATATTGAATTCTTAGTATTATATTTATAATTCATTATATTACTTGATATATATTCATCGTTATCGATATTCATTATTTTAATAATAATGATTAATTGTAATTAACAATATTAATTTAAATAACTATTTTCAAAATTAAAATTAATTACTATTATTAATTAAAATTTATTATTATAGTATTAAGAATAGTATTGAAGTCTGAAGTGAATGAACCTAAACTAAACTGAAAGGATCTCAATTGTACTAAACTGAATTGATTTGAACTGAACTAAGTTGAAAACATCAAGGCATTAATAATGGACATGTATGAAAGGGCAGTAACAAGTGTACAAACTGGATGAGGAGTGGCAAAGGAATTCTTCATAACAATTACATTACATCAAGGATCCGCTCTGAGCCCAATTTTGTTTGCTCTAGTTATGGATAAGTTAATCATCAAAATACAAGACGACATCATATAGTGTATATTGTTTGTCAATGACATTGTATTGATTGATGAAACAAAAGAAGGGGTTAACAAGAAGCTAAAGGAGTGCAGGAACGTGTTGAACAGAAAAGATTTTAAGTAAAAGTAAAACGAGGTATATGCAAATCAAGTTCAGCCTAGGGAAGGGAGATGGGAGAGAATCAATGTAGGAAGGACGAAATGGAGAAGTGCTACCGGAGTCCTTTGTGACAAAAAGATACATTTGAAAGTGAAAGGTAAATTCTATAGAACTGTTAAGGCTAGCAATGGCATAGAAATGTTGTCGACTAAGACACAACATATTTATAGGATGAATGTGGCCAAAATAAGCATCCTTAGGTGGATGAGTGGTCATAGAAGAATAGAGCAAATTAAAAATGAGTGCATCCGCCAAATACCGTGTGGCACATATTGAAGATAAATTGAGAGAATGACGACTAAGGTAGTATGGCCATGTGCTACGTAGACCAATAGATACTCCAATTAGGAAATGTCAGAACTTAATGATAGAGAGTAAGTGTAGAGGGAAAGACAGACCTAAGAATACTTGGATAGACTGTCAAAAAATATGAGTTAGCTAGATATGGATGAACATTTGGCTTTTGATAGAGCTTCATGGTACAAGATCCATATAACCAACCCTACCTAGTGTGGGATATACTGCTAAGTTGATTGGTAGACCAAAGTGTTATAGCCATGTGCTACGTAGACCAATGTGGTGTGGTCATGTGCTACGTAGATCAATAGATGCTCCAGTTAGGCAATGTGAGAACTTAAGGATAGAGAGTAAGTGTAGAGGGAGAGATAGATAAGATTACTTAGAGAGAAACTATGTCGAAAATATGTGTGTGCTAGATATGGATGAATAGTTGGCTTTTGATACAGCTTCATGGTATAAGATCCATATAACCAACCCTACCTAGCGTGGGATATAATGCTGAGTTGATTGGATTGTTGGTATGTGTTTGCTAGATATTGATGAACATCTGGCTTTTAATAAAGCTTTAAGGCATCTAAAGATCTATGTAGTCGACCACATCAAGTGTGGTATCGAAGGCTTAATTGGTTGGTTGGTACGTGTTTAAGTTTTAGTGTGTGACTATCATTATAACTTAGTTCATTGTTTTGTAGTTTGCTAGCATTATTTGACTTGATTATGTAAAGGAATTAATTTTGCTATACCTTTAAAAGATTGTTTGTCATCTTAAATATAGAGCACTTAAGTTTGTCTTCCTAATTATAGAGTATTAAAGTAGTATCAAGTCTCTAATTTAGTAGTATTTTTTTACATATCCATACATTAATATCTAATTTATGTAGTCATTTGATTCAAATAAATCAACAAAAAATGCATTAATAAAATATCATGAGCACTTAGGCGCATCACCTAGGTGCGCCCAACATAGTTGTCAAGGCGCTAGGCGCAGATAGGCGATGAGCCCGGACCTTTGACAACTATGCGCCCGAGTGACTGCACCTCCGTGAGCCTCGAACATCGGAAGCCCATGGCACGCCCGTACCTCACCTGGGGTATTAGCGAGGCACTAGACCTTTAGCCTAAGTGAGGGTCGCCTTCAACAACTACGATGCAAATGAATACGAAAACAAAAACTCCCAAGTTCAATCACACTATTCAGAATATGAATGGCCTTGAAAGTGATATATGTTGTATTGAAAGAAGACCTAGCAAAGTAACTTACAACTTCTGGCCTTGGAGTGACTTCAAATGTTCTACTAGACGATTTCCTAACACCATCCGCATCCTCCCTTGGAGATGCCTTGAGCAATTTCTTGTCAACGTGGCTTGTAAGCACTCCTTCGACCTTCGGCTTCTTTAATGAAATATTATCACTCGCGTTGACATCGTTTGCGAGCTTTCGTTTAGATTTATCTCCAGAAGCACTCGTTAATTGATCAGGCTTGAACTCACTTCCACAAGAATCATGATGTAATTTCAGGATTTTTTTCTTCTTCGGTTCATCGTCGACATCTAGTGGTTCTTTTTTTAGTTTTCCGCCATCCTCCGTCCCAAAATCTTCAATATTTATGATATCATCAATATTTACATCACGAGGAGAGGCATCCAAATAATCTTCAGACTTGGAGGTGTTCTTTTCATACGACGAGCTTTCTTGCCCACTATTGTTCGTCCTTTTCCCAATTTCCACACCTATATTAGAGCCATTACCTTTCACATGGAAGGAATTTGGTTCCACCATTGTAGCCTTTGAATATAAAATCTCTTTGCCTTTAGATCTTGAGTTGATGGTAGTGGCAATATTTTTTTGTGGGTCATCACGTATCGACGTTTCACCGAGAGAGGATTTTTGTTCCGCAGCTGCATTCCCTTTACGTTCAATAGTTGAATTGCTTTTGCCATCAAAGAGTCTTTCTGGTGTATGGTTATTTTTACACATTTCAGCCAACTTATTATCTGCTGGAGAACTAGGCGTCCCTACAACTGATTGTTTCACATCAGACCCCATAATTTGCTTTACTGAAATATCAATTGGACAGCCATCTACATCCGCCATCACAGTTTTGGATTCCCCTAATCTGTTTTCAGACAAACCTAAAGTTTCTTTTGTATGTAAAGCCTTTTCAGATGTATCTTTCTTGTCCAAATGAAATTCATGAACAGTTGGTTTCTGACTACTAACTTTGTTAAACAAAAGCTTAACTGCACCGATTAAAAAAAGGACACAAAAGACACTAAATAAACCATTAATCAACTAAAAACTATCAGCTATTGGAGAACTGAAGCTCAAATAGCACATACCATCGACTCCTGCAATTTCATCATCTATCTTCTCAGAGATCACACATTGTCCAACATCAAATGTACGATAAAATATGAAGTCAGCCTCTTCCAGTTCTTCCTTTGAGGGATGAGGATTTCTTTCGTCCTTCGAAATACACACAGCATTGCATTTTCCAGCAATTGCTTCCTGGTTTTGGGTCAAAATATATCTGGTTAGCAAATACTATTTGAACAAGAAAAATTTTCTAAAAGAGAGAAATAAAATAGGTCATTCATTTCATGGTTCAATAGTATCAAGATTGATTATATAGAGTAGAAGGAATTTATGAAAGTAGACCAGTGAAACTTCAATTATTAAACGTCCATTGCATTATACAGCAAGAACAAGACAACTATAAATAGTTACCATTAATACCATAACAACATATAAATTTGATATTATAAAATGATCTCAATGCGCTTATTTAGCATATCACAGAATGCAAAGCAGAACCGGAAATGTTTAAAATTAAAGAAGCCAAATAACATTACCAGGGGATTAATATTAGCAAGTCCTGCACCATTACCAGACGCCAAAAACAATTCATTCTCAGAAGCAATGTTATCCTGGAGATAACTTGAAATCTCGCAAGGGCGAAAAAACCACAGGATTTTCACTTTCTTTGTCTTATCAGAATTTTCCCAAATTTTTATAATTTTACCAATGAAAGGCTCTGGCTCACTTTCCTGGTACATATAAACAGAATCATAAAGCTGATACTCCACATTATCATACATAAATGACTTGTAAAATTGTACGTCTTTCTTTTTTCCACCACGCCCTCCCTTTATACCCCACTTGAACTCAACTCCCTCAACTTCACTTTCCTGCACCATATTCTAACAATTCTTCCAATTACCTTAGTATATCAACCAAATCGAAAAACCTGAAAAGAAAATTACAGACAAAAGAAGGCATCAGTACTATACATCCTTCACAATTAAGCGTGATTCAACATTATCAGATGACTGTTATTACAAATGAGTAAGGTCGAGACTATCATATATAATATACTAGTTGAATTTTTATCTGGCTAATATGGAATAATTGCCGATAGCAAGTCGAGTAAGTGAGCATTTAGAACTGCAACCCTAATTCTACGCGCAATCAACAGATACCTATGTTACTCGGACTTATAGAATTCTCCGACTGGCGGGTGCCGGTATGCCGGAATGCGGATGGTGCGGCAAACAAGAATATAGTCAATTAAGGGCTGCAACAGGAAAAACAAAAAACGGCTGATTGGAGACGAAGGGGGAATAGTTATTTGTTGGGCTAGGGTTACTCTGCTTTGGCTATTTTACAGTGGACATTTTTAAAAAAATAAACTTCAAAATTCCCGTATTGCACGACATTCGTTACTGCAAGAAAACATGAAAAACGAAGGAGAAGAAAGTTTACCGGTGAGCGAGAGGCGAACGGCAGGAGAAGAGAAGGTAGAGAGCAAGAGCACAACAACAGAAGAGGAGAGTTTGGAATTTTTGAGTTTAAGTGAGGGCAAATGGGTATTTTAATTGGTCAATTGGATATGTTTTTTAAAAAAATGTATTAAAACCTAAGTTTTCTAACAAAATAAGTTTGAAAATTATAGTAGTACATCTACCATTATTCAAGCCACTATTTATGATATTGTTAAGGTTCACTATTTTTTTATTTTCTCATCTTATTTTAATATTATCTTTCAAATCATTCTTTTTTTATATGTTGCTTTGAAATTTTTTGTTTGTCTCTTTTTTATCTTCAGAATGTCATCTATTATGATATATTTTTTCAAAAATATTTTTTCAACTGTTCAGTATTTAGTAGGTAACTGATAGGTAACTAGTAGGAACCTGATAGAAATCTTATATTTCATTGGAAATTTATTCAATCCATCAAGTTTATGTTAATGTTTGTAACATATTTCTACTATATTTCATATATTAGCATTCTACCAGATACATTCAAAAACAATTTTTCAACTGTTCAATATTTAGTAGGTAATTGGTAGGTAACTAGTATAAATCTGGTATAAATCTTATATTTCATTTGAACTTTATTGTTCAATCCATCAAGTTTATGTTTATAACATATTTCTACCATATTTCATATATTAGCCTTCTACCATATACTTACCAAATACCTATTAGATACATTCAAAAATATTTTTTCAACTGTTCAATATCTGGTAGGTAACTGGTAGGAACCTGGTAGAAATCTTATATTTAATTGGAAAGTTGTTCAATCCATTAAGTTTATGTTTGTAACATATTTCTACCATATTTTAGATATTATCATTCTACCAGATACTTACCATATACCTACCCAATATATTCAAAAACTTTTTTTAAACTGTTCATTGGAAGTTTATTCAATCCACCAAGTTTATGTTTGTACATGGTTTTTACTACACTTCATAAATAATATACCAACATCCTACCAGATACCTACCAGATGCTATTGAACTAAAAATAGAAATTCAAACATATGAAAATACGATTCTTACCAGATATCTACCAGTTACTTACCAGATATCGAACAACCAAAAAAAAGTTTTCGAAAAAGTATATCACAATCGATGGCGTTTCGAAGATAAAAATGTGACCAACAAAAAACTTCAAAGATACATGTCAAAAAAATGAACGATTTGAAAAATAATGTCAAAATAAGATGAAAAAAATAGTGAATAGTGTGTGAACATTGTTGAACAATGGTGGAGTGTATTCCTTGATAATGAAAACTTAGAATTAGTTAGAGAGTACAAAGAATAAATAAGAAAATAAAGATATAAATAGGATACTTAAATATTATATTTTTAACAATTTCTCATATATCAAAAGGTTATATTCAACTTATTACTCTTCTTTTATTCAAAACTCTATTAATATGAACTTAAAATACTATACTACAAATATATATTCTAGTATAGAATATGAACTTAAAATACTATACTACAAATAATATTTAATATAGAAAAATTAAATATATATTCTAGTATAATATGAACATAAAATACTACACTACAAATAATATTTAATATAGAAAAATTAAATATATATTCTAGTATAGGCCTTTTAGTATAAAGGCCAAGCCCAACTCTTATACAAAGCAAAAAGACCCATTCACCTCCCAAGACCTCTATATAAGAGGACCTACTCATTCTCTATTTACTCTCTCTACTTATTCCAATACTCTTACCTATCCAACATATTGACTTAAGCATCGAAGTGGTTTCGACCAACCCCTGGTGTCTCATATCTTGTGTGTTGGAAATAATGATCCGGAACAACAAATAATCTGGATCAGGTTTGAAGTAAATTAAACACCTAAATACAAAAAGACCTAAGTTACTTTATCCGGACATTTAACCAAAACATCCCAAGTCCAAGACTATTAAAGTGAAGACAATTACCTAAGCATGAGAGGAAAGCATCCGGTTAAAATTTGGAAAGGAAACAAACTTTGAACCGCTAAAAATCAGCATCCGAAAGAACTGATTGTATTAGCATCTGGAGATATTAAGTCTAAAGACATTCGGAAGACTTAAATATCTAAAGACAAAGGGAATAATTCAAAATATTACATTCCCTCGATTCTTTTGGTCTACAAGTCAAAGATCCTTTCCCCACAAGCAAGATAAAAATGAAAGCTTGCACTTTTCAGAAAAAGGACGAAGGACTGACACAGGAAAGAGAAAAGGTAACAACCTTTTATACCTAGACCAATAAGAAAGGCGCGTGGTACACACTCCGGGCTACTGGCGTAAAAGTTGGTTAATCACTAAAATACAAGGAAATCGATCACTGACAACTTTTCAGCCTCAATCCCAAGGATTCAAATGGGTCAAAATCTCTGTCTAATGGATTGATCAACGGTTCCGGAAGCGCCACATATTACCTTATCAACGGTGAAGATTTGATTCAAGCTCAATAACCCACAACGGCTACATTTATGATAGAAACCTATAAAAAAGGGAAGCTTCACAAGTTGAGAAGGTGCTGGTTGATCTCAAGAAAGCATACACAAGAGAATTCACTAGAAGCAATTAATTACTTAATCCCTCCAAGAATCAATCATATTCCAAATCTGTTTGTAAGGATTCCTAAGTGAGTTATAAACTTAAGAAAGTCCAAAACCAAAACCTTTGAGAAAATCAAAGTGTAAAAGATCTCCTACTTAGGTGATTAGTGAGATTAGGATATAACTTGAAGTTGGTGCTTTGAGTGGGATCTCCCTGTGGGATTCAACTTAGGTTTAGGTAGAAATCTAAGTGGTATATCCTGCTAAAGACAAAAGGACTCGGCTAGGAGTTGGTGCTTCTAATGGTATATCCTACATCCGGAAGAGGGTACCATCCGGAGACAAATTATAAGGCTTAATTCCTGCCAGTTGAAAAAGAATCCACTAGTGGAAAAGCTCGGAGGAAGGAAACTCCGGGGGCTGGAGTAGGCGGGGCTGAACCGCCGAACCAAAATAAAATTCTTGTGTTTGATTTACTAACTCTTTACTTACTTGCATTATATTCTATTTCTGCATCATCCGGATCTATCACATCCGAAACATAATCAAACACGCTGCAAAAAAACTTTTTAAAGTCTGTTAATTCCAAGAAAAAAGGTCATTCACCCCCTCTGACCTTATTTGGACCCTCACAGGGACCAACAAGTGATATTAGAGCAAGTGCTCAAAACTAAAGATCTAACAATCTTGAGCTAAAAGTCCAAATTTTGATCCAAATATCAAAATGAGTTTCCAAAACTCACAACTCCTTCCCGAGGGTATGTCACTCGTCCTCCACTCTTCACCGGTGAACACTATACGTTTTGGAAGAACCAGATGAAGAACTTTATTCAAGCACAAAGCATACAAGCATGGTTGGCCATTAAAGATGGCCCATATGAGCCTACTCATGAAGTAGAGAATATCACTACCCGAAATCCCTCAAGTTTATGGGATGAGAATGACTTTAAAAAATTGCATGAAAATGCAAATGCTATTAACATGCTTCATTGTGCTCTTAGTGGAGAAGAATTGAACAGGATATCAGGATGTGAGACTGCTCAAGAGATTTAGCAAAAAGTGGAAGTGACCTATGAAGGAACTAACAAGGTCAGAGAAGCCAAACTTGATCTACTCCAGCAAAAGCTTGAGACCTTCAAAATAGAGCCAAAAAAGTCAATCAGTAGCATGAACACTAGATACATAAATCTAGTGAATGAAATGAAGAGGCTCAGAAAGGAAATCTCTGAAGTATAGATGGTAAAGAAGGTGCTCCGGAGTCTCACCAAGGAATGGGACAACAAGAAGACTACCATTGAGGAAGCTCATGACTTAAACTTCTATAGTTATGATGAGCTCATTGACAATCTTTTAACTCAAGAATTATCCTTGGAGAGATATAGTCAATAAGAGAAAAAAGCCTGAAGAAAGAAAGAAGACTATTGAACCCAAGGCAGATTCATCCGGATCAGCCTCCTCCGGACCAGATAAGCTACCAAAGGAATCTAGCTACAGCAAAGAAGATATGGCTATGTTGGCCAGATATTTTGATAGATTCCTAAAGAAGAAATATAGGAGGAGATCCAGAAGATGTGACTCCAAGAGGTCAAAGGAAGGTACCTCTAGAAGAGACATGCCAAGAAAAGCTCCGGAAGAAAAGAAGGATCTAGAAAGCTGCCTGTTTCAAATGTGGATAAAAAGGCTGCTTTAGAACTAAATGCCCCAAGCTTAAAAGAGATAAGAAACACAAGAAGAAGGCAATTGTGGCCACCTAGAGCAACAACGAGGAAAGTAGTAGCTCATCTTTAATAAAAGAAGAAGAACCTACCAATTGTGCATTCATAGTAGTGGCTGATCCGGAAGCTGAACAATCCGGAAGAAATCCATCTAAGCAAGATACTATACAAATCGAAGAATCAGAATTAGAAACATCCAGTACTGAGGTAAACTCTCACACTAATTCTGTTTCTAACTTCAAACTTACTAGAGCTTTAGGGATTGTGATCAAGAATGTGAGGAAGAACATAAAAGTTATCAAATCCCTACAAAGACAAGTAATGGAGCTCATTGAAGATGGTGAAGCATTGGCACAAGATGTTAATTTGATAAGAGCCACTAAACACATTGATGTTGTTGAAGAAAACTTCCTGAGAAATCAAGTGCGGATCTTAAGTGCTAACTTGATGGGGTTAGATAAGGAGCTAACTCTGATGAAGGAAGCATCCAGAAGGAAATAAGGTCCTTCTCTACAAAGAAAGAATCTAGGACCATCAAATCAAAAGGAGAAGAAACCTCAGAGGCAGCCTCAAGCACAAAGATTTTCAGCTGCTCAAAAGGGAAAAGCTAAGATTGTATCAAATAAGCAACCAACCAAGTAAAGAAAGAATTACAAAGCAGAAGTTACACCTCCAACCAGCTTTCAGATACATTCCGGATAGACAAGTGTACAAGAAGCTGGATATATTGGAAATTAAGGAAAAGAGGATCTAAAGAAGATCCAGAAGAAGTAGGAGCAAAGCAAACCCATCTCAAGGTGCAGGTTTTGTGGGAAAACAATCATATTACTAAATTATGTGGATTAACAAATGGTTATTATGATGTTTATCCTTGGCCTGAAATGGTTGATAACCCTAGAGGACCCAAATTTGATTGGGTACCCAAACCCACTTGATCTATTTTACAGGTATGCCTTAGATCCACAAAAGATCAACATACATGGTACATTGATAGTGGATGCTCAAGGCACATGACTGGTGATGAGAAAGCCTTCATCAATTTAATCCAGAAGAAGGGTGGAAAAGTAAGCTTTGGAGATAATAAAAAGGAAAGATCATTGGTCATGGAATCATTGGATCTAAAATAAAGATAGAAGATGTCTCTCTAGTTGATGGACTGAAGTTCAACTTACTTAGTATAGCACAACTCTATGATAAAGGAAGAAAAGTGACCTTTGATTCAAGAGGATGCTCAATCTATGATAGTAAGTCAAATCAACTCATTCTTTATGCACCTAGAGTAAATAATGTTTATTGTGTTAATATTAAAAATGATAAAAAGAATATATCCTTGGTGTCTAAAGAAGACAAATCATGGCTATGGCACCGGAGGTTTGGACATGTTAGCATGAACCCCCTATCCAAATTAGCCAAAAAGGAATTGGTTCTAGGTTTGCCTAAGGTTGCTTTTAATAAGGATCACATATGCACTGCATATCAATTAGGTAAATAGCATAAGAAAAGCTTCCCTTCCATCTTATACATACCTTCCAAGAGAGTTCTAGAACTCTTGCACATTGATCTCTTTGGTCCAATCAAACCATTGAGTTTAGGTAGAAGGGAATACACCATGATCATTGTGGATGATTATTCTTGCTATACTTGGCTGGCTTTACTAGCTAGCATAGATGAAGCCTTTGACCAATTCTCAAAAATATTCATCCGGATAGAAGTAGAATAGGGCATAAGCATTGCACGCATCCGGAGTGATAATGGAGGAGAATTCAAAAACATGCACTTTGCTGAATTCTGCGAATCCAAGGGCATTGAACATAAATTCTCTACCCCTTATACTCCTCAACAAAATGGAGTTGTTAAGAGAAAAAATTGAACCATAGTTGAGATGGCTAGAACAATGCTAAGTGAGAATTATTTGCCAAAATATTTCTAAGGAGAGGCCGTAAACACAGCATGCTACATTTTAAATAGAGCTTTCATTAGAAAGACCTTAGAAAAGACCCACTACGAAATCAGGAAGGGAAGGAAACCTAAAATTGGGTATTTCAAAGCTTTTGGATGTAAATGATACATCCTGAATGATAGAGAGCAATTAGGAAAATTTGATCCTATATCTGATGAAGCAATTTTCCTTGGCTACTTAATACATAGCAAAGCTTACAAAGTCTATAACAAACGAATCTAAACTGTGGTAGAGTTAGTACATGTAGATTTTGATGAGACTAACCATGCAGGAAGAAGAAGTTCAAATCCGAAAGATTTAATTTCGAAAGTTGAAAATACTGGAGAAAAGGAACAAGTGCAGATTCTAGATTCCTTCCAAATCAAGAAATATAAGAAAGAAGATGAAGAAATTAATCTCAACTCAGAATTCCACAAAGTTATCTTTATCACCATGAGATAAACTTTATGGATAATCAAGAAGAAGTTATAGCAGTTGAGAAACAAGCTCCAGATCATCATGTAGATCTCCAAAGAGAAATCTGGACTCACAGAAATCATCTGGTAGAAGCTATTTTTTATGATGTCCAAAATCCAGTCAGAACTAGAGGACAACTCAATGGGATGATGAGTCATGCTGCTTTTGTCTCTCTTATTGAGCCAAAGAAATTCCAAGATGCAGAAGGAGATGGGAGCTAGATGATGGCCTTGTAAGAATAACTAGATCAATTCACCGGAAATGAGGTGTGAGATCTAGTGGCACCGCCAAAAGGCAAGTTAATCATTGGCACCAAGTGGGTATTCCGAAACAAGCTAGATGAATCCGGAGTAGTGGTCAGAAACAAGGCAAGATTGGTTGCCTAAGGCTACAACCAACAGGAAGGGATTGACTTTGAAGAAACATTTGCCCCTTTAGTAAAATTGGAGGCAATCCGGATTCTATGTGCTTTTGCATCATTCATGGGATTTACATTGTTCTAAAGGGATGTCAAAAGTGCATTCCTAAATGGAGTCATTCAAGAAGAAGTCTATGTCAAACAACCACATGGGTTTGAAGACTCAAAGCATCTAGATCATGTATACAAGCTAAAGAAGGCCCTCTATGGATTGAAGCAAGCACCAAAAGCTTAGTATGAGAGACTCACTACATTTCTCATATCCAAGGGATATATCCGGGGCAAGGCAGATACAACTCTTTTCATCAAGAAGAAGAAGGATGATGTAATTCTAGTCCAAATTTATGTTGATGACATCATCTTTGGAGCAACAGATGAAAAGATGTGTGAAGAATTTAGCACTCAAATTTAGAAGGAGTTTGAGATGTCTATGATGAGAGAACTTAATTTCTTCCTTGGATTGCAGATTAAACAAAGTCCGGATGGGATCTTTATCAATCAATCCAAGTATACCAAGGAGATTCTAAAGAAGTTTGAGATGGACAAAAGCAAACTAATGTCCACTCCCATGGGATCAGATACAGTCCTATCAAATGATTGTGAAGGAGAAGAAGTAGATCAGAAGCTCTACAGAGGAATGGCTGGATCACTATTATACTTGATAGCTAGCAGACCTGACATACTCTATATAGTTTGCTACTGTGCAAGATATCAATCCAATCTTAAGGATTCACATCTCAAGATAGTGAAGAGAATCCTTAGATATCTCCTAGGAACCACTAAAGTTAGATTATAGTATCCTAGTAATGGAGACTTCACACTCTAAGGCTTCACTGATGCATATTATGGCAGAGATACTCTTGAGAGGAAGAGCACATTTGGAGGTTGTCACTTTCTTGGAGATTGCTTGATGTCATGGTATAGCAAGAAGCAAACTTCAGTTGCCTTATCAATCACAGAAGCAGAATATATGGCAGTAGGAAGTTGTGTAGCTCAACTCCTATGGATCAATCAACAATTGGAAGATTATGGAGTTTAATCCGGATGTGTTGAAGTGATGTGTGATAACAAAAATGCTATTAATGTGTCAAAGAATTTAGTGCTCCATAGCAGGATGAAGCATGTAAACATCAGGCATCATTTTATTCGAGATCATATGATGAAAAAGGATGTTGCACTAGCATACATTCCAACCAATGAGCAAAGAGCAAATATCTTTACTAAGCCATTGAGTAAAGATCAATTCAACAAACTAAGGGAATCAATTCGAATGTCAAATACAATTTAAAGGCAAATCCGGAAGACAATTTGGAATTAGTTTAAAGTTCTACATGAGTCAAGGAATCAGGAAAAGAAAAAGAAATTGTGTTGACTCTAGATCCAGAACAAAGACTGCCAGCTCAATGAATAGAAAGGACAAATGGCAGTAAAAGCGCTGAAAAGTAACTATACATGTTTTGAATTTCAAACGTCTATTGGGTGTTACACGTGTGGTAAAATTGAATGGCTGTTTTAAGAATAAACAGTTCCCATTTTCTGGTTTTAACGCCATTTACCTCTCTCATAAATTCTATCTGCCATGTCATCAATCCAGTTAACTTTAATAGCGTCCAGATTACCATTATACCCTCACTTTGGAAATCCTATATAAACCCCCCAAATTTCCCCTTCTTCTTCACGCGAGCAACTTAATACTATTACTTTGCAAATTTCTATTTCCAAACCCTAACTTCTCAAACATTATCAAATGGCAGCCATAATGAAAAACAACCGAATCCAAACCCTTCCTCCTCAAAACATCTTTGTAGAGTCTGATCTCAAAGATAAAGATTTCATACCCATAAACCTCAATAAAGATTTCATACCCATAAACCTCAAAGCCACTGAATTAGTAGTTCCCACCAACTGCTTCGAAGATAATTGTCTCTTTGAAACATACCCATTCTCTAAACCCATTGAGGATCAACACTTATGGGATTTCCTGAAGATTAACTATCCAACTTATCCAGAATTGGTGTGTGAATTCTACACCAATCTGAGAGCTCACTCCTACTATGATGCTCTCAGAACCAAAGTTCATGGGAAGGAGATAACTATTACACCATAGTTCTTTAAAAGCATATAAATATAAAGAACGATGGAGTGTAGATGAGAACTAATGGAGATGAATTGAAGGTGAAGTATCATCCTCTGATGTGGCTTCCTGCCAGGTACTTTAGAGATAAGTTCTCCACCTATTGGCCATAAGCTCTAAGGATTTTGCAACATGTTCTGGCCAAATTAGTCCTCATCCGAAAGGGATCCTTAACCATAGTGTCTTCCTTCCAACACTGTATGTTACAATAATGGGCAGAATGTAGAGAGGTGAACATGTTAGTATTGATTATCCATTTTCTCAAATAGCACAGGAACTCCCACGGTACCCTGATCACTAGAATCCTATTGGCAAATGAAACAAATTTCTCCGGATTCTAGTTAGTCCAAGGGAGGGAGATTCTGGAGAAAAACTTCAAGAAGCTAACCTATGGAGAAAAATGGGATGAGGCTAAGGCTATTAAACAGAGGGATGAAAAGAAGAACAGAGCCAGGAAGGCAGCAAATCCTTCTAAAGATGCTCTTGTTCCTAAAAAGGCCAGAACCACCAATCCCAAAGCACAATAACATCTTGTTTTGGTTTCAGTGGATGAGGTTGATTAGGATACTCAAACCCTCACTCAAATGTTGAATAAAATCCCTGAGAAGCCTAAGCCAAGAGGGAGGCTGATAAAGGCAGCATCTAAGAAAGGGAGGAATGTGGAAACTCTAGAAGAAAATGAGGAGACTGAGGATGAAGCTCTGAAACTAAAGAGGAGGTAGTTTACCAGAAAGGGCTATACTTTTGATGAGGTTGTGACAGCCAAGAAAAGCAAAGCAAAGAAGCTAGCTAAAATTGGATAGATGAGGGAGCTGTGAAGAGGGCTGAAGAAGCTGAATTGGCTAAGGCCAAAAAAACCAAGGGCAAACATGTGCCCGAATCTACTGAGGAACTCACTCCGGATGATCCTCAGTAGAAGTCATAAAGGAAGCCATGAAAGACAATGACCAGGTAAATAAGATCTCAACAGAAGGACCCGAAGGATCTTTCGGTGGCCAGGATATTCTCATGCTCCATCAGACATGGAGGCTATTGCCTAGGATCCGGAAGCAGACATGTTTGTCTTCAAGCCCAGAACTGGACCACGTCCAAAAAATCTACTAAATCCAGAAGTTAAGATTATCAATGTAGAAAGTCCTAAAAAGGCATGTGTAGAGGGTGTTGAAGACATTACTAACATGCCTAGGGAAGTGGTTAAAAGTCTTGAAAGGCATCTGAAGGGAAGACTGAGGACATTTCTAGTCTTTTGGGGGCTGTGGAGGCAGATTTAGGAAGAGAAGAAGTAGACATTTAGGATCAAACCTATGAGGTAATTCCTGACCCAATCTCCTTATATGTCAATGCTGATACTGCTGATATTGTTGAAGCAGCATATAAAAATAAGGATAACTTGGATATACATGCTTAAAATGTATATAAGGAACTAGAGTCCAACCCAGAACATATCATTCCGGAGGAGGGACTAGGTCTGGGATCAGCTGAAAATGCTTCTAAAGCGGATTCAAAGGAAGAGGCCAGTCCGGGGGAAAGGTCGGATAAAAGGGAAGAGTAAGAAGAAGTAGAAGTGGAGGAAAATGAATCATCCGGTACTGAAAGCTCATCTGAATCAGAGGAAAGTTCATCCTCTAGAGAAGCTCATATTAGGAAACTTGCCACTCCTAGTTAGAAAATATCTGAAACTAACTATTGTATTGGAGATTATCCAGGAGGTTGTCCTTGAAAGAAAGGAGGAGAGGCATGTTGTAAAAATTCTTCAAAGTGTTAGTGATCAGTTGAAATCCGTAGAGAGCATGATTAAAAACAAGTTCATGTCTCCAGATCTGAAGCAAGCACTAGGAGAAATAAAAGGGTCAGTCAAGGCTATAGAAGATAAAGTGCAGGACTTCCCCTCAGCAGAACTCATTGTAGAAGTCTCTCTATCCAAAATTGCTCCAGTGCTTAATAAGCTGAAAACAGGTGTTGCAGCAGTAAACCATTCTGTCGATCAAGCCAACACTTGGGCTACCAATAATTGCACAACTATAAGGGATAAAATCACCTCCTCCTCCTTTGACTTATCAACAAAAATGAAGGAGTATCTGGATTCCAAGTTTGAAAACTTGTCAAAATTCATTACTGAAAATAATGAGAAGTCAGCCATCACAAGCCTCAATGAGAAGTAGTAAGCTACATTGGACATGCTAACCAAATCCATTGATGAAGGGATGCCCAAACTCCTTTCCAAACACTTGGAAGATATTGGCACTGAGTTTGTAGGCCAAATGAATGGACAGGACACAGCCATCAATGATCTAAAGGATACATTTCACAAAGATCTCACAACTGTCAACACAAGCATTTATAACTGCCGAAGAGATATGGGCAAAGAATTTGAGAAAGTGCTATCTAGCTTGTCCAACCTGTCCATCTCCGGATCTTCATCCTCACCTTCAATTCCGGAAAGCCAACTACTCCTAGTATTTTAGGATCTTATCCAACACATCAGGGACACAGGCTTCTTTGGCTATAAAAGGATAGCTATATTGATCCCTGTAAGGGTCTAAATAAGGTCAAAGGGGGGTGAATGACCCTTTTTTGCGGAATTAATAAGACTTTAAAAAGTCTATATGTAGCGTGTTTGAATATGTTTCGGAGGATGAATCCAGATGATGTAGATATAAAAATAATAATGCAAATAAATAAAGAGTAAGGAATTCAAACACAAGTATTTTATCCTAGTTCAGCCCTGCTTACTCTAGTCCCTGGAGTTTCCTTCCTCTGAGCTTTTCCACTAGTGGATTCCTTTCCAACTGACAGGAATCAAGCCTTACAATTTGTCTTCAGATGGTAACCCCTCTCGGATGTAAGATATACCACTAGAAGCACCAACTCTTAGCTGAGTCCTTTAGTCTTTAGTAGGATATACCACTTAGATTTCTACCCAAACCTAAGCTAAGTCCTACAGGGAGATCCCACTTAAAGCACTTACTTCAACCTATATCCCAATCTCACCACTAACCCAAGTAGGAGATCTTTTACACTTTGGTTTTCTAAAAGGTTTTGGTTTTGGACTTTCTTAAGTTTATATCTTCACTTGGGAATCCTTACAAATTAATTTTGAATGAGTTGGTTCTTGGAGGGAATAAGTAATTGATTGCTTTTAGCCAATTCTCTTATGTATGCTTTCTTAAAATCAGCCAGCACCTTCTCAACTTGTGAAGTTTCCCTTTTATAGGCTTCTATCATAAATGTAGCCATTATAGGTTGTTGAGCTGTAGTCAAATCTTACTGTTGATCAGGTAATATGTGGCACTTTCAGAACCATTGATCAATCCATCAGACATAGATTTTGACCTGTTTGAATCCTTAAGATTGAGGCTAAAAAGTTGTTAGTGATCGTTTTCCTTGTATTTTAGTGACTCACCAACTTTTACACCATTACCTTTTTGGTGTGAGTTCCACGCGTCCTTCTCATTGGTCTAGGTGAAAAAGGTTGTTACTTTTTCTCTTTCCTATGTCAGTCTTTTATCCTTTTTTTAAAAAGTGCTAGCTGTCATTTTTGTCTTACTTCAGGGAAAAGGATCTTTGACTTGCAGACCAAAAAGATGGAGGGAATGTAATTTTTGAATTATTCCGTTTGTCTTGTTATATTAAGTCTTCCGAACGTCTTCAAACTTAATTTCTCCTAATCTATCTTCTTCCGGATGCTAGTGCAATGAGTTCTTCTAGATGCTGTTTTGGGTTGTTCAAAGTCTGTTTTCTTTCTAAACTTTAATCGGTTGCTTCCATTTATGCTTAGATGATTGTCTTCACTTATCTTGGACTTTGGATGTCTTGGTTATATGTCCGGATTAAGTGACTTAGGTCTTATTGTACTTAGGTTTTTTTTACTTCAAACCTTGATCCGGGTTATTTGTTATTCTGGATCATTGTTTCCAACAATCTCCCCCATTTGATGGAAACAAAAACCTAAGGTGTCTAGTCATAAGGAAAGGGATTTTTATGATCTAAGTATGATTCTTGATACTTAGTCATTTAGAATTTTTTTACTCCCCCATAATTTAAGCATCCCTAACTCCCCCAACATTTTTCAATACTAGCTTCTAAGGTTTTTTTGGTACAATTGCAGATTGTAATTTAGAAGCAATTTTTTGTAATAGTTTTTCACTATATATACTTTTGCTGTTAACAATAGTTAACATCAGTGAAATTCCAGAATTACAGGATACAGAAATACATAAGTGAAAAATATGAAACTAGCTAATCTAAGGATCTTTATTTGCTTCTTCTGGATGGCTCTCCTGCTTTCTCTTTGCCCTTGCTCTTTTCTCCCTTTTCAGCTTCAACAGCTTTATCTTCCCCTTCTTTATTCTCCCCCTTTTTGTTTGCATCAGCTTGGGGGTCTATCACCATGTAGGTTTTACCATCCCAGCTCTCCTGCCAAGCCTTGGAATAAATGGAAAAATCTAAGTTCCTTTCCTTCTTCAATCTCTGATTGTGCCTATAATGGCTGGAGCTAGATATAGGGGCCGAAAGACCTTCCAGAGTTGGGTATATGGATTTGTAAGGTAAGGATGCATTTGGAGGACGTATTCGTGATCCTTCTCATCAAAGTAGGGGAAGAGTGCCTTGAGGAGGGTAGCAATCCCTTTATGGCCAAAGAAGCCTGTGTCCCTTATATATTGAATAAGATCCTAAAGTACTAGGATGAGTTGACTTTCTAGAATAGAAGATGAGGAAGATTCGGATATTGATAGGTTGGACAGATTTGATAGAACTTTCTCAATTTCCTTCCCCATGTCTTTTCGACAGTTGTGAACACTATCATTGACTGTCATGATGTCTTTATGAAGTTCCTCTTTGGCATTATTTATGACTGAATCTTGCCCATTCATTTGCTCGGTAAACTCCATGCCAATATCTAGTAGCTGTTGTGCAAGGAGATTGGGCATATCTTCCTCAATGAATTTTGTCGGCTTGTTCAATATGGCTAGTTGATTGTCACTAAGGCTGGGGAGTGCAGATTTCTCTTCTTTTTCAGTGATGAATTTTGACAAATTTTCAAACTTGGAATCCAGATATTCCTTTATTTCTATGGATAGATCAGTTAAGGAAGAGGTAATCTTATCTATAAGGGTAGTGCAATTATTTGTAGCTACAATATTAGCCTAATCTGCAGAATGATTAGCTCATACAAGGCTAGTTTTGATCTATTCCAGCACTGGAGTTACTTTGGCAAGGGAGACTTCTGGCACTAGATTCATAGTAGGAAAATCTCCCACTTTCTTCTCAATCTTCTGAACACTCCCTTTTATTTCCCTTAGTTTTACTTTCAAGTCAGGAGCTGAGGATTTTTTATGCATTACCTTCTCCATGGATTTGAGTTGCTTACATATATTCTGGGAGACATTACTTGATATAACTTTCCTCATGTTCTTCATGGGTAACATCCTGTAGTATTTTCAGTGCTATCATAATCTTTTTGACTCAGGCTTGATTGATACTAGCAGTTGGCTTTCTGATTGGTCTATTATAGGAGGAGGTCTCAAATCCTAAGCTACTTCCGGTTTCCTTGAATTCGGATGAGTCTTCATTATTGCTCTTCTCTTGACTACTTTCTTCTTCACTGGAGTCATTTTTTATCTTCTACTCTTTCATCTAACCTTTTCCCCGGAATGGCCTCGCTCTTTGAGTCCACTCTAGGAGTGTGCCCTTGGGAACCCAGACCAAGTCCCTCCTCTAAAATGATTGATTTCAGGATGGACTCTTGTTCCTTAGATACATTTTGATTATGTGTATCTAAGTTGTCCTGGTTTGTATCTGCTATTTCAATACCAACAGTAGAATTAGCATTGATATCAAAGGAAACTGAGTCAGGTATTACCTCATATGTTGGCGTTTGATTTTGAGTGACAGCTTCTCTTCTTCCTTCATTGACCTCCACAAACCCCGAATGACTAGAATGTCCTTAATTATCCCTTTAAATACCTTTTCAGGACTTTTAATTACTTCCTCAGGGGTGTTGGTAATGTCCTCAACACCCTCTCCACTTGCCTTTTAAGGCCTTTCTTCATTGATGGTCTTAGCTCCCAAATTGAGCAGATTATCCGAAAGTGGTTCGGTTCTGGGCATGAAGGGAAATAGATCCACTTCCGGATCCTAGGCCAGAGTTGCTATATCTGTTGGATCAATTAGAATGGCCTTGGCACTGGAAGAACCTCCCTATCCTTCTGTGTTAAGCTTATTGATTCTGTTATTATCTTGATAGCGTCCCTCATTTCTTTGTATTGAGAGCCATCTAGAGTGACTTTCTCATTAGATCCAGGCACTTTCTTGGCCTTGGTTTGCCTGGCCTTAGCCAATTTAACTTCCTCAGCTCTTTTTGCTACTCCTTCATCAATCACTATTCCTGTAGGCTTCTTAGCTTTGCTTTTCTTGGCTGCAACAACCTCATCAAAGGTGTAGCCCTTTCTAGTGAACTGCTTTCATTTAGGTACCGAAGCCTCATCCTATGTCTCCTCATCCTCCACCACAACCTCTGGGATTTTTGTAGATTTCCTCTTTTTATCTGCAACTTTTATCAATCTCCCCCTCGACTTAGGCTTTTCTAGGCTCTTCTTTAATAGTTCAGTGATGGTTTGGGTATCCTCATCAACTTCTTCTACTGGAACCAAAGTTTGCTGCTGTGCTTTGGGTTTGGTTGTCTTAGCCTTCTTCGGAATGGGGGCATTCTTAACAGGATCAACTGCCTTCTTGGCCGTGCTCTTCTTTTATCCCTCAGCTTCTTAGCTTTTTCTTTGTTCCATATCTTACTGAAATTCAACTTATTGAAATTATTTTCCAGAATTTCTTTTCCATGGATAGCTTGGAATCCGGATAGATTTATTTCATTAGCCACTAGTATTCTGGTGATGAGGGCAACATGGGAATTCCTGTGCTGTCTTAGATAGTGGATAATTAGTACTGGCATGTTTTTCACTCTGCTTTCAACCCAATGTTGCAATACACAGTGTTGAAATGAGGATACTATAGTTAGAGAGCCCTTTCGGATGAGAATCAGCTTTGCGAGAGCATGTTGGAGGAATCTTGGTACCTCTAGAAAGTAGGTTGAGAATTTATCGCCAAAATAATTCAGATGCAGCCACATCTTGGGGTGATACTTTACTACCAGTTCATCCCCATCATTTCTTAACTGAACGCCATCATTTTTTATATTTAAGTATTTCTCAAAGAATCCCGGTGAGATGGTTATTACTTTTCCCTGAACCTTGGTTCTGAGAGCATCACAGTAGGAGTGAGCTCTCAGATTATCGTAAAATTTATGCACCAAATTCGGATAAGTTGGGCAATTTATCTTGAGGAAATCACCTAGATGTTAATCTTCAATAAGTTTTGAGTAGGGGTCTATTTTGAATAGGAAATTGTCTCCCATGTAGTCAGTGGGTTTTGGGTTTATGGGTATAAAGTCTTCATCTTTGAGAGCAGATTCTTCAAAGATGTTCATTTGAGGAAGCATTTGAATTTTTTTGTTCAACATTATGGCTGCCATTTGAGAGGTTTTGGAAAGAGTTAGGATTTCAGAAAGGATTTTTGCAGAGTAACAGTAGTGAGTTACTTACATGAGGAAGAAGGGGAAATTTGGGGAGTTTATATAGAATTTCCAAAGTGAGGGTATAATGGTAATTCAAACGCAGTTAAAGTTAACTGAATTGATGACATGCTAGACGAAATTTAAGAGATAAGTAAATGGTGTTAAAACCAGAGAATGGCAACGGTTTATTGTAAAAATGGCCATTTAATTTTACCACGCGTGTAACGCCCAATAGACGTTTGAAATTTAAAACATGTACAGTTACTTTTCAACGCCTTTACTTCCATGTGTCCTTTTCATCTGCTGAGCTGGCAGTCTTTGATCCGAATTCAGAGTCAACATGATTTCTTCTTCTTTTTCTAGATTCTTTGGCTCGCAGAATTTCAAGCTAGTCCAAATTATTTTCCGGACTTTCCTTTAAATTGGATTAGACATACCAATTGACTCCCTTAGCTTATTGAATTGATCTTTACTCAGAGGCTTGGTAAAGATATAAGCTCTTTACTCATTGGTTGGAATATATACTAATGCAAAATCCTACTTCATCACATGATCTTGGATGAAATGGTGCCTCATGTTAACATGCTTCATCCTGCTATGAAGTACTAGATTCTTTAGCACAACAACGGTGCTTTTATTGTCACACATCACTTCAACACATATGGATTTCACTCCATAGTCTTCCAATTGTTCCTTGATCCATAGGAGTTGAGCTACACAAGTTCCTGCTACCATATATTCAGCTTCTGTAATTGATAAGGCAATTGAGGTTTGCTTCTTGCTATTACCATGACACCAAGTAATCTCCAAGAAAGTGACAACCTCTGGATGTACTCTTTCTCTTAAGAGTATCCCTTCCATAATCTGCATCAGTGAACCCTTGAAGTGTGAAATTCCCATTACTAGGATACCATAACCCGACTTTAGTGGTTCTTGGGAGGTATCTAAGGATTCTCTTTACTACCTTTAGATGTGAATCCTTAGGATTGGCTTGATATCTTGTATAGTAGCAAACTGCATAGTGTATGCCAGGTCTACTAGCTGTCAAGTATAGAAGTGATCCAATCATTCCTCTATATAGCTTCTGATCAATATCTTCTCCTTCACAATCCTTGGATAGGACTGTATCTGAACCCATTAGAGTGGACATTGCCTCGCTTTTGTCCATTTCTAACTTCTTGATTTGTAAACCAAGGAAGAAGTTCTCCCATCATGGACATCTCAAATTCCTTCTGCATTTGAGTGCTGAATTCTTCATACATCTTTTCATTTGTTGCCCCAAAAATGATGTCATCCACATAGATCTGGACTAGGATAACATCATCCTTCTTCTTTTTGATGAAAATAGTTGTATCTGCTTTGTCCCTCATATATCCCTTGGATATGAGAAATGTAGTGAGTCTCTCATACCAAGCTCTTGGTGCTTGCTTTAATCCATATAAAGCTTTTTTCAGTTTGTAAACATGATCCAGATGCTTTGGGTATATAAATCTAGGTGGCTGCTTTACATAGACTCCTTCCTGGATAACTCCATTAAGGAATGCACTTTTGACATCCATTTAGAATAGTATGAATCCTATAAATGATGCAAAAGCACATAGAATCCGAATTGCCTCCAATCTTACTACAGGGGCAAATGTTTCTTCAAAGTCAATCCCTTCTTGTTGATTGTAGCCTTGCGCAACCAATCTTGCCTTGTTCCTCACCACTACTCCGGATTCATCTAGCTTGTTCCAGAATACCCATTTGGTGCCAATGATTGACTTTCCTTTTGGTGGTGACACTAGATCCCAAACAAAATTTCTGGTAAATTGATCTAGCACTTCTTGCATGGCCATCATCCAGCTTTCATCTCCTTCAGCATCTTGAAATTTATTTGGCTCAATAAGATAGACAAAGGCAGCATGGCTTATCATCCTATTGAGTTATCCTCTGGTTCTGACTAGATTTTGGACATTATCCAAAATGGCTGTAACCAGATGATCCATATGAGTCCGAACTTCTCTTGGTAGGTCTCCAAGTTGGATTGGGGCTTGTTCCTCAACTACCTCAACTTCTTCTTCTTGATCACCAAAATTTATCTCATGATTATTGAGATACCCTTATGGTTCTTCCTGATTGAGATTGATTCCCTCATCTTCTTCCTTGTACTTCTTGATATGGAAGGAATTAGGAATCTGGACTTCCTTTATTTCTCCAAAGTTTTCAGCTTTTGGAATTAGATCTTCCCGAGTGAAACTTCTTTTGTCTTCATGGTTAGTCTCTTCGAAATCTATATGTATTGACTCAACCACAGTTTGAGTTCATTTGTTATAGACTCTATAACCTTTTCTATGTGTTGAGTAGCCAAGGAAAATCGGTTCATCAAATTTAGGATCAAATTTTCCTAATTGGTCTCTATCATTTAGGATGTAGCATTTAAATTCGAAGGCTTTAAAATACCCAATTTTGGGTTTCCTTCCCTTCTAGATTTCATAAGGGGTCTTTTCTAAGGTCTTTCTAATGAGAGCTCTATTTAGAATATAGCATGCTGTGTTTATGGCCTCACCTCAGAAATATTTTGGCAAACAATTCTCACTTAGCATTGTTCTTGCCATTTCAACTATGGTCATATTTTTCCTCTCAACAACTCCATTTTGTTGAGGAGTATGAGGGGCAGAGAGGTTATGTTCAATCCCCTTGGAGTCACAAAATTCAATAAAGTGCTTATTTTTGAACTCACCACCACTATCACTTTGGATGCGTGCAATGCTTATGCGTTGTTCTACTTCTATCTGGATGAATATTTTTGAGAATTGGTCAAAGGCCTCATCTTTGCTAGCTAGCAAAGCTACCCAGGTATAGTGAGAATAATCATCCATAATAACCATGGTGTACTCTCTTCTACCTAGACTCAATGGTTTTATTGGAAACAATAATCCGGAACAATAAACAATCTGGATCAGGTTTGAAGAAAACAAATACCTAAGTACAAAAAGACCTAAGTCATTGAATTCAGACATATAACAAAGACATCCAAAGTCCAAGACAAGTAAAGACAATCACCTAAGTATAAATAGAAGCATCAGGTTAAAGTTTGGAAAGGAAACAAACTTTAAACTGTCCAAAACAGCATCCAGAAGAACTGACTGTAGTAGCATTCGAAAGAAGATAGATCCAGAGATATTTAGTCTGAAGACATCCAGAAGACTTAAAATATCAAGACAAAGGGAATAATTCAAAGTATAAAATTCCCTCCATTCTTTTGGTCTACAAGTCAAAGATCCTTTCCCCATACATAAGACAAAAGATAGCTTGCATGCTTTTTAGTAAAGGACAGAAGGACTGACACAGAAAAGAGAAAAAGGTAACAACCTTTTTCATATAGACCAATTAGAAGGCGCGTGGAACTCACACCAAAAAGGTACTGGCATAAAAGTTGGTGATTCACTAAAATACAAGGAAAACGATCACTAGCAACTTTTCAGTCTCAGTCCCAAGGATTCAAATGGGTCAAAATCTCTGTCTAATGGATTGATCGATGGTTTAGAAAGAACCACATATTAACTTTTCAACGGTGAAGATTTGATTACAACTCAACAACCCACAATGGCTACATTTATGATGGAAGCCTATAAAAGGGAAGCTTCACAAGTTGAGAGGTGCTAGTTGATTTTAAGAAAGCAATATATAAGAGAATTCACTAGAAAGCAATCAGTTTACAAATCCCTCTAAGAATTGAACCATTTAAAATTTGTTTGTGAGGATTCCCAAGTGAAGTTAAAAACTTGAGGAAGTCCAAAACCAAAATCTTTGAGAAAACAAAGTGTAAAAGATCTCTTACTTGGGTGAGTAGTGAGATTGGGATATAGCTTAAAGTAGGTGCTTTGAGTAGGATCTCCCTGTAGGACTCAGCTTAGGTTTGGGTAGAAATCTAAGTGGTATATCCTACTAAAGACTAAAGGACTCAGCTAGTAGTTGGTGCTTCTAGTGGTATATCCTACATACGAAAGGGGTTACCATCCGGAGATAAATTGTAAGGCTTGATTCCTACTAGTTGGAAAGGAATCCACTAGTGGAAAAGCTCAGAGGAAGGAAACTCCGGGGACTGGAGTAGGCATACTTTTTGCACTATATTATATATATATTTGCATCATCCAGATCCTAATCAAACACGCTACACTAAGACTTTTCAAAGTCTGTTTATTCCGTAAAAAAGGGTCATTCAGCCCCCCTCTGACCAAACTTAGACCCTCATAGGGACCTATAAGTGGTATTAGAGCAAGTGCTCAAACTAGAGATCTAAGAATCTTGAGCTAAAGGTCCAAATTTTGATCTAAGTATCAGAATGATTTTCCAAAACTCACAACTCCTTCCCGAGGGTATATCCATTACCCGTCCTCCACTCTTCACAGGTGAACACTACACATTCTAGAAAAATTGTATGAAGAATTTCATTCAAGCATAAAGCATGTAAGCATGGTTGGTCATTAAAGATGGGCCATATGTGCCTACTCACAAAGCAGAGGGTTTACAACACGAAAGCCCTCAAGATTATGGGATGAGAATGATGTTAAAAAATTGCATGAAAACGCAAATGCTATTAATATGCTTCATTGTACTCTTACTGCAGCAGAATTTAACAGGATATCTGGATGCGAGACTGCACAAGAAATATAGCAGAAGCTAGAAGTGACCTATGAAGGAACTAGCAAGGTTAAAGAAGCCAAGAATGACCTACTACAACAAAAGCTTGAATCCTTCAAGATGGGGCCTGAAGAATCCATCAACAGCATGAATACTAGGTACACCAATCTAGTAAATGAATTGAAGAGGCTGGGAAAGGAAATTTCAGAAGTGGACATGGTCAAGAAGTACTCCAAAGTCTCACCAAGGAATGGGATAATAAGAAGACTATCATTGAGAAAGCTTATGACCTAAACTTCTACAGCTATGATAAGCTCATTGGTAATCTCTTGACTCAAGAGCTATCCCTGGAAACATATAGCCAACAAGAGAAAAAGCCTGAAGAGAAGAAGAAAGCCATTGTACCCAAGGCAGAATCCACTGGATCAGCTTCATCCGGAGAAGAAAAGCTACCTAAGGAATCTTAATGCAACAAGGAATAAATGGCCTTACTATCCAGACAGTTTAACAGATTCTTGAAGAAGAAAGAAAGAAGAAATTCTAGAAAATATGATTCTAGAAGAATAAAGAAAAGCTCCTCTAGAAGGGATAAGCCCAGAAGGAATCCGGAAGAAAAGAAGGATCCAGAAAAAGAAGCTACCTGCTTTGAATGTGGAGAAAAAGGCCACTTTAGAACCAAGTGCCCCAAGCTCAAAAGAGATAAGAAATACAAGAAGAAGGCAATGGTAGTTACCTGGAGCAACAGTAAGGAAAGCAATAGCTCATCTTCAACAGAAGAAGAAGAGACTGCCAACTATCTATTCATGGCACTAACTAATTTGGATGTAAAGCAATCCGAAAGAAATGCCTCTAAGCAAGACACAGTGCAAATTAAGGAATCAGAATCAGAAATAGTAAGTACTGAGGTAAACTCTCACTCTAATTCTATTTCTAACCATGAACTTGCTAGAGCTTCAGGGGTTGTGATCAACGCTGTGAGAAAGAACACAAGAGCCATCAAATCCTTAAAAACACAAGTTATGGAGCTCACTAAAGATGCTAAAAGCCTTAGTACAAGATGTCAACCTGATAAGAACCACCAACCATATTGATGTGGTTGAAGAAAACTTCCTGAGAAATCAAGTGCAAATCTTAAGTGCCAACCTAATAGGGTTAGAAAGGGAGCTAACTCTGATGAAGTAAGCATCTGGAAGGAAACCAGGTACTTCTCAACAAAGAAGGAGAAATCCAAGGCAAGCTATAGATCAACATCAAGTTGCCAAAAGAGATCTAAAGTCTTTCAACCAAAAGGAGAAGGTGGTCAGCAAACAACTACAAGCCCAAAGATATATTGTTTCCCAAAAAGGAAAAGCTAAGGCAGTCTACAATCAACAACCTGCTCAACAAAAGAAGAATTATAGAGAAGAGATTGCACCTTGAGCCAGCTTTCGGATAGACACTGGACCAACAACAAGCATTGAAGAAGCTGGATATAAAGGGAACTATGGGAAGGAGGATCTTGAAAAGATCGAAGAGAAGAAGCAGAGCAGACCTATTTCAGGGTGCAGGTTTTGTGGGAAAAATAACCAAATTACTAAATTGTGTAGATTAAAAAATGGTTATTATGATTTTTATCCTTGGCCTGAAATGGTTGATAACCCGAGAGGACCCAAATCTAATTGGGTACCCAAACCCACTTGATATGTTTTGCAGGTATGCCTTAGATCCACAGAAGATCAACACACATGGTACATCGATAGTGGATGCTCAAGGCATATGACAGATGATGAGAAAGCCTTCATCACTTTAATTCGGAAGAAAGGAGGCTAAGTAAGCTTTAGAGACAATCAAAAGGGATAGATCATTGGGCAGGGAACTACTGGATCTGAAATACAAATAGAAGATGTCTCATTAGTTGATGGACTAAAGTTCAACTTGCTAAGTGTAGCCCAACTCTATGACAAAGGAAGAAAAGTCACCTTTGACTCTGGAGGTTGCTCAATCTTTGATAGTAAGTCAAATCAACTCGTTCTTTATGCACCTAGAGTAAATAATGTCTATCCTATTAGCATTAAAAATGAGAAAAGAATATCTGTTTGGTGTCTAAAGAAGAAGAATCATGGCTATAGCACCAGAGGTTGGGACATGTTAGCATGAACCTCCTGTCTAAACTAACCAAAAAGGAATTGGTAGTAGGTTTGCCTAAGGTTGCTTTTGATAAGGATCATCTATGCACTGCATGTCAATTAGGTAAACAATATAAGAAAAGTTTCCCTTCCATCTTCTATACTCCTTCCAAAAGAGTACTTGAGCTCTTGCATATTGATCTCTTTGGTCCAATCAAACCATTGAGTTTAGGTAGAAGAGAATACACCATGGTCATTGTGGATGATTATTCTTGCTATACCTGGGTCATTTTACTAGCAAGCAAAGATGAAGCCTTTGACCAATTCTTAAAAACATTATCCAGAGAGAAGTAGAACAGGGCATAAGCATTGCAAGCATCTAGAGTGATAATGGTGGTGAGTTAAAAAATAAGCACTTTGCTGAATTTTGTGACTCCAAGGGCATTAAACATAACTTCTCTGCCCCTCATACACCTCAACAGAATGAAGTTGTTAAGAGAAAAAATAGGAATATAGTTGAGATGGCTAGAACTATGCTCAGTGAAAATTGTTTGCCAAAATATTTATGGGGAGAGGCCGAAAACATAGCATGTTATATTTTGAATAGAGCTCTCATTAGAAAGATCATAGAAAAGACCCCCTATGAAATCTAAAAGGGAAGGAAATCCAAAATTGGGTACTTTAAGGCATTTGGATGTAAGTGCTACATCCTAAATAATAGAGAGCAACTAGGAAAATTTGATCCTGAATCTGATGAAGCAATTTTCCTTGGCTACTCAACATATAAAAAGGCTTACAGAGTCTTTAACAAATGAACCCAAACTATGGTAGAGTCTATACATGTAGATTTCGATGAGACTAACCATGTAAGCAAGAGAAATTCCACTCCGAAAGATCTATTCCGAAAGCTGAAAACTCTGAAGAAAAAAAGGAAGCCAAAGTTTGTGATTCCTTCCAAATCAAGAAGTACAAAGAAGAAGATAAAGGAATATCCTTTGATCTTGAAGCACCACAAGTTAATCTTAACCCACATGAGATAAACTTCAATGATGGTCAAGAAGAGGAAGTTGAGGCAGAAGTAGAACAAGCCCCAATCCAGCATGAAGACCTACCTAGAGAAGTTCGGACTTACAGGGATCATCCAGTTGCAGCCATTTTGGATAATGTCCAAAATCCAATTAGAACCAGGGGATAACTTAATAGAATGATGAGCCATGTTGCCTTTTACCGACTCCAGTCGATGCGTATGCCTCCCGTGTGGTAGGCAGGGACTCCGTTGTAGAGCTGACCTCTCTCTGTCTAAAGGGAGTTAAAAAAGGTAGGGGAAAGAGTTTGTCTGTCCTACTATTTACATGTATAGGCCTGAGACAGGGAATTTGATAAGACAGGCTTGGTGTCCTTCCTTTTCTCTCTCATTAAGCCAAAGAAGTTTTAAGAGGCTGAAGGGGATGAAAGTTGGATGATGGCCGTGCAAGAAGAAGTAGATCGTTTACTAGGAATGATGTATGGGATCTAGTGGCACCTCCAAAAGGAAAGTCAATCATTGGCACCAAATGGGTATTCCGGAACAAGCTAGATGAATCCGGAGTAGTAGTAAGAAACAAGGCAAGATTGGTTGCCCAAGGCTACAATCAACAGGAAGGGAATGACTTTGAAGAAACATTTGCCCCTGTAGCAAGATTGGAGGCAATTCGGATTCTATGTGCTTTTGCATCATTCATGAGATTCACATTGTTCCAAATGGATTTCAAAAGTGCATTCCTCAATGGAGTGATCCAGGTAGAAGTGTATGTGAAGTAGCCACCTGGATTTGAAAATTCAAAAAATCCAAATCATGTCTACAAACTGAAGAAAGCCCTCTATGGATTTAAGCAAGCACCAAGAGCTTGGTATGAGAGACTCACCACATTTCTCATATCAAAGGGATATATCCGGGGAAATGCAGATACAACTCTTTCCATCAAAAAGAAGAAGGATGATATTATTCTAGTTCAAATATATGTTGATGACATCATCTTTAGAGCAACAGATGAAAAGATGTGTGAAGAATTCAACACTCAAATGTAGAAGGAATTTGAGATGTCCATGACGGGAGAACTTAATTTCTTCCTTGGTCTGCAAATCAAGCAGAGTCTGGATGGGATTTTCATAAACCAATCCAAGTATACCAAGTAGATTTTGAAGAAGTTTGAAATGGACAAAAGCAAGCCTATGTCCACTCCAATGGGATATAGTCCTATCCAAGGATTGTGAAGGAGAAGAGGTTGATAAGAAGTTATATAGAGGAATGATTGGATCACTTTTATAATTGATAGCTAGCATACCTGACATACACTATAGAGTTTGCTACTGTGCAAGATATCAAGCCAATACTAAGGATTCACATCTAAAGGCAGTGAAAAGAATCCTTAAATACCTCTTAAGAATCATTGAAGTTGGGTTATGGTATCCTAGTAATGGAGAATTCACACTTGAAGCCTTCACTGTTGCAGATTATGGTAGAGATACTCTTGAGAGGAAGAGTACATTTGGAGGTTGTCGTTTCCTTGGAGATTGCTTAGTATCATGGTATAATAAGAAGCAAACTTTAGTTGCCTTATCAACCACAGAAGCAGAATACATGGCAGCTATGAGGTGTCGATGGCTTGTGGGTCTCCCTTAGCACCTGTGTGAGAGGCGAGCCCCACTGGGGGTTTGGTTGGATTTAGGTGTGACAAAACATTTTTAGTTCAAGTTTGCACAATAAGCCGATTTTAATGAATAAAAGAATCGAGACCCAAATCTCGATACAATTAAAAGAGTCGCCACCTAAGTTGTCTACTTGGGAAAGAGTTTTGGTACGGTTCCCTCTAGGCAGGAGACTCATACCTATTGGATCAGAGATTTGGGTGTCGGATGAGTCACTTATTTCTCATTTAGTTGATTCAAAATTACATTCATCGCGTAAAACCGTTTTAGTTTTCATCATTTGGGGAATTATCACAGAAATCCTATTTCTACACTCTTTCAGAATCATTACATGCATTTACATATTACAATAAAGCACAAGCAATAAATGGGGGAATAAAAATTATGACCGGGGGAAAAATGGGGGAAATTGCAAAGAGAACCTATACATTTGTTCTAAGTTATAAAACAAAATGAAAATAAATTCCCCTACATCCACAGATGTTAGCACAATTTATAGCACACCTTAAATCAGCACTTCAACGTATTTTGTTATTAAAACACGCTTTATCTTTTTATGGGTTGATTTACCGGATTATTAATGAAAATGATCGCATGGCAAAAGGTGAATTGGGTTGATTTTTACTCAGTTAATTATGGGTTCGGGAATCTGCCTGGGGCTGGTACCCGTACAGGTACTAGGGAGGACCCATACGGGTATGGTGTACCCGTATCGGTCCTGTCTGGTCCAGACAGAAGCTCTGTTCAGTTCAGTTTATAGATTGATAGATTAATGGATCGATGGTAGGAAAAAATAAAATAAAAAGGGATTTCCTTCCGTATGAGTGTGGCGCATTGATTTGATATCTTTGGGGATATATGGTGCCAACAAGGCTTATATGGGTTAGGGCCAGACCCAAAACAAGAAATGAAAGGAACAGATATAATAGAAGGAACATGCAATAATAATAAGGAAATAATTGAGATGTGAGTCTCTTTGAAACTCAGGAGCGTTACCTTTGCGGCGTGAATCCACTTTGAGATGATCCCTTTACTGTTGAGAGAGTTCGACCAAAGTAAATGGTGAAATAGGACTATTTAGGTGAGTATTCGTATGGATGGAACCTCCCCTAAATCCTAGTGAATGAAGTTAGGAGTGAATTAAATGTGGACAAAACCTCAAAGGAAGGGTTTTCTCCCTATTTTATACATCCTATACCCCCGCTATACCATTTCTATACCTATAAAAATTGCTAGAGTTTTAGTACATTTTTTTATATGAGAAGTGTTCATCTAAAATGTGAATAGAAGGGCCCTATTTATAGGGGAAAGGAGGTCTGAACGCAATAAATCGTGTTCATGACCTGCCTTTTCCCCGAAATAGGAAAGGATTCCTTTCCAAAAGAGCCTGTTTAGGCAACAAGAGTACCCATACGGGTCATCCCCAGGCGTATGGAAGGGATGACCCGTACGGGTCTGCCAGTGGATCTGTACCACCAAGCAGCACCCGTACGGGTCCCTAAAGGCAGACTAGGTCTCCTAACTTTAGCCAAACTCAACTCTGCAGTAGTAGGAACACCTCTGATGGACAACACCTGAAAGACATTGCATCATATAGCTCTCATCATCATTTTGGGAGAAGGATCATTAAAATTCAGTGCTCATAGACTGCCCCTCATGGGATCACTGTAGATACAGATCTGTATGATCTCACGATGAGAGCGAGGGTTTAGAAATTATACCTGAGGTGATGGCATGGGCGAGTTCCTTTCTTGAGGTGGACTCCTTTCCTGGGGGTGCCTTTCCTAAGGCAGACGAATTTCCTTTGCAAATACGTATCCCTTTCTTGAGGAAAATGACTTTTCTTGCTGATGCGTATCCCTTTCTTGAGACGGATGACTTTCCTTTGCTGATGTGTTTCCCTTTCTTGAGGCAAATGACTTTCCTTTATCAATGTGTATCCCTTTCTTGAGGCGGATGACTTTCCTTTTGCTACTGCGTATCCTTTTCTTGAGGCGGATGACTTTCCTTTGCTGATGCGTATCCCTTTCCTGAGGTGGATCACTTTTCTTTTGCTACAGCACATATCCCTAGTGACTTTGCTTGGGGAAGGTGCGTATCCCTTTTTTAAGGTGGATCGACTTTTGTGACTGATGATTTCTCTAGGGAAGATATATGAATCCATTTCCTGAGGCGGATGACTCTCCTGGCTACTATATCCCTTTCTTAAGGCGGATGACTTTCCTGCTGGGGGATTTTGAATAACCTGAAAAGGGGCAACAATCAAACACCGAGTCAGTTGTTGTCTAAGTAGAGTCCTCTTTGTCCTTAATTGACTTTTGTGAAAACAAAAATATTTTTGCTTCTTCAATTAAGAATAAAGAAGTGTGGATGCGATAAACTAAAAATTATGTGAAGGAAATGTCGAGTTTGGCCTGATTGACATTTATTTTGCCACCGTGGAATGCTCCTAGGGTGAGTGCCCCTAGGATCTAACAAATCCACTACTGGGAAGTAGGGGGATTTCTCTGGGTCAGTGGGGGAGTGCCCTTAAGACCTGATGATTCTGTTAGTGGGAAATGGGGGGATGCCCCTAGATCGGATGGGGGGATGCCCTTGGATTGATGGGGGGGGTTGCCCTTGGATCTGATTCCGCTACTGGGAAGTGGGAGGATGTACGTGGATCAGTGGGGGATGCCCCTAGATCGGTGAGAGGTTGCCCATAGATCTGATTCTGCTACTAGTTAGTAAGGGGATGTCCCTGGATTGAATGCTTATGCTGGGGAATGACCCTAGAGTGATTTCTTGGCTAGGGAGAGTGTTGAAAAACAATGATATGAAATCACAATTAGATTAAAATATCTAGATCAGGTTTGAAAGAAACAAAAACTTGAAGAAAAGTATCTCCGAAATCCAAATAAAAGCATCCGGACAAAATCCAGCTACAAGATCATCCATTGAAGACATCAAGTACCTAAGCATATACTGGAATCATCAAGATAAAGTATAGAAAGGAAACAAATTTTAATCTCTCCAGACTAGCATCCAGAAGAACTGATTGCACTAACTCTAGAAGAAGACAGATCTAGAGATTTTGAGTCTGAGAGCATTCGAAAGACTCAGATATCAAGACAATGGGAAAAGTTTCAAAGACAACTTTTCCCTCCACATTTTTGGTCTACATAGTCAAAGATCCTTTCCCCTCATACAAGATAAAAGAGACAGCTTGCACTTCTCAGAAAAAGGACAAAAGGACTAACACCGGACAGAAAAAGTTAACAACTTTTTCACCTAGACCAACAAGGAGTCGCGTGGAGCTCACACCAAAAAGTTACTGATATAAAAGTTGGTGTGACACTAAAATGCAAGGAAAACGATCAATGGCATCTTTTCAGCCTCAATCCCAAGAATTCAAATGGGTCAAATTACTATCTAACGAATTAATCAACGGCTCCAGAAGTGCCACATCTTACCTAATAAACGGTGAAGAATTGAGCTACAACTCACCAACCCACAACGGCTACATTTATGATCCAAGCCTATAAAAGGGAAGCTTCACAAGTTGAGAAGGTGCTGGTTGACTTGAGATAGCAATTAACAAAGAGAATTCGCAAGAAGCAATTGGAAATTCATCCCTCCAAGAATTAAACAATTCCAAATCAGTTTGTAAGGATTCCTAAGTGAGTTATAAGATTGGGATATAGCTTGAAGTAGGTGCTTTGAGTGGGATCTCCCTGTAGGACTCAGCTTAGATTTGGGGTAGAAGTCTAAGTGGTATATCCTGCTAAAGACAAAAGGACTCAGCTAGGAGTTAGTGCTTCTAGTGGTATATCCTACATCCGGAAGGGGTTACCATCCGGAGACAACCTGTAAGGCTTGAATCTTGCAAGTTGGAAAGGAATTCACTAGTGGATAAGCTCGGAGGAAGGAAACTCTGGGGACTGGACGTAGGCAAGGCCAAATCAGTATAAATCACTGTGTTGATTTTCTTTCGTTTACTTACTCTATTATATTGTCATATTTGCATTGTCCGGATCCACCCTCCAGATCATAATCAAACACGCTACACTTAGACTTGTTAACATCTATTAATTCCATGAAAAAGGGTCTTTCACCCCCCTCTGACCTTATATAAACCCTCACAGGGACCAACAAGAGGTATTAGAGCAAGTACTCAAAATTAGAGATCTAACAATCTCTAGCTAAAGGTCCAAATTTTAATTCAAACATCAAAATGAGTTTCCAAAACTCACAACTCCTTCCCGAGGGTATGTCCATTACCCGTCCTCCACTCTTCAATGGTGATCACTATACATTCTAGAAAAACCGAATGAAGAACTTCAATCAAGCACAAAGCATGCAAGCATGGTTGGTCATCAAGGATGGCCCGTATGAGCCTACTCATGAAGTAGAGGGTATGATCACCCGAAAGCCATCACGCTCATGGGATTAGAATGATTTTAAAAAATTGCGTGAAAATGCAAATGTTATTAATATGCTTCACTATACTCTTAGTGCAACAAAATTTAATAGGATATCTGGATATGAGACTGCAAAGAAGATCTGGGAGAAGCTGGAGGTAACCTATGAAGGAATAAATAAAGTGAAAGAAGAAAAAATTGATCTACTCCAGCAAAAACTTGAACCCTTCATGATGGAGCCAAAAGAATCTATCAGCAGCTTGAACACTAGATATACCAATCTAGTGAATGAGATAAAAAGGCTAAAAAAGGAAATCTCTAAAGTAGAAATGGTGAAGAAGGTGCTTTGGAGTCTTGCCAAGGAATAGGATAATAAGAAGACTACCATTGAGGAAGCTCATGACTTAAATGTTTATAGTTATGATGAGCTCATTGGCAATCTCTTAAATCAAGAGCTATCTTTGGAGAGATATAGTCAATAGGAGAAGAAGCCTGAAGAAAAGAAGAAAGCTATTACACTTAAGGCAGAATCCACCGGATCAGCCTCATCCGGAGAAGAAGAGCAAGTCACAGAACCCCAAAGTACCAAGGAGCAACTAGCTCTATTAACTAGACAACTCAACATATTTATACTAAAGAAAGAAAAGAGGAAGTCCAGAAAATTTTAATCCCGAAGACCAAGAGAAGGCACATCTAGAAGAGACATGCCTAGAAGGAATCCAAAAGACAAGAAGGATCCGAAAAAAGAAGCTGCCTGTTTTGAATGTGGGGAGAAAGGCCACTTCAGAACAAAATGCCCTAAGCTTAAAAGAACCAAGAAACACAAGAAGAAGGAAATGGTGGCTACCTAGAGCAACAGTGAGGAAAGTAGTAGCTCCTCTTCAATAGAAGAAGAAGAGACTACCAACTGTGTATTCATGGCACTGACTGATTTGGAAGCAGAGTAATCTAGAAAGAATGCCTCTAAGCAAGAAATAGTGCAAATTAAAGAATTAGAATCAGAAATAACAAATACTGAGGTCAACTCTTATTCTAATTCTGCTTCTAACTATGATCTTACTAGAGCTTTAGCTATTGTGATCAAGAGTGTGAAGAAGAACACCAAAGCAATCAAGTCCTTAAGAAGGCAAGTGTTGGAAATCGCTGAAGACAATGAAGCATTGGCACAAGATGTTAACTTAATCAGAACTACAAAACACATTGATGAAGTTGAAGAAAACTTCCTAAGAAATCAAGTACAGATATTAATTGCTAATTTGATAGGGTTAGATAGGGAGCTAACCCTAATAAAGGAAGCATCCAAAAGGAGATCAAACCCTCCTCAACCAAGAAGGAATCCAAGGAAGAATACACAAAGAATCAACACTAAGCTGCCAAAGGAAATCCAAAGTCGTCAAATCAAAAATTGAAGGAGATTAGCATGAAACCTCAGGCCCAAAGATATACTGCTGCACAAAAAGGAAAGGCTAAGGCAGTATGCAATCAGAAACTTGGCAACCAGATGAGGAATTATGCAGCAGAAGTTGCACCTCCAACCAGCTTTGAGACATATTCCGAACCACCCACAAGTGTACAAAAAGCTAGATATAGAGGGAACTATGGAAAGGAGGATCTAGAAAAGATAAAAAAGAAGCAAAAGTAGAAAAGACCCATCTCAGGGTGCAGGTTTTGTGGGAAAAACAATCATATTACTAAATTATGTAGATTAAAAAATGGTTATTATGATGTTAATCCTTGGCCTGAGATGGTTATTAACCAGAGAGGACCCAAATCTGATTGGGTACCAAAACCCACTTGATCTATTTTGCAGGTATGCCTTAGATCCATAGTAGATCAACACACTTGGTACATTGATAGTGGATGCTCAAGGCACATTACAGGCGATGAGGAGGTCTTCATCACATTAACCCGAAAGAAGGAGGCAAAGTGAGCTTTGGAGATAATCAGAAAGGGCAGATCATTGGACATGGGATTATTGGATCTGAATTGAAGATAGAAGATGTCTCACTGGTTGATGGACTGAAGTTCAACTTACTCAATGTAGCCCAACTTTGTGACAAAGGAAGAAAAGTCACATTCGATTCCGGAGGCTGCTCAATTTAAGATAGTAAGTCTAATCAACTTATTCTTTATGCACCTAGAGTTAATAATGTCTACTCTGTTAATATTAAAAATGAGAAAATGAATATTTGCTTGGTGTCTAAAGAGGAAGAATCATGGCAATGGCACTGAAGGTTGGGATATGTTAGCATGAACCTCCTGTCCAAACTAGCCAAAAAGGAATTGGTAGTGGGTTTGCCTAAGGTTTCTTTTGATTAGGATCATCTATGCACTTCATGTCAACTAGGTAAACAGCATAAGAAAAGTTTCCCTTCCATCTCCTACATTCCTTCCAAAAGAGTACTTGACTTCTTACACATAGACCTCTTTGGTCCAATTAAACCATTGAGTTTAGGTAAAAGAGAATACACCATGGTTATTGTGGATGATTATTCTCGATATACCTGGGTTCTCTTGCTAGCAAGCAAAGATGAAACCTTTAACTAATTCTTAAAAACATTCATCCGGATAGAAGTAGAACAGGGCATAAGCATTGCACACATCTGGAGTGATAATGGTGATGAGTTCAAAAATAGGTATTTTGCTGAATTTTGTGACTCAAAGGGCATTGAACATAACTTTTCTGCCCCTCACACCCCTCAGCAAAATGGAGTTGTTGAGAGAAAAAATAGAACCTTAGTTGAAATGGCTTGAATAATGCCAAGTGAGAATTGTTTGCCAAAATATTCCTAGGGTGAGGCCATGAACACAACATGCTTTATTTTGAATAGAGATCTCATTAGAAAGACCATAGAAAAGACCCCTTATGAAATCTAGAAGGGAAGAAAACCCAAAATTGGGTATTTCAAGGCATTTGGATGTAAATGTTACATCCTGAATGATAGAGAGCAATTAGGAAAATTTGATCCTAAATCTAATGAATCAATTTTCCTTGGCTACTCAACACATAGTAAGGCTTACAGAGTCTTCAACAAATGAACCCAAACTATGGTAGAGTCTATGCATATAGATTTCGATGAGACTAATCATGCAGGTAAGGGAAATTTCACTTCAAAAGATCCAATTTCGAAAGCTAAAAAATCTGGAGAAAAGAAGGAAGCAGAAACTCCTGATTCATTCCAAATCAAGCAGTACAAAGAAGAAGATGAAGGAATATCCTTTTATCCAGAAGTACAACAAGTTAATCTCAGCCCACAAGAGATTGACTTCAATAAAGGTTAAGAAGAAGTAGTTGAGGCAGAAGTAGGACAAGTTCCAATCCAATATAAAGATCTACCAAGAGAACTCCGAACTCACAAAGATCATCCAATTACAGCCATTTTGGATAATGTCCAAAATCCAGTAAGAACCAGAGGATAACTAAACTGAATGATGAGCCATGTTACATTTGTCTCCCTCATTGAGCCAAAGAAATTTCAAGATGCTGAAGGAGATGAGAGTTGGATGATGGCAATGCAAGAAGGGCCAAATCAATTCACTAGGAATGATGTATGGGATCTAGTACCACCTCCCAAAGGTAAATCAATCACTGGCACCAAATGGGTGTTCCAGAATAACCTTGATGAATCCAGAGCTGTGGTGAGAAATAAGGCAAGATTAGTTGCCCAAGGCTACAACCAGCAAGAAGGAATTAATTTTGAAGAAACCATTTCCCCTGTAGCAAGACTGGAAGCAATCCGGATTCTATGTATTTTTGCATCATTTATGGGATTCACATTTTTTCAAATGGATGTCAAAAGTGCATTCCTAAATGGAGTTATCTAGGAAGAAGTCTATGTAAAGCAGCCACATGGATTTGAAGATTCAAAGCATCCGGATCATGTCTACAAACTAAAGAAAGCTCTATATGGATTGAAGCAAGCACCAAGAGCTTGGTATGAGAGACTCACTACATTCACCATATCCAAGGGGTACATTTGGAGCAAAGCAGATACAACTTTATTCATCAAGAAGAAGAAGAATGATATTATCCTAGTCCAAATTTATGTGGATGATATCATATTTGGAGCAACAAATGAGAAGATGTGTGATGAATTCAGCTCTCAAATGGAAGGAATTTGAGATGTCCATGATGGGAGAACTCAATTTCTTCCTTGGTTTACAGATCAAACAAAGTTCGGATGGAATCTTCATCAATCAATCCAAGTACACCAAGGAAATTCTAAAGAAGTTTGAGATGGACAAAAGCAAGCCTATGTCCACTCTAATGGGATCAGATACAATCCTATCCAAGGATTGTAAAGGAGAAGATGTTGATCAAAGCTCTATAGAGGGATGATTGGTTCACTTCTATACCTGACAGCTAGCAGGCTTGATATACACTATGTAGTTTGCTACTGTGCAAGGTATCAAGCTAATCCTAAGGACTCTCATCTCAAGGCAGTAAAGAGGATTCTCAGATACCTCCCAGGAACCATTAAAGTTGGGCTATGGTACCCCAGTAATGGAAATTTCACACTCCAAGGTTTCACTGATGCAGACTATGGAAGAGATACTCTTGAAAGGAAGAGCACATTAGAGGTAGCCACTTCCTTGGAGATTGCTTGGTGTCATGGTACAGCAAGAAGTAAACTTCAGTTGCTTTATCAACTACATAGCAGAATATATGGTAGCTAGAAGTTGTGTAGCTTAACTCCTTTAGATCAAGCAATAGCTAAAAGATTATGGAGTTTAATCTGGATGTGTGGATGTGATATGTGACAGTAAAAGTGCCATCCATGTATTAAAGAATCCAGTACTCCGTAGCAGGATGAAGCATGTAAACATAAGGCATCATTTCATTCGGGATCATGTGATGAAAAAGGATGTTACCTTGGTATACATTCCAACCAATGAGCAAAGAGCAGATATCTTTACTAAGCCATTAAGTAAAGATCAATTTGGCAAGCTAAGAGAATCAATTGGTATATCTAATCCAATTTGAAGAAAATTTGGAAGATAGTTCAGAATTAATTTGGATCCTTCGCTAATTGATGATCTAGAAGAGAGGCAGCATTGAAGAAATATCTATTCCAAAAGAAAGTGTGCAGTGTCAGCAGACAAGACATGACATATGACAGAAAAAGCACTAAAAAGTAACTGTTACTTTTTGAATTTCAAACGTTTATTGGGTGTTACACGTGCAGTAAATTCAACAGTTGGCTTTCAAATAAACCGTTCCCATTCTCCGGTTAAACTGAATTTACCTCTCTCCTCCAAAATTAACTACCATGTCATCAATCCAGTTAACTTTAACTACGTTCGGATTACTAAAATACCCTCACTTTGAAAATCCTATATAAACCCCTCTAAAATTACCCTTCTTCTTCATGCGAGCAACTACCTTACTGTTACTCTGTAAATTTCAAAACGTAGAAACCTAATTTTCTTCAAATTCTTCTCAAATGGCTGCCATCATGACAGAAGAAGGAATTCAAATGCTTTATATAAGAAACATCTTTACAGAATTCGATCTGAAAGATGAGGATTCCAAACCCCTGAACCTAAAAACAAGTGATTTCGTCGTTCCCACTGATTTTCTAGGCTATAACTTCCTTTTTGTAACTGATCCCTACTCTAGGCTAATTGAGGATCAGCACTTGAAAGACTTCCTTAAGATAAATTGCCCAATATGCCCAGATTTAGTCAGGGAATTTTATGACAACTTAAGAGCCAACGAGCATTTTGATGCCCTGTGAACCAAGGTTCAAGGGAAAGAGATAACCATCACTTATGATTTCTTCGAGAACTCCCTCAATATGAAGAACAATGGAGTTTTGATGAGAGCGGATGGAGATGAGAAGTAAAGTATGATCCGGAAATGTGGCTTCCTACTAGATACTTTGGGGATAAGTTCTCCATCTACTGGCCATAAGCACCAAGATATCTCCAGCACGTGCTTGCAAAATTAGTGCTCATCCGAAAGGGATCACTCACAACCGTTTCCAGTTTCTAACACTACATACTAAAGCACTGGGTAAAATGCAGAGAGGTTAACATGCCAGTGCTAATAATTCACTACTTGAAGCAGCATAGAAATTCCCACGAGGCACTAATCACCGGGATCCTTCAAGCCCATGAGGTTGACTTCTATGGATTTAAAGGGGTAAATGGAAAAGAAATCTTGGAGAAAAACTTCAAGAAATTAAGTTGTGGGGAAACAAGGAATGAAGAGAAAGCCATAAAGCTCCAGGATGAGAAGAAGAGCAGAGTAAGGAAAGCTACCAATTCGGATGCAATTGCTCCTAAGAAGCCAAGAAACGCTAAGCCAAAAGTCCAACAACAATTGGCCTTGGTTCCAGTAGAAGAGGAAGCTGATGAGGATGCTCAAACGATTACCCAGCTGCTAAACAAACCTCTATAATAGCCTAAGAAGAGGAGTAGGCTGATTAAGGTAGCTGATAAGGTGAAAAGGCCAGTATGCGAAATAGAGGCAAGAGAGACTATTGCAGTGGCTGCTGCTGCTGCTATCAGAAAAGGATACCAAAAGGGGAAGAAAAGAAATATAAAAGATATCCTAACAGAGGAGCAGGAATCTAAAAATGAGGAAATAGAGGATGAGCTTCCCATTCCTAAGAAGTAATTCACCCAGAAGGGGTGTACTTTTGATGAAGCTGTAGAGGCCTAAAAAGCTCAAACACACTAAAAGAAGAAGGCCAAGAAGCCTGCAGGCATAATTATTAATGAGGAAGGTACTAGGAGGGTAGTAGTGGAAGAATTGACTAAGGCCAAAGTCTTAAAGGGCAAACATGTGCCTGGATCGAATGAAGATATACTTCTAGAGGATCCTCGGTATAAGGACATGATGGCATCAGTTGCAAAAAATATCCAGATCAATAAACTGATAATAGAATGTCCCGGTGGCTCTTCCATTGTTTAACCTATACACATTGATCTAGTGGATATGGAAGTAATGGCCCGAGAATCAAAAGCTGACAATTTCCCTTTTTTACCTAGATCCGAACCCCTTCTGGATAATCTACTATATGTAGGAGATGAAACCACTGCTGAGAAAAGTCCTGTAAAGGCAAATGAAGAGGGCATTGAGGACATTTCCAATGCACCCGGGGGAGATGTTGTAAGTCCTATTAAGACATTAGAAGGGGCAACTGAGGACATTGCTAGTCATCTAGGGGTTATGGAGGACGAAGCAAGAAGAGAAGACCAAGCCAATCAGATTCCGGATCAGCATATAAGTGAGGTAACTCCTAACACAGTTTCTGTTGATATTAATGCTGACATTGTTGGCGATGATGACACGGAGGAAGTAATAGAGGACAACTTAGCTATACACTCCCAAGAGGTAGCTAAAGAATTACTGCCTAACTCGGATCACATTATTTCGGAGGGGAGATAGGGTCTGAGATCTGAAGGGAACACTTCTAAAGTAGACCCTAAGGGCAAGGTTGGTCTGGGGGAACTGTTGGAAGAGAAGAAGGATGAGAGGTCTGGAGAAATGGAAGAAGAAGCAGAAGATAGCAATGGCTCTTCCGGCTCATATGGAGATGATTCTTTCAACTCATCCGGAGACAGATTCCCTCCAGCTGCTAAACCATACTATTCGATAAAAGTCTCCGATAAAGCTTTCCAGTTTTCGGTCACTTCATCTGATAGAGTGTTGTACCACTCTGACCTTATCACTTAACTTTCTGATTCTCATAAACCTCTGATAGGTGGTGTTGTGAGATTGAGGCGGATTGGTTCCCTTATACTTCACTATGCTAGGTATACTAAAGTTTTCAAGGACCCAATCCTCCTCTCTAGCGGTTTGAACTGATAGTGACAGCGACTGAGAGCTAGGATTGGCAGCCAGCAATTTCAAAAGAAGATCACGCAATTCCCCGGACAAGGATAACCCCTCTGATTAAGTAACCACACCCAAGGGTAAGCTTGTCGATTGAGGAAAGGCTGTCCCCTTGGGTGTGACCACAAAATTGGGGGTTGGGCCAGATGCCCCAAACTAAAACGAAGGTGGCACAAATCCCTGACTAGGCTGAGCAAACTGATTGATGGCCAATAAAACCACTGTACCCACCGACTGGAATGACTGGCTAACTGAACCAAACGGACCCAAAGAACCCAACTGACCAAACAGACTGGAAGAATCCCCGCGAGTCCACACAGGCGACAACTGAAATTGAGTGAACAGATTATGAGTGATCCCCTATACTTGTTCACTAATCACTGCATTCACTACTAGAACACTGACAGGCGCGGTATAAGGAGCATTGGCCATTCTCTTCTCAGCCATGATTGCCCTGATGGAGGCCAACATCTTATCATTCATTCGGTCCAAAACTGATTACTTCTCAAGTACTATAAGATGGCATTTACGATCTTTGACCCAACCTCGGCCCTTGATGGATTTGCCTCTTCACCAGTAGCAACATCCTCAACATTAACATCAATTTGGCCCTCTGGAGTCAGGATACGAGACATCCCCTCAAGATGATAGGCAAAAAGATCAATCAGAGTAAACTGACTGCTGGATGAAATACCCGTAGATGAAGACTGAGCAACCTTTAATGGAACTGGAAGAGCCAAAATGCGAGTCAAACAGATCTGGGAACATTGCCAACCTCTTTTTATTTGAGGTTTGGTTTTGGCTGAGGTGATAACCAAGAAATTAGTACATGCATGGGATATGGTACGCATGCATAAATTACAACGATGCATGGTGGGGTTAATCATAAGGGTATGTAACACAACACATGCTAATCGATTAGTTCTGTCCTTATTTCTCCCACCGAGTCTGAGGGTATTCTTCCTTAATCTAATCTTACATAGAAATCAGGGTACCTAGAGGGTAAAATTCCATGGCTTTCGATAAAAATGGTGTAGGGACATATCGAAAGTTGATGTAGAAGGTTCCCATCGCATCAAGCCTCTTTTGGAGAGAGATGGCAATGAGTGCTCCACCCAATAAGGTGTACCCAATATCCCTAGTGGTTATAGGTATCACCGTTGTGAGTGTCACAAAAATAATAAGGCACCCTATCCTAGCGCTAGAAGAAGAGTGCATCTAACTAAAGAGAGAAGGAGATGAGAAAATAGAGTGTGATAATTTTCCCAAATGATGAAAAAGAAAATGGGTTGAATCAAGTAAATGATTTTCGGTGCTCATCTTAATCTTTTAAGCTTTTAAAACAAACCAAAATTTTATAAGTTAAAAGATTAATTCCCCAGCAGAGTCACCACTGTGGGGGTGTCGTTGACGTATGGGTGTCCCTTAGCGTCTGTGTGAGAGGCACGACCCACTGGGGGTTTGGTTGGATTTAGGCATGACAAAACATTTTTAGTTCAAGTTTGCACAATAAGCTGATTTTAATGAATAAAAGAATCGAGACCCAAATCTCGATACAATTAATAGAGTCACCACCCAAGATGTCTACTTGGGAAAGAGTTTTAGTACGGTTCTCTCTGGCCGGGAGACTCATACCTATTGGATCAGAGATTCAGGTATCGGATGAGTCACTTATTTCTCATTTAGTTGATTCAAAATTACATTCACTGTATAAAACCATTTTAGTTTTCATTATTTGGGGAATTATCACAGAAATCCTATTTCTACACTCTTTCACACTTGTTACATGCGTTTACATATTGTAATAAATCACAAGCAATAAATGGGGGAATAAAAATTACAACCGGGGGAAAAATGGGGGAAATTGCGAAGAGAACCTATACATTTGTTCTAAGTTATAAAACAAAATGAAAATAAATTCCCCTGCATCCATAGATGTTAGCACAGTTTATAGCACACTATAAATAAGTACTTCAGCGTATTTTGTTGTTAAAACACGTTTTATCTTTTTGTGGGTTGATTTACCGGATTATTAATGAAAATGATCGCATGGCAAATGGTGAGTTGGGTTGATTTTTACTCAATTAATTATGGGTTCGGGAATCTGCCTGGGGATGGTACCCGTACGGGTGGGTGGGACCCGTACGGGGCACCAGGGAGGACCCGTACAGGTATGGTGTACCCGTATGGGTCCTGTCTGGTCCAGACAAAAGCTCTGTTCAGTTCAGTTTACAAATTAATATATTAATGGATCGATGGCAGAAAAAAATAAAATAAAAAGGGATTTCCTTTCATATAAGTATGGCGCACCGATTTGTTATCTTTAGGGATATATGGTGCCAAGAAGGCATATACGGGTTAGGACCAGACCCGAAACAAGAAATGAAAGGAACAAATATAATAGAAGGAACAAGCAACTATAACAAGGAAATAATAGAGATGTGAGTCTCTTTGAAACTCAGGAGCATTACCTTTGCAGCGTGAATCCACTTTGAGATGATCCCTTTACTGTTGAGAGAATCTGGCCAATGTAGATGGTGAAATAGGACTATTTAGATGAGTATTTGTATGAACAGAACCTCCCCTAAATCCTAGTGAATGAAGTTAGGAATGAATAAAATGTGGACAAAACCTCAAAGGAAGGGTTTTCTCCCTATTTTATACCTCCTATACCCTCGCTATACCTTTTCTATACCTATAGAAATTGCTAGAGTTTTAGTATATTTTTGACATGAGAAGTGTCGGCCCTATTTATAGGGGAAAGGAGGTCTGAATGCAATAAATCGCATTCATGACCTGGCTTTTCCCAAAATAGGAAAGGATTCCCTTCCAAAAGAGCCTGTTTATACAACAAGAGTACCCGTACGGGTGGGGCCCTACCCATACGGGTACTAGGGGACCGGTACGGGTCCCCCCAAGAGTATGGAAGGGATGACCTATACGAGTCTGCCAGTGGATCCGTACCACCAAGCAGCACCCATACGGGTCCCTAATGGCAGACTAGGTCTCCTAACTTCGGCCAAACTCAACTCTATAGTAGTAAGAACACCTCTGATGGACAACACCTGAAATACATTGCATCATATAGCTCTCATCGTCGTTTCGTGAGAAGGATCGTTAAAATCTAGTGCTCACAGCAGCAGGAAGTTGTGTAGCTCAACTCCTATGGATCAAGCAACAACTAGAAGGTTATGGAGTCCAATCCGGATGTGTGGATGTAATGTGTGACAACAAAAGTGTCATTGATGTGTCAAAAAATCTAGTTTTCCATAGTAGGATGAAACATGTTAACATCAAGTATCATTTTATGTGGGATCATGTGATGAAGAAAGATGTTGCATTGATTTACATACCAACCAATAAGCAAAGGGTAGACATCTATACTAAGCCATTGAGTAAAGATCAATTTGTTAAGCTAAGGGAGTCAATTAGAATGTCTAATCCAATTTAAAGAGAATCCAGAAGATAGTATAATGTTAATTTGGATTTTTGGCAAAACACGGAATCCGGAAGTAAAGAAGAAATAAAGCCAGCTCTGCTCCGGAGAAGAATGTTGCCACATCAGTGGACAGAAAGGACACATGGTAGTAAAAGCGCTGAAAAGTAACTGTTCTTTTTTGAATTTCAAACGTCTATTGGGAGTTACACGCACGGTAAATTTAACTGCTGTTTTAAAAAATAAACTGTTCCAATTCTCTGGTTAAACGAAATTTACCTCTCTCCTAAATTTTAACCTGCCATTAACGACATTCGGATTACCATTCTACCCTTGCTTTGGAAATTCTATATAAACCCCCTAATTTGCCCTTCTTCCTTACGCGAGCAACTTACTACTGTTACTCTGCACAAGTTAAATTCCAAACCTAAAAACTCCTTCAATAACTCAAATGGTAGCCATAATGCTAAATAACCAAATTCACATGCTCCCATAAAGAAACATCATTGAAGAATCTGGTCTTAATGAGAAAGAATTTACACCCATCAACCTTAACCCTTCAGACTCTGTAGTTCCCGCGGACTACTTGAGAGAGAACTTCTTGTTTGAAACAGATCCCTACTCGAAACTTATTGAAGATCAACATTTGGGCGCTTTCATCAAGATCAAATGCCCCACCTATCCTGATTTGGTGCGAGAATTTTACAACAATTTGAGAGTACATACCTTTCACAACGCTCGTAGAACAAAGGTGCACGGGAAGGAAATCACCATCACTCCTGATTTCTTTGAAAAGTTTCTAAATATGAAGAATGATGGTGTTCAGCTTAGAATTGATAGGGATGAACAACAAGTAAAGTATGAACCCAAAATGTGGCTGCATCCAAATTACTTTGGGGACAAATTCTTTACATACTTTCGGGAAGTGCCAAGATTTCTCCACCACGCACTTGCCAAGCTGGTTCTAATCCGGAAGGGCTCTCTTACCATAGTATCCTCTTTCCAGCACTGCATATTACAACACTGGGTGGAGAGTAGGGTTGTAAACATGCCGGTGTTGATCATCCACTACCTAAGGCAGCACAAGAACTCTCATGGTACTCTTATCACCAGAATTTTTGGTAGCAAATGAAGTTAGTGTCTCGTGATTCTAGGCTGTCAATGGAAAAGAAATCCTGGAGAAAAATTTCAGAAAGCTGAGCTTCGGAGAAACCTGGAATGAGGAAAAAGCCAAAAAGCTAAGGGATGAGAAGAAAACCAGGGGTAGGAAGGCAGTTGATCCGGTTGTAGAGGCTCCGGTTCCAAAAAGGGCTAGAACCACCAAGCCAAGAGCACTACCGGATCTTTCAATAGTTCTGGTGGAAGAAATTGATGAGGACACTCGAACCCCCACTCAATTGCTAAAAAAGAGCCTAGAGAAGCCAAAGTCAAGGAGAAGATTGATAAAAGATACAGAAAAGAAAAGAAAAATTGCAAAGATCCTAGAGGTTGTGGTAGATGATGAGGAGACAGAGGATGAGGCTCCGGTACCCAAAAAGTAGTTCACAAGAAAAGGGTGCACATTTGATGAGCCTATGGCAGCCCAAAAGAGCAAAGCTAAGAAACCTGCGGGCATCGTGATTGATGAGGATGCGGCTAAAAGGGCAGAAGATGAAAAATTGGCTAAGGCCAGCACAACAAAGGGGAAGAATGTGCCCGAATCTATTGAGGAAGTCACTCCGAATGATCCTCAGTATGAGATCATAAGAGAAGCTATGAAGGACAATGATAGAATCAATAAGCTCAGAATAGAAGGTCTCAGAGATTCTTTTGGAGCCCAAACCATTCTCATTGATCCATTATATATGGCAATAATTGCCCGAGATCCGGAAGATGACAATTTTCCATTCATGCTCAGAATCGAACCACTTCCAAAAAACTTGCTTAATCCGGAAGCTGAGACTACCAAGGAAGTAAGAACTAAAAATGCAAATGGACAGGGTGTTGAGGACATTAATAACACGCCTAGAGGAGTAAATAAAAGTCCTGAAAAGGCATGTGAAAGGATGACTGAGGACATTTCCAGTCATCTATGGGTTATAGAATTGGAAGAAAGAAGATAAGAAGCAGCTGATCAGGATCAAACACCAATCGATGAGGTAATTCCTGACACTGTTTCATTTAATGTTAATGCTAACACTTCTGCTGCTGTTGAAATAGCAGATGCTACAGAGGATAACTTAGATACACATACTCTAAGTGTATCTAAGGAACAAGGGTCCAACCCGAAACACACCATTTTAAAGGAAGGACTTGGTCTAGGTTTCCAAGGGCACACTCCTAGAGTGGACTCAAGGGGTGAGGCCAATCCGGGGGAATGGTTGGAAGAGAATAAAGGAGGAGAAGAAGAAGAATCCATTGGAGAAGAATCATCCGGATATAATGAGACTAGAAGCAACTCCCGATCTAAATCCCCTCCTCTTGCTAGTCCCATCAGAATACCAATCTTTAGCATCAATCAAACCAGAGCCAAAAAGATAACAGCTAAAAATCCTTCAAGAGGCTACCCATGAGGAACATAAAGAGAGCTACATTAAGCAAAGTCTCCGAAACATATGTAAGCATCTCAAATCTATGGAGACAGTACTACTGCAACAATTCTCGCCTCCAGATTTGAAGGATGAAATAAGGTAGTTAAAAGGGAGTTGTTAGCACGGTCTGCTCGGCCCGATGAGGATTTATACCTATTTCAATCAGCGATTAGACACGGGAGCCAAGAAGGACCGAATTATCATAAAAAATCCAAAAATCCCAAAAATTCCCTTTCGCCATAATATTCCAAGTTGCATCCTAAAATGCTTGAAATCCATTTCCGAATAATCAAAATAATTGAACTGTCAAACAGTAAAACTGTCTAATTATCTATGAATAGTAAAAAATCGTATATGATCAAGATTTTGCGGGATTTAAAGCAAGATTTTGTCAGATAGGTAAGTAGTCCGCCAGCTAATTACCTATTTAATTAGCCCACCAGCTAATTACCACCCTTCAATAAATAAGGGAGCTTCCCCCCTCATTTTCACAAATCAAAACCGCCCCAAATACCCATTTACGCCATTTTCATTTCGGGAGTCCTAAAAGCCCCGACACTCTACCAAAACACTTTCGAATCCGAGCTCTATTATCGACATTCAGTATAAGCTCATTATCTGGTCTTTTTAGATCAAGATCTCATAGTGATCTTTGGTCTAAAAACGACTCAATCTCTCAAAAACCCCTCATTTTCCTTTAGAAATAATCCAAGATTATAGCCATAGCTTAGGTTAAATCTATTTTCCAACAAAATTACAATCTTTGACAACTTCGGTCCTGCATCGGCTCTCACGTCATCCTATATAGATGAAAAGGTGACTGAGGGTAATTGGCTCTAAGCCCTACTTTAATATTTATTTTTATTACTTTTATTATCACATATTGCATTCCATTTCTTTGGTTAAGTGAGCCACTGATGCCACTTAAACTATAATATGTGTAAATAAGCTCGCAGGTATGGATAAACATCCAGAATGTGAGGAAACTCTATCAGAGTTTCCGGGCCAAGACCCAAATGCTGCCGTTACTCTGCCGAAAATTCGGTAGAAAATATCAATTTATTAAACCGTTATAATTAGGGGAGAGCAAAAAAACGGAAAATCGTACCAAACCGACACAAACCGAACCAAACTTATTCGGTTCGATTTTCAGTTTATATATTTTCATTAGTTCGGTTTTCGATTCGGTTCCTTTTTTTGGTCAAAAACCGAACAAATCGAAAACTGAACCGAATTGGATTTTTTTTATTTTTTATATTTTTAGTTCAATTTACATTTTATAGTTGACAATAAAGCTTTTTTTTTCCAATTAACAACAATGTATTTGTGTAGAAAGATATTTATGTTGATTTTTAGTCATTTTATATATTAAGTTTACATTTAAAAAATAAAAAATTAATAAAAAAATTTATTTGGTTTAAAATCGAACCGAATTGAACCAAATCGAAATAATTCGTTCGGTTCTTACATTTTGTCTCTTTGACTCTCGGTTCGGTAAAATTCAATTTGGTTCAATTTTTGAACCGAACCGACATTTGCTCACCCCTAGTTATAATGCCCGTTTTATTTCTTGAATTTATTTCTTAAATAAAGCCGTTATAATGCAGAAATTATCACAAATTCTAAATTTCCAAAATTAATCCAAATAATTTGAACAATATGAGTAACTATTATGTCCGAACTCAGAATCTCGTTTTCTCTTCGGTATAAAAATCCCATTTTGGATCAGTATACTACAATTCCCCGTGGAGCGGAACCGGGTGTCGACTTTATTTTATTTTTAAACAAAGCAAAAATGCTTTATTTCAAAAATATTTTTTCTCAATAAAATGTGCTAATATATTTCTCAATATAATCACATTTTTAGCTTATAAAGCCATCACATTTAAGCGAACTGGATTTTCTCAAACCGAACTAAACACTACGGTTTTCTAAAACTGCCCCAAATCACGCCCCGCGCACCGCACTCTGCATGCACAACCATCCCTCCGAAAATCATCCGCCTGCTCGCAGTGGCGACTCTGCTAGGGACTATTATTTTTAGAAAAACCTAATTTTTATAAAAATTCTTTTTGTGACATAATAATTAAAATATTGTTCAAATTAAATTTTGGAACTACGGAATTTGTGATAATTTTTGCATTACGCAAATTTTTGGACTGCATAGCATATACATTCTTTACCCCTAAAACAATTTAGGTATCTTTTGGTGAAGTATCTCCAAGTTCGCTTAGGGCTTGAGGGATGTGGATCTGATCACACCCCTTGCGTAACGTACGAGGACCTTGTTCGCTTAAGAATAAGACTACCTACGTATATTACATGTGTAAAAGTTTCCTTTGGTTCGCTTAGGGCCACTAGGACTCGGCACACAAAGGCGCAGGGTACCCCAAATTGCACCCAATCTTGAGACCGAAAGCCACATATAGATAAACCATAGACACTTCCCCATAGGTTTTCCCTGAAAACCTTGAGTGCACGCTAGTAGACTTCACTAAGTCCCCCGTTGGCTTCAAAGCAAAGTAACCCAAATGAAGTTAAAAGGGCGGTAGGCACGATCTAATCGTTTGCTACCTGTGCAGGTTTATTAAATATAAATAAACTGAAAACGGACATCATAAACTTCATGATTGTGTGAAAACTAAGCACATCTTTGTGCAGCCATGACATTAATGAGTGCCATGCCATTTCATTAACCGAGACCAGTGAGTCCACCTAAGCTCAGCCTATGAGTTGAAATGAACCGAGACCAGTGAGCCCACCTAGGCTCAGCCCATGAGCTGAAATGAACCGAGACCAGTCAGTCCACCTGGCTCAGCCCATGAGCCGAAATGGACCGAGACCAGTGAGTCTACCTAGGCTCAGCCCATGAACTGAAATTGACCGAGGCCAGTGAGTCCACCTAGGCTCAACCTATGAGTCAAAACAGACCAAGACCAGTGAGTCCACCTAGGCCCAGCCCATGAGCCAAAATTGACCGAGACCAGTGAGTCCACCTAGGCTCAGCCCATAAGCCAAAATCATTAAGACTAATAAGCCTGCCTAGGACATCAAAACCCTCTGAGTGACCCTAATGACCAATGAGTCAAAACCCTTTCGAGGGACCAGAGTGTCAGCTCACCCCTTGGACTAATGAGTCAAAAACCCTTCGAGGGACCAGAAAGTCAGCTCACCCCTTGGACCAATGAGTCAAGACCCTTCGAGTGACCAGAGAGTCAGCTCACCCTTGGACTAATGAGTCAAAACCCCTCCGAGTGACCAGTGAGTCAACTCACCTTTGACCATAGAGTCAACCTTTTGAGTGACCAACGAGTCATCTCACCCCTTGGACCAATGAGTCAAAACCCTTCAAGTGACCAGAGAGTCAGCTCACTGCTTGGACCAATGAGTCAAAACCCTTCGAGTGGCCCTAGAGTCAGCTCACCCCTTAGACTAATGAGTCAAAACCCTTCGTGTGACCAGAGAGTCAGCACACCGCTTGGACCAATGAGTCAACCTATCTTTGACTAGCGAGTCAACTCACCCCTAGGCTATCGAGTCTAATCTAACTCGAGCCCTTGGTCTTTGAACCGTGCTTTTGTGATTTTCCACGAATATTACAGACTCCTCTTATCGATTGCTCCTCGAACAATTGGCGTGCACCCTACCCCCAATTATTTGGTTATATCCATTCATTCATTCATTAACACATTCATTTATAACATCCATTAATTCAATGGTTAACCATTAAAATCCTAATAACGTGGGAGGCCCTAATTTTATTTTTCATGAAAGGGTGGAAATGAGGTAAAATCTGACTAAGGCATGTATCATATACTCGAAGAGTCAGAACCCTAATCGATAATTGAGTTGGTCAAGCCTGGAGAAACCATGGCAAATGATGATACTATTAAGCAGTCCCTTATGAGGATTATGGGAACTCAAGAATTTTGAAACACTTTGGAGAGCTTGAACGCATCCAATTCTAGAAAGATGGAGCAAACAGAAGCAGAATTGACTGCACTAAGAGCTAAGATGGCTAGATTGGAGGCCATGACATAAAAAATTGAGAAGATTGTAGGCCCGTCTACTGACCAATACACGGACTTAGAAAAGTTTGCTCTCTATATAATAGAGCCCTTACCTGCTAACTTTGTGATGCCCTACATTGCTCCATATGATGGCACTAGTTCACCAATAGCTCATATTGAAGGTTACCTAAGAGTCATGATGAGCATGAGAGTTCCTAAAGTTTATATCATCAATATGTTCCAAACCACCCTACGTGGTCTAGCTTTTGAATGGTGTATGAGATTGTTGACAGATGTAAAGTCTGATTGGAAGAAGTTATGTTCTGCCTTCATAGAGAACTATGCCTTTAATATGAAGATAAAAACCACTTTGTAGGACTTCAAAAGGATAAAGCAATGTCTGAATGAGTCCTTTGAGGATTACTATTTGAGATGGATGGCAATCCTAGTGCTAGTAAGTGGGGCACCTGACGAGGAAGCCTTAATTATGAAAATAGTGGATGGTTTCAGTCATAGGTACAAAGACGAAATAAGAATGGAGAGATTTGAAACCTTCAATAATGTAGTAGATTATGCCAGAAAGCTGGAGAAGTATGATAAAGAAGATCAGTTGAAGGAAGACGAGCCCCATGAAATGATGCAAAATGAAAAAGCATATTATGAACAACTTAATCTTGAGGATCCAGAGTTCAAATATCATTCAAATGAAGAAGCTCTGGAACACCAAGATGAAAGCTCAAATTGGGAATAATATGGTAGGCAACAACATCTCAGAAGAAGTGGGAGCTACACTAAATAATAAAGATTTCTCTTTTGCTTTTATCTATGTGCTTTCGAACTAAGCAATGTAATAAATAATATTATGAATAAATATGCTTACATATGCAATGTTTCTGATAATGATTCCATGTATTCATTCTAGCATACATTTGACATATTTAACATTCATGATGCTCCAATTAAAGAAATAAATTTAGGTACATTTGAGAAACCAAAAAATGGTATCTATTTCAAATAACTTGACTCCTAAAAAAAGAGATAAAAAGATCATGTGGTTGCCTGCCTGATTCAACTAAGCATGTCCAATCAATAAAATACCCTCACTACTCATATAGGTAAATGAAGAGAAGATCATCAGAGAATGACAAGTCGCCAAACAGAATCGAGAAAGAAAATCACTCGAACCATGCCTCAAAGCAATCTAGACAAAATCTGCTCTGTGCCACACAAGAAAAATCAGATGGCGGACTCCCAAGCAACTCTAGTATAATGATGAAAGGACCTCATCAACAACACAACCATAATGAAAACCAAACCAACAAATTCGACGAGACTAGTCTCTAAAGATTTGCTTTTCCTTACGATGTGCTACTCGATAAGAAGCATGAAGGTCGATAAGGATCTAGCAGAACACATATGTACAAAGTCAAATCAGCTAGAAATATCTAGCAAATGGAATATCTCCAAACAAATGTACAAAAAATGTCTCAACCCGGGGCATGATATCATTGAAACGACATATCCTTCCTCTACAAAAGAGAACCAACGTCAAGACAACCAAAGGTGCATGAACAAAGGACGACGAGGACAACAAAAAATAACCAACAAAGTCAAAATTAAGGGAACTAATCCTAAATCAAATGAAAGTAGTGCACGTTGATGCTAGGGGCAAATTCAAACCCAAGAGACCCACCATGGTGAAAGCAGATTCTCATGAAAGAAATGCTACACATCAGGGACATCATAGGAAACGAGTTCATGAATCCCTCAAACAAAAATATGCTCAGGCAATACCACACAATTAAAAAAAATATGTTTGCTAAAAGCTAGTGAGGGCTTTTAGGCAAAAATAAAGATAAAAGAAAGAGAGAAATCAATAGGTAAAACCTGAAAAGGACCGTTGATAAAGGAAGAAAGTTCTTGGGAATAGATACCAAACTTTTGTGTCTAAAAATATTTCTTTGACTAATGTGTCACTTTGCTGAATTGTTAAATGTATGCACTTAATGAATACTCATAATTGTTAAAAGAAACATTCATGTAAACACTCTTGTTCATAATAGTGCATGCACATAAAAAAATTAAAAAAAAGCCTGCTAGATTGAAAACCCAAAAGGGCGCTCCAGGCAAAAGTTAAGGCAACCCGATAAATTAAAAACCTGAAAAGGCGGTTTATGCAAAAATTAGGGTAAGAAAAAAAAGAGCAAGAAAAATAAAAAGCCCGCTGTGCTTCGGTTCAGGCAAAAATTAGGGCATAACCTCTGCATGCAAGCACAATCAAAGTCATTTATCGCAATGACTCACCAAATGACGACAAGCACAATCACTCAATCCAAAGCCTTCGCAAAGGAGCAATATTCTTCATCAACATGAGCGTATAAATCTCCCACATCTCTAAAATGTGAGAAGACAATCTTCTTGCACTCAGCTACACAAGAATTCTGAGAACTACTTATGCATGCCATACTATTTATGCGATCGGTCAAAAGAATAAAAGCTAATCTTCATCAGTCCAAGCAACTGGAGTTTACCTGCTCAGGCTTATGCTATATGCCACCAGGGGCAAAACTTTTGTAACTTGGGAATTCATTGGGGCTGAGAAGGACCCGAAATCTGCCTTGTTCTAATAGTCAAGTGCATGGCCAACCCAACAACTAGAGTGAAATGGATGCAAAGTGTACAAAACTACAATGAAAATGACAAGCTCATCCCTTAAAGCTATGAAGCCTACATATAGGATGCCAACACAAAATTAAATTTTCATCATCACTGAGAAAGACATAAACCAAGAAGCCAATGATATAATAGAATATTATTGATAACCAAGCAAGCCTTATCTTACAGCTGCACGATTCCATGCTATGACGATAAAATGCACTGCATAAACATCACATATCATGCATTATGCAACACATTCATATTCACATATGCAAAGGTAATAAGTCACCAAGTCGACATCATTATCACCAACAAATGTAACATAATGCAAAATTAGCTCAGACATTTTCTAAGATGAAGAGGCATTTGAGAAAATGCTTCAACAATCAAAACACAGTAGTGCTAGACACCAAAGTCACCAAAATATTAGCTACCTAATGACATAAATAGAAAATCAATCATTCAAGACAAATTCGACAGTTCTCCTCCCAGTAGAGAGAACTGATAGCCAAATTCTACAGTTCCCCTCCCAGTAGAGAGAATTGATCACAAAATTTGACAGTTCTACTCCCAAAAGCAAAAACTGATCACCCTATTTGACAGTACTTCCTCCTAGATCAGAAGGCTGATCACCATGTTCGACATTTCCTTAGCAGGGAAAAGCTACTAAGTGATGCATCCTCCCAATTTGACTAGGGGAAAATGCCAACTTAATGCATCATGCACTTGTACAACTCATCATACATCAGTAAATGTACTACATCACATGCATCATTAAACAAGAATGTATAAAACTCTTCCAAGAGACTAAGCTTCATCATCTAAATCCAGTGAGATCTTTACCCGGCACATCATAGCCAAACCTTAGATCTAGTGAGATCTTTACCCTGATACATTATAGCCAAACCTTTGATCCAGTGAGATCTTTACCCCTGCATATCATAGCCAAAACTTAGATCCAGTGAGATTTTTACCCCGACACATTGTAGGCAAACCTTTGATCCAATGAGATATTTACCTCAGCACATCATAGCCAAACCTTAGATCTAGTGAGATCTTTACCCCGGTATATTATAGCCAAACCTTTGATCCAGTGAGATCTTTACTCCGACACATCATAGCCAAACCTTAGATCCAGTGAGATCTTTACCTCGGCACATCATAGCCAAACCTTAGATCCAGCAGGATCTTCATAATTTACATTATAGCAAAACCTTATATCCATGACATGCAGTGTCTTGTCGAATTATTCCAATGACATGCTATTTCATGTCGAGTTATGTTCATGACATATAGTGTAATATTGATTTATTTCAATGAAATGCAGCGCCATTTCAAGTAAAGTGAATTAAGTTTTGTACTGTCATGTATTATACTTGCCACGTGCAGCGCCATATCAGCTTGTATTTTGCAAGAAATGTCAATAACAAGTGGTAGACAGTGCCCAACTCGATAGTGAGAAATATTGCTCAATGATGGCTAACAGTGCCCAACTTGATGGTGAGAAAAACTGCTCAATGGTGGCTGACAGTGCCCAACTCGATGGTGAGATAATCTGCTCAATGGTGGCTGACAGTGCCCAACTCGATGGTGAGACAAACTGCTCAATGGTGGCTGACAGTGCCCTACTCGATAGTGAGAAAAACTGCTCAATATTGGTAGATAGTGCCCAACTTGATGGTGAGGAAAACTGCTCAACAGTGGCAGACAGTGCCCAACTCGATGGTAAGACAAACTGCTCAATGGTGGCCGACAGTGCCCAACTCGATGGTGAGACAAACTACTCAATGGTGGCTGACATTGCCCAACTCGATGGTGAGACAAACTGCTCAATGGTGGCTGATAGTGCCCAACTCGATTGTGAGATATACTGCTCAACGGTGGCGGACAATGCCCAACTTGATGGTGAGATAAATTGCTTAATGGTGGCGGACAGTGCCCAACTAGATGGTGAGACAAGCTGCTCAATGGTGTCTGACAGTGCCCAACTTGATGGTGAGACAAACTAATTAATGGTGGCTGATAGTGCCCCACTAGATGGTGAGACAAACTGCTCAATGGTGGTAGACAGTGCCCAACTCAATGGTGAGACAAACTACTCAACGGTGGCAGACAGTACCTAACTCGATGGTGAGAAAACTGCTCAACAGTTGTGGATAGTGCAGCACTCCCTAAGGAAAAGAATGATCGATGATGGCCGACAATACTCCTCATGGGTGAGAGATTAATTACCATATTTTACATTTCCTCAGTAGAGAAAGTTGATCAAGACGTGGCTGATAGTGCCATCCTTCCTGATGGGAAAATTGATTAAGATATGGTTGATAGTGACATCCTCGCTGACAAAAAAAACTGATTAGCGAATGCAACACCACAGGTAAGTATGATCCTTCACTTATCTTCTGCATCATGCGAAATTGTGTTTTAAAATGGGTGGACTAAAATTTTCTGTACACCATTAAGGACATGAAGTTTTTCCAACCTGTCTTTTCTTTTATCCCCAACATATTTTATTTTTACATTTACTCCCCAATGGATTTTTGTTTAAAAGTTTTTCATCAACATTCTTAATCAAAGGGGCAAAAATTTTTGTTTTTCAAAATTATCGATTAAGAAATGTTGATTCTTTCTAAAAAGGTTTTTCATGTCCTTATCACACAAGAAAACGGATTTTGGCAGTCGATCTTTCATCCGCGAACGTGCAATTTTACCTTCATGGAAAACATTTTGTACGTGAGGGGCAAACTGTTATCACGGTCCGCTCGGCTCGATGAGGATTTATACCTATTTCAATAAGCGATTAGACAAGGGAGCCAAGAAGGACCGAATTGTCATACAAAAATCCAAAAATCCCAAAAATTCCCATTCGTCATAATATTCCAAGTTGCATCCTTGAAATACTTGCAATCCATTTTTGAATAATCAAAACAGTCAAACTGTCAAATAGTCAAACTATCCTGAAAACACAAAAAATGCCACTTTAAGGGTTAAACGATCGAATTTGGCCAAAATAAGGTAGGGCTAAAGGCCAAAGGCCACTAATTTTGCTCGTTGGGCTGTTTCAGTCAAAATATGGTCAAATAGGAAATTAGCCGGGCGGGTAATTACCTCTGAATAGTAAAAAAATCATATCTAACCAAGATTTTGCGGGATTTGCGAGATTTAAAGCAAGATTTTGTCAGATAGGTAATTAGCCCGCCGGCTCCCCCCTCATTTTCACAGATCAAAACCGCCCCAAAAACCCATTTACACCATTTTTCATTCCGGGAGTCCTAAAAGCTCCGAAACTCTGCGAAAACACTTCCGAATTTGAGCTCTATCACCGACATTCGGTATAAGCTCATTTTCTGGTCTTTCTAGATCAAGATCTCTCAGTGATCTTCGGTCTAAAAATGACTCAATCTCTCAAAAACCCGTATTTTCCTTTAGAAATAATCTAAGATTATAGCTATAACTTGGGTTAAATCCATTTTCCAGCAAAATTAAAATCTTTGAAAACTTTGGTTCGGCACCGGCTCTCACGTCATCCTGTACAAATGAAAAGGTAACTGATCTAAGCCCAACTTTAAAATTCATTTTTATTACTTTTATTATCTCATATTGTATTCCATTTCTTTGGTTAAGTGAGTCACTGGTGTCACTTAAACTATAATATGTGTAAATAAGCTCGCATGTATAGATAAACATCCAGAATGTGAGGAAACTCTATCCGAGTTTCAGGGCCAAGACCCAAATGTTGCCATTACTCTGCCGAAAATTCGGTAGAAAATATCAATTTAGTAAGCCGTTATAATGCCTATTTTATTTCTTGAATTTATTTCTTAAATAAAACCATTATAATGGAGAAATTATCACAAATTCCAAAATTCCAAAATTAATCCAAACAATTTGAACAATATGAGTAACTATTATGTACGAACTCAGAATCTCGTTTTCTCTTCGGTATAAAAATCCCATTTTGGATCAGTATACCACAATTTCCGGTGGAGCTAAATCGGGTGGCGACTCTATTTTATTTTTAAATAAAGTAAAAATGCTTTATTTTAATATATTTTCTCAATAAAATGTGCAAATATATTTCTCAACATATTTACGTTTTTGGCTTATAAAGTCATTGCATTTAAGCAAACTGGATTTTCTCAAACCAAACTAAACACCACGATTTCCTTAAACTGCACCGAATCACGCCCCGTGCATTGCACTCTGCGTGCATAACCAGACCTGAAAACGTTGGCCCGCTCACGGGACTGTCAAGAAAATAGAGAAGAAAGTTGAGGATTTTCCCACTGCTGACTTAGTGGCTGAAGTGTCACTGGCCAAGGTCACCCTGGTACTAAATGAGCTCAAGACAAGCCTTGCAGTTGCAAATTGCACTGCAAATCAAGCCAATACAGGGGCTACCAATAATTGTGCCACAATAATGGATAAGATCACCTCCTCCTCCTCTGAGCTATCCACCAAAATAAAAGAGTACCTGGACTCCAAGTTTGAAAACTTGTCAAAATTCAACTCTGAAAAAGAAGAAAAAGCTGCTCTTCCCAACCTCAATGAAGCTCAACAGACAATTTTGAACAAACTCACCAAGTTCATGGAGGATGACCTGCCCAAGCTATTTGCCATACAGATGGAGCACATTACACAAGAGGTAGCAGGCCAACTAAATAGGTAGGATACAGTCATTAATAATGCTAAGGAAGAGCTCCATAAAGACATTATGATTGTGAATGACAGTGATCACAACATCTAGAGAGAAATGGGGATGGAAATTGAGAAAGTACCCTCAAATCTATCAAAACTGTCAATATCTGGACCTTCCTTAGCCTCTATTCCAGAGAGTCAGCTTATCCCAATGCTTTAAGATCTCATTCAACACTTTGGGGATACTGGCTTCTTTAGCCATAAAGGAATTGCTACTCTCCTCAAGGGTGTCTTCCCCTATTTTGATGAAAAAGATCGAGAAATTTGTACTCCAAATGCATCCCTACATCACTAAATCATATACCCAGCTCCGGAAGGTCTTCCAGCCACTGTATCTAGCTCCAGCCACAGTGGACACAATCATTGATCAAAGAAGGAAACGGAATGTAGATTATTCCATCTATTCCAAGGCATGGCAGCACAACTGGGATGGTAAAATATACATAGAAATCAACTCCCAAGCTGTAGAAAACAAAAAGGGAGACTAAAGGGGATAAAGCTGCTGAAAGGGGAGAAAAGAGCAAAGAGAAAGAGAGAAAGGGAGAAGCATCTAGCAAGAAATAATTTTGTAATAGATTAGCTATTGCTTTCCAATGTAAACTCTGTAATAGCTAGTTTCATTCTCACTTATATATTTCTGTATCATGTAATACTAAACTTCATTGATATTAACTATTGTTAACAGTAAAAGTATAAATAGTGAAAATATATTACAAAAAATTGCTTCTAAAGTACAATCTGTAATTGTACTACAAAAACATTAGAAGCTAGAATTGAAAAATAATGGGGGAGTAAAAACTATAAATGACTCAGTATCAAGAATCATACTTAAGTCATAAAAACCACCTTTCCTTATGCTTAGATGTTTTAGGTTTTTGTTTCCATCAAATGGGGGAGATTGTTGGAAATAATGATCCAGAACAACAAATAATCCGGATCAGGTTTGAAGAAAACAAATATCTAAGTACAAAAAGACCCAAGTCATTAAATCCGGACATATAACCAAGACATCCAAAGTCCAAAACAAGTAAAGAAAATCACCTAAGTATCAACAGAAGCAACCGGATAAAGTTTGGAAAGGAAACAAACTTTAAACTGCCCAAAACAACATCCGAAAAAACAAACTACACTAGCATCCGAAAGAAGATAGATCCGGAGATATTTAGTCTAAAGACATCCCGAAGACTTTAATATCAAGACAAAGGTAATAATTCAAAGTATAAAATTCCCTCCATTCTTTTGGTCTACAAGTTAAAGATCCTTTCCCCATACACAAGACAAAAGATAGCTTGCACGCTTTTCAGAAAAGGACAGAAGGACTGACACAAAAAAGAGAAAAAGGTAACAACCTTTTTCACATAGACCAATTAGAAGGCTCGTGGAACTCACACTAAAAAGTTATTGGCATAAAGTTAGTGAGTCATTAAAATACAAGGAAAATGATCACTAATAACTTTTCAGCCTTAATTCCAAGGATTCAAACGGATCAAAATCTCTATCTAATGAATTGATCAACAGTTTCGGAAGCGTCACATATTACCTTTTCAATGGTTAAGATTTGATTATAGCTCAACAACCCACAACGGACACATTTATGATGGAAGCCTATAAAAGGGAAGCTTCATATGTTGAGAAGGTGCTGGCTGATTTTGAGAAAGCATACACAAGAGAATTGGCTAAAAGCAATCAACTACTTAATCCCTCAAAGGACCAACTCATTCAAAATTAGTTTGTAAGGATTCCCATGTAAAGTTATAAACTTGAGGAAGTCCAGAACCAAAACCTTTGAGAAAACCAAAGTGTAAAAGATCTCCTACTTGGGTGAGTAGTGAGATTGGGATATAGCTTGAAGTAGGTGCTTTGAGTGGGATCTCCCTATAGGACTCAACTTAGGTTTGGGTAGAAATCTAAGTGGTATATCCTACTAAAGACTAAAGGACTTAGCTAGGAGTTGGTGCTTTTAGTGGTATATCCTACATATAGAAGGGGTTGCCATCCGGAGACAAATTGTAAGGCTTGATTCCTTTCAGTTAGAAAGGAATCCACTAGTGGAAAAGCTCGGAGGAAGGAAACTCCGGGGACTGGAGTAGGCAGGGCCAAACCAGGATAAAATCCTTGTGTTTGATTTTCTAACTCTTTATTTATTTGCATTGTTATTTGTATATGTGTATTATTCGGATCCATCCTCCGGATCATAATCAAACATGCTACACTAAGACTTTCAAAGTCTGTTTATTCCATAAAAAAGGGTCATTCACCCCTCCCCCCTCTGACCAAACTTTGACCCTCACAAGGACCTATAGGTTTGATTGGACCAAAAAGATCAATATGCAAGAGTTCAAGAACTCTCTTGGAAGATATGTATGAGTTAGAAGGGAAGCTTTTTCTTATGTTGTTTACATAATTGACATATAGTGCATATGTGATCCTTATCAATAGCTACCTTAGGCAAACCCACAACCAATTCCTTTTTGGCTAATTTGGACAGGAGGTTCATGCTAAAATGTCCCAACCTCCGGTACCATAACCATAATTCTTCTTCTTTAGACACCAAGCATATATTTTTTTTTTATCATTTTTAATGTTAACACAATAAACATTATTTACTCTAGGTATATAAAGAATAAGTTGATTTGACTTACTATCATAGATTGAGCATCCTCTGGAGTCAACAGTGACTTTTCTTCCTTTATCACAGAGTTGTGCTACATTAAGTAAGTTGAACTTCAGTCCATCAACTAGAGAGACATCTCCTATTTGTATTTCAGATCCAATGGTTCTATGGCCAATGATATGTCCTTTTTTACTGTCTCTAAAGCTTGCTTTTCCACCTTTCTTTTGGATTAAAGTGATGAAGGCTTTCTCATCACCAGTCATGTGGCTTAACTTCTCAGGAAGTTCTCTTCCACCACATCCATAAGCTTTGTGGCTCTTATTAGGTTGATGCCTTGTGACATTGCTTTAGCATCTTCAACTAGTTCCAGAACTTGTCATTGCATGGATTTTATGGCTTTGGTGTTCTTTCTCACATTGTTGATAACCACCTTTAAAGCTCTAGCAAGATCAATATTAGAAACATAATTAGAATGAGAGTTTACCTCAGTATTTGTTGTTTCTGATTCTGAATCCCCAATTTACTCAGTGTCTTGCTTGGATGAATTTATTCTGGATTTCTCTGGTTCCGGATCAGTCAATGCCATGAACGTGCAATGAGTAGTCTCTTCTTCTTTTGTTAAAGATGAACTGCTACTTTCTTCATTGTTGCTCTATGTGGCCACCATAGCTTTCTTCTTATATTTCTTTTCCCTTTTTATCTTGGGGAATTTGGTTTTGAAGTTCCATTTTTCTCCGCATTCAAAGAAGGCAACATCTTTTTTCGGATCTTTCTTTTCTTCCAGAGCCTTTCTTGGCCTATCCTTTCTTGAGGTGCCTTCCTTGGGCCTTCTTGATTCAAATCTTCTGGATCTCCTTCTATCCTTTTTCTTTAAGAATTTGTCAAAGTACTAGGCCAGTATAGCCATATCTTCTTCACTGTACTTTGATTCTCTTGGCTACTTTTCTAATTCGGAAGAGGCTGATCCGGCGGAAACAGCTTTAAGTGCAATGGCCTTCTTCTTTTCTTTTGGCTTCTTCTCTTATTGACTATATCTCTCCAAGGATAATTCTTGAGTCAAGAGATTACCAATGAGCTCATCATAACTATAAAAGTTTAAGTCATGAGCGTCCTCAATGGCAGTCTTCTTGTTGTCCCATTCCTTGGTAAGACTCCTGAGCACCTTCTGTACCATCTCTACTTCAGAGATTTCCTTTACGAGCGTTTTCATCTCATTCACTAGATTAGAGTATCTGGTGTTCATGCTACTGATTCATTCTTTTGGCTCCATCTTGAAGGATTCAAGCTTTTGCTAGAGTAAATCAAGCTTGGCTTCTCTAACTTTGATGGTTCCTTCATAGGTTACTTCCATCTTCTGCCAAATTTCTTGTGCAGTTTCACATATGGATATCCTGTTAAATTCTGCTGCACTAAGAGCACAATGAAGCATGTTAATAGCATTAGCATTTTCACGCAATTTTTTAGAATCATTCTCATCCCATAAACTTGAGGGCTTTCGAGTAGTAAGACCATCTACTTCGTGAGTAGGCTTATATGGGCCATCTTTAATGACAAACCATGCTTGCATGCTTTGTGCTTGAATGAAGTTCTTCATCAGGTTTTTCTAGAACGTGTACTGTTCATCGGTGAAGAGTGGAGGACAGGTAATGGACATACCCTCGGGAAGGAGTTGTAAGTTTCGGAAACTCATTTTGATACTTGGATCAAAATTTGGACCTGTAGCTCGAGATTGATAGATCTCTAGTTTTGAACACACTCTTTGATACCACTTGTTGGTCCCTGTGAGGATCTAAATAGGGTCAGAGGGGGTGAATGGCCCTTTTTTGCGGAATCAATAAGACTTTAAAAAAGTCTTTGTGTAGCTTGTTTGAATATCTTCCGGAGGATGGATCCAGATGACGCAGATATAAAAATAACAATGCAAATAAATAAATAGTATAGAATTCAAACACAAGTATTTTATCCTGGTTCAACCCCGCCTACTTCAGTCCCCGGAGTTTCCTTCCACCGATCTTTTCCACTAGTGGATTCCTTTCCAACTAGAAGGAATCAAGCCTTACAATTTATCTCCGGATGGTAACCCCTTCCAGATGTAGGATAGACCACTAGAAGCACCAACTCCTAGCTGAGTCCTTTAGTTTTTAGTAGGATATACCACTTAGATTTCAACCCAAACCTAAGCTGAGTCCTACAGGGAGATCCCACTCAAAGCACCTACTTCAAGCTATATTCCAATCTCACTACTCACCCAAGTAAGAGATCTTTTACACTTTGGTTTTGTCAAAGGTTTTGGTTTTGGAATTCCTCAAGTTTATAACTTCACTTGGGAATCCTTACAAAATAATTTTGAATGAGTTGGTTCTTGAAGGGATTAAGTAGCTGATTGCTTTTAGCCAATTCTCTTATGTATGGTTTCTCAAAATCAACCAAGACCTTCTCAACTTGTGAAGTTTCCCTTTTATAGGCTTCCATCAGAAATGTAGCCATTGTGGGTTGTTGAGATGTAATCAAATCTTCACCGTTGATCAATCCGTTAGACAAAGATTTTGACCCATTTGAATCCTTGGGATTGAGGCTGAAAAATTATCAATGATCATTTTCCTTGTATTTTAGTGACTCACCAACTTTTACGCCATTACCTTTTTGGTGGTGATTTCCACACACCTTTCTCATAGGTCTAGGTGAAAAAGGTTGTTACTTTTTCTCTTTCTGGTGTCAGTCATTTATCCTTTTTCCGAAAAGTGCTAGCTGTCATTTTTGTCTTGCTTTATGAAAAAGGATAGACCAAAAAGATGGAGGGAATGTAATTTTTGAATTATTCCCATTGTCTTATTATATTAAGTCTTCTGGATGTCTTCAGACTTAATATCTCCGAATCTGTCTTCTTTCGGATGCTAGTGTAATAAGTTCTTTCGGATGCAGTTTTGGGCGGTTTAAAGTTTGTTTTCTTTCCAAACTTTAACTGGATGCTTCCATTTATGCGTGGGTGATTGTCTTCACTTATCTTGGACTTTGGATATCTTGGTTATATGTCCGGATTAATTGACTTAGGTCTTTTTGTACTTAGGTGTTTTGTTTACTTCAAACCTTGATCCAGATTATTTGTTGTTTTGGATCACTGTTTCTAACAAGCTACACTTATAAAGGCACTTTTTTCCTACTTTGATGAGAAGGATCGCAAACACGTTCTAACTATGCATCCATACATCATAAAGTCATATTCTCAACTCCGGAAAGTCTTCCGTCCCCTGAATCTAACTCCAGCCACAGTTACTATCATCGAGCACAGAAGACATGGAAATCTAGATTATTCTATATACTCAAAGGCGTGGCAGGAGAATTTGGAAGGCAAATCATATATGGTTATAGACCCCCAAGTTGATGCAAACAAAAAGGGGGAGGATAAAGCTGAAGCTGAAAAAGGGGAGAGGAGCAAAGGCAAAGAGAAGAAAGGAGAACCATCCGGATCAAAATAAGTTGAAATAGAAATAGCTATGTAATAATTGTAATACCTAAAATTATTTTTCACTTATGTGTTTCTGTAACCTATAATCCAACCTTCATTGATGGTAACCATTGTTAACAGTAGAAGTATATATAGTGAAAAATTACTACAAAAAATTGCTTCTAAAGTACAATCTGCAATTGTACTACAAAAACCTTAGAAGCTAGAATTGAAAAATGTTGGGGGAGTTAGGGATGCTAAAATTATGGGGGACTAAAAATTGTAAATGACTAAGTATCAAGAATTATACTCAGATCATAAAACCCCTTTTCCTTATGCTTAGATGTCTTAGGTTTTTGTTTCCATCAAATGGGGGAGATTGTTGGAAATAATGATCCGAAACAACAAATAATCCAAATCAGGTTTGAAGTAAACGAAACAATTAAGTACAAAAAGACCTAAGTCACTTTATCCGGACATTTAACCAAAATATCCCAAGTCCAAGACTATTAAAGTGAAGACAATTACCTAAGCATGAGAGGAAAGCATTTGGTTAAAGTTTGGAAAGGAAACAAACTTTGAACCGCTAAAAATCAGCATCCGGAAGAACTAATTGTATTAACATTCTAAGATATTAAGTCTAAAGACATCCGGAAGACTTAAATATCTAAAGACAAAGGGAATAATTCAAAATATTACATTCCCTCCATTCTTTTGGTCTACAAGTCAAAGATCCTTTCCCCACAAGCAAGACAAAAATGATAGCTTGCACTTTTTAGAAAAAATGAAGGACTGACACAGGAAAGAGAAAAGGTAACAACCTTTTATACCTAGACCAATAAGAAAGGCGAGTGGCACACACACTCTGGGCTACTGGCATAAAAGTTGGTGAATCACTAAAATATAAGGAAAATGATCACTGACAACTTTTCAGTCTCAATCCCAAGGATTCAAACGGGCAGAATCTATGTCTAACGGATTGATCAACGGTTTTGAAAGTGTCACATATTACCTTATCAATGATGAAGATTTGATCCAAGCTCAAGAACCCACAACGGCTACATTTATGATGGAAGCCTATAAAAAAGGGAAGCTTCACAAGTTGAGAAGGTGTTGGTTGATCTCAAGAAAGCATACACAAGAGAATTCACTAAAAGCAATCAATTACTCAATCCCTCCAAGAATCAATCATATTCCAAATCTGTTTGTAAGGATTCCTAAGTGAGTTATAAACTTAAGGAAGTACAAAACCAAAACCTTTGAGAAAACCAAAGTGTAAAAGATCTCATACTTGGGTGAGTAGTGAGATTGGGATATAGCTTGAAGTTGGTGATTTGAGTAGGATCTCCCTGAATCAGCTTAGGTTTGAGTAGAAATCTAAGTGGTATATCCTGCTAAAGACAAAAGGACTCAGCTATGAGTTGGTGCTTCTAGTAGTATATCCTACATCCAGAAGGGGGTAACATCCTAAGACAAATTGTAAGGCATGATTCCTGCCAGTTGGAAAGGAATCCACCAGTGGAAAAGCTCGGAGGAAGGAAACTCCGGGGACTGGAGTAGTCTGGGCCAAACCAGGATAAAATCCTTGTGTTTGATTTTCTAACTCTTTACTTACTTGCATTATATTCTATTTCTACATCATCCAGATCCATCACATCTGGAACATAATCAAACATGCTACACAAAGACTTTTTAAAGTCTATTAATTTCACAAAAAATGGTCATTCACCCCCCTCTGACCTTATTTAGACCCTCACAGGGACCAACATTGTGTTCAGATCACATGTTCACACCCTTGGAGAGGACCAACCATACCAATTGGCCCCATCTGTCGAAAAAATTGAATGAACAAACTCAGATTCTTTTGTTTTTACCCATGAATAAAGAAAATAACCTTCAAAGATACATCTAAGAGGTATCAGATAGTCTTGATGGTGTCGTCCAAGACCTGAATACTGATGTAATTAAACTAAGAATTAGAGATGTCAGACAGTCCCCAAAGCGTCGCCCAAGACCTAAACACTGATGTATTCAAACTAAGAATTGGAGGTGTCGGAAAGTCCTAAAAGCGTTGCCACACTAATGTAGCTGAACTCATAATTATAGGTGTTAGATAGTCCCCATGGCATCGCCAAAGACCTGAAAACTGATGTAACTGAACTAAGAGTTGGAGGTCACGATAACTCGAATGATTGATCAAAAATTAAAACGATCCGACCAAACCATGATAAACCATGACAAACCATAATACAGAGGAATTGATATAGTCTACGTTCAACAAAGCACATTCCCAATAATATAAAATTAAAAGGAAAGATCAGAATGAGAGGAAAAGACTATAAACTTACTGACCGACCATAGACAATGCATACGAGTATGATGGATTGGAATGACCAACTCTGACCTTTCATGTCAAACCCAAACACAATCTATAGAGACAATTAATGTTACCGACCATCAGTATACGTCAATACACAGAGCTGAGGAAATCCAACTGTCCCATTCCCACTCACTAGAATGCCATAAAAGAGAGAAAAACATTGACTGACGGACAAAAAGAAAATAAAGTTGAATGACCGACTGCCATCCATCCTATAAAGTCACTACCTCTGCAAATATGGGTAACACTGATAAGTTACTCTTTTAATTAGCATTATTATACGAATGCATCATTTTATATTATGTTTGCCTCCAACAATTTGCATTGGAATAATGTAACTATACATTCACTTCACAAAATGTGAAGTCTTCAGTATCGTCAGATTTATCAAATCCAAAAAATATACAGTCATCTTACCAATCTAATAATATATCAAAGAATTTTTTTTCATTCGGAAAGGCTTCAAACGAACCAAAAGACTGACCTGACCCAGCCTTTATCAAACAAAGAATATTGCATGTTCAAAATGTTACACCAATAATATGGTTCACCGATGGAAAATTCATTACATGAAAGTCTCTGACAGCTACCACACACAAGAAAGTTGATCCATCTAATAGACATAGCCCACATAAATAATCATATAAAAATACACCTGACCAACACTAAACTACACTTACCAATCAAAGCTCAAAAACTTCTGTTAGACCTTAAATTGTCAGAAGAAAGTCCGACACTACATACCAGCCCGAAAGAAAATCCAATGTGATAAAAACTACCTAAAACGTCTAATAATAATAACGATTGGGAATTCGCAAATGCAATACCCTTATCCAATATCAAATTAAAGATTAAAATTGGGCATAACACCCTAATCCAATGCAAAAAAAATTGATTTAAATTAGGCATAACACCCTTATCTGATGAACCCTTATCCGACAATAGTTGAAGGTAAAAAGTTATTGGTCCCTATGTGTACACTCAATGAGGCAGAGGGGGGGTGAATGACTCACTCAATAAACTTGTAAAACTTTTTCGCGATTTTAACTGACTCCGCTGGAAATTGTGAGTAAGTAAGGAACACAGAGATTTTTATATTGGTTCGGCAATCTATTCTTACATCCAGTCCTGAGAGAGTGTCTTAGCTTTAATTCACTAATCTCAACTCCTTTACCCTAGGCAGAGAAGCCTTTCTCAAATTCCCCAATTATAGAAAGTACCCTCCAATCAGCAATCGCTCACATCCTGACTAGAATTCCCTCTTCTATCAGCAACTCACAATAAGTCTAAACAAGAGTTGGATTCAACTTATAGAAACATTGATCTAGTTATAAATGATCTAATATTACAATTGATTGATCTAATCTATTCTCTCTTGTTCTAAGCAGATTTTCACTGAGTTGTGCTTTTCTTGCTAGAATTCCTTTAAAGCTTGTATTTTGATAGAGTCTTTGCTTCTAGAAAATTTAGGTGTAATCACCAAGTTCTAAAGCTTGCCTTCTTGCTCCTTTTATAGTTAGATTAAGAAAGTCGCCGTTGAACTTGTCTTAGCATCTTCTGACAATGACAGCTCAGTAATTCACCCATTGCTTCTTCAAATCAATCCGTTAAGAGATAGAATTGCACCATTGTGAAATACATTCCAATCCATTAGATTGACATTCGAGCTTCAATTTGAATCCTTTGTCATTTGATGCTAGTCTTACATTAGAGAGAACTCGCGCTAACTTGCCACGTTCTTCATCCCATTCCCTCTGGTTTTCTAACATGTTGTAGAGTGCGCGATACAAGGTTGGTAGATCTATAGAATTACCCAAGGTGGCAATTGACTTGTTACAGCTTTGCATTGGAAGACTTTGTCATTTTCTTTATAAAACTGGGCCTTGTCAAGGCATTAATTCTTTTTATCTTTGTCTCATTAATGTTCATGCAAAAAGCACCACTAAAAGCAAAGATATCTTTTACCTTAAAAGGTAAGGCCAGCATTGTTGACAGACTTTGTAAGCACTCGGCCCAGAAACCACTCAGAGTTAAACAAAATAGCTAGGTCAGTGGAGACTTGAAATTCTACCCTTGAATTTACTAACTCCGTTGAAATCATAGACTATTTATTTTAACATCATTATTGATTTAATCATCTCAAATTGAACTTAATTGTTATGATCAAAACTTAAGCACTACTGAGTCATCCACTGAGTCAGTGCAAACTCGTGCTTGGTTCAACAATCTCCCTCATTTTGATCAATGGCAATTAACTTTGAGCGAGAATTAAATCGATAAGATATCTAGATCAGAGTTACCTTATACTTATACTTAATATGTCTTTTGTTCAGCATTTTTAATCTACTATGAGTGAATGCTAACTCCCCCATAATTCTTGAATCTTATGAGTTCAGCATCCCTCACAACTTCTCATATATTTCTGCAAAAGATCAGAGCATATGTATATGGCAGAATAATATATGAAGTTAATAAGATCTTAACTTAGAACAGAAATTGTAATCTTTCATTGATAATAACTTGAGTATAGATAATAAAGAGTTAATCTATACTAAGTTTTACATCTGAGAACTACAGATTACATAAAATCTATTCTATTCTTTTGGCATTGGCGGGGCTCCCAAATTGGCTCTTCTCTCCTTATAAGCTTGTCGATCCCACCTGCTATTCTTTTCCTTAGGCAGAGCAATCTCCTTGCCTTTCCTCTTCCTGGTCTCTGTGTATTCCCTCTGAATGCGCTCTAGGTCCTTAGATAGATTATAAGAAAAATCAGTAATCCTTTGATCTCTTTCCCTCTCTTCCTTCTCATGCTTCTTGCGATCCTTCTCCCCCATTGCCATTGCATCTAAAATGGCTTGGGTTTGATGATCAAATGAGCTCAGAGACTCTTGAAATGATTCCAGCGGACCATAGACATTGGATGAGAAATTCTGTACTAGCAGCTCATAGATTTCTTGTGAGATAGCCTCTTGTTCTATGAGAAAGGCAAATAGGCCTACCAAGGCATGGGATTGAGATAGATTGACCTGATATTAGGCATTCAAACCTTCTTTGGACACCTGAGTAAGACATGCTAGTGCCTTAGCTTGATTATTTTCTCTGAGAAGGCGCTCTAGCATAGGAGTGCTCCTGATATGCATAGATACCTCACTAAGAATCTTATCTAGGGCTTCTCAATCATTAAGGACATGAGCTTGAACTTTCTTAATTTGGTCCCTGATGTGACCAAGTTTTTTTATAAAGATTAGGCTCCAGTTCAGCATCAGTCATCACAATATCACTACTTAGAGCATCTAAAATGTTAAGCCTCTTTAAGGCATTTAGTACAGCTCCCTCTGAGTTCTTGACACCTTTTAGCATCTCTTCCTTCATTTTTCGCAGCTTAGTGTGTAACCCATAATGCTTGGTTACCACTGTGATCAGAGCATCTAATCCATCTACAATTAAGTGAGTTATGTTCTCATCATTTTCTTTGCTAAGAATGCTATAACCATCTAGCACCTTCAACATGGCTTCAAGTAAGGGATTGAATTTATCAATCATTGAATTGAGAAAATCCCTTTCATCGTTTAGCACTTTGCAATTGCTTTCATATATCTTACCCATTTGCTTCTTTAACTCCGTAACCTCCATCTTTAGACCACCTGCCTGCCCACCTGCAATAGATAATAAGGGCAAAGTATAGGATACAATTGCCTTGACCAGAGAAAACTTGGTAGGTACTGATCTGACATGGGCTTTTATCTCCTCAACAGCCTCCATAAAACCTCGCACTGGCTCAACAGCCTTGGCGATTCTCCTTAGAACATCCTCAGACAGTAGAGATTTTGCTATTTCAGCATCAATTTTAGCATCTGTCCCTAGTCCTAGAAATCTTACTCTTCCCATCCTCCTTATGACTCCCAATAACTCAGCATTTGGATTAAGTTGGGGTTGAGGTTGAGGTTATTGGGGTGGTTATTGTTGCTCGGGAATCTCCTCAATGATTGGAGGTCCTCTGACTGGTTGAGGTCCTTTCAAATATAGAACTTCTCACACTGGAGATCCTGTTGGCGAAAGATAGGGGATTATGGGTATTTGGTTAGAGTCTGGGTCATTTTGTTTAGAGGGTTGGTTGGTTTAGCTTGAGCTTGAGAATGATGGTGTTTGGTTATCTAGTAAGGCTAAGGCAGAGATTGGTGTAGGTGAGAGTGGCGTTTTGATGGATGTGTTTGGGAAAGAAAAGAAATCTTCAAGTTCCTTCTCCTCTTTTACAGCACCTTCAATAGTGGACTCACTGACCTGAGTTTGAGAAACCTCCGTCAGTTGAGCTTCGCGCTCAACTACAACAACTTCTTCCTCCTTATCCTCCAAATCTCGCTCATCCTTATCAATAATTACTTTTATTCTTTTCAACAAACTGCTCTTTCTCTCCTTCCTAGCCTTATTTACTTCCTCAGCAGTCAAAGTGACCTGTTGGTCAGAGTTTAGAGCATCAAATTCAACAGCCTCTACTTCTAGCACTTCATCTTCTTCCTCCTGCTCTACCTAACTATCAATTCCATCAAGGGCTCCTCTCACTTCATCAACTACATCATGTATTTCCTTCTCAGCCAAGCTAGTTACAGCTTTTTCAAGAATTTGCTCAGTACTGGCTTTAGCCTTAGCTGCTGTTACTGCTTCCTCGGCCTTTCTCCTTATTGTTGCCTCAATCTCCTCCTGCTTCTTTTTAATTCTTTCTTCTTCAGTAACTCTTACTTTCTTAGCTTCCTCTACATCTTGGATAACTCGTGTCCCTTTCTTTACCAACAGCTTCTTCTTTGGCTGGCCTACTTAGGGAATAGGAGCTAATATAGCTTCCTTTCCCTTTGTAGTCACTTCATCTAGCTGGGCAGAATCTGCTTTCCATTTCCTTTCTCTTTTTAGTGGCATTTCTTCCCTTAGCTCATCCTCAGCTTTCTTCTCTTCCTTAATTTCCTTCTAAGTCAGTTCCTTCCTCTTATCTTCCTTAGCTTCCTCAGAAAATCTAGATCTCCTTAGAACAACACCTAGAACTGAGCTTGTTGAGCTCACTTTCTTCTTTTTCTTGGAGTCTTTCATGACCTCCTTCTTACTATCTTTCTTTCCTCCTTCTCCTTTTTCTGCTATGAGCTTGGTTATTCTTTCCAACTCACTTTCCACAAAAGCATCTAGAGTCTGATCTTCCTCATTAGGTCTAATTCTCCTCATATGTACAATAGCCTTAGGATCCTTCATTCTGACTTCTCCTGGCTTTAGTTTAATGTACTTTGTATTTCTGGGCCTTTCTCCACATCTCAGCCCATGAAAATGAGCATTGCTTAGAATTCTTGACTCTATTACTTTGAGGGTGATATTGCTCTTCTATGCACATCCTTCCATATCTAGCTCATATGCCCTCGATGTCTCTATGACTAGATGTCCATAGACCATATGCTTGGACACTTTTAGAAACCTATGCAAAATTGCCAAAGGCTAGTTGATGCACATACCCTAAGTTAGAGTGTAGATAAACACTCTTTCAAACTTCGAGCAACTCTCAGTAGAGCCTGTCTTGGGTAGTAGAACTTTGGTGACAAGCTCATGAGCATGCTTACCTTCTTTAGAGAATATAGATATAATTAGTTCTCCTACTTTATAGTCATGAGGAACTTCATAGTCAATAGGGATATCCATATTATCCTCATCCTTGTCCTTCACAGCGCACATTCTGAGTCCTCTTTCTCGCATTCCAAGTGACCCAGCGAGAAGCTTTAGAGTTACATAAACTTTTCTTCCCATCATGGTGGTTACAAACATATCCTAAAAGCCTTCTACCATGTGAATTCCTTTGTAAAAGCGCTTAATAATTTGCTCATAGCACCCACTCGGAATCTTAAAGAATCCTCGAAGATGGTGTTGGCGCGTCGATCTCCCAAACCTTTCATCACTTGAAAAACTGAGCATATCAACATTTGTTGGCTCATCTACCACTGTTCCTTCCATAGATTCCCACTCAGTTGGAGTGTATCTAGTATATGCTGGAATAAATATATATTCTATATCCTTGATGTTGATGGCTGCCTTAGCCCAATGGTCTACAATATTAATCCAGTAAGCTTCATCTTTATCCCAAATAAAGAGCAATTGTCAGAACTGGGTTCTAAAGATCTTCCTGATGTACTCGCCATAAAGATTGCTTTGAGAAAGATGGAGAATTTAGGTATTTAGAGAGAAAATTGTAGAGGAGAATTTTGGTAAAGTAACCTTTCCTCTTTTTGAATTTCTCCTTAAATAGCCAAACACTCTACGTATAACCTGCAAAGCTATGTGTACGACTCATAATCCATGGTCTTAAGATTCAATGGTTAGATTACATAACGTATACCATAGGATTAATGAAGGCGAAAAACACGGGATAACTACTCTGAATATGGATCATTTCATAACTTGCTACCATTTCTATCAAGTTTAAATTTGAAAGATAACCGATGACAATTTAATTACGTGTACAAAATTCGAGCGGTAAAAGAAATTCTTAACCTTATTTACTGAAGCTCAGAGTATGCCCTAATTTGGTCAGCTCTAGAATAGGTCAGAGTGAGATGTATTTCTTCAAATTGGATTGGACATTCCGATCAGCTGTCTGAGTATATTGAATTGATCCTTTCCAATGGGCTTTGTGAATATGCCAGCTCGCTGTGCTTCGGATGGAATGTATGTGAGTTTGACTTCTCCTTTTTGCACATGATCCCTTGTAAAGCGATGTATAATATTGACATGCTTCATCCTACCATGTTGAACTGGATTCTTAGAGAGGTCAATTGCACTTTTGTTGTCATACATGACTTCAAGACAATTTGACTTTATACCATAATCCTCCAGTTGTTGCTTGATCTATAGCAGTTGTGCTACACAACTTCCTGCAACTATGCACTCAGCCTCAGCTATACTCAGAGCCACAAAAGTTTGCTTCTTGCTATACCATGTTACTAGACAATCACCAAGGAAATGACAACCTCTTGTGGTGCTTTTCCTTTCAAGTTTGTCTCTTCCACAGTCAGCATCTGTATATCCTCTCAAAGTGAAGTCTGAATCACTTGGATACCATAAACCTGCATCAATAAAGCCTAGCAAATACCTGAGAATTCTCTTAACAGCAGCTAAATGAAATTCTCTAGGGTCAGCTTGATATCTTGCACAATAACATACAGTATATTGAATGTCAGGCCTACTAGCAGTTAAGTAATGTAGAGAACCAATAATACCTCTGTAGAGCTTACTCTCTATAGATTTACCTTCCTCATCTTTACTCAGAATAGTATCAGTGGTTATGGGTGTTGACATTGGATTGGCTTTATCCATGTCAAACTTCTTGAGTACTTCCTTGGCATACTTAGCTTAACTGATGAAGATTTCATCATCACCTTGCTTGATTTATAAACAAAGAAAGAAATTAAGCTCTCCCATCTTACATATTTCAAATTCTTTCTTCATCTGCAGGCTGAACTCATTGCATAGCTTTTCATTAGTTGCTCCAAAGATGATGTCATCCACATAGATTTGGACTAGCAACACATCTTGATGCTTCTCCTAGATAAACATATTTGTATCTACCTTCCCTCTGACATAACTTTTGCTGATCAAAAAGTTAGTCAGTCTTTAATACCAAGCCCTTGGAGCCTGTTTCAGTCTATATAGAGCTTTCTTTAGCTTGAAGACATGATTTGGATATTTAGGGTCTTCAAAGCCTGGGGGCTGTCCGACATAGACTTCTTCTTGAATATAACCATTTAGAAATGCACTATTTACATCAATTTGAAATAACTTGAAGCTTATATGGGATGTAAAAGCATAAAGAATTCTTATGGCTTTAAGTCTTGCTACTGGTGCAAAAGTTTCTCCATAATCAATGCCTTCTTGTTGATTATAGCCTTGAGCAACAAGTCTGGCTTTGTTTCTGACAACATTACCAGCTTCATCGAGCTTGTTCTTGAAAACCCATTTGTTGCCAATGATTGGCTTGCCCTTGGGTTTCTCCACTAAATCCCAAACTTCATTTCTTCTGAATTGGTCTAGCTCTTCCTATATTGCAATCATCTAGTTGTCATCAAACTCAGCATCTTCAAACTTCTTTGGTTCAATCAATGATACAAATGTTGAATGGCTCATCATTCTGTTCAGCTGACCTCTAGTTAGCACTGGATTTTGCACTGGATTGAGCATTCACATCATCACCAAAGTTGATTGCTTGGTCTAGGTCAGCTTCAAGTTCTTCTTTTTCTTGCACTAGATTAAGAATAATTATAGGCTGACTGACTGATCCACTGACTGGATCTTTTTCTCTTTCATTAGCACTGGCTTGTCTACCTACATTGTTAGTTTCATCGAAATCTACATGCATGGACTCCTCTAAGATGCCAGTCCTCTTGACGTACACTCTGTATGCCCTATTGTGTATTGAGTAACCTTAAAAGATTCCTTCATCAACCTTGGGGTCAAATTTAGCCAATTGGTCTTTAGTATTTAGTATGAAGCATCTACAACCAAAGGCCTTGAGATGACCAACCATGGGCTTGCACCCCTTCCAAAGTTCACAAGCTGTGTTAATAGCCTCTCCTTAGAAATACTTTAGTAGATTGTTATCACTCAGCATAGAATGACCCATTTTCGCAATAGTGCAATTCTTTCTCTCAACAACCCCATTCTGCTGAGGTGTATAAGGGGCAAAAAAATTGTGGTCAATACCATGCTTAGAACAGAATTCCTTAAACTGCCTATTTTCGAATTCTCTTCCATGGTCACTGTAGATTCTATTAATTTTAAGGTCTTTTTCATTCATGATTCGGGTAACCAACCTAGAGAATGATTCAAATGTTTCATCTTTGCTAGCTAGCAAGACAATCCAAGTGAACCTGGTCAGATCATCTATAACCACAAGGGTGTATTTCATTCCACCTAAACTTATTGGCACAATAGGCCCAAACAATTCTATGTGTAGAAGGTCAAGGGGACGAGAAGAAGATATATCAGCTATGGATTTAAATGTCTTCCTAAATTGTTTCCCAAGTTGGCATGCTGAGCAGAGTCTATCTTTATCAAAGGCTAGATTGGGTAATCCCTCAACAAGTTCATTTCTGGCTAGTTTGGATAGATTGGTCATATTGATATGTCCTAACCTTCTGTGCCATAGCCATGATTTTTCCTCCTTAAAAACTAAGCATATATCATTGGAGCCAGGGGATAAATCAAACATATAAACATTATTAATTCTATGAGCATAAAGAATAGTTTGGTCAGAGTTACCATCAATGACTGAGCAGGCCGCTGAATCAAATATCACTTTTCTGCCTTTATCACACAACTGAGCAACGCTTAGCAAGTTGATCTTTAGGCCTTTCACCAGAGACACATTATCAATTGAAGGCTTGACTCCTACGGTGCCATTGCCAACAATTTTTCCCTTTTTGTTATCTCCAAAACTGACACTTCCATTTCTTCTTCGTTCCAATGTGATGAATTGCTTTTCATCACCTGTCATATGCCTTGAGCATCCACTATCCAAATACCACATTCTGCTAGCATCAGTGGATCTCAGGCTCACCTATAAAATAGTTAAGTTTTCTAAGGTACCCATGCCTTTTTCTAGCTGGGTCCTCCCTTGTTAGTGGTGGTCATCCTTAACTAGTCATACTCATCATAGTAACCATTTTTGTGCCTACACATGAGTGTTACATGTCCTGGTTTACTATAAAAACTACATGTGGTCTTAGGATTAGGCCTGCTCACTTTACTCTTTTAAGAAACCTTCTTAGAGTGTTGAGTGCGGTTACTCTGAGTATTCCTGCTAGGTTGAGAAGGGACCTACACCTTTTTCAAAGTTGTTATTTAAGCAGCTAGCTCATCTAATTTCTTAGAGAGTTTGCTGTTATATCCATTTTGGTATTTAGCTTTTTCCATCAGGTATAGGATGTCAAGTGATGTAGAAGAACTGACATCTTCTATATCATCACACCTCCTCTGAAGTACTCTGATGTATTTGGTTGACTTCTTAGTCACATTAATAACATCATTAAGTATTGTGGCAAGCTCATCAAAAGACAAAAGGGGTTCAGTATTTTCCTCAGAGTTATTTCCTTTGTCCTTGCTTTGATCAGCTGATTGTCTGGCAGCGGAAGTTATTGGTTGGTCAACTGACTCTGAGTTGGGTAGATCATCCCTAGCCATAAGACACACATTTGTAGAATCATGCGCCTCTTCATCGAGCATGATGACTCTTATTCAGAGTCACTCTAGGTAGCAGCAAGGGCTTTCTTAGTCTTTTTCTTCTTGAACTTGTCCTCTTTGGCTTTGGGACAGCTCGACTGAACATGCCCCTTTTCACCATATTCAAAGCATTTGATGTCTTTGTAATGCTCCTTATTGAATTCCTTTCATGGTCTATCAACTCCTCCCTTCTTATACTTGCTTGTCTTTCTAAACTTTTGAAAGTTCTTCTCTTTACCTAGATATCTCGTGAAATTTTTGGTCATTAGAGCTATCTCCTCTTTTCTGTCCTCTGGATATCCTTCCTCAGAGGGATCTTCTTCTTCTTCATCATCATCAGCTTTTAGAATAATAGCTCTGCTTGTGCTTTCTTTCTCTTTAAACCTATGCTTCTTGGACTCATCTTCATATTGCTTCAAGGACATCTCATGAGTCAGCAGAGTTCCAATTAGCTCATCAAATTTGTAGGTCTTCAAATCATGAGCCTCTTTAATAGCACTCTTCTTGGCTTCCCAATCTTGAGTCAAACTCCTCAAGATCTTTTTAACGGTTTCTTCTTCTATGAAAGTCTTACGAAGTCTTTTTAGCTCATTTACAATGTTTATTAACCTAGTGTTCATGTTAGAAATATCCTCCTTAGGCTTCATATGAAACCATTCATAATCTCTCATGAGGATATTGATCTTGGACTCTTTCACCTTGTCATTGCCTTCATAAGTTACTTCCAACTTCTTCCAAATCTCTTTGGCTATCTTGTATCTAGAAACTCAATTAAACTCAGTAGCATCGAGAGCACAATGAAGATAGTTGATAGCAGCTGCATTCTCTTTAAGTCTGGCCAGATCATTGTTATCCCATTTAGTAGAGTACTTATCAATAGTAACTCCATTCTTCACATGAGATGGAACATATGGCCCTTCTACAATTGCCATCCAAGCATGCATACTATGGGATTTAATAAAATTAGTCATTATATTCTTCTAGTAAGTATAATGCTCTCTATTGAACATAGGAGGCCTGGTAACTGACATGCCTTCAGGCAGAATATAAGCTTGAGCCCTTCCACTAGATTCTCCTTTATACGCCATGGTCTTTGTCTCAAAGATTGTGAAATTAGTGAATTGAGAACTGCTCTGATACCACTTATTGGTCCCTATGCATATACTCAATGAGGCAGAGGGGGGTGAATGACTCACTCAATAAAATTTTGTACACCCAATGAGGCAGGGGGGATGAATGACTCACTCAATGAACTTGTAAAACTTTTTTGCGATATTAACTGACTCCGCTGAGTGAGGTCAGCTGGCTGAGAGAAATAACTAGAAATTGCGAGTAAGTAAGGAACACAGATATTTTTATACTGGTTCGGCAACTTGTGCTTACATCCAGTCTTGAGAGAGTGCCTCGGCATTAATTCACTGATCTCAACTCCTTTACCCTAAGCGGAGAAGCCTTTCACAAATTCCCCAATTAAAGAAAGTACCCTCCAATCTGTAATCGCTCATATTGGAAACTGACAGTCAGATTGAACATGCATAAGAGGCAAGGCAAAAATTCAAAATTTTGTCCCTGTCCCCAGGAACTCCTATTAGTTGCATATAAATTAAATAAAGCCTTAACTAAATAATTCGTTACCTAGGTTAGCATGCTAAAGGACTAGGCATACTATAATTCCAAATTATATCATAGCATAATTATTTTATACTAAGCATGTTATAACTCTAAGTTATAACCTAAGCATAAAATAAACTAAGCATGCAAAAATAACTTAAGCATAATTATTAAGTCTAAAAACACTTAAAGAAAAAGACTTAATAATTAAAAGAGAAAGAAAAAGAACTTACCAGTTGAAGCGTGCTTTTGCAGAACCTTTTTGCACAAGCCTCCAATCGTAGGATAGCCTCTATCAGTATCCACACGAACCCCACCAACAAAAACCTCCCCAGGAGGAAGAACTAAGAAGCCTCGAGTAGTTGCTAGACCACTCTAGAAGCCTCACCCAAAAAAATAAACTAGCGGTGCCCGAATAAATTCAGGCTCCACAAAAGTAACTTGCTCAATTACCCGAGAGATTAATTATCTCGCTTAGAATTTATGCTTTGAGCTTGGTAGAATTTGAAAGGAAAGGGGGCAGCCTATATATAGGCTTGGGGGAGCATTTTGCTCCCCCTATAAGCGATGTGGGATGGGAGTAATTACTCCCATCCCATGTGCACACATGCTATGTGCACATGCAAGGTAAAGCCCTTGTGGGCTTTGCCTTGCTTGTGGGCTGCACATGTGCAGCTCATTTTTATGGGCTGCCGCAAGCAATGCCCAACATTGCTCACACACCTTTCGATGTACTTCCTCGCACTCGAGCCTGTACAAAATACTTTTGTACTCTTTGTCCAATTAAACTCGTCAATGCAAAATTCTCCTTTTTAATCCTTTTTCAAAAATTTATTTTCTGACCCTAATAAATTAGTCACTAGTCAAAATAAATTTCTTGGACCAACCAAATTGATCTAATCAATTATAATTTATTTATGCTCTAATTAATTAGTTACCGGTCAAAATAAATTCCTTGATCTATCCAAAATTGATCTAATCAATTTTAACCAATCAAATAATAATCCAATTATTATTTATGTTATATTTTTGTAATAGAATAAATCTATTAGTTCTTTACTTAGTTTATGAAGGTCCAATGTGTGTGACCTTATAGGATCCTGAAGTATTGAGCTGTTAAGGCTTAACCAACCCTTGTTCTAATGGAACCATTGGCTCGATGCTCTAGACCATGAATAGAACTCAATTACCTTAAACGACTGTAGTACGCCTCTAGCAAGGGTCTACCATCCCCCATTACTCGGAACGTCATTTATGCTTATGACTTAATCCCAGTTAATACAATAGTTATCTAGTGCGATAAATTCCTTCCATTCTTTAATATTAGTACCATTTGGTTTATTGGGTTTGGTTAAAGTGTTAACCCACTAATAGCGAGGTTGCTCCAAGCTATCCCAGTTATTTACTTGTTACCGAAGCATATTGCCTTTTACCATAGTGTGTTTGACTAGAAACCATTTCTATCAAACACATACTCTGATCAGAGGTTTATGGCAATCATTACTTCAATAAGTGGCCAGGTACAACTCTTTAATATATCCGGAGTGATGGATTCTTTCCGACTACTCAGCCTACCAACGTGTTGTCATCACTATACCTGTAATCACCCGTTGCACTTTAAATTAATGAGTGCATAGTAATGACCCAAAGTATAGCAATAGTACCACACAAGCTAGCTAGCATCTCAAGTATGAGGACATTCGCAAAGCTTATTGCATGAAGATAAACACTAACACATTGATATATATACCAAGTGTTTATCTTGCTACGGTCTCCAATATATCTCCCAAAATATATCCATGTGTCAAACTTAAGGCACCACCTTCAGTCTTTAGCAGATTAACTACTTGGACCCTTTCCAAGAAAGTTGACCACATGCTAGTCTTTCCGTTTCATCAATATCCTTTCTTGATAAAACTATGACTAGGGATAGTTTAGATATAATCATAATTGCACATGAAGTAGGTTCCACCAAATATAGTCCAACTATAATTTCTCTGACTTCATGCTATGATATGTCAAGGACTTGTGCATACATCAATGAATATATATTTAACCAGCTTTAATATATATATATATATATATATATATATATATATATATATATATATATATATATATATATATATATATATATATATATATATATATATATATATATATATACAAGCATATTGATATAAACAAAAGATTAAATGCCTTTATTGATTAAACAAATTATTCATACTATTACATAATTAAGATATATCACCCTAATTGCCTTAAGGGCATACATCATATCCAACAAACTCCCACTTGCACTAAGGCCAATTAGCCATATGTTTTAATCCATATGCTTTAACATGCTGGTCATGTTTGACTTGAGTCAATGGCTTTATCAGACCATCCACGAGGTTCTGATTAGTGGGTACATATTCTAATCTTATTATCTTAGCATCAACAATCTCCCTGATTATATGATACTTTCTGGATACATGTCTATTTTTCTGATGAAACCATGGTTCCTTTGCCTAAGCTATGGCACCATTGTTATCACAATATAAAGTAATTGGATCAATAGCCTCAGGCACCACACCGAGATCACCAATAAATCCCTTTAACCAGACAGCTTCTTTTACTGCTTCGCATGCAGCAATTTATTCAGATTCCATGGTTGAATCCGTAGTAGTTTCTTGCTTGGAACTCTTCTAACATACTGCCCCTCCATTTAACACATACACAAAACCTGACTGACACTTAAAGTCATCCTTGTCAGATCGAAAGCTCGTGTTAGTGTAACCTTTGATAGTGAGGTCACCTTCTCCATAAATCAAGAACTCATCCTTAGTCCTTCTCAAGTACTTAAGGATTGCTTTGACGGCCATCCAGTGCTTTTCACCTGGATCTAATTGATATCTACTCGTAAATCTCAAAGCCTGAGAGACATCCGGCCTAGTACATATCATAGCATATATGATGGATCCTATCGCGGATGCATAGGGTATATCCTTCATGCGCATTCTCTCCTGAGCTGTCTTCAGACACTCAGCCTTAGATAGGTCAATCCCCTTTGTCATCGGGAGATAACCTTTCTTAGAATGCTCAAGATGAACCTATTCAACACTTTATCTATATATGTACTTTGAGAAAGACCTAACAGCCTCTTAGATCTATCCCTGTAGATCTTTATACCTAGTATAAATGCTACTTCACCAAGGTCTTTCATTGAGAACTTTCTTGACAACCATACTTTAACGCTTTAAAGAACAGAAATGTCGTTTCCTATTAGCAGAATGTCATCAACATATAATACTAGAAAAATGACTGCACTCCCACTAACCTTCTTAGAAACGTAAGGCTTATTTGCATTTGGGGACAAATCCGGTTCCCGGATTGTCTGATCAAACCTTATATTCTAACTCCTGGATGCCTGCTTAAGTCCATAAATGGATCTTTGTAGCTTGCATACCTTCGAGCCATTCTGAGATGTAAAACCCCTAGGTTGTATCATATACACATCCCAGTCTAAATCCCCATTTAGGAATGTTGTTTTTACATCCATCTGCCAAATCTCATAATTGTAATGAGTAGCAATGATGAGGAGTATCCTTATGGATTTAAGCATGGATACCGGTGGGAAGGTTTCATCATAGTCAATTCCTTCCTGTTGACCATAACCTTTCGCAACTAACCTTGCTTTATAGGTAATTACATTACTATCCATGTATGTCTTCTTCTTGAAGACCCATTTACATCCAATTGGTCTAACGTCTTGCGGTGCATCAACCAAATTCCAAACTTGGTTCTCGTACATGGAATTATGAAGATGACCTGATCTTCGCAATGATTGTGTTTTAACAGGTTGTTCTTGGATCACACTCTCTTATGTATCTAGAATGGGGTCAATTAGTTGATTGTCTGTTTCTTTCTCTTAAACTTCCAGTTCAATATTGCTCCCATTGACTTTTGCAAGTAATTGTTCCTTTTCCAAAAAGTGAGCATTCCAAGACACAAATACCTTTTGTGCTTTCAGTTGGTAAAATAAATATCCAATTATTTCCTTTGGATATCCAATGAACAAACATTTGTCAACCTTGGCATTTAGCTTATCTGACGCTATCCTCTTTACCATAGCAAGACGACCCCATACTCTTAAGTGACTTAGAGATGGCTTTTTGCTACACCATCTTTCATAAGGTGTAAAATCAACTAATTTAGAGGGCACTCTATTACGAATATAGTTGATCTTTGTCCGTCAGTAAGCTGAGTAGTCAAGAAGAATCCATCACTCCATTATAGCAATATAAGGGAGATGTACCTTGGCCACTTGTTGGAAGTGACACACTCATAAACCTCTCACCAGAGTATAAATTGATAGGATGAGATCCTGAGCAACATATTAAATGGTTTAGTATTGTACTTTTGTAGCAATACTAAATACTGCGGTAGCCATTAATGGCTACTAGTGGACTAAAACTTAAACTGGGTCCTAGAATCTAGATGGTACTTAACCACTAATAGAAGGAGTGAATTATATTGATACTATTGTAGAACTGGGATTAAGTCACAATGCACGTGATGTTCCGAATATTGAGGGGTCATATGCCCTATGCTAGAGAGCCACTATGACCGATCAAAGTCATCGGAGTCCAAAATGGTCTAGAGCTCCAAGCCAATCAATTTCTAAAAGGAATTGAGCTAGGTTAAACTTTTTACGACTCGATATTACGAGATCCTATAAGGTCACACACTTTGAGTTACGACCGAGCCATGTAAAGAATCACTAGACTAGGTCTAATCTAGAAGAGTAAAAGATTCTTCTTCTTAGCTAAGTTTAAAAAGACATTTATTAGATCTATAACATACATATAGTAGGTTTATACTATTAGATATGATGTATGCCCTAAAGGAAATTAGGGCTATATATCTTAGTTAGTTTTATTTGTACAAACAAGTTATATTAATAAAGGCATTCTTTTGTTAAATCAATTACTGTGAAAATATATTATGGCTGGATTAGTATATATTCATTGATGTGTTTGTAAAAGTCCTTGACATAATCATAGAACGGATTGCAAGGGCATAGTGGGACTATGTTGGTGAGAACTAGTTCGAGTGCAATTATGATTTATCTAAATATCCCTAGTCATAGTATCATCAAGACTGGACATTGATGAATATGGATAGACTAGCATATGTCATCATACCTCTTGAATCTTATTAAGAGTAGCATATCTCCAGTGCTAGAAAGTAGTACCTTGGGTTAACAAATGAATGTATTCAGGCAAATATATAGGAGACCGCTATAAGACAACACTCGGTAATCTATATTATGTGTTGTTGTTCTATAGTCTCATTGCAACAACAATACGAATATCCTTAGACCTGAGATACTAGTTACCTTATTCAGATGTTGTTATACTTTGGGTCACACCTAAACATTACATAGATTGGGTAATATGGATGATTACGGGTATAGTTGATGTCTGTCCATCGGTAAGCTAAGTAGTTAAAAAGGAATCTATCACTTCATTATAGTAGTATAAGGGAGATGTACCTTGGTCACTTGTTGGAAGTGACACACTCATAAACCTCTGATCAGTGTATGTATTGATAGGATGAGATCCTGATCAACACATTAAATGGTTGAGTGATGTACTTTTGTAGCAAGACTAAATACTGGGGTAACCATTAATGGCTACTATTGGACTACCACTTAAACCGAGTCCTAGAAACTAGATGGTACTTAGCCACTGATAGAAGTAGTGAATTATATTGATACTATTACAGAACTGGGATTAAGTCACAATGCACGTGATGTTCCGAATATTGAGGGGTCCTATGCCCTATGCTAGAGAGCCACTATGACCGATCAAAGTCATCGGAGTCCACAACGGTCTGGAGCTCTGAGCTAGTCAATTCCTAAAAGGAATTGAGCTAGGTTAAACTTTTGATGGCTTGATATTACGGGATCCTACAAAGTCACACACTTTGAGTTACGACCGAGCCATGTAATGAATCACTAGACTAGGTCTAATCTAGAAGAGTAAAAAGTATGGTTAGACAATATTATTGGTTAGACCAATATTCACTGGTTGGACTAGTAAACCTAATAAATAATAAGAAGGTTAACAAAAAAGGGGAATTAGAAACATAAACTGAGCGGGGTTCAAGGAACCTGCATGAGTGGATTTGCACATATACTGTTGGATAGTACATGGGCACAATCTGTGCACCGAGCTAGTGTAGTGATGCACAAAGGCCCGCTGGACTTACGTAAGCAGGCTGCATTTGGTAGCTCGCGGCATGCACTATGCAAGCCTATAGTGGGCTGCGCAGGCAAGCAGCCCATATGGGGCTTGCGCGGGCTGCGCTTGACGCGCAGAGCACGGCCCACTAGTGGGCGGCGCTGTGCTCATCCCACTAGAAGCCTGCGCAAGCCTGAGTGGCCTGTGCTCCTGCTCAGGCCACTGTGGGGCTTTGCGTACTTCTGGGTTTCAATTAAAATACTTAATTGCCCTTTTTATTTTAATTCTGATTGGTTAAAGTTGGGGATTTATTTGTAATTTGATTTATTCCTAGCCAGTATAAATAGAAGCCTCCTCCTTCATTATTTCTCATCCATAATTTTTTTTCTTGCTCTCTCTTATTCTCTTAGTTGTTCAGGTTCTCATAAGTAATCCATCGAAAGACGTATTTACTTTGAATAGAAAACTAAGAGAATTTCTTCTAGAATAAATTAGTAGGGAAGATCTAGTAGTCTTCCGCTTATTTATCATTACTCCCTTTCTAGAAGGTTTTGGTCGGTGGTGCTCGTGTGGATCAATTATAGAGGGCTTCTACTTTGGAGGATGTGCACGCAGCTAGGGGGTTATTCTACCGACTACAAGATTCACGCTTCAACTAGTACGTGGTTAAAATATTATTAAGTCCTTTTAATAAGTTTTTATGACCTAGAATAATACTCCCTCTGGTTTTTTTACTAGTCATTCTAGAGTTTTTGTTGGTCCCTAGGCGTACACTCAATGAGTCAAAGGGTGGGTGAATGACTCACTCAAGAACTTATGAAACTTTTTCCCGATAATTACTTCCTCCACTGAGTGAGGTCAGCTGGCTGAGTGAAATACAGGAAAATGCAGAAAAGTAAAGAACACTGAGATTTTTATCCTGGTTCAGTAACCTGTGCTTACATCCAGCCCCGAGAGAGTGTCTCGGCGCTTTAATTCACTAATCTTAACTCCTTTACCCTAGGCAAAGAAGCCTTTCAAAAATTCCCCAATTAAAGTAAGTACCCTCCAAATTGCAATCGCTCACCTGCTGACTAGAATACCCTCTACTATCAGCAACTCATAAAGAGTTTAAAACAAGAGCTGGAATTAACTTATAAAATGTTGATCCAGTTATAAATGATCTGATATTTCAATAAAAAGATCTATTCTATTCTCTCTTATTCTAAAGCAGATTCTAGCATAGTTGTGCTTTCTTGCTTGAACTTCTTTATAGCTTGTATTTTGACAAAGATTTAGCTTCTGAGAAATTCAGGTGTAATCACCAAGTTCAAACACTTGCCTTCTTGCTCCTTTTATAAATGGATTGAGAAAGTAGCCCTTGAACTTATCTTGGCATCTTCTGAAACTGACAGCTCATCTATCCACTCATTGCTTCTTCAAATCAATCTGTTAAGAGATAGAATTGTACAATTGTGAGATAGAAAATCAATCCATTAGATTGAGATTCGAGCTTCAATTTGAATCCTTTGTCGTTTGATGCCAGTCTTTTATTAGAGAGAACTCGTGCTGACTTACCACGTGTCTTTATCCCATTCCCTCTGGTATTCTAACATGTTGCAGAGTGCGCGATACAAGGTTGGTAGATCTGCAGAATTGCCCAAAATGGCAAATGACTTTTTCCAGCTTTGCATTGGAAAACTATGTCATTTTCTTCATAATTCTGAGTCTTGTCAAGGCATTAATTCTTTTTGTCTTTATCTCATTAATGTTCTTGCAAAAAGCAACACTAAAAGCAAAGATACATTTTTACCTTAAAAGGTGAAGTCAGCAGCATTGACAGACTAAAAATAACTCAGCGGAAATGATATATCATAAAGCACACAGCTAAAATAAAATCTAAATATCAAGCATTGAGTGAATATTACTAAGTCAGCGACTAAATAAATACTCAACCCAGAAACAGCTCAAACAGTGGAGACTCGAAATTCTACCCTTGAATTTGCTAACTCCCTTACAACCATAGACTATTTATTTTAACATCATTATTAATTTAATTAACTCAAACTGAACTTAATTGTTATGATAAAAACTTAAGCACTACTGAGTCAGTCCATTGAGTCAGTCAAACTTGTGCTTGGTTCAACTATCTCCCCCATTTTGGTCAATGGCAATTAACTTGAGCGAGAATTAAATTAATAAGATATCTAGATCAGAGTTACCTTATACTTATGCTTGATATGTCTTTGTTCAGCATCTTCAATTTACTTAGAATGAATGCTAACTTCCCCATAATTCTTGAATCTTCCGAGTTTAGCATTTCTCTACACTTCTCATATATTTCTGTAAAAAAAATCAGCACATATATGTATAGCAGAAAATATATGAAGTTAAGAAGATCTTAACTTAGAATAGAAAATGTAATCTTTCATATATAAATAACTGAGTACAGATAACCAAGAGTTAATCTAGACAAAGTTTTATAATTCAGCTCTATCAATTACAAAGATATTCTATTCTACTCTTTAGGCATAGGCAGGGCTCCCAAATTTGCTCTCCTTTGTTCAAAAACCTACTGATCCCATCTGGACTTCTTTCCTTTAGGCAGCACAATCTCCTTGCCTTTCCTCTTCCTTATCTCCTGATATTCTCATTGTATGCACTTTAAATCCTTGGACAGATTGTAAGAAATTTCAGCTATCCTCTGCTCTCTTTCCCTTTCCTCCTTCTCATGCTTCTCGCGATCCTTCTCCCCCATTGCCATTGCATCCAAAATGGCTTGGGCTCGATGATCAAACGAGCTCAGAGACTCCTCAAATGTTTCCAGCTAACCATAAACATTAGATGAAAAATGTTGCACAAGCAGCTCATAGATTTCCTGCGATATAGCATCCTATTCTCTGAGGAAGGCAAATAAGCCTACTAAAGCTCGGGATTGAGACAGATTAACTTAATATTGAGCGCTCAGTCCTTCCTTGGATATCTAGGTGAGACTTGCCAGAGCCTTCGCTTGATTATTCTCTCTGAGTATCCACTCTAGCATGGGAGTGCTCCTGATGTGAGTAGTGACTTCATCATGGATTTTATCAATCGCTTCCCTATAATTGATGACATTGGCTTGAACTTGATTTAGTCTCTGATGTGACCAAGCTTCTGATGAAGTGTAGGCTCCAGTTCAGCTTCTGCCATAACTATATCACTATTTAGAGCATTTAAAATATTAAGCCTCTTTAAGGCATTAAGCACAGCTCCCTCCGAACCTTTGACTCCTTTCAGCATCTCCTCCTTCACATTCCTCAGCTCAGTGGGCAAACCATGCTGTCTGGTTACCTTTGCGATCAGAGCATTTATTCCATCAACCACAGCATTTAAACTCGCTATGTTGTATTCATTCTCCTTGCTCAAAATACTGTACCCATCAAGTACCTTAAGCATAGCTTCCAACAGAGGGTTGAATTTATCGATCAGTGAATTCCTAAAGTCCCTCTCATCATTCAGCACCTTGTAGTTGCTCTCATAGATCTTTGCCATTTTCTTTTTGAGCTCTACAACTTCCATCTTCAATCCTCCAGCCTGCCTACCTGCGATAGATAATAAGGGCAACTGTGAGCGGGTGGACGCTTTTAGTGGGTTGAACGCGGGGTGCGGCGCGCGGGGCGTGATTCGGTTTGGTGTAGTTTGAGGAAACCGAGGCACTTGGCTTGGTTTGAAAAAAATCCAATTTACTTAAATGCAGTGGCTTTGTAGGACAAAAATATGATTATATTGAAAAACACGTTTACACATTTTACTAAGAAAAGATATTTTTAAGATAAAGCATTTTTTACTTTATTTAAAAATAAAATAAAGTCGCCACCCAGTTCAGCTCCACCGGGAATTATGGTATACTAATCCAAAATGGGATTTTTATACTAAAAAGAAAATGAGATTCTGAGTTCGGACATAATAGTTACTCATATTGTTCAAATTGTTTGGGTTAATTTTGGAATTTTGGAATTTATGGTAATTTCTCCATTACAATGGCTTTATTTAAGAATTAAATTCAAGAAATAAAATGAGCATTATAACAGCTTAATAAATTAATATTTTCTACCGAAATTTCAGTAAAGTAACGGCAACATTTGGGTTTTGGCCCGAAAACTCAAATAGAGTTTCCTCACATTCTGGATATTTATCTATACGTGCGAGCTTATTTACGCATATTATAGTTTAAGTGGCATTAGTGGCTCACTTAACCAAAGAAATGGAATGCAATATGTGATAATTATATAATAAAAATGGATTAAAATGAATTTTAAAGTTGGGCTTAGAGCCAATTACCCTCAATTACCTTTTCGTCTGTTCAAGATGACTTAAGTGCCGGTGATGGACTAAAGTTGTCAAAGAGAAAAATGTGGTTTGGTTGGAAAATAGATTTAACCCAAGTTATGGCTATAATCTTGGATTATTTCTATAGAAAATGCAGGATTTTTGAGAGATTGAGTCATTTTTAGACCGAAGATCACTTGAGATCTAGATCTAAAAAGACTAGAGAATGAGTTTATACCGAATGTCGGTGATAGAGCTTGGATTTGGAAGTGTTTAACAGAGTTTCGGGACTTCTAGGACTCCCGTAATGATTTTTGGGCGGTTTTGGTGCTTTTTGGATCCGTGAAAATGAGGGGGGGAGCACCCTTATTTATAGAAGGGTGGTAATCAGCCCGCAGGCTAATTACATAGGTAATTAGTCGGATCCCGCAAATCCTACAAAATTTTGGTTAGATACGAATTTTTTACTATTCATAAGTAATTACCCACCGGGCTAATTACCTATTTGACCATATTTTTACTGAAACGGCCTAATGAGCAAAACTAGTGGCTTTTAGCCTCTAGCCATACATTATTTCGGCCAAATTCGATTGTTTAAGCCGTCAAAATGGCATTTATTGTTTTTTCAAGACAATTTTAATATTTGACAGTTTGACTGTTTTGATTATTTGGAAATGGATTTCAAGCATTTCAAGGATGCAACTTGGAATACTAGGACGAATGGGAATTTTTGGTATTTTTGGATTTTTTATGATAATTCGGTCCTTCTTAGCTCCCTTATCTAATCGCTGATTGAAATAGGTATAAATCCTCATCGAGCCTAGCAGACTGTGCTAACAGTTTGCCCCTCGCGTATAAAATTTTTACCTATGGGGGTAAAATTGCACTTACGAGAAACCAGTGTTCTTGTGTGATAAGGACATGAAAAACCTTTTTAGAAAGAATCAACATTTCTTAATCAATAATTTTGAAAAATAAAAATTTTTTCCCTTTGACTAAGAATGTTGATGGAAATCTTTAAACAAGAATCCGCTGGGGAGTAAATGTAAAAAGAAAAGATGTTGGGGATATAAGAAAATGCAGGTTTGCAAAAATTTCATGTCCTTAACGTTGTGCAGAAAATTTTGGTCCACCCATTTGAAAACTCGGTTTTGCATGATGCAAAAGATAAGTGAGGGATTATACTTACCTGCGGTGTTGTATCTGTTGATCTATTTTCTCTTCTAGGAAAATGGCATTGCCAGCAACATCTTGATCAGTTTTCTCTCTCATTTGGGAGAAGTATTATCCGCTATCATTGAACAGTTTTCTCGCCAGGGAGTGTGGCACTGTCAGCCACTACTGAGCAGTTTTCCCATTAGGGAGTGTTGCACTATCAGCCACTATTGAGCAGTTTATCTCACAGGGAGTTGGGCACTGTCTGCCGCCATTGAGCAGTTTATCTCACCATCGAGTTAGGCACTGTCTGCCACCATTGAGCAGTTTATCTCACCATCGAGTTGGGCACTATCGGCCACCATTGAGCAGTTTTCCTCACCATTGAGTTGGCACTATCTTGCCACCGTTGAGCAGCTTGTCTCACCATTGAGTTGGGCACTGCAACCACCATTGAGCAGTTTTCGTCACCATCGAGTTGGGCACTATCAACCACCATTAAGCAGTTTGTATCTCCATCGAGTTGGGCACTGTCAGCCACCATTGAGTAGATTATCTTACCATCGAGTTGGCCATTGTTAGCCACCATTGAGCAGTTTGTCTCACCATCAAGTTGGGCACTATCAGCCACCATTGAGCAGTTTGTCTCACAATCGAGTTGGGCACTATCAGCCACTATTGAGCAGTTTATCTCACCATCGAGTTAGGTACTATTAGCCACTATTAAGCAGTTTGTCTCACCATCAAGTTGGGCACTATCAGCCACCATTATACAGTTTGCCTCACCATCGAGTTGGGCATTGTCAGCCACCATTAAGCAGTTTGTCACACTATTGAGTTGGGCACTGTCAGCCAGTATTGAGCAGTTTTTCTCACCATCGAGTTGGGCACTATCAGCCACCATTGAGCAGTTTGTCTCACCATCGAGTTAGGAACTATCAGCCACCATTGAGCAATTTATCTCACCATCAAATTGGGCACTGCCAACCACTATTGAGTAGTTTATCTCACCATCGAGTTGGGCACTGTCAGCCACCGTTGAGCAGTTTGTCTCACCATCCAGTTGGGCACTATCAGCCACCATTGAGTTAGGTAGAGTCAGCCACCATTGAGTGATTTTCCTCACCATCGAGTTGGGCATTGTCTGCCACTATTGAGATGCTATTGGGATTTCCTGCAAAATACAAGCTGACATGGCACTACATGTCACAAACACAATACACGACACTACAAAACTTAATACTACTTAACTTGACATAGCGCTACATGTTATTAAAATAAATTGACATGACATGTCATCAACATAAATTGTGAAGATCTAGCTGGATCTAAGTTTGGCTATGATGTGCCTGGGTAAAGATCTCACTGGATCAAAGGTTTAGCTATAACGTGTCAGGGTCAAGATCTCATTGGATCAAAGGTTTGGCTATTATGTGCCGAGGTAAAGATCTTATTGGATTAAAGGTTTAGCTATAATGTGTCGGGGTAAAGATCTCACTGGATCTAAGGTTTGGCTATGATGTGTCAAGGTAAAGATCTCACTAGATCAAAGGTTTGGCTATGATGTGCCGAGGTAAAGATCCCACTAGATTAAAGGTTTGGCTATGGTATGCCTATAGATTTTTTTGGATCAAGATGATGAAGCTTAGTCTTTTGGAAGAGTTTTATGCATTCTTGTTTAATGATGCATGTGATGTAGTACATTGATTGCTAATATGATGAGTTGTACAAGTGCATGATGCATTGAGTTGGCATTTGCCCCTAGTCAAATTGGGAGGATGCATCACTCAGTACATTTTCCATGCTGAGGAAATGTCGAATGTGGTGATCAGCCTTCTTATCTAGGAGGAAGTACTGTCAAATAGGGTGATCAATTCTCCCTTTTGGGTGAAGGACTGTTGAATTTGGTGATCAGTTCTCTCTACTAGGAGGAGAACTATCAAATGGGTGATCAGTTCTCTCTTTTGGGAGGACAGATGTCAAATTCGGTGATCAGTTCTCTCTACTAGGAGGAGAATTGTCGTATTTTGTCTTAAGTGATTAATTTATTGTCTATGTCACTGGGTAGTCAATTTTCTGGATACTTTGGAGTTAGTGCTACTGTGTTTTGATGTTAGAGCATTTTCTTAGATACCTCTTGATCTTAGAAAGCGTCTGAGCTAATTTTGTGTGATATTGCATCTGTTGTTGACTAAGAATGTTTGCTTGGCGACTTGCAGCCTTTGCACTTGTAAAATTATAATATTCATGTGATGCTTAATGCATGTTATGTTTATGCAATGCAGTTTGTTCTTGTAAGATAAAATTGTGCAACTATAGGATGACGTCTGCTTCCTTGGTTCTCAACAGTATTCTTTTATACTATTGGCTTCTTAGTTTCTTTCATTCTCAGTGATGATGAAAATTTGATTTTGGGTTGGAGTCCTAGATGTCATTTTCATTGTAGATAAGAGCGCTTTGCATCCATTTCACTGTGGTCGTTGGGCTGGTCGTGCACTTGACGACTTGTACAAGGAAAGCTTTCAGGTCCTTCTTAGCTCTAATGAATTCCCGAGTTGAAAAACTTTTGCCCCTTGTGGCATATAGCATGAGACTGAGCAGGTAAACTCTAGTTGCTTGGACTGATGAAGATTAGCTTTTATTCTTTTGACTGATCATGCAGATAATATGGCATGCATCAGTAGTTCTTAGAATTCTTGTGTAGCTGAGTGCAAGAAGATTGCCTTTTCACATTTTAGAGATGTGGCAGATTCATACGCTCGTGTTGATGAAGAATATTGCTCCTTTGCGAAGGCTTTGGATTGAGTGATTGTGTTTGTTGTCATTTGGTGAGTCATTGCAATGAATGACTTTGACAGAGCTTGCATGCAAAGGTTATGCCCTAATTTTTGCTTGAACCAAAGCACAGCGGGCTTTTTGTTTTTCTTGCTCTTTTTTTCATACCCTAATTTTTGCATAAACCGCCTTTTCAGGTTTTTAATTTATCGGGTTGCCTTAACTTTTGCCTGGACTGCCCTTTTGGGTTTTCAATCCAGCAGGCTTTTTTTTAGGCATGCAATACCATGAACAAGAGTGCTCATATGAATGTTTCATTGAACATTTCTATGTATTCATTAAGTGCAGACATTTAACAATTCAGCAAAATGACACATCAGTGAAAGAAATATTTTTAGGCACAAAAGTTTGGTATCTTTTCTAAAAACTTTCTCCCATTATCAACAGTCCTTTTCAGGTTTTACCGATTGATTTCTCTCTTTCTTTTGTCTTTCATTTTGCCTAAAAGCCCTCACTAGCTTTTAGCAGACACATTTTTTAATTAATGTGGTATTGCCAGAGCCTGTTTTTGTTCAAGGGATTCATGAACTCGTTTCTTTGATGTCCCTGATGTGAAACATTCCCTTGATGAGAATCTATTTTACCATGTTGGGTCTCTTAGGTGGAATTTGCTCCTAGCATCAGCCTATACTACTTTCATTTTCTTTAGGATCAATTCCCTTGATTTTGACTTTGTCAGTTATTTTTATTATCATGGTCATCCTTTGTTCACGCACCTTTGAGAGAATCGACTTTGACCTATTTGTTTGGTTCGTGACGGTTCTCTTCGGTAATGGAAGGATATGTCATTTCAATGATGTCGTGCCCCAGGTTGAGACATTTTTGTACAACTATTTGGAGACGTCCCATTTGCTAGATATATCTGGCAGATTTGACTTTGTTCGTGTGTGTTCTGCAAGACCCGTATCGACCTTCATACTTCTTGTTTGAGTAGCACGCCATCAGGAAAAGCAAATCTTTAGAGATTAGTCTCGTCGGATTTGTTGGTTTGGTTTTCATTATGGTTATGTTGTTGATGAGGTCCTTTCATCATTATGCTACAGTTGCTTGGGAGTCTGACATCTAATTTTTCTTGAGTGGCATGGAGTATATTTCGTCTAGATTGCTTTAAGGCATGGTTCGAGTGATATCTTCTCTTTGTAACTTATCTGGCGACTTGTCTGTTGACTTGAGCAAATTCTACGATGATCTTCTCTTCATTTACCCATATAAGTAGTGAGGACATTTTATTCATGGGACATGCTTGGTTGAATCAGGAAGGCAACCACATGATTTTTTTTATCTCTTTTTTTTTCAGGAGTCAAGTTATTTGAAATAGATACCATTTCTGGGTTTTTCAAATGAGCCTAAATTTATTTCTTTATTTAGAGCGTCATGAATGTTGAATATGTCAAATGTATACTGGAATGAATACATGGAATCCTTATCAGAAACATTGCATATGTAAGCAGATTTATTCATAATATTATTTATTACATTGTTGAGTTCGAAAGCACTATAGATAAAAGCAAAAGAGCAATCTTCATTATTTAGTGTAGTTCCCACTTCTTCTGAGATAATGTTGCCTGCCATATTATTCCTAATTTGACCTTTCATCTTGGTCTTCTAGAGCTTCTTCATCTGAATGATATTCGAACTCCGGATCCTCAAGATCAGGTTGTTCATAATCTGCATTTTCATTTTGCATCATTTCGTGGGGCTCGTCTTCCTTCAGCTGATCTTCTTCATCATACTTCTCCAGCTTTTTGGCATAATCTATCACATCATTGAAGGTTTTAAATCTCTCCATTCTCATTTTGCCTTTGTACCTTTGACTGGAAACCTCCACTAGTTTCACAATTAAGGCTTCCTCGTCAGGTGCCTCAATTACTAGCACTTGAACTGCCATCCATCTCAAATAGTAATCCTCAAAGGACTCATTCGGACGTTGCTTTATCCTTTTGAGGTCCTGCAGAGTGGTTTTTATCTTCATATTTAAGGTATAGTTCTCTATGAAGGCAGGACATAACTTCTTCCAATCAGACTTTACATCTGTCGGCATTCTCATATACCATTCAGAAGTTGGACCCCGTAGGGTGGTTTAGAACAGATTGACGATATAAACGTTGGGAACTCTCATGCCCATCATGACTCTTAGGTAATCTTCCACATGGGTTATTGGTGAACCAGTGCCATCATATAGTGCGATGTACGGCATCACAAAGTTAGTAGGAAAGGGCTCTATCAAAGAGAGAGCAAACTTTTCTATGTCCATTTATTGGTCAGTAGACGGGCCCATAATCTTCTCAATTTTTGGCGTCATGGCCTCCAATATGGCCATCTTAGCTCTTAGTTTAGTCAATTCTACTTCTTTTTGCTCCATCTTTCTAGAGTTGGATGTGTTCAGGCTCTCCAAAGTGTTTCGAAATTCCTGAGTGCCCATAATCCTCATGAGGGACTGCTTAATAGCATCATCATTTGCCATAGTTTCTTCAGGCTCGAGCAACTCAATTATCAATTGGCGTTCTGACTCTTCGGGTATGTGACACACGCCTTAGTCGGATTTTACTTTGTTTCCAACCTTTATATAAAAGACAAATTTAGGGCCTCCCACGTTTCAAGGATCCTAATGGTTTTTCTAATGAATGAATGGATTTTATAAATGTATTAATGATATGTACATACATGAATGAATTTATACGTGTGAAATTCAATATTCATAGAACATTGAATAGGTTTTGGTCAAACATTTAGGGAATATTTGATAAAGGTTGGGTGTTCAGAGACACCCAACAGGGTTATGAATCTCAATATTCAAGGGATATCAAATGAGATTGGGTGGTCATATATGGTACCGGGGTTTAATTGGGTTATTTGCCACATTTATGGAATGTGCAAATTTGAGTGTCTTTCAGGGAAAGCACAACCCAAGGAAGTGTCATTTTAGGAATGCGATAATATTGGGATCATCTAGAATGCCCCTAGGGTAGAATTGTTTTGGTCATTCAAGGATCATTGGACATTGATTCGGCAAATGCTATGTCACCTTGGTTTAGGTAAGATTTAGTCATTCGGGGAATGCCAAAAAGGTTTGTACCTCGATGGGTATCACTTCAGCAATCACTTGGTTACCTAGGGGTCAAATATTCATGGAATATTTGATGAAAGTTAAGCATTCGAGAAATATGTAACAAAAGTGGGAAGTCTTTGATACTCGTGGAATATCAAGCTTGGTCAAGCGATCACTTTAAGTATCGAGGTTTGGTTGAGTTTTCTTTCATGGAAAGCATAACTCAAAATTATGTCATTCTAGGAACACACAAAAGTCGGGATCATGTAGAATGCCCCTAGAAACTTTAGCCAAGTCATTGCAGGAATGGCTTAGCTATTGTGTCTCTTTGGAAATTAATTTGTTAATCACTATGTCACCTTAATTCTTGGAAAAGCTTTGGTCATTTGGGGAATGCCAAAGAAGTCTGTGAGATTAATTCGGCAATCATGGCATTGCCTTGGTTTAATCTGTTGAGGGAATGCCAAAAGGTCTAGGCCTCACAGTTGGGTTTAAGACCACTCAATGTTCGGGATTAGATGACTCACTGGTCGGGATTAGATGACGTGCTGGTCGGGATTAGATGACTCTAATAGTTAGGTGACTCACTGGTAGGGTTTTAGAATGACTTTTATAGTGAAGTGACTCACTAGTCAAAGGTGAGTTGATTCGATGGTCACTCGAACGGTTGACTCATTGGTTAAAGGGTGAGCTGGCTCGCTGGTCACTCGAAAGGGTTGACTCATTGGTCACTTGAGGGTTGACTCAATGGTTGAGAGTAAGTTGACTCGCTGGTCACTCGAGGGCCGACTTGGTGGTCAAAGGTGAGATGACTCGCTGGTCACTCGAGGGTTGACTCGGTGGTCAAAGATGAGATGACTCGCTAGTCACTTGAAGGCTGACTCATTGGTCCAAGGTGAGATGACTCTCTGGTCACTCAAAAGGTTTTGACTCATTTGTCCAAGGGTGAGCTGACTCTCTGGTCACTCAAAAGGGATTTGACTCACTAGTCCAAGGGTTAAGCTGACACTAGGGACATTCAAAGGGTTTTGACTCACTGGTCCAAGGTTAAGCTAACTTTGGGGTCACTCATAGGGTTTTGACTCACTGGTCCAAGGGTTAAGCTGACACAAGGGTCACTTAGAGGGTTTTGACTCATTGGTCCAAGGGTTGAGCTGACACTAGGGTTACTCAAAGGGTTTTGACTCACTAGTCCAAGGGTTGAGCTGACACTAGGGTCACTCAAAGGGTTTTGACTCACTGGTCTAAGGGGAGCTAACACGCTGGTCACTCAAAGGGTTTTGACCCATTGGTCCAAGGGTGAGCTGACACTGGGTATTTCGGCTCATGGGTTGAGCCTAGGTGGATTTACTAGTCTTCATTATTTTGGCTCATGGGTTGAGCCTAGGTGGACTCACTAGTCTCATTCAATTTTGACTCATGGGCTGAGCCTAGGTGGACTCACTGGTCTCGGTCAATTTCAGCTCATAGGCTGAGCCTAGGTGGAGTCACTAGTCTCGGTCAATTTCAACTCGTAGGCTGAGCCTAGGTGGACTCACTAGTCTCGTTTAATTTTGGCTCATAGGCTGAGCCTAGGTGGACTCACTGGTCTCGGGAATGAAAAGGCATGGCACACATTAATATCATGGCTACATAAAGATATGGTTAGTTTACACACAATCATGATGTTTATGATGTCCTTTTTTAGTTTATTTATATTTAATAAACCTGCACATGCAGCAAACCGTTAGATCACACCTACCGCCCTTTTAACTCCATTGGGTTACTTCGCTTTGAAGCCAACGGGGGACTTAGCGAAGTCTGCTTGCGTGCACTCAAGGTTTCTGGGTAGGCCTATGAGATAATGTCTACGGTTCATCTACATGTAGGTTTTGGTCTCAGGATTGGGTACGATTTGGGGTACCCTGCGCCTTTGTGTACCGAGTCTCAGTGGCCCTAAGGGAACCAAAGGAAACTTTTCCACATATAATATACGCAGTGTTAGCACGGTCCGCTCGGCCCGATTAGGATTTATACCTAGTTCGATCAGCGATTAGACAAGGGAGCCAAGAAGGACCGAATTGTCATAAAAAATCTAAAAATCCCAAAAATTCTCATTCGTCGTAATATTCCAAGTTGCCTCCTCAAAATGATTGAAATCCATTTCTGAATAATCAAAACAGTCAAACAGTAAAACTTTCCTGAAAACACAAAAAAATGCCATTTTGAGGGCTTATACCATCGAATTTGGCCAAAATAAGGTGGGGCTAGAGGCTAAAGGCAACTGGTTTTGCTCATTGGGTCGTTTCAGTCAAAATATGGTCAAATAAGTAATTAGCCGGGTGGGTAATTACCTATGAACAGTAAAAAAATTTGTATCTGGCCAAGATTTTGTAGGATTTATGGGATTTAAAGCAAGATTTTGTCAGATAGGTAATCAGCCCGCCGGCTAATTACCTATGTAATTAGCCCATCGGCTAATTACCACCCTTCTATAAATAGGGGAGCTCCCCTCTCATTTTCAACGGATAAAAAACGCACAAAAAAGCCATTTACGCCCAAAAATCATTCTGGGGTCCTAAAAGCCTCGAAACTCTGTCAAAACACTTCCAAATTCGAGCATTACTACCGACATCCGGTATAGACTCATTTTCTTGTCTTTTTAGATCAAGATCTCACAGTGATCTTCGGTCTAAAAACGACTCAATCTCTCAAAAATCCTGAATTTTCCATAGAAATAATCCAAGATTATAGCCATAACTTGGGTTAAATCTATTTTCTAACCAAACCACATTTTTCTCTTTGACAACTTCGGTCCCGCACCGCTCTCAAGTCATCCTGAACAGACAAAAAGGTAACTGAGGGTAATTGGCACTAAGCCCAACTTTAAAATTCATTTTAATACATTTTTATCATATTATCATCGCATATTGCATTTCCAGTTGTCTAGTTAAGTGAGCCTCTGGTGCCACTTAAACTATAATATGTGTAAATAAGCTCGCAAGTACGGATCCAGAATGTGAGGAAACTCTATCTGAGTTTCCAGGCCAAAACCCAAACGCTGTCGTTACTCTGCCAAAATTTCGGTAGCAAATTTTGATTTATTAAGCCGTTGTAATGCCCGTTTATTTTTTGAATTTAATTCTTAAATAAAGCCGTTGTAATGCAGAAATTACCACAAATTCCAAAGTTCCAAAATTAATCCAAATAATTTGAACAATATGAGTAACTATCATGTCTGAACTCAGAATCTCACTTTCTTTTTGGTATAAAAATCCCATCATGGATCAGTATACCACAATTCCCGGCGGAGCTTAACCTGGTGGTGACTCTATTTTATTTTTAAATAAAGTAAAAATGTTTTATTTCAAAAATATCTTTTCTCAATAAAATGTGTAAATATATTCCTCAATATAATCACATATTTGGCTTATAAAGCCACCACATTTAAGCGAATTAGATTTTCTCAAACTGAACCAAACTCCGCGGTTTCCTCAAACTGCACCGACCAAAATGCGCCCCGCTGCCGCACCTCGCTTGCATAAACCCGCCGAAAGCGTCCGCCCGCTCACAGTGGCGACTCCGCTGGGGATAAATTATTTTTGTAAAAACCTGATTTCTATAAAAAATTCTTCTTTTGACATAGTAATTAAAATATTGTTCAAATTAAATTTTGGAACTAAGGAATTTGTGGTAACTTCTGCATTACACAAATTTTAGGACTGCATAGCATGTGCATTCTTTACCCTAAAACAATTTAGGTGTCTTTTGGCGAAGTATCTTCAAGTTTGCTTAGGGCTTGAGGGATATGGATCTGATCATACCCCTTGCGTAACATACGAGGACCTTGCTCGCTTAAGGGAAAGACTACCTACGTATATTATATGTGAAAAAGTTTCCTTTGGTTCGCTTAGAGCCACTAGGACTCAGTACACAAAGGCGCAGGGTACCCCAATTGCACCCAATCCTAAGACCGAAACCCACATATAGATGAACTGTAGACACTTTCTCATAGCACTTCCTCGAAACCTTGAGTGCACGCGAGCAGACTTCGCTAAGTCCCTCGTTGGCTTCAAAGCGAAGTAACCCAATGGAGTTAAAAGGGCGGTAGGCGCGATCTAACCGTTTGCTGCATGTGTAGATTTATTAAATATAAATAAACTAAAAACAGACATCATAAGCATCACGATAGTGTGAAAACTAGCCACATCTTTATACAGCCATGACATTAATGTGTGCCATGCCATTTAATTCCCTTAATCAAGACTAGTGAGTCCACCTAGGCTCAGCCCCTGAGCCAAAATAAACCGAGACCAGTGAGTCCACCTAAGCTCAGCCCATGAGCCGAAATTAACCAAAACTAGTAAGTCCACCTAGGCTCAACTCATGAGCTGAAATAACCGAGACCAGTGAGTCCACCTAGGTTCAACCCGTGAGCTGAAATAACCGAGACCAGTGAGTCCACCTAGGCTCAACCTATGAGCCAAAATAACCAAGACTAGTGAGTCCACCTAGGTCAACTTATAAGCTGAAATAACCTAGACCAGTGAGTCCACCTAGGCTCAGCCCATGAGCCGAAATCATCAAGACCAATAAGCCCGCCTAGGCTCAGCCCATGAGCCGAGAGACGCCAAAACCCTCTGAGTGACCCTAGTGGCAGCTCACCCCTTAGACCAATGAGTCAAAACCTTTTGAGTGACCAGAGTGTCAGCTCACCCCTTGGACCAATGAGTCGAAACCCTTTAGCTCACCCCTTGAACTAATGAGTCAAAACCCCTTCGAGTGACTAGCGAGTCAACTCACCTTTGACCATAGAGTCAACCTTTTGAGTGACCAATAAGTCAGCTCACCCCTTAGACCAATGAGTCAAAACCCTTTGAGTGACCCTAGTGTCAGCTCACCCCTTAGACCAATGAGTCAAAACCCTTCGAGTGACCAGAGAGTCAGCTAACCCTATGACCAATGAGTCAAAACCTTTGAGTGGCCCTAAAGTCAGCTCACCCCTTAGACCAATGAGTCAAAACCCTTCATGTGGCCAGAGAGTCAGCTCACCTCTTGGACCAATGAGTCAACCCATCTTTGACTAGCGAGTCAACTGCCCTCAGGCTATTGAGTCTAATATAACTCGAGCCCTTGGTCTTTGAACCACGCATTTGTGATGTTCCATGACTATCGCAGACTACCCTTGCCGATTGCTCCTCGAATAATTAGCGTGCACCCTACCCTCTATTATTTGGTCATATCCATTCATTCATTCATTTGCACATTCATTCATTCATCCATTCATTCAATCATCAGAAAAACCATTAGAACCCTTGTAACATAGGAGGCCCTAATTTTATTTTTTTGAAAAGGAAGGAAACGAGGTAAAATCCGATTAAGGCGTGTACCACAAACTCGAAGAGTCAAAACCCCAATCGATAATTGAGTCGCTTGAGCCTAAAGAAACCATGGCAGATGATGATGCTATTAAGCGGTCCCTTATGAGGATTATAGGCACTCAAGAATTCCGAAACACTTTGGAGATCTTGAACGCATCTAACTCTAGAAAGATGGAGCAAAAAGAAGCTAAATTGACTGAATTAAGAGCTAAGACGGCCAGATTGGAGGCCATGATGCCAAAAGTTGAAAAGATTATGACCCCGTCTACTGACCAATACATAGACATAGAAAAGTTTGCTCTCTCTATAACAGAGCCCTTACCTGCTAACTTTGTGATGCCCTACATCGCACTATATGATGGAACTGGTTCACCAACAGCCCATGTTGAAGGTTACCTTAGAGTCATGATAAGCATGAGAGTTCCTAAAGTTTATAATATCAATCTCTTCCAGACCACTCTCCATGGGTCAGCGACTGATTGGTATGTGAGAATGCCGATCAATGTCAAGTCTGAATGGAAGTTGCTCTGCTCAACTCTCATTGAGAACTTTGCATTTAATGTGAATATTAAGACTACTCTCCAAGACCATGAAGGAGTAAGGCAATTCCTGAATGAAACCTTTGAAGATTATTATCTAAGGTGGATGGCAAACCGAGTTCTAGTAAGCGGAGCTCCTGATCAGGAAGCATTAATTATCAAGCTAGTAGAAAGTTCTAACCCACGCTTCCGCGATGAGATGAAAATGTTGCAATTCAAGACCTTCAATGAGGTAGTTGAATATGCCAAGAAAATAGAAAAGTATGATGAAGAGGACCAACTGAAGGAAGATGAGCTAGGTCAAATGATGCAAAATGATAGCACGGAAGATGACCAACCAGATCTTGTGGACCCAGAGATTGAATATAATTCAGATGAAGAAACTCTAGAAAACCAAAATGAAAGCCCAAATTGGGAATAGTATGGCCAACAGCAGCTACTCAGAAGAAGTGAGAGCTTGCTCTTTTGCTTTTATCTCTAGTGCTTTCAAACTAAACAATGTAATAGATAATATTATGAATAAATCTGCTTGCATATGTGATGTTTCTGCTAATGATTCCATGTATTCATTCCAGCATACATTTGACATATTAAACATTCATGATGCTCCAATTAAGGAAATAAGTTTAGGCACATTTGACAAACCCAAAAATGGTATCTATTTCAAATAACTTGACTCCTACAAAAGAGAGAGAAAAAAGAAAATAATAAAATCATGTGGATGCCTTTGCCTGGTTCAATCAAGCATGTCCAATCAATAAAATGTCCTTACTACTCGTACGGGCAAATGAAGAAAAGATCATCGTAGAATCTACTCAAGCTAACAGATAATTCACCAAAAAGAATTGAGAAAGAAAATCACTCAAACCATGCCTCAAAGCAATCTAGACGAAATCTACTCTGTGCCACACAAGAAAAATCAGATGGTGGACTCCCAAGCAACTCTAGCATAATGATGAAAGGACCTCATCAACAATACAACCATAATGAAAACCAAACCAACAAATCCGACGAGATTAGTCTCTAAAGATTTGCTTTTCCTTACGATGTGCTACTCGACAAGAAGCATAAAGGTCAATAAGATCTCGTAGAACACACACGAAAAAATTCAAATCAGCCAGAAGTATCTAGCAAATGGAATGTCTCCGAACAATTGTATGAAAATGTCTCAACCTGAGACATGACATCATTGAAATGGCATATCCTTCCCCTACCAAAGAGAACCATCATGAATCAAATGAATAGGCAAAGTCAATTCTTATAAAGGTGCATAAACAAAGGACGACCAAGACAAGTAAAATAACCGATAAAGTCAAAATCAAGGGAACTAATCCTAAATCAAATGAAAGTAGTGCATGCTGATGCTAGGGGCAAATTCTACCCACGAGACCCAACATGGTGAAATAGATTCTCATCAAGGGAATGCTACACATTAGGGACATTAAAGGAAACAAGTTCATTAACCCCTCGAACAAGAACAGGCTCAGGCAATACCACATAAACTAAAAAAATGTGTCTGCTAAAAGCTCGTAAGGGCTTTTAGGCAAAAATAAAGATAAAAGAAAGAGAGGAATCAATTGGTAAAACCTGAAAAGGACCTTTAATAATAGGAGAAAGTTCTTGGGAATAGATACCAAACTTTTATGCCTAAAAATATTTCTTTGACTAATGTGTCATTTTGCTGAATTGTTAAATGTCTACACTTAATGAATACACATAATTGTTAAAAGAAACATTCATGTAAGCGCTCTTGTTCGTACAACGCATGCAGAAAAAATTTTAAAAATAAAAAAAGAGCCCCGCTGGATTAGAAACCAAAAGGGCAGTCCAGGTAAAAGTTAAGGCAACCCGATAAATCGAAAACCTGAAAAGGTGGTTTATGAAAAAATTAGGGTTAAAAAAACAAAGACAATAAAATAAAAAAGGGCCCACTGTGCTTTGGTTCAGGCAAAAATTAGGGCATAACCTTCGCATGCAAGCACAATCAAAGTCATTTATCACAATGACTCGCCAAATGACATCAAGCACAGTCACTCAATCCAAAGCCTTCGCAAAGGAGCAATATTCTTCATCAACACAAGCATAGGAATCTCTCACATCTCCAAAATGTGAGAAGACTATCTTCTTACACTTAACTACACAAGAATTTTGAGAACTGCTGATGCATGCCATTCTATCTGCACGGTCAGTCAAAAGAATAAAATCTAGCCTCTGTCAGTCCAAGCAACTGGAGTTAACCTGCTTAGGCTCATATTATGGGCCATTAGGGGCAAAACTTTTACAACTCGGGAATTCATTGAAGCTGAGAAGGACCCAAAAGCTTGCCTTATTCAAATAGTCAAGTTCATGCCAGCCCAACAATCAGAGTGTAATGGATGCAAAGCACACACAACTACAATGAAAATGACAAAGCTAATCCCTTGAAGCTATAAAGCCTACATCTAGGAATTCTACCCGAAATCAAATCTTCATCATCACTGAGAATGACCAAAACCAAGAAGCTAATAGTACAAAAGAATACTATTGAGAACCAAGCAAGCAGACGCCATCCAACAGCTGCACAATTTTATTTTGCAAGAATAAACTAAATTGCATAAACATCACATATCATGCATTATGCATCACATTCAAATTTACAAGTACTAAGGCAACAAGTCATCGAGTAGACATTGTTAGTCACCAATAAATGCAACACAATGCAAAATCAGCTCAGACGCTTTCTAAGATTAAGAGGCATATGAGAAAATGCTTCAACATTAAGACATAGTAGTACTAGACTCCAAAGTCACCAAAATATTGGCTACCTAATGACATAGACAACAAATCAATCATTCAAGATAAATCCAATAATTCTCAAAAGAGAGAATTAATCACCAAATTTGATAGTTCTTCTCCCAATAGATAGGACTGATCACCAAATTCGACAGTTCTCCTCCCAGTAGAGAGAATTGATCACCAAATTCAACAGTTCACCTCCCAATAGAGAGAACTAATCACCCTATTCGACAGTACTTCCTTCTAGATGAGAAGGTTGATCACCACATTCGACATTTCCTCGGCAGGGAAAAGCTACTGAGTGATGTATCCTCCCAATTTGACTAGGGGCACATGCCAACTTAATGCATTATGCACTTACACAATTCATCATACACTAGTAAATGTCCTACATCACATGCATCATTAAACAAGAATGCATAAAACTCTTCCAAAAGACTAAGCTTCATCATCTCGATCCAACGATATCTTTACCAGGCAGATCATAGCCAAACCTTAGATCTAGTGAGATCTTTACCCTGGCACATCATAGCCGAACCTTAGATCCAATGAGATCTTTACCCCAGCACATCATAGTCAAACCTTAGATCCAGTGAGATCTTTACCCTGACATATCATAGCCAAACCTTGATCCAATGAGATCTTTACCCCGGCACATTATAGGCAATCCTTAGATCTAGTGAGATCTTTACCCCAGCACATTATAGCCAAACCTTAGATCTAGTGAGATCTTTACCCTAACATATCATAGTTGAACCTTAGATCTAGTGAGATCTTTACCCTAGCACATCATAGCCGAACCTTAGATCTAGTGAGATCTTTACCCCGGCACATCATAGCCGAACCTTAGATCCAGTGAGATCTTTACCCCGATACAATATAGCTGAACCTTAGATCCAACAGGATCTTCACAATTTATTTTGATGACATGTAGTGTCATGTCGATTTATTTCAATAACATGCAGCGCCATGTCAAGTCAAGTAGTATTACGTTTTGTAGTGTCATATAGTGTGCTAGCAACATGTAGTGCCATGTCAACTTGTATTTTGCAGGAAATCTTAATAACAAATCCATGGCGGGGGACATTGGCCAACTCAATGGTGAGATAAACTACTCAGTGGTGGCTGACAGTGCCCAACTCAATGGTGAGAGAAACTGCTCAACGGTGGCTGACAGTGCCCAACTCGATGGTGAGATAAATTGCTCAATGGGGGCTGACAGTGCCCAACTCAATGGTGAGACAAACTACTCAATAGTGGCTGACAGTGCCCAACTCGATGGTGAGACAAACTACTCAACTATGGCTAATAGTGCCCAACTCAATGGTGAGCCAAACTGCTCAACGGTGGCTGACAGTACCTAACTCGATGGTAAGACAAACTGCTCAATGGTGGCGGACAGTGCCCAACTCGATGGTGAGACAAACTACTCAATAGTGGTAGAAAGTGCCCAACTCGATGGTGAGATAAACTGCTCAATGGTGGCAGACAGTGCCCAACTCAATGGTGAGATAAAATACTCAATAGTGGCAGGCAGTGCCCAACTTGATGGTGAGACTAACTGCTCAACGGTGGCAGACAGTGCCCAACTCGATGGTGAGACAAACTGCTCAACTATGGCAAACAGTGCCCAACTTGATGGTGAGACAAACTGATCAATGGGGGCTGACAGTGCCACAGTCCCTAGTGAGATAACTACTCGATAGTTGCGGATAGTGCAACATTCCCTAAGAAGAAAAATGCTCGATGATAACCGACAATAATCCTCCCAGATGAGAGACTGATCACCATATTTGACATTTCCTCAGTAGAGAAAATTGATCAAGACGTGGCTGACAGTGCCATCCTCCCCGATGAGAAAACTGATCAAGATATGGCTGACAGTACTATCTTCCTAGAAGAGAAAACTGATCAACGGATGCAATGCTGCAGGTAAGTATGATCCTTCACTTATCTTCTTTATCATGCAAAACCCTATTTTAAAATAGGTGGACCAAATTTTTTGTGCACCGTTAAGGACATGAAATTTTCCTAAACCTGCATTTTCTTATATCCCCGACATCTTTTCTTTTATAATTTACTCCTCAGCGGATTCTTGTTTAAAGATTTTCATCAACATTCTTAATCGAAGGCGCAAAAATTTTTGTTTTTCAAAATTATCGATTAAGAAATGTTGATTCTTTCTAAAAAGGTTTTTCTCGTCCTTATCACACAAGAACACTGGTTTTGACAGTGGCTCTTTCATCCGCGTAAGTGCAATTTTACCTCCACGGTAAAAAATTTGTACGCGAGGGGCAAACTGTTAGCACGGTCCGCTCGGTCCGATGAGGATTTAGACCTATTTCAATCAGCGAATAGATAAGGGAGCCAAGAAGGACCGAATTAACATTAAAAAATCCAAAAATCCCAAAAATTCCCATTCGTCATAATATTCCAAGTTGCATCCTTGAAATGCTTGAAATCCATTTCCGAATAATCAAAACAGTCAAACTGTCAAATAGTAAAACTGTCCTCAAAACACAAAAAATGCCATTTTGAGGGCTTAAACCATCGAATTTGGCCAAAATAAGGTGGGGCTAGAGGCTAAAGGCAACTGGTTTTGCTCATTAGGCAGTTTCAGTCAAAATATGGTCAAATAAGTAATTAGCCTGGCGGGTAATTACCTATGAATAGTAAAAAAATCATATCTGGCTAAGATTTTGCGGGATTTAAAGCAAGATTTTGTCAGATAGGTAATTAGCCCACCGGCTAATTACCACCCTTCTATAAATAGGGGAGCTCCCCTCTCATTTTCAACGGATCAAAAAAGCACCAAAAAACCATTTACGCCCAAAAATTATTCTGGTGTCCTAAAAGCCCCGAAACTCTGTCAAAACACTTCCAAATTCGAGCATTACGACCGAAATCCTGTATAGACTCATTTTCTTGTCTTTTTAGATCAAGATCTCACAGTGATCTTTGGTCAAAAAATGACTCAATCTCTCAAAAATCCTACATTTTCTATAGAAATAATCCAAGATTATAGCCATAACTTGGGTTAAATCTATTTTCCAACCAAACCACATTTTTCTCTTTGACAACTTCGGTCCCGCACCGGCTCTCAAGTCATCCTGAACAGACGAAAAGGTAACTGAGGGTAATTGGCTCTAAGCCCAACTTTAAAATTCATTTTAATCCATTTTTATTATATTATCATCGCATATTGCATTTCCATTTGTCTGGTTAAGTGAGCCACTGGTGCCACTTAAACTATAATATGTATAAACAAGCTCGCGGGTACGGATAAACATCCAGAATGTGAGGAAACTCTATCTGAGTTTCCGGGCTAAAACCCAAACGGTGTCGTTACTCTGCCAAAACTTCGATAGCAAATTTCTATTTATTAAGCCGTTATAATGCCCGTTTTATTTTTTGAATTTAATTCTTAAATAAAGCCATTGTAATGCAGAATTTACCACAAATTCCAAAGTTTCAAAATTAATCCAGAAAATTAGAACAATATGAGTAACTATCATGTCCGAACTCAGAATCTCACTTTCTTTTCAGTATAAAAATCCCATCATGGATCGACATACCACAATTCTTGGTGGAGCTTAATCGGGTGGCAACTCTATTTTATTTTTAAATAAAGTAAAAATGCTTTATTTCAAAAATATCTTTTCTTAATAAAATGTGTAAATATATTCCTCAATATAATCACATATTTGGCTTATAAAGCCACCATATTTAAGCGAACCGGATTTTCTTAAACCGAACCAAACTCTGCGGTTTCCTCAAACTGCACCGACCAAAAAGTGCCCCGCGTACCACACCCCGCATGCATGAACCCACCGAAAGTTTCAGCCCGCTCATACATAGGTAGTCTTACCCTTAAGCGAACAAGGTCCTCGTATGTTACGCAAGGGGTGTGATCAGATCCATATCCCTCAAGCCCTAAGCAAACTTGGAGATACTTCACCAAAAGACACCTAAATTGTTTTAGGGGTAAAGAATGCAGATGCTATGTAGTCCTAAAATTTGAATAACGCAGAAGTTACCACAAATTCCTTAGTTCTAAAACTTAATTTGAATAATATTTTAATTATCATGTCAAAAAGAATTTTTTATAAAAATCAGGTTTTTTTAAAATAATTTAACCCCAGCGGAGTCGCCACTGTGAGCGAGCGGATGCTTACGATGGGTTACATGCAGGGTGCGGCGCGCGGGGTGCGATTCGATTTGGTGCAGTTTGATGAAACCGCGGCGTTTGGTCTGGTTTGAAAAAAAATCTAGTTTGCTTAAATGCGATGACTTTTTAGGCCAAAAATGTGATTATGTTGAAAAACATGTTTACACATTTTACTGAGAAAAGATATTTTTAAGATAAAGCATTTTTTACTTTATTTAAAAATAAAATAGAGTCGCCACCCGGTTTAGCTCCACTAGGAATTGTGGTATACTGATTCAAAATGGGATTTTTATACCGAAAAGAAAACGAGATTCTGAGTTCGAATATAATAGTTACTCATATTGTTCAAATTGTTTGGGTTAATTTTGGAATTTGTGGTAATTTCTACATTACAACGGCTTTATTTAAGAATTAAATTCAAGAAATAAAATGAGCACTATATCAGCTTAATAAATTAATATTTTCTATCGAAATTTCGGCAGAGTAACGATAGTGTTTGGGTTTTGGTCCAGAAACTCAGATAGAGTTTCCTCACATTATGGATGTTTATCCATATCTGCGAGCTTATTTACACATTTTAGTTTAAGTGGCACCAGTGGCTCACTTAACCAAAGAAATGGAATGCAATATGTGATAATAATATAATAAAAATGGATTAAATGAATTTTAAAGTTGGGCTTAGAGCCAATTACCCTCAGTTACCTTTTCGTCTATGCAGGATGACTTGAGAGCCGGTGTGGGACTGAAGTTGTCAAAGAGAAAAATGTGGTTTGGTTGGAAAATAGATTTAACCCAAGTTATGGCTATAATCTTGGATTATTTCTATAGAAAATGCAGGATTTTTGAGAGATTGAGTCATCTTTAGACCAAATATCACTGTGAGATCTAGATCTAAAAAGACCAGAAAATGAGTTTCTACCAAATGTCGTTGATAAAGCTCGGATTTGGATGTGTTTTAACAGAGTTGCGGGCTTTTAGGACTCCCGAAATGATTTTTAGGTGTAAATAGGGTTTTGGTGCGCTTTGGATCCGTGAAAATGAGGGGGGGGGAGCACCCTTATTTATAGAAGGGTGGTAATTAGGCCGCGGGCTAATTACCTATCTGATAAAATCTCGCTTTAAATTCCGTAAATCCTACAAAATCTTGCTCAGATACGAATTTTTTTACTGTTCATAGGTAATTACCCGCTCGGCTAATTACCTATTTGACCATATTTTGACTGAAATGGCCCAATGAGCAAAGCTAGTGGCTTTTGGCCTTTAGCCCCACCTTATTTTGGCCAAATTCGATCGTTTAAGCCCTCAAAATGGCTTTTTTTGTATTTTCAATATAGTTCTATTGGTTGACAGTTTGACTAATTTGATTATTCGGAAATGGATTTCAAGCATTTCAAGGATGCAACTTGGAATATTATGACAAATGGAAATTTTTGGTATTTTTGGATTTTTTAATAACAATTCAGTCCTTCTTGGCTCCCTTGTCTAATCGCTGATTGAAATAGGTATAAATCCTTATCGGACGGAGCGGACCGTGCTAACAGCAACACATGGGATACTATTGCCTTTACCAATGAAAATTGGGTAGGTATTGATTTGAAGTGGGCCTTTATCTCCTCTATAGCTTCAAGAAATCCTTGCACTGGCTCCACAGCCTTTGCAATCCTCCTTAGGACATCCTCACACAATAATGATTTTTCTATTTTAACATCTATCTCAGCATCATCCTAAGTCTTGGAAATTGGGCTCTCCCCATTCTCCTTATATCTCCTAATAACTCAGCTTGGGGGATGAATTGGGGTTGAGGTTGAGGTTGTTGAGGTGGTTGTTATTGTTGTTGTTGTGGTTATTCAGGGGTCTCTTCAATAATTGGAGTCCCTTTGATAATTGGGGGTCCTTCCAAAAGCAACGACTCATGCACTGGAGATCCTATAGGTGAAAGGTATATGATGATGGTTGTTTGGTCAAAGTTGGATGTGGATGTGGATGGTGTTTGGGTCTTAGGGATAGGTATGGCAAAAATGGGGGTAGGTGAGAGAGATGTTTTAGGTGTAGTGTTTGGGAAAGCAAATGGTTCTTAGTTTTCTTCCTCCTCTCCATCAACACCTTCAACAATGAACTCGCTAACCTAAGTTTGAGCTTCCTCAGTCAGTTGAGCTCCGTGATCAACCATAGCTTCCTCCTTATCTTCTAGGTCATCCTCATCTTCATCGATAACCACCTTCATCCTCTTTAACAGACCTCTCTTTCTTTCCTTCCTAGCTTTCTTAGCTTCCTTAGCAGTCAGAGTGACCTGCTGGTCAGATTCAAGTACATTAAATTCCACAGCTTCTACTTCTACAACATTATCTTCCTCTCCTTCCTACTCTTCCTGATTCCCAATTCCTTCAAGAGCACCAATCATCTCCTCCACAATAGTTAGTACTTCTTTCTCAGCTAGGCTAGCAACTGCAGATTGCAGAATTTGTTCTATGTTAGCCTTAACTCTAGCTGCTGCTTCCTCAGCCTTCCTCCTGATCGTAGCCTCAATCTCCTCTTACTTCTTCCTTATTATCTCTTCCTCAGCAGCCTTAACTCTCTCAGCTTCTTCTATATCCTGGATAACTCTAGTCCTTTTCTTTACCATCGGCTTTTTCTTTGGCTGACCTACTTAGGAAATAGGAACTGATGTAGCTTCTTTTCCCTTTTTAGTCACCACATCCAGCTAAGCAGCATCAACTTTCCTCTTCTTCTATCTTTTTAGAGGCATTTCTTCCCTTAACTCCTCTTCAGCTTGCTTTTCCTTTTCTATCTTCTTCGGAGTCAGCTCATGAGATTTTTTTTTCTTTAGTTCCCTTAGATGATCTTGTTTTCTTGGGAACAACAGTTGGAACTGAGCTCAATGAACTCCCTTTAGTAGCTTCCTTCTTGGAGTCCTTCCTGACCTCCTTCTTCATAACATTCTTTCCTAACATATCTTCTCCTTTCTCTGCTCTGAGCGTGGTGATTCTTTCCAGCTCACTTACCATAAATGCATCCAAGGTCAAGTCTTCTTCATTAGGCTGAATTGGCTTCATCTCCATTATTGCCTTGGGATCTTTCATCCTCACTTCTCCTGGCTTTAGCTTGATATATTTGGTGTTGGTAGGCCTCTCATTTGCTCTAAGTCCATGAAAGTGAGCATTGTTCAAGATTCTGGACTCAATTACTTTTAGCTGAATGTTGCCCTTGGCTGCCCGACCTTCCAAATCTAGCTTATATGCCCTACAAATCTCCATCACCAACTGCCCATACACCATGTGTTTGGAGACTTTTAAGAATCGGTGTAAGATAGCCATGGGCCAATTTATGCGCATGCCATGGGTCAGCGCATAGATGAAAACTCTCCCAAACTTGGAACAGCTTCCAGTTGAGCCTATCTTGGGCAACAGAACTTTAGTAATAAGTTCATGGGCTTGCTTCCCCTCTTTTGTGAACATGGAGGCTATGAGTTCCCCTGCTTTATAATCTTCTGGAACCTCATAGTCTATTGGAATATCAACATGATCTTCATCATTTATCACTGACAATCTGAGTCCTCTTTCTCTCATTCCCAACAAACCTACAATCAATTTGGGGGTAACATAGACTTTTCTCCCCATCATAGTTGTTACGAAAAGATCCTTCTGACCTTCCACCATATGAATTCCATGGTAGAATCTCTCAATAATTTGCTCATAGCAACCGCTTGGCATCTCAAAAAATCCTCTCAAGTGGTGTTGGCGCGTCCATTTCCCAAATAGCTCATAGCTCAAAAAGCTAAGCATATCTACAGTGGTTGGCTTCTCCACTTCTAATTTCTCCATAAAACACCATCTTGTCGGAATATACTTGGTTCCAACTGGAATTCTCAGCTCTTTAATCTTATCAATACTAATCGCCAACTGAGCAACATGATCTCTTATGGTTAACGAGTGAGTATCCTTCTTATTCCTCATAAAAAGATCAGATTTCCTTCCTGAAGTGCTCGTCATTGAATTTGCTTCGAGAAGAATAGAGATTTTATGGTTTTAGGAAGAAAATTGCAGAGAAGGAAATTTTGGTCAAGTAACATTTCCTCTTTCTGAATTTCTCCTTAAATAGCCAAAGTCTCTTCGCTTAAACCTGCAAAGCTACGTGTACGACTCACAATCCATGGTCTTAAGATTCAACGGTGAGATTACATAACGTATACCATAGGATTAAGGAAGACGAAAAACGCAGGATAACTGCTACTGAATATGGATCGTTTTATAACTTGCTACCGTTCTTATCAAAGTTTAAATTTGAAAGATATCCGATGACAATTAATGATGTGTCCAAAATTCAAATGGTAAAAGAAATACTTAACCTAATTCGTAGAAGCTCAGAGTGTGCCCTAATTTGGTCAGCTTCAGGATAGGTCAGAGTGGAGTGTATTTCTTTAAATTAGATTGGATATTCCGATCAACTGTCTTAGAGTATTGAATTGATCCTTTCCAATGGGCTTTGCTAATATGTCAGCTCGTTGTTCTTTAGTAGGGATGTATGTGAGCTTAACTTCTCCTTTTAGCACATGATCCCTTATAAAGTGATGTCTAATATTGACATGCTTCATCGTGCCATATTGAACTGGATTCTTGGATAGCTCAATTATACTCTTGTTGTCATACATGACTTCAAGGCACTTAGACTTTATACCATAATCCTCCAATTGCTGCTTGATCTATAGCAGTTGTGCTACACAAGTTCCTGTAGCCATGTACTCAGCCTCGGCTGTACTCAGAGCCACAGAAGTCTGCTTCTTGTTAGACCATGTTACTAGACAATCACCAAGGAAATGACAACCTCATGTGGTGCTTTTCCTTTCAAGCTTATCTCTTCCATAGTCAGAATCAGTGTATCCTCTCAGAGTGAAGTCTGCATTACTTGAATACTATAAACCAGCATCAATAGAGTGTTGGATATGATGTATGCCCTTAAGGCAATTAGGGTAATATATCTTAATTATGTAATAGTACGAATGTTTTGTTTAATTAATAAAGGCATTTAATATTTTGTTTATATCAATGTGTTTATAAATATATTATGACTGGTTAAATATATTCATTAATTTATGTTTACAAAAGTCCTTGACGTATCATAGCATGAAGTCAGAGAAATTATAGTTGGACTATATTTGGTGGAACCTACTTCATGTGCAATTATGATTATGTCTAAGCTATCCCTAGTGATAGTTTTATCAAGGAAGGATATTGATGAAGCAGAAAGACTAGCATGTGGTCAACTTTCTTGGAAAGGGTCCAAGTAGTTAATCTCCTAAGGACTGAAGGTGGTGCCTTAAGTTTGAAACATGGATATATCTGGGAGATATATTGGAGACCGCTGTAAGATAAACACTTGGTATATATATCAATGTGTTAGTGTTTATCTTCATGCAATAAGCTTTGCGAATATCCTCATACTTGAGATACTAGTTACCTTGTGTGGTACTATTGCTATACTTTGGGTCATTACTACGCACTCATTAATTTAGGGTGTTACGGGTGATTACGGGGTATAGTGATGACAACATGTTGGTAAGCTGAGTAGTCAAAAAGAATCCATCGCTCAGGATATATTAAGGAGTTGTACCTGGCCGCTTGTTGAAGTGATGGTTGCTATAAACCTCTGATTAGAGTATGTGTTTGATAGAAATGGTTTCTAGTCAAACACACTATGGTAAAAGGCAATATACTTCGGGAACAAGTTAATAACTGGGATAGCTTGGAGCAACCTCGCTATTAGTGGGTTAACACTTTAATCAAACCCTATAAACCAGATGGTACTAATATTAAAGAATGGAAGGAGTTCATCACATTGGACAACTATTGCATCAACCAGGATTAAGTCATAAGCATAAATGACGTTCTGAGTAATGGGGGATGGTAGACCCTTGCTAGAGGCGTACTATAGTCGTTTAAGGTAATCGAGTTCTATTCATGGTTTAGAACATTGAGCCAATGGCTCTATTAGAACGAGGGTTGGTTAAGCCTTAATAGCTCAATACTTCGGGATCCTATAAGGCCACACACATTGGACCTTCATCGGACTGAGTAAAGAACTAATAAATTTATTCTATTATGAAAATATAACATGATGATAATTAGATTATTATTTGGTTGGACAAAGGATTTATTTTTGATAGGTAACTAATTAGTTAGGGTCATAAATAAATTGGCTAAATTGATTATATCAATTTTATAAGCCAAGTAATTTATCTTTGACCGGTAACTAATTTAATTGGGTCAAAAAATAAATATTTATTTAAAAAGGATTAAAAGGGGAATTTTGCCAGGGCGAGTTAAATTGGAACGAGAGGCTCGGGTGCGCGGGAGTGCCACGAAAGGTGGGCGAGCAATGCTGGGCATTGCTCGCGGCAGCCCATAAAAATGGGCTATACATGCGCAGCCCATTAGGGCTCGCCGTGAGCTGGGCTCACGGCATGGGCTGCGAGGCCCAGCTTGCGTGCAAGGCAAAGCCTGCAAAGGCTTTGCCTTATGACACATAGCGTGAGCAGCGCGGGTCAACACGCGGATCCCTTGGATCCACGTGTGTGACCCTTGTGGGATGGGGGTTTTTCTCCCATCCCACATTGCTTTTTGGGGAGCAATATTTTGCTGTCCAAGCCTATATATAGGCTTCCCCTCTCCTCTTTTCAAATTGCACCAAGCTCAAAGCTAAATACTAAGTTGAGATTTGCAAAGATTAATCTCTCGAGGTAATTTAGCAAGTTATTTTTGAGGAGTCTGAATTTATTCGGGCACCTCTAGTTTATATTTTCGGGTGAGGCTTCTGAAGTGGTCTAGCAACTACTCGAGGCTTCTTAGTTCTTCTTCTCGGGGAGGTTTTGGTTGGTGGGTGTGGATACCCACAGAGGCTATCCTACACTTGGAGGCTTGTGCAAGAAGGTTCTGCTAAAGCACGCTTCAACTGGTAAGTTTTCTTTCCTTTTCTTTTTATTATTAGGTCTTTTTCTTTAAGCGTTTTTAGACTTAATAATATGCTTAGGTTGCTTTGCATGCTTATTTTATTTTATGCTTAGGTTATAGCTTAGAGTTATAACATGCATAGGTTATAGCTTAGAGTTAAAACATTCTTAGCACAAAATATACATGCTAGGATATAATTTAGAATTATGGTATGCCTAGCCCTTTTGCATGCTAACCTAGGTAGAGAATTATTTAGTTAAGGCTTTATTTAATTTATATGCAACTAATAGGAGTTCCTGGGGACATGGACAAAATTTTAAATTTCCGCCATGCTTGTTATGCATGTGTCAGTTCCCAACATAGAGCCTAACAAATACTTGAGAATTCTCTTAACAATAGCTAAGTGAGATTCTCTAGGGTTAACTTGATATCTTGCACAATAACATACAACATATTGAATGTCAGGCCTACTAGCAGTTAAGTAAAGTAGAGAATCAATAATACCTCTGTAGAGCTTACTCTCTACAGGTTTACCTTCCTCATCTTTACTCAGAATCGTATTAGTGGTCATGGGTGTTAACATTGGCTTGGCTTTATCCATGTCAAACTTCTTGAGAACTTCATTGGTATACTTGGCTTGGCTGATGAAGATTCCATCGTTGCCTTGCTTGATTTGCAAACCAAGAAAGAAATTAAGCTCTGCCATCATTGACATTTCAAACTCTTTCTTTATCTACTGGTTGAACTCTTTGCAAAGCTTCCCATCAGTTGCTCCAAATATGATATCATCAACATATATTTAGACTAGCAATACATCTTGATGCTTCTTCTTGATAAACAGAGTCGTATCTGCTTTTCCTCTAACATAACCTTTGCTGATTAAAAAGTTAGTCAGTCTCTCATACCAAGCTCTTAGAGCCTGTTTCAGTCCATATAGAGCCTTCTTTAGCTTGAAGACATGATTTGGAAACTTTGGATCTTCAAAGCCTAGGGGCTGTCTGACATAGACTTCCTCTTGAATATAACCATTAAGAAATGCACTCTTAACATCCATCTGAAACAACTTGAAGTTCATATGGGATGCAAAAGCACAGAGAATTCTTATGGCTTCAAGTCTTGCTGCTGGGGTAAATGTTTCTCCATAGTCAATGCCTTCTTGTTGATTGTAGGCTTCAACAACTAGTCTGGCCTTATTTCTGATAACATTTCCAGCTTCATCTAGCTTGTTCTTGAAAACCCATTTGGTGCCTATGATTGACTTTCCTTTGGGTTTCCCCACCAAATCCCATACTTCATTCCTTCTGAATTGATCTAACTCTTCTTGTATTGCAATCATCCAGTTGTCATCAAACTTAGCATCTTCAAACTTCTTTGGTTCAATCAATGAAACAAATGCTAAATGGCTCATCATTCTGTTCAGCTGACCTCTAGTCAGCACTGGATTTTGCACACTGTCAAGTATCTTCTCAATTGGGTGATCTCTCCTTGCTCTGACTTCTTTTGGTAGATCAGGATCAGCTCGCTGAGCTACTGTCATTGGTTGAGCATCTACATCATCACCAAAGTTGATTGATTGGTCCAAGTCAACTTCATCTTCTTCTTTTTCTTGTACTGGATCAGGAATAATAATGGGCTGACTAACTGATCCGCTGACTTGTTCCTTTTCTCTTTCATCATCACTGGCTCCTTTACCTGCACTGTTTTAGTTTCATCGAAATCTACATGTATGGACTCCTCTAAGATAGCAGTTCTCTTGACATACACTCTATATGCCCTACTGTGTGTTGAGTAACCTAGAAAGATTCCTTCATCAGCCTTGGGGTCAAATTTAGCCAATTGATCTTTAGTATTTAATATGAAGCATTTACAACCAAAGGCCTTGAGATGAAAAAACCTTGGAATTGCGCCCCTTCCAAAGTTCATAAGGAGTTTGTTCAAAACTGGGCGAATTAAAACCCTGTTTAAAATGTAACAAGTTATGTTAATAGCCTCTTCCCAAAAATACTTTAGTAGATTGTTATCACTCAACATAGAATGACCTATTTCTGAAATAGTGCGATTCTTTCTCTCAACAACCCCATTCTGCTGAGGTGTATAAGGGGCAGAAAAATTGTGGTCAATACCATGCCTAGAACAGAATTCCTCAAACTGCCTGTTTTTGAATTCTCTTCCATGGTCACTCCAGATTCTATAATTTTAAGGTTCTTTTCATTCATGATCTGGGTAGCCAACCTAGAGAATGATTCAAATGTTTCATCTTTGCTTTCTAGCAAAACAATCCAAGTGAACCTGGTCAGATCATCTACAACCATAAGGGTGTATTTCATTCCACCTAGACTTGTTGACACAACAGGCCCAAACAAATCCATGTGTAGAAGATCAAGGGGACGAGAAGTAGATATATCAGCTAGTGATTTAAAGGTCTTTCTAAATTGTTTCCCAAGTTGGCATGCTGAGCAAAGTCTATCTTTTTCAAAGGCTAGATTGGGTAATCCCTCAACAAATTCATTTTTGGCTAATTACGACAGATTGGTCATATTGATATGTCCTAACCTTCTGTGTGCTATAGCCATGAGTTTTCCTCTTTAGAAACTAAGCATATATCATTGGAGCCGAGGGATAAATCAAACATATAAACATTATAAATTCTAAGAGCATAAAGAATAGTTTGGTCAGAGTTATCATCAATGACTGAGCAGCCCGTTGAGTCAAATATCACTTCCATGCCTTTGTCACACAGCTGAGCAACGCTTAGCAAGTTGAACTTTAGGCCTTTCACTAGAGACACATTATCAATTGAAGGCTTCACTCCAACAGTGCCATTGCCAACAATCTTTCCCTTTTTGTTGTCTCTAAAACTGACACTTCCATTCCTTCTTCGCTCCAATATGATGAATTGCTTTTCATCACCTGTCATATGCCTCAAGCATCCATGACATTCTTCTGTCATCAATGGATCCCAGGCTCACCTGCAAAATAGTTAAGTTTTCTTAGATACCCATGCCTTTTTTTGGCTGGGTCCACCCTTGTTAGTGGTGGTCATCCTTGACCAGTCATACTTATCATAGTAACCATTTTTGTACCTACACATGACTGTAGGATGTCCTGGCTTACCATAAAAACTACAAGCCGCCTTAGGATTAGGCCTGCTCACTTTACTCTTTTGAGAAACCTTCTTAGAGTCGTGAGTGCGGTTACTCTAAGTATTCCTGTTAGGTTGAGGAGGGACCCAAACCTTTTTCAAAGCTGTTAATTTAACAGCTAACTCATCCAATCTCTTAGTGAGTTTGCTGTTATATCCATTTTGGTACTTCAAAACCATGCCATATGGTTTCACTCATTATCAAAAAGGGGTATAAGGAATTATTTTTTTTCGACCACATATCTATAGTTTCCAATGTTATCAAAATGAGGAATTTTCACTAACACCGTTAAAAACCCAAGGGCTCGAAAAATCCTATTTTCCCAAAGGCAAAAAGTTTAGAAATAAAGTACAACCTCATGTTCTTCTCATATGCAAACAGAATCCAGAACCAAGTAAACCTTCTTTAACCTTTATCATCCTAATCAATCATACTACAGACTAATCAATAAATACAAAACTTGACAATCCATTTCGTAGAAAAACTATTCTTTCATGTACAAAATTCTTTCCATCTCTAAAACTCCTTTTCATTATCGCGTTTCTTCAAACTTTCAGATCCGTACCGAAGCCAGTATTCCGTGGCACACAGAGGGCTTCCATTGTTTCCGGCCGCAACGAACACTAGTACTGATGCCGCGAGCCATTTTCGAAAGAGTTGGGTGTTTCAACAGTATCTAATTTTGGTCAATTGCAAAATTGAATTTCAAAATGAGTAATGGAGGCGGATGTGTACCCAACAAGAACAGATTACCTGCAAATCGATCGAGATCCTCCATTCCCCTCTTTCACCCGAAACCACAAACCTAAAAATTCCAATTGAAGAAATTACCACTCATTTGGTTTAAAAGCTTCGAATCTACATAATTTTTTACTCGATGTATGGGCATGTGGGGTTGTTGGTGAGGAGAATGAAGAAAGGCGTGGGTTCCATTGATGGAGTCGAAGCGGTTTTATACAGAGTGCCGGAGACATTACCGGTGGAAATTTGGAGCAAATGAAAGTGTTTGTTAGGGATTTCTGATTTTTTTCAAACTTTGGGTCATGGATTTTTAAGTTTTACAGTGAAAAGTTAGGTTGGAAGAAGAAGAAGAGAAGCAAAGAGATTTCTAGTTCTTTTTTTCCTTTTATGGTGGGAACAGCGCAGTGAAAATTCCTCGTTTTGATAATGTTGGAAACGATAGACTTGTGTTTGAAAAAAAAAAAATTTTAGGTCCCTTTTTATAATGAATGAAATTATAGAGCATATTTTTAAAATTTATCCATTTTAAAAGAGTAAAAAGTAAGTTGTTAGCTTTTAAACATTAAGGAACAACATGAGTTGATGTTCACACATGAAATCCGATAACCATCGCACTAGGAGCTTTGAGCTAGAGGAAAAAGCACAGTGAAATTTCCTCCATTATCTCCATAACATGATAAGAAGATTTAACTTGAAACCGAATCTTTAAATCTTCTGTATGATGATCATAATTCATCATTGGAATTTGAAGGAGCAATTCAAATTAGAAACGTAAGAAAGATAAAAAAAATGCAGCATGAAATGACTAGAAATTTTGAACAAAGAACGCAGACTGGAGAATAAAATCGAGAACAAATAATAAAATTGAGAACGAAGAACGCAAGGAATCGAAATTCATAAATGAAGAACCAGAAAAGAAGAGGAAATAAGAGAGAATTGAGAAAAAAAGAGCAACAAATTTCTGAAAACAAGCGAATTGACGAGGGAAACATGCATTTATATAAAGCATATTATTGTTGGTGGTTAATTAAAAAAATTCCTTAATAGTTGATCGCATTTTTTTAAGTTAAAAAGGTAATTATTTTAAAAAAATTTGAATAATTAGGTGCTTCTCTCAAAAAGAAATAAATACTTAGCAAAATAACTACTCTATCTAGTTTAAAAAACTAATTTGTTTTAGACTTTTCATCAAAACCAATAAATATTTAATATAACATTAAAATAACTTATATATCCTTCGTAAAGCTCTCTTTCTTCTTAATTATTAATTTATTATTTCATCAATATATAATCTCTTTCTTATCAAATGGATAAATTAGATGAAATTATAAAAGTTACATTAATATTATAAAATAATAAATAGAAGAAATTAAGATAAAGCTTAAACGACTAAATTTTGGAACGAGAACAACTTAATAATTTTAAATTGAAAAATAAAATTATTTTTGTATTTTTTTGGTACAATCACCAATTTAGCCCCTAAAATTTTGCGTGAAACTTCAGGAGCCGAATTGGTGTATACCTAATTTTTTATCTTTCAAATAAGCCCAAAGTCTGTAGGTGAAGTGGACGCTCCTGTAACTTTTGTTCGTACTTGTAATGTCAGTTGGCGCTCGCTGAAATAAATTTGAAACCAATTGGAGCAGGGGTTTTGCAATATTCCCGACGAACTCTTCTTCCCCGTCAATGGCGTCTGATCCGCCTCGAGAACGGATTAATCAGGTGTGTCATTCACCCTCTCATAACCTTAATTTCACAACGGTCTTTTCAAATTTCAATCTCATCCGCCCTATTCTTTCGAGAACATCAACATAATTGCGAAATATATCGCGATGGGGAGGGGGAATTTTTCTACCTAAATTTGAAATTTCCTTACTTCTTGCAATGCGACGTGATGATTACTCTGCTGTGAAGCAAAGTTAAAGACTATTGATGATGAAAACTGTTATTTCAGTGCTGGATATGGTTCAAAATTTGCGACCTAATATTTCATTGCAAATGTCGTATTTAATATTAGGCATCTGAACACAATGTAACTCGTTTCTCTCGTCTGTGATGGTTTTATGTAGTTTTTTGCTTCCAAAAAGAAGAAATCTTCATCTCCTGGGTTCAAGCATGTGCGAATTGAAAAGGATGCAAGAGTAGCTGCAGAAGGAACTTTAAGTGCTAAAGTATCTTTAACGAATTACTTCTCGAATACACAGGACCAGACCAATGGTGCTAAGCTTTCTTCTACAGCTGGCTGTTTGGCGGCCAGGAAAGATGCAGTTAGGAGAAATCTTGATTCAGAGATTAATAGTAGCCCCAAAAATGAAAATGAGGACCTTACTACATTGACGAAAAGGGATCACCAAACTCCTGAAGCAATGAAAATTGTTCAGAGGGAACCATCTCAAGGCTCATCGAATGCTGTCAATGATGCAATGAAAGGCCTCACAAAAGACTTTCTTGTTGCAAGGCCCAGTGTAGAAAATCCGGAACTAAAGCAGTTTGCAAACGAGTTTCTGTCTCTGTACTGTAGGTACTGCATTTCAAATGTAGCAGTGTATCTTTGATTTAAAATGCCAATTTCAGGACGTTACATTTGTCATTTATCTTACGCAGTGAACTCCGATCAACTGCAACGTCACCATCAAAGCCGATTCTGAATGACCATAAGAGACATGGTAGTCCATCATTGGTGGATGATGAGGATAAGCCAATAAAGAAAAGGCTTATTTTGACCACTGAGTTACACCAAGAAGGCGAAACAGCCTTTTCTAGTGAGAAGAACACAGACAATAAGCAATCTGCTAGATATGTAAAGCCTGATATCCCACTTTCTATTGGGTCCGGAGAGGTAAAAGCAATTTCAATATTCTGTATGTATGTTTTGCAACATTGATGGTTTTTTGCTTCAGTAATTCTCTCTCTCTCTCTCTCTCTCGATCTATCTCTACCTCTCTTATATATGGCAGGCTGGATTAAGAAAATGCAACAGAGTGTATAAACTAACTGATGCAATTGCTGAGTTATGTACACCAGGCTCTTCTGTGGCTAAAACTTTTGTCCGTGAAACCCCTGGGTCAAAGCGTGGAAGCTCCATGATTTCACCAGGAGATTCGTTTTGGAATGAAGCAATTCAAATTGCCGATGGTTTGTTTGCTGAAGCTGAAAATACTCTTCCACTCGCTGCTGAAGATGTAAATAATGCAAGTTGTGGCAACAAGTTAATGGAAATGTTAGATAAAGAAGTCAGCAAAGGCCAGCAGTTCGGAAGTAGAGCTTCTTTGGAGTTTAGGACACAGATGAGAGATTCTGTCATTGAAGCATCTCCGTTGCCTGTCAAGCATCTTGACTTTGCACTTGAGGACAAAGACTTAGATGCAAGTTCCCCTATATGTTGTACAGAGAATTTAAATACCTCTAAAAGTAGTGAACAATCTGCATGTTCTGTAAACATAAAAAGTTCAAGAACAGTTTCAATTTATAGTGAAACCCAAAAAAATTTGGAGATGTGTGAAGCAACAGAAACCGAAGTCGTTGACAAGCTGATGGAAGCAGAAGCAGGTCCTTTAAATCAAGACAGTGATAGCATTGCATTTAGTTTACCAATTAATGAAATCAAGAATTCTGCTGGTAATGATGGAAATGCTGAAGCTGGCACACCATCAAGTATTTTGCCACTCAGAGATCGATTAGATCTTGACAATTGGCTTCCTTTGGAAGTATGCAACATATACAAAAGGAAAGGAATTTCAAAACTACACCCTTGGCAGGTACTTCGAACTTCTAAATTAGCATTTTTCTTCTGCTGGCTTTTGTGTCATTGAAAATGGAAGAGTCATAGACTATTGCTTTCTGTGTGTAGTAACATAGTTTACTGTTGACTCTATATACTCTAGTTTGTTAATGATCTTGCATTCTCTATTTAGCTGTTATAAGACTATCTTCATGCTGTCACTCAAAATCTAACCAACAGTTTACATTTTTCAGTCTGGTTTAGATCTTGATCTAGCTCTACCTTTTTGTTATCTTTGCCGTGAGTGCATCTTTAGATTGAAGAAGGTCATCAATATAAAGGAATTAACATTAAAATGCCATATATGCAGTAAGGCAGCAAAAATAATCTTGCAGCTGGTACAAACAATTGGAAAATTGGAATTGTGGTTTGAATAAGATAGCATTATTGCTTTGTAAATTTTGTTTTCAAATGCTCATTGTTCCAGTTTCCCTCTTTTCTCTTGTTCATATGTTTTGTAGGTCTAGTACCCTTTCATAACTTTCTTTGAGCCCAAACATCCTCATATCCTCTTGTAATTTGAACAGTTTTTCTCTCTTGTTTGCTTTGATTAGATTTAGCATCTTTTTTATTAGTTATTTCACTTATATTACAATAATGTCAATATCTTATTTTAGTTTTTGATTTTTGTCTCCTAGTTCATTCTCATGTAATATTTGCTAAATACTTATACATTTAATTTCTCAGGTCGACTGTCTTCAAGTGGATGGAGTTTTACAGAGAAGGAATCTTGTTTACTGTGCATCTACAAGGTATTTTGCTGTATAGAATTAAATTATAACTTATTCCATCAGTTTCCATCATAGCCCATAGTCTTATACTTATTTGTAGTTTGAGTAGAAGAGGATGTTAATCATAGATTATAGTCGGACAGTTGAAATTGAGAGGCATAGCTGGAGTATTATATACAGAAATGCGTATATAAAGTTGGTAAGAAAATTTTGTTGAACTATCTGACTGAACTATAAATGGAAGTGCAAGTTTGACTGCAAGAAGACAAAATAACTGAGACAAGGATGTTCACATGGATGAGTGAGTTCATATGGATAGATAAAACAAGAAATGAGTGTAAAAGTGTAATCAAGAATCTATAGCTTTGTGCACAGGTTTGACATAAATAAGAAGGGCAGAGAAAGGTTGAGATTGACTTGGGTGAAGGTGTTTGAAAATGACCTTCAATTGTTAGATTTTTTGGATTGACTGGAATAATTTAATTCATATACGCCAAGTAGCTGGAATCAGTCTTGCTAGTTATTTTCTTGATAAGTTTATACATGGCTTTCTCTTGCATCAGAAAGATGGTTTTGTTGGTTGCTACTTGAAGCAGAACTTAATCTTATTTCCACTGCTGCAGTGCTGGCAAAAGTTTTGTTGCTGAAATTTTGATGCTGCGACGGGTCTTATCAACTGGGAAAATTGCACTTCTAGTACTTCCTTATGTATCGATCTGTGCAGAAAAGGTCATCTAATATTATTCTCTAACTATTAGGTGCTATTACATATATATGTTTTATCATCATATTTAGAGACTCTGGACACTTAATCTTTGTCACATAAATACAGGCTGAACATCTGGAGGGGCTCTTGGAACCACTTGGTAAGAATGTTCGAAGTTATTATGGAATCCAAGGCGGCGGAACACTTCCTAAAGATACTTCTGTCGCTGTCTGTACAATAGAGAAAGCAAACTCTTTAGTAAACAGACTGCTGGAAGAGGGTCGTCTATCAGAAATTGGAATTATTGTGATTGATGAATTGCACATGGTATTTGAATCTGTATTGCTGTGAAACTTCTTATGTATTATATGCTTTATACCTATTGACATTGGTACTACTGTTGCTTCGACATGTATCATATTTAGCTTATATTCATTGAACTGCTATGCACTGATTATTTTCTTGTTTATGTTTGTTTACAGGTTGGTGATCAGAACAGAGGTTATCTTTTGGAACTTCTGTTGACGAAGCTTCGTTATGCAGCTGGTGAAGGCAATTCAGAATCTAACAGTGGAGAGAGTTCAGGTACAAGCAATAAGAATGATGCTGCTCATGGTCTGCAAATTGTTGGGATGAGTGCAACAATGCCAAACGTGGCAGCAGTTGCTGATTGGCTTCAAGTAAGTGGCATCACTATATGGTTTTTCTCATTGTATGTTTGGCCCTTTTAGACTTCAGTGATACTGCAATACCCTGATTGGGGGTTGATTGAAATATTGTACTAATGAAATTCAGGATAAAAGTTCATTGTGTAATCCGACAGTGTATTGAGTAAATGTCTTTCAGATAACACATATTATTATTCTATTGTGGTTTCAACTTGTCCTTGAATGAAAATTTGTTTGCAGGCAGCACTATACCAGACAGATTTCCGACCTGTTCCACTCGAAGAGTTCATTAAAGTTGGGAATACCATTTATAACAAGAAAATGGATATTGTTCGAACTATTTTGAGAGCTGCTGACCTAGGTGGTAAAGATCCAGATCATGTGGTAGAGTTGTGTAATGAGGTAGGTAATTGTTGCTCTTTTGTATTAGACGTGCTTGTACTTCTATAGCTGGTAATTGGAGTTGAGAAACATGGATGAATTTTTTTTTCATTTATCAGGTTGTTCAAGAGGGTCATTCAGTGCTAATATTTTGCTCTAGTCGGAAAGGATGTGAATCAACTGCCAAGCATGTTGCCAAATTCCTGAAGAAGTTCTCTTTTACTGTCCAGAATAATAGTGAGTTTCTTGATATTGCTTCAGCTATTGAGGCATTGAGAAAATGCCCTGTGGGATTGGATCCCACTTTAGAAAAAACTCTTCCTTCTGGTGTTGCTTATCATCATGCTGGCCTCACTGTAAGATTCTGCCCTCATCATCCCATAACTTCATGTCAGATATATTTTGAAGTTTTGTTTTTGTCCTGATATCTTACAGGTCGAGGAAAGAGAAATTATTGAAAGCTGTTACCGTAAAGGCCTTTTACGTGTCTTAACTGCCACATCTACTTTGGCTGCTGGGGTTAACCTGCCGGCTAGGAGGGTCATTTTTCGACAGCCCAGGATTGGTTGTGATTTTATTGATGGGACAAGGTACAAACAAATGGCTGGCCGGGCTGGTCGAACTGGGATTGATACTAAAGGAGAAAGTGTAAGTTTATCTCTTCACGTGCTTTCCTAGAGTCCCTTCTTACTACATTTTATTCTCTTAGCGGACGTGCTTCGTATTTCTCTATCAAATGTTGGAGATTACTTGCCATACATTGAATGTATTCATGTTTCTGTGAATAATGTTGCATTTTTCTATTTTGGAGTAACTAAATTAGGTGATATTGTGATAATTTGTTTTAAATACTTAAAGGTACTGTTTTTATGTATTTCCTTTGTTTTTTTTCCTGTCCAGATACTGATTTGTAAACCAGCGGAGCTCAAAAGAATCATAGGATTGCTTAATGAAAGCTGTCCACCATTGCAGTCATGTCTATCAGAAGATAAGAACGGAATGACTCATGCAATTTTAGAAGTTGTGGCTGGTGGAATTGTACAAACTGCCAATGATATTCATCGATATGTTAGATGCACTCTTCTTAATTCCACAAAACCCTTCAGTGATGTCGTGAAATCAGCCCAGGATTCTCTTCGGTGGTTGTGTAAAAGAAAATTTCTTGAATGGAGTGAAGATACAAAGTTATATAGCACCACACCCCTTGGACGTGCAGCTTTTGGAAGTTCTCTTTGTCCAGAAGAATCACTTGTAACTCTTAGTTTCAATACTTCTAATTCATTTACAGTCTATTGCTAGTTATCTATTTTATAGCTCTTCTTTTCTGTGTCCCTTTTATCCATAAATTATTTGAGTTTAATTTGCTTGACATCAGCACTATTACCTGGTTTTCAATCGATTCTCTCAATTCGCTTGCTGACCCAATTACTAGAACCTTGTGCTTGCATTAATCATGTTTGTTTGGATTTGTTTCATAGGTTGTGCTAGATGACCTTTCTAGAGCAAGAGAGGGATTTGTGCTTGCATCTGATTTACATTTAGTATACTTGGCAACACCTATAAATGTTGAGATGGAGCCAGATTGGGAATTGTATTACGAAAGGTTCATGGAGTTATCTCCTCTGGACAAGGTAATTCTGCCTTTCTTTTCCTCTCATTTTTCTTCATGGATGACAATTGATGCATTTTTTATTTCTGGTGGAAGGCATTTGATCACTGTATCAGTAAAAGATGCAACTAGATTTATAGCTTTCTATTGTTGGTCCCTGTATTTGTTTGGCATGTAACATATGGGATGTGTTGGATCCCAGAATCTCTTGTCACCAAATTATTCTTCTTTCCTTTTCTACTTTTATTTACGCACTACCCATTTTGGAGCTTGATGGAAGGCAAGGCAATTGATCACTGTATAGATAAAAGTTACAGCTGGGTTTACAGGCTTTCTATTTTTAGCACCTATGACGCATGGACACTCCTAAATTTGGAGTGTCCCCGTGTCCGACACATATCGGGCACCGACACTCTCCGGGCACTCGTCGGACACGTGTCTGACACTCTAAATTTCAAACGGACGCTCCACGTGGGATGGACACTTCCTAGACACACCTCTCGGACACTCCACGTAGAAGTTGATGAATCTCACTTGTGAAAGTGTGGCAAAAATAGAAAAATGTAGTGGGGGTGGGGAAATACGGCATTTGAATGCAACAATGTGGGCATGAAAAGTAAGGGTCATACACTAGAGTTAAAGCACATTTGTTGCACATAGCTGGTAAAGGTACTAGTATGTGCAATCATAGTTCTTACGGGTGCAAGGCGCACTGAGGCGCCAAGGGTCAGGCACGCCGAGGCGAGGCGCAAGGAGCAAGGCGAGGAACTTGTGGCACATACTGAAGTTCAGTACGACTAATGGGGGCAGAACTTAAAAACAGTACAACTACTCACCCTCAGACGGACGGCCAGACAGAAGTGGTCAACCGCACATTGGGTAACTTGTTGAGAAGTATTTGTAAGGAGAACCCAAGATTTGGGATTTTGCGTTGCCCTGGCGGAATTTGCTTACAATGGAGTAGTTCATTCAGTAACAGGAAGGTCTCCTTTTGAGCTTGTGTACACTCGCGTGCCCAACCATTCCTTAGATCTGGCTGGCACACGGACGGCTGGACGACTCAACTTACCTGCTGAACGGATGGCTTGAGAAATCGAGGAGGTGCATGCTAATGTGAGGGCCAAAATTGAGAAGAACAATGCCCGAGTGAAAGCGAAGGTGGATGAACACCGCCAGAAGGGAGAATTTGAGAAGGGAGATCTAGTCCTTGTTTACTTAGGCAAGGAGAGGCTTGCTAATGCTACCAATAGCAAGCTCAGGCCGCGCAAGTATGGTCCATTCCGGATCATCAAGAAGATAAGTTCAAATGCATACACTCTTGAATTGCCTTTGTGGTTAGGCAAAATGTCTCCCTCATTCAACATCAAAGACTTGTCTTCCTACAAGGAGGATGCGCCTCTACCCTACCCAGATACGCCATTAGTGTCCAACTCTTTTAAAAAAGGGGAGAATGATGAGGACATCTTCAGCCCTCCTGGGATGAAGCCGCCTGTAACACTCAGGACGGCTGGAAACACCAATCCGGCCGGAGCACTGAGGGCGGCTGGAGAACAAGTCTCAGCCCTAGCATCCAGTTTAGCTTGCGAGGCATCACAAGGCCGCCTGGAAGAGAGGACGGCTGGAGTGCCAAATGCCATCCTTAGTGAGCACAAGAAAACCTCAAGCGCAGAGTCTACAGACATGCTGAGTCAAGGCCGCCTCAAGCAACAACATGGACTGCTCAATTGACATCTGTCTTCTCATTTTGAATCTCTGATCACATTAGAGATAAGATAACAAGTGGGTGACGTGACTGGCTAAACCAAGTGGAGAAGCTTCCATAATTGTCCTTTTTGTTAGATGTCCAATCATCTTTATCTTGTATTATTTTGTTGTCCCCTTGTGTAATATTTAATTGATGTAATTGGCTATAAAAGCCCACCTTTTTGTACTGAATTAATCATTCCAAATTACCAATACAATTCTGAGATTTTTCTCTCTTCTTTGGGTTTAACACCTTCAAGTTCTAGCTTGAGAAGTTCTTAGGAAACCTAGTTTCCAGCAAGTTTAACTTGCAAACTCATCTTCTTTGTTGGTTTTGTGGTTAAAACCTTCACCTAGCCTTCTTAATCCTTATCAAAAAGTCCCAGAACCATTTGTCACCCTAATTCGAAAGACCAAGATATTCTAAAACAGAACAGTAGGTAGCACTATTTATCAAATTTTGAGTGCATAACTGGTTCTTCTGCTATATGTTAAAAAGTGATGGTATGCCTTCCCATTTTATTTAAACACGTTTCACCCTCAGTCGTCGAACTATTCACGAATTGTATCAATTATATTTAATCAGAATTTGGCACATTTGGTGTTTTGGCTTCTTGGGATTTTTGATTTAGTGCTGCCCTCTGTTAATGGATACGTTTACTCTTTTCTTTTTCTTTTATAAACAACATTCCTGACTTTTTCTTTTCTTTTCATGTTTGAACCCTTTGGAATGAAGTCTGTTGGTAATCGAGTTGGAGTTTCAGAACCATTTTTGATGCGCATGGCACATGGAGCACCTGTGCGCACATGGAATAGACCAGGTGATAAATTGAAAAAGATGCAAACTCGAGGAGGGAATGCAATCAACATGAGTTCAGATGACCAATCCCTTCGAGTGGGCAAACGATTTTATGTTGCTCTTATTCTTTCGAGGCTAGTTCAGGTGTTTCAATCTTTATCCATCTGTTCTTGACCACTGCTATAAGTTTAATGTTGCTTACCTAGCTATTCTTAAATTTTTGTTGAAGAAAATATGGTCTATTTTCTTATTTGTGATGCATTGTACTTTTGCAAATTGCATGTATTAATAGCATGCATAGATTGCCTTTCCCCCTTGAGAAGATAAATCAAGCTGGTCCTTTTTTGTCCTTGACTCGTTCGACATAAATGTTTTTATGTCTGTATAATGACATGTCTGTGATTCCCCATGCCTTTAATGTTATTGGTTGCCTTATCATGCATTGTGACTTTGTTTGATTTTTTTGTATTTGCTGATTACTGTTGCTAATTTTTGATAAAGGAAACACCGGTTGCTGAAGTTTGTGAAGCTTTCAAGGTAGCCAGAGGCATGGTTCAAGCTTTACAAGAAAATTCAGGAAGGTTTGCATCTATGGTTTCTTTATTTTGTGAAAGGTTAGGATGGCATGATTTGGAGGGATTAATTGCCAAGTTCCAGAATCGTGTTTCATTTGGAGTTAGAGCTGAGATTGTGGAGCTAACCACTATTCCCTACGTTAAGGTAATTGCCTTCACCTTTTTCCTATATGGCTATGCTAACAATCCTGAATTTCTACAGGCCATTTCATTTTTTATTGGTAGTAAATTGAAATTTATCCATTAGTTTTTTTTTGCTTTAATTGTAGGGTTCTCGAGCGAGAGCATTGTATAAATCAGGCTTGCGTACACCTCTTGCTGTTACTGAAGCATCTGTTTCAGAGATAGTTAAGGCACTTTTTGAATCTTCATCATGGGCGGGCCAAGGTGATTTTTTTAACATATAGTTGACAATATATTTTTTCTTAAAATATATATGACATTATTTATTGTTTTGACCTTATTATCATTACCTAATTCATCTTCCTTTTCTATTTTCATTTTGACTTCTGTATTCTTTTTTGAAAATCAATTTCCCTTAATGCGGTTTCTTGATGCATTTGGATTAAGATAAATGCCCACAGCCACAAATTTAAAAGCATTTTTGAAGGTACCAAAGAGTGTTGGTTGGTCCTAGTGGTAAAAAATGGCTAGTTGAACCCCAAAGGTCTAAAGTTATAACCTTGGAAAAGCACTCTTTGGGAGACTTGTGGGCCTTTTGGCCTTAATCATAGCCAGGTCGGAGTTGTGAGAACAATTATCCCACAATTTTTGTTTACAAAACAAAAGAAGCATGCGTGAAGGCAGTTTATTTTGAACTTTTCTTTGGACGTATTTGTTTTGGCAGTCGCTTAACACAACTTTGAAAGGAAATCACTTTTCTTTAGGCTGTATATGATGGAAGTGCAAAATTTTTGAAAAGCGTGCTTGTTTTTGTTATTTGTGCTCTTAGGAAGAACTAAATACTTGCTTTTTGTACAAGACTGGACTGATTCAACTTTGATTTGTTATTACTTGAGGACACCATAAAGAGGTTAAAGATACAAAAAGTCTTGATGTGCTATAGTGCTGTGACTTTTACATTTATGGAATCTTTTTTGTCATTTACAACCTCAACTCCAAAATAAGTATCACCATGTGTGACAGTTTTGTTTTTCTTTTACTATCTCCATGCTTTCTTTATCTATTTTGTCTAAGTTTGTCGTATGTTAATTCTTGCATGCATGCAATTGGAATTTGTTGTCAAATTTATGTGTTAGCTTATATCTTTAGAAGGTTCAGCACAGAGGCGCTTGCAATTGGGGGTTGCAAAGAAAATCAAGAATGGTGCCCGCAAGATTGTTCTTGATAAAGCTGAAGAAGCAAGAGTTGCTGCTTTCTCGGCTTTCAAATCTCTTGGACTTGATGTTCCTCAGTTTTCTCGACCATTATTACCAAATAGAGTTTTTGTTGGGGAAGATACCGTAAATAAATCATCTGGAGATGGCACCTCTAATGTCTTTCTCCATGCAGACCAAGGAGCCAATGCTTCGCCTGACCTTTGCGGAGAAAGCAACAAGTGTCCTGATAAAGTTAATTTGGAAATTGAAAAAGATGACTTTGTGAAAACATTAGATGGTGGTTTAGTGGCTCCTGCAGGAATTCATCCATTTGGTCTTGCTCAATGTAGCTTTGGTGCTAAGAATTCTGAAGTAGAAATGGAAAATTCATTTAACCGTGGTAGACAAGCGGATACTATTGCTGATCAAAATGCAAATACAGTTGTAACAGTACCCGTGAAATCAGGACATGATATTGGTGGAACTGAGATACGCGATACAAATGTTCTTGAAGAGTTACAAGAAAAATGTAGAACAGAAAATATGTGTAGTGGCAGCAACGAAGATGCTTGTGAGAAGGGACCCATTAATGCAAGTAATGCTCCTGGTGGATTTGATTCTTTTTTGGCTGTCTGGGAGGCTGTCCCACAGTTCTATTTTGATCTCCATTACAATAAAAAGTCCGAAGTAAATCCCATGATGCCCTTTGAAATACATGGCATGGCCATCTGTTGGGAAACCTCTCCTGTTTACTATGTCAACCTTCCTAAAGATTTACTGTGGGTTGATAACAAAAAGAATGCTTCTCTACCTGAGAATTGGATGGAGATATTTAGGCATAGATGGAAACGAATTGGCAAAATAATGGGGAAAAAAGAGGTCACAAAGTTTACATGGAATTTGAAAACTCAGCTTCAGGTGCTCAAGCATGCTGCGATTCCTGTTCAGAGATTTGGTAGTCTGAATCTTTTAGGAAAAAAGAGTTTCGATCCCAAAGACATAGATAATTCACACTTTTTATTGCCCCAGATCATAATGGACGAAGTAATTGATTTGTGTATCATGGCATGGATTCTTTGGCCTGATGAGGAGAGAAGCTCTAATCCAAATTTGGAGAAGGTAAAGTCTGGAATAATATGAATGTTCATAATTTGAAGTCGTTGTTAACCAGTGTTACTACATAGTATATTTTCATCGGACTACTTCAAGTTTGGAATAATTTTGCAGGCAGCCAAGAAAAGGTTATCCAGTGAGGCTGCTGCTTCTGCTAATAGGAATGGTAGGTGGAAGAATCAAATGCGAAGAGCTGCTCATAATGGTTGCTGTCGCCGGGCAGCACAAACACGAGCTTTATGCTCCGTTTTGTGGAAGTTACTTATTTCTGAAGGACTTGTTGTAGCACTTACGAGCATTGAGATGCCATTGGTAAATACTTCATTAATAGGCTGCTATCTTCATATGCCTGAACAACTTTTTTGCCTCTATTTTCAATATTTCCATGGAAGTTGTTTAATTGAATCTGATACCTCAAAATACCTACGCTGTTTTCCTTGCACCATGGAATCTGTTTTAATAGTAAAAAGGTCCCATAAATATTGATTAATTAGACCCCAATAGTCTATTTGTTTTCTCCCATTCATTGATATTGATTTACATGCTTAGCATCTCATGTTTAGCCTTTGTCAGGTATTGAGGTGGAATGAGTTAGTATTACGATTACCGATTAATTATAGCTTTATTTACAGTTTTTAGAAGTAGATTCGTTAGGGTAATTTAGTAATTTTTCCTAAAGGCCGAGTCAGCCATTTAATCCTTATCTGTATTTGGTAGGCCTTTGTTATGGTTTTGGCATTATGCGCCGGGTTCTGTACTAGCCGTTATTAGGTTGTACCAATCATTATCTAATCAATGAAAAGAATATCAACTTTATGCTATTTTCTCTTCTCAACCCTAATTTCCTCTTCTTCCCTAACCCCTTTCTTATCCCCTATCCCTTATTTCTTTGAAATTCTTATGTTATTCTTCTGTTATATTAACTTGGTATTTCAAGCTGGTTTGGGGAACATAACAATTGGCATCAAAGCTCCTAACTAGCTTGAAATACCAAATTAATAGAACAATAGAATAACAGAAGAATTTAGAAGAGATAGAGGATATGGGAGAAGAAAGGGGTTAAGGAATCAGAAGAAATTAGGGTAGAGAAGAGAAAATAGAGAGATAAAGCATAAAGCAAATATTCTTTTCATTGATTAGCTAATGATTGGTACAGCCTAAAAGAAATATATACCCAGCTAATAACGACTAGTACAGAACGTGACACATAATGCCAAAACCATAACAAATGCCCCAAATATAGGATTAAATGACTAACTCAGCATTTAGGAATAATTACTATATTACCCTAAATGAATCTACTTCTAGAAACTATATATGAAGCTATAATTAACCAGTAATTATAATACTAACTCATTCCACCTCAATACCTAACACCCTTTCTAAATGAGCATGCAACTTCTCAAAGTATAAGTCATGCTTGAGATATGCTATTAGTTCATGGGACTGTTTGCCTTGAGTGCTGCTTTCCGCCTCGAGGCCAAACTGGCCCTAAGACATCCTTGATATAAGAATCATGGAGGCAATGTTACTTATTACTGCTTTTACTGTTTCATTACTCGGGACTATTTATTTGGTTAATAAGCTAACTTCAATGCATATGTGTAAGGTTAATGTTCTTGCGGACATGGAGCTTTGGGGGATAGGTGTTGACATGGAGGGATGCCTTAAAGCACGTAAGGTGCTGTCAGAAAAGCTTAGGTGTCTTCAGAAGAAAGCATATGAGTTGGCTGGCATGACATTTTCACTCCATGCGGCAGCAGATATTGCAAATGTTCTATATGGACACTTGAAGCTACCCATTCCAGAAGGGCATGGCAAGGGGAAACTGCACCCAAGTACTGACAAGCATTGTTTGGATTTGTTAAGGTATTGAGAGATAATTTTCTGAACATCTTGATGCAAGCTTTTGCTTACATCTTGATGCAAACTACTCGTTTATCTTCAACTCTTCTCTTGGGATTCATTTACGCGGCCGTTTATCTCACTAATTTTTACCATAAGGTCATAGTCCATATCATATGCTAAAATTACTAATTTATGTATCAGTAAATTGCAATATTTGTGTCAGAAGGAGGTGCAACTATCACGTTTGATGTTATTTCTTAAAAAGCTAACTTGTTTTTGCATGCTAAGTAAACCACACATTGGGTAATTAGTAAGCCATACGGCCACTAAAATATATATGCAGTCCTCGACTTTGGAGGTTTTTTTAAGATGGAGTTAGTTCTATATATACATAGAATTACCGCCAATTATTTCAATGGTGGGTCACACGTAGATAAGGATTCTTGGCTTGAGGTGGCTGTGCTGAGTATCCTGCAAGATTGAGACAATCTTCCCCCCATTTGACGTGTCTTTGGAGGTGGAGTTAGGCTTCTTTGCAGTACAATTTGGATGAAATATTCTTTGCTCCAGTTTTACATCATGAATTCGATTCCATGTAGGAGCTCTCTGGTTTTTGGAATCATTGGATGCATGACTTCTGTTATATTTATTTGCTTATTGCTGTGATCAGTATATGTTGATGTCCGGATGATATATGGTTATAACTTATTACTCCAAGCTATTAAGAAAAATTGGTTCCTTTCAGAAATGAGCATCCTATCATTCCTGTTATTAAAGAGCACAGGACATTAGCAAAGCTTTTAAACTGCACACTGGGTTCAATCTGCTCGCTGGCTAGGCTATCTATGAAGACACAAAAGTACACACTGCATGGTCATTGGCTGCAAACATCTACAGCAACTGGAAGGTTATCAAGTGAAGAACCTAATCTTCAGGTTTGCTTTGCGACTGTTCAGTACTTTTGTATCTAAAATCGGATCTTCATTAGGCTGATTTTTTTCTTTGTTCTGAATTATTTTGGGGTATGCAGTGCATTGAACACATGGTTGAATTCGGAATGTCTGAGGATGAAAATGATGGTGATGCTGGTCCAAATGATTATAAAATAAATGCTCGTGACTTCATTATTCCTACCCAGGTAATGGTCAATGAGCTTGTAACTTGTTAGTGCTCACGACACTTGCTTATATGTTTAAGATATGCTAATATAGTAATATCTAAATTTGAACATAAAGAAAAATAATTACATATCTTAACCTCAGAGTGTCATACCTGAATTTTTGTTTTTCGGCCCCTCAGAGATTGTCACTTTTTGTACACTAGCGTAAAGACTTGTTTTTTATTATTATTTGGGTAACTTCATAAATCAAAACTGATTATTCTAATTATTATGGTAGGACAACTGGCTACTGTTAACTGCAGATTATTCTCAGATCGAATTGCGGTTGATGGCGCATTTTGCTAAAGATGCCTTTCTTATTGAACTCCTTAGTAAGCCGAATGGTGATGTTTTCACTATGATATCAGCAAGATGGACTGGTAAACCAGAAAGTTCTGTTTCCTTAGATGAGAGAGAACAGACCAAGAGGTTGGTATATGGCATTTTGTATGGAATGGGTGCTACTGCTCTTGCAGAACAACTGAAATGCAGTTCCAATGAAGCTTCTGAAAAGATCAAAAGCTTCAAGAGTTCTTTTCCTGGCGTAGCTACCTGGCTTCAAGAATCAGTGGCATCCTGCCATAAAAATGGGTAAGGATATTGATATTTCTTGCAAATGGTATTCACTTTATTCTCCTAATCTATTAGAACTGATTAATCTGAATTTTTTCTAGGGTATTGTAGCAAGTTTAATATTTGTATTTTTCAAAAAAGAATTGAGGGATTATTAAATGTGTTCTGGAAAAATTACATATATGTATTCAGGCTTGGCTAACCTAGAAAAGGGAAGAAACCTTGATTTGGCCCTGAAACTAAGCTATACAACTGTAACAGCTCTATTCTGTAATGGTATTGTATTGTCTTGAGGAACTTGCATCGTGTATGGTTTTGTTTTATATTTACAATGTGTAATATCTTCAACAAGTTGCATGCCATTCTTATACTATTGTGTTCTTATCTGTTATTCTGTTTTATCATTCCTGGCATTCTTGGTCATACATTTTCTTTTTCCATGTTTCTGCATTGGGAGTGTGATGTGACCGATTATTGACATATAAAACAATGCCTGCCTTTTCAGACAGAAGAGGATTTTAGCATGTAAAATAATTTTTTGATTATGAACTGTGTTCAGATTTGTTTTCTCCAAATGTGCGTTCAATTTTCCACTTATAAACACTGTTGAATGATGCCTTGTGGCTCAGTTATGTGGAGACCCTCAAGGGAAGGAAGCGCTTTTTATCAAAGATAAATTTTGGGAATAGTAAAGAAAAATCAAAAGCTCAGAGACAAGCTGTCAATTCTATCTGTCAGGTATAGCAGTTTCGTTTTGAAGGAGACTCTCATAAGGAAGTATGCTCTGTTCTTACAGCTGTTCCTGGGCAGGGATCTGCTGCTGATATAATTAAGATTGCAATGATAAATATATACTCTGTAATTGCTGGAGATGATGAGGCAGAGTCTAGCTTTGCACTTGCAACTAAGTTTCAAATGCTTAAAGGAAGGTGCCGAATTCTCGTGCAGGTACTTTAAGGGATTGTCTTTAGTCTTCTTGTTTCTTACTGTACCAATCCTATAAACCAGTAATCATACATGTATGGAAAAAGAAATAGGCATGGCTGTAATAAAAATATAGTTGTTAGGCTGTTAGCTTGTATTCTGTTGGTTTATTTTGAGTAACAAAAAGTTAACTGTCATCAAATTCTCAGTCCTTTGATATCACAGTTTGTCTTTTTAATTAATTGAAAGTCATCACTTGTTACTAGCCCTTGATTACTATTTTCTTTGTTAATAAACATCTGGATAAAGTTCTAAAGAAGCTATAACAAATAATTAACCTTTTGGTATGGAGAAAGTGGAAACTTGTAAGTGTAAGTAGTCACCAAACGAACTACAATCCTCAGTAGCTTAGCAAATACTACTAATTAATTTGTTTTATTGCTTGTACTTATTGGACTTTGCTAGAGTTTTCCTTCTAACGTATACAATCTGATGTTATCTGAATGTTGTGGTAATGCCGTTTTATTTAATCCAGGTACATGATGAATTAGTATTGGAAGTTGATCCTTCTGTGGTCAAGGAAGCTGCATCACTGTTACAAATAGGCATGGAGAAGGCTGCTTTGCTTTTTGGTATGTATTAAGCGGCGATTCTTTTTTAATATATCGGTATAGTTTATTGACATTTGTACTATTATATAGTTCCTTTGCAAGTCAAACTTAAAGTTGGAAGAACATGGGGTTCTTTGGAGCCTTTTCAAGTTGATCAAGACATTAAGGAAGTTATTGTGTCCAATTCATAAAAATCTGACTGGCAGATGGATGGATTTGATTATTTTGTTCAGGGTGAAGATTATGGGTAACAGACTGAAGTGTAGCTTATGGTATTTGAGATGATTTTCCTGAATTATTTTGTTTTGTATTGACTCAGTTCTTGTGAAATCGATTGTGCCATATGTGCAGAGATGCCATTAAAAATTCATGACTTGGGGTTAAGCGACACAGGTCCTCAACGAAAAGAGTAAGTTTCTTTGTGCCACTTAAGTGCAATTTTACAATTACAGTAGTTCTTCTGAGAAGTTTCATGGTTTTTTTATGATCAGTATAGTGGAAACCTCATCTGATTAGTTATCTTTGAGATTGTTTGTTAGTTGATCTGCCTCCAAATTTTCAAGTACACTTTATTTAGTGTTAGCTAATCTATTTTGAAATTTCAAGTGACATCTAGTTATTACTATGTAATATCTTATGTCTATAACTCTGATAGGTGACAAAACTAGTTTCTTACTTGGTCTTTGAGATTGAAGAGTTGTCTCTAATGTGCGTTAACCTTTTTAACCTAACCAAATAAGGCACAATGGGACAACAACCAATAAACTAGCTTCCGATATGCATCCCGATTTTGTTCTTTAAGGCCCCATAATAGGTTGGGCAACAAGCACTGACTATGAGAAAACATCGTTCAATTCAACGTTGCATTGGAAGCCTTCATGGATATGTAGTGGGAAGAAAAAAAAGAATGACATCAGCTTGCTTGGTTGCAGGTGATTTCGCCGCCCAACTTGGGAAAAGTGGAAACACATGCAACTAACAAGGTTCTAGGAACATACAGGCACACCAAGGAGGTCATATGCTTCCTATTCTGAATTTGATCTTCCTCATTTAGACGGGTTTACTGATCCTTTGAGATGGTTGAGCTGTTGTGAACATTTTTCGTCATCAGCTCATAGCCCTGAGTAGGTTATATTTGGCTTCTTTTGAACAATTCGGGTTCCCCAACTTCAGTTACAGCCACCATTGGTCCTCTTGGGGGAATCGGTTAATGGAAAGCAAACAAGACCACTAGAACATTACCAAAGACGGTTTGAAAGCTCCGTAACAGAACAAGAAGAGATGGGGATGTGCCTTACTGGGTTACAAAAGCCATATCAGTAGATGATGAACTACATTAGGCTCAAAATCTTACCATTATCATACAAACACCAACAAGATTGATTTGCTGGTTATGCAGGTGATTGTGCATAGTCTAGTTGGCCTCATATTCGACACGACTCTTTTGTGTCTACATGTTAGAATTGTTTAGGTAGTTTACAAGAAGTCAAGAACTCTTCATGTTGTATAAAAAGCTTTTTAGTGGTAGTGCCTTAGAAGCTTAAGAAATTGCTGATGACCTCCCCAGTCTTCCCTTTTTTCAAAGTCCACTACAAATAATCATTTAGCTGATTCATTTACCCATTTTCTGCAAATCTGTATGTTAACATATGTTCGATTGGCCATGTTAGACTTGAGTAAATTATAAACATCTACTTAATCTCATTCGCACTGCCTTGCATGATACACTAATGAGAACTTTAATTGCTCATTTGTCTTTGACACATTGGTTATGGGCTAATTGTTTGTATTTTGACTCAGTTCTTGTATTTACTGTTATGTGCTATTAAACATAGAAAGATGAAAACAGAAGGATATGGTATTTATCGCTACAGGCTGTTAGTCTGCTAAGACAAACTTAAGAACCATGTAGAGCGAAATATAGTGGGTATACAGTTACATTACTATAAAATTAGATAGGCATAAGTTGTAATACTCAAACACAAACTATTCTGACTGAACACATGAAACTAACAGGAGTAAATATGTATGCAGGCCTCTAGTTATTAATCCACACAATGTGGTCCTGAGGAAGAAAATGGCAGACAGGAACTGTTCCCGGCTTAACTTTGAGCACCTGGAAAGCCAAATGTTTAGGATTCCAAGCTGACGTGTCAGTATGGCAGACAGCTCCAGCTTTAGCCTTTGTACCATCAGCACCCACCAAGGAAACCATATAAACCTTCGTGGTTTTCATTGCGTGGCAATAAAAGACAGCATATGCATACTTCTGTTTGTGGCAAACCAGAGATTTATCGCCTTTCATCGTTATTCCTGTTATTGTGTACTTCTGCATTGAATTTTGGTTATCCACCTCTGTGGAGATTGCCTGGACATTCTTTCCTAGTACAGACGTGCTGAAGTCGATCATCGACTCTAGTGAAGTTGCACAATGTTTCTTCTCTCCTTTAATTGCGGGCATTTCACACTTGATTATGGTGTTCTTTATAATTTTTGCTTCTGTTGATCCCGGTTTTACTGAGAACTTGTCGTAAATTTCGGGCAACTTGTTAGATGAAAAGGGGATGGTATTAGCAACTTGACGGGGTAAAAAAGTCGAAGAGTCGGAACTCTTAGCTAGGGATAAGTCCATAGATTTGGTGGAATGCAAGTCCTTTGCCAAGAAAAAAATAGTGACGTTTCGGTTATCACGAAGTTGATCCACAGAGGCTTTGTAGTTGTAAACGAATGGGTCAGGCCCTGGTGTTACACCAACATACACTGGCCTGCCCTTGTGTGCTGTGTATACATTGACTCCACCATTGCCTACACCAACAGAAGTGCCTTTCTCTTCCATGAAGTCTGCAAATTAAACAAGAGGTATAGCAAATATGTCAAAATAAATGACTGATACTGTTGTGTAAATTGAGATTCATATATGATACTTGTACTATTGTTTAGAAATCCAGTAGAAATAAAAAGTAACTACAGGAATTGAGTTGGGAAATTTAAAGATGATTTTAGCTGTTCTAATCGATAGTTTTGTAGCTGACCCCACCTAGCGTGGGATTTAAGGCTTAGTTGGTTGGTTGGTAATCGATAGTTTTGTGTTCGATTTTCCTTTACTAACCTGGTTGTAGAAGATCTATTATGGCTTTGGGCATTGGGGTGTTTGGCAGGATAGAGTGCCAGTATAGCTCAGGAGGCGAGGCAGCATGGCTTGTTGCTATGGCAATCTGCAAAAGGTCAGTTGTGAAATTTCTTAAATACTTTCATATGATAAAAATCAGTAGTAAAATGCTCTATGAGAAAGCGACTCAAGTTAATAATTTGTTGTTGAAGAATAGGGAAACTCACTATGAGAAAAACAAGAATGTGTGATAGATAAAACTCCATTTAAATTTTAAATATGAAACACAAGAAGCTAATATGAGTTGAGAAGTGATTTACAAAGGTTTGATGGAAGAAAGAGTAAAATGGTTGTAAATATATATAGAGATGCATTCATCCTTTAGCCGCACTAACAGCCTTTATTGCTTCAACTGCACCTGTTCTACTCTCTCAAATGCATTATTATTGTCATGCGTGGCACCTGCTAGGTAGCACGGAAATTCCTAGACTCTAGCGTTTCCATGTTTTGTTTCTATTTTGGAAATCTGGTACGAGATTCCGAGCCATTTCCGTAAATAATAAAGTTGAAAACTCGTTTCCTTAAAGATTTGGGAACTGTTTCCAGCAAATTATCCTCCATTTTTTCCGACTACAACTCCAAAACAATGTCTTTTAAAAGTAATACTCGCAATCAACAATTTACATCTTTCTCGTGCTTTCTTGTGAACTACAATCATATATATTTTTACAAGGGTAAACAATTATAACCTCACTCCCTAAGTTTTGATCAAATATACTAACACCTCCTAATGTTTTAGAAAAACAATTTATACATACCTTCATTTTGCTCTTTGCATACTATAACCTCCTTACATCTTAAATTATGTGTTATTTTTTTTTATCAAAATTGTTAATTCAACATGTTTTTGTTGGTATATTTGATCTTATTATGGCAAGTCCAACTATTCCCCATTTTGGGGAATTCCCTAAAACGGGGAATGAATATGGGGAATGGTTAAGTTCAACCATTTTCTATATAGTATTCCCCAAAATGGGGGTTCCCATAAAGATTGGATCCATTCCCCATTTCGGGAAATGGATTAAAATAATATTACTTTTTATATTTATATTGTTTTTAGTTTTTGTTCTGTTATTCTTTTTGTTATTTTAATAGTAAAATATTATTATTTTAAAGGGAATTTGAATTGGGAAGGTAAGATGAAGAAGATGGTTGGAGCAGAAATACTATAGATCTCCCAAAATGAGGCTCGGGGAATAGAAAATTAGGAATATGGTTGAACTTGTTTGGAGTCTGGAATCATAAAAGTATATTTTCTTAATAATTTGTAAGAGAGTCTGCAATTTTTACAGTTTTAAGTCTTCTATTTTCTAAAAGAAAAGAAATCATATAATACCTATTTATGCTTTTATTCATTTTTATACCCCTCTATAAATCTCTGCTTTTATTTATTAAAATAGCATTTTCCGTATCCGTTTCTATGCTACATAGGCCACCCGTTTGTCTATCAATATTAGCCAGGATTTCAAAATGGTGAACAGTGATATATATATATATATATATATATATATGCGCGGAGCAGCTTTCAGTTGTCATATCTCGCCCTTACAGTTTCAAAATATAACCAACAACTATCTTGTTAAATGAGGGTACTAATATAACCAACAACTATCTTGTTAAATGAGGGTTAGTACGTAGGGGTTGAGTTTCATGAATCTTTGATTAGTATTATTATTAACAGAATTAAGAAGCATGACCATATTTTTTTTGTTGGAGTGATCAGGTGCTATTTATGGACTGCTCTTTATAGATTTAAATCTGTTGTCTCCAGATTGGTGTCCCCTTCCATGTCCCTCATTCAAATATTGACACGTGTCTGTTTTTATTATTATTTTATTCTTTTTTAATTTCTCTCTCCTATAAATGTAACGGATTCAAATCTGCTGTCCCCAATTGTGTGTCCCCTTCCATGTCCCCCAGTCAGATCTTTTCATGTGTTAGACACGTAGGAGAGAGAAACAAAAAAATGGGAAAGAAAAATTGAAAATAAAAAATTAATAAAATCTAATACATGGCAAAATCTGAATGGAGGACATGGAAGGGGACACATAATTGAGGACAGCAAATTTAAATCCAAATGTAACACATGTCAGATAATGAATGAAAAGACATAAAAGGGGGAGAATTTGAATCCCACATTTATACCCAATTTTATTCTGTTTGTTACTCTTTAATTAATTCTGGAAATTGCATTTATTACAATTTACGGGGGTATAAAGAACAAAAACTAGTACCAGTGTTTTAAAAAGCGTCAGATACTAATCGAGCAATCGAAGCTTTAAAATGTCTATACAGGACTTGGATAGGGTATAGGCGAGACCTATGAGAATTTGTATAAATATGAATTCAATTAAAAACTAAATTATAATAATATAAAATATTAAAAAACATAATTTAGACCATGTTTTAAAAATTATTAAGTGACTCAAAATGATAATTTTATTGTGAGAACACCTTAATGTACTTTAGTTTTACCAAATAAACTACTTTTTGTTGCTAAATTATGATTATTATAAATAATGGTATTATAAAAAATCTAAATTAGGCGCTGCTTAGGTGGGAAAAATCAGACTAGATGATGCCTAGGTGGCAATAAATCAGTTGAGCGTCAAATAATGCCATAGAAATGAAAAGTTGAGAGACAAATTCTAAAATAGTGCCTAGACGGGATTAGGCAGATATTTTTTAAAGAGCGAGTACTCTCACAGTTTGTGGTACTAAACAGTTGGAAGGTTGCAGGCATGCTATTTTGACGGTATTAAATTCAGCAATTTTGAGTTCACCAGTTCATTAAATCCACCTTGATTGTTTTCATGGATTTTGATATTTTGTGTTTTGAATAAAGATTAGGATTCTCCCAATTTTAGAGGTCAAGTTGCAACTTAAACCATTAACTGTATGATCACCGGTTAAGATTTGAATTTACAAAACTTTGACGGTGCAATCACTTCGACGTACAATTTGTTTTACCATATAAGATAACTTTTCCATAACAAAAAATTAAAATATAAATATTAGTATCTTCAGAAAAAGCGTCTCCCCATCACCATTTCCACCCCGCCTGTGCATTCGGTTAAAATCGAGCTAAATATTAAATAAGAAAAATATTATTAACCAAATCAAATCGAATAGGAATAAAAATCGAATTAACCAAATCGAATAAAAAAATTAGGGCCGGTTAAAAACCGAACGGAACCCAAGTTTTAAATCAATTACCACTTTCCCTCATTTTTGAATCATACACAGAACGATTACAGGTAAACTGATGTAGCAAAAAGAAAAATGAAAAGGATAGAATGTGAAATGCATAGGTTAGGTATACTTTGATTTAAAAACTAGTGAACTTATCCAGGAACAAATGCAATCAAAATTGTTCAATTTGAAAAATTAAAATCCTAAAATTCACAATTGAAATCAGAAGAGTAGAGAAAAAGAGGGAGGGGGAAGAATAAAGAAACACCTTTGGAGGAGGAAGTTCAGTGATAATTTATGGTCATTGATGGACGAAGATGAGGTGGAGCCGACTAGCCAAGGAAGAGCTGGAGAACTGTGAATCTAATGGGGTGGCGGATAGGGACTGGTGGCGGCATTATTGTAAGACAGTAAAAGAGAAACTAGGGTTCAAGTTAAAAGGATTTATATATATATGATAATTATTTTAAATTTTTATTATATATAATAAATATCTCAGTTCGATCAGTTATTATGGTTTTTTCTCCTCCAAAATCGAATCAAATCGAAAACTGAAATAATCAACATTTTATAAATTGAACCGAACTAAATTTTTAATATAACAAACCAATTCAATTTAATTCAATTTAATAATTCAATTACCAAACCATTTACACACCCCTACCACTTACATACATTTTTATACAAAAATACAGATGACATATTTTATATAATAACTTATACAAAATTTCACGTTATAAAAACAAACACACACATATATATATATATATATATATATATATATATATATATATATATATATATATATATATATATATATATATATATATATATATATATATATCACTGACCATATCAAGTATAAAAAAGTATATGATTTTATTGGAAAATATTTTTTTAGTAGTGTAACAATATTAATTTTTTTTACAATATCATAACCAAAGAAAAAATAGTAATTTTGAGAAATTGTCAAAAATATACGTGTTTTACTAAAATATTTATAAAATTGACTGTTAAGTCAAACTAATTATATATCTACAATCCCACCATAAATAATTTATAAATTAACAAAAACAAGAGAATAATTACATGAATACGGTCTGGTAAATATCTAGTATTCGTCTAGTAATTGTCTAGTAGTTATCTAATAAATATTGTTATGAAATTGTCATATATATATATATATGTGTGTGTGTCTGTGTCATTAGATCCATAAAAAACTGTCAAAATTAAGGCAGACTAGATAATAACTAGATATCTAACAGTGATCTACTAGATAAATATCATATGTCATATGTCATGTATATTTTAGAAATTTATTTAAAGTTATAATATACTAGATAACTACTAAACGATTACTAAATATTTATCAGATAAATACTACACCATATTTATATAATTATTTTCTCCTAATTTTATAAATTTATAAATTATTTATGATTCACTGTATTATTCTAGTTTTTTTATTGCATTTTTTTGTAAAACCCCTTTTTTTAAACAATATTTTCTCTTCCATAACACTTTCCCTCCCACGCTATTTTGCTGCAAGTCAAATCGGGCCTAATGTTAATAATATGAACATTTGGACTAATTACAAGGTCAACTACCAAGCTCAGTCTGTTATATATACCACTTTGGGTTGGGCCATTTAGTATAGATTGTGGCCCTTTTGCAACCTTTTGTAGAGAAATGGACCCCTATTTATATAAATTTATGCTGATTACAACAATACGATTGGACTAGCACAAACACATATAACAGCAATTAATATGTTAGGTTTGGCAAAATGGGGACGCAGGAACATCTGTAATTTTTTTGCTGGAGCCCTTTATTTTCAATTTTTGAAAGCTGAATTAAAATGAACTGAAGTTGGATGAATTGAACTGAACTGGATGAAGTGAGTTGAGCTGAACTGAACTGAACTGAACCAAACTGATTGTAGTTTTACTATCTTCCAATCGGAAAATGTAAAAATTTATAACAAAAAAGAGAAGAAAATATAGGTGAAAAAAAAGGGGTTAGGCATAGGTGGGCTGCCATTTTAATTAAGGGTTTTGGTATTAGTTTAAGGATTAATGATGAGAATGGGCTAAAGCCGAACCGCACTATCTTAAAGTACATATTTGTATGTAAATAAATGTTATTATGGGAAAGCTAATTTCTTGTTTTGCCCACTAATATCTATTAATTATTATATTTAACACACCCTATCTAGTTTTTCATTACAACTTAGAATACAATCAGATTCAGTCAAATATTATTTGTCAAAAACACATTGGTAGGGCGGTTGATTTTGCAAAATGAATGATCATACGTGGTAAACAAATAGAAGTGGTATAGAGTTTATCATGAAAACTTGGTTTCATTGGACTACAAATGACTCCATTTATTCCTTACATTTTTAGGCCATTTCTTGTTTATTTTGAGAAACTATTTCATAATTTTCACTAATTAAAGTTAATTGGATTGAGTGACTAAAACACTCAAGTTGCTTGAATTGGAGGTATTGAGTTTGAGTACCAGAGTATCCAATAAAATTCTGATTAGGAGGGTATTCACATAAATTGTGTCAGTTTTCTTATACTACAATTTAATTAAGTTCAGTTCAGCCCGCTTTTATTTAGTTCAGTTCAGTTCAACTATGCGTAGTTATAAATTTATAATAAGTTCAGTTCAATGCAACTCACTTCAGTTCAGTTCAGTTCAACTCATATCAGTTCATTTCAGTTTAACCAACTTCAATTCAGTTCAATTTAGTTCAGTTTTAAAAAAATTGAAAAAAAATATGGCCATAATTTTCGAATTAATTAATCACAAAATGAATATAAATTTTTTTCTTAAATAAATTTTTACTAAAGTATAAATATGTGAATTAGAAGGTCATGCAACTAGCCAATCACTATCATGGGATTTTGAGAAAGAAAAAGAACAAATTTGTGATTCTTATTAACGTTGCAAAGCAAAAGCAAAGAAGAAAAAACATACATTTTTCTATCAATGGGAAGATTCATGTACAAACGTTTACAAAAGGAAATCTTATTGTGTGTTTGGAAATGTCTTATGAGTAGGGCTCTAAATGAGTCGAATTACTCGTGAAATACTTGGCGTTCGACTCGATCAAAGCTCATTTGAGCTTGGTTCGTTAATAAATGAGCTTGTTCGTGAACAAAATTTTAGGCTTGTTATCGTAAACGAACCAAGCTTGAATAAGAAGATACTCGGCTCGAAAGCTCGTGAACAAGCTCGATAAGAGGCTCGCGAACTAGTTCGCCAACAGGCTCGTTATTAGGCTCGTTAACAAGCTCGTTAACATATTTGAAAAGTTTATACATTATATTTATGAAATAAATAGATTATGAATAAATATAAAATAGTGTATGTGTAAAATAGATATAAAAATGTACAAAGAAAAATATAAAAATATAAGATAAAGAGTAAAGGAAAAATATGTATAAAGTGACATATAAAATATAGATAAAAAAGAGAAAAGATGGATATAAAGCCTAACAAAGGCAATTCGGATCCAATCCAATCCCTACTATATATATTCATCAATTTCAATATGCTTAGAAAACTCTAATCTCATTTTCCTCTGAAAAACCGCAGCCGCCAATACAACACTCCTCCTCTTCCTCTTCTTAGTACAGTGAAAATCATTTGTGGTGTTTAGATCCTTCATCTTTGATTCTTCGTCTTACGGATTCTATCATTTTTATAAGCCGAGCTCTCAATTTAAACAAAGCTCGAGATAGGCTCGAAGCTCGGCTCGACCTCAGTTTGACCAAGCTCAAGCTTGACTCGAGCTCGGTTTGACCAAGCTTAAGCTCGGTTCGTGTTCGTTAAAATTTATATGAACAGAGCTTGAACAGTTAGTGTTTGAGCTCAGCTCAATTCATTTACAGCCCTATTTATGAGTGTCAAACTATATTTTTAAGTATTCCATTATGACTGTGTTTAGTTGTTTCACAGACAAAAAATTTACCATCAACAGTAACAAACAATTAGAGTTACCCTAAACGTAATATTGTAAACCTAAAAAACCATATACAACTTAAAAGGAAATCACTTATTTAATGTATACTTATTTAATGTTACTTAAACATGAAACATTCTTAATTATTGATTTAAGAGGGTCATTTGTTTCAGAAATCAAAGTAATTACATCTTAATCGGCAAATGAATATTATCCTACTCAACTCTCTATATCGAAGACTCGGCTGCTCTAACCAAATTATAAGCATACTAATTCATTAATCTATTAACATACCCAAACTTTATTTTTATAAATAAACTAGCAATTCTACCATAATCTTCCAAAAATATTTCTAAAGGAGATACTAACTAAAGTAACATAATTATTTGTAACACATCTAACTCAAATGGGCACCTCTTTCATTCTTTTGAGCTAGACCTGGGCATGAGCTTGTCGATCTCCAAGACCAATCCATACCGCCTTTCATGAGATGCGTTTGGACAAACTAAATGGAAAATAGGCTCGGCCCGTTATGAACCCGAAACGTCCCAAATAAATAATAGGATGAACTTATATATTTAATTTATAAATTTATATTGCTGAGAAGTTCAATTTTCTTGTAAATTTTAGAGTCTGTTTAGTTGTTGAAAACTAAACATATTTTTCAGAAAAATTTTCTAATGAAACTGGAAAATGGAAACTGCTGTTTAGTTGCAGAATTTTTCAAATTAAAAAATTGGAAAAGACTTTTCAGAATTTTCTAAATTATCTCTTGCAACAGAAAACATCTTTTTTATGTTTTCTGAAATTTTTCAATCTTAGTTCACATGTCTTGTGTATCTAATACAATACTTTATTATATATATATATATATATATATATATATATATATATATATATATATACATACTCTTGTATAATTACTTGTTAATAATAAAAAATCATTTTATTAGTATACTTTTAGTTTATTTATTTAGTTATTTTTCTTATTTACTTGGTAACTTTTTATTGCATATTTTTTCCACTTAATACGATCTAATTTATATAAATTTATTTTAAATTGATCGATGTTGCTTTTTAACCAATAAAACTTAAAACATACTTTAACATTCTTGTGTTCTTAGCTCCTTATTGTAGTGAGAAATATCAATTGAAGGATTTTCGTGTAAGGATACGAATTAGGAGAAACTACATATTGACGAGCTTAAAGCATTCATCTTTAATTGCATAATGTGATAGAGCAAGCTTTTAGAGTGTTAAAGGCAAAAGTTATTATATTATAGACAAAAAATAATTTTTATAATTTAAACACTATATAGACGAGTCAAAATATATTCTTATCATTTTATGATTGATTAGTTTAAAGTGGCAAAGGTTAAGGCCTAGTGGTTGAGCGTGAAGTTGTGATCATAGAGGTCACAAGTTCGAGTCCACATTCGGGTGGGGTAAGGTTTTTCTTTGTTGTTATTGCAAGCCTATAAGACAAATTTTATTTGAAAATTTTAAAAACTTGTATAAAATGGAATTTGTAATATTTCTATTATACTTATAATGTTTTCAATAAGTAAAATTTAAACTATAATACTGATTATTTTTTAAAACTAAAAAACAGAAACTAACTATATAGAAAATAAAAAACTGAAAAATTTAGAAAATGAAAGGAAAAAGGAAAATTTTTTCTGTAACTAAACAGACATCTAAACTTAATTTTATGACCTATGTTACAAATTTAGTTACACTTGTGTAATTATAATTATAGTTATATTTGTATTATAAAAAATCATTTTTTATTAAAAAAATTTAATTGGTAGGCTGCGGACCATGCATGAGATTTGATTATTTTTAAGGCCCGTTCTAGTTAGATCCCGACTTTTGTTTTTTATAGGTTGGGCCGAGCTGGGGCCACTAATTATATAATTAGGCTCGATTGAATCGCCCGAATCCGGTCCATGCCCAAATCTACATTATGCTTAAGCCAACCAAAAGCTTCTCTCCAGCTCATCGTCTCAGCCATCTCCGGATTACCCGTGCTTATCCGCAATAACATCATGAGGATTCTGCTTCCATTTCCCATTATACGTATGGGTCTTTTCCCTTACCTGGAGAACAATGGGAAAATAAAAGATTAGTTTATATTATCCCCTGCTGCCGCTCGCTATATTTAGTGCAAAGAATCTTGTTTAAATTAGTTATATATTTGGTAATCCAAATATTTTAATTATATAAAATGGGTTTTAAAGACAAATTCACTCTAAATCATGAGAAAGTTAAAGTCCCTACTTATGTCTAATCAAGGTGATTAAATCATAATCTAACAGTTATTGGGTTTTTATTGAAAGATATTAATATCAAAGTGGAAAATTTGACCCCACAATTAATGATTCTATGCTCTCTCTTGTTATTTATATGCTGTTATTATAATTAACCTGTCTACAAACATTGCTTGCTATTTGCTATACGTAGAGAGTGGAATAACATTAATTTCTGATAAAATTTGCATTATTTCATTCTTAATGATTAATCATATTTGATACCTGTACTTTAATTTTTTAAAGAAAGAGATCATTTGCTTTTATATTTTTCAATTGTTTTATATGTATAAAATTTTGGTGATTTTCTTCTCTAATACTAAATTTGTCTTAATCATATGGATACTCATTTTGTTCATAATGATATTCTATGACGGAATATAAAGTATTATTTGTTTAATTAAAAAGTTGTTATTTGAACTTTTTAATAGGGAACTTATTGCAATCATATTGAGCGAGAAAGAGCAAAAAAGCTTCGCCAAACTCCAATTTCATACCTAATAAATGACATTATTCTTCTACCTATATAAAATTAGGCCATGTTCTTTTGGACTTTTTAAATTGCATGTTGAATTAAATTGAACTGAATAGATTTGAACTGAATTTAATTAAAATGAATGATTAAATGTACTAATACTTATAATTAATTATTAAAATTATACTTCATCCAATAAATTTAATTTTTTTATAAAATTTTTCTCATTGGGCTTACAATAATAAGAAAGAAAAACTTCATCTCATTCTACCTTTATATGGACTCGAACTTGAGACATATTAAGAATTTTAAAATTAAATAATTAATAATAAAAATAGTAATAAATACTATAAAATAATTATTATAATACATATTAAATAATAATAATAATTAACCAAAAAACTATAACAATAATAAATACTAGTTTCAATAAAAGTTTAACTATAATATTGATTATAATATAAATATGAATAATTATTAATAAGTATAATAATTATATTATAATTAATAATATTTATAAATAAATAAATAAATAAAAATAATTATTAAAAAACAATTTCAATAATTTAATTTAACATTTATTATTTTTTTTGTTAATTATTAGTAATATTAATTGTTATTGTGATAATAATATATAAAAACATTCAGGTGGGTGAGGATTTTTCAATCTATTTAATTTATGTGCAATTGGGCAAATTTTTTTAAAAATAATATATAAAAATATAATTGTTGGTCCCTGTGTGGGTCTATATAAGGTCAGAGGGGGGTGTAATGACCCTTTTTGCGGAATTCACAGATTCTAAAAAGTCTTGTTTAGCGTGTTTGATATGATCCGGATATAATGGATCGAGATGATGCAAATATGAAATAATGTGCAATAAATAAAGAGTTAAAATATCAAACAACATATTTTATCCTGGTTCGGCCCCGCCTACTCCAGTCCCCGAAGTGTTCTTACTCCGAGCTTTTCTACTAGTGGATCCCTTTCCAACTAGCAGGAATTAAGCCTTACAATTTGTCTTCGGATAGTGACCCCTTCCAGATGTAGGATATACCACTAGAAGCACAAACTTCTAGCTGACTCCTCTTACTTTAGTAGGATATACCACTTAGATTCGACCCAAACCTAAGCTGAGTCCTACAGGGAGATTCCACTTAAAGCACCAACTCTAAGCTAGTTCCCAATCTCAATACTCACCCAAGTATGAGATCTTTACAAATGATTTTTCTTTTCGAAAGGGTTTTGAACTCTTCAAGTTTATAATCTTTACTTTAGAGTTCTTACAAACTGATTTAGAATGGTTTGGTTCTTGGAGGGATTAAGTCTACTGATTGAAATTGCTTGAGTTTTCTTGATAATAGCTTTTTATAAATCAACCAGCACCTTCTCAACTTGTGAAGCTTCCCTTTTATAGGCTTTGATCATTAATGTAGCCGTTGAGTACCATTGAGGTTGAATTGAATCTTCACCATTGATTAGGTAAGATGTGGCACATCCGGAGCCATCGATTAATCTATTAGGCACAAATTTTGACCCGTTTGAATTCTTGGAATTGAGGCAAAAAGTTGTCAGTGATCGTTTTATTTGGATTTTAGTGATCCACCAACTTTTATGCCGTTTGCTTTGGTGTGAGCTCCATGCGCCATTCTTATTGGTCTATGTGAAAAAGGTTGTTACCTTTTTCTCTTTCCTTCGTCAGTCCTTTTGTCCTTTTCTGGGGTGCATGTTAGCTGTCTTCTTCGAGGCAAAAAGGATCTTTGACTTCAGATCAAAAAGAGAGGGAAAGGTAAATTTGAACTTTTCCCTTTGTCTTGATATTTGAGTCTTCTAGATTTCTTCAGACCTAATATATTCGGATGCTACTTCAACCAGTTCTTCATCTGGATGCTACTTTTAAGAGGTTTAAAGTTTGTTTCCTTTCCAAACATTAACCGGATGCTTTCATTGTGTGCTTAGGTATTTATAGTCTTTAATATATGTCCGGATGGCTTGTCTTGGACTTAGGAGACTAAATGTTTTTGTTTGTGTGTTTTTGTTTTCTTCAAACTTGATCCAGATCTGTTCTTGGGTTTGTTCTTTCGAATCATTGTTTTCCAACAAGCTCCCCCATTTGATGGAAACAAAAACCTAAGCACATCTAAGCATAAGCAAAATTGGTTTTATGAGCTAGTATGATTCTTGATACTTAGTCATTTACAAACTTACGCCCCCATAAGTCAAGCATCCTAACTCCCCCAACATTTTTGCATTCTAGCTTCTAAGTTTTTTAAGTACAATTATGGATTGTACTTAGAAGAAATTTTTAAGTAGAATATTTTCACTATATATACTTCTGTTGTTAGCAATAGTTAACCTCAAGAAGTTCCGGATCACAGGTACAGAAATATATAAGTGAAAAATTTCATAACTAGCTATTACAAGATTTTACAATTGGAAAATAGCTATCACCTTCACCTTCTTTGCTTGTGATCTTCTCCCCTATATTGTTTGCATTAGATTGGGGGTCAGTTACCATATATGTTCTTTTGTCCCAACTGTTCTGCCATGCCTCTGAGTAGACTGAGTAGTCAACATTCCCTTCCAAGCACTTTTTAAGGATGGTTTCAATAGTAGCTGGAAGGAGATGGAGTAGCTTGATTTGATCCCTGAGGTGTTTGTAAGATTTGACCATATCTGGAATTATTTTGAGAGCATGTTTTCGGTCTTCTTCTTCAAAAAATGGGAAGAGTGCCTTGAGAAGTGTCAAGCTGCACTTGTACCCAAGGAAGCCTGTGCCCCTAATTGATTGGACAAGGTTCTGATAAATGGGGTGGAGAAGGCTACCGGATTGATAGGTGATGATTCGGATGATGTAGAAGGAGCATTAAGAGAAAGAATAGCCATACCTTACTTTATGAGCTCAACTTCCTGAATGGTGTCTCTCTGGATATTATGAACGCTGGAGTGAAGTGTTGTGAGATCTTTATGAAATGCCTCATTTAGGTTGTTAATTATCCGCTCAGTTTTGGAGAGATGACTCCTAAAATCCTCACTAATATCATCCGTATGCTTCTTCAGTAGCTTGGGTAGCCCTTCATCTAGGACATTGTACAACATTTCCTGGGCAACTCGATTTTCTTCATTTAGATTTGTAAGCCCAGTTGTGATGCCTTTTCCAGCTTCAACTACTACTACGGGGATGAATTTTTCCAAGCTTTCAAACTTGCGGTCTAGTTACTCTTGTAGCTTAGATTTTAGATTAGTGGAGAATGAGGTGATCTAACCTATGAGAGTTGCACAATTATTGTTAGCTTCGGTGAGTGCTTGATCTGTAGAGTGATTTGCTCCTGTGATATTTGAGTTTAGCTATTCCATTACCGGAGTGATTTTGGAGAGGGAAGTTTCTGTAATTAATTCAGTAGAAGGGAATGCTTCTATCTTTTTCTCAATTTTCTGCACAGACTCCTTTATCTCTCCTAGTTTAGCTTTTAGGTTTGGAGTTATAGATTTATCACTCAATAGATTCTCTACGGATTTTAATTGGTCACGAATACTCCAGAGACTACGCTTGATGTAACTCTCTTCGTGCCTTTCAACTAAAGCTTCTCGTATCAATTTTAGTGTTGTGATTAGCTTTTCAACTCGTCTTGGATTTATTTTGGTAGTTGGTCATTTAGGAGTGCTTTCAGATGATGAAGTCTCTTTTGACCTAGAGCTGCTTCTGGATTCCCATGATCCGGAAGATTCTGTTTCACTTGTCTTATCCTGGCTTTGTTCTTCGCTCCTTTCAACCACCCTTACCTCCAAAATGGCCTCACCCTTGGAGTCCACTTCAGAAGCTTGCTCAATGGTTTCTAGGCCAATTTCCTCCTCCGAAGCAATTTGCTCCAGGATAGACCCGATTTCCTTAGATACAGTTTAGGTGTCTATACCTAAGTTGTCCTCAATGACATTATTAGCCAAGATATTAACATAAGAAGAATCTAAGATGGGGATTACCTTATTTATATGCTGTATCTCAGTATACACTACTTTTATCTGCTTTTTAGCCCTAGCATTTAGAAGACTGGAATTGTCCTCAGTCTCCCCTTCATTTGCCTTTACAGGACTTTCAGCTCTGTCTCCTTCTTCTTATCCTAGAATGGTGGTATTGTCCTCACCATCCCCTCCAATTCCCTCTTTAGGTCTTTCTAACTCGAGTACTTCAGCTGCTAGAGTCAATAAGTTATCCGAAAGAGGCTCAGTTCTGGCTTTAAATAGGAATAAATCTTCCTCTAGATACTCACTCTCCTTAAGAAGCGCCAGGTCTATTGATACTACCAGGATTAGTGGATATCAGTGGCAACTGCTCCGGACGAGCCTCCGGGTCCCTACTTGGTCAATTGGTTGGATTTCATGTTAGCTTTAACTGCTGCCATTAACTCTTCATATTAAGGATCCTTAGGATTGAGATTATCCGGGATGATTGGCTTTTCAGCAATAACCTCCTTTCCTTTGCCCATATCTGTTGGTTGAATGGCCTTAGGAATCGGTTCTTATATGTGAGTACCAGAAGTTGGCTTTTTGGCAGCCAATTTTGTCCTCTTGGCTTTGAGAGCTTCATTGAAGGTTGAGGCCTTATGGATAAACTGCTTCTTAGGCACAGGCTCCCCATCTATAGTCTCCTCACTATTGGATCCATCCTTCTATTTTAGAATATCTGTAATTGTTGTCTTTTCCCCTTGCTTCCATCCTCTTCTAATTGCAGCAGCTGCTACTACAATCTTCTTAGTAGCCTCTAATTCATAAACTGGTTTCATCTTTTTAGTAGTAGCTTTAATGAGCCTAACTCTCTTTCTAGGCTTATCTGGGGTAGTTTTTATAAATTCAGTAATGGTCATTGTATCCTCATCCACTTCCTCAACCACTGGTCTTAAGTTGATTTTTTGTTGAGCTCTAGATTTGGTGGTTCTGGCTTTCTTAGCCTCCAGATCATTCTCAGTCAAGCTCCCGGCCTTCCGGACTTTACTCTTTTCTTTCTTTTCCTCTCTCTGTCTTATGGCTTTTGCTTCATCCCATGTCTCTCCAAAAGTTAGCTTTTTGAAGTTCTTTTCTAAAATTTCCTTTCCTTGGATGGACTGAGCTTTGGATAGATTAACTCCATTTTCAAGAAGAATTTTTTGTAATGAGAGCGCCGTGGGAGTTTCTGTGTTGCCTCATGAAATGTATGATCAAGAATAGCATGTTCACAACTCTGCTTTCCACCCAATGTTGCAAGATACGGTGTTGAAAGGAGGATGCAGTTGTGATAGAGCCTTTTCAGATCAGGATGAATTTGGCTAGTACATGTTAGAGTATCCTGGGAGTTTCTAGCCAGTAGGTGGAGAATTTGTCTCCAAAGTAGTGGATTGGGAGCCACATCCTGGGATGATACTTGATCAGGAGCTCATCACCATCATTTTGTAACAAAACCCCATCATTTTCATCTAGAAATGCATTACAAAGAACTCCAGCATGATAGTGATTACTTTTCCTTAGACTTTGGTCTGAATGGCATCATAATAGGAGTGGATCAGTAGATTATCATAGAATTCTCTCATGAGGTCCGGATATATGGGATAGTTTTGATCTTTTAATAGTTGTGAGTAGGGTGTTCAGTTTTGAATAAGAAGTTATCGCCCAAATAATCTGAGGGCACGACTGAATCAGGGCTTTTAAGCTTCAGAGGGGTAAAGTCTTCATCTTTAAGATTAGATTCTTTAAAGATGTATCTTGGAGGATGAGTGGTTTGATTGGATGTCATTTGAGGATTATGAAAAGAATTTGGGAATTTAGGGTTTCTGGAATGAAATTTGCAGAGTAACAGTAGAGTAGTTGCTTGCATAAGGATGAAGAAGGATTTTGGGGGATTTTATAGAATTCCCAAGGTGAGGGGAGTTTGGTAATCCGGATGCAGTTAAACTTAACTGGATTGATAAGGTGTCTGTTAAATTTGAGGAGAGAGGTAAATGGTGTTTAAATCGGAGGATTGGAACAGTTTATTTTGTAAACTAACTGTTGCTTTTGCCGCGCGTGAACTGCCCAATAAACGTTTAAAATTCAAAATGTGTATAATTACCTTTTTGTGCTTTTATTACCATGTGTCATTATTTTCTGCTTAGCTGGCAATATTTCTTCCGGATTCAGAATTAACTTAGCTTCTTCTCTTTTCCTTGACTCCTCATCGATTAATAATTCTGGATTATCCTCCAGATTCTTCTTTAGATTAGATTTGACATTCCAATAGCTTCTCTTAGCTTGTTATACTGATCTTTACTTAATGGCTTAGTAAATATGTCTGCCCTTTGCTCATTTGTTGGAATGTAGACCACTGTAACATCCTTCTTCATTATATGATCCCGGATGAAATGGTGTATGATGTTGACATGTTTCATCCTGTTATGTAGCACTGGACATCAATTGCACTTTTGTTGTCACATATAACATCCACACATCCGGATTGAACATCATAGTCTTCCAATCATTGTTTGATCCATAAGAGTTGAGCAACACATCTTCCAACTGCCATATATTCTGCTTCTATAGTTGATAAGGCAACTGAAGTTTGCTTCTTACTATACCATGACACCAATCAATCTCCAAGAAAGTGGCAGCCTCCGGATGTACTATTTCTTTCAAGAGTTCTCTGCCATAGTCTGCATTAGTGAAGCCTATTGGGAAACAATGATCCGGATCATAAAATTAAACTAAACTATCTGGATTAGGTTTAAAAGAAACAAAAATTAAAACCACGTAAATCTCCTAAATCCAAATGGAAACATCCGGACAAAGATCCAGCTACAAGGTTATCCATTAATGACATTAAGTATCCAAGCACATAGAAACATCAGAATAAAGCTTCGAAAGGAAACAAGCTTTAATCCCTCAAGAATAGCATCCGGAAGAACTGACTGACCTAACTCCGGAAGCATAGAGATCCGAAGACAATGAAGATATCCGGAAGACTCATGCTTAAAGACAATAGAAAAAGTTTCAAAGATAACTTTTCCTTCCATCTTTTGGTCTACATAGTCAAAGATCCTTTCCCCATAAACAAGACAAAAGTGACAGCTTGCACTTTACAGAAAAAGGATAAAAGGACTGACACCAGACTGAAAAAGCTAACAAACTTTTTCACCTAGACCAATAAGAAGGCGCGTGGAGCTCACACCAAAAAGCTAATGGTGTAAAAGTTAGTGCATCACAAAAAGCCAAGTAAAACTATCACTAACAACTTTTCTACATCAATCCCTAGGATTCAACCGGGTCAAATTATAGTCTAACGGATTGATCAATAGCTCCGGAAGTGCCACCTGTAACCTGATCAAGGGTGAAGATTTATTACAAGCTTAACAATCCACAATAATGGCTACATTTATGATAGAAGCCTATAAAAGGGAAGCTTCACCAATATAGAAGGTTGGCTATTTGATTTAAAAAAACAATAAAGAACGAGCATTCAATCAGTTTACAAATCTCTCCAAAAATTAATCAATTCAAAATCTATTGTAAGGATTCTTAAGTGAGTTATAAACTTAAGGAAATCCAAAACCAAAACCTTTATGAAAACAAGAGTGTAAGGATCTCCAACTTGGGTGAGTTGAGATATTAGGATACAACTTAAAGTTGGTGCTTTGAGTAGGAACTCCCCGTAGGACTCAGCTTAGATTTGGGGTAGAAGTCTAAGTGGTACATCCTACTAAAGACTAAAGGACTCAGCTAGGGGTTACCACCGGAGACAAATTGTAAGGCTTGTTTCCTGCCAGCTGGAAAGGAATCCATTAGTGGAAAAGCTTAGAGGAAGGAAACTCCGGGGACTAGAGTAGGCGGGGCCAAACTAGGATGAAATCCTTTGTGTTTGATTTCTTTAACTCTTTATTTATTGCATTATATTGTCATAACTGCATCATTCAGATCATAATTAAATACCCTACACTAAGACTTTTTAAAGTCTATATGACCTTATAAAGACCCTCACAGGGACCAATAAGTGGTATCAGAGCAAGTGCTCAAAACTAAAGATCTAACAATCTCGAGCTAAAGGTCCAATATTTTGATTCATATATCAAAATGAGTTTCCAAAACTCACAACTTGTTCCCAAGGGTATGTCCATTACCCGTCCTCCACTCTTTATCAATGAACACTACACATTCTAGAAAAACCGAATGAAGAACTTCATCCAATTACAAAGTATTCAAGCATGGTTAGTTATTAAAGATGGTCCTTATGAGCCTACTTATGAAGTAGAGGGTATGACTACTCGAAAGCCATCAAGTATATGGGATGAGAATGATTTTAAAAAGTTGTGTGAAAATGAAAATGCTGTTATCATGCTTCATAATGCTCTTAGTGCAGCTGAATTTAACAGAATATCTGGATGTGAGATTGCAAAGGAAATTTGGAAGAAGCTGGAGGTAACTTATGAAGGAACTACCAATGTAAGAGAAACCAAGCTTGATTTACTCCAGCAAAAGCTTAAATCCTTCAAAATGGAACCTAAAGAATCAATCGGTAGCATGAACACTAGATACACCAATCTAATGAATGAGATGAAAAGGCTGGGAAAAGAAATCTCTAAAGTAGAGATGGTAAAGAAGGTGCTCCTGAGTCTCACCAAGGAATGGGACAACAAAAAGACTGCCATTGAGGAAGCTCATGACTTAAACTTTTACAGTTGTAATGAACTCATTGGTAATCTTCTAACCCAAGAGTTATCCTTGGAGAGATATAGCCAATAATAAAAGAATCCTAAGGACATAAAGAAAGCCATTGCACTTAAGGTAGATTCCACCAGATCAACTTCATCCGGATAAGAAGAGCAAATCACTGAATCACTGAGCACCAAAGATCGACTCGCTTTGTTGACCAAAAAACTAAACAAATTCATACAAAAGAAAGATGGAAGGAAACCAAGAAAGTATGAATCCTAGAAATCAAAAGAAGGCACATCCAGAAGGAGCAGACCTAGAAAGAATTCGGAAGAAAAGAAGGATCCGAAAAAAGAAGCTGTTTATTTTGAATGTGGAAAAAAGGTCATTTCAGAACAAAATGTCCCAAGCTTAAGAGAACCAAGAAGTTCATAAAGAAGGCAATGGTAGCTACCTGGAGCAACAGTGAAGAAACCAGTAGCTCATCTTTAATAGAAGAAGAAGAGACTGCCAACTGTGCATTCATGGCACTGACTGATCGGGAAGTAGAGCAATCTGGAAGGAATGCCTCCAAGCAAGAAATAGTGCAAATCGAAGAATCAAAATCAAAAATAGCAAACACTGAGGTAAATTCTTGTTCTGATTCTGCTTCTAATTTTGACCTTGATAGAGTTCTATCTATTATAATTAAGGGTGTAAAGAAGAATGCAAAAGCAATCAAGTCCCTTAAAAGAGCAGTAATAGAGTTGGCAGAAGATGCTGAAGTAATGGCACAAGACATCAATCTGGTTAGAGCAACCAAGAATATTGATGTTGTGGAGGAGAAATTCCTTAGGATTCGAGTCTAAATTCTAAATGCAAATGTAACGGGACTGGATAGAGAAATCAATCTATTAAAGGAGGTATCCAGGAAGAGGCCAGAGATAAAAGCTCCAAGAAGAGAAAATCATCCTCCTGCTCAGAATAGATTCCAAAAGACCCTTAATCAAAGGGTGAAGGAAGTTAGCAGGCAACCATAAGCCCAAAGATATTTTACTGCTCAAAAAGGAAAGGCTAAGGTGGCTTACAACCAACAGACTATCAAACAAATAAGAAATTGTGCAGTTGAAATCGTACCTCCAACCAGCTTTCGGATCACTCCGGACCATCCACCAGTGTACAAGAAGCTAGATATAGAGGAAACTATGGGAGGGAAGATCTTGAAAAGATAAAAAAGAAGTAGGAACAAAATAGATCCATTGCAGGGTGCAGGTTTTGTGGGAAGAACAATCATATTACTAAATTATGTAGATTAAAAAATGGTTATTATGATGTTTACCCTTGGCCTGAGATGGTTATTAACCTGAGAGGACCCAAATCTGATTGGGCCCACTTGATCTATTTTGCAGATATGCCTTAGATCTATAGTAATCAACACACTTGGTATATTGATAGTGGATGCTCAAGGCACATGACAGGTGATGAGAAGACCTTCATCACATTGACCCAGAAGAAGGGAGGCAAAGTAAGCTTTGGAGATAATCAAAAGGGACAGATCATTGGTTATGGAACTATTGGATCTGAATTAAAGATAGAATATGTCTCACTAGTTGATGGACTGAAATTCAACTTGCTAAGTGTGGCCCAACTTTGTGACAAAGGAAGAAAAGTCACATGTGATTCCGGAGGCTACTCAATCTATGATAGTAAGTCCAACCAACTCATTCTTTATGCACTTAGAGTAATTAATGTCTATTCTGTAAACATTAAAAATGATAAAAAGAATATCTGCTTGGTGTCTAAAGAAGAAGAATCATGGCTGTGGCACCGGAGGTTAGGACATGTCAACATGAACCTCCTATCCAAACTAGCCAAAAAGGAATTAGTAGTGGGTTTGCCTAAGGTTGCTTTTGATAAGGATCATCTATGCACTGCATGTCAATTAGGTAAATAGCATAAGAAAAGTTTCCCTTCCATCTCATACATTCCTTCCAAAAGATTACTTGAGCTCTTGCATATTGATCTCTTTGGTCCAATCAAACCATTGAGTTTAGGTAGAAGAGAATACACCATGGTCATTATGGATGATTATTCTCGATATACCTGGGTGCTCTTGTTAGCAAGCAAAGATGAGGCCTTTGACCAATTTTCAAAAACATTCATCCGGATAGAAGTAGAACATGGCATGAGCATTGCATGAATCCAGAGTGGTAATGGTGGAGAATTCAAAAATAAGCATTTTGCTGATTTTTTGTGACTCCAAGAGCATTGAACATAACTTCTCTATACCTCACACTCCTCAACAGAATGGAGTTGTTGAGAGAAAGAATAGGACCATAGTTGAGATGACTAGAACAATGCTTAGTGAAAATTGTTTGCCAAAATACTTTTGAGGGGAGGCCGTGAATACAACATGTTATATATTAGAATAGAGCTCTAATTAGAAAAACCATAGAAAAGAACCCATATGAAATCTGGAAGGGAAGAAAACCCAAAATTGGGTATTTCAAAGCATTTGGATGTAAATGCTATATCCGTAATGATAGAGAGCAACTAGGAAAATTTGATCCAAAATCTGATGAAGCAATTTTCCTTGGCTACTCAACACATAGTAAGGCTTACAGAGTCTTCAATAAATGAACCCAAATTAATATAGAGTTAATACATGTAGATTTCGATGAGGCTAACCCTGCAGGCAAGAAAAGTTACACTCCAAAAGATCCAGTTCTGGAAATTGAAAATCCTGGAGAAAATAAAGAGGCAGAAGTTCTTGATTTATTCCATATCAAGAAGTACAAAGAGGAAGATGAAGGGATATCCTTTGAACCAGAGATACAACAAGTTAATCTCAACCAACAAGAGATTGACTTTAATGAAGGCCAAGAAGGAGTGGTTGAAGTTGAAATGGAGCAAGTTCTAGTTCAACATGAAGGCCTGCAAAGGGAGATCCGGACACATAGAGATTATTCCATAGAAAATATTCTAGATGATGTTCAAAATCCAGTAAGAACTAAAGGTTAGCTCAACAGGTTGATGAGCCATGGTGCTTTTATCTCTCTTATTGAGCCAAAGAAATTTCAAGATGCTAAAGGTGATGAAAGTTGGATGATGGCAATACAGGAAGAACTAGATCAGTTCTCCAGAAATGATGTCTGGGATCTAGTACCACCTCCTAAAGGAAAATCAATCATTGGTACTAAGTGGGTGTTTAGGAACAAGCTTGATGAATCCGGAGTTATGGTGAGAAACAAGGCAAGATTAGTTGCCCAAGGCTACAACCAGCAAGAAGGAATTGAATTTGAAGAAACCTTTGCTCCCGTAGCAAGGCTGGAAGCAATCCGGATTCTATGTGCTTTTGCATCATTCATGGGGTTCACACTATACCAAATGGATGTTAAGAGTGTATTTCTAAATGCTGTTATCCAAGAAGAAGTCTATGTTAAGCAACCACCCGAATTTAAAGATCCAAGGCATCCGGATCATGTGTACAAGCTAAAGAAGGCTCTCTATAGACTAAAGCAGGCACCTAGAGCTTGGTATGAGAGAATAACCTCATTTTTTATATCCAAGAGCAATATCAGAGGCAAGGCAGACACCATACTATTCATAAAAAAGAAGAATAATGATATCATTCTAGTCCAAATTTATGTGGATGATATCATATTTGGAGAAACTAATAAAAGGATGTGTGAAGAATTCAGCTCTCAAATGTAGAAGGAATTTGAAATGTCCATGATGAAGGAACTCAATTTCTTCCTTGGTCTACAAATCAAGCAAAGCCCGGATGGGATTTTCATTAACCAGTTAAGGTACACCAAGGAAATCTTAAAGAAGTTTGAAATGGATAAGAGCAAGCCTATGTCCACTCCAATGGGATTAAATACAGTCCTATCTAAGGATTATGAAGGAGAAGATGTTGATCAAAAGCTCTATAGAGGGATGATTGGTTCACTTCTATAGTTGACAACTAGCAGACCTAACATACACTATGCAGTTTACTACTGTGCAAGGTATCAAGCCAATCCTAAGGATTCTCATCTCAAGGCAGTAAAGAGGATTCTAAGATACCTCCTAGGAACCACTGAAGTTAGGTTATGGTATCCTAGTAATGGAGATTTCACACTCTAAGGGTTTACCGATGCAGATTATGGCAGAGATACTCTTGAGAGAATGAGTACATCCGGAGGCCGCCATTTCCTTGGAGATTTCTTAGTATCATGGTACGGCAAGAAGCAAACTTTAGTTGCCTTGTCTACTATAGAAGCTGAATACATGGCAGCTGGAAGTTGTGTAGCTCAACTTCTTTGGATCAAGCAACAACTTAAAGATTATGGAGTCCAATCCGGATGTGTGGATGTTATGTGTGACAACAAGAGTGCTATTGATGTGTCAAAGAATCCAGTACTCCATAGCAGGATGAAGCATGTCAACAGAAGGCATCATTTCATCAGGGATCATGTGATGAAAAAGGATGTTGCATTGGTATACATTCCAACCAATGACCAAAGAGCAGATATCTTTACTAAGCCATTAAGTAAGGACCAATTTGGGAAGCTAAGGGAGTCATTTGGAATGTCTAATCCAATTTAGGGTTAATCCGGAAGACAGCTTGAAATCTAGCCGGATCCTTAGCAAGAAAAATCAATCCGGAAGAGAAGATAGTATTGGAAAGAAATTTATTCCGGAAGGATGCCACATCAGCAGACAGGAATGATAAATGGCAGTAAAAGCGCATAAAGGCAACAATTACTTTTTGAATTTCAAACGTCTATTGGCTATTACACGTGTGATAAATTTGATAGTTTATTTTAAAAATAAATTATTCCCATTTTTCGATTAAACTGAATTTACCTCTCTTAAAAATCCAATTGCCATGTCATCAATCCAGCCAAGCTACCGGCGTTCGGATTACCAAACTACCCTCACTTTGAAATTTCTATATAAACCCCTTAAAATGACCCTTCTTCCTCATGCGAGCAACTACTCTACTATTACTCTGCAAAAATCGAAACCTAAACCTCCTTCAATCCTTTCTTTAAAATGGTAGAAATCATGACTAAGGCTGGACCCGTGATGCTTACAACCCAAAATGTCTTCTTAGAATCTGATCTGAAAGACAAAAATTTCATCCCCATAGATTGCAAACCCTCTGATTCTGTTATCCCTATAGATTTTCTGGGACCCGGCTATTTGAGGATCAGAACCTCACAAATTTCTTGAAAATAAATTGCCCAACCTACCCAGATTTGGTCTGGGAATTCTATGACAATTTAAGAGCTAATAAGAAATTTGATGCCCTAAGAACTAAGGTTCAGGGCAAGGAAATTACTGTACCACTGGACTTCTTTGAAAATTTCCTAAGTACGAAGAATAGTGGAGTTTTAATGAGGGTGGATGGAGATGAAGATACAGTGAAGTATGATCCGGAGATGTGGCTTTCAGAAAGGCATTTTGGGGACAAATTTTCAAAGTATGGCCTCAAATCCTAATATACCTTCATCATGTACCACTAAAAAGGGCTCACTAACCACAATGTCTTCCTTCTAACACTGTGTGTTAGAGCAATGGGTAGAAAGCAAGGAGGTCAACATGCCTGTGCTTCTTATTCATTACATCAAGCATCATAGGAATTCCCATGGGGCTCTTATCACCCGGATTCTCTAAGCAAATGGGATAGATTTGACCAAATTTCAAGGTATCAGTGGAAAGCCCATTGTGTAGAGAAACTTCTTGAACCTAAGATTCAATGAAACCTGGGATGAAGATAAAGCGAAGAGGTAAAGAGATGAGAAGAAGAGCAGAACTAGAAAAGCTGTTGATCCAAAAGAGGCTCCAGTCCCAAAGAAGGCTCAGACTGCTAAACCCAAGATAGTTAAAAAGTAGACTGTAATTTCGGATGAAGAGGAAAATGAAGATACACAAACAATCACCCAGCTACTTAACAAATCCCCAGAAAAGCCAAAATCAAACGAGAGGCTGATCAAGGCAGCTGATTTACTGAAAAGACCAGTTTGTGATCCGAAAGCGAAAGAATCCATTGTAGTAGCTGCTTATGCAATAAGAAAGGGCTATCAAAATGGCCAGAAAAGAAAAGCATCAGAATTGTTGAAGGAGGGAAATGGTTCTGATGAAGAGGAAATAGAAGATGAAATGCCTATGCCAAAGAAGCTATTCACCCGGAAGGGGTGTACTTTTGATGAAGCAGTCAAGGCTTAGAAACATCAAAAGAAAATAGCCAAGAAGCCAACTACCATAGTTATTAATAAAGAGGCTGCTAAGAGGGTTATTGTGGAGGAGTTGGCTAAGGCCAAAAGTTCAAAAGGCAAAAATGTTCTCGAATCCAATGAGGATATCCTTCCGAAGGATCCTTAGCATGAAGAGATGATGGCTTCTGTGGCAGACAACTACATAATTAACAATCTAGCCGTAGAAAGACCTAGAGGATCCTCTGCTACACCAATCCTTATAGATCAGGCTGCCTTGGCTGAGATGTCAAAAATTCCAGAATCCGGTTTATTCAACTACCTACCCATCACATAACCTCTTTCGGAGAACCTGCTACTTTCAGAAGTTGAAATTCTAATAGAAATAAGTCCTGTAAAGGCAAATATAGAGGGTGTTGAGGACAGTTCTAACATGCCTAGGGGAGTTATCGTAAATCCTGAAAAGGCATTTGAAGGGGTGACAGAGGACATTTCCTATCATCCGGGGGTTGAGGTGGGAAGAAGTGAAGAAAGAGAAGCCTCAAGCATTCAAATTCCATCATTATTTAATAAGATACCCCTTGACATTACTCCTTTAAATGTTTGTACTAATCTCATTGCTGATGTTACAGCAATTATAAATGAGGATAACTTAGGTACTACAACTCAAATAGTGTTTAAGGAACAAGCACCCAACCCGGATGATATCATTCCAGAGGAGGGACAAGGTTTGAGATCCAAAGAGAATGCTTCTAAAGCGGACTCTAAGGGTGAGGCCAGTCCGGGGGAAAGGTTGGAAGAGAGGAGAGAAGAACAAGATCTGTCCCATTCCTAGGAGAGTAATAATGAACCTGATAATGAACCACCCTCCGGAAGCAGCTCTAGTTCCGGAGGTGACTCCTCCAACTCCTTTGAGGAACAGTTTCCTCTAAAGGTTAGTCCAATGAGAGTTTCGGCTAATAATACAACTCAGGCTAATGTGTCTGCCGCTCTTCACCTGCTGAAAGAGGCTGCTCAATAGGAGAATGAGGAAGGATACGTAAAATAGAGCCTCTAGACTATCTGCACTCATCTAAGAGGGGTTGAAAAGGGATTACTTAGACAAGCTTCTGATCGGGATGTGAAAAAGGAGTTGGGTGAGATTACACTATCAGTAAAGAATATAGAAGACAAAGTCTTGGATTTCCCTACTCCAGGAGCTATTGCTTTGGCTTCTCTCTCCCAGATCATACCAATTTTAAATGAGATTAAAGAAAATGATTCCACAGCTAATCGGACTGCTGATCAAGCCAACACCTTGGCTTCAAATAACTATGGAGCTGTAATTGACAAGATCACATCCTCCTCCTTCGAGTTGTCAGAAGAAATTAAAGCCTATCTAGATACCAAGCTTGAAAACTTGTCAAAATTTATGGCTGAGAAGGACCTTAAACCCATCATAAATGATTTGGGCATGGATCAGCAAGTTCTCTAGGAAATGCTGGTACACTTCATTGAGAAGAAAGTTCCTAAAATCAAAAATAAAATCTTAGATGATATGGGCAATGAACTGCAAAGTCATCTAGTTGGACTAGAGAAGCAAATAAATGATTGGAAGGCATCCATCATAGAAGAACTCTCTCTTCAAACGAAATCCATTCATAATACCCAGAAAGGGATTAGTGAAGAAATAACCCTACTTTAAACCGGAATCAATAACCTCTCAATATCCGGATCCTCTTCCTCTCCTACTATTCCAGAAAGCCAGATCCTTCCTATCTTCCTCAACCTAGTACAAGCCATTGGAGACTCCGGATTCTTTGGTAAAAAAGGGATGACAACTCTCCTTAAGGTCCTCTTCCCTTACTATGATCCAAAGGATCAAGAGTTTATCTTGCGCATTCATCCATTAATCAAACAATCCTATTACCAATTGAAGAAGACCATCCGACCCTTCTATCTTACTCCTCCAATGGTCGACAAGATTATTGCTAAAAAGACCAAAGGTAGTGCTGACTACACTATTTATTCAAATGCATGGCAAGCAGCTTGGGATAACAGAACTTATATTGTGGTGGACCCCCAACCTAGAAACAAAAAATGGGGAGAAGAGTATACAAGGACCTGAATCAAGCAAAGGAATAGAAAAGGAAGGAGGTCCATCCGGAGGGAATTAGACTAGCTATGATCTGCAATCTTATAAAATCTTATAATAGCTAAATTCACTATTATATATTTTTGTTATTTGTAATCTGAACTTCATTGATGTTAACTATTGTTAACAGCAAAAGTATATATAGTGAAACTTTCTAATTCTTAGAAATTTGCTTCTAAAGTACAATATGTAATTGTACTAAAACAAACTTAGAAGCTAGAACTGAAAAATATTGGGGGAGTTAGGATGCTAGAATTATGGGGGAGTAAAACCTGTAAATGACTAAGTATCAAGAATCATACTTAGCTCATAAATACTACATTCCCATGTTCCTAGTTTTTGTTTCCATCAAATGGGGGAGATTGTTGGGAAACAATGATCCGGATCATAAAATTTAACTAAACTATCCGGATCATGTTTAAAAGAAACAAAAACTTAAAACCATGTAAATCTCCTAAATCCAAATGGAAACATCCGGACAAAGATCTAGCTACAAGGTTATCCATTGATGACATTAAGTACCCAAGCACATGGAATCATCAAAATAAAGCTTGGAAAGGAAACAAGCTTTAATCCCTCAAGAACAGCATCAGGAAGAACTGATTGACCTAACTCTAGAAGCACAGAGATCCGGAGACAATGAGGACATCCGGAAGACTTATGCTTAAAGACAATAGGAAAAGTTTCAAAGATAACTTTTCCCTCCATCTTTTGGTCTACATAGTCAAAGATCCTTTCCCCATGAACAAGACAAAAGCGACAACTTGCACTTTTCAGAAAAAGGATAAAAGGACTGACACCGGACTGAAAAAGCTAACAAACTTTTTCACCTAGACCAATAAGAAGGTGCGTGGTGCTCACACCAAAAAGCTAATGGTGTAAAAGTTAGTGCATCATAAAAAGCCAAGTAAAACGATCACTGATAACTTTTCTGCATCAATCCCTAGGATTCAAACGGGTCAAATTATAGTCTAATGGATTGATCAATGGCTCCGAAAGTGCCACCTATAATCTGATCGAGGGTGAAGATTTATTACAACCTCAATAACCCACAATGGCTACATTTATGATAGAAGCCTATAAAAGGGAAGCTTCACCAATTAAGAAGGTTGGCTCTTTTATTCACAAAAATAAGTAATAAAGAACGAGCATTCGATCAGCTTACAAATCCCTCCAAGAATCAATCAATTCAAAATCTGTTGTAAGGCTTCCTAAGTGAGTTATAAACTTAAGGAAATCCATAACCAAAACCTTTATGAAAACAAGAGTGTAAGGATCTCCAACTTGGGTGAGTTGAGAGATTGGGATACAACTCAAAGTTGGTGCTTTGAGAGGGAACTCCCTGTAGGACTCAGCTTAGATTCGGGGTAGAAGTCTAAGTGGTATATCCTACTAAAGACTAAAGGACTCAGCTATGAGTTAGTGCTTCTAGTGGTATATCCTACATCTAGAAGGGGTTACCATCCGGAGACAAATTGTAAGGCTTGATTCCTGCCAGTTGGAAAGGAATCCACTAGTGGAAAAGCTCTTTATTTATTTAACTCTTTATTTATTGCATTATATTGTCATAACTGCATCATTTGAATCCTAATCAAACACTCTACACTAAGACTTTTTAAATTCTGTATATTCCGCGAAAAAGGGTCATTCACCCCCTCTGACCTTATAAAGATCCTCATAAGGACCAACAAAGCCCTATAGTGTGAACCATTCATTACTAGGATACCATAGCCCAACTTCAGTGGTTCCTGGAAGATATCTAAGAATTCACTTCACAACCTTGAGATGTGAGTCCTTTGGATTGGATTGATATCTTGCACAGTAGCAGACTGCATAGTATATGTCAAGTCTACTAGCTGTCAAGTATAGGAGTGAACCAATCATTCCTCTGTAAAGCTTCTGATCTACATATTTTCCTTCACAATCCTTTGAAAGGACTGTATCTAATCTTATTGGAGTGGATATAGACTTGCTCTTGTCCATTTCAAACTTCTTCAGAATCTCCTAGGTACTAGTACTGATTTATGAAAATCCCATTCAGACTCTACTTGATTTGTAGGGCAAGGAAAAAATTTGGTTCTCCCATCATGGACATCTCAAATTCCTTCTGCATTTGAGTGCCAAATTCTTCACACATCTTCTCATCTGTTGCTCCAAAGATAACGTCATCCACATAGATCTAGACTAGAATAACATCACTCCTTTTCTTCTTGATGAGAGTTGTGTCTGCTTTACCCCAGATGTAACCCTTAGATATGAGGAAAGAAGTGAGTCTTTCATACCAGGCTCTTGGTTCTTGCTTCAATCCATAGAGGGCCTTCTTCAGCATGTATACATGATCCAAATGCTTTGAGTCTTCAAATCCAGGTCATTTCTTGACATATACTTCTTCCTAAATTGCTCAATTTAGAAATGTACCTTTGACATCCATTTGGAATAATGTGAATCCCATGAATGATGCAAAAGCACATAGAATTCGGATTGCTTCTAACCTTGCTACTGGTGCAAAGGTTTCTTCAAAGCCAATACCTTCTTATTGATTGCAGCCTTAGGTAACCAATATTGCCTTGTTTCTCACCATAACTCTGCATTCTTCTAGTTTATTTCGGAATACCCATTTGGTGCCAATGATTGACTTTCCTTCTGGAAGTGGCACTAGATCCCAGACATCATTTCTGGTGAATTGATCTAGTTCTTCTTGCATTACCATCATCCAGCTTTCATTTCCTTCAGCATCTTGAAATTTCTTTGGCTCAATGAGAGAGACAAAAGCAGCATGACTCATCATCCTAATAAGTTGTCCTCTGGTTCTAACTGGATTTTGGACATTATCCAAAATTGCTTCAATTGGATGATTTCTGTGAGTCTGGATCTCTCTTTGAAGGTCTGTATGTTGAACTGGAGTTTGTTCCTCTTTTGCTTCAACTTCTTCTTCTTGATCATCAATGAAATTTATCTCATGTTGAGCTAAAGTTGATTCCTTTTTCTTCTTCTTTGTACTTCTTGATTTGAAAGGAATCAGGAATTGATACTTCCTCCCTTTTTCCAGTATTTTTAGCTTCTGGAGTTAAATCTTTCAGATTGGAACTTATTTTCCCTACATGGTTAGTCTCATCGAAGTCTACAAGTATTGACTCTACCATAGTTTGGGTTCATTTGTTATAGACTCTATAAGCTTTGCTATATGTTGAGTAGCCAAGGAAAATTGCTTCATTAGATTTAGGATCGAATTTCACTAGTTGCTCTCTATCATTCAAGATGAAGCATTTACATCCAAAGGCTTTAAAGTACCTAATTTATGGTTTTCTTCCCTTCTAGATTTCATATAGGGTTTTCTATGGTCTTTCTAATGAGAGCTCTATTTAGGATGTAGCATGCAGTGTTTACATCCTCACCCCAAAAGTATTTAGGCAATCTATTCTCATTTAGCATTGTTCGAGCCATCTCAACTATTGTTCTGTTTTTCCTTTCAGCAATCCCATTTTGTTGAGGTGTATGAGGAGCAGAAAAGTTGTGCTCAATGCCCTTGGAGTCATAAAATTCAGCAAAATGCTTGTTTTTGAACTCTCCTCCATTATCACTTTGGATGCGTGCAATGCTTATGCCCTATTCTACTTCTACTCGGATGAATATTTTTGAGAAGTGGTTTAAGGCTTCATCTTTGCTAGCTAGCAAAGCTACCCAGGTATAGCGAGAATAATCATCCATTGTGACCATAGTGTATTCTCTTCTACCTAAACTCATTGGTTTGATTGGACCAAAGAGATCAATGCGTAAGAGTTCAAGAACTCTCTTGGAATGTGTATAGGAGATGAAAGGGAAACTTTTTCTATGCTGTTTACCTAACTAACATGTAGTGCATATATGATCCTTATCAAAAGCTACCTTAGGAAAACCCACAACCAATTCCTTTTTGACTACATGCTTACATGTCCCAACCTCCGTTGCTATAGCCATGATTCTTCTTCTTTAGACACCAAGCATATATTCTTTATCTCATTTTTAATGTTAACATAATAGACATTGTTTACTCAAGGTGCATAAAGAATGAGTTAATTTGACTTACTATCAAAGATTGAGCAGCCTCTGGAATCAAAGGTGACTTTTCTTCCTTTAACACAGAGTTGAGCTACACTTAAAAAGTTGAAATTGAGTCCATCAACTAGTGAGACATCTTCTATCTTTAGTTCAGATCCAATGGTTCCATGTCCAATGATCTGTCCCTTTTGGTTGTCTCCAAAGCTTACTTTTCCACCTTTCTTCCGGATTAAAGTGATGAAGGCTTTCTCATCACCAGTCATGTGCCTTGAGCTTCCACTATCAATGTACCATTTATGTTGATCTTCTATAGATCGAAGGTATACCTGCAAAGCAGATCAAGTGGGTATAGGTACCCAATCAGATTTGAGTCCTCTCGGGTTATCAACCATTTCAGGCCAAGGTTAAACATCATAATCCCTAAGATGGGTTTATTCTGCTCAAGCTTCCTTTGGATTTTTTTTGGATCCTCCTTTCCATAGTTTCTAATGTATCCGGACTTATGTAGATCCGGTTGTCTAGTGTGTATTCAAAAACTGGTTAGAGGTGCAATCTCCGCTCTGCAGTTTTTCTTTTGCTTAATGGGCTGATCATCAAACACTGCTTTAGCCTTTCCCTTTTGAGCAACTGTGAACCTCTGAGTCTTTTTGTTTGGTGGAGCATTTTGTCTTTGTGCTTAAGGTTGCTTCCAAACTTTCTTTTGCTTAGGATGTTTTAGGTTCTTCTTTTGATTTGGGAGTCCTTATTTCTTTTCGATGGTTGACTTTGCACTTCTTCCGAAAGCTTCCTTTATTAGAGCTAGTTCCCTATCTAGCCCAATTAGATTTGCACTTGACTTTTCAGGAAATTTTCTTCAACCATGTCAATGTGCTTAGTGGCTCGAATTGAATTGATGTCTTGTAAAATGGCTTCAGCAAGTTCCATCACTTGTCTTTAGAGCGCTTTAATGGCTTTTGCATTCTTTCTCACATTATTGATTACAATTCCTAAAGCCTTGGCAAGTTCAAAGTTAGGTACATGAGTAGTGTTAGAGTTTACCTCAGTACTTGCTAATTTCGATTCATCATTGATCTGCTCAGTGGTTTACTTTTATGGATTCCTTTCGGATTACTCAGCTTCCAGATCTGTTAGTTCCATAAATGGACAATTTACCGTTTCCCCTTCCTCTGTAGAAGATGAGCTACTACTTTCTTCACTGTTCCTTCAGGTGGCCACCATTGCCTTCTTTATGTATATCTTTTCCTTTTTCAGCTTGGGACATTTGGACCTGAAGTTTCCTTTGTTAGCACATTCGAAGCAAGCTGATTCCTTTTTTGGATCTTTCTTGTCTTCCGGAGCTTTTCTTGTTTTATCTTCATTGAGGATCCTTCCTTCATTTTTCTGGACTCATATCTTCTGGAGCTTCTTCTTTATTTCTTCTTCAGGAATTTCCCAAATTGTTTGGCTAGCATAGCCATTTGTTATTTACTGCATTGGGATTCCTTTGACTTCTTTTTCGATCTGGAAGAAGCTGATCCTGATGATTCAGCCTTGCGTGCAATGGCTTTCTTCTTCTCTTCTGGTTTCTTTTCTTGTTGGCTGTATCTCTCTAAGGATAATTCTTGAGTTAGAAGATTACTAATGATGTCATCATAACTATAGAAGTTTAAGTCATGAGCCTCTTCAATGGCAGTCTTTTTATTCCCAGAGAACCTTCTTTACCATGTCTACTTCAGAGATCTCCTTTCCAAGCCTCTTCATCTCATTTAATAGATTTGTGTATTTACTGTTCATGCTACTAATAGTTTCTGTGGGCTTCATCTTGAAAGATTTCAGCTTTTGTTGTAGGAAGTCGATCTCTGCTTCCTTGACTTTATTGGTGCCTTCATAGGTCACTTCACATTTCTGCCACATTTCTTGTGCAGTTTCACATCCAAATATCCTATTGAATTTAGTTGAGCTAAGAACACAATGAAACATGTTAATAGCATTTGCATTTTCATGCAATTTCTTATAATCATTCTCATCCCATAGATTAGAGGGCTTCCGGGTTGTCAAACCCTCTACTTCATAAGTAGGACTATATAGGCCATCCTTAATGGCCATCCATGCTAGCATGCTCTTTGCCCGAATGAAATTCTTCATTCGGTTTTTCCAGAATGTGTAGTGTTCATCAGTGAAGAGTGGAGGATGGGTAATAGAGATACCCTCCGGAAGGAGTTGTGAGTTATTAAAACTCATTTTGATTGATGAATCAAAATATGGACCTTTAGCTCAAGATTGTTAGATCTCTAGTTGTGAGCACTAGCTCTAATACCGCTTGTTGGTCTATGTGAGGGTCTATATAAGGTCAGAGGGGGGGGGGGGGGGGGTGGTGAATGACCCATTGTGTGGAATTTACAGACTTTAAAAAGTCTTGTGTAACGTGTTTGATATGATCCGACTATAATTGATCCGGATGATGCAAATATAAAATAATGTGCAATAAATAAAGAGTTAGAATAGCAAACACAATATTTTATCCTAGTTCGGCCCCGCCTACTCCAGTCCCCGAAGTGTCCTTACTCTGAGCTTTTCCACTAATGGATCCCTTTCCACCCGGCAGAAATCAAGCCTTACAATTTGTCTCTAGATGGTGACCCCTTCCGTACGTAGGATATACCACTAGAAGCACCAACTTCTAGCTGAGTCCTCATACTTTAGCAGGATATACCACTTAGATTCTATCTAAACCTAAGCTGAGTTCTACTGGGAGATTCCACTTAAAGCACCAACTCTAAGCTAGTTCCCAATCTCAATACTCACCCAAGTACGAGATCTTTGCAAATGATTTTTATTTTTTAAAGGGTTTTGAACTCTTCAAGTTTATATTCTTTACTTGAGAGTTCTTACGAACTAATTTAGAATGGTTTGGTTCTGAGAGGTATTAAATCTACTGATTGAAATTGTTTGAGTTTTCTTGATAATAGCTTTTTGTAAATCAACCAGCACCTTCTCAACTTGTGAAGCTTCCCTTTTATAGGCTTTGATCATTAGTGTAGCCGTTGTGTACTGTTGAGGTATAATTGAATCTTCACCGTTGATTAGGTAAGATGTGGCGCATTTGGAGCCATTGATTAATCTGTTAGGCGCAAATTTTGACCCGTTTGAATTCTTGGGATTAAGGCAAAAAGTTGTAAGTGATCTTTTTGTTTGTATTTTAGTGATCCATTTACTTTTATGCCGTTTGCTTTGGTGTGAGCTCTACGCGCCCTTCTTATTGGTCTATGTGAAAAAGGTTATTACCTTTTTCTCTTTCCTGTATTAGTCCTTTTGTCCTTTTATGGGGTGCTTGCTAGCTGTCTTCTTCGAGGCAAAAAAGATCTTTGACTTCAGACCAAAAAGAGAGGGAAAGGTAAATTTGAACTTTTCCATTTGTCTTGATATTTGAGTCTTCCAAATTTCTTCAGACCAAATATATCCGGATACTACTTCAATCAATTCTTCTTCCGGATGCTGTTTTTGAGAGGTTTTAAGTTTGTTGCCTTTCCAAACTTTAACCGGATGCTTTCATTATGTGCTTAGATATTTATAGCCTTCAATATATGTCCGGATGACTTGTCTTGGACTTAGGAGACTAAATATTTTTGTTTTCTTCAAACTTGATCCGGATTTGTTCTTATGTTTGTTCTTCCGGATCATTATTTCCCAACAATAATCTTATGTAATAACGATTTATAGTTATAATCATTAATAATTTTATTCAAATAATAATACTAATAATTATTATTTACATATATGGTTAATATAATTTTTAATATAATAATTACTATTATGATTTTTTATAAATATTGAAGTCTTAGTATTACATTTACTATGCATTATATTACTTAATAATTATTTATCATCATTAATATTTTTTATTATTATTCAAAATTAAAATTATTTATTTATTATTAATAATTATTATTGTATTAATAATATAATTGTAGTCTGAAATGAGCTGAAATGAATGAACCTAATCTGAATAAAACTGAATTGAATGGATCTGAATAGTACTGAATTAAATCGAATTAAAGTTAAAAAGAACAGGGCCTTAATTACACACAATCGATTAATTTACCGGTTCAACTTTTATTTGTCCTGTTAAGTTTCTTAATTAATATTATAAATTAATGTGAAAAACAATGTTATTGAAACCGGATTGGATACCAGACCGATGAAGTCACTGGTTCATAGTTTTAGAAGTTTAACCATATTCAACTGCAATTTGACCGATTGTTTGATTTCCTATTAAATACTTTAATAAAAAATAGGGTAAATAATTATAACATCCCTAAAGCTTGCTCTGATATACTACTACCTTCCTGAGTTTTTTCATTATAATTAAAATATCCCTACATTTTGTTTACATCCAACTCTAACCTCATTCCATTAGATTACGTAACATTTCCATCCAAATAAATGATAAGACATAATTGTAAGGAAAAAAATTAACATTGTGTTTTATTTACATGTTAAACTTATTTCACTATATTGCTTCCTTAAATTCTTCATGCTTGTGGATTTTTTTTTTGCTTTTGATGTAGATCAAGATCCATAAAGAAAAACAGTATAATTGTATAATTGTTTGGTTATTTTATGATACAAGGAGATAATATCTAGCAAATCATGAAAAACACATGAAATAGCAAAGTATTAATATTACGTTTAAACAGAAATAAAAAATATAAACTAAGCAATTCTTAGTCTAGTGAGGCTAGAGATTCTAGTATCAATAAGCACATATATATTACTAGAGATGAACTATGGCACACAACAAATTAAATTATAACTATAACATGTAGTAATTCTGTAATCAATAACCTGATTTCAAAAATTTGTTTTCAATTAGACCGAATGTCAATACTAACCGCAGCCACAATGACACAATTCATAAGTATTTTCATCATCTAATTCCATTTTACCAAATCACGGGATATGCAACAAATACCAAAATTATTCAATAGCAAATGACGAGAACTGACATTAGAATTGGATGAAAAAAAAAATTCATATTTGATCTTTTCATCCTTATATATATATATATATATATATATATATATATATATATATATATATACATACACACACACTCTTTACTCTTTAAGTGGTATATCCCTAGCTTGAATTTGGGTAGAGTTTGAGTGGTACATCCTATTAAAAAGAGGACTTAGTTAGAAGTTGGAACTTTTAGTGGTATATCCTACATCTGGAAGAGAGGTCATCATCCGGAGACAACGAGAAAGGTCTCAGCTGAAGATTGGTGTCTTTGGTGGTATATCCTACATCTGAAGGAGAAAACATCTCCAGAGACAACTGTAAGGGCTTGAATTCTTGCCATTGAAAGGAATTCCACTAGTTCACTTAAGCTCGAAGGAGGAAACTCTAGGGACTGGATGTAGGCAGGGCCGAACTAGCATAAACCCCTTGTGTTTGATTTTCTTTAATCTTTTACTTTGTTCAATTATATTTCATATCTGCATCATCCAGACTCATTAACTCCGGACTAAAATCAAACTCGCTACATAAGACTTTTATAAGTCTATAAATTCCGCAAAAAGGGTCATTTACCGCCCCTCTGACTCTAAATACATAAGCACATGGACCAACAAGTGATATCATAGCCAATGCTCACAACTAGAGACTTAACTATCTCGAGCTAATGGTCCATTTTAATCCCTAAAAAGCAACATATGTTTCAATAACTCTCAGCTTCTTCCGGAGGGTATGTCCATTACCCGTCCTCCACTCTTCACCGGTGAACACTACAAGTTCTGGAAAAATCGGATGAGGAACTTCATTCAAGCTTAGAGCATGCTAGCATGGATGACCATTAAAGATGGGCCATATGTCCCCACCTATGAAGTTGAGGGTATCACCACTAGGAAACCCTCTAATTAGTGGGATGAAAATGATTATAAGAAATTGCGTGAAAATGCAAATGTTATTAACATGCTTCATTGTGCTCTTATTGCAGCAGAATTTAATAGGATATGAGGATGTGAAACTGCACAAGAAATTCGGCAAAAGCTGAAGTGACCTATGAAGGAACCAACAAGGTCAAGGAAGCCAGGATTGATCTCCTCCAACAAAAATTGGAAACCTTCAAGATCGAACCAAAGGAGTCAATTAGTAGCATGAACACCAGATACACAAATCTGGTAAATGAAATGAAGATATTGGGAAAGGAGATCACTGAAGAAGAAATAGTGAAAAAGATCCTCTGGAGCCTCACAAAAGAATGGGACAGTAAGAAGACTGCCATTGAAGAAGCCCATGATCTCAAGTTCTACAGCTATAACGAGCTCATTGACAATTTCTTAACTCAACAACTATCCCTGGAAAGATATAGCCAGCAAGAGAAGAAGCCTTGAGAGAAAAAGAAAGGAATTACTCTTAAAGCAGATTCCTCCGGATCAGCTCCCTCCGGAATAGAAAAGCATTCAAAGGAATCTCACTATAACAAAGAGGAAATGGCTATGCTAGCCAAATAGTTCAACAGATTCCTGAGAAGGGAAGGGAGGAAAAGCTCTAGAAAATTTGATTCTAGAAGAAAGAAGGAAAGTTCCTCCCGAAAAGACAAGTTCAGAAAGGTACCAAAAGAAAAGAAAGATCCGGAGAAAGAAGTGGCCTGCTTCGAATGCAGAAAGAAAGAACATTTTAAATCAAAGTGTCCTAAACTCAAAAAGGACAAAAGATACAAGAAGAAGATGATGGTAGCCACATGGAGCGAGAACGAGAAAGTAATCTTCATCTTTGACAGAAGAAGAAGAGATTGCCAATTGTGAATTCATGGCAATATTTGATCCGGAGATAGAGTAGTCTGGAAGAAAAGCTTCTAAGCAAGTCACTGAGAAAATTGAAGAATCAGAGTCTAAAACAACCAGCACTAAGGTAAACTCTCACTCTAATTCTATATCTAACCTTGATCTTGCTAGAGCTTTAGGGATATTGATCAACAACGTAAAGAAGAATGCAAAAGCCATAAAATCCCTTCAAAGACAAGTGATGGAGCTCGCTGAAGATGTTGAAGCAATGGCTCAAGATATCAATCTCATAAGAGGCACAAAGCATATGGACACTATTGAAGAGAACTTCCTAAAGAATCAAGTTCAAATACTGAGTGCAAACTTGTTTGGGTTAGATAGAGAGCTAACCTTGATAAAGGAAGCTGCATGAAGAAACTCAAAGCCAGGTCATGGAAGAAAACTAGTATCATCAAATCAAAAGAGAAATCAGAAACTTCATAGACAAGGAAGTTTTGGAGATAACCTTAAGCACAAAAGGACTTAACATATTAAAATAGAAAACCTCAAGCTCAAAAGTATACAGCTGCTCAAAAGGGAAAAGTTGTAGCTATCTATAATCATCAACCATTCAAACAAAAAAAGAATCACAGAGTGGAAATAAATCCTCCAGCCAACTATCGGATTCAAAAAGAATAAGGAGAATCATCATCGTCTAAGGCTAGGTACTCTAGAGACTATAGAAAGGAAGATCTCAAGAAGATTAAGAAGAAGTTTGAATAGAACAAGCCAATCTCCGGATGCAGGTTTTGTGGTAGAAATAACCATATGACTAAAATGTGTAGATTTGAAAAATGGTTAATATGATGTTAATCCATGATCGGAAATGGTCTATAACCCGAGAGGACCTAAATCTGATTGAGTACCTAGACCCACTTGATCTATTTTATAGGTATGCCTTAAGTCTACTAAAGATCAACAAACATGGTACATTGATAGTGGATGCTCAAGGCACATGACTGGTGATGAGAAATCCTTCATCACTTTAATCTAGTAGAAAGGTGGAAAAGTAAGCTTTAGAGACAATTAAAAGGGATAGATAATTGGGCATGGACTATTGGATTTGAAATAAAGATAGAAGATGTTTCACTAGTTGATGGACTGAAATTCAACCTGCTCAGTGTAGCACAACTTTGTGACAAAGGGGGAAAAGTCACCTTTGACTCCGGAGGCTGCTCAATCATTGATAATAAGTCAAATCAAATCATTATTTATGCACCTAGAGTAAATAACGTCTATTCTGTTAACATCAAAAATGAGAAAAAGAATATATGCTTGGTGTCTAAATAAGAAGAATCATGGCTTTGGCATCAGAGGTTGGGACATGCAAGCATGAACCTCCTGTCCAAACTACCCAAAAAGTAATTAGTTACGGGTTTGCTTAAGGTTGATTTTGACAAGGATCATTTTGCACTTCATGTGAATTAGGTAAACAAAATATAAAAAGTTTCCCTTCCATCTCCTATATACCTTCCAAAAGAGTTCTTGAACTCTTGCATATTGATTTCTGTGGCCCCATCAAGCCAATGAGTTTAGGTAGTAGAGAATACACTATGGTTATAGTGGATGATTATTCTCTCTACACCCAAGTTACTTTTCTAGCTAGCAAAGATGAAGCCTTTGACTATTTCTCTAAAATATTTATCCGGATAGAAGTAGAGTAGGGCATAAGCATTGCACGCATCCGGAGTGATAATGGAGGAGAATTAAAAAATAAGCACTTTGTTGAATTCTGTGAATCCAAAGGCCTTGAGCACAACTTTTCTGCTCCTCATACACCTCAATAAAATGGGGTTTTAGAAAGGAAAAACAAAACCATAGTTAAAATGGCTCGAACAATGCTAAATGAGAATAGATTGCCTAAGTACTTCTGGGGTGAGTCCGTTAACACTGAATTTTACATTCTAAATAGAGCTCTCATTAGAAAGACCATAGACAAAACCCCATATGAAATCTAAAAGGGAAGGAAACCTAAAATTGTTTGCTTCAAAGACTTTGGATGCAAATGCTACATCCTAAATGATAGAGAGCAACTAGGAAAATTTGATCGTAAATCTGATGAAGCAATTTTCCTTGGCTACTCAGTACATAACAAAGCTTACAGAATATATAACAAGAGAACTCAAATTGTAGAGTCTATACATGTAGAATTTGATGAGACTAACCATGTAGAAAAGAAAAGTCAAGATCCAGATGATATAGTTCCGAATGAAGCAGAACCAACAAAGGCTTAAGATCCTTTTAAAATAAAGAAGTACAAAGAAGAGGATGATCAAATAAACTTTAACAAAGATCCACTACCAAAAAATCTCCATGAAATCAACTTTAATGATGGACAAGGATTAAAAGAATAAGTTGATGTAAATGAAGAACAGGTTCCACAAACTCGTGAAGAACTTCAGAGAGAGATCTGGACTCGTAGGGACCATCCAATTGAAGCCATTTTGGATAATGTCCAAAATCTAGTCAAACCCAGAGGATAACTCAATAGGATGATGAGCCATGCTACCTTTGCTTCTCTTATTGAGCCAAAGAAATTTCAAGATGCAGAAGGAGATGAAAGCTGGATGATGGCTATGTAAGAAGAGCTAGATCAATTCACAAGGAATGATGTATGGGATCTAGTCCCACTGCCAAAAGGAAAATCTAACATTGGCACAAAGTGGGTGTTCCGGAACAAACTTTATGAATCCGGAGTGGTAGTGAGAAACACGGCAAGACTATTTGCTCAAGGATACAATCAACAAGAAGGCATAGATTATGAGGAAACTTTTGCTCTAGTGGCAAGACTTGAAGCAATAAGGATCTTATGTGCCTTTGCATCCTATATAGGATTCATCCTATTCTAAATGGATGTCAAGAGCACCTTTCTCAATGGAGTCATTCAAGAGGAGGTCCATGTCAAGCAATCACAAGGATTTGAAGACTCAAACCATCCAGAGCATGTCTACAAGTTGAAGAAAGCTCTCTACTGGTTGAAACAAGCACCAAGAGCTTGGTATGAGAGACTCACATCATTTCTCATATCTAAGGGATAATGATTCAGATATATTGGATCTGAATGATGCGGGTATGTCCATTACCCGACCTCCACTCTTCACCGGTGAACACTACACATTCTATAAAAACCGGATGAAGAATTTCATTCAAACACAAAGCATGCAAGCATGGATGGTCATTAAAGATGGCCCATATGTTCCTACTTATGAAGTAGAGGGTATCACTACCCAAAAGCCATCAAATCAATGGGATGAGAATGGGTAAAAGAAATTGTGTGAAAAAGAAATGCTATTAACATGCTTCATTTTGCTCTTAGTGCAGCTGAATTGAACAGGATATCCAGATGTGAAACTGCATAAGAGTTATGGCATAAACTTGAAGTGACTTATGAAGGAACCAATAAAGTTAAAGAAGCAAGAATTGATCTCATCTAGCAAAAACTTGAAACCTTCAAAATGAAACCTAAAGAGTCAATCCGTAGCATGAATAACAGATACACCAATCCGGTTAATGAGATGGAGAGGCTTGGAAAGGAGATCACTAAGGAAGAGATGGTAAAGAAGATCCTCTAGAGTCTCACTAAGGAATGGGGAAATGAAAAGACTACCATTGAGGAAGCTCATGACTTAAAAATTCTTTAGTTATGATGAACTCATTGGTAATCTCTTAACTCAAGAACTATCCTTAGAGAGATACATCCAACAAGAGAAGAAGCCTAAGGAAAAGAAGAAAGCTATCGCTCTCAAGGAAGACTCATCCAGATTAGCTTCCTTCGGAATAGAAAAGAAATCAAAGGAATCTCAATACAATAAAGAACAAATGGCCATACTTGCCAAGCGATTTGGAAGATTCCTAAAAAAGAAAGAAAGAAGAAGTTCCAGAAAATATAATTCTGGAAGGATGAAGGAAAGCTCCTTTAGAAAGGACAAGCTAAGAAATGCTCCAGAAGACAAGAAAGATCCGAAAAAAGAATCAAGATGCTTTGAATATGGAGAAAAAGGAGATTTCAATTGTAAGTGCCCCAAGCTCAAGAAGGATAAAAAATACAAGAAGAAAGCAATGGTGGCCACATGGAGTGAAAGTGAAGAAAGCAGTGGCTTATTATTTACAGAGGAAGAAGAAACTATAAACTGCGCATTCATGGCACTAGCTGAGCCGGAAGTAGAATACTCCAAAAGAAAAACATCATAGCAGACCACTAAGATAATCAATGATGAATTAGAACCAGAATTAGTAAGTACTGAGGTAAACGCTAACTCGAATCATGTTTCTAATATTGAACTTTCTAGAGCTCTAGGGATTGTGATCAATAATGTGAGGGAGAACACAAAAATTATCAAATCCTTTCAAAGATAAGTGATGCAGCTTACTGAGGATGCTGAAGCAATTGTGAGCACTGGATTCTAATGATCCTTCTCACGAAAGGATGATGAGAGCTAGATAATGCAATATTTTATAGGTGTTATCCATCAGAGGTGTTCTCACTACTGCAGAGTTGAGTTGGCCAAGTTTGGAGACCTAGTCTGCCCTTAGGGACCTGTATGGGTCATGCTTGGTGGTACAGATCCACCGGTAGACCCGTATGTGTCAAATCCCCCATACATTTGGAGGGGACCCATATGGGTCCCGTACTTGCCTATTCAGGTTTTATGGCAAGTAATCTATGCTATTTTTGGGAGAAAATAGGTCATGATTATGATTTATTGCTTCTAGACCTAATTTCCCCCTATAAATAGAGGCCTTTGCACCTCATTTCAACAGACAGACACACATAGATAATGACATACAAGAAATTATAATAAAATAGTTTATGAAATTCCAGTAGATTTTATAGGTATAGAAAGGTTATAAGTTGAGGTATAGAAGGTAGGAAATTGGGAAAAAACCCATCCTTCCAGGTTTTATCCATATTTCATTCATTTCTAGCTTCATTTATTAGGATTTAAGGGAGGTTCTGACCACACAAATACTCGCCTAAATAGTCCTAAAATCACCATTTCATCATCTACTTTGGCTAGACTCTCTCACAGCAAAGGTATCGCCTCAAAGTGGATTCACGTGGTAAAGGTACGTTCCTGAGTTTCAAAGAGACTTACATCTAAATTACTTTATTAATACTCTCCACCTATTCAGTTCTATCTAGTCTTTTATTCTTGTTTTGGGTCTGATCCTCACCCATGTGGGCCTTGTTGGCACCTTTATGTTCTTAGGGATATTAGACTAGTGCGCCATACCCATATGAAGAGAAATCTCATTTTTATTCTATTTCTCCTCAATAAATCTATTTGCTAACTAAACTAAGTTTCTGCCTGGGACTAGATAGGACCCGTACGGGTCCCCCATACCCATACCGGTCCTCCTCAGCACTCGTACGAGTCCCATCACACCCCTATAGGTACTGGCCCCCAGGAAAAACCCAAAGTTTCCCTTTTAATCAGTAAATCTATCTAATCTCACCATTTTTCATGCAATCATTTTCACTAATAATCCGATAAATCAACCCACAAAAGTTAAAATATGTTTTCATAACAAAGTATGCTGAAGACCAGTTATTTCTTTCCGATCCTAGAAGCCGTCTGGGCACTATCAATTGTAAAACTGCCACACTAACATAATCACATTTTTCCTGAGAAAATGCTGACTTATGATGTGCTAGAAATTGTGCTAATCTCTATGGATGCAGGGGAATTTATTTCCTTTTGGTTTATAACTTAGAATAAATGTATAGATTCTTTTGTAATTCCCCCATTTTCCTCGGTTGTAATTTTTATTCCCCTATTTATTATTTATGCTTTATTGTAATTTGTAAACACATGTAACGAGTGCAGAAAAATAGGATTTTCGTAATAATTCCCCAAATGATGAAAATAAAACGGTTTTATGCGGCGAATGTAATTTTGAATTAACTAAATGGGAAATTAGTGACTCATCCGATACTCGAATCTCTAATCCAAAAGGTATGAGTCTCCACCGTTCCAAAACTCTTTCCCAAGTAGACAACTTGAGTGACGACTCTATCATTTGTATTGAGATTTAGATCTCAAATCTTTTATTCATAAAATTGGCTACAATGTGCAAACTTGAACTAAATGGTTTCATCACGCTTAAATTAATCACCACCGTAGTGGGCCCTGCTGGTAGACGCCAAGGGAGACCCACACGTCATCGACACCTCATAGTGTTGACTCTGCTGGGGATATAATCTTTCGACTTGCAAAATTTTGGTTTGTTTTAAAAGCTTACAAGATCAAGATGAGCACTGAAAATCATTTACTTAATTCAATCCGTTTTCTTCTTCATCATTTAGGAAACTTATTACACTCTATCTTCTCACCTCCTTCTCTCTCTAGCTAGATGTGCTCTTCTTCTAGTGCTAGATTAAGGTGCCCTTTTTTCTGCAAAATTCATGAAGGTGTTACCTATGCCGGCTAGGAATTGGGGACACTCTAGTGGGTTGAGTACCCATTGCCATCTCCCTCCAAAAGAGGCTTAATGCGATGGGAACCTACTACATCAAATTCTGATATATCCCTAGACCATTCTTATCAAAAGACTTAGAATCTTACCTTCTAGATACCCTTATTTCTGTGTAAGATTAGACTAAGAAAGAATACACTCAGAATTGGTGGGAGAAATAAGGACGGCATCGATCGCTTTGCTTGTGTTGTGTTACATTCCCTCGTAATTAACCCTACCATGCATTGTTATGCATCATTCATGCATATCCCATCCCGTGCATGTACTAATCTTTTAGTTACTACCTCAGCCAAAGTTCAAAGAGTTAAAGCTTGGCAATGATCTCAAGTTTGGTTGATTCAAATTCCTATTCTACCACCACCTCCTCCTTCGGTTTTGTTAAGGGTTACTCCACCTCCATCTCCGAGTGATTCATCTAGCAATCAGTTTGGTCCATTTGATTTAGATACTACTCATCAACTTGAGAAGATGTCTTGCATTCTGACTTAGGATGGCCAGATAAATGTTGAGGTCGAGGATGTTGATCTTAGTGAGGAGCCAAATGAGTCAAGGGCTGGTATTAGGCCAGAGATGGTAAATTTCATCTTATAGTATCTAGGAAGTGATCAGTTGCTCAACCGAATGAATGATAAGATGCTAGATTCTATTAGGACAATCTTGGTCGAAGAAAGAATGACTAATGTTTCTCAGGATGGAGTCATTAGGGCTCCAGCAATTCACACAATGGTTCATGAGCAGCCTCCCCTCTCAAAGGTTGCTCACAATCCATTCACCCAGACTTAACTACCATATCTTCAGATCCATGGAGAATCTTCCAGTTAGTTGGGTTAGGTTGGTCCATTTGGTTTAGTCAGTAAACCTTACAGTCAATGGGTATAGTGGTCCTACCAGTCATCAGTCAATTTACTCAACCTAGCCAGGGGTTCGTACCACCAGTATTTTAGTTTGAGGCATTCAACCCAAATCCTAATTTTGTAGTCACACCTAAGGGGAAAACCTTTTCCTAATCAACGGGTTCATCTTTGGTGCAATTACTCTGTTAGATGGATCACCCTAGTCCATAGAATTGCATGAACTATTATAGAACTTGCTAGCTACCAATCCCAGCTTTCAGCCATCAACACTGTTGGTTCAAGCCACTAGGGAGGAGGATTGGGTCCCTAAAAACTTTAGTTTGCCTAGCATAGCAAAGCATAAGTGAACTGGTCCACCTCAATCTCACATCACCACCTATTAGAGAGTTATGAGAATAAGGAAGCTAAGTGATAAGGTCCTCGCTGAGATGTTCCTTTGCACCTTGGAAGGTCCTGCTATTGAGTGGTACAATACTTTGTCAGATGAGGTGATCGAAAACTGGAAGGCTTTATCTGAGGCTTTCATCTAGCAGTTGGTTTCAATACCACTATTAAGACTACTGTACAGAATTTGGAGGTAATCAAGCAAGCCCCCAATGAGAAATTCAAGCCCTATTTTGAAAGGTGGATGGCCACCTAAATTTTATTGAAAGATAGACTAAGTCTCCCGAGATGATTGCAAAGTTGATGGATGGTGCCCTGCCCGCTTATCGTAAGGCTCTCGGTATGGATAAATTCTCTAGCTATGTGAAGGTCTTTAAAAAGGCCCCGGTAAGTGTGCCGGCCAAACCTTGGTTCAAGAAGAATGACCCATCTGCCCCAACCCAGGCTTCTAAGCCGAGGTCTAGTTTCGATCCCAAAGTCGTGTCAGTACAAGAAGAAGTGGCTATAGTCTATATAATTAAGGATGGCATTTCTCTATAGAAAGCACCATTGCCTGCTATCTTTAGTAAGTTAAGGGCGGTTGGCCTTCTTTAGAGCGTCAAGCTGTATATCCTGCCTAAGCCTGAGGATAGGGATCAGTTTTGTGCTTATTACGTTAGCAAGGGTCATCGCACTAGTGCCTTTAGGGATTTACTTGAGGCTATTCATGGCCTGATTAGGGAAAAGAAGATCTGAGAACCCGAGCTTAAACCAAGTACCATGAATAACCCCCTGCCGACTTTTTAGAAACATGTTGTGGCTATTGAGTCAGGGTTGCCCTCCCACCATGTCTTTAATATGGTCACGCAAGATAATCCTTTGGTTCACTCAGTAATGGCTTTACATGATGAATCTGTCCCTATTGATACTGATGCATATGAGTTAGAAGGTGATTACGATGACGAGACTATGTTGATTCAACCTAAACTAATTGACATTGATGCCTATGTATTGGAGAATGATGATCTCGAAGGACTGACCTTGTTAGTGGAAACCTCCGAAGGGAAGAGCTATATGAAAGACGAGGCGTTGCATGTCACTTGAAGTGGAAGGGTTGCTCCTTGTGCCCTTCCAAAAAGAAGAAGAGGTAGAGATGTTGACATTCAGGTCATCCTGTGTGTCAGTCAAGGACCGGCCTTTACACTTGCTATTGAGACTCAAACTCCTCTTAGTACTGGGAAGGTAGATTTGAAGGTCACTCCTTTTATCTAGCAGTTGCAAGTTACCCCTGCCAAGTACAACATTTGGCAGCTTCTCATCCACTCTGATGATCATCACAGGGGTTTGATACAAAAGTTATTAAGCATAGAGGCTACTTGGTTGAGGTGTTTTCAGTTATTGGAGGACCTCCTTCTAATCCGTTTAAACCCATAATGTAATCCATTAGATCTCCCAGCTAAAGGAAACAAGCATAATAAGGCACTTTTTGTCAAGGTGCAAATCTTTGATCGTTCTATCCCATGTGTTATGGTGGATGATGGTTCCTCCCTTAATCTCTACCCTGCCAAGATCCTTACTCACTTAGGGCTAGATGAATCCATGCTGGAGAAATCCAATACTGTTATAAGGGCATATGATGTTACAAAGAGGGGTGTGATTGGAGTTTTTAAAGCTGAGGTTACCATTGGGGAAGTGAAGTCCAAAGTCTTATTCAGTGTCCTTGATATTCCTGTTACTTACTCATTGTTGTTGGGTCATCCTTGGCTCCATGCATTAGGAGTCATCCCTTCTGTGGTCCACCAAAAAGTCAAGCTCATCCACAATGGCAAGCTAGTGACCATCGAGGCTGACGAACCGTCGGTTATAGCGGCTATAGAAGCCATGGAAAAGGAATCCTCGGTGGCTATTGCTCATCAAGATGCAAAGTTTTCAGTTAGGGGATACGTATCCCTTAAAATCAAAAAGATTATGATGAAGCAGGGTTACATGAAAGGAAAAGGGCTTGGAAAGAATCTTCACGGCATGTTGTAGCCCATTATGCCTCTTCCATGGCCATTCAAACTTGGTTTGGAGAATCGCCCAGGTGCTAAGAAATCCAAGCCCTAGTCCTGCTTTATGATAAGGGATGAGGTCAAGAAGAAGGTATACATAGGTGAGGAAGAACCTATCGAGATAGGAGGAAAGAAGGTCCCTGGTTTTGAAATCATCAATGATATGTATGACTTCAAGAATGGCAGCGTGATTGAGACCTCAGTTTCTGTGGAAGTATATGGGAAGACTGAAGAGGATGAGGTGAGTGAAGCATTCGAAGCTATCACCAAAGCCCTGGCTATACTCATGAAGAAAAATTAGAAGGGAAATGAGAAGGGCAACCCTAAGCAAGGCCATCAGAACTTAGCAAGAGCAGTGGCCGAAGAAACTCATGGAAACTTGCGTATTGAGACTACCGGTTCAGCTGCCAGTATTGCCAAGGCTAACCAATAAGGCCCTCTACCTATGGAGGATGATTCAAATGATGTAATTTTTAATGTTGCAAACATTTTTTATACAAACAATGCCGCTTATGAGGCATATCATGGTTAAATTGATGCATTTTCCATTCACAGGTTTTGGTTGAGCATTTCACTTTATAGACATCCGACACTCATAACAACAATATTATTATAGTATCATCATATTTATTAATGAAGTTGACTTTGAGTATATCGCAATGGCATAAAAATCTAATGGTTAAAACTTACAAAAAGAGAGATGATAAAAGTGCTTAGTAAACATGATGACAATTAGTCTTGGCCCGTCTTTCTTCACGAGGGGGAGAAAGGGGGTCATATCATCAAGAAAGAAGGCCAAAGAGCCTAATGAGAGCATCAATAGCAGGCTGACTCTGGTTATGAAGAATGGAAAGTACACCTTGGGTTACAAGTCTATACTCAAACCCCTCAGGAGCTCTAAAAGGAAGCTGATCATTAATGTCAATAAGTCGATAAAAAAAAGATTTTTTCCAAAGTAGTGGCTACCTACAGGGATTAGGCTAATAAACTTCCATTTGCAATTTGGGGGCATAGAACCAGTGTAAGGACACCCACTGATCAAACAACTTTCTCCTTAGTATATGGAATGGAAGTCGTGTTACCCGTCGAAATAAAAGTAAGATCTCTATAAGTGGCACTTGAGGCTTGGCTAAAAGAGTCAGATTAGGCAAGGGCTAAGTATGAACAGTTGAAAGCAATAGATGAGAAGCGGCTCAAGGCACTTGACCACCTATAGATGTATCAGCAGCACATGGCTCGAGATTACAATAACAGAGTCAGATACCTAAAATAGCCTCTCAAGGCAGGCAATCTAGTTCTCAAATAGCTGTACCAGGTTAAAACCGATGCTAGGGACAAGTTTAGGCCTAATTGGGAAGGGCCATTTGTTGTTAAGAAAGTCCTTGGCAAAGGAGGAATTAAGTTTATAGATATGTATGAAAATGAATTCGTGAATCCAATAAATCAAGATAGGCTTAAGCGTTATCATGTCTAGGTCAAAAGAATTAAATCACAAAAAACAGAACAAAGAATAAAAGAAATAAAGAATAAGTCACCCAGTGAGTGGTCCTCTACTACTTGGGCAAAAATTAGGGTGCAACTCGCTAGTCGGTATTCCAAAAACTGATTAGTAAAAAGTTTGGGTACTCTAACACAAATAAAGCCCGCGGAGTTGAAAACCCAAAAAGGGCGGCTTAGGCAAAAGTTAGGGCATTGAGAGAAAAACGTCAGTTGCTTTCTAGAAAATCTGTAAAAGACCAGTAGGCAGTAGGGGTTAACCATTGGAAATTATTACTATTGCCTATATACGTGAATTAATCTCACCAATGAATATGTTATGATTCGCTAAGAATTTTGGTCTTATGAATGCATGCATGTCTCTAGGTGAAAGAATCATAAGTATGTAAACATCAGTTTTTCTCTGCATTATGTGCATCTTTGTTGTTATCTTTACTGCACGTACATTATTCAACAAAAGACAAAATATCGATAGGACACAAATGAAATTGGACCTATGCAATAGAAAGAAAATGTCTGCTGGATTGAAAACCTAAAAGGGCGGTCCAGGCTAAAGTTAAGACAAAGAAAAGAAAGAAAAGCTTGCTAGATTAAAAACCCGAAAGGGCGGTCTAGGCAAAAGTTAAAGCAGAGAAAAGAATAAAAGAAAAGTCCGCTGAACTGAGCCGTCAAGGACAGCTTAGGCAAAAGCAGGACAAAAAAAGAAATGAAAATAGATGTTCGATAGGTCATCTCACACCGAGTGGCCTATGCAAAAAAAATTAGAACTCAATTCAAAAGAACCAGTTTCGTCAATTGTAATAATTAGAACATGATTTATAATTGATGTCTCACAACTAAGATTCCTCGAACTTAGTCCTCCTATTATGATATATCAGGATAACACGTATCCCCAGAAGGGCTAATTTCAACTATCCAGCCTTGGTAATCCTTGTCAATTACACTGTGTCAGTTTACTATGATCATGAAAGTAGAGTTTTCAATAGTTAACTCACTTGCTTGTAGTACTCGCTAAATGGTCTTCATTGTTATTTATGTTAAAGGGGCATGTAGATGACAATATTCAATGGTTTCAGTTCAGAAAAAGAAAAGTTCAACGTGCATAAAAGTTAAATGGTAAAGGTATAAATCCAAGTATACATCTAAATAAGCCACACAGGGCCAAAAGTATCAAACATCCAAAAAGTAATAGCTATAGTATAATCTAAGATGCAGGGGGATCCTGTCCTTATGGTGTGCCCTGAGTCTCGTCTTGGGTATCTTCTAGTATGTCATCCATGTTGATCATCACCTGGTCCCCTCCTCCAGCACCATCCTCAGCCGTAGCAGTATGAGCGGATGACCTTTTTCCCGCAAGGACCACGTGAGATGCGTAGCATGAGGGGAAATAATGAGCACTGTGAAGCGAGCCGATGGATTGATCCTCATTTTAGCGTGATAAAAAGATGGATTGATAAAATTGATATTGATGTTGAATTTAAGTCCAATTTGCATGTTGAGGGATACGAGACTTGAAATACCGTATCTTAAAATAGAGTCACCACCCGGTTAAGCTCCATTCGGAATTTGGGTATGATATTCCCATTGGGTGGTTAGAACGTACCTTAAAATAGAGATTCCAAGTTCGGATGATGTTATCTATTTTTCATTAGGCCTAGTTAAAAGATTTCATTCTTTCTAAATCGGTTTTAATCCACCCTATTTATTGTGTTTTTGGTTTATATGTTGTTTTCGGGTTATCAAGCAATCAAAGCGAGAAATAAACTATTATTATAGTCATCCAAAAATAAATGCAGAAATTAAAATTATTACAAGGCTTTTTCAAATCCTATACATTTTTCTAAACAATAAATAAAATACCCAAAGGCATAGCATACATCTAACCTAAATCTACCTGCACAAAATGGTTAGCACAAATACGACATGTATATAGGGTATATCACTCATAGAGGTGCCCCCAGCAGCAGGGTTGGGGGGCGGCATCCCCTCACGGGGTCCAAGGGGCAGTGCCCTTGGCAGGGTCGAGGGGCAGTGCCCCAATGGGGTCGAGGGGCGGTAGCCCCATGTGGGGTTCCAAGGGGAGAGCCCTAGGCTGGGGTCGATTTTGGACATGATTATTATTTTAACCAAATTATTATTATAGAAGTTCCCTTTGAAAAATTCATTTTCTGAACGAATTTTAGGGAAAAGTCCATTTCGGACGCAATTATTTTTAACCAAATTATTGGTGAAAATGCCACATATTACGGGGTTTAGACCGTTTTCAGGGAATTCTAGATTCCCATCATGATACTGTACATCCTAGCTTCAAAAATTAAACTAGGTTAGAAATAAACGAAAAACAAATCGCTGTCTAGAACTCCATATCGCCAGCGGTATGACTGAGGCCGCCGGCGGCATCACTAATGTTGCCGACGATCTCAGTTATACAGGCATGTTGTATGACATTCTGGATACCATAAAGAAAGGGTCCTATATGAAAATGGGGCCACTAAGGGAAAATGAGGCCACTAACGGTATCAACGATGCCGCTGGCAGCATGGTTGATACCGCCGGCGGCTTCAAATGCCTCTAGCGGATCCAATTTCTTGCAGTAGCTGTTTTTGGTTGGAAAGTGACCAAAAACCCAAAACTAAGCATAAAGAACAACTAAAACACAACAAACAAGTAAAATGGAAGCCAAAGAGCTAAGAGACTCAGAATTTTTACCTGGGTGCCGTGAATCCACCTCTTTGTGATCTGTATGACACCTCCGGGGAGCTCAAATGATGATTTTGGGAAGTAAAGGGTGATTTAGTCTCTAAATCCTAATTTGAGTGATTTCTAAACTTAAAGTGCACCTAAATATCAGAGAGTTTAGTAGAGAAAACCAAGAAAAGATGAATTGAATCCTTTTTTCCTACCTTTTCTAAATTTTAGCCCACTAGTGCCAAACTGAACTTTTTTAAAAATAATATTCGTAGAGAATTTTATATCGGAAATAAAAATTCTAAAAAATAATTTTCATCATGAGGGAAAAAAATCAGGTATACGTCATCATCGTCTCGTGAGAGGGACTGTAAAATCCCGTGCTCACTGGCTGCCCCTCGGGGGATCACTGCTGTCACATGTTAGAATAATCACTTGAAAGAGCAAGGGTTAGGAATGATACCTGATTGATGGCTGGTTTGCCCCTTGGTCAGGCTTGAGCTTTGAAGATTGGTTGCCCCTTGGTCGGGCGTATGCTTTGTAGATTGGGTTGCCCCTTGGTCGGGCTTATGCTTTGTAGAGAGGTTTGCCCCTTGGTCGGGCTTCTGCTTTGTAGATTTGGTTATCCCTTGGTCGGGCTTAGGCTTTAAGGATTGGTTGCCCCTTAGTCGGGCTTGAGCTTTGAGGATTGGTTGCCTCTTGGTCGGGCTTGAGCTTTGAGGATTGGTTGCCCCTTGCTGATCTTTGGTATCAAGTGCCTTCCATTTTGCAACAAGTGCTCTCTATTATGCAGCAAGTGCCTTCTATTTGATCGTTGCCTCAGGAAATTTCTTATCAAGCGCTAAATTGCTACATCAAGTGCCTTCCATTTGATCATTGCCCCTGGGATTCTCACATCAAGCATGGAATCGCTACATCAAGTACCATTTGGTGATCAGTAGTTTTTTCCAAAGTATTTGGATTGCCAGATGACTCAGGTTTTCTGCATAGGGTGCTCCCAATTTTGCAGTGGGTGCTCTTTTAATTTGCAGTATGTGCCCTTTATTTTGCATCAAGTGTCATTTGTTTTGCATCAAGTGTCATTTGTTTTGCATCAAGTGTCGTTTGTTTTGCATCAAGTATCATTTCTTTTGCATCAAGTGTCGTTTGTTTTGCATCAAGTGTCGTTTGTAAATTACATGAGGTGCCCCTATATTAAGAATCAGAGAAAAGTGAGTTAGTTGAAGTATAAGTGATGTTTTTAAAGCTTGATCGATTTTGTGAAACAAAAATATTTTTACCCCTTCGATCAACAGTAAAAATAAAAGTAAATAGCAAATTGAGTAAGGATTTTCCGGGGGATCTAGAGGAGTCATTGTAGAAGTTCGTCTGAACCCTCTTAAGTGTGACCTTTGATGTTTCTTTTTGATAGGAAGATGGCCCCAAGCAGTTGGATGAAATTGTGCTCCTTCCAGGTGCCTTTTGTTGATCTGTGGATGCTAGCTAAATGGTTGGTTGAGCTTGCTTGACATGCTCGGGCCCATGCCCCTAGCTTTCATGCCCCGATAATCTTCCTTTGGATGTTATGGGAAACAAGAATTGCAATAGTGTATGCATGAAATGTATATATTAAAGATGCATGATTATGTGCTTTTTAGTTAAATCATGTTAGACGGGCAAATGATGCTTTTGAAGTGACCAAGTAGGCTCGTGTGACAAGAGTGAAATTCCTTGAGGACGATTACGACGAGGAGCTGGGATCCAATTTTAAGTCTAGTTTGAGGCTCGATCTTTTTGCGCGGAGTGTGAATGATGTTCATCTTCTTCCTAGTTACGGTGCATTTTTATTTTATTTTTGGTTCTAATTTTTGCATAGACTGCCCCTAGGGTTTTCAATCTATCGAACCTTGTCTTAACTTTTACCTGGACTGCCATTTCAGGTTTTCAATCCAGTAGACATTTTTTTTCTCTTCTTTATTTTTATTTTTATTTTTATTTTTTTGCTCTTTATTTTTGTCTGGACAACCCTTTTCGGTTTTCAATCCAACAGACGTATTTCCGACTTTTGCATAGACCTGGATATTTTTAGTCTATCCGGATATGTTTATGTTTTTCATGTTAAATTGTTGTGCACTTATACGGATGAGCTCTGAATACCCTCCATTAAGTTTACTAGCGGTGTTTTCACCATTTGGCTGCCAGGCATTCATACAATTACAAGCATAAAGATTTTAGTACAAAAGGCACTTTCAGTGAATGAATTTAATTGAAGTACAAGATGTTGGTAACCATTTCCATTAATCGAACTCCTAGTGTTAACCAGTCTTTACAGATTTTCAAGTTAACATCTTACTATTTTTCTCTCGTGCCCTACTTTTTGCCTGAACTACCCTTTTCGAGTTTAGCGGGTGATTTCCTGAAGAGATACCCGAATTTTTGCCCAGCTGGTTTGCAGAGTACCAACCGTCGGGTGTTACCCTAATTTTTGCCTGATCGATAAAGGACCGAAAGGCAGTTGATTCACTATATATTTTTTATTGTGCCGCTTTTCTAATTTATTTCTTTCTTAAGCCTGTCTTGGTTGATTAGGTAGAGGAACTCGCCCTTGTCTCTGCTCATAATCTTGATTGACTCATTTATCGAGTACTTTCTAGATCATACAGGGGCTTCATTCTAATTTTGATTGGCGACACTGCGAGGGTTTGGTTCGTTGGAATTTTGATGCTTATAAAGCACCTTCTTAATTGGCTTGTTCGCCATTTTGACTGTTTCTTAACCGTTGTTTGTGTGTAGGGGGTTGTGCTCAATTGTATATCTCCCCATCAATTCAAAAATTGCCCCCCCCTTGAAAATGACGAGGCATGTCTCACCGAGCCAAGAGACATTTATTCCATTTGATTTGAATTTCACTATATGAGGTCATATGACGAGATGTGTCAGATCAAGCCAAGACATGTTCCTTTACGAATTTGGCCGTCTTCTCGATCCTTAGACTAGTGTAGGATTTGACTTTTGTTTGCTTTGAGAAATATTGCACGATAATTTTGGTGAACTTATGTCCAAGAATTGATGATGTTTGAATCTTATCGATCATATTTGTCCTTTGTGATAGGAATGGCCAAAGAGTAACAAAACTGTGAAGCCCAATAAGAGGAAGGTTCCACACATTCCCGTGAATCTGATGTTGATGGCGCCTTTTCATCTTGGTGATGCAATTGCAATTTGTGCTTCGTAAGGTGTAGACCACCCGCTGAATCTTCTTTTTGAGATAGTCCGTGTGATGGTTGCTTCTGTTTGATTGGCTTGCACATGGTACCCTTGGGGCTGGGATGCTTGGAAATCCGGTGACCCATTTTGAGCGCATCTTCATATGACTACGCGTAGGCGTTACTGTGATCTTTAAGCACTTTTACTATCTCACATTTGTTTTTAGTGAGAGTCAAATTATTGGAAATGGTTACCACTTGAGAAATTCCATTTGTACTCAAATTAATTTCATGCAATAAAGTATCTCGAGTACTGAAAACTTCATGCGTATGCTCATATGAATGCGTGGACCAACTGGGCAAAACAAGACACAAGTAAACGAAATGAAATTGTTCATCGAATTGAAAGTTTTAACAGCAAAATTGTTCAAAACTAAAGAAATTACATATTTAAATAGTCATCCTCCATATGCGGAGGGTCTTCATCGGTCAGTAGGGAGGTTGGACTCGATCATCCCTACTCATTGCAGAATTTCAGTAGGGGATTGCTCATCATACTGGGTGATTTTTCCGGTTCAGCCATCTTACCCTCTTCCACCAGTTGCTAGATGGCGAGAATTAGAGCCTGACATTCATTGGTGCGGTGACCCCGGTTGGACGTGATACCCGCAAAAATTCTTCCTTTAGTCTTTCCCAGGGAGCCTATACTCTTGAAGGGGTTTGAGAAGGTTGGCCTCTCTTAACTCGGTGAAGATTGCATTGAGTGGCAGCTTATATGGACTTACACTGACCATAGGGTCCTTGCTAGGTTGAACAGTGGTGATTGTGGGGGTAGTAGTAGAGGCTTCATTATTCTTCTTAAACTAAGGTTTTTCTACCTTTGCGGATCGCTCGAGCTCAGCCTCATGTTTGACCTTTTCGGCCTTCTTAAAAATAGCCTTGTATGAGAGGAATGATTCAGTAGCCATCTCCTTTCTAAATAGAGGAAGGGATCCATCAATGAGCTTAGCGATCATCTCTTCCAAACTCAGGTTGGATTTCATCAACACCTGAGTGGCCATCCAACACTGGAAGTAATGCTTAAAGGTCTCACCAGGCAACTATCAAATGGCCTCAAGATGTTGAATGGTTATTTCCATCATGGTGTTAAAACCATAGTGGTCAGTTAATGCCTCTGAGAGGAGCTTCCAGTTGGTGACCACATGGTGAGGCAGAGTATGGTACCATTCGAGTGCTGGGCCTCGTAAAAAGCATGGAAAAATTTTAGTAAGGATCTTGTCGCTTAACTTCTTCACTCTTATGATCCTTTTATACATAATGATGTGAGAAGTAGGGGCGCCAGACCCATTATAATGTGCCATATTAGGCATGATGAAATTGTCGGGAACCCAATCCTCATCCCGTTTGGGTTCTTTGTCTCAGTTTGAGTTGGCCGTCATCAATTGATTGATATAAGCTTGGATTTTGAGTGTTACGCCCGGAGGTTGCGTGACCTAGTCATTGATTCGAGAGTTCATCATCTGCCACATGAAAGCCTCCAAATCAGGTGTCACTGCCGGAGGTTGTGTGACCTGGTCCCAATTTGAAACCTAAGGGGATGGTGGAGAAACATCTAAGTGAGGGCGATTAATCAGTTGGCTGGCAAAAGGATTCTGGAGGAGAGTCATTCCCCTGGGTGTTGAGGTTTGCAAAAAAGTAGAAGTTTGCCTAAACTAAAATGGGCTTGTCATAGGTTGAGTCAAGGGTGTCAGGTGAAAAACAGGTGTAACTGGCCTTGTCCCTACCGGATCAAACAATATCTAAGTTGAACCATTCTGGGCTTGCATGTTAGACTCAGAAACCCGATCTGAATTCTTATCCTCAAGGGCTTTCTTGATGGCTGCTTGGAAAGTGGTTTGTATGGAGGCCTGAAATGTATCAGAGTTCAGGAACTGAGTAATGGCGCTGGTGAAGTTAAAACCAGGGGAGGCTGAGATACTTCTCCCGAGGTGAGAGTAGGGCCTAACAGATCCTCGGGCGGAGGGATATTTCCTTTATTGTTTGGGAAAGATATGGCTGGTTATGAAGGTTTGGATCAGAAGGAAGACTGTTTGGATTATGAATCGAAGGTCAGACCATGAGTAGGTTATAAATGGCAAGGATTGTATGCATGCTTTTGTCTTTGGTAAGCAATGCATGATATGTATGGCTGCACATAGATGTAGTTGGCGACTATGCAGCGGCTTATCCATTCAACATACGTGTAACATTCATACTCCTCATCATGCATAGTGATATATCTTGACTCAATGGGGTATAAAAGAAGTTCTACGAATGTTGCTAAACGTGTTCCACGAATGGAGATTGGTAAGGGTAAGTTGGTTGATTTTAAGCTCTTGAAGCCAATGCATGGGTGATGCATGAGCACATACCACATAACACACAAAGCATCCCTCTTCTGACCTTATTACTCCCGCATAACGCCTCTTTGGAAGGATGGAGTTTGGCCTCTTCACAAGTAATGGTGAACGAAGTATGTCCCGATTATTTTCATTGTTTTGGTGATCCTAAAGGAATAAAGTGCTAAAAAATTTTCTACCGCGGCTTTGGTATAGGGTTGTTGATGCAGAAGGTTCTCATTTACCTTGATTCCACATTACTCAACCACTCCCCAAAAAGTTGCGATAGCAGGAGTTCACGTGTTGGTTGAAATGAGTGATCCACCCGCTAGGCATCCTCAATTCCAAATAGGGCATGAGTGATACTTTTGCGAGCTTCTCGGGTAAAATGAGGCACCTAATTTTATCGAACTATCTATACGCGTAAGGATAAAATGTCATGAAAAAGAATGAAGTTTAAATTTGGCCAATGATTTCAATACATCATCAAAATCCTTTAAACTTACTAGAGTTGCCATTATAAGCGGATGACCTTTTTCCCGCAAGGACTGTGTGAGATACGTAGCATGAGGGGAAATGACGAGCGCTATGAAGCTAGCCAAGGGATTGATCCTCATTTTAGCGTGATAAAAAGATAGATTGATAAAATTGATATTGATGTTGAATTTAAGTCCAATTTGCATGTTGAGGGATACGAGACTTGAAATCCCGTATTTTAAAATAGAATTGCCACCCGATTACGCTCCACTGGGATTTGGGTACGATATTCCCACCGGGTGGTTAGACCGTACCTTAAAACAGAGATTCCAAGTTCGGATGATGTTATCTATTTTTCATTAGGCCAAGTTAAAAGATTTCATTATTTCTTAGGCCCTGTTCTTTTCAACTTATAAGTAGCAGTACTGAACTGAAATGAACTGAACTTATTTCAGTGTAAATTTATATGCATGCAATATGGAACTGAGCTGAACTGAACTGAATTAGACTGAATACAAGTTGAAAAGAATAGGGCCTTAATCATTTTTAATCCACACTATTTATGTGTTTTTGGTTTATATGTTGTTTTCGAGTTATCAAGCAATAAAAGCAATAAATAAATTATTATTACAGTCATCCAAAAATAAATTCAGAAATTAAAATTATTACATGGGTTTTTCGAATCCTATACATTTTTCTAAACAATAAATAAAATACCCGAAGGCCTAGCATACATCTAACCTAAATCTACCTGCATAAAATGGTTAGCACAGATACGACATGTATACAAGGTATATCACTCACAGAGGCACCCCCGATAGCGGGGTCTAAGGGGCAGTGCCCCTGGCGGGGTCAAGGGGCAGCTCCCCTGATGGGGTCCAAGGGTGGTAGCCCCTCGCGGGGTTCTGGGGAAGCATTCCGGACGGGGTCCAGGTGTATGTTTTGGGGTTTGGACCGTTTTTAAGGAATTCTAGATTCCCGTCATGATACTGTACAACCTAGCTTTGAAAATTAAACTAGGTTGAAAATAAACGAAAAAATAAAATACTTTCTAGAACTCCATACCGCCAGTGGTATGCCTGAGGCTGCCGGCGGCATCGCTGATGTCGCCGGCAATCTCAATGATCGGGCCACTTGGGGAAAATGAGGCCACTAGCGGTATCAACGATGCCGCTAGTGGCATGGTTGATACCGCTGGTGGCTTCAAATGCCTCTGGCGGTTTTAGTTTCTTGCAGCAGCTGCTTTTTGCCGAAAAGCAACCAAAAACCCAAAACTAAGCACAAACAACAACTAAAACACAATAAACAAGTAAAATGGAAGCCAAAGAGCTATAAGACTCAAAATTTTTACCTCGGTGTCGTGAATCCACCTCTTCATGATCATTATGACACCGCTAGGGAGCTCAAATGATGATTTTGGGAAGTAAAGGGTGATTTAGTCTCTAAATCCTAATTTGAGTGATTTCTAAACTCAAAGTGCACCTAAATATCAGAGAGTTTAGTAGAGAAAAACCAAGAAAAGATGAATTGAATCCTCTTTTCTTACATTTTCTTAATTTTATCTCACTAGAGCTAGCTAAAATGCTCAAAATTTACTTGAAATTTTGAGTTGGGGGAGAGTGGAACCCTTGAAATGGCTGAGAAATGACCTTTATATAGGTTAAAATCTGTTGGAAATTGCCTTTGGTCCATTTATCTGGCGGAAATCAGCAAAAAAGGTAGACAACTATTCTGCAGATGGAAGTGATGTCGCCGGCGGCATGGATGATACCGCCGATGGTATAGATGAGGCCGCCGACGGCTGCACCTTCCTGACAGGTCTAAAAAGATGCACGATTCGTGCCCAAAATCGGGGAAAAGGAGAGGAAATTCGGCAAAAGGTGATTTTTACGAAAAAAACTCAGATAATAGGCTTATTTTTTGATTTTTAATGGGTATTTTGGACTAAATTATTTTTTGGGTGCAAATCATCGGTCTGAGCTACCACCAGATGCATTACAGGACACGCTGAACTGGACTTTTTCGAAAATAAAATTCATAGAGAATTTTATATCTGTAATAAAAAATTCCAAAAAAGAATTTTCATCATGAGGAAAAAAATCAGGTATGTGTCATCATAGTCTCGCGAGAGGGACTATAAAATCCCATGCTCATAAGCACCAGCCGTCTTAGCTCGCTGCACTACCTCCTCCTCACCTTCAACAGCCTGGGTCACCACTGGTGCCACTCGATATGCTGAGCTATCATCCTCAGATAAAGAATCAGATGGCTTAGGTGTCTGCCTGTCCTCAGTCATCCGTGCCAGCTGACCCCACAATACCTCAACCTTGGCCCTTGCCCCGAGTAGTCTCCTCTCTTGCCCTATCGGTCTCGGTAGTGGCTGGTTGTAGCTACTCCTCCAGGACCCTAGCTCGCTACTCTAAAGCATCCAAGTCCTGAACGGATCTACTGCCCTCCATAGCTAATAGATTTCGCAATGGAAATCATAAGATCGGTATACGTATTTAAATATCATAGCATGCATCATGCATAATTTGTTAAATTTTGTAGGTAAAACAAACTTACCGAGGCTAGTACATCATGAGCTAGCAGTAGGTCCCGAATGGAGAAGAAACCCCTAGCAATCCTCTCGGCCTCGAATATGGTCTCTTGAAAGAGAAAACCACATTAGAATAAGAGCATCCTAAATAAGTTATTATAAGGATGAGATTATAGTAGAGAATCCCTCACATAAGTAGAGCGAGATGGGGTAAAGCAGATGGGATGGACCGACTCCTCAAGCTCCTTGAAATCTCGCTTCCCTGAATGATCAAGGAGCTGGAAGAAAGTAACCAACTCTGCCCGGAGGACTTCCTCTCTCACACTCACCGAAGCACAGGACCACTTCATTGGCAGCTCTAGGATAGTAGAGGCAGTAGCAGTAGACCTCTTTCGTATGGAGGCGGAAGGCTACGATGATAAATTGTTACACTCAGGATCAGATGCAAATTTGAGAAGCGATAAGGTATTCACAGAGGCTAAGTTAGGAAAAATACCCGAGAAGAAGGTGTGGCAGACCTAGCTGGGTCCTCAGTACTCCGAACCACTGAAGGACCCCTGCGGTCACCCCTAGGTCCAACCTTGTCATCATCATCATCATCATCACCATCACTATCACTGAAGTGGAACTCGAGGGGAATGTCCTTGAAGTGGATCCACTCATAGGGAGGAAGGAGTGAGGAATCAATGAACTCAACATAGGAGCCTTCTACTGATAGCACTCAGGCTCCCTCACCCAGCAGGTACAACCCATGGTCTGTCCTTGGCATTAGATATGACCAGAACACTCTCACTAGGATTAGGGGGGAATCAGTCTCTCCACAACAGCACTGGCCCTCCAATCTCGGACCCTCTCATTAAAGTACCCCTCTTAGGAGAGTGAGGACTCTAGTATGAAGCAGTGATCATCCATGCTGGCCCGCATATACTCAATGTCCCCGTGCATATCCATCCTCTCCCATAGATCTCGAATAACCTGCATAAAGTAAATACACCGTAAGTATCATAACTTTCAAAATACAGTTTCTACTAATGGGTGTCAAAATGTGAAATACAGATTCAACATGAAAGAAATTTACCCAATTGGAGCGCAGCTGGTGAAGGAACTCCCTATACTCCACAAGGCCCCATCCACCTAGAAATAATATGAGGTGTCTCAAGCTGCATGGGCAAACCTATCCTGTAGATAAACTGATGCTCAAAGGCCTAAATCTGCAAGAAAAAGTGAAATTTGTTCCAAAGCAGTTCAAATGAAAGGTCAAAGCACAAGAGATTGGTTCAGAATTTACTAGTAAGATCATATGGCAGATCTTGAGCTTGAACTTCTAGCCTCGAACTCCGACATCTAGCCTATAGTACAACTGTCCCAGGATGGCCGACACCAATTTTTGCATGGCACGGTGGCAAGATCCTCGACAGCTGAGAGCAAACCATAGTTGAGGTTACTCGAGTAGACCGCGAGGAAAATGGTGGTAAGGAATGTCAGTAAGAAAGACTAGGCATACTGATCCCTCCTCTCCACAGTAACAGGGTGCAGATACCCGATCTAGTAACCGTGAAGCTCTCTGTACTTGAGCTTGTTCATCCCTCTCGGACGGGGCCTAAGTAATCTCTCCATATAAGCCTTCACCTTAGGCCGGGAATGCCATCGATCGGCGTAGACATCAAAATGGACAATGTCCCCGCTCTAATCTAATCTCGTCAGTGCACACATTTTTAAGGAAATGACGGTGACCTCCCCAATTGATAGATGGAAAGTATGGGTCATCTTCGACCACCTCTCTGCTAGATCTGAAATAGCACCCGGGGCCAATGTCTTAGGAGCTTGAGGGATGGCCTTGATAATGTCACTAAACTCGAGAGAATCTATGCGGGCTAGTAGCTTAGTATCCCACATAACTCAAATCCCCTCATACCACTTTTTACAAAAGCTCAAGGCTCTTATAGTCTTATACTGGAACTACAGGGATAAAAATGCAGTTCAATAGGGTTAGCATACAGTGGAGCAGTCAAAAATTAGAAGAAAATGGCCTAAGACGATGTTTTGGACATTCTGTCCCTAAGGACAGGACTCATATGGGTCTGCCCCACCTGTACGGGTCCTATAATGGCACCCGTACCAAAAACAGGACCCGTATGGGTGCCCTGCAAACAGTCCCTATGCGAGAAAAATCCCAAAAATCTAAATTCAACCAAATCCAACCAAGGCTCATTCAAATCAGTCCCAAAAGCACCTAGACTAAAGTTACATGCATCAGGCTCTATTTCAGGATCTAAAACACCCCAAATCATGCCAAAAATCAAGAAATTCCAAAAATCTCAAAAAATGGAAAAAGTGGAGAATCAAGCAAAATACCTAGAGTTTGGAGGCGTGGTGTCAGGAGAGGGAATCAGAGGCACTTTAAAAGTGGGAGTAAGGCCAGGAAATGAGTCTCCCTCGTGAAAAACATACCGGACCAAAACTGTGCATTCTCGAAGCTCTAAATTACCTACCAGAGGCAAATCCTTGCGCCTAATGAAGAAATGGCTAGTCTATGGGATTTTTTATACATCTTGATTGATTTTTAGGAGAAAATCACTAGAAATTGCAATATGGGAGAATTTGGTGTAAGCTGGGGTGTGAGGAGTCTGTTTCCTTTTTAAAACCTTGTGATTAGGACTAGTACGGGTCTCAGCCCACTCGTATGGGTCCCTTCTTTTCAAATTGCCACCCTTATGGGTCCTAGCCCACCCGTACGGGTCCTCCTTTGCCATCAGAGGGTAGTGTTTGAGCTAGAACTTCATGGAAGCACCAGAGGCACAACCAGCTTAGACTTAGGGCCAACCCCACTTCTTTTAAACTCCAAATTTCAGTCGAATATAGGGCAAAACCCCTAGCTCACCTTGATCCTTAATTGAAGGGGAGAAATTTTTGTTCTCACAAAAGTCAATCAAGAATCAAGGTAAGCCATTCTTGAATTGATTAGTAATAAGGATAATTTTTGTTTACAGGTCTACCCAAATATGGAAAATATTCCCCGACAAGTAGTCTTGTAAGGGGACACTTCCCTAGCAGAAAAGAGTTTACCAAAGAACATTACTCTATTCCCTAGCAGTAGAATCAGTCAACGTAGGGGCATCCCCCCATTCCCTGGCAGCGAAATCAGCCAATCAAGGGGCATCTCCCCCAAAAGGGCATTCCTTGAGATGCACCCTCCAAGGGATATTCCGTCCCAAAGCAATTGGGCCAAACCCAACATTTCTTGCACTTAGTTTACGGCTTATTCAGGGGATAACCCCTATCCACACATCTTTATTCTTGATTGAAGGAGCAAAAATTTTGGTTCATCATAAAGTCAATCAAGAATTAAGATGTGTCTGCTTATACAATGACTAACTCAGTGTTTGATTGTTGTCTCTTTACAGGTCATTCAAAATCCCCAGTAGGAAAGTCGATCTGCCTTAAGAAAGGGATGTATCAACCAAGAAAGTTGATCCGCCTTAACAAAGGGATACATCAGCCAGGAAAGTCGATCCACCTTAAGAAAGGGATAGATCAGCCAGGAAAGTCAATCTGCCTTAGGAAAGAGATACATTAGTTAGGAAAGTCGATCTACCTTAACAAAGGAATACACACACCTTCCCCAGTAGAGTCACTAGGTATGCACAGTGGTCAAGGAAAGTCATCCGCCTAAAGAAAGGGATATGGATCAATAAATGAAAGTCATCCACCTCAAGAAAGGGATACACATTGGCAAGGAAAGTCATTCACCTCATGAAAGGGATACAGATTGGCAAGGAAAGTCATCTGCCTCAAGAAAGGGATACACATTGGCAAGGAAAGTCATCCGCCTCAAGAAAGGGATTTGCATTAGCAATGAAAGGCATCCGTCTCAACATAGGGACACACAAGAAAGGAGTTTGTCTTAATAAAGGAACTCGCCCATGTCATCATCTCATGTATGATTTCTAAATCTCGCTCACATCGTGAGATCATATAGATCTATATCTATAGTGATCCCACGAAGGGCAGTCTATGAGCACTGGATTTTAACAATCCTTCTCATAAAATGATGATGAGAGCTAGATAATGCAATCTTTTACAGGTGTTATCCATCAGAGGTGTTCCTACTATTGTAGAGTTGAGTTTGGCCAAGTTTGGAGACCTAGTCTGCCCTTAAGGACCCGTACGGGTCATGCTTGGTGGTACAGCTCCATTAGTAGACCCATACGGGTCAAATCCCCCATACGCCTGGAGGGGACCCATACGGGTCCCATACTTGCCTATTCAAGTTTTATGGCAAGTAATCTATGCTATTTTCGAGAGAAATCAGGTGATGAATACGATTTATTGTGTTCAAACCTGATTTCTCCCCATAAATAGAGGCCTTTGTACCTCATTTTAACAGACATGCACACATAGATAATGACATACAAGAAATTATAGGAAAATAGTTTATGAAATTCCAGCAGATTTTATAGGTATAGAAAGGGTATAGTTGAGGTATATAAGGTATAAAGTAGGAAGAAAACCCATCCCTCGTGGTTTTGTCCTTATTTTATTCATTTCTATCTTCATGTATTAGGTTTTAGGGTAGGTTCTAACCACACAATTCCTCGCCTAAATAGTCCTAGAATCACCATTTCATCATATACTTTGGCTAGACTCTCTCACAGCAAAGGGATCGCCTCAAAGTGGATTCACATCGTAAAGGTATGACCCTGAGTTTCAAAGAGACTTACATCTCAATAACTTTATTGTTACTCTCCGCCTATTCAATTCCATCTAGTCTTTTATTCTTATTTTGGGTCTGATCCTCACCCATGCGGGCCTTGTTAGCACCTTTATGTCCTTAGGGATACTAAACTGGTGTGCCATGCCCATATGAAGGGAAATCCCATTTTTATTCTATTTCTCCTCCATAAATCTATTTGTAAACTGAATTGAATTTTTTCCCGGGACCAGATAGGACCCATACGGGTCCTCCATACTCATAACGGTCCTCCCCAGCACCCTTACGTGTACTGGCCCCAGGTAGAACCCAAAGTTTCCCTTTTAATTAGTAAAATCAATCCAATCTCACCATTTTCCATGCGATCATTTTCACTAATAATCTGGTAAGTCAACCCACAAAAGTTAAAATGTGTTTTCATAACAAAATACTCCGAAAACAAGTTATTTCTCTTCGTTCCTAGAAGCCATCACGGCACTATCGATCGCAAAACCGCCATGCTAACATAATCACATTTTTCCTATCAAAATGTTGACTTATGATGTGCTATAAATTGTGCTAATCTTTGTGGATATAGGGGAATTTATTTCATTTTTTATAACTTAGAACAAATCTATAGGTTCTTTTGCAATTCCCTCATTTTCCCCAGTTGTAATTTTTATTCCCCTATTTATTATTTTGTCTTATTGTAATTTGTAAACGCATGTAACGAGTGTGAAAGAGTGTAGAAAAATAGGATTTCCGTAATAATTCCTCAAATGATGAAAATAAAACGGTTTTATGCAGTGAATGTAATTTTGAATTAACTAAATGAGAAATAAATGACTCATCTGATACCCGAATCTCTGATCCAAAAGGTATAAGTCTCCCACCCAATGAGAACCATACCAAAACTCTTTCCCAAGTAGACAACTTGGGTGGCAATTCTATCATTTGTATTGAGTTTAGGTCTCGATTCTTTTATTCATAAAATTTGCTAAAATGTGCAAACTTGAGCTAAATGGTTTCATCACGGTAGGCGCCATGGGAGACCCACACATCATCAACACCTCACATCAATGGTATAAGATATCAACTCAATCAGAGGCCACAAAGCACATTGATGTTTTTGAAGAAAATTTCCTAAGGAATCAAGTGCAAATATTGAGTGCAAATGTAACTGGGCTAGATAGGGAACTAGCTTTGATGAAGGAGGATTTTAGAAGGAAACTCGAATCTTCAAAGCAAAGAAGAAATTCCAATCCATCCTCCAGAAGAAATTCAAAAGCCCCAAGATAAAAGAAATCCCAGAGGTAGCCTCGAGCTCAAAAACACAATGCTTCACTAGGACGAAGAACTCAAACTCAGAGATACACATCAGCTTAAAAAGGAAAGGCTAAAGTGGTCTATGATGATCAACCCATTAAGCAAAAGAGAAATTATAGAGCAGAAGTTGCTCCTTTAGTCAACTACCAGATCCAAACCAAACAATCCAATCTAGATCTAGCCAAAGTAGGGTATTCTAGAGATTATGGGAAGAAGGATCTCCAAAAGATTGAGGAGAAACTTAAGTAGAACAAACAAGTTGATGGGTGCAGGTTTTGCAGAGCAAATAGCCATATGAATAAAAGGTGTAGGTTTAAAAATGGTTGTTATGATATTTATCCTTGGCCTAAATTGGTTGATAACTCGAAAGGACCCAAATCTGATTGGGTACCCAAACCCAGTTGATCCATTTTGCAGGTATGCCTTGGATCCACAAAAGATCAACAAACATGGTAAATTGATAGTGGGTGCTTAAGGCACATGACTAGTAATGAGAAGGCCTTGATCACTTTAATATAGAAGAAAGGGGGGAAAGTAAGCTTTAGAGATAACTAAAAGGGACAGATTATTAAGCATAGAACAATCAGATTTGAGTTAAAGATGGAAGATGTTTCACTAGTTGATGGACTGAATTTCAACCTATTAAGTGTTGCACAACTTTGTGGCAAAGGGAGAAAAGTCACCTTTAACTCCGGAGGCTACTCAATCTTTGATTGTAAGTCAAATCAACTCATTCTTTATGCACCTACAGTAAACAATGTCTATTCTGTTATCATTAAAAATGAAGAGAAGAATATATACTTGGTGTCTAAAGAAGAAGAATCATGGTTTTGGCACCAGAGGTTGAGACATGTAACCATGAACCTCCTGTCCAAACTAGCCAAAAAGGAATTGGTTGTGGGTTTGCCTAAGGTTGCTTTTGATAAGGATCACATATGCACTGCATGTCAATTAGCTAAACAATATAGAAAAAGTTTCCCTTCCATCTCCTATATACCCTCCAAGAGAGTTCTTGAACTCTTACACATTGATCTCTTTGGTCCAATCAAACCAATTAGTTTAGGTAGTAGAGAATACACTATGGTCATAGTGGATGTATATTCTCGCTATACCTAGGTTGCCTTGCTAGATAGCAAATATGAAGCCTTTAACCATTTCTTGAAAATATTCATTTAAATAGAAGTAGAACAATGCATAAGCATTGAACGAATCAGGAGTGATAATGGAGGAGAATTCAAAAATAAGCAATTTGCTGAATTATGTGAATCCAAGGGCATTGGGCATAACTTCTCTACACCTCATACACCTCCACAAAATGGGGTTATTGAAAGGAGAAATAGAACAATAGTTTAAATAGCTCGAACAATGCTAAATGAGAATAGACTGTCTAAATACTTCTGGGGTGAGGCCGTGAACACTACATGTTACATTCTAAATAGAGCTCTCATTAGAAAGACCATACACAAAATCCCTTATGAAATCTGGAAGGGAAGAAAAACCAAGATTGGCTACTTCAAAGCCTTTAGATGTAAATTCTACATACTAAATGACAGAGAGTAAGCACGAAAATTTGATCCTAAATCTGATGAAGCAATTTTCCTTGGCTACTCAACACATAGCAAAGCTTATAGAGTATATAATAAAAGAACAAAAACTGTGGTAGAGTCAATACATGTAGATTTCGATGAGACTAACCATACAGGTAAGAAATGTAAAGATCCAAATGATATAACTCCAGATGAAGCAGACTCAGAAAAGGCTTAGGATACCTTTCAAATCAAGAAGTATAAGGAAGAGGAGGATGAGCAAACCAAGCTCAACAATGATGAATTCCCAGAAAAACTTCAAGAGATCAACTTCAATGATTAACAAGGACCAGAAGAAGAAGTTGATGTAAATGAAGAACAAGCTCCATAACCACAAAGAGAAATTTGGACTCATAGGAACCATCCAATTGAAGTAATTTTGGACAACATCCAAAATCCAGTAAGAACCAGAGGACAACTCAACAGGATGATGAGCCATGCTGCATTTTTCTCACTCATTGAACCAAAGAAGTTTCAAGATGCAGAAGGAGATGAAAGCTGGATGATGGCTATGCAAGAAGAGCTGGATTAGTTCACCATAAATGATGTCTGGGATCTAGTACCTCCACTAGAAAGAAAATCAATTATTGGTACCAAATGGGTATTCTAGAACAAGCTAGATGAATCCATAGTTGTGGTGAGAAACAAAATAAGACTGGTTGCTCAAGGTTATAATCAACAAGAAGGAATTGACTTTGAGGAAACATTTGCAGCAGTGGCACGATTGGAGGCAATCTGAATCCTATGTGCTTTTGCATCATTCATGGGATTCACCATATTCCAAATGGATGTCAAAAGTGCATTTCTGAATGGAGTCATTCAAGAGGAAGTATATGTCAAGCAACCACCTGGATTTGAAGATTCAAAGCATCCGGAGCATGTGTACAAGTTGAAGAAAGCCCTCTATGGACTAAAGCAAGCACCAATAGCTTGGTATGAGAGACTCACTTCATTTATCATATCCAAGGGTTACATCTGGGGTAAAGCAAACATAACACTTTTCATCAAGAAGAAGATGGGTGATGTCATTCTTGTTAAAATTTATATAGTTGACATTATCTTTGGAGCAACTGATGAAAAGATGTGTGAAAAGTTAAGCACTCAAATGCAGAAGGAACTTGAGATGTCAATAAGAGGAGAACTAAATTTCTTCCTTGGTCTTCAAATCAAACAAAGTCCGGATGGGATCTTCATAAACCAGTCAAAGTATACCAAGGAGATTCTAAAGAAGTTTGAGATGGACAAGAGCAAGCTAGTGTTCACTGTGAGCACGGTCTGTCCTAGGCTTGATAATGTCCAAGACCTTTTTGGGAAATGCCAAACTGGTACTAATGAAGATCACGTTTCGTCCTAAAATCTTGAAAACCCTTCAAAGAATAAAAAATAGGACACCATGAAAGGTTGTGTCGATCGATGCTCATTGGCCCCCAACTTGCATCGATTGACGGTCCCTATTGCGACGATCGATGATGATAGGTGTCAATTCTCCCTGATGACTCATTAAACCTACAATCGTGACTTAATGGGGCTACCATTGCTAAAGTTGCGTCGATCAACACAACCCATATGTGTTGATTGACGCTTATAAGGAATCTAGACCTAATGACAAGATAAAGTTATTCTGACAAAATTTGCGTCGATCGACACTCCCATATGTGTCAATTGAGGCTTCTAAAATTTATATAAAAGGAAAGTTTCACCCAGCCATTTCAAAAGAGATCGATGGCTTGTATCTACTAGAAATAGAAAGTTTCTAAGGCTATTTCTCATTACAAGTCCTCATAATATATAGCCCATACCAAAAATATCCCAAAACTATACCAAGGTATAGAGACCCCTCTCAAAAAAAGATTTTAGCCAAAAAGCTATTCACAAGCTCCCAAACACTCAAATAAACCCACTATAAAATTCCCCGAGGTTATCTCCATGGAAATCTTGAGGAAATCCAAAGCAAATGCATTCTAGTTAGTACCAGACCTTCTAGTCTCCCAGAAGCCAACAAAGGGTAAACTGAGGGTCAAGTATTATCTTCAACCATGCATTCTTAATCACCACATGAGGTAATCAAATTACACTAGGCCCTACACTCCAAGGCCTGCAAAGGTCATATCTCTCAACTCAATCCTCAATCCTCTTTGCTTATTGAGATAATAAACAATTTTCAAAATATGATTTATCAAAATTCAAATGACAAGTAACTATTTCATTCGAAACTAGAATCTCTCTTTTATTGGTATAGGAATCGTATCTGGATCAGTTATACCACTAATGTCCCAGAAGAGTTGATCTGGGTGGCGACTCTAATATTGTATAAAATAGGTACCCTGCTCCTACAATAAAAGGCTAATCCCCAAAGGAGTCCTCGACCCCTTTGTCTAGTTGGAAATGCCAAGTATGTTCACACATACAATGAGCCCCGCACTCTAGCATCGACTTCCTTCATTAAAACCCAAAAGTCCCGCATTGGCTATACCAGTCCAATCATTGAACCAAAAGAGTCTTAGAAAGTTCGCCCGCTCACAGTAGCGACTCTACTGGGGATTCACTCTTTTTATAATTGGTTTTCCCAAAATCAATTAAAGGTGAAATAATGAAAGTCATTTCAATTTGGAATTATTAAGATCTACTACGTAGCATTTGCATATATCCACACCCGAAACCCTAGAGTTCTCAATGACGTGTCCCTAGAACTTGACTCAAGTTCATATAGGGGCACAAAGTTGGGAGGCACTAGTCATGCATAGTATAACATAATCTAGCTGGCTTGACTAAGTTCACTAGGTTTGAGTATATTAAATGTGGAAAACATGCTCCTGAATTCGATTAGGGTTCTTGAGTTCAAGTATATAATGCACGATTACCATTAGTTATAACCCTATCGGACTTAACCCAGCATATAGCAGTGTAACCATAGAAACTTCCCCTAGGAATATCCAATGATTTTCTTAAAATCACAAAAGAGAGTTTGTCCTCGCCTGCCCTAGGTTGGTAATAGAGGAAAGGCCCCTCACCTAGGGAAGATACTCACCACCATGGAGTAATAAGGTTGGAAGGGAGAGTTAAAAATTACAAGTTTACCTGCTCAAACATTACATCACACATGCACCGCTAACCATGATTTGCGTGCAGCCATAACATAAAATAGTCATATCATACAAATGCACCATCCTGCATACCCCCGATATTAAGTGATATCACCCTAGAAAAGCCGCTCCTAAAGCACACCATCACGAATACCCCTGGTATTAATCGATATAATCCTAGAAAAGCTGCTTCGTGTATACCACCGGTATTAAGCAATACGACCCTAGAAAAGACACTCCTAGAACACACAATCGCACATGCCCCCTAGCTAAGTGACATAATACAGCATTGCACAACACTCACACATCATGGACAACATGCATACACACATCTCATAAATAATGCTAGAAATGTCCATACCCTCATTCATCATGCGTAAGGGCATACACTAATCCACTTTTTTTTCCTACAAGACTAGAGCTGTCTGTAGTACTATTCCCACTAGCACCCAAAAAGAAGCAGCCTCAAAGAAAGGCGCCCGAAGAGGCAGATTCTGACGAACTCACACTTACAGACCAAGTTGATGAGATGGCCGATCACCAAAAGACAATGCTCGAGGCATTCCAGGACATGATCCTCTCTAAGGATTTTGACAAAAAAGTTTGAAGCTGTCATAAATAATATAAGGGCCGGTAGAGTTTCAGGCTCTGGCTCGGATGATAAAGTCACAGAAATCGAGAAGAAATTCTCAGATTTTGAAGAAATGCTCCCCAAGCTAAAACATATTACGGAGCCCTCCAGCACCAAATACATAGATCCGCAAAAATTTGAACTCTCCATACCGAAGCCATTACTCGCTAACTTCGTTATGCCCTACGTCCCACTGTTTGATAGCACAGGTTCCCCCAAAGCTCACATTGATGGGTACCTAAGCATTATGATGAGTATGGGCATTCCCAAACCAACTGGTGAATCTATTTCAAACAACATTGCGAGGTCCTATTATAGATTAGTACGTGAGGATGTCCAGCAAAGTAAAATCAAGCTGGAAGTTTCTTAGTACCGCCTTCATTGAAAATTATACCCATAATGTCCGGGTGAAAATGACCTTGCAAGACCTAAAAAAAGTCCGATAGGGTATCAATGAGCCCTTTGAAGCTTACTATATCAAGTGCATCGCTGTTCAATCACTGGTGGATGGCGCCTCGAAAATGGATGCCCTGATTATCGAATTGGTAGATGGATGTAATCCAAAGTTCCGAGAAGAGATAAAAATGAAAAAGTTCCACACTTTTGGTGACATTGTGGAATATGCTAAAAGAACTGAAAAATACGATGAAGAAGAGCGCATAAGGCAAGAGGAGGCGGCCTCTTACACTAAAAATAAGTTGTATTGGTCCATGTGCTTATTTATTTATAGTCAGAGGGGGGTGAATGACCCTTTTTCATGGAAATTCCAGACTTTAAAAAGTCTTGTATAGCGTGTTTGATTTTTGATCCGGATCTACAGGTTCCAGAAAATGCTGATATAAAATGAGATGCACAAAAGTAAAGACTTAAGGTAAAGGAAATCAAACACAAGAGATTTTATAATGGTTCGGCCCTACCTACATCCAGTCCTTATAGGTTCCTTCCTCTGAGTTGTCCACTACTGTAATTCCTTTCCAACTAGCAGGAATTAAGCCTTACAATTTGTCTCCAGATGGTAACCCCTTTTTCGGAAGTAGGATATACCACTAGAAGCACCAACCCCTAGCTAAGTCCTTTCACTTTAGTAGGATATACCGCTTAAAGCTACCTAAGTATAAGCTGAGTCCTATAGGGAGATACTGCTTAAAGCACTAACTCTAAGCTAAATCCTAATCTTGATACTTCACTCAAGTATGAGATCTTTTACACCTTGTTTTCTATAAGGTTTGGGGTTTTGAACTCTTTAAGTTTATAATGTCACTTGAGAGCTCTTAAAAAAACATATTTGAAAAAGTGTAGTTTTTGGGGGGATTTTAGTTCACTTATTGAATTAGCTTGAATTCTCTTTTGTAATAGCTTCTTGTGAAATCAACTAACACCTTCTCAACTTGTAAAGCTTCCCTTTTGTAGGCTTTGATCATAAATGTAGTCGTTGTGAACCATTGAGGTTGATCTTAAATCTTTATCGTTGATTAGGTATGATGTGGCGCATCTGGAGCCATTAATCAATCCGATAGACTAAATAAATGTCCCGTTTGAATTTTTGGGATTAAGGCTGAAAAGTTATCAGTGATCATTTTGTTTTGTATTTTAGTGAATCGCTTACCTTTATGCTATTTGCATTTTGTGTGAGCTCCACGCGCCATTCCCATTGGTCTATGTCAAAAAGGTTGTTATCTTTTTCTCTTTCCCATATCAGACCTTTTGTTCATTTCTGAAATTTGTGCTAGCTGTCTCTTTTCCAATCTTCAAGGCAAAAGGTACTTTGACTTTAGAGCAAATATGGAGGAAAACAAGATTTTAAATAATTTCCCTTTGCCATGATAATTGAGTAATCCAGATGTCTTCATAACTTAATTTATCAAGATACTCTTCAATCAGTCTTCATGTTTGGGATGCTGTTGTGAGAGGTTAAAAGTTTGTTTCCTTTCCAAACTTCAACCAGACGCTTTCCTTGTGAACTTAGGTGTTTGAAAATCTTGAGTACTTGTGATTTTGTTTTCTTCAAACCTGATTTGGATATTCCTTTGGATTGGTTCTTTCAAATCATTGTTTCCCAACAAGTCGTACAATAGAGTGGCTCCACCACAATCGTACTACCCAAAACCTTCCTATGCTAAAAGGGAAGATAAGAAAATGGAGGCTATCATCGCCACAATCGCCCCAATGCCTCCTCAACCAATCCCTCCATGGAATGAATCACTGTCCTAGATATTCACTAAACTAAGGAAGGCTGAGGTCATGCAGAATTGAAAACCTTCCTTGTCCCCAACTCAAGCCGATAGGGACAAATTTTATGCATATCATGTGGTAAAAGGACATAGAACTAATGAATGTATTTGATTGCTACGAGATCTCTAGAAGATGGTTCAAGAAGGAAACCTAGAAGAGCTAAAATGGAAGCCAAGTACTCAAAATAATCCACTTCTGAACTTTAGATCTCCCATTAATGCTATCCTTCCTTATGAAGATGATGATGGTGGAAGGGATAACTCCCAGTTCGACCCCAGTTTTGGGATAAATGACATTGAGTGGGAAATCATAGAGATAGACAGGGTAGACACCTGTACAAGAGAGTTATGGGAATCTGGGAAGCTTATGGCTCTAGCAATGGAGGATCTCAGATATAAAGGAAATACTGGCACAGTCACATTCTTGGAGCACTTCTATGCCCTCTTAGTAAAGTCCAATATTCCGCCCTTCCCATACTCCTCATAGGAGATGTGATAGACTGGTATCTTTCCCTATCACCCAGGTAGGTATGGGACTCAGTGGAGCTAGAGCACTAATTTTTGGAAACTTTCCCTAGCGACAGGATTAGGATCTTTCAAGAATCCCTCGCTACGGGATATCACACCATATATCTTATCGAACAAAAAGAGGCCCTTACATACGAATGGTGGCAATCAAGCGATACCACAGTCCGCTTGGCGGAACTGAGGGCAACAAGACTTATAGACATTGAGGATGATAGGATAGAAGTTGAGCTGGATCTCGTAAGCCTCCTTAACTCATTCCACCAACTAAGCCATACCATGTCCTTAATCATGCTGGCTACCCTCCTTGATGGCAAAACTGCCAATTGGTACGACAATATAACATTTGAACAATATTTGGATCTTTTTTATGTAGGCGCCAGTCTTGCGCACACCTTTACAATGCATTACTCATTGGACTTGGTGCTAAGTTGAGAATCGACCACCGAAAGCAAGCCTCATCTAGGCAACGAGAAAAAGGCACTAAATCAGTACCCTGCGAGACATTATTCATTAATGCCATCTTAGTCGATGAAGAAGAGGAATAGGGACTGGGTAACTGAGATGAGGACCCTGGTTTTGATGACAGCCCTATATTTGATGAAATGCATATGGTCAAAAGGGTGTCGGCTTACAAAGATGAACTTAAGTCACAGGGTCTCCTTTGCATAGTCGATTGGGAAGGGAATGAGACCAGGTCATTAGGGGAATCTAACCCGATTAAATTCTTAAGATGGTTCCTCCAAACTTTAGAGTAGCATCCTAGGAGCACCGACCATGTTTCCTACATTCCTGGTCGATCAGGGCCAAGTCTGGTATTTGCCGATCATTCCTCACAGATGATGGGATTGGCTACTAATGTATAAGAAGTTCATCCAAGCATTTGCTCCTCACATGTAGTTCTTCAGGAATGATGACGACTCCTATTCGTGGGTCCTTCCACCTTCCCCCGAGTGCATTCACTTCGAGCCCCGTTTATGAGAGGTATATAAGCATGCTCGAGGACGGGACCATGCACATGATTCGCCGTACCACCATCACTATGCTCACACAATGTCCAGAGATGCTAGGGCTACATAGGTTCGAGGAATATGCGCCTCACTTGAATCCTCACATTGAGGTGGGGGAGAGTAGCAGAATTCCTGATGAGTAGGACAAGTCGCATTAATAGGTCGAGCCGTCGATTGAAAGAGTTACGCCTCCCGAGCCACCTCATACAACAGAACCTATCTATTCACAAGTAGAGAATGACCATGAACGTGTTTAACCGGCTTTGTATTCTTCGATAGAAAAAGAGTTTGCTCACTTAAGACCAGATCACCCAATGTAAGGCAACAATCTTGTTTATCCAAGCAGCACAATTTATACTGGTCCTCAACTTTAGGCACCCAAGCCGATTTACTTCCGAGACTCACCACCAGAAGGGATTGTAGATGCTCAACCATCCCCACATTGTCATCTAATAAGGGATGAGTTGCAGGGGATCATGGATGGAACCCCACAGAACTCAAAACGATCGAAATGGGAAATCTGACGGAAAGGCTAGTTTTCCAGAGGATCCAATAAGAAAATAGAGGACCTTCATGGCAAAGGATGCCTCAATCTGGCACACCTATTAACCACATTTGCGAGCATTCAAGACGACTAAAGATTCTACAGGCGGCTGAATGCAACCCACCAATCGCCTTTGCTTAGGAAGCTACCCATGGGACTATGATCTTTCCTAAACTACCACCCGAGCTCGGGTACAATGGAAGTGGACATCCTCGAATCTACCTCGCCATATTCCCGAAGGTGATGAATTCAAGTAACGAGCATTACCATCATTGACACGAAATTTTTGGCACCATCCTTAACGGGAGGGCATTGGAGTGGTATAATTAAACTTAGAATAATCTAGCCATGCATTGCTATGACTTCTTCTAGGGTATCCTAAGTCAAGCATTCCTCTATCACTTTACCATGGAGGAACCAAATAAAGGGCCAAGGGAAGATCAGCCCAGAATAGAGCCATACCCCATAGACGGACCCGTAGCCTGGGCTTATCCATTCTTTACAATAGTACCCCGACCAGAAATCATGGAAATATTGGATGAATTGGTCCTGGCTTGGTTTGATATTGTTAATATGATCAGAGGAAATGAGTCGCAGGAACATGTAATAGATGAGATCCTTCAGGCAAACCCCACCATAGCTTTGCTGACAGATGTTCATTGCGAGCCACGAGGCATAAAACCCCCAATTCTACATCCTACTAAGCCTATACAGCTAAGGGACATTCCATTGGAGGAAGATTTTGACGAGTTTGCAGTGTTTAAGCCCGAGGGCACCTCCAAAGCCCGACCAGAGCACATTAACCATGTCACCTGAAGCGGGAGAGTTTATCAACCACAAATCCAAGTCAACCCTAGCCCCGTAAGTACTCCACTGGTGGGCCACTCAATAAAGGAAATTTGCACCCTTGTGGTAGAACAACTGATAAATACACCTATCAAATGAGTGTCCGGGATCTCTTATGAGGATCTTAGGTGCACAGGAGAGCCATCGTCTAGAAGTTAATGGAAATGGAAGCACTGTCATTGGCCTCGACAGTGGAAGTATGCTCTATAATTGGACCTGGGACCCCTGCCAAGTCCCTTGACATTGTCTTTTCTGCCATGGATGTGCCAATCGACGGACCACACCACAACCAAGCCTTGTACTGAAAAATTGAGATCCTAGACCGATTAGTGCCTTGTGTATTGGTTGATGATGGTTCCACGCTTAATGTCTATCCATGAAAGATCCTATCAATCCTAGGACTGAATGAAAACATGCTCCAAAAGTTTGGGATGGTTATTAAAGCATTTGACAAATTAAAAAGATCCGTCCTAGGAACATTTGAAGCAATGGAAAAGGTAGGGGAAGTCGAGTCTCTCATGACTTTCACCATCATCAGCATTCTTGTCATATTCTCCCTACTACTCGGCAGACCCTAGTTCCATGCACTGGTTGGTGTTCCCTTCACCTTACATTAGAAGGTGAAGGTCCTTTATAAGGGGAAAACAGTAACCCTTGAGGTTAATGAGGAATCCACCGTGGCTGCCATACGTGCCACCCTAGAATACATAGGCAGATTTCTCATGGCCACCATAGGGAAAGATGAGAAACCAACCCAATGGTCTGAATGGGTGAAGAATTACATGGGTCGATGCTTAGCTCCAGGAGCTAGTCTAGGGCATAAGAAGAGGGTCCTTCTAAATTTAAGTTCGAGGTAGGCTCCTATAGCCCTTCCAAAATCGATTATCGAGGTAGGGGACGACAAAGATCATGGTCCAAAAGATGCCAAATGTCCACGATCTTTGTTTGTTCCGGGGAGGTCTTATACCAAGGGGAACTAGAGTTAGTCAAAATCGAAGAAGGAGAGGTGCCCGGCTTTGAGATATTCTTCGATGTCGTGAACTTCAAAGATCCTAACTTTGGAAGGCAAGTAGAGAAAAGGAAATCCTCATCTGAAGAAGAAACCCCTAAAAGAAAAAAGACTGCAAGTCCACCAAGACAGTCAAACATCAAAGAACTGACAGCAAGATTAGCCAAACTGATGGAGTCCTATCTCGAGGAAAAGAAGGCTGAATCAAAGCTGCAGGAAGAAGGATTGATAGAATGGATAAGATAATATCCGAGCTAACTCAGCTTATGCTCAAAGGGAAATCCAAGATTGAAGACACAGCTGCCAGCAGCAGCACGGGAGCTCTGAATAAGGAAGCTCATGTTCCGGAAGTTGATAATGATCTTTCAATCTCTGATGTTTTTGAATTAAACAACTTGTATGATGAAATTGATAATGGCAATAAAATGAACGACTTTGCTTATTTGTGTGGTGCTTTTGATCACATGCATTAATCTCATCATGCATCTAATATTTTTAGTATTCATGATTCTCCCACAAAAGAAACAAATTTAGGAACCGAGGATGATCCTAAAGTGGTAACAATCTCGAATGACCTAAGTCTCGAGCTTGAGGCAAAATTAGTGGAAGTACTCAAGTCTCACGTAAGAGCGTTAGCTTGGTCCTACGATTACATGCCCGGAGTTCATAGGGCCATTGTGGAACACAAACTTCCCACTGACCCAAAGATCTGACCAATTAAACAAAAAATGCAAAGATTGAGACTGGAATGGGCCGAGAAATTCAAAGAAGAAATAACCAAGCAGATCAAAGTCAAATTCCTAAAAGTCATGGAATATCCGGAATGGTTAGCAACATAGTACCCATTGCAAAGAAAGACGGGAGGGTCAGGGTCTGTGTTAATTTCCGTGACCTCAATAAAGCCTTGCTGAAATATGACTTTCCCTTTCCCTAAATAGATGTACTAATCGAAAGTGCCGCCAGGGCGGCCATGTATTCTTTCATGGACGGCTTCTCATGATACAACCAAATATTAGGGAACATCATCGACAAGTTCAAAATAGCCTTCATCACTGAATGGGGAGTGTACTACTATAAAGTCATGTTGTTCAGGCCTAAGAGCGCAGGGGAAACTTACCAAAGGGCGGTGACCACTTTAATTCACGACCTATTCCATAAAGAGGTTGAAGTATAAGTGGACGATATGCTCGTAAAATAACCAACCCCCGAAGAGCACCCAATTATGCTCAATCGCTTTCTCACCTGGGTAGAGAAATACAACCTATGACTAAACCCAAGGAAGTGCATCTTCAGAGTAACCTCCAAAAAATTACTTGGTCATATAGACAGCTAACAAGGCATATAAATCGACCCAAATAAAGAAAAGGCAATCCTCGATATGCCTGCACCTAAAATCGAGAAAGAGGTCAGAAGCTTCTAGAGGTCACTACAATACATCAACAGATTCATCACCAAACTAACCATTGTTTGTGAACCCATATTCAAACTCCTCAAAAAGCAACAATTAATCACCTGGAATACACGGTGCTAGGAAGCCTTCGATAAGATCAAGTCATACTTGTCCAAACTGCCAGTAATAAAACCTCCTATGCCAGGAAAGCCCCTCACTCTGTATCTAGCCATTGAAGAAACCTCGATAGGAGAAATGCTTGTGGAAGAAAACGAGGACAAAAAGGAACACGCCATTTACTACCTTACTAAGAAGCTCCTAGAGTACGAAACCCGATACACCGTAGTTGAGAAAACCTGCGCCACCATGGTATGGTTGACCAAAAAACTTAGACACTACTTTCAATCCTATAATATTCAAGCCATTGCAAAGGTAGACCCCATGAAATACCTTTGTCAAGCACACTCTTTGGCCGGGAAGCTATCCTGTTGGATGTTGCTCCTATCAGAATTCGATATCAAATACGTCACCAAGAAAGTAATCAAGGGATGGGTTGTGGCAGAATTTCTGGCCAACCAACAATTGGAATCTGATTACATGGAGAACCTCTAGTTCTCAGAAGAATAGCTAGCTACGACATCAAGTGAATCCCGAAAATGGACCATGTTCTTCGACAGGGAAGTAAATCGTAAAGGAGCCGATTTAGGTGTCATAACTGTCTCCCCTGAAGGAGGATTAATCTCGCTCTCCAAAAGACTTGAATTCCTAGGACCAATAATGGTGCCGAATAAGGCATGTCTGTTAGGCCTAAGTTCGTCTCTCACACTAGGGGTAGAAGAAGCAGAAGTCATTAGAGACTCTGCCCTTGTCATCGAATAAGTAGTAGGTGACTGAGAAGTCAGAGAGGAGTCACTTCAACCATACCTTGAATCCAATTGGATAAAGGTATCTCTCTTCAAGAAATGCAAATTTCGACATGTATTGAGGGAAGAAAATCAAATGGTAGAGTCGTTAGCCATGCTGGCCTCTATGTGGGAAAACCCTGAAAAGCAACCCATGAGATCCATAATAGTGGAAGTCACGAACACCTCGTACTATCTCACCTCGGTCACATAAATCTCTGTTGAGTAAATACCCTGGTATAGTGACATATCTCAATACCTCAAGGACGCTACCCTCCCAACTGGCGCTACAAATGCCGACAAGACCACTTTACGGGAGTTGGTAGTTTAGTTTAAGCTCATCAAGGGGCAATTGTTTCAGATTTCCTCTAGCAATATCCTTCTCAAGTGCCTGGGGCAAGCAAAAGCTGACAAAGTCATGAGGGAGATACATGCAGGATCATGTAGTCCCCATATAAATGGGGTAATGCTGGCCAAGAAGATACAATGAATGGGATACTTCTGGCTAACCATGACAACCAATTACACAAGCTTAGTCATGAAGTGCCATGAGTGCTAAATTTACTTTAACATCAGTCACCTGCCACCAGCCGAGCAGCAACACTTGGCTACCCTTTGGCCCTTCTTGGCTTGGAGCATCGACATTATAGGAGAAATCAGGCCATCCTCAACCAACGATCACAGATTCATTATAGTAGCTGTGGACTACTTTTTGAAATGGATTGAGGCTGAATCCTATATAGGAATTACTGCCAAGAAGATGGCGAAATTCATTTAAAGGCATATCTTTACACGATACAATGTGCCTCTTCATATGGTGTCTGACAACAGAGTACAATTCTAAGGTGAAACCGTAGACCTACTAGAACAGCACAACATCAAACACCATTGCTCATCACCATATCTCCCTTAGGCCAATGGGGCGGTGGAAGCGACCAATAAAGCTTCGAAAAAGATTCTATCCAAAATGGTAGTTACTCATCGAGATTGGGCTGACCATATCCCTTTTGCTCTATGGGGCTATCGGACCAGCGTTCAGACCCCAATAGGACAAATGCCTTTCTCTCTAGTATACGGGATGGAAGTAGTTCTTCTCGTAGAAAATGAAATCAAATCACTCTGTGTAGCACTCTAGCCAAAGTTACGTGAGGATGAATGGGCCAGATCTCATTATAAAATGCTCAACACTATCGACGAAAGGCACCTGCAGGCCCACGATAGCTTAGGAATGTACCAACAATGGATGGCTTGAGCATATAATAACCAAGTAAATAGAGTCGACACACCTCTCAAAGCTAGTGACCTCAAGTTAGAACAGGTCAAATCCACTCACACTGATCCCAGAGGTAAATTTCCCCTAAATTGGGAAGGTCCGTACATGATAAAACAAGTTCTTAGTAAAGGGACCATAAAAATCATGGATATAGACAGAAATAAATTAAAAAATCCCATCAATCGGGATAAGCTCAAGTTGTATTGCATTTGAAGGCCGATTTGAGATAAAAGGAAAAACACGTTGAAAAGTCAATGAAAACAGAGATATTATCCCACAATTTGTATCTTTATAAAACCATGAAAGCTGAAAATGAAAGCTATAAGATGAAATGAGATGCTTTAAAAAAAAGCACGCATACATTAAAGCAAAACATTCATGCCTGAACTAAATTCAAGGCTTTATTACAAAACACATAACATAACTTAATGGCTAGGACCTGCCGCATAATAACTATAGCGGTGAGTAATTTTAAGCCTATCTGCTCCTGTAGGCGCTACCCTGATGGCAGAAAGCCACTCCAGATATGTCTCTCCGAGTGACTCATTAAATGGCACCTCATAATTTATGACAACCAACGTGCGACTCTCCCACTTGGTATCAACTTGGTCCAGCCACAAGGGCCCCCAGGGTTTTGCAAATGATGCAGAAACATACTCGGGCACGAATTTGGGATGACTATACTGCCGCCTGAAACGCTCCAGGAAATAATAAGACACTCGCATTAAGTCCAACAACTAGATGCCCCTGGGATGGTCTAGGTAGTCACCTCATCAATCTTCCACTAAGGGTATACCTGCCTAATATCCCTCTCTGTCATCCTCTTCAAAAAATACAACCATTCACGCGAAGATTGATTCCTGTATCAACTAGGTTGCATCCCTCGGCTCCAAAAAGCCTTCGGGGCATAAGAGCTAGGTTGCCCGGCTTGTTCCCGAATGACCTTCAAATGTTTTATCAACCATATCTGTCATGAAGAAGAACTTTCAACAAATGAAATAAGCAAAGCATTCAAAAAGAAAAAAAATAGTATACCGGAAGGAGGAGCCTACTACCTCCTACTGCCTCATCTCTACCCAAGTGAATGGAATCTATGTAAGCGAAAGTTTCAGCTAGAACCACAGCCATGGGAGACAACCCATCCAGAGTTTTTTGAATCATGAAAATTAATAGAGGACTATAGACCCCGTTGTCTAATTCACATAAAAAACTTCCCATAAGCAGCGCAGTCATGACATGCTCCCAACTCCGATAGCTAGTAGGGATAAAGAAACATATCTCCAAAGCCAGCCCCAAAATCAACTTAGGGTGTTCGAGATAGGTGGACATAATTTGATTCCTTTGATGGTTGAAAAGTCTAAGGAAATTCACATCATTTGGCTCCACAGTGACATTATAATTAGGCATTGCGATAGCCTAACTACGAGGGATGTCCATGATAGCGCAGAACTATTCATAGAGCAAACATGATTCTTGATTATTGAAGTGAAACACATGATCGATTGGATCCTACAACCTTAAGGCGCTTTGCAGGAGTGCATCATCCAAAGCAAGATTGTAGTAATGTCGCATATTGAAGAGGCATCCATCTTGGAGCTGATTCTAGTCAGCTGGACTCAGAATCCAGAGATAATCCACCAGTCGCGCTCTGAACCTATCCATGTTGGGTGGACCGTTGATCCATAAAAGTGATAATGGCTCACAAAATTAGCCTCAACTGCATAAGGAAGAGTTCATCTTCAGGACAAATTAACAAGATAATAAAGCTAGCACATCAAAGGCAGGAAAAGAAATCATCCATCCAAAATAAATAGGGCCCCGCAGAACCCACCAATCCACAAAAGAGAAAACCAAAATAATAAAGGGGAAAAAACACACCCAATCCATCCAATGTACAAGACAAAATAGCCATATAGGGCTCACCAGAAAATATATATATGCAAAACTAGCGCCTAACTATCAAATCCTCCTAAATCACTCGAGTAAATGGGATCATCCAGATGTACTCATAGTACCTTACTGCTGTCTCCAACTCCATCCTAGGGTCCTGAACTCGGCACGGCCTGAAGTGGCTACATGAGCAGAGGAATAGATGCAAATGGCAGAGTCAGCGGAAACTAAGGAATCATCCCTACAAAGCCAACCTAACTAAAATGACCAGACATGTAACCTTATGCCTTGTAACCAGATGGGTGATGTGCGTAGCCCACAGGTGGATGTTGCCCGTACTGACCCTGCTGATAACCTGAAGTCCCTAACGGTGAAGGTGCCCGATAACCAGATCTAAGATTGTCCACATCCACTTGAGTGGACAAATCCTGCCCTGTAAACATTCCATACATACATAAGCACACATTCATGCATCCTTATTAAATAGGTAATATCATATCTTACCGCCATTTCAAAGTTGTTCCTAAGCATAATGTTCTAAAAGTCAAAGAGCAGGCGTCTGTCTCTCTTACTAACTTCTCTTGGCACTAGTCAAAGAAAGTAGGCAAAGTCAGCATGAGCAAAATAAAGCACGAATCACAATATTAGACTCACATTGGTCACATTAGGAGGCGTGAAAGTCATGGCCATCCTAGTCGAATCGTCCGCCCTAAAAGGAGGAAAGTAAAATGACAGGTCTGGTCGATAAAATATGGAACCCCATAGGGGCATTGTAATCTCGATGCCCTATCACATGGGAGAAGGTATCACCTGACGTATGTGGGCCCCAAGCCCTCTTACCCTACGGAACAAGACAAGATCAGTCTCCAGGAAATGCAAAAAATGGGTGTAGCAAAGCAAAGATGTACCCCCTAAGATGCGACATGATCCATGGGAGGCCAATCAAGCAAGCACTCAGGCATAAAGCTAGGATACATGCCCTTCTCACCAAACACAACTCTACAGTTTCACCATCTTCCTCCAAAGCATCGAGGTCCTAGGCCAGCTTTACCCAGAACAACCACCTCAGAAGCTTAGGTGGCACCAATCTCTCCTCCAAAGGCTTGTCAAACTATGCTATTCGCTCCCCTAGGTACCACTCCAAAGAAAAGGGACTTTAAAAAATTAGCCACCTCGGCATCATTTCTCCAGCAGCCGCCATGACTCTGCTCCAACCAGAAGCATCCCTCCACAGAGTGTGGATGACCTGCAAGCATACATGTCGTTAAATATCATCGTAAAAAATATATAATAAACCATTACAAGGCATGGAAGCTCACATCATCAAAAGCGAGGTTCTTAATCCTCTTTTAGACATCGAAAGAATCAATGTTCCCCCAAGAAACCAACTAGGTAGGGAAGTGAGGGAAGTAAGGAATGTCTTTCTGAACCTCTTTCAGCTGGGGAAGAATACCCTTCTTGAAGCTCCAAATCTACAAAGAGATGAAACAGAAATGAATGCATGATAAAGCGCAAAAAATAAATTACTTAGAATTAGCTCAAGAACGAGCTTAGAGGATTTTAGATCCAAATTGTGCTTCCTTGCGCAATGGTCCAGGGCCAAGTACAGTTGCCCTAGCGCAGCTCTACCCCAAGCCATTCCCTTGAACTTTTCTAATTTAACCAAAGAACCCAAAAGGTTCAAATTCAAAGCCAAATTACCAATAGGAAATAAGGTATTGGTCAAGTCATACAACATAAAGGAGCGAGCACACTGCTCCCAGGATTTTGCATCAACCGGGGCCCTATTTCTAGGGGTCATCCAATAAAGGTATAAGTCCTTGGTAGGGATTTCCTTACTCTCACTGGTAAACCCCAGTAGCTTTAGCACGAGCGCAGAATCATAGTTGCCCATGTTCAGGGCATAGTTGAGATGATTAATCTCCCCATCAAAATGCAAGCCCGTAATGGCGGCTAAGTCTAGTGGTGTAATAGTATGTTCCATGCATGGTAAATGGAAGGTATGGGTCTAGCCAGATCATCTCCTCAAAATTGGCGACAAGGCCGCACGTGAAAACCGAATAAGCTTTGCTGGGATGAGGTTCTCAATGAATGTACTAAAACCTGAGTGCTCTGAAATACCCTTCACCTCAAGAGAAAGAACTCCCCACTAAGTGACAAGGTCCAAAAAGTTGCCCACACCACGATGATCAACTTTCTACAAAAACAAGAATAATTCTTTATCAAAAGCCATGAAAGGATAGCTTATAGTCATTAAGCAGAAAATTACCAAAATTCACAAAATTGCTTATAGCCAATAAGCACAAAATTGCTAAAAATCATAAAACTTGCTTACAGTCATCAAGCATAAGATTATCAAAAAGTTCTCGCTTATAGTTATTAAGCTACCCAAGTCATAACAAAGTCATCCAAAATACCATCACAAATGCTTATAGTCACTAAGCACAAGTTTATAGCCACTAAGTTAAGCAAGCTTGCAATTATTAAGTTCCTGACCAAAATACAGGAGTTCCTCAAAAGGCTTATAGTCATTAAGTTATCCTAAAAATCCCAAAATTCATACAAAGCAGCAGTAATAAACACGAAATAGAGCCTCATAAGAAATTTTTGCAACTCACAAAAAGTTCTAGAAACTCAATATTCGCGAAAAACAAGTTTCACAGGACATGTGTCGATCGACACTCAGGTGCGTCGATCAACCCTTCTCAGAAATCCATATGTGTCGATCGACACTAGGGCAAAACTCTTAAATTACAGAATATCATACATATAGTTTACAGTTATATCAACTCAACTATGAATCCAACAGGGAAAAATTCCTAAAGAGCATGCCAATTCTAAAGGAAGACTAAAAAGGAAAGGAACTTACCGGGATGCGAGAAAGATGATGCTCAGGCTTAAGGACAAGGGGAATAGCCTTGACCTTCCCTATGCTGTGGAATCTTTGATTCACAGGAAGCTCATAATTATCCTCTGTGACAATAAACGGGATTCGGACCATCTCTCCATGAATATCTACCTCCATCATGGACGTAGAAGCACACTAGACGTTACAATCTTCGTCCACATCATGACAGACGAGAATCAGATGAAAATTGGAAGGAAATAGCAAAAAGGCTCAACATGGCTGCTGTTTTGAATAAAAAACCAGGAAAGAAAATTTTTTGAGTATGCAAGTGTTCTGTTTATAGAAAGACTGCAAAATTCATAGGACTTTCAGTTGCATCAATCGACACATCCCATATATGTCGATCGACACATCCCTTAATACATCTTTTAATGCTAGTAACCACTTGAAATTCAAATTCAAAATTCAAAAGGTTGCATCGATCGATGCACCCCCTTTGCGTTAATCGATGCATATTTAAAAAATAGCTTTTTTGTCTTTTCAGGGTAAAATTGCATTGCCAATTGAGTCCTAATTTCAAAAATTGCATTTTCACATCATGAAAATCGTTTTCTAAAATACTGGCGGACCTAGAAGAGTTTTCAAATGACACACCGTGGGAATCCAAATGATTTTCCCTAGACATTTCCAAAACCCATCAAACATTAATTGATCAAAGGGCCAAAAATATTTTTTTTTTCCAAAAATTTAGTCGATCAAATAATGTTGACTAATTCCCTCAAAATCATGCGCACTCTTTTACTCCCCACACTTACTTTGCGTATGAAAAAACTTTACCTCATCGGTGCAATTTGTTGTATGTGGAGGGTAGCCTATGACCATGGTCCGTCCTAGAGCTGATGATGTCCAAGACCTTTTCAGGAAATCGTAAACCATTAATGACAAAAATTACGTTTCATCCTAAAATCCTAAAAACCCTCCAAAGAATCAAAAATAGGACACGATGAAAGGTTACGTCAATCGACGCTTGTTGGGCCCAAACTTGTGTCGATCGATAGTCCCTATTGATCGATGGGGACACATATTAGTTCTCGTTGATGACTCATCAAACCTACAATCGTGACTCAGTGGGGCTACCACCTCCAAAGTTGCATTGATCAACAAAACCCATATGTGTCGATCGACGCTTATAGGGAATCTAGACCTGATGACATGATGAAGCTATTCCGACAAAAGTTGTGTCGATCGACACTCCCACATGTGTCGATCGACGCTTCTAAAATTTTTATAAAAGGAAAGTTTCACCCAGCCATTTCAAGAGAGATCGACATCTTTTATCTGACAGAAATAGAAAGTTCTTAAGGCTATTTCTCATTACAAGTCCTTGTAATATCAAGCCCATACCAAAAATATCCCAAAACTATACCAAGGTATAGAGAATCCTTTCCAAACCAGATTTTAACCGAAAAGCTATTCATAAGCTCCCAAAGACTTAAATAAACCCACTATAAAATTCCTCGAGGTTATCTCCATGAAAATCTTGATGAAATTAGAGGCAAATGCAGTTCTAGTCAGTACCGGACCTTTCAGTCTCCTTGAAGCCAACAACAGGCAAAATGAGGGTCAAGTATTATCTTCAACCATGCATTCTTAATCACCACATAAGGTAATCAAACTACAGTAGGGCCCATGCTCTAGGGGCTAGGCCCGCAAGGTCGTATCTCTCAACTCAATCCTCTTTGCTTGTTGAGATAATAAATAAAATTTAAAATATGATATATCCAAATTCAAATGACAAGTAACTATTTCATCCAGAACTAGAATCTCTCTTTTATCGGTAAAGGAATCCTATTCGAATTAGCTATACCACCAATTTCTCGGAAGTGTTGATTTGGGTGGCAACTCTAATATTGTATAAAATAAGGACCCTTCTCCCGCAATTAAAAGGCTAATACCCAAAGGAGTCCTCAACCCCTTTATCCAATTGGAAATGCCAAGTGTGTTCACACATACAATGAGCCCCGCGCTCTATCGGTGACTCCCCTCATTAAAGCCTAAGAGTCCTGCATTAGTCCTGCCAGTCTAATCGATGAACCAAAAGAGTCTTAGAAGGTTCGCCCGCTCACATTTACACCTATGGGATCAGATACAGTCCTTTGAAAGGATTGTGAAGGAGAAGAAGTTGACTAAAAGCTTTACAGGGGGATGATTGGATCACTTCTATTCGTGGCAGCTAGCAGACCTGACATACATTATGCAGTTTGCTACTGTGCAAGGTTTCAAGCTAATCCATAGGACTTACATCTTAAGGCTTTAAAAAGGGTTCTCAGATATCTTCTAGGAACTACTGAAATTGGTCTATGGTATCCTATTAATGGTAATTTCACACTGCAAGGATACACTGATGCAGATTATGGTAGAGACATGCTTGAAAGAAAAAGCACATCTGAAGGTTGTCACTTTCTTGAAGATTGCTAGGTTTCATTGTATAGCAAGAGGCAAACCTCAGTAGCTTTATCAACCACAGAAGTAGAATATAGCAGCAGGAAGTTGTATTGCTCAACTCTTATAGATCAAGCAACAATTGGAGGATTATGGTGTTTAAGAAGGATGTATTGAAGTTATGTGTGACGGCAAAAGTTCAATTAATGTGTCAAAGAATCCGGTGCTACATAGTAGGATAAAGCATGTTAATATCAAGCATCACTTCATCAGAGATCATGTTATGAAGAAGGATGTAACACTGGCCTACATTCGAACAAGTGAGCAAAGGGCAGATATCTTTAACAAGCCACTAAGTAAAGATCAATCAAACAAGCTAAGGGAGTCAATTAGAATGTCTAATCCAATTTGAAGTAGAATCCTAAAGATAAATAACAGTTGTTTTGGTCTTCTCAAAACAAAGGAATGAAGGAAGATAAGAAATGAAATATGACTCTAGATCCGAAGGGAATATTGCCAGATAAGCAGACAAAACGGACAAATGGCAGTAAAAGCGTGAAAATGTCAATGTACACATTTTGAATTTCAAACGTTTATTGAGGAGTACACGAGCGGTAAAAAGGTAAAACTGTTTTAAAATTAAACCGTTCCAATTCTCTATTTTAAACGCCATTTATCTCTCTCCTCAATTTTAACTGCCATATCATTAATCTAGTTAACTTTAACTATATTCAGAATACCAAAATATCCTCACTCTTCAAAACTCTATGAACCCCTCAAATTTCATCTTCTTCCTCACGCAAGCAAGTACTCTACTGTTGCTCTGTAATTTTTCCTTCAGATACCTAAAATCCCTTAATCTATATTCTCAAATGGCAAACACTCAAACCAAAACCATCCCTCCTCCTAAAAACATCTTCAAGGATACTGATCTCATGAATGGGGATTTCATTCCTCTCAAGCTCAAAAGCCCAGATATAGTAATCCCATCTGACTATTTGGGTGATAATTTCTTGTTCAGCACCAAAACATACTCCCAACTTTTGAAAGACCAACATCTTAAAGTCTTCCTGAAGATGAAAAACCCCACTTACCAAGCTCTCACAAGAGAATTTTATGACAACCTTATGGTCCATTACTACTTTGATGCCTTCCGGACGACGGTACAAGGGAAAGTCATGATAATCACTCTAGAATTCTTTGTGACTCACTTCCAGATGAAGAATGATGGAGTACAAATAAGAAACGATGGTTATGAATTAAAAGTGAAGTACAATCCCAAGCTATGGCTTCCAGAAAGATTTTTTATGGACAAATGTTCCACTAATTGGCCAGAAACCCCAAGGCTGCTACAATTTATACTGGCAAAATTTATACTAATCCAGAAGGGTTCACTTACCACTACATCATCTTTTTAGCACTGCATTCTCCAACATTGGGTAGAAAGTAGAGTACTAAATATGCCAGTCCTAATAATGCACTTCATAAAGCAACATAAGAACTCCCATGGTGCACTTATCACCAAGATACTCATGGAGAATGGTTTTGACTTATCTGAAAAGGAATCAGTGCAAGGAAAAGCCATTCTTGAGAAAAAAATTCACAAACCAGGCCCATGATGAAGTTTAGGATGAAGAGAAAGCCCTAAGATAGAAAAAGGAAAGATAAGAGAAGTATCGAGTCCAAAAGGCAGGAGGAAAAGTTGAGAAGGCTCCGGCTGCTAAAAGAATAAGAACAACAATGTCCAAGGCCCAAAAGATGATAAACTTGGAGCCTGTAGAGGAAGTTGATGAGGATCAGATGACCCACACCCAGATTATGAAGAAATATCCTGATAAGCCTAGAAGAAGACTGATTAAAGCTACTGCCAGAAAAGGGAAGAGTGTTGTAGTCACTACAAAGAATGTTATTCCAGACAACATTCATCCGAAGGATCCACAATTCAACAAAATGATGGAAGCAATTAAGGATAAACTCAAGGCCAATTAACTGATAAAGGAAGGACCCATAGGCTCTTCCAACACTTCAACTCATATCACTGAACCTATAGTCATCTCCTTAAAGATTTGGATCTTCTCAAAGAGAGTAAATATAGCAAAGAAGAACTATTTGTGTTTAAGGAAAGAACAGAACCACTTCTAGAAAACCTCTTAAATCTAGAAGTAGAAGTCATTGAAGTTGAAAGTCCTATAAAGGCATTTGAAGAGGATGTTGAGGACACTACCAACATTTTTTTATCAAACAGTGTAAGTGAGAGTCATAAGTCCTGAAAAGGCAAATGAAAGAAAGATTGAGGAGAATTCCAATCTTTCAGAAACTATGGAAGGAAGGATAGATGAAACAATAGACCATATAGAATAACAGAACACAGAGGTAACTCTTATCTCTAACTCAAATATTGTTGCTGGAAATGATGATAGGGTTGTAAAAAAATAAGGCAACTTAGATGCAACTCAAAATGCATCTAAGGTAGTTCAGCCTAACCCGGAGATAAATGCTCCAGAGGAGGGAAGTGGTCTGAGACCCACTGAGAACACTACTATAGTGGACTCATAGGGCGAGGTCATTCCAGAGAATAGGGTGGAATAAAGAGTTGAATAACCTAAGAAGACTCAACAACACGAATCCTCAAGCTCCAAGGAGAATGAAACCAAAAGTAGCTCCGAATCTGAAGAAGAATCCTCTTCAGATAGTGAGGTAAAGAAGAAAACCATAAATCTAAAGCCCACTAGAGTTGAGAAGATAAGAATGGCTTGACTCTACTAGAGCAAGCTATCATTGAAGGGCACAGAGAAGATGAGATCAAAAAAAAGCTCCAGGACATATATGCAAAATTGATATCAGTGGAGAAGCTTATACAAGAAAAATCTATGGCTCTGTATCTAAAGGTAGAATTGGGGAAGATAAAGACCACTATGGGAAACATTGAAAAGAAAGTGAATCTATTCCCAATAATAATGGGTCATACTTCAGTTCTGAATTAGCGTACTTCATAAATAATAGAGGCAAATCGCTCTACAACTCAAGCTGTAACCAGAGCTGATAACAATTGCGCAATAATAATGGGTCATACTTCCTCTACCACTACTGACCTAAAGGTTGAACTCAAAGAGTATATTGATAGCAAGTTTGAAAAATTTGAAAAATTCATTTCCTCTACCATCAACTCATCATATGGACTCACTACTCTAACTGATGAGCAAAAGGCATCTAAGGAACTGCTCTCCAAATTTCTTAAGGCTAAGTTACCCAATCTTCTTGAGAAACATATGGAAGATATGAGCGAAGATTTCTAGACCCATATCTCTAGAATTGAAAAGATTATTAACAACTGGTACGAGAGCTTTGATATTGAGCTCTAACACATAAATACAAGCATTCACAATTGCCAAGAAGCGATTATCAAAAACGTGCAATAGCTCTACTCTAGTATGAATCAACTAAGCATAAATGCTCATTCTTCCTCCACTTTTGTTCTGGTTCCCGCTATTCCGACGAGTGTCCTGCTTCCACTTATCCAACACATCGGAGATACGAGCTTCAATGGCTATCAATGCAATCTCACCCTACTCTGGGGTCTGTTTCCCTTCTTTGAGTAAGAAGATAGAGACTATGCCATCTCTATGCACCCTAAATTTTCCAAGTCATATGCTTAGCTTCGGAAGCTAATAAAGCCATTCTACCTCACTCCTACTATCGTTGAAAAAATCATAGAGCAACGAATGGCTGGTAATGCAGACTATACCATTCTCTCCGGTGAGTGGCAGAATAAGTGGGATAAAAGGACCCTTATGGTGATTAACCCTCGAAAGATGCAAATAAAAAGGGGGAGAAGGAAGTTATAGAAGACAAAGAGCATGAGGACATGGAGGAATAGAATTGCTAGCTAGATTTTTTATTAACAAATGTAAATACTTGTTAACAACAATGTATTTTTTTCATCTATGACTTCTGTTCTTGTAATTGCGTGCTTCATTGATGTTAACTATTGTTAATAGCAGAAGTTATATAGTGAAAAAATTACTTCAAAATTTCTTCTAAGTACAACTATCAATTGTACTTTAAAAACTTAGAAGCTTGAATGCAAAAATATTAGGGGAGTTAGGATGCTAGAATTATGGGGGATCAAACTTGTCATTGACTAAGTATCGAGAATCATACTTAGCTCATATTCCCTAAAACTATACTCATTGTACTTAGGTTTTTGTTTCCATCAAATGGGGGAGATTGTTGGGAAATAATGATCCAGAAGAAGATTATCTAAGACATGATTCGGATCAGGTTTGAAGTAAATAAAAATTCTAAGTCCAAGAAGAGCATCCGAACACAATACTGAAGTCAAACAAATCCCTAAGTCCATGAAGAAAGCATCCAATTATAGTTTGGAAAGGAAACAAACTTCTAACACCTTAAACAATAGCATCCAGAGAAAAGAACTGATTGAAGAGCATCCAGTGTTAGTTTGAGTCTGACGACATCAGGAAGACTCAACTATAAAAAAGAGAATATTCAAACATTTAAAATTCCCTCCTCAATTGGTCTGAAGATAACAACCTTGTTAACCTAGACCAATTGGATGGCGCATGGACCTCACACAACTGACAAAGCATGCTGTAATTTGGCAATGCACTATGAGGTATCGATGATGTGTGGGTCTCCCTTGGCACCTAGGTGAGAGGCAGGGGCACTGGGGGTAGGTTGGATTTAGGCATGATGAAACCTTTTTAGTTCAAGTTTACACAATTAGCCAATTTTAATGAATAAAAGAATCGAGACCCAAATCTCGATACAAATGATAGAGTCTCCACCCAAGTTGTCTACTTGGGAAAGAGTTTTGGTACGGTTCCCATTATGCGGGAGACTCATACCTTTTCGATTAAAGATTTGACTATCGAATGAGTCACTTATTTCTCATTTAGTTAATTCAAAATTACATTCGCCGCTTAAAACCGTTTTATTTTCATCATTTGGGGAATTATCATATAAATATATTTATCTACATTCTTTCTTGCATTTAACAGTTTATACTAAAGCACAACCAGTAAAAAAAAGGGAATAATATTATAATCAAGGGAAAATGGGGGTTTTGCAAGAGAACCTATACATTTGTTCTAAGTTATAAAATAAAATAAAAATAAATTCCCCTGCATCCACAAAGATTAGCGCAGTTTTATAGTACATCATAAGTCAGCATTTTATTAACAAAAATGTGATTATGTTAGCATGGCGATTTTATGATCGGTAGTGCCCAAAAGCCTTCTAGGATCGGAGAGAAATAACTGGTCTTTAGCGTATCTTTTTATGAAAACACATTTTAACTTTAGTGAGTTGATTTACCGGATTATTAATGAAACTGATCGCATGGCAAATGGTGAGTTGGATTGATTTTAACCGATTAAAAATGACTTTTGGGTTCCGCCTGGGGGCCGATACCCATATGGGTGGGTGGGACCCGTATGGCTACCAGAGAGGATCGGTATGGGTATGGCGGACCCGTACGGGTCTTGTCTAGTCCCAAGCAGAAACTTTGTTTAATTTAATTATCAGATTAATGAGGAAGAAATGAAATGAAAATGGGATTTCCTTCCGTATGAGTATGGGGTACCAGTTTAATATCCCTAAGGATAAAAGGTGCCAAAAGGCTCATATAGGTTAGGACCAGACCCAAAACAAGATTAAAAGAACAGATATAATTGAGTAGATGAAGAGCGACAAATAAATAATTGAGATGTGAGTCTTTTTGAAACTCAAGAGCGTTACCTTTACACTATAAATCCACTTTAGAGCGAATCCAATGCTGAATGGAAACTTTGTCAAAATAGATGATGAAATGAAAGATTTCGAATTGTTTAGGTGAGTGTTGTGTAGACAGAATCTCCCCCAATCCTAAAATATGAAGCTAGAAAGGAATAAAATGTGAGCAAAACCAATGTGGAATGGTTTCCCCTAGTTTATAATTTCTATACCTCTTCTATACCCTTACTATAACCTCAAGAACTTGCTCGAACCATATTCTTATATTGGTATTTCATTCTAATAGTTTTCTCTATGTTTTTTATTGTGCTCTCTCAGTTGTGCTCCTCTTGAAATGAGGAATATGGCCTCTATTTATAGGGGAAATAGGTTTGAAAGCATTAAATGGCTGATTTTATGTATTTATGGCAAATAATATTGTTTTATGTCAAGTTATATTCTTTTATGGTAGAATTATATTCGCTTATGACAAATTATATTTGCTTATGGCAAATTATATTCGCTTATGGCAAACTATATTTTCTTAAGGCAAATTATATTTGCATATGGCAAATTATATTGGCATATGGCAAAGTATATTGGCATATGTCAAATTATATTTGCATATGGCAAATCATATTTGCATATGGAAAATTATATTCTCTTATGGCAGATTTGGGGCATTAAAACCAACTGTTTGGGCGTCTAGGGGACCTATATGGGTGGCCTGGTCCCGTAAGGTTCCCTTTAGTACCAAACTGGGAAATTTAGGAAGTTTTCAGACTGGTATAGATTGGGTGGAACTAGATAGGTTCGGGGGACCTGTATGAGTCTAACTGGTCAACCCATATGGATCTGAGTCGACCTGTACAAATCCATACGGACCAGTCCAACCAATTTTGCTTGAAACTAGCTAGTTTTAACTGGTTTTGACCTGTTTAAGCCTTTTAGGGCTTAGGCACTAGTTTTTTGAGGTTTAGATTTGATAAACCTTGACCAAACTGCATTGAAATCACTCCAATTAGATAACACCTGTAGAAGGATGCATTATATAGCTCTCATCATCGTTTCATGACAAGGACCTTTAAAATTCAGTGCTCACAGACTACCCCTCATGGGATCATTACAAATACAGATTTGTATGATCTCATGGTATGAGCGAGGGCTTAGAAATTATACCTGAGGTGATGACATGGGTGAGTTCCTTTCTTGAGGGGAACTCCTTTCCCTGGGGGGCCCTTTCTTGAGGCAGATGACTTTCCTTTGCTGATGCATATCCCTTTCTTGAGGTGGATGAATTTCTTTTGTTGATGCATATCCCTTTCTTGAGGTGGATGACTTTCCTTTGCCGGTACGTATCCCTTTTTTGAGGTGGATAACTTTCCTTTGCTGATGCGTATCCCTTTCTTGAGGTGGATGACTTTCCTTTGCTGATGTGTATCCCTTTCTTGAGGCGGATGGCTTTCCTTTGCCGTTGTGTATCCCTAGTGACTTTACTGGGGAAGGTGCACGTATCCCTTTCTTAAGGTAGATCGACTTTCCTGACTGATGGTGTATCCCTTTCTTAAGGAAGATCAACTTTCTTGGTTGATATATCCCTATCCTAAGGTGGATCGACTTTCATGACTGATGTATCCCTTTCTTAAGGCAGATCGACTTTCCTAACTAGGGATTTTGATTGACCTATAAAAAGACAACAATTAAATGTAAAGTTAGTCAATGTCTAAGTAGACACATCTTTATTCTTGATTAACTTTGTGATGAACAAAAAATTTTGCCCCTTCAATTAAGAATAAAGATGTGTGGATGGGGGGGTTGACCCCTGAATAAACTGTAAATGAAGTATAAGAAATTTTGGGTTTGGCCCGATCTCTTTTGGATGGAATGCCCCTTGGAAGGGTGCCTCTCAAAGAATGCCCCTTGGAGGGCTTAATGATGGGGGATGCCCCTTAGTTGACTGATTCTACCGCTGGGGAATGGGGTGATGCCCCTTGATTGGCTGATTTTACCGCTGGGGAGTAGGGGGCTGCCCCTTGGTTGACTAATTCTACCATTGCAGAATGGGGGGATGCCCTTGGATTGGCTCCGCTACTCGGGAGTAGAGTGATATTCTTTGGTAAACTAGTTTCTGTAGGGGAATTGTTTCCTTGCAAGACTCACTTGTTGGGGAAAATTTTCCATATTTGGGTAGACTTGTACACAAAAATTATCCCTGTTAGTAATTAATTCAATAAATGGCTTACCTTGATTCTTGATTGACTTTTGTGAAAACAAAAATTTATGTCCCTTCAATCAAGGATCAAGATGAGCTAGGGGTTTTGCTCCTAATCTGACTGAAATATGGAGTTTAGGAGAAGTGGGGTTGGCCCCGAGTTTGGACTAGATGTGCCCCTAGCATGCCCGTTTTACTAGCCGACACTCTCTCTTGGTAAGAATCCTGCTTTGAAAATGGAAGTGAGTGCCCATACGCTTGCTGGGGATGGGCTTGAGTTGAACCAAAGTCTAACTAGTTTACCCCTGTAAAGGCCTTTATAATGGATTGATATGGGTGGGTTCCTTTCTTAAGATGAATGCCTTTCCTTAGTGTTCTTTTCTTAAGGCAAACATCTCTCCTTCACTGTACGTATCCCTTTCTTAAGGCGGATGACTCTCTTGCTAATGGTGTACCCCTTTCCTAAGGTGGATGACTTCTCCTTGTATCCCTTTCTTAAAGTAGATCAACTTTCCTAGTTGATATTGTATCCCTTTCCTAAGGTGGATGATTCTCCTACTAATGGTGTATCCCTTTCCTATATCGGATGACTCTCCAGCTGCTAGTTTTAAGCTACCTGCCAAAAAGATAATAAAAACGTTGCATTAGTTACTGTCTGAAATGATATATCTTAATTCTTGATTGACTTTGTGGTAAATAAAAATTTTTACCCCTTCAATCAAGAATGAAGATGTGGGATTGGTCCCTGATGAAATGTAAATTGAGTTTAGATGTGTTAGGTTTGGCCCAACTATTTTGAGTTGGAATTCCCCTTGGGGGTGTCCTTGGGAGAGCTGACTTTGAGTGGTTAGTCCATTGTGCTCACTGGGGAGAAATTGCTCGGGGGCAATTTAAATTGTTTAGAAGAAGGTGTTCCTGGGACATCCTAGCTGCTGGGGAGTATCCTTGGAAACCATCTCGAGAAAGCCTGACTAGTTGGGGGTTCCCCTTGGATACTCCTCTAACTGTGGGAATGGTTTCATCAGGGATGGAAATTGGCTTCTTGTGGGGATAGGGGGGATTCCCCTTGAATGTTTTGTCTGCTGGGGAACGAGATGTCCAGATATGGTTGCTCTGCTGGAGAAAAGGTGCCCTTTTGGTTGGCATTCAGGTCTTGTCTTGTCTGACCTGCAGGGGAAAAACAAGTTTTATCAGATTATGACCTAAGATGTACCGGGGTTCTACCCCTAATTAACTGTAAAGATTGAGTAAAGAGATGTTGGGTTGGTCCTAGTTTTGGTATGCCCCTAGAGCGACCTGACTACTGGAGAAAATAGGTTATGAGTGGCTTAACTACTTGGGAGCAAGTCTTCCAGATGACTTGGATTACTAGGGGGTGCCCCTTGAAAGAGAAACTTAGCTGTAGGGGTACCCATGGAAATTGCCTTAGGTGGCTTGACTGGTTGGGGGGATGCCCCTTGGATGGTTCGTTTGCTAGGGAAATTATCCCTCTAATGGTCTAGTTGCTGGGAATACTTCTTAGTAAGGTGCCCCTTGGCTGGTGCCCCTCGGATGGGAACTTCATTGGATATGTCCTTTGTATAATGCCCCTGGGTTGGCAGTATGGATGGGAGAATTCCCTCTTTTCCTATGGATACCTCTCCTTAGGTTCCTGCACATGATAATAGAACTGGTTAGTAAAACTTTGATATATGCCGGTCAGGACTTGCCCCGATTAAAAGAAAGGACTGAGTTTAGTGATGTTGGGTAGGCCCCAACTCAACCCGGGGTGCCCCTAATATGCCCTTGCTACTGGCTGGCACTACTGGGGAGTGCCCCTTGGGTGTTTAAGGATGGGAGGATGCCCCTCGACTGTATCCACTACTGGAGGATAGAGGGATGCCCCCCAATTGTCTTCTTTGCTGGGGAGGTGTCTTCCTAGATGAATTTTCTGCTGGGGATTTCTTCTGGGATGACATTTCCTTAGTTTGCACAAGAATCTCTTATCTTGTGGGGATTATTGCCCCTTGATGTTTTGACCGCTTGGGGATCCTCCCTTTAAATGAACCTATACATGAAAAGTATTCACGTTAGTAATTACTTTAATATGGCTTACCTTGATTCTTGATTGACTTTTTGAAAACAAAAATTTTTGCCCCTTAAATCAAGGATCAAGGTGAGCTAGGGGTTTAGCCCCTAATTAGCTGAAAAATGGGGTTTGAGATGTGGGGTTTGCCCTAATTTGGATATGATGTGTCCCTAGTAATGAGGAGTTCTAGTTTTGCTTGGAAAACTATTCTGAAATAGGATTGAGGATCCGTATGCCTAGGTAGGACCTGTATGCTTGATATTGACACGAATGGTCAATAAAACTGTTGGATGGAATGCATACACCTGCTGAGGACCTATATGGCTGAGGACGGGTTTGAGTGGAACCCAAGTTTGACTAGCGTACCGCTATAATAGTATTTGTGACATTATTGTGCTTCACCCTTGTGAGAACTTTGTCTTGAATTTGAAAAGAGGACTCGTACGCCTTTCGTGAACTCGCATAACTATGGATGGATAATCTCTGCTCAAATGAGGATTATGCTTCTTCTTGGTGTTGGATCTTATATTGGTTCAGGATACTCTCGCGGTAAGTTCAAACTTGCAAAAATCAAAGCTAAACTATGCATGATGCATGATGTATGAACATTTACATATGTATACTAATCCCTTGGTTTTCGTTGTAGACTTTGTTGGCTATGAAGCGTGGTATATCAGTGCAGGATTTGGATGCCTCTGAGGAGTGAGCTAGGTTCCTGGAGGAGCAGTTGTGAGTAGCCACTGCTGAGGCCGACTGGGTTAGGCCACTAGAGGAGGAGAGGGCTAGAACGAAGGCTGCTTGGGCTAGGGCCGAAGTCGACGGGTTACAGGGCCAACTGACCTAAATAACTGAAGATTGATAGACACCTGAGCCATCTAATTTTGTGTTTAATAATGATAGCTCGGTATATCGAGTGACACTAGTGGCCACTTAGGTGGAGAGAGTTGAGCAAAAGGTAGAGCGAAGAGTAGAGGAGATCAATATTGCCGCTGGGAGTATAGCAGGAGCTTCAAAGACCAGGGTTCCTGATTTGCCTACTATGGAGGTTGGTGGGGTAGAGGATCATGTGATGATAGACATGGATGACCTGCTGGCGGATGCATAGGACTAGACTCAGGATGATCACCAGGGACAGGACCCCCCAGTAGCTTAGATTAGGTTGTGCTTTTCTTAGTTGTCTGGGACCTTGATTGATCCTTTGCCTCGAGGATATTGTTGTCTTGTCCTTCTTTGATAAAGGCTTAAATTGCTGGTGAATTGACTAGTAACTAAACTTTTAAAGCTCTAGATTACTGAAAGACTGGCCCGACTGAGATTGATGAGTACTACCAAGATTTGGATAAGATCTGTATGCTTATTGGTGTTAGATATGTTGTATGCCCTAGAGGCAATTAGGGCGATATATCTTAGTTAGTTTTATTTGTACGAACAAAGTTATACTAGTAAATGCATTCTTTTGTTAAATTAATGACTTTAAAAATATATTATGACTGGTTTAGAATATATTCATTGATGCGTTTACAAAATTCCATGACATAATCATAGCATGTATTGCAAGGGCATAGTGAGAATATGTTGGGGAGAACTGGTTTGTGTGCAATTATGATTTGTCTAAATATGCCTAGTTATAGTATCATCAAGACTTGATATTGATGAATACTGATAGACTAGCATATGTTGTCGTACCTCTTGAATATGATTCAAAGTAGCATATCTCCAGAGCTAGAGGGTGGTACCTTGGTTTAACACATGAATGTATTCAGGGAAATACATTGGAGACCACTATGAGACAACACTCAGTAATCTATATTATGTGTTGGTGTTTTAATCGTCTCATTGCAATAACAATGCAAATACCGTTAGACTTCAGATACTAGTTACCTTGTTCAGCTGTCGCTATACTTTGAATTATACCTATACATTCTATAGATTGAATGCTACAGATAATTATGGGAATATTTGATGTCTGTCCGTTGGTAAGCTGAGTAGTCAAGATGGAATCTATCACTCCACTATAGCAATATAAGGGAGATGTACCTTAGCTACTTATTAGAAGTGACACACTTATAAACCTCTGATCAGTGTATAAGTTGATAGGATGGGATCCTACTCAACACATTAAATGGTTGAGTAGTGTACTTTGGAAGCAAGACTAAACTACTGGGGTAGCTATTATAGGTACTAGTGGACTAACACTTAAACCAAGTCTTAGAAACCAGATGGTACTTAACAGTTGATAGAAGGAGTGAGTTGTATTAATACTATTGCCGAACTGGGATTAAGTCACATGCACATGATGTTCCGAATATTGAGGGGTCATATGCCGTTGCTAGAGTGTCACTATGACCGATCACAGTAATTGGAGTCCATAACGATCTAGAGCTTTGGGCTGGTTAATTCCTAAAAGGGATTGTGCAAGGTTAAACTTTTGGTAACTTGATATTACGGGATCCTATAAGGTCACACACTTTGAGTTACGACTGAGCTATGTAAAGAATCGCTAGATTAGGTCTAATATAGAAGAGCAAGGAATTATGGTTAGACCATAACATATTGGTTAGAACAATATTCATTGGTTGGACAAATGAACCTGATAAATAATAAAGAGGATAAAATAAATAAAGGGGTTAAGAACCAAAAGACAACACAGTTAAAGAATACTGGGTATTGTTTGAATTGGTGCAAGTGGATCGGTGAGAAAATTACGGGACACTTTTTTAGATTCAATCTGTATACGAACCAAGGCAGTGTTGTGTGTGAACAACATTACTCAAGGCCCGCATTAGGGCCTAGGGATAGTGGGCTGCAATGCGCAACCCACTGTGCACAAGAGCGTAACCTACTGGTGGCGCTGGTGCGCGGCCCTATAAGGCCGTGCAGTGCGCAGCCTGCTGGGCAGCGATGGTGCTTGGCCAAAAGGCGCGCTGTGCCACGCGTGGCCCAACTGGCACAGTGCATGGTGCTGTGTAGCACAGCCCTTATGGGCTATGCTGTGTTGGGCTGTGGCAGCCTAAACTTCTGGCCATTCGGCCAGCAGTAGTAGATAAGGATGGGGAGTTTGCTCCCCAAGCAAGCTCCTCATTAGAGTTTGGTTCTAACTTTATTAGATTAATTAAAATACGCAATTGCCCTTTTTATTTTATTTCTGATTGGTTGAGGTTAGGGACTTTATTGTCCTTTGAATAATTCCTAACCACTATAAATAGAAGCCTCCTCCTTCATTAGTTTTAGTCCTGAATTTTATAATCCATCTCTTGCTCTCTTATTCTCTTAGTTGTTCTGATTCCTAAAAGTAATCCGTCAAAAGACGTATTTACTTAGAATAGAAAACTAAGAGAATTTCTTCTAGAATAAATTAGTAGGGAGGATCTAGCTATTCTCCGCTTATTCATCGGTTCTTCCTTTCTAGAAGGTTTTGGTCGGTAGTGCTTGTGTGGACTATTTATAGAGGGCTTCTACTTTGGAGTCTGTGCACGTAGTTGAGGAGTCTTTCTACCGACTACGAGATTCACGCTTCAATTGGTAACTAGTTAAATTATTATTCGGTCCTTTTAATAAGTGTTTATGACCTAAAATAATTTAAGACTAGCACTATTATCAATCATGCCATGCTTAAGAGATCCAGGGAACTAGATTAAATTTTTGAATTTCCGCTACACTTGTTTTACTTGCTAAAAACCTTGATCTAGACCAATATTGGTATTAGAGCCTGCCTAATGCGATTGTATGATTAACTAGAAATATGCTAGGTCTAATTTTCTATGAAATATTTTCGATTATGCTATGCCATGTCTAGTAATTTATTTCTTGCAATAGAAAATGTTGTGATAACTAGATTAAGTGTTGATCAAACTTAGTCGGGGTAGTTATCTAGAAATTAGCAATGTTTTACTTGAAATTGTAAATAGCTTAAATTTTAAATTATTTGGAATAATTCTTAAATTACAAAAGAACGAAATCTTTAATTTAATTAGTCTATGGTTAACTGAGTCAAAAGGGCCCATGTTTATTCTGGCAGATTTGGACTTGGCTGCTCATTCACTTCAAGTGGCCTCTCCTACCTAGGAATTCTCATCGGTTCTAGATTCAAATTACCAAAGGGACTTTTTGAATTAGTTGATTTCTAGTATAATGAATTGGATTCATTATATGGTTTTACAAATGAAAGTTTAAATTGTTAAATTACAACTTATACACATAGGTGCAAAAACTTGAACAATACTGATTCCTTTTAGCCCGGAATCAGTTATAGTTTCATAATTATGTCCATGTATAAGTCCTAGATTAGGTGAGACCGGTTGCACCAATAAATCTCCATTAAAATATTAAGACAAAATTAGCCTTCCTAAAAATTGAAGTATGATTCTAGGCCTTTTCATTGAATGAATTGCTCACGTACAGTGTTCCTTCTTCTTTAGCATCGTCTATTTACATGATTCGAGTTAAGGTTAAGTCTTAATCGGATTGGGTTAGTTGTCCGTAATATCAGGGCTAATGCCGGGCTGGAGGCATCATTTGAGGAGTCATATAATTGGTTATGCACGTCCATTGGTTGGAACTCAAACGGATTAGCAATTGCATTAGATGCAAATGGACTAGAACCTCCTATAGCTATTTAAGTTAGATTGACTCGTGATAGCGGGGGTTGGCTTAAATGAGTTATAGATGCTACCTACTAAGGAGAATTGTTAGACCATGTTTCCTGAAAAACAATAGAAGGGCCTATTATGTTTTGGAATTAAACCTTGATAAAATAGTAGGAATGTGTATTTAATTAAAAGACCTTAAATTAAATGCATGTACAAGAACTAAGTCTAAAGCAATAATTCTTTTCTTATATCTAGGTTGAATATGTATCCTCTTAACAAAAGAATCAATAATCATCCGCTTGGTAAAATAAAATTTAAAGGCTGGAACTTCATGGAGTGGTTCGAGGTGGTAAAAGTTGTTCTCGAGAACAATGCTTTGAGTTATGTTCTTAATAACCCACACCTTGAACATCTCGGTGCAAATGCCTTCACTTGGAAAATTGATGATTACAGGAAGCATCAAAGAGACTGTAAGTTAGTGAAATACTTGATGGTGGATGGAATGCTACCTAAGTATCAGAATTTATACCTAGAAGTAGACATGGAGTCATTACTTCAGAATCTCCTAAAACTTGGTGAACTGGAAAGTTTCATGTATTATGTGGGAATGGGAAAAGACTCTTCAGCAGCTGAACTTGTTATACGCGTGTATGACACTTCAGAGGAGCTAAAGAAATTTAGAATTAACAATAGTATGGATGACTTAAAAGGAATAGTTTTGAAAGGTCTGCCCGAGAGGTATGATACATTTAAATAAGAATTTACCTTTAAGAGTAGTGACTATGTGTTATCTCAAATGATCGATATGCTCGAGCTGGTTGATATTCAATATCAAAATGATTTGGAGGATCGATTGGTTACTGAAGACCTCAAGATCAAAAGGATGAGAAGTTTAAAAGTCAAAAGAAAACTCATGAAGGAGGTAGAATGTAAGAGAAATCATGTTGAGCTTAAGTCCCTCTCTGAAGTGAGAGTGGAACTACTGTTGGCTGCATTTTCTGAGGATGAGAAGACAAAGCTGAAAGATGCTTATACTTTAGGTATGTTCATGATTGAAAATTCCACTACAGTTCCTTATGAGTCTACATGGGTATTAGATACTAGATGTGGTACTCATATCTGTACTTCTGTACAGGGGTTGCAGAATCGTAGAAGGCTGGCTAAAGGAGAGTTGGACCTACGAGTTGGAAATGGAGCACGGGTTGCTGCATTAGCTATAGGAATATATAGTCTCAAATTGCCAAGTGGCCTAGTTTTAGAATTAAATAAATGCTATTATATTATGGTTGTTACTAAGAATATTATTATGTTGCGTGTTTAGCAGCAGAAGGATTTGAAGTTTTATTTAATAATAAAGATAGTCAAATTTGGAAACATAGTGTTCTTTATGGCAATGGAGTTTTGATTGATGGCATATATATTTTAAATACTAAAGCTAAAATTTTTAATATGAATGATGCTAAGAGATTGAAATTAGATAAAGACAAATCATCCTACTTATGGCATTTTTGTTTAGGCCATATAAACGAAGCCGCTTAACTAAGTTACACAAAGGAGGTAACTTGGGCCCAATAGATTGGGAGTCTTATAGGGCATATAAACCTTGTTTATTATGCAAAATGACAAATAAACCCTTCAAAGGTAAAGGACAACGTGCCACAAGTACATTGGAAATAATAAACACAGATGTATGTGGTCCAACAAATGTGCAAGCACAGGGAGTATTCATCTACTTCATATCTTTTATCGATTATTACTCACGATACGGGTATTTCTACCTTATGAGGCACAAATCAGATGGTTTTGAAAAGTTCAAAGACTATAAGAATGAAGTTGAGAAACAACTTGGAAAGAATATTAAGGCACTATGGTCAGACCAAGGTGGAGAATATTGAAGCCAAGAGTTTCAAGATTATCTAAGGGATAAAGGAATATTAGCCCAATGGACCCCTCCTTATACTCCTCAGCACAATGGCACATTTGAGAGGCGGAATAAAACTTTGTTAGACATGGTTCGGTCCATGATGAGCCAAGCAAGTCTCAGCAAATCCATTTGGGGATACGCACTAGAGAGCGTTGTTTATATACAAAATCGTGTGCCCTCAAAATCAGTTGATACAACACTGTACGAAAGGTGGTATGGTAAGAAACCCTCTTTTTCTCACCTGAGAGTTTGGGGATGTCCTACTTATGTTAAAAGGACAATGTCAAACAAGTTGGGAGCTAGGGACGACAAATGCTTGTTCATAGGTTATCCTAAAGAGACTGTAGGATATACCCTTTATGATCCTAAGGAAAAAAAGGTGTTCGTTTCTAGGACCGTTCAGTTCCTTGAGAAGAAACATATGCCTACAAAAGCTAGTGGGAGCAACCTTGAATATGAGGTTCAATTAGGCGAACAAGATAATCAACTGATAATTCCTATGCCTCATGCACAACATAGTGTGATCGAGGAACAACCTATTACATAACAACCATTGCATAAATCTAGTAGGGTGCCTAATGCTCCTCAAGGATATGGATTTTTCATCACGAATGATAAACAAATCTATCTAATAGAGGATGATAAACCGAAGACCTACAAGGAAGCAATGGAGTGCTCAGACTCTAATAAATGGTTAACAGCCATGAAATTAGAAATGGATTCCATGTATGAAAACCAAGTATAGGAATTGGTCTATGCACCTGATGAGGTTAGACCCATAGGTTGCAAATGGGTTTTCAAGAAGAAAACGACATGGATGGTAATGTAATTACCTATAAGGCAAGGTTGGTGGCAAAGGGCTATAGTCAAAGAGAAGGAATTGACTATGACGAAACCTTTTCACCGGTAGCCATGCTTAAATCTATATGGATACTCTTGGCCATTGCTGCTCATTATGATTATAAGATCTAGCAGATGGATTTGAAAACCACTTGCCTAAATGGAAACATGGATCAGGATGCATATTTGATACAACCTGAGGGTTTTACATCTCAGAATGGCTAAAAGGTATGCAATCTACAAAGATCCAATTATGGACTTAAGCAAGCATCCAGGAGTTGGAATATAAGGTTTGATGATTCAATCAAAGAGTTAGATTTTATATCAAACGGTTATGATCCTTGTGTATACAAGAAAGTTAGTGGGAGTGCAACCATTTTCCCTGTGCTATATGTTGATTACATACTGCTAATAGGAAAAGATATTTCTCTTCTTCAAATAGTTAAGTCATGGTTGTCAAGAAATAGATCCAAGAGGCTGCTAGGTCTTTCATAAGATACATACATAGACAAAGTATTGACTAGGTTCAACCTTGAGCAATCAAGAAAGGGTTATCTTCCAATGTCTCATGGAATTAACCTTTCTAAATCTGAGTGTCCGAGGACACAAGAGGAAAGATTGCGCATAAATGAAATACCCTATGCATCCATAATAGGATCTATCATGTATGTTATAGTATGTACAAGGCTTGATGTCTCACATGGATTGAGCATCACAATCATGTTTCAATCTAATCCAGGTGAGAAAAACTGGAAGGCCATTAAGAATATCCTTAAGTACTTGAGAAGGACTAAGGAAATGTTTTTGGTATATGGAGGAGGTGTTCTCACAGTAAAAGGATTCACTGGTGCGATTTTTAAATATGGTAGAGATGATTAAAAGTCAGAATCAGGTTACCTGTTTATGTTAAATGGAGGGGCAGTTGTTTGGAAGAGTTCCAAATAGGATACAACTGTCGATTTAACCACTAAATCTGAGTACATTGCTGCTTTAGAAGCAGCAAAACAAGCTGTCTATATAAAGAGATTTATTGGTGATCTCAGCTTGGTGTCTAACAATGAGGATCCAATAGTATAACATTATGATAACACTAGGGCTATTACTCATGCAAAAGAACCACGGTCTCGTCAAAGAAATGGACATGTACACAGAAAATATCATATAGTTCAAGATATGATTAGAAATAAGGATATATAGATGGAATATGCACCCACAGATCGGAACCTGGAGGATGGTCTGACCAAGCCATTGACACAGATTAAGCATGACTAGCATGTTAATAGTTATGGCTTATGACACGTAGCTATTTGGCTCTAGTTCAAGTGGGAAATTATTATATATGATGTATGCCCTAGAGACAATTAGGTCGATATATCTTAGTTAGTTTCATTTGTACTAACAAAGTTATATCAATAAAGGCATTCTTTTGTTATATCAATGACTGTGAAAATATATTATGACTGGTTTAGAATATATTCATTGATATGTTTGCAAAATTCCATAACGTAATCATAACACGTATTGCAAGGGCACATTGAGACTATATTGGTGATAATTGGTTCGTGTGCAATTATGATTTATCTAAATATCCCTAGTCATAGTATCTTCAAGACTGGACATTAATGAATACGGATAGACTAGCATGTATCGTCATACCTCTTGAATATGATTCAGAGTATAATATCTCTAGTGCTAGAGGGTGGTACCGTGGGTTAACACATGAATGTATTCAGGGAAATACATTGGAGACTGCTATGAGATAATACTCGGTAATCTATATTATATGTTGGCGTTTTAATCGTCTTATTGCAACAGAAATACAAATATCCTTAGACTTGAGATACTAGTTACCTTGTTCAGATGTCGCTATACTTTAGATTATACCTATACATTTTATAGATTAGATGCCATGGATAATTATGGGGTATAGTTTATGTTTGTCCGTTGGCAAGCTGAGTAGTCAAGATGGAATCTATCACTCCGCTATAGCAATACAAGGTAGATGTACCTTGGCCACTTGTTAGAAGTGACACACTCATAAACCTCTGTTCAGAGTATGAGTTGATAGGATGGGATCCTGATAAACACATTAAATGGTTGAGAAGTGTACTTTGGCAGCATGACTAAACTACAGGGGTAGCTATTATAGCTGCTAGTGGACTAACACGTAAACCGAGTCCTAGAAACCAGATGATACTTAATAGTTGATAGAAGGAGTGAATTATATTGATACTATTGCATAATCGGGATTAAGTCACATGCACGTGACGTTCCGAATATTAAGGGGTCATATGCCTTTGCTAGAGTGCCACTATATTCGATCGAAGTAATTTGAGTCCATAACGGTCTGGAACTCCGAGCCAGTGAATTCCTAAAAGGGATTGAGCCATGTTAAACTTTTGGCGGCTCGATATTACAAGATCCTATATGGTCACACACTTTGAGTTACGACCTAGCTATGTAAAGAATCATTAGACTAGGTATAATCTAGAAGACCAAGGAAGTATGGTTAGACCATAAAATATTGGTTAGACCAATATTCATTGGTTGGACCAATGAACCTAATAAATAATGAGGATAAAATAAATAAAGAGATTAAGAACCAAAAGACATCACAGTTAAAGAATACTGGGTATTGCTTGAATCGATGCAAGTGGATCGTTAGAAAATTGATGGATAATTTTTTAGATTAGATCTGCGTGTGGGCCAGTGTTGTGTTTAAACAACACTACTCAAGGCCCGCATTAGGGCCTTGGGGGTAGTGGGCTACAATGTGCAGCCCACTGTACATAAGAGTGCTGCCTGTTAGGCTGCGCCGATGCGCGGCCCAGGAAGGTTGGGTAGTGCGCAGCCTTTTGGGCTGCACTGCTCCATGCACGGCCCGTTGGGATACATAGGTGTGCGGCCCAATAGGCACATCACATGGTGTTGTGCAGCATAACCCTTGTAGGCTGTGTTGTGTTAGGCTATGGCCCTGCGTGCCTGTGCAGGCCTAGCCTGAACTGCTAGCCATTCGGCCAACAGTAGTAGATAAGGATGGGGAGTTTTGTCCCCAAGCAAATTACCCATTAGAGTTTGGTTCTAACTCTATTAGGTTAATTAAAATACCTAATTGCCCTTTTTATTTTATTTTTGATTGGTTGAGGTTAGGGACTTTATTGTCCTTTGATTAATTCCTAACTACTATAAATAGAAGCCTCCTCCTTCATTATTTTTACTCCTGAATTTTATAATCCCTCTCTTGCTCTCTTATTCTCTTAGTTGTTTTGATTCCTATAAGTAATCCATCGAAAGAAGTATTTACTTAGAATAGAAAACTAAGTTAATTTCTTCTAGAATAAATTAGTAGGGAGGATCTTTCTATCCTCCCCTTATTTATCGGTTCTTCCTTTCTAGAAGGTTTTGGTCGGTAGAGCGCGTGTGGACTATTTATAAAGGGCTTCTACTTTGGAGTCCGTGATTGTAGCTGAGGGGTTATTCGACCAACTATGGGATTCACGCTTCAACTGGTAAGTGGTTAAATTATTATTAGGTACTTTTAATAAGTGTTTGTGACCTAGAATAATTTAAGACTAGCACTATTATCAATCATGCCATGCTTAGGAGATCCAGGGAACTAGATTAAATTTTTGAATTTCCGTTACACCTATTTTACTTGCTAAAAACCTTAATCTAGACCAATATTTGGGGACCCATTTGGTTTGGGACTAGGGTTAAGTTAAACCCGAGTCTGACTAGATTGCCCCCGTAAAGGCCTTTATATTGTTGTTGTACTTCTCTCTGGTGAGAACCTTATCTTGAATCTGAAAAGAGGATCTGTACACCTTTTGTAGACTTATACAAGTTTGTATGGATGTCTACACTTCTTTGCACAGACAATTTGATTGGATGAGATTCATTCTTTGCACATCAGGGGATGTGTCTTAGAGGTGTCCAAACTGTAACATGGTGCAAGCTGGATGATACTAGTGAAACCACTTAGCGCTTTTAATTTTAGTTCTAACTTTTGCATAGATCGCTTGATGTGATGTGATCTATTGAATTGATTTTGTATTTTTCATTTCTCTTGTCTGAACTTTCGCCTGGATTGCCCTTTCGGGTTTTCAATCCAGCAAACTATCTTAATTTTTTCCTAAATTATCCTTGGCGGCTTAATCCAGCAGACTTTTTGTTCTTTTTCTTGGCCTTAATTTTTGCTGGGACCGCCCTTTTAGGTTTTTGATCCAGCATACTTTTTCTTTCTTTGTCTTAACTTTTGCCTAAACTGTCCTTGGCGGCTCAGTTTGGCAAACTTTTCTTTTCTTTTCACGTCTTAGAGGTGTCCACACTATAGCATGGAGCAAGTTGGATGATGCTAATGGAAGCACTTGGCACTTAGGATGATGTGTGCTTCCGAGTAACTTCACAGTGGGAAAACTAAACTTGTGGGATTCTAACTATAAAACATTGCTATTACAAATGATGCTTGAAGAACACAAGCAAGTGCAAGATATTGGCTTTTTTAATTGAGTTCTAACTTTTTCATAGGGCGCTTAATGTGATGTGGCCTATCGAACTGATTTTATATTTTTCTTGTCCTAATTTTTGCCTGAATTGTCCTTGGCTGGTCAACCCATCAGACTTTTCTTTCTTGTCTTAATTTTTACCTGAACATTCCTTGGCGGCTCAGTTCAGTAGACTTCTTGCAGCTTTTGCATAAGCCTAATTTTTTTGTAGCTTATCAATATTTTGTCTTTTATTGAATGATATGCGCAGTACAGATAATAACAAAGAGCACAAAATGTAGAGAAGAAATTGATGTTCACATACTTGCGATTATTTCACCTAAAGACATGCATGCATTCATAAGACCAGGATTCTTAGCAAATCATAACATGTTTATTGACGAAATTAAATTTGAGTGCATAGGCAATGGTAATAGTTTCCAATGGTTAACCCTTACCTGCTTTCTGGTCTTTTTATAGATTTTCTAGAAGGCAACTGATGTTTTTCTGTCTATGCCCTAACTTTTGCCTAAGCCGCCCTTTTCGGGTTTTCAACTTACCATGCTTTATTTTTGTTGGAGTACCCTTACTTTTGCCTGACCGATTTATGGAATATCGATCAGCGGGTTGCACCCTAATTTTTTCCTAAGTAGTAGAGGACCACTCACGGGGTGATTTATGTTGGGAACTGACAGTCAGATTGAACATGCATAACAGGCATGACGGAAATTCAAAATGTTGGGATCCGCGTGCTACCCATGCCGACCCGACTTGCTTGCCACACAAGGTAGAGCCTACCTTGTCCTATAGGCTGGGCCTCGCGGGCTCTCCCGTAAGCCCAGCTCATGGGTGGCAAGGGCTGCACAAGGCAAGCTCTTGTGAGCCTACCATGTCCCCTGAGCTGGGCCTCGCGGGACTTCCTGCGAGCCCAGCTCATGGGTGGCCTTGCTACAGGCCAGCGCAACCCTAGCTTATGCTACCGTAGCCCACGAGTGCTCTTGCACTCTTGCGGGCTCGCGTAGGCCCGCAAAGCCTTCGAGCTTGCGAGTCCTATTAGCAAAGGGTCCAACCCTCGAATTTTGCAGTTCTAGCCTTTTCTCCAATTCAAATAGATATTTATTTTATGACCCTAATAAATTAGTTGCCGGTCGAAAATAAATCCTTTAAAAAATGATCCAATCATCTTTTAAATAATCAAATAATAATCCAATCATTATTATGTTATATTTTTATAATAGAATGAATCTATTAATTCTTTACTCAGTCCAATGTGTGTGACCTTATAGGATCCCGAAGTATTGAGATGTTAAGGCTTAACCAACCCTTGTTCTAATAGGACCATTGCCTCGAGGTTCTAGGCCGTAAATAGAACTTGATTACCTTAAACGACTATAGTACGCCTCTTGCAAGGGTCTACCATCCCCCATTACTCGGAATGTCATTTGTGCTTATGACTTAATCCCGGTTAATGCAATAGTTATCCAATGCGATGAACTCCTTCCATTCTTTAATATTAGTACCATCTAGTTTATAGGGTTTGGTTAAAGTGTTAACCCACTAATAGCAAGGTTGCTCCAAGCTATCCCAATTATTTAATTGTTCCTGAAGTATATTGCCTTTTACCATAGTGTGTTTGACTTGAAACTATTTCTATCAAACACATACTCTAATAAGAGGTTTATGGCAATCATCACTTCAACAAGCGCCAGGTACAACTCCATAATATATCCAGAGCGATGGATTCTTTCCGACTACTCAGCTTACCAACGTGCTGTCATCACTATACCCATAATCACTCATGACACCCTAAATTAATGAGTGTGTAGAAATGACCCAAAGTATAGCAACAGTACCACACAAGGTAACTAGCATCTCAAGTATGAGGAAATTCGCAAAGCTTATTGCATGAAGATAAACACTAACACAATGATATATTTACCAAGTGTTTATCTTACTGCAGTCTCCAATATATCTCCCAGATATATTCATGTGTCAAACTTAAGGCACCACCTTTAGTCCTTAGGAGATTGACTATTTGGACCCTTTCCAAGAAAGTTGACCACATGCTAGTCTTTCCACTTCATCAATTTTCTTGATGAAACTATGACTAGGGATAGTTTAGACATAATCATAATTGCATATGAAGCAGGTTCCACCAAATATAGTCCAACTATATTTTCTCTGACTTCATGCTATGATACGTCAAGGACTTTTGCATACATACATCAATGAATATATTTTAACCAGCTATATATATATATATATATATATATATATATATATATATATATATATATATATATATATATATATATATATATATATACAAACACATTGATATAAACAAAAGATTAAATGCCTTTATTGATTAAACAAAATATTTGTTCTATTACATAATTAAGATATATCACCCTAATTGCCTTAAGGGTATACATCATATCCAACAATTTATTCTTTATTTTTGTAATTTTTTTTGTTGTGCTGCTTTTCTGTGATTTAGTTCTTTTAACCTAGACATGATAGCGCTTAAGTCTGTCTTAATTCACTGGATTCACAAAACACATTTCCATTTATATCTCTGAGCTTAATTCCGCCCTTACCTAGGATTTTCTCAACCACGGAAGGCCTTTCCAATTAGACCTAAACTTGCCCCTAGTATCAGTGTTGACTGGGCGTAAATGTTTAGGAACCAAATTACCACCTTGAGGGGTTACTTTTGGTATCTGACTCTATTGTTGTAAGGTTGGGTCATTTAGTGTTGGAATGGACATGTTTTTCTTTTTTGTGATAGAAGGAGGTCTTGTCATTGTGGGGAAGGTTTGAGATCATTATGTAGGGTGAGGGATCTTCTTTCTTTTGAACAAACGGAGAAAGCATTTTTGGAGGGATATTTTGATAGGAATATAGGTCCAAGGGAGGTACCTAAATTGATAAGAAATGCCCATTTGTTGGTTTACCCTTTTGAAGGTTTTGGAAGAGCATTGGATTTAAGCTCGCCTTGATTTTTGATTTGTGTTGTAAGATATTTTCCTTCAATGGTGTTTTTGATATGGAGTATGTCTTCTTCTTTTTTTGGGGCTCTTGGCTTTCTTTCTTAGTGATGTGTATCTTCCTCCCCCCTTATGGAAAAAAGATGAGCTAAGACCTAAGGCTATCATGTTTGCTAAGCACTTTTTATCTCTCTCTTTTCTTTTCGTGGTAAATTTTAACCATTGGAACCTTATACCATTGCGATTTACTCAAATTCAATTTCTTTAATAAACATGATGACATTTTTAAGAATGTTTATTTTATGAGTGCATGATATCTTTAAGAATGAAATGCTCAAACATAATGTGAATGCATCAATTTATTCATGATATGCCTTATAAGTGCATTTTTCATCAGCAATGTTAAAGGGTTACCTCATCCTCAAAATCATCCTCCTGATGTGGAGGGTCTTCATTTTCAATCTCGGTAGTATCCATCTGTGAATTGGTAGTCTCCCAATCTTAAGCTTCTACTTATATTGGCACTAGTCCTCTTTCTACTTCATCAATGTTCTCCAATTCCTCAAATACTTCCCACTTTTTAGCCTTTTCAGGGATCCAATCTTCCCCTCTTATAGCTTGGACCAGAGGTGAAGTTGTTGAGCATTTGTAGTCACACCAATGGGTAGACCTATTAGAAGATGGAAGGCTGTCCCCTTAGGTGTGGCTATGCAGTTGGGACCTTGGCTAGATCCCCCAAACTGTAACACTAATAGTATGAATCTTTGGCTAGACTGAATAGACCGACTGACGGCTGGCGGAACTATCGTACCTCCTGACTAAAAAGGATTACTACACTGACCATACGGACCAACTGAACCCAAACTATTAGAATGGACTAGATGATGGATTACTAGGAGATGGAGGCGGAGATTCAAACCTTAACTGAACAGAATTTGGTTGAGTAGAAACTAGAATGCAGACCAAAAGAAGTTAAGATGGTTGCCAAGCTTTGATTCTTGCTCAAGTGAGAACCGAATGATCAATACATGCATGGGTTCGATTATGCATGAAGCATGTATAATGATGCATGGTGAGGTTAATATATAAAGATAGAGTACATCTAAGATAGAGTGTAATGGTTTTCCCAAATGATGAAAAAGAAAGCGGGTTGAATTAAGTAAATGATTTTCGGTGCTCATCTTAATCTTTTAAGCTTTTAAAACAAACCAAAATTTTTCAAGTTAACAGATTGACTCCCCAGCAGAGTCGCCACTGTGAGGTGTCGATGAAGTGTGGGTCTCCCTTGGCGCTTGAGTGAAAGGCGAGGCCCACTAGGGTAGGTTGGATTTAGGCGTGATGAAACCTATTTAGTTCAAGTTTACACAATTAGCCATTTTTAATGAATACAAGAATTGAGACCTAAATCTCGATACAAATGATAGAGTCGCCACCCAAGTTGTCTACTTAGGAAATAGTTTTGGTACGATTCTCATTGAGCGGGAGATTCATACCTTTTGGATCAGAGATTTGGGTATCGGATGAGTCACTTATTTCTCATTTAGTTAATTAAAAATTTCATTCGCCGCGTAAAACCTTTTTGTTTTCATCATTTGGAGAATTATCACACAAATCTATTTATCTACACTCTTTCATGCATTTAAAAGTTTACAATAAAGCACAAGCAGTAAAAAAAAGGGAATAAAGTTACAACCGGGGGAAAATGGGGATTTTGCAAGAGAACCTATACATTTGTTCTAAGTTATAAAATAAAATAAAAATAAATTCCTCTGCATCCACATCGATTAGCGCAGTTTTATAGCACATCATAAGTCAACATTTTATTAGGAAAAATGTGATTATATTAGCGTGGCAGTTTTACGATCGATAGTGCCTGGACGGCTTCTAGGATCAGAGAGAAATAACTAGTCTTCAGGGTATTTTGTTATGAAAACACATTTCAACTTTAGTGGGTTGATTTGACGGATTATTAGTGAAACTGATTGCATGACAAATGATGAGTTGGATTGATTTTAACCTATTAAAAATGAGTCCTGGGTTCTGCATGGGGGTCGGTACCCGTACTGTGGGTGGGACCTGTACAGCTACCGGGGAGGACCGGTACGGGTATGGGACCCGTACGGGTCCTGTGTAGTCCCGGGAAGAAACTCTATTTAATTTAATAATCAGATTAACGAGGGAGAAATGAAATGAAAATGGGATTTCCTTTCGTATGAGTATGGCACACTAGTTTAATATCCCTAAGGACAAAAGGTGCCAACAAGGCTCATATGGGTTAGGACCAGAACCAAAACAAGAATAAAAGAATAGATAGAATTGAGTAGATGGAGAGCGATAAATAAATAATTGAGATGTGAGTCTCTTTGAAGCTCAGGAGCGTTACCTTTACGCTGTGAACCCACTTTAGAGCGATTCCAATGCCGAATGGAAACTTTATCAAAGTAGATGATGAAATGATGGATTTAGAATTGTTTAGGTGAGTGTTTGTGTAGACAGAATCTCCCCCAATCCTAAATATGAAGCTAGAAAGGAATAAAATGTGGGCAAAACCAATGTGGAATGGTTTCCCCCTATTTTATAACTTCTATACCTCTTCTTTACCCTTACCATAACCTTAAGAACTTGCTAGAACCATATTCTTATCTTGGTATTTTATTCTAATATTTTCCTCTATGTGTTCTGTTGTGCTCTCTCAGGTGTGCTCCTCTTAAAATGAGGAATATGGCCTCTATTTATAGGGGGAAATAGGTTTGAATGCATTAAATGGCTGATTTTATGCGTTTATGGCAAATTATATTCTTTTATGTCAAATTATATTCGTTTATGGCAGAATTATATTCGCTTATGGCAAATTATATTCGCTTATGATTATATTTGCATATGATAAATTATATTCGCTTATGGGAAAGTATATTTGAATATGACATTATATTTGCATATGGTAAATTATATTCGGTTATGGCAGATTTAGGGCATTAAAACGACTGTTTGGGCATCTGGGGGACCGGTACGGGTGACCTGGACTCGTACGGGTCCCGTTAATACCAAATTGGGCAATTCGGGAAGTTTTCAGACCGGTACAGATTGGGTGGACCCATAAGGATCCATATAGACCAGTACTAATCAATCTAACCGATTTTGCCCAAAACTTCCCAAAACTACAACTGACCGGTTTTGACCAGTTTTGACCATTTTAGACCTTTTAAGGCTTAAGCGATAGTTTTCTGAGGTTTAGATTTGACAAAGCTTGACCATACTGCATTCAAATCACTCCAAGTAGATTGCACCTATAGAAGGATGCATTATATAGCTCTCATCATCGTTTCGTGAGAAGGACCGTCAAAATCCAGTGATCACATGCGCAAAAAGCCAAACAAACGACTACTGACAACTTTTTGCATCAATCCCAACAATTCAAATGGGTCAAATTATGTCTCTAACAGATTGATCAATGGCTCCGAAAGTGCCACCTTATACCTTATCAATGGTGAAGATTCAAGATCAACCTCAACGGCACACAACGACTATATTTATGATCAAAGCCTATAAAAGGGAAGCTTCACATGTTGAGAAGGTGCTGGTTGATTTCACAAGAAGCTATTACATTGAGAATTCAAGCTATTTCAATCAGTAATCAAAATCCCTCCAAGAACCAACCACTCAAATCTATTTGTAAGAATTCTCAAGTGAGTTATAAACTTGAAGAATTCAAAGCCCAATCCATTTGATTAAGCAAGTGTGTAATATCTCATACTTGGGTGAGTATTGAGATAGGGGATTAGCTTAGACTAGAGAGTTTAAGTGGAACATCCCAAGGAAGAGGACTCGGCTAAGGTTGGTGCCTTAGTGGTATATCCTACATCCGGAAGGACTCAACCAGAGTAGTTAGCTTGGTGGTATATCCTGGAATCCGGAGACAATTGTAAAGGCTTGATTCCTGCTCGTTGAAAGGGAATTGCTAGTGGACTTAAGCTTGGAGTAAGTAACTCCGCGGACTGGATGTAGGCAGTGCTGAACTAGTATAAATTCTCTGTGTTTGATTTTAATTACGCATTTTACTTTATTGCACCTTATTTTAAAACTGCATCATCCGGAACTATTAACTCCGGACAAAAATCAAACACGCTACACGAGAATTTTTTTAAGTCCATAAATTCTGCGAAAAAGGGTCATTCACCCCCTCTGACCCTAAATACCTAAGCACAGGGACCAACATGAATGCCGATATTTTAGAATTGATCTTCTGCAAACTAGTTTGAATCTATGAACGGATTCTTGCAAAACAACACACGAACTTGGGGGCGATCGGTGGCTACCACGTGGTGCACCCTCCAATGCTTAAGTTAGTAAGGGTTCTGAGGAATATTTGTGAGTAATTGTGAGAAAGTGAATCTACATTTTGAACTGACCCAAGATACCTATTTATAGGCATTAGAGATGTTCCAATTGATATAGACTTGGAATTGTGAGAATCCCTGTTGGTTAGGGATTCTGTTACTTGGAGTTATTCTCTGATTAGGAGATAATGATAAAGATCATAAATTGATTAGGATAATGACAAGGGAGAGAATATAAGGATAAAGACCAGATCTAGATTTTCTCCTGCTTGCACGGCACGAAGGTGCCCTTGAGCCAGCATAAGATCGGCTCGAGGTCCTGCCCTTTTAGGACATTGATCCACCAAGAGAGCTTTCCTAGCTTGTTAGTCACCGTCTGGATGACGGTCCAGCCGGCTCCTCGAGATAAGGCGTATTGTTCCTAGTACTTCTTCATGACGTGAACAGGGCCGACTCATATTGAGTAGATCTTTCAGCCTGAGACGGATAAAATATATTTAGCAATTTATCACTCAATTAGGTTGACATGTTTTGATCATTTCTTTAAAATAACTATTTTTTATTTTTTTACATATAACTGATGAACTAAATTTCACTCAAGTTTGTGTTTTTACATGTTGGATGAGTGGTTATCTTACTAAAAAGAAATAACTTATAAAGTTCTAAAGTATTAATGAGTAAAGAATTAAAACTGAAAAATCTCTGGTAGGCAATTGCTCATTTGTTTAAAATAAATAAGTCAAACCAATATGTAATTAATTTAGTGTCCCAGTTTACTTCAGCCCATTATCAAAGTTTAATACTATATATTCACTTCAAAAGTCAAAAGAAAAAAAAAAGACAAAACCACACAAAAGTATTTGTCAAAGTAAGTAAGCCCTTTTAACAAACCACTTTTAACGTTAGACAACCGGTTATCCTTTAACTTTTTCTTCTTCTTTTTTTCTATTCTAAGCACTTCAAACTGGTCTTTTCTTCACAATGAAGTTATATTACTTTCATTTTTTTCTCAATAATAACAATAAATAATCAAATTTTATTAGTGGGCATGAGGACTTCCAAAGCTAATCGCTTTAATTAATTCCATCTACCCCACTTAAACAATAATCATCAAGTTGATTAGATTATATATTATATATACTTCATGAGCCTTTCCATTATAAACAATAAATAATAACAATAATGTTAGTTTCTTTCTTTGGGATCATTCTATAATGCTTTCTTTATATATATATATATATATATATATATATATATATATATATATATATATATATATATAATCAATAGTAAAACACAAAAGCTGATTAATTGTCAAACTCAATCAAAACTTAATTAATTATATATACTTCTTTACAAGGTTAGAGTGGATAAATTTGAGCACGCCGGTCTTGGCTTTCTCTATATCAATAATGATTGGCATCATCACAAATATTCTTACCTAATTCCAGGTTTTTAGATAATTATTATTTTTTTTATAATAAGTTTTATAGTGTGCTTTTAATTACTCTAAGAGCATTTCCAATAGTTTATAGATTCTAGTATTAGTTAGCATGTAAAAAGAAATTATTTTAGATGATATGTTAATAAATTTATAAATAGACATGATAATTTGAAAAGCTAACTATAGTAGATTGTTTATTTATTTTTAAATCCCATCTTTTCACAATTAAATAACAAACTAAAATAAAGTCTTTATATCTAACAAAAATACCATCGGCCTCCTCCATCAGGTCTATGCTCGATAGCTTTCAATGTAAAATTTGCCGCCTTCATAACTTTTAATTTTCTAACAAATCTTTCAGTTTATTTGTAAGTTTTAATATGTTGTTTTGATTTTGTTGTTGTGTGGTAGATACATGATTTAGAAAGCTTCCTTTTCAACTACGTGGTAGAAGAGTAAAGATTAAAAAGAAAATATAGCAAAGAGAAACAATGGATATAAATCCAGAGAAGGGGAAAATAAAAGGAAAAGGGATGAATATTGTGAAAATTTAACGGCTTAAATAGATGGCTTTTAATAATAATATATAATTAAATGAATGACGCATCCTTCTATTTAATCTTCTATTTCTAGAAGATTAGATAGACGATCGTCTAAAATTGAGATGCCACATCAGATTGAAAATAGTAGATAGATAATTTATTATAGATATATTTTTTTAATTAAATGTCTATTTTTACACATGTATCAAGAAACATAATGAAATAGAATATTTATTGGAGATGCTCTAACAGTTGAACTTGACACTTTTCGATGTCTGCCACCCAAGGTTTTGAAAACTGAATCGGGTTCGATCGAAACCGGCCACTAGTTCAATCGGTTTTCATCCGATTTATGGTTTGTCAAAGATCGGATCAGCCGGTTCAATCGATCACGGTTCACATGATTGATTTTATGTTCATAAAAGAATTGTTCTTTTTCCTATTCTTAGTTATATTTTTTTGTTTTATATCATATAATACACAATTTATATTATTTCAACTAAAATTAAAAGGTAAGTTGTATGAAAGTATAATAAATATATGTATTTCTTATGTAATATACTGTGTAAATCAATTAAACTATATTTTACTTTTCAAATAAACTTTTAATTTATAATTTTGAAAATTTATAAAAAAGATATAATTATTTTATTATGTTTTGAAAAAAATTGGTTTGACCATCGATTTAATCTGGTTGAATCTTATATCCAAAACTACTCCCTTCACCGGTTCAAAGTCGGTTCGGGTCAGAAAACTATAGTGCTACCTTAAACTTACAAAAGTTTTTGTTAAACCTTTAAACTTGTAATGTGAACAAATTTACTCTTTAAGTTTATCAAAGGGGCACCAATTATTTATTTGTCATACGTGTCATGTTAGCCTTATCAACTTGAATAAATGGAACCACATATTTTATAATAAACAAATATTGCCACTTTAGCAATAAGGGGCAAAACTTTTACAAGTTTAGGGACACACGATCAAAAGTGTCAAGTTCAAGGAAGAATGCATTGAGCCTTATAATTACTTCATACCTCATATCTATTAATTAATATTTTTCTCTTAGGATATTCCATGGTAAATTCTTCCACAAAGAGATATTAGAGTTAGAGTAATTTTCCGTGCCTCAAAACTGATTTCATATGATTTTTCCAAAAGAATATATGCTCAAATACCTTTTGAAATTGAAGAAGGAAAATAGAGAGACAATGACATCATACTCACCCTTACTAAATATTAAGCCCAACAAGAAAGTGTAAAATGTTTTTTTTTTAAATTTAAGGACTCGTAGTTTCAGAAAACTATTTTCATTTTGGTGACGACAGACGATACAATGAAGGATGTTCAGCGGAAGTTTATATAAAGCTCTCTCTTGTACTTTTGTAGAGACAACCTCAAGCCACTTAAAGATTGGTTTTTTGTCTTCCACGTTTCCTTCGTTTTCACATATTAAAATTGGGATTTACAAGTGCTAATTATTAGGAATAATATAAATACTATAATTGGATTTCACATGTCAGCTTAAGCTTTTGGGTGAGATGGTCCATGAAATGGTATCAGAGCAGCTTAGACCTAAAGGTCGAGGTTTCAAATCCTGACAGCTTCATTTCTCGAATTATATTGCAACACATAGCAGAATGGGTCTATGTTGTACCCGTTTCAAGTCCAAGGGGCATTAGCCTGGTGGGGAGTGTCAGAAATGATATAAATACTACGATTGAGTCTAACCTGTCAGCTTATACTTTTTGGTGAGATGGTTCCATGACACTAATCACTTTTGAATGAATAATTAAGTCGGGAAATTGGGAATGGGCAAATCTGCAAGTGATAATGGTATTATTGCTACTGCAAATCGCCATGGGCAGAACCTAAACCGTACGAACTTGATGGAGAGATACCCATTTACATAAAAACAAGGAATAAAAAAGATAGCTAGTTGTTTCAAAATCTATTGTAATTGTAGTGTAGTCGCTTAGTAAATCTGGCTCTTAACTTTAGACCTGATTAATGGGTGGGTTGAATCGGGCTCGGCCCAAGTTTGGTCTGGCTAATGAAAATATTGTTATGCCAAGCCCAATCCAGCCCACATCTATAATATACGGGCTTGGGTCAGGCCGGGCTTTGAATTAGAAGCTCATTCCCAACCCCAACACAGCTCGCCCATAAAAAATTTGTTTTCATTTTTTCATAAATAATATTTTACAAATATAGAAAATTAAATTATAGTTTAATAAAAATTGGATAATATTGACTTTCCATCCAAATTTTTTGATTCAAAAATTATAATTTATAGTTTTGACATGTTATATTAATTTAATATGTATGATATAACTAAATTATATAAAAATATAAAATATATTTGAGAGGGCTGGGCCTGGCTTGATTTTTTTACATAAAATCCAAGCACAACCTATAGTATGTTAGATATGATGTATGCCCTTAAGGCAATTAGGGCGATATATCTTAATTACGTATTAGTACGAATAATTTATTTAATTAATAAAGACATTTAATCTTTTGTTTATATATATATATATATATATATATATATATATATATATATTATGACTGGTTAAAATATATTCATTGATATCTCTGTAGGAAAGTTCCTGACATATCATAGCATGAAGTGAGAGAAATTATAGTTGGGCTATACTTAGTGAGACCTGCTTCATGTGCAATTATGATTATGTCTAAACTATCCCTAGCCATAGTTTCGTCAAGAAAGGATATTGATGAAGCAGTAAGACTAGCATGAGGTCAACTTTCTTGGAATTGGTCCAAGTAATTAACCTCATAAGACTGAATGTTGTGCCTTAAGTTTGACATAGGGATATATCTGGAAGATATATTGGAGACCGCAATAAGATAAACACTTGGTAAATATATCATAGTGTTAGTATTTATCTTTATGCAGTAGCTTTACGAATATCCTCATACTTGAGATACTAGTTATCTTGTATGGTACTATCACTATACTTTGGGTTATTCTTATGCACTCATTAATTTAGGGTATCATGGGTGATTACGGGTATAGTGATGACAACACGTTGGTAAGCTATGTAGTCAGAAAGAATCCATCGCTTCAGATATATTAAAGAGTTGTACCTGGCCACTTGTTGAAGTGATGAATGCCATAAACCTCTGATCATAGTACGTGTTTGATATACATAGTTTCTAGTAAAACACATTATGGTAAAAAGCAATAACAAGTAAATAACTGGGATAGCTTGGCGCAACCTTGCTATTAGCTGGGTTAACACTTTCACCGATCCCAACAAATCAAATGGTACTAATATTAAAGAATGGAAGGAGTTCATCGCATTGGGCAACTATTGCATTAACCAGGATAAGTCATAAGCACAAATGACGTTTAGAGTAATGGGGGATGGTGGACCCTTGCTAGAGACGTACTACTGCCGTTTAAGTTAATCGAGTTCTATTCACTGTCTAGAACCTCGAGCCAGTAGTTCCTATAGAACAAGGATTTGTTAAGCCTTAATAGCTCAATACTTCGGGATCCTATAAGGTCACACACATTAGACTTTCATCAGACTGAGTAAAGAATTAATAGATTTATTCTATTATGAAATAAGATAATAATAATTGGATTATTATTTGGTTAGACCAAGAATATATTTTTACCGGTAACTAATTTTATTAGGGTCATAAATAAATTAAAATATTGATCAAAATGATTAGATCAATTTTGGTTAAACCAAGATTTTATTTTGACCCGTAACTAATTTGTTAGAGTCGTAAATAAATTATAAATTTGAGTGGTCTAGCAGCTACTCAAAGCTCTATAGTTCTTCCTCATTGGGAGGTTTCGGTTGGTGGGGTTCGTGTGGATACTCATAGAGGCTATCCTACACTTGGAGGATTATGCAAGGAGGTTCTGCTAAAGCACGTTTCAACTGGTAAGTTTCCTTTCTTTCTCTTTTAATTATTAGGTCTTTTTCTTTACGCGTTTTTAGACTTAATAATTATTATGATTAGCTTGGTTTGCATGCTTAGTTTATTTTATGCTTAGGTTATAGCTTAGAGTTATAACATACTTAGTATAAAATATTTATGCTAAAATATAATTTAGAACTATGGCATGTCTAGCCTATGCATGCTAACTTAGGTAGAGAATTTATTTAGTTAAGGCTTTAGTTAATTTATATGCAACTAATAGGAGTTCCTAGGGACAAGAGAAAAAATTTTGAATATCCGCCATGCATGTTATGAATGTTCAGAGTGACTGTCAGTTCTCAATAGTAGTGTCATGGGCGCCTGCCTATTTAGTGCATAATTAAGTTAGAAGCGAACTGAATTTATTTTCTATGTGAAATGATTTAAGTTTTATTATTTATTTGGAACAATATATGAACTTAGGCTTTTATTTCAAGGTTAGAAAATGGATATAGATAGTTTCGAATAAACCTACTCAACTTACTCAAAATTATCAAATACTCAATAAATTATATAAGTTACGTGGGATATAGATGCTTTCAATTTACATGAATTGAAAGAACGAAATTTATTAGCCCAAGAGAATCCATGGTTTTTCAAGTTTGTGCCCGTGTTTATTCTGGCAAGGATTGGACACGGTATCTACTCCTCATAGGGCACCTCTCCTACCTGGAAACATATATTGGTGCAGCTTGAATTAACCAAAAGGGGATTAAATATGGACTGATTTATTTCTAGTATATAAGATGGTTCTTATATATGTTTCTGTAACAAAGTAAATATTAAATTATTGAATAAAAGCTTAAAGGAAATGACTTACAGCAGAAAATATTTTTTTATGTTTTCTGAAATTTTCCAAACTCAGTTTACACGACTTGCGTATCCAATACAATACTTTGTTGATTTAATTTATTTTTGTCTTATGTATATACTTGTATAATTACTTGTTAAAAATAAAAAAAAATCATTTTTTATTAATATACTTTTAGTTTATTTATTTAGTTATTTTTTATTTACTGGTGACTTTTTATTGCATTTTTTTAAACTTGATATGATCTAATTTATATAAATTTGTTTTAAATTAATCGATATTGCTTTTTAACCAATAAAACTTAAACGTACTTTAACATTCTTGAATTCTTAGCTTCTTATTGCAGTAAGAATTATAAATTGAAGGATCTCGTGTAAGCATACCCATTAGGAGAAACTACACATTGACGAACTTGAAGCATTCATCTTTAATTGCATAATGTGATAGAACAAACTTTTAGAGTGGTAAAGACAAAAGTTATTATAACGTAGAAAAAATAGTTTTTATAATTTAAACACTATATAGACGAATCAAATTATATTTTTATCATTTTATGTTTGGTTAGTTTAAAGTGGCAAAGGTTAAGGCCTAGTGGTTAAGCGTGAAGTTGTGATCCTAGAGGTCACAGGTTTGAGTCCACATTCAGGTGGGGTATGGTTTTTCTTTGTTGTTATTGCAAGCCTATAAGGCAAATTTTATTTGAAAAAATTAAAATCTTATATACAATGGATGTTTTACTTTAATTTGTAACATTTTTATTATACTTACAATGTTTTCAACAAGTAAAATTTAAACTATAATACTGATTATTTTTTAAAGATAAAAAACAGAAATTGACTATTTAGAAAAATAAAAACTGGAAAATTTAGAAAATGAAAAGAAAACTGGAAAAAATTTTCTACAACTAAACAAACCCTAAATTTCTCAAACTTCTCTCTCTCAAACTCTCAAATGACAAGAACCAAAGACCAAGCCATCGTCTTCACAAGGCACCTATAACCAGAATCATCTCCCAAGGATGAGGATTTCACTCCTATTAAGTTCAAAAATTCGGACACCATCATTCCCTCAGATTATCTGGGAGATGAGTTCTTATTTACAATAGAGCCCTACGCCCAACTACTTTTAAAAGATCAACATCTAGAGGTCTTCCTCCGAATGAAAAACCCAACCTATCCTCTACTTGTGAACAAGTTCTACGAAAACCTGAAAATTTACAACTACGCAGATGCTATACGGACAAAAGTTCAAGGGAAGATGATAACTATCCCCCCTGATTTTTTCGTTACCGACTTTAACATGAAAAATAGTGGGGTAATACAAAGAAACGATGGGGATGAACAAACTATAAAACACGACCCCAAGATGTGGCTACCAGTGAGATATTTTGGTGGTAAATTTTCCACCTACTGGCCCAAGACACCCAAAGTACTTCAATATGTGTTGGCCAAGCTAAATCTGATCCAGAAGGGTTCTCTTAACACAACATCAGTTTTTCAACACTCATGCTCCAACACTAGGTTGAGAGCAGGGAGATTAACACAATAGTCTTGATCATCGATTATATGAAGCAAGATAAGTACTCCTATGGAGGACTCATCACCAAGATCCTTCTTGAAAATCAGATCAATCTGACCGGTGTAGAGCAAATTGAAGGAAAAGCCATTCTTGAGAAGAACTTTCTCAAACTTACTTTTGATGAGAAGTGGGATGAGGCTAAGGTGCTTGAGCATAAGAGGGCAAAGCAGGAGAAGAGTAAGGCTAGAGAAGCTGGAGAGCCAGTTTAAAAGGCTCCGGTAGTAAAAAGGGCAAGAACCACAAGGCCAAAGGCCTAGAAGAGGATTGATCTGTATCCGGTAAAAGTAGAGGAGGCAAATGAGGACTCCGTGACACTCACACAGATCCTCAATCACACTCCAGCTAAGCCTAAGAGAAGGGTCATTAAAGCTGCTGCTAAGAAGGGAAAGAAAGTTACTAATCTGGAAGAAAGAGAAGAAATTATAGTTATTACTGCTGCAATCTGGGATAGGAGAAAGAGAGGGGTTAAGAAAACCATCGAGGAGATAATAGAGGGGGAAAATGCCTCTGAAAGCAATGAAAATGAGGAAGCTAATCTAGATCCAAAGAAAAAACTGGTTAAAAAAGGGCCAACCTTTTCTCAGGCCTTAAGTGCAAAGAAAGCCAAAATAGCCTCACAGCTTGCTGTTGGAATCACCATTAAGGAGCTTGCTCCTAAGCAATCCAGAGCAGAGATAATGGCTTAGGCCCAGAGAGATAAAAGAAAGTACGTAGAAATTACTGCTAAAACTCTACGTACGAAGGATCCAGAATTCAATGAGATGATGGCTGTCATAGCGGAAAATCAGAAAGCAAATAAACTAATTTATAGAAGGGCACAGAGGCTCCTCCGAAACCAATCAAGCTGCTCCTCCATCAGTAACACCTACCCTACCAATTGTTGTGTCCCAATTTGATATTAAGCATCTCAGAGAAGGTTATGGTTATAAGGAAATAAGGAGACTGAATCTTCAGCCACGCGCAACAACTATTCCGGAGTTACTTCTCATTCCGGAGAAGGATGTGGAAGATAATGAAGTAGTGGAGGTTGAAAGTCCCAAAAAGGCTAATAATGAGGAAGAAAAACACCCTTATCAGCATAATACATAGGTACAACTAGATCTTAACTCTAAAATTGGTGAGGAAGTTGCAGTTGCAGAAAATCAAGGCAACTTAGATGCAAACGAATCTCAAACTACATCTAAGGAAGATGAGCCTAACTTGGTGCCAAATGCACCTGAGGAGGGAGATGATCTAAGACCCAATGAGGATGCCACATTGGCTAACTCAACGTGCGAGGTCACTCTGGAGGTACAAGAGGATGATCTGGAGGGAGAGACGAAGGACATAGAGGAAGAGAGGGATGCTGATGCTGATGATATTAATGATAATGATGATAAAGAAGAGGAGGATAATGATAATGTTGACGATGATGATGAGGGCACCTCAAGTCTAAGCCATTCACCGGTTAGCTCATATGAACTGAAACCAAGAACTAGCTCACAAAACAAGCCCTCTACCAAGGAGGGGAAACTACAAATGGCTTGGAATTCCTAGATGAAGCTTTTGCTGAGGATAAGGGGAACAATAATCCAGAGATTGAACTGATTCTCTGCGATATTTGTGTCAGACTAGGAAAAATTGAATCCTCCACTTAGAATCTATTAGTTTCCTTAGATCTGAAGTCTGAGTTAGAGGCTATCCAGAACAGATTGTCAGAAATTCAGTAGAGGGTGAACAACTTCCCAAGCGCTAAAAACGTTGCTGAAAATGCTCTAACAAGGGTCAGTTTGGTTTTGGAGCAGATATCAAAAGAAGTTGTTGAAGCTAAACAAACTGCTACCAAAGCTGCAATCGGTGTAGAATCTAGAAATGCCACTACTCTTGGTCATATTAATTCTGCTGCAAGTGAAATACAAAAGGAGCTCAAGCACTATATGGATAAAAAATTTGAGGAATTGCTAAAATCCATTCTTGCTGCTGTCACCCCAAGCACAAGTGAAATTTCCTCCAGAATCAACACTTTCAAAATAGAGCAGCATGCCATGAAAGAACAGCTAAAAAAATTCCTCAAGGATGTCTTGCCAACTCTTCTTGCCAAAGCAGCCGAGGACATAGGAAGTGACTGTTAGAAAGGCTTTCACTCTATGGATAAAATAGTGGAAAATTGGCAAGACACATTCAATATCGAGCTCTGGTGTGAGCACGGGATTTTACAGTTTCTCTCGTGAGACGATGATGACATATATTTGATTTTAATCCTCAATATAAAAATTCTTTTTGAATTTTTATTCCCGATAAAAAAATTCTTTATGAATTTTATTTTTGGAAAATTTAGTTCGGTGTGTCCGATAACGCGTCCGATGGGAGCTAGAATCGATGATTTGCTCCCAAAATTTAATTTAGTCCTAAATACCTTAAAAAATTCAAAAATAACCCTAATTATCCAAAAATCCTTGTAAAAACACCTTTTTGGGCGGATTGACCATCTTTTTTACCTTTTTAGGCTAGGCCATGCCTTGCTTTTCAGAGCTGGCAGAGTGTGATGCAGATCGCGGATTCATTGATACGGCCGGTGGTATCATCCATGCCGTCGACGGTCTGACCTTCCCAGCCAGACAACTTTTTGCCATGCTTTGCTTGATACCCGTCGAATAATTGAAAAAAGTCAATTTTTTCTGGGATTGTAGCCTATATAAGGCCTCTCAGATATTTTTAAGGGGTTGACAAGTACGAACTTGAATTTTAGAGAGAATTTAGGGAAATTTTAGTGAGATAAGGTGAAGAAAAGGTAAGAAAAGAGGAATTACTCCATTTTTCTTGGTTTTTCTTTGTTGAACTCTCTTAGAATTAACTTAAAATCAGTAGAACTTAGGTTTAAAATCAATATTAATAGGGTTTAGAGACTTAAATCTTAGGTTCACTACCCAAATCATCATTTTGAGCTCCCCGCAGGTGTCATTTAGATCAAGAAGAGGTGGATTGATGGCCCCGAGCTAAAAATTCTGAGTCTCATAGCTCTTTGGCATATTATTGTTGTAGTTATTTGCTATTTCATGCTTAGTTTTGGGGTTTCAGTCGTTTTTTGACCATTAACTATTACTGCTGCAAGAAACTGAAACCACCGACGGTATCATTCATGTCGCCAGCAACATCAATGATACCGCCAGAGGCTTCCTTCGTCACCAACAACTTTATTTTCTTATGGGACCCTTTCTTTATGGTACCCAAAATGTTATTCTGCAAGCTTGTGTAAGTGAAATCCAGCAGCATCAATGATGACGCCAGTGGCTTCACTCATACTGCCGGCGGTGTGACTTTCTAGACAGCGGATTTATTTTCGTTTATTCTCAACCTAGTTTAATTTCCGAAGCTAGGATATACAGTGTAACGTTGGGAGTCTATAACTCCCTAAAAACAGTCCTCAGCTCATAACATGTGGCATTTTCACTAATAATTCGGTTAAAACAACAACCCGAGTCCAAAATGTAAATAAAACGAGATTTTCTCACAAACACCGTTCAAACACCATTTTTTGGCATCCAACCGAGCTCCATAATTTGTATAGTAAATATTCCATGATCACGCTAACTCGAGTCTTGTTTGGTTCACTAATTATGCAGGCTATGTGTGATATATCCCGTATGCGTGCTGTATTTGTGCTAACCGTTTTGTGCATGTAGATTTAGGATAGATGATTGTTAGGCCTTCGGGTATTTTATTTATTGTTTAGAAAAATGTATAGGATTTGGAAAGCCTTGTAATTATTATTTTAATTTCCGCACTTTATTTGGAATGACTATAATAACTTATTTGTTGAATGCTTAATATATATAATGCGCTAACACAACATAATCGAAAACACAATAAATAGGTGGATTAAAACCGGATAAGAAGAAGGAAATTTTTAACTTGGCCAATGTAAAATAGATAGCATCATCTGAACTCGGAATCTCTACTTAAGGTATGGTATACCACTCAGTGGGAAAATCGTACCTAAATTTCCCGGTTGAGCTGAATCGGGCAGCGACTCTATTTTAAGTACGGGATTTTGATCTCGTATCTTTTGAAAATTAAAACATGCAAAATCATTTTCTACTATCACATCATGTTCATCACGCTTATTATTTTTAGGGATTGGTCCTCCAGCTCGCTTCATAGCCTTCTGAAATGTCATCCACTCACTGTGGCGACTCTGTTGGGGACGAGATCTCTTTAAACTTGAAACTTAAAATTTTAAGTATGTTTAAAAGATTTAGATGATGTATTGAAATCATTGTCCAATTTAAAACTTCATTCATTCTTATAATGTTTTATCCTTACGCGTGTAGATAGATTATATGGTTAGGATGCCCCATTTTACCCGAGAAGCTCACGAAAGTATCACTCATGCCCTCTTTGGAATTGAGGATGACTAGTGGGTGGATCACTCATTTCAACCAACACGTGAACTCCTGTGGTCACACCTATTTGGGGAGTGGTTGAGTAACATGGAATCAATGTAAATGAAAACCTTTTTCATCAACAACTCTATACCTAGCTGCATTAGTAAAGCCATCGAAGTTGTTTTCCCTTAGGAACTAAAACATGTAAATAAAATAACGGGACGCACTTCTTCGCTGTTTGTTGGCATTGAAGTTAACCTTCATCCATTTTTGAACGGCGTTACATGGGAGTCATAAGGTCGGAAGAGGGATGCTTCATGTGCTATATGCTATGTGCTCATGCATTATCCATGCATCGGCTTCAAGGGCCCAAAACTTAATAAACTTACCCTTACAATCTCCACTCATTGAAGAAGTTTAGCAACATCCGTAGGACTTCCTTTATATCTCCGTCGAGTCACAACAAATCACCATGTGTGACGAGAGGTAAGAAGGTCCCCCATATATTGGAGGGTTAGGCCATCATATAAACTCTAACCACATTTACATGAGCCGTAAGAATAAGCATGTCATGTATTGCTTCCCGAAAACAAAGGGCATGCATACCGTCCACACCATTTACAACCCGCACTTGGTCTAACCTATAATTCATGATTCTAAGCAATCTGATTTCCGATCCGAGTCTTCCTAATCAGCCATGTCTCTTCCTGACAACGATGATGGTGTTGCCCAGCCCGAGGAGCAGACCGATCCTACTCCCGTCTTAGGGGAAGTTCCTCCATAATCTCTTAGCTCCAAAATCGGTTCTGCCATGGCCTAGTTTATCGGTTAGGATCTCTTCTGAAACACAACCCAGGAATAGGTTCAGGCATCTAATAGAAAGGCCTTGAGCTCCGATCGGGTTTTATAATCAGATATCTAGACTCAGAATTAGAATAGGTTTGTTTAGAATGGATCAACTCAGGTTCTTTCCGGCTTAACATGGGTGCGACCAATACAGTTTGCTCAGCTCCTAATTCAATCAGCTCCAACCCGACCTCAGTCCCGCTTATTCTAATTCGGTCAAACCTTAACCCATCTTCAAACCTCGATGGCCCAACTAGTTTTCTATTTCTCAACCCAAAACCCGAGGCCTATTGCCAAAACCGCAATTATCCCCCCATTTTTCCAATGACTTTACTCACCAATTCTGAGCTTCCTCTAGTGGATTGGCCTAGCCTATAGTGCCTCCACTACCTTTTACTCCCAGTCCTCATTGATTTATCGTAAAACCTCGAGGAACAACTTACCCTCAAAATCCCTTCAATAACCAACTAGTGTCCCATCCTCTTCTTAAGTTACCACCGCCTCCTTCATCTGGCAGGCTCAGAACTAACAACTAGGTCACACAATCTCCGGCCATAACACCTATAGTTGAGGCCACCTTGCGACAGTTGATAGTCCCCCAATCTAGTGACCAGGTCATGCAATCTTTGGGTGTGACACCTAAAGATGAAGCACTCCTATAACCGCCATTATCTGCTTACTACGGCCAGAGAGAAGAAGCCCAAGGTTTAGTTCCTCGTTTGTTCTCTAGCACCTTACCGTAAACATCGATCACTACATCATAACTCATGCTACCCGCATCCATGATGACTCCTCAAATTGGTGTCACACCTAAAGGGGCTACCTACTCCCAAAACCCATTCATTTTTCTGCCGAACCTTTATAAGGGAGCTAAATGATCTCAACCACTTGTAGCACAAGGAAACATTCCCTCCCTATACGACTAGGTCATGCAACCTCTGGGCATGACACCCGAAGTTGAAACTTTCTTACATCAATTAGTGGCACCTAATTATGATCAGAAAGAGGGGCAACTCTAAATAAGTGAAGGTCAGGTTCCCTAGAACTCCAGCATGAGTCAATCGGCACGCTATGATATATGAGGCACATCCCCATCTCTGGTCAAGGTGAACAAAAGGGCCTCTCTGAAACCGCCCCCATCTGCCACTATCCAACCAAGCAGCAATCCTACGGGTAGCATAAGCCCATGGATTTTACCTCTCGATGTAATCTTTACCAGATTAAGAGAGGCCAATCTTTTCAAATCCCTTCGCGAGTACAGACCCCTCATGAGGGATGAAAGGAAAAGCTTTTGTGAATATGATGTCCGGGCGGGTCTCTGCACCAACGAATGTAAGACTCTACTCAACGCCATACAATGTTTGGTAAGGGATAAGAAAATTGTTGAACTTGAAAGAGTGCCTAGCGCTATGAATTTTCCCTTATCGGAGTTTGATGACCAGACGGGAATGACCAATTCTGACTTACCTAAATGGGGAAATGGGCAACAGGAACTCATTAGGCTCATCTACTCCAAAGGCAAGGGCAAATGGGGTGTCCTCTAACAATGAAGCTGAAGGTGAGAAACCAGTCGATGAGAAGGTCAAAGAGGCTACACAGAAATGACTAAAGCCATGGTAGTTTTAATAAAGAAAGGGTGGAAACACAAAAAAGGTGAACCAGAGAGCTCATTAACTAAAGCCATGAAACAGTTCATCGAGGTCCTCACTACGGGGGCAAGTCAAATGAAGGACATCTCGGTAACCACTGAGTAGAATGAGACTCTAGCTTTCGACAGGGACAACACATTGATAGAACCTACCGAGGATGGTTTCACCGCCGATATCAACAATGAAGACCCTCCGCCTGGGGAGGATAAAAAACTTTAATGTGTAGTCATTAGATTTCTATATGCTTGCATTTTGAATAATTTCCTGTTCGAAACTTTCAGCTCCATGAGCAACTTTCATTTTTTTACTTGTTTCATGTTTTGTCCAATTGATCCACGCATTCATATAAGCATACGCATGACATTTTAAGTATTCAAGATACTTTATAGCACAGAATTAATTCGAGTACAAATGGAAGTGGTAACCATTTCCAATAATTTAACTCCTGTAAAAAATGTGAGATAATAAAAGTGCTTAAAGATTGTGATAACGCTTAAGCCTGGTCATACAAAGACAAACTCAGAATATGCCACTAAATTTCTAAGCATCCCGTTCCCAAAGTACCAAGTTCAAGCCAATTGCACGGGAGCTTCACCATTTGCGAACAATACATAAAAAATCATGGAAAGAAGATTTAGTGGGTGGTCTGTGCCTTGCAAAACCAAATTGCCAATTACACCGCCAAGGAGAAAAGGCGCCATCGATATCAGATTCATGGGAGTGTGTAGCATCTTCTCCCTATTAGGCTTCATAGTTTTGCTACTCTTCGCCCACTCTCATTGTAAAGGATCAGTAGGATCGACGAGATTTGACCATCATCGACTCATTGATACAAGTTTATTAAAAAGGTCGGGGGGTGGGGGGGGGGGGTACTTTTCAAAATAGTCGGGAGTTCAATCCAACACCAGTCTAACCAATAAGAGATGGTCGAATTCACAAGGGAGCATATCCTTGGCTTGATGCGACCCATCTCTTCACATAGCCTCAAACAACAAAGTTCTACTTTAAGGGGAAATTTCCAAATTAATTAGGGGATGTGTAATTGAATGCTACAAATCCCCTCCGTATAAACCACAGGCTAAAGGAGCAGTCAAAACAGTAAATAAGCCAATCAAATAGAAAAAAGAGACGCTTCCCAAGACGATGAAATCCTATAGAAGTCGGGTTAAAACACTGCCATTCACCATTTAGAAATTTACATAAACATCAAAGCTCCCCCCAATCTAACTCCGTGCAATATGGCCAATCAAAATCGAAGTAAGGTTACCCGATGTCACATCAAAGGTCAGAATGGATCGAGCAATTCAGCGTGATAGTCGATGGACACTAAGGGCCTTAGTTAATCTGAAAAGGCATGACTAAGTGAATGATAACAAGGAAGATGCCTAATGTTCTCACCAAGAGTCAGAGACCCGGTGTTAAGGTAGCTAGAACTTTCCAACACCAGCGCCGAGGAGGAGATCAAATCAAATTGGGAAAGCTATCATGTGGTCAAAGAAGGTACTGAATGAATGAGGCAATCAAGATCATAAGCATGGATGAGAACGTGTTCGTCGACCTAGTAAACCAAGACAAGCTTAAGCATTATCATTTCCAAACAAAAGAAATAAATCAGAAAACTGGCACAACACAAATAAATATTTATAATAAATCACACGCCTTTCGCTCTTCTATAGATCGGGTAAAAATTAGGGTGACACCTGATGGTTGGTATTCTGCAAACTAGCCAGACAAAATTAGGGTATCTCTACAAAAAAATTGCCCATAGAACTAAAAACCCAAAAGGGTGGTTCATGAAAAAATTAGGGCACAAGAGAAAAACAGTAAGATGTTAGCATAAAAATCTAGAAAAACTGGTTAACACCGGGAGTTTGATTAATGGAAATGGTTACCAACATCTTGTACCCTGGTTAAATTCATCTAATAGAAGTATCTTTCATACTGAAATCTTTATGCTTGTGGTTGTATGAATGCCCGATAACCGAATGGTGAAAATATCGCAAGTAAACTTAATGGAGAGTACTCAAAGCTAATCTGTATAAGTGCACAACAATTTGACATCTAACAGACAAATAAATCTGGAATGAGGTGTCGATGGCGTGTGGGTCTCCCTTGGCACCTTGGTGAGAGGTGGGGCCCACTGGGGTTGGTTAGATTTAGGTGTAATGAAACCATTTAGTTCAAGTTTGCATATTTTAGCCAATTTTATGAATAAAAGAATCGAGACCCAAATCTCGATACAAATGATAGAGTCACCACCCAAGTTGTCTACTTGGAAAAGAGTTTTGGTATGGTTCCCATTAGGCAGGAGACTCATACCTTTTGGATCAGATATTTGGGTATCCGATGAGTCACTTATTTCTCATTTATTTAATTCAAAATTACATTCGCCTCGTAAAACCATTTTGTTTTCATCATTTGGGGAATTATTACAGAAATCCTATTTTTCTATAGTCTTTCACACTCGTTACATGCATTTATAGTCTATGATAAAGCACAAGCAATAAATGGGGGGTTAAAAATTACAACCGAGGGAAAAATGAGGGAATCGCAAGAGAAGCTATACATTTGTTCTAAGTTATAAAACAAAATGAAAATAAATTCCCCTGCATCCACAAAGATTAGCACAGTTTGTAGCATGTCATAAGTCAGCATTTTATTAGGAAAAATGTGATTATGTTAGCATGGCGGTTTTACAATCGATAGTGCCCGGGCGGCTTTTAAGATCGAGAGAAATAACTAGTCTTCAATGTATTTTGTTATAAAAACACATTTTAACTTTTTTGGGTTGATTTACGAGATTATTAGTGAAAATGATCCATGGCATATGGTGAGTTGATTGATTTCACTAATTAAAAGGGGAATGGTGGATTTTGCCTGGGGGCCAGTGCTCTTACGGGAGGGGTGAGACCCGTATGGCTACTGGGTAGGACCGGTATGGGGTATGGGGGACCCATATGGGTCCTGTTTGGTCCTGGGCAGAAACTCAGTTTAATTTAACAAGCATATTTATGGAGGAGAAATGAAATGAAAATGGGATTTCCTTCTGTATGAGTATGGTGCACTAGTTTAATATCCCTACGGAAATAAGGTGCCAACAAGGCTCATATGGGTTAGGACCAAACCCAAAATAGGAATAAAATAACAGATATAATACGAGAGATAGAGAATAATGATAAAGTTACTGAGATGTGAGTCTTTTTAAAACTCAGGAGTGTACCTTTATAGTGTGAATCCACTTTGAGGCGATCCCTTTGCTATAAGAGAGTCTAGCCAAAGTAGACGATGAAATGATGATTGTAGGACTATTTAGGCGAGTATTTGTGTGGATAAAACCTCCCCCAAATCCTAATAAATGAAGCTAGGAATGAATAAAATGTGGACAAAACCTCAAGGGATGGGTTTTTTCCCAATTTTATACCTCCTACCTCAACTATACCCTTTTTATAACTATAAAAACTGCTAGAATTTGTATATAATATCTTTTCTCTATAGTATGTGTTGTTGTGTGTTAAGAGGTGAGGAAAGGCCTCTATTTATAAGGGGATTAGGTCTAAATGCAATAAATCGCATTCATGACCTGATTCCTCTTGAAAACAGTAAGAATTACCTTCTAAAAAGCCTAAATAGGCAACAACAGGACCCATACGGGTGGGTTAGGACCTGTACGGGTTCAGGAGGACCCGTACGGGTCCCTCTAGGCGTACTGGGGGAAATGACCTATATGGGTACACCGATGGATCCGTACCACTAGGCAGCACCCGTATGGGTCCCTAAGGGAAGACTAGGTCTCTAAACTTTAGCCAAACTCAATTCTGTAGCAGTAGGAACACCTCTGATGGATAACACCTGTAAGAGATGCATTATCTAGCTCTCATCATCATTCATGAGAAGGTCATTAAAATTCAGTGCTCACAGACTGCCCCTCGTAGATCACTATAGATACAGATCTGTATGATCTCACGATATGAACGAGGGTTTAAAAATCATACCTGAGGTGATGACATGGGTGAGTTCCTTTCTTGAGGCAAACTCTTTTCCTGGGTGTCCCTTTCTTGATGCAGATGACTTTCCTTGCCAATGCGTATTCATTTCTTAAGGTGGATGGCTTTCCTTTTCCATTGCATCCCTAGTGACTCTACTGGGGAAGGTGTATGTTTCCCTTTCTTAAGGCGGATTGAATTTCTAGACTGATGGTGTATCCTTTCCCTAAGATGGATGACTCTCCTCGTATCCCTTTCCTAAGGCGGATTGACTTTCCTAACTGATGTATCCATTTCCTAAGGCGGATGACTCACCTAGTTGATGTATCCCTTTCCTAAGGTGGATGACTCTCCTATTGGGGATTTCGAATGACCTGTAAAAACACAACAATCAAATACCGAGTTAGTCATTGTCTAAGCAGACACATCTTAATTCTTGATTGACTTTGTGATGTATATAAAATTTTGCCCCTTCAATCAATAATAAAGATGTGTGGATGGGGGTTGGCCCCTGAATAAGCTATAAATTGAGTGTGAGAAATGTCGAGTTTGACCCGATTGCTTAGGGATGGAATGCCCCATGGAGGGTGCCTCTCGGGGGAATGTCCCTTGATTAGTTCCATTGCTAGGAAATACCCCTAGGGTTGTGGCCTTAGGGTATTTGATGGTGGGGGATGCCACTTAGTTGACTCTACTACTGGGGAATGCCCCTAGGGTGGGTGCCCTAGGGTACTTGATGATGGAGGGATGCCCCTTAACCGATTCCACTGCTGGGGAATGAGGGGATGCCCTTGGTTGACTCCGCTACTGGGGAGTTGTTTCGTTGCAAGACTCACTTGTTTTGGAGAATTTCCTATAACCAAGTGGACTTCTATAAAAAAATTATCCCTGTTAGTGATCAATTCAAAAATAGCTTACCTTGATTTTGATTGACTTTTGTGAAGACAAAAAATTTTTCCCCTTCAATCAAGGATCAAGGTGAGCTAAGGGGTTTTGTCCCTGATTTAACTAAAATACAGAGTTTAGAAGGAGTGGGATTGGCCCCGAGTTTGGACAGGATGTGCCCCTGGTGCTTTTATGAAGTTCTGATTCAAAACTATTTTTTGACGATAAAGGGGGACCCGTATAGGTGGACCGGGACCCATATAGGGAACTAGGACCCATACGGGTGGCGGCTTAGAGGGAAGGGACCCGTACGGGTGAGGTGGGACTCGTACGCATCTTAGTTGGGGCAATTTAAAAACTGAATAGACCCCTCACATCCCTCCTTATACCAAATCTTCCCATATTGTAATTTTCAGGCGATTTCCTCCCAAAATCGATAAAAACGTATAAAAAGATCCCAAAGATCGGCCACTTCTCTGTTAGGGGTGAGGATTTACCCCGGTTAGGTGATTCAAAGCTTCAGGAATTCCTTGTTTTAGTCGGGTACTCTTTTTATGAGGGGGACTCTTTTCTAGGCCTCACTCCCACTTCTGAACTGCCTCTGATCCCTTCCCCTAACACCCATGCCTCCAAACTCCAGGTATTTCGCTTGATTCTCCTATTTTCCATTTTTGAGTTTTTTGGAATTTCTTATTTTTGGCCTGATTTATGGTGTTTTAGACCTTAAAATAGAGCCTGATGCATGTAACCTTAGCCTAGGATGCTTTTAGGGACTGATTTGAATGAGCTTTGGTTGAATTTGGATGAATTTTGGATTTTTGGGAAATTTTACACAATGATACTATTGCAGTTGACCCGTATGGGTGAGGGGGGACCCGTCCCATTTTTGGTACGGGAGCCATATATGGACCCGTACGGGATGGGCGGACCCATACAGGTCCTGTCTTTAGGGATAGAATGCCTAACTTTCTGCTTTTTGCAATTCTTTTCTGATTTTTGATTTGTCGGCTATATCCTAACCCTATTGAACCATGATTTCATCTTTGCAACTTCAGTATTAGAGTGTGGGAGCCTTGAGCTTCTGTAGAAAGTGGTATGATGAGATTCGTACCATGAGGGACACTGAGCTATTAGCCCGCATAGATTCTTTCGGGTTAAGCGTTACCAGCAGGGTACTCCCTCAGGCTCTAAAGACACTGGCCTCGGGTGCTATTTTGGCTCTTACGGAGAGGTGGTCGGAGAGGACCCATACTTTTAATTTACCTATCTAGGAGGTCACCGTCACTTACTCGGATATGTGTGCCTTAACAAGATTAGATTGGAGCGGGGACATCGTCCATTTTTATGTCTACGCCGATAGATGGCATTCTCAACCTAAGGTGAAGGCCTATGTAGAGAGATTACTTGGGCTCCATCCTGGGGGAACGGACAAGCTCAACTACGGGGACCTGCATGACTACTATATAGGGCAGCCACATCCCATTGTTGCGGATTGGTGGGATCAATATGCCCGGTCTTTCCTGCTGACATTTCTTACCACTGTCTTCTTCTCCGTCTACTCGAGCAACCTGAACTACGGTTTGCTCTCAGCCTTCGAGGATCTTACCGCTGTTCCAGGAAAGAATTGGTGTCAGGCCATCCTGGCACAGTTGCACTATGGGATAGATGTTGGAGTTTGAGGCCAGTAGTCTGAGCTCAAGATCTGTCATCTAATCCTACTAGTAATTCTCGAACTGTTCTTTTGTGCTTTAACCTTTTATTCGAAATGTGCTGCAGCTAATCTTTACTTCGTCATGCAGATTTAGGCCTTTGAGCGTCGACTAATCCCCAGGCTAGGCTTGCCTATGCAGCTTGAGACACCTCACATCATTTCTAGGTGGATGGGGCTTTGGCAAGGTCAGGCCCTGGCTATAGCGCAGTATAGGGAGTTCCTTTGCCAGCTCCGCTAAGATCGGGTAAACTTCTTTCATACTAAACCTGTATCTTACATTTCAATACATTATTAGTAGAAACTATATTTATGAGGTTGTGATACTTATAGTGCATTTACTTTGTGCAGGTCATCCGAGACCCAGGGGAGAGGTTGGATACAAATAGGGGCGTTGAGCGGATGCGGGTTGGCGTAGATTACCGCTGCTTTGTCTTGGAGTTGCCACTCTCTTTTGAGTGGCATTTCAGCGAGTGTTAGCACAGGTCCGTTCCAGCCTGATGAGGAATTATGCCAATTTCATTCAGTGATCAGACAAAAAGATCCAAATGGACCAAATTGTCCTCCGAAATCCAAAATTCAAAAATCCACATTCTAGGGAAGCTTCGATTTAGTATTTTCTACTGAAAAATCAAAAAGTCAAAATTTGGTCAAACATAGGTAATCAGCCAACCGGCTAATTATCCATCCACAGAAAAAAAAATCAAATCTTACCGAGATGTGGCAAGGATTTATGGGATTTAAAGTAAAATCTTGTTAGATAGGTAATTAGTCCGCCAACTAATTACCTCCCTTCTATAAATAAGGGCTCACCCCCTTCATTTCAACAGACGGAAAGGAAAGAAAAAATCCCATTTCGTCCCCTTTTATTCCGGGAGTCCCAAAAGCCCCGAAACTCTATCAAAGCATCCCCAAATCTGAGCTTTATTACCGACATTCGGTATAAACTCATTTTTCTGTCTTTTTAGATCAAGATCTCACAATGATCTTCGGTCTAAAAGCGACTCAATTTCTAAAAAACCTAGCATTTTCTTTAGGAATAATCCAAGATTATAGCCATAAGTTGGGTTAAACCTATTTTCCAACCAAATCACAATCTTTAACAACTTCAATCCCAAACCGGCTCTCAAGTCATCCTAGATAGACGAAAAGGTTAATTGAGGGTAATTGGCTCTAAGCCCAACTTTAAAATCAATTTTTATTACTTTTATTATTACACATTGCATTCCATTTCTCTGGTTAAGTGAGCCATTGGTGCTACTTAAGCTATAATATGTGTGAATAAGCTCATTGGTACGGACAAACATCCAAAATGTGAGGAAACTCTATCCGAGTTTTCGGGCCAAAACCAAAGCGCCGCCATTACTTTGCCAAAATTTCGATAGAAAATATCTATTTATTAAGCCGTTATAATGCTTGTTTTATTACTTGAATTTATTTCTTAAATAAAGTCCTTGTAATGGCCAAATTACCACAAATTCCAAATTTAATCCAAACAATTTGAACAATATGAGTAACTATCATGTCCAAACTTAGAATCTCATTTTCTTTTCCGTATAAAAATCCCATTTTGGACTAGTATACAACAATTGCCGGTGGAGCAGAACCGGGTGGTGACTCTATTTTTATTTTGAAATAAAGTAAAATGCTTTATTTTAAAAATATCTTTTCTTAATAAAATGTGTAAATATATTTCTCAATATAATCACATTTTTTTATAAAGAACCATGTTTTTCTCACTCAATAAGTTTATGAGAAGAATAATAAAATTATTTTTTTCTTTAATAAAATCCATCATTTTATTGCAAAAGAGGCACATGCATATTAAATGCAACGCTGCGGTTTCCTTAAACTGCGCCAAACTAAATCGCGCCCCGCGCACCGCACCTTGCGTGCTTTCCTCCCATTAAAACCCTCACCTGCTCACAGTGGCAACTCTGCTAGGGATAAATTATTTTTATAAAAACCCGATTTTTATAAAAATTCTTTTTTTGACACGATAATTGAAATATTTATCAAATAAAACTTTAGAATTATGGAATATGTGGTAATTTCAACATTACACAAATTCTAAGATTGCATAACATCTGCATTCTTTACCCCTAAACCGATTTAGGTGTCTTTTGGTGAAGTATCTCCAAGTTGGCTTAAGGCTTGAGGGGTATGGATCCAATCCCACCCCTTGCATAATGTACGAGGACATTGGTCATTTAAGGGCAAGACTACCCGAGTATATTATATGTGGAAAAGTTCCCTTTGGTTCGCTTAGGGCCACTGGGACTCGGTACACAAAGGTGTAGGGAACCCAATCGCACTCAATCCTAAGACCGAAACCTGCATATAGATGAACTATAGACACTTCCCTATACGTTTACCCAAAAATCTTGAGTGCACGCGAGCAGACTTCGCTAAGTCCCCTATTGGCTTTAAAGCAAAGTAACCCAATGGAGTTAAAATGGGGGTAGGCGCAATCTAACCGTTAGCTACATGTGCAGGTTTATTAAAATATAAATAAAATAAACACGGACATCATAAGCATCATGGTTGTGTGTAAACTAAACACATCTTTATGTAGCCATAAAATTTGTGTGTGGCATCTCATTTTACTTCCTTAGTCATAGGAACCCGAAACAAACCTAAACTAGTGAGTCTACCCAGGCTCAGCCTATGAGTTAAAATAACCGAGACTAGTGAGTCCACCCAGGCTAGACCCATGAGCCGAAATAACCAAGACTAGTGAGTCCACCCAGGCTCAGCCCATGAGCCAAAATAACCAAGACTAGTGAGTCCACATAGGCTCAACCTATGAGCCAAAATAACCGAGATTAGTGAGTCCACCTAGACTCAACCCATTAGCGAAAATAATCGAGACTAATGAGACTACCTTGGCTCAGCCTGTGATCCAAAATACATAAACCCTCGAGTGACCAGTGAGTCAACTCACCCTTAACCACCAAGTCAGCCATCGAGTGACTAGTGAGTCAACTCACACTTGACCACCGAGTCAACCCCCAAGTGACTAGCAAGTCAACTCACCTTGGACCATAAAGCCAATCCCTGAGTGACTAGTGAGTTAACTCACCTTGGACTATAGAGTCAATCCCCGAGTAACTAGCGAGTCAGCTCACCTTGGACCATAGAGTCAATCCCCGAGTGACCAGCGAGTCAGCTCACCTTGGACCATAGAGTAAATCCCCAAGTGACCAACGAGTCAGCTCACCTTGGACCATAGAGTCAATCCCTGAGTGAATAGTGAGTCAACTCACCTTGGACCATAGTGTCATTCCTCGAGTGACCAGCAAGTTAGCTCACCTTGGACCATAGAGTCAATCCCCGAGTAACCATCGAGTTAACTCACCTTGGACCATAGAGTCCATCCCTGAGTGACCAGCGAGTCAAATCACCTCAAACTATAGAGTCCATTCCCGAGTGACCAGTGAGTTAGCTCACCTTGTACCATAGAGTCAATCCTTGAGTGACCAGTGAGTCAGCTCACCTTGGACCATAGGGTCAATCTTTGAGTGACAAGGGAGTCAACTAACCTTTGACCGCTGAGTTAATCCCAGAATGACTAGCGAGCCAACTCACCCCAACCATAGAGTTAAACCAGATTCAAACCCTAGTCTTCGAGCCGCGTGTCTGTGGTATTCCACGAATCTTACATACTGCCTTTGCTAATTGTTCCATGAATAGTTGGCATACACCCAACCTTCTACTATTTGTATGTGTCCATCCATTCATTCTTTCACCCATTCATTCCGACGAGCAAGGTAAGTAAGGCTCAGAGCCATACCTGATACGCTTACTAACACTTGATCTATTGCATTTTCAGGTTGGAAGTGAGAGAGAAGGAGGTTAAGACGAATTACGGGTAGTCCAAAATTCAGACCCCCACCACTAATCGAATCACTAGCTGGATTTTTCTTCAATCCAGTACCTAAAACTGCAATGGCAGATGATGATACAATTGGATAGTCCCTTAGAAGGATTCTAGACACTCCAAAATTTTGTGAAGTTCGGGAAAGGCTGAGCACTTCTAATGCTTAGAAAGCTCAAGAACATGAGGTGGAAATTGAGGCATTGAAGGCAAAGATGGCAGACGTGGAGAAACTGTCCCCAATAAAAGATAAGACTGTTGCTCCCTCCATCAAGCAATATGTGGACATTGACCGATTCTTGCCAAGGGAATTGGCAGCTCTCACAGTTACCTTTGTGATGCCTTACATAGCCCATATACTGGCACTAGACCTCTTTATGTTCATGTGGAGAGTTATCTTCGGATCATGACTAGTATAAACATTCCTAAGGTTTGTATAGTCATTCTATTTCAAGCTACTCTGTATAGGCCGGCTTCCGAATGGTAAATAAGAATGCCGACAAACGTAAAATTTGACTGGAAGAAGTTGTGTTCTGCATTCCTGTAGAACTACACTTTCAATCTGAAGGTCAAAACTACTCTGCAAGATCTTGAAAGGGTTAAGCAACTCCCAAATGAATCCTTTGAAGAATACTACTTGAGATGGATGGCCGTCTGTGTACTTGTGATCGGGGCACCTTACCAAAAAGCTTTGACAGTAAAGCTTGTCGAAGGATCCAGCCAAAGGTACTAAGATGACATAAAGATAAAAAGGCTTGATACCTTTAATGACATGGTAGACTATCCCAAAAGACTAGAAAAGTTTGAGGAGGAAGACCGAACAAAGAAGCAAGAGCAGCAGGCTTACACTAAGCCCATATATTGGGAAAAGGGCGGGCCTTCCAAACAAAGTAGCTCTGAGTCCTCAAAATCTCCATCTAAAGCTATAGCAACCACTCAGGTGCAGGCTCATCAATCTATTTTCCCATGGGTAGAGTCACTATCACAGATATTTACCAAGCTAAGGAAGTCTGACTAGCTTCACACCATCAAACCGTTCATTCCACCTGCTGCAGTAGACATAGATAACTTTTATGCCTATCATATGACCAAGGGGCATTGCACTAATGAATGTACATGGCTGCTGAAAGATTTGCAGTAGATGATAGCTGATGGGAGGATGAAAGAGCCTGAGAAGAAACCGAGCACACAGACTAATCCCCTGCCAAACTTTGAGGCGACAGTAAATACCGTGAATGTTCAGGTGGAGGCTAATGAGTACGGTATTGACATGATGGATAACTTTTGACATGACCGAGGATGGGGAGATAATATGATTTTCGACAACATGGACATCATCTACATTGTTGATCAATATGTCTTGAGAATGAGGAGAGAAGGACTAGACTAGCATCGAGTGCCGCCACACCTCATGTTCTGAGGGGATTCCAACCTGAATGAGCATATAGAAGAATTTGTTTGATTTATACATGAATGAGAGATTGCTATGATGGGATTTGCACCTCAATTCCCCTATTTTTTGGAAGGTCCAATTATGGATTAGTACAACACGATGCCGCTTGAAGGACATTGGAACTGCTACTTCACGGAGAGATCTTGCCTCTACTAATTTATAGCTTCTCAACCATACCCAGATATGCTTTGTTGGTGGTTGGTGCCTCAAGTAGATCAACACAATGCTGGTTGGCTAGATGTTCCTCCATCACAGCCCCCCATGTATACTCCCCTAAATTACATGAGTCCGAATTATGTCAGAACAAGTTTGTTTGAATTTGGGAGCTCTTCCGGGATGGCACGCCCAGGAAGTCAAGAGTTGTATGATCCTGAACAAGCTTGGGATGATTATAGGGACCAGGAAAGGTATCTCAGCATTAACCTGGATGAGGTGGCACCAGACCTATTTGCCAAACTCTATACAAATGTAGCATCAAAAATGAACCACAGAAACTAAGTGAATATTGAGCTGCACTACCCGTTTGATGGGGTCCTTACAAACATTACATCATATGGTGCCCGTGTAGAGGAGACATTCACCAGTATGTGAGGTATTATCTCTAACCTTTGCACCACTGTCGCAGGAGTTGAGGTGGAAGTAAATGCAATAAAGGAAGACCCTGAGGAAGATCATGAGGAAGATCCCAAGGAAGATCCTGAGGAAGGCCCTGAGGAAGATTAGGAGAAAGGTTCTAATAATGATGTGCCAATTCAACATGCGCCAAATTGGGTCTTCGAACCACAACCTTTCGACGATTCAGATGAAGAAGTAAAAGAATTCAAGGACTCCAACGAGTCCGATCATGAAGATGAAAGCGAAGTGGATAATCTGGGGTACGAACCTGAGATCTTTTTAGTTGACGAGCAGAACCACTTACTAGGGGATTTCGAATACGAGGCTCCTTTCCCTAATGGCATGACAGTCGACTATGATAGTGCTGAGAGCTATGCCTCGTCCTTAGAATAAGACTCCCCTAACGCCATATGGTCTACGGTAAGTGATGATTCAGGAGACTTTACAGACTTTGACTCAGGTAGTGAGCACTTCATTAATATGATCCGAGACAAGAACCTTCTCTGGAGTACATCATGGAGAGGATTCGTGTAGAAAATGAATTAGCTCAAGCCAGTTATCAGATCTGGAGTCCGTACTTGAGGGAAGTTTATCCCATATTCTACAATGGACACAAGGCCACACCCTCACATCTGTGAATTTATGTAGATGATGAATGATGGGTACATCCACTATGCCCATTGGCCCAAGAGATTCCACCTGATCCTCTGAGAGAAAGCAGTCATCTGGTATGAGGGGTTGACATTCTACCAAAAGCCATTCTAGAATACTTTGGCTAGACAATTCATTGACTACTTCACATGGATAGACCCGAGCTGGACAAACATAGAAACCCACTATTATATGGGAATGGAAAGCAACTAATGCAATCTGCCAGACATTAATGAAATCAGCTAAGGAATATCCTTAGTACACGAATAAGCACTCAGATGATCAAGAAGAATCGGTCATATACGACGGTGGTCAAGGTTCAGCTAATGGAGCTTCCTTATCCATTCACATTATTGGGCAAGACTTCAACCCTATTCTTTGCCAAATCCTATAAGAGAACCCTGTGGTTCTGGAATGACAGCCTGAAAAGGGTCCTTTTATACAATGGCCCTTCGCCACCAAAGTGCCATCCTCCGTGAATAAGCTAATTGACTTGGGAGAAATACCACTTGATAAAGATTTTGACGAGTTTGAAATCTTTGAAATGACAAACTCGTCAACACAGGTCGTTAGTCCTGTCACTAGATGAGGGAAAATCACTGGGTTCGTAGCCCCTACTATGCCAAGAATGGAGCCTCTGGCACCTCGTACTTTTTTCAAGTCCTCAAAATAGATAGAAAGACCAATTATCGAACAGTTGAAGGCCACCACTTCTAAGATGAGCATTTGGGACCTTCTCCTCGGTTCCTAAGATCATAGGCTTGCTATTGTGAATAAGCTGATGGCTATCGAAACATCTCCCCTAGCATCACTAGAATATGTTTGTGCACTACTTAACACTGAAATCACTACTGTTAACCAAGATATTATTTTCTCGAGCTCAGATTTACACGATGAAGGCATTTGCCATAACAAGGCTCTCTACTTGAAGGTAAGTGTTTTTGGGTGGATCATGCTATGTATATTGCTTGACGATGGCTCATCGCTAAATGTCTGTCCTAAGGATATTCTGCCAATCCTAGGACTAACCGAGAGGGACTGGAAGAGATCCACAATAGTCATCAAGGCCTACGATAATTCCAAGAGAACCGTCATCAATACATTTAAAGTCAAAGACATTATCAAAGAAATCTCATCTATCATGTTGTTTACGGCTATAGAAATTCTGATGACTTTCTCTATATTGCTCAGACGACTATGGTTTCATGCTTTGGGAGGGGTCCCATCCACTCTACACTAAAAAATCAAGATCCCATTCCACGAAAAGATCGTCACTTTGGAGGCTGATGAAGCATCAGTGGTGGTAGTACTAAAGATAGAAGAAAGCCATAGCCGCCATCAGTCAAGGATCGGGCAAGCAACCAAAAGTACATTAGGGCCCTTGGATTCAGGGTTACATGCAGAAGCATCTTACTCCAGAAAGAGGACTAGGTGCCTATGAGTAGGGAATGCCAACTTTTAATATAGGGGTAGAAGAATGGAAACCTGCAGGACTAGACTATAAAGGCACCATAAGAACCACCAACAAGATGGTCTTTTAGAAGAAATCAGAGCAACCCTATAATGGAACCCCTGAACCTGTTACTCACCAAGGGAGGATATTTTCAGGATTTGAGACTTTCTCAGATATAGTCGACTATGGCAAGCATAGTGAACGATCCATTGCCAGTGTAATATAGAAAATAGATCATCAACCAAATGCTAGGGCGATTCTCGATCAGACCAAGCTTGATGAATAGGAGCACCCGAAGGTCAAGAAGCTGAGAAAAGAAGAGGAAATCCTCGACACTCTTACCAAACACCTCCAAGCGCAACTCAAGATAGTGGAGGAAGTAAGGAGCAAGGGAGGTTGCTTAAGCTAAGATGTCATGGACATGGTCAAAACCATGAAGAGTAAGGAGAAGGCAGAAGTGGAAGATGATGAGAACATCCTGTGGAAGCCGGCTGCCATAGAAGAATCATTTGCTGCAAATCCAGACCTTACTGATCATGATGAGTCTTTCATTTTCATTTCCACTATGTTCGAAAAGAATAATGTACTTTATGATGATAATAAGTTGAAGAAATTTTCTTATTTGGATTGTGTTTTTTATAATAATTCCATGCATCCATTCCATCATTCATCTAGTATCTTTAACATTTATAATGATATTACGAAAGAAATTAACTTAATTATGGAAGATGATCCAAAAATGGTATACATTTCCAATCAATTGCCTATCAAACAATAGAGAGAATTATTAAAAGTACTAAAAAATCATGTTTTGGCCTTCACTTGGTCTCACAAGGACATGGTGGGGACTCGATCAACACATCACCAAGCACAAGATTCCCATGGACCTGAAGACGTCCAATAAAGCAAAAGATGAGAAGAATGTGTCCAGAATGGGCAAAAAAGGTTAAAGCAGAAGTAGCCAAACAGATCAAGGCTAACTTCATGGAGGTTGTCGAGTATCCCACTTGGCTATCCAACATAGTTCATATGCCCAAGAAAAATGGCGAAGTCAAAGTGTGTGTCAACTTCAAGATTTGAATAAGGCTACCCCTAAGGACAATTTTTTGTTGGCACACATTGATGTTTTGACAGATAGCGCAATAAGAGCAGCCATGTATTCCTTCATGGATGGGTTCTCTAGCTACCACTAGATCCTCATGAAACTAATAGACAAGTACTAGACTGTGCTTATCTCAGAATGTGGAACATATTGTTTCAGGGTGATGCCTTATGGACTCAATAACGCAGGGGCAACCTACCAGCTAGCAATCTCCATACAAATACATGGATTGATCCATCAAGAAGTGGAAGTCTATGTGGATGATATGATTGTAAAGTCCACCATGCCGGAAGAACACCTAGCAGTGTTAGAACAATTCTTTACAAGAGTTGAGAAGTACAATCTCTATCTCAACCCAAAGAAGTGTATATTCGATGTCACAAGTAAATTACTAGGGCATATGTTTTGCAAGAGAGAGATGGATCCCAATAAAGCTAACGCTATCAGGGAAATGCCCATACTAAAGACCGAGAAAGAAGTGAGGAGCTTCTTAGGGTCTATACAGTACATCAGGTGCTTTGTAGCACGATTGACCACCACATGTGAGCCTATCTTCAAGCTATTTAGGAAGCAGCAACCAATAGAATGGAATGAACAATGTCAGGAAGCCTTTGACAGGATCAAGACCCGCCTAATGAAACCACCTGTGCTAAAGGCACCGATCCTCGAAAAGCCACTCATTCTCTACTTGGTAGTAGAAGAAACATCTATAGGTACCATTCTATTTCACAAGCACGAAGATAAGAAGGAACACATAGTCTATTATCTTAACAAGAAATTACTAGAGTATGAGACTCGGTATATATCATGGAGAAAACCAGTGCTACCATGGTCTGGCTCACCAAGAAACTCGGGCATTACTTCTGATCTTACAAAATCCAAGCAGTCGCCAAGGTGGATTCGATAAAGTACTTGTGCCAGGCTCCCTTGTTGATAAAAAAAACTAGCAAGATGGCTCTTATTGCTGTCAGAATTCGATATCGAGTATGTCACTAAGAAGACCATCAAAGGAAGAGCGGTGACTGAATTTCTAGCGAATCAACCACTCGAGGAAGGAGAACTAGAAAACCTGGAATTCCCTAATTAATGTTTTGCAACGACAAAAGAAAACCCGAGAAAGTGGACCATGTTCTTTGATGGCACTATTAACAAGCCAAGAGTTAGCTTGGGAGTTATCATCATCACACCAGATGGAGCAGTCATCACTCTGTCAAAGCAATTGGAATTTCTCACCACAAATAATGATGCAGAATATGAGGCTTATCTATTCGAGATGTCTACCCCGATAACTCTTAGAGCAAACAAAGTAAAAATTATTGGTGATTCGGCTTTGGTCATCAAGCATGTCACAGGAGACGTGGAATTGAAAGAGGAATGCCTCAGACCTTACCTAGAGGCCATGTAGAGGAAATTCACAATATTCAGTGAATGTGATGCATTGGCCACTCTAGCCTCCATGTTGGAAGGGCCTTAGAGACAGCCAATCAAACCCCTCATTATGGAGACAACCCGATCCCCATACTATATCCGTGCAGTAAAAGGTGTCATGGATAAGGAAGAACCTTGCTACTCTGACATCATCAAGTTCCTTGAAAGAGGCAAATTCTCGGCCGAAGCTATAGATTCTACTAGAAATACGCTAAGAAAGCTCGCTGTGCAATTCTACCTAACCAAGGGAGATCTGTTCAAAAGAACATCTAACGATTTGCTGTTAAAGTGCCTGGCCCAATAAGACGCAGAAAAGGTGATGAAGGAGGTACATTTAGGAGAGTGTAGTCCATACATGAACGGCATCATAATTGCTAGAAAAATTCAGATAGTGGGATACTTTTTGGTAACCATGTTAGCTGACTGTATTCTAGAAGGAAAGACTTGCCATCCCTGTCAGATATATAGAGATGTAAGCCACTTACCGCCAACAACCTTGCAAAGTTTGACGATGCCTTGGCCATTCTGGGCTTGGGGCATCGATATCATCGGTGAGATAAGACCATCTTCGACCAACGACCATCGCTTTATAATTATGGCAATCGACCACTTTTCCAAATGGGTTGAAGTAGAATCATATACGAGCATCACGACCAAGAAAATGGCTCGATTTATTCAGCGATATATCTTTGCCAGATACGGCATTCCTCATCATATAGTGAGTGACAATGGTGTGCAGTTGCAAGGGGAAATGACTAATCTTATTAAGAAGCATGGAATCGAGTATCATCGCTCTTCACCCTATCGCCCCTTAAGCCAATGGAGCCCTAGAAGCATCTAGTAAGGCCATTAAAAAGATCCTCTCCAAAATGATCACCAACTACTGAGATTGGGCCAACCATTTACCTTATGCCTTATAGGGATACAAAGCCAACATCAAAACTCCTATGGGTCAAACTCCTTTCTCTCTCATCTACGAGATAGAGGAAGTGTTGCCCGTTGAAATAGAGATCAAGTCTTTGTGCATAGCCCTTGAGGTAAGATTTCCTAAAGATGAATGGGCAAAGGCAAGGCACAAAGAATTGACTTTGATCAATGAGAAATGATTAACCGCATTAGAAAATCTATAGTTATACCAATAATGCATGGCCAGAACTTACAATCGTAAAATCAGAAGGCAATATCAACCCCTGAGAATAGGCAAGCTGGTCTTAAAATAATCTTGTAAGATGCACATTGATGCTCAAAGAAAATTCCAACCAAACTGGGAAGGACCATACATAGTAAAGAAGACTCTCAATAAAAGGACAGTCAAGATCTTAGATCTGGATGGCAATGAACTTGTGAATCCAGTAAATTGCAACAAGATGAAGCGCTATCTCATGTAAAAAAAGGGAAAAAAACAAAAAAAGAAAATATAAAGGTCTGTCAAGAGCTAGTGAGGGCTCTTGAGCAAAAATAAAGACCCCAAAATAAAAGAGCAAGGCCTTAGGTAAAATCCATTCAAAACCTTAGGCAACGATGAGCATTTCTTGAGGATAAGTACCATTCCTCCTTCCTATTTAAGTAATATCTTTTATAATAGCGTATTAATGTTAAAAGTACTACATGAGTGCATTAAATGGAAACTGCAAATTGTTTAATAAAATACGCATTCAAATAGCATCTTTTTGCCTTTATTACACATAAAATGCATTACAAATAGGAAATGGAAACGAAAAAGACAAACAATGAGGCTAAAAGCCTTTATTCTCCTACGTAGATGAAAGACACATAATGGCAAGCTCAATGATCTCCAAGGAAACTGCAGAGCCTCCTAGTCTCAATGAGCCTCTCCTCAAGAGTGGCCAGCCCACAAGTACTCGCAACCCAGATGCGATAAGCCTCAGATGGATGGATGTCAAAAGGCATGGAATAGTTCACCTCTACATAAGAGCGATTAATCCACCTCACGTCATGAGGATAAACCCGACTGTAAGAGAGCTCAGAGCTGATAAGGGTGCATAAGGACGCGGGGAACTGCTAAGAGCGACCATAATGCCTGCATAAGTGGCCAGGAGAGTAGGTAATAACCTCAGAGAGACCAATGAGAACCATACCATCTCTGGGAACATTAGTAGTCACATCCGTGATCCCCTACTAAGGGCAAACCTAACAGATGTCCTCAGTAGCTCAACTCCCCGTAAATTCAACCCACTCCTCGATAGTGAAGTCTCTATGAGGTTGATTGTCAATGCGAACTATAGAACTACGCACCCAGTAGGCCTTCGGATAATAATCCATGCTTGTAGGAACAAATAATACAGAAAGCTTGTCCCAAAGCCAAAGCTACAAAAGAACACAAAAAAATGAAATAAGAAAGAATAGAAAGAAAAAGAAGAAGCCTACTAGATTGAAAACCTAAAAAGGCGATCCAAGCAAAAATTAAGGCAAGCCTGATGAATCAAAAACCTAAAAGGGCGGTTCATGCAAAAAGAAAGGATCAAATAAAATTTAGCTTAAGGAGAAGCCTGCTACCCCTAGTAGTAGCTTCAGTCCTATTCCAGGAAGAGCGAACGAAGATCAGTGTCTTGGCTAAGCTCAATGCAATGGGAGATTTCCCCTCTAACATCTGATAAATGATGGTAAAAAAGGCAAAGCTGCAGACCAAAGTTGAGGCCTCATAGAGAAAGGCCCCCAACAAGAGTAAACAAATAAGCGGAAGCCAACTCGCATCCTCAGGAGAAAGGGTCCTAACTTTGTCGAATGCCATATCTAACCTCAAGCCCTCGTTGCAAATCATTTGGTGCCCATCAAATTGTTGTAGCTAAAAACGATTCATCACTGGATCAGAAAACTCTAGGCAATGCGTTAGAATAATTAGAGGCATATCAGCCAAAGATCTTAGAAGCCCGTAGAATTCCTCATACAAGGGGCACAACTCGTGATCTCCAAATTGGAACACGTTGTCAATAGGATCCCAGAACCTGACAGCAGCCTGGATCACATTGTCATTGACAAAGATGCTATAATATTCCTTCATATGTGATAAACTGCAAACCCCGAGACAGTCCCAACCATTTTAGTTCTTCAGATAAAAATTCAAGTCCACGCAAAAACAGATGTAGCCCTTCATGGAAAAACTTCAAATAGTAGCAATTTGCTATATGTAGTTTATAGGGTAATCTGCCAATATCTGGCAGATTACCCCAATAAACTTGATTATAAATAAAAGAAAGGAAGGACAAAGCATAAGAATGATGCAAAATTCTTTCATAAATAAAAAAAATGAGTTCATACAAAAGAAGGCTCTACAAACAGCCCGAAAGGAAAACAAAAAAAAGCCCTATCTACTGTCCGTCGCTAGAACTCGGATGGCTAGGTTTAAGATACAATGGAGGAGGAGGATAGCCGCCCTATGGAAAGAACCATGAGGGATCTCCTTGGCCGTGCTAAGGCTGCTACTGCTAGTCATCCACCTGGAGTGTCCCCAACTGAGCCTAAAGCCGCCAGATCTCCAACTGCCACATTTTAACATAAATCATTCATATGCATTTCATGACATATCATGCATCATCATTAAAACCATAAAATAATAAACATACCGCCATCTCGGAATTTTAGTTCATCATGAGCCGCTGCTGCCCTTGGATATGTCTCCGGTCGGAGATGCTATCAGCAATGGGCACTTGCAAAGAAGAAAATAAGGGGTCAGGATGAGTTAGAACTACCATGATCTAATAAAAGGGAAAAAGTAAGAAGAGCTCAAATGAGTGGCATTGACAGCATGGAAATTCACCGGTTGCTCAGGATCTATGTAAGGCTGAATCATTAGCGTATATGTACTTAGGTCAGGATGGTGCATCAGGAACATAGAAGGCTGATACTAAAATCCTTGATGTCCCTCTATCATCGCTGGATTCTAATGCAGAACCGATGAAGCTGAGGAACTCCCAACATGAGTGGAAGTGGACGCAAGCCTCTTCCTACCTTGATGATCCAGCGAAAATGTTAAATCAAAGGAAAATTAGGCCAACTAAGCATAAAATGGAAAGGAAAAGAAGAAATTTGAGTCAATGAAGAAGAAGATACCGTCATCCGGATAACCCCAAGCGAACCTGATCTAGCCCTCCCACTAGAGGCAAAAGTCAAAGGGGCATCACCCTTAGAGGGGTTGTGGATGTCTAGCGGAGGTGCAATGGGAACAAGGCCTGTCTCTGGCCATCTGAGTAGCTACAAATGGCAAAACCCCTCATATCCGCCAATTCGTTCCAAGAAGATGTTGGGTAAGCCATCAGACGCCAATCATGCAAAGTTAGGTGAACTGCAAGGCCAGAAGATCAATTAAGGCACATCAGTAGGGATGGAGCACGATCTAGGAGGAAGATGCCAACCCTAAATACACTCCCCGAGGTACCACTCTAAAGAAAAGGGAGTCTCTAAAATCAACTGAGTATGCATAGCCTTCCTAGCTAATCTTATAGCTTCTGGCTAGTGAAGCTCGTGCCCCCAAGGCTGAGTCTTGGTCTAAAAGGAAAAGAACCAAAGTATCAATATAATGATTATAGCAGATATAGCAAAAGGAGAAAAACAAAAATGCTAAGAAGTGTACTTACTCTGAAGACAGAGTACGAAGGCGAATAGAAAGAGAAGAACGAGACTCAATCTCCCAACTGTGCCAGTAGTGTGGCAGATGAGGATAAAACGGATAGCTGCCATTTCACAAAAGCTTGGTCCTCGGAAGAATCCCCATCTTAAAAAAACTAGATCTATAAAAAAATCATAGAAAGTTAGAACGTCAAAAGACAGCGAGAATGCTCATAAAGAGAGAAAAGAGAGTCAAGCCCTTACATAGACAATTTGGAGACAAGATTTGAAAAGGGCCCAATACAAATGACCCAATGCAGCTTGGCCCCAGGCATACTCATCAAAGTGGGTCGGATCAATCAAAGTAGGCAGAACGTGGAGATTAACGATCAAAATCTGGTGGGAAAACATAGCCAGGACAAAGTATCAACTATAAAGGCTCTAGCCTCGCAAGTAGAAGTCAAGTGCCTTCTATCCTCAGTAGTCTAAAAGGTCATTAGTTTCTTGTAAAAAACTCGCCCGAGATTATCCCTAGAATAGCCAATCAAAGCTTCAATGGCCTCTACGTTGAAGCTATCATAAGTGAAAGATGCATTAAAGTGAATCACGTTACCGTGGAAGGAAAGAGCTGTGATGGCGTAGTAATCCAGCTGAGTGATAGTGTACTCCCCATAATGGAAATGAAAAGTGTGGGTAGTGTTGGACCATCTACTCAAGATGTGGGTAGAAGTACCAGCTGGGTTGTACGGATACCTATGGGAGCTCACGTACTTGCAATTCCTCACCATCCTCCCTAAAGACATCCCATCAATGATTGTTTTAGCACCGGGGCATAGTGCCTTATACCACTTGTAAAAGTGGGAAATACTACCACCCTCATGGCCAATAACCTGCAAAAAGAATGCATGCACACTAATCACACACCAATATTCACATGATTATCGAAAGTCATTGCATTTAATAAATTCATGCCATAATTAAAAAATGATTAAAAATAAACAATAGTAGTAAAAATAATAAATAACATGATAGTAGGAAATGGATAAACAACAAAAAATATGAAAATAGCGACGAAGCTTACCAAAATCCGAGATAGATGATCGAAAGGCTTCAAAACAGGCGGAAGAAAATCCCTAGGAGTGATCCCGTGATACATCCAGGTCGATGGAAGCCCGTATAGTGCCTCGGTGGGAACCCAAAAAAGTTCCACTTGTTGGCCATCGATAACCACATTGCACCTAGTCACTTGAACGACCTAGACGGGCATTATAAAGCTTGTACCACTTGGAGACCCCACAAAATCAGAGTAGAAGGAGCAAAAAAGGGAAGAAGATGAAAGAAATCATCATCGAGAATAGCTAGAAAGCGAAATTTTTTGAAACAAAGAAACGAAATTATCAAGGAGAGAAGAAGAGAATTCTTAGTGTGGGTAAAATAAGAAGCAAGATGCTGCTTTTATAGCCCGCAAGTAATTAACCGCCAGACTAATTACATGCGTAATTAGCCCGCCAGCTAATTACCTAGCCAGCTATCACGCATTTACGCTTTAAACGTGTAAACGCGTAATGGCTATAAAAGCTATCATTACATAGGTAATTAGAGTGCCAGCTAATTAAGTATATTTTGAAAATTTTTGCAATTTTGCATATTTCATCCATTTTCTGCATTGTTTATAAAATAATCAGACCTAAAAGATGTTTTTATATAGTGACTTATGCATTAAGGACCCAAAATATCTATTTCGACCCCCAGTCAATTTTAATCTCATGCAACTCGTTAACAAATTTTTAATCGAAGGGGCAAATTATATTTTGTTTCAAAATTTGTCGATTCAAAATATTTTAATTCATTGCATTCCACACACGTGCTGTTTTGTTTGTTTCGCATAGGGCAAAATTTCTAGAACGAAATTTATGTATGCAAGGGGCAAACTGTTAGCACATGTTCGTTCTGTCCCGATGAGGAATTTTGCCTATTTCGTTCAGTGATCAGACAAAAGGATCCAAAAGGACCGAATTGTCATCCGCAATCTAAAGTTCAAAAATCCACATTCCAGGGAAGCTTCAATTTAGCATTTTCTACTGAAAATCAAAAAGTCAAAATTTGGTCAAACATAGGTAATCAGCCCGCCGGCTAATTACCCATCTATAGTATAAAAATTAAATCTTACCAAGATCTGGCAAGGATTTACAAGATTAAATGTAAAATCTTGTCAGATAGGTAATTTGCCTGTCGACTAATTACCTCCCTTCTATAAATAAGGGCTCCCCCCCTTCATTTCAACAGAAGGAAAAGAAAGAAAAAATCTCATTTGATCCCCTTTTGTTCTGGAGTCCCAAAAGCCCCGAAACTCTGTCAAAATACCCCCAAATCCAAGCTTTATTACTGATATTCGGTATAAATTCATTTTTTTATTCTTTTTATATCAAGTTCTCACCGTGATCTTTGGTCTAAAAACGACTCAATTTCTAAAAAACCTAGCATTTTCTTTAGGAATAATCCAAGATTATAGCCATAACTTGGGTTAAACCTATTTTCCAACCAAACCACAATCTCTGACAACTTCAGTCCCGCACCAGCTCTCAAGTCATCCTGGACAGACGAAAAGGTAAACTAAGGGTAATTGGCTCTAAGTCCAACTGGTGCCACTTAAGCTATAATATGTGGTGTAAATAAGCTCACAGGTACGGACAAACATCCGTAATGTGAGGAAACTCTATCCGAGTTTTCAGGCCAAAACCCAAGTGATGCCATTACTTAATCGAAATTTTGGTAGAAAATATCTATTTACTAAGCCGTTATAATGCCTGTTTTATTTCTTGAATGTATTTCTTAAATAAAGCCGTTGTAATGCTAAAACTATCACAAATTTCAAAATTCCAAAATTAATCCAAACAATTTGAATAATATGAGTAACTATCATGTCTGAACTCAGAATCTCATTTTCTTTTCGATATAAAAATCCCATTTTGGATTAGTTTAGCATAATTCCCGGTGGAGCTGAATAGGGTGGCGACTCTATTTTTATTTTGAAATAAAGTAAAATGCTTTATTTTAAAAATATCTTTTCTTAATAAAATGTATATATATATATATATATATATATATATATATATATATATTTCAATATAATCACATTTTTGGCTTATAAAAAGTCATGTTTTTACACTCAATAAGTTTATGTGAAAAATAATAAAATTATTTTCTCTTTAATAAAATCCAGCATTTTATTACAAAAGGGGCATACGCATATTAAATGCAATGCCGCAGTTTCCTCAAACTGCGCCAAACCAAAATGCACCCCCCGCACTACACCCTGCATGCTTTCCTCCCATTAAAACCCTCACTCGCTCACAGCAAGTAGGTCTGAGGGTGGAGGGCCAGTGCTATGGTAGAGATATTGATCCCTCCCTCGGTCCTTGCGGGAGTCTTTTGGCTGTATCTGATACCGGGGATAGACCATGGGCTACCTACTAAGCGAGGGAGCTTGAGTGCTATCAGTAGAGGGCTCATTTGCTGAGTTTACTGATTACTTACTCCTTCCTCCTTGCAAGAGGATTCACTAAAAGGATGTCCCCCTTGAGTTCCATTGGAGTAATAGTGTTGGTGATGACAATGACGATGATGATAAGGGTGGACCGAGGGGCGACTATGGGGGTCCCTCCATAGTCCGAAGTATTGAGGGCCTAGCTAGGTCTGCTACCTCTTCTTCTCAGGTATCTCCCTAACTTAGCCTTTATGAACACCTTATTATTTCATGAAATTGATTACAACTCTGAGTGCAACCTTTTATTTTTATAGCCTCCCGCTTCCACATGGAAGAGGCCTACTACTGCTGCCCCTGCTGACCTAGAGCTGTCGACGAAGCGATCCTATACTTCGGGGATCGTGAGAGAGGGAGTCCTTCGAGCAGAGTTAGATGCTTTCTTCCAAATCCTCAATCATTCGGGTAAGCGAGTTTTCAAGGAGCTCAAGGAGTTGGTCCAGCCAATCGGTTTTACCCCTTCTAGCTCCACCCATGTAAGGAGTTCTCCACTTTAATCTTATCCGTCATAATGACTACTTAGAATGTCCCATTCTGATGTGACTTTCTCTTTCAGGTGACTATATTTGAGGACGAGAGGATTGCTAGGGGTTTCTCTATTTGGGATCTGTTATTAGCTTAGGATGCGCTAGCCTCGGTGAGTTTCTTTTTCCTGTAAAATTTAACAAACTATGTATAATGCATGCCATGATATTTATATGTGTATACTGATCTTATGATTTCTATTGCAAACTCTGCTGGCCATGGAGCGTGGACAGTCCGCTCAGGACTTGGATACTTCTAAGGAGAGAGCTAGGTTCCTAGAGGGGCAACTGTGACCAGCCACTACTGAGGCTGACCAGGCTAGAGCAAAGACCACCTGGCCAAGGGCAGCAATTAAGATGTTGTAGGGCTAGCTGGCCTGGATGACTAAGGATAAATAGACACCAGAGCCATCTGATTCTATGGCCAAGGATGACCTTTCTGCCTATTGAGTGGCACCGACAGTGACCCAGAGGGGCGGAGCTGAGCAGGACATGGATCAGCATGTTGAGGGAGCTAATACTGCTGCCTAAGGTGCCACAGGGACTTAGGACCATATAGCGGATACACCGAACCAAACTTCAGAGGATCGATGGGGACAGGATCTCACCGTAGCTTAGATTGTGACGTGTTTTTATTTTCTAGACGTTTGACAATTTTAGGCCCTATGTGGTTTACTTTGGTGTAAACTTGGATTGATACTTTTGACATTCAACTTTTTATGCATGCTTGATCTTTCTTTTCCTGAATTGAGATCATTGAATATTACTGCTTGTAGACCCGTGTTATTGCTAGGTATAGCTAATAATGAGACCAAGTCTGGTTGGTTTGAAATTAACACTTATAGGCATACGTGCTATCAATTAATTTCATAGTGAGGGGACTAAGTCCTAGGGATCTTAACTGTGAGATGCGGTAATCACAAGTGATGTTCTAACTTTTGCATAGGCCATTCGATGTGAGATGACCTATCGAACATTTATTTTCACTTCTTTTTGTCCTAACTTTTGTCTGAACTATCCTTGATGGATCAGTTCAACGGACTTTTTCTTTTTTTCTTTGCTTTAACTTTTGCCTGGATTGACCTTTCAGGTTTTCAATACAGCAAGCTTTTTCTTTTATCTTAATTCTTGCTTGGACTGCCCTTTCGGGTTTTATATCCAGCAGACTTTTCTTTCTTTTTCTTTGCCTTAATTTTTTTCCTGGACTGCCCTTTCGGGTTTTCAATCCAGTAGACTATCTTAATTTTTTCCTGAATTATCCTTGGTGGCTCAATCCAGTAGATGATTTTTGAATTTTGCATAAGTCTAATTTCTTTTGTGACCTATTAGTATTTTTATCTTTTGTTGGACAACCTGTGTACAGTAAGGATGATAACAAAGATGTATAACATGTAGAGGAAAATTGACGTTCACATGCCTACGATTGTTTCACCTAAAGACATGCATGCATTTATAAGACCAAGATTCTTAGCAAAATCATAACATGTTCATTAATGAGATTAATTTAAGTACATAGGTAATGGTAACAATTTCCAATGGTTAACTCCTACTACCTACTACTCTTTTACAGATTTTACAAAAAGTAACTAATATTTTTCTCTCTGTGCCCTAACTGTTTCCTAAGTCACCCTTTACAGGTTTTCAACTTAGCGGGCTTTATTTGCGTTGGAGTTACCCTAATTTTTGCCCGACTAGTTTATGGAATATCGGCCAGCGAGTTGCACCCTAATTTTTGCCCGAGCAGTAGAGGACCACTCATCGGGTGATTTAATCTTTATTTCTTTTATTCTTTGTGCTGCTTTTATATGATTTAATTCTTTTGACCTAGACATGATAACACTTAAGCCTTGATTCACTGGTTTCACGAACTCATTTCCATCCATATCCATAAGCTTGATTTTTCCTTTGCCAAGGAATTACTTAACTACAAACGGTCCTTCCCAATTAGGCCTGAATTTGCCCCTAGCATTAGTGTTGACCTGTCATAGCTGTTTAAGAACTAGGTCATTCGCTTTGAGAGGTTATTTTAGGTGTCTAACTCTGTTGTTATAAGCTCGAGCCGTGTGCTATTGGTACATCTATAGGTGGTTAAGTGCCTTGAGCAACTTTTCATCTATTGCGTTCAACTGCTAATACCTATCCCTTGCCCAATCTGACTCTTTTAGCCGGGCTTCAAATGCCACTCTTAGAGATCTTACTTCTATTTTGACCGGTAACATGGGTTCCATTCCATATACCAAGGAGAAAGGTGTCTGGTCAGTGGGGGTTCTTATATTGGTTCTGTACCCCTAAACTACAAGTGGAAGTTTATCAGCCCAATCCCTATAGGTAGCCACTTTCTTGGATAAGATTAACTTATTGGTATTCAGGATTCAGCTTTCCTTTAAAGGTTTTTAGAGATTTGAGTATCGTCTTGTAAACCAAGATGTTCTTTCCATTCTTCGTAACTAGAGCTACCCTGATGTTGATGCTCTCATATAACCCAAGGTGCACTTTCATAATTAGAGTTAACCTGCTGTTGATGCTCTAATGAGTCTTTTTGGTCTTCTTTATTTCTACTGTTGCTAGCTGCTCATAGGGAAAGTCCAGATTTTCAACATGATCAGACTCTATGGGTTGACTTGCCAAAAATTCAGCCACTACTATCCCCTTAATAACCTACTTTGTAACATACTCGATATCAAACTCAGACAGTAATAGAAGCCAACGAGAAAGTTTCCCTACCAATGTGGGGGATTGACAAAGATACTTCATTGGATCCACTTTGGCGACTACTTAAATTCTATAGGACTGGAAGTAATGCCTCAACTTCTTCATCAACCATACGATTGTTGTGCACATCTTCTCTACAACTGTATATTTTGTCTCATACTTTAACAACTTTTTACTCAAGTAGTAGATAGCATGCTCACTTTTATCATCTTGTTCTTGGACCAACATTGCCCCTACGGATGACTACTCTATGGCTAAATAGAGAATCAACAGCTTACCGAGCATCAGAGGTTTCAAAATTGGAGGGCTCATAAGGTAAGCCTTTATCTTATCAAATGTTATCTAGCACTACTTGTTCCACTTTATCGGCTATTTCTTTCTCAATAACTTAAAGATTGGCTAACAAACTGTCATTAACTTGGTGATAAAATGACTCACATAATGAAGCGATCAAAGGATTGACCTAACTTCCTTTTTAGTTCTAGGAATAGGCATTTCTTGAATAGCTTTAACCTTGTCGAGGACAATCTCGATCCCCCACTGACTGACGATGTGGCCTAGGAGCTTCCTGGAAGTTACGCCAAACACTCACTTCTTTAAATTCAAACGTAGATTATATTTCTCAATTCTGGTCAAGAACCTTTCCAAAATCTCAGGGTGCTCTTCCCACATGTTTGACTTTACTAACATGTCATCTATATAAACCTCAACCTCTTTGTGGATCATGTTGTGTAGCAAGGCTGTCACGGCTCTTTGATAAGTTGCCCCCACATTCTTCAACACAAAAGGCATATCTTTATAACAATATACCTCTATTCTATGATGAAGGCTATCTTGACCTTGTCGATGATGTCCATTAGGATCTGATTGTACCATAAAACCATCTAAGAATGAGTACATTATGGCTCTACCAGCACTGTCTACCAATACATCGATATATGGCAATGGGAAATCATTTGTCGGGGATTCCGGATTTAAATCACAAAAGTCGACACACATACTGACTCTTCCATCCTTCTTAGGGACTGGGACCATGTTAGCTAACCATGTCGGATTCTCGATTACTTCAATGAATTTAGCTTTTAATAATCTAGCAACTTTAGCTTTGATTTTATCGGCCCATTCTGGATGCAGCCTTCTTAACTTTTGCTTGACTAGTTTGAACCTGGGATTGGTTGGGATACAATGCTCGACAATTTAGTGATCTACCCCAGGCATGTCCTCGTAGGGCCAAGCAAAAGCGTTAACATGTTTTCTAAGCACTTTTATCATCTCTCTTTTTTCGATAGGGGTTAAGTCGTTGGATATAGTTACCATTGTTGGATTTTCCTTTGTGCCGAAATTAATTTCATGCAATGAAGCATCATAAATGCTAAAAATGTTATGTGTATGGTCAGATGAATGCATGGTGCCATCAAGCAAAACATTAAACAAGTAAGTAAAATCACTATCATTGTCATTAGGATACTTGAAGGCTACATCATTTTTATTACATACGATTGTATTGTCATCCTCCACAGGTGGAGGGTCTTCTTGGTCACTCATCAGAATATAGGCTAGGTCGCGGTCCAAATCTTGCAATTGTTTCTCAGTCAATACGTCATCTAAAATTTCTCTTATAACTTAGGCCAGGTTCTTTAAGGCTTCCTGAATACATATCTTCTTCTTATTCCCTAAGCATAAAATGGTGTATATTAAAGTAGTGAGACTATCAATAGCTTTGTCCACTTTAATCTTTGATGGCTCACTGTCCTCCATTTTCTTAAAGCATTTTTCTGCTTCTATAGCAACTTCATAACTTTCAGGAATGGTCTTGCAATGCTATCTTGCAGAGGTTGGGAGATAGTCCAAAGATGAATCGATCAGCTAATTCTTTCTAATGAGGTTTTCTTTTAAGAGCCACCAGGACTATTAACCATCTCTAGAAATAGTCATGGACAGGTTCCCCACTCTATTATCTGATAGCTATAAGATCAAATATGGATGGCTCTTCCCTTGCTTTCTTGGCTTTTATGATGTGCTTCCATACCTCGTCTTCTTCTAATCCCGAATTGATCATAGCTACTTCCTCTCCTCTTCTCCAGGGTTCACAAACTTTCCCTTAGTCAATTAGTACTGTGATGGCTTTGAGGAGATCCTCACATACTTTAGTTAGGTGATCAGAGCTGACATGATATACGCAGAAATTACCCCTCTCTTCAGGCTTTAGCTGAACTTATGGTCGGAGGTGATTAATCAACTTGTACTTCTTCAGCTTCTTGAAGAGGCTCAAAAGACGAGTACCCCAAGGTGAGATATCATCGAGAGTCATAGGATGAATCTTTTGGTCGTGGGTTATGCCATAGGGTAAACCCATGAAATAAGGGAGGATTGTCCCCTTTGGCATAACCGCAGAATTGGGCAACTAACTTAGATCCTTACTACGATGACCTTGTAAGATGGCCTCTTGATAAAGCAAGTAGGACCCATTACTAGCTATGAGAAGCATTGGGTTCACTGGCTGAATACATCGGCCGAATTGAGCCATAAGACAAACTAGGAGTGAGGAAATTTGCTGAATCTTAAACTGAGGTGATAACCAAACGATCAATACATGCATGGGATGGGGTATGCATGAATGATGCATAATAATGCATGGTAGGGTTAATTACAAGGGAATGTAAAACTACACATGTGAAATGATTGATTCTATCCTTATTTCTCTCGCTAGAGGATATTCTTCCTTAGTCTAATCTCACATAGAAATAGGGGTACCTAGCAGGTAAAATTCTAAGGCTTTTGATAAGAATGGGGAAAGGACATATCAGAACTTGATGTAGAAGGTTCCCATTGCTTCAAGCCTTTTTTGGAGGGAGACGACAATGAGTGCTCCACCCACTAGAGTGTCCCCAATTCTTGGCAAGCATGGGTGATACTTTTGTAAGTTTCACAGAAAAATAGGGCACCATAACCTAGCACTATAAGAAGAGAGTATCTAGCTAAAGAGAGAACGAGATAAGAAGATAGAGTGTAATAATTTTCCCAAATGATGAAGAAGAAAATGGGTTGAATCAAGTAAATGATTTTTGGTGCTCATCTTAATCTTTTAAGCTTTTAAAATAAACCAAAATTTTGCAAGTTAATAGATTATTCCCCAGGAGAGTTGACACTGTGAGGTGTCGATGACGTATGGGTCTCCCTTGGCGCCTTAGTGAGAGGCGGGGTTCACTGGGGGTTGGTTGGATTTAGACGTGATGAAACCATTTAGTTCAACTTTTCACATTTTAGCCAATATTATAAATAAAAGAATTAAGACCCAAATCTCAATACAAATAATAGAGTCGCCACCCAAGTTTTCTACTTGGGAAAGAGTTTTAGTACGGTTCCCATTGGCCGGGGGACTCATACCTTTTTGGATCAGAGATTCGGGTATCGGATGAGTCACTTATTTCTCATTTAGTTAATTCAAACTTACATTCGCCGCGTAAAACCATTTTGTTTTCATCATTTGGGGAATCATTACAGAAATCCTATTTTTCTACACTCTTTCACACTCATTACATGCTTTTACAATTTATAATAAAGCACAAGCAATAAATGGGGGGAATAAAAATTACAATCGGGGGAAAATGGGGGAATTGCAAGAGCACCTATACATTTGTTCTAAGTTATAAAACAAAATAAAAATAAATTCCCCTGCATCCACAAAGATTAGCACAGCATGTCATAAGTCAGCATTTTATTACAAAAAATTTGATTATGCTAGCATGGGGGTTTTGTTTTCGATAGTGCTTGGACGACTTCTAGGATCGAAGAGCAATAACGAGTCTTCAACGTATTTTGTTATAAAAACATATTTTAACTTTTATGGGTGGATTTACAGGATTATTAGTGAAAATGATCGCATGACAAATGGTGAGTTGATTGATTTTACTAATAAAAGGGGAATTGTGGGTTCTACCTGGGGGCCAATGCCCGTATGGGTGGGTGGGACCCGTAAGGCTACTGGGGAGAATCAGTATGGGTACAACAGCCCGAGCAGAAACTCAGTTTAATTTAACAAGTAGATTTATGGAGGAGAAATAAAATAAAAATGGGATTTCATTGAGTATGGCACACCGGTTTAATATCCCTAAGGACATAAGGTGCCAACAAGGTTCATATGGGTTAGGACTAGACCCAAAACAGGAATAAAAGAATAGATATAATAGAAGAGATAAAGAATAATGATAAAGTGACTGAGATGTGAGTCTCTTTGAAACTCAGGAGCGTAACTTTACGACGTGATTCCATTTTAAGGCGTTCCCTTTGCTGTGAGAGAGTCTAGCCGAAGTAGACAATGAAATGATCATTTTAGGACTATTTAGGCAAGCATTTGTGTGGATAAAACCTCCCCCAAATCCTAATAAATGAAGTTAGGAATGAATAAAATGTGGACAAAACCTCAAGGGATGGGTTTTCTCCCTATTTTATACCTCCTATACCTCAACTATACCTGTGTGCAGGCGGATGGGTTGTCGAGCTTTGCACTTGGGGTGTGGTGCACGAGGTGCACTTTGGTTTGTTGGGGTTTGAGAAAACCATGGTGTTTTGTCTGGTTTGAGAAAATCCAGTTTGCTTAAATGTGGTGGCTTTGTAAGCCAAAAATGTGATTATATTGAGAAATATATTTGCACATTTTATTAAGAAAAGATATTTTTAAAATAAAGCATTTTTACTTTATTTAAAAATAAAATAGAGTCACCACCCGGTTCAGCTCCACTGGGAATTGTGATATACTGTCCGGAAATGGGATTTTTATACCGAAAAGAAAATGAGATTCTGAGTTTGGACATAATAGTTACTCATATTGTTCAAATTGTTTGGATTAATTTTGGAATTTTGGAATTTGTGGTGATTTCTGCATTAAAACGGCTTTATTTAAGAATTAAATTCAAAAAATAAAATGGGCATTATAACAGCTTAATAAATAGACATTTTCTACCGAACTTTCGGTAGAGTAACGATAGCATTTGGGTCTAGGCCCGAAAACTCGGATAGAGTTTCCTCACATTCTGGATGTTTGTCCATACCTGCGAGCTTATTTACACATATTATAATTTAAGTGGCACCAGTGGCTCACTTAACCAGAGAAATGGAATGCAATATGTAATAATAAAGCAATAAAGATGTGTTTTAATGAATTTGAAAGTTGGGCTAGGAGCCAATTACCCTCAGTTTACCTTTTCGTTTGTCCAGGATAACTTGAGAGCCGGTGTAGGACCAAAGTTGTCAGAGGTTGTAATTTGGTTGAAAAATAGATTTAACCCAAGTTATGACTATAATCTTGGATTATTTCTAAAGGAAAAGTGAGATTTGGTCGTTTTTAGACCGAAGGTCACTATAGGATCTTGATCTAAAAAGACCGTGAGGTGAGTTTATACCGAATGTTGGTGATAGAACTCGGAGCTGGTATCATTTTGGCAGAATTTAAAGGCTTTTGGGATTCCCGGAACTGAAAAAGGACACAAAGGTAATTTTGGGATTTTTAAAAATTATTTGTCTCTTCGAAATGAGGGGGGTGCACCCATTTATATGGAGGGTTGGTAATTAGCCGACGGGCTAATTACATAGGTAAATAGCCGACGGGCTAGTTACCAATCTGACAGAATTTTACATTAGATCTCGTAAATCCTGGCCAGATCTCGGTAAGATTTGATTTTTTTACAGTAGATTGGTAATTAGCCGGCGGGCTAATTACTTACGTTTGACCAAACTTTGAGTTTTTTGATTTTTTAGTAGGAAATGCTAAATCGGAGCTTCCCTAGAATGTGGATTTTTTATTTTCGGATTTTGGATGACAATTCGGTCCCTTTTTGCTCATTTATTTGATCGCTGAATGAAATAGGCATTATTCCTCATTAGGCTGGAACATACCTATGCTAACAGTTTGCCCCTCGCATACTTAAATTTGGTGCTAGAAATTTTGTCGTATGCGAAACAAACAAAATAGTGTGTGTGGGATGCAATGAGTTTAAAAAATATTTTTAATCGACAAATTTTGAAATAAAATATATTTTGCCCCTTCGATTAAAATTTTTTTAATGAGTTGCGTGAGATTAAGGAATTGACCAGGAGTCAGAATAAATATTTTTTTGCCCCTTCTCTTTAGATTCTACGGGGTCTCGATGTTGTTCAAGCTTTTTAACATCCGCTTGGATCTGTCAGCCAATCAAGTGACTACTCGAAATTTTCTTATTGATGGCAAACAAGTGGAACTTTCTGAGGTTCGGGCCGAGGCTTTGTATGGGCTTCCGCTGAATTAGATGTATCACAGGATTGCTCCGGGGGATTTTATCCCACATGCTCTGAAGCCTTCCAACCATCTTTTTTCAAATTTTGGTAAGCCTTACTGCTGTTTTTATTTCATGCAAAGACCTATCCATTTTGTTGTTTATTTATATATTTTTATACAATGATTTATTTAATGTAATGATTTATTATTGGGTGATGATTTATTATTTTTGGTAGTCGTGTGAATTGTCAAAAATTGGTGTTGGATACATGTGTATGCATTGTTTAGGTTACCAAACATGATGGCGCTAGCATTATCCAATTTCATAAGTGGTATAAGGTGTTATCCCCCGGTGCTAAAGCCATCGTTGATGGGACGTCTATGGGGATGTTGGTTAGGAATTGCAAGTATGTCAGGCATCACAAGTATCCATACATCCTAGCCAATACATCTACCTACATCTTGAGCAGATGGTCCGATACTACCCACACTTTCCATTTCTATTGTCGGGAGTATACTATCACTCCACTGGATTACTGTGCTTTCATAGGCCTACCCTTCCAAGGTAATGTGATCTATTTCAACCGTTGTTTCACTTATGATAATTTCAATGCAAAGATGAAGCTTTGATTGGATACACTAGAGACAAGCCGGGGCGAGTTTCTTGCGAGAAACTCATGACTTTTTAGACCTCTAGGGATAGAGGGTATCTGCCTGCTGCCTGTGAGGCTAGAGCTTTCATGGCTGATACCTTGTCGTGGTTGTGTTTTCCCACCGGGGGTTTGATCATGAATCTACATATTCTACCGGCTTTGATAGATCCATCCCACTTTGACGAGTACACATGTGGCTGAGCTGTATTGGGTCACCTATACTGGGCTCTTGACCAGTGCGTGAGGAACAGGATTGACAAGTTCAAGTCTTGTCTTCAGATTGTTTATGTAAGGTCTTAACCCATATCTCTTTTCTTTATGACTATTTTATCAATTTTTTGGTGTTCTAATCTCTTTCTTAACTGTTTGCAGATCTAGTTCTTCAAGATGGGGATCCTTCCAAGGACCAAGCTCGTTCCCAGTAGTGGTTTCCCATTCTGCCCTCAACTGGCACACTATTTTTGCTATTGGAAAATGGCGTCCGATTTTGCTCTTTCTGCCCATCTTCGCACCCTTTCTTCAGAGCAGGTATGTCTCATAATTTTCTTGGTTTGCTTTAACGGCTATATCTACTACAATCATTCTACCAGTGTCTAGCTTACTTTTTTCAGATTAAGACGCAGCCTTGGGGGCATGGTCTTCATTAGCCGGAGGTCATGAGATTAGCTGGGGAGTTTGTGAACACCTGACTGATCGTAGAGACTCCTTCTCTTTAGAGTGGTACTTGGGAGATTGCATTCAGGGTTGGCATCTTCCTCCCAGGTTGCGTTCTATTCCTCCTAAGGTGCCTCGGTGGATCTTTTAGCCTCGCCGCTTGCCTGACTTTACACGAGTGGCCTCCGAGAGTATCTCTAACACCTTCCCGGAGAGGGTTAGGGGATACGAGGAGTTCTGCCGTCTACAACTGCTTGAATGGTTAGATACGGATCTTGTTCCTATTGCACCTTGGCAGGATATCCACAACCCTCCTAAGGATGACAATTCTTCAGCTCATATTCCTGAGGCCTCTGTCCCTTCAACTTCTAGCCGTAGTGGCCAGGCCAAATCAGGTTCGCCTGAGGCTATCCAGATGATGGTACTTCCCCTTTTACTAGGTTGTGTTTTTTTTTCTTTTATTTATGGTTGCCATTGTTTCAACTATTGCTCTTAGTTAGGCTGACTCAACCTCGCTCTGTTCTTTTTGTAGGATCATCAGGGTAGGAAGAGACCTGCGACTACTTCTACTTATGCGGGTAGCTCTTTGGCATCATCTATCCTGCCTCTGGGCCTGATGATGGTGGAGAGGCAACGGGGGTTCGAGTATTAGCCTCCCATGTTCATGATGTACCACCCTGACTTGAGCACTTATACCCCAATCATTTCGCCCTGACCTGAGTATCTGGTGACTTTCTATCCTATTGGCGCTACTCATGTTAGTCTCCTCTATCTTTTCTCCTTTTGCCTTTCAATTTTGGATTGTGCAAGTTTCGACTTGCCTTGATATGTCATTCTTGTAGGTGCCTATTACTGATAGCATCTGCGATTGGAGGTATATTCAAGGGCAGCAGTGATTCATGATGACCAAAAACTTGGATATGGCAGTATGTTCGTTATTTTATTATCTTAATGATGATGCATGGCATGTTATGAAATGCATATGAATGATTTGTGTTGAAATGTTACAGCTGGAGATTCGACGGCTTCGAGCTCAATTGGGGATGCTTCAGGTGGACATCCCGCAGCAACAGCCATAGTAGGGATAATGCAATCCTCCCAGATTCTTCCCCGCAGGGTGATTAGATAAGCTTTTTCTTTTCTTTTGTTTTTGCTTTTTGCTTTACTTTCTATTGGGCCATTTGCAGTGCCTACCTTTGTATGAACCCATTTTTGTATAAATAAAATTTTCTTTGTTCCCTAGCTTTGTGTTTCCTTTTCATTATTGGTCGAGTTTATTGGGGTAATCTGCCAGATATTGGCAGATTGCCCAATAAACTACGTATAGTGAATTATTACCCTTGTGAAATTTTACCATGGAGGGTTACATCAGTTTTCGTGCTGATCTGAATGTTTATCTAAAGAACTCCGATGGTTGGGATCGTCTCGGGGTTTGCTGTTTGGCGTACATAAAGGAGTACTGACGCATCTTTGTTAAGGATAATGTGATCCAAGCTACTATCAGGTTTTGGGATCCTATTGGCAGCGTGTTTTGGTTTGGGGATCATGAGCTATGCCCCTTGTATGAGGAGTTCTATAGGCTCCTCTAGTCCTCTGCCGATATGCCTTTGGCTATCTCGGCACATCGCCTTGAATTTTTTGATTTGTTGATGAATCAATTTCAGTTACAGCAATTTGACAGGCGTCGATTGACTTGTGATGATGGCTTGAGGTTGGATGTGGCTTTCGACATAGTGAGGGAACTTTCCCCTAATGTTGCGAGTTGGCTTTCGCTCATTTGTCTACTTTTGTTAGGGGTTTTCCTTTGCAAGGTTCCCACTATGGTTTGTAGTTTCACCTTCCTGACTATCATTGATCAGATGCTAGAGGGGAAATCTCCCATTGTGGTTAGTTTGGCTGAGATGCTGATCTTTGTGAGCGCTTCTCAGAATGGAATTGAAGCTACTACCTGGGGCAGTTAGCTTCTTCTTCAGGTAAATTTTTATTTGAGCCTTTCTTTTTGCATGAACCGCCCTTTCGGGTTTTCGATCCATCATGCTTGCCTTAATTTTTACCTGGGCCACCTTTTCAGGTTTTCAATCCAACAAGCTATCTTTTCTTTTCTTTGTCTTTTTTTTCTTTTTTTTCATTATTTTATTTGTTTCTTTTGCAGCTTTGGCTCATGGACAAGCTTTCCATGTTGTCTATTCCCACAAGCATGGATTATCATACGAGGGCCTACTAGGCGCGAGGCTTCATAGTTCGTATTAGCAATCATTCGCATAGAGACCTCACTATCGAGGAGTGGGTTGATTTTATGAGTAGCCGAGTGGCTGAGGATATTCATTGGGTTTGTCCATGGTGGGGTATCTCACATGTGACTAGTGATGTCGCTAGAGGCAGCGTGGTGCTTATCGGCCTTTTCGAGATCATCATCTACTCTCCTGGTTGCTTATGCAGGCAGTACGACCATTCTCAGAGGTTTCCTGCATCCCTGTATACCCTGATTGGCCAAGAGTTATCCTATACTTGGGTCTATCGTCATGATGTGAGGTGGACAAGTTGCACTCAGGTGGAGATGAATCACTCTGTGCCTTTTGATATTCAACCTTCTAAGGCATATCGTATTTGGGTTGCAAGTACTCGCGGGCTTCCTACCCTTGAAGAGAGGCTTATTGAGACACAGAGACTCCGCAGCTTCCTTGGGGGTCATTGAGGTTGCTATTATGTGTCTTTTTGTTCCCGTAAGAGAATAAAGGCATCAGGCCTCATTGTTTATCTTTGTCGTTTCCATGCCCTATTTTTAATGCACCTTTATGTGTAATAAAGATGAAAAGATGTTATTTGAATCCGTGTTTCATTAAAAAATTCACAGTTTCCATTTAATGCACTCATTCAGTATTTTTAGCATGAACATGTTACTACAAAAGATATTAGTTATCTCGGAGGACAAGTGGTATTTATTTCCAAGAAATACTCACCGTCGCCTAAGGCTCTGAATGGATTTTACCCAGGGCTCCACTCTTTTATTTTGGAGTCTTTATTTTCGCTCAAGAGCCCTTACTAGCCCTTGATAGACTTTATTATTATTACCATTTTTTATTTTTGACATGAAATAGTGCTTCAGCTTGTCACAATTGACCGGATTCACGAATTCGTTGCCGTCCAGATCTGAGATCTTTACCGCCCCTTTACTGAGAGTCTTCTTTACCACGTGCGGTCCTTCCCAGTTCGGCTGGAATTTCCCTCGAGCATCCATGTGTGTTTTGCGAGATTTCTTCAAGACTAAATCGCCTTGACTTTGCAGTTGTAAGCTCTGGCCATGCGCTGTTGGTATAACTATAGATTTTCCAATACAGCTAATCACTTTTTGTTGACCAAGGTTAGTTCTTTGTGCCTCACTTTTGCCCATTTATCTTCAGGAAGTCTAGCTTCAAGGGCTATGAGCAAAGACTTGGTTTCCATTTTAACAGGCAATACCGCCTCCATCCCGTAGATAAGGGAAAAATGAGTTTGACCCATAGGAGTCTTGATACTGGTTCTATACCCCCACAAGGCATAGGGAAAATGATCGGCCTAATCTTGGTAGCAGGAAATCATCTTGGAGAGGATTTTCTTGATTGCCTTATTAGCCACTTCTACAGCTCTGTTGGCTTGAGGGCGATAAGGCGAAGAGCGATGATGCTCAATCCTGTGCTTTTCAATAAGATCAGTTGTTTCTCCTTGGAACTCACACCATTGTCACTCACCATATGATGAAGAAATGCCATACCTGGTGATGAAGTGTCGCTGAAAAAATCGAGCCAATTTCTTGGCTGTGGTGCTTGTATATGATTCCGCTTCAACCCACTTGAAAAAGTAATTAACTGCTACTATAATGAAGCAATGACCGTTGGTTGAAGTAGGTCTTATTTCACCAATAATGTTAATGCCCAAGGCCAAGAATGGCCAAGGCATTGCTAAGCTTTGCAAAGTTATTAGAGGTAAATGGCTCATATCTCTGTATATCTGACAGGCGTGGCAAGTCCTTGCTTCTTGAACACAATCAGCTAGCATGGTCAGCTAAAAGTACCTAATCCTCTAGATTTTCTTTACCATCATGATGCCATTCATGTGAAGACTGCAGTCTCCTGAATTTACTTCCCTCATCACCTTTTCAGGTTCTTGCTGTGTCAGGCATTTTAGTAGTAGGCCGTCAGATGTCCTTTTGAATAGATCTCCTTTAATCAAGCAAAATCGCACAATAAGCTTTTTCAGCGTATTTCTCTCAAAATTCGTAGCCTCGGCCTGGGATTTGCCATTTTCAAGGAACTTGATGATGTCAGAATACTAGGGGGTACCTTCTTTTGTGATGTCTTTTATTATGCAGACGTAGTAGGGAGATTGGGCTATTTCCATAACAAGGGGTATGGTTGGCTATTATTAGGGCCCTTCCCACATGGAGGCTAAAGTGGCCAATGCATCTGCCATCTGATTTTCCTTGCAGGGCATGTGACTAAATTCGCATTCACTGAACATCATGGCTTTTCTCCACACAGCTTCTAAGTAAGGCCTAAGGGATTCCTCCTTTAGTTCCCAGTCCCCTATGACATGCTTGATGACCAAAGCTGAATCACTGATAATTTTGAGTTTGTCTACTCTGAGAGTGATTAGGGCAGACATTTCGAACAAATAGGCTTCATACTCTGCCCCATTATTCGTGGTGAGAAATTCTAAGCATTTTGATAGAGGTATAAGTGCTCCATCTGGCGTAAAGATGATAACCCAAACCAATTCCTCGCTTATTGACGACACCGTCAAAGAATATGGTCCATCTTCCGGGGTTCTCTGTGGTGGCTACGAGACATTTATCGAGAAATTCTAGGTTTTCCTGTTCTCCTCCCTCGAGTGGTTCATTTGCTAGGAATTCGGCCACTACTCTACCCTTAATGGTTTTCTTTGTTACATACTCAATATTAAACTTTGACAGCAACAAGAGCCACCTTGCTAGTCTTCCAATTAGTGAGGAAGCCTGACATAAGTACTTCATCAGATCCACTTTCATAACTGCTTGGATTCTGTATGATTGGAAGTAATGCCTGAGCTTTCTGGTGAGCTAAACCATGGCAGAACAAGTCTTTTCCACGATGGTGTATAGAGTCTCATACTCTAGTAATTTCTTGCTGTGGAAACAAACCGCAAGTTCCCTCTTGTCTTCATGTTCTTGAACTAGCATGGCCCCCACAGACATTTCTTCTACCGCCAAGTAGAGAATGAGCGGCCTTCCAAGAATTGGCGGTTTCAGTACCGGAGGGTTCATCAGGTAAGCTTTAATTCTATCAAAGGCTTTCTGGCATTGGTCATTCCACTCTATTGGTTATTGTTTCCTTAAAAGTTTGAAGATAGGCTCATATGTGGTGGTCAACCGCGCTATAAGGTGACTAACATACTGCATGGATCCCAAGAAACTTCTTACTTCTTTCTCAATTTTCAGCACAGGCATTTCCTTGATAGCATTGGCCTTGTCAGGGTCCATTTATATGCCTCTTTGGCTAACCATGTGCCTTAGTAATTTTCCTGATGTGACGCTGAATATGCCCTTTTTCATGTTCAAATGGAGGTTGTACTTCTCAATCCTTGTGAGGAATCATTCTAGCAGTACCGGGTGTTCTTCTGGTGTAACGGATTTCACAACCATGTTATCCACATAGACCTCGGCTTCTTTGTGGATCAAGTCATATAGTAAGGTCATGACTGATTACTGGTAGGTTGCCCCTGCGTTCTTAAGTCTGAAAGGCATTACTCTGAAACAATAAGTTCACCACTCTGAGATGAATGCAATTTTGAACTTGTCTATTATGTTCATGAGGATTTGGTAGTATCTCGAGAATCCATACATAAAGGAATACATGGCCACTCTTGCCATGCTGTCTACCAGAATATCAATGTGTGGTAGTGGGAAATCATCCTTAGGGGTAGCCTTATTCAAGTCCTGAAGTCAACGCTAACTAGGACATAAATGTTCTTCTTGGGTACAGGGACTACATTGGATGGCCAAGTGGGATACTCGACAACTTCGACAAAATTTGCCTTGATCTGTTTTGCCACCTCTGCTTTGACCTTTTCGGCCCATTCTGGATGCATTCTTCTCATCTTTTACTTTATCGGCCGAATTTTCAAGTCAATGGGGATCTTGTACTCAGCGTTGTGCTGATCAAGTCCAGGCATATGCTCGTGAGACCAAGTGAAGGCTAAAACGTGATTTTTCAATACCTTTATTAATTCTCTCTCTTGTTTGATGGGCAATTGATTGGAAATGTATACCATTTTTGGATCATCTTCCGTGTTTAAATTAATTCTTTTGTAATATCATTATTAATGTTAAAAATGCTAGATGAATACTGGAATGGATGCATGGAATCATAATCAGAAGCACAATCCAAATAAATAAATTTCTTCATCTTATTATTGTCGTAAAGTACATTATTCATTTCAAACATGCTAAAAAGTCCGGCTCCGTTGCGGATGATTCTCCGATGGTAGCTGGCTTTAGTAGGATATCCTCATCATCTTCCTCTTGTACCTTCACCTTGCCTTTCATAGACGCGACCATGTCTATGGCGGCTTGGTTCAAACTACCTCCCTTGCTCCTTGCTTCTTCTACTATCTTAAGTTATGCCTAAAGGTGCTTGGTTAGGGTGTCGAGGATTTCTTCCTCTCTACACAGCTTCTTGACCTTCTATAGGTGTACCTATTCATCATTCTGGGTCTGATCCAGGATTGCCCCTACATTTGGCTTGCGACTGGCCTTTTTATGAAGGTTTTGCCATTTTTACCGTAGTTAACTACATCTGAGAAAATCTCGAATCCCAAAATGGTCTTCCCCTGATGAGTAATAGGCTCAGGGGTTCCTTCGTAGGGATGTTGCACCTTCTTTTAAAAGGTCTTCTTATGGACAACTCTTCGAGACCATGTATAATCGAGTCTCGTAGGCTTTCATTCTCATGCCCCTATATTGAAGGTCAGCATTCCTTGCTCATAGGTGCCTAGTCCTTTTCTATGAGTGTGGTGCCTCTACATAAATCCCTAAATCCATGGACCCCAGTACACCTCTGATTACTTGTTCACTTCCTAGCCGATCTTGGCTGTGGTGAACCCGTTTATGTTGCTTTCTTCTATCTTCAGTGCTGCTACCACTAAGGCTTTGCCAGCTTCCTGTGAGCACGGGATTTTGCAGTCCCTCTCGTGAGACGATGATGACGTGTACCCGATTTTAATACCTCAAAATAAAAGTTCTCTTCAGAATTTTTATTACCAAAATAATATTCCTTGTGAATTTTATAATTAGTAGAATCCTGTTCGACGTAGCCGATAACGCGTTCGGTAGGAGCTTGAACCGATGATTTACACCCAAATAATAAATACCCTTTAAAATATTGTTAAAAGTCATAAAGATGCCTTTTTTCCACTATTAAGCCACTTTTCCCGACTTTTTGGCTTTTTTTGACCCACTAACTGAAGGCATGCTGAAGGCTGATGCCGCCAAAAGCATCACCCATGTCACCGGCAATATCACCATACCACCGGCGACATCGATTATACCGCCGGCGACATGACTGGAAGCGGGTCCTCTTACAGACAGCCTTTTCGACCACTTTCGGTGGAATTATTAAAAAAGGCCCTAAAAAGCACCCCATTTCACCTACAAAAAGGCTCCTTGGGCTGCACTTAAAAAAAAAGAGGAGAGGGGAAAAGAAAAAGAAAAGGGATTTTTAAGGTGGAAATAGATGATAGTGAGATAAGAATTAGATAAAACAGAAAAAACGGGATTCCGACCCATTTTTCCTGGTTTTTCTTCTTTGAACTCTCTGATTGTGAGTTAAAATCGATAACCCTTTAAGTCAAAATCATCTTAGTAGAACTTAGAAACCAAAAGACACTTAAAATCATTATTAAATCATCGTAACAAGCTCCCCGGAGGTGTTTTATTCGGATCACGAAGAGGTGGATTCACAACCCCGAGGTGAAAATCCTGAGTCTCATAGCTTTGGCATTATTATTATTGTTTTGCACTAATTTTTGTTGATTTGTGTTCTTTTTTTGAGTTTTCGGTCACTTTGACTGCAAACCGCTGCTGTATCAAGAAATTGGAGTCGCCGGAGACATGCAATGTTGCTGGCTGTATCACCCATGTCGCGAGAGACATCGTTTGTACCGCCGTTAGCATCACATTCCCCTGAGACCTCGCTTTCTCGCGGAACCCTTTCTTTACGGTACTCAGAAAGCCCTGTGCCCATCTGCATGCTGATGTCGCTTGTGACATAATCAATGTCGCCGGCGGCATCATCCATGCCGCCAGCGACATCAACTATGTCGTCGGCGGCATCAGATACCATTGGCGACATGGCTTTCCGGACAGCAGTATTGTTTTCATTTGTTTCCAAATTAATTTATTTTCTAAAGCTAGGACCACCTATAGTGCAACGATGGAGGTTCGAAACCTCCTAAAAGCAGACCCGCCCCACAACAAGTGGCATATTCATTTGTAATCCGATTAAAGCAACAATCGAATTTGAAATTTGGATAAAAATGGGATTTCCCCTCAAACGCCATTCGAACCTCCTTTTAGCCATTCAATCGGGCTTTATGATATTATAAATAAGATATGCCATATTCGTGTCAACTATCCTCTGCAGATAGGTGTATATCGGACATTCGGGTATTTTATTTGTTACGTAGAAAATGTACAGGACTTGAAAACCTTGTAATAATTCTACTTTCCGCACTTACTTTTCTTTTACGATTGTAAATATTTTATTTATTGCTTCAGTTGCTTGATAAATGCGAAAACCACAAAATAACTGAAAATACAAATAAATAGGGTGGATTAAACCGATTAAGAAAGAATGAAGTATCCTAACTTGGCCTAATGAAAAGTAGATAACATCATCCGAACTCGGAATCTCTACTTAAGGTATGGTCCAACCACCCGGTGGGAAAATCGTACCGAAAATTTCTCGGTTGAGCTGAACCGGGTGGCGACTATATTCTAAGTACGGGATTTCGATCTCGTATCTTTTAAGCATTACAATATGCAAAATCATTTTCTTTTCAACCACATCACACTCATCTCCCCGACACACCAAAAACGGGCCGGCCCGACCGGGTCCGGCCCCATGCTGCAGCCGCGTGAACCGTCGTCCGCTCACAGTGGCGACACTGCTGGGGACTTTCTTTAAACTTGAATCTTCCTTCATGGTTTAAAAGATTTTGATGATGTATTGAAATCATTGGCCAAATTAAAACTTCATTCTTTTCTTATGACGTCTTGTCCTTACACGTATAGATAGTTCGGTAATTTTAGGTACCCTATTTCACCAGAGAAACTCACAAAGTATCACTCATGCCCTGTTGGAATTGAGGATGCCTAGTGGGTGGATCACTCATTTTAACCAACACGTAAACTCCTATGACCGCGCCCATTCGGGTAGTGATTGAGTAAACGTGGAATCAAGGTAAACGGGAACCTTCTACATCAACAACCCTATACCAAAGCCGCGTTAGAAAAAAGCCTTAGCACATCATTCCCCTTAGGATTACCCAAAATGAATAAAATAATTGGGACGCGCTACCTTCGCCATTTCCGGTGAAGCAGCCAAACTCCATCCTACTAAAGAGGCATTACGCGGGAGTCAAAAGGTTGGAACAGGGCCGATTCGCATGCTAAGTGCTCTATGATCGTGCACCCCCATACATCGGCTTTAAGGACCGAAAATAAATCAACTTGCCCTTACCACTTCCACCCATGGAAGAGGTTTAGCAACATGTGTACGACTTCTCTTGTACCTCCGTTGCGTCACCACATATCGCTATGTATGACGTGAAGTACACACGTCTCATATATGTTGGAGGGATAAGCCATCACATCATCTCTAACCACATCTACGTGCAGCCATGCGCACTACACGTCGCTCCCAGGGCACAAAAAGCATGCATACCATGCATATCATTCACCAATCCACGTATGGCCTGATCCACTGCCTACCATTTCAGCTAGGAGGAGGCGCACTGACCGTCGCACCCCGACCTAGAAAAGGATAGAACATCGCCTGATACGTCATCCTCTGACCCCGGTTGCCACCACAAAAGTTGAAGGAACCCCCCATACCGATTCCAGCGAGGAATCAGATTCAGAGCGAGTTCAGTTAAGCCAAAGTTCCCCTCGACCGACCATGTCTTTCCCAAGAAACGAAGGGACCCCCCCTCCTAAAGAGCCCTTTGGTCCTACTTCCAGCTCGGGAACAGGATCCCAACCACCTCCTACTTTTGACTTGACCAGTGCTATGATGCAGTTCTTAAACTCGGATGCTTTCCAAGCCTCTATCCAAACTACGGTTGAGGCAGCAGTTAAGCGAACTCTAGAAAATAGGAATTTCGATCGAGTATCGGCATCTGACATCCAAGCCCCGAATGGTACAACACGGATACTGACCAGTTTGGTAGAGGCGGGACCTGTCGCACCTGTACTTCAATCAATCCAACCCTTGACGAGTCCATTCCAGTTTGGACAGGCTTCGACTCTCTTGTCGGCTTCAACCACTCCACCAGCTATACCTTTCAACCCGAGACCTTTCATCCAAACCTCCACTCCTCTGACATTCAATCACCAAAGCCCATCGTCTCGGCCTCTACCCTCATTCATACCTCCACAGTTTGTCGTAACTCCTAAAGGCACCACTTACCCCCATAATCCATTTGCCAGCCATCTGACTGTCCGTTCTACGCTGCCTCCAACATTCAACGACCAGGTCACACAACCTCCGGATGTAGCCGCTTTCGTTCGACAAATGATAGCTTCTCAGACCGTCAACGACCAGGTCGTGCATTCTCCGGGCACGACACCCCAAGCCCTGACCATCTCTCGCGAACTGGTCAGCGACCAGGTCACGCAACTTCCGGGTGTGACACCAGAAATCCAAGCTTACATCAACCGCCTCATCATTAATAAAAAAACCTGAAAGGGACGGGGATTGGGTCCCCGACAATTTTACTATGCCAAACATGGCTCATTATGATGGCTCGGGCGCACCCGCCTCTCACATCATAATGTACGAAAGGGTGATGCGCGTAAAGAAGCTAAGTGACAAAGTGCTGGCTGAGATGTTTCCTTGTTCTCTTCAGGGACCTGCACTCTAGTGGTACTACACTTTACCACAGCATATTGTCGCCGACTGGACGCTCTTATCTGAGGCTTTGAAAGTACACTATGGGTTCAATACTATGATGGAGACGACCCTCCAACATTTTGAGAGGATCCGTCAAATGCCCAACGAAACCTTTAAGCAGTACTTCAACAGGTGGATGTCGACCCAGGTCTTGATGAAGTCTAAGCTTAGCCTTGAGGAAATGATTGTCAAACTCCTCGAAGGATCTCACCCCTTGTTCCGCAAGGAAATGGCTATGGATTCCTTCCTTTCTTACAACGCTATGTTTGAGAAAGCAGAAAAAATTGAGCGCGAAGCAGAACGCGAGAAGGACGAGAGAGCAGGCAAACCGTGGTTCAGGAAAAATGAAGCGCAACCCTCAGCCCTAGCGCCGGCTAAGCCAAAAACACTGGCTGTTATCCAATCTGGTTTACTTGAAGCCACGGTCTTCGACCTCCTTGCCCAGGGGCAGGGCAGTAGTAATTTCATCCTGGTCGTTGGTTCAGGCCTTCCATCTTGCTCAGTTTTTGAACTTATCAATCAGGCCAACCCAGGAGTTAACTCCATTCAAGGAATGGAAAGGGATCCAAGCCAACCAAAACAAGAGAGTCGTAGGTCTAAACCATTTGTGACAAAGAGAAGGAAAGATGAGGGAAAGGCACTATTCAGTGTAGATTCTTTTGTTTCAAAGGAGAACTATTCTGATGAGGATGGGGAAATGGCTCGGGAATCCAAGGCCGTAAGTACCAACTTGTTCAAGGTCGACCACCATGACCTTTTTAGTGTGGATAAATATGAACTACGAGACCCAGATTCAGACTCTGAAGAGCAGCAGTACCTATTTGAGACACGAGCCACCAAGAGCGTCTTACTCGACAATGTCCTCAATATCACCCGGAGTGGTCGTGTATATCAGCCGGAAGACCGGTATCTCCGTCTAAATAAAGACCCGATTCCTGGCAGGGTTGGAACTACAGCGAGGCCCCCTTCTCCACCTCCACCTGTCCCTACTAGTCTTAAGGTTGACCCCCTCATTACCCAGTTGAAAAACACTTAAGCCCGATACAGCATCTGGCAACTGGTAATTGACTCAGAAAGGCATCGTAAGGGTTTGATCAAATGGCTCCTTGACCTGGAGGCTAATCCAACCACTTCGGTCATTGAGATATGCGCCACGATAGGAGAAGGCATTCCCCCAAGAAAAGGGCCTCAGATCGTGTTTGATAGTTTTGATCTTACACTTGAAGGAAGGGCTCACAATAGGGCCTTGTTCATCCGGGTTCAAATTCTTGATAAGGTCATCCCGTGCGTCATGGTGGATGATGGCTCCGCCCTAAACCTATGCCCTTTAAAGATCCTTCCTCATCTGGGACTGTCAGAGGACATGCTTGAAAGGTCCAGCACTGTTATTAGAGCTTACGACGATTCAAAGCGCAATGTAATTGGGGTCTTTGAGGCAAGGGTTACTGTCAAAGGTGTCACAAACAATGTACGTTTCTCCGTCCTTGACATTCCTGTTACCTATTCTCTGCTACTTGGCCGGCCATGGCTCCATGCATTGGGCGCAGTACCCTCCACACTACACCAAAAGATCAAGCTAATCCATGGTGATAGAATGATAACTATAGAGGCCGATCCTGCTTCCGTCATGGCCGTTATGGAAGCCGAAGCTAACCTAGAAAAGAGCCTCCAGATTGCCATGATTAGTAAGGCTCAAAAACCCCCTCCCCTTTGGCACAGCTACCTCCACGTGGTTATGGGCAAGCTAATGAAGAAGTCTGGTTACAGGCATGGCAGGGGTGGAGGAATACATGAACAGGGGATTATTGAGGCATTGGAACCAAAAATCCTCATTGGTGGAGTTGGACTGGGGTATAAGCCTAGAAAAGCCTATCATCGTGTCCCTTACTGTTATTGCCGCATGGTCACTACTTGTGAAATCCAGGGAAAGAGGCTTTATAAAGGGGAGCCCGAACCAATCGAGCATGATGGGAAAATGTGGCCCGGCTTTGAAATCTTTAAAGATGTCTATGACTTTGAGGCCGATCACATGATAGTTTCAGCTGAACCTGAACCTACGGAGTCTGACGTGCCTGTCAACGTGATTTTCGAAAAGGATAAGGGGAAAGATAAGATGTATCCTGAAGGTGAGTCTGTCGATCCAAAAATTGAGGATGCCGTGGCAACCGTGACAAGAGCTATAGCACTGCTGATGAAGAAAGGCTGGAAGGGTAATGGGAAAGAAGATGCCACGACGGCTATAGTAGAAAAGCTCACTAGGACTATAACCGAAAAGGCTGACCTGTCTGAGGAGCCGTCACTCACCACTACCCAAAAGACCACTTGGGAGCGCAACCTAAGCACCACCCCGACAGATGATACAGAGAACACCTCTCCCATCGATGCAGCCGCTAAAGCCCCTCCGCATATGGAGGAAGATATGGATGATGTAATTTTTAATATTTCCGATGTTTTTGATACGAACAATGCCGCTTATGAGGCTTTTTACTCAATTAATAACTCCCGTTCAGCTTACTTGTTTGATGTCTTTCCGGATGGATCCATGCATTCACGTAACAATATGCATAACGTTTTTGGCATTAGTGAAACTCTATTAAGTGAAATAAACCTAAGTACGGATGACAATCCAAAAATGGTAACCATTTCCAAAGATTTAACTCCCGAGGAAAAAAGTGAGATCATAAAAGTGCTTAAGAATCATGTTAATGCTTTCGCCTGGTCATACGAAGACATGCCTGGGGTTGATCGACGAATCGTCGAACACAGGATCCCAACTGATCCTAAATTCCGACCTGTCAAATAGAAGCTCCGCCGATTGAGACCTGAATGGGCAGAACAAGTTAAGACAGAGGTTTCGAGGTTGATCGAAGCTCGATTCATAGAAGTAGTAGAATACCCGACTTGGTTGTCCAACATCGTCCCGGTACCAAAGAAGGATGGTAGAGTTCGAGTCTGCGTAGACTTTCGAGATCTCAATAAAGCCTCACTGAAGGACGACTTCCCTCTCCCACACATCGATGTCCTAATTGACAGTGCCGCCAGGGCGGCTATGTATTCGTTCATGGATGGGTTCTCAGGATACAATCAAATCCTGGTTAATATCGCCGATAAAGTCAAAACAGCATTCATTACTGAGTGGGGGGTTTATTACTACAAGGTAATGCCATTCGGGTTGAAAAATGCCAGAGCCACTTATCAACGAGCTGTAACTGCCCTACTACACGACATGATCCATAAAGAAGTGGAAGTGTACATGGACGACATGATTGTGAAATCCGCCACTCGAGACGAACACCCTGCTGTTCTTGACAAGTTCATGACTCGCATTGAAAAATACAATCTTCGTCTAAATCCAAAGAAATGCGTGTTTGGAGTTACCTCTGGCAAGCTGTTAGGACACGTGGTTAGCCAAAAAGGGATTGAAATGGACCCAGACAAAGCCAAAGCCATCAGGGATATGCCTTCCCCTAAAATGGAGAAAGAGGTCCGATCATTTTTAGGGTCCTTACAGTATGTTAGTCGATTCATTGCCCGCCTCACTACCGTCTACAAACCCATCTTTAAGTTGTTGAAGAAATAGCAACCCGTGGTATGGAACAATCACTGCCAAGTAGCATTCCACAGAATCAAGACTTACCTTGTCAATCCACTGGTCTTGACACCCCCCATCCCATGGAAACCACTCATCCTTTATCTGGCCATTGAAGAAACGTCTGTCGGAGCCATGCTTGTCCAAGAACATGATGATAAGCGCGAGCATGCCATCTACTACCTAAGTAAGAAGCTATTAGATTATGAAACCCGATATTCAATTATAGAGAAGACTTGTGCTACCATGGTTTGGCTCACTAAGAAGTTGCGACATTATTTCCAATCCTATCGAGTTCAGGCCTTAGCCAAAATTGATCCAATGAAGTTTCTTTGTCAATCCCCTACTCTAGCCGGCAAATTATCATGATGGCTACTTCTCCTATCTGAGTTTGACATTGAATATGTACCCCGAAAGGTCATTAAAGGGAGGGCTGTAGCCGAATTCTTGGCTAATCAACCCCTCAGCTCTGACTATAAGGAAAGTTTGGAGTTCCCTGATGAACAGCTCGCCTCTGCTACAATCCTTGATGACAATTGGACAATGTACTTTAACGGCGCTGTAAACCACCGAGGAGCAGGTCTCGGAGTCATCATCGTCACACCAAATAATGAGATAATCCCATTGTCCAAACGTTTAGAATTCGCTATCACCAACAACGGCGCTGAATACGAAGCTTGCCTGTTCGGCCTCGAGGCCCTTCTTTAGGTTCAGGCACACCATGTATCCGTCATTGGAGATTCAGGTCTAGTTGTTCGCCAGGTCATTGGAGATTAGGAAGTTAAAGAAGAATCCCTTCGCCCTTATGTTGAGGCCATCCGCGAATTGTCTGAGAAATTTACCTTATGCTTGTACCGCTATGTCCCTCGAGATGAGAACCAAATGGCAGATGCCCTCGCCACTCTCGCATCCTTATAGGAAGGACCCCAACAGCAACCTATCCACCCATTGGTTTTGCTATCCACCAAGACCCTATATCGTGTCCAATCGACTCCTCCGGTTCTCGCCATTTCATCCGAACCTTGTTGGTATTCTGACATAGTCTTGTTTCTTCGGACCGGCCAATACCCCACAGCTTCTTCCGACTCGGACCGTACTACCCTACGGTGGCTTACTACCCAATTTCGTATTATAGATAATGGCCTCTTCAAGCGCACCAGTGACGGCCTACTCCTCCATTGCCTCACTGATTCCGAGGCTCAGAACGTAATGATTCAGGTCCATGCCGGCGACTGTGGCCCTCATATGAATGGTCTTGCCCTCGCAAAGAAGGTCTAACGACTAGGGTATTTTTGGCTCACTCTCACAGCCTATTGTATCGCCCAGGTCAAACGGTGCCACCAATGCCAGATTTACGGAGATATGCGGCATTTGCCACCGACCGAGCTCCATCACTTATCCACCCCTTGGCCATTCTCGGCATGGGGTATCGATATAATTGGTAAAATCCGTCCTTCCTCAACGAATGGCCACAAATTCATTATGGTAGCAGTAGATTACTTTTCAAAATGGGTTGAAGCCAAATCCTTCACCAATGTCACTGCCAGGCAGATGGCCAAGTACATAGAAAAGCATATCTTTGCGCGGTATGGGCTCCCACATCATATAGTCTCAGACAACGGGGTACAATTTCAAGGAGCAACCGCTTCATTAATCAAGAAGTATGGAATCGAGCACCATAGGTCTTCTCCATACAGACCACAAGCCAATGGAGCTGTTGAGGCAGCCAATAAATCGGTAAAGAAGATTCTTTCTAAGATGATAGCCGGTTATAGAGATTGGGCAGATAAGTTGCACTTTGCTATTTGGGGATATCGCACCAGCATACGTACTCCGATAGGCCAAACACCATTTTCCTTGGTCTACGGAATGGAAGCGGTCTTACCAGTTGAAACTCAGGTGACCTCATTAAGAGTTGCCCTGGAGGCTAAGTTGGAAGAATCCGAATGGACTCGGACAAGGTTTGAACAGTTAAACATGATGGATGAACAAAGGTTGAAGGCCCTTGACAACCTCCAGATGTACCAATAATGTGTGGCTCGGGCATATAACAGTCGGGTAAAACATCAAAAGTTCCCCCTAAAGGTCGGTGATCTGGTCCTCAAGCAGTTGAAACACTCTACCACTGATGCGAGGGGAAAATTCAGGCCAAACTGGGAATGACCATATGTGATAAAGAAACTGCTTAGCAAAGGGGCAGCTAAACTTATGGACATGGATGGGAACGAATTCGTAAATCCCGTAAACCAAGACAGGCTTAAGCGTTATCATGTTTAAAAGAAACAAACTAGAAAAGCAGCACACAAAAAAATACATACATAATAATCTCCCGCCTTTCAGTCTTTCACTGATCGGGCAAAAATTAGGGTGATCCAACCGTGCAAAATTTAGAGGATAAGACAAACCCGCTAGATCGAAAACCCGAACAGGGCGATCTGGGCAAAAGTTAGGGTGTGTGAGCACACAGAGCGAGTGCCTTCTAGAAAACCAAATTTGGCTAGTCGGCACCGGGAGTTAAGTCGATGGAAATGACAACCAAGCATCATGTACTTTAGTTTATCTCAAATAATAAAGAGTTCTCTTTTGTTAAAATCTAAATGCTTATGCTTCCATGAATCTTGTATTCATAAATTCAAGACAACTTCGACAAGCTTTGAACAGGGTTCATTTTGTTCCATTCTAGAGTATTTAAAAAAAAAACCTGATGATTCCAACAATGGCAAGACTCAAAACGAACTTCCCGCATCGTCGTCTTGGTACCTAGAGATCCGCCTCGGTGTGCTAGAAGAGAGGGGATCCTCCCCTCGCTCCGCGCATTCCCCCTCCAAATGGGCCCATGACCGCTTTTGACGGGTCGGCAAACCTCTTATCTCGGCAAGCCATCCTCTGTTGTATGTGTCAGTTTCAGTGGTTTCTAGGTGATCGTAATCCAGAATCTCGAACACAGCCTCCCTAGACCATTTCTCCTGAATATGGTTGACCCACCTAGCTTTGTAAACTTCGATCTGGTTATGGGGCAATTTGATCGGGACTCTCTACCTTTTAACATAGTGACGACATAGCCGATAGGGGGTATAAAATGAAGATTTCGCCAAGCCTATCAATTGAACACATGCTCCCCAAGATTCTACGACCACATCCTGAATCCTCTACCATGGACTAACCCACCGAACCTGCGTGTCAGTATACCCCCTCAAGAAAGCCACCCAATCATCATATGTCAGCTCATCGAAATCGGCTCGCATAAGCCCTCTCTCCCTCAGATGGACGGGAAGATACTTTTTTGGATTCCCTCGGGGTGCCTCCCTCAGCTTTAGCTTCTCCATCACCCAGACCTATAAATGCAGAACTCGGGTAAAGAAAAAAAAATGCTAGGATCAAAAAGAACACGAGATACCTGTAATAGCGTGAATTGATCCCCAATGAGTGACGAGTCAACAGAAGCAGCATCCACGTTTAACAAAACATCGGCCAATCCCACGGCCACGGGGGTAGCCCCTGTCGACATAGGACCAATGAGGGAAATTAACCTGAGCGGAGAAACCAGGCTCACTCCATACATAAACTCCGCCATGAGTAACAAGGCCATCATAAATGGCCAAGCAGGATGGGATCGGGACACTCTACGACACCACTCCAAGACTGCTTCGAGCTGAAAACCAGGTCTGTCAGGCAACTGAGATAGAAATGAGTCGATAGAATCTAAATTCCATAGCCCTCGTGGAATTCCATTTATGCCAAAATGAAGGTCCGGTAACGCCAGCAAAACACGTTTAGGACACGGTGTCCCTAAAATAGCATGGAATTCTTCGAGCAGGGGGCAAAGCTCGAACGATGAAAAGCGGAAAACATGGTCCATTGGATCCCAAAAGGACAGTACCGCTCGAAGGAATTCGCGGCTCACGGGCCACGCCGCGATATATCGAAGCCCCCAAAGCCTGAATTTTTCAAACCTCTTCCAGTCGACAGTCCCCAAACTCTGCAAAAAACCCCGTAGTTTTTTATTATGGGTTGCCATGACAAGTAGTGGACAGAATGGTTGAAATCAGATTGCTGGAAAGTTGATGCCACCGGCGATGTGGATGAAGCCACTGACGATATGAGTGAAGCCGCTGACGATGTGGTTAATGCCGCCGGCGATATAGAGCCAAGTAGGGCGATATCAGAAGATGTCGCCGGCGATATGGACTTCAGACAGCCCTGTATATATTATTTTAGCTCGATCCATTTGGGCGATATGGGTCATGCCACCGGCGATATGGAGTGAATTTTCCGGCAACATCAGAAACATTTCTGCCATCTCAGACCTGTACAAAAGCCTATAAATAATCCTATGTTTCCAACGACTTATCAAGCAGTAATTCATTTTCAGAATAAAAGCCCAGAGGCGCAAATTGCTCAAATTATTCCAAATCGTCTAGCCCATAACAAAATCAAATATCAAAACCCCAATGTATCGGAGGTACAAACAAGAACTCAAAAGCAAAACAGAAACGAAAAGTAAAACTAAGCATGCCCGCCACTATCGGCTGGACGGGATGAAACGTCATCAGGACTTGTGAGCCAATTGTCAACATCATCTTCCTCTCTTCCCGCCATCATGGGGACACTACTGGACTCCTCAGCCGCGGTAAACGCACATCGGCCGGCAGACTTCTTGACCCCCCTACGACTGGTACCCCCGGGGTGCGCATGGTCCAGGTTTTGTTTACTTCTTTGTTCATGGGCGGTGGCCGCCAGCTGACCCTCGAGATCGCTCATGCGGCGCTGTAAAGCTGTAGTCTCCTCCTCATATCGCCGCCAGGCTGCGTCAGCATCAGACAAGGAAAGGGCTAAAAAATCCTGCAAACCGGAGAAAGTATCAGCCTTGCATGTCATGCATAACATCCATACACATATCCCATCTTAACATGTGCATAAAATACCTGAACAAGGAGCGATTGCCCAATAAGGGTATCCCGGAGAACAAAATTGTTCTCCGCAAGTTGCTCCACATGACTCCGCACCACCTAGCAAATCCAAAAAGAAAATCCATAGACACCCACAACTAAGGCTCAATAAGAAAATAATTATTAGATCTTACGTAGGTAGCATTTTCAGGCATAAAAATCAGGGCTTGCCGGCTCGAGCCAACATTCCTATGAGAGAATTTGCCTCGGGAGTTCATCAACAGGAAGGTGGTTTCCAAAGGATTGACAAATCTCCCCTCCATGAAGTTTATGCCCTCCGGCATGCCATAATGTCAGGTCCCACTTTGGTTATCCCGGCCCCTCTTTCTCGCGGGTTCCTGCAAAACGTGAAAGTCACACGTCAACAACGTCCCTAAACGACTTCAAAATCATACACAACCATACCTCGAAAGAACGTTGCTCCCCTTGGGACATCGGCACGCTCCCGCCAGCTACACCCGCACCTACCTCGTCCTCCCCCTCAGGGTCGACCGCAACGTCCCCTTCCAGTGCTTCATCCTCATCATCATCCTCCTCATCGAAGTCCACAATGCCTTTGAGGCGCCTCTTTTCGTCCTCTAATCGTTGCTCGTTGTGATACTCAATTGTATCGTTGCCATGGATGCGAGGACACACGGGGACTAGACGCTGAAAAAGCTGCTCGTAGAGGCCAGGAACACTAGGGATCACTTGGCCATTCCCTTCAACATAATCAGCTCTATCGGCCTCGGCAGAAATCACCAAGTGAGGCCACCACAAGCCCTACGGAGGATCGGCAGGCACCGGTCTAGCAGCAACCGAAAGGGACCTCCAGCCTCGCACGCGCTCGCCCAGATACCACTGCTGGGACAGAGGGCACTCAATCACAAACCGGCGGTCATCCACCTCCCTCCGGACCCGTGCAACCTCAGCCAAGTTCTCCACCCCATCGAACGGGTCCAGGACGAGCTACACCAAAACAACCAACATAAGCCCCTAAAAAAAATAATAATAATAAAAAAATGAAAAATAATAATAATAAAAAAAATTTTAAAAAAAAAAAATCGCATACCGAACTCAATCGCGCGCTTCTTAGGACCTCCCTATACTGCGTAGGGTACTTGGCCTTCCCACCGATACCCCCGCACCAGCGGGCAAGGAAGTGAGAGCCCGGTGGCACAACCTTCTTAAACTCCATTGGCGGGAGGATTTGATGCTCAAAAGCCCAGGCCTGCACAAACGATGATCGATCAATTCAAAGGACGTCATGCAATAAATAAGAACACAAAAAAAAAAAAATTACCTGGAGTAGCAGGTGGCAAAGGCGAAGGGCTTTCTCCTTCTTTCGGGCTCCCACGTCTAGCCCGTGGTACAACTGGGCCAAGATGGCCCTCGGTCAATTCTTCCTTCTAATTCCCGGCACATCCTCCACTGCGGTTATAAGCATGTAGTTGATCTTACTCCCCTAGATTGGGAAGAACAGCACGGTGAGAAGTGAGATCACAAAGGAACGGACGCAAGCCTCCCTCTCCTCCTCGGGCACCACATCCACCCGGGTCCAATGATGGTACAACTCACCATAGGACAGTCGCCCAGAAATGGGCTTCAGACCGAACAACTCCTTTACCCGCCTCACCACGGGCCTCTCAATATAGTACTTATCCATGTAGACGTCAAAATGTATAACCTCATCTGTCCAAGGAAGGTCGGTCATGGCTACCACATCAGAAGGGGTAATTGTGACTTCCCCAAAGGAGAAATAGAAGGTATGAGTGGTCTCTGACCACCTTTCAGTCAGGGTCATTACTGAAGAATGAGGAAGCTTGGGCATTAACATGGGCATGATCCAGGCCAAATCCCCAAACCCTGTCTTGTTAATTGCTAGCGCAAGCTCGGGATCATTCTCTGAGATGTGGTGCCACCACTCACCGATGGTACCCATCCCCCCTATATAAGTCAGTTCGTATGGCTGCAAAATCGAAAACAAAATGGATCAATTCTGTGCAATTTCTGTCAAAAAGGCTGCTGATGTCACCTCTGTTAAAAGCGATATTGCCGGCGGCATCAGCCCATGCCGCCAGCGGCATGGTTCATGTCGCCGGCGACATCACCTTAAATAGAAGCGACATCAGACTCCCATAAAGCCTTTTGCAAGGACTGATGTCGCCAGCCACAACACTGATGTCGCCAGCGGCATCACTCAGGCCGCCAGCGGTATCACTATACACGGGCAGAACCAGTTTTCTCCCTAAATCGCACCCATTGTGCCGAAAATCACAAAAATCGCAATCAATCGATCAACAAGGCAAAAAATGATCCTAAAGCATGCAATATGACTGATATTCCACATTTTAAACCCTATCATGGCATGTTTTCAAATCTAAGGCAAAATCACATCGAATTCGAAAAGAAGTAATTCGGGTTTTTGTGGAATTACCTGGATATAAGAGAGGTGTTTCTCCTTCTCCGGAGTCAGATTGGTGATAGGAGAGTTAATGCCATAGCCGCACATTTTAGCCGTCTTCTTCAGGCCGTATGCAGTAGGAACGGAAAGGATTTTCAGTCCCTCAATAGAAGAATCGGGCAGGCTCTCCCTAGCCTTGGATTTACCCCTAAAAGCCTTGCTAATTCTCTTTATAATTTCAAAGACAAATAATTGGAGAAGAGATGGAGAGAGATACGGTTTTGAGAAAGAATGGGGAAGGAAAGAGTTCCAAAACTTTTTAAACTGCCATGCGGAATTCAAGGAGTTTTGATTAATCTGAAACTGTTCGTCCATACCGCCGACGACATCGACTCATACCACCAGCGATATCTGACACGCCGCCGGCGACATCACTTCAATTAGTTCAAATTTTGAAATTATCTGACCAGTCAAAGATGCCACATGGCATCCATACCGCCGGCGATATCAATCCATGCCACCGGCGATATCAGTCATGTCACCGGTGACATCGCCTCATTTAGTTCAAATTTTAAAAATTATCTGACCAGTCAAAGCTTCCATGTGGCATCCATACCGCCGGCGATATTAATCCATGCCGCCGGCGATGTTGCCCCTCCAAACTAGATTTTCAAAACAAGCCCAACCGAAGGGCGATCTCTTCAAAGTGAAAGTCCGGCCAAAGGACAATCAATATACCAAAATACAAAAGCCCAACCGAAGGGCGACCACTATACAAAACAAAAGCCCAACCGAAGGGCAATCACTTCAGAACAAGCCCAACAGAAGGGCAATCTCTTCAGAATAAAAGCCCAACCGAAGGGCAATCTCTTCAAAACAAAGGCTCAACCGAAGGGCAATCTCTTCAAAATGAAAGCCCAACCGAAGGGCAATCACTTCAGAACGAAAGCCCAACCGAAGGGCAATCACAATAGAACGAGCCCAACCGAAGGGCGATCTTTTTAAAGTGAAAATTCCGACCAAAGGACAATCACTATATGAAGTGACTAGCCCGACCAAGGGGCAAACCTCTCTATTCGAAGCAAAAGCCCGATCAAGGGGCAATCTGCAAAGCGCGAGTCCGACCAAGGGACAAACAATCTGCAAAGTGCGAGTCCGACTAAGGGACAAACGATCGACAAAGCATAAGTCCGACCAAGGGACGAGCACTATATGAAGCATAAGTCTGACCAAGGGATGAACAGTCAACACGGTGTAAGTCCGACCAAAGGACAAACAGCCGACAAAGCGTGAGTCCGACCAAGGGATGAACAATCGACAAAGCGTGAGTCCGACCAAGGGACGAATAGTCGACAAAGCGTAAGTCCGACCAAGGGATGAACAGTCGACAAAGCGTGAGTCCGACCAAGGGGCGAACAATCGATAAAGCGTAAGTCAGACCAAGGGACAAACAATCGACAAAGTCTGACCTCGGGACAAACCAGTCATCCCTCAGGTATCATTCCTATCCCTTGCTCTTTCATGTGATCATACTGACCTATGGCAGTAGTGATCCCCCAAGGGGCAGCCTGTGAGCACGGGATTTTGCAGTCCCTCTCGCGAGACGATGATGACGTGTACCCGATTTTAATACCTCAAAATAAAAGTTCTCTTCAGAATTTTTATTACCAAAATAATATTCCTTGTGAATTTTATAATTGGTAGAATCCAGTTCGACGTAGCCGATAACGCGTTCGGTAGGAGCTTGAACCGATGATTTACACCCAAATAATAAATACCCTTTAAAATATTGTTAAAAGTCATAAAGATGCCTTTTTTCCACTATTAAGCCACTTTTCCCGACTTTTTGGCTTTTTTTGACCTACTAACTGAAGGCATGCTGAAGGCTGATGCCGCCAAAAGCATCACCCATGTCGCCGGCGATATCACCATACCGCCGGTGACATCGATTATACCGCCGGCGACATTATCATGTTGCCGGCGACATGACTCGAAGCGGGTCCTCTTACAGACAGCCTTTTCGACCACTTTCGGTGGAATTATTAAAAAAGGCCCCAAAAAGCACCCCATTTCACCTAAAAAAAGGCACCTTGGGCTGCACTTAAAAAAAAAAAGAGGAGAGGGGAAAAGAAAAAGAAAAGGGATTTTTAAGGTGGAAATAGATGATAGTGAGATAAGAATTAGATACAACAGAAAAAAGGGATTCCGACCCATTTTTCCTGGTTTTTCTTCTTTGAACTCTCTGATTGTGAGTTGAAATCGACAACCCTTTAAGTCAAAATCATCTTAGTAGAACTTAGAAACCAAAAGACACTTAAAATCATTATTAAATCATCGTAACAAGCTCCCCGAAGGTGTTTTATTCGGATCACGAAGAGTTGGATTCACAACCCCGAGGTGAAAATCCTGAGTCTCATAGCTTTGGCATTATTATTATTGTTTTGCACTAATTTTTGTTGATTTGTGTTCTTTTTTTGAGTTTTCGGTCACTTTGACTGCAAACCGCTGCTATAGCAAGAAATTGGAGTCGCCGGAGACATGCGATGTTGTTGGCTGTATCACCCATGTCGTGAGAGACATCGTTGGTACCGCCGTTAGCATCACATTCCCCGGAGACCTCGCTTTCTCGCGGAACCCTTTCTTTACGGTACTCAGAAAGCCCTGTGCCCATCTGCATGCTGATGTCGCATGTGACATAATCGATGTCGCCGGCGGCATCATCCATGCCCCCAGCGACATCAACTATGTCGTCGGCGGCATTAGATGCCATTGGCGACATGGCTTTCCGGACAGCAGTATTGTTTTCATTTGTTTCCAAATTAATTTATTTTCTAAAGCTAGGACCACCTATAGTGCAACGATGGAGGTTCGAAACCTCCTGAAAATAGACTCGCCCAACAACAAGCGGCATATTCATTTGTAATCCGATTAAAGCAACAATCGAATCTGAAATTTGGATAAAAATGGAATTTCCCCTCAAATGCCATTCGAACCTCGTTTTAGCCATTCAATCGGGCTTTATGATATTATAAATAAGATATGCGATATTCATGTCAACTATCCTCTGCAGATAGGTGTATATCGGACATTCGGGTATTTTATTTGTTATGTAGAAAATGCAGAGGACTTGAAAACCTTGTAATAATTCTACTTTCCGCACTTACTTTTCTTTTACGATTGTAAATATTTTATTTATTGCTTCAATTGCTTGATAAATGCGAAAACCACAAAATAACTGAAAATACAAATAAATAGGGTGGATTAAACCGATTAAGAAAGAATGAAGTATCCTAACTTTGCCTAATGAAAAGTAGATAACATCATCCGAACTCGGAATCTCTACTTAAGGTATGGTCCAACCACCCGGTGGGAAAATCGTACCGAAAATTTCTCGGTTGAGCTGAACCGGGTGGCGACTCTATTCTAAGTACGGGATTTCGATCTCGTATCTTTTAAGCATTACAATATGCAAAATCATTTTCTTTTCAACCACATCACACTCATCTCCCCGACACACCAAAAACGGGCCAGCCCATCCGGGTCCGGCCCCACGCTGCAGCCGCGTGAATCGTCGTCTGCTCACGCTTCCACGGTAACAATCTTTCTGTGGAATGGGATTTTGATCTTCTGGTGTAAGGTGGATGGGACTCCTCCTGAAGCCTGGAACCATGGTCTCCCAAGTAGCGTAGAGAAAGTTACCGGGATATCTATGACTGTGAAGAGTACTATAGATGAGATTTTACCAATTGTGACTTTAGCTTTAAATATGCCTATAACAGTCCTTTCGGAATTTTTGTAAGCTTTGATGACTGTTGTAGACTTCTTTAGGTCCTTCTCGGTCAGTCCTAGGATCGGCAGAATATCTTTGGGATAGACATTTAATGATGAGCCATCGTCGATCATTATGCAAGGCATGATATGCCTGAAGACACTAGCCTTCAACTAGAGAGCCTTATTATGGCAAATGCCTTTATTAGGCAGATCTGAGCTTGAGAAGATAATGTCGGGGATAATAGTGCTAGTCTCATTATTGAGTAGCACATAGACCTGTTCCGGGAATGCCAGAGGAGATGTTTCAATTTCCATCAACTTTTTAGCGATAGCGAGCTTGTGATCTTGAGAACCTAGGAGTAGGTCCCAAATACTTATCTTAGTTGTAGTGGCCTTCAGTTGATCCACAATCAGGCTTTCTATCTATCCTGAGGACTTAACAAAAGTAGGAGATATCGGGGGCTCAGTTCTTGGTGTAGTTGGGGGTACTGATCTAGTGACTTTTCCTCCTTTGGAGATAGGGATGACCACCTGGATTGTCGAGTTCGCTATTTCTAAGACCTTAAACCCATCAAAATCTTCATCGAGGGGTATCTCTCCTAAGTCGATTGGCTTGTTCACAGAAACTGGTGCCTTGGCGGCGAAGGGCTACTGCATGAAGGGAACCTTTTCAGGCTGCTTTTCTAGAATGATGGGGTTCTCTTGTAAGATTTGGCATGCACAGGATCAGATTCCTGCCTAATCATGTAGATGGACGAGGAGTCTCCATCAGTCGGTTCACTTTTTCCGAACAGATCTAGCATATCATCATAAAGGACTGGCGAGTTGGGGTATTTATTTATATACCATAGGTATTCCTTGGCTGATTCCATTGATGTTAGGTAGGCGACGTTGGTGGTTTCCCATTCCTATTATAGCAAGGGGTTATCATTCCTGTCTAGTTTGGGAATTGTGTCTTCAGGTGGGTCAACCCATGTGATGTAGTCGACGAATTATTTGGCCAAAATATTCAAGAATGACTTCTGGTAAAATGTCAGCCCTTCACCGCCTTTTCTTGGAGGGTCCAACAGAGCCTTTCAGGCCATGGGCATAGTAAATGTACCCCGTCATTCATCATTTGCATGAATTAACGGATGTGAGGGCATGGCCTTGTATTTCTATTGTAGAATATGGGGAAAACTTCCCTCAAGTTCGGGTTCCTGATTCGATAACTGTTTTGAGCTAGTTCATTCTCTGCATGAATTCTCTCCATAATGTATTCACAAGAGGGTTCTTGCCCCTCATCCTGAATCTTGTTAATGACGTTTTTGCTGTTCGAGTTGAAGTCCGTAAAGTTCCCAAAATTGTCACTTGCTGCAGACCACAAGGCACCCGAGGAATCATGCTCTAGAGAATAGGCGTAGCTCTCAGCACCGTCATAATCAACCATCATACCATTGGGGAAGGGTGCCTTGTACTCAAAATCTCCCGATAAGTGATTTAGCATGTCGTCCAAGAAAGTCTCTAATTTATACCCAAAGTTATCCACTTCACTTTCATTTTTGTGATCCAATTCACTAGAGTCCACAAATTGTTCCACCTCTTCATCTGAATCTTCGAAAGTTTATGGCTCAAAGATTCAGTTTGGCGCTTGCTGAGCTGGGATATCATTATTAGAATTTTCTTCTAGATCTTCTTCAGGGTCTTCCTCGAGATCTTCCTTAGGATCCTCTTCTAGTTTTTCTTCTACCACATTTAGCTCTGCTTTGACTCCTTCTATGACTATACAGAACTTAGATACCATGGTTTGTATGCTGGCAAATATTTCCTCCATACGGGAACCATATGCTGTAATGTCAGTACAGATTCTCTAAAAAGGTCCCGTACACCTCCATCTAGATTCAGGCCGAGATATCTCTGCTGGTATGCATGGTTCCTCCATGCATGTTTAGGATCATATAGTTCTTGGATTTCTAGATGTGCTGCCCTAGAAGAGCTCCCGAATTCAAATAGACTTATTTTGACATAATTGGAACCCATGTAATCTAGATGAGTGTACATGGGAGGTTGTGGAGGAGGGATATCTTGCCATGTGGTATTATGCCGGTCTACCTGTGGTGCCAACCACGACCAAAGCTCACACGGGTACGGCTGAGATGCCCTAAAGTAGTGGATGAAAGATCTCTCTATAAAGTACCAATTCCAACGTCCTTCCAGTGGCATCGCGTCATACTAGTCCATGATCAGCCCTCCTAAGAATCGGGGAAAATATGGTGCAAAACCCATCATGTCTATTCCTTGTTCGTGCATAAACCAAAGAAATTCCTCCAGATGTTCATTCGGATCTGAATCTCTGCGATATATGAGATGTGGAGGTACAAGATATTGGTCCATCCCTCTCTCCTCATCCTCAAGATGTAATAGTCGACCATGTAGATGATATCCATGTTGTCAAAGATTATGTTGTCCCCCATCCTAGGTCATGTCAGAAGTTATCTGTTACATCGATACTGTATTCATCAACTTCTATATGAATCCCAACGGTGTTCACCGTAGCTTGGAAATTTGGTAGGGAATTAGTCTGAGTGCTTGGCTTCTTCTCAGGCTCCTTTATCCTCCCATCAGCTGTAGATCTTTTAGTAGCCGAGAGCACTCGTTAGTATAGTGCCCTTTGGTTACATGAAAAGCACAAAAGTTGTCTATTTCTGTTACGGTAGGCGGAGTGAATGGCTTGATGCTCTGGAGTTGATCAAATTTTCTCAGCTTGGTGAATATCTGGGATAGTGATTCCACCCATGGAGAGATGGACTGGTGAGTCTGTGCTTCGGTAACTGCTGCCACTTTAGAAGCGGCTTTCGAGGATTCAGAGGTGCCTTGTTTGGAAGAACCGCCTTTCTCCTAATATCGAGGTTTAGTGTAACTTGTTGTTCTTGCTTCTTTGCTCGATCCTCTTCTTCATATTTTTCAAGCCTCTTGGCATAATCTACTACATCGTTGAAGGAGTTGAATCTTTTCAACTTCATTTCTTCTCAATATTTCAAGCTAGAGCCTTTGACAAGCTTTACTATCAAGGCATCTTGGTCCGGTGCCTCTGTTACAAGCACACGAATAGCCATCCACCTTAGATAAAACTCTTCAAAGTACTCATTCGGTCATTGCTTAATTCTTTTGAGATCTTACAGAGTAGTCCTAACCTTCAGATTAAAGGCAGAGTTTTCAAGGAACGCTAAGTACAACTTCTTCTAATCAGACTTTACATTGGTTGGCATTCTCATGTACCACTCAGAGGCGGGTCCATAAAGAGTTGCTTGAAATAAATTTACTATATGAACCTTAGGGATGTTCATGCTAGTCATAATTTGGAGATAACTTTCTATGTGAGCGTGGGAGGTCTGGTGCCAGCATAAGGGGCCATGTAGGGCATCACAAAGTTAGCCGGAAGTGCTTTTGACTCCTTAGGAAAAAAGCAATCAATATCCATGTATTGCTCTATAGAGGGGCAATAGATTTATCCTTTGCCAGAGATAGTTTCTCCATGCCTGCCATCTTTGCTTTGAGTGTGGCTATTTCAGTTTCTTATTCTTAGGTTTTCTGAGTATTGGCAGCGCTCAGTCTTTCCCAAATATCATTAAATTTTGAGGCATCAAGAATCCTCCTAAGGGACTGGCCAACTGCATCATCATCTGCCATCGCGGTTTTGGGTTCTAGATCAGATAAAAATCCAGCTAGAGATTCGACAAGTGGTGGGGGTATGACTTTTGGACTGCCCCTAATGCGCCTCAACCTGCTTCTCTCTCCCTTCCAACCTGAAAAGGCAAGAGATCAAGTGTTAGTAAGTGCATCGGGTGTGGCTCTAGGCCTTTCTCACCTTCTTTGTGGGTGGATGAATGAATGTATGAGTGATCAAATGCATGTATGAATGATGGAGATGTACAACCAAATTAAAAAAAGGTTTGGGGCATATGCCGATAGCCCGAGGAGCAATTGATAAGTTTACGATATTCGTGGAATACTGTAAGAACACGCTTCAAAGACCAAGGGCCTGAGTTGGATTAGACTCGAAAGCCCGAGGGCGAATTGACTCGCTCGTCAAAGGTGGGTCAACTCATTGGTCCAAAGGGTGAGATGACACTGGGGTCACTCAGAGGGTTTTGACATATTGGTCTAAGGGGTGAGCTGACATTGGGGTCATTCAAAGTGTTTTAACTCATTGGTCTAAGGCTTGAGCTGACACCGGGGTCATTCAAAGGGTTTTAAGATATTGGTCCAAGGGTTGAGCTAACACTAGGGTCACTCAAAGGGTTTTGACTCACTGGTCCAAGGGTTGAGCTGACACCGGGGTAACCTAAAGGGTTTTGACTCATTGGTCCAAGGGTTCAGCTGACACTGGGGTCACTCAAAGGATTTTGACTCATTGGTTTAAGGGGTGAGCTGACACTAGGGTCACTCAAAGGGTTTTGACTCATTGGTCCAACGGGTGAGCTGACACTAGGGTCACTCAAAGGATTTTGACTCAATACTCTATGGGTTAAGCTAACACGGGGGTTACTTAAAGGGTTTTGACTCAATGGTCCAAGGGTTAAGCTGATAATGGGGTCACTCAAAGGGTTTTGACTCATTGGTCCAAGGGATGAGCTGACATGGGGGTCACTCAAACGGTTTTGACTCATTAGTCCAAGGGTTGAGCTGACATGGGGGTCGCTAAAAGGGTTTTAACTCATTGTCCTAAGGCTTGAGCTAACACTGGGGTCATTCAAAGGATTTTGATGTCTTTCGGCTCATGGGCTGAGCCTAGGTAGATTCGTTAGTCTGGGTTACTTCAGCTTATGGGTTGAGCCTTGGTGGACTCACTGGTCTCAGTTGATTTCAGCTAGCGGGTTGAGCCTAGGTAGACTCATTGGTCTAGGTTTATTTTGGCTCATGGGCTGAGCCTAGGTAGACTCATTGGTCTCGATTACTTCAGCTCAAGGGCTGAGCCCAGGTAGACTCATTGGTCTCGGTTAATTTCGGGTTTCTATAACTAAGGAAATAAAATGGGATAGCACACATCAATATCATGGATGCACAAAGATGTGGTTAGTTTTCACACTATCACGATGTTTATGATGTCCGTTTTAGTTTATTTATATTTAATATACCTGCATAGGTTGCAAATGGTTAGATAGCGCCTTCCGCCCTTTTAACTCCATTTGGTTACTTCACTTTGAAGTCAATAGGGGACTTAGCACAGTATGCTCGTGTGCACTCAAGTTTTCTAGGTAGACCTATGAGAAAGTGTCTACAGTTCATCTATATGTAGGTTTCGGTCTTAGGATCGGGTGTGATTTGGGGTACCCTACGCCTTTGTGTACCGACTCCCAACGGCCATAAGCGAACCAAAGGAAGCTTTTCCACATGTAATATATGTAGGTAGTCTTGCCCTTAAGCGAACAAGGTCCCCGTACGTTACGCAAGGAGTGTGATTGGATCCATACCTCTCAAGCCCTAAGCAAACTTGGAGATACTTCACCAAAGGACACCTAAATTGGTTTGGGGTAAAGAATGCAGATACTATGCAGTCCTAAAATTTGCGTAATGCAGAAATTATCACATATTCTGTAATTTCAAAATTTAATTTCAACAATATTTTAATTATTATGTCAAAAAGAGTTTTTATAAAAATCGGGTTTTTATAAAAATAAGATCCCCACAGGTTTGAGAAAATCCAGTTTGCTTAAATGAGGTGGCTTTGTAGGCCAAAAATGTGATTGTATTGAGAAATAGATTTACACATTTTATTAAGAAAAGATATTTTTAAAATAAAGTATTTTTACTTTATTTAAAAATAAAATAGAGTCGCCACCTGGTTCAGCTCCACCGGGAATTGTGGTATACTGTCTCGAAATGGAATTTTTATACCGAAAAGAAAACGAGATTTTGATTTCGGACATAATAGTTACTCATATTATTCAAATTGGTTGGATTAATTTTGAAATTTTGGAATTTGAGGTGATTTCTGCATTACAACGGCTTTATTTAAGAATTAAATTCAAGAAACAAAATGGGCATATAACGGCTTAATGAATAGACATTTTATACCTAATTTTCGGCAGAGTAACGACAGCATTTAGGTCTGGGCCCGGAAACTCGGATAGAGTTTCCTCACATATCTTAGATGTTTGTCCTTACCTACGAGCTTATTTACACATATTATAATTTGAGTGGCACCAGTGGCTCACTTAACCAGAGAAATGGAATGCAATATGTAATAATAAAGCAATAAAGATGTGTTTTAATGAATTTGAAAGTTGGGCTTGGAGCCAATTACCCTCAGTTTACCTTTTTGTCTGTCTAGGATGACTTGAGAGCCGGCGCAGGACCAAGTTGTCAGAGGTTGGAAAATAGATTTAACCCAAGTTATGACTATAATCTTGGATTATTTCTAAAGGAAAATGTGAGATTTGGTCTTTTTTAGACCGAAGATCACTGTGGGATCTTAATCTAAAAAGACCGTGAAGTGAGTTTATACCCAATGTCGGTAATAGAACTCGGATCTGGGATTATTTTGATATAGTTTTGGGGCTTTTGGGATTCCCGGAACTGAAAAAGGACACAAAGGTAATTTTGGAATTTTTTAAAAATTTCTGCCTCTTCGAAATGAGGGGGTGCCACCCCTTTATATAGAGGGTTGGTAATTAGCCGACGGTCTAATTACATAGGTAAATAGCTGGCGGGCTAATTACCACTCTGATAGGATTTTACATCAGAACCCGTAAATCCTGGCCAGATCTCGGTAAGATTTGATTTTTTTACTGTAGATCGGTAAATAGGCGGCGAGCTTATTACCTATAATTTACCAAACTTTGAGTTTTTTATTTTTCAGAAGGAAATGCTAAATCGGAGCTTCTCTGGAATGTGGATTTTTGAATTTCGGATTTTGGATGATAATTCAGTCCCTTTTGGCTCATTCGTCTGATCGCTGAACGAAATAGACATTATTCCTCATCGGGCCGGAACCGACCTGTGCTAACAATACCCTTTTTATAACTATAAAAACTGCTAGAATTTATATATAATATCTTTTCTCTATAGTATGTGTTGTTGTGTGTAAAGAGGTGAGGAAAGGCCTCTATTTATAGGGGGAATTAGGTTTGAATGCAATAAATCGCATTCATGACCCGATTCATCCCGAAATTAGTAAAAATTACCTTCTAAAAAGCCTGAATAGGCAACAATAGGACCCGTACGGGTGGGATAGGACCCGCACAGGTCCCTTATAGGAGTACGGGGGGAAATGATCCAAACGGGTCCACCGATGGATCCGTACCATGAAGCAGCACCCGTACGAGTCCCTAAGGGCAGACTAGGTCTCCAAACTTTGGCCAAACTCAATTCTGCAGCAGTAGGAACACCTCTGATGGATAATACCTGTAAGAGATTGCATTATCTAGCTCTCATCGTCGTTTCATGAGAAGGATCATTAAAATCCGTTGCTCACATCCGGATAGACTGAAAACATCCAGGTCTATGCAAAAGTTGGAAATTAGTCTGCTGGATTGAAAATACAAAAAGGATGGTCTATACAAGAAACATGTCTGCTGGATTGAAAACCTGAAAGGGCGGTCCAAGCAAAATTTAAGACAAGGTTCGATAGCCCATCACACCTATCGGGTCTACGCAAAAATTAAAACCACTAATAAGGTAGACAAATGCACATGTCACACCGAAGTCTTTCACCATCATGCAAATGTACATCAAGAAAATTTCAAGACTATCCTCATCAGATTACCACTCCAACCTCACTTGTGAATGCTTCTCACAAGCATACGAAAACCCAACGTCTACCGATCATTCTTGGTAAGATCCACCAGTAGTGATAGTGCCCTCTGTGCTATAATCTAGGGTCGCAAACGAAGTATCCTATCCTCATCTCTCTTTGACTTGGTTTAGCTAGCAAATGTCGAGCACTAGAAATCAATGACTCAATCAACTCAAAGCCGGATACCTACCCTGAGCTGTATCTTGATTGAAACTCAAAGTTGAACTCAGACTCGGACCCAAGTCCTTCGTAGTAATCATCTTTAAGGAGTTTCGCTTCCATTGCATGAACCTACCCGATCGCTGCAGAGGCGTCATTTGCCCATCCAACATGAGTCAACGGAATACCGCATAATTATACATCTTCAATACATACACTACATGCATACACTCTTGCAATTTCTGTTTCCCAGAATATCCAAAGGAAAATTATCGAGGCATGAAAGCTAGGGGCATAACCCCGAGAGCATCAAACAAGCTCGACCTCCCAATAATCCAATAAATACTGATCAACAAGAGGCACTTCGAAAGGGCACAGTTCTCGCCAACTACTTGAGGTCATCCATTGATCAACAAGAGGCACTTGGAAGGGGCATAGTTCTCTCCAACCGCTTGAAGTCATCTACCAATCAAAAATAAACCTCAGGGGCACGCTCAAGATGGTTTAGATGACTCACCAAGCCTCCGCATTAACTCCTCCAAACCCCTTGAAAAATCTAAATCAATTTATAATTCATACTTTCATTTTTATTTTTAATTGATAGGGCAAAAAATTTTGCTCTCGGCATACTCAATTAAGTAATAAAAATGTAATTCATGATTTGGACTAACTTCTCTCTACTTCATCTTAATGTAGGTTGAGGACGATTACAGGCTCTTCCCCTATCGTGACTCAAGTCTAACGGCATCATCTACCGATCAACAAGATGGCCAAGGGAAAATACCCAAACTCAAGGATTGACCAGCCGACCAAATGTCGATCAACCAATTATCCAATATTATCGACAATAATCACCCTTACTCAATGCAAAAGTCATCAAGGGACATCGCTCCTATTTTTGAAAGGACCACCATTCCCTCCTTCGCTTGGGATATCACTCTCATTATCACTAGGGGCATTGATCCCAATTTCTTTAGGGACATCACTCCTGTTTTTGCAAAGAGCATCATTCCCTCATTCTCTCAAAATATCATTCCCATCATTGCCAGGGGCATTGATCCAACTTTCACTCGGGACATCATTCCCTCATGCCCTCGGAATATCGTTTCCCACCTTTGCTAGGGCCATTGACCCCACCTTTGTTCGAGGCATCACTCCCTCCTTTGCTCGGGTCATTGAGCCCACCTTTGCTTAGGAGATTATTCCCGCATTCACCCAGGATAATGCTTCCCACTTTTGCTCTGGACATCATTCCCTCATGCTCTTGGGACATAGCTCCCATCTTTACTAGGGGTATTGATCCCACCTTCACTTGGGACATCACTCCCATCTTTACTCGGGACATCATTCCCTTATTCGCCCGGGATAACGCTTCCAACTTTTGCTCGGGACATTATTCCCTTATGCTCTCCGGATATCGCTCCCAACTTCGCTCGGGACATTGCTCCCACCTTTTCTCGGGGCATCAATCCCACCATCGGTCATATCACCGGCGGCCTTAGATATATAAGACATAGTTTTTTGGACTCAGTCAACTGGTCAAAGGGACTACATGGCATCCATTGCCGGTGACGGCACGACCACATCGTCAGCGGCATCAAACTAACAACAACGACTTCAAATGTCTTCAAAACTTTTTACAAATTTTAAAGATTCAATGAATTTTTGCTATGATTCCTCGGTGACCCAAGATTCCTAAACCTCTCACATTTTCAACATCATGTCAAACCACGCGAGACCAATCCAGCTCTTCATATCCTTCTTGGCGAAAGACCAATCCGACTCTTTGGACCCTTCTTGGCACAAGACTAATCCGGCTCTTCAAGCCCTCAGCACTTTAGGACTACTAAGACCCTTACATCTTTAATTATCAGGTTCTTATTGTTGATCGAAGGGGCAAAAATATTTTTGTTTCACAAAATCGATCAAGCAGTAAAAACGTCATTTCAAAGTCTGTCTAATCTTAGTTCACTCATCACCCGTTGTAGGTACAACTGCTCAGAGCCACAAGGGGCAAACTGAATACCATATGGAGCTACTGATAGAATCAGAATCTTGTCATCCTCCAGGTCCAGCCCACCGAATATCAAATGGAGGTACTGACAGAATCAGAATCTTGTCATCCTTAGGGTCTAGCCCACCGAATATCAAATGGAGGTACTGACGGAATAAGAATCTTGTCATCCTTCAGATTTAGCCCACCGAATATCAAATAGGGGTACTGACAAAATTAGAATCTTGTCATCCTTTGGGTCCAGCCCACCGAATATCAAATGGAGGTACTGACGGAATCAAAATCATGTCATCCTTCGGGTCTAGCCCATCGAATACCAAATGGAGGTACTGACGAAATTAGAATCTTGTCATCCTTCGGGTCCATCCCATCAAATACCAAATGGAGGTACTGACGAAATTAGAATCTTGTCATCCTTTGGGTCCAGCCTATCGAATACCAAATGGAGGTACTGACGGAATCAGAATCTTGTCATCCTTCGGGTCTAGCAAGGCAAATATCAAATAGAGGTACTAAGAGAATCAGAATCCTTTCATCCATAGGGTCTAGCCCATTGAATATCTAATGGAGGTACTGATGAAATCAGAATCTTGTCATCCTTTGGGTCCAGCCCACCGAATATCAAATGGAGGTATTGATGGAATCATAACCCACCGAATATTAAATGGAGGTACTGAGGGAATCATAACCCACCAAATATCAAATAGAGGTACTGACATAATCAGAATCTTGACATCCTTCGGGTCCATCCCACCAAATATCAAATGGAGGTACTGACGGAATTAGAATCTTGTCATCCTTCAGGTCCAGCCCATCAAATATAAAATGTTGGTACTAGCAGAATCAGAATTTTGTCATCCTTCGGGTCCAGCTCACCTAATACCAAATGGAGGTACTGACGGAATCAGAATCTTATCATCCATCGAGACCAGCCCACTAAATAACAAATAGAGGTACTGATGGAATCAGAATCTTGTTATCCTTTGGGTAAGCCAACCGAATATCAAATAAAGGAACTGACAGATTTAGAATCTTGTCATCCTTTAGGTCCAGCCCACCGAATATCAAATGGAGATACTGACGGAATCAAAGTCTTATCATCCTTTGGGTCTAGCCCACTAAATATCAAATAGAGGTACTGATGAAATCAAAATCTTTTCATCCTTTAGGTCTAGCCCACAGAATATCAAATGGAGGTACTGACAGAATTAGAATATATTCATCCTTCAGGTTTACCCCATCGAATACCAAATGGAGGTACTAATGGAATCAAATTCTTATCATACTTTGGGTCCAGCCCACCGATTATCAAATGGAGGTGCGGACAGAATCCAAATCTTGTCATCCTTCGGGTCCAGTCTACCTAACATCAAATAGAGGTACTGACGGAATCAAAGTCTTGTCATCCTTCGAGTCCAGCCCATCCAACATCAAATGGAGTTACTGACGGAACCAAAAACTTGTCATGCTTTGTGTCTAACCCACTGAATATCAAATGAAGGTACTGACGGAATCAGAGTCTTATCATCCTTCGGGTCCAGCCCACCAAATATCAAATGGAGGTACTGACGGAATCAAAGTCTTATCATCCTTTGGGTCCAGCCCACCATCTATCAGGTATGATTTCTAAACCCTTGCTCTTTTCGTGAGATCATACTAACCTGTGGCAGTTGTGATCTCCCAAGGGGCAGCCTGTGAGCACAGGATTTTGCTATCCCTCTCGCGAGATGATGATGATGTATATTCTATTTTAATACTCAATATAAAAATTCTTTTCGAATTTTTATTCCCGATAAAAAATTCTTTATGAATTTTATTTTCAGAAACATTTAGTTTGGCATGTTTGAACTAAATGTTTGGGTTTAGAGACTTAAATCTTAGGTTCACTACCCAAATAATCATTTTGAGCTCCCCAGAGGTGTCATTTGGATCATGAAGAGATGGATTCACGGCCCTGAGGTAAAAATTTTGAGTCTCACAGCTCTTTGGCATATTATTGTTGTGTTTATTTGTTGTTTTGTGCTTAGTTTTGGGTTTTCGATCATTTTTTGACCATGAACTGTTGCTGCTGCAAGAATCTAAAACCACCAGTAACAAGTGAAGCTGCTAGCAGTATCATTCATGTCGCCAGCGATATCAATGGTATCGCTAGAGGCTTCCTTCATCAACAACGGCTTTATTTTCTTATGGAACCCTTCTTTATGGTACCCAAAATGTTATTCTGCAAGCCTGTTTAAGTGAAATCGCCAGCGACATCCATGATGTCGCCGACGGCTTCACTTATACTGTGGCGATATGATATTCTAGATAGTGGATTTACTTTTTTGCTTTATTTTTGACCTAGTTTAATTTCCAAAGCTAGGATATACAGTGTAACAAATGGAGTCTAGAACTCCTCAAAAATAGTCCTCACCCCATAACATGTGGCATTTTCACTAATAATCCAGTTAAGACAACAAATCGAGTCTAAAATGTAAATAAAACGAGATTTTATCACAAATGTCGTTCAAACACCATTTTTAGCCATCCAACCGGGCTCCATAAATTGTATAATAAATATGCCATGATCACGCAAACTCAGTTTACTAATTATGCATAGTATATGTGATATATCCCATATGTGTGTCGTATTTGTGCTAATCGTTTTATGCAGGTAGATTTAGATAGATGATTGTTGGGCCTTTGGGTATTTTATTTATTTTTTAGAAAAATGTATAGGATTTAGAAAGCCTTGTACTTATTATTTTAATTTCCGCACTTTATTTGTGATGACTATAATAACTTATTTGTTGAATGCTTGCTAAATAACGCGCTAACATAACATAATTGAAAAACACAATAAATAGGGTAGATTAAAACCGGGTAAGAAAGAAGGAAACTTTTAACTTGGAAAATGTAAAATAGATAGCATCATCTAAACTCGGAATCTCTACTTAAGGTATGGTCTACCACCCGGTGGGAAAATCATACCCAAATTTCCCAGTGGAGCTGAACCGGGTGGCGACTCTATTTTAAGTACGGGATTTTGATCTCGTGTCTTTTCAACTTTAAAACATGCAAAACGATTTTCTACTATCACATCATGTTCATCACGCTTATTATTTTTAGGGATCAATCCTTCGGCCTACTTCGCAGCCATCAGAAATGTTGTCCGCTCACATCTAGCATTTGAATGAGAGCATCCATAATAGTACCAAGACCATTATAGAGGCAATAACCCAGCTCAATCTTGGCATGGCAAATCTTAACCTAAATGCTCCTTCCACATTAGCTTCTTTCGGATATGTTCACGAAAGCATCATCCTTCCTTACTTCCAATAGCTGGTCCAACACGTAGAGGATACCAAATTTAATGGATACAAGTGCATGCTAACTCAGATCCGGGGAATGTTTCCTTTCTTTGAGGAGGAAGACATAGAGTATGCCCTCAAAATGCACCCTAATCTCACAAAGTCCTATGTGCAGCTCCAAAAGCTAATAAAACCTGTCCATCTTATACCTGCCATAGTAGATAAAATTATTAAGCAGCGATTTGTAAGGAATGAAGATTATAAAATTCTCTCCAGTGCATGGTAGAAAAAATGTAATCGGCGATCATAGATGGTTATAGACCCCCCAGTAGATGCAAACAAAAAGGGAGAGAAAGAGCAGCAGGACAAATCAAAGGAAGATCAAGCTGGTAAGAAGAAGTAGAGTTGTAGCATTGCCAGCACTTAAATTTGCAACTATGTAATAGAAAGCTATGTAATAACTTTTCACTTATAATTTATGTTTTGTAATCATGCTTCATTAATGTTAACACTCATTAACAGTAGAAATTATATAGTGAAAACAAACTCTCAAAAAATTCTTCTAAGTACAACTATCAATTATTTATAAAAACTTAGAACCTCATATGCAAAAATCTTGGGGGAGTTAGGTTGCTAGGTTATGGGGGAGAATTAATGTAAATTACTAAGTATCAACAATCATACTTAGCTCATCCTTCCATAGATGTGCTTTTGTCCTTAGGTTTTTGTTTCCATCAAAATGGGGGAGATTGTTGGAAATCAATCATCTAGAAGACTTAGCAAAAACCTCAAATCAAGGCTTTGAAGAAAACAAAAATCATAAGTTCAAGAAGACTTCATCCGATTCAAGATAGAAGAAAACATTTCCTAAGTCCAAGGAGAAGTATCTGGTTAAATTTTGGAAGAAAGCAAATATTGTTGGAAAATAATGATCCGGATAAATAAATCTATATACATCCGAATCAAGTTTGAAAGAAATAAAAATGAATGCAAGTGATTCTCTTAAAATTCAAATGGAAGCATCCGAACAAAGCCAAGATTGCTTATTAAACAATATCAGAAACCTAAGCAATGGAGGAAAATTATCCGGACAAAGTCTGAAAAGAAAACAAACTTCCATCTTTAAGACTTGCAACTGGAAGAACTGATTGAAGCCATCTCTGGAAGGAAGATCCGAAACATGTAGGTCCAAAGAACAACCAGAAGACCTATATCCAATAGCTAAGGAAAGTATAAAACATAGCTTTCCTTGTGCCTCTTTTGGTCAACTAGTAGTCAAAGAACCTTTTTGTTGAAGACAGCTGGCATGGATCAGAGAAAAGTCAAAAGGAGCAGACATAGGAAAGAGAAAGTCTAAACTACTTTTCTCCTAGACCAATAAAGGCACGTGTGGAGCTCACACCATATGACAATTGGTATGCAAGTTGTTGTATCATAAAATGACAAGAAAAATTATCACTGAAAACTTTTTAGCACCAATCCTAAGAATTTAAAATGAATCAAAAATATGGTCTAACGGACAAATCAACGGATTCAGAAGCTCCACCTAACAACCTGATCAAGGGTGAAGATTAAATGTAAGCTCACCAACCTCAAACGGCTACATTTATGATCAAAGCCTATAAAAGGAACTCTTCACCAAATGAGAAGGTAATTGATTGACTTACAAAAGCAAGCAATAAAGCAATACACATTCAATCAGTCAAAATAATCCCTCCAATTGATTCAAAATCTCTTTATAAGGATTCGCAAGTGAAACTTTAAACTTGAGGAACTCTAAAACCAACCTTTTGTTACAAACCAAAAGTGTAATAATCTCCAACTTGGGTGTGTTGGGAGATTGGGATAGAACTTGAAGTAGGTGCTTTGAGTGAGATCTCCCTGTAGGACTCAGCTTAGATTCGAGGTAGAAGGCTAAGTGGTATATCCTACTAAAGATGAGAGGACTCAGCTAGGAGTTGGTACTTCTAGTGGTATATCCTACTTTCGAAAGAAGTCATCATCCAGAGACAAATCTATAAGGCTTAATCCCTGCCAGTTGAAAAGGAATCTATTAGCAGATAAGCTCGGAAGAAGGAAATTCTGGGGACTGGACGTAGGTAGGGCCGAACTAGTATAAAATACTTGTGTTTGATATGTGTTTATTTTTACTATACTGCATTCATATTGCATCATCTGGATCCATCTTTTGGACCAAATTTATCATCCGGATCCATCTTCCGGATCATAATCAAACACGCTATATATAGACTTTTTCTAATATATAAATTCCGTGAAAAAGGGCCATTCACCCCCCTCTGCCCTTATAAATACTCTAATAGGGACCTACAAGTGGTATCAGAGCAAGTGCTCAAACTAGAGATCTAATAATCTCGAGCTAAAGGTCCACATATTTTGATTCATAAATCAAAATGGGTTTCCACAACTCACAACTTCTTCCTGAGGGTATGTCTATTACCTGTCCATCACTCTTCACTAGTGAACACTAGATGTTCTGGAAAAAATGGATGAAGAACTTCATCCAGTCACAAAGTATGCAACCACGGTTAGTTATTAAAGATGGTCCATATGAACCTACTTACAAAGTAGGAGGTATGACTACCCGAAAGCCATCAAGTATGTGGGATGATAATGACTTTAAAAAATTGCGTGAAAATGCAAATGCTATTAAAATGCTTCATTGCGCTGTTAGTGCAGCGGAATTCAATAGGATATCCGAATGTGAAACTGCTAAAGAGATATAGGATAAGCTGGAAGTAACCTATGAAGGAACTACCAAAGTAAGAGAAGCCAAACTTGATCTACTCCAACAAAAGTTCGAATCTTTCAAGATGAAGCCTAAAGAATCAATCAACAGCATGAACACTAGATACACAAATCTAGTAAATGAAAAGAAGAGGCTAGAGAAGGAGATTCCAAAAGTATATATGGTCAAGAAAGCGCTCCGGAGTCTCACCAAGGTATGGGACAATAAAAAGACTACCATTGAGAAAGCTCTTGACTTAAATTTCTACAGTTATGATAAACTCATTGGTAATCTTCTAACTCAAGAACTATCCTTGGAAAGATACAGTCAATAAGAAAAGAGACCTGAGGAGCAAAAGAAGGCCATTGCTCTTAAGGAAGAATCCACCGGATCAGGCTCATCCGGAAATGAATAGCAAATAGATGAGTCAATGAGCACTAAAGATCAACTTGCTCTATTGACTAAAAGGCTAAATCGATTCATACAAAAGAAGGATAGAAGAAGATCAAAAAGGTATGAATCTTAGAGACCAAGAGAAGATACCTCCGGAAGAAATAAGCACAGAAGGAATCCGGAAGAAAGGAAAGATCCGGAGAAAGACGCTACTTGTTTCGAGTGTGGCAAAAAAGGCCACTCCAGGACAAAATGCCCCAACCTCAAGAGAGCTAAGAAATTTAAAAAGAAGGCAATGGTTGCTACTTGGAGCAACAGTGAAGAAATCAGCAGCTCATCCTCAACAGAAGAAGAAGAAACTGCTAACTGTTCATTCATGGCTCTAACAGAGCCAGAAGCATAGCAATCCAGAAGAAACACCTCCAGATAAAAAACTGTGCAAATTGAAGAATCAAAATCAGATTCAGCAAACACTGAGGTAAACTCTTACTCTAACTCTACCTCTAACTTTGATCTTGCAAAAGCTCTTTCTATTGTTATCAAGGGAGTAAAAAAGAATGCAAAGGCCATCAAATCCCTGAAAAGAGTGATACTAGAATTAGCTGTAGATGCTAAAGTAATGGTGCAAGACATTAATTTGGTTAGAGCAACCAAATATATTGACATAGTAGAAGAAAACTTCCTGAGAAATCAAGTCCAGATTCTGAACGGAAATGTAATAGGACTAGAAAGAGAAGTTAGTCTATTGAAGGAAGTATCTGGAAGGAAACCTAAAATAAAGAATCCAAGAAGAGATGATCCTCCTCTTTCTCAGAATCAGATTCAAAGGAATCTAAATCAAAAGACAAACGAAGTTAGCAGACAACCACAAGCTCAAAGATATACTGCGGCTCAGAAGGGAAAAGCTAAAATAGCTTACAACCAACTACCTATCAAATAGAGGAAAAATCATAATGCTGAAGTTGCACCTCCAACCAACTTTCGAAATTATACCGCACCATCCACTAGTGTGCATGAAGCTGGATATAAAGGCAACTACGTAAGAAAGGATCTGAAGAAGATCAGTAAGAAGTAAATGCAAAACATGCCTATTTCAGGATGCAGGTTTTATGGGAAAAATAACCATCTGACTAAATCATGTAGATTAAAAAATGGCTATTATGATGATTATCCTTGGCCTAAGATGGTTATTAACCCTAGAGGACCCAAATCTGATTAGGTACCCAAACCCACTTGATCTATTTTGCAGGTATGCCTTAGATCCATAGTACATCAACACACTTGGTATATTGATAGTGGATGTTCAAGGCACATGACAGGTGATGAGAAGGCCTTCATCACATTAACCTGGAAGAAGGGAGGCAAAGTAAGCTTTGGAGACAATCAAAAAGGATAGATCATTGGTCATGGAACCATTGGATCTGGGTTAAAGATTGAAGATGTCTCACTAGTTGATGGACTGCAATTCAACCTACTGAGTGTGGCTCAATTATGTGATAAAGGAAGAAAAGTCGCATTTGACTCCGGAGGCTGCTCAATTTATGATAGTAAGTCAAATCAACTTATTCTTTATGCACCTAGACTAAATAATGTATATTCTGTAAACATTAAAAATGATAAAAAAGAATATATGCTTGGTGTCTGAAGAAGAAGAATCATGGCTATGGCACCGGAGATTAGGACATGTAAGCATGAATCTCCTATCCAAATTAGCCAAAAAGGAATTAGTTGAGGGTTTGCCTAAAGTTGCTTTTGATAAGGATCATCTATGCACCGCATGTCAATTAGGTAAACAACATAAGAAAAGTTTCTCTTCCATATCATACATTCCTTCCAAAAGAGTATTTAAGCTCTCACATATTGATCTTTTTGGTCCAATTAACCCACTGAGCTTAGGTAAAAGAGAATACACCATGGTCATTGTAGATGACTATTCTCGATATACCTGGGTTCTCCTGCTAACAAGCAAAGATGAAGCATTTGACCAATTCTCTAAAACATTCATCTAGATAGAAGTAGAACATGGCATACACATTGCACGCATCCGGAGCGATAATGGTGGGGAGTTCAAAAATAAGCATTTTGCTAACTTTTGCGACTCTATGGGCATTGAACACAACTTCTCTGCCCCTCACACTCCTCAACAAAATGGAGTGGTAGAAAGAAAAAATAGGACCATAGTAGAAAATGGCAAGAACTATGCTAAGTGAAAATAGTTTGCCAAAATATTTATGGGGTGAGACCGTAAACACAACATGCTATATCTTAAATAGAGCTCTCATTAGAAAGACTATAGAAAAGACACCATATGAAAGCTGGAAGGGAAGAAAACCAAAAATTGGATACTTTAGAGCATTTGTATGTAAATGCTATATCCTTAATGATAGAGAGCAATTAGGAAAATTTGATCCTAAATCTGACGAAGCAATTTTCCACGGCTACTCAACACATAGCAAGGCTTATAGAGTCTCCAATAAACGAACCCAAACTATAGTAGAATCTATACATATAGATTTCAATAAGACTAACACTGTAGGAAAGAAAGGCTATCCTCCGGAAGATCAAATTCCGAAAGCTGAAAAATCTAAAGAGAAGAAGGAAAATGATATCCCTAATTCATTTTAAATCAAGAAATACACAGAGGAAGATGAGGGAAAATCCTATAATCCAGAGACATATTAAGTCAATCATAATCCATAGGAAATTGACTTTAATGAAGAAATAGTTGAAGCTGAAGAAGAGCAAGCCCAAGTTCAACATGAAGACCTGGAAAGAGAAATCCAGACAAATAGAGATCATTCGATTGAGAATATTCTGGATGACATTCAGAATCCAGTTAGAACCAGAGGACAGCTCAACCGGATGATGAGTTATGCTGCTTTTGTCTCTCTCATAGAGGTAAAGAAATTTCAAGATGCTGAAGGAGACGAAAGCTGGATGATGGCGATGCAGGAAGAGCTAGATCAATTCACCAAGAATGATGTGGGATCTTGTGCCCTCTCTTAAATGAAAGTCAATTATAGGCACTAAATGGGTGTTCCAGAATAAACTTGATGAATCTAAAGCAGTAGTAAGAAATAAGGCAAGACTAGTTGCTCAAGGCTATAATCAGCAAGAAGGAATTGATTTCGAAGAAACATTCGCGCCTATAGCAAGACTGGAAGCAATCCGGATCCTATGTGCTTTTGCATCATTCATAGGGTTCACATTATGTCAAATGGATGTCAAAAGTACATTTCTAAATGGTGTCATCCAAGAAGAAGTGTATGTCAAGTAACCACCTATATTTCAAGATTCAAAGCATCCGGATCATATCTAGAAACTAAAGAAAGCTCTCTATGGATTAAAGCAGGCACCAAGAGCCTGGTATGAAAGACTGACCTCATTCCTAATATCCAAGGAATATACTAGAGGTAGGGCAGACACCAAACTCTTCATCAAGAAGAAGAAGAATGATATTATTTTAGTCTAGATCTATGTGGATGATATCATTTTTGGTGCCACTGATGAAAGGATGTGCAAACAATTCAGCCTTCAAATGCAGAAAGAATTTGAGATGTCCATAATGGGAGAGCTCAACTTCTTCCTTGGTCTACAAATCAAATAAAGTCCAGATGGGATTTTCATAAATCAATCAAAATACACCAAGGAGATCCTAAAAAAGTTTGAAATGGATAGCAGCAAACCAATGTCAACTCCAATGAGTTCAGATACAATCTTATCCAGTGACTGTTGAGGAGAAGATGTTGACCAAAAGCTGTATAGAGGAATGATTGGCTCACTCCTATACTTAACAGCCAGCAGACCTGACATTCAGTATGCAATATGCTACTGTGCAAGATATCAAGCTAATCCAAAGGATTCTCATATCAAGGTTGTCAAAAGGATACTAAGATATCTCCTAAGAACCACTTAAGTTGGGTTATGGCATCCTAGTAATGGAGACTTTACTCTCCAAGGGTTTACAGATGTAGATTATGGCAGAGATACTCTTGAGAGAAAAAGTACATCCGGAGGATGTCATTTTCTTAGGAACTACTTAGTCTCATGGTATAGCAAGAAACAAACTTCAGTTGCCTTATCTACCACACAAGCTGAATATATGGCAGCTGGAAGTTGTATTGCTCAACTACTATGGATCAAACAACAACTTGAAGATTATGGAGTACAATCCATATGTGTGGATGTATTATGTGACAACAAAAGTGCTATTGATATGTCAAAGAATCTGGTGCTTCATAGCCGGATGAAATATGTCAACATAAGGCATCACTTCATCCGAGATCATGTGATGAAAAAGGATGTTGCACTGGTATATATCCCAACAAATGAACAAAGAGCTGATATCTTTACCAAACCCTTGTGTAAAGATGAATTTAGGAAACTAAGAGAAGCAATTGGAATGTCAAATCCAATCTAGAAAAACTCTGGAAGATAGCATTAAAACAAGCCGGATGTTGAAATAAAATTCCCACTCTAGAAGAAAAGAAGAGTTGGAGTAGTATATTCCAAAAGACTACTACGTCAGCCGACAACAATGATGTTTGGCAATAAAAGCCCATCAAGGTAATGTTACTTTTTGAATTTCAAAAGTCCAATAGTTGTTACACGCGCCGTAAATATAGCAGTTAATTCAAAAATAAACTGTTCCCATTATCTGGTAAAACTGAATTCACCTCTCTCCTAACAATCCGACTACCATGTCATCAATCCAATCAAAAACACCGGAGTCCAGATTACAGTTATGCCCTTACTTTAAAAATTCTATAAAAACCCCCTCAAAATCCCTTCTCTTCTTCACATGAGCAACAATCTGACTGTTACTCTACAAAAACTCAAACCTAAAACATCATCTCTCAAAAACTCAAAAATGGCAGCCAAAAACACCTCAAACACCCTCGGAATCCTACCAAGCAAAAACCTCTTTCAATTATCTGACTTGAAAGAAGCAGATTTTGAACCCTTAAATATCAAAACCTCTGAATTCATCATCCCTACTAATCATCTGGAAGATGACTATCTATTCAAAACACCACCCTTCTTCACCCTAATTGAAGATCAAAATTTAGGTGATCTTCTCAAAATAAACTGCCCAACCTATCCCAAACTAGTGAAAGATTTCTACTCAAATCTAAGTGCATATAATCATTTTGATGACCTCTGCAGTGAGGTAAAAGGAAAGATTATCCTTCTAACACCAGAATTCCTTGAGAAGAATTTAAAAATGAAAAATTCTGGAGTATTATTGAGAAAAGATGGGGATGAGACCGGAATTGAGTATGACTCCAAGCTATAGCTCCACCAGAATTACTTCGGCAATAAATTCTCAACATACTTCCCCAAAACACCCAGATTCCTGTAGCATGCTCTAGCAAAGCTCATTCTTATAAGGAAGGGGTCATTGACTACAGTTTCTTCCCACTAGCACTGCATTCTATAGCACTAGGCTGGCAGCATGGAAGTAAATTGGCTAATCTTGATCATCCAGTATCTCAAAGCCCATGTCAACTCACATGGTGCCTTGATCACGAGGATCCTTCAAGCGGAAGGAGTAGATCTTACTGGTTTTGAAGGAATTTATGGAAAACCCATCCTTGAGAAGAATTTCTAAAACCTCCGGTTCAATGAGGAATGGGATGAAGAAAAGGCTAAGCTAAGACGGGATGAACGAAAAGTTAAATCCAGAAAGGCAGTTGATTCAGAAGCAGAAGCCCTAGTTCCCCAAAGGCCTAGAACCACAAAAGCCAAAGCCAAAAGGCAAATGGAATTGGTTCCAAAAGAAGTTAATGAGGATACTCTGCCTCTCACTCAAGTCCTAGGCTCTGAACAGCCAAGACCCAGAGGAAGATTTATAAAAGTTGCAGCTAAGAAGGGACTGCATGGGCTTACTGCATGTGTACCAAAACTCACTACAAAGGCGATTGAGGCTAGAAGAAAGAAAGCCAAGAGAACTTTGGCTGAGATGAAGGAAGAAGGTGATGATAAGGAAATAGAGGATGAGGCTCCTCCTTAAAAACAGCTTCAGAGAAAAGGGCTAACATTTGATGAAGCCCTCGCTGCTCAATAAAAGAGAGCTACTGAGGGCAGAAGGCTTGTTGGGATAGTGTTAAACGAAGAGGCCATGTAGTGTAGAGAGAAGGCTGCATTCGAAAAGGCTAAATCCAGCAAAGGGAAGAATATTCCTAGAGCAATGGAAATTATAGGGCAAGATGACAATCAATTTGATGTCATTCAAGTAGTAATCAAGGAAAACACGAAAATCAATAGAGAAAGAACTTAAGGTCCTGGAGATTCCTCACAGATTCCTCCTATTCTTGTTGATTCACAAGCCCTTAATCCCATCTCAAAAATTCTGGAAGCAGCTGAGTTCATCTTTGCTGAAAGAACAAATCCACTTCCGGAGAATCTGCTTAGACCAAGCTGTGAGGTCATAAACCTTGAAAGACCTAAAAAGGCATTGCAGAAGGCTGTTGAGGATAGTGCCAACATGCCAGGAGAAGAAAGTCCTGAAAAGGCATATGCTAAAATGGTTGAGGGCAATTCCAGCCATCTAGAGGAAGGGCCGGAAGAAGAAAGAAGGGATGAGAATAAGATGCAATGAACCAGTGAGGTAACCCCTAATCTTCGTCATCCCTCCTCTAACACTGAAAAGTATAACTTAGCTACAATCTCTTAAAAAGTGGTTAAGGACATAGTGTCAATCTCGGATGCAAAAGCACCAGAGGAGGGAGAAAGTCTGAGTTCCAAGGGATACACTTCTGAAGTGGATCCTGCAGGTGAGGCTAATCTGGAGGAAAGGGAAATAAGCAAAAGTGGACAAAAAGAGTAGTTGGAGGCTTACAATTGCCAAATAATAGCCCCTCCTGAAGCAGTTCAAGCTCCCGAAGTGAATCAAGCTCATCTGGTAGTGAATCATCCGGACCCTCCAATAAACACTTCCCTCCTCACACCAAATTAATAACTCTTCCTGATGAGAACTCCAAAGAATCCAAAGTCAGTACAGCTCTCAAACTCCTTCAAAAGGCAACTCTTGAACATCATGAAGAAGGCTTTATCAAAAAGAGCCTCCTGACCATCTGCGCCCATCTTAATGCCGTGGAGAAGGAACTTCTTAGGCAGATGTCGAATCAAGAGGTCTGCAAGGACTTAGGTGAAATCAAAGAAAAGTTGAACTGTCTTCCCAGAATTGAGCAACAAGTCATGAACTTCCCAATACCTGGAGCTCTGGCAACAGCTTCCCTCTTTGAGATTAAGCCTCTCCTGAACAAAATAAAGCAAAGCACCTCTGAATCAAACCGCAACGCCAGTCAAGCAAATAATTTAGCCTCTGATAACTACACAACAGTGCTAGAAAAGGTGTCCTCCTCAGCCACAAACCTATCCACAAAACTAAAGGACTACATAGATACCAAGTTTGAAAACTTCTCAAAATTCATGAAGGATAGGGATTTAAAACCAACTCTGCTCAGTATGGAGACTGATCAGCAAGTCACTCAGGAGATGCTTGCAAATTTTATAGAAAAAATCCTCCCCTAACTAAAAGAAAAGATTCTTGATGATATGGGTGATGAAATGCAAGCAAGGAACTCCAGCATTGAACAATCAATAAATGAGTGGAAGAAAACCATCTTCAAAGAGATTAAAGATCGGACGGAATCTATCCACAATATCCGAAAGGGTCTTAGTGATGAAATCACTCTTCTTCAAACTGGAATAAATAAATTATCTATCTCCAGACCCTCCTCTTCTCTAGATACTCTAGAGTGTCAGATCATTCCAATCCTACATGATCTAGTTCAGTCTCTAGGGGATTCAGGGTTCATGAGCCAAAAGGCTTGACTATCCTCACCAAGGCCATGTTCCCTTACTTTGATCCAAAGGACCAAGAACAGATTCTGTGCATCCTCCCTCAAGTCTCACAGTCATATGATCAGCTCTGGAGGGCCCTACGCCCTTACTACCTGACTCTGCCTATTGTAAATCAAATTATTGATGAGTGAGCCAAAGGTAAAAAAAACTACTATCTACTCCTCTGCATGGCAGAAGTCTTGGGATAAACGCACCTATATGGTCATTGACCCCCTTGATGGAACAAAAAGGGGGAGGAAGAAGATAGCCAGCAAGGTGACGGAAGAGGGAAAGGAAAAACATTCCAAGTCCGGAAGAGTGGTCCGTCCGGAGAGATAGTTAAGCTAGCTAGATAAAATTGTAATAGCTAGATTCTCTTTATGTGTATTTATGTATCTTGTAACACTGAACTTCATGATGTTAACTATTGTTAACAGCAGAAGTATATATAAAGGGAAAAATTCTTAACTATCAAAACAAACGCTTCTAAAGTACAATCTATAATTGTACTACAACAAACTTAGAAGCATAAGTCATAAAATTATAGGGGAGCCTGGATACTAAAATCATGGGGGAGTATCTTAAAGTTTTTGTTTCCGTAAAATGGAGGAGATTGTTGGAAAACAATGATCCAGATAAATAAATCTATATACATCCGAATCAAGTTTGAAAGAAACAAAAATGAATGTAAGTGATTCACTTAAAATCCAAATGGAAGCATCCGGACAAAGCTAAGATCGCTTATTAAACAATATCAGAAACCTAAGCAATGGAGGAAAATTATCCGGACAAAGTCTGAAAAGAAAACAAACTTCCATCTTTAAGACTTGCAACCGGAAGAACTGATTGAAGCCATCTCCGGAAGGAAGATCCAGAACATATAGGTCCAAAGGACAACCGGAAGACCTATATCCAATAGCTAAGGAAAGTATAAAACATAGCTTTCCTTATGCCTCTTTTGGTCAACTAGTAGTCAAAGAACCTTTTTATTGAAGACAACTAGCATGGATCAGAGAAAAGTCAAAAGGAGCAGACATAGGATAGAGAAAGTCTAAACTACTTTTCACCTAGACCAATAAAGGCGCGCGTGGAGCTCACACCATATGACAATTGGTATGAAAGTTGGTGCATCATAAAATGACAAGAAAAACAATCACTGACAACTTTTTAGCACTAATCCCAAGAATTTAAAATGAATCAAAAATATGGTCTAATTGACTAATCAACGGATTCGGAAGCTCCACCTAACAACCGATCAAGGGTGAATATTAAATGTAAGCTCACCAACCACAAATGGCTACATTTATGATCAAAGCCTATAAAAGGAACTCTTCACCGAATGAGAAGGTAACTGATTGACTTATAAAAGCAAGCAATAAAGCAATACACATTCAATCAGTCAAAATAATCCCTCCAAGAACCCTTGATTCAAAATCTGCTTGTAAGGATTCCCAAGTGAAACTATAAACTTGAGGAACTCCAAAACCAACCTTTTCTTACAAACCAAAAGTGTAATAATCTCCAACTTGGGTGAGTTGGGAGATTGGGATAGAACTTGAAGTAGGTGCTTTAAGTGAGATCTCCCTATAGGACTCAACTTAGATTCGAGGTAGAAGGCTAAGTGGTATATCGTACTAAAGATGAGAGGACTCAACTAGGAGTTGGTGTTTCTAGTGGTATATCCTACTTCCGGAAGAAGTCATCATCCGGAGACAAATATGTAGTGCTTAATTCCTGCCAGTTGAAAAGGAATCCATTAGCAGACAAGCTCGGAAGAAGCCAATTTCGGGGACTGGGCCTAGGCAGGGCCGAACCAGTATAAAATACTTGTGTTGATATGTGTTTATTTTTACTATACTGCATTCATATTGCATCATCCGGATCCATCTTCTGGATCACATTTATCATCCGAATCCATCTTCCAGATCATAATCAAACATGCTACACATAGAAGGGCCATTCACCCCCTCTGCCCTTATAAATACTCTAACAGGGACCTACAAATCTCTAAAGCCTAAGAAAACAACATTCAGAGAAGATCACATTAGGAATAGCATCCGGTAAAGTTATTGTCTGAAGACATCCAAAAGACATAACTCTCAAGAAAAGGGAAATATTTAAAATCAATTTTCCCTCCAAATTGGTCTAAAGTCGAACATGCTTTTTGCCTTGGAGAATGAAAAAACAATACCTTATACAATTTTAGGAAAGGACAAAAAGGCTGATACGGAAAGAGAAAAAGGTAACAACCTTTTTAACCTAGACCAATGGCAAGGAGCGTAGAGTCCAAACAAAAGACAAAGTTGCATAGAATTTGGCAGAGCACAAAAAGCCAAAGAAAAGATGTCTGACAACTTTGTTGCTCCAATCCCAACAAATTTAAACCGGATATTTATTGGGTCTAATGGAAAGATCAACGGCTTTGGAAGCGTCATCTCATATCCGATCAACGGTGAAAATTCAAGATCAATGAATGGCCACATTTATAATCCAAGCCTATAAAACGGAAACTTCACATGTTGAGAAGGTGCTGGTTGATTTAAGAAAGTGATAACCTTAAGAATTTTCTATTCATTCAGTGAACACAATCCCTCCAAGAACCAAACATTTAAAAATTAGTTTGTAAGAATTCTAAAGTCAAGTTATAAACTTGAAGAATTCGTAACCCAATCTTTTTAAAGATTATAGTTGTAATATTTCATACTTGGGTGAGTATTGAGATATGGGACTTAGCTTAAACTAGGGAGAGTTTAAGTGGTATATCCCAAAGAGAAAAGGACTCAGCCAAACTTGGAGATAGTTTGATGGTATATCCTAGTTGCTGAAGAAGAGCGATTCTACGGAGATAATGTGCAAACGACTTAGCCAAGCTTGGGTTAGCTAGGTGGTATATCCTACATCTGGAGGAGAAGAAATCTCTAGAGACAAATGTAAAGGCTTGATTTCTGCCACGAAAGAAATCACACTAGTGGATTTAAGCTTGGAGGAGGAAATTCTAGGGACTAGACATAGGAAGGGCTGAACCAATATAAATAGATGTGTTTGATTTCATTTACTTTAAGCTTTTACTTTAAAGTTCTCTTTATTTCATATCTGCATCATCCAGATTAACTAACTCCGGATCATATCAAACATGATACACAAAGACTTTTTGACAAGTCTAATATACTGCAAAAAGGGTCATTCACCCCCCTCTGACCCTAATTATACTAGCACAGGGACCAACATCATGAAGCAAAATGGATACTCAAAGGAAAGGAAAGAATACAAAAGGCTTTCCAAGGGATGGCCTCAAAAGAGGATGAAAGCTCCGAAGAGAACTCCTCTCAGCATAACAGAAGGAGATTGCTGAGACAAGATGACTCCTCAAAAACAGACTCAGAAGATGAAAGACTAAGAAGTCTCACTCAGCAAGTTAAAAGAAGAATGCTAGAAAGACAAGAGTCATCAGAAGAAGATGATACATATGATGAGAAAATCTCAAATCTCATCCATATCTTCAATAAAAGAATGTCTCAGGAAGAGGACAACCCTAAAGCAATCTCCTCCAAAAGATCAAACAGCGAAAATGAGAGGTCAAAGAATAAATCTCAGAGGAAATCAAGTCAACATTTATCTGGAGTGATGAAGAAGACTCAGACATAGTAGGCAACTCGAAAGGTGAAGCAAACATGTGCTTCATGGATAAAGATGCAACTGACTTAGAACAAGAAAGCTGCTCAGAGGTAGAAACTTATGATTTATTGCAAACTAACAATTTTTATAGATATTAAAGGAGATTGAAGCCATAGAGCAAGGTAATGGAAGACAACTACTCAACAAGGGCAAAATATCTTGAAGAAGATGATGATGCCATAGCTGAAGAAATCAAAATCATGCCAGAGAATGCAAAGGAGAAGGATCTCTTGCTAAAAGGATTCAAGAAGTGAATCTAGAAGGTGGACTCCAAAGAAAGAGCTTTGAGGGAAACTGTCATAAAGCCTCAAAAGCATGGGAACAAGATCAAAGGAAAGATAGAAAAAAAAACCACATCAAAAGCTACCTCAGAAGAATGAGCATGGTCAATCAAGGATGCCTCGGAGTTATAGAAGAATGCCCAAGAAGGTTTGGGTACCCAAGTGCCTATAGCTCAGTAGAGAGAAAAGCTTAAGAATTGTGAACATCTCACAAGTCTCATGGTAGAAATTCTGATGAAAAGCAGAAAGGTTCATCAGAAGCACACAAATCAGAAGAAGGCAAACATTGAAGACAGTTCATGCCTCAGAAGAAAGCACTTAAATATAATTTCAAAATTGACACGTGGTAAGTCAAGTCATCACCTGAAACATCATTTTGAATTTCAAAATGTGCGGTCAAGTTGAAATTAAAATTGATAGCGCTATAAATTGAGAAAACGGTTCGTATAACAACCATTATTTACGCCATGAAGTCACTAATCAAAATTAGACAATTTACTCTAAAACTGTAACTATAGTAAACCAAAGTGACAAAAACACCCTGAAATTTCCCAACCAAGTCAATACAAATTGATGAACTTCATCATCTTCTCTTTTATTCAAAAACCCTCCAAAAACCTCTGCAATTGTTTGTCTCAAAAGAATACTCATGGCTATTATAAAAAATCCTCAAGACCAAATCAGACCTATCCAATTCAAAAACAACCCTACTAAATTTGATCCTCAACCATCATTCTCTGACAAAATTGTGTTGATGACTCCTCCTCTCTCTAATATCATACAAACCTGAAAGATGCATAAATGGGTACAAATGTATGAGCCAACCTACTCGGACTTAACAATGGAATTCTATGAGAACATGTTGGAATCATCTCTTAATCCAGACATCAGCATCTCAGAAGTCAAAGGGAAGCCTATTGATGTAACCCCAAATATCATTGCTGAAATTCCAGGCTTATTAAATTCTGGCATTATCCTAAGGGAACAGCGGAGTGACAAGAAGCCTCATCAAGACTATGATAGAGAGTTTGGATTCCCCAAGGATGAAATGGACAGAAGAATCCTTCAATGCTGAGTTAAGGCCATAAATATGTTCAATATGTGATGGCTAAGGTAGTATTCTAGAAACCAAAAGATCTACACTTGATTACAATACTAGAACACTACACTATACAGTTTTTTATGCAAATAAAGAAGGTAAACATTCCTGTTCTTATTTTTCAACAATGAAGTGGAATAAGTTCAGCATGGGAGGATTAGTAATAAAGATCCTCATAAGAGCTGGAATGGACTTTGAGTTTGAAAAGAAGAAGTATGGTGCAAAAATCTCCAAATCCAACTTCTTTTGCTAAAGATCAACCAGAAGCAGAGCTAACCAAAGAGCATCATTGTATCAGAAGGGAGAGTCCCCAGAGGCACAATGCCAAAATCCTTTCCAAAACCCCAAGCAAGGCTCTGAAGCCGAAGTATACTAGCTTATGAAGTCAGACTTATGACCATGCTTGATCTAGCCTAGCAACAAGCTTTAAAGATAGCAGCCATCAAAGAAGAACCCATTGAATTCTCCCAAAGGGAAATGAGAAGACTTGAAAGGAAAATCTTCAAGGAAGCAACTAAGAAGAAATTTGTCAGATCCTCGAGCAGTGAGTCGGAAGAAGGAGGGAACAATTTAGGCCTTATTCCTCTAAGGAGAGGCTATATAGAAGGAATTTTAGAACATGGATCAATAGGAGGAGCTACTAAACAAAATATTCCTGAGACTCCTAAGAAAGCTCAGAAGGAGCAAAGGAGAACAAAGGGAAAGAAGAAAGAAGTAGTTGTTGTCAGAAGGGATGAGGAGCTCAAGGATAAAGATAATAAAGAATATCGGTTCAACTTGGCCATACAAATCAGCAATGGTAAAGCAAAGAAAAAGGGGATCCACATAGTTAAGTAATTGGAGAGGATGGAAACAACATTCACAATCAATGCTACTAAAAGAGAAGCTAGAATAGAAGAAGAATTTAAGAAGAAACCTCCTACCCAACAAGATCTTATAGAAAAGATGAAGGGAGTAGCTCAAGAAGCGGATGGTGAGGAAGAAGAAGAGTCTGAGAATGAGGAGAATATTCTTCAAGAAGTTATTGAGACTGCTGACTTCAATGACATGGCAGATTGTTAGAGACTGAGAATGGAAAAAGAGTTTAGAGAGAATAATAGGAGGGAGGAGCTTTGAGCAAGAATAGCAAATCAAAACCTTAAAGTAGGTGACTATTCTTACTCAAAACCTGCTACCCAATGCCAACACATGCTAGAAGTATTCAGCCTTAAATTCAAGAGCTCATAACCCATACCCATTGTTACAAATCCAATCTCATGGGTTAAAATGTCAAACTCCTCTCAAACCAAGTCTATCTCTAAACAAAATTCACTACTACCAAACATTAAAACTCACTCACCATCCAAAACACCTCCTCCACCGCCCTCACCTAATCATCTAGCATAAGCTTTTAGCATCGCTAGATTGGTTATGGATGAATTAAATGCTGAGGATGAAAAGCCATCCTCTGAGGAAGCAACTGCTGGAGTTGAAAAACTTCAATAGGAAGCCAATGAGACTTGCGAGGGAGCTAACGCTGCACATTCTGAGAAGGTCTATGAAGCTAGAATAACTAATACAACAGTTGGAACTAATGCTATGACTCAATAGTGCTAGCTATCGATAAAGCTTCAGTTGATAAATGTCAAGGCAACTTAGATAGAACTTTGATTCTATTTAATGGAATGAATGAAAGGAGCAAACCAACTCAGCAATACAAATACTGTTGAGGATATAGAGGTTGTATAAAGCTCAGATCATGTGAATCCCAATGAGGATAAGTTGAAAAACTTGTCTCAGGGTGACATGACTGGCATGCCAAAAGAAGATCCAAGCTCATCTAGCTCATCTTACTCAAAGTCTGAATAGAATGAAGCTTAAAAGTCACAACAGAATAGAGATAGCTCAAAAGACAATAGATAAATGAAAACATATCCTCTATGCTTGTTATTACAAGGCAACATATTGGATCATTAGCCTAATTCTAAAGCTGCAAGATAGTGTGTTGAAGTCTGAGCCAAGCAGAATCAACCTTGATTTGATCTCAATATGCAAATAATTGAGAAATCAAGTAGCAGGGATCAGTATGAAAATGAAAGAGACTCCATTAGTACATCAAATGGTAGTTGGATTTTTGAATGAAATGTTGCCAACATGGAGGGATAATCTAGAGTCTATGGTGAAGATCATTGCCACGCCTATTGGTTCTACAGAGAGGGTTGATCACTCAACCATACTTCTCCAAACTCAACAGAAAGTAATTAGAAGAGATATGAGAAGGCTGGAAAATCAATAGGCTGATATTGTACCAACTTTAGGGGTGAATCTTGAGTACAAAGTAGCTCTGATGAGAGAAGAGATAAAAGGTGCTGCATAGAATGAAATTAAGACTATTAACTCTGGTTTCAAAAAGATAAAGCTTGAGAAGTGAATGGAGAAGAATACTATACAGAGACTCGAAAGAGAATTCAAGCTCTCCACAATACCCAAGGAGGTTGGGAAGTCACTTCACATACTCAAGCAGGATCTAGGCATAAGTTATCTAAAGGTGAAACCTGGTATGATGTAGAAAAATAAATAAATTTGCTAGAAAGCTAGAAAAGGGCTTATCAATACTGCATTAGATGCACATTCAAGCAAGAAAAAGGCCATAGCAGAGTCAGAAGAGCGCTTACAAGCTAGAATGTAGGGAATTGAAGAAAAAATGAGGCTTCTGTTAATGAAGTCAGAACTATAATAACTGCTCCCATCCGAGATTTGCACAATCATCTAATAAACAACATCATGCTAAGACAACAAGGGATTTATACGATTTACAATTGTCTGAAAAATGAAATCAAAGGGGAAAGCAAAAAGCACCTTCAAACACTTATTCCCTCAAGAAATCCTGAATTTGAGGTATATAAGACATATACACAGACTTCATCAATGGAGAGCCTAACATTATAAGAAACAAGTCCTCGCTAAACAGTGAGGTTTTACCAACTTTTGACAAGCATAAACGCAACTTGGAGAAAAGCATGGTCAGCTTCCCTCCAACCCTTATGCTTATCAAGAAGCAGCACAATGGCAAAGAGTAAAGCCTCAGAGGCATTCCTAGCCGCTTAACAAAATAAAGACCAGAAGCGCCAGAAGAAGCAGCAGTTAGTCTTAGATTAGCTAACTTTTTGTAATAGTTATAGATCTTTAATGTACTTATATCTTGATGATTAGTTTACTTATTATTGACTCTAAAATGAGTAAAAAGATCTTATTGCTTCTCAGTACAATCTCTAATTGTACTTTTAACATATCGGCATGAATTATAGGGGAGCTAACAAGAACTGACATCTTGAATGTCAAGTTTAACTTTTATCTTTGTAGGTTTTTGTTATCAGCAAAATGGGGAGACTATAGGATCTAGCTCAAAAGCATTCCTCCTCAAAATCCAGAAGATCCCAAATAAGAGTTTTGAAGATAACAATAGTAGCGGATCCAGAATAGAAGATAACTAAAGTGTTGGATCTAGATCAGAAGAATAACACCTCAAAGTCTATAAGATCCAAGAAGTACTAAAGGTTGCGCTCACAAAATCAATCAAGATAAAAGTCAAAGATATTAGAAGTTGTGCTCACAATAGATAAAGAAGATCAAGCTCAGAGAAATCATGAAGGATATGATTCTAAGTCAACACAAGTTGATGGCATATCTTAGATGCACATAAATCTCCTTGCAAACCTCACACCATAAGAAAGAGAAATTACTTCCATCCTCAGAAGTCTATAGTCAAACAAGATTTATGAAGATATCACTCAGAAAGAAGTTAAGGGAAAACATACCAGAAGATGCATCAACTCATAAGCAAAATAGACTACTTCAAAAGCAAAGGTTCCAGAAGACAAATCCACTTTAAATGCAAGCAGAACTCAACACTAAAATGAAAGGAAATATTCAAGTGAAGAGTCTAAAGGATATAAGATGATCTCAGAGTTAAGAACATCACATATTAACCTTTGAAGAATCATTCCAAGGACAATCGTTAAACAAGAGATAAATCTGTCAAAAGAAAGGAATGCCAGAAGCAAAGCACTAAGAAACTAATTCTAAGAAACACCAAGGCTTCCTTAGAATCACACATGCCAGAAGCAAGCATTTTGTCTCAAAGACCATATCAAGTCAAGGAGTAAATAAACTCAGAAGCTTATTATTCCAGAGACAAAAGGAATGGTAGCATCAATGTTCTCAGAGACAACAAATATCTCTGATAAATTGATAATCCCTATGCAACTCACGTGATTCCATCTGTTATAAGAATGGATGTCTTAATCTATAAGAACCTATAAAGTTGGATATTTGACTTTCACTAAAAGAGATAAGACTCCTCTGCAAAAGTGAGTTGACAAGCAAGAGAAAAAAACTGCTTTTAGCCACCTAACACCTGACACACAGAAAACTAGAAGTACTAAAACTGTGTATTTTGTAGAAGTCAAGGTATGGATAGAGCTGACCAATTTTGGACACATTCAAAGGGAAGATTGATCTTAGTCTAACAACAAATCCAATAGTCATAAAGGAAGAAGTCATTTTAGAGAGAATTGTAGAAAGGGCTGCTTAGAATCTAGCCGTTTTGAGGAATGTACAATTCTCACAATGGTCAAAATAATATTCTCCCAATAAGGTGCACATCAATGGTCAACTACAGTAAAGAGAGTATAAATGAGTCTCTATCCACTACCATCAGGGCGTCGAGCAATTGCACAAGTGCACACCTCATAAGCAAAGCAGTGCAAGATTCAAAAAGCAAACAATTCATTAATAATATGTTTGTAATTCAAAAGCTCGATTAGAACAATCAATTTCATATCTATTCTAAAAATTCACTCTTGATAACAAAGTACAAGAGCAGTAAATCTTAAATCAATCCACTAAGAAGAATGTGATCAGAAGCTAGGCAAGGGGGACTTGGCGAGGCATTTGAGTCACAACAGACTAAGCGAGAGTACTGAGGTCTTCAACCCTATTCACAACTTGGAGAAGTTGGTGAGATAGAAGAGTCTAAGAGGAGGGTACTCCTAGATTGTGGAGTCAGAAGTAGCAAGAGAATGGTACTTTGTGCGTGCAAAGGATTCCGAATTTGCAAAGGCTTCTCTGTCTCAAAACGAGACTGAAATAGTTGATTTAAGCTCGGAGGAGGCAACTCCGGGGAATGGATGTAGGCAGGGCCGAACTAGTACAAAAATTCAATGTTTGATTTACTTTACAATGCACTTATTTACTTGGAATTTTACATTATCGATATCTTGCAATCAAGTAAATTAATCTCACTAAACAAACATTATTCATCAATAAACTTGCATCATCATTAAAAGATAATATCAGTTGATCAAAAAGTTTATAATGTCACATAAAATAGAAAAAGGAGTCAATTACCCTCCTTCTGATTCTTATATCACCCCCACATAAGGACCAACAGTTTACAAAAAGAATGTAGTATAAAAGAAAGGTTTAATGCATCATTAGTTACCTCAACTTATCCACAAAACCTTCTGTCTTCCTGAACTTTCGAAGTGGCCTCGTAGCTCCCACAACTTTCAAAAAGTGCATCACTTTGCTCTCAAAACTCCACGTGACAGTTTTTGATTGGAGAGAGCAAATCTTAAAAATGACATCCTTGAAAAGTCAAACAAAGTTGACACGTGGTATTCAGATAGAAAAGTGGTGCATTTTTTTTATAGTTGATGGAACTACAAAGTCATTTTGAAAGTTCTGGGAGACAACGAATTTTCGGGTACAAGTTCAAGTTGTCAATGATGCATTAGTCCTATAAGAAAAGTAAAAGTAAAAAAATTAGGGTGTTAAAGACAGTCAAAAATTACTTACTACAGTCAATAAAAAAAGGCATTTTTGCCCTTACTTAAAAATCAGAAAAATTTGGCACAAACATTTCATTCAAATGCTCACACCATTGCAGAGGTGTTTTTAAGAAATGCCGCTGTGATGTCATTTTCTGGAAATACCACCACCAATAGGAATGCTCCTCTTATGGCTGGGCGTTTCTGCTGCCTTGTTTTTTTATTATTTTTTTAAATTTTTTGTTATTCTCTTATTATTTTAATTTTTTCTATTAATTTTATATCATTAGAGTTTGATTTATTGATAGTTATGGATGCTTTATTAGAATTTAATTTATTGATGGTTATGAATGCTTTAAGGGTTTTTTAAATATAAGGATAAAGTCGTCTTTTACACCGACCATCGACCGTAACAAATAATTTTCAATTGTCATTAATATAAAAAAAAAACTGAGGAAAATGAGAAGGTATCCTGTTGACGACAAAAGGAGGAAAATAATATTAAACACTAGCATATGATTACTATTTTTTTTCCCATTTGGTATATTAGAACTTTACACCGACTATATCCAAATCCGACCCTGATCGCCCACCTAGCTATGGTGGGTGAGTGTCCCAATAATTTTTTTTTTCATTCACTAATACTCGAACTCAAACTCGATATCTTATTTAAATAATATCAAACTGCTTACCACTTAAATCAACTTTTATTAATTACTAATTAATATGTATTGCCATATATAAATCTGGCGTTCAACTTTGGACCTAATATTGGGACGACAGCTAAAACTTTCATAATTTCCTATTGCTACTCTAAACTTAGCGAAACTGACCAATTTATTCCATAAATTATTTAATAGTGCCTACTAGCGCCATAAAATTTGATAATTTAATATATAGCCACAATCGTTCTTTATGCAACATAATAATTCGAAAGTTATCACGTCACTATTATTACTGCACTTTGGATTATTTCATTGTGGAAATTGAAACTCCTATTAGGCCCTATTTATTTATATAAAAATATTTTGCAGAGAAATATTTTTTATATTTTTTAATATTTGTTTGTTTTTAAAAAAAGTTAAGTGAAATATTTTTCTATTAAAATTTCTTAAGAAAAAAGGAAAATGTTTTTCCCATTAAAAACTCAGAAAACATTTTCTCCATGCTGTTGGTGCTTTTCAACTCTACGCTGTCTCTACACTCTATCTCTATACGTGCACGCCTTCAGCCCTTAGTTCCATTTTTATAAATCCATTAATTTCTTTTTTAATTTGTAATTTTTGTGAGGCATTTTTTTTGTTTATTTCGTCCCAAATGGACAAAATATTATACACTTAACAAAAAATTCTTATACCCTTAACAAAAAATTCTTATACCCTCACATAAAAAACAACAATGGCTTCGTATCAGTTTTGGAATATGATGAAACACAAAAATCGTATGGTTGCTTGTTAATTATATATCAATTATTTAAGTTGTGTGTCTATTGTTCTTAGTTTTTAATCCTATAATGTTTTTTGGTGTTTATTATTTGGTGTTTATATACTATTTTTTTAAATGAGTTAAAATAATTTTTCGCATGTTTCACCAATTTGATTATTTTATTAGCATCAATATTATAGTGTCAAGTATATAATATTATACACTTCAATTGTGATAGAAAAATACTAAACATCTGAAAATGTTTTCCAATGCAACAGCCAAACGCTAAAAAATATTTTATTTTCCAACACAATATTTTTCTCAGTAAATTATCTTCTTACAAACAAATATCGCTTAAGTTTAAGGTGACATCCGATGAATAGAAAATTTTATAGGAGTCTTGAGTGCAACCAAAAAAGAGAAAAGGAAAGAGGAGAAAAAAAAATCTTGGAAGATGATAATATGGTGATAGAATGGACCTAAAAATGAAATCATGAAGGTTAGTGGTAAGAGATAGTAGCTTATGCAATGAGCAACTTAATTGATTCATATGATGTTAATGATATATGGCCTATTAATTTCTTCTCATTATTGGATCCCGTGTGGGGTATGCTTACAACATCATATCATGTTGTATTAATAAACAGTGTATATTTATATCATATTCTCTCGTACTAGAATTCAATTCATTTCAGTTTAAACTATTTCAGTTTAATTTAGTTCAGTCTTTTTCAGTTTAATTTAATTCAATTCAGCTATGCATAGTTATAAATTTACACTAAAATAAATTTATTTTAATTCAGTACAGCTCATTTTTATTCAGCCAACCTCAATTTACTTCAATTCAACTTTAAAAACATGAAAATAACCGTGCTTACAAGATAGGTCAGCAAATTAATGGGTATATTGCACCCTTTATCTAAGTGGTTTTTATAATTTAACTCTTATTATCATTATATATTGTATCCAACAAAAATAATGCTTTCTCATAGGTAAAGCAATTAGAGATATGATAAAGAAAATGTTTTATATATAGATTCACTGTTAATTAGTAATGCATATGGTATGTTTTTTTTAATAATTATAACTATCTTCATTGAGATAATTTTATTCGGGACTTAATAATAATTAAGGCTCCTTATTCCTCCCAATAAATATATTAAGTAGGATTCCAACCTTATTTTCCTTTAATTTATTTAATCTATTTAGCCAATTAAACTAAACCTTGTTAGTTGCATATTGTATGTTTTAACTCTGAGTTATGGGAAATTATATTTAAAGTAATTTAAAAAGTCAGTTTCAGTTCATTGAAACAATTTGTCGTTTATAAAAGGATTCAAATTTGTATGTTTTAACTGTGACTTAATTTTTTAATTTTTATTTTTTTTTAATTTTTTTTCTATGTATTTAATATATGTCAAAATCTGAATAAAGGATATAAAAAAAACACATAATTATGAAGACACCAAATTTTAATCCCTTTATAAAAAAGTCGCTTTAAGCTTAAATTACTTCATATGAGCCATTAAATATAAATGAAATGATTTTTATTTTGATTTTTAGCGATAGTATATATGTAAATGGTAAACAATTATAACCCTTGTGTTTTTTTAAAGAATTATTTTTAAAGAAGTTAAGTATTGAACCTAAAATCTCCCACTACTAACATTGAGTAGTGTATCAATTGAGCTACACCTAATTGGTATTTATAACCCTCATGTTTGATATTATATATTACTATCTACTGTATTTTAAAAACTTAATTTATACCTCTTTATGTTTTCATTTTCTCATTACTACCTCTTCTATTAATTGTTAAGTCTTTTCATTCAAACTTATTCATATACCTTTTTTTTTTACAATATTTGCTTAACCAATGATCAAAACTATTGATTTTAAAAATACTTTTTAAATGAATTATTTATTTTACTTATTTTTTGACATTTTATTACATTATAGTCTTATTATTGCATTATAGAAAACAAGCATAAAATGGATAAATCAAAAGAAAATTGAACATAAAAATATCACAAGCAATAGTATTTTTTGTTATAAATGTATATCTTAGTAAATTTTAGTAAAATTATGACATAATAACATATAAAAGACCTAACAATATAATGAAAGTAAAGTATAGGAAGGTAGAAATGAGAAAATACAAAAACACAATAATATATAAATTAATTTATTAAAACACAGAAAAATAATAATGTATAATTATTTTCCCTTATATAAAAGTCAATTTGGTATTTCGATTTTCAGTGATCGTTCTAGGAATTGAAAGTAGTTAAACATCCAACTATTTTAGATTAATTTTATAAGTTACAATATAAAAGTTTGATAATAATTCTTTGATAATTAATTAGTATTCAATCAAATAACCAACTATGTTTTTCTTAATTAAAATGTGGAAAAAGTATTTGAAGTATTCATATTTATATAATCAAACATATAAGAAAATAAAAACTAGAAAATAATATACTAATAAGGGTTGGTCCAAGTGATAAATGATTTGGTATCGCTTAAAAAAGGTCTCGAGTTTAAATTAATAAACACAAAAAATCTTTATTAAAAAACTCATTTATCATAACTAGATGCGTGAGCCAAATTAAATTTGAATATATTTCAAATGAAGCAACTGTGAATAAGACGAAAAAAAAATTGAAAGTTGTGAATTTCTTAATACCTGACATTTTAGAGGAACGAGAGTGATATAACGGGTAAGCATTTAAAAATATTTGACTAAAAATTAAAGGCCTTTATTGAAGGGGCTTTTATATAGATATAAAAAAATAAATAAATTGAATTAAATGTGATAAAAAGTATAAGATAATTTTAAATATATTATGTTTATAAAATAATTATAACCATTTACACTTATTTCATCTAATACATGTTGTCACTTTCAATTTTTTTTAATTTTTTTATTTGTTTTGCTTATATCTTTTAAACTATTTATTTTTTCGATATGTCATTTTAGAGTTTTTTGTTCGTCTCTTTTTTATCTTCGAAAGTAGATACATGATGATATACTTTTATAGAGTTTTTTTAACTGTCAGATATCTAATTGAAATTTAATAAAAGTCCAATAGAAATCGGTAAAACTAGAAGATTTTTAAATCACACATGAATGTCCAATTTTAAAAGGTAGAGGACTCCTAAATTATACCTGTAAAATATTAGCAATGGTCTCAATAGTAGCAGTTTATAAAGTAACCGCACTGGATAAAAAAATGACGAAAAATCACAGTGGATGTCATTTCAAAGATAAAAATAAGACGAACAAAAAATTTTAAAGCGGCATGTCGAAAAAAAAACGGTTTGAGAGATAAATGAAAAATAAGAAAAAAAAAGCAATATGGTAATTGTATAAATAGAATTGAAAAGTTCATTTTTTCAACATACCACTTTAGAGTTTTTTGTTTGTCTCTTTTATCTTCGAAAGTAGATCCATGATGATATACTTTTAACGAGATTTTTTTAACTATCAGATGTCCAATAGATATCTAATAGAAGTCCAATAGAAATCAGTAAAACTAGAAGGCTTTTAAATAACACATAAATGTTCAATTTAAAAAAGTAGGAGACGCCTAAATTATACCTGTAAAATATTAGCAATGGTCTCAATGGTAGCTTATAAAGTAACCGCATAACGATGAAACTTTGGGAGAGAGTGATTGAACACCGTCTTAGGATGATCGCTAAGGTTTCCGCAAACCAATTTGGTTTCATGCCTGGTAGGTCTACAACCGAAGCCATTTTTCTCCTGAGAAATCTGATGGAGTTATATAGGGAGAAGAAGAAGGACATTCATATGGTTTTCATTGACTTAGAGAAAGCATATGATAGAGTGCCGAGGAAAGTACTTTGGTGGGCACTGTAGAAAAAAGGTATTCATGTAAAGTACATAAACTTAATAAAGGACATGTATGAAGTGGCAGTAACAAGTGTAAAAACTAGACAAGGAGTGACAGATGAGTTTTTCGTCACGATTGGATTGCATCAAGAATCATCTCTAAGCCCATTTTTATTTGCCCTAGTTATAGATGAGTTGACCACCAAAATATAAGACGACATCCCATGATGTATGTTGTTTGCGGATGACATCATATTGATTGATGAATCAAGGAAAGGGGTTAACAAGAAGCTAGAGGTGTGGTGAAATGCATTTAAGAGTAAAGGTTTTAAGTTAAGTAGAAGTAAGGCGGAGTATTTGTACACCAAGTTCAGCTTACGGAAGGGAGATGAAGGAGAAGTAAAACTAGAAAATATAATCGTGCCAAAATGCAAACTATTTAGGTATTTGGGCTCTATCTTCTACGAGGAGGGGATGATTAATGATGATGTAACTCATAGAATTAATGTAGGATGGATGAAATGGAGAAGTGCTACCGGAGTCTTATGTGACAAAAAGATACCTTTAAAAGTGAAAGGTAAATTCTACAGAACGGTGGTTAGGCCAGCCATGTCATATGAGAGTGAATGTTTTAAGACGCAACATATTCAAAGGATGAATGTGGCGGAAATGAGGATGCTTAAGTGGATGAGTGGGCATACAAGGATAGATCGAATTAGAAATGAGTGCATCCGCCAAAAGACCGGTGTAGCACATATTAAGGATAAACTTAGAGAAGGACGACTAAGGTGGTATGGACACGTGCTACGTAGACCAATAGATGCTCCAGTTAGAAAATGTGAGAATTTATGGACAGAGAGTAAGGGTAGAGGGAGAGGTAGACCTAAGATTACTTGGAGAGAAACTATTTCTAAGGATATGCGTTTGCTCGATATGAACGAAAATTTGGCTTTTGATAGAGCTTCATGGCGTCGAAAGATCCATATAGCCGACCCCACTTAGCATGGGATTTAAGGCTTAGTTGGTTGGTTGGTTGGTATAACAATGGATACAATGAATTTTGCAGTGACCTATTGGATATGTATAGATGATTTATAGGAAATATATTGGATAAAAAATGATAAAAAATCACAATGGATGTCATTTTAAAGATAAAAATAAGACAAAAAAAAACTCTAAAGCAGCATGTCGAAAAAATAAATAGTTTGAGAGATAAATAAAAAATAAGGAAAAATAAAAAACAAGCAACATGGTAATTGTGTAAAAAGAATTGAAAAAAAGGAGGAAGTTAAGATATATTCAACAAGGATGATAATCTTGTAGATATCTTAATAAATCTGTAATTAATTTGAAAAAAGTATTCAATTATGATAAATTCCCTTTATTATACATGGAGGCCTGAAAACCAGACTCGAATATTATTTAAAAAGAAGAAAGGACATAGTTAAAAAATAAATAAAAAATAAAAATCTATCATGGTAGGGGATGTAAATAAGCTGAATCGGGACCAAACATATCTAAATTTGGTTTGTCTTGAAAATAAAATGATTGATCTCGTTTTGGCTCAAAGCTTGTCGAGCTTGGAATATTTTAGCTCAGCTCGAGCTCGTTGAAAACTCAACTCAAGTTCATGAGCCTAAATGAGGCTTATTTATCCAATTGTGTAATCTCTCGCATACTATTTTATAATGCCAAATTAAAATTTAATATATGTATACAATAGGCAAAAGAATTTTACAGCTATTTTCTTAATTAAGAATATTTAAAATTAAAATTAACCGATCATGTTTATGAATATATAAAAAATTAATAAAAATTTATAAAGCAATAAAAAAAATTATACAAGATTGTTCACGAGCTTTTAAGTCGAACTTTAATAAATTCGGCTTGACTCGATAATATCTCGAGCCGATTTCAAACTCAATTTGAGCTTTATCAAACCAAGCTTTGGCCGAGCTAACCGAACCAATCTCAAACTATTCTCGAACAGCTCAGCTCAATTACAATCCTAATCATGCTTCCTTCTTCCTCCTCCCTACTCTTGAATTATTTTTCTTGTTTTCTAGTCATGTTTTGCTTGTTTTTTAGTTGAATAATCTGCATCATGTATTTTTTTTAATCTTCCACTATGTTATCGTCTTCTTCAAACATAGATCTGCTGCTACACATCCCAATCTTGATAGTTTCACAATTGGGTTGGACTCCATCAGTATTAAGATAAAGATACTTGTGGATCTTTCACATTGGTACCAGGATCTATCTTTTTTAAGAATGATCGCTCTAAATTTGCAAATTTAGTTGATGGTATGGCATACACATGGTATGTTCGTGGCTGTGGGTATTCAAGAATGTTAGTTGAGGGCTAAAAATTATAGATTGCAACGTTATCTTTGTTTTCAGTTGTTTATGTTTGTCTTCATGCTCTTCTGGAAAATTTTATTTCCCATTACGACAAGATTTTGTTTCTCTAATTATGGTAGGGTGTTTTGTTTGATGATTATGTTTCTTTTGCTCATGTATTAGTCAAAACTACTCCATAATTCAGAGTTATAAATTTTTTTATTTTACATAAAAAAAACTAACAAATTGTTGGGAACTGACAGTCACATCGAACATGCATAACAGGCATGGCGAAAATTCAAAATTTTGTTCCTATCCCCAGGAACTCCTATTAGTTGCATAGGAATTAAATAAAGCCTTAACTAAACAATTCTCTACCTAGGTTACGATGCATTAGCTAGGCACACCATAATTCCAAATTGTATCCTAGCATAAATATTTTATACTAAGCATGTTATAACTCTAAGCTATAACCTAAGCATAAAATAAACAAAGCATGCAAAATAATCTAAGCATAATTATTAAGTCTAAAAATGCTTAAAAAAGACCTAATAATTAAAAGAGAAAGAAAGAAAACTTACCAGTTGAAGCGTGCTTTAGCAGAACCTCCTTACACAAGCCTCCAAGCCTAGGATAGCCTCTATGAGTATCCACACAAACCCCACCAACCAAATCCTCTCCGAGAGGAAGAACTAAGGAGCCTTGAGTAGTTACTAGACCACTCCAAAAGGCCCACCCGAAAATATTAACTAGAGGTTCCTCAAAAATATTCGAGGCCCCTCAAAAATAAACTTGCTCAAGCAACCTGGGCTGATTTTTCTCTAGGAATCTCTACTTAGGATTTATGGTTGAATTTGGTGCATTGTAAAAGGTGAAAGGGGGTGCCTATTTATAGGCTTGGGGAGCAAAATGTGTCTCCCCATTTTTAATGTGGGATGTTGATTCGCCTGCACACAGTGTACAGCACAGCTGTGTGCCACAAGGCAAGCCCTTGCGGGCTTGTCTTGCAAACCAGCTGGGCCTCGCGGCGCCCCTTATGGGCTGCACATGTGTAGCTCATTTTCATGGGCAGCCAAGACCTTTCGGTGCACTCCGCACATCCGAACCTGTATAAAATATATTTCATACTTTTCGGTTTGATTTAACTCGCCAGGGCAAAATTCTTCTTTTTAATCCCTTTTTCAAATATTAATTTATTTTATGACCCTAATAAATTAGTTACCGGTCAAAAATAAATTCTTTGGTTTATCTAAAATGATCTAATCATTTTTTAACCAATTAAATAATAATCCAATTATTATTATGTTATATTTTTGTAATAGAATAAATCTATTGATTCTTTACTCAATCCGATGAAGGTTCAATGTGTGTGACCTTATAGGATACCGAAGAATGAAGCTGTTAAGGCTTAACCAACCCTTGTTCTATTGGAACCATTGGCTCGAGGTTCTAGACCGTGAACCGAACTCAATTACCTTAAATGACTGTAGTATGCCTCTAGCAAGGGTCTACCATACCTCATTACTCGGAACGTCATTTGTGCTTATGACTTAATCCCAGTTAATGCAATTGTTGTCCAATGCGATGAACTCCTTCCATTCTTTAACATTAGTACCATTTGGTTTATAGAGTTCGGTTAAAATGTTAACCCACTAATAGCAAGGTTGCTCCAAGCTGTCCCAGTTATTAACTTATTACCGAAGTATATTGCCTTTTACCATAGTGTGTTTGACTACAAATTATTTCTATCAAATATAAACACTAACACATTGATATGTACACCAAGTGTTTACCTTACTGCAGTCTCCAATATATCTCCCAAATATATCCATGTGTCAAATTGAAGGGACCACCTTTAGTCCTTGGGAGATTGATAGCTTAGACCCTTTCCAAGAAAGTTGACCACATGCTAGTCTTTCTGCTTCATCAATATCCTTTTTGATGAAACTATGACTAGGGATAGTTTAGACATAATCAGAATTGCACATGAAGCATGTCTCACTAAATATAGTCCAGCTATAATTTCTCTAACTTCATGCTATGATACGTCAAGGACTTTCATATACATACATCAATGAATATATTTTACCCAATCATAATATATTTATAAGCACATTGATATAAACAAAAGATTAAATGCCTTTATTAATTAAACAAATTATTCGTACCATTACATAATTAAGATATATCGCCCTAATTGCCTTAAGGGCATACATCATATCTAACACAAATATCCACCAATTAATAGAAAAGGTACTTTTTTATGAAAAGAGAACAGGGCTAAGACTAAACTAATCCAAGCCTAGGAAACGAAACACTCGATATATCCTCGAACACAATAGCTAACGCTTCACGAGTAGGTAGATCAATACAATGACATCCAATTGGGAGAGATGCCCCAAAAGCCGCCAATGAATTCGTACATCTATTGCCTTCCCTATACATTTGTTGGAAAGAGAGCAACCACTCCCTATCAAGCAAATTCCAGATGCTTTTAACAAGATCATGATAGTTGCTACCTTGCCTACCCATTCTCTTAATCGCTTTGATGGAAAACAAGCTGTCCACCTCAACTATCACTTTCCTATACCCTCTTTTCCAAACCAGATTTAAGCCATCTAAGACTCCCCAAAGTTTATCCCTCGTAAGCGAGAGAATCCCAACATTTAGAGCATAACCTCCAATCCAATCTCCGTTAGCTCCCCTTATAACTCCACCAGAAGACGCCTTAAAGTCATTGCCTCTAAACGAGCCCTCAGAGTTTAACTTCACCCAATCGTGGAAAATTCCAACCCATAAGTATCCATTCTCTGCCATTTTTGGTCCCCAAATCAGCTCTTCCCACCACTTCAAAGGCCTTCGCCATGCCAATTGCATTCACAATCACAGCTCTCCCTTCTTGCATCACACCGTAAAAAACATATGTTTTCCTTCTCTTCCAACACAACCAACAAACAATACAAAAAAAGGTGACCCTAATTTTCATAACCAAACCTCCTTTTCGACCATAAATTATAGCCCAGCCATTGCTGCAATTAACCCTCACCGAAATTTGACAACATGTCTCGATGAATCAAGCCACTCCAAAATTCAAGGGCAGCCATGCGATCCTATAAAACATGTAGGGCATCTTTGTTTCCATTCCTGCACCACCTACACACTCTATCATCGATCAAATGGCGTCTATTCCTATAGGTATTAGTGAAGCCGTTCTTAGAAGCACAACCAAAGCAAAAGCTTAATACGCTCTGGACCATACTAATTCTAAATGACTTGCCAATTATCCCTATGTATATTGCCCATATTTCCACTAACTTGTGAGTATGCAGATATGACTGAGAATTTGCCCATGGATGTACCATTCTAGTAGCAAGAATCGCTCCCCCTTTCCAAGCAGTTCACACAACAAGCGGCTATATAGTAAAGAAAAGTAATTGGAATTTTGTCTTTAAAGAGATTCCAATTCATGCCGCCGTCTTCCATCACCATGTCACATACCCTGATTTCCATCTTCGCTTCTGATAAAGGACAAAGACACCTAAAAGAACCTCATTTTAACCTAGAAAGGAGCTCCAGATCTTTGAAATCTACTGACCCAACCTAATTGTCGCAGAAGAGAATTATGTACAATGATATTTTCCCAGTAGGATTTTCGCCCACAACGACTCACCATTAGAGAGAATCGAGAAGCCAAGCTTCATTCAGAACGCCGAGTTCATCAATTGTGGTATCCTTAAACTAAGACCCCCTTCATATAAAGGCTTACAGATCTCATTCCAATCTACAAGGTGTACTTTTTTAGCCTCCCCCACACTGCCCCATAAGAACCACCGTACCAACTCCTTGATTCGCACACACACCGACTCCGGTAATTTTTATGTCTGCATTATATAATATGGAATAGATAATAGGACTGACTTAATTAAGGTAAGATGGCCATCAAGAGATAGGAAGTGAGCATTATAGACATTAAGTCTATCTTGAATCAACTCAATCAACCTTGCAAATTTATTCCTTTCCGATCTAGAGTCAGTGAAGCCGAGATATGTACTAAGTGAATTAGCTACATCGGTAGTTTGATCTTTGCTCGCCTCAGTGAATAGGAGTAAATCATCAACAAAAAAAGATGGGTCAATAACAGCCCCCTCGACTCAGAGAAATGGGTTTCCAGAAGCCACACTCCACTGTTCTATTGATCCCATGGGCTAGCCTCTCCATACATAAGACAAAAATATAAGGAGACATGGGGTCTCTTTGGCGAACTCCTCATGATGGTCGGAAAATTTCAAAGCGTTGCCCATTCCAGGTCACTTGCATAGTCGTGCTCGATATTCAATTCATTATGACTCAAATCATGCTATCAGGAATCCCAACGTCCTCGAGAGTATCCTGTATAAAATCCCATCTCAAATGGTCATAGCCATGTTCTAAATCAATTTTCAAAGCCATCCACCTTTTGTTCCCTTTCTTGATCTTCATCGAGTGCATAACTTTCTGAGGAATCAGAATATTATTAGTAATGTGCCGCCTTGGAACAAAGCTCGATTGGTTAGGCATTACTAGCTTCGACATAACTCCCTTAAGCCTATTTGCTATCACCTTCGTTATTAATTTATACACAACCGTGCATAAACTAATAGGGCGGAAATTTGAGAAAGTTTGTGGGTTATCCTTTTTAGGAATCATAACGATCAGTGTTCGGTTAATCCACTAATCGACATTTTCCCCCACAAAGACCCGACGAACAAAATCACCAACCTGTGGCCCAACCTCATACCAAAATTTCTGATAAAAGCCAGCCTAGAACCCATCGTGACATGGGGCTTTCCATGGTTGCATATCAAAAAGAGTGGTTCTAACCTCCTCATCACTTAACATTTTTCAAAGATAACCCTCTGTTTGCTGGTCAATACAAGGAAATGCACCTTTGAAGTGCCTCACCGAACTCCTCACGTCAGCCCTATACGATTCAGCTCCAGTATTAGCCTAATATAAATCGCGATAAAAGGAAACAGCCGTTTGCTTGAGAGTCACGTCATCTGTACACCACCCATCCTCAAGCATCATACCTGCTACCTTGTTTCTTCGTCTCCTATCAATGACAGAGTTATGAAAAAATTTTGTGTTTTTATCACCCAGGGTCATCCACTCCTTGCGAGCTTTTTGCTCTCAGAAGCTCTCCTCTTGAAGAAGAATAAATTCATACTCATTAACCAAGTTACTTATTTGAACAAGCATATTTATCTGATTTTCTGCTTGAGATTTTTCCCTTATTGCTATTAATAAATGACTCATATTTTTTTTTGAATAAAAGAGAAGGTCAAATAGTTGAAGGAAAAATGAAACATCCCAACTAGATTGACATCTTCCGCAAAACCTTTAAAACTAAAGACTCAATGCTAACGACCCTTATATATAAATATGTATCATACTCTCATTAGAAATATGTATAATTAGTTTAACAAATATTTGTAGTACTATACCGGTTTTATCTTTTTCCCCTGTATTACATAAAGTATTCTCATTTTGCTTCTAAAAAGTTAGCGAATGAAAACTTTCTCAACAATTGGATTTTGTATTTCGGCACCAAACAACATTTTCAAGCTGTAGGTTAAAACACTGAATAAACTTTTTTTAGTTCTTTTGGAAACAACAATAAATAATAACAATTAAATCAAACATGCGAATGCAAATGAAACTTTACACTAAACATAGTTGGTATCCATTATGGATTTGGATTCGAGTATTTAGTATAAGTAGACCTAACGAGGATTGGACCGGATCTGGTCGGGCCGATATAAATATTGCTCTATCCAGGTCCAACCTAGTCTACATGCATAGTATAATTGATCTGGATCATGATTTAATTTAGAACTTCATTCTGAAGCCCAACTCAGTTCGTCCATCAATAATAGTAATAATAATAAATGATAATATATATATATATATATATATATATATATATATATATATATATATATATATAATTTTAAAATTAATAATTAATAATTAATAATTAATAGTATTATATATTTGGCTGAAATTGAGTTTTTATATGAAAACCAAGCTTAACCCATTTTATGTTGAGTTTTGGTGGTCTTGAGTCCGGCCGCACTTATATCAATATATGTTTGTCCAAACCCAAGTCATAAACGTCAGGCCTGAACGAGTAAGATGGGTTAGAGTCACTTAAACATGTATAAATATGACAAATGTGCACATTTAAAATCACATACTCTATTTTATATCTAGACTCAATAATGCATATATAAATATATATTGTTCACACAATGGATTTCTCCAAATCTGATGAGGAATTATCATGGGGTGGGTACAAGAATTTTGTATCCCCGAATCATTATTAAAATGGTAGTGCATTTCTCTATTTGAAAATTCTGTAACTTAACCTCGATAATTCTCCATTAGAGATCCCCTAATATTCACTGAAAAATTGAATAATTTGTAATATTTTATTTCAATTATTAGACAATATTAATTATATGGGCATATTTTATGATTATTTTGTTTAACTATTACTTTGCCTTTTTCATCATTGGATCAAAATAACCACCACAAATCCTACGATGAAAAGATGCAAAATAATGGGTACTTTATAAAAAATAAAGTAACTATAGAAAGCACCCAATTATATGTGGTAATTTTTATAAGAAATTTTGTTTAATTTTTCATATATTATTGATAGTTGGTTAATTTTCTTATTGATTATGCTTGTAACAGCATCTATATAATTTCCTTTATCAAGTTAATTTTTTTGGTGCTCAAATTCATTTATTTTAATTGCTAAAATAAAGGAACAATGTATTTGTTGAATGGAGTTGCATTACTTTAAAGTTTATTCTGTCGATTTTTTTTTTATTTTTCACAAATTTAAGTGGTTAATTTTTTTATTTATATTTTAAGGCTTTAAATTTATTTAGCATTTGAACATTATAACTGAAATTTAGTTTTGCTGCATGGAACTTTGAAAAAAATGCATATTATATTTAAACGCTTTAAATATATTTAGCATCAGGCTATTATTACTACAATTTAGTTTTTTTAAGGTTATGCTTGGTAAATACCGACTCTATTTATTAAAATGAAAAGAAAAAGCAATAAAAAATACAAAAAAAATAAAAGAAAAATAAAAACATTTCTAGTATGTTAACAAACCCATTTGCAATCTAGTGCAATAACAACAAACTAAAGAACCCAATCACAACAGAGTGTGATCATAATGATCTAAAGATCCATATCAGCAATTGAATTATAGTCGGCATGATAAGGAACGACAGGGAGAAATTCCCTGTGCTTCAACATGGTCAATCCTGGCGAGAAGGCTGAGATGATGAGGCCTAATGGCAGTGATGACGACAACATCATTGTAAGATTCAAAGCAATTTCGAGGTCGTATAGGCACAACGTCGAAACATCAAACTATCGACTCAGATCAAAATCGAGATCCAAATTGATAGACAAATTCACCTTCCAAGGAAGAAACATCATTCGAAATGTGTACACTCTTGAGACCCAAGCCGATAATCAAAACCACTTCAAGGGAAAAGGTCTTGGAGTACTACCGTTCGATGAGGAGCCAAAGCTATGGCAAGACCGAAACTGCCCAACTCATACGAAGGGGCTGCAGCCAAAGAAATCGCGATTGTAAGGTTCACAATTGCTACTGCCCGAGAGACCGCCGCCGGTAAAATCTGGGCGACTAGGGAATAGATGAGAGCCCTAGCCGCTTGCTCATAAACGCTCCTAAGGAGAAGTTGCAAGGGCTATCCCCTTGATTAACTGCCGGCCAAAACACCGGTGAAAGCAAGCATGCGTCTGTCCCCTTGAAGGACTGTCAGAAACAACGTTCGTAAAAAGAGAAAAACCTGAGCGGCTTAACCATATACTCCGTAACGATCTGAGGGAAGAGATGCGAAACAAGCCGGCCGTTGTGCTGGAAACGAATCGTAGATGGAGGAGCAGCAATCCCCATATCGAACTGCCGGTCAAATCACAGGTGAGAAAAAACATCTGGACGGCTAGAGTTCAGGAGAAAACCATAGCCAAAAGTAAGATTTGAACTCTTGATATAACTACAATTTAGTTTAATGTTATACTAATTTTGTAAAAGTTTTGATGCACACTAGTTTTGCTTGAATGAAACTTTGAAAGAAATGCATGTTATTCATTCCTAATGGAAGATTGGGGTAAACATGACGGGTAATGGAGAATTCTCCTAGGGAATAGTGAAGAATATATTTACTCACTCTATTTTATACGATCTATAGTGTTTTTGCTTCAATAATCTTTCATATATTTCATTTCCTATATTACATTTCCTAAAAATAATAATATTATTTTATTATTATATCAATTCTTTTACATCATTTTTAATCTAACTAACCAACAAAACAATTAAAAAACAAAGAGAAAACATAAATAATAATTTAATATTCATCCTCTAAAATACATACTATAAAGAGAATACTTGGATTCAACCATTCCTTATATCCTAAAATAAGGAATAATTGAATATGCTCTAAGCAATTATGTTTTCCCTGAAGTCTTAATTAATACTAGGATGATTGTCAACCCATATAAGCCTTATTGACAATCCTGTTTTAAATAGAGATTTGATATTATTTGAATTAGATGTTACAAGTAAAAACGAGCCAGAAAATAAGAAAAATAATGCACTTAATGCAGAAAAGTGTTTGCTTTAGAAGTCCAATTTAATTAGGAAGATTGACATAAAATTAAATAAATAAATTAAGAAGTATGATTGGTTAGAATGATCATCAATTAAATAAATTTATTTGTCTAGGATGCATTTTTTAAATAATATTGAGTATTAATAACACGACAAGGTTTTTACTATGTCTGATCACCATTCCATAGTGTGTCGATGCGGGGATGATTAGTGATTTGATGAGTCTGTGTATCATAAGGTATATATTCTAAATTTATATCTTAATGAATGGCGGGAGAGGCCCCAATGCTGTAAGCAGATTTCTGGGCAGTGGGGTACGGCTGACAGAAATAGTGGGGTGTTGGAGAAGCTACGGCTTCTTTCACAGGTGTTACAGCATTGGATTACGCAATATGACGAAGGTTTTCATCGTAAAATTGCAGAATGTTGGCAGAGGGTGATTAATAGTCGTCGTTCTTTTAGCCTTCACTCGACAAACGATTATGTTGAGGCTAAGTCGGCTCTAGCGGGCTTGTGTTAGAACGATCCGCTCCAGCCTGATGGTGATATAAACCTTATTCGTCACAGCGATCAGACAAAGAGTCAGAGACGGAATCAAAGTTGTAAATTCTTTTCCCTTAGCCCTGAATATCTCTCGGTATGATGTCCTAGATCCTAAGATTCTCCAGATAAGAAAATTCCCTAAATTTTGAAATATCGAGAATCCTCGAGATGTCTCAAAAAGCTCAAAAATCCCGATGACACTCAAAATTTGGCAAAGTTAGATTCACAAGTTTCCATCTTTGAACATAGGGCTTTCATTCCCTTGAAATGTCAATTGTGGAAACTACTCGATCGGGTAGTTTCCCTCTAGTGATAATTGGCCATTCGGATAATTTACAAGCACTGTTTTGGATTAGGCAGAAAATAACCAACCGGATATTTTCCTTGAATTTCATCCGACCGGGTATTTTCGCAATCAACTGTTTTGGATAATCGGATTAGGCAGAAATTAATTGATCGGATATTTTTACCTAGAAACTACCCGATCGGATAATTTCCAATGCTATAAATAGGCATCTTGCCTCCCCATTTCCAACAATGAACACACAACATCTTTTACTTAGGCCATGCACAGAAGTTCATAGAGAGAGAATTCGAGTTAGAGAGAGAAAGAAGGCATTTAAGCCATTCACCTATCCTTTGCCTATAACTTGTCCATACTTGGTATAGAAATCCAAGAAACACCCCGAAACTCTGTCGGAGTCACTCAAGCCACTTGAGATCTCCCCTGAAAACCAATACCTCGGTTCCCTGAACAAGGTATTCCTTAAAACTCTCCACACGGACTGACACTTCGGTTCCCTGAACTAAGTGCCCCCTCATATCTCTGCAGAAATCCACTCTCGGGATTTCGATATTCATAATATCGAATTAAAGCCAAAATATCGTAAAAATACTCCTGGAGATTCAATATTTGGAATTCAGAGTATTGAATCATAGCCGAAATACTACCAGAAATTCGATATTTGGAATTCATAGTATCGAATTACAGCCGAAATACTACCAAAATTCACTCTCGAGTTTTCGATGTTCATAATATCGAATTAAAGCCGAAATAGTACCAAAATTCACTCTCGAGTTTTCGATGTTCATAACATTGAATTAAAGCCGAAATGCTGCCAAAATTCACTCTCAGGTTTTCGATATCGCGGGTATCGAATTAAAGCCGAAATATCATCAAAATCCCCCATAAATCAACATTTGGAATTCATAGTGTTGATTTAATTATTCAATCCATCCAAGATCTCAAAACGACAACTATGGTTCCTAACCGGTTCTCACGTCATTATGGACAAACGAAAAGGTAAACTGAGGGTAATATCGCTGAAAACCCAACTTTCTCTCATATTATTTTGATCTTTCTCATCTATGTTATTTTTCTTTTCGCTCTCCTTTTATTATTTTCATTTTAGTTTATTTATTTGCACAATTCCATTAAATTGCATTAACATAAAGATCAAGCTTGTAGGAAAATAAGCAGGGTGATACCGGTACCATTAAAGCTAAGAAACCGGCTGTAAAGTATTTCTATCTTTTCCTATTTACTTTATTTCAATTAAACTCATGATGCATTTATCAAATTTAATTTAGTCTTCAAATATAAAAAGTGTGATTAGTAACTATTTTATCCGAACCCAGAATCTCATCTTTTGGTATTAAAATCCCATTTTGGATCGGTATACCATAATTTTCAGTGGAGCTGAACTGGGTGGCAACTCTATTTACTTATTAAAAAAAGGAATAAATATATTTGTATTTTCTTACAATGAACATTATTATTATTATTATTATTATTTATATAATTATTTATACGGTAATGCTATATTGACAACTTACATATTGACAACCTTTGACACCTTTAATCTCCAACCTCCATCTTATTATCATCTAACGGTGGGTATCACTTTAATAAAAACAAAAAAAATACTATTTTCCCTTCCTTTTCCAACCCTAAAATCCCTATTTTCTAGCTACTCTTACCAATTTGAAATCCCTATTTTCTAGCTGCACGATAATACTAAAACCCTAAGGTGGGCAAAATGAACCCTTTTGGTAACGGTGTACAGTATAGGTGCATGCCCTTAAAAGATAATGTGCATGCATAAACATAGGGGCATGCGTGCACAGTATCTTTTAAGGGCATGCACCTATACTATACACCATTACCAAAAGGGTTTATTTTGCCCACCCTAGGGTTTTAGTATTGTCATGCAGCTATAAAATAAGGATTTCAAATTGGTAAGGGTATCTAGAAAATAGGGATTTTAAATTGATAAGGGTAGCTAGAAAATAGAGATTTTAAATTGGTAAGGGTAGCTAGAAAATAGGGAGATAGGAAGAAGATAATTGATTAGAAAAGAATATAAAAATGCCTTCCGAGTTTTAGAGTTGGAAAAGGAAGGGAAAGCAATTTTTTTCTTGTTTTTATTAAAGTGATACCCACCGTTAGATGATAATAAGATGAAGGGTGGCGATTAAAGGTGTCAAAAGTTGTCAATATGTAAGTTGTCAATATAGCATTACCGTTACTTATATAATTACATTTTGTAATATGATATATTTATTTTTAGAACCCGGATTTAGTAAAATCAAACCTATTTTGGTAATCATTTTATCTGTTTATCTATGAAGTTAAACCATCACACAATTTCTAAAATTTATTCCAATGAACTTGAATTATCTATTAAACCTTTTCAACCTCAAAAACGCCCGCTCTATAATGGCGACTTTGCTGAGGACTTTTCAAAAAAGCTTTGTCTTAATTTTATTTTTATGAAAATTTTCTTCTTTTGTTTTTTTCTTCTTTTTTGATAAAATAATGAACTCACACTTTGTTTGAAGACTATTGCAAATTTGATAATATCATCATATCCTATTAGGATTGCATGAGCTTTTGCATTTGGACCACCTTGAATACCCTCTGTGTTTTTGGTGAACTATTCCTCCTACTCGTATTAGGGTTTGAGGGTACGAAACTGATCGCACCACTTGTAACGCTTACTTTGGGTCTTTGACTCGCTTAGGGTCATTGTTCTGGGGTGAAGATTTAGATAGGATCTCTTGGTTCGTTTTAGGACCATTGGATCTTAGTACATTGAGGCATAAGTTAATCCCTAAATCCCCCCTCGTGAGACCCAATACCGCATATAGATAAACCATAGCAACTATTGACTAGGTCCCCTAAACCTGTGTGATATGTGAGTAGACTTTGCTGGTCCCCGGTTGACTAAAAGCGAAGTAACCTCGTCATGGAGAAATAAGGTCGAAAGGCACGATATAATGTTCCTTGTGCAGCTTACATAATCCATCCATAAACATCATTACGCATTATACTAACCACATTTTTATGCAGCCATATTGTATGAGCATATAGTTAGTCTAGTATGAGTCTAAAAATAATAACCTAAAAGAAAAAAATGAATAGTGCCATGCATATAATCATGCATTTTTATGCATTCATGCATTAACTCACCATAACAAGAAAATATAAAACAAAGAAAGCTTAGAAAAGGTCTAAACCTCATGCTAATCTCCTCGAGAATGCATTTTCAGGTTTGAAACGTAGTTGGAAACGTAGTAAAGAATGAATAAGATGAATTCCCCCCACCAAAAGAGTCTTCCGAGTCTGAAGTTGAACACACCATGGCCGAAAAAGAAGCCGCAGCCCATACCATGACTGAGTTTATCAACTCTCCTGAATTCTTTCAAGCTATGCGACCAAGCTTTAAGAGTTTCAAAACTTCCACCTCTGATGGAGAAGCCTTAGAGGTAGCCAAGTTGAAGGTAAAGATGGCCAAAATTGATGCTTCAATCCCGAAGATTAAAAAGCTAACTAGTCCTTCCTCGATAAAATATCTCAATGTCAATAGCTTTTCTCTTAAGGATTCTCAAGATCTACTCGCAAACTTTATCATGCCCTATATTGCCCTATATAGAGGAAAGAGCACCCCATAGGCTCATCTAGAGGCATATCTTAGAATCATGACCAGTATGGGAGTTCCTGAAACCTATGTTGTTAATTTGTTCTAGTCTACCCTGCGAGATGCAGCATCCGACTGGTATATGAGGATGACCCCAAAAGTGAAAGGAAATTGGGAAAAGTTAAGTGAGGCATTCCTTAACAACTTTGCTTTCCGCTTGAAATTTGAGACTACTCTTTAAGATCTCAAGCGAGTTAAGCAGAAGCTAGATGAATCTTTTTAGGAGTATAATTTATGATGGATGGCAGTCCAAGTACTCATAGATGGTGCCCTTAGCTTGATTCACTAATTATCAAGTAGTAGAAGGTTCAAGTAAGAAATATCGAGATGTAATGAAGATGAAGAAATTCGAGTCATTCAATGAGGTGGTCGATTATGCCAAAATAATAGAAAAGTATACCGAAGAAGACCAACAAAAGAAAGAAGAACTTGAATCCTTTAAGAAGGCTAATTCTCAGCAGAATGGAAGTTACTTCAAACTTAGTGCTTCAAAGTATTCGAAGATGAATCTGACCTCGGAGAAACCGGTAGTGGCAGCAGCACAAATCCAACCCACTCAACTAGTGACACCATGGGTAGTATCATTATCCCGAATATTCATGAAGTTACGAAGGTCTAAGATACTTGACAATCTGAGGGAATTTGAAGCTCCGTCACCTGAAGATCGTCACAACTTTTATGCTTATCATGTTGCAAAGGGGCATAGAACCAACAATTATTAGAATCTGATGAAGGATATATAGCAACTTGTCAAGGATAAGAAGATTGAAGAGCCTGAGAGAAAGCCAAGTACACAGACTAATCCATTGCCCAACTTCCAACCAATGGTCAATGTAATTCAAGGAGGAGAAGATCCTCCTAAGCATCCCAATTTCCATAATGTAGAGAAATATAATTGCCTAATCCAATTTGCAAAGCTGGATGAATATGAAGTTCAACCTAATGTGATTTATTGGGGCAACACTGACCCTCGACAATTCTTAAATGTCTTCTACAAAGAGATGAACAAATGGGGAATTCATGCAGTCAGATTCACATCTCAATTCCCATAATTTTTGGGAGAACCTATGCTAAATTGGTATTATGGCCTTACTTACCAACGTAACTGGGATTGGGATTTCTTACAAGCCCAATTTGTGGAATGCTATTCTTTCCATGACTATTATCACTTTGGAACCTAATGTTGGGAATAACCGTAAAACCATATTGGATGGAATCCATAGCCAGATCCTGTCTCACTCACTTTTGATTCAGTCTGGGATGATATGCATGCCAAGGATATTAGAGGAAAGGCTCATTTGATCTAAGAAGCGCCTCCTGAACAAGGAAGTCCCAGCAATGCCATTCAAATTGTGACCCATGATCAATATAATCTTGAAATAAGTTGGCAAACTCCTGGATATGTCAACCAATAAATTCTCAATCATTAAATGCCCCGGATGGATTCAATCTTTGAAGAACCACCGAGACTCTAGAGTCCTTACGATTTACACAATGACATGTGTTATCATCAGATAGACTTTAACGATTTGACAATCAATGGCACATTATAAGAGTTTTCTGATGCATTCTTAGTATATAGCCCCGCACAAGCACAAATGCCTGAACTACCTCTTGAAGAAGATCTTGAAGAAGATCCCGAGGAATATCCTGAAGAAGATCCAGAGTAAGAGGTTAATCTAAATGAAGTGCTCTTCATGCCAGATGATTCATCGGAGGAAGAAGAAAATAGAGTTTTGAATTGAATGCACCCATCGAAAGTAAAGTCAATAATCTCAGAGAAGTTGATCATAGGATATATAATGAGACTGATTCAGACTCAATTGGGCCAGTAGGAAGTCAAGTCTCTGGAGAAATAACCACCGAGAATGACGATGCTATCATAAATAGGTGCATCTATATACTCAGGATCCAAGCACAAGGATCGTCTGAGGAATACATCTAGGAGAGGATAAGGATCGAGAATGAAATTGCCCTTCTCAGTAAGTAGCTCAGAGAGCCCTAAGATGGAGATCTCCCTATGCTATACAGTGGTGCTACTGGCCCCGAAAACTCACTTGTATCAATTCATGAGGATGATGAATAAGAGGTGTATACACGATAATAAAGATCTTGACATGTTAGGAGGAAGAAAATCCATGCCTGGGGAATTATTATCATCCTCGTCGTTTTACATTAATATGATCAATAGGAGTAGCCTGGCTAAAGGAAGTACTCAAAAGTGCAAATGAGGCGATGACAATGGATTTGATCTTTTCGACAAGCGCAAAAAGTTGAACCAGACCCTGAGCAATCTCAAATTTGGCGATAAATAGAGGAAGAATGACATTCAATGCAAGAGTGGGAAAAGAAGCACAAGTTTAACCTCTTCTTGAACTACCTCCAACTCTCTTGTACTATAAAACAAGATGTCTGTACATGCATATAGACCAATTTCTAAAAGTGATGTATGGAGCACAAATTCACTTTCACCATTGGCCTATGTTCTTTGTCAGGACACTCCGAGAAAAGCTATGAAATGGACTGAGAACTTGCCCTCTCTATGATGCATGATCTGGAACTTTCTAGTCAAAATGTTTCTAGAATGATTCCTAGAGATAGAACTGGTACAAGATACAAGAAAGGTGACACCATGTTCTGACAACATGGAGACCAATGCAATCCACGATAAGGCTTTGATAGAGAGCCATGTTTGGGCGAAGATTAAGCACAAGAATCAACTCGAAGATACATTATACCCTATCATAAATAGAGAATCTGACCCAAGGCATTCAGAGGTAGTAAACGTACTTAGAAACCCTAATTCTTAGGAAGTAGAAGTCCGAGAGCAACGCAATTGTGAAAAAGAATTTACACTCACTTGGGAAGAAAAGCATCAATGGGAAGGATATCCACAAATTACTCCTCAGCTCGCATACGATAGAGAAACTCATCCTCAACTCCATTTGGCCCACTTCACTAGTTTCATGAACTCCATAAAAGTGCATTATCACTACTGGGCTTACCTCTTTGTTGTCACCTTTAAAGCAAGAGCATGGTAGTGGTACTCAGATTTACCTTATCAGTAGACCATGATTTGGAACTTGTTCAACCAGGTATTTCCTTCATCAATTTACTGTGGCATCACCTTCAGAAAGGACACGCAACCCCATCCATACTTTCTTTGCCTTACCCCATGGGAGAAAGTGCTAAACGGTCATATCCTTGGTATACACCAGATCAGGAATCTTTCAAGGATGATGCTATTAAATCACTATATGTTGGATATAGTTGGTCTACCCGTGAGCGGGTCAATCGGGTAAAATGATCCGATCTAATTGGTCAATTGGGCTTAATTGGAAATTAATTAAGTTAAGGGACTTAATTGAATTATTTTAGGTGCTAATTGAAATAAGTTTTCTCCATGAGTGCCCAATTGGAAATTTTCCATTTTTCACCCCTATAAATAGACGTTCGTAGGAATGTTTTAGATTGATGAAAAAAATTCATTTTTCTCTCTACAATTTCTCTCTCCCGAATTTCTTCCTACGACGAAGAAATCTCGCACAATCGTTATTGATCTTCTATTGCTGCAGAAGTTGTGAACAATGACTTAATCCCAGCAAACCATGGGTTAGTCAATGACTTAGCATACATACGGATTCAATGCAACGTTCTTTGATCTCAGGCACGGAAAAGGTAAGTATTTAGATCCGTTTCTTTACGATTTCTGTCACTATACAATGACACATTGGGGGATCCACCTCTAGAGTTCACATGATTCGTCATGAAGGTAACATTGATCCAGTCTATGCTGAAGTCATGAAAGCTAATCCAGTGAGAGGATTTGTTCCGTTTATGCAATGACAATTCACCACTAATGACTCGCTCATTGCTGCAACAGACATTCCCTTGGAGGATGATTTTGATGAGTTTGAGATCTTTGAACATCATGTCTTCTTGATGAAAAGAGGAGTAAAGATCAGTAGGGCAAGTGAGCCAATTATCCCCAGAAATGAACCAACTCGCAGACCAAGCCCGCATATTGAAGATTCTTTGATTGATCAACTTAGTATAACATCAACTAAGATGTCCATTTGGGAATTACTTCTGACTTCCCAAGATCATAGGGCGGCTATTGTTAAAAAGCTCATGGACGTAGAAACATCTTCTATAACTTCACCTACTCAAGTGTGCTCTCTCATTGGCAATCAATAAGCGACAGTTATCCCTAATATAACTTTCACCAGCTCGGACTTACCAAATGTCGGCACTGATCGCAATCAAGCCCTTTATCTGAAGGTTGAGGTGTTTGGACGCATCATGATCTGTGTGATAGTTGACGATGGATCCGTACTCAATGTCTGTCCAAGAAAGGTGTTGCCCATCTTGGGACTTAGTGAGTAAGCTTTGAAGAAATAATCCACCTGTTGGTTTAGATTAAGGGGTTTAGCAACTAAAATAGGTGCAACTAATTTTTAAAAAATTAATCTAGTTCCCAGGATCTCGTAAGGATGGCATGGTTGATAATAGTGCTAGTCTTAAATTATTCTAGGTCATAAACACTTATTAAAAGATCCTAATAATAATTTAACCACTTACCAGTTGAAGCGTGAATCCCGTAGTTGGTAGAAAGACCCCTTAGCTACGTGCACAAACTCCAAAGTAGAAGCCCTCTATAAATAGCCCACACGAGCACCACCGACCAAAAACCTTCTAGAAAGGAAGAATCAACAAAAGAGCTGTGTGAGCACGTGATTTTGCAGTTCCTCTCGCGAGACAATGATGACGTATACCCGATTTTATTCCTCATAATAAAAATTCTTTTTTGGAATTTTTTTTGAAGAATTTTGAAGAGGGTAGGTATTGAACCTAGGACCTCCCACTATTAACATTGAGTGATGTACCAATTGAGCTACATCCAATTGGTTTTTGGAATTTTTATTACCGATATAAAATTCTTTATGAATTTTATTTTCAGAAAAATTCAATTTGGCGTGTCCGGTAACGCATCCGGTAGTAGCTCAGACCGATCATTTACACCCAAAAAATAATCTAGTCTTTTTCGGTCAAAATCACCGTTTGTCATATTTCCTCTCCTTTTCCCCAATTTTGAGCACAAATCATGCATCTTTTTAGACCTGTCAGAAAGGTAAGGCCGTCGACGGCCTCACCCATACCACCGACGGTATCATCCACGCCGCTAGTGGCATCATTTCCATCTGTAGAACTGTTGTCTGCCTTTTTTGCTGAAATCCGTCAGATAAATGGACCAAAGGAAATTTCCAACGGATTTTAGCCTATATAAAGGCCATTTCTCAGCCATTTGAGGGGTTGAACACTTGACACTTGAAATCTCATAGAGATTTTGAGCATTTAGCTAGATTTAGTGAGATAAAGTGTAGAAAAGGTAAGAAAAGAGGATTTAATCCATCTTTTCTTGGTTTTTCTTAACTGAACTCTCTTGTATTTAGGTAGATTTTCGGGTTTAGAATCACTAAAAATAGGATTTAGAGCCTAAAATCACCCCTTATTGACCAAATCATCACTTGAGCTCCCCAGAGGTGTCATACGGATCACAAAGAGGTGGATTCAGATCCTGATGTAAAAATTTTGAGTCTCATAGCTCTTTAGCTTTCATTTTACTTGTTTGTTGTGTTTTTGTTGCTGTTTGTGCTTAGTTTTGGGTTTTTGGTCGCTTTCCAGCCAAAAATAGCTGCTGCAAGAAACTGAAGCCTCCTGAGGTATTTAAAGCAACCGACAGTATCAACCATGCCACCAGTGGCATCGTTGATACCGCCAGTGGCCTAATTTGCCCCCACCATCCCCATTTTCTTACAGGACCCTTTCTTTATGGTATCCAAAATGTCATACAACCTGCCTGTGTAGCTGAGATCGCTAGCGGCATCATTGATGCCACTGGCGGCCTTAGTCATACCGCCGGTGGTATGGCCTTCTGGATAGTAGTTTATTTTCGTTTTATTTCCGACCTAGTTTAATTTCTGAAGCTAGGATTTATAGTGCAATGATGGGAGTCCAGAACTCCCCGAAAACGGTCCAAACCCCATAATATGTGGCATTTTCACTAATAATTTGGTTAAAATAACGATCGTGTCCAAAATGGACTTTTCCCTAAAATTTGTTCGAAAAATGAATTTTTTAAAGGGAACTTATATTCTAAAATCAAAATTTTTTTAGCTAACCTGGTAGCTACCCAGCCAAGGGCGCTATCCCAAAACCCCGTGAGGGGCTACCGCCCCTTGACCGCATCATGAGCATTACCCCTTGGACCCCACGTGGGGCTGCCGCCCCCCAACCCCGCTGTTGGAGGTGCAGTTTTGTGTGATATACCTTGTATATGAGCTGTATCTATGCTAACCATTTTGTGCAGGTAGATTTAGGTTAGATGTATGTTAGGCCTTTGGGTATTTTATTTATTGCATAGATAAGTGTATAGGATTCGAAAGCCTTGCAATAATTTTAAATCTCGCATTTATTTTTAGATTATTGTAATAATTTATTTATTTAACGCTTTGAATGCTTGATAACACGATACAACATATAAACTGAAAACACAATAAATACTGTGGATTAAAACCTATTAAGAAAGAATGAAATCTTTTAACTTTGCCTAATGTAAAATAGATAACATCATCCAAACTTGGAATTGCTGTTTTAAGGTATGGTCTAACCACCCGATGGGAATACAGTTCCCAAATTTCTCGGTTGAGATGAACCGGGTGGCGACTCTATTTTAAAATACGGGATTTCAAGTTTCGTATCCCTTAACATGAAAATTGGACTTAAATTCAACATCAACATCAATTTTACCAATCCATCTTTTTAGCACGCTAAAATGAGGATCAATCCCTCAGCTCGCTCTACAGCGCTCGCCATTTTCCCTCGTGTTACGCATATCACACGATCCTAGCGGGAAAAAGGTCATCTGCTCACAATGGCAACTTTGCTAGGGATTGATCTCTTTAAACTTGAACTTAAAATTTTCTATAAGTTTAAAGGATTTTGATGATGTATTGAAATCATTGGACAAATTAAAAACTTCATTTTTTTATGACATTTTATCCTTACGTGTGTAGATAGTTCGGTGATTTTTAAGTGCCCCATTTTCACCCTGGAAGCTCGCAAAAGTGTCACTCATGCCCTGTTTGGAACTAAGGATGCTAGTGGGTGGATCACTCATTTTAACCAACATGTGAACTCCTACGATCACACCTATTTGGGGAGTGGTTGAGTAATGTGGAATTAAGGTAAATGAGAACCTTCCACATCAATAACCCTATACCAAAGCCGCGCTAGAAAAAGCCTTAGCACTTCATTCCCTTAGGACTACCAAAATAAAAAAAATAATTAGGACGCACTTCTTTCGCCATTTCTAGTGAAGAAGCTAAACCTCCATCCTTTCCAAAGAGGCGTTATGCGAGAGTCATAAGGTTGGAAGAGGGACGCTTTGTGTGCTATGTGCTATGTGCTTATGCATCACCCATGCATTGGCTTCTAAAGCAAAAACTCAACTTACCCTTACCGATCTCTATTCGTGGAAGAGGTTTAGCAACATCGGTAGGACTTCTTTTGTACCCCTGATGAGTCACAACACATCACTATACGTGATGAGGAGTGCAAATATCCCACATATATTGGAGGGATAAGCCGTTGCATCATCACTAACTACATCTACGTGTAGCAATACATATCATGCATCGCTTCCCAAGAACAAAAGCATGCATGCCATCCACAAACATTCACAACCCATTCATGGTCTGACCCATAGTTTTTGATCCTAAACAATATTCCTCTTAAATCCGGACCTACGCAACCAACCATGACTCTCCCTCATGATGATGACCTTGCCTTGATCGAGGACTAAGGTAGTTCCACCCCTACCATGGGAACAGTTCCTCCGCCATCTCTAAGCACAGAAATCGCCACCGCCATGACCCAATTTATCTGTTCAGATCTCTTCCATGACACTATTCAGGAACAAATCTAGGCAACAGTGCAGTTATCTGTCGGGTGAGCCCTAATAACTAAGAACGCTGGTTGGATTTCAGAATCAGACTGCCCGACTCAGTATCAGAATGGATTTGTTCGGAATGGTTTGGACTAGGTTCTATTTAGTCTGACGGGGGCACAACCAGTTCGGTTTCCTCAGCTTCTAAACCAGCCAGTTCCGTCCCAACCTTAGCCTTATCTATTCCAACTCAGTCAGACCGTGACCCAATCAACTTTCTTTTTCTTACCTCAAAGCCCAAGGCCTGTGGCCCAAAGCTCAATCCTTCCCCCATTTCCTGATATTTTACCCATCAATTCATAACCCTCCCTAGGGGATCAGCCCGACCAATAGTACCTCCATTGCTTTTTACTCTAAGTTCTCCTCAGTTTATCACGGCACCTCAAGGGATGACCTATCATCGAAACCATTTCAATGATGAACTAATGCCTGGTCCCCGACTTGATCAACCAACTCCTTATCCCTATAGTTAGTTTGGAATCCCCGACCAGGTTAACCAATCTCCGGGGCGTGACACTCAAAGCCATGCATCAATCGATCAATGACCAGGTCGTACTACCTCTAGGCATGCCACATAAGGTGGAAGTTTTTTTAGGCCAATTGGTTAAAGCAGATCAGAAAGAAAGGGAACCTTAAGGAAATAGTGGTCAGGGTTCTTAGGTTTCTAGCACAGACTAGGCAAAAGGCTATAATGAACCAGAAACATTGCCATCTCAGGCTGAGGAAAGCCGAAAGGCCTCTCAAGAACCTGTCCCAACTGCCATTGTAAACCCTTGGATTTTAACCCTCAATGTGATCTTCACTAGATTGAGAAAGGTCGGTCTTCTCGAATCCCTTCACGAGTACAGGCACCCAGCGGAAGAGGATAGGTGCCAAACCTTAGCCCGACCCATACATCGTCTAGTGAAGGAAGGAAAGATAGTTGAGCCGGATAGAATGCCTGGCATTATAAAGTTCATCAATCAGTCAAGTATGACCATTTCCAGTTTACCTAAACAAGCGAATGGCCCACAGGAATTCATTAAGGTTGTCGATTCCAAGGACAAGGGCAGAGAAAAGAGGAAAATATACCTTGATGATAAAGCTGAGAAGATTGAGTTTGAGCGAGCTAGGAAGATAGGAAACATATAGCTTAGAAAAAACAATGATACCCTAGCTATAGCTTGAGCTCTCGCTATAACCCCATCGACGGCCACCCAAGCTTTTCCGACAATTGCTACAATCCAGTCTAACCGCCCTTCTTTTGTCTCGGAGAACCCCTATAAGCTACCACTCAGAACATTCTTTGCTAAGTTGAGGGAGGCTGGTTTTCATAGGTCCCTCCATGAGTATAAGCCTCCCAGACCTAAGAACGAGAACAACTTTTACACACATCAAGTTCAGGTAGGCCATCACACTGATAACTGCAAAAACCTACTCAATGCTATACAACGTCTGGTAATGGATGGAAAAATTGTTAAACTAGAGAAGGTCCCCAACACTTTGAACCTCCATACCAAATTTCAGCAATAAGTAGGGATGATCGATTCCCGCCCAAGGGCATGATCTTGCAAGACCCTCCGCCTGTGGAGGATGATGATCTTGAATATGTAATCTTTAGAATTGTTTGCTTTATTTTGTTGATCAATTTCATGTACCAAACTTTCAGCTCCATGAGCAACTTCTATTTAATTTACTTGCGTCATGTTTTGACCCAATTGATGCACACATTCATATGCACATACGCATGATGTTCTCAGTATCCGAGATACTCCACTCCATGAAATTAACATGAGTACAGATGATGGTAATCATTTCCAATAATTGCACTTTTGTTAAAAACATATGTGAGATAATAAAAGTGCTTAAAGATCATATAAAAGCTTTCGCTTAATGGTCACGTTTCTGAGAAATAAGCCTTGTCTTTCCTTGGAATAATTTAGCATCCTCACTTTCAAGCTACCAAAGAAGACAGACAGTTTTAAGCCCACCCATTTCCCACCCCCAAGCTCCAAATACCCCCTATTCGTTGGCCATCCTTGGCGTGGGGGCGTATACAATTGGTGAACCCCGACCTTTATCAAATAAACAATGTAGCCAAATCTTACACCAATGTCACCGCCAAGAAAATGACCAAACTCGCAGAGAAACACATCTTCATCTAGCACAAATTAACCCACCACAACTGGGAACGTAAAATACTGGAGTATCACAGATCTTACCCGTACAGACCGCAAGCCAATGGTGATGTAGAGGCAACTAATAAATCAACAAAGAAGATTCTTTCTAAGATGATAGCCGCTTGCAGAGATTGGGGAAAAAAGTTACCTTTCGCTATTTAGGGATATCGCACAAACATCTGTACCCCGATCGGTTAAATCTATACTCCCTGGTCTACAGAATGGAAGCGGTCTTGCTAGTTGAAATGGAAGAAAGCTCTCCAAGAAGAATCTAAATGGTCTCAGGCAGAATTTAAATCAAACGAATATGATGGATGAACAGGGTTTAAGGTCCTTAAACAAACTCCAAATGTACCAGCAGCGCATGGCTCGAATCCATAACAGCCAGGCAAAACGCCGGAAGTATCCTCTAAAATCCGAAGATCTAGTCCTAAATAGTTGAAACCCTCTACCACAGATACAAGGGGAAAAGTCAGGCCTTACCAGGAAGGACCCTACAAACCACAGACTAAAGGAACAGTCAGAACAACAAGTGAGCTAGTCAAGAAGGCGCTTTTTAAGCACCAAAACTCCCACAAACCAAACTTCTTGTAATATGGCCAACCCGGTGTCACTTAGAAGGCCAGAATGAATTAGGTGATCTAATGTGATAGCCAAACGGATACTAAGAGCCTTGGAGAATCTTCAAAGGCATGACCTAGTGCACAACAACAAGTTAGGTACTTGATACCCTTGCCAAGAGTCATAGATCCGACATTGAGGCATCTGGAATCTTCTAACATCGGGATCGAGGAGAAGTTTAGATCAAGTTAAGAAGACTGTCATAAGCACGGACAAGAGCGAGTTCATCAACCTAGTCAACCAAGACAGACTTAAGCTTTATCAAATCTAAACAAAAGAAATAAATTAGAAAAAGCGGCACAATAAAAAAATAAATGTGATAATCATCCACATTTCGGTCTTTTACTGATCACGAAAAAATTAGGGTGACACCCGATGGTTGGTATTCTGTAAACTGGCCGTGCAAAAATTAGTGGATGAGTTAATATCGCTTGCTAAATTGAAAACCCAAGAAGGGCGGTTCAGGCAAAAATTAGGGAATGACAGAAAAATAGTGAGATGTTAACTTGAAAATTTGTAAAGGCTGGTTAACACCGGGAGTTTGATTAATGGAAACGATTACCAACATCTTGTACTCAAATTAAATTCATTCGATAAAAGTGTTTTTTGTACTGAAACCTCTATGCTTGTGATTGTATGAATGCTCGACGACCAAAAGGAGAAAACATCGCAAGTAAGCTTAATTGAAGATACTTATAGCTCATCAGTGATTCAATTTAAAAATCCAGATAGACTGAAAACTTCTAGGTCTATGCAAAAGTCAGAATAAGTCTGCTGGATTGAAAACCCGAAAAGGGCAAAAATTAAGACAAGACTCGATGGCTTGAAACCTAGAGGTAGTCTATGCAAAAGTTGGAGTAAAAAAAAGACAAGAAAAAAAATAATAATAAAAATAGAAGAAAAACGAAAAGAGAAATCCGAATCTATAAATCTGGAGCTGATACCGCCGACATTTTAGCCATGCCACCGGCTGCCTGAATGAAACCGTTGATGACATGAACCGAGACACCAGCAGCATGAAACTTCCTCTGCAAATTTCAGACCTATTTGCATCAGTTCTAGCCTATAAATAACTAGTAAAGACCCTGTAATCTATTTCTAGAAGGTATGTAAGCACAAAGTTCAGATTGTATTCAAACCAAAGGCCCAAAGGCATAAACCATCCAAACATCCAAACGTCCAAACACTAAGCTTGAATAAAACCGAAATCATCCAAAATCCTAAGTCAAACATTCAAGCCTGGCATGTAAAACTGAAATCAAAAGTCAAGCAAATATAAAAGAAAATAAAGTTAGATCAGCTGGCGGATCTAGGACTGGTTGTCGTTGCCTGGCGGGTAAGACGAAGCATCCTCCTTGACAAGAAGCCAATCATCCACCTCGTCCTCATCTTCTTCCCTATCCTCTATGATTGGGATGCTACTAGATCCGGCAGCCATGGTGGAAGGGTGGCTGCCGGCCGCCATCTTTACTCCTCTACGACTTATCTCATCGGGGTTTGCTCGATCAAGATTATGTTTGCTCCTTCTCTCGAGCACGGTAGCATCTAACTGCTACTCTAACTCGCTCATGCAACATTGAAGCACTCCTGTCTCCTCCTGGTACCGCTGTTGAGCTGCATTAGTGTCCGACAAGGAAAGGGCCAAGAAATCCTACAGAAAAAAGAGCAACAGAAACCTATATCATTCGTAACATCCATACATGCATTTCATTTTATTTTAACATGGCATAATAGGGAATATACTTGAACCAGCAAGGATTGACCGATGAGCGTATCCCTAAGAGCGAAGGTATTCCTGACCAACCACTCTGCCTTACTTTGAGTAACCAATAAAATCCAAAAAGCAACCAAAAAAGGATCCATGCAAGGACTATAACATGCACATATCAATTTGACTAAGTATTACATGTGTGGTGTTGCTCGGGTAGAACTCCTAAGAATGGGTGCTCGAGTTTATATTTCTAGTGTGGAATTCACCCCTTGAGGTCATGAGCGGGAAAGAGGTCTCTAGGTGGTCCTGAGTCTCCCCTCTACAAATTTAGACCCCTTGGATCTTCCCCGACCCCGCACTCCGCTGCTCTCAAGCCTACTACACTTCTTCGAAGGCTCCTAAAATATAAGACAACAAAAAAGCCAAGCATAAGCAACCATTCTCTAACCATAACAATTGGCATGCAAATAAACACAATCCTTCCTCAAAAGACTGATGCTCCTCATGGAACATAGGGTCGCCCTCGATAACTACATCTATGCCTACCTCACCCTCTCCCTCTGGTTCTCCCTCACTAGCCTCTTCCTCCTCTTCCTCTTCTTCCTCCTCGACTTCACTCATGAGGGCACATAGAAAGTAGGAGTTGTTGGTTCTACTCATATGAACCCAAGACACTTGTAATAACCCAGCCTTTCCCCTCAATATAGTCAGCTTTATCCACCTAAGAAGTAATCACCAGGTGTGACCACCATAGGCCTGTAGGGGGGTCGACGGGCACTGGTCTCGTGCAAGTGGCAACAAACCTCCAACTCCAAACACGCTCCCCTAGGTACCACTCTAAGGATATGGGGCACTCCATCACAAACCGGAGATCATCCACTTCTTTTCGAACCCTAGCCACCTCTACAAGGTTTGACACCTTGTCAAAGGGATTGCAGATAACCTGACCAAACAAACAAGAAAACAATCAATGTAAGCAATGTGAATTCATAAATGCATTTTGTCTACTAATGTTTTGTTTGAGTGTGAAACAGGGACAAAAACCAAAGAAAATCGCATATTGAGCTCAACCGTACGCTCCTCAAAGACTACCTATAACTGGTAGGGTACTTGCTTTTTCCTCCGATACCACCACACCACCAGGCAAGGAAGTAAGAATCTAATGGTACAGTAGTTTTGAACTGGACCGATGAGAGAATATGATGCTCAAAAGCCCAAGCCTAAACAAACAAGCAAGTAATCAGTCTAAAACATCCAAAATAAAGAAAGTAGGCAAATCAAGTGAGAATAAGCAGATAATTAATTAAATGCTTTTGGGTGAAAGCATACCTACACGAGCAAGTGGCTAAGCCGAAGGGCTTTCCCCTTCTTCCTCATACCTGTGTCCAACCCGCGATAAATCTGCCCCAAGATGGTCCTAGGTCAATTCTTCCCCATAATGCTTGCTACGTCCTTAACAGCAGATATCAATTCGTAGTTAATCTTACTACTCGAAACTGGGAAGAATAACACTGTCAGCAAGGAAATCACAAAGGAGTGGACACAGGCATCTCGATCATCCTCGGGAACAACTTCAACTCCTGTCCAGTGGTTGTATAACTCTCCATATGACAACCACCCAAAGAAGGGCTTCAAACCAAATAGCTCGGCCACCCGCCTTATCACAGGCTTCTCGAGATAATACTTATCTATGTACACATCAAATTAGATCACTTCCTTCATCCATGGCAGCCCGATCACGGCCATGACATCAAAAGGAGTAACGGTTACCTCCCTGAACAAGAATGGAAGGTGTGTATGGTTTCAGACCACTTCCATGTCAAAACTATCATGGCTGATTTAGAGAGTTTCGGCATTAATAGGGGCATGATGAGGGCCAAATCCCCCAAGCCTGCGTCATTAATGGCAATCACAAGCTCGGGGTCTTTTTCCGCGATATGTAGCCACCATTTGCCAATCGTTCCCATACCTCTAGTACAGGTTAGTTCATGCAGCTGCAAAATCAGAAGTAAAGTAGATAAGTCTCCAATTCATTTTCTTCCCCCTTTTTTTTACCTTTTGGAAGCTGCTGATGGTACTTTTGCGAGCATTGGTACCATTAGCAGCATCAGCCATACCGCCAGCGGTATGGATGATGTCACTAGTGACATCACTCTGAGCAGCAGCAACATCACTATTCCCTATGCCTTTTTGTAAGGCCTGATACCGCCGGTGGCATCGCTTATGCCAGCGGTGACTTCAAACCCTACAGGTAGAACCCTATTTTGCCCCTAAAATCACCAAGAAAGGCATTAATCGAACCCGGACCATAAAAGTTGTAAAAATCAAACCTAGTATGCAATATCATTTTCTATACAATCAGTTTCATATTAATACCCCCATCATGGCAAAATTTTTAGCCTAAGGCCCGAATCAAATCTTAAACAAGGAGATTCAAGTTTTGTAGGATTACCTGGACATAGCATAGATGTTTCCTCTTCTTAGCAACCAAATTAGTGATGGGAGAATCGATTTTGTAGCCATACATCTTATCCATTGCCTTCAAACCGTGTGTAATAGGAACCAGGCAAAGTTTTAACCCTTCAATGGAAGAGTCAGGCAACCCACGGGCCTTGAAACTGCTAGACTTGCACCTAAAAATCTTCTTCATGGTTGGAGATTGAAAGGAAAGAAATTAGAGATTGTTTGGAGAAAGAGTAGCAAGAAAAAAAGTGGGCTTTGGCTTCTGAAATAGCAGAAATAGGCAAAGAAACAGTTTAATTCTATATTAAACACCCGTGCTAAATTCGAGGAGTTTAAATTAATCTAAAACTTTCCATCCATGCCGCCGTCGGCATTAGCTCAAACCGCCTGCGACATCACCCAGGGCGGCGCCGCCATCAACTCTCCAAATTTGAATTTTGAATTATATTGACCTATTAAAGACACCACGTGGCATCCATATCATTGGCAATATTGACCCAAATCATCGGCGACATCAGCTAGGCCACCGGCGACATCAAAATCTCTCCCTGCATTTTTTAGAAAATCCGATGGAATCCCAGCTCTAGCCCCGACATCCTAGGACTTCTAAAACCCTTGTACTTTTAATGATTACATTTTTACCATTGATTGAAGGGGCAAAAATATTTTCATTTCACAAAATCGATCAAGCAGTAAAAATGTCATTTAAGAACTAGGGTAATCTTTTACTTGTTACTTGTTGCAGGGACAACACTTCACGATCTCAAAGCCCAATTCCACTTGGCAAATCTCAAAGTCCAAGTTTGCTTGGCAAATTCGCAAAGCATAAGCCCAACCAAGAAGTAACCTCTCTACAAAGCATAAGCCAGACCAAGGGGCAAACCTCTCTGCAAAGCATAAGCCTGACTAAGGGACAAACCTCTCTGCGAAGCTCAAGCCCGACCAAGGGGTAACCTCTCTACAAAGCATAAGCCGACCAAGGGGCAAACCTCTATGCGAAGCATAAGTCCAACCAAGGGGCAACAAATCCACAAAGTATAAGTCCAACCAAGGGGCAACCAATCCACAAAGCATAAGTCTGAACGAGGGGCAATCGTTCCACAAAGCATAAGTCCGACCAAGGGACAACTAATCCACAAAGCATAAGTTAGACTAAAGGGCAACCAATCCACAAAGCATAAGTTCGACCAAAAGGCAACCATTCCACAAAGCATAAGTCCGACCAAGGGGCAACCAATCCACAACGCATAAGTCCGACCAAGGGGCAACCAATCCGTGAAGCTCAAACTAGCCATCCATCAGGTATCGCTCCTAAACCCTTGCTCTTTCGTGAGATTATACTAACATGTAGCAGCAGTGATCCCCTGAGGGGCAGCCTGTGAGCATGAGATTTTACAGTCCCTCTCGCGAGATAATGATGATGTATACTTGATTTTATTCCTCATAATAAAAAAAAATTTTCGAAATTTTTATTACCAATAAAAAATTCTTTACGAATTTTATTTTCAGAAAAATTCAATTCGGCGTGTCCTGTAATGCGTCCATTGGTAGCTCAGACCAATGATTTACACCCAAAAAATAATCTAGTCCAAAATACCCATTAAAAATAAAAAAAAATAAGCCTAATATCTAACTTTTTCCATCAAAATCACCTTTTTCCAGATTTCCTCTCCTTTTCCCCGATTTTCGGGCATGAATCATGCATCTTTTCAGACCTGTCAGAAAGGTGAGGCCACTAGCAGCCACACCCATATCGTCGGTGGTATCATCCATGCCGCCGGTGGCATCACTTCCATCTGCATAGCAATTGTCTGCCTTTTTTTTGCTGAAATCCGCTGGATAAATGGACCAAAGGCAATTTCCAACGGATTTTAGCCGATATAAAGGCCATTTCTCAGCCATTTGAGGGGTTGAACACTTGACACTTGAAATCTTATAGAGATTTTGAGCGTTTAGCTAGATTTAGAGGGATAAAGTATAGAAAAGGTAAGAAAAGAGGATTTAATCCATCTTTTCTTGGTTTTTCTTAACTAAACTCTCTAGTATATAGGTAGATTTTCAGGTTTAGAATAACTAAAAATAGGATTTAGAGCCTAAAATCACCCCTTATTAACCAATTCATCACTTGAGATCCCCGGAGGTGTCATACGGATCATGAAGAGGTGGATTCATGACCCTGATGTAAAAATTCTAAGTCTCATAGCTCTTTGGCTTTCATTTTACTTGTTTGTTGTGTTTTAGTTCCTGTTTGTGCTTAGTTTTGGGTTTTTGGTTGCTTTCCGGCCAAAAATAGCTATTGCAAGAAATTGAAGCCGTCTGAGGCATTTGAAGCCATCGGCAGTATCAACCATGCAGCCTACGACATCGTTGATACCCCCAGTGGCCTTATTTGCCCCCAATTGCCCTATTTTCTTGCAGGACCATTTCTTTATGGTATCCAGAATGTCATACAGCCTACCTGTGTAACTGAGATCGCCAGCAGCATCATTGATGCCGCTGACGGCCTCAGTCATACCGCCAGTAGTATGGCCTTCTATACAGCAGTTTATTTTCATTCTATTTTTGACCTAGTGTAATTTCTAAAGCTAGGATGTACAGTGCAATGATGGGAGTCCAGAACTCCCTGAAAACGGTCCAAACCCCATAATATGTGGCATTTTCACTAATAATTTGGTTAAAATAATGATTGTGTCCAAAATGGACTTTTCCCTAAAATTCATTCGAAAAATGAATTTTTCAAAGGGATCTTATATTCTAAAATCAAAATTTTTTTAGCTAACCTGGTAGCTCAAACCCAGCCAGGGGCGCTACCCCGGAACCCCGCGAGGGGCTACCGCCCCTCGACCCCATCAAGGGCGCTATGCCTTGGACCCTGGGCGGGGCTGCTAGCCCCCGACCCCGCTGCCAAGGGCGCCATTTTGTGTGATACATCTTGTATACGTGTCATATATGTGCTAACCGTTTTGTACACGTAGATTTAGGTTAGATGTATATTTAGCCTTCGGGTATTTTATTTATTGCATAGACAAATGTATAGGATTCGAAAGCCTTGCAATAATTTTAATTCCCGCATTTATTTTTAGATTACTTCAATAATTTATGTATTTACCGCTTTAAATGCTTGATAACACGAAAACAACATATAAACCGAAAACATAATAAATAGGGTGGATTAAAACCTATTAAGAAAAAATGAAATCTTTTAACTTGGCCTAATGTGAAATAGATAACAGCATTCGAACTTGGAATCTCTATTTTAAGGTTTGGTCTAACCACCCAGTGGGAATATCGTACCCAAACTTCCCGGTTGAGCTGAACCGGGTGGCGTCTCTATTTTAAAATACAGGATTTCAAGTCTCGTATCCCTTAACATGCAAATTGGACTTTAATCCAACATCAATATCAATTTTACCAATCCATCTTTTCATTACGCTAAAATGAGGATCAATCCCTCGGCTAGCTTCACAATGCTTGCTATTTCCCCTTGTGTTATGCATCTAACGCGGTCCATGTGGGAAAAAGGTCATCCGCTCACAGTGGCGACTCTGCTGGGGATTGACCTCTTTAAACTTGAACTTAAAATTTTTGATAAGTTTAAAGGATTTTGATGATGTATTGAAATCATTGGCCAAATTAAAAACTTCATTCTTTTTTATGACATTTTATCCTTACGCGTGTAGATAGTTCGGTAATTTTTAGATGCCCCATTTTTACCCGAGAAACTCACAAAAGTATCACTCATGCCTTGTTTGGAATCGTGGATGCCTGGTGGGTGGATCACTTATTTTAACTAACACGTGAACCCCTGTGATCGCACCTATTTGAGGAGTGGTTGAGTAACGTGGAATGAAGGTAAATGAGAACCTTCTACATCAACAACTCTATACCAAAGCCGCACTAGAAAAAGCCTTAGCACTTCATTCCCTTAGGACTACCAAAACAAAAAAAATAATTGGGACGCACTTCTTTCACCATTTTCGGTGAAGAAGCTAAACCTCCATCCTTTCTAAAGAGGCATTACGTGGGAGTCATAAGGTCAGAAGAGGGACACTTTGTGTGCTACTTGGTATGTGCTCATGCATCATCCATGCATCGGCTTTCAAAGCCAAAACTCAACTTACCCTTACCTATCTCCATTCATGGAAGAGGCTTAGCAACATCTATAAGACTTCTTTTGTACCCATGTTGAGTTACAAGACATCACTATACGTGACGAGGAGTGCAAATGTCCCACATATGTTGGAGGGATAAGAAGCTACATCAACACTCTACGTGTAGCCATACAAATCATGCATCGCTTCCCAAGAACAAAAAGCATGCATGCCATCCATAAACCTTCACAACCCATTCATGGTCTGACCTATAGTTTATGATCCTGAATAGTCTTGTTCCCAAATCCGGACCTTCGCAACCAACCATGGCTCTCCCTCATGATGATGACCTTACCTTGATCGAGGACCAAGCTAGTTCCACCCCTACCATGGGAACAGTTCCTCCACCATCTCTAAGCACAGAAATTGCCACCGCCATGACCAAATTTATCTGTTCGGATCTCTTCCATGGCACTATTCAGGAATAAATCTGGGCAATAATGCAGTTATCTGTCGGGTGAACCCTAGCAAGTAGAACATCGGTTGGATTTCAGAATCAGACTGTTAGACTCAGTATCAAAATGGATTTGTTTGGAATGGTTTGGACTAGGTTCTATTTAGCCCAAGGGGGCACAACGAGTTTGGTTTCCTCAACTTCCCTTCCAGTCAGTTCCGACCCAGCCTCAGCCTAGTCTATTCCAACTCAGTCATACCGTGACCCAATTAGCTTTCTCTTTCTTACCTCAAAGCCCAAGGCCTATGGCCCAAAGCTCAATCCTTCTCCCATTTCTTGATGATTTTACCCATCAATTCTTAGCTCTCCCTAGGGGATTGGCCCGACCAATAGTACCTCTACCACTTTTTACTCCAAGTTCTCCTCAGTTTATCACGGCACCTCAAGGGATGACCTACCATCAAAACCTTTTCAATGATGAACTAATGTTTGGTCCCCAACTTGATCAACCAGGTCATACAATCTCTGGGCGTGACACCCGAAGCCATGCATCACAATGACCAGGTCATACAACCTCTAGGAATGCCATATAAGGTGGAAGTTTTTTAGCGCCAACTGGTGACAGCAAATCAAAAAGAAAGGGAGCCCTAAGGAAACAGTGGTCTGGCTTCTAAGGGTTCTAGCATACACCAGGCGGAAGGCAGTAATGAACCAAGAACATTGTCATCTCAAGCTAAGGAAAGCCAAAAGGCCTCTCAAGAATTGGTCACAACTGCCATTGTAAACCCTTGGATTTTACCCCTCAATGTGATCTTCACCAGATTAAGAATGGTCAATCTCCTCAAATCCGTTCGCGAGTACAGGCACTCGGTGGAAGATGATGGGTGCTGAATCTTGGCCCAAGCCATACATCGTTTGGTGGAGGAAGGAAAGATAGTCGAGCCGGATAGAATGCCTGGCATTATAAAGTTCGTCAACTGGGCAAATATGACCATTTTTGGTTTACCTAAACAAGTTAATGGCCCACAGGAACTCATTAAGGTTGTTGGTTCCAAGGACAAGGCTGGAGGAAAGATGAATATTTACCTTGACGATAAAGCTGAGAAGATTAAGTTTGAGTGAGCTAGGAAGATAGAAAAAGTATGGCTTAGAAAAACCAATGATACCCCAGCTATAGCTCGAGCTCTCGCTACAGCCCTATCAACGGCCACCCAAGCTTTTCCGACAATTGTTGTAGTCCAATCTAAGCACCCTCCATTTTTCCCGAAGAACCCCTATAAGCTACCACTCAGAACAATCTTTGCTCAGTTAAGGGAGCCTAGTTTTCTCAGGTCCCTCCATGAGTATAAGCCAACCAGACTTGAGTACAAGAAGAACTTTTGCACGTATCATATTCAGGTAGGCCATCACACTGATAACTACAGAAACCTACTCAATGCCATACAACGTCTGGCGAGGGATGGAAACATTATTGAACCAAAGAAGGCCCCCAGCACTTTGAACCCCCTACCAAATTTAAGTGATATGTAGGGATGATTAATTCCTGCCCAAAGGCATGATCTTGCAAGACCCTCCGCCTGTGGAGGATGATGATCTTTAATATGTAATCTTTAGATTTGTTTGCTTTATTTTGTTGAACAATTTCATGTACCAAACTTTCAGCTCCATGAGTAACTTCTATTTAATTTACTTGCTTCATGTTTTGACCCAATTGATGCACACATTCACATGAACATACGCATGATGTTCTCAATATCCGAGATACTCCACTCTAAGAAATTAACACGAGTACAGATGGTGTTAATCATTTCCAATAGTTACACTTCCGTTAAAAACATATGTGAGATAATAAAAGTTCTTAAAGATTACGATAATGCTTTCGCTTAATGGACACATTTCTGAGAAATAAGCCTGGTCTTTCCTTGGAATAATTCAGCAACCTCACCTTTAAGCTACCAAAGAAGACAGAAACTTTTAAGCCCACCCATTTCCCACCCCCAAACTTCAAATAGCCCCTGCTCGTTGGCCATCCTTAGCGTGGGGGCATATATGATTGGTGAACCCCGACCTCCATCAAATAAACACCATAGCCAAATCTTACACCAATGTCACCGCCAAGAAAATGACCAAACTCGTAGAGAAATGCATCTTCACCTAGCATGAATTAACCTACCATAAGCACCACAAGCAACGAAGATTAGATTCAAGGGGATGTAAAATACAGGCGCATCACGGATTTTCCCCATATAGATCGCAAGCCAATGGTGCTATTGAGGCAACTAATAAATCAGCAAAGAAGATTCTTTCTAAGATGATAGCCGCTTGCAGATATTGGGCAAAAAAGTTACTTTTCGCTATTTGGGGATATTGCACAAATATCTGTACCCAGACCTATTAAACCCCGTCCTCCCTGGTGTACGGAATGGAAGCGGTCTTGCCAGTTGAAATGCCAGAAAACTCTCTAGGGAGAATCTAAATGGACTCAGGTGGAATTTAAAGGAATCGAATATGATGGATGAATAGGGGTTAAGGGCCTTAGACAAACGCCAAATGTACCAGCAGTGCATGGCTTTAATCCATAATAGCCAGGATAAATGCCAGAAGTTTCCCCTAAAATCCGGAGATCTAGTCCTAAGCAGTTGAATCCCTCCACCATCAATACAAGGGGCAAAGTCGGGCCTTACTAGGAAGGACCCTAAAAACCACAGACTAAAGGAGCAATCAGAACAGCAAGCAAGCCAGTCAAGAAGGCACTTTTCAAGCACCAAAACTCCACAAACCAAACTTCTTGTAATGTGATTAACCTGGTGTCACTTGGAAGGTTAGAATGAATTGGGTGATCCAATGTGATAGCCAAACGGATACTAAGAGCCTTGAAGAATCTGTAAAGGCATGACTGAGCGCACAATAGCAAGTCAGGTACTTGATACCCTCGCTAAGAGTTGTAGATCCAACATTGAGGCATCTGGAATCTTCCAATGCCGGCATTGAGGAGAAGTTTAGATCAAGTTAAGAAGACTGTCGTGTGGTTAAAGACGATACTGAATGAATGGGGCAATCAAGGTCATGAGCATGGACAAGACCGAGTTCAGCGACCTAGTCAACCAAGACAGACTTAAGCATTATCAGATCTAAACAAAAGAAATAAATCAGAAAAAGCACCACAACAAAAAAATAAATGTGATAATTACCCGCTTTTCGATTTTTTACTGATAGGGCAAAAATTAAGGTGACACCCGATGGTCGATATTCTGCAAACTGGCCGTGCAAAAATTAGGGGAAGAGTCAATATCTCCCACTGAATTAAAACCCCGAGAACGGCGGTTCAAGCAAAAATTAGGGCACGAGAGAAAAACAACGAGATGTTTACTTGAAAATCTGTAAAGGCTAACACCAGGAGTTTGATTAATGGAAATGATTACCAATATCTTGTACTCAAATTAAATTCATTCAATAAAAGTGTTTTTTGCTGAAACCTCTATGCTTATGATTGTATGAATGCCTAGTCCCTATAATCTATTTCTTGAAGGTATGCAAGCACAAAGTTTAGATCCTATTCAAACCAAAGGCCCAAAGGCACTTCCATCCAAACATCCAAACATCTAAACACTAAGCCAAAATAAAACTGAAATCATCCAAAATCTGAAATCAAACATTCAAGCCCAATTTATCAAAGGCATGCAAAACCACAATCAAAAGTCAAGCAAAAATAAAAGAAAATGAAGTCAGATCAGCAGGCAAATCTAGGACTGGTTACCATCGCCAAGCAGGTAAGATGAAGCATCCTCCTCGCCGAGAAGCCAATCATTAACCTTGTCCTCATCTTCTTCCCTATCCTCTATGATTGGGATGCTGCTAGATTCGGCATCCATTGTGGAAGGACGGCAGCCGGCTGCCATCTTTACTCCTCTACGAGTTATTGCACTGGGGTTTGCTTGATCAAGATTATGTTTGCTCCTTCTCTTGAGCACGGTAGCATCTAACTACTGCTCCAAGTCACTCACATGACATAGAAGCACTCCTGTCTCCTCCTGGTTCCACTGTTGTGCCGCATTGGCATCGGACAAGGAAAGGGCTAAGAAATCCTACAGAAAAAAGAGCAACAGAAACCCATATCATTCGTAACATCTGTACATGCATTTCATTTAATTTTAAAATGGCATAACAGGGAATATACCTGAACTAGTAAGGATTGACCGATGATCGTATCCCTAAGAGTGAAGGCATTCCCGGCCAACCACTCTGCCTCACTTTGACTAACCTGTAAAATCTAAAAAGCAATAAGAAAAGGATCCACACAAGGGCTATAACATGCACATATTAATTCAACCAAGTCTTACATGTGTGGTGTCGCTTAGGTAGAACTCTAAAGAATGGGTGCTCGAGTTTATATTTCTAGTATGGAATTCACCCCTTGAGTTCATGAGCGGGAAAGAGGTCTCTAAGGCGGTCCTGAGTCTCCCCTCTATGAATTTAGACCCCTCGGGTCTTTCCCGGCCTCGCACTTCATTGCTCTCAAGCCTACTGCGCTTCTTTGAAGGCTCTTGAAATAAAGACAACACAAACGCCAAGCATAAGCAACCATTCTCTAACCCAAACAATTGGCATGCAAATAAACATAATCCTACCTCAAAAGAGTGATGCTCCTCATGGAACATAGGCTCACCCTCGCCAACCACATCCGTGCCTACCTCACCCTCTCCCTTGGGTTCTCCCTCACCAGCCTCTTCCTCCTCTTCTTCACTCACTATATCCTTAAGTCTCTTCTTCTCCTCCTCCCTCTTCTTCTTAAGATGGTACTCAAGCGTGTCATTCTTATTAACATGAGGGCATATAGGAAGTAGGCGTTGTTGGTGCTGCTCATATGAACCCGGGACACTCATAATAACCTTGTCGTTCCCTTCAATAGAGTTGGCTTTATCCACCTCAGAAGTAATCACCAGGTGTGGCCACCATAGGCCTGTAGTAGGGTCCGCGGGCACTAGCCTAGCAAAAGTGGCAACAAACCTCCAACTCCGAACACACTCTCCTAGGTACCACTTTAAGGATACGAGGAACTCCATTATAAATAGGCGATCATCCACTTCCTTCCGAACCCTACCCACCACCACAAGGTTTGACACCTTGTCAAAGGGATCGCTGATAACATGACCAAATAAATAAGCAAGCAATCAATGTAAGCAATGTGAATTCATAAATGCATTTTATCTACTAATGTTTTGTTTGAGTGTGAAATAGGGACAAAAACCAAAGAAAATCGCATATCGAGCTTAACCGTATGCTCCTCAAAGACTCCCTATAACTGGTAGGGTACTTGCTTTTTCCTCCAATGCCACCACATCACAAGGCAAGGAAGAGAGAATCTGCTGGTACAATGGTTTTGAATTGGACCGGCGAGAGAATCTGATGCTCAAAATCCCAAGCCTTCACAAATAAGTAATTAATCAGTCTAAAACATCCAAAATAAATAAAGTAGGCAAATCAAGGGAGAATACGCTGAGAATCAATTAAATGCTTTTAGGAGAAAGCATACCTGCACGAGAAGTGGCTAAGTCGAAGGGCTTTCCCCTTCTTCCTCGCACTCTTGTCCAGCCCGCGGTAAATCTGCCCCAAGATGGCCCTAGGCTAATTCTTCCCCTTGATGCTTGCTTCGTCCTCAATAGCGGATATAAATCCATAGTTAATCTTACTACTTGAGACTAGGAAGAGTAATATTATCAGCAAGGAAATCATAAAGGAGCAGACACAAGCATCTCGATCATCCTCAGGAACCACTCCAATTCCCATCTAGTGCTTGTACAACTCTCCATATGGCAACCTCCCCGAGAAGGGCTTCAAACCAAATAGCTCGATCACCCACCTTGTCACAGGCTTCTCGAGATAATACTTATCTATATACACGTCGAAATGGATCACTTCCTTTATCTATAGTAACCCGGTCATGGCCATGACATCGAAAGAAGTAATGGTTACCTCCCCGAATAAGAAATGGAAGGTGTGTGTGGTTTCAGACCACTTCTCTATCAAAGCAGTCAAGTGAGTGAGAGAGTTTCGGCATTAACAGGGGCATGATATGGGCTAAACCCCCAAAGCCCATGTCATCAATGGCAATCATATGCTCGGGGTCTTTTTCCACGATATATAGCCACCATTCGCAATCGTTCCCATACCTATGGTACAGGTTAGTTCATGTGGCTGCAAAATCAGAAGTGAAATAGATAAGTCTCTAGTTCATTTTCTTCCCCCTTTTTTACCTTTTAGAAGCTACTAATGCTGCTTCTACAAGTAGTGATGCTATCAACGACATCAGCCATACCATTAGTGGTATTGATGATGTCACTAGCAACATCGCTGTAAGCAGCAGGGACATCACTTTTCCCTAGGCCTTTTTGCAAGGCCTGATGCCACTGGTGATAATGCTTATACAGCTAGCGACATCAAACCCTATGGGTAGAATCTCTTTTTGCCCCCAAAATCACCAAGAATGCAATTAATCAAACCCGAAACACAAAAGCAGTAAATATCAAACCTATAGTATGCAATATCGGTTTCTATACAATCAGTTTCATACTTATAACCCCCATCATGGCAAAATTTCGAGCCTAAGGCCGGAATCAAATCTTAAACGACGAGATTCAAGTTTTTTAGGATTAGCTGGACATAGCAGAGATGTTTCCTCTTCTCAGGAACCAAAACAATGATGGGAGAATCAATTTTGTAGCCATACATCTTATCCGTCGCCTTCAAGCTGTATCCAACAGGAACCGGGTAAAGTTTTAACCCTTCAATGGGAGAGTTAGGCAATCCATAGGCCTCAGAACTGCTAGACTTGTGGCTAAAAATTTTCTTCATGGTTGGGGATTGAAAGTAAAGAAATCAAAGATTGTTTGGAGAAAGAGTAGAGAGAAAAAAAAAATGGGCTTTAGCTTCTGAAATTGCAGAAATAGGCTTAGAAGGAGTTTAATTCCATATTAAACACCCTCGCAGAATTTAAGGAGTTTAAATTAATCTGAAACTGTCCATCCATGCCGCCCCCGATATCAGCTCAAATTGCCAGCGACATCACCCAGGCCGCCGCCGGCATCAACTCTCCAAATTTGAATTTTGAATTATTTTGACTGGTCAAAGGCACCACATGGCATCCATATCGCTGGCGGTATTAACCCAGATTATCGGCAGCATCAGCCAGGCTATTGGCGACATCAAAATCTCTCCCTGCATCTTTCAGCAAATCCAATGGAATCCCGGCTCCAGCCCTGACATCCCAGGACTTTCTAAACCCTCATACTTTTAATGATTACATTTTTACTATTGATCGAAGGAACAAAAATATTTTTGTTTCACAAAATCGATCAAATAAAAAACTTCATTTAGGAACCAGTCTGATCTTTTACTCATCACTTATTGCAGGGACAGCACTTCGCGATCTCAAAGCCCAAGCCCGCTTGGCAAATCTCAAAGTCAAAGTCCACTTGCCGAATCCACAAAGCATAAGCCCAACCAAGGGGCAACCTCTCTACAAATCATAAGCCCGACCAAGAAGTAAACCTCTCAGTGAAGCATAAGCCCAACTAAGGGGCAAACCTCTCTATAAAGCTCAAGCCCAACCAAGGGGCAAACTCTCTATAAAGCGTGAGCCCGACCAAGTGTTAAACCTCTCCGCGAAGCATAAGTCCAACCAAGGGGCAATCATTCCACAAAGCATAAGTTCAACCAAGGGGTAACCAATCCACAAAGTATAAGTCCAACCAAGGGGCAACTGATCCACAAAGGATAAGTCCGATAAAGGGACAACCGTTCCATTAAGCATAAGTCCGACCAAGGGGCAACCAATCCAGAAAGCATAAGTCCAACCAAGGGGCAACCATTCCGCAAAGCATAAGTCCGACCAAAGGGCAACCGTTCCACAAACCATAAATCTGACCAAGGGGCAACCAATCCATAAAGTATAAGTCCGACCAAAGGGCAACCATTCCACAGAGCATAAGTCCGACCAAGGGGTAACCAATTCACAAATCATAAGTCCGACCAAGGGGCAACCAATCCACAAAGAATAAGTCCGACCTAGGGGCAACCAATCCGCAAAGCTCAAACCAGCCATCCATCAGTTATCGTGAGATCATACTGACATGTGGCAGTAGTGATACCTCAGGGGTCAGCCTGTGAGCACCAGATTTTGCAGTCCCTCTCACGAGACAATGATGACGTATACCCAATTTTATTCCACATATCGAAAATTCTTTTTTGGAATTTTTATTAGGGATATAAAATTCTTTACGAATTTTATTTCAGAAAAATTCAGTTCAGCGTATCCGATAATACGTCCGGTGGTAGCTCAGACTGATGATTTACACCTTAAAAAATAATGTAGTCCAAAATACCAATTAAAAATCAAAAAATAAGCCTAATATCTAAGTTTTTTCGTCAAAATCACCTTTTGCCGGATTTGCTCTCCTTTTCCCTGATTTCAGGCATGAATCGTGCATCTTTTCAGATGTGACAGAAAGGTGAGGCTACCGGCGGCCTCACCTATACTGCCGGTGGTATCATCCATGCCAGCGATGGCATCACTTCCATCTGTAGAATAGATGTCTGCCTTTTTTGCTGAAATCCGCCGGATAAATGGACCAAAGGTAATTTCCAACGGATTTTAGCCTATATAAAGGCCATTTGTCAGCCATTTGAGGGGTTGAACACTTAACACTTGAAATGTCATAGAGATTTTGAGCATTTAGCTAGATTTAGTGGGATAAAGTATAGAAAAGGTAAGAAAAGAGGATTTAATCCATCTTTTCTTGGTTTTTCTTAATTGAACTCTCTGGTATTTAGGTAGATTTTCATGTTTAGAATAACTAAAAATAGGATTTAGAGCCTAAAATCACCCCTTATTAACCAAATCATCACTTGAGCTCCCCGAAGGTGTCATACGGATCATAAAGAGGTGGATTCACGGCCCCGAGGTAAAAATTCTAAGTCTCATAGCTCTTTGGCTTTCATTTTACTTGTTTGTTATGTTTTAGTTGCCGTTTGTGCTTAGTTTTGGGTTTTTGGTCGCTTTCAGGCCAAAAATTGTTGCTGCAAGAAACTAAAGCCGCCTGAGGTATCAACCATACCGCCAGTGGCATCGTTGAAACCGCTCGTGGCGTGATTTACCCCCAGTAGCCCCATTTTCTTATAGGACCCTTTCTTTATGGTATCCAGAATGTCATACAGCCTGCCTGTGTAACTGAGATCGCCAGCATCATCATTGAACCACCGGCGGCCTTAGCCATACCGCCGGCGGTATGGCCTTCTGGACAGTAGTTTATTTTTGTTTTATTTCCGACCTAGTTTAATTTCTGAAGCAAGGATGTACAATGTAATGACGGGAGTTCAGAACTCCCCGAAAATGATCCAAACCCCATAACATGTAGCATTTTCACTAATAATTTGGTTAAAATAACGATCGTGTCCAAAATGGACTTTTCCCTAAAATTCTTTCGCAAAATGAATTTTTCAAAGTGAACTTATATTCTAAAATCATAAATTTTTGAGCTAACCTGACCCCAGACACCGTCCGAGGCACTGCCCCAGAACCCCGTGAGGGGCTACCACCCCTCGACCCAATCAAGGGCGCTGCCTCTCGACCCCACGCAGGGCAGTCCCCCCCGACCTCACTGTCGGTGGTGCCATTTTGTGTGATATACCTTGTATATGTGCCGTAATTATGCTAACCGTTTTGTGCAGGTAGATTTAGGTTAGATGTATGTTAGGCCTTCGGGTATTTTATTTATTACATAGACAAAATGTATAGGATTCGAAAGCCTTACAATAATTTTAATTCCCGTATTTATTTCTGGATTACTGTAATGATATATTTATTTACCGCTTTGAATGCTTGATAGTACAAAAACAACATATAAACCGAAAACACAATAAATAACATGGATTAAAACATATTAAGAAACAATGAAATCTTTTAACTTTGCCTAATGTAAAATAGATAACATCATCCGAACTTGGAATCTCTGTTTTAAGGTACGATCTAACCACCTGGTGGGAATATCATACCCAAATTTCTTGGTTGAGCTAAATCGGGTGGCGACTTGTAACCCTTAACATGCAAATTGGACTTAAATTCAACATCAACATCAATTTCATCAATATATCTTTTTATAACGCTGAAATGAGGATCAACCCCTCGGCTTGCTTCATAGCGCTCTTTATTTCCCCTTGTGCTATGCATCTCACACGGTCCCTGCGGGAAAAAAGGGCATCCACTCACAAGCAGAAGATAGCTATACCTTCCCTATTAATTTATTCTAGAAGAAATTCCCTTAGTATTCTGTTCTAAGTAAATAGGTCTTTCGATGAATTACTTTTAGGAATCAGAACGACTAAGTGAATAAGAGAGCACGAGAGGGATTATTAAATTCAGAACGAAAAATAATGGAGGAGGAGGCTTCTATTTATAGTGGTTAGGAATTATTCAAAGAACAATAAAGACCATAACCTCAACCAATCAGAAATAAAATAAAAAGGGCAAACTTGTATTTTAATTAAACCCTAGAAGATTTGAAAACTAACTCAAATACTAGGAGCTTGCTTAGGGCACAAGCTACTAGTTTGACTAGGAGATTGCTAGGCCCGTGAGCAGCGTAGTCCACCATGGGTTGTGCTTCACATAGTGCGCTGCGGCCCACAGCACAAGCCCATAAGGGTTGCGTGCCTGTACAGCCATTTGAGCTTGCGCAGCATGCAAGCGGGCTGGTTCTTGTAGCCCGCTTCTGCGTGCCCTATGGGCCACATACAACACTATTCCAAATAGTGTTGCCATGTGGCCTATATGCAGGTCTTTTATTTACTGTCCTGCAGTACATTTTCTTACCCACTTACGTAGATTTATCCAACATCCAATATTAATAAATCCAACTAAGTTCAGCCCATTATTCCCTTTATTTATTTTATCCTCCTCATTATTTATCAGGCTCATTGGTCCAACTAATGAATATTGGTCTAACTAATTTGTTATGGTCTAACCATATTTCCTTGCTCTTCTACATTAGACCTAGTCTAACGGATCTTTACATAGCTCGGTCGTAACTCAAAGTGTGTGACCTTATAGGATCCCGTAATATCGAGCTGTAAAAAGTTTAACCTGGGTCAATCCGTTTTAAGAGTTGACCGGTTTGGAGCTCTAAACCGTTCATGGACTCTAATTACTTTGATCGGTTATAGTGGCACTCTAGCAAAGGCATATGACCCCTCAATATTTGGAACATCACGTGGATTATGAATTAATCCCGGTTCTGCAATAGTTTCAATACAATTCACTCCTTCTATCAATTGTTAAGTACCATCTGGTTTCTAGGACTCGATTTAAGTGTTAGTCCACTAGTAGCTATAATAGCTACCCCGGTAGTTTAGTCTTGTTGCCGAAGTACACTACTCAACCATTTAATGTGTTGATCAGGATCCCATCCTATCAACTCATACTCTAATCAGAGTTTTACGAGTGTGTCACTTCTAACAAGTGGCCAAGGTACATATCCCTTATATTGCTATAGTGGAGTGATAGATTCCATCTTGACTACTCAGCTTACCAATGGACATACATCAACTATACCCGTAATTATCCATATCATCCAATCTATAGAATGTATAGGTATAATCCAAAGTGTAGCAACATCTGAACAAGGTAACTAGTATCTCAGGTCTAAGGATATTTGTATTGCTATTGCAATGAGACAATTAAAACACAAACACATAATATAGATTATTGAGTGTTGTCTCATAGCGGTCTCTAATGTATCTCCCCGAATACATTCATGTGTTAACCCATGGTACCACCCTCTAGCACTGGATATATGCTACTCTAAATCAAATTCAAGAGGTATGATGACACATGCTAGTCTATCCGCATTCATCAATGTCCAGTCTTAATGATACTACGACTAGGGATATTTAGACAAATCATAATTGCACACGAATCAGTTCTCACCAACATAGTCTCACTATGCCCTTTTAATTCATGCTGTGATTATGTCATGGACTTTTGCAAACACATTAATGAATATATTGTAAACCTGTCATAATATATTTTCACAGTCATTGATATAACAAAAGAATGCCTTTATTAATATAACTTTTTTGTAAAAATAAAACAAACTAAGATATATCGTCGTAAATTGCCTCTAGGGCATACATCATATCTAACAATCTCCCACTTGCACTAGATCCAATTAGCTACATGTCGTAAGCCATAACTATTAAGATGCTAGTCATGCTTAATCTGTGTGAAAGGCTTAGTCAGACCATCCGTCAGGTTCTGATCCGTGGGTACATATTCCATCTTTATATCCTTATCTCTTATCATATCTTGAACTATAAGATATTTTCTATGTACATGTCCGTTTCTCTGACAAGACTATGGTTCTTTTGCCTGAGCAATAGCCCCAGTGTTATCATAATATATTACTATTGGATCCTCACATTTAGACACCACACCGAGATCACCAATAAATCTCTTTATCCAGATAGCTTGTTTTGCTGCTTTTAAAGTAGTAGTGTACTCAGATTCAGTGGTTGAATTGGCAATAGTATCCTATTTGGAATTCTTCCAAACAACCGCCCCTCAATTTAACATAAACATGTAACCTAATTGTGACTTGTAGTCATCTCTGTCAGATTGAAAACTTGCATCAGTGAATCCCTTTACTATGAATTCACCTCCTCTATATACTAAGAACATTTCCTTAGTCCTTCTCAAGTACTTAAGGATATTCTTAATGGCCTTCTAGTGCTTCTCACCTAGATTAGATTGAAATCTGCTTGTGATGCTCAATGCGTGTAAGACATCAGGCCGTGTACATACCATACCATACGTGATAGATCCTATTGTGAATCTATAGGGTATTTCATTCATGTGCAATCTCTCCTCTTATATCCTCGAACACTCAGATTTAGAAAGGTTGAACCTAGTTAATACCTTATCTATGTATGTATCTTGGGAAAGACCTAGCAGCCTCTTTGATCTATCTGTATAGATCTTTATACCTAGTATATATGCTGCTTCTCTAAAGTCTTTCATGGAGAACTTTCTTGACAACTACGACTTAACCATTTAAAGAAGAGAAATGTCATTTCCTATTAACAGTGTGTCATCAACATATAGCACAAGTAAAATGACTACACTCCCACTAACTTTCTTGTATACATAAGGCTCATAAGCATTTGATATAAAATCTAACTCTTTAATCGTATCATCAAACCCTATATTCCAACTCCTAGATGCTTGCTTAAGTCATTAAATGGATCTTTGCAGCTTGCATACTTTCAAGCCATTCTGATATGTAAAACCCTCAGATTGTATCATATACATATTCCGATCCAAGTTTCCATTTAGGAAAGTGGTTTTAACATCCATCTACCAGATCTTATAATCATAATGAACATCATTGGCCAAGAGTGTCCTTATGGATTTAAGCATGGCTATTGGTGAAAAGGGTTCATCATAGTCAGTTCCTTCTCTTTAACTATAGCCTTTTGGCACCATCCTTGCCTTATAGGTGATCACATTACCATCCATGTCGGTTTTCTTCTTGAAAATCCATTTGTAACCTATAGGTCTAACCTCATCAGGTGCATCGACCAATTCCTATACTTGGTTTTCATACATGAAATCCATTTTTGATTTCATGGTTTTTAACCTTTTATCAGAGTCTGAGCACTCCATTACTTCCTTGTAGGTCTTAGGTTCATCATCCTCCATTAGAAAGATTTGTTTATCATCTGTGATGAAAAACCTATATCTTTCAGGAGCATTGGGAACCCTACCAGATCTATGCAATGGTTGTTGTATAACAGGTTATACCTCGATCACATTTTGTTGTGTATCAGGCATAGGAATTATCAGTTGATCATCTTGTTCACCTACTTGAACCTCAAATTCAAGGCTGCTCCCACTAGCTTTTACAAGCAAGTGTTCCTTCTCAAGGAACTAAACGATCCTAGAAACAAACACCTTTTATTCCTTAGGACCATAAAAGGTATATCCTAATGTCTCTTTAGGATAACCTATGAACAAGCATTTGTCAGCCCTAGCTCCCAGCTTGTCTGACATTGTCCTTTTAACATAGGCAGGACATCCCCAAACTCTCAGGTGAGAAATAGAGGGTTTCTTACCACACCACCTTTTGTATGGTGTTGTATCAACTGATTTTGAGGGACGATTTAGTATATAAACTGCGCTCTCAAGTGCATATCCCCAAAAGGATTTACTGAGACTTTCTTGGCTCACCATGGACTGAACCATGTCTAACAAAGTTCTATTCCTCCTCTCAGACACACCATTTTGCTAAGGAGTATAAGGAGGGGTCTATTAGGGTAATATTCCATTATCCCTTAGATAATCTTGAAACTCTTGGCTTAAATATTCTCCACCTTGATCTGACTGTAGTGCCTTAAGATTCTTTCCAAGTTGTTTCTCAACTTCATTCTTATAGTCTTTGAACTCTTCAAAACTGTATGATTTATGCCTCACAAGGTACAAATACCCATATCATGAGTAATCATCGATAAAAGATATGAAGTAGATGTATCCTTCATGCGCTTGCACATTTATTGGACCACATACATCTGTGTGTATTATTTCCAATGTACTTGTGGCACGTTTCCCTTTACCTTTAAAAGGTTTCTTTGTCATTTTGCCTAATAAATAAGGTTTGCATGTCCTATAAGACTCCCAGTCTATTAGGCCCAAGTCACCTCCTTTATGTAACTTAGTTAAGCGGCTTTCATCTATATGGCCTAAACAACAATGCCATAAGTAGGATGATTTGTCTTTATCTAATTTCAATCTCTTAGCATCATTCATATTAAAAATTTCAGCTTTAGTAGTTAAAACATATATGCCATTAATCAAAACTCCATTGCCATAAAGAACACTATTTTTACGAATTTGACAGTCTTTATTATTAAATAAAACTTCAAATCCTTCTGCTACTAAATACGCAACAAAAATAATATTCTTAGTAACAACCAGAATATAATAGCATTTATTTAATTCTAAAATTAGGCCACTTGGCAATTTGAGACTATATGTTCATACAGGTGATCCAGCAACCCGTGATCTATTTCCAACTCGTAGGTCCAACTCTCCTTTAGCCAGACTTCTGCGGTTCCATAACCCCTGCACAAAAGTATAGATATGAGTACCACATTCAGTATCCAATACCTATGTAGACTCATAAGGAATTGTAGTTAAATTTTCAATCATGAACATACCTGAAGTAGTTCCCTTCTCAGGGCTCTTCTTCACATGCTCAAAGACAAGTGCCTTGCAATCCCTTTTCCAGTGTCCTAGTTTTCCACACTGGAAACATGCAGATCCTTTTTTATTTTTATATTTGTTACTGATCTTTTTCTTAGCCTTCAGCCCCTTCTTTTTCTAGGTCTTACCCTTTGAAGGTTTGGTTTTCTCAACCAGCAGTAGATTTTTCTGATCCTGCTTGATCTTAGGTTCTACTATTTTCAGCATGTTGATCAATTTTGGGATTGCCGTATTAATCTTGTTCATGAAATAATTAGTCATAAACTATGATAAATATTAGTGAGCAAAGTCAAAATGAGATCTATGCTCAACTCATGATCCATGACAAAACCTAATCGACCAAGCTTCTCGACATGGCCAAGAAGTTTTAAAACATGCAGAGATGTTGAAGCACCAGCTTACATCTTAGTACCAAACAAAAGTCTCAATGTCTTAAACCTCTCGGTCCTTGCTTGCTCAGAAAAAAGTTCCTGAAGATGGAGAATCATGGTATCGAGATCCATATTTTCATGTTGTTTCTAAAGCTCAGGATTCATAGTTCCCAACATTAAACATTTTATGGATTCATAATCTTTCTTATGCTTCTTCCACACCTCATGTTCCTCATGATCGCCAGTATCAGGTTCATCAGGAAGGGGCTCATCTAAAATATAAGCCAGGCCTTCGCCTCCAAGCACTATCCTCACCGTCTTGAACCAATCAGTAAAATTGGTACCATCCAATTTGTTCTCAAGAATAGTGCGAAAGTTTATGTTTATTGTCATATTCAACCTAGACATAAGAAAGGAATTATTGCTTTAGACTTAGTTCTTGTACATGCATTTAATTTAAGGTCTTTTAATTAAATACACATTCCTACTATTTTATCAAGGTTCAATTCAAAAACATAATAGCCCCTTCTATTGTCGTTCGGGAAACATGGTCTAACCATTCTTCTTAGTAGGTAGCATCTATAACTCATTTAAGCTAACCCCCGCTATCACGGGTCAAGCTAACTTGAATAGCTATAGGAGGATCTAGTCCATTTGCATCTAATGCAATTGCTAATCCATTTGAGTTCTAACCAATGGATGTGCATAACCAATTATATGACTCCTCAAATGATGCCTCCAGCCCAGCATTAGCTCTGATTTTACGAACAACTAACCTAGTCCAGTTAAGACTTAACCCTAACTCAAATCATATAAACATACGATGTTAAAGAATAAGCATGCTTTGCGTGAGCAATTCATTCAATGAAAAGACCTAGAATCACAATTTGATTTTTAGGAAGGCTAATTTTGTCTTAATATTTCAGTGGGGATTTATTGGTGCAACCTGTCTCACCTAATCTAGGACTTATATATGGACATGGTTATGAAACTATAGCTAATTCTGGGCTAAAAGGAATTAGTAGGTCCAGTATAGGGGTCATGCTCAATTGGTAATTTATAATCATTCCATCATGCCAAGACTCCACATAGCATGCAAAACAAACAAGGGGGTTCATTGTTCAAGTTCTTGCACCTATGTCTATGAGTTTTAATTTAACAATTTAAACTTTAATTTGCAAAACCATATAATCAATCCAATTCATTATACTAGAAATCAACTAATTTAAAAATTCCATTTGGTAATTAGAATCTAGAACCAATAAGAATTCGAAGCTAGAAGAGGCCCCCTTGAAGTGAATGAGCAGCCAAGTCCAATCCTTGCCAGAATAAACACGGGCCCTTCTAACTCAGTTAACCATAGACTAATTAAATTAAAGATTTCGTTCATTTCTAATTTAAGAATTATTCCAAATAATTCAAAAATTAAAGCATTTACAATTTCAAGTAAAACATTGTTAATCCTTAGATAACTACCCTGAGTAAGTTTGAGCAACACTAAATCTAGTTATCACAGCATTTTCTATTGCAAGAAATAAATTCCTAGGCATGGCATAGCATACTGGAAAATATTTCATAGAAAATTAGACCTAGCATATTTCTAGTCAATCATACAATCACATTAGGCAGGCTCATGATACCACTATCAGTCTGGATTAAGTGTTTTACAAGTAAAACAGGTGCAACGGAAATTTAAAAATTTAATCTAGTTCCCGGGATCTCCTAAGCATGGCATGATTGATAAGTGCTAGTCTTAAATTACTTTATGTCATAAACACTTATTAAAAGGACCTAATAATAACGTAACCACTTACCAGTTAAAGTGTGAATCCCATAGCCAGTAGAAAGACCACTCAGCTACGTGCACAACTCCAAAGTAGAAGCCCCCTATCCACATAAGCACCACCGACCAAAACCTTCTAGAAAGGAAGAACTGATAAAACCGCGAAAGATAACAAGACCTTCCTTACTAATTTATTCTAGAATAAATTCCCTTAGTTTTCTATTCTAAGCAAATATGTCTTTCGAAGGATTGCTTTTAGGAATCAGAACAACTAAGAGAATAAGAGAGCAAGAGAGGCATTATTAAGTTTAGGACAAAAAATAATGAAGGAGGAGGCTTCTATTTATAGTTGTTAGGAATTATTCAGAGGACAATAAAGTCCCTAACCTTAACCAATAAGAAATAAAATAAAAGAGCAAACTTGTATTTTAATTAAACCCTGGAAGAGTTGGAAACCAACTCATATACTAGGAGCCTTCTTAGGGAGCAAGCTCCCAGTTTGACTGGGAGACTGTTGGCCATTCGGCCAATAGTCCCTTGTGGGTTTGCACAGGAGTACAAACCCATAAGGCTTATGCAGCTGCGGATGGGCCTGCGCTGGTGCACAGGCCGGTGGGCAGTCCAGCCCACTATGGGCAGTGCTCCACGCAACGCACAATCCATTGCATTTTGCGGCCCGTAGCCCACATGCAGCCCTTTGGGCTTTCGCAACGTACAAGTGGGGCTACTTCTTGTAGCCCACTTCTACGTGCCCCATGGGCCATGCACAACACTATTCCAAAAAGTGCTGCCATGTGGCCCATGCGCAGGACTTTTATGTACTGTCCCCCAGTACATTTTCAGATCCACTTGCGTAGATTTATCAAACATCCAATATTAATAAATCCCGCTAAGTTTAGTCCAGTATTCCCTTTATTTATTTTATCCTCCTTATTATTTATCAGGCTCATTGGTCTAACCAATGAATATTGGTCTAACCAATATGTTATGGTCTAACCATATTTCCTTGCTCTTCTAGATTAGACCTAGTCTAAAGGTTATTTACTTAGCTTAGTCATAACTCAAAGTGTGTGACCTTATAGGATCCTGTAATATCAAGCCACCAAAGTTTAACCTTGCTTAATCCCTTTTAGGAACTGACTGGTTTGGAACTCCAGACCGTATGGACTCCAATTACTTTGATCGGTCATGGTGGCATTCTAGCAAAGGCATATAACCCCTCAATATTTGAAATGTCACATGCATTATGACTTAATCCCGCTTCTACAATAGTTTTAATATAGTTCACTCCTTCTATCAACTATTAAGTATCATCCGGTTTCTAGGACTCGGTTTAAGTGTTAGTCCACTAGTAGCTATAATAGCTACCCCAGTAGTTTAATCCTGCTGCCAAAGTACTCTACTCAACCATTTAATATGTTGATCAGGATCCCATCCTCTCAACTCATACTCTGATCAGAGGTTTACGAGTGTGTCACTTCTAACAAGTGGCCAAGGTACATCTCCCTTATATTACTATAGTGGAGTGAAAGATTCCATCTTGACTACACAGCTCACCAATGGACAGACATCAACTATACCCATAATTATCCGTATCATCCAATCTATAGAATGTATAGGTATAATCCAAAGTATAGCAACATCTAAACAAGGTAACTAGTATCTCAGGTCTAAGGATATTTTTATTGCTATTGCAATGAGACGATTAAAGCACCAACACATAATATAGATTACCGAGTGTTGTCTCATAGAGGTCTCCAATGTATCTCCTTGAATACATTCATGTGTTAACCCAGGGTACCACCCTCTAGCACTGGAGATATTCTACTCTGAATCAAATGTAAGAGGTATGACAACACGTGCTAGTCTATCCACATTCGTCAATGTCCAGTCTTAATGATACTATGAACTAGGGTTATTTAGACAAATCATAACTGCATACGAACTAGTTCTCACCAATATATAATCTCACTATATCATGGAATTTTGCAACACATCAATGAATTTATTCTATACTAGTCATAATATATTTTCACAATCATTGATATAGCAAAAGAATGCCTTTATTAATATAAGTTTGTTCGTACATATAAAACAAACTAAGATATATCGTCCTAATTGCCTCTAGGCTATACATAATATCTAACACCACCATCATCAAGGCTTATGATGACTCTAAAAGAACTATCATTAGTACATTTGAAGCAGAAGTGATTACCGGCGAGATATCATCAGAAGTGGTTTTCACTGTCGTCGACATTCCTATGACATTCTCTCTTCTGCTTGGACACTCATGGTTCCATGCATTAGGAGGAGTTTCGTCCACCTTGCACCAGAAAGTGAAGATACCATTTTGAGGAAAAGTTGTAACTTTAGAAGCAGCTAAAGGTTCCACTATAGCTGCACTTGAAGCTAAGAAAAGTAGCTTATGGGGATTTTCAATGGCAACATTAGAAGGAAAGATAGGAGCATTATCAGAACATTGGGGAACATGGATCAAGAAATACATCACACTCCTAGTAAGAGACTTGGGGCATAAGGCTAAGGAATGACGACTTTCAACATTGACACAGGAAAGGCAATAGAACTTGGTTATAAAGAAACTAATGCCAAATCTAAGTCAAGGAAGATATGCTTCGTGTGAGCACAGGAAAAGCCGTATACCAGAATTTCTGAAGTAATTCAGCACCAAGGAAAGATAGTGCCCGAATTTGAGATTTTCTCTAATGTGGTAGACTACAACAAGTTCAGACAAGGGACAATTGTCAACATGCTCAAGAGTAAGTAAGGACCAATGGACATCACTATGACTCAAAATGAGATACCTACAAAACCAAAATCTAAGAAGGAAGACTCTAGCATACTTCTTGATGAACTTCTAGGGATACAGCAAACTCACTTAAAGATAGAGGAACCTGGTAAGAAAGAAGAACAGTTGAACTATGTGAAGGCATAGATGGCCAGGCTAATTAAAGGGAAACCCAAAATTCATGATGAGCCAATTCCAGTTAAAGCTGACAACCAAGATGAAGAAACCCCCTCTAAAAAAGATGAGTCTTTTGTATCTATCTCTGATATCTTTGATAATGTAATGTATGAATCATATAATAAGATAAAGAACTTTGCTTACTTACATGATGGTTTCGATAATGATTTTATGCATCCATTCTAGTATACATCTTGCATTTTCAATATCAATGATGCTGTAAGAAAGAAAATAAACTTAAACACAGAAGGAAGTCCAAAAATGGTACTCATTTCTGGAGAGTTGTCCATTGAACAAGAGAGAAAATTGGTAAAACCATTAAAGAAGCACATTTCAGCATTTTCTTGGTCCTATGAAGATATGCCAGGAGTTGATCATCACATTGCAGAATATAAGATCCCGACAGATCAAAAGATTCGTCTATTAAAGCAGAAACTAAGAAGAATATGACCTGAATGGGCTATAAAGGTGAAAGAAGAAATGACCAGTTACTTTGAGGCCTATTTTCTCAAAGTTGTGGAATATCCTACATGGTTGGCGAATATAGTTCCACCTCCCAAGAAGGATGGAAGAGTTAGGGTATGCGTTGACTTTCGAGATCTTAACAAAGCAACTCCAAAAGATGACTTCCCACTTCCACACATCGACATCCTTATCGACAGAACACTAGAGCTACTATGTACTCTTTCATTGAAGGATCTTTAGGATACAATAAAAGCCTTATGAACATAGATGATATAATTAAGACTGCTTTCATTATAGAATGGGGCACTTATTATTACAAGGTAATGCTTTTTGGTTTGAAGAACGCTGGGGCAACTTAGCAACGGGCAGTCACCACTCTATTACATGACATGATTCATAAAGAAGCTGAAGTCTACGTAGATGACATGCTTGTAAAGTCAACAACTCCAGAAGAACATCCAACAGTTCTTCACAGATTCCTCATGAGAATTGAGAAATACAATCTTCGCCTTAATCCAAAGAAGTGCATATTTGGAGTAACATCTGGAAACTTACTGAGCCACATAGTCAACTACAGAGGTATCGAGATTGATCCTAAAAAGTCAAAGCCATCATAAATATGCCAGTACCACAAACTGAGAAGGAAGTAAGAAGTTTCCTAGGATCCTTGCAATATGCTAGCCCGTTCATCGTGCGATTGACCACGATCTATGAGCTAATCTTTAAGTTACTGAAAAAGCAACAACTGGTGGTATGGAATGAGCCATGTCAAGAAGCCTTTGACAGAATCAAGGCATATCTTGCTAATCCAACAGTACTAAGGCCACCAATACCGAAGAAACCTCTAATCCTATACTTGGCAGTTGAAGAAGCTTCTATAGGGGCAATGCTTGTCGAGGAGAATGAAGATAAGAAAGAGTATGCAATCTACTATCTTAATAAGAAATTGCTAGATTACAAGACCCATTACACCATGGTAGTAAACACATGTATCGCAATGGTCTGGCTAACCAAGAAGCTCAAACATTACTTTTAGTCTTACTATGTACAAGCCATAGCGAAAGTCGATCCGATGAAGTACCTTTGTCAAAATCCTTCACTCACAGGAAAGTTGTCTAGAAGGTCACTATTGCTATCAGAGTTCGACATCAAGTACATCACTAAGAAGGTCATCAAGGGACAAGCAGTGGCCGAATTTCTAGTAAATCAACCGCTAGATTCTACTCATATGGAAAACCTAGAAATTCCTAATGAATGACTGGCCTCAGTGTTTGAGCAGCCCAAGGAATGGACAATGTTATTTGATGGAGCAATAAACAAAAAATGAGCAGGACTTCAAGTTATTATTATCACACTGGATGGTGAAATCATTCCCTTGTCTAAGCGGCTAGAATTTGACATGACCAACAACGGAACTGAATACGAAGCTTGTTTGTTTGGGATTTCAGTACTTTCGACAATGAAACCTGACTAGCTCAAAAACATCGATGATTCTACTTTAGTCAGTAAGCAAGTTACAGGTGATTGGGAATTGAAGGAAGAACCTCTAAGACCTTATTTAGAAGCAGTATGGAAGGCATCAATGTTATTCAATCATTGTGAATTTTACCACATGCCATGGGATGAGAATTAGATGGCTGACACTTTAGCCACTCTAGCATCCATGTGGGAAAGACATGATAGTCAGCCTATCAAACCTCTTGTCATGGAAACCACGAAGAAGCCACATTATCTCTCCATGGCAGAAATCTCAGAAGAAGACTATGAGAAACCTTGGTATTCTAATATTCGCAGATACCTGGAAGAAGGGGCATACCCAATGGAAGCCACTGACTCAGATAGAACCATGATAGAAAGACTAGCAGTGCAATTCCTATTGTTGGATGGATAGTTGTTCAAAAGATCCATAGATGGTCTATTGTTGTGATGTCTGTCACAATCAAAAGCACGAAGCATAATGAAAAAAGTGCATTTTGGATAATGTGGTCCCAACATGAACGGTGCCATGTTAGCTAGAAAGATTCAATGAATGGGATACTTTTGGTCCATCATGCTCGCTGATTATATTCAAGAAGCTAGAACTTGCCATGAATGCTAAATATATGGTGATGTCAGCCATCTTGGATAGATAGAACTACAAGCCTTGACTACGCCTTGGCCTTTCTCAGCCTAAGGCATTGACATCATTGGTGAAATAGGACCTTTGTCTACGAATGGGCATCGGTTCATAATAGTTATAGTGGATTACTTTTCTAAATGGGTAAAAGCCGAATCCTACACTAGCATTAATGATAAGAAGATGGCAAAATTAGTTAGGAATCATATTTTTGCTAGATATGGGATCCCACACCATGTTGTCTCAGATAATGGAGTTTGATTCCAAGGAGAAACCATATAATTACTTGAACAATACATTGTCGAGCACCATCGCTCTTCTCTTTACAAACCACAAGCCAACGAGGCAGTTGAAGCCACAAAAAAATCCATCAAGAGGATTTTATCCAAAATGGTAACGACATATAGAGATTAGGTAGACCAATTGTCCTATGCTCTATGAGGATACAGATCGAGTGTAAGAACTCCCGCAGGACGAACTCCATTTTCTCTAGCGTATGGGATAGAAGCAGTGCTTCGTTCCAAAATAGAAATCAAATCCTTACATGTTGTATTAGAGCCTAGGTTATCGAAAAGTGAATGGGCACGAGCGAGATATGAAGAATTGAAAATCTAATTGATGGGAAGCTTTTAGCAGCTCTCACTAATCTTCAAACTTATCATCAGTGAATGGCTAGGGCCTACAACCGGATGGTGAAATGGCAAAAATCAGCCGATCAAGGCAGGCGACTTAGTATTGATGCAATCTCAAAATTTCAACCTAATTGGGAAGGTCCATACATGGTAAAACAAACTCTCAATAAAGGTGCAGTGAAGATAATGGACATGGACGATAACGAGTTCATAAATCCTATCAATCGGGATAAGCTGAAACATTACTTCATCTAAAAAAAGGAAAACAACAAAAAAAAAATGTAATAAATAAGTCCGCTAAGAGCTAGGAAGAGCTTTTGGGCAAAAATTAAGACTAAAATAACGAGTGTAGTCTTTGGTAAAATCAATCTCGGAACCCTAGATGACAATGGACAGTGATCCGGAAACTTATACTATTTACTTCTTTAAGTAATGAATTTTCTTTTTTAATAGCATCATGGTAATGAAAATATGACATGTGTATATTAAATGGACATAAATTTTTAAAATAAATTCATATATAAGCATACCTCATTTATTATATATCTTACATTACATAAGATATAGGCAAAGAAGAAAAGAAAAAAAGAGAGGAAGGCATTCTTCTTTTGTTACAAGCCAGACGAACAACCTAATGGCTAGCACTAGTCAGACGAGAGTGAAGACATTGGGTCATCTCTTTCCTCTCCTCAGTAGTGGCTAACTCCCTGATGGAACTCAGCCAACGCCTGTAAGTAGCATCCGACTAGATATCAAAGGAAGTAGTGTAGTTCATGGGAACTTGCATTCGATTATTTTACCTCTCCAGATACCTGCACTGTAGTGTGTAAGTGAAATCAAGACATTTAGCAGAGCACAATGATTGTAGGAGCCTCTGAGGATGACCGTATTGCCTACACAGACTCCCAAGCGAGTAAAAAGTACTGTCATTCAAACCTAAGAGCACCACACCTCTGAAAGTGAGGAACGATTTTACATGAGAAATCTCCCACCCGGGGGCAGATCCATCAAATCCCCATGACAGTGTGTGACTACATCTTATCAACCCATTCAGCTGTCATATAGTTGGTATAATCCTTATCATTCTCCACATCTTAAACTAGAGAGAATTGCACCCAAAAACCACTTGGATCAAATCTTGTCTCAGGAACACTCAAGATACCTAATTTGTCGAAGAGCCATAGTTGCAAGAGAAGTCTACTTCCTCCACGGGAATTGTCTTCTCCATAATGGACGTGTCACATGTAAATCATGGTCTCAACTAAGACAACATTTGTTAGAGAATAACCTTCTAGCATTTGCTCAATCACAGGAATAAGCGAGAAACTACAAGTCCCAGTGCTAGTCACACACAGATATTGACCCAACAGCAGTAGATACATGAGAGGTAGCCAGCTCACATGAGAAGTGATCAATCTCCAACACACATTCAGATCTTCTAAAAGACTCAGTGCAGAACCTTCAACTAATCTCTGTCTATAACAGTGCAAAAGCTTGAAATAATTCAGCAGCCTACTAGAGTAAGAGACATTTCAAGCAGGGACTACGATCTTCTGGTTGCAAGGAATTTTTAAAATAGAACAAAATTATTCATACCTAGGACAAAGTTCCTAATCCCCGAACCAAAAGACATTATTGATCAGATCCCAGAAGCTAATCGCAACATCTAGCAGAGACTGACAAATGAATATTCGATGATAAATTATGATATGATGTTAGCCACATGGCATTAGCAGATCCAACTTGGCCTTGCTGAGAGAATTGAAATAGCTCCTCAAGCTAATTCGAAATTTGTTAAAATTATTCATGATGATATCAGAATAGGATTGAGAAAGCCTAAAATGCGATAGTTTGCTATACATAGTTTACGGGGCAATCTGCCAAAATCTAGCAGATTACCCCAATAAACTCGAATCATGCAAGAAGAAGAATATGCTAAACAATGGATAATTATCAAATTGTTCAAATTGTTCAAGCATCAAAAGCAGAAAAGAAAAGCAAGTTGTAGCAATGTGCTCAAAAGAAGGCCCTACACATGGCCAAAAATCCAATCCATAACAGCTAAAAATAGAGACCTATATCTACTGCCCCCGATCACCAGGTCAAGGATATGCAAACTGATCAAAAGGGATAACCGGTATGGTCTGACTGCTACTAGCATTCCTATACTTAGGCACCTGGGATAACATCTGGATGCGACCCTAGAAATAATAAAACATAACATGTGTCACATGCATTGATTCATTCATTCATTTATTTACACTTTAAAGCATGAAATATACCCTCATGGAAAAATTGTCATTCTACATATCATGATCCATGGAAAGGATCATTCTTTCATCCCTGATGTTGGCCTCTACTGGAACCTGTAATTAAGATCTCACTTGTCAGACATAGTTCAGTGAAAATTGAATATCTTAAGGCTTCTTACATGAGTAGTATTAACAGGAGAATAGAGCATCTTAAATTCCTGAATTGGCTCTACCACGCGATCCTAGATGATGCCATCGATGTTGAAAAGGGACATGCGTATCTGGCTGAGGTCAAGAATCCTATAACCAGTCACTATACCCTGATCTTGACTTATAGAAGAAGAAGATCTAGAGCTGCCGACACTAACACCTCTACCATTCTTTTGACCATGGTAGTTGCCCTGAAACAGAAAAGGAGTAATCAGAAAAACACATTTCGCAATCATATTCGTATAATTCATGAAAAAGCAAGCTTTTTTACCTTTTCCCTCCGAGAAGAACAACCATACCCATCCCTACCATTACATGCCTCGACTAGCGTAGATCAATAGCAGGCTATCCCAATAACCTCTTATAGAACTTAATGTATTGACCAGTCACATTTACCAATATCACCTTAATGCCATTCCTACACAAGTCATCATACCTAGGGGCACCACCAAGAAAGAATAGTCAAGTAGAAAGCTCAGGTAGGACTAATCGATAATGAGTGTCGAGGTTACACCTGATGATACACTCTCCCAAATACCACTTTTGCAAGTGAGGGCTCTCAATGATCAAGCATTTTGGACAAAAGGCCTAGCATTCTTCATCTCATCGGTCTAGTCATCCTATGAAATTTTCACTGTAAGCCAAGGTGAAGTGATGATTTGCATGAGAAAAGACACAATCAGTTCACATGTCACTTTCAACAAAAGAATGTTAAATCAAGCTCAAGTGCTTACATCTGTGGTATCAAGCTCTTAAAGACGAGTCAGAATCTTATCATGACATTCTTCATCCCAACCTTCTAAAAAGTGAGGGAAGTGGGGAAAATATGGGTGATCGATTGTCCTGACCAACAATGTCATCTCTAAGATATTCATCTCATAGAACTAAATCTGAAAAAAGAGAAGCAAATTTCAGAAAACAGTTCAAACATAAAGAGCATTAAGGTTGAAATTTAAGATTATACCCTGAACACAATCAAAGAAGATTCGAACTGTAGGATCATATTCCTCACACATTGATCAAGAGCAAGGTACATCTGTACCAGTGCGGCTCTTCCCTAGGTGTAAGAGTCAAAATTGTCCCAGTCAATTAGACTTGTCAAATTATTGAGATTCACAGTTGATGCCCTAATAGGAAAGAAGTACCATGACAAAACCGCAGTGAGAAAAGCTCTTGCTTCTTACCTAGGATGATTTTGAGGACGCACATTACCCATCCAATATTTCATCAACTTGGTTGTCAAAATCTTGCCTTGTCCCCGTACAATCGATGAAGCCAATGAGTCTCTCCATAAAATTAGCATCAAAATTTAAGACCGAGAGACAATAGTTAAAGAGGATAATGGTCCCATCGAAAGGAAGACCAGTAATGGCATAAAAATTAACTAGAGTAAGTGTAAACTCACCACACGTGAAATTAAAAGTGTGAGTCTTATCCGACCACCTTCTCAACAATGGCGAGACAATCTCGCCAAATGTGGATAGCCGTATTTCTTTTGGTAAGAAACTTTTTGCACCAACCGATTGATGCAAGTCTGATCGATGATAGCTTTTGCGCCCAGTGTAAGCTTGTCATACAATTTATGGGCAAATTGAATGGGACCTCCATCATGTTTGTGCAACTTCAAAGGCAAAATCATGAAACAAAGGAAGTACAATCCAGTTCAAGCACAAAAGGCAAAAATCAAACTTCTGTGGAAAATAGCTGATCGGATATTTTCCATGGGAAATTACTCGGTTGGGTAGTTTCCATAAAAACTGTATTTCACAATTTTTTCCCAGCATGTCAAAATCTCTACGTCAAATTTTACCCAAAATTGCAGAATTCCAGCAACAATACAATGGAATGTAGCATTCATTAAGGCCAAAACAATCTACATTCATCGAGTTTCATAAGATTCATCAAGAAAATCGAAATTTGTCGGGTATAATTCGAATCCTAAAGTTTTAATTCCTATCCCTAAAGCATGCAAATTTCAAATCGAAGTTTAATCCTTAAAGTCCTAACATGGCATTCTAATTCAATTTTCAACGAAATTGAAATTGAGAAGGTGGAAGAACTCACTAAGATTCGAGAAAGGTTATTATCCGGGTCCAAAGCACAAGGAATCACATGACCTTCTCTAATTTTGTGGTATTTCATTTTCATCGGGAGTCGATAGTGAGTCTCAACTCAAATGATGCAAACATCGGTGTTCTCACCATCGATTTTCTCAACCAAAAGAACTTTGCTAATCGGGAGCACTAATTGGGTATTGTACAACTTATAATACATAAAAACTCTGAAAAATCGAAGTAAGAGAGAAGCAAGAGTTAAGAAAGCGAAAGAAAACATGGTTGATTGCGGTTTGGAGGATTTGAAATCTCAGAGAAACTAAAAGAGAAGAAGAAGAAGAATAGGGCTCTGAATGTCTCACTCACGAATTGGTTTTTTAAAGTCTAAGTGAAGCAGCCAATCGGCTATTTTCTCTGGAAGTTACCCGACCGGGTATTTTCTCCTTAATGCTCATTGATTAATTCATCCGATAGGTAACTGATAGTCCTTATCCCTGTTAATTTCAAATATATCTGGGTATTTTCCCAGAATTTTGTTTTTTGCTTATTTCTTTTCTTTTCCGCATTTTAAAATCATTTTTAAATGGGCGGACCACATAATATTTTTGCACGCACTAGCATGTACTTTTCTTTCTTTCTTTATTGCATTTCAAAAATGATATCGGTTATATTGTTTTCGATATCCCTGACACGTTGTCTTTTATTTTCAAGAATTTTCGTAAAAGAATTTTCTCGTTGAATATTTTAATCGAAGGGGCAAAATATTTTGTTTCAAAATTCATCGATTAAAATATCAACTCATGCATCCACACAAAAATATTTTGGTTTGTTTCGCATACGACCAAATTTCACGTATGAAATTCATGTATGTGAGGGGCAAACTGTTAGCACGGTCGGTACTAGCCTGATGATGATATAAACCTTATTCGTCATAGCGATCAGACAAAGAGCCAGGGACGGAATCAAAGTTGTAAATTCTTTTCCCTTAGCCCTAAATATCTCTCGGTATGATGTCCTAGATCCTAAGATTCTTCCTACATGAAAATTCCATAAATTTCAAAATATTGAGAATCCTAGAGATGTCTCTGAAAGCTCAAAAATCCTAATGACACTAAAAATTTGGGAAAGCTAGATTCAGAAGTTTCCATCTCTGACCATAGGGCTTTCATTGGCCTAAAAATGTCAACTGTGGAAACTACCAGATCGGGTAGTTTCCCTTTAGTGGTAATTACCCATTCGAATGATTTACCAGCATTATTTTGGATTAGTAAGAAAATAACCGTCCGGGTATTTTCTTTAAATTTCTTTTGACCAAGTATTTTCCTAATTCACTATTTTGGATAATTGGATTGGGCAGAAATTAACCGATCGGATATTTTTACCTAGAAACTACCCGATCGGATAATCTCCACATGTTATAAATAGGCATTCTGCCTCCCCATTTCCAATAATGAACACACAACATCTTTTATTTAGGCCATGTATAGAAGTTCATAGAGAGAGAATTCGAGTTAGAGAGAGAAAGAAGGCATTTAAGCCCTTCAAATATCCTTTACCTATACCTTGTCTATACTCGGTATAGAAATCCAAGGAAACACCCTGAAACTCTACTGGAGTCACTCAAGCCAGTTGAGATCTCCCCAGCAAACCAATACCTCGGTTCACTGAACTAGGTATTCCTTGAAACTATACACAAGGACTGACACTTGAGTTCCCTGAACTAAGTACCCCCTCAGATCTCTGCAGAAATCCACTCTCGGGTTTTCGATATCCATAATGTCAAATTAAAACCAAAATACCATCAAAATACTCCTGGAGATTCAATATTTAGAATTCATAGTATTGAATCATAGCCAAAATACTCCCAGAAATTCGATATTTGGAATTCATAGTATCGAATTACAGCTGAAATACTGCCAAAATTCACTCTCAGGTTTTTTATGTTCATAATATCGAATTAAAGCCTAAATATTGCCAAAATTCACTCTTGTGTTTTCGATGTTCATTTAATCAAATTAAAGCCGAAATGCTGCCAAAATTCACTCTCGGGTTTTCGATATATCAAATTAAAGCCGAAATATCATCAAAATCCCCCATAAATCAACATTTGGAATTCATAGTGTTGATTTAATTATTCAATCCATCCAAGATCTCAAAAGAACAACTATTGTTCCTAACCGGCTCTCACATTATCCTGGACAAACGAAGTGGTAAATTAAGGGTAATATCGCTGAAAAGCCAACTTTCTCTCATTTTATTTTGATCTTTCTCATCTACGTTATTTTTCTTTTCTCTCTCCTTTTATTATTTTCATTTTAGTTTGTTTATTTGTACATTTCCATTAAATTACATTAACATAAAGATCAGGCTTGTAGGAAAATAAGTAGGGTCATACCGGTACCATCAAAGCTCAGAAACCCTCTGTAAAGTATTTCTATCTTTTCCTATTTAATTTATTTCAATTAAACCCATGATGCACTTATCAAATTTAATTTAGTCTTCAACTATAAAAAGTGTGATTAGTAACTATTTTATCCAAACCCATAATCTCATCTTTTGGTATTAAAATCCCATTTCAGATCGGTATACCACGATTCCAGGTGGAGTTGACCCAGGTGGCGACTATATTTTTATTAAAAAAGGAATAAATATATTTCTATTTTCTTACAATGAATATTATTATTATTTATATAATTATTTATATAATCATATTTTGTAATATAATATACTTATTTTTATAATCTGGGATTTAGTCAAGTCGTACCTATTTTGGTAATCATTTTATCTTTTTATCTATAAAGTTAAACCATCTCACATTTTCTGGAATTTATTCCTATGAACTTGAATTTTATATTAAACCTTTTCAACCTTAAAAACGCCAGCTCCATAGCTTGTATAGAGAGCAGGGGATTTATTGGAAGCAACGGTCCAAGGTTAAATGGCTGGAGCATAGGGATTACAATACTCGTTACTTTCACAATTATGTGTCATCTTGGTGAAGGAGGAATAGAATTGACTTTATGGTTGATGACATGGGGGATCGGCTGACTTGGGAGAGTGGCTTGGAGTCGCATATTGTACAATATTATGTCTAGTTATTTAGTAGTTAGTCTCAGATTGATCTGGGAATTGTAGATTCAATTGTATCTTGGGTTTCTGACTTTTAGAACGACGAATTATGCAGGCAAGTTATGAAGGAGAAGGAGCGGTGGTTTTCAGAATGCATTCTGATAAGTCTCTAGGGTGTGATGGCTTCAATCCAGGTTTTATCAATCCTTTTGGGATATTATCGATGATGATATATATCATGGTCTCGTGGATACTTTAAATACTTGTCTTTTGCCTGATGATTTGCATCTAACGAATATTGTTCTTATCCCCAAGATTAAGAATGCTTTAAAAATTTTAGATTTTAGACCTATTGCGCTTTGCAATGTTTTATACCGTATCATATCTAAAGTCTTAGTGAATAGGTTAAAAGGTGCCCATGATGGTATTGTTTCAGAGAATCAGAGTGCTTTCATTCCTGGGAGGCTTGTAACTGATAATGTTCTTATTACGTATGAGGTGGGGCATGCTTTGCATAGAGAGAAATTGGGATATGATGGGTATGTGGCTCTTAAGCTTGACATGGCTAAAGCGTATCACCGTATTAAATAGCCTTATGTAAACGTTGTGCTTGCTTGAATGGGTTTTCTAGACAATGAATTAGATGGATGCATATGTGTATTTCGTCAATACGGTACTCCTTTTGTACTAGTGGTCGTCAGTTTGGTTCAATCACTCTGGGAAGGGGTCTAAGTCAAGGTGATCCTTTATCACCATATTTGTTCGTTCTTTGCATCCAAGGATTATCTGCAGAGCTGACTAGAATGGAGAATTTGGGACTGATAAACGGCTACCTGGTTGTGAGAAACGCGCTATCGATTTCACATTTATTTTTTTGTGGATGATAGTTACCTATTCTTTCAATCCTGGTTGGAGGAGTGTAGGGAAATAAAGAAATGCCTAAATGCTTATGAGAGGGCATCAGGATAGATGGTAAATTTCCACAAATCTTTAGTCTCTTTTAGCACTAATTTGGATGATGAGTACAAAAAAAATTTTGTGATTACTTGGGGGTGAAGTAGACTTCTACAGCTTCCACGTATTTAGGTATGCCAATGACGATGGGTAGGAGTAAACTTGCAAGCTTTGACTTTATTCATGCTCGAATTTGGAAGCTTATAAACTAGTGGAAGAATAGATTTCTCAGCTAGGGTGGTAGGGAGGTTCTTATCAAATCTATTTTACAATCCATCCCTTCTTATCTAATGTCTTTGTTTAGGATTCCGGAGACTCTTTGTGATGCAATTCATGAGATGCTTAATTTGTTTTGGTGGGCGCCTAATAATGGTGACAAAAGAGGTATCAATTGGCAAAGATGGGATTTATTATATGGACCAAAAAAACATGAGGGCTTGGGTTTTCATAATCTTATAGATCTTTGTTGGTAAAACAGTTGTGGCGGTTCCTCAATTCCCTAACTCGCTCATTTGTCGTGTTTTCAGTTCAAGGTATTTTATGGAAGGTTCAATATTATCAGCAACTTTGACCTCCTTACCAAGTTACTTGTGGAAAATCATTTTCTTGGCCATGGAATTCTTTAAAGATAATATTATGTGGAGAGTAGGCGACGGTTTGTCAATTATGGCAGTTGGTGATGCGTGGGTTAAATCTAACTTACGTACTATGCTTATAGGGAATGGTAGACTGAACTTAGTGGTAAGGAGGGTATCGAGTTTTATCTCTAATAGCGAGTGGAATGTACCTTTAATTCGAGAGTATTTTGATGATACAAAAACTCAGCTTATTTTACGGACCCCTTCACCGAATCAGGTAGTGGCGGATAATGTGTTTTGGCCAGCTGAAGCACATGATGTCTATTCTGTTAAGAGTGCATATAGGAACTTGTCGTGTGTAAAAACGGCAGTATAGCCTGTCTCTACTGGACGTTGGAATAGGTTGTGGGATGTTGTCGTGCCTTCTAAGATTAAAATCTTTGTACGGAGAGCCATGTCGAATATTGTACTTGTCTTTGTGAATCTACTTCAGCGACATTCTGTTGAGATTGATATTTGTCCCATATGTCATCTTCAGTCTGAAACCGTTTCTCATATTCTTTTTTATTGTGTTTACGCTCTTAGGGTGTGGGGGATTTTGATACTATCTTAGACATTCCTGGTGATGTTTCTATAACATCATTTGTGGATAATTGGCTTGGATCTAAATGTGATGCTATCTTACAGCAGGTGTTCTATGTGCTTTGGAATATTTGGTGGGCTCGGAAGAAGATTCTTTGGCAATCCATGCACACATCTCCAAAAGTTGTCCTGCATTGCTCTATGGCGGCATGTGGTCAATGGAAATCAGTAAATGCTCAAGGGACATCCGCTGGTAGTACGGGTTTGTAGCAAGTGGATGGGGGTCGGCATCAAGCCATACTGTCGGCTTCTCTGCAATGGGAACCTCCTGTTATTCCGTACGTCTAGTGCAAACTAGATGATGCCATTTTTAATAATGGTGCATATGTGTGTTATGGTCTAGAAGTTCATGATGTATGTGGCATGTTTGTGCATGCGAAGGCAGGGAAGTTAGATGGATCTATATCTATTTTAGAGGCTGAAGCTTATTCAGTCAAAGAGGCTCTCTCGTGGTTGAAAGGGTTGGGTTACTCACATGTTGTCTTCGAAACTGACATCAACATTTTATTTGATACCTTGAGAGATAATGACATTGGTTTCTGTTATTTTGCTTTTATTATTGAGTGTTGTATAGATTTAATAAAACATTTTACATCATGCGTGTTTAGTTTAGTGTTGCATGATCAGAATGTAGTAGCTCATAACTTAGCACATGTTGTCTTTCTTTATGAGGTAATAGGTGAGTGAAAAACTGTCCCGCCATATTGTTTTGCTCGTCTTTTACCATGATGGTAGACAACCCCTATTTCCTAAAAAAAATTAAAATAGTTACAAACCTAGTCCAAACAAATGAAGTTCTATTTATAGATGATTTCACAAGCTACCTTTTACCACTAGTGTAGTTAACACAGTGGACACAATTTAGTGAACTCTTAAGAGATATGGTATAATTATATTATTACGTTAAAAAATTTAAGTTCATGCATTTTGTCATATATGCCTATAGGGTGAAAAGAGCTCTTTGAATTTATTTTTTTCTAGCTTAAAGCTTAAAACATAGGTAGACTACATACTAGCTAAGCCTAGGCATAGGTTGAGATATTATTTTATTGCAGTTGATCAGTTCCCAACTGAAGGGGACTATAGAATATTACTACTTATAATCATGCAATAACCTTTTCTTCGTTCTACTATTTTTTGCATATTGAACTACAAAGGGGTCTTTTTATTATTCTTATGGTTCTTTTTCTATACTATTATTATATTAGTACTTGTTTTAAAGGAAATTGTAACAAATGCACAATTTTTAGATTTTGTCTTTAAAATGATTTAAATAAATTTTTTTTAAAAATACAAGATTTTAAATTACAGTTTTAGAAAATACCTTCTTTTTGGTATAATAAATCTTATACATTTTTATATTGTGGTATAATATGTATTATACCTTCTTTATATTTGATATAATATACATTATATCTGTTGATTTTGTTATTTGTAATGGTTTTGATGTTGTTTGACTTTGATTTTATACATATTTATTTTGTATTTTGTAATGGTATTATTTTTTAGTTTTGGTATAATTGATCTTATATGATATTATTTTTATTATACCAAAAATATAAAACGGTATAATAAAAATTATACTAAAAAGGATAAAATTAAAAATATGAATTATTTTTTTAGGATTCTTATAAATAATAATTATAATGCTTGTATTGTATTAAATTTATTACGCTAATTGTTGTATTAAAAAAACCCTTGTTTTAATTCTCAAATACACTAACGCTTCAATCCTCTAATTTTTCCTCTATTACTACCACTTCGTCTGGACTTAACTAATTATTCCAAATAAACTCTTACAAGATATCAAATCAGCGAAAGTTTATTGGTTGATTTATTTAAGAGGTTTGAATTTGAGGACATAAATAGTTGCTTGCTAGTGTCAACATTTTGTTGTTATTTTTTAATTTAAAGCAACATTAAAATAGTTCATATTTATTAAAAATAGGATATGTAATACTATTATACATTATGATGTAAAGAAATGAAATATATGTAAATTAGTTTGCAGGTGAAAAAAATTTAAATAAATAAGTTATTTTAGGAAGAAAGTGTAATAAATTGAAGTTACAATTGAACTAACATATTTTCGAATATTATATTCTGATTAAGCTTTATTAAGAAATTCTAAAAAAATCAAAACAAAACAAAAATGTGGAAATTGTTATTTGCTTTAAGCTTTCGGCTCATTTGTTTAGAATGGTTCTTTTTGAGGTTCCCATTAAACAGATCTTTGCTTCAAAACCTTTATTAGTTATTAATTGGATACAATATGGAGATACTATTATTATTGTTATTATTATTAAAGTTTCAACTTTGCAGTATTGTATTCACATTCACTTTCCTTTACCTTTCTTAATTTTGTTTTTTATTTTTATTGGAACCGATCTTATTTAAACAATTCTATACCCAAAGCATAAGAAATTGGAGCCACACAAAAAATCATAGATATGCTAGGAGTGACTATGATTTTCTGTTCTAGAATATAACCCAATAATCATAGTCACTCATAGAAAGTACTAATCATTCAATCACTTAATAAATAATAAATAAAACAATAGTAAAAAATAAAACCGAAATATCGAATCAAATTGATTAAACTGAGTAATTTGGTTCCGTTCAGTTGTTCCTTTTATCTTAGTTTAGTTCGATTTATACTTTCTTACTAATTCGGTTTTCGGTGGTAATGGATGAAGTGGGGATATACAATCATGGTGGTCAATCTATGTATAGTAGTAACATTGACATATGTTCGCCGGGTGGGTTAGGGCGGGTTCGGGTCGGATCTCATTAGATTTTTGACTAAAAATATCAATTCAAGTCAGAACTGACCTGCAATTTAAAACTTTGAACTTAGGTCGGACTTAAGAGGTTATTCCCAAGTCTAGTTCAAAGCCCATTAATAGTTTTCCTTTTAACTTTTTTAGGTAAACTAAAAAGAGTAAAAAAGATAAATTTAATACAAATATATCTAAATCATATATATAATTATATTTTTTACTTGAATTATTTAATAAATAGTAAGATATGTCGTGAAAGTTCGGTAAAATAAGATATGAAAGTTCAAAATAATTATTATATACAATATATAAATATTTAATACATACAATTATTATTCGTCGGAGTGGGCTTATGCCGAGCTTGGGTATTTGTATAAAATCAAGCCCGGCCCATCAAATTTTGAGAAAAATGTATTTGCTAACTTTTGAAACCACATGCACTCATTTAAAACAAAAAAATTTCACAAGGACCTTTTTACAAAACGGTCTAACCACATAGTATATTTTAAAGTTTACCCCTTCTAAAAACATAGGCTAAAAACAAGTTATTAACTATCTCAAGCTCCCCCTTTAAAAAAAATCAATGTTAACTAGTCAAAGTAAGCTATAGTAATCTTAACCTTGTGGTTGAAACTCTTTTTGTGTATGTATTTACGTCATATAGAAGAGTATTTTAAAAAGCGTTAGACACTAGTTGGGCATTTAGAGCTTCTAGAGGTATGGGCGGGGCTTAGGGGTGGCCTAGAAGAATGTGTAATCTATACTTTTTAATATTTTTAATACATAAATATATAAATTCAGCTAAAAAATAAATTATAATATAATAAATATTAAAAAAATAATTTAGAATTTGTTTTAAAAGTGAAAATGAGACTTTATTGTAAGAACACATTGATGTACTTTCGTTTTAGCAGCGAAGCTATTTTTTGTTGGTTAAAAGAATTGCATAATAATTATTTTAGATATTTCTTAAAAAAAATTGATCTTAAAAAATTGATTTCAGGTGCCGCCTAGGCAGAAAAAATCAGACTAGGCCAATGGTGCCTAAGCGACAATAAATCGGTTAGGGGTTTCACAACGCCATGAGAACGAAAAAGTCGAGTGGGAAGCTCTAAAATATTTAGACAGGCCCTAAATAGGACTAAGCGAGGATTTTCAAAATACAGGTATGGAATAAAATAAATATTTGTTTGTTACTTTTTGCAAACACAATTAAGCAAATCTTATGGCGAATGTCTTAGTCTAATGGTTAAAACTAAATTTGTATGACTCAGATTAAAATCACACACGGGGGGTGATGAAAATTTTTCTTTATATTTAATGTAACTGATATTTCAATTTTTTTTAAATAAGCAAATCTTTAATTAAATTAATTAAAATATAAATTGCAAGGGCATAAAAAATGGCAGCAGTCCGCAAATGTCCCTGTGAGTGAGTGGTGGAAGAATTTGTACAAACACCTGTTACTCATAAATTAGGACATGAGTATTAATCAACCAATCAACAAACTAAACATATCCTATACGCATCTAAACAATTTGTTTTTATAACTCCAAAGGTATTAAAAGTTAAATTACATCACTACACCATTACCAACAACACTAAAGTATGGCTTAAAGTGTCAAAAAAGTTACCGGACAAGAAATGCAACTCTTTTTCCAAAATAAGGTTGGCATTTTGCTCCTTGCAAAAAGTTCTAATGTGACAGTTTAGGCTGTTTCTTGCATCTCATGAAAAGAGTCGCTTAATGCCCTTTTAGCGACGCTTTTTCGCATAGAGGACTCATTTTTTGGGTTGCAAAAAACAATCAAACGTCACAGTTAACAGCCGTTTAGTTCGCACTGGCATCATTTTTTAATGCAATTGCAACTCTTTTTTATTACACGAACACATTCAACATATGGAACACTTTCAAACATTATGATATGCAATTGCAACCTATTTCTAATAAATGCAACCATTTTAATTAATGGAGTTTAGTCTATAGCAACGTATTTCTAATGTATTACTATTTAATATATGAAAAATAATATTTTATTGTACTAATCTAGAGTACAACATTCAATAGAAGATTATTTACACTTTAAATAATGTGCATAGTCAAAATTTAATACTGAATTTCTAATTGTGTATGATATGAACTCAAATATTGAAATTAATCAAAATATTTATATAGTAAATATTTATTATCAAGATTTGGGGTAATGTCCATGATTTAGGGTTCAGATTTAAAGTAATAAAAATAGATTTTTATATTATCATTTATACTATTGATTAAATAAGAAAATATTTATAAAAATAGTATTATTAATTACTATAAATATTTAAATGATCTAGACATTATTTTTTTTACTAGAGATCAAAGCTTATGGTTCAATGTAACTTTCTTATAAATTTTCTTTATTTTTATATATATTTTTATATAACCTATAACATCCATTTACTTTCTTTTTATATCTTTTATATAACTTTTCAAATAAAATATCACTTTCATATAATTTTTTCTACATTTCTAATAAATTTTATAAATCTTTTTAAATAATTTTTTTAAAAATAATTTCCTCATGGGGCTTACATAACAAAGAAAAACATCATTTCATCCCAGCCGTATGTGGACTCATACATGTGACCTCTAAGATCATAGTTTTAAGGCTCAACCACTAGGCTAAGCCTTTTGCCACATAGCTTTCTTATACATTTAATATAACTTTTTGTATAACCTATAATTTTCTTATACCTTTTATGTAACTTTTTTAAATGACTTGTAACTTTTTGTACATAACATCTACATTTTATATAACTTTCTGATACATTTTTTTAACAAATTAAATAACTTACTACATTTTTATACATTTATGTAACTTTTATATGTAAGCAATTTTATAATTACGTGATGATTTTGGTAATGAAATTTATACCAACTGTAAGTCATAAAATTTAATCGAGATAAAACCCCAAGAATAATTTGTCTAGAATTGATTGATAAATACAATAAGTTAATTGTTAAGTGGAAGCGTACCTTAATATATATTGAACTATAACGAAGAACTTGAACCGCTCTTTCTCCTCTACTTTAGGCAATCGACCTCTAGATGATAAGAGCCTTGAAGGATTGGAAAAACTCATTATTGAAACAACGAAAAACAATTTATTTTAATATAAGAAATAGAGGCATCTCTTCTATTTTCTTTATCAATTATGTCTATTTCTTAAGCCTCAATTCTTGTTCTTAAATAGAACAAAATTAATGAATTTACATTTTATCAATTGTCCATTTCTTTTACTCTCTTTTATTATCCATCAATGTATATTACTATTATTTATCACTTTTGTGACCGTTTCCATTCATTTATGTATACATAAATAAAAGTAACGGATAATATTAAACCAATAGTAAGTGATGTAGGTTTGGAACGAATAACTACTTTAATATTTATCCAAATGATCCAATTCATGTAATTTTATGTCAATTTAATCGCAGAGGGAAGGGAATTTAAACATCATCCGGGTAAATGTCCGTAAGGCTTGTTGGTCCCTATGAGGGTCTTTATAAGGTCAGAGGGGGGTGAATGACCCTTTTTCGCGGAATATACAGACTTTAAAAAGTCATAGTGTTGTGTGTTTGATTATGATCCGGATGATGCAATTATGGCAATATAATGCAATTAATAAAGAGTTAAAGTAATCAAACACAAAGGATTTTATCCTGGTTTGGCCCCACTTACTCCAGTCCCCAGAGTTTCCTTCCTCCGAGCTTTTCCACTAGTGGATTCCTTTCCAACTGGTAGGAATCAAGCCTTACGATTTGTCTCTGGATGGTAACCCCTTTCGGATGTAGGATATACCACTAGAAGCACCAACTCCTAGCTGAGTCCTTTAGTCTTTAGTAGGATATACCACTTAGACTTCTACCCCGAATCTAAGATGAGTCCTACAGGGAGTTACCACTCAAAGCACCAACTTTAAGTTGTATCCCAATCTCTCAACTCACCCAAGTTGGAGATCCTTACACTCTTGCTTTCATAAAGGTTTTGCTTTTGGATTTCCTTAAGTTTATAACTCACTTAGGAATCTTTACAATAGATTTTGAATTGATTGATTCTTGGAGGCATTTGTAAGCTGATTGAATGCTTGTTCTTTGCTACTTATTTTTATGAATCAAACAGCCAACCTTCTCAATTAGTGAAGCTTCCCTTTTATAGGCTTCAATAATAAATGTAGCCATTGTGGGTTGTTGAGCTTGTAATAAATCTTCACCCTTGATCAGGTTATAGGTGGCGCCTCCGGAACTGTTGATCAATTTGTTAGACTATAATTTGACCCATTTGAATCCCAGGGATTGATGCTGAAAAGTTGTCAATGATCGTTTTACTTGGCTTTTTGTGATGCACCAACTTTTACACCATTAGCTTTTTGGTGTGAGCTCCACGAGCCTTCTTATTGGTCTAGGTGAAAAAGTTTGTTAGCTTTTTCAGTCCGGTGTTAGTCCTTTTGTCCTTTTCTGAAAAGTGCAAGCTGCCACTTTTGTCTTGTTTAGGGGGAAAGGCTCTTATCTCTGGATCTCTATGCTTCCGGAGTTAGGGCAATCAGTTCTTCCGGATACTGTTCTTGAGGATTAAAGCTTGTTTCCTTTCCAAGCTTTATTCTTATGATTCCATGTGCTTGGGTACTTAATGTCATCAATGGATAACCTTGTAGCTGGATCTTTGTCCGGATGTTTCCATTTGGATTTAGGAGGATTACATTATTTAAGTTTTTGTTTCTTTCAAACCTAATCCGGATAGTTTAGTTTAATTTATGGTCCGGATCATTGTTTCCCAATAATCTCCCCCATTTGATGGAAACAAAAAATTAAGTATAAGGGAATTGAGTATTTATGAGCTAAGTATGATTCTTGATACTTAGTCATTTACAGGTTTTACTCCCCCATAATTCTAGCATCCTAACTCCCCCAATATTTTTTAATTCTGGCTTCTAAGTTTGTTTTAGTACAATTACAAATTGTACTTTTAGAAGCAAATTTTGGAGAATTAGAAAGTTTCACTATATATACTTCTGCTGTTAATAATAGTTAACATCATTGAAGTTCAGATTACAAATTACAGAAATATATAATAGTGAATCTAGCTATTACAAGATTTTACAAGATTGTAGATCATAGCTAGTCTAATTCCTTCTGGATGGACCTCCTTCCTTTCCTTTCCCTTCCCTTTGCTTGATTCAGGTCCTTGCATGCTCTTCTCCCCCTTTTTGTTTCTAGCTTGGGGGTCTACCACCATATAAGTTCTATTATCCCAAGCTGCTTGCCATGCATTTAAATAAATAGTGTAGTCAGCACTACCTTTGGTCCTTTCAGCAATAATCTTTTTAACCATTAGAGGAGTAAGATAGAAGGATCAAATGGTCTTCTTCAATTGGTTATAGGATTGTTTAATTAACGGATGAATCTAAAAGATAAACTCTTGATCCTTTGGATCATAGTAAGGGAAGAGGACCTAAACGAGAGTTGTCATCCCTTTTTTACCAAAGAAGCTGGAGTCTCCAATGGCTTGTACTAGGTTGTGGAAGATGGGAAGGAGCTAGCTTTCCGAAATAGCAGGAGAGGAAGAGGATCCGGATATTGAGAGATTGTTATGTCCGGTTTGAAGCAGGGTTATTTCTTGACTAATCCCTTTCCGGATGTTATGAATGGATTCCGTTTGAAGAGAGAGTTCTTTTGTGATGGATGCCTTCCAATCATTTATTTGCTTCTCTAATCCGGCTAAATGGCTTTGCAGTTCATCGCCCATATCATCTAAGATTTTATTTTGGATTTTGGGAACTGTCTTCTCAATGAAGTGTACCAGCATTTCCTAGAGAACTTCCTGATCCACACCTAAATCATTTATGACGGGTTTAAGGTCCTTCTCAGCCATGAATTTTGACAAGTTTTCAAGCTTGGTATCCAGATAGGCTTTAATTTCTTCTGAGAGCTCGGAGGAGGATGATGTGATCTTGTCAATTACAGTTCAACAGTTATTTAAAGCAAAGGTGTTGGCTTGATCAGCAGTTCAATTAACAGTGGAGACATTTGCTTTGAGTTCATTTATGGTTGGTTTGATCAAGGGGAGAGAAGCTTCAGCAATTGCTCGTAGAGTAGGGAAATCCAAGACTTTGTCTTCTATATTCTTTATTGATTGTTTTATTCCACCCAACTCCTTCTGTTCATCCGAACTAGAGGCTTGTAGTAGTAATTCTTTTTCAACTCCTCACAGATGAGTGCAGATAGTCCGGAGGCTCTGTTTGATGTACCCTTCCTCATTCTCCTCTTGAGCAGCCTTTTTTAACAAGTGAAGAGTTGTAGACACTTTAGCCTGAGTTGTATTATTAGCCGGAACTCTCATTGGACTAACCTTTGGAGGAAACTATTCCTCAGAGGAGTTAAAGGAGTCATCTACGGAACTAGAGCTACTTCCAAAGGGTTCATTATCAGCTTCATTATTACTCTCCTCGAAATGGGACTGATCTTTTTCTTCTCTCCTTTCTTCCGACCTTTCCCCAGAACTGGCCTCACCCTTAGAGTCCGCTTTAGAAGCGTTCTTCTCGGATCTCAGACCCTGTCCCTCCTTTGAAATGATATCATCCAGGTTGGGCGCGTATTCCTAAGACACTATTTGAGTTATAGTGCCTAAGTTGTCCGCATTTACAGTTGTTGTAACATCAGCAGTGAGAACAGCACAAATATTTGAAGGAGCAATGTCAAGGGGTACCTTATTAAATGGAGATGGAATTTGAATGCTTGAGGCTTCTTTTTCTTCACTTCTTCCCGCCTCAACCCCCAGATGATAGGAAATGTCCTCTATCACCCCTTTAAATGCCTTTTTAGGACTTATGATAACTCCCCCAAACGTGTCGGAACTGTCCTCAACACCCTATACATTTTCCTTTACAGGACTTATTTCTGTTAGAATTTCAGCTTTTGGAAGTAGCAGGTTCTCCGAAAGAGGTTCTATGATGGGTAGGAAGTTGAATGAACTAGATTTTGGAATTTTTGACATCTCAACCAAGGCAGCCTGATCTATAAGGATTAGTGTAGCACAGGATCCTCCAGGTCCTTCTGTGGCTAGATTGTTAACTCTGTAGTTGTCTGCCACAAAAGCCATCATCTCTTCATACTGAGGATCCTCCAGAAGGATATCCTCATTAGATCCGGGAATATTTGTGCCTTTTGAACTTTTGGCCTTAGCCAACACCTCCACAGCAACCCTCTTAGCAGCCTCTTCATCAATAACTATAGCAGTTGGCTTCTTGGCTATTTTCTTGTGATGTTTTTGAGCCTTGACTGCTTCATCAAAAGTACACCCCTTTCGAGTGAATTGCTTCTTTGGCACAGGCATTTCATCTTCTATTTCCTCTTCATTAGACCATTTCCCTCCTTCAGCAAATATGATGCTTTTCTTTTCTAGCCTTTCTCATAGCCCTTTCTTATTGCAGCAGTAGCTACTATAATGGATTCTTTCGCTTTCGGATCACAAACTGGTCTTTTCAGCAAATCAACTGCCTTGATCACCCTCCCCCTTGATTTTGGCTTTTCTGGGGATTTGTTAAGCAGCTGGGTGATTGTTTGTATATCTTAATTTTCCTCTTCATTTGTAATTATATTCTGCTTATTAACTATCTTGGGTTTAGCAGTCTGGGCCTTCTTTGGGATCGGAGCCTCTGTCGGATCAGCAGCTTTTCTAGTTCTGCTCTTCTTCTCATCTCTTTGCCTCTTGGCTTTATCTTCATCCCAGGTCTTATTGAATCTCAGGTTCAGGAAGTTCCTCTCCATAATGGGCTTTCCATTGACACCTTGAAATCTGGTCAATCTATCCCATTTGCTTAGAGAATCCAGGTGATAAGAGCCCTATAGGAATTCCTATGATGCTTAAGGTAGTGAATAAGGAGCATAGGAATGTTGACCTCCCTGCTTTCTGCCTAGTCCTCTAATACACAGTGCTGGAAGGAAGACACTATTGTTAGTGAGCCCTTCCAGATCAGGATTAACTTTGCTAGCACATGTTGAAGATATCTTGGGATTTGAGGCCAGTACGTTGAAAATTTATCCCCAAAATACCTTTCCAAAAGCCACATCTCCGGATCATACTTCACCTTAGCTTCATCTCTATCCACCCTCATTTAAACTCCGCTATTCTTCATACTTAGGAAATTTTTTATGAAGTCCGATGTTATAGTAATTTCCTTGCCCTGAACCTTAGTTCTTAGGGCGTCAAATTTCTTGTTGGCTCCTAAATTGTCATAGAATTCTCGGACTAAATATGGATAGGATGGGCAATTTATTTTCATGAAATTTGTGAGGTACTGATCCTTAAATAGCCGAGAATAGGGGTCGGTTTTAACAAGAAAATTATCTCCTAGAAAATCTGTGGGGATAACAGAATTGGAGGATTTGCAATCTATAGGGATGAAATCTTGGTCTTTTAGATCAGATTCTAAGAAGATATTTTGGGTTGGAAGCATCACGAGTCCAGCCTCAGTCATGATTGCTACCATTTTAAAGAAAGGATTGAAGGAATTAGGGTTTAAGTTTTGATTTTTGCTGAGTAACAGTAGAGTAGTTGCTTGCGTGAGGAAGAAGGGTGATTTTGAGGGGTTTATACAGAAATTTCAAAGTGAGGGTAGTTTGGTAATCCGAACGCTGGTAGTTTGGCTAGATTGATGACATGGAAATTGGATTTTTAATAGAGAGGTAAATTCAGTTTAACCGAAGAATAGGAATAGTTTATTTTAAAAATAAACTATCAAATTTACCGCACGTGTAACAGCCAATAGACGTTTGAAATTTAAAAAGTAACTGTTGCCTTTATGCGAATTTACTGCCATTTGTCATTCCTGTCTGCTGATGTGGCATCCTTATGGAATAAATTTCTCTCCAATACTAGTTTTCTTCCGAATTGAGTTTTTTGCCAAGGATCCGGCTTGATTTCTAGATGTCTTCCGGATTAACCCTAAATTGGATTGGACATACCAATTGACTCCCTTAGCTTACCAAATTGATCTTTACTTAATGGCTTAGTAAAGATGTCTGCTCTTTTCTCATTGGTTGGAATCTATACCAGTGCAACATCCTTCTTCATCACATGATCCCGAATGAAAGGATGCCTTATGTTTACATGTTTTATCCTGCTATGAAGCACTGGATTCTTTGACACATCAATTGCACTTTTGTTATCACACATGACTTCCACACATCCGAATTGCACTCCATAATCTTCAACCTATTGTTTGATCCATAGGAGTTATGCAATACAACTTCCAGCTACCATATATTCTACTTCCGCAATAGATAAAGCAACTGAAGTTTGCTTCTTACCATCCATGATACCAAGCAATCTCCAAGGAAATGGCAACCTTCAGATGTACTCTTTCTCTGAAGAGTATCCATGCCATAGTCTGCATCAGTAAACCCTTGGAGTGTGAAATCTCCATTACTAGGATACCATAATCCAACTTCGGTGGTTCTTAGGAGGTATCTAAGGATCCTTTTTACTGCCTTGAGATGAAAATCCTTAGGATTTGCTTGATATCTTGCACAATAACAAACTGCATAATGTATGTTAGGTCTGCTAGCTGTCAAGTATAGGAGTAAGCCAATCATCCCTCTATAGAGCTTTTGATCAACATCCTCTCCTTTATAATCCTTAGATAGGACTGGATCTGATCCCATTGGAGTGGACACGGGCTTGCTCTTGTCCATTTCAAACTTCTTCAAGATTTCCTTGGTGTATTTTGACTGATTAATAAAAATCCCATCTCGACTTTGCTTAATTGTAGACCAAGGAAGAAATTTAGTTCTCCCATCGTCGACATCTCAAATTCTTTCTGCATTTGAGAGCTAAATTCTTCACATATCCTTTCATTAGTTGCTCCAAATATGATATCATCCACATAAATTTGGACTAGAATGATATCATTTTTATTCTTTTTGATGAACAGTGTGGTGTCTGTCTTGCCTCTGATATAACTCTTGGATATAAGAAATGAGGTTAATCTCTCATACCAAGCTCTAGGTGCCTGCTTGAATCTATAGAGAGCCTTCTTTAGTTTGTACACATGATCCGGATGCTTTGGATCTTCAAATTTGGGTGGTTTCTTAACATAGACTTCTTCTTGGATAACACCATTAAGAAATGCACTTTTGACATCCATTTGGTATAGTGTGAACCCCACGAAGGATGCAAAAGCATATAGAATCTAGATTGCTTCCAGCCTTGCTACAGGTGCAAAGGTTTCTTCAAAATCAATTCCTTCTAGCTGGTTGTAGCCTTGGGCAACTAATCTTGCCTTGTTTCACACCACAACTCTGGATTCATCAAGCTTATTTCGGAATACCCACTTAGTACCAATAATTGATTTTCCTTTAGGAGGTAGTACTAGATCCCAGACATCATTTCTGAAGAACTGATCTAGTTCTTCCTGCATTGCCATCATCCAACTTTCATCAGCTTCAGCATCTTGAAATTTCTTTGGCTCAATGAGAGAGATAAAAGCAGTATGGCTCATCAACCTGTTGATTTGACCTCTGATTCTTACTGGATTCTGAACATCATCCAAAATATTTTCAATGGAATGATCTCAGTGTGTCCAAATCTCCCTTTGCAGGCCTTCATATTGAACTGGAACTTGCTCAATTTCAACTTCAATCACTCCTTCTTGGCCTTCATTAAAGTTAATCTCTTGTTGGTAGAGATTAACTTTTTGTATTTCTGGTTCAAAAGATATTCCTCCATCTTCCTCTTTATACTTCTTGATATGGAATGAATTAGGAACTTCTGCCTCTTTCTTTTCTCCAAGATTTTCAATTTCAAGAACTGGTTCTTCCGGAGTGTAACTTTTCTTACCTAGAGGGTTAGCCTCATCAAAATCTACATGTATTGGGTTCGTTTATTGAAGACTCTATAAGCCTAACTATGTATTGAGTGGCCAAGGAAAATTGCTTCATCAGATTTAGGATCAAATTTTCCTAATTGCTCTCTATCATTAATGATGTAGCATTTACATCCAAATGCTTTGAAATACCCAATTTTGGGTTTTCTTCCCTTCTAGATTTCATATGGGGTCTTTTCTATGGTTTTTCTTATGAGAGCTCTATTTAGAATATAACATGTTGTATTCACGGCCTCCCCCCAGAAGTATTTTGGTAAACAATTTTCACTGAGCATTGTTCTAGCCATCTCAACTATGGACCTGTTCTTTCCCTCAATAACTCCATTCTGTTGAGGAGTGTGAGGGGTAGAGAAGTTATGTTTAATGCCCATGGAGTTACAAAAATCAGCAAAATGCTTATTTTTGAATTCTCCACCATTATCACTCAAGATTCGTGCAATGCTTATGCCCTGCTCTACTTCTATCTGGATGAATGTTTTTGAAAATTAGTTAAAGGCCTCATCTTTGCTTGCTAGCAAGAGCACCCAGGTATATCGAGAATAATCATCCACAATGACCATGGTGTATTCTCTTCTACCTAAACTCAATGGTTTGATTGGACCAAAGAGATCAATATGCAAGAGCTCAAGTACTCTTTTGGAAGGAATGTATGAGATGGAAGGGAAACTTTTCTTATATTATTTACCTAATTGACATGCATTATATAGATGATCCTTATCAAAAGCAACCTTAGGCAAACCCACTACTAATTCTTTTTTGGCTAGTTTAGACAGGAGGTTCATGCTGACATGTCCTAACCTCCAATGCCATAGCCATGATTTTTCTTCTTTAGACACCAAGCAAATATTCTTTTTATCATTTTTAATGTTTACATAATAGACATTATTTACTCTAGGTGCATAAAGAATGAGTTGGTTGGACTTACTATCATAGATTGCGCAGCCTCCAGAATCAAATGTGACTTTTCTTCCTTTGTCACAAAGTTGGGCCACTCTTAGCAAGTTGAATTTCAGTCCATCAACTAGTGAGACATCTTCTATCTTTAATTCAGATCCAATGGTTCCATGACCAATGATCTGTCCCTTTTGATTGTCTCCAAAGCTTACTTTGCCTCCCTTCTTCCGGGTCAATGTGATGAAGGCCTTCTCATCACCTATCATGTGCCTCGAGCATCCATTATCAATATATCAAGTGTGTGGATTTATTGAGGATCTAAGGCATACCTACAAAATAGATCAAGTGGGATTGGGTACCCAATCAGATTTGGGTCCTCTCGGGTTAATAACCATCTCAGGCCAAGGGTAAACATTATAATAACCATTTTTTAATCTACATATTTTAGTAATATGATTGTTTTTTCCATAAAACCTGCACCCTACAATAGATCCGTTTTGTTCCTGCTTCTTTTTTATCTTTTCAAGATCTTCCCTCCCATAGTTTCCTCTATATCCAGCTTCTTGTACACTGGTGGATGGTCCAAAGTGTATCCAGAAGCTGGTTGGAGGTACGATTTCAGCTGCACAATTTCTTCTTTGTTTGATAGTCTGTTAATTGTAAGCCACCTTGGCCTTTCCCTTTTGAGTAGCAGTATATCTTTAGGCTTATGGTTGCCTCTTAACTTCCTTCACCCTTTAATTAAGGGTCTTTTGAAATCTGTTCTGAGTAGGAGGATGATTATCTCTTCTTAGAGCTTTTGTCTCTAGCCTCTTCCTAGATACCTCCTTTAATAGATTGATTTCTTTATCCAGTCCCGTTACATTTGCATTTAGAATCTAGACTTAATTCCAAAGGAAGTTCTCCTCCATAACATCAATATGCTTGGTTGCTCTAACCAGATTGATGTCTTATGCCATTACTTCAGCATCTTATGCCAACTCCATTACTGCTCTTTTAAGGGACTTGATTGCTTTTGCAATCTTCTTTACACCCTTGATTACAATAGATAGAGCACTAGCAAGGTCAAAATTAGAAGCAAAATTAGAACAAGAATTTACCTTAGTGTTTGTTGTTTTTGATTCTGATTCTTCGATTGCTTTGAGGCATTCCTTCCGAATTGCTCTACTTTCGGATCAGTCAGTGCCATGAATGCATAGTTGGCAGTCTCTTCTTCTTCTGTTGAAGATGAGCTGCTGCTTTCTTCACTGTTGCTCTAGGTAGCTATCATTGCCTTCTTTTTGAACTTCTTGGTTCTCTTAAGCTTGGGAAATTTTGTTCAGAAATGGCCTTTTTCTCCTCATTCAAAATAGGCAGCTTCTTTTTTCAGATCCTTCTATTCTTTCAAATTCTTTCTGGGCCTATCCCTTCTGGATGTCCCTTCTTTTAATTTTTGGGATTCATACTTTCTTAGTTTCCTTTTGTCTTTCTTTTGTATGAATCTGTTGAGTTTTTTGGTCAATAGAGAAAGTTGATCTTTGGTGCTCAGTGATTCAGTAATTTGCTCTTCTTCTCCGGATGAAGCTGATCCGGTGGATTCTGCCTTAACTGCAATGACTTTCTTTTTCTCCTCAGGCTTCTTTTCTTTTTGGCTATATCTCTCCAAGGATAATTCTTAGGTTAGAAGATTACTAATGAGTTCATCATAACTGTAAAATTTGAAGTCATGAGCATCCTCAATGGCAGTCTTTTTACTGTCCCAATCCTTGGTGAGACTCCGAAGCACCTTCTTTACCATCTCAACTTTAGAGATTTCTTTTCCCAGTCTTTTCATCTTATTCACTAGATTTGTGTATCTAGTGTTCATGCTGCTGATTGATTCTTTAGGCTCCATTTTAAAGGATTCAAGCTTTTGCTAGATTAAATCAAGCTTGGCTTCTCTTACTTTGGTAGTTCCTTCATAGGTTACCTCTAGCTTCTCCCAAATTTCCTTTGCAATCTCACATCCGGATATTCTGTTAAATTCAGCACTAAGAGCATAATGAAGCATGTTAATAGCATTTGTGTTTTCACACAACTTTTTAAAATCATTCTCATCCCATATACTTAATGGCTTTCGGGTAGTCATACCCTCTACTTTATAAGTAGGCTCATAAGGACCATCTTTAATAACTAACCATGCTTGCATGCTTTGTGACTGGATGAAGTTCTACATCCAGTTTTTCCAGAACATGTAGTGTTCACCAGTGAAGAGGGGAGGACCGGTAATGGACATACCCTCCAAAAGAAGTTGTCAATTTTGGAAACTCATTTTGATATATGAATCAAAATTTTGGACCTTTAGCTCAAGATTGTTAGATCTCTAGTTTTGAGCACTTGCTCTAATACCACTTATTGGTCCCTGTGAGGGTCTGTATATGGTCAGAGGGGGTGAATGACCCTTTTTCACGGAATATATAACTTTAAAAAGTCTTAGTATAGTGTATTTGATTATGATCTGGATGATGGATCCGGATGATGCAGTTATGATAATATAATGCAATAAATAAAGAGTTAAAGAAATCAAACATAAAAGATTTTATCCTGGTTCGGCCCCGCCTACTCCAGTCCCTGGAGTTTCCTTCCTCTGAGCTTTTCAACTAGTGGATTCCTTTCTAACTGGTAGGAATCAAGCCTTACAATTTGTCTCTGGATGATACCCGAATCTAAGTTGAGTCCTACAGTGAGTTCCCACTGAAAGCACCAACTTTAAGTTGTATCCCAATCTCTCAACTCACCCAAGTTGGAGATCCTTACACTCTTGTTTTCACAAAGGTTTTGGTTTTGGATTCCCTTAAGTTTATAACTCACTTAGGAATCCTTACAATAGATTTTGAATTGATTGATTCTTGGAGGGATTTGTAAGCTGATTGAATGCTCGTTCTTTGTTACTTGTTTTATGAATCAAACAACCAACCTTCTCAATTGGTGAAGCTTCCCTTTTATAGGCTTTTATGATAAATGTAGCTGTTGTGGGTTATTGAGCTTGTAATAAATCTTCACCCTTGATCAGGTTATAGGTGGTGCCTTCGGAGCCGTTGATCAATCCATTAAACTGTAATTTGACCCATTTGAATCTTAGGGATTGATGTTGAAAAGTTTTCAGTGATAGTTTTACTTGGCTTTTTGTGATGCACCAAATTTTACACCATTAGCTTTTTGGTGTGAGCTCCATGCGCCTTCTTATTGGTCTAGGTGAAAAAGTTTGTTAGCTTTTTCAGTCCGATGTCAATCCTTTTGTCCTTTTTCTGAAAAATGCAAGTTGTCACTTTTGTCTTGCTCATGGGGGAAAGATCTTTGACTATGTAGACCAAAAGATAGAGGTAAAAGTTATCTTTAAAACTTTTCCTACTGTCTTTAAGCATGCGTCTTCCGGATGTCTTTAGACTCATTGTCTCCGAATCTCTATGCTTCCAGAGTTAGGGCAATCAGTTCTTCCGGATGCTGTTCTTGATGGATTAAAGCTTATTTCCTTTCAAGCTTTATTCTGATGATTCCATGTGCTTGCGTACTTAATGTCATCAATGGATAACCTTGTAGCTGGATCTTTGTCCAGATGTTTCCATTTGGATTTAGGAGGATTACATATTTTAAGTTTTTGTTTCTTTCAATCCTGATCCAGATAGTTTAGTTTAATTTGTGGTTCGGATCATTGTTTCCCAACATTTGCGACCATCACACGAAGCTACATATAATCATTCAACCGGGAACTATTATTCACATGGGCCACCTAGATTATATAAAATAATCTTACAATCTCCCACTTGGCCCATGTGGAAACAATTATATATCTACGAGTTATCTTTAATTTGCAAATGTAACACCCGTATATAAACTTTACAAGAATTAAAACAATCGAGTCATGGCGGTTACAGGTCATTAACGTTGTCCCATTCCCTTCCATGTACCATAAATTATTTTAACCCTCATTTAACTATTACGCAATAAACATTATATTATTGTTCACTTTAATGTAACAAATTTTTATTGTTACTAAATATATAACTATAATGTTATCACACCCAAATAAACTTTAATGCGCAACTGTAATGTGGAAAACAATTAAGGCCCTATTCTTTTCAACTTATTTTCTGCTCAGTTCAGTTCAGTACCAATCAGTTCAGTTCAGTACCATTCAGTTCAGTTCAGTTTCAGTATTCAGTATTCAGTTTCAGCATTCAGCGTTCGGTATTAAGTTTTAGTTTGTGCATTATATCAATATTATTAATGTATATTATTATTTATAAATATTAAAAAGTAATGAATATTAATGATAATATCATTTTAATTTCAATTTCATTTCATTTCTATTTATAGATTATATAAATATTATTAATTAATATCAGTAATCACAAATAACAAAAAAAAAGGAATCCATAATAATAGTTTTAAAATTATTAATTATTATTTCTATGATAAATAATTTTGTACGAAAAATAAATAAATAAATAAATAAATAAAAGTAATAATATTTTATAAATATTGATAACAATTAAAATAATAAGGTAATATTCATAATAATAATGGCAATAAAATATAATATATAATAATAGTAATAATAATAATAGAAATAATTTATAATGGTATATTTAATTATTATTATATGCAATAATTAATGAATTTTATTAGAATATATAGTATTATTTAAAGTGTTACTAATTATTATGTATTTTAATATTTTAAAAATATTATTTGTATTATTAATTATAATTCAGTTTCAGTATTATTCAGTTTCAGTTTTTTCAGTTTCAATACCATTCAGTTCAGTTTGAGAACAGTTCAGTTCAGTTCAGTACCATTTAGTTCAGTTCAGTATCAATCAGTTCAGTTCAGTTCAGTACACCTACTTATCAGTTGAAAAGAACAGGTAAATGTGCAAAAATCAAATTTTATTGAATTCCTAAAGTGTCATTGCAATCAAATTGATGAGCTCAAACTTTTATTGTATATACCACTCATTATGCTAACAACAACTTTTCTATAATGCTCATATTCCGTACATGGCCAATAATCTTTTCGACCAATAACCTTTCGTTAGCGATTCTCTACAATCGATTCTATTTTGATATGCTTCACAGACACTTTGCATTTTTGCACTTCTTCTTTTATATCAAGTAATTTACATTAATGTGTTTCACACTCTTATAGTACATTTCAATCTTTTAAAAGAAGACTATTGCGAAACTATTAGAATACAACCTCAATCATTTAATAATAATATCGACTAATCCTTATTTGAAATTAAGTTTCACAACCACAATCATTGAGTCATGGCCTCCAAGCACGCCACAATTTCAGCCGTCATGGTGAAAGTAGCAATGACAACTTGCTCCCACTTTTCCATTATATCCTCCATTTTATTGGAGATTAACTCTTTCTTTTAACAAATATCACATAAGTGACAGGAGGTATGTAGTCAAAATATAGGACCAACTTCCACTGATCTCCATGTATTTACATAACCATAACACGCAATGATAGGAAGTTCATTTCAGTCCATGTATCGACCTCCTTAATATACATGCATTACTTTCTCTAATTCTTTGACTTTCATTTTATGTGTTTAGCATCACATTTGGGCAATAAATTAAACACATAACTTTAACTATCATTGATGCTACAAGTACTTTAATCAAATAATTGATTTTATTCATTACGTTTTGACTAACACGCAAAACACCTTTGGGCCAGATATACATATTAACCATACATACAATAATAAAATCATATAATGTCAACCACAAACAATGATCTACCTTTGGGTCATCTCCTAGGGTTGTGATTAATAATTTCAATTGTCGAGTGTAAACCTTTTATGTCATTAAGCATCCCTCCCATTAAGACAATTAATCGAACCATATTTAAAATTTATTTACACCAAACAAGGCCACTTTGGTGACTAACATGTTCTCTATTCAATAATTTTTTAAATGTATACGACCCTTATAAAATGTTTAATCAAATTAGGCAAGATCACTTTGGTAACTATCATGCCCTTCAAACATTTAACATTTATAAATTTGAATCTTTTATTGTCATATAACCCTAATTGAATCTTTTATATATGACCATTGATATGCATAAATAAATGTTGCAATAAATTAAGTAATGTCACTTTAGTGACTAAAATACTTTCTATACAATAAACATTTGATTTATGCAACTAAACTTTTATAAATCAAAATCTCATATATTCTACTATCATGGCCATTCAACCTTAATTGGCATGACCAATACTTAATAGTCATTCCTTGATACTTAATCTTTAATTTGTATTCATAATATCAAATATAATAAAATAAACAAATTAACTTTCATTTGTTTACATGTTTGTAATTGAATTTAGGGGCAAAATATTTAATCCATTCTTTAATAAAAGAAAACAAAATATTACTGTAATTACTAATCACATTTCATTACTTCCCTTTTTCAATGAATACGAACAAATTAAAAGAGATGAGAAACAAAATAGTCTTCTTTTATCATTTCATTATGTTATTATCAACATTTTTACTATTGAATATTGTGACATGAAATATTCAATTTATTTTAATATGCTTCTATTTCTTTTTCTTTAAACATTCCTTTATTCAATTAAACATTCATTGAATAAAATAGACCAAAACCTTAACTAAGTTCACTTCACTTTTGACGTATGTGCAACTCACTTTCATTTCAATATTGTCCAACAGTTTCCTTTCCTTTAAGTTCTCAATTTCTTTTATGTTTTGTCCATTTCTTTTACTCTCACTTTTATTATCCATAATGTATATTACTATCATTAATCACTTGTGTGATCGTTTCCATTCATTTATATACATAAATAAAAGTAACGGATAATATTAAATTAATAGTAAGTGATGTAGGATTTGTGACATTAGGTTTTGCTGAAGTTGGTTTTGTGACATTAAGTCTTGCCAAAGTTACACCCCGCGTGGCTTTCAAGAAGCTTTCTTTGCTAAACATAGATGCGATACTGAAGTCAGGATCCGATGGAGGAGGCGGCGACTCTTTAGCACTGCCGGAGGCCATCTTGGTCGGAGAAGAGAACAAACGTGCAAGTTAGGGTTTCAGGCTAAGGAAAATCGCCAAAGCTTGACTAGGTAAAAATTTTCTATTTCCCACCTATTTTTAATATTCATCCCTTCTTTTTGGCATCGAGTTGCCTAAAATACACTTTTCATGTGTTCGCAACTACAAATCAACTTTTTCAAAAAATATAGGGTAAAGTTAAAAAACATGCCTTATGGTTTGGCCGTTTTATAAAAAGGTCCTTGTGAAATTTTTTGTTTCATATGGGTGTATGTGGTTTTAAAAGTTAGCAAAAACATGCTAACCATATAGTACGTTTTTTAAAATTAGCTCTTTTTTGTTAATGCTACCAAGTTATTTCAATAAATTCAACATTCCTATATTTCACCTATATTATTTGTGAATTATTTATCAAGATTTGAATAAGTTTCCCAAATTTTTCATTTTATTACGATTTTTCAAAGTTATCATCCATTTTTAAATTAATATAACTATTTGTACTTCTCAAAAAATTCTAAAATTTATCAATAATGTGTATTGTGTTTTTATAAACAAATATGCAAAATTTCACTTCAAAATGGACAAGATTACCCTTCCAAATGTGGTTTCAAAATTTTGAGAAGCATACTTTTCCTAACTTTTGAAACCACAGGCACCCATTTGGAAGAAAAAATTCCACAATAACCTCTTTGCAAAACAATCAAATCACATGGCATATTTTCTAAGTTTACCCAAAAATATAACAAGAAGTCCATTTTTCATCCCAATATAACGTTTTAAAGGCAATACTGTAGTTTTTGTTGCAAGAAGCCATCTATGGCGTAGTGTCAATCTTATCAAAACTGTATCGGACATCAAATCGGTAAAGCTATCGATACATGGTATTACCGATTTAACTGGGGTTTAACTAATAGTTTTAGTGGACTACTGGTTTCTTAAAAACAATTTAGATATAAAATACATTTATATCAATATGTTTTTGATATAGGTACGTATGAAATATATGACTTTTCCATTTTATATCAATATATTTTTATTACAAAATGTATTTTTTATTATAATTTTATCATTTTTTTCTTTCCAATTTGGCTATACTTGCCGTCCTTTTATACTGCTATATTTAATCTATCATATCAGAGTTAAAAATGGTATACAATTTTACTAGTTGAACCAGGTGGTACGGTAAGGGACATGGGATACTATTGTAATTTCACAAAATAATAAAAATGTTAAAAATGGATAAAACCCAAAAAACGTCAAAGTAATGCTTTTGCATCTACTACTTTTTAGGTAGCTATCTGCAACATTTTGCTTTTTTTAGATCCTAACCAAACACAAGTCTTGGAGCTATTGAGGTTCTATCGGCTAACCGCAACAGATATAAACAAACAATTGTGAATCCTCAATGCTTTCTATATATAGTTTCTACTAGTCTGATTTATACATAATATAAAGCTTAAAATTCAGGTTAATTGATGATTTTATTAAACATTCTATTTCACCCTTTATCTTGTTTACCAACATCAATTTCATCCAATATGGACTTTTAGTAATTTAGGATTTCAGGATGAGATGAAGTCTTAACCAAGTGGTTAAGATTGAAATTATGATTTTTAGAGGTTTCAGGTAACCACATTTGAGGTGGGTCGTGATTTTTCTTCGATTTAATTAATGTAAGCACAATTGTGCAAATTTGTTTAAAAAAATTAGCATTTCACTATATAATTAGCATAAAATAATTTGTGGCAATATATATATATATATATATATATATATATATATATATATATATATATATATATCTATATATATCCACCTTAACCCAATATAATAATTAAACAATCAAAATAGTATTCATAGTTCCTTTACCACCAAGTTGACGGTAAACATGAAATTTTGCGGGCTGAACTTAGTTTTTATATAAATATTTAAACTTGGCCTAAGTGCGGTTCGATGAATGAAAATTTTGCTTTATTTTTAAAAATATTTATTTATTAGATATATTGATTGTTTTGGATATTTATGCTCTAATATACTGAACTTTCACAATTTCTTACACTATTTATTAAATTATCAAGTAAAAAATATAATTATATGTATATGTATATGATTTAGACATATTTATATAAAATTTCTCTTTTCAATTTACTCAAAAATTTAAAAGAATATTGTTGAATAATTGATGTATCAACTGCTTGTTATTATGCAGGCGGTTATATAGTTGATGTGGGGTCCACGTCATTAATATTTGATATAATATGTTTTCTACTTTTTTACCTGTCATTAATAGTTTGTGTAATATGTTTCTTACTTATTTACCGTTTTAACCGTTGGATTTCTCTATAAATAGGAATTCAATTTCTTCATTTGATATATACCGCAAATATAAGAAATAAAAGTCTCTTTCAAATTCTCTCTCTGCCTTCTTTATTATTGTTATAATTTCTTTGCATATATAGTAAATTTCCAACACGTTATCACCTCAAGCTTGCTCTATCGATCAAGGATATCACTAAATAAATCCAAAGTAAGGCATAATTATTTTATTTTCTATAAATATATATTATACCTATAATTCTTAATATGTCTAATATCAAAAGTTTGGACTTTACTCCTCTTGATGTATTGGGAAAAAATTATTTTACTTGGGTGCTGGATGCAGAAATGCATCTAGAATCAATGAGTGTTAATAATACTATTATTGAAAATAATAATATTATACCTCAGTATAAGGCAATAGCTGTTGGAAAATTTGCTCTTTAAAACATAGTTCCAGAGTTGCTTCCGGACAGAGGCAACACTTTTCTTCAATAACTGTTGTAGAAACTAAGAAACTGGATCTGAGGCAACACTTCAGGAGGCAACACTTTTGGAGGCAACACTTTCAGAGGCAGACTGATCCGGACTGATTCGGATTGATCTGAGGCATTGATCCAGAGTCAAATTGGATGAAAGGCATCCCTTTTTTAGAAATAAATGCAGTAGCTTTAAAACTGGACCAAATGCAACGCTTTATTGTTCAGAATCCGTTGTAGTAGATCCGGATGCAAAACTTAGGCAACAGTTTATTATTCAAAATCTGTTGCAATAGATCCGGAGTCTTCTGATAGATCCGGATCCACAGCTTAGGCAACGCTTTACTCACAAAAGGCAACACGTTTTGCTGAAATTGATAATTATCTCCAGAAGCTGATAGATAACGATTTTAATCACTTGGAACATCACTGAAACATCAAGAACAAGATTTTAAGTGTTAGGATGAGTCGAGTCGAGTAGGAGACTCTGTCTTTAAAGGATACTTCGTAGTTCCTTCCAGGATTAAACAACTCCTTCAAACTCGATTTCAGTTTAGGTACAGGAATCAGAAATGCTTATGATATAAAGAAATTTTGGAAGAAAGAAAAGTATAAAATTCAGCTCTCCAAAATGAAAACCCTCCAACCTTTTTCTAGTTAAAGAAAAAAGTCATTAGCCATCAAAGTTTTTGCTGTTACTAAATTTAATAAAATAACCATTGGTGTTTTAATAACCATTAAAACACTCAATAAAAAATATGACCACCAGAAATTTAATGAAATAAGTGTTGGAGTTTTAATCACAATTAAAACTCAGATTTATGAAGAAATTAAAACAGTAGCACCCACAAACATTTGACCAAATATTCTTCTCAACAGAACATATCATAAAATATATTTCTTTTGAAAGTAGTATAAAAATACTCATTTTTCCAACAATCCCCTACAACTTTCAAAAGAAGTTTTAAATAAAAAGAATTTTCTGGATATCTCGAGTTTGACATATAATGCATGGAACCGGTGTCTTGTGGACTATAAACCAGAACTTGATAGATAACATTTAACTTATGGAATATTTGGTGAAACATATAGTTTTTATGAACCAAATAAGTGCCGTTGTAAGATAGGGATTTTACCATATCGCATTATGCCAAGTACATTTCTATTCATCGCAGTTTTGCGCAAATAGGCCGTGCGCGCGCCTGGTCTTTGATGAGTGCTCTAGAGATATTGTAAATATTATATCTCATAGAAGTTGTCCCACTTCACACTCACATAGGTGATATAATCAAGTGTATATTGCACTTTATACACCACTCATAAGAGCTATGGAATCTCATTAAGGTTCCTTTTGACTCAACCTTTCAAGATATGCAACATAGCACTTTTCACATATCTAGGATTTGGGACAATATTTTTATAGTGCTAGTAGAACTAACGAAAGGCTTGTTAGTACCCATATAAACCTATTCTGTGGGATCTCCACTCATGTAGGTTAGGTTCCCACCCTTTATTAATTTCAAATTGGCTTAAGTCTCATCCTCTCTGATGTATCAAAAATAAATTTCTTTTTGAAAATTTATTTCTCAAATGTTAGTAAGATGATTTGATTAGAATCGCTCAAGACTCAAATGGATAAAATTCCATGTCAATAATATGTCTCAAACGTATACGTATACTTTTGTCATTATAGGTCTTATTTCTCAAAATATATATTGCATCTTGGCATTCTCAATATATTTTGCAATCTCAATACATTGCATGTGTTATAACACTTACTAAGAAAGTTTTCCCAACCACTTAGTCTCATTGTATATTCCAACTCTCAAGTAACTAATTCTTAACGTAGCTTGCTTATAGTTGGTTTTCATATTATTATTCTACCACCAAATGTGAGAACATAACCACTAATGAAATTATTCCCATATGAATTAAAATATTCACTCAACGTCATTGTTCCCCACAATAATAATGGAAATTCACTAATTCTTCTCATATGAATCAAAGATTCACTCTACATCGTTGTTCCTCTTAAGAACAATGGGAAATTCATTATATAGAATACCATATTTAATGGTTTCTCTCAAATATTTCTTAAACGTCAATATGGCTTCTCTATAGTCAATGATTAGATTACGTGAATACTTGTTCACATAGCATATGCTATGTCTCAATGTGTGAAACTCATCAAGTACAAATGCATACTTGGATTTAACCACTAGATCACGATTATCTTCCCTTGAGTATTAGAATCATAAGGGATACTCACATGATTTACATCATAAAGTTCAAACTTCTTATGAAGTTTCTCAACATAGTATTCTTGTGTTAACAAGACACTCTTATTCATCCTTATGATTCACATACCCAATATCACATTGGCTTCTCTTATGTCTTTCATGACAAATATTGATAATAAGATTATCTTTATTTTATTGACAACATTAATACTCGGAATAAAGATAGCCATATCATCCACATATAATCACACATATATCATTAATCACTTTAGTATATACACATTTATCCACCTCAAAAGATCAAACTTATCAATTCGTTATTTAGGTGCTTATCAATAAGACACAAGAACTTAATCACATTTCCATCCATGTCTAGGCTCTACATATCCCTCAAGTTGCACCACATAAAAACTTTATTTTGAAAGGGAATTTTAACACCCATGTGGTGAACTCAATTGTAAAAAGAAGCTATAGCAAAAATATAGAAGAATCATAAACTAAAACACAAGTATTATATTCCAAAGAATAGAAACAAACTCAAACAATAAGAAGCTTCATTCAAAACCTTTGATTCAAAAGATGAAATAGTTTGCTAACAATAAAAGATCATCTTCAATCAAACACTTACAAAAATTTCACCAAAACTTTCTTTTCAAAGTTCTCTTGCCTTTCCTTAAATTATCATTTTTAAACTCAATTTGAAAAGTAGGTGCAACAGGATTAACATCCGAAACAATACTTAAAAATGGAAATCTCTCTAATCTTTATTAAAAACATTCACAAAGAATTTGTGTTCTTTGTCTCAAAGATATTATTTCCAAGCACACCAATATGTTCAACAAAATCTATGAACATACAAGCACACAAACTTTGTACCTATCTCTCTTTATATAGGTTCAAGAATAATAACCTTAATAAGACACCCCCACACTTTTGAATATTTCAAACTAGGATGATAATCCTCTCATTTCTCCTATGGTGTCTTATCGGTTTCTCATGTGAAATTTTATTTGTATAGAAAACTTAACAAATAGTTCCACCAACAAATATCTCAAGTATATATCTAACATATCAAATATGAAACTCATATAAATATGTACTTAATAATAACTCACAACAAGTTCTCATATGCCTCAAGTTTACTAGAAATTATAAACCATCAAAATGTCAAGGTAAACGCACCAAAATATATTCATTTAAACATAAATAGTTACTAACAATTTTGCAAAATTGAAATCTGCTCAGTTCCAGATTTTGAGAGTCCACTTCGACCCAAAATTCGGACATGTAAGCGAAGTTGTTTGACAAAAATTTCTTCTACTCATAAAAACATATATGTCTTAAGTTTCCAACGCCACTAAAAACAGTTAAAACCGATTTATATAACTAAATTTATGTCACAAACAATCAGTTGTGCTCAAAGCTGAATTTTCAGAAAAACGAGATTCTTATCTCAACTTCAATAAATATTTCAACCTACTAAACGAAAGAATTTGAAAACCATTCCTTTTAAACATATCTTTATCTATGTCTCATAAAACCATAGAAACAAGAATTTCTCAAAATGGAGTTGTGAATCTCAAGAAAACTTATAAACAAACAAGAGTGTTCAAAGCTAAAAAATTTCCAGCAAACATAAAACAAAAGTTTTATCACAAATAGGCTATCAACCAACTCCAATAAACTTGAAATCAAGATGTCTCAAAACAACTTAATTCGAAACATATTAAACCATATAAAACATATCAAAACCTCATTTATTTCTCAACAAACATATATTTTGATTCAACACAAATAGGCAAAGAAGAGCAAACACATAAATTGATAATCTCAAAAACATCAAAGAAAATTCTGTGGTTCATATAGCTCATTCCGACAACACACTATCTTTGGTTATTAAAACCTTGTCGGGCTCAAAAGTTACCTTCACTCCATTTTTTCCTAAAAGGCTCACTAAAACCGATTCGGTTTAATCATTGGGAACAAGTAGCACCTCATTATGTGCTAAAGATGTGAGCTTGAGGAGAACCTTAATTCTCCACTTTCAACTTTGGTGTATATGACTATGGAGAATTTTATTTACTCTCGTAATTGTGTCTCATTACTTCATAGTCAATAACCCACTCATTCACATCAATCACCATGTTTACTTGTGAAATGACTACAAAATAATGTCATCTACTTAACTATAAGTTGAGTAGGTTTGCCATATTTCACAACTCTTTTCCTCCATTTAGGAGCATGGTAGCCACATGTATAAAATTTTCCCCTTTTATATTATTGAAAGTTTTATTACTTTTGAGCTTTATAAATTAACCATAGAAAAATCCGTACCTTATTCCTTCGTAAGGATTATACTCCACAATGTTTGCCTTTGAGATTATCTCCTTCCCTTTGGTCATTTTTATCTCTTTCCAATCAACATCTTCTAGCCCAATGACAAACTTTTGCTCACCAATATCCATATTATTAAATTTGAAAATCAAAGATTCCCTAATTTCTTTAGCTTTATCGTGTGAAATTCCCACCATTAAATATCTCAATTTTTCCAAGAAAAGACTTAGCTTACAATGGAGTAGTTAGTGGAGGAACAACTATTCTCATAGTCTCGAAAGAATTGGATCCCCATGGAGTAGCATAATTTTCCATTACGGAAATATCCTTTAAGATTGTTGGAAAATTTGCTCTTTAAAACATAGTTCCGGAGTTGCTCTCGGACATAGGCAACACTTTTCTTCAATAACTGTTGCAGAAACTAAGAAACTGGATCTGAGACAACAATTCTGGAGGCAACACTTCTGGAGGCAATACTACTGTAGGCAACACTTTCAAAGGCAGACTGATCTGTACTGATTCGGATTGATCCGGAGGTAAATTGATCCGGATTGATCAGGAGGCAAACTGGATGAAAGACAACTCTTTTTGAGAAACTGTTGCAGTAGCTTTAAAACTGGACCAAACGCAACAATTTATTGTTCAAAATCTGTTGCAGTAGATCCTGATGCACAACTTAGGCAATGCCTTTTTGTTCAAAATCTGTTGCAATAGATCTGGAGTCTTCTAATAGATCCGGATGCCTTTTTGTTCAAAATCTGTTGCAATAGATCTGGAGTCCTCTAATAGATCCGGATGCATAGCTTAGGCAACGCTTTACTCACAAAAGCAACACTTTCTGCTGAAATTGATAATTATCTCCAGAAGTTGATAGATAACACTTAAATCGCTTGGAACATCACTGAAACATCAAGAACAAGATTTTAAGTGTTAGGATGAGTTGAGTCGAGTGGGAGACTCTGTCCTTAAAGGATACTTCGTAGTTCCTTCTAGGATTAAACAACTCCTTCAAACTCGATTTGAGTTTGGGTACAGGAATTAGAAATGCTTATCATATCCAGAAATTTTGGGAGAAAGAAAAATATAAAATTCTGTTCTCCAAAATGAAAACCCTCCAACCTTTTTATAGTTAAAGAAAAAAGTCATTGGCCATTAAAGTTTTTGCTGTTGCTAAATTTAATAAAATAACCGTTGGTGCTTTAATAACCATTAAAACACGTAATAAAAAATATAACCACCAGAAATTTAATGAAATAAGTGTTGGAGTTTTAGTCACAATTAAAACTAAGATTTATGAAGAAACTAAAATAGTAATAACCACAATTAAAACATTTGACCAAATATTCTTCTCAACAGAACATATCACAAAATATATTTCTTTTGAAAGTAGTATAAAAATACTCATTTTTCCAACAATAGCTCTAGTTTTTCTCCATCGTCATCTTGATGAAGCACTTCAACTAGAATATTTGACTGTCAAAGATCCTGCAGATCTTGGGAGATAATTAAAGGTGAGGTTTGAACACCTTAAGAAAATATCTCTACCAAATGCCTAGTATGAATGGATAAACTTAAGGCTTCAAGATTTTGAATCTGTTAGTGCATACAATTCTAAACTTTTTCAAATTACATCCACGTTAAGATTATGTGGAAAGGAAATAACTGATGAGGATTTACTGGAAAAGACATATTCTACTTTTCATTTGAATAATATGGTATTACAAGAACAATATAGAGCAAAAGATTATAAGAAGTATAGTGAACTAATTACTGCTCTTCTCCTAGAAAAACAAAGAAATCAACTCTTGTTGAAAAACCATGAATTACGACCTACTTGAACAAATACATTCCCTGAAGCGAATGCGATAATTCATAATAATTTTAATGGATGCTGCCGCAGAAATAGTTGTGGTCGAGGTAGAGGTCATGGTAATGGGCGAGGAAGAGGATATAATAATAACAATTTCCACCAGAAGTGGAAACTTGCTAATAATAATAACAATAATTTCCACCCGAAGTGGAAAAATAAAAATAACCACCAGAAGTGGAATAATCAGATTGAGAATTTTGATAAAAGAAATAATAGTAAAGATGATGAAAATAAATGCCATAAATACGGTATGACTGGTCATTGGTCAAGAACTTGTAGAACCGCTAAACATTTGGTAAACTTATACCAAGCATCCCTCAAGAAATGTGCGGAACCAGAAACCAAATTTTATATTGGATGATAATAACCCCACTAATGACCCTATTGATATCCCTAATATGGAGTTGGATGATTTTCTGTTACCCAGCACCAGTGGCAAGGAAAAATTTGAATAATTACTTCATATATTTTGCTTAATTAATATCTTATAATGCTATTATTGGTTTGCTTTTGTTATTGCTGTTTAATGTACTTTTTATGTAATGTTCATTTATAAATAAATAGTAATGCATATTTCATTTCTTCAATGAAGAAAATGAATTATTTTCCGGTATTATATGACTTCAAGGAAAATGAAGCAAATTTATGTATTGTAGATAGTGTCACCACCCATACTATTCTCAAAGAGGCAAGATATTTTAATACTCTTAAAAGGGATCAAACTGTTGTTACCACAATATCGGGACACAAAAAATGGTTGAAGGCTCCGGAAGAGCTAGTATATATTACAAAGGGGAACAAAACTTATTATAAATAATGCATTATTTTCCCCAAATTCTCACAGAATTTATTAAGTTTTAAAGATATTCGTAGAAATGGATATCATATTAAAACTGTGAGCGAAGACAATAGAGAATGTCTTTATATTACAAAAATAATTTCAGGCAAGAAATGTATACTTGAAAAGTTTTAAACTCTTTCATGTGGCTTATACTACACATATATCAATATGATTGAGGCCAATTTAACTAGAAACCAGAAGTTTATAGATTCAGATACTTATAAAATTTTGCATGATCGACTGGGTCATCCTGCTTTGGTAATGATGAGAAAAATTATTGAAAATTCACATGGGCATCCATTGAAGAATTAGAAATTTCTTCAAAATAATGAATTATTTTGTGTTACTTATTTGCAAGGAAAATTAATAAAAAAACCTTCCAGAAGTAAGGTTGGAATAGAATCACCAGCATTTTTAGAGCGCATACAGTATGATATATGTGAACCAATTCATCCATCATGTGGACCATTTAGATATTTTATGGTTCTAATTGACGACTCGACTAGGTAGTCACATGTATGCTTATTATCTTCATGAAATATTGCAGTTGCAAGGTTACTTGCTCAAATTATAAGATTACGAGCACAATTTCCCAATTATCCTATTAAATCAATTCGTCTTGATAATACTGGAGAATTCACATCCAAACCATTTATTGATTATTGTATGTCGATTGGAGTAAAAGTTGAACATCCTTTAGCATATGTTCATACACAAAATGGTCTAGCATAATCATTTACTAAACGTCTGCAATTAATTTCACGATCGCTAATTTTGCGAATAAATCTCCCTACTACAGTTTGGGGTTATGCAATATTACAAGTAGAATCTCTTATACGTTTAAGACCAGTAAGTTATCATGATTATTCTCCATTATAATTAGCTTCTGGCCACGAGCCTAATATTTCTCATCTTAGAGTTTTTGGTTGCGCGATATATGTGCCTATTAGTCCACCACAAAGGACTAAAATGAGTCCTTAAAGGAGATTAGTAATTTATGTTGGCTATGAATCCCCCTCAATAACTAAATATCTTGAGCCATTAACTGGCAATATGTTTACTGCACATTTTGGAGATTGTCATTTTGATGAAAGCACTTTCCCAAAATTAGGGGGAGAGAATAAGAGCCCAATTTTGGAAAACAAAATGATATGGAATGCTTCATCACTTTCTCATATGGATCTTAAATCAAATGATTCTGAACTAGAAGTTCAGAGAATAATCCATCTTCAACATTTAGCAAATCGATTGCCTGATGCACTCGTTAATCCTATAAGAGTAACGAAATCGCATATACTAGCAGTAAATGCGCCAATTCATATTGAGATTCCTGAAGAACAACCTACGGATAATACTCTAACACGCCTGAAGCGTGGACGACCTATTGGTTCAAAGAATAAAAATTGTAAAAGGAGGAGAGTTATTGATAATGAAGATATTCCCTTTGAAGATATAAATATAAATACATTTCCGGAAGAAGTGCAAGCACCAGAAGTGCAAATACTTGAAGCTATTGAAAATGAAGAAATTCAAATAAATTATATCAATACTGAAAGAAGATGAAATCGCAATAAAATAGTTATAGAGCATATTTTTTCATATAATGTTGCGATTAATATTGAAAATGAAAATATAGATCATGAGCCAACATCTATTGAAGAATGCAAAAGTAGAAATGATTAGCAAAAATGAAAGAAGCAATTCAAGCTAAATTGAATTCTCTTGAAAAATGCAAAGTACTCGGACCAGTATTTCGAACACCACAGGACGTAAAACCTATTGGTAATAAATGGGTTTTGATTAGAAAGAGAAATGAGAAAAATGAAATAATAAGATATAAAGCCACATTAGTTGCACAAGGTTTTTCCCAAAGACCTGGGATAGACTATGAGGAGACATATTCTCCGGTGGTGGATGCAATAACTTTTAGATATCTTATTAGTTTTGCAGTGCAAGAAAATTTACAAATGCACTTGATAGATGTTGTCACAGCTTACCTTTATGCTTCGCTTGATAATGATATTTTTATGAAAATCTCTGAAGGATTAAAGCTGCCAGAAAAATATGATAAACGAGAACTTTACTCGATAAAGTTACAAAGATCCTTATATGGATTAAAACAATCTAGGCACATGTAGCATAATCGTCTCAGTGAATATTTATTGAAAGAAGAATATAAAAAGGATCCAATTTTTCCATGTGTTTTTATAAGAAAATTAGGATCTAATTTTATTATCATCTCAATTTATGTTGATGATTTGAATATTATTGGAACTCTAGAAGAGATTCCAAAAGCAGTTGATTCTTTAAAGAAATCATTTGAGATAAAAGACTTTGGAAAGACAAAATCGTGTCTTGGTTTGCAAATTGAGCACTTTGAAAAAGGAATTTCAGTGCATCCATCAAACTACACAAAAAAGATCCTGAAACGATTTAATATGGACAAAGCACATCCATTGAGTAACCCAATGGTTGTACGATCACTCGATGTGAAAAAGGATATTTTTTGTCCTAGAGAAAATAATGAAAAAGTTCTTAGTCCTGAAGTACCATATCTAAGCGCAATAGGTGCTTTGTTGTATCTTGCTAATAACACAAGATCGAACATTGCATTCTCTGTTAATTTATTATCAAGATACAGTGCTACATCTACAAGATAACATTGGAATGAAATTAAACATATAATGCACTACCTTCGAAGAACTACTAATTTAGGCTTATTTTATTCATATGAGTCTAAGCTTAAATTAGTTGGATATGCGGATGCGGGTTATTTATCCGACCCACACAAAGCTTGATCTCAGACGGGCTATTTATTCACATATGGAGGAACAGCTATATCTTGGCGATCGACAAAACAAACAATTACAGGTACTTCCTTAAATCATGAGGAGTTAATAGTGATTTATGAGGCAAGTCGTGAATGTGTGTGGTTGAGATCATTAATCAAACGTATCCAAGAAGCATGTAGAAAAGTTACGGCGAAGGAAGATCCGATAATAATATATGAAGATAATACTGCTTGTATTGCTCAATTGAAGGAAGACTATATTAAAGGAGATAGAACAAAGCATATTTCACCAAAATGTTTCTTCACTCATGATCTAGAAAAGAATGGTGAAATCAGTATTCAACAAATCTGCCCTTGTAACAATTTAGCATATTTGTTTACCAAGGCTTTACCCTCTTCAACTTTCAAGAAATTGATTTATAGCATTGGAATGCGTCGACTTAAGGATCTCCAGATAACTCGCGAACAGGGGGAGTAAACACTGTACTCCTTTTTCCTTTAACTGAAGTTTTTATTCCACACGGTTTTTCCTTAGTAAGGTTTTTAACGAGGCAGTGTCCCATTCACAACAGATGATACATCAAAGGGGGAGTGTTGAATAATTGATGGATCAGCCGCCTGTTACTATGCAGGCGGTTATATAATTGATGCGGGGTCTACGCCATTAATATTTGATATAATATGTTTTCTACTTTTCTACCTGTCATTAATATTTCATGTAATATGTTTCTTACTTATTTACCGTTTTTTCCGTTGGATTTTTCTATAAATAGGAATTCAATTTCTTCATTTAATAGATACCTCAAATATAAGAAATAAAAGTTTCTCTCAAATTCTCTTTCTGCCTTCTTTATTATTGTTATAATTTCTTTGCATATATAGTCAATTTCTAGCAAATATGACTGCAAAGGAATGACCTAAAGCATAGTAACTATTAATCATGCATTAATTGGTTCAACGCTACATTATTATATTTTGTTCATTTGTTGCTTTTTTTTATTTACTAACCCGTTAGTTTGCCGGAAAATATTGTGTAGGAAAATATTTTTTTGAATTTTCCGGCATATGTATTATTCGAAAAATAAGTCAATGGAAAATATTTTACAAGTCAACATTAAAATGCAGTGTAAAGAATGGAAAATGTTTTACACTCTAAAAGATGGGGAAACATTTCCCCCTATCTATCACATTCACTTTCTCCATCTCTCCTCAACCATCAATACCATCATTTCTTCCGTCTCACACCACCACCTCCACCACCTACCCCACCTCCGTCGTCGCCGCTGCCACCTTCACTACCTCATCCACCCAATTTTTTTTGCCACCACCACCATTATCTTTACTTTCATTTTCAACTCTACTTTCACCACCACAACCTCTACTTCCATCTTCACCTCTAGAGCTGCTACCACCACCACCATAATTGTTGCTTAAGTATATTCCACCTTCACCATTCCTTGTTGGTATTTTAGTGTAATTAGATCAACTAGTTGACCAATGCGATCATAATATTTCATCGAACAAGTCAAGAGAGTGCGGAGTGCACGCTTCTTTAAGTTCTATTACGATACTAAGCTTTCGAGGGTCCGGGAGCTACCTTTCACAACGCTTCTGTTTAGAACCGTCGCGACTGCTGGAGTGGACACAACCTTTCACAACTCTTCTATATGAACCGTTGTGACTGCTCGAAGAGACACGACTTTTCGCAGAGTTTCTGTTCTGAACCGTTGCAATTGCTTGTTTCAGGTTTATAAAAACCTGGCATTGGCAACACTTGCAAGCAATTTTTGGCAACGCTTGATGCTGGTTCATTTTTTGTTCACAACAAAAATCCATTATAAGTTCTTGATTTACTATGATTTTATCCGATTAAAAATTTTGGAAGAACCACCAAATTAGTTTCAATCTGAAAATATTATCATGACTTCAGAGGCTATCCAAGTTACTTTCAGGAATTTCCCCAACATTTTTGTTACCACATACCATTTCCAATCCACCTCCACCTATATTTATTTTTAGTAAAAATATTAATTGTTCTACATGACTTGCTTTTTCTGAAATAATAATTCAATATTTCACATACTTTACTAATTTTTATATAAATATGATCGAAAATGTTAATACATTAAATTAAATAATATTAAGTACTTAAATTTTGTGGTTAGAAATTATTTTCCAATATTTTAAACTAACTCTAGAATATATTTTCCACTGTTGGGGCCAAACACAGAAAAATATTTTATTTTCCTGCAAAATATTTTCCCCTGCACAATATTTTCCCTTGCAATTATTTTCCTGCAAACAAACGTTTATTTTCTTAACAGAGTTAATCATAGGAGTTGAGATTTGAACCTAAACCTCTCATCTATCTTTGATAGATTTATCACTTGGACTATGTCCACAATTGGTTTCATAAAGATATTATGTAGGGTAAACTTCAATAACATGCCATGTGGTTTGACTGTTTTACAAAAAGGTCATTGTGAATTTTTTTTCAAATGAGTTAATGTGGTTGCAAAACTTAGCAAAAAAAAATTCCCAAAATTTTGATACCACATTTGGAAGGGTAATCATGTCCATTTTGAAGTGAAATTTTATGTCTTAATTAAAATACAATACACCTTAGTGATAAATTTGAGAACTTTTTGAGAAGTACAAATAATTTTTTAGTGATAACTTTAAAAATTATGAAAAAATGAAAAATTTTCAAAACTTACTCAAATTTTGATACATAATTCTTAAATAATATAGTTAAAATATAGGAATATTGAATTTATTAAAAGGTAAACTTCAAAAACATGTCATGTGGTTTGGCCGTTTTATAAAAGGGTCCTTGTGGAATTTTTTGTTTCAGAATGGTGCATGTGGTTTCAAAAGTCAGCAAAAAAATGCTTCTCAAAATTTTGAAGCCACATTTGGAAGGGTAATCTTGTCCATTTTGAAGTAAAATTTTGCAGCTCTGTTTATAAAAATACAATACACATTAGTGATTAATTTTAAAATTTTTCGAGAAGTACAAATATTTATATTAATAAAAAATTGACGATACCAATAAGGTTTGGTCCAAGTGGTAAGCGGCTTGGTATCGCTTAAGCAAGGTATCGAGTTCGAGTCCTAGTAAACGAAAAAAATCCTTATTGGGAGACTCAACCACCACAACCGGGTACGCGACCCAGGTCGAATCTGGATGTAGTTGGAGCAAAGCTCCAGTGAACCAGATGGGCAACCAAAAAAATTAAAAAATTGACGATAACTTTAAAAAATCATAACAAAATGAAAAGTTTCCGAAATTTACTCAAATTTTAATAAATAATTCACAAATAATATAATTGAAATATGAGAATATTGAATTTATTGAAACATATGTCGAGATCGGTAGAAAGAAACTAATAGACTTTTGTAAAACAAAGCTTCAAAACAAAAAATTCAAATTACAATACTGTAATTATTTCAAAGATGTGGAAGACAGTGAAATTGGATGTAAGTGGGTGCCTCACAGATAGCAGCATGCATGGCAGATGGGTACCAAATATAAAATCCACTTTTGCAAAGAAATTAAGTGCCAACCCATAATTCTTGCTCCTTAAATAGGGCATATTTCTTACTTTCTCTTCTCCTAATATTCCATATATATTTTTTGTTTCTACTGTTACTATTATATGTTTTCTCGTCCGATTACACAATTTGGTATGACACTTTATAATAATGCTTTTATACGCTAATAAAAATATGATTCAAAAGTAATCAAATTTTATTAATATTTTGTACTCAATTTTGTTAAATGCTTAATTAGGGATTTAAAATTTTTTTGGGCCTCATTTGAGTTTACATTAAATGGAAAGAAAAATCTCCAACCCGCCCCAAATGCGACTCGAACGGAGAATCTCTAGAGGTCACAGCTTCAACGTTAACCACTAGGCCAGCACCTTAATCACTCCTAATTAGGGATTGTTCTAATAAATACATTATCATAAGCCTAACCTAGCTGCACCAATCAATAGTTAATGCATCAATCAATTGTATGAGACACAAATTCTCTGTCACTTCGTTATGGTTATGCTCGTTTTGTCTCTTTGTATTTGTTCATACAGTTGATTGTCAAATTGATTTAAATGCGTTACAAGAGATAGACTTAAAGTTCAATACTCTGATGATTAATATTGACTTAATATTAATCCCTATAGTTGAATCATGGGATTTATCATATAATTATAAGTTGTATGCTATCTATTCTCTATTAAGCATTGATGTTTGCTTAGTTAGAGCCTTGAGCCGTAAATATTATAGAATCATCCCAAAAAAAATCAAGTGTTTCAACATTCAAGTAACGCTTTTTAACATTAACATTAGACACCCAATTGACTCATTTTTATATGTTAGGTATAAAATTAAAACTTTTCATATATACCAACATTTGAGACATTTATAGTTTATCCATTAAGGTATTTTTAATAATACTGGATTTGGGTTTCTTTTATCAATGTAATCATTCTTGATCAAACCGGTATAAAAGTGGATGATGATCATAATATTTGCGGGTGTTATCACTAATAATTAAGATCAGCCGACTCTTCAATGGGGCAAAAGGCAAGTGATAAATTAATTGATTAATTAAGTATTAGTATTAAGTAGGGATTTAAGAACTTGTAATTGAAGTAATGATTAGATTAACAATAAAAATGGGAAGTTTTTTAGCCGGCTTTTAAAGAACAACCACAGAGTTAAAGTTTGAGAGTAGTCTAATCACAAAGAAGATTTTACTACACAATAGTGATTATTATATTCAACATAGATACATAATGCTACTTGAGGTCAAATCCAGGTTTTGCCTTTAATCATTAATTAGTGAGTCATAGTTCATTGTGCGGAAGCCATCTTTCCCCAAGTATATTGAAATTGCAATATGTTTTTGATACACTATAAATAACATTCGGCAACTTACCTAAATGCACTTATAGAGAATAATAATTTATTGATTAGAGTTTCATAATTAATAAAATATCCCTTCCGTCAAAACTATTCATGAAATACCCTTTAATTTGTATATATTGGTATACATTTTTCATGTACATTGTTCTTGTTCAAGTGGTTTCTTGAATTTTTCTTAATTATCTAAATACCAATTATATGTCTGAGTATATTGATTTGTGTATATTGATATACATCATATTGCTAGCATCATATTTTTATATTTTTAAATTAGTCATATCGATAAAACAATCATCAATACACCAAAAAATTACAGAAAATGTATATTGGTGTAGTAAAAAATTTTAGAAAATGTATATCGATCAAAAAAATCTGTAGAAAAATGTTTATTGAATTGTAGAAAATGTATATCGAAAAACGTATATTATCGATATACATTTTCTGTAATTTTTTCTTCCCATCCCATTCACTATTTCTTTCTGCAAAATCCACCAAAAATTGCGGAAAATGTATCAAAAAACGTATATTAACGATATACGTTTTCTGTAAATTTTACTTCTTATCTCTTTCACTATCTCTTTCTGCAAATCGGAGATTTCTGTACTTTCAAAATGCAATTTTTCATCAACACAAATCTAGATGAAGAAGAAATTTAGATCGTAATCTTTAACGAAGATGTGACCAATTGGCCAAGGTACTCACCGGAGCGTTGTTTCGAGGGTTTAGGATACAACACACTCTTGATTATGCTAGTAGGTTTTCGAGAGGCTCGATGACAAGCATAGGCAATTAAAGTAACCAACAAAATAACCTACTAGTAGGCTTTGAGAGTACAATATCGGCCTCTTAAGCTTTTGAAAAGCAAAATCCCTGACCGATTATTCCACCTCAAATCATAAATTGGATCCATAGGAGAAAAATTAACAAGATTAAAAGGAAAAAGGAAATTGAAAGAGAGAAATTGCAGAATGTTTGAGTGACGGCGAGGCATATGGGGAGGAGAGAAAAGAACGAAAGATACGAGTGATAGAGAGACGATGAATTAGGGTAGAGTAATAAAAAGGGTAATAAATGAATAAGATATGTTTTTGGGGTATTTAATGAATCGAAAACCTATCTGCGGTATTTAATGAAGATGAACTGTGGAGGGGTGTATTTTATAACTCGTGATTTCAGATATCAATTAATTGGGCCTTATCAATAAAAAAAATTGAATTTCGATGAAGTTTGTTATTTTTTATTTTTTGAACCATTTTTAACCTCTCTAGAAGTGAGATTGAAATTGGAAAAGAGCTTTGGTGGAGGGAGCTTCATTCTCCAGCTCCATATTTTGGAGAGTGAGCAACAATGTTTTAAAAACTACTAGCCGCTAGTTGGGTTGGCAAAGCTTGTAGGGGCTTGAGCGAGGTTTAGGTGAGGTCTATGCGGATTTGTATTTTTTTTACAATTTAAATATTTATTGATATATAAAAATATAAATTTAACTAAAAATCAATAATATAAAACTATATTAAAAAAATAATTTAGATAATGTTTTAAAATTGAAAACATAATTTTATTGGAAGAATACTTTGGTGTACTTTTATTTACCTACTAAGTTATTTTTGTGGGTTAAAAAAATTAACTATAAGTATTATAGATATCGGTATATTTAAAATTGAGTTTAGGCACTATATAGGTGGTAAAAATCAGATTAGGTAACACCTAGACAACAATAATTGGTCAGAAGCCTTAAAGCGCTATGAGAACGAAAAGTCGGGCGATAAGTTCTAAAATAAGGCTTATGCAAAGGATATATAAAACAGAAGTGAAAAGTGCACGTAAGTGGTGGGACACTTTTCACAATCCATTCATTTTAAAATTTTAAAATATAATTTTATATTTTCTAAATATTTTAATATTGTTTTTTTGAAACATTTTTTCTTTTTTTAAGCTTCTAATTTCATTTTATTTTTTTACAGTTTTTTCATATTATTATGATTGATTAAAAAATTTGTATAATTAAACATATATTTCTCGTAAGAGTAATTTTGTAATTATGACTTTGTGATTGTAACTTTGTAATTAGTTTTTCAATTATGACATGTTGTAAATATAATAATATTGTGATTTCAAAATTGCAATTGTGATTTTGTAATTATAATTTTGTAACTGTGATATCAGTTGTAATTTTATAATTGTGATTCGTTTAAAAAAGAATATAATAATATAATACAAAGTTACAAAGAAATAAACGAAACTAATAGTATTTAATTTTGGAGTGAATAGTTGAAGAAGATATAAACTATAATTATTCCAAACTATAACATAAAATAGAGTTTGTAGTAGAAATTTGGTAGTATGGACGGGAAAAAGCCGTATAATCTGAATAAATTTTATTTTTCAATCTCGAGCATGCAAGCAAATTTGAATTTTAATTGTGATTAGATATTTTAAAGGAGAAATGGGCAATTTCATATGCTCATTATACATTTTAGGGGATTTTATATAGAACCTTGCATTTTGAGGGATATTGTACAAATACCTTGAAAGATAAATATAAAAAAATACATTCTTTCTTAAATAACTTCTCTCTACTATTTAATTTAATTTTTTCATTATAAAATGAATTAATTTTTTTAATAAATTGTTCAATTTTTTGGCACGAGACTTCCGAAATTTTTTGTTTGTTTCATTTTTATCTATAAAAGTATTTTCAATTAAATCTTTTTAAAAAATATTTTTTTTCATACACTTATAGTGTAAAAAGTGGCTTAAGCGTGAGGAACGTTGCCAATATGTGTGATTTATACTTGGTATAAAACGGTTTTGAGTGCTTATTGAACGTTTTAGACTCCTTTTGTATCTCGCTTGTGAGGATTCTCTAAAACCGCACATCACACATTTTATACTTACTATAGGGGGTGATATATGAATCCAAGAAGTGGGAGGGTAATTGACTCTTTTTTGCGCTATTTGAACTAATTATTTGGGAGGCACATGGAATGTATGATGACAAAAGTAAATGTATTTACAATTGGTTAATAATGTTGTAATTCCGAAATAATGAATGTTAAAATTATGCCTTAACTGGTAGTGAGATATGCATGGATTTACTATCAATATTGCTTTCAAGTCCAATATATATAGATATTAAATATTTAACGAATGTAAGATACTAAAGTTTAAGACATAAACAAAATAAGCAGAAATTTATGATCCGAATGGTTCCGAGTATGGGGAGTAGATGTAGGAAATAATATAGAAACTGCAAATGTCACTCAAGTCAATGAATTGTAAATGAGTTAAGGGAGAGAGAATTAAATATAACAGCCTCTTACCTATATTCAATCCCTAGAGTAAACTCCTCAAAGCTTTAATCCATTTAGATTCCTTACAAGATGGATTTACTTTCAAAATTGAATCCTTACACCTACTGTATCTAATTCACAAAAATTAAGAATACCCTCCCCTTAAATTCTTAACACCAAATTCAACTTCTAATTCAGAGCAGTATAAAGCACGATTCGACCTAAACAATAATAGTTAACGTCACCATCATGATTCTTCCTTACAATGTAGTTTAATCTTTTGAAAAATTTAATATTGAAAACTTTACTACTGATTTTTTCAATAGATTAATTTATTACCCAATATTTTTTACAATAATAACAAAGACATTCCCACCCGCCCGTATGTGGATTCGAATCTGTGACCTCTAAAATCATAGTTCAAAGACTCAACCACTAAATCAAGCCTTTACCACAGTTTATTATCCAATATTATTAATTAGAAAAAATGATATATTTAAATATATGTGATTAAGATTATGATTAGATTGAAATTTTTAGATATAAATAAATTTTACAACCAGATGCGGGAGAAAAGTAAAAAAAAATGGTTGATGAGTGTAATTATGGGGCATTTGCACATGTAGAAAATGGATTCAAATATGATGCTTTCATGTCCTCTATTTAGATTTTGTCATATTTTAAATACGGTATGAGAGAGAAATAAAAAATTAAATAAAAAAAATAATATATAATAAAATTTAAATGAGAGACAGAGAAAAAGACAGTACGATAAATTTAAATGTACAGAAAAAGATGTGAATAAATTAATTACTGATTTATATCTGTGCAGTAGTTACACATAAACATCATAAATTGAATTCGCCAAATTAATGTGTGCACCATACAAGTAATAATTGAGCATATTAATTTTCACAATCACTACCTTGACCATCAAATCAAATTGTAATGAATTTGATCCCATTTTTTAAAGTCAACTCAAAGTTTTACATGATTCAAATTTGATGCAATTGGAGGCTCAGAGAGTACGTTCAATTGCAATTCAAGGGCACATCATTATTGCCCAAATCAAAATTCCACATGTATGCAGAATCTATTAGATTTTTTTTCAGTTCAAATTTATTTACTTTTTTTTTGCTTTTCATCATTACATTTTCCAGTTTCCAGCTTGGTCTTCGGAGCCATTATCAATCACATTAATTAAGTGCATCATTTACTTATATACAATCATTGAAGATTCTTTTCTTATGTAAAAACAACTTTTTTTATATAAACTTTTTTTTCTGTAAAAAAACTGAAAACATAAAAATTTAGGATGATTAATTTATTTTTTAATTATTTATTCTAAATTTAATTTTACCTATGTATTTTTTTCTTTCCAAATTTATATTATTTAATGTTATACAATATTTATTTTAATTTAAACATACACTCTAAACTTTAATAAAATTAATTAATTTTAAAATTAAATCTTAAATCTTTATAGTCAATAAAAATCTTAAAACTTTATTAATTTAATATATTTTTATAATTGTTTTGTAAATTTATTATTGTTGGGGATTTTTTTACAAAATTTACTTTCATATGCAACATAAACTCTTAACCTTAAACTCTTTACCCTATCATACGACACATTTTTTTAACTTTTCTAGTAGTTTATTGTTATGATTTCAGAAACCAATATATGAATATTCTAGCATATTTTGTGTAATATTATAGATATTATAATATATGCATGGACACATAATATTTTTTATTATTCGGCATAATATATATCGGACAAATTTAAGATTGAGCTTGTCACACGTCATTACATATAAACAAGTTTTGTAAATTTCAATATATATATGATTAACACAAATTGTTTGCTCTTCTAGTGATAGAAATGGTAAATATAACTTGTATGTCTCTAGTTATTCGTGTTTTCATATTTGTACAAATTAGTGACTTCTACAAATTGTCTCTACACAAACAACAATATAAATGATAGTAATAAATAAAAAAAACAATTAAATTGGTGTGTCAGTTATCAAAATACAAATATTTTCATTTTTGTGATTTTAAATATGGGTCTTTAACCTCAATAAAAATCATACATATTTAAACAATTATAATTTTCTCATAAAAAAAATTATAATTATTGATTGTGTAATTTCTAATTTTCCTAAAATAATAATTTCAATTTTCCAAAGATTCCTTGTAAATAGAAAAATAAAGAATAAATGAAGTTTCATTTTCCCCTTAATATTAGACTTCATTGATACACAAAATAATTGCACTATATTGAATTAGGAAACAAGAGAATATAATTTGAATAGATAACAATATGATATTATATTCATTTTAGGTAAGAAATAATATTGAATTACGGAGTATAGGAAGATATCACATATTAAATGCTTCCAAGATAAAAATTGCGGTACATTATGGTGGTTGTATGTATCGTATAATTTTTGAAACAATGCTGCTACAGTACGCGACGGCTTAACGCTGTGTACGCTAACTTCATCTAAACTCATTAATTATAATTTTATTTTATTTGAAATAATTAAAACAATTAATCTCCTTTTCATTTTTTATCAATCCCTCCTATCTAAACTCATTGATTATATTATTATTTTATTTAAAATAATTAAATAATTGAATCTCCTTTCTTAATCAAAATGGAATTTATTTTTTCTCCTCTCTCTCCATTGCCTTCTTTCCGTCGTTCTTCTCCCACTCAAAGCCGTCGTCCTTCTTTTATTAAAATAATCGAGTTTACCTCATCAAATATATTCTCGTGAGACTACTACTTAGACTCTTTCATGGATGGATTTAAATTTAAATCCATAACTTCAATTATTTCAAATAAAAACTAAAATATTCATACAATTTAAAATCTACATACTATTATTTTTATATGGGTAACACAATTCCTAATAGTGTTAAATCAGGAATTTAAATAATATATGAATAATTAGACTAGATACAATTTAAAGGATGATGATATTTGCCGCCCCTTTTTATACTTATCCCCCCTAATTCCTTATATACCTTTTATATATATTTAATTCAAAAAATAATTAATGTTATTTCTGCCCCTTTTTCACAATTATAACTCAAAATTATTTATATGTCAGTTATATTTATTTATTGAAAATCATGTTTCATCTAAATAATTTATAAAATATTAAAAAAAGCTAAATCAATTATTATTATACCTATGAGTAATATAACTACAAGTTAAAATAATAAACTATATTGTTAACATATAATTTTATTTAGTTTGTATTACTCGGAGATAAAAAAAATACAATGGTTTTATTAATTGAATTAATAAAAGAGTGAATTGTTCAACATGTGAATTGATTAATAAACATTATAAATCATTCAAAAGAGACTTGTAATAAACTAAATCTATATTGAGATTTTCAATGCTCACTCGATTTTATATCTAAAAGTTATAAATTGAGATCTTCTTTGTTCTTAGTTTTGTTTTACGAGTTTTATTTTCATTTTTAGAATTTGTATTGTTTTTCTAATACAATTTGTAATAAAAATTAATTTTTTATTTACTTTATAGGTTTTTTATTTTTGTAATTATTTTTATTTAAATTAAAATATTATTGATTTTGTTTAATATTAATATATAAGTATAATATTAATTTTATTGGTCATAAGGTCATTTTTGTCACCATTGGGGGCAGTAAGTGTAAAAAGGGGGCGGTGAATAGCGATCTAGAATTTAATCTATTAAATTAGAAATCGACTTAATAATTAAGAAAACTAATGAAGCTAGAAACCATATATTCCAATTTTAAACACATCAATTGCAATTACAATCAACAATAAACTTACAAGAGTCAAATCTCATTAATTTTGTGGCCACTTGTTTTAAATTCTTAATTTATATGTCATTATCCATAAAAATAACTAATAAATGAACTGAAAGAAAAAATATTTCATAATAAATTCAGAAGAATAAGTAATAAACGCATGCGATATGGATATAAAGTTTTAAGTAAGGAGATAATTAATGATAACTAATTTTGTGGAATACAATAAAGAGATAAGTAAGTTAATAATAAACCATTAATCGTTATGGTTACACTAATAAGGAGATAATGTATATATTTATATAAAACCAAAGAAGTCCTAAAAGACATTTTTATCCTTATAATAATAATAATAATAATAATAATAATAATAATAATAATAATAATGTATTAGTAATAATAATAATAAAATATTTGATAGGAAAAAATAGTCATATTAATTCTTAAATATGATTATAATGCGTCAAAAAATCCACAGTTAACAATTTCACAAATTATATCTGTCAAAAAATCCCTGTATTTAATTAATTGTTAATTAAAGTTTAAAATTCTTAAATAGGATTATAATGCATAAAAAATCCACAGTTGACAATTTCACAAATTATATCTGTCAAAAAATCTGTGTATTTAATTAATTGTTAATTAAAGTTTAAAATATGAAATTTTTTCTTAAATAGGGTTATAATCAACACAATTAAATAAAATCAATAACAACAAATTAAATTTTAAAAAGAGAATTGAACTCATTCTAAAGATTTTTCTATTCAAGAACAACAAATTAAATTTTAAAAAATATGACTCTATTGATTATTATCTTATTTAAGAATTAATGGTACTCCTTTTTCCTCATCAAATACTTGACAGGAAATCACAAGATTACTGCAGAAAATTATATATTATAATCTTATTTAAGAAAAAAAATTAAATTTTATGTCAAGTGATTTTTTTCCTTAATTATCTTTCAAATGTTAGACTATTTGGCCTATATAAGGTTGATCATCTTATTATTTTTAATACAGAAAAACTATTCACTGCCTTCTCTACTTCATTTGTCTGTCTCTCTTAATCAAATCTAATTATTTTTCTATTTCTACCATTCTAGATATATTATTCGAGTTTTTGTTCATGTTCCAGTCATTATTATCTATATTTTTTCATGTATTAAATTTGTATATATGATTACTTTAATTAGACCTTCTTTTGAAATTAGTAAAATTAAAATTTTGCTTGCAAATAATCATATTTCTTTTTTTTAACAAAATATTTAGCTATAAAATATTGGACTGTTTTTTTTGTCTCTATTACAATTAGGATAAATTATTTTTAGCATAATTAAAAAAATAATATTTCTGATGAATTTGGATGCTATAAATATAGTTTTTTTAACGACAATTAAATTATAAAAGGTTATTTTTTATTAACTACATTAATAGTTTTAGGAATAAATGGAGATTCGATGTAAACAACGAGCAAGAACATCGTCAAATTTCAGCGGTATAGGAAATGACTCTATAGTTTTGTATTTGTGTGGCTGTATTTTAAATAATATTGATTGACTTCAATATTTTATAATTTGGAAATACAGACTACTGAAATATTATATATAAAGAGGTTTTCCGCAATAAAAAATGATACACAATAGAATATATATTTTCAGCTTTAATATATGTTCTATATATATTACAAAATAAATTTATCATTGATAGACTGATTACAAATGACCTATCCGTGCATTAAATCTTAAATAGTATCAAATCTTCAGGTATTCCTAATCACTCAATCACTTTGAAGGAGGGGTGTGCCAGTGATGCTACTTAGGAATATAGATGAAACATCTGAATTGTGTAATGACATGAGATTGATTGTCACAAGACTAGGAGATCGGGTCATTGAAACAAATATTATATCACGAAATATGGCTAGAGAAAAAGTGTTCATCCCCAGAATGACATTAACACCATCTGATGCACGACTATCTTTCAAATTTCAAAGAAAGCAATTCCCACTTGCACTGTCATTTGCCATGACTATCGATAAAAGTGAAGGACAATCGCTTTCTAATTTGAGATTATTTCTTAGAAGACCCGTGTCCACACATGGATAACTTTATGTAGCTCTATCGTTAGTGACGAAAAGAAAGGGTTTGAAATTTATGGTCTATGATGATGATGGACAAGTAACAGATGAAGCTGCAAATGTTGTATATAAAGAGGTTTTTTCACAATTTAATTTGATACACGATATAACATATTTTTTAGCTTTAATATATATATATATATATATATATATATATATATATATATATATATATATATATATATATATATATATATATATTACAAATGACCTATCCGTGCATCGCACGGATACTATACTAATTAAAAGTAATAATAAATCATTAATTATTATGAATAAACTTATCCTACACTATCATACGCCAACGCATAACGTAGAATTGTTGTTTTTGAAAAAGTTATATTTATTCTCACCAACGTGTTTCTATATTACAGGTATATATCAATTTTATACCTTATCGTGATCATAAATAAAATCAACAGTCATTTCGAGCAACTCTGATGTAGCTACAACGTCAGTGGATAATGTTAAAATTATATTTTCAACATAGTGGCCCTATGTTTTATATTGACTATGGTAAAAATGTTAACTTAGTATGAATAACTTGCAATAATATATTTATTTTTTTAAATTTGCCTCATATTAACTTACAATAATAATAAAGGAAAATCTTGTTCTACTACATTCGAGTGTGGACTCAAACCTGCGACCTCTAAGATCATAACTTTACGGCTCAACCACTAGACCAAACCTTTGCCACAACGTGAAATAATATGTTATTTATATTGTAATTTAAACATTCTTATGTACCTTCAAAAAATACTCAATGAGATTTAGAATGTTTCATCAATATAAGGAGCATCCCATGGTCATAGTCAAATAAATGTCATCGAGCATGGATTAACATCGAACGATTGTCCTCATTATTGGGCAAGCTCAACATCGTTGCTCATCCGACTCTGATACCATGTAAGCATCCATATGTAACCCCAAAAGGTACTTCATGGGATTGAGATTGTTTCATCAATATAAGTAGCATTTCATGTTAATAGCAAAACAATGTGGAATTCCAACAAGAATCTACCTGCAAGTTCATGAATAATAAAAGAAATAAAGTTCATGTATTAAATTGACGAAGCATGGATAGCTGATATAGTACAGGTGAAAATAATTAGACCACCAAAGCACCATAAAATATTGAAGTTAAGTATGTTTAACTTAGCCTAAAAGAAGAATTCTTAGAAGCTAAGGTTCGGAATCAAAAGTCAAGTTTTGAAGATAACTAAAAATCAGAAGCTGCATGCTCTAAAGATAATCAAGCTTAGAAGACTGAAAGACATCGGAAGCAAGAAAAAAGACTATAAGATCAAAAGTCAAAGATCTTGACAGACTATCATGGCTTATAAAAGAATGAAAGCATCTTCTATTGTCAAGCTCAAATCTCAATGCATCAACTCATTTGAAGACAAAAACTAAAAATAGGCCTCTACTTTTTACGACACAAAAAGATATGTAATCAGAGGACTTTCAAAAAGTGAGTTGACAACAAGAGAAAAGAAACCTTTTTAGCCACCTGAGAAGCTGACTAAAGCAAGCTGTATGGTACTAAAAAGTGTAAAAGTCTGAAGAGTTGCAGAAAGTTGGTAGAGTTGACACCCGCCATTGTTCATAATGGAATTAAAGATGTATCTAAATAAAGATCCAACGACTCTCAAGGAAAAGAGCTGTTATGAGACAACGACTAAGATTGTGACTCTGATGTTGAGTCACAACGGGAAGATTTTGAAGAACGCCTATAAACAGGCCGCTACCACCAACAAGAAACAAAACAAAGCTTTCACTAACAATTGCAAATCTTAAAATCAAATATGCAAATCTCTCACAAGAAAACAATCATCTCAAATTTGTTTGTCATTTAGAAAGCTTAGAACAATCCATTGTAGATTTGTTGTAAAAGTGAATCTTGATAACACAAAGTACAAGATCACTAAAATCCTTTCAAATCCACTCTTAACACTAAGCAATGTGCTTGTTGAGGTCTTGTTATAAACCTCAAAAATAACTTGTGGATAAGTTGTGTTTCAGAAGAGTTCAGGAGGAGGGTGCTCTTGAACTTTAGAATTAGAGACATGAGGCGGAGGGTACTATTAGCTAAGAATTTATTGGTCCCTATGCGTACACTCAATGAGTCAGAGGGGGGGGTGAATGACTCACTCAAGAACTTATGAAATTTTTTCGCGATACTCAAGAGCTCCGTTGAGTGAGGTCAGTTGGCTAATTGAAAAACTGGAAAATGCAGTAAAGTAAAGAGCACTGAGATTTTTATCCTAGTTTGGTAACCTATGCTTACATCCAGTCCCTAGAGAGTGTCTCAGCTTTAATTCACTAATCTCAACTCCTTTACCCTAGGCGAAGAAGCCTTTCACAAATTCCCCAATTACAGTAAGTACCCTCCAAACTTCAATCGCTCACTTGCTGACTAGGATACACTCTTTTATCAACAACTCTCTAAGAGTTTAAACAAGAGCTGGAATCAACTTATAAAATGTTGATCTAGCTACAAATGATATGATATTACAATTCAAATGATCTATTCTATTCCCTCTCGTTCGAGAGTTGTGCTTTCTTGCTTGAACTGCTTTAAAGCTTGTATTTTGACAGAGATTTAGCTTCTGAGAAATTCAGGTGTAATCACCAAGTTCTAAGGCTTGCCTTCTTGCTCCTTTTATAGATGGATTGAGAAAGTAGCCGTTGAACTTACTTTGGCATCTTCTGAAATTGACAGCTCAGTAATTCACCTGTTGCTTCCTCAAATCGATCCATTAAGAGATAGAATCGCACTATTCTAAAATACATTTTAATCCGTTAGATTTAAATTCGAGATTCAATTTGAATCCTTTGTCATCTGATGCCAGTCTTCCATTAGAGAGAACTCGTGCTGACTTGCTATGTGTCATCCTCCTATTCCCTCTGGTATTCTGACATTTGGCAGAGCAGATCTGCAGATTTGCCCAAAACAGCAAATGACTTTTTACAGGTTTTCATTGGAAGACTTTGTCATTTTCTTCATAATTCTGAGTCTTGTGAAGGCATTAATTCTTTTTGTCTTTATCTCATTAATGTCCTGTGAAAAGCAGCACTAAAGGCAAAGATCCCTTTTTACCTTAAAAGGTAAAGTTAACAGCGTTGACAGACCAAAAGTAACTCCGCAGAAAATATAATCATAAAGCACACAGCTAAAATAAAATCTAAATATCAAGTGCAGAGTGAGTATTACTAAGTCAGCGATTGTCGTAGATACTCAGCCCAGGTCACTCAGAGTTAAACTAAATAGTGAGGTCAACGGAGACTCGAAATTCTACCATCGAATTTACTAACTCCTCAATCAACCATAGACTACTTATTTTAACATCATTATTGATTTGATTAACTCAAGCTGAACTTAATTGTTTTGATCAAAACTTAAGCACTACTGAGTCAGTCCACTAAGTCAGTCAAACTTGTGCTTGGTTCAATAATCTCCCCCATTTTGATCAATGGCAATTAACTTGAGCGAGAATTAAACCAATAAGATATCTAAATCAGAGTTACCTTATACTTATGCTTGATATGACTTTTGTTTAGCATCTTTAATCTGCTCAGAGTGAATGCTAACTCCCCCATAATCCTTGACTTCTCTAAGTTCTGCATTCCTTAACCTTTCTCTTATATTTCTGCAAAAAAGATTAACACACATATATGCAGTAGAAAATATAAGAAGTTAAGAAGATCTTAACTTAGAACAGAATATGTAATCTTTCATATATGGATAACTTAAGTACAGACAATGAAGAGTTAATCTATACTAAGTTTTACAATTTAGCTCTAACGATTATAAAGATTCTATTCTATCTATTTAGGCATAGGTGGAGCTCCCAGATTTGATCTCCTTTCCTCGAAGACTTGTTGATCCCATCCTGACTTCTTTTCTTTGGGCAGCATAATGTCCTTGCCATTCCTTTTCCTTGTCTCATGATATTTTCTTTAAATGCGCTCCAGATCCTTGGACAAATTATAAGAGAATTCAGTAATCCTCTAATCTCTCTTCCTTTCCTCCTGCTTATGCTTCTCGTGATCCTTAAACCCCATTGCTATTGCATCTAAAATGGCTTGGGCTCAATGATCAAATGAGCTCAGAGACTCTTCAAAGGTTTTGAGCTGACCATACACATTGGATGAGAAGTTCTACACCAACAGCTCGTATATTTCTTGTGATATAGCATCTTGTTCTCTTAGGAAGGAAAACAAGCCTACCAAAGCATGGGATTGGGATAAATTAACCTAATACTGAGTGCTGGGTCCTTCTTTGGATATCTAGGTGAGACTTGCCAGAGCCTTAGCCTGTTCACTTTCTCTGAGTATCCACTCCAGCATGGGAGTGCTCCTAATATGAGTAGTGACTTCATCATGGATCTTATCAATTGCTTCTCCATCATTAATGACATTAGCTTAAACTTGCTTGATTTGATCTCTAATGTGACCAAGCTTCTGATGAAGTGTAGGCTCCAGTTCTGTATCTGCCATAATAATGTCACTATTTAGAGCATATAAAATATTTAGTCTCTTTAAGGCATTAAGCATAGCTCCCTCTGAGTCCTTGAATCCTTTTAGCATCTCCTCCTTCACATTCCTCAGCTTAGTGGGTAAATCGTGGTGTCTGGTTACCACTGTGATCAGAGCATTAATGCCATCAACAACAGTATTCAAATGGGCTATATTGTCTTCATTCTCCTTGCTCAATATGTTATACCCATCAAGCACCTTTAGCATAGCTTCTAAAAGAGGGTTAAATTTATCAATCATTGAATTCCTAAAGTCCCTCTCATCTTTCAACACTTTGCAGTTACCCTCATAGATATTTTCCATCTTCTTCTTGAGTTCTGTGACTTCCATCTTCAATCCACCAGCTTGCCTATCTGCAATAGATAACAAAGGCAACACATGGGATACTATTGCCTTTACCAATGAGAATTAGGTAGGGACTGATTTAAAGTGGGCTTTCATTTCCTCAACAGCTTCAAGAATACCTTGCACTGGCTCCACAACCTTTGCGATTCTCCTTAGAACATCCTCAGACAGTAATGATTTTATGATTACAACATCAATCTCAACATCTATCCTAAGTCCTGGAAACCTTGTTCTCCCCATTCTCCTTATATCTCCTAATAACTTAGCTTGGGGGTTGAACTGGGGTTATGGTTGAGGTTGTTGAGGTGGTTGTTATTGTTATGGTTGTTTAGGAATCTCTTCTATAATTGGAGGCCCTCTGATAATTAGGGGTCCTTTCAAAAGCAATGGTTCACGCACTGAAGATCCTATTAGTGAAACATATGGGATAATGGTTGTTTGGTCAGAGATGGTGGATGTGGATGGTGTTTGGTTTTCTGGTATAGGTATGGCAGAAATGGGTGTAGGTGAGAGTGGTGTTTGGGTAGATGTGTTTGGGAAAACGAATGTTTCTGGGTTCTCCTTCTCCTCTTCATCAGCACCTTCAACAACGGACTCGCTGACCTGAGATTGAGGTTCCTCAGTCAGCTGAGCTCCTGCTCAACCACAGCTTCCTCCTCCTTATCCTCTAGATCACCTTAATCTTCATCTATTACAATCTTCATCCTCTTCAACAACCCTCTCTTCCTCTCCTTCCTAGCTTCCTCAGCAGTCAGAGTGAACTGCTGGTCAGATTTAAGTACATTAAACTCTACAGCATCAACCTATACAACTTCATCTTCCTCCTCTTTCTCTTCCTAATTTTCAATTCCTTCAAGAGCCCCAATCATCTCTTCAACTACTTTAGGTACCTCTTTCTCAGCTAGGCTTGTAACTGCAGAATGAGGAATTTATTCTGTGTTAGCCTTAACTCTAGCTACTGCTTCCTCAGCCTTCCTTCTGATTTTAGCTTCTATCTCCTCATGCTTCTTTCTAATTCTCTCTTCTTTTGCAGCCTTAACTCTTTCAGCTTCTTCAAGATCTTGGACTACTCCAGTCCCTCTCTTCATCACTAACTTCTTCTTAGGCAGGCCTACCTAAGGTATAGGAACTGATGTAGCTTCCTTTCCCTTGGTAGTCATGACATCCAGTTGAGCATCAACAACTTTCCTCTTCTGCTCCCTCTTCAAGCGCACTTCTTCTCTTAGCTCCTCCTCGACCTGCTTCTCCTCCTCAATCTCCTTTGGAGTCAGCTCATGAGACTTTTCTTCCTTACTTTCCTTAGATGATCTTGTCTTTTTAGGAGCATGGGCAACTACAAGAATAGAGCTCGTTGAGCTCCCTTTCTTAGCCTTTTTAGAGTCCTTCGTCACCTCCTTATTACTTCCCTACTTTTTAGGCACTTCTTCTCCTTTTTTAGCTCTAAGCTTGGTAATCCTCTCAAGCTCACTAGCCACAAAGGCATCCAAGGTCAAGTCCTCCTCTTTAGGTCTGATAGGCTTCGTTTAGGATCCTTAACTCTGACCTCCCCTCTCTTCAGCTTTATGTACTTGGTGCTGGCAGGTCTTATTCGATATGATGTAGGCCCTTAAGGCAATTAGGGTGATATATCTTAATTATGTAATAGTACAAATATTTTGTTCAATTAATGAAGGCATTCAATCTTTTGTTTATATCGATGTGCTTATAAATACGTTATAGCTGGTTAAAATATATTCATTGATGTATGTATACAAAAATCCTTGACATATCATAGGATGAAGTTCGAGAAACTATAGTTGGACTAAAATTTTGTGAGACCTACTTCATGTGCAAATATGATTATGTCTAAACTATCCCTAGTCATAGTTTCATCAAGAAAGGATATTGATGAAGTGGCAAGACTAGCATGTGGTCAACTTTCTTAAAAAGGGTCCAAGCAGTCAATCTCCTAAGGACTGAAGGTGCTGCCTTATGTTTGACACATGGATATATCTGGGAGATATATCAGATATCGCAGTAAGATAAACACTTGGTATATATATCAATGTGTTAGTGTTTATCTTCATGCAATAACCTTTGCAAATATCCTCATACTTGAGATACTAGTTACCTTGTGTGGTACTATTGCTATACTTTGGGTCATTCCTATACACTCATTAATTTAGGGTGTCACGGGTGATTACGGGTATAGTGATGATAGTACATTGCTAAGCTTAGTAGTTCAAAAGAATCCATCGCTCCAGATATATTAAGGAGTTGTACCTTGCCACTTGTTGAAGTGATGATTGCTATAAACATCTGATTAGAGTATGTGTTTGATAGAAATAGTTTCTTGTCAAACACATTATAGTAAAAGGCAATATACTTCGGTAACAAGTTAATAACTGGGATAGCTTGGAGCAACCTTGCTATTAGTGGGTTAACACTACCAAACCCTATAAACTAGATGCTACTAATATTAAAGAATGGAAGGAGTTCATCGCATTGGACAACTATTGCATTAACCGGGATCAAGTCATAAGCACAAATAACATTTCAAGTAATTGGGGATGGTAGACCCTTACTAGAGGCGTACTACAATTGTTTAAGGTAATCGAGTTCTATTCACAGTCTAGAACCTAGAGCCATTGGTTCCATTAGAACAAGGGTTGGTTAAGCCTTGACAACTTAATACTTCGGGATCCTATAAGGTCACACATATTGGACCTTCAGCGGACTAAGTAAAGAACTAATAGATTTATTCTATTACGAAAATATAATATATTAATAATTGGATTATTATTTAAATGGTTAAAATGATTAGATCATTTTGGATGGACCAAGGAATTTATTTTTGACCGGTAACTAATTTATTATTATCAAAAAATAAATATTTATTTGAAAAGGATTAAAAGGGGGAATTTTGCATTAGCGAGTTAGATTGGACCGGGAGTACAAAGCTATTTTGTACAGGCTTGGGTGCACGAGAGTCCACCGAAAGGTGCACGAGCAATGTTGGCCATTGCTCGCGATAGCCCATGAAAATGGGCTGCCCAAAGGCGCAGCCTAATGGCGCGCCGCAAGCTAGGCTCGTGGTATGGGTTGTGAGGCCCAGCTCACGTGCAAGGCAGGCCTTGCGATAGCAAGTGTAACATGCAGGGTCAGACCTGCGGGGATTCATGCTCTGCGGGTTAAACCCATTTGTGGGATATGCAATCTTGCTTATGCTACATTGGAAAAAGGGAAGCAATATTTTGCTCCCCAAGCCTATAAATAGGCTTCCCCTCACCCCTTTTCAATTGCACCAAGTTCAAGAGTAATTCCTACGATAAAGGTTACTTGAACAAGTTATTTTTGAGGAGGTTGATTTTATTCGAGCACCTCTAGTTTATATTTTTGGGTGAGGCTTTTGGAGTGGTCTAGCAACTACTCAAGGCTCCTTAGTTCTTCCTCTCGGGGAGTTTTGGCTAGTGGGGTTCGTTTGGATACTCATAGAGGCTATCCTACGCTTGGAGGCTTGTGTAAGGAGGTTTTGCTAAAGCACGCTTCAACTGGTAAGTTTTCTTTCTTTCTCTATTAATTATTAAGTCTTTTTCTTCAAGCGTTTTTACACTTAATATTATGCTTCGGTTGTTTTGCATGCTTAGTTTATTTTAAGCTTAGGTTATAGCTTAGAGTTATAGCATGCTTAGGTTATAGCTTAGAGTTATAACATGCTTAGTATAAAATATATATGCTAGGATATAATTTAGAATTATGGTATGCCTAGCCTATGCATGCTAACCTAGGTAGAGAATTATTTAGTTAAGGCTTTATTTAATTTATATGCATCTAATAGGAGTTCCTGGGGACATGGACAAAATTTTAAATTTCTGTCGTGCCTATCATGCATGTTCAATTTGACTGTCAGTTCCCAATAGTGGTATCAGAGCCTGACTATGTAGTGCATAATTAAGTTAGAAGCGAACTGAATATTATTTTCTATATGAAATGATTTATTATTTATTTAATTGTTTGGAACAATATATATGAACTTGAGTTTCCATTTCAAGGTTAGAAAATGTTTATGTTATAATTTTGAATAAGCCTGCTCAACTTACTCAAATTATACAAGTTTCAATAATTTATATAAGTTACATGGGTTATAGATGCTTTCAATTTACATGAATTGAAAGAACGAAATTTATTAATTCAAGAGAATCCATTGGTCTTCAAGTTTGTGCCCGTATTTGTTCTGGCTAAGGATTGGACTTAGTGTCTACTCACTTCAAGGGCACCTCTCCTTCCTGGGAACCTATATCGGTGCAGCTTGAATTGACCAACTGGGGGATTAAATATAGACTAATTTATTTCTGGTATATAAGATGATGCTTATATATGTTTCTATAGAAAAGTAAAAAAATTAAATTTATTGAATGAAAACTTAAAGGAAATGCAATATAAATATAATAAAGAGCTTGAACCCTATTAAGAATCATATATTAATATTTTCCTATATTAGATTATTCCTAATCAGTCTAAATTAGGAATAATATCAATAATTAGGATTAATGTTGAGTAGGAAAATTATTTATAATTAATTATATTTATGTTGATTTATTTGTTTCCTTTTCACATAGGTGCTTTTGTATACTATAAATACATGTACATATAGTTGATTATTCACAACTCAATAATACAATATCAATTATTCCATTCATCATTTTGTTCATATTTTTCAGTTCATTTCATTTTTTATCATGGTACTAGAGCAGTGATCTTGGTGTTTCAAAAGTCCAATTTATTGCACAGACTACCATGGCAAATAATTTCGGTAAAGGTAAATCATTTGCAAGTGCATCAGGTATGTTAACTCCTAATGCCTCAATCAATTCTGTTTTCAATAAACCTTGAATCTTGGATAGCGGAGCCACCGATCATATATCAGCTGATTCACATCTGTTTTCTAACACATCACCATCCCTGATTTTGCTCATAATTTACCCACCGGCTCAACTACACCTATCACTTCCAAGGGAACAATCAATTTTAATAATGATATCACACTGAAAAATGTTCTTTGTGTTCCATCTTTCAATTTAAACCTCATTTCTGCTAGTAAATTGACTAATCAATTAAACTGTTGTGTTGTCTTTTTCCCAAATGGTTGTATTTTGTAGGACTTGACTACAGGGAGGATGATTGGCTTGGGTGAACAACGCGATGGTCTGTATTATATGTCTCCATTAAAATACCCGCCAAAATCATTTCAAGCATCACATATCCCTGACTTATGGCATATGCGTCTCGGACACCTATCTCATAAGGTTCTTAAGCTTATCTTATCATTACTACTTTAAATAAAAATTCTTTTTACGATCATAATAATTGTCATGTATGTCCTAAAGCAAAACAAACAAGATTGCCTTTTCCAATAAGTGCAATATAATCTCATTCTCCTTTTGACTTGCTACATGATATTTGGGGTCCACACAAAGTTCCAACACATTCTGGGGCACATTTTTTTCTTACCATAGTAGATGATTTTACTAGTTGCACATGGTTATTCCTCAAGAATAAAAAATCTGAAACACAACACTTGTTAGAGTCATTCATCATGTTTGCAAAAACTCAATTTCATGCCTTAAACAAAACAATTCGAGTTGACAATGGCTCAGAATTCGTTTCCATGCAAGCCTTTTTTCACAAGAATGGCATCGAATGTCAATGTACTTGTATCTACACACCACAACAAAATAGGGTAGCAGAACGCAAACACATACACATTCATAACACTGCACGAGCATTATTGTTCCAATCACATTTGCCATTAGAATTTTGGGGTGAATGTGTTTTGACTGCAACATACATAATTAATCATTTACCTTCACCTCTATTGAAAAATAAATCTCCATTTGAACTCCTATATAATCGACCCCCATCTCTCTCTCATATGAAGGCATTCGACTATTTATGTTATGCAACTGCTGTTTCACCTAAACATAACTTTGATTCTCGAGCTCGGCAGTGCATCTTTCTTGGATATCAAAATAATCAAAAAGGGTATAAATTGTTTGATATGGAAAATGGCACATTCCTTATTAGTCGAGAAGTTACATTCCATGAATATATCTTTCCCTTTCTTGATAAAACAACAACAACATCCTCACCTGATTCACACACTGTCTTACCAAATTTAGCTTTTGATTTACCATATTCAGCTCCACCAATCGGTCCTTACATATTAGAAAATTTAGATATCGTGAATTCTCCTCCTCCATCCATACCAGAAAATCCACCCTCAAACACACCTGCAACACTAGAATCTCCTTCCATTCGTTGCTCCAATCGCACCAAATAGGCCCCTACCTAGCATCAAGACTATGTGATGGGATCTCAAGCCAATCTTTCTGACTCTAGTCAACAACTATCAAAATCAACCAAGTATCCCCTTCAAAACTTTCTTTCTTATTCTCATTTTACTCCTACACATCATACATTTCTAGCTAACATCATAGGCACTAAAGAACCCACCTTATATGCTCAAGCTATCCTTGATCCAAAATGGAAGCAGACAATGGAAGAGGAGTTAATGGCCTTATAACTCAACAAAACATGGATAATAACCCCACTCCCAATAGGTCACAAACCTATCGGTTGCAAATGGGTGTATAAAATCAAATATCGATCTGATGGCACCATTGAACGATATATAGCATGCCTTATAGCAAAAGGGTACACACAAGTTCAAGGGATTGGTTATGGAGAGACCTTTTCACCCACAACAAAATTTACAACTCTCAGTTGCCTTCTCACTGTAGCAGCCGTAAGAGACTGGTTTATTCATTAATTGGATGTACAAAATGCATTCTTACATGGCAGCTTACATGAAGTTTTCTACATGGACTTACCACCTGGACATCATCGACATGGGGAGAATGTTGTATGTCGACTCAACAAATCATTATATGGCCTCAAACAAGCCTCTCATAATTGGTTCTCTACATTTTCTAATGCGATTCAAACAGTAGGTTACCAACAGTCCACAATAGACTATTCTTTGTTCACAAAGTATCAAGGGTCCTCATTCACTGCCATTCTAATCTATGTAGATGATATCCTTTTGAATGAGAATGACCTCAAAGAAATGCAGCACCTTAAAGAATACTTACTTTGACGTTTTTGCATTAAAGATCTTGGTGATTTAAAATATTTCTTAGGGATTGAGTTTTCCCGTTCCAAATTTGGAATTTACATGTCCCAAAGAAAATATACACTTGATATTTTGCAAGATACAAGACTTACAGGTGATCATCCAGAAAAATTTCCAATGGAGCAACATTCAAAGTTAACTATAGATGATGGAGAACTACTAAAAGATCCTTCCAAGTACAGACGGCTTGTAGGAAGGTTAAAATACCTCACAATCACTACACCTGACATAGTGTTTATAGTTCAAACATTAAGTCAATTCATACAATCTCCATGTCAACCACATTGGGCTGCTGCAATTCATATCCTTAATACATCAAAGGATCTCCAAGACAAGGCTTGTTACTACCATCCAAAAATAATCTCACACTTAAGGCATATTGTGATTTAGATTGGGCAGGATGTCGAACAACTCGAAGATCAGTTTCAGGTTATTGCGTCTTCCTCGGTTCTTCTCTTATTTTATGGAAGTCAAAGAAATAGACCAATGTATCAAGGTCATCAGCAGAAGCAGAATATCGTGCAATGCCCAATGCATGTTTGGAGCTAGTATGGCTATGTTATATATTGCAAGATTTGAAAGTCTTGTGTGATGTTCCTACACCACTATTTTACGATAATCAAGCAGCACTACAAATTGCAGCAAACCCTGTGTTTTATGAGTGTACAAAGCACATTGAGATTGATTGCCATATTGTGCGAGAGAAGCTGCAGGCAGGAATAATCAATCCTTCATATGTACCAACTCGTCACCAACTTACAGACATTTTTACAAAGCCACTAGGGAAGGATCAGTTCTTAACACTGCGACACAAGTTGGGAGTTCAGAATATTCACTCGCCAACTCGAGGGGGAGTATTAAGAATCCTATATTAATATTTTCCTATATGAGATTAATCCTAATCAGTCTAAATTAGGAATAATATCAATAATTAGGATTAATGTTGATTAGGAAGATTATTTATAATTAATTGTATTTATGTTGATTTATTTATTTCCTTTTCTCATCCGTGATTTTGTATACTATAAATACATATACATATAGTTGATTATTCATAACTCAATAATACAATATCAATTATTCTATTCATCATTTTGTTCATATTTTTCAGTTCATTTCATTTTTATCAAACCCACCCAAGGTTATAAATTAATTCTAAAATTCCCTGAATTAATATACGTTATTATAAATATGTCCATATGATAAAATCCTAGATTGGGTGAGACATTTAACACCAATAAAATCCCAAAGTAAACATATTAAGGCAAGTGATAGTCTTCCTTACTCAAATTTATAATACGGTCTCTTTGGGCTATCAAAGTGTTACGCAAAGCATTCCTTCTAGTCCATATTGATTGGTTGTAAAGTTTGGGATAGGGTTTGCCTTAATGGAACTATGGCAGTCCACCATAAAATTTGGGACTAGGCCCAGATCTGAGACATATTCAAGGAGATGCTAATATAAGAGCATAAGTCCCTTGGGATTAGGGAACTTGAATGTATTAGCAATTGCATGCGATGCAAATGGAATGGGATTCCAACTATAACTTACTATTATGACTTGACTCATAAAATTGGGGGTCGTAATAGACTAGTTATATATGCTATCTACTAGAAAATTTAGCTGGGCTAAAATTCCCGAATTCAATGGAATGGGCTATTGTAAATTTTGAAGAAAATAGTAGGACAAATGTATTTAATTAAAAGACCTTATATTAAATGCATGTACTAAAACTAATATCTGAATAATTTTCTTTTCTTATATCTGAGATTGAAATCTTTATTTAAATACAAACGTTCACATTGATAACTAATTTTTGATTGGCTCTAGCTTCGAACGGTTTGTTTAGAAATGTGAGAATAGTCCTCAAAACCTTGAGCTTGGCGTGTACTTTTTATAAGTCCGAATCTAAATAAGAAGATGCAAGCAATTCTACTTGAAATAGATATGCATCAAATACATAAAGGAGCTAGGATACAACACCTTGGAGGTTGTTAACATCCCTGTTAATTTATATAAGTAGCTGGTAGGAGACAAGGATAAACATCAAGTCAGATGTTAGGATCCATGTTACCTTAGCTACAAGGGCATTATAAAATCATAGACTTGAAAGTCTATGTCTTTACATCTTAGAGAAAGGATTTCCTATGGTGGAAAATTTGAACCAAAATATTTTTGATGGAAAATTGGTGGACCAATTAGTCAGAAATCTAAATGGTTCATATCTCAAAGAAGTAAAGGGATACTTTGTGTCTAGTATTGAAGCAGGATAGAGCAGATTAATGAGAAAAGTAAAAATACTGAGAATTTTGTCTAGAAGACAAAATGATTGTTTTTAACATGAAATATTGGAAACAAGATCTTCATTTCAATATGGGATATTGGAAATAAGATCAAAATGGCTAAAGTCACATAACATGGGAAGAGGAGGCCTGAAGCTTCCACTTCAAGATGTTTGATATTGAAAAATTCTACATCTGAAGGGAATTCTAAATTGGTATGGAATACCTAATGAGAATCACATATCCATACAAAGGTATAGATATTGATGAGAAGTAGAGGTTTGGCAAAAGGGAGAGTTGTACCTATGGAAAATCATTAGAGCTTGATGGCTACTATTGATGTAGGAACTTGAAATTTCCATTTTGCTAAAATTTGCAAATGGACGAAATTCAATTGTCATTCTAAAATATTGTTTCCTGCTTCACAGTTGATGGAATTTTATTCCAATTGATAAAAGGTATTATCAAAGTTGTGAATGATATTTTATTGTAATATGACAAATGATATTTCGTAATTACAAAATCATATTCTCAAATATAAACATTGCTAGGAGAAAATTAGATAATGAGAAATCTTTCTACTTATGGCCTTGTCGTTTATGCCATATAAACAAAGATCGCTTATCCAAGTTACATAAGCGTGGAGACTTTGGCCCAATAGACTTGGAGTCTTATGGTGATTGCGAACCTTGTTTAAAAGGAAAAATTACAAAGTTACCCTTTAAAGGGAAGGGTGATTGGGGCACAAGTACATTGGAACTTATATATACTGATGTGTGTTGTCCAATGAGTGTTCCAGCACTAGGAGGATACTCCTACTTCATAACCTTTATTGATGATTATTCACGATACGGTTATTTGTACTTAATGAAGTACAAGTCTGAAAGTTTTGAAAAATTCAAACTATTTAGAGCTGAAGTAGAGAAAGAGCTTGAGAAAAATATTAAAGCACTTTGATTGGATCGAGGTGAAGAATACTTAAGATAGGAGTTTCAGGATTATCTAAAGGAAAATGGGATAGTTCCCCAGTGGACCCCTCTTTATACGCCCCAACATAATGGAGTGTCGGAAAGGAGGAATCAAACTTTATTAGATATGGTTTGGTCCATGATAAGCCATGCAGATCTCAGTAAATCCTTTTGGAGATATGCACGAGAGAGCACGACTTATATATTAAACAGAGTGACCTCTAAATCAGTTGATTTCACACCTTACGAAAGGTGGTGTAATAAAAGTCATATCTAAGTCACTTAAGAGTATGGGCTGTCCTACTATAGTAAAGAGGATAGCATCAGATAAGCTGAATGCCAAATCTGACAAGTGTCTATTCATTGGACATCCAAAGGAAACTATAGGATATGTATTTTACCAACCTGAAGCACAAAAGGTATTTATGCCATGGAATGCTCACTTTTTGGAAAAGGAACACTTGTAAAAGTTAGTAGGAGCAACATTGAACTGGAAGTTCAAGAGGAAGAAATAGACAATCAGCTGATTGAACCCATTCTAGATACATAAGAAAGTGAGATCCAAGAGCAACCTGTCGAAACACAAATATTATGAAGATTAGGTCATATTCATAAAGATCCCGATAGATATGGTTTTATCATCACTGATGATAAGGAACTGTATCTCTTGGAGGATGATGAACTAAGGACATATGATGAAAAGCTTAGATTCTGATAAATGGCAAAAAGCTATAAAATCAGAAATGGATTCCATGTATGAGAACCAAGTTTGGAATTTGGTTGATGCACTGCAAGAGGTTAGACCGATCGGGGGCAAATGGGTCTTCAAGAAGAATACTGACATGGACGGTAAAGTAATTACCTATAAAGCAAGGTTGGTAGCGAAAGGTTATAGTCAACGTGAAGGTATCGAATATGATGAAACTTTCTCATCGGTAGCTATGCTTAAATCCATAAGGATACTCCTCGCCATTGCTACTCATTATGATTATGAGATCTGGCAGATGGATGTAAAAACAACATTCCTCAATGGGGATTTAGACCGGAATGTGTATATGACACAACTTGAGAGTTTTACATCTCAGAATGGCTCGAAGGTATGCAAGCTACAAAGGTCCATTTATGGGCTTAAGCAGGCATCGGGGAGTTATAATATAAGGTTTGATCGGATAATCCGTGAACTAGATTTCTATCCAAACATTAATGAGCCTTGTGTTTACAAGAAGGTTAGTGGGAGTGCAGTCATTTTCTTAGTATTGTATATCGATGATATTCTACTAATAGGAAATGACATTTCTCTTCTTCAAAATATTAAAGTATAGTTGTCAAGAAAATTCTCTATAAAAGACCTTGGTGAAGTAGCATTTATACTAAGTATAAAGATCTATAGGGATAGATCCAAGAGGCTATTTGGTCTTTCTCAAAGTACATATATAGACAAGGTATTGAATAGGTTCAACCCTGAGAATTCAAAGAAAGGTTATCTCCTGATGATAAAGGGAATTAACCTATCTAAGGTTGAGTGTCCTAAGACAACTCAAGAGAGAATGCGCATGAAGGATATACCCTATACATCCACGATAGGATCCATCATGTATGCTATGATATGTACTAGGCTAGATGTCTCTTAGGCTTTGAGCTTTACGAGCAGATTTAAGTCAGATCCAGGTGAAAATCACTGGATGGCCATTAAGGCAATTCTTAAGTACTTGAGAAGGACTAAGGATGAGTTTTTGATATATGGAGAAGGTGACCTCATAATTATAGGTTACACTGACGTAAGTTTTCAATCTAACAAGGATGACTTTAAGTCTCAGTTGGGTTTTGTGTATATGTCAAATGGAGGGGCAGTATGCTAGAAGAGTTCCAAGCAAGAAACTACTGTTGATTCAACCACAGAATATGAATACATTACTGAATGCGAAGCAACAAAAGAAGTTGTCTTGTTAAAGGGATTTATTGGTGATCTCGGTTTGGTGCCTGAGATTGTTGATCAAATTACTTTATTGTGCCATAGCTCAGGCAAAGGAACCACAGTCTCATAAAAAAAATAGACATATATCCAGAAAGTATCATATAATTAGGGAGATTGTTGATGCTAAGATAATAAGACTAAAATATGTACCCACTAATCAGAACCTCACGGATGGTTTGACGAAGCCATTGACTCAAGTGAAACATGATCAACATGTTAAAACATATGGATTAAGACATATGGCTAATTGGCCTTAGTGTAAGTAGGAGTTTATTGGATATGATGTATGCCCTTAAGGAAATTAGGGCTATATATCTTAATTATGTAATAGTACAAATATTTTGTTTAATTAATAAAGGCATTCAATTTTTTGTTTATTATCGATGTGGTTTTAAATATGTTATAGTTGGTTAAAATATATTCATTGATGTATGTATACAAAAATCCTTGACATATCATGGCATAAAGTCAGAGAAATTATAGTTGGACTAAAATTTAGTGAGACTTGCTTCTTGTGCAATTATGATTATGTCTAAACTATCCCTAGTCATAGTTTCATCAAGAAAGGATATTGATGAAGCGGTAAGACTAGCATGTAGTCAACTTTCTTAGAAAGGGTCCAAGCAGTCAATCTCCTAAGGACTGAAGGTGGTGCCTTAAGTTTGACACATGGATATATCTGGGAGATATATTGGAGACCACAGTAAGATAAACACTTGGTATATATATATCAATGTGTTAGTGTTTATCTTAATGCAATAAGCTTTGCGAATATCCTCATACTTGAGATACTAGTTACCTTGTGTGGAACTATTGCTATACTTTGGGTCATTCCTATACACTCATTAATTTAGGGTGTCACGGGTGATTACGGGAATAGTGATGACAACATGTTGGTAAGCTTAGTGGTTGAAAAGAATCCAACGCTCTGGATATATTAAGGAGTTGTACCTAGCCACATGTTGAAGTGATGATTGCTATAAAACTCTGATCAGAGTATGTGTTTGATAGAAATACTATCTAGTCAAACACACTATAGTAAAAAGCAATATACTTCGGTAACAAGTTAATAGCTGGGATAGCTTGGAGCAACCTTGCTACTAGTGGGTTAATACTTTAACCAAACCCCATAAACCAGATGGCACTAATATTAAAGAATGGAAGGTGTTCATCGCATTAGACAACTATTGCATTAACCGGGATCAAGTCATAAGCACAAATGATGTTTTGAGTAATGAGGGATGGTATAGAGGCATACTATAGTGGTTTAAGGTAATCGAGTTTTATTCACAGTCTAGAACCTCGAGCCAATGGTTCCATTAGAACAAGGGTTGGTTAAGCCTTAACAGCTTAATACTTCGGGATCCTATAAAGTCACACACATTTGACCTTCTTCGGACTTAGTAAAGAACTAATAGATTTATTCTATTATGAAAATATAATATATTAATAATTGGATTATTATTTAAATGGTTAAAATGATTAGATCATTTTGGATAGACCAAGGAATTTATTTTTGACCGGTAACTAATTTATTAGGGTCAAAAAATAAATATTAATTTGAAAAGGATTAAAAGGGGAATTTTGCCATGGCAAGTTAAATTGGACTGAGAGTACAAAAGTATTTTGTACAGACTCGGGTGCGTGAGAGTGCACCAAAAGGTGCGTGAGCAATGCAGGGCATTAGTAGCGACAGCCCCTGAAAATGGGCTGCCTAAAGGCGCAGCCTAATGGTGCGCTGCAAGCTAGGATCGTGGCATGGTCGGCGAGGCCCAACTCGCGTGCAAGGCAGGCTCTGAAGAGCTTGCCTTGCGGCAGCAAGTGCATGGACATGGGTCAAACCCTTGGGGCTGCTTGCTCCGCGAGTCAAACCCATTTATGGGAAGAAATTGGGAGCAATGTTTTGCTCCCCAAGCCTATAAATAGGCTTTCCCCTCACCCCTTTTTAATTGCACCAACTTCAAGAATAATTCCTACGATAAAGGTTACTTGAACAAGTTATTTTTTAGGAGCTTGATTTTATTCCAGCACCTCTAGTTTATATTTTTGGGTGGGGTATTTGACGTGGTCTAGCAACTACTCAGGGTTTCTTAGGTTGTTTTGCATGCTTAGTTTATTTTATGCTTAGGTTATAGCTTAGAGTTATAACTTGCTTAGTATAAAATGTATATGTTAGGATATAATTTAGAATTATGGTATGCCTAGCCTATGCATGCTAACCTAGGTAGAGAATTATTTAGTTAAGGCTTTATTTAATTTATATGCATCTAATAGGAGTTCCCGGGGACAGGGACATAATTTTGAATTTCCATCGTGCCTGTTATGCATGTTCAATTTTGACTGTCAGTTCCCAATAGGTCTTTCATTGGCTCTTAGTCCATGAAAGTGAGCGTTGTTCAGTATTCAGGACTCAATTATCTTCAGTGGAATATTGTTCTTTGCTGCCCATCCTTCAAAGTCTAGCTCATAAGCTCTACAAATCTCCATTACTAGCTGGCCATACACCATGTGCTTTAATACTTTCAAGAACCTATATAGAATATCCAGCGGCCAATTAATGCTCATGCCATGGGTCAGAACATAGATGGAGACCCTTTTAAATTTTGAGTAGCTTCCTGTAGAAGCTATTTTGGGAAGAAGAACCTTGGTAACAAGCTCATGTGCTTTCTTTCCTTCCTTGGTGAACATTGAGGCAATGAGTTCACCAGCCTTGTAATCTTCAGGAACCTCATAATCTATGGGGATGCGTACAAGTTCTTCATCTTTTATCATCCTCAGTTTGATTCCTCTTTCGCGCATCCCTAATAGCCCTACAATCAGCTTAGGAGTAACATAGACTTTTCTCCCCATCATTGTAGTTACAAAGAGATCTTTCTGACCTTCCACTAGGTGGATTCCATGAAAGAATCTTAGAACTATTTCCTCATAGTAGCCATTGGGAAGTTCAAAGAATCCTCTCAAATGATGCTGGCGCTCCCACTTCCCAAATCTCTCATTGCTGCAGAAGCTCAGCATATCTACAACCATTGGACTGTTCACTATAGTTCCTTCCATTGAGCACCATTCAGTAGGGATATACTTTGTTTAAGCAGGGATTAATAGATTTTCCCTTTTGTTAAAACCAATCGCCACTTTCGCGATACGGTCTTGAGTTATAACCCAGTGAGTATCTTTCTTATTTCTCACAAATAGAGGCCTTTCAGAATAGGGTTCTGTAAATCTTCCTGATGAACTCGCCACAAAAATAGCTTGAAGAAACTTAGAGAATTTTGGAAATTTTGAAAGAAGAATTGCAGAAGAAGAATTTTGGTAAAGTAACCTTTCATCTTTCTGAATTTCTCCTTAAATAGCCAAAAACTCTTGGTTAATCCATGCAAAGCTATGTGTACGTCTCATAATCCATGGTCTTAAGATAAATGGTGAGATTGCACAAACTATACCATAGGATTAACGAAAGTGAGAAACACAGGATAACTACTACTGAATTTGGATTTTTTCATGACTTGCTACCGTTTCAATCAGTTTTGAATTTGAAAAGAAACCGGTGGCAGTTTAAAGACGTGTCCAAAATTCAAGCTCCAAAAAGAAGTACTTAACCTAGTTCATAGAAGCTTAAAGTGTGCCCTAATTTGGTCAGCTTTAGAATAGGTCAGAGTGGAGTGTATTTCTTCAAATTAGATTGGACATTTCGATCAGCTGTCTTAGAGTATTGAATTGATTCTTTCTAATGGGCTTTGTGAATATTTCAGCTTGTTGTTCTTCAGTTGGAATGTATGTGAGCTTGACTTCTCCTTTTAGCACATGATTTCTTATGAAGTGATTTCTAATATTGACATGCTTCATCCTGCCATCTTGAATTGGATTCTTAGATAGGTAAATTGCACTCTTGTTGTCACACATGACTTCAAGGCACTTAGACTTTATACCATAATCCTCTAGTTGTTACTTGATCTATAGCAGTTGTGCTACATAACTTCCTGCAGCCATGTACTCAGCCGCAGCTGTACTTAGAGCCATAGAAGTCTACTTCTTGCTATACTATGTTACTAGACAGTCACTAAGGAAATGGCAACCTCCTATGGTGCTTTTCCTTTTAAGCTTGTCTCTTCCATAGTCAGCATCTGCGTATCCTCTCAGAGTAAAATCTGCATTACTTGGATACCATAATCCTGCATCAATAGAGCCTAGCAAATACTTGAGAATTCTCTTAACAATAGCTAAGTGAGATTCTCTAGGGGTCAGCTTGATATCTTGCACAGTAATATATAACATATTAAATGTCAGGCCTATTAGTAGTTAAATAAAGTAGAGAACCAATAATACCTCTATAGAGCTTACTCTCTACAGGTTTAACTTCCTCATCTTTACTTAGAATTGTATCAGTGGCCATGGGTGTTGACATTGACTTGGCTTTATCCATATCAAACTTCTTGAGAACTTCCTTTGCATACATAGCTTGGTTGATAAAGATTCCATCTTTGCTTTGCTTGATTTGCAAACCAAGAAAGAAATTAAGCTCTCCCATCATTGACATTTCAAACTCTTTCTTCATCTGTTGGCTAATCTCTTTGAATAGCTTTTCATCAGTTGCTCTAAATATGATATCATCAATATATATTTAGACTAGCAAAGCATCTTGTTGCTTCTGCTTGATATACAGAGATGTATATGCTTTTCCTCTAACATAACCTCTACTGATTAAAAAGTTAGTTAGTCTCTCATACCAAGCTCTTGGAGCCTATTTCAGTCTATATAGAGCATTCTTCAGCTTGAAGACATGATCTGGAAATTTTGGATCTTCAAAGCCAGGAGGCTGTCTGACATAGACTTCCTCTTGAATATAACCATTAAGAAATGCACTCTTAACATCCATCTGAAATAACTTGAAGTTCATATGGGATGCAAAAGGACAGAGAATTCTTATGGCTTCAAGTCTTACTACTGGTACTAATGTTTCTCCATAGTCAATGCCTTCTTGTTGATTGTAGCCTTGAGCAACTAATCTGGCCTTGTTTCTGACAACATTTCCATCTTCATCCAACTTGTTCTTGAAAACCCATTTGTGCCTATGATTGACTTTCCTTTGGGTTTCTCCACTAAATCTCAAACTTCATTTCTTTTGAATTAGTCTAGCTCTTCTTGCATTGAAATCATCCAGTTGTCATTAAACTCAACATCTTCAAACTTCTTTGGTTCAGTCAATGAAACAAATGTTGAATGGCTCATCATTCTATTTAGTTGACCTCTAGTCAGCACTAGATTTTGCACACTATCAAGAATCTTCTCAACTGGGTGATCTCTCCTTGCTCTGGCTTCTTTTGCTAGATCAGGATCAGCTTATTGAGCTACTTTCGTTGGTTGAGCATCTACATCATCACCAAAGTTGATTGATTGGTCCAATTCAACTTTTTCATCTTCTTTTTCTGGTACTAGATCAAGAATAATAACGGGTTGACTGATTGATCATCTGACTTGTTCCTTTTCTCTTTCATCAGCACTGGCTTCATTACCTACACTGTTACTTTCATCAAAATCTATATGTATGGACTCCTCTAAGATACCAGTTCTCTTGAGATACACTCTGTATGCCCTACTGTATGTTGAGTAACCCAGAAAGATTCCTTTATCAGCCTTGGGGTCAAATTTGGCCAATTGGTCTTTAGTATTTAATATAAAGCATTTACAACCAATGGCTTTGAGATGACCAACCTTAGGCTTGCACCCCTTCCAAAGTTCATAAGGAGTTTTGTTCAAAACTAGGCGAATTAAAACCCTATTTAGAATATAACAAGCTGTGATAACAACCTCTTCCTAGAAATACTTTGGTAGATTGTTATTACTCAGCGTAGAACGACCCATCTCTGCAATAGTGTGATTCTTTCTCTCAACAATCCCATTCTGCTGAGGTGTATGAGGGGCAGAAAAATTGTGGTCAATACCATGCTTAGAACAGAATTCCTTAAACTGCTTCTATGGTCACTGTGGATTCTATTAATTTTAAGGTCTTTTCATTCATGATCCAGGTAGCCAGCCTAGAGAATGATTCAAATGTTTCATCTTTGCTTGCTAGCAAGACAATCCAAGTGAACCTGGTCAGATCATCTACAACCACAAGGGTGTATTTCATTCCACCTAGACTTGTTGGCACAATAGACCTAAACAAATCCATGTATAGAAGATCAAGGGGATGAGAAGAGGATATATCAGCTAATGATTTAAAGGCATTCCTAAATTGTTTCCCAAGTTGGCATGCTGAGCATAGTCTATCTTTTTCAAAGGCTAGATTGGGTAATCCCTCAACAAGTTCATTTTTTGCTAATTTGGACAGATTGGTCATATTGTTATGTCCTAACCTTCTGTGCCATAGCCATGAGTTTTCCTCCTTCAAAAGTAAGCATATATCATTGGATTCGGGGGATAAATCAAACATATACACATTATTAATTCTAGAAGTATAAAGAATAGTTTGGTCAGAGTTACCATCAATGACCGAACAGCCCATTGAGTCAAATATCACTTTCCTACCTTTGTCACATAGCTAGGCAATGCTTAGCAAGTTAAACTTTAGGCCTTTCACCAGAGAAACATTATCAATTGAAGGCTTCACTTCTATAGTGCCATTGCCAACAATCTTTCCCTTTTTGTTATCTCCAAAGCTGACACTTCCATTCCTTCTTCGCTCCAATATGATGAATATTGCTCCCTATTCTTATGTTAATAAGGTTAAAGGGGCGGTGAATGACCTTTTTTGTAGAAATATTAGACTTTTAAATAATTCTTGTGTAGCGTGTTTGAATGTTTTGGATGTTTTAGATCTGGATGATGCAAGTAATATAAATTAAAGACAGAGTAAAGAAAATTCAAACACAAGAGGTTTATACTAGTTCAGCCCCGCCTACATCCAGTCCCCAAAGGTTCCTTCCTTTGAGCTCTTCCACTAGTGTGATTTCTTTCAACTGGCAGAAATCAAGCCTTACAGTTGTCGTCGGATGGTAACCCCTTCTAGATGTAGGATATACCACTAGAAGCTCCAACTCCTAGCCGAGTCCTCTTGTCTTTAGCAGGATATACCACTTAGATTTCTAACCAAACCTAAGCTGAGTCCTATAGGGAGATCCCACTCATAGCACCTACTTTAAGCTGCATCCCAATCTTACAACTCACCCAAGTTAGAGATCTTTACACTTTGGTTTTCTCAAAGATTTTGGTTTTGGACTTCCTCAAGTTTATAATTTCACTTGGGAGTCCTTACAATAGATTTGGAGATAATTGATTCTTGGAGGGATGTGTTTTCTGGTTGCTTTTGCGAATTCTCTTGTTAATTGCTTTCTTAAATCAACCAATGCCTTCTCAACATGTGAAGCTTCCCTTTTACAGGCTTTGATCATAAATGTAGCCATTTTGGGTTGTGAGCTTGTATTTAATCTTCCCCATTGATCGGGTAATATGTGGTGCTTCCAGAGCCGTTGATCAATCCGTTAGATAGAGATTTTAACCCATTTGAATCCTTGGGATTGAGGTTGAAAAGTTGTTAGTGATCATTTTCCTTGAATTTTAGTTACTCACCAACTTTTACGCCAGTGGCATTTTAGTGTGAGCTCCACGCGCCTTCTTATTAGTCTAGGTGAAAAAGGTTGTTACCTTTTTCTCTGTACGGTGTCAGCCCTTTGTCCTTTTTTGAATAGTGCTAGCTGTCACTTTTATCTTCCTTTAGGAAAAAGGATCTTTGACTTGGAGACCAAAAGAATAAAGGGAATGGAATTTTTGAATCATTCCCTTTGTCTAGAAAATTAAGTCTTCCGGATGTCGTTAGACTTAATATATATTCGGATTTATCTTCTTCCGGATGCTTCTACAATCAGTTCTTCCGGATGCTGTTTTGGGCAGTTCAAAGTTTGTTTCCTTTCCAAACTTTAACCGAATGCTTCCATTTATGCTTAGGTAATTTTCTTCACGTGTCTTGGACTTTGGATGCTTTGGATATGAGTCCAGATTAGTGACTTGGTTCTTTTTATACTTAGGTGTTTTGTTTACTTCAAACTTGATCCAGATTGTTTGTGTTCCGGATCCTTGTTTCCCAACAATCTCCCCCATTTGATGGAAACAAAAACCTAAGATATCTAACCATAAGGAAAGTAGTTTTTATGAACTAGGTATGATTCTTGATACTTAGTCATTTACAATTTTTGCTCCCCCATAATTCTAGCATCCCTTTACTCCCCCAACAGTTTTCAATTCTAGCTTCTAATATTTTTGTAGTACAATAGTAGATTGACTTTAGAAACAATTTTTTAAGAAATTAGATATTCACTATATACTTCTGTTGTTAACAATAGTCAACATCAATGAAGTTTTTTGAATTACAGGATACAGAAACATATAAGTGAATCTAGCTATTACAAATTTTTTTTTACAAGATATATAGCTAGTCTAATTTCTTCCGGATGCTCCAGATGCTCCTCCTTCCTTTTCTTTGCCTTTTTCTTTCTTTGCACCTTTCTCCCCCTTTTGTTTCCAATAGGGGGATTGATCACCATGTATGTTTTTTTATCCCACTTTTCCTGCCAGGCATTGGAGTAGATGGAGTAGTCTGGGTTTCCTTGCCTTATCTGCTCTAGGATGTGATCTACAATTGCCGGAGATAGATGCAGAGGGTAGAAGAGGTTCTAGAGTTGGGTGTAGATCTAGTGATGTAGGGATGCATCTTTAGCACATAATCCCTATCCTTCTCATCAAAATATGGAAAGAGATCCTTCAGAAGAGTAGTAATGCGTTTATGTCCAAAGAAACCTGTGTCCCCAATGTGCTGGACAAGGTCTTGGAAGATTGGAATTAGTTGGCTTTCCGGAATAGATAGAGAGGAGGAGGATCCAAAGAGAGATAGGTTGGATAGTCTGGACTGAAGTTTCTCAATGTCTTTGCCCAGATCCTTGCAGATATTGTGGATGATTGAGTTAATTGTGTCCAGGTCCTTTCGAAGATCATCCCTTATTCTTTCAATGACTAAATCCTAGCCATTGAACTGTCCAATAAGTTCTTCTCTAATGTCAGCTATTTGTTTGAGAAACAACTTTAGTAGATCTTCCTCCATGAACTTGCTAACCTTATTGAGAATTGCTTGCTGGTTTTCATTGAGTTTGGGGAGAGCTACCTTTTCTTCTTCTTCTGCGATGAATTTTGACAAGTTTTCAAACTTGGTATCACTGTACTCCTTGAGCTCTATGGACAAATCAGTGGAGGAAGAAGTGATCTTGTCCATGACTATAGCACAATTATTTGTGGCTACAATATTAGCCTGATCTATAGATCTGTTGGCTCTCACAATGCTGGTGTTTATTTATTCTAAAATAGGCTTTACCTTGGAAAGGGAGACTTCTGCAACTAAGTCTACAGTGGGAAAGTCCTCCACTTTTTCTTCTATTTTCTTTACACCCCTTTTATCTCCCTAACTTCATCCTTCACATCTGGTGGTGCAAACAGTTTAATCAGGACTCTCTCCATGGATTTGATATGTTTGCATATGTTCCGCAGGCTTTACTTAATATAGCTCTCCTCATGTTACTTATGAGTAGCTTCTTGAAGGATTTTTGGTGTGGTTGAGATCTTTTTAGCTCTTGTCGGATTTAAGTTAGAGGATGGTATTTTGACTAGGCTTGCAAGAGGAGTTTTGGATTCAGAGCTACTTTCGATCTCATCAAATCTAAATGATTCTTCATCAAAGGATTTCTCTTCCTATTCCCTTTTCTTCTCTTCTAACCGGTCCCCCATACTAGCTTCGCCCTTTGAGTCCACTCTAAGAGTGTTATCATTGGATCTTAGATTGTGTCCCTCCTACGGAATGGTATCTTCCGGGATGGACTCTTGTTCCTTAGATACATGGGGATTTTCTGTATCTAAGTTGTCCTCAGCATTATCTGTTGTTTTAATAGTAGGAGCAGAATTGTCAGTATTAACATTAAATAAGACTATGTCAGGGATTACTTCAGGGATTGGTGTTAGATCCTGAACATCAACCTCCTATCTTCTTTTATTATTGATCTCCACAACTTCTGGATGACTAGAAATGTCCTCAATCACCCCTACAGATGCCTTTTCAGGACTTTTAATCTCTCCCCCAGGTGCATTAGTAGTATCCTCAATGCCATCTCCAGATGTCTTTATAGGACTTGCATTAAGTTGGATCTCAGCTTCTGGATTAAGCAAATTCTCTGGAAGTGGTTCGGATCTAGGTAGGAAAGGAATTGATCAGCTTTTGGATATTAGGATATGGTGACCATGTCCACTGGATCAACAAGGATAGGTTGAGCATTGGAAGAGTTTTCGGTTTCTTCCGTTGTAAGCTTCTTGTTGATCACATCATTTTCCTTTATTACATGCCTTATCCCTTTAAATTGAGGATCATCCGGATTGACTTCCTCATTGATTTCGGGTATATTTTTCCCTTTTATGTTTCTTGCTTCAGCCAATTTCTCTTCCTCAGCCCTTTTACTTACCTCTTCATCGATTACTATGCTAGTAGGTTTCTTAGCTTTCTTTTCTGAGCTTTTTGGGCTTTAACTGCCTCATCAAAAGTGCATCCTTTTCTAGTGAATTGCTTCCTAGGCACCAGAGCTTTATCTTCCATCTCCTCATTATCTATCATATTCTCTGAAACTTTTTCTGATTTTTCTTTTTGTTAGCAACTTTAATCAATCTCCCCCTTGGCTTGGGTTTTACTGGACTCTTCTTTAGCAATTGGCTGATGGTTTAAGCATCTTCATTAACTTCTACCGGAATGATAGCTAGGGATTTCTGCTCTTTAGCCTTTGTTATTCTAGCCCTTTTGGGAATGGGAGCATCTTCATCCAGATTCATAGGCTGCCTTGTCTTCTTCTCATCCCCTAGCTTTTTAACCTTCTCCTCATTCTAGGTCACTCCAAAGCTTAACTTCTTGAAGTTTTTCTCCAAGATTTCTTTTTCATTAACGGCCTAGAATCCGGAGACATTTACCTCATTGTTGATGAGGTTTCTTGTGATTAGTGCACCATGAGAGTTTCTGTCTTGCCTTAGGTAGTGGATGATTAGCACCGGCATATTAACGACTCGACGCTCCACCTGCTTTTGTAATACACAGTGCTGGAAAGATGACACTGTAGTGAGAGAGCCCTTCCAGATCAGTACCAATTTGGCAAGTGCATGTTGGAGGAATCTTGGTAATTCCTAAAAGTACGTGGAGCATTTGTTAACAAAATAGTTAGGATGCAGCCACATTTTGGGCTCATACTTGACTTGCTATTCATCCCCATCAACTCGTAGTTGGACCCCATCATTTTTCATATTGAGGAATTTCTCAAAGAATTCTGGCATAATCGTGATCACCTTTCCCAGAACCTGAGTTCTCAGAGCATCGTGGAAGGAGTGTACTATAAGATTAGAGTAGAATTCGCACACAAGGTCCAGATATATGGGGCATTTGATTTTGAGAAAGTCTCCCAAGTGTTGATCTTCTATAAGCTTTGAGTAGGGATCTGTTTGAAACAGGAAGCTGTCTCCTAAGCAATCTATTGGAATTATAGAGTCGGAGGGCTTAAAGTTTATGGGGATGAAGTCTTTATCATTGAGAGCAGATTCTTGAACGATGTTCTGTTGGGGAAGCATTTTTATTCCTTCACTAGTCATAATGGCAGCCATTTTAGAATTCTGAAGAGATTACGGTTCGAGATTTGAAAATTGCTGAGTAACAGTAGAGAATGTTGATCGCGTGAAGAAGACAAAGATTTTGGGGGATATTTATAGGATTTTCAAAGCGAGGGTATTTTGGTAATCCGAACGCCTTTAATTTGGCTAGATTGATGACATGGTAGGCCAAATTTAGGAGAGAGGTAAATTTTGTTTAATCGGAGAATGGGAAACTTTTATTTTAAATTCCAGCTATTGAATTTATTGCGCGTGTAACTCCAAATAGACATTTGAAATTCAAAAAGTAACAGTTAATTTTCAGTGCCTTTACTGCCATGTGTCCTTTCTGCCTGCTGATGTGGCAATATTCCCTCCGGAGTTAAGCTTTCTTCAATTCTTCTTTACTTCCGGATTCCTTGTCTTGCTAAGAATCCAGTTAACTCTGTGCTATCTTCCAGACTTTCTTCAAATTGGATTAGACATTCCAATTGATTCCCTTAGCTTTCCAAATTGATCTTTACTCAATGGTTTAGTAAAGATATCTGCTTTTTGTTCATTGGTTGGAATGTATACCAACGTAACATCCTTCTTCACCACATGATCCCGGATGAAATGATGCCTTATATTGACATGTTTCATCCTGCTATGGAGTACTAGATTTTTTGACACATCAATGGCACTTTCGTTGTCATACATTACATCCACACGGAATTGGACTCCATAATCTTCTAATTGTTGCTTGATCCAAAGGAGTTGAGCTACTCAACTTCCAACTGCCATATATTCTGCTTCTATAGTTGATAGGGCAACTGAGGTTTGCTTCTTGCTGTACCATGATACTAGGAAATGTCTAAGGAAATGGCATCCTCTAGATGCACTCTTTCTTTCAAGTGTATCTCTGCCATAGTCTGCACCAGTAAAGCCTTGAAGTGTGAAGTCTCCATTACTAGGATAACATTACCCAAGTTCAATGGTTCCCAAAAGATATCTAATGATTCTCTTAACTGCTTTAAGATGGGAGTCCTTAGGATTGGATTGATATCTTGCACAGTAGTAGACTGCACAGTGTATGTTAGGCCTGCTAGCATTCAAGTATAAAAGTGATCCAATCATTCCTCTATATAGATATTGATCAACATCCACCCCTTCACAATCCTTGGATAGGACTGTATCTGATCCTATTGGAGTAGACATTGGTTTGCTCTTATCCATTTCAAACTTCTTCATAATCTCCTTTGTATTCTTGGATTGATTAATGAAGATCCCATTTGGACTTTGCTTGATTTTCAAACTAAGGAAGAAATTTAGTTCTCCCATCATGGACATCTCAAATTCCTTCTACATCTAAGAGATGAATTCCTCACACATCTTCTCATCTGTTGTCCCAAATATGATGTCATCCACATATATTTAGACTACAATGACATCATCCTTCTTTTTCTTGATGAAAAGAGTTAGATCTGCTTTACCCCGGATATATCCCTTGGATATGAGAAATGTAGTGAGTCTCTCATACAAAGCTCTAGGTGCTTGCTTCAATCCATAGAGGGCTTTCTTCAATTTGTAGACATATTTTGGATGCTTTGAGTCTTCACATCCAGGTGGCTGCTTCACATAGACTTCTTCCTAGATAACTCCATTGAGAAATGCACTCTTGACATCCATTTGGAACAGTGTGAATCCCATGAATGATGCAAAAGCACATAGAATCCTGATTGCCTCCAGTCTTGCTATAGGGGAAAATGTTTGTTCAAAGTCAATCCCTTCTTGTTGATTGTAGCCTTGAGCAACCAATCTTACCTTATTTCTCACTACTACTCTGAATTCATCCAAATTGTTCTGGAATACCCATTTGGTGCCAATGATTGACTTTCCTTTTGGAGGTGCCACTAGATCCCACACATCATTCCTGGTGAATTGATCTAGTTCTTCTTGCATTGCCATCATCCAGCTTTCATCTCCTTCAATATCTTGAATTTCCTTTATGTTTGTCCCTATGAGGGTCTATAAAAGTTCATAGAGGGGTGAATGACCCTTTTTCACAGAATTAACAGACTTTAAAAGTCTTGTGTGTTGGAAAACATTGATTGGGAATCTCAATTGAATTAAAATACTAGGATCAGGTTTGAAAGAAACAAAAACTTGAACAAAGTATCTCCAAAATCCTAATGGAAGCATCCGGACGAGACCCAGCTACAAGGTTCTCCATTGAAGACATCAAGTACCTAAGCATATACTGAAATCATCAGGATAAAGTTTGGAAAGGAAACAAGCTTTAATCTTTTAAGACTAGCATCTAGAAGAACTGATTGCACTAACTCCAGAAGTAGACAGGTCTGGAGATTCTGAGTCTGAGAGCATCCGAAAGACTCAGATATCAAGACAATGGGAAAAGTTTCAAAGACAACTTTTCCCTCCACCTTTTTAGTCTACATAGTCAAAGATCCTTTCCCCACATACAAGATAAAAGAGACAGCTTGTACATTTCAAAGAAAGGACAGAAGGACTGACATCAGATAGAAAAAGTTAACAACCTTTTTTACCTAGACCAATAAGTAGACGCATGGAGCTCACACCAAAAAGTTGCTGATATAAAAGTTGGTGTGACACTAAAATACAAGGAAAACGATCACTGACTTCTTTTCAACCTCAATCCCCAAAATTCAAACGGGTTAAATTACTATCTAATAGATTGATCAATGGCTTTGAAAGCGTCATATACAACCTGATCAAGGGTGAAGATTAAATTCAAGCTCAACAACCACAATGGCTACATTTATGACAGAAGCCTATAAAAGGGAAGCTTCACACATTGAGAAGGTTGGCTGGTTTACTTGAGATAGAATTAACAAAGAGAATTCGCAAGAAGCAATCAGACATTAATGCCTTCAAGAATTAAAAAATTCCAAATTAGTTTGTAAGTATTCCTAAGTGAGTTATAAACTTAAGGAAATCCAAAAACCAAAACCTTTGACAAAAAACAAAGTGTAAAAGATCTCCTACTTGGGTGAGTAGTGAGATTGGGATATAGCTTAAAGTAGGCGCTTTGAGTGGGATCTCCCTGTAGAACTCAGCTTAGATTTGGGGTAGAAGTCTAAGTGGTATATCCTGTGAAAGACAAAAGGACTCCGCTAAGAGCTAGTGCTTCTAGTGGTATATCCTACATTCGGAAGGGGTTACCATCCGGAGACAACCTGTAAGGCTTGATTCCTGCCATTTGGAAAGGAATCTACTAGTGGATAAGCTCGGAGGAAGGAAACTCCAAGGACTATATGTAGGTGGGGCCGAACCAATATAAATCACTATGTTTGATTTTTTTTTCCATTACTTACTGAATTATATTGTCATATTTGCATTATCCGGATCCATTCTCCGGATCATAATCGAACACGCTACACTTAGACTTGTTAAAGTCTATTAATTCCGTAAAAAAGGGTCATTCAGCCCCATTTGACCTTATATAGACTCTCACAGGGACCTACAAGTGGTATCAGAGCAGGTGCTCAAAACTAGAGATCTAACAATCTCGAGCTAAAGGTCCAAATATTTTGATTCATATATCAAAATGAGTTTCCAAAACTCACAACTGCTTCCCGAGGGTTTGTCCATTACCCGTCCTCCACTCTTCGCCGGTGAACTTTATTTATTTTGGAAAAACTGGATGAAGAACTTCATTCAAGCACAAAGCATGCAAGCATGGCTGGTTATCCACGATGGCCCATATGAGCCTACTCATGAAGTAGAGGGTATGATCACCTAAAAGCCATCACGTTTATGGGATGAGAATGATTTTAAAAATTTGCGTAAAAATGCAAATACTATTAACATGCTTCACTATTCTCTTAGTGCAACAGAATTCAATAGGATATCCAGATGTGAGACTGCAAAGGAGATCTAGGAGAAGTTGGAGGTAACCTAGAAAGGAACAAGTAAAGTGAAAGAAGCAAAGATTGATCTACTCTAGAAAAAACTCGAATCTTTCAAGATAGAGCCAAAAGAATCCATCAGTAGCATGAACACTAGATACACCAATCTAGTGAATGAGATGAAAAGGCTCAAAAAGGAAGAATTTGATGTAGAAATGGTGAAAAAGGTGCTCCGGAGTCTCACCAAGGAGTGGGATAACAAGAAGACTGCCATTGACGAAGCTCATGACTTAAATGTTTATAGTTATGATGAGCTCATTGGCAATCTCTTGACTCAAGAACTATCCCTGGAGAGATATAGCCAACAGGAGAAGAAGCCTGAAGAAAAGAAGAAAGCTATTGATCTACTAGATCAGCTTTATCTAGAGAAGAAGAGCAAGTCACTGAGTCTCTAAGCACCCAATAACAACTTGCTCTATTAACTAGATAGCTCAACAGGTTCATACAAAAGAAAGATAGTAGGAAATCAAGAAAGTGTGAATCCTAGAAACCAAGAGAATGAATATCCAGAAGAGATAGGCCCAGAAAGAATCTGGATAAAAAGAAGGATCTGGAAAAAGAAGCTGCCTATTTTGAATGTGGGGAGAAAGGCCACTTTAGAACAAAATGCCCTAAGCTTAAAAGAATCGAGAAGCAAAAGAAAAAGGCAATGGTGGCTACTTAGAGCAATAGTAAGGAAAGCAGCAGCTCCTCTTCAATAGAAGAAAAAGAGACTACCAACTGTGCATTCATGGCACTAACTGATCCGAAAGTTGACCAATCCGGAAAGAATGCCTCCAAGCAAGATACAGTGCAAATCGAAGAATTAGAATCAGAAATATCAAACACTGGGATAAATTCTTACTCTAATTCTGCTATTAACTTTGATCTTACTAGAGCTTTAGTTATTATGATCAAGAGTGTAAAGAAGTACACCAAAGCAATCAAGTCCTTGAGAAGGCAAGTGTTGAAAATAGCTGAAGAAAATGAAGACTTAGCGCAAGATGTCAACCTGATCAGAACAACAAAGCACATTGATGAAGTTGAAGAAAACTTTCTAAGAAATCAAGTGCAGATATTGAGTGCTAACTTGATGGGGTTAGATAGGGATCTAACTCTAATAAAGGAAGCATCCAAAAGGAGATCAAACTCTTCTCAACCAAGACGGAATCCAAGGCAGAGTGCACATGGAAATCAACACCAAGCTGCCAAAGGAAATCTAAAGCCTTCAAATCAAAAAGTGAAGGAGGTTAGTAGGCAACCACAAGCCTAAAGATATACTGCTGCACAAAAAGGAAAGGGTAAGGCAGTATACAATCAACAATCTGCCAAGAGAAATTATGCAGCAGAAGTTACACCTCCAACTAGCTTCCGAATAACTTCCAGACCATCCACAAGTGTACAAAAAGTGGGATATATAGGAATCTATGGGAAGGAGGATCTTGAAAAGATTAAAAAGAAGCAGGAGCAAAGCAGACCCATCTCAGGGTGCATGTTTTGTGGGTTAAACAATCATATTACTAAATTATGTAGATTAAAAAATGATTATTATGATGTTAATCCTTGGCCTAAGATGGATATTAACCCAAGAGGACCCAAATCTGATTGGGTACCCAAACCCACTTGATCTATTTTTCAGGTATGCCTTAGATCCACAGTAGATCAATACACTTGGTACATTGATAGTGGGTGCTTAAGGCACATAACAGGTGATGAGAAGGCCTACAACACATTAACTCGGAAGAAGGGAGGCAAAGTGATATTTGGAGATAATAAGAAATGGCAGATCACTGGACATGGGACCATTGGATCTGAATTAAAGATAGAAGATGTCTCACTAGTTGATGGACTGAATTTCAACTTACTAAGTGTAGCTCAACTCCTTGATAAAGGAAGAAAAGTTACCTTTGATTCCGCAGGCTGCTCAATCTATGATAGTAAGTCTAATCAACTTAGTCTTTATGCACCTAGAGTAAATAATGTCTATTCTATTAACATTAAAATGAGAAAAAGAATATCTGCTTGGTGTCTAAAAAAGAAGAATCATGGCTATAGCACCTAAGGTTGGGACATGTTAGCATGAACCTTCTGTCTCAACTAGCCAAAAAGGAATTAGTAGTTGGTTTGCCTAAGGTTGCTTTTGATAAGGATCATCTATGCACTGCATATCAATTAGGTAAACAAAATAAGAAAAGTTTCCCTTCCATCACCTACATTCCTTCCAAGAGAGTCCTTAAGCTCTTTCATATTGATCTCTTTGGTCCAATTTAACCTTTGAGTTTAGAAAAAACAGAATACACCATGGTCATTGTTGATGATTATTCTCTGGGTTCTCTTGCTAGCAAGAAAAGATGAGGCCTTTGACCAATTCTTAACAACATTCATCTAGATAGAAGTAGAACAGGGCATAAGCATTGCACGCATCTAGAGTGATAATGGTGGTGAGTTTAAAAATAGGCATTTTACTGAATTTTGTGACTCCAAGGGCATTGAACATAACTTCTCTGCCCCTCACTCCCCTCAACAAAATGGATGATCAAAAGCTCTATAAAGGGATGATTGGCTCATTTCTATACTTGACAGCTAGCAGGCCTGACATACACTATGCATTTTACTACTGTGCAAGGTATTAAGAAAATCCTAAGGATTCTCATCTCTAGGCAGTAAAGAGGATTCTTAGATATCTTCTAGGAACCACTAAAGTTAGGCTATGATATCCTAGTAATGGAGATTTCACACTCCAAGGTTTTACTGATGCAGACTATGGAAGAGATACTCTTGAGAGAAAGAGTACATCCGGAGGTGTCCATATCTATGGTGACTGCTTAGTATCATGGTACAGCAGAAGCAAACTTCAGTTGCTTTATCAACCACAAAAGCATAATATATGGTAGCTGGAAGTTGTGTAGCTCAAATCCTTTGGATAAACCAACAACTAGAAGATTATGGAGTTCAGTCTGGATGTGTGGATGTTATGTGTGACAACAAAAGTGCTATTGATGTATCAAATATTCCAGTACTCCATAGCAGGATGAAGCATGTCAACATAAGGCATCTTTTCATCGGGATCATGTGATGAAGAAGGATTTTGCTTTGGTATACATTCCAACCAATGAGCAAAGAGCACATATCTTTACTAAGCGACTGAGTAAAGATCAATTTGGCAAGCTAAGGGAGTCAATTGGTATGTCTAATCCAATTTGAATGGAATTCGGAAGACAGTCCAAAATTATTTTGGATCACTAGTAAAATATTTAATCCGAAAGAGAGGAACCATAGAAGAAAAATCTATTTCGGAAGAGAGAATGCCACATCAGCAGACAAGAATAAAAAATGGTAGTGAAAGCGCTTCAAGGTAACTGTTACTTTTTAAATTCCAAACGTCTATCACACGTGCAATTGAAAATCCAGCCATTTCAAAATAAATCTTTACCATTCTCCGGTTTTAATGCCGTTTTCCTCACTCCTCCAAAATTAACTGCCATGTCATCAATCTAGTTAACTTTAACTGCGTCTGAATGACTAAAACACCCTCACCTTGAAAATCCTATATAAACCCCTCCAAAATTACCCTTCTTCTTCATACGAGCAACTACCTTACTTTTACTCTGCAAATTTCAAAACTCAAAACCCTAAATTTCTTCGAACTCTTCTAAAATGGCTGCTACAATGATTGAAAGAAATTCAAGTGATTCCCACCAAGAATATCTTCACTGAGGATGATCTAAAAGAAGCTGATTTCGAACTTGTGAAACTGAAAACCAATGATTCAATCATCCCCATGGATTTTTTGGGCGATAACTTTCTGTTTGAGACTTTCCCTTACTCAACACTCATAGAAGATCAGCACTTGGGTGATTTTCTCAAAATCAATTGCCCAACGTATCTAGAACTGGTCAAAGAATTCTACGACAAGCTCCGAGCCCACAAACACTTTGATGCCCTGCGAACCAAGGTTCAAGGGAAAGAGATTACAATCACTCCTACCTTCTTTGAGAACTATCTCAACATGAAGAATTCTGGACTTCTACTAAAAACTGATGGAGATGAATTAGAGGTGGAATATGACTCAAAGTTGTGGCTACACCTAAACTACTTTAGTGACAAGTTCTCAACTTACTTCCAGAAAACCCCAAGATTCCTCCAACATGCAATGGCAAAACTTATTCTAATCTATGAGGGATCCTTAAATACAGTATCTACCTTCCAACACTGTGTGCTGCATCATTGTATTGGATGTAAGGAAATAAACATGCCAGTCTTAATCATCAATTATCTCAACAACCACGTAAATTCCCATGTCGCACTCATTACCCGGATCCTCATAGCACATGAGGTGAATCTCATCAGTTTTCAAGCAGTGTAAGGGAAAGAAATTCTGGAAAAGAATTTTAGAAGACTAATTTTTGGGGAAATATGGAATGAGAAGATGGCTAAGAAGCTCCGAGATGAGAAGAAGAGCTGAGCAAGGAAAGCTACCAATCCGTATACAATTGCTCTTGCTCCTAAGAAAGCACGAATCACAAAGCCCAAGGCAAAGAAAAAACTAGCTTTAGTTCTGGCTGGGGAAGTTAATGATGATGCTTTATCCTTAACCCGGGTATTGGCCAAACATACGGAGAAGCCTAAGTCAAGAGTTAGATTGATCAAAGCAGGTGATAAAATGAAAAAGCCAGTCTGTGACCAAGGGGCAAGGGAGTCTATTGCAGTAGCTATTGTTGCAATCAGAGAGGGGTACAAAAAGGGATAGAAAAGAAAGGCAACAGATATGCTACAAGAAGAGCATGGATCTGAGGAGGAAGAAATAGAGGATGATGCTTCAATTCCCCCGAAGCAATTCACCCAGAAGGGGTGTACCTTTGATGAGGCTGCAAAGGCCCAAAAAGCTCAGAAACACCAGAAAAAGAAGGCCAAAAAGCCTGCTAATATTATGATTGATGAAGAAGCAGCCAAACAAGTGGTAATGGAAGAATTGGCTAAGGCAAAAGCTACAAAAGGCAAGGATGTGCCTGGATCCACTGAGGAGATACATCCGGATGATCCTCAGTATGAATAAATAAGACAAGCTACGAAAGAAAACACTGAGATCAACAAAAAGCTCACTATAGGCAAACTCGGTGGCTACTGTAGCACTGAACCCATCTGGATTGATCCAATAGATCTGGTAGAAATCACCCGGGATCCGGAAGTAGATGATTTCCCTTTTCTAGATTTGATCCCCTTTCAGAGAACCTTCTTAATCTATATGTTGAAATCGTAACTGAAATAAGTCCTATAAAGGCATATAGAGAGGGCATTGAGGACATTTCCAATGCACCTAGGGGAGCTATTCCAAGTCCTGCTAAGGCATTAGTAGGGGTGATTAAGGACATTGCCAGTCATCCGAGGGTTGTGGAGGAGGAAGCAAGAAGAGAAGATCAAGCAACTTAGAGTCCAAATCCGCATATAAATGAGGTAACTCCTAACACAGTTTTCTTTGATATTAATGCCGACACTACTAGTAGTGATGACACGGCAGATGTAATAAAGGACAACTTAGCTACACACTCCTAAGAGGCAGCTAAGGAACTATTGCCCAACCCAAATCACACCATTCCAGAGGAGGGATAGGGTCTGAGATCCAAAGCGAACACTTCTAAAGTGGACTCTAAGGGCGAGGCTAGTCCGGGGGAGTGGGTGGAAGAGAAAGATGAGGGTAAGGACGAGGAAGAAGGTACGGAAGATAGTAGTAAATCTACTATCTCATCCGGAGATGGTTCTTTCAGATCATCAGGAGATGATTCCTTAAGCTCATCCAGAGATAAAATCCATTCTGTTGCTAGCGCTATTAGAATACCTGCAGCTAATACAAAACAAGCCAAAGTCATAGCCGTGCTTAAATTGCTAAAAGAAGCTACTCTTGAAGAAAATGAGGAAGGATATGTCAAGCAGAGTCTCCGGTATATCTACAGACATTTAAAAGTTTTTGAAATGGTACTCCTGGATGAATTCTACACTCTGGATTTGAAGGGAGAGCTTGGGGAAATAAATGGGAAAGTGTAGAAGATAGCAGATAAAGTGAAGGATTTTCACACTGCTGAACTCATAGCAGAAGTATCTTTGCTAAAGTCACTCTAATCCTCAATGAGCTTAAAGAGAGTGCTACAGAGGCCAATAGATCAGTTTTTCAAGCAAATACAGTGGCTTCAAATAATTATGGAATAATTTTAGATAAAATCACCTCTTCCTCTTTTGAGCTCTCAACTGAAATAAAGGAGTACATTGATACCAAGTTTGAAAACTTGTCCAAATTCATAATTGAAAGGGATCCTACAACTATCCTTACGGAATTGGGAGAAGAACAACAAGCTATCCAGGAAATGGTTGTCAATTTTCTGGATGAAACACTTCCCAAAATCCAGAATAAGATGCTAGATGATATGGGTGATGAAATGGGAAGCCGTTTGGCCGGACTCGAGAAGGTCATAAATGATTGGGAAGCCAACTTCACCAAGGAAGTAAGGCTCTAAACAGAATCTATCCATAACACCCGGAGAGGAATTATTGAAGAGATTACTCTCATTCAAACCGGAATCAATAAACTATCCTTATCCGAATCTTCTTCTAGCCTATCAATTCTGGAGAGCTAGCTCCTTCCAGTCTTCCACAATCTAGTCTAAGTCATTGGGGATTTCGGCTTCTTTTGACAAAAAAGAGGTAACAACACTACTTAAAGCTCTCTTCCCTTATTTTAATAAGAAGGATTGAGAGTTTGTACTACACATCCATCCTTTCATAAAACAGACTTATGCTTAACTAAAGAAAGCCATCCAACCCTACTACCTCACTCCAGCCACAGTTGATGATATTATTAAAGAGAGGAGCAAAGGTAATGTTGACTACTCCATATACTTTAAAGCTTGGCAAAAAGCCTATGATAACAGAACCTACATGGTAATCGATTCCTAAGATGATTAAAAAAGGGGGAGAAAAGTCAGCAAAGTCATCAAGGGGAAGGGACCAGAAATGGCAAGGAAAAGGAGGGATAACCATCAGGTAGGAATTAGACTAGCTATAATTTATAACAATTTTTATAATAGGTAGATTCATTGTTATGTATCTCTGTACTCCGTAATCAAAAGCTTCAATGATGTTAACCATTGTTTACAGTAGAAGTACATATATAGTGAATATCTTATTCTCAAAAACTGCTTCTAAAGTACAATCTGAAATTGTACTATAAAAATATTAGAAGCTAAAAGTCTAAAATTATGGGGGAGTAGGGATGCAAAAATTATGGGGGAGTAAAATTTGTAAATGACTAAGTATTAAGAATCATACTTAGCTCATATATACTCCTTGTCCCATATACTTAGTTGTCTTAGTTTTTGTTTCCATCAAACGGGGGAGATTGTTGGAAAACAATGATCCGGAATCTCAATTAAATTAAAATATCCGGATCAGGTTTGAAAGAAATAAAAACTTGAACAAAGTATCTCTAAAATCTAAATGGAAGCATCCGAATGAGATCCAGCTATAAGGTTATCCATTGAAGACATCAAGTACCTAAGCATATACTAAAATCATCAAGATAAAGTTTAGAAAGGAAACAAACTTTAATCTCTCAAGACTAGCATCCGAACGAACTAATTTCACTAACTTCGAAAGTAGACAGATCTGGAGATTCTGAGTCTGAGAGCATCCGGAAGACTCGGATATCAAGACAATGGGAAAAGTTTCAAAGACAACTTTTCCCTCCACCTTTTTGGTCTACGTAGTCAAAGATCCTTTCCCCACATACAAGATAAAAGAGACAGCTTGCACAATTTAGAGAAAGGATAGAAGGACTGACACCGGACAGAAAAAATTAAAAACCTTTTTCACTTAGACTAATAAGGAGGTGCATGGAGCTCACACCAAAACGTTACTAATGTGAAAGTTGGTGTGACACTAAAATACAAGGAAAACAATCACTAATATCTTTTCAACCTCAATCCTAAGAATTCAAACAGGTTAAATTACTGTCTAATGGATCAATGGCTCCGAAAGCGGCACATATAACCTGATCAAAGGTGAAGATTAAATTTAAGATTAACAACCCACAACGGCTACATTTATGATAGAAGACTATAAAAGGGAAGCTTCACACATTGATAAGGTTGACTTGAGATAGCAATTAACAAAGAGAATTCGAAAGAAGTAATCAAACATTAATCCCTCCAAGAATCAAATAATTCCAAATCAGTTTGTGAGGTTTCCTAAGTGAGTTATAAACTTAAGGAAATCCAAAATCCAAAACCTTTGACAAAAACCAAAGTGTAAAAGATCTCCTACTTGGGTGAGTAGTGAGATTGGGATATAGCTTAAAGTAGCCGCTTTGAGCGGGATCTCCCAGTAGGACTCAGCTTAGATTTGGGGTAGAAGTCTAAGTGGTATATCCTGTGAAAGACAAAAGGACTCAGCTAGGATCTGGTGCTTCTAGTGGTATATCCTACATCCGGAAGGGGTTACCATCCGAAGATAACCTGCAAGGCTTGATTCCTGCCAGTTGGAAAGGAATCCACTAGTGGATAAGCAACAGGGAAGGAAACTCTAGGGACTAGATATAGGCGGTGCCAAACTAGTGTAAATCATTGTATTTGATTTTCTTTCCTTTACTTACTGCATTATATTGTCATATTTGCATTATCCAGATCATAATCAAACACACTACACTTCGGCTTATTAAAGTCTATTAATTCTATGAAAAAGGGTCATTCACCCCCCTCTGACCTTGTATAGACCCTCACAGGGACCTACATTATGTAGCGTGTTTGATAGCTTTCGGATATTGTGAGTCCGGATGATGCAAATGTAAAATATGATGCAAATACAAATAAAGAGTTAGAGAAAATCAAACACGATGATTTATACTAGTTTGGCCTCGCCTACATCTAGTCCCCAAAGGCTCCTTCCTTTGAGCTTTTCCACTAGTGTGATTTCTTTCCAAATGGCAAAAATCAAGCCTTACAATTTATCTCCAGATGGTACCCCCTTCTGGATGTAGTATATACCACTAAAGGCACCAACCTCTAGCAGAGTCCTTTTATCTTTAGCAGGACATACCACTTAGACTTCTTCCCCGAATCTAAGTCGAGTCCTATAGGGAGATCCCACTTAAAACACCTACTTCAAGCTATATCCCAATCTCACTACTCACCCAAGTAAGAGATATTTTACACTTTGGTTTCTATTAAGTGTTTTTGGTTTTGGACTTCCTTAAGTTTATAACTCACTTAGGAATCGTTACAAATAAATTTTCAGTGTTTTGGTTCTTGGAGGGATTTGTGAATCTGATTGCTTTCTAGCAAGTTCTCTTGTATATGCTTTTAATGAAATCAACCAGTGCCTTCTCAACTTGTGAAGCTTCCCTTTTATAGGCTTCCATCATAAATGTAGCCGTTGTGGGTTCATAAGCTGTAATTAATCTTCATCGTTGATCAGGTTAAATGTGGCGCTTCCGAAGTCGTTGATCAATCTGTTAGACAGTAATTTGACCCGTTTGAATCCTAGGGATTGAGGCTAAAAAGATGTTAGTGATTGTTTTCCCTATTTTTTTGTGTCATACCATACCACTAGCTTTTTGGTGTGAGCTCCACGCGCCTTCTTATTGGTCTAGGTGAAAAAGGCTGTTTCCATTTTCTGTCCGGTGTCAGTCCTTTTGTCCTTTTTCTGATAGTGTGAGTTATATTTTTGTCTTATTCATAGGGAAAGGATCTTTGACTTTGTAGACCAAAAAGGTGGAGGGAAAAGTTATCTTTGAAACTTTTCCCATTTGTCTTGATATCTGAGTCTCCCGGATGTTTTCTTCTGGAACAAGTGTAATCAGTTCTTCCGGATGTCTTTAGACTCAGTATCACCTGATTTGTCCTTATCCGGATGATTAGCAATCGGTTCTTCCGGATGCTAGTCTTGGAGGTTTATAGTTTGTTTCCTTTCTAAACTTTACCTGGATGCTCTCAATATATGCTTAGGTAATTGTAGTCTTCAATAGATGTCCTTGTAGTTGGATCTTGACCTGATGCTTCCATTTGGATTTAGGAGATACTTTATTTAAGTTTTTATTTCTTTCAAACTTGATCCAGATATTTTAGTTTAATTAAGATTCCGGATCATTATTTTCCAACAATCTCCCCCATTTGATGGAAACAAAAACTAAGCAAATGGTAAAAGGAGTTATATGAAATAAGTATGATTTTTGATTCTTAGTCATTTACAATTTTACTCCCCCATAATTCTAGCATCCTAACTCCCCAATATTTTTGAATTCTAGCTTCTAATGTTTTTATAGTACATTTATAGATTGTACTTCAGAAGAAATTTTGTAATAGATTTTCACTATATATATACTTCTGTTGTTAACAATAGTTAACATCAATGAAGTGCAAGATTACAAATACATAAATATATAAGTGAAAATGTGAAACTAGCTATTACAGATTTTACATATGAATACCATATCTAATCTACCTATTACAAAACTAAATCATTTCTTCCCAGAAGCACCAGACGCTCCTCCTTCCTTTTCTTTGCCTTTATCTTTCTCCCCCTTTTTGTTTTTAGCAGGGCAGTTGATCACCATATAAGTCCTGTCATCCCATTTTTCTTGCCAGGCTTTTGAATAAATTGACTAAACCAAATTACCTTTCCTTCTTTGCTGCATGATACGATCTACAGTTGCAGAAGATAAATGCAAGGGGTGGAAGTGATTCCGGAGCTGTGTGTAGGATCTGGTGATGTAGGGATGCATCTGGAGCACATAATCTCTATCTTTCTCATCAAAGTATGGAAATAATACTTTGATAAGAGTAGTGATTCCCTTGTGTCCAAAGAATCTAGTATCTCCAATGTGCTGAACTAGATCCTGGAAGACTGGAAGAAGCTGGCTTTCAGGAATTGATTGAGAGGAGGAGGATCCAAATATGGATAGATTTGACAGACTGGTCTGAAGGGTTCCAAGGTCTTTCAGATATTATAAATGCTAGAATTTATTGTTGTCAAATCTTTGCGCAAATCATCTCTTACTCTTTCAATGACAGAGTCTTGTCCATTGAGTTGTCCACATACCTCTTGCGCAATAGTTGCGAATTATGTAGCAAAGAGCTTTGGAAGATCTTCTTCCTTGAACTGGGCCAGCTTATTTAGAATAGTTTGTTGCTTTTCATTAAGACTTAGGAGAGGGGATTTCTCTTCCTTTTTAGCCATGAATTTTGTCAAGTTTTCAAACTTGGTATCTATATACTCCTTTATTTCAGTTGATAGGCCAGTAGATGAGGAAGTTATATTTTCCATGAGTGTGGCGCAATTATTAGTAGCCCCCATATTGGCTTGATCTGCAGAATGGTTTGCCTCTGTTATGTTGGCTTTGAGCTCATTAAGGACCGGAGTAACTTTGGCTAGAAAGAATTCTGCTACCATATCAGCAGTTGGAAAGTCTTCCACTTTCGCTTCTATTTTCTGTACACTCCCCTTAATCACCCCAAATTCTCCCTTCAAATCTAGAGGCTAGAATTCATCCAAGAGTACTTTTTCCATGGATTTTAGGTGCTTGCATATGTTTCGTAGGCTCTACTTGATATACCTCTCCTCATGTTCCTCATGAGTAGCCTCTTGAAGGATTTTAAGTGTAGTGGATATTCGCTTGGTTCTTGCAGGATTCACATTTGTAGTTGGGATTTGAATTAGACTAGCTAGTGGAGTCTCCGATCCGGAGCTGTTGCTTGTATCAGTTGATTTGGAAGATTCTGCCCCAACGGATTCCTCATTTTCTTTTTCCTTCTCTTCTTCAAACCGATCCTCCAGACTGGCCTCGCCCCTTGAGTCCACTCTTGGAGTGTGCACTTAGGAATCCAGACTAAGTCCCTCCTCTTTGGGTTGGACTGGTTTTCCTTAGATGCACTTTGAGATTGTTCATCCAAGTTGTCTTTCACTAATTCAACAATAGTAGCAGAGAAATTATCATATATATTGAATGAGACAGTGTCAGGAATTACCTAATGAATTGGCATTTGATTCTGTACAACTTTAATTTCTCTTTCTTCTTTATTCATTTCCACCTTAACCCTTGGATGACAGGAATTGTCCTCTATCACCCCTACAAATGCCTTTTTAGGACTTTTAGTTTCTCCTCTAGGCTCATTGGTAATGTCCTCAATGCCCTCTTCATGTGCCTTTACAGGACTTTTCTCAGTAGTGGTTTCATCTTCCACATGTAGTAGATTATCTAGAAGTGGTCCGGATCTAGACAGGAACGTGAAATTTTCAGCTTTCGGTTCTCGGGCTATAGCTACCATATCCACTAGATCAACAAATATTGGTTGAACATCGGAAGAGCCCCTAAGTCCTTCTATGGTTTATTTGTTGATTCTGTCATTGTCCTTTATAGCCTCCCTTATTATATCATACTAAGGGTCTTCTGGATCAATTTCTTCAGAGGATCCAAGTACATGCTTGCCCTTAGTGACTTTGGCCTTTGCCAATTCTTCCAGTACCACTCTCTTAGCAGCTTCCTCATTAATGATTATGCCCACAGGCTTCTTAGCCTTCTTTTTATAATGCTTTTGAGCTTGAACTGCCTCATCAAAGGTACACCCCTTCAGGGTGAATTGCTTCGTGGGCGTAGGAGCTTTATCCTCTGTTTCTTCCCCATCCTTCTCATCCTCTTTTAGGATATCTTATAGATTTTGTTTCTTACCTTTCTTATACCCTTCTTGAATTACAGCAGCAACCACTGCAATAGTTTTGCTTGCTTCTAGGTCACAGTCTAGTTTCTTTACTTTGTCCTTTGCTTTAATTAGCCTTCCTCTTGCCTTTTTGGCTAGAGATTTAGCCAACAGTTAGGTTAAGGATAAGGTATCCTCATTGACTTCTCCAGCCAGAACCAAGGCAAGTTCCTTTTGTGCCTTTGACTTGGTTGTTCTTGCTTTCTTAGGAACCAGAGCTTCTACCAGATCCACTGCTTTTCTTACTCTGCTCTTCTTGTCTTCCTTTAGCTTCTTGGCATTTTCCTCGCTCTAAGTTTCCCTGAAACTCAATTTCTTGAATTTTCTCTCTAGGATTTCTTTATCGTTAACTACCTGGAATTCGGTTAAGGCCACTTGGTTGGCAAGTAAGATCCTGGTGATCAGTGCGCCATGAGAGATTTTATGTTGCTTGAGGTAGTGGATGATCAGCATGGCATATTGATTACCCTGCTTGTTGTAGTACACAGTGTTGAAAGGCTGACACTATGGTGAGAGATCCCTTCCTGATCAGGACTAGCTTTGTGATGGCGTGTTGAAGAAATTTGGGCACTTCAGGGAAATAGGTGGAGAATTTATCTCCAAAGTAGTTAGGATGCAGCAACATCTTTGATTCGTACTTGACATGTTGTTCATCCCCATCACTTCTTAGTTGAATGCCATCGTTCTTCATGTTAAGATGTTTCTCAAAGAACTCTGAAGTAATAGTTATGACTTTTCCTTGAACTTTGGTTCTCAGAGCGTTAAAAGTGGAGTGGGCTCTGAGATTTTTATAGAATTCTCTCACATGATCCGAATATGTAGGACAGTTGATTTTGAGGAAATCTATCTGATGCTGGTCCTCAATCAATTTTGAGTACGGGTTTATCTTAAATAGGAAATTATTGTCCAAGAAATCTGTGGGGATAGCAGAATCACTGATTTTGAATTTTAGGGGCTTAAAATCTTTATCTTGCATATTAGACTCTGCAAAGATGTTTTCGGTAGGTAGCATTTTAGGTCCTTCACTAGTCATGATTGCCGCAATTTGAGTTAGTTTGAGAGAAGTTTAGGGTTTGAGATTGATTTTTGTCTAGTAATAGTTGATAAGTTGCTCGCGTGAGGAAGAAGAGGAAATTTTAAGTGCTTATATAGATTTTTCAAGGTGAGGGAATTTTGGTAATTCGGATGTCGTTAATTTGGCTGGATTGATGACATGGCAGTCAAAATTTTAGGAGAGAGGTATATTCAGTTTAACCGGAGAATGGGAACAGTTTATTTTGAAAACTAACTGTTGAATTTACCGCGCATGTAACACCCAATAAATGTTTGAAATTCAAAAAGGGATAGTTACTATTCAGCGCCTTTACTGCCATGTGTCTTGCCTTGTCTGCGTATGTGGCAGTGTTCCATCCGGAATAGAGCTTTCGTCAATTCTTTCTTTTTCATCTGGATTCCTTGACTTGTGAAAATCAAATTTGTTGCAGAATTTTTCCTTAAATTGGATTAGACATCCCAATTGGTTCCCTTAGCTTGCTAAATTGATCTTTACTTAATGTTTTGGTAAAAATATTTGCTCTTTACTCATTGGTTGGGATATATACCAAAGCAACATCCTTCTCCAACTTATGATCCCAGATGAAATGATGTCTTATGTTGACATGCTTCATCCTAATGTGGAGTACTGGATTCTTTGACACATCAAAGGCACTCTTGTTGTCACACATAACATCCACACATCCAAATTGAACTCTATAATCTTCTAGTTGTTGCTTGATCTAAAGGAGTTGAGCCACGCAACTTTCAGCTGCCATATATTTTGCTTCTATAGTAGATAGAGCAACTGAAGTTTACTTCTTGCTATACCATGATACTAGGCAATCTCAAAGGAAATGGCAACCTCCGGATGTACTCTTCCTTTCAAGAGTGTCTCTGCCATAATCTGCATCAGTAAAGCCTTAGAGTGTGAAATTTCCATTACTAGGATACCACAATCCAACTTCAGTGGTTCCTAAGAAGTATCTAAGAATCCTCTTAACTGCCTTGAGATGAGAATCCTTAGGATTGGCTTGGTACCTTGCACACTAATGGACTGCATAATGTATGCCATGCCTTCTTACTGTTAAGTACAGAAGTAAACTAATCATTCCTCTCTAGATCTTTTGATCAACATCCTCTCCTTCACAATCCTTGGATAGGACTGTATCTGATCCCATTGGAGTAGACATTGGCTTGCTCTTGTCCATATCAACCTTTTTCAAGATCTCCTTGGTATACTTTGACTGGTTAATGAAACTCCCATCCAGATTTTCTTGCTTTGTAAACCAAGGAAGAAATTAAGTTCTCCCATCATGGACATCTCAAATTCTTTCTGCATTTGAGAACTAAATTCTTCACGCATCCTTTCATCTGCTGCCCCAAATATGATGTCATCCACATAAATTTGGACCAGAATGACATCATTCTTCTTTTTCTTAAGAAATAGAGTTGTATCTACTTTGCCCCAGATATATCTCTTGGATATGAGAAAGGTTGTGAGTCTCTCATACCAAGCCCTAGGTGCTTGCCTTAATCCATAGAGGGCCTTCTTCAACTTGTAAGCATGATCCGGATGCTTTAAATCTTCAAATCCAGGTGGCTGCTTCACATAGACTTCTTCCTAGATAACTCCATTGAGAAATGCATTTTTGACATCCATTTGGAACAATGTGAATCCTATGAATAATGCAAAAGCACATAGATTCTGGATTGCCTCCAATCTAGCTACAGGGGCAAACGTTTCTTCAAAGCAATCCCTTCCTGTTGATTGTAGCCTTGGGCAACCATTCCAACCTTGTTTCTTACCATGACTCTGGATTCATCTAGCTTGTTCCGGAATACCCATTTGGTGCCAATGATTGACTTTCCCTTTGGAGGTGCAACTAAATCTCATACATCATTCCTGGTGAATTGATCTAGTTCTTCTTGCATTGCCATCATCCAAATTTCATCTCCTTCGGCGTCTTGAAATTTCCTTGGCTCAATGATAGAGATAAAAGTAGCATGGGTCATCATCCTACTGAGTTGTCCTCTAGTTCTGACTAGAATTTGGACATTATCCAAAATAGCTTCTACCGAATGATTTCTTTAGGTCCAGATCTCCCTTTGTAATCCTTTAGGTTGGATTGGAGTTTGTTCCACCTCTATCTCAACTACTTCTTCTTGGCCTTCATTGAAGTCAATCTCTTGAGGGTTGAGATTAACTAGTTGTACTTCTGGATCAAAGGGTATTCCTTCATCTTCTTCTTTGTACTTCTTGATTTGGAATGAATCAGGAATTTTAGCTTCCTTCTTTTCTCCTGATTTTTCAGCTTCCGAACTTGGATCTTCCAGAGTGGAACTTCTCTTACCTGTATGGATAGTCTCATCAAACTCTACATGTATAGACTTTACCACAATTTGGGTTCGTTTGTTGAAGACTCTGTAAGCCTTACTATATGTTGAGTAGCCAAGGAAAATTGCTTTGGCAGATTTAGGATCAAATTTTCATAGTTTTTCTCTATCATTTAGGATGTTGCATTTACATCCAAATGCCTTAAAGTACCCAATTATCTATTTTCTTCCCTTCCAGATTTCATAGGGGGCTTTTTATGGTCTTTCTAATGAGAGCTCTATTCAAAATATAGCATGCTGTATTTATGGCCTCATCCCAAAAATATTTTAGCAAACAATTCTCATTTAGCATTGTTCTAGCCATTTCAACTATAGTCCTGTTCTTTCTCTCAATAACTCCATTTTATTGATGGGTGTGATGGGTAGAGAAGTTATGTTCAATGCCCTTAGAGCCATAAAATTCTGCAAATGCTTATTTTTGAACTCACCACCATCATCACTTCGGATGTGTGCAATGCTTATGCCCTATTCTACTTCTATCCAGATGAATGTGTTTGAGAATTGGTCAAAGGCTACATCTTTTGTTGCTAGCAAGAGAACCCAGGTATATCAAGAATAATCATCCACAATGACCATGGTGTATTTTCTTCTACCTAAACTCAATGGTTTAATTGGACCAAAGAGATCAATATGTAAGAGCTCAAGTACTCCTTTGGAAGGAATGTAGGAGATGGAAGGGAAACTTTTCTTATGCTATTTACCTAATTGATATGAAGTGCATAGATGATCCTTATCAAAAATAACCTTAGGCAAAACCACAACCAATTCCTTTTTGGCTAATTGAAAAGGAGGTTCATGCTAACATGTCCCAACCTCTGGTGCTATAGCCATGATTCTTCTTCTTTAGACACTAAGCAGATACTTTTTTTCATTTTTAATGTTTATAAAATAGAAATTATTTACTCTAGGTGCATAAAGAACAAGTTGATTAGACTTACTATCATAGACTGAGCAGCCTCGGGAATCAAAAGTGAATTTCATTCCTTTATCGCAGCGTTGGGCTATTCTTAGCAAGTTGAACTTCAGTCCATCAACCAGTGAGACATCTTCTATCTTTATTCAGATCCAATGGTTCCATGTCCAATGATCTATCCCTTTTGATTGTCTTTAAAGCTTACTTTGCCTCCTTTCTTTTGAGTTAGTGTGATAAAGGCTTCTCATCACCTATCATGTGCCTTGAACATCCACTATCAATGTACCAGGTGTGTTGATCTACTGTGGATCTAAGGCATATTTGCAAAACATATCAAGTGGGTTTGGGTACCCAATCAGATTTGGGTCCTCTCAAGTTATCAACCATTTCATGCCAAGGATTGACATTATAATAACCATTTTTAAATCTATATAATTTAGTAATTGGGTTGTTTTTCCCATAAAACTACACCCTGAGATGAGTCTATTCTGCTTCTACTTATTTTCAATCTTTTCTAGATCCTCTTTCCTATTGTTCCCTCTATACCTAGCTTCTTATACACTTGTGGATGGTCCGGAGTGTGTCCATAAGCTGGTTGGAGGTGCAACTTCTACTACATAATTTCTCTTCTATTTTGGAGGTTATTGATTGTATACTGCCTTAGCCTTTGCTTTTTGTGCAGCAGTATATCTTTGTGCCTATGGTTGCCTGCTAACCACCTTCAATTTTTGATTTGAAGGCTTTGGATTTCCTTTGGTAGCTTTGTCCTGATTTCTTTGTGTATTATGTCTTGGATTCCTTCTTGGTTGAGGAGGGTTTGATCTCCTTCCGGATGCTTCCTTCATTAGGGTTAGCTCCCTATCTAACCCCATCAAGTATAACTTAATATCTCCACTTGATTTCTCAGGAAGTTTTCTTCAACTTTATCAATGTACTTTGTTATTCTTATCAAGTTGACATCTTATGCCAATGATTCACTATCCTCAAAGATTTCCAACACTTGTCTTCTTCGGGATTTTATCGCTTTGGTGTTCTTCTTCACACTCTTGATCACAATAACTAAAGCTCTAGTAAGGTGAAAGTTAGAAGCAAAATTAGAATAAGAGTTTATCTCAGTTTTTATTGTTTCTGATTCTTCAATCTACATTGTATCTTACTTGGAGACATTCTTTTTGGATTGCTCTACTTCTGGATCAGTTAGAGCCATAAATTCACATTTGGCAGTCTCTTCTTCTTCTATTAAAGATGAGCTGCTACTTTCCTCACTGTTACTCTAAATAGCCACCATTGCCTTCTTCTTGTGCTTCTTGGCTCTTTTAAGCTTAGGGCATTTTGTTCTGAAGTGGTCTTTCTCCCCACATTCAAAACAAACAGCTTCTTTTTCCGGATCCTTCTTTTCATCCAGATTTTTTCTAGGCCTGTCTCTTCTAGATGTGCCTTCCCTTGGTCTTCGGGATTCATATTTTCTGGACTTCCTCCTTTCATTCTTTTGTATGAACCTATTGAGCTGTCTAGTTAATAAAGCAAGTTGCTCCTTGGTGCTTAGAGATTCCGTGACTTGCTCCTCTTCTACAGATGAAGATGATCTGGTGGATTCTGCCTTAAGTACAATAGCCTTCTTCTTTTCGTCCGGCTTCATCTCTTGTTTGGCTGTATCTCTCCAAGGATAATTCTTGAGTCAACAGATTGCTAATGAGCTCATCATAACTATAGACATTTAAGTTATGAGCTTCCTCAATAGTAGTCTTCTTGTTATCTCACTCCTTAGTGAGACTCCGAAGCACCATCTTCACCATTTCTACTTTAGAGACTTCCTTTCCGAGCCTTTTAATCTTATTCACTAGATTGGTATATCTAGTATTCATGCTGCTAATAGATTCTTTTGGCTCTATTTTGAAGGATTCAAGTTTTTGATGGAGTAGATCAATCTTTGCTTCTTTCACTTTATTTGTTCATTCATATGTGACCTCCAGCTTCTGCCAGATCTCCTGTGCAGTCTCATATCTGGATATCCAGTTAAATTTTATTGCACTAAAAGCACATTGAAGCATATTAATAGCATTTGTATCTTCACGTAACTTTTAAAAATCATTCTCATCCCATAAACGTGAAGGCTTTCGGGTGATCATACCCTCTACTTCATGAGTAGGCTCATATAGGCCATCCTTGATGACCAACTATTCTTGCATGCTTTGTGCTTGAATGAAGTTCTTTATCCAATTTTTTCAGAACTTGTAGTGTTCACTGGTGAAGAGTGGAGGACGGGCAATGGACATACCCTCGGGAAGGAGTTGTGAGTTTAAGAAACTCATTTTGATATTTTAATCAAAATTTTGGACCTTTAGCACGAGATTGTTAGATCTCTAGTTTTGAGCACTCACTCTGATACCACTTGTTGGGCCCTGTAAGGATCTATATAAGGTCAGAGGGGGGTTAATGGTCCTTTTTCACGAAATTAACAGACTTTAAAAAGTCTTGTGTAGTGTGTTTAATAGCTTTCAGATGTTATGAATCCAAATGATGCAAATTTAAAATATGATGCAAAATAAATAAAGGGTTAGAGAAAATCAAACACGAGGATTTACACTTGTTCGGCCCCGCCTACGTCTTGTCCCTAAAGGTTCCTTCCTTTGAGCTTTTCCATTGGCGTGATTTCTTTCCAACTAGTAGAAATCAAGCCTTACAGTTTGTCTCTGGATGTTACCCCCTTCCGGATGTAGGATATACCACTAAAGGCACCAACCTCTAGCTGAGTCCTTTTGTCTTTAGCAGGATATACCATTTAGACTTCTACCCCAAATCTAAGCTGAGTCCTATAGGGAGATCCCACTTAAAGCACCTACTTCAAGCAATATCCCAATCTCACTACTCACCCAAGTAAGAGATATTTTGCACTTTGGTTTCTATCAAGTGTTTTTGGTTTTGGACTTCCTTAAGTTTATAACTCACTCAGGAATCCTTACAAACTGATTTTTAGTGTTTTGGTTCTTGGAGAGATTTGTGAATCTGATTGCTTTCTAGCAAGTTCTCTTGTATATGCTTTTTATGAAATCAACCAGCACCTTCTCAACTTGTGAAGCTTCCCTTTTATAGGCTTCCATCATAAATGTAGGCATTGTGGGTTGGTAAGCTGTAATTAATCTTCAATGTTGATTAGGTCAAATGTGGCACTTTTGGAGTCGTTCATCAATTCATTAGATAATACTTTGACCCCTTTGAATCCTTGGGATTGAGTTTGAAAAGGTGTCAGTGACCGTTTTCCTTGTTTTTTAGTGTCACACCAACTTTCATACCACTAGCTTTTTGGTGTAAGCTCCATGCGCCTCCTTATTGGTATAGGTAAAAAAGGTTGTTTCCTTTTTTTGTCTGGTGTTAGTCCTTTTGTCCTTTTTCTGAAAAGTTGGAGCTGTCTTTTTGTCTTGTTCATAAGGAAAGGATCTTTGACTTTGTAGACAAAAAAGGTGGAGGGAAAAGTTATCTTTGAAACTTTTCCCATTTGTCCATATATCTAAGTCTCCCGGATGTTTTCTTCTAAAACAAGTGCAATCAGTTCTTTCGAATGTCTTTAGACTCAGTATCACCGGATTTGTCCTCATCCGGATGCTAGTCTTGGAGGTTTAAAGTTTGTTTCCTTTCCAAACTTTAACCGGATGCCCTCAATATATGCTTAGGTAATTGTAGTCTTCAATGGATGTCCTTGTAGCTGGATCTTGACTTGATGCTTCCATTTGGATTTAGGAGACACTTTGTTTAAGTTTTTGTTTCTTTCAAACTTGATCCAGATATTTTAGTTTAACTGAGATTTTGAATCATTGTTTTCCAACACTTTGGCTCAATAAGAGAAACAAAAGCAGCATGGCTCATCATCCTATTGAGTTGACCTCTAGTTTTGACTTGATTTTTGACACTATCCAAAATGGCTGTAGCTGGATGATCTCTTCGAGTCCGGACTTCCCTTGGTAGATCTTCATGTTGAATTGGGGCTTGTTCCATTTTTGCCTCAACTTCTCATTCTTTGCCTTCATTGAAGTTTATCTCATGTGAATTGAGATTAACTTGTTGTACGTTTGGATAAAAGGATATTCCTTCATCTTCTTCTTTGTACTTCTTTTCTCTAGAGTTTTTAGCTTCCGGAATGGGATCTTCCGAAGTGGAACTTCTTTTGCCTGCATGGTTAGTCTCATTGAAATCTACATGAATTGACTCTACCACAGTTTGGGTTCATTTGTTAAAGACTCTGTAAGCCTTACTATGTGTTGAGTAGCCAAGAAAAATTGCTTCATCAGATTTGGGATCAAATTTTCGTAATTGCTCTCTATCATTCAGGATGTAGCACTTACATCTAAATGCCTTGAAGTACCCAATTTTGGGTTTTCTTCCCTTCTAGATTTCATAGGGGGTCTTTTCGATGGTTTTTCTAATGAGAGCTCTATTCAAAATATAACATGTTATGTTTAAGGCATCACCCCAGAAATATTTTGGCAAACAATTCTTAGTTAGCATTGTTCTAGCCATTTCAACTATAGTCCTATTTTTTCTCTCAACTACTCCATTCTGTTGAGGAGTATGAGGGGCAGAGAAGTTATGTTCAATTCCCTTGGAGTCATAAAATTCAGCAAAGTACTTATTTTTTAACTCGCCACCATTATCACTCCGGATGAGTGCAATGCTTATGCCTTGTTCTACTTCTATTCGGATGAATGTTTTTGAAAATTGGTCAAAGGCTTCATCTTTGCTTGCTACCAAGAGAACCCAGGTATAGCGAGAATAATCATCCATAATGACCATGGTGTATTCTATTCTACCTAAACTCAATGGTTTGATTGGACCAAAGAGATCAATATGCAAGAGCTCAAGTACTCTTTTGGAAGGAATGTAAGAGATGGAAGGGAAAATTTTCTTATGTTGTTTACCTAATTGACATACAGTGCATAGATGATCCTTATCAAAAGCAACCTTTGGCAAACCCACAACCAATTCCTTTTTGGCTAATTTGGACAAGAGGTTCATACTAACATGTCCCGACCTCCGGTGCCATAGCCATGATTCTTCTTCTTTGGACACCAAGCAGATATTCTTTTTCTCATTTTTAATGTTAATAGAATAGACATTGTTTACTCTAGGTGCATAAGAAATGAGTTGATTAGACTTACTATCATAGATTGAGCAGCCTCCAGAATCAAAGGTGACTTTTCTTCCTTTGTCGTAGAGTTGGGCTACACTTAGCAAGTTGAACTTTAGTCCATCAACTAGTGAGACATCTTCTATCTTTAATTCAGATCCAATGGTTCCATGTCCAATGAACTGACCCTTCTGACTGTCTCCAAAGCTTACTTTGCCTCCCTTCTTCTGGGTTAGTGTGATGAAGGCCTTCTCATCACCTGTCATGTGCCTTGAATATTCACTATCAATGTACCAAGTGTGTTAATCTACTATGGATCTAAGGCATACTTGTAAAACAGATCAAGTGGGTTTGGGTACCCAACCACATTTGGGTCCTCTCGGGTTATCAACCATTTTAGATGAAGGATTAACATTATAATAACCATTTTTAAATCTACATAATTTAGTAATATGATTGTTTCTCCCATAAAACCTGCACCCTGAGATGGGTCTATTCTGCTCCTGCTTCTTTTCAATCTTTTCAAGATCCTCCTTCCCATAGTTCCCTCTATATCCAGCTTCTTGTACACTTGTAGATGGTCCGGTGTGTATCCTGAAGCTGGTTAGGGGTGCAACTTCTGCTGCATAATTCCCTCTTTGTTTGGTAGGTTGTTGATTGTATACGACCTTAGCTTTTCCTTTTTGTGCAGCAGTATATCTTTGGGCTTATGGTTGCCTACTAACCTCCTTCACTTTCTAGTCGGAAGGCATTGGATTTCCTTCGATAGCTTGATGTTGATTTCTTTGTGTATTCTGCCTTGGATTCCTTCTTGGTTGTGAAGGACCTAATCTCCTTCTGAATGCTTCCTTTATCAGAGTTAGTTCCCTATCTAACCCCATCAAGTTAGCACTTAATATCTGCACTTGATTTCTTAGGAATTTTTCTTCAACCGCATCAATGTGCTTGGTGGCTATTATCAAATTGACATCTTGTGCCAATGCTTCACCATCTTTAGCAACCTCCATCACTTGCCTTCTTAGGGATTTGATGGCTTTTTTATTCTTCCTCATATTCTTGATCACAATAGCTAAAGCTCTAGCAAGTTTAAGCTTAGAAATAGAATTAGAGTGAGAGTTTACCTTAGTACTGGTTGTTTCTGATTCTAATTCTTCAATTTGCACTGTATCTTATTTAGAGACATTTCTTCTGGATTACTCTGCTTCCAAATTAGTCAGTGCCATAAATATATAGTTAGCAGTCTCCTCCTCTTCTATTGAGGATGAGCTGCTACTTTCCCCACTATTGCTCCAAGTTGCCACCATTGCCTTCTTCTTGTACTTCTTGGTTCTTTTAAGGTTAAGGCATTTGGTTCTGAAGTGGCCTTTCTCCCAACATTCAAAATAGGAAGCTTCTTTTTCCGGATCCCTCTTTTGTTCCGGATTCTTTCTAGGCATGTCTCTTCTATATATCCCTTCTCTTGTTCTTCTGGATTCATATTTTTTGGAATTTCTTCTTTCTTTCTTTTGCAAAAATCTACCAAATTATTTGGTCAATAGAGCCATTTGCTCTTTGTTACTTTAAGACTCCTTGATTTGCTTTTCTTCTCCAGATGAAGCTGATCTGGTGGATTATGCCTTAAGTACAATGCCTTTCTTCTTCTCTTCTGGGTTCTTCTCTTGTTGGCTATATCTCTCCAAGGATAGCTCTTGAGTCAAGAGATTACCAATGAGCTCATCATAACTATAGAAGTTTAAGTCATGGGCTTCCTCAATGATAGTCTTCTTGTTGTTCCATTCCTTTATGAGACTCCGGAGCACCTTCTTTACCATATCTACTTCAGAGATATCCTTTCTGAGTCTTTTCATCTCATTCACTAGACTGGTATATCTAATGTTCATACTATTGATTGACTCTTTTGGCTCTATCCTGAAGGATTCAAGCTTTTACTGAAGTAGATCAAGCTTGGCTTGTTGGTCCCTGTATGGATCTATATAAGTTTAGACGGGGTGAATGAACCTTTTTCGCGGAATTAACAAACTTTAAAAAGTCTTGTGTAGCGTGTTTGATAACTATTGGATGTTATGGATCCTGATGATGCAAAAGTGAAATATGATTCAAATATAAATAAAGAGTTTGAGAAAATCAAACACGATGATTTATACTGGTTCGGCCCTGCCTACATCTAGTCCCCAAAGGTTTCTTCCTTTGAGTTTTTCCACTAGTGTGATTTCTTTCCAACTGGTAGAAATCAAGCCTTATAGTTTGCCTCCGAATTGTACCCCCTTCCAGATGTAGGATATACCACTAAAGGCACAAACCTCTAGCTGAGTCCTTTTATCTTTAGTAGGATATAGCACTTAGACTTCTACCCCAAATCTAAGCTGAGTCCTACAGGGAGATCCCACTCAAAGCACCTACTTCAAGCTATATCCCAATCTCACTACTCACTCAAGTAGGAGATCTTTTGCACTTTGATTTTTAACAAAGGTTTTGGTTTTGGACTTCCTTAAGTTTATAACTCACTTAGGAATCCTTACAAACTGATTTTCAGTGATTTAGTTCTCGAAGGGATTTGTAACTCTGATTGCTTTCTTGTAAATTCTCTTGTTATATACTTTTGCAAAAACAACCAGCACCTTCTCAACTTGTGAAGCTTCCCTTTTATAGACTTCCATCATAAATGTAGCCGTTGTGGGTTGGTAAGCTGTAATTAATCTTCACCATTGATCAGGTTAAATATGGCGCTTTTGGAGCTACTGATCAATCCGTTAGATAGTAATTTAACCCATTTGAATCCTTAGGATTGAGGTGGAAAAGATGTTAGTTATCGTTTTCCTTATTTTTTTGTGTCGCACCAACTTTTATACCATTAGCTTTTTGGTGTGAGCTCCACACACCTCCTTATTGGTCTAGGTGAAAAAGGTTGTTTCCTTTTTATGTTTGGTGTCAGTCCTTTTGTCCTTTTTCTGAAAAGTGCAAGCTGTTTCTTTTATCTTGTTAATAGGGAAGGGATCTTTGACTTTTTAGACCAAAAGGTGGAGGGAAAAGTTATCTATGAAACTTTTCCCATTTTCTTGATATCTGAGTCTCCCGAATGTTTTCAGACTTAGAATCTCCAGATTTATCTTCTTCCGAAACAAGTGCAATCAGTTCTACTGGATGTTCTCAGTATATGCTTAGGTACTTGTAGTCTTCAATGGATACCCTTATTGCTGGATCTTGTCCAGATGCTTCCATTTAGATTAAGGAGATTACATAGGTCTTTTCTTTGAGTTTTTGTTTCTTTCAATCCTGATCCAAATATTTAGTTTTATGAGATTCCGGATCATTGTTTTCCAATAATCTCCCCCATTTGATGGAAACAAAAACTAAGCATATGAAAAGGAGTTATATGAACTAAGTATGATTCTTGATACTTAGTCATTTATAATTTTACTGCCCCATAATTCTAGCATCCTGACTCCCCTAACATTTTTTAATTCTAGCTTCTAATGTTTTTATAGTACAATTACATGTTGTACTTTAGAAGCAATTTTGTAATAGATTTTCACTATATATATATACTTCTGCTATTAACAATAGTTAACATTAATGAAGTGCAGGATTACAAATACAAAAATATATAAGTGAAAATGTGAAACTAGCTATTACAGATTTTTTATATGAATACAATAGCTAATCCATCTATTACAAAACCAAATTATTTCTTCCCGGATGCACCGGATGCTCCTCCTTCCTTTTCTTTGCCTTCATCTTTCTCCCCCTTTTTATTTTCAATAGGGGGGTTGATCACCATATAAGTCATGCCATCCTATTTTTGCTGCCAGGCGATGGAATAAATTGAGTAATCTAAATTTCCTTGCCATCTCTACTGCATGATATGAGGCGAGTATATGGGCCGGTGATATAAGGATGCATCTTTATCACATAATCTCTATCTTTCTCATCAAAGTATGGAAATAATGCCTTAAGAAGAGTAATAATTCCCTTGTGTCCAAAGAATATGGTATCCCCACTGTGTTGAACTAGATCCTGGAAAACCAAAAGAAGTTGGCTTTTAGGAATTGATGGGGAGGAGGAGGATCCGGAGATGAATAGACTTGATAGTCCGGATTGCAGCTTTTTAATGTCTTTACCCAGGTCCTTGCCAATATTATAAATGCTGGAGTTTATTGTTATCAAATCTTTGCGAAGATCATCTCTTGCTCATTCAATGATAGAGTCTTGTCCATTGAGTTATCCACAAACCTCTTGGGCAATAGTTGCCAATTGTGTAGCAAAGAGCTTTAGAAGATCTTTTTTCATGAACTTGGTTAGTTTATCTAAGATTGTTTGCTGCTTTTCATTCAGACTTGGGAGATAGGATTTCTCTTCCTTTTCAGCAGTTAATTTTGTCAAGTTTTCAAACTTGGTATCTATATACTCCTTTATTTTAGTGGACAGGTCAGTAGATGAGGAAGTTATTTTATCCATGAGTGTTGCGCAGTTATTTTTAGCCCCTGCGTTGGCTTGATCTGCAGAACGGTTTGCTTTTGTTATGTTGGCTTTAAGCTCATTAAGGACCAAAGTAACTTTGGCTAGAGAGACTTTTGCTACAAGATCGGTAGTGGAAAAGTCCTCCACTCTTGCTTCTATTTTCTGCACACTCCCCTTAATCAACCCAACTTATCCCTTCAAATCTAGAGGCTGGAATTCGTCAAGAAATACCTGTTTCATAGATTTTAGGTGCTTGCATATATTCTGTAGGCTCTGCTTGAAATAGCTCTCCATATGTTCCTCATGTGTAGCCTCCTGGAGGATTTTAAGTGCAGTGGATATTCTCTTAGCTCTTGTAAGATTAACACTTGTTCTCAGGATTCGGATTGGGCTAGCTAGTGAAGTCTCCAATCTAGAGCTACTACTTATATAAGTTGATTCAGAAGATTCTGCCTCAACGGATTTCTTATTTTCTTCTTCCTTCTCTTCTTCCACTCTTTCCATCGGACTGGCCTCGCCTTTTGAGTCTACTCTAGGAGCATGCTCTTAGGAACCTAGACCAAATCCCTACTTCAGAATGGTGTTTTTTGGGTTGGATTGGTTTTCCTTAGATGCACTTTGAGATTGTTCATCTAAGTTGTCCTTCGTTGTTTCAACAGCAGTAGCAGAGGAGTTATCATTTATATTGAATGGGATAGTATTAGGAATTACCTTATGAATTTGCATTTCATTTTGTACTGCTTCAGCTTCTCTTTCTTCTTTAGTCATTTCAACCTTAACCCCTGGATGATAAGAAATGTCCTCTATCACCCCTACAAATGCCTTTTCAGGACTTTTAGTTTCTCCTCCAGGTGCATTGGTAATGTCCTCAATGCCCTCTTCATGTGCCTTTACGTGACGTTTCTCAGTAATGGTTTCATCTTCTGCTTGTAGTAGATTATCCGAAAGTGGTCTGGATCTGGGCAGGAAGGGGAAATTATCAGCTTCCAGTTCTCGGGCTATGGCTTCCATATCCACTAGATCAACAAATATTGTTTGAACACCGTAAGAGCCCCCGGGTCCTTTTATGGTTTCTTTGTTGATTCTACATTATCCTTTATAGCCTCCCTTATTACATATACTGAGGGTCTTCCGGATCAATTTCTTTAGTGGATCAGGGCACATGCTTGCCCTTAGTAACTTTGGCCTTAGCCAATTCTTCCAGTACTACTCTCTTAGCAGCCTCTTCATCAATGATTATGCCCACAGGCTTCTTGGCCTTCTTTTTATGGTGTTTCTGAGCTTAAACAACCTCATCAAAGGTGTACCCCTTCCAGGTGGATTCCTTCCTGGGCATAGGAGCTTCATCCTCTGTTTCTTCCTCATTATACCTATGCTCCTATATTAACATATCAATTACATTTCTTTTCTGCCCCTTTTTATACCCCTCTCTAATTATAGTAGTAGCACTGCAATAGATTCGCTTGCTTCCAAGTCACAGACTGGTTTTTTTACTTTGTCTACTGCTTTAATTAGCCTTCCTCTTGGCTTTTTGGATGGAGATTTGGCCAACAGTTGGGTTAAGGACAAGGTGTCCTCATTAACTTCTCTAGCCAGAATCAAGGCAAGCTCCATCTTTGCCTTTGGCTTAGTGGGTCTTGTTTTCTTGCGAACCCGAGCTTCTACTGGATACACTGCTTTTTGAGCCCTGCTCTTCTTGTCATCTCGTAGCTTCTTGGCTTTTTCTTCATTCCAAGTTTCCCCAAAGCTCAATTTCTTGATGTTTTTCTCTAGGATTTCTTTACCATTCACAGGTTAGAATCCGGTTAAGTTTACTTCATTTGCATTTAGTATCCGGGTGATAAGGGCGCAATAAGAATTCCTATGCTGCCTCATGTAGTGGATGATCAGGATTGGCATGTTGATTACTATACTCTCTACCCAGTGTTGTAGCACACAGTGTTGGAAGGATGACACTGTGGTAAGAGAGCCCTTTTGGATGAGCACCAATTTGGCAAGTGTGTGCTAGAGGAATCTTGGCACTTTCGGGAAGTAAGTTGAACATTTGTCCCCAAAATAATTGGGATGAAGCCACATCTTTGGTTCATACTTCACTCTCTGCTCATCTCCGTCAATTCTCAGCTGGACCCCATCATTCTTCATGTTCAGGGATTATTCAAAAATTCTAGGGTAATAGTAATCACCTTTCCCTGGACCTGAGTTCTCAAAGCATCGTGGAAGGATTGGGCTTTGAGATTGTCATCAAATTCCTTAACCAAATCTAGGTAGGTTGGACAATTGATCTTGAGGAAATCAGTCAGGTGTTGATCCTTAATCAGTTTGGAGTAGGGGTTAGTTTCAAATAGGAAGTTATCTCCCAAAAAGTTAGTAGGGATAACGGAGTCAATAGTTTTTAGTTTGAGGGGTCAAAAATGTTTATCATGCAGATCAGACTCTGCAAAGATGTTTTCAGTAGGTAGCATTTTGGGTCCTTCACTGGTCATTATAGCTGCCATTTGAGGAATTGAAGGAAATTAGGTTAAAGATAGGATTTTTACAGAGTAACAGTATATGATTGTTGCTCACATGAAGAAGACAGAGATTCTTAGGGGTTTATATAGGATTTGCAAAGTGATTTTGGCTGGATTGATGACATGGCAGTCAAAATTTTAGGAGAGAGGTAAATTCAGTTTAACCGGAGAATGGGAATGATTTTTTTTGAAAACTAACTATTTAATTTATAGGGCAAGTAACACCCAATAAATGTTTGAAATTCAAAAAGGGATAGTTACTTTTCAGCGCTTTTACTGCCATGTGTCTTGTCTTGTCTGCTTATGTGGCAATGTTCCATCCAGAATAGAGCTTTCTTCAATTCTTTCTTTTTCTTCCGGATTCCTTGACTTATGAAAAATCAAATCTGTCATAGAATTTTGTCCGGATTTTCCTTAAATTGGATTAGACATCCCAATTGCTTCCCTTAGCTTACCAAATTGATCTTTACTTAATGGTTTGGTAAAGCTATCTGCTCTTTGCTCATTAGTTGGGATATATACCAAAGCAACACCCTTCTTCATCACATGATCCTGGATAAAATGATGTCTTATCTTGACATGCTTCATCCTGCTGTGGAGTACAGGATTCTTTGACACATCAATGGCACTCTTGTTATCACACATAACATCCATACATCTGGATTGAACTCTATAATCTTCTAGTTTTTGCTTGATCCAAAGGAGTTGAGCCACACAACTTCCAGCTGTCATATAATCTGCTTCTGTAGTAGATTTACTTCTTGATGAACCATGATACTAGGCAATCTCTAAGGAAATGGCAGCCTCGGAATGTACTCTTCCTATCAAGAGTATGTCTGCCATAATCTGCATCAGTGAAGCCTTGAAGTGTGAAATTTACATTACTAGGATACCATAATCCAACTTCAGTGGTTACTAAGAGGTATCTAAGAATCCTCTTAACTACCTTGAGATGAGAATCCTTATGATTGGATTGGTGCCTTGCACAGTAACAGACTGCATAATATATGTTAGGCCAGCTTGCTATCAAGTACAGAAGTGAACCAATCATTCCTCTATAGAGCTTTTAGTTAACATCCTATCCTTTATAATCCTTGGATAGGACTGTATCTGATCCCATTGAAGTAGACATTGGCTTGCACTTGTCCATATCAAACTTCTTCAAGATCTCCTTGGTGTACTTGACTGGTTAATGAAAATCCCATCCGGACTTTGCTTGATTTGTAAACCAAGGAGGAAATTAAGTTCTCCCATCATGGACATCTCAAATTCTTTCTACATTTGAGAACTGAATTCTTCACACATCCTTTCATCTGTTGCCCCAAATATGGCATCATCCACATAAATTTGGACCAAACTGACATCATTCTTCTTTTTCTTGATGAAGAGGGTTGTATCTGCTTTGCCCCGAATATATCCCTTGGACATGAGAAAGGTTGTGAGTCTCTTGTACCAAGCCCTAGGTGCTTGCTTTAATCCATAGAGGGCCTTCTTCAACTTGTAGACATGATCCAGATGCTTTGAATCTTTAAATCCAGATGGCTGCTTCATATACAATTCTTCCTGAATAACTCCATTGAGAAATGCACTTTTGACTTCCATTTAGAACAATGTGAATTCCATGAATGATGCAAAAGCACATAGAATCTGGATTGCCTCCAATCTTGCTATAGTGGTAAACATTTCTTCAAACTCAATCCCTTCCTATTGATTGTAGCCTTGGGCAACCAATCTTGCCTTGTTTCTTACCACAACTTCAAGTTCATCTAGCTTATTCCAGAATACCCATTTGGTGCCAATGATTCACTTTCCCTTTGGAGGTGCACTAAATCCCACACATCATTCTTAGTGAGTTGATCTAGTTCTTCTTGCATTGCCATCAACCAGATTTCATCTCCTTCAGCATCTTGAAATTTCTTTGGCTCAATGAGAGAGACAAAAGTAGCATGGCTGATCATCCTATTTAGGAAGTAGCATTTAAATCCAAAGGCTTTAAAGTACCCAATTTTGGGTTTTCTTCCCTTCTAGATTTTATAGGGAGTCTTTTCTATGGCCTTTCTAATAAGAGGCTCTATTTAAAATTTAGCATGTTGTATTTACGGCCTCACCCCAAAAATATTTTGGCAAACAATTCTCATTTAGTGTTGTTCTAGCCATTTCAACTACTGTCCTATTCTTTCTCTCAACAACTCCATTTTATTAAGAGGTGTGAGGGGCAAAAGTTATGTTCAATGCCCTTAGAGTCACAAAATTTAGCAAAATGCTTATTTTTGAACTCACCACCATTATCACTCCGAATGCGTGCAATGCTTATGCCCTATTCTACTTTGATCTGGATGAATATTTTTTAGAATTGGTCAAAGGCTTCATCTTTGCTTGCTAGTAAGAGAACCCCGGTATATCAAGAATAATCATCCATAATGACCATGGTGTATTTTCTTCTACCTAAACTTAATGGTTTAATTGGACCAATGAGATCAATGTGTAAGAGCTCAAGTACTCTTTTTGAAGGAATGTAGGAGATTGAAGGGAAACTTTTCTTATGTTGCTTGCTTAATTAACATGTAGTGCATAGATGATCCTTATTAAAAGCAACCTTAGGCAAATCCACTACCAATTCCTTTTTGGCTAGTTTGGACAAGAGATTCATGTTAATATATCCCAACCTCCGATGCTATAACCAGGATTCTTCTTATTTAGACACCAAGCAGATATTCTTTTTCACATTTTTAATGTTAACAGAATAGACATTGTTTATTCTAGGTGTATAAACAATGAGTTGATTAGACTTACTATCATAGATTGAGCATCCTCCGGAATCAAAGGTAACTTTTCTTCCTTTGTCACAAATTTGGGCAATACTTAGCAAGTTGAACTTCAGTCCATCAACCAGTAAGACATCTTCTATCTTTAAATTTGATCCAATGGTGCCATGTCCAATGATCTGCCCTTTTTATTATCTCCAAAGCTCACTTTGCCTCCCTTCTTCTAGGTTAATGTCATGAAGGCCTTCTCATCACCTGTCATGTTCCTTGAGCATCCACTATCAATGTACCAAGTGTGTTGGTCTACTATGGATCTAAGGCATACCTGCAAAATAGATCAAGTGGGTTTAGGTACCCTATCAGATTTACATCCTCTCGGGTTAATAACCATCTCAGGCCAAGGATTAACATCATAATAACCATTTTTTAATCTATATAATTTAGTAATATGATTGTTTTTCCCACAAAACCTGCACCCTGAGATGGGTCTGCTTTGCTCCTGCTTCTTTTTAATCTTTTCAAGATCCTCCTTCTCATAGTTCCCTCTATATCTAGCTTCTTGTACACTTATGGATGGTCTGGAGTGTGTCCGGAAGCTGGTTAGAGGTACACTTTTGTAGCATAATTCTTCTTCTGTTTGGCAGGTTACTGATTATATACTACCTTAGCCTTTCCTTTTTGTGCAATAGTATATCTTTGGGCCTGTGGTTTCCTGCTAACCTCCTACAATTTTTGATTTGAAGGCTTTAGATTTCCTTTGGCAACTTGATGTTGATTTCTTTATGTATTCTACCTTGGATTCCTTCTTGGTTGAGTAGGGTTTGATCTCCTTCTAGATGCTTCCTTCATTAGGGTTAGCTCCCTATCTAACCCATCAAGTTAGCACTTAATATCAGTACTTGATTTCTCAGGAAGTTTTATTCAACTTCATCAATGTACTTAGTTGTTCTTATCAAGTTGACATCTTGTGCCAATCCTTCATTGTCCTCAATGATTTCCAATACTTGTCTTCTTAAGGATTTGATCGCATTAGTGTTCTTTTTCACACTCTTGATCATAATAGCTAAAGCTCTAGCAAGGTCAAAGTTAGAAGCAGAATCAGAATAAGAGTTTACCTTAGTATTTGCTAATTTTAATTCTGATTCTTCGATTTGCATTGTATCTTGCTTAGAGACATTCATTTCGGATTGCTCTGCTTCCAGGCCAGTTAGTGCCATGAATGCACAGTTGGCAATCTCTTCTTCTTCTGTTGAAGATGAGCTGCTACTTTCATCACTGTTGCTCTAGGTAGCCATCATTGCCTTCTTCTTGTGCTTCTTGGCTCTTTAAAGCTTAGGGCATTTTGTTCTAAAGTGGCCTTTCTCCCCATATTCAAAACAGGCAGCTTCTTTTTCCTAATCCTTCTTTCATCTGGATTTTTCTAGGCGTGTCTCCTCTGGATATGCCTTCCCTTGGTCTTCGGGATTCATATTTTCTAGACTTTCTCCTTTCTTTCAGTTGTATGAACCTATTGAGCTATCTAGTTAATAGAGCTAGTTATTCCTTGGTACTTAGAGATTCTGTGACTTGCTCTTCTTCTATGGATGAAGCTGATTTGGTGGATTATGCCTTAAGTGCAATAACCTTCTTCTTTTCTTCTGGCTTCTTCTCTTGTTGGCTGTATCTCTCTAAGGATAATTCCTGAGTCAACAGATTACCAATGAGCTCATCATAACTATAGACATTTAAGTCATGAGCTTCCTCAATGGCAGTCTTCTTATTATCCCACTCCTTGGTGAGACTCCGGAGCACCATCTTTACCATTTTTACTTCAAAGACTTCCTTTTCGAGCCTTTTCATCTCATTCAATAGATTGGTGAGTGTTCATGCAGCTGATAGATTCTTTTGGCTCCATCTTGAAGGATTCAAGTTTTTTTTGGAGTAGATCAATCTTTGCTTCTTTCACTTTATTTGTTCCTTCATATGTTACCTCCAACTTCTGCCAGATCTCATATGCAATCTCACATCTGGATATCCTGTTAAATTCTATTACACTAAGAGCATAATGAAGCATATTAATTGCATTTGTATTTTCACTCAACTTTTTAAAATCATTCACATCCCATAAACGTGAGGGCTTTTGGGTAATCATACCCTCTACTTTATGAGTAGGTTCATATGAGCCATCCTTGATGACCAACCATGCTTGCATGCTTTATGCTTGAATGAAGTTCTTCATCCAATTTTTCCAAAACGTGTAGTATTCACTGGTGAAGAGTGGAGGATGGGTAATGGACATACCCTCGGGGAAGGAGTTGTGAGTTTTGGAAACTCATTTTGATATTTGAATCAAAATTTTGGACCTTTAGCTCGAGATTGTTAGATCTCTAGTTTAAGCACTTGCTTTGATACCACTTGTTGGTCCCTAATTGGGTCTATATAAGGTCAATGGGGGTGAATGACCCTTTTTCATGGAATTAACATACTTTAAAAAGTCTTGTGTAGTGTGTTTGATGGCTTTCGGATGTTATGGATCCGGGTGATGCAAAAGTGAAATATGATGCAAATATAAATAAAGAGTTGAAGAAAATCAAACACGATGATTTATACTAGATTGGTCCCACCTACGTCCAGTCTCCAAAGGTTCCTTCCTTTGAGCTTTTCCACTAGTGTGATTTCTTTCCAACTGTTAGAAATCGAGCCTTACTGTTTATCTCCGGATGGTACCCCCTTTCGGATGTAAGATATACCACTAAAGGCACCAACCTCTAGCTGAGTCCTTTTGACTTTAGCACGGTATACCACTTAGACTTCTACCCTAAATCTAAGCTCTTCTACCCTAAATCTAAGCTAAGTCCTACAGGGAGATCCCACTCAAAGCACCTACTTAAAGCTATATCCCAATCTCACTGCTCACCCAAGTAGGAGATATTTTACACTTTGATTTTTAACAAAGGTTTTAGTTTTGGACTTCCTTAAGTTTATAACTCACTTCGGAATCCTTACAAACTGATTTTCAGTGATTTGGTTCTTGGAGGTATTTGTAACTCTGATTGCTTTCTTGTAAATTCTCTTGTAATATACTTTTACAAAATCACCAAGCACCTTCTCAACTTGTGAAGCTTCCCTTTTATAGGCCTCCATCATAAATGCAGTCGTTGTAGGTTGGTAAGCTATAATTGATCTTCATCGTTGATCAGGTGAAATGTGGTGCTTTCGGAGCCATTGATCAATCTGTTAGACAGTAATTTGACCCATTTGAATTCTTGGGATTGAGGCTGAAAAGATGTCTGTGATCGTTTTCCTTGTTTTTTATTATCACACCAACTTTTATACCATTAGCTTTTTGGTATGAGCTCCACGAGCCTCCTTATTGGTCTAGGTGAAAAAGGTTGTTTCCTTTTTCTGTTCGGTGTTAGTCCTTTTGTCCTTTTTTTGAAAAGTGTGACCTGTATCTTTTATCTTGTTAATAGGGAAGGGATCTTTGACTTTTTAGACCAAAAGGTGGAGGGAAAAGTTATCTTTGAAACTTTTCCCATTGTCTTGATATCTGAGTCTCCCGGATGTTTTCAGACTTAGAGTCTCTGGATCTATCTTCTTCCAAAAAAAGTGCAATCAGTTCTACTGGATGCTCTCAGCATATGCTTAGGTACTTCTAGTCTTCAATGGATACCTTTATTGCTAGATCTTGTTCGGATGCTTCCATTTGGATTTAGGAGATTATATAGGTATTTTTCTTTGAGTTTTTGTTTCTTTCAAACTTGATCCGGATATTTAGTTTTATGAGATTTCGCATCATTGTTTTCCAACATGGCTTCTCTTACTTTGTTGGTTCCTTCATTGGTTACTTCCAGCTTCTGCTAAATCTCCTGTGTAGTCTCACATCCAGATATCCTGTTAAATTCAGTTGCACTAAGAGCTCAATGAAGCAAGTTATTAGCATTTGCCCTTTCACACAGCTTTTTAAAATCGTTCTCATCCCATAAACTTGAGGGCTTTCGGGTAGTTATACCCTCTACTTCATGAGTAGGCTCATATGAGCGATCTTTAATGACCAACCATGCTTGCATGCTTTGTCCTTGAATGAAGTTCTTCATCTAATATTTCTAGAACGTGTAGTGTTCACCGGTGAAGAGTGGAGGACAGGTAATGGACATACCCTCTTAAAGGAGTTGTGAGTTTTGGAAACTCATTTTGATATTTGAATCAAAATATGGACCTTTAGCTTGAGATTGTTAGATTTCTAGTTTTGAGCGCTTTCGCTAATACCACTTATTAGTCCCTGTGCTTATGTTAATAAGGTCAAGGGGGGTGAATGACCTTTTTCATGGAAATGTTAGACTTTTTAATAAGTCTTGTGTAGCGTGTTTGAATGTTCCAGATGTTTTGGATCCGAATGATGCAAGTAATGTAAATTGAAGTAAATTAAAGGCAGAATAAAGAAAATTCAAACACAAGAGATTTATACTGGTTCGGCCCCGCCTATGTCCAGTCCCCAAAGGTTCCTTCCTTTGAGATTTTCCACTAGTGTGATATCTTTCCAACTGGCAGAAATCAAGCCTTATAGTTGCTTCCGGATGGTAACCCCTTCCAGATGTAAGATACACTACTAGAAGTACCAACTCCTAGCTGAGTCCTCTTATCTTTAGCAGGATATACCACTTAGATTTCTAACTAAACCTAAGCTGAGTCCTACAGGGAGATCCCACTCAAAGCACCTACTTTAAGTTGTATCCCAATCTCACAACTCACCCAAGTTGGTGATCTTTACAGTTTGGTTTTCTCTAAGATTTTGGTTTTAGACTTCCTCAAGTTTATAATTTCACTTAGGAGTACTTACAATAGATTTAGAAATAATTGATTCTTGTAGGGATGTGTTTTCTGATTACTTTTGCAAATTCTCTTATTAATTGTTTTCTCAAATCAACCAGTATCTTCTCAACATGTGAAGCTTCCCTTTTATCGCCTTTGATCATAAATGTAGCCGTTGTGGGTTGGTGAGCTTGTATTTAATCTTCATCGTTGATCGGGTAATATGTGGCACTTTTGAAGCCGTTGATCAATCCGTTAGATAGAGATTTTAACCCATTTGGATCCTTGGGATTGAGGCTGAAAAGTTATCAGTGATCATTTTCCTTGTATTTTAGTGACTCGCCAACTTTTACACCAGTGGCTTTTTGGTGTGAGCTCCACGCACCTTCTTATTGGTCTATGTGAAAAAGGTTGTTGCCTTTTTCTCTATCCGGTGTCAGTCCTTTGTCCTTTTTTTGAAAAGTGCTAGTTGTCACTTTTGCCTTGCTTTAGGGAAAAGGATCTTTAACTTGGAGACCAAAAGAATGGAGGGAATGGAATTTTTGAATCATTCCCTTTGTCTAGAAAATTAAGCTTTCCGGATGTCTTTAGACTTAATATATATCTGGATTTCTCTTCTTCTAGATGCTTCTGCAATCAGTTCTTTCGGATGTTGTTTTTGGGTGGTTCAAAGTTTGTTTCCTTTCCAAACTTTAACCAGATGCTTCCATTTATGCTTAGGTAATTGTCTTCACTTGTCTTGGACTTTGGGTGCTTTGGATATGAGTCCGGATTAGTGACTTGTTTCTTTTTATACTTAGGTGTTTTGTTTACTTCAAACCTAATTCCGATTGTTTGTCTTCTGGATGCTTGTTTCCCAACAATGAATTGCTTTTTATCACCTATCATATGTCTGAAGCATCCACTAGCCAAATACCATATTCTTCTGTCATTAGTGGATCTCAGGCTCACCTGCAAAATAGTTAAGTTTTCTTAGGTACCTGTGCCTTTTTCTGGTTAGGCCCTCCCTTATTAGTGTTGGTCATCCTTGACCAGTCATACTTATTATAGTAACCATTTTTGTGTCTACGCATGACTGTAGCATGTCCTGACTTTCCACAAACATCACAAACGGCCTTAGGATTAGGCCTGCTCACTTTACTCTTTTGAGAAACGTTCTCAGAGTGGTGAGTGCGGTTACTCTGAGTATTCCTGCTAGGTTGAGGAGGGACCCGAACCTTTTTCAAAGTTGTTAACTCAGCAGCTAGCTCATCAAATTTCTTAGTGAGTTTGTTAGCATATCCATTTTGGTATTCAGCTTTTTCCATCAGATATAGGATGTCAAGTGAGGTAGAAGAATTAACATCTTCTAGATCATCACACCTCCTCTAAAGTACTTTGATGTATTTGGTTGACTTCTTAGTCATATTAATGACATCCTTAAGTATTGTGGCAAGCTCATCTGAAGACAACGGGGGTTCAGAAATTACCTCAGTGTGATTTCCTTTATCTCTGCTCTGGTCAGCTAATTGATTAGCAATGGAACTAGATTGTTGGTTAGCTGACTCTGAGTTGGGTAGATCATCCTTAGCCATGAGACACACATTGGCAGAGTCTTGTGCCTCTTTATCTGAGGATGATGACTCTTGTTCAGAGTCACTCCAGGTAGTAGCAAGGGCTTTCTTACTCTTCTTCTTCTTCTTGGACTTGTCCTTCTTAGCTTCAGGATAGCTAGATTGAATATGCCCCTTCTTACCACATTCAAAGCATTTGATATCTTTATTATGCTCTTTATTATACTCCTTTCGTGGTCTATCATCTGGTCCCTTCTTATACTTACCTATCTTTTTGAACTTTTGGAAGTTCTTATCTTTTCCCAAGTATCTTCTAAAATTCTTGGTCATTGGAGCTATTTCTTCTTTTCTGTCCTCTGGATATCCTTCCTTAGAGGAATCTTCTTCATCTTTATCACCTCTTAGAACAACAGCTCTGCTTGAGCTCTCTTTTTCCTTGTGCCTGTGGTTCTTGGACTCATCTTTATATTGCTTTAAAGACATCTCATAAGTCAACAAGGTTCCCATCAACTCATCAAACTTATAGGTCTTCATATCATGAGCTTCTTCAATGGCACTCTTCTTTGCTTCCCATTCTTGAGTCAAGGTTCTAAGGATCTTCTTGATAGTCTCTTCTTCTATGAAGGTCTTGCCAAGTCTTTTCAGCTTATTGACTATATTCATGAAACTGGTGTTCATGTTGGATATACCCTCCTTAGGTTTCATATGGAACCACTCATAGTCCCTCATAAGGATATTGATCTTGGACTCGTTCACCTTGTCATTACCTTCATAAGTTACTTCCAACTTCTTCCATACCTCTTTAGCAGTCTTGCATCCTGAAATGCTATTGAACTCTGTTGTATCAAGAGCACAATGAAGATAGTTGATAGCAGCTCCATTTTCTTTTAGTCTGATTAAGTCCTAACTGTCCCACTCATCAGAGTACTTATCTACCTTTACTCCATACTTTATGATGGTAGGAACATATGACCCTTCTACAATAGCTATCCAAGCATGCATGCTTTATGACTGAATGAAATTCTTCATCTTGTTCTTCCAATAGGTGTAATGCTCTCCATTGAACATTAAACATTGAAGGCCTGGTGACTGGCATGCCTTCTGGTAGAAATATAAGCTTGGGCTCTTCCACTGGATTCTCCTTTGTACGCCATGGTACTTGTCTCAAAGATTGTGAAATCTGTGAAATAAGAACTACTTTGATACCACTTGTTGGTCCCTATGCGTACACTAAATGAGTCAAAGGGGGATGAATGACTCACTCAAGAACTTATGAAATTTTTTTATGATACTCAAGAGCTCCGCTGAGTGAGGTCAGTTGGTTGAGTAAAGAACTGGAAAATGCAGTAAAGTAAAGGACACTAAGATTTTTATCCTAGTTCGGTAACTTGTGCTTACATCCTATCCCAAGAGAGTGTCTCAACTTTAAATCACTAATCTCAACTCCTTTACCCTAGGCGGAGAAGCCTTTCACAAATTCCCCAATTACAGTAAGTACCCTCCAAACTGCAATCGCTCATCCACTAACTAGAATACCCTCTTCTATCAGTAACTCTCTAAGAGTTTAAACAAGAGCTGGAATCAACTTATAAAATGTTGATCTAGTTATAAATGATCTGATATTATAACTCAAATGATCTATTCTATTCCCTCTTGTTCTAGAGTTGTGCTTTCTTGCTTGAACTTCTTTAAAGCTTGTATTTTGATAGAGATTTAGCTTTTGAGAAATTCAGGTGTAATCACCAAGTTCTAAGGCTTGCCTTCTTGATCCTTTTATAGATGGATTGAGAAAGTAGCCGTTGAACGTACTTTGGCATCTTCTGAAATTGACAGCTCAGTAATTCACCCGTTGCTTCCTCAAATCTATTCATTAAGAGATAGAATTACACCGTTCCGAAATACATTTCAATCCGTCAGATTGAAATTCGAGCTTTAATTTGAATTCTTTGTCGTTTGATGCCAGTCTTCCGTTAGAGAGAACTCACGCTGACTTGCTATGTGTCATCCTCCCATTCCCTCTGGTATTCTGAAATTTAGCAAAGCATGCGATACTAGGTTGGTAGATCTGCAGATTTGCCCAAAATGGCAAATGACTTTTTGCAGCTTTGCATTGGAAGACTTTGTCATTTTCTTCATAATTCTGAGTCTTATCAAGGGATTAGTTCTTTTTGTCTTTGTCTCATTAATGTCCTGCAAAAAGCAACACTAAAGCCAAAGATCCGTTTTTACCTTAAAAGGTAAAGTCAGCAGGGTTGACAGACCAAAAGTAACTCAGTGGAAAATATAATTGTGAGCCGACAAACCTCAATCCCCCTGCCCGCAAGGTAAGCTTTAATGCTCTTCGGCATGGGGCAGAGAAACAACGAGCGCTGTGAAGCGTGCTAAGGGATAGTCCTTATTTTAGCGTGATGAAAGTGGATAATAAAAGCGATGTTGAAGTTGGAATTTAGTCCAATTTATGGTTTAAGGGATACGAGACTTAGAATCCCATATTTTAAGATAGAGTCACCACCTGGTTAAGCTCCACCGGGAATTTGGGTACGATATTCCCACTGGGTGGTTGGATAGTACCTTATAACAGAGATTCTAGGTCCGGATGATGTTGCTTACTTTTCAATTTTTAAATCACGCCGATTAAAGTTTAATAAACGTGACCTTAGTTCTTATGTGATAAATAAAGCAAAGCAAGAAAATAAAATTATTATAAGGCTTTACAAATACCTATACATTTTTCTAATGCAAGAAAATAAATAAAGCGATAAATAAATAAACGGGCAAAACCGGGTTTTGACCGAGCTTACGGACTCGGACCTGGCTCCAAACGAGGCAATAGATATCCGGGAATAATCATAAATAAAGCATGAATAAATAAATGCAGAAAATAAATACATAGCACGAAGAAAATATATTTTTGGATTTTTCGGAATAAAAACATAATTTTTGGGCATTAATTAATTATCTAACAACCTAAGAAGGGTGAAATAAATTAACTAAACATTCTAAAATCAGATTTAATATATTCAGAATATTTTTGGAATTTATAGTTGGTAGAAAACAATTCATTTAGATTTATTTAATTAAAACGCCATTTTTAAGCCATTAAAATGCATATTAAATCAAATAAAAAAGAAATAAAATCTAAAAATAGAATAAAATAAATAAAAGACAAATTCGGATTAGTCATAAACTTTTGGAAATTTTTCGGGTTGAAATCGGGGTCAAAAACGTAAGAAAACGGCGAAAAAGTGCTAAAAATAGGTTTTGGCGACAAAGGCCTTTGGCGACAACCCTGACCGCCACTGATATAGCCTTGCTCGCTATAGTGGCAGCAGTGAAGGCTATAGTGGCGGCGGTCAAGGCTGTCACTATAGCCTTGGCCGTGCCAAACCATTTTTAGGGAGGGATACTAGTGTTTTTGCATCCATAAATTCAAAATCATTGAAGTTTTAAGTCGTAATCAACTATATTTCAACAGATCTAGACTTAAAACACTCAAATAATGTTGATTTTAAGGATTTGGGTAAGAAAATACCCAAAAAAATGTAAGAAATAATGGGACCTCTATTGGGGTGGAGTTCACCTCCATAGCTATAGCCTTCACCGCTATAACAGTAGCGGCCAAGGCTATAGGAGTAGAGGTGAAGGCTATCCCTATAGAGGTTGGATTATTTTCCGACGGTTTTCTAAGAACACCAAGGAAAAACCAAGAAACAACACCAAAAGCAGCAAGAACAGCAACAATAGACAATAAATGAAGTAAAAGATCAATGGAACTCAGTTTTCTTACCTCTAGGCCGTGAATCTAACTCGGGAGACTCGAATCGGACGTTTGGCAAGTTTTTGATGATTTTCCAATAGAATAGCGACAGAAACAATGACGAAAATAGTGACAGAGTGTTTGGGTGGTATTTGAGGAAAAGTCTCTAAAACCCTATTAATCTGTTTTAACCTATGATTTCTAACTAATTTTAGTGTTTAAGCTACAAGATCAAGCCTAAGAACAACTAAGAATCGAGATTAGAGAGGATTAAACCCAAATTCTATGCTTTTCTTAAGCTTTCTCTCTAATTCTTCCCTTTCTCTCTCTTGTTCTTGATTTTCTATCAAAAATCCTTTCTAAATTCTAAATCTGGAGAAAAAGTCTTTTAACCTCTCTCTTGGATTGGTTTAAATACTCTCACACATAAAAATCCACCGACTTAGGCAAATTTTTGGGAAAAATACGTGGCCAAATTGCAAGAGAAGAGAGAGAACGAGGTGGCATGGCCTGAAACAGGCCGTGCCAAGCCCAACGCCACCTTCACAGCGGTGACCGCCATAGGGGCAGCGATCACCACCATGACAGCAGCATCCACCGCCACTACAGTGGTAGAGTGGCGATGGTTGCTGCCATAATGGCGGGGGTAGCCACAATGGGTATGGCCACCTCGGTGGCGTTCGCCACAAAGGGTGGCAATGAACACCACCACGGCGACGGTGACTGCCATAAGAGTGGCGGCCACCATCGCTGGAGGACAGGACGCCACCGCCGGCGGTGGTGGGAGCAAAAGGGGGACTAGAGGGACCTCTAGGGTTTTAGGTAATTAGGGTTAGGGTTTGGTTTTGGTTAATTAGGGTTTAGGTTGATTAATTAGTGTTTAGGTAGGGTTTTGGTTGATTAGGGTTTTATGGGGCAATTAGGGCAGATTTAGGGTTTAGGTCTGCTTCCAATGCTTATATCTTTCACTACGGTTATCCGATTAAGGCGATTCTTGACATTCTGGAAAGCTCGGAGAGTCAAGAACCCAACAATATAAACGAGACTCCCTGAAAATTTATGGATCTTATAGAAAATTAAGAAACAAATTACTGCATGCGAGCAAAAGGAAACGGCTAATTCTAAATGCATGCGAATGATATTTAAGCACCGCCAAAGGTCCGAAATCATCAAAAATGTACTTGCAAAACACGATTCGACCTTATAGGAATAGAATTACCAGACCATGCAAGGTCAGAGCAACAAGTCATCATCGTTCCAAGGGTCACCGAGAAGCCCGTGCTCACAATAATCGTAAAGCACACAGCTGAAACAAAATCTAAATATCAAGAGCTAAGTGAATATTACTAAGTCAGCGATTGTCTTAGATACTCAGCCTAGGTCACTTAGAGTTAAACTAAATAGCGAGCTGAGCGGAGACTCAAAATTCTACCCTCGAGATTACTAACTCCACAAACAACCATAGACTATTTATTTTAACATCATTATTGATTTAACAATTTCTAAGGATATGCATTTACTTGGTATGGACAAAAATTTGGCTTTTTCATGGCATCGGAAAATCCATATAGCCGACCCCACCTAGCGTGGGATTTAAGGCTTAGTTGGTTGGTATTGATTTAACTAACTTAGTTCAGCAGACATAAGTAAAAGATCAGCTCAAGACATATTGAGTTAAATCACAAAACTAAGTCAACTAAGATATTTAACCCTACCCTTGAGTCAATATGCTCTACTTAACCACTTAGTCTGATTGACCTAACATCATTATTGATATAGTTAACTTAAATTGAGCTAACTATGTCATGATCAAAACAATTAGCACAATTGAGTCAACCACTGAGTCGGTTTAATTTGTGTTGGGTTCAACAAATATATCACAATGAAAGGCGTTTTACAGATAAAAATGAGACGAACAAAAAACTCTAAAGCGACATGTCGAAAAGCATGAATGGTTTAAGAGATAAATGTAAAACAAGCCCAAAAAATTAAAAAATCTTTCCTACTAGTGGCACGAGCATATAAAGATAAAGGTAAAAAAAAATTAAATTTATAACATTTAAAAGTATATTTTTTTTTTTTATTGGATTGGTTTGATATTTATTTTTTTTCAAATGAGCCTTAATTTAAAAGAAAAGAAAGGAGGTTAATATTTAATAATATTAAAAAGGTTACCGTATGTTTTGGTTGGCTTGGGTGGTGGAAGCAATCATAGTTCCATTTCATACTCCACAAGGCCCAAGTTGGTTGGGTCCAAATCATAAACATAACTAAGCTTCTAGATTTGATATCACCACGACAATTACTTTAAAGTTCTAGTAGTCATGGATGTTCCATACAAGTGAATTAGTGAAGAGCGCCGAATTCTCCAGCTATTACGGATAATTTATTGATAATAAATTTAAATAATAATAAAAATTTAGACATAAATAATAATTGAAATTTGAACATAATTGAATATATCTGATGGCTTATGGAAGGTAGAGATTACTTTCTTAAGTATTGATTGATAACATCGATATTTTATGAATTTTCGGTTTGATTTTAAAATATTTTGAATATTCTCACTAGTATTTTTCTGAGCTAACCTCTCTAGAGTTTGCACTCAAAGGTTTATAAACTAAAGTTTATTTATTTGAAAAAGCACTGCTAAGAACAAGGGTCTTAGCTCCCTTATATACACAATAAAATTACATATAAAATTGGTAAAAAGAAAACCTACCGGCAAATGACAGTTATTATAATCTAATAATTATACATTACGACAAAAAAAAAAGTAAAAAGATAGGATAAGATAGGTATCTTTATCCTTTAGACAGATTATTACATGTGTCTACATCTTCTTTGTTTTTATTCAACTAGTGGGGTTTCGTCTGCTTCACTGTGGTTAGATTCTTCTTCCATTAGTCCGCATACTTCACATGAATGCTCTAATAATTCTAGCTTCTTTGATATAAAATTAATTTTGACTGCTTGTCGAGATTGGGAATTTTTAATTCAAGAAATTTTTTCTGGTACTCATAAAATATTTCAGAAAAAATTTCTTGCATTGATTCGTCCATGGGTATTTCTTTTTTGGAATGAGTAGCTAATAACCAGTAATCGGACTTGTAATTAATTCTGTACGCTCCTTATATATTTGTTAATTGCCTGATTATTATGGAGAAGAGGGTTTGGTTCCATAAAACCCTTTCTTCATAAGTAATAGGAATTTTGTTTGCTTCAATATCTGGATATTGTCCATTGGATATTCCCATTAAAATATATGCAAATGAAGGTGTTAGTTCTTTGCCTTCTTCTGAAAAAATAGGAATGTTGCTGAAGTATCTTAGAAAAATCATTCTTTCTTTTGCGTAATTTTTGAAATATAAAGTGACAGCTCTTTTAAATTTTTCTGGGAAATACTTTAAAACTTCTAACTTGTTTAAATAGATAGTATCTATTAATCCATGTACTGATAATTCATATGCGTCTATGGGATTAGCTTCGGGTAATATTACCATCTTTTTTTTCATTTGATCCTTAGTAGTAGGATATATATTTCTACTTCGATCTTCATCCTTATAATTCTGGATTATTTGAGACAATTTAATATATTTGTTAAAGGATCTTTCTTTCATCTCGTTTATTTCTAAAGCGGTTTTTATTTGAGCAATGATTGGGATCCTGCCTAAAACAGTTTTTGTTTCTGGTATTTTGGTGGACAGTATTTTTTCTTTATAGGTGCCATACATATTAATAGTTTCTTCCAAGGCCTTTTTTGCTGACTCGAAAGATAGATATTTCTGATGAATAATACCAGGTTGTCCTTGAATGAATATGGCGGCCTTAGCCCATTCGTCAAACAGGCCTCGATTCGGCCCATTATGTATTACATAATAAGTTTTATTGGGCTGTTTAGCTAACTGTGGTAATCCTGCTGTTATATCAGCGGGAGTGATTAATACTGATTTGCCCGTATCTTTACTGGGTTCAGGCTGTATATTACTAGTAGATGCTTATTGCTTTTCTGATGCTTTGCTTTCTTCTGCCCAAGATAATTTCGTATCCGTAGGCAAGCTGACTAATACTGAATGATTATTTATTGGGGTGCTTACTGTATCGGCCCCGGATAATCCTTTGATTAGTGCAAGAGTATTTTCTAGCTGAGTTATTTCTGCCGTTATTTTTTCTACATTGGATAATGCTCCAACTGATTATTCTTCTGTTTCAGTTGGTTGCTAATGACTGCTATGCCTGACTCCATTCTCGGGTCAAGGTGTCTGCTCCGTAATTTTCTTTGGACTTTATTAATATTACCTGAAATTCATAATAAGATAATTTTAGTTGCCAACGGATTAATCTTCCTTGATTATAATAAGTATTTATTTTATTTCGAATAAAAGTAGTGACATATTTGCTATCCGTTTTGACAATAAAAGGTTTTGGTAATAATTCTATTTTCCATTTTCTTACGGTATTTAATAAAGCTAATGTTTCTCTTTCATGGGTAGTATATCTTTTTTGGGTGTCTGTAAATGTTCCCGAAATATATTTAGCTATTCTTTCTAAAGAAACAAATTGTTTAGTTTTAAATAATGCGGTGAGAGTAGAAAGAGTTTCTTCCATTAATTCTTTTCCTTTTTCTTGTTTGTAAATTTGTAATAATTCAAATGGTAGTGTTGTCATTACTGTTGCCCAATATTCTCCACTAGCATCAGTAGAGATGATTAATAAATCTTTTTCTGTGAGATTGTATAAGGATGGTAAATTTTGACAACTCTTTTTTAATGCAATTATATTTTCAGTGTCTTTTGTTGGCCATGACCATTTAATTTTTTCTGACAATTTCTTTTGTAAATTTCGTCTTAGTTGTGCTAGATTTTTTAGAAAACCCTGATCACTAATATAATTAAGATTTCCTAAAAACCTTTGTAGTTGTTTTTTATCTGTTATTTGATCTGGAAATTGATTTAGTTTTTCTACTATGTGGGGTTGTAATTTTAATTCTCCATTGGAGATAGTTAATCCTAAAAAGTCTATATCTTTTCTTCCTATTATAGCTTTTGGTCTAGATAGAATTATCCCTTTTTCTTTGCATCTATCTATTATTTTTATAACTGCTACTAAGTGATCTTTCTTGGATCCAGATGTGAATATTATAATATCATCAATATATATGGAATAGATATTTTCTAATCCTTTTAATTGTCGAGTCATAAACTCTTGAAATATTCCTCGAGCTTGTTTTAACCCTAGAGGTAAGCTATTATATTCATAATGATTAATGGGTGGAAAGGTGAAGGCTGTTAAGGGCTTTGTGTTTTCATGTAGTCTTAATTGCCAATGGGCTGATTTTACGTCTAATGTAGAGAACCAATTTTTTCCTTGTAGTCTATTCATAATATAATCTTTTCTTGGTAATCCTTTCGGTGTTCCTATGGTTGCTTCATTCATTCTTTTATAGTTAATAACTATTCTTCTTTTTCCTCTTTTTTCCTCGGCATGATTTTCTACATAAAATGTTGGAGCACTATGGGGGCTATTACTAGGTCTAATTACTCCTTTTCTTATTAACTCATCCATATCTTTTTCAAATTCTTCTACGTCTCTTTTGGTGTAAGGTATGTTATTAGGGCATTTTATCTCTGCTGTAGGATCCTTTAATTTTGTTTCAATTAAAGCATCATTTGTATTTTTTATTCCTAATAAATCATCAGTAAATCTTTCTTCTAATTTTTTATTTATTTCATCTTCTAATTCTTTTTCTAAATCTTCTTCTAGTTTGTAGATTATTATTTTTAGCTTTTGTTTTATATTTTCTAACTTTGTTTTTTCTATGGGTATTTTTACTATTTGTTTATCTTGATCTTTTAGCTTAGGACAAGTTAATTCTATAAGGAATAAATATTGACAAAATGGATGATATAATCTTAAAAAATTATTATCTAGAATTATAGGAACTCCTGATTCTAAATGACATAAGATTGGTATAATAAATTTCTTTCCAGTTATAATAATAGTAAGTTCTTCTACTAATTCTTTTAATTCTATTAAGGTTTGATCTGCTATTCTAACTTTTATTGGTTTAGAAGCTTTTTTCCAAAAAGTTTTACGTACGGTTTCTTGATGCTATGCATAGAGATGCTCATGTATCTATGTAGGCCATTAGTGGTTTATTCCCTATTATTATTTTAATATTGGTACTATTCGGATTCATATGGATCACTAAATAATTCTGATTCATCTGATTCGTCAGTAGATTCTAAATAATGCAATTCATCATTATTATCTACTTTTGACTCTATGGGTTCTAAATCTATTTCTTCTATCTAGTTTAATAATTTAATTTTTTCTTTCTTTTTATTTCTTTGAGGACATTTGTTTGCGTAATGTCCTTCTTCTTGACATAACCAACATTTACAATTGTTTTTCTTCTAAGGACAATATTTTTGTTTTTTCATATGTTTTCTTCTTTTGAAATATCGTCTTCTATTTTTTGGGTCAAATTTTCTTTTTGGAATCGGTTTATATTTCTTTTGTTTGTATTTATAAGGTTTAAAATATTTGTATGATTGATATTTTCGTTTATATTGTGTAGATCTCCCCCCCCCCCCTCCTAGAGAGTTTAGAGCATCCAAACTTTTGTGGTACTTCTGCAAAATTGTTACAGCAATTAATCCTAAATTTGTTTTCTGGTAATTTATTTTTTCTGATTCAGTGCATTTTTCCGTTATATATTCTTTAGTTATTTTTATTACAGATCCTAACGTTTCTAGGATTGTAATATTTACTTGGTTTTTATATCTTTTGTTTACTTCTTCATTTATTGGCCAAGGTAATTTGTTAATAAATATTTCTAAAAATGGGTTTCTTTCTGCTAATTCGAGTTTATTATAATATTTCCTATATTGACATGCAAATTCGTTAAATTCACATATGTTGCAAAGTTGTATATTGTATAATATGTATTTTGATATAAATTGTTCGTGTTCTCTACTGGGTGATACATCACTATGTTTTCCGAAAATTTCCTTATTAATTTCGTTTCCAATGTATTTAACATATTCTATCGGGTGTTGATTACCTTTAGTTGGTATTGATAATTTATTTAGATAATTATATACATCTCCACTAGTATAGAATAATAAATAATAATGTGTACTTTCTAGGTTTAGATTTTCTAATGCTTCATTAATGGCTAATTCAAAAGTATGTCTAGAGATCCAATTTTGTAATAAATCTTCTCCATTCTCTACACAATCTAGATCTAATATTAAATCATTATTTATATGTTTAACCTTTGGTTTATATGGTTCTGGTATTTTTTTGAATTTGTTATTGTAATATGTATATCATTGTTTTTTTACCTGTTTTCCTCATAGTTTCTGTTGGTGGTACATAGTTAGACTGATATCTGTGACTTGGTTTAGCTTCTTCTTGTTTAATAGGTTTTGTCTCGAAATCACTTTCTTCATCAGATTCTTCAAAAATGATTTCATTTGTTTCATCATCTTTTTCTATTTCAAAGTTTTCATGTCTATTTAAATTAGATAATAATTTTTTTAATTCTTCTATCTGCTCATTCATTTTCGTTATTTCCATTCTGATTTGTACCAAAAAGATGTATGTTCCTCTGATTTTTTAAATTGAAATCCATACTTATAATTAAATCCTATTTCAGGTTTTTTCTTTTTAGATTTTAATTCTTCTGTAAATATTTTATTAGGGGATTCTCTTTTTTCATCTAGTTTTTCTTCTGGTTTTTCTTGAGCTATAACTTTTCCTTTGTCTACTAACATATTTAATCTTTCTAATATTATTTTGAAAGTTGATATTTCTAAAGTATTCCATTGACTTGTTATTTCTTGTTTAATTATTTGTTGTATATGAAAGGGGTTTTCTTTTAAACTTTCTTGTATGTCTGTTAATAGTTTTATTATGGTTTTTAATTGTTCTTTTACTACAACTTCATTCCAAATTTCAGCTAATTTTTTGTCATTATTCATGAATATATTCTCTTTTTATCCATCCTTGTTTACAATGGATCCATTTTTTCTGGGGTTTTTCTAATAGATCTCTTAATCGTTTTATTTCATTTTCTAACCTTTCTTGTTCTTCTTTAAGTTGTAAATATTTTATCTGTGATTCGATTATTGTTGTATTTAGAAAATCTTTAATGATTTCTAATTCTTTCTCTTTATTTTTAATCATATGTTGTGTATTCATATTCTGTCTATAACCCTTATTTTCCCTTGATCTTTTATGGTTATTTTGGTAGGGTGAATTTCATATTCTATTTTTTCTAAAAAATCGTGTCCTAGTATTAGGTCGCAATTATTACTAACATTTGCTGCCACACCAATGGTTATATCGTATTCTAAATCTTGAATTTTAAATCTTATGTTAGCCACTTGCATTATAATTAGTTCTCTGGAATTATTAGGGTAAATATATGTTTGTGGTTCTATCGTTTCACAGTTATTTTTATTTACCTTGTCTATATTTATACAACTTTTTGCTTCTCATTTATTTCAGCTACGCAGTCATTTGCAAAGATTCCTGTAAATAACACAATTTTTATTCTAAATTTGTAGGTATTTATAAGATTTATTTTTCTTGGGGAATCTATTATTTCTTTTCTAAAACTTAATCTTGTGTTTTCTATTATGGATATTAATTTTTGAATAGGTTTACTTTGTCTATTTCTAAAATCCATACATATGTCTTCATGTATTGTTATTTGAGAGTAATCTTTATGTTCTAAAGTATCTAATATTTCTTGATATAATTTAGGTACTAGTATATCTCTTTCATAATGTTTTCTAATGTGGTGATTACCAGTTAATGCATATATCATTTTTTTTTCTACACTTATTACTTTACTTCCTGGGGGCATATTTATTCCTTCTAATTTATAATATAGCGTTAGGGCTAAGTCTTTATTTTTGTCTTGTAAAGAAATACTGAAGTCTGGTTGTATAGTAAATTTTATTTTTTGATAAATTAGATTTTCTCTTATTACTGAGATTAATGCGTCTTGTAGATTATTTAGTATTCTATCATCTAGTATATAGATTTTGTATAGGAGTATTTATATTTTTCTGAAAATATGCTTTTATTGTGAATTCAATTCCACCAAAGTATATATTCTTATATCTTTTAGATTCTTTGTTAGATAATTTAGCTAATTCTCTTTTTACTACTTCATCTGATATTAAATTAATTATTGCTTTTCCATTTATTATAGTTATATCTATAGTATTTTCATGTTTTTAAACTACATACCTTATTTATTTATTTCTATCAAACCATCTAGTTTTAAAAATTTTATTTATAGATAACTCTTCTTTTTCTTCCTGAATTTTATAATATGTTTCAGGTTTAAAGCTTAAGGTTTGAGTAGTACCTCCTTCATATGTATCCATTTGATAATAAAGGTCAGTATTTTCTACTTGTTTACTTTCTTCCATTAATTATTAATTCATTTATAGTTTTGTGACATTCTAGTATTACCTTTTTCTTGTGCTATTTTGTTATTATTTAATACCCTTATTTGACTTTCTAATATTGCAATTTTTTCTAGTAATTCTTTTTTATTATTTTCTCTAGATATTGCAATTTTATAAACCTTTTCGTATTGACTATCTTTAAATTCTATAATAGTTATAGCATTTCTACAACTTATAATATGATGATTAATATCTTGATTGTATATGAATGATTTTTGAGATATGGACTTAATATCTTCTAATAACTTATCCATAATTAGTCTTCCTTTCTTATTAAATTTATTAAATTTATTGTTTCTAATATCTTTATTTTATTATTTATTTCTTCTGAAATTACTTGGAATCCTTGATCTATCCCTGTTATTTCTACTCCTGTAGGTATTTCTTCTTTATGAATAAATTCTAACTGGTTATTAATTTCCTGGATCATAACGTTTAAACTTAACTTATATTTTTCAGAGGTATAATCTATTTGACATAGATAATAAGCAAATTTTTCTATATCTCTACTCATTATTGAAGGGATTTTAGTAATTTTTTATACTTATTTATTTTATACAACAAATATTCTATTTTGAAAATTCTAACTTGAGTTTCATTGTTGTTTACTATTATTATTAATAATAATCATCTTAAGTCTGTTATACTATATAACCCTGAACTAATTTCTATTATAAATTTTTCGATATTTATTTTCAAAATTTTTATTCTTAAATCTTTGCTAAAATTCATAATACTTCTTCTAATCCGGCTCTGATACCACTGAATTCTGCAGCTATTACTGATAATTTGTTGACAATAAATCTAAGTAATAATTGAAATTTAGACATAAATAATAATCAAAATTTGAACATAATTGAATATACCTGATGGCTTGTGGAAGGTAGAGATTGCTTTCTTAAGTATTGATTGATAACACCGATATTTTATGAATTTTCTGTTTGATTTTAAAATACTTTGAATATTCTCACTGGTACTTTCCTGAGCTAACCTCTCCAGAGTTTGCACTCAAAGGTTTTAAATAAACTAAAGAAAATACAAACGAAACACAGTGACACAGTGATGAGAGAAATATAAACCGATTCCAAATTTAGTTTATTAAAAACCTTCGAGTGCAAACTCTGGAGAGGTTAGCTCAAGAAAATACCAGTGAGAATATTCAAAGTATTTTAAAATCAAACAGAAAATTTATAAAATATTGGTGTTATCAATCAATACTTAAGAAAGCAATCTCTACCTTCCACAAGCCATCAGGTATATTCAATTATGTTCAAATTTCATTGTGAATTCAATTCCACCAAAGTATATATTCTTATATCTTTTAGATTTTTTGTTAGATAATTTAGCTAATTCTCTTTTTACTACTTAATCTGATATTAAATTAATTCTTGCTTTTCCATTTGTTGTAGTTATATCTATAGTATTTTCATGTTTTTGAACCACATACCTTATTTCTTTATTTCTATCAAACCATATAGTTTTAAAAATTTTATTTATAGATAAAAATAAAGACTTATCCCTAACGCTATATTATAAATTAGAAGGAATAAATATGCCCCCAGGAAGTAAAGTAATAAGTGTAGAAACAAAAATGATATATGCATTAACTGGTAATCACCACATAAGAAAATATTATGAAAGAGATATACTAGTACCTAAATTATATCAAGAAATAATAGAACCTTTAGAACATAAAGATTACTCTCAAATAACAATACATGAAGACATATGTATGGATTTTAGAAATAGACAAAGTAAACCTATTCAAAAATTAATACCTATAATAGAAAAAGCAAGATTAAGTTTTAGAAAAGAAATAATAGATTCCCCAAGAAAAATGAATCTTATAAACACCTACAAATTTAGAATAAAAATTGTGTTATTTACAGGAATCTTAGCAAATGACTGCATAGCTGAAATAAATGAAGAAGCAAAAAGTTGTATAAATATAGACAAGGTAAATAAAAAGAACTATGAAATGATAGAACCATAAACATATATTTACCCTAATAATTCCAGAGAACTAATTATAACGCAAGTAGCTAACATAAGATTTAAAATTCAAGATTTAGAATACGATACAACCATTGGAGTAACAGCAAATGTTAGTAATAATTGCGATCTAATACTAGGACACGATTTTTTAGAAAAAATAGAATATGAAATTCACCCTACCAAAATAACCATAAAAGATCAAGGGAAAATAAGGGTTATAGACAGAATATGAATACACAACATATAATTAAAAATAAAGAGAAAGAATTAGAAATCATTAAAGATTTTCTAAATATAACAACAATCGAATCACAGATAAAATATTTACAACTTAAAGAAGAACAAGAAAGGTTAGAAAGTGAAATAAAACGACTAAGAGATCTATTAGAAAAACCCCAGAAAAAATGGATCCATTGTAAACAAGGATGGATAAAAAGAGAATATATTCATGAATAATGACAAAAAATTAGATGAAATTTGGAATGAAGTTGTAGTAAAAGAACAATTAAAAACCATAACAAAACTATTAACAGACATACAAGAAAGTTTAAAAGAAAACCCCTTTCATATACAACAAATAATTAAACAAGAAATAACAAGTCAATGGAATACTTTAGAAATATCAACTTTCAAAATAATATTAGAAAGATTAAATATGTTAGTAGACAAAGGAAAAGGTATAGCTCAAGAAAAACTAGAAGAAAAACTAGATGAAAAACGAGAATCCCCTAATAAATTATTTACAGAAGAATTAAAATCTAAGAAGAAAAAACCTAAAATAGGATTTAATTATAAGTATGGATTTTAATTTAAAAAATCAGAGGAACATACATCTTTTTGGTATAAATCAGAATGGAAAAAACCAAAATGAATGAGCAGATAGAAGAATTAAAAAAATTATTATCTAATTTAAATATACATGAAAACTATAAAATAGAAAAAGATGATGAAACAAATGAAATCATTTTTGAAGAATCTGATGAAGAAAGTAATTTCGAGACAAAACCTATTAAACAAGAAGAAGCTGAACCAAGTTACAGATATCAGTCTAACTATGTACCACCAACAGAAACTATAAGGAAAACAGGGAAAAAACAACGATATACATATTACAATAACAAATTAAAAAAAATACCAGAACCATATAAACCAAAGGTTAAACATATAAATAATGATTTAATATTAGATCTAGATTGTGTAGAAAATGGAGAAGATTTATTACAAAATTGGATCTCTAGACATACTTTTGAATTAGCCATTAATGAAGCATTAGAAAATCTAAACCTAGAAAGTACACATTATTATTTATTATGCCATACTAGTGGAGATGTATATAATTACCTAAATAAATTATCAATACCAACGGAAGGTAATCAACACCTGATAGAATATGTTAAATACATTGGAAACGAAATTAATAAGGAATTTTTTGGCAAACATAGTGATGTATCGGCCAGTAGAGAACATGAACAATTTATATCAAAATATATATTATGCAATATACAACTTTGCAACATATGTGAATTTAACGAATTTGCATGTCAATATAGGAAATATTATAATAAACTCGAATTAGGAGAAAGAAACCCATTTTTAGAAATATTTATTAACAAATTACCTTGGCCAATAAATGAAGAAGTAAACAAAAGATATAAAAACCAAGTAAATATTACAATCCCAGAAATGTTAGGATCTATAATAAAAATAACTAAAGAATACATAATGGAAAAATGCACTGAATCAGAAAAAGATAAATTACTAGAAAACAAATTTAGGATTAATTGCTGTAACAATTTTACAGAAGTACCACAAAAGTTTGGATGCTCCAACCTCTCTAGGGGGAAAGATCTGCACAATATAAACAAAAATATCAATCGTACAAATATTATAAACCTTATAAATACAAACAAAAGAAATTTAAACCGATTCCAAAAAGAAAATTTGACCCAAAAAAATAGAAGACGATATTTCAAAAGAAGAAAACATATTAAAAAAAATGAAAATATTGTCCTGAGAAGAAAAAGAATTGTGAATGTTGGTTATGTCAAGAAGAATGACATTACGCAAATGAATGTCCTCAAAGAAACAAAAAAGAAAGGAAAAAATTAAATTATTAAACTGGATAGAAGAAATAGATTTAGAACCCATAGAGTCAGAAGTAGATAATAATGATGAATTGTATTATTTAGAATCTACTGACGAATCAGATGAATCAGAATTATTTAGTGATCCATATGAATTTGAATAGTACCTATATTAAAATAATAATAGGGAATAAACTAGTATTAGCCTACATAGATACAGGAGCATCTCTATGCATAGCATCAAGAAACTTTGTACCTAAAACATTTTGGAAAAAAGCTTCTAAACCAATAAAGTTAGAATAGCAGATCAAACCTTAATAGAATTGAAAGAATTAGTAGAAGAACTTACTATTATTATATCTGGAAAGAAATTTATTATACCAATCTTATATCATTTAGAATCAGGAGTTTCTATAATTCTAGGTAATAATTTTTTAAGATTATATCGTCCATTTTGTCAATATTTATTCCGTATAGAATTAACTTGCCCTAAGCTAAAAGATCAAGATAAACAAATAGTAAAAATACCCATAGAAAAAACAAAGTTAGAAAATATAAAACAAAAGCTAAAAATAATAATCTACAAACTAGAAGAAGATTTAGAAAAAGAATTAGAAGATGAAATAAATAAAAAAATTAGAAGAAAGATCTACGGATGATTTATTAGGAATAAAAAATACAAATGACGCTTTAATTGAAATAAAATTAAAGGATCCTACAGCAGAGATAAAAATGCCCTGATAACATACCTTACACCAAAAGAGACGTAGAAGAATTTAAAAAAGATATGGATGAGTTAATAAGAAAAGGAGTAATTAGACCTAGTAATAGGCCCCATAGTGCTCCAGCATTTTATGTAGAAAATCATGCTGAGGAAAAAAGAGGAAAAAGAACAATAGTTATTAACTATAAGAGAATGAATGAAGCAACCATAGGAACACCGAAAGGATTACCAAGAAAAGATTATATTATGAACAGATTACAAGGAAAAAATTGGTTCTCTACATTAGACGTAAAATCAGCCTATTGGCAATTAAGACTACATGAAAACACAAAGCCCTTAACAGCCTTCACCTTTCCACCCAATAATCATTATAAATATAGTAGCTTACCTCTAGGGTTGAAACAAGCTCTAGGAATATTTCAAGAGTTTATGACTCGACAATTAAAAGGATTAGAAAATATATGTTCCATATATATTGATGATATTATAATATTTACATCTGGATCCAAGTAAGATCACTTAGTAGCAGTTATAAAAATAATAGATAGATGCAAAGAAAAAGGGATAATTCTATCTAGACCAAAAGCTATAATACGAAGAAAAGAAATAGGCTTTTTAGGATTAACTATCTCTAATTCAGAATTAAAATTACAACCCCACATAGTATAAAAACTAAATCAATTTCCAGATCAAATAACAGATAAAAAAACAATTACAAAGGTTTTTAGGAAATCTTAATTATATTAGTGATCAGGGTTTTCTAAAAAATCTAGCACAACTAAGACAAAATTTACAAAATAAATTATCAAAAAAAATTAAATGGTCATGGTCAACAAAAGACACTGAAAATATAATTGCATTAAAAAAGTGTTGACAAAATTTACCATCCTTACCCAAGCCCACAGAAAAAGATTTATTAATCATCTCTACTGATGTTAGTGGAGAATATTGGGCAGCAGTAATGACAGCATTACCATTTGAATTATTACAATTTTACAAATAAGAAAAAGGAAAAGAATTAATGGAAGAAACTCTTTCTACTCTCACCGCAATATTTAAAACTAAACAATTTGTTTCTTTAGAAAGAATAGCTAAATATATTTCGGGAACATTTACAGACACCCAAAAAAGATATACTACCCATGAAAGAGAAACATTAGCTTTATTAAATACCATAAGAAAATGGAAAATAGAATTATTACCAAAACCTTTTATTGTCAAAACGGATAGCAAATACGTCACTACTTTTATTCGAAATAAAATAAATACTCATTATAATCAAGGAAGATTAATCCGTTGGCAACTAGAATTATCTTATTATGAATTTCAGGTAATATTAATAAAGTCCGAAGAAAATTACGGAGCAAACACCTTGACCTGAGAATGGAGTCAGCCATAGCAGTCATTAGCAACCAATTGAAACAGAAGAATAATCAGTTGGAGCAGGCACTATCCAATGTAGAAAAAATAAAGGCAGAAATAACACAGCTAGAAAATACTCTTGCACTAATCAAAGGATTATCCGGGGCCGATACAGTAAGCACCCCAATAAATAATCATTCAGTATTAGTCACCTTGCCTACGGATAAGTAATTATCTTGGGCAGAAGAAAGCAAAGCATCAGAAAAGCAAGAAGCATCTACTAGTAATATACAGCCTGAACCCAGTAAAGATACATGCAAATCAGTATTAATCACTCCCGCTGATACAACAGCAGGATTACCATAGTTAGCTAAACAGCCCAATAAAACTTATTATGTAATACATAATGGACCGAATCGAGGCCTGTTTCACGAATGGGCTAAGGCCTCCATATTCATTCAAGGACAACCCGGTATTATTCATCAGAAATATCCGTCTTTCGAGTCAGCAAAAAAGGCCTTGCAAGAAACTAGTAATATGTATGGTACCTATAAAAAAAATATTGTCCACCAAAATACTAGAAACAAAAACTGTTTTAGGCAGGATCCCTCAAATAAAAACCGTTTCAGAAATAAACGAGATGCAAGAAACATCCTTTAACAAATATATTAAATGGTCTCAAATAATCCAGAATTATAAGGTTGAAGATCGAAGCAGAAATATATATCCTACTACTAAGGATCAAATGAAAACAAAGATGGTAATATTACCCGAAGCTAATCCCATAGACGCATATGAATTATCAGTACATGGATTAATAGATACTATCTATTTAAACAAGTTAGAAGTTTTAAAGTATTTCCCAGAAAAATTCAAAAGAGCTGTCACTTTATATTTCAAAAATTACGCAAAAGGAAGAATGATTTTTCTAAGATACTTCAGCAGCATTCCTATTTTTCATAAGAAGGCAAAGAACTAACACCTTCATTTGCATATATTTTAATGGGAATATCCAATGGACAATATCCAGATATTGAAGCAAACAAAATTCCTATTATTTATGAAGAAAGGGTATTATGGAACCAAACCCTCTTCTCCATAATAATCAGCCAATTAACAAATATAGAAGGAGCATACAGAATTAATTACAAGTCCGATTACTAGTTATTAGCTACTCATTCCAAAAAAGAAATACCCATGGATGAATCAATGCAAGAAATATTTTATGAGTATTAGAAAAAATTTCTTGAATTAAAAATTCCCAATCTCAACAAGCAATCAAAATTAATTTTATGTTAAAGAATCCAGAATTATCTAGAGCATCCATGTGAAGTATGCAAACTAATGGAAGAAGAATCTAACCACAGTGAAGCAGACGAAGCCCCACTAGTTGAATCAAAACAAAGAAGATGTAGACACATGTAATAATCTATCTAACGGATAAGGATACCTATCTTATCCTATCTTTTTACTTTTCTTTTATTTTTTGTCGTAATGTATAATTATTAGATTATAATAACTGGCATTTGCCGGTAGGTTTTCTTTTTACCAGTTTTATATGTAATTTTATTGTGTATATAAGGGAGCTAAGACCCTTGTTCTTGGCAGAGCTTTTTCAGATAAATGAACTTTAGTTTATTTAAAACCTTTGAGTGCAAACTCTGGAGAGGTTAGCTCAGGAAAATACCAGTGAGAATATTCAAAGTATTTTAAAATCAAACAGAAAATTCATAAAATATCGGTGTTATCAATCAATACTTAAGAAAGCAATCTCTACCTTCCACAAGCCATCAGGTATATTCAATTATGTTCAAATTTTGATTATTATTTATGTCTAAATTTCAATTATTATTTAGATTTGTTGTCAATAAATTATCAGTAATAGCTGCGGAATTCAGTGGTATCAGAACAGTCAGAGAGTAAAGTCTTATTGCCCTGTAAGATAGGTATCAATCCATGGAGGGTTCTTACTGTGTGACACAGTGATGAAACACAGGCTCTTACCTCCAGGAAATCCCAACGGCTAGGGCCCGAACTGGGTTGTGTTGTCGAGAGGCACACGTAAAAGGCTGCCTCTGAGATATCTTAGGTTGTCACGGTCCTCGGACTATGTGGACTTAATGGTATTAGAGTAGTCAGAGAGTAAAGTCCTGTCGCCCTGTAAGATAGGTATCAATCCATGGAGGGTTCTCACTGTGTGACACAGTGACGAAACACAGGCTCTTACCTCCAGGAAATCCCAATGGCTAAGGCCCGAACTGGGTTGTGTTGTCGAGAGGTACTCATAAAAGGCTGCCTCTGAGATATCTTAGGTTGTCACGGTCCTCGGACTATGTGGACCTAATGACCCACATAATCCGAGGACCGTGACAACCTAAGATATCTCAGAGGCAGCCTTTTACGTGTGCCTCTCGACAACACAACCCAGTTCGGGCCCTAGCCATTGGGATTTCCTAGAGGTAAGAGCCTGCGTTTCATCACTATATCACACAGTGAGAACCCTCCATGGATTGATACCTGTCTTACAGGGCGACAGGACTTTACTCTCAGACTGCTTTGATAAATAAACTTTAGTTTATTTAAAACCTCTGAGTGCAAACTCTGGAGAGGTTAGCTCAGGAAAATACCAGTGAGAATATTTAAAGTATTTAAAAATCAAACTAGAATTTTCATAAAATATCGGTGTTATCAATCAATACTTAAGAAAGCAATCTCTACCTTCCACAAGCAATCAGGTATATTCAATTATGTTCAAATTTCGATTATTATTTATGTCTAAATTTCAATTATTATTTAGATTTATTGTCAATAAATTATCAGTAATAGCTGTAGAATTCAGTGGTATCAGAGCCGGATTAGAAGAAGTATTATGAATTTTAGCAAAGATTTAAGAATAAAAATTTTGAAAATGAATATCGAAGAATTTATAATAGAAATTAGTTCAGGGTTATATAGTATAACAGACTTAAGACAATTATTATTATTATTAATAATAAACAATAATGAAACTCAAGTTAGAATTTTCAAAATAGAATATTTGATGTATAAAATAAATAAGTATAAAAAATTACTAAAATCCCTTCAATAATGAGTAGAGATATAGAAAAATTTGCTTATTATCTATGTCAAATAGATTATACCTCTGAAAAATATAAGTTAAGTTTAAACGTTATGATCCAGGAAATTAATAACCAGTTAGAATTTATTCATAAAGAAGAAATACCTACAGGAGTAGAAATAACAGGGATAGATCAAGGATTCCAAGTAATTTCAGAAGAAATAAATAATGAAATAAAGATATTAGAAACAATAAAAGGAGCCTTAATAAATTTAATAAGAAAGGAAGACTAATTATGGATAAGTTATTAGAAGATATTAAGTCCATATCTCAAAAATCATTCATATACAATCAAGATATTAATCATCATATTATAAGTTGTAGAAATGCTATAACTATTATAGAATTTAAAGATAGTCAATACGAAAAGGTTTATAAGATTGCAACATCTAGAGAAAATAATAAAAAAGAATTACTAGAAAAAATTGCAATATTAGAAAATCAAATAAGGATATTAAATAATAACAAAATAGCACAAGAAAAGGTAATACTAGAATATCACAAAACTATAAATGAATTAATAAATAATGGAAGAAAGTAAACAAGTAGAAAATACTGACGTTTATTATCAAATGGATACATATGAAGGAGGTACTACTCAAACCTTAAGCTTTAAACCTGAAACATATTATAAAATACAGGAAGAAAAAGAAGAGTTATCTATAAATAAAATTTTTAAAACTAGATGGTTTGATAGAAATAAAGAAATAAGGTATGTGGTTCAAAAACATGAAAATACTATAGATATAACTACAATAAATGGAAAAGCAAGAATTAATTTAATATCAGATGAAGTAGTAAAAAGAGAATTAGCTAAATTATCTAACAAAGAATCTAAAAGATATAAGAATATATACTTTGGTGGAATTGAATTAACAATAAAAGCATATTTTCAGAAAAATATAAATACTCCTATACAAATCTATGTACTAAATGATTGAATACTAAATAATCTACAAGACGCATTAATCTCAGTAATAAGAGGAAATCTAATTTATCAAAAATTAAAATTTACTATACAACCAGACTTCAGTATTTCTTTACAAGATAAAAATAAAGACTTAGCCGTAACGCTATATTACAAATTAGTAGGAATAAATATGCCCCCAGGAAGTAAAGTAATAAGTGTAGAAACAAAAATGATATATGCATTAACTGGTAATCACCACATAAGAAAAACATTATGAAAGAGATAAACTAGTACCTAAATTATATCAAGAAATATTAGAACCTTTAGAACATAAAGATTACTCTCAAATAACAATACCTGAAGACATATGTATGGATTTTAGAAATAGACAAAGTAAACCTATTCAAAAATTAATACCCATAATAGAAAATGCAAGATTAAGTTTTAGAAAAGAAATAATAGATTCCCCAAGAAAAATGAATCTTATAAACACCTACAAATTTAGAATAAAAATTGTGTTATTTACAGGAATCTTAGCAAATGACTGCATAGCTGAAATAAATGAAGAAGCAAAAAGTTGATAAATATAGACAAGGTAAATAAGAAGAACTGTGAAATGATAGAACCACAAACATATATTTATCCTAATAATTCCAGAGAACTAATTATAACACAAGTAGCTAACATAAGATTAAAAATACGATACAACCATTGGAGTAGCAGCAAATTTTAGTAATAATTGCGACCTAATACTAGGACACGATTTTTTAGAAAAAATAGAATATGAAATTCACCCTACCAAAATAACCATAAAAGATCAAGGGAAAATAAGGGTTATAGACAGAATATGAATACACAACATATGATTAAAAATAAAGCGAAAGACTTAGAAATCATTAAAGATTTTCTAAATACAACAATAATCGAGTCACAGATAAAATATTTACAACTTAAAGAAGAACAAGAAAGGTTAAAAAATGAAATAAAACGACTAAGAGATCAATTAGAAAAACCCCAGAAAAAATGGATCCATTGTAAACAAGGATGGATAAAAAGAGAATATATTCATGAATAATGACAGAAAATTAGATGAAATTTGGAATGAAGTTGTAGTAAAAGAACAATTAAAAACCATAATAAAACTATTAACAGACATACAAGAAAGTTTAAAAGAAAACCCCTTTCATATACAACAAATAATTAAACAAGAAATAACAAGTCAACAGAATACTTTAGAAATATCAACTTTCAAAATAATATTAGAAAGATTAAATATGTTAGTAGACAAAGGAAAAGGTATAGCTCAAGAAAAACTAGAAGAAAAACTAGGTGAAAAACGAGAATCCCCTAATAAAATATTCACAGAAGAATTAAAATCTAAAAAGAAAAAGCCTGAAATAGGATTTAATTATAAGTATGGATTTCAATTTAAAAAACCAGAGGAACATACATCTTTTTGGTATAAATCAGAATGGAAAAAACCAAAATGAATGAGCAGATAGAAGAATTAAAAAAATTATTATCTAATTTAAATATACATGAAAACTTTAAAATAGAAAAAGATGATGAAACAAATGAAATCATTTTTGAAGAATCTGAGGAAGAAAGTGATTTCGAGACAAAACCTATTAAACAAGAAGAAGCTGAACCAAGTCACAGATATCAGTCTAACTATGTACCACCAACAGAAACTATGAGGAAAACAGGGAAAAAACAACGATATACATATTACAATAACAAATTAAAAAAAATACCAGAACCATATAAACCAAAGGTTAAACATATAAATAATGATTTAATATTAGATCTAGATTGTGTAGAAAATGGAGAAGATTTATTACAAAATTAGATCTCTAGACATACTTTTGAATTAGCCATTAATGAAGCATTAGAAAATCTAAACCTAGAAAGTACACATCATTATTTATTATTCCATACTAGTGGAGATGTATATAATTATCTAAATAAATTATCAATACCAACTGAAGGTAATCAACACCCGATAGAATATGTTAAATACATTGGAAACGAAATTAATAAGGAATTTTTTGGAAAACATAGTGATGTATCAGCCAGTAGAAAACACGAACAATTTATATCAAAATACATATTATACAATATACAACTTTGCAACATATGTGAATTTAACGAATTTGCATGTCAGTATAGGAAATATTATAATAAACTCGAATTAGCAGAAAGAAACCAATTTTTAGAAATATTTATTAACAAATTACCTTGGCCAATAAATGAAGAAGTAAACAAAAGATATAAAAACCAAGTAAATATTACAATCCCAGAAACATTAGGATCTATAATAAAAATAACTAAAGAATACATAATGGAAAAATGCACTGAATCAGAAAAACATAAATTACTAGAAAACAAATTTAGGATTAATTGCTGTAACAATTTTGCAGAAGTACCACAAAAGTTTGGATGCTCCAACCTCTCTAAGGGGGAAGATCTACACAATATAAACGAAAATATCAATCATACAAATATTATAAACCTTATAAATACAAACAAAAGAAATATAAACCGATTCCAAAAAGAAAATTTGACCCAAAAAATAGAAGACGATATTTCAAAAGAAGAAAACATATTAAAAAACGAAAATATTGTCCGGAGAAGAAAAAGAATTGTAAATGTTGGTTATGTCAAGAAGAAGGACATTACGCAAGTGAATGTCCTCAAAGAAATAAAAAGAAAGAAAAAATTAAATTATTAAACTGGATAGAAGAAATAGATTTAGAACCCATAGAGTCAGAAGTAGATAATAATGATGAATTGTATTATTTAGAATCTACTGAGGAATCAGATGAATCAGAATTATTTAATGATCCGTATGAATTCGCATAGTACCTATATTAAAATAATAATAGGGAATAAACCAGTATTAGCATACATAGATACAGGAGCACCTCTATGCATAGCATCAAGAAACTTTGTACCTAAAACTTTTTGGAAAAAAGCTTCTAAACCAATAATAGTTAGAATAGCGGATCAAACCTTAATAGAATTAAAAGAATTAGTAGAAGAACTTACTATTATTATAACTGGAAAGAAATTTATTATACCAATCTTATATCATTTAGAATCAGGAGTTCCTATAATTCTAGGTAATAATTTTTTAAGATTATATCATCCATTTTGTCAATATTTATTCCATATAGAATTAACTTGCCCTAAGCTAAAAGATCAAGATAAACAAATAGTAAAAATACCCATAGAAAAAACAAAGTTAGAAAATATAAAACAAAAGCTAAAAATAATAATCTACAAACTAGAAGAAGATTTAGAAAAAGAATTAGAAGATGAAATAAATAAAAAATTAGAAGAAAGATTTACTGATGATTTATTAGGAATAAAAAATACAAATGATGCTTTAATTGAAATAAAATTAAAGGATCCTACGGCAGAGATAAAATGCCTTAATAACATACCTTACACCAAAAGAGACGTAGAAGAATTTGAAAAAGATATGGATGAGTTAATAAGAAAAGGAATAATTAGACCTAGTAATAGCCCCCATAGTGCTCCAGCATTTTATGTAGAAAATCATGCCGAGGAAAAAAGAGGAAAAAGAAGAATAGTTATTAACTATAAAAGAATGAATGAGGCAACCATAGGAACACCGAAAGGATTACCAAGAAAAGATTATATTATGAAAGACTATAAGGAAAAAATTAGTTCTCTACATTAGACGTAAAATCAGCCTATTGGCAATTAAGACTACATGAAAACACAAAGCCCTTAACAGCCTTCACCTTTCCACCCAATAATCATTATAAATATAGTAGCTTACCTCTAGGGTTGAAACAAGCTCCAGGAATATTTCAAGAGTTTATGACTCGACAATTAAAAGGATTAGAAAATATATGTTCCATATATATTGATGATATTATAATATTTACATCTGGATCCAAGAAAGATCACTTAGTAGCAGTTATAAAAATAATAGATAGATGCAAAGAAAAAGGGATAATTCTATCTAGACCAAAAGCTATAATACGAAGAAAAGAAATAGGCTTTTTAGGATTAACTATCTCTAATGCAGAATTAAAATTACAACCCCACATAGTAGAAAAACTAAATCAATTTCCAGATCAAATAACAGATAAAAAAACAATTACAAAGGTTTTTAGGAAATCTTAATTATATTAGTGATCAGGGTTTTCTAAAAAATCTAGCACAACTAAGACGAAATTTACAAAAGAAATTATCAGAAAAAATTAAATGGTCATGGTCAATAAAAGACACTGAAAATATAATTGCATTAAAAAAGTGTTGTCAAAATTTACCATCCTTACACAATCCCATAGAAAAAGATTTATTAATCATCTCTACTGATGCTAGTGGAGAATATTGGGCAGCAGTAATGACAGCATTACCATTTGAATTATTACAAATTTACAAACAAGAAAAAGGAAAAGAATTAATGGAAGAAACTCTTTCTACTCTCACCGCATTATTTAAAACTAAACAATTTGTTTCTTTAGATAGAATAGCTAAATATATTTCGGGAACATTTACAGACACCCAAAAAAGATATACTACCCATGAAAGAGAAACATTAGCTTTATTAAATACCGTAAGAAAATGGAAAATAGAATTATTAGCAAAACCTTTTATTGTCAAAACGGATAGCAAATACGTTACTACTTTTATTCGAAATAAAATAAATACTCATTATAATCAAGGAAGATTAATCCGTTGGCAACTAGAATTATCTTATTATGAATTTCAGGTAATATTAATAAAGTTCGAAGAAAATTACGGAGCAGACACCTTGACCCGAGAATGGAGTCAGCCATAGCAGTCATTAGCAACCAATTGAAACAGAAGAATAATCAGTTGGAGCAGGCATTATCCAATGTAGAAAAAATAAAGGCAATAATACACGGCTAGAAAATACTCTTGCACTAATCAAAGGATTATCCGGGGCCGATACAGTAAGCACCCCAATAAATAATCATTCAGTATTAGTCAGCTTGCCTACGGATAAGAAATTATCTTGGGCAGAAGAAAGCGAAGCATCAGAAAAGCAAGAAGCATCTACTAGTAATATACAGCCTGAACCCAGTAAAGATACAGGTAAATTAGTATTAATCACTCTCCCTGATATAACAGTACGATTACCACAGTTAGCTAAACAGCCCAATAAAACTTATTATGTAATACATAATGGGCCGAATCGAGGCCTGTTTCACGAATGGCTAAGGCCGCCATATTCATTCAAGGACAACCCGGTATTATTCATCAGAAATATCCATCTTTCGAGTCAGCAAAAAAGGCCTTGGAAGAAACTAGTAATATATATGGTACCTATAAAGAAAAAATACTGTCCACCAAAATACCAGAAACAAAAACTGTTTTAGGCAGGATCCCTCAAATAAAAACCGTTTCAGAAATAAACGAGATGAAAGAAGCATACATTAACAAATATATTAAATGGTCTCAAATAATCCAGAATTATAAGGATGAAGATCAAAGCAGAAATATATATCCTACTACTAAGGATCAAATGAAAACAAAGATGGTAATATTACCCGAAGCTAATCCCATAGACGCATATGAATTATCAGTACATGGATTAATAGATACTATCTATTTAAACAAGTTAGAAGTTTTAAAGTATTTCCCAGAAAAATTCACAAGAGCTGTCATTTTATATTTCAAAAATTACGCAAAAGGAAGAATGATTTTTCTAAGATACTTCAGCAGCATTCCTATTTTTTCAGAAGAAGGCAAAGAACTAACACCTTCATTTGCATATATTTTAATGGAAATATCCAATGGACAATATCCAGATATTGAAGCAAATAAAATTCATATTACTTATGAAGAAAGGGTATTATGGAACCAAACTCTCTTCTCCATAATAATCAGGCAATTAACAAATATAGAAGGAGCATACAGAATTAATTACAAGTCCGATTACTGGTTATTAGCTACTCATTCCAAAAAAGAAATACCCATGGACGAATCAATGCAAGAAATATTTTATGAGTATCAGAAAAAATTTCTTGAATTAAAAATTCCCAATCTCGACAAGCAGTCAAAATTAATTTTATGTCAAAGAAGCCAGAATTATCTAGAGCATTCATGTGAAGTATGCAGACTAATGGAAGAAGAATCTAACCACAGTGAAGTAGACGAAACCCCACTAGTTGAATAAAAACAAAGAAGATGTAGACACATGTAATAATCTGTCTAAAAGACAAGGATACCCATCTTATCCTATCTTTTTACTTTTCTTTTATTTTTTGTCGTAATGTATAATTATTAGATTATAATAACTGGCATTTTCTGGTATGTTTTCTTTTTACCAGTTTTATATGTAATTTTATTGTGTATATAAGGGAGCTAAGACCCTTATTCTTGGCAGAGCTTTTTCAGATAAATAAACTTTAGTTTATTTAAAACCTTTGAGTGCTAACTCTGGAGAGGTTAGCTCAGGAAAATACCTGTGAGAATATTCAAAGTATTTTAAAATCAAACAGAAAATTCATAAAATATCGGTGTTATCAATCAATACTTAAGAAAGCAATCTCTACCTTCCACAAGCCATCAGGTATATTCAATTATGTTCAAATTTTGATTATTATTTATGTCTAAATTTCAATTATTATTTAAATTTATTGTCAATAAATTATTAGTAATAGCCGCAGAATTCAGGTTTAAGTACTACAAATTAATAAATACAAGAATACATCCAATGGTTAAATTTAAGGGCAAACTTTAAAAAATTATCATGTACTTTTAGTCATTTGTAAAATAGGGTTTGAGGAATTTTTTTGCAAAACAGGGTATCTGGTTTAAAATAATTTGCAAATAAAGGATTCTCAATATTAGATTATGTCACAAAAATGGGTAATCTTGTTCGTTTTTATCTGAATTTTGGCAGGATGGTTATTAAAAATACAATACACATAAGTAAAAAAATTTTGAAATTTTTGAATAGTACAAATATTTTTTAAAATTAAATTATTATGATGAACTTTAACAAATCATAAAAAAATAAAAAAAAAATTATCCAAAATTATTCAAATCCTGACGTATAATTTTTTAATAATAAGGTTAATTATTAGGATGTTGAATTGTTTAAAATATTCAATGTAACCTATTATTCTAAAACCATAGGCCCTATTTTGCAAATAATTTGAAACCACATACCCTGTTTTGCAAAAAAAAATCCTTAAACCCCATTTTATAAATGACTGAAACCATATAGTATTTTTTTTTACGTTTGCCCTAAATTTAAAACACAGTAAATAAATGATGTTTTAAATTGTTACACTATTTGATTTATAAAGCCATTATTTTAGACTTCAGTGTTGTTGGATCATATTTCTTATCACTCATTCAATATTAATGGAGGACAAATTACTAATTATATTATTATTATTATTATTATTATTATTATTATTATTATTATTATTATTATTATTATCCCTTGAAAATTATGGGTTAGGCATGCCTAGTCACCTACAAATATGGTAAACGAAATTTAGAGAAATTTTGCCTCCGTACTAGTACTAGAAATCGTGGCACCGCCATTGTCGACATTTGTTATGGAACTCTTTTATGAAAATAGATTCTCAGCAGTTTGCAAATGTGGACAAAAGTTACACAAATAAGATTCATCAAATGCATGAATCTAATTTTTCCAATAAAAAATACATTTTTATGAGAAGATGGGTAATTAAAGGGGAATAGGATCCTAAAATTTTAATAATTGCCCTTGAATAGAGGACAAAGATCTAAATACAAACTAAGATTACAAAAGGAAAAAAGTTAGGATTCACATATGCATTTGAGAAAGAGTAAATAAAAGATGAGTTAACAGTACAAAAGTAAATGGATTGGATATGAAGCGGATTTGAATTAATTCATTTTAAATTCAATTTTATTAATCTATATCCATATCCGCTCCACATCCATTGAATTTTAAATTTTGATATCCTTATTTATATCCTAAAATGTGGATATGGATATAGATTCTAAACGGATATTTATATTTAATATCATTATTATGTTTTGGTGAAAATACATTTCGAGACCTGGTTTCGTAAAAAATAGAAAACTCCCAAAAAATTATAGAAAATAAAGAAAATAAATGCGGTACAAGAAATTCTCATGAAATGTTTTTTTAATGGCCCGAAAATGTAAAAATAAATTTCGGGCCCGGTTTCGTAAACAATCGAAGATTATGGAAAATCCGGAAAATAAAGAAAATAAATGTGGTGCAAGAAATTTTCAGAAAATGTTTTTGGAAGGGCCCGAAAATGTGAAAATAAGTTCCGGGCCCCGGTTTCGTAAAAAATTAAAATATCCAAAAAAATTGTGAAAAATCCGGAAAATAAAGAAAATAAATGTGGTGCTAGAAATTGTCAGAAAATGTTTTTGGAAGGGTTTGGAAATGTGAAAATACGTTTTGGGGCCCATTTCCGGGCCCAGTTTCGTAAAAAATTAAGGAAAATCTCGAAAAAAATTATGGAAAATCCAGAAAATAAAGAAAAAAATGTGGTGGAAGAAATTTTCAGAAAATGTTTTTGGAAGGGCCCGAAAATGTGAAAATACGTTTCGGGGCCTAGTTTCAAAAAAATTCGAAAACTCCCAAAAAATTATGGAAAATCCGGAAAATAAAGAAAATAAATGCAGTGCAAGAAATTTTCAGAAAATGTTTTTGGAAGGGCTCGGAAATGTGAAAATACGTTTCGATGCCCGGTTTCGTAAAATATCGAAAATTCCGAAAAAAATTATGGAAAATCCGAAAAATAAAGAAAATCAATGTGGTGCAAGAAATTTTCAAAAAATGTTTGTGGAAGGGCTCGAAAATGTGAAAATAAGTTCCGGGGCCCGGTTTCATAAAAAATTGAAAACTCTCAGAAAATTATGGAAAATCCGAAAAATAAAGAAAATTAATGTGTTGCAAGAAGTTTTTAGAAAACATTTTTGGAAGGGCCCGGAAATATGAAAATACGTTTTGTGGCCCAGTTTCATAAAAAAATCGAAAACTCTCAAAAAATTATGGAATATCCAGAAAATAAAGAAAATAAATGTGGTGCAAGAAATTTAAAAAAAAAAATTAGATTAGAAAAAATATTTAGATTTTGTATAAATAAGCCAAAATCCAAATCCAAATCCATTACTATATCCAAATTCAAATTCAAATTCAAATTCATTTTGTTAAATCAAAATTCAATCAATATCCTATAAATTTGAAAACAAAAGAATTTGGTTATTGTAAAATGGATTTGGATTTAAGGATATAGATTATATTCAATATCCATTGTGATTTCTACTTAACATTAGACATAAAATTCTCATTCATTTGAGATCAATCACTATAATTCTTTCAACTTTTCTCTACAGTTTAAACTAATATTTCGAATTTCAAATAATTTTTATAGGCCTAAACAACTTTTTTGAGATAAAAGAAGAGAATTCCGAGTCTTATTAAGGCTGGGATGGCAACTAGTTGAATTTGGACCCAATTCTCTCAGATTGGATCCGTTTTTAAAAGGTAGATCCAAATTCAACCTATAGATTCGACAGATTTGTAAAATTAAGATCCCAGTTCAATGTATCTCATGGGTTGATATATAAAACGAGTCCAAAACGGATCCATATAAAATTAAAAGAATATATACTTTATTTTATAATATTTTATAAATAATAATTAATGGATATATATATATTAAGGGTAAATTTAAAAAAAAAATTTGTGGTTTCACATTTATAAAATAGGGTCTGAGAATTTTTTTTACAAAATGAGGTATGTGATTTTAAAAAATTAGCAAAAAAAGGATAAAAAATATTTTTTTTGTTCAGAATAGTGATGTTACAAAATACATTTTAATCAATTCAACATTCTCATAATTCAATCTTATTATTTTCAAATTATACGTCATGATTTGAGTAAGTTTCTAAATTCTTTTTCATTTTTTATGCTTTTTAAAAGTTTAATATCACATTTCAACTAAAAAAATATGTGCACTATTAAAAATTTTAAAAATCACCACTGATGTGTTTTTCAATTTTATTAAACAATCCAAAAAAATTTGGATAAAAATGAAAAAGATTATTCATTGTCGTGACATAATTTAATATTGAGAATTCTTTGTTTGCTAATTTTTTGAAACTACATACCCTTTTTGCAGAAAAATATTTCTCTGATCCTATTTTGCAAATGAGTGAAACTATAAGATATTTTATGAAGTTTCCCCTAACATTAATGCATGGATATATTGAGTTTTAAATAATTATTAGGAAATTGAAACGTTTTTGCAAATAAATAGTTATTATACTAGGTCTTTAATGTTTCCTAATACTAGTTAGAACATCTTTAGTAGATTGTCAATTTTAATAATAATTTTTTTATATGGGCAAGAATAGACAACTAACTAAAAATTTGTTCTACACTAGTTTATCTATTTTCTCTTTTCTATATGATGTGGCACACTAAATGTTGAACATTGTCTATATGATCTTTTACATGTAGACAATCAAATAGAATGCCAACTCATCAAATTAATTAATATTTTAATGTTGAACATTGAAACAAGTTGTAATTGAGTATTTTTTTATTTAATCACACAATTCTAAATGAAATAGACAATCTAGCGTAGCTCTTTTTTTATAGGCATTGTGTATTTTTAAAATTATTGACATGTCATCAATGTGAACTTCTATTTCATATGACACATAATCCTAGAATCCACTATCTACTAAAGTTGCTCTTATATAAGTCAATTTAGACCTTTCAACAATTCTCTTTTTATATGTCACTTTAGATTATCAATACACTTTTTTACCGTATGTTCTCTATTTTGCCCTAATATTGATTAGAAGAGATATTATATATTGTTGAAATTATAAGTTGGTAATTAATAAGAGAGTGATTTTAGTAGAAAAATAAATTAATATTTTTACTAGTATAATAAATGATCGGTTTTGATGATTCGGTTAAAAAAACTTATAAAAGTAGATGGAGAGAATAAATTGTAAATGTTCTTTTACCAAAATTAAGTTATTACTCTTATGATGTCATGTTATCCTCACATGTGTAATGGTTAGGAATAAAGTTATTCTTAATTAACATGTAAATTATTTATATCATATTTCAACTTCTTTCATTCAGTCATATTCATTTCATGGAATATTTATTTGGGCAAACCAAATGCCAGATAGTGAATTTAGTAATATTTAAATTAGTTATGACATCTAATTAACAAAACTTTTGATATTTCTTGAATTATATAAAATTATTTTTAAAAAATGGGCCCGGTTCTGAATCTAAATGTTAGACTCGGTATAAATCTACAATTTTTTTGAACCCGAATGTATATAGGGTTTAAAATTTTGGATCTAAATCCTAAAAAATGGATATGTATCCACAGATCTAGACCGTGTCCATGATCCAACGCCATCCTTATATTAAGGTTTTACGGACTATGATTCTCTAAGGTAACTTAATTTACTCTTGTAAACAAATGTATTATGCCATGGTTGTTCAGGATGTTATGTGGACATTCATTGCAGTGAAATCGAGCCATCTACTGGCCTCATTAAGGAAGCTACAGAATTATCTGTTTGTGAGGTTCTATTTGGTTGAAGGATATAAATTACGCACTCGCACATATCATTATGGAGTTGAACTGCAACACTTTGTTTGATGCTCTAATATAATCGGATTTGGTTTTTTTTTTTACTTTTCATCAGTTACTATGGATGTAAAGCTTTGTCTACTAGTTATGTGTCTTGTCTATTTAGCTTAGTTCCTAGAATTGATAAAAGAAATGATGTATCTGAATCACTTAAATATTCTTTTGATTTATGTGTATTTGCACGATTAGTTTGGAAAAAAAGTAGAAATATGCAATGATAAACAATTTTTATTGGAAACATTCCTCTTATGAATTCTTTTGAAACTTTTCTGATAAATGAAATATATAGAAATGTCATCAATCAAGTTAATATCGGAAAGTCCAAGAATTTATTACCGCTCAGTATTGGATCATTATAACGGAATTGGTCTATTGGGACTATAATATCATATTGGGCAATCAATGTTTTGGCGCGTGCAGTCTTTTTTAAGTCTATAACTAGTGCATGGTTATCTAATCCCCCAGTTCTTCGGTTGATGAATTAGTATATATTTTCTTTTTCCTTAAAAAAAAGTTGGAAAGAGATAGAAGGAAAGAAAGTGAGAAAAACATGTAGAGAAATATGTATTATATATTCATTCGTCCAAAATTAATATATAAAATAATTTTAGAAAATTTAAATTCATTTCAATTATTTAAAAGTTTTATTCAAAAGTTTTACGAAGTTTTTTCCAAACTATCGAGATTTCAAATCCACTCAAAATCCAATAACATGTTGGAGGTTGTCTATGACAAGTGTGGTGACGTTGTTGTTGTAGCTAGGCAGCATATAGCTCTACCTAGCTCCCATTATATATATATATAGCCCCACACTTAGGTTATATATTTAACTTGTAAACCATGGATATAAATGGTTCTATCAAAAAAACCAAACCAATATATATATCACCATCTGTCTCTGCTCTCTCATATTAATGTTGATCCTTTAGCTCCGAACCTTTTGCTCATCTTACGGTTTTACTCTCAATCCAACAGTCAGAGAATACTCATCCAAATCGAAGAAAAATCTTCATAAACAAATTACTCATTCTTACTAGTGGATAAGACCCTCCATTTTTCTAGGATTTCCAATCTCTCTCGATCTCCTTCATAAATTGTTCTTCTTTTTTTGTTCAGGAATGTGTTTTCCTTTTCACTTTTGAACTCAATTTCCACTCTTTCATTCTGTTTTTGTTTCCTTTTCTGTCTCCGAGACCTGAACTCACGTTATCCGGTACTGCAATTTTGATGGACTTCCTCAAAGAGATACATGGCAAAACTGCTCATGATCCTTTATTCATTAAAAAGATGGACAAATCCTGTCCACGGTGTGTTTGTGTCGCCGGACCGGTGATTGTGGGGGCCGGGCCCTCGGGTTTGGCGGTTGCCGCTTGTCTTAAAGAACGAGGAGTTCCATGTACAGTTATAGAGAGATCCAATTGCATAGCTTCGTTATGGCAATTAAAGACTTATGATCGTCTTCGTCTTCACTTGCCTAAGCAATTCTGTGAGCTGCCGTTGATGGGTTTTCCGGCGAATTTCCCGACTTATCCAACTAAGCAACAATTCATTGATTACTTGGAAAAATATGCCGAGAATTTCGATATTAGGCCTCGGTTCAATGAGACAGTAGCAAGTGCTGAATATGATGGAGTTCTTGGGCTTTGGAGGGTGAAAACGGTGGGCCCCAAGAAAGACGAGGAGACTGAGTATGTCAGCCGGTGGCTGGTGGTGGCCACCGGAGAGAATGCGGAGGCGTTGGTGCCGGAGATAGAAGGAATGGGAGATTTTGGAGGGGATATAAGGCATACAAGTATGTATAAAAGTGGGGAGGATTATAGAGGGAAAAAAGTATTAGTAGTTGGATGTGGAAATTCAGGCATGGAAGTTTGTTTAGATCTATGCAATCATAGTGCTCAGCCTTCACTTGTGGTCAGAGATACGGTAACTTTTTTTTTTCTCTTTTCAATTTTTTCACTTTTGGATTCGAGAAGGAAAAACAAGGTAGATTTCACACGAAATTTTATATAGATTCCGGCATTCTACGATGAAAAAGTATCAAATAAGAAATTTTATATGAATCCTGACATTTCACGGTGAAAAAGTATTAATTCATACATTAATTGACACATGTTCCACTAATTAATAAAGTGAAGTTTAAAAAGGTGATAAAGTGAATGTAATGGTACAAATGTCAATTGATCTATGAAATGACCAGAACATATATAAAAGAAAAAATATAAAAAACAACTATTTTGACAAAACATAAAAATCGAATCTAAGATATTGTTTAGGAGAAAAAAGAGCCATCAATTACTCTAACCAACGGTTTTGAGTTCTAGAGGTCTTATCGGTTCATCTATTAATTTGTTTAAATTTTTTTTTTAAAAAAAAGTAGGAAAATCTAGGTTCTTTTTACTCCTACAAATAAAACTATAAGCACGATAAAGCTATTGTTGATATCTGCTTTTTAGGTTTGAGATAGTGAGTTCAAGTTCCAACAGGAACTTGAATACTTGATGAGAGAAGAATTATAATTTAAAGATTATTATAAAACTACAAAAAAATTGCAAAAGAAACAAAAACAAAAAAGAATTAATAAAACTTTCACTTTCTTGGGATTCAAAAGCATGCGCAATATTGGTCAGGAGTGAATAATGTACTCCAATCTTGGTATAAATTGTCATAATAATTATCATGGATCTTTCCCTTTTTACCTTATGATAGTATTTAATTATTTTTAAAACAAACTAGGGCAACAAATTATTTTCTTTTCTTTTTTTTGGATTTTATAGTTTTAAAGGATTTTCTTTCACTGCTTAGACCACATTAAAAGGTTTTTACTCCCTCCACATTTTTACTTGGTTTAAAATTGTTGGTCTGATTAATTACATCCATGGTCCTTTAATTATGAAAAAAATTATTTAGTTTCAAAATTATAACATGATACATGTTGTGTTGATTATAGGTACATGTTTTACCTAGGGAAATGCTAGGTAAATCGACATTTGGGCTGTCGATGTGGTTACTAAAGTGGTTGCCGATTTGGGTTGTGGACGGGTTGCTGTTAATAGTGTCGAGAATATTGCTGGGAGACACGGGAAGATGGGGACTCGACCGGCCGCAATTAGGTCCCCTCCAGCTCAAAAACATCTCCGGCAAGACTCCTGTTCTAGATGTTGGTACTCTTGCAAAGATCAAAAGTGGGGACATTAAGGTACTTTAATCGTTTTCCTCTGTTGATTGATTACCTAGCTAGAGCATCAATTTTATTTGGAGAATATCACATCACTTTGAACTAGTTAAGGTTGCCACCTAGCTTAGTGCTCTATATGGATCCCCCATTTTCAGCGCGTCCCTTTATGTCCCCCCTTCTTTCTTTTCTACAAAACCCCTTGTATGGCCGAAACCATAGCTCGATTTTAGGGTTTTGTTGGCAAATCTGTTGGTAATTCCGTTGACAAGTTTTGAGTCATCGGTATTTACTTAAAATGACTTGGAGTTTCTATCAGGCGAGCAATATTGAGCTCTTTTGTTTACTTAATTTGAAAATTATTTTTTGGTAGACTATGCCCAAAGTTGGTGCTTATTTCCTTTTTCTAAAGGTTTAGTTAAATGCACTTTTTTTCTGTACTCTTGAAATTATCTATTTGGTGTATGATATATTAAATTATTGTCTACTTGGTGTTTGACTTATGCAATTTTAGTATGACAATTTAACGGACCATAAGTATTGACAAGTTTATGCATGGTCAGCAAAATATGTGCATGCTCCAAATGATGGTATTGGTATTTTTTGTGTTGTTAGATAGCTAATGTATTAAAATTGAATATGTTTTACGTCAAATAGGTAAAAAAATAGATATATCAGACAACAAATAGATGAAAATTAAATATGACATGATTTAAATAGACAAATTCAATAGGTCAAATATCAAAAAAGAATTTGAATTATTCAACATGACTCGGAAAAGTATTTAATTGAGGACATAAATTCCCGTAAGTAAGTTATAATGGCTCCATGTTGCCTTTATAGTAAAAAATAGTTCATTTTCACCTTCACAATTCAAACAAAAAAATTCTGAGATGGAGTATAACTGTGTAGGTATGTCCAAGCATCAAAAGGTTGAAAAGGCATACAGTAGAGTTTATCAATGGAGAAATAGAAAATTTTGATGCCATTATCTTAGCAACTGGCTACAAAAGCAATGTGCCATCTTGGCTAAAGGTACATATATATATATATATATATATATATATATATATATATATATATATATATATATATATATAGCTTTCATTTCTTTTTTTCAATACATATATCTTTATCCTAAGGATATGATAAATAATATTGTAATTTATTTAATTTTTATTTTTTTTGATAAATAATATTAAAATGAAAATGGCAGGAAGGAGGCATGTTCTCAGAAGAAAATGGGTTACCAAGAAAAGCATTTCCAAATGGGTGGAAAGGAGAAAGTGGATTATATGCAGTGGGCTTCACTAAACGTGGCATTCTTGGTGCTTCCATTGATGCTCTCAAAATTGCTCAACATATCCAACTTTCTTGGTTTTCTCAAGCTAAACATTCTTTTAAATCTCTTTTATCTCATCAATTACCTACCTAATTTTATCATATATATTTTTTTTTCAATTTTTGGGTTAGATTTATATAAATATATTAGGTTTATATATTAATTCAGAGATTTTATTTGAGTTTTAGGATGTTGTTGGTTGGAGGGTTTTTCTTGTGCTCCTCCAATTGCAGAAAATTCCAAAAAAAAAATAGATGGATTGAAATTGGAATTATATTCAAATTTGTGAGATTGTGAATTTGAATTCCAATCAAGTCTTTTGAATGATAAGAAAATAAATTGACACAAAATGGGAAGCAGAAAAGAAATTGAAGAACTGTTTGTTGGTGTGGATTGTTAGGGGACCTCTGCTATTTGTACATCTTGTACATTATTTTTTTTCTCTAACAAGGTATGACTTTTTATAGAGGGAAAATTTTGAAAGATGAATGAGATTTTAGGGGTTTTTTTTTAATATATTGTGTTTAAATTAACTAATTTTTGTTTTTATATATGGTTTTTAAGATGTGAATGTTGCCCTTTTTTTTATCTCTTTTGTTGAGCTTTATATTTTATGGCCACTTGTGAAGAAAAATGACTTCTAATTAAAGGAATCCTTACTTAAAGATTGTAGCTTATAATTTTTTTAGGTTCTTGCTATTTAATTTTGTTCATTTTTATTTTGATATTGTATTTGCAAGGACCACTACAATGAGTTTTTAGTAAAAGTTATTAGGTTATTTAATATTCCATTCAAACATAAAAAAATAACTAAAATTTTGAATCTCTTTTCCTAAGATAACAACATAAAATTTGGAAGATGATCTTTTTCTGAGACAACATAAAATTTGAAAAGAAATAACCACAAACCGACTCTAAGTAAATAAAAGACTAAAATGACTGTAGCTTTCAAATATCTAAAGCCATGTTTTTTTTAACTTCTGAAAGTTGAACTGAACTAAAGTTGGCTGAATTGAACTGAACTGAGCTGAACTTATTTTAGTGTAAATTTATAACTACGCATAACTGAACTGAACTGAATTGACTTGCAGTCGAATAGAACAAGGCCTGAATAATGCCAAAAGTTTGAACAAATAACAAATTTCAAATTCAAAAGTCTTTTCCATATTACATATTGTGTTTGTTTGTCCAGCTTTATTGCACTATATGCTACAAAAGGAGAATCATATTTGGTAAAAGTAAATTACATGTAAATGTGGAAACAAACGGTTGTTTTTAGGGTAAATTGTTAAACTTAAAATAGGCAGGCAGGCAAGTTGTGACAAATGATGTGCTTCAAATTAAATCTTGTTAACCTAAAAAGCACCTTTAAAATCAGACCCACCACAAATCACACCCTTTTAATCAACCTCAACCTCAACCACTTAACTTTGTTTTTAATACTTACAAATCTTTTAGATTTTCTCCAAATCTCTCGCACAATCAATCCCAACTAATTCATATTCATTTACAAATTCACAAATAAAATTAAAAAAAAATGATGGCTTTTCCTTTTTCTTATAAATACAACAAATTTTGAGTAGCCCACATTGAATGACAAGTAATCCGTTCAGAATAACAGCTTGGTGATATATTCAAATCCAACACTAATCGATATCTTATTTCGGTAAAGCTGTATGTATCATGTTAAATTATCAATTAGGCAATGCTAATTATAGAAACAATATAATAAAGCTAGATCATTGAGATCAAATCGATATTATAGCCCTAAAAAATTCAAAAAGTACCATAAAATTTATGTACTTCGTAGTGTCCTTTTCATCAATTATAGTCTGGAATATGATTAGAATACATTGAAACCATTAAATGTTCTTTTGATGTAAGGAAATGAAAATATAAAAAAATAAATAGTTATCTCTTCTTAGGCTCTGTTCTTTTGGACTGAAGTGAATAGACCTGAACTGAATTTATTAATTATACATATTAATAAATCTGAATCATTATTAAAATAAATACTAATAATAATTAAAATAATGATATTAAATAATATTAATTCATTAAATATATATAATAATAAAATGAATAATACTAATAAGTTAATGAATATAATAGCATCTAGTTTCAATACCTAACCTCTACAAAATCTCCATAATTATTCAAAAAAAAAGTTTCAATAAACAAATTTAATTGAATATTCATTTATAATAAATATAAATATAAATATTTAGTAGTAATAAATTATAATAGATAGTTATTAATAATTATAATAATATTTGATGATAAATAAGGTAATTATCAAAACTATTTTAAACAATATTTAATAATAAAAAAATAATTCTTATACTTATTATCAAATGATCAATTTTTTTAATAATTATAATTAATTATTACAATTACAAGTAAATACTAATTGTAATTAAAAACTATTTGAATAAGAATTATTATTTGCTATTATTTAACTTATATTATTTATTTACAATAATATTTGAGCTCATTTCATTTCCTTTAACTATATGTTTTAATGAGATGATTAACAATAATATATAATTTTGTAAACATGATATTGTATATATCTCCTAATGAACATGATATTGAGGAAAAAATAAACTTTACATCTATTATAAAACATGTTTCATTTCCACTTTATATATGATCTTTTTTATAAGAATTCTAAGCAAATCAATTGGGAAGAACCAAGACAAAATATGATTTTATTTTTTACTATTTTTGTATCTTGAGAAGAATCCTTAAATAAATTAAAATATCAAGTCAAATCATGATGAAAATAAATTAGGAGAAATTAGAATTTCATTATATGGAAAACTAATATTGTTAATTATTATTGTATAAATCTCATGTAGATTGTAGTACATATTATACATGATATTGTGGAGAAAAATACAATTGACATTTATTTAATTACCATGTACTGATTTTACTAAATTTGAATATTGTAACTAATTTATAAATTATAAAAAATATTATTTGATATTATAATTATAATTAACAAAATTCAAATATATTAGCAATGATAATTAATAATATTTTTCACTATTATTAATAACTATTATCATAATAATAAAAATAATAATAATTATTATAATTATTTTGTAATAATTTAATATTACTTGTCTTATAAATATCATATTAATAAGCTATATTTATTATAAATTACATTATTTAATTATTAATTTTTTTATATAAATAATTTTTATTGTTATTTATTATTATAATCAATTATTATTATTAAATTAGAATAATAATTTTTATTAATTTTATTTATTAATTAGGATTATTCACTATTTATATTAATAATAATGTCAAAGATTGAACTTAACTGAACTGAATAGAACAGAACAGAATTGAATTTAACTTAACTACATTGCAGTCCAAAAGAATAGAGCATTAATTTCAAATAACATTGAAACTATATAAATTGATAAAATATCTCAATAACATTTAATACATTGAAAATCATAAATATTATTTTGGAAACAAATAAAAATAAAAGATACAAATGGTAAATGTTTATTTCTTTCTGTAAAATTATATGTGAAAAAAATAATAGTTTAAGCTAATATTTTTTTACCATATTAAGTATTTAAAAAGTTAAAAACATTAAATGAATCACAAATTATTTTCCATACGAAATGAATTATTTATGTAAATTTTTAACTAACTCTAAATTTGAATTAGATAAAATTTGGGTTTTGACCGGTTCGTCAGTTTTCCTTGTTCAAATGATAAAGGCCTATTTCATCAAACCGTTGTTTTCTATCAATCAGACCAGACACATTGTCAATTCCCAGTTTTTTCAGTTGAACCAACTATAATCTAGCCTGGTTTTGATAACATGCCAATACACTTGTTGTCACATGTATTTGACATCGGCCCTACTGCTATGCTAAAATCACATTGTTTTTATTAGGCCAAATGCATTAAGACTCTCTTGAACTTAACTCTTTTTACAAATATTATCTGAAACTTTCAAAAGTTTTAATTAACCCATTTAACTTGATAATAGTGTACCAATTTGCCCCTTCCACTCCACGTGTCAACTTCTTGTTGGAGAGAGAAAAATTAGAAAAATGACATTTTTAAAAAGTCAAACCAATTAGAATCTGACATGTAGCGTTGATTAGACAAATCGGTACATTACCATGTTTAGGAGGTTAATTAAAACTTTAGAAAGTTCAGGGTGACATTCGATAAAAATTACCAAATTTAAGGGGTCTTTACGCTAATCTCATGAAACCTAACAACAATGCATCAATTAACCACCTAGTTCTAACGTGGCACAGTGCAAGTGAATTTGAAAAAAAGGATGTTAGATATTAAATAACTTTTTTTTCTGAAAGTTTCACAATCTAGCTTACATTAAATAACCTTACGCCTTATTTGACTTAAACATACTATCTTTAAGGATTATAAATTTTTTATAACTTTTAATTTAAGACAATCACCTCAATTTTTTTATAAACATGTATTTTAAAGAGGTTAAATATCGAATTCAGAACCTCCCACCTTCTATTGAAAGGTATGTCAATTAATTTCAACTTGGAGTTAAATATTAAGTAATTAATTAGTTAGTGGTAACATTAAAAAAGAATGAAACACTAGGAAACTTAACAAATAGTTAGACGTTAAATAAAAAAATTTATATTGCACTAGCAATCTCTCTTTCTATTTATGCATATCCAAACTTTCTCCGAACCGTTAACAGTTTTAATTAACATGAATTCACAATAGAAATTCCATGGATTCGAGAAATGGAGGGGGTGAAACAGATATGAAACTCTTTTGTTTGTGGCTTGTGTCAAATTATTATTGGTTTGACTTTTTTAATTTTTGACATACGTTAAATTCTCATTGGTTTGACTTTTTAAATTTGTTACGTGACATGTATGTTGTACACTCTCTGAAATGCTACAAGTTTAGTTGCATTTAGGGTCAGGGAAAAGTAATACATTCATAGGAACATTGTATTAATGACTAAATAAATGAATAAATAAATTTTAGACAGTTTACCCTTCGGTAGCTGATTTAATGGTGTTAGCTGAAATCTCTTGACTTAAATATCTTTTTAAGTAATGTTTTATTCATCTAACACCTGACCCACTCTACCTCGCTTGTGTGGGATTCTTATTAGGTATCTGGGTAATGTTGTTGTTGTTGTTGTTGTTGTTGTTGAACCCAGCATAAGTCTAGACTGACTCAGTGGATGACTCAGTTGTGCTTAAGGTTTTGATCATATCAATTAAGTTAAGTTTGAGTTAATTAAATCAATAATGATGTTAAAATTTTTTGTCTATGGTTATATGTGAGTTATTGAATTCAAGGGTAGAATTTCAAGTCTCCGCTGACCTAGCTATTTAGTTTTAACTCTGAGTTGTTTTGAGCTGAGCTGTGTTCTTAGTTCACTGACTAAGCATTGTTCACTTAGCGCTCGATATTTAGATTATGCCTCAGCTGTGTTTATTGTTTATTCATTTCGCTGAGTTACTTCTGTTTCCAGTAACGCTGACCATTCCATTTAAGGAAAAATGGAATCTTACTTTTTGTCCTGTTACTTTTACAGACATTAATGAAAGACGTCATACAAATGACCAAAGGAATTAATGACACGACAAAGACAAAAAGCCCAGCGCTGTTAAAGACAAAGTTTGTTCGGAGAAAAGCTGGAAGAAGACAAAGTCAAATTGGATTGAAGCAGCGCGTATCTCCTGCAAATGCGTGACTCCGCAAGTTTGCCAGATTACCCAAAGAAATGGGAAGATGACACGTAGCAAGTCAGCGCAAGCTCTCTCTAACGGATTTCTGGCATCAAACGACAGAATAATCAAATTTGAAGCTCTAGTTCAATCTGTCTCTTAACGGATTGATTTCTATCTCACAACTGTGTGATTCTATCTCCCAACAGATTGATTTGAAGAAGCAATGGGTGAATAGCTAAGCTGTCAAATTGCAGAAGATGCCAAGGCAAGTTCAACAGGTACATTATTGATTTCAACTATAAAAGGAGCAAGTAGGCAAGTATTAGAACTCAGAGAATACACCTGAATTTCAAAGAAGCCAAATCTTTGTTAAATTCCAAGCTTTACAGAAATTCAATCAAGACAACACTACTCAGCGAGAATCTGCTTTACAACAAGAGAGAATAGAATATATCGATAGAACTGTTATATCTGATTATTGTAATTGGATCAACATTTTTATAAGTTGAATCCAGATCTTGTTTAAAACTCTATTGAGTTGATGGTAGAAGAGGGTATTCTACTCAGTGCGTGAGTGATTACAAATAAGAGGGTACTCAGTTGTAATTGGAAAACTCTGTGAAAGGCTTCACCGCCTAGGTTAAAGGAGTTAAGATTAGTGGATTAAAGCCAAGACACTCTGTTGGGATTGGATGCAAGAACAAGTTGACAAACCAGTATAAAATCTCTGTTTCTTTACTTAGTGTTGAAGTTTTACTTAGTTTTTGTTCAGCCCATTGACTAACTCAACGAGGATTCATTATCGCAAAAAAGTTACCTATTTTATTCTAGCGAGTCATTCACCCCCCCTCTAACTCACTGAGTGTGTGCATAGGGACCAATAAGTGGTATCAGAGCAAGTTTTCATTTTAAAAATCTTACAATCTTGAGAGAAAGACCATGGCATATAAAGAAGGAGAATCCAGTGGAAAGGTCCAAGCATACATTCTTCCTGAAGGCATGTCAGTCACCAGGCCTTCCATGTTCAATGGAGAGCACTACACTTATTGGAAGAACAGAATGAAGGATTTCATTCAGTCTCAAAGTATGTTTGCTTGGTTGGCTATTGTTGAAGGGCCATTTGTTCCATCCATTGTGAAGAATAGAGTTAGAGTTGATAAGTACTCTGATGAATAGGGCAGTCAAGACCTGATCAGACTTAAAGAAAATGCAGCTACTATCAACTATCTTCACTGTGCTCTTGATGCAACTGAGTTCAATTGAGTATCTGGATGTGAAATTGCAAAAGAGATCTAGAAGAAGTTGGAAATAACTTATGAAGGTACTGACAAGGTCAAGGAGTCTAAAATCAACATTCTCATAAAAGATTATGAGATGTTTAATATGCAACCCAAGGAGGAAATCTCTAACATAAACACTAGATTCATGAACATTGTTAGTGAGCTAAAAAGACTTGGCAAGAACTTCATTGAAGAGCAGACTATCAAAAAGATTCTAAGAAGTCTAACACAGGAATTGGATGCAAAGAATATTGCTATTGAAGAACCTCATGATTTGAAGCCTTACAAGTTTGATAAGCTGATGGGAACTTTGCTAACTCATGAGATGTCACTCAAGAAATATGAGGATGAGTCTAAGAAGTTCAAGCACAAGGAAAGAGAAAGCTCCAGTAGAGCTGTTGTTCTAAAGGCTGATGATTCCTCTGAGGAAGACTATCCAGAGGAAAGAATAGAATAGATAGCCTTCATGACCATAAATTCTAAAGATTCTTGAAGAGAGATAGGAATTTTAATAGGTTCAAGAAGCCCAACTAGTACAAGAAAGGTGCTGATGAAAAACCACACAAAGAGCATAGCAAAGATATCAAGTGTTTTGAATGTGGTGAGAAATGTCATATTCAATCCAATAGTCCTAAAGCCAAGAAGGACAAGTTCAAGAAGAAGATAGATAAGAAGGCTCTTGCCGCAACATGGAGTGACTCTGAGTAGGAATCATCTTCTTATGATGAGGAACCATAAGATTTGACAAATGTGTGTTTCATGGCTACTGATGATCAGCTCGGTGGAAATGCAGTATCAGCTGACCAACCAACAACTTTCGCTGCTAACCAGTCAGCTGATAGGAGAAAAGACAAAGGAAAACACTCTAAGGTAAATTCTAAACCCCCTTTGTCATCAGATGAACTTGCTGTAGTACTTAATGATGTTATTAACATGACTAAGAAGTTAGCCAAGTACATCAAAGTACTCTAGAGGAGGTGTGATGATCTAGAGGACTGTAACTCCTCTACCTCACTTTACATCTTATACCTTATGGAAAAAGCTAAGTACCATATGGGATATAACACCAAGCTCATTAAGCAAATGAAGGAGTTAGCTGCTGAATTAACAGTTTTCAAAAAGGTGTGGGTCCCTCCTTAACCAAATAGGAATACTTGAAGTAACTACACTCACCACTCTAAGAAGGTTTCTAAAAAGAGTAAAGTGAGCAGGCCTAATCCTAAGGCCGCATGTAATTTTATGGTAAATCAGGACATGCAACTGTCATGTGTAGACAAAAAAATGGTTACCATGATGAGCATGACTGGTCTAGGATTAACACCACTAACAAGGGAGGATCCAACCAATAAAAGGCATGGGTACCTAAGAAAACTTAACTGTTTCACAGGTGAGCCTGAGATCCACTGATGATAGAAGAATGTGGTATTTGAATAGTGGATGATCGAGGCATATGATAGGTGATGAAAGCCAATTCATCATACTGGTGCGAAAAAGGAATGGAAGTGTCCGTTTTGGAGACAAGCAAAAGTAAAAGATTGTTAGTAATGGCACTGTGGGAGTCAAGCCCTCAATTGAAAATGTGTATCTAGTGAAAGGCCTAAAATTTAACTTGCTAAGCGTTGATCAACATGTGACAAAGGCAAGAAAGTTATTTTTGACTCAGCGGGTTGCTTAGTTATTGATGGTAACTCTGACCAAACTATTCTTTATGCTCCTAGAATTAATAGTTTTTATATGATTGATTTGTCCCTTGGCTCCAATGATATATGCTTAGTTTCTAAGGAGGAAAACTCATGGCTATAGCACAAAAGGTTAGGGCGTATCAATATGACCAATCTGTCCAAATCACCCAGAAATGAACTATATCCCTATGGATTACCCAATCTAGCCTTTGAAAAAGATAGACTTTGCTCAGCATGCTAACTTTGGAAACAATTTAGGAAGACCTTTAAATTATTAGCTGATATATCTTCTTCTCGTCCCATTGATCTTCTATAGATTGATTTATCTGGGCCAGTTTTGCCAATAAGTCTAGGTGGAATAAAATACACCCTTGTGATTGTAGATGATCTGACTAGGTTCACTTGGATTGTCTTGCTTTCCAGGAAAGATGAAACATTTAAATCATTCTTTAGGTTGGATACCTAGATCATGAATGAAAATGACCTTAAAATTAATGAAGTCTATAGTGACCATGGAAGAGAATTCCAAAACATGCAGTTTGAGGAATTCTGTTCTAAGTATGGTATTGACCATAATTTTTCTGCCCCTCATACATCTCAGCAGAATGGTATTATTGTAGAGATGGGTCATTCTATGCTGAGTGATAACAACCTAAAAAAGTATTTTTGGGGAGAATCTATTAACATAGCCTGTTATATTCTAAATAAGATTTTAATTCGCCTAGTTTTGAAAAAAACTCCTTATGAACTTAGGAAGGGGCACAAGCCTAAGGTTGGTCATCTCAAGGCCTTTCATTGTAGATGCTTCATATTAAATACTAAAGACCAATTGGCTAAATTTGATCCCAAGGCTGATGAATGAATCTTTCTAGGTTACTCAACTCACAGTAGGGCATACAGAGTGTATGTCAAGAGAATTGGCACTTTAGAGGAGTTCATACATGTAGATTTTGATGAACTAACAATGTAGGTAGAGAAGCCAGTGATGATGAAAAGGAACAAGATCAAGTCAATGGATCAGTCAGTTAACCCATTATAAATCCTAATCCAATTCTAGGAAAAGAAGATTATGAAGTTGACTTGGACAAATCCATCAACTTTGGTGATGATAATGATGCTCAACTAATATCAGTAGCTTAGTGAGATGATCCTAATCTATCAAAGGAAATCAGAGGAAGGAGAGATCACCCAGTTTGAGAAGATCCTTGATAGTGTGCAAAATCCAATACTGACCAGAGGTCAGCTGAACTGAATGATGAGCCACTAAAATTTTATCTCATTGATTGAACCTAAGAAGTCTGAAGTTGCTGAGTTTGATGATAACTGGATGATTGCAATGCAAGAAGAGCTAGACCAATTTAGAAGAAATGAAATTTGGGTTTTGGTTGAAAAGCCTAGAGGCAAGTTAATCATTAGCACCAAATGGGTTTTCAAGGACAAGCTAGATGAAGCTGGTAATCTTGTCATAAATAAGGCTAGACTAGTTTCTCAAGGCTACAATCAACAGGAAGGCATTGAATATGGTGAAACCTTCGCACCAGTAGCAAGACTTGAAGCCATAATAATTCTCTACGCTTTTGCATCTCATATGAACTTCAAGTTGTTTCAAATGGATGTCAAGAGTGCATTTCTCAATGGTTACATTCAAGAAGAAGTCTATGTCAGACAACCCCCAGGCTTTGAAGATTCAAAGCATCTAGATCATGTCTTGAATTTGAATAAGGCTCTTTACGGATTAAAACAAGCTCCAAGAGCTTGGTATGAAAGACTGACTAACTTTTTACTCAGTAAAGGTTATGTTAGAGGAAAGGCAGATACAACCTTTTTCATTAAGAGAAAGCATCAAGATGTATTGCTAGTCCAAATCTATATTGATGACATCATTTTTGGAGCAACTGATGAAAAATTATATAAAGAGTTCAGCCAGCAGATGAAGACAGAGTTTGAAATGTCAATGATGGGAGAGCTTAATTTATTTCTTGGTGTACAAATCAAGCAAGGCGATGATGGAATTTTTATTAGTCAAGTAAAGTATGCCAAGGAAGTACTCAAGAAGTTTGGCATGGATAAAGCAACGCCAATGTCAACATCCATGGCCGCTGATACTATTCTGAGTAAAGATGAGGAAGGTAAACATGTAGAGAAAAAGCTCTACAGAGGTATTATTGGTTCTCTACTTTACTTAACTGCTAGTAGGCTTGACATTCAATATGCTGTATGTTATTGTGCTAGATATCAAGCTGACCCTATAGAATCTCACTTAGCTACTATTAAAAGAATTCTCAGGTATTTGCTAGGCTATATAGATGCAGGTTTATGGTATTTAAGTAATGCAGATTTCACTTTGAGAGGATACAAAGATGTTGACTATGGAAGAGATAAACTAGAAAGGAAAAGTACCACTGGAGGATGTAATTTCCTTGGTGATTGTCTAGTAATATAGTGTAGCAAAAAGCAAACTTCTGAGGCATTGAGTACAGTTGAGGCTGAGTATATGGCTGCAGGAAGTTGTGTAGCATAACTGCTATGGATTAAGCAATAATTGGAAGATTATGGTATAAAGTCAGAGTGCCTTGAAGTCATGTGTGACAATAAGAGTGAAATTGAACTATCCATAAATTTAACTCAACATAGCAGGATGAAGCTGTTGGTTCCTATGAGGGTCTTTATAAGGTCAGAGGGGGGTGAATGACCCTTTTTCGCAGAATAAATAGACTTTAAAAAGTCTTGGTGTAGTGTGTTTGATTATGATTGGGATGATAGATCCGGATGATGCAGTTTTGACAATATAATGCAAAAATTAAAGAGTAAGAAAATAAAACAAGATTATTTTATCCGGGTTCGGCCTCGCCTACTCCAGTCCCCTGAGTTTCCTTCTCCCGAGATTTTCACTAGTGGATTCCTTTCCAACTGGCAAGAATTAAGCCTTACAATTTGTCTTCGGATGGTAACTCCTTCCGGATGCAGGATATACCACTAGAAGCACCTACTCCTAGCTAAGTCCTTTAGTCTTTAGTAGGATATACCACTTAGCCTTCTACCTCGAATCTAAGCTGAGTCCTACATGGAGATCCCACTCAAACCACCTACTTCAAGTCGTATCCCAAGTAGCAGATTCTTACACTCTTGTTTTCACAATAGTTTTGGTTTTGGATTTCCTTAAGTTTATAACTTACTTAGGAATCCTTACAACAGATTTGGAATTGATTGATTCTTGGAGGGATTGTAAACTGATTGAATGCTTGTTCTTTGTTACTTATTTTTGTTAATCAAACAACCAACTTTCTTATTTGGTGAAGCTTCCCTTTTATAGGCTTCTATCATAAATGTAGCCATTGTGGGTTATTGAGCTTTTAATAAATCTTCACCCTTGATCAGGATATATATGGAGCATTCAGAGCCGTTGATCAATCCGTTAGACTCAATTTTGACCCATTTGAATCCTAGGGATTGATGCTGAAAAGTTGTCAGTGATTGTTTTACTTAGCTTTTTGTGATGTATGAACTTTTACACCATTAGCCTTTTTAGTGTGAGCTCCATGCACCTACTTATTGGTCTAGGTGAAAAAGTTTGTTAGCTTTTTCAATTCGGTATCAGTCTTTTTGTCCTTTTCCTGAAAAGTACAAGTTGTCACTTTTGTCTTATTCAGGGGGGAAGGATCTTTGGTTATGTAGACCAAAAGATGGAGGGAAAATTTATCTTTGAAACTTTTCTTATTGTCTTCAAGCATGGGTCTTCCGGATGTCTTCGGACTTATTGTCTTCGGATCTCTATGTTTCCGGAGTTAGGGAAATCAGTTCTTCTGGATGCTATTCTTGAGGGATTTAAAGCTTGTTTCCTTTCCAAGCTTTATTCTGATGATTCCATGTGCTTGAGTACTTGATGTCTTCATTGGATAATCTTGTAGCTTGATCTTTATCCGGATGTTTCCATTTGGATTTAGGATGATTACATAATTTAAGTTTTTATTTCTTTCAAACCTGATCTAGATAGTTTAGTTTAATTTGTGGTCCGGATCATTGTTTCCCAACAATCTCCCCCATTTAATGGAAACAAAAACAAAGTACAAGGGAATGGAGTATATATGAGCCAAGTATATTTTTGATACTTGGTCATTTAGAGGTTTTACTCCCCCATAATTCTAGCATCCTAACACCCCCAACATTTTTCAATTCTAGCTTCTAAGTTTGTTTTTGTACAATAATAGATTGTACTTTAGAAGCAATTTTTGAGAATTAGATTGTTTCACTATATATACTTCTGTTGTTAACAATAGTTAATATCAATGAAGTCCAGATTACAAATTACAGAAATATACAATAGTGAATCTAGCTATTACAAGATTTTACAAAATTATAGCTAGTCTAATTCTCTCCGGATGGTCCTCCTTCCTTTTCTTTTCCCTTGCCTGATTTGGATACTTGTTAACTTTGTAGACTCTTCTCCCCCTTTTTGTTTCCAGCTTGGGGGTCTATAACCATATAAGTTCTGTTATCCCAAGCTGTTTGCCATGCGTTGGAATAAATAGTGTAGTCAGTATTACCGATGGTCCTTTCAGCAATAATTTTGTCAACCATTGTAGGAGTAAGATAGTAGGGCCAGATGGTCTTCTTCAATTGATCATAGGATTGATTGATGGATGGATGAATGACCAAGACAAACTCTTGATCCTTTTAATCATAGTAAGGGAAGAGTACCTTAAGGAGAGTTGTCATCCCTTTTTGACTAAAGATGCCGGAATCCCTAATTGCTTGAATAAGGTTATGAAAGACTAGAAGGAGCTGGCTTTCTGGAATAGCAGGAGAGGAAGAGGATCCGAATATTGAAAGGTTATTGATTCCGATATACAGCAGGGTTATTTCTTCACTGATCCCTTTTCGGATATTATGAATGAATTCTGTTTGAAGAGAGAATTCTGTTTGAAGAGAGATTTCTTTGGTGATGGATGCTTTCCAGTCATTTATTATCTTCTCTAATCCGGCCAAACGGCTCTGCATTTCATCACCCATATCATCCAAGATTTTATCTTGGATTTTAGGAATAGTTTTCTTAATAAAGTGTACCATCATTTCTTAGAGAACTTGCTGGTCTACTCCCAGATTATTGATGACAGGTTTGAGGTCCTTCTCAGCTGTGAATTTTGACAAGTTTTCAAACTTGGTATCTAGATAGGCTTTAATTTATTTTGAGAGCTCAAACGGGGAGGAAGTGATTTTGTCAAGTACTGTTCCACAATTGTTTGAAGCCAGGGTGTTGGCTTGATTAATAGTCCGGTTAGTTGTGGAAACATTTTCTTTAAGCTTATTTAAGGTTGGTGTGATCTGGGAGAGAGAAGCTTTAGCAATAGCTCATGGGGTTGGGAAATCCAAGACTTTTTCTTCTATGTTCTTCACTGACTGTTTGATTTCACCCAACTCCTTCTTCATATTCAAACTAGAGGCTTGTCTGAGTAATTCTTTTTCAACTCCTCTTAGATGAGTGCAGATAGTCTGGAGGCTCTGCTTGATGTACCCTTCTTCATTTTCCTTTTAAGCAGCCTCTTTTAGCAAGTGAAGCATTGCTGAAACCTTGGCATTTGTTGTATTATTAGCCAGAACTCTTGTAGGACTAACTTTTGGAGGGAATCGTTCTTCAGAAGAGCTGGAGAAGTCATATCTGGAACTAAAGCTGCTTCCGGAGGGTTCATTATCTACTTCGTTATCACTCTCCTCTGAATGAGACTGATCTTGTTCTTCTCTCCTCTCATTCGACCTTTCCTTTGAACTTGCCTTGTCCATTAAGTCCACTCTAAGAGTGTTCTCATTGAATCCCAGACAACGTCCCTCCTCTGGAATGAGATTATCCGGGTTAGGCTCACCTTCCTTAGATACACTTAGAGCATGTGCATCCAAGTTGTACCTAGTTTTAACTACTATTTCATTACTAGTATTAATGTCAGTATTAACATCAATATTTACTGGGATGGGGATTACCTCAGTAGATGGCAATTTGTTCTGATCAGCTGCTTCTTCATTGCTTTCCTCCACCTCTACCTCCGAATGACAAGAAATGTCCTCTGTCACCCCTTCACATGCCTTTTCAAGACTTTTAGTACTACCCCTAGGTGTGTTAGAAATGTCCTCAACACCCTCTACAATTGCCTTTATAGGACTTATTTCTGCTGGGATCTCTACTTCTGAATTCAATAGGTTCTCTGGAAGTGGTTCTATGATGGGTAAGAAGTTGTATGAGCCGGATTCTGGAATCTTTGACATCTCAGCCAAGGCAGCTTGATCTATAAGGATTGGTGTAGTAGAGGATCCTCCGAGTCCCTCTATAGCTATGTTATTTGTCCTATAGTTGTCTGCCATAGAGGCCATCATCTCTTCATATTGAGGATCTTCCGTAAGGATATCCTCCTTAGCTCCGTGCACATTTTTCCCTTTGCTAATTTTGGCCATAGCCAATTCTTCCAAGATAACCATTTTTGCAGTCTCTTCATTAATCATAATGGCAGTGGGCTTCTTGGCTATCTTCTTTTAATGTTTCTGTGCCTTGACTACTTCATCAAAAGTGCACCCCTTCCAGGGTGAATTACTTCTTTGGCATAGGTGTCTCATCTTCTATCTCCTCCTCATCAGACCCATTTGCTTCAGTCAGTAAATAAGATATTTTTCTCTTTTACCCTTTCTGATAACCCTTTCTCATCACAGCAGTAGCTACTACAATTGATTCTATTGCTTTCAGATCACAAACCGATCTCTTCAGCAAATCAGCTATTTTGATCAGCCTTCCTCTTGACTTTGTCTTTTCTGGAGATTTGTTAAGCAGTTGGGTGATTGTTTGGGTATCTTCATTCTCTTCTTCATCCACTAGAGCCAGAGCCAATTCTTTTTTTTCCTTAGGCCTGGATGTTCTAGCCTTTTTGGGTATCGAATCACTTGCTTCCGGATTTATGGCTTTCTTGGTTTTTCTTTTCTTCTCATCCCTTAGCCTCTTAGCTTTGTCCTTATCCCAAGTTTCATTGAATCTAAGATTAAGGAATTTCCTCTGAATGATTGGCTTTCCACTAACACCCTGGAATCCGGCCAAATCCACCCCATTTGCTTGAAGAATCCGGGTAATAAGAGCCCCATAAGAATCCCTATGATGCTTAAGATAGTGAATAAGGAGCACATGCATATTGACCTCCATGCTTTCTGCCTAGTGCTCTAACACACAGTGCTGAAAGGAAGACACTGTGGTTAGTGAGCCCTTCCGGATCAGGACTAACTATGCTAGCACATGCTGAATGTATCTTGGGATTTGAGGCCACTACGTTGAAAATTTGTCCCTAAAATACCTTTCCGAAAGCCACATCTCCGAATCATACTTCACCTTAGCTTCATCTCTATCCACCCTCATCAAGACTCCGCTGTTCTTCATGTTCAGGGAATTTTTGAAGTAGTTTAGAGTGACAGTGATTTCCTTGCCTTGAACCTTAGTTCTTAGGGCATCAAATATCTTGTTGGCTCTTAAACTGTCATAGAATTCCCAAACTAAATCTGGGTAGGTTGGGCAATTTATTTTTAGAAAGTTTGTTTGGTATTGATCCTCAAATAGCCGGGAATAGGGATTGGTTTTGAAGAGGAAATTATCTCTCAAAGAATCTGTGGGGATAATGGAATCGGAGGGTTTGCGGTCTATAGGGATAAAATCTTTGTCTTTCAGATCAGATTTTGAGAAGACATTTTGGGTTGGAAGCATCACAGGACCAGCTTCAGTCACGATTACTGCCATTTGAGAGTTTGAATGAAAGTTAAGGTTTTAGGTTTTTAAAATTGCAGAGTAACAATACTTAGTTGTTCGCGTGAGGAAGAAGGGTGAATTTAAGGGGTTTATATAGAATTTTCAAAGTGAGGGTAGTTTGGTAATCCGGACATCAGTAATTTGGCTGGATTGATGACATGGCAACCAATTTTTAAGAGAGAGGTAAATTAAGTTTAACTGGAGAATGGGAGCAGTTTATTTTAAAAATGAACTGTTAAATTTACCGCGCGTGTAATAGCCAATAGACATTTGAAATTCAAAAATTAACTGTTACTTTACGTTCTTTTACTGCCATTTGTCATTATTGTCTGCTTACGTGGTAGATTTTCTTCTGGTATAGATTTTTCTCCAGTGTTTCTTCTCTTCCGGATTGATTTTTCTTGCCAAGGATCCGGCTTGTTTTCAAGCTGTCTTCCGGATTAACCCTAAATTTGATTGGACATTCCAATTGACTCCCTTAGGTTGCCAATTTGATCCTTACTTAGTAGCTTAGTAAAGATATCTGCTCTTTGCTCATTGGTTGGAATGTATACGAATGCAACATCCTTCTTCATCACATGATCCCTGATGAAATGATGCCTTATGTTGACATGCTGCATCCTGCTATGGAGTACTGGATTCTTTGACACATTAATAGATACATAACATCACACATCTGGATTGAACCCCATAATCTTCAAGTTGTTGCTTGATCCAAAGGAGTTGAGCTACACAACTTCCAACTACCATGTATTCAGCTTTTGTAGTAGATAAGGCAACTGAATTTTGCTTCTTACTATACCATGATACTAAGCAATCTCCAAGGAAAATGGCAGCCTCCGAATGTACTCTTTCTCTCAAGAGTATCTCTACCATAATCTTCATCACTAAACCCTTGGAGTGTGAAATCTCCATTACTAGGATACCATAACCCAACTTCAGTGGTTCCTAGGAGGTATCTTAGAATCCTCTTTACTGCCTTGAGATGAGAATACTTAGAATTGGCTTGATACCTTGCACAGTAGCAAACTACATAGTGTATGTCGGGTCTGCTAGCTATTAAGTATAGAAGTGAGCCAATCATCCATCTATAGAGCTTTTGATCAACATCTTCTCCTTCACAATCCTTAGATAGGATTATATCTGATCCCATTAGAGTAGACATAGGCTTGCTCTTGTCCATTTCAAACTTCTTTAAGATTTCCTTGGTGTACTTTGACTGGTTAATAAAAATCCCATCCGAACTTTGCTTGATATGTAGACCAAGGAAGAAATTGAGTTCTCCCATCATGGACATCTCAAATTCCTTTTGTATTTGAGAGCTGAATTCTTCACACATCCTTTCATCAGTTGCTCCAAATATGATATCATCCACATAAATTTGGACTAGAATGATATCATTTTTCTTCTTTTTGATGAACTGTGTGGTGTCTACCTTGCCTTTTATATAACTCTTGGATATGAGAAATGAGGTTAATCTCTCATACCAAGCTCTAGGTGCCTACTTTAATCCATAGAGAGCCTTCTTTAGCTTGTACACATGATCCAGATGCTTTGGATCTTCAAATCTGGGTGGTTGCTTAACATAGACTTCTTCTTGGATAATACCATTGAGAAATGCACTTTTGACATCCATTTCGTATAGTGTGAACCCCATGAATGATGCCAAACCACATAGAATCGGTATTGCTTCCAGCCTTGCTACAGGTGCAAAGGTTTCTTTATAGTCAATCCCTTCTTGTTGACTATAGCCTTGGGCAACCAATCTTACTTTATTTCTCACCACTACTCTGAATTCAACTAGCTTGTTTTAAAAAATCCATTTAGTGCCAACGATTAACTTTCCCTTTAGAGGTGCTACTAGATCCCATACATCATTCCTGGTGAATTGATCTAGCTCTTCCTACATTGCCATCATCCTACTTTTATCTCCTTCAACATCTTAAAATTTCCTTGGCTCAATGAGAGAGACAAAAGTAGCATGGCTCATCATCCTGTTGAGCTGACCTCTAGTTCTTACTGGATTCTAAACATCATCCAGAATATTTTCAATGGAATGATCTCCGTGTGTCTGGATCTCCATTTGTAGGCCTTCATATTGAACTGGGACTTGCTCCATTTCAGCTTCAACCACTCCTTCTTGGCCTTCATTAAAGTCAATCTCTTATTGGTTGAGATTAACTTGTTGTATTTCTAGTTCAAAAGATATTCTTTCATCTTCCTCTTTGTACTTCTTGATATGGAATGAAGCAGGAACTTCTGCCTCTTTCTTTTCTCTAGGGTTTTCAATTTTTAGAACTGGATCTTCTGGAGTGTAACTTTTCTTACCTACAGGGATAGCCTCATCGAAATCTACATGTATTGACTCTACTACAGTTTGGGTTTGTTTATTGAAGACTCTGTAAGCCTTACTATATGTTGAGTAGCTAAGGAAAATTGCTTCAACGGATTTAGGATCAAATTTTCCTAGTTGCTCTCTATCATTAAGGATTAGCATTTACATCCAAATGCTTTGAAATACCCAATTTTGGGTTTTCTTCCCTTTCAGATTTCATATGGGGTCTTTTCTATGGTTTTTCTAATAAGATCTCTATTTAGAATATAACATGCTGTATTCACGGCCTCTCTCCAAAAGTATTTTGGCAAATAATTTTCACTGAGCATTGTTCTAGCCATCTCAACTATGGGCTCGTTCTTTCTCTCAATAACTCCATTCCGTTGAGGAGTGTAAGGGGCACAGAAGTTATGTTCAATGCCCTTGAAGTCACAAAAATCAGCCAAATGCTTATTTTTAAATTCTCCATCATTATCACTCCGGATTCGTGCAATGCTTCTGCGCTGTTCTACTTTTATCCGGATCAATGTTTTTGAAATTTGGTCAAAGGCCTCATCTTTGCTTGCTAGCAAGAGCACCCAAGTATGTCGAGAATAATCATCCACAATGACCATGGTGCATTCTCTTCTACCTAAACTCAATGATTTGATTGGACTAAAGAGATCAATATGCAAGAGCCCAAGTGCTCTTTTGGAAGGAATGTATTAGATGGAAGAGAAACTTTTCTTATGCTATTTTTGTAATTGACATGCAGTGCATAGACGATCCTTATCAAAAGCAACCTTAGGCGAACCCACTACTAATTCCTTTTTGGGTAGTTTGGACAGGAGGTTCATGCTGACATATCCTAACCTTCGGTTCCATAGCCATGATTCTTCTTCTTTGGACACCAAGCATATATTCTTTTTATCATTTTTAATGTTTATAGAAAAGACATTAATTACTCTAGGTGCATAAAGAATGAGTTGGTTGGACTTACTATCATAGATTGAGCAGCCTCAGGAATCAAATTTGACTTTTCTTCCTTTGTCACAAAGTTAGGCCACACTTAGCAAGTTGAATTTTAGTCCATCAACTAGTGAGACATCTTTTATCTTCAATTCAGATCCAATGGTTCCATGACCAATGATCTGTCCCTTTTGATTGTCTCCAAAGCTTACTTTGCCTCCCTTCTTCCGGGTCAATGTGATGAAGGCCTTCTCATCACCTATCATGTGCCTTTAGCATCCACTATCACTATACCAAGTGTGTTGATCTACTATGGATCTGAGGCATACCTGCAAAATAGATCAAGTGGGTTTGGGTACCCAATCAGATTTGGGTCCTCTCGGGTTAATAACCATCTCAGGCCAAGGGTAAACATCAAAATAACCATTTTTTAATCTACGTAATTTAGTAATATGATTGTTTTTCCCACAAAACCTGCACCCCGCAATTGATCTGTTTTGTTCCTGCTTCGTTTTTATCTTTTTAAGATCTTCCTTCCCATAGTTTCCTCTATATCCAGCTTCTTGTACACTAGTCGATGGTCCGGAGTGTATCCGGAAGCTGGTTGGAGGTGCGATTTTAGCTGCACAATTTCTTATTTGTTTGGTAGGTTGTTGGTTATGAGCTACCTTAGCCTTTTCCTTTTTGAGCAGTAGTGTATCTTTGGGCTTGTGGTTGCCTACTAACCTCCTTCATCCTTTGATTAAGGGACTTTTGGGGTCTGTTTTGATTAGGAGGAGGATGATCTCTTCTTGGAGCTTTTTCTTCTAGCGTCTTCCTGGACATTTCCTTTAATAGATTGATTTCTCTATCTAGTCCCGTTACATTTGCATTTAGAATCTGGACTTGATTCCTAAGGAAGTTCTCCTCCACAATATCAATATGCTTGGTTGCTCTAACCAGATTGATGTCTTGTGCCATTACTTCAGCATCTTCTGCCAACTCCATCACTGCTCTTTTGAGGGACTTGATTGCTTTTGCATTCTTCTTTACACCCTTGATCACAATAGATAGGGCTCTAGCAAGGTCAAAATTAGAAGTAGAATTAGAATAAGAATTTACCTCAGTGTTTGCTATTTCTGATTCTGATTCTTTGATTTGCACAGTTTCTTGCTTAGAGGCATTCCTTCCAAATTGCTCTACTACCAGATCAGTCAGTGCCAAGAATGCACAATTGGCTGTCTCTTCTTCTTCTATTTAAGATAAGCTACTGCTTTCTTCACTGTTACTCTAGGTAGCTACCATTACCTTCTTTTTAAACTTCTTGGTTCTCTTAAGCTTGGGACATTTTGTTCTGAAATGGCCTTTTTCTCCACATTCAAAGCAGACAGCTTCTTTTTTAGGATCCTTCTTTTCTTCCGGATTCTTTTTGGGTCTGTCCCTTCTGGAGGTGCCTTCTTTTGATTTGCGGGATTCATACTTTCTTGATTTCCTTTTATCTTTCTTTTGTATGAATCTGTTGAGTTTTTTGGTCAATAGAGCAAGTTAATCTTTGGTGCTCAGTGATTCATTAATTTGCTCTTCTTCTCCGTATGAAGTTGATCCAGTGGATTCTGCCTTAAGTTCAATGGCTTTCTTCTTTTCCTTAGGCTTCTTTTCTTGTTGGCTATATCTCTCCAAGGATAATTCTTGGGTTAGAAGATTACCAATGTGTTCATCATAACTGTAAAAGTTTAAGTCATGGGTTTCCTCAATGGTAGTCTTTTTGTTGTCCCATTCCTTGGTGAGACTCCGGAGCACCTTCTTTACCATCTCTACTTTAGAGATCTCTTTTCCCAGCCTTTTCATCTCATTCACTAGACTGGTGTATATAGTATTCGGCGACTGATTAATTCTTTAGGCTCAATTTTGAAGGATTCAAGCTTTTGCGGGAGTAAATCAAGTTTGGCTTCTCTTACTTTGGTAGTTCATTCATAGGTTACCTCTAGCTTCTCCTACATTTCCTTTACAGTCTCATATTCGGATATTTTATTAAATTCAGCTCCACTAAGAACACAATGAAATGTGTTAATAGCATTTGCATTTTTATGCAACTTTTTAAAATCATTTTCATCCCATATACTTGATGGCTTTCGGTTAGTCATACCCTCTATTTCATGAGTAGGCTCATATGGACCATCTTTAATAACTAACCATGCTTGCATTCTTTATGACTAGATGAAGTTCTTCACCTAATTTTTCTAGAACGTGTAGTGTTCACCGGTGAAGAGTGAAGGACGGGTAATGGACATACCCCTGGGAAGGAGTTATGAGTTTTGGAAACTTATTTTGATATATGAATCAAAATATTGGACCTTTAGCTTAAGATTGTTAGATCTCTAGCTTTGAGCGCTTGCTCCAATACCACTTATTGGTCCCTGTGAGGGTCTTTATAAGGTCAGAGGGGGGTGAATGACCCTTTTTCTTTGAATAAACAGACTTTAAAAAGTCTAGTATAGCGTGTTTGATTATGATCGGGATGATGGATCTGGATGATACAGTTATGACAATATAATGCAAAAATTAAAGAGTAAGAAAATCAAACACAGATATTTTATCCTGGTTTGGCCCCGCTACTCCAGTCCCTAGAGTTTCCTTCCTCCGAGCTTTTCACTAGTGGATTCCGCTCCAACTGGCAGGAATCAAGCCTTACAATTTGTCTCTAGATGGTAACTCCTTCCGAATGTAGGATATACCACTAGAAGCACCAACTCCTAGCTAAGTCCTTCAGTCTTTGGTAGGATATACCACTTAACCTTCTACCTCAAATCTAAGCTGAGTCCTACAGGGAGATCCCACTCAAAACACCTACTTCAAGTTGTATCCCAATCTCACAACCCACCCAAGTTGTAGATTCTTACACTCTTGTTCTCACAAAGATTTTGATTTTGGATTCCCTTAAGTTTATAACTCACTTAGGAATCCTTACAATAGATTTGGAATTGACTGATACTTGAAGGGATTGTAAACTAATTGAATGCTTGTTCTTTGTTACTTATTTTTGTCAATCAAATAGCCAACCTTCTCATTTGGTGAAGCTTCCCTTTTATAGGCTTCTATCATAAATGTAGCCGTTGTGGGTTTTTGAGCTTGTAATAAATCATCACCCTTGATTAGGTTATATGTGGAGCATTTGGAGCCGTTGATCAATCCGTTAGACTCAATTTTAACCCGTTTGAATCCTAGGGTTTGATGTTGCAAAGTTGTTAGTGATCGTTTTACTTAGCTTTTTGTGATGTACGAACTTTTACACCATTAGCCTTTTTGGTGTGAGCTCCACGCGCCTCCTTATTGGTCTAGGTGAAAAAGTTTGTTAGCTTTTTCAATCCGGTGTCAGTCTTTTTGTCCTTTTACTGAAAACTCAAGTTGTCACTTTTGTCTTATTCAGGGGAAAGGATCTCTGACTATATAGACCAAAAGGTAGGGGGAAAAGTTATCTTTGAAACTTTTCTTATTGTCTTCAAGCATGAGTCTTCCGCATGTCTTCAGACTCATTGTCTCTGGATCTCTATGCCTTCGGAGTTAGGGAAATCAGTTCTTCCGGATGCTGTTCTTGAGGGATTTAAAGCTTGTTTCCTTTCCAAGCTTTATTCTGATGATTCCATATGCTTGGGGTACTTGATGTCTTCAATGGATAACCTTGTAGTTAGATCTTTGTCCGGAAGTTTCCTATTGGATTTAGGAGGATTATCTAATTTAAGTTTTTGTTTCTTTCAAACCTTATCCGGATAGTTTAGTTTAATTTGTGGCCCGAATCATTGTTTCCCATCAGAAGCATGTCAATATTAGACATCACTTCATAAGGGATCATGGGGTAAAGGGATAAGTCAAGGTAACTTATATCCCCACTAAAGTACAATGAGCTGACATATTCACAAAGCCCATTGGAAAGGACCAATTCAACACTCTAAGAGAATTAATTGGAATGTCCAATCCAATTTGAAGAAATATGTTTCCCATCTGACCTATTCTGGAGATGACCTATCTTTCACTCTGAGCTTCTATGAATTAGGTTAAGTATTTCTTCTTCGCGCTTGAATTTTGGACACGTCATTAAAACTGTCATCGATTTCTTTTCAAATTTAAACTTGATAGAAATGATAGCAAGTTTAAAAACAATCCACATTCAACAGTTTATACTCTGTGATTTCAGTCATCATTAACTTTACGATAACCGTTAATAAATTTCACGATTCAAATATGATCATTGTGTGTGAATCATACACGTAGCTTTGTAGGCTTTTCTCGAAGAGTTTTTGCTATTTAAGGAGAGAAAAAGAAGAAAGAGAGTTTACTTTTACCAAATTTCTTCAGCAATCTTCTTCTTAAATCCCTAACTCTCTAATCTCTACTCAAAGCTATTTCAATGGGGAGTTCATCAAGCCATTTATCTAAACCAGTCGGGTAAGAACCCTTGTTTGTCAGAAATGAGGAAGACACTTGTTGGGTCACCATAAGAGATCATTTAGCCCAATTTGCTATCAGTTACAAAGAGATTGAAGAAGTGTTCTTTCCTACTGGAACTGCTTATTCTCTGACCGAATGGCTTTCAAAGGAAGAAAATGTAGTAGATGATCCTATTACAGTAGATATACTAAGCTTTTCTAACGACGACCGCTTTGGGAAGTGGACTCATCAACATCACTAAAGAGGATTTTTCGAGCTCCTTAGTGGATGTTATGAGCAAATAGTGAAGAGATTCTTCCATGGCATTCATTGGTCGATGGATTTAATGATTTGTTCATGATGACCATGATGGGAAGGAAAGTGTATGTAACTCCCAAGCTCATCGCTAATCTACTGGGAATGAGGTATGTAACTCCCAAGCTCATCACTATTCTATTAGGAATGAGGCCAAGAGGGCTCAGGATGAGAGTTGTGGGAGACGAGGAGTTTATGGATATCCCTATGGACTATAAAGTTCCAGCTGACTACAAGGCCAGAGAATTGACAACATTTATGTTCTCGAAGAAGGGCATGCAAGCCCATGAGTTGGTAACCAAAGTATTACTTTTAAAGACTACATCAACAGGGAGTTGCTCTAAGTTTGAAAGAGTATTCATCTATGCCATCATATAGGGCATGTGTATTAACTGGCCATTGACCATTCTTCATAGATTTTTAAAGGTTTAAAGGCTCATGGTGTATGGATATTTGTAGGGCTTATGAGATTGATTTGGAATTCTGGGGTCTCAAGAATAATGTCGAGTATAAGGTGATTGAGTCTAGAGTACTCGACAATGCCCACTTCCATAATTTGCATTGTGAAGATAGATCTAAGCCTGGAAAGTACATAAGGCAGAATAAGGAAGAGGTTAGAATGAAGGACCCAAAGGCAACCATGTAGTTGAAGCCTATTGATCCTAAAGATGAGGATCAGATCTTGTAGCCTTTGTGGCTAAGGGATTGGATGGAACCACTAAGCTCAAGGAGCAGAAATGAGGAAAGACTGAGCCAAAGAAGGGAGAGAAGAAGGAGGTCAAGAGAGACTCTAAAATGGAAGGGAAGAGAGAAAGCTCAGCCAGTTCACACCTAGTGGATATCCCTATTCCCAAAAGATCAAGATTCTCTAAGGGAACCAAGGATGTGAAGCCTAGTCTGCTAACTGCCAAGGAAATGGAGGGAGAAAAGATTGCTGAAGCTAAATTAACGGAAGATGTTTGTTTTTGGCCATGTATAGAAAAAGGAAAGCTAATTATGCAGGTCTAGATTTAGAAAAGGCTGAAGAACAGATAGATTCATCAGTAATTGTACCTGTAGTTAGTTAGCCAAGGAAGAAATTTGTGGCCAAGAAGCTAATTAGTGTAGTCCAGATTCTAGAGAGGCTGAGAAAGTGAAAGCTGTTGAGGTAGAGAGGATAAAGAAAAGGTAAGAGGACCTTGAAGAAGAAATCAGAAGAAGGACTGAGGAGTCAGCTACTAAGGCAAAAGTTGATATGAAGAAAGCTTGTGAGAAGGCAACAATAAGCTTACCTGAAAAATCCATTCCAGAGGTTGTAGATGAGATGATAGGAGCCTTAGATGGAATAGAGAGTGAGGATGAGAAGGGAGATGATGAAGAAGCTGCAACTATTAACTCAATTGAATTTGAAGTTAATGGGAAAGAAGAAGATAGCTGGTTCTTGAGATAACTATTGAGGAGGCCAAAGAAGGGAGAAGAGAGAAGAGGAGGAGAATCTTTAATAAAATGAAGGTAGTCATAGATGAAGATGAGGGGGATCTAGAGGACAAGGAGGATGAACTTGTAGTTGAGAAAGGAGCTCAACTAGTTGAGAAATTATCTTTAGCTCAGGCCAGTGAGCAAATTATTGAAGATGTGGAAGAGAAGTAGCCTAAATAAGTATTCCTTTTCCCTAACCTTTCTATAGAACCACCCCTTTCACCAATACCCATCTCCATGCAACCACTTACCACTTCTGAAATCTAACCACCATCCACTTTAAATTCTGACCAACCAAACATCTCAACTTCTAGCCAATCTGACCAACCTAAAATCATCCCATTGCTTTCTCCAGTTAGGCCTCATGTACATGAACCTTTACTACCAGAAGGACTAGTTCTTAGAGTTCCAACTATTGAGGAGATCCACAATGACCAACCACTACCTCAACCCTAATAACCTCATCCCTAATTCAACCCCACTACTAAACCTCTTGGAGAGATAAGGAGAATTAGAAGGGAGAGATATCCAACACTTAGGACATATGAGGAGATAGATGCTAAAATAGCTAAATCTGTACTGTATAAGGAGGTGTTGAGGAGACTTGCAAGGGCTAGAGAGCTAGTGCAAGGGTTTATGGATGCGGTTGAGGAGATGCAAGCTCATTTTAAGTCAGTCCCTACTCAGTTCTCACTTGTAAAGGTAATTGTATCACATACTTTGCTAATTCTTATATTGCAGGTAGGAAGGCTGACAACATAAAGATAGAGGTTGCTGAGCTCAAGAATATGATAAAGAAGATCTATGAGAGCAATAACAGAGTTATCAATGAAGAGAGAGATTTCAGAAACTCTTTGATTGACAAGTTCAATCCAATTTTGCAGGGATTAGAGGCTATGCTAAATGGATACAACATTTTGAGCAATGAAAATTATGCCAATACAACCAAGCTGGATATTCTAATCAATTCAGTTGATGCACTGATAACGACTTTTAAGCAAAATCAAGGCAACTCCAATCAGCTAAAGCAGGTGAAAAATGAGCTATTGGAGGGAGTTAATGCCACTGAAGAAGGGATTATGGTTGCATTGAAACGATTGAATATTTCTGATGCTCTTAACACTGACATTGTTATGTCAGAAGCTGAACAAGAACCATCACTCCACAAGAAACTTGGTCACATTTGTCATTAAATTAATGTTGTTCATGATGATGTCTATAATGATGGTGAAGCTCAAGATCAGATATATAAGCATGTCTCATCTTATATTCGAAGCACTCCAGTGTTTGAGATGGTGCTGCGTAAAAATAGTCAAGCCAGAGCTTTATCAAGTCTAACTCAGATTTCCAAGGAAGGATTCAATGACCAATTCAGAGTGAATCATTCCCAATCACGCTCCTTAGTGGCACTCTTCTCTTGCTTAAGAGAACATGACTTTATTTCTCAAACGGTTTATTAATCATTGGTTAAGAACTTTACAACAAACATCTTTGGTGATCTAACTACATTTGACCAGGCTCTCAACTCGTTTGATTTTCAAGATCAAGACATTTTAGATTCAATGGTAATGGGGGAGAAGGATCGCAAGAAGCGTGAGCAAGCAGAGAAAGAGAGTGAAGCAAGGATCGCTGCATTCAACTTTGAGCTATCCTAGGATCTGCATCATCTTTAGAAAGAGTACTCTGAGATGAGGAAGAAGAAAGGCAAGGATCCATCTTACCAAAGCAGAAGAAATCCAGATGGGATAAAGAGGCATATCAAAAGAAGGCTGCTAACTTGCAAGGACCTATTTTGCCTGATAAATTCTGATTAGAATAGAATTTATGTAATCCTTAGAGCACACTGTAAAACTTAGTATTGGTTAACTTTCTATTGATCTGTACTCAAGTTTTTCATGAATAAAGGTTACTCATTCTATTCTAAGTTAAGAACTTCTTAACTTCTTGTATTTTCTTCTATATATGTGTTGCTAATCTTATAGAAAAATGTGAGAAGTATTGAGGAATGCTGACCTATGATAAGTCAAGGATTATGAGGGAGTTAACATTCACTATGAACAAAAATAGATGCTGAACCATAGGGGAGCAAGCATTCATTTTGAGGTAACTCTGATCTAAATATCTTATTAATTTAATTTCTTGCTCATTTAATTGCCATTGATCAAAATGGGGGAGATTGTTGAGCCCAACACAAGCCTAGACTGACTCAATGGATGACTCAGTTGTGCTTAAGGTTTTGATCATATCAATTAAGCTAAGTTTGATTTAATTAAATCAATAATGATGTTAAAATAAATAGTCTATGGTTATATATGCGGTGTTGAATCAAGGGTAGAATTTCAAGTCTCCACTGACCTAGCTATTTAGTTTTAACTCTGAGTTGTTTTGGGTTGAGTTGTGTTCTTAGTTTGCTGACTAAGCACTATTCACTCAGCACTCCATATTTAGATTATGTCTCACCTGTGTTTATTGTTTATTCATTTCACTGAGTTACTTCTATTTTCGGTATCGCTGACCATTCCATTTAAGGAAAAATGGAATCTTGCTTTTTATCCTGTTACTTTTACAAACATTAATGAAAGACGTCATACAAAAGATAAAAGGAAAAAATGATGCGACAAAGACAAAAAGCCCAGCGCTATTAAAGACAAAGTTTTTCAAGAGAAAAGCTGTAAGAAGATAAAGTGAAATTGGATTGAAGCAGCGCATATCTCCTGCAAATACACGACCCTACAAGTTTGTCAAATTAACAGAAGGAATAGGAAGATGACACAAAGCAAGTCAGTGTAAGCTCTCTTTTATATATTTCTAGCATCAAACGAAAAAGAATTAAATTTAAAGCTCTGATTCAATCTATCTCTTAATGGATTGATGTCTATCTTATAATAGTGTGATTCTATCTCCCAATGGATTGATTTGAAGATGCAATGGGTGAATAGCTAAGCTATCAAATTGAAAAAGATGTCAAGGCAAGTTCAACGGCTAAATTCTTGATTTCAACTATAAAAGGAGCAAGAAGGCAAGCATTAGAACTCAGTGAATACACCTGAATTTCAAAGATGCTAAATCTTTGTCAAATTCCAAGCTTTATAGAAATTCAATCAAGAAAGCACTACTCAGAGAGAATTTGCTTTACAACAAGAGAGAATAGAATAGATCAATAGAACTATTATATCTGATTATTGTAACTGGATCAACATTTTTATAAGTTAAATCCAGATCTTGTTTAGAACTATATTGAGTTGTTGGTGGAAGAGGGTATTCTCAGTGGGTGAGTGATTACAGTGAGAAGGGTACTCAGTTGTAATTGGGAACTCTATGAAAGACTCCTCCGCCTAGGGCAAAGGAGTTGAGATTAGTGGATTAAAGCCAAGACACTCTCTTGGAACTAGATGTAAGCACAGGTTACCTAACCAATATAAAATTTCTGTGTTCTTAACTTAGTGTTGAAGTTTTACTCAGCATCTGTTCAACTCGCTGACTAACTCAATAAGGATTCATTAATCATGAAAAAGTTACCCATTTTATTCTAACCAGTCATTCACCCACCCTTTGACTCACTGAGTGTATGCATACGGATCAACAGTTCTATTACTCTAACATCCTTTTACTGTCTGGGCCTATTAAAATTGTTTATTTGGTGCCTAACATATTTACTTTTTGCCTATTTGGTATCTAAGCTATTTAATTTTAGTACATTAAGTGTCTATCTAACAACAATAAAAAACGTGAAATACTTGTATCGTCTTTTGGAGCATGAAAATGTATTGTTTACCATAGTTAGAATTGTTGATCCTCGACGATTCATTAAGTTGTCGTACTAAAATTGGACATGTTAAGCACCAAACAAGCAAAATTTAAATATGCCAGACACGAAATAAGCAATTTCAATATATCATATTCCATAAGGGTATTTGAGTTATTGAACAGTACCCAAAAAGGATATGTAAGTCCAAAATAATCATAAAAGTCAATGAAAAAAATTTATACTGTTAAAATGGCTAATTAATTTTTTTTTATATTTTTATACTAAATCTTTTTCTTCTTAATTATTCGCTATCGTTTCATCAATATACTATATGTAAAATAAGAAGGAACAAACATTCAACGACTAAAATAGAGTTTATCTACACTTCTTAAAAGTGAGAGAAAGTCTTGATCAAAACTTTAATTGAATTCACGGAAATAAGAATATAATCAGTTTTTTATTCTCATGAAGTGTGGATCGACATTGTTCTTCATGTCGATCAACATATTAGAGTTTGCTTTAAAATAGCCATAAAATAAGAAGAAATAGATTCTACCCTCAGTTTTACCTTTTTATTTTGATCCAAAATATGGGATTTTTTTTTCTTATGATACTAAAGTTGGTGATGTTGAAACTGAGAGGTGAAGGGATTTGTCACCAAAATTCAATTACAAAGGCGGAAAAACAAATTGAATTTCTCAAACCCGCCGAGGATCATTTATTCAAATACCATTCAATGATTTTAAAAACATGAGATTAAAGAAATAAAAACTCACTTGGAATGTCTCTGAAAGCAGTTGAAGAAGATGAGGCTCCCAAGCACAAGCCCTCCAATCTCTTGTGTACGAACCTCTCTTGATTGGGACCGGTGCTTGCCAAATTGATGAGCCGAAGAACAACTCAAGAACTTACAAAATATGATGGAGGAAAAATTTCGATATGTAAAACACGTGTGCGGAGTTATGTGTAATTAACATGTATATGTCCTAATTAGGGTTAGGGTTAAAAAAGGTTACTTAATTAATTACAAATTGACCTATCAAATTATTTTATTTAAGAATTAGCCCCCAAACTTAATTCATTGAACAAATAATTTATCAACTGATAACTTACTAAATATATTTCACCCGTCTCGGGTTAAGAGGCCGTGTCAACATGAGTCGCCTGGCTCATCAATGGAAAGAAGGCAAGGGACAATACGCTTGATGCTAAGGAGCTGACTGGATCAATATCTAGGCGGTGATATATATGCCTAGTAAATCCTCATGGAAAGGCAATGTCCTAGATGGATAGGACCTTGAGCCGGTCCAAGCCGGCTCTGGGGGACTTTCATATCGCAAAAGCAGGAGGAAATCAAGGTCTAATCCTTATCCCTATACTCTTTCAACTTGTCGCTATCCTAATCAACTTAAGATATTTGTCATTATCTCCTAATCAAGGAATAACTTTCATATGGAGGCCTTAACTAACAAGGATTCCCTATATCAGGGAATACTATCTCATGCCTATATATAAGCCCCTTAGGTCAGTTCAAAGGTACATTCACATTCTCATACTCACTTTTACATATTTCCCCAAACTCCTTACTGACTTAAGGATGGTAGGGTCCCTCATGGGGTAGCCACCGATCACCCCCAAGTTTGTGTATTCTTTTGCTAGAATACTTTCATAGATTCAGGCTAGTTCGTAAAGATCAATTCTTAAATATCGGTATTTAGGTATGATATTTTCAGTGGTGCAGTGAATGTGGACCTCATTTACTTGCTTAGGCAAGAATTGTAGTTCACTAGAAGAATACAAATCCTTTTAGTTTTCCAAGTTTTTGCTGGGAAACATGTTGCTCAAAATTCTGATCTAATCTTCAACTCCGACATTGAAAACACCGAAGGTGGAACGGAAAATGCCAACACTATAGGAAAAGAGCCGGTCACGATGGGTAGCTCAGGAACTGTAGAAACAAGGGAACGTTCCTCTCGTCCTTTCAATCAATTGGATGCATTCATAGAAATCACTCGTCATGCTGATCTCAGGCCAGAGTAGCAAAGCCAGATGATGAGGTCTGCTTACTATCACTTTGTGGCCTTGGGCCGGCTAGGAGGAGGAATTCATGAAGATAGGTAGTTCCACCCGAGATAGGTGTCAATCAGAATCTCCTCCCCCAGTTCAACTTTACTACTGGTGCACCAACGTCCGTGCCCTTGGTGACGGCTATGGGAACTGGAAGAAAACTCATCTCAATCATCTGGACAAAGTTTCGAAGGAAACAAATCCCTAAGTCCAAGAAGACTGCATTCAGATAAAGGTTCAAAAGAAGACAAACTCCTAAGTACAAGAAGACAACATCCGAAGAAGATTACATCTGGAAGAGAATCCAGAAAAGTTAAAGTCTGAAGACATCCGAAAGACACAACTCATAAAACAAAGGGAAATATCCAACATTAACTTTCCCTTTAAATTGGTCTGAAGTCAAACTCGCCTTTTTGCATTTAAAAAGTAAAAACCAGCCACGTTCACAATTTCAGCAAAAGATAAAAAGGACTGGCACATAAAAAGAAAGAGGTAACTACCTTTTTAACCTACACCAATAGCAACGCACGTGGACCCCAAAAGGAGACAACCTTTGTATAGAATTTTGTAGAGCACAAAAAGCCAAAGAAAGGATGTCTGACATCTTTGCTGCTCCAATCCCAACAAATTCAAATAGGACATTTATTGGGTCTATTGGAAAGATTAAAGGCTCCGATTGTGCTAACTCATATCTAATCAACAGTGAAGTTTCAAGATTACTCAATAGCTACATTTATGATCCAAGCCTATAAAAGGGAAGCTTCACATGTTGAGAAGATGCTTGTTGATTTGAGAAAGCATACGCATTGTGAAATCTTCTCTTCAATCAGTAATCAAAATCCCTCCCAGAACCCTAACCTTAAAATCAGTTGGTAAGAATTCTCAAGGCAAGTTAATTGATTGAAAAATTCAGAAACCCAACTTGTGTGTAGACAATCGTTGTAAAATCTCATACTTGGGGTAAGTATTAAGATTGAGGACTTAGCTTGAACTAGGAAGAGTTTGAGTGGTATATCCTTGAGAGAAAAGGACTTAGCCAAGCTAGGTATTAGCTATGGTGGTATATCCTACTTCCGGAAGAGAGTGAATCTACGGAGACAACTTATAAAGGACTTAGCCAAACTAGGTGTTAGCTGTGGTGGTATTTCCTACATTTGGAGGAGAAGAAATCTCCTGAGACAACCTGTAAAGGCTTGATTTCTACTTCTGAAAGAAATCACCATCACTAGTGGATTTAAGCTCGGTGGAGGAAACCCCAAGGACTAAACGTAGGCGAGGCCGAACTAGTATGAAATGACTGTGTTTGATTTTATTTACCTTAAGCCTTTACTTTAAATGCATTTTAAATTGAATATTTGCATTATCCGGATCTTACTCCAGTAAGCTTTTGGTTCATCCATTGCACGCTACACAAAGACTTTTTAAAGTCTAAAATTCTGCAAAAAGGGTCGTTTACCCCCATCTGACCCTAGTAACACTTACATAGGGACCAACAAGTGGTATCAGATCTAGTGCTCAAAAGTAGAGACTTAACAATCTCGAGCTAAAGGTCCAATTGATCTCAAGATCAAGATGAGTTATCAGAAAAATAGCTCATAGCTTCTCCTAGAGGGCATGTCCATAACCCGTCCCCCACTCTTCACCGAGGAACACCACACATTATGGAAAAACTGGATGAAGAACTTCATACAGGTATAGAGCATGCTAGCATGGATGGCCATCAAGGATGGCCCATATGTCCCTAGTTATGAGGTTGAGGGTATTACAACCAGGAAACCCTTAAATCAATGGGGTGATAATGATTATAAAAAGTTGCATGAAAACACAAATGCTATTAACATGCTTCATTGTGCTTTGGCTACAGCTGAATTTAACAGGATCTCAGGCTGCTAAACAACTCTAGAAATTTGGCAAAAACTTAAGATGATCTATAAAGGAATCAATAAGGCTCGCGAAGCTAAGATTGATCTCCTCTAGCAAAAAATGGAAAACCTCAAGATGAAACCAAGGGAGTCAATCAGTAGCATGAATACCAGATACACTAATCTGGTAAATGAAATGAAGAGATTGGGAAAAGAGATCACTGAAGAGGAAATGGTGAAGAAAATTCTCTAGAGTCTCACCAAGGAATGGGATAATAAGAAGACAACCATTGAGGAAGCTCATGATCTAAAATTTAATGGTTATGATTAACTAATTAGAAACCTTCCAACTCAAGAGCTATCCCTAGAAAGATATAGCTAATAAGAAAAGAAGCCTGAAGAGAAAAAGAAAGGAATCGCTCTCAAGGCATACTCCTCTAGAATAGACTCCTCGGAACAGAAAAAAATTCGAGAGAACCTCTCTATAAAAAATAAGAAATGGCTATGTTGGCCAAACAATTCAAAAGATTCCTAAGGAAGGAAGAAAAAAGGGTCAAAGGGAAGCTCCAGAAGATTTGACTCTAGAAAAAGGAAGGAAAGAAGCTTTAGGAAGGACAGATACAAAAAAAAGATCCAGATGATAAGAGGGATCAAGGGAAGGAGATTGCTTGCTTCAAATGTAGTGAGAAAGGACATATCAAAGCAAAATGTCTTAAGCTAAAAAAGGAGAAGAAGTACAAGAAAAAGGCAATGGTGGCCACATGGAGCAATAGTGAGGCAAACAATAGCTTATCATCCTCAGATGAAGAAGAAGATATTGCCAACTATGCATTTATAGCATTAACTGAGCCGGAGGTAGATCATTCTAGAAGAGGAACAACTCAACAAATCATTGAGCAAGATGAAAAATCAGAGTATAAGCCAGCCAGTACTGAGGTAACCTTTCACTCTAACTTCGTCTCTAACAATGATCTTGCTAGAGCTTTAGGGATTGAAATCAACAATCTAAAGACGAATATAAAAGACATCAAACTTCTTTAAAGACAAGTAATGGAGCTAGCAGAAGATACTGAGGCAATGGGACAAGATATAAATCCCATAAGGGCTACAAAGCACTATGAGAATGTTGAAAAAAATTCCATGAGATCTCAAGTCCAATACTCGGTACCAATTTGTTTGGGGTTGAGAGGGAAATAACCTTGATAAAGGAAGCTACTAGAAGGAATCCAAAGGCTTCAAATCCAAGTAGAAAGAACATCAGCAGACAACCTCAAGCATAAAGATATATAGCTACTCAAAAAGGAAAAGCTGTAATAATCTATGATTACCAACTAGTTAAGCAAAGAAAGAATTGTTGGAAAATAATGATCTGGAAGAAAATTCTTAAGTCCAAGAAGAACACATCTAGATAGAAGTTTTGAAGAAAACAAAATCCCAAGTCCAAGAAGAATTCATCCGGACAAGGTATTAAAGAAAAAAACCCAAGTCTAAGAAAACATCATCCAAAAAAGATCACTAGAAGAGCATTCGGAAAACTAAAATCTGAAGACATTTGGAAGACACATTTCACAAGAGAAAGGGAAATATTCAAAGTATTAATTTTCCCCCCAATTGTTCTGAAGTCAGACTTACCTTTTTACCTTGGAGAATGAAAAGGTGATAGCTCGTACGAATTTAGCAAAGGAGAAAAAGGCTGACACAGAAAGAGAAAAAGGTGACTACCTTTTTAACCTAGACTAATAGCAAGGTGCATGGACCCTAACAATAGACAAACTTCACATACAATTTCACAGAGCACAAAAAGCATAAAAAGCGACGTCTGATAACTTTGTTGCTCCAATCCTAACAAATTCAAACGGTTTATTAGGTCTAATAAAAAGATAAAATGGCTCCAGTTGTGCCAACACTTATCTGATCAATGGTGAAGATTTAAGATCTCTCAACGGCTACATTATGATCCATGCCTATAAAAGGGAAGCTTCATAAGTTGAGAAGATGCTGGTTAATTTTAGAAAGCTATTACCTTGAGAAATTTGATATTCAATCAGTGATAAAAATTCCCTCTAAGAACCAAACACTTATAAATATGTTTGTAAGAATTCTCAAGTAAAATTATAAACTTGAAGAATTCAAAACCCAATCTTTGTTTAGATTAAAGTCGTAAAATCTCATATTTGGGGTAAGTATTGAGATTGGGGACTTGGCTTGAACTAGGAAGATTTAGAGTGGTATATCCCTAAGAGAAAAGGACTTAGCCAAGCTAGGAGTTGCTTTGGTGGTATATCCTACTTTCGGAAGTAAGAAAAAACAGAGACAACCTGCAAAGGACTTAGCAAAGCTAGGTGTTAGCTGTGGTGGTATATCCTACAATTGGAGGAGAAGAAATCTCCAGGGACAACTGTAAAGGCTTGATTTCTACCCGCAAAAGAAATCTTACTAGTGGATTTAAGCTTGGAGGAGGAAACTCCGCCAAACCAGTATAAAAATCAAATGTTTTTAATTTCCTTTTTTTTTGAAATATATGGATTTTGTAGAGGTAGAGTATGGAACCCAAGACCTCCCACCTCCTCTTCTTTTTTGGGAGATGTACCAATTAAGCTACACCCAATTGGTATGTGTTTAATTTTCTTTACTTTAAGCTTTTACTTTAACTGCATTTTATTTAATATCTGCATCATCCGGATCCCATAACTCTAGATCATATATTACACGCTACACAAAGACTTTTTAAAAAGTCTATAATTCTGCAAACAAGGGTCATTCACCCCCTCTGATCCTAGTAGACACTTCAAAGGGACCAATAAGTGGTATCAGAATAAGTGCTCACAACTAGAGACTTAACAATCTTGAATTAAATATCTAATTGGACTTTATAAATCAAAATGAGTTATCAAAATAATAACTCATTGACTCTCCCGAAAGGTATGTCTATAACTTGTCCCCCACTTTTCACTGGTGAACACTATAAGTTGAAGAAAAACTTGATGAAAAATTTCATTCAAGAACAGAGTATGATTGCATGGATGACCATAAAGCATGTCCCATATGTCCTTACTTATGAGATTGAGGGTATCACTACCAGGAAACCCTCTAGTCAATGGGATGATAATGATTATAAAAAGTTTCTTAAAAATGCAAATGCTATTAACATGCTTCATTTTGCTTTGAGTGCAACAATATTTAAAAGGATCTTAGGCCAAAAAAGCTTAGGAAATCTGGCAAAGATGTGAGGTGACTTATGAAGGAAACAACAAAGTTCATGAAGCCAAGATTGATCTCCTCCAAGAAAAATGGAAAATTGCAAAATGGAACCCAAGGAGCCAATCAACATCATGAAAACCAAATATACAAATCTGGTAAATTAAATGAAGAGGCTGGGAAAAGAGATCACTTAGGAGGAGATGGTGAAGAAGATCCTCTAGAGTCTTACCAAGGAATGGGACAACAAGAAGAAAACCATTGAGGAAGCTCATGACCTAAAATTTTATGGTTGTGATGAACTCATTGGAAACCTCCTGACCCAAGAGCTATCCTAGAAAGATATGGCCAACATGAAATAAAGCCTAAAGACAAGAAGAAAGGAATTGCTCTCAAGGAACACTTCTCTAGATCAGACTCCTACGGAAAAGAAAAATAGTCAAGGAAATCTCCTTACAGTAAGGAAGAAATGGATATGCTGGGTAGACAATTCAAGAAATTCCTAAGGAAGGAAGAAAAAGGGTCAAGGAGAAGTTCTAGGAGGTTTGACTCTAGAAGAAGGAATGAAAGCAACTCCATAAAGGACAAATACAGAAAGAGTCTGGATGATAAGAAGGATCAAGAGAAGGAGATGACCTACTTTGAATGTGGCGAGAAAGGACATATAAAAGTAAAATGTCTTAACCTCCCGAAGGAAAATAAGCATAAGAAAAAGGCAGTGGAGGCCACCTGGAGTAATAGAGAGGAAAGGAGTCGCCCATCATCCTCAGAGGAAGAAGATACTGGCCATTGCGCGTTTATTGCAATGATTAAGCCAAAACAGAACATTTCAGAAGAGGAACAACTCAGTAAATATGAAGAATTAGAGTCCGACTCAGACAATACTGAGGTAACCTCTCACTCTAACTTCTTTTATAACAATGATCTTGCTAGAGGTTTAGGGATTGTGATCAACAATCTAAAGGAGAAAACTAAAGCCATCAAACTTCTTCAAAGATAAGTAATGGAGCTAATAGAAGATGTTGAGTCAGTGGGACAAGTTATCAATCTCATAAGGGCTACAAAGCATTGTGAATATTGAAGAAAATTTTATAAGATCTCAAGTCCAAATACTTAGTGCCAATCTGTTTGGGCTAGAGAGGGAACCGGAAGCTACCAAAAGAAAACCAGAACATTCAAATGCAAGAAGAAACAAAGTCATCTGGCAACCGCAAGCACATAAATACATAACTACTCAAAAAGGAAAAAACATCATCAAACAACGTTAAACGTAGAGATACACAACTGCTCAAAAGGGAAAAGCTGTAATAATCCATAATGACCAACCAATCAAGCAAAGAAAGAATCACAAAGCAGAGATAGCTCCTCCAGCTAACTATCGGATACAAACAGGATAAGGAGACTTGTAACTATACAAAGAAGGGTACTCTAGAGATTATAGAGAGAAAGATCTTTAAAAGATTAAAAAGAAGCTTGAACAAAACTGTTGAACCATGCACAAGGTTAGACTGACTCAGTGGATGACTTAGTAGTGCTTAAGTTTTGATCATACCAATTAAGTTAAGTTTGAGTTAACTAAATCAATAATGATGTTAAAATAAATAGTCTATGGTTATATGTGAGTTATTGAATTCGCGGGTAGAATTACAAGTCTCCACTGACCTAGGTATTTAGTTTTAACTCTGAGTTGTTTTGGGCTGAGATGTGTAGTTAGTCACTGACTAAGCACTATTCACTCAGTGGTTGTTATTTAGATTTTGTTTTAGCTGTGTTATTTAATTATTCATTTCACTGAGTTACTTCATTTTCCAGCAACGCTGACCCTTCCATTTAAGGAAGAATTGAATCTTGCTTTTTGTCATGTTACTTTTACAAACATTAGTGATAGACGTCATACACAAGGCAAAAAGAATTAATGACATGACAAAGACGAAAGCTCAGCATAGCTAAAGAAAAATATTATCCGGAGAAAAGTTGCATGAAGAAGTCAAATTGGATTATTGTAGCGCCTATCTCCTGTAAGTGCACAACTCAGCAAGAATGTCAGATTGCTAGAAGGAATGGGAAGATGACACGTAGCAAGTCAACAGAAGTTCTCTCTAACAGAAAACTATCATCAAATGATAAAAGATTCAAATTTGAAGCTCTAATTCAATCTATCTCTAATGGATTGATTTCTATTTCACAATGGTGTGATTCTATCTCCGTATGGATCGGTTTGAAGAAGTAACAAGTAAATAGCTGAGCTGTCAAATTGTAAAAGATGCCAAGGCAAGTTCAATGACTACATTATTGATTTCAACTACAAAAGGAGCAAGAAGGCAAGCATTAGAACTTAGTGAATACACCTGAATTTCTAAGAAATTTCCAAGCTTTAAAAAGTTCATTCAAGAAAGCAACTACTCTGTAAGAATCTGCTTTGCGATAAGAGAAATTAGTATAGATCATTGTAACTAGATCAACATTTTTATAAGTTGAATCTAGCTCTTGTTTAGACTTTGTTGAGTTGCTGGTAGAAGAGGGTATTCTACTCAGCGGTTGAGTGATTACAGTTTGGAGGGTACTTTCTATAATTGGGAAACTCTTTTGAAAGGCTTCTCTGCCTAGGGTAAAGGAGTTGAGATTAGTGGATTAAAGCCAAGACACTCTCTTGGGACTGGATGTAAGCACAGGTTGCCAAACTAGTATAAAATCTTTATGTTCTTTACTTTATTGTTAAAGTTTTACTCAAACTCTGTTCTTCCTATTGACCTACTCAATGTAGTTTGTTTAATCACAAAAAAGTTTCTTGTTTCATTTTAGCAATTCATTCACCCCCATTTGACTCTCTAAGTGCATGAATAGAGACCAACAAGAACAAATAGTCTTTGGGTGCAGGTTTTGTGGAAGAAATAACCATATAGATAAATTGTGCATATTTAAAAATGGTCATTATGATGTTAACTGATGGCCGGAAATGGTTATTAAGCTGAGAGGACCTAAATCTAACTTAGTACTCGAACCCACTTGATTTGTTTTTTATGTATGCCTGAAGTTCATAGAAGATCAACAATCTTGGTACATTGATAGTGGATGTTCATGACACATGAATGGTGATGATTCATCACATTAACCCAAAAGAAGGGAGGAAAAGTAAGCTTTGGGGACAATAAAAAAGGAAAGATCATTGGGCAAGGAACCGTTAGATCTGAGTTAAAAATAGAAGATTTCTCTCTAGTTGATGGACAGAAATTCAACCTACTCAGTGTTGCTCAACTGTGCAATAAAGGGAGAAAGGTGATCTTTTACTCAGGAGGATGATCAATTGTTGATAGTAAGTCCAATCAACTTATTCTTCATTCACCTAGAGTAAATATTATTTATTTTGTTAACATTGAAAATGAGAAAAAGAATATATGCTTGGTGTCTAAAGAAGAAGAATCATGGTTATGACACATGAGGTTAGGACATGTTAGCATGAACCTCTTGTCCAAACTAGCCACAAAGGGACTTGTTGAGGGTTTGTTGAAGGTTACTTTCAATAATGATTAAATATGTACTGCATGTCAACTAGGAAAATAAACTAGAAAAGTTTCCCTTCCATTCCTTATATACCTACCGGAAGAGTCATTGAACTACTGCATATTGACCTTTTTGGACCAATTAAACCTATGAGCTTAGGTAGAAGAGAATACACCATGTTATTGTGGAGGATTATTCTCGTTATACCGGGGTAGCATTTCTTGGTAGCAACGATGTTGCTTTTGAGAATTTCTCTAAAATATTCATTAGAATAGAAGTAGAACAAGGCATAAGCATTGCAAATATCCGGAGTAATAATGGAGGAGCATTCAAAATACGCAATTTTCTAAATTTTGTGAATCCAAAGGCATAGAGCATAACTTCTCTGCTCCTCATACACCTCAACAAAACGGGGTTGTAGAATGGAAGAATAGAACCATAGTTGAAATGGCTCGTACAATGCTAAGTGAGAACAACCTACCTAATACTTTTGGGAAGGAGCTGTAAATACTGTATGTTATATTCTAAAAAGAGCACTCATTAGAAAGAACATGAATGAGACCCCATATGAAATTTGGAAGGGAAAAAAACCCAAAATTGGGTATTTTATAGCATTTGGATGTAAATGTTTCATCCTAAATGATAGAGAGTGATTAGGAAAATTTGATCCAAAATCTGATGAAGCAATTTTCCTTTGCTATTTAATACATAGTAAAGCTTACAGAGTATTTCACAAAAGAACTTAAACTATGGTAGAGTTAATACATGTAGATTTCAATGAGACTAACCATGCAAGAAAGAAAAATCAAGATCCAGATGACATACTTTCTGATAAAGCAGAACCAATGAAGAATCAGGAATCCTTCAAGCAAAGAAATACAAAGAGGAAGAAGAAGGAATCAATTTTAATGATGATCTACCAAAAGATAATCCCCATAATGCTGAAATCAACTTCAATGATGGACAAGGACAAAATAAAGAAGTTGAAGCTGATGTTGAACAAGCTCCACAACGACATGAAGATATTCAAAGAGAGTTACAGACTCATATGAATCATCCATTAGACACCATTTTGGACAATGTCCAAAATCCAGCTAGAACCAGAGGCCAACTCAACAGAATGATGAGCCATTCTGCATTTGTCTCACTCTGGAGCTAAAGAAATTTCAAGAAGCAGAAGGAGATGAAAGTTGGATGATGGCTATGCAAGAAGAATTGGATCAATTTACCAGAAATGATATGGGGGATCTAGTACCACTCCTAGAGGAAAAGTCAATCATTGGCACAAAGTAGGTCTTCCGAAACAAACTATATGAATCCGGAGTGGTAGAAAGGAGCAAAGGAAGGTTGGTTGCTCAAGGCTACAATCAGCAAGAAGGGACAGACTTTGAAGAAAACTTTGGTCCAGTAGCAAGATTGGAGGCAATAAGGATTTTATGTGCTTTTGCATCCTATATGGGATTCACCTTATTCCAAATGGATGTTAAGAGTGCTTTCGTAAATGGAGTAATTCAAGAAGAAGTCTATGTTAAGTAGCCACCAGGGTTTGAAGATTCAAAACATTCAGAGCATGTCTACAAGCTGAAGAAAGCGCTCTATGGATTAAAGCAAGCACCAAGAGCTTGGTATGAGAGGGTTACCTCATTTCTCATATCCAAGGGATATATCTGGGGAAAAGCAGATACAGCTCTCTTTATCAAGAAGAAAAAGGATGATGTCATACTTGTCCATATTTATGTGGATGATATCATCTATGGAGCAACTGATGAGAGGATATGTGAAGAATTCAACACTCAAATGAAGAAATAATTTGAGATGTCAATGATGGGAGAACTCAACTTCTTCCTTGGTCTTCAAATCAAGTAGATTTAGGATGAGATTTTCATAAACCAATCCAAATACACAAAGGAGATTCAAAAGAAGTTTGATATGGATAATAGCAAGCCAATGGCCACTCCTATAGGATCAGATACAGTTCTCTCAAAGGACTATGATGGAGAAGAGGTAGACCAGAAGCTATATAGAGGCATGATTGGATCAATTCTATATCTAACTATAAGTAGATCAGACATACAGTATGTTGTGTGCTATTGTGCAAGATATCAAGCTAATCCTAAGGTATCACATCTAAAAGCTGTTAAGAGGATACTTAGATATTTACTGGGAAGAACTGAAGTCGGACTATGGTATCCTAGTAAGGGGAGTTTCACTTTGCAAGGGTACACTGATGCAGACTATGGCAGAGACATGCTTGAAAGAAAAAGCACATCCAAATGCTGTCATTTTCTTGTAGATTGCTTAGTGTCATGGTATAGCAAGAGGAAAACATCAGTGGCATTATTAACTACAGAAGCTGAATACATGGCTGCTGGAAGCTATGTTGCTCAACTCCTATGGATCAAATAATAATTAGAAGGTTATAGAGTTTAAGCAGGATGTGTTGATGTGATGTGTGACAACAAGAGTGCAATTGATGTGTCAAAAAATCCAGTGCTACATAGCAGGATGAAGCATGTCAATATCAGGCATCATTTCATTAACTATCATGTGATGAAAAAGGAAGTGGTTCTCATCTACATTCCAATAAATAAGCAAAGGGCCGATATATTTACTAACCACTAAGTAAAGATCAATTCAACAAGCTCAGGAAGATAATTGGAATGTCAAATCAATTTTTAAAAATAGAGGAAACAAGGAAGAAACTTAAGTTAGATTAATTCAAGTTTCACCAAAATGCCCTTACTTCCAAAACTCTATCAAAAGCCCCCAAAATCACTATCTTCCTCACGTGAGCAACTCATTACTATTACTTTGCAAAAATTCATTCAGAACCCTAAAATCCTTCAAACTCTTCTTACAAACTCTGCAAAATGACAAGAACCAAGGATCAAGTTGTGGTTTACCCCAGACACCAACAACCCAAAGCTTCACTTTTAGATAAAGAATTCCTTCCAGTGAAATTTAAGCAATCAGATACCATTGTTCCCTCTGATTATCTGAGGGATGAGTTCTTATTTACAACAGAACCCTATGCGTAACTACTTCTGAAAGACCAACATTTAGAGGTGTTCCTCTGGATGAAGTACCCAACCTATCCCATACTGGTGAAGAAGTTCGATGTAACTTTGAGGATTCATAACTATGTTGACGATCTCCGGAATACTGTCCAAGGGAAGGTAATCACCATATCTACCCAGTTCTTTGTGACCCATTTTAACAGAAGAATAGTAGGATAATACTAATAAATGATAGGGATAAGCAAACTATGAAGGCTGACAAAAAAATATGGTTGACAGAGAGATTCTTTGGTGATAAATTTCCACTCACTTGTCGGAAGTCCCAAGGCTGCTGTAGTTTGTGATGCCCAAGCTAGTCCTACTTTGGAAGGTATCCATCAACACAGCATCCGCATTCCAACACTATGTTCTACAACACTAGGTGGAGAGCAAAGAGCTTTAAACTGTTGTTCTTCTTATCCACTATATAAAGCAACACAAATACTGCCACAGAGGGTTGATCACCAAATTCTCCTTGAAAATTAAATTAATCTGACCAGAGCAGATTAGGTTCAAGGGAAGCCTATTTACGAGAAAACTTTCCAAAAACTAACTTTTTATGAAGTCTGGGATGAGGCTAAGGCCTTAGTACTAAAAGAAGCAAAGAAAGAGAGGAGTAAGGCCAAGAGGGGTGGAGAACCAGTTGAAAAGGCTCCAATAGTGAAGAAGGCAATTACTACAAGGCCCAAGCTCAAAAGAAGATTGAGCTGGAAGTAGTAGAGGAAGAAGTAGAGCAAGCGAATGAGGAGTCTCTCACCCGCACTCAAATCCTCAAGCAAACTCTAGTGAACCCTAAGAGAAGGCTTGTAAAAGCTTCTTCTAAGGGAGGAAGAAAAGTAGTTCCAGAAGTTGTAGCCTCTTTCAAAGAGGGAAGAATGAGAGGAGCAATAAAGACTGTTGAGGAGTTGCTGATAGAAGGGGATACTGTCTTTGAAAGTAGTATCGAAGAGGAAGCCCCTGAACCAAAGAAAAGGCTAATCAAGAAGGGACCAACCCTATCTCAAGCCTTAAAGGCATAGAAAGTAAAAACTACCTCTCAGCTCACGCTAAAGATCACCATAAAGGAACCTACACCAAAACCCTTTGAAGTAGAAGTAGTAGCTGTGGCCGAAGAGATAAGGGGAAGAATGTTAAGATTACTACTGCTACAATAAATTTAGAGGATCTAAAGTATGAAGAACTGATGGCATCAATCAAGTAAAATAAAAAACTAAACAAGCCCACTCTCACCACGGAAGGACTCGGAGGCTTATCAAGAGCAAATGAACAAGCTGCTCCTCCGGTAGGACCTACTCCACCTATTCTTATGCCTCAAATAGACATTGATCATGTTAGAGAAGAATATGGTGAGAAAGAGGCTAGAAGGCTGAATCTTTAGCCCCTCCAAACTGCTACCCTAGAGTCACTTCTTATTCCAGAGAAAGCTGGTAAAGATAATAAGGAATTGGAAGCTGAAAGTCTTTAAAAGGCAAACGGAGAGGAAGTTCAAGTTGATCTAAATAATCTAGCAGCTCCAACAATTGAGGAAGCTTTATTGGTTGAAAATAGAGGCAACTTGGATGCAATCAAATCTCCAGTTGCGTATAAGGTAGATGAGCCAATAATTATGAAAACATCAGGCCAAGTCCTTGGTTCTGATAGATTAGAAGCACAAATGCAGGGAATTGATCTAGGTTCCAATGAGAATGCTACTCTAGCAAACTCAAAGGGCAAGGTCACTCTGTAGGACAAGGAAGGAAATAGGGAGGAGGAAACTGAAGAAAAGAGAGATGAGGTAGAAATCTCATCTAAAGATAATTAGGAGCAGGATGATGATGAGAGTACATCAAGTCCCACCTATTCCCCAATAAGCTCATATGAACTAAAATCAAGGGCTCGCTCTTCAATCAAACCCTCCACAAAGGAGGAGAAATTGAAAATGACTTGGAAATTATTAGAAGAGGCTACTATAGAGGACAAGAAAAGCAGTGACCCTGATCTTGAGCCTATTATGAAGGATATCTGTGCAAAATTAGAAATAATAGAATCCTCAACTCAAAAGCTGACAATTCCCCAAGATGTGAAAAAAGAGGTTGAGGAGACCAGAAATAGGCTAATAGCACTAGAGAAAAAAGTGAACAACTTCACAAGTGGAGACCAAATTGTAGAAAATGCCCTATCCAAGGTCACTCCGGTCTTGGAGCAGATATCTATAGAAGTCAATGAAGCAAAAAGGGCTACTACCAAAGCTCAGACATGAGTTGAGTCCAGCAGTGCCACTGTACTTGGGCATGTTACTTCTACTTCCAATGAGCTAAAAATAGAGTTGAAAGAATTCATGGAGCAAAAATTTGAAGATATGCTATATCCTCCAAAGTCAACACTCTCACAACATAGTAGGAAGCAGTCAAACAGTAACTCAAAGACTTCCTTAAGATTGACTTGCTTGAGCTATTATCCAAGAGAGCTGAGGATATGGTTGGGGATTTTCAAATAGGTCTCCATTCTTAGGATAAAACCATAAGCAACTGGTAGGACATCTTTAACATTGAGCTCCAGCACATCAATGAATCCCCACACAATAACACCAAGATAATAACTAATGAAATCCACCAACATGGTTGTTCAATGATGAACCTAAGACCCACTACTCCTTCAACTTCAACTTCCACCTATTCTATCCTAGAAACCCCGCTTTATCCCTATATCCAACAGCTCATCCAACACATTGGTGACACTGGATTCTGCTGCTATAAGTGCTTACTCTCACTGTTCTGAGGCATATTCCCCTATTTTGAAAAAGAAGACTAGATGTATGCCTTACACATGCATCCCAATCTCACCAAATCCTACGCTCAGCTCAGAAAGTTGCTCAAATTACTACATCTTGTGCTATCCACTATGGATAGAATATTGAGCAACGGATTGCAGGGAAAGAGGATTATATAATTCTTTTTAGAGTCTGGGAGAAAAACTAGAATTAGCGAAGGTACATAGTCATAGGCCCTCCATCTATTGAAAACAAAAAAGGGGAGAAGAAGGACAAAATGAAAGAAGGGAAGGGCAAAGAGAAGAAGTAGAGGAGTAGCTTAGCATAGCATAGCTAGAAACTTTTAAATCATCTATAATAGATAGCTATATAATAATTGCTCTTGTTTTTCACTTTATCTTCTGTAGTCATTTTTAATCGCACTTCATTGTTTTTAATATATGTTAACAGTAGAAGAAATATAGTAAAAACAAATTTACTCAAAATTTCTTCTACTGTTAACATATATTAAAAACAATGAAGTGCGATTAAAAATGACTACAGAAAAGTACAACCACCAATTGTACTAAAAAATCTTAGAAGCTGATATGCAAAAATCTTGAGGGAGTTAGAATGCTATAATTATGGAGAGAAATCTTTGTAAATTACTAAGTATCAAAAATCATGCTTAGTTCAAACTTCCAATTATAGGTGCTTATGTCCTTAGGTTTTTGTTTCCATCAAAATAGGGGAGATTGTTGGAAAACAATGATCCGAAAGAAAATTCCTAAGTCCAAGAAGAATGCATCCAGATAGAATTTTGAAGAAAACAAAATCCCAAGTCCAAGAAAAATGCGTCTGGACAAGGCATTAAAGAAAACAAAATCCTAAGTCTAAGAAAACAACATCCGAAAAAGATTACTGGAAGAGCATCCGGAAAACTAAAGTCTGAAGACACCTGGAAGACACATTTCACAAGAGAAAGGGAGGTATTCAAAGTATTAATTTTATTTCCAATTGGTTTGAAGTCAAACTTACCTTTTTACCTTGGAGAATGAAAAAGTGATAGCTTACACGGATTCAGCAAAGGACCAAAAGGCTGACATAGAAAGAGAAAAAGCTGACTATCTTTTTAACCTGGACCAATAGCAAGGCGTATGGACCCCAAAAATAGAAGAACTTCTAATAGAATTTTAGAGAGCCCAAAAAGCCAAAGAAACAACATCTGACAACTTTATTGCCCCAACCCCAATAAATTCAAACGGGACATTTATTAGGTCTAACTGAAAGATCAATGGCTCCGGTTGCGCCAATACTTATCTGATGAACGATGAAGATTGTAGATCTCTCAATGGCTACATTTATGGTCCAAGCCTATAAAATGGAGGCTTCACAAGTTGAGAAGATGCTAGTTGATTTGAGAAAGCTATTACCTTAAGAAATTTGCTATTCAATCAGTGATAAAAAATCCCTCCAAGAACTAAGCACCTATAAAATTATTTGTAAAAATTCTCAAGTAAAATTATAAACTTGAAGAATTCAAAACCCAATCTTTGTTAAGATTAAAGTTGTAAAATCTCATACTTGGGGTAAGTATTGAGATTGGAGACTTAGCTTGAACTAGGAAGAGTTTGAGGGGTAAATCCCTAAGAGAAAAGGACTTAGCCAAGCTAGGTGTTAGCTATGGTGGTATATCCTACAATTGGAGGAGAAGAAATCTCTGAAGACAACTGTAAAGGCATGATTTCTACCTGCGAAAGCAATCTCACTAGTGGTTTTAAGCTCAAAGGAGGAAACTCCAGGGACTATACATAGGCGGGGCTGAACCAGTATAAAAATCAATGTGTTTGATTTCCTTTAATTTAAGCTTTTACTTTAATTGCATTTTATTTAATATCTGCATCATCCAGATCCCATAGCTCCTGATCATACATTACACGCTATACAAAGACTTTTTAAAAAGTCTATAAATCCACTAATAAGGGTCATTCACCCCCATCTGGTCGTAGTAAACACTCCTAAGGGAACAGCAAGAATTACAAAGCAGAAATAGCTCCTTTAGCTAACTACTAGATACAAACAGAACAAGCAGATTTGTAACTGTCCAAAGCTAGGTAATCCGGAGATTGTGGAAAGAAAGATCTTTAAAAGATTGAGAAGAAGTTTGAACAGAACAAACCGATTGCTAAGAGCAGGTTTTGTGGTAGAAATAACCATATAACTAAAATGTGTAGGTTAAAAAATGGTTATTATGATATTAATCCATGGTCAGAAATGGTTGTTAACCTGAGAGGACCCAAACTGATTCGGTACCCAAACCCACTTGATGTATTTTGCAAGTATGCCTTAGGTCCACAGAAGATCAAAAAACTTTGTACATTGATAGTGGATGCTCAAGGCAAATGATTGGCGATGAAAGAGCCTTCATCACACTGATCCAGAAGAAGGGTTTAAAAGGAAGCTTTGGAGACAATATAAAAGGATAGATTATTGGGCATGGAATAATGGGATCTGAATTAAAGATAGAAGATGTCTCCCTAGTTGATGGACTAAAATTTAACCTACTCAGTGTTGCTCAGCTTTGCGACAAAGAAATACAGGTGATTTTTGACTCTAATGGTTGCTCAATCATTAATAGTAAGTCCAATCAACTTATTCTTCATGCACCTAGAGTTAATGATGTTTATTATGTGAACATTAAAAATAACAAAAAGGATAATATATGCTTGGTGTCTAAAGAAGAGGAATCATTGCTATAGCATCGGAGGTTGGGACCCATTAGCATGAACCTCCTGTCAAAACTAGCAAAAAAGGAACTTGTTGAAGGTTTGCTTAAGGTTGCTTTTAATAAGGATCAATTATGCATTGCATGTTAACTAAGAAAACAACCCTTCCATCCCTTATATAGCTACTGGAAGAGTCCTTAAACTATTATATATTGATCTCTTTGGTCCTATTAAACCATTGAGCTTCGGTAGAAGAGAATACACTATGGTTATTATGGATAATTATTCTCGCTGTACCTGGGTAGCTTTGCTAGCTAGCAAGGATACTACTTTGGAGCATTTCTCTAGAATATTCATTAGAATAGAACTAGAATAAGGCATAAGCATTGCATGTATCCGGAGTGATAATGCAAGAGAATTCAAAAATAAGCAATTTGTTGAATTCTATGACTCTAAAGGCATTGAGCACAACTTCTCTCCTCCGCACACACCTTAACAAAATGGGGTTGTAGAAAGGAAGAACAAAACAATAGTTGAAATTGCTTGAACAATGCTAAGTAAGAACAACCTGCCTAAATACTTTTGGGGAGAAGCTATGAATACTGCATGTTATATTCTAAATAGAGCTCTCATTAGAAAGAACAAGAACAAACCCCATATGAAATCTAGAAGGGAAAGAAACCCAAAATTGGGTATTTTAGAGTATTTGGGTGCAAATGTTACATCTTAAATTATAGAGAGCAACTAGGTAAATTTGATCCAAAGTCTGATGAAGCAATCTTCCTTGGGTACTCAATGCATAGCAAAGCCTAAAGAGTATTTAACAAAAGAATTCAAACTATGGTAGAGTCAATACATATAGATTTAAATGAGAATAACCATGAAGGAAAAAGAAATCAAGATTCGGATAACGTAGTGCTGGAACAAGAAAATGCCGTAGAAGGAGAAACAATGCAGATTCCGGAACTCTCTCAAATTAAAAAATATAAAGAAGAAGATGAAGGAATCAATTTCAATGATGATTAGCCTCTAGAAAATCTCCATATGCTGAAATCAACTTCAATATGAATAAGGAAAAAATGAAGCAGTTCAAGCTGACGAAGAATAGGTTCCTTTACAACATGAAGATATTCAAAGAGAAATCCGAACTCATAGGAATCATCCATTAGAAGTCATTTTGGACAATACCCAGAATCCAATCAGAACTAGATGATAACTCAATGAAATGATGAGCCATTCTGTATTTGTCTTACTCATTGAGCTAAAGAAATTTCATGATGCAGAACGAGAGGAAAGCTGCATAATAGCCGTGCAAGAAGAACTGGATCAATTCACAAGAAATGATATTTGGGATGTAGTACCATTTCCAAAAGGAAAGTTAGTCATTAGCATAAAGTGGGCCTTCGGGAACAAGCTGGATGAATCTAGAGTAGTGGTAAGGAACAAAGCATGATTGGTTGCTCAAGGATACAACCAACAAGAAGGCATAGACTTTGAAGAAATCTTTGCTCCAGTAGCAAGACTGGAAGCAATGAGGATTTTATGTGCTTTTACATCCTATATGGGATTCACCTTATTCTAAATGGATGTCAAGAGTGCTTTCTTAAATGGAGTCATTGAAGAAGAAGTCTATGTTAAGTAGCCACCAGGGTTTGAAGATTCAAAAGATCAAGAGCATGTCTACAAGCTAAAGAAAGCTCTCTATTGATTGAAGCAAGCTCCAAGAGCTTGGTATGAGAGGCTCACATCATTTCTAATATCCAAGGGATATATAAGAGGAAAGGCAGACACAACTCTTTTCATTAAGAAGAAAAAAGGATGATGTCATTCTTGTGCAAATCTAAGTTGATGATATCATCTTTGGAGCAACTGATGAGAGCATATGTGAAGAATTCAAAACTTAAATGAATAAATAATTTGAAATGTCAATGATGAGAGAACTCCACTTCTTCCTTGGTCTTCAAATCAAGCAAAGTCCAGATGAGATTTTCATAAATCAATCCAAATACACCAAGGAGATTCTAAAGAAGTTTGATATAGACAAGAGCAAGCCAATGTCCACTCCAATGAGATTAGATACAATTCGTTCAAAGGATTGTGATGGAGAAGAGGTAGACCAAAAGCAATATAGAGGCATGATTGGATCGCTTCTATATCTAACTTTTAGTAGACCTGACATACATTATATTGTATGCTATTGTGCGAGATATCAAGCCAATCCTAAGAAATCACATATGAAAGCTGTCAAGAGGGTGCTCAGATTTCTACTAGGAACAACTGAAGCTAGTTTATTGTATTCTAGTAATGGCAAATTTACAATGCAAGGGTGCTCTGATGATGATTATGGAAGAGATATGCTTGAAAGAAAGAGCATATTCTGAGGCTGTCAATTTCTTGAAGATATCTTAGTGTCGTGGTACAGCAAAAAGCAAACATAAGTGGCATTATCAACTACAGAAGCAGAATATATGGCTGTTGGAAGCTCTGTTGCTCAACTCCTATGGATTAAACAAAAGCTAGAAGATTATGGCGTACAAGAAGGCTGTGTAGATGTGATCTATCACAACAAAACTACGATTGATGTGTATAAAAATGAAGTGCTACATAGCAGGATAAAGCATGTCAATATCAGACACAATTTCATATAGGATCATATGATGAAGAAGGATGTAGTCCTTGTCTACATTCCAATAAATGAGCAAAGAGTAGATATATTTACTAAACCACTTAGTAAAGATCAATTTACCAAGCTCCAGGAGGCAATTGGAATGTCAAATCTAATCTAAGAAGAAAAGGAAACAAAGAAGAAAAGAAAAGAGTTGCAATTAATTTTCTAGAAGAGAATAATGCCATCTTAGTAGACAAATATGGGAAATGGCAGAAAAAGCACAAAAAGGTAACTGTACACTTTTGAATTTCAAACGTTTATAGTACAATTATTAGGCGATAAATCATAATAGTTACAAGGACAATAAACCCCTCAAATTCCCCATTTTTACACCATTAACCCTTCTCTCCAAAATTAACAGACAACTCATCAATCCAGTAAAAACTCACTACTTCTAGATTACTAAAATACCCTCACTTCCAAAACTCTATAAAAAGCCCCTAAATCCACTATCTACTTCACGCGAGCAACTATCTACTATTATGCTACAAAAATACCTTTAGAAACCCTAAATTCCTTCAAACTTTCTAAAATGGCAAGAAATAAGAAGTAGGTCATACTCCTCACAAACCACCAACAACCAGAAGCGACACTCAGAGATGAGGATTTCGTTGAAATCAAATTTAAGCATGTAGATATCATCTCACCCTCTGATTATCTGGAAGATAAGTATATATTTACAATGGAGCCATATGCTAGACTGCTGACGAAAGATCAAGATCTGGAAGTCTTCCTTCAAATGAAGAACCCTACCTACCCTCTATTGGTCAAAGAGTTCTATGACAACTTGAGGGTGCACAACCACGCCGATGCTCTCTGGACTACTGTTCAAGGGAAGGTAATTACCATAACTCCCTAGTTCCTTATAACACATTTCAATATGAAGAACAGTGGGTGATAATGACAAATGATGGAGATGAACTGACAGTGAAGTACGAGACAAAAATTTGGCTACCAGAGAGATTCTTCAGTGATAAATGCTTCACCCACTGGTTGGAGGTACCCAGGGTAATGCAATTCATAATGGCAAGGCTGGTGTGTTGGAAAATAATGATCTGGAAGACAATTCCTAAGAAAGAATCCAGATAAGGTTTTAAAGAAAACAAAATCCTAAGTCCTTGAAGAATGTATCTGGATTAAGTCTTTAAGAAAACAAATCCCTAAGACCAAGGAGAAGCATCTAGTTAAAATTGGAAGTAAACAAATCCCTGAACCCAAGAAGATAGCATCTAAAAAAGATCACTATAGAAGAGCATCCGATAAAATTAAATCTAAAGACATCCGAAAGACAACTCTCATGAAAGGGAAATATTCAAATATTAATTTCCCTCCAATAGGTCTGAAGTCAAACATGCCTTTTTGCCTTGAAGAATGAAAAAGCAACAGATTGCACAATTTCTGGAAAAGACAAAAAAGGACTAACACAGAAAGAGAAAAAGGTAACAACCTTTTTAACCTAGACCAATAGCAAGGCGTGTGGAGTCCAAATGAAGACAAAATTTGCATGGAATTTCGCACAACACAAAAAGCCAAAGAAACGATGCCTGACAAATTTGTTACTCCAATCCCAACAAATTCAAATAGGACATTTATTAGTTCTAACAAAAAGATTAATGGCTCCGGACATGCCAACACTTATCTGATCAACAGTGAAGATTCAAGATCATTCAATAGCTACATTTATGATCTAAGCCTATAAAAGGGAAGCTTCACAAGTTGAGAAGATACTGGTTGATTTAAGAAAGCTATAACCTTGAGAAACTTGCTATTTCAATGATCGTAATCCCTCAATGAACCAATCATTTAAAATAAGTTTGTAAGAATTCTCAAGTGAAGTTATAGACTTGAAGAATTCAAAACCCAACCTTTGTAAACACAATCATTGTAAAATCTCATACTTTGGTAAGTATTGAGATTGGGGACTTAGCTTAAACTAGGGAGAGAGTGGTATATCCGTAAGAGAAAAGGACTCAGCTAAATTTAAAGTTAGTTTGGTGGTATATCCAACAACCAGAAGAAGAGCAATTCTTCGGAGATAACTTGTAAAGGACTCAGCCAAGCTAGGGATTAGCATTGGTGGTATATCATACATCCAGAGGAGAAGAAATCGCCTAAGACAACTGTATAGGCTTGATTTCTTCCCGTTAAAGAAATCTCACTAGTGGACTTAAGCTCGGAGGAGGAAACTCTAGGGACTGGACGTATGTAGGGCCGAACCAGTATAAAAATCATTATGTTTGATTTCCTTTTACTTTAAGCTTTTACTTTAAGTGCATTTTATTTAATATCTGCATTATTCGGATCCTATAACTCCGGATCATAAACAATACACTACACAAAGACTTCTTGAAAAGTCTAGAATTCCACAAAAAGGGCCATTCACCCCCTCTAACCCAAGTAAACACTCCTAAGGGACCAACAAGTGGTATTAGAGAAACTGCTCACAGCTAGAGATCTAACAAACTCAATCTAAAGGTCCAATTTGATTTAAAATCAAAATCAGTTATCAAAATAGTAACTCACAGCTTCTCCCGAAGGGTATGTCTATAACCTGTCCCCCACTCTTCACCGGTGAACACTACACATTCTAGAAAAATTGAATGAAGAATTTCATTCAGGCCCAAGGCATGCTAGCATAGATGACCATTAAAGATGGCCCATATGTCCCCTACCTATGAGGTTGAGGGTATCACCACCAGGAGACTCTCTAATCAATGAGATGATAATGATTATAAAAAGTTGTGTGAAAATGCAAATATTATTAACATGATTCATTTTTCTTTGAGTGTAGTTGAATTTAATAGGATCTTAGGCTGCAAAATAGCTTAAGAAATCTGGCAAAGACTAGAAGTAACCTATAAAGGAACTAACAAGGTTAAAGAAGCCAAGATTGATCTCCTCCAGTGAAAATTGGAAAATTTCTAGATGGAACCAAAGGAGTCCATCAGTAGTATGAACACCCGATATACTAATCTGGTAAACAAGATGAAAAGGCTGGGAAAGGAGATCACTGAGGAGGAGATATTAAAGAAGATTCTCTAGAGTCTCACCAAGGAATGGGACAATAAGAAGACAACCATTGAGGAAGCTCATGACCTAAGATTCCATGGTTATGATGAGCTCATTGACCTAAGAGCTATAGCCAACAGGAAAAGAAGCCTGAACAGATGTAGAAAGGAATTGCTCTTAAGATAGACTCCTCTGGATCAGACTCCTCCGGAATAGAAAACCAGTTAAGAGAATCTCACTATAATAAGGAAGAAATGGCTATGCTGGCCAGAAAATTCAACAGATTCATAAGGAAGGAAGAAAGAGGATCAAGGAGAAGCTCCAGAAAGTTTGACTTTAGAAAAAGGAGAGAAAGCAGCTCCAGAAAGAATAAGCACGGAAAAGATCCATAAGAAAAGAAGGATCAAGAAAAGGAGATGGCCTATTTTGAATATGGCGAGAAAGCACATTTCAAAGAAAAATGTCCTAAGCTTAAGAATAAAAAGAAGCCCAAGAAGAAGGCTATAGTGGCCACATGGAACAACAGTGAGAAAAGCAGTAGCTCATCATCCTCAAATGAAGAGGATACTACCAATTGTGCATTCATGGCACTAACTGAGCCAGAGGTAGAACATTCCATAAGAGGAAAAACTTAATAGATCACTAAGCAAACAGATGAATTAGAGTTTGAGTCAGCCAGTACAGAGGTATGCCTTAGATACAATAAAGATCAATAAACTTGGTACATTGATAGTGGATGCTTAAGGCACTTGACTGGTGATGAAAGAACCTTCATCACCTTAACCTGGAAGAAGGGTGGAAAAGTAAGCTTTGAAGAAAATAACAAAGGATATATCATTGGATTTGGAACCATTGGATCTGAATTAAAGATAGAAGATGTCTCCCTAGTTGATGGACTAAAATTCAACCTACTCAGTGTTGCCAAATTGCGTAACAAAGGGAGAAAGGTGATGTTTAATTCCAATGGTTGCTCAATCATTGACAATAAGTCCAATCAACTTATTCTTTATGAACCTAGAGTAAATAATGTTTATAATGTTAACATTAAAAATGAGAAAATGAATATATGCTTGGTGTCTAAAGAAGAAGAATCATGGCTATGGCACTGGAGGTTGGGACATGTTAGCATGAGCCTCTTATCCAAACTAGCTAGAAAGGGGCTAGTTGAGGGTTTGCCTAAGGTTGCTTTTAAGAAGGATCAAATATGCACCACATATCAACTAGGTAAATAAACTAGAAAAAGTTTACCTTCCATTCCCTATATCCTTACCAGAAGAGTTCTTGAGCTATTACATATTGATCTCTTTGGTCCGGTTAAACCTATGAGCTTAGGTAGAACAGAATACGCCATGGTTATCATGGATGACTATTCTCGCTATACATGTGTTGCTTTGCTTACTAGCAAGGATGAGGCCTTTGAACATTTCTCTAAAATATTCATTATAATAGAAGTAGAACAAGGTATAAGCATTGCACGCATTCGAATTGTTAATGGAAAAGAATCCAAAAATAAGCATTTTGCTGAATTTTATGAATCCAAGGGCATTGAGCACAACTTTTTTGATCCTCATAAACCTTAACAAAATGGGGTTGTAAAAAAGAAGAACATAACAATAGTTGAAATGGCTCGAACAATGCCAAGTGAGAATAGCCTGCCTAAATACTTTTGGGGAGAAGCTATCAATAGTGCATGTTACATCTTAAATACAGTTCTCATTAGAAAGAACATGGACAAGACCCCATATGAAATCTGGAAGGGAAAGAAACCCAAAATTGGGTATTTTTAAGCATTTGGATGTAAATGTTTCATCCTAAATGATAGAGAGCAACTAGGAAAATTTGATCCAAAATCTGATGAAGCAATTTTTCTTGGCTACTCAATACATAGTAAAGCTTACATGGTATTTAACAAACGAACTCTAACTGTGGTAGAGTCAATACATGTAGATTTTTTATGAGACTATCTATGCAGGAAAGAAAAATCAAGATCCAGAGAACATAGTTTTGGATAAAGTAGAACCAGTGGAGAATCAAGAAATCCTTCAAGTAAAGAAATACAAAGAGTCATTCAAAAAAAAGAAATACAAAGAGGAAGATGAAGGAATCAATTTCAACGATGATCTGCCACCAGATAATCCCCATAATGCTGAAATCAACTTCAATAATGAACAAGGATAGAATGAAAATGTTGAATCTGATGTTGAACAAACTCTACAACAACATAAAGATCTTCAAAGGGAAATCTGGACTCATAGAAATTATCCAGTGGAAGCTATTTTGGACAATGTCCAAAATTCAGTCAGAACCATAGGATAACTGAACAGAATGATGAGCCATGCGACATTTGTCTCACTTATTAAGCCAAAGAAGTTTTAAGATGTTGAAGGAGATGAAAGCTAGATGATGGCCATGCAAAAAAAGCAAGATCAATTCACAAGGAATGGTGTTTTGGATCTAGTACCACTACTAGAAGGAAAGTCAATCATTGGCACAAAATGGGTATTTTAGAACAAATTGGATGAATCTAGAGTAGTGGTGAGAAACAAGGCAAGGTTGGTTGCTCAAGGCTACAATTAGCAAGAAGGCATAGAGTTTGAAGAAACCTTTGCTCGAGTAGTAAGATTGGAAGCAATCAGGATCTTATGTTCTTTTGCATCTTACATGGGAGTCACCTTGTTCCAAATGGATGTCAAAAGTGCTTTCCTAAATGGAGTAATTCAAGAAGAAGTTTGTGTGAAGTAGCCATCAGGACTTGAAGACTCTAAACATCTAGAGCATGTTTACAAGCTAAAGAAGGCTCTCTATGGATTGAAGCAAGCTCGAAGAGCTTGGTATGAGAGGCTTACCTCTTTTCTCATATCCAAGGGATACATCAGAGGAAAGGCAGACACAACACTCTTTATCAAGAAGAAAATGGGTGATGTCATTCTTGCCTAAATTTATGTCCATGATATCATTTTTTGAGCAACTAATGAGAAGATGTGTGAAGAGTTTGACAATCAAATGAAGAAGAAATTTGAGATGCCAATGATGGGAGAACTAAAATTCTTCCTTGGTCTTCAAATCAAGCAGAGTCCGAATGGATTTTCATGAACCAATTCAAATACACCAAGGAGGTTCTAAAGAAGCTTAAAATGAATAAGAGCAAACCAATGTCCACTCCCATGGGCCATATACAATTCTTTCAAAGGACTATGGTGGAGAAGAGGTAGACCAGAAGCTATAGAGAGGGATGATTGGATCACTTCTAAATCTAACTACAAGTAGACTAGATATACATTATGTTGTGTGCTATTGTGCAAGATATCAAGCTAATCCCAAGGAATCACATCTAAAAGATGTCAAGAGGATACTTAGATATCTCCTAGGAATAATTGAAGTTGCTCTATTGTATCCCAGTAATGTCAACTTCAGATTGTAAGTGTACACTGATTCTGATTATGGCAGAGATATGCTTGAAAGAAAAAGCACATCCGGAGAATGTCAATTTCTAGAAGATTGCCTAGTGTCAGGGCATAGTAAGAAGCAAACATCAGTGCCATTATCAACTACAAAAGTTAAATATATGGATGCTAGAAGCTTTGTTTCTCAACTCCTATGGATTATACAGCAACTGGAAGATTATGGAGTTTAAGCTGGATGGGTTGATGTGATGTGTGACAACAAACGAGCAATTGATGTGTCCAAAAATCTAGTGCTACATAGTAGGATAAAGCATGTTGCCATCAGACATCATTTCATTAGAGATCATGTGATGAAAAAGGATGTGGTTCTGGTCTACATTCCAACAAATGAGCAACAGGGTGATATCTTTACTAAGCCACTAAGTAAAGATCAATTAAACAAGCTCCGGGAGGGAATTGGAATGTCAAATCCAATTTAAAAATAGAAGAAACAAGGAGGAAAATCAAGTCGTATTGATTTAAATTGTGAAAGAAGGAGAATATTGCCAGCTCAGCAGACAAGAGTGACAAATGGCAATAAAGGCGCCAAAAAGTAACTGTACATGCTTTGAATTTCAAACGTTTATAGTATGACTCACATGCGGTAAACCACAACAGTTATAAAGAGAATAAAAATGTTCCCATTCTCCTATTTACACACCATTAACTTCTCTCTTCAAAGCTAACGACCACTTTATCAATCAAGTCAAATTAAATCGCTTCCAGATTACCAAAATACCCTCACTACCAAAACTCTATAAAAATCCCCCAAAATCATTGTGTTCTTTAAGTGAGCAACTTATAACTATTACTACGCAAAAATACTTTCAGAACCTTTATTTCAAAACTCAGAAATGGCAAGAACCAAGAATCAAGCAACTTTCCCCCCAAAGAATCTAGTACAAGAAGCAAACCTTAAGGGTGAAGACTTCATCCCAATAAAGTTTAAGAATGCAGACACCATCGTGCCATCTGACTTTCTGGCCTATGAGTACTTGTTCACAATGGAGCCCTATACATAACTCCTAAAAGACCAGCATCTGGAAGCGTTCCTCAAGATGAAGAACCCAACTTATCCTCTACTTGTAAAGGAATTCTACGAAAATTTGAGGATCCACAACTAAGTTGATGCTCTCTGGACCAAGGTTCAGGGGAAGGTAATTATAGTTACCCCTCAATTCTTTGTGACTCACTTTAACATGAAGAATAATGGGGTGATAATGAGGAACGATGGGGATGAACAAACTATCAAGTACGACCCAAAAATGTGGGTGCCAGAGAGATACTTTGGTGATAAATTCTCCACCTACTGGCCAGAGACACCCATAATACTTTAGTTTATGATGCCAAAGATGGTGTTGGTCTAGAAGGGGTCCCTCAACACAGCCTTGGCCTTTCAACACTGTGTTCTCTAGCATTGGGTAGCAAGCAGGGAAATCAACACAACTATACTTCTGATCCACTATATGAAGCAGCACAAATACTCCCATAGAGCCCTGATCACCAAAATCCTCACAACAAATGAAGTAGATTTGACTAGAGCAAATAAGGTTAAAGGGAAAGCCATCCTAACCAAAAATTTCCAAAAAGCTCACTTTTGATAAGTTTGGGATAAAGCTAAGGCCCTGGAGTAGAATAGGATTAAGCAGGAAAAGTGTAAGGTAAGAAAAGATGGAGGAACTATTGAGAAGGCTTTGGTGGTGAAAAAGGCCATAACCACAAGGCTAAAAGTCTAGAAAAAGGTTGACTTGGAGCTCGTTGGGAGGAGAAGAGGTGGAAGAAGTTAAAGAGGATTCTATGACTCTAACTCAGATCCTCAAACAAACACTGGTTAAGCCTAAGAGAAGGATTGTAAAAATTGCTACTCAGGGAGCAAGAAAAGCAGTTCTAAAAGTGGTGCTGGTAGTTCACCCTTCCATTGAAGCTAGAAGCAAGAGGGGAGCCCAAAAAACCCTTGATGAGATCATAGAAGAGCTCTCTGCTTTAGAAAGTAGTGATGATCAGGAAGAAGCCGCTCCACAGTATAAGAAGAAGTTAGTAAAAAAGGTCTGACCTTTACTGAAGCATTGAGGGCCAAGAAAGCAAAAAATACCTCACAACCTGTGCTAAAGATAACCATCACAGAATTTGCTCTAAAACCCTCAAGAGCTAAAATAATAGCTTAGGCCTAGAGAGATAAGGGGAAGAATGTGGAGATTACTGCAAAAAACTTTACATCCAGAGGATCCGGAATATAATGAGATGATGGCTGCAATAAAGGAAAATTGGAAGCTGACTAAGCCCATTCTCACAATAGAAGGGCCCAAAGGCTCCTTCAGAGTAAGTCAACCAGCTGCTCCTCTGATAAGACCTACTCGACATATTCTTATGCCCCAAGTAGACATTGATCATGTTAGAGAAGAGTATGGTGAAGAAGAGGTTAGAAGTCTAAATCTCTAACCACTCAAAACTCCTACTCCTTAGTCATTTCTTATTCCAAAGGAAGTTGGTGATGCAAATAAAGAGTAGGAAGATGAAACCAAGGAGGGTAAGGCCACTAAAAATTATGAAAAGGCACATGATAAAGAAGCTACAAGTTCTATAGAGGAAAATGAAGCTGTAATTGATCTTACCATAGATATTCCTACTAATACAACTGAAATGGCTTTCGAGGAAAATCAAGCCAACTTGGGTACAATTGGATCTCCTGTTGCATCTATGGTATATGAGGATCTAATGGAGCCAATATAAGTATTAGTTTCTAGCTCTAGTGGAATTCAAGCACCTAAGGAGGGAGTGGATATGAGATCCAATGAGGATGCTACACTAGCAGGAAGATAAGAATATGATGATCAGGTAGGGAAGGATGATGAGAGTACATCAATTCCAAACTATTCCCCTATAAACGCATTCGAACTAAAATCTTCAAACCAAACCCTCCACCAAGGAGGAGAAACTGAAAATGGTGTGGAGATTATTAGAGAAAGCTGCCGCTGAGGATAAAACAAGCAATAATTCTAACATTGAGCCCATTCTCCGGGAAATATGTGCCAGACTGGGAGCAACTAAGTCCACAACTCAAAATCATTCAATTCTCTAGGAGATGAAAACTGAGTTGGAGAAGATCCAGAATAGGCTAACTACCATAGAAGAAAAGGTGAATAATCTTCCAAGAAATGAGTAGGTTGCAGCAGCTGCTCTCTTACAGGTCACTCCGATCTTAGAGAAGATATCAAAAGAGGTTAATGAAGCAAAATAAGATGCTACCAAAGCTAAAATCGGAGTAGAATGTAGTAATGCAAATACTCTTGGGCATATTAATTATGCTACAGTTGATATGCAAAAAGAGGTTAAGGATTTCATTAAAGAAAAATTTAATTTGCTAAAATCCATCCCCATTGCTGTTACTCAAGGCTCAAGTGCCATATCATCCAAAATCACCACTCTATCCACTGAGCAGCAGGAAATAAAGGAGCAGCTAATCAAGTTCCTCAAGGATAACCTGCCTGAGCTACTTTCCAAGATAGTAGAGGATATGGTTGCAACTTTCAAATCGGTCTCCATTTTATGGACAAGACCATTAAAAATTGGCAGGACATCTTTAACACTGAGCTTCGATACATAAATGAATCCATACACAACAATGCCCACACTCTTTCTGAGCAAATCAAGTAGTTCAACATCGGTATGTCCAATTTAAGCCTAACAGCTCCTTCTACTTCAACGTCTTCACCATCTATAACAAAAAACCTGGTACTTCCCCTTTTGCAATAGTTAGTCCAGCATATTGGGGACATTGGGTTTGGAGTGTACAAGTGCTTACTTACGCTCATTCGGGGGATGTTTCCTTACTTTGAGGAGAAAGACAGGGAGTATGCCCTCAAAATGTATCCAAATCTCACCAAGTCCTATGCACAGCTCCGGAAGTTGATCAAACCACTACATCTTGTGCCCCAAATAGTGGACATGGTTATAGAGCAAAGATTAGTTGGGAATGAAAACTATAGTCTTTTATCTGGAGCTTAGGAGAATATGTGGAAGTAGAGGATGTACATTGATATAGACCATCCAACCGCTGAAAAAAGGGGAAGAAAGAGTAGAAGGAGAAGACAAAGGAAGATGAAGCTGGTAAAAAGAAGTAGAGGTGTAGAGGTGTAGCATAGCATAACTTTTTTAAATATTGCAATATGTAATAGGATAGTTATGTAATGATTTTTCACTTTATTCTTCTGTAGTCCGTTATAATATGAACTCCATTATAATCCATTATTCCACTATACAGGTCCCCTCTTGGCGTACGGGGGAAATGACCCGTATGGGTCCATCAGTGGAGCCGTACTACCAGACAGCACCCGAATAGGTTCTAAAGAGCAGACTAGGTCTCCAAACTTTGGCCAAACTCAATTCTGCTATAGTAGGAACACCTCTGATGGATAACACCTGTAAAAGTTTGCATTATCTAGCTCTCATCATCATTTTGTGAGAAGGATCATTAAAATCCAGTGCTCACAAACTGCCCCTCGTGGGATCAGTGTAGATACGGATCTGTATGATCTCACAATGTAAGCGAGGGTTTAGAAATCATACCTAATGTGATGACATGGGCGAGTTTCTTTCTGGAGGCAAACTCCTTTCTTGGGGGTCCCTTTCTTTAGGCGAACGACCTTCCTTGACAATGTGTATCCCTTTCTTGAGGCAGATGACTTTCCTTGCCAATTCATATCCCTTTCTTGAGGCAGATGACTTTCCTTGCCAATGTGTATCCCTTTCTTAAGGTCGATGACTTTCCTTGCCAATGTGTATGCCTTTCTTGAGGCGGATGACTTTCCTTGGCTACTATGCATCCCTAGTGACTCTACTGGGGAAGGTGTGTGTATCCCTTTCTTAAGGCGGATCAAATTTCCTGACTGAAGGTGTATCCTTTTCTTAAGGGGGATGAATCTCCTCATATCCCTTTCCTAAGGTGGATCAACTTTCCTAATTGATGTATCCCTTCTCTAAGGTGGATGACTCTCCTGGCTGATGTATCTCTTTCCTAAGGCGGATCAACTTTCTTGACTGATGTATCCCTTTCCTAAGTTAGATCAACTTTCCTAACTGATGTATCTCTTTCTTAAGGCCGGTGACTCTCCTAGCTGGCGGATGACTCTCCTGCTAGGGATTTTGAATGACCTATAAAAAACAAAATCAAACGCTGAGTTAGTCATTATCTAAGCAGACACATCTTGAGTCTTGATTGACTTTGTGATAAACAATAATTTTTGCTCCTTCAATTAAGAATAAAGATGTGTGGATGAGGGTTGGCCCATGAATAAGCTATAAACTAAGTACAAGAAATGTCAGGTTTGTCCAATTGCTTTGGGATGGAATGCCCCTTGGAAGGGTGCCTCTCGAAGAATGCCCCTTGGAAGGCTCGATGATGGGGGGATTCCCATAGATTAACTAATCTGCTGCTAGGGAATGGAGGGATGCCCCTGGTTTGATTCCACTATTGGAGAATGGGAGGATGTCCCTTCGTTGACTTCACTGCTGGGGAGTTGTTTCCTTGCAAGACTCACTTGTTGGGGAGAATCCCCTATATTCGAGTGGATCTATATACAAAAATTATCCCTATTAGTGATCAATTAAAAAATGGCTTACCTTGATTCTTGATTGACTTTTAGGAAGACAAAAATTTTTCCCCTTCAATCAAGGATCAAGGTGAGCTAGGGGGTTTTGCCCCTAATTTAACTAGAATACAAAGTTTAGGAGAAGTGGGGTTGGCCTTGAGTCTTCACTGGATGTGCCCCTGGAGCTTCTACAAAGTTCTGATTCAAAACTGCTTGCTAATGGAAAAGGGGGATCCGTACGGGTGGGATAGGACTTGTATGAGTGGCAACTTAGAGGGAAGGGACTCGTACTAGTAGGGTAGGACCCGTACGAATCCTAGTCAGGGGGGAGGGGAGGGGGGGTTTAAAAACTAAACAGACCCCTCGCATCCCGCCTTACACCAAATCTTCCCATATTGCAAAGTTCTGAAGATTTTCTCCCAAAACCAATCAAAATGTATAAAAAGATCCCAAAGACTGGCCACTTCTCCCTTATGTGCGAGGATTTGCCCCGGGTAGGCAATTTGGAGCTTCAGGAATGCCCGGTTTTGGTCGGGTATGCTTTTTGTGAGAGGGACTCATTTTTGGGACTTACTCCCACTTCTAAAGTGCCTATGGTCCCTTCCCTTGACACCCATGCCTCCAAACGCCAGGTATTTTGCTTGATTCTCCATTTTTCCATTTTTGAGTTTTTAAGAATTTCTCGATTTTTGGCATGATTTAGGGTGTTTTAGACCTTGACATAGAGCCTGGTACATGTAACTTTAGTCTAGGATGCTTTAGGGACTGATTTGAATGAGCTTTTGTTTAATTTGGATGAATTTTGGATTTTTTGAAAATTTTGCACGATGCTACTGTTTGCAGGGGACCCGTATGGGTGAGGGGGAACCCGCACGTGTCCCATTTTTGGTACGGGAGCCACATAAGCCCGTACGGGTGGGGCAAACCTATACGGCTGCTATCCTCAAGGACAATATGCCTAACTTTCTGCTTCTTGCAACCTTTTCCTGACTTTTGATTTATTCAAAGTATCCTAACCTTATTGAACTGTGATTTTGTCTGTGCAGTTTCAGTACAAGACTGTGGGAGCCTTGAGCTTCTACAGGAAGTGGTATGAGGAGATTCGTATTGCGAGGGATACTAAGCAATTAGCCCGCATAGATTCTTTCGGGCTTAGTGACATCATCAGGGCCATCCCTTAGGCTCCGAAGACACTGGCCCCAGTGTTATTTTAGCTCTTGAAGAGAGGTGGTCGGAGACGACCCATACTTTTCATCTACCAATTGGGGTGGTAACTGTCACTCCCTTAGATATGTGTGCCTTCAGATTAGAGTGGGGACATCGTCCATTTTAATGTCTACACCGATAGATAGCATTCCCGCCCTGAGGTGAAGGCCTATATAGAGAGATTACATGGGCTGCATCCTGCAGGAACGGACAAGTTCAAGTACGGGGACCTACATGACTACTGGATCTAGTAGCCGCATCCCATTCCTGGGGATAGGAGGGATCAATTGGCCCAATCTATCCTGCTGACATTCCTTACCACTGTCTTCTTCCCGATTTACTCGAGCAACCTCAACTATGATTTGCTCTCAGCTGTCGAGGATCTTGCCGCTATGCCAAGCAAGAATTGGTGACGGGCCATCCTAGTATAATTGCACTATGGGCTAGATGTAGGAGTTTGAGGCCGGCAGCCTGATTTCAAGTTCTGCCATTTAATCCTGCTGGTAATTCCCAAACTAATCTTTTATGCTTTAACCTTTTATTCGAATTGTGCTATGGCTAATCTTTACTTTGTCTTGAAGATTTAGGCCTTTGAGCATTGACTGATCCCTAGGCCAGGCTTGCCTATGCAGCCTGAGACACCACACATTATTTCTAGGTGGATGGGACCTTGACAGGGTCAGGCCCTGACTTTAGCGTAGTATAGGGAGTTCCTTCTCTAGCTGTGCTCTAATCGGGTAAACTTTTTTCATGCCAAACCTGTATCTCACATTTTAACAAACCATTAACAGAAACTGTATTTACAAGGTTGTGATACTTACAGTGCATTTACTTTGTTCAGGTCATTAGAGACCTGTGGGAGGGGTTGGATATATATGGGGGCATTGAGCGGATGCGGGATGGTGTGGTTAACCGCTGCTTTGCCCTGGAGTCACCACTCTCCTTGAGTGGTATTTCAGCGAGTGAGTCTAAGGGTGAAGACCAGTGCTGTGATTGAGAGATTGATCCCTCTCCTAATCCTAGCGGAAGTCTGTTAGCCATATTTGATGCTGGGAACAGACCAGGGGTTGTACCTGCTAGGCGAGGGGGCTCGAGTGCTATCAGTAGAGGGCTCCTATACTGAGTTCATTGATTCCTCGTTCCTTCCTCCTTGCAAAAGGATTCACTACAAGGATGTCCCCCTTGAGTTCCACTGGAGCGATAGTGATGGCGATGATGAGGGTGGATCGAGGGGCGACTGCGGGGTCGCTTTATAGTCTTGAGTATTAAGGGCGCAACTAGGGCCGCTACCCCTTTGTCTTAGGTATCTCCCTAACTTAGCCTTTATGAATACCTTATTGCTTCTTGAAATTGATTGTGATTCTGAGTGTAACCTTTTCTTGTTATAGCCTCCCGCTTCCATATGGAAGAGGCTTACTATTGCTGCCCCTGCTGACATTGAGCTGCCAACGAAGCTGTCCCGCGCTTTAGGGACCATGAGGGAGTGAGTCCTCCAAGCAGAGCTAGATACTTTCTTCTGCCTCCTTGATCATTCGAGGAAGCGAGTTGTTAAGGAGCTTGAGGAGTCAGTCCAGCCCATCGGTTTTACCCCTTCTAGCTCCACTAATGTAAGGAATTCCCTTTGTAGTGACTGCTTAGAATAGCCCATTCTGATGTGACTTTTTCTTTCAAGTGATTGTTACTAAGGCCGAGAGGATTGCCAGGGGTTACCTCTCTACTGGGGATCTATTATTAGCTCAGGATGTGCTAGCCTCGGTAAGTTTCTTTTACCTATAAAAGTTTAACAAACTATACATAATGCATGCCATGACAATTATATATATGTACTACTCTTATGATTTCTATTTCAAAATCTGCTAGCCATAGAATGTGGTAAGTCTGCTCAGGACTTGGATGCTTGAGGAGAGAGCTAGATTCCAGGAGGGACATTTGTGAGCAGCCACTCCTGCGGTTGACCAGGCTAGAGCAAAGACCGCCTGAGCAAGGGCTGAGATTGAGATGTTGCATGGCTTGCTGGTGTGGATGATCGAGGATGGATAGACACTAAAGCCATCTATTTCTATGTCTGATGATGACCTTTCTGCCTACCGAGTGGCACTAATAATGACTTAGAGGGGTGGAGCTGAGTAGGAGGCAGACAAGCATACTGGGGGAGCCGATGTTGCTGTTGAGGGTGCTGTAGGGACTGAGGACCATGTGATCATAAACATGGACGACCTACAGGTGGATACATAGGATCGGCGAGTAGAGGATCGCCAGGGACAGGATCCCCCAGTATCTTAGATAGTAATGCACTTTTATTTTTTGGACGTTAGACACTTTTGGGCCCTACGTGGCTTACTTTGGTGTAAACTTGGATTGATACTTTTGGCATTTAACTTTTTATGCATGCTGATTTTTCTTTTCCTGAACTGAGATAATTGAATATTGCTGCTTGTAAACCCATATTACTTCTTGGTATAGCTAACAATGAGACCAAGTCTCGCTAGTTTGAAATTAACACTTTTGGGGATACGTGCTATTGAGTGATTTCATAATGAAGTCTTAGGGATCTCAACTGTGAGATGCGGTAATCACAGGTAATGTTATAACTTTTGCATAGGCCATTCGATGTAAGATGACCTATCAAACATTTATTTTCAGTTCTTTTTGTCCTGATTTTTGCCTGAACTGTCCTTCACGGCTCAGTTCAGTGGACTTTTTCTTTTTGTCTTTTCTTTGCTTTAACTTTTGCCTGGATTTTCCTTTCAGGTTTTCAATCCAGCAAGCCTTTTCTCTTGTCTTAATTTTTTCCTAGACCGCCCTCTCAGGTTTTTAATCCAACAGACTTTCTTCTTCATCGTCTTAACTTTTGCCTGGACCCCCTTTTAAGTTTTCAATCCAGCAGATCTTTTCTTTCTTTTTCTTTGCCTTAATTTTTGCCTGGACCGCCCTTTTGGGTTTTCAATCCAGCAGGTTTTTTTCTTTCTTTTTCTTTGCCTTAATTTTTGCCTGGACCGCCCTTTCGGGTTTTTAATCCAACAGGCTTTTTCTTTCTTTTTCTTCGCCTTAATTTTTGCTTGGACCACCCTTTTAGGTTTTCAATCAAGCAGGCTTTTCTAAATTTTGCACAGGTCCAATTTCTTTTGTGGCCTATCGTGATTATTTCTTTTGTTGGACAACATATGTGCAGTGAAGATAACAACAAAGATGTACAATATGTAGAGAAAAATTGATGTTCACACATCTATAATTATTTCACCTAAAGACATGCATGCATTCATAAGACCAAGATTCTTAACGATATCATAACATGTTCATTGATGAGATTGATTTCAGTACATAGGTAATGGTAACAATTTGTAATGGTTAACTCCTACTACCTACTGGTCTTTCACAGATTTTCTAGAAAGCAGCTGACATTTTTCTCTCGACGCCCTAACTTTTGCCTAAGTCGCCACTTTTAGGTTTTCAACTTACCCTAATTTTTACCTGACCAATTTATGGAATACTGACCAGCGGGTTGTGCCCTAATTTTGGGCTCAGCAGTAAAGGACCACTTGTTAGGTGATTTATTCTTTAATTCTTTTAACCTAGACATGATAACGCTTAAGACTGTCTTCATTCACTGGATTCACGAACTTATTTCCATCAATATCCATAAGCTAGATTTCTCCTTTACCAAGGACCTTCGTAACTACAAATGATCCTTCCCAATTAGGTCTAAACTTGCCCCTAGCATCAGTGTTGACTTAACGTAGCTGTTTAAGAACTAGATCACCCACTTTGAGAGGTTGTTTTGGGTATCTGACTCTATTGTTGTAAGCTTAAGCCATGTGATGTTGGTACATCTATAGGTGGTCAAGTGCCTTGAGCTACTTTTCATCTATTGCATTCAATTGTTCATACCTAGCCCTTGCCTAATTTGACTCTTTTAGCTGAGCTTTGAGTGCCACTCATAGAGATCTTACTTCTATTTTGACGGGCAACACAACTTCCCTTCCATATACCAAGAAGAAAGGTGTTTGATCAGTGGGAGTCCTTACACTGGTTATGTACTCCTAAAATGCAAATGGAAGTTTATTAGCCCAATCCCTATAGGTAGCTACTATCCTGGACAAGATTTTCTTGATTGACTCATTGGCATTACTGATCAGTTTCCCTTTGGAGTTTTTGAGGGATCTGAGTATCATCTTGTAACCCAAGATGTTCTTTCCATTTTTTATAACCAGAGCCAACCCGTTGATGATGTTCTCATGAGTCTTTTTAGTCTTCTTTCTGGGTGATGTGTACCTTCATACCTTTTCCCGCCTTCATAAAGAAAGATGGACTAAGACTAATTGTTATCATGTTTACTAAGCACTTTTATTATCTCTCTTTTATTTGGTGATAAGTTTTAACCATTGGACATTTATACCATTGTGATATATTAAAAGTCAACTTCATTAATAAATATGATGATATTTTAAGAATGTTGTTGTCATGAGTGCATGGTGTCATTAGAATGAAATACTCGAGTGAAATGTGAATGAGAGATGCATCAATTTATTCATGACATGTTTTAAATAAAGGGTACTGATGTTACAACTTATCCATGATATGCCTCATAAGCAGCATTGTTTCCATCCAAAATGTTTACAACATTAAAAATTACATCATTTAAATCATCCTCCATAGGCGGAGGGCCTTGTTGATCTGCTTGGGAAATACTAGGAACTGAACTGGTAGTTTAGGTGTGCAGGCTTGTGTGAGTTTCTTTAGCCACTACTCTTACTTAGTTTTTACTGGCCTTACTTATGGGGTTGCCCTTCTCATCTCCCTTCTAATTTTTCTTCATGAGTATGGCTAGGGCTTTGGTGATAAGTTCAACTGCTTCACTCACCTCCTCCCCTTGTGTCTTCCTAAATACTTCCACATAAATTGAGGTCTTAATCACGCAGCCATTCTTGAAGTTGTACACATCATTGAAGATTTCAAAACCAAGGACCTTTTTTCCTCCTACCTCGACAAGTTCTACCTCACTTGTGAACACCTTCCCCTTGAACTCATCCCCTATCATAAAGACAGGACTGGGGTTTGGATTTCTTTGCAACTGGGCAAAATCCCAAACCAAGTCTGAATAGCCCCGAAAGATGTAAAATAGGTTCCAGCATGCCCTGAAGATTCTTCCCAAGCCCCTTTCCTTTAATGTAACCTTGCTTCATCATAATATTTTCACTTTTAAGGGATATGTACCCCCTGATAATAAACTTTGCATCTAGGTGAGAAATAACCACCCTAGATTCCTTTTCCTTTGCTTCCATAGCCGCTATAACCGATGGTTCATTAACCTCGATGGTCACTAGCTTGCCATTATGGATAAGCTTGACTTTCTGGTGGATTGTGGAAGGGGTGGCTCCTAATGCATGGACCCAAGGATGACCCAACAACAACGAGTAAGTGGCAGGGATGTCAAGGATAGTGAACAGGACTTTGGACTTCACTTCCCCAATTGTAACTTTAACACTCCGATGACATTTCTCTTCGTATCATCATATGCCTTTGTAACAGTATTGGATTTCTCCAACATGGACTCATCTAGCCCTAAATGAGGAAGGATTTTGGCAGGGCATAGATTGAGTGCAGAACCATCATCCACCATAACACACAGCATAGAGCAATCAAAGATTTGCACCTTGGTGAAGAGTGCCTTACTAAGCTTGTTTCCTTCAGTTGGGAGATCTGATGGATAAAACATAATGGGTTAAACCTAATTGGAAGAAGACCCTCCAATGGCTAAAAACACCTCAACCAAGGTAGTAGAAGGTGTGGGCTCCATACTTGATAACTTTCCTATCAAACCCCTGCGATGATCGTCAAAGTTGATGAGAAGCTACCAAATGTTGTACTTGGCAGGGGTAAGTTGTAGCTGCTGGATAAGAGGAGTGACCTTTGAGTCTATTTTTCACTACGAGGTGGAGTCTGAGTCTCAAGAGTAGGTGTAAAGGTCGGACCCTAAATGACACTCAGGATGACTTAATTGTTAACATCTCTACCTCTTCTTTTTTGGGGGGCATTAGGAGAAACCCTTATACTTTGGGTAACATGCAACACTCCAGCCTTCATATAAATCCTCCCCTAGGAGGTTTCCACAATAAGGTAGGCCCTTCAAGGTCATCAGTCTCTAATACATAGGCATCAATGTCAACTGGTTCCAGTTGAACCAACATAGCTTCCTCATCATAAGTACCTTCTAACTAGTATGCACTAATGTCAATAGGGACCGGTTCATTGGGTAATTCCACTACTGAGTGGACCACATGATTAGCTTATGTGATCATATTAATAGCCATAACCTATTTCTCTAAATTTGGCAGAGGGTTATTCGGGGTGTTGGGCTTAAGCTTGGGTTCTCGGATCTTCTTTTCCCTAATCAGACCACTAATAGCCTCAAGTAAATCTCTACAAGCACCCATGCGTTGCTAACTTGATAAACACAAAATTGATTCCTATCTTCAGGCTTGGGGAGGACATAGGTCTTCATACTCTGAAGAAGACCAAGTGCTCTCAATTGAATAAAGATAGCAGGAAAAGGTGCCTTCAATGGAGAAATACCATCATCAATGGTGCGGACTGCGGCCACTTCTTCTTGCAATACTGCTATTTTGGGATCGCAACTATACGTCGGCTTAGAATCCTGGGTTGGAGCTAAAGGGTCATTCTTCTTGAACTAAGGTTTGGCCGGCACACTCATCTTCTCCAATTCTTTGATCCTTTCCCATTTCTCGGCCTTTTCAAAGTCCTTGACATAGCTGGAGAATTTATCCATACTGAGAACCTTACAATAAGCGGGTAGGGCACCATCCATCAACTTTACGATCATCTCAGGGAGAGTAAGGCAATCCTTCAACAGAACTTGGGTGGCCATCAACTTTTTAAAATAGGGCTTGAATTTCTCATTGGGGCCCTGCTTGATTGCCTCCAGATTCTATATGGTAGTTTTAATAGTGGCATTGAAACCATATTGCTCAATGAAAGCCTCAAATAAAGCTTTCTAGTTTTCGGTCACCTCGTCTGACAAAGTATTATACCATTCGATACCAGGACCTTTTAGGGTGCAAGGGAACATCTTAGCGAGGACTTTATCACTTAGCTTCCTTATTCTCATAACCCTTTGAGAGGTGGTGATGTGAGATTGAGGTGGACTAGTTCCCTTATACTTTGCTATGCTAGGCATACTAAAGTTATTAGGGACCCAATCCTTCTCCCTAGTGGCTAGAATTGATAGTGATGATGGCTGAATGTTGGGATTAGTAGCAAGCAACTTCTGTAATAGATCATACAATTCCACAGACAAGGGTGATCCATATGACTGAGTAATCACACTCAAGGGTAAACCAGTTGATTGGGGAAAGGTTGTCCCCTTAGGTGTGACTACAAAATTAAGGGTTAGGCTAGATCCACCAAACTGAAATGCTGGTGGTACGAACCCCTTTCAAAGTTGAGCGAACTGACTAACGGTCGGTGGAACCACCGTACCTACGGATTGTAGTGGCTGGCTAACTGAACCGAAGGGACCAACTAAACCTAACTAACCAAACTGGCTGGAGGACTCTCCGCGAATCTGAATAGTTGGCAACTGATATTGAGTAAATGGATTGTGAGCAACTCTTGAAAGGGGTTGCTGCTCACTAACCACTACGTTCACTGCTAGAGAATTGATAGGTGCGCTATGAGAAGCATTAATCGTTCTCTCCTTAACAGAGATTGCCCTAATGGAAGCTAGCATCTTATCATTCATTCGATCTAAGAACTAATTACTTCAAAGGTATTGTAAGATAGTATTTGCAATCTCTGACCTAACATCAGCCCTTGATGCATTTGCCCCCTCGCCAGTAGCAACATTCTCAACCTCAACATCAATCTGGCCCTTTGGATTTATAATGCAAGACCTTTCTTTGGGCTGATAAGGAGCAACAGGATTAAATGGACCAAACTAACTGCTGGATAAAATACCCATAGACGAAGGTGGAGCAACCCTTAACTTAGTTGGAGGAGGAGGAGGTGGTGATGGAACCGGAATTCGAGTAAACGAACATGAGAACATCGCCAAGTTTTAACTCTTTAAGCTTTGGCTAAGGTAGTAACCAAAAGATCAGTACATGCATGGGATGGGATATGAATGAATGATGTATAACAATGCATGATAGGGTTAATTACAAGGGAATGTAACACAACACATGCGAAGCGATCAATTTCATCCTTATTTCTCTTGACAGTTTTGAGGGTATTCTTCCTTAGTCTAATCTCACACAGAAATAGCGGTACCTAGAAGGTAAAATTCTAAGGCTTTCGATAAGAATGGTGTAGGGACATATCTGAAGTTGATGTAGAAGGTTCCCATCACATCAAGCCTCTTTTGGAGGGAGATGAAAATGAGTGCTCCACCCACTAGAATGTCCCCAATTCCTGGCGGACTTGGGTGACACTTTCGTAAGTTTCATGGAAAAATAGGGCATCTTAACCTAGTGCTAGAAGAAAAGCGCGTCTAACTAAAGAGAGAAGGAGATGAGAAGATGGAGTGTAATAATTTTTCCAAATGATGAAGAAGAAAATGAGTTGAATTAAGTAAATGATTTTCGGCGCTTATCATAATCTTTTAAGCTTTTAAAACAAACCAAAATTTTGCAAGTTAAAAGATTATGTTCCCCAGCAGAGTCACCACTGTGAGGTGTTGATGACGTATGGGTCTCCCTTGGCGCCTTGTGAGGGGCGGGGCCTACTAGGGTGATTGGTTGATTAATTTAGGCATGATGAAACCTTTTAGTTCGATTTTGCACATTTTAACCAATTTTATGAATAAATAAATCAAGACCCAAATCTCAATACAAATGATAGAGCTGCCACCCAAGTTATGTACTTGGGAAAGAGTTTTGGTTTGGTTCCCATTAGGCAGGAGACTTATACCTCTTAGATTAGAGATTCGGGTATCGGATGAGTCACTTATTTCTCATGTAATTAATTCAAAATTACATTCACCGCGTAAAACAATTTTATTTTCATCATTTGGGGAATTATTACGGAAATCCTATTTTCTACACTCTTTCACACTCAATTCATGCGTTTACAATTTACAATAAAGCACAAGCTATAAATGGGGGAATAAATTTTACAACCGGGGGAAAATGGGGGAATGGCAAGAGAACCTTTATATTTGTTCTAAGTTATAAAACAAAATAAGAATAAATTCCCCTGCACCTATACAAATTAGCACAATTTATAGCACATCATAAGTCAGCATTTATTAGGAAAAATGTGATTATGTTAGCGTGGCGGTTTTACCATCAATAGTTCCCGGGCGGCCTCTAGGATCGAAGAGAAATAATGAGTCTTCAATGTATTTTATTATAAAAACACATTTTAACTTTTATGAGTTGATTTACTAGATTATTAGTGAAAATGATCGCATTGGCAAATGGCGAGTTTTGATTGATTTTACGTATTAAAAGAGAATTTTGGGTCTTCCTGGGGGCCAGTACCCGTATGAGTGGGGGGCACCCATACGGCTACTAGGGAGGACCGGTTCAGGTACAGGGGACCCATACAGGTCTTGTTTGGTCTAGGGCAGAAACTTAGTTTAATTTTACAAGCATATTCATGGAGGAGAAGTGAAATAAAAATGGGATTTCCTTCCATATGAGTATGACGCACCAATTTAATATCCCTAAGGACATAAGGTGCCAGCAAGGTTCATATGGGTTAGGACCAGACCTAAAAAAAGGAATAGAGGAATAGATATAATAGAGTGGACATAGAATAATGATAAAATGACTAAGATGTGAGTCTCTTTGAAACTCAGGAGCGTACCTTTACGGCGTGAATCCACTTTGAGGCGATCCCTTTACTGAGAGAGGGTCTAGCCAAAGTAGACGTTGAAATGGTGATTTTAGGATTATTTAGGCGAGTATTTTTATAGACAGAACCTCCCCCAAATCCTAATAAATGAAGCTAGGAATGAATAAAATGGGGACAAGACCTCAAGGGATGGGTACTCTCCCTATTTTATACCTCGTATACCTCAACTATACCCTTTTTATAACTATAAAAACTGCTAGAATTTGTATATAATATCTTTTCTCTATTGTATGTGTTGAATCCTTTCTAATAGGAAAAGAAAGGCCTCTATTTATAGGGGAAGTTAAGTATGAATGCAATAAATTGGATTCATGAACCTATTTCTCCCAAAAACAGTATGAATTACCTTCTATAAAGCCTAAATAAGCAAGAACAGAACCCGTATGAGTCCCCTCCAGGTGTAAGGTGGGGAATGAACTGTATGGGTCCACCGATGGATTTATACCACCAGACAATACCCATACAGGTCCCTAAGGGCAGACTAGGTCTCCAAACTTTGGCTAAACTCAATTCTGCTGCAGTAGGAACGCCTTTGTTGGGTAACTCTTATAAAAGGTTACATTATCTAACTCTTATAATCATTTCATGAGAAGGATTATTAAAATCCAGTGCTTACACTTATATTAAATGAGGGAGAGTTTGAGTGGTATATCCCTAAGAGAAGAGGACTCAGCAAAGCTTGGAGTTAGTTTGGTGGTATATCCTACATCCGAAAGAAGAGCGATTCTACGGAGATAACTTGTAAAGGACTCAGCCAAGCTAGGGATCAGCGTTGGTGGTATATCCTACATTTAGAGGAGAAGAAATCTCTAGATATAACTTTAAAGGCTTGATTTCTTCTCGTGAAAGAAATCTCACTAGTGGACTGAAGTTCAAAGGAGGAAACCTCGGGGAATGGATGTAGGCAGGGCTGAACTAGTATTAAAATCAATGTGTTTATTTTCCTTTTACTTTAAGCTTTTAATTTAAGTGAATTTTATTTAATATATGCATCATCCTGATCCCATAACTCTAGATCATATATAACATGCTACACAAAGACTTCTTGAAAAGTCTATAATTCCATAAAAAGGGTCACTCACCCCCTCTGACCCTAGTAAACACTCCTAAAGGACCAACATAGTGTTGATCTGGAAGGGATCTCTCAATGCTCGCTCTTCAATCCAGCATTGTGTGCTTCAACACTGGGTTGAAAGCAGGGTACTCAACACTGATATGTTCCTTATTAACTATATGAAGTAGCACAAGTACTCCCATGGAGGATTGATTACAAAAATCCTCATTGTAAATGAGGTAGATTTAAGCGAAGCATATCAGGTTGAGGGGAAGGCCATCCTTACTAAAAAATTCTAAAAGCTTACTTATAATGAAACCTAGGATGAGGCAAGGGCACTTGAGTAGACGAGGGTAAAGCAAGGAAGAGACAAGGCTTAGAGAGCCAAAAGCATTGTGGAAAAGGCACCTGCTTTAAAAAGAGCCAAAATTGTAAGTCCTAAAGCTCAAAAGAAGATACAACTAGAGCAAGAGGAAGAAGAAGAGGAGATATAGGTAACTGAGGATTCTCTCACCTTGAGTGAAATCCTCAAAAAGTCTTCAATAAAGCTTAAGAGAAGGCTGGTGAAAGCTGCTGCAAAAGGATCAAAGAAGGCAGTAACAAAGGTAACACCGGAAGTTGTTGCTTTCTTCAAGGAAGAAAGAAAGATGGGAGCTGCCAAAACTATTGAGGAGATAGTGGAAGGGCTTACTGCCTCAGAAAGCAGTATGAAGAAGAAGAACCTATGCCTAAACCCAATAAAAGATTGGTCAAGAATGGACCATCTCTATCTCAGGCTTTGAGGACTAAGAAAGTAAAAACTGAAGCAAAGGTGGAAATCCCTGCAAACCAGCCGAAGGCTGGAATTAAAATCAAGTAACTAGCTCTAAAACCCTCAAAAGAAGAAGTATTTGCTGAGGCCCAGAGGGATAAGGGGCAGAAGGTAGAAATTATAGCTACTACACTGACTCTGGATGATCCGAAATATGACTAGGTTATGGCTAAACTGATTGAAACTAAAAAGTAAAAGCCTGCTTCTACTATTAAGGGACCCGAAAGTTCCTCTAAGGTAAATGACACAGCTATTCCTCCGCTAGTAAATCCTCTACCTATTCTCATGCTTGAAATGGATATAAAAAATGAAAAAGAGCTATATGATGAAGAGATAGTTACTCAGCTAAAACTCAAGCCTATCATTGAGTTGGAGCCATTGGTGACACCAGGGAAGGAAGATGAAATAAGGAGGGAGTGGAAGTTGAACATTTTGAATAGAAAAATGAAGAGGTCCAAATTGATCTTAATACAGAAAATCCAGTAGTGCCACTTACTAAAGATGCTGTAGTTGATAAAAATCAAGGAAACTTGGATGCAACCAGATCTTTAGTTGCATCTAAGGTAGATGAGCCAAAACTAGTGCCAAAAGCATCCGTGGAGGGAGTGGATTTGAGATCCAATGAGCTTGCTACTATAGCAAACTCAAAGGATGAGGTCACTCCGGAGGAAAGGGAGGAGAACAAGGATGAGGGAGGCCACAGATCAACTATTGTACTTGATGGAGATCTAAAATCCTCTTCTAATGAGGATAATCAGGAGAAAGGCGAAAAAGAGAGTACTTCAAGCCAAATACTTTCTGGTAAGCTCAAGCAAATTGAAAGAAAAAGCCAGCACTCTAATCAAACCCTCTACTAAGGAAGAAAAATTGAAAATGGCATGGAAGTTGCTAGAAGAGACTGCTATAGAGGATAGAAAGAGCAATAACTCATATCTTGAGCCACTCCTTAGGGAAATCTGCACTAGAATGAAGGCTATGTAATTCTCAACCAAAAATTTATCTATTCCATAAGATTTGAAAAAGGAGTTGGAGGACATTATAGCAAGGCTAACTGCTCAAGAGCACAAAGTGAATGACTTTCCAAACTTAGAAAAAGTTATAGCAACATCTCTATCAAAATTCACTCTGATTCTAGAGCAAATCACTGAAGAAATTACCGGAGCTAAACGTTCCACTATCCATGCTACAACTGGAGTTGACTCTAGCATTGCCACAATGCTTGGGCATGTCACTTCTACTAAAACTGATCTCAAAACAAAGCTTAAAGATTTCATAGAGGAGAAAGTTGAAGATATACTGAAATCTAGTCCTGATGCAGTTGGTCAATCCACCAATACTGTAAGCTCCAGTCTCAACGCACTCACTATTGAGTAGGAAGCAGTCAAAGAGCAACTAACCAGCTTCCTCAAAACTAACTTGCCTGATCTCTTATCCTAGAAAGTTGAGGACATTATGGAGGAATTTAAAACAAGCATTCATGTTGTGGAAAAAACAATTGACAATTAGCAGGAAATGTTCAAGATTGAGCTCCGGCACATAAATGAATCCCTGCACAACAACACACGGACAATCACAGAAGAAGTTCACCAACTTTGCTTTTCCATGTCAAATTTAAGCTTAACTGCTCCTTCATCATTTGTTTCTTCATCATCCATCTCAAAAAGCATGATTATGCCCTATCTCCAACAGTTCTCCCAATACATAGGTGACACCAAGTTTTGTGGCTACAAATGCCTATCACTCTCTTCCGGGGCATGTTCCTTTATTTTGAAAAAGAGGACCAGAAATATACTTTGACTGCTCATCTCAATCTTGGTAAATCTTATTCTCAGCTTAAGAATATGATCAAGCCCTTTCACCTAGTGCTTCCTATGGTTGAACAGATAATAGAATAGAGGATGGCTGGAAATGAGAACTACACTATTCTATCCAGAGCCTGGGAGAATCAGTGGAAGCATAGAGAGCACATTGTCATTGACCCTAACTTTTCTAAAAATAAAAAGGGGGAGAAAGATAAAGAGCAAATGGGATCAGAAGCTGGAAAGGGCAAGAAAAAGTAGAGATAAAGAGCAGAAGGGAGCAGAAGCTGGAAAGGGCTTGAAAAAGTAGCATAGCCTTAGTACACGAAAAAGTAGCATAATTATAGTATAGCTATTTTTGCCATGTAACAATTTTTCACTTAATCTTTTGTAATATTTTATAATTAAACTTCGTTGATGTTAACATATGTTAACAGCAGAAGATATATAGTGAAAACAAAAAATTATTCATGATTGCTTCTAAGTACAACCACTAATTGTACTCAAAAAATGTAGAAGCGTATATGCAAAAGTCTTAGGGGAGTTAGGATGCTTAGAGTATGGGGAAGAACCTATGTAAAGGACTAAGTATCAAAAATCATACTTAGCTCATATTTCCAATTATAGATGCTTCTATCCTTAGGTTTTTGTTTCCATCAAAATGGGGGAGATTGTTGGAAAACAATGATCCGGAAGAAAACTCATCTCAAGAATCCAGATAAAGTTTTGAAGAAAACAAATCCCTAAGTCCAAGAAGACCGCATCCAGATAAAGTTTTAAATGAAAACAAACTCCTAAGTCCAAGATGATAACATCCGACTAAGATTACATCTGGAAGAGAATCCAACAAAGGTAAAGTCTAAAAACATCTGGAAGGCACAACTCATAAAACAAAGGGAAATATATAAACATTAATTTTCCCTCTGAATTGGTCTGAAGTCAAACTTGCCTTTTTGCATTTTAAAAGTAAAAAGCAGCCACTTTCACAATTTTAGGAAAAGACAAAAAGGACTGACATAGAAATAGAAAAAGGTAACTACCTTTTTAACCTAGACCAATAGCAAGGCGCGTGAACCCCAAAAGGAGACAAACTTTGCACAGAAGTTTGTAGATCATGAAAGCCAAAGAAATGACATCTGACATCTTTGCTTCTCCAATCCTAACAAATTCAAATGGGATATTTGTTAGGTCTAACAAAAAGATTAAAGGCTCCAGTTGCGCCAACTCGTATCTGATCAATGGTGAAGATTCAAGATTACTCAACGGCTACATTTATGATCCAAGCCTTTAAAAGGGAAGATTCACATGTTGAGAAGATGCTGGTTGATTTGAGAAAGCATACACATTATGATATATTCTCTTCAATCAATAATCAAAATCACTAGTAGAACCCAAACCTTAAAATCAATTTGTAAGAATTCTAGCGTTAAGTTAATAACTTGAAGAATTCAAAAACCCAACTTGTGTAAAGACAATCATTGTAAAATCTCATACTTGGGGTAAATATTGAGACTAGGGACTTAGCTTGAACTGGGAAGAGTTTGAGTGGTATATCCTTGAGAGAAAAGGAGTTAGCCAAGCTAGGTGTTAGCTATGGTGGTATATCCTACTTTCGGAAGAGAGTGAGTCTACAGAGATAACTTGTAAAGGACTAAGCCAAGCTAGGTGTTAGCTATGGTGGTAGATCCTACATTCGAAGGATAAGAAATCTATGGAGACAACCTGTAAAGGATTGATTTTTACCCGTGAAAGAAATCACCATCACTAGTGAATTTAAGCTCGGAGGAGGAAACAGTAGGGATTGGACGTAGGTGCTGCCGAACTAGTTTAAAATGACTGTGTTTGATTTTATTTACCTTAAGCCTTTACTTTAAGTGCGTCTTAAATTGAACATTTGCATTATTCGGATCTTACTCCAATAAGCTTCCAGTTTATCCATTGCACGCTACACAAAGACTATTTTAAGTCTAAAATTCCGCAAAAAGGGTCATTCAACCTCCTCTAACCCTAGTAACACTTGCATAGGGACCAATAATGATAAGGTTCCAAAACCTAACAATCTCCCAGCCGGTAGTCCAATCGATCACTCTGATAACGGTAGTCACAATGATAGTTCAACCGCCTCTTGATGGATTCACAGACTCGGATCTTGCAATGTTGGGAGGGTTATTAATGATGGCCCTGAGCAGTCAAGAGATTTCCGCTGGGGTGGCAATACTCAATAGGACCTCCAGGCCCAGGCAAGGAGTGGCAACCGACTAGACAGTCGTGGCCACCAAGGTGGTAGAAAAAACTAACTCATGATCTCGTCGTAAGTCAAAGGGAAAGAAGTCTAAAGGACATAGACGATATATATCTCCTTCACCCTCCCCATCCTCCTCATCTTCTCAATTCAGCTCGGGAAGCTCGGAGGACAGTGATACTAAGTTTAAGAGATGCCTAGACAAGTATGCCATTTCATTTCAAGAACTAATTGCCAAAAAGACTCTATACCCATTCAAAAAGAATATTCTAGGATAAAAGCTCCTTGAATATGTCTTCCCTCCTATCTTAGACAAGTACAGGGGCAGGGATGACCCAAGAATGCATCTAATCGACTATTACGACTGGATGGACTTGAACAATGCTCCTGACAACTACCGGTGCAGGTACTGACCAAGAACTTTAATCGGACCATCCAACAAATGGTTCCTCCATTACTGCCTAATTCGATTAGAGACTTTGAGTAATTATCAGGAAGATTTGTGAAACATTTCTTGGGATCTGCCTAGCTAGCTAGCATTAGCTGCAATCTTCATAGCATAGTCTAAAGATCGAACGAATCCCTGCGAGAATTCATCTAAAGATTCAATGAAGCATGCATAGGGTTTATCGACCTAGACTTTGGGATGGCCAAGGAGGCTTTAATCAAAGGAACTCAAAAATTATAGACACAAGCAGGAGATCATTACTAGAAAGCCTATTCAATTTACACAGTTGATTAGGATAGCCCATAATTTGGTAGAAGTAGATGAAATTACCCACCCTAAAAAAAGAAACTCTGAAGATCATGATCTTTCCAAGTAGGATGATAAAGAAGCAAAAAGAACATAGGCAGTGGAAATTATGGCTACATTCGGTTCAACCAGGATGACGAAGAGAATCCAAAGTTGAACACTTCTTTAAGTAAAATTTTGGTTGTAGTAAAAAATGGACCTGAGAAGAAGAATGTCAAGTTTCCAAACATACCAGAGGGTAAAACCTTGGGGAGGGACTATAACAAGTATTGCAATTTTCACAAGGCTAGGGGAAATCATACATACGAGTGTAGGGTCTTAGTAGAGGATATTCACGCACTTATAAAGGTGGCTAAATTTATCTAGTTCTTTAAAGGTGTGCCTAGAAGTTAGACAAAAAATCATATAGAAGACATCACTCAGATGATTCAAAAGAAAAACTAAAAGATAAAAAGAAAAGGGATGAGCAGAGATCAGGAAGGATCCTGGTAATAGGCGATGGAGCAGATAAGGGGCTGCCTCAAAAGAAAGTTAGGCACTCTTTCAGCCAGTCGCTTACATTAAGGGATGGCTCAAAAGCTAACAAAGAATACTAGAAGGCAACCATGGTAACCAAGCCTCACACGGATCCACTTATTATAGAAGCGATAGTGGAGAATTACTTAGTATATCACGTGTTGGTTGATACAGGAAGCTCCATAAATTTGATAATGAAAGCAACATTTGAATAATGGAAGGTAAACAACTACTGTGTCCAACCGTGATACGCCACTTTATCCGATCTAAGTGGGCATTCCATAATCTCCCTTCGGGAAGTTAAATTGGAAGTTGAAATTAGTGACAAAGAGCATGTGTATCGAGCGAAAGTTGATTTTACTATCGCCAAGATTTCTATTTTTTTAACATCATCCCAGGATGCCCCTTCCTATGTGAATCATTCGCCTTAATTTCTCTTGTTTATTTGGTATTACAAATACCAACTAAAAAGGGGACGACAACAGCAATAGAAAATCCTTTGGTAGCTCACGAGACAAATGGCCGAGCTTAGATAGGAAAAGGGATCGGCTGGAAAAGCTGAATAAGAAGACTACAATAAAGACTGTGAAAGTTTTAGTCTGGATAAAAGTAGCCCAGTAGCAAAGCCGGTTAGTGAACAAGAAGTACTTACGGTGGGTCCAAGCAGAGCGTTGAAAGTGGCTAAGATTTGAAAATAGACACAAAAGCGAGCATTAACTTTATTCTTGTGGGACAACAACACTCGTTCTTATGGTCCCATGATGACATGTTGGGAGTCTGACTTAGAAACAATACAACATAGCCTCAACCTTAACCCAAAAGATGCACCAGTAGTGCAAAAGAAGAGAAAGCATGCCTAAAAAAGGTAGAAAGGTATAGAAGGGGAAGTGGACAAATTACTTAAAGCTAAGTATACCAGGGAAGTACACTACCCCAAATGGCTAGCAAGTATTGTTCTGGTTAAGAAACCAAATGGGAATTATTGCATGTGTGTAGTTTTCACAAACTCAAACAAAGCAACTTCGAAAGATAGTTACCCGTTGCCAAGCATTGACCAACTGGTAGATTCCACTACCGGCTTTTCCATCTACTCATTTTTGGATGCAAATTTTGGTTACCATCAAATTCCTACGGACCCGACAGACAAAGAGAAGACATCCTTTATTACTCATAAACGAATATATTGTTACACGGTAATGCCATTTGGATTGAAAAATGCTAGAGCCACTTACCAATGATTGGCAAAGAAGATGATCAAAGATATGATTGGGGAAACTATGGAGGTCTATGTGGATGATATGATTGTAAAAAGCAAGTATGAAGAATCACATGCTGAAGATTTGAATATAGTATTCAAAATCCTACAAACCTACCGAAAAAGCTTAACTTGGAGAAATGTGTCTTTAGGGTCAAGAGTGGAAAGATTTTAGGATTCATGAATTTAGAGAGAGGCATCGAGGCGAATCCTGAGAAGATAGAAGCCATCATCAGGATTGAGCCACCTCGTACCTTGAATGAAGTTCAATATCTCAACGGAAGGATCAATGTCTTGGCATTGTTTATCTCTTTTTCAGCAAAGAGATTCATGCCTTTCTACAAGGTGATTAAAAAGGATCGAGATTTCAAGTGGGACATCGATTGCCAAGAAGCCTTCAACGAGATGAAAGACTTCTTAGCTAAGCCGCCACTAATTAGCCGCCCCAACATTGCGGATACACTATATCTATACTTAGCAGCAACATATGAGGTGATAGGAACCTTCCTAATTTGGGAAGATGACCAGGACTAGTACTACGTCTTTTATACGATCAAAGTTTTGAGAAATGAAGAGCTAAGGTACCCCAAGATTGACAACTTAGCCCTGGTTCTAATTCACTTGGCTGGCCAGCTAAGACCATACTTCTAGGTGCACACGATCGTAGTAAGGACCAGTGTTCCTCTTAAAAAAGTGCTACAAAGGCCAGATACATTAGGTCGCTTGACCAAGTGGGCTATTAGGCTAGGAGAATATGACTTGAGGTTTGAGGCTAGAAAAGCTTTGAAAGCACAAGTATTGGTAGAATTCATAGTAGAATTTGCGGGCCTCTAGATGAAGAAAATAGTCCCGTATGAAACTTAATAATATATGAAGATGGGTCCTCTTGAACAAAAGAAGCTGGCATCGAAGTTTATATTCAAGGGCCGAAAAGAATCAGATTATGATATGCCACTAAATAGGCAAAATATAAAGCAGTAAATAAAGGGCTAGAGTTAGCCAATGAAATAGCACCAGATATGTCATCCTCAAAAGCGACTCTAAATTGGTGGCAAATTAGATCAATCAGACTTATGGAACTAAACGAGTTGAGATGATCAAGTACTAGGCCAAAGTTGGAACCTTGCTAGAAAAATTGGAAGCCAAGGGAACCGAGTGGAAGATTGAATATATTTCTCGGGCACAAAATGAGATAGCAGATGAATTAGCCAAGAAGGCTACGGGCAAGGATTCGTGGAAAGAGCTAAGTTGCCCTTATGAGGTCTTGACCTCGGAAACTTGTGAAGAACAAGGTGAAAACCTCTAGATTCATAAGAAGTCACTCAACTGGATGCAACCCATTTATGAGTACTTAGCCTATGACAAGCTCCCAGAAGATAAGATGGAAATCAAAGATAAAATCAACGTGGTTTGCTCTAGCAGGTGAGGAGTTATACAAGAAATCCTATTCAGATGTATGGCTCAAATGCATCACTCCTGAATTGGGAAAGCTTATACTAGAGGAAAATCGACAAAGGTGACTGCGGATCCCACCAGGCAGCCGCCATGCTACTTAGAAGAGTTTCACTAGCCGGTTACTATTGAGAGATGATCAAGGCTGATTTAGAAGCCTACGTAAAAGATTTCCACCAATGCCAAATCCACACACTTAAATCACATGTTCCTAAGGCCAATCAAAAACCCATCATGACTGGCTGGCCATTTATGTCTTGGGGAATTGATATAGCGGGCCCAATGCCAGAAGTAACTTGGTAAAGGAAATGGATACTCATGGAAATCGATCACTTCTCCTAGTGGGTCGAGGTGGAAGCACTCAGCTCGATCACAGCTGATAGGATCATATGGAACCACATAGTCACTCAGTTAGGAGTACTAAAGAGAATTATAGCGGACAAAAGGGTGAAATTTATATCAGATAAGTTCAGAGATTTTTGCAGGGAATGGAAAATCAAGAATCATTTTTCATCCATTGAGCATCCGCAGATGAACGACCAGACGGTAGTTACCAATTGAACCCTAGGAGAAGGATTGAAAAAAAGAGTGTTGAACCAAAAAGGAGATGGTCAGATGAACTAATCAAAGTTTTGTGGTCTTACAGAACCACCCCTGCATGATAATTGGAGAAACCCCTGACTCTCTCATCTATAGAGTTGAGGCGGTTATACCGGTTAAAATTAGAACACCATCAAACCGAGTGATTTACTAGATAGAAAAGGATAATGACATCAATATGAAGCACCGCTTAGATAACTTCGATAAGAAAAGAGAGAGAGCATGGGTCCTCATGGCGTAATACAAAGTGAATATTGTAAGGTACTTGTGACAGGTGAGTACGAGAAATCTGACTCAAAGAAGGAGACCCAATACTTAAAGACTCTACTGCCTCCCAAGCTCGGGAAGGCAAAGGAAAGATGGGCGCTAATTAGGAAGGCCCTTACAAGATCATAAAAGTAATCGGGTCAGCCTATAAGTGGGCGAGGCTTTCCAAGTCAGGTCAATCATGTCAAATTTGGGTCAAAGCTACTTGTGGGTCTATTAGCACGATCCACTCCAGCCTGAAGATGATATAAACCTTATTCATATCAATGATCAGATAAAGAGTCAGGACCAGAATCAAGGTTGTAAATTCTTTTTCCCTTAGCCCTGGATGTCTCTCAATATGATGTCTTAGGAATTTTAAACTCTCTTGATGCAAAAATTCCAAAAATTCAAAAATCCTCGAGATGTCTCGAAAAGCTCAAGAATCTTGATGACTCTTAAATTTAGCAAGGCTAGATTTAGAAGCATTCATCTCTGACCATATGGCTTTCATTGCCCTAAAAAAGTCAAATGTGGAAACTACCCCTCTAATGGTAATTAACCATTCAGATGGTTTACAAGTACTGCTTTGGATTAGGCTGAAATTAACCGACCAGGTATTTTCCCTAAAATTAACCAACCAAATTTTCCCAATTCACTATGTTGGATAATCAGATTAGGCAGAAACTAAGCGATCGGGTATTTAACCCAAGAAAGTAGCCAATCAGATAGTTTCCGCACAATAAAAATAGACATCTTGCCTCCCCATTTCCAAGAATGAATAATATCTATCCATAGAAAGAGACTTTAGAGAGAGAAATTCAAGCTTAGAGAGAGAAAGGTCTTTAAGCCCTTCACTTATCCTTTGCCTATACCTTGTCCATACACTGTATAGAAATCCCTAGAAATACCCTAAAACTCTGATAGAGTCCTTCAAGCCACTTGATGATCTCCCTAGGAAAAATCCAATACCTTAGTTCCCTGAACTAGGTATTCCTCAAAACTCTACACTAAGACTGACACTTTGATCCCCCGAACTAGGTGCGCCCCTTCAGATCTTTGCGGAAAAGTTGAAATTACTCCCCAGAAGTTTGGTATTTGGAATTCATAATACCAAACTATAGCCGAAATACTGCCAGAAATTTGATATTTAGAATTCATAATATCGAGTTACAGCCGAAATGCCGCTAGAATTCACTCTTATGTTTTCGATGTCCCTGATATCGAATTAAAGCAGAAATACTGCCTAAAATCGCTCTCAGATTTTTTATGTCCCTAATATCGAATAAAAGTCGAAACGCTATTAGAATTCACTCTGATATCCCTGATATCAAATTAAAGCTGAAATATCATCAAATTCCCCCATAAATCAACATTTGGAATTCATATTGTTGATTTAATCATTCCATCCATCCAAAATCTCAAAATGACAACTATGGTTCCTAACCGTCTCTCACGTCATCCAGGACATACAAAAAGGTAAACTGAGGGTAATATCGCTGAAAAGCCAACTTTCTCTCATTTTATTTTGATCTCTCTCATCTATGTTATTCTTCTTTTCATTTTCCTTTTATTATTTTCATTTTAGTTTGTTTATTTGCACATTTCCATTAAATTGCATTAACATAAAGATCAAGCTTGTAGGAAAATAAGCAGGATCATACCGATGCAATTAAACCTCAGAAACCCGCTGTAAAGTATTCCTACTTTTCATATTTACTTTACTTCAACTAAACCAATGATGCATTTATCAAATTAAATTTAGTGCTCAAATATAAAAAGTGTGATTAGTAACTATTTTATCCAAACACAGAATCTCATCTTTTGGTATTAAAATCCCATTTTGGATCGGTTTACCACAATTTCTGGTGGAGCTAAACTGGGTGGCGACTCTATTTTTATTGCAAAAGGAATAAATATATTTCTATTTTCTTAAAATTAGCATTATTATTATTTACATAATTATTTGGGTAGCTATATTTTCAATGTTGCATTATTTTTAGAATCCGGATTTAGTAAAATCCTACCTATTTTGGTATTATTTTATCTTTCTATTTATAAAGTTAAATTACAACAAATTCTCTTGAACTTGTTCCCATAAACTTGAATTTCCTATTAAACCCTTTTCAACCTCTAAAAAGCACCCACTCCATAATGGCGACTCTGCCGGGGACATATTTCAAAAAAGCTTTGTTTTAATCTTTATTTTTATAAAAGTTTTCTCATTTTGCTTTTTCCTCTTTTGATAAAATAATGCACTCACACTTTGTTTGAAGACTATTGGAAATTTGATAATATCATCATATTGTACTAGGATTGCATAAGCATTTGCATTTGGACCACCTTGAACACCCTTGGTGTCTTTTGGTGAACTATTCATCCTACTTGTATTAGGGTTTGAGGGTACGAAATTGATCACTCCACTTGGGATCCTTACTTTCGGTCTTTGACTTGCTTAGGGACATTGTTCTGAGGTAAAGATTTAGAAAGGATCTCTTAGTTTGTTTTAGGGACATTAGATCTTAGTACATTGAGGCACAATCTAATCCATAAAATCCCCCTCGCGAGACCCAATATCGCTTATAGATATACCGTAGCACCTATCCACTAGGTCCCCCTAAACTTGTGTGATACGTGATTAGACTTTGTTGGTCCCTAGTTGACTAAAACCAAAATAACCTTGTCAATAAGAAATAAGGTCAGAAGGCATGATCTAATTGTTTGTTCCTTGTGCAGCTTACATAATCCATTTATAAACATCATTTCTCATTATACTATCTACATTTTTATGCAGCCATATTGTGTGAGCATATAGTTAGCTAGTATGAGACTAAAAATAACAACTAAAAAATGAATAATGCCATGCATATAATAATGCATTCATGCATTAACTCACTATAACAAGAAAAAGATAAAAAGAAGCTTAGAAAGGCCCAAACCTCATGCTAATCTCCATGAGGATGCATTTTAAGGTTTGAAACATAGTAAAGAATAATTCAGATGAATTCCCCTACCAAAAGAGTCTTTGGAGTCTGAAGTTGAGCATACCAAGGCCCAAAAAGAAGCCGCAACCCATGCCATAAGAGAGTTCATGAACTCTCCCGAACTCTTTCTAACTACGCGAGCCAGCTTCGGGAGTTCCAAAACTTCCACCTGTTGGGAACTGACAGTCAAATTGAACATGCGTAAGAGGCATGACGGAAATTCAAAATTTAGTCCCTGTCCCAGGACTCCTATTAGTTGCATATAAATTAAATAAAGCCTTAACTAAATAATTCTCTACCTAAGTTAGCATGCTAAAGGCCTAGGCATACCATAATTCCAAATTATATCCTAGCATATTTATTTTATACTAAGCATGTTATAACTCTAAGTTATAACCTAAGCATAAAATAAACTAAGTATGCAAAAATAACCTAAGCATAATTATTAAGTCTAAAAACAATTAAAGAAAAAGACTTAATAATTAAAAGAGAAAGAAAAAGAACTTACCAGTTGAAGCGTGCTTTTGCAGGACCTTCTTGCACAAGCCTCCAATCGTAGCATAGCCTCTATCAGTATCCACACGAACCCCACCAACCAAAACCTCCCCAGGAGGAAGAACTAGGAGGCCTCGAGTAGTTGCTAGACCACTCTAAAAGCCTCACCCAAAATTATAAACTAGCGGTGCCCGAATAAATTCAGGCTCCACAAAAATAACTTGCTCAAGTACCCGAGAGATTAATTATCTCGCTTACGATTTATGCTTTGAGCTTAGTACATATTCAAAGGAGAAGGGACAACCTATATATACGCTTAGGGAACAAAAATTTGCTCCCCATTAACGATGTGGGAAGGGAGTAAAACTCCCATCCCACACACCTACCATATGCACGTGCTGCATGTGGTATTCATGGGCTGCCTTTGTGTAGCCCATGAATATGGGCCACCGCGAACACTGCCCAGCAGTGTTCGCGCACCTTTTGGTGTATTTCATGCAACCGGACATTATACAAAATATTTTATACTTTTCAGTTTTAACTCGCCAATGCAAAATCCCCTTTAAATCTTTTCAAATAAATATTTATTTTTTACTCTAATAAATTAGTTATCAGTCAAAATAAATTTCTTGGTCCAACCAAAATTGATCTAATCAATTATAATTTATTTATGACTCCAATTAATTAGTTACCGGTCAAAATAAATTCCTTGGTCTATCGAAAATTGATTTAATCAATTTTAACCAATCAAATAATAATCCAATTATTATTTATGTTATATTCTTGTAATAGAATAAATCTATTAGTTCTTTACTTAGTCCGATGAAGGTCCAATATATGTGTGACCTTATAGGATCCCGAAGTAATGAGCTGTTAAGGCTTAACCAACCCTTGTTCTAATGGAACCATTGGCTCGATGCTCTAGACCGTAAATAGAACTTGATTACCTTAAACGACTGTAGTACGCCTCTAGTAAGGGTCTACCATCCCCCATTACTCGGAACGTCATTTATGCTTATGACTTAATCCTGGTTAATGCAATAGTTATCCAGTACGATAAATTCCTTCCATTCTTTAATATTAGTACCATCTGGTTTATTGGGTTCGGTTAAAGTGTTAACCCACTAATAGCAAGGTTGCTCCAAGCTATCCCAGTTATTTACTTGTTACCAAAGTATATTGCCTTTTACCATAGTGTGCTTGACTATAAACCATTTCTATCAAATACATACTCTGATCAGAGGTTTATGGCAATCATCACTTCAACAAGTGGCCAAGTATAACTCAATATATCCGGAGCGATGGATTCTTTCCGACTACTCCGTCTACCAATGTGTTGTTATCACTATAACCGTAATCACCCATAGCACCCTAAATTAATGAGTGCATAGCAATGACCCAAAGTGTAGCAATAGTACCACACAAGGCAACTAGCATCTCAAGTATGAGGACATTCGCAAAGCTTATTGCATGAAGATAAACACTAACACATTGATATTTATACCAAGTGTTTATCTTGCTGCGGTCTCCAATATATCTCTCAGATATATCCATGTGTCAAGCTTAAGGCACCACCTTCAGTCTTTAGGAGATTAACTGCTTGGACCCTTTCCAAGAAAGTTGACCACATGCTAGTCTTTCCGTTTCATCAATATCCTTTCTTGATGACACTGTGACTAGGGATAGTTTAGACATAATCATAATTGCGCATGAAGTAGGTTCCACCAAATACAGTCCAACTATAATTTCTCTGACTTCATGCTATGATATGTCAAGGACTTTTGTATACATACATCAATGAATATATTTTAACCAGCTATAATATATATGTATAAAAACACATTGATATAAACAGAAGAACAAATGCCTTTATTGATTAAATAAATTATTCATACTATTACATAATTAAGATATATCGCCCTAATTTCCTTAAGGGCATACATCATATCCAACACCACCTTCGATGGAGAATCTTTAGAAGTAGCCAAGTTGAAGGCAAAGATGGCAAATATTGACGCTCTAATCGCGAAGATTGAAAAGCTAACTGGTCCATTCCTCATGAAATACCTCAGTGTCAACACTTTTCCTTTAAGGATTCTCATGCACTACCTACAAATTTTATCATGCCCTATGTTGCCCCATATAGCGGAACAACTTCCCCATAAGCTCATCTGGAGGTATACCTTAGAGTCATGACTAGTATGGGAGTTCCCGAGGCCCATATCATTAATTTGTTCCAATCTACCTTGTGAGATGCAGCGTTCAATTGGTATATATGGATGACCCTAGAAGTGAAGGGTAATTAGGAAATGTTGAGTGAGGAATTCATTAACAGCTTTGCTTTCAACTTAAAAGTTGAGACCACTCTTCAACATCTCGAGCGAGTTAAGAAAAAGCTGAATGATTCCTTTCAAGAGAATTATTTGCGATGGATGACAGTCCAAGTACTCGTAGATGGTGCTCCTAAGCTCAATGCACTAATTATCAAGCTGGTAGAAGGTTCGAGTCAGAAATATTGAGATGTGATAAAGATGAAGAAATTTGAGTCATTCAATGAGGAGGTCGATTACGCTAATAGAATAGAAAAGTATGATGAAGAAGATCAATGAGAGAAAGAAGAATTTGAAGCCTTTAACAAGGCTAATCCTTAGCAGAAGGGAGGTTATTTCAAACCTAGTGCTGCGAAGTATTCAAAAGATGAATCTGACTTTAGAGAAATCGGTAGTGGCAGTAGCACAAATCCAACCCACTCAACTAGTGACACCATGGTTAGAGTCATGATCCTGAATTTTCAAGAAGTTATAAAGGTTCAAGATACTCGATAGTCTAAGAGAATTTAAAGCTCCATTGCTCAAAGTTCGTGACAACTTTCATGCCTATCATGTTGCAAAAGGGCATAGAACCAGCAATTGTCATAAGCTGATGAAGGATATACAATAAATCATCAAGGATAAGAAGATTGAAGAGCCTGAGAGAAAACTGAGTACATAGAGTAATCCATTGCCTAACTTCCAACCAACGGTCAATGTGATTCAAGGAGGAGAAGGTACTCTCGAGCAGCCCGATTTCCAATACATTAGGGCAACTCAAACAAATGGTGAACAAGTGCTGATCCACAACGTAGAGAAGTATAATTTCCTGATTTGATTTGAAAAGCTAGATGAATATGAAGTCCAACCTAATGTGATGTATTGGGGCAATATTCACCCTCAATAGATCTTGAATGTCTTCTACAAAGAGATGAACAAATAAGGAATTCATGCGCTTGGATTCACATCTCAATTCCCATGATTTTTGGAAGAACCTTTGCTGAATTGGTATTACGGCCTAACTTACCAATGTAACTGGGATTGGATTTCTTGTAAGCACATTTTGTGGAACGCTACTCATTCCAAGACTACTATCATTTTGGGATCTAATGTTGGGGACAACTGCAAAACAATGCTGGATGGAATCCGCAACCAAACCCTATCTCATTCACTTTTGATTCCATATAGGATGAGATACATGCCAAAAAAACCAGAGGAAAGGCTCCTTTGATTGAGAAAGCACCCCCTGGGCAAGGAAGTTCGAGCAGTTCCGAGCAAATCGCAATCCATTACCGATATAGTCCGGAGTCAAACTGGCAAACTCCTGGATATGTCAACCAATAAATTCTCAATTATAAGGTACCTTGGATGGATTCAATCTTTGAAGAGCTACCAAGACTCTGGAGTCCTTATGATTTCCACAATGACATGGGTTATCATTAGATGAACTTTAACAATTTGACAATCGATGGCAAGTTGTAAGAATTCTCTGATGCATTCTTGGTACATAATCCCACACAAGCACAAATGCCTGAACCACCTCCCGAGGAAGATCCCAAAGATGATCCCAGAGAAGACCAGGAGGAGGTTCGAATTTGGCAACAAATAGAGGAAGAACGACGTTCAGCGTTAGAATGGGAAAAGAGACATGAGTTTAACCATCTTCTTCATCTATTGCCAGCTCTTTTGCACTATAGAATAGGATGCCCATACACTCACATAGAACAGTTTCTAAAAGTGATGTATGAAGCACAAATTCACTTTCACCATTGGCCTATGTTTTTTGTTAGAATGCTCAGAGCAAAAGCCATGAAATGGACTAAGAACTTGCCCTCTTTGCAATGCATGTTCTGGAACTTTCTAGTCAAAATGTTTCTAGAACAATTCTTGAAGATAAAACTGGTGCAAGATACAAGAAAGGTGACACCATGTTCTAACAACATGGAAGCCAATGTAATCCATGATAAGGCTCTGAGGGAAAGCCACGTTTGGGCAAAGATTAAGCACAAGAATCAGCTCAATGAGACATAATGTCCCGTGATGGATAATGTATCTGATTTGAAGCATTTAGAGATAGTAAACCTACTTAGAAGCCCTGATTCTTAGGAAGAAGAAGTCCTAGAGAGACGCAATTGTGAAAAAAAGTTGGCATTCATTTGGGAGGAAAAACAACCATGAAAAGGATTTCCTCAAATTCCTCCTCAACTTGTATGTGATGGAGAAACTCATCCTTGACTCCATTTGGCTTGCTACACCAATTTCATGAATTCTACAAAAGTAAATTATCATTACTGGGTTTATCTCTTCGTTGATACATTGAGAGGAGAGGCATGGCAATGGTACTCAGAATTGCCTTATCACCAAAAAATGATTTGGGATCTGTTCAGCTAAGTATTCCTTCATCATTTCACGGTGGTATCACCTTTGAAAAGGATGTGTAATTCTGCATCCATACTTTCTTCGCCTTACCCCATGGGAGAAAGGGTAACACGTTTATACCCTTGGTATACACCAAATCAGGAATCCTTCAAGGATGATGTCATTAAAGCATTGTACAATGATACGTTTTGGGGATCCACCTCTGGAGTTGAAATGATTTGTCATGAAAGTAGCGCTGATCCTATTTACTTAGATTTTATGAAAGCCAATCCAGCAAGAGGATTTGTACCATTTATGCAGTGGCCATTTATCACGACTCTCTCATTGCCACCACAAATGAGAAACCTATTAATCTGGCAGACATTCCTTTGGAAGATAACTTTGACGAGTTTGAGATCTTTGAACATCCCACCTCCCTGATCACAAGAGGAGGAAAGATCACTGGGGCAAATGAGCTAACTAACCCCAGAAATGAGCCAATGCACAGATAAAGCCTGCATATTAAGGATTGTTTGACTGATCAACTTAGCGTGAGGACGACTAAAATGTCCATTTGGGAATTGCTTCTCGCCTCCCAAGATCATAGAGTAGCTATTGTTAAAAAGCTCATGGATATAGAAACATCCTCCACAGCTTCACCTACTCAAGTATGCTCTCTGATTGGCGATCAATAAGTGACAGTTATCCCTGATATAACTTTCACCAGCCTAGACTTACCAGATGTCGGTACTAATTATAATCAAGCTCTTTATTAAAAGGTTAAATTTTTTAGATGTTTCATGCCCTGAATAATGGTTGACGACGGGTATGCACTGAATGTCTATCCAAGAAAGGTACTACCGATCTAAGGACTTAGCAAGGAAGCTCTGAAGAAGTCCTCCACCATCATCAAGGCTTATGATGATTCTAAAAGAACTGTCAGTGGTACATTTGATGTAGAAGTAATTATTGGGGAGATATCATCAACAGTGGTCTTCACCGTCATCGACATTCCTATGACGTTCTCTCTTTTACTTGGACACCCATGGTTCCACGCATTAGGAGGAGTTCCATCCACCTTGCATCAAAAAGTGAAGATTTCATTTCAAGGAAAGGTTATAACTTTAGAAGAAAATGAGGCATCCACTATAGCTACACTGGAAGCTGAGAAGAGTAGCCTATGGGGATTTTCATTTGCAAGATTAGAAGGAAGGATAGGAGCATTATCAGAAGATTGGGGACCATGGATTCAGAAATACATGGAGCGACATCATGCTCCTAGTGTGGGACTTGGGGCACAAGGCCAAGGAATGATGGCTTTCAACATTGATATAGCCGACATAACTTGGTTACAAAGGGATTGATGCTAGATCTAAGTCAAGGAAGATAACTTTCGTGCGACCATAAGAAAAGGCATACATCAGAATTCCTAAAGTAATTCAACATCAAAGAATGACAGTGCCTGGATTTGAGATTTTCTCTAATGTGGTAGACTATAGCAAGTTTAAATAGGGGCCAATTGTTGATGTGCCCAAGACTAAGGAAAAACCAATATGCATCACCATCACTTAGAAGTAGACACTTGCAAAAAGAGAACCGAAGAAAGATGACTCCAACGCGCTTCTTGATGAACTTCTTGGGATGTTGTAAATGCACTTAAAGATAGAGGAATCTGGTATGAAAGATGAACAGTTGAACCAAGTAAGGATAGAGATGGCCAAGCTTATCAAAAGGAAAGCCAAAATGCATGATGAGCCAACCCTGGATGAAACCAACGATCATGAAGAGACTTCCACTAAAAAAGACGAGTCTTTTATATCTATCTCTAATATCTTTGATAATGTAATGTATGAATCTTATAATAAAATGAAGAACTTTACTTACTCGCATGATGTTTCTGATAATTATTTCATACATCCATTTTAACATACATCTAGCATTTTCAACATCAATGATGTTGTAACAAAGAAAATAAACTTAAGCATAGAAGAAAATGCAAAAATGGTACTCATTTATGGAGAGTTGTCCATTGAACAAGAGAGAGGATTAGTAAAAACATTAAAAAAGAACATTTTAGTGTTCACTTGGTATTTCAAAGATATGCCAGCAATCGATTGTCATATTGCCGAACACAAGATCCTGATAGATCGAAAGATCCATCCAATAAAGCAGAAACTGAGAAGAATGTGACCTGAATGGGCCGAAAAGGTGAAAGAAGAAATGACCAGTTACTTTGAGACCAATTTTTTAGAAGTTGTGGAATATCCCATATGGTTGGCAAACATAGTTCCAGTTCCTAAGAAGGATGGAAGGGTTAGGGTATGTGTTGACTTTCGAGATCTTAACAAAGCAACTCCGAAAGATGACTTCCCACTTCCACACATACACATCCTCATCAATAGTGCTACCAGAGCTGCTATATACTCTTTCATGGATGGATTTTTGGGATACAATCAAATCCTCATGAATGTAGATGATAGAATCAAGACTGATTTCATTGTATAATGGGGGCACTTATTATTACAAGGTAATGCCTTTTGGTTTAGAGAATAATAGGGCAACTTACCAATGGGCAGTCACTACTCTATTTCATGACATGATTCACAAAGAAGCTAAAGTCTATGTGGATGACATGCTTGTGAAGTCAACAACTCCAAAAGAACATCCAGCAGTCCTTGATAGATTCCTCACGAGGATTGAGAAATAAAATCTTTTGTTTAATCCAAAGAAGTGCATATTTGGAGTAACATCTGGAAAGTTACTAGGCCACATAGTCAGCTAAAGAGGTATCGAGATTGATCCTAACAAGGTCAAAGCTATCATAAACATGCCAGTACCACAAACTGAGAAGGAAGTAAGAAGTTTCCTTGGATCCTTGCAATAAGTTAGCCGATTCATCGCGTGATTGACCATGATCTGCGAGCCAATCTTCAAGTTACTAAAAAAATAGCAATTAGTGGTATAGAGAGCAGTGACAGGAAGCCTTTAATAGAATCAAGCCATATCTTGCTAATCCACCAATACTAAGGCAACCAATACCTAGGAAACCTCTAATCTTGTACTTGGCAATTGAAGAAGCTTCTGTAAGGGCAATGCTTGTCCAAGAGTATGAAGATAAGAAAGAGTACACAATCTACTATCTCAGCAAGAAGTTGCTAGATTATGAGACCCATTACACCAAAGTAGAAAAGACATATGCAGCAATGGTTTGGCTAACCAAGAAGATCAGAAATTACTTTTAGTCTTATCGTTTACAAGCCATAGCGAAAGTCGATCCGATGAAGTACCTTGTTAAACTCCTTCACTCACAGGAAAGCTGTCTAGATGGCTATTATTACTATCTAAGTTTGACATCAAGTAATCAACAAGGAAGTCATCAAAGGATGAGTAGTGGCTGAATTTCTAGCAAACCAACCATTGGACTCCGACCACGTTGAGAATCTAGAGTTTTTTTATGAACAACTACCATCGGTACTCAAACAACCTAAAGAATGGACAGTGTTCTACGATAGGGAACTAAACGAGAAAGGGGCAGGACTTGGAGTTATTATTATCACAATAACAGAGCTGAGTGCGAAGCTTATTTGTTTGGGATGTCAGCTCTTTCAATAATGAAAGATACCAAGTCAAGATCTTTGATAATTCTGCTTTATTCTTTAAGCAAGTTACAGGTGATATAGAATTGAAGGAAGGATCTGTAAGGCCTTATCTAGAAGTAGAATAGAAGGTAGCAACGTTATTCGATCACTGTAAATTCTGCCACATGCCACGGGATAAGAATCTAACGGCTAAGACTTTAGCAACTTTAGCATCCATATGGGAAAGACTTGATAGTCAGCCCACTAGGCCTCTTATTATGGAAACCACGAGGAAGCTGTTCTATCTCTCTATAGTAGAAATCTTAGAAGAAGACAACAAGGAACCTTGGTATTCCAACATTCACCGATACTTGGAAGAAAGGGCGTACCCTGTAGAAGCCACTGACTTAGACAAAACCACGTTAAGAAGGTTAGCAGTGCTATTCCTGCTATTAGACAGACAATTGTTCAAAAGTTCCACGGATGGTTTGTTGTTATGATGTCTATCAAAATCAAAGGCGCAAGGCATAATGAAACAGCTGCATTATGGAGAATGCGGTCCCCACATGAATGGTTCCATGTTAGCTTAAAAAAAGCAGCGAATGGGATACTTTTTGACCACCATGCTCACCTATTGTATTCAAGAAGCTAGGACTTGTCATGAACCCCAAATATATGGTGTTGTCAGCCATTTTCCACTAATAGAATTGCAAGCCTTGACTATGCCCTAGCCTTTCTCAGCCTGGGGCATTAACATCATTGGTGAGATACGACCTTCATTTATGAATGCGCAACGATTCATAATAGTCGCAATTGATTACTTTTCCAAGTGGGTAGAAGCTGAATCCTACACCAGCATCAATGCTAAGAAGATGGCAAAATTCATCAAGAATCATATTTTTGATAGATTTAGGATCCCACACCATATCGTCTTAGATAATGGAGTTCAATTCCAAGGAGAAACTACAGACTTACTTGAATAGTATAATATCGAGCACCATCGCTCTTGTCCTTATAGACCACAAGCCAACGTGGCTGTTGAAGCCGCAAATGAATCTATCAAGAGGATTTTATCCAAAATGGTGACCATATATAAAGATTGGGTAGACTATTTGCCCTATGCTCTATGGGGATATAGAATGAGTGTCAGAACTCTGATAGGACAAACTCCATTTTCTCTAGTATATGGGACAGAAGTAGTGCTTCCCACTGAAAGAAAAGTCAAGTCCTTATGTGTGGTATTAGAGCCAAGGCTATCCGAAAGTGAATAGGCATGAACAAGATATGAAGAGTTGAATCTCATTGACCAGAAGTGTTTAGCAGCTCTCGCTAATCTTCAAGCTTATCAGCAACGAATGGCTAGGGCCTACAATTGGAAGGTGAAATGGCAGAATCAATCGATCAAGATAGGAGACTTAGTGTTGAAGCAATCTCAGAAAACCACACATATGCTTTTGAGGAAAGTTTTAACCTAATTAGGAAGGCCCATACATGGTGAAACAAACTCTCAACAAAGGCGCAATAAAGATAATGGATATAGATGGCAACGAGTTCACAAATCTTATTAATCGGGATAAGCTGAAGTGTTACTTCATCAAAAAAAAGAAAACAAAAAAATATATATAATAAATAAGTCCGTTAAGAGCTAGGGAGAGCTTTTAGGAAAAAATTAGGACTAAAATAGCAAATGTAGCCTTTGGTGAAATCCATCTAGGAACCCTAGACGACAGTTGACAGTAATCCAGAAACGTGTACCATTTACTTCTTTGATTAATGAATTTTATTTTTTTAAATAGCATCATGGTAATGAAAATATAACATGTATACGCTAAATGGATATAAATTGTTAAAGGAAATTCAGGCATAAGCATATCTTATTTATTATATATCTTACATCATATGAGATAGAGGCAAAGAAGAAAAGAAAAAAAAGAGAGGAAGCATTCTTCTTTTATTTCAAGCTAAACAGACAACCTAACGACTAGTATTTGCTAGATGAGAGCAAAGGCATCGGCTCATCACCTTCCTCTCCTAAGTAGTGGCTAACTCCCTGATGGAACTAAGCCAATGCCTATAAGCGACATCCGGGCAGATATCAAAGGAAGTAGTGTAGTCCATGGGAACCTACACTCGATTATTCCACCTTTCTAGATACATGCACTATAAAGTATGAGTGAAGTCAAGACATCTGGCAAAGCATAAGGATTCTGGGAACCTCTAACGACGGCTATACTGTCTACACAGATGTGTCATTCAAACCCAAGAGCACCATGGCTCCAAAAGCAACAAATATTGTCACATGAGAAATCTCCCACTAGGGGCAGATCCAGCGAATCACCAAGTGTGAGGTGTCGATGACATGTGGGTCTCCCTTAGCGCCTATGTGAGAGGCAGGGCCCACTGGGGTTTGGTTGGATTTAGCGTTATAAAACATTTTTAGTTCCAGTTTGCACAGTAAGCCAATTTTAATGAACAAAATAATTGAGATCCAAATCTCAACACAAATGATGGAGTTGCCACCCAAGTTTGCTACTTGGGAAAGAGTTTTGGTACGGTTCCCATTGGGTGGGAGACTCATACCTATTAGATCAGAAATTCGGGTATCAGACGAGTCACTTATTTCTCATTTAGTTGATTCAAAATTACAATCACCGCGTAAAACTATTTTTGTTGTCATCATTTGGGGAATTATCACTGAAATCCTATTTTTTCTACACTCTTTCACACTTGTTACATGCATTTATAGATTACAATAAAGCATAAGCAATAAATGGGGGAATAAAAATTACAACCAGGGGAAAATGCGAGAATTGCAAGAGAACCTATACATTTGTTCTATGTTATAAAACAAAATAAAAATAAATTCCCCTGCATCCACAAAGATTAGCACAGTTTATAGCACATCGTAAGTCAGCATTTCATTACGAAAAATGTGATTATATTAGCATGGCAATTTTATGATCGATACTACCCGGGCGACGTCTAGGATCAGAGAGAAATAATTGGTCTTCAACGTATTTTGTTACGAAAACACATTTTAACTTTAGTGTGTTGATTTACTAGATTATTAGTGAAAGTAATCGCATGGCATATAGTGAGTTAGATTGATTTTTAACCAAATTAAAATGAGTTCTAGATTCTGCCTGGGGCTGGTACGCGTATGGGTGGGTGGGACCCGTATGGCTACTAAGGAGAATTGGTAAGGGTATGGTGTACCCGTAGGAGTCCTGTTGTGAGTAGACGACCTTTTCCCTACCCTTGGGGGCCGCGTGGGATGCGCTGCACGGGGGGAAATAACAGCTGGCACTATGAAGGGTGCTGAGGGATTGATCCTTATTTTAGGCGTGATGAAAGCACTGATATCAAAGTTGGATTTAAGTTCAATTTAGGTGTCAAAGGATACGAGATTGAAATCCTGTACTTAAAATAGAGTAGCCACCCGGTTCAGCTCAACCGAGAAATTTTGGTACGATTTTCCCACCAGGTGGTAAACCATACCTTAAGTAGAGATTTCGAGTTTGGATAATGTTATCTATTTTTCATTAGGCCAAGTTAAGATATTTCATTCTTTCTTAATCGGTTTAATCCATCCTATTTATTTATGTTTTCAGTTATTATGTTGTTATCGCGTTAATCAAGCATCGAATTATTATAGTCAACCAAAAGTAAATGCAAAAATTGAAATTATTACAGGGCTTTCAAATCCTATATATTTTTCTATACGATAAATAAAATACCTGAAGGCCTAACATACATCTACCTGCAGAAGATGGTTAGTACAGATATGACACGTCGTACGAGATATATCATGAATCATGTATAGTTAGCAAACCAAACAAGACCGGAGTTAGATTGAACATGGCGTAAACATTTATATCATTGTGAAGCCCAGTTGGATGGCTAAAACGAGATTTGAACGGTGTTTGAGGAAAATTCCATTTTTAACCAAATTTTAGACTCGATTGTTATTTTATCCAGATTATTAGTGAAAATGCCACGTGGTATATGGTGGGGTCTATTTTCTGAAGGTTTTGGACCTCCATCATTGCACTGTGTATCCTAGCTTTGGAAAATAAACTAGCTTGGAAGAGAAAGAAATAAAATAGCTATCCAAAAGGTCATGCCACTAGCGATATGGGTGATGCCGCCAGCCACATCAGTGATGTCGCTTGAGGCATCAGTCTGTAGGCAGGTTGCATGGCTTTCTGAGTACTATAAAGAAAGGGTTTTACAAGAAAGTGAGGCCTCAAGGGAATGTGATGTCACTAGCGGTATCAGCGATGTCTCTAGTGATATGAGTGATACCGCCGGCGACATCACATGTCTCCGGTGACTTCAATTTCTTGCAGCAGAAGCAGGTAAAGGTCAAAAAATGATCGAAAGCTCAAAAAGAACACAAATCAACAAGAATCAGCATAAACCAGCAATATTAATGCCAAAGAGCATTGAGACTCATGATTTTTACCTCGGGGCCTTGAATCCACCTCTTTGTGAACCAAGGGACACCTCCGGGGAACTTGTAGTGATGATTTGGTAGCAAATTTGGTACTTGAGTCTCTAAGTTCCTATTTAGATTGATTTTAATCTAATGTCTACTGATTTTAAACTCACAGTTAGAGAGTTCAAAGAAGAAAAACCAGGAAAATGGATTCAAATCCTTTTTCCTAAATTTTTTAATTCTTATATAACTAGAACTAGTTTCTCACTCTAGAACTCTGTAAGTTCTAATTTCATATTCATCTTCTTGTGTTCTCTCTTCTATTTTCTTCCTGTGTTCCCCCTTTAGTCTGAAGCATAAGGTGTGTTTTTATAGGCAAAATGAGGTGGTCTTCAAGACCTTCAGTCATTTTCACCAAAATGGCAAAAAAGAGACTGTCCCAAGGTGGAAGAAGAAAGCTGTCTGCAGAGCCCGATTTGGCCATACCACCAGCGACATGGGTAATACCGCCGGCGGCATGGGGCAATACCGTTGGCGGCATCAACTTTCAAAAAGCTGACTACCAGCGGGCCCACCAGACTGAAAAGCTGCCAAACATAGGTCAAAGGGGTCAAAGCGATATTTTTGAATTTTAATGATATTTTAATGGGTATCTAGAGGTTTATTTAATTTAGGTGTAAATCATCGGTTCAAGCTCCTACCGGACGTGTTATCGGCCACACCGAATTGGATTTTACCAAGTATAAAGTTCACAAGGAACACTATATTGGTAATAAAAATTCTAAAGAGAACTTTTATTTTGAGGCATTAAAATTGGGTACACATCATCATCGTCTCGCGAGAGGGACTGTAAAATCTCGTGCTCACAGGCTGTCCCTCGGGGGATCACTGCTGCCACATGTCAGTATGATCGCATGAAAGAGTAAGGGATAAGAATGTTACCTGATGGATGACTGGTTTGCACCTTGGTCGGACTTGTGCTTTGTGGAAAGAATGCCCCTTGGTCGGACTTGATCCTTGTGGAGAGATTGCCCGTTGGTCAGACTTATGCTTTGTGGATTGGTTTCCCTTTGGTCGAACTTATGCTTCATGGAGAGATTGCCCCTTGGTCGGACTTATGCTTTACGGAGAGATTGCCCCTTGGTTGGACTTATGCTTTGTGAATTGGTTACCTCTTAGTTGGACCTATGCTTTGTAGATTGGTTGCCCTTTGGCCGGACTTATGGTTTGTAAATTGGTTGCCCCTTGGTCGGACTTATGCTTCTCGGAGAGATTGCCCCTTGGTCGGACTTAAGCTTTGTGGATTGGTTACCCCTTTGTCAGACTTATGCTTCGCGGAGAGATTGCCCCTTGGTCGGACTTATGCTTTGTGAATTGGTTGCCCCTTAGTTGAACAAATGCTTCACTGAGAGATTGCCCCTTGGTCGGACTTATGCTTTATGAATTGGTTGCCCCTTGGTCGAACTTATGCTTCACGGAGAGATTTCCCCTTAGTCAGAGTTATGCTTTGTGAATTGGTTACCCCTTGGTCGGACTTATGCTTCACGGAGAGATTGCCCCTTGGTCGGACTTATGCTTCGTGAATTGGTTGCCCCTTGGTCAGACTTATGCTTCATAGAGAGATTGCCCCTTGGACGGACTTATGCTTTGTGAATTGGTTGCCCCTTGGTCGAACTTATGCTTTATGAGTTTGTTACCCCTTGGTCAGACTTATGCTTCACGGAGAGATTGCCCCCTGCTCAGACTTATGCTTCGCGGAGAGATTGCCCCTTGGTCGAACTTAAGCTTTATGGATTGGTTGCCCCTTGGTCGAACTTATGCTTTACGGAGAGATTGCCCCTTGGTCGGACTTATGCTTTGTGAATTGGTTGCCCTTTGGTTGAACTTATGCTTCGCGGAGAGATTGCCCCTTGGTCGGGCTTATGCTTTGTGGATCCCGGTCATGTTACTACCTTGGAGGGGTGAACCCAAAGGCGACATGTATAGGGTCATGCCAGGACCTTTAGTTGGCGTTCTGGGGGTGATACCTATAGAGACTATATCAAGGACCTTCAGTTGGCATTCAGGGGTTGAACCCAAAGGGTGATACTTACAGAGACTGTATCAGGGACCTTTAATTTGCATTCGAAGGGTGAACCTGAAGATTGACATATACTAGGTCATGCTGTAATCTCCAGGTAGCGTATAGAATGAGCATATCGGGTTTGCGTTTATGGATTGTACTTGGGAATAGTAGAATGAGAACAAGATTAGATAGATTTTAGATGACGTTTTTACTGCTTGATCGATTTTGTGAAACAAAAATATTTTTGCCCCTTCGATCAATAGTAAAAATATAGAAAGTACAAGGGTTTAGAAGTTTGGGGATGCCGGGGCCAGAGCCAGGATTTCACTGAGGATGGCTGAAAAAAGGCACGGAGAGAGCAGACATCGTCGGTGACATGGATGATGTTGCTGGTGATATGGGATGATGCCGCTAGCGATGTGAGTGCCACATGGCAGCTTTGACAGGTCAAACAAATTCAAAATTCAAATTGGAGGAGGCGATGTCACTGGCGACATGGGTGATGTCGCTGGCGGTATGGAGTGATGCCGCCGGCAGCATGAATTGGGCAGTTTTAGATAAATTAAAACTCCTCAAATTCCGTGCGGCAGTTTAAAAGGAAGTAAAACTCCTTTCCTTCTTCATTCTATAGAAATTGTACCCCTCTTTCGCTCCATTCTTTTCCAAATCTTTCGATTTTCTCCATAGTTCCAACCATGAAGAGAATTGCCAAGGCTTTTAAGGGAAAATCCACTAAGGCTAGGGAGAGCCTGCTGGATTCCTCCGTTGAGGGGCTGAAACTTCTCTCAGTTCCTATTGCTTACAGCTTGAAGGAGATAACCAAGATGTATGGGTATGGGATCAATTTACCCATCACCAACCTGACCCCCGAGAAGGAAAAACATCTTTCCTACGTCCAGGTAATCCTGCAAAACTCAAAATTCTTCTTTTTGGGTTAAGTTTTGATTCGGCCTTAGGCTCAAAATTGTGCCATGATAGGAGTTATAAGAGTGAAATAGATCGATTACAAACTGATATTGTATGTTTTAGGTTTGATTTTTTTTATTGTTTTTAGGCTTATGGTTTGATTAATTGTGATTTTTGTGGTTTGGGTGCGATGGGTGCAATGTTTGGGGCAAAACAGGTTCTGCTCGTAGGTTGTGATGTTGCCGACGACATGGAATATGTTGCCAGCGGCATCAGGCCTTGCAAAAGGACCTAAAAAGGTGTGATGCCATTTTTGCTTAAAGTGATCCTGCCAGCGGCATCATTCACACCACCGGCAGTATGGACAGTGTTGCCGGTAACATCGCTTCCAGCAGAAGCAACATCAGCAACCTTGCAGCAGGAAATAAGACCTGGAAAATGACTTGAGAATTATCTATTGTTTTTTATTTTTGTAGCTGTATGGACTGACCTATACTGGGGGTATGGGCACCATTGGCGAGTGGTGGCACCATATTTTGAAGAAGGATCCTGAACTTATGCTAGCCATCAATGAGACAGGCTTCGAGGACTTAGCCCGAATCATGCGGATGTTAACGGCAAAGCTCTCTCATCCGCCTGTGATGGCTCTTATAGAGAGGTGGTCTGAAATCACTCATACCTTTCACTTCTCATTTAGGGAAGTGACGATTATGCCCTCTGATGTTGTAGCTATGACCGGGCTCTCCTATATGAACGAGGTCATTCACTTTGATGACTAAATGGATAAATATCACACCAAGAGACCCGTGGTGAGGCGAGTGAAGGAGTTATTTAGTTTGAAGCCCGTCTCAGGGTAGCTATATTATGCCTGAGGACGAGAGAGATGGTTGCATTCGCTCCTTCATGATTTCCTTACTCACCGTGCTATTTTTCCCAATTTTGAGGAGCAAGATCAATTATGGGCTGATATCTGCCATGGAAGAAATGGCAGGCATCAGGAAGAAGAATTGGCGGCGTGCCATCCTGGCGTAGATGCATCATGGGCTGGATGCGGGAGCCTAGAAGAAGGTGAAGGCTCTCCGAGTCAGCCATTTGCCATTGCAGGTATACCTTTCTTGAAAGTATTTTACTTGATTTTCCCTATTTGGTATGAACACTTTATCTGTTCTGGCCATTTTGGACTGATTGGTTGTTTACTTATGTAGGCTTGGACGTTCAAGTATCAGATCCTCCCGCCAGTTGGGTTCTTGACTATCGTGCCCTCGGGCTCCCACTTTCTCACCCGATGGTGCATTGGCATTGGCAGGAAGGCCAAGTACTCTACTAGCTATCGAGAGTCATTGAGGTTTGCGCGGTTTAGCTCGGTATGTGATGCTTTGGCTTAGACTCCTGTAGCTGAAGCTAAACATTAGTAAACAAAATGCGTTTATGAATTTACATTATACTTACATTGATTGTTTTGGTTGATTATTGGTGCAGCTTGTCCTAAACCCGTTTGACTGGGTGGAGAACCTGCTAAAAGTTGTAAGGGTAAGGAGAGGGGTGGATGACCGTCGGTTTATCGAGGAGTGCCCTTGTCCTAGTAGTGGTACTTAGGGGAGTGCATTTGGGGCTAGAGGTCTATCCCTATTGCCGCCAACCCGGTGCCCGCTGATCCTTCCAAGGGTTTACGGTGGCCCCATTTGGTGATCGCGTCCGAAGCTGACAAAGCTGACTATATTGAGGGGAACGTCTGAGTGATTCCTAGTGTCCCTGGTCTCTATGAGCATCACCAGCAATGTCTCTTGTCCATTTGCCCTCGAATCAAGGATAATGATACGATCGAGTTTCATAATAAGAAGAAGATGGACGAGGAGAAGAGGAAGCTCAAAGGGATAGTTGATGTTGAGGAGGAGGAGGAAGAAGAGGAAGAGGAGGCTGAGATGGAGGTTGAAGACAACATTGATATTGAGCCTAAAGGAGAGGACGAGATAGGTGCGGATGTAGCTGGCGGGAGTGTGCCGATGTCCTAGGGGAGGCATGCTCTTTTGAGGTATGATTGCATTTATGTGTATGATTTGTAATTGTTTGGGTTTAGGAATGTGGCTTATATATATTTTTTGAGCTTTTCAGGAACCTGCGCGGAAGAGAGGTTGGGACAACCAGAGTGGGATGCAGTGCTAAGGCATACCAGAGGGTATAAATTTTATAGAGAGGCATCTGGTCAACCCGATGGAAACCCAGTTCCTACTGATGAATTCTTGAGGCGAGTTACACCCCAGGAACATAGGCTCGAGCTGGCATGCTCCTATCTTTATGCTAGAGGGCACTACTTACATAAGGCTTAAGAATATGATAATTGTCTCCTTGCTTACCCTTGGATGCAGGTGCTTATTGATTTGCCTTTCGGACTTTTCAGGTTGCGAGGAGCCATGTAGAGCAACTGGCAGAGAACAACTTCACTCTCCGAGAAACACTTATTGGGCAATCGCTGCTTGTTCAGGTACATTCCCTGTTACGACATATCAAAATAAGATGTATGTATGGATGCTATGAATGAAGTACATTATTGATGTTTTCCCTGGTTCGTAGGATTTCTTGGCCCTTTCCCTATCGAATGCCGATACGGCCAGACGGAGATACGAGGAGGACACTGCAGAATTCTGACATCGCATGAGCAACCTTGAGGGTCAGCTGGATGCTACTTTTCAGGAGTGGAGGAGCAAGCAAAACTTGGATCGTACACACCCTGGTAGCACCAATTATAGGGGAGTGAAGATGTCCACTGGTTGACGCGCGTTTGCCATGGTTGAGGAGTCTAGCAGTGTCTCGATGACTGAGGGAAGAAAGGAGGATGAAGTTGATGATTGGCTAGTGAGCCTTGAGGATGTTTCATCTCGCCCGACCGGCAGTGGTGGGCGTGCCTAGATTTATACATTCATTTTACTGTTCATGTCGAATCTTAGTTTGTACCCTCGATACATTGGGGTTTGAATAATTTGGATTGTTGTTTTATTTTGCTTTGGTAGGCTAGATATCTAGGGCTTTTTACTTTGAATAAAATGGATTACAGTTTAAACAGGTATTGGAAATGGATTACTGGACTATTTATAGGTTTTGTATAGGTCTGAAATGATGAAATTGCTTCCGATGCCCCCGATAAAATTAATTTCATGCCGCTGGTGGCATCATTCATATCGCCGCATGCATCACCTCAAAACCACTCACACCCATGCTCCTGGCGGCATCATTCATATCGCCCAAATAACTCTATGTCGCTAGTGGCATCGCCCATATAGTCGGCGGCGTCATCTTCCCAAAACCTAGATTTAGCCATTTGTTCAAATTCTAGTATGGTAAGCCACACTCAACAGCTACGGAGCTTCTTGAGAAGCCTGAGGAATGCAAACTGGAGGGAATGGGAGAAATTTGGGCTTTTGTTTTACTCTTACTTTTGCATAGACTGCCCCAAGGGGTTTTCAATCTATCGAGCCTTGTCTTAATTTTTGCCTAGAATGCCCTTTCAGGTTTTTAACCCGGCAGACTTATTCCGACTTTTGCATAGACCTAGATGTTTTTAGTCTATCCGGATTTTTTTTTTGAAAAGAAACATTGATGAGCTTGGAGCATCTTCGATTGAGCTTGCTTGTGATGTTTCCATCTCCTGGTAGTCAGGCATTAATACAATCACGAGCATAGAGGTTTCAGTACGAGAGACACTTTTATCGAGGGAATTTAATTTGAGTACAAGATGTTGGCAATCATTTCCATTAATCAAACTCCTGATGTTAACCAGCCTTTACAGATTTTTAAGTTAACATCTCACTACTTTTCTCTCATGCCCCAATTTTTGTCTGAACCGCCCTTTTTTGATTTTCACTTTAGCAGGCGATATTGACTTATCCCCTAATTTTTGCACGGCTAGTTTGTAGGATACCGACCATCGGGCGTTACCCTAATTTTTGTCCAACTAGTAAAAGACCGAAAGACGGGTGATTATCATATATATTTTTTTGGTGTGCCGATTTTCTGATTTATTTCTTTTGTTTAGACCTGATAACACTTAAGAATGTCCTGGTTAACTAGGTCGATGAACTCGCTCTTGTCTGTGCTCATGACTTTGATAGCCGTGCTCATTCAGTATCATCTTTGGCAACACAACTGCCTTCTCAATCTGATCTGAACTATTTCCTTAACGTCAATGTCAGAGGGTTCCAAATGCTTTAATGTCGTGTCTTTGATTTTTAGGTATCTGACTTGTTATTGAACATTCAATTGCGCCTTTGCAGATTCTCCAAGGTTCTTAGTGTCCATTCGGTTTTCACCTGGATCACCCAATTCATTCTGACCTTCAAAGTTACATCGGGTAACCTTACTTTAATTCTAATTGGCCACATTGCAAGGATTTTAGTTTGAGGGAGTTTTGGCACTTACACAGAGCCTTCTTGGTTAGTTCGATTGCCATCCTAATTGCTATTCTGATTGATCCTTCAATCTATGGTTTGTACAACCCTTCCTGGTTAGGCCTGCATTTGCCCCTTCAATTGTCATCTTGATTACTATTCTGATTGATCCTTCAATCTATGGTTTGTATAGCCCTTCCTGGTTAGGCCTGCATTTTCCCCTTGTACCGGTGGCGGAGGGTTTTGACCAAGTGACATTTGGTTCAGGGGCCTTTTACTTTGTGCCTTTGAAAGGTGAAATTGTAGCTTATTTTGCTAGTTTACTTGACAAGCTGATCGTGAATTTCATTGTGCGCTTATCTTTATGGTTTGTGGGGTAAAGGTGCTTGCCCTCATATTTTATGCTCTTGGCGGTGGTTGCCCCCTGATCTTTGTTGCTCCAGGGGTTTCTTGTGGGTTAATTTGTGCTAGGTGAAGATGTGTTTCTCTGCGAGTTTGTTCTTTTCCTTAGCGGTGACATTGGTGTAAGATTAGGCTATGATGTTTATTTGAAGGAGCTTGGGTTTCATCAATCATTTATGCCCCCACGCCAAGAATGGGCAAGGAATGGAGAAGCACTGGAGATGGTTTGAAAATAAGGAAAGCGGGGGTGGGTGAAAATGCATGCTGTGATTTTCCATTTCAGGGAACCAGTTGATACTTCTTTGGTAGCTTGAAGGTGCACCATTGCAGGGTTGCTGAGTTAATTCTGGAAGAGACCCATGGTGTTTAACAATCTGAATATTGATCTGGGGACCAAGCAAAATCATTATTGTGGTCTTTAAGCACTTTATTATCACACATGTGTTTGACAGGAGTTAAGTTATTGGATTTAATTGTCAAATAAGAATCTTCGTTTGTACTCAAACTAATTTCATACAGTAAAATATCCTGAATACTAGAAGCATCATGCATATGCTCATATGAATGCATGGATCAAATGGTAGAAACATGACATAAGTAAGAAAAATAGAAGTTGCTCATGGAGCTCAAAGTTTGGTACAAGAAAAGGTCAACAAAACAAAGCAAATAAATCTGACGATTACATATTAAAAATCATCAACCTCCACATTCGAGCAGGAATTGATCAGGAGTGAAGTGTTGGAGGCCTTCTCTAGGGAAAAAGGAGGGTGGTTAGACTGAGCTACAGCCACTGTCAGAAAAGCTTGGGTGGCTGCTGCCTGGACATCATCGTCTTTTCTAACCCATACATTTTCCGTCCTCCTAGTTCGCTTAAATTTGGCCCTCCTAATCTCATTATCAAGGTATGTTTTCCTCTTTCCATCGGCCTTATACTTTTAACCGACAACCCTAGTGCGCTCATGTGGCCCATTCGCTTGCTTAGGCATACCAGAAATGGTCATACTTGCCCGGTCGACTAGCCTTGTGACCCCAGGTATTCTATCCGGCTCCACTATCCTTCCTTCCTTGACCAGATGATGTATAGCTTGGGCCAAGGTTTGGCACTCATTTGTGCGATTTCCCCACTGGACATGATACCCACAAAAGTTACCCTTCTCTTCTTCTGGTGGGTTTTTATACTCATGAAGGGGTTCGATGAGACCATCCCTTCTTAATCTGGTGAAAATCACATTGAGGGATAAAATTGAGGGGTTTATAATGGTAGTCAGGATGGGCTCTTGAGATGCTTTTTGGCTCCTCTCAGCCCGAGATGGCAATGCTCTTGACCCATTATAGCCTTCTACCAGGTGTACACTAGATCGCTTGGAGACCCGACCGCTATTTCCTTAAGATTCCCTCTCCCTTTGAGATGCCAGCAATAGCTGGTGCAAAAAATCTTCCACCTCAAGTGTCATGCCCTGAGGTTGTACAAGCTGGCTGTTGGCTGGCTGATGCATAGCTTCAGGTGTCACGCCCAGAGATCGCATGAACTAGTCGTGGCTTCTGAACTGACTGTAGGAATAAGGAGTCTGTTGATCAAGTTGCCGACCAGCCATCAGATTATTGCCAAAAAGGTTTGGCTGATGGGTCATCCCCCGAGGTGCATGTCAAAAGGCGATGGAGGCATTGCTGGTCGGGTTAATTCTTTAGGGAGATTTCAGATTTACTGGGTGAGTTCATCAAGAAATGGAAGGAGGATTGAGTTTTGTGCCATATGCCTTAGGCTTGGAGGTACGAAAGAGAAAGCTGGCTAAGTCACGGGAGTTTGATCAAGTTGGAATAAACTGGACTGGGGCCAAGTTTGAACTGATTGGATAGGAGGTTGAATGAACCGAGCTGGTCGTGTCCCTAGTGGGCTACCTAGAACCTGGTCTGAGCCATCCCAAATAAAGCCACTCTGATACTGAGGCTGATGGCCTAATTCTAAAATCCAACTAGCATTCTCATTTGCTAGGGCTTGCCTGACAAATGACTACACTATTGCCTAGATTTGTTCCCGAATAGTGTTATGGAAGAGATCTAAATAGATAAACTGGGTTATGGTGGCAACGATTTCCATGCTAAGAGATGGTGGAAGAACTGGTGCCACGATAGGGGTGGAACTAGCTTGGTCCTATATTAGGGTGAGGTCATCATTATAAGGAAGAGTCATGGTTTGTTGCAAAGATCTTGGGATGAAGAATGTCTTGGATCATGAACCGTGGGTCAGACCATGAATGGGTTATAAATGGTGTGGATAGTATGCATGCTTTTTTTAAGTGGTGCGTGATATGTATGGCTACAAGTAGATGTGGTTAGAGATGATGTGATGGCTTATCCCTCCAATATATGTGGGACATTTGTATCTCGCATCATACATAGTGATATGTGGTGATGCAATGGAGGCACAAGAGAAGTCCTACGTATGTTGTTAAACTTCTTCCCTGGGCAGATGTAGTAAGGGTAAGTTGATTCATTTTTTGGAAGGATGGAGTTTGGCTTCTTCATCGGAAATGGTGAGAGAAGTGTCTCCCAATTGTTTTATTTGTTCTGGTGATCCTAAAGGAATGATGTGCTAAGGCTTTTTCTAGCACGGCTTTGGTATAGGGTTGTTGATGTAGAAGGTTCTCATTTATCTTAATTCCACGTTACTCAACCACTCCCCAAATAGGTGCAATCGCAGGAGTTTATGTGTTTGTTAAAATGAGTGATCCACTAACTAGGCTTCCTCAATTCCAACAGGGCATGAGTGATACTTTCGTGAGCTTCTTGGGGAAAATAGGGCGCCTAAAAAATCACTGAACTATCTACCTGCGTGTTTAAGAATGAAACTTCATGAAAAAGAATGAAGTTTTAATTTGGCCAATGATTTCAATACATCATCAAAATCCATTAAACTTGTTGAAAATTTTAAGTTTCAAGTTTAAAGATGTTTGATCCCCAGCAGAGTCACCACTGTGAGTGGATGACCTTTTCCCCGCCCGTGGGGGCCATATGTGATGTGCCGCACGAGGGGAAATAACAACTGGCGATGTGAAGCGTGCTGAGGGATTGATCCTCATTTTAGGCGTGATGAAAGCACAGATATCAAAGTTGGATTTAAGTTCAATTTAGGTGTTAAAGGATACGAGATCGAAATCCTATTCTTAAAATAGAGTTGCCACCCGGTTCAGCTCAATTGGGAAATTTTGGTACTATTTTCCCACCAAGTGGTAGACCGTACCTTAAGTAGAGATTTCAAGTTCAGATGATGTTATCTATTTTTCATTAGGCCAAGTTAAGATATTTCACTCTTTCTTAATCGGTTCAATCCATCCTATTTATTTGTGTTTTTGGTTATTATGTTGTTATAGCGTTTATCAAGCATCAAATTATTATAGTCATCCAAAAGTAAATGCAGAAATTGAAATTATTGCAGGGCTTTCAAATCCTATCTATATGATATATAATATACCCGAAGGCCTAACATACATCTACCTGCAGAAGTTGGTTAGTACAAATATGACATGTCGTATGAGATATCACGAATCATGTATAGTTAGCAAACCAAACAAGACCCGAGTTAGCGTGAACATGGCGTAAACATTTATATCATTATAAAGCCTGGTTGGATGGCTGAAACGAGATTTGAATGGCATTTGAGTAAAATTCCATTTTAACCAAATTTTAGACTCGATTGATATTTTATCTGGATTATTAGTGAAAATGACACATGGTATGTGGTGGGGTCTATTTTTAGAAGGTTTTGGACCTCCATCATTGCACTATATATCCTAGCTTCAGAAAATAAACTAGGTCGGAAGAGAAAGAAATAAAATAGCTATCCAAAATGTCATGCTGCCGGCGACATGGCTGATGCCCCCAGCGACATCAATGATGTTGCTAGAGGCATCAGTCTGTAGGCAAGTTGCATGGCTTTCTAAGTACCATAAAGAAATGATCCTACAAGAAAGTGAGGCCTCTGAGGAATGGGATGTCACTAGCAGTATCAGCGATGTCTCTAGCGATATGAGTGATACCGCCGGCGACATCACATGTCTCCGGCGACTTCAATTACTTACAGCAGTAGCAGATAACGGTCGAAAAATGACTGAAAGCCCGAAAAGTACACAAATCAACAAGAATAAGCACAAACCAGCAATATTAATGCCAAAGAGCTTTGAGACTCAGGATTTTTACCTCGGGGCCGTGGAACACCTCCGGGGAGCTTGTAGTGATGATTTGGTAGTAAATTTGGTACTTAAGTCTCTAAGTTCCTATTTAGATTGATTTTAATCTAATGTCTACTGATTTTAAGCTCACAATTAAAGAGTTCAAAGAAGAAAAACTAGGAAAAATGGATTCAAATCCTTTTTCCTACCTTTTCTAATTCTTATCTCACTAGAACTAGTTTCCAACTCTAGAATTCTGTAAGTTTTAATTTCATATTCATCTCCTTGTGTTCTCTCTTCTCTTTTCTTCCTGTGTTCCCCCTTTTTTCTGAAGCCTAAGGTGTGTTTTTATAGGTAAAATGGCGTGGTCTTCGAGGCCTTTCAACCATTTTCACCAAAATGGCAAAAAAGAGACTATCCTAAGGAGGAAGAAGAAAGCTGTCTGTAGTGCCCAATTTGGCCATGCCACCGGCGATATGGGTGATACCGCCGGCGGCATGGGGTAATGCCGCTGGATTCATCAGCTTTCAAAAAGCTGACTGCCAGCTGGCCCACCAGCCTGAAAAGCTGCCAAACACTGGTCAAAGGCGTCAAACCGAGATTTTTGAATTTTAATGATATTTTAATGGGTATCTAGAGGTTTATTTAATTTGGGTGTAAATCATCGGTTCAAGCTCCTACCGGACGTGTTATCGGCCATGCCGAATTGGATTCTACCAAGTATAAAGTTCACAAGGAACACTATATTGGTAATAAAAATTCTAAAGAGAACTTTTATTTTGAGGCATTAAAATCGGGTACACGTCATCATCGTCTAACGAGAGGGACTACAAAATCCCGTGCTTACACCTTTCTGGTCCAGGTAGAAACTTTGTTCAAATTAATTTACAGATTAATAGACTGATGGCAGGAAAATAAAATAAAAAGGGATTTCCCTCCGTTTGAGTATGGCGTACTAATCTAATATCTCGATAATACAAGGTGCCAATAAGGCTTATATGGGCTAGGACCAGATCCAAAATAAGAAATAGAAAGAGAAGATATTATAAAAGAGGCAGAAAATAACAATAATGAAATAACTGAAATGTGACTCTCTTTGAAACTCAAGAGCATTACCTTTGCGGCGTGAATCCACTTTGAGGTGATCCCTTTACTATTAAGAGAGTCCGGCCAAAGCAGATGATGAAATAGGACTATTTAGGTGAGTATTTTTGTGAACAGAACCTCCCTTAAATCGTAATAAATGAATTTAGGAATCAATAAAATGTGGACAAAACCTCAAGGAATGGGTTTTCTCCCTATTTTATACTTCCTATACCTCCACTATACCTTTTCTATACCCTTCAAAATTGCTAGAACTTTTACTATAATTTTTCTATAGTTTACTTCTCCTTTGAATGTGTGTGTCAAGAAATGTAGGGAAAACACCCTATTTATATGGTGGCAGGTAGGTTTGAATGCAATAAACCACATTCAAGACCTACCTTTTCCTAAAAAGGTAAGAGATTACTTCTGAAAGAGGCTGATTAGGCAATCAGAGGACCCGTATGGGTGGGGCCTCATACCTCTAGACAGTGGATCCATACCACTAGACAGAACCGGTACGGATACCTAAGGTCAGACTAGGTCTCTGGACTTCGGCCAAACTCAACTCTTTAGCAGTAGGAATACCTTTGATGGACAACACCTATAAGATATTGAATCATATAGCTCTCATCATTGTTTCGTGAGAAGGATTGTTAAAACCCAGTGCTCCTAGACTGCCCCCTATGGGATCACTACATATATGAATCTGTATGATCTCACAATGTGAGCGATGGTTTAGAAATGATACCTGAGGTGATGTTATGGGTGAGTTACTTTCTTGAGGTGAACTCCTTCCTTTGGGGTCCCTTTCCTGAGGTAGATGACTTTCCTTTGATGATACATATCCCTTTCCTGAGGCGGATGACTTTCCTTTGCTAATGCGTATCCTTTTCTTGAGGTGGATGAATTTTCTTTGCCAATATGCATCCCTAGTGACTCTACTAGGGAAGATGACGTATCGCTTTCTTAAGGCAGATTGACTCTTCTAGCTGATGGTGTATCCCTTTCCTAAGGTGGATCGACTTTCCTAATTGAGGTATCCCTTTCTTAAGGCAGATGACTCCTGATTTGTGTATCCCTTTCCTAAGGCAGATCGAATTTCCTGACTCATGATGTATCCCTTTCTTAAGGTGGATGACTCCTGACTGGTGTATCCCTTTCCTAAGGCGAATCGACTTCCCTGACTGATGATGTATCCCTTTCTTATGGTGGATAGACTTTCCTGACTAATGTATCCCTTTCTTAAGGCGGATCAACTTTCTTGACTAATGATGTATCCCTTTCTTAAGGCGAATGGACTTTCCTGACTGATGTATCCCTTTTTTAAGGCGGATCGACTTTCCTGGCTGATGGTGTATCCCTATCCTGAGGCGGTTGACTCTGCTGACTGATGAATTTGAATGACAAGAAAAGAGACAATAATTAAACACCAAGTTAGTCATTGTCTAAACAGACACGTTTTTATTCTTAATTGACTTTTGTGAAAATAGAAATATTTTTGCCCCTTCAATTAAGAAAAATGATGTATGGATAGGGGTTAGACCTTGAGATAAACTTAAAACAAAGTGCAAGAAATGTCATGTTTGGCCCGATTATTGCTGGTTCTACTACTAGGGAACGCCTGTAGGGTAGGTCCCCCTAGGATTTTTTTTGATGGGGTGTGCCTCTTGACCGATTCTACCGTTGGAGGGGGGATACCCCTGTATTGGTGGGGGGATGCCCTTAGATTGACTGGTTCCACTGCTGGGGAATGGGGCGATGCTCCTGGATTGGTGGGGGTGCCCCTTGAATGATTCCACTACTAGGGAATGGAGGGATGCCCCTCGATTGGTTCCGCTGTTGGGGAGTAAAGTGATATCCTTCGGTAAAACTTCTTCTACTAGGGAAGTCCTTCTTGATAAGATTTGGGGAGGAATTCCTGTGCTAGGATGGTTCTATACCCAAAAATTTTCTTGATTAGTGATCAATTCGAAAATGGCTTACCTTGATTCTTGATTGACTTTTGTGAAAACAAAAAAATGTTTTTGCCCCTTCAATCAAGGATCAAGGTGAGCATAAGGCTTGCCCTAAATATAACGGAAATATAGGGTTGAGGAGATGTGGGGTTCGCCCCGAACTCGGACTTGATGAATTTCTGGTGCCTTTCTGAAATACTAGTTCAAAATCTACCCCAGGATCGCAAGAGAGGGCCCGTACGGGTTAGCCAGGACCCGTACGGGTGGGGTAGGACCGTATTGGTCCCTAACGGGAGGTTTAAAAGGCTAATCAGTCCCCTCATATCCCGCCTTATACAAAACCTTCCTATTTTGCAACTCCAGCAATTTTCTTCCTAAAATCAACCAAAAGCGTACAAAAAGATCCCAAAGACATATCGCTTTTCCCTTAGACTTGAGGACTTGCCACCGGTGGGTGATTTGGGGCTCTCAGAATGCCTGGTTTCCATCAGGTATGCCTTTCACGAGGGAGACTCATTTTTGGGGCTCACTCATAACTCTAAAGTGCCCTTAATCCCATCTCCTAAGACCCATGCTTCAAAACTCCAGGTAATTTTGTTCGATTCTCCATTTTCAATTTTCAAACCTTTGAAAATTTTTCAAATTTTTGCATGAATTAGGGTGTTTTAGACCTTGGAATAGAGCCTGATGCATGTAACTTTAGCCTAGGATGCTTTTAGGATTGTTTTGGATGAGCTTTGAATGAATTTGGATGAATTTGGGTGTTTGGGAGATTTTTTGCAGAGGGACTATTTGTAGGGGACTCGTATGGGTGAAGGGCGACCTGTACGAGTCCCAATCTTATTACTGGTGCCACTTGTGGACCCGTACCCGTATGGGTCCTGCCCTCAGGGAAAGAATGTTTGAAACTTGAATCTATGCAATCCTTTTCTGATTTTTAACCTTTCCGCTGTATTCTAACCCTGTTGAACTGTAATTCTATCTATGCAATTTTAATACAAGACTGTGGGAGCCCCGAGCTTCTGCAGGAAATGGTACGAGGAGATTTGTACCGCAGGGCATACCGAGTTGCTGGCTCACATTGACTCCTTTTGCTTTAGTGACATTATTAGGGCCATTCCTCAGGCTCCAAAGACGCTGGCCCTGGGGGCCATTTTAGCATTAGCAAAGAGATGGTCGGAGAACACCCATACCTTCCATCTACTGATTGGGGAGGTTACTGTCACTCCTTCCAATGTGTGTGCTGCGACAGGATTAGAGTGGAGTGGGGACATAGTCCACTTTAATGTTTATGCCGAACAGTGGCATTCCCGGCCTGAGACAAAGGACTACATTTCCAGACTACTTGGGCTTCGTCCGGGAGGAATGAACAAGCTCAAGTACGGGGGACCTACATGCTTATTGGATTAGGTAGCTGAGTCTAATTTCGGCTAATAGGAGGGATCAGTACTCCTAGTCTTTCCTACTGGCGTTCCTTACCTCCATCTTCTTTCTCATCTATTCGACCAACCTCAACTATTGCTTGCTCTCTACTGTGGAGAATGTTTCCCCTGTGCCAGGCAAGAATTGGTATCGGACCATTCTAGCATAGCTATACTATGGGCCAGACATCAGTGTCCGGGGTGACCAATCTGAGCTTAAGATCTACCATCTGATACTATTGGTAAATCCCAAACTAATCTCTTATGCTTTAACCTTTCACTTAAATTGTATTGTGACTGATCCTTATTTTGTTTTGCAGATTTTGGCCCTTGAACACCTATTTATTCCCAGGCTGGGCTTGCCCATGCAGCCTGAGATACCGTATATCATTTCCAAGTGGATGGGGCTCTAGCAGGGCTAGCCCTTGACTACAGTGTAGTACCGAGAGTTCCTACGCTAGCTGTGCTTAAATCGGGTAAACTTCTTCCTTACTATACTTACATTTTACATTTCAATAAACCATTAGTCAAAACTGTGTCTATGGGTTGTGTTACTAACATTATATTTATTTTAAGCAGGTCATCCAAGACCTGTTGAAGAAGCTGGATATGTACAGGGCTATCAAGTGGATGAGGGCTGGTGTAGATGATCATCGCTTCATCTTGGAGTCACCTCTCTCCTTCGAGTGGTATTTTGGTGAGCGGGTCCAAGGGTGGAGGACTAGTGTTATGGTGGAGAGATTGATCCACCCCCCGATTCTACCATGCATCTTCTAGCCTTATCTTATGCTGGGGACCGACTAGGGGTTGTACTTATTGGGTGAGGGGGATCGCGTGCTAATTGTAGAGGGCTCCTACATAGAGTTCATCGATTCCTCGCTTCTTCCTCCTTGTGAGAGGATCCACCATGAGGATATCCCTCTTAAATTCCACTGGAGCAACAGTGAGGATGATGATGATGATGATCAAGATAATCAGGATGGGCCGAGGGGCAACCTTAGGGGCCATCTATAGTTTGGGGTGCCAGAGGTGCGGCTAGGTCTCCTACCCCTTCTTCTCAGGTATTTTCTTAACTTGGCCTTTTTGAATACCTTGATGTTTCCTAAAATTGATAGTGATCTTGAGTCTGATTCTTTATTGCTATAGCCTTCTACTTCCATGCGGAAGAGACCTACCTCCGCTGTTGCTGCTACCCCTGATCTGCTGGTGAAGCAGTTTCGTGCTTCTGGATCTGTGAGAGAGGGGATTCTCTAAGCTGAGCTAAATACTTTCTTCCAATTCCTCGATCATTCGGGGAAGCGAGCTGTCAAGGAGCCCGAGTAGTTGATCCATCCTATCTGTTTCACTCCTTCTAGCTCAACTCATGTATGGACTCCCTTGCCTTAATATTTATCCAGTACTGTAATTACTTAGAATATCCCATCCTAATGTAACCTTTTCCTTTCAGGTGATAATCTTTGAGGCCAAGAGGATTGCCAGGGGCTACTTTTATGTGCTGGATTTGCTATAGGCCCAAGATGTCCTAGCTTCGATAAGTTTCTTTTTCATGCAAAATTTAACAAACTATGCATGCATGCTATGACATTTATATACATGTACTGATATAATGATTTTTATTGTAGACCCTACTGGCTATAGAGCGTAGCAAGTCCGCTCAGGATTTCGATGATTCAAAGGAGGGAGCCAGGTTCGTAGAGGAGTAGCCGTGGGCAGCTACCACTGAGGTTGACTAGGCTAAGGCCGAGACTGCTCGGGCGAGGGCTGAGATTGAGATGTAGAGGGGCTAGCTGGCTAGGTTGACTAAGGATAGGCAAACACCAGCTCCTTCTGATGATGAGTCCGAGGATGATCTTTCTACGTACCGAGTGGCTCAGAGGGGTGGTGATTAATTTGTTGAGGGGTATGATGCTGGTAGGGCCACTGGTGGGACCTCAGATATTAGGGCCCCCGCTCAGCCAGCTACTAATATGGATGAGGCTGAGGATCATATGACTATAGACATGGGTTATCTATTTGGGGATACTCAGGATGAGGTGCCAGAGGGTCGCCAGGGGTAGGATCCCCCGGCAGCTTAGATTATGGCTGCTTTTTGAACTGCTAGTACTTTTTTTGGCCCTGCGCGGCTTATTTTGGGATGTAAACTTTAGGTTGATACTTTTGAGATTTAACTTTCATGCATGTGGATTTTTCTTGAACTGAAATCATTGGGTGTTACTACTTTGTGAACCCGTATTTTATCTAGTGATTTCATAGTATGGGGACCGAGTGATGTTCTAACTTTTGCATAGGCCATTTGATGTGAGGTGTCTTATTGAACATTTATTTTTCTTTCTTTTTGTCCTAATTTTTGCCTGAACTGTCCTTGACGGCTCAGTCTAGCGGACTTTTTCTTTTTAGCTTTAAGTTTTTCCTAGACGGCCCTTTCAGGTTTTCAACCTAGCAAGCTTTTTCTTTACTTTTTGCCTTAATTTTTGCCGAGACCGCCCTTTTAGGTTTTCAATCCCGCGGGCTTTTTCTTTTGTTCCATCTTAACTTTTGCCTAGATCATCCTTTCGGGTTTTCAATCTAGTAGACTGTCTTAATTTTTTCTTGAATTGTCCTTAACGGCTCAATCCAAAAGAATTTTTCTAAATTTACATATGCCTGATTTCGTTGGAACTTTTACTGCTATTGGATTACATGTGAAAGGAATAAATAACAAGGATGCGTAGCATGTAGACAAAAATTGATGTTCACACACCTGTGATTATTTCACCTAAAGACATGCATGGATTCATAAGACCAATAATCTTAGCAAAATCATAATATGTTCATTGATGAGATTCATTTGAGTACATATGCAATGGTAACAATTTCCAATGGTCAACCCCTACTGTCTACTGGTCTTTTATAGATTTTCTAGAAAGTAACTAACATTTTTCTCTAGATGCCCTAACTTTTACCTAAGCCGCCCTTTTTAGGTTTTCATCTTAGTGGGCTTTATTGCGTTGTAGTGCCCTAATTTTTGCATGACTGATTTGCGGAATACCGATCTGCGGGCTGCACCCTAATTTTTGCCCGAGCAGTAGAGGACTACTGGCCAGGTGATTTATTCTTTATTTCTTTTATTATTTGTACTGCTTTTTTTTTGATCTAATTCTTTTAACCTAGACATGATAACACTTAAGCCTAGCATGATATACTAGATTCACAAACTCATTTCCATCCATATCCATAAGCTTGATTCCTCCTTTTCCTAGGATTTTCTTTATTACAATTGGTCCTTCCCAACTGGCCTGAACTTTCCCCTAGCATCGGTGTTGACCAGAGAGGTTTTTTCGGGTATCTAACTCTGTTATTGTAAGTTCGAGCCATACACTGCTGATACATCTATTGGTGGTCAAGTGCTTTGAGCCACTTTTCATCTATTATGTTTAACTGCTCGTACCTAGCCCTTGCCCAATCTGATTCTTTTAACTGAGCTTTGAGTGCCACTCTAAGAGATCTCACTTCTGTTTCAACCGGTAACACAGTTTCTATTCTATATAGCAAGGAGAATGGCATCTAATCGGTGGGAGTTCTTATACTGGTTCTATACCCCCAAACTACGAATGGAAGTTTATCAGCCTAGTCCCTGTAAGTAGCCATTATTTTGGATAAAATCTTCTTGATTTATCAATGATCAGCTTCCCTTTAGAGCTTTTGAGGAATTTGAGGCATCTTTTGTGACCCAATATGTGCTTTCTATTTTTTCATAACCAAGGCTAGCCTGCTGTTGATGTTCTCATGAGTCTATTTGGTCTTCTTTCTTAGCGACATGTATTTTTGTGCCTTTTCCCCCCTTCGTGAAGAAAGATGAGCTAAGACTTATTGTTATCATGTTTGCCAAGCCCATTTATTATCTCTCTTTTATTTGGTAGGTTTAAACCACTGGATATTTATACCATTGCGATGTATTCAAAGTAAACTTCATTAATGAATATGATGATATTTTAAGAATGTTGTTGTTATAAGTGCATGGTGTAATTAGAATGAAATACTCGAGTGAAATGTGAATGGCAGATGCATCAATTTATTCATGACATGCTAAAAAAGTACTAATGTTACATCTTACTCATGATATGCTTTATAAGCAACATTGTTTGCATCAAAAATATCCGCAACATTAAAAATTGCATCATTCGAAACATCCTCCACTGGTGTAGGGCCTTATTGGTCAACCTGAGTGTTACTGTCAGCTAAACTGGCAGCTTTGATATATAGGTTTAGATGTGCTTCTTTGGCCACTGCTCTTGTTAAATTTTTGACAGAGTTGCTGATAGGATTTCCCTTCTCATTTCCCTTCCAATTCTTCCACATAAGTACTACTAGGGCCTTGGTAATGGACTCGATTATTTCCTTCATTTCATCTTCTTCAGCATTCCCGCATACTTCCACAAAAACTGAAGTATCAATCATGCAGCATTTCTTGAAATCATATACATCATTGAAGATCTTAAAACTAGGGACCCTTTTGCCCCCTACCTCAACAGGTTCTTCCTCACCTGTGAATATCTTTTGCTTGACCGCAGCCCCTATCATGAGGTAGGACTAGGGTTTATAGCTTCCTCATCATGAATTCCTTCTAACTCAAATGCATCAATGGCAATGGGGACTGATTCATCAGGTAAAGCCACTATTGAGTAAACCATAGGATTAGCTTGCGAGATCATATAAAAGACATGGTAGGAGGGTAACCTTAACTCGATAGCTGCAACCTGTTTCTCAAAATTTTATAGGGGGTTATTCGTGGTGCGAGGCTTAAGCTCAGGTTCATGTATCTTCTTGTCCCTAATCAAACTACAAATAGCCTCAAATAGATCCCTGCAGGCACCAATGCGATGACCCTTACTTACGTGATAAGCACAAAACTGATCCCTATTTTTTGGTTTGGGCTGGACATAAGGCTTGATACTCTAAAGAAGGCTAAGTGCCCTTAATTTAGTGAAGATGGCGGGCAGAGATGCTTTCTAAGGGGAAATGCCATCTTTGATGGTATAAACTACGTCCACTTCTTCTTACACTACCATTGTTTTAGGATCGGAGCCAGACTTTGATTTAGAAGCCTGGGTTGGGACTAAAGGTTTTTGAACCAAGGTTTGGCTAGCACACTCGCCTTCTCTAAATTTTGTATGGTAGTTTTAATGGTGGCATTGAAACCATACTGTTCAATGAAAGCTTTAGATAATTTTTTCCAATTTTTGGTCATCTCTTCTAATAGAGTATTGTACCATTCGATAGCAAGGTACAAGGGAACATTTCAGCTAGGACCTTATCACTTAACTTTTTGATTCTTATAGCCCTCTGATAGGTGGTGATGTGAGATTAAGGTGGACCAGCTTCCTTATACTTCGCTATACTAGGCATACTAAAGTTTTTAAGAACCCAGTCCTCCTCTCTAGCGGTTTGAACTAATAGGGACGATGGCCAAGAGCTGGGATTAGCAGCTAGCAATTCCTGAAGAAGATCATGCAATTCCACAAACAAGGATGACCCCTCTAATTGAGTAACCACACCCAAGGGTAAACCCCCTGACTGAGGAAAGGTTGTCCTCTTAGGTATGACCACAAAAGTGGAGGTTAGGCTAGATGCCCCAAACTGAAAAAGAGGCCTTACAAACCCCTAAATAGGCTGAGCAAACTGACTGATGGCTGGTGGAACCACAGTACCCACTAACTAGAATGACTAGCTAACTGAACCAAATGGACCCACAGAACCCAACTGACCAAACTGATAGAAAGAATCCCCGCAAGTCCTCATAGGTAGGAACTGAAACTAAGTAAAAAGATTATGAGTTACCCTCGATACTTACTCACTAATCACTGCATTCACTGTCGGGGCACTAATAGGTGTGCTATGAGGAGCATTGGGCATTCTCTCTTCAGCCATGATAACCCTAATGGAGTCCAACACCTTATCATTCATTTGGTCTAAGAATTGATCACTTCCCAATTACTATGAGATGGCATTTGCGATCTCCGACCTAACCTCGGCCCTCGTTACATTTGCCTCCTCACCAGTAGCAATATTCTCAACCTCAACATCAATTTGGCCCTTTGGAGTCAGGATATGAGACATTTCCTCAGGATGGTAGATAGAAAGATCAACTGCACTAAACTTACTGCTGGACAAAATACCCCTTAGATGCAAGTGGAGCAACCCTTAACTAAGCTAGAAGATGAGGAGGAGGACGAAGAGCCAGAATTCAAACTAAACAGACCTGAGAATGTCACCAAGTTTTAACCCTTTAAGGTTTGGCTTAGGCAATAACCAAAAGATCAGTACATGCATGGGATGCATTACGCATGCACAAATTACAATGATACAAGGGTATGTAACACAACACATGCGAAGCGATCGATTTTGTCCTTATTTCTCCCACCGAGTCTGAGGGTATTCTTCCTTAGTTTAATCTCACATAGAAATCAGGGTACATAGAAGGTAAAATTCTAAGGCTTTTGATAAGAATCACATAGGGACATATTGGAAGTTTGAGGTAGAAGGTTCCCATCGTATCAAGCCTCTTTTGGAGGGAGATAGCAATGAGTGCTCCACCCACTAGAGTGTCCCCATTTCCTGGCAGGCATGGGTAAAACCTTTGCGAGTGTCGCAGAAATAATAAGGAACCTTAACCTAGTGCTAGAAGAAAAGCTTATCTAACTAAAGAGAGAAGGAGATGAGAAGATAGAGTGTGATAATTTTCCCAAATGATGAAAAAGAAAACAGGTTAAATCAAGAAAATGATTTTCGGTGCTCATCTTAATCTTTTAAGCTTTTAAAACAAACCAACATTTTGCAAGTTAAAAGATTAATTCCCTAGTAGAGTCTCCACTATGAGGTATCAATGACGTGTGGGTCTCCCTTAGCTCCTGTGTGAGAGGTGGGGCCCACTGGGGTTTGGTTGGATTTAGGCGTGATAAAACATTTTTAGTTCAAGTTTGTACAATAAGCCAATTTTAATTAATAAAAGAATCAAGATCCAAATCTTCATACAAATGATAGAGTCGCCACCCAAGTTGTCTACTCTGAAAAGAGTTTTGGTACAGTTCCCATTGGGTGGAAGACTCATACCTATTAGATCAGAGATTCAGGTATCGGATGAGTCACTTATTTCTCATTTAGTTAATTCAAAATCACATTCACCGCGTAAACCTTTTTATTTTCATTATTTTGGGAATTATCACAGAAATCCTATTTTTCTACACTTTTTCACACTTGTTACATGTGTTAACAGATTACAATAAAGCACAAGTAATGAATGGGGGAATAAAATTTACAACCGGGGGATAATGGGGGAATTGCAATAGAACCTGTACATTTGTCCTCAATTATAAAAAAATAAAAATAAATTCCCCCACATCCACAAAGATTAGCATAACTTATAGCACATCATAAGTCAGCATTTCTTTAGGAAAAATGTGACTATGTTAGCGTGGCAGTTTTATGATCGATAGTACCTGGGCGGCTTCTAGGATTGAAGAGAAATATCTGGTCTTCAACGTATTTTGTAATGAAAACACATTTAACTATAGTGGGTTGATTTACCATATTATTAGTGAAAGTGATTGCATGACATATGTGAGTTAGATTGGTTTTTAACTAAATTAAAATGAGTTCTGGATTCTACCAGGGTTGGTACCCGTACGGGTGGGTAGGACTCCTACGGCTACCAGGGAGGACTGATGCGGGTATGGTGTACCCATACGGGTCCTATTTGGTCCGGGCAAAAACTTTGTTCAAATTAATTTTCAGATTAATAGACTAATGGCAGAAAAATAAAATAAAAAGGGATTTCCCTCCATATGGGTATGGTGCACCGATCTAATATCTCGGTGATACAAGGTTCCAACAAGGCTCATACAGGTTAGGACCAGACCCAAAACAAGAAATGGAAAGAGCAGATATAATAGAACAAGCAGAAAAATAACAATAATGAAATAACTGAAATGTGAGTCTCTTTGAAACTCAAGAGCGTTACCTATGCGGTGTGAATCAACTTTGAGGTGATCCCTTTATTGTTGAGAGTTCGGCCAAAGTAGATGGTGAAATAGGACTATTTAGGTGAGTATTTGTGTGGACAGAACCTCCCCTAAATCCTAATAAATGAAGAATGAATAAAATATGGACAAAACCTCGAGGAATGGGTTTTCTCCCTATTTTATACCTCCAATACCTCCACTATACCTTTTCTATACCTAAAGAAATTGCTAGAACTTTTACTATAATTTTTCTATAGTTTACTTGTCCTTTGAATGTGTGTGTCATTAAATGAGGGGAAAAGGCCCTATTTATAGGGTGGGAGTCAGGTCTGAATACAATAAACCACATTCAAGACTTCCCTTTCCCAAAAAAGGTAAGAGATTACTTTCGAAAGAGGCTGATTAGGCAATCAGAGGACCTGTATGGGTGGGGGGCCCACCCGTACAGGTACTAGGGGACCCATACGGGTCCCCTCCACACACACGAAAGGTAATCACCAGTACGGGTCTGACAATGGATCCGTACCATAAGACAGAACCTATACTTGTACCTAAGGTCAGACTAGGTCTCTGGAATTTGGTAAAACTCAACTCTGCCGTAGTAAGAATACCTATGATGGATAACACCTACAAGACATTGCATCATATCGCTCTTATCATCATTTTGTGAGAAGGATTATTAAAACCCAGTGCTCACACCAAGACAGTGTGTGACTGTATCCTGTCAACCCACTCATATGTCTTATAGTTGGTATAATCCTTGTCATTCTCTCCGTCTTGAACCAGAGAGAATCTCACCCAGAAACCACTTAGATAAAATCTTGTCTCACGAACACTCAAGATACCCAGTTTGTCGAAGAGCCGTAATTATAAAAGAAGTCTACTTCCCCCACAAGCATTCTCTTCTTCGTAATGGACACGTTGCATGTAAATCATTGTCTCAGTTAAGACCACATTTATTGGAAAAGCACCTTCCAGCATTTGCTCAATTAAAGGAATAAATGCGAAACTATAAGTCCTGGTGCCAGTCACACACATATATTGGCCCAATAGTAGTAGATACATGAGTGGTGGCCAGCTCACATCAGAAGAGATCAGTCTCTGACACACATTTAGAGCTTCTGAAAGACTCAATTTAGAACTTTCAATCAACCTCAATCTATAGCAGTGTGGAAGCTTGAAATAGTTCAATAATCTGCTAGAGTAAGAGACATTTTGAGTAGGGACTATGATCTTCTGGTCATATGGAATTTTTAGAATAGCACAAAATTCTTCATACATAGGTCAAAGCTCTTGATCCCCGAACCGAAAGACATTATCAATCGGATCCCAGAAGCTAATCACAATGTCTAGTAGAGACTGATGAATGAATATTCGATGATAAATCCTCATATGATGTAAGCCACATGGCATTAGCAGACCCCACTCGGCCTTACAAAGAGAATGGAAATAGCTTCTCAAGTTGACTCAAAATTCATCATAGTTATTCATGATGATATCAGAAAAGGGATTGAGAAAGCTTGAGATGCAATAGTTCGCTATATGTAGTTCACAGGGCAATCTGCCAAAATCTGGCAGATTACCCCAATAAACTCAAAATCATGCAAGAAGAGGAATATGCTAAATAGTGGATAATTGTTCAAATTGTTCAAGCATCAAAAAGAAGAAAAGAAAAGCAAACTATAGCAATGTACTTAAAAAAAAGCCCCACATATGGCCAAGAATCCAATATCTAGCAAATAAAAAAGTGACCTACATCTATTGCCCCTGATCGCCAGGTCAAGGATACGCAAACAGATCAAAAGGGATAACCGCTCCAGTCTAACTGCTACTAGCATTCTTGTGCTCTGACACCTATCGGCGCAGATCTTCATTCTCCAAAGATAACATCTAGATACGACCCTGGAAATAATAAAACATAACATTTATCACATGCATTGCATTTCATTCATTCCTTTATTTGCACTTTAAAGCAGAAAATATACCCTTAAGGTAAAATTGTCATTCCACACGGGTTGATCCATAGGAAGGATCATTCTTCCATCTCAAATGTTGTCCTTTACTGGAACATGCAAATAAGATCTCACTTGTTAGACATGGTTCAATAGAAGTTGATTGTCTTAAAGCTTCTTACATGGGTAGTATTGGGAGGAGAATAAAGTATCTCAAACTTTTGACTCGGCTCTACCACACGATCATAAAGGATGCCATCAATATTGAAGAGGGACATGTGCATCTGGCTAGGGTCGAGAATCCTGTGACTAGTCACCATGCCCTGATCTTGACCTGTAGAGGTAAAAGATCTAGAGCTACCGACACTGACACCTCTACCTCTCTTTCGAACCTGGTAGTCACCCTGAAACAAAAGGAGTATTTAGCAAAACACTTTTTGCAATCAGTTTTGCATAATTCATGAAAAGGCAAGCATTTTTACCTTTTTCTTCCAAGAAGAACAACCAGAACCATCACGAGATAAACAACAGGCCATCCCAATATCCTCTTATAGAACTCATTATATTTTCCAGTCACATTCATCAATGTCACCTCAACACCATTCCCACAAAGGTCATCATACCTAGGGGCACCACCAGGACAGAATAGCGAAATAGGATGCTCAGGTGGAACTAATCGATAGTGAGTGTCGAGGTTACACCCGATGATACGCTCTCCTAAATACCACTCTTGAGAGTGAGGACTCTCAATGATCAAGCACTTATGGATAGAAAGCATGGCATTCTTTATCTCATCGGTCCACTTATCCTCTGAGATTTCTGCTTTAAGCCAAGGTGGAGTAATGATCTACACAAGAAGAGACACAATTAGTTCACATGTCACTTTCTACAAGGGAATGATAAACTAAACACAGGTGCTTACATCTGTGGTATCAAGCTCTCGAAGAAGAGTCAGAATCTTATCATAACCTTCTTCATCCTAGCAATTGAAAAAGTAAGGAAAATGTGGAAAATAAGGATGATCCAATGTCCTAACCAGTGTTGTCATCTCTAAGATATTCGTCCCATAGAACCAAATCTGCAAAACGAAGCAAGAATCATAAAATAATTCAAACATAAAGAGTACCAAGGTTGAAATTTAAGATTGTACCTCGAGCACAATCAAAGAAGACTTGAACTGCAGGATCTTATTCCTCACACATTGGCCGAGAGCAAAGTACATATGTGCCAATGAAGCTCTACCCCAGCATAAGAGGCAAAATTGTCCAGGTCAATCAGAGTTGTCAACAAATTGAGGTTCATAGTTGATGCCCTAGTAGGAAAGAAGTACAATGGCAGAACCACAACCATAAAAGCCCTTGCTTGTTGCCTAGGCCGATCTTGAGGACGCGCGTTGCTCATATAATATTTCCTCAACTTGGATGTCAAAATCTTGCCTTATCCCGAATGATCGGCAAAACCAGTGAGTCTCTCCACAAAACCACCATGGAAATTTGACACCGAAAGGCAATAGTTAAAAAGGATAACAGTCCCATCAAAAGGAAGGCCAGTAATGGCACAAAAATTAACTAGAGTGATTATAAATTCCCTACACTTGAAGTGAAAGTGTGAGTTGTATCCGACCACCTACTCAATAAAGGCGAGACAATCTCATTCTCCAAATGCGGATAAACGTATTTCTTATGATAAGAAACTTTTTACACCAACAGACCGATGCGAGTCTGATTGACAATAGCTTTTGCACCCGGTGTAAGCTTTTCATACTAATTATGGGAAAATTCAATGGGACCTCCATCATGTTTATGCACCTGCAAAGATGAAATAATCAGACAAAGGAAGTACAATCCAGTTTAAGCTTAAAAGGCGAAAATCAACCTTTTGTGGAAAATAGATGATAGGATATTTTCCATGGAAAATTACCCAATCGGGTAGTTTCCATAGAAACTGTGCATCTTCCTATCCAGTCAAAATTCCTGCATTAAGGTTCCCAAAATCACAAGGTTCCAACAGCATACAACAAGTTGCAGAATTCATCAAGGCCTAAAACAATCTACATGCATCGAGTTTCATAAGATTCTTCAAGAATATCAAAATTCATCGGGATTAATTTGAATCCTAAAGTTTTAATTAATATCCCTAAAGCATATGAATTTCAAATTGAAGTTCAATCCCTAAAGTCCTAGCATGGAATTCGAATTCAATTTTTGACAAAATTGAAATCAAGAAGATGAAGGAACTTAACAAGATTCGAGAGAGGTGATTATCCGGGTCCAAAGCCAAAGGAATCGCTTGGTCTTATCCTATTTTATGGTAACTCATGTTCATCGGGAGTCGATAATGAGTCCTAACCCAAATGATGAGAACATTAATGTTCTTGCCATCAATTTTCTCTACCGCAAGCACTTGGTTAACTGGGAGCACTAATCGGGTGTTATACAGCTTATAATACATGGAAACTCTGAAAAATCAAAGTAGGATTGGAGCAAGAGTAAAGAGCATGAAAGAAAACATGGTTGATTATGGTTTAAAGTCTGAAAAATCGCAGAAAAACTGAAAGAGAAGAAGAAGAATAGGGCTGTGAATGTCTCACTCCCAAATTGGATATATATAGTCTAAGGAAATTAGCTGATTGGCTATTTTCCAAAGAAATTACCCGACTAGGTATTTTCTCCTTAATGCTCATTGGTCAATTAATCTGATAGGTAACTTTTTGGAAACAATGATATGAAAGAATCAAAAAAATCCGGATCAAGTTTGAAGAAAACAAAAACTAAAGAGACAAAGTGTTAAGGAAGAAAACATGTAATCTCCTAAATCCAAAATGGAAGCATCATGTCCAAAGCAAGTCACCAGAATATATGTTGAAGCACAAATAACTAGCATACAATGAAAGCATCTGATTAAAGTTTGGAAAGGAAACAAACTTTGAACCGCTCAAATCAGCATCCGAAAGAAGAATGATTGAATAGCATCCAGATATATTAAAAATAAAGTCATCTGGAAGATACAATTATTGAGATGAAGGAAATGTTTTAAAAATAACTTTTCCCTTCACCGTTGGTTTGACAGTCAAAGAACCCATTCCCTTGAGCAAGACAAAAATGACAGCTAGCACTTTTTAGAAAAAGATAGAAGGACTGACACAAGAAAGAGAAAAGGTGACAACCTTTTCTACCTAGACCAATGAGAAAGGCGCGTGAAGAACACAATCAAGATTTCTAGCATAAAAGTTGGTGGATCACAAAAATATAAGAAAACAATCACTAACATCTTTCAAGCCTCAATCCCAAGGATTTAATGGGACATTCAATCAGTCTAATGGATTGATCAACTGATCCAAAAGTACCACATATTACCTGATCAACGGTGAAGATTTAATACAGCTTCAACAACTTGCAACGGCTACATTTATGACAGCAGCCTATAAAAGGAAAGCTTCACAAGTTGAGAAGGTGCTGGTTCTTTTAAGAAAGCATGCAAAAGAGATTTCACTATTACAATCAGTAATATAATCCTCCCAAGAGTCAAACAGTTCCAAATCAGTTTGTAAGGATTCCCAAGTGAGTTATAAACTTGAGGAGATCCAAAACCAAAACCTTTGAGAAAAACAAAGTGGAAGATCTCATACTTGGGTGAATATTGAGATTGGGATCCAGCTTAGAGTTAGTGCTTTAAGTGGAACTCCCCATAGGACTCAGCTTAGGCTTGGGCAGATATCTAAGTGGTATATCCTGCTAAAGACAAGAGGACTCAGCTAGGAATTGGTGCTTCTAGTGGTATATCCTACATCCGGAAGGGGTTACCATCCGGAGACAAATTGTAAGGCTTGATTCATGCCAGCTGGAAAGGAATCCGCAGTGGAAAAGCTCGAAGGTAGGAAACTCAGGGGACTAGAGTAGGCGGGGCCAAACCAGGATAAAATTACTTTGTTTGATTTTCTAACTCTTTATATTATTGCATAACATTTCATATTTGCATCATCCGGATACATTATATCCGGAACATAATCAAACATGCTACACAAGACTTTTTAAAGTTTGCTTATTTCCCTAAAAAGGGTCATTCACACCCTCTCTAACCTTATTTAGACCCTCACAAGGACCAACAAGTGGTATCGGAGCAAGTGCTCAAAACTAGAGATCTAATAATCTCAAGCTGAAGGCCCAGATTTTGATCCAAGAATCAAAATGAGTTTCCAAAACTCACTACTTCTTCCCGATGGTATGTCTATTACCCATCCTCCACTCTTCACCAGTGATCACTGCATATTCTAGATGAACTAGATGAAGAAATTCATTCAAGCACAAAGCATATTAGCATGGATGGCCATTAAAGATGACCCATATGAACCTGTTCACGAAGTAGAGGGTATGACTACCCGAAAGCTCTCAAGTGCATGGGATGATAATGATTATAAAAGATTTCTTAAAAATGCAAATGCTATTAATATGCTTTATTGTGCTCTTAGTGCATCCAAATTGAACAGAATATCCAGATGCAAGACTACACAAGAAATTTGGCAAAAGCTGGAAGTGACCTAAGAAGGAACAAATAAGGTCAAAGAAGCCAAAATTGATCTACTACAGCAAAAGCTAGAATCCTTCAAGATGGAGCCTAAGGAATCAATCAGCAGCATGAATACTAGATACACCAATCTAGTAAATAAAATGAAGAGGCTTGGGAAGGAGATCTCAAAAGTACACATGGTTAAGAAAATACGCCGGAGTCTCACCAAGGAATGGGATAACAAGAAGACTACCATTGAGGATACTCATGAATTAAACTTTTATAGTTATGATGAACTCATTGGTAATCTCCTAACTCAAGAGTTGTCCTTGGAGAGATACAGTCAATAGGAGAAAAACCCTGAAGAAAGGAAGAAGGCCATTGCACTCAAGGTAGATTCTGCCGGATCAGCCTCCTCTAATCAAATAAGCTACCAAAAGAATCTAATTATAGCAAAGAAGATATGGCAATGCAGGCCAATTATTTTGATAGATTCCTAAAGAAGAAGGATGGGAGGAGATCTAGAAGATATTAATCAAAAAGATTAAAGGAAGGCACCTCAAGAAGGGATAAGCCAAGAAAGGCTCTGGTAGAAAAGAAAAATCTAGAAAAAGATGTTGCATGCTTTGAATGTCTGGAAAAAGGCCACTTCAGAACCAAATGCCCCAAGCTTAAAGAGAAAAGAAATATAAGATGAAAGCTATGGTGGCTACATGGAGCAATAGTGAAGAGAGTAGCAGTTCATCTTCCACAGAGGAAGAAGAAATAGCTAACTATGCATTCATGGAACTGACAGATCTGAAAGAAGATCAATCCGAAAGAAATCCATCTAAGCAAGATACTAAGCAAAATGAGGATTCAGATTTAGAGACAGCCGACACTGTGGTAAACTCTCACTCTAATTCTATTTCTAAATAGATCTTGCTAGAGCTTTAGGGGTGGTAATCTATAATGTAAGGAAGAATACTAAAGCCATAAAATCCCTACAAAGATAAATTTTGGAGCTAGCTGAAGATGTTGAAGCAATGTCACAAGACATTAATCTAATAAGAAATCTAAAGCAAATCAATGTGGTTGAAAGAATTACCTAAGGAGTCAAGTGCAGATCTGTAGTGCTAACTTGACAAGGCTAGATAGGGAGCAAACCCTAATGAATGAGGCATCCAGAAGGAAATTAGATCCTTCACAAAGAAGAAGAAATCAAAGGAAAGCAATATCAAGAAATCTAAATCAAAAGAATCATGTACCCCCAAATCTAAAGGAAACAAAAGTTAGCAGGCAACCTCAAGCACAGAGACTCACATCTGCTCAAAAGGTAAAAGCTAAGGTTGTATCAAGTGAGCAACCTATCAAGCAAAGAAAGAATCATAGAGCAGAAATTGTACCTCCAACCAGCTTCTGAATACACACCGAACAGAAAAGTATACAAGAAACTGGATATCTTAGAAACTATGGAAAGGAGGATCTTAAGAAGATCCAAAAGAAGCATGAGCAGAGCAAACCCATCTCAGGGTGCAGGTTTTATGGGAAAGATAATCATATTACTAAAATATGTAGATTAAAAAATGATTATTATGATGTTTATCCTTGGGCTGAAATGGTTGATAACCTGAGAGGACCTAAATCTAATTGGGTACCCAAACCCACTTAATCTGCTTTTCAGGTATGCCTTAAATCCACAATAGATCAACATACATGGTACATTGACAGTGGATGCTCAAGGCACATAACTAGTGATGAAAAAGCCTTCATCACTTTCATCTAGAAGAAAGGCGGAAAAGTAAGCTTTGGAGATAACCAAAAGGGACAGATCAATAGACATGGAACCATTGAATCTAAAATAAAGATAGAAGATTTCTCACTAGTTGATGGACTGAAGTTCAACTTGCTAAGTGTAGCATAACTCTTTGATAAAGGAAGGAAAGTCACCTTTGATTCCGGAGGATGCTTAATCTATGACAGTAAGTCAAATCAACTAATTCTTTATGCACCTAGAGTGAATAGTGTTTATTATGCTAACATTAAAAATGAGAAAAAGAATATATGCTTGGTGTCTAAAGAAGAAGAATCATGGCTATGGCACCGGAGGTTGGGACATGTAAGCATGAACATCCTGACCAAATTAGCCAAAAAGGAATTGATTGTGGGTTTGCCTAAGGTAGCTTTTGATAAGAATTACATATGCATTGCATGTCAATTAGTTAAACAACATAGAAAGAGCTTCCCTTCTATCTCATACATACCTTCCAAAAGAGTTCTTAAACTCTTACATATTGATCTCTTTGGTCCAATCAAACCAATGAGTTTAGGTAGAAGAGAATACACCATGGTCATAGTGGATGATTATTCTGGCTATACCTGGGTTGCTGTGCTAGCTAGCAAAGATGAAGCCTTTGACCAATTCTCAAAAATATTCATCCGGATAGAAGTTAACAGGGCATAAGCATTGCACCCATCTAGAGTAATAATGGAGGAGAGTTCAAAAATAAGCACTTTGCTGAATTTTGTAACTCCAAGGGCATTAAGCATAACTTTTCTGCTCCTCTAACACCTCAATAAAATAGGGTTGTTGAAAGGAAAAATAGAACCTTAGTTGAGATGGCCCAGACAATGCTAAGTGAGAACAATTTGCTTAAGTATTTTTGGGGTGAGGCCATAAACACAGCATGCTACATAATAAATAGAGCTCTCATTAGAAAGACCATAGAAAAGACCCCATATGAAATCTGGAAGGGAAGGAAACCCAAAATTAGGTATTTCAAAGCTTTTGGATGTTAATGCTACATCCTGAATGATAGAGAGCAATTCAGAAAATTTGATCCTAAATTTGATGAAGCAATCTTCCTTGGCTACTCAACACATAGCAAAGCTTATAGAGTCTGTAACAAATGAACACATACTATGGTAGAGTCAATACATGTAGATTTCAATAAGACTAATAGTGTAGGAAAAAGAAGTTCAAATTCGGAAGATTTAACTCCGAAAACTCAAAATACTGGAGAAAAAGAAGAAGTGTAGATTCCTAATTCCTTCCAGATCAAGAAGTACAAGGAAGAAGATGAAGGAATCCCTCTCAACTCAGAAGTTCCACAAGATTATCCTATCAATAATGAGATAAATTTTATGGATGATCAAGAAGGAGTTGAGGGAGTTGAGGAACAAGTTCTTGATCAGCATGCTGACCTTTGATGAGAGATCCGGACTCGCAAAAATGATCCAGTTGAAGCCATTTTGGATAATGTCCAAGATCCAGTCAGAACTAGAGGACAACTTAACATAATGATGAGCCACGCAACTTTTATCTCTCTTATTAAGCTAAAGAAATTCTAAGATGCAGAAGGAGATGAAAGTTGGATGATGGCAATGTAAGAAGAATAAGATCAATTCACCAGGAATGATGTTTGGGATCTAGTGTCACCACCAAAGGGAAAGTCAATCATTGGCACCAAATGAATAATCCAAAACAAGATAGATGAATTCGGAGTGGTGGTAATAAATAAGGCAAGATTGGTTGCCCAAGGCTATAACTAACAAGAAGGCATTGACTTTGAAGAAACTTTTACACTAGTAGCAAGATTGGAGGCAATCCAGATGCTATGTGCTTTTGCATCATTCATGGGATTCATATTGTTCTAAATGGATGTCAAAAGTGCATTTCTCAATGGAGTCATCCAAGAGCAGGTTTATGTTAAGCAGCCACCTGGATTTGAAGACTTAAAACATCTGGATCATGTGTACAACCTGAAGAAAGTCCTCTATAGATTAAAGCAAGCACCAAGAACTTGGTATAAGAGACTCGCAACATTTCTCATTTCTAATGGATAAATCTGGGGCAAGGCAGATACGACTCTCTTCATCAAGAAGAAAAAGGATGATGTTATTCTAGTTCAGATCTATACAGATGACATCATCTTTAGAGCAATAGATGAAAAGATGTGTGAGGAATTCAGCGCTCAAATGTAGAAGGAATTTGAGATGTCAATGATGGGAGAACTCAACTTCTTCCTTGGTGTACAAATCAAGCAGAGTCCGGATGGAATTTCATCAATCAATCCAAGTACACCAAGGAGATTCTAAAGAAATTTGAAATGGACTAAAGCAAGCCAATGTCCACTCCCATGGGATTAGATATTGTCCGATCAAAGGATTATGAAGGTGGAGATATAGATTAGAAGCTTTATAGAGGAATGATTGGATCACTATTGTATTTTACAGCTAGCAGACCTGATATATATTATGCAGTTTGCTACTATGCAAGATATTAATCCAATCCTAAGGATTCACATCTCATAGCAATTAAGAGAATCCTTAGATATCTCCTAGGAACCGTAGAAGTTGGGTTATTTCACACTCCAAGCTTTACAAATGCAGATTATAGCAAAGACACTTTTGAAAGAAAGAGTACATCTGAAGGCTATCACTTTTCTTGGAGACTGGTTGGTGTCATTGTATAGAAAAAAGCAAACTTTAGTGACCTTATCACCACAGAAATAGAATACATGGTAGTTGGAAGTTGTGTAGCTCAACTCCTATGGATCAAGCAACAGTTAGAAGATTATGGAGTTCAATCTGGATGTGTTGAAGTAATGTGTGACAACAAAAGTGTCATTGATGTGTCAAAGAATCTAGTGCTATATAGCAGGATGAAGCATGTTAACATAAGACATCACTTTATCCGAGATCATGTAATGAAGAAGGATGTTGCACTTGCCAAGATTTCAACAAATGAATAAAGGATAGATATCATTACTAAGCCATTAAGTAAAGATCAATTTAACAGGCTAAGGGAGTCAATTGGAATGTCTAACCCTATTTGAACAAGAATCCGGAAGACAATCAAGATTAAATTTGGACTTTTACAAGTCAAAAAGTCAAGAAGAAAAGAAGAAGTAAAGTTGACTATGGATCTGGAGAAAAGACTGCCAGCTCAGCAGACAGAAAAGACAAATGATAGTAAAAGCACAGGAAAAGTAACTGTACACATTTTGAATTTCAAACGTTTAGTAGGCATCATACGCGCGGAAAAAAAACAACATTTATTTCAGAAAATAAACTGTTCTGATTCTCCGGTTAAGTTTAATTATGTCTGGATTACCATTACACCCTCACTTTGGGAATTCCATAAAAACCCCCTAGAAATCCCTCTTCTTCTTCACGCAAGTAATTCTTTGCTGTTACTCTATAAAATTCAATTTCCAGAAACCCTATAATTTTAAATCCTTTCAAACTCTCAAATGGCATCTACTCAACTCACTCCTCCTTCCAGATACATCTTTAATGAGTCTGATCTTAAAGATGAAGATTTCACCCCTCTCGAAATGGAAAATTCTGGTTCAATTGTTCGACCAGGCTATTTGGGACATAACTTCCTTTTTGATACCAAACCCTACTCACAGCTTCTGAAGGATCAACATCTCGTGTATTTACTCAAAATCAACTATCCTACCTATCCGGAGTTGTTCAAAGAATTCTATGATAACCTGAGAATCCACTCATACTATGATGCTCTCAGAAATATAGTACGAGGAAAAGTCATCACATCAACACCACAGTTCTTCGTAGATAATCTCAATATAAAGAACGATGGAGTTCAACTGAGAAATGATGGGGATGAACTCTGGGTCATGTACTATCCTAAGAAATGGCTCCACTTCACTACTTTGGAGATAAATTCTCCACCTATTAGCCGCAAACACCTAGGATACTCCAGCATGTCCTAGTAAAATTGGTCCTCATCCAAATAGGATCAATAACAACAGCTTCCTCTTTTCAGCACTGCATTCTGCAGATTGGGTAGATAGTAGGGTTATGAATATGCCTATCCTAATCATTCACTTCCGGAGGCAGCACAAGAATTACAATGATGCTCTTATTACCTAGATTCTCCTAGTAAATAGAGTTGACTTATTTGGAGCCCAGTCTATCTACGGGAAAGAAATTCTGAAGAAGAATTTCAAGAAATTAAGCTTCAGAGAAACATGGGATGAAGCAAAGGCAATCCTACTACGGGAAAAGAGAAAGGAGAAGAGCAGAGGCAGGAAAACTGGAGCTGAAATTGCTCTAGAGGCTAAGAGAGCCAGAACTACCAAACCTAAGACTCAAAGGAAGATAAACACTAAGCCAGTTATTGATGAAGATGATAAGGATAGATACCCCTCACAAAACTGATGCAAATCACTCCTAAAAAGCCTAAGAGAAGGGGAAAGCTCATTAAAGCAGCGGATAAAATGAAGAAGCCCATGTGTGAACTGGAGGTAAGTGAAAATATTGCGGTTGCTCCTGCTGCAATTAGAGAAGGGTATTAAAAGGAAGGAAATTAAGTATTGGGAATATCCTAACAGAGGATAACGGGTCAAATAGTGAAGAAACCGGAGATGGGAAGCCTGTCCAGAAGAAGTAGTTTACTAAGAAGGGACCTTCCTTTGTAGAGGCTCTAAAAGCCTAAAAGTTAAAAATGGCTACAAAAAGGTCCACTGCTAGAATTATAATTCTTGAACCAACCCCCAAATCAGCCAAACCAGCAGACTTAAGTAAGGGAAAGGAATCGGTAGTGTTTACAGAAAAGCCAGTTCTTCCAAACAACACGTTTTTGGAAGATCCTCAGTTTGATGAGATGATGTTAGCAGTTTGAGACAATCAAAAGAAAAACAAACTGACCAAAGAAGGGCCCAGAGGCTCATTTGGAGTAGCAGCCATAAATAGCCCACCTGTCCTAATAGCCTCAAGTGATTTGGTTCTTCTCAAAGAAGCCAAGTATCCAGATGATGACTTATCTCTCTTCCAAGCAAGATGAAGGCCTCTTTTGGATAACTTGTTAAATGTGGAAGTAGAGGTGGTTGAGCTGGAAAGTCCTGAAAAGGCATTAGAAGGGGATGGTGAGGACAACCCCACCATTCCAGGGAATGAAATAATGGTAGTAGTAAGTCCCATACTGACAATTGGAGAGGAAACTGAGGATAGTTATGTTCTTTAGGGTGTTGGATTAGTGGAGCAGAATGAAGAAGAACACATTGAACCTTAATAAACTAATCAATCTCAACAAACCGATTAATTATGTTCATCCTCCCAAATATTTCTAATACTGATGAAATTCCGACTGCCGATGCCATTAAAGTACAAGAAAACTTAGGTGCAGACTCCTAAACTACATCTAAGCACAACCAGTCCATCCTAGAACACAATGTTCTAGAGGAGGGAACCAGTGTAGGACACAAAGAGCATGCTTCTGAAGCTGACTCAAAGGGCAATGCTAGTCCAGAGGATAGGTTGGAAGAGAAGGGAAAAGAAGAAAAATCTACTGATAAAGAATCAAGTGATAAGGATTCATCCAGATTACAAGAATCATAAACCAGTTCTAGATTAGAGGAAATATCCTCCTCTGAAGACACGCCCAAAATGTTAATTCCTAAGAATAATCCAGAGAGAGTTAATAAGCTAACAACTGCTCTAAAGATGATCTAAGAAGTTGCAGTGGAGAGGCATGAAGAAAGCCACATTAAGAAAACCATCCAAAGTATCTGCACTCAGCTTAAATCCGTGGAAAGCACCATCAATGATAAGTCCATGGCTCTAGATTTGAAGTCTGAGTTAGGGGAAATCAAAGGAATAGTCCAAAGCATTGAAAGAAGAGCTCAATAATATCCCTCAACTGGACAAATTACAGTAGCCTCATTGTCCAAGATCACTCTGGTGCTCAATTAGATAAATTCCAACATTGCAGGAGCAAATTACTTTGCAGATCAAGATCACACCGGAGCTGACAACAACTATGCCTCATTGATGGATAAAATCACCTCATCTGCCACAGATATTACCACTGAGATTAAAGAATATCTAGATAGCAAGTTTGAAAGCTTGGAAAAATTCATTCAAAAAGCAGTTGAAGAAGGTCAAAAGGGCATTGCATCTAGGCTTACAAAATTGAATGAAGAGCATCAAGCTACCCAAGAGATGCTAATAAATTTTCTTGATGAAGGCCTTCCAAAAATGTTAAAGAAGCAAATGGATGATTTCAGTGATGAGGTTAGGAGTCATGTCTCTGGAACAGAGCTGATAATTAACAACTTAAGAGAAGCATTTCAGAAAGATCTGACAACTCTTAACACAAGTGTTCATAACATTCGGGGAGACGTCATTGAAGATATCGATCTATTAAAGTAAGGTATGGGTAATCTATCCATCTCTCCTTCCAGATCTTTATCTTCTAATCCAGATAGCCTTCTCCTACTGATCTACCAAGACCTTGTCCAATCCATTGGGGAAACAGGTTTCTTTGGCTATAAATGCAGCCTGTCTCTGCTGAAAGCTCTCTTTCCATTCTTTGAGGAAGCAGACCAGAATCACGCTCTGAAGATGATAAGAGCAATTTCAACCACTCCATCTTCTCCCAGCTATAGTTCAGACCATTCTGGAAAAGTGCCTGCTAGGAAATATGGATTACTCAGTTTACTCAGAGCCATAAAAAAAAGAGTTAGGTTGGCAGATCTTACATGGTAATAGACCCCCAAGCTGATGAAAACCAAAAGGAGAAGAAAAGCAAAGGAAAAGAGGGTGAATCATCACGAGGAGATAGATGAAGAGCTGAACAAGTATACAATAGCTATTTTTTCAACTGTAAAAATTTGTAATAGCTAGTTCTATTTTCACTTGTATATTTATGCAATTGTAATCCAGAACTTCATAAGGTTAACTATTGTTAACAACAGAAGTATATATAGTGAAAAATTGATACTCAAAATTGCTTCTAAGTACAATCTGTAATTGTACTTTAAAAACTTAGAAGCTAGAATTCAAACATATGGGGGGAGCTAGGATGCTTAGATTATGGGGGAGTAAAACTTGTAAATGACTAAGTATCAAGAATCATACTTAGTTTATAAACCCATTTTTCATATGCTTAGTTTTTGTTTCCATCAAATGGGGGAGAGATTGTTGGAAATAATGATCCGGAAGAATCAAAACAATCTGGATCAAGTTTGAAGAAAACAAAAACTAAAGAGACAAAGTATTAAGGAACAAAACATGTAATCTCCTTAATCTAAAATGGAAGTATCAGGTCCAAAGAAAGTCACCAGAACATATGTTGAAGACAACAAATACCTATCATATAATGGAAGCATCCAGTTAAATCTTGGAAAGGAAACAAACTTTGAACCGCTCAAATCATCATCCAGAAGAAGCCTGATTGAATAGCATCTAGATATATCAAGACTAAAATCATCTGGAAGATACAGTTACCAAGACAAAGGAAAAGTTTCAAAAATAACTTTTCCCTCCACCTTTTAGTCTGAAAGTCAGAGATCCCTATCCCTTGAGTAAGACAAAAATGACAGCTAGCACTTTTCAGAAAAGGATAGAAGGACTAACATAGGAAAGAGAAAAGGTAACAATCTTTTCTACCTAAATTAATGAGAAAGGTGCATGAAGAACATACTCCTGATATCTGGCATAAAAGTTGGTGGATTATAAAAATACAAGCAAACGATCATTGACATATTTCAGGCCTCAATCCCAAGGATTCAATAGGACATTTAATCAGTCTAATGGATTGATCAATAGATCCAAAAGTGCCACATATAACCTGATCAATGATGAAGATTTAATACAACTTCAACAACTCACAACGGCTACATTTAAGATAGAAGCCTATAAAAGGAAAGCTTCACAAGTTGAGAAGGTGCTAGTTATTTTAAGAAAGCATACACAAGAGAATTCCCTATTATAATCAATGATATAATCCCCCCAAGAATCAAACAGTTCCAAATTAGTTTGTAAGGATTCCCAAGTGAGTTATAAACTTGAGGAGATCCAAAACCAAAAACTTTGAGAAAAACAAAGTGTAAGATCTCATACTTGGGTGACTATTGAGATTGGGATCTAGCTTAGAGTTGGTGCTATAATTGGAACTCCCTATAGGACTCAGCTTAGGCTTGGGTAGTATCTAAGTGGTATATCCTGCTAAAGACAAGAGGACTCAGCTAGAAGTTGGTGCTTCTAGTGGTATATCCTACATCCAGAAGGGGTTACCATCCGGAGATAAATTGTAAGGCTTGATTCCTGCCAGTTGGAAAGGAATCTACAGTGGAAAAGCTGGGAGGAAGTAAACTCCAGGGATTGGAGTAGGCGGGGCCAAACCAGGATAAAATTACTGTGTTTGATTTTCTAACTCTTTTTATTATTGCATAACATTTCATATTTGCATCATCCGGATCCATTATATCTGAAACATAATCAAACACGCTACACAAGACTTTTTAAAGTTTACTTATTTCCGCGAAAAGGGTCATTCACCTCCCCTCTAACCTTGTTTAGACCCTCACAAAGACCAATATAATGAATAGTCTTTATCCCTATTAATTTGAAATTGACCTGGGAACTACCCGGTCGGGTACTTTCCCCAGCATTTTGATTTTGTTTATTTCCTTTCTTTTCTGCATTTTTAAACTCCTTTTTTGAATAGGTTAACCACAGAATATTTTTGCATGCACTAGCATGCATTTTTTCAGGCTTTGTTGCACTTCAAAAATGATATCAGTTATATTTATTTTTTATGTCCCCGACATGTTGTCTTTAATTTCCAAGGATTTTCGCGAAGGAATTTTCTCGTTCAATATTTTAATCGAAGGGGAAAAATATTTTGTTTCAAAATTTGTCGATTAAAATATAAACTCATTCATTCACATGAAAATGTTTTGGTTTGTTTCGTATAAGACCAAATTTCACATATGAAATTCATGTATGCGAGGGGCAAACTATTAGCGTGATCCGCTCCAGCCTGATGATGATTGAAACCTTATTCGTCACAGCAATCAGACAAAGAGCCGGGAACAGAACCAAGGTTGTAAATTCTTTTTCCCTTAGCCCTTGATGTCTCTCAATATGATGTCTTAGAACTTAAGACTCTCCTGACGTAAAAATTCCAAAAAATAAAAAATCCTCCAGATGTATCGAAAAGATCAAGAATCTTGATGACTCTTAAATTTGCAAGGCTAGATTCAGAAGTTTCCATCTCTAACCATAGGGCTTTCATTACCCTAAAAAATGTCAACTGTGGAAACTACCCACTCGAGTAGTTTCCCTCTAGTGGTAATTAACCATTTGGATGGTTTACAAGTATTGTTTTGGATTAGGCTAAAATTAACCGATCAGGTATTTTCCCAATTCACTGTTTTGGATATTCGGATTAGGCAGAAACTAACCGATTGGGTATTTTACCCAAGAAAGTAGCCAATCGGATAGTTTCCATAGGGTATAAATAGACATTTTGCCTCCCCATTTCCAACAATGAACAATATCTATCCATAGAAAGAGACTTTAGAGAGAGTAATTCAAGCTTAGAGAGAGAAAGGAGCCTTTAAGCCCTTCACTTATCCTTTGCCTATACCTTGTCCATACTCGATATAGAAATCCCCAAAAATACCTTGAAACTCTGTCGGAGTCCTTCAAGCCACTTGAAGATCTCCCCTAGAAAAAACCAATACCTCGATTCCTTAAACTAGGTATTCCTCGAAACTCTACACTAAGACTGACACTTCGGTCCCCTGGATTAGGTGCCCGCCTTTAGATCTTTGCGGAAAAGTTGAAATTTCTCCTTGGAAGTTTTGTATTTAGAATTCATAATATGATACTATAGCCAAAATACTGCCAGAAATTCAATATTTGGAATTCATAGTATCGAGTTACAGTCGAAATGCCACCAGAACTCACTCTCAGGTTTTCGATGTCCCTGATATCGAATTAAAGCCGAAATACTGCCTAAAATTGCTCTCAAATTTTTCATGTCCCTGATATTGAATTATAGCCGAAATACTGTCAGAATTCACTCTCGGGTTTTTTATATCCCTAGTATCAAAAAAAAGCCGAAGTATCATCGAAATTCCCCCATAAATCAACAGTTGGAATTCATAGTGTTGATTTAATCATTCCATCCATCCAAAATCTCAAAATGACAACTACGATTCCCAATCGGCTTTCATGTCATCCTGGGCAAACGAAAAAGGTAAACCGAGCGTAATATTTCTAAATAGCCAACTTTCTTTCATTTTATTTTGATCTCTCTCATCTATGTTATTTTTTTTTATTTTACTTTTATTATTTTCATTTTAGTTTGTTTATTTGCACATTTCCATTAAATTGCATTAACATAAAGATCAAGCTTGTACGAAAATAAGCAGGATCGTACCGGTGCCATTAAAGCTCAGAAATCAGATGTAAAGTATTCCTATCTTTTCCTATTTACTTTATTTCAATTAAACCCATGATAAATTTATCAAATTTAATTTAGTCTTCAAATATAAAAAGTGTGATTAGTAACTATTTTATCCGAACCCAGAATCTCATCTTTTGGTATTAAAATCCCATTTCGGATCGGTATACCACAATTTCCGGTGGAGCTGAACCGGGTGGCGACTCTATTTTTATTGAAAAAGGAATAAATACATTTCTATTTTCTCAAAATGAACATTATTATGATTATTTGCATAATTATTTATGTAATTATATTTTGCAATGTGATTGCATTATTTTTAGAATTCGGATTTGGTATAACCCTACCTATTTTGGTAATTATTTTATCTTACTATTTATAAAGTTAAATTACCACAAATTCTCTTGAACTTGTTCCCATAAACTTGAATTTCCTATTAAACCCTTTTCAACCTCTAAAACAATGCCCACTCTACAGGGTCATAAATCGAGGCATTACAATCCACTAGCGTTTTTTTGATTTTATGAAAACAATTTTAAAAAGATCCAAGAACCTAAATCCTTGGATTATAACTCAAAGTCGCCACCTGGATCAGCTCTTTCCAGGAATTTGGAATAGCATCATCTCCAAGAAAATAACACTAAACCATAATACAGAGATTCGGGTCCAGACAAACCATCAATTCATTACTTAGCATATTAAACACATGTTCCACTACCAACTTTAATTTTTTTAATAATGATTATTGGCTATGATTGATTTAAGAAAAGGGATGAGAAAGTGAGTTTATTTAATCCAAAGCATACCGCCACAATGTGATCATGGCATCATAAAATGTAAATTAAACTTGTTGCACATGGTATAAAATATTTACAGAATATATCACGAACAATTTTGGGAACAAAATACCTATTCGAGCCTGCAAGTAAACGTGTTAGGACAAAATACAAAATTTTGGGTATTTTGTCCAGAAGGAGATCACGACACCTTTATAAGGATCACGATTCTGTGATCTATTGATCACGGTTCTGTGATCGAAAAACGCAAATCACAGAAATAGAATAAACAAACAGTTTTCAAGTTCAGTAAAATAAAATGAGAAGTTTTAGAAAGCGTACATGAGTGCCTACTTTTCAATCACCACAATAGAGCTCTTACCCGCTCAAAATATAATGAATTGATAAAATTGAATTTAAGCAAGTTTTAGTTACAGGTTATTACCTTTTGGAGTGAATTTCTTGTTTTTTGGTTTGGGAACAATCTTGAAGAAAAGAACCTTGAAGAACCGGAATGAATGAAGAGGAGGACTCTTAAATACCTGTAAATAACAAAAAAGATAAATCTAGCAAGTTGATTCCTCTCGTTGTTATAAACTAGAACGAATAGAAGTAGAAAAACTCAGCAGAACTTTGCTAATTCATCAAGGAATTTTGAGAGACTACTTAGAATATTAGGTTGTCTTTTTTCTGGTGTTTGGGGTGTTATTTATAGAGTTCTTGCCACTAAAAATGGGTAAAAAATCAAATCTCAACTAAAGAGGAAAAGGGATTTAATTTAGAAAATATTTTTCCTGATGAGTCGATCACGATATTGTTATAGGGATCACAGTGCTGTTATTCATGGGTTTTAGAACATGAAATTTGGATTTGAGGCAGTGAACTAAATGAGAAAGAATTGGTCATGGTACCTCAATTATAGATCACGGTACCGTGATCTATCCATCACAATACCCCTAATCAATTGGGGTAAAGTGAAAAATTCACCTTTAGCTCTTTAAAAGGGATAGGATTTTCATTCTTTGATGCTCATTTCCATAGATTACTCATGAACCTTGAACGCAAGAATATCCAAGGTAAAATATAAACCTTTCATCGTCGACTACCAGGTTATCAAAATTTTGTGCTAACAGACTGCCCCTCACAAGATATAAAGACCGTGGTCTTAAATGTTTGTATGACCAGAATGTGCGGAATAGAGATAAGGAATTCTTACCAGTTGGTCTAAAACATAATCATTTCTTAATTAACTTTTATCGGAAACAAAAGTTTTTGCCCCTTCAATTAAGAATGATTATGTGAGGAAGAACTACTGGCTGCTTAAACTTACTTGACTAACGGGGAATGGTTGAAATTTTATTCATATCGGGGTGATCTGGGTCGCTTCGTCGTATAAATAAGTTTGCTCAATGACTCTACTAGAGATAACAAGGCCATGGAAGCTAATTTTGGCTTCGAGGAGCGATATCTGCTTCCCCGCCAAGAAATCTTGGTGCTCAAGATTATTTCATCTTAAACTGGTCTTGATGCTTAAGATTATTTCATCTCAAATAGGTCTGATTCATGGGATTATTACATCTTGAATTGTCTTTGATTTGCTTCCCAAGAGTGATTTCTGCTTCCTTTTAAAGGAATGAGGAGCTCAAGATTATTTCATCTCGAATTGGTTTTGGTTTCCAAAAGAGTGATGTATGCTTCACTGTAAAGGAATGAGAAGCTTGGGATTATTTCATCTCAAATTGGTTTTGGTTTCCCAAGAGTGATGTCTACTCCACTACGAAATAATGAGAAGCTCGGGATAATTTAATCTTGAATTGGTTTTGGTTTCCTAAGAGTGATGTCTACTCCACTGTGAAGGAATGAGAAGCTTAGAATTATTTTTTCTCAAATTGGGTTTGGTTTCCCTAGAGTGATGTCTACTCCACTATAAAGGAATGAGAAGCTCGAGATTGTTTCATCTTGAATTGGTTCTAGGGCTCAAGATCACTGCATCTTGAACGGGTTTAGGTTTTCCACTGGAGATAAAGTGATTGTTTAGGGAAGTTAAATTGTTTGGTGGGGATCTTCCAAGCCATTAGAACCCAAGGACACTTACTAGGGATAAGGCATCTATTGGAGAGATCAAATTATCAGTAGAATTTGATCATCTGTAGGGGATTAATCAAGATTTTTGTTTGATTGGCTTCTTTTGATGGAAAGGATTAGATTATCTACTAGGGATGAAACAATTGTTGGAATATTTTTGTTGAAATATCTTGTTGAAGAATCTTATGTTCAAGATAAGCGAGCTTTGTTGTGTTGCCCCTGTGAATAAAGGGCAAAAAATTGCCTCGATAAACAAATCATGATACTGTCATTGAGATAATGGTACCGATTTTAATGATCACAGTACCATAATCGATGAAATCTCAAAACCTATAAAAGGGCTTCTATTCTGATTTCAAACACACACTCTTCAAAATCGCAAATCAGAGCTCTTTTCCCCCTTTTTCTGATTTCTCTCATTATTCAACCTAGATTTCACCATGTTTCACAAAGATGGATGTAAGGACGCATAGGCCATTATCCTGGCCAAATTGACCCCAATTCCACAGTCTCGTCGCTTCCGATTGGACATCAATAAGGCATATTATCTCGATTCGGAAGAGTGGCACTTGGAGCTCGAGAGGGGCCAGGAGCCGAGTCTTAGCCACTGCCATCTAAATCATGCTTCTCATAGACCAGTTAGTATTCTCAGATTGCCTTATTTTTTATCTTGATTTTGATTTTGAATGGTTTATGCCTTAGGATTTGAATTGAAATTGAAAATGCATGATTGGTTAGATTTTTAGGGTTTTGGAAGGTTCATGATCAGTTGAAACTACCTAGATAACATGAATTAGGCTCGGGATCTTAGATTTTAGGTCGTATTTTGGATTTTAGTGAGAATCAGAATTCAAATTGAATATTTTAGAATTGTACCACAATCGATCACGGTACCGTGATTTTGATTGGGTACCATGATCGACTGCTCACGGTATCGTAATGCAGATGGCAGAAATGCCATTTCATGCATTTTCAGGCTTTTGGTCATTTTTCATGATTTCTAGGTACTGTATCATGATTCTAAATTGTATTTTAATCAATTTAACTCACGTATATGCATGAACACTGAAAATTAAGATACTTATCGTGGTTTTTTTTGTTGATTTTCTTCTTTTAGGAGCTTTTGAGGATGACTTTGGGATCTCTTTCCATTATTCAAACCTGGTGGGATGCCATTACTGACGCTGGCGTCCGTCAGTGGATCCATGATTCTGGATTCAAGGATCTTATGCTGAGCTTGAGGGCCAAGAACCCTAAGACTTCTATTGGGGCTCTCACCTTGCTAGTTGAGCAGTGGTCCAATGTGACACATACTTTCCACCTCATGGTGGGAAAGATAACTATCACTCCATCAGATATGATAGCTATGACAAGGCCACCTTTTATTTGGACTACCATACACTTTGACGTGTATACGAATAGGGGTGAGGCCAAATGCTTCCCACCTCAAGTACGAAAAGCTGAAGAAGTTTTAGCTGGCCTAGAGAGATTTGACTGATGATCAGTGTGATCAGCATGCTCGGGCTTTCATCCTCACACTTCTGACCATGGTCCTCTTCCCATGGAGATCTAGCGGCATTCACTATGGCCTACTTTAATCTCTTGAGGACCTGGCTCAGGTCCCAAAGCTGAATTGGTGCAGAGCTACTCTTAGTCAGCTATATTTTAGGCTGGCCTGTGCCCGAGGAGATGAGAGGGAGGTGAAGGCTGGTCACCTTTTCATTCAGGTATATTCATTACTTTCTTGCTTTTGTGCTTACATTTCTTGCTCTTTCTTTCTTTGTTATCTTTATTATCTTTGAGTCCATGTTGACTAATGGCTCTTCTTGTTATTCTTTAGCAGATATGGGCCTTTGAGCACGCCCTTCTCCCCATGCCTACGAAGATGAGGGATGTTGCAGAGAATGCTCCCGTGCTCAGCAAGTGGACACAAAGTTGGTCCGTGGTGACCAGGGGGTCTTCTGACTTGAGGTAGATCTTGAAGAGCCTTACCTTTGAAAAGTTATGTTCTTTGACCTATACTTTTAATATAAACATTACTAGAAATTGTATTTATATGAATTAAGTGATTTACCTGAATTATTATTCCATTTCAGCTTCGTCGAGACCTATAGGAGGGCACCGCTCACTAGGCTACAATCTAGAATTCTCGGACGGCTTATGGTGATAGACATTTTATCCTGCAGTGCCCCAGTTGTATTGAGTGGTATATGGGGAAAGAGTTCAAGGCCTCTGGACTGTGGCTTCACTAGCTTTGAGAGAGGTTCCCCTTGCTGCTCTAATGGACCTCTTCTACCCACACCTTTTACCGGATGTAAAGTGGCCTATTATTGTAGATGGGACTACATATATGGGTGCTTCTGTCGAGGGCTCCTTGGAGTTCATGAGTTAGTTAATTCCCTATCATGTTCCTCCGGTCAGTCCTATTGGGCATTTACAGGTATATTTTGGCTTTGGTGTTTAATTTTGAAGCTTGTCCTAATTTTTCATGCATGATTCTAATTTTGTGTCTTTGAATTTAGGACCTCTCCTGTAAGAGGAGATGCCAAGCCTTAAGCGGCAGCGTAGGTGGCATGGAGGGGGTTCCAACGATCGCTACAGCTTTGGTGGCTCTAGTACATGCACCATCCAGCCAGTGGGTATTATGAAGGGCCACTTGTAGACTACTCTTGATACCACTTTTATCACCATGATGGGAGTTGGTAGGCTAGTAACTCATCACTTGCCCCCTTCTGTCCATTAACTAGACTTTGCCCCAACTAACGCTACTTATGTGAGTTTTTCACCTTCTTAATCTCCTTTACATTTTCTCTTTTAAATGCTTGAGATTGTTGTTTTTTGAATGAAACTTTGCATTTGCATATCCCACGATCTGAGGTAGAGCAGATTGCTAGGGGATTTTAGTCTCTCTACGATATTTTGAGGACTCAGACAATTCTTATGGAGGTATGTACCTGCCTTATACATATATAGTGCATGCGATGTGAATGCCCCAAGTTAAAAATTTAGAACTAATGCACTATGTATATTTAAGCAGACTGCTTTGCATGAGCTTGAGGACCAATGAGTAGCTGCTAAGGATTGAGCTAGGGTGGCCACTATGAGAGTCATGTTGGCAAAGGCAGAGGCGCAAGATGCCATTGTTCAAGCTGAGTGTGCTGAGGCCAAGGTGATAGGGTTGAGGGATTTGTGCTCCAAGTGAAGGGATGAGTAGGGGCTCCCACAGGTGCTAGAGTCCTCGTTGAGTAGCTCGGGGACCGATGATGAGATGGAGAGTGATGATGACCGACTCCATTCGGATTAGGATTTTACTTTTTCTTTCCTTTGATCATTTGGAAAAATTTTGACTTACATTTCTACTATATATTACAAATTCCTGCCTTTGATCCATTATGCTCTTCTACTTAAAATTAACTAATTTTTGAACTGATCATGGTACCCCAATCGATTAGCCATGAACTAAAGGTTATAGAGAACATGAATCAACAATCAATCACAATATCGCTTTATGGATCATGGTACCATGATCCCCTATAGTTTGCAGCTTTTTGCTTTCATTTCTATTCTATTTTACTGATTGTGGATTCATTTAGCAATAGGCTTCAAGATTTTGTGATTCATCTGAGGAAGTAGGATTGGGATAATCTGAAATCTTTCGGATTATGGAACTTGAGGTTTTACATCAATCATTTGGTAAACATCCCATAAGTTCTAACTGCTCATACTTTAAGGGATCCTGTCGACTGAGTGTTTCACTTTGGGAATATGGATTTATTCCCATTATTTGAGGAGTTTAGTACCATCCTAGGAATGATATCCATGAGGCACACGGAGATAGCTATTCCTTCCTTCATCTTTGGGTCTACTGTTGATCTGACAAGGCTTTTTAGCTTATATTAGGTTGATGGATTTCTGACCCATGCCCCTGAGCCATCTGGATTTCATTTGAAGAGAGTGTTGGAGTGGTTTATGAGTGCCCCTAGGACTTATTTATCCTGGACTTCAATGGTAGTTGTACTACTGATTAGCCGATATATCTGTGGGGTGGAGCACGGTGTCGTATCTATTTGCCTGCTCTTGGTTATTGAGAAGTTAGCTATAGGATCATCACTAGCTGCCATTGTGCTAGCGGAGACTATCCTTCACTTAGATGTTGCTTCTGAGGATATGGACTTCATCAGAGATCATTTCACACTTCTTTACGTAATGGACTAGACTGCCATGTTGTTTCAGGTATGGATTCTGGAGAAGTGGACATTGATTGATCGTCCTGCCAATATCAACAAGTACAACCCTTCTCACTTTGTTGGTCATGCCACTACTACTTCTAGTCATCGAGATCTTAATTTAGCTAAGTTGACTAGGATTTTGCAGGTGTATTTTTAAGAGTTAAATCTGCTGGGTTTGCCCCTAATGGAAGATTTTTGATGTGATGACTGAGCTATGGTCTGGTGGAGTTCAGTTACTTGGATTATAGATGGTGATTTCTTATTCATCTTCCATATTATGCAGGCAATATGTGGACATCCAGTACATTCCTACTTCTTTCCGTGTTGCCGAGCCTACTGTGTATCCATCTGATTAGCCTACCATTTTAGGATTCTGAGGTTTGATCGCCCGAGGATTATCGAGACTAACGAGTTCTAAAGGGGATGGATTGCTGCTATACGAGTTTTGCCTACTCATGGGGAGCAACTGACTGCTAGCATAGATTAGAGTTCTCATTCGAGATGAGCTGGACCGGTTCCTATTAGAGATATGATGATGTGGATTGAGCATTTTAGTTCTAATTTTTGCATAGGGAGTTACATTTTGGAATTTTCTCGACCTATCGAACTCTTATGTCTTAATTTTTTCCTAGACTGACCTTTTTGGGTTTTCAATCTAGCAGAGTATTTTTTATCTCTAGCTTTTGTATAGACCTATAAGTTTTTAGTGTATCAGAATATTTTGCCTCTTTCTTGCTCAAAGAATTTTTCTGAATTTTATTGAATTGATTGCACATGGATAAAAGATGAGAAACAAATGCATTTTACCTACTTGTATGCCTATTATGCATTCAAGAAACATACATTCATAAGACATATAACATAAGATTCAGCAAGAATGATGCTTTTATTTATTGATTTTAACTTGATACAACTGCTGGTATATACTGCAATTGAAATATCTCTCATTGTTAGCTACATTGTGAAGGTTTTATAGCAAACGAATCTCATTTATTTTAAGTCTTAGTTTTTGCTTGAACCCCTCACATAGGTTTGACAGACTTTATTTAGCCTTAACTTTTGCTCGACCCACCCTTTTTGGGTTTTCAAATCGACAGGCTACTCTATTTTTTTGCCCAATCCGCCCTTTTTGGGTTTTTAAATTGGCGGGCTTTTATTCTTTATTTTCTTTTTTATACATGGTAGCACTTAAGCTTGTCCTGGTTGACAGGGTTCACAAACTTGTTGCCATCCATATCCATGATCTTGACTGCTACTTTACTTAGGATCTTCTTGATTAGGAAGGGAACTTCCCAATTCAGCCAGAATTTTCCCCTAGCGTCAGTGTTAACTTGTCTTAATTTTTTAAGGACTAAATCTCCTACTTTGAGTGGTTCTTTTGGCTGTTTGAGCCAATTATTATAAGCTCTACCCATACATTGTTGGTACAGCTACAAATGATCCAAGGCTCTCAATCGTGTTTCGTATATTATGTTCAACTGCTCGAATCCAGCTCAGATCCAATCTATCTCTTTCAATTGTGGTTCCAATGCAATTCTTAGTGACTTGATTTCGATCTCAACTGGAAGAGTATCCTCCATCCCGTATACTAATGATAATGGAGTTTGATTAGTTAGAGTACAGACACTAGTTCGGTAACCCCAAATTACGAAAGGAAGTTTGTAGGCCCAATCTCTATAGGTGACAACCATCGTGGAGAGGATCTTCTTGACCACTTTGTTGGCTGCTTCAACTGCATCGATAGCTTATGGTCGATATAGAGATGATCTATTATGCTCAAAGCCATATTTTTCAATCAAATCTATTGTTTCTGCTTAGAACTAAACTCCATTGTCAGATACGATGTGATGAGGAATCCCATATTGAGGAAAAATTTGGTGTTCAATGAACTTGGCCATTTTCTTGGCTGTTATATTGGTGAAGGATTCAGTTTCAATAAATTAGAGAAGTAATCTACTACCACGATAATGTATCTATGCCTGTTTGTTGAGGATGGTCGGATCTCGCCAAATATGTCTATCCCCCACGCTTATGGCCAAGGAGTTGACAAGCTTTGAAGCTCAACTGGCGGTAAGTGTGAGATTTGTCCATATATATAGCATTCATGACACTTTTTTACTTCTTTGATGCAGTAGGCAATCATCATGGTCCAAAAATATCCCTGTCGTTGAATCTTCTTGGCTAAGGCTACTCCATTCATGTGTGGTCCACACTCTCCTGAATGAAGTTTCTTTACAACTTGGGTAGCTTCTTCCTTAGTTAGGCACTTAAGAAGAAAACCATTATTAGCTCTTTTGAACAAGTCATCCTCTACCAATCTAAAGTGAGCGGCCAATCTTCTTAATGTCGCATGATTTGACTGAGATGCCCCTTGTGGGAACTAACCACTTTTCAAGAATTGAACAATGTCTTTGAACCATGGATCTTCTAAGATCTTTTCCACTACCATAACTTCTTTATTGAAGAAGGGAGTGTGTGAGGATTGCATAAATAATGGTTTCATGGGTCTCTCTTGATGATTTTCCTACATAGATGCCAATGTTGCTAAGGAATCGGGCATTTGGTTTTCTTCGCAGGGTACATGCTAAAAGATGCATTACTAGAACTTTACTGACTGAACCCAAACTGCTTCAACATAAGGATGAAGAGATTCCTCTTTAACCTCCCAATCTCCCACTACTTGGCGGATCACTAGAGATAAGTCTTCCACTACTAATACATCGATTTCCTCCATTATGAGAAGATCTTCCAATCTAAATAAACAAGCTTCATATTTTGCCCCACTATTTGTGACTGAGAACTCTAGGCGTTTGGACATTAGTATTATCTCATTATGAGGAGTGACGATGATGACACGACGACCAGCGCCTTGTCGATTAATCGCACCATCAAAATACATGAACCATGAGGGCTTCTCTTCTTCTACCATGGCTAACTGCTCGTCGGGAAATGTTAAGTCCTCCACATAGTCTGATTTTAGGGGATGGCATGCGAGGAATTTATCCACTGCTCTTCCCTTTATCACCTTATGTGTAATGTACTCTATGATGAACTCAGACAACAAGAGAAACCATCTTGACAATTTTCCTGCTACAGTGGGTGACTCACACAGGTATTTCATAGGATCAATCTTTGAGACTGCTTGGATTCTACACAACTAAAAGTAGTGTCTCAACTTCTTTGTCAGCCATCCCATGGCAGCGCAGGTTTTCTCTACTATCGTATACCGACTTTCATATTCCAACAACTTTTTCCTGTGGTAGTAAATCACACACTCTTTCTTGTATTCGTCTTCTTGCACCAACATTACCCCTACTGACATCTCTTTTATCGCTAGATAGAGTATCAAGGGCTTATCGAGGGTAGGCGATTGCAATATTAGTGGACTGGTGAGGTAAGGCTTGATTCTATCAAAAGTGTTTTGACACTGCTCGTTCCACTCCAAGGGTTGTTTCTTCTTAAGGAATTTAAAAATGGGTTCATAAACAGTAGTAAGTCATGAGATAAACTTGCTAACATACTGCAATGACCCTAGGAATGATCAAACCTCCCTCTCAGTCTTTGGTATTATCATGTCACGGATGGCTTTAATCTTGTCGGGATCCATTTCAATGCCCCTTTGACTGACAACTTGGCCTAACAATTTGCCTCTTGTAACACCAAATACACACTTCTTAGAATTCTATCTGAAGTTGTACTTCTTGATTCAAGTGAGGAATCAATCTAATATACCAGGGTGCTCCTCTCAGGTTGTCAATTTACTAACATATCATCAACATAAACCTCGAATTCCTTGTGTATCATGTCATGCAGTAATGTTGTTACTGCTCTTTGGTAGGTGGCACCTGCATTCTTCAACCAAAATTGCATGACTTTGTAGTAGTAAACCCCCTATTTAGTAGTCAAGGTTGTCTTAACTTTGTTAATGACATTCATCATGATCTAATTGTAGCCTCAAAACCCATCCATATATGATTACATGGCTGCCTTAGCTACACTGTCGACTAAAACATCAATGTGAGGTAGTGGGAAGTCATCTTTAGGTGATGGTTTATTAAGATCTAAGTAATCCACACAAACTTGAACCCTTCCATCGTTCTTTGGTGCTGGGATGATATTTGCTAACCAAGTTAGATACTCAACTACTTCTACAAATTTGCCTTCAATCAATTTAGAAACCTTGAATTCACTGTTCAGCTATCCTATGATCGACTCTTGGCATATCTTCGTAGGACCAAACAAATACTACAATGTGCTTTTTCAGAATTTTTATCATTTCAATTTTATTGATGGGATATAAATCAATTAAAATATATACCATTTTAGGGTTTTCAATTTTATTCAAGTTAAATTCAATCATAGAAGCATTATGCAAGCAAAACACATTATGAATATGATTAAAAGAATGCAAGTTGTTGCTAGGCGATACATCATACAAGTAAGCAAAATTATTATATTTCATTGATAAATTGGCTTCATAAGCCTTATTGTGTTAGATATGATGTATGCCCTTAAGGCAATTAGGGCGATATATCTTAATTATGAATTGGTATGAACAATTTGTTTAATTAATAAAGGCATTTAATCTTTTGTTTATATCGATATGTTCATATATATTGTAATTGATTAAAATATATTCATTGGTATCTTTGTACAGAGGTCTTTGACATAATACATATCATGAAGTGAGAGATATTATAGTGGGAATTTGTGTAGAGAGACCTACTTGTGCAATAATGATTATGTCTAAACTATCCCTAGTCATAGTTTCATCAAGAAACAATATTGATGGAGTAGTAAGACTAGCATGTGGTCCACTCTCTTGGAAAGGGTCAAGCAGTTAACCTACTAAGACTGAAGGTCATGCCTTGAGTTTGACACAAGGATATATCTAGAAGATATATTGGAGACTATAGTAAGATAAACACTTGGTATATATGTCAATGTGTTAGTGTTTATCTTCATCCAGTAGCTTTTCAAATATCCTCATACTTGAGATAGTATTTACCGTGTGTGATACTATTGCTATGCTTTGTGTCATACCTATTCACTCATTAATTTAGGGTGCCACGGGTGATAACAAGTATAGTGTTAATAACACATTGGTAAGCTGTGTAAGCGGAAAGAATCCATCGCTCCGTATATATTATGGAGTATTTACCTGGCCGCTTGTTGACCATAAACCTCTGATCAGAGTATGTGATTGATAGAAATAGTTTCTAGTCGAACACATTATGGTAAAAAGTAATATACTTAGACAACAAGCAAATAACTGGGATAGCTTGGAGCAACCTCGCTATTGGTGGGTTAACACTTTAATCAAACCCAACAAACTAGATGGCACTAATATTAAAGAATGGAAGGAGTTCATCGCATTGGGCAGCTATTGCATTAATCGGAATTAAGTCATAAGCACATGACGTTCCGGATAATGGGGGATGGTAGCCCCTTGCTAGAGGTGTACTACAGTCATTTAAGGTAATCTAGTTCTATTCACGATCTAGAACCTCGAGCTAATAGTTCCTATAGAACAAAGATTGGTCAAATCTTAATAGCTAAATACCGCGGGATCCTATAAGGTCACATAGATTGAACTCTCATCGAACTGAGTAAAGAATTAATAGACTTGCTCTATTACAAAAATATTAAAGGGATGGTTGAACTATTACCTGGTTAGACTAGAGATTTTATTTATTGACCAATAACAAATTTTATTAAGTTCATAAATAAATTAAAGTGTTGATTAAAATTATTAGATTATTTTATGGTTAAGCCAGAAATTTATTTTGACCAATAACTAATTTTATTAGGGTCATAAATAAATTAAAGTGTTGATTAAGATGATTAGATCATTTTACGGTTAAGCCAGGAATTTATTTTGACCAGTAACTAATTTTATTAGGGTCATAAATAAATTAAAGTATTGATTAAAATGATTAGATCATTTTATGGTTAAGCCATGAATTTATTTTGACCAGTAACTAATTTTATTATGGTTATAAATAAATTAAAGTGTTGATTAAAATAATTGAATCACTTTATGGTTAAGCCAAGAATTTATTTTGATCGGTAACTAATTTTATTAGGGTCATAAAATAAATTAAAAAAAAAGAGGATTGGATTTAATCTCATATTAAATTTGTATTTATTCTGCATTTAATCTCGCATTAAATATGTATTTAATCCCGCATTAAATTCGGGGAGCCTTTGCTTCTCCTATATAAAGCTGGCCCTTGTTCTTCATTTCTTTCCCCATATCTTTCTATGAGCTCTGACTTGAGCTTCTAACACATTTTCTCAATGTCAACTTAAAAGATAAAATTAAGGAGTCCCTTTGGTTAATATTTCGGGTGGGTTTTGGAATGGTCTGGCAGCTACCCAAAACTCTGTGGTTCTTCCTCATTGGGAGGTTTCAGTTGGTGGGGTTTGTGTGGATACTCATAGAGGCTATCCTATACTAGGAGGCTTGTGTAAGAAGGTTCTGCTAAACCACGCTTCAACAGGTAAGTCCTCTAATTCTCTTTTAATTATTAAGTCCTTTTATTAAGCGTTTTAAGACTTAATAATTATTATGCTTAGGTTATTTTGCATGCTTAGTTTATTTTATATCTTGACTATAACTTAGAGTTATAACATGTTTAAAATAAAATGTTTTTATGCTAGGATATAATTTAGAATTATGGTAGGCCTAGCATATGCATGCTAACTTAAGTAGAGAATTAATTTAATTATGGCTTTAATTAATTTATATGCTATTAATAGGAGTTCCTAGGGATAAGGGACAAAATTTTGAATTTTCGTTGTTCTTGTTATGCATGTTCAAATTGACTTTCAGTTCCTAATAGTGGTATCATGAGTCTGCCTATTCAGTGCACAATTGAGTTTAAAGCAAACTGAATTTTATTTTCTATATGAAATAATTTAAAGTTTATTAAATTGTTTGGAATAATAGATGAACTTTGACTTTTATTTCACATGTTAGAAAATTGATATAGATAATTTTGAATAAATCTGCTCAACTTACTCAAATTTATCAAAGACTCAATAAATTATATAAATTAAATGGGTTATAGTTGCTTTTAATTTACATGAATTAAAAGAACAAAATTTATTAGTCCAAGAGAATCCATGTTTTTTCAAGCTTGTGCCCGTATATGCTCTGGCAAGGATTGGACAAGGTGTCTACTCCTCATAGGGCACCTCTCCTACCTAGGAATATGTATCGGTGCAGTTTAAGTTAACAAAGAGGGGATTAAATATGGACTAATTTATTTCTAGTAAATAAGATGGTTCTTATATATGTTTCTATAACAAAGTAAATATTAAATTATTGAATAAAAGGTTAAAGGAAATGCAATATAAATATAACAAATAAAAATATTAATTATTTTGCATATATTCTAGGTTGATGGAATAGTTATAATAAAGGGCTTGAACCCTCCTAAGATTAGACCTTGTAAATTAATTCTAAAATTCCCTGAATTTTTATAAATTATTATTATAAGTATGTCCATCTAATAAATCCTAGATTAAGACGTTTAACACCAATAAAATCTCAAAGTAAATATATTACAGCAAGTTATAAGTCTTCCTTACTCAAATTTATGATACGATCTTTTTCGACTATAAAGTGTTGCGCAAAGCGTTTCTTTCGTCTACATCGACCGGTTATAAAAATTGAGACAGGGTCTGCCTTAACAGGAAAGGGTAGTCTACCATAAAATTGGGGGCTACCCTTAGGACAGAGACACGTTCAAGGAGATGCTAATATAAGAGCACACGTCCATAGGAATTAGGGAACTTGAATAAATTAGCAATTGCATACGATGCAAATGGAATGGAATTCCAGCTACAACTTAATACTATGGCTTCACTCATAAAATTGGAAGGTTGTATTAGACTAGTTATAGATACTACCTACTTGGAAATTTAGCTAGACTAAACTTCCTAAATTCAATAGAATGGGCTATTGTAAATTTCAAAAAATTATGGGATAAAAGTATTTAATTAAAAGTCATTATATTAAATACATATACTATTTACTAAAGTCTAAACAATGTTTTTCTTTTCTTATATCTTGTTGAAATTTTTATTTAAATACAAACGTTCGAATTGATGACTAATTTTGATTGGCTCTAGCTTCAAGGGTTTATTTAGAAATGTGAGGACAATCCTTAAAGCCTTTGGCTTTGCATGAATATTTTTTGAGCCCGAATCTAAACAACATGATGCAAGCAATTCTAATTAAAATAGATTTGCATGAAGTACATAAAGGAAACTAGGATACAACACCTTGAAGGTTGTTAACATTATTGTTACCTTATGTAAGTAGCTGGCAGGGTACAAGGATAAACATCGAGTTCGATGTTAGGATCCATGTTACCTTAGCTATAAGGGGCATCATAAAATCATGGACTTGAAAGTCTATGTCTTTACATCTTAGAGAAAGTATTTCCTATGGTAGAAGATTTGAACCAAAATATTTTTTATGGAAAATTGGTGGACCAGCTAGTCAGTAATTTAAATGGTTCATATCTCAAAGAAGTAAAAGGGATATATAGTGTCTAAGTTATTGAAGCAGGATAGAACAGAGTGAAGAGAAAAGTAAAAAGAATACTGAGAATTTTTTCTAGGAGACAAAATGATTGTTTTCAACATAAAATATTGGAAACAAGATCTTTATTTAAATATAGGATATTGGAAAATAGATCAAAATGGTTAAAGTCTCATAGCATGAGAAGAGGTTTGATATTGAGAAATTCTACATCTCAAGGGAATTCTAAGTTTGTATGGAATACCTAATGAGAATCACATATCCATACAAAGGTACAGATATTAATGAGAAGTAGAGGTTTGGGAAAAGGAGAATTGTACCTATAGAAAATCATTAAGGCTTGTTGGCTGCTATTGATATAGGAACTTAAAATCTCCTATTGACTAAATTTGCAATCTGACAAAATGGTATTCAATTGTCATTATAAAATAATATTTCCTACTTCACAACAGATGGATTTTATTCCAATTTGATAAAAGGTATTATCAAAGTTTTGAAAGATATTTTATCATAATATGACAAATGATAATTCATAATTACAAAAATCATATTCTCAATTTAAACGATGCTAAGAGAAAAAAATAGATAATGAGAAATCTTTCTACTTATGACATTGTCATTTTGGCCATTTAAACAAAGATCGCTTAACTAAGTTATACAAGCGTGAAGACTTAGGCCCAATAGATGTAGAGTCTTATGGTGATTGCAATCCCCGTTTAAAAGGAAAAATGATGAAGTTACCCTTTAAAGGAGAGGATGAATGAGCCACAAGTACATTGGAACTAATACATACAGATGTATGTTGTCCAATGAGTGTTAAGACACTAGGAGGATACCACTACTTCATAACCATTATTGATGATTATTCACGATATGGTTATTTGTACTTGATGAAGCATAGGTCTGAAAGTTTTAAGAAGTTCAAAATATTCCGAAATGAAGTAGAGAAACAGATTGAGAAAAGTATTAAAGCACTTCGATCTGATCGAGGTGGAGATTACTTAAGTCAAGAGTTTCACAATTATCTAGAAGAAAATGAGATAGTTCCCCCAATGGACCCCTCCTTATACACCCCAACATAATGGAGGATCTAAAAGGAGGAATCGGACTTTATTAGATATGGTTCGGTCCATGATGAGCTAAGTAGATCTTAGTCAATCCTTTTGGGGATATGCACTAGAAAGCACAGTTTATGTATTAAACAGAGTGCCCTTCAAATCAATTGACTTTGCACCTTATGAAAGATGGTGTAATTAAAGACCATCTCTGAGTCACCTAAGAGTATAAGGTTGTCCTACTATGGTATAGAGGATAGGATCAGATAAGCTGGATGCTAAGTCTGACAAGTGTCTATTCATTGGATATCTAAAGGAAACTACTGGATATTTATTACCAACCCAAAGCATAAAAGGTATTTGTATCTTAGAGTGAAGGGGCATTTACTTTCAAAAGTTAGTGGGAGTAGTATTGAACTAGAGGTTCAAGAGGAAGAAATAGATAATCAGCCGATTGACCTCGTTCTCGATATACAAGAAGGTGTTATCTAAGAACAACCTGTAGAAGCATAGTCATTGCAAAGATCAGGTCGTGTTCATAAAGGTCCTAAAAGATTTGGTTTTGTCATCAAGGATGATAGGGAACTATATCTCATAGAGGATGATGAACCAAGAACCTTTGGTAAAGCAATGAAAAGCTCAAATTCTGATAAATGGCTTGAAGCCATGAAATTGAAAATAGATTCCATGTATGAAAACCAAGTTTGGAAATTGGTCAATGCACTAGAAGAGGTTAGACCTATCGGGTGTAAATGGGTCTTTAAGAAGAAGACTGACATGGATGGTAATGTAATTACCTATAAGGCAAGGTTGGTTACAAAAGGTTATAGTCAATGTGAAGGTATTGACTATGATGAAACTTTCTCACCGATAGCCATGTTTAAATCCATTAGAATACTCCTCGCAATTGCTGCTCATCATGATTATAAGATCTGGCAGCTGGATGTTAATACAACATTCCTGAATGGGGATTTGGGCTGAGGGTTTTACATCTCAGAATGGCTCAAAGGTATGCAAATTGAAAAGGTCCATTTATGGACTTAATCAAGCATCCAGGAGTTGGAATATTAGGTTTGATCAGATAATCCATGAATTGGATTTTTGTCCAAAAATAAATGAGCCTTGTGTTTACAAGAAGGTTAGTGGAAGTGTAGTCATTTTCTTAGTATTATATGTTGAGGACATTATGCTAATAGGAAACAACATTTCTCTTTTTCAAAGTATTAAAATATGGTTGTCAAGGAAGTTCTCCATGAAAGACCTTGGAGAAGCAGCATTTATACGAGGTATAAAGATCTATAGAGATAGATCCAAGAGGCTGTTAGGTCTTTCTCAAAGTACATATATAGACAAGGTATTGAATAGGTTTATCCTTGAGCATTCAAAGAAAGGTTATCTCCCGATCATAAAGGGAATATACCTATCTAAGACTGAGTGTCCGAAGATAGCTCAGGAAAGAATGGGCATGAAGGATACACCCTATGCATCTACGAAAGGATCCATCATGTATGCTATGATATGTACTAGGCCATATATCTCTCAAGCCTTGAGCTTTACGAGTAGATATCAATCGAATCCAAGTGAAAAGCATTGGATGGCCGTCAAGGCAATTCTTAAGTACTTGAGAAGGACTAAAGATGAGTTCTTGATATATAGAGATGGTGACCTCACAATTAAAGGTTACACTAATGCGAGTTTTCAGTCTAAGAGGATGATTTATATGTGTTTAATAGAGGGGCAGTATGCTAGAAAAGATCTAAGAAGTAAACTACTACTGATTCAACCTGGGAGTCTGAGTACATTGCTACCTGTGAAGCAGTAAAAAAAGCTGACTGGTTAAAGGGATTTTATTGGTGATCTCGGTGTTATACTTGATATTGTTGATCCAATTACTTTGTATTGTGATAACAATGGTGTTATAGCTCAAGCAAAGGAACCACGGTCTCACTAGAAAAATAGACATGTACTTAGAAAGTATTATATAATCAGGGAGATTGTTGATGCTAAGATAATAAGATTAGAATATGTCCCCACTAATTAGAACCATGCAAATGGTCTGACAATGCCATTGATGCAAGTCAAACATGACCAGTATGTGAAAGCATATGGAGTAAGACATATGGCTAATTCGCCTTAGTGCAAGTGGGAGTTTGTTAGATATATGCCTATAAGGCAATTAGGGCGATATATTTTAATTATGTATTGGTACGAACAATTTTCTTAATTAATAAAGGCATTTAATCTTTTGTTCATATCGATGTGTTCATATATATTATGATTGATTAAAATATATTCATTAATATCTTTGTACAAAGGTCCTTCACATAATACATAGCATGAAGTGAGAGATATTATAGTGGGACTATGTGTAGTGAGACCTGCTTCATGTGCAATTATGATTATGTCTAAACTATTCGTAGTCATAGTTTCATCAAGAAAGGATATTGATGGAGAAGTAAGACTAGCATGTGGTCAACTCCCTTGGAAAGGGTCCAAGCCGTTAACCTTCTAAGACTGAAGGTGGGGCCTTGAGTTTGACACATGAATATATCTAGAAGATATTTTGGAGACTGCAGTAAGATAAACACTTGGTATATATATCAATGTGTTAGCGTTTATCTTCATGAAGTAGCTTTGCGAATATCCTCATGCTTGAGATATTAGTTACCTTGTGTGGTACTATTGTTATACTTTGGTTCATACCTATTCACTCATTCATATAGGGTACAGTGATGATAGCACGTTGGTAAGCTATATAGTCGGAAAGAATCCATCGCTCCGAATATATGAAGGAGTATTTACCTGGTTGCTTGTTGAAGTGATGATTACTATAAATCTCTAATCATAGTATGTGATTGATAGAAATAGTTTCTAGTCAAACGCATTATGGTAAAAAGTAATATACTTCAGTAACAAGGAAATAATTGGGATAGCTTGGAGCAACCTCACTATTGGTGGGTTAACACTTTAATCATACCTAATAAACCAAATGGTACGCATATTAAAGAATGAAAGGAGTTCATCGCATTGGGCAACTATTACATTAACCCGGATTAAGTCATAAGCACAAATGATGTTCTGAGTAATGGGGGACGGTGGACCCTTGCTAGAGGTGTACTACAGTCGTTTAAGGTAATTGAGTTCTATTCACAATCTAGAACCTAGAGCCAATAGTTCCTATAGAACAAAGATTGGTCAAATCTTAATGGCTCAATACTATGGGATACTATAAGGTCACACATTGAACTTTCATCGGACTAAGTAAAGAACTAACAGAATTGATCTATTTCAAAAATATTAAAGGGATGGTTGAACTATTACCTGGTTAGACCGGAGATTTTATTTATTGACCAGTAACTAAATTTATTAGGATCGTAAATAAATTAAAGTGTTGTTTAAAATGATTAGATCATTTTCTCGTTAAGCCAAAAATTTATTTTAACCAGTAACTAATTTTATTAGGGTTATAAATAAATTAAAGTGTTGATTAAAATGATTATATCATTTTATGGTTAAGCCAGGAATTTAGTTTGACCAGTAACCAATTTTATTAGGGTCATAAATAAATTAAAATGTTTATTAAAATGATTAAATCATTTTATGTTTAAGCCAAGAATTTATTTTTATCGGTAACTAATTTTATTAGGGTCATAAAATAAATTAAAAGAAAGGAGGATTAAATTTAATCTCATATTAAATTCGCATTTAATCTCACATTAAATTTGGGGAGCCTTTGCTTCCCCTATATAAAGCTAGCCCCTCTTCTTCATTTCTTGCACCATATCTTTCTATGAGCTCTGACTTTAAATTCTACCACGTTTTCTCTATGTCAACTTAAAAGATAAAATTAAGGAGTCCCTTTGGTTAATATATTGGGTGGGTTTTGGAGTACTCTAGCAGCTACTCAAAACTTTGTGGTTCTTCCTCATTGGGAGGTTTCCGTTAGTGGGGTTCGTGTGGATACTCATAGAGGCTATCTTATATTTGGAGGCTTGTGTAAGAAGGTTTTGCTAAAGCACACTTCAACTAGTAAGTCCTCTAATTAACTTTTAATTATTAAGTCATTTTATTATGCGTTTTAAGACTTAATAATTATTATGCTTAGGTTATTTTTCATGCTTAGTTTATTTTATATCTTGACTATAACTTAGAGTTATAACGTGTTTAAAATAAAATATTTTTATTCTAGGATATAATTTAAAATTATGGTATGCCTAGCCTATGCATGCTAGCTTTGAGCACGGGATTTTGCAGTCCCTCTCGCGAGACGATGATGACGTATATTCGATTTTAATCCTCGATATAAAAATTCTTTTCAAATTTTTATTACCGATAAAAAAAATTCTTTACGAATTTTATTTTCAGAAGAATTTAATTCGATGTGTCCGATAACGCGTTCGGTGGGATCTCGAACCGATGATTTGCACCTTAAAATTAATTCAGTCCTAAATACCCTTAAAAATTCATAAATAACCCTAATTATATTAAAAATCCCACCTAATCACTTTTTAGGCGGATTTGAGCACCTTTTCACCTTTAAGGCTAGGCCATGCCTTCGGCTGAAGCTGCCAGCAGCTTCAGCGATACCACCAGCGGTATCATCCCTGTTGTTGGCGGCCCGACTTCTGCCTGCAGATAGCTTTTTACCTTGCTTGATCAAAAAAAGCCAGTTCTACCCGTATTTTATCCTATATAAGGCCTCTTTCCAGCCATTTGAAGTGGTTAGACTCTCCCAACTTGAATTTGAGAAGAGATTTAGTGAGTTTTAGTTATTTTTAGTGGGATAAGGTGAAGAAAATGTAAGAGAAGAGGAATTACTCAATCTTTTCTAGGTTTTTCTTCATTGAACTCTCTGATATCTTAACTTAAAATCAGTAGACTTTAGGTTTAAAACCAATTTAATAGGTTTTAGAACCTTAAATTCCATATTCACTACCTAAATCAATATTTTGAGCTCCCTGGAGGTATCATTTGGATCACGAACAGGTGGATTCACGACCCCGAGGTAAAAATTCTGAGTCTCATAGGTCTTTGGCTTTCATTTTAGTTATTTGTTGTGTTTATTTGCTATTTTGTACTTAGTTTTGGGTTTTCGGTCATTTTTTACCGTTAACTGCTGTTGCTGCAAGAAACTGAAGCAGTTGATGACAAGCAAACCCACTGGCAGTGTCACTCATGTCGCCAGCGACATCAGTGATACCGCTAGAGGCTTCCATTGTCACCAACGGCTCTATTTTCTTGTGTGACCCTTTCTTTATAGTACCCAAAATGTTATTCTACCAGCCTGTATAAGTGAAATCGCCAGCGGCATTAGTGATGCTGCCGGCAGCTTCACTCATATTGTCGGTGGTATGATATTCTAAATAGCATGTTTATTTTCATTTTCATTTTCGACCTATTTTAATTTCTGAAGCTAGGATGTACAGTGTAACGACGCGAGTCCAGAACTCCCTGAAAAAAGTCCTTACCCCATAACATGTGGCATTTTCATTAATAATCCGGTTAAAATAACAAATCAAGTCTAAAATGTGGATAAAATGTAATTTTCTCACAAATATTGTTCAAACACCATTTTTAGCCATCCAGCTGAGCTCCATAAATTGTAAAAAGAATATGCCATGCTCACACTAACTCGGGTCTTGTTTGGTCTACTGATTATGCATGTTAAGTGATATACCTCGTACAATGGGCCATATTTGTGCTAACCATTTTGTGCAGGTAGATTTAGGTTAGATGTATGTTAGACCTTCGGGTATTTTTATTTATTGTATAGGTATAGGATTCGAAAATCCATGTAATTATTCTTTATTTTTCCATGCTTTTATTTGGGATGACTATAATAATTTATCTACAGCTTTGAATGCTTGCTAAATAACGCGCTAACACAAAGTAAACAGAAATACAATAAATAGGGTGGATTAAACCGAATAAGAAAGATTGATAATTTTAACGTGGCCAATGTAGAATAGATAGCATCATCCGAACTCGGAATCTCTATTTAAGGTATGGTCTACAGCCCAATGGGAAAATCGTACCTAAATTTCCCGGTTGACCTGAACCAGGTGGCGACTCTGTCTTAAATATGGGATTTCGATCTCATATCTTTTGAGCATTGAAATATGCAAAACCATTTTCTACAATCACTCCACACTTACACCATTTTTTCGAGGTCGGTCCTCCAGCCCGCTTCACAGCCGTCAAAATGTCGTCCGCCCATAGTGCCGACTCTGCTGGGGATTCATCTCTTCAAACTTGAAACTTAAAATTTTCAATAAGTTTAAAAGATTTAGATGATGTATTGAAATCTTTGGCCAAATTAAAACTTCATTCTTTCTTATCAAGTTTTATCCTTATGCGTATAGATTAGATTTGTAAGGTTAGGATGCCCCATTTTACCTGAGAAGCTCACAAAAGTATCACCCATGCCCTGTTTGGAATTGAGGATGCCTAGTGGGTGGATCACTCGTTTCAACCAACACGTGAACTCCTGCGGTCGCACCCTATTTAGGGAGTGGTTGAGTAACGTGGAATCAAGGTTAACGAGAACATTCTACATCAACAAACCAATACCAAGCCATGTTAGTAAAGCCTTAGCACTTCATTCCCTTAGGTATACCAAAACAATAAAAAATAAATGGGATGCGCTTCTTTGCCATTTATTGGCATTGAAGTTAACCTCCATTCTTTTTAAATGGCGTTACATGGGAGTCATAAGGTCAAAAGAGGGACGCTTCATATGCTATATGCTACATGCTCATGTAGTACCCATGCACCGACTTCAAGGGCCCAAATCTCAATCAACTTAACCTTACCAATCTCCATTCGTGGAAGAGGTTTAGCAATATCCGTAGGACTTCTTTTGCATCTCCATTGAGTCACAATAAATCACCATGTATGAGAAGAAGTACGAACGTCCCCCCTATATTGGAGGGATAAGCCTTCGCATCATCGCTAATCACATCTACGTTAACCCATACATGTCACGCATCTATTATTAGACAAAAATCATCCACTCCATCCATGGCATCACACAACCCATGCATGATCTAATCCACTACCTACCATTTCAACTAGGAGGAGGCAAAATCATTATCGTACCCTAGTTTGGAGAAGGCTTGAGTACCGTTTGATTTATCGTTATCTCACCCCGGTAGTCACCACAGAGATTAAAGGGGTTCCAAACATCGATTCTAGTGGGGAGTCAGATTTAGAGCAGATTCAGTTGGGTCAGAATTCCTCTTAGCCAGTTATGTCTTTCCCGAACAATGAGGAGAAAATCCCTCCTTGAGAGCAGGATCTCAGCCACCTCCTGGTTTTGACTTCGCCAGTGCTATGGCTCAATTTCTAAACTCGGATGCATTCTAAGATATGCTTCAGGCCTCCATGTATGCTACCATTTGAGCCTCCATACAAGCTAATATTTAGGTAGCCGTTAGGTAGGCCTTAGAAGATAAGAACTCAGATCAGGTTTCTAAATTTGATATGCAAACTCATACTCAGAATGGTTTAGCTCAGAATCTGTCCGGCCTGACAGGGGGAAGATCGGTTCCACCTTCTTTTCACCCAACACCATCAACTCAGCCCATCGTAAGCTCATTCCAATTTGGTCAATCTTATGCTTTTCTACTAACCTCGATGACCCCATCATCCCTTATATTTCTTAGAATCCGAGGCCTTTGGCTTAGAGCGCGTCCTATCCCCTGAACCCTTTTAGTAGCCAATTAGTTGCCCGTGCTTGCTTGCATATACCTCCACCATCTCCACCTATCCTGAACCACGACCAGGTCAGGAAACCTCCAGATGTAACACCCGAAGTAGCAGCCTTTGTACGTTAGATGATGGCCTCCAAAACTAATGACCAGTTCATACATTCTTCAAGCGTGACACCTGAGGCCGAAGCTCTCACTCAATAGTCGATCAATGACTAGGTCATGCAACCTTCAAGCATGACACCCGAGATTCAAGCCTATATCCAACAAGTGCTGACTGCCAACTTGGGCCAAGGAAAGGAACCCAAGTGAGGTGAAGATTGGGTCCCAAAAAACTTCACTATTCCTAATATGGCACATTATGATGGGTTAGGCGCTCCTACCTCCCATATTATTATGTATGAACATGTGATGCGAGTAAAGAAGTTGATTGATAAAATTCTTACTAAAATGTTTCCTTGCTCTCTTCGGGGTCCCGCTCTTCAATGGCATCACACCTTGCCTATCACATTGTCACCAATTGAAAACTTCTCTCAGAAGCTCTGATTGAGCATTATGGCTTCAATACTATGATGGAGACAACCCTCCAACACCTTGATGGGGTCCGTCAATTGCCCAATGAGACCTTCAAGCAGTATATCAACCACTGGTTGGCAACTCAAGTTCTGATGAAGTCTAAGCTTAGTTTAAAGGAGATGATTGTTAAGCTCTTAAAAGGGGAACTTCCAGATCTTTGAAAGGAAATGGCAACCGAGTCCTTCTTGTCTTACAAGGCTATTTATGAGAAAGCCAAAATGATTGAGCGTGAAATTGAGCGCATGCGAGCCAAAAAAGCAGGAAAGCCCTGGTTTAGAAAGAACAACGACACTCAGCCTGCGGCCTCAGCTCCTACTAAACCTAAAGCCCAGCTGTAGTCCAAACAGTCTCTCAAACCCCCACTACATCCCCTCCTATAGTCACTCAAGCTCTATCGCCAGTTGCCGTGGTCCATTCTCCTCGTCCTCCTTTCATCTTAGCAAACCCATACAAGTTAACACTTAGGGTTATATTCAACCACTTGAGGGAAGCTGATTATATCCAATCACTCCATGAGTATAAGCCACCTAAACTCAAGGACAAGGACAATTTCTGCAATTACCACATTCAAGTGGGTCATGAAACCAACAACTATGAAACCCTGCTATTGGCTATCCAACATCTTGTAAGCGAAGGAAAGATTATCGAACCAGAAAAGGTCCCAAGTACCATGAACAACCCCTTACCGAATTTTGGAAACAAGGTGGACTTGATCCATTCTGGCTTACCCGAAGCCGCAATCTTTGAGCTAATCGCCCAGGTTCAAGGAAGAGGCAATTCAATTCTAGTCATTGGTTTCGGCATCCTATAGTCTTCAATCTAATCAGCCAAGCTAATCTAGGGGTTAATTCTATTTAGGGTATTGAAGTAGACCCAACTCTGCCTAAGCAGGAAAGTCTCAGAGCCTAGCCTATTGTGGTTGAGAGAATGAAAGCTATGAAGGAACCCCTCTTCAGCATTGACACCTTTGTTTTAAAGGGCAATTATTCTGATGAGGAGGATGGAATGGTCGAGCGGGCCAAGGCAGTGAGTGTCAAATTATTTAAGGTAGATGATCATATCATCAAAAAGCTAATTGAACTTTTTAAAGTCAACCGACATGAGCCTTTCAGTGTGGACAAGTATGTACTGCAGGACCCGAGCTCAGCTCTTGATGAACCTCCCTATCTTTTTGAGACGCGAGCTACTCATAGCGTCTTACTCGATAATGTCCTCAACATCACTAGGAGTGGCTAAGTGTACCAGCCTGAGGACCGTTATCTTTGCTTGAATCAGGATCTGGTCCCTAAGAGGGTAAGCACCTCTATAAGGCGTCCTTCTCTGCCTCCACCTGTTCTAACAAGCCTCGAGGTTAATCCCCTTATCACTTAACTTAAAAATACCCAAACACGCTATAGCATCTGGCATTTGGTCATTGATTCTGATGGGCATCGCAGGGGTCTGATTAAGCGGCTACTCAATCTCGAAGCCACTCTGACCACCTCTGTTATGGAAATGTGCGCTAGGCTCGGGGGGGCTATCCCTCCAAGAAAGACACTAAAGGTTGTATTCAATGATTTTGATCTTCCAGTCAAAGTTAAAGACCACAACAGGGCTCTATTTATCCATATTCAGATTCTCGATAAGACCATACCATGTGTAATGGTGGATGACGGCCCTACTTTGAATCTCTGCGCCCTGAAGGTCCTTCCTCACTTGGGTCTATTAGAGGAAATGCTTAAGAAATCCAACATTATAATATGTGCTTACAATGACTTGAAGCATAGTGTAATTGAGGTATTTGAAGCAGAAGTTACTTCCGGAGGGGTTACAAGTAAAGTAAAGTTCACTATCCTTGACATTCCAGTCACCTACACTTTATTTCTTGGTCAAACTTGGCTCCACACCCTGGCAGCAGTGCCCTCCACTCTCCATCAAAAGGTTAAGTTCATATACAGGAATAGGCTGGGAGTAATTGAGGCTAATACTGCTTCTGCTATGGCTGTCATGGAATCTAAAGCTAAGTTAGATGGAGGCCTTCATGTTGTTGTAGTCTGCAAAGCCAAAAAATCAGCTCCTATTTAGCATAGTTACCTCCACCCTGGTGTGGGGAAACCGATGAAGCATGTTGGGTTTAAACCTGGCAAAGGTTGTGGAATGTATGAGCAAGGGATCATCGAGGCCTTGGAACCGAAGGTGCTTGTATGACTCACTAGTTTAGGGTATAAGCGTAAGAAGATCTACCATCATGTTCACTCTGGCTACTGTTGCATGGAGACTATCTGTAAAATTCAAGGCAAGAGGCCTTACAAAGGGGAACCTGAGCCTATCGAGCTTAATGGGAAGATGTGGCCTAGTTTTGAGATCTTCAAGGATGTCTATAATTTTGAATCCGGCTACATGGTTATTTCTGCTGAATCCAAACCAACTGAACCTATTGCATTTATCAATGTCATTTCTAATAAGGTTAACGGAAAAGGAAAGATGTATCCTTTGGATGAGACCAAGGGAAGTGATGAAGAACCTGTGGATTAGGATGTTGAAGACGTTGTGGCTGATATGACCTAGGCTATGGTATTTTGGATAAAGAAAGGTTGGAAGGGGAGAGAACCAGGGAGGAGGACTCCATGACTGAGATTTGAAGAAGCTCACCAGGGCTCTGATCGAGAAAGCCAATATGTCCAAGGACCCACCCCTAACTACTGACTAGAAGGTAGCTCTAGAACATGATCTGGATGCCATTTTGATGAAGATGACAGAAGATGCTCCACCTACTGCTGACATCGCCACTGAAGCCCATCCGCCTGTGGAGGAGGACAACATGGATGATGTAATCTTTAATATTTCGGATGTATTTGATGCAAACAATGTCGTCTATAAGGCTTTCAATTCAATGAATGACTCTTGTTTCGCTTACTTGTTTGATGTTTTACCTGATGGATCTATGCATTCACATAACTATATGTATTATTTTTTCGGTATTAGCGATAATTCTTTAAATGAAATATACCTAAGTACAGATGACAACCCTAAAATGGTAACCATTTCCAACTACTTAATTCCCGAATAAAAAAGTGATAATAAAAGTGCTTAAAAGACATATTAATGCTTTCGCTTGGTCATATGAAGTCATGCCTGGGGCTGATCGTCACATTGCCGAGCACAGAATTCTAATTGATCCTAAGTTCGGACCTGTCAAACAGAAGCTCCGTCGGTTAAGACTAGAATGGGCAAAATAGGTTAAGGCAGAGGTCTCAAGGTTGATCGAGGCTCATTTTGTTGAAGTTATAGAGTATCCGACATGGTTGTCCAACACTTTCTAGTTCTGTAAAAGGATGGTAGGGTCCATATTTGTGTTGATTTTCGGGATCTCAATAAAGCTTTACCTAAGGATGACTTCCCGCTTCCTCACATCAATGTGCTAATTGACAGTGCCACTAGGGCAGCTATATACTCATTTATGGATGGATTCTCAGGTTACAATTAGATCTTAGTAGACATCATCGATAAGGTTAAGACAACATTCATTACTGAATGGGGGTTTATTGCTACAAAGTAATGTCGTTTAGGTTAAAGAATGCCGGGGCAACTTATTAGCGTGCCGTAACTGCTCTCCTGTATGACATGATCCATAAAGAGGTAGAGGTATATGTGGATGATATGATCATGACGTTTGCTACCCGAGAAGAACACCCCGCTATTCTCGACAAATTCATGGCTCGTATTAAGAAGTATAATCCCTGCCTAAATTCGAAGAAGTGTGTTTAGGCAAATTTCTAGGACACATATTAGTCAGAAGGAAATCAAAATGGATCCTAATAAGGCCAAAGCCATCAGGAATATGCCTTTGTTAAAAATAGAGAAAGAAGTCTGGTCATTTCAGGGCTCCTTACAGTACGTCAGTCGGTTCATTGTCTGTCTCACTATAGTGTGCGAACCCATCTTTAAGCTGTTGAGAAAGCAGTAACCAGTGCTATAGAATGATCAGTACCAAGTGCCGTTTAACAAAATCAAAGCTTATCTTGTTGACCCACCCATTCTAAAACCGCCCATCCCAGGGAAACCTTTGATCCTATACTAGGCTATCGAGGAGTCTTCTGTGGGAGCAATGCTTGTCCAAGAACATAAAGATAAACGAGAACACGTGATCTACTACTTAAGCAAGAAGTTGTTGGATTATAAAACTCGATATTCGATTATGGAGAAAACCTGTACCACCACAGTTCAGATCAATAAGAAATTGCGCCACTACTTTCAATCCTACTGAGTCTAAGCCATGGCTAAGATTGACCACATGAAGTATCTTTGTTAATCTCCTACTCTAGCTAGTAAACTGTCTCAGTGGTTACTACTTCTCTTTGAGTTTGACATTAAGTATGTGATGAAGAAGGTTATTAAGGGGTGGTCCATGGTAGAATTCTTGGCTAATCAACCCCTTGACTCCGATTATGTTGAGAACTTGGAGTTTCCTAACGAACAACTCATAACCGTTACCATCCTCAAGCATGTATGGACTATGTACTTTGATGGTGTTGTGCACAGAAGGGGAGTAGGCCTTAGGGTTATCATAGTTACACCAAATAACGAAATCATCCCATTATCCAAACACTTGGAGTTTGCTATCACCAACAATGGCACTAAGTATGAAGCATGCCTGTTCGATCTTGAAGCTCTCCCACAGGTTGGGGCTTGCATTGTGTCTGTAAATGGAGACTCAACTCTTGTAACTCGTCAGGTTATTAGGGATTGGGAAATCAAGGAGGACTCCCTTTGCCCTTAAGTTAACACCGTCTGAGGCTTATCCGAGAAGTTCACCTCTTATTTGTATCACCATGTACCCCGGGAGGAGAATCAAATGGCTAACTCTCTGGCCAACCTGGCCTCCTTGTGGAAAGGACCCCAACAGCAACCTATCCGTCCATTAGTTCGGTTGTCTACTAAAATTCCATACCACACTTAGCAGGTTCAGCAGGCTCTTGCAATCTCAACCGAGCCCTGTTGGTACTCCAACATCATCCGATTTCTCCAAACTAGACAATATCCTCCTGATTCCTCTATCTCAGATCATACCCCTCTACAGCGGCTCACTGTCCAATTTTGAATTATTGATAATGATCTATTTAAGGACACCAGTGATGGTTTACTACTTCATTACTTAACTGAAATAGAGGCTCAGAAGGTGATTGATCAGGTCCATGTCGGTGAGTGTGGCCCTCATATGAATGGTCTTACTCTCGCAAAGAAAATTTAACAGTTGGGACATTTCTAGCTCACTTTAATGGCCGATTGTATTGCCCAAGTCAAACGGTGCCACCAATGCCAGATTTATGGGGATATGCATTTACCACCTATCGAGCTCCATCATTTATCTACTCCTTGGTCATTCTCGACGTGGGGGACAGACTTAATCGGTGAAATTTGCCCTTCATCAACAAATGTGCATAGATTCATTGTGGTAGCAATGGACTATTTCTCTAAGGGGGTAGAGGCTGAATCCTACACCAATGTCACCGCTAAGAAGATGGCCAAGTTCATAGAAAAGCACATATTTGCTCGGTATGGACTTTCACACCTCATAGTCTTAGATAATGGGGTACAGTTTCAAGGGGCAACCGCTAAGTTAATTGAGAAATTCATGATTGAGCACCATAGATCTTCTCCATATAGACCATAAGCCAATGGCACTGTGAGGAAGCCAACAAATCAGTGAAGAAGAACCTCTCTAAGATGATAGCTGGATAGAGGGATTGGGCTGACAAGCTACCTTTTGCCATTTGGGGATATCACATGAGTGTTCGCACCCCGATCAGTCAAACTCCATTCTCCCTAGTCTATAGAATGGAGGCAATCTTACCAATTGAAACTCAATTAAGATCACTGAGGGTTGCACTAGAAGCAAAACTAAAATAATCCGAATGGACTCAGACAAGGTTTGAGCAGCTGATCATGATGGATGAGCAGAGGCTGAGGGGTTTAGATAATCTACAGATGTATCAGAAGCGTATGTAAAAGCTGGAGATCTAGTCTTTAAGCAGCTAAAACGGTCCACCACTGATGTAAGAGGCAAATTCAGGCCTAATTAGGAAGGACGGTACGTGATCAAGAAAATGCTCAATAAAGGTCAATTAAGCTAATAGATATGGACGGGAATGAATTTGTGAACCCCATGAATTAAGAAAGGCTTAAGCGTTGTCATATCTAATGAAAAGAAATAAATCAGAAAAGAGGCAATGTATAATAATCACCTGCCTTTCATTCCTTTACCGATTGGGCAAATATTAGGGTGACACCCGACGGTTGGTATTCTGCAAACTAGCCATGCAAAAATTAGGGGTATGACAACCCGCTAGATCGAAAACCGAAAAAGGGCAATCTATGCAAAAATCAGGGTAAGTGAGAAAAGAGAGAATGCTTTCTAGAAAACTGTTCTAGGCTAGTTGGCACCGAAAGTTAAACCAATGGGAATGGCTACCAAACATCATGTACTTTATTATGCTTCAATTAATAAAAGTATCTTTTTTGCTGAATTCTGAATGTTTATGCTTATGTGAATTTTGTATCCATACGGTCAAAGTAACTCAAGTAAACAAAATGCAGAGTTCATATTATTCTAAATCAATGAGCAGTAAATACAAGACAAATGATTCTGATAGGCTGAAAAGAGCAAGGTCTATGCAAAAGTCAGAACAAGTCTGCTAGACTGAAAACTTGAAAAGGGCGGACCAGGCAAAAAATAAGACAAGGTTTGACGGATTGATAACCCCTAAGGGAAGTCTATGCAAAATTCATAACCAAATGAAAATACAAATAACAAAATAAAGTTCGATAGGTCTGTCACCACGACTAGCCTATGCAAAACATAGAACTAATGAAAGTGCATCTCAAGCCGAACTCCCTGCATCATCATCATAACATCTCAAGATCCTTTGCAAGGTGTTGTATAAAAAGGCTAGAATCCCTGCTCAGCTCGCTCTCCCTCTAAGCGAGCCCATGATTGCTCGGATCTAGTTGACAGGCCCCTAGTCTCAGCAAGCTATCCTCTGTAGTGCTCATCAGTCTCAGTGGTCTCTATATGGGCATAGTCTAAAGTCTCGAACATAGCCTTTCCTACCCATTTCTCCCCCATTTGACCTTATGAACTCCGCTATGGTTTTCAGGTAGCCTGGTCAGAGCCCTTTATTGCTTGTCGTACTGACTATAAAGCCAGTACGGAGTATAGCAAGTGATCCTCTCCAGACCTAACAACTGAACACATGATCCCCAGGACCCCACAACCACATCTTGGATCTTCCACTAAGGGCTAACCCACTGAATATATGAGTCATCATATCCCTGAATGATCAACATCCAACTATTAGCAGTCAACTGGTCGAAGTCCCCTCGAATAAACCCTCTTTCCCTGAGATGGATAGGCAAATACTTCTTCGGGTTCCCCCGTGGTTCTTGTTTCAGCTTGAGCTCCTCGATCAGCCATACCTGCAAATCAGGTTTAGATAAGAGCGAGAAGAAGAAGGTAACTAAGGTGTGATGAGGAAGATACATGTAGTAGCGTAAGGTGATCACCGATAAGAGTCAGGTTGACAAAAGAAGCATCAGCATTCAGTAGGGTCTTCGCTAACCCCACAACCATAGGGGAAGCCCCTGCCGACATGGGCTCGATAAGTGATATTAACCTGAATGGGGCAACTAGACCCATACCACACATAAACTCGGCCATAAGTAACAATGCGACCATGGAAGGCCAGGTAAGATGAGATCTAGGAGCCCTGAGGCACCACTCCAATACCACACTAAGTTGGAATCCCGGTTGGTCTGGCAGTCGAGATAGAAAGGGGTCTACAGAGTCCAAATTCCATAGCCCTCTTAGCATGCCATCAGTACCAAAGTGAAACTCTGGGATTGTCAAATGCACTCGTTCGGGACATGGGACCCCTAATATGGCATGAAACTATTCGAACAAAGGGCATAACTCGAATGAGGAAAAGCGGAATAAATGGTTCATCCGGTCCCAAAATGCCAATGCTGTAAGAAGAAACTTGGGGTTAACCGGCCATGAGGCCACGTAAAGGACTCCCCAAAGTCCAATTTTTTGTAGTTTCTTCCAGTCTGCTTCCTCCAGGGTTTTCAAAAAGATCCTAAGCTGCTGGTTGTGGTTCTCCATAGTTAAAATCTGGAAAATGGCCAAAATCTGAGTTTCTGGAGATTGAAGCCGCCGGCGTTATGGATGAAGCCACCGGTGGTATGAGCAAAATTGAGGGCAATTTGGTATTGAAGCCACTGGTGGTATGGGTTGCAGGAGGTGTTGTCTATATTATTTAGCAGATTGACTTTTCTCATACACCCGGTGATATCAGTGAAGCCACCGGTGGCATGACACTGTTTCTGGCAAATTTTAGGCATGTTTTAGCTAGTTCAAACCTGCATATAACCAGTAAAAGACCTGTAATCTATTTCTAGGTGTGATTGAAGCCAAAATTCCAATTTTATTCAATCCAAATGTCGAAGGCGCAAATGTACCAAACATCCAATCCTAAGCCTAAACAAATCCAAAACAAAAATCCGAAATCATCTAAATAAAGCCAAACCACAAACCGAAACCCAAAATTATCCAAACCCCAATGTAATAGAGGTACAAACTAAGCAGAAAAGTAGAAAATGAATATAAAAGCTAAGGCATCTAGCCACCATCCGTCGGGTGTGATGTAAACTCTAACTCATCCATAAGGTATCGGCCGATGACATCATCATCCTCCTCTCTATCCTCAATTATCGAGACACTACTAGATTCGGCAGGTGCAATGGTAGGATGCCGACCAGTTGTCATCCTCCTTCCTCTGCAACTAGTCTCAGCTGGAGGTGTGCGATCCATGTTATGCTTGCTCCTCCTCTCTTGCACGGTATTATCCAACTACTGCTCCACCTCACCAACCCAGTGCCTAAGCTCTTGGTTCGCGGCTACCTCCTCTTGATATATTGCTTGAGCCTAGCTGACATTGGAAAATGACATTGCCATAAACACTTGCAAAGGAAGCAATAACATTTCACATCATTCATAACATTCATACATGCATTTTTAAGAATTGTAACATCAGTCGAACATATAGGTACCTTGGCAAACAAAGTCTGGGAAATAAGAGTATCCTAAAGTGCAAAGGTGTTCCCAGCAATTCGCTCTGCTTCCCTATGGGTAACCACAAAAGCCAAACAAAGAAAGGGCAGTTAAAGATTGATCCCAAAAGAGAAATCGTATGCATAAAGGAAACGGATCTAAATTTTTGAAAAGCTCACATGCATAGTATACGGAGGCATGAAGCCCATCGAATGAGCGCTGGGAGTTATGTTCCTTATGCTAAAATCGCCCTTCAAAAAGTAGGAAGGACTCCTTCAAAGCTATTGAAAGGTTCCCTGACACTATATCGATATCCTCTAGTCTACCCCAGATGTGCACTCTGCTGGTCTCAGGCCTATTTCTTTTCCTCGGAGGTTCCTGAAAAACAAAAAAATAACACAAAGGCAAAAATAAGCAACCATTTCGGACCAAACAATATGACATATATAAACAAGCGCGGTCTTACATCGAAAGAATGATGCTCCTCATAGGCCATCGGGCCCTCCTCATGGACCTTCAGCGCATCCTCATCGGCCTCATCCTCCCCCTCGGGATTACCCTCACCGGCACCATCTTCTTCCTCCTCCTCCTCATCACTACTCACTTGGCCACTTGCTAGCTGCCTCAGTTCCTCCCTCTTCTTCTTCGCGTGGTACTTAAGCTTGTTGTCTTTATAAATACGCGGGCATATAGGAAGTAAGTGTTGCATATGGCCATCATAAGAACTAGGAACACTCTCTGCGACACGGCCATTCCCATCCAGATAATTGGCTTTGTTAGCCTTAGCAGTAATAGCTAGGTAAGGCCACCAGAGGCTAGTAGGAGGTGCCGGAGGCACAGGTCTAGCACAAGGGGCAACATCTCTTCGGATGCACACCCGATCCCCTAAATACCAATCAAGAGATAGGGGACACTCCATCAAAAATCTCCGATTGTCCACATCCTTCTGGAGTGTAACCACCTCAGTATGATTGGACACCTCATCAAATGGATCCCGGATGACATGAGCAAACAATCAGATAAATAACCAATTAAGCACAATTTAAATTCATAAATTTATTTTGTTGACTAATGGTTTGTGTAGTGTAAAATAAGGATAAGGGTCGAAATCATGTACTGAGCTAGTCCGTATGCTCCTTAATGTCTCCCTGTAGCTGGTAGGGTACTTGCTGAATCCCCCAACACTCCCACACCACTGGGCTAGGAAATACGAACCTGCTAACACGTTAGTCTTGAATTTCACCATTGGAAGAATCTAGTCTGCATAATCAACAGCTAGTTAGTCCAAAACATCTAAAAGAGGAAAGCAAGCAAAAATAAGTAAAAGCATAAAGGAGAATAATTAATTGCTTTCGGAAAAGGCATACCTATATGAGTAAGTGACTGGACTGAAGGGTCTTTCCCTTCTTCCTAGCCCCTGGATCCTACCTGCGGTATATCTGCGCAAGAATGCCCCTGGGCCAGTTTTTCTCCTTAATCTTCCTCACATCCTCAACAACGAAAATCAACCCATAATTAATCTTGCTGCTAGAGATGGTAAAGAACAGCACCATCAACAGTGAGATCACAAAAGAGCAGACACAGGCATCCCGCTAGGTCTCAAGAACCACCCTAACTTCCATCTAGTGCTTTTGCAGCTCTCCATACAATAGCCGCCCCGACATAGGCTTCAAACCAAAAAGCTCGATCACCCTCCTTGTCACCGTTTTTTTAAGACAATATTTCCCCATATAAACGTCAAAATGGATGACATGCTCAATCTAGGATAGCCCAGTTATGGCCACCACATCAGAAGAAGTGATGGTTACCTCACCGATCAAAAGGTGGAAAGTGTGAGTTATCTCCGATGGGAGAGTTTAGGCATTCTAGCTAGGTCTTAAAAACCTGTAGCATTGATGGCCTCTTAAACTGCAGGATCCCTCTCATCAATGTGATTCCACCACTCACTAAAAGTCCCCATACCCCTGGTGCACTTAAGCTTGTGCAGCTACAAAATAGAATCAAGCAGAAACAGATAAGTGATCAGTTTTTATTTTGCTTTCTTTAGTAATTGGAACTGGCTGGTATCGGTGCTGGAGTAGTGATACCGCTGGATACATCAGCCATTACCATCGACGGTATGGATGGTGTCGTCGGTGATATCACTATAAGTAGTAGTGATATGGTGAGTCTTAGGTCTTTCTAGATGGCCTGAAGCCGGTAACAGTATGAGCGAAGCCACCAGGGGCATCAATTCTACGGGCAAAATCGCAGATTTTCCCAAAATCACACCAAATTCACCAAAAATGCAATTAATCAATTCCAAAGCATAAAATCAGTCAAAATCGACCCTATAACATGAAATTTCAATTTGTATACTCTTAATTTCATGTTTATAACCCCTATCCTAGCATATTGAGTCTAAGGCCAAAATCAAAATGAAATAAAGAGATTCGGGTTTTATAGGATTACCTAGACATAGGAGAAGTGGTCGGTCTTCTCGGGGGTTAGATTTGTTATGGGAGAAGCAATCCCATAACCATACATCTTTTTATTTTGCTTCAAACCATACGCCACATACACCAGGAAAACTTTCAGCCCTTCGACAGAGGAAGCGGGTAAATCTTTAGGTCTCATGCTTGTAGATTTTGGCCCAAATACTTTCTTCAACATAGTGAATCAAAATGGAGAAGATGTAGAAGTTTGAAAAGAAGAGAGAGAAAATTTTAGACTTTCTACCGCTCAAATAGGGAATATGGAGAGTTTTAATTCGTATTAAAAACTCATACGGAAATTGAGGAGTTTAATTAAGTCTAAAATTGTTGTTCCATACCTCCTACCGTATCACTTCATGTCACCGGCGATATCACCCAAGCCGCTAGCGGCTTCACTCTCACTAGGGGCCATTTTTAATTTCTTTGACCAGTCAAGGATGCCATATGTCACTCCATACCGCTAGCTATATCAACCAAGCTGCCAGTAACATCAAAATCCTCTAGGGCTATTTTAGATGCCTTTTAAACAATTCAAAGAAATCTCATCTCAAGCCCTCGACATTCTAGGACTTCAAAAACTCTTGTACTTTTAATTATCACGTTTTAACTATTGATTGAAGGGGCAAAAATATTTTTATTTCACAAAATCGATCAAGCAGTAAAAATGTCATTTAAAAGCCTATCTAATCTCATTTTACTCGGCTCTTGTTGTAGGCACAGCCGCAAGGGGAAAACAAAATATCATCACATACCAAATAGAGGTACTGACGGAATCAGAATCTTGTCATCCTTTGGGTCCTCCCCACCACCTATCGAATCGAGGTACTAACGGAATCAAAATCCTATCATCCTTCGGGTCCTGCCCACCATATACCAAATAGAGGTACTAACGGAATCAAAATCTTGTCATCCTTCAGGTCCTGCCCACCACCTATCAAATCGAGGTACTAACAAAATTAGAATCCTATCATCCTTCGGGTCCTGCCCACCACCTATTGAATCAAGGTACGAAGAATTAAAATCATGTCATCCTTCGGGTCCTGCCCACCACCTATTGAATTGAGGTACTAACGGAATCAGAATCATATCATCCTTTAGGCCCTGCCCACTACCTATCAAATTAAGGTACCGATAGAATTAGAATCCTATCATCCTTCGGGTCCTGCCCACCACCTATCGAATCGAGGTACTGATAAAATTAGAATCCTATCATCCTTAGGGTCCTACCTACCACCTATCGAATTGAGGTACTGACAGAATTAGAATCCTATCATCCTACGGGTTTTGCCCACCACATGTCAAATCGAGGTACTGACGAGATTAGAATCATTTTATCCTTCAGCTCCTGCCCTCCACCTATCAAAGTGGGGGTGCTAATGGAATCAGAATCTTATCATCCTTTGACCCCAATGCACCATCTTTCAGGTATAATTTTTAAACCTCGGTCTTTTTGTGAGATCATTCTAACATGTGGCAGCAGTGATCCCCCGAGGGGCAGCCTGTGAGCATGAGATTTTGCACTCCCTCATGTGAGATGATGATGATGTATATTCAATTTTAATCCTAGATATAAAAATTCTTTTCAAATTTTTGTTACTAATAAAAAACATTCTTTACGGATTTTATTTTTGGAAGAATTCAATTTGGCATGTCCGAAAACGCGTTTGGTGAGCTCGAACTGATGATTTGCACCTAAAAATTAATTAAGTCCTAAATACCTTAAAAATTCAAAAATCCTGCCTAATCACTTTTTAGGCGGATTTGACCCACCTTTTCACCTTTTTAGGCTAGGCCATACCTCACTTTTCAGACCTGGCAGAGGTTAAAGCCGCCAGCGGCTTCAGCGATACTGGTGGCAGAATCATCCATGCCACTGGTGGCTTGACTTCTATAGGGAGATAGCTTTTTACCACGCTTACTCGATACCCACCGAATAATCAAAAAATGTCAGCTCTACCAGGATTTTAGCCTATATAAGGCCTTTTTCCAGCCATTTGAAGAGGATAGACTCTCCCAACTTGAATTTGAGAAGAGATTTAGTGAGTTTTAGTTAGTTTTAGTGGTATAAGGTGTAGAAAAGCTAAGGAAAGAGGAATTACTTCATCTTTTCTTGGTTTTTCTTCATTGAACTCCCTGATATCTTAACTTAAAATCAATAGACTTTAGGTTTAAAATCAATTTAATAGGTTTTAGAGGCTTAAATCCCATATTCACTACCCAAATCATCGTTTTGAGCTCCCCGATGATGTCATTTGGATCACGAAGAGGTGGATTCACGGCCTTGAGGTAAAAATTCTGAGTCTCATAGCTCCTTAGCTGTCATTTTAGTTATTTGCTATGTTTATTTGCTATTTTGTGCTTAGTTATGGGTTTTCAGTCATTTTTTGACCATTAATTACTACTGCTACAATAAACTGAAGCCGCTAGTGACAAGCAAAGCCGCCGCCGGTATCACTCATGTTGCCATCGACATTAGTGATACTGCTAGAGGCTTTCTTGTCACCAATGACTCTATTTTCTTGTGGGACCCTTTCTTTATAGTACCCAAAATGTTATTCTGACAGCCTGTGTAAGTGAAATTGCCAGCGGAGCGGCTACACTCATACCACCGGCGGTATGACATTCTAGACAGCATGTTTATTTTTGTGTTTGTTTTTTACCTAGTTTAATTTCCGAAGATAGGATGTACAGTGTAACAATGGGAGTCTAGAACTCTCCAAAAAAAGTCCTCACCCCATAACATGTGGCATTTTCACTAATAATCCGATTAAAGTAATAAATCGGGTTTAAAATATGGATAAAACGGAATTTTCTCATAAATGTCGTTCAAACACAATTTTTAGCCATCCAATCGGGCTCCATAAATTGTAAAATGAATATTTCATGCTCAAGCTAACTCGGTTCTTGTTTGGTCTACTGATGATGAATGTTACGTGATATACCTCATATAACGTGTCGTATTTGTGCAGGTAGATTTAAGTTAGATGTATGTTAGGCCTTCGGATATTTTATTTATTGTGTAGACAAATGTATAGGATTTGAAAAGCCATGTAATTATTCTTTATTTTTCCGCGCTTTTATTTAGGATGACTGTAATAATTTATTTACCACTTTGAATGCTTGCTAAATAATACGCTAACACTACATAAACAAAAATACAATAAATTGGGTGGATTAAAACCGAATAAGAAAGAATGATAATTTTAACTTGGTCAATGCAGAATAGATAGCATCACTCGAACTCAAAATCTCTTTTTAGGGTATGGTCTACCGCCTAGTGGGAAAATCGTAGGTTGAGCTGAACCGGGTGGCGATTCTATCTTAAATACGAGATTTCAATCTCATATCTTTTGAGCATTAAAATATGCAAAACCCTTTTCTACCATCACTCCATACTTACACCATTTTTTTGGGTTTGGTCCTCCAGCCCACTTCACAGTCGTACGAAATGTCGTCTGCTCACACTAACTTAAGTAGAGAATTAATTTAGTTAAGGCTTTAATTAATTTATATGCAACTAATAGGAGTTCCTAGGGACAAGGGACAAAATTTTGAATCTCCGTCGTGCTTGTTATGCATGTTCAAATTGAATGTCAGTTCCAAACATATTGTTCACATAAAAAAGACTAGGAATTGAAACTCGAACATCATCCTCATCCTCAAATGGAACGGCGGAGATAGTAGCAGCTGTGGGTGTATCTTCTAAGAGTATGTCAGATAAGTCTTCATGGAGCTTCTTTTTCTGACCATTAGTGAGCTTTTCTTCCTCCTTAACCAATTCCTTCACTAGGTTAGCAAAGGCTTCTCCCAATGGACCATCGGGATGAGTACCCAACTGTTTATTCATGAGGTTGGAGAAAGCATCAGTAATGGATGAAATGGCCTTATCTCCTTCATTGAGAATGGGTTTACGGACTAATGAAGTCTTCTCTTCCACTATTTCCTTGATACAACACTGCTTGGCAAAGTCAAACACATCATTGAAGACCTTAAAACCGAGAATTAGCTCTCCCCCAATTTCCAATGGTTCGGCTTCTCCTTGATAGACTTGTTCCTTGTCCCTTTTGTAGACACTAACCATGTGGACTAAATTCCAACGCATTTTCTTGGTGGATTTCTTAGGAGTGAAACCTAAACCTTCTTTGGCTTTCTGAGAGTTAATATTAGGAAGAGACTGGATCCCTTAAAGATTACATCCTAGGCCTTTATCATGCTTGTACCCCTTTCTAGCCATGTACTTGGCTACCCATGGAGCATACTTCTTGACTTCTTCTTCTTCGGACTTGATGACCACTGATACATGGAAATCGGTTAGGTCATTCCCTCCTCTAGTGGTGGCTGCCACAACTAATTCTTCGTCGGCTTCTATGGTGCTAGGCTTCCCCTTATGAATAAACTTGATCTTTTGACGGAAAGTAGAAGGCACTGCCCCTAGTGTATGGATCCAAGGACGACGTAATAGTAGAGAGAATGTGAACTGAATGTCTAAGATGGTGAAAGTAATAGAAGTAGTGTCCCCCCTCCATGGTCACTTCGACTTCAAATGTCCCTTTGACTGTCCTCTTAGAATCATCATAAGCCTTGATGATGGTGCCAGACTTCTTCAACATGCCTTTGGAGAGGTCAAGGTGTGGTAGGATCTCGAGGGGACATAAATTCAAAGCAGACCCATCATCTACCATCATACATGGAACCATGAGATCAAAGATTTTTATTTTGATGAATAAAGCCTTATTGTGCTTTATCCCCTCTTGAGGTAAATCGGGGGGGTGAAAGCAATAGGTGTATGACTTCTTTATGGAATCCCTCCATGGACAATCATACACATATCTTCAGGGAAGGTTGTAGGCATAGCATCCATATCCATCAACTTCTTCATGAGAGCTTTTCTATGAGCCTAAGATTCAATGATCAATTTGCAGATGGTACATCTGGCTAGAGTTTGCTTCAACTACTTGATGATGGTGTCTTCTTCTAACTCCTCTAGCATAGGTAGCGGAAGGTCTTATGCATGTTTTCCCCTCCAATTTAAACCCCTTTCTTGAACTCAGGTTGATAGACTCTTCCACTTAGACTTATATTCATAACTCTCCCATTTTGCACATAGGAGATGGATCCTCCTTTGGTTCTATCAAAAAGAAAATATAATATTCGGGCTCATCATGATGATCACTAAACACTTCATCGAGGTCTATAGGGTCCATCAAATTGTCAAAATAATTGATCATGTCCCTTCCTGGAGAACTGTTCACTTGTTGACAAAAGAGATCAAGGGCTTCTACATCAATAGCCCTTAGCTCGGCCTTTGCCGAGGGATTCTTCAATTGAGATCTTCAAATCATCATCGATTTGTATAGCTCCTATTGATGGGTTTGCTTGAAGGAACCGATTAAGCATAAAATCAAGTGTAAGGCTAGATTCAATCACCAAGATCGATTCTTCAATCACCACTTTATTTCTCAAGGACTTAACAACATAAGCTTTTTATGAGGTGTCGATGACGTGTGGGTCTCCCTTGGTGCGTTGGTGAGAGGTAAGGCCATTGGGAGTTGGTTGGATTTAGGTGTTATGAAACCATTTAGTTCAAGCTTGCACATTTTAGCCAATTTTAATAAATAAAAGAATCGAGACCTAAATCTCAAAACAAATGATAGAGTCGCCACCCAAGATGTCTACCTATGAAAGAGCTTTGGTATGGTTCCTATTGGGCGAGAGACTCATACCTTTTGGATCAGAGATTCGAGTATCGGATGAGTCAATATTTCTCGTTTAGTTAATTAAAAATTACATTCGCTGCGTAAAACGGTTTTGTTTTAATCATTTGGGGATTTATCACAAAAATACTACAGGGATCAAGCCTTACAGCTTATCTCCGGATGGTAACCCCTTCTGAATGTAGGATATACCACTAGAAGCACTAACTCCTAGCTGAGTCCTTTAGTCTTTAGTAGAATATACCACTTAGATTTCTACCCCAAATCTAAGCTAAGTCCTATAGGGAGTTCCTAATCAAAGCACCAACTTTAAGTTGTATCCCAATCTCACAACTCACCCAAGTTGGAGATTCTTACTCTCTTGTTTTCATAAAGGTTTTAGTTTTGGATTTCCTTAAGTTTATAACTCACTTAGGAATCCTTACAACAAATTTTGAATTGATTGATTCTTGGAGGGATTTGTAAACTGATTGAATGCTTGTTCTTTGTTACTTGTTTTTGTGAATCAAACAACCAACCTTCTCATTTGGTGAATCTTCCCTTTTATAGGCTTCTATCATAAATGTAGCCATTGTGGGTTGTTGAGCTTGCATTAAATCTTCATCCTAGATCAGGTTATATGTGGCACTTCCGGAGCTGTTGATTAATCCACTATACTTAATTTTAACCCATTTGAATCCTTGGAATTGAGGCTGAAAAGTTGTGAGTGATCGGTTTCCTTGGCTTTTGTGATATACCAACTTTTAGCTGGTGCTCCATTTCGTGTGCTCCATGTGCCTTTCATATTGGTCTAGGTTAAAAAGGTTATTACCTTTTTCTCTTTCTACTATCAGCTTTTTGTCCTTTTCTTGGGAAGGGATATTTGATGACAGCTAAGACCAAATGGAGGGAAGGGAATTATTTTGAAATCATTCCCTTTGTCTTGAAATGGAATCTTCCAAATAGCTTCAGATTTATCTAATCCAAATGTAGCTTCAATCAGTCTGTCTTCTGGATGATGTTGTAGGAAGTTAGCAGTTTGTTTCCTTTCTAATCTCTAACCGAATAATCCACTTATGCTTAGGTAATAGTCTTTGTTTGAAAGCTTGTCTTGGATTTGATGATAACTTAGTTATCCGGATATAATGACTTAGGTCTTGTTGTACTTAGGTCTTGTTATATTTAGTTATCCGGATAAGTTTTCCTTAGGTTTTGTTTACTTCAAACCTTATCCGGTTTGTTTTATGTCCCGGATCATTTTTTCCCACAATCTCCCTCATTTGATGGAAACAAAAAACCGAAGTCAACTAAGCATAATAAGGGGTATATGATCTAAGTATGATTCTTAATACTTAGTCATTTACAATTACTCCCCCATAATTCTAGCATCCTAACTCCCCCAACATTTTCCAATTCTAGCTTCTAAGTTTGTTTTAGTATAATTACAGATTGTACTTTTGAAGCAATATTAGATTATTTCACTATTTATACTGCTGCTATTAACAATTGTTAACATCAATGAAGTTCTAGATTACAAAGTACAGAAATATGAAATAGTGAATCTAGCTATTAGAGAGATTTTTACAAGAATTATAGCTAGTTTAATTCTCTCTGAATGGTCCTCCTTCCTTTTTCCTTTCCCTTGCCGGCTCCAGATCCTTGTTGACTTTGTAGACTCTTCTCCCCCTTTTTGTTTCCAGCTTGGGGGTCTATCACCATATAAGTTCTGTTATCCCAGCCTGCTTGCCATGCATTGGAATAAATAATGTAGTCAGCATTACCTTTGTTCCTTTCAGCAATAATTTTGTCAATCATTGGAGGAGTAAGATAGTAGGGCCAGATGGTCTTCTTCAATTGATCATAGGATTGTTTGATGGACGAATGAATGCGTAAGATAAACTCTAGATCCTTTTGATCATAGTAAGGGAAGAGTACCTTAAGGAGAGTTGTCATTCCCTTTTGACCAAAGAAGCCGGAGTCTCCAATGGCTTATACCAAATTATGAAAGACTGGGAGAAGTTGACTTTCTGGAATTGCAGGAGTAGAGGAGAATCCGGATAAAGAGAGGTTATTGATTTTGATTTGGAGTAGGGTTATTTCTTCAATTATCCCTTTCCAGATACTATGAATACTGCTATTTACGGTGTCGATTTCTTTCCATACAGCATCCCCGGCTCGCTCAATTACTGCATCTTGGCCATTTAGTTGTCCACATAAGTCTTGTGCAATATTGGCAGCATGAGTAGTGAGCGCTTTAGGCAAGTCATCATTAAAGAATTTTATCAATCTATCCAATATGGTCTGCTGTTGTTCAATTAGTTATGCGCGAGAGAGCAGTTTTGTCTTCTTTCTCAGAAACAAATTTTGACAAGTTTTCAAACTTCGTGTCTATATACTCCTTTATTTCTATTGATAGCTCAGAGGAAGAGGATGTGGTTTTGTCCAAGACTGAGCCACAATGATTTGATGCTAGAGTGTTGGCTTGATTTGTAGTCTGGTTGGCTGAAGAGATGCTTTACTTGATCTTCTTAAGAATTGGATTTACTTGGGACAGGGATTCTTCTGCCATAACCCCTGGAGAAGGAAAATCTTCCACCATTTCCGTAATTTGCTACACTTTCCCTTTTATCTCCCCCAATTCAGCCTTTAAATCCAGAGCCTGGAATTCATCCAGAAGCAGCTTCTCAACTGTTTGTAAGTGCTTGCAGTTGTTCCGAAGACTCTGCTTTACATACCCTTCCTCACTCTCTTCAAGAGTATCTTCTTAGAGTAACTTGAGCACAGCAGATACTTTCACTTATTTTTTATTACTGGCTGGATATGGGGCTTGCTCCTTAAAGAGGTTTATCTCCAGATGAGCTGGATGAATCATCTTCAGAACTAGAACTGCTTCTAGAGGGATCACTATTTTCTTCTTTATTGCTCTCTTCCAAGCTTTAGGGATCCATTTCTTCTTTGCTTTCATCCAACCATTCCTTTGGACTGGCCTCGCCCCTTAAGTCTACTTTAGAAGTGTGCTCGTAGGAACTCAGACCAAGTCCCTCCTCCGGAATGATATTATCTGGGTTAGGCACTTATTCGTTAGACACATTTGGAGATACAGTGTCTAAGTTGTCCTTATTTATAAATGTTGTAATATCACCAGTAGCAGAATCAACACAAACATTTAAAGGGACAATGTTAGGGGTTACCTCATTCATTGGCGATGTGATCTAAATGTTTGAGTCTGCATTTCTAACTTCACTTCCTCCCACCTCAACCCCCGGATGATAGGAAATGCCCTCTGTCACCCCTTCAAGTGCCTTTTCATGACTAATAATAACTTTCTCAAGCACATTGGTAATGTCCTCAATGCCCTCTACATTTGCCTCAACAGGACTTACTTTATTTTGATTACCAGCTTCCAGATTTAGCAAATTCTCTAGAAGAGGTTCTGTAATGGCTTGGAAGTTCAATGATTTGAACTCCAGAATTTTTGACAGTTGAGCTAGGGCATTGGAGTCTATGAGGATGGGTGTAGCAGATGATCCTCTGGGTCCTTCTATGGCTTGGTTGTTTATCAGGTAATTATCTGCCACGAATGCCATCATCTATTCATACTGTGGATCCTCCGGAAGGATATCCCCATTAGCTCCGGGCACATTTTTGCCTTTTAAATTTTTAGCCTTAGACAACTCTTCCATGACAAGCCTCTTCGCAACCTCTTCATCAATCACAATGGCAGTTGGCTTCTTAGCTATCTTCTTTTGATGTTTCTGAGCCTTGACTGTTTCATCAAAAGTGCACCCCTTCCGGATGAATTACTTCTTTGGTATTGGCATTTCATCCCCTGTTTCCTCCTCATCAAACCCATTACCCTCTGTCAGCAAATCTGATATTTTTCTCTTTTTCCCTTTCTGATAACCCTTCCTTATTATAGCAGCAGCCACTGTAATTGACTCTCTTGCTTCCATATCATAAACCGGTCTCTTTAACTTATTAGCTATTTCGATCAGCCTTCCCCTTGACTTTGGATTTTTTGGAGATTTTTTAAGCAGCTGAGTGATTATTTGGGTATCTTCATTCTCTTCTTCATCAACTGGAACCAAGGCCAATTCCTTCTTTGTCTTAGGCCTGGATGTTCTGGCCTTTTAGGTTCCGGACCACTTACTTCCGGATTTGTAGCTTTCCTGGTCTTGCTTTTCTTTTCATCCCTTAGCCTTTTGGCTTTATCCTCATCCCAGGTTTCATTGAATCTTAGATTTAGGAAGTTTCTCTACATAATTAGCTTTCCACTGACACTATTAAAACTAATGAGATTGATGTTATTGGCTTGAAGAATTTGGGTGATCAGAGCACCATAGGAATTCCTATGATGCTTCAGAAAATGGATTAGCAGTACTGGCATATTTACTTCTCTGTATTCTACCCAATGATGTAACATACAGTGCTAGAAGGAAGACATTATGGATAATGAGCCCTACCAGATTATGACTAATTTTGCTAGCACATGCTGAGGTATTTGGTATTTATGACCAATACGTTGAAAATGTGTATCCCTAAAATATATCTCCAGAAGCCACATCTCCGGATCATACTTCACCTTGGTCTCATCTCCATCCACCCTCATCAAGACTCCATTATTCTTCATATAAAGTGACTGTTCAAAGAAGTCCAGAGTAATGGTGATCTCTTTTCCTAGAACTGTACTTCGTAGGGCATCAAACTTCTTGTTGGCCTTGAGATTATCATAGAACTCCCGGACCAAGTCTAGGTAAGTTGGGCAGTTTATTTTTAGGAAGTCTATTAGGTGCTGATCCTCAAATAGCTGGGAATAAGGATCAGTTTTGAAGAGGAAATTATCTCCCAGAAAATCTATAGGGATAACAGAATCGGAGGGTTTATAGTCTATTAGGATGAAATCTTTGTCTTTTAGATTGGATTCTGAGAAAACATTTTGGGTTGGAAGCATCACGGGACCAACTGTAGTCATGATTGTAGACATTTGAGAGTTTGAAAGAAAGTTAGGAGTCTGGGTTTTTAAAATTGCAGAGTAATAGTACTTAGTTGCTCGCTTGAGGAAGAAATGGAATTTTGAGGGGTTTATATAGAGTTTGCAAGTAAGGGTAGTTTAGTAATCCAAACACCGGTAATTTGGCTAGATTGATGACATGGCAACCAGATTTTTAAGAGAGAGGTTAATTCAATTTAATTAGAGAATGGGAACGATTTATTTTAAAAATAAACTATCAAATTTACCGCGCGTGTAACCCCCAATATACGTTTGAGATTCAAAAAGTGACATTTACCTTTAAGCGCTTTTACTGCCATATGTCATTAATGTCTGCTGATATGGTAGTATCTCTTCCGGAATAGATTTCTCTCCAATGTCTCTTCTCTTCCGAGTTGATTCCAAGCTGTCTTCCGGATTAATCATCAAATTGGATTGGACATTCCAATTGACTCCCTTATCTTCCCAAATTGATCTTTACTCAGTGGCTTATTAAAGATATCTGCTCTTTGCTCATTGGTTGGAATGTATACCAATGCAACATCCTTATTCATCACATGATCCCTGATGAAATGATGCCTTATATTGACATGCTTCATCCTGCTATGGAGTACTGGATTCTTTGACACATCAATAGCACTTTTGTTGCCACACATAACATCCACACATCCGAATTGAACTCCATAGTCTTCAAGTTATTGCTTGATCCAAAGAAGTTGAGCTACACAACTTCTAGCTAGCATATATTTAGCTTCTATAGTAGACAAGGCAACTAAAGTTTGGTTCTTGCTATACCATGAAACTAAACAATCTCCAAGAAATGGTAACCTCCGGATATACTCTTTCTCTCAAGAGTATCTCTGCCATAATCTACATCAGTGAACCCTTAGAGTGTGAGATCACCATTATGAATATACCATAGCCCAACTTCAGTGGCTCCTAGTAGGTTTCTAAGGATTCTTTTTATAGCTTTAAGATGAGAATCCTTAGAATTGGCTTAATATCTTGCATAGTAACAGACTGCATAATGTAATGTATGTCAGGCCTGCTAGCTGTCAAGTATAGAAGTGAACCAATCATTCCTCTGTAGAGTTTTTGATCAACATCTTCTCCATCACAATCCTTGGATACGACTGTATCTGATCCCATTGGTGTGGATATAGGCTTACTCTTGTCTATTTCAAACTTCTTCAAGATTTCCTTGGTGTACTTGATTAGTTAATGAAAATCCCATCTAGACTTTGCTTAATTTGTAACCCAATGGAGAAATTGAGTTCTCCCATCATGCACATCTCAAATTCCTTTTCCATTTGAGAGCTGAATTCTTCACACATCCTTTCATCAGTTGCTCCAAATATGATATCATCCACATAAATTTGGACTAGAATGATATCATTTTTCTTCTTTTTGATGAATAGTGTGGTGTCTGCCTTGCCTCTGATATAATCCTTGGATATAAGAAATGAGGTTAATCTCTTATACCAGGCTCTGGGTGCCTGCTTTAATCCATAGAGAGCCTTCTTTAGCTTGTACACATTATCCGATTGCTTTGGGTCTTCAAATCCAGGTGGTTGCTTAACATAGACTTCTTCTTGGATAACACCATTTAGAAATGCACTTTTGACATCCATTTGGTATAGTGTGAACCTCATGAATGATGTAAAAGCACATAGAATCTGGATTGCTTCCATTCTTGCTACAGGAGCAAAGGTTTCTTCAAAATAAATTCCTTCTTGCTGGTTGTAGCCTTGGGCAACTAGTCTTGCCTTGTTTCTCACCATGATTCTGGATTCATCAAGCTTGTTCCGGAATACCCACTTAGTGCCAATGATAGATTTTCCTTCAAGAGGTGGTGCTAGATCCCAGACATCATTTCTGGAGAACTGATCTAGTTCTTCCTACATTACCATCATCCAACTTTCATCACCTTCATCATCTTGAAATTTCTTTAGCTCAATTAATGAGACAAAAGTAGCATGACTCATCATCCTATTGAGTTAGCCTCTGGTTCTTACTGGATTCTAAACATCATCTAGAATATTATCAATGAATGATCTCTGTGTGTCCGGATCTCCGTTTGTAGGCCTTTATGTTGAACTGGGACTTGCTCCACTTCAGCTTCAACCACTCCTTCTTGGCATTCATTTAAGTGAATCCCTTGTGGATTGAGATTAACTTGTTGTATTTATGGTTTAAAAGATATTCCTTCATCTTTCTCTTTGTACTTCTTGATATGGAATGAATCAGGAACTTCTGCTTCTTTCTTTTCTTTAGAGTTTTCAACTTCCGGAGTTGGATCTTTTAGAGTGTAGCTTTTCTTGCCTACAGGGTTAGTCTCATCAAAATCTACATGTATAGACTCTATCACAGTTTGGGTTCATTTATTAAAGATTCTATAAGCCTTACTATATGTTGAGTAGCCAAGGAAAATTGCTTCATCAGATTTAGGATCAAATTTTCCTAGTTGCTCTGTATTATTAAGGATGTAGCATTTACATCCAAATGCCTTGAAATACCCAATTTTGGATTTTCTTCCCTTCCAGATTTCATATGGGGTCTTTTCTATGGTTTTTCTAATGAGGACCCTATTTAGAATATAACATGCTGTATTCACAGCCTCTCCTTAAAAATATTTTGGCAAACAATTTTCACTGAGCATTGTTCTAGCCATCTCAACTATGGTCCTGTTCTTTCTCTTAATAACTCCATTCTGTTAAGGGGTGTGAGGGGCAGAGAAGTTATGTTCAATGCCCTTGGAGTCACAAAAAGTAGCAAAATGCTTATTTTTTAACTCTCCACTATTATCACTCTGGATGCATGCAATGCTTATGCACTGTTCTACTTCTATCCGGATGAATGTTTTAGAGAATTGGTCAAAGGCTTGATCCTTGCTTGCTAGTAAGAGAACCCAGGTATATCGAGAATAATCATACCATGGTGTATTCTCTTTTACCTAAACTCAATGGTTTGATTGGACCAAAGAGATCAATATGCAAGAGCTCAAGTACTATTTTAGAAGGAATGTAGGATATAGTAGGGAAATTTTTCTTATGTTGTTTACCCAATTAACAAGCATTTCATGGATGATCCTTATAAAAAGTGACCTTAGGTAAACCTACTACCAATTCCTTTTTTGCTAGTTTGGACAGGACGTTCATGCTAACATGTCCTAACCTCCGGTGCCACAGGCATGATTCTTCTTCTTTGGACACCAACCATATATTGTTTTTCTCATTTTTAATGTTTACAATATAGACATTATTTACTCTAGGTGCATAAAGAATGAGTTGGTTGGACTTACTATCATAGATTGAGCAGCCTCCGGAATCAAATGTGACTTTTCTTCCTTTGTCACAGAGTTGGGCCACACTTAGCAAGTTGAATTTTAGTCCACCAACCAATGAGACATCTTCAATCTTTAACTCAGATCCAATGGCTCCATGCCTAATGATATGTCCCTTTTGATTATCTCCAAAGCTTACTTTGCCTCCCTTCTTTCGGTCAATGTGATGACAGCCTTCTCATCACCTGTCATGTGCCTTGAGCATCCATTATCAATATACCAGATGTGTTGATCTATTGTGGATCTAAGGCATACCTGCAAAATAGATCAAGTGGGTTTGGGTACCCAATCAGATTTGGGTCCTCTTGAGTTAATAACTATCTCAGGCCAAGGGTTAACATCATAATAACCATTTTTTAATCTACATAATTTAGTAACATGATTGTTTTTCCCCCAAAACCTGCACCCTGTAATGGATTTGTTCCGTTCCTGCTTCTTTTTTATCTTTTCAAGATCTTCCTTCCTATAGTTCCCTCTTTATCCAGTTTCTTGTACACTAGTTAATGGTCCGATGTGAATCCAGAAACTAGTTGGAGGTGCAACTTCTGCTCCACAATTTCTTCTCTATTTGATAGGTTATTGGTTGTAAGCCATCTTGCCCTTTCCCTTTTAAGCAACAGTGTATTTTTGGGCTTAGGGTTGCCTGCTAACCTCCTTCAAATTTTGATTAAGGGCCTTTTGGGATCTATTTTGATCAGGTGAGAGCTTTTGTCTCCGGCCTCTTCCTGGACACTTCCTTTGATAGACTGATTTCTCTATCTAGTCCCATAACATTTGCATTTAGAATCTAGACTTGATTCCTTAGGAAGTTCTCTTCCACAACATCAATATGCTTGGTTGCTCTAACCAGATTGATGTCTTATGCCATTACTTCAGCATTTTTTGCTAACTCCATCGCTGCTCTCTTGAGGGACTTGATTGCTTTTGCATTCTTCTTTATACTCTTGATTACAATAGACAGAGCTCTAGCAGGGTCAAAATTAGGAGCAGAATTAGAACAAGAATTTACCTCAGTGTTTCCTAATTCTGATTCTGATTCTTTGATTTGCACTATATCTTGCTTAGAGGCATTTCTTCTAGATTGGTCTACTTCTAGATCAGTTAGAGCCACGAATGCATAATTGGCAGTCTCCTCCTCTTCTGTTGAATATGAGCTGCTACTTTCTTCACTATTGCTCTAGGTAGCTACCATTGCCTTCTTTTTGAACTTTTTGGTTCTCTTAAGCTTGGGCCATTTTGTTCTGAAATGGATTTTTTCTCCACATTCAAAACAGGCAGCTTCTTTTTTCGGATCCTTCTTTTCTTCCGGATTCTTTTTGGGTCTGTCCCTTATGGATGTGCCTTTTTTTGATTTATGGGATTCATACTTTCTTGATTTCCTACTTTCTTTTGTATGAATTTGTTGAGTTTTCTGGTCAATAGAATAAGTTGATCTTTGGTGCTCAATGATTCAGTGATTTGCTCTTCTTCTCTGGATAAAGCTAACCTAGTGGATTCTGCCTTAAGTGCAATGGCTTTCTTCTTCTCCTCAAGCTTCTTTTCTTGTTGGCTATATCTCTCCAAGGATAACTCTTGGGTTAATATATTGCCAATGAGCTTATCATAACTATAGAAATTTGAGTCATGAGCTTCCTCAATGGCAGTCTTCTTCTTATCCTATTACTTAGTGAGACTCCGGAGTACCTTCTTTACCATATCTACTTTAGAGATTTCTTTTTTGAGCCTTGTCATCTCATTTACTAGATTGGTATGTCTAGTGTTCATGCTACTAATTGATTCTTTTAGCTCCATTTTGAAAGTTTCAAGCTTTTGCTGGAGTAGATCAAGCTTAGCTCCTCTAACTTTGTTAGTTCCTTCATAGGTTACTTCCAGCTTTTCTCAAATTTCCTTTATAATCTCACATCCTAATATCCTGTTAAATTCAGCTACACTAAGGGCACAATGAAGCATGTTAATAGCATTTTCATTTTCATGCAACTTTTTAAAATCATTCTCATCCCACATACTTGATGGCTTTCGGGTAGTCATACCCTCTACTTCATAAGTAGGCTCATATGGACCATCTTTAATAACTAACCATACTTGCATGCTTTGTGATTGTATGAGGCTCTTCATCCGGTTCTTCCAAAATTATAGTGTTCATCGGTGAAGAGTGGAGGACGGATAATGGACATACCCTCGGGAAGGAGTTATGAGTTTTGGAAACTCACTTTGATATTTCAATCAAAATATATGGACCTTTAGCTCAAGATTGTTAGATCTTTGGTTTGAGCACTTGCTCTGATACCACTTGTAGGTCTATGTCAGGTCTTTATAAGGTCAGAGGGGGGTGAATGAGCCTTTTTTGTAGAATAAATAAACTTTAAAAAGTCTTAGTGTAGCGTGTTTGAGTATAATTTGGATGATGCAGTTATGACAATATAATGCAATAAATAAAGAGTTAAAGAAATCAAACACAAAGGATTTTATCTTGGTTCGGCCCTACCTACTCTAGTCCCCGGAGGTTCCTTCCTCTGAGCTTTTCCACTAGTGGATTCATTTTCAACTGGCAGTTATCAAGCCTTACAGCTTATCTCCAGATGCTAACCCCTTTCGAATGTAGGATATACCACTAGAAGCACCAACTCCTAGCTGAGTCCTTTAATCTTTAGTAGAATATACCACTTAGATTTCTACATCAAATCTAAGCTAAGTCCTATAGGGAGTTCCCACTCAAAGCACCAACTTTAAGTTGTATCCCAATCTCACTACTCACCCAAGTTGGAGATTCTTACTCTCTTATTTTCACAAAGGTTTTGGTTTTGGATTTCCTTAAGTTTATAACTCACTTAGGAATCCTTATAACAAATTTTGAATTGATTGATTCTTGGAGGGATTTGTAAATTGATTGAATGCTTGTTCTTTGTTACTTGTTTTTAAGAATCAAACAGCCAACCTTCTCATTTGGTGAAGTTTCCCTCTTATAGGCTTCTATCATAAATGTAGCCGTTGTGGGTTGTTGAGCTTACATTAAATCTTTAACCTTGATCAGGTTGTATGTGCCGTTAGGCTCAATTTTGACCCATTTGAATCCTTGGGATTGAGGCTGAAAAGTTATCAGTGATTGTTTTCCTTGGCTTTTTGTGACGCACCAACTTTTAGCCAGTCGGCCATTCCGTGTGCTCCACATGCCTTTTCCATTGGTCTAGGTTAAAAAGGTTATTACCTTTTTCTCTTTCTACTATCAGCTTTTGTCCTTTTCTTGGGAAGGGATATTTGATGACAGCTAAGACCAAATGGAGGGAAGGGAATTATTTTGAAATCATTCCCTTTGTCTTGAAATGGAATCTTCCGAATAGCTTCAGATTTATCTAATCCTTATATAGCTTCAATCAATCTGTCTTCCGGATGATGTTGTAGGAAGTTAGCAGTTTGTTTCCTTTGTAAACTCTAATGGATGCTAATCCACTTAGGCTTAGGTAAGAGTCTTTGCTTGAAAGCTTGTCTTGGATTTGACGAAAACTTGGTTGTCCGGATATAATAACTTAAGTCTTGTTGTACTTAGGTCCTATTACATTTAGTTATTCGGATAAGTTTTCCTTAGGTTTTTTTTACTTCAAACCTGATCTGGTCTGTTTTATGTTCTAGATCATTTTTTCCCACTAGGAGATAATTCTGAACCCTCTAAACAAACGGTATGCATGTATACTAAGGTAATGATTGGTTTTTACTGAAACTAATCCAAGACAAATTCTTTCTCTCTTTGTCAATTAAGCTAAGGGGCAATTTTTCTTTGTACCAATTAAATTGCTTCCTTTAAATTCAGATAATGAGATTTGCTTGCATAAAATTATTTGGAGAATTATATTTTGGTCGTCAGCTTGACAAAGTTTCAGGATAGTAGTGCCACTACCAAGAAAGAAAGCCACACCTTGGAATATAGTAATTCCATTGGATTCAGAACACAATTTCAATAATTATGCATATTGATGCAAAATATTGGGTGTCAGTTCATCGAAATACAAGTCTCGGTTATTTGAGGAATCAATTGGGAATAACACAATAGAGAAAAGATAAGTAAAATCTCCCATTTACATTTATATGTATGCTGTCGAACAATATTTTTGTGTTAAGCCAGAGAATTTTGATTCCATTCAAGATATATTTATATGCTTGATTTATTCATCCCTATTTGCCAAAACATGTAAATCATTCAGTTTGGCTTGCTTAATTATTGTTGATAATTAGTTAATTAATTATCTCGGATAGCTGGCTTAATATGCTTATATGACTAACCACTCAGACAAAGTCTTTTCTTTGTCAAGATAAACTTTCAGATTAACGGTGCTTTGATTGAGAAAAGGTCGCATGATAATATATTATCTAAGTTAATTACAAGCATGCGAGCGCCATAATTTATCTCTTAATAAGCACTTTTCACACTCTTTAATAATTGATGAGCATCATAAACACTTTTCATTCTAAGGCACAGTTATATCACATCATAAGTCAGCATTTTTAAAAGAAAAATGTGATTATGTTAGCGTAGCAGTTTTGTGATCGATAGTGCCCGGACGGCTTCTAGGATCGAAAAGAAATAACTGGTCTTGAGTGCATTTTATTATGAAAACACATTTTAACTTTTGTAGGTTGATTTATCGGATTATTAGTGAAAATGATTACATGGCAAATGGTGATTTTTGATTTATTTTTACAAGTTAAAAGAGAGTTATAGTTTCTGCTTAGGGGCGAGTACCCATACGGGTAGGATGGGACCCGTACGGCTACTGGGGAGGATCGGTATGGCTATAGGGGCCCTGTACGGGTCCTGTCTGGTCCCGGGCAGAAATGTAGCTTAATTTAGCAAGCATATTTATGAATGGGAAGCGAGATAAAAAAAATGGGATTTTCTTCCGTGTGAGTATAGAGCACCAATTTAATATTCCTAAGGATATAAGGTGCCAACAAGGCTCATTTAGGTTAGGACCAGACCCAAAACAGGAATAAAAGAACAAATATAATAGAAGAGATAGAGAATAATAATGAAATGACTGAGATGTGAGTCTTTTTGAAACTCAAGAGCGTACCGTTACGGCGTGAATCCACTTTGAGGCGATCCCTTTGCTGTAAGAGAGTCTAGCCAAAGTAGATGATGAAATGATGATTTTAAGACTATTTAGGCGAGTATTTGTGTGGACAAAACCTTCCCTAAATCCTAATAAACAAAGCTAGGAATGAATAAAATGTGGACAAAACCTCAAGGGATGGGCTTTCTCCCTATTTTATACCTCTTATACCTCAACTATACCCTTTTACAACTAGAAAAACTGCTAGAATTTGTATATCATATCTTTTCTCTATTGTATGTGTTATGTCTAAAAAGAGGTGAAGAAAGGCATGTATTTATAGGGGGAAATTAGGTCTAAACGGAATAAATCGCATTCATGACCTGATTTCTCCCAAAAATAGTATGAATTACCTTCCATAAAGCCTGAATAGGCAAGAATAGGACCCGTACAGGTCCCCTCCAGGCGTATGGGGGAAATGACCCATACGGGTCCACCGATGGATCTGTACCACCAAGCAGCACCTATATGGGACCCTAAGGGCAGACTAGGTCTCCAAACCTTGGCCAAACCCAACTGTATTGTAGTTGGAACACCTTTGATAGATAACACCTATAAAGGATTGCAGTATCTAGCTCTCATCATCATTTCATGAGAAGGATTATTAAAATCCAGTGCTCCCAGACTGCCCCTCATGGGATCTCTGCAGATACGGATCTGTATGATCTCACGATGTGAGTGAGGGCTTAGAAATCATATCTGAGGTGATGATATGGGTGAGTTTCTTTCTTGAGGCGAACGACTTTCCTTGCCAATGTGTATCCCTTTCTTGAGGCGGATGACTTTCCTTGCCAATGTGTATCCCTTTCTTGAGGCGGATGACTTTCCTTGCCAATGAGTATCCCTTTCTTGAACTGGATGACTTTCCTTTGCTGATGCCTATCCCTTTCTTAAGGCGGATGACTTTCCTTGGCTACTATGCATCCCTAGTGACTTTACTAGGAAAGGTGTGTGTATCCCTTTCTTAAGGCGGATCGAATTTCCTGACTGAGTGTGTATCCTTTTAATAAGGTGGATAACTCTACTCGTATCCCTTTCTTAAGGTTGATCGACTTTCTTGACTGATGGTGCTGTATCCTTTTCTTAAGGTGGATAGACTTTCCTAGCTGATGTATCCATTTCCTAAGGCGGATCAATTTTCCTGATTGATGTATTGCTTTCCTAAGGCGGATCGACTTTCCTGACTAATGTATCCCTTTCTTAAGATGGGTCAACTTTCTTGGCTGATGATTTTGAATGACCTATAAAAAAGACAACAATCAAACGCTGAGTTAGTTATTGTCTAAGTATACACATCTTGATTCTTGATTGACTTTGTGATGAACAAAAATATTTGCCCCTTCAATCAAGAATAAAGATGTGTGTATGGGGGTTGGCCCCTGAATAAGGTGTAAACTAAGTGCGAGAAATGTCAGGTTTGGCCCGATTGTTTTGGGATGGAATGCCCCTTAGAAGGGTGCCTCTCAAAGAATGCCCCTTGGAGGGCCTGATGATGGGGGGATGCCCCTAGATTAACTGATTCAGCTACTGGAGAATGGGGGATGCCCTTATATTGGCTGACTTCGTTGTTGGGGAGTGGGGGGATGCCCCATGGTTGACTTTGCCCTTGGTTGACTCCATTACTGGGGAGTAGAGTAATGTTCTTTGGTGAACACTTTTCTGCTAGGGAATTGTTTCCTTGCAAGACTCACTTGTTGGGGAAAATTTCCTATATCTGAGTGGGCCTGTATACAAAAATTATCCCTATTAGTGATCAATTCAAAAATGGCTTACCTTGATTCTTGATTGATTTTTGTGAAGATAAAAAAATTTTCCCCTTCAATCAAGGATCAAGATGAGCTAGGGGGTTTTGCCCCTAATTTACCTGAAATATAGAGTTTAGGATAAGTAGGGTTAGCCCCGAGTCTGGATTGGATTTGCCTATAGTGCTTCTATGAAGTTCTGATTTAAAACTGCTTTTTAATGGCAAAGAGGGAACCGTACGAGTGGGTTAGGACTCGTACAAGTGGGGTGGGACCCGTACGGGTCCTGGTTGAGGGGGTTTAAAACCTAAACAGACCCCTCTCATCCCGTGTTACACAAATCTTACCATATTATAAATTTTTGACGATTTTCTCCCAAAATTGATCGAAATGTATAAAAAGATCCCAAAGACCGGCCGCTTCTTAATTAGGCCCAAGGATTTACCCCGGATAGGCGATTTGGAACTCCGGGAATGCCCGGTTTTGGTCGGGTATGCTTTTTGTGATAGGGACTCATTTTTGGGACATACTCCCACTTCTGAAGTGCCTCTAACCCCTTCCCCTAACACCCACGCCTCCAAACTCCTGGTATTTTGCTTGATTCTCCATTTTTGAGTTTTTGAGTTTTTCGAAATTTCTCAATTTTTGGCATGATTTAGGGTGTTTTAGACCTTGAAATAGAGCCTGATACATGTAGCTTTAGCCTAGGATGCTTTAGGGATGGATTTGAAGAAGCTTTGGTTGAATTTAGATGAATTTTGGATTTTTGGGAAATTTTACGCGATGCCACTATTTGTAGGGGACCCCGTATGGGTGAGGGGGAACCCATATGGGTCCCATTTTTTGTACGGCAGCTATATACGGACCAGTACGAGGGGGGCCGACCCATACGGGTCTTGTCTCCAGAGATAGAATGCCTAATTCTTTGTTTTCTACAACTTTTCTCTGACTTTTAGCCTGTCTACTATATTCTAACCCGGTTGAGCTATGTTTTTGTCTTTGCAATTTCAGTACAAGACTGTGGGATCTTTGAGCCTTTACAGGAAGTGATATGAGGAGATTATTACCATGGGGGATAAAAAGCTTTTAGCCCGCATAGATTCTTTCGGGTTCAGTGACATTATTTAGGCCATCACTTAGGCTTCAAGGACACTTGCCCCGGGTGCTATTTTAGCTTAGTGGAGAGGTAGTCAGAGATGACTGATACTTTCCATCTACCGATTGAAGAGGTTACCGTCACTCCCTCTATATGTGTGCCTTGACGGGATTAGACTAGAGTAGGGACATCATCCATTTTGATGTCTACATCGCTAGATGGCTTTCCCGGCCTAAGGTGAAGGCCTATATAGAGAGATTACTTATCTATCCTGGAGGGATGGACAAGCTCAAGTACAGGGACTTGCATGGTTACAGGATCGGGCAGCCGCATCCCATTGCTGCGGATAGGAGGGATCAGTATGCCCGGTCTTTCCTATTAACATTTCTTACCACTGTCTTCTTCCCGGTCTACTCGAGCAACCTCAACTATGGTTTGCTCTCAGCTATCGAGGATCTTACCGCTATGCCTAGAAAGAATTTGTGTTGGGCCATCCTGGCACAGTTACACTATAGGCTAGATGTCAGAGTTTAAGGCCAGCAGTCTCAGCTCAAGATCTGCCATTTGATCCTGCTAATAATTCCCGTACTAATCTTATATGCTTTAACCTTTTATTCGAACTGTTTTGTGACTAATCTTTACTTTGTCTTACGAATTTAGGCCTTTGAGCATCGATTGATCCCTAGGCTAGGCTTGGCCATACAGCCCGAGACACCTCACATCATTTTCACTTGGATAGGGCCTTGGCAGGGTCAAGCCTTGACTATAGCGTAGTATAAGGAGTTCCTTTGCCAGCTGCTCTCTGATCGGGTAAACTTCTTTCATGTTAAACCTGTATCTTACATTTAAACAAACCATTTGTAGAAACTATATTTATGAGGTTGTGATACTTATAGTTTATTGAATTTGAGTAGGTCGTTCGAGACCCGTGAGAGGGGTTGGATATATATGGGGGCATTGAGTGGATGCGGGCTAGCGTGGATGACTATCGCTTTGTCCTGGAGTTGCCACTCTCCTTTGAGAGGTATTTCAGAGAGCGGATCCGAGGGTGGAGGAACAGTGCTTTAGTAAAGAGATCGATCCGTCCCCTGATCCTAATGGGGGTCTTCTAGTCACACCTGATGCCTAAGATGGATCAGGGGTTATACCTGATGGGTGAAGGAGTTCAAGTGTTATCAATAAGAGGCTCCTATACTAAATTCATTGATTCCTCGCTCCTTCCTCCTTGCCAGTGGATTCACTATAAGGACGTCCCCCTTGAGTTCCATTGGAGTGATAGTGATAGCGATGATGATGAGGGTGGACCGAGAGGCAACCATGAGGGTCCATCTATGGTTCGAAGTACAGAGGGCCCAGCTAGTTCTGCTACCCCTTCTTCTTAGATTTTTTCCCAATGTAGCCTTTCTGAATACCTTATTGCTCCTTGAAATTGATTGTGACTCTGAGTGTAACCTTTTATTGTTATAGCCTCTCGCTTCTATGCGGAAGAGGTCTATTGTTGGTGCCCCTAGTAAGCCTGAGCCACTGACAAAGTGGTTCTGCACTTTGGGGATCGTGAGAGAGGGAGTCATCCGAGCAGAGCTAGATACTTTCTTTCCACTCGTCGATCATTCAGGGAAGTGAGTTATCAAGGAGCTCGAGGATTCGGTCTAGCCCATTGGTTTTACCTCTTCTAGCTCCTCTCATGTAAGGAAATACCCACTTTAATCTTATCCTTTATAGTGACTACTTAGAATATCCCATTCTGATGTGACTTTCTCTTTCAAGTGACTGTATCTGAGGCTGAAAGGATTGCTAGGGGTTACTTATCTATTTGGGATCTATTATTAGGTTAGGATGCGCTACCTTCGGGAAGTTTCTTTTACTTGTAAAATTTAACAAACTATGTATGATGCATGCCATCACATTTATATATGTGTGATGATCTTATGATTTCTATTGCAGACTCTGCTTTCCATGGAGCACAGTAAGTCTGCTTAGGACTTGGATGCTTCTGAGGAGAGAGCTAGGTTCCTAGAGGGGCAACTACGAGCATCCAATGCTGAGGCTGACTAGGCTAAAGCAGACACTGCCCGGGTGAGGGCTGAGTTGAGATATTGCTGGGCTAGCTACCGCGGATGACCAAGGACAGACAAATACTGGAGCCGTCTGATTATATGTCCGAGGATGATCTTTCTTCCTACCGAGTGGCACCGATAGTGACCTAGAGGGGCGAAGCTGAGCAGGAGGTGGATCAGCATGCTAGAGGAGCTGATACTATAGTCGAGGGTGTTGCAATGACTAAGGACCATGTAATGATTAACATGGATGACCTATTGCCAGATACACAGGGCTGGACTATAGAGGATCGTCAGGGACAGGATCCCCCAGTAGCTTAGATTTGGTGCACTTTTATTTTCTTGACATTTAACACGTTTGGGCCCTCCGGGACTCACTTTGGTGTAAACTTGGATTGATACTTTTGACATTTACCTTTTTATGCATGCTGATTTTTCTTTTCCTGAACTGAGATCATTAAATATTGCCTCTTGCAGACCCGTATTACAGCTTGTTATAGCTAATAATGAGACCAACTTTGGCTGGTTTAAAATTAACACTTCTGGGGATACATGCCATCAAGTGATTTTATAGTGATGGTACTAAGTCCTAGGGATCTCAACTGTGAGCCGCAGTAATCACAAGTGATGTTCTAACTTTTACATAGGCCATTCGATGTGAGATGACATATCGAACATTTATTTTTACTTCTTTTTGTCCTGATTTTTTCCTGAACTATCCTTGACGGCTCAATTCAGCGGACTTTCTCTTTTGTCTTTGATTTAACTTTTGCCTGGACTGCCCTTTCAGGTTTTCAATCCAGCAAGCTTTTTCTTTCTTTTTCGTCTTAATTTTTGCATGGATCGCCCTTTCAAGTTTTCAATCCAGTGGACTGTCTTAATTTTTGACTAAATTTTCCTTAGCAGTTCACTCCAGTAGACTTTTTCTTTCTTTCTCTTTATCTTCTTGACTTCTACTAGGACCGCCTTCTCGGGTTTTCAATCCAACTAACGATTTTTGAATTTTGCATGGTCATTTCTTTTATTACCTATCAGTAATTTTATCTTTTGTTGGACAACATATGTGCAGTAAGGATAATAACAAAGATGCACAATACGTAAAGAAAAATTGATGTTTACACACTTGTGTTTATTTCATCTAAAGAAATGCATGCATTCATAAGACCAAACTTCTTAGCAAATTGTAACATGTTCATTAATGAGAATAATTTGAGTACGTAGGCAATGGTAACAATCCCCAATGGTTAACTCCTACTGCCTACTGGTCTTCTACAGATTTTCCAGAAAGCAACTAACATTTTTCTCTTGATGCCTTAACTTTTTCCTAACCCGACCTTTTCAGGTTTTCAACTTAGCGGGCTTTATTTGCGTTGAAGTACCTTAATTTTGCCTGACCGGTTTATGGAATACCAACCAGTGGGTTGCACCCCAATTTTTTCCCGAGCAGTAGAGGACCACTCGTCGGGTGATTTATTCTTTATTTCTTTTATTCTTTGTGCAGCTTTTTTATGATTTAATTCTTTTGACTTAGACATGATAACGCTTAAGCCTATCATGATTCACTGGATTCACAAACTCATTTCCATCCATGTCTATAAGCTTGATTCCTCCTTTGCCAAGGACTTTCTTAATTGCAAATGGTCCTTCCCAATTAGGCCTAAACTTTCCCCTAGCATTAGTGTTGACTTGGCATAGCTGTTTAAGAACCAGATCTCCTGCTTTAAGAGGTTATTTTAGGTATCTGACTCTGTTGTTGTAAGCTCGAGCCATGCGCTACTAGTACATCTATAGGTGGTCAAGTGCCTTGAGGCGCTTCTCATCTATTGCATTCAACTGCTCATACCTAGCCCTAGCCCAATCTGACACTTTTAGTCGAGCTTCGAGTGCCACTTGTAAAGATCTTACTTTTGTTTCGATGGTCAACATGGCTTCCATTCCATATACCAAGGAGAAAGGTGTCTGGTTAGTGGGAGTTTATATACTGGTTCTGTACCCCTAAACTGTAAATGGAAGTTTATCAGGCCAATCCCTGTAGGTGGCCACTGTCTTGGACAAGATTTTCTTGATTGACTTATTGGCGGCCTCAACCTCCCCATTAAATTATGGCCTATATGGAGAAGATCTGTGATGTTCGATATTGAACTTCACAAATAATTCCGTCGTGACCCCTTGAAATTAAACCCCATTATCGGATACCACATGGTGTAATGCTTCTCTATGAATTTGGCCATTTTCTTAGTGGTGACACTAGTGTAAGATTCGGCCTCCACCCATTTTGAAAAATAATCAACTACGACTATGATTAATCGATGCCCATTGGTTGATGATGGCCAAATTACACTGATTATATCTATCCCCCATGCTGAGTAAGGCCAAGGAGTAGATAAATTATGAAGTTCGAATGGGGTAAATGTTGAATATCCCCATGAATTTAGCATTCATGACATTTCCTGACCTTATCCACGCAGTCGACATTCATTGTGGTCCAGAAGTATCCCATTCTCTGAATCTTCCTAGCAAAAGCCATCCCATTCATATGCGGGCCGCAATCCCTAATGTGCACCTGGATCATTACCCTTTCTACCTTTTCTTCTGTTAAACATCTCAACAATAAACCTTTTGCTGTCCTTTTGAAGAGATCCTCATCAACTAGTCTAAATCGCGATGCCAATCTCTTGAGGGTCACGTGATCTGAGCTTGATAACCCTCCGGGAAATTATACTTCTTTCAAAAATTTCTTAATGTTATCGTACCAACAAGCCTTTTGTTCTTCTACATTCAAAACTTAGACCTTTTCATGAAATGGGGAACGAGCCGTTACTATTACTAGCGGACGAATTGGTTGAGCCTCTTCTCCCTCCCACATTGAGGCCAAGGTAGCCAAAGAGTTGGCCATCTAATTTGCATCCCTTGATATATATTGGGAGAAGCATTGATTGAACTGTATAGATAAATCCCAGATTCCTTCCACATATGGCCTAAGTGCTCTTCTTTGATCTCCCACTCCCCTACAACATGCTTTATTATGAACGCAAAATCTCCCATCACCCTAGCTTCGTTTACCACTATTTTTAAAAGGGTATCAATAGGCAGGCCTCATATTTGGCCCCATTTTTGGTGACTGGGAATTCCAATTGTTTTCTTAGTGGGATAACCTCACCTTGAGGTGTAATGATGATTACCCTAAGACCAGCACCTTTTTTATTCATAGCCCCGTCGAAATACATGATCCATTTGGCCTTCTCTACTTCCACTGCTCCTAACTCCTCATCGGGAAAATCTAGATTTTCAACATAATCAAACTCTATGGGTTGACTCTACTCTCCCTTTAATGACCTTCTTTGTGACATACTCGACATTAAACTCAGATAGTAATAGAAGCCAACGAGAAAGTTTCCATGTGAAAGTGGGGGATTGACAAAGATACTTCATTGGATCTACTTTGGCTACTGCTTGAATTTTATAGGACTGGAAGTAATGCCTCAACTTCTTGGCTGACCATACCATTTTCGTGCACGTCTTCTCTACAACTATATATTTTGTCTCATACTCCAACAACTTTTTACTCAAGTAGTAAATAGCATGCTCACTCTTATCATCTTATTCTTGGACCAATATAGCACCTACAGATGACTCCTCTATGGCTAAATAGAGAATCAGCGACTTACCAGGCATCGAGGGTTTCAAGATTGAGGGGCTCATGAGATAAGCCTTTATCTTATCAAATGCTATCTGACACTACTTATTCCACTCTATTGATAGTTTCTTTCTCAACAACTTAAAGATTAGCTCACACATTATCGTTAACTTGGTGATAAAATGACTCACATACTGAAGCGATCTAAGGAATGACTTGACTTCCCTTTTAGTTCCAGGAATAAGCATTTCTTGAATAGCTTTAACTTTGTCAGGGTCAACCTCGATCCCTCGTTGACTAATGATGTAGCCTAGGAGCTTCCCGGAAGTCACCCCAAACACACACTTCTTTGAATTCAAATGCAGGTTGTATTTCTTAATTCTCGTCAAGAACTTTTCCAAAATCTCAGGGTGCCCTTCCCTCTTGTTTGACTTTACTAACATGTCATCTACATAAACCTTAACCTCTTTATGGAGCATGTCATGTAGTAAGGCTATCACGGCTATTTGATAAGTTACCCCCACATTCTTCAACTCAAAAGGCATTACCTTATAACAATTCCCCCCATTCTGTGATGGAAGTTGTCTTGACCTTATCGATGATGTCCATTAGGATTTAATTGTACCCAGAAAACTCATCTAAGAATGAGTACATTACAGCTCTAGCGGCCCTGTCTACCAGTACATCGATGTATGGAAATGGGAAATCATCTTTCGGGGAGGCCCTGTTTAAATCGCGAAATTTGACATAAATTTTGACTCTTCCATCCTTCTTAGGGACTAGGACAATGTTTGGTAACCATGTCGGATACTTAATTACCTTAATGAACTTAGCTTCTAATAATCTAGTAACTTTAGTTTTGATTTTATTGACCCATTCTGGATGTAATCTTCTTAACTTTTGTTTGACTGGTTTGAACTTGGGATCGGTTGGGATACGATGCTCGGCAATTTGGCGATCTACCCTAGGCATGTCCTCATAGGACCAAGAAAAAGCTTTAACATGTTTTCTAAGAACTTTTATCATCTCTCTTTTTTTGATAGGGGTTAAGTCATTGGATATAGTTACCATTTTTGGAGTGTCCTTACTACCGAAATTAATGTCATACAATGAAATGCCATGAATGCTAAAAATGTTATGCATATGGTCAGATGAATGCATGGTGCCGCTAGGCGAAACATCAAACAAGTAAGCAAAATCACTATTATTATCATTAGGATCCCCGAAGGCTACATCTTTTTTATTACATATGATTGCATTGTCAATCTCCACAAGCAGAGGGTCTTCTTGGTCATTCATCAGGATATGAGTCAGGTCGCGATCCAGATCTTGCAATTATTTCTTGGTCAATACGTCATCCTCGATTTCTCTTGTAACTTAGGCCAGGTTCTTCAAGGCTTCCTAAATAGGGGTCTTCTTCTTATCCCCCCAACCATAATGTAGTGTATATTGAAGTAGTGAGGGTATTAATATCTTTGTCCACTTCAATCTTTGATGGCTCATTGTCCTCCATTTTCTTGAAGCATTTTTCTATTTCTATGGCAACTTCATAACTCTCAGGAATGGTCTTGTATGCTTCCTTGAATACTATGTTGCGGAGGTAGGGAGATAGTCCAAAGATGAACCAACCATCTAATTCCTTCTCATGAGGTTTTCTTCTAAGTGCTACCAGGACTGTTAACCATCTCTAGAAATAGTCATGGACAGGTTCCCCACTCCATTGCTTGATAGCTATAAGATCTAATATGGACGGTTCTTCCCTTGCTTTCTTGGCTTCTAGTATGTGCTTCCATACCTCATCTTCCTCTAACCTTGAGTAAATCATAGCTATTCCTTCTCCTCTTCACTTGGGTTCACAAAGCTTCCCTATGTCAATTAGTACCGTGATAGCTTTAAGAAGGTCTTCACATGCTTTAGTCGGGTGACCAGAGCTGACATGATACACACAGAAATTTCCCTTTTCTTTAGGCTTTGGTTGAACATATGGTCGGAGGTGATCAATCAATCCCTACTTTTTTAGCTTTTTAAAGAGCTTCAATAAAGGAGTTTCCCAAGGTGGGATGTCATCGAGAGTCATAGGGTGAATCCTTTGATTGTGAACCATACCATAAGGTAAACCCGTAAAATAAGGGAGAGTTGTCCCCTTTGGCATGACCACAAAGTTGGGAAACTGACTTGGATCCTTATTGCAGTGAACTTGTAACATGGCCTTTTGATGAAGTAGGTGAGACCCATTACTAGCTGCGAGGAGCGTTGGGTTTGCTGGCTGAACAAACCGACCGAATTGAGCCATAAGATGAACTGGGAGTGAGGAAGTTTGCCGTATCTTGAACTGAGGTAGTAACCAAAAGATCAGTCCATGCATGGGATGGGGTATGCATGAACGATCCATCACAATGCATGGTAGGGTTAATTATAAGGGAATGTATCACAACACATGCAAAGTGATCGATTCCGTCCTTATTTCTCCCACTAATTCTGAGGGTATTCTTCCTTAGTCTAATCTCACACAAAATTAGGGGCACCTAGAAGGTAAAATTCTAAGGCTTTCAATAAGAACGGTGTAGGGACATGTCGAAAGTTTATGTAGAAGGTTCCTATTGCATCAAGCCTCTTTGGGAGGGAGATGGCAATGAGTGCTCCACTCTTGGGGTGTACCCATACTCTAAGCGGGTATGGGTGGCACCTTCGTGAGTTTCACTGAATAATAGGGTACCTTAACTTAGTGCTAGAAGAAGAGCACATCTAGCTAGAGAAAGAAGGAGGTGAGAATTATTTGGCAATCTAATATTCCTCGAAATAATTTTAAGCAAGCAAATCTCATTACCTTAGTATCTCGTTTGCTTGCTTAAAATTATTTAGGAGACTTAAATTTTGGTTGTCAGCTTGACAAAGTTTCAGGACAGTAGTGCCACTACCAAGAAAGAAAGCCACACCTTGGAATATAGTAATTCCATTGGATTCAGAACACAATTTCAACAATTATGCATGTTGATGCAAAATATTGGGTGTCAGTTCCTCGAAACACAAGTCTTGGTTATTTGAGGAATCAATTGGGAATAACAAAATAGAGAAAAGATAAGTAAAATCTCCTATTTACATTTATATGTAAGCTGTCGAATAATATTGTCGTGTTCAGCCAGAGAATTTCGATTCCATTCAAGATATATTTATATGCTTGATTTATTCATCCCTATTTGCCAAAACATGTAAATCATTCAGTTTGCCTTGCTTAATTATTGTTGATAAATAGTTAATTAATTATCTCGGATAGTTGGCTTAATATGCTTATATGACTAACCACTCAGATAAAGTCTTTTCTTTGTCAAGATAAACTTTTAGGTTAACGATGCTTTGATTGAGAAAAGGCCGCATGATAATATATTATCTAAGTTAATTACCAGCATGCGAGTGCCATAATTTATCTCTTAATAAGCACTTTTCACACTCTTTAATAATTGATAAGCATCATAAGCACTTTTCATACTAAGGCACGGTTTATATCACATCATAAGTCAACACTTTTAAAAGAAAAATGTGATTATGTTAGCGTGGCAGTTTTGCGATCGATAGTACCCTAACGACTTCTAGGATCGAAAAGAAATAACAGGTCTTGAGTGCATTTTGTTATGAAAACACATTTTGACTTTTGTTGGTTGATTTATCGGATTATTAGTGAAAATGATCGCATGGTAAATGGTGATTTTTGATTTATTTTTACCAGTTAAAAGAGAGTTATAGTTTTTGCTTAGGGGCGAGTACCCATACGGGTAGGATGGGACCAGTACCGCCACTGGGGAGGATCAGTACGGGTATGGGGGCCCCGTACGGGTCCTGTCTGGTCCCGGGCAGAAACTCAACTTAATTTAGCAAGCAGATTTATGAAGGGGAAGTGATATAAAAAATGGGATTTCCTTTCGTGTGAGTATAGAGCACCAATTTAATATTCCTAAGGATATAAGGTGCCAACAAGGCTCATTTAGGTTAGGACCAGACCCAAAATAGGAATAAAAGAACAAATATAATAGAAGAGACAGAGAATAATAATGAAATGACTCAGATGTGAGTCTCTTTGAAACCCAAGAGCATACCTTTATGGCGTGAATCCACTTTGAGGCGATCCCTTTGCTGTAAGAGAGTCTAGCCAAAGTAGATGATGAAATGATGGTTTTAGGACTATTTAGGCGAGTATTTGTGTGGACAAAACCTTCCCAAAATCCTAATAAAAAAAGCTAGGAATGAATAAAATGTGCACAAAAACTCAGGGGATGGGCTTTCTCCCTATTTTATACCTCCTATACCACAACTATACCCTTTTATAACTAGAAAAACTGCTAGAATTTGTATATCATATCTTTTCTCCTATTATATGTGTTATGTCTGAAAAGAGGTGAAGAAAGGCATGTATTTATAGGGGGGAAATTAGGTCTGAACGGAATAAATTACATTCATGACCTAATTTCTCCCAAAAATAGTATGAATTACCTTCCATAAAGCCTAAATAGGCAATAAAAGGACCTGTACAGGGTCCCCTCTAGGCGTATAGGGGAAATGACTCGTACGGGGTCCATCGATGGATCTATACCACCAAGCGGCACCTATACGCGTCCCTAAAGGCAGACTAGGACTCCAAACCTTGGCCAAACTCAACTTTGTTGCAGTTGGAACACCTCTGATGGATAACATCTGTAAAGGATTGCAGTATCTAGCTCTCATCATCATTTTATGAGAAGGATCATTAAAATCCAGTGCTCCTAGACTGCCTCTCATGGGATCCCTGCAGATACGGATCTGTATGATCTCACGATGTGAGGGAGGGCTTGGAAATTGTATCTGAGGTGATGACATGGGTGAGTTTCTTTCTTAAGGAGAACGACTTTCCTTGCCAATGTGTATCCCTTTCTTGAGGCGGATGACTTTCCTTGCCAATGTGTATCCCTTTCTTGAGGCAGTTGACTTTCCTTGCCAATGAGTATCCCTTTCTTGAGCTGGATGACTTTCCTTTGTTGATGCCTATCCCTTTCTTGAGGCGGATGACTTTCCTTGGCTACTATACATCCCTAGTGACTCTACTAGGAAAGGTGTATGGATCCCTTTCTTAAGGCGGATCGAATTTCCTGACTGGTGGTGTATCCTTTTAATAAGGCGGATAACTCTACTCGTATCCCATTTTTAAAGCGGATCGACTTTCCTGACTGATGGTGGTGTATCCTTTTCTTAAGGTGGATCGACTTTCCTAGCTGATGTATCCATTTCCTAAGGCGGATCAATTTTCCTAACTGATGTATTGCTTTCCTAAGGTGGATCGACTTTCCTAACTAATGTATCCCTTTCTTAAGGTGGGTCGACTTTCCTGGCTGATGATTTTTAATGACCTATAAAAAGACAACAATCAAATGCCGAGTTAGTTATTGTCTAAGTATACACATCTTGATTCTTGATTGACTTTGTGATGAACAAAAATATTTGCCCCTTCAATCAAGAATAAAGATGTGTGGATGGGGGTTGGCCCCTGAATAAGCTATAAACTAAGTGTGAGAAATGTCGGGTTTGGCCCAATTGTTTTGGGATGGAATGCCCCTTAGAAGGGTGCCTCTCAAAGGATGCCCCTTGGAGGGCCTGACGATGGTAGTGATGCCCCTAGATTAACTAATTCAGCTACTAGGGAATGGGGGGATGCCCCTGTATTGGCTGACTCCATTGTTGGGGAGTGGGGGGATGCCCCATGGTTGACTCCGCTGTTAGGGAATGGGGGGATGCTCCTTGGTTGACTCCGCTATTGGGGAGTAGAGTAATGTTCTTTGGTGAACTCTATTCTGCTAGGGAATTGTTTCCTTGTAAGACTCACTTGTTGGGGAAAATTTCCTATATCTGAATGGGCCTGTATACAAAAATTATCCCTGTTAGTGATCAATTCAAAAATGGCTTACCTTGATTCTTAATTGACTTTCGTGTAGATAAAAAGTTTTGCCCCTTCAATCAAGGATCAAGATGAGCTAGGGGGTTTTACCCCCAATTTAACTGAAATACAGAATTTAGGACAAGTAGGGTTGGCCCTGAGTCTGGATTGAATGTGCCTCTGGTGCTTCTATGAAGCTCTAATTTGAAATTGCTTTCTAATGTCAAAGAGGGACCCATACCGGTGGGTTAGGACTCATACGGGTGGGGTAGGACCCATGCGGGTCCTAGTCGAGGGGGTTTAAAACCTAAACAGACCCCCCTCATATCCCGCATTACACAAATCTTCCCATATTACAAATTTTTGATGATTTTCTCCCAAAATCAATCAAAATGTATAAAAAGATCCCATAGAACCACTGCTTCTTGATTAGGCCTAAGGATTTGCCCCGGGTAGGCGATTTGGAGCTCCGGGAATGCCCGATTTTGGTCAGGTATGCTTTTTAGAGAGGGACTCATTTTTGGGACTTACTCCCACTTCTGAAGTGCCTCTGATCCCTTCCCCTAACACCCATGCCTCTAAACTCCTGGTATTTCGCTTGATTCTCCATTTTTTCATTTTTGAGTTTTTCAAAATTTCTCGATTTTTGGCATGATTTAGGGTGTTTTAGACCTTAAAATAGTGCCTGATACATGTAACTTTAGCCTAGGATGCTTTAAGGATGGATTTGAAGGAGCTTTGGTTGAATTTAGATGAATTTTGGATTTCTGGGAAATTTTACACGATGCCACTATTTGCAGGGGACCCGTACGGGGTGAGGGGGGACCCTATAGGTCCCATTTTTTGTATAAGAGCTGCATATGGACCAGTACGGGTGGGGTCGACCCATACAGGTCCTGTCTCTAAAGACAGAATGCCTAATTCTTTATCTTCTGTAACTTTTCTCTGACTTTTGACCTGTCTACTATATTCTAACCCAGTTGAGCTATGTTTTTATCTTTGCAAGAAGCCATATGAGGAGATTATTACCACGGGGGATAATAAGCTATTAGCCCACATAGATTCTTTTGGGTTCAGTGACATCATCAGGGCCATCCCTCAGGCTTCAAAGACACTTGCCTCGGGTGTTATTCAAGCTCTAGTAGAGAGGTAGTTGGAAATGACCCATACTTTCCATCTACCGATCGGAGAGGTTACCGTCACTCCCTCAGATATGTGTGCCTTGATGGGATTAGACTGGAGTGGGGACATCATCCATTTTGATGTCTACATCGATAGATGGCTTTCCCGGCCTAAGGTGATGGCCTATATAGAGAGATTACTTATCCGTCCTGAAGGGATGGACAAGCTCAAGTATGGGGAGTTGTATGGTTATAGGATTGGGCAGCCGCATCCCGTTGCTGTGGATAGAAGGGATCAGTATGCCCGATCTTTCCTACTAACATTTCTTACCACTGTCTTCTTCCCGGTCTACTCGAGCAACCTCAACTATGGTTTACTCTCACCTATCGAGGATCTTACCACTATGCCCAGAAAGAATTTGTATCATGCCATCCTGGCACAGTTGCATTATGGGCTAAATGTTAGAGTTCGAGGCCAGCAGTTTAAGCTTAAGATCTGCCATCTGATCCTACTGATAATTCCCGTACTAATCTTTTATGCTTTAACCTTTTATTCTTACTGTGTTGCGGCTAATCTTTACTTTGTCTTACTAATTTAGGCCTTCAAGCATCGACTGATCCCTAGGCCAGGCTTGCCCATGCAGCCCGAGACACCTCACATCATTTTCACGTGGATGGGGCCTTGGTAGGGTTAAGCCTTGACTATAGCGTAGTATAGGGAGTTCCTTCGCTAGCTGCTCTCTAATCGGGTAAACTTCTTTCATGTTAAACCTGTATCTTACGTTTAAACAAACCATTAGTAAAAACTATATTTATGAGGTTGTGATACTTACAGTTTATCGAATTTGTGCAGGTTGTTTGAGACCCGTGGGAGGGGTTGTATATATATGGGGCCATTGAGCGGATGCGGGCTGGCGTGGATGACTGCCGCTTTGTCCTGGAGTCACCACTCTCCTTTGAGTGGTATTTCAGAGAGTGGGTCTGAGGATGGAGGACCAGTGCTTCAGTAGAGAGACCGATCCCTCCCCCTATCCTAATGGGAGACTTCTGGTCACACATGATGCCCGAGACGGATCAGGGGTTATACCTGATGGGTGAAGGAGTTCAAGTGTTATTAATAAGAGGCTCCTATACTGAGTTCATTGATTCCTCGCTCCTTCCTCCTTGTGAGTGGATACACTACAAGGACGTCCCCCTTAAGTTCCATTGGAGTGATAGTGATAGCGATGATGATGACGATGATGACGTGGGTGGACCGAGAGGCAACCGTGGGGGTCCATCTATAGTTCAAAGTACAGAGGGCCTAACTAGGTCTGCTAACCCTTCTTCTTAGATTTCTTCCTAACTTAGCCTTTGTGAATACCTTATTGCTTCTTGAAATTGTTTGTGACTCTGAGTGTAACCTTTTATTGTTATAGCCTCTCGCTTCTATGCGGAAGAGGTCTACTGTTGCTGCCCCTAGTGAGGCTGAGCCGTTGACAAAGCGGTCCTGCACTTCGGGGATCCTGAGAGAGGGAGTCCTTTAAGTAGAGCCAGATACTTTCTTCCTACTCATCGAACATTCAGGGAAGCGAGTTATCAAGGAGCTCGAAGAGTCGGTCTAGCCCATTGGTTTTACCCCTTCTAGCTCCTCTCCTTTAATCTTATCCTTTACAGTGACTACTTAGAATATCCCATTCTGATGTGACTTTCTCTTTCAAGTGACCGTATCTGAGGCTGAGAGGATTGCTAGGGGTTACTTCTCTATTTGGGATCTATTATTAGGTTAGGATACGCTAGCCTCGGTAAGTTTCTTTTACCTGTAAAATTTAACAAACTATGTATGATGCATGCCATCACATTTATATATGTGTACTGATCTTATGATTTCTATTGCAGACTCTAATTTCCATGGAGCATAATAAGTCTGCTTAGGACTTGGATGCTTTTGAGGAGAGAGCTAGGTTCCTGGAGGGGCAACTACGAGCATCCAATGCTGAGGCTGACTAGGCTAGAGCAGAGACTGCCCGGGCGAGGGCTGAGTTGATATGTTGCTGGGCCAGCTAGTGCGGATGACCAAGGATAGAAAGATTATGGAGCCGTCTAATTCTGTGTCCAAGAATGATCTTTCTTCCTACCGAGTGGCACCGACAATGACCTAGAGGGGCAGAGCTGAGCAGGAGGTGGATCAGCATGCTAGAGAGGTCGATACTGTAGCCGGGGGTGTTGTAGTGACTGAGGACCTTATGATGATTAACATGGATGACCTATTGGCGGATACATAGGGCTGGACTATAGAGGATCGTCAAGGATAGGATCCCCCAGTAGCTTAGATTGTGGTGCACTTTTATTTTCTTGACATTTGACACATTTGGGTCCTCCCTGACTCACTTTGGTGTAAACTAGGATTGATACTTTTGACATTTACCTTTTTATGCATGCTGATTTTTCTTTTCCTGAACTGAGATCATTGAATATTGCCTCTTGTAGACCCATATTACTGCTTGGTATAGCTAACAATGAGACCAAGTTTGGCTGGTTTAAAATTAACACTTCTGGGGATACGTGCCATCAAGTGATTTTATAGTGAGGGGACTAAGTCCTAGGGATCTCAACTGTGAGCCGCAGTAATCACAAGTGATGTTCTAACTTTTGCATAGGCCATTCGATGGGAGATGACCTATTGAACATTTATTTTTACTTCTTTTTGTCCTGATTTTTGCCTGAACTATCCTTGACGGCTCAATTCAGCGGACTTTCTCTTTTGTCTTTGATTTAACTTTAGCTTGGACTGCCATTTCAGGTTTCCAATCCAGCAAGCTTTTTCTTTCTTTTTTGTCTTAATTTTTGCCTGGATCGCCCTTTCGGGTTTTCAATCAAGCGGACTGTATTAATATTTGACTGAATTTTCCTTGGCAGTTCAATCCAGTAGACTTTTTCTTTCTTTCTCTCTTTCTTCTTGACTTTTGCTTAGACCGCCCTCTCGGGTTTTCGATCCAGCTGACAATTTTCGAATTTTGCATGGTGATTTCTTTTCTGACCTATCAGTATTTTTATCTTTTATTGGACAACATATGTGCAGTGAGGATAATAACAAAGATGCACAACACGTAGAGAAAAATTTATGTTTACACACCTGCGTTTATTTCATCTAAAGAAATGCATGCATTCATAAGACCAAAATTCTTAGCAAATAGTAACATGTTCATTGGTGAGATTAATTTAAGTACGTAGGCAATGGTAACAATTCCCAATGGTTAACTCCTACTGCCTACTAGTCTTCTACAGATTTTTCAGAAAGCAACTAACATTTTTCTCTCGATGCCCTAACTTTTTCCTAAGCCGCCCTTTTCAGGTTTTCGACTTAGCGGGCTTTATTTGCTTTGGAGTACCCTAATTTTTGCCTGACCAGTTTATGGAATACCAGGGTTGCACCCCAATCTTTTCCCGAGGAGTAGAGGACCACTCGTCGGGTGATTTATTCTTTATTTCTTTTATTCTTTGTGCAGCTTTTTTATGATTTAATTCGTTTGACTTAGACATGATAATGCTTAAGCCTATCTTGATTCACTGGATTCACGAACTCATTTCCATCCATGTCTATAAGCTTCATTCCTCCTTTGCCAAGGACTTTCTTAACTACAAATGGTCCTTCACAATTAGGCCTGAACTTTCCCCTAGCATCAGTATTGACTTGGCATAGCTGTTTAAGAACCAGATCACCCTCTTTAAGAGGTTGTTTTGGGTATCTGACTCTGTTGATGTAAGCTCAAGCCATACACTTCCGGTACATCTATAGGTGGTCAAGTGCCTTGAGTCGCTTCTCATCTATTGCATTCAACTGCTCATACCTAGCCCTAGTGCAATCTGACTCTTTTAGTCAAGCTTCGAGTGCCACTTGTAAAGATCTTACTTTTGTTTCGATAGTCAACATGGCTTCCATTCCATATACCAAGGAGAAAAGTTTCTAGTTAGTGGGAGTTCTTATACTGGTTATGTACCCCCAAACTGTAAATGGAAGTTTACTAGCCCAATCCCTGTAGGTGGCTACTGTCTTAGACAAGATTTTCTTGATTGACTTATTGGCGGCCTCAACCTCCCCATTAGATTGTGGCCTATATGGAGAAGATCTGTGATGTTTGATGTTGAACTTCTCAAATAATTCCATCGTGACCCCTTAAAATTAAACCCTATTACTGGATACCACATGGTGTGGGACCCCATATCGAGCAAAAATATGCTTCTCTATGAATTTGGCCATTTTCTTAGTGGTGACACTAGTGTAAGATTCGGCCTCCACCTATTTTGAAAAATATTCAACTACTACTATGATGATTCGATGCCCATTGGTTGATGATGGTGAAATTTCACCGATTATATCTATCCCCCATGCCAAGAAAGGCCAAGGAGTAGATAAATTGTGAAGTTCGAATGGGGTAAATGTTGAATATCCCCATGAATTTGGCATTCATGACATTTCCTGACCTTATCCATATAGTCGGCTTTCATTGTGGTCCAGAAGTATCCCATTCTCTGAATCTTCCTAGAAAAAGCCATCCCATTCATATGCGGGCCGCAATCCCTAATATGCACCTGGGTCATTACCCTTTCTACCTCTTCTTCTGTTAAACATCTCAGCAATAAACCTTCATCCGTCCCCTCTTTAACTAGTCTAAATCGTGATGCCAATCTCTTTAGGGTCACGTGATCTGAGCTTGAAAGCCCTCCGAGACATTATCCTTCTTTCAAAAATTTCTTAATGTTATCATACCAACAAGCCTTTTGTTCTTCTACATTCAAAACTCAGACCTTTTCATGAAATGGGGAACGAGCCGTTTCTATTACTAGTGGACGAATTGATTGAGCCTCTTCTCCCTCGCACATTATGGCCAAGGTAGCCAAAGAGCCGGCCATCTAATTTTCATCCCTCAGTTGACATTAGGAGAAGCATTGATTGAACTATACAGACAAATCCCAGATTCCTTCCACGTACGGCCTAAGTGCTCTTTTTTGATCTCCCACTCCCCTACAACATGCTTTATTGCAAACACAGAATCTTCCATCACCCTGGCTTCCTTTCCCCTATTTTTAAAAGGGTATTAAGACCAAATAGGCAAGCTTCATATTTGGCCCCATTATTAGTGATTGGGAATTCCAATTATTTTCTTAGTGGGATAACCTCACTTTGAGGTGTAATGATGATTACCCTGAGACCAGCACCTTTTCAATTCATAGCCCCGTCAAAATACATGATCCATATGGCCTTCTTTACTTCCACTGCTGCTAACTCCTCATTGGGAAAATCTAGATTTTCAACATAATCAAACTCTATGGGTTGACTTGCCAAAAATTCAGCCACTACTCTCCCCTTAATGACCTTCTTTGTGACATACTCGATATCAAACTCAGACGGTAATAAAAGCCAATGAGAAAGTTTCCATGCCGATGTGGGGGATTGACAAATATACTTCATTGGATCTACTTTTGCCACTGCTTGAATTTTATAAGACTAGAAGTAATGCCTCAACTTCTTGGTTATCCATACCATTGCCGTGCACGTCTTCTCTACAATTGTATATTTTGTCTTATACTCCAACAACTTTTTACTCAAGTAGTAGATAGCACGCTCACTCTTATCATCTTATTCCTGGACCAACATCGCACCTACAGATGACTCCTCTATGGCTAAATAGAGAATCAGCGACTTACCAAGCATCGAGGCTTTCAAGATTGGGGGGCTCATAAGATAAGCTTTTATCTTATCAAATGTTATCTGACACTACTTGTTCCACTCTATTGATTGTTTCTTTCACAATAACTTAAATATTGGCTCACACGTTGTCGTTAACTTGGCGATAAAACGACTCACTTACTGAAGTGATCTAAGTAAAGACTTGAATTCCCTTTCAGTTCTAAGAATAGGCATTTCCTGAATAACTTTAACTTTGTCAGGGTCAACCTCGATCCCTCGTTGACTGATGATATGGCCTAGGAGCTTCCCAAAAGTCACCCCAAACACACACTTCTTCAAATTCAAACACAGGTTGTATTTCTCAATTCTCGTCAAGAACTTTTCCAAAATCTCAGGGTGCTCTTCCCTTGTATTTGACTTTACTAACATGTCATCTACATAAACCTTAACCTCTTTATGGATCATGTCATGTAGTAAGGCTATCACGGCTATTTGATAAGTTGCCCCCACATTCTTCAACTCGAAAGGCATTACCTTATAACAATTCCCCCCATTCTGTGATGGAAGTTGTCTTGACCTTGTCGATGATGTCCATTAGGATCTGATTGTACCTAGAAAACCCATCTAAGATTGAGTACATTGCAGCTCTAGCGGCACTATCTACCAGTACATCGATGTATGGCAATGGGAAATCATCTTTCGGGGAGGCCCAATTTAATTCACGAAATTTGACACAAATTTTGACTCTTTCATCCTTCTTAGGAACTGGGACGATGTTTGGTAACCATGTCGGATACTTAATTACCTTAATGAACTTAGCTTCTAATAATCTAGTAACTTTAGTTTTGATTTTATTGGCCCATTCTGGATGCAATCTTCTTAACTTTTTTTTGACTGGTTTGAACCTGGGATCTGTTGGGATACGATGCTCGGCAATTTGGTGATCTACCCTAGGCTTGTCCTCGTAGGACCAAGCCAAAGCTTTAACATGTTTTCTAAGCACTTTTATCATCTCTCTTTTTTTGATAGGGGTTAAGTCATTGGATATAGTTACCATTTTTGGAGTGTCCTTAATACCCAAATTAATGTCATGCAATGAAACGTCATGCAATGAAATGCCATAAATGCTAAAAATGTTATGCGTATAGTCAGATGAATGCATGGTGCCGCTAGGCGAAATCACTATTGTTATCATTAGGATCCCAGATGGCTACATCATTTTTATTACATATGATTGCATTGTCATCCTCCACAAGTGGAGGGTCTTCTTGGTCATTCATCAGGATATGAGTTAGGTCGCGATCCAGATCTTGCAATTATTTCTCAGTCAACACATCATCCATGGTTTCTCTTTTGACGTGGGCCAGGTTCTTCAAGGCTTCCTAAATAGGTGTCTTCTTCTTATCCCCCCAACCATAATTTGGTGTATATTGAAGTAGTGAGGGAATTGATATCTTTGTCAACTTCAATCTTTGATGGGTCATTGTCCTCCATTTTTCTTGAAGCATTTTTCTATTTCTATAGCAACTTCATAACTCTTAGGAATGGTCTTGTATGCTTCCATGAATACTATCTTGCGGAGGTGGGGAGATAGTCCAAAGATGAATCAATCATCTAATTCCTTCTTATGAGGTTTTCTTCTAAGTGCTACCAGGACTGTTAACCATCTCTAGAAATAGTCATGGACAGGTTCCCCACTCCATTGCTTGATAGCTATAAGATCTAATATGGATGGTTCTTCCCTTGCTTTCTTGGCTTCCAGTATGTGTTTCCATACCTTGTCTTCCTCTAACCCTTAGTAAATCATAGCTATTCCTTCTCCTCTTTGCTTGGGTTCACAAACCTTCCCTGTGTCAATTAGTACTATGATAGCTTTGAGGAGGTCTTCACATGCTTTAGTCGGGTGACCAAAGCTAACATGATACACACAGAAATTGCCCTTTTCTTCAGGCTTTAGTCGAACATATGGCCGGAGGTGATCAATTAATCCATACCTTTTTAGCTTTTTGAAGAGCTTCAATAAAGGAGTTTCCCAGAGTGGGATGTCATCAAGAGTCATAGGGTGAATCCTTTGATCGTGAACCATACCATAGGGTAAACCCGTGAAATCAGGGAGGGTTGTCCGCTTTGGCATGAGAACAAAGTTGGGAAACTGACTTGGATCCTTATTGCAGTGAACTTGTAATATGGCCTTTTGATGAAGCATGTGGGACCCATTACTAGCTGCGAGGATCGTTGGGTTTGCTAGCTGAACAAACCAACCAAATTGAGCCATAAGATGAACTAGGAGTGAGGAAGTTTGTCGTATCTTGAACTGAGGTAGTAACCAAAAGATCGGTACATGCATGGGATGGGGTATGCATGAACGATCCATCACAATGCATGGTAGGGTTAATTACAAGGGAATGTATCACAACACATGCAAAGTGATCAATTCCATCCATATTTCTCCCTCCAATTCTGAGCATATTCTTCCTTAGTCTAATCTCACACAAAAATAGGGGTACCTAGAAGGTAAAATTCTAAGGCTTTCAATAAGAATGGTGTAGGGACATGTCGAAAGTTTATGTAGAAGGTTCCTATCGCATCAAGCCTCTTTGGGAAGGAGATAGTAATGAGTGCTCCACTCCTAGGGTGTACCCATACTTTAAGCGGGTATGGGTGAAACCTTTATGAGTTTTGCGAAGTAATAGGGTGCCTTAACTTAGTGCTAGAAGAAGAGCACATCTAGCTAGAGAAAGAAGGAGGTAAGAAGATAGATTGTAATAATTTTCCCAAATGATGAAGAAGAAAATGGATTGAATTAAGTAAATGATTATCGGTGCTCATCTTAACCTTTTAAGCATTTAAAACAAACCAAAATTTTGCAAGTTAAAAGATTATAAATCCCCAACAAAGTCACCACTGTGAGGTGTCGATGATGTGTGGGTCTCCCTTGGTGCCTTGGTAAGAGGCAGGGCCCATTGGAGGTTGGTTGGATTTAGGTGTGATGAAACCATTTAGTTTGAGTTTACACATTTTAGCCAATTTTAATGAATAAAAGAATAGAGACCCAAATCTCGATACAAATGATAGAGTCGCCACCCAAGTTGTCTACCGGGGAAAGAGTTTTGGTATGGTTCCTATTAGGCAAGAGACTCATACCTTTTGGATCAGAGATTCGGGTATCGGATGAGTCACTTATCTCTCATTTAGTTAATTCAAAATTGCATTTGCTGTGTAAAACCATTTTGTTTTCATCATTTAGGGAATTATCATATAAATCTTATTTTTTTACACTCTTTCACACTCTTACATGCGTTTGCAGATTATAATGAAGCATAAGCAATAAATGGGGGAATAAAAATTACAACTCGGGGAAAATGGGGGAATTGCAAGAGAACCTATATATTTGTTCTAAGTTATAAAACAAAATAAAAATAAATTCCCCTACATCCACAAAGATTAGCATAGTTTATAGCACATCATAAGTCAGCATTTTTATAAGAAAAATGTGATTATGTTAGCGTGGTAGTTTTGCGATCAATGGTGCCCAGACGGCTTCTAGGATCGGAAAGAAAAAATAGGTCTTCAGTGCATTTTGTTATGAAAACACATTTTAACTTTTGTGGGTTGATTTATCGGATTATTAGTGAAAATGATCGCATGGAAAATGGTGAGTTTTGACTGATTTTTACTAGTTAAAAGAGAGTTATGGGTTCTGCCTGGGGGCCAGTACCTGTACGGGGTAGGATGGGATGGGACCCGTACAACTACTGGGGAGTATGGGTATAGGGGACCTAAATAGGTCCTGTCTGGTCCCGAGCAGAAACTCAGTTTAATTTAACAAGCAAATTTATAAAGGGGAAGCGAGATAAAAATGGGATTTCCTTCGGTAAGAGTATAGCACACCAATTTAATATTCCTAAGGATATAAGGTGCCAACAAGGCTCATATGGGTTAGGACCAGACCCAAAATAGGAATAAAAGAATAGATATAATAGAAGAGACAGAGAATAATAATGAAATGACTGAGATGTGAGTCTCTTTGAAACTCAGGAGCGTACCTTTACGGCATGAATCCACTTTGAGGAGATCCATTTATTGTGAGAGAGTCTAGCTAAAGTAGATGATGAAATGATGATTTTAGGACTATTTAGGCGAGTATTAGAGTGGACAGAACCTCCCCCAAATCCTAATAATCAAAGCTAGGAATGAATAAAATGCGTACAAAACCTCAAGGGATGGGTTTTCTCCCTATTTTACACCTCCTATACCTCAACTATACCCTTTTTATAACTATAAAAGCTGCTAGAATTTGTATATAATATCTTTTCTCTATTAAATGTGGTGTGTCCGAAAAGAGGTGAAGAAAGGCCTCTATTTATAGGGGAACTTAGGTCTGAATGCAATAAATCGCATTCATGTCCTGATTTCTCCCAAGAATAGTATAAATGACCTTCCACAAAGCCTAAATAGGCAAGAACATGACCCGTACGAGTCCGATGGGACCCATATGGATCCCCTCCAAGTGTATGAGGGAAATGACCCATACGGGTCCACCGGTGGATCTATACCACCATGCGGCACCTGTATGGGTCCCTAAGGGCAGACTAGGTCTCCAAACCTTGGCCAAACTCAACTTTGCTGTAGTAGGAACACCTTTGATGGATAACACCTATAAAGGATTGCAATATCTATCTCTCATCATTGTTTTATAAGAAGGATCATTAAAATCTAGTGCTCACACTTTGGCTAGGTCAGACTGCAACATATTCACGGATTGAGTAAATTGGGGCAATGGGTGACTCATAGTATTGGGCTTTGGTGCTAAGTCTTTGATCTTCTTATCCTTTATGAGGATCTTTATTGTGGCTAGCAGAGCCTTGCAGTTATTGGTATGGTGACCAACAAGTACATGATAAGTGCAGAAATTGCGAGCATCTTTGGGCTTAAAGGGAACAAAAGGTACTAAACTACTCAATAAGTTAAGTTTTCTCAACTTGCTAAAGAGAAAAGACAGATTGTCCTTCCATGGGGAGATGCCATGTATGTCTTCTTGAAAGGGCTGGATAGCAGCCATATCGGCCTCAATAGAGGCCTCTACTTTGGACTTGGAGGTAGCGAGAGCATGTGTGGATACTTCGGCAGGCTTCCTATAACCAGTTGAAAGGGGACGATTGGTTACAGGTGGGCCCCTTTGCTTTTTCATGGCGGCTTGTCTTTTTATCTTCTCGGCCTTGATGCGAACATCGGTATAGTTCTCATACTCATCTAAGGCCATCTGATCTTGGTACCATGGCAGTGCAACATCTATCATCTTCACAATCATTTCAGGTAAACTGGGCTTACTACCCAACAAGGCTTGAGTGGACATCCAATGCTCATAGTAGGATCAAAAAGTCTCCCTCTCGATCTGCTTGACTTATTCTAGGTTTTGGATGGTGGTTTTCAATTTGGAATTGAACTTGTAGTGTTCTTTGAAGGACTTAGAAAGCTTATCCCAATCTCGGTGGACATCATCGGGTTGGGAAGCAAACCATTCAGCGGTTGTCTCAGTTAAGGTGTAAGAGAACATCTTGGCTAGCTGACTATTAGACAACCCCTTCATTCTCATAACATTCTCATAGTTCTTAATATGGACTAGCAGCAGGCCAGTTCCCTTGTAAGGAGGAAGGGAAGGCATATTAAAATAGGGTGGTAATAGATCAACTCCATCTATAACTGAGGCTTTTCTTGCCTTATCTCCCATAGAAAGCAACTGCTTGAGCACAATACGGATTTTGGAAGTACCCCCATTAGACTTGGGACCACCACTTTGATCATCTTTCTCAACTTCTTTCTTGACTTCTAGTTCTTTCTCAGGAATCTTTCCCGAACCCTTATTGGTCACCTCTTTCAAGGCATCTTTCACGGATAGTTGAACCTAATCATTGATGGTGTTCTTGAACTGATCAGAGTGAAGAAAGTTAGCGAATGCATTATTCATCTCTCTCACAAGGGCCTCGGTATCGATAAGGGAAGCCATATTGGTGATCTTGAGGGAGCTCGGAGTAAACATGGAATTGAGTTGATTAGACTACTCGAAACCTGGATTAGACCCTAAACTTAAAATGGAAGTTGCAATTATTTCACCCCCTTGATAAGAGAACTCAATAGTGTAAAGTAGATGATTGTCGCCCCTCTTCCAAGCTCAGATAAAACAACGGTCGGATTAGTCCATACATGGGCTTAAGCATGGACGAGGGATGATATGAGTAATTTGGTTTATATTGGAGTGTATGCATGCAAATATAGCTGCAAATGATGTGGTTAATATAAATGGTTTGACACAAACTTGTGTATGCAATGTGCTTTTAAAGGAAACTGTTAGTTTGATAGAACAAAGTAAGGGTATCCCCTAAGATTCCCACGAGAGACGAGAGTAGCCTAGACGCAAGGCATGACCTTAGACTATTGGTTCAACAGAAGCTAGACGCCTAGATGGGTAGGTTTGACATGACTAAGGTGGGGTTTGACATGGTTGAGGTGACGAGATGTCCCTTATACCTTGGCAAAATGGGAGCGAGACATAGGTTCGGGCATGACGTGCGCAACATCGATGAGACATCGTGATATAGGGTGTTTAGGTTTAATCTAACCTATGGCTCGGACATGACTTGGTCAAAGCAAATGGCTGACTCACAGATACAAGACATAGTTGGACACAACTAAGGCATGATGCGGTTGATCGAGATATCGATGTGACATCTCTAGGGTTTTGGATAGTATGGATATTTGACCTATAGGTGAAGGTTGAGTGAGGCATCATTTAGATACCTCTAGATACGGATAGCATAACGGCCTGTTGGGGACACCATGGGATAACGGGTGATCGAGACATCAAAGTGACATCTCTAAAGGGTTTACGGCATAACGGCATAGAGACAATATCGGGGACATTGCCTCAAGTGGGAAATAGTAATCGAGACATTAATGTGATATCTATAAAGGTTAACGGTATAACGACGTAGAGATGACATTGGGGATATTGTCTCAAAAAAGGGTGATGACTCCTAAGGGTAACTAGGGGAAGTCTCATTAAAATCTTGAGGGAAACGATATCGAAACAAGACTAGCATAATATGACAAGTAGCATGTAGCATGGCAGCACGTAGGATGGCATAATAATGGGTTAGTTAACACATAGTTGGTAAACAAATTCTTCCAACCTTATACCTCCCACCTTGTTATTACTCCATGCGAAGGGTAAAGCTTCTAAAATTAGACCTGGCTCTAAACATTGAAATCTATAGTCGACAACAAGGTGTGACCTAATCTATTAAATGTGAGTTGGGTAAGTCCTAAGGGGAAGTTGCTAGGGTTTACTGATGTTGATGTAGAAGGTTCTCACAACACTGGGTGAATCCCGGTCCCATAGAGGATTACGGAAATACGATATGGCTATGAGTGGTACCCACTTGGTTCCCCTAGGTCCCATAGAGAACATTAGAAGACACTTTCCTGAAGTAACCGGCTGATAATAGGGCATCCTTTCCTAAAATGCAAAATAATCTAACTACTGCACATGAATAATCATATTAAATAAATTAATGTTGGAAAATGGCTAAGCACTTTCAATATTCGTCGAATCTTTTTAAAATATTTTTAAAACAATATTTTGAAAAAGAAAAAAAAAATACCCAGCAGAGTTGTCGTTGTGAGTAGGCGAGGCTTTCCGAGTCGAGTCGATCGGGTCAAATTCGGGTCAAAGCTACTTGTGGGTCATAAATCGAGGCATTACGACCCACTAGGGTTTATGATTTTATGAAAACAATTTTAAAAAGATCCAAGAAACTAAATCCTTGGATTATAACTCAGAGTCACCACCTGGATTAGCTCTTTCCAGGAATTTGGATTAGCATCATCTCCAAGAAAAAAACACTAAACCATAATACAGAGATTCGGGTCTGGACAAACCATCTATTCATTACTTAGCCGATTAAACACATGTTCCACTACCAACTAAAATTTTATTAATAATGATTATTATCTATGATTAATTTGAGAAAAGGGATGAGAAAGAGAGTTTATTTAATGCAAAATATACCGCCTCAATGCGATCATGGCATCACAAAATATAAATTAAACACATTGTACATGGCATAAAATATTTACAGAATATATCATAAAGAGTTCTGGGAACAGAATACCCGTTTGGACTTGCAAGTGAATGCGTTAGGACAAAATACAAAATTTTGGGTATTAGGTCCAGAAGGAGATCACGACACCTTTATAGGGATCACGGTATCGTGTTCGAAGAACACATATCATAGAAAGAGAATACACATATAGTTTTCAAGTTCGGTAAAATAAAATGAGAAGTTTTAGAAAGCGTACCCAAGTTCCTGCTTTCCAATCACCAAAAAAGAGTTCTTACCTGCTCAGAATATAATGAATTGACAAAATTGAATTTAAACAAGTTTTAGTCTTAGGTTATCACCTTGTGGAGTAAATTTCTTATTTTTTGGTTTAGGAGAAATCTTCAAGAAAAGGACCTTGAAGAACCAGAATGAATGAAGAAGAGGACTTTTAAACGCCTGTAAATAACAAAAAGATATATCGAGTAAGTTGATTCCTCTCATTATTACAAACTAGAATGAATAAAAGTAGAAAACTCTGCAGAACTTTGCTAATTCACCAAGGAATTTTGAGAGAGTATTTAGAATATTAGGTTGTCTTTTTTCTGGTATTTTTGGGCTCTATTTATAGAGTTCTTGCCACTAAAAACGGGTAAAAATGAAATCTCAACTAAAGAGGAAAAGGGATCTAATTCAGAAATTATTTTTCCTGATGAGTCGATCACGGTACCGTTATAGGGCTCACGGTGCCGTGATTCATGGTTTTAGAATAGGAAATTTGGATTTGAGGCAGTGAACTAAATGGGAAAGAATCAATCAAGGTACCCCATGGTACCCCCAACCGGTTGGGTTAAAGTAAAAAATTCACTTTTGACTCTTTAAAAGGGATAGGATTTTTGTTCTTCGAGGCCCATTTCTGTAGATTAACTCATGAACCTAGAACGCAAGAATATACAAGGTAAAATATAAACCTTTCATCATCGACTAACTGGTCATCTAAATTCTGTGCTAACATGGCCACTCACAAATTGGGCACTATGAAAGGCAAAGAGCTTCCTCACACTTGCAGCATTGCTAATCTTAGGCCCTATTATGCAGTAGATACTTAGGGACTTTAATAGCCGCACTCTTTTTCCTTCCTTAAGGCTTTTTCCCACTAGATTTTTCTTTAAGGAAGTTTTCAACAAGGTGGCTCCCCTCAAGTAGTTTATCCGGATGCATAGAATTCCTGGACTTGTATTTTATTTCTATAAATAAAAGCATTATTTTGTTCAAACAAACATTTAGCCTCAAAGTTTTGAGCAAATTATTAAACACACCAAAGACGGAAGAATATTAATCCGTCTAAAACCGCGCGCATATTATTAAACTCCTTAGTTAAAACTAAGGTACAAAATCTCTCAAGCCAAAAAGGCTACCAGATAAAAATTGAGCCAGCCCCAAATAAATAAAACTCCTTAGTTAAAACTAAGGTACAAATTTTTCAGGTGGCAATAGGACTTGTAAAAGCTAGAAATAAAGTTTAAGGGAAAAGGTTAAACACCTAATCAAGTGGTAATAAAACGTAAGACCGCCTTAAAATTAAAGCATGCATGCAAATATAACAAGGCATAGAAGTAAGACCTTCAAAAATGATGCCCTAAAAAGGCTTGAATAAAATAAAAGTTGCGCATACCAAATATGCCAAAAATTGGCTAAGTATTATAAATACAAAATCCTAGACAATTGGAGGGTTGTAATCCTTGTTGGCATCAACTAGCTACTCCAACTCCCCCTCTGGAATGCCTCTAATATCATCTGTCTTCTCATACAGCTCGTCATCATTATCCTCAGTGGCCTTCTCCCCTTCGGCCTCGGCCCCCGGATATTTAACCCAGAGCATCAAGTCATCGGGGATGTCTACTGGCAGGAATTAATAACACACCACCCAAAATCATAGTTGGCATCCACCATTCCTTCAATAGATTGGATGAAATATGTCGAATCATTCTCCTTTTTGCACTTAGTGGTTTGCATTTCCTCCCAGGTGAAAGTAAGATCGGATTCGGCCTTTGCAAGACTTTGAACCGGTTTCATGACCCAGCTGAAGAAGCTCATGCTCTGCCTTCAACTTTTACAAGTCCTCCTACAAAGTTTTTTTTTGGCCTCCACATCCTTCGCTCGAACTCGCATCTTTTGGCACATATCTACAGCCTCTTGCAGCTTCTCAGCATCCACCCCATGGTACATATCGGCTGCCCGGGACACAGCCTAAAATAGAGTCAATACATGTATAAGATAAAATTTCAGTAAATAAACGAATTTGCTACTAGGTTAAGAAAATAGAACCTGAGTGATTGACTTAAATAATAGAGTTGTAGTCCTGTGGAAATCCTCCTTCTCATTAAGAAGGTTTTCTTGCTCTAGGAGAATGGCTTGGCAAAGAGACTCTTGCACCACCAAAGAAGACACATAGGATGCCTTGCCGGCCACCCGAATTAAAGATTCCCTCATTAAAGAGAGAGAGGTGGTCAAATCATGGTCCGGAGTAACATCTAGAATAACAGCCACGTCAGTGTTCACCTAGCAAAGTAAAATTATCAGGCCAACATGTAAAGCGGTGAAAGGGGAAGCCAGGAAATAACACATACCTCTACAGTGTCCTTGGCATTCTTTTTGCGACCCTCTTTGGCAGATGCCTCGGGTCCATCCGGCTTCCCCCTTTCACTCCTTTCTTTGGTGCCTTCGCACTTTCCTGCCCTAATAAAAATGTATCAGTAGTTTTGTTAGATACCTCGTCCATTTCTTCGAGAACTTGGCAAGAGTTCATTTGTTGCAGGTTTTTGACCCGCTTAGTTATGTCATCAGAAATTGCATTTTTAACACCTGACATAGCTAAGAACAAAACAAAGTGTAAACGAAGGGAACATAAAAGTCACCCTGAAGTTGAGGACCAGTATAGTAATTAAAACAGTCTTTCTTATCCAAATTATAATCAATTAATCTACAGTTATTCACAAAGGCGTAAGAAATGTTCGCCAAAGACAAAACCCCCCCTCTTCAACCTCCCAAACAATTCCACCCGAACATTGGTGTCATTCTTGGGGACCTTGAAAGCAAGCGTTATAGTAAACAACCACTACGTGGGAAAAGTGGGGGCCCCCTCCTTTATTTCTATAAAAATGAAAAATTGTTTAAAATTCTTCACCAAATCCGACCTATGGATGAAGGATTAAAACCCATCCTTATAGGAGAATTGCAAGTGATCCTCGCCTTTATTCATCTTGCAAGAGGCCATCTGCCTAAAGAAGTTAGAGTTGAACCCCAATCCTAAGTTCTCACAAATTTGGTAATGCCCCACTATATCACCCCAGCAGTTAGGATGCATACTTTTCAATAATTTAGTAAGTCTCATATCCCTTGGGGAAGAGGTAGACAAAGCCAAGCCAAATATGCTCCAAGTAAATGATGAACCATCCTTCAGGCGCGTGGTGGACGTGCTGACTCTTAGACGGTAGCATAACTCTGCATCTTTGCATCCAAGGAAAGGTAGCCCTCTCAAACTCCACATCCACCGGATGGACTATGGATACAATATCCTCTATCCGTGGAGTAACCTTCCTCTCCTTTACAACCTTTTCTTTAGCCGACTTCACAGTAGTGACCTTAGGGCAAGTCCAACTATATTCCCCATTTTTCATTCCCCAAACCCCATTTTGGGGAATCTAAATTGTTTTTACTCCAACCATCTTCCCCATTTTACATTCCCCAATTCAAATTCCCTTTAAAATAATAATATTTTACTATTAAACTAACAAAAAGAATAACAAAACAAAAACTAAAACCAACAAAAATACAAAAAGTAATATTATTTTAATCTATTCCCCAAAATGGGGAATAGATATATTCCCCATATATGAGGAACCCCCATTTTGGGGAATACTATATGGGGAATGGTTGGACTCAACCCTTCCCCATATTCATTCCCCATTTTGGAGAATTCCCCATAATGGGGAACGGTTGGACTTGAACTTAACATGGCCTTTGGTGGAAGCTCTCTTCTTTCTCCACCTTTTTGGTATCGATTCTAGATGTACCTCAGTAGCCAGCTGGTTGACTTCTTAATCATCATCATCACTCCCCACCTAGGCTGGATTGGAGGAATGTATCTATGAGCTTGAGGCGGCCTTGCCAGAGGCTACCCTCTCTTCATTCGAGTTACCCTTTACACGGTCCATCCTCACGGGTGTCTTTTTAATCCTAGGGTTACGAGGCAAGTTAGAGCGGTCTATGTTAATGAAAGAACGAGAAACTAAATTGGGAAAATCTCTACACAAGACGGTGAAGAGACTATCACTCAAGCTGCTACTTAGGGAAGACAATGACATCGCCGCCTAGAAAGACAATAAAACCCTAGAACAAATCTGAATTAAAATAAACTAGTTTGGAAGATCTAGGGTTATTTTTCAGCCTGGGGAGGTCCTAAAAGTTTCTATGATCATCATTCTTATCGCTATACTAGGGCAACATATAGTTATTTTGATCGCGAACCCAGATTCTAGCCCAAAAACCCAAATTTCGGTCATTTACCCAGGTTCCGGCCAAAAATCCAAACACCGGTAAATAGTGAAAAGCATTAAAAAATCATCAAATTATAGGGAAAAAGATACATAACAGAACACATTCAGAAGAATTGAAAACGCAAGTATCCTTAGCCTAATTCCATTACGGCAAGGAATAATCGAAAGCAGGGAGTAAAAATCATTATAGCTGCAAACATGAGATTCATAGGAAAATAGGGAAGAGTTAATTACTTGTTCAAAAGGAGAAGTATGTAGGAGCAGGTATCACCGGAGAAATAACCTTGGGGATTTGAGAAAGCAAAAATCGCCGGAATAGCAAAGAAAAAGTCAAAAAGATGAAAGTGGTGAAATATGTTCTAGTGGCGCTTAAATAGGGAAAAAATTTGAAATAAAGAGTCACAATGATTAAATCACATGAACCAGACACCATGTGGCAAATAAAACTTGGATGGTTTTGAATTTTGAAAATTGAAATTATCGCCAAGGAGACTGAAGAGACTCCAACTTCTCAAAGAAGCTTCAAGAATGATTGGACGGTGTTTTGACACGTAGCCCTAATACTTATCCGCTCATACTCAAGTCAGTACAATGCCGCCCGAAGCCCTAAAGAACTTCTCACATTTGTGGGGGGGCTTCTGATAACTTACTAAATATATTTTACCCATTTCAGGTTAAAAGACCATGTCAACATGAGCCGCCTAGTTCATCAAAGGAAAGAAGTTAAGGGACAATGGGCCTGATGCTAAGGAGTCGATGGATCAATATCCAGGCAGGATGGATGTGCCTAGTAAATCCTTCTAGCAAGGCAATGTCCTAGATGAATAGGACCTTGAGCCAGTTCTAGCTAGCTTTGGGGGTTTTTTTGTATCGAACAAGTAGGAGGAAATCCAGGTTTGATCCTTATCCCTATATTCTCTCCACTTGTTGCTATCCTGATCAACTTAGGATATTTGACATTATCTCCTAATCAAGGAATAACTTTCAAATAGAGTCCTTAACTAACAAGGATTCCCCATATTAGGGAATACTAGTTCTACACCAATTAGAACACCTTCCATACCTATATATAGGCCCCTTAGGTTAGTTCAAAGGTACATTCACATTCTCATACTCACTCTCAAATATTTCCCCTAACTCCTTACTGACTTAAGCATCAGAGGATCCCCCATAGGGTAACCACCGATCACCCACAAGTTTGTGTATTGTTTTGCAGGAATACGGTCGTAGATTTAAGCTAGTTCATAAAGATCGATTCTGAAATATCAGTATTCAGGTACGATATTTTCATCAACTTGTAATTATTTCAAATAAGTCCCTGATGCTAATTAAACTCAATTTCTTTTTATTCAATTTACTGAATAATATACATAACTTTATATCATACCATTAAATACAAATTAAATTATTCTTCTAATTTTATGAATAATATAAACAACTTTATATTATACCATTAAATACAAATTAAATTATTCTTGAGTTGTAATGATTCCTTAATGAAATTGGATTAACATATCAATTTATTAATAATCAATTTTTCCTTCATCAATATTTGCAACACTTCATGTATAAGAGAAATCTTTTATCAGTGGTTCTACGTATATGATCCTTTAGGTCTGTCCATATATTTGCTGTAGGCGCTACTCTATAGACTATAAGCGGATTCTAGCACACCATTACAACCCCTAATTGGGATAGAATACAGTTGTCTAATGCTAAACCCAATAGTTATCTTGAAGATCCTTTGCTCTCAACATCAAACTCATGAACAAGGCATGATCACTATCACCCTCTATTATAGTCCATTAGAGTCATAACGTTGTGCTTTTAGTTTCTCGTACTAAAATGGCAATCCTTGAACTACAATATTACTAATAATACTTTCAGGAAATATATCGAGCGTACCCATTTCTGGAATCCGCATTTAAGGGCCTGTTAGGTATAGCATACCTAATTCCATATTAGTAGTATGCTACAATTAAGTCTAGGGATAGTCAAGACCTACTATAGCATGGATCGGTCCAGCCCATGTTCTCAACATGAGCCTATGTTCATAAATCCTTTCTAAAACAAGCTAACCAAAATACAAGTCTTTTGTTTTATTCATTCCCATAACTAAAACAGACTTGGGACATTTATGATTTATCAATCAATGGACACCCTACTCACATTATAACACAAGATATAATGCAGTAAGTTCATTGCCTTTATTAATGTGACACAATCAATGTATACAAGTCATTATACATTATCAAGAACTAATGCCTAAGAACTAGGGCACACCAAAAATCTCCCACTTGAACTGGTTTACAGTAGGCATAACCCTATTCTTTATCGATTCATAACGACCTTTCAAAAATCCATCCATGATGGTGTTTTCAGCCAAACGATCAACAACATTGTTCCTCTATTAACCCCATCTTTTATGACATGTCTTTAATGTATTATTATCTTATCTAGATAATATATCACTTAGACATTCTGAACATGTGTTTGGATTTAGTGACTGGGTCCCTTTGCATGTGCTATACCACTCATTTTGTTGTGAAAAACATCAAGTAAGCGTAGGATGGCTTTCCTAATCCTACCTTACTTATGAATTTCCTGATCCTTATAACACCCTTTTGTAGCATTACATGCTACCATGCGCTCAGCATCTATTGTAACTAATAATGATACTTTGTATGAGCTCTCAGCTCTTCGTACAACTTTCAGCTATCATGACAGAACCAAACTAAATTTGTTATTAGGTGTAAACCAAGCAGATCTACCTCATAGATCATGACATCCATGATCAAATCTATCGATAGAGTTTCTATCACCTAGATCTCATGATTTGATCTATCTCTTAGATCACAATTACATGGATCAAATCTATCTCTTTTAGATTTCCATCCACAAGTCATTCTATTAGATTTGATTTAGTCAAGCTAATCTGTATTCAATTATACTATAACAGTTCCCCTAAACTTACCATTGCAAAGTATTTACTAAGACCTTAGTAAACTACTTTCAATCTTTCTCCAATCGTTTTTACCACATCACAATACAATTCTTGGACGTAAAACATCACATGTACACATTATCTATGTAAGCATCATTGAATCCTTCTTGAAATTTACAAATGCACATTATCACCTAACACCCACATGTGGGTCAATCCAGCTACCAACTAGATTATGGTGCATAGATTGCATTTCAACTTAATTTTGTTGAGCTAATTAAGTAATTTCAAAAGTCATTTAGGTTCACAAACTCTTCCTTGTGCTAAGATTCATCACCTTTCATGAGAAATGACGTTTCCATGATTTATGATTAAAGCAGCATGCTTTCGTAGATAAATTGTGTCTTGCAATTTATGCTTCAACTAGGTTAAGCTAAATGCAAATTCTAACTTGTCCTTTTCAAAGGAATTTGTGCGCCTTGAACTCACTAGTTCAACATTACTCCTACTACTTTTCTTAAAAAAATTATTCTTTAGAAAACACCCTCTTATGCCTTAAACTGCGTGTTTTAGGCAGGGTTTTAGCTGCATTATTTTTTTACTTTCAAAGGATAAATCATAAACAGGCTCAAGTGATTTTTCTTTATACTAATCTTACTTCAATCTCATGGCATATACTTTAAGTCATATGCTAAATAGTTTACTTAGATTCTACATAGTCAAAATCTTATGAAAGACATGTAAGGTCGTAGGCCAACCATATTTTATATGATGCTATTTCAAAGCCTCTATCAGAGCGTAATATAAATGACCACTGGTCAAAAGACATATGTCTTCAATCTTGATCTTGGTAGATTTGAATCATTATAAGACTCCATGTTTCACATGATCTTGTCTTCCTATTAATTGCTCCATTATTATAGTGTAATCTAATAGGATAAGTTGTGAGTCCATCTCACACTCCAATCATAATGATTCAAATACTGAGTTTATATATCATTGCTTTCTTGGTTGCACCAAAAACCTTGATATATAACCTCTACTTTTCTCTACTTTGTCTTCAAGGTCCTTGACTTCATCAAGATCCATGGATCAAGTTTCATTAGCCAAGCTCAATAAAATTTATCCAAAAGAACAACTGAGAAAATTGTCTATCTCCAATTCTCGTGCTTAACGACTCATATACACTCCCACTGAGTTATTGGTCCCATTAAGATTCCGCTCATTCAATAATTTCATTAATGAATTTATATGCTTAAGACCTTACGTATACTTCCACTGCATTTCAGGTACACTAAGTTATTGGCCTCATAAAAAAGTTCATTGGATAGCTCAAATGTTACTTTTAAACCATGTATTCTTTGAACCCACATGGTCAAATGATTCTCAATCAATTGATTAAAACATTTCTGTAACAAAAGTTTAACCATTTGCTCCTTTGTTAACTTGGCTTAAATTACAATTTGGATATAGACTGAATCAAGGTTCTTTGCTTATTCATTTTATGTAATAGATTTATTATTTTGATTACCTCAAGGAAGAACTATTCCAAACTATAAGTTAAGAATAAACATTCTCAGATATTATTATTATTCATTGCTAATAAAAAAAATTACATATCTAGAATCATCCTTGACTAAAATAGAAAATAATTCCTCATTACTAATGGGTGTAAGTTTACATCATTCCAGAATTAAACTAACAAGCTGACTATCAGTAAGTACTATTCTTGAATCTCATATGACCACTCCATGAGCTTTGTTAGTGGTTGCAGAATCCATTCGTCTTGATCTCAGTAGCCTCTCACTCTTAAGTACCTTAACATTATAATGTTGGAATCACATTCAGTATTGAATACTCTAATGTTGAGTAGAGACATGAATATCTATAACATAAATACTTGCATAAAGGATAATAATTCTTCATACATTCTCCCAAATCATTGAGATATTCTCCTCTTATGTCCAGTCCATTTGCATCTGATATTGATATCCTTAGGACATAAAGCAGACTTAACTCTTCGGTTAGCCTTTAGCCCCTTGACTTCCAAGGTCTCATGATTGCCCCTTTTTTGATAGGTTATCAACCTTCAATCTTGGTTGAGTCCTATTTACCATCCCTTTAGCTAGCTCAAGAATCTCTTACATCTCAGCTAAGTTTCTACTTATCCCTAGCTTGTAGGCCGAGATAAAATGGTCATAGGAATCTGGGAGGGAAGCCAACAAGTGACTAGCTATCTACTTCCATGAAACAGGTACACCAAGATGTGTCAAACCCTTAATAAGGATTTCCATCTTCCGTACATGATCACTCACGGTAGTATTAACATTCATCTTAAAAGATCTAAATGCGTTAATGATCAAGGTTTTATCTTGATAAAGTTTCTCATGATATGTCTTATTAAGAGACTTTATCATAGCATAAGCATGCATCCCCTCCAATTACATTTGTAGTTCAGGCGCCATGCTCGCCAACATTAGGCATTTAACATCTTGGCTATCCCTTTTGTACTTGTCATACCACTCCATTTGTGATGGTGTGATATCCTAGCCAGTGGGCCTTGGCCTTTCTAACACATATTTGTTTGATTCATATCTCAGAACTATCCACAAGTTCTAGCTCAAATTAAGGAAATTTTATCCAGAAAGCCCATCCTTATCAAGGATACCACGTAATGCAAATGATTAGTTGTCATTATTGCTAAAAAGCATTGTTATTACCTATACAAAATAATCAATACAAAAATCGAAATAAAGGTCTTTTTATTAAAGCCATGAAATAAATTAATTAATCCAGATTAATTTATGTTGATGATCTTATTGGCTTTCTTCAAAATCCCCGACCCTCCAATAATGAGCGGTATTGAGCCCGAACAAAAACCCATTATTGAATGTCTAGTAGGACAACTTATCCAATCCTTTTATCAAAAAGACTCTTGATTAATAGACGTATTAGTACTTTACCCATCTGTTCTCATGGTCCTAGCTGAGCTAGAACAAAAACCCGTTGAGTCAAACTTCCATTCCACATGTTAGCTATACAAAGTATCCTAACCCTCTGTAGCACCATGAGACATAATTTACCCTGTTGAGCATGTTGCACTCTATGTTCCAGCGTATGGAAGAGGTGTGGATCCGGGAAGCACTTTAAACAACTTAATATATTATGGATTATTTTATTTGGTTGTCATTTAACAAACTGGGGTGGTGAAATTATCAAGACTGAAACTTTTGGTTTAAAACCTTTAAAATAAAGTTAACACGTCATATAATTTACACTTGTTATAATTTAGCCAAATAATAGGTGAAATCATCAACTTAGTCAATTGTAATCTCAAGCCTATTAATAAAGCTTTTAGCCATCTAGCAAAATTATCAGTTTAATTTAATTTTGATTTTTCAATTACATTACAAAGACGGGTTTGAGAAATTCAATTTTTCATCAAAATTAAATTACAAAGGCGGAAAAACGAATTGAATTTCTCAAATCCGCCGATGATCGTTTATTCGAATACCATACAATGATTAAAGCAATAAAAACTCACACAGAATGTCTTTGAAAGCAGTTGAAGAAGATGAGGCACACACGTGCAAGCCCTCCAATCTCACATGTACGAACCCCTTTTAATTGGAACCGGTGCTAGCCAAATCTATGAACCGAAGAACAACTCAAGAACTCACAAAATATGGTGGAGACTGAATTTTGCTATGTCAAAAACGGGCGTGTAGTTGTGTTTAATTAACACGTATATATAGGCCCTAATTAGGGTTTTAATTACAAATTGACCTATCAAATTATTATATTTAATAATTAGCCCCCAAGCTTAATTCCTTAAATAAATAATTTATCAACTTTATAATTATTTCAAATAAGTCCATCATGCGTGGCAAAGGCTTGGTCAAGTGGTTGAGCCTTGAAGCTGTGATCCTAGAGGTTGCAGGTTTGAATCCACATTCGGGCGGGGTGGGATAAGGTTTTCCTTTGTTATTATTGTAAGCCCAAATAAGACAAATTTTTAAAAAAAATAAAAAAAAAAAGTCTCTCATGCTAATTGAACTTAATTCTTTTAATTTAATTTAATGAATAATATAAACAACTTTATATTATACCATTAAATACAAATTAAATTATTCTTTTAATTTAACGAATAATATAAACAATTTTATATTATACTATTAAATATAAATTAAATTATTCTTGAGCTGTAAGGATTCCTTAATTAAATTAATTTAACATATCAATTTATTAATAATCAATTTTCCTTAATCAATACTTTCAACATTGCATGTACAAAAAAAATTTTGAATCAGTGGTTCTAAGTGCACGATCTTTTGGGTTTGCCCATATGTTGACAGTAAGCACTACCCTACAGTTTGTGAGCGGATTCTAGCACACCATTACAACCCTCAATTGGGACATAATACAGTTGTCTAATACTGAATCCAGTAGTTATCTTGCAAATCATTTGCTCTCCACATCTAATTGAAGAACAAGGCATGATCACTATCACCCTCTATTACAGTCCATCAACACCGGCGCGATGTCTTTCAGTTTCTCGTATTGAAATGGCAATCCTCAAACTACAACACTACTAATAATACATTCATGAAATATACTGAGCATACTCATATTTGGAATCTGCATTTAAGGACCTGTTAGGTATACGCCACAGCATACCCAATTCCAAACTAGGAGTATGCTGCAATTAAGTCTGAGGATAATCAAGACCTACTATAGTGTGGATCGATCGAGCCCATGTTCTCAACACAAGACTATGTTCATAGCTCCTTTCTCAAACAAGCTAACCAATATATAAGTCTTTTATTTTATTCATTCTCATGACTAAAACAAACTTGAAACATTTATGATTTATCAATTAATAGATACCCTGCTCACATTATAGCACAAGATATAATGCAGTAAGTTCAGTGCCTTTATTAATGTGACACAATTAATGTATACAAGTCATTATACATTATCAAGAACCAATGCCTATGAGTTAAGACACATCAATAAGAGGTTTCACACAATAATTAATAAAATTTAGGAACTTAAACAATTGGTTTAAAAAAAAGGAACTTGTCCAAATGTATTGGACTTAAGTATCCATTTTGATGTGATTTGAATCATACATATAAAAGAAAAAGAAAAAATTAAATGTTTTTTCTCTTAAGAAATATAATTAAATGGTTTGCCATCGAGATGTGGAGAAGCACATGTATACATGTGTGAGGTAGAAGTGGGAGAAATTTTGCGGGGCTAATATATTACTACACGTACTTATATTCATTATGTCAACAAGGATAAATATTTTTTATCATCATTTTAATAGGATAACATTTTACAAATTTTTCTTCTACAATTGCGTACATTCTTACGAGTTGTGCGAAATGTTATCTCTGTTGATGCACTAAAATAGATTGATATAGAAGTATATAGTTAGGAAAAAAGTATATTAATTGAAAATAAAGTTGAAATATATAACTAACACATCCCTAAAAATTAAAAGAAAAATGTTGCTTAACTCCCCAAGTACACTTGGTGCAAATGGGCACTCATATGGACCAAACAATTTTTTTATTTAAATAAAAAATACAATTTTTAGTGGTCCAAAAAAAAATTTTTATAGGTAATAATTATGTACATTGATTATCCCTAACGGTTTGATATATTCAAATTAAATAACAATTTAATACAATATGGACCATTTCCAGGCTTTAAAATTGACTGGCAAAAGTCAATGTCAAATCTGATGGTGAGGAGTTATTATATGATTGGTTTCAATCTCCTGATGTTTATCCACCTGAGAACAGTAGTAATATATACTCTTTTCATCTAAAAATTATTATTTTTTTAGTTATTTTATTAATTTTTTTTAATTATTAATTTAAATTATTAATACATTTTATATAATTTTTTTTTAATTTATCCTCGTATTAACTATGAGAGAGATTATGTACTATTAAAATTATAAGTGAGTAATTAAGAAGAAAGAGAATTTAATAAAGGATAAATTAGTCATTTTGGTTATATAATAAATTTTTTATTGATTTTGATAATTCGGTTAAATGGACAATATTTTATAGCAGGAGGGAGTACTATTAATAAAAAGCCTTTTACAAGAATTATTTTAAATAATTATGTGTATTTATCTTAGTATTAATTAAAAATGTCTGGACTTTCCACAAAATTAAATGTATATTTACATTTGTAACTCAGAATTGATAAAATTTTGGAGAAATTTGTAACTCTCAATAAGTTTATTTATCAATGAATTTGTATATTTCCTGAACTACTTGTGATTACTTTGATCATATTGAATAATATACTTAGACATTATATTTAATTTTAAAATTTACATTGGCTTTGTCCTATATATACTTGATATGGACCTATCTTCATTTATTTATCATTGTTATACCATCACAACAATAAGAATATGTTTAATCGATATTTTGACATGTCTCTTTCTTTTTTTAGGTGCATGGAATCAGAATCTTTATAAACTAATTAGACTCCTCATGATATGCTAGCTAATGCAAATACGATTCATGAATTTAAGACATTTTTTTCTTTGTATTTCAGCTTGACCGTTTTCCGAATTGTGAAGTTTTGTCCTTTTCTTTTTCGAGTGATTGACAGAATGTGTATAGAATCTACGGCCCTTGAAAGTGTTAGGCTTAATATTATGAGTAGGCACACAAGTGAGATTGAACCCAACTAACACAAAATCAATTGGCTTGTATTAAGGTCCAACCTATACCACTTATATACAAGTCATCATTCATGTGTATTTCCAATGTGGGATTCTCTGCACATCTCCAACACCCCCCTCAAGTGCAACTGGACATGGATTAGTCAGCACTTGCCAAACATTCTTGGCCTATCTCCTCTGAGACTCAAGGTCATCAACGGGTCTAATCATTTCTGCTAGCCCAACTCCACCAGGACTTTAATATGAACCCGGGATCGCTGGCTGTCAGGCCTTCTTCTGCTTTGATACCATGTAGAGAATTTGTGGGCCTTGAGAGTGTTGGACTCGATAGCTTGAGTGAGCACACAAGTGGGGTTGAGCTCATCTAACGCAAAACCAATTGGCTTGTATTAAGTCCTAATCTATACCACTTATATACAAATCACCATTTATGTATATTTCAAATATGTGATACTCCACACATCTCCAACAACGTGGAGTCTCATTTTATTTAAAGGTTGTTGTTTGGTAAACTGTAACCCTTAAAGAATGAGTTAAAGCAAGCTTATAGTCCCTTTTTTTGTAAGGACATAATTAGTCCCTCAGATAATAGCTTCATGTGTATTGGGGCTATCCTACCAATAATAGCTCTGCCAATGTTTTAGTTCTACAAGGACCCCAAACATCCATATATAAAATATAAAAGACCCCTTTTGAATTAATTTGACTTCTATTTAAACTGTCTATGTTGTTTCACACCTATACTTGACAAAGTTTTGATGAGCTTTCAATTACAATTTCTGAAATGTGACTTAAGCAATCAAAAGAGGCATGACGTAGCCTCAAATGCCACTTATCTACAAAACATCATTGGCTTCAGTTAGGTCATTTACATGAAAAGCTGAAAAGAAATTGCATTTTGCAAACTTGTCTCTGTTACTTGTTTATTGAAAGAGGCCTCGTCCAACTGATACAATCTGTTGATCAGCCATGCAATTGCAAGGACTTCTTTAGTTCTCTGGTCTTGCAAACAATAGTAATACCACTTCAAACCTGGGCTTGTTTGTGAGTTGACCAATGGACAAGAAGTTATATTTGAACACTAGTACATATAAGACATTTTCTAGTATTATCTCTTCATTCAATTTCACACAACCAATATGATTCACTTTTTTTAACATTTTATTGAATATATGTAATTCTGTAAAAATATTTTGTTTGGAACCTATGCGGGAGCGCTCGCTACTGTCTATGATCCAAGTTGCGCTAGAAATCTCACTGGAAAATCCTGCAAAAGCAAAGAAATGTGTGCTGTGTTTGTATTTTGTTACCTGCTTCCCCTTCATCATCATCTTGTAGACTTCTTGTAGCATGTAATTTATTGTTTATGAATATATTTCCTATAGACTTTGATCTTTCATTTGTTTTTCATGCTTGATTTGCTAGCCTACTAGCCTAATAAGCATAGTATCTATAAGTTGGATTGTGTTGCTTCTGAGTGGCTTGTTATTCTTGGACCAGTCCACCAATATGGATATCCAATAAGCTCGAAACATTCATCTTTAGTTTGTCTATACTAATGAAAGTTACTGTACAACAAATGATCTTTGTTAATCTCTTTGCACCTTCCTCCATGCTTTGGGTCTCCTTTCTCTCAAGGAAATTTTGCATAATCTGCATATTGACCTTCAGTTGTGAGAATTTCTATTTACAAAGTCTTCTTTGGTTTTAAGGCCATGTTCTTTTCAATTTATAATCCATTCAATTCAGTTCAGTATTATTCAGTACTTATAAATACTGCATACATATAAATGTAAACTGAAATAAGTACTTATCAGTTCAATTCTGCTACATATAAAATGGACCAATTCATTTTGTTTCTCGATTATGCTTAACATAGAAAAAGCTTTATCTACAATTGATAGTGGATCTGTAAGTATTGTCTGATTTCTAACATTGTCATAGTGATCATATAATCCCGTTAAAATTAAATTAGCTTGTCTTCCTCCTCTTGATCATGCATGCATTCTATTAAACGGATTGCAAGAACACGTCATGCCTGCTCCACACTTGCAGCTTCAAATTAGATGCAATAACAAAAGCTTATCCCAGTGCTTCTTTAGTTTGTTGAAACAGATCACAATATAGTGATTTCCCCTAATAAAACATGATAATCTTCCTCTTGATTCTGTGCATTAGAGGTCCATTACAGTCTCCAAAGCGATGTTCAAATGTCTTCCAAGTTTCCTTTGTTGAACTTGTATAAGTGAAACCTTCTACGAGGTCATTCACAATCCACGATGTAACGAGACAGTCTTTTTCCACCTCTTGAAATCATTTGATCATTCATCTGGACTTTCATCATCTTCTTCAATGAAACTTTGTTTATCCTTTGTGGTAAGAGCTCAAACAAATGAATTTTTCTAGGCAAAATAGTTGTTGCTTCCATCCATGATTGTAGTAGTTAGTATTAGACCTGGATTTTCATATCAATCCATCATTGGACTTTCTTCTCATGATTTATCTACTTCATCGAAATATGGATATGCTCTAATAAGATTGTTCTTTCTCTAATTTTTTCCTCACCATTCCTCTCTGATACCATGTGAAACTCTTAGAGAGGAAACAATTTCATTATTTCATATTCACTCAAGAAATCAGTAAATGGTACAATGGCTATTTATACATGAGCTATGAGGATGAAAGTTAGCTATCCATACAATTAACTACATAACAAACTTGTAATAGAATTTGACGCCAGAACTGATGAATATAGAGTGAATTGTCAGCATGTACACTCAGCTAATGAGATGGTGAAGTCTTGGATTGCCAGTACAGATAAAGAACATAGTATCTTGCCCTTCATTATCCCTCGCCCCCAAATCCATTTATAGCATGGAGAAAATATCAATGGGTGGGTGATCCAACATCATAACTCATATCAAATACCATAAAACAAGGCCTAACTCACTCCAAAAGCAAAGCCAATGCCATTGTATATAATAGAGTGAGACACTTTTACATCGCTATTACCTCTTTCTTTCTACTCTTCGTTGGCAGTGGCAAGTTCGGAAAAAAATTTATTTCTACTAATTGTAGTGGGACCAATGTCCAGCTCGACTCCCTTACCACCATATCTAAAATGTACCACAAAAGAAGATGATTACCTCACATATACAACAAGTTACAAAACTCAAGTTCAAATATGAGAAATCTAACCTATTGCTATACGAAACTTGATATGCATGTTTGAATTTTTTTTTAAAAAGTGAGAAACGCATGGAAAATTTGTGAGAAAGACACTAAATGTATACATAGCATCATAGGCTCCATCCACATCTTTCACTCTAAAATTGGGACTGCTATTCATCGTATCAGCTCAATGACCTTTCTTCTGTTGGGTTTTTAAGAGTTTGGTTCAATAGATTGAAAATGGAGATTGATATGTTTGCTGAAAAATTCAACTATGGAGTTTGAAGAGAATTGTTGGGGAATAAAATTTCTTCATTATTATCAATATGAGACCACATATTTATACATAAATTGAGAGTCAAAATCCTAACAAAATAAATCTAATTTAAATTCAAAATAAAATCTAATCTTACTTGTTTAAAATAAAAGATAATGATAATTCAAAATAAATTTCAAACATATTAAAATGACAAATCTCATCTTGATACATATCTCAACACTCCCCCTTGATATCAAGATGGAGATTTATAAAAAAAAAAAAAACCTCCATTAGAAAAGCTCTTCTTCTTCAATTTGAGCATTGGCTTGATGAACTTCACCAATATCAGGGCCTTTCTTTTCAAATTTGCAGACTTTTGTAACATGACCTGATTCTTTACAATTTCCACAAATAGCATCTGGTCTCCACCAACAATATTTTTCTGAATGTGTAAATTTCTTACAATGCTTGCATTGTTGGTTTTTATCTTTTCGTGCATAAAATGCACCCTCGGTTATTTTACCTTTTTCTCTCAAAGATTGCCTTTGCTCCTGTACCTCCAATGCACCCATTAGTTCTGCTAGTGTAATCACAGAGAGATCTTTCGATTCTTCAAGAGATGATATTTTTGATTCAAATTTTTCTGGAAGCGTCACAAGAACTTTTTCAATGATTCTTGAATCAGGAAAATCTTCACCAAGCAATCTGATCCTGTTGACAACTGAAGAAATTCTATCAGAATAATTAGTGATAGATTCATTTTCTTGCATACATAATGATTCAAAATTTCTTTTCAAGTTTAGAATTTGAACTTGTTTGATTCTCTCATTTCCCTGGTACTCTGATTTGAGTTTATCCCAAGCATTTTTTGCAGTTTGACAAGACATAATTTTTGGAAAAATTGTATCTGCAACACAATTTTGAATAAGAGTTTTTGCTTTGAACATCTTTGATTTTTCTTCAGAGTGGGCTTTAATTTGAGCAAGAGTAGGATTCATAGGAAGAGGTGCTACTTCCCTATCTTGAACAACAAATTCCCAAAGATCATATGCTTCGAGGTATGATTGCATTCTCACAGACCAACTGTGATAATTTTCACCACTGAAGATTTTTGGAGTCTTCAAAGAAAGATTAAGACTGGCCATTTGGAAAAAATGGTTTGGAAAAAAAAAGGTATAGTTTTGTTTGGTTTGATAATGAGACCCTTAAGATCAACTATAGCTCGGATACCACTGTTGGGTTTTTAAGAGTTTGGTTCAATAGATTGAAAATGGAGATTGATATGTTTGCTGAAAAATTCAGCTATGGAGTTTGAAGAGAATTGTTGGGGAATAAAATTTCTTCATTATTATCAATATGAGACCACATATTTATACATAAATTGAGAGTCAAAATCCTAACAAAATAAATCTAATTTAAATTCAAAATAAAATCTAATCTTACTTGTTTAAAATAAAAGATAATGATAATTCAAAATAAATTTCAAACATATTAAAATAACAAATCTCATCTTGATATATATCTCAACATCTTCTTCATATCCTTAATTTACATTATAGCTTCTACGTTCAAAGGACCTCAAATTTGTATATTATAGATTCCAAAGTGAATAAATAATAATAATAATAATAATAATAATAATAACTGTAGTTTTTTTTCCTCAATATCATCATATAGTGAAATGAAAGCGCAATGCATTAGCTTGATTATCCTAAAAGCCCTTACGGTCTATTGATCTATCAATATCTCCTCCCTTTTTCATTTCTTTTTTTTTCCTTTTGTTTCGGAGACAGCTAAATGCAAATGTATATACATATGTATGGCTAGAGGAACCCTTTATAATCAACAAGGGTTGGTCCAAGTGATAAGCGATTAGATATTACTTAAGCAAGGTCTTGAGTTCAAGTTCTAGTGAATGCAGAAAATCCTTATTGGGAGACTCACCCACCATAGCCAGATGCATAACCCGGGTCGGATCTGGACGTAATCCGAGCAAAGCTCTGGTGAACCAAATAGGTAAAAATAAAAAAGGGAACCCTTTATATCATGTGTTTGGTTGAGACTTATAAGAGGAAAGCATTATATTTAACCCACTTTAAACTATCCACTTTTTGCCCCTTTTTCCCATCTTTCTTTTCAGAATCGATCTTGGTTAACTACTAAATTCTTTTCCTATGAACACAAGGAAACTTGTACCTTTTTTTCCCTTTTTGTTTTTTTCTTGATTATTGCAATTGGAATTTGTTACTTCTTTGCTCTAAATTGTTAAACATGTACCCAATATGATTAGGTGTTCTTTTCCCATCTCTAGTGGGGAAACCAAGATTTATATGCTTTTATACTTTTTCATATTGATTGCTTTGTTTGAGTAAGACATACATGCATGCTCTTCAATTATTCCTCCATATATCAATTTTCTTCCCATTTCAAATATATAAGTTAAGTTAAATTCCTTGTTTGTTTTTTATGTTGTTAGGTCAATTCTAATTTAATATTGGGATCTCCAACTTTCAACTACAATAAATTCAATATAGGGACTCAAAATATTATTGGTAAATGCTTAACTAGAAGCCAAAGGCGAAAAAAATTTAAAAAATGAAACTCAAAATGTGGTGAGGGTGGATCAAACACGCGACCTTTAGATCTTCAGTCTGACACTCTCCCAACTGAGCTATCCCCACAGATAAACACATTTCTCATATTTTGTAGATATATACAAGTATATATATTTACAGGTAATGTCATGAACATGTATGCTAGAATTGCTCTGAAAGGATTATGATTAAAAGGATAAGATTTGAGTAAATAGTAAAACATGCTTTTCTCCAACAATATTACTCATTTATTAAGTAAATAGACTTCTATAAAATTTTCATTAGCCAGAGCACTATACATATTAATACATGATAGATTCATGCGAGATATCTATTGGAAAAGCTTTAACCATTAAATATACATGTATCTTGTTAGATTTTCATGGCTTTTAACAAACATTATTAGACTTCTAATGTAATAGACTTCAATCACATTAATAAAAAAATTTAAAAAATATCACAATGGATATTACTTGGAAGATGAAAAATAAAAGGACAAAACATTAAAGCGGCATATAAAAAATTAAACGGTTTAAAAGATATATACGAAATAAGACGAAAAAACGTGAGATAGATGCATTGCTTTCACCCATAATGCGAGAAAATTGTACCATTTGGTGGAACAGTTTGAAACTTAGAATGGGCTTTTGTGTTATTTGGTAAAAGACAGGGCCAAATAACTATAACTCCTCAACCATTTCAATATGGGCAACTTAGCTAAATACAAGATTTTTGAACTTTTAATTTAGTAAATACCAATCCAACTATTTTTAAATCTCACCATAAAAACTTACTTCTCTTAATTACCTAAAAGCTTTCTTAATTACAATATTTTAACTTTTGAATTTTGCTTTTTACATGAATAGAATAACCCTTATTGTAACAACTCTCTCTCCTAATTAATTTGATTTTTGCAACTTAAAAACGACTATATCTCTCAAACCGTTAATTTTTTCAACACGAGCCTTTAAAATATTTTGTTCACAAAATCCATATTGAATTTTTTTTAGCAAAAAAATTTTTCACATCTTATACCAATTTTACCAATGTTTTGTAAATTCTTATACCTGGTATAAGAGTGGTATAATGTCTTTATATCACCAGTTTTCCAGTTATTTCCACGTAGATAACATAAAACATTAGCAACATTGTTCTATTAAAAGCAAAAAAACCCCTCATACATGGTATAAAGGTAGTAAAAAACTAGTATAAGACTGCAAAAAAAAAAATTTTTGCTCCAAAAATATTCAATATGGCTTTCGCTTTAAAGATAAAAATAAGACAAACAAAATATTCTACAGGCTCATGTCGAAAAAATTAACAGTTTGTGAAATATAGTCGTTTTAAGTTATGAAAATCAAATTATATATGAGAGAGAAAATAATAACCTTAAAAATAGTAGACGGCTAAAGAAAAGTAAAGTTAGGTATATAAAAAAAATCCATATTTCTTTATATTTCCCTTTCAATATGAAAATGTTCTGCCTTCTAGGGTTCTTGGGCCAACACTCCAACACCTAGTTTTATGAAACCAAGTTCACTTTCAATTATCTGTTTGGATTTTCTTTGGTTTCACAGTTAGATTACACGTTTTCGAGTTAGTGTATCTCGTTTTGGCAAGTTTAGTCGTAGTTATCTCTTGCGTTTTTTATGTTTTCGAAAGTAAAGTCTTGCGGGTTGCTGAGGCGACGAGATGAAGATGTTCGAAAAGACAACTTACTTCTAGAGTTATTCTTCTAGTTGCTTGTGTACTAAATGTTATGAATAGCTAAAGTTAATTTTATTTCGATGTTATAATTTGTAGTCACAGGTAAGCTCCTAGATTTATTCTTCTAGTTGCTTGTGTACTAAATGTTATGAATAGCTGAAGTTAATTTTATTTCGATGTTATAATTTGTAGTCACAGGTAAGCTCCTAGATTTATTCTTCTAGTTGCTTGTGTACTAAATGTTATGAATAGCTAAAGTTAATTTTATTTAGATGTTATAATTTGTAGTCACCGGTAAGCTCAACCACCTGGGATAGGCGCTTAATCTCTCGTTCAGATAACTTTTACCCGTGTCACCAAGTTCAATCCAGTAAAACCACATGAACACAGAAATAAAAGAAGCTTTAGGCCATAATCTCTTGAATTTATGAGAACAAATCTGAATTTATTAGTGTAAATTTATAACCATACAACATAAATTGAAATTAAGTTCGGATAACAAGTCCATAAGAATACGACTTAATTACAACCACAACTCAAAATTGCATTCACAAGAAATAACTGTGGTTGAAACCGAAAGAAATAATTACTCATTCCGGTAATACCATGAAAAGACTACACAATTTTAAAAAAAAGCAACACAATTGGAACATAATTGGAATTCTACAAATTTTGACATACTAATTTTACTTTCTGTTGGAAATTCTACAACTTAACATCCCAGCAAATTATATGCAACAAGCCAATTATATAAATTTCAAACAGCAGCAAATCAGCCCAGTCACAATTATACAAGAGCAAATCAATCAAAACTTTCCATTAGCTATGCCAGAAATCCAATACCAAACCTCATTCAGAAGTTCTATATGCATTTGCCCTTCAGTTTCAGTTTCAGTTTCAGTTTCGTTAGTACCAAAAAAAGCGCCTACACCATTCTCCCCCTTTCAGTCCTCTGATCTGCATCAAACAAGTCGAGGAGATATTGTGCCGAGTTAGGCCAAATGCATCAAACAATCAATAGGTTTCTGCTATTACAGAGTATTTGCCCGACTGAGTTAGGCCAAAATGCATCAATACCCCTGAACTTGGCAACTTTCGCCGGATGCCATCCTAAACTTTCATTTACTCCAGCTACCCCCTAAACTTGGCAAAAGTGCATAAGTTTGCCCCCTCAATGGCACGTGTCAGCTTCTAGTTGGAGAAAGAAAAATCAGAGAAATGGCCTCTTTGAAAAGTCAAACCAACTAGAAGCTGACACGTGGCATTGAGGGGGTCAAACTGGCACTTTTGCCAAGTTCAAGGGACCAATTGGAACTTTTAAAAGTTCAGGGTGTCATCCGGCAAAAGTTGCCTAGTTGAGGGGGTTCCAGATGCCGAGTTAAGCTGAAGCATTGGAATCATATCCATTGACATGTTGAATTAAGATCGATAATAAATAACTATAGGAGAAACTCTAAACAAACATCTCACCAATAAAGGTTGCTTTTGAAGTATGAAAATCCTACCGGGAATAACGGTCAAACTTCTTGATATCACTTCAATTCTTAGTGCTTGAGCCAATAATTCCGCAGTTGAGCAATGTGTAGTAGTATTTCATCCCGACCTTGATTGGTAACGCTGCTAGTCATAATCCAAGGTGGCACCGTATTGAAGAAACCTCGTATCAACTCCTGAAAATCCTTTACATTTTCATCCGGCCTTTTCCGTCCGTTCTTTCTCTTCTTTCGCTTGTCACATTTGGTGAATATCAATGTCATCGGTATCTGAAAGAAAAAAAATTAATACAATTTATGGGTAAAAAATCAATAATCCCGTTCATACTGAACATATTACTTGTCAATAGTTGTTAAGTTCTCAAGTTAAGGTTATTAGGTTTTTACATGTCAAACGCCATTATTTGTTCTTATATGGTTGTCAAGTTAACAATTCAATGATAAGTGGACCAAAATAAACCGGATTTGGATTTCTGTGAAAGTACCGAACTGAATTTCTGTGAATCTACTAAACTGCCTTGAAAGTTCAAAGGAGATCCAGATTTTTAACCACCAACATCTCAATAACAAAATGTTTGAATAGCATAGGGTTGTAAAATACCATCAAGAAAAGGTTTCTATGAGTGAAATATGATGGAATTAAAATCCGAAGCACAGCAAAGACACTCAATAGACACAAAATTATCAACCCTATTCGTTTTTATTTTTGTCAGAGAAAAAGAAAATTACCTGGTTTTGACCTAGCCAACTAGCATATTCAAGATCAATTTTCTTTGCAGGGATACTAGCATCAACAAGAAGGAACACAGAGACCAAAGCTTGACGGTTGAGAAAATAGTCTTTCGTAAACTTATTCCAATCTGTCCGAAGCTCTTGGGGTGCAGATGCATATCTGTTCAGACCAACAGATACAATACAGTCAAAAACCAAATGACTTGATTGATGTTACAGTTTCATGACACGTGCAATATGTCAAAAACAAAATCCATCAACTTGGATGTATCGAATGGTAATCACAATTATTATATCTCCAAGATACTCCCCGGTGTAAAAAAAATACGTTGTACACGGGAAAGGAAAATTTACGGTAGGTAGATAACAGAAGGCCTAATGCATCAGTTAGTACCTGAACTTATCCTAAGAAACCTAGTGCCCTTGGACTTTCAAAGTGACCCTGTAGCTCCCTCAACTTTCAAAAAATGCACCACTTTTCTCCCCCAAAAACCACATGTCACCTTCTTATTAGAGAGATAAAATAAGAAAAATAACATCTCTGAAAAGTCAAACCAACCATAAGCTGACACGTGAAGTGGCGTACTATTGAAAGTTGAGGGAGATATGGGGTCACTTTGAAAGTTCAGGGGACAACAGGCTTTTTAAGGACAAGTTCAGGTACCTTAAGATGCATTAAGCCATAACAGAACAATACAGCCTAAATATGAAGGGATCACTCGCTTCTATATCAAGTTGACTTTATAACTTTTCACAAACAAGCAGTTAACTAATCATGAGCAATTCTGATTAAAATGAAACTAGACAAAGATCAAGAAAACATAGCCCGGCACATCCTGAAACAACCACAGGTTGAAAAACCAAGACTATTCAAATGGAACTCAGAGACAATAATATAATAAGAGCGTTTAAGAGGTTTAATTCATACCCATATCCAGGCAAATCCACCAAATACCAGCTATCATTGATCCGGAAATGATTTATGCACTGAGTTTTCCCTACAAGAGGCAACAAATTAACAATGTCAGAGATGCACAGGCAAAATTGAACTCAACTATCGAAACCAAAACTAATCAAATAGTTCTTTTGTGAACCACAGGTATTCTAATCCATTATCAGCTTCATAGTATGAGTAGTCAATTCTGTTCTGTTCGGATATTAGTAAATGTGCCATTTGGTTCGCAAAATGCCTATTCCTTGGAATAGAATAGAAATGAATTAAAAGATATCAAATACAATACATAATTTGTCTAGAATCCGTTATCGGATAGAATACTTATTCCTAGTTTTTATACATCTCTCATGCAATGACTATTTCTTCATTTCAAATAGGAATAGGTATTCCACGAGATGTACAAGACAAATACTAGACTATATTTGACATATTTCCATTCATTTCTACTCTATTCCATAGAATAGGCATTCCACGCCCTTAAGGTTTCTCATCTCCTACTATGAGTATGTTTAGGCATTAGTGTGAAAAGGTTCAAAAATCCTAAATCCCCAACTGGTGTACAATCCATGGAATTCAAAATGATCATTTCTTGCTAGCAAACTATATGGTAAATTCAATTGATGGATACAAACCAAGCAAGACAGGCATAACAATAACAAACCGGGTTTCTTAGAGGTAAGAGCAAGCTTCTTTCTTCTCACAAGAGAATTCAAAAGTGAAGATTTGCCAACATTAGACCTGCCCACAAGCGCAAACTCAGGCAAACCATCAGCGGGGCAATCCTCAGTTCTAACACTGCTCTTAACAAACTCAGCCTGAGTAATCTGAGCATCTCTTGCATACTTACTCAACACAATATTCGACCCTTTCAAAATCCTGGTACCAAGAGCTGGATCGTTGAGAGAAACCTCAGTCTCAGGCGGGAGAAAGAGCTTGTCAATTGAAATTTCGATTTGGGGGTTTTCTACCGGAGCCAACAATTCGTGGGGGTTAATTAGGGAAACGGGCAGAGGCTCGGTGGTTGAGACGGAGGAATTGGGTCTGAGAATGGTGGAATATTTGAGACTGAAGGTGAAATTGGTGAAGGCAGAAGGTGGAGGTCGGGTGAAAATGGGGAAGTGAAGTCGGGGAAGATGAGTAAGAACCATATCTGTGTTTAGTTTGCGAGGGTCGAGGGCATGTCCATGAAAAACCCAGGAGGATAGGGGCCAAGTTCAACAAATGTCGGCCAGGACAAGAGATCTTAACGCACCAACACCTTAAAACATCTTTTCTTTACGGATTCGTATTCTCTAAAATTTAAAAATAATAAAGTTATACATTTTAATTTATTTTAATTAAGTTTTAATAGTTGAAATTTAAATGCACAATAGATTTTATAGATTATTAAAATTTAATCTCAAAATCATTAAAATTCAATGAATGGTTAAAATTTTGAGTAAAATATATAACTTTATCATTTTATAAGAGAATCCAAATCCTTACTTTACGAAAACATCTAACAAATCAACATATATTTTGAACTAGTAGGCAAGTAAATGAGTCAAGATGAGCCGAGCATTGTCATGTTTCATTTCAGTTCTTTAAATTTTTAACATATTTGACCCAAGATCGACCTTGTTTAACAACGAGTCAAGTGTTGGATATGATGTATGCCTTTAAGGCAATTAGAGAGATATATATTAATTATGTAATAGTACGAATAATTTATTTAATCAATAAAGACATTTGTTCTTTTGTTAAATCAATGTGTTTTCATATATATATATATATATATATATATATATATATATATATATATATATATATATATATATATTATAGCTGATTAAAATATATTCATTGATGTATGTATACAAAAGTCTTTGATATATAATAGCATGGAGTCAGAGAAATTATAGTTGGACTATATTTGGTGGAACCTGCTACATGTGCAATTATGATTATGTCTAAACTATCCCTAGTCATAGTTTCATCAAGACAGGATATTGATGAAACGGAAAGACTAGCATGTGGTTAACTTTCTTAGATAGGGTTCAAGCAGTTAATCTCCTAAAGACTAAAGGTGGTGCCTTAAGTTTGACATATGGATATATATGGGAGATATATTGGAGACCGCAGCAAGATAAACACTTGGTATATATATCAATGTGTTAGTGTTTATCTTCATGCAATAAACTTTGCGAATGTCCTCATACTTGAGATGCTAGCTACCTTGTGTGGTACTATTGCTATACTTTGGGTCAATATTATGCACTCATTAATTTAGGGTGATTACGGGTATAGTGATGACATCACTTTGGTAGGCTGAGTAGTCGGAAAGAATCCATCGCTCCGGATATATTAAGGAGTTGTACCTAGCCACTTTGTTGAAGTGATGATTGCCATAAACCTCTGATCAGAGTATGTGTTTGATAGAAATGGTTTCTAGTCAAACACACTATGGTAAAAGGCAATATACTTCGGTAACAAGTAAATTACTGGGATAGCTTGGAGCAACCTCGCTATTAGTGGGTTAACACTTTATCCGAACTCTATAAACCAGATGGTACTAATATTAAAGAATGGAATGAATTTATCCCACTGGATAACTATTGCATTAACTGGGATTAAGTCATAAGCATAAATGACGTTCCGAGTAATGGGGGATGGTAGACCCTTGCTAGAGGCGTAATACAGTCGTTTAAGGTAATCGAGTTATATTCACGGTCTAGAGCATCGAGCCAATGGTTCCATTAGAACAAGGGTTGGTTAAGCCTTAACAGCTCAATACTTCGGGATCCTATAAGGTCACACACATTGGCCCTTCATCGGACTAAGTAAAGAACTAATAGATTTATTCTATTACAAAAATATAACTTAAATAATAATTGGATTATTATTTGATTGGTTAAAATTGATTAGATTAATTTTGGATAAACCAAAGTATTTATTTTGACTGGTAACTACTTAATTAGAGTCATAAATAAATTATAATTGATTAGATCAATTTTGGTTGGACTAAGAAATTTATTTTGACTGGTGACTAATTTATTAGGGTCAGAAAATAAATATTTGAAAAAGGATTAAAAGGGAAATTTTGCATTAGCGAGTTTAATTGAACCGAGAGTACAAAAGTATTTTGTATAGGCTCGAATGCTCAGGAGTACACCGAAAGATGTGCGAATAATGCTGGACATTGCTCGCGGCAGCCCATGAAAATGGGCTGTACATGCACAGCCCACAAGCAAGGCAAAGCCCACAAGGCCTTTGCCTGATGGGAGTAATTACTCCCATCCCACATCGCTCGGGGAGCAAAATGCTCCCCCAAGCCTATATAGGCTATCCCCTTTCCTTTCAAATTGTACCAAGCTCAAAGCATAAATCCTAAGCGAGATAATTAATCTCTCGGGTAATTGAGCAAGTTATTTTTGTGGAGCCTGAATTTATTCGGGCACCGCTAGTTTATATATATGGGTGAGGCTTTTGGAAAGGTCTAGCAACTACTCGAGGCTTCTTAGGATAGCCTACGATTGGAAGCTTGTGTAAGAAGGTTCTGCAAAGGCACGCTTCAACTGGTAAGTTCTTTTTCTTTATTTAAGTCTTTTTCTTTAAGTGTTTTTAGACTTAATAATTATGCTTAGGTTATTTTGCATGCTTAGTTTATTTTATGCTTAGGTTATAACTTAGAATTATAACATGCTTAGTATAAAATAAATATGATAGGATATAATTTGGAATTATGATATGCCTAGTCCTTTAGCATGCTAACCTAGGTAGAGAATTATTTAGTTAACGCTTTATTTAATTTATATGCAATTAATAGGAGTTCCCAGCGACAGGGATAAAATTTTAAATTTCTGTCATGCTTCTAATACATGTTCAATCTGACTGTCAGTTCCCAACACCGAGTCGAGCTTGATGATTCAAAGCAAGTCTACATGGGTTTTTTTTCTGTTCATTGAACTTTTAATAAGTTCATGTCGAGTTTTGAACTTAAAATTTTCATTTGAATGCTAATTATTTAATGAACGAGCTGTTGACGAATAACTTGTTTGTTTTTATGAACGAGCTTATGTTAAAAAATAAAAGTAAATAATTTAATATTAATTTTTATTAAAATGAATTTCATATTTTAACTATCAAATGTAGAGTTTGTGATCCTTCTATCTAATATGAACCAATTATTTTGTATTAAGGTCCAATCTACGTTACATATACCACTCTTTAAGTTTGTTAATTTTTATTGTGGGATTCTCCACATATCTCCAACACTTCTCTCAAATGCAATTAGGTCTGGACAAGTTGTCACTTGTCAAAAATTCTTTGGCCCATCTCTGAGGCCCAAGGTTAACACCGGGTCTAGTATTATCTACTAGCCCAAACTCCACCTGGACTTTAAATACAAACCCAACATCTTTCGGGCTGTCAGACCTTCTTTTGGTCCGTTATCATGTTGACAATGACCTAAGTCACCTCAAAAGGTATATCAAAGAGTGAGGGCTGCCCTCACAAATAAGGAGCAACATTGCTCAAGCCTCAATTAATGTGGGATATCCAACACACCTTCATCAGACCTAAATTCATTTATAGCATGGAACAAATATCAACGAGTGATCCAACATCATAAATGGGCTCTAATACCATTAGACAATGACCTAACTTACTAAAAAAATATGAGCAAGAATTTATTTTAGCATAAGTGGTTGTGCTTTTATGAAGATGTCCGAAAGGACTAAGGCTCTGTTCTTTTCAACTACTGAAAGCTGAACTGAATTGAGGTTGGCTGAAATGAACTGAACTGAACTGAAGTGAGCTAAACTGAATTTATTTCTATGTATCGGTTGAACCAACGACTATTCAGGATTCCATAATCAAATTCATTACATACATACTAGTTCAAAACGCAAGGAATGTTATAGTAAAACTTCATTTGAAATCATATGGTAGACATCAACGTGCGGCTTGAAAGACATGATCAACTGTGGATTAGTACATCCACTTTATTATACCCTAAATAAATAATACAATTAATTTATTAAAAAATAAGAAATAAAAAAAAAGAAATTTTAATTTACCATTTCTTATTTTTATGATATACTTTCTTTTGAATCCAAAAAATTTTGTCAATTCTAAGAAACTTAATTCTTGGATTTGAAACTTCCTCAAATCGGAAATCTTTTCAATTCCGATTTACACTATAACCCAACATTTATATCTCATATTTTTTTTCTTAATATCCAATTTTTTTTGTTAAACAGGAAAAGAATTCTTAATATCCAATTTACTAAATCAATCACAAAAGCCTACATACTTTTGATAAGAATGTACTAAAAAACATGTGGAATAAACTGAGCCAAATACCGATCAACTAATGAATTGATTGACTCATTGAACACTAAGACATGTTTAGTTTTAGAATATTGTTTTCATCTTCATTTTCAGTTTCATTTTTTTTAGCTTTTAGTTTTCTAAAAGCCAATTTCTATTTTGTATTTTCGAAAAATAATCAGTATTATATTTTAAATTTTATTTTTGATGAAAATATTATAGGTGAAATAAAATATTATAAATTAAATTAAAATAACCATTTTACATAAAATGTAAACCGACCACATATAAAATTATAAATATTTTAATTCAATTAAAAAATATAACTTGATTTATTTGCGAAGTGTTCATATTATAAAAATTAATTTTTTGTCTACATTTTATGTTAAAATTTACATTTAATACTTTAAAAGCTTTTTCTATTACATTGTGAAACTAAAGATACATGTTTCAAGTAAATCAATTATAGTTTCTGCTAATTCGTATGCGTCCACGAGAATCTTTCAATTGATATTGCATATCACGATAAAGATTATTAAGGTAAATTTAACTTCACAAAACTCTTTCGTTTTCATTTGTCGTTTTTATTTGTAGTTACCTTTTTATTCCAAATTCTACAATTTTTTTTTAATGACGAGATGAAAAATAGAAAGAATGATAAATTTTTTTTTCAAATTTTTCACTTTTCAAATAATAGTTAATAATTTTAAATTTATTGGTTAAAAAACAATGTCAATTAATTTAAAAATAAATATATATAAATTTGATCATGTTGAATGGAAAAAATAAGCACTAAAATATTAAGAAGTAAATAAAAAAACTAAATAAATAAAATAAAAGTATATTAATAAGAAAATGAAATTTGTTTGTTGGATTATAACAGTTAATTATACAACTTTATATATTAGAACAATAATGGAAAACCCCCTAATTGCATATGATTGTTCAAAATAATTACCTAAATGTCTCAAAGAATAGTGTGTCATCAATATAGAATATTTGACAAACTAATTAACCAAAATATGTCGTATATAAAACAACAAATCAAAAAAGTTTGTTGCTCATTCAAGTACAATTCGCTCTCGTTTCCTCTCAACAGAGATCATTGTTCGTGAATATTGCTTCATTCTTGTTTTTTTTCTTCTTAAATTCTTTATTCATTACTGATTTCATTTAATTTCTCTTTTACGATATATGTGATTTTGCATTTTTATTTTAACAATCAGAAAATCAAATCGATTTATTGGATGATAACAGATTTATTGTTTGTTCTTATATATCTGTAGCAGATTTATCATGCTTGTAGTAGATTTATAAGAGCTTTGTACTAGATTTATATCTGTTACAAATCTAATACATATCTCTTATATATATCTGCTACAAGTCTAATACAAGTGTTTGATGAATATATAACAGATTTATAACAGTTTTGTATTATATGTGACTATTATAAAATGTTTGGCATAATTTGTATGTTATTTTTGTATTTGTTACAAATCTGTTATAAATGTGTTATATATATGTTATAAACGTAAAATAAATTTGTATGTTTGCTACATGCATGATAAATGTCTAATACAAGTGTTTGATGAGTATATGACAGATTTATAACAGTATTGTATCAGATAGGAATATGAATGAAGTGTTTCTTTGTATATGTTACATATCTAATACATATATATTACATATTTGTTATATATCCGCTACAAGTCTAACAGAAGTGTGATGAATATATAACAAATTCATAATAGTATTGTGTCATATAAGAATATCAATGAAGTGTTTCTTTGTATCTGCATATCTAACACATATCTGTTATATATATGGTATAAACCTAGAATAAAATTGTATGTCTGCTACAACAAGGATAAAATGTCTAATACAGGTATTTGATGAAATATATAACAGATTTATAACGGTTTTGTATCTATTACAAATCTGTTATATTTGTGTTATAATAAAAAGCGTATAAAAGTAAGTGACATAGTGAATATGGCGTAGAAAAGTTACGAAAAGCATGTATATGTTAATTAGAAACTTAATGTGAGCTTTAGGTAATTGAACTAAAGTTGGCCAAAAGTTATTTTGTTCAAATAAGACATAAATGATAATTTCCCAAAAAGATCAAACAATAAAGTGTTGTATTTTTTTTTTTTGCATTAAAATCTTACTTCTTTGATTTGTGAAATTTCGAAAAATATAAAATTTTTTACAAGACAAAAAATTTAAAACCCTGAAATCTCTCTTTTCTGAAATATTATAGTCCTAATCACCTTTTTGGTCCCTATACTATAATCAGTTTATCTATTTGGTCCCTCTGCTATATACGTTACCCTTTAAGTCCCTATGCTTTTAATTCTGTTACCCAATTAGTCCTTTATTTAACGGAATTGCAACTTTTATGCCACCTAGGATCCATGTGTGCTAACATTTAATGACATGGAACATAGGCTTAAATTGGAAAAAGAAAAAACTTAATTTATTTAGGAATCGAACGAGAATAAGCCATTAAATAATCTCATATAACAAGGATTCCCAATTCTTATGACGACTTAAGAACACCATCAATAACTGGTTTTCTTATTTAATTATGTTTTGTTGGCCTTTCTATCTCAATAATTAATCCTATTTAAATAAGTTATTTTTTCTATTAATTGAAAACCTTGAAAATTGGGTATCGCTTATATAGTTTATTGGACATTTTTTTGTGTAGAATTGTAGATTATGTCAGTAGACCTCAATTTGACATATCTAAATGGCTTGAACAGTTGTAATTTTCATCAATGACTTGACGACTGCAATTCTCATCTATAAACGTGGAAAACAAAAATTATTTTAAATATACAAAGAAAACTTGTAAGAGGTTGTTAGGAAGCCTACTTCGATCACATCTACACTGTAATTCCCAAAAACTACTTCGCAAATTCCAACAATCACCAAATTTTCTAATCCCTTAAACACCTAAAAATGCTTAGAGTTTGCTTCTCTTAGAATCAAAAGCTTTATTCAAACATACCTTCATACACTCTCAAAATCCTCTTCCATTTGTTTCAATGTCGCTTGAACTCTCAGCACAAACTTTCGGCCACATCAACACTATAGCTCTCTACCAAATTCAGAAAATAAAGCCAACTCAACATCGAGGGTGAAGAATAATAAGAAGAAGATCTAGACATTTTCTACACTTTGATATTGGTCAATATTTCTGGCAAATTCTTTTGGCTAAGGATTTTTAATGGTTGGATTGAAAAAAAATCGAGTGATGCAGTAAGGAAGAAGAGGGCAGGATTGGAATTTAAAATCTGATAATAGATTATTGGCTCTACTTATTCTCGTTTTAATCTCTAAATAAATTAAGTTTTTTTTCTCCAATTTAAGCCTATGTGCCATATCATTAGCACACATGGATACTAGGTGGCATTAAAGTTGCAGTTCCGTTAAATAAATGACTAATTGGGTAACAGAATTAATAGCACAGGTATTTAAAGGGTAACATGTATAGCAGAGAAACCAAATAGATAAACTGACTATAGCACAAGGACCAAAAAGATAGTTAGGCCAATATTATATAACTAAACACAAGTTTTCATTTTATACCAGTTTTCTTAAAAATTTTGGTAGGAAATATTTCGACTTTTCTATAACTAAATAATCCCTAGCTATTAGTCAAGTTGTGTGAATTGCCTACAAATAAATGCCACATTATTTCCTGTGTTTTAAAAAATCCCTCATAGGTCCCGACTTTTCATTCATCAAATGTTATCAGACGCTCGACTGATATATTGTCGCCTAGACAATACCTAGTTTGACCTTTTCCGTCTAAGAACCGCCTAATCCGATTTTTTCCGCAATTTTTAAGATACCAATGCTTATAAAAATTATAGTTCAAAATAATCTTACCATATAATTCTCATTTTAAATCTCCAACCGAGAAATAGAATGTTATAAACCAAAAAAAATTATAAAAATATACGTTTTTAAGAAATTTATTTTAGAGTTAATATATTTTCATATGAAAACCGATTAAAACTTATGTTATTACGTATTAAATTATATTATTATAATATATTATTATATTATAATTTATTTTTAGTTAAAATTATATTTTTATCCAATTAACACATACTAAAAGATAATCACATATTCCCCAAAACACATATTCCCCTGACCACCATCCAGACCTGCTTAGATGCTGAAAACTTCAGAGTCCGAGCAGCGGCTAACGTTGTTTAAAACATTGCTTATTTCTTAACAAAAACACGGCCTCATACTTTCATTTAGGAACTAGTTAACCATTGTTCAGGTGTCAGACCAATACGATACTGCCATGTCATCATTAACACGACAGTAGCCATTTTCGCTTTGTCGTCTTCGTCAAATTTACTGGATATTCTTGCCTCCAAGTAACTCCCTGTTAGATCTCACCAGCATCAATCGGATGGTACGATCCGCCATGTCTCCTCCATCTCAGTCTCAACGGTCTCCGTCGCCGTCTCAACCGTCTGGGTATTTCATCAACTTCTTTTCAACTCTTACCCCTGCCCTAATTTTAATTTTCAAGCTCTATATACTTACTTGAAATGCTCATTTAGGTCACCTAATTGCTGTTATACTTGCAGAAAAAGTGAAGTGTCGGATTTGAAGGCTCAGCTCCGGCAGCTCGCCGGCAGCCGAGCTCCGGGAGTTGATGATTCGAAGAGAGAGCTATTCAAGAAGGTTATTTCATACATGACAATTGGCATCGATGTGTCTTCCCTCTTCGGTGAGATGGTCATGTGCTCTGCAGCTTCTGACATTGTTTTGAAGAAAATGTGCTATTTGTATGTGGGGAATTATGCCAAGGGTAACCCTGATCTTGCTTTATTGACGATCAATTTTCTTCAAAGAGATTGCAAGGATGAGGATCCAATGATTCGAGGGCTTGCTTTGAGAAGTTTGTCTTCACTGCGAGTGGCTAATTTGGTGGAGTATTTAGTAGGGCCTTTAGGATCAGGATTGAAAGATAATAATAGTTATGTGAGAATTGTGGCTGTCATGGGAGTCCTGAAATTGTATCATATATCTGCTTCAACTTGCATTGATGCTGATTTTCCAGCAGTTCTGAAGCATTTGATGCTCCGTGACCCAGACACTCAGGTGAAGTCATCTTATTTTTGTTCTCAATTTCATGATTTTAACTTGTGTTGGCTCTGTAATTAGTTCAGGTGCATTTATGGTTACTTAGTTTTTCCAATATTTTTGGTATTACTTTGTCCGTTCTCTTAAAGGTGGGATTTGCTTTCGTCGTTGGTGGTTAGAGGGAAAGTAGAGTCACATTGCTGAAAACCAAATAACCTTAGATATTTCCATTAACTCACTATTTGCTTTCGTCATGGCTTTATATTTAGTTATGGTTACTTGGTTTTTCCAATATTTTTGTGGTTCTTAGGTCGTTGCAAATTGTTTATCTGCCTTGCAAGAAATCTGGAGCTCAGAAGCAAGCACCTCTGAGGAAGCAGCAAGAGAGAAAGAAGGTTTACTTAGCAAAATGGTTATATTTAGCTTTTTGAATCGGTATGTAATCAATCCACAGCAGCATGAAATTAAAGTAGGTTGTTAACTTTGTGAACCATCAACAATTCAATCGGTCAGCCAGGGACTTCTGTTTTTTGTTTAAGAACATCAAATGTGAATGCCTGGACTGTGGAACTGTTCTATGGTAATTAGCGATAGTTTAACCAATCATTCCATATTTCTATTTCCTTGAATTTGCTATTATATATGATAATCATGTCACCTTCTTATCTTTCTGTATCTGTACGATTGTTCTTCACTATACCTAAGTAGTTGCTACTTTACAGATAACAAAATGACTAAATTGTAGAAAGGTAAATGCTAGGCCAAATTCATGTTTCATTAATTATGCAGAGAGTAGAACAAGTGTAGTTGAAGTGTGAATTTAAATATTTAAATGCTACACGAGCAGTAGTAACTCAACAATGGAATATAGTTTTTCTGCATGTTGCAGAAATCACTGTTCTGTTCATGTTAAGTACTTTACTGCTCATTTTGGAGTTTAAGTTTGTGTTTCTTCCTTAGGAATGATTACCAAGTTTAGCTTTTACTCTTTTTTTCAATTTGCAGGATCAAAGAATTCAGTGAATGGGCACAGTGTCTTGTGCTTGAATTGGTTGCTAAATACGTACCTTCTGATAGTGAGGAGATATTTGACATTATGAATCTTCTTGAAGATCGACTTCAGCATGCAAATGGTGCTGTTGTTCTTGCAACCATCAAAGTGTTTCTTCACTTGACCTTGTCCATGGCAGATGTGCATCAAGAGGTGCTCTACATAATTGTTATATATGTTTTTTCATTCAACTTTTCTGAAACTGAACGGCATCTTTCTTAAGATAAAATGCTCTGTGTTCACAAATTCTCAAAACATGGAATTGTGAGACAATTAATTTTGTGGGTTTTTTATGTGCCAATAGTTTTATGTCAGTATACCTTATTCGAGTTCATATCATGTGATTTTTCTTTCAAGAAGTATCTTATAGAAAGTAGAATTTGCCTATCTGTTAGGATTATGAGTTACTATGTTATGGGCAAAAAGTCGTCCTACTTGCTCATATAGAATGCAACATAAAAGTACATCAGCTGGAAAGTATCCATCTCCCACAAACCATGAAAGTATTTGGAGTATGGGATACTCTCTTGGGGTAGCTATTATTTTCTTCCCTTAATTTGATGGAATTCATTTCCAATTCCAATATTTTGTGCTTGAAATGGACAAAAAGTGGATTTGTAATTCTTGGAATTGGAATTCCATGGAATTCATCATGTTATAACCAAATCCCACCAAAATAGGTGGAATTTGCAAATCCTCATTTTATAAGAGTAAAATCCATGAAATTAAACTCAATTCTGTATTTTTTCCATATGTTATGCCAAGCATTGGAATTCATTTGGAAATGAATTCCATGTGGAATTCGTTTCTAAATGAATTCCATTTTTTGAGTTCATTTGTTCCAATCAAGCCCTCAGAGAATTGTTGCTATTGCTTGGAGGTTCAGACCAATTAAGCGTAGTACTAGTGATTATTATCTAACATTAAATATGGTTGAGAGGCTCAAAGGGGCTTCATATCCCATTGATCCTTCATAAGAAGCATATCCAAATAGGGGCAGAGAATTTTGTCCTTGGATGATTATAGAATGAACCAATATAACGTTAGATTGCTTCCAGAATTCTTCTGAGATATTTATTTCATGACAATATAATCTTTTGTTGTCAGGTTTATGAGCGTATTAAAGCTCCTCTGCTTACCCTTGTCAGTTCTGGAAGTCCGGAGCAATCATATGCAGTTTTAAGCCACTTGCATCTCTTGGTGATGCGTGCAGCGTACATTTTTTCCTCGGACTATAAACATTTCTACTGCCAGTACAATGAGCCTTTCTATGTCAAAAAGTTGAAGCTTGAAATGTTGACTGCAGTTGCAAATGAAAGCAATACCTACGAAATTGGTTAGCCAACAGCTTCTATTTGCCATTCTCAAAGCTTTTAAGGGAAATATTGACTTGAATAGACATGTGTTGTTTACCTTTTTATACGACTGATAAATTATCTTTGCATTTTTATTTCAGTGACGGAATTATGTGAATATGCTGCAAATGTTGATATTCCTATTGCAAGAGAGTCTATTCGAGCTGTTGGAAAAATAGCATTGCAACAATATGATGTGAATGCTATTGTTGATAGGCTGCTTCAGTTTCTGGAGATGGAAAAGGATTATGTGACTGCTGAAGTTTTGGTGAGCAATATTTCTTTATACTTTCAGACATTCATCCTTAAGCATGTATGCACCAGCACACTCCTTGTGGTTCCTGCAAACCCACAGATCCAGTTAGCAAAAAATATGGCAGGATATTTTCATTGAGCCATTTGTAATCAGATTGACAGTTTTAGTTCTTTTATGTAGGTTCTTGTGAAAGATTTGCTCAGGAAATACCCCCAGTGGAGTCATGATTGCATTGCAGTTGTTGGAAATATCAGCAGCAAAAATATTCAGGAACCCAAGGCCAAATCAGCTCTTATATGGATGTTGGGGGAATATTCTCAAGATATGAACGACGCTCCTTATATTTTAGAGAGTTTAACTGAAAATTGGGAGGAAGAAATATCCCCTGAGGTAATGAAACTTCCTCTTTGAAGATTAACGGCAGTCACTTTGTGAATTCTGATGCTGTGGCTGTTTCGGGTTTCTTTTCTCCCCACCTGTGAACATGCATCTACTTCTTATTCTCTTTATTTAATATTCATAATGTAAACTGTTATAATTTACTGCATTCTGGTCAGGCTGTGCTTTATGCCTTTTATTGTTCTTTTATTGACTGTGAGGGTGACAAACTATCACAATGCCCAGGTTCGTTTGCATCTCCTCACAGCAGTAATGAAATGTTTTTTCAAGAGGCCACCTGAGACTCAGAAAGCACTGGGAGCTGCACTAGCTGCAGGTCTTTCTGATTTCCACCAGGTATAATTTAGTTTTTATGTTAACATCATCTATTAGTAATCAAATTTCCAAAACTAACATGTTTGCTCAAGTAACAAAAGAGTTTTTGTAAGAACGCACAATTAAACTTTCGTTTGGTTGCAGGATGTTCATGATAGAGCCTTGTTCTACTACAGGCTATTGCAACATAATGTGTCAGTTGCAGAGCGTGTGGTTAATCCTCCTAAACAAGCTGTTTCTGTCTTTGCTGATACTCAGAGCAGTGAAATCAAAGATCGTATTTTTGATGAATTCAACAGCCTGTCTGTTGTGTACCAGAAGGTAACTGCTTTTCTGATCCTGTCATGTGTCTTCTGAAATAAGTTCATTTTACGATGAAAAAGGGTAAGAAAGATAGACATCAAAAGGGGTAGAGAAAGAGAGAGGTTGGTGCAGGATAAGGTTTAAAAGATACTTGCTAAATATTTGATTGGAATCTTGCTAAGTCACTAGGCACACACGCACACACACTTCTTGTTGTAGTTAAAATAATATAGAGATTTGAAGAGTTTTTTAGATTGTTATTTTTAGTTAAGTTGAGTAGCTAATTATTAATTTGAAAATGATATTGAGATGTCTTTCCTTTCTTTTTATTCCTATTTTTCTCCCTCATTATTCTTTCTTCCTAATTTCAATTTTTTTTTCATTCTGTGGGTTCCTTTCCTAACTTTTCTACTTCCGCAGTTAATATGTTTTCTTAATTAATATTCTTTTTCCCAAATTTCTTTCATGAAATCCAAACTTACCTAAATCATTACATTCATAGAAAAACCATATATTTGCATCAGGCGCACGCCTAGAACTTGGTGTGCCTAGGCGCTTGCCTTTTGCATGTGACGAGCCTGGCAGGCACCTAGGCGATGTGGCTGGAGCCTAAGGCGCCTCTTTAACAACTATGATTGGAACGTAGATTCTTGATATTTCACAATTGAACTGGTTTTGTTTTGTTATATAGTTGTATTGTTGTAATGTTGTTATAATCAGTTTTTCTGGAGAACACAAGACTCAAATTATATGGTTTGATCTAACCGAGTTACTTTTTAATTGCTGCAGCCATCTTACATGTTCACGGATAAGGAGCACAGGGGAGCCTTTGAATTTTCAGACGAGCTTGGGAATTTATCAATAGGAGCAGAGGCTGCAAGCGATATCGTGCCAGTAACAAGGGTCGAGGAAAATGACAAAGATCTTCTCTTAAGCACTTCGGAGAAGGAAGAAAGTAGAGGGGCCACAAATAATGGTTCTGCATTCAGTGTCCCTCTGATTGATGCCTCATCTTTGTCTGCTCCTGCACCCGAGTCGTTGATTGCGAACTTTGCAGCACCTGGTCACTCTCCTCCTAGTAGTTTTGCCATTGATGATTTACTCGGCCTTGGTGTGCCAGCAGCACCTTCACCTTCACCTCCCCCTCTGAAGCTTTATGCCAGAACTGTTCTAGATCCTGCCACTTTTCAGCAAAAATGGCGTCAACTACCCGTATCTATATCACAGGTTATCTTTCAAACTATGATGCCATTTCATTTCAGTATTTTGCATCTTATTATTTAAAAAAAAAGTATAGAGGGGTCATTTGCATAGACAGGTCTTGACCTTATGGGATAGTTTTACCACAGCCACAAAGTTAGAATTCTTGTAATTGATCCAACTATTTTGGACAAATTCATGAAAATCTCACTGGAGTCATGACTTGGGCTCTGTATAAGCCTGTTAACTAGACATGTCATGATACCAACCAACCAACCAAGCCTTAAATCCCACGCTGGGTGGAGTTGTCTATATGGATCTTCTGACGCCATGAAGATCTATCAAAAGCCAAACGTTCAACCATACCTAGCAAACTCATATTCTTCGAAATAGTTTTTCTCCAAGTAATCTTAGGTCTTCCTCTCCCTCTACCCTTACTCTCTGTCATGATAAAAAAGTAAAATTTATTTTTCGATTAGGTGGATGCTAGGTGCCGCGAGTGTTTTACTGAATTATGTTGAACTGGTTTATAGCAAAACTCAATAAACGTCCTAGGCAGTGTTGTCGCAGGCGCGCTTAAGGTGTGCCTAAGACGCAAGGCGCTTACCAGGCGACTTTTATGCGTCTAGACTGCGCCTGGGCGTACTAGGCGCAAAATTCGTTTTTTAGTAAGTATTTTGTTGAGAGATAATAGTAATAGTATTTAATATGTATGAGAAGTCTAAACATCTATTTTACTTTTTAATTACCCTATTAGTATTTTTGATAAAAATCTAAACTAACTAAATAGGTTTTAACCATAATTAGTTTTCTCTTATTATAAAAAATTAAATTTACCTAATTTAATTAACCCTATCAAGTATTATTCATGAATATCGACTATGAAGTCTAAAGAAGTGTAAAAACAACCAAAGTTCGACAAAAAGGAAAAGCACCACAATCTCGTGAAGATCAACTATTTTCATCAATGATGAAGATGAAGATGAAGCTCAACAAGTTTCAATGGAGGAGGAGGAGGAGGAGGAGCTAATATCAGATGAAGAATTTGAGAGTGATTCTAATGAAGATGATGATGTTGTGCTTGACGAGACTTGATGATTGATGACTCGAGCATCCCGTAGTTTGACATTACTAGGAGTCTAGGAATTATTATTTGGATTGATGAATTTTTTATTTATATGATAGAACATTTTAAATTTGCTTTTATGGTTTTGACACATAATTTAAATTTTTTTTAGTTGGTGCGCCTAGAGTGCGCCTGCGCTTTTCGCCTAGGCTCCAGGACCCCCTGGCGCCTTGACAACTATGGTCCTAGCGCGAATTGAAATTTGTGGAACAACCTCTAGGTTTAGTGACTCTATGTTTTGATCCCTAGAAAGAGGGGAAAAGTACAATGTTTCACCCTTAAACACAATTTATCTGATGTCTGTAGTATGTGCTGTAGTGTATGTAAATTTTCATCCAGCTCATTCTGTATGTAATTTGCAGGAAAATTCGATAAGTCCCCAAGGAGTTGCAGCGTTGACAACACCTCAAGCCCTTCTAAGACACATGCAAGGCCATTCCATTCAATGCATAGCATCGGGTGGCCAGTCACCCAACTTCAAGTTCTTCTTCTTTGCTCAAAAAGCAGAAGAATCATCTACCTATCTCGTTGAATGTAAAATCAACACTTCATCAGCTAAAGCACATATGACCATCAAAGCCGACGATCAAACTACATCTCAGGAATTCTCGACATTGTTTCTATCCGCATTGTCCAAGTTCGGTAGTTCTTGATAATTTTTTGTATTCCCCATGCTCGGGTTCCAGGTAGTAATGGCTCAGAAGATCTATATAGCCGACCCCACCTAGTATGAGACTTAAGACTTCTTTGCTTCATATCTATGCTTTTAAGGCTTGTTTTGCATTAGTTTTTACTTTTTGCTTTTTCTTGGTTCGGTTTTTCTCCGGTTTCTTACACCATTTTCAATAAAAATAGGCATCATGCTCAAGATATGCATATCATTCCGGTGTTTCGAAGCAATGTATCATTTATCTAGAGTGTGTACTTTGTTTATAAACTCATTTTTTTTCATTCTTTGAATTCCAATTATTATACAACTCATTAGAGGATAGAGACAATACCCATTCAAAGTGAAATGGATTCAAAAAACTTTTACTGCATGAGTGGGATTAACAATTCTCCCAGTTTCATCCATTAAATAATATTTAATTACTTCAAAAGTCTCTTTTAACTTTGAACCAAATTTGAAAAGATGTCCTGTCAAGAACATCAAGAAGAGCTTCACAATTACCTCAAGAGGTAAAAAAAGTCCATATCAGGATGAAAAGTTCAAACTGACAAGAAAAATAAATGGGAAATAAAAGAAATTTTAAAACAGTATGATAAGTCGAAAACCTAGAAGTGTTAAAAGAAATTTTAAAGCATTATGATAAGTCGAAAACCTAAAAGTGCGGATTAGGAACTAGTTAAGAGCTTGAGGTTAAAGAAATAAGTTAGAATGCTTACAGAGGCTAGTTGATAACAAGAGTCACCTTAGATATTTATTATTTCTTTCGTTGATCTTAATTTGAATTCCTAAGTGAAATTTGTGTATGCTAAACACAATTCACGAGTACTTGAATGCACATGAAAATCCATTAGAAAAACATCTTCCTAATCATTTCAATGAAACATTTATGTCCTTGAGCTGTCACAACAACAACGTTTATTTAAAAGTAATGATTCTCTAGCACGTCAATTTAACAGGCTAATACTAAAAAATTTATTATATAAATAGACTAGAAAAATATAATAAAAAAAAATTAAATAGAAATCCTAGATTGATAATCAGTTCAAATTCAAAAAACTATGAAAAGTAAATTTAGTGGTTGAGCCGTGAAGTTGTGATCCTAGAGGTCGCAGGTTCGAGTCTATATTCGGGCGGGATGGGATAAAGTTTTCCTTTGTTATTATTGTAAGCTCATATGAGGTAAATTTTTTTATTAAAAAAACCTTAAAAAATATGTATTGAGGTTTCGCTATGTCTCAAAAGAGGGCATGTGAAACTTTTTTTTTCAAAAGTGGGTTTGTGGTTTCAAATAAGGGAAATACAAGGAAATACTATCTTCATAGGATATTTTTTTATATATATCTAACTTTCTTTTTCTTTAGCTAGTTACCACTTTTAAGGTTATTGTTTTTCTCTTTACCACAACCCTTTCTTTCATATTTAATTTGATTTTCATAACTTAAAATGACTATATCTCACAAACCGTTAATTTTTTCGACATGAGCCTTTAAAAATTTTGTTGTCTTATTTTTTATCTTTAAAACGAAATCCATATTGAATATTTTTGGAGCAAAAAAAAATTTCATAGTCTTATACCAGTTTTTTACTACCTTTATACCACGTGTAAGATTTTTTTGCTTTAAATAGAATAATGTTGCTAATGTTTTATGTTATCTACCTGAAAATAAATGGAAAACTGGTGCTATAAAGACATTATACCACTCTTATACCAGGTATAAGAATTTACGAAACATTGGTAAAATTGGTATAAAATGCGAAAAAAAAATTTTGCTAAAAAAATATTCAATAAAGATTTTGTTTTAAAGATAAAAATAAGACGAACAAAATTTTCTAAAGACTCGTGTCGAAAAAATTAATGGTTTGTGAGATATAGTCATTTTTAAGTTGCAAAAATCAAATTAATTACGAGAGAGAGAGTTGTTACAATGAGGGTTCTTATACTCATGTAAAAGCAAAATTCAAAAGTTAAAATATTGAATTAAGAAATAGTTAGGTAATTAAGAGAAGTAAGTTTTTATGGTGGGATTTAAAAAATGTTGAATTGGTATTTATAAAAGGGGTTCTTATAAAAATCCCATAAAAAAACTAAAATAATTTGATGATATCATAAATAATTTACAAGTTTACAAAAAACATGGGTAAATAATTATAAAAATACGGTCTGATATTTATCTGGTAAATATTTAGTAATCGTCTAGTTGTTATCTGGTAAATCATAACTTCAAATATTTTTCTTAAATATACATAACATAATTTTGATAGTTTTTTATGGATCTAATGACATCTAACACACACACATATATATACATATATAATAGATGTGCATATGATAATTTTATAACAATATTTACTAGATAACTACCAAACAATTACTAGACGAATACTAGATATTTACCAAATAAATACCAGACGAATATTAGATATTTACCAGATAAATACCAGACCATATTCATGTAATTATTTTCTCTTATTTTTGTTAATTTGTAAATTGTTTATGATTGGACAATAGATATATAGTTACTTTAACTTAATGGTCAATTTTGTAAATATTTTAGTGGGACACGTATATTTTTGACAATTTTCCTTTATAAAATTGAAAGCTCAAAATCTTGTATTTAGCTAAGTCGCCCTTCAAATAATTAGCTCACAAATGATCCACAACATTAAATTTTGTCACAAGAGGTTTCTTCTTATTTTTTTTTATAAATTTTACAAATTAGTTAATAAAAATTTAATATACATTAGTGATAAAATTTAAAAAATTTTTAAAAGTGAAATTTTTTAATTAAAATATGATAATAAACCTTAATAAATCATAATAAAAAAATTATGAAACTTACTTAATACGTATAATTTACACGTAATAAAGTTAAATTACGAGAATATTGAATTGATTAATATTATCTCTCTACATCATCAATCTTAAAAAAATATTTTTATAATATTTTAAAATCACAAACTCAATTTTTAGAAATAATTCCATAAATCCCTTCACAAAAGTTAGTGAAACCATGTAACATCTATTTTAAGTTTATCGTATAAGAAAGTAATATCAAATATGCAATTCTAGTTTAGTTGGAAATTTATCAGTAACATCATCAATCTTGTGAATGGAAAATAGCTGTTATTTACTTTGTTAATTTAGGAAATAAGAAACTATATTTAAATTTTATTTGAGTCTCTAATCTAGAAATTAGTAAAGATTTTCAACCTATGTTCCTATTTCATATTGTTTCTAATAAAAATAATAAAAAAACGTGTGAAACATATTTACCCTTACCATACACAACATATGTTATTTAAAATTACTAAAAAAAACTTTTTTAATTGTTACCATTTCTGTACTTGTAATTAAAAATGAAAATGAAATTATTAATTTAGATAAAGGTCTAATGCATCATTACCCCCTTAACTTAACTTCAAAAATTAAATGTCATTCCATCTTATAAAAAATTTAATTAACTCCTTAACTTAATAAAAATTAACCACTTAAAATTTACCCCTCAATCCCCCTCCACCCGTCACTTTGTAGAGACCTCACGCCACGTCATCAATTTTGAAAAGTCAGACCACAAGTGGCATGCTTTCTATTCTTCAACTTCTTCCCGCGTTCTATTCCTCCTTGCCAACACCATGAGCTTTCTCCTTGCCACCACTTTTCACAGGTTGATCTCTCATTCAAATTAACATCAAATTGATAGTCCATATTATCTAATTTATCGTTTATACAAAGAATTAAAGAGCTTAGATCTCTCAGCAGGCTCAATCCAAGCCAAATCAAGGTCAAATATGATAAATGAAAAACCCTCAAAAATAATCCCAAGAACTCGCCCTCTTCACTATGACGGTGACTCGCCCTCTCCATCAAATCTTCGTTTCATTTTTCAGCTTTAATCTCATACTATCAATTTTAAATAGAATTAGTTTAAACTTCAAAATCCCTAATCTCACTCTCACATATGAGACTACCAATTTCAAAAAGGAAATTTGATCCCGGCAAGTAAGCATCTCTACCTCTACACAAACAGCTTTCAATCGAAATCAAAGAAAAATAAAAATAAAACGGATTACTAATGATTTGTAAGAAAGAAAATGACATGTGGCAAACTAGTCGGATACTGATTTATAAGATAGATAACGATCGGTAACGGCAGATATGGAGGAGCCATCACTTCCATCTTCATTTCCGGCGGCAGTCGTTGTTGAGAGATTAAAGCCCAAAACTGATGCCAATGGGGAAGAGGAGATTACTCAATTTGGGGAGCTTGAAGTATAGGTGCTGCTGCAATTGTTGTGTTTGTGGCCCAATCCTTAAATCAAGCATTGATGGCATAAAATTAAAGAAATTGAAATCAAAACCTAGAAAATCAAAGATGAAGATATTCAATAGGGGAAATTCAATTGATGTGTTTGAATAAGCTCAAAATTGTTTTGGCTTGGTTAATAGAAAAGGGGAGAACAAGAGAAAGTGAACAAGGGATTGAACGACGAAGAAGAGAGGAGAAAAGGGGAGGTAATGCGCTTGAAAAGTCAAGCTTTGCCAGGAGGAGTTAATTAAACCTTTTATAAGTTTGGTGTGATAGCTGAGTTTCGAAGCTAAGTGAAGCAAGGCAATAATGCATTGGGCCTATTAATCATTATGTTTTGCTACGTAGCGTGTGTGATAGTATTATAGAAAGCAATCAATACAAGTAGGGATATTTGCTCTAAATCTTGGACTGGACTGGTTGATTTGATTGGGTTTGATTGAAATTAGTTTGGTTTGATTTAGTTTGATTAGATTTTTGATATAGTCAAGAATCGATCAACGACAGTTGATTTGATCGATTCGATTAAAAATTCGGTTGGTTCAACTGACGATCAATTTCAGGTTCACTTAAATCATGTTTTTAAAAAAATTATTGGTGGTGAGAATTGAATATAAAAACTCCAACATATATTTCAATACATGCTCTATCAACTGAGCTACCACACACAAATGGTAACATTTTCTCCTTATATACTTTAATATTATACATTGTTACTTTTTAAATTATTTTAATAATATTTTATTATAAAAAAATTATAATAAATATTATTTTATTTTATATACTACACATTTTATTAAATTTAATATTTCTTTCAATAACAGCTTTGAAAGTTTTTTATAACAAAATAACATGTAAATTTTTTAAATAATATTACTCTAAGTTTTTTGATTAAATTTATATTAAATGGATATATAATTTTTTTATTTTACAGTATAAATTTTAATCTGCGTAATTTTTATATATCATAAATCAAATTTATTAACTTTTTTTTATCTAATCTATACAATATAGAATTTAGTTTGCATTCTTTTATTATGTTATATTAATTATTATCTTATGTTTTATTTTTATTCGAAATGTAACTTTAAATTATAGAATATTTTATTTAATATTATCAATTTTTATATGAGTATAACTTATATTATATGTTTAATATTAAATTATATAAAATATTTAATATTTTTACATATTTTAAGAAAATTCGATTCAGCCACAGATTTAATTTAATTGAATCTTAAATTCATAAACCACTACCTTCATCAATTCGGTAGCCAATCTAAATCTAAAAATCATGCTCAATCTAATAAATTTTGAAAATTTTATGTCACGAGGTTTCATCATTATTTATTCCTACCCGTCTGCATCATACTACATCATACCGTATTAATTTAAAATTAATTAAATGTCATCATTGTGTTCAACTTTTGTATTCCAATTCCAATCATACATTCACTACAACTCAACCATTCTGCAAAACTTGATGCATTTTATATTATTTTTTTACTTAAATCATTTATATACATTTCCTCCATTCAACTTTAGTTTTTTTTTCTTTTTCTTTTCCTTTCTTTCTTTTTTGTTGTCCTTTTTTTCTTTTAAATAAAATTTGATCCCAAATTTCCGGGCTCAGTCATTCTTATATACAGGGGTTGAGAAAATGTCTAAATCAATCTCAACATATGATAACACAAGTGTTTATTGGGCCTGAAGGCCCACATACCCAATTTGACCTTAGATGCCCATATGATAACAAAAGGGAAAAGTACATAACTGGATTTAAGCCCATAAAAAATTTCAACAAAAACTTTACTCCATAACTTTTTTTGCCCAAAATAGGGGTAAAGCGCAACATTTGTATATTCCTTCACATTCAACAACTTTTTTTATGTTCTTTCACTCAGCTGGTATAATGTTGGTATAAATGTGTTTTTTTGTTTAATTGAGATTTTGTTTAGTCGCACATGATATAATGCTTATATAAATATATTTTTTGTTTGTCCTGTTGTATAAACCTGATATAATGCTAGTATAAATGTATTATTTGTTTGATTACTATTTTGTTCAATCACACATGGTATAAATATGGTAAAATGATGGTATAAATGCGGTTTTTATTTGATTTCTTTCGTAAAATAGATGCTTATGTTTTTTTGTTTTTCACACATGGTATAATACTGGTATAAAGTGATTTTTGTTTGATTTCTTTCACAAAATATATTTTTATGGTTTTGGTTCTTCACACTTGGTATAATGCTGGTATAAATGTGGGTTTTGTTTGATTTCTTTCATAAAAATAGATGCTTATGTTTTTTGTTTTTCACACATGGTATAATGCTGTTATAAAGTGGTTTTTATTTGATTTCTTTCATAAAATATATTTTTATAATTTTAATTCTTCACACCTGGTATAATGCTGGTATGAATGTGGTTTTTATTATTTCTTCTATAAAAATAGATGCATATGTTTGGTTTTGTTTTTCACACCTGGTATAATGCTGATATAAAGTGGTTTTTGTTTGATTTCTTTCATAATATAAATTTTTATGGTTTTGGTTATTCACACCTGGTATAATGGTAGTATAATGCTGGTTTTCACACCTCATAAAATGCTGGTTTTCACACCTCATAAAATGCTGGTAAAATGCTGGTTTTTTACACCTGATAAAATGCTAGTATAATGCTGGTTTTTCACACCTTATATAATACTAGTAAAATATTGGTATAATGCTTGTATCATCTGCTACATATCTTCAAAAATAAAAACTCGAAAAAAAGTATATCATCAAGGATCAACTTTCAAAGATAAAAACGAGACATACAAAAAACTCTAAAGCGACATGTAAAAAAATCAACAATTTGTGAAATAAATACAAAACAAAGTAAAAAAATATAAAAATAGAAGGAATCGCATCACGGGAGGAGGAACATAAAAATTGAAAAGGGAAAGTTTAAAAGCTGACCTAATAGTTATTTATAAAAGTAGAGGGTAAAAAGGTAAATATTTTACACAACCCCTGCATTTACTACAAATTTCCATAACAAAATCGCTCCCATAACCACCTCCGGAATCGTAGCCTTTTTCTTATCTTGGAAATACTTCGAACTCATCTCCCATCATCACCCATCAGCCCGCAACACTTCAAGCACAGTACATACATTTGTCATCAAGATATAACAAAGAGGTTTTTAAATAAAGGGGCTTAAAATATAAAAACACTTGCGTCGAAAGATTAATCCATAACAAAAACATAATAAATAGTGCAAATTAATTACACAAACACGGTCCCGTAAAAAAAAATTTCAAACTTTCCTACACGTGTATAATGCGTACTGATGATTATTATCTTAATTTTTTTGCTTTATTTTGCATTCATATCTCAAACCCTTCCTTTTTTCGATATGCTGCTTTAGAGTTTTTTGTTCGTCTCTTTTTATCTTCGAAACGACATCCGCTTTGATATTTTTTCCAAATACTTTTTTGAACTGTCACATATCTAATAGAAGTTCAATAAAAATTAGTAAATGTAGTAGAAATTTGATTCAAAACCCTAAATGGTTTTTTAATAAATCAAACGAACTTTAAAATAAACTTGTACATATGTCTAATATCAACTTCAAATTAGATTTTTCTAAATAGAAGTCTGTTAATTATCTGGTAGATGTCCAATAGATATCTGGTAGATGTCTAAATCGCTTATTGCTTGAATTGTTAAATTCCCAAATAAATATACGCCGATATTGCATGATCTTTTGCAACTGGTTTGCTTCAAATTATCAAGGATGAATGTAGAATATTCATCAGTAGAAGATTTAGAGCTAAACTTGGAGTACTCAAATGAAGAACAACAATCAAAACTTCTCAATTTGAGTAACAAATAGAGCAAAATCTCACACCCGAAAAACCCAAAGCAGCACTAGATCCAGTCAAAAGAAATACCAACACAAACTGACATAACAATTCCATAATAAAAACTGTCAAAACTAAGATATGTCAACTATCTATTGTTGGGAAACAATGATCCGGAAGAACAAAATCAAGAACAGATCTGGATCAGGTTTGAAGAAAACAAAAACATATAAACAAAAAAATATAGTCTCCTAAGTCCAAGACAAGCCATCCAGACAAATATTGAAGACTATAAATACCCAAGCACTCAAGAGAAACATCCGGTTAAAGTTTGGAAATGAAACAAACTTTAAACCTCTCAAAAGTAGCATCCAGAAGAAGAACTGATTGGCGAAGCATCCGGATTTATTTGGGATGAAGACATCGGGAAAACCCAATTATCAAGACAAAGAGAAAAGTTCAAATTTACCTTTTCCCTCTCTTTTTGGTCTGAAGTCAAAGATCCTTTTTGCCTTTAAGAAGACAGCTAGCAAGCACCTCAGAAAAGGACAAAAGGACTAACACATGAAAGAGAAAAAAGTAACAACCTTTTTCACATAGACCAATGAGGATGGCGTGTGGAGCTTACACCAAAGCAAATGAAATAAAAGTTGGTGAATCACTAAAATTCAAACAAAATGATCACTGGAAACTTTTTGCCTCAATCCCAAGAATTCAAACGGGTCAAAATCTGTGCCTAATGAATTAATCAATGGCTCCGGATGCGCCACATCATACCTAATCAACGGTGAAGATTCAATTCAACCTCAACGGTACACAACGGCTATATTAATGATCAAAGCCTATAAAAGGGAAGCTTCACAAGTTGAGAAGGTGCAAGTTGATTTCATAAAAGCTATTACAAAGAGAACTCAAGCAATTTCAATTAGTAGACTCAATCCCTCCAAGAACCAATACATTCAAAATCAATTTGTAAGAGCTTTCAAGTAAAGATTATAAACTTGAAGAGTTCAAAACCCTTTCAAAAGAAAAATCAGTTGTAAAGATCTCATACTTGGGTGAGTATTGAGATTGGGAACTAGCTTAGAGTTGGTGCTTTAAGTGGGATCCCCGTGTAGGAATCAGCTTAGGTTTAGGTAGAATCTAAGTGGTATATCCTGCTAAAGTAAAAGGACTCAGGTAGAAGTTGGTGCTTTTAGTGGTATATCCTACATCCGGAAGGGGTTACTATCCGGAGACAAGCTCAAGAGGACTCAGTTAGGAGTTGGTGCTTTTAGTGGTATATCCTACATGTAGAGGAGAAGAAATCTCCGTAGATAAATTGTAAGGCTTGATTCCTACCAGTTGAAAAGGAATCTACTAGTGGACAAATCTCGGAGTAAGGAAACTCCGGGGATTGGAGTAGGCGGGGCTGAACCAAGATAAAATTACTATGTTTAATTCCCTTTAACTTTTTACTTTATTGCATAATATTTCATATGTGCATCATCTGGATCTATTATATCTGGAACATATCAAACACGCTACACAAGACTTTTTAAAGTCTATTAATTTCGTAAAAAGGGTCATTCACCGCCCTTTGACCTTATTTAGACCCTCATAGAGACCAACAAGTGGTATTAGAGCAAGTGCTCACAACTAGAGATCTAACAATCTCGAGCTAAAGGTCCATATCTGGATTCATAAATCAAAATGAGTTTTAATAACTCACGACTCCTTCCGGAGGGTATGTCGATTACCCATCCTCCACTCTTCACCGGTGAACACTACATGTTCTGAAAAATGGGATGAAGAATTTCATTCAGGCACAGAGTATGCTGGCATGGATGATCATTAAGGATGGCCCATATATTCCTACTTATAAAGAAGAGGGTTTGACAATCCGGAAGCCCTCAAATCTATGGGATGAGAATGATTATAAGAAATTGCATGAAAATGCAAATGCTATTAACATGCTTCGTTGTGCTCTTATTACAGTTGAATTTAATAGAATATCTGGATGTGAAACTACACAAGAGATATGGCAGAAACTTAAAGTGACCTATGAAGGCACTAATAAAGTCAAGGAAGCAAAGATTGACCTCCTACAACAAAAGCTAGAATCCATCAAGATGGAGCCCAAAGAATCCATCAGCTGTATGAACACTAGATACACAAATCTAGTAAATGAGATGGAGAGGCTTGGAAAGGAGATCTCTGAAGTGGATATGGCGAAGAAGGTTCTCCGGAGTCTCACCAAGGAATGGGATAACAAAAAGACTGCCATTGAATAGACCCATGACTTGAACTTTACAGTTATGATGAACTCATTGGCAATCTCAACACAAGAAATATCCTTGGAGAGATACAACCAACAAGAAAAGAAATCGGAAGAAAAGAAGAAAGCCATTGCACTCAAGGCAGAATCATCTGGAAAAGCTTCTTCCGGGTCGGAAAAGAAGTCAAAGGAATCCCATTGCAATAAAGAATAAATGGCTATGCTATCCAAACAATTTAGGAAATTCTTGAAAAAGAAAGAAAAAGAAGCTCCAGAAGATATGATTCTATAAGAATGAAGGAACGATCCTCAAGGCGAGATAAAGCCAGAAAAGCTTCGGAAGATAAGAAAGATCCGGAAAAGGAATCAGCCTGCTTCGAATATGGTGACAAAGGACACTTCATGTCAAATATCCCAAGCTAAAAAAGGAAAAAAGATATAAGAAGAAGGCAATGATGGCCACCTGGACAACAACAAAGAAAGTAGTAGCTTATCTTCAAAAGAAGAAGAGGAGAATGCAAATTGTACATTCATGGAACTAATTGATCTGGAAGCTGAGCAATCCTGAAAAATCCTATCAAAGCAGACCATTGAGCAAATCAATGATGAATCAGAATCAGAATCGATAAGTATTGAGGTAAACTCTAACTCTACTCATGTACCTAACTCTGAACTTGCCAGAGCATTAGGGATTGTGATCAATAATGTAAGGAAGAATACAAAAGCCATTAAATCCCTCCAAAGACAAGTAATGGAGCTTGTTGAAGATGTTGAAGCAATGTCACAAGATATCAATTCTATAAGGGCAACTAAGCACATCGACGTTGTTGAAGAAAAATTCCTAAGAAGTTAAGTGCAAATATTGAGTGCGAATCTAACTGGGATATGTTGGGAAATAATGATCTGAAAGAGCAAATTGAAGACATATCCATATCAAGTTTGAAGAAAACAAAAACAAGAAAACAAATATACAAGGAACAAAAACATGCAAAAATAAAAGCATAGACCAAGGCAAATAATCAGGACAAACATTAAAGACTATAAGTACCTAAGCACATAATGGAAGTATCCGGTTAAAGTTTAGAAAGGAAACAAACTTTAAACCTCTCAATATCAGCATTCGGAAGAAGAACTGGTTGAAATAGCATCCAGATATATGAATACAAACTTCATTCGGAAGATAAAATTTACAAGACAAAGGGAATAATTTAAAAATCATATTTCCCTCCACCTTTTAGTCTAAAGAGTCAAAGATCCCTTTCCCTTGCGCAAGACAAAATGACAGCTTGCACACTTTTCAAAAAAGGACAGCACGACTGATATAGGAAAGACAAAAGGTAACAACCTTTTCTACCTAGACCAATAGGAAAGGTGCGTGAAGCACACACTCTGGATTTCTGGAATTAAAGTTGGTGGATCACTAAAATGCAAGGAAAACGATCACTGACAACTTTCTAGTCTCAATCCTAAGGATTCAACGGAACAATTAATCAGTCTAATGGATTGATCAACGGATCCAGAAGCGCCACATTTTACCTGATTAACGGTGATGATTTAATTCAACCTCAACAACTCACAATGGCTACATTTATAATAGAAGCCTATAAAAGAGAAGCTTCACAAGTTGAGAAGGTGCTACTTGTTCTAAGAAAAGCATATACAAGAGAATCCGCTATTACATTCAGTGACATAATCCCTCCAAGAACTAAATCATTCCAAATCAATTTGTAAGAATTCTCAAGTTAGTTATAAACTTGAAGAATTCAAAAACAAAACACTTGAGAAAAACAAGTTGTAAAAATCTCATACTTGAGTGAGTATTGAGATTGGGATATAGCTTAGAGTTGGTGCTTTAAGTGGGATCTCCCTATAGGACTCAGCTTAGGTTTGGGTAGAAATCTAAGTGGTATATCCTGCTAAAGACAAGAGAACTTTGCTAGGAGTTAGTGCTTCTAGTGGTATATCCTACATCCGGAAGGGGTTACCATCCAGAGACAAATTGTAAGGCTTAATTCCTACCAGTTGGAAAGGAATCCACTAGTGAAAAAGCTCAGAGGAAGGAAACTCCGGGGACTGGAGTAAGCAGGGCCGAACCAGGATAAAATCACTGTGTTTGATTTTCTAAATCTTCACATTATTGCATTGCGTTTCATAGTTGCATCATCTGGATCCATCATATCCGGAACATAATCAAACACGCTACACAAGGCTTTTTTAAAGTCTGCTTATTTCGGTAAAAAGGGTCATCACCCCCCTTTGACCTTATTGAGACCCTCATAGGGACCAACAAGTGGTATCAGAGCAAGTGCTCACAACTAGAGATCTAACAATCTCGAGGTAAAGGTCCAATTTTGATCCTAGAATCAAAATGAGTTCCCAAAACTCACAACTCCTTCCTGATGGTATGTCTATTACCCGTCATCCACTCTTCACCGGTCAACACTACACGTTATAGAAAAACCGGATGAAGAACTTCATTTAGGTGCAAAGCAAGATGGCCTAGATGGCCATCAAAGATGGCCTATATGATCCTACTCACAAAGTAGAGGGTATAACTACCCGAAAGCCCGCAAGTTTATAGGATGAGAATGATTATAAAAAGCTGCAAGAAAATGCAAATGCTATTAATATGCTTCATTGTGCTCTTAGTGCAGTTGAATTCAACAGAATATCTAGATGTGAAACAGTGCAAGAGATCTGGTAGAAGCTTGAAGTGACCTATGAAGGAACAAATAAGGTCGAGGAAGCAAGGTCGATCTACTACAGCAAAAGCACGAATCCTTCAAGATGGAGCCCAAAGAATCCATCAGCAGCATGAATATTAGATACACCAATCTAGTAAATGTAACGAAGAGGCTCAGAAAGGAGATCTCTGCGAGCACGGGATTTTGCAGCCCCTCTTGCGAGACTATGATGACGTATTCTCGATTTTATTCCTCATAATAAAAATTCTTTGGAGTTTTTATTACCAATATAGAATTCCCCACGAATTTTATTTCTCGTAAGAATTTAGTTTGGTGTGTCCGATAACGCATCCGGTAGGAGCTTGAACCGATGATTTACACCCAAAATTAAATTAATCTCTAAATACCCATTAAAATATCATTAAAATTCAAAAGGATGCCCTTTGACTCGCTTTTGACCCCTTTTGGTAGATTTTTAGGCTTGTGGGCTTGCTGGCTTTCAGCTTGCAGGAAGCTAATGCTGCTGGAGGCATCGTCCATACCACCGAGGGTATCACCATGTCGCCGGCGACATGGCCCAAAACGGGCTTCTGCACAGATAGCTTCTTCTTCTTCCTTTGACCAGCTCTTTTTTGCCATTTCGGTGAAACTGGCCAAAAGGTCTCGAAGACCCCCCATTTTTTCCTATATAAACATTTATTAGGGTTCCAAAACCATACAACAACACATCTAAATTTTACTTGAGAGGCTTTAGAGTGAGAAAATCAATTTTAGTGAGATAAGAAGTAGAAAAGGTAAGAAAAGGGATTCTAATCCATTTTTCTTGGTTTTTCTTCTTTGAATTCTCTTAGTTAAAGCTTAAAATCAGTAGACTTGAGGTTAAAATCAATTTAATAGGAGTTTAGAGACATAAATCCTTAAATTTACTACCCAAATCATCTTTATAAGCTCCCCAAAGGTGTTTCTTGGATCACGAAGAGGTGGATTCACGGCCCCGAGGTAAAATTCTGAGTCTCATAGCTCTTTGGCTTCATTCTTACTTATTTGTGCTATTGTGTGATGTTTTGTGCTTGTTTTCAGGTTTTCGGTCATTTTTGATCGTTACCTGCTGCTGCTGCAAGAAGTTGAAGCCGCTGGCTGTATCAACTATACCGCCAGTGGTATCATTGATACTGCCAGCGATATCACTTATCCCTACAGGCCTCATTTTCTTGTAGGACCCTTTCTTTATGGTATCCGGAAAGTCATATAGCCTGCTTGTGTTACTAATACCACTAGCAACAACACAAATGCCGCCGGCGGTATCAACCATACCGCCGATGACATGACCTTCTGGACAGTTGTTTTATTTTATTTATTTCTGACCTAGTTAATTTCCGAAGCTAGGGTGTACAGTGCAACGATGAAGGTCCAAAACCTTCTAAAAATATACCCCACCCCATACCATATGGCATTTTCACTAATAATCCGGTTAAAACAACAATCGAGTCTAAAATTTGGTCAAAACAGAATTTTCCCGTAAACGCCGTTCAAATCTCATTTTTAGCCATCCAACTGGGCTTCATAACATTGCAAATGAATATGCTATGTTCACGCTAACTCGAGTCTTGTTCTGTCCACTAACTATGCATGCTACGTGTATATCTTATACAACGTGTCGTGTTTATGTTATTTGGTAATTTTATTTCTTGTATATATCAAATGTATAAGATTTAAAAGCCTTGTAATAATTTTAATTTCCGCATTTATTTTTGGATTACTGTAATAATTCATTTATTTACCGCTTTTGGATGCTTGACAACGCGCTAACAATGTATAAACTGAAAACACAATAAATAGGGTGGATTAAAACCGATTAAGAAAGAATGAAATCTTTTAACTTGGCCTAATGTAAAATAGATAACATAATCCAAACTTGGAATCTCTATTTTAAGGTACGATCTAACCATCCGGTGGGAATATCATACCTAAATTCCCGGTAGAGCTTAACCGACGACTCTATTTTAAAATACGGGATTTCAAGTCTCATATCCATTGACATACAAATTGGACTTAAATTCAACATCAACATCAAATCATGTCTTTGTCATGCTAAAATGAGGATCGATCCCTCGGCACGCTTCACAGCCCTTGTTATTTTTCCACCCCTCGTGCTAAACACATCTCACGAGGTCTTCACGGGCAGGAAAAAGGTCGTCCGCTCATAGTGGCGACTCTTCTGGGGATTGATCTCTTTAAACTTAAACTTAAACCTTTCAATAAGTTTAAAGGATTTTGATGATGTATTGAAATCATTAGCCAAATTAAAACTTCATTCTTTTTTATGACATTTTATCCTTATGCGTTTAGATAGTTCGGTAATTTTTAGATGCCCCATTTTACCCGAGAAGCTCGCAAAAGTATCACTCATGCCCTGTTTGGAATTGAGGATGCCTAGTGGGTGGATCACTGGTTTTAACCAACATGTAAACTCCTGCGATCGCACCTATTTGGGGAGTGGTTGAGTAACGTGGAATTAAGGTAAACGAGAACCTTCTACATCAAAAACCTTATACCAAAGCCGCGCTAGAAAAAGCCTTAGCACTTCATTCCTTTGGGATTACCAGAAAAAATAAAACAATGGGATGCGCTTATCTCGCCATTAACCGGTGAAGGGGCAAAAAATCCATCCTCCCAAAGGGGCGTTATGCGGGAGTTATAAAGTTGGAAGAGGGAGGTTTTGTGAACAAAATGATATGTGCTCATGCATCAACTATGCATCGGCGTCAAGGGCCAAAAAATAAATCAACTTACCCTTACTACTTCCACCCATGAAAGAACTTTAGCAACATGCGTAGGACTTCTTTTTGTACCTCCGTTATATCACCATATATCACTACATGTGGCACGAGATACAAATGTCCCATGTATATTGGAGGGATGAGCCGTCGCATAATCGCTAACCACATCTATGTGCAGCCATACATGTCATGCACCACTTCCAAAAAACAAAAAGCATGTATACCATCCATACCATTTATAACCCATTCATGGTATGACCTACGGTTCATGATCCTAAACAGTCTTCCTCCAAAATCCGGACCTTTGTCGCTAGCCATGTCTCACAATGACAACATCGCTCTACTCAAGGAACAAACCGATCCTACTCCTACCTCAGTAGCAGCTCACCCTCCGTCTCTTGGGTTAGAAATCATCATCACCATCATCCAGTTTCTAAGCTCGGATCAACTCCAAAATGTCATTCAGGAACTGATTCAGAAATCTGTCAAAGAAGCCTTTATAAACCAGAACTTCGATCGAGTCATGCAATATTCGGGTGTGACATCCACTACTGTGGCTACCCTGTAAGAGTCATCCATCCTCCGAGCTAGGGACTAGGTCATGAAATCTCCGGGCATGACACCCGATAGTGAAACACTCTGGCAATCACCACCAACCACTTACCCCGGGTAAAGGAAAGGAGCCTAGAGTCCAGCTCCTCTATCATTCTCTGGTATCTCGCCTCCAAAGTTGGTCACTCCATTACAATTTATGCTATTCGCAGCCCCGATACCTCCTCAGTACGACCAGGTCATGCAGTCTCCAAGCATGACACCCGAAGTTGAAGCCCTCTTGCATTAGTTAATGGCAACTAATTATGATTAGAAAGAGCAGGTTTCCAAGAACTTCGGCATGCAACCATTGATTGGCAGTGGTCAAACAAGCGCACCCTCCTCCTGGGTCGGGATAGGAAAAAAGGCCTCTCAAAAGCCAGCCTCAACTTTTGCTACCTAATCGAGTAGCGATCCTGCAGGTAACATAAACCCATGGATTTTACCTCTCACTGCAGTATTCACCGAAGTAAGAAAGGATCGTCTTCTCAAATCTCTCCGTGAGTACATACCCCCATAAAAGACTAGAGGAAGAACTTTTGCGGATATCATGTCTTTCCAGGTCACCACACCAATGAATGTAAGGCCCTAATCAATGCCATACAGAGTTTGATAAGGGATAAGAAGTTTGTGGAACCCGAAAGGGTGCATACCGATGTGAATTGCCCCCTACCGATGTCCGACAACCAAACGAGAGTGAATAATCCTAGGTTACCTAATCAAGGGAATGAGGCACAGGAAATCATCAAGGTCATCTGCTCCAAAGGCAAGGGAAATTCGTACTTCGACGACGAGGACTAGGAGTCAATCAATGAAGAGGCCAAGGAGGTTATGGCCATGATGATCAAAGCCATGATAATTTTAGCAAAGAAGCATGGTCAAAGCGCAGCAAAGAACTCGATAATCAAGGCCATGAGCCAGTTCACCGAGGTCCTCACCGGGGAATCATGTCAAGTGAGGGATGCCTCACTAAGTACCAAACAAAATGAGACTCAGCTTGCCGCCGACATAAAAAATGAAGACCCTCTGCCTGTGGGGGATGAAAAACCTTGATTTATAATCTTTAGATTTCTTTATGCTTTCAGTTTGAAAATTTCATGTTTGTAACTCTCAGCTCTGCAAGCAACTTTCTATTTTGTTACTTGTTTCATGTTTTGCCCAATTGACCCACACATTCATATAAATATATGCATGATACTTTTGGTATTCAAAATACTTTACTGCATGAAATTAATTTGAGTACAAATGGAATCTCCCAAATGGTAATCATTTCCAATAATTTAACTCCTGCCAAAACACATGTGAGATAATAAGGTGCTTAAAGATCACGATAACACTTTCGCCTAGTGATAACCAAAACAGGCAGATAGATTTCTAAGCATTAACTTAATAACCTCGCAACTTTTGCGCAAAGCTACTAAAGCAGTTCGGCTTGTTTTGTGGAATGAAAAATCAAGGCATACATTTTTAGCCTACCCATTTCCCACCCTCGTCCCTTATTTTCTGCTTTGCCCAAAACTTCCCCGCTCTTTAACGATTCTTGGCATAGGGGCACACACGATTGGCAAACTTTGGCCTTCATCAAAATAAACATAGCTACATCATCATAGCTCCAGATACAAAGGGAAAGCCAAATGTCACCGCCAAGAAATGACCAAACTCGCAGAGACACACACCTTCACCTGTCACGGCTTAACTCACTCCTCAAGAAATGGAGATTGGTTGTAAAAGGGGGGCAACTACAGACAAGAACATAAAGTATGGGATCAAGCATGTTTACCTCATGAGCCACAGTCTAATCGCGCAACCAAAGTTGCAAAACAACCTGTCAAATAAACCAGCTAGATCAGCTATCATTTATACCTTTTGAAGGCACCAAGAAAAAGCCCCCCAAACCAAATGTCACTTGGTTTATGAAAATAAGATACAGTTGAAACCCTCCACCACTGGTATAAGGGGAAAAGTCAAGCCTTACCAGGGAATACCGTACAAGCCATAGAATAGTGGAGCAATCAGAACAACAATCGATGCGACGCTTTTTAACCATCGAAACTCCTACAAACCAAACTCCTTGTAACGTGGTAAATCAAAATCAAAGTAGGGTTACCCAATGTAACTTTGAAGGCCAGAATGAATCGAGTGATCTAGTGTGAATAGCCGAATAGATGCTAAGAGCCTTAGATAATTTGCAAAGGTGCGACCAAGCACACAACAACAGGTCAGATACCTAATACCCTCGCCAAAAGTTGTAGACCCAACATTAAGACATCTAGAACTTTCTAGCACTGACGTCAAAGAGAAGTTCAGTTCAAATTGGGAAAGCCGTCATAGGGTGGTCAAAGGCAGTAATGAATGAACAAGGCAATCAAGGTCACGAGTATGGGCGAGAGCATTTTGTTGACCTAGTAAGCCGAGACAAGCTTAAGCGTTATCGAATCTAAATGAAAAGAATTAAATCAGAAAACCAGCATGCAAAAAAATAAATATTATAATCACTCGCCGTTTAGTCTTTCATTGATTGGGCAAAAATTAGGGTGACACCCAATGGTCGGTATTCTACAAAATGGCCGTGCAAAAATTAGGGGATACGACATACCCGCTAGGTTGAAAACCCGAAAAGGGTGATCTAGGAAAAAATTAGGGGACGAGAGAAAAATAGTGAGATGTTAACTTGAAAATTTGTAAAAGACTGGTTAACACCGGGAGTTTGATTAATGGAAATGGTTACCACCATCTTGTACTTTGATTAAATTCATCCAATAAAAGTATCTCTCATACTGAAATCTTTATACTGATGATTGTATGAATGCCTGTTAGCCAAATGGTGCAAATCATCGCAAATAAATTTGGTAGAAGATACTTGGAGCTCATCATTAAAATCCGGATAGGCTGAAAACATCTAGGTCTATGCAAAAGTCAGAATAAGTCTGCTGGATTGAAAACCCGAAAAGGGTAGTCCAGGCAAAAATTAAGACAACACTCGATAGATTGAAAACCCCTAGGGGCAGTCTATGCAAAAGTTAGAGTCAAAAAAGACAAAACAAAATAATAAAAATAAAAATAAAAAGGAATAAAAGGTAGTAAAAGAGAATTCCAAATCTGTAGATCTGGAGCTGATACCGCCGACGGCATGAATGAAATCGCCGGCGATATGGGCCAAGCCACCGGCGGAATGATGCTTCCCCTTTGAATTTTAGACATATTTCAACCTGTAAATAACTTGTAAAAACCCTGTGACCTATTCCCAAAACCTGTTCGATCGCACAATTCAAATCTTATTCAAATCAAAAGCCTGACAAACTATCCAAATATCTCAACCAAGCCAAAATCATCCAAAATCCTCAAAACCAACCAAATCTAAACTTTCAAACCCAATGTATCAAGGGTGTGCAAACCAAAATCAAAATCTAGAAAAACAAAAGCAGAAAAAAGCATGAGAATAAGCTTACGACTCTAAGAATGCCTGCCGCCACCAGTTAGGCGAGATGAAACATCCTCATCGCCGAGAAACCAATCATCGACCTAGTCCTCTTCCCTATCCTCGGTCCCCGAGATGCTCTAAGAGCTCATATTGGCAACTCTATGATGACGACCGACTGCCACCTTCTTTCCCCTTTGACTTTAATCACCTGGGTAGTACAATCTATGTTGTGCTTGTTCCACCGCTCGTGTAATGTAGCATCCAGCTTCTTCTCTAGTCATTCATATGGTGTCGAAGCGCCACATTCTCCACCTCATACCTCTGTCGGGCCGCATTGACATCCGATAGTGAAAGGGCTAGAAAATCCTATAGATGAAGAGAAAAACAATAACCCATATCATTCATAGTATCCATACATGCATTTCATCTTATGTCATAACAGGGAATGTACCTGAACAAGCAAGGATTGACCGATAAGAGTATCCCTAAGAGCGAAGGCATTTGCGGCCAACCGCTCTGCCTCGCTCTAAGCAACCTGAAAAATCCAAAAGGCAATCAAAAGAAGTCCACGAGAGGGTTATCACAGGAATATATTCACATTTACATAAGGCTTTCATAAGTGGTGTTTTCTAGTATGAAGCTCAGCGTGTGGCTGCTCGAGCCTATATCTCTAGTCCAAAAGTCGTCCCTCGAGTTCATTAGTAGGAATTGGGTCGCTAAAGTGTTTGAAAGGCACCCCTCCACAAAGTCGACGCCCTCGGGTATGCCATAATATCCCCCATCGCTATCATCAGCCTGACCTCTCTTCCTGAAGGGTACCTGAAAAGTATGAAAAGCAAGCATAAGGAGTTATTTTGATCAGAGCATTCAATATATATAAGTATAAAAAGGGAAAAGGTGCGATCTCAAATTGAAAGAGTGATGCTCCTCTTGAGCCATCGATGCATCTTGTCTAATCTCTCCCTACTCCTCGGGATGACCCTCACCACCGCCACTCCCTTCCTCATTATCATCCTCTGCCATAATACCACACCTCTGCCATTTTAGCTCCTCCTTCTTCTTCTTCCTATGGAAGGATATAGTATCATTCTTGTGAACGTGGGGGCACATAGGGAGCAAGCGTGATATGTGATCATTGTAAGGACCGGGGACACTCCGCACCACTCGACCATTCCCATCCAAATAATTAGCCTTATCGGCCTCCCCAATTATAGTCAAGTAAGGCCACCAGTGGCTTGTAGGAGGATCCATAGGTACAGGCCTGGCGGTAGGCATTAACTCTCTCCAGCCTCAAACTCTCTCCCTCAGGTAACAGGGTAAGGCTAGGGGGCACTCCATGATGAAACGACGGTCATCCACCTCCCGCTGGACAGTAAGGATATCAGCTTGATTGAACACCTCCTTAAAAGGGCCCCGCATAACCTGATCAATCAATCAAAAGCAGGTAATCAATGTAAGCATAATGTAAATTCATAAATGCATTTTGTCTACTAATGTTTTGTTTAAGTGTGAAATAGGGCAAAAAAAAGTCAAAGCAGCATATCGAGATGATCTGTAGGCACTGTAGCGCCTCCCTATAAGCGGTAGGATACTTTTTGAGCCCCCTAACTCTCCCACACCACCGGGCAAGAAAGTGGGAACCCGAATCTACTATAGTACCAAATTAGATCAGGGGAAGAATCTGATGTTCGAAGGGCCACACCTGTACCATCAATAACTAGTCAGTCCAAAAAGGGTTAACATGCCAAAAAGAAGAAGCAACTAGCCATGATAATAAGACATTACTCAAATGGGACATACCTGTAGAAGAAAGTGAGTCAGGTGAAGGGCCTTCTTTGTCTTTCGGGCGCCTACATCTAGCCCATAGTACATCTATGCTAAAATGGCCCTGGGCAAATTCTTGTCTTTGATGGACATCCTCAATGGCCAAAATCAAGCTATAGTTAACCTTGCTGCCAGAAATCAGGAAAGATAATACAGTTAATAAAGAGATAACAAAGGACCAAACACAAGCATCCCGATCATCCGCAGGGACTAGGCCGACCCCCTTCCAGTATTCGTGCGGCTCTCTATAGCATAATTGCCCTACCTTGGGCTTTACCCCGAATAGCTCAGTCACTCCCTTCACCATCGGCCCCCTGAGGTGGTTCTTCTCCATGTAAACATCAAAGTGGATCACTTCCTTCTTCCATGGCAGCCCGGTCATCGCTACCATGTCAGAAGTGGTAATGGTGACCTCTCCAATCTAAAGGTGAAAGGTGTGTGTGGTCTCGGACCACTTCTCGAGTAGGGCAGTCAAGGCTGAATGAGAGAGCTTTGACATCAATAAGGGCATGGTGCGAGCTAGATCCCTAAATCCCATATCGTCAATTGTAACTTTTAAGCGTCGGGTCTTTCTCTTTGATATATTGCCACCACTAGCCTATGGTTCCCATACCTCCATTATAAGTATGAGTCTATGGCTGCAAAATCAGAAAAGAATGGATCAGCTAAGAATTCAAATCCTATGTCATTTTTTGGAAAAGCTGCTGATGCCGCTGCTGGGGCAGTGATGTCGCCGGCGACATCACCCACACCGCTGGTGGTATGGACGATGTCGCTGGCGATGTCGCTGAATCCAGCAGTGACATGGCCTCGTTTCCCCTCTTTTTATGGCTTGAAACCACTAGCAACTTTAGTGATGCTGCCGACGGCATCGTTTCTGCGGGCAAAATGTAGATTTCTGCCTAAAATCGTACAAATCACCAAAATCAAAATCAACCAATTTCAAGGCATAAAAAAACATAAATCCTATAAAACTAAGCCTATAACATGCATCCTAACATGTACCCGTTATTATTAACCTTTTAAAAATACAAGTTTTCGAGTCTAAGGCCAAAATCTTCAAATTGAAATAAAAGGGTTTAGGTTTTATAGGGTTTCCTGGATGTTAGAGATGTGATTATTCTTATCCAAGACGAGATTGCCGATTGGAGCCACTATCCCATACCTAAAGACGATGTTAGACTCTTTAAAGCCATACCCCATATGAACTGAGTAGAGTTTCAGCCCCTCAATGGTAGAATCGGGAAATTCCTCAGACTTGGAACTGCTAGATTTGCATCTAAAAATCTTCTTCATGGCTAAAAATCGAAAGAGAGTAGAAAGATTTGAGTTTGAAGGAGAGTAGAGAGAAGAAGGTGAGTTTTTAGCCTCTGAAATACTGAAATAGGGGAAAAGAAGAGTTTAATCCCATACTAAACACCTGCATGGAATTCGAAGAGTTTAAATAAATCTAAAACTGCCAATCCATGCTGCTGGTGTCATCACTTCACACCGCTGGTGATATCAGTCATGCCGTCGGTGATATTGCCTTCCCTAGTTTGAATTTTGAATCCCTTTGACCAGTCAAAGATGCTATGTGGCATCTATACTGCCAGCGACATCAATCCAAACTGCCAGCGGCATCAGCCAGGCCATCAGTGACATCAATATATCCCTCTACATCTTTCAACAAATTTGATAGAATAACGGATTAAGCCTCGACATTACATGACTTTTGCAACTCTTGTACTTTTAATAATTAAATTTTTACTGTTGATTGAAGGGGCAAAAATATCTTTATTTCACAAAATCGATCAAGCAGTAAAAATCTCGTTTAAAAATCTGTCTAATCTTGTTTCACTTATCACCCGTTGCAGGTACTACCACAAGGGGCAAGCTAAATATCCTCCTTTAGGCCACGCCCATACTGAACGCCAAGTGAAGGTCCCTAATATAGTCTCAGTATGTGTCAACCTTTGGGTTCACCCCTGGAATGCCAATTGAAGGTCCCTGATACAGTCTCTACATGTGTCACCCTTTGGGTTCACCCCTTGGAACGCCAATTGAAGGTCCCTGATACAGTCTCTGTATGTGTCACCCTTTGGGTTTACCCCTAGAATGCCATCTGAAGGTCCCAGATACAATCTTCGTATGTGTCACCCTTTAGGTTCAACCCTGGAATGCCAACTAAAGGTCCCTAATACTGTCCTCGTACATGTCACCCTTTGGGTTTACCCCTGGAACGCCAACTGAAGGTCCCTGATACAGTCTCCGTATATGTCACCCTTTAGGTTCACCCCTGGAATGCCAACTGAAGGTCCCTGATACAGTCTTCGTATGTGTCACCCTTTGGGTTCACCCCTGGAATGCTAACTGAAGGTCCCTAATACAGTCCCCGTATGTATCACCCTTTGGGTTCACCCCTAGAATGCTAACTGAAGGTCTCTAATATAGTCTCCGTACGTGTCACCCTTTAGGTTCACCCCTGGAACACCAACTGAAGGTCCCTGATATAGTCTCCGTACGTGTCACCCTTTGGGTTCACCCCTAGAACTCCAACTGAAGGTCCCTGATACAGTCTCTGTACGTATAACCCTTTGGGTTCACCCTTAGAACGCCAACTGAAGGTCCCTGATATAGTCTCCGTACATGTCATCCTTTGGGTTCACCCCTGGAATGCCAACTGAAGGTCCTGGCATGACCCCGTACATGTCGCCTTTAGGTTCACCCCTCCGAGATTATAGCGTGACCCTATACATGTCACTTTCAGTTTCAACTACGATCCTACATCCCAAGACTTCTGAAACCCTTATACTTTTTATTATTACATTTTTACTGTTGATCGAAGGGGTAAAAATATTTTTTGTTTCATAACATCGATCAAGCAGTAAAAATGTCATTTAAGAATCGGTCTAATCTTTTACTTATCACTTGTTGCAGGAACTACACTCCACCAAATCCATAAAGCATAAGTCCGACCAAGGGGCAACCTCTCCGCGAAGCTCAAGTCTGACCAAGGGGCAACCAGTCCATAAAGTATAAGTCCGACAAAGGGGCAACCTCTCCGCAAAGCACAAGTCCCAACAAGGGGAAACCAATCCATAAAGTACAAGTCCGACCAAGGGACATCCAATCCACAAAGCACAAGTCTGACCAAGGAGCAACCAATCTGCAAAGCATAAGTCTGACCAAGGGGTAACCAATTCACAAAGCTCAAGCCCGATAAAGGGGAAAACCAGTCATCCATCATGTATCATTCCTATCCCTTGCTCTTTCGTGCGATCATACTGACATGAGACAGCAGTGATCCCCCGAGGGGCAGCCTATGAGCATGAGATTTTGTAGTCCCTCTCGCGAGATGATGATGATGTATTCCCGATTTTATTCCTCATAATAAAAATTCTTTGGAGTTTTTATTACCGATATAAAATTCCCCGCGAATTTTATTTCTCATAAGAATTCAGTTCGGCGTATCCGATAATGCGTCCGGTAGGAGCTTGAACTGATGATTTGCACCTAAAAGTAAATTAATCTCTAAATTCCCATTAAAATATCATTAAAATTCAAAATGATGCCCTTTGACATGCCTTTGACCCCTTTTAGCAGCTTTTTGGGCTCGTAGGCCTGCTGGCTGTCAGCTTGTAGGAAGCTGATGCCGCTGGTGGCATTGCCCATATCACCGGAGGTATCACCATGTCGCCAGTGGCATGGCCTAAAATGGGCTTCTGCACAGACATCTTCTTCTTCTTCCTTTGACCAGCTATTTTTTGCCATTTCGGTGAAACTAGCCTAAAGCTCTCGAAGACCCCCCATTTTTGCCTATATAAACATGTATTAGGGTTCCAAAACCATACAACAACACATCTAAATTTTACTTGAGAGGCTTTAGAGTGAGAAAATCAATTTTAGTGAGATAAGAAGTAGAAAAGGTAAGAAAAGGGATTCCAATCCATTTTTCTTGGTTTTTCTTCTTTGAATTCTCTTAGTTAAAGCTTAAAATCAGTAGAATTTAGGTTAAAATCAATTAAAAGGAGTTTAGAGACATAAATCCTTAAATTTACTACCCAAATCATCTTTATAAGCTCCCTGAAGGTGTTTCTTGGATCACGAAGAGGTGGATTCACGGCCCCGAGGTAAAATTCTGAGTCTCATAGCTCTTTGGATTCATTCTTACTTGTTTATGCTATTGTGTGCTATTTGTGCTTGTTTTTAGGTTTTCGGTCATTTTTTACTGTTACCTACTGCTGCTGCAAGAAACTGAAGCCACTGGAGGCAAGTGAAGCCACCGGTGTTATCAACCATGCCGCTAGTAGCATCGTTGATACCGCCAGCTACATCACTTGCCCCTAGAGGCCTCATTTTCTGGTAGGAACCTTTCTTTATAGTATCCAGAAATTCATGTAGCCTGCCTATGTGACTGATACTGCTAGCGACATGACTAATGCCACCGGCGGTATTCACCATGCCACCGGCGATATGACCTTCTGGATAGCTGTTTTATTTTGTTTATTTTTGACCTAGTTAAATTTCCAAAGCTAGGGTGTATAGTGCAACAATGAAGGTCTAGAACCTTCTGAAAATAGACCCCACCCCATACCATGTGGCATTTTCACTAATAATCCAGTTAAAACAACAATCGAGTCTAAAATTTGGTCAAAACAGAATTTTCCCATAAACGCCATTCAAATCTCATTTTTAGCCATCCAACTAGGCTTCATAACATGGTAAATGAATATGCCATGTTCATGCTAACTCGAGTCTTGTTTTTTCCATTAACTATGCATGCTACGTGATATATCTCGTACAGCATGCCATGTTTATGTTATTTGGTAATTTTATTTCTTGTATAGATCAAAGGTATAGTATTTGAAAGCCTTGTAATAATTTTAATTTCCCCATATATTTTTGGATGACTGTAATAATTCATTTATTTACCGCTTTTGGATGCTTGACAACGCGCTAACAATGTAAAAACTAAAAACACAATAAATAGGGTGGATTAAAACATATTAAGAAAGAATGAAATCTTTTAACTTGGCCTAATGTAAAATAGGTAACATCATCCGAACTTAGAATCTATATTTTAAGGTACGGTCTAACCATCTGGTGGAAATATCATACCCAAATTTCCAGTAGAGCTTAATCGGGTGGCGACTCTATTTTAATATATGGGGATTTTAAGTCTCATATCCATTGACATACGAATTAGACTTAAATTCAACATTAATATCAAAACATGTTTTTGTCACGCTAAAATGAGGATCGATCCCTTGGTACGCTTCATAGTGCTCGTTATTTTTCCACCCCCCGTGCTAAACGCATCTCACGTGATCCACTCATAACATTAGAAGTAGATATGGTCAAGAAAATACTCCGGAGTCTTAACAAGGAATGGGACAGCAAGAAGACTACCATTGAGGAAGCTCATGAATTAAACTTTAATAGTTATGATGAACTCATTGGTAATCTCCTAACTCAAGAATTATCCTTGGAGAGATACAGCCAACTGGAGAAAAAGCCTGAAGAAAAGAAGAAGGCTATAGCACTCAAGAAAGACTTAGTTGGATCAGCTTTCTCGGGATTAGACAAGTAACTAAAGGAATCTCACTACAACAAAGAATATATGGCTATGCTAGCTAAATATTTTGATAGATTCCTACAGAAGAAAGATAGAGGGAGATCTAGAAGGTATGAATAAAAAAGATCAAAGGAAGGCACTTCAAGAAGGGACAAGCCAAGAAAGGCTCCGGAAGAAAAGAAATATCCAGAAAAAGATGCTGCCTGCTTTGAATGTGGAAAAAAAGGCCACTTTAGAACCAAATGCCCCAAGTTTAAAACAGACAAGAAACATAAGAAGAAGGCTATGGTGGCCACATGGATCAATAGTGAAGAAAGTAGCAGTTCATCTTCAACAGAGGAAGAAGAAACTACTAACTATGCATTCATGGCACTAACAGATCTGGAAGGAGAACGTTTCGGAAGAAATCTGTTTAAGCAAGACACTGAGCAAATTGAGGAATCAGAATCAAAGATAGCCATCGCTGAGGTATGCCTTAGATCTACAGTAGATCAACATATATGGTACATTGATAGTGGATGCTCAAGGCACATGACTGGTGATGAGAAAGCATTCATCACTCTAATCCAAAATAAAGGTGTAAAAGTAAGCTTTGGAGACAACCAAAAGGGACAATGGATCTGAAATAAAGATAGAAGATGTCTCATTAATTGTTGGACTAAATTTCAACTTGCTAAGTGTAGCACAACTCTGTGATAAATGAGGAAAAGTCACCTTTGATTCCAGAGGATGCTCAATCTTTGATAGTAAGTCAAATCAACTCATTCTTTATGCGTCTAGATTAAATAATGTTTATTGTATTAACATTAAAAATGAGAAAAAATATATGCTTGGTGTCTAAAGAAAAAGAATCATGGCTATGCACCGGAGGTTGGGACATGTAAGCATGAACCTCATGTCCAAATTAGCCAAAAGGGAATTGGTTGTGGGTTTGCCTCAGGTAGCTTATCACATATGCAATATATGTCAATTAAGTAAACAACATAGAAAAAGCTTCCCTTCCATCTCATACATACGTTCAAAAAGAGTTCTTGAACTCTTACATATTGATATCTTTAGTCTAATCAAACCAATGAGTTTAGGAAGAACAGAATACACCACGGTCATAGTGGATGATTATTCTAGCTATACCTAGGTTGCTTTGCTAGCTAGCAAAGATGAAGCCTTTGACCAGTTCTGAAAAATATTCATCCAAATAGAAGTAGAACATGGCATAAGCATTGCACGCATCCGGAGTGATAATGGTGGTGAGTTCAAAAACAAGCACTTTGCTGAATTTTGTGACTCTAAGGGCATTGAGCATAACTTTTCTGCCCCTCATACACCTTAATAAAATGGGGTCATTGAAAGGAAAAATAGAACATTAGTTGAGATGGCCTAGACAATGCCAAGTGAGAACAATTTGCCTAAATATTTTTAGGGTGAGGCCATAAACACAGCATGCTACATCTTAAATAGAGCTCTAATAGAAAAGACCCCATATAAAATCTGGAAGGGAAGAAAACCCAAAATTGGGTACTTCAAAGCCTTTGGATGTAAATGCTACATCCTGAATGATGGAGAGCAACTAGGAAAATTTGATCCTAAATCTGATGAAGCAGTTTTCCTTGGCTACTCAACACATAGCAAAGCTTACAAAGTCTATAACAAATGAACACAAACAATGGTAGAGTCAATACATGTAGATTTCTATGAGACTAACCATGTAGGGAAAAAAGCTCTAATCCGAAAGACTTAACTCCGGAAGTTGAAAATACTAAAGAAAAAGAGGAAGTGCAGATTCTGAATTCCTTTGAAATCAAGAAATACAAGGAAGAAGATGTAAGAATCAATTTCAATACTGGAGCACCACAAGGTAATCTCAATCAACCTGAGATTAATTTCATGGATGATCAAGAAGTAGAAATTGGAGCAGAAGAGGAACAAGCTCCAATACAATGTGAAGATCTATAAAGAGAGATCCGAACTCACAGGGATCATTTGGTTAAAGCCATTTTAGACAATGTTCAAAATCCAGTTAGAACTAGAGGACAATTTAATAGTATGATGAGCCATGCTACTTTTATCTCTCTCATCGAACCGAAGAAATTTCAAGATGCAGAAGGAGACAAAAGTTGGATGATGGCAATGCAAGAAGAGTTGGATTAGTTCACTAAAAATGATGTCTGGGATCTAGTGCCACTTTCGAGAGGTAAATAAAGCATTGGTACCAAATGGGTATTTTGGAACAAGCTAGATGAATCCAGAGTGGTGGTGAGGAATAAGGCAAGATTGGTTGCCTAAGTCTAGAATCAACAAGAAGGCATTGACTTTGAAGAAACCTTTGCACCAGTAGCAGGATTAGAGGCAATCTAGATTCTATGTGCTTTTGCATCATTTATGGGATTCACATTGTTTCGAATGGATGTCAAAAGTGCATTTCTCAATGGAGTTATTCAAGAAGAGGTCTATGTCAAGCAGCCACCTAGATTTAAAGACCCAAAACATTCGGGTCATATGTACAAGCTAAAGAAAGCCCTCTATAGATTGAAGCAAGCACCAAGAGCCTGGTATGAAAGACTCACTTCATTCCTAATATCTAAGGGTTACATCTAGGGTAAAGCAGACACAACCCTTTTCATCAATAAGAAAAAGGGGGATAGCTTTCTAGTCCAGATCTATGTGGATGACATCATCTTTAGAGCAACAGATGAGAAGATGTGTTAAGAATTCAACACTCAAATGCAGAAGGAATATGAGATGTCCATGATGGGAAAATTGAATTTCTTCCTTGGTTTACAAATCAAGCAGAATTTGGATGGGATTTTCATTAACCAGTCCAAATATACCAAGGAGATTCTGAAGAAATTTGAAATGGATGAGAGCAAGCCTATGTCCACTCTAATGGGATTAGATATAGTCCTCTCAAAGGATTATGAATGATAAGATGTAGATCAGAAACTCTACAGAGGAATGATTGGCTCACTTTTATACTTGACAGCTAGCAAACATGACATACACTATTCACTTTACTACTATGCAAGATATCAGTCCAATCCTAAGGATTCACATCTCAAGGTAGTAAAAGCAATCCTTAGAAATCAACTGGGAACAACTGAAGTTGGATTATGGTATCCTAGTAATGGAAATTTCACTCTACAAGGCTTTATAGATGCAGACTATGGCAGAGATACTCTTGGAAGAATGAGTACATCCGGAGGCTGCCACTTCCTTGGAGATTGCTTGGTATCATGGTATAGTAAGAAGCAAACTTTAGTTACCTTATCCACCACAGAAGTAGAGTATATGGCAGCAGGAAGTTGTGTTGCTAAACTCTTATGGATCAAGCAATAGTTGGAAGACTATGGAGTTCAGTCTGGATGTGTGGATGTTATATGTGACAATAAAAGTGCAATTGACGTGTCAAAAAATCCAGTGCTACATAGCAGGATGAAGCATGTTAACATCAGACACCATTTCATCCAGGTTATGTAATGAAGAAGGATGTTGCACTAGTCTATATTCAAGCAAATGAGCAAAGGGCAGATATCTTTATGAAGACATTGAGTAAAGATCAATTCAACAGGCTAAGAGAGTCAATTAGAATGTCTAATCCAATTTGAAGAAAAATTCGGAAGACAATCTGGGATTGATTTGGGCTTAAATAAGTCAAAGTGTCAGGAAGAGAAGAATAAGTAAAAAAAATGGATCCGGAAGAAGATTGCCAGCTCAGCAGGCAGAAAACTCAAATGGCAGTAAAAGTGCAGGAAAAGTAACTATACACGTTTTGAATTTCAAACGTTTATTGGGCATTACATGCGTGGTGTGACACCCGATCCCCCCGCTCGTACGGTAAGCTTTAGTGCTCTTCGGCGTGGGGCGGAGAAACAACGAGCGCTGTGAAGCTTGCTAAGGGATATTCCTTATTTTAGCTTGATGAAAATGATAATGGAAAATGATGTTGAGGTTGAATTTTAGTCCGATTTATGTGTTAAGGGATACGAGACTTAGAATCCCGTATTTTAAGATAGAGTCGCCACCCGGTTAAGCTCTACCGGGAATTAGGGTACGATATTCCCACCGGGTGGTTGGACTATACCTTAAAACAAAGATTCTAGGTTCGGATGATGTTGCTTACTTTTCAATTTTTAAATCAATCCGATTATATTTTAATAAACGTGACCTTAGTTCTTATACGATTTAATCCGATTATTGTTTGGTGTTTTCAGTTTAATATGCCATACATCACACGGAAAGCCATAAATAAACAAAGTAAGAGAATAAAATTATTACAAGGCTTTACGAATACCTATACATTTTTCTAATGCGAGAAAGTAAATAAGAGCGATAAATAAATAAACGGGTGAAACCGGGTTTTGACCGAGCTTACCGACTCGATTCCGGCTCCAAATGAGGCAATAGGTATACGAGAATTATCATAAATAAAGCACAAATAAATAAGTGAAGAAAATAAACACATGACATGAGGAAAACGATATTTTTGGACTTTTCGAGACAAAAATGCATTTTCAGGTATTAATTAATTATCTAACAACTTAAAAAGGGTGAAATAAATTATCTAAACATCCTAAAATAATATTTAACATATTCAGAATATTTTTGGAATTTTTAGTTGGTTGAAAACGATTTATTCAGATTTATTCAGTTAAAAACACTATTTTAAGCCATTAAAATGCATATTAAATCAAGTAAAAATAAATAAAATCTAAAATAATAATAAATAAATAAAAACAAATTTCAGATCAGCCATAATTTTTGGAAAATTTTTAGGTTGAAAACGGGACTGAAAACGCAATAAAAAGACCAAAACCGGGTAAAAAAAGACCGAAACGGGGCCAAAAACAACAAAATAAAACAAACAGGGACCATTTGGACATTTTTACCAGTAGGCCAACTCAGTGAGGTGGTAGGCCGACTCAGAGACATGGTAGGCCGACTCAACGAGGTGGCCTAGATGACTCTCAGTCGGCCTTGCCAGAGAAAGTGTCTAAACAAGACGGAATCGACCCTTTTGTGCCTGAAAACCCAAGATTACTAAAATTTCAAGTCGTTTCCTACACTGTTATAGTAGATTCGGACTTAAAATGCTTAAATAACCTTGATTTTTCAGTTTGGGGGGAAAAGAACCCAGAAAATCCTACAAAACAACGATTGGCCGCTTGAGCGACCCGTAGGCCGACTGGACGAAGCGGTAGGCCGACTTAGCGAGGCGGGCTAGGTAATGTTCAATTGGCCTGACGTTCGCCGAAATAGTCAGTCGAACTTTTGACAGAGAATCACAAAAAGGACGAATAAAGGGGCCAAACGCCCGAAAAAATAACCAAAAACACAGCAACAGAAATAAATAACAGAAGAAATAGATTGGAACTCAGAAAGTTACCTAAAGGCCGTAAATCCACTCTCGAGACTCGAACCGGATGCTTGGCAAGTTTTGTGACGGATTTGAGATAAAAACCCGACGAAACAACCGATTTAGCAAGGGATTTAGTGATTTGTGAGGAAAATAGTCCCCAAATCCTATTTAAACCAATTTTACCTAAGCTTTCTAATAGATTTTAATGTTTAAGCTACAAGATTAAGCCTAAGAACAACTAAGAATCAAGATTAGAGAGGATTAGACCCAGATTCTAGCTTTTCTTGAGCTTTGTCTCTCTAGTTCTTCCCTTTCTCTATCTTGTTCTTGAATTTTCTCTCTAAAAATCAGCCAAAGAAAAAGTCCTTCAAAACTGATTTTGGTGGGTATTTATAGACTTTTCAAGTGTAAAATATCCAAATTAATCCTCCAAATGTCAATATTTGACCGAAAAAATCCAAAACCCAACTTATTGGCCAAGAAAAACCCAGAAAAACTCCAGATAAAGAAAACTCTGCGCGAAAGTCGTGTTACTGACGCAGCTCAGCCCAGGCCGTGTCACATGACTCGACCAGATCTAGGCTGAGTTATGCGACATAGCCTGCTGCGTAGTCCACAAGGCCCGACGCGTGGACCACGCGGCCTAGCCTCTTGGCGGTGGTGCCGGCCGCCGCTGACGGATTGGGGGTACCCAGGAAGGAAAAAAAATAAAAAGGCAAAGGGGCTCGGGGAGCCGGGCCCGAAATGCGAACAAACTACACCATGGGCTTCCGAACGGGTCGATACTTGATATTCTGGAAAGCTCGGAGAACCCAGAATCCAACGATGCAAATGAGACTCGCTGAAAATGTCCGGATTTTTAAGGAAAAAATTGCAAAATAATTTACTATGTGCGAGGGGAAAGGAAGCGGTTAATAAATTAAAAGTGATCCAATGTTTAATTAATCGGGGTCAAAGATCTTAAAATCATCAACAAAGAACTTGCCAAATGCGATTCGATTCTAAAATGATGGAACCACTAGACCGTAAAAGGTTAGAGCAAAAAGTTGTCATCATTCCGAGGGTCATCGAAAAGCCCGTGCTCACGGGCTACCGCTCGAGGGATTGTCACCTAGTGGGCCAAGTGTGATCTCTCGAAAGAGCAAGGGATAGGAGGCTATACCTGACTTGCAAATTTTTGAGCTGATTGTCTACTGGGGTTGCCATCGATAGATCTTTTAGGAGGAACAAGACAGTCCTGGAAGTGAAACTCCAAAACGGTTGTTTACAGACGGTGCAGGGATGCGTCATCAACGGACCTTTTAGAGCTGAAAATCCCGAACTGGTTGTTTACTGGAAGTTTTGGGAAAGCACCATTGACAGACCAGTCGAGATAAATTTTTTTTTCTGAGTGTAGGAATTCTGAATCGGTTGTTTACGGGTGGTCTGGGAACGCACCATCAATGGACCTATCGAAGGGTGCCGGGAACTTCTAACGAGATCGGACTGGGATATGCTGAGAACTTCTAACGAGATTGGAATGGGATCGGCTTGGCTTGAATCGCATATCGAAAACATCAAATGAGATCCCTAGACTAGAACGCATACCAAGAACTTAACTGGAAGGTACCAAGCACTTCTAATAAGGTCGGACTGGGATATGCTTGGCTTGAATCGCATGCTACGAATATCAAACGAGACCCCTGGACTGGAATGCATACCAAGAACTTAACTGGAAGGTGCCGAGCACTTCTACGAGGTCAGACTAGGATATGCTTGGCTTGAATCGCATGCCGGGAATATCAAACGAGACCCCTGGACTGGAATGCATACCAAGAACTTAATTGGAAGGTGCCGAGCACTTCTAACAAGGTCGGACTGGGATATGCTTGTCTTGAATTGCATTCCAGGAATGTCAAACGAGACCCCTGGACTGGAATGCATACTAAGACCTTAACTAGAAGTCGCTGAGCACTTCTAACGAGGTTAAACTGGGATTTGCTTGGCCTAAATTGCATGTCGGGAATATCAAATGAGACCCCCGGACTGGAATGCATACCAAGAACTTAATTGAAAGGCGCCGAGCACTTCTAACAAAGTCAGACCGAGATTTGCTTGGCCTGAACTGCATGTCAGGAATATCAAATGATACCCCTAGACTAGAATGCATACTAAGAACTTAACTGGAAGGTATCAAGCACTTCTAACGAGGTCGGACTGGGATTTGCTGAAAAGCGCCCGAGGAGACCGTTGGACTAAATGCATTATACTTGCCACAGAAATTTTGAGATATTAGAGAGAGACATGAGCTGCATTTTTTTTGCTTAATTGATTTTACAGAGACAAAAATTTTTGCCCCTTCAATTAAGCAACAAAAACCAAAGAATTAAACCAAAATAAAGTTAAGATTTTCGGGAGTCCGAAGAGATTATCAAAGCCGAGTGCCGAGTCTAGCTAATATGCCCTTGGGTATTTGTATTAAGGTGCCCCTAGGCATTTGCATTGAGGTGCCCCTAGGTATTTGCATTGAGGTGCCCCTGGGTATTTGCATTGAGGTGTCTGTAGGTATTTGCATTGAGGTGCCCCTGGGAGAAGCTTCTGAGTTCTGATTTTAGAATCCATCGGGATGGTCGCCCTTCTGAATTGCCCCATGGTGTGCCTATCAAGAAGGATTTAAAGCATTAGTAAGTCATATAAATCGCATTTTTATTGCTTAATTGATTTTGTGGAACAAAAATATTTTTGCCCCTTTAATTAAGCAATAAAAATGGAATAGAAAGAAATAAGAGTTGAGATTTTGGGAGGCCAGGGAAACTGCCAATGTTGAGTATTGAGACTAGCTGATGTGCCCTTGGGAGAAATTTTGTCTTCGAATATAGGACATGAGACAATACTGAGATGCCCCTTGATACAGGCTCTTGCTTGGAGGTCGAGCGCATAGACCGAGGATATTTTCCTATTTTGTTTCTTATGGAATTCAGCATAGAATAATACACACGAACATTATGCATGAATGTATGAATGCATGAGATACTTGGACTGGTCATCTTCTAGCTGACTGATTAATTTGCTTGATTGACTTTGCTCAATTCGGAGAAAGACCGACTTGCTTGAAAAGGGAGGATACATGGAATTGCTTTTTGGTATGGACAAGACAAGAATGCCCCTAGAGGAGGATTAGGGATGTTGAACAGATTAGGTGAGAATGCCCCTAGTAGAGAACCAGGGAAGCCGCGGCGAATCAACTGCAAATTGATTGCTGGATCAGGCATGACGAAGACAAGGGGGCACGAAGCAGAGCTCAAGATTCTGGATAATGAATGACCGGGCGCTATCACTACCCATGAATTCTACCAAGGATGGCTTCATAGGATTAGGATATTGTGGAATCAAGATGCTCGGTTGCGATTAAGAATTACTGAGGACACGGGCGGAGGACTAATTTGAGTCCTTCAAATCTATTAGATCGGCGAACATATCCATGCATTATGAAACCAAATGCGATGATGCAGATATCTCGATATGATCGATGGCAGTCGGTAATCTTTGTTCTAATTCTCTTAATTTTTGCATAGAACTAGACATTGTGTCGGGCCCATTAGACTTGCTTTTATGTACTAATTTTTGCTTGGAACGCCCTTTTCGGGTTTTCAATCCAGTGAACTATCCTGGCTTTTGCATAGACCTTGATTCTTTTCAGTCTATCAGGATTTTTACCTTTCATCTTTGCATTTGTTTCTTTTGAGGGATTGAGTTGACTTCACTGAACCCCACGTTTGACTCATCTATTGTATTTTACCTTTTGGGCCTAATAAATTCATTCAAGCACAAACATAAAGGATTCAGTAAAATGACATTTCCATTAAATGAAGTAAGTTTGAGTACATGATGATGATAATCATTTCTATTAATCCAAATCTTGGCGTTAACTAGCCTATAAAGGTTTTCTAGCCAAAATACTCTCTTAGCTCACTTTACCCTAACTTTTGCCTAGACCGCCCTTTTTGGGTTTTTAGTCTAGTGGGTTATTCTTGCACCCTAACTTTTGGCTGACCGGTATTAGAATATCGATCAGCACCCTAATTTTTTCCCCGAGCATTGGAGGACCACTCGTCGGGTGATTGATTTATATATGCTTTTTATGTGCCGCTTTTCTGGATTTGATTCTTTTGGTTAGGTATGAAACGCTTCGACGAGATATGATTACTAGGGTTTACGAACTCATTACCATTGATAATCATGCCCCTTGGATAGGACATATTTCTGAACACACAAAGTCCTACCCAATCTAGTTGGAACTTTTCCCTTGGGTTGGTGTTGGCAGGCTTTGCTTGCTTCGGAATCAGATCGTGGCCTTTGATGGTTCCTCTGACACTTGACTCGGTTGTTGGGCGCCTTCGCCATGCTTTTGATACATCTTTTGATACATCTGAAGACTGTTCAAGCCGTTCGAACCGTGCTTTAGTCTATGGGGGTCCCTTTGACTTGGATTCAGTACGACTCTTAAGGACTTCATCTTGGTCTTAGTTGGTAGAACGGTTTCCATTTCTCAGGCACAAGAACAAGGTATTTGGAGAATTCATACACTTACACAGTAACCATAAAGAGCAAACAGTGGTTTATCAGCTCAAACTCTGACCCTTGTGGTGCTTTTGGACATAAATTTTTTGATAGGTTGGTTTGTGGCTTTAGTTGTCCCATCAGCTTGTGGTTGGATGGGCGAAGGTCTGCGGTGGTCGGACCCATTTTTCTTGATTGATCAGGGGTTGCCCCTTGTGATAGAAATCTATTGTCCGAAATGATGTGATGAGGTAGGCTGTACTGAGGGAAGATGTGTTTCTCAATGAACTTAGCCATCTTCTCGACGCTAATGTCAGTGAAAAGTGTCAACTTCCCCCTATGCTGATGAGGGTCAAATCTTATCGATCATATATGTCCCTCTCACCGAGAATGCCAAGGAGAAGAGAAACAAGGAAGTTTTGGAGAGGTGGAAGAGATAGGGTATTAGGAAAAGGGAATGCTGCATGGGGGTGGGAAATTTGATAATGGGTGGGCGAAGAAAAGATAAGCCATAACTCTGTAGAAGATGATCCAGCGATGCTCTTCCTCCATAATCGGTTGACACTTCTTTAATAGCTTGAAAGTCGTTTTGCATATTATCGCGAGGCTGGTGATGGATCGATTGACATATTGGATCTATCCAAGGAATGACTGAGCTTCTTTTGCTATTTCATTCATGGAGATGAGATGCTCGGGCATCCAATGACGAACCCTCGATGTTTAGGCATGACTAGGCGAAAGCGTTATCATGATCTTTAAGCACTTGTTATCTCTCATTTTCTTCCAAAGGTTAGGTCATTAGAAAGTGGTTACCATTTTAGATTATCATCTGTACTCAAATTTATTTTAGTTAAAGAAACGATATGAATACTGAACACATTATGCTTATGACAAAAATGAATGCATGGACCCATCGGGCGAAACATCAACCTGATAAGCAAAAGGACAGAGTCTTTCATTAAATTAAAGTGCCTCAAAGGCATAAATAATTGTTCACATCTAGATGCTAGAAAAATGAAAATTACATAACAGATAGATAGGCATCCTCCACAGGCGGAGGGTCTTGAGTTGCGGTGCTGGTAGATTAAGCACCCTCAGTAGCTTTCATTAGCACGTCATCCAGGACGAAGTCTAAAGCCTTTGCTTGCTCGGCTGATAATTCATCTACTTCATCCACTAGAGACCTCATAGGATTCTTGTCAGAGTGGGCGGTAGAATTGGCTTCCATAATGGAGCTGGATGAATCAGAAAAGACCATTGCCAACATAAAACCCTCAGGGAGACTGGAATTGATGGTGCTCACTCCATCATCAGAGCTCGGGGATGGCTTCTCCTCAGCGTCGGTCTTCCTTGCAGGCTCATCCATTTTTCTTTCTCTTACCAAGCGCCAAATAGCCATACCTAAAGGCTTATATTGATCTGTTGTATGACCCTTTTTAATGTGATAGCGACAAAAGTTCCCTTTCTCTTCAGGCATAGGAGAACGGTACTCACAAAGAGGGCTAAGCAGGCCTTCTCTCGTAATTTGGCAAATATGATATAAAGAGGGAGCTTCCATAAAGACACGAATGCTTTTTAACCAGGGGCCCAAGCGGGTGTGGTTTGCACTGTAAAACACTCTCTTGATCGACAACTTGAACTGTGGGTGTCTTCTCCCCAGTTGAGGCCGGAGCAACCTCGAAGGATTGAGAGTTGATGCTCTTGAACCAGGGTTTACCACTTGGCTTGCTAGCCCTTTCCTTTTCCTCCTGTCACTCGATCTTTTCAGCTTTTTCAAAAATGTTTTGATAGGACTCAAAAGAATCAGTCTCCATCTCTTTTCGAAGGAGTGGGAGAGCTTCGTCAAGCAATTTTGGGATCATTTCTTTAAGGCTGAGCTTTTGCTTCAAGAGGACCTAAGTGGCCATCCATCGATTGAAATAATATTTGAAAGCTTCGCCGGGGTTCTGTTTGACTACCTCCAGATGCTGAATTATGGTCTCCATTATAGAATTAAATCCATAGTGGGCAACCAAAGCTTCAGATAGGAGTTTCCAATCCAGGATTGTGGACTCCAAAAGAGTATTATACCACTCGAGAGTGGGGCCTGAAAGGGTACATGGGAACAACTTGGCCAGCACCTTATCCCTAATCTTTTGGATGCGCATGATTCCCTCATACATAACTATATAGGACTTAGGGGGGCCTTCGCCTGAATAAGCATCCATTCGGGGCATTGAGAAATTTTGAAGCACCCAATCATCACCTCTTACTTCCTCCCTATCCTCGCTCCTGCTCAGAAATTGCCTGAAGAAAGCTGCCATTTTGGGGTTCACGCCCGGAGGCTGCATGACTTGGTCGCATGAAGATGACCCAAACTGGAAAGGCAGAGGAGCCGGGGTTTCGATCTGGGGGTGAGAAAAAGGATTATAAGGGTAAGTGGCCTCACGGGGAGTGACCACAAAGCTAGGGGGTGTGAAAATAGTCGGCTGCACAGGAGGAACAACAAAGCCACTTGAGGGTACTGTCATCTAAGGAGTAAATCTGAGAAAGTGAGGAGAATAGGAGACTGGGGAATAGGCCTCGAGTGCATAGGGGGATAAAAATCGAAGGTTGGTGGAGCAGATGCTAAGGGTAGCTGAGAAGAGCTCTAACCAAACTAAAACTAGCTTTACTGGATAGGACAAATGGGGGGGAGTGGCGGTACCGAAAACTCATTATGAATTGGTGGAGACTGAACTATCTCTCCTGAAGCTTAAAAAATAGGCCCCACTGGCCTCTGAGACTCTCTTTCCTCCCTAAGAGTAGATCTAACTTGCTCTTTAATAGTGGCCTAAAACATATCTGACTGGAGGAACAAAGCTATAGCATTAGCCAATTCGAAACCCTACTGAGATCCCCCTTGACCTTAACCCTAATGAGGGGGAGAGGGAGAAGGGGAAGGAATGCTCTCGTGAGGCGCATCATTCAAACATGGATCAGACATGGTTGGAAGAGCAGATTCTAATACTGAACTTGGGCCCACAGAACAATGAACTAGATGGTGATTGAATTTGATGGGAGCGGTGCCTTGGTCTAACTAAGAAATCGAAAGATGATCGGCCCGAATCGAACCATGAATGAGATGGATGATAACATAAATATTCGAGTGATGAATGCCATATATACGGGTGGTTTAGAGAGGTAGAGATTAGAAGAGCTTATGATGCGAAGCTTAACCCTAAAATACGTGAGACGTCAAATTCCTCACTATTCCTAGCGAGCTAGGTACAGGTCGATGGGACTCAAATGATCTCAGGGATTTTGTTAAATTCCCCCTTCAAGCGAGGGGAGAATAGGGGTAAGCAAAAATCAAAAAAAAGGTTAGCCATAGACGGCCTATGCATGAAGTGCGTATCCATAAGCACAACATAAGTAGCACACAAAAGTAAATAAACCTCTTCCAACCTTATGACACCTGCGTATCTCTAATTTGTGGTCTGGGGGTAACTCTAGTGCCAGGAAATGGCAAGAGAGTATGCGACCTAAATCTATATTGTTCTGGTGAGCCTAAAGGGAAGTTGCTATGGCTAGTTTTATCGTGGTTCATAGTCTCAAACTGCTGGTGTTGTGGAATGACACTGTAGAAGGGTTTACCTTGATTCCGTGTAACTCAACCACTCCTCAAATTAGTGCGACCGCGGGAATTACACGTTGGTTGAAATGAGTATTCCACCCACAAATATCCCTAATTCCTGGTGGGCATGAGGTATACAAGTGAGCTTCACGGGGGTGATAAAAATGGCACCTTAAAACTTAGAATCTAACTAAGCAATGGGGAAAAAGGCATAAGAAATAAAGCGTTGATTAAAAATGATTTAGGCACATCATCAAAATCCTTTAACCAATGGTCGAAAATGAAAGCAACTTTCAAGTTTTAAGTTAAAGGAAAATCCCCAGCGGAGTCGCCATTATGAGCCGACGACCCCCGATCCCCCCGCTCGCACGGTAAGCTTTAATCCTCTTTTGCGTGGGGTGGAGAAACAATGAGCGTTGTGAAGTGTGCTAAGGGACATTCCTTATTTTAGCGTGATGAAAATGATAATGGAAAATGATGTTGAGGTTGAATTTTAGTCCGATTTATGTGTTAAGGGATACGAGACTTAGAATCTCGTATTTTAAGATAGAGTCGCCACCCGGTTAAGCTCTACCGGGAATTAGGGTTCGATATTCCCATTGGGTGGTTGGACCGTACCTTAAAACAGAGATTCTAGGCTCGGATGATGTTGCTCACTTTTCAATTTTTAAATTAAGCCAATTATATTTTAATAAACGTGACCTTAGTTCTTATGCGATTTAATCCGATTATTGTTTGGTGTTTTTGGTTTAATATGCCATATATCACACGGAAAGCGATAAATAAATAAAGGAAGAATGTAAAATTATTACAAGGCTTTACGAATACCTATACATTTTTCTAATGCGATAAAGTAAATAAGAGCGATAAATAAATAAACGGACAAAACCGGATTTTGACCAAGCTTACCGACTCGGACCCAGCTCCAAACGAGGCAATAGGTATACAGGAATTATCATAAATAAAGCACGAATAAATAAGTGCGGCAAATAAACACATGGCTTGAGGAAAACGATATTTTTGGATTTTTCGGGACAAAAACGTATTTTTTGGGTATTAATTAATTATCTAACAACCTTAAAAGGGTGAAATAAATTATCTAAACATCCTAAAATAATATTTAACATATTCAGAATATTTTTGGAATTTTTAGTCGGTAGAAAACGATTTATTTAGATTTATTCTGTTAAAAACACTATTTTAAACCATTAAATTGCATATTAAATCAAATAAAAATAAATAAAATCTAAAAATAGAATAAAATAAATAAAAACAAATTTCAGATCAGCCATAATTTTTGAAAATTTTTTGGGTTGAAAACGGGATTGAAAACGCATGAAAATGACCAAAACCGGGTTAAAAACGATCGAAACGGGCCAAAAACAACAGAATAAAACAAACATGGACCATTTAGACATTTTTACCTGTAGGCCGACTCAGTGAGATGGTAGGCCGACTCAGCGACATGGTAGGCCGACTCAACGAGGTGGCCTAGATGACTCTCAGTCGGCCTTCGTCCCACTAAAGTGGCCTGCCGGAGAAAGTGTCTAAACAAGCAGGAATCGACCTTTTTTGCCTAAAAACCCGAGATTACTAAAATTTCAAGTCGTTTCCTACACTGTTACAGTAGATTCGGACTCAAAATGCTTAAATAACCTTGATTTTTCAGTTTGGGGGGAAAAGAGCCCAGAAAATCCGACAAAACAACGATTGGTCGCTTGAGCGACCCGTAGGCCGACTGGACGAAGCGGTAGGCCGACTCAGTGAGGCGGCCTAGGTGACATTCAGTCAGCCTGACGTTTACCGGAACAGTCAGCCAATTTTTTGACAGACAATCACAAAAAGGATGAATAAAGGGGCTAAACGCCCGAAAAAATTTCAAAAAACACAGCAATAGAAATAAATAACAGAAGAAATAGATTGGAACTCAGAAAGTTACCTAAAGGCCGTGAATCCACTCTCGAGACTCGAACCGAATGCTTGGCAAGTTTTGTGACTGATTTGAGATGAAAACTCGACGAAACAACCGATTTAGCAAGGGATTTAGTGATTTGTGAGGAAAAAAGTCCCTAATTCCTATTTAAAATAATTTTTACCTAAGATTTCTAATAGAGTTTAATGTTTAAGCTACAAGATTAAGCCTAAAAACAACTAAGAATCAAGAATAGAGAGGATTAGACCCGGATTCTAGCTTTTCTTGAGCTTTCTCTCTCTAGTTCTTCCCTTTCTCTCTCTTGTTCTTGAATTTTCTCTTTAAAAATCAGCCAAAGAAAAAGTCCTTCAAAACTGATTTTGGTGGGTATTTATAGACTTTTCAAGTGTAAAATATCCAAATTAATCCTCCAAATGTCAATATTTGATGGAAAAAACCCAAAACCCGACTTGTTGGCCAAGAAAACCCCAGAAAAACTCCAGATAAAGAAAACCCCGCGCGAAAGTCGCGTCACTGATGCAGCCGGGCTGAGGCAGCATCAGGTGATGCGGTACGCCGTGTCACATGACGCGGCCCAGCCCAGGCTGTGTCACATGACACGGCTAGATCTAGGCCGTGTCATGTGACGCGGCCTGTCTCGTGGACCATGCGGCCTAGCCTCTCGGCGAACAAACTACATCATGGGCATTCGAACGGGGCGATACTTGACATTCTGGAAATCTCAGAGAACCCAGAATCAAACGATGCAAATGAGACTCGCTGAAAATGTCCAAATTTTTAAGGAAAAAATAGCGAAACAATTTTCTACGTGCGAGGGGAAAGGAAGCGGTTAACAAATTAAAAGTGATCCAATGTTTAATTAATCGGGGTCAAAGATCTTAAAATCGTCAACAAAGAACTTGCCAAACGCGATTTGATTCTAAAATAATGGAACAACTAAACCGTAAAAGGTTAGAACAAAAAGTCATCATCATTCCGAGGGTCACCGAAAAGCCCATGCTCACATGCGGCAAAAGCAACTGTCATTTTACAAAATAAATCATTCAAATTCTCCTATTTTAACACCATTCTCCTCTCTCCTCAAAATTAACTGCCAGCTCATCAATTCGGTTAAATTTAATTGCGTTCGGATTACCATTATACCCTCACTTTGGGATGTCTATAAAAACCCTCCAAAATCCCTCTTCTTCACGCAAGCAATACTCTTACTATTACTTTGCAAATTTCTCTCCAAAAACCCTAGAATCTCAAATCTTTTCGAAAAATCTCCCAAATGGCATCTAATCAACTCACTCCTCATCCTCCTCCAAGATACATCTTTCAAGAGGCTGATCTTAAAGATGAGGATTTCACCCCTTTGAGACTAAAAAGTCCTGACTTTGTAGTACCAATAGACTACTTGGGGGACAATTTTTTATTTAACACATAAACCTACTCGCAGCTCATAAAAGATCAACACCTTGAAGATTTCCTAAAAATCAATAGTCCCACCTATTCGAACTTTGTCAGAGAATTCTCTGACAACCTGAGGATGCACTCATACTATGATGCTCTCAGAACTAAGGTCCAAGGAAAAGTAATCACTGTCACGCCTGAATTCTTTATAAAGCAACTAAACATGAAGAATGATGGAGTTCAGTTGAGGAATGATGAGGATAAACTACTGGTCAAGTACTATCCAAGAATGTGGCTCCTAGCCTGCTACTTTAGAGATAAATTCTCCTCCTACTGGCTACAAACACCCAGAATACTCTAACATATCTTAGCTAAATTGGTCCTTTTCAGGAAAGGATCTATAGCCACAGCCTCTTCCTTTCAACACTGCATTTTGTAGCACTAGGTCAAAAGCAGAGTTGAAAATATGCCCATCCTGATCATCCATTTCCTAAGACAGGATAAGAACTCCCATGGTGCTCTCATCACTAAAATCCTCCTAGCAAATGAAGTTAATTTATTCGGAGCCCAATCCATTTAAGGGAAGAGGATTCTTGAAAAGAATTTTAAGAAATTGAGTTTTGGAGAAACATGGGATGAAGAAAAGCCAATCAAGCTAATGGAAGAAAGAAAGGAGAAGATCAGAGTCAGGAAGGCCAGAGTTGAAATTACTCCGGAGGCCAAGAGAGCCAGAACAACCAAGCCAAAGGCTCAAAGAAATACGAATCCCAAGCCAGTTTTTGAGGAGGTTGATGAGGATAGACTACCCTTACACAATTGATGAAAACCACACTCGATAAGACTAAGAGAAGAGGAAGGCTTATTAAACCAGCAGACAAAAAGAAAAAGCCAGTTTATGAACTAGAAGAAAATAAGAACATTGCAGTAGCTGCTGCTACAATTAGAGAGGGATGGAAGAAGGGGGAAAAGAGATCCATTGAAACCATCCTAGAAGAGGATGATAATGCAAGTAGTAAGGAAACCAGAGATGGGGAGCCTTTACCCAAGAAGCAATTAACCCGAAAGGGATTAACTTTTAATGAGTCTCTCGAGATATAAAGAGCTAAATTGGCTGTCAGAAAGCGCTCTACTAGAATTATAATTCAAGAACCATCTCCAGAAGCCTCTACACCAGCAGATTTAAGCAAGGGCAAGGAACTGGTTATTTTTACTGAGAAACCAGTCCTACCAGATAACATCCATCCAGAGGATCCTTAGTATGGGGAAATGAAGTTAGTTGTCTGGGAAAACTTTTAAAGAGATCAAACTGACCAAGGAAAGACCCGAAGGCTCATTTGGAGTGGCAACAATAGATAGCCCTTCAGTCTTGATCGCCTCAACTGATCTAGTGCTTCTCAAGGAAGCTAAATATTCAGATAAAGACCTACCCCTATTCAAAGCCAGAACAGAGGATCTTCCGTATATTTTACTAAATGTAGAAGTGGAGGTTATTAAGGTAGAAAGTCCTAAAAAGGCAACGGGAAAGGATGGTGAGTACAATTCCACCATTCCAGAAAATGAGATAGTAGTGGTTGTAAGTCCTATATAGGAAATTGGAGGGGAGAATGAGGACATTTCCATCCTTCCAGACTCCAGAGCAGAAAAGACATTAGTACATCCAGAAGAAACCACTGAGGTCATCCCGGACTCAGCCTCTTTTAATACTGATGTGCATGTCATTGAAATATAGAAGTTGATAAAAATGGTAACTTAGATACTGAAACCTAAAAAGTATTTAAGGATGACATGCCCAACCCAGAACAAAATAACTCGGAGGAGGGAAATGGTCTGGGATCTAATGAGCACACTCCTAAAGTGGACTCAAAGAACGAGGCCATTCCAAAGGAAAGGAAGGAAGAAGAGGAAGAGGATAAGGAGGGAAAAGAGAGTAGTCAAGAGAAGGAAGAAGAATCCTCAAGCTCTGAGGAGTCAGGAAGCAGTTCTGGGTCAGAAGAAACATCTTCATCTGAAAGCACTCCTAAGAAGCCAATTCCTAAAAACAATGCTGAGAGACTTGATAAGCTAACAACTGCATTAAAAATGATACAAGAGGTTGCAGTTGAAAAACAGGAAGAAAGCTACGTCAAACGGACTCTCTAGAGTATATGCACTTAACTCAAATCCGTGGAGAGTATTATCAATGACAAGTCATTGGCTCTCTATTTGAAGTCTGAGTTAAGGGAAATCAAGGGAGTTGTCCAAATTATTGAAAGAAGAATACAAGGATTTCCCTCAGTTGAACTTATTTCAGAAGCCTCCCTATCCAAAATCACTCTGGTGTTGAATCAGATTTACTCTAATATTGCAGGAGCAAATTGCTCTGCAGATCAAGCTCACACCGAAGTTGACAATAATTGTGCAACTTTAATGGACAAAATCACCTTCTCCTCAACATAAATAACCAATAAGCTCAAAGAGTACCTAGATTACAAGTTTGAAAATTTAGAAAAATTCATCCCCGAAGCAGTGGTAGAAGCGGGAAAGAGCATCACAACTGGGCTTACCAAGTTAAATGAAGAACATTAGGTTGCCTAAGATATGCTGTGTAATTTCCTAGATGAGGGACTCCCCAAACACTTAAAGAAGCTCATAGATGACATCAATCAAGATTTTGGAAGTCACCTATCCGGAACAGATAAGCATATAAAGGACCTGAAAGAGGCATTTCATAAGGATATGACAACCTTTAATTCCAGCCTTCATAATGTCCGAAGAGATATAATTGAGGAAATAGAGCTCATAAAGTCAAGTATGGATAATTTATCTCTTAATGCTCCTTCTACCTCATCCAGATCATCATCTACCAATCCAGATAGCCTTCTCCTCCCAATCTGCCAAGACGTGGTCCAATCAATTGGGGACACAAGGTTTTTTGGTTACAAATGCAGTTTAACTCTCCTTAAAGCTCTCTTCCTGTTCTTTGTGGAAGCAGACCGACAACAAGCTATAAAGATGATTCCTGACATGGTCAAGTCATACAAGCACCTCAGAGAACAATTTAAACTACTTCATCTCCTTTCAACCATAGTTGAAACTATTCTGGAAAAGCGCCTGCAAGGAAATGTGGATTATTCAGTTTATTCAGAAGCCTGGCAAAAGAATTTGGATAAAAGAACCTATATGGTCATTGACCCCCAAGTTGATGAAAACCAAAAGGGGGGAAAGGCAAAGGCAAAGGTAAAGAGGGAGAGTCTTCCTAAAAAGGGGGAAAATGAAGAGTTGCTGATTATTGTAGAATAGCTATTTTTTTCAATGTACAAATCTGTAATAGCTAGTTCTATTTTTACTTATATATCTTTCTGTAATTGTAATCCTGAACTTCATGAGGTTAACTATTGTTAAACAGAAGTATATTTAGTGAAATTCATTTACTAAATTGCTTCTAAGTATAGCTATCAATTGTAATTCAAAAACTAAGAAACTAATATGCCAAAATGTTGGGGGAGTTAGAATGCTTAGATTATGGGGGTGTTAGCTCATAAAAACCACTTTACTTATGCTTATATGTGTTTAGTTTTTGTTTCCATCAAATGGGGGAGATTTTTGAGAAATAATGGTCTAGAAGAACAAATTGAAGACAGATTCGGATCAAATTTTAAGAAAACAAAAATAAGATAACAAATACTCAAGGAACAAAAACATGTAAAAATGGAAGCATAAAGACCAGGGCAAATCATCGGAACAAACATTTAAGACTACAAGTACCTAAGCACATAATGGAAGCATCCGGTTAAAGTTTGGAAAGGAAACAAACTTTAAATCGATCAAGATCAGCATCTGGAAGAAGAACTGGTTGAAATAGCATCCGGATATATGAAGACAAACTTCATCTGGAAGATAAAATTTACAAGACAAAGGGAATAATTTAAAATCATATTTCTCTCCACCTTTTGGTTTAAAGAGTCATAGATCCCTTTCCCTTGCTCTAAACAAAATGATAGCTTGCAAACTTTTCAGAAAAGGACAGCAGGACTAACATATGGAAGAGAAAAGGTAATAACCTTTTCTACCTAGACCAATAAGAAAGGCGCGTTAAGCACACACTCCGGATTTCTGGCATAAAAGTTGGTGGAACACTAAAATATAAGGAAAACGATCACTAACAACTTTCTAGTCTTAATCCCAAGGATTCAATGGGATAATTAATCACTCTAACGGATTAATCAATGGATTCAAAAGTGCCACATTTTATGTTATCAACGGTGAAGCTTTAATCCAACCTCAACACCTCACTATGGCTACATTTATTAAAAAAGCCTATAAAAGAGAAGCTTCACAAGTTGAGAAGGTGCTAGTTGTTCTAAGAAAAGCATATACAAGAGAATCTGCTATTACAATTAGTGACATAATCCCTCCAAGAACTAAATCATTCCAAATCAGTTCGTAAGAATTCTCAAGTGAGTTATAAACTTGAAGAATTAAAAAACAAAACACTTGAGAAAAACAAGTTGTAAAAAATCTCATACTTCGGTGAATATTGAGATTGGGATATAGCTTAGAGTTGGTGCTTTAAGTAGGATCTCCCCGTAGGACTCAGCTTAGGTTTGGGTAGAAATCTAAGTGGTATATCCTGCTAAAGACAAGAGGACTCAACTAGGAGTTGGTGCTTCTAGTGGTATATCCTACATCCGGAAGGGGTTACCATCCGGAGACAAATTGTAAGGCTTGATTCCTACTAGTTGGAAAGGAATCCACTAGTGAAAAAGCTCGGAGGAAGGAAACTCTGGGGACTGGAGTAGGTGGGGCTGAACAGGATAAAATCATTGTGTTTGATTTTCTCACTCTTTACATTATTGCATTGCATTTCATATTTGCATCATCCGGATCCATCATATCCGGAACATAATCAAACACGCTACACAAGACTTTTTTTAAGTCTGCTTATTTCTGTAAAAAGGGTCATTCACCCCCTTCTGACCTTATTTAGACCCTCATAGAGACCAACGGGATATATAGGGAACTAACTCTTATGAAGAAGATTTTGGAAGAAATGCAAAGGCAACCACCGGAAGAAAATAAGGGTTCCCAAACCAAAAGAAGAATCAGTAACATCTTGGACAAAAGAAAGTTTGGAGGCAACCTCAAGCATAAAAGCACAATAATCTACCAGGCAAAAAGACTCAAAGATTTATAGCTGCTCAAAAGGGAAAGGCAATAGTAGTCTATGATGATAAGTCCATTAAGCAGATGAAAAACTACAGAGTAGAAGTTGCCCCTCCAGCCAACTACTAGATCCACACCAAATAGTCCAATCCGGATCTATCTAATGCAGAATATTCTAGAGATTATGGGAAGAAGGATCTCTAAAAGATTGAAGAGAAGCTTAAGCAGAACAGACTAGTTGTAGGGTGTAGGCTTTGTGGAGAAAATAACCATATAAATAAAATGTGTAGATTTAAAAATGGTTATTATGATGTTTATCCTTGGCATGAAATGGTTGATAACCTGAGAGGACCCAAATCTGATTGGGTACCTAAACCCACTTGATCTATTTTGCACGTATGCTTTAGATCCACAGAAGATCAACATAAATGGTACATTGATAGTGGATGCTCAAGGGACATGACTGGTGATGAGAAAGCCTTCATTGCTTTAATCATGAAGAAAGGTGGAAAAGTAAGCTTTAGAGATAATTAAAAGGGACAGATCATTCGACATGGAACCATTCAATCTGAACTAAAGATAGAAGATATCTCACTAGTTGATGAACTGAAGTTCAACTTGCTAAGTGTAGCACAACTCTGTGATAAAGGAAGAAAAGTCACCTTTGATTCTGGAGGATACTTAATCTTTGATAGGAAAAGAAGTGCTAATCCGGAAGGCTTAACTCCAGAAGCTGAGGATACTGAAGATAAAGAAGAATTGCAGAATTCAGATTCCTTCCAAATCAAGAAGTACAAAGAAGAAGATGAAGGAATCACTATCAACTCAGAAGAACCATAAGCTTATCTTAATCATCATGAGATAAACTTCATGGATAATTAAGAAGACGGAGTTGAGGCAGTCGAGGAACGAGCTCCAGTACAACATAAAGATCTGTAAAGAGAGATTCGGACTCATAGGGATCATCCAGTTGAAGCCATCTTGGATAATGTCTAGAATCCAGTTAGAAAAAGAGGACAAATCAACCAGATGATGAGCCATGCTGCTTTTGTCTCTTTCATTGAGCCAAAGAAATCTCAAGATGCAGAAGTAGATGATAGTTGGATGATGGCAATGCAAGAAGAGCTGGATCAGTTCACTAGAAATGATGTCCGAGATCTAGTGCCACTTTCGGAAGGAAAGTCAATCACTGGCACCAAATGGGTATTTTGGAACAAGCTAGATGAATTCAGAGTTATGGCAAGGAACAAGGCAAGATTGGTTGCACAAGGCTACAACCAACAAGAAGGCATTGGCTTTGAAGAAACTTTTGCTCTGGTAGAAAGATTAGAGGCAATCCGAATTCTATGTGCTTTTGCATCATTTATGGGATTCATATTGTTCCAAATGGATGTCAAAAGTGCATTCCTAAATCGAGTCATTCAAGAGGAAGTTTATATTCAAAGCATCCAGACCATGTGTACAAGCTAAAGAAGGCCCTCTATGGGTTGAAGCAAGTGCCAAGAGCCTGGTATGAAATACTCACTTCATTCCTTATATCCAAAGGTTACATCCGGGGAAAGGCAGATACAACACTTGTCATCAAGAAGAAAAAGGGTGATGTCATTCTAGTCCAAAGTTATGTAGATGACATCATCTTTAGAGCAACAAATGAAAAGATGTGCGAAGAATTCAGCACTCAAATGCAAAAGGAATTTGAGATGATAATGATGGGAGAACTCAATCTCTTCCTTGGTCTACAAATCAAGCAGAGTCCGGATGGTATTTTCATCAATCAACCCAAGTACACCAAGGAGATTCTGAAGAAGTTTAAAATAGACAAGAGCAAGCCTATGTCCACGCCCATGGGATTAGATACCATCCTTTCAAAGGATTGTAAAGGAGAAGATGCAGTTTGCTACTATGCAAGAAATCAAGCCAATCCAAAGGATTCACATCTCAAAGTAGTGAAGAGGATTCTCAGATATCTACTAGGAACAACTGAAGTTGGGCTATGGTATCCTAGTAATGGAAACTTCACATCACAAGGCTATACTAATGCAGATTATGCAAGAGACACTCTTGAAAGAAAAAGTACATCCAAAGGATGCCATTTTTTGGGAGATTACTTGGTTTCTTGGTATAGTAAGAGGCAAACATCAGTTGCATTATCAACCACAGAAGTAGAATATATGGCAGCTAGAAGTTGTGTTGCTCAACTCTAATGGATCAAGCAATAATTGGAAGATTATGGTGTTCAATCCAGATGTGTGGATGTGTTGGAAAACAGTGATCCGGATAATAAAATCTATGTGCATCCGAATCAAGTTTGAAAGAAACAAAAACTAATGTAAGTGATTCTCTTAAAATCTAAATGGAAGCATCCAGACAAAGCCAAGATCATTTGTTAAGACAAAATTAGAAACCTAAGCAAAGGAGAAAATCAAGGTCAAAATTTGGAAAAGAACCAAACTTCCATTCCCCAAGACTTGCATCCGGAAGAACTAATTGAAGCCATATTCGAAAGGAAGATCCGGAACAAATAGATCTAAAGGACATCCGGATGATTCATCGGGAAGACCTATATTTAATAGCTAAGGAAATTCTAAAACATATCTTTCCATCTGTCTCTTTGGTCTACTAAAGTCAAAGATTACTTTTCCCAAGAAATAAGTACAAAAAGACAGCTTGCACAAATCAAGGAAAAGTCAAAAGGTTCTAATACAGGACAGAGAAAGTCTAACTACTCTTTTCTATTAGATCAATAAAGGCGTGCGTGGAGCTCACCATATATGACAATTGGTATGAAAGTTGGTGTATCACAAAATGATAAACAAAACGATCATTGACAACTTTCAACCATCAATCCCAAGAATTCAAACGGATCAAAACACAGTCTAACGAACTGATCAACGGATCTGGAAACTCCACATCACAACTTGATCAAGGGTAAAGATTGAATGAATGCTTACCAACCATAAATGGCTACATTTATGATAAAAGCCTATAAAGAGAGCTCTTCACCAATTGAGAAGTGCAACTAATTGACTTACAAAAAGCAAGTAACAAAGCAACAAACATTCAATCAGTTAAGATAATCCCTCCAAGAACCTTTAGTTCTAAATCTGTTTGTAAGGATTCCCAAGTGAAACTATAAACTTGAGGAACTCCAAAAACCAACCTTTGTTATACACCAAAGAGTAAGAATCTCCAACTTGGATGAGTTGGGAGATTGGGATAGAACTTGAAGTAGATGCTTTAAGTGAAATCTCCCTGTAGGACTCAGCTTAGATTCAAAGTAGAAGGCTAAGTGGTATATCCTACTAAAGATAAGAGGACTCAGCTAGGAGTTGGTGCTTCTAGTAGTATATCCTACTTTCAGAAGGGGTCACCATCCGGAGACAAATCTGTAAGGCTTGATTCCTGCCAGTTGAAAAGGAATCCACTAGTGGATAAGCTCAGAAGAAGGGAACTCCGGGGACTGGATGTAGGCGGGACCGAACCTGTATAAAATGCTTGTGTTTGATTTACTTTTACTTTTACTGTATTTTACTTATTTGCATCATCCGGATTCATTCTCTGGATTATATTCATTATCCGGAACCATCCTACGGATCATAATCAAGCACGCTACACTAAGACTTTCTTTGAGTCTATAAATTCTGTGAAAAAGGGCCATTCACCCCCCTACCCTTATAATTACTCTCACAGGGACCAATAAGATGTTATGTGTGACAATAAAAGTGCAATTGATGTGTCAAAGAATCCAGAGCTACATTGTAGGAAGAAGCATATCAACATCAGGCACCATTTCATTAGAGATCTTGTTATGAAAAAGGATGTAGTCTTGGTCTACATTCTAATAAATGAGCAAAAGGTAGACATCTGTACAAAACCATCAAGTAAAGATCAATACAATAAGCTAAGGGGGTTAATTGGGATGTCAAATCCAATCTGAAGAATAATCCGGAGAACAATCAGGGATTATTGATCAATCAGGAGTCAAGGAAAAGAGAAAAAGCTAAGTTAATTCTGAATCTAAAAGGAATATTGCTAGCTCAGCAGAAAATAATGACACATGGCAGTAAAAGGACAAAAAGATAATTGTACACATTTTGAATCTCAAATGTCTATTGGCCAGTTCACGCGCTGTAAAAGCAATAGTTACCTTACAAAATAAAATGTTCCAATACTCCGGTTTAAATGCCATTTACCTCTCTCCTAAATTTTAACTACCACCTCACTTATCCAATTAACTTTAACAATATTCGGATTACCATTTTACCCTCACCCTTCAAAACTCTATTAGAGCCCTGAAATTCCTTCTTCATCTTTACGCGAGCAACAACATCTACTGTTACTCTGCAATTTTTATTCTAGAACCCTACTCATATTTACCAAATGGAAAACACTCAAGATCAAACCATTCCTCCTCCCCCAAGATACATTTTTAAAGAACCTGATCTCAAAGATAAGGATTTTATTCCTCTCAAACTAAAAAGCCCTGATTCCATAGCTCCATCAGATCATTTGGGGGATAATTTTCTATTAAGTATTGAACCTTACTCCCAACTCCTGAAAGATCAACATCTTGAAGAATTTCTCAGGATGAACTACTCCACCTATCTGGATCTTGTTAGAGAGTTCTACGATAATCTGATGGACCACTCCTATTTTGATGCCTTCCAGACTAAGGTACAAGGAAAGATAATAACAGTCACCCCAAAGTTCTTTTAGACTCATTTTAAGATGACAAATGAAGGGGTTCTTCTAATGAATGATGGAGATGAGCTCCTAGTCAAGTATCACCCCAAAATGTGGCTCTAAATCCGTTACATTGGACACAAATTCTCAGCCTACTAGCCACAAACCCCCCCGGGTTTTGTAGTTCATCCTAGCCAAATTCATCTTAATCCAAAAAGGCTCTCTAACCACCACATCTTCCTTCTAACACTACATCCTATAGCATTGGGTAGAGAGCAGATTTGTAAATATGCCAGTCCTCACCATCCATTTTATGAAGCAGTATAGGAATTCCCACGACGCTCTTATCACCAAAATACTCTTTGAACATGGAGTGAATCTATCCGTCGTCCCATCTGTTTAAGGGAAGGAAATTCTAGAAAAGAACTTTATAAAGTTGACTTTTGGGGTAGTCTGGGATGAGCAGAAAGCCATCAAGCAGAGAGAGGAGAAGAAAGAGAAAAGCAAAATCTAGAAGGCCGAATCATAGATGAAATTGCTCCGAAGGCTAAGAAGGCTAGAACTACTAAGCCTAGAGCTCAACACAAAGTCAACCTAAGGCCAGTCATTGAGGAAAAGGATAAGGATACGATGACCATCACTCAATTGATGAAGATAACCCCAAAAAAGCCTAAGAAGAGAGGGGGGCTGATTAAAGCTGCAGCAAAGTGGCCGATTTGTCAGTTGAAAGTAAATGAGAATATAGTAGTAGTTGCTACTGTAATCAGAAAGGGGTGGAAGAAGGGGGAGAAAGCAACTATAGAAAAAATCCTAGAAGAAGATGAGGGATCAAACAGTGAGGAAATAAGAGATGGTGAGCCTGCACCAAAGAAATAATTTATCAGGAAGGGATCCAGCAGTTGGATATGATGTATGTCCTTAAGGCAATTAGGGTGATATATCTTAATTATCTAACAGTACGAATATTTTGTTTGATCAATAAATGCATTTAATCTTTTGCTTATATTGATGTATTTATAAATATATTATAGCTGGTTAAAATATATTCATTGATGTATATTTACAAAAGTCCTTGATATATCATAGCATGAAGTCAGAGAAATTATAGTTGGACTATATTTGGTGGAACCTGCTTCATGTGCAATTATGATTATGTCTAAACTATCCCTGGTCATAGTTTCATCAAGAAATGATATTGATGGAGCAGAAAGACTAGCATGTGGTCAACTTTCTTGGAAAGGGTCCAAGCAGTCAATCTCCTAAGGACTGAAGGTGGTGCCTTAAGTTTGACACATGGATATAACTGGGAGATATATTGGAGACCATAGTAAGATAAACACTTAGTATATATATCATTATGTTAGTGTTTATCTTCATGCAATAAGTTGTGCGAATATCCTCATACGTGAGATACTAGTTACCTTATGTGGTACAATTGCTATACTTTGGGTCATTACTATGCACTCATTAATTTAGGGTGTTATAGGTGATTACGGTTATACTGATGACAACACGTTGGTAAGTTGAGTAGTTGGAAAGAATCCATCACTCCAGATATATTAAGGAGTTGTACCTGGCCACTTGTTGAAGTAATGATTGCCATAAACCTCTGATCAGAGTATGTGTTTGATAGAAATGTTTTCTAGTCAAACACACCATGGTAAAAGGCAATATACTTTGGTAACAAGTTAATAACTGGGATAGCTTGGAGCAACCTTGCTATTAGTGGGTTAACACTTTAACTAAACCCTATAAACCAGATGGTACTAATATTAAAGAACGGAAGGAATTTATCGCACTGGATAACTATTGCATTAACGAGGATTAAGTCATAAGCATAAATGGTTAAGGCGTACTATAGTCGTTTAAGGTAATAGAGTTCTATTCACTGTCTAGAACTTCGAGCTAATGGTTCCATTAGAACAAGGGTTGGTCAAGCCTTAACAGCTCAATACTTTGGGATCCTATAAGGTCACACACATTGGACCTTCATCGGACTGAGTAAATGATTAATAGATTTATTCTATTATGAAAATGTAACATAATAATAAATGGATTATTACTTAATTATTTAAAAGATGATCGGATCATTTTTAAATAAGCCAAGGAATTTTATTTTGACTAGAAATTAATTTATTAGGGTCATCAAATAAAATATTGAGGAGAGCTTAAAAAATTGAATTGCCAAAGCGAGGTTTGGACCCTAAGCACATAGGCCCCGAAAGCCCAAAAGGGCTTACGGGGCATATGACAAAAAGGCCACACGAGTGCATGGTGCACTCAAGGGCCACATGCCAGGCAAGCCTAGCTTGCGCGGGCATGCAGCCTGGTCTGAGCAAGCACTGCACAAGCAGTGCTTGCACAGCTCATAAAGGCCACCCGCGAGTTGGGCTCGCGGGAAAGCCCGCCAGGCCCAGCCCATGGGACAAGGTAGGCTCGTAAGAGCCTGCCTTGTGTGGCAAGTAGACCCGGCTTGCTGTGCAAGCCGAGTCAGCATGGGGGACACGTGGATCCACTAGGATCTGCATGTTTCTCATGGGCGGGATGGGTATTTACCCATCCTGCATTAATTAGGTGGAGCCTTTGCTCCACATATAAAAAGGGGCTCCCTTCTCCATTGTTTTGTGCACCAATTCAAGTGGAACTTGAATATTTTAGATTATATTTTCGGGTGAGATTTTGGAGTGGCCTAGCAGCTACTCAAAGTTCTTCGGTTCTTCCTCATTAGGAGGTTTTGGTTGGTGGGGTTCGTGTGGATACTCATAGAGGCTATCCTACACTTGGTAGCTTGTGCAGGAAGGCTCTGCTAAAGCACGCTTCAACTGGTACGTCTTTATTTTTCTCTTTTAATTATTTGGTCTTTTCTTTTAAGCGTTTTAGACTTAATAATTATTATGCTTAGGTTATAATGCATGTTTAGTTTATTTTATATTTAAATTATAACTTGGAGTTATAATATGTTTAATATAAAATATTTATGTTAGGATATAATTTAGAATTATAGTATGCCTAGCCCCTTTTGCATGATAACCTAGGTAGAGATTTATTTAGTTAAGGCTTTATTTAATTTCTATGCATCTATTAGGAGTTCCTGGGGATAGGGACAAAATTTTGAATTTCCACCATGCCTGTTTCAATTTGACTGTCAGTTCCCAACACCCCCTTCAGTGAAGCTTTCAAGGCAAAAAGGGCAAAATTGATAGTGAAAAGGCCAACTACTGGAATTGTCATTCACGAGCCTATTCCCAAGTGTGAGCATTGGATTTTAATTATCCTTCTCACAAAACGATGATGAGAGCTATATGATGCAATGTCTTACAAGTGTAGTCCATCAAAGGTGTTCCTACTACTGCAGAGTTGAGTTTGGCCGAAGTCCGGAGACCTAGTCTACTCTTAGGTACCCGTACGGATTCTGTTTAGTGGTACGGATCCACTATCAGACCTGTACCGGTGATTACCTTCCATACAATTGGAGGGGACCCTTATGAGTCCCCTAGTACCCGTACGTATGGGGCGCTACCCATACGGGTCCTCTGATTGCCTAATCAGCCTCTTTTAGAAGTAATCTCTTACCTTTTTTGGGAAAAGGCAGGTCTTGAATGCGGTTTATTGCATTCAGACCTAACTCTCACCTTATAAATAGGGCCTTTTCCTCTCATTTCAAGACACACAACTCATATGAAAATATACTATAGAGAAATTATAGTAAGGTTCTAGCAATTTATATACGTATAGGAAAGGTATAGTGGAGGAATAGGAGGTATAAAATAGGGAGAAAACCCATTCCTTGAGGTTTTTTCCACATTTTATTCATTCCTAATTTCGTTTATCAGGATTTAGGGGAGGTTCTGTCCACACAAATACTCACCTAAATAGTCCTATTTCACCATCTACTTTGGTTGGACTCTCTCAATAGTAAAGGGATCGCCTCAAAGTGGATTCCCGCCTCAAAGGTAACGCTCCTGAGTTTCAAAGAGACTCACATTTCAGTTATTTTATTATTGTTATTCTTTGCCTCCTCTATTATATCTGCTCTTTCTATTTCTTGTTTCGGGTCTGGTCTTAACCCATATGAGCCTTATTGGTACCTGACATACCCAAGGGTATTAGATTGGTGCGCTATACTCATACAGAGGGAAATCCCTTTTCATTTTATTTTTCTGCCATTAATCTGTTAATCTACACATGAAACTGAACAAAGCTTTTTCCTGGACCAAAGAGGACCCTTACGGGTACACCATACCCATATCGGACCTCCTAGGTAGCCGTTCGGGTCCCACCCACCCGTACGGGTAGGGGAGAGCATTGGTCGAGATGGTCCAAGGACCGATCCAAACCAAATAAATCAAAAACCGAATAAGAATAAAATTAGGAACCTAATACCGAACCTAATTAAATTTGATTCAGTCCGGACCGAACCTAAATATTTAGGTTCGATTCGGTTCCATTTAGTATAGAACAAAATTTTCCTTTTCATATTAAAAATGTAATTATTATTTGTATTACTTATTATGAAATTTGATAACTTATTAAACTTAAAATTGGTATATTGATAGTAAAATAATAACAAAATCTAATAAAATCAAGACTCAATCAATGAGTTTATTAGTATCTTATAAAATATAAGAAATAATATAAATCAATCAAAATTAAAAAGAAACGTTTCAATGTTCGCCATTAGTTGAGTTTTAATAAGGAATTCTCTATGTTTTTTTTCTTATAATACTTATAACACTAATATTTGATAAAACACAAACAAAAAAATTCTTATGTTCACACTATTAGTTTGGCTTCTAGTATGAGATTCCCTATATATTTTGCATATATTTATATATTATCCTAATTAGGTTCGGTTCTCGATTTATTTGGTTTTTTTTTCTAAGAACCGAGAACTGAATCGAATACCAAATAATAAAAATATTAGAACCAAGTACCGAACCTAATAAGTTTGGACCGGTCCAATTACGTTCGATTCGATTCGGTTCTTAGGTTCGGTTTGGTTCAATAGGTTTCTTGCTCTCCCTTACGTATGGGTACAGCTCCAGGCAATATCCAGAATTCACTTTCAGTCGGTTAAAATCAATCAACTCACCGTTTGCCATGCAATCACTTTCACTAAAATTTGGTAAATCAACCCACAAAAGTTAAAATGTGTTTTTACAACAAAATACGTTGAAGACCTGTCATTTCTCTCCGATCCCAGAAGCCGCTCGGACACTATCGATCGGAAAACCGTCATGCTAACATAATCACATTTTTCCTAATGAAATGTTGACTTATGATGTGCTATAAACTGTTCTAATTTTTGTGGATGCAGGAGAATTATTTTTATTTTGTTTTATAACTTAGAACAAATGTATAGGTTCTCTGCAGTTCCTCCTTTTTTTCCCCTGGTTGTAATTTTTATTCCCTCAATTATTGCTTGTGCTTTATTGTAATATGTAAACCCATGTAACGAGTGTGAAAGAGCGTAGAAATAGGATTTCTATGATAATTCCCCAAATGATGAAAACAAAAAAAAATGGTTTTACGCGATGAATGTAATTTTGAATCAACTAAATGAGAAATAAGTGACTCATCCGATACTCGAATCTCTGATCCAATAGGTATGAGTCTCCCGCCGAGAGGGAACCATACCAAAGCTCTTTCCCAAGTAGACAACTTGGGTGGCAACTCTATCATTTATATCGAGATTTGGGTCTCGATTCTTTTATTCTTTAAAATTGGCTTATTGTGCAAACTTGAACTAAAACTGTTTTGTCACGCCTAAATCCAACCAACCCCCAGTGGGCCCCGCCTCTCACGCAGGTTCAAAGGGAGACCCACACGTCATTGACACCTCACAGTGGCGACTCTACTGGGGACATAATCTTTTAACTTGCAAAATGTTGGTTTATTTTTAAAGCTTAAAAGATTAAGATGAGCATCGAAAATCATTTACTTGATTTAACCCGTTTTCTTTTTCATCATTTGGGAAAATTATCACACTCTATCTTCTCATCTCCTTCTCTCTTTAGTTAGATCCGCTCTTCTACTAGCGCTAACTTAAGGTGCCGTATTATTCCCGTAACACTCGCGAAGGTGTTACCCATGCCCGCCAGGAATTGGGGACACTCTAGTGGGTGGAGCACTCATTGCTATCTCCCAACAAAAGAGGCTTGATGTAATGGGAACCTTCTACATCAAACTTCTGATATGTCCCTACACCATTCTTATCAAAAGCCTTAGAATTTTACCTTCTAGGTACCCTGATTTCTATGTGAGATTAGACTAAGGAAGAATACCCATAGACTCGGCGGGACAAATAAGGATGGAATCGATCGCTTTGCATATGTTGTGTTATATTCCCCTGCAGTTAACCCAGCCATGCATCATTGTAATTTGTGCATGTATAAATGCATCCCATGCATGTACTGATCCTTTGGTTATCACCTCAGCCAAAGCTCAAAGGGTTAAAACTTGGTGACGTTCTCAGGTCCGTTTGATTCAAATTCCAGCTCCTCCTCCTCCTTCTCCTCTTCCAGCTCAGTTAAGGGTTTCTCTGCTTTCGTCTATGGGTATTTTGTCTAGCAGTCAGTTTAGTCCAGTTGATCTTTCTGTCTACCATCCTAAGGAAATGTCTTGTATCTTGACTCTAGAGGGCCAGATTGATGATGAGGTTGAGAATGTTGCTACTGGTGAGGAGGCAAATGCATCGAGGGCTGAAGTTAGGTCAGAGATCGCAAATGCTGTCTTATAGTACTTGGGAAGTGATAAGTTCTTAGATCGAATGAATGATAAGATGTTGGCCTCCATCAGGGCGATCATGGCTGAAGAAAGAATGGTCAATGCTCCTTATAGTGCACCTATTAGTGCTCCAGCAGTGAATGTAGTGATTAGTAAGCAAGTATTGAGGGTTACTCATAATCCATTCACTCAGTTTCAGTTGCCACCTGTGCGGACTCGCAGGGATTCTTCCAATTAATTTGGTCTGTTGGGTTCTATGGGTCCATTTGGTTCAGTTATCCAGTCATTCCAGTTAGTGGGTACAATGGTTCCACCAGCCGTCAGTTAGTTCGCTCAGCCTAGTCAAGGGTTTTTACTGCCTCCATTTTAGTTTGGGGCATCTGGCCTAACCATCAATTTTATGGTCACACCTAAGGGGACAATCTTTCCTCAATCAATAGGTTTACCCTTAGGTGCGGTTACTCAATCAGAGGGGTCATCCTTATTCGAGGAATTGCGTGATCTTCTTTAGAAATTACTAGCCGCCAATCCCAGCTTTCAGCCATTATCACTATTGGTTTAAACCACTAGAGATGAGGACTGGGTCCCTAAAAACTTTAGTATATCTAGCATAGCGAAGTAGAAGGGAACTAGTCCACCTCAATCTCACATCACCAACTATCAGAGGGTTATGAGAATCAGAAAGTTAAGTGATAAAGTCCTAGCTGAAATGTTCCCTTGCACCCTGAAAGGTTCTGCTATCAAATGGTAAAATACTCTATCAGATGAGATGACAAAAAATTAGAAAGCGTTATCCTAAGCTTTCATTGAGCAGTATGGTTTTAATGCCACCATTAAAACTAGGCAATCAAGCAAGCCCCCAATGAGAAATTCAAGCCCTATTTTGAAAGATGGATGGCCACTCAGGTTTAGTTGGAAGATCAGCTAAGTCTCCCTGAGATGATCGTAAAGCTGATGGATGGTGCCCTGCTTGCTTATCATAAGGTTCTTAGTATGGAAAAACTCTCTAGTTACATTGAGGTCTTTGAAAAAGCTAAAAAATGGGAAAGAATTAAGGAATTTGAGAAGGCAAGTGTGCCGGCCAAACCTTGGTTCAAAGAGAACGACCCTTCAGCCCTAACCTAGGCTTCTAAGCCAAAGTCTGGCTCCGATCCTAAAACAGAGGTAGTACAAGAAGAAGTGGCTGCAGTCCATACAATCGAAGATGACATTTCCCCTTGGAAAGCATCTCTGCCGGCCATCTTCACTAAGTTCAGGGCACTTGGCCTTCTTCAGAGTATTAAGCCTTATGTCCCGCCCAAACCTGAAGGCAGGGATCAGTTTTGTGCTTATCACGTTAGTAACGGTCACTGCACTGGTGCTTATAGAGATCTACTTGAGGCTATTTATGGGTTGATTAGGGAAAAGAAGATACATGAACCCGAGCTTAAGCCTAGCACCATGAATAACCCCTTACCAAATTTTGAGAAATAAGTTACAGTTGTCGAGTCAGGGTTGCCCTCCTACCATGTCTTTAATATGATCTCTCAAGCTAATCCTATGATTCACTCAGTAGTGGCTTTACCTGATGAACCAGTCCCCACTGACATCGATGTATTTGAGTTAGAAGGAATTCATGATGAGGAAGCTATGTTGGTTTAACTAGAACCAATTGATATCGATGCTTATGTATTGGAGAATGATGAGCCCGAAGGGCCAGCCTTATTGGTAGAAACTTCCAAAGGGATAAGTTATATGAAAAATGGGGTATTGCATGGTACCTAAAGTGGAAGGATTCCTCTCGACCCTCTCCCAAAAAGAAGAAGGGGCAGGGATGTAGATATCTGGGTGATTCCGAATATCAATCAGGGTCCAATCTTCAAGCCTGCTATTGGAACTCCAACCTCAACTAGCAATGAAAAGAAAGATTCAAAGGTCACCCCTCTCATCCAGTAGTTGCAAGTTACCCCTGCTAAGTATAGCATTTGGTAGCTTCTCATTGACTCCAAAGATCAACGCAAAGGTCTGATAGAAAAGTTATTAAGCATGGAGGCTATGCCTTCCACCACTTTGGTTGAAGTGTTTTCAGTAATTGGGGGCTCTCCTCCCGACCAGGTTAAACCTATTAAGTTTTATCCGTCAAACCACTCGGCCGAAATGAATAAGCATAACAAGGCACTTTTCATTAAGGTGCAAATCTTTGATCGTTCTATCCCATGTGTTATGGTGGATGATGGTTTCGTCCTCAATCTCTGCCCTGCTAAGATCCTTCCTTGCCTTGGGCTGGATGAATCCATGTTGGAAAAGTCCAATACTGTTATAAGGGCCTATGATGATATGAAAAGGAGTGTCATTAGGGGTCATTAAAGCTGAAGTTATACTTGGGGGAGTGAAATCCAAAGTCTTATTCACTGTTCTCGACATTCTCGTTACCTACTCGTTATTATTGGGTCGACCTTGGCTCCATGCACTAGGAGCTGTCCCTTCCACAGTCCAACAGAAAGTTACTTACTCATAATTGCAAGCTAGTGACCATTGGGTTCCTCGAACAATGTGATATCTTACACCGGGTAAATCCTTAACCCTTCCCCCTCTTACTAGGACTACAGAATGTTCTTGTAAATTATGGCCAATACCAGGTATATAAGCAGTTCGCCCCATCTATCCTCTTGAGGAGAAGTTTAGATTCAAACCCCGGTTCAAACAGGAGAAGTATGCCATGCCAATGTGCCTTGGATGATCCACATCTCAGGGTCAGGCGCTGATGAGCACATTGAACTATCCATGTGGCTGAGAGCCCTTACAGTCCAGGTATAACGATGCATTTATCAGGGGCGCACTCTACCATTGAGCTAATAGCCCGTCATGCGGGCATCCCATCCAGGGCCCCTTAAAGCTGACGAACCATATATTATAGCAGCTATGGAGGCCGAAGAAAAAGAATCTAGGGTGGTTATAGCTTACCAGGGTATAAATTTTTCGATTAGGAAGTATATATCGCTTAAAATAGAAGGATCATGATGAAGCAAAGTTATGTGAAAGGTAAAGGGCTCAGAAAGAATCTGCAGGGTATGTTGGAACCTATTTTGCCTATTCCATGGCCATTTAGACTTGGTTTGTGGAATCGCTCATGTGCCGAGAAATCTAAACCCTAGTCCTGCCTCTTGATAGGGGCTGAGGTCAAGCAAAAGATATTCACAGGTGAGGAAGAACCGATTGAGGCAGGGGGCAAAAGGGTCCCTGGTTTTGAGATCTTTAACGATGTATATGATTTCAAGAAAGGCTGCATGATTAAAACCTCAGACTCTGTGGAAGTATGCAGGAATACTGAAGAAGATAAAATGAAGGAAGCAATCGAGTCCATCACCAAGGCACTAACAGTACTTATGAGGAAGAATTGGAAGGGAAGTGAGAAGGGAAATCCTATCAGCAAGGTTGCCAAAAATTTAGCAAGAGTAGTAGCCGAAGAAGCACATGCAAACCTGCACCCCGAAGCTACCATTTTAGCTGTCAGCACTACTCAAGTTGATCAACAAGGCCCTCTGACTATGGAGGATGATTCAAATGATGTATTTTTCATATTGCAAATATTTTTGATGCAAACAATGCCACTTATAAGGCATATTATGAATAAGTTGTAACAGCGGTACTTTTTAGCATGTCATGAATAAATTGATGCATCTCTCATTCACATTTCACTCGAGTATTTCATTCTAATTACAACATGCACTCATAACAACAAAATTCCTAAAGTATCATCATATTCATTAATGAAGTTAACTTTGAATACATTGCAATGGTATAAATATCCAATGGTTAAAACCTATCACTAAGTAAAACAGAGATAATAAAAGTGCTTAGCAAACATGATAACAACGAGTCTTGGCCCATCTTTCTTCACGAAGGGGGAAAAGGGTACAAGGGTATGTGTCGTCAAGAAAGAAGACCAAGAAGTCACATAAGAGCATCAACAGCAGGGTGGCTCTAGTTATTAAAATTGAAAAGAACTTCTTGGGTTATTAAAAGATACCCAAAATCCTTCAGAAGCTCTAAAGGGAAGCTAATCATTAATGCCAATAAGTCAATCAAAAGGATTTTGTCAAAGACAGTGGCTTCTTATAGGGACTGGACTGATAAACTTCTATTCGCTATTAAGGGGTATAGAACCAGTATAAGAACTCCTACCAATTAGATGCCATTCTCCTTGGTCTATGGAATGGGAGCTGTGTTACCAGTTGAAATAGAAGTGAGATCTCTAAGAGTGGCACTTGAAACTCTGTTAAAAGAATCAGATTGGGCAAGGGCTAGGTCCGAGCAGTTAAAATCAATAGATGAAAAGTGGCTCAAAGGACTTGAACACCTACAGATGTATCAGCAGTGTATGGCTTGAGCTTACAATAATAAAGTCAGGTACCCAAAACAACCTCGCAAAATGGGTGATCTGGTTCTCAAGCAGCTACGCCAGGTCAACACTGACGCTAGGGGAAAGTTCAGGCCTAATTCAGAAGGACCATTTGTGATAAAGAAAGTACTTGGCAAAGGAGGAATCAAGCTTATGGATATGGATGAAAATGAGTTCGCGAATCTAGTAAATCAAGATAGGCTTAAGCGTTATCATGTCTAGGTCAAAAGAAATAAATCATAAAAAAAGCAACACAAAGAATAAAAGAAATAAAGAATAAATCACCCGACGAGCGGTCCTCTACTGCTCTGGCAAATATTAGGGTGCAACCCGCTAATCGGTATTCTGTAAATCGGTCAGGCAAAAATTAAGGCACTCCAACGCAAATAAAGCCCACTAAGCTGAAAACTTGAAAAGGGTGGCCTAGGAAAAAGTTAGGGCATCGAGAGAAAAATGTCGGTTGAATTCTGGAAAATCTATAAAAGACCAGTAGGCAGTAGGGTTTAACCATTGGAAATTGTTACCATTGCCTATGTACTCAAATTAATCTCATCAATGAATGTGTTATGATTTTGTTAAGAATCTTGGTCTTATGAATGCATGCATGTCTTTAGGTGAAATAATCGTAGGTGTGTGAACACTAATTTTCTCTACATGTTGAGCATCATTGTTATTTCTTTCATTATACATGTAATCTAATAGAAATAAAAGTTCCAAAGAAATCAGGCATACATAAATTCAAAAAAAAGTCCGTTCGATTGACCCACTAAGGACAATTCAGGCAAAAATTAAGACAGTCTGCTGGATTGAAAGCTCGAAAGGGCGGTCCAAGAAAAAGTTAAGACAGAATAAAATTAAAAGCCTGAGGGATTGAAAACCTGAAAGGGCGGTCTCGGTAAAATTAAGGTGAAAAGTAAAGAAAAAGCTTGCTAGGCTGAAAACCCGAAAGGGCAGTCTAGGCAAAAGTTAAAGCTAAAAAAAGAAAGTTCGCTGGACTGAGCCGCCAAGGACAATTCACGCAAAAATTAGGATAAAAAGAAAGAAAAATAAATATTTGATAGGTCATCTTACATCCAATGGCCTATGCAAAAGTTAGAACATCACTCGGTCCCCTCACTATGAAATCACTAGATAAAATACGGATTCGTAAAGCAGTAATACTCAATGGTCTCAGTTCGAGAAAAATCCACATGCATGAAAGTTAAATATCAAAAGTATCAATCTAAAGTTTACATCCAAAACAAGCCACGCAAGGCCCAAAAAGTACCGCTAGTTTAAAAAGTAGTCATAATCTAAGCTGTCAAAGGATCTTGTCCCTGTTGACCTTCTGCCATCTGATCCTGAGTATCCGCCAATAGATAATCCACATCTATGGTCATATGATCCTTAGTCTCATCGGTATCAGCAGTTGGCTGGGCGGCAACCCTAGTCTCTGAGGTCCCTGTAGCAACCCTATCAGCACCATCCGCTCCCTTAATAGACTAATCTCCGCCCCTTTGAGTCACTTGGTATGCAGAAAGATCATCCTTGGACTCATCATCAGAAAGATTTGGCGTCTGCATGTCCTCAGTCAACCTCACCAACTGGACCCTCAGCAGCTCAGTCTCAGCCCTTGCCCAAGCAGTCTCAGCCCTAGCATAGTCAACCTCAATGGTAGCTGCCCGCAGCTACTCCTCCAAGAACCTGGCTCTCTCCTCCAAAGTATCCAAGTCCTGAGCGAACTTGCTGCGCTCCATAGCCTGCAGAGTCTGCAATAGAAATCATAAGATCAGTACACATATATAAATGTCATGGTATGCATCATGCATAGTTTATTAAATTTTACAGGAAAAAGAGACTTACTGAAGCTAGTGCATCTTAGGCTAGTAGCAGATCCCGTACGGAGAAGTAGCCCCTGGCAATCCTCTCAGCCTCAAAGATGGTCACCTAAAAGGAAAAGGTCACATCAGGATAGGACATTCTAACCCATCACAGTAATAAGTAAAGCAAGGGATTCCTTACATGTGTAGAGCTGGATGGAGTGAAACTGATAGGCTGGACTGACTCCTCGAGCTCCTTGATAGCTCGGTTCCCCAAATGATTGAGGAGTCGAAATAAGGTATCTAGCTTAGTTCGAATGACCCCCTCTCTCACGGACTCAGAAGTGTGAGGTCGCTTCATCAGCGTCTCAGGGGCAGTGGCAGCAATAGCATGCCTCTTCCATGTGGAAATGGAAGGTTGTAGCAATAAAGGATCATACTCAGAATCCCAATCAATTTCAAGAAATAATAAGATATTCACAAAGGTTAAGTTAAGAAAATACCTGAGAAGAAGGGGTAGCAGACCTAGTCGAGCCTTTGGTACCCCAAACTATGGATGCCCCTCCACGGTCGACCCTCAGTCCACCCTTCTCGTTGTCATCATCATAGTCATCCTTACTATCACTCTAGTGAAACTTAAGGGGCTTATCCTCATGATAAATCCTCTCGCAAGGAGGAAGAAGTGAGGAATTGACAAACTCAGCATAAGAGCCCTCTACCGATAGCACGCGAGCCCCCTCACCCAATAAGTATAACTCCTAATCGGTCCTTGGCATAAGATGAGGCCGGAATATGCCTACTGGGATCGAGGGAGGGATCGATCTCTCTACCATAGCATTGGTCCCCCACCCTCGGACCCGCTCACCAAAATACCACTTGTAGGAGAGTGGTGACTCCAAGACAAAGCGAGGGTCATCTATGCTGGCCCATATCCGCTCAATAGCCCCATACATATCCAGCCTCTACCATGGGTTTTAGATGACCTACACAGAACAAATGCACTTTGAGAATCACAACCTCGTAAATACAGTTTTGGCTAATGGTTTATTGAAATGTAAAATGCAGGTTTAATACTGTGTTGTAGTCAAGGGCTAGCCCTGCTAGAGCCCCATCCATCTTGATATAATATTCAGCATCTCGAGCTGCATGGGCAAACCCTGCTTGGGGATAAATAGGTACTCAAAGGCCCAAATCTGCAAAATTAAATAAGGATCAGTTATAGCACAACTTGAATGAAAGGTTAAAGCATAAGAGATCAGTTCATGGTTTACCTGATCTTGAGCTCAGAATGCTCACCCCGGACTCCCACGTCCAATCCATTATATAGCTGCACTAGAATGGCAAGGCACCAGTTCTTGTCTGGCATAGCAGCAAGGTCCTCCACAGCGGTATGCAAACTATAATTAAGGTTGCTTGAATAGACTGGAAAGAAGATGGTAGTAAGGAATGTCAACAGGAAAGACCGGTCGTACTGGTCCCTCCTATCAGCCGTAACAGGACTCAGCTGCCCAATCCAGTAAGCATGCATGTCCCCATACTTGAGCTTGTTCATCCCACCCGGATGAAGCCTAAGTAATCTAATAATGTAGGCCTTCACCTCAGGTCGGGAATGGCACCGGTCGGCATAAACATCGAAGTGGACAATATCCCCGCTCCACTCCAATCTTATCTCAGCACATACATCAGAAGGAGTGACGGTAACCTCCTTGATCGGTAGAAGGAAGGTATGGGTCATCTCCAACCATCTCTCTGCTAAGGCTAAAATGGCCCCTGGGGCCAGCGTCTTTTGAGCCTGACGAATGGCCCCAATAATGTCACTGAAGCTAAAGGAATCAATGCGGACCAGTAACTCGATATCCTCCATGATACGGATCTCCTTGTACCATTTCCTGCAGAGGCTCACGGCTTCCATAGTCTTGTATTGAAACTGTAAAGGCATAATTATAACTCAGGAAGGTTAGAATACAGTGGAAAGGTTGAAAATCAGAAAAGGATTGCAGAAATACAAGTTATAAACATTCTGTCCTGAGGAGAAGGACCCCGTATGGGGTCCACCCCACCCGTACAAGTCCACAAGGTGTACCCGTATGAAAAAGGGACCTGTAAGGGTCCCTCCTCACCCGTACGGGTCCCTTGCAAATAGTCCTTCCACGGACAAATCTCCCAAAAATCTAAATTCATCCAATCTCAACCAAAGCTCATCCAAAACTATCCTAAAAGCATCCTAGGCTAAAGTTACATGCATCAGGCTCTATTCTAAGGCCTAAAACACCCTAAATCATGCCAAAAATTAAGAAATTCTCAAAGAACTCAAAAATGGAAAATGGAGGATTATGGGAAAAAACCTAGAGTTTAGAGGCATAAGTCTCAGGAGAAGGAATAAAGGGCACTTCGGAGACTGGAGTAAGCCCCAGAAATGAGTCTCCTTCGTAAATGGTATACTCGACAGAAACTGAGCATTCTCAAAGCCCCGAATCACCCACTGGGGGTAAATCCTCGAGTCTAAAGAATAAGCGGCCGGTCTTTGGGATCTTTTTATACATCTTGATTAGTTTTAGGGTCAAAATTGTTGGATATTGCAAAAAGGGAGGATTTTGTTTGAAGGCGGGATATGAGTAGTCTGATCAGCATTTGAAACCCCCGTTGGGGACCCATACGGGTCCCACCCCACCCGTACGAGTCCCGACTCTTAATGACCCGACTAGTATGGGTCATTGCCTACCTATATGGGCCCTCTCTTGCCATATAGGGGGAGATTCTTGAAACAGTATCTCAAAAAGCACCAGGAAATCATCCAGTCCGAGTTTGGGGCCAACCCCACTCCTCCTCTATCCTATATCTTAGTTATATTTGGGGCAAGCCCCTAGCTCACCTTGATCCTTGATTGAAGGGGAAAAATATTTTTGTTTTCACAAAAGTCAATCAAGAATCAAGGTAAGCCATTTTCGAATTGATCACTAACCAGGAAATTTTGTGTACAGCTCCATCCTAGCATAGGAATTCCTCCCCAAATCTTATCAAGAAGGACTTCCCCAGCAGAGGAGGTTCCAAAGGATATTACTTTACTCCCTAGCAGTAGAATCAATCAAGGAGCATCTCCCCACCAATCTAGGGGCATCCCTCAATCCTCCAACGGTAGAATTAATTGAGGGGCATACCCCCTATCTCCCAGCAGTGGAATCAGTCAAGGAGCATACCCACTATCTCCTCAGTAGTGGAATCAACCAACCCCACCAATCTAGGGGCATCCTTCCATTCCCTAGTAGTGGAATCGGCCAATCCAGGGACATACCCCCATTCCCTAGTATTGGAATCAATCAAGGGGCATACCCCTTATCTCCCAATAGTGGAATCAGCCAATGGGCATCCCCCTATCTCCTAGAAGTGGAATCAATCCAAGGGCATCCCCCCACCAATCCAGGGGCATCCCCCCATCCTTCAACGGTAGAATTAGTCAAGGGGCACACCCCCATCATCAAAAACCCTAGGGGCACCCACCCTAGAGTCATTCCCTAGTAGTGGAACCAGTAACAATCGGGCCAAACCGACATTTCTTGCACTTAGTTTTCAGTTTATTTCAGGGGCTAACCCCCATCCACACATCTTTATTCTTAATTGAAGGGGAAAAATATTTTTGTTTTCATAAAAGTCAATTAAGAATAAAGATGTGCCTACTTAGACAACGACTAACTTGGTGTTTGATTATTGTCTCTTTTCAGGTTATTCAAATTCTCCAGCAGGAGAGTCATCCGCCCTAGGAAAGAGATACATCACCAGTCAGGAAAGTCGATCTGCCTCAAGAAAGGGATACATCAGTCAAGAGAGTCATCCGCCTCAGGAAAGGGATACACCATCAGCCAGGAGAGTCGATCCGCCTTAAGAAAGGGATACATCATTCAGGAAAGTCAATCCTCCTTAGGAAAGGGATACACCATCAACCAGGAGAGTTGATCCGCCTTAAGAAAGGGATACGTCACCTTCCCTAGTAGAGTCACTAGAGATATGCAGTAGCAAAGGAAAGTCATCCGCCAGGGATACGCATCAGCAAAGGAAAGTCATCTGCCTCAGGAAAGGGATACGTAGTAGCAAAGGAAAGTCATCCGCCTCAGGAAAGGGATACGCAGTAGCAAAGGAAAGTCATCCACCTCAGGAAAGGGATACGTAGTAGCAAAGGAAAATCATCCGCCTTAAAAAAGGGACCCCAGGAAAAGGAGTTAGCTTCAAGAAAGGAACTTACCCATATCATCACCTGAAGTATGATTTCTAAAACCCTCGCTCACATCATGAAATCATATAGATCCGTATCTGTAGTGATCCCACGAGGGGTAGTATGTGAGCATTAGATTTTAATGATACTTCTCATGAAATGATGATGAGCTATATGATGCAATGTCTTATAGGTGTTGTCCATCAAAGGTGTTCCTACTACTGCAGAATTGAGTTTGGTCGAAGTTTGGAGACCTAGTCTGCCCTTAGGTACCCGTACAAGTTTTGTGTAGCGGTTCAGATCCACTGTCAGACCTGTACATATGATTGCCTTTCATACGCTTGGAAGGGACCCGAGTACCTATACATATGGGGGCCCACTCGTACGGTTCCTTTGATTACCTAATCAGCCTCTATCAAAAGTAATCTGTTACCTTTTTCGGGAAAAGGCAGGTCTTGAATGCAGTTTATTGCATTCAGACCTGACTCTCACCCTATAAATAGGCCTTTTCCTCTCATTTCAAGACACATAACTCATATGGAAAATATACAGTAGAGAAATTATAGTAAGGTTCTAGCAATTTCTATAGGTATAGAAAAGGTGTAGTGGAGGTATATGAGGTATAAAATAGGGAGAAAACCCATTCCTTGAGGTTTTGTCCACATTTTATTCATTCCTAACTTCGTTTATTAGGATTTAGGGGAGGTTTTGTCCACACAAATACTCACCTAAATAGTCCTATTTCACTATGTACTTTGGTCGGACTCTCACAATAGTAAAAGGATTGCCTCAAAGTGGATTCACGCCGCAAAGGTAACGCTCCTGAGTTTCAAAGAGACTCACATTTCAGTTATTTTATTATTGTTATTCTCTGCCTCCTCTATTATATCTGCTCTTTCTATTTCTTGTTTTGGGTCTAGTCCTAACCTATATGAGGCTTGTTGACACCTCACATACCCAAGGGTGTTAGATCGGTTCGCCATACTCATACGGAGGGAAATCCCTTTTTATTTTATTTTTTTGCCATTAATCCGTTAATCTGCACGTTAAACTGAATAAAGCTTTTGCCTAGACCAGACAGGACCCGTATGGGTACACCATACCCATATCGGTCCTCCCTGGTAACCGTAAGGGTACCATTCACCCGTACGAGTACTAGCTCTAAGAAGGATCCAGAATTCACTTTCAATCGGTTAAAATCAATCAACTCACCATTTGCCATGCGATCACTTTCACTAATAATCCGGTAAATCAACCCACAAAAGTTAAAATGTGTTTTTACAATAAAATACGTTGAAGACCCGTCATTTCTCTCGGGTCCTAGAAGCCGCCCGGGCACTTTCAATCTTAAAACCGCCACGCTAACGTAATCACATTTTTCCTAATGAAATGCTGACTTATGATATGCTATAAACTGTGCTAATCTTTGTAGATGCAGGGGAAATTTATTTTTATTTTGTTTTATAACTTAGAACAAATGTATAGGTTCTCTTGCAGTTCCCCCTTTTTTCCCCTAATTGTAATTTTTATTCCCCCATTTATTGCTTGTGCTTTATTGTAATATGTAAATGCATGTAACGAGTGTGAAAGAGTGTAAAAATAAGATTTCTGTGATAATTCCCCAAATGACGAAAAAAACGGTTTTACGTGGTGAATGTAATTTTGGATCAACTAAATTAGAAATAAGTGACTCATCCGATACCCAAATCTCTGATCCAATAGGTATGAGTATCCCGCCTAGAGGGAACCGTACCAAAACTCTTTCCTAAGTAGACAACTTGGGTGGCGACTCTATTATTTGTATCGAGATTTGGGTCTCGATTCTTTTATTCATTAAAATTGGCTTATTATGCAAACTTGAACTAAAAATGTTTTATCAAACCTAAATCTAACCAACCCCCAATGGGACCCGCCTCTCACACAGGCGCCAAGGGAGACCCATGCATCATCGACACCTCACACCAAGACACCCAAATTAGCATACATGAGCAAGGGAAAGGAGCTAGTGGTTGCTGGGAAACCAATAATTCCTAATAACCTCAATCCGAAAGATCCCTAGTACACGGAAATGATAGAGGTAGTAAACCAAAACTTGAAAGCCAATCAGCTCACCCAAGAGGGACCCGGAGGCTCTTCAAGAACAATAAATAACAGTCCACCGGTCCTTATTACTTCAACAGACCTTGCACTCCTAAAAGAAAGTGAATATCCGAATGAAGACCTGTTTATATTCAAGGCCAGAACTTAGCCTCTTCCGAATAACCTATTGAGTTAGAGGTAGTGGATGTAGACAGTCCTGTAAAGGCATCAAGAGGGAATGATGAGGATAGTACCACCATTTCGGATCATACAGAACAGAGAGCTGTAAGTCCTATAGAGGCACATGAAGGGGAGACTGAGGACAATGTCAGTCTTCCGGATACTGGGATGGTTGAGTAGACAAAAATATAGCATATTGAGCCACAACAGTCCACTGAGGTAATCCCCATCTTAAATTCAAATGATGCTGCTGATTTGGCTGGTGATGCTATTATAACTCAAGAGAACTTAGATGCAGACATCCAAATTGCATCTAAGGAAATTCAGTCTATCTCAGAGCTCAATGCTCCAGAGGAGGGAGTAGGTTTGGGAATCATTGAGCACACTTCTGAAAGGGCCTCTAAGAGTGAGGCCACTCCGAGGGTAAGGTTGGAAGAAAAGAGTATATAATAAAGGAAAGAGGAGACAATTGAGGAAGATTCTTCTAGACCAGAGAAATACAGAAGCAGCTTTGGTTCTGAAGAAACCTCCTCCTCAAACAGCATCCTAAAAAGGCCATCAGTTAATCCCAAACCCACTAGAGCTAAAAAATTGAGAGTCGCAATTAAAATGGTTGAGGAAGCTATAGTTGAAGAGTATAGAGAAGGGGATATCAAACAAAGTCTCTGGAACATATGTGATCAGTTAAAATCCATGGAGAATCAGATAAAACACAACTCCTTAACTCTGGATATCAAGAAAGAATTGGGGGAAATCAAGGGCTCCCTCCAGAATATAGCTACAAAAGTGGATGCCTTCCCTTCTGCTTATATAGTTGCAGACACTTCCCTTTCTAAAATTACTCTAGTATTAAATCAACTGACCACCAATATTGCAGAAGCAAATCGCTCTGTAATTCAAGCAATCAATAGAGCTGACAATAACTGCGCAACTATCATGGGTCAGATCACTTCCTCATCCACTGATCTTAAAATGAAACTCAAAGAATATATTGATAGCAAGTTTGAAAGCTTGGAAAAATTCATCCCCGAAGCCATAGTTAAATCTGGAAAGGGCATCACATCCAAGCTTACAAATCTGAATGAGGAGCTGCCCAAGAAATGTTATGTAATTTTCTAGATGAAGGACTTCCCAAGCTTCTGAATAAGAACATGAATGACATAAGTGATAACTTTGGGAGTCATCTCTCCCGAACGGAAAGGCTAATCAATAACTTAAAGGAGGCATTTCACAAAGATCTCACAACACTCAACTCCAGTATTCACAACATCCGGAGAGACATTATTCAGGATGTTGATCAATTAAATTCAGGTATGGCTAATCTCTCAATCAACACTCCTTCTACTTCCGAAACCATTCCGGAATGCCTTCTCCTCCTAGTTGTCCAAAAGATCGTTCAATACATAGGAGATACTGGATTCTTTGGATACAAGTGCAGCCTGATGCTTCTCAAGGCACTCTTCTCATTCTTTTAAGAAGAAGACATGAAACATGCTCTCAAAATGATTCCAGATATGGTCAAATCCTACAATCACCTCCGGGAACAAATCAAACCAGTCCATCTCCTTCTGGCTACTATTAAAACCATCATTGAAAAGCGCCTAGAAGGAAATGTTGATTACTTAGTCTATTCTGAGGCTAGGCAGAGGAATTGGGACAAAAGAACATACATGATAATTGACCCCCAATCTGATGCAAACAATAAGGGGGAGAAGAGCACAAGCAAAGAAGGTGATGCTATGGAAGAGTATTGCAGTACATTTATAGAATAAGTATTTTCCAATGTAAAATCCTGTAATAGCTAGTTCTGTAATTTTTCACTTATATATTTCTGTACCTGTAGTTCGGAACTTCATGAGGTTAACTATTGTTAACAACAGAAGTATATATAGTGAAATATTCTACTTAGAATACAAAAATATTGGGAGGAGTTAGGATGCTAGAATTATAGGGAAGTAAAATTTGTAAATGACTAAGTATCAAGAATCATACTTAGCTCATAAATACCCCCATTCTTATGCTTAAATGTGCTTAGGTTTTTGTTTCCATCAAATTGGGGAGATTGTTGGGAAACAATGATCCGGAAGAACAAATCCAAGAACAGATCAGGATCAGGTATGAAGAAAACAAAAAGATATAGTCTCCTAAGTCTAAGACAAGCCATCCAGACAAATATAGAAGACTATTAATACACAAGCACACAAGAGAAGCATCCGGTTAAAGTTTAGAAAGGAAACAAACTTTAAACCTCTCAAAAGCAGCATCAAGAAGAAGAACTGATTGAAGAAGCATCCAAATATATTTGATTTGAAGACATCCAGAAGACCTAAATATCAAGACAAAGGGAAAAGTTCAAATTTACCTTTTCCCTCTCTTTTTAGTCTGGAGTCAAAGATCCTTTTTTCACTTGAAGAAGACAACTAGCACGCACCCCAGAAAAGGACAAAAGGACTGACACATGAAAGAGAAAAAGTTAACAACCTTTTTCACATAGACCAATGAGAATGGCGCATGGAGCTCACATCAAAGCAAACGGCATGAAAGTTGGTGAATCACTAAAATCCAAACAAAATGATCAGTTACAACTTTTTGCCTCAATCCCAAGAATTAAACGAGTTAATATTTATGCCTAATGAATTAATCAATGGCTCTGGATGCGCCACATCATACCTAATCAATGGTAAAGATTCAATTCAACCTCAATGGTACACAACGGCTACATTAATGATCAAAGCCTATATAAGGGAAGCTTCACAAGTTGAGAAAGTGTTGGTTGATTTCACAAAAGCTATTACAAATAGAACTCAAGCAATTTCAATCAGTAAACTTAATCCTTCCAAGAACCAATACATTCAAAATCGGTGTGTAAGAACTTTCAAGTAAAGATTATAAACTTGAAGAGCTCAAAACCCTTCAAAAGTAAAATCAATTATAAAGATCTTATACTTGGGTGAGTATTGAGTTTGGGAACTAGCTTAGAGTTGGTGCTTTAAGTGGGATCTCCCTATAGGATTCAGCTTAGATTTGGGTAGAATCTAAGTGGTATATCCTGCTAAAGTTAAAGGACTCAGCTAGGATTTGGTGCTTCTAGTGGTATATCCTACATCTAGAAGAGGTTACCATCCAGAGACAAGCTCAAGATGACTCAGTTAGGAGTTGGTGCTTGTAGTGGTATATCCTACATCCGGAGGAGAAGAAATCTCCGAAGATAAATTGTAAGACTTGATTCCTGCCAGTTGAAAAGGAATCCACTAGTGGACAAAGCTCGGAGTAAGGAAACTCCGGGGGCTGGAGTAGGTGGGGCCGAACTAGGATAAAATTACTATGTTTGATTTCCTTTAACTCTTTACTTTATTGCACAATTCATATTTGCATCATCCGGATCCGTTATATCCGGAACATATCAAACACGTTATACAAGAGTTTTTAAAGTCTGTTAATTCCTCAAAAAGGGTCATTCACCCCCTCTAACCCTATTTAGACCCTCGCAGGGACCAACATCTGTTGGATATCTACTAAATGTCTATTGGATATTTATTAAATACCTAATAGATTCCAAACCAATATGATTATATTTTAGGTCACCAACCAACAACGATCTCGGCCTTAATTTGGAATACAAACACACTTTTTAACACCAAAATTGCTTGCTCCATCAGCAGCATTATTAAATTGGTCATTAATAACATAATAATTACCTTAGCATTTTTTAAAACACATAGTGTGCACTTCAATTTTAACAAAACAATTCCATAATAAACTGTAAAAATTAAGATATATCAACGATCTATTGGATATCTACCAGATGTCTATTGAATATCTAATTGATGTCTAATGGATTTCAAACCATCATGATTATGATTTAGGCCACTAACCAACAACAATCTCATCCTTAATTTGAAATACAAGTACACATTTCAACACCAAAATTGATTGCTTCACTAGTAGCCTTATTAAATTAGTCATTAATAACAAAATAACTATCATATCATTTTTTTCAAACGCATAGTGTACACTTTAATTCCAACAAAGTATAAAACTTTCTTTTTCAGTGTAATGTCATCCAGAAAATACCAAAAGCAAAATTAATATGCAACAAAACATCAATCAATCAACAAGAGAAAACTCGGCAACTTTATCTCAAAATCGAAATAAAAATTTAGAAAACGAAATCAAACAAATAACAGAAAAATTTCAATTAACAAATCAATGAAAAAAAAACTAGAAAAAACTGAATAACAATAAATCAAATGCTAAAAAACGAAAAGGAATGAGAAGAAAGAAACAATTGCAAAAACAGATTGCAAAAAGACGAACGAGAGAAACAGAAGAGAGAAAAAGGTACCAACTAAAAGGAAAAAAATATGTTAATATCAAAACAGAGCTATATATACAAAATATAAATGTAGATAGAATGTTTAGAGAAACAAAAACAAAAAATAAATACCCTGTCATTATTTGTGTAAATTATTTGCCAAATAAGATTCATCATGATAAATAACCCATAAGTAAAGAACTTGAAAAGAAAAAATTATCACTTCTTTTGTGCCGTGTAAAAAAATAATGAGACATATCACATAAATTATTTTTTAAAAAAAAAAAACCATTTTCCCTAAATTTACTGTTGTACGAACATAAATACATCTTTAGTACAATTACTAAAATAATATGGGCATTATCTTTTCCTCAAATTTTTTTTTCAATTCAGAAGAAAAATTTATATAAGAAATCAACAGAAGCAACTTTCATCTCACATAGAGACACATCACATTACAATATATTCACTTAACAAAATAAAAATCCTCATAATCACTATAAAATAGAGTTTACTATTAATATCAACCGATTAATTAGGCTATGTTCTTTTCAACTTTTAAAAGCTGAATTAAACTGAACTTATTTTATTATAAATTTATAACTGCGTATAGTTAAACTGAATTGAATTGAACTAAAGTGATCTAAACTGAAATGAAGTGAAGTGAATTGTAGTCCAAAAATTGTAATTCTTTTTATTTTCCACCTTTCCAATTTTATTATTTTGTTAAACGATCGAGCTAAGGGTTGTGATTATTTTGTAACTATTTTTCAAAGAACAAAAATTGTTTTCCAAAGACATTTGTCACATGCGCCTTTTATAACAACAACATTTGAGGTTTGCATTACCATTAAAAACTGGTATTATACTATTTTGTTTTGTATCATCATAGTTTAGAGCTTTCGAAGCAATAAACAAATTTGGATTCACTAACTAATTATTGCAATTTTCACATTTGCAAATGGCTACAATTATTATGCTAAACTATTAAATAAATAGGCAATGTCACTGCCTAATCACAATTATATTTGATTACTAGCTAATGGATCGTTGATGATTCCTTACGTGTAATTAATTAAGTATTCATCCATTGTTGTCTTTCATACATAATCACATTAGTATATTATAAATAATATATTTAAAAACAACGAATACTTGTAATCTTAAGTCTTAATTAACTGGTTTCCCTACTCAATCAGCCAACGAACCATTATAAAAATATTTACAATTACGATTAATTACCTAACACATGACTATTCAACAACTCGGATTTAATAATAATAATAATAATAATAATAATAATAATAATAATAATATAGTATAATTATTATAATTATTAGGGTAAACTTAAAAAAAGTACCTTGTGGTTTCACTCATTTGTAAAACGAGGTCTGAGAATTTTTTTTTCAAAATGGGGTCTGTGGTTTCAAAAAGTTTGCAAAAAGGGGCCTTTAGCTTAGAAATAATGGTGTTACATTATATATTTTAAATAATTTGACATTCTAATAATTTAATCTTAATATTTGAAAATTATATGTCAGAGTTTGAGTAATTTTCGGAGATTTTTTTCATTTTTATGATTTTTTATAGTTTATTATCATAATTTAACTAAAAAAATATTTGTACTTATCAAAAAATTTCAAAATTTTTCACTGATATGTATTGTATTTTAAATAAACATTCCGCAAAAATTCAGATAAAAATGAACAATATTACTCATTTTCGTGACATAATTTAATATTGAGGATCTTTTATTTATAAATTTTTTAAAACCACAAACTCTATTTTATAAAAAAAAATTCTCAGACCCCATTTTATAATTGAGTGGAATTACTTTAGTTTACCCTAATTATTATTAGCTTAAGTAAACATATGCCTAATACTTTTTCTCTAAGTCATTTAATAATTGAATCATATAACTGGCCTCAATTCAATGATGAAAATTTTTCCAATATTTTGTAATAAAAAACTACAGTAATTCAATCACACTGTGTATAAATAGTTGTTGAAAAAGAGGAGGCGTAATATATAGACCACACATCTTTGTCAAACACAAAATATAATATCCTCTAACAAATATATGAGCAACCTTATTCATTGATTTACAAAATAGGTGACAGATTTTTTAAAAAAAAATACAATTGCACTTACATTGTAAGATACGAATAAAAAAATCTGATCTCATTCTAAGACATTCTCCACACAATTAACAACTTGATAAAGTTTAAATTTTGACTTCTTTGGTTGGAGACTTGCCTAGTAAGAAAAAAATCTTAATGGAAGAATAGTGTTACCTTAGCTATCGAGGTCAATACATAATAAATTACTTTATCGAAGGATTGGTGTGACACAAACTAATGATAACTTAAGAGAATGGTAATTAATATAGCATAGACATGTGTTATAGAGACTAATATATGCTTCAATTAGCTAGGAAATGTGAACTTTATGGATAGAAAATAAGTGTAGAGGGAGAGGTAGAACTTAGGTTACTTAGGAGAAATAATTTCGAAAGATATGTTTGATACATATTGATGAACATTTAGTTTTTAATAGAGCTTTATAACGTCATAAAATTCATATAACCGGCTCCACCTAACCTTGGATTTAAGGTTTGATTGTTGAATAATGTATTCAAAGCCAAAATTTGATATTTTTATTAGTTACTTTCCTTTCTACAAAATAACTTTTATTTTATTGTTTTTACCATGAAATATGAATTTTGATTTAATAGTGAAAAAATATAAAATAATAGTTACTTGATAAGAACAAAGTAATAGAAGAATACATCATTTGTATGTTAAGAAGATTAGAAACAATATCGAATATTAATAATAAATATTTTCTTCGTTAATTCAACTGAACATATCCCGTAAAAAGTCGAGCAAACATTTATTTTCCAGTGAAATCAAACTGTAATTTGTATAAAAAAATTAAATTACCTCTTTATTTCATGTTATAGAGTAAAATATACTTTTAATATAAATCTGAAATTTTCAATAAAAAGAATTATAAAAAAAATCTCTAATTTATGATAAAAATATCTAAGATACTTGTAATCTATTTCCATTAACGTTAGAATTAACTTATTTATAAACTATTAATAGTTTCAATTCAACTTATTAGTGGAATGATTGAAAAGAAAACAGTTGAATTGATAAAAAAAAAAAAGAAAACACTTGAAAATGTGTAACTCACCGTCTCCTTTATTAGAAAAATGAAAATTCACATTATAATACTTCTAAAGTTACGTTAACATATAAAAGCGTTGGAAATATGACATATTAAATAATATTGTGTATTATCTACTTTATAATAAATTATAATAAAAAAAAATTATGATTTGAATAACATGAAATATGTCATTGTATTCTACGCTTCAAGAGCTTTCCAATGATATATTATACGCTTACAAAGGATTAACGGTGAATCAGAAATTGTAGTTTAAAGTTTAGATATCTGTCAAATTTAGATGCGCTAAATCGGTGATTTGGTACTGAAAAAATATTCATGTAATATTTTTTCCCACCAGATTTTTATTTGAGATTAATAAGTTTTTAATCTCTTAATCAATATATTTTCTCGAAACATCCATGGTTAATGACCATAAAGATGTGGTTACAAAGGTTAATGTCCTTTAAATCTCATTAAGCCAAGTTAATGCCCTTTGTCCTATAAATACCCTATTCTTGTAGCCTTCTTCGCACACTTGTTCTTCTCTCTTTTACTCTTGTAAAAAAATCCAGTTGGTATTTGCGTTTGTTTACTTTTTATTTTCTGTTTTTCATACTAAAAATATCTCTCAAAGTTTTCATTCCTTTTACAAGAAGGCTATTTAGTTTAGGTTATTGTGAATTGCTCTTCACACTGTTAGAGTTCGCCTATGATTGCAGTTGTATCCTGGGAGACAAATTCACCGGTAGCGGACGAATAATTGTCTTAAGGAAACTGAGTTTCAGGCCTCGCAATAAACATCACTTCGGTAAAAAGGTTCAATATTTCTTTTATATTTGTTTGCAATAAATCTCTATTGCTGTAATTTGTACTTATTCTTAATGAAATATAATATTGTTCATTTTATTCAATACTGCTACTAACCACTTTTCTAACAATCTTAAGACAATTATATCTATATTTTTTAAGTTAAGTGCAGGTTACTCTGGATTCTTGAAGACAGTTTTTTTTGGACAAAACGTTGTTCATATAAAAAAACAGTAATTTATTTTCTTATAAAAAAATATCTCTTTCTTCTTTTTCTTGGTTTTTCTCGTTACAAGTTTTCTGACTTACTCTGTAGTATTTTATATTGTGAATTGAGAAAATTATGGACATTATTTTACCAAGTGGAGGTAATGATTCTAAAACGGTTTCAGACTAGAATAGCCAAAATGGACAAATTGGTCCTATTGGTGCTGGACCTAACGGAAATGAACTTTCGAGTTTAACGATTATTATGCCTAATGATCAAGATGTTGCTTTGGGATCATATTTTATTTCAACTCTTAAAAGATCGGAGAAATTTGGTGGTTCAAATTTCAATGTTTGGCAACATAAAATGCTTTTCTATTTTACTAGAATGAAACACCATAATATATTGAAAGATGACCCTCACGTTAGAATGGTTAACCCTCACGTTAGAATGGTTAACGCATCTTTTCAATTATTTATGGATTGTTAGAATCATATGGTTTTTCTTTGCAAAAATTATATATTGGATGACTTAGTCATTGACCAATATGAGGTGTGTACAATTAAACGTATTGCGAAAGAATTGTGGGATTCCTTAAATAGAAAATTTTCTATTGCTAATCAAGTTTTTGGCGAAAGCTAATGTGGCGGAGGTCATTAGAGACTCCAAAAAGGGCAAACAACATGTTAAACATAAGTTTAAAATTGGACAAAACAGAAGCATATCCAAGAGACAAATGTTAAATGGAAAATGCTTAAATTGCAAAAATATGAGAAAAAAATTATTTGTTTGTAAATTGACAAAAATGGTCAATTACATTGAGGTAGACGTTATGAAAGAAATTACAAAAGATGCATATGACATCAACGTATGTGTATTTTTGAGGTCAATATGACTGACTCAAACCAAATGGAGTGGTGGCTTGACACTGGTGCTACTCGTCACATATGTTGTGACAAAGAGTCCTTTGTTAAGTTGACTTGTATTGAAAATGGGGATAAGCTCTTCATGGGCAATTCTGCTACTTCTAAAGTTAAAGGACATGGAACGGTGATTCTGAAAATGACTTTCGGCAAAGAAGTATAGCTACAAAATGTCTTGTATGTACTTGACATGAAGAAGAATCTGGTTTCTAGGAGCCTATTAAGTGCACACGGCTTCAGGATGGTATTTGAATCTCAGAAATTTATTATTTGTTTAAGGGAGACCTGTATGTGGGAAAGGGATACGAATGTAATGGAATGTTTAAATTCAATTGTATCTCTTGTGCGCAAAATTCTATTAATGAGAATAACGTTGTTGCTTATATGATTGAGTCTTCTAATTTGTGGCATAGTAGACTTGGACACGTTAATTTTGATACATTACGACGTTTAATTAACTTGAATCATATACCCATATTTCATATTGATAAATCACATAAATGTGAAACGTGTGTTGAGACAAAATTATCAAGATCTTCATTTCAATCCGTTGAAAGAAATTCAGAACTACTCGGTCTAATACATACCGATATTTGTGGCTTGAAATACGTTCAATTAAGGGGAGGAAATAAATATTTTATTACCATCATAAATGATAGCACAAAATATTGTTATGTATATTTGCTAAAAAGCAAAGATGAGGCTTTGGAGAAATTTATACTCTATAAGCAAGAAGTAGAAAACTAACTTAATAAGAAAATTAAGAAGGTTAGAAGTGATCGTGGTGATGAATATGTTGCACCATTTGGCGAGTTTCGCTCTCAAAATGGAATTATTCACGAAGTAACACCACCTTACTCTCCATAATCAAACGGTGTAGTTGAACTCAAAAACCGTACTCTAAAAGAGTTGATGAATGCAATGTTAACTAGTTCTGGTTTACCATAAAACATGTGGGGTGATGCTGTTTTGTCAGCAAACTATCTTTTGAACAAGATACCACATGAGAAACAAGATAAAACTCCTTATGAATTATGGAAGGGTAGAAAACCTTCTTATAATTACTTGAAAGTGTGGGGGTGTCTTGCAAAGGTAATTGCACCATTACCTAAATGTATGAAAATAGGTCCAAAAACGGTGGATTGTATTTTCATTGGCTATGCTAGTAATAGCAACGCATATCGGTTTCTTATGCATGAATCTAAAAACCCGGATATACTCAAGAACACTGTGATTGAGTCAAAGGATGCTTTATTTTTTGAAGGCGTGTTTCCATGTAAGGAAAAAAGCAAAGGGTCGGGAACTAAAAGGTCTCGTGAACTTATTGAAAGTGACGGTCAAGTTGATTAACAAGTTATTGATAAAAATGACAACCTTCAATCAATAACTGAAGAAGATGATCACAATTCTCAAGAAGAGAATAAATTGAATCACGAGATGGAACCTAGAAGAAGTAAAAGGACAAGGGTTGAAAAGTCCTTTGGTCCAGAGTTCTTAACGTATATGGTTGAAGCAGAACCTCAAACGTACAAAGAAGCTATAAGCTCTATTGAAAGTCCTTTATGGAAAGAGGCCATAAGGAGTGAGATTTATTCCATTTTGCAAAATCATACGTGGGAACTAGTGGACCTTCCTCCGGAACTAAGCCACTTAGTTCTAAATGGATTTTCAAACGTAAGCTAAAAGCTGATGGAACAATTGATAAGTACAAGGCTCGTTTAGTCATAAAAGGTTATAGACAAAAAGAAGGTCTTGATTACTTTGATACATATTCTCCAGTGTCGAGAATAGCTTCCATTAGAATGATACGTTCAATTGTCACTTTGTAGGATCTTGAAGTACATCAAATGGATGTGAAAACAGCTTTTTTAAACGGAGATCTTGAAGAAGAAATCTACATGGAACAACCCGAGGGTTGTGTAGCTTCTGGTCAAGAAAGAAAAGTATGTAAGTTGGTAAAGTCTTTATATGGTTTAAAGCAAGCACCAAAACAATGGCATAAGAAATTTGATGATGCCATGATGGCAAGTGGCTATCGTAGAAACGAGTGTGAAAAATGTATATATGTCAAAACTACAAATGAAGGATATGTTATTCTATGTTTGTATGTTGATGACATACTCATTGTTGGAAGCAATGAGAGAATGGTAAAGAGTACCAAGAATATGTTAAATTCTAAATTTGACATGAAAGATATGAGACTAGCTGATGTAATTTTAGGCTTCAAAGTTCAACATTCACCTAACGGTCTTATATTGACACAATTATACAATGTGGACAAGATACTTGACAAGGTTAACAAAGGTGATGTTGGTATAGCTAAAATACCATTAGACGTTAGTCTACATTTATCTAAAAATAAAGGTGAATGCATAGACCAAGTGGAATATTCAAGGGTGATAGGCAGTCTGATGTACCTTACAAGTTGTACAAGACCTGATATTGCTTATACTGTAAGTAGTTTAAGCAAATTTATGAGTAACTCGGGTAAAAGCCATTGGGATTCGATCGTGAGAATATTAAGATATTTGAGATATACTTGTAATTATGGACTGCACTATACAAGAGAACATGTTGTACTAGAAGCATGTTCTGATACTAGTTGTATATCTGACATCAAGAATTCTAAAGGTACAAGTAGGTACGTGTTCAATCTAGGAGGAGGAGCAGCGTCTTGGAAATACTCATGGAAAACGATTATAACTCGTTCCACAATGGAAGCTGAGTTTGTGGCCTTGGATAAAATGGGAGAATAAGCCGAATGGCTTCGTAACTTCTTAGAGAATATTCCAGAATGGCCTAAGCCTATGCTTGCAATTTGTGTACATTGCGATAATCAAGCAATGATTAAAAGAGCACAAAACGTAATGTATAATGGTAAGTCGAGACACATGAGTCGTCGACATAATACCGTAAGACAACTGATCTCAACATTGGTTATCTCTACTGATTTTGTAGGATCAAAGGATAACATTATGGATCCGCTAACCAAAGGGTTAAACTGAGATCAAGTTGAAAAGACATCTAAAGGAATGGTACTAAAGCCCATGAATTTTTAAGGCGCTATGTGAAGGAAAACCCAACCATGTTTGACTGGAGATCCCAAGATCATGGTTCAATGGGACAACCTAATTGCATAGACCTTGTGTGGTCACTGTGGGGGTAACCCCGTGTCCATTCCTGTGATGTAAACAGTGAAAAAATGGGTTAAGGTTAAGCTACACGCTTTTAATGATCCTTTGTGCATCACTAGTTGAGCAAAAGAGATCACCTATGTGAGAGTGAAGTGGGGTCACTTCAAGGATACTATTGGGGCGTAGTAATCTAAAACTCTTGCAGAACCAGGAGATGTTCATCACCATAAAGAACATAACCATAAGAACCAAAAAAACCGTGATGTGTTGATATTTGTGTGGGGTATATCATCATTTACACAAACGACAAAATAGTTCAAGGACATCGCGTCTACTAGTCAGCCAGTAAAGTAAATATACTTTCACAAGGGAAGGTTCAAAGGTTGTAGCCTACCTATCCTATGCAAATATTGGCCAAAGAGCATTTTCACCCTTTGAATTTTGGAAAGTGTCCGTATTGTTTTCAATTTTCATTCATGTGGGGGATTGTTGTAAATATGACATATTAGATAATGTTGTGCATTATCTACTTTAGGATAAATTATAATATGGAAAAATTATGATTTGAATAACATGAAATATGTCATTGTATTCTACGCTTCAAGACCTTTCCAACAATATATTATACGCCTACAAAGGATTAACGGTGAATGAGAAATTGTATTTTAAAGTTTGGATATCTATCAAATTTAGACGCGCTAAATCGGTGATTTGGTACTGAAAAATTATTGCCATGTAATATTTTTTTTCCACCAGATTTTTATTTGAGATTAATGAGTTTTTAATCTCTTAATCAATATATTTTTTCATAACATCCATGGTTAATGACCATAAAGGTATGGTTACAAATGTTAATGGCCATAAAGGTGTGGTTTCAAAGGTTAATGTCCTTTAAATCCCATTAAGGCATGTTAATGCCATTTGTCCTATAAATACCCTATTCTTGTAGCCTTATTCGCACACTTGTTCTTCTCTCTTTTATTCTTATAAAAAAATTCAACTGGTATTTGCGTTTGTTTACTTTTTATTTTCTATTTTTCATACTAAAAATATCTCTCAAATTTTTTATTTCTTTTACAAAGAAGGCTACTTAGTATTAGGTTATTGTGAATTGCTCTTCCCACGGTTAAAGTTCGCCTATGATTGCGGTTGTATCCTGGGAGACAAATTCACCAGTAGCGGACGAATAATTATCTTAAGGAAATTAAGTTTTAGGCCTCGCAATAAACGTCACTTCGGTAAAAAGATTCAATATTTCTTTTATATTTATTTATAATAAGTCTCTATTGCTGTAATTTGTACTTATTCTTAATGAAATATAATATTTTCGTTCCATTCAATACCCCTACTAATCACTTTTCTAATAAAAAGAACATTAACAACATAATGACAGCCTACAAACAAAACTGTCACGTATATTTCTAGAATTTTACAAGTAAAGAAACTCAACTTAGAGTAAATTCAAGAGGTCATGTGTGGTGATCTAGACATAAACATGTCGAAAAATATATAATTCAAATCTAATTAACATACTCAATTGAAAAAATAAAAATCTAACACAAAAATTGACTATTTTTCCTAAAATATTCAAATTGAGTAGCAAGTTGATTATAAATATGAAGTAATGCTAGGTTGAAAAATCACTTAGCTTTTGTTTGGTTCTCTTTTATGGATTTTTTTTCCATGATACGGTCCTACAAAGATTCCAAATAATATAAAATTATAAAATTTTAAAATAATAGATTCAATGTTTTTTCGTGATTCTATTTTTTTTTCAAAAAACTTGGTGTAGAATAGATGCACTTATATATCTACACCATTAGCCAAACACATCAACTACATCATTATATAAAAAATCATATCATACTATTCATCCCAACAAAGTTTTGAAATAAACATACCATTGTACAATAATTAAAAAACACCATTTCATTGGATGGAGTCAAATAACGGTTGAAAGATACTATGAAGTAGGATTCTCTAAAATAATTTTAGAGTGAAGTTATAGAGATATAAGGTGTGGGGAAGTGAAATAATTTTTTTTAGAGAAGTGTGCATTAAATCATAACTTTCCAAAATAAATTGGAGGGGGTAAGATATGCTCAAATGTTCTCTAAAATTATTTCAATCCATAATTACTTTGTAAAAGATAAAGCCACTATATAAAAATGGGGTCAAATGCATACATTTCCCACTTAACTTAACTCTAACCGCCCTTAGTTACCCTGAACTTCGAAGTATGACACTTTATTTCCTATGCTTGCCCCCTCTTCCTTTAATGTCACGTGTCAGCTTCTGATCGAAGAAAAAAAATTATAAAATGATAAATTTGAAAAATCAAATCAATGAAATTAACATATGACTTTAAAAGGACAAACAATATCAATTTCACTAAGGAGTGAAAGTATCACACTTGAAATTTCTCATCACCAGAGTAGTCTCAACAATCATAAGCATACAGTTATTTGCATCCAAACAAGCTTGTTGCAGTTCCATGATTTGTGACGTTTTAACTTGTGAAAGCTGAATCGAACGGAATTAAATTGAAGTTAGTTAAATTGGAGTGAGTTGAATTAAATTAAAGTGAACTGAAATAATATGAACTGAAATAATATGAACTGGATTGAATTGTACTGCAGGAGAAAGGTCCTCGGTTGGTCTTCCTCTTCTTTTCCATCACTATAAATGACGTGTTTGAATATCTATTACTTGTTCCGCCATTTTTATCACAACGAAAAGCTTCTATTGTTTATCCTTTTCTGTCTCCCAATCTCTCGCACATTCATATTTTCTACCACAATTTCCCCATCCTCAATTTATCCATCCCAGGAAAATTTCCTGGATCATTGCCTGGTTTAGTCTTAGGATTAGCAAATCACGCGGGAAACAAATTGTGCCAAATTCATCACTATAGTCTTCTTCCTCTTCACTCTCCTTTCTGATTAGTCTTTGCAGGTGCTAGTAGAGAGGAGAACTAGATTGGGGATCTGATGGCTGATTTTGAAGGAAATTGGCGGGGTATGAGATCTGTGTTAATGGGTGCTTTGAATTTCTTGATGGCTTTTGTGATTGTTTCTGCCGAGAGAGGTCTTAGGCTTGAATTTACAAGTGCAACGGAGGGCAAAGAAGAGACTCTATCATCTTTGTTCGTTAGAACTGCTAATTTCTTATGGCTACCTGATCAAAGAGGCTATCATCATGTTTGGCCGGTATAAAATCAAACTTATATTTTCAGTTTTTGTTATATAGTTGCTGCTTCAGAATTATTATATTTGGGCTCAATACTGCTAGAATATTTGGAAGAGTCCTCAAATGAGTCTCTGAGATTGCTTTCATATATATAGCAAATACAATCCTAATTAGTGTACAATCCTATTTAAGGTAAACAATCTAAAATAAGGATATTAATAAATACAAGAATTATATTCCTAGTTAATCACTATTATACCCCCGCAGTTGGAGCGGGATAGGAATGAACCCTCAAACTGGATCGGAAGCGCTCAAAAAGAGGACGAGGCAAACCCTTGGTAAAGATGTCTGCATATTGGTAGTTTGCCGGAATATGAAGAACACGAACTTGTCCCAAACGAACCTTCTCGCGAACAAAATGAATATCAACTTCAACATGTTTTGTGCGTTGATGTTGTACTGGATTACCAGAAAGGTAAACAGCACTAACATCATCACAATAAACCAAAGTGGCCCTAGGAAGAGGCACATGAAGTTCAAGGACAAGATTACGAAGCCAACTAGTTTCAGCGATGGCATTGGCAACACCGCGGTATTCGGCCTTAGCACTAGATCGAGAGACAGTGACCTGTCGTTTGGAGGACCAGCTGATCACATTGTCCCCAAGAAAAACACAGTAACCTGAAGTGGATCGATGAGTGTCCGGGCACCCTGCCCAATCCGCATCTGTGTAGGCAGTGAGGCCAGTGAGAGTAGTAGCAGTGATGGTGAAGACAAGATCTAAAGTGCCACAAATGTAACGTAAGATGCGTTTTAGAGCATGAAAGTGAGGTTCCCGAGGATCATGCATGATAAGGCAAACCTGTTGAACCGCAAAAGCAATGTCAGGGCGAGTGAATGTAAGGTATTGTAGTGCACTTGCCAAACTTCGATATAGAGTGGGGTCAGAGACTGTAGGACCAGTGCAACCAGAGAGTTTAGAACCCGTTTCAACAGGAGTAGTGCACGGCTTACAATTTGACATAGATGCATGCTCGAGAATTTCAAGCGCATACTGACGTTGCGATAGTGTCATACCTACAGAGTCACGAGAAACAGCAATGCCGAGAAAGTGATGTAGAGAGCCAAGGTCAGACATAGCAAACTCAATAGAAAGCTGACGTATAATCCGTTGAACTAGAGCATCAGAAGAGCCTGTGAGAATGATATCATCCACATATAATAATAGATAAGCTTGATCAGATCCTCGAGATAAAACAAATAACGACTCATCACAAGTACAACTAGTAAAACCAACTTTGTCAACCAAAAAGGTAGCAAATCGTTGAAACCAAGCTCGAGGTGCCTGTTTAAGGCCATATAGAGATTTCCGAAGCACACACACATAATCAGGATGATTGGGATAACGATACCCAGGGGGTTGATGCATATAAACGGTTTCCTTTAAATCCCCGTGAAGGAAAGCATTCTTTACATCAAGTTGCCGAATGGGCCAGGAGCGTGAAACTGCAATAGAAAGAACAGTACGGATAGAGGCTGGCTTGATGACAGAGCTAAAAGCCTCACCGCAATCCACACCAACCAATTGGGAGCTACCATTTGATACGAGACGCGCTTTATATCGTTGAAGAGTACCATCAGAACTATATTTGTGACGAAACAACCACATAGGCCGCAATATATTTGCACCAGCAGGCCGCTTAACTAGCTCCCGAGTATGATTTTCCATCAAAGCTTCATATTCGTCATCCATAACATGTTTCCAATTGGGGTCCTGAAGAGCAGAAATATGGGAACTAGGTATGGGAGATATAGGTGCGGTATCTTGGACATGGAGATTAAGACGGACGACGGGTTTGTGAATTCCATGTTTAGATCGGGTAGTCATAGTTGGTAGGGGACGGGTCTGAATTTGACGAGATGGAGAAGGTGGGGGAGGGGTACTATGGGTTGTGTTGATGAAGGTGTTGGAGGTTCCAAAGGAAATGTTGGCAGTGAAGTGCCAATATCAAAGAAATTGGAGAGGATCCCATTATGAAGATTCGATGTAGAGTCAGACAAACTAGGCAAAGACGGTGAGATTGACGCATGAGAAGAAAAAGGGAAGATAGATTCATCGAATGTAACATGACGAGAGATATAGACACAATCAGTTTTAGGATCAAGACAATGAAAATCACGATGATTTTTAGGATATCCTAAAAAAATACAAGGGATAGAACGAAGTTACAGGTGCCGCCCTCAACTTTCAGCAGGCACTACTAACACCCTAAACTTGGCAAAAACGTTCACCCCAGCCCTCAGTGCCACGTGTTACCTTCTGATTGGAGAGCAAAAATATAAAATTTGGCATCATTGAAAAATCAACCCAATCACAAGGTGACACGTGGTACTGAGGGGGGCTAGGGTGAATGTTTTTGCCAAGTTGACTGTGTAAAGTTGAGGCCGGCACCTGTAACTTCGTTACTTTTCAGGCCTTAAATTTGATTCCCAGGCAAAAGAGGGCTTTCCTTTTCAAATATTTGTTTATTTCTTCTTTTACATGTTTGATTAGAATCTTCAGTTCAGGGTTCTTTTGCTTTTCAAAAGTTCAGTGCTAAAAGCCAATTTGTGTCTTTTTGATGGGATCTAAATTCAAAACTTGGTTACTCACTGCTTTGAATGTAAATTGAGGCTGCTTTAATTTTCGAATTTTATGACTTAAACTTGTGGTAATATTACAGGAAATGACATTTGGTTGGCAAATTATTTTGGGTTCTATTATTGGATTCTTTGGAGCAGCTTTTGGGAGTGTAGGTGGAGTTGGTGGTGGCGGTATCTTTGTTCCTATGCTTAGTCTAATTATTGGATTTGATCCCAAATCCGCAACTGCAATTTCCAAATGTAAGAATCTCAGATCCATCTATCCTTGTGATATGAAGGTGGAAATTTTGTAGAAATATACCCAAGAATGGACTTGGTTAAATACATAAGCTTAAAGTCACGGGCACAAAGGCGCAAGGGGGTTAGGCGTGCCGAGCCGCAAGGCGAGGAGCGCGCTCGAGTGACACTAGGCACAGATAAGCTACAATACTTTTTAAAATAAAATACAATTCTAGTGTCATACTCAAATGCAATACAAGGTAATATAAGACAAGCAAGTATAACAAATAAGCTTAATTTAAAAATAAAGCAAAAGTATTTACATGAAACAAGCAAATAACTAAAAATCAATTGTTTTTACTTGTTTAAGTTTCAGTATGTCACTATAACTTTGTTTATTGTTTTGTAGTTTGCTAGTGTCATTTGACTTTTTTTTACTGAATTAGTGTCATTAGATTTGAATGATGTAAATGAATTGAAATTGTGATTCAGTAAATTGAAATGCCTTTAACAGATTGTTTGTCATATTAAATATGTATTATTAAAGTTTTTCTTCCAAAATATGGAGTATTAAAGTAGTATCTCTAATTTGGTAGTATTTTTTGAAATAATTCTGAATTTAAGGAGACATATAAGTCTATATTATTCTCTAATATATGGAGCCATTTGGTTCAAATAAATTCACCAAAAAAGAAAATCCATCATAAGAATAGCCCACAGTTGGTCAGGCCCACTGGAGGCATGCACCCGAGTAAGTGCGATGCGCAGTGCCTGAGGTCTGAGGCGCTGACCCGTGATCCTCAAGAACCTATGATACACGGACACTCCCGTGTCGGACACGGCCAATTTTCAAAGGAACACGCCACATAGGATTGACGCACACTGGACACTCCGGGGACACTCTGGAGTCTAGTCGACGCCATTACTTTTTCAAGCGCCAAAGTCGGCGCTCCAGTAAACTGAAGTAAAAATTCTGAATAGGGTAGAGAGAATTGCACTGATGAAGAAGAAAAGGAGAGGTAGGGAGCAAAACTAAGAGAGAGGAACCCGTGTTCGCTGTTAAGAAGCCATAGAAAGCGTCAATCTTTTGCTCCTGTGTTGTTGAGCGGCGCCTTTTTCAGAAGATAGATGATGACTTTTTACTTTTCTCTTTTTTTTTTAAATATTACTTTAGGTTAAAGAGAAACCTAGAAGGCCCCCCCAATGACCATTATGTCCTTTGTAGTCTTCTATCTGCAATTTCTCATTCATGAAAAGTAATATATGATTTATTAAATTGTTTCATTCCATCCATCAGATAAGTAACTTTGTATATATCTGTATCATTATCTAAAAAGTAGCTTTTTAATATATTTAATTAAGTTATAATACAATCTCTTTTAAATTTCTTTTGTGGTTTTGCCGCTTAATACTAAGTTTTTTCGAAACTATAATTATTTAGTTAATTATAAAAGCTAAATATACAACTTATAATATAACAATGAGTTTTCTAACAATAAAAATCCTTGTCATACTAGTGTTATCTTTTTACCTATAAAAATTGTTATAGATAATATGAATTTTATTATGACAAATATTAGCCGTGTCTAAATGCATATTTTTTTCGAAATTGCCGTGTCTGTGTCGTGTCGGAAACTCGGAGCCTGTTCATGCAACCTAGTCAAAAACCCAGAGCCCGAGGCACACCTGTAACAACTATGATTACAGATTGGTTTAAATTTATAATATGTAAAATTAATTAGAAATCACAAGTTTGAGCCAACAATGCGTGAAAGAGGTAAAATGAGGCTATTTTGTTGTTGTCAGGTATGATTATGGGTGCTGCAGTTTCAACTGTATACTATAACCTCAAGCTAAGGCATCCTACAATTGACATGCCTATCATAGACTATGATTTAGCACTGCTCATTCAGCCGATGCTCATGCTGGGAATTAGCGTCGGAGTTACCTTTAATGTGATATTTGCCGATTGGATGGTTACTGTATTGCTTATTATTCTCTTCATAGGTGAGTCCTATTTTAATTACCCTTGTCCTACTGATGCACTTCAAGTGTACATAATTGTCATGGTTTGAACTTTGCAGGCACATCTACGAAGGCTTTCTTCAAGGGTGTAGAAACATGGAAAAAAGAAACAATTATGAAAATGGTAATTCTAGTAACTTTGGCTTGATAGGTGAGTGGGCATGAAAGTGGGTTGAGCCCATCTAACACAAAATCAATCGGAGTGTGTTAAGGTCCAATCTACACCACTTATATACCACTATTTTATCTTGTCTATTTCCGATGTGGACACATCTCCAACACAATTATGCAGACAAACTGGGTTTCTTAGTTGAAGATGTTCCATTGCCTTCATAATTCAAAATCAAGATTGAAAGCATTTGTTTGGATTAGGACAAATTCATTCATTCTGAGTGGTTAAGTTCCTATTGCACATTCTAATATGCATATTTTTTCCCCGATTGCAGGAGGCTACCAAGCGTTCAGAGTCAAAGGGTGAGCTAAGTTGTTTTAAAATCCTCTGCTTGATCATTCATTCTGAGTGTGCGATTTCTTGTTGTTATTGGCACAGGAGGGGGAGAAGGGGAATACAAGCCTCTTCCAAGCGGCCCTGAAAAGCTAGGGAAGGAACCAGAGGTTAGTTAATTAGTTACGATGCACCAAAATCTGTTAAAACCAGTTTAATGATCTGTGATTACTGCAGGTCACTATTCTTGAGAATGTTTACTGGAAGGAATTCGGTCTTCTTGTTTTCGTTTGGATAGCTTTTCTTGCATTGCAGATTGTGAAGGTTTTTTCAAATACTTAACTTGATCCGAATTTCATAAGATCTACTGTAGTCCATAGAGTAAAGCTAACTGATCTTGAATTTTTGTGACAGAATAATATGACTACTTGCTCAACTCGATACTGGATAGTCAACCTGTTGCAGGTAATTGTGCTTCATTACACATCAAATCAAGTCACTTTTTGTTTGTTGTTCATCAGCTATCAAATCCTAGCAAAAGAAACCTTCCTAAAACCATTGACTTGTTTGTTGCTAACAGATCCCTGTTTCAGTTGGGGTGTCGCTGTTCGAGGCAGTGAGCCTTTATAAGGGAAGGAGAACGATAGCATCTAAGGGAGAACACGGCTCGAACTTTAAAGTCCACCAGCTTGTACTTTATTGTTCAGCTGGTTTACTGGCAGGAATTGTTGGTGGACTGCTTGGACTAGGCGGAGGATTCATTATGGGTCCACTGTTTCTGGAGCTAGGAGTCCCTCCTCAGGTGATTTGGTTCCACTTGATTGAATACTTCATAAAATTGCATACATTGGCCTAACTCAGTTGCTTAAACACTCTAATCGATAATGGCACCCAGACGAACAAATTGAACACTCGGTTTGAAGGATAGTCCTGACAATTTCGAGGCCCTAGGCAAAATAATATATGAACCAATATATCTAGAAAAAAAATTGTGCAACATAAAAATGCAATGTATAGTTGAATAAGAAATTAAAATGATGATTAACTATATCCAATTATTAATGAAAAAAATGCAACTGAAAGGGCTAGATGAGCACAAAAAATAATCAAAACTTCAATGTATGATATTGTAATATATTCCATCACAAAAGAAATTAGAACATTCAATAATAAAATTATTTTTATTTTTTACATTAAATAAAATAAATTTAAAAATTTTGGGCTCCTTTTAGCTATGGGCCCTGACTGCCTACCCCAGGGCCAGCACTGCTGGGTTTGATTACTGAACTAGTTAAATATTTGTAAGCAGGTGTCAAGTGCAACAGCAACCTTTGCAATGACATTCTCCTCATCAATGTCTGTTGTAGAATACTACCTTCTGAAACGATTCCCCGTTCCTTATGGTATGCTTATGTAGCCTGTTATGCAATAATTTCCGATTTTTCTTGCATGCTAATATGCGATATTGATCGATGCTTGTGGCAGCTGTGTACTTCGTTGTTGTGGCGACCTTTGCAGCCTTTGTCGGGCAACATATCGTTAGAAAGTTGATTATAATGTTTGGAAGGGCATCTCTTATTATCTTTATTCTTGCTTTCACCATTTTTGTTAGTGCAATCTCACTAGGTGAGTATCACTTTCTCTTGTTTTCTTTTTAGTATCAAGCTCTATTAAGTTCAATTTCGTGGTGATTGATGGTGTTATTACTATTTATAGGCGGAGTTGGAATCTCAAACATGATTGGGAAGATTCAGCGTGATGAATACATGGGATTTGAGAATCTCTGCCTCTATGATGGTTGAACTTGAGCTAGAATTTTCTGTTGTTTTAGGTTAAAGAAAAAACAAAGATTCTTAAAATTTGTATTTGTTCAAGCTGTAATTATTTGGTGAGAAGGTTACAAAAGTAGCCTCTTGGGTGTCAAATTTGTGGGCTTTGAGTTGGCTAGAAGAAACATCTTATTTCAATTTTGTCGGACATTGTTTTACTAGTTTTTTTGTGTTATATATATTTCAACAGATGGTTTTCTTTTTCCTGTAATATTTTACAAGAAATTGTAAGGGTTGGTACTTAGTAATGCTAGTGCTGGGCATGAATTTTAAATATTTAGAGTTCCAAAATCAAAATTAAGTGGTTTTGTAGTGTTACGAAACTACCAAAATCACTCTAATATAATGACAATATAAGAGAAAGAGAATAACAATATGAGATTTCTATTGATTGATATAAAATGATACAAAAGGAGATCTATTGATGATAGAGATTCCAAGGCACATGAGTAATTACTATGATAAATAGGATTAATTACAAGATTGATTACCATAAAGAAATATTCTTAAATGTTAAATAGGAAGACTCGGTGTCCACACCAATTGATTTGGCATCAAATAATTTAACACTCCTCATTTGATGTCAATCATTGCAAACGGGACACTAGCTCATTAAAAACCTTACCAAGGAAAACCCAGTAGGACAAAACCATTGGTTAAGGGAAAAAGAGTATAGTGTTTATTACCCATGTTCGCAAGTGCATTGAAGATCCTTGAGATGATGCATTCCGATATTATGAACCAATTTCTTGAATGTTATTGAAGGTAAAGCCTTAGTGAATAAGTCTGCTAAGTTATTACAAGAGCAAATTTGTTGAATACTTATCTCACCATTCTTCGCAAGATCAAGAGTGAAGAAGAATTTTGGCGAAATATGTTTGATTCTATCTCCTTTAATGTAGCCTTCCTTCAAATGAGCAATACATGCGCTATTGTCTTCATATATCGTCGTTGAATCTTCTTTAGTCATTGATCTTCCACATGCATCTCGGATATGCTTTGTTAATGATCTCAACCATACACATTCACGACTAGACTCATGGATGGCTATTAATTCTACATGATTTGAAGAAGTAGCCGTGATAGTTTACTTTGTTGACCGCCAAGATATAGATGTACCTCCATGTGTCAAAAAATAGCATGTTTGAGATCGGGCTTTATGTGGGTCAGATAAATAACCCGCATATGCATATCCAATTATTTTAGGATTGGGTTCATGTGAATACAGTATACCTAAATCAATAGTTCCTCGAAGATAGCGCATTATATGCTTAATTCCATTCCAATGTCTTCGAGTTTGTGCAGAACTATATCTTCATAACAAAGTAACAGCAAATGCTATATCAGGCCTTGTATTATTAGCAAGATATATTAGGGCACTTATCGCACTAAGATTTTGGTACTTCAGGACCAAGAATTTCCTCATTATCTTCTCGAGGGCGGAAAGGATCATTTTTAACATCAAGTGATTGTACAACCATTGGATTGTTCAATGGATGTGCTTTGTCCACATTAAATCATTTCAATATCTTTTGTGTATAGTTCGATTGATGCACAAAACTTTCTTTATCAAGGTGATCAATTTGTAGACCAAAACAAAATTCTGTCTTTCTAATATCCTTGATCTCAAATTCTTTCTTTAAAGAGTTGACGGCTTTTGGATTCGCTTCGGGAGTTCTATTGATATTTAAATCATCAACATATATTGAAATAATGATAAAATCGGATCTTGATTTCTTTATAAAAACACATGGACAAATTTGATCATTTTTATAACCGTCTTTCAACAAAAATTCACTGAAACAGTTATACCACATGCGCCCAGATTATTTTAATCCATATAAGGATCTTTGTAACTTCATTGAAAAAAGTTCGTGTTTGCCATATTTTTCTGGCAATTTCAATCCTTCAGGGATTTTTATGTAAATTTCGTTATCAAGTGAACCATATAGGTATGCTGTAACAACATCCATTAAATGCATTTGTAAATTTTATAACACTGCTAAACTAATAAGATAGCGAAAAGTTATCGCATCGACTACAGGAGAATATGTCTCGTCATAATCAATCCTGGGTCTTTAGGAAAAACCTTGTGCAACAAGTCTTGCCTTATATCTCACAATTTCATTTGTCTCATTTCTCTTTCTTACAAAAACCCATTTATAACCCATAGGTTTAATATCATGTGGTGTTCGAACTACAGGTCCGAAAACATTACGTTTGATAAGAGAATTCAATTCTGCTTGAAGTGCATCTTGCCCTTTTGTTCAATCACTTTTGTCCTTGCATTCTTAAACATATGTGGTTCATGATCCATAATTTCATTCTCAATACTTATTGCAACATTATATGCAAAAATAGGATCAACAACCATTTTGTCTCGATTCCATCTTTTTTCGATACTAATATAATCTATTTAAATTTCTTCATTTTCAAAAACTTCTGGTTTTTGCACTTCAGGTGCTTGCACTTCAAGTGTCTTTACTTATTCGGTAAGTGTATTTATAGTAGTATCTTTATCCTCAATGAGAACATTTTTATTGTCAACAGTTTTCCTTGTTGGAGGATTTTTATCCGTTCAACTAATTGGCCGTCCACACTTCAGGCGTGTCATAACGCTATTATTAATTTGTTCTTCTAGAATATATATTCGAATTGACGCATTTACTGCTGGTATATGCGATTTTGTTACTCGTTTTGGATCAGCAAGTACATCAGACAATCGATTTGTTAAATCTTGAAGATGGGTTATCTTTTGAACTTCAAGTTCAGATTCCTTTGATTTAAGATCTATATGAGATAATGATGAAACATTCCATACAATTGATTTTTCCAAAATTTCATTTTTCTTACTTTCTCCTCCTAATTTTGGAAAATTACCTTCATCAAAATGATACTCTGCAAAACGTGCAGTATATATGTCTCCAATTAGTGGCTCAATATTTTTAATATTTGAAGGAGATTCATAGCCAACATAAATTCCTAATCTCCTTTGAGAACCCATTTTGGTCCATTGTGGTGGAGTAATCGGCACATATACTATACAACCAAAGACTCTTAAATGAGAAATATTGGGCTCATGACCAAAAGCTAATTGTAGGAGAGAATATTTATGGTAGCTTGTTGGTCTTAAATTAATAAGAGCTGCTGCATGCAATATTGCATACCCTATATTGATGTAGGGAGATTTGTTCGCATGATCAATAGTCGTGCAATTAATTGCAGATGTTTAATGAACAATTCTGCCAGACCATTTTGAGTACGAACATGAAATACAAGATGTTCAACTTTTATCCCAATTGACATATAAAAATTATTAAAGGTTTGAGATGTAAACTCTCCAACATTATCGAGACATATTGACTTGATTGTATAATCAGGAAATTATGCCCGTAATCTGATTATTTGAGCAAGTAATTTCGCAAAAGCCATATTACGTGATGATAATAAACATACATGTGACCATCTTGTTGAGGCATCTATTAAAAACATAAATGTTGGAGATACCCGGTCAGCTCGTGAGCGGGTCAATTGGGTCAATGGATCCGATATTAGATTTAATTAGAGAATTAAATAAGTCGAAGGACTTAAATAAAAAGTTATTAAACTTTAAAGATTTAATTGCAAATAATCAAGAGTTTAAGGACTTGATTGCAATTAATCAAAATTCTAATTGCCTATATAAGGAAGTAAACGTGTTATATAGGCATGAAAATATGAAAGATTGATTTTTTTTCATAATAACAATATAACACACATTCTCTCTCCCGGGATGATTTCCGTTTATCGATCATTCTTTGTCGCATTCCTGAAGAAGTAGTGAATGACTTAATCTCGATATATAGTAGGTTAGTCAATGACTTTGCATACGAATGGTGTTATTGCGGCGTTATTCGATCTCGGGCACGAAAATCCGTTCTTATTCGTTTTTCCATCATTGGTATCAGAGCGGGTATTTTAGCAATGACTTTTGGTGTTTTGATGACATGTTCTTCCATCAAAAACATTCTGGAATTTTTGAAATTCTGATTTCTGAAAGTTTTTCTCTGAATTTCAAGTCGAATTTCGGTTAAATATGAAAATTGCAGGAATAATCATTTTTTTGGAGTGTTGTGGCCATAAATTCGTGTTATGGTGTACAAAATGATGAAATTTTTTATATTTCAATGTTCCAAGTCATTGTTCATTCGATTTATTTCGAATTTGGGCGTTGTCTTCATCGGGAAAAGTCTCGATTCACATGTTATTTTGTGTAAATGACAAATTTATGTTCATTTTTTCATAAAATAGATAGCATCATTGAACTCGGGACATTGAAAAACCATAAGAGGGGTCTTGTTGGAGGCCGAAAACGTCTTCAAAAATGATTTCAAATTAAATTTTGAAATTCTGCGTTTTCTGAGGATTTTTCATCCGTCAGAGACTCCGTCACAAGACAAAAAGTCATGACGGTTTGAGACAACTGTTGCGACCGTTCACGAACTGTGTGATGATTTATGAAGCAATTGTGGTGATGCTTTGAAATAGTGTTGCCAGAATTTTAAAAAATACAAGATGCTAAAAGTGATCAATTGCAACGCTTAATGAAACTGTCGCCATAAGTTTTTTTAACTTCCTCCACGTGGCACAATTTGGTGTTGACTATGGTCAATGCCATGTGGCATCTGATGTGGCACTGGTTTAACCTTTGGGGTTGACCGGTCAATAATAATGCATAATAAATTTGTCTAAATACATTATCTTAAATGCCTTTAGTTCAGTGAACTAATTTAAGACAATAGGTTTAAAGTGCATTTAAAGATATGCCTTATAGTTAAAGAGAACTATATAATAAACAATCAAACACATATAATTACTATTACATGGCGGAATGAACTGAGTAAATATGAATGTTATCACCTGATTGATGATTGGGTATACGTACTTCTTTCAAAACTAGGGTTAATGCTTATATTTCTCGGATAGTTTATTCTTAAGTAAATAGTAATTAACACACAATTTCTCATAATAATTGACCTAACTCATGAAATTCATGTGTAGTCTCACCATTACTGATAAAGAAGATCAGTAATGGCTACTGCTTCAAAATTATTTGTAGCAGTCTTAGAATCTTAACAGTAGTTATTAGGATATCTGGAACTTAAAGATTGAGTTTGTGCTAGAGTAATAATAAGTCTTTTATGCTTTAGGAGATGTTGTGTATAAGTTTAAAGAAAGTTGCACAAACTTACTCAGACATGACAAGAATATGTTTCTTGCATGGGGGAGGAAGAATTCACTAACATGCATCATTTTGATAAGTGCTATCAATGATTGTATTACTAAGGGATTACATGTATGTGAGACCTGTCTATTTGATCACTAAATTGAAAATAGTTCTAACTAGTGATAAGTTCTTTGCTACGAGTTGGAGCATATATGATGCATCTAACTCATTTTTTATAGATTAGCTTCTTTTGAGGATGTCTTATACCAACCAAATTTTGTGTTAAATGCATTTGGCATATAGACAACTAAGGATTTTTTGTTGGTGTGAAGCATCTATGTAAATCTAAAAGAACAAGAAAAATGGGTCTTAACCATACTAACATAAGTTAAGAGGTCCAAAGGCAATAGACTGTCAACATCACAGAGGTGATTTACTAAAATTGCCAATATAAATGGAACTATATTGTAGAGCATTAAGTACAGACATGTATCAGTATTAAATTCTAATATGAATTATACTTTTATATCAAGCTCTATGTTGCTGATGGAATCCTATTCCTTGGGAATTGATTCATGCAACATGTAATACGAGCAAGGACCAAAGTATCTTTGTGAACTTACGACAACTATCAAGAGAGACATATGTATCTATATAGAAAACAACCATCGAGTTGGAATCATACAGATTGACACATGTAGATTAGATTGTTGGAAAACAGTGATCCTAAATCTCAATTAAATTAAAATATCCGGATCAAGTTTGAAAGAAACAAAAACTTAAACAAAATATCTCCTAAATCCAAATGGAAGCATCCGGTCAAGATCCAGCTACAAGGTCATCCATTAAAGACTACAAATTACCAAAGCATATACTGGAATCATTAGGTTAAAGTTTGGAAAGGAAACAAACTTTAAACCTCCAAGACTAGCATCCGGAAGAACTGATTGCTAAGCATCCGGATAAGGGCAAATCCGGTGATACTGAGTCTAAAGACATCCGGAAGACTCAGATATCAAGACAATGGGAATAGTCTCAAAGATAACTTTTCCCTCCACCTTTTGGTCTACAAAGTCAAAGATACTTTCCCCATATGCGAGACAAAAGAGACAGCTTGGAATTTTCTGAAAAAGGACAACAGTACTGACATCGGGCTGAAAAAGATAGCAACATTTTTCACCTAGACTAATAAGGTGCGTGGAGCTCACACCAAAGAGCTACTGGTGTAAAAGTTGGTATGACACTAAAATACAAGGAAAATGATCACTGACATCTTTTCAGCCTCAGTCCTAAGGATTCAATTGGGTCAAATTACTATCTAACGGATTGATCAACGACTCCAAAAGTGCCACATCCTACTTGATCAATGGTGAAGATTGAGTTACATCTCACCGACCCACAACGGCTACATTTATGATCCAAGCCTATAAAAGGGAAGCTTCATAAGTTGAGAAGGTGCTAGTTGATTTCATAAAAGCTTATACAAGAGAACTTGCTAGAAAAAAATCAGATTCATAAATCCCTCCAAGAATCAAACAATTCCAAATTAGTTTGTAAGGATTCCTGAGTGAGCTATAAACTTAAGGAAATCCAAAATCTTTGATAGAAACCAAAGTGTAAAGTATCTCCTACTTGGGTGAGTAGTGAGATTGGGATACGGCTTAAAGTAGGTGCTTTGAGTAGGATCTCCCTGTAGGACTTAGCTTAGATTTGGGGTAGAAGTCTAAGTGGTATACCCTGCTAAAGACAAAAGGACTCAGCTAGGAGTTGGTGCTTCTAGTAGTATATCCTACATCCGGAAGGAGTTACCATCCAGAGACAATCTGTAAGGCTTGATTCCTGCCAGTTAGAAAGGAATCCACTAGTGGATAAGCTCGGAGGAAGGAAACTCCGGGGACTGGACGTAGGCGGGGCCGAACCAGCATAAATCACTGTGTTTGATTTTCTTACCTTTATTTACTGCATTATATTATTATATTTGCATCATCCGGATCCATCCACCAGATCATAATCAAGCATGCTACACTTACACTTATTAAAGTCCATAAATTCCGTGAAAAAGGGTCATTCACCCCATCTGACCTTATATAGACCCTCACAAGGACCAACATAGATTTGCAACAATGGCAAATCAAATATCTACATGATGTGTTGTACTCTCCTATTATTTATCAAAATTTAATTTATGATATGGTTTTATGATTAATTAGTTTATACATTAATTTTCCAATTTCTAGTTTCTTCATTCCTAAAGTAGATTCCATGTGTCTAGTTCTTATAAGATTGATATTATTGTAATGAGTGTACATTACTAATTATCAAGTGGATAATGTTTGTTTTTCTATTAACTGACTCATCTTTAAAAGGATAGTGTTAGTATATCGCATAGGCGATTATATAAAAAATACTAAGAAGATTGAGTTCTCTAAGCATATTGTGATGGATAATTTAAAAATGTTAAATTTCTACCTTGTGATGGGTTCCACAAAAGGAAAGCAAACAACGAATCAATTCTTAGAGATGAACTAGAACATAATATATTTTTGCAACTTATTTATTATGACATTTGTGGTTTAATAGATGTGAGGGTAAGGCATGGACATAATGTTTCATCACATTAATTGATTAGCATACTCGTTATGAAATCAACTACTTGATTTTCCATAAATCTGAAGCTTTTAGCTATCAAAAGATTTATGAATCTAGCAAATCAATTGGATTTGATTGTAAATTATTAGAACTGAAGTAGTAAGGAGTTATTTTTAGTTATGGTTACAGCTTTATGTGATGAATAAAGGACTGAACGTTAGTTGTTTGTTCCCTATGCTCTGTAGTAATATGGAGTTTATGGAAGAAGAATAAGCTTCTCCTTGAAATGGTTCGATATGTGTATCAACTAAATACCCTTGAAAATCTATTTTTTCCATCCAATATGAGATGTGAATTGGAAGAATTTCCTGTTTATCCTATTTACAACTTTGTAGTTGTATCGTTTATACCCATATACCTTTGATAAATTAGGCTCACAAGGTAGAAAGAGCATCTTTATAAGATACTTTGACATATCAAAAGGATATGTTTTTGTGGGGGAGAATATGGAAGGATATATGGCATAATTTGAATCACGAGATGTCAATTTCTTAGAAAATGAGTTTCAAAGACTGTGCATATTGGGCAAAAATATTTCCTTTTAATATGACTCTTGAACCTGATATTTTTTATGTATCTTTAAATGGAAGTAATTCAAACGAAGTGGTTCATAATGATCATTTTAATCAAAGGGACCGTGCTCCATGGGAGAGTCGAGAACCCAACAATGTTATTGATTCAAGTGGGAGTCAATGTTATTATTCCAAGTGGGAGTCAATGTTTTTATCTCAAGTGGGAGCTCCGATCATTATAATATTTTTGATCTAAGTGGGAGTAAAGAAATGAGCTAAAAGGAAAGAATTTTGAGTTACGATAAATATATAAGATATATTTATGAAGACTCAGAGCCTAAGTGAACAAAATGGAAAATATTCCCCCTTGAAAATTAAGTATTTTAAGGGAGATGAATAGTTGCATGTGATGGAAGAAGAATTAAGTTGACATACATGAAGGACATAAAGTTAATGAGAACAAGTGAATTCTCAAGATAAAGTAAAAACACTCGACTTATAATTAAGGAATACGTATGAAAGATTGGTAAATGAAAGTGTGTCCTACGCGCCAATCTTTGAGTTTGAGTTGTAAATAGTCTTGGCAGGAAGGTGTACCTGCAAGACAAAAAAAGCGTTTGAGCGATTAGCTGGGTGATCGACGTAGGCTCTCCGTTGCTTAAGTCAGCACGAGGTGTAAAGAGGAGGCAAGAGAGATTAGAGATTAAGAATGAGATACATGAGGTGGTGATGAAGGTCCCTTTATATAATGGAATAAGAGTTCTATTCAGAATAGGAGATGCTTCCTTCATAGGAGAATATTCTTGTATGGTTAGGTTTTTTTGATGAGGATATGTTTCCTTATTAAGCTTATCTTCTTCTTTAAATGGAGTTTCTTATTTAGTAGATCTCTTCTTCAGTAAGATTTCCTGATTTAACATTGTATTCCTATTAGAGTTTATTTTCCTATTCCGCATAAATAGGAAAATAAGACATCTTGTTGAACAAGTCATGGGCTGACTTGGCTTCTTCAGTCTGTCATATCGAGTGGCCATTCGGTAGCTCGAGTCATCATGGGAATATGTCTTTCACGTGGCTAATATATTTTTTTATCGAGTCAACAGAAGTCCACCCGCAAGTTAAGTGAACCTCTTTAGGGTTGAAAACTTGCTGGAAGTTATTGCTAGTGATATCATCATGTGAGACATCATCCTCTAAGGCTATTTCGATGGTCGCCATGGTTCTAAGTGGTCTTCGAAGTTTCGATGAGCTTCACCATTCTTACCATAAAATTCTTTTTTAGTATGTCATCGCATTAGAATGCTGCTTGTCATGCATTTTTTAGAGTCTGCTTTTCCTGTTGAATTCTTTAATCTTCTAGATTTCTGTAAATTTCCTGAAATGGTGAAGTTGTTGATGTTGCTAGTAGACTGAAGATGTCTTTGTAGACTGTGAAGTAGAGCTGGCTGTTCGAGTGAGGCCCTTTGAGGGTGAAGTTGATTGTGTCACCTTTGCGGATTAAGGTGATTGCGACTATCTGTATGAGTGGCTTACTCTATAGTGTGCCTGTAAATCTTTCATATGTATTTGAGTTGATTCGGTAAGTTCTTTAAGAGACTAAGCTAGAAATACGACTAGAGAAAGAGTTGTCTGAGTCAGAATCTCCTTAGTCGCAAGAGAAAGCTAGTGAAGTTTCTTTATTCGGATAAAAATATAGTCGAGACTGAGAGCAAGGAGAAGTCACCGACTAAGAAGACTATCAATGAAGTCTCGAATGAGGCTATGGAGAATTGTTAACCCTATGTCTGTGTAGCTTTTCCGGATGATGGCCCATTAGGCTTTTGTTGCTATGAATAGTACAGGATTTTTGGGGTGTCTTACACGTTGAGGGGTGTAGGTGAACACATCTTCAATCCAGAGGGAAGGAGTGAGCAACATCCTTTTTTAGAATTCTCTCACTCGCCTTCTTTACGTTGTCTGACCATATAGAGGGGAAGTTGAGACTTGATGTGGAGAATGCAGTGTCTTCCACCCATGGTGATCATATCTTTAGTGAGGGGATATGTATATTTGGTTATAAGAATTTTGTATGATGGTCACGGCTAGCCGGGTGGTCACCCAGTTACTATGAAAATGTAGATTTTCGTGGTTGAGTTGCATCCAAATGCTTTATCTAATATGATGGAACATTGGGCATGTGTTTAGATTTTAAGCTTAACTTTTGGTGTTGATTTCTTTTGCAAAATGTCTTCACGCAAATGTCACATGATAGATGATTATGCGCAGTTGAATTATTGCCACAGATAGTATTCTTGTAATCTGGTTGCAAATTTATCTGTTTTAAGCTCAGACATATGATGAGTGTTGAGTTAGGTGAAAGAGTAATCTTCTTGGTGTGAGGCAAGATACTTGAGAGGAAGAATCTAAATTGGGAGATTGCTTGAGTACGCCAGAAGAAGAATCTTCTAGTTTCTTTTTTGCAAAAGAGTCTTGAAAAAGTAAGCCGAGTGCTTGGTCGGTTCGAATGCTTTGTAGAGGTAATGATTTTGAGCTCCTTGACGAGGCAAGGGCTGTTAGATCTATTGATACTGGAGTCGTACTTCCATTGTATGTGTTTGATTTGTTTTCATCCTATTTGCTTCGTACCGGCTGCTGAGTCTGTTGTGCTCTCTCATAGGACTTCTTTTTTTGAGGAAATTGATAGTTCACCTAGCTCAGAGTTTTAAGGCTAGGTCTTCATCATCCCTTAACATTATGTAAGGTCTTCTACTTTTTGCCATAAATTTTAAGGTATTATAGTTTGGCCAAGGTCTTGTGTCACGCCTCAACTTTATGTGTTTCTTAGTTTTAACTAAGGTCTTCAAAAATGCCAAAAGTCTTACGTCGCGCCTTAGTCTTGTATGTGTTCCTTAGTTTTAGCTAAGGTCTTCTGTTGCACCTAAGGTCTTACATGTTGCCTTAGCTTTGATTCTTTCATTTGTACTTAGGTTTTTTATTTGTTTTCAGGCTATGTTAAGCAACTCTAAACTCATTTGGCGGGCCTGGTCTGAAGCTAAGAACAATCTCTCCTTGACTCATAATGACCAGGTGAAGGTAGACGAGGAGAAAGGGCGGCCCAAAAGACTCAGGAAGAGATGGCAACAAAATTAGTGAGTTTGAAAGTGTAGCTATCGTAAGCTCGAGTTGAGGCAGCCAAGCTTGAGGAGATGTTTGGTCACCGTGACAGATAAGTTGATTGATTATGGCTATCTTTACGGTGAACTTGTGTTGAGGTCCTGCCAATCCACTCATCTGGACTAGCCGAATGACATGTTAGAGGAGGTTGAGTCCCCTTCAAATGCTAAAGCTGCCCTTGTTGCTGAGGTAGAAGTCTCTGATGGCAATAAGCCGGGTGAGGAAGACGTTGCCAAAGATGACGCTCCGCTGGTGACCAGGAAGCTTCTGAGATTGGTGCCCCGGATGTCGAGGTTAATTTGACACCGATTGAGTTTGCTTGAATTTTTACTTTGAATGTTTCTGCTTTGCATTTTTCATTCGGCTTGTACGCCGGATAGTTTAACTTTCTGTATGCATGTGTTATGCCTTTTCATTCGGTCACTGAGATGGATGATGTATTTTGGATAGTTTTCTTTATCAGGCCAAATGATTTGCCTTACTTCTTTTCCTGCATATTTCTGCTATATTCTTGTCGCCGGATCCGTTAGGACGAATGAATGTTTACATTCGGTCATAAGGATGGTTGTTGTAACTTTCTCTTAAGTGTACGTACTTGGTCTATAGGATGTGTGATTATGTTTCTTCTTTTGTATGTACTCATTCATTCTGTGTTGAATGCTTTTGGTTTGAGATTTTCTTAAGTATACTGCACTCGGTCTCAAGGACGAATTGTTGAACTTAAGATTTTTCTTTGCATGTATTATGCCTTGTACTCTTTCATTCGGTCTTGGTGACGAATGATATGTCTTAGATATTTTTGTAGTGCCGTAAGTCTTATTGCTTGCTTAGGTCTTATAGGTGCCTAAGGGCTTATGGGTTGCCTAGGTCTTTTAATACACCTGAGGGCTTACAGGTGGCCTAGGTCTTTTAGATGCGCCTGTGGGCTTACGAATGGCCTAGGACTTTTTAATATGCCTAAGGGCTCAAGTGTAGCCTAGGTCTTACAAAATACGCCTGAAATCTTATGGGGCTCAGGTCTTTTTATCATGCCTGCGGGCTTACATATGGCCTATAGGACTTTTAGCTTGCCTTATGGCTTCTGGGGCCTAGGACTTTTTGTACGCCTGCGGTCTTACAAGTTTAGCCTAGGACTTTCGTATGCCTGAGGGCTCAAGTGTGGCCTAGGACTTTTTAATATGCCGTAGGGCTTAAGTGGCCTAGGACTTTTTGTAGAGCTTGGTGCGCGTAACCGGTCTTACGCCGACCCTGTGATCGGGTAGCGTGCTAGAGAGTTTGATCAAAACTTCTAAGATGCACAAGTGACCCGGGCTTACAATTTTGCCGAGAATAGGGCCGCTTAGGGAGTGTTGACTCATTTAAAAACCTTACAATAGAAAAAACCAAATGGCAAGTTGGAAAAAATCTATAGGAAGGGAAAGAGTGCAGCCACTTTGTCCCTAAGGGTTTATATGGTCCGAATTGTTACTTCTTTCACCAAGTGTAAGACCCCAGATGTTGCATTTCTTACGCCTTTACTTTGCATGCCGACTCGTGAGCCGGTCTTCGATAGATATCCATGTGTGGGATCTTTGTAAATGTTGCGTAGGCTTCGGTGCATTCGAGTTTGACCGAAAACTTTTGAAAGCATGTTTTCCCTATCTGAGTGGACACTCGGTCTTCTTGTTGTAGTAAGTCTTCTTTACTTGTGTTTTCGCTTGGACCCAGTTGTTGGGCATGATGCGGATCATTGGCCCGGTACTCGGTCGTATTGAGTATCTTTTGGGATTCACTCTGGCATATGATTGATGCTCTACTCGGTATCTTTACTAGATTACCTTTGGGGAGCTTCTCCGGACCCGTTGTGTCTTAAATTAGGAATGTGTGTAGTATACTCTTTTTTTTATGTAGTTGAGGACAATGTCTATTTATCCTGCATTTTTGTCAAGCTGAACAAAAATTAACATGACATCAACCTTATAAATATCAACTTGTCAAATAAAAGATATTTATGCGAGAATTCAAATTATGACATCCATGAGGCGAGGACACATAATATAGACATCACAGAATATGATCTGAACAAGTAACAACTTTGTAATTTAATTTTAAAAATGCTAAGAATCATTACTGCCTACACGTAACTATAGTTCTGAGGCTCAATAAATATAAAAAATAAGGAAGGATATAAATTATGTATAGTCAACACCAAACAATTATTAGCTCGAATGATCTAATATTACTACAATATGTAAACATGTGAAGATGAAGAAAAGAAGTCAAGTTGAATACTTATCTCTTTGATCTGATATTGATATGGTCATACGTAGTGAATTTAGTTTGGACTGTGCTGCAACAAAGCTCCTGTATAAGATATTAGCGTCTTTAATTGTAGAGCAAGATATATTTGCTCAAACATGAATTTGTTGTAGGACTTTAGCTTGTAGATGAGGAGAATTGCCAATTAAGAGTTGTAACTCTCTATAAAGGCAAAATTGTGGGCGTTGACTAGCCCTTGACCGAATGGATAAATGTTAAAGAAATTTCAGGTCTCAAGCCAAATGCCTATATGCTTGAAGCGTTTGATAGTCTGTTAGAAGAGCCATGGAAAAAGATGAAAGTTTTAGCTTTCATGCAATTTCAATGCCGGCTGAAAAGGTAGCATCGTTGGCCGTTTCAACGATTGGAGTCAGTCAGCGTGGAGCTTCATCGTTGACCTGAAATTTTATCAAACTTGGCAGAAAAATATTTCTCCCAAATAGCCTCAATTTCCTATATCCATAGACAGAAAGTTAAAGAATGGCATAATTTAACCACTATCGCTTGACCACAACTCCTTAGCAATCATATACGGGAATGGTAGCTTATCTTTAATTTGTCATGAGTATATAAACCATGCCTTATGACTTTAATAAGGTTAGCATATAAAATATGCATAACTATCATATTAAACGAGAACTTGAAATAAATAGAATGACTTATCTGGATAAATTTGTGTATCAGAGTAATACAATGGTGTAGACAAACCACAGGTCGTCCCGCCGGATCAGATATCGTCCAAGTGATATAGTCACTTGAATAGACAAATTTGTTTGGATTGTGATGTCAACAACAAAATGGGATCCTGCAATTTATCTTTATGCCATCAGCTAGGTTTGCTTTTACGAATTTGTGAATTGAATCTTTAGGCTCTCTCCTGAGCGTATAATTAATGATGTGATACAGCAATAGTTTGACTTTGCTGTTGGAAATTAAAAGACTCAAACAAACAACTTTTATTAAACTCAAAAATATTACAAGAACACTCACACTCAAAATACAATACTACAACTTACCATTTACTTCTTTTCTCTCTAAAGAAGTTCTTATTTTTTGTTAATGCATAAACAACTAAACACTGACCTATTTATAGGTGAATATGTATCCTAATACAAGGTTTATAAATTAGCCAAGTCACCTAAATAATACAACCACAAACTACTAACCACAATTTATAACTAACACATTCACAACTTTCAACTAACCTTCCACATATCACACTAACTTACCACAAATTCCAACTAACTCTCCACATTTCACACTTTCTAACCATTCATCAAACCTAACACAACTTTTTAACAGATCATACATTTTCCATACACAAAATAAAATTTACATACTTAAAATATCTAAATTATTTACTACAATTTGGATTTGTGGGCTTGGACTCATTTTTATTTGGTTTGGGTTTCTTGAGTTTTTTTTTAACTTGGATCAAGTTTATGATCCAACACCCCCCTAAACTTGATCTTGTCATCCAAAGTGACCTTCTCAGTCTGATGAAGTTTTCACTTGTCAGTGGTTTAGTAAAGATATCAACAACTTGATCTTGTATCTTGACATATTCAACTTGTACTTCCTTTCTTGCAACACACTCTCTTATATAATGGTAGCGGATGTCGATGTGCTTGCTTCGATCGTGGAATACAGGATTCTTTGCTAAGGCAATAGCTGACTTGTTGTCAACACGGATCTCAGTCGGCTCTTCTTGGGCCAAGCCGATCTCCTTCAATAAATTTTTGAGCCAAATTGCATGACAAACATACGAGGTTGCTGCAACATATTCAGCTTCATATGTAGACAAAGTTACAATTGGTTGTTTCTTTGACATCCATGTGAAAGCAGTATCTCCCATGAAAAACACAAATCCACTAGTGCTTCTTTGGTTATCTACGTCTCCACCCCAATCGCTGTTGTTATATCCAACAAGTTTGTAATCATTGGAAGCCGAATAGAGCAAGCCAAAATTGATTGTACCTTTCAAATAGCGAAGAATTCTCTTAGCAGCTTTGAAATGGGTAGTTGTTGGTGATTCCATGTAGCGGCTAACTAACCCGACTGCATGAAGGATATCTGGCCTCGTGCAGGTAAGATAGCATAGACTTCCAACTAAGCTTTTGAAAAGTGTTGGATCTACACCCTCACCTTCTTCATGTTTGGACATCTTGGTCCCGTACTCCACTGGTGTGCTTATCGGCTTACAATTCTCCATCTTGAACTTTTTCAAGATCTCCTGGGCATAGCTTTCTTATGAAATGAAAATTTCATGATTTTGTTGCTTTACTTCTCTGCCGAGGTAGTACGCCATGAGCCCCATGTCTGTCATCTCAAACTCCTTCGTCCTCACTTTCTTGAATTCATCGAACATTCTTTAGTTGCTTCTAGTGAATATCAAATCATCCACATAGAGACACAAGATCAAAACATCTCCATCTTTGATTTTGATGTACAAAGCGTGCTCATATGGACATTTGTTAAAGCCATTTTCTAGGAAGTACTTATCGATTCTACTATTCCATGCCCTTGGTGCTTGTTTTAGCCCATAAAGGGCCTTCTTCAATTTCAACACCTTGCCTTCCTGGCCTTTTGCTTTGTAGCCTAGTGGTTGCTGAATGTAAACTTCCTCTTTAAGAAAACCATTTAGGAAAGCGGATTTTACATCCATTTGATGAATCCTCCACTTGTTTTGAGCCGCCAAAGAAATTACTAGTCCAATAGTTTCCAATCGAGCGACTGGAGCAAATACCTCATCATAGTCAATTCTAGCCTTTTGATAATAGCCTTTTGCAACAATCCTTGCCTTGTGTCTTTCAATCTCTCCCTTGGCATTCCGCTTTGTTTTGTATACCCATTTGACACCTATTGCCTTGTGTCCTTTGGGAAGTGAAGTGAGTTCCCATGTATCATTCTTCTCAATGGCCTTGATTTCTTCGTCCATTGCATCTCTCCACTTTTTCTCTTATACAGCTTCTTGAAATATCATTGGCTCGTAATCCACAAATAGATAAAATAGTGTAAGATTGTCTAGTTGTTCGGTCACCTCATAGAGTTCTCGAAGACTTCTCGTACGATGCACTTCTCTTTCATCTTCAGTCCTACTTGAGGATGAAGATGCTGATGATGGCCTATCTCTATGAGTAGGAGAAGTTGGTGGAGTTGTGAGGCCATGCTGAACTTCTCTTGGTTGCTCAGCTGTTGTCTGATCATCTTCTTTAAACTGGAAAAAGTTGAAGTCCTCCGTTTGAGAATCAAAATTCCATTCTCCTTCTTCATCAAATATCACATCTCAGCTTATCACAACCTTCTTATTAGTTGGATTGTATAGCTTGTAGCCTTTTGAGCTTGAGTCATAACCGACGAAAATGAAACTCTTGCTTTTATCATCGAATTTGGTTTGATTCTCATCCGGTACATGAACATGAGCTATGCTGCCAAAGACTCGCAAGTGGGAGATTCCGGGCTTTCTTCCGCTCCATGCCTTTTATGGTGTCTTTCCCTATACACTTCTTGTAGAAGAACGATTTGACAGGTAGACTGCACATACCACTGGTTCCGCCCAAAACTCCTTGGGTAGTTTTATGCTTTATAGCATACTTCAAGCCATGTTGAGGATTGTTCTATTCTTTCTTTCTGCCACTCCATTTTGTTGGGGGGATCTAGGAACCGTTAAAGGATGACGGATTCCATATGTTTGACAAATTTCGTTGAATGCCTTGGATGTGAATTCTCCTCCTTGAACAGATCTCATGGCTTTGATCTTATGACCACTCTCCTTTTCCATGGCTGCTTTGAACTTCTGAAACACTCCAAAGGCTTCTGATTTCTGCTTTAAGAAATATACCCATGTTTTTCTTGAGTAATCATCAATGAAAAGAAGGAAGTAGTTACTATTAGCGAGAGAACTTGGCTTGATAGGACCACACACGTTAGTATGGATGAGCTCGAGCGGTTTCTTGGCTCTATAGTCTGACTCCTTTGGAAAGCTTCTTCTGAATTGCTTCCCTTGTAGACATCCTTCGCACAATTTATTAGGATTATTGATACATGGTAAACCTCTAACCATTCCCTTCTTGGATAACAGCTCCAATCCTCCAAAGTTGAGATGACCAAATCAAAGATGCCATAGCCACGATGCGCCTTTGTAACACGCCTTCAAACACTTTGCAACATTGTGTTGAATGTTCAAAGGAAACATTCTATTCTTTGACATTTGTACTTTAGCAATCAGATCTCCTTTGCCATCTCTTATTAAAAGACTATAATCTTTCATGTGAATATCATAGCCTTTTTCTAAGAGTTGGCCCAAACTTAGAATGTTGCACTTCATATTAGGCACATAGTAGACATTTGAAATTAATTGATGGCTACTATCTTTAGCACGAAAGAGGATGTTACCTTTCCCCTTCACCGATATCTTGCTGTCATCTCCAAATGAGACATCGCCACTTACTTCTTCAGTCAGCTCCATGAATAAGCTTCTTTTTTCGCACATGTGGTTGCTTGCACCGGTGTCAAGATACCATGTGTTATCTTGATGATCACTGTTGTTGTATGCTAATAATAGCATTTCTTTTTTCCTCGATCTTCTCCTCCACAAAATTTGCCTTCTCTTCAACTTGATCATTACGAGCTCTACATTCTAAAGCATAATGCCCAAACTTTTGACAATTATAGCATCGGACTTGAGATTTATCATACCTCGCGTTCGAATTTCCTTTTCCATGACCTTGCGTGGAGCTTTCTCCTTTCTCATAATTATTGTTGGAATTGTTGTTGTAATTCCAACTCTGTCCACGACCACGACTTCCTCCTCATCCGCTGCCTTGTCCTCTACCTCTGCCTCTGCCATGGTTGTTTCTACCACTGCCTTGGCCTTCACTCGTATCCTTAAGTTATAACTTGAGTAGTTGCTCAGAGATTCCTTGCTTCTTCTTATGCTTTTCTTTATAGGCTTGTAGTGATCCTTGGAGTTCTTCAATCGTCATCTCCTCCAAGTCTTTGGTTTCTTCAATCGTCACCACGATGTGCTCAAATTTGGGATCCAACGAGCGGAGTATCTTCTCTATTATTCTTACATCTTCTAACTTCTCACCGTTTCTTTTCAATTGATTAGAAATGACTGCTACTCTTGAAAAGTAATCGGAGATAGACTCGGATGGTTTCATGTGTAAGGATTCAAACTCACCTCTTAGTGTTTGGAGACGAACCTTCTTCACCTTTTCGACTCCTTTGTAAGAGGTTTGTAGCTTCTCCCATGCTTGCTTGGCGGAAGTTGCACTTGAAATCTTTTCAAAACCGTCATCATCTAATGCTTGATAGATGAGGTAGAGATCTTTCTTGTCTCTCTTTCGGGAATCATTCAAAGTTGTAGCTTGATCAGGCGTGAGGGTTCATTTTCAGGCTCCTTGAAACCTTTCTCTATGATATCCCAAACATCATGTGCACCAAGAAGAGCCTTCATCTTGATACTCCAATTGTCGTAGTTGTTGTTGTTGAGTGTTGGAACTTGAAAGGATGCCACGTTATTCGCCATCTTACTCAAATAGCTTTTCTAGACGTACAGGAGCTATTGTGACACTTTCTGGAGTCTGATGCGACACTTTCTGGAGTCTGTTGTGACACTTCTAGAGTCTGCTGCGACACTTCTGGAGTCTACTGCGACACTTCTGGAGTCTTTTGCAACACACTAGACGTATTGCAACGCTTTTGGCAGTCTACTCCGACACTTTCTGGACTTTTTAGCTACTGCAATGCCTGGATAGTTTCAACTCGATTTTTCCGCACTCGGGAAAAAAATTCTTTTCGGGAGGAGGACTCGAGCTTTCAACCTAGCTCTGGTACCAGTTTGTTGGAAATCAAAACACTCAAACAAACAACTTTTATTAAACTCAAAAATATTACAAGAACACTCACACTCAAAATATAATACTAAAACTTACTCTTTACTTCTTTTCTCTCTAAAGAAGTTCTTATTTTTTATTGATGCATAAACAACTAAACACTCACCTATTTATAGGTGAATATGTATCCTAATATAAGGGTTATAAATTAGCCAAGTCACCTAAATAATACAATCATAAAATACTAACCACATTTTACAACTAACACATTACTAACCACAATTTTCAACTAACCTTCCACATATCACACTTAGTTACCACAAATTCCAACTAACTCTCCACATTTCATACTTTCTAACCATTCATCAAACCTAACACAACTTTTTAACACATCATACATTTTCCATACACAAAATAAAATCTACATACTTAAAATATCTAAATAATTTACTACAATTTGGATTTGTGGGCTTGGACTCATTTTTATTTGGTTTGGGTTTCTTGAGTTTTTTTTAACTTGGATCAAGTTTATGATCCAACAATTGCATCCACCTAAAATCTCATTGAAATAGTTCCAATTTTCCAAGAGATAAATAACTTTTTGGATAAGGAAAATAGTTAGTCCAAACAATGTCAAAGGGTTAAGACAGTTTAGGAAGCTCTTGAAAATAAAACCCAGTATAAGAGCAGCAAACTTTTAAATTAATAATTGCGAGGTGTCTACTGAATGAAAGAAAAATAAGATATGAACTTATCTGCATTGTTTCCAAGTTGAATTCTCTAAACAACTTGATCGAACTACTACCGAATGGTGAGATGATCTTAGCAAAACTTTGAATTTATTTGAAGAATCTTGTAATCAGATGGCAATATGATAAGAATAATTCAACAGTAATAAAATAGCGTCATGCTGTGAGGTTATGATCTTGATATCTTTTTTTCCATGCAGTGGCGCACAATTATTTGCAAAGACCTGAAACCTCATTAGAATAGTTGTCGCTGACAAAGAGTGGAATCAATAAAAGTTAATAGATTCAAGAAATTCAGGAAGCAATGGATATGTAATAAATGAGGTTTGATTTCAATTATAAACCCATAGCCTGCACATCGTATGTACTCTGATAAAATTAGAATTCAGTGCAAGAGCAATAAGCTTTTAAACCATATGGGAAAGAAAAAAAATCAATAACTATGATTTGATCGCTTACTGGATATTGCCCCCAAACAAATAAAATAAAATAACGCATGAGCTTATCTGTTATTATTCCTTGTTGAACCAGGAAAGTACCACTTTGGATACCATTATAAAACTAGGCAATCTGATTGAGCAGCCGCAGTTGGATTCCTATACTTCTTTTGTGAGAATGAAAGCTTCACTCGATGCCCTCTCCACATGGCGAGTTTCTCCAAATTTCACCGTGTCCTTAACAGGTCAAGTGGGTTGGGTGTTTTGCCTGTATCTATGAGCTTATTTGCACTAATTATAATATAAGTGGCTCTAGTGGCTCACTTAACCAGATAAATGAAAATGCAATGTGCAATAATAAAGTAATAAAAATAAAATTTAATGAATTTTAAAGTTGGGCTTAGAGCCAATCAGTTACCTTTTCATCTGTTCAGGATGACTTGAGAGCCAGTGCAAGACCGAAGTTGTCAGAGAGTGAGATTTGGTTAAAAAATAGATTTAACCCAAGTTATGGCTATAATCTTGGATTATTTCTATAGAAAAAGCAGATTTTTTTTGAGAGATTGAGTCATTTTTAGACCGATGATCACTGTGATATCTAGATCTAAAAAGACTAGAAACTGAGCTTATACCAATGTTGGTGATAAAGCTCGGATTTGGAAGTGTTTTGGCAGAGTTTCGGGGCTTTTAGGGCTCCCGGAATGATTTTTTGGGCATAATGGGTTTTTTTCTTGCTTTTTTCTTCCATGCTAATGAGGGGAGAAGCTCCCTTATTTATAGAAGGGTGATAATTAGTCGATGGGCAAATTATATAGGTAATTAGCCGGCAGGCTGATCACCTATCTGACAAAATCTTGCTTTAAATCCCGTAAATCCTGTAAAATCTCGGTCAGATACGATTTTTTACTATTCATAGGTAATTACCCACTTGGCTAATTACCTATTTGACCATATTTTGACTGAAATGACCCAATGAGCAAAACCAGTGGCCTTTGGCCTCTAGCCCCACCTTATTTTGGCCAAATTTGATCGTTTAAGCCCTAAAAATGGCATTTTTTGTGTTTTCAGGACAGTTTTACTGTTTGACAGTTCAACTGTTTTCATTATTCGAAAATGAATTTCAAGCATTAGAAGGATGCAACTTGGAATATTATGACGAATGGGAATTTTGGGAATTTTGGATTTTTTTTTATGATAATTCGGTCCTTCCTGGCTTCCTTATCTAATCGCTAATTGAAATAGGTATAAATCCTCATCGGGGCTGAGCGGACCGTACTAACAGTTTGCCCCTCGCGTACAAATTTTTTTCCGTGAATGTAAAATTTCACGTACGCGGATGAAAGAGCGACTGCGTGTTCTTGTATGATAAGGACATGAAAAACCTTTTTAGAAAGAATCAACATTTCTTAATCGATAATTTTAAAAAATAAAAATTTTTGCTCCTTCGATTAAGAATGTTGAAGAAAATCTTTAAACAAAAATCCATTGGGGAGTAAATGTAAAAAGAAAATATGTTGGGGATAAAAGAAAAACAGGCTGGAAAAACTTCATGTCCTTAATGGTAAATAGAAAATTTTGGTCCACCCATTTTAAAACACGGTTTTGCATGATGCAGAAGATAAGAGAAGGGTCATACTTACCTATAATTAGTTTTTTTGGTCAGCGAGGATGTCACTGTCAACCATGTCTTGATCAATTTTCTCATCGGGGAGGATGGCACTGTCAGCCACATCTTGATCAACTTTCTCTCATGAGGAAATGTCGAATATGGTGATCAATCTGTAGCGACCCGATCCTAAGAGGGGTGGCACTAGGGTAGAAGACCTGAGCAAAGAGCGGCCAAGAAGGATGTCGATGGGGACAGGAATGAATCGAGTCCACACTCGAAAGAGAGAGGGTTTCGTGGTTGTGTTGGTATGGGACAACACAATTGGGAACGGTTAAGGATTTTGAGATTGTGCTGGTATGGGACGGTATAATTGAGAACGGTTAAGGATTTCGAGATTGTGATGGTATGGGACATTACAATTGAGAGAGACTTAAAAAGATTTGATTGGTACTACCTATACCAATAAGGTGCACCTTCTTTTTGGGAGCCTACTTGGGAGAACTTCAAAGTTGAGCGTGCTTGACTTGGAGCAAATCTCGTGATGGGTGACCTCCTCGAAAATAATTTCCAGGAAGTGAGCGAGGATAAAGCTCATTGGAAAGACTCGTGTTGGTTTGTGGGGGCAGTCGGTCAAACCCGGGGTGTTATAGAATGGTATTAGAGCTAGCTCTCTCCTAGTATGGTGTGGTTCGGGGATGAACCAGGAGAAAGCTAGTGGGCCTGTAGCGACCCGGTCGTAAGAGGGGTAGCGCCGGGGTAGAAGACCTGAGCAAAGAGCAGCCATGAAGGATGTCGATGGGGACAGGAATGAACTGAGTCCACACCCGAAAGAGAGAGGGTTTCGAGGTTGTGTTGGTATGGGACAACACAATTGAGAACAGTTAAGGATTTCGAGATTGTGCTGGTATGGGACATTACAATTGAGAGAGACTTAAAAGGATTTGATTAGTACTACCTATACCAACAAGGTGCACCTTCTTTTCGAGAGCCTACTTGGGAGAACTTCAAAGTTGAGCATGCTTGACTTGGAGCAATCTCGGGATGGGTGACCTCCTAGAAAATAATTTCCAGGAAGTGAGCGAGTGAGGACAAAGCTCACTAGAAAGACTCGTGTTGGTTTGTGGGGGCAGTCGGTCAAACCCAGGGTGTTACACAATCTCTTATCCGATAGGAGTATTATCGGCCATCATCGATCTTTTTTTTTCCTTGGGGAGTGCTGAACTATCCGCAACTGTTGAGAAGTTTTCTCACAATCAAGTTAGGCACTGTCTGCCACCGTTGAGCAGTTTATCTCACCATCGAGTGTGGCACTATTGGCCACTATTAAGCAGTTTGTCTCACCATCGAGTGGGGCACTGCTAGCCACCATTGAGTAGTTTATCTCACCATCGGGTTGGTCACTGTCAGCCATCGTTGAGCAGTTTATCTCACCATCGAGTGTGGCATTGTCAGCCACCGTTGAGCAGTTTATCTTATGATCAAGTGTGGCACTGTCAGCCATCGTTGAGTAGTTTATCTCATTATCGAGTGTGGCACTGTCAGCCACCATTGAGCAATTTATCTCACCATTGAGTATGGCACTGTTAGCCACCATTGAGTAGTTTGTCTCACCAGGGAGTGTGGCACTATCAGCCACCGTTGAGTAGTTTATCTTACCATTGAGTTGGACACTGTCAGCCACCATTGAGCAGTTTATCTCACCATCGAGTGTGGCACTGTCAGCCACCGTTGAGTAGTTTATCTCATCAGGGAGTGTGGCACTATCATACACTATTGAGCAGTTTGTCTCACCATTGAGTTGGGCACTGTTAGCCACCATTGAGCAGTTTATCACACCATTAAATGTGGCACTGTCAGCCACCATTGAGTAGTTTATCTCACCATCGAGTGTGGCACTATTAGCCACCATTGATCTATTTGTCTCACCATCGAGTATGGCACTATCAGCCATCATTGAGCAGTTTATCTCACCATTGGGTATGGCACTGTCAGCCACCATTGAGCAGTTTATCTCACTATTGAGTATGGCACTGTTAGCCACTATTTAGCAGTTTGTCTCACCATCGAGTGTGGCACCGTCAGCCACCATTGAGCAATTTATCTCATCATCAAGTGTTGCACTGTCAGCCACCATTGAGCAATTTGTCTCACCATTGAGTGTGGCACAGTCAACCACCATTGAGCTGTTTATCTAACTAGGGAGTGTGGCACTGTCAGCCACCATTGATCAGTTTATCTCACCATTGAGTGTGGCACTATCAGCCACCATTGAGTAGTTTATCTCACCAGGGAGTGTGGCACTGTCAACCACCATTGAGCAGTTTGTCTCACCATCGAGTGTGGCACTGTTAGCCACCGTTGAGCAGTTTATCTCATCATCGAGTGTGGCATTATCAGACACCATTGAGCAGTTTATCTCGCCATCGAGTATGGCACTATCAGACACTATTGAGTAGTTTGTCACCATCGAGTGTGTCTCTGTTAGCCACCGTTGAGCAGTTTATCTCACCATTAAGTGTGAAACTGTCAGCCACCATTGAGCAGTTTGTCTCACCATCAAATTGGGCACTGCCAGCCACCATTGAGCAGTTTATCTCACCATTGAGTTGGGCACCATCAGCCACAAATAAGCAGTTTATCTCACCATCGAGTGTGGTACTATTAGGCACTGTTGAGCAATTTATCTCACCATCGAGTTGGGCATCGTCAGCCACTATTGAGCGGTTTATCTCACCATCAAGTTGGGAACTATCAGCCACCGTTGAGCAGTTTGTCTCACCATCGAGTGTGGCACTATCAGCCACCATTGAGCATTTTATCTCACCATCAAGTATGGCACTGTCATCCACCATTGAGTAGTTTATCTCACCATTGAGTATGGCACTATCAGCTACTGTTGAGCAGTTTATCTCACCGTTGAGTATGGTACTGTCAGCCACCATTAAGTAGTTTATTTCACCATCGAGTGTGGCACTATCAGCCACCGTTGAGTAGTTTGTATCACCATTAAGTGTGGCACTGTCAGCCACCGTTGAGTAGTTTGTGTCACCATTGAGTGTGGCACTGTCAGCCACCATTAAGTAGTTAGTCTCACCATCGAGTATGGCATTGTTAGCCATTATTGAGCAGTTTGTCTCACCATCGAGTGTGGCATTGTCAGCCACGATTAAGCAGTTTGTCTCACCATCGAGTGTGGCACTGTCAGCCACCGTTGATCAGTTTGTCTCACCATCGAGTGTGTCAGTATCAGCCACCATTGAGCAGTTTATCTCACCATCGAGTGTGGCAGCTATTGCAATTTCCTGCAAAATACAATCTGACATGGCACTGCATATCGCAAGCATAATACATACTTGGCTTGACATGGCACTGTATGTTATTAAAATAATTCGACATGACCCCACATGCCATCAACATAAATTGTGAAGATCTTGCTGGATCTAAGTTTGGCTATGATGTACCGGGATAAAGATCTCACTGGATCTAAGGTTCGGCTATGATGTGCCGGGGTAAAATCTCACTGGATTAAAGGTTCAGTTATGATGTGCCTGGGTAAAGATCTTACTGGATCAAAGGTTCGGCTATGATATGCCTATAGTTTAATTTTGAAGCATTCTTGTTTAATGTTGCATGTGATGTAGTACATTTACTGACATATAATGAGTTGTGCAAGTGCATGATGCATTAAGTTTGCATTTGCCCCTAATCAAATTTGGAGGATGAATCACTCAGTAGCTTTTCACTGCTGAGGAAATGTCGAATATGGTGATCAACCTACTCATATGCGAGGAAGTACTGTCAAATAGGGTTATCAGGTCTCTCTATTGGGAGGAGAATTATTGGATTTGGTAATCAGTTCTTTATATTGGGAGGAAAACTATCGAATTTGGTGATCAATTCTCTCTATTGGGAAGAGAACTGTTGAATTTGGTGATCAATTCTCTCTTTTGAGAATTGTCGAATTTGTCTTGAATGATTGATTTGTTGTCTATGTCATTGGGTAGCCAATATTTTGGTGACTTTGGAGTCTAGTACTACTGTGTTTTGATGTTGAAGCATTTTCTCAGATGCCTCTTGATCTTAGAAAGCGTCTGAGCTGATTTTGTATTTTGTTGCATTTATTGGTGACTAACAATGCCTACTTGAAGACTTGTTGCATTTGCATTTGTGAATATGAATGTGATGCATAATGCATGATATGTGATGTTTATGCAATGCATTTATCCTCATAGCATGGAATCGTGCAGCTATAAGATGAGGCTTACTTGGTTTCTGTCATTCTCAGTGATGATGAAAATTTAATTTTGGGTTGGAGTCCTAGATGTAGGCTTCATAGCATCAAGGGATGAGCTTTTTCGTTTTCATTGTAGTTGCGTGCGCTTTGCATCCATTTCACTCTAGTTATTGGGTTGGCCATGCACTTTACTATTTGAATAAGGCAAGCTTTCGGGTCCTTCTCAGACCCAATGAATTCCCAAGTTGCAAAACTTTTGCCCTGGTGGCATATAGCATGAGCCTGAGCAGGTGAACTCCAGTTGCTTGGACTAACGAAGATTAGCTTTTATCCTTTTGACTGATCGTGCAGATAGAATGGCATGCATAATTAGTTCTCAAAATTCTTGTGTACTTGAGTGCAAGAAGATTGTCTTCTCATATTTTGGAGAGGTGGGAGATTCATATGCTGGTGTTGATGAAGAATATTGCTCCTTTGCAAAGGCTTTGGATTGAGTGACTGTACTTGTTGTCATTTGGTGAGTCATTGTGATAAATGACTTTGATTATGCTTGCATGCAGAGGTTACGGCCTAATTTTTGCCTGAACCGAAGCACAGCGGGCCCTTTTTTTCTTTTATTTTTAACCCTAATTTTTGCATAAAATGCCTTTTCAGGTTTTCCAATTCCGCGGGCTCTTTTTTTCTTTTTGAAATTTTTTTTTGCAGGCGCTGTATGAACAAGAGAGCTTACATGAATGTTTCTTTTAACAATTATGTGTATATATTAAGTGCAGACATTTAACAATTCAGCAAAATGACACATCAGTCAAAGAAGCATTTTTAGGCACAAAATTTTGGTATCTATTCCCAAGAACTTTCTCCTGTTATCAACGGTCCTTTTTAGGCTTTACCGATTGATTTCTCTCTTTCTTTTGTCTTTATTTTTGCCTAAAAGCCCTCACTAGCTTTTAGTAGACACATTTTTTTTAGTTTTCATGGTATTGCCTGAGCCTGTTCTTGTTTGAGGGATTCATGAACTTGTCTCCATTGATGTCCCTGATGCGTAACATTCCCTTGATGAGAATCTATTTCACCATTTTGATCCTTTGGGTGGAATTTTCCCCTAGCATCAGCATGCACTACTTTCATTTGATTTAGGATCAGTTCCTTGATTTTGACTTTGTCAGTTATTTTTCTTGTCTTGGTCGTCTTTTGTTAACGCATCTTTGCATGATTCAATGTTGGTTCTCTTCGGTAGAGGAAGGATGCATTATTTCAATGATGTTATGCCTCAGGTTGAGGCATTTTCATATAATTGTTTGGAGACATTCCATTTACTAGATATTTCTGGTTGATTTGACTTTGTTCATGTGTTTTGCAAGATCCGTATCAACCTTCATGCTTCTTGTTTGAGTAGCATGCCATCCGAAAAAGCAAATCTTTAGGGACTAGTCTCGTCGGATTTTTTGGTTTGATTTTCATTATGGTTGTGTTGTCGATGTGGTACTTTCTACATCATGCTAGAGTTGCTTGGGTATTTACCATCTGATTTTTCTCATGTGGCACAGAGTAGATTTAGTCTAGATTGCTTTGAGGCATGGTTTGAGTGATTCTTCTCTTTGTAACTTGTCTGTTGACTTGAGCAGATTCTCTGATTATCTTTTCTTCATTTGCCCATATGAGTAGTAAGGACATTTTATTGATTGGAGGTGCTTGATTGAACCAGGCAAAGCCAGCCACATGATTTTATTATTTTCTTTTCTCTCTCTCTTTTGCAGGAGTCAAGTTATTTGAAATAGATACCATTTATGGGTTTATCAAATGTGCCTAAATTTATCTCCTTAATTGGAGCGTCATGAATGTTGAATATGTCAAATGTATGCTAGAATGAATACATGGAATCATTAGCAGAAACATTACATCTGCAAGCAGATTTATTCATAATATTATTTATTACATTGTTTAGTTCGAAAGCACTAGAGATAAAAGCAAAAGAGCAATCTTCATTATTTAGCGTAGCTCCTAACATTAAAGATGCACATGATTGATGAGTTAAAATGTGGGACTTAGAGTCCAAACATCATCTTGTATACTATTTCACATTCCTCTTGTAGTTCTTTCTAGACGTTGCAGTCCTCAGGTACACTTTCTTTTTGACTCTGAAGCCATAAAATATCTTCCACCGCTTGATCATTAATCTTGATTGGACTAGCTTGGGAAACTTGAGTTAAGGTTTGAATTGCTTTTCTCTTAGTTAAAACCCTTTCTTTCATTCTTGTTGAAAGCGATGCTTGTCTTGAATGGGATGAAGAGTTGAGTCTACAAGGTTCTTCCATCATTCCTTCACTTATCAGTTGTTTGATATCATGCTGTAGGCGGGTGCATTCATTAGTTCAATGCCCCTTGACGACATGATATGTGTAGAAGTTATCCTTATATATTTCATTTGGCTTTTCGTAAGGTTTCAAGCTTTGAAGTAGACCAGCATCTCCATACTTGGAAAATAACTTTGCCAATGATTCTTTCCACAGGGATAGTCACGTATGACTGGTTGATCAGGAACAGCTTTAATTGTTTTTGGAACATCATCCCTAATAGGCAGATCATTTTTGTTTTGGTTTCGATTTGATAGAGGTATACTGTAGATGGTTGATCGTCTAATATTTTCCATATTTTGACTCTTCGTTTGGTTGACATGGTGAGGTTGGATATGTTTCCTTGCCAGAGTATGGGCATTAGGTATCATGGAAAGCCTTTTTGCTATTGCATCATCAATCATTTCTAAGAATGTATCCGACTCTAGAAAGTCGTTCAAGGTGCTTCTACAATTATTTTATCTGGTCATGATTATCTATTCTGTTCATGGAGAAGATGATGATCAACTCGATTATTCTTTGAAAAAATGTCATTCTATGTGATCCACAAAACCCAATGATACAATGTCAATAACAAACTTCCTTGGCTAACCATCTTGAGTGTTAATGTTTTAGGTAAAGTTAGTCACAATTTTTTTAAGAGTGATGTATGTAAAACATTACGCATATATGATGCGGAATAGTTTAATTGATGATATGAAATATCTTTACATGTTTAGGTATGAGATTAATGATATGATGGAAAGAGTGATTAGTCAGATGTGATGAACGAATTCACAAGAATGAGCTTTCAATGAATGAAAGGAATGCGTTAAATTCAATATTCATGGAACATTGAATAGGTTTTGGTCAAACATTCATGGAGTATTTGACAAAGGACGGGTATTCGGGGACACCAAATAGGGTTATGGATTTCAATATTCAAGGAATATTGAATAAGATCCAGCGGTCATATATAGTAGTGGGGTTTAATTGGGCTATTTGCCACATTCATGGAATATGTAAATTTGAGTGTCTTTCAGGGAAAGTACAACTCAGGGAAGTGTCATTTAAGGAATGCACCAAGATTGGGATCATCTAGGATGCCCCTAGGGTAGGATTGTTTTGGTCATTCAAGGAATGCCAAAAAGCTCGTATCTCACCGGACATTGATTCGACAATCGCTATGTCGCCTTGGTTTGGGTAAGATTTGGTCATTCGGGAATGCCAAAAAGGTTTGCACCTCGATGAGTATCATTTCAACAACCACTATGTTACCTAAGGGTTAAATATTGGTGGAATATTTGATAAAAGTCAAGCATTCAAGAAATGCATAACAAAAGGGGTAAGTCTTTGATACTCTTGGAATATCAAGCTTGGTTAAGCGATCACTTTAAGTGTCAAGGTTTGGTTGAGTTTTCTTTCGTGGAAAACATAACTCAAAATTGTGTCATTCTAGGAATACACAAAATTCAGGGTCATTTAGAATGCCCCTAGGCATTTCGGCCAAGTCATTGCAGGAATGTCTTAGTTATTTTATCTTGCTGGATTTCAGTTGGCAATCACTATGTCACCTTAATTCTTGGAAAAGCCTTGGTGATTCGGGGAATGCCAAAAGGTTTGGGCCTCGCAGTCGGGTTTAAGACCACTTTGTAGTTCGGATTAGATGACTCACTGGTCGGGATTAGATGACTAGCTGGTCAGGGTTAGATGACTCAATGGTCGGGGCTTGATGACTTACTAGTCCAATATTTGTCAACTCATTGGTCGAGTTTGAATTGACTTGAGGATTGAAGGTGACTTTATTAGTCGGGTGACTCACTGGTTGAATTGACTCGCTGGTCGGCTGATTCATTGGTTAGGTTTGGAATGGTCTTATGATAAGGTGGGTTGACTCACTGGTCACCCGAAGGTTGACTTATTGGTCCAAGGTGAGGTGACTCGCTGGTCACTCGAAAGGTTGACTTAGTGGTCAAAGGGTGAGCTGACTCTAGGGTCACTCAAACGGTTTTGACTCATTAGTCCAAGGGTTGAGCTGATGCTGGGTCACTCAAAGGGTTTTGACTCACTGGTCCAAGGGTTGAGCTGGCGCTAGGGTCACTTAAAGGGTTTTAACTCACTAGTCTAAGGGTGAGCTTACTCTAGGGTCACTCAAAGGGTTTTGACTCACTGGTCCAATGGTTGAGCTGACACTAGGGGTCACTCAAAATGGTTTTGACTCATTGGTCCAAGGGTTGAGCTGATGCTGGGGTCACTTAAAGGGTTTTGACTCACTGGTCCAAGGGTTGAGCTGACGTTAGGGTCACTCAAAGGGTTTTGACTCACTAGTCCAAGGGTTGAGCTGATACTAGGGTCACTTAAAGGGTTTTAACTCACTGGTCCAAGGGTTGAGTTGACACTATAGTCACTCAAAGGGTTTTGACTTATTGGTCCAAGGGTTGAGCTGACGATGGGGTCACTCAAAGGGTTTTGACTCACTAGTCCAAGGGTTGAGCTGACACTAGAGTCACTTAAAGAATTTTGACTCACTGGTCCAAGGGTTGAGCTGACACTCAAAGGGTTTTGACTCACTGGTCCAAGGGTTGAGCTGATACAGGGGTCGCTTAAAGGGTTTTGACTCATTGGTCCAAGGGTTGAGCTGACGATGGGGTCAGTCAAAGGGTTTTGACTCACTGGTCCAAGGGTTGAGCTGACACTAGAGTCACTCAAAGGGTTTTGATTCACTAGTCCAAGGGTTGACCTGACACTAGGGTAACTCAAAGGGTTTTGACTCACTGGTCTAAGAGTTGAGCTGGCATAGGGGTCACTCAAAAGGGTTTTGACTCATTGGTCCAAGGGTTAAGCTGACACTAGGGTCACTCAGAGGGTTTATGTCTTTTGGCTCATGGGTTAAGCTTAGGTTCATTTACTGGTCTCAATTATTTTGGCTCACGGGTTGAGCCTAGGTGGACTCACTGGTTTTAGTTCATTTCGGCTCATGGGCTGAGCCTAGGTGGACTCACTGGTCTCGGCTCACGGGCTGAGCTTGGGTTGTCTCACTAATCTAGGTTAATTTTGGCTCACAGGTTGAGCCTAGGTGGACTCACTGGTCTCGATTAATTTTGGCTCATGGGTCGAGCCTAGGTGGACTCACTGGTCTCTGTTCATTTCGACTCATGGGCTAAGCCTAGGTGGACTCACTGGTCTCGGTTCATTTCAGCTCATGGGCTGAGCCTAGGTGGACTCATTGGTCTCAGTTAATGTCGGCTTACGGGTAGAGCCTAGGTGGACTCACTAGTCTTAGTTCATTTCGGTTCATGGGATGAACCTAGGTGGACTCACTGGTCTGGGTTAATGAAATGGCATGGCACACATTAATGTCATGGCTGCATAAAGATGTGGTTAGTTTTGACATAATCTCGATGGTTATGATGTCCGTTTTCAGTTTATTTATATTTAATAAACCTGTACAGGTAGCAAACGGTTAGATCATGCCTACCGCCCTTTTAACCCCATTTGGTTTACTTCTCTTTAAAGCCAATGGGGGACTTAGGGAAGTCTGCTAGCGTGCATTCAAGGTTTCTGGGTAGACCTATGAGAAAGTGTCTATGGTTCATCTATATGTGGGTTTTGGTCTCAGGATTAGGTGCAATTTGGGGTACCATGCGCCTTTGTGTACCGAGTCCCAGTGGCCCTAAGCGAACCAAAGGAAACTTTTCCACATATAATATAGTAGGTAGTCTTGCCCTTAAGCGAACAAGGTCATCGTACGTTACGCAAGGGGTGTGATCAGATCCATACCCCTCAAGCCCTAAGCGAACTTGGAGATACTTCACCAAAAGACACCTAAATTGTTTTAGGGGGAAAGAATGCAGATGCTATGCAGTCCTAAAATTTGCGTAATGCTGAAATTATCATAAATTTCGTAATTCCAATATTTTAATTATTATGTCAGAAAAAGAATTTTTATAAAAATTGGGTTTTTATAAAAATAATTTTCCCCAGCAGAGTCGCCACTGTGAGCGGCCGGACGATTTCGGCTGGTTGAATGTGGGGTTCGGTGAACGGGGCCTGTTTCGATTTGATACGGTTTGAGGAAATCGAGATTTTTAGTCTGGTTTGAGAAAATCTAGTATACTTAAATGCAGTGACTTTATATAAGCCAAAAATATGATTATATTGAGAAATAGATTTCCACATTTTATTTAGAAAGGATATTTTTAAAATAAAGCATTTTTACTTTATTTAAAAATAAAATAGAGTCGCCACCCGGTTCAGCTCCACCAGGAATTGTGGTATATTGTCCCGAAATAGGATTTTTATACCGAAAAGAAAGTGAGATTCTGAGTTCGGACATGATAGGAACTCATATTGTTCAAATTGTTTGGATTAATTTGGAATTATTTATGGTAATTTCTGCATTACAACGACTTTATTTAAGAATTAAATTCAAGAAGTAAAATGGACATTATAACGGCTTAATAAATAGACATTTTCTACCGAATTTTCGGCAGAGTAACGGTAGTACTCGGGTCTGGGCCCGAAAAATCGGATAGAGTTTCCTCACATTCTGGGTATTTTGCCTGTACTTGCGAGCTTATTTGCACTCATTATAATATAAGTGGCTCTAGTGGCTCACTTAACCAGATAAATGAAAATACAATGTGCAATAATAAAGTAATAAAAATAAAATTCAATGAATTTTAAAGTTGGGCTTAGAGCCAATTACCCTCAGTTACCTTTTCGTCTGTTCAGGATGACTTGAGAGCCGGTGCAGGACCGAAGTTGTCAGAGAGTGAGAATTGGTTGAAAAAACTATTTAACCCAAGTTATGGCTATAATCTTGGATTATTTCTATAGAAAATGCAGGTTTTTTGAGAGATTGAGTCGTTTTTGGATCGAAGATCACTGTGAGATCTAGATCTAAAAAGACCAGAAAATGAGCTTATACCGAATTTCGGTGATAAAGCTTGGATTTGGAAGTGTTTTGGCAGAGTTTTGGGGCTTTTAGGGCTCCCGAAATGATTTTTGGGTGTAATGGGTTTTTTTCTTGCATTTTTCTTCCGTGCTAATGAGAGGGGAAGCTCCCTTATTTATAGAAGGGTGGTAATTAGCTGGTGGGCTAATTACCTACAGGCAAAATCTTGCTTTAAATCCCGCAAATCCCATAAAATCTCGGTCAGATATGATTTTACTGTTCATAGGTAATTACCCACCGACTAATTATCTATTTGACCATATTTTGACTGAAACGGCTCAATGAGCAAACCAGTGGCCTTTGGCCTCTATCCCCACCTTATTTTAGCCAAATTCGTTCGTTTAAGCCCTTAAAATGGCATTTTTTGTTTTTTCAAGATAGTTTTACTATTTGACAGTTCGACTGTTTTGATTATTCGGAAATGGATTTCAAGCATTTTAAAGATGCAACTTGGGATATTATGACGAATGGGAATTTTTGGATTTTTTTATGACAATTCGGTCCTTCTTGGCTCCCCTGTCTAATCGCTGATTGAAATAGGTATAAATCCTCATCGGGCCTAGCGAACCGTGCTAACAATGTGGTTAAGTACCAATTTCAAATTAGTCTTGGCAGACCTTAACTGGTGCAAGACGTTCTGAATACAAGATATTAACCTATTTGGTTAAGTACCACTCAGGATAGTCTTGGCAGACCCTAATGGGTGCAAGACAAAGTGTTCCTACTAGTATGCAGGTCGCATGACTTCGCATGATAAAGAAGATATGATTACCTTGTACGGAATGTGACCTGTAAATTACGAGTGAGAGATGTTGGAAATACCCGGTCAGAACGTGAGTCGGTCAATTGGGTCAAAAGATCCGATATTGGATTTAATTAGAGAATTAAATAAGTCAAATGACTTAAATGAAAAGTTATTAAACTTTAAATATTTAATTATAAATAATCAAGAGTTTAAGAACTTGATTGCAATTAATCAAAATTCTAATATTCTATATAAGGAAGTAGACGTGTTATATGGGCATGAAAATATGAAAGATTGATTTCTTTTCATAATAACAATATAACACACATTCTCACTCCCGGGATAATTTTTGAGACTCGGTTTATCGATTATTCTTCGCCGGATTCCTAAAGAAGTTGTGAATAATGACTTAATCCCAACATACCATGGGTTAGTCAACGACTTTACATACGAACGGTGTTATTGCGGCATTCTTCGATCTCGGGCACGGAAAAAGGTACACAATTCGATCCGTTCTTATTCGTTTTTCCATCAGTAAAGTATCTAAATGGTCCACAAGGATAACTTGGTCCACATATATCACATTATATGCGTTCTACTAATGCTAATGCTGGAGACTCAATTTCAACCTTACTTTTTGAAGGTTTTATTATTAATTTTCCTTACGAACAAGCAGCATAAAATGATTCATTGTTTTGAAGAAACTTTAGATAGGGGTGATCAGAAACAGAACCTAACCGAAATAACCGACCGAACCGATGAATTTTGATTTTTCGGTTCGATTTTTCTATTTCGACGGCTTTGTTTCGATTCTTTACTTCACATACTTTCGGTTTGTTTGGTCAATTTGGTTTTAATTGAAAAATAACTCATATAATCGAATCGACAAATTAAACAATAAATCTCTTATATATATATATATAGAGAGAGAGAGAGAGATTATTCATGATTGAGATACTAAATGGTCAAAATAAAGAACTGCTTTTGAAGTAACAACATTGGTGGCCAAGGAACCAATTTGTGCTCATTGGTTATTGTGATAACAATAATTCAATTTTATTAATTTTAAATACTAACTTAAATTATGAAAAGTTGATCATTGACAACTATTTCATTATAAAATAAAAAAATTAAAAAAATTAATTGAACCATTCGAATTAAGTGGATCGGTTCGATTTGGTTATTTTTTTATTTTTGGTTCGGTTTTAGTTTAAATTTTTTAACTTATTTGATTTTTGGTGTATTCGGTTTGATTTGGTTATTCAACCGAATCGACCGATGAACACCCCTAACTTCAGGTTTTTCATTAGATGCCCATGTGCATTATCTATTAATTTTTTTCATCATTATGGAATCAGGATGATCTAGTCAATCATGCCAAATTTTATTATAAACTTTCGGTTTATAGTTAAATCAGCCTCAATCATATTTATAATGTGTAGTATAAACCGGGTGGAAAAATATAAATTTTTTTTAAGTAAACATTTCTTCCCAGAGATTATGTTTGTAACGTATAGGCATTTTTTATTTCTTTCACTCACATTTTCAATATGATATCCATTTATGCGAATATCTTTAAAACTTAATAAATTTTTGTGAGAGTTCGAGGAATATAGTGCATAATTTAAAATAACCTTTGTCCCTTTGATGAAATTAATATTGGCTCTTAAAGAGCATTCAACAAATTTTATGTTACCAATATCGTTGTAACATTTGTCTTACTCATTTCAGAGTAGTAGCCTTGGCGTCAATAAATACTGATAATATTTCATTTCTTTCTATTAAAACTTTCAATTTGATTTTCACTTCTGGTGATTATTATCATCAAATGATTTTTCCACTTCTGGTGGAAATCGCTTGCACATTCATTTAAATGCAACATAGTAATATAATTATATAAACTTTGACAAAGATTTACAGGATCTTTAATAGTCGACCATTCTAATTTCATTACACTTAACTCAAACATATTCAAGTATATGATAAATAAATAATTATAATATTTATTCACTTCATGTGGCTATTATTATCAAATTATTTTCCACTGAGAGTGGTTTACATTTATATCCATGACCACGAATATTTCTTTTTAGTCATGTTCATGATATAATAATATGCTATCACATACACTTCAAGGAATGTATTTGACCAATTAGGCATATTCATGACTTTTTAACAAAAGCTCTTATTTTTCTCAATAAAATGTAATAAATTAATTCTAATATTTCGAGAAACTTTTCCACATATAGTGCTGCTACCAGAGCATATGCTACTATGGGAGCATATTAAGAAAAATTCTTTCTTAATAAATGACATTATTTCCTTTTCAAATGAGCTTTTATTAAATATATATTTTTCAATTGGTCATACATTCCGAAGATCTACAGGATCTTGTATAGTCAAATATTCTGATGAATGCAGAGATAAATATGGCCTTTGTCTTTCGTTACATTGTAGCACCATTATTCAAAGATCTACATGATCTTGATATATTTATATTTTCTCCACTATATTCATATGGGAGTTAACACATGAGTAGGTAACACTAGGGGTGAGCAAATGCCAGTTCGGTCCAAAAACCAGATTGAATCGACTCGAACCAAAACCCGAATTAGTAAAAATATAAGAACCGAAACCAAAACGAATATAGTTCGGCTCGGTGTAAACCAAACCGAATATAATACTGTTCGGATTCAATTCGGTTTGGTTATAACCGAATTGCTCAAACTCTATAATTTATAAAATAATTTATAATTTTTTTTTTCATTTTAGGGTTATATAAGAGAGACTTAAAGTAATTTAGTCTTAATATGTGTTAAATTTGATAGTAATTAGACTTTAAAATTTATATTTACAATAATAAATATAAATATTGATACATAAAAGATATTAATTCAAGTAGTATGACATGCATATAATGAATTATTGAATGAGTCATATCCCTAGAGTTGTAAAGTAAAACAATTCTTTCTAAATTATAATTACTTAAGTTAAAATCTCATATTTGTTATTATTGTTTATTAATTAGTGTATTGTATATCGTCAATATGATTAGGATATTAGATTTAATATGAATATATATTAAAATATTATATTTATTAATTTATTCGGTTCGATTTTTGTTGAGAAAACCGAAACCGAATCGAAACCCAAATTTTAAGAATTTTAAAAATCAAAACCGAACTGAAATAAAATTGATTCAGTTCAGTTATTTTTATTCGGTTTCGGTTTGGATTTTGGTTCTGATTCGGCACACTCCTAGGTAACACCTAATTCATCGAAGTTGGTGTTACGGAAATGAGAGGTATAAAACTAAATTTATAAGATAGATTTAAATGAATAATATCAAGAATGCAATATAAGTGCATTTCTTAAATTTGACTATATAAAATAAATTCATTTTGACATACCACTTCGGGTGGCTATATAATTGTAAATTTAATCTTTGCACTTTCGGTGGTTATAATTATCATCAATTTCATTATCCACTTCGAGTGGCTATAATATCAAAGACGAATATTTATGCTATGACTTCCACAATATTAAAAACTATTATTGTAATATGATATCGTATTCACTTCAGGGAATATATTTGTTCCATTTGGACGCGATTCATAATTCTTATCAATAGCTCATAATTTTGTTCAAAGCAATAAATGTATTCATAATGAGAAACGTTTTCTTTTATAGTGCTACTACAGGAGCACAATATATTTATAAATAATTTTTTTCTTAATATATTCCCGTAAATGACTTTCTTTCTATTTAAAATGAGCCATTATTGATATGTTTTGCACATAGTGATACATTTATTTTCAACGATCTTCGAGATCTTTTGTAGTCAAATATATATAACATTTTCCTTGTTACACTATAACATCATTATGCAAAGATCTGCAATATCTTAATATATGTGTAAATATACAATACATACAGATTAATATTCACCCCCTCGACAAAATTTGATTCTTTCCAGTGAGACAATAACTACAAACTCATTAAGAGTTTACAACTTTACAATAATTACAAATATATTCTTCAGAAATATATACATCAAAATTATTTTATTATATCATTCATGTATACAATTGTATATATTCTTTAGGAATATACATACTAAAATTATTCTTTATATCATCTAGAGATATAATTATATATGTGTTTCATAAAAACAAATGAATTAAAATTATTCGTTTTATCCTTCAAGAATATAATTATATAAATGTTCTTCAGGAATATATAATTTAAAATTAGCACAAACAAATTACATAATAGAAAACAAGAATCAAATGATAGAAAAAAATCGATACCTTCAATAGGATCAATTGTAGAGACTAATCGTGTTGATAACGTGTTATAAAACTACTAGAATCACTATAAGATAATAACAATATAAGATAAAGAGAGAATAACAATATGATATTTTTATTGATTAATATGAAATGATACAAAGGGGATCTATCAATAATAGATATTTCAAGGCATATGAGTAATTACTATAATAAATAGGAGTGATTACAAGATTGAGTACCATAAAGAAATATTCTTAAATGTTAAATAAGAAGACTTGGTGTCCACACCAATTGATTTGACATCAAATAATTTAACATGTAGGACTTTAACATCGATTTATTATTTTTATAGTCCTCATCAACAATTATAAATGTCTACTTACACCAATTGAGTGTAGTCCAATTGTCATACCAATCAATGTAGATGAATTCTAGATTCAATACCTAGCCTCTACAAAAATGCATAATTATATATAAAAAAATAAGGCCTAATACATTTGGACCCTCCTATAGTTGTCCCTAAACCCCCCTCAGCCCCCTGAACTTACAAAAGTTTCACATAACTGTGAGCGGATGACGTTTCGGACGGACTGCGAAGCCGGGCCGGAGGACCGTTCCCCTGAAAATGATGGGTGATCGTGATGGTAATTGAAAATGGGTTTTGCATATTTTTAAAAGATACGAGATGAAAATCCTGTACTTAAAATAGAGTCTCCACTTGATCCAGCTCAACCGGGAAATTTTGGTACGATTTTCCCACCAGGTGGTATACCATACCTTAAGTAGAGATTCCAAGTTCGGATGATGTTATCTCTTTTACATTGACCTAGTTAAAAGTTTCATTCATTCTTAATCGGTTTTAATGCAACCTATTTAGTGTGTTTTCGATTTATTGTTATGTTAATGCGTCATCAAGCATTGAAAGCGGTATATAAGTAAATTATTACAGTCATCCAGCAATAAAAGCGAAAATTAAAAGAATAATTACAAGGCTTTCCAAATCTTATACATTTGTTTATACAATAAATAAAATACCGAAGGCCTAGATACATCTAACCTAAATCTACCTGCACAAAACGGTTAACACAGATACGGCACGTAGTACGTGGTATATCACATAACATGCATGATTAGTATACCAAACAAGACCCAAGTTAGCGTGAGCATGGGATATTTATTTTACAATTTTATGGACCCCGGTTGAATGGCTAAAATGGTGTTTGAACGGCGTTTGTGAGAAAATCATGTTTTATCCATATTTTAGACTCGATATGTTATTTTAACCGGATTATTAGTGAAAATGCCACATGTCATGGGGTGGGTACTATTTTCGGGGAGTTCTGGACTCCCGTTGTTGTACTATACATCCAAGCTTTGGAAATTAAACTAGGTTGAAAATGAAAACGAAAATAAACATGTTGTCTAGAACCTCATACCACCGGCGGCATCAATGATGCCGGTGGCAATTTCATTTACACAGGTAGGTAGAATGACATTTTGGGTACCATAAAGAAAGGGTTCCATAAGAAAATAGAGCCGTTGGGTGTTGGGAAATAATGAGCGGGAACATAAAACAGATCGGATCAAGTTTGAAGTAAACAAAACCTAAGGAAAACTTATCCGGATAACTAATATAACAGGACCTCTAAGTACAGCAAGACTTAAGTCATTATATCCGAACAACCAAGTTTTCATCAAGTCCAAGACAAGCTTTCAAGTACAGACTATTACCTAAGCATAAGTGGATTATCATCATGTTAGAGTTTGGAAAAGGAAACAAACTGCTAACTTTCTCACAACAGCATCTGGAAGACAGACTAATTGAAGCTACATCCGGATTGGGAAAATCTGAAGATATCTGGAAGATTCCATTTAAGACAAAGGGAATAAATTCAAAATAATTCCCTTCCCTCCATTTGGTCTTAGCTTCCATCAAATATCCCTTCCCAAGAATAGGACAAAAAGCTGACAGTAGAAAGAGAAAAAGGTAATAACCTTTTCAACCTAGACCAATGGGATTGGTGCGTGGAGCACACGGAATGGACCATTAGCTAAAAGTTGGCGCATCACAAAAGCCAAGGAAAACGATCACTGACAACTTTTCAGCCTCAATTCTAAGGATTCAAACGGATCAAAATTGAGTCTAACGGATTAATCAACGGCTCCGGAAGTACCACATACAACCTGATCAAGGGTGAAGATTTAATGCAAGCTTAATAACCCACAATGGCTACATTTATGATAGAAGCCTATAAAAGGGAAGCTTCACCAGATGAGAAGGTTGGCTGTTTGATTTACAAAAGCAAGTAACAAAGCACAAGCATTCAATCAGTTTACAATCCCTCCAAGAATCAATCAATTCCAAATCTGTTTTGAGGATTCCTAAATGAGTTATAAACTTATGGAAATCCAAAACCAAAACCTTTGTGAAAACAAGAGTGTAAGGATCTCTAACTTAGGTGAGTTATGAGATTGGGATACAACTTAAAGCTGGTGCTTTAAGTAGGAACTCCCTGTAGGACTCAGCTTAGATTCAGGGTAGAAGTCTAAGTGGTATATCCTACTAAAGACTAAAAGACTCAGCTATGAGTTGGTGCTTCTAGTAGTATATCCTACATCTAGAAAGGGTTACCATCCGGAGATAAGTTGTAAGGCTTGATTCCTATCAGTTCGAAAGGAATCCACTAGTGGAAAAGCTCGGAGGAAGGAAACTCCAGGGATTGGTGTAGGCAGGGCCGAACATGGATAAAATCCTTTGTGTTTGATTTCCTTAACTCTTTATTTATTGCATTATATTGTCATAACTGCATCATTCGGATCTATCATCTGCATCATAATCAAACATGCTACACTAAGACTTTTTAAAGTCTATTTATTCTATAAAAAAGGGTCATTCACCCCCCTCTAACCTTATAAAGACCCTCATAGGGACCAACAAGTGGTATCATAGCAAGTGCTCAAACTAGAGACTTAACAATCTCGAGCTAAAGGTCTACATATTTTGATTCAAAATCAAAATAAGTTTCCAAAACTCACAGCTTCTTCCGGAGGGTATGTCTATTACCCGTCCTCCACTCTTCACCGGTGAACACTACACGTTCTGAAAGAACCAGATGAAGAACTTCATCCAATCACAAAGCATGCAAGCATGGTTAGTTATTAAAGATGGCCCATATGAGCCTACTTGTGAAGTAGCGGGTATGACTACCCAAAATTCATCAAGTATGTAGGATGAGAATGATTTTAAAAAGTTGCATAAAAAGGAAAATGCTATTAACATGCTTCATTATGCCCTTAGAGCAACTGAATTTTGCAGGATATCTGGGTGTAAGACTGCAAAGGAAATTTGGGAAAAGCTGGAGGTAACCTATGAAGGAACTAACAAAGTAAGAGAAGCCAAGCTTGATCTACTCCAGCAAAAGCTTGAAACCTTTTAAATAGAGCTAAAAGAATCAATCAGTAGCATGAATACTAGATATACCAATCTAGTAAATGAGATGAAGAGGCTCGGAAAAGAAATCTCTGAAGTAGAAATGGTGAAAAAGGTGCTCCGGAGTCTCACCAAGGAATGGGATAACAAGAAGACTGCCATTAAGGAAGCTCATGACTTAAATTTCTATAGTTTTGATGAGCTCATTATTAATCTATTCACCCAAGAGCTATCCTTGGAGAGATATAACCAACAAGAAAAGAAGCCTGAGGAGAAGAAGAAAACCATTGCACCTAAGGCAGAATCCCCTGGATCAGCTTCATTCGGAGAAGAAGAGCAAATCACTGAATCACTAAGCACCAGAGATAAACTTGCTCTATTGACCAGAAAACTCAATAGATTCATACAAAAGAAAGATAGAAGGAAATCAAGAAAGTATGAATCCCAGAAATCAAAAGAAGGCATCTCCAGAAGAGACAACCTAGAAAGAATCCGGAAGAAAAGAAGGATCCGAAAAAAGAAGCTGCTTATTTTGAACGTGGAGATAAAGGCCATTTCAGAATAAAATGTCCCAAGCTTAAGAGAACCAAGAAGTTTAAAAAGAAGGCAATGGTGGCTACCTGGAGCAATAGTGAAGAAAGTAGCAGCTCATCGACAATAGAAGAAGAAGAGACTGCCAACTGTGCATTCATGGGACTGACTAATCCGAAAGCAGAGCAATCCGAAAGGAATGCCTCTAAGTAAGAAACAGTGCAAATCAAAGAATCAGAATCAGAAACAGCAAACACTGAGGTAAATTCTTGTTCTAATTCTGCTTCTAATTTTGACCTTGCTAGAGCTTTGTCTATTGTAATCAAGAGTGTAAAGAAGAATGCAAAAGCAATCAAGTCCCTCAAGAAAGTAGTGATGGAGTTAGCATAAGATGATAAAGTAATGGCACAAGACATCAATTTGGTTAGAGCAACCAAGCATATTGATGTTGTAGAAGAAAACTTCCTGAGGAATCAAGTCCATATCCTAAATGCAAATGTAATGGGACTAGATAGAGAAATCAATCTATTGAAGGAAGAGACCAGAGGCAAAAGCTCCAAGAAGAGATCATCATCTTCCCGATCAAAATAGATCCTAAAAGTCCCTTAATCAAAGGATGAAGGAGGTTAGCACGCAACCACAACCCCAAAGATATACTACTGCTCAAAAGGGAAAGGCTAAGGTGGCTTACGATCAACAACCTATCAAACAAAGAAGAAATTATGCAGCTGAAATTGCACCTCCAACCAGCTTTCGGATACACACCGGACCATCCACCAGTGTACAAGAAGCTAGATATAGAGGGAACTATTTTAAGGAAGATCTTGAAAAGATAAAAAAAAAGAAGCAGGAAAAGAATAGATCCATTGTAGGGTACAGGTTTTGTGGGAAAAATAATCATATTACTAAATTATGTAGATTGAAAAATGGTTATTATGATGTTAATCCTTGGCCTGAGATGGTTATTAACCCGAGAGGACCCAAATCTGATTGGGTACCCAAACCCACTTGATATTTTTTGCAGGTATACCTTAGATCCACAGTAGATCAACACATCTGGTATATTGATAGTGGATGCTCAAGGCATATGACAGGTGATGAGAAGGCCTTCATCACATTGACCCGGAAGAAGGGGGGCAAAGTAAGCTTTGGAGACAATCAAAAGGGACAGATCATTGGTCATGGAACCATTGTATCTGAGTTAAAGATAGAAGATGTCTTATTGGTTGATGGACTGAAATTCAACTTACTAAGTGTGGCCCAGCTCTGTGACAAAGGAAGAAAAGTCATATTTGATTCCGGAGGCTGCTCAATCTATGATAGTAAGTTCAACCAACTCATTCTTTATGCACCTAGAGTCAATAATATATATTCTATTAATATTAAAAATGAGAAAAAGAATATTTTCTTTTTGTCTAAAGAAGAAGAATCATGGCTATGACACCGGAGGTTGGGACATGTTAACATGAACCTCCTGTCCAAACTAGCCAAAAAGGAATTAGTTGTGGGTTTTCCTAAGGTTGCTTTTGATATGGATCTTTTATGCACTGCATGTCAATTAGGTAAACAATAGAAGAAAAGTTTCCCTTCCATCTCATACATTCCTTCCAAAGGAGTACTTGAGCTCCTACACATTGATCTCTTTGGTGCAATCAAACCCTTGAGTTTAGGTAGAAGAGAATACACCATGGTCATTATGGATGATTATTCTCGATATACCTGGGTTCTCTTGCTAGCAAGCAAGTATGAAGCCTTGGACCAATTCTCTAAAACATTCATCTGGATAGAAGTAGAACAGGGCATAAGCATTCCATGCATCTGTAGTGATAGTGGCGGAGAGTTCAAAAATAGGCAGCTTGCTAAATTTTGTGACTCCAATGGCATTAAGCATAACTTCTCTGCCCCTCACACTCCTCAACAGAATGGAGTTATTGAGAGAAAGAACAGGACTATAGTTGAGATGGTTAGAACAAAATGAAAATTGTTTGCCAAAATACTTCTGGGGAGAGGCCGTGGATACAGCATGTCATATTCTAAATAAAGCTCTCATTAGAAAGACCATAGAAAATACCCCATATGAAATCTGGAAGGGAAGAAAACATAAAATTGGGTATTTTAAAGCATTGGATGTAAATGCTACATCCTTAATGATAGAGAGCAACTAGGAAAATTTGATCCTAAATCTGATGAAGCAATTTTCCTTGTCTACCCAACACATAGTAAGGCTTACAGAGTCTTCAATAAATGAACCCAAACTGTGGTAGAGTCAATATATGTAGATTTCAATGAGACTAACCCTGCAGGTAAGAAATGTTACACTCAGGAAGATCTAGTTCCGGAAGTTGAAAACTCTAGAGAAAAGAAAGAAGTAGAGGTTCCTAATTCATTCCATATCAAGAAGTACAAAGAGGAAGATGAAGGAATATTTTTTGAACCATAAATACAACAAGTTAATCTCAATCCACAAGAGATTAACTTTAATGAAGGCCAAGAAGGAGTGGTTGAGGCTAAAGTGGAGCAAGTCCTAGTTCAATATGAAGGCCTACAAAGGGAGATATGGAAACACAAAGATCATTCCATTGATAATATTCTGGATGATGTTCAGAATCTAGTAAGAACCAGAGATCAGCTCAACAGGATGATGAGCCATGCTGCTTTTATCTCTCTCATTGAGCCAAAGAAATTTCAAGATATTGAAGGAGATGAAAGTTGGATGATGGTAATGCAGGAAGAGCTAGATCAATTAACTAGAAATGATGTATGGGATCTAGTGGCACCACCAAAGTGAAAGTCAATCATTGGTACCAAATGGGTATTACGGAACAAGCTTGATGAATCCGGAATTGTGGTAAGAAACAAAGCAAGATTGGTTGCCCAAGGCTATAGTCAACAGGAACGGATCAACTTTGAAGAAACCTTTGCCCCTATAGCAAGACTGGAAGTAATCTAGATTCTATATGCTTTTGTATCATTCATGGGGTTCACATTGTTCCAAATGGATGTAAAAGCTCATTTCTCAATGGAGTCATCCAGGAAGAAGTATATATGAAACAACCACCTGGATATGAAGACCCTAAGCATCCGGATCATGTCTATAAATTGAAGAAAGCTCTATATGGACTGAAGCAAGCACTAAGAGCCTGGTATGAGAGACTCACTACATTTCTCATATCCAAAGGGTACATCCGGGGTAAAGCAGATACAACACTTTTCATCAATTAGAAGAAGAATGATATTATTCTAGTCCAAATCTATGTGGATGATATCATATTTGGAGTAACTGACGAAAGGATGTGTGAGGAATTCAACTATTAAATGCAGAAGGAATTTGAGATGTCCATGATGGGAGAACTCAATTTCTTCATTGGTTTACAAATCAAGCAAAGTCCGGATGGGATTTTCACTAACCAATCAAAGTACACCAAGGAGATCTTGAAGAAGTTTGAAATGGACAAAAGCAAACCTATATCCACTCCAATGGGATCAGATACAGTCCTATCCAAGGATTGTAAAGGAGAAGATGTTGATTAAAAGCTCTACAGAGGAATGATTGGTTCACTTCTATACTTGACACCTAGCAGACCTGACATAAACTATACAGTTTGCTACTATGCAAGGTATCAAGCCAATCCTAAGGATTCTCATCTCAAGGCAGTAAAGAGGATTCTTAGATACCTCCCAGGAACCACTGAAGTTGGGTTATGGTATCCTAGTAATGGAGATTTCACACTCCAAGGGTTCAGTGATGCAGATTATGACAGAGACACTCTTGAGAGAAAGAGTACAATCGAAGGTTGCCATTTACTTGGAGATTGCTTAGTATCATGGTATAGCAAGAAGTAAACTTCAGTTGCTTTATCTACTACAGAAGTAGAATATATGGGAGCTGAAAGTTGTGTAGCTCAACTCCTTTTGTATCAAGCAACAACTAGAAGATTAGGGGTTCAATCCGGATGTGTGGATGTCATGTGTGACAACAAAAGCGCTATTGATGTGTCAAAAAATCATGTACTCCATAGAAGGATGAATCATGTAAACATACGGCATCATTTCATCAGGGATCATATGATGAAGAAGGATGTAGCATTGGTATACATTCCAACTAATGAGCAAAGAATAGATATCTATACTAAGCCACTGAGTAAAGATCAATTTAGGAAGCTAAGGGAGTCAATTAGAATGTCCAATCCAATTTAAAAATAATCTGAAAGAAAGCTTGAAATCCAAGTCGGATCCTTGGCAAGAAAAATTAATCAGGAAGGGAAGAAGCATTGGAGAGAAATCTATTCCGGAAGAAGCACCGCCATGTAAGAAGACAATAATGACATATGGTAGTAAAAGTGCATAAAGGTAATTGTCACTTTATGAATTTCAAATGTCTATTGGGGACACGTGTGGTAAATTTGATAGTTTATTTTTAAAATAAACCGTTCCCATTAAACTGAATTTACCTCTCTCTTAAAAATTCGGTTGCCATGTCATCAATCCAGCTACATTACCGGAGTTTGGATTACCAAACTATCCTCACTTTGAAAATTCTATATAAACCCCTCAAGATAACCATTCTTCCTTATGCCAGCAACTAAGTACTATTACTCTACAATTTTAAAAACCTAGAACCCTTACTTTCATTCAGACTCTTAAATGGCAGCAATCATGACTCCAAAAGGACCAGTAATGCTTCCAACCCAAAACATCTTTACAGAGTTTGATCTAAAAGGCAAGGATTTCAAGCCACTAAACCTAAAAATAACCATTCCTTTATCCCCACTGATTTTCTGGGCGACAACTTCCTCTTTGAAACCGATCCCTATTCCCGGCTATTTGAGGATCAACACCTAATAGATTTCCTAAAAGTAAACTGCCTAACTTACCCAGATTTGGTCAGGGAGTTCTATGATAACCTGTAAGCCAACAAAAAGTTTGATACCCTGTGAACTAAGGTTCAAGGGAAAGATATTACCATCACTTCAGATTTCTTCGAAAAATCACTAAATATGAAGAATAGCGGAGTTCTGATGAGGATAGATAGAGATGAGGCAAAGGTGAAGTATAATCCAAAGATGTGGCTTCCTAAGAGATATTTTGGGGACAAATTCTCAATGTAATGGCCCCAAATACCAAGATACCTTCAGCATATGCTAGCGAAGTTAGTCCTAATTCAGAAGGGCTCATTAACCACAATGTCTTCCTTCCAGCACTGGGCAGAGTGCAGAGAATTCAATATGCTAGTACTGATTATCCACTTCCTACAGCACCACTGGAATTCTCATGGCACTCTAATAACCCAGATTCTTCAAGCCAATAACATCAATTTCACCGGTTTTAATAGCATTAGTGGAAAGGCCATCCTCTAGAAGAATTTCCTGAATTTAAGATTCAATGAGACCTGGGATAAGGATAAAGCCAAGAGGCTAAGGGATGAGAAGAAAAATAAGACCCGGAAAGCTACCAATTCAGAAGCAAGTGGTCTAGTACCTAAGAAGGACAGAACATCCAAGCTTAAGACAAGGAAGGAATTAGCCTTGGTTCCAGTGGATGAAGAAGTAAACAAAGATAAGACGACCCTCTCGGAACGGCTAAACAAATCCCCATCCGAGCAGAAACCCAGAGGGAAGTTTATTAAGGCACCTACCAAGAAAGGGAAAAACATTATAATTCATGGAATTGAAATGCAGGATCAGCCTCCAGTTGTGGCTAAGGCAATAGAGGCCGAAAGGAAAAAGGCCAAAAGGACCTTAGAGGAAATGCAGGCTGATCTTGAGGAAGATGAGGAAATAAGGGATGAAGCCCCAGAACTAAAAAAAAATTCATCAAGCGAGGGCAAACATTTGATGAGGCAGTGGCTACCCAGGAGAAAAGGAAGAGAGATCCTAAAATAGTGATAAATGAAATCGGGTAGATATGGATGGCGAAAGCAGAATTGGCTAAGGCCAAAACTTCAAAAGGGAAGAATGTGCCCGGAGCTAATGAGGATATCCTTCCGGAGGATCCCCAATTTGAAGAGATGATGGCCCCTGTGGCAGATAATTACCGGATAAATAACCTAGCCATAGAGGGACCCGAAGGATCTTCTACTACACCTATTCTCATAGATCAAGCTGCTTTAGCTAAAATGTCCAAGATTCCAAATATACTTCCTTTAATTTATAAGCCACCATTGAACCTCTTCCGGAGAACTTGCTCATTCAGGAAGCTAAAACCCAAGCTAAATTAAGTCCTGTAAAGGCAATTATAGAGGGTATTGAGGACATTTCCAACACGCCTAGGGGAGTTATTAAAAGTCCCAAAAAGGCACTTGAAGGGGTGACAGAGGACATTTCCTGTCATTCGAGGGTTGAGGTGAAAGGAAGTGAAGTGAGAAATGAAGACTCAACCATTCAGATCAAATCACCAATTAATGAGGTAACTCCTACCATAGCTACATTGAAAATTAATGCTAACACTATTGTTGATTATGATTCAACAACAAAGGATAACTTAGCTATAGATCATCAAATTGTAGCTACGAAGCAAGTGCCTAACCCAGATCAAATTAATCTGGAGGATGGACAGGGTCTGGGATCCAAAGAGAAGGCTTCTAAAGCGGACTCTAAGGGTGAGGCCAGTCTAGGGGAACGGTCGGATGAAAGAAGGGAAGAAGAGGAGGATAGCTCAAGCTCTAAGAAAGGTAATGAGGAAGAAGATAATGAGCCCTCTGGAAATAGCTCTATTCCGGAGATAAAACCTCCAGCTCATTCGGAGATAAACCTCTTCAAGCAGCAAGCCCTATAAAAATCCAACCGGCAATACCAAATAAGCGAAAGTCTCTGCTACGCTTAAACTACTCCAAGAAGCTACTCTTAAAGAAAGTGAGGAAGGGTATGTAAAGCAGAGTCTCCGGAACATCTACAATTATTTACAGATAATTGAAAAATTGCTCCTAGATGAATTCTAGACTCTGGATTTGAAGGCTGAATTGGGGGAGATAAAAGGGAAAGAACAGAAGATTACAGAGAAAGTGGAAGATTTTCCCTCTCCAGGAACTATGGCAGAAGCATCCCTATCCCAAGTGAATCCAATCCTGAAGGAGATTAAGGAAAGCATCTCTTCAGCCAACCGGACTACAAATCAAGCCAACACTCTAGCGTCAAACAATTGTGGCCCAGTCTTAGATAAAATCACATCTTCTTCCTCTGAGCTCTTAATAGACATAAAAGAGTTCATAAATACCAAGTTTGAAAACTTGTCAAAATTCATTTCTGAGAAAGAGGACAAAATTGCTCTCCCGCGCTTAACTGAACAACAGCAGACCATTTTGGATAAATTGACAAAATTCTTTAACGATGTCCTATCTAAAGCGCTCACTGCTTATGCTGCCAATATACACAAGATGTATGTGGACAACTAAATGGCCAAGATGCAGTAATTGAGCGAGCCAAGGATGCTGTGTGCAAAGAAATCGCCATAGTAAATAGTAGCATTCATAATATCTGAAAAGGGATAAGTGAAGAAATAACCCTACTCCAAACTGGAATCAATAACCTCTCAGATCCTCCTCCGCTCCTGCAATTTCAGAGAGCCAACTCCTTCCAGTCTTCAGCAACTTGGTCCAAGCCATTGGAGACTCCAGCTTCTTTGGTCAGAAAGGAGTGATAACTCTCCTTAAGGTACTCTTCCCTTACTTTGATAAAAAGGATCAAGAGTTTGTCTTATGCATTCATCCGTCCATCAAAAAATCCTATGATCAATTGAAGAAGACAATACATCCCTACTATCTTACTCCTCCCGCTATTGACCACATCATTATTGAAAGAACAAAAGGTAATCCTGACTACTCAATTTACTCAATAGCCTGGGATAACATAACCTATATGGTGATTGATCCCCAAGCTGGTAACAAAAACGTGGAGATACGTCTACAAGGGGAAAGTATAAGCAAAGGAAAGGAAAAGGAAGGAGGACCATCCGAAGGGAATTAGACTAGCTATAACCTTGTAAAATTTTATTATAGCTAGATTCACTATTATATATTTCTGTAATTTGTAATCTGGAACTCCATTGATGTTAACTATTGTTAACAGCAGAGGTATATATAGTGAAACAATATAATTCTCAAAAAATTACTTCTAAAGTACAATATGTAATTGCACTAAAACAAACTTAGAAGCTAAGAATTGAAAAATGATGGGGGAGTTAGGATGCTAGAATTATGGGGGAGTAAAACCTGTAAATGACTAAGTATCAATCATCATACTTAGTTCATATATACTCCATTCCCTTGTTCTTAGGTTTTTATTTCCATCAAATGGGGGAGATTATTGGGAAACAATGATCCGAAACATAAAACAGACTGGATGAAGTTTGAAGTAAACAAAACCTAAGGAAAACTTATCCGGATAACTAAATATAACAGGACCTAAGTACAGTATGACTTAAGTCATTATATCCGAACAACCAAGTTTTCATCAAGTCCAAGACAAGCTTTCAAGTAAATACTATTACCTAAGCATAAGTGGATTAGCATCCGGTTAGAGTTTGGAAAGGAAACAAACTGCTAACTTTCTTACAACAACATCCAGAAGACAGACTAATTGAAGCTACATCCGGATTGGATAAATCTATAGATATCCGGAAGATTCCATTCAAGACAAAGGGATTAATTTTAAAATAATTCCCTTCCCTCCATTTGGTCTTAGCTATCATCAAATATTCGTTCCCAAGAAAAGGACAAAAAGCTGACAGTAGAAAGAGAAAAAGGTAATAACCTTTTTAACCTAGACCAATGGGAATGGTGCGTGGAGCACACAGAATGGACCACTGGCTAAAAGTTGGTGCATTACAAAAAGCCAAAGAAAACGATCACTGGCAACTTTTTAGCCTCAATCCCAAGGATTCAAATGGGACAAAATTGAGTCTAATGGATTAATCAACGGCTCTGGAAGCACCACATACAACCTGATCAAGGGTGAAGATTTAATGCAAGCTCAACAACCCACAATGACTACATTTATGATAGAAGCCTATAAAAGGGAAGTTTCACCAGATGAGAAGGTTGGTTGTTTGATTTACAAAAGCAAGTAGCAAAGCACAAGCATTCAATTAGTTTACAATCCCTCTAAGAATCAATCAATTCCAAATCTGTTGTAAGGATTCCTAAGTAAGTTATAAACATAAGGAAATCCAAAACCAAAACCTTTGTGAAAACAAGAGTGTAAGGATCTCCAACTTGGTTGAGTTGTGAGATTGGGATATAACTTAAAGTTGGTGCTTTAAGTGGGAACTCCCTGTAGGACTCAGCTTAGATTCGGGGTACAAGTCTAAGTGGTATATCCTACTAAAGACTAAAGGACTCAGCTAGGAGTTGGTGCTTTTAGTAGTATATCTTACATCTGGAAAGGGTTACCAGCCAGAGATAAGTTATAAGGCTTGATTCCTGCCAGTTGGAAAGGAATCCACTGGTGGAAAAGCTCAGAGGAAGGAAACTCCGGGGACTAGAGTAGGCGGGGCCGAACCAAGATAAATCCTTTGTGTTTGATTTCCTTAACTCTTTATTTATTGCATTATATTGTCATAACTGCATCATCCAGATCTATCATTTAGATCATAATCGAACATGCTACACTAAGACTTTTTAAAATTTATTCCACAAAAAAGGGTCATTCACCCCCCCTCTGACCTTATAAAGACCCTCACAGGGACCAATATTGGGGACAAAGGAAGCCTCTGGCAACTTCATTTTCTTGCAGCAACAGTAGGTAATGGTTGAAAAGTGACCGACAACCCAAAACGAAGCACAAAACAGCAAACTAACACAACAAAAAACTAAAATGAAAGCCAAAGAGCTATGAGACTCAGAATTTTTACCTCAGGGCCGTGAATCCACCTCTTCGTGATCCAAATGACACCTTCAAGGAGCTCAAATGATGATTTGGGTAGTGAATGAGGGATTTTTAGTCTCTAAATCCTATTATGGTAATTTTAAACCTAAAATCTACTTAGATAACAGAGAGTTCAGTGAAGAAAAGCCAAGAAAAGATGGATTAACTCCCCTTTTCTTACCTTTTCTATACCTTATCCCAATAAAAATAACTAGAACTTGCTAAAATCTTTCTAAGATTTCAAGAAAGGAGAGTCCAACCATTTTTCAGCTGAAAATGGCTCCTTATATAGGTTAAAATCCGGAGAAAATTGACTTTAATCAATTATCCGACGGGTATCGAGCAAGCATGGCAAAAGGTTATCTGTTGTAAAAACAATTACGCCGGCGGTATGGATTGTTGGAAACAATGATCTGGAACAACAAATAATCCGGATCAGGTTTGAAGTAAACAAAACACCTAAGTATAAAAAGACCTAAGTCACTGCATTCGAACATATATCCAAGACATCTAAAGTCCAAGACAAGTGAAGATATTTACCTAAGCATAAATGGAACCATTAAAGTTTGAATAGGAAATAAACTTTGAACCGTCCAAAACAGCATCCGAAAGAACTGATTGTACAAGCATCCGGAAGAAGATAAATCCGGAGATATTAAGTCTAAAGACATCCAGAAGACTTAAATATCAAGACAAAGGGAATAATTCAAAGTATAAAATTCCCTCCATTTCTTTGGTCTCCAAGTTAAAGATCGTTTACCCTAAAGTAAGAAGAAAATGATGGCTAGCACTTTTCAGAGAAAGACAAAGGACTAACATAGGAAAGAGAAAAAGGTAACAACCTTTTTCACCTAGACCAATAAGACGGCATGTGGAACTCACACTAAAAAGGTAGTGGCATAAAATTTGTTGAGTCACTAAAATACAAGAAAAACGATCACTGACAACTTTTTAGATCAACGGGTTAAAATCCCTATCTAACGGATTGATCAATGATTCTGGAAGTGCCACCTATTACCAGATCAATGGTGAAGATTTGATTATAGCTCATCAACCCACAACGGCTACATTTATGATGGAAGCCTATAAAAGGGAAGCTTCACAAGTTGAGATGGTGCTGGTTGATTTCAAGAAAGCATATACAAGAGAATTCACTAGAAAGCAATCAGTTTACAAATCCCTCTAAGAACCAAACCATTCAAAATCTCTTTTTGTAAGGATTCCCAAGTGAAGTTATAAACTTGAGGAAGTCCAAAACCAAAACCTTTGAGAAAACAAAGTGTAAAGAATCTCATACTTGGGTGAGTAGTGAGATTGGGATATAGCTTGAACTAGGTGCTTTGAGTGGGATCTCCCTGTACTACTCAGCATAGGTTTGGGTAGAATTCTAAGTGGTATATCCTACTAAAGCTGAAAGGACTCAGCTAGGAATTGGGATTTCTTGTGGTATATCCTACATTCGGAAGGGGCTACCATCCGGAGACAAGTTGTAAGCTTGATTCCTGCCAGTTTGAAAGGAATCCACTTATGGAAAAGCTCGTAGAAAGAAAACTCTGGGGACTATAGTAGGCGGGGCTGAACCAGGATAAAATACTTAGGTTTTAATTTCTAACTCTTTATTTATTTGCATTACTATTTTTATAACTACATCATTCGGATCCATCATCTGGATCATATTCAAAAACGCTACACAAGGACTTTTCAAAGTCTGTTTATTCTGTGAAAAAGAGTCATTCACCCCCTCTAACCTTATTTAGACCCTCACATAGACCAACAAGTGGTATCAGAGCCAGTGCTCAAACTAGAGATCTAACAATCTCGAGCTAAAGGTCCATATATTTTGATTCAAGAATCAAAATGAGTTTCCAAAAGTCACAACTCCTTCCGGAGGGTATTTCTATTACCCATTCTTCACTCTTCACCAGTGAATGCTATACATTCTAGAAAAACTGGATGAAGAATTTCATTCAGACTCAAAGCATGATGGCATGGATGGCCATTAAAGATGGTCTGGATGGCCATTAAAGATGGTCCATATAAGTCTACTCATGAAAATGATTATAAGAGATTGCTTGAAAATGCAAATGCTATTAACATGCTTCATTGTGCTCTTAGTGTAGCTAAATTCAATAGGATATCAGGATACGAGACTACACAAGAGATTTGGCAGAAACTTAAAGTGACCAACGAATGAACAAATGAGGTCAAGAAAGCCAAGATAGATCTACTTCAGTAAAAGCTTAAATCTTTCAAGATGGAGCCCAAAGAATCTATTAGTAGTATGAACACTAAATACACCAATCTAGTGAATGAGATGAAGAGGTTGGGAAAGGAGATCTCAAAAGTAGATATGGTCAAGAAGGTGCTCCGCAGTCTTACCAAAGAATGGGATAACAAAAAGACTACCATTGTGGAAGCTCATGATTTAAATTTCTACAACTATGATGAGCTCATTGGTAATCTCTTGACTTAAGAGCTATCCCTAGACAGATATAGCCAAAAAGAGAAAAACTGAAGAAAAGAAAAAAGCCATTGCACTTAAGGTAGACTCTGTCGGACCAGCTTCTTTCGGATCAGAATAGCAGCCAAAAGAATTGAAGTACAGTGAAGAAGATATGGCTATGCTAGCCAAGAACTTTGACAAATTCCTAAAGAAAAAGGATAGAAGGAGATCCAGAAGATTTGAATCAAGAAGGCCTAAAGAAGGTACATCAAGAAGGGATAAGCCAAGAACGGCTCCAGAAGAAAAGAAAGATCTGGGAAAGGATGATGCCTGCTTTGAATGTGGGGAAAAGGGGCACTTCAGAACCAAATGTCCCAAGCTGAGAAAGGAAAAGAAGTATAAGAAGAAAACTATGGTAGCCACATGGAGTAATAGTGAAGAAAGCAGCAGTTCATCTTCAATAGAAGAATAAGAGGCTGCTCCTTGTGCATTCATGGCACTGACGGATCCGAAAGCATAGCAATTCGAAAGAAATTCTTCTAAGCAGGACACTAAGAAAATTAGGGATTTAGAATAAAAAACAACAAATACTTAGGTAAACTCTTATTCTAATTCTGTTCCTAACATTGATCTTGCTAGAGCTTTAAAGGTGGTAATTCACAATGTGAGAAAGAACACTAAAGCCATAACATCCATACAATGACAAATTCTAGAATTGGCTGAAGATGCTGAAGCAATGTCATAAGAAATCAAATTGATGAAAACCACAAAGCATATGGATATGGTGGAAGAAAACTTCCTGAGAAGTCAAGTTCACATCTTAAGTGCTAACCTAAAAGGGTTAGATAGGGAGCTAACTCTGATGAAGGAAGCATCCATAAGGAGATCAAGTCCTTCACAACCAAGAAGGAATACAAGGCAAGCTACATCAAAAAATCAACATCAAGCTGCCAAGAGAAATCCAAAGCCTTCTAACCAAAAGGAGAAGGAGGTTAGCAGGCAACCTCAAGCTCAAAGATACACTGCAGGGAACTATAGGAAGGATGATCTTGAGAAGATCGAGAAGAAGCAAGAGTAGAACAGACCTATCTCAGGGTGCAGGTTTTATGCCAAAAACAACCATGTTACTAAATTATGTAGATTAAAAAATGGTTATTATGATATTTATCCTTGGCCTAAAATGGTTGATAACCCGAGAGGACCCAAATCTGATTAGATACCCAAACCTATTTGATTTATTTTATAGGTATGCCTTAGATCCATAGAAGATCAACACACATGGTACATTGATACTGGATGCTTAAGGCACATGACAGGTGATGAGAAGGCCTTCATCACTTTAATCCGGAAGAGAGGAGGCAAAGCAAGCTTGGAGAAAATCAAAAGGGATAGATCATTGGGCATGGAACTAGTGGATCTGAAACACAAATAGAAGATGTCTCTCTAGTTGATGGATTAAAGTTCAACTTACTCAGTGTAGCACAACTCTGTAATATAGGAATAAAAGTTACCTTTGACTCCAGAGGATGCTCAATCTATGATAGTAAGTCTAATCAACTCATTCTTCATTCACGTAGAGTAAATAATGTTTATTATGTTAACGTTAAAAATGATGAAAGGAATATATGCTTGGTGTCTAAAGAAGAAGAATCATGGCTATGGCACTGGAGGTTTGGACATGTTAGCATGAACCTCTTGTCTAAACTAGCCAAAAAGGAATTGGTAGTGGGTTTGCTTAAGGTTGCTTTTGATAAGGATCTTCTATGCACTGTATGTCAATTAGGTAAACAGTATAAGAAAAGTTTCCCTTCCATCTCCTACATTCCTTCCAAAAGAGTTCTTGAACTCTTGCATATTGATCTCTTTAGTCCAATCAAACCATTAAGTTTAGGTAGAAGAGAATACACCATGGTCATAGTGGATGATTATTCTCGTTATACCTGGGTAGCTTTGCTAGCTAGAAAAGATGAAGCTTTTGACCACTTCTCAAAAATATTCATCCAGATAGAAGTAGAATAGGGCATAAGCATTGCACGCATCCGGAGTGATAATGGTAGTGAGTTAAAAAATAAGCAATTTGCTGAATTTTGTGACTCCAAGGGGATTAAACATATTTCTCTATCCCTCATACTCCTCAACAAAATGGAGTTATTGGGAGGAAAAATAGAACCTTAGTATAGATGGCAAGAATAATGCTAAGTGAGAATTGTTTGCCAAAGTATTTCTGGGGTGAGGCCGTAAACACAGCATGCTACATTCCGAATAGAGCTCTCATTAGAAAGAGCTTAGAAAAGACCCCCTACGAAATCTGGAAGGGAAGGAAACCCAAAATTGGCTACTTCAAGGCATTTGGATGTAATTGCTACATCCTAAATGATAGAGAGCAACTAGGAAAATTTGATCCCAAGTCTGATGAAGCGATTTTCCTTGGCTACTCAACATATATTATGGCTTATAGAGTCTTTAACAAATGAACCCAAACTATGGAAGAGTCTATACATGTAGATTTTGATGAGACTAACCAAGCAGGAAAAAGAAGTTCCACTCTGGAAGATCCAATTCCGGAAGCTGAAAACTCTGGAGAAGAGAAGGAAGCCAAAGTTCCTGATTCCTTCAAAATCAAGAAGTATAAAGAAGAAGATGAAGGAATATCTTTTAATGCAGAAGTACCACAAGTTAATCTCAATCCACGTGAGATAAACTTCAATGATGGTCAAGAAGAGGAAGCTAAGGCAGAAGTGGAACAAGTTCCAGTCCAACATGAAGATCTACCAAGGGAAGTTCGGACTCATAGAGATCATCCAGTTGAAGCAATTTTAGACAATGTACAAAATCCAGTAAGAACCAGAGGTCAACTTAACCGGATGATGAGCCATGCTGCCTTTATCTCTCTTATTGAGCCAAAGAAATTTCAAGATGCAGTAAGAGATAAAAGCTGGATGATGGCCATGCAAGAAGAACTAGATCAATTCACCAGGAATGATGTATGGGATCTAGTGACACCTCCAAAAGGAAAGTCAATCATTGGCACCAAATGGGTATTCGAGAACAAGTTAGATGAATCAGGAGTAGTGGTGAGAAATAAGGCAAGATTGGTTGCCCAAGGCTACAATCAACAGGAAGGGATTGACTTTGAAGAAACATTTACCCCTATAGCAAGACTGGAAGCAATCCAGATTCTATGTTCTTTAGCATCATTCATGGGATTTACACTATTCCAAATGGATGTCAAAAGTGCATTCCTTAATGAAGTTATCCAGGAAGAAGTTTATGTGAAGCAGCCACCTGGATTTAAAGACCCAGATCATCCGAATCATGTATACAAACTGAAGAAGACCCTTTATAGATTAAAGCAAGCACCAAGAGCTCGGTATGAGAGACTCACTACATTTCTCATATCCAAAGGATATATCCGGGGCAAAGCAGATATAACTCTCTTCATCAAGAAGAAGAAGGATGATATTATTCTAGTTCAAATCTATATTTATGACATCATCTTTGGAGCAATAGATGAAAACATGTGTGAAGAATTTAGCTCTGAAATGCAGAAGGAGTTTGAGATGTTCATGATGGGAGAACTTAATTTCTTCCTTAGGTTGCAGATTAAGCAGAATTCGGATGGGATTTTCATCAACCAATCCAAGTATACCAAGGAGATTCTCAAGAAGTTTGAAATGGACAAAAGCAAGCCAATGTCCACTCCAATAGGTTCTGATGCAGTCCTATCCAAGGATTATGAAGGAGAAGAGGTTGATCAAAAGCTATATAGAGGAATGATTGGATCACTTATATACTTGACAACTAGCAGACCTGACATACACTATACAATTTACTACTGTGCAAGATATCAAGCTAATCCTAAGGATTCACATCTAAAGGAAGTAAAGAGGATCCTTATATATCTCCTAGGAACATCTGAAGTTAGGTTATAGTATCCTAGTAATGGAGAATTCACACTCCAAGGCTTCACTAATGTAGGTTATGGCAGAGATACTCTTGAGAGAAAGAGTACATCCGGAGGCTATCACTTCCTTGCAGATTGCTTGGTGTCATGGTATAGCAAGAAGCAAACTTTTATTGCCTTATCAACCATAGAAGCAGAATACATGGTAGTAGGAAGTTGTGTAGCTCAACTCTTATGGATCAAGCAACAACCAGAAGATTATGGAGTCCAATCCGGATGTGTGGATGTAATGTGTGACAATAAAAGAGCCATTAATGTGTCAAAAAATCTAGTACTCCATAGTAGCATAAAGCATGTTAACATCAGGCATCATTTCATCCGGGATCATGTAATGAAGAAGGATGTTGTATTGGTATACATACCAACCAATGAGTAAAGGGCATATATCTTTACTAAGCCATTAAGTAAAGATCAATTCAACAAGCTAAGGGAGTCAATTGGAATGTCAAATCCAGTTTAAGGCCAATCCGGAAGACATTGTTTTTGAAGTCCTATGAGTCAAGGAATCTGAAAACTAATAAGAAATTATGTTGACTCTAGATCCGGATCGAAGACCGCCAGCTCAGCAGACAGAAAGGACACATGGCAGTAAAAGCGCTAAAAAGTAACTATTCTATTTTTATGAATTTCAAACGTCTATTGGGAGTTACATGTGCGGTAAATTCAACAGCTATTTTAAAAAATAAACCTAAAACCCTCTAACTCTTTAGTTCCATAGACTACTTGGGTGACAACTTCTTGTTTGAAATAGACCCTTACCCCAAGCTGATTGAGGATCAACATTTGTGTGACTTCCTCAAGATCAATTGCCATACCTATCTGAATTTGGTGCAGAAATTTTACAACAATCTGAGAGTTCATTCCTACTATGATGCTCTCAGAACAAAGGTGCAAGGAAAAGAAATCACCATCACGCCTGAATTGTTTGCAAATAAAGTATGACTCCAAGATGTGGCTGCATTCTAACTATTTTGGAGACAATTTCTCTACATATTTCCTAAAAGTACCTAGATTCCTTCAACATGCTCTGGCAAAACTAATCTTGATCCCGAAGGGCCTCTGACCATCATCTCATCCTTCTAGTATTGCGTACTACAACATTAGGTGGAAAACAGGGTGATAAACATGTCGGTGCTGATCATCCATTATCTCAGGCAGCACAGAAATTCACACGGTGCCTTAATCACCAGAATCCTTACAGCAAGTGAGGTAAATGTCTCCAGATTCCACGCTATCAATGGAAATAAAATTCTGGAAAAGAATTTTAAGAAGCTATTCTTCGGAGAAAAATGGAATGAAGAAAAAGCCAAGAAGTTGAGGGATGAGAAGACGACAAGGGCTAGGAAGGCAGTGGATTCGGTTGAAGAGGCTCTAGTTCCGAAGAAAGCTAGAACCACCAAACCTAAAACCAAATAGTAGCAAGCTTTAGTTTCGGTGGAGGAAGTTGATGAGGACACTCAAACCCTCACTCAACTACTGCAGAAAAGCCCTGAAAAGCCTAAGCCATATGGGAGACTAATAAAAGTAGTAGACCAGAAAAGGAAAGCTGCAAAAATCCCAGAAGTTGTTGTTAAGGATATGGAAATAGAGGATAAGGCTCCAGTGCTCAAGAGAAAGTAGTTCACTCAAAAGGGTTGCACATTTGATGAGGCATTTGCAGCCTAAAAGAGCAAAATCGAGAAGCCTGCGGGCATTATAATTGATAAGGAAGCAGCAAAAAGGGCTAAGGAAGCCGAATTAGCCAAGTCCAAGAGAACAAAGGGGAAGAATGTGCCCAGATCTACTGAGGAGGTCACTCTAGATGACCCTCAATATGAAATCATAAGAGAAGCTATGAAGGATAATGACAAGATCAACAAGCTCAGAACAGAAGGACCCGGAGGTTCTTCTGGCGCACAAGCCATACTTGTTAATCTGGTAGATATGGAAACTCTAGCCCAGGATCCGAAAGCTGACCTATTTACTTTTGTACCTAGAACTAGACCACTTCTAGAGAACTTACTAAATCCAAAAGATGAAGCCATAAATAAAGAAAGGCCTGAAGAGGCTCATGAAGAGGGTATTGAGGACATTACCAACAAGCCTGAGGGAGCAGTTAAAATTCCTAAAAAGGTAAATGTATGGATGACTGAGGACATTTCCAGTCATCCAGAGGTTATAGAGGAGGAAGAAGGAGTGGCTTAGAATGATTCAGAAGCACCAGCAACTGAGGTAATTCCTGACAGAGTCTTATTTAATATTAATGCTAATGTCACTGCTGTTGTTAAAACAACAGATGATGAAGAGCCCAACTTAGATACACACACTCCAAGTGTATCTAAGGAATAAGAGTCCAACCTGAAAGACATCATTCTAGAGGAGGGACATAGTCTGAGACCCAACGAGAATGCTCCTACAGTGGACTCAAAGGGCGATGCTAGTTTGGGGGAATGGTTGGAAGAGAAGAAAGGAGAAGAAGAAGAGGAATCCAATGAAGAATCATCCGGATTAGATGAGACCAGAAGTAGCTCCAGATCTGAATCCCCTCCTCTTGCTAGCCCAATCAGAATTCCAACTACTAGCCAAAATCAAGCTAGAGCCAAAAAGATAACAACAGCGCTAAAAATCCTACAAGAGGCTACCCATGGGGAGCATGAGGAAAGCTATACAAAACAAAGTCTCCGGAACATCTTTAAGCATCTCAAATCTATAGAGCAAGTATTTATTCAACAATTCCCACCTCTGGATTTGAAGACTGAAATTAGGGAGTTAAAAGGGTGCATAAAGAAAATTAAATAGAAAGTGAACGATTTTCCCACTGCCGACTTAGTGGCTGAAGTATCACTTACAAAAGTCACTCGAGTGCTAATTGAGCTGAAAGCAAGTGTAGCAACAGCAAACCGCTCTACTGATTAGGCTAACGCTAGAGCCACAAACAACTACGCTACTATATTGGACAAGATCACCACCTCCTCCTCTGAATTGTCCACTAAAATAAAAGAGTACCTGGACTCCAAGTTTGAAAACTTATCAAAATTTATCGCTAAAAAAGAAAAGAAGTCTGCTCCCCCCAGCCTCAATGAAAACCAACAAATTATATCGAATAAGGTCACAAAGTTCATTGAGGATGACCTGCCCAAGCTGTTTGCAAAGTAGATGGAAAACATTGCACAAGAGGTAGCAGGCCAAATGAATGGGCAAGATACAGTCATAAATAATGCCAAGGAGGAACTTCATAAGGACATTATGGCTGTCAATAATAGTGTTCACAACTGCCGGAGAGACATTGGTAAAGAATTTGAGAACTTAGCATCCGACTTGTCTAATCTATCCATTTTCGGATCTTCCAAACCTTTTGTACCAGAAAGTCAGCTCATCCTAGTGCTTCAAGACCTTATCCAACACATTGGGGATACTGCCTTCTTCGGACACAAAGGTATTGCCACACTCTTAAAAGCTCTCTTCCCCTACTTTGATGAGAAGGATCATGAATATGTCCTCCAAATGTATCCTTATCTCACAAATTCCTATACTCAACTCTGAAAGGTGTTTCGGCCCATACATCTAGCTCCTGCCACAGTCAATACAATTATTGAGCACAGAAAAGAAGGTAATTTAGATTAGTCCATTTACTCCAAGGCATAGCAAGAAGTTGGGATGGAAGAACCTACATGGTTATTGACCCCCAAGCTGATGCAAACAAAAAGGGTGAGAAGAAAAAGAGGGAAGATAGTATTGAAGCACAAGGCAAAGGCAAGGAAAAGAAGAGAGAAGCATCTGCACCCATGAAGAGATCATTTTGTAATAGTTAGCTATAAAATGTACAATCTGTAATAGCTAGCTTCATTTTTTTCACTTATATATTTCTGTATCTGTAATTCCAAAACTTTATTGATGTTAACTATTGTCTATAGTAGAAGTATATATAGTGAAAATCTATTATAAAAATTACTTCTAAAGTACAATCTGTAATTATACTACAAAAACATTAGAAGCTAGAATTGAAAAATATTGGGGGAGTTAGGGATGCTAAAATTATGGGGGAGTAAAAAATTTGTAAATGACTAAGTATCAAGAATCATACTTAGATCATAAAACCCTCTTTCCTTATGCTTAGATGTCTTAGGTTTTTGTTTCCATCAAATGGGGGAGTTTGTTGGAAACAATGATCCGGATTAACAAATAATCTGGATCAGGTTTGAAGTAAACAAAACACCTAAGTACAAAAAAACCTAAGTCACTACATCCAGACATATATCCAAGACATCCGAAGTCTAAGACAAGTGAAGACAATTACCTAAGCATAAATGGAAGCATCCGGTTAAAGTTTGAAAAGGACACAAACTTTGAACCGCCCAAAACAGCATCTGGAAGAACTGATTGAACAACCATCCGAAAGAAGACAAATCCAGAGTTATTAAGTCTAAAGACATCCGGAAGACTTAAATATCAAGACAAAGGGAATAATTCAAAGTATAAAATTCCCTCCATTCTTTTGGTCTACAAGTCAAAGATCCTTTCCCCTAAAGCAAGATAAAAATGACAGGTAGCACTTTTCAAAGAAAGGACAAAGGACTGACATAGGAAAGAGAAAAGGTAACAACCTTTTTTACCTAGACCAATAAGAAGGCGCGTGGAACTCACACCAAAAAGGTATTGGTATAAAAGTTGGTGAGTAACTAAAATACAAGGAAAATGATCACTAACAACTTTTCAGCCTCAATCCTAAGGATTCAAATGGGTTAAAATCTCTATCTAATGGATTGATCAACGGTTCCGGAAGCACCACCTATTACCTGATCAACGATGAAGATTTGATTATAGCTCACCAACCCACAACGGCTACATTTATGATGGAAGCCTATAAAAGGGAAGCTTCACAAGTTGAGAAGGTGCTAGTTGATTTCAAGAAAGCATATACAAGAGAATTTGCTAGAAAGTAATCAGTTTATAAATCCCTCCAAGAACCAAACCATTCAAAATCTATTTGTAAGGATTCCCAAGTGAAGTTATAAACTTGAGGAAGTCCAAAACCAAAACCTTTGGGAAAATAAAGTGTAAAGAATCTAATACTTGGGTGAGTAGTGAGATTGGGATATAGCTTGAAGTAGGTGCTTTGAGTGGGATCTCCCAGTAGGACTCAGCATAGGTTTGGGTAGAAATCTAAGTGGTATATCCTACTAAAGACAAAAAAGACTCTGCTAGGAATTGGGATTTCTAGTGGTATATCCTACATCAGGAAGGGGGTACCATCCAGAGACAAGTTGTAAGGCTTGATTCTTGCCAGTTTGAAAGGAATCCACTAGTGGAAAAGCTTGGAGGAAGGAAACTCCGGGGACTGGAGTAGGCTGGGCCAGACCAGGATAAAATACTTGTTTTTGAATTTCTAACTCTTTATTTATTTGCATTACTATTGTCATAACTACATCATCCGGATCCATCCTCCGATTCATATTCAAAATGCTACACAAAGACTTTTTAAAGTCTGTTTATTCCACAAAAAGGGGTCATTTATCCCCCTCTGACCTTATGTAGACCCTCACAGGGACCAACATAGATGATACCACCAACGCTATTGCTGAAGCCGCTGGTGGCTTCAACTTCTGCCAGGTCTGAAAAGTAAGCATAACCTAGCCTACAAAGGTGGAAAGGTGCCATAATCCGCCTAAAAAGTTGTTTTAGCGGGATTTTTGGGTGATTAGGGTTATTTTTGAATTTTTTAGGGTATTTTGGACTAAATTATTTTTTGGGTGCAAATCATTGGTTCGAGCTCCCACCGAACGCGTTATCGGACACCCCGAACTCAATTTTTCCAAAAATAAAATTCGTAAAAAATTTTATCGGTAAAGATTTTTTTTAATGAGGAATAAAATCAAATATACGTCATCATCATCTTGCGAGAGGAACTATAAAATCCCGTGCTCACAGGCTGCCCCTCAGGTTATCACTGCTGCCACAAGTTAGTATGATCGTACGAAAAGAGCAAGGGGTTACAAATTGTACCTGACAAGTAGTGTACCAGACCCAAAGGATGAAAAGATTCTGATTCCGTTAGGATCTCCATTTGGCGTTCGATGGGCTAGACCCGAAGGATGACAAGATTTGGGTTCCATCAGGACCTTCATTTGGTGTTTGTTGCCACTATAAGCGGGCTTGGGCTTTAAGGTTTACCAAGATCGGGCTTGGGCTCTTCAGGTTTACCAAGAGTGGGCTTGGGCTTTTTCAGGTTTTCAAGAGTGGGCTTAGGCTTTTCAGGTTTGCCAAGAGCGGGCTTGGGCTTTTCAAGTTTTCCAAGAGCAGGCTTTGGGCTTTTCAGGTTTGCCAAGAGTAGGCTTGGGCTTTTCAGGTTTGCCAAGCACGGGCTTGGGGCTTTCCGGTTTGTCAAGCGCTGGCTTGGGCTTTTCAGGTTTGTCAGGAGTGGGCTTGGGCTTTTAAGGTTTTGAGATTATGGAGCATCATTCTTGTGTGAGAAACAAGATAAAAATGGATTTAGTTAAGGCCTAAGTGATGTTTTTAGTGCTTGATCGATTTTGTAAAATAAAAAATATTTTTTCCCCTTCGATCAATAGTAAAAATGCGATAATTAAGAATACAAGGGTTTCTGATGTCCTAGAATGTCGAGGGCTTGAGTCGAGATTCCATCGAATTGTTGAAAAGGCCTCTAAAGTAGCCTTGGAGGATTTAGATGCCGCTAGCCGCTTGGATGATACCACTGGCAGTACGGAGTGCCACGAGGCACCTTTGATTGGCCAAAGAAATTTAAAAATGCCTCTAATGAGGGTGAAGCTGCTGGCGGCTTGGTTGATACCGCCGGTGACTTGAGTTGATACAGCCGGCGGCTTGGAGTTACAGTTTTAGACTTTTCAATTTCCATGCGAGTGTGTAATGCGAATTAAAACACTCTTTATTTCCTGTTTGGACGGTAGAAACTGATTCCACCTCCTCTTCTTCCTTTCAAAATCCATATATTCCCCTTTCCTCTAATTAATAATGTTAAAGAAGGTATTCGACAAAAATCTACAAGCATGAGACCTGAAGATCTACCCGCTTCATCTATCGAAGGGGTAAAAGTTTGCCCGATGTATTTAGCTTATGGTTTGAAGAAAACCGACAAGATGTACAGCTATGGGATTATTTCTCCCATAATGAATCTAACCCCCGAGAAGGAGAAACACTTCTCCTACGTCTAGGTAATCCTACAAAACCTGAATCTCTTTATTTTGTTAAGTTTTGATTTCAGCCTTGGACTCAAAATTTGCCATGATAGGGGTTATAAACACAAAATTGGAAGTATACAAACTAAAATTGCATGTTATAGGGTCAATTTTTACTGATTTTATGCTTCAGGTTTGATTATTTCCATTTTTGGTGAATTGGTGTGATTTTGGGCAAATCTGCGATTTTATCCGCAGAGTTGATGCCACTAGCGGCTTCGTTCATGTCGCCAGCAGCTTTGGCCTTCTGGAAAGGCCTAAAAACTCTCAATATTGCTGCATCTTACAACGATATCGTCGGCGACATCATCCATACCTCCAGCGGTGTGGCTGATATCGCTGGCGGTATCACTGCTCCAGCAGCGATGTCGGCCAGTTCCAGCAGTTATAGGAATATGAATAAAAACTGACTACTTATCTACTTCTGTTGATTCTATTTTGCAGCTGCATGAGCTTACGTGCACATGGGGCATAAAGACCATTGGAGAATGGTGGACCCATATCGATGAGAAGGACCCTGCAATTAGAAACGCCATAGATGCTACCAGCTTTGGGGACTTGGCAAGGATTCTGCCCAATAGGATGCCAAAACTCTCTTATTGGGCCCTAACAGCACTAGCTGAGAAGTGGTCGGAGACCTCTCACACTTTCCATCTCACTTTTGATGAGATGACCATCACTTCCTCTAATGTGGTGGCAACGACTAGGCTGTCTTGGACCGATCATGTCATCCATTTTTGATGTTTTCATGGAGAAATACTATCTCCAAAAGCCCGTGACTAGGAGGGTGACTAAGCTCTTTCGTTTGAAGCATGTTTTGGGTAGTTATCATATGGAGAGCTACAGAAGCACTAAATGGAAGTTGGGGTGGTCCTTGAGACCTAACGGGACCCCTGTGTCTGTTCTTTTATGATTTCACTATTGACTATGCTGTTCTTCCCGGTTTCTAGTAGTAAGATCAACTACGGGTTGATTTTCGCTATCAAGGACATCAAGACCATCAAGGAAAAGAACTAGCCTACTGCCATTCTAGCTCAGATTTACCACGAGCTAGGCATGGGGGCTGGGAAAAAGGGCAAGATCCTTCACTTGGGCCACTTACTTGCGCAAGTATACCTTTTCTGAAAGCATTTAATTATTCTCCTTTATGCTTTTGCTTGTTTTTTCCCGCTTTCCTCTTTCGGATGTTTTGGACTGATTAGCTGTTGATTGTACAGGCTTGGCACCATATTCTCGGACCGGTTAAGTTCAAGACCAAGGTGCAGACAAGTTTATATTTTCTCACCCGATGGTGCGGAAGTATCAGGGGGCTTAGCAAGTACCCCACCAGCTATAGGGAGACATTGAGGAGCTTATAGCTCAGCTCGGTATGCAACTTATACTCTTATCCCTATTCCACACTTAAACAAACCATTAGTAAACAAAATATATTTATGAATTTACATCCTGCTTACTTGGTTATCTGTCTGGTTGTTTGTGCAGGTTGTCTCAGATCCGTTTGATGAGGTACCCAACCTTTTCGAGGTGGCTATAGTCCGGGAAGATGTGGATGACCAAAGGTTTGTTATAGAGTGCCCCTTATCCTTGGAGTAGTATCTAGGGGAACAAGTGTGAGGCTGGAGAGATGTTGCCCCTCCTGCTAGACCAGTGCCTCTAGCACCTCCCACGGGCCTATAGTAGCCCCACCTGGCTATTATTGCTGGGGTTGACAAAGCTGCTTATTTGGATGGGAATGGTCGGGTCGTAGAGAGTGTCCCTGGCTCCTATGACAACCATATGTAACACTTACTTCCTATGTGCCCGAGGATCCATAGGCATTACACGATCGAGCACCACTTGAATAAGAAGAGGGAGGAGCAAAAACGGCTACTTGGTGGCCAAGTGAGTAGCGATGAGGAGGAGGAGGAAGAGGGTGCCTATGAGGGCGAGGTCGGCAAGGATGTGCCGATGACCCATGAGGAGGTGTCGATGGCACACAAGGAGCATTGCTCTTCTGTTGTAAGATTGTGCTTTTTTACATATATGTCAATTGTTTGGTTCAAAATGGTTGCTTATGCTTGCCTTTTGTGTTATTTTTGTTTTCCAGGCACCTCTGAGGAAAAGAAACAGGCCAGAGAGCAGTGGAGTATAGGGTGTAGTGGAGGGGCGCCTCTCAACTACTTTGGAGGAGTCCTTCCTCCTTTTGGGTGCAAGGGGTGAATTCAGCATGAGGAACATAACTCTTATTGCTTACTCCATAGATTTTATGCCTCAAAACACCACACATGTGAGCTTTGCAAAAATTTAAATACGATTCTTTATGCATGCGGTTTCTCTTTCGGGATTGACCTTTGATTGCCCCTTCTTTTTTTGGATTTTTTAGGTTACTCGCAGGGAGGTAGAATGGATAGCAGGGAATGCCTTTGCAATTTGGGACACTTTGGTTTCCCAGAATTTGTTTGCCAAGGTACCTATATGTTTGAATGATGTTTTAGTTTAAAGTAATGTATGTATGAATGTTATGAATGTTATGGACTGATATTGCTTTCTTTGCAGGATTTTATGGCGATGTCCCTTTCTGATGTCGATTAGGCTCAGGCAATGTATTGGGATGAGGAAGCTGTGAAGCAAGAGCTTAGGCGCCGGGTCGATGAGATGGAGCAGTAGTTAGAGGCTATCGTGCAAGAGAGCAGGAGCAAGCACAACATGAATTGCACACCCCCGGCCGAGACAAGTCATAGAAGAAGGAAGGTGATAGGGGGCCGACACCCTACCATTGAGCATCCTAAATCAATTAGCATCCCAATGATAGAGGATAGAGAGGAGCACGATGATGTAATTAACGGCTACCTTGTGGATGACTTATAGTTCACATCACACCCATTGGGAGGTGGCTGGCTGCCTTAGATTTTATATTCCATTTTCTGCTTTTCAATTTGAATTGGGGTTTGAATAATTTTTGCTTGGGTGTTATTTTGGATTTTTGGATGATTTCAGATTTTTGTTTAGGCTTAGGATGGGATGTTTGGTACATTTGCGCCTTCAGGCCTTTGGTTTGAATAAATTTGGGTTTTAGGCTTGAATTATGTTTGGAAGCAGATTATAGGTCCTTTTACAGGTTTGAGTTGGCTAAAATAGGCCTGAAATTCACTAGAAACAATGTCATACCACCAGCAGCTTCACTGATATCGTCATGTGTATAAGAAAAGTCAATTTGCTAAATAATATAGACAACACCACCTGTAACCCATACCTTTGGCAGCTTCAAAACCATACAGCTGTCACTTTTGTCCATACCACTGCCGACTTCATCCATAACGTCGGCGTCTTCAATCTCCAAAAACTCCAATTTTGGCCATTTTTCCACATTCAGGCATGGCAACCCATAACCAGCAACTACGGGACTTCCTGGAAACCCTGGGAAATACAAATTGGAATGAGCTGTAGAAATTCAAACTGTAGGGTTTTCGATACGTTGCTTTGTGACCAGTCAACCTCGAATTCATCCGTGGAGTGCTTACTTTTTGGGACCGGATGGACCACGTATTTCACTCCTCCTCATTTGAGTTGTGTCTGCTATTTAAGGAGTTTCACGCTATTTAGGGATCCCGTGCGCCAAACGTGTTCCTTTGGCAATTCTAGAGTTCCACTTCGGTACTGATGGTGTGCCAAGAGGGTTATAGAATTTGGACTTTGTAGACCCCTTTATATCCTGACTGCCTGTCCAACTAGGATTTCATCTTAGCATGGTGTTAGAGTGGTGCCGCAGGGTTCCCCGATCTCATCTTGCTTGGCCTTCTATGGTTGCACTATTACTTATGGGTGAGTTTGTATGTGAAGTGGGTTTGGTTGCTCCATTCAGGTTCATTTCTGTTGAAATGCATTTTATGAATTATTTTAGCCTTATTTTATACTTAATTGGTGCATCATTGATTTGGATATGGATTTATTTGTGCTTATATTATTGTTTTGCAGAAAAAAAAATAAATCCAAGATAAAGATTAAAAAGAGAGCAGTTTTTGTTGGATTACATGACTTGAAAATCAGGTTGGAGTCTACTAACAAACTCCTCTCAATATGGCAATTACAAGATTTCAACAATCAATTGGATGACATGTACTGCTTTACAACATCTTCTTGACTTGGTAGTTAATTAAATTCATGGGCAAATGATGTGGACACTAAAACATTTATTTAGTGGATTCAACAAGCCATAAATCCACTCTTCAACGTGATGGAAATTGGCAATTAGCGGGGGCAACTTGTTTTATTTTCTTTTGCCTATTTAAAAGGGCATTGATCTCTTGTTTTATTTGAGACTGGTACGCAGACATAATTGTAGTTAGTAGCTTTTTCATATTTTTGCTTTTGTTCAAAATTATGTCAAGCTAAGTTCTTCAATTCAATTAAAGGCACTTTTCAATTACCAGCTTTCTACACTTGTGAGGTCTAATTTCTCTTAACTTTCTTTATCAAATTGCTATTTGTTTATTTCGGTTCCTAAAGGTTATTTTGGTTCTTTTAGTTGTTTTTAAAAGTTGGCTTTGTTTCAATTGAAGGATTTCAAAATTGACATACAAATTGGTTTGATCCATAATTGTCATATTGGTTTGTAAAGTGTCGAATTAAGGTACCTCACCTTAAGAAATAAAAAATCTTACTTAAACAAGTTAAGCGTCTTGATAAATTGGTTTGAATCGGGTTCTCCTATTTCTTAAAGCAATTACCAAGTTAAAACTGAGGAATGTTCCAAAGTACTATAGTTTAGTTAGCGTCAATCATAAAGCGTTTCGTGGTTGATTTAAAATTAAGGGAGAATTGGTTGCTAGGAGCGTCTCTCGATAACTATAACCAGTTTAGCAAAATTTGGTTTAGAAAATCTTTGAACCGAGGATCGAGTGTAAGAACGAGAATATGAATTGAGCCTTTGATTGAATGCTTTTCATATATTGTTTTTATCAAACTTTATTTTTAATTTGTAATTTTTAGTTTTTATTTACAAAAACATCAATCTTTAAACCTCCCCCCCTCCTTTAATTTATTTTTCAGCTTTCATTCGACAAAATAAATTTTACAAAGTTTATTCACTCCTTGCGGGATCGACCCTGCTTCCACTAACACAACTTTTAGCAGGTTAATTTAATTTGGCGAACTCGACACTCGCCAATTTTTGGCGCCGCTGTCGGGGAGTGTTTATTAAATTTTGTAATTTTTTTTGTTTAATTGAATAACTCGATCTTCTAGTATAGAAAATTTGCAATTTGAAAAAGAATCCGAAAGTGAAGAAACAATTTTGAAGGAGAGCACAACCTTGACAACATGGCAGCAAACACACAACAGTTCAGAGGTACATTCGAATCGAGAAAGTTCGTGAATGAGGCCAACCAACTCATCCAATTGAATTTTTCCCAACATTTCAAGAGGGGGAGTATATGAATGCATTTGGATTTGATTATCAACCTTCGAGGCGATACGATCCTTACTCAAACATGTATAATCCCGATTGGAAGGATTACACGAACTTTAATTATGCCCCTAGACCATCCGACTTTCACTATCAAGGCCAATTTCCACCACAAAGACTTGTGAACATGAACGAAGAAAACTCAGGTAACTCTTGAAGATGCCTTGAAAATTCTAATTGCCAATAATCTGAAATTTCAACAAGCCGCCGATATGAGATTCCAAAGCTTCAATACAAAATTCCAAAGCTTGGAAAACCAAGTCTCTCAAATAGCAACTTCTTTAAGCAAGTTGGAGTCTCAAGGAAGCCTTCCTTCTCAGCCTATGGTAAATCCTAAACAAAACTTTAATGTTGTAACTTTGTAAAATGGAAAAATATTGCAGGATGAACCTTATGAGCCACAACGTGGGCATAACGTAAATGACAAGCTGGAATCTGTAGCTGTATACTCAGAGCAAAAGAGAGATTCCACAAGGAAGAAGAAACGAATTGATATTGTGCCCATAATAATCAGACCACCTTTTCCTGAAAGGTTTGCTAAACCGAAGATAGATCAATGTGGAAATGAGATCCTAAAAACCTTAAGCAAAGTAAAGGATGTATCTCGTGAGCTACAGCGTGGGCATAAGGTAAGTGATGAGCTGGAAAATGAAGTTGAAATTTCAGAACAGAAGAAGGAATCTTCAGAAAAAAGGATAGCTGTTGATCTAAAGCCTTTTGTTATGCAGTCCCCTTTCTGAAAAGGTTTGTTAAATCAAATAAAGATCATGCTAAGAAAGAAATTTTGAAAGCCTTCAGCAAGGTAAAGGTAAATATCCATTTACTTGATGAGATTAAACAGGTTCTTCCTTATGCAAAATTCTTGAAAGAATTATGCAATAACAAAAACAAGATTGGAGGATTTCAAAAGGCACCAAGGATGGAAGATGCATTGCAATTTAAATGTTTTGATCCAGGTGGATTGTTCAAATTCAGAAAGCACTACAGATTCAAAGCTCAAATTGATGGAGTTGCACTAAACAACCCAAATTGATGAAAGATCCAGTGCATAGTCTAGCTGAGACTATAAATTAAAACTATCTCTTTTCCTTCTCTATTCTATTTTGATTTTTAGGCCAGTTAATGTGCTTTTGTTTTAAAGTTTTCTTTAATTTATTTTAGTTGTTTTAATTTTAATAAAATAGATTATTTTTTAGATAGATGTGACAAGTTAAAGAATCATTCCATAGTACATGCGATTTGATTTATCCATCAATTCAAAATGATCTCATGTTTTCAATTTCACTATTTCAAGGTTGCAATTGTCTTCAACCCCTTATTTGCCAAATTGTTGATTTGCAGGCGTATGCACGTTTGATTTAATGAGAGGAAGTTGATTTAATGTGAGGAAGAATGAGGAAATGAATTTGCACTACGTTAACTTGGGCCCATAAGACCACTTGATTTATTTGACCCACTCTCTTTACCCATTGATTTTCACTTGGTGCCCTAAATTACCACAACCCAGCTCTTCATTTTCTACACCTACAATCAACAAGCCGCCACATCCCATTCTCTAGCCTTTTTCCGATGTCGCCCTAACTCACCGGCGATTTCCAATTGCCGTACAGACCTACCAGCAACATAAACCCACTCTCAATGCTGATCAGTCACCGCCAAAGTCCATTATATCCATAAAAATTTTAGAAACGAGGAGAAAGGCCATTCACCGGAATTCTAGTTCGTCTATGCCGAAAATTAAGAAGTAGAGAACAATTGTTAGCAAGGTTCCATCAATAGTAAAGGGAAAAGGAAAACCTGTTGTGAATGGAGCAGTCGCAAAATTCAAATTCAGATGGGTTTTCATCTTTTACACATAATCAGATGATAGGTTCTGGTTTAACATCTGAAACTTCGGCTTACAAAATGGAAATCAGTGAGCAAGAATGGATGGTGAAAGCAACAAAAAAATTACCCGGAAAGCAACTTGGGCAGCTTTAGGCATCATTCCTCCTTCAAATAGGGCAGTACTCGTTCCTATTACTTTCAAATTTTTAATTACTGCCTTATTTACTATATGCTATGTTGTGCCCACATTGAGGGCAATGTGTTGGATAAGTGTGGGGGAGTCATGAATAACTGTGTTATTTTTGCTATTATTCTGAGATTAAATTGTTGAACTGTTATTTTGAGATTAAATTGTTGAATTTTTTTTTGCCAAAAATGGGAGTCTTCTTAGAATTCAAATGACAACTTATGCTTTTTCATAGTCTCATCTTAAATTAAGCCGATGTTCTCTTCTTGAAAACCCGAAGTTTGAATGCTCTTAAACAAAAAAAATTTAACATCTTGATCAAACAGTCTTGCTTCGATAACTCTATTCTAGTAAAATCTAGCTAGTTTGTTTAGCCCATTTTTGTGGTTTCTGCTCACTTGAAATTTTTGCAGTAAGCTAAGGGGATATTCAAATGATAAATACTTGTGATTCATATGGTTTTATGTTATGCAAAAAGTATTTAAAAAAAATTATTAGTAGCCTTTGACGACTTATGTTAGTTGGAAGTTGCGCCTCAAAATGTATTTCCCCTTTTAAGGAGTCGCTAGTATAAGGCAATTGAGTCACATTGAGTAGGTACACCAACATTAGCAAAACAAATAAAAAATTGCTAATGAGTGGGAGAGCACAAAATGTGCTCGAAACTTCGTAACCGAGGGGATGTAAAGAAAGGCTATAAAAAAATGGTACAAAACTTTATTTGGGCTTATAATTTCATTTTCATGAATTGATCTTGTTGACTTTTTTTCATTTGTTTATCTTCTTTCCTTACTCATGAAAATTCCTTTTGAGCGGAGCTACCGAGTGGTTTGAACAAAATGGCTATATTTTACTTTATTAAAGTTTGACAAGCTAGGCTGAGATCATATGTCTCTTAATTGTTTTTGGCCTAAGTGTATTCAAAATGCTCTTTGTGACTAGAGTATGAACATTGGTGTAATTTAATGGATGAATTATGTTTTGACTCTCTTTGTGTGCTTAAATTGTTTTGCTTGAGGACAAGCAAAAGGAAAGTGTGGGGGAGTTGTTGAAATGCATTGTGTGAATTATTTTAGCCTTATTTTATACTTAATTGGTGCATCATTGATTTGGATATGGATTTATTTGTGCTTATATTTTTGTTTTGCTAGAAAAAAAATCAAATCCAAGATAAAGATTAAAAAGAGAGCAGTTTTTGTTGGATTACATGACTTGAAGATCAGGTTGGAGTCTACTAACATGGCAATTACAAGATTTCAACAATCAATTTGATGACATATACTGCTTCACAACATCTTCTTGACTTGGTAGTTAATTAAATTCATGGCCAAATGACGTAGACAATAAAACATTTAACTAGTGGATTCAACAGGCCACAAATCCACTCTTCAACGTGATGGAAATTGGCAATTAGTGTGGGCAATTTGTTTTATTTTCTTTTGTCTATTTAAAAGAGCATTGATCTCTTGTTTTATTTGAGACTGGTACGCAGACATAATTGTAGTTAGTAACTTTTTCATATTTTTGCTTTTGCTCAAAATTATGTCAAGCTAAGTTCTTGAATTCAATCAAAGGCACTTTTCAATTACCAGCTTTCTACACTTGTGAGGTCTAATTTCTCTTAACTTTCTTTATCAAATTTCTATTTGTTTATTTCGGTTCCTAAAGGTTATTTTGGTTCTTTTAGTTGTTTTTAAAAGCCGGCTTTATTTCAATTGAAGGATTTCAAAATTGACATACAAATTGGTTTGATCCGTAATTATCATATTGGTTTGTAAAGTGTCGAATTAAGGTACCTCGCCTTAAGAAATAAATAATCTTACTTAAAAGAGTTAAGAGTCTTGACAAATTGGTTTGAATCGGATTCTCCTATTTCTTAAAGCAATTACCAAGTTAAAACTGAGGAACGTTTCCAAAGTACTATGGTTTAGTTAGGGTCAATCATAGAGCGTCTCGTGGTTGATTTAAAACTAAGGGAGAATTGGTTGCTAGGGGCATCTCTCGGTAACTATAACCGGTTTAACAAAATTTGGTTTAGAAAATCTTTGAACCGAGGATCGAGTGTAAGAACAAGGATATGAATTGAGCCTTTGATTGAATGTTTTTCATATATTGTTTTTATCAAACTTTATTTTTAATTTGTAATTTTTAGTTTTTATTTACAAAAACATCAATCTTTCAAACACCCCCTCTCCCCTTTAATTTATTTTTCAGCTTTCATTCGACGAAACAAATTTTACAAAGTTTATTCACTCCTTGTGGGATCGACCCTGCTTCCACTAACTCAAGTTTTAGCAAGTTAATTTAATTTGGCAAACTCGACACTCGCCAATTTTTGCCTCATTGGTCCCATATCAATGGGGGCTTCCCCCATAGCTATAGGATTAGCCGAGACGTTGCTGAACCTGGATTCAGCTTCCACTATTCATACCCTGGTTGGTGATCACTTCTTGATGATACAGGTATGCCCTTTACCATTTCAGGTATTATTGCCGATTCCTACACTTACATGGAAATTGTTTACAGGTATGGCTTATGGAGAAGCTCAAGCTGATGTTAGCACCGCATGTTAGCCCAAATAAATATCTACCTGTGCATCTTAGCGAGAGTAGACAGAGCCCAGGGGATTTTCACCAGCTATCAGCCAAGGATTGGGTGCCCATTCTGAGGGGGTATACCAATTCACAGATACAGTGGGTTAGTCCGTAGTGGAAGATCTGAGACATGGTAGTGTAGTCTTGGGGATCTTGTGTTCAGTTGCTAGGTCTAGAGAGGATTACTTCTTATACCCCATACCGGCTGCGTCGTCAGTACGGTAAGCGGCAGAGGGTTCAGATCAAGCTACCCAAAAACCATAGCGGGATTTACAAGATCAAATAGGTGAACCAGATTCAGGAGAAGTAGGCCAGACAGGCTATCTTTGAGACTCTAGACTATGCTTATGTGGAGACCACTGAGACTGATGAGCACTACAGAGGATGGCTTGCTGAGACTAGGCACATGTTGACTCAATTCGAGCGATTATGGGACCACTTAGAGGGAGAGCGAGCTGAGGAGGGATTCGAGCCTTTTCATACTACCACGTTGTGAGGATTTTGAGATATTATAACGATGATGCAGGGAGTTTGGCTTAAGATGCACTTTCATTAGTTCTATCTTTTGCATAGGCTAGTCATAGTGATAGACCTATCAAACTTCATTTTATTATTTGCATTTTTATTTGGTTCTAACTTTTGCATAGACTGCCCCATGGGGTTTTCAATCTATCGAACCTTCTCTTATTTTTTACCTGGACCACCCTTTTTGGGTTAATCCAGGAGACTTATTTTGACTTTTGCATAGACCTTGCTCTTTTTAGTCTATCAGAATTATTTGTCTTTGATTTATTTCGCATTGATTTAGAACAATGTGAACTCAGTATTCTGTTTACTTGAGTTGTTTTGATTGTATGGATACAACATTCACATAGGCATAAGCATTCAGAATTCAGCAAAAAGATAGTTTATTAAGTGAAGCAAAACATAGTACATGATGTTTGGTAAATATTCCCATTGATTTAACTCCCGGTGCCAACTAGCCTAGATCGGTTTTCTAGAAAGCACTCTCTCTTTACTCACTTACCATGATTTTTGGCTAGATCATCCTTTTTGAGTTTTCTATCTAGCGGGTTGGTCATATCCCCTAATTTTCGCATAGCCAGTTTGCAAAATACCAACCGTTGGGTGTCACCCTAATTTTTACCCGATAAGTGTAAAACCAAAAGGCGGGTGATTTATTATATTTTTTTTGTGCTGCTTTTTGTATTTATTTCTTTTCATTAAATATGATAACGCTTAAGCCTGTCTTGATTTATGGGGTTCACAAATTCATTCTTGTCCGTGTTCATAAGCTTAACTGCCCCTTTACTGAGCATCTTCTTGATCACGTACGATCCTTCCTAATTAGGTCTGAATTTTCCCCTTAGATCAATGGTGGACAGTTTCAGCTGTTTAAGAACTAGATCTCCAGCCTTTAGGGGAAACTTTTGATGTCTAGCCCTGCTATTATAGGCTTGAGCCATGCGCTACTGATACATCTGGAGATTATCTAAATCTCTTAACCTCTATTCATCCATTAAGTTTAGCTGCTCAAACCTTGCTTGAGTCTATTCAGATTCTTTTAGTTTGGCTTCTAATGCGACCCTCATTGAGCTCACTTGAGTTTTGATTGGTAAAACTGCCTCCATTCTATAGACCAAAGAGACCGAAGTTTGACCGGTCGGGGTGCGGACACTCGTTCGATATCCCTAAATGGCGAAAGGTAGCTTGTTAGCCCAATCCCTGTAACCGACTATCATCTTGGAGAGGATCTTCTTTATCAATTTGTTGGTTGCCTCAACAGCAGCCATTGGCTTGTGGTTTGTATAGAGAAGATCTATGGTGTTCAATCCCGTATTTTTCAACTAGCACCGTGGTTGCCCCTTGGAATTATACCCCACTGTCTAAGACTATGTGGTGCGGAAGTCCTACCAAACGAATATGTGCTTTTCTATGAAATTGGCCATTTTCTTGGCGGTGACATTGGTATAGGATACAGCCTCTACCCACGTAGAGAAATAGTCCACTTCTACCACAATTAATCTATGCCCATTTTTCGATGAAGGATAAATTTCAACGATTATGTCTATCCCCAAAGCAGAGAATGGCCAAGAAGTAGATAAATGATGGAGCTCGGTGGGTGGTAGATGTTGCATATCCCCATAAATCAGGCATTGGTGGCACCTTTTGAATTGGGCGATGCAATCGACCATTAGGGTGAGCCAAAAATATCCCAACCATTGAATCTTATTTGCAAGAGTGAGACCATTCATATGAGGGCCACAGTCACCAGCATAGACCTGATCAATCACCTTCTGAGCCTCTGGTTTAGTTAAGTAATGGAGTAGTAAACCGTCACTGGTGCGCTTGAATAGATAATTATCAACAATCTAGAATTGGACAGCGAGTCACCGTAGAGTGGTGTGGTCCAAGTCAGAAGACACAGGACGATTGTCCAGTTTGGAGAAAGAAGATGATGTTGGAGTACCAACAGGGTTCGGTTGAGATAGTGATGACCTATTGAAATGGCTGAGCGTGGTAGGGGATCTTAGTTGACAATAGAACCAATGGATGGATAGGTTGCTGTTGAGGTCCTTCCCACAAGGAGGCCAGGGTGGCCAGAGAGTCAGCCATTTGATTCTCATCCCGGGGGACATGGCGATACAAATAAGAGGTGAACTTCTCTGATAAACCTCAGACTACCTCGATGTAAGGGCGAAGAGATTCCACCTTGATTTTCTAATCCCTAACAACTTATCGGATGATAAGAGCCAAGTCTCTGACTACAGATACCATACAGGCACTGACCTATAGGAGAGCTTCGAGACCGAACAGACAGGCTTCATATTCAGCACCATTGTTAGTGACAGCAAACTCTAAGCGTTTGGACAACAGGATGATTTCATTATCCGGTGTGACTATGATAACTCCAAGGCCTGCTCCCCTTCTATTCACATCAACATCAAAGTACATAGTCCACACACGCTTGAGGATGGTAACAGTTGCAAGCTACTCGTCACGAAAGTCGAAGTTCTCAACATAACTAGAGTCTAGGGGTTGATTAGCCAAGAATTCTTCCATGCCTCGCCCCTTAATAACCTTCTTCGTTATATATTCAATGTCAAACTCTGATAGGAGTAACAGCCATCGAGACAGTTTACCAGCTAGAGTGGGCGATTGACAAAGATACTTCATTGGGTCAATCATAGCCATAGCTTGGACTCGGTAGGATTGATAGTGGCTTAATTTCTTAGTAAACCAAACCATGGTAGTGCAAGTTTTCTCCATAATTGAGTACCGGGTTTTATAATCCAATAAATTTTTACTCAAGTAGTAGACCACGTGTTCCCGTTTATCATCATGCTCTTGGACAAGCATTGCCCCTACAAAAGACTCTTTGATAGCCATGTATAGGATCAAAGGTTTCCCTAGGATGGGCGATTTTAAAATGGGTGGGTTAATAAGATAAGCTTTGATTCTATCAAACGCCACTTGGCACTGATTGTTCCATATCACTGGTTGTTGCTTTCTTAATAGTTTAAAGATGGGTTTGCATATAGTAGTGAGGTGGGCGATGAACCAACTAACATACTATAGGAGCCCAGAAATGACCAAAATTCCTTTGATTCCTGATGGCTTTGGCCTTATTGGGATCCATTTTGATTCCTTTCTGACTAACCATGTGTCCTAGTAACTTGCCTGAGGTGACCCCAAACACACACTTCTTCGGATTCAGGCAGAGATTATACTTCTTAATACGAGTCATGAATCTGTCGAGAATAGTGGAGTGCTCTTCTCGGGTAGAAGACTTCACAATCATATCATCCATATACACCTCTACCTCTTTATAGATCATGTCATGCAAGAGAGCGGTTACAGCGTGCTGATAGGTAGCCCTGATATTCTTTAACCCAAACGGCATTACTTTGTAGCAATAGACCCCCTATTTAGTAATAAACGTTGTCTTAACCTTATCGATGATGTCGAATAAAATCTGATTGTAGCCCTAGAATCCATCCATAAACAAGTACATAGCTACCCTGGCGGCACTATCAATTAGGACATCGATGTGAGGAAGAGAGAAGTCATCTTTAGGTGAAGCTTTATTGAGATCCCGGAAGTCAACACAAACTCGGACCCTACCATCCTTCTTCAGAACTGGAACGATGTTGGAAAACCAAGTCAGGTATTCTACAACTTCAACTAAATGAGCTTCAATCAACCTTGAAACCTCTACCTTAACCTGATCTGCCCATTCTGGTCTTAACCGAAGGAGCTTCTGTTTGACAATTATAAATTTAGGATCAGTTAGGATTCTATGCTCAGCAATGTGACAATCAACCCCAGGCATATCTTCTTATGACCAGGCAAAAGTGTTAACATGTCTTTTAAGCACTTTTATTATCTCACTTTTTTCTTCGGGAGTTCAGTTGTTGCAAATGGTTACCATTTTAGGGTTGTCATTTTAGGTTTATTTCATTTAAAGAGTATCCCTAATACTGAAAACATTATGTGTATGGTTGTGTGGATGCATGGATCCCTCAGGAAAAACATCAAACAAGTAAGCAAAATGAGAGTCATTCATTGAATTAAAAGCCTTATAGGTGACATTGTTTGCATCAAATACATCAAAAATATTAAAAATTACATCATATGTGTCATCCTCCTCCATAGGTAGAGGGGTTTTCGTGGCGATGTCAGCAGTAGGTGGAGCATCCTCTATAGTCTTTATCAGAATGGTATCTAGGTCATGTTCTAGAGCTGCCTTCTGGTAGGCAGTGAGCGGTGGTTCCTTGGGTAGATTGGCTTTCTCGGTCAGGGCCCTGGCGAGCTTTTTCACAATCTCGGTCATGGAATCCTCTTCCCCGGTTCTCTCACCCTTCTAACCATTCTTCATAAAAAATGCCATAGATTTGGTCATGGCTGCCATAGCATCTTCCACTTCCTGATCCACAGGCTCTTCATCACTTCCCCCGTCTCATCTTTAGGATAAATCTTTCCCTTACCGTTAACCTTATCAGAAATGACATTGATAGGAGCAACAGGTTCAGTGGGTTCGGGTTCAGCATAGATAACCATGCAGCCGGCTTCAAAATTATAGACATCTTTGAAGATCTTAAAACCAAGCCACATCTTCCCGTTATGCTCTACAGGCTCAGGCTCCCCCTTGTAAGGCCTCTTGCCTTGAATTTTGCAAATAGTCACCATGCAACAGTAGCTAGAAGGAACAAGGCGGTCGATCTTCTTAGGCTTATATCCTAACCCTGGTTAGCGGACTAGCTCCATTAGTTCCAAGGCCTCGATAATTCCCTGCTTATACATTCCGCAGCCCTTTCCAAGCTTAAACCTAACACGCATCATCAGTTTTCCCCCACTAGGGTAGAGGTAACTATGCCAAGCAGGGGCTGATTTTTTGACTTTGCAGATCACTGCAACATGGAGGCCTTTATCCAACTTAGCCTTAGCTTCCATAATAGCCACAACAGAGGTGGCATCAGCCTCAATGGTCATAAGCCTATTCTCGCAGATGAACTTAACTTTTTATGGAGAGTGGAGGGGACTGCGCCTAAGTCATGGAGCCAAGGTCGACCAAGCAATAAGGAGTAAGTAACTGGAATGTCAAGAACGGTGAGCTGCATTGTGCTTGTAACCCCTCTAGCAGTGACCTCTGCTTTAAAGACCCCGATCACACTATTTTTGAATCATCATAAGCACGGATTACAGTGTTGGACTTCTCAAGCATTTCCTCTAATAGGCCCAAATGAGGGAGGACTTTCAGGGGGCAGAGATTCAAGGCGGAGCCATCATCCACCATGATACAGGGTATGGTCTTATTGAGAATCTGAATAAAGATAAATAAAGCCCTATTATGGTCTCTAGCTTCAACCGAAGATTAAAATCATTAAATGTAATCTATAGTGTCTTCCTTGGAGGGATAGCCTCACCGACCCTAGTGCACATTTCAACAACAGAAGTGGTCAGAGTGCCTTCAAGATCGAGCAGTCGCTTAATCAGATCCCTGCAATGCCCATCTGAATCAATGACTAACTGCTAGATACTATAGTAAGCTAGGGTATTCTTGAGCTGAGTGATAAGGGGATCAACCTCGAGGCTTGTCGGAATAGGTTAATATGGAGAAGAAGGCTTTGTAGAGGTACCTACCCTCCTCAGAATGGGATCCTTATCCAGACGGAGATAACGGTCCTCGGGTTGGTACACGCGGCCACTCCTAGTGATGTTAAGGACATTATCAAGTAGGACACTCTAAGTGGTTCATATCTTGAAAAGATAAGGTGCTTTGTCAGGATCCGAATCTAAATCTAGCAATTCATAACCGTCCACACTGAAAAGATCATTCTAGTCAACCTTGAACAGTTCATTTGGCTTAACAGCCATAGGTGCATCAACCTTAAACAATTCGGCGCTCACTGCTTTGGTCTCTTCAATTACCCCATCATCTTTATTGGATTAATCTTCATTTGGAACAAAGGAATCAACATTGAAAAGTGGTCCCTGCATAGCTTTCATCCTCTTAGAAGGAGTTGGATCTACTTTGATACCCTGAACTACATTAACCCCTGGGTTAGCTTGGCTGATTAGACCAAATACTGATTTAGAAGGAAGACCATAACCAATAACCAGAACTGAATTACTACTCCCTAGCTCATGGGTAAGTATATCAACGATTGTGGCTTTAGGTAAGCCGGAATGGATCATGCCCACCTTGTTTCCAAAATTTGGCAAAGGTTATTCATGGTGCTTGGGACCTTTTCTGGTTTAGCAATCTTTCCCTCACTTACAAGATGTTGGATGGCTGAAAGAAAGCCCTTACAGTTGTTAGTCTAATGGCCCACTTGAACATGGTAATTGTAGAAATTGTTCTTCTCCTCGGGTTTGGGCGATTGTACTCCTGAAGGGACTGGATATAACTTACTTCCCTTAAGCACTTAAAGATAACCCGGAGTGTCAGCTTGTATAGATTAGCAAGGATAAAAGGAGGATGAGGATGTTGGACTGCAGCGACTGCCGGTGAAGCTTGAGTGATTGTCGGAGCTATAGCAGGGGCTTGAGAGACTTCCTAAACTACAGTCGGGGCTTTAGGTTTAGCAGGTGTTAGAGCTGTAGGCTGAGTATCATTGTTCTTTCTAAACCAGGGCTTTCCAGCCTTTTCTACTCGCTCGCACTCAAGCTCGCACTCGATTTTCTCAGCTTTCTCATAAACAACCTTATAGGACAAAAAGGATTTGGTTGCCATTTCCTTTCAAAGGACCGGAAGTGCTCCTTCTAACAGATTAACAATCATCTCCTCCAGGCTAAGCTTTGATTTCATCAGAACATGGGTTGATATCCATCAGTTAAAATATTGCTCGAAGGTTTCGGTAGGCAGCTGGCGAACTCCCTCAAGGTGTTAGAGGGTTATTTCCATCATGGTATTGAAACCATAGTGCACTTTCAAACCCTCAGATAGAAGCTTCCAATCAATGATAATGTGTTGAGGAAAAGTGTGATACCATTCAGGAGCAGAGCCCCAAAGGGAACAAGGAAACATTTCAGCAAGCACTTTATCACTTAATTTCTTTACATGCATAATTCTTTCATACATAATAATGTGAGAAACAGGGGCACCTGGCCTATCATAATGCGCTATATTAGGCATAGTGAAATTATAGGGGACCCAATCCTCTCCTCACTCGGGTTCCTTAGCAGCCATCATTCGATCAATGTAAGCTTGAATCTTTGGTGTCACGCTCGAAGGTTGCTTGACCTGGTCGTTGATCTACTGGCGGGTGAAAACAACGACCTTGGGTGTCACGCCTGGAGATTGCATGACCTTGTGGTTGGTCTAGGAGGCCATCATTTGGCGAACAAAAGCAGCTACTTTAGGTTTTAAGCCTGGAGGCTGCGTGGCCTGGTCGTGGATTGGGACTAGAGGAGATGGTAGAGGAATGTCCAAGCGAGGATGAGCAATCAGTTGGCTACTGAAAGGATTCAAGGGTAGGCGGTGCCCCGAGGAGTTACAACAAACTAAGAAGGGGTGAATGATGGTAAAGGTTAGGCTAATCCGCTATAGGAAGCCAGACGCTAGTGAGTAAACACAGGAGGAATCGAGCTCTAAGCTAAAGGTCACTGATTATAACGAATGATCAATGGGGTTGTCGAAGTTTACAGAAAAAAAGAAGCTTGCCCAAAATGGAACGGGCTTGACATATGTTGAGTTGAGGGAGTGGGGTGGAAAATAGGTGCAGCTGGCCTCGGCCCCACTGGGTCGGATAAATTCTGAGCCGAGCCGTTCTAAGCTTGCATATCAGATTAGGAGACCCAGTCTGAGTTCTTATCCTCAAGGGCTTGCCTGTTGGTGTCCTAAACAGTAGCTTGCATAGAAGCCTAAAATGCATTTTAATTCAGAAACTAAGCCATACCACTAGCGAAGTCAAAGCCAAGAGGTGGCTGAGATCATGCTCTCAAGGTAGGAGTAGGGCCTAACTGATCCTCAAGTGGAGGGGGTTTCCTTCATTGTTTGGGGAAAGACATGACTGGCTAAGAGGAATTCTTATCCAACTGAATCTGCTTTGAATATGACTCCCCACTGGAATTAGTATACGGAACCCCTTCAACTTCTGTGGTGACTACCGGGGTGAGAGAACGATAAATTAAATAGTGCTCAGGCTTTTCCAAACTGGGGTGTGATGATAACTTTGCCTCCTCCTAGCTAAAATGGCAGGTAGCGGATCAGATCATGCATGGATTTGTTTTATCTACATTTTAGACTCAATTTGTTATTTTAATCGGATTATTAGTGAAAATGTAACATCTCATGGGGTGGGGACTATTTTCAAGGAGTTCTGGACTCCCGTAGTTGCACTATACATCCTAGCTTTGGAAATTAAACTAGGTCGGAAATGAATACGAAAATAAACATAATGTCCAGAACCTCATACCGCCGCCGTTATGAATGAAGCCGACGACATCAATGATGTCGCTGGCAATTTTAATTACACAAGCAGGTAGAATGACATTTTGGGTACTATAAAGAAAAGGTCGCACAAGAAAATAGAGTCGTTGGGGACAAAGGTAGCCCATGGCAGTATCACTGATGTCGCTGGTGACTTTACTTTCTTACAGCAGCAATAGTTAACGGTCGAAAAGCGATCAAAAACCCAAAACAAAGCACAAAACAGCTAACTAACACAACAAACAGCTAAAATGAAACCCAAAGAGCTATGAGACTCAGAATTTTTACCTCGGGACCATGAATCCACCTCTTCATAATCCAAATGACACCTCCGGGGAGCACAAATGATGATTTGGGTAGTGAATGGGGGATTTTTAGTCTCTAAATCCTTATTATAGTAATTTTAAACCTAAAATCTACTTAGATATTAGAGAGTGCAGTGAAGAAAAACCAAGAAAAGATGGATTAACTCCCATTTTCTTACCTTTTCTATACCTTATCCCACTAAAACTAACTAGGACTTGCTAAAATCTTTCTAAGATTTCAAGTAAGGATAGTCCAACCTTTTTTCAGCTAAAAATGGCTCTTTATATAGGCTAAAATATAGTGGAAATTAACTTTGATCAATTATCCGGCGGGTATCGAGCAAGCATGGCAAAAAGTTATCTGCTGCAGAAAATCTTGTCGCCGGCGGTATGGATGATATCGTCGATGGTATCGCCAAAGTTGCTGGTGGCTTCAACTTCTGCCAGGTCTGAAAAGTAAGCATGGCTTAGCCTAAAAAGGTGAAAAGGTGCCATAATCCGCCTAAAAAGGTGTTTCAGCGGGATTTTTTGGTAATTAGGGTTATTTTTTAATTTTCAAGGGTATTTAGGATTAAATTATTTTTTGGGTGGACATCATCGGTTTAAGCTCCCACTGGAAGCGTTATCGGACACGCCAAACTGAATTTTTTCGAAAATGAATTTCATAAAGAATTTTTATCGGTAATAAAAATTCCAAAGAATTTTTATAATGAGGAATAAAATCGAATATACGTCGTCATCGTCTCGCGAGAGGTATTGTTGTGAGCAGGCGGACATTTTTGTTGGGCGCGCACGCGGGGTGCGGTTACGCATTTTATTAAGAGAAGATATTTTTTAGAATAAAGCATTTTTTTATTTTATTTAAAAATAAAATAGAGTCGCCACCCGGTTCAGCTCCACCGGGAATTGTGGTATACTGATCCATGATGGGATTTTTTATACCGAAAGAAATGAGATTCTGAGTTCGGACATAATAGTTACTCATATTGTTCAAATTGTTTGGATTAATTTTGGAATTTTGGAATTTGTGGTGATTTTCTGTGTTACAACGGCTTTATTTAAGAATAAAATTCAAGAAATAAAACGGACATTATAATGACATAATAAATTGATATTTTCTACCAAATATTTGGCAGAGTAACGGCAGTGCTTGGGTCTGGGCCCGGAAACTCGGATAGAGTTCCCTCACATTCTAGATGCTTGACGTGCCTGCGAGCTTATTGACACACATTATAGTTTAAGTGGCTCCAGTGGTTCACTTAACCAGAGAAATGGAATGCAATGTGCGATAGTAAAATAATGGAAATGGATTTTAAAGTTGGGCTTAGAGCCAATTACCCTCAGTTTAACTTTTCGTTTGTCCAGGATGACTTGAGCGCCGGTGCGGGATCGAAGTTGCTTGAAGAAGGTTATGATTTGTTTAGAAAACAGATTTAACCCAAGTTATGACTCTAATCTCGAATTATTTTTGTGGGGGATGTGGGTATTTTGAGAAATTGAGTCGTTTTTAGACCGAAGATCACTGTGAGATCTTGATCTAAAAAGACAGAGAAATGAGCATATACCGAGTGTCGATGATAGAGCTCGAGTTATGGAAGTGTTTTGACAGAGTTTCAGGACTTTTGGGACTCCCGGAACTGAAAAAGGATATAAAGGTAATTTTAGGATTTTACCAATTCTCACGTCTATTCCAAATGAGGGGGGTGCACCTCTTTATATAGAGGGTTGGTAAATGGCCGGCGGGCTATCTACATCGGTAAATAGCGGGCAGGGTACTCACCACTCTAACAAGATTTTACCCGAATCCCGTAAATCCTGGGCGTAATCTCGGTAAGATTTGATTTTTTACTGTAGATTGGTAAATAGTCGGCGGGCTAATTATCAATGTTTGACCAAACTTTGACTTTTTGATTTTTCAGTAGGAAATGCTAAATAGGAGCTACCCTGGAATGTGGATTTTTGAATTTCGGATTTTGGATGACAATTCGGTCCCTTTCGGCTCATTTGTCTGATCGCTGAACGAAATATGCATTATTCCACATCGGGCCGGAACGGACTTGTGCTAACAACTGTAAAATCTCGTGCTCACAATAACCATATGAACCTTTTAAAGTGGACCTTATAGCCTCCTGAACTTGTTAAAAGTGAACCTCATAGCCCCCTGAAGATTGATTTACCGGAACAAAATTGGGCATGTCAAAATCAATGGGCTTTGAGGTTCACTTTTACCAAGTTCAAGAGGCTATAAAGTCCTTTTAACAAATTCAGGGGGCTATAAGGTCCATTTTAACAAATTCAGGGGGATATGTGGAACTTTTGTAAAATTATGGGGCTGAAGGGTGTTAAGGGACAACTATACGTAGGTCCATATGTATTAGGCCAAACAATAAATGTCTACTTTTTTTTACTAGAGAATACGTCAATAGCATAAATCAAGGCAAATAACAGCCCTAATCAAGGTGGAAAAAACTAAGACCCCCTACTTGTCGACGAACCTACTGCTTTAGCTAACAAATGAGAAGCATGGTTCGTAGACCTTCTAACAAACATTATTCGAATTTGAGAAAACTGAGAAATAATAGTTTTACAATCCAAAAAAAATAAGACCAATATGTGAAAATAAAGCGTGGTCGTTATTAAGAGCATTGACCACGTTGAGAGCATCAGATGTAAGAAATTTTATAATCCCGTAACAATTTAGATAATGAAATCTAAACCAACTGTAATGCCATAAACTATAATCGGGACAAACCCCAAGATCGACTTGTCTAGAATTGATTGATAAATATAAACTATTAGGCGAAAGCATACCTTAATACATGTAATAAACAATAACGAATAGATCGAACGTTCCATCTCCTGTCCTATTCGCAATCAGCCTCTTGTTCCATCGACATTGTCTTTGAGAGAAGTGATTGGATTCCCTATTATCTTTGATGATAATAGCTTGGATGGAACAAGTGGTGATTAAATCTTCATGTCATGTTTCTTTTATAGAGAAAATAAAGAAGAAGAAGAAGAAGAAGAAGAAGAAGAAGAAGAAGAAGAAGAAGAAGAAGTTCTTATCCTCTATCATTACAATGTGCCTTTAACGTTAATTAATATTAAAAATTGATGTTTTAATTAACTTTATGTTAATTAAAACTAAAATGACAGTTTTCAATTTCCTATAGATAACATATATAACAATGCTATTTATAACTAAAACTGCAATTTTAATTACTGATTATAACATAAACTTTAATGTTAATTAGAACAATAATTACTTCCATTATTTCTCTTAGTGAAAAGATAAAATCAAACTTTAATATTGTCTTATTAGATAGCGGGAAAGGGGTCACAGCCCTTACCGATTTAAACAACCGTCGGATAGCAATCCATCATGCGACACCATCATATATGTTTAATCGAACCATTTATTTATGCATGTGGACCACATATATTATAAAAAAAAAATCTTACATTCTCCCACTTAGTCCTTATGCATAAATATACCCATATGGAAGCAAATATGTATGTAGAATTCATCCTTAATTTCTGAAACCTAACATAAGTATATAACCTTGACAAGATTTAAAACAACTGAGTCATGGCGGTTACAGGTCATTTATGCCATCTCGTTCCCTTCCATGTACTACAAATCATTTTAACTCCCAATTAGACTATTATGCAATAAACATTATGTTATTGCTCACTTTATTGTAATAGATATTTTATTGTTACTAAATATATAACTATAATGTTATCGCACCAAATATACTTTAATGCACATCTCTAATGTGGATAACAGTTAAATACGCAAAAACAACTTTTATTGAATTCTCAAAGTGTCGTTACGATCAAATTGAGGAAAACTTTTATTATATATACAAATCATTATGCTAACTATAAATTTTCTATAATGTTCATATTCTCTACGTGGCCAATAATCTTTTCAGCCAATAACCTTTCGTTAGCAATTCTCTACAGTCGATTCTATTTCGATATGCTCAATAGACACTTTGCGTTTTTGCACTTCTTCTTTTATGTCAAGTACTTTACATTCATGTGTTTCACACCCCTACAATACTTGTCATTCTTTCAAAAGAATACCGTTGTGGAATTATTACAATACAATCTCAATCGTTTGCTATAATATCGACTATTTCTGTACTTGAGATTAATCTCCACAACCACAATCATAGAATCATGGTCTCAAATCACCACAATTTCAACATTTGTAGTGGATGTAGCAATGACAACTTGATCCCACTTTTCTATTATACCACTCCAATATCTTTTCTTGGATAGTAAATTCTTTGGATCACATATCATAAGTGACAAGAAGTATGTTGTCAAAATATAAAACAAACTCCCAGTGACCTTCATATATATCAATGATAGTAACACACAATGTTATTGTTAAACTTACCATTGATAGAAAGTTCAAATCAGTCCATATATTGACCTCTTTAATTTATACACATAAATACTTTCTTTAATTCTTTGACTTTCATTTTATGTATTTAACATCACCTTTGGGCAGAAAATTAAATACATAACCTTAACTATCATTGATGCTATAGCTAAAATCAAATAATTGATTTTATTCCATTACGTTTTGACTAACACGCAAAACACCTTTCGGCAGAATATACATGTTAAACATACATGCAACAACAAAATCCTATAATATCATTAACCACAAGCAATGATCTACCTTTGGGTCATCTCCTAGCATTGTAATTAATGATCTTAATTGTCTAGTGTAAACTTTTAATGTCATTTAGCATCCCTCCCACTAAGACAATTGAACTAAATATATTCAAAAATTTATTTACACCGAACAAGGCCACTTCAGTAACTAACACGTTCTCTATTCAATAAATTTTTAAATATATTCAATCCTTATAAAATGTTTAATCAAATAAGGCAAGGCCACTTTGGTGACTAACATGCACTCCATACATCTAACATTTATAAATTTGAATCTTTTATTATCATATAACCCTAATTGAATCTTTTATATATGACCATTGATATGCATAAATAAATGTTTCAATAAGTGTTGAACCAAGCACAAGGTCGGACTGACTTAGTGGATGACTCAGTAGTGCTTAAGTTTTGATAATAACAATTAAGTTCAGTTTGATTTAATTAAATAAATAATGATGTTAAAATAAATAATCTATGGTTATATATGGGATATTGAATTCAAGGGTAGAAAATCAATTCTCTGTTGATCTAGTTATTTAGTTTAACTTTAAGTTATTCTGGGCTGAGTACGTACTTTAGTCGCTGACTAAATACTATTCACTCAGCGCTTGATATTTCGATTTAGCTTCAGCTAAGTATACCGATTTATCTTTTCGCTGAGTTATTTTATGTATGTTAAAGGTACTGACTTTACTATTTAAGGAAAAATGGGATCTTTGCTTTTAGTGTTACTTTTTGCAAAATATTAATGAGACAAAGATAAAAAGAATTAATGCCTTGGCAAGACTCCAGTTAATGAAGAAAATGATAAAGTCTTCCAAAATCAAGCTGCAAAAAGTCATTTGCCAATTTGGGTAATTTTGCAAATCAACGACATTATATCGTGCACTCTACAAAATGTTAGAATACTAGAAGGAATTGGGAAGATCATACATAGCAAGTCAGCGTGAGTTCTCTCTAACGGAAGATTGGTATCAAACGACAACGGATTCAAATTGAAGCTCGAATGTCAATCTGTCTCTAACGGATTGATTTCTATTTCACAACAGTGTGATTCTATCTCTTAATAGATTGATTTGAAGAAGCAATGGGTGAATAGATGAGCTGTCAATCTCAGAAGATGCCAAGACAAGTTCAACGGCTACTTTCTTAATCCCACTATAAAAGGAGCAAGAAGGCAAGCGTTAGAACTTGGTGATTACACTTGAATTTCTAAGAAGCAAAACCCTATCATTTCACAAGCTTTAAAGAAGTTCCATCAAGAAAGCACTACTCAGCGAAGAATCTACTTTGAACAAGAGAGAATAGATTAGGTCATTTGAATTGTAATATCAGATCATCTATAACTGGATCAACGTTTCTATAAGTTGACTCTAGCTCTTGTTTAGGAATTATTGAGTTGCTGGTAGAAGAGGGTTTTCTACTCAGCGGGTGAGCAATTACAGTTTGGAGGGTACTTTTTGTAATTGGGGAAATTTGTGAAAGCCTTCTCCGCCTAGGGTAAAGGAGTTGAGATTGGTGAATTAAAGCCAAGATACTTTCTTGGGGCTCGATGTAAGCATAGATTGCCGAACTAGTATAAAAATCTATGTGTCCTTACTTTAAAGTCTTTCCATATTTCACTCAGCCAGCTGACCTACTCAGCAGAGCTCATTAAATAGCAAAAAAGTTTCCTAAGTAATTAAAGAGAGTCATTCACCCCCCCCTGACTCATTGAGTGTACGCATAGGGACCAATAAGTGGTATCATAGCAGTTCTCATTCATAAGATCACACAATCTTAAGATAAAGACCATGGCGTACAAGGGAGGAGAATTCAGTGGAAGGTCCCAAGCTTATATTCTGCCACAAGACATGTTAGTCACCAGGCCTCACATGTTTAATGGTGAGCACTATACATACTGGAAGAACAGGATGAAGAATTTCATCCAGTCTCAGAGCATGTATGCTTGGATGGCCATTGTTAAAGGGCCATTTTTTCCTACAATCGTGAAGAACGGAGTACACGTAGATAAGTACTCTAATGAGTGGGATAATCAGGACTTGGCCAGACTGAAGAAAAATGCAGCTGCTATTAACTACCTCCATTACGCTCTTGATGCAACTGAGTTTAACCGCGTTTCAAGCTGTGAAACTACTCGAGAGATATAGAAGAAGTTGAAAGTAACTTATGAAGGCACTAACAAAGTTAAGGAGTCTAAGATCAATATCCTTATGAGGGATTATGAATGGTTCCACATGAAACCCAAGGAAGATATCTCTAACATGAACACTAGGTTCATGAATGTTGTCAATGAGCTAAAAAGACTTAGCAAGTCCTTCACATAAGAAGAGACTGTCAAGAAGATCTTGAGAAGTTTGACTCAGGAATGGGATACAAAGAAGAGTACTATTGAAAAAGCTCATGATTTCAAGACTTATAAGTTTGATGAGCTGATTGGAACCCTATAGACTTATGAGATATCTTTAAAGCAATATGAAGATGAGTCCAAGAAGCAAAAGTAAAAGAAGAGAGAAAGCTCAAGCAAAGTTATTGTTCTTAAAGCTAATAATGATGAAGATTCCTCTGAGGAAGATTATCTAGAGGATAGGAAGGAAGAGATAGCGTTGATGACCAAGAATTGTGGCAGATTCTTGAAGAAAGATAAGAATTTCCAAAGGTTCATAAGGCCAATCAAGTATAAGAAAGGAGCAGATGAAAAACCACGAAAGGAGTTCAACAAAGAGCATAACAAAGATATCAAATGCTTTGAATGTGGTGAGAAAGGGCATATCCAGTCTAGTTGTCCCAAAGCTAAGAAGGGCAAGTTCAAGAAGAAAAGGAATACAAAGGCTTTTGCTGCTACCTGGAGTGACTCTGAATAAGAGTCATCATCCTCAGATGAAGAGGCACAAGATTCAGCTAATGTGTTTCTCATGGCTAAAGATGATCAGCCCAACTCAGAGTCAGCTGACCAATAATTTACTTCATCTACCAATAAATCAGCTGACTAGAGCAGTGACAAGGGAAAGCAAACTGAGGTAAATTCTAAATCTCTTTTTATATTTAGATGAACTTGCCACAATACTTAATGATGTTATTAATGTGATTAAGAAGTTAGACAAATACATCCAAGTACTCTAGAGGAGGTGCGATAATCTAGAAGATGTCAACTCTTCTACCTCACTTGACATCCTATGCCTTATGGAAAAAGTTGAGTACCATAATGGATATAACACCAAACTCACTAAGAAATTGGATGAGCTTGCTGCTGAATTAACAGCTTTAAAAAGGTACGGGTCCCTTCTTAACCTTGCAGGAATACTCAGAGTAATTGCACTCACTACTCGAAGAAGGTTTCTCAAAAGAGTAAAGTGATCAATCCCAATTCTAAGGTCATTTGTAATTTTTATGGAAAGACAGGACATGCTACAGTCATGTGTACACACAAAAATGGTTACTATAATAAGTATGACTGGTCAAGGATGACCACCACTAACAAGGGAGGACCCAGCCAGAAAAAGGCATGGGTACCTAAGAAAACTTAATTATTTTGCAGGTAAGCATGAGATCCATTGATGATAAAAGAATGTGGTATTTGGATAGTGGATGCTCGAGGTGATGAAAAGAAATTCATCACATTGGAGCGAAGAAGGAATGGAAGTGTCAGTTTTGGAGACAATAAAAAGGGAAAGATTGTAGGCAATAGCACTGTAGGAGTCAAGCCTTCAATTGATAATGTGTCTCTTCTGAAAGGCCTAAAGTTCAATTTGCTAAGCATTGTTCAGCTGTGTGACAAAGGTAGGAAAGTGATATTTAACTCAACGGGCTGCTAAGTCATTGATGGTTACTCTGATCAAACTATTCTTTATGCTCCTAGAATTAATAATGTTTATATGATTGATTTATCCCCTGGCTCCAATGATATATGCTTTGTTTCTAAGGAGGAATACTCATGGCTATGGCACAGAAGGTAGGACATATAAATATGACCAATCTATCCAAATTAGCTAGAAATGAACTTGTTGAGGGTTTACCCAATCTAGCCTTTGAAAAAGATAGATTCTGCTCAGCATGACAACTTGGGAAACAATTTAGGAAGACTTTTAAATCCTTAGCTGATATATCCTCTTCTCATCCCCTTGATCTTCTACACATGGATTTGTTTAGGCCAATTGTGCCAACAAGTCTAGGTGGAATGAAATACACCCTTGCGGTTGTAGATAATCTGATTATGTTCACTTGGATTATCTTGCTTACAAGCAAAGACGAAACATTTGAATCATTCTCTAGGTTGGCTACCTGAATCATGAATGAAAAAGACCTTAAAATTAATAAAATCCGCAGTGACCATGGAAGAGAATTCGAAAACAGGCAGTTTGAGGTATTCAGTTCTAAGCATGGTAAATTTTTCTGCCCCTCATACACCTCAGCAGAATGAGGTTGTTGAGAGAAAGAATCGCACTATTGCGGAGATGGGTCGTTCTATGCTGAGTAATAACAATCTATAAAAGTATTTCTGGGGAAAAGTACATACAACACTGTTTATCAAGAAGAAGCATCAAGATGTGGTGTTAGTCCAAATATATGTTGATGACATCATTTTTTGAGCAACTGATGAAAAGCTATACAAAGAGTTCAGCCAACAGATGAATAAAGAGTTTGAAATGTCAATGATGGGAGAGTTTAATTTCTTTCTTGGTTTGCAAATCAAGCAAGGCAAAGATGGTATCTTCATCAGCCAATCTAAGTATGCCAAGGAAGCACTCAAGAAGTTTGACTTGGATAAGGCCAAGCCAATGTCAACACCCATGGCCACTAATACAATTCTGAGTAAAGATGATGAAGTTAAAACTGTAGAGAGTAAGCTCTACAGAGGTATTATTGGTTCTCTACTTTACTTAACTGCTAGTAGGCCTGACATTCAATATGTTGTATGTTATTGTGCAAGATACAAGCTAACCCCAGAGAATCTCAGTTAGCTGCTGTTAAGAGAATTCTCAGGTATTTGCTAAGCTCTATTGATGTAGGTTTATGGTATCTAAGATATGCAGACTTCACTCTGAGAGGATACATAAATGCTGACTATAGAAGAGACAAACTTGAAAGGAAAAACACCACTGGAGGATGTCATTTCCTTGGCGATTGTCTAGTAATATAGTATAGCAAGAAGCAGACTTCTGTGGCTCTGAGCTTAGCTGGATCAAGCAGCAATTGGAGGATTATAGTATAAAGTCTAAGTGTCTTGAAGTCATCTGTGATAATAAGAACACAATTGACCTATCCAAGAATCCAATTCAACATAGCAGGATGAAGCATTTCAATATTAGACATCACTTCATATGGTATCATATGCTAAAGGGAGAAGTCAAGCTTACATACATTCCTATTGAAGAATAGCGAGCTGACATATTCACAAAGCCTATTGGAAAGGATCAATTCAACACTTTGAGAGAGCTTATTGGAATGTCCAATCCAATTTGAAGAAGTTCACTCCTCGCTGACCAATTCTGAGCTGACCAAGAATCTAGGGTTCACTCTAAGCTTCAGCGAATTAGGTTAAGTGTTTCTTCTTCGTGCTTGAATTTTGGACATGTCATTAAATTGTCACCGGTTTCTTTTCAAATTCAAAGCTGATAGAAATGGTAGCAAGTTATAAAATGTTCCATATTCAATTGCAGTTATCTCATGTATTTCGCTATAATTAATCCTATGGTAAACTTTGTTTAATCTTACAGTTGATTTGTCACCATGGATTGTTAGTCATACACGTAAGCTTTATAGGTCTTAGCGAAGAGTTTTTGGCTATTTAAGGAGAAATTCAGAAAGAGGAAAGGTTACTTTACTAAATTTCTTTTCTACAATTTCTTCTCAAAATCCCCAAATTCTCTATTTTCTATAAAGCTATTACAATGGCGAGTACATCTGAAAGATCCTCAGAACCCAGTTCTGAGAGATAATTGTTTGTAAGGAGTGAAGATGATTCTTGTTGGGTTACCACTGTGGACCATTTGGCTCAAATAGCAAAAGGAATAAATAAGAAGAAGGAGCTATTCATTCTTGCAGGAACTGAGTATACCCCCACAGAATGGTGTACTAGGGATCAAGAGGTAGTTGAGGAGCCTACAATGGTTGACATGCTCATGTTTCTAGTGATGAGTGATTCGGGAAGTGGATGCGCCAACATAATCTTAGAGGGTTCTTTGAATTACCCAGTGGATGTTATGAGGAAGTTGTAACAAGATTTTTCCATGGGATTCACATGATTGAGGGCTTCAAGGATCTATTTGTGACAACCATGATGGGGAGAAAAGTGTATGTGTCCCCCAAGATGATTACTGGGTTATTGGGCATGAGAGGAAGAGGACTCAAAATGCGAGTTATAAGAGATGAAGAGCATGTGGACATCCCTATTGACTATGAAGTTCCCGCTGACTATAAAGCTGGTGAACTAATAGCCTCTATGTTCACTAGAGAAGGAAAGAAGGCGCATGAGCTTGTTACGAAGGTGTTGCTGCCAAAACAGCTTCTATAGGAAGCTACTCTAAGTTTGAAAGAGTGTTTGTATACGCTCTAACTCATGGGATGTGCATCAATTGGCCCCTAGCAATTTTGCACTAGTTTTTAAAGGTGTCCAAGCACATGGTCTATGGGCATCTTGTGATGGAGATTTGTAGGGCCTATGAACCTCATCTGGAAGGATGGGCTCTAAAAAGTAGGATCAATCTGACAGTGATTGAATCAAGAATTCTGAGCAATGCTCATTTTCATGGCTTAAGATGTAATGATAAGCCAAATAACACCAAGTACATTAAATTGAAAGAGGGAGAGGTCAGAGTAAAAGATCCCAAGGCTATTATGCAAATGAGACCTATCAACCCTAAAGAGGAGGACCAGACTCTTGATGAGTTTGTAGCAAAGGAGCTTAAGAGGATTACCCAGCTCAGAGCAGAGAAAGGAGAAGAGAAGGTTGAGAAGAAGGGAAGCAAAAAGGAGGTCAGGAAAGACTTTAAAAAGGATGTAAAGAACGCTATCTCAGCTAGCTCTAAGCCTATAGTTGCCCTGATTCCTAAAAAGACCAGATTTACCAAGGGAACTAAGGAAGAGAAGTCTAGAGAGCTGACTCCCAAGGAGGTTGAAGAAGAGAAGAAAGCTAAGGAAGAATTGAGAGGGTCAAAAGCAAGAAAAGGAAGAGTGGAGAAGGTCAGCTTGATGGAGAAAAGGTTGAAGGATAGGAAGCTATATTAGTTCCAGTGCCTCAAGTTGGTCAACCTAAGAAGAAGTTAATAGTGAAGAAGCAAACTGGCATAGTCTATAATATGGAGGAAGTTGAGAAGTTGAAAGCTGCTGAGAAAGAAAGAATAAAGAAAAGGTAGGAAGATTTGGAAGCCGAGATCAGAAGGAGAGTTGAAGAAGCTGGAGCTAAGGCTAAGGCTATCACTAAAAAGGCTATAGAATCTATAGTAGTCAATTTAGCTGATAAAGATGTTCCAAAAGTTGTGGAGGAGATGATAGGAGCCCTGGAAGGATAAAGAACTAAGACGAGTAGGAAGATAAGGAAGATGAAGTTGTGGAACCAGTTGAATTTAAAGTGAACAAAGAAGACCAGTAGGTCAGTTTCACTGCTGAGGAAGCCAAGGAGAAGAAGAGAAGGTTGTTTAAAAAGATGAAAGTTATAATTGATGAGGATAAGAGAGATCTGGAGGATAAGGATAAGGATGAAGTTGTGATAGTTGAGTAGGGAGCTCAGCCGACTGAGCAAAATCTAGCTTAGGTCAATGAGCAAACTGTTGAAGGTGTGGAAGGAGAGAAGGAAGAAAACCAAGAAGATCCATTCTTTTTCCAAAACCTTTTAAATGAAACACCCTTATCACCTACACCAATTTCTATGCAACCTCTATCTGATAACCAAACACCATGCACCTCAAACTCTAACCAAATAGCCATCATTCCATATCTTTCTCCTGTTGGGTCTCCTGAGCTTGAACTACTTTTATTGGAAGGACTAATCATCAGAGGTGCTCCAGTTATTGAGGAGATTCCACAACCATAACAACCACCACAACAACCACCTCAACAACCTCAACCCCAATTTAACCCCCAGGCTGAGTTATTAGGAGATATAAGGAGGATGGGAAGAGCTAGATTTCCAGAACTAAGGACAGATGGAGAGATAGATGCTCAAATTACCAAATCATTACTGTCTGAGGAAGTTCTAAGGAGGATTACAAAGGTTGTTGAGCTAGTACAAGGGTTTTTGGAAGGTGTTGAGGAGATGAAGGCCCATTTTAAATCAGTCCCCACCTAGTTTTCACTAGTCAAGGTTATAGTGTCCCATATTTTGCCTTTGTTAAATGTTGCAGGTAGGAAGGCTGACTATCTAAAGATGGAAGTTGCTGATTATGAAAGCAGCTACAGAGTTCTGAATGAGGAAAGGGAATTCAGGAACTCAATGATTGACAAATTCAGCCCTTTACTTCAAGGAATGCAAGCTTTACTGAATGGATATAGCATTTTTAGCAAAGAGAATGATGCCAATACATCTAAATTAGATGCAGTTATTAATGCTATCAATGCTTTGGTTATAGTGGTCTCGAATCAAGGTGACTCAAATATGTTGATGCAGATGAGAGGAGATATTTTGAAGGGAGTGAAGGACTCAGAGGGAGAAGTGCTAAAGGCATTGAAGAGACTCAACATATCTGATGCTCTAAATAATGACATTGTAATGGCAGACGCTAAACAAGAACCATCGCTTCATCAGAAACTTGGTCATATTTATGATCAAATCAAGAATGTTCATGCAAATATCATCAATGATGGTCACGCAATTGATCAGATTAATGAGCAAGTATCCACTCATATCAACAGCACTTCCATGCTAGAGCGGATCCTTATAGAAAATACTCAAGCTAAGGCTCTGTCCAGTCTCACCCATATATCGAAGGAAGTACTTAATGCTTAGTACTAGGTCAATCAATCTCAATCTCATGCCTTAGTAGGGCTCGCTTTTCTCAGGGAACAGGATGTTATTTCTCAGGAGATATATGAGTTGCTAGTGCAGAATTTTTCTTCCACCATCTATGGCAAACTCAAGAACTTTGAAGCTTCTCTGAGCTTGTTTGATCATCAAGCCCAAGTCATTTTGGATGCAATGAAAATGGGGGAGAAGGATCGCGAGAAGCATGAATAAGAGGAGAAAGAGAGAGATTAGAGGGTAGCTGAATTTTCTTATGAATTATCCAAGGATCTAGAGCGTATTCAAAGATAATATGTTGAGACTCGAAAAAGGAAAGGGAAGGAGATTGCACTGCCCAAAGAAAAGAAGTCAAGATGGGATGAGCAGGCATTTGAGGAAAGAAGAGCTAACTTTGGAGGACCACCTATGCCCAAGTAGAATAGAAATTATTGTTATCTTTTGCACTGATTGTAAAACTTAGTGCAGACTAACTCTTTGCTATCTGTAAGTTAAGATCTTCTTAACTTCTTGTACTTTCTGCTATATGTATATGCTGATTATCTGCAGAAATATGAGAAGTATTGAGGAATGCTGAACTTTGAAGAAATCAAGGATTATGGGGGAGTTAGCATTTACTCTGAGCTAAATGAAGATGTTGAACAAAGTCATATCAAGCATAAGAATAAGGTAACTCTGATCTAGATATCTTATTGATTTAATTCTCGCTCAGTGAATTGCCATTGATCAAAATAGAGGAGATTGTTGAACTAAGCACAAGGTTGGACTGACTCAGTAGTGCTTAAGTTTTGATCATAACAATTAAGTTCAGTTTGAGTTAATTAAAACAATAAAGATGTTAAAATAAATAATCTATGGTTATATATGGGTTATTAACTTCAAGCGTAGAATGTCAATTCTCCGCTGACGTCATTATTTAGTTTAACTCTGAGTTGTTTTGGGATGAGTGTGTACTTTAGTCGTTGACCAAATACTATTCACTCAACGCTTGATATTTAGATTTAGCTTCAGTTGAGTATATCGATTTATCTTTTTGCTGAGTTACTTTATGTCTGTCAAAGGTACTGACTTTACCATTTTAAGGAGAAATGGGATCTTTGCTTTTAGTGTTACTTTTTGCAGAACATTAATGAGACAAAGACAAAAAGAATCAATGCCTTGACAAGACTCCGGTTAATGAAGAAAATGACAAAGTCTTTGAAAATCAATCTACAAAAAGTCATTTGCCAATTTGGGTAATTCTGCAGATCAACAACATCGTATCGCGTACTCTGTAAAATGTCAAAATACCAGAAGGAATAGGAAGATGACATGTAGCAAGTCAGCGCGAGTTCTCTCTAACGGAAGACTGGCATCAAACGACAAAGGATTCAAATTGAAGCTCGAATTTTAATCCATCTCTAACGGATTGATTTCAATTTCACAACGGTGTGATTCTATCTCTTAACAGATTGATTTGAAGAAGCAACGGGTGAACAGATGAGCTGTCAATCTCAGAAGATGTCAAGATAAGTTCAACGACTACTTTCTTAATCCCATTATAAAAGGAGCAAGAAGGCAAGCGTTAGAACTTGGTGATTACACCTGAATTTCTAAGAAGCAAAACTCTGTCATATCACAAGCTTTAAAGAAGTTCAATCAAGAAAGCACTACTCAGCGAAGAATCTGCTTTGAACAAAAGAGAATAGATTAGATCATTTGAATTGTAATATCAGATCATCTGTAACTGGATCAACATTTCTATAAGTTGACTCCAGCTCTTGTTTAGGAATTGTTGAGTTGTTGGTAGAAGAGGGTATTCTACTCAGCAGGTGAGCGATTACAATTTGGAGGGTACTTTCTGTAATGGGGAAATTTGTGAATGGCTTCTCTGCCTAGGGTAAACGAGTTGAGATTGGTGAATTAAAGCCAAGACACTTTCTTGGGACTAGATGTAAGCACAGGTTGTCGAACTAGTATAAAAATCTTTGTGTCCTTACTTTAAAGTCTTCCCATATTTCACTCAGCCAGCTAACCTACTCAGCAGAACTCATTAAATCGTGAAAAAGTTTCCTAAGTAATGAAAGAGATTCATTCACCCCCCCCCCCCCCCCCGACTCATTGAGTGTACGCATAGGGACCAACATTAAGTAATGTCACTTTGTTGACTAAAATGTTTTCTATACAATTAAACATTTAATTTATACAACACAAAAATTTTATGAGATAAATCAAAATCTCAAATAATTTCAATTATTAAAGAAATAAAGAGTCTCCTTTTAGTTTTTCTTACCTTTCGATTTATCAACTTTTATGTTTTCTATTTCATTCTCTCTTTAATTTTAAAGAATAGAAAACAATATTAATTATGAAAAACTTATCTCTTTATTTTTGTCTCATTCCTTTATTATTTGTTTGCTGCATTTCTATTGTCATTCATTTCTCTTTTCAATTTGGCACATATATATATATATATATGTTATTATTATTAAATAATAAACAGTCGTTATTGCCAAATCAATAGAAATAACAGTTACAAATTAATTCGTTAATCTTTAAATGATAACCATAACTCTTCAATTATACTATTATGGCAATCATAAAACCCTAATTGGCATTTAACATGAATAATTAACTTAATGATCAATTCTTGATCCTTAGTCTTTAATTCATTTAAGGATATATAATTTCATCATGTAATTTATTCCATCATACATGTAATTTCCTTTATATCATGTAATATATTATATCATTATTCATGTTAAAGAATTAGAACAATTATAACCGAAAATAAAGAAAACTATTATCTTTAATTAAGGAAATAGAAACACATTTACTTTTATGTTTTCTTTTACTATTATATATTCAATTCATATACTGAATAGAATAAGAAGAAAACAATGTCCTTTTAATTAAAGGAATATAAAAAATAGTTCCTTTAATTTTTTTTTTATTATATCAAACTCTAGATTTCCCAACTTTAATATAATAATAGTTAATTAGCAAAACACAATTATTGCTAATTAATTAAATAGAAACTACCATAAACCCTTTTATATTCCTATATTTTCAATTTACTTTATTCATTATTCTCCAACTATTAATTTCCTTCCTTTAATTTATATATATGCTTACTAATTGACAAACCGTTATTATCAATTACAACTACTGAAAATTAATCATTACAATTAATTATTTATTTGAAACAAATAATAACTGTAATTTATTTGTCATATATATATGAATTAATTAATTTAAGGACAATTACCCATTATGTCTTTTTTTAATTTTAATTAACCATATATATGCACAATTAGTATATAAAATGATGTTTCATAAGAGGGTAAATTATTGTTCAATTAAATGTAATTGACTACCTTTTACATTAAAAACCCTTTTATATCATTTGATTTCATATATAAAAATACCTGACCGTTATTAGAATTGGTTAATTAACAGAAACTCATAAATGTCAATTAAACTATGACTTTAATTAATTGACAACTTTTCAATTGACCGCTCTATAAATTTTCCTTTAATCTTTAATCTTTTATTGATAACCATAATACAAATATGCCACTTATAGTCATCTAAACTGTAATTTATACACAAATAAAATATACAATTTCAACAATACAATTAAAGTTTATCTCTTACATCAAATGTATATACGTATATAAGTATGCCACAATATCAAATAAAAAGATAACAATCCTTTCCTTTTTATTTGAACTGAACCATAATTACATTAAATATACATTTAACCATCATAACCCTAAAATTTGAAATTTATGTCTTTATTTACACAAAAAATGTCCTAAATGGATTCTTTACTGTCATATTTTCTTTTCATAACTTTCATTTATATTTCGTCATTTTCTTTTATTTTGATATCTATTTTGTTCTTTTCTTTACTTATTCTTTCATTTTATCCAATTAAACTTTTTATTGAATAAAATAACGATAATTAAAGAAACAGATTTACACTTTCATATTTATTCACAAGAAAATATATCATATTCCTTTTATGATTCTTAATTATAATGAAAGAAATATAACTAATATAGAAAATAATTTAATTAATCCTTATTTAGGAAAACTCAAAATTTCTCGTGAAATCATTTGATCCATTAACTATAATTCAATCATATGGTAAAAACAACTTTAATTTCATGAGTATCTATTCAACTTTGAAATCTCTAAAATTTTCTCATGAACCATAATTCAATCAAACTTTCATACAAACAATCCTAGGACAAGATGGCTCGGATACTAATTGTAAACAATTTTATAATCCCGTAACAATTTCGATAATGAAAACTAAACCAACTATAATGTCATAATCTATAATCGGGATAAACCCCAAGATCAACATGTCTATAATTGATTGATAAATACAAACTATTGGATGGAAGCATACTTTAATACATGAAATAAACTGTATCGAATAGATCGGACGTTCTATATCCTCTCCTATTTGCAATCAGCCTCTTCTTCCATTGATGTTGTCTTTGGTGGAAGTGATTTGATTCCCTACTATCTTTGATGACGATAGCTTGAATGGAGCAAGTGGTGATTAAATCTTCATGTCATGTTTCTTTTATAGAGAAAATAAAGAAGAAGAAGCGGTTCTTATTCTCTATCATTAACATGTATATGCCTTTAACGTTAATTAATAGTAAAAACTGGTGTTTTAATTAACTTTATGTTAATTAAAACTAAATGGCAGTTTTCAATTTCCTATAAATAATATATATAATAATGCTATTTATAACTAAAACTGCAATTTTTATTACTGATTATAATATGAACTTTAATGTTAATTAGAACAAATAATTACTTCCATTATTTCTCTTAGTGAAAAGATAAAATCAACATTTTATATTGTCTTATTAGATAGCGAGAAAAGGGTCACCAACCCTTACTGATTTAAATAACCTTCGGTTAGCAATCCATCATGCGACACCATCATATATGTTTAATCGGACCATTTATTTATGCATGTGGACCACATAGATTATAAAAAATAGACCACATAGATTATAAAAAATAATCTTACATCGGACTCTAGGATAACTTGATCGTGGTTGTTTTCCTTTAACCATTTAAGAGCTTCTCTACAGCTCATTACTTCAGCCACAAAAGGATCATCTCCACCAGGAATCAACATCAATCGAGTTGCGATAATATTGCCTGAATATCCCGAAGAATACAACCATGCCCTACACAATTGTTTTGACGTGAAACACTAGCATCGACGTTTCATTTAATCCAGCCATGAGGAGGAGCTCGCCATTCGGGCATAGGTGCAGCCGCTTGAGTTCTTGGGCATTTGTTAGTCGAGCTCCATTTTTCAAGGTAACCAAGGCCGTGTCGTAGAACTTGCGAAGCAATTCTAAATTTTTTGTTCCAAACTTGGTTATTTCTTCTAGTCCAAATAGCCTACATAACACAAGCCACCTAACTAATAGTATCTCTTTCCTTGGTGGACACCCAACACCACCAATCTATTAAGTTGACAATAGATGATGGCCAACCCTCACTAAAGATATTATCCCAAATTGAACAAGCAAAAGCGCAACTAATCAATGCATGAAAGTCATCCTCATATACATTACCGCATAAAGGGCAAAGGACATCAACATCAACACACCTTTGTCATAATCTAGTAAGCATATGCAAAGATCTAGTCGCGACTTTCCATAGAAAGGATTGAATTCTTTATGGCACATGTAAGCTCCAAATAATGTTCCAAGCTTGGTTTGAAAAATTAGAAGGCAAATTACTAACCTCAGACCATTGGAGAAGAGCGTAGTAACAAGATTTCACTGAGAAGCTCCCCAACTGCTCCAACCGCCAATAAATGGCGTCTTTTTATCTCTACCATGCTAAAGGGATTTTTCAAACCTGTTGCCTATCCTCTTCATCAGGCAAAAAACTGAATATGGCATCATTGAATATGGCATCATTCCAAGTCCTACCATCGCTTGCCAAAGCACCTGAATCATAGCCGAATTAAATGTTGGCCGAGATTTAGCAGGTAACCAATTGTCAGCCCAAATATTAATATCGTGTCCATCTCCTACTTGCCAAGCAAGGCCATGGCGAATTATTTGTCCTGTGGCTAATATATCGCGCCAACAAAAACTGATATTTGCTTTAATTGGCACATCAAGGAACAAATGTTTTAGAAAATACCTAGCCTTATATTTACTGCTAATAAGTAAGTTCAGTTCGGATAAGATACGCCAAGCTTGTTTTGCAAGCATAACAATGTTGAATTCCCTCAACTTGCGAAAGTTAAGTCCCCCTATCTCCTTAGATTGACAAAGTATTTCCCACCTCATCCAATGGATTGAAGAACCCCACCAAAGTTGCAGAAAATTTTCTCCAGACTAGAAATAGTGTGACACGACTATAGAAAAACCTGCATGGCATAAGTGGGAAGGCTTGAGCAACATACTTCAAAAGGATCTCCTTTCCACTTTGAGATAGATTTTTATTCTTCCAACTTTGTAACTTTTTGTGAGCCTTCTCAATGATATAATCATAGGCAAATTTTTTAGATTTGCCTATTAAAGAGGGAAGACCTAGATACATGCCATGTCCATCCACAACATTAACCGCTAAACAGGTCGAGATAGGTTGCTTCATTGAATCACCAACGATAGGACTAAGCACAAGAGAAGACTTATTATAGTTGGTTTTCTGTTCGGAAGCCACCTCATAAAGACAGAAGACATTCTTTTAAGATTTTTGCCTCTCCCATATCAGCCTTAACGAAAAAAAACTGTCATCAGCAAAAAAATAGATGAGAAATAATTGGGGCTTGTAGGGTAACTTTGCACCCATGGAGCAAACTAGATGCAATACGATCCTGAATCAAAGTTGATAAGCCTTCAACACATATAAGAAAAAGGTAAGGTGAAATAGGGTCCCCTTGTCGAAGACCACGTTGGGGAATAAATTTCTGAAAAACCCCGTTCTTGTGCGTTAAAGTGTACGTAACAGGCGATACAGAAAGCATAATAAGATCAGTAATGAAATCTGGGAAACCTAATTCACTCAAAATTGCTATTTTAAAATCTCATTCAACTCTATCATACGCCTTTGACATATCGACTTTCAAAGAACACATTCCTGATTTCCCCAAAAGCTTTCTATTAAAGTAATGACCAACTTTAAAATCAATCAGGATATTATCTATGATTAACCTCCCAGAAATAAAAGCACTATGGGACTCTGAGATAACGAAATTTATAACTGGCTGAATTCTATTAGTTAAAATTTTTTACATAATTTTAAAGAGAACATTACATAACGAAATAGGACGCAAATTAGAAACTCTACTAGACACCTTTTTCTTAGGGATAAGAACAATATTTGTATCATTCAAGCCAAAAGGAAAACATTTATTATTAAGACACGTAATACAAAAATCAATTACCTTACGACCAATATTACTTCAAAATTTTTGGAAGAAACCTGGATTGAATCCATCAGGGCCAGGAGCCTTGTGAGGATACATATGATTAAGTGCCTCTTTCAGGTCCTCAGGTATAAATGGGCGTTGAATATGGATCTATAATTCACTTGAAATTCGTGGCTGGATAAGTGATAAGATGTGCTCAAAATGGGACCCACTCGATATGAACAAATCCGAGTAAAAATCCTGCACTAGGTCCTCCAAATCGTGGCCCCACTGAACCCAGTCCCCATTCGATTTCGGTAACTGCTGAAAATTATTTTTCCGCTGTCTGGTCCATGCTACACGGTGGAAGTAAGATGAATTCTGATCTCCCTCCTTAAGCCAAATAGTCTTGGAATGTTGTCTCCAATATTCACTCTGTTGTTTTTGATTTATTAAATGTTTGTCTTTAATTACACGAAGAAAAAAAAAGTTATCAAGAACTAAATTAAATTATCAACAATTTTAATTGTACAATGGGCTATTATCGTTCTTTCTTTAAAATCGAATTATTGATCAATTCATTTTAGTAATATGTTTTGTGGATTAAACCCAAATTCAGCCTAGATTCTTGAAAAAATGTCATCCTTATTATTGTGTCTCATTACATGTATCTCATTTAATTATGGGGATGCGTTAAACTCTATTTCTTTTTCATTTTCTAATTTTCTCTCTCATGCCTTTTATTTTCTTTCTCTTACTAATAAGTCAAGTGTCAAGATTTGATTGAGTACACCGAAGAGAACACAAAAGTGGAGGACATCATATTTTTTCTGAATCCAATCTAAGCTCAGCTTGTACCCAAAAAGTTATAAATAGGTACGACGACTTTCATATTAGCATTTTTAGGTGAAAATCCAGTAACTATGATCCAAACCTAATCCAACACATTAGCGTGCATAGTGTCCATTTAGAGTATCAATGCAATTTTTTTATCAATTTTTCTAAAATTTATCATTGCATTAATTAAGAAATAGATTAAATATTGATCAAATTATAAATTAATAATTACGAATAAAAAAAATCTTATAAAAAATAAATTAATTATTTTAATAATTTAATAAATATTTTATTTGTTTTGATGAAAAGTCACCCTTATTTAGAAACAAGAGGGAGTAATTTTTTTATATTGTTTTGTGAATCAAACAAAAAACGCATAAGATGTTGCCGTTACAAGGAAAACGGACGTAGGCCAAAACGGGGTTTCTTTAAAATGACCGTACCGAAATAGACTCATTGACATAAAAAGAAAGCCCTGATTCTGATTAGACGACCCTCACCCTTACGAATTCTCTGTGATCGACAATAATCAGAGAGAAGGACGAAGAAGAAGAAATGGTTTTCTACTTCAAAGCCCGACCTGAGGTTGGAGATTTCACCATCTTTATGGGTCTCGACAAGTTCGAGAACGAGGAGCTCATCAAATACGGGTTCCCCGAAGACATTTGGTACTTCCGTCGCCTTTTTTTTTTTTTCAATTTCGATCTTTTCTTCCTTTTCTGGAAATCACGGGTGCATTTCTTGGTATTGGATTCGCCATTTATGGATTTACTTCTCAATTATTCTCTCAAAACTGTGTCTGGTTATGAATTTTTACCAAATTTGATGATTTTATGCATATAGAGGGATATCGATGATATTTGTTACTTGTTAACCTAAACTTGACATTAGACTGTGGATCTTTATTACCATTGTTATATATTTGAAACAATTCTGCTTGCATTATGTGTATTGATTTGAAATTGAAAGGTAATTGTGGGTTGCGTTATTGAATTAGAGATAACACGATAATAGAGGTATGGAAGGGTCATTATATGTCTATAGAGGTTATGTCTAACCTTGAATTCAAGTGCATTTAGCTGGAAACTGCATTTGATGAGGAGAGCACAACATTTCAGAAAGCTAAAAAACAATGTTGTGGTGTTACAAGAATTGGGCCTTGTATGTAAAACAGCAAAAGTCTTGAAACATGTTTGCTTGGATATCTGATGTGATATTATGCCTCTATAAAATCTTGATAGGACCTGTCTTGAGGTTCATATTATACTGTTGCTCTCACTACTGCTTTTGAATAATCTGTAAATAGTTGTTTTCCAATTTTCTTGCTTTGTTGGTCTTGAGTATAGAGCAAAGACGTCAATGATTATTCTCATGCTTTTGCAGGTTCCATGTGGACAAGATGTCTTCTGCTCATGTTTATGTTAGATTGAACAAAGGCCAAACAATTGATGATATTAGTGAAGGTTTACTTGAGGATTGTGCTCAGCTTGTCAAAGCAAATTCAATCCAAGGCAAAAAAAATTAAACTTCTTTTTTCATTATACTCTGTATTTTTTGCTTATGTGCTATGCTCAATAGCTTCTATTAAACTGATGCAGAGAGGGGTTGAGGGAAAAGAGAGGTTGTGAAGGTTTTAACCCTAAACCAACAAAGAGAGGTTTCACAAGCTGAACTTGCCGGAAAACCGAGAGATTTCCCTAAGATGTTTTCAAGCTAAAACTTGACGGATTCTCATCCTAAGATAAACTTTAACTTAAAAGAGTAAATATAGATAAACTTGATACTTCGATTGATAATTGGTTGATGTCTTACAATTATAGATGGGAGGGTATTTATAACCCTTAAGTTACACCAAAAGTAAGATAAAGAAAAAGAAGATAACAAAAACAAGATAGTAAAAGGAAGGTAGATAAAGGAAGGTAAGATAAGTAAATGATAAAACAAATAGACAATAACTAGATGCCCTCATCATTCACTTCCTCTTGAAAAGAACTTGACCCCAAGTTATGAGTCGGATATGGAAGAGCTTCATTAGACTTGCATGGACTCATATCCTTCACGTTGAACTAAACATATTGCAAATATCTCCCTCAACGTAAACCTCATATGCAACCAAGATCGAATCAGCTTCCTACCCCTTCTTCTACTCCCTAGCAAAACCAACTTTAATTTGTATGCTTCATCTCTAGAACAGAGTTTCCTAAATTTGTGTCCTACATTTCCAGCATTCATGAGTTGCTTTCGACCCAAGTATCCACTACTTTGGGAATCACCATGAAAAATATCTCCACTAAAGTCCTCACACTTTTCATCAATTTCAACTTTATAAAAATTATAATGTGAGAGTGGTCTTGGTGGAACAGTCTCGTCAATTATAGGTGGTGGTGGTTGTTGTAGGTGTTTCGGTGGTGGTGATGGTTGTTGTGGTTATTTTGGTGGTGGTGATTGTTTTAGCGGTGGTGGTTGTTGCTGTTGTTTTGATGGTATTTGTAGTTGTTGTGGGAATGGTGGCGGTGGTTTTTGTGGTGTTGGTAATCTTTGTGGAGGTTGCACTGGAGGATGCGGAACTTTCTCCTTTCAAATATTGAAGCATCTCTTTTAGAACCGTCTTAATATCCTCCATGTCATCCGCTATTTTCTCCAATTTATCATCCAGCTTCTCCATCCTATTCTCCATTTGTTGTTTTTTTTTGTAAATTTAAATTGGACCGCGACCAAAAGAAGTTTTGGATTAGGAAACGATTGGCTCTGATACCAACTGATGCAGAGAGGGGTTGAGAGAAAAGAGAGGTTGTGAAGGTTTTAACCTTAAACCAACAAAGAGAGGTTTCGCAAGCCGAACTTGCCGGAAAACCGAGGGATTTCCCTAAGATGTTTTCAAGCTAAAACTTGACGGATTCTAGTCCTAAGATAAACTTTAACTCAAAAGAGTAAAGAGAGATAAACTTGATACTTTGATTGATAATTGGTTGATGTCTTACAATTATAGATGGGAGGGTATTTATAACCCTTAAGTTACACCAAAAGTAAGATAAAGAAAAAGAAGATAACAAAAACAAGATAGTAAAAGGAAGATAGCAAAAGGAAGATAAGATAAGTAAATGATAAAACAAATAGACAATAACTAGATGCCCTCTTCATAAACTAAGCTAACAAACTATTTATCAATTTATCATTGTGATATCAAATACCCAATTTTTTTACTAGAATTACATATTGCTAGAACAGAATAACATTGTAGTCGCTTGAAGTTATTTTTTTCCCCTCATTACAGGCAACAAGGTGAACAACATCGATGTTGTTTACACGCCGTGGTCCAATTTAAAGAAAACTGCTTCCATGGATGTTGGCCAAGTTGGCTTCAACAATCCAAAGATGGTATATCTTACTTCAACCTTTTATTCTCTCCAATTTGTTGCCTGTAGCAGTTAATGATAGATGTTCCTGGTAATTTGCTTCTTGGTGTAGGTCCAAACCGTCAGAGTGGAGAAGCGGATTAATGATATAGTTAATAGGTTGAACAGAACAAAAGTAGAAAGAAAGCCGGATTTGAAAGGTGAATTTATGATTTCAGTCTGCTTTGTCTATGCAACTTATGAAACAAACTGAAATAGTGACTTTTCATATTTCCGTTTCCTTTCTGTTTGGGGGAACAAGAGTTGGGGACTTCTTCACACTTAGTGCTTGTGGTTCAGAGAATTAGTTTTCATGGTGGTGCTAATATTATAATTTCATTATGTACTTAATACTTGCAGCTGAGAAAGAAGCTGTGTATGCTGCAGAAAGAGCAGAGAGAAAGCTTCTGCTGAGAGACAAGGTGAGTTCTCCACTGCTAGATTCTATATTAAAGTTCAAGTTTCGTACTAGAATTTCAAGACAAACTTTGAAAATCTTAAGATGTTGTATTCATTTTGTAAAATTATTCCTAGCATATGTTTTCATTGATGTGTGTGATCATATCCTATCAGTCCCTTTTTTGTTTTCCTATTTATAGAGGTTTTAGGTGTGATATCATCATGATTCTTTTTGTCGGGTTTGTTCTATTTCGTCAATTATCCCTAGCATCTCTCTTGAAGCTGAAGTTCCACTCCTAATGAGTGATTGCTGCCTTTTGATATTCTCTCAGTGTTTTCACTCTGGGCAAATCATATAGTGATTATTTGAATGTTGTAAATTTTCATGGAGTGCTCTCTCAACTATGGGGGGGCTTAGCAGGGACTGGGGATGTTAATGAGCCGAACTGAGATCGAACATGGCTCGGCTCGGCTTGAAAGAGAAAATGGTCGGGCTCAGCTCGAAGCTCGTCGAGCTCGCGAACTTGCAAGCCTCCTATAATCGGGTTAAATTCTTGTCCATTCTAAATAAAACAATTTGACAAATTAAAGTTTTGATAATCCAAAAACATGAAACTAATATAAAATTTAAAAGAAATGACTTCCAACAAACATTAAATCCACGTAAACCGGACCGGACCGGACCGGCCGGTCTGACCGGGTTCAACCGGAACCGGCCCCTGGTCCGGTCAGTTTTCAACCGATTCTGGGTTTGGTCAAGAACTGGTCAATGACCCGTTGAACCGGTCGGTCACGCAGAAAACCGGCCGGTTCAGTAACCGGTTCAACCATAGCAGTAAATTGAAAATAAATATTTTGTAGGTAGTGGGTTTTGAACACAAAACCTTAAGCTTTTATCAAGGTGTTAACCAGTTGGAGTACAGCCCATGAATGATCAAATGCCACATTTATTTATTATAATATTTCATATTACTAACTAAAATTAATATTTTAATTTGTGCAAAATTATAATGAATATATTTTATTTTATGTCTTGACTAAATCCGTGTAGTACTGTATTATTTAAAAAATATACTAAAATTCCAAATTATGATGTAATATTTTTTTCATATAACACAACTTTTAAAAATTTTAAATTGTTATATAATATAAATAAATTTATTAAATTTTTTGTATAATTTTTAAAATATTATTCAATCCATATTAAATTTGATTTAATAGAATTAGAATTCTTTACTTTTCACCAAATTATGAGGTTAACATGTTTATTTTATTGTTATTCAAAGAATAAATTTTCAATTATAAAGTATTCAAATTAAATATTATATATTATTAGTGTAATATTTATTGAATTATATGTTTTTATTTCAAATTATTAAAAATATTACAATTTTAACATATATTATAAAAATCCGGTTCGACCACCGATTTAATCTGGTTCGGCCTTAAATCCATGACCCGCTCCCTTCACCGGTTTGGTGACCGGTCCGGGTCTGAAAACCATGCTACATACCATATATCCAATTATCCATAAAAATTTTATTTAATAAATAAGCCTAAAGTCACATATCAAGCACTTCATGGTGAAATAAAATTATATATTATAATATAGAAACATAAGAAATTATTTAATATATATATTATATATAAAAATTATACGAGCTTGATTACGGGCTTTTGAGCCGAACCTTAGGAGGCTTGGCTTGTGAATATCTCGAGCCGATCTCGAACTCGAGTCGAACTTTGACCGAGCCGAGCTCTAGTCGAGCTTTGACCGAGCCGATCTCGAACTGTTTGCGAGCCTCTGGGCTTGTTAACATCCCTAGCAGGGACAGAGCTAAGGGAGACCGCATGGGGCATTGGCTGATCCTTCTCGCTCTTCAGGAAAAAAAAATCATGTTTTTCTATACCTGCCTATATAAATATTTACAACTCGACATCTGTGTGTGTGGCCTTTCCCCCAAAGCAATTTCTGGCTTTGCCATTGGTATCAGGGTTATAGTCACTGGAAATTGAATGAAGATAATTTAGGGGGCTTTTGGTTCAACTTAGGAAAGGGAAAGGGAAAGGGAAAGGGAAGGAAAGGAATGTAATTCACTTGTAATTCACTTTGATTGGCCTATGCGTTTGGATGCTCAGGGAAAGGGAATGGTATTACCCCTCATTTCATTTGTTATTTTTTGGAAATATTATATTTAATTATTCAAAATTAATTAATTATATTAAATAAAATTATAATTACTAATTAATATTAATATTATATTTACAATAATTATAAAAGTAATATTAATATTTATGTATTGTTATATTTATTTATTTATTCATTATTATTATTATTTATTTTAATTAATAAATATTATAGTATTTATGATGACAATAATATTATTTTAGTTAATAAATTAAGTATGATAAATATTATTGTTATATATTTTTTTATTTTATTTATATTTTTAATTATAATTATTATTAAATTTTAACAGTGATAATAAAAACTTTTATAATAGTAAATATTATAGTTAATTATTATTATTATTTTATATATTATTAATAATAATTAAATATTATTATTTAATATTGTATATATATTATTGAGAGTAGATATTTTTATATTTAATTTTTTAATTTATAATTATTATTATTATATTTGAACTTAATATTATTAAATAATAATTTTAGTTTTTAAAATGATTAAAATTAATTTATAACAATAATTAGTATAAATACTAATTATTATTATTATATATGATAAATATTATTATTCTTACTAATTATTTATTGTTTTTATAATAATAATAATTAAAAACATAATATTTATTTTATTTATTTTTTACTATGATTATTATTATTAAAATTAATATTTATCATTAATTATGATAGTAATTAAAAATGGAATAGAATTAATATTAATATTGATTATTATAATATTTAATAATTATTATTGTTATTACGAATAATTTATTTTTTTATCATGATTATAATAAAAAATAAATATTATTATATTTATAATTTTAATTTTAATTATTATTAAATATTATTATTTATTATTTATTATAATAGTTATTAAAGTGGTATATAGAATAAAAATAAAAAAGGGAATAGCATTACCTGGGTGGAAGAGGGGAATGGGATAGAGGAGTTTGGGGTAATCAAATAAAGGATTATGGGTAATGAAAAATGAAAAAACTGGTAAACAAACAACAAAGGGTGTCAGAAGCTTTCATTCCCTTTCCCTTTTCTGATTACCCCAATCCATATGCCCCCTTACTATAACTTGATTTTGTCAAGACAATTAGTTTTTTTTATTCTACACATCTCTTTGTAGTTAGATTCTTGAAGGACTAGTTGTTACAGTGTTGTCAAAAGCCCCCGAGGCACTCAGACACCACCATTTGATGTCGGAGTGCCCATAGTTTTTACGGGCGCAAGGTGCACTGAGGCTCACCGAGGTGCGAGGCCCAAGGCGAGGTGGGCGCCCGAGGGACTTGAGGCGCATATAGAAAAAAGTGCAATAAATATTAGTTGCTACCACAAACAAACCTTCATATTTGCATTGAGGCCGTGTTGAGGTGCACAAGGCGCATCCGAGGCGCACAAGGCGTGCGCCTGATGAACTTCGCCTCGCTTGACCATCCACGAGGCGCTAGCCTTAAGCCTTGAGCGCCTTGCGCCCGAGCGTCCGTAACAACTATGGTAGCGCCTCAACATCCCCTAGGCGAGACACCTTCAAAGAGGCACTGCCTACGCGAGCGCTTAAGCCTTAATTTAAGGTGCCCAAGGCAGCGATATTTGTTGCCAAGTAATATATAGGATATACAACAAAATTAACTGTGTTTGCAGTGTCTATACTAGAAGAAAGAAGATTAACATTAGAAATTTAGAAGAATTGAATTAGTTGAGAGAGTAATGAATGTAAAACATAACGATTAAGAAAAGGAGTAGAAATTTCGAAGATCAAACCAATCACAAGCAGCCTCCAACACCAACTTCATACACATGTTTGAATATGTTGGGATGCATGCCTTTGTGAAAATGTGTTGTTGACACGTGTTTTCCACTATAGAAATACTTAAAACTTCAAAAAAAAATTGCTTTAAAATTGTCACTATATATTATTTGTTTATATGATTGTGTTATTGTTTTCTACTATGGAATATTTTGATGATATTATTTGTACATTATTTTGCTATTTTTTTTAAATAGAGCGTCACTTCGCTCATGCGAGCGCCTAGCACCTTAGGAAATTTGGGGTCTTAGCACCTCAAGAGCGCCTAGAGCTTTTAACAACACTGGTTTGCTAATAATTTGATTGTGAAAAGATAAAATTTGGCTCCTCTCACAATTCGTTACTTGGTCATTGTATTATAATTTTGGTACGTTGGCCTTTGTACTACGACATTATTTGTCATTTAGGTCCCTCCAGTTTTGTGGTACGCCTCCTGTACTTCTTTTTCCCTAATAAAGGAATTAGTTAGAGCACACGCCATTTAATTGTGTGTATGATACATTAATAATGCGATTATCCGTTATTTTGATGGGACCAAAGATTCACCATTATTTGGCTTTAGATTATAATAATGGACTAAAGGAAATTGACTCATTGAACTATCTAGCTTCTTTTGTTGTGAAGTTACATATAGCTGTTGCAACTCCACTTCGGGGTCAATCGGAAACAACCTCTCTGTATTTGCAGGGGTAAGGTTGCGTACATCCGACCCCCCTGTTAGGCATTGGGGTATTGTTGTTATTTTTTGTTTTGTCTATCTATGGTTGAAATTTGAGTAAAATTAAAGTACAAGAACCAAATGTCAACATTGGAGTATGTTAGCGAAATTAGCCTATTGTTACATGGGAAAGCAATTTATCTTTTTTGCGTAATTTGGTATACAAATTCTGTTAGTTATCTTCCACGAATTCGAAAAACGTGATTTCATTTTCCTTTGGAAGCCATTTAATGTCTGTTTCTTTGGTTATTGCAGAAGAAACGAGAGGAAATGGAAAGGATGGAAAAGGAGAGGCAAGCAGAGATAAGAAGCTACAAAGGGTTGATGGTGTCTGAAAAGATGACATCCAACAAGGAGATAGCTTCTGGAAACAAGTCGCTGCAGGAACTCGAAGAGGACTTTATGTAAGCCGAGTAACACACATTCCCCGATTTAATTAGACCACAAAATAAATCTACCAATCCATGGAAAAGAGTTTGATGTATGGTACCAGAGAGAGGATTTGAGTGGGGGAGAATAGTTTCCTTATGTTGTGGCCTTGGATTGTTATTGTAATTGGCTGATGATGATGATGATGATGATGATAAATGTGATTTAAGACGTCATTTCTGTTGTAATATTGGTATCTAAACTGAAGTTGACTACTGCTCCACATTTTTTGTTTAATCTGAATTGCATTCAAAAGGGTAGTAGCTCTTGTGGCCTTGGAATTACGTGTTTAAATAAGAACAAAATTTCTGTCTTTTTTGTTTCTCCTCCAAAAGGACAGGTATTTTGGAAAGTAGAGTAGCTGTTGGTTGCAATAATTTTTGGAGTATTATGTTATGTTAGCTTGATTAGTAAATCCCTGAAATTTCTCTAGTTTCATGGCATTTACTATAAAAATTCAAAATATAATTTCTTGTGTTCATATGTTTTAAAAGGGATAAATTTCTATTTGAGTCGTGTTTTGTAACTCAAATATTTTTTTGGTGTTGAAAAATTGTCTATTCGGTGCATTATTGATTCAGTTTTCGTCTATTTGGTATTTTATTCATCTAGTTTTAGTATGGAAACTTTGTGGACCATTAAGGCTTAACAAGTTTATGTCCGATCTGCAAAACATGTTTATAATTCAAATGACATTATTAATATTTTTTGTTTTTTATTTCATCAAATATGTACACAAATAAGCAAAAATAAGATCGGTCACTCATTAATTAAGTAAAAATATGATTGGTCAAGTATTAAATAGGTAATTCTAATAAATTATATACCAAAAGGGTATTTGAGTTATATATTAGATCCAAAAGGGTATTGATGTCGTTTTAAACGAACATTGACTCCAAATGTATTAAAAAAGTTAATAAAAAAATTCATTATCAGAATAAATCAGATATCTCCAATGTCGGATATGGGTAAGAAGCAGTAGAGAGAGAAATTAAAATTAGAAAAAATAAATGATAAAAATGAGGTTCTTGAAAATTGAACGAGTGATATAATCACAGACACCATTGCTTGCCTACTACACTCGCTTTGATATTCTAATGCATACTCCAGTGGTTTGATTTTACTCACCTTAAAAATAACGAAGTATGCCGTTAAGATTAACGTGGGTTATTTCAATTTCACTTTTACCAAACATAGCAAGTAAAAGAAAAATTAACTACCCAAGAGACTCTGCATTTGAGGCTAGGTTACTTTCCTCAAGGGTACTTGAGACATTTTGATATCCCCACAAACATATGAACTTACAGTTGCGAAACCCTGCTAGTCAGTTCCATAGCACACTTCTCTTCGGCCTCTTCAAACCCTAGTAAACACCCTTTCTTTTTCATTCCTTCAACCATGGCTACTCCTTCCTTGGACGAAAGCACCGCAAAGGAAGTCCTTAGACAGGCATGTTCCATTCATTTTTGTGTCTTTAAACCTTCAATAGGCGTTGTCTTTTTCTTATATTTCGCCGCTTTGCCGTTTTTTCAGGTGGAGTTTTACTTTAGCGACAGCAATATACCTAGGGATAATTTTCTCAGAAATACAATTGAATCCAGTGAAGATGGCAGTATCCTTGCAATTATTCTATTGTCCTTTTATGTGATATTTGATTTTAATTTTTGTTTAGAAGTTGTTGGTCTTGACTGTGAAAACAGTGGTTAGTCTGGCTTTGATTTGTACGTTTAAGAAGATGCGAAATTATTTGAAATTGGGTGAGATTAAGGTTGAAGAGCTGCCTGAAGACACTCTCAAGGCTGTTGCTGAAACCCTTAGAAAATCTTCCTCTGTTAAAGTTTCTGAAGATGGTAAGATTCAAGGGTTTTGTTTTACTTTTAATGTTTAACTCCCTAAAAATTCGTAACTTTGTTTCAACATGATATGGAAATTCACTCAGCTGATTTGAGTGGACTGACGCAATGTTTGCTATGCTGTATTGCCATGTAATTGAATAAAACTAAGTGTAAATTACTCAAATAATTAGTAAATTCAGTTCCATGTTATTTTAGTCTGGTAAATGATTGTTTCCCTGTTTATTTTTGGGGATTTTCGATATTTGTTCTACATAATTTTGTTCTGATTTTAATGTTTTTTATGCTCTGTTATTTCTATAAATTATCTATTAGTACTTAGCGGCAATTTGACAATACAAGTAGTTTTTGTCGGTCTTTTGTTTGGATTGGTCCATTGCTCTTTGAAATTTAAGAGTTTGCACTAGTCTAATTGATATGTTCAAATCTGATCTGAATTTACTGTTCCTTTTTAATGATTAGAAAAATTAACTTTTGTGTTGTTTTGCTTACTGACACTCTTCAATGGTGATTTTTTTCGAGCATATACTTATTTTGGTGTCTGTTTCAGGAAAGAAAGTTGGTAGGATTGCTCCACTCTTAAAACCAGAAGAGGCAATGGAGCAATTAGACATAAGAACAGTTGCTGTATCACCTTTGAAGTATGATGTCACTCAGCAAGACTTAGAATCCTTCTTTGGTCAGTACGCCAAGGTAATTTGGTCATCCCGTTAGTTACCAGTTACCGCAATTTTTTAAATACTCACATTGTGAATGAGTCTGTATTCGGTAATGTGAAAATTCATTGCATAAGGTTATAATATCCTTTGTTTTTTTATGTTCTTTTTTCAGGTCTCGAGTTTGAGAATGCCTCGTCACGCAGCAGACAAGCGAGTTTTTTGTGGAACTGCATTGGTAGAGTTCTCCACAGAGGAAGAAGCTGAAAATGTTATGAAGCAAAGTTTGGTTTTTGATGGTGTACAATTAGAACTAAGGCCAAAGTAAGCTATTGCCTTGATTTATAAACTATAACATTTTGAATCTTTAACATATTTTACTCCTGATGATAAATGCTCTCCGGAATCCAGGAAGGAATTCGATGAAGAAAGAGAAAAACAAGAAAAAGAACTCCAAAACTCTGGTGGCTCAATAGGAAATCAAAAGTTCAATAACAGTGAACCAAGGCGAGTTTATGACAAATCCTGTGTTCTAAATTAGATTTTATCCCCTTTGCTGGTTAAATTAGTTAATTTGTGTTTCCTTTTGTTGATTGCAGCTATCCAAAGGATTTAATTGTTGCATTTACATTGAAAGCATCATCATCTGGAGATTCAATGGCAAAAGAAGGCGACAGTGAGAAAGCAGATAAAGGATTAGAAGATGAACCAAAGGAAGAGAATGCTGCTGAGGAAAATGCCTCTGAAACTAAAGAAATTGAAGAAGAAAAAGAAGACGAGAAATCAGAGGAGCCTACTACAGAGGAAAACGGAAAAGAAGAAAAAAGAAAAGCTGAAAGCTACCGAAATGACATGAATGTTGTGATGCGGGAGGATCTGAAGGCTGTTTTTGGAAAATTTGGAACTGTCAAGGTATTAATTCTATTCAAAGTTATTCTATCTTTGCTTGCCCTTTTCGATTGAATAATACAAATGTGTTTTTTCAAAGTTGTTTCTAGGGTATTTGCTTTTGTGTTTTATGCTTGTAATGCCACTAAACTTCTTTTTGTATCATATGTTGCCTTTTTTCAGTTTGTTGATTTCAAAATCGGAGCTGAATCAGGATACATTAGATTCGAAGTACCTGAAGCAGGCCAAAAAGCTCGTGCAGCTGCAGTACTGGCTGAAGAAGGTGGCTTGAAAGTGAAGAATTTCATTGCTACTCTAGAGCCAGTAACTGGTAGGTTCCAGTCTCAGCTTTGTTCAAGTCTGAAGTGTTATATTGGAATTCTTGCTACTAGCTATTTCTTTCCTTATTTATCCTATTTTTTTTCGTGCAACACAGTCATTCTGGTTGAAATACATGGTTAGTGTTACTTTGTTTCCACATGAAGATCAAAATTTTGTTTCTCTTCGTTACCAGAGGATGGAATTAGTGTAGAGTAAGTAAAATAATAATTTTATATAGGGGCCCTTACACCATAAAAGGTCCAGTAGATCATTGAGAGAAGCAAACAAATAGTCTCGTAACTGTCTGTGTCATGATAATAACTCTGCCTATAGTTGGTTTCTATTGATGTCTACTACTTAATCCGGCTTATTTTGTAATTTTTTTCGCAACATAGATCTATTTTCTGAAAAAATATTATATGAGCTTGCATTCCTTATTGTGGTCAAATTTATATGGTTGGATTTTTTTCTTACATTTGGAAAAGAAGACAAATGGAATCATTCTGGGATACAAATTGTTATGAATGGGGAGTGAGAGATTGTTATACAGCATATATCTTTGCTAATCTGAACATGTTTTGTTAAATTGAGGACCTTGTACAAAATTTCATTTTCATGGTGGTCGTTTTATAGCATTAGTGATGGAGCTGTGTTTGTTGTGTCTGATAGGTGATGCGGAAAAGGAATACTGGACTCTACTCCGTGGAAATCAAAAAGAGCACCGGGATAAGAGTCATCAGTGGGGAAAGTAAGAATCAGCCATCTTGAATCTTATCGCCTCGGAACAGATGGTGTTTATTATTTAAAATCATGCTGGTTATTGCGAGTATAAATATTTGTTAATGTTAACAGCAAGGGCGGAAAAAATTTCAGAGGAGGTAAACACGGGCGATCGAGAGATAAATATAATGGGGGTGGCCGCTCAAATAAAGCTCAGAAAGTTGCAGCATCATGAAGGAGCTAAGAGAGCACTGTAAGAATAGGTGCACTGTTGCTTGTTTTTGGTTATATCCAAGCTTGATTTTGCGGGCGGATCTGTTTTTTCTTTTTTTCGTTACAGAGATGGCTTAAAATGTAGTTTATAATCCTTTTTAGTACACTTTTTATCTGAAGGATTTTGTTTCATTCTATGTGAAATTGTAACGTTAATCAAGCTAATGACTAAATCTGGAGCAACAAATGAAGTATTCAGTCCAAACATTTGAGATGGTTTGCGAGCATTTTGGTATGTTTTTCCCTATATTTTTGGTTATGGGAAGATCACCAGCGCGTCCAATGTCCATATCCTTTCCTAAAAGCGTCAACTTGCCATAGATTATGTTAAAATACTGCAGTGATAAATTGCCATACAGATAGCAGCAACTGAAAAGGTGCAAGCTATTCATTCAAATGATCTAAGGATATAGCAAAATAAGAACTTGAAATCGTCGCCAAAAGATGACTTGGATATATCTTCAGTCTATTTTCTGACTTAAGACATGAACCATCATTTTTTTCCTAGGCATGAGAGAGTCTAGTCTCATAAGCGATCCATGATCCTAGTACATTGTTTTGCAAATTTTATTGAAAGCAAGAGATGGATATATTACTCTTGACAATTGGCGTGTAAACCCCCGAATATATTTGTAGGAAACTGTTTTCATTTTCTAAATTTTCTAAACTTTTAGTTTTTTAAATAGCCGATTTCCAATTTTTATTTTTGAAATAATCTATATTATATTTTAAATTTTATTTGTTGAAAATATTATAAGTGAAATAAAAATATTGCAGATTAAATTAAAATAGTCATTTCATATAAATTTAAACTAATCAATCCTAAAATTACAAATTTTTTTAATTCAATTATAAATATGATTTGATTTGTTTATAAAGTGTGAAACTTATAAAAATTAAATTGTCTTTAACACTAAAAGTTGTTTCTATCGAATTGTGATATTAAAAATGAATGCTCCAAGTTGACCAATTTATGATTTCGTGTAATTCGTATGCGTATGATTCCATGAGAATCCTTGAACGGATTTTTTTTACTCCAATAAAGAGTAAAGAATCCAAGAATGTTAAAGTATGTTTAACTATACAATGATCTTTTTCTGTTCCAAATTCTACAATTTTCAATATTTTAAATGACGAATTGAAAATTGGACAAAATGATCATTTTTGTCTAATTTTTTATTTTCGATTTTTTACTTTTCAGATAATAGTTAATAATTTTAAATGTATTGTTTAAAAATAATATCAATTAGACAAATTTATGCATATTATATCGCATCATGTTGCGTGCCCGATGGACCTAGCGAGTGCACTAGATCCTATTAGTAGTATGGGGTAAGACCAAGTGTCATTCCCACAGAGAGCAAGGAAGAAATTAAGTTTTATAGGCAGTTTATAAGTTAAATGGTCTCAATTTATAAAGTTGGTGAGCTAAAAAAAACTAATTTAAACAAGAGTGCAGTAGAGTAAAATAAAACAGTAGCAAGATTGCAATAGGGTAAATAACAACATTGCAGTAGTGCGAAATTCAATAATATGAAAACACAAGCTTTACCAGACTCTTTGGATGATGTTAATGGTGCTTCCCCTTCCTTATTCGAGCATGTTCAGGTACCTAGATCTGGGGTCTCTTACCTACATTCTTTGTAACTAAGTGTGGCATACCCATCCTACCACTTACCACTATGCCTCACTCTCTTACAAGTTAGGTCTTAAGCATCTTAAGTTAATTTTAAGAACCCTTAGCATGAGAATTCAACACCCCCCCCCCCCCCCCCGGGTCATATAAATTCCGTGATTATCAATAGGTCTTTTGTAGTGAAACGCTTCTCGGTTTAAGAAATGCTCACTTCCAATCCCAACATAAATTGACCAAACTTATGAATCATTTAAGCACAATTAATAATCAATCTAATTAAATATAAATGTTAGCATAAGAAAGGATCTACACCACAAACAAGCCGCCGACAGGTCCTAGCAAGCTTGCAGGGAAGTTAGTTACGCATGATTAAAGAAAAAAATGCAAAGTAATGAAGAACATACTTAAATCCATAAAAATGAAATTAGAACAGAAATTGGAGAAGAAAAGATGAGCTTAAACTGCTCTCTAAAGCAAAATAATGTCCCTTTTATAATATTTAAGGGACCTAAGAAACTTGCACAAGTTGCAAGCATTAAAATATTAAAAAAAACTATAACCAAAAGTTTGCTAAGTCTTAGCCACAAAGCAAATTTCATGACAGCCTCTAATTCGTCCTTCTTGCCACAAAAAAGATTAATTATACATGTCATTGAACCACTTGAAGGTCCACTCCTAAAGCGCCACGTCATGATCCACAAAAGATGTCATTTTCTTCCTCTTTAAGTTCTTGGCCACTAAGTAAAATAAATGGCAGCTTCTTACTCATTCCTTTGGTCTCCAAAAGATCTATTTTTTACGCCATTGAAATATTTTCAAGTCCTCTCATAGTGTGTCACGTCATCACTTCCCAAAATGCATTTTTTCTCCTTCATTTCCGCAACTCTGCTACAATCTTCTGCTTATTATCCTGCAATCTATATTTTACAAAAACACTCATAAAATCCACAACATAACTCCAAATCAAGTGATTCCAAAGCCATTTTCCCTATATTTTCATGGTACATTTTGCACTTATCATAAATCTCCATACTTAAATATTGCTTTGTCCTCAAATCAAGAAGAAAAAGAAGAAAAGAAAAAGATAAGTGCAAAAATGTTCAAAATAAAGGTGGCAATTCACAATCTACTTATCACCATAAAATAACAAAAGAGTCCACAGAAAATAAAAAGCTTAAGGAAAGAGACTAGCATGTTAACTTAGCATAAAAAAAAACAAGTCAAGATAATTATTTAGAGCTAGCAAATCAATAAACATGGCATCAATGTAACCATACTGCCTCACTAAAGGCTTCCCTCCAATTTTCTCTCAAAGTGTTTAAGAGAATTTAAAGACAACACTCTTCAGCAATACATTGCATTCTTAAGACCATATGCTTGATAGTCGGTCTCATCTCCACCACTGTTATTGACTACAAAACATAATCAAAAGGACTTTATAAAGGGTTGTAATGTAGGCTTGGGGTAGGGTGTGATGACAAGGTCATTTGGGCTAAGGTTTTTATCAAAAGAATTTATCAAATAATTACAGCAGGCTGCAGTAGGCACAACAACATACTTAAGCAAGAATCAAAAGTTAATTTCAGCTTTAATGAACATCAATTGAAGGATCAATTAATCCTGAGAGGATAGCTTGAGTTTTCAACAATTTTTCCAACGAAGACAAGTGTCTTATGTCATCAATTTAAGCAAGTGTAAGAATTTTTTTATGTTTTTATTTTTTAAAGGGGAAACAAGCTTGCTGAAGTAAATCCAAAAATTTGAGTAGCTAAAGGAATTTTGATATGTGTTGGCTACTACTTTTCTTTTTGTTCTTGTGGAAGATATACATATATTTAGATGAAACATGAGTTGGAAATCAAAACTTTTACCAACATAACTCAAGAAATTTTTATGTATGGAATCTTTGATTTGACAAGCACAAGTCTGCGGTAAATATAAAGTTGCTGCAATCTATTAAAAACAACTTTTTGATAAAATCCGGGTAGAAAGGAAATCAAAGTGAAGGATTATTGGCTAAAATCATGCGGTTAAAGAAAGAAATAGGCTAAAGGCTCAAATGGGCTTATATAAAGGAGACTCATGTAAAAGGGTGACTTTTTGGCTAAAAGAGGTTAATCCTAGTTACCTTTATTATATCATGCAAGTAATCAATGTGTGGTCTCAACAAGTACTAAACCATATCAAGTTCTAGCTTAATATATACAAATGCATGCCCACTCATGAAGGAAATTCCAACAGTAGTCTTGTCATCATAAATTGAGGCTCAAATTTTCACTAAAGTTGGGTAGATTGCAGTAGGTATTATTTATAGCCATAAGTATTGAAAAACAGTTCCTCATGAAGATCTATATTGCTTAATCAACTTTGTTAAAGCATGCCAATGTAAGTTCACCATCAAAATCCAAACTCTAAACATTTTCTTTATACTAACTTGCATTCTAAGATCAAAGCATCATGCTTATTGCCAAAAATAGAGAACTTTTTAGAGAAAAATCGAAAAATTTTGGCCAAATTTAATCAAAACAAAGCACGACAACATTAAATCAAAAGTTTAAAACAAAACAGAAGAGTTCAACAATCTAAGTTGGGAATTCAAACTTGCAGTCAATATACCATGTTAATACCAATAGAAATCAATACCATTCAAAATGGAGAGCTGTGCCCTCCATCCCCGTACTTAAAAGTTGCTTTGTCCTCAAAGCAAGAATGTAGTAATAGGATTAGAAGGTTGTAGGCAGTTAAAAACTTATAAGATCACAAAGTTCTAGTGGAAGCAACATACCAGAAGGAAATGACTATTATGCAAGAGTAATTGATTGACAAGAAATATTTGAAGGCCAAAAGTAAAACTGCTGCAATCTTGTAGTGTAAAACAATGTATAAACAATTGCTCCAAAATGGAGAAAGAATAATTTCTGAAAATCAAACCGATTTGGTCACTATCCAGAATTAATGATGAGCAAAATCAAGTATGTTAAGTAACAAAAAGTCTGAAGTTGATCCTCATGTGGCTTCCCCATACTTAATCAATTATTTATCTACAAAAAGCAAAAAGCAAGGGATTAAATATATAGCAAAATGATATATAACTTAATAAAAATAATGTAGATAATAATAAGGATAGAAAAATGTGCTTGAACTCATCAAAATATGCTTCAATTGGTGTTTGAAGCGGACACCAAATTCTATCAAGGTTGCACTAGGTGAGAAGGAAGCTGCAATATTCCATTGCAGCCTTCTTTTGATCGCTTGCAAGGTATGGCTTTAATCTTTGTCCATTTACTTTGAAGATTAGGCCAACATTGTGTGTGATTTCAATGGCCCCATATGAGAACACCTTTGTGATAGTGTATGGCCTAGTCCACAGTGATCTTAGCTTGCCTGTAAACAACTTCAACCGAGAATTAAACAAGAGAACTTGTTGTCCCGGTTGGAAATCCTTTTCATGAATTCTTTTGTCAGGCCATTTCTTCACCTTCTATTTATAGCTCATGGCATTCTCAAAACTGAAAAGTCTAGATTCCTCCAATTCGTTCAGCTGCAACCTTCTCTGTTCACCTACAACATTCTAGTCAAAGTTCAAAAATATTAATGCCCACAAGGCTTTAAATTCTAATTCAACGGGTAGGTGGCATGCTTTTCCATACAACAACCTAGAGGGAGACATTCCAATAGAAGTCTAGTAGGCTCTGCGATATGCCCAAAGAGCATTATCAAGCTTGCGGGCCCAATCTTTCCTAGAGCTACTTATGGTCTTTTCTTAAATTCACTTAATTTCTCTGTTGGAGATTTCAGCTTGCCCATTAGTTTGGGGGTGATAGGGTGTTGCAATCTTATGTGTTACCCCAAACTTATTAATCAATTTTTCAAATTGGTTATTGCAAAAATGAGTCCCTTGATCACTAATGATAGCTCTAGGCATACCAAAATGTGTGAACAATTTCTTTAAAAAATTGACAACAACTCTAGCATCATTAGTGGGACTTGCAATTGCCTCCACCCATTTGCTTACATAATCCACTATAAGAAGAATGTATTTATCACCCTAAGATCTTGGGAAAGGCCCCATGAAATCTATCCCCCAAACGTCAAATATTTCACGAACAACAATTTATTTAAGGGCATAGCATTTCGGGCTGAGATATTACCTTTTCATTAATAATAATGACATTCTAAAACAAACCTGCGATAATCTTTAAAGATTGCAGGCCAGTAGAAACCATATTCAAGGACCTTAGCAACTGTACGGGTTGCTCCATAATGGCCTCCTGCATCCTTGTTATGACACATAGTCAAGATTACTGGAATTTCCTCCTCGGAAACACACCTTCTAATGACTTGATCTGCACACAACTTAAAAAGAAACGGTTCATCCCAAAAATAATATTTAATATTGGTAAAGAACTTTTTCCTATAATGAAAGGACAAATGAGTTGGTTTAAGGCCTGCAGCAAGATAGTTAGCATAATCGGCAAACCAAGGCAGCATTCTTACAGCGAGTAATTGCTCATCCGAGAATGAGTCTGCAATCTCAGGTTGCTGGACAAGGTTGCTCGAAGCTATTCTGGACAAATGGTTTGCTGTAACGTTCTCAGATCCCTTTTTATCTTTTATCTCCAAATCGAACTCCTGAAGAAGCAACATCCATCTAATGAGTAGCGGCTTGGCATCCTTCATTGTCAACAAGTATCTCAAAGCTGTATGGTCAATAAAAACAACAACCTTCGACAAAACTAAGTAAGATCTGAACTTTTCAAATGCATAAACAATGGCAAGTAATTCTTTTTCAGTTACGGTATAATTTTGCTGAGTTTCAATTAGGGACTTACTTGAGTAATAAATTGGTCGAAAGTGTTTGTCAACTCTTTGACCGAGGACCACACCAATGCAAGAGTCACTTGCATCACACATGATCTCAAAAGGTAGCTCCTAATTAGGAGCAAGAAGGTTAGGAGCATTGATAAGCCTTGATTTAAGCTCTCGGAAACCCTTGCTACAATCTTCATCAAATTTAAATTCAACATCCTTGTAAAGGAGTGCGGTCAAGGGTAGTGCAATCTTTGAGAAGTCTTTGATAAATCTATGGTAAAAACCTGCATGGCCAATAATACTCCTCACCTCCTTTATGGAAGTAGGTTCAACAAGCTTCTCAATGATTTGAACTTTGGCTTGATCTACCTCAATTCCTCTTTCTGAGATATCGTGACCAAGGACAATGCCCTCGTTCACCATAAAATGGCATTTTTCCCAATTCAAAACCAAATTAGTCTCTTTGCATCGAATAAGAACAGCTTCAAGATTATCAAGACAAAATTGGAATGTCTTTCCATAAACCAAAAAGTCATCCATGAATATTACCATGGTCTTTTCAATCATGTCATGAAAAATGGACATCATGCACCTTTGAAAGGTTGCAGGGGCATTGCAAAGGCCTAATGAAATTCTTCCATAGGCATAAACTCCATAAGGACAAGTAAAGGTAGTCTTTTATTGGTCTAAAGGATGTGTTAAACCAAGCACAAGTTTGACTGACTCAGTGGACTGACTCAGTAGTGCTTTAGTTTTGATTATAACAATTAAGTTCAGTTGAGTTAATTAAATCAATAATGATGTTAAAATAAATAATCTATGGTTGTACGGGAGTTAGTAAATTCAATGGTAGAATTTCAAGTCTTTGCTGACCTAGTTATTTAGTTTGACTCTGAGTGTTCTGGGCTGAGTATCTACTTTAGTCGCTGACTAAGTTATATTCACTCAGCGCTTGATATTTAAATTTTGTTTCAGTTGTGCTTTACGATACTTTATTTTGCTGAGTTAGTTTATGTCTATCAAAGGTACTAACCTTGCCATTTAAGGCAAAATGGGATCTTTGCTTTTAGTGTTGCTTTTTACAGGACATTAATGAGACAGACAAAAAGAATTAATGCCTTGATAAGACCCAGTTTAATGAAGAAAATGACAAAATCTTCCATATTCAAGCTGCAAAAAGTCATTTGCCAATTTGGGAAATTCTGCAGATCAACAATATAGTATCATGCGCCTGCAACATGTCAGATTACCAGAAGGAATGGGAAGAAGACAAGTGGCAAGTCAGCGTGAGTTCTCTCTAACGAAAGACTGGCATCAAAAGACAAAGGATTCAAATTGAAGCTCGAATCTCAATCTAATGGATTAATTTCTATCTCACAATGGTGTGATTCTATCTCTTAACGGATTAATTTGAATAAGCAACGGGTGAATAGATGAGCTATCAACTTTAGAAGATGCCAAAGCAAGTTCAACGGCTACTTTCTCAATCCATCTATAATAGGAGCAAGAAGGCAAGTGTTAGAACTTTGTGATTACACCTGAATTTCTCAAAAGCTAAAACTCGGTGAATTTACAAGCTTTAAAGAAGTTCAAGCAAGAAAGCAACTACTCAACGAGAATCTGCTTTAGAATAAGAGAAAATATAATAGATCATTAATTTATAGTATCTGATTATTATAATTGGATCAACATTTTATAAGTTGAATCCAACTCTTGTTTAGACTCTTATTGAGTTGCTGATAGAAGAGGGTATTCTACTCAACGGGTGAGCGATTGCAGTTTGGAGGGTACTTACTGTAGTTGGGGAATTTGTGAAAGGCTTCTCTGCCTAGGGTAAAGGAGTTGAGATTAGCAGATTAAAGCCGAGACACTCTCTCGGAACTGGATGTAAGCACAGGTTTTTGAACCAGTATTAAAATCTCAGTGTTCTTTATTTTGAAGCTTTTCCTAAATTTCACTCAGCGAGGTGACCTACTCAGCAGGACTCAATATTATCGCAAAAAAGTTCACTAAGTTTTTGAGTGAGTCATTCAACCCCCCTCTGACTCATTGAGTGTTTGCATATTGACCAACAAGTGGTATCAGAGCAGTTCTCATTTAAAAGATTTCACAATCTTGAGATAAAGACCATGGTGTACAAAGGAGGAGAATCCAGTGGAAGAGTCCAAGCTTACATTCTGCCAGAAGACATGTCAGTCACCAGGCCTCCTATGTTCAATAGAGAACATTATACATATTGGAAGAACAAAAAGAAGAATTTCATCCAGTCTCAAAGTATGCACGCTTGGATGGCTATTATTGAAGGGCCATATGTTCCAACCATCATAAAGAATGGCATAAAAGTAGAAAAGTACTATAATGAGTGGGACAATCAGGACTTGGTCAGACTGAAGGAAAATGCAGCTGCTATCAACTATCTTTATTGCGCTCTTGATGCAACTGAGTTTAATCGCATTTCAGGATGTGAAACTTCCAAAGAGATATGGAAGAATTTGGAAGTAACTTATGAAGGCACTGACAGTCAAGGAATCCGAGATCAATATCCTTATAAGGGATTACGAATGGTTCTACATGAAACCCAAGGAGGATATTTCCAACATAAACACTAGGTTCATGAATATTGTCAACGAGCTAAAAAGACTTGGCAAGAACTTCACAGAAGAAGTGACTATCAAGAAGATCCTTAGAAGCTTGACTCATGAATGGGAAGCAAAGAAGAGTGCTATTGAAAAAGCTCATGATTTAAAGAATTATAAGTTTGATAATCTGATTGGAACCTTGCTGACTCATGAGATGTCTTTAAAGCAATATAAAGATGAGTCTAAGAAGCACAGGCATAAGGAAAGAGATAGTTCTAGCAGAGCTGTTAGCAGAGCTATTGTTATAAGAGATGATGATGAAGAAGATTCCTCTGAGGAAGAATATCCAGAGGATATAAAAGAAGAGATAACACTGATGACCAAAAACTTCAGAAGGTACTTGGGAAAAGACAAGAACTTTAAAAAGTTCAGAAAGATGGGCAAGTACAAGAAGGGAACAGATGATAAACCACAAAAGGAGTTCAACAAAGAGCACAACAAAGATATCAAGTGCTTTGAATGTGGTGATAAGGGGCATATCCATTCTAGTTGTCCCAAATCTAAGAAGGAAAAGTTTAAGAAGAAAAAGAATAAGAAGGCCCTTGCTGCTACCTAGAGTGACTCAAAACAAGAGTCATTATACTTAGTTGAAGAGGCACACGATTTCACCAATGTGTATCTCATGGCTAAGGATGATTTACCCAACTTAGAGTCAGTTGACCAACCATCTACTTCCGTTGCCAATCAATCAGCTAACCAGAGTAGAGACAAAGGAAATTATACTAAGGTTAATTCTAAACCCCCTTTATCTTTAGATGAGCTTGCCACAATACTTAGTGATGTTGTTAATGTGACCAAGAAGTCAACCAAATACATCAAAGTACTCCAGAGGAGGTGTGATGATCTAGAAGATGTCAATTCTTCTACCTCACTTGACATCCTATACTAATGGAAAAAGCTGAGTACCAAAATGGATATAACAGCAAACTCACTATGAAATTGGATGAACTAACTGCTGAATTAATAGCTTTGAAAAAGGTGTAGGTCCCTCCTCAACCTAGTAGGAATACTCAGAGTACCTGCGCTCACCAGTCTGAGAAGGTTTCTCAAAAGAGTAAAGTGAGGAGGCCTAATCCTAAGGCCGCTTGTAATTTTTGTGGAAAGTCAGGGCATGCAATAGTCATGTGTATACTCAAAAAGGTTTACTATGATGAGTATGACTAGTCAAGGATGACCACCATTAATAAGAGAGGACCCAGCCAGAAAAAGGCATGGGTACCTAATAAAACTCAATTATTTTGCAGGTGAGCCTGAGATCCACTGATGATAAAAGAATGTGGTATTTGGATAGTGGATGCTTGAGGCATATGATAGGTGATGAAAAGAAATTCATCACATTGGAGCAAAGAAGGAATGAAAGTGTCAGTTTTGGAGATAATAAAAAGGGAAAGATTGTTGGCAATGGCACTGAAGGAGTCAAGCCTTCAATTGATAATGTGTCTCTTATGAAAGGCCTAAAGTTCAACTTTCTAAGCGTTGCTCAATTATGTGACAAAGGCTGAAAAGTGATATTTGACTCAGCGAGCTGCTCAGTCATTGATGGTAACTCTGACCAAACTATTCTTTATGCTCCTAGAATTAGTAAAGTTTATATGATTGATTTATCCCTTGGCTCTAATGATATATGCTTAGTTTCTAAGGAGGAAAACTCATGGCTATGGCATAGAAGGCTAGGACATATCAATATGACCAATCTATCCAAATTAGCTAAAAATGAACTTGTTGAGGGATTACCCAATCTATCCTTTGAAAAAGATAGACTCTGCTCAGCATGCCAACTTGGTAAATAATTTAGGAAGACCTTTAAATCATTAGCTGATATATCTTCTTCTCGTCCCCTTGATCTTCTACACATGGATTTGTTTGGGCATGTTATGCCAATAAGTCTATGTGGAATGAAAGACACCCTTGTGGTTGTAGATGATCTGACCAGGTTCACTTAGATTGTCTTGCTAGCAAGCAAAGATAAAACATTTAAATCATTCTCTAGGTTGGCTGCCTGGATTATGAATGAAAAATACCTTAAAATTATAGAATTCGCAGTGACCATGGAAGGGAATTCGAAAACAGGCAGTTTGAGGAATTCCGTTCTAAGCATGGTATTGGCTATAATTTTTCTGCCCCTTATACACCTCAACAGAATGGGGTTGTTGAGAGAAAGAATTGCACTATTGCAGTGATGGGTCATTCTATGCTGAGTGATAACAATCTACCAAAGTAACTATGGGGAGAAGCTATTAACACAACTTGTTATATTCTAAACATGGTTTTAATTTGCCCAGTTTTGAACAAAACTCATGAACTTTGGAAGGGGCGCAAGCCCAAGGTTGGTCATCTCAAGGCCTTTAGTTGTAAATGCTTCATATTAAACACAAAAGACCAATTGGATAAATTTGACCCCAAGGTTGATGAAGGAATATTTTTGGGTTACTCAACACATAGTAGGGCATACAGAGTGTATGTCAAGAGAACTGGTATCTTAGAGGAGTCCATGCATGTAGATTTCGATGAAACTAACAATATAGGTAAAGAAGCCAGTGATGATGAAAGAGAAAAGGAATAAGTCAGCGAATCAGTTAGTCAGCTCATTGTTATTCCTGATCTAGTACAAGAAAGAAGATTATGAAGTTAACTTGGACCGATCCATTAACTTTGGTGATGATGTGGATGCTCAACCAATGACAGTAGCTTAGCGAGCTAATCCTGATCTACCAAACAAAGTCAGAGCAAGGAAAGATCACCCAGTTAAGAAGATCCTCGATAGTGTGCAAAATCTAGTGTTGTCTAGAGGTCAACTGAACAAAATGATAAGCCATTCAGCATTTGTCTCATTAATTAAACCAAAGAACTTTTGAAGATGATGAGTTTGATGACAACTGGATGATTGCAATACAAGAGGAGTTAGACCAATTCAAAAGAAATAAAGTTTGGGATTTTATGGAGAAACCCAAAGGCAAGTCAATCATTGGCACCAAATGGGTTTTCAAGAACAAACTAGATGAAAACAAGGCCAAATTAGTTGCTCTATAGAGGTATTATTGGTTCTCTACTTTACTTAACTGCTAGTAGGCCTGACATTCAGTATGTTGTATATTATTGTGCAAGATCTCAAGCTGACCCCAGAGAATCTCACTTAGTTATTGTTAAAAGAATTCTCAGGTATTTTCTAGGCTCTATTGATGCAGGTTTATGTTATCCAAGTAATGCAAATTTCACTTTGAGAGGATGCACAAATGCTGACTATGGAAGTGACAAACTTGAAAAGAAAAGCATCGCAGGAGGATGTCATTTCCTTGGTGATTGTCTAGTAACATGGTACAACAAAAACCAGACTTTTATGGCTCTAAGTACAGCTGAGGCTGAGTACATGGCTGCAGGAAGTTGTGCAGCACCACTGCTATGGATCAAGTAGCAATTGGAGGATTATGGTATAAAGTCTAAGTGTCTTGAAGTCATGTGTGACAATAAGAGCGCAATTGACCTATCCAAGAATTCAATTCAACATAGCAGGATGAAGCATGTCAATATTAGACATCACTTCATAAGTGATCATGTGCTAAAAGGAGAAGTCAAGCTCACATACATTCCTACTGAAGAACAGCGAGCTGACATATTCACAAAGCCAATTGGAAAGGACCAATTCAACACCCTAAGAGAGCTAATCGGAATGTCCAATCCAATTTGAAGAAACACATTTCCCGCTGACCAATTCTAAGGCTAACTAAACTAGGGCACACTCTGAGCTTCTGGGAATTAGGTTAAGTATTTGTTTTTGGCACTTGAATTTTGGACACGTCATTAATTTGGCACCGATTTCTTTTTAAATTCAAAACTGATAGAAATGGTAGCAAGTTATGAAACGATCCATATTCAGTTGCAGTTATCTCGTGTTTCTGGCATTCATTAATGCTATGGTAAACTCAGTTCAATCTAACCATTCAAATATGACCATGGATTGTGAGTCGTACACGTAGCTTTGCAGGGCTTAATGAAGAGTCTTTAACTATTTAAGGAGAATTTCAGAGAGAAAAAAGGTTATTTTACCAAAATTCTTTTCTGCAAATTTCTTCCACAAATCTCCAAATTTCTCTATTCTTCTTTAAGTTATAGTTATGGCGAGTTCATCTGAAAGATTATCTGAATCTCGCACTAAGGAACCCCTATTTGTAAGGGATGAAAAGGATACTTGCTGGATTACAACAATGGACCACAAGGCAAAGGTGGCGATTGGAATCAATAAGAGGGAAGATTTGTTCATTCCCACTAGAAAAAATACACTCCTACAAAATGGTGTTTTTTTGAAGGAACTGAGGTGGAGGCATCAACAATAGTAGATATGCTTAGTTTCTCCAATGATGAGAGAATCGGGAAGTGGACGTGCCATCATAATTTGAGAGGGTTTTTTGAATTATCCTACAGATGTTATGAGCAGGTAGTGCTGAGTTTCTTCCATGGAATTCACCTGGTTAAAGGATAGAAGGATCTCTTTGTCACTACTATGATGGGGAGAAAAGTGTATGTTACTCCTAAATTTTTGGTTGGGTTACTGGGAATGCGTGAGAGAGGGCTGAGGATGCGAGTCATCTAGGATGAGGAGCATGTGGACATACCTATTGACTATGCGGTCCCTGCTAGCATCCATGTTCACTAAAGAAGGGAAACAGGCACATGAGCTTGTAACGAAGGTATTAATGCCCAAGATAGCTTCAATAGGAAGCTGCTCCAAGTTCGAGAGGGCATTTACCTATGTTGTGACCCATAGAATGTGTATAAATTGGTTGTTAGCAATTTTGCACATATTTTTGAAGGTGTCTAAGCACCTGGTGTATGGGCATTTGGTGATGGGGATATGCAGGGCATATGAGCTGGACTTGGAAGGATGGGCACTGAGGAGCAGAATCAATCTGAAGGTGATTGAATCCAGAATTCTGAGCAATGCTCATTTTCATGGGTTAAGGTGCAATGAGAAGCCTAATAACACCAAATATATTAAGCTGAAGAAAGAAGAAGTGAGAGTTAAGGATCCAAAAGCCATCATGACACTCAGGCCTATCAGGCCTGAAGAAGAGGATCAAACCTTGGATGCCTTTGCGGCCAGGGAGCTTGAAAGAATTACCAAGCTTTAAGCAGAAAAAGGAGAAGAAGATGTGGCTGAGAAGAAGGGTAGTAAGAAGGAGGTCAGGAGAGACTCCAAAAAGGAAGTGAAGAAAGGGAGCTCAGCGAGCTCAGTTCTTATAGTCACCCATGTTCCCAAAAAGACCAGATCTACCAAGGGAACTAAGGAAGAGAAGCCCAAAGAGCTGACTCGTAAGGAAGTTGAAGCAGAGAGGAAGTCTGAGGAGGAGTTGAGAGAAGAAATGCCTTTGAAAAGGCAAAAGAAGAGGAAGAGTGATAAAGCTCAGCTAGATTCAGAGACTACTGAAGGACAGAAAGCTATATCAGTTCCTGTACCTAAAGTAGGTCAGCCCAAGGAAAAGCTGATGGTGAAGAAAGAAACTAGCATAGTCTGGGATCTAGAGGAAGCTGAGAAGGTGAAAGCTGCTGATGAGGAGAGAATTAGGAAAAGGCAGGAGGAGATAGAAGTAGAGATAAAGGGAAAGGCTGAAGAAGCAGTAGCAAGAGCTAAGGCTAATACTGACAAAATTCTTCAATCTAATATAGCCGATCTTGCTCAAAAAGAAGTTCCTGAAGTTGTGGAAGAAATGATCAAAGCTCTTGAAGGGATTGAGGATTAGGAAGAGCAGGAAGAGGATGAAGTAGTGGAAATACAAGCTATTGAATTTAATATGCTTGAATTAGACCAGCAGATCAGTTTGGCTACCGAAGAAGCTAAGGTAGCAAGGAAGGAGAGGAAGAGAGGATTGCTAAAGAGAATGCAGGTAGTGATTGATGAGGATGAAGGGGATTTAGAGGATAAGGAGGATAGTGTAGTTGAGTAGGGAGCTCAGCTGACTGAGCAATCTTAGACTCAGGTTACTGAGTCTGTTGTTAAAGGTACTAATAAGAGGGAAGAAGAGAACAAAGAGCCATTATTTTTTAACCAATCTCCTGAAACACCACTTTCACCTACACCCATATCTACCTTACCTTTACCAGAAACCCAAACACCATCCACATTCATCGCTGACTAACCAAACACCTCACACTCTGACCAAACAAGCATCATTCCATACCTTTCACCCATTAGATCTCCTATGCATGAATAATTATTATTGGAAGGACCCATTCTCAAAGGGCCTCCAATCATTGAAGAGATTCCAGAACCACAACAACCTCAATAACCACAACCACAACCCCAATTTAACCCACAGGCTGAGCTGTTGGGAGATATAAGGAGGATGGGGAGAGCCAAATTTCTAGGACTTAGGATAGATGCTAAAGTAGATGCTGAAATAGCTAAATCTTTGCTATTTGAGGAGGTCTTAAGGAGACTTGCAAAGGCTGTCGAGCCATGCAAGGGTTTGTAGAAGCAGTTGAGGAAATGAGAGCCCATATCAGATCAGTCCCTACCCAGTTCTCACTAGTCAAGGCTATTGTATCCCACATATTGCCTTTGTTAAATGTTACATGTAGGAAGGCTGACTATCTGAAGATGGAGGTTGCAGAGCTTAAAAAGAAAATGGAGAAAATTTTTGAAAGCAGCTACAGAGTAATGAATGAGGAGGGGGATTTCAGGAATTCTATGATAGACAAATTCAATCCCCTCCTAGAGGCAATGCAAGCAATTTCGAGTGGCTACAGCATTTTGAGCAAGGAAAATGAAGCCAACTCATCTAAATTGGATACAGTTGTGAATGCTATCAATGCTTTGATAATAGTAGTCTCAAAGCAAGGAAACTCAACTATGTTGACTCAGATGAGAAGTGATATTCTGAAAGGAGTCAAGGACTTAGAGGGAGAAGTGTTAAAGGCTCTAAAGAGGCTGAATATATCTGATGCCCTGAATAGTAACATAGTAATGGCAGATGCTAAACAAGAACCTTCACTCCATCAGAAACTTGGTCACATTCATGATCAAATCAAGAATGTTCATTCAGACATCATTAATGATGGTTAAGCTATTAAGCAGATTCATGAAGAAGTCACTACTCACATCAGAAGCACTCCCATGCTAGAGCGAATCCTCAAAGAGAATAATCAAGCTAAGGCTTTGGCAAGTCCCACCTAGATATCCAAGGAAGGATTTAATGCTTCGTACTAGGTCAATCAATCGCAATCTCATGCTCTGGCGAGTCTAATCGCTTTTCTCAAAGAACAGGATGTAATATTGCAAGAAATCTATGAGCTGTTAGTGCAAAACTTTTCAACCAACATCTATAGTTAGCTCAAGACATTTGAAGATTCTTTGAGCTCATTTGGTCATCAAACTCAAGCCATTTTAGATGCAATGGCAATGGGGGAGAAGGATCGCGAGAAGCGTGAGCAAGAGGAGGAAGAGAGAGAGAGAGATCAGAGGGTAGCTGAATTTTCTTATAATTTATCCAAGGATCTGGAGCGCATTCAGCGAGAACATACTGAGACAAGAAATAGGAAATGCAAGGAGATCACATTTCCTAAGGAAAACAAATCAAAATAGGATCGGCGGATTTATGAAGAGAGGCGAGCTAATCTTGGAGGACCACCAATGCCTAAGTAGAATAGAATTATTTGTAATCGTTAGTGCTGATTGTAAAACTTAGTATAGATTAACTCTTTGTTATATGTACTCAAGTTCTTGTTAAATGAAAAGATTACTTATTCTGTTCAAAGTTAAGATCTTCTTAACTTCTTGTATTGCCTGCTGCATATATATGTATGTTGATCTCTTTATAGAAATATATGAGAAGTGTTGAGGAATGTTGAACTCAAAAGAATCAAGGATTATGGGGGAGTTAGCATTCACTCTGAGCCAAATGAAGATGATAAACAAAGACATATCAAGCATAAGTATAAGGTAACTCTGATCAAGATATCTTATTGATTTAGTTCTCGCTCAATTAATTGTCATTGATCAAAATGGGGGAGATTGTTGAACCAAGCACAAGTTTGACTGGCTCAGTGGATTGACTCAGTAGTGCTTAAGTTTTGATCATGATAATTAAGTCTAGTTGAGTTAATTAAATCAATAATGATGTTAAAATAAATAATCTATGGTTGTACGGGAGTTAGTAAATTCAAGGGTAGAATTTCAAGTCTCCGCTGACCTAGTTATTTAGTTTGACTCTGAGTGTTCTAGGCTGAGTATCTACTTTAGTCGCTGACAAAGTTATATACGCTCAGCGGTTCATATTTAGATTTTGTTTTAGCTGTGCTTTACGATACTTTATTTCGCTGAGTTACTTTATGTCTGTCAAAGGTACTGACCTTACCATTTAAGGTAAATTAGGATCTTTGCTTTTAGTGTTGCTTTTTACAGGACATTATTGAGATAAAGACAAAAAGAATTAATGCCATGATAAGACCCAGTTTAATGAAGAAAATGACAAAATCTTCCACATTCAAGCTGCAAAAAGTCATTTGCCAATTTGGGAAATTCTGCAGATCAACAATATAGTATCATGCGCCTGCAACATGTCAGATTACCAGAAGGAATGGGAAGAAGATATGTGGCAAGTCAGCGCAAGTTCTCTCTAATGGAAGACTGATTCAAATTGAAGCTCGAATCTCAATCTAACGGATTGATTTCTATACCACAATGGAGTGATTCCATTTCTTAACGGATTGATTTGAAGAAGCAATGGGTGAATAGATGAGTTGTCAACTTTAGAAGATGCTAAAGCAAGTTCAACGGCTACTATCTCAATCCATCTATAAAAGGAGCAAGAAGGCAAGCGTTAGAATTTGGTGATTACACCTGAATTTCTCCGAAGCTAAAACTCTGTCAATTTACAACCTTTAAAGAAGTTCAAGCAAGAAAGCAACTACATAGCGAGAATCTGCTATAGAACAAGAGAGAATAGAATATATCATTAATTTAAAATATCTGATTATTATAACTGGATCAACATTTTATAAGTTGAATCCAGCTATTGTTTAGACTCTTATTAAGTTGTTGATAGAAGAGGGTATTCTACTCAGCGGGGTGAGCGATTACAGTTTGGAGGGTACTTACTGTAGTTGGGGAATTTGTGAAAGGATTCTCTGCCTAGGGTAAGGAGTTGAGATTAGTGGATTAAAGCCGAGACACTCTCTCAGGAGTGGATATAAGCACAGGTTGCAGAACCAGTATAAAAATCTCAGTGTTCTTTACTTTGAAGTTTTTCCTAAATTTCACTCAGCCAGCTAACCTACTCAGCGGGACTCAATATTATCGTGAAAAAGTTTACTAAGTTTTTGAGTGAGTCATTCACCCCTCCTCTAACTCATTGACTGTACGCATAGGGACCAACTTGATGTATGGCAATTTGATTATAACCAGAATAACCATCAAGAAAGCAATAGAATGTATACCCCGATAATCTCTCCAGCATTTGATCAATGAAGGGTAGCAGAAAGTGATCTTTCCTTGTGGCTTCATTAATCTTGTGGTAATCTATACAAACTCTCCATCCGATCACCGTTCTCATGGGAATAAGTTCATTCTTTTCATTTTGCACAACGGTCATGTCTCCTTTATTTGGTACCACTTGGACCGGGCTAGTCCACACACTATCCGAGATTGGATAAATGATTCCAACATCTAAAAGCTTTATCACCTCCTTTATGTTTGGATTCAATTGCCTTTGAGGTTGCACCACCGATTTGTGATTTTCTTCTATAAGAATGCGGTGGACATAAATAGAAGGGATGATTCCCTTAATATCCCCAATTGACCATGCCAAAGCTTCTTTGTTCTTCCTCAAGATAACAAGTAATTGCTCTTTTTAGTCTTGGGTAAGTTTGGAAGAAATAATCACAGGAAGGTTATTTGGTGGGTCAAGGTAAGCATACTCCAAATGGGAAGGCAATGGTTTAATTTCAAGTATTGGTGGCTCTTTTACTGAGGTCTTAGGAGGTGTATTTGGTGTATGGCTTGAGGGTTCAGCAATCTGCTTGATAGACAAGGTTGCAGGACATTCAACTTATTCCTCTACAATCTTCTCAAAATCATCAAAATCAACTTTTTCTAGTCCTTGTAAGTCAAAAGGGTCCAAATCAAGATCTGAAGCAAAATAACAATGATCATCATAAGCAGTAGGGTATTTCATTGCTTCGTTCATCTTAAAAATGACTTCTTCATCATGAATTTTCAAGATTAATTTACCCTCATTTACATCAATTAGAGCACGACTAGTAGCTAAGAAAGGTCTACCTCAAATGATAGGTACATGTAAGTCCTCATCCATATCCATCACTATAAAATCAACGGGCATGATAAATTTACCAACTTTTACTAAGACATCCTCAACTATGCCTCTAGGGTACCTAACAGTTCTATCCTAAGTCAAATAGAAACTTTAGTGGGTTATGGCTCGCCTAGACCAAGTTGCTTATAAACATAGTATGGCTTCAAATTTATACTCACTCCCAAAACACAAAGTGCAGTATCAATATTAAGATTGCCAATAGAACAAGGAATTGAGAAACTCCCTAGATCTTTGAGCTTTTGTGGCAAAGGTTGGTTACTTTGCAAAATTTAGAAGAAGTCTCGGTTGAGTTGCACCAAGGCCACACTCTCCAGCTTCTTCTTGTTTGATAACAAATCCTTCAAAAATTTCACGTACATGGGCATTTGGGCAAGAGCCTCTGCGAAAGGAATGTTAATATGCAACTTTTTAAACACTTCCAAAAATTTATCAAACTTTGTAACCATTTCTTGCTCTTTAGCTCTCCTAGGATATGGAATCCTTGGTTGGTATGGTGAAACAAGTTATTGATCTGGTTTGGACTCATTTGGAATAGATTCACAAGGTTGCAGCACAGGTTGTTGAGAAATTGCTGCATTCGTAGGTTTTTAAGTCTGTTCTATTTTCTCTTCTGCAGTATGTTGGACTTCCTCTGCAGTCTTTCCTGCATCATTATCAACATCAACAATAGTCATTTTAATAGGATTTTCAACAACTTTACCATTCCTTATTGTGATAGCTTTGCACTCCTCCTTCGGGTTAGGCTCAATATTGCTTAGAATTAGTCCTTTGCTCCTCGGAATGACAATTTCGGTAAGTTGTTGGAATTAAGTCTCAAGATTCTTCATTGAAGCTTGGGTTTTCTTCATGAACTGCATCATCATGTCCTTCATGTCATCCATCTTAGATTTCCTAGCTTGCTGTGATGGTCCTGCATTTTGCAAAGGTTGCTGTGAGTTGCTAAAATTTTGAAAAGGAACATACCTACCAAATTGTTGACTCCATGAAAAATTCTGGTGATTGCGCCAACCTGGATTATAAGAGTTAGAATAAGGGTTATTCCTTTGGTTATTTCCAATGAAATCATAGTGTTCTTGATTAAGTGGATTTTCACAATCAATAATTCTATGGTTTCCACCACAAAAGTCACAATTTTGCATATTAGAGATTGCTGAAACATTTTGTTTAGCAAATTGTCATAAAATTAAATCCACTTTTTCAGAAAGTTTAGAAACATCATCAGATTTACCAGGCTTGCTGCGATCTTCACTAATAAAATGCCATTTTCGACTAGTATTTACTAATCTTTCAATTAAATCATAAAATTCCTCCGGGGCAAGCTCCTCTGGATCACCATTAGCAACAGATTTAATTTGGATTTTGTAGGCATTATTCAAACCATTATAAAAATTTTGGACTTGCATCCACAAAGGAATATCATGGTTTGAAACTTTTCTCAAAAGGTCTTTGTACCTTTCCCAACATTCTGAAAGTGATTCACCATTTAGTTTAGAAAAGTGAGTTACCTTATTTGTAAATTTAATGGCTTGTCTTGATGGAAAATATTTAGTCAAGAATGCACTAGCCATATCATTCCAAGAAGTAATGGAACTGGGGTTTTTCAGCCAACTCTTTGCCTTATCTCTTAAGGGGAAAGGAAAAAGCTTCAATCCAATTACATCATCCGAGGTACCATGATTAGATCTAAAAGTATCGCACACTGTGACAAATTCCTGGATGTGAGAATTAGGATCTTCTCCCGGCAACCCTCCGAATTGGACGGCTGCTTGGAGCATTTGCACCATTGATGCTTTAAGATGAGTGTCCCTTCATTGATGGTTTTGAATACTCTTTGAGTGTTTGTCTCTGGGGAGGCAAGTTTGCCACGACCCTTCCTTCGGGTTTTCCATCACCATTTGTTTGATTTTCTCTCTCCATTCTTTGTTGTCTATGTCTCCTTCTTACTGCACCACTAAGTCTACGACAAGTTCCTTCAATTTCGGGATCAAAAGGAATTAGTGGTAAACAAAGTCTACGCATGAACCAAAGATTGCAGCAACCTGTAAATCTCTACACAAATGGGACAAACGGATTAAAAGTACCAAATTACACACAAAAACTTAAAAACTTAATGCGCTGATCTCCGGTAACGGCACTAAAAAATTGTTGCGTGCCCGATGGACCTAAAAAGTGCACTAGATCATATAAGTAGTACAGGGCAAGACCAAGTGTCATTCCCACGAGGAGCAAGGAAGAAATTAAGTTTTATAGGCAATTTAGTAGTTAAATGGTCTTAATTTATAAAGTTGGTGAGCTAAAAAAACTAATTTGAACAAGAGTACAGTAGAGTAAAATAATATAGTAGCAAGATTGTAGTAGGCTAAATAACAAGATTGCAGTAGTACGAAATTCAATAATATGAAAACACAAGCTTTACCAGACTCTTTGGACTATGTTAATGGTGCTTCCCCTTCCTTATTCCAGCATGTTTAGGTACATGGATCTAAGGTCTCTTACTTGCATTCTTTGTAACTAAGTGTGGCATACCCATCCTACCACTGAGCACTTTAAGACTTTCACTATGGATCCCTCTCTTACAAGTTGGGCCTTAAGCATTAATCTCAAGTAAGTACCTTAAATTAATTTTAAGAACCTTTAGCATGAATTCAGCGCCCACCCGGGTCATATAAATTCTGTGATTATCAATAGGCCTTTGGTAGTGAAACACCTCTTGGTCTAAGAAATGCTCAATTCTAACCCCAACATAAATTGACCAAACTTATGAATCATTTAAGCACAATTAATAATCAATCTAATTAAAGATAAATGTTAGCATAAGGAAGGATCTATACTACAAACAAGCCACCGACAGAGCCTAGCAATCTTGCAGGGAAGTTAGCTACGCATAATTAAAGAAAAAAATGCAAAGTAATGAAGAACATACTTAAATTCATAAAAAAGAAATTAGAACAGAAATTGGATTAGAAAAGATGAGCTTAAGCTGCTCTCTAAATCAAAATAATGTCCCTTTTATAATATTCAAGGGACCTTGGCAACTTACACAAGTTGTAGGCATTAAAATATTAAAAATATACTATAACCACAAGTTTGTTAAGTCTTGGCCATTAAGCAAATTTCATGGCAGCCTCTAATTCGTCCTTCTTGCCACTAAAAAGATTCATTATACATGTCATTGAACCACTTGAAGGTCCACTCCTAGTGTGCCATGTCATCATCCATAAAAGATGTCATTTTCTTCTTCTTTAAGTTCTTAGCCACTAAGTAAAATAAATGACAGCTTCTTATTCATTCCTTTTGTCTCCAAAAGATCTATTTTTTTATGTCATTGAACCATTTTCAAGTCCTCTCACAGTGTGCCACGTCATCACTTCCCAAAATGCCTTTTTTTCTCCTTATTTTCACAACTCTGCTCCGATCTTCTACTTATTATCCTGTAATCTATATTTTATAAAAGCACTCATAAAATTCACAATATAACTCCAAATCAAGTGATTCCAATGCCATTTTTTCTTTATTTTCATGGTGCATTTTCCACTTATCACATTAAGTGGAAAAAATATGCAATAATATGTTACTAAGAAAAGTTGAGGTATTAACAAGTAATTATACAACTATATAGTTATATGTCTATGATATCGCATTATACCACTATATATAGTTGTATAATTATTATACCACTATATATAGTTGTATAATTACTTGTTAATAACTGAACTTTTAATTTATGTATATTATATCGCATTAGAGATAAATTTATAGTTGTATATATATAGTTATTAACAAGTAACTATGCAACTATATATATATATATCAGAAAAAATAAATTAAAAATAAATTAAAACAATTAACTGATACTATTGGTTATATATAAGTCGTACTTCTTCAATTTGAAATATTGAAGAACACATAAAAAATTGTTTTTTGTTGCACATAAATTAGAAAATTCTAAAAACTCTTTTCCAGTTTTTCTAATACGAAAAGTTTTGCAACTAAATATCAGTTTTCATTGTCCAGTTTACTTTGAATTTTTTTTTGGAAAACAAGTCCAATTTTCTATGGATTTAAATCTCTGCCCCCGTTTGAAGGTCCCCTTGTGTATCTCTCACTCTCATTTTGACATTTCACAATTTTGAAGGAAGAGCAAGTGAGAACATGAGAGAGAAAATAAAAAATAGTAAAAACTTAAAATACTTAACACGTGTCACATTTTAAGTAGGGTTTCTTACAAAAAAATCTCAGAAAAATCAAAAATAATTTGGTAGTTTACAAAAATAGGGGGAAATATTTACATAAATACGGTGTAATATTTGTCTCATAAATATCTAGTAATCGTCTAGTGGTCTAGTAAATCATAACTTCAAATATATTTTTAAAACATACATAATATATGACATCTAGTATTTATCTAGTAGATAATTGTTAGATATCTAGTTATTATCTAGTATGTCTTAATTTTGACAGTTTTTTTATGGATAATGACACCTAACATATATATAATACAGGCCTAATGCATCCGGACCTCCCTGAACTTGAGCTTAATCGCCCCTCGCCCCCCTAAACTTTCAAGTTTTCCTTTCGCCCCCTTAAACTTGTCTAAAGTACATCTCCCGCCCCCCTAGAGCTGATGTGGCTGATGAGTGGAATAAAAAATTAAAAATAAAAATTAAAAATAAATTTTTTTCTTTCTCGCGTTGCTTTAGGAACATGATAAGTGGAATTTGTTCCAAGTAAACACTAGTCAATTTGCCTTGAATTCATCATGTTTGTGTTTGATTTGTATGAATTATTAATGATTTCAACTGGATGTGGTAATGGTCACTACCAAGGAACTGAAAACTGGGCAGAGTGAGCAAGAGACTGTATTGCATGAAGACAAAGACACCCAAACCAGCAAGAGGGGGAAAAGTGACCAGAAAACCATCCTTCTAGAAGGTCTTTTACTTGAGTCAGTGGTGAAGTGCAAGTGGATGGGCGGTGGATGGAATCTTTTTTAGGTAGAGAATTGACACCGCAACACCTAGCCCCTCAAGTTGTATTCTACTTCATTAACTGAACTCAGATCTTCTAGAAGCTACTTTGTGATTGGTTGGATATTTCTTTTGATTTATTTTTGAAGTGCAAGGTGGCACATCTAGATCCTTCCACCTTACACTATATATTGGACAAAAGTCTCACTTTTGAGACACCACTTCGGTCAAGCCTTTCTAATTGGCTAACTTTTCTGTAAAAACTTTATTAATATATTATATATGCATTATGTTCATCTTCTCCAGAATTCTGGTGAGTTTTACCTCTATTTTTATGAGTAACTAAGTTCCTAGCGAGCTTAACCAGTAAGAAAGTAGATTTCATGGTATGATCTTCCCAACTCTTTTATTTTAGCATTATTTATTAGGGATTGCCTTGTGTTGAACTTGATTTCTATAAGTAAGGCCTAATTTATGTTAAAGTGTAACAAGAGGAACCGAAAGGTGAATTATACACTAAAACTAAGTAAGGTTTGGCTTATAATGAGTGTAACAAGAGGAACTGAAAGGTGAATTGTAACACTGACTAAAACATAAGGCACATGTATAAGAGGAACTGAAAAGTGAATTAGATATGTTAGGGAGTTTCTGTTTAAGGGATGCTTGCATGAATCAGAACACTTAAGGTTTTGCTTGCACAGAGAAATCACACAAGTAAACTTTAAAGAACTAGACAAAGGGAAACTACGGCTAGTACATAAGACATGCAAGAAATCTAGATCCTTAGGTGCTAATATGTTTAAAAAAGGAAAGGTAATCATTCATGTATCTGCGTGCTTACTGGTTATGCTTGCCTTGTTATAAATTTGTTCGTAGTAATCATTCACAGTGATCATTTTTGCTTTCCTTCTTTTATTTTTCTTTTTAGCTTTTCCATTAAAATCAATTTATTTGCCATTGATCTCGGACTCACTGATTTACATCTAAGTTTAAAGTATTTCCCTTGCTCCATGTGGAATACGACCTTGTACTTGCCATTTACTATTGATCACGACCTAATGCACTTGCTAGATCACACTCATTTGGTAGACAACAGAACAACAGCTACATCTCCTCCAGTGTCTTCTCCTCCGGCGAGCTTCCGAGACGCCAAGTTTCATTAACTCAGGTCTGTTTTTCTTCCATCTCTTCTTTTCCGATCTAATTCTTATCTTTCTCTCTAAAATTTCATTGTTTTTTTGTCTCTTTTAATTGATTTGTACGACAGAGATTGAGACCATTTTCCGGCAAAGATTTACGGCTCCGAGAAGATTCTGGTGTAACAGGGAACACTGCTGCCCATTAACTGCTCTGACGACGCCATTGGTAGAATAAAAAATAAAAAATAATAACTGAACAAATTTGGGATCTAATTATGAGAAAATAGATATGAAGAACGACGATTACAAGGAAAAATAACAAAAATTAGGTCAGTTTGTTCTTCTTCTTGTTCTACTTTGGAGTCATAACACCAAACATCAAAATCGGTAGCTTTGGTATCAAACTATTATTCCAAATTGAAAAAAAAATCAGAATTTTTCTTTTCAATTTTCTATACTTGACCAGGAAAAGAAGAGAAAGAGCAGCAGATTGGGAAGGGGATTCATCCCATTTAGATTTGTAAATGGAAGAATCGTATCCGAGATTTGATAATCCATGGGTATGATCTTTCTCAAAATTTTCTCTCGGTTTTACTTGCTTATATTATGTTCTAATTGCTTATATAATTTTCGATTAAAAACAATTCTGGTCATTTGACTGAAATTGTGCTAGGGATGTAAGGTGGAAGATGGTGTTTTTGTAAGACAAAAAAGTTAATAGGGATTTGAATGAAATTGTGTTAAGGATTTTTTTTATAATTTTACATAATATGTCATGTGTCAAGTAGCGATTGGTTTGACTTTTCCTGACATATGGTTGAGAGTGCATTACACTCTCTTAAGTGAGACTGATTTAGTTGCGTTTAAGGGGGCGAGAGATGCAGTTTAAACAAGTTCAGGAGGGTGAGAGGAAAACTTAAAAGTTTAGGGGGTGAGAGGCGCTTATGGCCAAGTTCAGGGAGGTCTGGATGCATTAGACCTATAATATATGACAATTTCATAACAATTTTTACATAACATATTACATCTAGTATTTATCTAGTAGATCACTGTTAGATATCTAATTATTCGTCTAGTAAGTCTTAATTTTGACAGTTTTTTATAGATCTAATGACACTTAACATATATACAATATATGACAATTTCATAATAATATTTACTAGATAACTACTAGACAATTACTAAACGATACTAGATATTTACCTGATAAATACCAGACTGTATTCATGTAAATATTCTCTCCTGTTTTTGTTAATTTGTAAATTGTTTATTTTTTTTATATATGTAATTAGTTTGACTTAATGGTGAATTTTATAAATATTTTAGTGACACATGTGTATTTTTTGACAATTTCCCTTTTTGAGTAGGAGACAACAAAAAAGGTTTTTTTTTTCGTTTTCAACATCTATACAATCCCTATGTTTTCAAAAAATTAAGCTTGAAATTTCGTAATTAAATGAAACCAAAATATTTAAAAAGTTGAAACTGAGTAAATACAAAATCTTAAACTAAAACATTAAATCATTTTTGTTGTGCAGTTTTAAATTTGTATTATTCACATTGCTAATTACAAATAATATAGAAAATGAGAAAAAAGGGCCGTTGCGAATTTTGAAAAAAATACAAGATAGAAGGCAGTAGAAAAAGACTGCTAATATCCGACGTGTCAACATCCCAACCGTTGAAAACAAACGAAGATGCTCGATGTTTAAGCCATAGGGTTTGAATTTTGCAGACTCCGCCCTTTATGTTTTGAATAGCATTCTTTAACGTTTCAATTTCTCTCTCTTACTCTTCTTCCCTTTTCTTCACTCAATCTCTCTTCTCTGTATCCATTTTTTACTTCCTGCTTTCCCATCTGCCGATCCTCTTTCTCTATTGCTTGATTTCGGATCTGCAAATGCCCGCCTTATTGGTTCGATCACCGATTCGTCATCAGATTCTTTCCAATTCGTTTCTCTATTCAAGGTTTGCTGCGGTAAGTGATTCAAAGTTCTCTTTTTAGTTGATCATATGGATTCAATTGATTTTGATGTTTTAGACGAGTAGTCGTTTTCTTTCAAATTTGTGCTATCTGATCTTAATTTCACGTGGGGTTCAGATTTTTCGACTTTTGGATGATTCGATTGATTTTTCTGGGTAGTTGTGAGAAATTTTGAAATTTGCTACCTTGATCGTGGTCTAGTGGTATGAACTTCAGAAATTTTGCTTCCCAGTTTGGGTGTTTACTTGATCTATTAATGCCATCTTGCAAACCCTAAATTTTCTTCACAATTCAAGCGCTCACTTTTTTTAACGAATGCCATTTTTTGAAATTTTTTAAATTTCAAACCCTACTGTTAAGTGAAATAAGCCCTCATCTCCAAATTCTTCATTTATTGAACCTTTGTGTAATTGATTGGTAGAAATTGTTCATGATTTGTGATTTCGGTGATTTTTTTATATGTATTCATTGTGTCACATACTTGTGTGATGGATGGAACTAGGACTGAGCTAATGGGACCTTTCTGCAAGCTAAGCCACTATTTTCCCAATTGTTGTCTCTGAACTTATTTGTGTTACAAGTTATGGTGTTCTGAATTTAGTTTTCCCATTTAATAGGTTGCCGTTTTGCTTCGTGAGAACGGGCATCAAACTGCTTTTTAGGCAGATTTATAATGTTTAGGACCACATACCCTGGAGATAATTACCTAAGAGTTGGAATTGAAGTTGAAGAACAATGGAAAGTGACATGTCAATTTCTGCTCCTTTAGATGGGCACACTGAGTGCATACAGAGAAATCGGCCTCTGCATGGGTAATTTTATGAATTCCTTCCATAATTTGATCATATTGAGTAATCTCTGTACTCTTGCCCTTGCACGCCATTTTACTTTTCAAAGTGTGAACATAGTCTTGGTGGCTTTTTCATGTTTTTGTGCGCTACCAGAGCCATATTGCCATACACTTGCAACATTCTTTGCTTCTCATTCATTTATTCTTAGAATTTTTGCAAGTCCTATAGTTTTCGTAATATTGTTAGCTTTGCCCTATTTTTGTCCCCGTACACTATGAGGTGATTCACCTTTTATAATGAGAGTTTATTTTATGTTTCCACTAATTTTACTTTGAGGGATTTTTAAACTGTCTTCCATTTTAGTGCTTAATTTTTAGTTGATATGTTTTGTAGGTACTTTTCACAATAGAATGCCCTCATAATCATTGTCAGATTTTAATAAGCTTATCAAACTCTTTTCATCTTCTATATATGTTTTTCCAGAAGGACCAGTGGGCCTGCGAGGCGTTCTACGAAGGGCCAATGGACGGCTGAAGAGGTACGGTTTGCTATCTTTAGGTTCTTGCAATGTCTTTCTGTTTATGAACTTTGATTAACTTAAAACATTATGTTGTCTCATATAAGTTTGACACATTTTTGAGCACTAACAGTTCCCTTTTCCCTGATTGTTGCCTCACATATAACTTGCCTTGCTTCATGTTGCAAACCCTACATCAATTCATACAATAGTATAATAATGGTTATTTTCTTATTATATCCTATGATTGATGGACTTTTATGCATATGTAGGATGAGATATTGCGGAAGGCTGTTCAACGTTTCAAAGGAAAGAACTGGAAAAAAATTGGTATGGAATTATGAACTATTGTTCTGTTACATCTGTACCTTTCAGAAACGTGTACAATTTTTCTTAGCTTTTTTTCATTTTCATTTTAATTTTGTTTAAAACTAACTACATGATTATTTGTCCCACATGGTGTTTTTAAGAGGGTTTCTTTCTGTTTTAAACCACTCTTTTAATTTACGTGTCTGAGTTCTTTAGTTCAATTTTCTTTAATGTCTCAATCTCTGCTTGGCCTGTAAAATTTTATAATTTTAGGCTACATTTATTTACAGTTCTCTAATTCTGATATTGACTTGGTGTAGCCGAGTGTTTCAAGGATCGGACAGATGTCCAGTGCTTACATAGGTGGCAGAAGGTCCTAAATCCTGAGCTTGTCAAAGGGCCGTGGTCAAAGGAGGTATCCGATTTTTTTTTGTTTCTGGTCCATTTTCAGTTAACATTTCTTTTAGCATGACTCACCTGCTTTTTCCACATTATTCTATTAGGAGGATGAAATAATAATTGAAATGGTGAAACAATATGGGCCGAAAAAGTGGTCCGCAATTGCTCAACATTTACCTGGACGAATTGGGAAACAATGCAGGGAAAGGTAATCCTATTTATTATTGATAGATGGATATATCTTTGTCCCCTATATTTGATTATTTTAGTTTGAATAGATTGGCAGAAGCTGTTGCTGTTCTAAGCTTATCTTGTCAATACTGTCACCTATATTAATATTTACTTTTCCTTATTAACACATGAAAATTCTTTAGGTGGCATAATCACCTAAATCCTTCAATAAACAAAGAGGCATGGACCCAGCAAGAGGAGTTGGCCTTGATTCGTGCTCATCAGGTTTATGGAAACCGATGGGCAGAGCTGACAAAGTTCTTACCTGGAAGGTTCGTCTATTCACTATTTTTAAGAAAAAAAATGTTTAATATTAAGAAAAAAGATTAAATTTTATTTTAGCTAAGAGTGTTTAATGTGCTGATATGATAACTGACTATACTCATTTAGTATTTTTACTGGTTCATTCCATCTTTTTTTGTTAAAGCAAAGTCAACTAAACATAATCAATAATCTATCTGTGCTTGTGTCTTCAACAGGACGGACAACTCGATAAAAAATCACTGGAACAGTTCTGTGAAAAAGAAATTGGACTCTTATTTGGCTTCAGGGTTATTAGAACAGTTTCAAGGTCTTCCACTTGTGCCATACCAAAATCAGCCTATGCCTTCATCATCTTCAACGGTACAAAGTAGTGGTGGAGAAGATAACGGTCCAAGATTTGCAATGGAAACAGAAGAACGATCAGAGTGCAGTCAAGAGTCAGCTGTTGCAGCCTGTTCTTATTCTACAATTTTGCATGGAAAAGAGGAATTTCACCTTCATGAAGACCCTGGTCTAGGGAAAGAGCAAAGCTCTAGTCCAGTATCTTGTTCAGGTCAATATTTGACCTCAGTAGGAGATGTCCCTTTTTCCATTCCCGAAGTACCCTTGGAAGTTGGCTGCTCTTCTAACTATCTACCGCAGAACTTCTCACATAATCCTATGACTTCTGCAAATGATCCTACTTCTAAGCCAGACTGTGTGCTAATGTCTGAAGATGAATGTTGTCGGTATTTACTTTCAGAAGAATTGAATGGTGAGATATTCTATTCTGAAAATTTTGTGCAGGAGCCGAACTTAGTTGCATGTGATAGGGAAGCGAATCAGTTAGTTGGCCACTCATTAATAGCCCCCGATCAAGATTTAGTTAAAAGTGCAAATGACGTGTTTATATACACCAATTGTACTAATAGCTCTCCCTGTAATGGCGGTACTAATAGCTCTCCCTGTAATGGCGGTACTAATAACTCAGACTTACAAGAACAGCATTATCTGAACGAACCTTTGAAATTAGTTCCTGTGAATTCATTTGCTTCGGATACTAATTCTATAAATTCATGTCCTGTTAATGAAATGCCGAGTACTCAGCTTAATCAAGAGGACAATGGATCTTTATGCTATGAGCCTCCACGTTTTCCAAGACTGGATATTCCGTTTCTTAGCTGTGATCTAGTACAATCTGGTAGCGACATACAGCAAGAGTATAGTCCTCTTGGTATTCGCCAACTTATGATGTCTTCAATGAACTGCCTTACTCCATTCAGGCTGTGGGACTCACCGACTCAGGAGGATAGTCCTAAAGCTGTGCTGAAAAGTGCTGCTAAGACCTTTATTGGTACACCATCGATTTTGAAGAAAAGGAGCCGCGATTTGTTGTCGCCTTTGTCTGATAGAAGAATTGACAAGAAACTTGAAGTTGACCTCGCGGCGTCTAGCTTGACTAAGGAGTTCTCGAAGTTGGACGTTGTGATGTCTATTGAAGATAAGGAGAACTTGGATCCTTCTGATAAAGATAGTCTTAGGGATAATTCATTGGATGATATGAAGCAAGGGAATGAGGATGTTGGTATCAAGGGGGAGGTTCATACTGTTCCTAGCACACAAGCTGTGAGTCTTTTTCCTAATCCTTATTCTCTTAAATAGCAACAATGACCACTGTTTTAAATACCCGCCTAGGCCCCAAAATGGGGCCTACAGCCCGACTTTTTGTTCCTAGGGTTGCTATGGCGCTGGTCCATTGTAATGCTGCCTTGGCGTTGATTTTTTTTTGCCTAGGCGTCGCTTAAACTCAATTTGTTTAGATACCGATATTTATGAGTATTGTAGTTTAATTTGTTTGCCCACATAAAGTAGCTTAGTTGGTAAAACATAAGCACAATGAAGTGTTGTCCCAATAAAATTGTAAACGAGTCTCAAACTGAGAAACAATGTGCTCTATGCCACAACTGTCCGATAGCGGATTTTGAAACATAGTCTAAATTATGGTTTTTAATATTTTATTATGTTATAATATATTTTCAGTTGAATTTATATTTTTAGGTATTAATAAATATTAAAAAATAAAAACATACAAGTCTGTCGAGGCCCCGCCTCGGCCGCCTGACTAGTGCCTAGTGGCTAATGCTTTTGAACATTGACAATCACTGCTTATTTTTTTTAATAGCAATGACTTCTTTACTTGTTTCTCTTCTAATATCAGAAGAATTTTATCTCTTTTCCCTCTTTCTGCATTCAATAGGTAGAAAAGCCTTCAGGGGTGCTTATTGAAGACAGCACGAACGATATCCTCTTCTTTTCTCCTGATCAAGTTGGTTTTAAAGCAGATAGAGCATTTGCTCCAGGTTCTCACACTCCGAAGAATTTGTATCGTGTAATTTTGGGAACTTTGTCAGAGCAACCTGCTTCTTCAGAAATGACAGCTGGCAATATTAGCTCGCCTAATACCAATTGCAATAAGAGCCGCGAGAATCAGTTAGGTGCAACTACATCGGGGCTTTGTGTTGCGCCTTTGGATAGCACCATGTAAGATTTTAGGCACACCTGTGTTCTTTCTTTTATAATATACTTGTGACTTTTTTGTAATTAATGATGGGATAATGAATTTCGTTTTTTTTCATTAAGATATGGCGGAACTCCTTTTCGGAGAAGCATTGAGTCTCCTTCGGCATGGAAATTCATGAATTCATTTCTTCCTGGCCCGAGAGTTGACACTGACATATCGATCGAGGTACGAGAAACTTTGTTAGATAAAATTTTTCTTTGTATTAAATAATATAAGCGCATTTGCGCAAAATTAAAAAAAGGTTTTTCGATAAACTAATTGGAACTCGTATTCAGGACATTGGTTATTTTCTTAGCCCGGGGGATAGAAGCTACGATGCTATAGCACTGATGAAGGAATTAAGCGAGCAAAACGCCTCTGCCTATGCTGATGCTTTAAACGTTCTGGGAAACGAAACCCCTGAAACCCTGTTAGAAAAACGACTCAACAATAACGCCCCAAATGGTCAACCCGAGAATGATTCCTGCTTGCCTTCAAATGTCATGGTATGATTTTGTTCCTCCCAAAAAAGTTGCCTTTTTTTATAAGTCGTCGTTAAATGTTGCCTTTTTAACTAGTGTAGACCGAATGCCGGGCCCTCGACTTCAGCGAATGCGAGACACCAGGGAAGAAAGGAACGGAACAGGGCAAATCTTCGACAGGTGTGAGCTTATCTAGCCCTTCCTCTTATCTATTGAAGAGTTGCAGATGATGCATTATGATGAGTAGTTGTATAATATATTATTATTATATATGATTGTTTGGACCCCTATTGAATTAGTTAAGAAGAAGACTTTATATAGTACATCAAAGATTCAATTTTTTTTCCTGGTATTAGGCAATGTTTGTGAAGTTATTGAACGATTTAGGTCAAATCCATTCTGGCGTAGTTAAAAATTCGAGTTTTGGATTGTTTTCTTTGGATGAAGTTATCTAATCCATATTTGTGTATATATGCAAAGCCTGTCGCAATTGAAACATTTAGATATCTCTTTCAATCCAAAACATCAAGTCATTGAGAGCTTATAATGCAGGGGTATTTTACGCAGTTAACCGAACTGTAAGCTGCAGGGTCCAATTCCAGAGTTTATTTTCAGTCTACTAGATCTTCAAATGCATTTCTTGCCCAACAATAATTTGAGGGGCTTATTGAAATATGATTTTTTTCTTCAAATGGAACATCTTTCTACTATCTAATTATCATATGAGAAATGTTTTCTTTTTGTAAAAAAAAAAAATTGCCTCATATGGGCTTACTTAAGCGATACCAAACCGCTTACCACTTGGGCCGACCCTTATTAGTAGTAACGACATTCTAATGATACGTTCCCAACTTGTAATTCATTTAAATCTCTCCAGGTAGACCTGGGCATGGGTTTGGGCAAAACAAATAGAATAAAGGTCCGGCCCGGCCCAAAACTGTTGTGGCTTGGTTTTAGGAGTAGAACCCAAGCCCGGTCCAGCCGGCTCGATATAGATGATCAGATTGATTTAGGAGCTTGGTTTTCAAGTGAATTGATTTAGATGCTCAGATTTGGCTTGGTGTATTGATTCATTTTCCCAACCAATTAGCATGAGCAGCCTAACACTCACATTTAAACTAAATGGCACTGCTTAATGTACCCTAACCGATATTTCGAAAGGGTTGGGGTCAATTCCACTTTATTCTTAAGGGTGCCTTTTCTCATTTTTCAGTGGGAAAAAGGCCTTTGCGAAGTCGTAAAATCCGTTTTGCCCGACAGGCTGCCCCTAATGGGTTCACTAATGGAGGCTTTTATAAACGACACAAACCCAACCCAAGGGACCTGGCGGATGATGCAGGGACTTCGGTCCCACAACCTCACCGAACCCCGGTCAGGGCATCGGGGACGAGCCAGCTTACTGATCCCGGAGAATATCGACAATTATATGAACCCTTTACTGCCAGTTGTGTTTATTGTGTGCTTATTTAGTAATAGAAAAAGGTTTACAACTGGCTCTCATCATACATGAAATATCATCTTTTTTGAGCTTACTAGTTGTGTAATTGGTGCTCAATACCAAATAACCGGTGATCAGAGTGTAGTTGGAGACTGCTTCTTTATAAGTAAGAATCAGCAATATGAACTACTTATGAGACCACTTCCAAATTTTGGTTTCTCTAAACAGACCAAAAAGAAATACATGGCTCACTTCCGAGGAGGTTGTACTACGAGTATTTTATAGTATTTTTAAAAATGAAACATTTTTATTTATTAATTAAAAGATACTTAGTAGGCCCGCAGGGTGGGCTCGGAATTTGATTATTTATAAAGGCCCGGCCCGTGCCTGACTTGCATTTTTTTTGTAAGTTGAGCCGGGCTTAACTACTAACTTTTTAGCTTGGCCCGATTAGGCCCGACCTAGCCCGGTCCATGCTCAGTCTACTCACAGGCCATATATACCATCAACCTTAGGGAATCTTACAACGCTTGAAGCTCTGGATCTTTTACAGAATGACTTATCTTTTACAAAATGACTTATCAAGACACATCCAAATCCAACTCGCATTCAGTAAGTCCTTGCAGTCTTCAATGTCTCGCACAATTGCCTCATAATTTGACACATTTATAAACTTCCGGAAATAACAAGGATGAAGAGTTGGAAGTATGAATAACTTGTCATGAAGAAGTTTGCAAGTAGAAATTGATTTAAAAATCAGTTGCTTCAGGACTTATCAACGTTTTCAGATTGTTGTGATTATTATATAGTGAAAACGAACTAAATTCCTTCAGCAAATCAGTCATGTTAATTAACTCTTTACAAGCTTGTATTAATGTGTAAATTTTGAAAGTCTGCAAATAATGATTTGTTTGAATGCTTAAATGGAATAAAATGTATTAAAATCCAATGCTAGATAAGCCACTTGTGTGATTCATAACTAAATATAACAGTTACCAACATTGCAAGGTCCAATACGGTATACTAATATTCAATTTAAATTTGGTGTGCCAAATGTGAACAGAACAGAAAACAAGAACAATGATGGGGAGGTTTTCAAAAAAAACAGAAAGATCATTTCCACCAACAAAGTTACTGAACGCATAGTGCCTGCCTGCATTGGTAACTAATTTTACAGAACAAGAATTTATTTTAGAAGACACAGCTTTTCATTTTTCCCTCCACACGTCGATACAAGGATGGGCCATGATTATTATCCTGCGAAAAAAAATTAAATGCGAAACAAAAAAAAAGTGTAATAGAGAAATAAAGGAGCAGTTGTGATTAATTGTTTCTATGCAACCCGAGTTGCAGCTGCATGTATAGCATCTGCTAGATGAGGAACTGTCTTGGAGCTCAACCCAGCCATGCTTATCCTCCTGCAAACACCGTCCAGTTACAAATTTCAAATCCAATCGAAATCAAGTACATATATGCTGAATTGGTTTGCATTTCGATTATAGAATTGACCGACGATAAGAAGAGAGGGAGGGAAAAGCTTGTTACCCATCAGATGTCATGTAGATGTGGTACTCTTTAGTCATGAAAGCAACTTGGTTAGAGTTGAGGCCAGTGAAAGTGAACATTCCAATTTGTTTGATTATGTGACTCCAGTCTCCAGGTGTTCCTGCCAAATATAAACATGAAATAGATGAAAAACTAATATGGAATCGGTGCACAGAGGATATGCACCTTCAGTGCCCACCACTTTGCAGTTACAGATTTAGTTGCTATGTTTCCATAATGTAAAGTCAATTATGTTTCTCTAAACCCTAAAAGTTGACATCTGAACTAGTCTTCTGCTCGGTCCAATTAAGAAAAATATATGCAAAACACTGAATACCACACAAGATTTTGATTGTAGTCCAATTATCACACTCAGTGCCAATGACTAGATGATAGATATCATGATAATGATCACAAAGTAAAAAGAAATCAAAAGGGTGTTCCAAATAGAGAAGAGAAACTCAAGAATGGCTAACCTCTAGCACGTAATGCATCAAAAAGTTGCTGTCTCATGCTGATAATACGATCAGCCATGGCCTTCAGCTCAATAGTCCACTCATTGTACAAATTCCTGCGCACAAGCCAAGAGAATGGAATTTACTCTAATGCCTCTGCATCAAAGTATTACTACTTCCCTTTCAAAAGGAAACATCAAGAACAGACTCGTACTTGAAAATGAAACAATTGGTTCACCGCTAATGCAAATTAACCTTACCACATGAGACAAGGATCCCAAAACAGTTTCTACAAGGTTACCTATCTTTGAGGATAAAAGCCACTATAGATGCACCATGAATTGGTGGGTTTGAATACATTGGTCTGATGACAAGTTTCAGGTGGCTCTCAACCTTGCTCGCTATATCAGCACTTCTGCAGACCTGTAACGAAAGGAATACCATTAAAAGGACGCAGTGACTTATAAAAAAAAATTGATAACTTGATTTTGTGTAGAAATTATCACTGGATACAATTGGAAACCTGTGAAATTTTAAAAATGACTAGTATATTAAGATTCAAATACAATATAGTACACACCGAATGCTGAGACAATTCTATTTAGACAATCATGTAATAACAGTTGTATAAAAAATTCAGTGTCATACAATGCTCAAGGCGCCAACACGTTCCCCATAGAGACCCATGTTCTTCGCATAACTTTGAGCTGCAAGAAGTTCACCACCATCAGCAACAAACATGCGAACAGATTGTGCATCGGCATCAAGATTTCCACTTGCAAATCCCTGGAATATCATGAGAATAACTCATAAGCTTGCATGAGATGATTCAAAATAAAGAGAATCTTCTGATTTAATCAAACAGAATCAATCAAGCTACGAACCCTTGTATCTGTTGCACTCAAAGTAGATTACCTGATATGCACTATCAAAGAAAGGCATCAACCCTTTGGATCTCATCAGCTTCCTGATCTCCTCCCACTGCTGAAGAGTTGGATCAACACCTGTGGGATTATGAGCACATGCATGAAGCAGTACAATAGCTCCCGATGGAGCAGAACCAAGATCTTCCAACAGGCCTGTCAATCACACCAATAAAATATTTCAGACACAAGATAAGCAGGAAATCAGAAATTTCCTGATGTCCTGAGAGAATTCAGTTTTTAATAGAATATGCTGAAATAGAATATGTATTGGAATCCTAGTTGTCAAATCGAGATTCGAATCGAGAATCAAAATCCAAAGTTCATGAATCGAGAATCGTGAATCGAATCGTAAGATTCGGTTTGAGTTCATAAAACTATAAAAACAAAACATTTAAATTGTTTAACTTAAAGATACTATAAAAATTTAGTCTAGATATGCAAGTTTAGAATTCAAAGAGACTTATTTTCTACATTTTCTAAATTAGAGACTAATTTTAAAGAAAAACATAGACTCGAATCACTTCAGTGCATCACGGTTCCACCACTTGGTCGCCGACCTCGCCGCAAGAAGTCCATTATTGGCAGCGTGGTGGACGACTAACTCGTGGGCCAATCGACTTTGGCTACCTTGAGTCGAATCTTTAATTTAATCATGCTTTTTATTATAATTTATGAATCAACCGTATTAGTGGAATAGTAAGATTTGGCCTCGGTATTGAATTGTAAGATTAAGGTGAGTTTAGATTCACCCCATAGATTCGAATCGATTTGGGGTTGAATCGAATCGAATCGTAAGATTCGTATCAAGAATCGCAAGATTCTGATAACTATGATTGGAATATGAAAAGAATTGGTAAATGAAGTGTGAAAACAGTTAATAGCTTTTGTTGCAGAAGGTACCCAACCTTGGAAGTTCAGACCACGTGTTGCTGGATCATAGTACCGGTAAGTTTTTACTGACAACCCAGCCAAAGTGAACATCTTAGGATGGTTTCCCCATGTTGGCTGAGGAATGTATATGGTGCGCTGCATTAAAAGCAATCTGTAAGGATCAGATGGACCCACATTTCCTTATCACTAGTAATAATCATTATCTACAATTACTCAATACAAATGACAGCTAACTGATTAAACAGCTTACTTGGGGATAATGTTTGGCCAAAAATTCAGCTCCAACCCTCAAAGAGCCGGTACCAGACAAGCATTGAACTGTAGTGACCCTGTTTTCTCTAATAGCAGGGCTGTTTTGAAGAAGGGAAAGCAGGGAACCAGGTAAAACATACAGGAGAAGGTAAAAATAACACCAATGAGATATCGAATTAAACATACCCATAAGCAGTACCTTTCAACACCAAAAATGATCTTAGAACTCAATTTGTTGAAATCAGCCAGTCCAGTAATAGGGAGATATTCCTTTACGCTTGATCTGCACAAAAAAGTTGATGCAAGTTTTGAAATTAAATACATACGAACATTTAAGTAGAAGTATGTTAGCAGAAACGACAAAAACGAGAAAAAGCTCACCTGTCATTAACCAGCTGCTGTTCAGCTTTTCTGACTACATTTAGAACAAGAGGTTTTCCTTCCTATAACACAAAAGGAGGCATTCTTATGTCTCACAGGGCAGCCCAACATGTAGTTTTCTTATATATTCGTTCTAAACTCATCCTTTCGTCGATAAAATTGATCAAGCATTGGTTTTCAAAGAAACTAATACTTCACACATATTACTGAAATAAAATTAAAAAAAACGCGTCCGAAAGCATAATTCATTTCGTAACATAGGGGTATTGACATAAATTATTTAATCATTCATATCCAGCGTCAACTATGTTGCAGACAATACAAATTGAAAACCGGAAAAAAAGGCAGACCTCAGTTCGATAAGCACCAGCGCCCAAATTGAGCTTAAGAGGGCTGGGATCTTTGTTATAAGCGACGGTTACCTAAAAAATCAGAAAAATTAAAAAATGAAATGATGGAAAGAAGATCTCATAATAAGGTGAAATCATTAAAAGACAAGAGAAATGGAGGAAACATACACCAAGAATAGAATCCTCAGGAGCGCGAACAACATGAGAGAAAACGGAATTGGCCTGATTACCGGAAGTCGGAAAAGCAGAAACGGCAGGGGAATGAGCGTCGTTGCGGAGAACGAGGTGCGCTGCTAGAACGGTGATCCTCCGATCAGTAGCGGAAGAGAAATCGGAGATCATGGTGTTTGATTGTGATTTGAAGAATAGAAACACACAGAAGAAAAATGGAAAAGGAAATTGTAGAGTTATATAAGAGACGAGTTACGCGGTGGAGGGATGGCGGCAATGGAATGAAGTTATTTGCTGATGCACAGCTTGACCCCACTTTATTATTGTTCAGCATCAAATCAATTTAATACCTGTAATTTTTAGTAACCATGTGATAAGGGTAAATTTATATTTACGTTGAGTCAAACTAAATATACGTGGGAAAGAATAGGGTTTAAATATGAGTAATTAGTTAAATTTTTAAATTTTTATGAATCATATTTTATTAATGGGGTGAAGGTTATGGTGCCTTTATTTTTTTGTAAAGTAAAATTTGTTTTGCCCTTCGTCAGCGTTGTAGTTCAATTCAATGGTGATAGTGACAAAGTAAGGAAAAAACAAAGTCACAATAGAATAACCTATTAAGAAAATTTTGGTTTCAACGTTTAAAATAGTATTAAGGTGTCGTTTGGTTCGCGGAAATCCTATTCCGTAGAATAGAAATAAAAATGAATGAAAAGATGTTAAATATACTAGACTATATGTCTAAAATACGTCAATGCACATAAAAGTTTTTCCACTTAATATACATCTCACGGAAAATATATTCCTTTGTTTAAAAAAGGAATAGCTTTTCCGTGCGCGTCGACGAATTTTAGATGAATAATGTGTCATATTTGACATCTTTCCGTATATTTCTAATTCTATTTCATGGAATAGGATTTCCGCGAACCAAACGGGCCATAAGTATTAAGAGAATGATTAATACAAGTCACAATAAAATAAGGAATAAAAATTCGGGACTAAGATAAGTTATTAAAACAAAAACTTAAATTTCCATTTATCAATATCAATCCACTCATGTAATGGCATCTATATGATAAAATTCATCCCGATTTTTATTAATCTTTTTAATATTTTTACTCTATGTTTATTTGTTAATTGAAATTATCTGAGTAATTTTTCTTTAATTTATTATTGTATTAATTAAGAAATAAATTAAATATTAATAAAATTATACATTGATAACTAATTAAAAATTAATTTAGTATAAAAAATTATATAATACATTTTTTGATCAATATATAATACATTAGTTATTGACTTATTTCATATTGTCATAATTTTTTAATGTTAATGAAAATGCTAGAAGGTCATAGAGTATTTATTTATGTAAATTCAAGTCAATCAGAAATAGTTACATTTCCAAAAACAAATTGCAACTATTGTGCCAAAGTTCAATCTCAATTTTGCTGGAATGCATTTACAGTGATCTAGGTTAATTGAATAATAAATTCTGGTGTTTAGAAAAAATTATAAATAATATAATTATAAAGTTATGGAAATAAACAAATTGGCAATTTGCTTATGTATGAGTTGCTTCTTCTAGAAAAAAGATGGCATAGCAGGGCACGGCTAACAAAGCAAAGTAGATGAAGCTGCACAGTTGCCTAGAATTCTATCTCCTTTTTCTTCAATTTATAATTTCGGTCCCCAATACTTGTAGATTTTATTTGACATCCCCGAACCAACCAACCAACCAACCAAGCCTTAAATCCCACGCTAGGTAGGGTCGGCTATATGGATCTTCCGACGCCATGAAGCTCTATCCAAAGCCAAATTTTCGTCCATACCGAGTAAACGCATATCCTTAGAAATAGTTTCCCTCCAAGTAATCTTAGGTCTACCTCTCCCTCTACCTTTACTCTCTGTCCATAAGTTCTCACATTTTCTAACTGGAACATCTATTGGTCTACGTAGCACATGTCCATACCACCTTAGTCGTCCTTCTCTCAGTTTATTCTCAATATGTGCCACACCAGTCTTTTGGCGGATGCATCAAATCCTGATGAATTGCATTGCCATTCTTTAAAAAAAAAATTCTAACAAACACCAAATCACGATAAAATGCCAAATGAGCACCCCCAAAAATATACAGTACTTTCTAACAAATACATTAGTCATTAGCAAGTATGCATGCATACATTAAATACTAATGTCCTCTTGAGCCATATCAAAACACAATTTACTTGTAAATACTACAAAAACTTCTGCTCAGTCAAAAATATGCAGGAAAAATCCCACAACACGAGAACTCTGCTGGGAAATGGTCAGACTCTAGAAATTACAGACCACGTATTCATTCCAGCTTTACCCTATCCGTGTCATTTATTACCCCTTCCAACTGTACCAACATAAACGACAGAAGAACACCACAACATGAGAAACCATTAATCACCGTTTGTATTTGACAATGACAAAAGGTTGGAGATTGCTACAAAATGCGTACCTTGACAATTAGCCGCAAGAAGTAATCACCGTATTGCTTCACTGGCTTTGATTCAACAACACGAATCATATCCTGAACCAAAAAATAATAATATTGAGGAAACATATCTCTTGGAAGTTTCAAACAAGCACAAAAGAAGAATGCCTGGCATTAATCATGAACAAGGTCATTAGGTTTACGCAGTCAAAAGGCATAATTTCAACTTGACATGGTTGCTTGCTGGCATTGACAACATAAGCAAAATGGTATAAATTACTACATAGTTGTTAAAATTGTATGGTTTATGCATAGTTGTCAAGGCGCCAGTGGGGCCGGGCGCGCCTCAAGGCGAGGCGCAAAAGAGGCGACGGCCTAACATACGCTAGGTGCACAAAATTTGCAAAAAAATTTTCTTGAAAAGTGAAGTTAAATGCAATAACAATACCAGAAAAGAACTAAGAAAATTGTTAGATGTGCATATGTATGTAAAATTTACATATTGCATTTAGAATCATAGTTGTCCAATCGGGATTTGAATCGAGAATCGATATCCAAATTTTATGAATCGTATCAAATCGTAAGATTCGGTTCGACTTCAAAAAATTATAAAAGAATAATATTATTTTTTAGTAATAGTGAATTAAACATAAAGAAACTAAACTAATTAAAATGAAATTTATAAAACTAACATTAAATCATCCACAAATCAATTAATGTATTATATCAATTATATGATATAGAATAGTTTATACTATATTAAATATTTACTGATATATAGCTTTATAAATGTTACCAAACTCGAACAAATTCATATGAAAAATAATATTGAACAATAAAAATAAATAAATAGGATTGAATTAAATTTTCTAGTATTATTAAAACACTTAGAAAAACCGTGCAAGTGGGTGGGTGAGTTAATTTGGTTAGTCAATTACATTTATTGTTATTGTTGCTTGCTAGTATTGTTAAAGCACTTAAAAAAGTGTGCAATTCATTAATTAAGAATAAATAAAGTAAAACATGAAGTAGGTAATTAAGGGGCGTCTTTTAGTTGTCTTCAACCTCGGTAGCCTCCATGGAAAACAATTATAGTATTCTATTCAAAAGAACAACAAAGGTGTCTTCCAACACAAAAATCAGATGGCTTTATAGGGCTGAAGCTCATATGGTCTTCAGACTTCAAGTATATACTCCGTAACTTCGTCTTTTTCTTTCTATTTTTTGGTTGTGTTCATGAATCGGTGAATCGGTGGAATCGCCGATTCAGGCGATTCACCACCGATTCGGACGATTCACCACCGATTCATGGTGGATTTTGATTCACCCCATAGATTCGAATCGAATCGTACAATTCATATCGCGAATCGTACGATTTTGATAACTATGTTTAGAATATCTAGCCTTGAGTTAATCTAGCTTTAATAGAATTGAATTAAGAATATCTAGCCTCGAATTATTGTTAAAACTCTTAAAAATAGATGGACAATATGATGGAAATCACAAATAGAGATACAGGAATTCTAAAGAGATAACTAGTGGAAAAGAAGAAAGGAAACTGAGATTTGATTATAATGGAAATGGAAAAGCAATTACAGATAAAAAGAGGTCACAAATGAGTACCCTCCCCAGGGATTTCTCCCTCTCTCTCAGTTCTAGAGTAAGAGCCTAACAAACAGAAAAAATAAACCTCCAATGGCCCCCTCCACGCCAATCTCTCCCCTAATGATATAATAACCTACTGCAACAACAACAACAACAGCATTACCCCAATGGCTCCCGCACAAACGGGGTAAGGGGGGGTCGGGTGTAAGCAACCTTACCCCTGTAATTACAGAGAGGTTGTTTCCAATTGACCCTGAAGTGGAGTTGCATACAGCTATCCGTGACATCACAATAAAAAGAAGCTCAGACAGTTTAATGAATCATTTTGCTTTAGTCCATTATAATCTAAAGCCAAAGAATGGTGAATCTTTGGCCCCATCGAAATAATGGACAAAATAACCTACTGCAGTTATTATTAATTTAATAAAATCCCAATACAGCCCCTTAACTACCCCACTACAGCCCCTAAACTAACTACCCATGAACTCAACTGTTTGACATGTTCTTCTTGTTACTAGCACTTCTCCATCATTACCCCCTCCTTAATATCAGTCTTGTCCTCAAGACTAGCAATTGGGAATTGGATCTGAGTAGAATGGCTTCCTTCACAGATAATTGTATTTGCCGACTTGCTGCGCCCATGAATCATCCCGAAAGGACTCTTGCTGTGCTTGTTAACTCCCTTCAAAATAAATTCCTTGCCATGAGAGAAGAACTTCATACATTGAAGGTCCCAATAACGAGTCACTTCTCCTAGAGTCTTTAGCCATTCTATCCCCAAAATAACATCTGAATTCTCCGTATGGAACAACAAAGCATCAATTATACAAGAGAATTCACCCAATTTAATAGGGAGACCTAAGCATTTTTCGGTAACAACAACCCGATAACCATTCCTCAATTTGATTCTTATTCCATTGAATTGAACAATTGAGCACGAAGAGCCTTAGCCAATCTGCCCGATATAAAATTGTGTAGCGCCGCTATCAACCAAGATATCTAATGGAATTCCCAACAATTCACCTCGTAGTTTCAAGGTTTCCGATTCAGACGCATATTCTGTAGATAACCCATTAAATTCAAGGATATTACACTCACCTTCCACCAAGCCTACTTTCTCTTCTTCACCTTCTAATTGCATTATCGCACCATCGTTAGATAAAACTTCATCATCAGCCAACGAAAGGACCTGAAGCTTTCCCTCAGGACATTTATGAGCCGGTCCATAAGCTTGGCCACAACGGTAACACAGCCCCTTGTGTCGCCTCTCTTCCCGTTCAGTTCGCGAAAGAGATCGAATTCCCCTATTTCGGCAAGAAGAGCCATCGCTGGAATCATATTTGACATCAGTGGGTTTGTTTGCCTCTGTTTGAATAAGCGTACTGTGTTGGGGATGGGAATTGCCCACTTTGTAATCGGGTCTAGGGTTATAACCTGTTGGATAAGCGGGTCGGGTGTAAGAAGGAAGCCCATTGGATCTGTTATACCCATCTCCTTCAAAACGCTGTTCTGAACGCAATCGCCGGGAAGAAAATTGAGTTTCGCTGGGATAGAGCATATCTTCAACGTCCTTGGCTAGGTACATCGCCGCCAAACGAGTCGCCGGACGGTGAGGCCGCACCTTCTTCCTTATTTCTTCTTGTAAACCTCCCAAAAAATATCCCAACGCTTGAGGCTCGGTTTGCCGAGGTACCAACGTAAGTAGATGATCAAAATCCTCAATATATTCTTGAACAGAACCGCTCTATTGAAGTGTAGAAAGCTGTTCAAATGGGTTTTGAATTTCTAACCCGCTGAAACGCTGCAGTAACTCTTGCTTCAACTGAGACCAGGTAAGGGATTCATATACCTCTTCTACGATGGAGAACCAGTGTTGCGCTACTCCTCCCATACTTAGCCTAGCCAATAGGTTTTGTACTTCAGACAGCGTTCCATGAATCTCGAAACAAGTTTCAGCCTTCAAAATCCAGCCCCGAGGATCATACCCATGGAATTCCGGTAACTTTACCTTTTTTGCAGCCAAGTGATAGTCATCCTTTGGGATATTCTGCTCTGAAGTAAAACAAGGCTGCCGAGAATGGCTACCTCCACCGGTGTTGTCCTCACCACCAGCCGAGTTTGTGAACTCTTATGAGTTATTTCCTTCGTCCACAACTGGTTTCTTGCCATGTTCCTTAATAAAATCCTGCACAATGGCCCTAAATGCATCTTGTTTCAACTTTTCTGAATCTAACGATTGCTTAACCTCTTTCATATCCTTTTGCAACTCTTGAATCTGTTCATCGTGAGAATCCAAACGTGATTGAATTCTTGTTTCCACATTTGGTGTATCCGTCTTCCCCATTTCGAATCCGGCAGGTCGGACCAATGATGGAAATCACAAATAGAGATACAGGAATTCTAAAGAGATAACTAGTGGAAAAGATGAAAGGAAACTGAGATTTGATTATAACGGAAATCGAAAAGCAATTACAAATAAAAAGAGGCTCACAAATGAGTACCCTCCCCAGGGATTTCTCCCTCTCTCTCAGTTCTAGACTAAGAGCCTAACAAACAGAAAAAATAACCCTCCAATGGCCCCGTCCACGCAAATCTCTCCCCTAATGATATAATAACCTACTGCAGTTATTATTAGTTTAATAAAATCCCACTACAGCCCCTAAACTACCCATGAACTCAACTGTTTGACATGTTCTTCTTGTTACTAGCACTTCTCCATCACAATAGATATTAAAGTAAGCTAAAACCTTGAAAAATAAAAGTGTACCTGAGGCGCACACCAAAAGCCGCGCGCCCGAGGTATGCTATGGGTTTATGACAGGGATCACGGGGAAAAAATCAATTCTATAACAAACAATTGCACAGAAAATAACATACATCATCAATGTAGAAATCTACGTCAGCATTGGAGATAATCTTTCCCTCTGCATCAACAGCATGAGTCTTGTGCTTGTAACTCAACAAGATAGTCCTGCATTAGGCAACACAAATCGAACCCTTACTGAACCAAAAAAGAGCAAAATATATATAAAAAAACACTACAGGACCATTTGTAAGAAAAAAGGATAATCACCTAAGAGTAGGCTCATCAACCTCCATGTAATTAGCAAGTTTTGCAAGGGATATGGTAGAATACACTTTAAGGAAGGCCCGTACTCCTGATAACAACAGTTGTTGCTTCACTTCATAGAGAAATAGCTTCAATTGCAATCTGTAAGCATCCTACAAAAGACAATGTGTCATCAAATCAAACAAATAAAAGCATCCAGGAATCACAGAAATGGACATGGTAGAAAATTTCGAAGGATCATGCCAAACAACTGAGATATGAAGAAGCTTCCCTTCACAAGCATCCCAACACACCAAGAGTTCAGGAAGCATATCTAGTGTCCAATAGTGAACCATCTTATCCAACTTCAGCAATGACATTGCTTTTAATGCAAAGCATGTATTGTAGCATTAGCATATAGCAATAAGAACTATTTATTTTAAATCCTTCTTGGAACACAGCTGCAGTAATGCAAATACCATCCCCTTCTACACTTAATATTTTGGCATATACAATTTTTTAATACTCTAAATTTCATAGTGAAATTTGAACATGCTGTGGGAGAAGCTAACATTTGATAATAATGAACATCCAAGCTACATTGACTAATTCACCTCGGAAAATTACAAACCCTCAAATTAATATAAGACAGAATTGCTTATGACATTAATTTGAAATCAAAGGACAAGTTAGGGATATGGGATATCATAAAGCACAAGTAGTCGTTATTCAGTTAACACTGTCAGTGGATACCTGGTTGTAGTTTACAAGAGGCTCCTCAAAACTTGGAACAGAGGGTGTGATGAACTTGGGGCATGCATATGAGAACAACTCATCATATATTGCAAATGCTTCATCATCGTATCTTTGCATCCGGATCATTTTCTCACCATATTTCTCCCGCAATTGAGCATTTACAGTCTCCTCGATAAGCTTTACTTGTGGGCAAAGTGAAAGACAAATTGCCAGCAGTGCATACATTTGCTCATTTTTCTTGAGTATCTGCTCGTATTGAGGGGATTTCTGATGATACTGCTTGGTCTTGTATATGTACAACAGAATCTTATTAAACTCACGAATGGCATCCACATACCTAGAGAACATAAAGATGATTGTAGAAGCTTAATAAATAGGTTGCTTGGCACTCCAATCACAATTAAAGAACAAGAAATATGCAACATAGAAAAACTATAAATATTAAATAATGCATAGTTAAAAGCGCTCACTTTTGCGCTTGAAGCACATTGCACCTCGTGCGCTTCTCTGTACACAAAGCGCAGGGGGTGCAAAATGCGCAAAAAAGCGCGCGCTTCACTATAAAAAGCGCACGACATCAATTTGAAGCCAATATTAACTTGTTACTTGATGGCTGGAAGACTGTGACCTATATTGGCAGGATGAGTTCTCACTATAAAGCTTCCTATGTGAGTTGAATGCCTCCAAAATGTTGCTCCACCTAATATTTCTAACCTAAATGCAAAGGCAACTATTGTTAGATGTGATATTTTTAATATTTATTACCTGTAAGTAGCTATATTATACAAATTTTCTGAACCTATAATATTTTGTGAAAATTTATAACAAAGTGCGCTTTTTTCCATGAAGCGAACGCTGCGCTTTGCGTTGAAGCGAAATCCTTGCGCTCCGAGTGCGCTTTGCGCTCTTGACAACTATGAATAAATGTAATAATAGCAACGGCATGGCAAAGCCATCTTTCTCCTCAGGCAAGGGAAGGGACTGATAGGTAATCATTGACTGTATTCACAAAGGGTACAGAGTTTAGAACAACAGAGTGGAAGTGCTTCCTTCCTCCGAACACTAAGGGTGTGTTTGGAAACATTCCTTTTGGAGGAATCCAATTCATTTCAAATCATTTCATGTTTACAATTATTGAATCTTGTATGTAAATGATTCCTATTTAATTGAACTCTTTGGAAAGGAATGTTTCCAAACAGATGGTAAAGATATAACCATTCATATCAAAGATATCACAAACCCTTCGTTCCAACAAAACTAGCATAAAAACCACAAAATCAGTGGAAAACATCTAAATATTAACCAACTCCAAGAAGGTATGGGAAAGAACTTGGAAAAATACCTTCGCAACATAAGATTGGCAAAACCATAATGATATATTGTAGTTATGTGGCTTCCTATTACACTGGTGTAAACAGCTTGTTGACTAATGTCAATAGGAAGTAAGCACTTCAAGCCAGTGTGATAGTCACCCAAAAGGCAATGCACTCGGAGTAAACCAACCATGCTGAAATATCCCAATACCTTCAACACATTACTTCCACCATCGTAATCATACCCATCAGTAGCAGTAAATTGTTCAAGACCTTCTTTCTCCTGCTCCAGAATCTGAATGATCGTTGACTTCTCCACCAGTGCTTGCAAGAAGTTTAGAACTCCATACACATTCCAAGCCTACAATAAAAAAAATTACTTCATCAAATTAGAAAACCTAATTGTTGTCAAAATATGACTAAAACAAGGCTAGTATTGAGCGCTCAATTAGCTTTCTCTTTCCTTATCGACTACATTAGCAAAGAAAAACAAAATTCTATATTGAAGAGATGAAAGATACTTGATCATGTTGCCTCAAAAGCGCAATCTCTTGCTCAGTCTTGCTCTTCATTTTAGCTCTACACTGACAAAAGCTCTGAAACTGGTAGACAAATTCATCCACCATATCCCACAGCCACTGATTCGGTAATTGCATATTCACCACGCCGTGCAACACCACCTATCCATCCACAAAAACACAAATTAACATGAGCGAATCTCATTCCGAGCATATCACCAACGGAATTAAGCAATTACACCTGGAAAAGGCTGCAATAGTTATCCCAGCTATCAATCCTCTGCTTAAGAGTAGGCGAGAGGCGAGCATACAGGTGGCGGAACCACATCTCCCGATAAAGGAGGCAAAAGACGTGATCATTGTCGACGTAGTGAGCAACAGCATTAACAGAAGGCCATGGAGTTTCCTTGAAGAGGCGCTCGGATAAGGTCTGGAAAGAGGTCTCGTACATCTGGTGGATCTCGTATACATTCTTCTCTCTGATGCGGCGGTACAGGTGGACGACGAAAGATTTCACAGAATCCGGGACGAAGTTGGGATAGTAGCCGGTTTTATCGTCGGCGGCGGAGGGCTCATCGTAGTCGACACCGGTTGCCATGGTTGGTTAATAGATTCATCAGACTGGTACTGGAACTAGGGTATAGTGAAGCTGTGAAGCTACTGTTAAAATTTGGGCTTTTGCATTTGGTTCACAATTACAGCCCATTATGTACAAAATTGTCCTAGGTCATATGTACACATTTAAATACTTTTATGGGTCATTAAAGTATGTTTTAAAAGTTTTTATTTATACGGATGATATGGTTTTATATGGTTTTTAAAAATTTTTTATTTAATTTGAAGGAGAATTATGGTGAACTATTAAATTCGTGATTTTATTTTTATGGTTATCTGAACTATGAAAAAACCATACTTAAAAAAGAACTGTGCAATCAAACAAGAGATTTTAAATTAGAATCATACTATACCATAATGAACCATGAAAAAACCATAAGCCATACAAGGCCTAAATGACTTTTAGTTTCTGACCAATAAAATTTATCTATTTTGTGTTTGATGTATTCATATTTTACCTATTTGGTACACGAGGTATTTGATTTTTTTCTATTTGGTTTTTTTACCTATTTACTTTTAGTATATTTAATATCCATTCAACAACACAAAAAACATAAAATACATATATCATCATTTGGCGCATGTATGCGTTTTGATGATCATGCGTAGAATTATCGACCCTCAATGATCCCTTAAGTTGTCATACTAAAACATGATATGCTAGGCATCAAATGGGCAGAAAATTAATACATTAGTCACTAAATAGACAATTTCAATTGGTCAAACACTAAAAAATATTTGAGTTATAGAACATGACCTAAAAAGGTATTGAAGTCCATATATACAAGTGTCAAACAAATTTTATTGAAATTGTGAATTAAGGTACCAAAACAAGGGACTCAATATTTTTTAAAAAAGAATTTGCTTAATTGCAATTACATTAAATATATAAAAAAAAATCTCCACCCATCCCTGAAATGGTTTGAAGCTTGACTTTTAAAGACCACAAGTTCAATTTTAACCATCAAACTAAGACTCCAATCCAAATACAAGATTCAATATTAAGATATAAGTTTATTCAATATCGAACATACTTAGGCTAGGCTTAGCTTAAAAATAAAATTAATCAAGTTCAGATCAACTCATTGCTTGTTAAACTTGAAAAATTTGAGCTCAACTCGAGGTCGTGTTAAGTTTAGCTCGAATTCGCGAGTTTTCAAGACCTTTAGAGAGAAAGAGACACTATATAATTGAAACTTTTTTTGTTTATGATTCTAAATATACTATATTACTTTAGTATCACACTAGAAACTATTTTGCCTTTTGGGTACAAAAGATAAATATTTTTATTGAGATAACGTTGGGAATAACGTGTAAATATTTACCGCTCGATTTCCGTTACTCTTTCGGAATAATTTAATGGCAAATGGAGAATAAAATTATGCAAGAAAATAACAGTAATTTGACACAAGAATTTAACGTGTTCGGCCAAACTGCCTACCTCCACGACAGACGATCAAAGAAATTTCCACTTAGAATAATACCGGAGATTTACAAGACCACTCAAGTGTTTACACTCTCCCGATGACCCCAATATACTCAGAGAAAATTCACACAGTAGACCAAATACACAGCCTACTAATTTTAATTCTCTCTAACTCAAATAATGCAAGAAAGACAATTCACTCTATTCTTTTATGAATTGTTCGGATGCTTTAGTCATACCATCACAATGGTATTTATAGAGAAACTAAATGTAATTGGTCAATGGGAAACCATTAACAATTGTAGGCTATACGTGTTGCTTTTTGTCATAATTTCCAACTAATTGACTTTGCCAATAACAACACATTTGTTGCCTTCTAACCACCATGAAACATATCATTAATTCATAGGTCCCAAGTTTCAAATCATTTCTTTTTAACAAATCTCCACCTTGATTTGAAATTCCTCCGATAGCTGTTTCTCAGTATTTTAAAACTGCAAATATCCGTCAAGTTCTCATACTCGAGCTTGACTGTAGAAAGATCTCTTAACTTCTCCACCATAGAAGCTATTCTACCTTTATTTGCATACATCTCCAATGGTTGCTTTTCCAATGCATCTATTTTCTCCACCTTTTGCATCACTCCAGGTTCAACCAAACCTCCAATTGAACTGACCGGACATCCTCCACATGTTGCATCAACACTTCGCATAACAGTGCTTTTGGTCAATTTGTAGAGACCTCGAATGTTTCTCCCTTTTATCACAACTGCGGCACCTTTATGAACTTTCAAGACTCCACCTCGAGCAGAAAATTGATAACCTTGGGATTCAAGACGACTCAGCGAAATAAGATTTTTCTTCAATTCCGGATCATGTCGAACCTCTAGTGTTCTAGTAATGCCATTGTACATCTTGATTTTGATTGTACCAACACCAACAATCGAGAGTTCTTTGTTGTTTCCATGTAACACTTTTTCACCATCTACTTCTTGATAAGTAGAAAACCAATGTTTATTAGGAGACATATGGAAAGTACAAGCCGAATTAAGAATCCATGCATCACTGGTGCTTTTTCCAGACACAGCTAGAACATCAACGACATCCGTGGAATTTATCTTTTTAGTGACAACATTTAACTCGTCACAAGAATCATCAGAGTCACTATCCTTTTTATCTTTCCGCTTTGGACAATATTTTCTTATGTGCCCAGTTTCATTACATTCATAGCATCTGACCTTCTTGGATTTGGATTTTCATTTGCTTCCCGATCCCTTTTCGCCAGATCTACCTCTCATAACCATGACCCTTGCCGGATCCTCATATTCATCCCCATCAATTTTCTTCTTCAGCTCTTTCGAGTTCAAAGCTAACTTGACATCTTCAACTGTGATAGTGTCTCGACTGAAAATTATGGTGACGATGAAATTATCATACGATGAGGGCAATTTACACAGCAACATCATCGCCTGGTCCTCTTCTTCAATTTTTACATCCATATTTTCCAGATCCAAGATTATCTTATTAAACTCATCAAGATAATCTTTCACCGACGATCCTTCTTGCATACGTAGAAAATATAACCGTTGTTTCAAGTACAAACTGTTGGTGAATGACTTGGTCATATAGAGTGATTCAAGCTTCTTCCATAAAGCTTCAGCGGTACTTTCTCCAGATACTTCTCTTAGAACATTGTTAGAAAGACACAACAAAATTGAACTCCGTACTTTCTCGACAATATCTTCAATTTCATCTTCGTCATATTTTTCTAACAAGGCTTCTTCACCTTCAAATGCTTTTGAAATTCCTTGTTGAACCAATAACGCCCATTTTAATTCGCCATAAATTAAAAATCATTCTTGCCATCAAACTTCTCCACTTCATATCGCATCGCTGATTGTCGGCCCGCCATCTCAATATTCAATTAAATTTTTCGAACTGCTCCAGTAACAAAAGAGCAAAAAATTGCGTTGTAAGAATGTACTGATAAATAATATATCAGTACCAACACCCGCTCTGATACCAATTTATTAGGAATAACGCGCAATTATTTACCGCTCGACTCCCGTTACTCTCTCGGAATAATTTAATGGCAAATGGAGAACAAAATTATGCAAGAAAATAACAATAATTGGGCACAAAGATTTAACGTGGTTCGGCCAAACTCCCTGCCTCCACGACAGACGATAAAAGAAATTTCCACTTAGAATAATACCGGTGATTTACAAGACCATTCAAGTGTTTATACTCTTTCGATGACCCCAATATACCCAAAGAAAATTCACACAGTAGACCAGATACATAGCCTAGTGATCTTAACTCTCTCCAACTCAAATAATGCAAGCAAGACAATTCACTCTATTCTTTTATGAATTGTTCGGATGCTTTAGCCATACCATCACAATGGTATTTATAGAGAAACTAAATGTGATTGGTCAATGGGAAATCATTAACAATTAAAGGCTATACGTGTTGCTTTTTGACATAATTTCCAACTAATTGACTTTGCCAAAAATAACACATTTATTACCTTCTAACCACCATAATACATATCATTATTCCAAATTTCAAATCAGGCTCATAGGTAGTTTCATCGCCTTTTTCTGTGCACATATATTTAGTGGAAATTAAATACGAGCTTTTTTTTATACATTTAACGTGAGTTGTGAACAAATCTTCGTTTGATACCCGTAGAGAGAAGATTAGAGATCTTAAAAATCCAAATTACAAAATGTATTGGGTCTCTTTACAAAAGTCAAAGTCAAATAGATACAAATATAATAATGAGAAAAGTCAAAGAGATAGCAAACAGAATCAAATAATGACACTAGAAACTTCAAAAACAAAAACTAATAATCAATCATACTACTAAAACAATATTCAATTCATTCTAGCTACTGGAAACTTCCATTTCAACATTTTTAAATTGGTCAAAATTGCCACCTTCATAACCAGGCTTATTATTATATATATAGATATGAAACACACTTGAAAAAGCAAGAAACAACAAACAAGAACATATTACAACACAACAAGTTAGTTATTCGTTTTGAAAGAGTTTTTATCTGATATTCTGATTCGTTAGCTTTCTTGGAGATGGAAATAACGGCAGATATAGTGATAGTTGGAGCGGGAATCGCAGGACTAGCTACGGGTGTTGCTTTGAAAAGAGTCGGAGTTCGACCTTTGGTTTTAGAAAGAGCCGATACACTTCGAGTCACCGGTGCTGCCTTAAATCTAGCCCCTAATGCTTGGATCGCCCTCGAAGCATTAGGAGTCGCGCATAAGCTCACTTCCCTTTACGCTCCTTTCTCAAGGTATCTTTTTTTTTATCTAACCAATCATTATGGATCGAAATCGAATCTTGTTGGGTGAACTTTGTAAATTTTTTGTTCTAATACCTATTCTTTTGTTGTTCTTGTAATAACTAGAGGAAGTATAACAAATGTGGCTACCGGAGAAGTTCTTGAGGTTACTTTCCCTCCTAACAACAGGTTAGTGATTCGTTAATTGCATTACAAGAAATTTGGCTTTTAGTGGAGAAACTTTTCCCCACAAAAAGTCATATTTTTGCCGCTAAAAGTTTTGTGGCCTTTTTTTTTTAAGGCTATAGGCACCTCTAAGAGGTTGGTTCAGGAGAAAAAAATTTTCGGCACAAAAAGTCTTTATATATGTGGTGAAACTAAAAGCGCCACAAAAACAAATCTTTAGTGGCGAATAGGACTGCCACTGAAACTATTATTAAGTGTCAAAATGGATCACCACTACACATGCTGATTTGTACATATTTTTCTTTGAAACAGAGGACTTAGATCAGTTCATCGTAGAGTTCTGCTAGAGACTCTCGCAGAGGAATTGACTGATTCGATTCGATTTTCTTCCAAATTGAGTGCCATTGAAACTCAAGAAGAAAGCGGTTGTTCTATTCCTGTAGTACATTTGGAGGATGGGACCATTATCAAATCAAAGGTATCATACCACGTTATAACTTATATTTTATGCCATATTTTCGAATCAAATTACTCGAGATTATTTAGTGACTATATATAGGACTTTTTCCGCTTAATTGGCGCGATAAAGATCATAAATTGCAAAGAATTTTGATGAAAACTCGCTTTTTCAGGTTCTGATCGGTTGTGATGGGAGGCACTCAGTGGTGGCACAATGGCTAGGACTCTCCGAACCAATCCACTGCGGTCGGTCTGCAGTGGTTGGATTAGCACATTTCCCTGAAGGTCATGATTATGAACTCCAACAATACGTTCATATAGGCCGAAGAGCCGGTATAACCCGTCTAAACGAAAAAGAGGTTTACTGGTTCTTAACTTGCCCCGAAAGTAACGACATAACAAGGGATCCGGACCTAATAAAACAAATAATCATCGAAAAGTACGCCAAAGATTTGCCTGCGAGATACATAGACTTGGTTCGACAAGCGGACGTTTCATCCATTACATGGACGCCACTAATGCTAAGGAAGCCGTGGGATGTTATTTTCGGAACTCTACGCAAAGGAAATGCGACAGTCGCGGGTGATGCTATGCACCCTATGACACCCGATTTAGGACAAGGTGGATGTTCGGCTCTCGAGGATGCGGTCGTTTTGGGAAGACAAATCGGGAATTCTTTTATAAAAAACGGAAGACTTGTGGAAGAGGAGATGGCCGATGTACTCAATGGGTACGTTAAGGAAAGGAGATGGCGAGGGGCATCATTGATAGCGGGGTCATTTATGTCGGGATGGATTCAACAAGGATCGAGTTGGATGACGAGGTTCCTAAGGGATAAAGTGGTTTACAGGTTCCTATTTCCACGCGCTTTTAATGCGGTAGCTTTTGATTGTGGGAAACTACCTATGCAAAACTCCTCAAATAAAATAGATTAGACATTTGTAAAAATGAGAAATTTTTTACATTTCTATTTTCTGGTTTTCAATAAGAAAAATGTGTTTGTTCAATGCTATTTTCATTTAAATTAAATATGTAATACCAATTGATGTGCTTGTATATATCACATAACTTAATCTATGTTTTAGTTCTCCATAAGAAATGTTACAAAAAAAAAGTTCTCCATACGAAAAGGTAGTTACGTATAGATATGGTGTACATTTACACTATTCTCAAGCAACAAAGTGTCTCATGTAAGCACTATGGATGATGTGGTGGTTTCTTATTGGAGAAAAGTAGGGTACTATAACTATGGATGATGTGGTGGTTTCTTATTGGAGAAAAGTAGAGTTCTATATGAACGTATGTTAAAATTGTGACTATATAAAGATGCAGCACTTATTGAAAACACAAACACTCGAAATAAGAATGGGCAATCAAATAAAGAAACTATTGCTCACAAAGAACTCTTTTATTAACTATTACAATATTTCTTCTTTTCTTTTTACTTGATATCTAAACAAATATAGAGAACTCTATTTATATGGAGTGTACAACCAACCAACAGTTAAAAACAAAACATAAATACAAAAGTTAATTTCTGCACAAAATGATATTGTAAATATTCTGTGTAACTTTCATATAACTAAAGCCATCCACTTGTATCTTTCATTATGTTATTAATTCTTCTTTATTTCATCTTCTTCTGTTTGTTTTTTTTCATTTATTAAATTCAAGTTAATTAATTTAGCACTCCCCCGTAAACTTAAATGCTTCTACCATCTTTCATGTCGAGCAGCTTCTTACAATTTTCAAGAAGTACCGTTGGTAGTAGTTTTGTGAAAATATCAGCAACTTGGTTCCGACTTACCACATGCACTAATTCAACATTTCATTCGATCTCGGATAAAATGGAAACGAACATTTATGTGTTTGCTTCTTTCATGATTCATCGGATTCTTTGCCAACTCGATTGCTGATTTATTGTTAACTCATTCCACAGTCGCACCAAATTGTTGTTGCTCTAACGTGCCCAATAAATTTCTAAGCCATGTTGCATGGCATACACACTAAGATGATGCCACATATTTAGCTTCACATGTCGAGAGTGTCACGATTGGATGCTTTTTTGAAAGCCAAGTGAAAGCGGAGTCGCCCATGAAGAATACGTATCCTGATGCACTCTTTCGATTATCAATATCACCACACCAATCACTATCTGAGTAGCCTATCAGCTTGAATTCATCTGCCTTTAAGTAAAATAACCCAAGTGGCTCGATCCCTTTAACATATTGCAAAATTTGCTTCAATGCCTTCTAATGTGAATAAACTAGCTCCTCCATGAACTGACTCACTGTGCCGACACTTAATGATAGGTCCAGCCTTGTGCATGTGAGATAGCGAAGACTTCCTACCAAGATTTTATATCTACTCGCATCAACTCGTTCTCCTCCATCGAAGTTAAAAAATTTGGTACCTAGTTCCATTCGTGTCAAAATCGGGTTGCAATATGCCATATTGTACTTCTTCAAAATCTCTTTTGCATATTTTTCCTATGACAAAAAAATACTTGCCCCTCTTTGTCTAACTTCCAAACCAAAAAAGTATTTCATCAAGCCCAAATCTGTCCTCTCAAATTCTCGGCTCATTGTTTCCTTGAACTCTTTTATTGTTTTATCATTGTTCCCCATAAAGATCAGGTCATCAACATAAAGAGCAACAAATAACACATTATCTCCACTCTTATTTATATAAAGGGCATGTTTCTAGGGACATTGCTTGAATCTATTCTGGTTGAAATAAGTATCGATACGATTATTCCACGCCCGCAGTGCTTACTTCAACCCATAAAGAGCCTTCTCCAATTTCAGCATCTTCTTTTCTTCACCAATTTTCATGTATCCGGGTGGTTGTTCGATGTAGACTTCTTCGACCATTCAAGAATGCTGACTTTACGTCCATTTGAAATATTGGCCATTTGAATTGAACTGCTTGTGAAATTAGCAATTGGATCGTCTCCATTCTTGCAACAAGAGCAAAAACCTCATCGTAATCAATTCCCGCTTTCTGCTCGTATCCCTTAGCAACAAGTCATGCCTTATACCTCTCTATTTCACCTTGAGTATTCATCTTTTTTTGAACACCCACTTCACGCCAATTAGTTGACTTTATTTCGGCAATTCCACTAACTTCCATGTCTTGTTTTGGTTAATTTCTTCAATCTCCTCATCCATAGCCTTTTGCCACTTCTCATATTGCACTGCCTCTTCAAAGCTAATATTCTCAGTATCTGCCAAAAGACATACAAGATGTACCTCACTTGTTGAATCATACAAATTTTGTAAACTACGCATTCTGGGTTGTCGTGGTTCATCTTCATCATCTATAGTTTCAAAGTTTGTTGGTAAAAGTGTTGGTGCAGTAGTTGACGATTCTCCTACTTCCATGCTTATCTCCCTTGGGTTATTCCAATCCCACTCGCTTGCTTCGTTGACTCGAACATCACGACTCACCACAACCTTCTTGCTTATTAGATCAAGTAGCCTATACCCTTTTGTTTTCTCATCATACCCAATAAAAACATATCTTTTGCTTTTATCTTCGAGCTTCGGCGTAAGCTACACTTCCAAAATTTTAAAATGAGAAACTGTTGGCTTTTGTCCACTCTATGCCTTTTGTGGTGTTTGATCAACTAGCTTCGCATGTGGACACCAATTTTGCACATAGATGGCGTAATGTAAGGCTTCTACCCAAAATTCATTCGGCATCTTCTTACTCTTCAACATTAATCTCACCATATTGAGAATGGTCCAATTTTTCCTCTTAGTAACACCGTTCTGTTGGGGTGTATATGGTGCAGTTAGAAATTGCTTTATGCCTTGCTCCTCACAATACTTTGTGAAAGATGTCGATGTATACTCACCACCTCTATCGGATTGTACAGCTTTGATGTATCTACCTGTTGCCTTTTCCACCATCACTTTAAATTTTCTAAACACCTCGAACTCCTCAGACTTTTTTTTAGAAAGTATACCCAAGTCTTTCGTGAGAAATCATCAATGAAAGAAACAAAGTACCTTTTATCATTAAAAGATTCAGGGGTAATTGGTCCACAAATATCAGTATGAATTAGCTCGATATTCAGCCTTCTTTTGAAATAGGGTTCCCGTATGCTTGTCAAGCATACATTCTTCATAAAACTTTTCCTCGTAGTCCATGTCGGGTAGCCCATACACCATATTCTTCTTTGCTAATTCTCGTAAACCACCATGATGTAGGTGACCAAAGCAAAAATGCCGTAACGATGCCTTGTCTTCGATATTAACTTGCAAACATTTTTGTTATATGTTTGTCAAATTCAGTTTGTACATATGATCCTCCCCATCTAGATTAGAACAACTGAACACCCTTGTTTATCTTTCAAGTGCAACACTCATTCTCTCATAAGTATCGAGTAACCTTTCTCCACGAGTTGCACCATACGCAAAATGTTTGTCTTCAGGTCAGGTACATAATACACATCTTGGACTGATCCTACCAAGCCATCATTTTGTAAGTAACAAACCATCCCTAGGCCTTTGACCTTGATCTTTGACACATCTCCAAAGGATACATGTCCATCTTTAACTTTTTTCATCTCCTTAAACAAGTGTTTGTATCGGCACATATGGTTGCTTGCACCCGGTCGAGATACCACATTGTGTCATTGTCGGTGTTGACATCAGTGTGAGCCAACATTATCAAACCCTCTTTTACTTCATCTCCTACGGTTCGATTGGTTGTCTCCTCTGCTATTTTCTCAACCTGACATTCTTTTGCAATATGCCCCATCTTGCCATAAGTGTAACACCTTTTGGAGTTGCAACTATCGCAAAGTGACCAAATTTGTGACATTTATAGCACTCAAAATCGGAACGATTTGACCAACCGCCTCTTCCACGTCCACGTCCGCGTCCTCTTCCATGCTAATTTTGTTGGCTCAATTTCCCATTTTTCTCATAATTCCCTTCTTGACCATGACCTCTACAGCCACGACCATTTCCTCGACCTCTACTGCCTCGCCCTCTACCTCAAAAGTTTTAAGAGTAGAGTGCCTTTTGGTCTTTGATTGATGCCTTAGTGTGAAGTGCTTGTTTGAGTGTCTCCTCTTTCTTCTTCTTCTTTCACTGCTCGTATGCCTCAAGAGAACCAACAAGCTCATCGACAGTTAGCGTTGCTAGGTCCTTGGACTCTTCTATAGCACATACAACATTCTTGAAACTATCAGTTAACGATCTCAAGATTTTCTCCACCACTTGCGCATCAGTTAATTCTTCACCATTTCATTTGAGTTGGTTCATCACGATTTGGACCCATGTGATGTAATCAGATACACCTTCTGACTCTTTCATTTTCATACTTTCCAATTTACCCCGAAGAGTTTGCAAGCGGACTTGCTTTACTCGATCGACTCCTCTATACACACTTGCCAAAATGTCCCATGCTTCTTTTGAAGTTGTTGCAGTCGCAATCTTCTCAAAGCCGGATTCATCAACGGCTCGGAATAACATATACAATGCCATTTTATCCTTCGATCTTGTTTCTTTCAACATCTTGAGTTAAGCTGCAGAATATGCAGCGGTAGATTCTGGTTCTACAAAAGCAGTCTCAACTATTTCCCAAGCATCTTGAGAGCCGAGAAGAGCTTTCATTTGAATGCTCCAATTTTCATAGTTTCCTTTCGTCAATCGGGTCGGAGTAACGACAATTGACCCGTTATATTTGCCATTGGCTCTAATACCAATTTGAAAACACAAACACTCATAATAAAAATGGGCCGTCAAACAAAGAAACTATTGCTCTCAAAGAACTCTTCTATTAACTATTACTATATTTCTTCTTCTTTTCTTTTTGTCTGCTATTTTTACAAACATGAGAACTCTATTTATATAGTGTACAACCAACACTTAAAAATAAAACATAAATACAAAAGTTAATTCTATACAAACTGATATTGTAAATGTTTTGTGTAACTTTCATATAGCTTAAGCCATCCACTTGTATCTTTCATTATGTTATTAATTCTTCTTTATTTTTCCGCTCATCTTCTTCTGTTTGCTTTTTTTTTTTTTTCATTTATTAAATTGAAGTTTATTAATTTAACACTTATAAGCTAGGTAAATATGTTTATGGAAGCTAAGGCCCCAAAGTCACCCGCTTTGTGTCGGGTTGGGCAAGCTGAAAAACTAGAAATGCTTAAGCACATAACCTAAATTCTTAGGGTGACCCAGAAAACAAAAATTAGTAAAATGATAGATACGTTCCATGCAAAACTAATTATTCTTCTCAACTAGAACTTCCAATTGCATGATTGTATCTTATTGTTTTCTGTATTTATCATGAAGTGTTTGTTATGCAGTGGAATATCTATTTCATAGAACTATAATTGAAAAAATGCTTAATACATTCGAATCTATTTTTCGATCTTGACAATATTTGTCATTCCATTTCAACTTTCACTTGTTCCTATTATCCTTGTAAACTTGGCTAAAGTGATTCATATTGCTGCATAAACGTCACGTGTCATTGATTTGACTTTTCAAAGATGTCATTCTCCTAATTTTTCTCACTTTGACCGGAAGCTGACATGTAATGTTCATATATCGGGTGCACTTTTGCTAAGTTTGGATGGTATGAGTAACATATTGGATCAAATCCTGATTATTAGTAGTTGAGTTCAAGAAATTTTTTTATGAGTCTCACTAAGTTGAATGGATTAATTTCAACTCAACTTTTTCTTGTATGAAAAATGGGTTTTCAAAGGGCTTAGCTCATAGCTCAAACAATGACTTGAAGTTATTATTGAGTTGAATCACCAAGCGTTTCAATTTTCATGAATGGTTTGGTTTGTTTCTACCCACTTCATCAGTCAGTTGTTGTTGTGTCAAATTAAATTTGTGAAATTAACTTTTTGATTCGATTGCATTTTAGGGCTTTTAGGAGTCACTCCTATTTAGTGTTTTCTATTATATCCTACATAGTATGAACTCCTCTTTTTTTTTTTAGTTTTCACCACAAGGTGGTCTTGGATGGTCCTAACTATGGGCGGCACCTTTAAGCCATTTTCACATTCAGACTAATTCCTGATCGCCAATTTGCGGGTGCCCAGAAGGGCAGAATGGCTGGCCTCAAAATTTAAGGTTGCTCCATACACATTCCATGATTCAATCCCTGGTAGATGCTTAAGGATGGACTAGTCCGTACCAATAGTATCAACTCCTCTTTAGTATTGTACAATGCATCCTCTTTAATTTGTTTCCATACATACATGCTATGCTATATGCGTTCAACCTATAATTTGGCTTCTAATTATTCATATAAATATGCAAATAAAATTAATTCAGAAACTTGGCCTTAAGTGAGAGGTTCAATGCATAATTATATATTTTCTTATTTAAGCTTATATGAAATGCATCTTGCTTGAAATGGAATATATATTATTAACATCGTTATCTTACCGTATAAACTCTATTGAATTTGTGTATAAAAAGATGGTAATAGCCATTAGAATATCACACAATCAGCTCTCAAAAAAGCAATATAAGTAATATAAGCTAACAAAATTCTAAAGAGAAAATGAAGGTGATTGGCATTATTGTAATTGCAATGATGATAATGATGAGTCAAGAGGTTGCGACACGTGAAATACAGTCTGAACATTTTGGCTTTGTCATTGGTGAAATAGGTACAAGTACAGTGTGTTGCAATAGTGATGGACCAAGTTGTTCATCTGATGGAGATTGCGGTGACTATTGTCAAGGTTGCGCAGGAGGCCGTGGCGGATTTTGCAAACATATTACTAATAAGAATTATTGTCATTGTTATTGTTAATCTTATATTCTAGTTAACTAAATAGTATATTTTTGTGATAAACAAGTCCTTATACAATAAAAATCACAATAATGCTTTTATTACCTTATAGTTATTTATTCTTATTTGTCTTTGCTAATTGTTCATAATTCAACACTCTTTTATAAATCATAATTTACTTTAGTAATCCAGATTCATATCTGAATTTTGCAAACCAATGAGCATTAGCTTTGACTGAGTTTTAGTCACCAAAGATTTGGTTCTGCTTTGAACATTTAATTAAGGATATACTTAAAAAAAAATATGTCATATGGTTTGATTGTTTTGAAAAAAGGTCATTGTGGATTTTTTTTCTTCAAATGAGTGTCTTTGGTTTCAAAAGTTAGCAAATAAGGATTTCCAAAATTTTAAAATCACATTTGAAGGCCAACCTTTTTCATTTTGAAGTGAAATTTTGCAACTTAGTAAATAAAAATAGGATATACATGAGCGATAAATTTTAGAATTTTTTGAGAACTACACATATTTTTTAACTAAAAATTAATGATAACTTTAAAAAATCATAAAAAATGAAAAATTTCCAAAACTTACTTAAATCTGTCAGGAATACTATAAATACAACGATTGGGCCTTACCTATCAGCTTAAGCTTTTGTGTCAAACGGTTCCATGACATGGTATCATAGTAGTTTAGACCTAAAGGTCGAAGGTTCGAATCATGGCAGCTCCATTTGTTGAATTATATTGCAATACATAGCGGAATGTGTCTGTGTTGTACCCGCTTTAAGCCCATGGGGCATTCGCGTGCGGAGGAGTGTTATGAATAATATTCCGTTCCTGGGCCAGAGGAATAGCGGCGACGGCCGGGGGCCCGGTGAAAAAAGGCGCCCATTTTTAATGATTATTAAGCTATTTTTACTTAATTAGAGTTTAAATTAATTAAATCCTTCTTTTGTTAAATAAACATTAAAAATAAAATACTATTAAATCTAAAGTGATTATTAATTATAGACATGGGTTGGCTTTATTTGAATTATTAAATAAAAAATAAGTATTAATTATTGAATTAAACTCTTATCTTAAAAAACTTCTCTTATCTCCATTTCATCATCATTATCTCTTAACGTTTCTTTCTAAACTTGAAAATAGAAAATCAATGACATTAATCTTCCCTACCGTTGCTATTACTCTCCAAATTTCATACTCATTCAATCCCTTTTGTACCTATGAATAATTCTTCATTTCTTTCATCCACATATAAAAATTGCCTGTTTCTCGTTTATTTTAACTGATATTTCAGTTAAATATCTGAATTGGTTATTGCATCTAGGAACGCTTATAGACATCGTTTTATTTTATCACTATGGTATTTTTTAGCTATAATGTTATTTTCTACTTTAGAATGGGAAATTTGATGTTTTTGATTGATCTCTTATTAAATGTTGTAATAGAGTTATAATAACATATATTTCATTTTTAAATTTTTACTCATTATTAGGGTCCCGATTTTTATCTCCCCCACAGGCCCCGAAGAAGTTAGGATCAAGCCTGTAAATATTATCATTAGCTGTCAGCTTAAGCTTTTGGGTCAAACAGTTCCGTGACATAGTATTAGAGCAGCTTAGACCTGCCCAGGGGGCATTCACGTGCGAGGGAGTGTTAGGAATAATATAAATACTACGATAGGGCCTTACCTAACAACGTAAGCTTTTGGGTAAACCAGTTCCATGACAGAATCTTGATATATAATTCTTAAATGATACAGTTAAAATATGTGAATGTTGAATTTATTAAAATAAATGGTGTAGCGTTAATAAAAAAGCTAATTTTTAAAAAAACCATGTGTTTTTTCTTTTTTTATTAACTTTTGAAACCATAAGCACCATTTTGAAAAAAAAATTCTACAAATACCTTTTTACAAAACAGTCAAATTACATGTCATATTTTTTAAGTTTACCCTTTAATTAATGCTTCAACTTAATGAAGATTAGATAACATTGTATAAGGACAAAATATAATTTCATCCCAAACAAGATACTTTTTTTTAATTTTTTTTTTCAAATGTGCTTACATTAAATAAAAAAAATCCTACCCCTTCTTTGGTATGACTCAAACTTAAGACCTCTAGATATCATAGCTTCAATCTTAACTACTAGGTCAAGACATTCGCCACATCCCAAACAAAATACTTGATTAATTGAAAAGAAAAAAGACGTTGAAAAGCCTATTCTACAGGATCATACTAGCACTTCGGGATATAACAAAACCTACACAAAATTAATATGCATTTAACTTGTATTTAGAATAACTAATAACTAATCAATGATGCAACTTTCTTAAAATATATTAAATTAAAATAAGGGCAAAACACTTTTTATATTTAGTTGTATTTATGAATTATACAAAGTTATTCCTCATTGTGAACTCCAACTTCCAAGCTATCCAGCTTTAAAAAAACAGAATAAGAATAATTATAACTTGTAAGACATTATAATATTGATTGTAACAATTTAGAAACAAAATGAGCATTACAAAAGCAGCTGACACAACAGTGCTTTTCAAAGAGGCTAGTACTAGAGTTTACTTCACACAGTGGGACTTAAATTCAACAAACATTCCATCATTTTTTTTTGATAGAATCAATCTATGAACATAATTGTTTCCAACATACTTCCAAACACATTGTGTTTTGTTCAAGAGAATAGCAGGTACAAATATTCAAAAGAAATAATAAAGAACTAGTTTTTTTTTGGTCTAAAGCTTGTTGAAACCTGTTCATAGCTGCTGCAAATTAGAATATATTATTATTATTATTATTATTTAATACTCATTTTTAAAAATACAATCTGTTAGTTTGAGAATGTGGCTGATTTTTAGGATTAGTTCTGAAGGGATTTGTCATCGAAATCAATCAAATAAGGCGGAATAGATTCAAATTTTCATATCCACAAGGATCTTTGATTGAAAACAATACAATAGGAATATAAAAACGGTGATCTGAAACTATAGAGACTTGATTGGCAAAGAGGTACGTGACGATAAGGCTTTCAGTGTGTGAGCCCTCTAATCTCATGTATACTAACCCCTCTTGATTGGGACCGATGCTAGCTTATTGATGAACGAAGAACTTACAGAGAAAAAATCTCTCTATGCGTTTAGGGTAGAGGCTGAATTCTCCGAGCAGTAGGCGTGTTATGTGTTTTGTTTAATTAGCCTATTTATAGCCTAATCAGAATTAGAGTTTAGGTGGGTTACTTATATAATTATAAATTAATATATCAAATTATCTTATTTAAAAATTAGTGTCCAAGCTTTATTCTTTAAACAAATAATTTATATACTTTATAATTATTTCAATTTATGAAGATTACTTAACTAAATTGATCTAACATATCAATTTATTAATAATCAATTTTTCTTCATCATTATTTGTAACAATCCTGAATCAGTTGTTTTAAATACACGATCCTTTGGGTCTGTCCATATGTTGGCAATGTGGTTACGCCCATAGACTGTAAGCAGATTCTAAAAAACCCCTACAGCCCCCAATTGGGACAAAATACAGTTGGCAACGAATGATACTGAACCCAGTAGTTATGTCACAATTTCCCTTGCATGCTGATATCTATATAATGAACAATGGACATGACCATGTCACCCATTATTACTTTCATTATATTTCTTGATCTAGGATAAAATGATTCTTCCAAATAATAATCCCTTTTATTCATCAAGTGACCGGTGATTCATTTCAGCTTATTAAGCTGAATGGCAATGCTATCACTTCAACCTCACTACCAACATGTTCACGAATAACCCGAGCATACCCGTATTTGGAATCCACATTAAAGTACCCTTTAGGTGCATACCACAGATTACCCAATTCCAAATTAATAGCAACTTGAAATGAAGTCCAAGGACACTTGACACCTACCTAGCAAAACGTTCGTGATGCGAGCATGTGACTTTTGCTAATTGGATCGGTCCATCCCATGTTATCAACACAAGCCTATGTTCATAGCTCCTTTCTGAAACAAGCTAACCAACGTACAAGTATATTGTTTTATTCATTCCTATGACTAAAACAGACTTGAGACATTTATGATTTAATCAATAGATACTCTTAACTAAGTATAGCATAAGATATATCATAGAAAAGATTAATGCATGTATTAACCTAACACAAAACATAAATATTCCATTACATCTCAACAACTCATGTGGAACACCTAACAAGTTGCATATTTTTTCATCTAAATATTAACTACTTTGTTAGTTGCATATAAATAGGAACTTTGTTATTTCTATTCTTGTATAAATTCATATTTACTTTAATGCATAATGTATAAGAACCTTTCTCTCCATTTTTATTTCAGCGGTGGTATCAAAGCCATCCACTTAAGAGGCTTGTGATTATGTCTTCAATTTCTTTCTTAAAAGAAGCACAAAAATTGTAAATCGATAAAGAAAGTGCAAGATCATGCAGAAAATATTGAAGAGGTCAAAGAAACTCTAATTCATTGGTGAGAAGTGCACCAATAAAAGATAATGGAGAGAAGTGCTCCAATGGTTTGAATGTTGGTGAGAAGTGCATCAGTAAGGGTGGTGAGAAGTGAATCATTCAAATTGGAGAGAGAGGTGGTCCAACAATTGTAAATCGGCGAGAAGCATCAACAAGTTGACAGTTGGAAAGAAAATCTTTCAATAAATGGAAAGAAGTGCTCCATGAATTTTAATCAAATTTGTTTACAACTATGAAACAAGGGGAGTGTTGAAACGTGTTCATAGCTGCAAATTAGAATATTTTATTATTATTATTTAATATTTATTTTTAAAAAATATGATGTAATTAATTAGTTTTAGAATGAGGCTGATTTTTAAGATTAATTGCATATTTTTCTCATCTAAATATTAAGTACTTTGTTAGTGGCATCTAAATTGGAACTTTGTTTTTTCTTTTCTTGTATAATTTGAGCTTTTTACTTCAATACATAATGTATTGGAGCTTTTCTCTTCAATTGTGTTTCTCCATTTTTGTTTCCACAAAACTATGTTTGAGGTTAATTTCAAGGTAGATAGATATAAGACAACGAAATAATTTGTGTAATTTCAAACCTTTGGCATAAAAAATAAAGAACATAAACAAATAACAAGAAATCCACCAGAAAAAGGCCAACTTTGACATGTAGAGAAAAAAAAATGGCCAAATGAAATAAAAAAAACTGGGAAATATGAGCATATCTCATAAAGTGGTGTTTTCCCCATGAGAGATTAATGACAATAGATAGCACAAGGAAATTCGGGTTTGTACAAATCTAGAGAACAAAGGTGTTTTCCCCATCAAGAACAAAAACTAAAACAATAAAAAATATAAGAAAATTGAATTCAATGTGAGAAAGTAAAATAGGATAAATTTTTGGTTTAGGTAACTAAACAGATAGAGGAATTACCTTATTGGCCGGCAAGATTAAAATCTATGGCTTTGGCGATGAAAACCGCTCAAAACCCTAGATTTTGTCCTTGATCTTTTCCGGCCTATTTTCCTTTCGATCGATCTTCTGTTCACCATGGATGCTTCTAACCTAGAGTATTATTGCAACAACAGAGAGAAATTGGTTTCTACTCCAGTAAAGCAGGTAAACCCTAACGCTTCTATACAACTGAAAAAACCCTCTTATGTGGATGCCGCACAGATTAGAGCTCTAGTATATGTGCCATCGACGACTGCAGTAACTGATTCAGGTAGTTTTAAAACTTTTAATATCACTCATGAGATTTATGAGAATCGAATTAAAAGATGCAAATTTTCCCTTATCGGACAATTAATTCTTAATAAGGGAGAGACTCCAAGGAAATTGGAGAGTTTGAAGTAGCAACTCATCGCTGTTTGGGGACTGAAATCTCAATGGAATTTGATTCTGGTTGGTAGGAGATTTTATCACATTATGCTGGATTCTTTGGAATCAAAATCGATGGTTTGTAGCCGAGGTAGTCTCAATCTCAAACCGGGGGTATTCAAGCCATTGGGAACTGACAGTCAGATTGAACATGCATAACAGGCATGGTGGAAATTCAAAATTTTGTCCCTGTCCCCAAGAACTCCTATTAGTTGCATATAAATTAAATAAAGCCTTTAACTAAATAATTCTCTATCTAGGTTAGCATGCAAAAGGGCCAGACATACCACAATTCTAAATCATATTCTAGCATAAATATTTTATAATATGCATGTTATAACTCTAAGCTATAACCTAAGCATAAAATATACTAAGCATGCAAAACAACCTAAGCATAATTATTAAGTCTAAAATGCTTAAAAAATGACTTAATAATTAAATAAGAAAATAAGGACATACCAGTTGAAGCGTGCTTTAGCAGAACTTCATTACACAAGCCTCCAAAGTAGGATAGCCTCTATGAGTATCCATACGAACCCCACCAACAAAAAACCTCCCAATGAGGAAGAACTGAAGAACCTTGAGTAGCTGCTAGGCCACTCCAAAATCCCACCCGGAAATATAAACAAAATTATTCAAGTTCCACTTGAATTGGTACACTAAACAATAGAGAAATGGGGCACAATATATAGGGGGAGCTAGGGTTCCCCGCATTTAATGCGGGATGGGGAAAAATCCCAATCCCGCCCTTGGCAACACACGGATCCCATAGGATCCGTGTGCTGCCCACATCGACCCGACTTGCTCCGCAAGTCGGGTCCTTGCCACATAAGGCAGGCTTTTATGAGCCTGCCTTATCCCGCAGGCTGGGCCTCGAGGGCTCCCCCGCGAGCCCAGTTCGCTGGTTGGCAAGGGCTGCACAAGGCAGGCTCTTGCGGGCTGGGCCTCACGGGACTTCCCACGAGCCCAGCTCGCGGGTGGCCTTGCTGTAGGCCAGTGCAAGCCTAGCTTACGCCGCCTGCAGTACACGAGTGCTCTTGCACTCATGCGGTCTTGCGTAGCCGCAAAGCCTTCGGGCTTGCGAGTTTTATTAGTGAAGGGTCCAATCCTCGAATTTTGCAGTTCTAGCCTTTTCTCCAAATCAAATAAATATTTATTTTATGACCCTAATAAATTAGTTACCAGTCAAAATAAATTTCTTGGTCCAACCAAAATTGATCTAATCAATTATAATTTATTTATGACTCTAATTAATTGGTTACCGGTCAAAACAAAATTGATTTAGTCAATTTTAACCAATCAAATAATAATCCAATTATTATTTATGTTATATTTTCATAATAGAATAAATCTATTAGTTCTTTACTTAGTCCGATGAAGGTCCAATGTGTGTGACCTTATAGGATCCCGAAGTATTGAGTTGTTAAGGCTTAACCAACCCTTGTTCTAATGGAACCATTGGCTCGATGCTCTAGACTGTGAATAGAACTCGATTACCTTAAACGACTGTAGTACGCCTCTAACAAGGGTCTACCATCCCCCATTACTCGAAACGTCATTTATGCTTATGACTTAATCCCGGTTAATTGAATAGTTATCCAGTGCGATAAATTCCTTCCATTCTTTAATATTAGTACCATCTGGTTTATAGGGTTCGGTTAAAGTGTTAACCTACTAATAGCGAGGTTGCTCCAATCTATCCCAGTAGTTTACTTGTTACCGAAGTATATTGCCTTTTACCATAGTGTGTTTGACTAGAAACCATTTCTATCAAACACATACTTTCTAATCAAACACATACTCTAATCAGAGGTTTATGGCAATCATCACTTCAACAAGTGGCCAGGTACAACTCCTTAATATATCCAGAGCGATGGATTCTTTCTGACTACTCAGCTTACCAATGTGCTGTCATCCCTATACCCATAATCACCCCATAACACCCTAAATTAATGAGTGTATAGTAATGACCCAAAGTATAGCAATAGTACCACACAAGGTTACTGGCACCTCAAGTATGAGGACATTCACAAAGCTTATTGCGCGAAGATAAACACTAACACATTGATACTATATCAAGTGTTTATCTTACTACGGTCTCCAATAAATCTCCCAGATATATCCATGTGTCAAACTTAAGGCACTACCTTCAATTTTTAGGAGATTAATTGCTTGGACTTTCCAAGAAATTTGACCATATTTTAGTCATTCCGCTTCATCAATATGCTTTCTTGATGAAACTATGACTAGGGATAGTTTAGACACAATCATAATTGCACATGAAGCAGGTTCCACCAAATATATTCTAACTATAATTTCTCTGACTTCATATTATGATACGTCAAGGACTTTTGCATACATACATCAACGAATATATTTTAACCAGCTATAATATATATATGCAAACACATTGATAAAAACAAAAGATTAAATGCCTTTATTGATTAAACAAATTATTCGTACAATTACATAATTAAGATATATTTCCCTAATTGCCTTAAGGCATACATCATATCCAACACAAGCCGCAACCATGGGTTCTGGACTTTGATCCATTCGCACAGGACAAACACGCAACTTTAGGTTCAGCTTTAAGCTTTGCCCTGGGAATACTGTGACCCTGAAACACTAGCGGAGATAACTAGCTTGTTGAATATGATGTATGCCCTTAAGGCAATTAGGGCGATATATCTTAATTATGTAATAGTACGAATATTTTGTTTAATCAATAAAGGCATTTAATCTTTTATTTATATCGATGTGCTTGTATATATATTATAACTGGTTAAAATATATTCATTGATGTATGTATACAAAAGTCCTTGAAGTATCATAGCATGAAGTCAAAGAAATTATAGTTGGACTATATTTAGTGAGACCTACTTCATGTGCAATTATGATTATATCTAAACTATCCCTAGTCATAGTTTTATTAAGAAAGGATATTGATGAAGTGAAAAGACTAGCATGTAAAAGGATATTGATGAAGTGAAAAGAATAACATGTGGTCGGCTTTCTTTGAAAGGGTCCAAGTAGTCAAATCTCCTAAGAACTGAAGGTGGTGCCTTAAGTTTGACACATGGATATATCTAGGGGATATATTGGAGACCGTAATAAGATAAACACTTGGTGAATATATCAATGTACTAGTGTTTATCTTCATGCAATAAGCTTTGCGAATATCCTTATACTTGAGATACTAGTTACCTTGTGTGGTGCTATTGCTATACTTTGGGTCATTTCCACACACTCTTTAATTTAGGGTGTTGCAGGTGATTATGGGTATAGTGATAACAACACGTTGGTATGCTGAGTTGTCGGAAAGAATCCATCGATGTGGATATAATAAGGAGTTGTACGTGGCCGCTTGTTGAAGTGATGATTGCTATAAACCTCTGATCAGAGTATTTGTTAGATAGAAATAGTTTCTAGTCAAAAATACTATGGTAAAAGGCAATATACTTTGGTAACAACTTAATAACTAGGATAGCTTGGAGCAACCTTGGTATTAGTGGGTTAACACTTCAACCTAATCCTATAAACCAGATGGTACTAATATTAAAGAATGGAAGGAGTTCATTGCATTGGAGAACTATTGCATTAACCAGGATTAAGTCATAATCACAAATGACGTTCCGAGTAATGGGGGATGATAGACCCTTGCTAGAGGCATACTACAGTCGTTTAAGGTAATCGAGTTCTGTTCACGGTCTAGAACCTCGAGTCAATGGTTCCAATAGAATAAGGCTTGGTTAAGCCTTAACAGCTCGATACTTCGGGATCCTATAAGGTCACACACATTGGACCTTCATCGGACTAAGTAAAGAACTAATAGATTTATTCTATTACGAATAACATATTAATAATTGGATTATTATTTAATTGGTTAAAAATGATTAGATCATTTTGGATAGACCAAGGAATTTATTTTGACTGCTAACTAATTTATTAGGGCCGAAAAATAAATATTTATTTGAAAGGGATTAAAACGGAATTTTGCCTTAGCGAGTTAAATTGGACCGAGAATACAAAATGTATTTTGTATAGGATCGGGTGCGCGAAAGTACACCGAAAGGTACACAAGCAATGCTGGGCATTACTCGCGGCAGCCCATGAAAATGGGCTGCCAAATGGAGTGGCCCAAAGGCGCATCGCGAGGCCCAGCTAGTATGTAAGGCAAGCCCATGGGCTTGCCTTGCGGTAAACACACAGCGTACAAAGCACGCTGTGTGGGCGGGCTGTGCCCGTGGGTCATTGTGACCCGTGGTCATAACCCTCGTGGGATGTCGGAAAAAGGGGGAGTAATTTTGCTCCTTAAAGACTATAAAAAGGCACTCAATTCCCCCCTTTCAATTTACACCATAGCTCAATAGCATAAATTCTTAGCGAGATTCAAAAGTAAAATCTCTTGGGTAATTGAGCAAGTTCTTTTTGAAGAGCCTGAATTTATTTGGGCTCCTCTAGTTTATATTTTCGGGTGGGGCTTCTGGAGTGGTCTAGCAACTACTCGAGGCTCCTTGTTCTCCCTCTCGGTGAGGTTTTAGTTGGTGGGGTTTGTGTGGATACTCATAGAGGCTATCCTACGCTTGGAGGCTTGTGCAAGGAGGTTCTGCTAAAGCACGCTTCAACTGGTAAGTTTTCTTTCTCTCTCTTTTAATTATTAGGTCTTTTTCTTTAATCATTTTTAGACTTAATAATTAGGCTGGTTGTTTTGCATGCTTAGTATATTTTATGCTTAGGTTGTAGCTTAGAGTTATAACATGCTTAGGTTATAGCTTAGAGTTATAACATGCTTAGTATAAAATATATTTACTAGGATATAATTTAGAATTATGGTATGCCTAGCCCTTTGCATGCTAACCTAGGTAGAGAATTGTTTAGTTAAGGCTTTATCTAATTTATATGCATCTATTAGGAGTTCCTGGGGACCATAGACAAAATTTTGAATTTCTGCCATGCCTGTTATGCATGTTCAATTTGACTATCAGTTACCAATATAGCTGCCTTGGAGTTTTTCTTCATGTGAATCAAAATACTCTTGAAGGAACCTTCGGTCATTTTGCTAGGATTCTTGTGGATGTAGACTTATCTCACCCGCTGCTGCAAATACTGGGAGTCACACGGGAAGGACATGAACCATGGATCGAGCTTTCCTTCGAGAAAATTCCACCATTCTATAAGGTCTGTAACTCAGTTGGCCACAATGCTTATGAGTGTTGCAGGATCAAGAAACATGTGGATGTTTTAAATCAACAACCAAAAAGTAACAAAAACCCTGAACCAAGGTCCTCACACCCTAATTTGGGATTGTTTACAAGGAGTAGGCAGTGATAAAGGGATCTAGAAGATAAAAGCAAGGCAAAAAACATTGTGGCTATGAGTAAGAGTTTTTGCGATATTGAGGACAACCTCAGGAAAAGCAATTCCAAGGAAGCTTCGAATCCTAAGGAAATGGAACAACAACCTATTGATAATTCTTCGGATAATGAGAATTCCCATTACTCAGAGGAAAGTTTAGATGATGGAGTGGAATCCCTTGTAATGATAGATCATACTCCGATAATTCAGAAGCCTATTGCTAATTTGGAAGGAATTGATTTGCAGGTTTTACTTATTGAGGGGAAATCAACAAGCTCGACCTATAGTAGTAATCTTGGATATCGCCCATCGGGAAGCTGGAAATCTTGGGCTAATCTAGTTGAACATGATAATACTTGGGAAACAGTTAAGAGTAAAAAGTGAACTAGTCAGCGGAGTTTATCGCTAAATGAGTGTATGAGAGCTCTCAGGGATTTTATTATTTCTAGTGCTTCCAAAAGCATGGGGTCTAGCCCTACTGGAAGCGGGTCTATATACAATATGATTGTGGATCATACTTCTCCTGCAAGAAAGGAAGATATACAAACGGTTACGCGAACCGTAGCCTCTAATTAGAAGCCATTTTTGGTCCAGCAAAAGAAAGGTTTAGTGGTTGCTACTAGGGAGCAAGCTCAGCGTGACCGCAGGAAACCAAGCAAATTTTCTCCTACATAAGGAGTTTATTTGTTTTGTTCTATTAGTTTTCTATTTTTATTTTATTTTATTTTTTATTTTTCTTTTCTTTTTTTGCATTTTTTCTTTTTTCCATTTTTAATAAATGGGTGTCGGATTCCGATACTTAACTTTTAACCAAAAAAACTAAACAGTCAGAGTGATTCTTGCTTCTTTATGAACCAATATCTGGAGCCAAAAGCCAAATAATAAATTAAACTAGTCGAATTTGTTATATCTTTCCATAATTTTGAACATGCAAAAAAAAAATAACACCATCGCATGTTAGAAATCAAGAATCAAAGTTTTAAACTGTAGAAACCTAAGACAAATTAAATGAAAAAAACAAATGGAGAGGACATGAGGAAGAACAAACAAAGAACAAGTATACAATCAGTAGATCTACAATATACACAAATTACTCAAAAAGGGGAGAAAATGAGGCATACCATGTTTGAGGGATAGAGAAAGCAAAGTGGGATGAAGTGAGGGGAGATAGGTTTGTATATAAAACACTATATTAGCGGTAACATAAAATGTAGACATTTTAGATAAATATAATTATAAAAATTAAAATTTAGAGACAACAAGTAAATCAGATGCTTAAATCCCTCTAAAATGTACCCTGAGTGGGAAATTTTGGGAAAATCATTGATAACTCGTAAATCTGACTTATCTCCTGCCTATTTCATTCAATTATTTGAATGGTTTGCTGCTGATTTTATGATGATTTTGTGCTTATTTAGGTTATGAATGATATTTGGGCTGATTTGGCAATTGGGAGACTATTAAAAGCATTTTCGGGATTTTGTGTGGATTGGAATTAAAGAGCTTTTATTGCTTAATTGGAGACAAAGACTTCCAGATTTAATTTAGGCTTTATTTCCTTTTATCCTTTTCCTTTTTTTTCTTTACCTTTTTAGTTATTTAGGAAAACTTTAATTTCTTATTTAGAGGGCACTCTATTTAAAACATAAACCGTGCTCTCCAGTGCATATCCCCAAAGAGATTTACTGAGATCTGCTTGGCTCATCATGGACCGAACCATATCTAATTAGGTCCGATTCTTCCTTTCTAACACTCCATTGTGTTGGGGCGTACAAGGTGGGGTTCATTGGGGAACTATCCTATTTTCCTTTAAATAATCCTGAAACTCCTGACTTAAGTATTCTCCATCTCGATTTCGATCGAAGTGCTTTAATACTTTTCTCAGGTTGTTTCTCTACCTCAGTTCTGAATAGTTTGGACTTTTCAAAACTTTCAGACTTGTGCTTCATTAAGTACAAATAACCGTATCGTGAGTAATCATCAATAAAGGTTATAAAGTAGGAGTATCCTCCCAGTGCCTGAACACTCATTGGTCCACATACATCAATATGTATAAGTTCCAATGTACTCGTGGCCCGTTCACCCTTTCCATGAAAAGGTAACTTTGTCATTTTTTCTCTTAAACAAGATTCGCAATCACCATAAGACTCTAAGTCTATTGGGCCCAAGTCTCCATGGGTATGCAACTTGGTTAAGCGATCTTTGTTTATATAGCCTAAACGATAATGCCATAAGTAGAAAGATTTCTCATTATCTAATTTCATCTTAGCAATATTTATATTTAAGAATATGATTTTGTAATTACGAAATATCATTTATCATATTATAATAAAATATCATTCAAAACTTTGATAATACCTTTTATCAAATTGGAATAAAATTCCATCTGCTGTGAAGCAGGAAACAATACTTTATAATGACAATTGAATTTCGTCCTTTCATAAATTTTAGCAAAATGGAAATTTTAAGTTCCTACATCAATAGTAGCCATCAAGCTCTAATGATTTTCCGTAGGTACAACTCTTTCTTTTGCCAAACCTCTACTTCTCATCAATATCTATACCTGCGTATGGATTTGTGATTCTTATTAGGTATTCCATACCAATTTAGAATTCCCTTAAGATGTAGAATTTCTCAATATCAAACATGGAAGCTTTAGGCCTCCTCTTCTCATGCTATGAGACTTTTGCCATTTTGATCTTATTTCTAATATCCCATATTGAAATAAAGATCTCGTTTCCAATATTTCATGTTTGAAAACAATCATTTTATCTCCTAGACAAAATCTTAGTATTATTTTACTTTTCTCTTTACTCGGCTCTATCCTGCTTCAATGCTAGACAGAATGTGTCTCTTTACTTCTTTGAGATATGAACTATTTAAATTTCTGACTAACTGGTCCACCAATTTTCCATCAAAAATATTTTTGTTCAAATTTTCCACCAAGGAAAATCCTTTCTCAAAGATGTGAAGACACAGACTTTCAAGTCCATGATTTTATGATGCCCTTGTAGCTAAGGTAACATAGATCCTTATCTCCTACCAGCTACTCACATAAGGTAACGGGGATGTTAACAACTTCCAAGGTGTTGTATCCTAGTTTCCTTTATGTATTTGATGCATATCTATTTCAAGCAGAATTGCATGCATCATGTTGTTTAGATTCGGGCTTATACAAAGTACATGCCAAGCCCAAGGCTTTGAGGACTATCCTCACATTTCTAAACAAACCCTTTGAAGTTAGAGCCAATAGTTATCAGTGCGAACGTTTGTATTTAGATAAAGATTTCAACCTAAGATATACGAAAAAAAATTGTTTAGATATTAGTTTAAGTACATGCATTTAATATAGGGTCTTTTAATTAAACACATTTGTCCTACTATTTTCTTCGATATTTACAATAACCCATTCTATTGAATTCGTGAATTTTAGCCTAGCTAAATTTCCTAGTAGGTAGCATCTATAACTAGTCTATTACAACCCCCAATTTTATGAGTCAAGTCATAATAGCAAGTCATAGTTGGAATCCCATTCCATTTGCATCGCATGTAATTGCTAATTCATTCAAGTTCCCTAATTCCAAGGGACGTGTGCTCTTATATTAGCATCTCCTTGAATATGTCTCAGATCTAGGCCTAGCCCCCAATTTTATGGTGGACTACCCTAGTTCTGTTAAGGCAAGCCCTATCCCAAACTTTACAACCATGCAATGTGGACTAGAAGGAATGCTTTGCGTAGCACTTTGATAGCCCAAAGAGACTGTATTATAAATTTGAGTAAGGAAGACTACAACATGCCTTAATATATATACTTTGGGATTTTATTGGTGTTAAACGTCTCATCCAATCTAGGATTTTATCAGATGGACAAAATTATAATAACTTGTATTAATTCAGGGAATTTTAGAATTAATTTATAAGGTCTAACATTAGGTGGGTTCAACTCTTTATTATAATTATTCCATCAACCTAGATTATATGCAAAATAATTAACACTTTTATTTATTATATTTAAATTGCATTTCCTTTAAGCTTTTATTCAATAAATTTATTTTTTTTACATTGTTACAAAAACATTTATAAGCACCATCTTATATACTAGAAATAAATTAGTTCATATTAATCCCCATTGGTCAATTCAAATTTCACCGATATAGGTTCCCAGGTAGGAGAGGTGCCCTATGAGGAGTAGACACCAAATCTAATCCTTAGCCAGAACAAATACGGGCACAAACCTGAAGACCAATGGACTCTCTCGAACTAATAAATTTCGTTCTTCCAATTCATGTAAATTGGAAGCATCTATAATCCATGTAATTTAAATAAATTATTGACACTTGTATAATTTGAGTAAGTTGAGCAGACTTGTTCAAAATTATTCATAACCATTTTCTAACCTTGAAATGAAAGGCACAAGTTCATATATATTGTTCCAAACAATCAAATAAACAAATCATTTCATATAAAAAATAATATTTAGTTCACTTCTAACTTAATTATGCACTAAATAGGTAGGCTCTGATACCACTGTTGGGAACTGACAGTCAGATTGAACATGCATGGCGAAAATTCCAAATTTTGTCCCTGTCCCCAGGAACTCCTATTAGTTGCATATAAATTAAATAAAGCCTTAACTAAATAATTCTCTACCTAGGTTAGCATGCAAAAGGACTAGGCATACCATAATTCCAAATTATATCCTAGCATATTTATCTTATACTAAGCATGTTATAACTCTAAGCTATAACCTAAGCATAAAATAAACTAAGCATGCAAAACAACTTAAGTATAATTATTAAGTCTAAAAACGCTTAAAGAAAAAGACCTAATAATTAAAAGAGAAAGAAAAAGAACTTACCAGTTGAAGCGTGCTTTTGTAGAACCTTCTTGCACAAGCCTCCAATCGTAGGATAGCCTCTATCAGTATCCACACGAACCCCACCAACCAAAACCTCCCCAGGAGGAAGAACTAAGAAGCCTCGAGTAGTCGCTAGACCACTCCAGAAGCCTCACGCGAAAATATATACTAGAGGTGCCCGAATAAATTCAGACTCCTAAAAAATAACTTGCTCAATTACCCGAAAGATTATTCTTTTCGAATCTCACTTGGGATTTATACTGTGAATTGTTGTGCACACTGTGTACTTTGAAAGGAGAGGGGACAACCTATATATAGGCTTGGGGAGCAAAATTTTGTTCCCTATTGGCAATGTGGGATGGGAGTAAAACTCCCATCCCTATACGGGTCATGCATGCGGATCCAAGGGATCCGCATGTTGTGTGCTACAAGGCAAAGCCCTTGCGGGCTTTGTCTTGGTTGCGCCAATCATGGGCTGCGCATGTGCAACCCATTTTCATGGGCTGCCGTGAGCAATGCCCAGCACTGCTTTCGCACCTTTCGGTGCACTCTCGCATACTCAAGCCTATACAAAATACTTTTGTACTCTCGGTCCAATTTAACTCGCCAATGCAAAATTTCCCTTTTAATCCTTTTCAAATAAATATTTATTTTCTGACCCTAATAAATTAGTTACCAGTCAAAATAAATTTCTTGGTCCAACCAAAATTGATCTAATCAATTATAATTTATTTATGACTCTAATTAATTAGTTACCGGTCAAAATAAATACTTTGGTTTATCCAAAATTGATCTAATCAATTTTAACCAATCAAATAATAATCCAATTATTATTTAAGTTATATTTTTGTAATAGAATAAATCTAGTTGTTCTTTACTTAGTCCGATGAAGGTCCAATATGTGTGACCTTATAGGATCCCAAAGTATTGAGCTGTTAAGGCTTAACCAACCCTTGTTCTAATGGAATCATTGGCTTGATGCTCTAGACTATGAATAGAACTCGATTACCTTAAATGACTGTAGTACGCCTCTAGCAAGGGTCTATCATCCCCCATTACTCAGAATGTCATTTATGCTTATGACTTAATCCCGGTTAATACAATAGTTATCTAGTGCGATAAATCCCTTCCATTCTTTAATATTAGTACCATCTGGTTTATAGGGTTCGGTTAAAGTGTTAACCCACTAATAGCGATGTTGCTTCAAGCTATCCCAGTAGTTTACTTGTTACCGAAGTATATTGCCTTTTACCATAGTGTGTTTGACTAGAAACCATTTCTATCAAACACATACTCTAATCAGAGGTTTATGGTAATCATCACTTCAACAAGTGGCCATGTACAACTCCTTAATATATTCGGAGAGATGGATTCTTTTCGACTACTCAGCTTACCAACGTACTGTCATCACCATACCCGTAATCACCCATAATACCCTAAATTAATCAGTGTATAGTAATGACCCAAAGTATAGCAATAGTACCATACAAGGTAACTAGCATCTCAAGTACGAGGACATTGGGAAAGCTTATTGCATGAAGATAAGCACTAACACATTGATATATATACCAAGTGTTTATCTTACTGTGGCCTCCAATATATCTCCCAGCTATATCCATGTGTCAAACTTAACGTAACACCCCCTTTTATTGGGAGTGCCACAGTAACAATAATCACCCAATAAATAACTATACTCCACTATATAAAGTTCAATACTTATAGATTTAATATGTACAAATACAAATATAATGTTTCAAACTCCAAATTATTCTCCAAATATTTCTCAATGCCACTTTACATTTCTCACACTATTTAGTACATGCCATTATTCTAAAAACCATAATATTATATTAAAATACAAATCCACCTCGAGTCTTTCCTTATTTCCTCTTCAAGCTGATCCACTTATACCACTTGGGTCCAAGCTATCTACAAATCTTCTGTATCTACGTGTAGAAAATAAACTACACGCTAAGCAATTTGCTTAGTGGTGTACATAAAAGAAATACAACAACTTTATAAAACCAAATCACAAAACTTATATAGTAATCCTTTCAAAGTACAATCAAATTTATATCCAATTTTTCCAAACACTTTAACCATATATTGCCCAAAGTAAACAAGTCCTGAATAACGGTAAAATGGATACGGGAGCGGACAAGCCCGAAGCCGAAGCTTTTAATATCAATGTATCGGTCAAGCCCGAAGCCGAAGCTTCAAAATCAATATATCGGTCAAGCCTGAAGCCAAAGCTTCAATATCAATATATATATATATATATATAAGAATATCGGCCAAAGCCCGAAGGCAAAGCTTCAATTGTTTGTACAGTACTGTACCCCCTTTATTGGCGCTAATCTACCCTAACCCGTATTCTACTCGTTTAATAAGGGCAATAAATCAAAGTAACATTTTAAAAATTTCAGTATAAACCATTAATCAAAATGCAACATAACTTCAGTAATCAAGAAATTCAAATCCTAAATATTAAAGCATCAAACTTCAATTAAAACACAATAAAATCAACATTCATATTTTCCAGAATTTTCCAGATTTTGTAACCTGACTTCCCCTGTATTTTTCACTATCCAAACATCATCCAATTGAAGAACTTTCTTCTAAACATAACTAGCCACGTGTCTCAGCTTTCCAAATCCATCAGAATCATAGAAATCAAAATTGTATAACCAAAGTTATGATCAAAATACTAAACAGTGTGACAAGCTGAGATTTTCCTAAAACAGATTTCATGACTCAACTTCAAACGAAAATTTCACATTGAAAACGAACGAAATTCAACAAGGTTTCTTCTGAACATATATTCCTTACTTTCTTTAGATATCAATAGAATCAAGAATCATTCAAATCGGATTTTATAACAAGAGAAAACATTAAAACAAAATAGGGATACAAATCTGGAAAATTTTCAAAAAACCGAGAAATCGAAATTTGAGACACAAACCTTTTTCTAAGCTCTTTCTAGCTCTCTTCTACCCCTTTTGCCTTTGATTTGCTTGCACTAGCTTCCTCTACAATAGCTATATATAATTCTATCAAGATATTGTATAAATAAACTTCCTAATACCATAAATATGCTTAATCTACCATGAATTCTACTAATTAAGCTTTAATTTCATCAAAAATCACTCACCTCAAATTCGGATTACTATTCATCCGAATCTTAAAATCTGAAATCCTCCTCTTCTAGTCTTGATTCACTGAAATTGATGATGATAGAGGGCTTAAGGATCGATTTCTAACAAGAATTTGAAGTTGAATCAAAGAAATCGGAAGTTTTTAGATTAGGGAATTTTTGATAAGGTAAGGAAATGGAGAAAAAGATGAAGGTGAAGAGGATGAAGGGAAGGATACGTATAGGATTAGGATTTTATATTTTTTTAATTTCCAAAAATGCCCTTGAACAAATAATTAAATGCCCAATTCATCCCTCTTACTTAATTAACTCTTATTTCCTCATGTCTTATATCCAATAACAATAATAATAACTATAAAAATAATTTTCATGATATTTTAATACCATAGTAATTTATTATAAGCAAATTTTGGAATTTTGGTTCGTTACAATTCTCCCCCTCTTATGAATTTTCGTCCTGAAAATTCCCTGAAAACAGTTGCGGATGTTGAGTTTTCATTGTATCCTCCGGTTCCCAAGTTGCTTCTTCAACATTATAATTCTTCCAAAGTACTTTTACCAAAGGAATAGACTTGTTTCTCAATTGCTTAACTTCTCTCGCCAAGATTTGTACCGGTTCCTCTTTATACGTCAAGTCGGGTTCGATTTCTACGACATCTGGAGATAAGATATGTGATGGATCTGATCTATATCTCCTTAACATTGACACATGGAACACATTATGAATTTTGTCGAGTGTCGGGGGTAGTGCCAACCGATAAGCTACCGGTCCAACCTTCTCTATAACCTCATATGGGTCAATGAATCTCGGACTGAGCTTGCCTTTCTTGCCAAATCGTAGGAATTTCTTCCAAGGAGATACTTTAAGAAATACTTTATCCCCAACTTCCTAAGTCATGTCTTTTCTTTTTAGATCAGCATAAGAATTTTGTCTATCCGATGCCGCCTTCAATCTCTCTTGAATAAGTTTTACCTTCTCCTTTGTCTCTTGAATTAAATCCACTCCCACAATCTTATTTTCACTAAGTTCGGTCCAATATAATGGAGTTCAACATTTTCTTCCATACAATGCTTCATATGGCGCCATTTGTATGCTTGACTGATAGCTGTTATTGTAGGAAAACTCCATGAGGGAAAATACTTATCCCAACTTCCCTCAAATTCAATGATACAACTTCTCATCATATCTTCCAACACCTGAATTACTCTTTCAAATTGGCCATCTATTTGAGGATGAAATGAAGTACTGAAATGAAGTTTACTACCTAAGGCTTCTTGCAACTTCTTCCAAAATCTTGAAGTAAATCTTAGATCTCGGTCAGAAATGATTGAAATAGGCACTCCGTGTAGTTGCACTATCTCATCTACATATAACTGAGCCAACCTATCAAGTGAATAATCCATTCTAACTGGAAGAAAGTGGGCAGACTTTGTCAATCTATCTACTACAACCCACACTGCATCATGTTTCTTCTATGTAAGTGGTAAAGATGTCACGAAGTCCATTGTGATTCTTTCCTATTCCCATTCTGGAATTGTTATTGGTTGCAACAATCCAGAAGGAACTTGATGTTCGGCTTTCACCTGTTGACAAGTTAGACGTTGAGCAACATAATTACTAATGTCTTTCTTCATCCCATTCCACCAATAATGGCTCTTCAAATTTTGGTACATCTTATTTGCTCCTGGATGCATCGTATAAGGACTAGTATGCACCTCATGTAGGATATTCTTCTTTAATTCTTCATTGTTTGGCACACATAGTCTATCTTTAAAATATGGACACCCATCTTCTCGAACCATATAGTTGTCTGCGATACCCACTTGTGTCCTTACTCGAATGACCTTCAAGTCATCATCTTCATTTTGTGCTTGCGTAACCTGTTGTAGTAGTACATGTTAAATCTTCAATTCTGTAATTAAGGCTCCACTTCTGGTAAGAGCTAACCTCGTATTCATAGCCCTAAGTGCCATCATTCTCTTTCTACTAATAGCAACTGCCACCAAATTAGCCTTTCCTGGATGGTAATCAATAAGACAATCATAATCTTTAATGAATTCCATCCACCTTCTCTGCCTTAAATTCAACTCCTTCTATGTTGGCAAATATTTCAAGCTTTTGTGATCTGTATAAATATAACATTTTTCTCCATAAAGATAGTGTCGCTAAATTTTCAAGGCAAAGACTATTGCAGCCATTTCCAAATCATGAGTAGGATAATTCCTTTCATGATTCTTCAATTGCCTGGAAGCATAGGCAATCACTTTCCCTTCTTGTATCAAAACACACCCAAGACCACTATGTGAAGCATCACTATAGATTATAAAATCTTTTCCAGGCTCTGGTTAGGTAAGGATGGGTGCTTTTGTCAACATTGCCTTTAACTTCTCAAAACTTTCTTGGCACTTGTCATTCCACTTAAATTTTGCATTCTTTTGAAGTAGTTTCATCAGTGGGGCAGCAATGTCAGAAAATCCCTTCATAAATCTTCTATAATACCCCGCTAAACCAAGGAAACTTCTGACTTCTGTAGGGTTCTTTGGTGGTTTCCATTCTACAACTACTTCTATCTTTTTAGGATCCACTTTAATTCCTTCTGCAGAAATAATATGGCCTAAGAAAGAAACTTCTTTAAGCCAAAACTCACATTTGCTAAGTTTGGCATACAATTTATTTTCCCTCAAAGTTTGGAAGACTATCCGCAAATTTTGATCATGCTCTTCCCGTGACTTAGAATACACCAAAATGTCATCAATGAAAACCACTACAAACCTATCCAAATATAAGTAAAAGACACAATTCATAAGGTCCATAAATGTCGATGGTGCATTAGTTAGACCAAATGGCATCACCAAAAATTCATAGTGCCCATATCTGGTTCGGAAAGCCGTCTTTTTAATATCATCATCTTTCACTCTCATCTGATAGTAGCCCGATCTCAAATCAATCTTGGAGAAGTATTTGGCACCCTTGAGTTGATCAAATAAGTCTTCAATCCTTGGCAATGGATACTTGTTCTTCACGGTCAATTTATTCAACTCCCGATAATCAATACATAATCAGAGCGACCCATCTTTCTTCTTAACAAACAACACTGGTGCACCCTACGGGTATATACTCGGGTGTATGAATCCTTTGTCTAATAATTCTTGCAACTGGATCTTTAACTCTTTCAGCTCAGCAGGTGCATTTCTGATGGTGCTTTGGATACTGGTGCGGTACCCGGCAATACATCAATTTTGAATTCTACCTCTCTTTTTGGTGGCAACCCCGGTAGTTCTTCTGGAAATACATCGGGAAAATCACATACCATAGGAATATTCTGCAATTCTAACTCACCTTTCTTCAATTCTAAAGCGAAGATTAGGTAGGCCTGACATCCCTTCCTAACTAGTCTTTTAGTCTTCATAAAAGAAATTATGTTACAGAGATAATCTGATCTTTCCCCTATGATAACTATTTCTTCTTCATCAGAAACTTGAAGTGACATTCTTTTGTTTTTGCAATCCACCACAACTCGATGTTCTGATAACCAATCCATTCCCAAGATAACATCGTAATCTCAGAAAGGTAACTCAATTAAATTTGCATGGAAAAGTTGATGTTGAATCGTAATAGGGCAATTCATATACACTTTATTTACTATCACACTGTGTCCTAAAGGATTAGTCACTTCAATATTTTCTCCTAATTCTTCTACAGGTAGCCCTTTTTCTTGTGCTAATGCAATACATATATATGAATGAGATGAACTGGGATCTATCAAAGCATAAACATCATGATTAAAGAATGAAAATTTATCGATAATAACTTCAGTAGATTCCCGAGTCTCAAGCCCTTGGATTGAATAACTTCGCGCCATTCCTCCCAGTCTACCACTCTGTGGTGCTTGTTGAGCCATATTATGTCCACTTGCCTGACTAGCATTTCCTCTTCCCCTTCCTCTTCCACCTTTCATTGTAGGATTAGGAACTACTGTAGGTGCAGATGTACTTATCTGTCTTTGAGGACAATTTGCAATCAAATGTTCCCTCGAGCCACATTTAAAGCAGACTCTGCCTTTTCCCTAACATTCCCCTGTATGCATCCTTCCACAATTAGAATATTGTGGAATATTTCCTCTGCCTCGACCTGAAGGTACACTAGCCGCTGACCCTATACTTATGGTTTGTCTCGGTGAAAAACCTCTGAAATGAGATTGTGTTTATTCTGTTGTTCCCTTCTATTTCTTACTTGGAGATTCTGAACTAACTAGACCCGTGACCCCTTTTGAAATCCAGATCTTTTAGCCATTCTTTGTTGTCTATCTGAATTGATCTTCTCAATGCTTATAGCAGCATCAACCAAGTCATTGAACACCCTAATCCTTTGTGCAAGTAAATGCACTCTAATTTCATCATTCAGCCCATCCTCGAATCTCTTACATCACTTTACTTCACTGTCAATGATATCACGAGCATACCTCTCGAGTTTGAGGAATTGAATTTCATATTCTGATACAGTCATTCATCCGTGTCTTAAAGACAAGAACAATTTCCTCTGCTCATCTTTAAATCGTTCACTAACGTACTTCTTGTCAAATTATTCCAAGAAAAGATCCCAAGTGATTTCTCCGGGTCGCCTTTCTCTCACAATATTATCCCACCACCTCCTAGCTTGTTCTTTGAGTAGACCTTGCACACAATCTAATCTCTCTTCATCTGTAAAATGAAGCCTAGCCATACACCATTTAGTATGATCAAGCCAATCTTCTACAAATGCAGGATTCATTATGTCCCCTTTGAAGTCATCAGCCGGAAGCTTCTTAATTCTTTCAAGAGGAGTTCTCTCCTCTCTTCTTTCAATATGAGGTACTATAGGAACTTGAGGGATTTATATATTTCGAAGTACTTGTGTGATTACTTCAGTAGTCATATGCTGAAGTAAAGCAGCTTGTACTGGTGTAGGTTATTCGGGAAAGCCATGAACTGGTGGAGGTTCACGTCTTTGTTCATCTCCTTGTCTAATACGGACCGTACTCTCAGCATCCTCTTCCTCATTCTGATTGTGACTACTACTCGCCATTACTTATTCCTGAAAATGGGACCAAAGTGGATCAAACAACTAACATAATATATTTATATCCTAAATGGCATATACATACTAATCCTAGAATCGCCTAAACCTCGCTCTGATACCAACAAATGTAACACCCCCTTTTATTGGGAGTGCCACAGTAATGATAATCACCCAATAAACAACTCTACTCCACTATATAAAGTTCAATACTTATAGATTTAATTTGTACAAATACAAATATAATGTTTCAAACTCTAAATTATTCTCCAAATATTTCTCAATGCCACTTTACATTTCTCACACTATCTAGTACATGCCATTATTCTACAAACCATAATATTTTATTAAAATACAAATCCACCTCGAGTCTTTCCTTATTTGCTCTTCAAGCTGATCCACTTATACACTTTGGTCTAAGCTATCCACAAATCTTCAGTATCTGCGTGTATAAAATAAACTACACGCTAAGAAATTTGCTTAGTGGTGTACATAAAAGAAATACAACAACTTTATAAAACCAAATCACAATACTTATATAGTAATCCTTTCAAAGTACAATCAAATTTTTATCCAATTTTTCCAAATACTTTAACCATATATTGCCCAAAGTAAACAAGTCCTGAATAACTGTAAAATGGATACGGGAGTGGACAAGCCCGAAGCCAAAGCTTTTAATATCAATGTATCGGTCAAGCCCGAAGCCGAAGCTTCAATATCAATATATATATATATATATATATATATATATATATATATATATATATATATCAGAATATCGGTCATAGCCCGAAGGCAAAGCTTCAATTGTTTGTACAGTACTGTACCCCCCTTTATTGGCGCCAATCTACCCTGACCCGTATTCTACTCGTTTAATAAGGGCAATAAATCAAAGTAACATCTTAAAAATTCCAGTATAAACCATCAATCATAATTCAACATTACCTCAGAAATCAAGAAATTCAAATCCTAAATATTAAAGCATCAAACTTCAATTAAAACACAATAAAATCAACATTCATATTTTCCAGAAATTTTCAGATTTCGTGACCTGACTTCCCCTGCATTTTTCACTATCAAAACATCATCCAATCGAAGAACTTTCTTCTAACCATAATTGCCCACATGTCTTAGCTTTCCAAATCCAGCAGAATCGTAGAAATCCAAATTATATAACCAAAGTTATGATCAAAATACTAAACAGTGTACAAAGCTGAGATTTTCCAAAAACAGATTTCATGACTCAACTTCAAACGAAAATGTCACATTGAAAACGAACGAAATTCAACAAGCTTTCTTCTAAACATATATTCCTTACTTTCTTTAGATATCAATAGAATCAGAAATCATTCAAATCGGATTTTAATAACAAGAGAAAACATTAAAATAAAACAGCAATACAAATCTGGAAATTTTTTTGAAAAAACCGAGAAATCAAAATTTGAGACACAAACCTTTTTCTAAGCTCTTTCTAGCTCTCTTCTACCTCTTTTGCCTTTGATTTGCTGCACTAGCTTCCTCTACAATAGCTATATATAATTCTATCAAGATATTGTATAAATAAACTTCCTAATACCATAAATATGCTTAATCTACCATGAATTCTACTAATTAAGCTTTAATTTCATCAAAAATCACTCACCTCAAATTCGGTTTACTATTCATCCAAATCTTAAAATCTGAAATCCTCCTCTTCTAGTCTTGATTCACTAAAATTGATGATGATAGAGGGCTTAAGGATCGATTTCTAACAAGAATTTGAAGTTGAATCGAAGAATCGGAAGTTTTTAGATTAGGGAAATTTTTGATAAGGTAAGGAAATGGAGAAGAAGATGAAGGTGAAGAGAATGAAGGAAAGGATACGTATAGGATTAGGATTTTATATTTTTTTTAATTTCCAAAAATGCCCTTGAACAAATAATTAAATGCCCAATTCATCCCTCTTACTTAATTAACTCTTATTTCCTCATGTCTTATATCCAATAACAATAATAATAACTATAAAAATAATTTCCATGATATTTTAATACCATAGTAATTTATTATAAGCAAATTTTAGAATTTCGGTTCGTTACACTTAAGGCACCACCTTCAGTCCTTAGGAGATTGACTGCTTGGACCATTTCCAAGAAAGTTGACCACATGCTAGTCTTTCCGCTTCATCAATATCCTTTCTTGATGAAACTATGAATAAGGATAGTTTAGACATAATCATAATTGCACATGAAGCAGGTCCCACCAGATATAGTCCAACTATAATTTCTCTAACTTCATGCTATGATATGTCAAGGACTTTTGTATACATACATCAATGAATATATTTAACCAGCTATAATATATATACATAGAAATAAATTGATATAAACAAAAGAATAAATGTCTTTATTGATTAAACAAATTATTCGTACTATTACATAACTAAGATATATCGCCCTAATTGCCTTAAGGGCATACATCTTATCCAATATAACATTGCAAGGGGGAGTCTGTCTACGGAGGCTAAAGCCTTCATTACAACATTATGTAAGGAAGAGGTTCCAACTACAGTCGAACATGCTTTGACATCAGACAAGTGGACAAATGCAATGAAGGATGAGATGAATGCCCTCGAAAGAAGCAATACATGGGAGAAATGTACTTTACCCACAGGAAAGAAACAAGTTGGTTGTCGTTGGGTCTTTACTATGAAAAATAAACCAGATGGCTCAATTGAGAGATACAAAGCACGGTTGGTAGCAAAAGGATATACTCAGACCTATAGCATCGACTACTCGGAAACTTTCTCACCTGTTGCAAAAATTGATATAATTAGGGTATTATTCTTAGTAGCAGCAAATAAAGGGTGGCCATTTCACCAATTTAATGTCAAGAATGCCTTTCTACATGGAGACTTAAAGGAAGAAGTCTATATAGAAGCTCCACCAGGTTTTCGAGAGGAATTGAAGAAAGGGGAAGTTTGTAGGCTGAAGAAATCTCTCTATAGACTAAAGCAATCACCAAGAGCTTAGTTTGGGAGGTTCACACTCGCAATAAGAAAGTATGGGTTCACGCAAAGCAATTCCGACCATACTCTTTTACTTAAATGAAGGGGTGAACTTGTAACATGTTTGATTATTTATGTTGATGACACGATCATTACAGGGAATGACATGGTCGAAATTGCCAAGCTTCGAGAGAGCCTGTTCACAGGATTTGAAATGAAAGACTTGGGAAGATTGAAGTACTTTCTTGGAAGTGAAGTGCTAAGATCTAAACAGGGAATCTTCTTATGTCAGAAAAAGTATATCTTAGACCTGTTAGCTAAAATGGGGATGCTTGACTACAAACCGGATGACACGCCTATAGTGGTAAATCATAGACTTAAAATAGAAGATGGAGCAAAATTAGCCGACAAAGAGAGGTACCAATGATTGGTAGGAAAATTGATTTACTTATCTCACACCCGACCAGATATTTCATATGCTGTAGGAATAGTAAGTCAATTTATGCACCGACCTCAAGCAAATCATATGGAAGCCGTATGGAGGATCATAAGGTATCTTAAAGGAACAACCGGACATGGAGTTCTATACAAGGCACACGACCACCTAAATATTCATGGGTGCACTGATGCTGACTGGGCAGGGAATCCAATTGATAGAAGATCAACCTCAGGCTATTTTACTTTTGTAGGAGGTAATTTAGTCACATGGAGAAGTAAAAAATAGAATGTATTAGCATTGTCAAATGCAGAGGCAAAATTTCGAGGAATAGCTTGAGGGCTAATGGAAATCTTATGGCTACAAAAGCTATTGACCGAAATTGGTTTTCCACCATCAGAGACCTGCGAGATAATGTGTGATAACCAGGCAACCATCCGAATCTCAAAAAATCTGGTACAACATAATCAAACGAAACATGTAGAAGTTGACCGACATTTCATCAAAGAAAAGATTGAAGCGGGAATTATAAAACTACATTTCATAAGATTCGAGGATCAGTTAGCAGATATTTTGACAAAAGCTGTAAATGGAAAGGTTTTCAAAGAAGCACTATAAAAAATTAGAGTTTTCAAGACAAAAACTTTGAGACAACTTAAATAAATTGTCTTTGATTTTGGTTGTGCTATTAGTATTGAGGACCAAAACAAGTACGGTCTCCAAATATTTTAGATTTTAGTATTGGGGACAATTACCTTATTTATCAATATTTAAATAATAAAATAATAATTAGAAAAAATAAATATTGTTATACGCATAAAGAAAATCAAAGAAAAAACCTAATTTTCACTATGTAAAAGAGAACGTGCTCTGCCCCCTCTCTCCCTCATTGATGTTCAACTACTGCCTCCACTGATATCCAGCTCCATCCATCTCATCCCTTTTATCTCCATTTATCGTCCTTTGTGTGCAATTTCTTCTTCTTCAGTCCATCTCTCCCCCTATTGGCGAAGTTAATCACTAACGAGAATGGCTTTGCCATGAGATTTTATCTACGATAATTCCAGAGCAGGTATGTGTTTTTAATTTATCTCAATTTATTTTGTTAGGTTTTCGAATATTAGTTTATGTAAGATTAGGTTTCATATCTAGTTTAAGTGTTGGCTGTATAGAGTCCAAATCCCTAACTATTGTTCCTTGTTTTCTATGTTTCAGGAAGTGCTTGAGTTAAACTTATGATCCTGCTTATGGTCAAGTTATGCTTCAGGTATTTGATGAAATTTATGATTCAACTACAAATTTCAATACTGGTACTGCAAAGAGAGTTGTTTGGCGAGATGTGCATTACTAAACTCTTTGTCAAGTGGTCTTTAATTTCATGCCTATTGTGCATTTACTGTTTGTCCAAACCTATCAAAATTATATTTCATAGCCGTCTATTCTAAACTAAGTTCATGGTTTTGAAGTTAAATCCATGGTTGTTTACAGATTGGTATACTTTGCTAGTTTGAATGATATGGTATACTCTGCAATTGTAATTAGTTTTTGTTATCATATCCCTTTCGTGAATGTGGAGTATCCATTAACAGGGTATTGTTTCCAGTAGAGAAGAGTTCACTTTCAGGGGATTGTTAAATTATTGTTTTATTTGTTGATTTATTTGTGAAATTGTATGAATTGTCAGTTTGAGAGTTTTTTTGCTTAATTTTAGGGTTTAGTTGATGTTATTGGTTTATTCTCCACGTTTGAAGGTGCAACTCATCACTTTTCCAGATTAACCACTATAATGGTAAATTTTTTATAAATGCCTCCACACACTTGATAGACCAATCTACGTAATTTTCCTTTCAAGTCTAGGACACAAACTTCTGAAGATCAGCTTATGCAACCCATTCCATTCCTCCAAAGAGTTGATGCAAGATCATAGCAGTTGCTTCCTCTGGTTTTCCACTGCTAAGAGTGAGTGGCTATCATGTACACAATGTGTTTGATAAAAGTCCTATAAGAATTTACAATCCCCTTTGATTTTATCTCAACTATTTAACCTTGTTGTTTGTAGGTAATTATTGAATAGTTCAAGATGGTTGTGTTATCACTCATAGGCCAACTTTTAGATAAATATGGGAGTAAACAATTTCTTCTTATTGTATCAAGATATCTAAATGTCTTATTATATCAAGATATCTAAATGTCTGTCAACACCCTTACATACAAACATGATTTTATTACTGAGGAGATGACTAATTTAGGGTTATATTTGATTAAGAAACAAATGAAAAAGAAGACTAAATATCAATTTCATGATAATAATGTTGATAAACAATTTCATCTACAATTGGTGAATGTGAAATTCTTGAGCTTTTTGTAAATAAAGAAAATATTTTGTTTTGTTTTTTAAACTCATCTTTTTGTTTGTGTCATTCCTTCGGCATTTTCTAGGAGTTAATATGTGCTTTTAACAATTGCCTACATTCTATGTTAATGGAGCATATCTGCATTTATGTTCCTTTGTGACAAGAAGTTAAATTTCCTCTTCTAATATTAGTCAATAGATAGATTTAGTAAGTGCATCAACTAAATCTTCCTTTGTTAGGAAGAATTTATTAAGGAAGGCCTTTAGTTGGATCACTGTTTCTCTTTTTGTTTCTCATCTCGTAGGCAATGTTCTTGCTTATACTATTCTTAAATATATATTTTTGGAATGAAGTTGTTTAAATTACTTGTTGTAATCAACTACATTATATTTTTGTGCTATCTTTATTGATTGATTATGTTTTCAATGATTTCAGTTCAGATTATTCAACCAGCTCAAAGGAGGGAGAGAAGCATTCTTCTTACCGTATACACACAGTACAAATCAATGAGAGATGTTGTAATTATATTTCACAGGTATATTTTGTACTTTAACTTAAAAAAATGAAGTCGAAATGCATATGTGCTCTCTAGGTTTCTGTAATATAAATATATGCTTGAAAGTATGTTAATGTTGTGTGGCTCAAGATTCTCTACATTAATGTTCAGTCGTATGCTCGAAGGAAAAATTACAGCTTCGTATTGTAGCTAGTTTAATATCTCTAGGTGAGTTTTTGAATTCTTGATAAAAAAAGTTAATATATAATTGAGTAGTATTCATAATGCTTCGTTAACAAAAATGGTGTGTCTACTAATTGGTTCTTCCATGGTGATGCAAAATTACCTTCTTATCCTGGTAACTTTCAGTTTTATCTTAGTTTCTCAATTATTGATAATGAAAGTGATTAGTTCATGGTGGTTGTAAAAATCCAATACCAGTGTAGCAATCCATTTCATATCGACTGCTTTCAAGGTAGAGACGTTGAAAGGATGCAAATGCTACTATTTTCTCTCTCAAACTTTACTTAGAGCTAAACATGCAATCCTTGTCAGTTCGAGGTACTTAACCAATCTACTTTGTTCATTTGGACTTCAATGCAAACATCTATAAATGTTCCATGTGTGCTCTTAATTATTTGAAGTATATGTAGATATGATGGTGGTTGTTATGAAAAGTTTGAATTAATCTATGATATGTGGGTAATATTATAAGCAATATACTCTTAGAGTTCTACATGTTTAATGTTCCATATATGAATAAAGGCATTTTATTTCTATTTTTTGTATGCTATTTCAGGTTCTAAGATTCACGAAAGAAATAGCTTTGAAGAATCTTCGTGGAAGGTGTACAACATTGAATTAGGTAAGAGATACTAGAATTATTATTGTGCATGAAAGTTTCACTCTTCAATTCCTTCTTTGATATCCTATTTGTTCTACAACTCATGATTGTTAATGGAGGCTCTGTTTCTTTAACTATAAGGAGTGCAATTCGTGGAGAGAACTAGCTCTAACAAGTGAACTTTTATTGAATACATTATCTTCTAATAATCTTGGAGTTCTGATGTTGCATGTACTTAAAGAGTTTACACAATTCTTGAATACAGTTCTCTATTTTTGAATGTTTTGTATTCAATTCTTGCATTGCTTATATACATAGCTCAATAATCTGTCTGCAGCTCCCTTCAATCCAAATATTTTTCATTTTAATTTATCAATGAAATTATGATAACCTTCTTTTTATTTGGAGATAAATAACCGTCTTTGAATGTGGGGACGCAAGCCGTCTTCTGAATATGAAGACAAAAATTGTCCCAATTTTTAAAGACAAATAATGGTCTTTGAAAGTAGGGACAAAAGTCGTCTTCTTATAATAGGGACGCCAATCGTCTCTCATATTAGATATGGAAATTGTCCTTAAAAATAGAGACGACATTCCATTTTTCCTCCCCTTTACTTTCGGGTACGGAGGCATCAGGCACGGATGAAGAGGACGACAAAGTCGTCTCCTAAAGTTTAGAGGACGACTTTTCGTACCTTTGAGGACAAATTGAGTTGTCCCCAAAAGTCCTTTTTTTGTAGTGAAGTATTGGACAAGTTGTGTATTGGAGACCTCACTGCTCAACTTGAGGGGGAGTGTTAGAAAGGAAAGAATAAATTAAATTGGAATCAAATTTTGTTAGAAAGGAAAGAATGAATCAGATTTGGTGGTCAATCAATTGGCACTTGATTTAAGGAAATAAATACGGTAGCTTCCTTATTTCTTTTTAATGCATTTCCTTCTGTAAAGATTATTTACTTTGTTTATGCCTATATATTCAATTATAAAAGGCATTGTAAAGCTATTAGATTAATATATCCAAATAAAAACAATTCTCCCACAATTCTTCCATTTCTCTTATTTTTCATTTCTGTAATTTAAAACATCGGGTACTTTTGGTAAGGTTAGAGGGTTTGAGTAACATAATGAATCATATCCTGATTAATAGTAGTTGGGTTCAAGAAATTTTTTGATGAGTCTCACTGAGCTGAATAGATTCAACTCAATTTTTTCTTGTCTGAAAAACTAGTCTGAAAAATGGGCTTTGGAAGGGCTTAGGTCATAACTCATAAAATGACTTCAAGTTATTATTGAGCAGAATCACCAAGCTTTTCATGAATGGTTTAGTTTATTTCTACCCACTTCAGTCAATTATTTTTGTTAAATTCAATCATTAACAAATTATCTTACCATATAAACTCTACTGAATTTGTGTATAATTAGATGGTGGAACAACTATTGGAAAATAACACAATCAGCTCTCGAATACCAATAAAAGTAGTCAACTTAACAAGATTCTAAAGAGAAAATGAAGGTGACTGGTATTATTGTAATTGTAATGATGATAATGATGAATCAAGAGGTTGTGACACATGAAATACTGTCTTAACATCCTGGCTCCGGCTCCGCAATTGGTGTTAAGTAAAAATACACTTTGTTGCAATAGTAATGCACAAAGTTATTCATCAGATGACGACTGCATTGACTTTTGTCGAGATTGCCATGGCGGATTTTGCAAACAAAAAAGCTTTAGTTTACTGTCATTATTGATTCTTATATTCTAGTTAACTAAACATTGTGTCATTGTGATAAACAAGTCTTTACTTAAACAATAAAAATCACAATAATGTTTGTGCTATTTCGTAGTCATTTATTGTTATTTGTCTTCGCTAATTTTATTCAAAATTTTATACTCTTTCAGAAATTATAATTTTTATTCATAAAACCAAATTAATATCTGAATTATGTGGTAGTTAAATGTGTCCATCGAAGCTTATGGTGTGGTGGTTTTTTATCTGAATTAAACCAAAGGATGATGTGGTGGTTTTTTATATGACAAAAGTATTCCACTACTATGGGCATGTATCCTAAAATTGCGCCAACATTGACATGTATCACTTACGGCTTAAAGGTGCTGCATACAGTTATGATCCATCCATATTTACCTCGTGGTGAAAACCAAAAAATGTGTTTATCGAAGCTTATGCCTCAAGTTTACGCGCCTTGCACCGATTTGGGAAATTGAAAACTAGAAATGCCTTAGCATATGACCTTATTTCGTTGGGTGAGCAGAAAAAATAAAAATTAGTTCAATGAATATATGTTCCTTGCAAAAATAATAGTTTCATATTAGGCCAAATAGATAAATAACCGCTGTATTTGGTAAAAAAAATTTACTACCCCCTGAACTTTTAATAGTTTCTATTAGTCATTTAAACTTGATAAAAATGCACCTCTTAGCCCCCTGAACTTAACAAAAAAACATTAACTAACCTCATAATGATGACATGACAATGTAAAAGAAAAATAAAGAGAGTAAATTTATAAATTGGTGTTAGACAATTAGTTAGTGGCATAAACTAACAAAATTTCAATAAAAAAATATTGACAAAACTTCTTTTAAGTCATTGTAATTTTAATTCAACCAAAAACACCATTTTCTACAATGGATTTAAAAAAACCTTGACAAAATTCATTTAAGTGCCTATAACTTTTATTATATAAAGAAAATAAATTTGGTGCAAGAATTTTTTAGAAAATTTTATGGAAGGGTCCGAAAATATGATTGTACATTTCAGGCCCGGTTTTAAAAAATAAAAAAATCCCAAAAAATTATAAAATATACGAAAAATAAAGAAAATAAATTTGGTGCAAGAATTTTCCAGAAAATGTTTATGGAATGGCCTGAAAATGTGAAAATACGTTTTGGGGACCGGTTTCGGAAAAATTCAAAAACTCCGAAAAAATTATTAAATATCAGGAAAATAAAGAAAATAAATTTGGTGCAAGAAATTTTTAGAAAATGTTTCTGGAAGGGCTGGAAAATGTGAAAATGCGTTTTGGGGCCCGGTTTCATAAAAAATCAAAAATTCCGAAATAATTATTAGATACCTGGAAAATAAATAAAATAAATTTGGTGCGAGAAATTTTTAGAAAATGTTTTTGGAAGGGCCCGAAAATGTGAAAATACGTTCTAGGGTCCGATTTCGTAAAAAATTGAAAAATCCCAAAAAATTATAAAATATCAAAAAAAACAAAGAAAATAAGTTTGGTGAAAGAAATTTTTAGAAAATGTTAATTGTTGAATTGAATGCATTACTTGAATGAGTCTTTGTCGGAGAAGATGAAATTATTGAAAAGAAAAAGTTTGCAGGGACTTTAATGATATTCTGGATTTTTTTAAAATCTTAAAACTTGTGCCACATGTCAAAATTTTATTAGTTTGACTTTTCAAAAATTTGGCATGTGGAGCAAGTATAATACGCTCTCTAAAGTGATAGTGATTTTGTAGTGTTTAGGGGGCTAAGAGGTTCATTTTTGCTAAGTTGAGGAGGTTAAATGAAACCACTGAAAGTTTAAAGGGGCAGTAGACTTTTCGTGCAAAGTTTAAGGTACTATCTATGTATTTGGCCTTCGTATTATTTAAAAACTTATTTTTTGATTGTATCCTATTCTTTTATATATTTATTATGACCATATATTTCACGATGAAATGACTATTTGATAAAAATATGATAGAAAAAAGGTTTAATACATTCGAATCCTGAACTTCACGGTTTTATTTGAGTGCCCATAAATATTAGCTTGTTCCTAGTAGCCTTACCAGATTATCGTCAATATCGCCATATATTAGCTTCTAGTTGATTTGACTTTTCAAATATATAAGCCATTTACCTAATTTTCTCTACTCAATTGGAAGTTTATAAGTGTCGTTAATACGCCTGTGCACTTTTGCTAAGTTTAAGTTTTGAGGATATGGGTAACATAGTGGATCAAATCGTGATTATTTGTAGTTGAGTTCAAGAATGTTTTTTTATGAGAGCCAAATGAACTCTACTTAACTTTTTCTGGTCTACAAAATGGGCTTTGGAAGGGCTTAGTTCATAACTTATAAACGACTAAAAGTTAGGGAAAAACTCATAAATGCAATAGTTTGACAAAAATAATTTTATTTAAACTTCTAACAAAATATGTAAAAGTAAAATACCATAGATTTAATTAATTTTTATATCACTATTATACGATGTTGATGCGTTTTCATATACCCTTATACAATGTTTATGTGTTTTGGATGTTTATTTTGAAATTTTTTTGACTTATTTTGCATTTATCTCTCAAACCGTTTTTTTACATGTCGCTTTAGAGTTTTTTATTTGTCTCATTTCTATCTTCGAAATGCCATCCATTGTGATATATTTTTTCCAAAAAAAAATTTCGACCTGTTACAAACCTAATATATTTCTGTTACAAACCTAGTATATATATCTGTTATAGATCTATTATAAGTTTCTTTGTATTTGCAATGCTCATTGAACTGTTATATATGTACTATATATCTAATATATAACTGTTATAAACCTAATACAAATCTGCTATAAGTCTAATGTAAGTCTCTTTGTATTTTCAATGCTCATTGAACTGTTATCTACTATATATATGATATATATCTGTTACAAACCTAATAAAAATCTATTATAATTTTAATATAAGTCTCTTTGTATTGAAATACTCATTGAACTATTATATATCTACTATATATCTGATATATATCTATTACAAACCGAACAAAAATCTGTAATAATTCTAATATAAGTCTCTTTGTATATGCAATGCTCATTGAACTATTAAATTCTACTATATATCTGATATGTATCTATTACAAACCTAATATAAATCTGTTATAAGTCTAACATAAGTTTCATTGTATTTGCTATGCTCATTGAACAACTATATATCTCTATATATATATATATATATATATATATTACAAACCTAATATAAATGTGTTATAAGTCTAATATAAGTCTCTTTGTATTTTCAATACTCAATAAACTGTTATATATCTACTATATATCTGATATATATCTGTTACAAACCTAATAAAAATCTGTTAGAATTATAATATAAGTCTCTTTGTATTTGCAATGCTCATTGAACTGTTATGTATCTGATATATATCTGTTACAAACCTAATACAAATATGTTATAGGTCTAATATCCTTTTGTATTTGCAATGCTCATTGAACTGTTATATATCTAATATCTAATATATATATATATATATATATATATATATATATATATATAAATATGTTATAAGTCCCTTATAAGTCTAATATAAGTCTCTTTGTATTTGAAATACCCATTGAACTGATATATATATATATATATATATATATATATATATATATATATATATATATATATATATATTTGTTATAAGTCTTATATTAGATTTGTAATAGATATATATTAAGTTTGTAATAGAAATATATTAGGTTTATAATAGGTCGACAAATTTTTGGAAAAACTATATTACAATGGATAGTGTTTCGAAGATAAAAATGAGACGAACAAAAAACTCTAGAGCGGCATGTCAAAAAAATTAACGGTTTGAGAGATAAATGCAAAATAAGCCAAAAATTACAAAAAAACACCCAAAACACATGAACATTCATGAACGTATAAAGGTAAAAAAGGAAACTTAAAAAAGTTAGATATGATTTCATGGTTGGGTTGTTTTTGGTATTTATTTTGGACAAATGAGTTATGCTGAACAATTTCCCTAATTTATATATACAAGGGGCTCTTACAAAAAGAACCTATTTCATAAAATAATTTTGGTCAAATGTCATAAACAGAGAAAAATAATTACAAGGATATTGTACTTGCAAAATAATTCCGAACTTCCCCGTTAAGGTTCAAGTTTTTATTTTTTTAACATGTTTTGCATTTATTTATCAAACCGTTTATTTTTCGACACGCCGCTTCAGAGTTTTTTGTTCGTCTCCTTTTTTATCTTCGAAATGACATCCATTATGATAATTTTTTTCCAAATTTTTTTGTACTGTCAGATATCCAATTGATTTCTGATAGAAGTCCAATAGAACTCAGTAAATATAGAAGAACTTGGATTTAAAATACTATATAGATTTTTAATAGATCAAAATTTTAAAATAGACTTTTAAGATCGTCTCCTATTTTGTGTTGTCTATTATAACCTACGTAGTATCAACTCCTCTTTACTATTGCATAATGTATCCTCTTTAATTTGTTTAGATACCCGTTCAAGTTTGAACCTAATATTAATATATGAGAGAAAATACAATTAATTCAGAAACTTTCCCTCAAGTGAGAGGTTCAACGCATAATTATATATTTTTTGATTTAAGCTATATGAAATGCATCTTGTTTAAATGGAATATATTTATTGTTAACAAGATTATCTTACCATATAAAAATATTGAATTTTTTGTATAAATAGATGGTAGAAAAGCTATTACAGCTCTAAAAAAAAGCAATAAAAGTAGTCAAGTTAACAAAATTCTGAAGAGAAAATGAAGGTGACTAGTATTATTGTGATTGCAATGATGATAATGATAAGTCAAGAGGTTGTGGCACGTGAAATACAGTCTGAACATTCTGGTTTTAACATTGGTGATATAAGTACAAATACAGTGTGTTGCAATAAAGATGGTCCAAGTTGTTCATCAGATGGAGACTGCGTTGACTATTGTCAAGGTTGTGCAGGAGGTCGTGGCGGATTTTGCAAACATATTACCAATAAGAATTATTGTCACTGTTATTGTTGATCTTATATTCTAGTCGATTAAACAGTGTGTTTTGTAATAAACAAGTCCTTACTTATATAATAAAAATCACAATAATATTTTTATTACCTCAACAATTATTCATATTTGCCTTTGCTAATTTTATTCACAATTCAACTTTTATAAATTATAATTTACTTTAGATATCCAAATTCATATCTGAACTTTGATGAAAATTATTAACAATCATCAACACAATATATCATGTTAATTTTGATATAATCTTCAAGCAGTAGCTTTTGAAAAATATGTGCCTCCAAAAACTTCAATGCTATTTCCATTGAATTAAAATCTATAATACTAATTAATGTTCTTTGAATATATCTATATCATTATAAGAAAATGTGGTATTAGTGGAATAACAACCAATAAAAGTGTCACGTAAACACTCATGATGGTGTGGTGGTTTCTTATTGGAGAAAGTATATATACTATAAGCATATGCTAAAATTTACATTCTACTGATAGTTCATCGCAACAAAAAAAATTAGCAATTGAATGCTTGTATCTTAATGTTTTCTCTATTTATTATTACAATTTGTTTTGGGCGGAATTCTTTTATAAAAAACAGAAGACTTGTTGAAGAGAGACGGTCAATGTACTCAATGAGTACCTTAAAGAAAGGTTGCGACACTGATTACCGCGTCACACATGTCGGGATGGATTCAACAAAGGGTCGAGTTGGATGACAAGGTTCGTGGGGGATAAAGTGGTTTACGGGTTCCTATTTACTCCGCGCTCTTTAATGCGGTAGCTTTTGATTGTGGGAAACTAACTATGCAGAACTCCTCAAACAAAACAGATTAGACATTTGTATAATTAGTGAGAAATTTATGTTTTATGATTCCTGTCTCTTTACTACTTATTTTTATTTTCTGGTTCTCAATAAGATAAATGTGTTTGTTATGTTATCTCTGCCTCCAAAAATTTTAATGCTATTTTCATTTGAATTAAATCTTAAATGCTAATTAATGTGCTTGTATATACTATCTTATAGCTCACGATATGTTTAGTTGTTCATAATAAAAGGTAGCTATGTACAGTTATGAGTGTAATTTTCTAGTTCAAATTTCTAGAATGTGTTCGTATTACACTATATTCGATCGATAAAAGTGTCATGTAAGCACTATTATGGATGTTGTGGTGGTTTCTTATCGGAAAAAAGTAGACTATTATGAGCGTATGTTAAAATTGTGAATACATAAGATGCTCCATTTATGAGTCTAAGGCTGTAAATTATACTTATTTTTATTGTTTATATTGGATGCTGGTAATTGAGAGCTTAATTGCATATTTCAGGAATTTTGGTTGCTAACTTGGAATTTACAAGCACAAGTTGATTTTGGTGTGGTTTTGGAGCATTTAAAGCATTCTCGACAGCTATTTGTCTTTTGGTCGTAATTTCTTCATATGAAGTTGGATTGGAGTGATGCAAGATAATTTGGAAACCTTAGAAATAAATCTAAAATTTCGTGTCTAATAGTCATCTTCGTATTCAGGCTCTATCCTGACGAAAAGTGGCGTTGGAGTAATAGATCCTGTGAAGAGTTGTGTTCGGGATTGGATTCTATCACTTTTCAGCTTTATCTAATCAGGAAGTTCAAGACACCCGAAATAGTATAATCTGTTAGATATGATGTATGTCCTTAAGGTAATTAGGGCGATATATCTTAATTATGTATTAGTACGAATAATTTGTTTAATTAATAAAGACATTTAATCTTTTGTTTATGTCGATGTGTTCATATATTATGACTGGTTAAAATTTATTCATTGATATCTGTGTACAAAAGTCCTTGACATATCATAGCATGAACAGACACATCATAGTGGGACTATGTTTAGTGAGATATGCTTCATGTGTAATTATGATTATGTCTAAACTATCCCTAGTCATAGTTTCATCAAGAAAGGATATTGATGAAGCAGTAAGACTAGCATGTGGTCAACTTTCTTAGAATTGGTCCAAGCAGTTAATCTCCTAAAACTGAAAATGGTGCCTTAAGTTGATACATGGATATATCTGGTAGATATATTGGAGACTGCAATAAGATAAACACTTGGTAAATATATCATAGTGTTAGTGTTTATCTTTATGCAACAGCTTTGCGAATATCCTCATACTTGAGATACTAGTTGCCTTTTGTAGTACTATCGTTATACTTTGGGTCATACCTATTCACTCATTAATTTACCACGAGTGATTACGTGTATAGTGATGACAACATGTTGGTAAGCTATGTAATCGGAAAGAATCCATCGCTCCAGCTATACTTAAGAGTTGTACCTAGCCACTTGTTGAAGTGATGATTGCTACAAACTTCTAATCAAAGTATGTATTTGATAGAAATAGTTTCTAGTCAAACATATTATGGTAAAAGGAAATATACTTTGGTAACAAGTAAATAACTAGGATAGCTTGGAGCAACCTCGCTATTAGTGGGTTAACACTTTAACCGAATCCAATAAACCAGATGGTACTAATATTAAAGAATGGAAGGCGTTCATCGCATTGGGAAACTATTTTATTAACCAAGATTAAGTCATAAGCACAAATGATGTTCCGATTAATGGGGGATAGTGGACCCTTTCTAGAGGCGTACTATAGTCGTTTAAGGTGATCGAGTTCTAATTATGGTCTAGAACCTCGAGCCAATTGTTCTTATTGTTAAGCCTTAACAGCTCAATACTTCAGGATCCTATAAGGTCACACTCATTGGAATTTCATCGGACTGAGTAAAAAATTAATAGATTTAATCTATTACAAGAATATTAAATGTAGAATGGTTAGACCATTACCTGATTAGACTAGAGATTTTATTTTGATCGGTAACTAATTTATTAGGGTCATAAAATAAAATATAAATATTTGAAAAGGATTGAAAGGGAATTTTTTCGAATGGGTTGGACCCAGAAAATGTTGGACATTTGGACCGCGAATGGGTTGGGGGCCTCACGACACATTGCATCACAACGTGCGCGAAAGCCTGCACCACAGGCTCGCAACTGTCGCTGCATGCTGGGCTCGCCAGCATGAGATTCCTCATAAGCTAGGCTTTGTGAGAAATCTCGCAAGCCCGACTTGCAAGTGCACATCATGCCAAGCACGCTGTGCACGCGGGGCAACCTGTGAGTCAAACCCGCGTATGGGATATCGAAAAAGGGGGAGCCTTTTGTCTCCCCCAAGCCTATAAATAGGCTTCTCTACCCCCCCCTTTTCAACACACACCAAGTTCTCTTCTGAGTCTTGACTTGATCTTTCCCGAGTTGACTTAGAAGGACATTTTGAAGAGCCTCGAATTTATTGAGATACCTCTAGTTAATACTTTTAGGTGGATTTTGGAGTGGTCTAGCAGTTACTCAAAGCTCTGTAGTTCTTCATCTTGGAAGGTTTAGGTTAGTGGGGTTCGTGTGGATACGTATAGAGGCTATCCTACACTTGGAGGCTTGTGCAATGAGGTTCTGCCAAAGCACGCTTTAACTGGTAAGTTTTCTTTTTTAATTGTTAAGTCTTTTTCTTTGAGCATTTTTAGACTTAATAATTATGCTTAGGTTATTATATGCATGTTTAGTTTATTTTCTGCTTAGGTTATAGCTTAAAGTTATAACATGCTAGGTATAGAATATTTATGTTAGGATATAACTTAGAGTTATGGTATCCATAGCCTATGCATGATAACCTAGGTAGAGAATTTATTTAGTTAAGGCTTTAATTAATTATATGCAACGAGTAGGAGTTCCTAGGGACAAAGGTCAAATTTTGAAATTCCGCCATGCTTGTTATGTATGTTCAAACCGACTGTCAGTTCCCAACATTATCTAATTAGGATTATATGACTTTCCTTTCGTATTTATCTTTTATTTTTCAGATCTTAAATTTTCTTATTAGGTTAGTGTTGGTCCCTTAGCGTATAACTCAATGATTCAGAGAGGGGGTGATTGACTCAATTACTAACACTAGTACACTTTTTCGCGAGATTAATGATCTCCGCTTAGTTGGTCAGTTGGCTGACAGAAACTATGAAATCTTTAAAGAAGACCAATTTTATACTAGTTTGACAGCTTATGCGTACTCCAGTCCCAAGAGAGTGTTTTGTCTTTAATCTACTAAGTCAACTCATTTACCCTAGGCAAAGAAGACTTTCACAAAATCCCCAATTACAATAATTACCCTCCTTACTATAATCGCTCACCAGCTGAGTAGAATACCCTCTTCTACCTAGCAAACTTAAACTTCTAATAAAGATGCAGGATTCAACTTATAGAAACATTGATCCTATTACAAATAACAGATATTACAAATGAGAGTTTTATACTACTCTCTCTCTTTCTCAATGAAGAAGAATATGGCTGAGTAGTAGCTTCTTTTGATTGAATTTCTTTAATGATGTGATTTGAACAAAGTTTTAACTTATTAGGAATTCCAGGTGTATTCACCAAGTTCTAACGCTTGCCTTCTTGCTTCTTTTATAGTGCGAAGCTCGAAATAGCTGTTGAACTTGAATCGACATCTTTTGTAAATCGCCAGCTCAACTATTCACCCATTGCTTCTTTAAATCGATCTGTTAGGAGATAGAATCACAATGAAGTGAGATAGAAGTCAATCCATTGTGAGAGGAATTGAATCCATGCTGGAAATTTGAATTTCTTGTCTACTTGATGCCGGAATCTGTCAGAGAGACTTGGCACTGCTTGCGCTACGTGTCACTTTCCTATTCCTTTTGGTACTCTAACGCAATTGTAGATGCGCGTGATGGTAGGAGAAATGTGATGCATTTGATCCGTTTGACTTTGAATTCTTACAGCTTTTCTCTAGATAAAATTTGTTATGTAGAGCTACAATTGTGCTTTGTCACGACATTATTTCTTTTTGTCTTTATCAGTGGCGTGTATCCGTAATTTTTGTAAAAGGTTAGACAACAAGAATATTCTATTTTGCTTTAAATATAAAGGTCAACGCACATATGACAATAATTTTACGCAGCTAAAGATATGATAAATAAGCACCACTGATATATCTCCTAAATAACATCAGCTGAGTGAACAGTACTCAGTCTAAAGACATTAAGTAACCATTCACACAAGACACACTATGCTAAGTCGTAGAACTAAGGCAACCAAAACAATTAACCCTAACCTTGAGTCAATTTAATAAGCTAAACAACTTAGTCTAACTGATCTAACATCATTATTGATTTAATTAACTTAACTGAGCTAAATTAACATGATCAAAAAATTTGAGCACTACTGAGTCAGCTCCACTGAGTCAGTACAACTTGTGTTGGGCTTGATTAATGAAATCTAGCTGAGTGAGAAATTAAATCAGTAAGTTATTTAGCGTTAGGTTACCTCAGAGTAGATGCAGACTCCCCTATGGTTCAACATCATTTAACTCAGAGTGAATGCTAACTTCCCCCATAGTGTTTAGCTTCATCTTAGGTCAGCACTCATAAACACTTCTCATAGTTTCCTGAAAGGCCAGCGATAAATATAGCAGCTAAAGCATAAGAAGTTAAGAAGATCTTAACTTAGAATAGAATAAGTAATCTTTAAATGTAACTTAGCTATAGATCAACAATAAATTAATTTGTACTAAGTTTATAATGAATGCACATAGATTAATGAATGCACATAGATTAATTTGTACTAAGTTTATAATGAATGCACATAGATTAAAAAATTTCTATTCTAAAATGATCCAGGTAGAGGAGGTCCTTTGAGTGTGAAGCTCTTCTCTCATATTCTTTCTATTCCCATCTTGTCTGCTACTTTGGCAATGTCTTAATCATAGGATTCTTTCCCTTCTTCTGCCTGATCTCTTGATACTACTTTTCTAGTTGACCAAGCTCTCTTAAAATCTAGAAAGAGGGTTCAACAATCTTCTTAGCTCATTCTTTTTCTTGGCCCTCCCTCTTCTCTCACTCCTTCTATCCCACTGCTATTGACCCAAGAATGACCTCTATTGCTTGGTCAAATGACTGTAGTGATTGCTCTAAGGCAGTGAGGTCGCCAAAGATGTTTGCTTCAAAGTGCTTCACCTGACTCGCACAGATCACATCCAAAACAAAATCTTCTCTCTCAAGAAAGACAGCAGTGTTGGTCCCTATGATTATGTTAATAAGGTCAGAGGGGGGGGGGGGGTGAATGACCTTTTTCGTAGAAATACTAGACTTTTGAAAAGTCTTGTGTAGCCTATTTGAATGTTTCAAATGTTTCAAATGCAGATGATGCAAGTAATGTAAATTACGATAAATTAAAGACAGAGTAAGAAAAATTCAAACACAAGAGATTTATAATGGTCTGGCCCCGCCTATATGCAGTCCCCAAAGGTTCCTTCCTTTGAGCTTTTCTACTAGTGTGATTTCTTTCCAACTGGCAGAAATTAAGCCTTACAGTTTGTCTCCGGATGGTACCCCCTTTCGGATGTAGGATATACCACTAGAAGTACCAACTCCTAGCTGAGTCCTCTTTTCTTTAGCAGGATATACCACTTAAATCTCTACCCAAACCTAAGTTAATTCCTATAGAGAGTTCCACTTAAAGCACCAACTCTAAGCTAGATCCTAATCTCAATACTCACCCAAGTATGAGATATTACAATTTGTTTTTCTTAAAAGATTTTGGTTTTTGGAAATCCACAAGTTTATAGTTCACTCGGAATCCTTACAAAATGATTTAGACATGTTTGATTCTTAGAGTGATGTATTTTCTGATTGCTTTAGCGAGTTCTTTTGATAATTACTTTTCTCAAATCAACTAACACCTTCTCAACTTGTACAGCTTCCCTTTTATAGGCTACCATCATAAATGTAGCCGTTGTGGGTTGGTAAGCTGTAATTAATCTTCACCATTGATCAGGTAAAATGTGGAGCTTCCGGAGCCGTTGATCAATCCGTTAGATAGAGATTTTGACCCATTTTAATCCTTGGGATAGAGGCTCAAAAGTTGTCAATGATTATTTTCTTTGGATTTTAGTGATACACTACACTGGTAGCTTTTTGATGTGAGCACCACGCGCCTTCTTATTGGTCTATGTGAAAAAGGTTTTTGCCTTTTTCTCTATCCGATGTCAGTCCTTTGTCGATTTTCTGAAAAGTGCTAGCTGTCAATTTTGTCTTTCTTTAGGGAAAAGGATCTTTGACTTAGAGACCAAAAGAATGGAGGGAATGGAATTTTGAATTATTCCCTTTGTATGAAATATTAAATCTTCCGGATGGCTTCAGACTTAATATATCCGGATTTGCCTTCTTTCGGCTGCTTCTGCATTCAGTTCTTTCGAAAGCTATTTTGGGCAGTTTAAAGTTTGTTTCCTTTCCAAAATTTAACGGATGCTTCCATTTATGCTTAGGTGATTGTCTTCACTTATCTTGGACTTCTGATGTCTTGAATATATGTTCGGATGTAGAGACTTAGATCCTTTTACTCTTAGGTGTTTTATTTACTTTAAACCTAATCCGGTTTATTTTGTGATCCGGATCATTGTTTCTCAACAACCTCCCCCATTTGATGGAAACAAAAACCTAAGATAACTAAGCATAAGGAAGGGAGTTTATATGAGCTAAGTATGATTCTTGATACTTAGTCATTTACAAATTTTACTCCCCCATAATCTAAGCATCCTACTCCCCTAATATTTTTACATTTTTGGCTTCTATATTTTTGAAGTACAATAACAGATTATACTTAGAAGCATTTTTATGTAAATGTGTTTCACTATATATATACTTCTGCTGTTAACAATGGTTAACATCAATGAAGTTCAGGATTACAAATAGAGAGTACATATAAGTGAAAATTGTCAAAGCTAGCTATTACAAGATTTTTACATGATATCAATAGCTAACTACACATTTACCTATCTATCTATTTCCATATCCTCTCCTCCTTTGCTGGTTGTGCTCTTCTTCCCCTTATTGTTTTCATCTGATTGGGGGTCGATCAACATATATGAACGCTTGTCCCAGCTCTTCTACCATGCTTCTGAGTAGATAGAATAGTCTACATTTCCTTGCGAGCGCTTCTCAAATATGGTTTCAACAGTGGCCGAAGGAGTTGATGGGGCTTGAGAAAAGCCCGAAGCTCTTTGTAAGATTTTGTCATGTCTGAAATCATCCGTAGTGCATGAGCTTGATCATCTTTATCAAAATAAGGAAACATGCACTTAAGAAGAGTTAGCATACACTTATACCTAAAAAAGCCAATGTTGTCTATGTGTTTTACAAGATCATTAACAACTGGAATGACAAGGCTATCTAGGGTTGAGGGGGAGGATTCAGATGAGGAGAGTGATAGATTAGCCATGCTTGACTTTAAAGATTCAATATTATGGTAGATATCTCTCTAGACATTATGGATACTGGTGTTAAGTGTAGTAAGATCCTTGTGAAAAGCCTCTTGAAGAGCTTTAATCAAGTCATTTGTTCCGGCGGAGTGGCTTCCACTGTCCTCACTTATCTCATCCACCTGCTTCTTTAATAAATTTGAAAGATCCTCATCAAGGAAATTTGTGAGCATTTCTTGTGTAACTTGATGCCCTTCATTTTGCAGGTTAAGTGCAGAAGCAATATCCTTTTCTCCTTTTGTAACTATTTCCAGAATGAATTTTATCAAGCTTTCAAACTTATTGTCAATGTACTCCTTAAGTTCTGTGGATAGATCAATGGAAGAAGAAGTGATCTTATCTATGATTGTGGCATAGTTATTTATGGCCACAATATTGGCTTGATCAACAGATCTATTGGCTCCGGCTATGCTTGTGTTTATTTGCTCAAGAATTACTTTTACCTTGGCAAGAGAGACTTCTGCTACCAGATCAACACTGGGAAAGTCTTCTACCTTTCCTTCTATCTTTTTGACACTGCCCTTGATCTCTCTTATGCCATTCTATAGGTCCGGAGAAGCAGATTGTTCATTGAGTTACTTCTCAACGGATTTGAGAGTGGTTATTACATCCTGAAGGGCTTTTATAATCTTATCTTCTCTGAGCCCTTCCAGAGTAGCCTCTTTAATTAGCCTCAAAGCCACCCTCAACTTTTCTCTTTTAGCTGGATGAGGGTTCTAAGTTCTTGGCTTGTTCAGATGTCCAGATGAGGAAGTTAAGGTTTCTCCAGGGCTGGAACTGCTTTCGGATGATTTTTGATTTCTGCTCTTTTCTTTGCTAGACTCTTCAAAACTGGATTCATCCTTTTGCTCTCCCTTATTTTCTTCCAACCGTTCCCCCGGATCGGCCTGGCCCCTTGAGTCTACTCTAGGAGTGTGCTCTTGGGAACCCAGACCAAGTCCCTCCTCTGAAATGTGTCTTTTGGGCTGGACTCATCATCCTTAGATATACTTGGAGTATGTGTATCCAAGTTGTCCTTATGTTTAGCTGCTATTTCTTCAACAATGGTAGAGGAATTTGCATTTAAATCGAATGAGACAGTGTCAGGAATTACCTCATTTATTTGTGTTTGATCCTGAGATGTTGCTTCCTCTCTTGTTTCTTCATTAGCTTCCACCTCAACCCCCGGATGATTGGTAATATCCTCAGTCACCCCTCCAATGCCGTTTCAGGACTTTGCAGCTCCACTACTTTTGGATTGACATTCAGCAAGTTATCAGGAAGAGGCCTAGATCTAACTTGGAAGTTTAATAGGTCCTCATCTTAGTATTTGGCTTCTTTAAGAAGCCCTAGATCCTTTGAGGATAGAAGGATTAGTGGGCTATTTGACTTTGCTACACCGGATGAGCCTCCGGGTCCTTCTTTGGTCAATAGATTGATCTATTGATTATCTTGTACCGTAGACATCATTTCATCAAATTGAGGATCCTCAGGAAATATATTATCTTCAGGTGCTGGCCTTTGGGTGAAAAGGACAATTTCCTTTCCTTTCCCTGATTCAACTAGAGTGGTGATTTTGGGAGTTAGTTCCCTGATGGTTATACCGGCAGTAGGTTTCTAGATTGGGAGTTTAGCACTTGCTTTCTCTGCCTTCAAGGCTTTTGTGAATGTTAATCCCCTCTTCCGGAGTTGCTTTTTAGGGGCAAGTTCCCCATCTCTTGTCTCTTCACTATCAGACTCATGTTCCTCTATTAGCATATCTCTTAAGTTTCTTTTTTGCCCCTTTTTATACCCTTCTCAAATTGCAGCAGCAGCTACTACAATAGTTTCTCTTACTTCTAGCTCACATACTGGTTTCTTCAGTTTATTAGCAGCTTTAATCAGTCTTCCTCGTGGCTTAGGCTTTGCAGGGATTTTCTTTAATAGTTGAGTGAGGGTTTGGGTATCCTCATCAACTTCCTCTGCCGAAACCAAGGCAAGTTCCTTCTGTGCCTTTGGCTTGGTGGTTCTTGCTTTCTTAGGAATCGGAGCTACTTCCATTGGATCCACAGCCTTTCTAGCCCTTGCCTTCTTTTCATCCCTCAGCTTTTTGGCTTTCTCCTCAATTTAGGTCTCCCAAAAGCTCAGCTTCTTGAAATTCTTTTCTAGAATTTCCTTTTCGGTTACAGACTGGAGTCCAGTTAAATTTACTTTATTGGCAAGAAGGATCCTGGTGATCAGGGTGCCATAAGAGTTCTTGTGTTGCCTGAGATAATGGATGAGTAGCACAGGCATATTGACTACCCTGCTTTCCACCCAATATTGAAGCATGCAGTGTTGAAAGGCTAACACTGTGGTGAGGGATCCCTTCTTGATTAAGACCAATTTAGCAAGAGCATGTTGGAGGAATCTTTGTACCTCTGGAAAGTAGATGGAGAATTTATCTCCAAAGTAGTTTGTATGCCGCCACATCTTTGAGTCATACTTGACATGCTATTCATCCCCATCACTTCGCAGTTGAACGCAGTCATTTTTCATGTTGAGATGTTTCTCAAAGAATTCTGGAGTGACAGTTATGCCTTTTCCTTAAACCTCGGTTCTCAAAGCGTCAAAGAAGGAGTGGACTATGAGATTTTCATAGAATTCCCTTACCAAATCTGGGTAGGTTGGACAGTTGATCTTGAGGAAATCGGTCAGGTGCTGATCTTCAATCAATTTGGAATTTGGTTCAGTCTCAAATAAGAAATTATCGCCCAAGAAATCTATGGGGGTAACAAAATCATTGGTTTTGAGTTTTAGGGGTTTGAAATCCTCATCTTTTAGATCTAACTCCGTAAAGACGTTTTGAGTAGGAAGCATTTTAGGTCCTTCGTTTGTCATGATGGCAGCCATTTGAGAGAGTTTGAAGGAGTTTAGGGTTTGGAGTTTAATTTTAGTAGAGTAATAGTAAATAAGTTGCTCGGATGAAGAAGAAGAGGAGTTTTGAAGGGTTTATATAGATATTGCAAAGTGTGGATATTTTGGTAATTCGGATGCCGTCAATATGGCTAGATTGATGACATGGCAGACTGAATTTTGGAAAGAGGTGAATTCCGCTAAACCGAAGAATGGGAACGGTTTATTTTGAATTCCAGCTGTTGGATTTACCGTGCATGTAACCCCCAATAAATGATTAAAATTCAAGATGGGAACAGTTACTTTTCAGTGCTTTTATTGCCATGTGTCCTTTTTATCTGCTGATGTGGCAGTATTTCTTCCAGAGTGGAGTTTTCTTCAATTCTTCCGGATTCCTTATTTTGCCAAAAATCTAAGTTAGTCTTGAATTATCTTTCGGATTTTTCTCAAATTGGATTAGACATTCTAATTGATTCCCTTAGCTTGCCAAATTGATCTTTACTTAATGACTTAGTAAAGATGTCTGCCCTTTGCTCATTGGTTGGAATACATACCAAAGCAACATCCTTCTTCATCACATGATCTCGGAGGAAATGATGCCTTATGTTGACATGCTTCATCCTTCTATGGAGTACTAGATTCTTCAACACATCAATGGCACTTTTGATGTCACACATAACATCCACACATCCGGATTGAACTCTATAATCTTGTAGTTGTTGCTTGATCCAAAGGAGTTGAGCCACACAACTTCCAGCTGCCATGTATTCTTCTTCTGTAGCGGATAATGCAACTGAAGTTTGCTTCTTGCTATACCATAATACCAAGCAATTTCCCAAGAAGTGACAGCCTCTGAATGTACTCTTCTTCTCAAGAGTATCTCTGCCATAATCTGCATCAGTGAAGCCTTAGAGTGTGAAATCTCCATTACTAGGATACAATAACCCAACTTCAATGGTTCTTAGGAGGTATCTAAGGATCCTTTTAACTACCTTCAGATGTGAATCCTTAGGATTGGATTGATACCTTACACAGTAGTAGACTGCATAGTGTATGTCAGGCCTGCTAGTTATGAAGTATAGGAGTGATCCAATCATTCCTCTATATAGCTTCTGATCAACCTCTTCTCCTTCACAATCCTTGGATAGGACTGTATCTGATCCTATTAGAGTGGACATTGGTTTGCTCTTGTCCATTTCAAATTTCTTCAATATCTCCTTGGTATATTTGGATTGATCAATGAAAATCCCATCTGGACTTTGCTTGATTTGTAAGCCAAGGAAGAAATTGAGTTCTCCCATTATGGACATCTCAAATTCCTTCTACATTTGAGAGCTAAATTCCTCACACATCTTTTCATCTGTTGCTCCAAAGATAATGTCCACACATATTTGTACTAGAATGATGTCATCTTTCCTTTTCTTGATGAAAAGAGTTGTATCTTCTTTTCCCCGAATATATCCCTTGGATATGAGGAATATAGTGAGTCTTTCATACCAGGCTCTTGGTGCTTGTTTTAATCTATAGAGGGCCTTCTTCAGTTTGTACACATGATCCAGATGCTTTGAGTCTTCAAATCCAGGAGGCTGCTTCACATAGACTTCTTCCTGGATTATTCCATTAAGGAATGCACTTTTGACATCCATTTGGAATAATGTGAATCCTATGAATGATGCAAAAGCACGTAGAATCCGAATCGCCTCCAGTCGTGCTACAGGGGCAAATGTTTCTTCAAAGTCAATCCCTTCCTATTGATTGTAGCCTTGGGCAACCAATCTTGCTTTATTTCTCATTACTACTCTATATTCATCTAGCTTGTTCCAGAATACCCATTTGGTGCTAATGATTGACTTTCCCTTTAGAGGTGCCGCTAGATCCCACATATCATACCTGGTGAATTGATCTAGTTCTTCTTGCATTGCCATCATCCAGCTTTCATCTCCTTCAGCATCTTAAAATTTCTTTGGCTCAATGAGAGAGATAAAAGCAGCATGGCTCATCATCCTGTTGAGTTGTCCTCTAGTCCTGACTGGATTTTGGACATCATCCAAAATAGCTTCTACTAGATGATTTCTATGAGTCCAGATTTCCCTTTGTAAGCCTTAATGTTAAACTAGAACTTGTTCCACTTCAGCCTCAGATTTCTTACCTTGATCATCATTGAAGTTTATCTTATATGGATTGAAATTAACTTATTGTACTTCTGGATCAAAAGATATTCCTTCATCCTCTTCTCTGTACTTCTTGATTTAGAAGGAATCATAAGCTTGCCTTTCCTTCTTTTCTCCAGAGTTTTCAGCTTCTGGAACTGGATCTTCTGGAGTGGAGCTTTTCTTACCTGCATGGTTAGTCTCATCAAAATCTATATGTATAGACTCTACTATAGTTTGGGTTTGTTTGTTAAAGACTCTGTAAGCCTTACTATATGTTGAGTAGCCAAGGAAAATTGCTTCATCAGACTTAGGATCAAATTTTCCTAGTTGCTCTCTATCATTTAGGATGTAGCACTTACATCCAAATGTTTTGAAGTACCCAATTTTGGGTTTTCTTCCCTTCCAGATTTCGTAGAGGGTCTTTTCTAAGGTCTTTCTAATGAGAGGTCTATTTAAAATATAGCATACTGTGTTTACGGCCTCTCTCCAGAAATATTTTAGCAAACAATTCTCACTTAGTATTGTTCTAGCCATCTTAACTATAATCCTGTTCTTTCTCTCAACAACTCCATTTTGTTGAGGGGTGTGAGGGGTAGAGAAGTTATGTTTAATGCCCTTGGAGTCACAAAATTTAGTAAAGTGCTTATTTTTGAACTCACCACCATTATTACTCCGGATGCATGCAATACTTATGCCCTTTCTACTTCTATCCAGATGAATGTTTTTGAGAATTGGTCGAAAGTTTCATCTTTGCTTGATAGCAAGAGAACCAAGGTATAGTGAGATTAATCATCAACAATGACCTTGATGTATTCTCTTCTACCTAAACTCAATGGCTTGATTGGACTAAAGAGATGAATATGCAAGAGCTCTAGTACTCTTTTGGAAGGAATATAGGAGATGGAAGGGAAACTTTTCTTATGCTGTTTACCTAGTTGACATGTAGTGCATAGATGATCCTTATCAAAAGAAACCTTAGGCAAACCCACTACTAGTTCATTTTTGGCTAGTTCGGACAGGAGGTTCATGCTAACATGTCCCAAACTCCGGTGCCATAGCCATGATTCTTATTCTTTAGACACCAAGCAGATATTCTTTTTCTCTTTTTTAATGTTAACAGAATAGACATTATTTACTCTAGATGCATAAAGAATGAGTTGATTAGACTTACTATCATAGATTGAGCAGCCTCCGGAATCAAAGGTGGCTTTTCTTCCTTTATCATATAGTTGAGCTACACTTAGTAAGTTGAACTTTAGTCCATCAACCAGTGAGACATGTTATATCTTTAATTCAGATCCAATTGTTCCATATCCAATGCTCTATCCTTTTTTATTGTCTCCAAAGGTTACTTTGCCTCCCTTCTTCCGGGTCTCTCATCACCTGTCTTGTGCCTTGAGCATCCACTATCAATATACCAAGTGTGTTGATCTATTATGGATCTAAGGCATACCTGCAAAATAGATCAAGTGGGTTTGGGTACGCAATCAGATTTGGGTCCTCTCGGGTTATCAACCATTTCAGGCTAAGGATTAACATCATAATAACCTTTTTTAAATCTATATAATTTAGTAATATGATTGTTTCTCCTATAAAACTTGCACCCTGATATGGGTTTGTTCTGCTTCTGCTTCTTTTCGATCTTTTCAAGATCCTCTTTCCCATAGTTTCCCTTATATCCAGCTTCCTGCATACCTGTAGATGGTCTGGTATGGATTTGAAAGCTGGTTGGGGGTGTAACTTCTACTGCATAATTCCTTCTTTATTTATTGGGTTGCTGAGTGTACACTTCCCTAGCCTTCCCTTTTTGTGTAGCAGTGTATCTTTGAGCTTGAGATTGTCTTTTAACCTCCTTCTCCTTCTGATTGGTAGGCTTTGGAGTTTTCTTGGCAGCCCGCTTTGTACTTCCTCTTAGTTGTGAGGAACCGAATCTCCTTCCGGATGCTTCCTTCATCAGAGTTAGCTCCCTATCTAACCCTATCAAGTTAGCACTGAAGATCTGAACTTGACTTTTCAATAAGTTTTCCTCCACCACATCCATATGGTTGGTGGTTCTCATCTGGTTAATATCTTGTGACATGGCCTCAGCATCTTTAGCCAATTCTAGAATTTGTCTTTGTATGGATTTTATGGCTTTGGTGTTCTTTCTTACATTGTGGATCACCGCCTTTAAAGCTCTAGCAAGATCAATGTTAGAAACAGAATTAGAATGAGAGGTTACCTCAGTGTTTGCTGATTCTGATTCTGAATTCTCAATTTGCTTGGTATCTTGCTTGGATGTTTTTCTTCCGAATTGCTCTGCTTCTGGATCAGTTAGTGCCATGAATGCATAGTGAGCAGTCTCTTCCTCTTCAGTTGAAGATGAGCTACTGCTTTTTTCACTATTACTCTATGTGGCCACCATAGCTTTCTTCTTATACTTCTTTTCCCTCAGCTTTGGACATTTGGTTTTGAAGTGCCCTTTTTCTCCGCATTTGAAGTAGGCAGCTTCCCTCTTCGAATCTTTCTTTTCTTCTAGAGCCTTTCTTGGCTTATCCCTTCCTGAGGTGCCTTCCTTAGGCCTTCTTGATTCAAATCTTCTTGATCTTCTTTTGTCCTTTTCCTTCAGGAATTTATCAAAGTACTTGGCTAGTATAACTATATCTTCTTCACTATACTTTGAGTCTTTTGGCTATTTTTCTGATCCAGAAGAGGCTGATCCGGCAGAGTCTGCTTTAAGAGCAATGGCCTTCTTATTTTCTTTCAGCCTTCTTTCTTGCTATCTATATCTCTCCAGGGACAATTCTTGAGTCAAGATATTACCAATGAGTTCATCATAACTATAGAAGTTTAAGTCATGAGCCTCCTCAATGGCAGTCTTCTTGTTGCCCATTCCTTAGTTAGACTCCGGAGGATTTTCTTGACCATGTCAACTTCTGAGATTTCCTTCCCCAACCTCTTTAATTCATTTACTAGATTGATGTATCTAGTATTCATGCTACCGATGGATTCTTTAGGCTCCATCTTGAAGGATTCAAGCTTTTGTTGTAGTAGATCGATTTTGGCTTCTTTGACCTTATTTGTTCCTTCATAGGTCACTTTCAGCTTCTGCCATATCTCTTGTATAGTTTCACATCGGAATATCTTGTTAAATTCAGCTGCACTAAGAGCACAATGAAGTATGTTAATAGCATTTGCATTTTCCTGCAATCTTTTATAATCATTCTCATCCCATAAGCTCGAGGGGTTAGGGGTAGTTAAACCATCTACCTCATGAGTAGGCTCATATGAACCATCTTTAATGGCTATCCATGCCATCATGCTTTGAGCCTGAATGAAATTCTTCATCCAGTTTTTCCAAAACGTATAGTATTCACCGGTGAAGAGTGGAGGTCGGGTAATAGACATACCCTCCAGAAGGAGCTATAAATTTTGGAAACTCATTTCAATTCTTAAATCAAAATATATGGACCTTTAGCTCAAGACTATTAGATCTCTGATTTGAGCACTTGCTCTGATACCACTTGTTGGTCCCTATGCTTATGTTAATAAGGTCAGAGGGGGGGGGGGTTGAATGACCTTTTTTGCAGAAATAACAGACTTTTGAAAAGTCTTGTGTAGCCTATTTGAATGTTCCAGATATTTTGGATGCGGATGATGAAAGTAATGTAAATTGCGATAAATTTAAGACAGAGTAAGAAAAATTGAAACACAAGAGATTTATACTGGTTCGGCCCCGCCTACATGCAGTCCCCAAAGGTTCCTTCATTTGAGCTTTTCCACTAGTGTGATTTCTTTCCAACTGGCAGAAATCAAGCCTTACAGTTTATCTCTGGATGGTACCCCCTTCCAGATGCAGGATATACCACTAGAAGCGCCAACTCCTAGCTGAGTCCTCTTGTCTTTAGCAGGATATACCACATAGATCTTTACCCAAACCTAAGTTGATTCCTATAGAGAGTTCTACTTAAAGCACCAACTCTAAGCTAGATCCCAATCTCAATACTCACCCAAGTATGAGATATTACAATTTGTTTTTCTTACAAGATTTTGGTTTTTGGAAATCCTCAAGTTTATAGTTCACTTGGGAATCCTTACAAACTGATTTAGAAATGTTTGATTCTTGGAGTGATGTATTTTCTAATTGTTTTAGTGAGTTCTCTTGTTAATTGCTTTTTTCAAATCAACCAGCACCTTCTCAACTTGTGAAGCTTCCTTTTATAGGCTTCTTTAATAAATGTAGCCATTGGTAAGCTATAATTAATCGTCACCGTTGATCAGGTAAAATATGGAGCTTTTGGAGCCGTTGATCAATCTGTTAGATAGAGATTTTGACCCATTTAAATCCTTGGGATTGAGGTTGTAAAGTTGTCAGTGATTGTTTTCTTTGGATTTTAGTGATACACCAACTTTTACACCAGTAGCTTTTTTATGTGAGTACCACACGCCTTCTTATTGGTCTAGGTGAAAAAGGTTGTTGCCTTTTTCTTTATCCGGTGTCAGTCCTTTGTCCTTTTTTTTGAAAAGTGCTAGCTGTCAATTTTGTCTTTCTTTAGGGGAAAGGATCTTTGACTTGGAGACCAAAAGAATGGAGGGAATGGAATTTTGAATTATTCCCTTTGTCTGAAATATTAAATCTTTCGGATGGCTTCAGACTTAATATATCCGGATTTGCCTTCTTCCCGATGCTTCTGCAATCAGTTCTTCTGGATGCTGTTTTGGGCGGTTCAAAGTTTGTTTCCTTTCCAAAATTTAACCGGATGCTTCCATTTATGCTTAGGTGATTGTCTTCACTTATCTTGGACTTCTGATGTCTTGAATAAATGTCCGAATGTAGTGACTTAGATCCTTTTACACTTAGATGTTTTGTTTACTTCAAACCTAATTCGGTTTGTTTTGTGATCCGGATCATTGTTTCTCAACAAGCAGTGTAAAAATTACTATAGATTGAGATTGATTCACTTTGAATTGTGTGTTGAGTTCTTCCTTTGAGATCTGGATTAGATTAGACAACACACGCTCTTGATTATTCTCCCTTAGCATCTTCTCAAACGTAGAGGAATTTCTCACATTTTTTAAAGACTTGATTATAAATGAGGTCTATTGCTTGTCCAACATTGGTTAGATCAGAATGAGTAGCCTTGATTAGATCCTTAATAAAGTTTAGCTTCTTGAGTAGTGGTGGCTCTTGCTCTGCCTTTATCATGATAATGTCACTAGAGAATGTATCTAAGATATTCATCCTTCTCAAAGCCTGTAAAATCCCATCCTCCGTGACCTATACTTCCTCAAGAATCTCATCCTTCACATGACTGAGTTATTTTGAGTTGCCTTGATTTTGCTTTACAACAGTTGTAAGCTTTTCAACTACTTGGATTAGCTTCCTTAGCTTATCTGAGTTGCCCTCATTCTCCTTGTTCAAGATTGAGTACCCATTTAGCACAGCCTGAAGACTAAGAAGAATGAGGTTGAATTTATCAATGAGCGTATCCCTCATTTCTTCCTCAGATTTCTTGATCTTATTTTGTTCTTGGCCAATGAACATGATGATCTCTTTTAGCTCCTTCACTTCTAATCCCAATATCTCAGCTTTCCTCCCTACAACAATCAGATATGGCGACAACTTATTAATAATAGCTCTTTTTAAAGAATAGGTTGTTGGAAATCCTTGCATTAAATTCTTCAGCTTCTCCACATCATCAAACATCCCTTGCACTAGCTCCTTAGCCCTTGCAATCTTCCTCAATATATCCTCGGACAATAATGAGTTGACAATAGCAGCATCAACCTCATTATCTATTTTAGGCGCCGGATACCTCTCTCTCCCCAGCTATCTAATTCATTCAATGAAAGTAGCATTTGGATTTGGATGGGGTGAGGTTGTTGTGGTTCAGCAGTGGGAATCTCTTTGATGGTTGGACCCTTGCGTGGTCCTTCTAAGAGAAAGGGGTTTTAAGATAATGGTTTAACTTGTGATAAAAGTGGGATTGGGTCAGTGTTGTTTGGGGTTTGTTTAGAATGTGAGGGTGGTGATGGTGGTGAAGAAATGATTAATGATTTGACAGAGATAGGTTAAGGTGAGAGAGGTGTTTGGGTTGAAGAGGGTGGAATTCTCCTACTTCTCCTCAGCTTATTCTTTAACACCTTTAACATTCGACTCAATGGACTGAGTTTCTAAAACTTGCTCATCCAACTGAGCTGTCCGCTCTTCCTTCTCAATTTCCTCCTCAACTTCTTCCTCTTTATTCTCCAAGTCACCTTCTTCCTCATAAAAAAACCACCTTCATTTTCTTAGACAGCCTTCTCTTCTTCTCCCTTTCTCTTCCTTGTTAGTAGCTATTCCATCAGTCTGCTCTTTTTCATCATTATTCACTTTAAAATTGACAGAGTTAGTAGCATCTCCTTCTCTATCATATTGTTCTTCTCCTTCAATCTCTTTAATTGCTTCAATAATACCCACAATTATCCCTGAGTAAGTCTCCTCTTCATCTTTCTCAGCATCCTTCTTCATTGCAGCAGCTTCATCAGCTTTAGCTTGGGCAACTGTTACCTCATTACGTTCCCTTATAGCAACAACCTCAGAATTGATTTTCTCAACTATCCTCTTAGCTTCTGTAGCTTTCACTGTCTCAGCTTTATTGAGGTCTTTGGTAGCTTCTGTCATCTTTTTCACAGCTAATTTCTTCCTTGGCTAACCAACTGTAGGCACAGACACTGATGTAGCCATCTATCCTTCTCCTTCGTTAGTTTGCTTCCCAGTTTTTGCTTCAGGAACCTTTCTCTTCCTCATCATTATAAAGGGAACATCCTCCTTATGATCTCTACTAAAGTAGCAGCCTCTTCCTCGATCTCTTGAGGAGATGGTTTCCTCTCAATCACAGCAGGTGCCTTTCTCTGAGTCCTTTCCCTCTCAGCAATAGGAACCTTAGATGGCTTCTTTCCTTTCTTAGGCTCTTTCTTAGCCTCACCTTTTGCTGAGATCTGACTAGCCCTAGCCAGTGCCTTTGCCACTATACTTGCAAGCTCTTGATCCGCATCTTGTGGCTTTACTGGCTTTAAAGAAATAGTAGCCTTGGATCCCAACACTCTCTTCTCTCCAGGCTTAAGCTTCTGGCATTTGGTGGTAGGTTCATCATAATGTAGCCCATAGAAATGAGCATTAGTGTGTATCTTTGATCGGATTACATTGTACTCTATTCCTTGCTGAATAGTGTACCCCTCTAAGTCAAGCTCATAGGCTTGGTAGATCTCCATGGTAAGATGCTCGTAAACCATGTGTCTAGACGCCTTCATCAGCCTGCAAAAAATAGATACAAGCCAGTTGACATGCATTCCCCATGTCATAGCATATACAAACACTCTCTTGAACTTAGAGTAGATGCTGATAGATCTAGTCTTAGGAATGAGAATCTTGGTTAGAAGCTCATGTGATTGCTTGCCCTTTTTGGTGAAGTTTGATGCAACTAGCTCACCATATTTGTAGTCAGTGGGGACTTCATAATCTACTAAAACAACTATGTGTTCTTCATCTCTGGCGATTCTCTACTGGAACAACTATTTTTTGTGACAACTTTAATTATAATCGAAAAGAAAACATTGTCATCGCAAATAAGCTTCTTATAACAAATAATACACCAAAATGAACTAAAAGTACATGACAACATAAAAAATTCATCACACAAAAATTAATTTATGACAACAAACAGATATTACATTTTTTTGTGACTAACAATTTACTTGTCACATTATTTTTATTCGTTACACCTTTTTTTGTAACTAAAAAGAAAACAACTTATCACAAATAATATTGTTGTCACGTATTAAATAATAAATTATTCTAAAATTACATGACAACTTACAAATGTCGTCAAGTTATTTGTGATAATAATTGATGTCACAAAAAGTTTCAAAGTTATCACACAAGTCTATATGTGACAAGAATAGTCGTCACTAATAACTCCGTAACAGATAATATTTCCAACTGTGTTGTAACAAAAATTGCAATTTTTGTGACAATAATTCTATTGTCACATAAAATTGCTTGTCACAAAAAACTGAATTGTCACGTAGTTTACAACAAATTTTACTGAAACTGAGCGAAAACTTTTATTAGTTGTCACAAATACCATTTGTGGCAATTTTTTTATTGTCACATAATTTGTGATGACAATATTTTACATCAGTTATAACTTTTTTCTGTCACTACCTATCTATAGTTACAATATTAATTTGTTACATTAAATATTTGTAAAAATTTTAGAATGAAGGGAACCATCAGCGACAACGAATATAAAATTGGGTTCCAAACTTCCAATTAATTAATGGAAGAATATGATGTCATGTGTCTGTTAGAATAATGAAAGTGTAATACATTACAAGAGGCTTTGAGATATATTTTAGGGCTAATCTAACAAAAGCAAACCCTTTGACCAAAATATATCTTTTACCTAAAGACTAATAGGAGGGTGCTTTATGATATATATTTAATACTAAAGACTATAGAACAATAAGAGGAAATGGTAGTGAGAGAATTGGCAAGAATAATAAAATACTTGCAATGGTACAATATCCTGTGATTCAATGGAAGCTTTTCATCAATGAAAACTCAATATAATTTACGTATTTCTCAAAGTCTAGTATCCAACCCTTTTAAAGCATTAAGTTTTTCAGACACCTGCACATATACAAGGCCTAGTCAAGGGAATAGATTCAACACTGAGAGTCTGAGACAAAATAAAACTAAAGTACTTACAAGTATATGTTTCATTTTCATGCCGAACAGTGAAAGTGTATTCCTCATATGGTTTTTCCTTACTAATATAGTTCAAAGTGAATTTTACCCCTAATACATTGAAGAATGCAATGTAAGTACATGACTGATACCAACCAACCAACCAACTAAGCCTTAAATCTCACGCTAGGTGGGGTAAGTACAAGATTGATAACAAGAAAAAAACAACTGCAAAATGCAAATTCTCCATTCAAATCACAAGGTTACCTCTTCCACCTTCGATTTTGAAGCCAAGGTTATTATTATACCACAAAATTACCTCTTCAATTTCACCATTACATTCGATATCTAGGCTTCTATTTTCTTAAAATGTTACCAACACTATAAATAGCACCAAAATAGAAAAGCAATTTTAGGTTACTCATATATTATCAAAGATTAGAACAAAATCAGATATGATTTTGAAATAACTAAGAGAAAAAATAAGAAAAGATATTGCATGGCATGACTTAAAATTAGTATTATATCCACATCAATATTGATCCCTAAATAGACATATTACTTTAAACAACTACATTGACAGAATGCAAATGAAAAGGCCCAAATAAAGATAAATGCAAATATCAGTTGATACCAAATGACAGAAAACAGAAACTAGATATATCAGTTGATTGTAACATTTAACACTTCTCCTAATGTTCACGAAGTAATCATACGGCCTAAAAATCATAAATGTCTCCAACAATCAAACCAATATACCTTCATTAATTTAAACGATGAAGCAAAATCATAATTAAGTCAAAAATTATTAAAACACCAAACATTTAAACGAATTCATCCCAAATGCTACGACACTAACGAATTCAAATATGTTGTCCCCAAATTAGTGTCCCCTTCTATATCCCTCATTCAAATATTGACACGTGTCTGTTTTTATTATTATTTTGTTCTTTCTTAGTTTATCTCTCCTATATATATAACACATGTCAAATGATGAATGAAGGGACATGGAAAGAGAAACCAATTTGGGGACAGCAGATTAGAATCAGGCACTGACCATTCTTAGCAACTCAATCATTATCTTGACAAGCAAACCTCGCCTTTCAAAACATAAACTGTTCCTGAAAGCTCTCTCTCGGACCTTCCGAGTTAAACTTCGCCTTCTTCTTGCTCTAAGTTTCTCCATTGAATCCCTTAAAAACCTTCGTGCGAACCACAAAAATAAAAAATGCTACTAAATAATAAACTTGTGCTATTTTTTCCATATTCAAATTCAAGTACTACTCCCTCAATCTATAAAATATTGTCCATTTAACCGAATCATCAAAATCAATGAAAAATTTATTACAAAAACAAAATGATCGATTTATCCTTTACTAAATTCTCTTTCTTCTTAATTACTCACTTATAATTTTAACAATACATAATCTCTCTCATAATTAATACAAGGGCAAATTAGAGAAAAAATTGTCCAAAATGCATTGATAATCTAAATTGACAATTAAAAAGAGAACTAATAAAATGGCTAAAGAGACAATAATTTCTAGATGGAGGGAGTACTTCATAATTTATATCCTTCCCTTAAGGAGCTTTTAACATCACATAAGTGAGAAGTCGAGCCTATGGCTTTGAAATATTAAAGATGAAAAAGAAACCACCTAATGAAAAAGAAAAGATAGACTAACGTAAAAGTGTTAGTTACAATCTTAAGAAATTGTCACAAAAACATCTATTATATGTGACAACTTTACAACAAAGTTTCAAAAGACTAACTTCTGAGATGAAATTTTTTTTTATTGTAACAGATAATACCCTTTTTATGACAATAATTTAGTGACAGATAAATCGTTGTCACATATTAACCATTTTGGTGTAGTGATTTACACCGAGCGAAAAATTTTGGAAAATTTTAATTTCCGACGCTACATCGATGCCAAATTTCTTCCAAACAAAAGTTGTCTCTTTTTAGCCTCTAATTGTGTCACTAATATTTCTGATGCAATTTTGTCGTAATTATTTGACAAACTTTCTACAGCAATTGTCGACACTAATCCTACTCAAAGTCGACTACTATTAGAAGCAAAAAATAAGTCAACGCCATTTAGACATTTTCTTGTAATAGCTAAATTCTATGGGTGACCCCAAAAAAATAAAAAATTAGGTGAAATGATAAATATGTTCTATGAAAAAACTAGTAGTTCATCTCAACTAGAACTTGTAATTGTATGATTTTATCTTATTGTTTTCTATATTTATCACGGTACTGTTTGTTTCTCACTGGAATGACTATTTTATAGAAGTATAATTGAAAAAATACTAAATAAATTCGAATATGTTCGAACTTGACAATGTTTGTCGAGTGCCCTATGAACGTTCATTTATTTATGCTATCCCCTTGAACTTGGAAAAAGTGCACCATACTAACACCTGAATGTCATGTGTCAGCTTCTGGTTGATTTGACTTTTTAAAGATGTCTTTCTTCTAATTTTCTCTCATCAACCGGAAGCTGACAAGTGACGTTCATATGTTGGGTGCACTTTTGCTGAGGTTATATGGTATGAGTAATATAATGGATTAGATCATGATTATTAGTAGTTGGGTTCAAGAAAGTTTTTTATAAATCTCACTAAGTTGAATGTTAGATATGATGTATGCCCTTAAGGTAATTAAGACGATATATCTTAATTATATATTTGTACGAACCAATTTATTATTCAATAAAGGCATTTAACTTTTGTTTATATCAATGTGTTCATATATATTGTAACTCGTTAACATACATTCATTTATATTGGTGGACAAAAGTCCTTGACATATCATAGCAAGGAATGCAGATCATAGTGGGACTATTATTGAGCTAAATCACCAAGCTTTTCGTGAATGGTTTAGTTTGTTTCCACCCATTTCTTAACTTTTTGGTACAATTGCTTTTTAGGGCTTTTAGAGTGACTCATATTTAGTGTTTTTTTAAAAGTTAAGTACTGAAATCCGGTCTCCATTCATTAAAAAGTGAAAAAGAAAAAATGCAACAAAAAAGAAACGAAAAAGAAAAAAAAATAAAAATAGAAAAAAAGTGAAAAAAAACAAATAAACTCCCTATAAAGGAGAAAATTTGTTCAGTTTCCTGAGGTCACGATGAGCTTTCTCCCTAGTAACAACCACTAAACCTTTCTTTTTCTAGACTAAAAATGGCTTCCAATTACAGGTGGCGGTTTGTGTAACCATCTGTATATCCTCCTTTCTTGTATGAGAGTTATGATCCACAATCGTATTGCATGTAGACCCACTTCTAGTAAGGCTAGATCCCGTGCATTTGGAAGCACTAGCAATAATAGAATCTCTAAGAGCTCTCATTTACGCATCTGGCGATAAACTCTGCCGACTAGTTTTCTTTTTCTATTGACTATTTCCCAAGTATTATCTTCCTCATCTGCCAAATCCCCCAAACTTACACGGCCACCCTTTATGGCTTGCTATTGCGCAGCCTCATCTTGTTCGACTATATCATCCCAAGATTTCCCCTTCTATCCTACAGAAGAGTTGGGCAGGTTTGATTTATTATGATGCAAAGACACTTCAAGGTCAATCCCTTTAATGTTCTTAATTCATTCCCTCATGGACGGTGTATGGTCCAGTTCCTACACATTTTGCTCCCCAATATCAGTAGAATGTTCACTGAAACCACCAAAATTATCTAAAAAGTGCACTTCCAATTTAAAACTTAAATATTAGCCACTCATTCCCGAACATTCAGAGAATAATCATCCTTCAAGCTATCTGAAGGTTGCTAATCATATTCATCCGATTGAGCCGCTACCTCTTTCCCAAGGTTGTTTTGAATATTGTGAAAAACCTGATCAGTTGAAACCATAGCTTTTGATCTCTAATTTAAGTCATGTTGCCTAGGTTTGATGTGCTAAAAAAGTTCCAGGTTTGGTTGCGGGGGTGCGTTCTTAGTGTTGAGTTGTGCATTATCCTTTCTTGTTTCCACTTGTTTCCTAGCCTTAGTTGGTTGAGGAGCTAGTGTTGTTATTTTATTCCTATGACACTCATAGGAATGGTAACCAATAGCATTACAAAAAAATGCTGGATTTTTTCATAAAATAAGTTGATCCAAAGTTAGTGGCCTTCACGTGCAATACCAATAAGGGTCATAGAGTGTTCAATAAATCAATATCAATAAGAACCCTGACAAAGTGCCACAAAGTTCCATCAAGCGCATTCCTGTCAACCCAAAGGAGAACTCCAATACAACTCGTGATTACAGCTAGAGCCTTGAGGTCCTAATTTTCCCAAGGTAGTGCTTGTAAACGGACCCAGACCTATGCGTTGGTTGACGTTTGAGTTGTAGGATCGAAATCCAGAGCTCATGGCTGTAGCCTAAAGACTCCTAGTTTAAGGTTAATATTACCTCTACTCCAGACAAGATTTTTAGTTTCAGAAGAACTTAATATGAAGTGGAAATAAACCTCAACCAATGGAGATTAGCCGCCACTGAGTCTTAATTCCCAAAACTGCAGATAGTTGAGATTTCAGAGAGTCAATCTTTTTAGGCGAATCCCCCTTTTCGAGGATTAATCACCCGATGGGGGAAAAAGAACGCTGTTTAACCCTATAATCATATATTTCTTGCTTGATTTTGATTGTTTTGAAGCCGCCCTTCTCTTAAATCTGGGTTATTAATGCTATCGAAATAGGTATTGCTAATTTAGAGCAAGGAATCTTGGTATAAGACTGTTTCTTCGAAGGGCGGTTATTTGATTCCTTAAGGAATTTTTTTTGGTCAAAGAGATGAGCGATAGAGAAGTCAGCAGAAGAAGAGCCAACTTCAGCCATGGTCGGCGATGGAAATAGACGGCTGCGATAAGAGAATCATCGCTAATTAGGGTTAGGGTTAAAAATTGCCACCTATCCATCTCCCTTTAGTTTGACTCATATTTAGTGTTGCCTATTATATCATACAAAGTATATACTCCTCTTTAGTATTGTACAATGTATCCTTTTTAGTTTGTTTCCATACATGCTATATTCTTTCAGCCTATAATTTGGCTTCTAATTAATTATTCACATCAATATAGAGGTTTAAAGCATAATTATACATTTTCTTATGTAAGCTGTATGAAATGCATCTTGCTTGAAACAAAATATATATTATTAACATCATTATCTTACCATATAAACTATATTGAATTTGTGTATAAATAGATGATAATAGCCATTATAGTATCACACAATCAGCTCTAGAAAAAAGCAATATAAGTTCACGAAAATCTAAAGAGAAAATGAAGGTGATTGGTATTATTGTGATTGCAATGATGATAATGATGAGTCAAGAGGTTGTGACACGTAAACTACATCCTGAACATCAAGACTTTTTCATTGGTAAAATAGGTAAAAACACAGTGTGTTGCAATAGCGATGGACCAAGTTGTTCATCCGATGGAGACTGCGTTGACTATTGTCAAGGTTGTGCAGGAGGCTGTGGCAGATTTTACAAACATATTACTCACAAGAATTGTTGTCAGTGTTATGGTTGATTCTTATATTCTAGCTAACTAAAAAGTACATTTTTGTGATAAACTTAAACAATAAAAATCACATTAATACTTTTGATACCTCATAGTCATTTATTCTTAGTTGTCTTTTATAATTTTTCATAATTGAACACTCTTTTAAACATCATAATTTACTTTAGTATTCATATATGAGTTTTACAAATTAATGAGCATTAGCTTTGACTGAGTTGTAGTCACCAAAGATTTCTGCTTTAAACATTTAATTAAGTGAAAAATTCAAAAAGTACCTTTTGATTTCATTTATTTGCAAAATGAGGTCTAAGAATTTGTTTTTACAAAATAGGGTTCGTGGTTTCAAAAAATTGGCAAAAAGAAAATAAAAAATATTTGTTTGTTCGAAATAGCAATGTTACAATAAATATTTTAATCAATTCAATATTTTCATAATTCAACCTTATTATATAAAAATTATACGTCATGATTTGTCTTGAACCTAGGTCAAGACATTCGGCACATCACAAACAAAATACTTGTGTAATTGAAAAGAAAAAAAATGATTGAAAGCCTACTATACATTATCATACTAGCACATTGGCAGATAACCTAAAAACCTATAGAAATCATTTTTTTCGGTAGTCGGAAAAGGCAAATGGAAAATGCATCCACCACTATTAACAACACTCTCCATTTTATTTTATTAAAGAAAGAAGAAAAGAAAAACAAGACATCTAAAAGTTTTAGAGAAAAAATAGAAGCAGTGGGAGTGCAGTCCCTAGTCTAACCAAAGCAATAATAAATGAGCCATTTGCAAGGGCATCCGCCAATCTATTTCCTTCCCCATAGATGTGAGAGACTGGAATTCTCATTGAGCTAAACTGAAGTAGGCATCTCTTCCAAGTTGGTAGAAGAGACCATGGAATGTGCCAGTCCTTAGCATGAAAGAAATTAACCACATAAATCGAATCACTCTTAATCCATAAGTTGTTCCAACCGCAAGAGTAAGCAAGGTCCACTACATTAATGGCCGCCTTTAACTCATCAATAAATGAGAAAGTGATATCAAAAGGGAAGGACAAATAATAAAGTGCTATCCTATTCGAGTTTTAGAAACCACAACCCGAGTTATCCAGTGATCCTGCACAAGAAGCATATCTTTTAACTTTAATCCAATTAGCCGGCGATGGATTCTAGCGAACGTGGATAATTCTAGGCGATATTCGAGCTTGAGGTATTAAGGTATCTATTTACTCCTTGTTTTTAGTTGAGAGCTCAGAGGAAGAGGAGGTTATTTTATCCAGAGCAGTTGAACAATTATTGGTTGCACTTGTGTTTACTTGACTGGCAATCCGGTTTGCTTCTACTATACTTGATTTTAGTTTATCAAGTAACGGTTTGACTTGAGATAAGGATGCTTCTGCCATAGTACCTAGAGAGGGAAAATCCTCCACTTACTCTACTATCTTCTGCACTTTCCTTTTTATTTCCCCAAGCTCAGCTTTCAAGTCCAGAGTCTGGAATTCATCCAGGAGCACCTTTTTAACAGCTTTTAAGTGTCTGCAGATATTCTGAACACTCTTTATGACATACCCTTCTTCATTCTCTTCAAGTGTAGCTTATTGTAGGAGTTTAAGCGCAGTTGTTACTTTGGCTTGTTTGGTATTAACTGCAGGTATTTTGATAGGGCTGGCAACAGAAGGGATTTTATCACTGGATGAACTTGAGGAATCATCTTTAAATGAGTTAGAAGAATCATCTCCGGATGAGCCGAAACAACCACTGTTATCTTTATCTTCTTCCTCCAACTGTTCCTCCGAACTAGCCTTGTCCTTTGAGTCCACTCTAGGAGCATTCTCATCGGATCTCAGACCGTGTCCCTCCTTTGGAATAATGTTATTCGGGTTAGGCAGTTGTTCCTTAGACACAGTTTGATTGTTAGTGTCTAAGTTGTCCTTGGCTTTATCTGTTGTGTCATCACCAACAACAGGGTCAACATTAACATTAAGAGAAGTTGTGTTAGGAGTTACTTCATTGGAATACTGATTCGGAAGCTGACTTGCTCCATCTTTTCTTCTTTCTTCCACCTCAACCCCCGATGACATGAAATGTCCTATGTCACCTCTACATTTGCCTTTTTAGGAAATTTTGTACCTTCCCCAGGCGTATTGGTCATGTCCTCAATACCCTCTACATATGCCTTTTTAGGACTTTTGATGTTTGCTGTTTTAACCTCCTGAAGAAGTAGATTTTTTGGAAGAGGTTCTGAGATAGCTTTGGAGATATATGAATCTAATTCCGAAATCTTTGATAGTTCCTCTAAAGTAGTTGGGTCTACTAGGATAGGTGTAGCAGAAGATCCTCCAGGTCCCTCAATGGTTAGATTGGTTATCGGGTAATTGTCTGCAACAGATGCCATCATTTCCTCATACTGAGGATCCTCCGAAAGGATATTTTCAATTGCTCTGGGCACCTGCTTCCTTTTAGTGATTTTGGCCTTAGCCAATTCCTCCAATACTACCCTCTTTACAGCTTCTTCATCAATTAGAATTCCAGCAGGCTTTTTAGCCTTCTTCTTCTGATGCTTTTTAGCTTGTACTGCCTCATCAAATGTACACTCCTTCCAGGCGAATTGGTTCTTTGGCATAGGGGTCTCATTCTCCATTTCTTCCTCATCAGACATATGCACCTCTATCAGCATATCTGTTATCTTTCTTTTCTGCCCCTTCTGATATCCTTTCCTAATTGCAGCAATAGCCACTGCGATAGTCTCTCTTGCTTTGGGATCGCAGACTGGATTCTTCATTTTATCAGCTGCTTTGATCAGTCTACCTCTTGGCTTAGGTTTCTCCAGAGATTTGTTTAACAACTCGATTATAGTCTGCTTATCTTCATTCTTTTCAACTGAAACTAGAGCCAACTGCTTTACTACCTTTGGTTTAGCAGTCCGAGCCCTTTTTGGAACCGGAGCCTTTGCCAGATTTGCTGCTTTTCTGGCCTTGTTCTTCTTTTCTTCTTTTTATTTTAGGGCCTTTGCCTCATCCCATGTTTCACGGAAGCTTAGTTTCAGAAAGTTCTTCTTAAGGATAGCTTTGCCATTGACACCGTTAAGATCAATGAAGCTAATCTCATTTGCTTGTAGAATTCGGGTGATTAAGGCGCCATAAGAATTTCGGTGGTGCTTCAAGTAATGGATAATCAACACTGGCATGTTGACTTCTCTGCATTCTGCCCAGTGCTATAGCATACAATGTTGGAAGCTTGAAATAGTTGTCAATGATCCTTTCTAGATTAGCACTAATTTTGCAAGCATATGCTGGAGGTATCTTGGTGCTTGTGGCCAGTAAGTAGAGAACACTGTCCAAAGTATCTGGCAGGGAGCCACATCTCTGGATCATACTTTACTTTAGTCTCATCTCAATTTTCTCTTATCAAAACTCCGTTGTTCTTTAAATTGAGGGAGTTTTCGAAGAAATCCGGAGTGATAGTGATCTCTTTCCCTTGAACCTTAGTTCGTAGGGCATCAAATTTCTTGTTGGCTCCCAATTTGTCATAAAACTCCCAGACCAAATCTGGGTATGTTGGTCAATTTATCTTAAGGAAGTCTTTCAAGTGTTGATCCTCAAATAGGCTGGAGTAGGGATCGGTTTCAAAAAGAAAGTTATCGCCTAGAAAGTTAGTGGGGACGATGGAATCTTTTGTTTTCAAGTTTAGGGGTTTCAAATCCTCATCTTTCATATCAAATTCTGTAAAGACATTTCTTGTGGGAAGCATTTGAAGACCTTCTTCTATCATAATTGCAGCCATTTGAGAAAGAGTGAAGGAATTAGGGTTCTAGATTTTGAATTTGGCAGAGTAACAGTACTTAGTTGCTCGCGGGAAGAAGAAAGTGAATTTTTGGGGGGTTTATATAGATTTTTCAAGGCAAGGGTATTTTGGTAATCCAGATGTTGTTAATCTAATTGGATTGATGACAAGGCTATCAGAATTTTAGGAGAGAGGTAAATTTAGTTTGAACAGAGAATGGGAACGGTTTATTTTAAAAAACCAACTGTTGAATTTTCCGCGCGTGTAACAGCCAATTAATATTTGAAATTCAAAAACTAACTATTACCTTTAAGCGCTTTTACTGCCATTTGTCATTTTTGTCTGCTGACGTGGTACCCTCTCTTCCGGAATAGATTTCTCTTCAATGCTTATTCTCTTCTGGGTTTAATGTTTTACCAGTGATCCAAAAATAGTCTAGGACTGTCTTTTGGATTCCCTTCAAATTGGATTTGACATACCAATTGACTCCCTTAGCTTCCCAAATTGATCTTTACTCATTGGCTTAGTAAAGATGTCTGCTCTTTGCTCATTGGCTGGAATGTATGCCAAAGCAACATCCTTCTTCATCACATGATCCCTAATGAAATGATGCCTTATGTTGACATGTTTCATCATGCTATGGAGTACTGAATTTTTTGACGCATCAATGGTACTTTTGTTGTCACACATAACATCCACACATCCGGATTAAACTCTATAATCTTCTAGTCGTTGCTTGATCTATAGGAGTTGAGCCACACAACTTCCAGCTGCCATATATTCTGCTTCTGTGGTAGATAGAGCAACTGAAGTTTTCTTCTTACTTTCCCATGATACTAAGAAATCTCCAAGAAAATGGCAACCTCCAGATGTACTCTTTCTCTCAAGAGTATCTCTGCCATAATCTGCATCAGTGAATCCTTGGAGTGTTAAGTCTCCATTACTAGGATACGATAACCCAACTTCAGTGGTTCCTAGTAGGTATCTAAAGATCCTTTTTACTTCTTTGAGATAAGAATCATTAGGATTGGCTTGATATCTTGCACAGTAATAGATTGCATATTGTATGTTAGGCCTGCTAGCTGTCAAGTATAGAAGTGAACCAATTATCCCTCTATAGAGATTCTGATCAACATCTTCACCTTTACAATCCTTGGATAGGACTGTATCTGATCCCATTAGAGTGGACATAGGCTTGCTCTTGTCTATTTCAAACTTCTTCAAGATCTCCTTGGTATACTTTGACTGGTTAATGAAAATCCTATCCGGACTTTGCTTGATGTGTAAACTAAGGAAGAAATTAAAATCTCCCATCATAGACATCTCAAATTCCTTCTACATTTGAGAGCTGAATTCTTCACACATCTTTTCATCAGTGGCTCCAAATATGATATCATCCACATAAATTTGGACTAGAATAATATCATTCATCTTCTTTGTTTTATGAAAAGTGTTGTATCTGCTTTCCCCCAGATATATCCCTTGGATATGAGAAATGTAGTGAGTCTCTCATACCAAGCTCTTGGTGCTTGCTTTAGTCCATAGAGGGATTTCTTCAGTTTGTAGACATGCTCCGGATGCTTAGAGTCTTCATATCCAGGTGGCTGCTTCATATATACTTCTTCCTGGATAACTCCATTAAGAAATGCACTTTTGACATCCATTTGGAACAATGTGAATCCCATGAATGATGCAAAAGCACATAGAATCCGTATTGCCTCCAGTCTTGCAACAGGGGCAAAGGTTTCTTCAAAGTCAATCCCTTCTTATTGATTGTAGCCTTGGGCAACCAATCTTGATTTATTTCTTTCCACTATTTCGGATTCATCTAGCTTGTTCCGAAATACCCATTTGGTGTCAATGATTGACTTTCCCTTTGGTGGTGCCACTAGATCCCATACATCATTTCTGGTGAATTGATCTAGTTCTTCCTACATTGCCATCATCCAGCTTTCATCTCCTTCAGCATTTTGAAATTTCTTTGGCTTAATGAGAGAGACAAAAGCAGCATGACTCATCATCCTATTGAGTGATCCTCTAGTTCTGACTGGATTTTGTACATCATTCAAAATAGCATCTACTAGATGATTTATATGAGTCCGGATCTCCCTTTGTAAGCCTTCATGTTGAACTGGGACTTGTTCTACTTCTACTTCAACCACTCCTTCTTTGCCTTCATTGAAGTCAATATCTTGTGGATTGAGATTAATTTGTTGTACTTCTGGATCAAGGGATATTCCTTCATCTTCCTCTTTGTACTTCTTTATTTGGAATGAATCAGGAACTTCTGCTTCCTTCTTTTCTCTAGAGTTTTCAACTTCAGGAACTGGATCTTCCAGAGTGGAACTTTTCTTTCCTATAGGGTTAGTCTCATCGAAATCTACATGTATAGACTCTACCATAGTTTGGTTTCATTTATTGAAGACTCTATAAGCCTTACTATGTGTTGAGTAGACAAGGAAAATTGCTTCATCATATTTAGGATCTAATTTTCCTAGTTGCTCTATATCATTTACATCCCAATGCCTTAAAGTACCCAATTTTGGGTTTTCTTCCCTTCCAGATTTCATATGGGGTCTTTTCTATGGCCTTTCTAATGAGAGCTCTACTTAGAATGTAACATGCTGTGTTTACAACCTCCCCCCAAAAGTATTTTGGCAAACAATTCTCATTAAGCATTATTCTAGCCATCTCGACTATGGTCCTATTTTTTCTTTCAACAACTCCATTCTGTTGAGAAGTGTGAGGGGCAGAGAAGTTATGTTCAATGCCCTTGGAGTCACAAAAATCAGTAACATGCTTATTTTTGAACTCACCACCATTATCACTCCGAATGCATGCAATGCTTATGCCCTATTCTACTTCTATCCAGATGAATGTTTTTGAGAATTGGTCAAAGGCTTCATCTTTTCTTGCTAGCAAGAGAACCTAGGTATAACGAGAATAATCATCCACAATGACCATGGTGTATTCTCTTCTACCTAAACTCAATGGTTTGATTAGACCAAAGAGATCAATATCCAAGAGCTCAAGTACTCTTTTGGAAGGAATGTAGAAGATGGAAGGGAAACTTTTCTTATGCTGTTTACCTAATTGACATGTAGTTCATAGATGATCCTTATCAAAAGCAACCTTAGGCAAACCCACTACCAATTCCTTTTTAGTAAATTTGGACAGGAGGTTCATGCTAACATGTCCCAACCTCAGATGCCATAGCCATGATTCTTCTTCTTTTGATACCAAGCATACATTACTTTTCTCATTTTTAATGTTTATAGAATAGAAATTATTTACTCTAGGTGCATAAAGAATGAGTTGGTTAGACTTACTATCATAGATTGAGCTGCCTCCGGAATTGAATGTGACTTTTCTTCCTTTGTCATAGAGTTGGGCTACACTTAGCAAGTTGAATTTCAGTATATCAACCAGTTAGACATCTTCTATCTTTAATTCAGATCCAATGGTTCCATAACCAATGATCTGTCCCTTTTGATTATTTCCAAAGCTTACTTTGCCTCCCTTCTTCTGGGTCAATGTGATGAAGGCCTTCTCATCACTTGTCATGTGCCTTGAGTATCTACTATCAATGTACCAAGTGTGTTGATCTACTGTGGATCTAGGGCGTACTTGCAAAATAGATCAAGTGGGTTTGGGTACCCAATCAGATTTGGGTCCTCTCGGGTTAGTAATCATCTCAGGCCAAGGATTAATATCATAATAACCATTTTTAATCTATATAATTTGGTAATATGATTGTTTTTCCCACAAAACCTGCACCCTACAATGGATTTGTTCTGTTCTTGCTTCTTTCTAATCTTTTCAAGATCTTTCTTCCCGTAGTTCCCTTTGTATCCAACTTCTTGTACACTTGTAGATGGTCTAGTGTGTATCCGAAACCTGGTTAGGGGTGCAACTTCTACTGCATAATTCCTTCTTTATTTGGTATGTTGTTGATTGTAAACCATCTTAGCCTTTCCCTTTTGAGCAGCAGTATATCTCTGGGCTTGTGGTTGCCTGCTAACCTCCTTCACTTTTTGATTAAAAGGCTTAGGATTTCCTTTGGCAGCTTGCTTTGGGTTTTTTTATTTGTGGAGGATTAGATCTCCATCCGGATGCCTCCTTCATTAGGGCTCTTTCTCTATCTAGCCCAAGCAGATTTGCACTTAGCATTTGCACTTGATTCTTTAGGTAGTTCTCCTCAACGTCATCAATGTGCTTTGTTGTTCTAATCAATTTGACATCTCGTGCCAATGCTTCATTATCTTCAGTAATCTCTAACTCTTGTCCTCTTAAGGACTTGATTGATTTTGCATTCTTCTTCACACTCTTAATCACAATAGATAAAGCTATATCAAGGTTAAAGTTAAAAGCAGAATTAGAATAAGAATTTACCTCAGGGTTTGCTGTTTCCGTTTCTGATTCTTCGATTTGTATTGTCTCTTGCTTAGAGACATTCTTTACAGATTGTTATGCTTCCGGATCAGTCAGTGCCATGACTACACAGTTGGTAGTCTCTTCTTCTTCTATTTAAGATGAGCTACTACTGTGTTCACTGTTGCTCCAGGTAGCCACCATTGCCTTCTTCTTATACTTCTTAGTTCTTTTAAGCTTAGGGCATTTTTTACTGAAGTGACCTTTCTCCTCACATTCAAAACAGGTAGCTTCTTTCTCTAGATCTTTCTTTTCTTCCGAATTCTTTCTGGGCCTATCTCTTCTAGAAGTGCCTTCCCTTGGTCTTCGGGATTCATACTTTCTAGACTTCCTTCTTTCTTTCTTTTATAGGAACCTGTTGAGCCTTCTAGTTAACAGAGCTAGTTACTCCTTAGTACTTTGAGGTTCCATGACTTATTCTTCTTCCCCGAATGAAGTTGATCTGGTAGATTCTACCTTGAGTGCAATGGCTTTCTTCTTCTCCTCAGGCTTATTTTCTTGTTGGCTATATCTCTCCAAGGATAATTCTTGGGTTAATAGATTGCCAATGAGCTCATCATAACTATAGAAATTTAAGTCATGAGCTTCCTCAATGGCAATCTTCTTGTTGTCCCATTCCTTGGTGAGACCCCGGAGCACCTTCTTTACCATCTCTACTTTAGAGATTTCCTTTCCGAGCCTCTTCATCTTATTTACTAGATTGGTATATCTAGTGTTCATGCTACTTATTGATTCCTTTGGCTCCATTTTGAAGGATTCAAGCTTTTGCTAGAGTAGATCAAGCTTGGCTTCTCTTACTATGTTGGTTCCTTCATAGGTTACCTCCAGCTTCTCCCAAATTTCCTTTGCAGTCTCACAACCAGATATCTTGTTAAATTCAGCTGCACTAAGGGCACAATGAAGTATGTAAATCACATTTACGGTTTCACGCAACTTTTTAAAATCATTCTCATCCCACATACTTGATGGCTTTCGGGTAGTCATACCCTCTACTTCACAAGTAGGCTCATATGGGCCATTTTAAATGACTAACCATGCTTGCATGCTTTGTAATTGAATGAAGTTCTTCATTCGGTTTTTCCAGAACATATAGTGTTCACCGGTGAAGATTGGAGGACGGGTAATAGACATACCCTAAGGAAGGAGCTGTGAGTTTTAGAAACTAATTTTCATTCTTGGATCAAAATATATGGACCTTTAGCTCGAGATTGTTAGATCTCTAGTTTGAGAACTTGCTCTGATACCACTTGATGGTTCCTGTGACGGTCTTTATAAGGGCAGAGGGGGGTGAATGGCCCTTTTTCGCGGAATAAACAAACTTTAACAAGTCTTAGTGTAGCGTGTTTGATTATAATCCGGATTATGGATCCGGATAATGCAAGTATGACAATATAATGCAATAGGTAAAGGGAAGAAAATCAAAAAAATTGATTTTATACTGGTTCGGCCCTGCCTACATCCAGTCCTTAGAGTTTCCTTCCTCCAAGCTTATCCACTAATAGATTCCTTTCCAACTGGCAGGAATCAAACCTTACAATTTGTCTCTGGATGGTACCCCCTTCAAGATGTAGGATATACCACTAGAAGCACCAACTCCTAGCTGAGTCCTTTAGTCTTTAGCAGGATATACCACTTAGACTTCTACCCCGAATCTAAGCTAAGTCTTATAGGGAGATCCCACTCAAAGCACTATCTTTAAGCTGTATTCCAATCTCACAACTCACCCAAGTTGGAGATCCTTACACTCTTGTTTTCACAAAGGTTTTGGTTCTGGATTTCCATAAGTTTATAACTCACTTAGGAATCCTTACAACAAATTTGGAATTGTTTAATTCTTTTTGCAAATCAACCAGCCAACCTTCTCAATGTGTGAAGCTTCCCTTTTATAGGCTTCTGTCATAAATGTAAACGTTGAGGGTAGTTAAACTTGAATTTAATCTTCACCCTTGATTAGGTTGTATGTGGCACTTTCGATACCATTGATCAATTTGTTAGACAGTAATTTGACCCTTTTGAATTCTTAGGATTGAGGCTGAAAAGATGTCAATGATCGTTTTCCTTGTATTTTAGCGTCACACCAACTTTTACACCATTAGCTTTTTGGTGTGAGCTCCATGCGCCTCCTTATTGGTCTAGGATAAAAAGGTTGTTAGCTTTTTCTATCCAGTGTTAGCCCTTTTATCCTTTTTCAGAAAAGTGTAAGCTGCACTTTTATCTTGTTTATTGGAAAAGGATCTTTGACTTTGTAGACTAAAAGGTGGAGGAAAAAGTCATATTTGAAACTTTTTCCATTGTCTTCAAGCATGAGTCTTCTAAATGACTTTAGACTTATTATCTCTGATTCTGTATTCTTCTGGAGCTAGTGCAATCAGTTCTTTCGGATGCTGGTCTTGAAGGATTAAAATTTGTTTCCTTTCCAAACTTTATCCTGACTCTAATCCAGATCAGTGAGTTAACTGATCCCAACCACCGAGTGGTCTTAAACCCAAATGTGAGGCCCAAACCTTTTGGCATTCCCCAAATGGCTAAAACCAAGGAAACCCCATGATCACCGAATTAAATCCCACATACTTCTTTAGCATTCCCCCAATGACCAAGGCTTTTCCAAGAATTAAGGCGATATAGTGATTGCCAAACTAATTCCAACGAGTCACAATAGCTAAGTCAATCCTGCAATGACTTGACCGAAATACCTAGAGGCATTCTAAATGACCCTGACTTTTATGCGTTCCTATAATGACATGCTTTTTGAGTTATGCTTTCCATGAAAGAAAACTCAACCAAACCTTAACACTTAAAGTGATCGTTTGACCAAGCTTGATATTGCACGAGTATAAAAGACTTACCCCTTTTGTTACGCATTTCTCAAATGCTTAACTTTTATAAAATATTCCAGGAATATTTGACCCCTAGGTAACCTAGTGATTGCTAAAATGACACCTGTCGAGGTATAGACCTTTTTGGCATTCCTCGAATCATCAAATCATACCCAAACCAAGGCAAGATAGTGATTGGCAAATCAATGTCCAGTAAGCCACCCCTTTTTGGGCGTTCCCCAAATGACCAAAACTTTACAAATCCAAGGCAACATAGCGATTGCTGAATCAATGTCTAGTGAGACACAACCTTTTTGGCATTCTTTGAATGACCAAAATAAGTCCTACCCTAAGGCCATCCTAGATCCCAATCTTAGCTATTCCTCAAATAACACTTCCATGAGATGTACTTTCCTCGAAAGACACTCGAATTTGCGCATTCCATGAATGTTGCAAATAACCGAATTAAACCCCATCACTATATATGACCACCCGATCTCATTTGATATTCCTTTAATATTGAGATTCATAACCCTGTTTGGTGTCCCCGAATACCCGACCTTTGTCAAATATTCCCTAAATGTTTAACCAAAACCTATTCAATGTTCCATGAATATTGAATTTCACACATATACATTCAATCATGCATGTACATATCATTCATACATTTATAACATCCATTCATTCAATCATTAAAAAAACCATTAGGATCCTTGTAACGTGGGAAGCCCTAATTTTATTTAATATAAAAAGGTTGGAAATGAGAAAGAAGCAGGCCGACACGTATCTTAAGCACTCCAAAGGTTAGAACCCCATCACCAGTTGAGTCACTCACCAGATTTTTCTCCAATTCTGAACATGAGAAGAAGATAGAGGATGATGAAGCTATTCTGATCCCTCAAGAGAATCTTGGATATGATGCTATTATCTACTCCCTTAAGAGAATCTTGGATACTCCAGAATTCTGCAATATCTTGGAAAACTTGAATTCTCAAAAGTTGTAAGAACAAGAGGCTGAATTGGCAGCATTAAAGGCAAAGATTAGTGACATGGAGAAATCTTCCCCGAATTCAAGGAAATCCATTGCTTCCTTCATCGAGCAATAGTTGGATATTGAAAAATTCACTCCCAACAAATTTGAAGCACTCGCAGCCAACTTTGTGATGCCATACGTAGCTCCATATACCAGCACTAGGTCCCCACATGCACATGTAGAGGGATATCTCTAAATCATGACTAGTATGGAGATTCCTAAAGTTCACATTGTCAATCTGTTCCAAGCCACTCTCTGTAGTCTGGCTTCTAAATGGTACATGAGGATGCCGACAGATGTAAAGTCTGATTGGAAGAAGTTATGTTCTTCCTTCATAAAGAACTATGCCTTCAATCTGAAGGTAAAGACCACTCTACAGGACCTGGAAAGGATAAACCAATGTTTGAAAGAGTACTTTGAGGATTACTATTTGAGATGGATGGCAGTCCGAGTGTTAGTAAGTGGGGCACCTGACCAGGAAGCCTTAGTTGTGAAACTAGTGGAGGGTTCCAGTCGAAGGTAAAAAGATGAGATGAAGATGGAAAGTTTCAACACCTTCAATGATGTGGTAGATTATGCCAAGAAGTTGGAGAAGTATGATCAAGAAGATCAGCTGAAAGAAGACCAGATCCATGGGATGATGCGAAATGAAAACTCAGATTATGAACAACTTAATCTTGAGGACCCAGAGTTCGAATATCATTTAGATGAAGAAACTCTGGAAGACCAAAATGAAAGCCCAAATTGAAAATAGTATGGCCAATAGCAGCTACTCGAAAGAAGTAGGATCTATGCTAAATAGTGAAGATTGCTCTTTTGCTTTTATCTCTAGTGCTTTCGAACTAAATAATGTAATAAATAATATTATGAATAATTTTGCTTACATATGCAATGTTTCTGATAATGATTCTGTGTATTCATTCCAGCATACATTTGACATATTCAACATTCATGACACTCCAATTAAAGAAATAAATTAAGGCACATTTGACAAACCCAAAAATGGTATCTATTTCAAATAACTTGACCCTTGAAAAAGAGAGTGAAAAAAAGATAAAAAGAACATGTGGATGCCTTTGCCTAGTTCAATCAAGCATTTCCAATCAATAAAATGTCCTTACTACTCGTAGGGGCAAATGAAGAAAAGATAATCAGAGAATCTACTCAAGTCAACCGACAATTCACCAAACAGAATCGAGAAAGAAAATCACTTGAACCATGCCTTAAAGAAATCTAAAAGAAATTTACTCTGTGCCACACAAAAAAAAGTTAGATGGCATACTCCCAAGCAACTCTAGCATGATACAGAAAGGACCTCATCAACAACACAATCATAGTGAAAACCAAACCAACAAATCAGACGAGACTAATCTCTAAAGATTTTCTTTTCCTAATGGTGTGCTACTCAAACAAGAAGCATGAAAGCCGATAATGATGTTGTAAAACACATGAACAAAGTCAAATCAGCTAGGAATATCTAGCAAATGGAATGTCTCCACACAATTGTATGAAAAATGTCTCAACTTGAGGCATAACATCATTGAAATGATGCGTCCTTCCATTACCAAAGAGAACAGTCATGAACTAAAGAAATAGGTCTAAGTTGAATCACATAAAGGTGCATTAATAAAGGATGACCAAGATAACAAAATATCTGACAAAGTCAAAGTCAAAGTCAAGGGAATTGATCCTAAAGCAAATGAAATTAGTACATGTTGATGCTAGGGACAAATTCCACCCAAGAGACCCAGCATGGTGAAATAGATTCTCATCAAGGGAATGCTACACATCAGGGACATCAAATGAAATAAGTTCATTAACCCCTCGAACAAGAACATGCTCAGGCAATACCATATAAACTAAAAAATGTGTCTGCTAAAAGCTAGTGAGGTCTTTTAAGAAAAAATAAGGACAAAAGAAAGACAGTAATCAACTGGTAAAACCTAAAAAGGACCATTGATAATAGGAGAAAGTTCTTGGGAATAGATACCAAACTTTTGCGCCTAAAAATATTTATTTGACTGCTGTGTCATTTTACTAAATTATTAAATGTCTGCACTTAATGAATACACATAACTATTAAAAGAAACATTCATGTAAACTCTCTTGTTCATAATAGCGCATGCACAAAAAAATTCCAAAAAAAGCCTGCTGGATTGAAAACCCAAAAGGGCGGTCCAGGAAAAAGTTAAGGCAACCCAATAAATCAAAACCTAAAATGGCAGTTTATACAAAAATCAGGGTTAAAAACAAGGGAAGGGAAAAGCCCATTGTTCTTTGGTTCAGGAAAAAATTAGGGCATAACCTCTGCATGCAAGTACGATCAAAGTCACTCGTTGTTATAACTCAAAAAATGACAATAAGCACAGTCACTCAATCCGAAGCCTTTGCAAATGAGCAATATTCTTCATAAACATGATCGTATGAATCTCCCACATCTCTAAAATGTGGGAAGATAATCCTCTTGCACTCAGCTCCATAAAGATTCTGAGAACTGCTGATACCTGCCATACCGTCTATACATTAATCAAAAGAATAAAATCTATCCTAAGTTAGTCTAAGAAACTAGGGTTTACCTGCTCAGTCTCATGTTATATGCCACCAGGGTCAAAAGATTTGTAACTCGGGAATTCATTGAATCTGGGAAGGATTTGAAGACCCATATTGTTCAAATAGTCAATTACAAAGAAAAATGAACGACTAGGCAAACAATCAAAATGTGATGGATGCATAGCGCACATAGCAATAAAAAATGATGAGCTCATCCCTTAAAGCTATAAGAGCCTGTATCTAGGACTCAAACTTAAAGACATAATTTTCATTATCATTGAGAATGATGGAAACTAATAATTCGACAATCCAAGAGAATTCTGTTAAGAACAAAGCGAGCAGGCCTCATATTACAGCTGTACAATTCCATCCTATGACAAAAAAAATGCATTACATAAACATCACATATCATGTATTACTCATCACATTCATATTTACTGGTGCAAAGGCAATAAGTCGCCAAGCAGACATTGTTAGCCACCAAGAAATGCAACACAATGCAAAATTAGCTCAGACGCTTTCTAAGATCAAGAGGCATCTGAGAAAATGCTTCAACAATCAAAACACAGTAGTACTAGACTCGAAAGTCACTAGAATATTGGCTACCTAATGACATAGACAACAAATCCAGCATTCAAGACAAAGTAGATAGTTGTCCTCCCAATTGAGAGAACTAATCACCAAATTCAATAGTTCTCCTCCTAATAGAGAGAACTGGTCATTAAATTTAACGGTTCTCCTCCTAAAAGAGAGAACTGATCACCAAATTCAATAGTTCTCATAAATTAGAGATTGATCACCCTATTTGACAGTACTTCCTCCTAGATGGGAAGGCTGATCACCATATTTGACATTTCCTCAGCAGGGAAAAGCTACTGAGTGATGCATCTCCCTAATTTGACTACGGGCAAATGCCAACTAAATGCATCATGCACTTCCAAAAGACTAAGCTTCATCATCCCGATCCAGCGAGATCTTTACCCGGTACATTATAGCCGAACCTTAGATCAAGCAAAATCTATACCTAGGCACATCATAGCCAAATCTTTAAACCAGTGAGATCTTTACCCCGACACATCATAGTCAAACCTCCAATCTAGCAAGATCTTTACCCGACACATCATAGCCGAACCTTAGATCTAGCGAGATCTATACCCTGGCACATCATAGCTAAACCTTAGATCCAATGAGATCTTTACCCCAACAAATCATAGCCAAACCTTTGATCTAGTGAGATATTTACCCTGGCACATCATAGTTGAACCTCCGATCTAGCGAGATCTTTACCCAACACATCATAGCCGAAACTTAGATCTAGCAAGATCTATACCCCGACACATCATAGTTAAACTTTAGATGTAGTGTGATCTTTACCCTAATGCATCATAGCCAAACCTACAATCTAGTGAGATCTTTAGCCCGACACATTATAGTCGAACCACAAATCCAGTAAGACCTATACCACGACACATTATGGCAAAACTTAGATCTAGCAAGATCATTACAATTTATGTTGATGATATGCAGTGTCATATCAATTTATTTCAATAACATGCAGGCGCCATGTCAAGTCAAGTAGTATTAAGTTTTGTGGTGTCATGTATTGTGCTTGCGACATGCAGTGCCATGTTAGCTTGTATTTTGCAGGAAATTTCTATAACAAGTCCATGATGGTAGATAGTTCCCAAATCCCTAGTGAGACAAACTGCTCAATGGCGGTAGACAGTGCCCAACTCCCTAGTGAGACAAATTGCTCAATGGTGGCAGGCAGCGCCTAACTCAATGGTGAGACAAACTGCTCAATGGTGGCGGACAATGCCCAACTCCCTAGTGAGACAAACTACTCAACGGTGGCAGACAGTGCCTAACTTGATGGTGAGATAAACTGCTCAATGGTGGTAGACAGTGCCCAAATCCCTGGTGAGATAAATTGCTCAATAGCGGTAGATAGTGCCCAGCTCTCTAGTGAGACAAATTGGTCAATGGCGGCAGACAGTGTCTAACTCTTTGATGAGAAAAACTACTCAATGGTGGCTAATAGTGTCACACTCTATAGTGAGAACAGTGCTCTGCAGCTGCGGACAGTGCAAAACTTCCTAAGGAGAAAAATGCCCAATGATAGCCAACGATACTCCTCCCATATGAGAGATTGATCACCATATTTGACGTTTCCTTAGCAGAGAAAATTGATCAAGATGTGGCTGACATTGGCATCCTCCCCGATGAGAAAACCGATCAAGACATGGCTGACAGTACCATCCTCGCTAATGAGAAAACTAATCAACGGATGTGACACCACAGGTAAGTATGATCCTTCACTTATCTTCTGCATCATGCAAAACCATGTTTTAAAATGGGTGGACCAAAATTTTCTATGCACCGTTAAGTATATGAAGTTTTTCCAACCTGTCTTTTCTTACTTCCCCAACATCTTTTCTTTTTACATTTTAAAGATTTTCATCAACATTCTTAATCGAAGGGTCAAAAATTTTTATTTTTCAAAATTATCGAGTAAGAAATGTTGATTCTTTCTAAAATGTTTTCATGTCCTTATCACAAAAGAACACTGGTTTTGACAGTAGCTCTTTCATCCATGTACGCGCAATTTTACCTCCACGGTAAAATTTTGTACACGAGAGGCAAACTGTTAGCACGGTCTGCTCGGCCCAATGAGGAATTATGCCTATTTTAATTAGTGATTAGACAAAGAGCCAAGAAGGACCGAATTATCATCCAAAAAATCTCAAAATTTCCCATTCATCATAGTGTTCCAATTTGCATCCTTGAAATCCTTGAAGTCTATCTCAGAATAATTAATACAGTCAAAACAGTCAAATAGTCAAACAAAAAATGTCCTAAAAACACAAAAAATGCCATTTTGAGGGCTAAAATAATCAAATTTGGCTAAGGCAAAATAGTGGCTTAAAGGCCTCATGTTTTGACCATTGGGCCCTTTCTGTCAAAAAAGGTCAAATAGGTAATTAGCCCACCGGTTAATTACTTATGAACCGTAAAAAATAGTATCTGGCCTAGATTTTGCAAGATTTGCGGAGATATTGGATAAGATTTTGTCAAATAGGTAATTAGCCCACCGACTAATTACCTAGGTAATTAACCCACCGGCTAATTACCTCCCTTCTATAAATAGGGGCTCACCCCTCTCATTTTTCATGGATCCAAAGCGCACGAAAAATCCTATTTTACCAAAATCATTTTAGAAGTCCTAAAAGCCCCAAAACTCTGTCAAAACACTTCCAAATTCGAGCTTTATCACCGACATTTGGTATAAATTCTTTTTCTGATCTTTTTAGATCTAGATCTTATACTGATCCTTGGTCTAAAAATGACTCAATTTCTTAAAAACCCCGCATTTTCCTTTTAAATAATCCAAGATTATAGCCATAACTTGGGTTAAATTTATTTTCCAACCAATTCACAATCTCTTTTGAAAACTTCGGTCCTACACCGGCTCTCACGTCATCCTATACAAACAAAAAGGTAACTGAGGGTAATTGGCTCTAAGCCCAACTTCCAAATTCATTAAAATTCATTTATATTATTTATTATTATTGCACATTGCATTTCATTTCTCTAGTTAAGTGAGCCATTAGAGCCACTTAAACTATGATATGTGTAAATAAGCTCGTAGGTACGGATAAACATCTAGAATGTGAGGAAACTATATCCGAGTTTCCGGGCCAAAACCCAATTGTTATCATCACTCTGCCAAAATTTTGATAGAAAATATCAATTTATTATGCCATTAGAATGCTCATTTTATTTCTTGGATTTATTTCTTAAATAAAGCCGTTGTAATACAGAAATTACCATAAATTCTAAAATTAATCCAAACAATTTGAACAATATGAGTAACTATCATGTCCGAATTCAGAATCTTATTTTCTCTTCGGTAGAAAAATCCTATTTTGGATCAGTATACCACAATTCCCGGTGAGCTGAACCGGGTGGCGACTCTATTTTATACTTAAATAAAGTAAAAATGCTTTACTTTAAAAATATATTTTCTTAATAAAATGTGTAGATATGTTTCTCAATATAATCACATTTTTGGCTTATACAAACTCACTGCATTTAAGCAAAACAGATTTTCTACAACCGAACCAGACGCGCTCCGCGCACCGCACCCCGCATGCTAACCCGTCAAAACCTTGCTCTCTCACAGTGCAGGTTGTTCTAAGAAAATCATATATAAGAGAATCTGCTATTACAATCAGTGACATAATCCCTCTAAGAACTAAATCATTCCAAATCAGTTTGTAAGAATTCTCAAATAAGTTATAAACTTGAAGAATTCAAAAAAAAAAAACAATTGAGAAAAACAAGTTGTAAAAATCTCATACTTGAGTGAGTATTGAGATTGGGATATAGCTTAGAGTTAGTGCTTTAAGTGGGATCTCCATATAGGACTCAACTTAGATTTGGGTAGAAATCTAAGTGGTATATCATGCTAAAGACAAGAGGACTTAGCTAGGAGTTGGTGCGTCTAGTGGTATATCCTACATCTGGAAGGGGTTACCATCCGGAGACAAATTGTAAGGCTTGATTCCTACCAGTTGGAAAGGAATCCACTAGTGGAAAAACCTCGGAGTGAGGACACTCTGGGTACTAGAGTAGGTGGGGCCGAACCAGGATAAAATTCTGTGTTTGATTTTCTAATCCTTTACTTAATTTGCATAATATTTCATATTTGCATCATCCAGATCAAATATATCCGGATCATATCAAACACGCTACACAAGAACTCCCCCCCTCTGACCTTATATAAACCCTTATAGGGACTAACATAGAATGCCACAATGGAATGGCTTGTCTGAAAGGAGGAATCAGACTTTACTTAACATGGTCCATTCAATTATGAGTCAAGCCTCGCTTCCTGTATCCTTTTAGGGATACGCCTTATAGATAGCTGCTCACTTAATAAACATAACTCATAGTAAGGTAGTTATAGGGACACCATATGAGATATGAACGGGCAACAAGCCCAACTTATCATAAAAAGAAGATTTTGGGATAAGATGCACATGTCAAGAAATCGACAAGTGATAAACTAGAGTCCAAGTCTATAAAATGCCAATTTGTGGGTTACCCTAAAGATACAAAGGGTTATTACTTCTTAAACTTGGCAGAAAATTAAGTTTTCACTGCCAGAACATGATTTTTCCTTGAAAAGTAACTCCTTGATAAGGGAATTGAAGGAAGTAATACTGGTGTGAGCACGGGCTTCTCGGTGACCCTTAGAATGATGATGGCTTGTTTCTCTGACCTCATATGGTCTAGTTGTTCTATTCTTGAAAGGTCAAATCACGTTTGGAAAGTATATTTCTTATGATTTTGAACCTTTGGCGGCGCTTAAATATCACTCGCATGCATTTAGGATAAGCCGTTTCCTTTTGCTCGCGCGCAGTAATTTGTTTTGCAATTTTCTATAAGATCCAAACATTTTCAGTGAGTCTTTTTTATACCATTGGATTTATGACTCTTCGAACTTTCTGGAATGTCAAGAATCGCCTTAATCGGATAACCGTGGTGAAAGATATAAGCGTTGGAAGCCAAAACCCTAAATCTGCCCTAATTACACAAAACCCTACCTAAACCCTAATCCACCTAAACCCTAATTAATCTAAACCAAACCCTCACCCTAATTAACTAAAACCCTAGAAACCCTAGGTGGCCCCCTTGTCCCCCTTTTTGCTGCCACCGCCACCGCCGATGGTGGCAGCCTGCCCTCTGTTGACGGTGGCCACCACTCTTATGGCGGTCGCTGCCGCCATGGTGGCGTTCACCGCCGCCCTTTGTGGCGGTGGACGCCACCAGGGTGGCCACACCCATTGAGGCCACTTCCGCCATTCTAGCAGCCACCACTGCCACCATTATGGCGATGGAGGTTGCTGTCATGGAGGTGACCGACGCCCCTATGGCGGTCACCGCCGTGATGGCGGGTTTGGCTTGGCACGGCCAGTTTTAGGCCATGCCACTTCGTTTCTCTCTCCATTTGCAATTTGGACATGTATTTTTCCCGAAAATTTAGCTAAGTCGGTGGATTTTTATGTGTGAGAGTATTTAAACCAATCCAAGAGAGAGAGAGTGTGACTTTTCTGAAGATTTTTGGATTTAGAAATCATTTTAGAGAGAAAAATCAAGAATAAGAGAGAGAAAAGGAAGAACTAGAGAGAAAAAGCTTAAGAAAAGCTAGAATCCGGGTTTAATCCTCTCTAATCTCGATTCTTAGTTGTTCTTAGGCTTGATCTTATAGCTTAAACACTAAAATCAGTTACAAATCATAGGTTAAAATGGATTAAATAAGGTTTTAGAGACTTTTCCTCAAATACCACCCAAATAATCTGTCACTATTTTCATCGCTATTTTTGTCGCCATTCTGTTGGAAAATCATCAAAAGCTTGTCAAACGTCAGATTCGAGTCTCCCGACTTAGATTCACGGCCTAGAGGTAACAAAACTGAGCTCCCTTGATCTTTTACTTCATTTATGTCTTTTGTTGTTATTTTTGCTGCTTTTGGTGTTGTTTCTTGATTTTTTCCTTGGTGTTCTTGGAAAACTGTCAGAATGTAATCCGACCTCTATAGGGATAGCCTTCACCTCTACCCCTATAACTTTGGCCGCTACTGTTATAGCGGTGAAGGCTATAACTATGGAGGTGAAATCTACCCCTATAGCGGTCCCGTTATTTCTTACGTTTTTTGGGTATTTACTTACCCAAATCCAAAAAATCAACATTATTTGAGTGTTTTAAGTGTAGATCTATCAAAATATAGTTAATTACGACTTAAAACTTCAATGATTTTGAGTTTGTGGATGCAAAAACATCGATATCCCCCCTAAAAATGGTTTGACGTGACGAAGGCTATAGTGACAGCCTTGACCGCCGCCGCTATAGCCTTCACCGCTGCCACTATATCTGCCAAGGCTATAGCAGTGGCAGTCAGGGCTATCACCAAAGCCCTTCGCCACCAAAAGCTGTTTTTAGCCCTTTTTCGCCTTTTTCTTGCGTTTGTTACCCCGATTTCAACCCAAAAAACTTCCAAAAAAATTATGAATAATCTGAAACTATTTTTATATTTTTTTATTCTGTTTTTAGATTTTTTTATTTTTATTTGATTTAATATACATTTTAATGGATTAAAAATGGCATTTTTAACTAAATAAATCTAAATAAATCGTTTTCCACAAACTAAAAATTCCAAAAATATTTTGAATATATTAAATCTGATTTTACGATATTTAGCTAATTTATCTCACCTTTTTTGGTTTCTTAGATGATTAATTAGTACCCAAAAATTACATTTTTACCCCGAAGAATCCAAAAAATATGTTGTTCTTCATGCTATGTGTTTATTTTCCGCATTTATTTACTTATGCTTTATTTATGATTACTCCCGTATTGCTATTGCCTCGTTTGGAGCTGGGTTCGAGTCTGTAAGCTCGGTTAAAACCCAGTTTCGCCCGTTTATTTATTTATCGCTTTATTTACTTTCTTGCATTAGAAAAATGTATAGGTATTCGCAAAGCCTTGTAATAATTTTATTTTCTTGATTTGTTTATCTATCGCTTTTAATGTGATGTATGGCATATAAACCAAAAACACCAAACAATAATCGGATTAAATCGCATAAGAACTAAGGTCATGTTTATTAAAACATAATCAACTTGATTTAAAAATTAAAAAGTAAGCAACATCATCCGAACCTAGAATCTCTATTTTAAGGTATGATCCAACCACCAGGTGGGAATATCATACCCAAATTCCTGGTGGAGCTTAACCGGGTGGTGGCTTTATCTTAAAATACGGGATTCTAAGCCTCGTATCCCTTAACACATTAATCGGACCAAATTTCAACTTCAACATCGCTTTCATTATCCATTTTCATCACGCTAAAATAAGGATCATCCCTTAGCATGCTTCACAACGCTAGTTGTCACTCCACCCCACGCTGAAGAGCATTAAAGCTTACCTTGCAGGTGGGGGGATCGGGGGTCGTTGGGTCACAGTGGCGACTCTGCTGGGGACTTTCCTTGAATTTAAAACTTTAAAATCGCTCTCATTTTCAAACTTTGGTTAATAGATTTTGATGATGTACCTAAATCATTTTTAAATCAATGCTTTATTTCTCATGCCTTTTGATCGACCGCTTAGTTAGATTCTAAGCTTCAAGGTGCCATTTTATCACCCCCATGAAGCTCACTTGTATACCTCATGCCTGTCGGGAATTGGGGATATTAGTGGGTGGAACACTCATTTCAACCAACATGGAATTCCTGCGGTCATACTCATTTGAAGAGTGGTTGAGTTAGATAAAATTAAGGTAAAGAGACCCTTCTATAGTGTCGTTCATGACACCAGCAGTTTGAGACTATGAACCACGATAAAACTAGCCATAGCAACTTCCCTTTAGGCTCACCGGAATAATCTAGATTTAGGTAGCATACTCTCTTGCCATTTCCTGGCACTAGAGTTACCCCAGAATCTAAATTGGCATTGCGTCGGAGTCATAAGGTTGGAAGAAGTTTATTTGCTTTTGTGTGCTACTTGTGTTGTGCTTATGCATACGCACTTCATGCATAGGCCACCTAGGACCGACCTTTATTTTTGATGTTCGCTTACCCCTATTCTCCCCTCTCTTGAAGGGGGAATTTAACAAAATGCCTGAGATCACTTGAATCCCGATGACCCGTACCTAGTTCGCTAGGTATAGCGAGGAATTTATATGTCTCATGTATTTTAGGGTTAAGCTTCACATCATAAGCTCTTCTACTCTTTACCTCTCTAAACCATCCATATGTATAGCATTCATCATTCGGGTTATTATGTGATCATCCATTTCATTCATGGTTCATTTCTGGCTGATCATTTTTCGGCTTCTCAGTTAGGCCAAGGCACCACTCCCATCAGATTCGATCATTATCTAGTTCAGTTTCAAGCTCAGTTCCAGAATCTATTTCTTTCCGCTATGTCTAATTTGCTGTCAGTGGATAGGGTTCCATCCGAGAGTTCTTATTCTCCTCCTTTCCTCCCGCCTGATCAGGGTCAGCCTCCTTTGAGTTCCAAGATTGCCAATGCTTTATCAGTATTTCTCCTATCTGATTAATTCCGAGATGCAATTCAGGGGCAGATCTAAGATTCGGTTCGTGTAGTTTTGGATGAGAAAAGAAGTGTCTAAAGGATTCTAATGACTAGTATTCAAGCTCAGGGACAACCAGAGACTACTCAAAGTGGGTCAGTTCAGGTTCTGCCATTCCAGGCCCACTATTCTGTTCAACCAATTCAACTAATTCAGTGTGTGCAGCAGCCTACTCAACCCCCGCCTATCCCATTTCATTTTGGTTAGGATATCATGCAATCTCCATCACCCGTATTGGCTTACCCAACCCAAGCTCCAGACCATACCTTCAAGCCTAGTTTTTGTACTAGTATGAGCCAACTTCCAATAACCCCAATAACCCCAGATCAGTTTTAGCTTGCTCGATCAAGTTCTCCTATCCAGTCCCAACTCGGTCTTTTCCAACTGGATTAGAAACTGTCTCGACCTTAAATGCCTCCAAAGTCCTCTCTGCCTACTCCTCCTCAATTTATTATTGCTCTGAAGAGGGCTACTAACCCGCAAAACCCCTTCAATGCCAATCTGCAAGTTAACTCTCCAGTCGAGCCCTCATTTATTGCTTCACCATTCCAGTTTGGTGCACCGCATCCCTCTAGCGACTAGGTCATGCAACCTCGGGGCATGACACCTGAAATTATAGCACTTGCCCATCAGTTAACACCCCACTCATCCAGCGAATAGGATATGCAATCCCCGAGCATAACGCCCAAAATGGAGGCTCTGCTGTATAAGTTCCTACTCTTTAGTTCCGAAGAGAGTCAAAAAGAAAAGCTCAAAGAGTGTGAAGGACCACGTGTTGTCCCATTACGGGCTAAGGTGAAGGACAAGCTTTCGTGAGCCAGCAAAGATCGGGCGATCGCTCAGGCATAAGTTGTAGTAGCTCCCAAAGATAACCCAGAGAATGTCACAAGTCCATGGAAATTACCCCTCAGTGTAATCTTAGCCACCTTAAGGGAGCACGACCTCCTCAGAACCTTCACGAGCATAGACCCCGTAAGGGAGATGAGAAGCATAACTTTTGTGCATATCATATGCAAAGAGGCCACCGCACTGACGAATGTCAGAGATTGATTCAAGACGTCAACCGTTTAGTGAGGGAAGAAAAGATAGTTAAGCCCGAAAAAGCACTTAACTGTCAGGGTTCACCCCTATTTTTTGGCTTACCAAAGGAAGTTAGGGGTCCGCAAGATATCATTAGAGCCATCTTTTCCAAAGGCAAGAATCCCGCGAGGCCTTTAGTAGATGAAGGAGACAAGTTATCAACCGAGCAAGCAAAGGTTTTGGACTTTATCCTAGACGATGCACCAATGAAACCTACCGAGGATGATTAATCTACCAGCACTGTAACTCAAGACCCTCCGCCTGTGGAGGATGCCTATCTATCTGTTATGTAATTTTCTTTTTTCTAGTATCTAGATGTGAACAATTATGCCTTTAAGGCACTTTAATGAAAGACTCTCTTTTTGCTTATATGCTTGATGTTTCGCCTGATGGGTCCACGCATTCATTTCATCATAAGCATAATGTGTTCAGCAGTTATGACGTTTCTTTAACTAAAATAAGTTTGAGTACAGATGATAATCTAAAATGGTAACCACTTTCTAATGACCTAACCTTTGAAAGAAAATGAGAGATAACGAGTGCTTAAGGATCATGATAATGCTTTCGCCTTGTAATCCTAGCCACCCAGGGTTCGTCATTGAATTCCCGAGCATCTCATCTCCATGCCTGAAATAGCAAAAGAAGCTCAGTCCTTCATGGGATAGATCCAATATGTCAATCGGTCCATTGCCATCCTCACGACTATATGCAAACCGATTTTTAAGCTATCGAAGAAGTGTCAGCCGATTATAGAGGAAGAGCATCACTGGATCATCTTCGACGGAGTTGTGGCTTATCTTTTATTCACCCACCCATTCTCAAATTTCCCACCCCCATGCAACAATGCCTTTTCCTAAAACCTCATCTCTTCCACCTCTCCAAACCTTCCCTATTTCTCTCCTCCTTGGCCATTCTTGGCGAGGGGGGCACATATGATCGACAAGATTTGACCCTCATCAGCATAGGGGGAAGCTGACCCTTTTCACTAACATTATCATTTAGAAGATAGCCAAGTTCCTTGAGAAACGCGTCCTTGCTTGGCGTAGCCTACTCTATCGCATCATCCTAGTAATTGGGGTTTCAATCCCGAGGGGCACCCCCTTATCAATCAAAAATTTGGGTCCGAGCCCCACAGATCTTCACCGCACTGCCTAAGAGCTAGTGGGACAACTGAAACTAAGAGTCGTATTGAACCCAACTTTAAAGAGACCCTCATGGACCAAGGTGCACCCTGAGCAGCTTAAGCGGTCTTCAGATATATCAAAAGTGCATAGTGAGGCTGAGCAACAACAGCATCAACCATCGAATATCCTTCAAAGGCCAACAATTTGATTCCAAAGCAAGCAAAGCCTGCCAACACTAACCTAAGGGGGAAGTTCCGACTGAATTGGGAAAGACCTTATGTAATCAAAAATATACTCGGTTCTAGGGGCATGAAGATTTCGGATGGTACCGAGTTCGTAAACCTTATCAATCAAAACAGGTTGAAGCTTTGTCATATCTAACCAAAAAGAATCAAATCCAAAAAAGCGGCACATAAAAAGCATATATAAATCAATCACCTGACAAGTGGTACTCTAATGCTCGGGCAAAAATTATGGTGTATCCCGCTGATCGGTATTCTACAAACCGGTCAGGCAAAAGTTAGGGTGCAAGAATAACCCGCTAGACTGAAAAACCCGAAAAGGGCGATCTAGGCAAAAGTCAGGGTAAAGTGAGCTAAGAGAGTATGTTGGCTAGAAAACCTTCATACGCTAGTTAACACTACAGTTTGGGTTAATAGAAATGGTTATCATCATCATGTACTCAAACTTACTTCATTTAAAGGAAATGTCATCTTACTGAATTCTTTATGTTTATGCTTGAATGAATATATATTGGGCCCTAAAGGCGAAATGTTGTAAGTAAGTCAAACGTAGGGTTCTGTACAGTCAACCCAATACCTTAAAAGAAAAGAAAAACAAAGATAAAAGGCAAAAATCCTGTTAGACTAAAAAGAATCGAGGTCTATGCAAAAGCCGGGAAAGTCCGCTGGATTGAAAACCCAAAAAGGGTGGTCTAGGCAAAAGTTAGGACATAAAAGTAAAATGAATAAGTCTGATGGGCCCGACACAATGTCTGGGTCTATGTAAAAATTAAGACAATTAGAACAAAGATTACCGAGTGCCATCAATCACATCGAGATATCTGCATCATCGCCATCAGCATCAGAATGCATGAATATGTTCGCCGATCTACTAGATTCGAAGGACTCAAATTCATCCTCCGCCTATGTCAGCTCAAGTTATGACCGCAACCGAGCATCTTAATTCCACAGTATCATAATCTTCCGAAACCATCCTTGGTAGAATTCATTGGTAGTGATAGCGTCCAGCCGATTGTCATCCAGAACCTTGAAATTCGTTTCATGCTCCCACCTGTCTCTAATTTGCTCAAGTTGATGATCGTTCATGCAAGCAAGAGGGTGTGTAGAAAAAGGATAACCCTCCGCCAGAGGCATTCATGTTCTACCCATAACTCAAGGCACTTTCGTGCATTCTTTTCCCTGGTCAAATATCTATCGCGCCTAGCATCCATCTAGCAAATAAATAGAAATAACCAAAGTAATTGACTCAAGTATGTAATCACATCGGTCAAACTAAATAAAGCAGCCAAAGTAATGAATCCCCAATGTCTCAGGTGAATGCCAAAATACAACAAGAAAAGAAAATATAAGGTATCTGAAGGGTAGCGAGAGAGTACAAAAGTGTATTAATCTAGCATCTGTCAATCCTCCCCTTCATAATCGAATCGGATTTATCCTATCCCATCATCATCCTCGCTCTGCTCACACTTTATAGTGTCCTTTGCAAGAGTACAAGATGATACGGGCTCAGATGAAAACTCAGGGCGAGCTACAGACCACGTGAAAGATATCCTCCTCATCCCTGTAGCACCGTGAGTATGTCCCGAGGATCCGTATTGCCTCGCATTAGCCATGAAACCCTAGCCATCTCCTCCCATATCTATGCCTGCGCCTTGGCCTTACCCCTTAAGCTGGGCCTCGAGATCGTCCCTCTGAATCCACAGCCTCCAAACCTGGTCATTGATCCATGCCATATCCCGAGCATGCAAGGCCCTCTCCTCCGCATACTGAGCCCTCTCAAATGCCATCTGGCCCTGATATTCCCCCAGCTCTGGCTCAGTGTGCACTCAACCCTCCTCGCTAGCCTAAACCCGGTCTTGCTCTATAGCGATGAAAACCTACACATCAGCAACTGCAAAAATGATCAACTCCGATATATCATGTATCATGCATAAATTCATAATATTTATATACGTTATCATATTTATTTCTTGTAGGAAATGATAAAAGAAATCAATTACTCTAGAAATGGAATCCTGGGCTAAGACCATGTCCCTCACTGAAAAATATACTCGAGCTATGCGCTCAGCCTCAGAGGCAAGCACCTATAAGTCAGAAGCAAAATCAGACTGATCACCACGGCCAAGCAGCAGTATATTATAATCAGAAAAGTGCTTAGATGTGTGGTATTAGGAGGAGTGAAGAAAATGAGCATAGTAGTCTCCTCAATGCACTTAACTTCGCGCACCCCTAGCAACTCAAAACCCGTACCTCTCGCTCTATGGCATTCTATAGGACCCCCTAGACAACTCCGTAGGGTGGAATCCCCCTAGCGTGAGGTATCTCCGTGGAAGCCATCACGGGCCAGATCTGTTGCCCCTGTGAAGTGTCTCCCAGGCTGCTGCAGCATGCGCCATTGGTCCCTCTCCTCTTCTTGCAGGAAGCCTGAAAAAGAGCAAGTAAAATGTCAGTCAAGAAGTAAGACAATAAAAAGTCAAAGTGCATCCTCGGTAGTTAAGTTGTACCTTCTTCTATTGGGGTAAGAAAACTCCGGGACCGGCGAGATCCTCAGCATTGAAAGGCATGCCATCCTGGTCTATGGCTATTCCACCACCCTCGCCAGGTCATCATCGTCATCATCCCCGCCATACCCGTCGCTACTCTCGGTCACCATGCCATTGTCTCTAAAATCCTCATGCTTATCCACTCGGGTCAACCTCTGATAGGCAGGAATAAGCCAGTCAAGGTGAGCGGCATAGTCTTGTCTAAGTGAAGACAATCTCTCTTGGTCACCATCCATGTATCTCACCTGATCTCTCATGGACATAAGGTGGGGCCAGAATATACCCACTAGCACATCGGGCGGGACTTTCCTCTGTAGTGTAATGCTAGTCCTCCACCTCTAGATGCGCTCCCCGAAGTACCACTGCAGGCTCTGGGGGCACTCTAGCATGAAGCGACAACCATCAAACCCGCATCGGCCATTAGCTCTTCCCTAGATCTCTCTGATATGGTCATAGTATGGCAAGCTCCTCCATGGCTCCACGATGAGCTGAAAAATAACAACAGATCACTATAAGTATCTCTCCTTTTGTCCATATAGTTTCGAAGTAAATGCTTAAATTAAATGTGTAGGAATAGATCTTTTTACCCAGTGTCGGTGAAGCTGCCTCAGATAATCCCTATACCAAGCATGCCCGTAGGTGTCCCTATCCTTCCACTCTACCATCCACCGGGCTATGTAGTGGGAACTGTCTAGGGGCTAACAACCTAGGTGGCGGGACAACTTTATAGGCATACGCCTATACTTGCAAAAAGAATGATAAAGTCAGTGCACAGCTAACATAATTATTTTAGATTTTCCAGTGGGTGGAATTCCTAACCTGAATCCAAAAGGCCCTGGCCTTGAACTTGCCAATGTCTCCACGAGCCAAGCAGTCAAGGGCAAAATACATCTATCCAAGTATGGCCCGAGGCCAATTCCTCTCCTGAAAAGTGGTCATGTCCTCAAGAGAAATAAGTAAGCCCATGGTAACCACGCTCGAGGAAGTGGGGTAGAATAGGGTGGTAAGCAAGGTGATGATAAAGGACCATAAATACTGAATCAGTCGATCGCCACTAATATCGATCCCCTGGGTCCAATATGTCTCAAGTGTGGCATATTTGAGCCTCTCTTTCCTTAGGGGGGAGACCCCGAGGAGCACCTCTACTCGTTCTCGAGGAGTCGGCCGGTCGAAGAAACGGTCGAGATACAAGTCAAAATGAATCACTCGCCCTCCCCATCGGAACCCTGTCATCGATGCTACATCAGAAGGGGTGATGGTCAGCTCTCCGACCGGTCAATGGAATGTATGGGTGGTCTCACTCTACCTCTCAACCAAGCATGCCATAACAGTCTGGCTCATAGGCTTATGCCCTGTCGGTAAAGCCTCAAGTAATGGCACCAAACCCATGTCCGTAATCGCCTCGACCAACGAAAAGTCTCAGGTTGCTCGAGCCCTAGCTTTTATCTTGATACACCATATGGCACACCAGCTCATAGACCCCATCGTCTTGCAATGATGAGTCTTCAAAATTTTAAATGTCGAGAATTAGCACTGAAAAGGCAAAGCGGAAGTTAATTATGCAAATTAAACAAAGAAACCCAATTTTCAGTCCCTAGATCACCTTGGAACTGAATTTCAACATCGAAATTAGATTCAGGACAAAAAAATCAGCTTGGGTAGCCCCCCCTCCTTTTCTTCAGGCTCACTGGCGACATCTCCACTACCGTCGCCGTCGCAGCGATGGCGGCTTGGCATTCCCCTTACCTTTTATTAGGTTCACCGGTGATGGCTTCACCGCCACTGCCGCCATCGCTATCATGGAAGCGTTCATCGCTGCCATAATAGCATCCACCGCTATAGCGGCAGTGGTGACCGCTGCCCCTATAGCGGTGGCGACGGCGGCAGTGGCCTCAAGCCATCCCCCGGCATCCCTTTCTCCCTAAAATCCAAAATTTCACCTGAATCTCGGTCCAAGTTAAGCAAAATCAGTCCTTAAACAATCCTAAAGCAATTTTAAATCCTATTTATCAACAATTTCAGCAAAAATCCAAGCCCAAATGCCTAAGAATTCAAAGTTAGGCCATGAAGATAAAGTGCAAAATGTGAAATTTTGATCGGGTTTTGGGGTATTACCTGAAGAGTCAAGGCGTGCCCACTCAAATCCGTGTATATCTGAGGTTGAGTAAGGAGTATACCCCAAATACTTGTCTTCTCGGCAAAGTTCGTATGCTTGGGCAACCGAAAGAGCTTGCAAACCGTGGCTAGTCACGCACAAGGAGCTATGGTCAATCCCACCGGATCCCTTCTTAATCATTTTGGCTCGACAACTCAAAGAAACGGAGCCCATTCAGGTTGTATAGAAAGGGAAAGAAAAGAATGCAAAGGGAAAAAATGAAAATGGAAATGAAGAAGTTGCAGAATAAATATAGAAAGGGAAAGAAAAGAAAGAAGTAAAAAAATGGAAAAGGAATATATTCCTTTTTGTCTTTTATTGCATGGAATATTCTCCGGAATATTCCTTTTCGCAAGGGGCAAAGCTATCCGATCGGTTATTTTTTTCCGAACCTCGGATATTCCTAAACTTAATTTATATTTCATATCCATTTTTATTGCTTAATTGAAGGGGCAAAAATTTTTGTTCCTCAAAATCAATTAAGCAATAAAAATGCAATTTATATGGCTTACTAATGCTTCAACACTACCTTGACAGGTACGTTGTATGGCGATCCTTTCGGGGTGTCTCACCGTAACCTCCCAAATCTCTAGGTGCACCTCGATACAGCCTACCGATCCGAGAATCCAATACCTAAAAAGCCCAAGCCCGTGCTTGGCAAATCTCAAAAGCCCAAGCCCATGCTTGGCAAAACCTTAAAAAGCCCAAGCCCGTGCTTAGCAATCTGTAAAAAGCCCAAGGCCGTGCTTGGCGAATCTCAAAAGCCCAAGCCCATGCTTGACAAAACCCTAAAAAGCCCAACCCCATACTTGGCAATCCGTCAAAAGCCCAAGCCCATGCTTCGCAAACCTCAAAAGCCAAGCCCATGCTTGGCAAAACCCTAAAAAGCCCAAGCCCGTGCTTGGCAAACCTCAAAAACCCAAGCTCATGCTTGGCAAACCTCAAAAGCCCAAGCCCATGCTTGGCAAAGCCTTAAAAGCCCAAGCCCATGCTTGGCAATCCGTCAAAAGCCCAAGCCCGTGCTTAGCAAACCTCAAAAGCCCAAGCTCATGCTTGGCAAAACTTAAAAGCCCAAGCCCATGCTTGGCAAAGCCTCAAAAGCCCAAGCTCGTGCTTGGCAATCAGTCAACAGCCCAAGCTTGTGCTTGGCAAACCTCAAAAGCCCAAGCTCATTCTTGGCAAACCTCAAAAGCCCAAGCCCATGTTTAGCAATCCGTCAAAAACCCAAGCCCATGCTTGGCAAAGCATCAGAAGCCCAACCCCGTGTTTGACAATCTGTCAAAAGCCCAAGCCCATACTTGGCGAAGCCTCAAAAGCCCAAGCCCGTGCTTGGCAATCTGTTAAAAGCCCAAGCCCGCGCTTGGTAAACCTCAAGTCTCTCTTAACAGATATACCGAATCAAATCAACTAAGTTAGAATCTCGTTCTTGATAAGTCTGTTGATGGCAAACCCAATAGACAACTAATTTAAGAATCTATGCCTCAGGCATAGCCCTCTAGTCCTTGCTCTTTCGTGAGATCACACTTAGCTCGCCAAGTGGTAATCTCCCGAGGGGCAATTTGTGAGTAGGGGCTTTTTGGTGACCCTTGGAATGAGGATGACTTATTGCTCTAACCTCATATGATCTAGTTGTTCTATTCTTGGAAGGTCGAATCATGTTTGTCAAGTATATTTTTGATGATTTCGAACCTTTGGTGGCGCTTAAATATCACTCGCATGCATTTAGGACTAGCCATTTCCTTTCGCTTACATGCAGTAATTTGTTTCACAATTTTCTATAAGAACTAAACATTTTTAGTGAGTCTTGTTTATACTGTTGGATTTATGACTCTCCGAGCTTTCCGAAATGTCAAGAATCGCCTTAATTGGATAACCGTAGTGAAAGATATAGGCATTGGAAGCTAAAACCCTAAATCTGCCCTAATTACACAAAACCCTACCTAAAACCTAATCCACCTAAACCCTAATTAACCTAAACCAAACCTTAACCCTAATTAACTAAAACCCTAGGTGGCCCCGTTGTCCCCCTTTTTGCTGCCACCACCACCGCCGGCAGCAGCGATGGCAACCTGCCCTCGGGCGACGGTGGCCGCCACTCTTGTGGCGGTCACCTGCCGCCATAGTGGCATTCACCGCCACCCTTTATGACGAAGGACGACACCGGGGCGGCAACACCTATTGTGGCCACCCCTGCTATTACGGCAGCCACCACCGCCATCATTATGGCGGTGGAGGCTGTTGTCATGCCGGTGACCGCCGCCCCTATAGCGGTCACCGCCGTGACAATGCCGTTTGGCTTGGCACGGTCTGTTTCAGGCCGTGCCACTTTGTTTCTATCTCCCCTTGCAATTTGGCCATGTATTTTTCCAAAAAATTTGCCTAAGTCGGTGGATTTTTGTGTGTGAGAGTATTTAAACTAATCCAAGAGAGAGAGTGACTTTTCTGGAGATTTTAGGATTTAGAAATCATTTTAGAGAGAAAAATCAAGAACAAGAGAGACAAAAGGAAGAACTAGAGAGAGAAAGCTTAAGAAAAGCTAAAATCCGGGTTTAATCCTCTCTAATCTCGATTCTTAGTTGTTCTTAGGCTTGAACTCATAACTTAAACACTAAAATCAGTTAGAAATCATAGGTTAAAAGGGATTAAATAGGGTTTTAGAGACTTTTCCTCAAATACCACCCAAATAATCTGTTACTATTTTCATTGCCATTTCGTCGAAAAATCATCAAAAGCTTGCCAAACGTCTGATTCGAGTCTCCCAAATTAGATTCACGGCCTAGAGGTAACAAAACTGAGTTCCCTCGATCTTTTACTTCATTTATTGTCTTTTGTTGTTGTTTTTGCTGCTTTTGGTGTTGTTTCTTGATTTTTTCCTTGGTGTTCTTGGAAAACCATCGGAATGTAATCTGACCTCTATAGGGATAGCCTTCACCTCTACCCCTATAGCTTTGGCCGCTACTGTTATAGCGGTTAAGGCTATAGCTATGGAGGTGAACTCTACCCCTATAGAGGTCCCGTTATTTCTTACGTCTTTTGGGTATTTACTTACCCAAATCAATAAATCAACATTATTTGAGTGTTTTAAGTCTACATCTATCGAAATATAGTTGATTACGACTTAAAACTTTAATGATTTCGAGTTTATGGACGCAAAAACACCAATATCCCCCCCCTAAAAATGGTTTGGCGCGGCAAAGGCTATAGTGACAGCCTTGACCACCACCGCTATATCCCTCACCGCTACAACTATAGCGGCCAAGGCTATAGCAGTGGCAGTTAAGGCTGTCACCAAAGCCCTTTGCCGCCAAAAGCTGTTTTTAGCCCTTTTTCGCCTTTTTCTTGCATTTTTTAACCCGATTTCAACCCGAAAAACTTTCAAAAAATTATGAATAATCTGAAACTGTTTTTATTTATTTTTATTCTATTTTTATTTTTATTTGATTTAATAATGGCTTAAAAATGGCATTTTTAACTAAATAAAACTAAATAAATCGTTTTCCATCAACTAAAAATTCTAAAAATATTTTGAATATATTAAATCTGATTTTAGGATGTTTAGCTAATTATCTCACCTTTTTAGGTTGGTTAGATGATTAATTAGTACCCGAAAATTTCGTTTTTGCCCCGAAAAATCCAAAAAATACGTTGTTCTTCATGCTATGTGTTTATTTTCTGCATTTACTTATGCTTTATTTATGATTACTCCCGTATTTCTATTACCTCATTCGGAGCCAGGTCCGAGTCGATAAGCTCGGTTAAAACCCGGTTTTGCCCGTTTATTTATTTATCGCTTTATTTACTTTCTTGCATTAGAAAAATGTATAGGTATTCGCAAAGCCTTGTAATAATTTTATTTTCTTGCTTTGTTTATTTATCGCTTTCCGTGTGATGTATGGCATATAAACCGAAAACACCAAATAATAATCGGATTAAATCGCATAAGAACTAAGGTCACATTTATTAAAACATAATCGGCTTGATTTAAAACTAGAAAAGTAAGCAACATCATCCGAACCTAGAATCTCTATTTTAAGGTACGGTCCAACCACCCAGTGGGAATATCGTACCCAAATTCCTGGTAGAGCTTGATCGGGCAGCGACTCTATCTTAAAATATGGGATTCTAAGTCTCGTATCCCTTAACACATTAATCGGACTAAATTTCAACTTCAACATCGCTTTCATTATCCATTTTCATCATGCTAAAATAAGGATCATCCCTTAGCACGCTTCACAGCGCTCGTTGTCTCTCCACCCCACGTCGAAGAGCAGTAAAGCTTACCTTGTGGGCGATGGGATCGGGGGTCCTCGACTCACAACTGGACTTAGTGAAGTTCATGATTCAAAAGTGTCTTTAGTTGAAAATGAAGTTGCTATGGAAGTTGAACTAGCTACTCAATGAGTTGAGGAAGTTGAAACAACTACACAGGAGCCTATAAGGACTAGCAGGGTTTGTCGTCGGCCAGAGATATTAAAATTGCTCATAACAGATGATGGGAACTTCACGATCCCAGATCATCAAGAACCTGGAACATATCAAGAAGCTATTGAAGGTGTATACTCAGAACACTAGAGAAATGCCATGGAAGACAAGATTCAGTCTATGTACAATAACCAGGTTTGAAAACTAGAGGATCAACCTGAGGGTGCTAAGGTAATAGATTGTAAGTGGTGTTTCAAGTAAAAATTTGATAATACCTTCAAAGGTAGACTGGTTGTAAGAAGATTCATGAAAGTTTGAGGAATTGACTATGTTGAAACCTTTTCACTAGTGGTGATGCTCAAATCCATTAGGATTCTTCTTACCATAGCTACATGGTATGACTATAAGATATGGCAAATGGATGTCAAAATTGCTTTTCTGAATGGAGATCTCCTTGAGGATGTGTATATGACACAACCCCAGGATTGTGTGGATCTGAAGTTTACTGACCAAGTATGCAAGCTTCAAAGATCAATCTATGGGTTGTGTACAAGCATCAAGGTGTTGGAATCATAGCTTTGATGAAGCGGTAAAAGAATTTGATTTCATTCAAAACATTGATGAGCCCTATGTGTACAAGAAAGTTAGTGGGAGCATTGTGACATTTGTAGTGCTATTTATTGACGACATCTTAATCATTGGAAGTGATATTCCAACATTGGAGGTCAAAAAAAGTGGTTGAGTGCTTCACAATGAAAGATGTAGGAGAAGCTGAGATGATTCTTGGAATCCTCATCTATAGAGATAGAGCAAATCAGCTACTCAAACTTAGTCAGGCTAAGTATATAGATAAAGTCCTTGCAAAATTTAAGGTGGATCAAGCAAAGAATGGTCCTTTGCCTATACTCCACAGTATATATCTTAGTAAGCATGGTTGTCCCAAGACAAAGGAGGACCGTGAGTACATGGCTCTAGTCCCAAACTCTTTGGTTATTGGATTGATCATGTACGGTATGTTCTGTACTATACTTGATGTAGCATTTGCACTAAGCTTGTCAAGCAGGTATCAGCCTGATCTCGGTAGGGAACATTGGGCTACTCTTAAGGCAATCCTTAAGTACCTTAAACGGACTAAGGATTCATTTTTAGTATATGGGGTTAGGAAGGGATTTCAGTATATGGCTACACTGATGCTACCTTTGATACTAACAAAGATGACAAATGATCGCAATCAAGATGGATTTTCTTTCTAAATATCAGTGCCATGAGTTAGCGATCGATAGAGAAATCAATGATTGTCGATTCCGCAACAGAAGCTGAATATATTGTTGCATATGATGCTACAAAGGAAGCTATTTGTATTAAGAAGTTTGTAACTTAGTTAGGTGTTGTGCCAACGATACTAGACCTAGTTGACATATTTTGTGATAACAGCGGGGCTATCGCACAAGCTAAAGAGCCCCGATCACACAAGAATTCCAAACATATGCTCAGGAAGTTTTATCTTCTTAAAAAGATTTAAGCTAGAGGTGATATCGCATTGTAAAGGGTTGACACAGACGACAATGTCGTTGACCCATTGACCAAACCGCTTTTACAACCAAAGCATGATGGTCATACGAGGTCTATGGGGATTAGGGATATTCCATCTTGGAACTAGTGCAAGTGGGAGATTGTTAGGTGTGCCTTAGTTCTAGACATGGGTTATTAAGATGTAATTGAATATTCATGTTTTGTGTCACATTAATAAAAGTATTAATCTGTTCTATTATATATCTTGTGCTATATTTTGTTAAGAGTATCCATTGATTGAATCATAAAGGTCCTTAGTCTGTTTTAATCATGGGAATTCATAAAATGATATACTTGTATACTGGTTAGCTTGTTTGAGAAAGGAGTTATGAACATAGGCTTGTGTTGAGAACATGGGTTGGATCTATCTGATTAGCAAAAGGCCACATGCTATCATGTCACGAGTGTTTTGCTAGGTAGGTCTCAAACATCCTTGGACTTCATTTCAAGTTGCTATTAATTTGGAATTGGGTAATCTGTGGTATAAACCTAACAGGTCCTTAAACACAGATTCCAAATATGAGTATGCTCATGTTATTCATGAACATGATGGTAGTAAGGTTGAGTGATAGGATTACCATTCAGCCTAATAAGGTAGAATGAATCAGTAGTCACTTGGTGAATAAGATGGATTATTAACATGTCCAAATAAGTAGGCAGCTTATTTGAAGGAATTATTTTATTCGAGATGAAGAAATATAATGAAAGTAATAATGGGTGACATGACCATGTCCATTATTCATTATATTGATTCTTATTGGCAAAAGAAATTGTGAGATAACTATTGGGTTCAGTATTAATAAATTGATAACTCTATTCTGTCCTAATTAGGGGTTGTAATAGTTTGCTAGGATCCGCTTACAGTCTATGGGTGTGACCTCATTGCCAACATATGGACTGATGCATAGGATCGTGTACTTAGAATCACTTATTCGGGATTTTTCTTGTACATTCAATATTACAAGTATTGATGAAGGAAAATTGATTATTAGTAAATTGATATGTTAAATCAATTTATTAAGGAATCATTACAACTCAAGAATAAGGAAAAAATTAATTTGTAGTTAATAGTATAGTATAAAGTTATTTATATTATTCATTAAATTAAATTAAAAGAATTAAGCTTATTAACATGAGTGACTTATTTGATATAATTATAAAGTTGGTAAATTATTGGTTTAAGGAATATAACTTGGAGGCAAATTTATAAATAAGAATAATTCAAGGGGTCAATTTATAATTAAATAAGTAACATAGTCTAAACCCTAACGCTAAAGGGAGACTATAAATAGATGTTAATTAAACAAAAACAAAAACACATACACGCCTACCAAGGTGAAATTCAGCCATCACCACAAAATGAGTGTTCTTGAGTTGTTGTTCGGTTCATTAAATCAGCTAGCACCGATTCCAGTTAAGAGGGGTTTGTACACGTGAGATTGGCGGGCTTACACATTTAAAGCCTTTTACTCCCTACATCTGCTTTGAGAAAGTAAGTTTTTAATAGCCTTTAATCACCATTTTTATTCCTATTGTATTCTTTTCGAATAAAGATTCTTGTGGATTTGAGATAATCAGTCGGTTCCGCCTTTCTTAAATATTGATTTTCGATAACCAAATCCCTTCGTATTTGCATATGCTAAATTCCGACTACATGAGATGTGACACTCGTGTTCCGCTTAAATGTGTCCAGGGAAGCCTATAGGCAATACAGGAAAAGCCTAAAGGTGATTGGTATGCAATACATGTTTGTTTTGATTTATAATCCATTTCACGGCTAAATTCAATTTGTGGGTCTTCTAGATTTTGTTTACTGTCTGTGTTAAAAGATTTGTAATCAAGATCATTGACAAATTTATAATAAAAAAATTCAAATTCTGGTTCAATTGCTTGTTAAGGCTTGTAGGATTGACTCCTATTTCGTGTTTTCAATTATAACCTACATAGTATCAACTCCTCTTTAATATTCCATAATGTATCATCTTTAGTTTGTTTAGATACCTGCTATATACGTTTAAGTTTGAAACTAATATTAATATATGAGAGAAAATACAATTAATTCAGAAACTTGCCCTCAAGTGAGAGGTTCAACGCATAATTATATATTTTATGATTTAAGCTATATGAAATGCGTCTTGTTTAAATGGAATATATGTTGTTAACAAGATTATCTTACCATATAAACAATATTGAATTTTTGTATAAATAGATGGTAGAAAAGCTATTAGAAAATCACAGCTCTAAAAAAAGCAATAAAAGTAGTCATGTTAACAAAATTCTCAAGAGAAAATGAGGGTGATTAGTATTATTGTGATTGCAAGGATGATAATGATGAGTCAAGAGGTTGTGGCACGTGAAATACAGTCTGAACATCCTGGTTTTGGCATTGGTGATATAAGTACAAATACAGTGTGTTGCAACAAAGATGGACGAAGTTGTTCATCAGATAGAGACTGCCTTGACTTTGACTATTGTCAAGGTTGCGCAGGAGGCAGGCCCGTCTCGGAGATTTTCGAGGCCCTGAGCAAAAGAGAAAATATGGGCCCTTAAAATTTTTGGGTTCGATATTGTCATTTGAAAGTTTTAATGTACGAACGTTTTTTGAAGTAAATTTCAATCAGATTTTCACAATAAATTTTATCTAAATTATTGATATTTTTTAAAGATACAATAATATAATATCTTTTAAATTTATTAAATAAATTAGCTTTAATATAAGGTATCAAAATACTTATATGTATATTTATTGAAAATATTATACTAATATTTGTTTCTTTTTCAAAACAAAAGTGTTTATCAAATTTTTATATTCAATATGTGATTCTTACTTTTGTATTTGATATGATAAATAAAAAAATAAAAGAAAATTAAATATCAAATTGTTTCTTATGATAAAAAAAAGTTACACAAACAATGTGGAATTGAAACAAAACTTAGTTAAAAGGTGTATGTAAATTATTACTTACAAACAATAAAATAATACATGTTTAAAATATTTGTCCATTATTTTCACTTTGAAAGACTTGAGGGATAAACATTTTAAAATATAAAATGTTTCTATTGAAAAATATACTTTAATAACATTGATTATAATAATTAACTTACAAAGCTGATTGTTTAGCTTCAATGACTTTTTTTTTTGACTAAAATAACTATTGTTTGATATTAACCTTGTTTAAATAAATATTTTACTTTAATTAATAAATTTTTAAATGTCAATCCCATTTTTAATGTAAATAAATATAATTGAAATATAATTTTTATTATTGAAAATAAATAAACTTTATTTTCAAAGACAAATAAGAGTTGAGTTATAAAAAAAAAGTGCCATGTAAATAAATATAATTTTTGTATTATTAAAATAAAGTTACTAATAAAAAAAAGAGTTGAGTTGATAAAAAAGGGGCCAAGAGGATTCGACCCCTACCCATCACACTAGGATTTACGTGCCTCTACCACCATGCCACAAACAATTTACTTTAGGTTACTACATGTTAATACATGTATAATAATATGTTTCTTATACTTATACCCAAACTAAATTTTGAGGCCCCCGAAAGTTGGGACCCTGAGCGGTTGCTCCACTCGTTCCCCTTAATAGCTGACCCTGGCGGATTTTGCAAACATATTACTCATAAAAATTATTATCACTGTTATTATTGATCTTATTCTAGTCAATTAAACAGTGTATTTTGTGATAAACAAGTCTTTACTTATACAATAAAAGTCAAAATAATATTTTTGTTACCTCGGCAATTTATTCATATTTGCCTTTGCTAATTTTATTCACAATTCAACACTCTTTTATAAATTATAATTTACTTTAGATATTCAAATTCATATCTGAACTTTGATGAAAACTATTAACAATCATCAATACAATATATTATGTTAATTTTGATATAATCTTCAAGCAGTAGTTGTTGATAACATTGTGGGAAACTGCCTTGTACTTCTACCTCTGTTATGCAAAACTGCTCAAATAAAACAGATAAGTCATTTTGTATTAATCTTATTATATTTTCTATATTCTGGTTCTAAATAAGAAAAATGTTTGTTAACTCTGCGTCCAAAAATTTCAATGCTATTTCCATTGAAATTAAATCTGTAATACTAATTAATGTGCTTTGAATATATCTAGAAAATGTGGTTATGAACAATTACCAGTGTAAATTTCTGGTTCAGAATTCTAGGATATGTCCGTATTAGTGGTATAATACTATTCTCAACCAATAAAAGTGTCACGTAAACACTCATGATGGTGTGGTGGTTAATTTCTTATTCGAGAAAAGTATATATAGTATAAGCATATGTGTGAGCACGGGCCTTTTGGTGACCCTCGGAACGATGATGACTTTTTGCTCTAACCTTTTACGGACTAGTTGTTCCATTCTTTTAGAATCGAATCGTGTTTGACAAGTTCTTTGTTGACGAATTTGTGCCTTTGACCCCGATTAAGAATAATTAACTTGCGTTTAGTTGAACTGTTTCCCTTCCTTGCGCGCAGCAATTTGTTTCGCAATTTTCCATAAAATCCGAATATTTTCAGCGATTCTCGTTTATATCGTTAGATTCTTGACTCTCCAAGCTTTTCGGAATGTCAATAATCGCCTTAATCGGATAATGTGCTTTGAATATATCTAAATCATTATAAGAAAATTTGGTTACGGACAATTACCAGTGTAAATTTCTGGTTCAGAATTCTAGGATATGTCCGTATTAGTGGTATAACACTATTCTCAACCAATAATAGTGTCACGTAAACACTCTTGATGGTGTGGTGGTTAATTTCTTACTGGAGAAAAGTATACTATTTGTTGAGTGGTGCCCTTTTAAATGTGGGATCCACTGAATAATTTAAAATAAAAAAAAGGAAAAGGAAAAGAAGAAAAATACAAACCGAATTTCGGTGGTGATTGGTGGCGCAATTAAAGGATTTGAAAGACAGTCGTTTCACGCGTATTTTTACACCCATAGATTGAAAAAACACAGATATAAGAATATAATCTGTGTATATAAACTTAGGAAAGGGGTTCCTAAGAGTTGGGTAAGAGAGAAAATAGTGAGGTTTTGGGAAATACTTGTATGCCACTATTTTGTAATCTCTTGGTGTACCTACTATTATTTTATAGTGGAGAATTATTCGGAGTTGGTCCCGTGGTTTTTCCCTAATTCATTTGGGATTTCCACGTAAAAATCATTGTGTCTTTTTTATTCTGCTGTTATTATCTTTTATCGTAATATATTATTGGGCCTAACAAGTGGTATCAGAGCCGAAGGTTGTTTTATCAGCAAAATCCGTTGATATATTTTTCAAAAATAAATATACCACGACGACAAAAAAATTACGATAAATCCGGTGGCGCAATCCGTTCGAAAAACCGTCGCAGGTACGCAATTTGAGTAAATAGTAAAATAGTAACTTGAGTAATAGTATTCATATTTAATACTATTCATATTCGGCCATCTTTTATGAATGATATTATTTAAGTATACGAGCATACTGTTACTATTCTAATATACAAGTATTATTTGGGTATACAGTACTAATCATAAATACAGTGACTATTTAAGTGAATAGTGAAATTCGTGAATAGTAAAATTTTGCCATTCTTAAATTTTCGACATAGCGAATGATGGTGTAATGATCAAATTGACGGATACAAATTATTTATTGTGAAAATCCAGAATGGAGGACTACCTCAATTGTAAAGATTTGTATGATCCAATCGAGGGTGTCGACGCAAAGCCGAAGGATATGAAAGATCAGCAGTGGATAAAGTTGAAGAAGCAAACATTGGGTACAGTACGCCAATGGATAGATGCTAGCCTGTACAACCACGTGAGGAACGAAACAGATCACAAAGTTCTCTGGAAGAAGCTAGAGGATATGTACGAGGCTAAAAATGCTCAAGGAAAAGTGTTCATGATTCGTAAAGTCATGAACTTGAAACTGACAGAGGGACGATCAATCACACAACACCTGAACGACTTTGAAGGATTCATAAGTGAGTTAGCAGTCACCGGTATGTCCTTGGATGATGAGATGCAAGCATGTCTTTTGATGGGAACTCTACCAGATAGCTGGGATACTCTTATTGTATCACTGAGTAACTCAGCTTCAAATGGTGTGGTAACAATCTCTATGGTAAAGAATAGTCTACTTAATGAAGAACTTCGTAGAAGAGACGTTGCCAGTATCTGTTCACAAGCCCTTGTCACGGAAAACAGGGGTCGAAGCAAGAGTAGAGGTCGTGGGAATGGAAAATCGAAAGATAGATCCAAGTCCCGGGAGAAGAGGTCATGCTACCACTGTGGAAAGCAGGGCCATCTCAAAAGGAACTGTCATTTCTTTAAACAAGAGAATGCAAACCGAGTCATGATAATGACAAAAATACGTCTACTACAGTCACAAAAGATGATGGAAAGGTGGCTTTAGTATCTCATGATGAAGATTGTTATCATGTTGGAGATGTAGATTCCGAGTGGATTGTAGATTCTGGTGCCTTATACCACTGTGTTTCAAAAAGGGAATACTTCTCAACATGTAAAGCAGCCAATTATGGTACTATTAAAATGGGAAATAATAGTGTCTCACAAATGGTGGGAATCGGTGATATCTACGTAAAGACAAGTGTCGGATGCACAATAACACTTAAAAATGTGCGACACATTCTAGATCTTCGGTTGAACTTGTTGTTTGTTAGTGTATTGAACAAGGAAGGTTATCATAATCATACAGGAAATGGAAATTGGAAACTCACCAAAGGATCGTTGGTGGTGACAAAAGGAAGATTGTGTTGCTCGCTATACAAAACGTACGAAACAATATGTGCGGGTCAACTGAATACAGTTGGAGATGATGCTTCACCAAATTTGTGGCATAGGCGACTGGCGCATGTTAGTGAGAAAGGGTTGAATATACTGGCTAAGAAGTCCCTTATCCCATTAGCCAAAGGAAAAATTAACCCGTGTGATCACTGTTTATTTGGGAAGCAACATTGAGTTTCATTTCAGAAAAGCTCTAGAAGGAGAAATAATAAGTTAGAGCTGGTACACTCTGATGTTTGTGGTCCCATGGATACAGAATCCATTCGAGGAAGAAGATACTTTCTTACCTTCATTGATGATTTTTCAAGGAAGACATGGATTTATTTGCTGCGCACAAAGGATGAAGTATTCAAGCACTTTCAGCAATTTCATGCAATGGTGAAAAGGGAGACTGGAGTGCCATTGAAGTGTTTACGCACAGATAATGGTGGCGAGTATATCTCCAAGGAGTTCAAGGATTACTGTAGTCAATATGGTATCAGGCATGAAAAGACAGTTCCTGGTACACCTCAACACAATGGCGTTGCTGAATGAATGAATCGTACCATTGTCGAAAGAGTTAGATCCATACTCAAAATGGCTACCTTTCCTAAGTCATTTGGGGGAGAAGCTGTCAATACTGCTGTCTATCTTATCAACCGACTACCTTCAGCACCTTTCGATTTTGATATTCCAGAGAGGGTCTGGACAGGTAGAAATATCTCATACTCTCACTTGAGGGTATTTGGCTGCAAGACATTTATGCATTTTCCTAAAGAGCAAAGGCTAAAGCTTGATGATAAATCAGTTCCTTGCACTTTTGTCGGTTATGGAGATGAAGAGTTCGGCTACAGATTATGGGATCTAGTGAAAAAGAAATTTGTACGAAGCCAAGATGTTGTATTTCACGAGAATGATATCATCGGTAAAAGATCTACAAGTGACGATGTTATCGATATAACACCAAAGAGCATTCTATCAGATGATGCCACAGAAAGAAGAATGCATCAATCAGAACAAGATGGAGAAGAAGAGCCAGTTGTGAGGGATCAAGATGTGATTGTAGATGAAAATACGAATGAAGAGGGTATTGAGCAGGGGGAGCCAGAGAACCCCATTCTACCAGTAGAAGAACCTCAATTAAGGAGGTCAGTCAGAGAACGCCAACCATCTACAAAATACTCCAGTTCTGACTATATTTTAATCACTGATGAGGGGGAGCCTGAAAGCTTCCAAGACGTGCAATCTTGTAAAGATAAATATTGTTGGATGAAGGCCATGCAAGAGGAGATGAATTCTTTAAAGAAGAATGACACGTACGAGCTGGTAAAACTTCCTAAAGGGAAGAGAACACTCAAGAACAAATGGGTGTACAAGCTGAAGAAAGATGATGGAAACCTAGTGAGATTCAAAGCTCGATTGGTTGTCAAAGGCTTTACTCAAAAGAAAGGTATCGACTTTGACGAGATTTTTTCACCAGTTGTGAAAATGAGTTCCATTCGAGTTGTGCTAGGTCTTGTAGCCAGCTTGAACCTTGAGTTAGAACAGCTTGATGTAAAGACCGTGTTCTTGCATGGGGATTTAGAAGAACAAATTTATATGGAACAACTAGAAGGTTTCAAGGTCAAGGGAAAGGAGGACATGGTGTGTCGCCTGAAGAAAAGTTTGTATGGGTTAAAACAAGCCCCGCGGCAATGGTATAAAAAGTTTGATTCCTTCATGGTGAATCAAGGATACAAGAGGACAGAAGCTGATCCATGTGTATATCTCCGGAAATTCCCTGATGGAAAGTTTATCATTCTTCTCTTATATGTTGATGATATGCTAGTCGTTGGGCCAGATGCCAAAATGATTAGTAAGTTGAAGTGTGATTTGTCTAAGGCGTTTGACATGAAGGATTTGGGACCGGCAAGGCGAATTCTTGGAATGGAGATTAACCAAGATCAAAGGTCCAGCAGACTGTGGCTATCTCAAGAAAAATATATTGAACGGGTACTAGAAAGGTTCAATATGAAGAATGCTAAACCAGTTAGCACTCCACTTGCCGCTCATTTCAAGTTGAGTAAGAAATCCTACCCTTCAACAGAGAAAAATAGAGAAGATATGTCAAATGTTCCATATTCTTCAGCGGTCGGTAGTTTAACGTATGCAATGGTGTGTACAAGACTAGACATCGCTCATGCAGTTGGCGTTGTGAGTATATTTCTGTCAAATCCCCAGAAGACACATTGGGAAGCAGTTAAATGGATCTTTAGATACCTGAGAGGAACTTCAAAGTTATGTTTAACCTTTGGAGGTGGAAAGCCAGCACTTGTTGGTTACACAGATGCGGATATGGCTGGTGACCTTGATGAAAGAAAATCTACATCAGGTTACTTATTTACATTCTCAGGGGGAGCTATTTCATGGCAGTCACGGTTACAAAAGTGTGTTTCATTATCAACAACTGAAGCAGAGTACGTTGCAGCAACAGAAGCAGGAAAGGAAATGCTTTGGTTAAAGCGATTCTTTCAAGAATTGGGTGTGCAAGAAGGAGACTACTTAGTTTATTGTGATAGTCAAAGTGCACTAGACTTGAGCAAGAATATTATGTATCATGCGCGGACAAAACATATTGACGTAAGGTATCATTGGCTCAGACTTGCCATTGAAGAAAAAGAGTTCAAGTTGCAGAAGGTTCATACAAACAACAATGTTGTCGATATGCTGACAAAGGTCGTTCCAAAAGAAAAGTTTGATCAGTGTGTCAAAGCAACCGGGATGGAGAGTCCCACAATGTAGTCGGGAGGGGGAGATTTGTTGAGTGGTGTCCCTTTAAATGTGGGATCCACTAAATAATTTAAAATGAAAAAAGAAAAAGGAAAAGAAGAAAAATACAAACCGAATTTCGGTGGTGATTGGTGACGCAATTAAAGGAATTGAAAGACAGTCATTTCACGCGTCTTTCAATTTCTATAAATAGTGAGGCATTCTGCCTTATTTTACAGCCATAGATTGAAAAAACACAGATATAAGAATATAATCTGTGTATATAAACTTAGGAAAGGGGTTCCTAAGAGTTGGGTAAGAGAGAAAATAGTGAGGTTTTGGGAAACACTTGTGTGCCACTATTTTGTAATCTCTTGGTGTACCTACTATTATTTTATAGCGGAGAATTATTCGGAGTTGGTCCCGTGGTTTTTCCGTAATTCATTTGGGGTTTCCACGTAAAATTTTTTGTGTCTTTTTTTTTTGCTGTTATTATCTGTTATCGTAATCTATTATTGGGCCTAATACTATGCTAAAATTTGCATTCTACTAATAGTTCATAGCAACCAAAATTAGCAATTGAATGATTGTATCTTAATGTTTTCTCTATTTATTATTACAATTTGTTTTGGGGCAGAACTCTTTTATGAAAAACAGAAGACTTGTTGAAGAGGAGACAGTAGATGTCGTGTTGCAGCATTGATTACCGCGTCACACATGTCGGGATGGATTCAACAAAGGGTCGAGTTGGATGTCAAGGTTCGTGGGGGATAAAGTGGTTTACGGGTTCCTATTCCCCTGCGCTCTTTAATGCGGTAGCTTAATTGATTGTGGAAAACTACCTATGCAAAACTCCTCAAAGAAAACAGATTAGACATTCGTATTAGTGATAAATTTATGTTTTATGATTTCTATCTCTTTAATACTTATTTTTATTTTTTGGGTCTCAATAAGATAAATGTGTTTGTTATGTTATCTCTGCCTTCAAAAATTTCAATGCTATTTTCATTTGAATTAAATCTTGAATGCTAATTAATGTGCTTGTATATACTATCTTCTAGCTCACTATATGTTTAGTTGTTCATAATAAAAGGTAGGTAAGTACAGTTATGAGTGTAAATTTCTAGTTCAACTTTCTAGAATATGTTCGTATTACACTATTTTCTATAAGCACTATTATGGATGATGTGGTGGTTTCATATCGGAAAAAAGTAGAATTATGGACTTGGAGTGTCTTTTATAAAATGAAGATTGCATTGAAAACAAACAGAAGATTGTTGTAAAGTGCAAGAAAGACGGAGAAAAGGGGCATTTTGGTGGCCAGCCCTATAAAATTTGGGGCCATGGACCAAGAGTCCAAATCTATAAAATTTGGGGCCTTAGATTAAATTTTAGTTAAAACTATTTGAGATATAAAATTATCTATTAAATTTTTATATTCAAGTTGTCAAGCTAAATTTTTTTTTTATAGAAATTATAGTTAATTCATTTAATCCTGTTGTAATATGTGTTATTTGCTGTAATTTGTAGGTAAGAAAAAGTAACGTGATAATCATATATAAAGGCTTAAACACGCAAACAACAAACTAATTAGAAAAGCAACCGTTAATTCAAGTAATAATTATGTCATCTAATACTTAATTAGCCATTTTAAAAAGAAATAGAAAGCAACAATGCTTAATTAGTCTGACTCTTTCTCAATAAAATTAAAACAACATTTAACAAAATTGGAAATTGAATAGAAAAATTGAAAAAGAAGGTATAATATATTTATAATATAAAAAATTTTGGCCCCTTACTTTTTTGGGGGCCAAGGCCCATGCTTTATTGACCTTGTAATAAGGCCGGTTTTATTGATGATGTGATACTTAAGGAGTGGACCTGAAAGTGGTTAATGGCACGAAGAAAGGATGTTTTGGAGGTAAAGAAAACCAATGGGAAGGTGTCATTTAATTTATTTAGAGGGCAAGTATTTGTGAATATGTGGTTATAGAATTTCCGAAATAGTTAATTGTTGCAAGTTGTGCAACTTGGTTAGGTCCCTTGAACACTATAAAATGGACATCATTTGGCTCTAGAGAGCAGCCTGAGGCTCACCTTTTCTTATCCATTTTCTGTTTTATTTTCGTTTTAATGAATCTAATTATGTTTTCTTACTTCTTGCATAATTTCCTAACAAGTTTGTTAGGCTCTGTCGGTGGCTTGTCAGTGGTGTAGAATCTTTCGTATGATAACATTTATTTTTAATTAGATTGATTATTATTGTACTTAATTAACTCATAGGTTCGACCAACCTATGTTGGAATTGGTTATGGGTGTTTTCTTAGTTCGAGAAAATAGTTCATTATCGAAGGCCTCTTAATAATCGCCAGAATTTATATGACTCGGATGGACGCTAAATTCTTGCTAAGGGTTCTTAACTTTGCTTAAGATGTTTACTTGAGATTAATGCTTAAGGCCTAACTGTAAGATATTTTGTAATAAAAACATGTGTGACTTGTGTGATCTATGAGTATTATGTATTTCAATTTAATATAATGTATGACTTTATGTGATGGTCGCAAAGCAATATAAACATTAAATCGATTCGGGTTTAAATTCCCTTCTCTCTACAATTAAATTGATATAAAAGTAAAGAATTGAACTAAAGAATAATAGATAATGGTTAAGCATAGCTATTTATTTTAAATAATAATTGATAATTATCAATTATCAGTTATTAACTTACGGTTATATATATTGGTTATATATATGAAAAGAAGGAAACGTCCAATACAGAAAAGAAAAGAACACGTTGAGTAAAGGCAAAGAAATGGCAGTGCATATCATGAAGTGTTGTTTTAATTTAATGGGTTCTTTTTAATCCTTTAGTATCTTATCATCAAGAGGCCAATTCAAGAAATGTAGAAGAGAAAGAACGGCTCGTTTTTTCACCACGGATCAAGAATGCGATTTCTCTTTGTTTCGATTAACAAGTATTAAGGTACGTTTCCGCTTATTATTTATTGTTTATCATTCAATTCTAAACAAGATGGTCTTGGAGTTTTATCCCGATTAAAGTTTATGCCATTACATTTGTTATAGATTTCATAATAGAAATCGTTATGGGATTATAAAAGTTCTTAAAATTAGTACCAGAGCCTCCTTATCTTGGAATTGATTGATTATTATTGATTACCTTATTTCAATTTTCATAATTAGGGTTCATGAGAAATTTTAGGTTCTAAAATTGTATCTATTCTCATGGAATTAAAGATGTTTTGAAGTATAAAATTGAATTTGGGTTACTGAAATTACGTAATTGAATTTGTTTACAACACCAATTATACGTAGTTTATTGATTATATTATAAAATCTTAATTTATCGGATTGAAAGTAGTAATTTGGACAAAACCAAAAATAAAAGAATTATATACGTTTAAGAATTATCGGTGATCGTGTTTGAAGGTATGTGTATATACTGTGGTGTTTGATTTTGATTTTGGTTTTATGGATATTTGATATAATTGTTGAGCACAAGGCCTCAAAAACTTAAAGTTGCTAATGCCCCTACTTCTCTTATTGATAAGTTGAGGGAAAAGAACTCAACAATGTCTTACAAAAGTTTGCAACCCACCAACAACACCACAATACAAGAAGAAGCCAAATAAAATGAGGAAAATACACAAAACCTCAAGTGAACAAACATTCCTCCATATTCTGCCCGCAACGAAATCTGATCCAACGGTCTGATTACAAAACCCAACGGTCAAAAGAAAGAGTTGGATGTCAGGAACATTGTGACATAATTTCACAGCGATCTGACGGTCTGATCTCCGGCGATCGGCAACGGAATACAGCTGGTGGGAATAGAAAGAAGCTGGAAATTTTGCTCTCCCTCTCTTCTTTTCTCTCTCCAAAAATGGCTGCACCCTCTCATGAAAAAAACACTTGCACCAGCAAAAAAAAGCTTAAATATGCCTCCACATCTTGGGCTTTTGGGCCAAGACTTTACCTTGCACTAATTTGGGCTAGAACCCCAACAATCTCCCCCTCGAGCCCAAATCGGGGAAGATAGTGCAACATCAACATCATCGAAATGACATCCCGGAGAGCTTGCAACAAAGCTCCAACTTGCTTCCGGGAACAATCTTTGTCAACATGTCTGCTCCATTTTTATCGGTGTGGACCTTCCTCAATACCAACTCTTTCTCCTCGATCACATCCCGCAGCCAATGATATCTAACGTCAATGTGCTTTGTTCGAGAATGATACATGGTATTCTTGCTCAGATCCATAGCACTCTGACTATCACATAATACTACATACTCGCTTTGCTTCAAACTCAGCTCCTGAAGGAATCTCTTTAGCCAAATCAACTCTTTACATGCTTCCACAGCTGCTACATACTCTGCTTCTGTAGTAGATATTGCTACACACTTTTGAAGTTTAGACTGCCAGGAAATAGCTCCCCCTGCAAATGTAAACACAAAACCTGAGGTAGACTTTCTTCCATCCAAATCACCAGCCATGTCAGCATTTGTATACCCTTCAAGAATCGGTTTTCCACCTCCAAAACACAAACTAAGCTTTGAGGTACCACGCAAGTATCTGAATATCCACTTCACTGCTTCCCAGTGAACTTTATCTGGATTGGACAAAAATCGACTGGCAAATCCAACAGCTTGGGCAATATCTGGCCTAGTACAAACCATAGCATACACCAAAGAACCAATAGCAGAGGAATAAGGAACAGACAACATCCTTTCTTTCTCCTTCTGTGTTTTCGGACAAGTTCTTTTGCTCAACCTGAAATGAGCGGCTAATGGTTGACTAACTGGCTTGGAATCTTTCATATTGAACCTTTCAAGCACCCGTTCAATATACTTTTCTTGTGACAACCACAACTTGCCAGCCTTTCTATCACGAACTATCTCCATGCCCAAAATCTGCTTAGCTAGACCCAAAACTTTCATTGCAAATGATTCTGACAAACTCTTCTTCAAATCACAGATCATATCTGCATCCTGTCCAACAATTAACATATCATCTACATACAATAGAAGAATGATGAATTTATCATTTAGGAACTATCTGAAATACACACAAGGATCGGCCAATGTCCTCTTATAACCATTGGTTGTCATGAAAGAATCAAACTTTCGATACCACTGCCTTGGTGCCTGCTTCAGCCCATAAAGACTCTTCTTTAGTTTGCAAACAAACTTTTCCTTTCCCTTTTCCTCAAATCCTTCTGGTTGCTCCATGTAGATATCCTCTTGCAAATCACCATGCAAGAAAGCTGTTTTCACATCAAGCTGCTCCAACTCCAAGTCAAGACTCGCAGCTAAACCCGAAACGGTTCTGATAGAAGTCATCTTCACAACTGGGGAGAAAATCTCATCAAAATCAATAACCTTTTTCTGATTGCATCCCTTGACCACCAATCTAGCTTTCCGCTTCACACTCTGATCGACATTTTTCTTGTTCTTGAAAATCCACCTATTTTTCAAGACTTTCTTATCTTTTGGACGCTTCACCAACTCATAAGTCTCATTCTTCCTCAAAGAATCCATCTCTTCTTTCATAGCATTCAACCAAGACCCTTTGTCTTCACTGGATAATGCTTCCTGAAAGCTTTCAGGTTCTCCATCTTCTATGACAAAAATGAATTCTGAGCTTGGATATCTAGTAGATGGCCTTCTTTCTCTAGATGATCTTCGAATTTATGCTTGTTCATCCTGTGGGGCTGACGACTCCCCCCGCTCATGAACCTCTTCATCTCGAGCATCATAAAACTGAACATTCTCATCATCATGCGTATCAGCATCAACAAGTTCTGGTGTATCATCAACACCAATCGGTTGTTCCTCAACATTATCAGATCTTGCTTTAACATTCTCACCTGTTGGCTGCTCAACACAAGAAGGACTAGACACAAGAGGAACATCAGTAGTATCAAAAGAAGATTCTGTGGTAGAATTATACCTTTTACTCAGAAACTCAGCACCTCTCTCGTGCTCAAAGAATACTATATCCCTGCTTCTCACTACTTCCTTCTTCTCTAAATCATAGACTCTATAGCTATACTCTTCATTACCATAGCCAACAAAAATTCATGGTTTAGTCTTGGAATCAAGCTTTGATCGCTCAACTTTCGGCACATGCATAAATGCCTTACATCCAAAGACTCTCAAATGTGCATAAGTGGGATTGCTACCCCTCCAAGCCCTTTCTGGAATGTCAAGACCAAGAGGAATAGATGGAGAGCGATTAATTAAATAGGTCACTGTGTTTACTGCTTCAGCCCAAAATGTATTAGGAAGACTAGACATTCTTAGCAAACACCTCACCCTCTCCATAATGGTTCTATTCATCCTTTCAGCTACACCATTATGTTGTGGAGTACCTAGAACTGTCCTCACATGTCTAATGCCATGCTGTGAGCAATAAACCTTAAATGCATTAGAGGTATACTCATCACCATTGTCTGATCGGAGACATTTTAACTTTCCACCAGTCTCTCTTTCCACCATGGCATGAAACTTCTGAAAAGTCTTAAACACTTGATTTTTCTGCTTCAACAAGTAGACCCAAGTCTTACGAGTTGCATCATCAATAAATGTGACAAAATACCTATTGCCACCAATAGACTCCACATCTAATGGACCACAAACATTGGAGTGAACCAACTCTAATTTACCTTCCTTCTTTGTAGATTTTCCCGCAAATGAAGCCCTGTTTTGTTATCCTGCCAAACAATGCTCACAAGGGTCAATGGAAATAGATTTATCCACAGGAATGAGGGATTTACTTGCCAGGTGCTTTATCCCTTTATCTGTCATATGTCCCAATCTTTGATGCCACAAGTTGGGAAAATTCTTCTCTTCAGCTGCATATATATCACCATAACATACTCTAAAGTATGTCTTATATAACGAGCAACACAAGTTTCCTCGAGCAACTGTCATTGAACCCTTGGACAACTTCCATTTGCCATCACCGAAGGTATGACTGAAACCTTCATGATCATGAACACTTACTACTAATAAATTCAAGCGCAAATCAGGAATATGGCGCACATTCTTCAATGTCATTGTGTACCCAACATCAGTCTTCACACGGATATCACCCATACCAATAATCCTTGCTGAGCTCTCATTTCCCATTCTAACACTACCAAAGTCGCCAGCTCTGTAGTTTAAAAAATATTCCTTCCGAGGAACACATTGATAAGAAGCTCCAGTATCAACAAGCCACTTTGAAGCTGAATCATCAACCTGACGACACTCATAAACTGCACAAAGCAAACTGGTATCCTCAACAGTCTTCACTATGGTTGCTACAGTACCACTGTCATCTCCCCCTAATTGGGAATCCGGTTTCTTCTTTTGTTCACGCTTCCATTTGAAACAATTCTTCTTGATATGACTAGGCTTATCACAATAATGGCATGTTCTGGTCTCCTTTCCCTCTCTAGACTTGGACCTGCCCCTTGAGTTACCACGCCCCTTTGGACCTCTACTCTTGTCTCTTCCTCTATTCTCAACAACAAAGGCCTGTGAATTTTCAACTCCCATCTCCTTTCTTTTCAACTCTTCATTAAACATACTTTCTTTAATCACGTTCAATGAAAGAACACCATCCGGAGCCGAGTTACTAATAGTCACCACAAGAGTTTCCCAACTATCGGGCAAAGAACTCAACAAGAACAAAGCCTGCAACTCATCATCAAGAACAATCTTCATAGTGGTAAGTTTGTTGATAACATCTTGAAAGTCACTCAGATGCTCAGCCACTGACTTCCCACTTTTCAACTTCAAGTTAACAAGCTTCCAAATCAATGAAGCCTTGTTGTGAGCGGTCTTCCTCTCATAAAGACCTTCTAGTTTCTTCCACAACTCAAATGGGTCGGACTCTTTAGAAACATGATTGTAATGCTTATATCAATCCACTGTCTAATAGTCCCCAAAGTCTTCCTTTTCAACTTCTCCCATTCTTTATCTTCCATTTTCTCAGGTTTGGCCGGTTTAGAACTACCAAGCTCTGTCATGCTTATATCTATTTGATCATATAAATCTTTGGAAAATAACATATCCTCCATCATGGGTCGCCATATGGAATAATTGGTTGACGTCAACTTCACCATGGAACCACTACTAATAGACTCCATATTAACCCCGAAACTGATCTTAACAGCTCTGATACCACTTGTTGAGCACAAGGCCCCAAAAACTCATAGTTGCAAATGTGGAATAGCAACAATAAGTATCAACAAGAAACTACAAGAATCAACCAAATATGCAAAGAAAATTAACAAGCCACACAACACCAAAGTTTTTACGTGGAAGCCTCTCCGATGTGAAGAGTAAAACCACGGGACCGATAACGAAGTCCACCCCTACTTCTCTTATTGATAAGTTGAGGGAAAAGAACTCAACAATGTCTTACAAGAGTTTGCAACCCACCAACAACAGCACAATACAAGAAGAAGCCAAATAAATGAGGAAAATACACAAAACCTCATGTGAACAAACATTCCTCCATATTCTGCCCGCAACGAAATCTGATCCAACGGTCTGATTACAAAACCCATTGGTCAAAAGAAAGAGTTGGATGACAGGAACATTGTGGCAAATTTCACGGCGATCGTATGGTCTGATCTCCGGCGATCGACAACGGAATACAGCTGGGGGGAATAGAAAGAAGCTGGAAATTTTGCTCTTCCTCTCTTCTTTTCTCTCTCCAAAAATGGCTGCACCCTCTCATGAAAAAAACCCTTACACCAGCAAAAAAAAGCTTAAATATACCTCCACATCTTGGGCTTTTGGGCCAAGACTTTATCTTGCACTAATTTAGACTAGAACCCCAACAATAATTAAGATTTTAAGAATTCGTCACAGTAGCTATTTTATTTGATTATACCGATGTGATCAAAAGGAGATAAGGCCACCTAGTTGTTTAAAGTGGCAAATATAATGGCTAACGAATGTTTTTTTTTGTTTCTTTGTAATTAATAGATGTTAATTAATGAAGGTGGCTTTCTTTAGCCAACTTAATGTGATTAAGAGATAAAGTCATTGTTTTAGCTTTGGTCGTTGGCCATTGTGATAGTATATACATTTCACATATTGACGGTATATAGAAAAAGGTAAGGGTGTTTATGTTTTATCTAAGTAAAAGATCGGAAACAGTAAAGATAAGAAAGTGAGAAAAGGAAAACATAATAGAAAAGAATGATGGTTTATGTTCCTTGTTTATTATTTTAATGTTCAATGAAGAGTTTGATTGAATCAGGAAATAACTAAGTAAGAAATGTGAAGCCGACAGTGAAGGAAATGAACCGTTTTCAATTTCCATAATTTGTTGCATTGGTTCTATGTCCTCATTTATTTGAATATGCTTGTGTTTCCCTTTATGCAAAACGAATCAAAGATGAAAGGTTGATGGAATTAACAATGTTTCAATGGCATGATTGTAAAAGTTATATATTCATGTGTCATACGAGTTTGTTTTTCTGAGCGTGTCACAGTCGCGAATAAGGTCACAGTCGTGAATCGAGAAACAGAATGGACAAAAGAAATTTGTGGCATAAGTCACATGAGTGAATACCAATCGCGAACAGAGCAACGAATGTTAAAGGCCAATTAAGGTTACATGGCAATGATAGGTTTTGAGGTTTCAATTTATCTCATAAAAGTTTAAGTTGTATAAATTAAATGTTTATTGTATAGAGAGCTTGTTAGTCACCAAAGTGACCCTGCTTAATTTATTTAAACATTTAACATATGCATATCAATGATCATGTACAAAAGATTCAATTAAGGTTTTACGTTAATAAAAGATTCAAAATTTAGATATTTATTGTCTAGAGGGCATGTTAGTCATCAAAGTGGGCTTGCTCAATTTGATTAAACATTTTTTAAGGATTGTATATTTAAACATTTATTGAATCTAGACCATGTTAGTCACCAAAGTGGCCTTATTCGGTGTAAATAAATTTTTAAATATGGTTGATTCAATTGTCTTGGTGGGAGGGATGCTCAATGACATTAAAGGTTTACACTAGATAATTGAGATCATTAATCACAATGCTAAGAGATGACCCAAAGGTAGATCATTGTTTATGGTTATTGACATTATAGGATTTTATTGTTGTATGTATGGTTGACATATATATTCTGCCCAAAAATGTTTTGCGTGTTAGTCCGAATGTAATGAAATTAAATCAATTATTTGATTGAAGTTATTAAATCAATGACAGTTTAAGATTATGCATTTAATTTTTTGTCCAAAGGTGTTAAATATATAAAATGAAAGTCAAAGTATTAAAGAAAACATTTATGTATGTAAAATGAGGTCAATATATGGACTAGAATAAACTTCCCTAAACTGATATCTTAAGTTCAACAGTGCCGTTATGGTTTTGTAAATACATGGAGGTCAGTGGAAGTCAGGGGCGGACGCAGATTTGGACATGAGGGGGGGCCAAACCTAATGGACAAGATTAAAAAAATGCGGTAAAATAATATCAATACTTATATGATGCAAAACGCTAAACAAAATAAGATTTGATTGCTTAACTTGAATTGACTCTTCAATAGCTTGTTTAAAATAGGAATGCCTAGTAGGAGTTTTTTTCCATCTATTAAAAATAAGTACATAAATGACAATTAATCTTATACAATAATATACAATCAACTTAAGGATGCATATTTACGAGTATTAAAAGTTAGTAACTGTAGACATGTATATAAGTAAATATACCAATTCAATTTTAATGTTAATTCCAATTATTTTTTCAATTCAAATTAACAACAATACCTAATTTATGAAGCATAGTATTTTAAAATTTAGTTCAAGTATAATCCTAGTTGTCTAATTCTAATTTATAAACCAAATATATATATATATATATATATGTATATATATATATATATATATATATATATATATATATATATATATATATATATATATATGTATATGTATATATATATATATGTATATATATGTGTGTGGCAAATTTTCATCTAATTATACTCTACATTGATTTACTCAAATAACATGGTATTTTTGTAAGAAATTAAGAAACAATAAAAAAAGATAAAATGTGAAAGTACAAAAGAAGATAAAATGTGGAAGTACAACTTTGAGCAAAAAAACAATACCTAATTTATGAAGCATAGTATTTTAAAATTTAGTTCAAGTATAATCCTAGTTGTCTAATTCTAATTTATAAACCAAATATATATATATATATATATATATATATATATATATATATATATATATATATAACTTTGAGCAAAAAAACAACGATTTGATCCTACACCCTTTCAATGGGGAGCCAAAATCGCTCAACCAACCCCACTGAGAAATTTCTATATATATATATATATATATATATATATATATATATATATATATATATATATATATATATATATATATATATATATATATATATAGAAATTTCTCAGTGGGGTTGGTTGAGCGATTTTGGCTCCCCATTGAAAGGGTGTAGGATCAAATCGTTGTTTTTTCCTTTGTACGGGAGTTGGTCCTATATTTTAACATACATTTAAAGACTTTACTATCCGATAAAGAAAATGGAGAAGTATGATGGAAAAGTGGGAGTAAGTTGTCATTCCTACTTCCACTATAAATGTTTAAATTGTGGCGTGCTTTGAGGTCACGATTAAATGATTGTGGTTGAACTTTGTCTCAAGTATAGAACTAGTCGATATAATGGCAATCTATTGAGACTGTGTTGTGATAGTTCTTCAACAGTCTTCTTTTGAATGAATGACAGTTACTGTAAGCGTTCAAAATGCATGAATGTAAAGTACTTGATGTAAAAGAAGAAATGCAAAAAAGCAAAGTGTCTATTAAGCATATCAGCATAGAATCGACTGTAAAGGTAAGCTAACGTAAGGTTTATTGCCCGAAAAGTTTATTGGTCATAAAAAAATATGGGCATCATAGAAAAAGTTATTGTTACCATTATTATTTGTATGTGCGTACAGTTAAGTTTTTGGCTTAATATGACCGTAATGACACTTTGGGAATATCCGATTAAAGTTGTTTTTGTTGGAAATATGGCATAAGTGATAATGATGTGCATTATCAACTTTAGGCTTAATTATAATATGAAAAAGCTATGATTTGAATAATATGAAATATGTCATTGTATTCTACCCTTCGAGAGCTTTCCAACGATATATTATACGTATAAAATGGATTAACGGTGAATGAGAAATTGTAGTTTAAAGTTTGGATATCTGTCAAATTTAGATGCGCTAAATCGGTGATTCGGTACTGAAAAAATATTGCCATGTAATATTTTTTTTCACAAGATTTTATTTGAGATTTATGGGTTTTTAATCTCTTAATCAATATTTTTTCTCATAACATCCATGGTTAATGACCATAAAGGTATGGTTACAAATGTTAATGGCCATAAAGGTGTGGTTACAAAGATTAATACCCTTTAAACCCCATTAAGCCATGTTAATGCCATTTGTCCTATAAATACCCTATTCTTGTAGCCTTCTCATACAACACTTTTCTTCACTCTTTCACTCTTGAAAAAATCCAGCTAGTATTTGTGCTTGTTTACTTTGTGAATTATTTTCTGTTTTCATACTAAAAATATCTTTCAAAGTTTTCATTCCTTTTACAAGAAGGCTACTTAGATTTAGGTTCTTGTGAATTGCTCTTCACACGGTTAGAGTTCAACTACCGATTGCGGTTGTATCCTGGGAGACAAATTCACCAGTAGGGGATGAATAATTGTCGGAAACTGAGTTTCAAGCCTTCGCAATAAACTTCTTCTTCGGTCAAAGGTTTAAGTATTATTCCATTATAATTGTTACGTTTCTATATCTTCGAGAATCATATTTTTATGCATAATGATCATAAGGTTGCTTTGGGATTATATCTTAGTTCAACTCTTAAAAGATCGGAGAAATTTTGTGGATCAAATTTTGAAGTTTGGCAATATAAAATATTTTTCTATGTGACAAATATGAGACACGATAATATATTGAAAGATGACCCTTATGTTGGAGTCTTTAATGTTCTTTTCAATTATTTATGGATTGTTGGAATCATATGGGTTTTCTTTGCAAAAATTATATATTGAATGACTTAGTCATTGACCTATATAAGGTGTGTACTATTAAACGTATTAAAAAGAATTGTGGGATTCCTTAAATAGAAATTTTTTTATTGCTAATCAAGTTTTGGCGAAGGCTAACGTGGTGGAGGTCATTAGAGACTCCAAAAAGGGCAAACAACATGCTAAACGTAAGTTTAAAATTGGACAAAACGGAAGCATATCCAAGAGATAAATATTAAATGGAAAATGCTTAAATTGCAAAAAGATGAGACAAAAATGGTCAATAACATTGAGATAAACGTTATGAAAGAAATTACAAAAGATGTATATGACATCAACGTATGTGTAATTTCTGAGGTCAATATGACTGACTCAAACCCAATGGAGTGGTGGCTTGACACTGGTGCTACTCATCACGTATGTTGTAATAAAGAGTCTTTTTCTGGATTGACTCTAATTGATAATGGGGAGAAACTCTTCATGGGAAATTCTACTACTTCTAATGTCAAAGGACATGGAATGGTGATTCTCAAAATGACTTCCGGCAAATAAGTAAAACTGCAAAATGTCTTGTATGTACTTGACATAAAGAAGAATCTGGTTTCTGGGAGCCTATTGAGTGCACATGGCTTCAAGATGGTATTTGAATCTCAGAAATTTATATTTTCTAAGGGAGACACGTATGTGGGAAAGGGATATGAATGTAAAGGAATGTTCAAATTCAACTGTATCTCTTATAAGCAAAATTCTATTAATAAGAATAACTTTGTTGCTCATATGATTTAGTCTTCTAATTTATGGCATAGTGGACTTAGACACATTAATTTTGATACATTACGATGTTTAATTAACTTGAATCATATACCCACATTTTATATCGATAAATCACATAAATGTGAAACGTGTGTTGAGACAAAATTAACAAGATCTTCATTTCAATCCGTTGAAAGAAATTCAGAATTACTTGGTCTAATACATACTGATATTTGTGACTTGAAATACATTCAATCAAGAGGAGGCAATAAATGTTTTATTACCTTCATAGATGATAGCACAAAATATTGTTATGTGTATTTGCTTAAAAGCAAAGATGAAGCTTTAGAGAAATTTGTACTCTACAAGCAAGAAGTAGAAAACCAACTTAATAAGAAAATTAAGAAGGTTAGAAGTGATCGTGGTGGTGAATACGTTGCACCATTTGGTGAGTTTCGCTCTCAAAATGGAATTATTCATGAAGTAACACCACCTTACTCTCCACAATCAAACGGTGTAGCCGAATGCAAAATTCATACTCTAAAAGAAATGATGAATGCAATTTTAACCAGTTCTAGTTTACCACAAAACATGTGGGGTGATGCTGTTTTGTTAGCAAATTATCTTTTAAATAAGATACCACGTAAGAAACAAGAAAAAACCCCTTATGAATTATGGAAAGGTAGAAAGCCTTCTTATGATTACTTGAAAGTGTGGGGGAGTCTTGCAAAGGTAATTGCACCATTACCTAAACGTATGAAAATAGGTCCAAAAATGGTGGATTGTATTTTCATTGGCTATATTTTTTTGATCAACATTGGCTATGTTAGTAATAGCAATGCATATCAGTTTCTTGTGCATGAATCTAAAAACCCAGATGTACACAAGAACACTTTGATTGACTCAAAGAACGCTTCATTTTTTGAAGTTGTGTTTCCATGCAAGGAAAAAGGCAAAGGGTCGAGAACTAAAAGGTCTCGTGAACTTATTGAAAGTGGCGATCAAGTTGATCGATAAGTTATTGATAAAAATAACAACCTTCAATCAATAATTGTAGAAGATGATCAAAATTCTCAAGAAGAGAATAAATTGGATCACGAGGTGGAACCTAGAAGAAGTAAAAGGACAAGGGTTGAAAAATCATTTGGTTTGGATTTCTTAACTTATATGGTTGAAGCGGAACCTCAAACATATAAAGAAGCTATAAGCTCAATTGAAAGTCATTTACGGAAAGAGGCCATAAGGAGTGAAATTGATTCCATTTTGCAAAATCATAGTGGGAATTAGTGGACCTTCCTCCCGGAACTAAGCCCCTAAGTTCTAAATGGATTTTCAAACGTAAGCTAAAAGCTGATGGAACAATTGATAAGTACAAGGCTTGTTTAGTCATAAGAGGTTATAGACAAAAAGAAGGCCTTGATTACTCTGATACGTATTCTCCAATATTGAGAATGACTTCCATTAGGATGATACTTGCAATTGCCGTTTTGCAAAATCTTGAAGTATATCAAAAGGATGTGAAAATAGATTTTCTAAACGGAGATCTTGAAGAAGAAATCTACATGGAACAACCTGAGGGTTGTGTAGCTTCTGGTTAAGAAAGGAAAGTATGTAAGTTGGTGAAGTCTTTATATGGTTTAAAGCAAGCACCAAAACAATGGCATAAGAAATTTGATGATGCCATGATGGCAAGTGGCTATCGTATAAACGAGTGTGACAAATGTATATATGTCAAAACTATAAATGAAGGATATGTTATTCTATGTTTGTATGTTGATGATATACTCATTGTTGGAAGCAATGAGAGAATGGTAAAAAGTACCAAGATTATGTTAAATTCTAAATTTGACATGAAAGATATTGGACAAGCTGATGTAATTTTGGGCATCAAAGTTCAACGTTTACCTAACGATCTCATATTGACTCAGTCACACTATGTGGACAAGATACTTGACAAGTTTAAGAAAGGTGATGTTGGTATAGCTAAAACACCGTTAGACGTGAGTCAACATTTGTATAAAAACAAAGGTGAATGCATAGACCAAGTGGAATATGCAAGGGTGATAGGTAGTCTGATGTACCTTACAAGTTGTACAAGGCCTGATATTGCTTATACTCTAAGTAGTTTAAGTAGATTTACGAGTAACCCAGGTAAAAGCCATTGGGATGCAATCGTGAGAATACTAAGATATTTGCGATATACTCATAAATATGGACTGTACAATACAAGAGAACCTGTTGTACTAGAAGCATGTTCTGATGCTAGTTGGATAGCTGACATCAAGAATTCTAAAGGTATAAGTGGGTACGTGTTCACTCTAGGAGGAGGAGTAGTGTCTTGGAAATCCTCAAGGCAAATGATTATAAGTTGTTCCACAATGGAAGCTAAGTTTTTAGCCTTGGATAAAATGGGAGAAGAAGCCGAATGGCTACATAACTTCTTAGAGGATATTCCAGAATGGCCTAAGCTTGTGCCCACAATTTGTGTACATTGCGATAATCAAGCAGCAATTAAAAGTGCACAAAATGTTATGTATAATGGTAAGTCAAGACACATGCATCATCGACATATTACCGTTAGACAACTAATCTAAATGTCATTTATCTCTATTGATTTTGTAGGATCAAAGGATAACATTGTGGATCCGCTAACCAAAGGGTTAAATCGAGATCAAGTTGAAAAGACATCTAAAGGAATGGGACTAGAGCCTATGAATGATTAAGGCACTATGTGAAGGAAAACTCAACCATGTTTGACTGGAGATCCCAAAATCTCTGTTCAATGGGACAACCTAATTGCATAGACCTTGTGTGGTCATTTTGAGGGTAACCCCGTGTCCATTCCTATGATGTAAATAGTGACAAAACGGGTTAAGGTTAAGCTACATGCTTTTAATGATCCTTTATGCATCAATGGTTGAGCAAAATAGATCACCTATGTGAGAGTGGAGTGGGGTCGCTTCAAAGGATACTATTGAGGCATAGTAATATAAAACTCTTGCAGAACCAGGAGATGTTCATGACCATAACGAACATAACCATGAGAACCAAAAACCGTGATGTGTTGATATTTATGTGGGGTATATCATCATTTACACAAACTGCAGAATAGTTCAAGGACATCGCATCAACTAGTCTACCAGTAAAGTAAATATACTTTCACAAGGGAAGGTTCAAAGGTTGTAGCCTACCTATCATAAGCAAATATTGGCCGAAGATCATTTTCACCCTTCGAATGTTTGAAAATGTCCTTGTTGTTTTCAATTTTCATTCATGTGGGGGATTGTTGGAAATATGGCATAAGTGATAATGATGTGCATTATCAACTTTAGGCTTAATTATAATATGGAAAAGCTATGATTTGAATAATACGAAATATGTCATTGTATTCTACACTTTGAGAGCTTTCCAATGATATATTATATGCCTAAAACGGATTAAGGGTGAATGAGAAATTGTAGTTTAAAGTTTGGATATCTGTCAAATTTAGACGCGCTAAATTGGTGATTCAGTACTGAAAAAATATTGCCATGTAATATTTTTTTTCACCAAATTTTTATTTGACATTAATGGGTTTTTAATCTCTTAATCAATATTTTTTCTCATAACATCTATGGTTAATGACCATAAAGGTATGGTTACAAATGTTAATGGCCATAAAAGTGTGGTTACAAAGGTTAATGCCCTTTAAACCCCATTAAACCATGTTAATGCCATTTGTCCTATAAATACCCTACTCTTGTAGCCTTCTCATACAACACTTTTCTTCACTCTTTCACTCATGAAAAAATCCAGCTGGTATTTGTGCTTATTTACTTTGTGATTTATTTTTTATTTTCATACTAAATATATCTCTCAAAGTTTTCATTCCTTTTACAAGAAGGCTACTTAGATTTAGGTTCTTGTGAATTGCTCTTCACACGGTTAGAGTTCGACTAACAATTGCGGTTGTATCCTGTGAGACAAATTCACCGGTAGCGGATGAATAATTGTCTTAAGGAAACTGAGTTTCAGGCCTTCGCAATAAACTTCTTCTTCGGTAAGAGGTTTAAGTATTATTCCATTATAATTGTTACGTTTCTATATATTAGAGAATCATATTGTAATATGTACTTATTCTTAATGAAATATAGTATTGTTTCTTTTATTCAATACCACTACGAACAAGTTTCTAACAGTTTTTGTATATTTCATTGTTACCCACATTATAGTTACCCATTAAAGCTTATTTAGGTGCGATAACATTATGGTTATTTATATTTAATAACAATGAAATGTTTGTTACATTATGGTGAGCAATAATGTAATGTTTATTACATAATTGTATGATAGTTGAGAATTAAAATGATTTGTGGTAAATGGAATGGAACGGGACGATAAGAATGACCTGTAACCACCATGACTCATTTTTTTTATTCTCGTAAAGCATTATATATGGGTATTAAGTTTGTAAATCAAAGATGACCCATGTATATAATTGTCACATGAGCCAAGTGAGAAATTGTAAGATTTTCAATTATAATCTTAGTGGATCATGTGTATTATGGACTATTAAACTATCAAGTAGACACAAAGGTTAAGTGGGAGAATATAAGAATATTCTTATGTGACCTTCATGTCTTTCGGTGTAATATTGGACATTAAGTTCATATTATATACATTATAGTTGTGTTTACACAAATTAAAAATGACTCGTATATATGTCATTGTTTCCACATGGCCAAGTGGGAGATTGTAAGATTTTTTGTAATAAAATCTGTGTGACCCATATGTATTATGTATTTCGATTTAATATTATATGTGGCTTTTTATAATGATCGCAAAGCATTATAAACATTAAATCGATTAGGGTTTATATTTCCTTCTCTCTACAATTAAATTGATATAAAAATAAAGGATTGAACTAAAGAATAATACATAATGAATAAGCATTTGAAGTAGCTATTTATTTTAAATAATAATTGATAATTATCAATTGTCAGTTGTTAACTTATGGTTATATATATGAAAAGTAGGAAACGTTGAATGCAGAAAAGAAAAGAACACGTTGATTAAAGGAAAAGAAATGGTAGTGCATATCATGAACTTTTTCCCTTATGTTGGAAATCGGGGATTATTTGGAATTTTTGAAGTCGCGAAAACGCTGTCAAATTAAAATTTATTTGACTGGTTTACCAAATTTTCAATCGGATAAAATCATAAAAAGAATCAAGAACAAGAATTTTGTTTGCAGTGAATTTTCAACCGATTTTTCTGTATTTTGCCAATATCGTTCTGGTGAAATAAATAGCCAAAACGTCAACAGACATGCTGTTTGGGGTTGTAGTCATGTCCAAAAGACATGTTTATTCCGAGATTCAGTTGTGTCCAACAGACACACTGTTTCGAACAAAAATTTATTTTCTGATGAATTTTTCCAAAGGATGCATGGGTTCAGGGATAAAAAAATTTCGAGCTGACCTGGCAGCTCGACCCTGGAATCAAAGTATATGGCAGAGGATGCTTCTAGCAAGAAGTTTCTGGTCAGTAATTTCATCAATTACAGGATGGTTGATACTAGACCTGTCATGGAACAATATAATGAATTGTTAAGGATTCTGGGACAAATTGTTCAACATGATATGAAGATGGATGAATCCATTTCTGTTTCTAGTGTCATTGACAAACTGCCACCATCTTGGAGAGATTTTAAGCATACATTGAAACATAATAAAGAAGAGTTGACTCTGGTTCAATTTGGCAGTCATCTTAGGATCGAAGAATCCTTAAGGGCTCAAGAGATTGAGAATAATCCTAAGAGCAAGAACCAAATTGGTACTGTTTCTATAAATATGGTTGAAGAAGGTGGATTTTCTAAGAATCCAAACAGTGACAAAGGCGGTAAACGCAAGTTTAAAGGAAACAACAATAAGTTCTCCAACAAGAAGCCTAAAGTGGCGTGTTGGAAATGTGGCAAACCTGGTCATTTCAAGAAGGATTGCCGATTTGGTAAAGGGAAGAACAATTCTGGTTCGAGTGGATCTAAGGATCCTGAAAAGCAACAAGATCAAATTTTAATGCAAAATTGTAATTCTAATCAGAACTATGTGTCTTTAATAACTGAAGCATTTTATGTATAGGATGATGATGTTGCTTGGTGGATTGATTTGGGTGCAACAAGTCATGTTTGTAAGGATCTTCGTTGGTTCAAAGATTTTCAACCAATTGAAGATGGATCTATATTAAAGATGGGAAATGTTGCGACTGAACCAATCAAAGGAATTGGAAAAGTAGATATTGTCTTTACTTCTGGAAAATGTATCTGTTTAAGTAATGTATTGTATCTTCCTGGGATTCAAAAAAATCTATTGTCTGGTGTTGTATTAAATAACTGTGGGTACAAACAAGTGTATGAAAGTGGCAAGTATATCTTGTCGAAATATGGTACTTTTGTGGGATTTGATTAATTTTGTAATGGTATGTTTATGTTAAATATTAAAGTTTCTTTTAGTGATCAATCTTCTTTTGTGCTTTCCTCTAGTGATAGTAAAAATTTGAATAAATTAGAATTGTGGCATGCTAGACTAGGACATGTACATTATAAAAGATTAAAAGATATGTCTAAAATGAGTCTTATACCCACCATTGATTTAAACCGTGAGAAATGTAAAACTTGTATGTTGACAAAGATAACCAGAAAACCTTTCAAGAATGTTAACCGAGTGACTAATGTATTGGATCTAATACATAGTGACTTGTGCGATTTTCACTCTATGCCTTCAATAGGAAATAAAAGGTATGTTATTACTTTTATTGATGATGCATCCAGATATTGTTATGTTTATCTGTTGCATGCAAAGGATGAGGCTCTTGATAAATTTAAAGTCTATAAACAAGAGGTAGAGTTACGTCAAAGTAATTTCATTAAAAGTTTATGCACTGATAGGAGGGGTGAGTATTGTGATCCAGTATATTTTCAATCTACTAGTATAATACATCAAACCACAACTCCCTATACACCACAACAAAATGGTGTGGCGGAAAGGAAGAATAGATCCTTGAAAGAAATGGTTAATTCTTTGTTGTCCTATTCAGGTTTGAGTGAAGGATTCTAGGGTGAGGCTATGCTAACGGCATGTTATTTATTAAATATAATTCCTAATAAAAGGAATAAAATTACCCCCTATGAATGTTGGTTTAAAAAGCCACCAAGGTTGAGTTTTCTAAGAGTTTGGGGTTGTAGAGTAGTTGTAAGAATCACTGAACCAAAAAGACAAAACTTGGGTGAAAGAGGTATAGATTGTATCGTCATTGGGTATGCAGAGCATTCCCATGCATATAGGTTCTATGTAATAGAATCTAATGACTATGTATCTGTAAACTCGGTTGTAGAGTCAAGAGATGCTATTTTTGATGAAGATACATTTACATCTATATCTAGACCAAGAGACATGATTCAAAATTCATGTAGTGAGAACCCTGTTCATTCTAAAAGTTTATCTGGTGGAAATGTTTCCTTGCCTGGACCATCTAGGAAAAGTACTGGAGTTAGAAAAGCTAAATCTTTTGGAGATGACTTTCATCTTTATTTAGTTGAAGGATCGAGGGATGAGGTTGAGAATCAGTATCAATATTGTTTTATTGTTGAAGAGGATCCAAAAACGTTTAATGAAGCTATGGCTTCAAGAGATGTTGCATTCTGGAAAGAAGTAATCCAGGATGAGATGGACTCTATCATGCACAATAATACATGGGAATTGGCTGATTTGCCACCCAGATGTAAACCACTAGGAAATAGGTGGATCTTCAAAAGGAAAATGAAAGTGGATGGTACTATAGAAAAGTATAAAGCCAGATTGGTTATCCAAGGCTTTAGGCAAAAAGAAGGAATTGACTTCTTTGATACTTATGCTCCTATTGCGAGGACTTCTACTATTAGGTTGTTGATAGCCCTGGAAGCTATACACAACCTTGTAATTCATCAAATGGATGTTAAAACTGCATTCCTAAATGGTGAATTAGATGAGGAAATCTATATGAAACAACCGGAAGGGTTTGTTATGTTAGGTTATGAAAACAAGGTATGTAAGTTGAAGAAATCCTTATATGGATTAAAACAAGCACCGAAAGCTTGGCATAAAGAATTTGATGATGTGGTTTTGTCTAATGGTTTTCATATCAACCAAGCAAACAAATGTGTATATAGCAAGTTTGATCTTTCTGGTAAAGGAGTTATGATTTGCTTATACGTGGATGACATGTTGATTTTTAGTACTGACCAAAATCATGTTAATGAAACGAAGAAATTCTTGTCATCTAGTTTTGAAATGAAGGATTTGGGGGAGGCTGAGGTGATTCTTGGTATACGAATTAAGTGGAAGAATAATGTTATTTCAATCTCCCAATCTCATTATATTGAGAAGATTTTGAATAAATTCAATTTCAAGGATTGTTCTCCAGTTAACACTCCCTTAGATCCTTGTGTTAAGCTTCTTCCTAATAAAGGTGTTGCAATATCTCAACTTGAATACTCGAGAGCCATTGGCAGTCTTATGTATGCCATGATTAGCACTAGGCCTGATATAGCCTTTGCTATTGGAAAACTTAGTAGGTATACTAGTAATCCTAGTTCACATCATTGGCAAGCTTTAAGCCGAGTATTCAAGTACTTAAAAGGAACCAAGGATTATGGTTTGACCTATACTGGATTTCCTTCAGTTTTTTAGGGTTATTCAGTTGCAAGTTATATATCCAATAAAGAAGATAGTTCTTCCACCAATGGATGGGTATTCCTTCTTGGGGGAGGCGCTATCTCTTGGGCGTCGAAGAAACAGACTTGTATCACTGATACAATAATGGAATCTGAATTTGTTGCATTAGTAGCAGCTGGTAAAGAAGCTAAATGGCTGAGAGATCTCGTTTATGATATTCCATTATGGCCTAAACCAATATCGCCTATATCTATTAGGTGTGATAGTGAAGCTGCCTTGGCCAATGCTTGCAGATAAGTATATAAGGGCAGGTCTAGACATTTAAGTATTAGACGTAGCATGATTCGGGAACACATCATGCAAGGTGTCATATCACTATAGTTTGTAAAAATTGAGCAAAATTTAGCTGATCATTTAACTAAAGGGTTAAGAAGAGATCTTGTGCACAAATCGGCTATGGGGATGGGATTAAAGTCCATCTAAAATCTCTCATGTTGAGATACCCAATTCCCATCTAATATGACATTAGATGTAGAATTCAATGTGGAAAGGTTAACATTTGGAGATTGGAACACATTAGTAACATCATTCCAAGGTATGTGTTCAGACCTGCAAGATAAAGGAGGTTGAAGTTTATCTTCTTAATAGTTCTTTTGAAAAATTGCATATGCAGGTGCAAGAGTAAAAGAGCTACCTATGTGAGCATGAAGTTTAGCCGCTTCAAGAAGGTTGGACTTGGCTTTGATATGCTTATCAAGGATAAGGACACAAGGCTAGTAAAAGATAGTGTCAAGTTAGAACTTTTAGAATTTTAACTTATGTGTATATTGTCTTCATGTATTCATAATGAATAACTAAGGTTCAATCCATAGTGACACCTTGGTATTCGAATATTTGGAATGTGTAATATACTAAGATGAAATTCAATCATCACGATATTTCATTTATGCATAAGTTTGTTGTGATTTTGTTTAGTTAATCAAGGATTACACTAAAATGGGGGAGGATTGTTAATATTTTAGCGTAATTGGATCAACTAGTTTGACCAATGCAATCCTGGCATTTCACCGAACAAGTATGGAGAGTACGGAGTGCACACTTGTTTGGGTTCTATTTACGAGTTGGGGGGTCCAGGGGCAGCGCTCCCAGGTGCGGGGTCCAAGGGACGGTAGCATGTCTGTTGGACACAACTGAATCTCAGAATAAACATGTCTTTTGGACACGGCTGCTACCCCAAACAGCATGTCTGCTGACATTTTGGCTATTTATTTCACCAAAATGATATTGGCAAAATACGGAAAAATTCGGTTGAAATTTCACTGCAAACAAAATTCTTGTTCTTGATTCTTTTTTTGATTTTATCCGATTGAAAATTTGGTAAACCGGGCAAATAAATTTCAATCTGACAGCGTTTTCGCGACTTCAGAAATATCCAAGTAATCTCCGATTTCCAACACCTTATATATGCATTGAAGTGTTGTTTCAATTTAATGGGTTCTTTTCAATCCTTTAGTCTCTTATCATCAAGAGGCCAATTCAAGAAAAGTAGAAGAGAAAGAGCGGCTCGTTTTCTTGACCACGGATCAAGAATGTGATTTCTCTTTATTTCAATTAACAAGTATTAAGGTACTCTTCCGCTAATTATTTATTGTTTATCATTCAATTCTAAACAAGATGGTCTTGGGGTTTTTTCCCAATTAAAGTTTATGCCATTACATTTGTTCTAGATTTCATAATAGAAATCGTTATGGGATTATAAAAGTTCTTACACTAACTTGTAAGAGAGGGATCCATAGTGAAAGTCTTAAAGTGATAGTGGCAGGATGGGTATGATGCACTTAGTTACAAGGAATGTAGGTAAGAGATCTTAGATCTAGGTACCTAAACATGTTGGAATAAGGAAGGGGACGCACCATTGACATCACCTAAAGAGTCTGGTAGAGCTTTTTTTCTCGTTATTGATTTTTATATCACGACAATCTTGTTACTTTAGTCAGGACAATCTTGTTACTATTTTATTTTACTTTACGACAATCTTGTTATTGTTTTATTATACTTTACAACAATCCTGTTAAAATTAGATTATAGCTCACAAATCATATAAAATAGAGATCATTTAACTACAGACTGCCCATAAAACTTAAATTCTTCCTTGCTTCTTGTGGGAATGGCACTTTATCTTGCCTCGTACTACCAATACAATCTAATGCACTTGCTAGGTCCATCGGGCACACAGCAAGTTTTTAGCGCCGTTATTGGGGAACAATGCATTAAGTTTTTAAGTTTTTATGTGTAAATTAGTATGTTTAATCCATTTGTTCAGCTTGTGTAGTTATTTTTCAAGCCTGCAACCTGATGACAAAGGAAAATCCTATCTAGCAAGCTTCTGAGCAAGCAACAAAACTAGTTGAGCAACCTTTGAGTGTAATGGCAGATTGCGGAGATATTCTTCCTATGCAAAAACTTAAGGAGTCTTCCAGATCTTTTTCATTGGGACATATTCCATGTATAATGATACCAAATGAAGAAGAGAATTTTGTTAGAATGAAGCCCTCTATGATCAAATTGGTGCAATCAAATGTCCAATTCAAAGGATTAATTAATCAGGTCCAAATGACCATATTTATGATTTCCTTTTTATATGCAATCTTTTACAAACTGATAATAATATTCTCATATTGAAGTTATTTCCTTTCTCATTGCAGGATAAGGAGAAATTATGGTTCAATTCTTTACAATTGGGTTCAATCGCAACTTGGGAGGAGATGGTTGCAACATTCTTGACGAAATATTTTCCACCTTCCAACCTTAGAATAAGAAGTGAAATCTATAAGTTCATTCAAATTGATAATGAATCACTCTAACAAGCTTGGGAGAGAATCAAGGAGATATTAAGAAGAATACTAAATCATGGTTTATCTATGTGGATGCAAATGCAAATATTTTACAATGGGTTGACCAATGAGAACATAATACACCTTGAAACCCTTTCAAATGGTGACTTAGAAGAAATGGAGCCCGAAGCAATCTTTTCCTTTATAGAGAAAGTGGCAAGCACTAGTCACAAATGGCATACGGAGATGAAAAATTCGAAATTTTCTGGAGCTGATAGTGTTCTAAAACATTGAAGGAAAATTAAAGAGTCATCCAATCAAGTTTGGCAAATAGGGACGCCTATTTATCATACGGAGCAACCACCACAACCTTTTTGGCGACCTTAGTCTCTAATTCAGCAATCTTCGGTGATAGTCCAACAACCTTAGTTTGCATCACATCAACCTCAAAATACTATCCAAGGACATCAACAACCTCAATTTTCACCCCAACAACCTTCACATACCTTCCAGTAAACTGCAGCAACATGTAAATAACACATATTCGAAGATATGATGGTGGAGTATATGAAGGATATACAAAAAATCATTTAAGAACTTGGAGGCCCAATTGGAAAACTTGACAAATATGGAGATTTCAAAGAATGAAAGGGTTACTCCGAGCAATATTGAGCATAACTCCATGAAGGAATGTGAAGATGTCCCGCTAGAAAGCGACAAGGTTGCTGATTTTTCTAACAATTTTATTGTTCATGACATTTATAGTGCAGGTGAACAATGTGAGAAATTCCATTTGGAGCATAATCAACAAGTCATGAAAGATAAGAGGAAGGTAGGTGAGGTGGATATTAAAGGAAAAATAGAGTGCTCTTGTGACTTTGAAGACCAGCAATCTACATACAAACCTCACAACAATTTGATCGAGCAATCTATCCTCATGCAATCCTTTATGGAAAATCAATCAAAAGGAAACTCATGGAGAGATGTAGACCAAATGCAAAAAAAGACTTCATACATAAGTCCAACTTATTCAACTTTTACATATGAACCTCCTTGAACAACATTGAAAATTTGGTGCCCACTTCAAACACCAATCGAAGAATTTTGATGAGTTTAAGCTCATTTTTATATCCTTATTAATTTTTATGTTATTTTTATTAAGTTATATATTTATTTTCTTTGGTATTAATCCTTTGCTTTTGACTTTTTGTAGATAAACATTTGATTACGTATGGGGAAACCACATGGAGACCGATTTCAAACTATTTGAATCAACATGCATGATCTATTCATCATTGATTCTGGAAAGTGACCAAAATTGGTTTGATTTTCAAAAATTATTCTTCTTCCATTTTGGAGCAAATTTTTATTCATGGTTTTACACCACACGATTGCAACAGTTTTATTTTTTGCCTTCAAATATGTCTTGCCAATCAATTACTCTTGCACAATAGTCCTTCCCCTCTAGTATGTTGCTTCCACTTACCTATGCAATCTTATATGATTTGTTGTCTGCAACCCTCCATTCCTATTACTGTATTCTTGCTTTGAGGACAAAACAACTTTTAAGTATGGGGATGAAGGGCATAGCCCTTGATTTCCAATGGTGTTAATTTCTATTGCTATTTTACCTATTATTGACATGATACATTGACTGCAAGTCTGAATTCCCTCCTTAGATAGATTGCTGAAGTCCTCTGTTGTTGTTTTAACTTATCTTTTTATGAAGTTTTGCTTTTGCTTTGTTTTGTTTTGATAAAATTTTTATGTCTACACTCGCAGTTTCAATATAATATTTATTTCTGCCAATATTTGTAACTTTTTAAAATTCTTCTACGAGGATTTGGGAGAAATAATGCATTATGCATAATTATCTTTTGTCCCCTTTAAAAATACTCATATTGGCTCTTCAAAGCCATTCAACTTTTTTCTCCATAATAAATTATTAATATCAGCTGTTTTGCAGCATTCAACAATTTTTCTCCCTTGGTACATTATGTTGACTCTTCTAGAGTAATTAAAATTTATTTCCCCTTATTACATTGGGAAATTGTTAAAAATATATCGTTTAAGTTTCATATTTAGTAAGTTAATCTTTTATGTTTTCTTTGGACTCCATGAGCAATTTTAAGTTTTCATTCTTCTCAAATATGTTCCATTACTGTTCACTCTACTGTTCATTTTTTATTATTTTTTCATCTTATTTTGACATTATCTTTTAAACCTTAAGTAACTAGTAGGAAACTGGAAAGAATCGTATTTTCATATGTTTTAATTTCTGTTTTTATAGGTATCTGGTAAGTAACTGTTAGGTAACTGGTAAGAATCGTATTTTCATATGTTTTTAATTCTGTTTTTAATTCAACAGAATTTGGTAGGTATCTTGTAAGTATATGGTAGGTAGCTAGTAAGAATTGTATTTTCATTTGTTTTTAATTTTTGTTTTTAATTCAACAGAATCTGGTAGGTATCTGGTAAGCATCTATTTTTAACTCAACAATTGAAAAGGTTTTTGAATGTATCTGGTAAGTAATTGGTAAGTATCCGCTGAATACCAGATAACTACCAGTTTCTTACCAGGTAAATACTAGATAACTACCAGTTTCTTACCAGATAACTAGCAGATAACTACCAGTTTCTTACCAGATAACTACCAATTTTTTACCAGTTAAATACCAGATAACTTCCAGATACGCAAAAAAAAATACAAAATCAAATACAAATACAAATACAAATCTAATAAAAAACACATCCAGATCTTTGATTATTATCATTCACAACAGAAATTCAAAAGTTCTAATCAAATAAATAAGTCGTGTGGAAATCAAAGCTTGATGAACTTGTAAGCAAAACCCATATCCAACAATCTCATCACCACTCAAGCAATTCATCAAACACCTTATGTGCAAACTCTCTATATCCAATAGAGATTCAAATGTGGAAATAAATCAGAGATAACCGAATCAAATCAGAGATTCAACTTTTTATCCAACAAATCTGAAAACAAAATAACTTGATCCAGATAACCAAATCAAATCAGATATTCAATAAGAAAATCAAATCAAATTCAAAAACAAAAGAAAACCTAATGAAACACCAAAATTTTTTGATTTTCAGAAATCTTACTTATTTTTGTAGAAATCGATTATAGAATGAATGAAGAGCGAAACCTGAAGAGCGAAATCGATGGAACTCTGAAGAGCTAAAATTGCTTGAACTTGAAATGTTAATTTGAACGGTTTAAGAAGGTGGAAAGCAAGGGAAGTGAAAGATTTGCCTCGGAACGTATTTCTGGATATTTTGAAACTTGTTTGTTCAGAGAAAGTTATGATCCAAATGTTGGGGTGAAATAAAACTTTAATTTCTGTATATTTTTTATATATAGCCCTATTACATTAGTATTGTCTCTTCTAGCATTTAATAATTTTCATGTTTACCCAATATGAAGGTAACATTTTTTCATTCATTTTCATATATAAATTCATTTCATTATCCTTGACGTCAATCATTTTCGGTAAGATTAATTTCCTTTGATTTTGCACTTCTAGTGGGTACTATGGTGAAAATCAAATTTATTTTCCACTTCTAGTGGGTATCATTCATCAATTTTACTTTGCCACTTTTGGTGAAAATTATTCATCAATTTCATTTCTCCATTTTTGTTGAAAATTATTCATAAATTTATTTTCCACTTCTGATGAAAATTATTAATCAATTTAATTATTTCACTTTTGGTGAAAATCAATTAAAATTTTCCACCACGGGTGGATGGAATTGTTCATCAAGTTTATCAGTATTAGTTTTTCACTTCGGATGAAAATTGCTAACATATGGTAATATATGTCCTTTAAATATTTTCAAAACATCTACAAGATTTTTAATAGTCAACTATTACAATTTTGATAATCTTAAGCACAACAATATTATTTAAACAAAGTATCATCCAAAAAGTACAAATATATATTTTTTGTATATATAAATTACAATAATTATCTTTCAGGGATAGAAGTGTAATTTAATTATTCATTTTATCATTCAAGGATATAAGTTCATAAATTTTCTTCATGAATATAAAACTTAAAATTATTTGTTATATTTACATAAATAATCTGCAAGAATATACAAATTTAAAATTATTCATTATATCCTTTAGAGATATAATTTCATAAATATTATTCAAGAATATAAAAATTAATATTATTTGATATTTCATTTGTAACAGAAAATTTAATATAATCAACATTACAAATGTAAATAAAAGTATACTTTTACCAAAAGTTTGGATGAAATTTATTGGGTAAATTGTAATTAGTCGTTGAACGAAACACCACCCTCGTATGCATAAAATCTACCAACAAAAGTATATGAAATATTGAATAAATTATATTTGTAAAAAAACAATAATAAAAATTATAATAATTATAAATTTGAGACAAAATCAAAACTTTCCTATTAATCAAATTCTTGGCGTCTTTGTGATCCCCATCACCACAGAATTTTTTCATCATATCAACTGAACAATAGCGAAGAGCAAATTCGTGCTCATAACGTGTTATACATAGCTTGAACGATATTGTCCACTTTGGAGCCGTTAATGGCCAACCTCATGGCTTTAAAACGCGTCATTCAAGTTAAGGCCTTCATGACCCTGCTTATATACAAGCTCAGTAGATCGTCTGAGAGTGATGTGTGATTTATAACACACCCCCTCATTGCGATCGTACTGATAACATGTTGTAAATAATATTTACTATAAGAAATAATATAAAAATAGAGTATAGATATATAGAAATGTTGGATATATCGGATAAACTTAAAAAACAAACCTTATAATTTCACTCACTAAAAAAAATGGGCTCGTGGAATTTCTATTTTCAAACTAGGGCTTGAGGTTTCAAACGATATCAAACTAAGAATTTTTTCTTAACCCCGTGAAGGAAGCTGACATGGCAGATGGGCAATTTCGGAAATTAAAATTTTGTTTTTTCTTCTTCTTCGTCATTCCACAGGTTTCAACTTCTTCTTCATCTATACTTTCTCTCTCTTAAATTTCCTCAATAACAAACGAACACGCAAATTCAAATATACAATCACAGCAATTTGATAATAATTAATGGAAGTTCCTCAAATTGACAATCAATTTTCAATTGATAAGCCTGTTTTTTTGGATTCTAAGCCTAGATCTGGCGCCGATGACCATTTCATCATCGTGGATCTCTTGGATATCTCCAACGAGGAGGATGTTGTTGATGATGTCGCTTCTTTCTTTTGTTTTTGAACTTAGGTATTTGTAAAGCCTCTCCTTTTACAGAGAAGCTTCAATGGAAGAGACCAGTGGTTGTATATATAATGACCAATTATGAAGCACAGAAACGTTCAAGAGGCCTCGTTTCCCCGTATCAGAAACATTTCCGAAACTGAAACGCCCGGAAACTTGTGCGAGACATTTTCGGAGCAGTTTCTGTAATTACCAGAAATTGGAAACGCGTTTCCGCGTAATTCCGGAAACCGTATCCTTCCACGGAACAAGAAATTCATGCAATTCCTATTCCTATTTCCTCTTACATCTCTTTCCTATTCAATCTCTTCTTCCATCTCTTCCGATTCTATTCATTATCTTCTTCGTTATTCCCTTTATAAATAGAAAATAAAATCTGAGTTTTTGAGACAGAATCACAGAGATTGAGAAGAAAAATCCACCAGTAAACTTTTGATTGCCTGCTTCTTGATTTTCTTTGAGCTTTTGATTTGGGAAGATGCGACTACTGTGGAATTCGTTCTTGTAACTCTGTTTGTAACTCTCTCTTTAGTCTATTTCGATAAAATAAGGGAAAGATGAAGTTCTGTAAATATCTAATTAATTAATTCTTTCAGAAAAGTAATTGGGTTGTTTTTACTTGAAGGTGTTTTGATGGTTTTATTCCATCTGTACATTACTTCAATTAATAATTAAGTCCACTATTGTTCACTAACTAATTTATATTTACAATTTTTTTCAGTGTATATTTTTTTTACTAATTTTTTGTAAGATTAAAATTAAACAAAATAAATTTTTATAAATTTTGATATTTACAAATATACCCCTATATTTTTATTATTTACACGTTTCACTACGGTTTTCAAACCTCTATTTTTTAAAAATGACGTTTTCCCGTTTCCGTATCCGTGCTACATAGCTGACCAATTTTCTTCTACTTCGTGATCTGTACCATTTGAAAACAACTAAATTGGGGAAAACAACATCACTTTGCTGCTTTCAGATATGAAGAAGCTGCTTCGAGTGCTGGAAGAGAAGAGGGGAAAATGTAGTAATGATGGGGAGAAATGTGGACCGGCAATTTGTTGAGCTTTAATTCATGATTTTTTGGGTTTATGATTTGGGTCCATTTCAAATGAAAAGTTTCAATTATTGATTATGTTTGAATTTTTGCCGGTGATAATTTGTTAATGGGTAACATAAGACTTGCTTTTTTAGGGGAAAATACATGAATTTATTTTGAATTTTGCTGAAGCTAGGCAAATTGGGCTGAAAATAGTGGAATGATGAAGAAGAAGAAAGAAAATTTTGATTTTCGAAACTGCCCCTTTGACACGTCAGCGTCATTGACGGTGTTAGAAAAAAACCTTCCATTTGATAATGGTTGAAACATCAAGCTCTGTTTTGAAAAAAAAATTTCATAAGCCCTTTTTTAATAATGAGTGAAATCACAAAACATGTTTTTTAAGTTTACCCTATATTAACATAACTAAGATTACTCTTCCAAATGTAGTTTCAAAATTTTGAGAAGCATATTTTTGTTAATTTTTGAAACCACATACACCCCATTGAAACAAAAAATTCTACAAAAATCTTTTTTACAAAACGACCAAACTACAGACATATTTTTAAAGTTTACCGTATTTTCATTGAGATAAATATTATTTATTTGTTGCTCATAATAGCTAGCTTCATCACCATTTTCTATATAAATGTGTCGAGTAAAAATCAAATATGATTTTTTTTCTTATACATTTAACATGAGTTATTAACTAAGCTTCATTTGATAAGTGGCGTTATTTTGCTTTTTCATCCGTGTCGAGAAAAGATTAGAGATGTTAAAAATCCGTATCACAGAAAGTACTATTGGGTCTCTTGACAAAAGTCAAAGTGAAATAAATACAAATATAATAATGAGAAAAGTCAAAGAGATAGCAAACCAAATCAAATTATGATACTAGAAACTCGAAAAACAAAAACTATTAATCAATCACACTACTAAAACAATATTCAATTCATACTAGCTACTGGAAACTTCCATTTCAACATTTTAAATTGGTCAAAACTGCCACCTTCATAACCAGGCTTATTATTATATATTTAGATTAGAAACACTTGAAAAAGCAAGAAACAACAAAGAAGAGCATACCATTACAACACAACAAGTTAGTTATTCGTTTTGCAAGAGTTTTTATCTGATATTCTGATTCGTTAGCTTTCTTGGAGATGGAAATAACGGCAGATGTAATGATAGTTGGAGCAGGAATCACAGGACTAGCTACGGGTGTTGCTTTGAAAAGAGTTGGAGTTCGAGCTTTGGTTTTAGAAAGAGGCGATACACTTCGAGCCACCAGTGCTGCCTTAAATCTAGCCCCTGATGCTTGGATCGCCCTCGAACCGTTAGGAGTTGCACATAAGCTCACTTCCCTTTACGCTCATTTCTCAAGATATCTTTTTTTTATCTAACCAATCATTATGGATCGAAAACGAATCTTTTTGGGTGAACTTTGTAAATTTTTTATTCTAATACCAGTTCTTTTATTGTTCTTGTAATAACTAGGGGAAATATAACAAATGTGGCTACCGGAGAAGTTCTAGAGGTTACTTTCCCTCCTAACAACAAGTTAGTGATTCGTTAATTGCCCTACAAGAATTTTGATTTTTAGTGGAGAACCTTTTCCCTATAAAAAGTCATATTTTTGCCACTAAAAGTTTTGTGGCGCTTTTTTTTATTTTAAGGCTGTAGGCCCACTTCTAAAAGGGTTTTTTAGAACAAAAAAATATTCCGCACAAAAAGTCTCAATATATGAGGTGAAACTAGAAGGGCCATTAAAACAAATCTTTTAGTGGCAAATGGGATAGCCACTAAAACCTTGCTTCTAGTTGTCAGTATGATTGCCTCTAAAACTATTACTTAGTGTCAAAATGGATCACCACTAAACTATTGGATATGGTGTATGCCCTTAAGACAATTATGGTGATATATCTTAATTATGTAATAGTATGAAATATTTTGTTTAATTAATAAAGGCATTTAATCTTTTGTTTATGTCGATGTGCTTGTATATATATTATAGCTGGTTAAATATATTCATTGATGTATGTATACAAAGGTCCTTGACATATCATAGCATAAAGTCAGAGAAATTATAGTTGAATTATATTTGGTGGAACCTGCTTCATGTGCAATTATGATTATATTTAACCTATCCCTAGTCATAGTTTCATCAAGAAAGAATATTGATGAAGCGGAAAGACTAGCATGTGGTCAAATTTCTTGGAAAGGGTCCAAGCAATCAATCCCTTAAGGACTGAAGGTGGTGCCTTAAGTTTGACACATGGATATATCTAGGAGATATATTGGAGACCGCAGCAAGATAAACACTTGGTGTATATATATCAATGAGTTAGTGTTTATCTTCATGAAATAAGCTTTGTGAATATCCTCATACTTAATATACTAGTTACCTTGTGTGGTACTATTGCTATACTTTGGGTCATTCCCACACATTCATTAATTTAGGGTGTTACGGGTGATTACGGGTATAGTGATAACAACACGTTGGTAAGCTGAGTAGTCAGAAAGAATCCATTGCTCCGGATATATTAAGGAGTTGTACCTAGCCGCTTGTTGAATTGATGATTGCTATAAACCTCTAATCAGAGTATGTGTTTGATAGAAATAGTTTCTAGTCAAAACACACTATAGTAAAAGGCAATATACTTCGATAACAAGTTAATAACTGGGATAGCTTGGAGCAACCTTGCTATTAGTGGGTTAACACTTTAACTGAACCCTATAAACCAGATTGTACTAATATTAAAGAATGGAAGGATTTCATCGCACTGGACGACTATTGCATTAACTGGGATTAAGTCATGAGCATAAATGAAATTCCGAGTAATGGGGGATGGTAGACCCTTGCTAGAGGTTGACTACGATCATTTAAGGCAATTGAGTTCTATTCACGGTCTAGAACCTCGAGCCAATGGTTCCATTAGAACAAGGGTTGGTTAAGCCTTAATAGCTCAATACTTCAGGATCGTATAAGGTCACACACACTGGACCTTCATCGGACTAAGAAAAGAACTAATAGATTTATTCTATTATTAAAATATAATATAATAATAATTGAATTATTATTTAATTGGTTAAAAACGATTAGATCATTTTGGATAAACCAAGGAATTTTTTTTTGATCGATAACTAATTTATTAGGGTCAAAAAATAAATATTTATTTTAAAGGGATTAAAAGGGAATTTTGCTTTGGCGAGTTGAATTGAACTAGGAGTACAAAATATATTTCGTACAAGCTCGGGTGCGTGAAAGTACACCGAAAGGTGCACGCGGTAGCCCATGAAAATGGGCTGCACATGTGCAGCCCATGAAAATGGGTCGCGAGCTAGGCTAGCGGCATGGGTCGTTTGGCCCAGCTCGCATGCAAGGCAAGCCGACAAAGGCTTGCCTTGGCTTGCCTTGCTGCACACAGCGTACGCTGCACGCTGTATGCAGGCGGGTCAACACGCGGATCCTTTGGATCCGAGTGTATGACCCGCAAGGGATGGGGTGTTTTCATCCTATCCAACATTGGTTTTTCGGGAGCAATATTTTGCTCCCAAAGCCTATATATAGGCTTTCCCTCACCCCTTTCAAATTGCACCATCAGCTCAAAATAAATCCTAAGTTGAGATTCGCAAAGATAAATCTCTCGGGTAATTGAGCAAGTTTTTTTAGGAGCTTGAATTTATTCGAGAACCTCTAGTCTATATTTTTGGGTGGGCCTTTTGGAGTGGTCTAGCAACAACTTGAGGTTCCTTAGTTCTTTATCTCGGGGAGATTTTGGTTTGTGGGGTTCTTGTGGATACTCATAGAGGCTATCCTACACTTGGAGGCTTGTGCAAGGAGGTTCTTCTAAAGCACGCTTCAACTGGTAAGTTTTCTTTCTTTCTCTTTTAATTATTAGGTCTTTTTCTTTAAGCATTTTTAGACTTAATAATTGTAAGCGGACGACCTTTTTCCCACCCACAAGGACTGCATGAGATGTATAGCACGGGGGGCAAAAAAATAACGAGCGCTATGAAGCGAGCCGAGGGATTGATCCTCCTTTTAGCGTGATGAAAAGATTGATTGGTGTTAATGTTGAATTTAAGTCTAATTTAGGTGTTAAAGGATACGGGATCGAAATCCCATACTTAAAATAGGGTCGCCACCCGGTTTAGCTCAACCGGGAAATTTTGGTATGATTTTCCCACTAGATGGTAGACCATACCATAAGTAGAGATTCCGAGTTTGGATGATGTTATCTATTCTTCATTGGGCCAAGTTAAAATATTTCATTCTTTCTTAATCAATATTAATCCACCCTATTTATTATGTTTTCGGTTTATATGTTGTTTTCGTATTTATCAAGCAATCGAAGCGATAATAAATTATCACAGTCATCCAAAAATAAATGCAGAAATTTAAATTATTACAAGGCTTTCAAATCATATACATTTTCTATGCGATAAATAAAATACCCGAAAGCCTAACATACATCTAACCTAAATCTACCTACAGAAGACAGTTAGCACAGATAGGGCACATCATATAAGGTGTATCACTTAGCATGCATAGTTAGTCAACAAAATCAGACTCGAGTTAGCGTGAACATGGCATATTCATTTGTTATGTTATAAAGCTCGGTTGGATGGCTAAAACTGAGATCTGAACGGCGTTTGTGGGAAAATTCCATTTTGACCAAATTTTAGACTCGATCTTTTTTAATCGGATTATCAGTGAAAATGCCACATGGTATGAGGTGGGGTCTATTTTCAGAAGGTTTTGGACCTTCATCGTTTAGGAATATAACTAGGTCAGAAATAAATAAAACAAAATAGCTGTCCAGAAGGTCATGTCGCCGGCTGCATGGTTGATACTGTCGGTGGCATCAGTGATGTCGCTACCGATATCAGCCATACAGGCAGGCTACATGACTTTCTGGATACCATAAAGAAAGGGTCCTACAAGAAGATGAGGCCTCTGGAGGCAAGTGATGTCATTGGTGGTATCAACGATGCCGCTGGCGGCATGGTTGATACCGTCTGCGACGTCACTTTCCTCCAGCGGCTTTAGGTTCTTGCAGCAGCAGTAAGTAACGGTAAAAAATGACCAAAAACCTGAAAACAAGCACAAAACAGGACAAATGAGTAAGAATGAAGCCAAAGAGCAATGAGACTCAGAATTTTACCTCAGGGCCATGAATCCACCTCTTCGTGATCCAAGGAACACCTCCAGGGAGCTTGCAAAGATGATTTGGGTAGTGAATTTAAGAATTTATGTCTCTAAATTCCTATTAAGTTTATTTTAACCTGAAGTCTAGTGATTTTAGCTTTAACTAACAGAATTTAAAGAAGAAAAACCAAGAAAAATGGATTGGAATCCCTTTTCTTACCTTTTCTACTTCTTATCTCACTAAAATTGATTTTCTCACTCTAAAACTCTCAGGTAAAATTCAGATGTGCTGTCTTGCTTGTTGAAACCCTAAGGTGTGTTTTTATAGGCAAATATGGGTGGTCTTCGAGACCTTTTAGCCATTTTCATGAAAATGGGAAAAAAGAGTCTGCCTAAGGAAGAAGAAGAAAGCATTCTGCAGAAGCCCGATTTGGCCATGTCGTCAGCGACATGGTGATAACACCGGTGGTACGAGCGATACCGCCGACGGCATCAGCTTCCTACAGGCTGACTACCAGTGGGATCACAAGCCTAAAAACCTGCCAAAGGGGTCAAAAAGCGGGTCAAAAGGCATCTTTTTTTGAATTTTGATGGATATTTAGAGATTAATTTAATTTTGGGTGCAAATCGTCGGTTCAAGTTCCCACTTGACGCATTATTGGACATGCCGAACTGAATTCTTATGAGAAATAAAATTCTCGAGGAATTTTATAACAGTAATAAAAACTCCAAAGAATTTTTATTATGAGGAAAAAAAATCGGGAACACGTCATCACTATCTCGCGAGCGGGACTGCAAAATCCCGTGCTCACAGGTTACCCTTGGGGGATCATTGTTGCCACATGTTAGTATGATCGCACGATAGAGCAAGGGATAGGAACTGTACCTACCGAATGACAGGGTTTCAATTTTGCCTATGACTCCACTCGGTGACTGGTTTGCCCCTTGGTCGGGCTTAACCTTTGAGGATTGGTTGCCCTTTGGTCGGACTTATGCTTTGAGGATTGGTTGCCCCTTGGTCGGACTTATGCTTTGAGGTTTTGAGATTATGGAGTGTCATTCCTGCAACAAGTGACAAGTAGACAAGATTAGACTGGTTTTTAGAAGACATTTTTACTGCTTGATCGATTTTGTGAAACAAAAAATATTTTTGCCCCTTCAATCAACAGTAAAAATGCAAAAAAATACAAGGGTTTCAGAATTCTTAGGGATGGTAGGATGGTGGTTGAAAGCGAGGTGTACAGGGTCACGCTACGATCTTGGAGGGGTGAACCCAAAGGCGACATCTACGTGGTCATGCAGGGACCTTCAGTTGGCGTTCTAGGGGTGAACCTAAAGGGTGACACGGATAATGACTGTATCAGGGACCTTCAGTTGGCATTCCAGGGGTGAACCTAAAGGGTGACACGTACAGAGACTGTATCAGGGACCTTCAGTTGGGGTCCAGGGGTGAACTTAAAGGGTGATACATACAGAGACTTTATCAGGGACCTTCAGTTGGCGTTCCAAGGGGAGCCCAAAGGGTGATACGTACAGAGACTACATCAAGGACCTTCAGTTGGCATTCCAGGGGTGAACCCAAAGGGTGATACGTACAGAGACTATATTAGGGACCTTCAATTTGCGATCAAAGGGTAAACCCAAAGATTGACATGCACTGGGTCATGCCGTAATCTCTGGTTGGCGTACAAAATGAGCATATTGGGTTTATGGTTGTGGTTTAGTCCCTGCAAGATTAGATAGATTTTAGATGACGTTTTTACAACTTGATCGATTTTTGAAACAAAAAATAATTTTCCCCCTTCGATCAATAGTAAAAATGTAAAAAGTACAAGGGTTTCGGAAGTCCTAGGATGTCGGGGCTAGAGCTGGGATTTCTCCGAAAAATGCAGGGAGAGGAGTTGATATCACCGGCGACATGGGTGATGCCGCTGGCGATTTGACCTGATGCTGCCAGTGATGTGAGTGCCACATGGCAGCTTTGACTAGTCAAACAAATTCAAAATTCAAATTGGCGGAGGTGTTATCGTGGGCGGCATGAGTGATGTCGCCGACGGCATGGACTGGCAGTTTCAGATAAATTAAAACTCCTTAAATTTCGCACGGGGGTTTTAAAAGAGTAAAACTCTTTTTCTTCCACCATTCTGTAGACAGAACTTTAGACCCCCTCCATCTTCTCCTCTCATTCTTTTCTCTTTGAAAATCAAATCTCTTGTTCTCTTTCAACCCCAATCATGCAGAGAATTACTAAGGCTGTCAAAGGGAAGTCGGCTGCCAAGGCGAGGGATAACTTGCACGGCTCTACCATCGATGGGTTAAAACTTCTCTCGGTTCTTGTTGCTTATGGTTTGAAGGAGACGGCCAAGATGTATGGCTATAGGATCAATTCCCCTATCACCGACCTGACCCCGGATAAGAAGAAACATCTTTGCTACGTCCAGGTAATCCTGCAAAACTCAAAATTCCTTTTTTAGGTTAAGTTTCAATTCCAACCTTAGGCTCGTAATCGTGCTATGATAGGAGTTATAAGCGAGAAATAGATTGATTATAAATTGATATTACATGTTTTAGGTTTGATTTTTACTATTTTAGGCTTAGGATTCAATTAATTGTGATTTTTATGGTTTTGGCGCAATGAGTGTGATTTTGGGGCAAAACTGGATTCTGCTCACAGGTTTAATGTCGCCGGCGATATAAGTGATGTTGCTAGTGGCATCAGGCCTCGCAAAAAGGCTTAAGAAGATGCGATACTATTTCTGCTTAAGGTGATGCCGCCAGCGATATCATCTATACAACCAGCGGTATGGATGATGTCATCGGTGATATTGCTTCTAGTAGAAGTGACATCAGCAGCCTTCCAGCAGATGACAGAGATTTGGAAAATAAATCGGGACTTATCTGATCGCTTTTGATTTTTGCAGCGCATGGACTGACATACACCGGGTGTATGGGTACAATCAGCGAGTGGTGGCACCACATAGTGGAGAAGGATCCCGAACTTACCCTGGCCATTATCGAGATGGGTTTTGGAGACTTAGCTTGAATCATGCCCATGCTTATGCCGAAGCTTTCCCACCCAGCTGTGATGGCTCTTATGGAGAAGTGGTCTGAAACCACCCATACCTTTCACTTTTTATTTGGGGAGGTCGCTCTCTTGCCTTCCAATGTTGTGGCTATCACCAGGCTCCCATCGATGGATGAGGTTGTTCATTTTGATGCATATATGGATAAGTATCATACCAAGAAGCCTATGGTAAGGCAATTGAAGCAGCTGTTTGGCTTGAAGCCTATCTCGGGGCGGCTATCCTATGGCGAGCTGTACCAATACTAGACTAGAGCAAATGTGGTGCCCGAGGATGATAGAGACACTTACGTTCGCTCTTTCGTGATTTCCTTACTCACCATGTTATTCTTCCCGGTCTCGGGGAGCAAGATCAACTATGGGCTGATATCCGCTGTTAAGGATGTAGCGAGCATTAGTAAGAAGAATTGGCCGAGGGCCATCCTAGTGCAGATGTACCATGGACTGGATGCGGGTGCTCTGAAGATGGGGAAGGCCCTCCACCTCAGCCGCTTACTATTATAGGTATACATTCCTCAAAAGCATTTTGCTTGATTTTCTTGGTTTGATGTGCTTGCTTCATTTACTGTCGATGATTTGGACTGACTAATTGTTTACTTGTGCAAGCTTGGGCCTTTGATCATTAGATCCTCCCACCGGTTGAGTTCAAGGCTACTGTGCCATTGGGTTCTCACTTTCTTGCCTGGTGGTGTGGTGGCATCAGTCGGAAAGCCAAGTATTCTATGAGCTACCGAGAGTCTTTGAGGACCGTGTGATTGAGCTCGGTAAGCAATCTTTGACTTAGTCCCTGTTTCACACTTAAAATAAAACATTAGTAGACAAAAAGCATTTATGAATTTACATTATGCTTACATTAGTTGCTTGCTTGGTTGTTGGGTCAGGTTATTCTCGATCCCTTTGATGGGGTAGAGAACTTGAAAGAGGTGGCTAAGGTCCAGAAAGAGGTAGACGGTCACCGATTTGTGATGGAGTGCCCCTTGTCACTGTAGTGGTGCTTAGGGGAGCGTGTTCGGAGCTGGAGGTTCATCGCTACTACTGTTAGATCGGTGCCCGCCGATCCTCCATAAGGCTTATGGTGGCCTCACCTGGTGATCACATCTGCAACTGATAAAGTCAATTACATTAAGGGGAATGGCCAGTGTTCTAGGCTCCTATGAGCAGCATCAACAGTGCTTACTCCCCATTTGTCCTCACATAAAAAAGAATGACACGATCAAGTATCACAATAAGTAAAAGATGGAGGAGGAGAAGAGGCGGCTCAAGGGCATAGTGGATGATGTTGAGGAGGAGGAAGAAGAAGAGCAGGATAAGGACGAAGAAGAAGAACCTGAGGATGAACTCGAGGGAGAGGGCTAGGTAGGTGAGGACGCGGCTGTCGGGAATGTACCGATGTCTTTAGAGGAGCGCCATTCTTTTGGGTTATGGTTATGTTTATATACATGTATTGGTAATTGATCGAGTTGAAAATGGTTGTTTATGCTTTCCTTTTATGCTTTTCAGGAACCCCTAAGGAAGAGAGGCTGAGATAATTACAGCAGGACACGGCACTACGGCATACCCGAGGGTGTTGATTTTAGGGACGGGCGCCTGTCCAATCCTCTAGAGACCTAGTTCATACTGATGAATTTAAAGGGCGAGTTTTATCCCAGAGATATAGGCCTGAGCCGACATGCACCGATCTTTATGCCAGAAAATACCACCTATATAAGCTCTGCATAATTCGGAACATATTCCTGCGATAACCCTTTTATGGAGTTCTTCTGATTGCCCCTTTGGATTCTTTAGGTTGATCGGAGCGAGGTGGAGCGGTTGGCCAGGAATGCCTTCGCTCTTAGGGACACTCTCAAATGTCAATCCTTGCTCGTTCAGGTATATTCCTTGTTATGTCATGTTAAAATAAGATAAGATGTATGTATGGATGCTGTGAATGATATGCATTATTGTCATTTTCCATGTTTGCAAGATTTCCTAGCCTTTTCCCTATCAGATGCCGATGTGGCTTGGTAGAGGTACAAGGAAGAGAATGCATTGCTTCGGCGCTGCATGAGTGACCTAGAGAACCAATTGGATGCTACTATTTGTGAGAGGAGGAATAAGCAAAATATGGATCGTGCACACCCTGGTGATACAAGCCGGAGGGGAGTAAAGATGGCTGCCGACTGACGTCCACCTGCCACGCCAGCGGAGTCCAGCAGCATTCCGATGATGGAGGATAGGGACGAGGATGAAGATGTGGCTAATCGATGGCTCATAGAAGACCCAAATGTCTCCTCTTATCCATCCGGTGGCGATGGGATGGTTTAGATAGCTGTTTAGTTCTTTTTCTTTTCGCTTTGGTTTGTATGCCCTTGATGCATTGGGTTTGAATAATTTGGATTGTCACTTGATTTTGGTTTTATTAGGCTAAGTGTTTGGGTTGCTTGGAAGACTTGCGCCTTCGGGCTTTTATTTTGAATAAAATGGATTTGTGTTTGATCAGGTTTTGGAAATGGGTTATATGGCTGTTTACAAGTTTTTGCACAGGTTGAACTATTGAAAATGGTTCTGATGCCGCTGGGAAATAACCCCATGCTGCCGCCGGCATTACTGATATCGCTAGCGACATTGCCCTATTAAATAATACAAAGCTGCCCATACTCCATACCGCAGGTGGCATCAAGTGATTTCGCCCCATCACTATTCCATATCGCCAGCGGCATCATCAACATCGTCGGTGACATCACTTGCCCAGAAATCCAATTTCAGACATTTTGCCAAATTCAGCTATGGCAAGCCACAACAAGCAAATATGGGGTTTTCTGCAAAGCTTGGGGAATGCGGACTAGAAGAAACTGGAAAAGTTCGGTCTTTAGGGGTTTCAGTATGTCGCGGCGTGGCCCATAAGCCCTGAGTTCCTTCAAGCGACACTATCTTTTTGGGATCGAACGGACCACATTTTCTAATTCTCATTATTTAAGCTATGCCCCTTGCTCGAGGAATTCCATGCTATATTAGGGGTACCATGTCCTAAGCGTGTGCCCTTGGCGCCCCCGGAGTTTCATTTTGGAGCGGACGACATTCCCCAAGGACTGTAGAATTTTGATTCTATAGATCCATTTCTTTCCTGACTACCTGATAAACCTGGCTTTCAACTTAGCATAATTCTGGAGTGGTGCCGAGGGGTGTCCAAATCCCATCTTGCTTGGCCATCCATTGTGGCACTACTACTTATAGTAGAGTTTATATGCGGAGTGGGGCCAGTTGCTCCGCTCAGGCTGATCTCACTTATCAGGCCCATATCCACAGGGGCTTCTCCCATATCTGTAGGACTAGTAAAAGTCTTGCTAAATATGAGTGCTGCTTCTACCAATCTGACCCTTATCGGTGACCACCTCGTACTACTATAGGTATTCATTTTCTTACAGGTCTGCACTTTATACATTTCTTTCTTCTCTTATCTGAAATTGGTTTACAGGTATACCTGATGGAGAAGCTGAACCTGAGAGAAGCACCACGAGGGAACCCGAAGAAGTATTTACCCGTCCATCTGAGAGAGAGGGGGCTCATTCAAGCTAATTTTGATCGGCTGACATTTGATAACTGGATGCCTATTTTGAGGGGATACATAAATGCACAGATTTAGTGGGTTAACACAAGGTGGAGGATCCAAGATGTGGTTGTGGAGTCCTGGGGATCCTATGTTCAACTGATAGGTCTGAAGAGATCTTCATTCTATACCCCCTATCAGTTGTGCCATCAGTATAGGAAATGACAGAGAGTTCTAATCAAGCTACCTCATAACCAAATCGGAGTCTACAAGGCTAGATAGGTGCATCATATCCAAGAGAAATGGGCCAGGGAGTCCATATTTGAGACTTTGGACTACGACCACGGGGAGACCCTTGAGACATACATACACTACAGAGGATGGCTTGCCGAGATTAGGCGCATGATAACTCGATCCGAGTGATCGTGGGCCCGCTTTGGGGGAGAGCAAGGGGAGCAGGGGCACGAGCCCTCTTCCACTACCACCTTGAGGAGGATTTCTCGATATTATGATGGTGATTTTGCATAGGCTAGTTAGGGTGACGGACCTATTGAACTTTATTTTATTATATGTCTTTTATTTGGTTCTAACTTTTGCATGGACTGCCCCTTGGGGTTTTCAATCTATCGAACCTTGTCTTAATTTTTGCCCGGACCGCCCTTTTTGGGTTTTTAATCCAGCAAACTTATTCCGAATTTTGCATAGAACTCGCTCTTTTCAGTCTATCAGAATTATTTGTATTTATTGCGCATTTGATTTGCAATAACATGAACTCTGCATTAGGCTTGCTTGAGTTGTCTTGACCATATGGATACAAAATTCACATAAGCATAAGCATTCAGGATTCAACAAAAGAGTTTTTTTCATTAATTGTAGTAAAATAAAGTACATGATGTTTGGTTAACATTCCCATTGATTTAACTCCCGGTGCCAACAAGCCTAGACCAGTTTTCTAGAAGGCACTCTCTCATTACTCATATACCCTAATTTTTGCTTAAATCGCTCTTTTTGGGTTTTTGATCTAGCAGGCTTGACTCATCCCCTAATTTTTACACGGCCAGTTTGCAGAATACCGACCTTCGGGTGTCACCCTAATTTTTGCCCGATCAGTAAAAAACCGAAAAGCAGGTGATTTACTTTATCTATTTTTTATGTGCTGCTTTTCTTAAGTTATTTCTTTTGAATTAGATATGATAACGCTTAAGCCTGTCTTAGTTTACGGGGTTCATAAACTCATTCCCATCCATGTCTATAAGCTTAACCGCCGCTTTACTAAGCATCTTCTTTATTACATAGGGTCCTTCCCAGTTTGGCCTGAATTTGCCCCTCGCATCAGTGGTAGAAGGTTTTAGCTATTTAAGGACCAGATCAGTAGACTTTAGGGGAAACTTCTGGTGTCTTACCCGACTGTTATATGCTCGAGCCATACGCTGCTGGTACATTTATAGGTTGTCATGAGCCCTTAACCTCTGTTCATCCATCTTGTTCAGTTATTCAAATCTTGCTTGAGTCCATTCAGATTCTTTTAACTTCGCCTCCAAGGCGACTCTTAGAGAGGTCACCTGAGTTTCAACTGGCAAGACTGCTTCCATTCCGTAGACTAGGGAGAACGGAGTTTGGCCAGTCGGGGTACGAGTGCTGGTGCGATATCCCTAAATAGCAAAAGGTAGCTTATCCGTCCAATCCCTATAACCGGCTATCTTCTTAAAAAGAATCTTATTTATCGATTTATTAGCTGCCTCAACAGCTCTATTAGCTTGCGGTCTGTATGGGGAAGATCTGTGGTGTTCAATCCCGTATTTCTCGATTAGATCGGCGGTTGCTCCCTGACACTATACCCCATTGTCTAAGACTATATGGTGCAGAAGTCCATACCGAGTGAAAATATGCTTCTTTATGAACTTGGCCATCTACTTGGCGGTGACATTAGTGTAGGATTCGGCCTCCCCCCATTTCGAGAAGTAATCTACTGCTACCATAATGAATCTATGCCCATTTGTTGAAGAAGGATGAATTTCACCAATTATGTCTATCCCCCACACCGAGAATGGCCAAGGAGTAGATAAATGATGGAGTTCGGTGGGCGGAAGATGTTACATATCGCCGTAAACCTGTCATTGGTGGCACCTTTTGACTTGGGCAATGTAATTGACCATGAGAGTGAGCCAAAAATATCCTAATCGCTGAATTTTCTTTGCAAGTGCTAGACCGTTCATATGAGGGCCACAATCATCGGCATGGACTTGGTCCATTACTTTCTGAGCCTCGGATTCAATTAAGCAACAAAGGAGCAAAACGTCACTGGTTCGCTTAAATAGATCATTATCCACAACATGGAACTGGACAGCGAGCCGCCTTAGGGTGGTACGGTCTGAGTCAGAGGAATCCGCAAGATATTGGCCGATTTGGAGGAATAGGACAATGTCAGAATACCAACAAGGTTCAGATGAGATGGCGAGGACCGAAGGAACTGATTGAGCATGATAGGGGGTCTTGGTGGAAAACAAAACCAAAGGACAAATAAGCAGCTGCTGAGGCCCTTCCCATAGGGATGCAAGAGTGGCAAGAGCATCAGCCATTTAGTTCTCGTCCCGAGGGATATGGCGGTATAAGCATAACGTAAACTTCTTATATAATTCGTGGAGAGCCTCGACATAACGATGGAGAGATTCTTATTTAACTTCCCAATCTCTGACAACCTGACGGACGACAAGAACCGAATCCTTGATGATAGATACGCAGCGGGCCCTAACCTAGAGAACAGCCTCGAGACCAAATAGAAAAGCTTCATACTCAGTATCGTTGTTGGTGACAATAAATTCCATGCGTTTGGATAATGGGATTATTTCATTATCCGGTGTGACTATGATGACTCCGAGGCCTGCTCTCTGTCGGTTTACAGCACCATCGAAGTACATAATCTAGACATGCTCGAGGATTGTAACAGAGGCGAGCTGCTCATCACGAAACTTCAAGTTTTCTACATAGTCAGAGTCGAGGGGTTGATTAGCCAGGAATTTAGCTACTGACCGCCCCTTGATGACCTTTTGGGTCACATACTCGATGTCAAACTTAGACGGGAGAAGTAACCATCGGGACAATATACCAGCTAGAGTGGGGGATTGACAAAGATACTTCATTGGGTCAATCTTGGCCACAGCTTGGACTTGATAAGATTGGAAATAATGTCGCCACTTCTTAGTGAGCCAAACCATGGTGGTGCAAGTCATTTCCATAATCAAATATTGGGTTTTGTAATCCAATAACTTCTTACTTAAGTAGTAGATAGTGTGTTTGCATTTATCATCATGCTTCTGGACAAGCACAGCCCCGACAGAAGATCCTTCGATAGCCAAGTAAGGGATTAGTGGTGTTCCTTGGATGGGAGGTTATAAAACGGGTGGGTCAACAAGATATGCCTTGATTCTGTTAAACACAACTTGGCACTGATCATTCCATACTACAGGTTTTTGCTTTCCCAACAACTTAAAGATGGGTTCATAAATGGTAGTGAGGCCGACAATGAATTGACTAACATACTGCAAGGACCCCAGAATTGATCGAACTTTCTTCTCTGTCTTAGGTGGAGGCATGTTCCTAATGGCTTTGGCTTTGTCTGGATCCATTTCGATTCCTTTCAAACTAACCATGTGCCCCAACAATTTTCCTGAAGTAACCCTAAACACACACTTTTTTGGATTCAGGCGGAGGTTATACTTTTCAATATGAGTCATGAACCTGTCAAGAATAGCAGGGTGCTCTTCTCGAGCAGCAGACTTCACAATCATATCATCCACATACAGCTCCACTTCTTTATGGATCATATCGTGTAAGAGGGCAGTTACAATCCACTGATAAGTGGCTTCGACATTTTTTAACCCGAACAGCAATACCTTGTAGCAATACACCTCCTATTTAGTGATGAATGCTGTTTTAACTTTATCGATAATGTTGACCAGAATCTTATTATAACCCGAGAATTCATTCATGAATGAATACATAGCTGCCCTGGTGGTACTATTGATCAGGATATCGATGTGCGGGAGTGGGAAATAGTCCTTTGGTGAAGCTTCATTGAGATCTCAGAAATCTACACAGACCCGGACCCTACCATCTTTCTTCAGAAATGGGACTATTTTAGACAACTAAGTCAGATATTCCACAACTTTGATGAATCAAGCTTCAATCAACCTCAAAACCTCTGCCTTAACCTGATCTGCCCATTCTGGTCTCAATCGGTAGAGCTTCTGCTTGACAGGCCAAAATTTAGGATCAGTTGGGGTTCTATGTTCAGAAATTTATCGATCAACCCCAGGCATGTCTTCATATGACCAGGCAAAAGCGCTAACATGATCTTTAAGCACTTTTATGATCTCACATTTATCCTCGGGAGTTAAATCTTTGGAAATGGTTACCATTTTAGGATTATCATCTATAATTAGGTTTATTTCACTTAAAGAGGTATCGCTGATGCCAAAAATGTTATGCTTATTGTTATATGAATGCATGGATCCATCAGGAAAGACATAAAATAAGTAAGCAAAACGAGAGTCATTCATTGCATTAAAAGCCTTGTAGGCAATATTGTTCACATCAAATACATCAGAAATGTTAAAAATTACATCATCCATATCCTCCTCCATAGGTGGAGGGGCTTTAACAGCAACAACAATAGGAGGAGCATCCTGTATAGTGTCTATTAGAATGGCATCCAGGTAGTGCTCCAAAGCGGCTTTCTGGGCAGCGGTGAGCGATAATTCCCCGGACAGGTTGGCTTTCTTGGTGAGGGCCCTAGAGAGCTTCCTTACTATCTCTGTAATAGCATCTTCTCCCTGGGTTCTCTTACCCTTCTAGCCTTTCTTCATCAATAGCGTCATACCTTCAGTCATGGTTGCCATAGCATCTTCATTCTCTGGATCGACAGATTCCTCATTACTTCCCCCAGACTCATCATAGGATACATCTTACCCTTTCCCTTAGCCTTATCAGAAACAATATTGATAGGTACAGTAGGTTCAATGGGTTTGGGTTCGGCAGAAACCATTATGCAGTCGGCCTCAAAGTCATAGACATCTTGAGAGACCTCAGAGCCGGGCCATATTTTCCCATTATGCTCGATTGGCTCAGGCTCTCCCTAGTAGGGCCTCTTACACTGGATTTCACAAACAGTGACCATGCGACATTAGCAGGAGGGAACACGACGATAGGCTTTTCTAGGCTTATATCCCAATCCAGCTTGATGGGTTAGCATTTTTGGCTCTAAAGCTTCAACAACTCCTTTCTCATACATTCCACCTCCTCTGCCAAGCTTGTAACTAGATTTCTTCATCAATTTACCCATACCAGCATAAAGGTAACCCAACCAAAGGGGAGGAGATTTCTGAGCCTTACTAACCACGACTATCTAAAGGCCTCCTTCTAAACTAGCTTCGGCTTCCATAATAGCCACAACAGAAGCAAGGCCATCCTCAATAGTCACCAGTTTATCTTCATGAATAAGCTTGATTTTATGGTTTAAAGTGGAGGGAACTGCGCCCAAGGCATGGAGCCATGATCGGCCGAGCAACAGAGGATAAGTAACAGGAATGACAAGTACAGTGAAGAGTACACTGCTCGTAACACCTTACAGTGACTTATGCCTCAAAGGTCCAAATTACACTGCAATTTGAATCATTATAAGCTCTAATAATAGTGCTGGATTTTTTAAGCAAGTCCTCCAATAGTCCCAGATGAGAATGGACTTTCAGAGGGCATATATTAAGAGCGGAGCCATCGTCCACCATGACACATTGGATAACCTTATCGAGGATTTGGATTCGGATGAACAAGGCCCTATTGTGATCCTTACCCTTGAGCGAAATATCAAAATGGTCAAACACAATCTGAGGCCCGTTTCTTGGGGGAATGCCTTCTCTGACCATAGCGCACATCTCAATGACTGAAGTGGTCGGATTAGCTTTCAAATTGAGGAGTCACTTAATAAACCCCTTGTGATGCCCTTTAGAGTCAATTACCAGCTACCAAATACTGTATTAGGCTTAGGCATTTTTCAGCTGAGTAATGAGAGGGTCAACCTCGAGACTGGCCAGAGTAGCCAGAGGTGGAGAAGGGGGTCTCACAGTAGTTCCAACCCTGTTAGGAATCGGGTCTTTATTCAAGTAGAGATATCGGTCTTCAACCTAATACACATGACTATTCCAAGTAATGTTAAGATTATCATCAAGCAAGACACTCTTAGTGGCTAATGTTTCAAATAGATACTATTGTTCCTTAGAGTCTGAATCTGGGTTCTGCAACTCATACCTATCTAAGTTAAAAAGCTCATTCTGATCAACCTTAAATAATCCACTTAGTTTCTCATTGCTAAGTGAATCAACCCTGAATTACTCGGTGCTTAAGGCCTTGGGCTACTCCCTCATCATCATCGGAGTAGTCATCCTTTGAAACAAAGGAATCTACGCTGAACAACGGCTTTTTCTCAACTTTCATTCTTTTTACCACGAATGGCTAAGACCTGCGGCTTTCTTGCTTTGGCAGATTTGGATCAAATTCCATCCCCTTGACCGAGTTGACCCTCGGGTTGGGTTGATTGATTAGAATAACAAAAGTGAGTTAGATAGGAGACCTAAATCGATGACCAGAATAAAGTTACTATTTTCCGACCCTCGAGCGAGGAGATCAAAGATTATGGCTTCAGATAAACCATACTGGATCATGCCCACCTTGTTCCTAAAATTCGGCATAGGATTACTCATAGTGCTTGGAATTTTATCAGGTTTAGCAATGTTGGCTTCACTAACCAGACTCTAAATTACCGAGAGCAGGGCTTTACAATTATTGGTTTGGTGTCTTACCTGAACATGATAGTTACAGAAGTAGTTCTTATCCACGAGTCTAGGTAGTTTGTATTCCTAAGGGATCGGATGAGACCTGCTTCCCTCAAATGCTTAAAGATGACCCTTAGAGGAAACTTGTAAGGATTAGCCAAAATAAAAGGGGGTGTGGAGGTTGGATTGTGGTAACTGTCGGCAGAGCTGGAGCTATTGCTAGGGGCGTAGCAGGGGGCGTAAGAAATGGATTGAACTGCGGCCTGAGCTTTAGGCATAGCCGGTGCCAGAGCCAAGGGCTAAGCTTCATTATTCTTTCTGAACCATGGCTTTCCTGCTTTTTTGGCCTTTTTGTGCTCTGCCTCATGCTCGATTTTCTCGGCTTTCTCGAATTCAGCCTTGTAGGATAGAAAATAATCAGTAGCCATTTCTTTACGGAATAGAGGAAGAGACCCTTCGAGGAGCTTGACAATCATTTCCTCGAGGCTTAGCTTAGATTTCATCAAGACCTAGTCGACATCCACCGGTTAAAGTACTAATTAAAGGTTTCATTAGGCATTTGGCGGATTCCCTCAAGATGTTGGAGGGTTGTCTCCATCATAGTATTAAAACCATAATGCACTTTCAATGCCTCAGAGAGAAGTTTCCAATCAATGATAATATGATTTGGCAAAGTGTGCTACCATTCAAAAGTAGGGCCCCGAAGGGACCATGGAAACATTTCAGCAAGTACTTTATCACTTAATTTCTTTACGTGCATAATTCTTTCTTACATTATAATGTGAGAGGTAGGTGCTCTATAACCATCATAATGAGCCATATTCGGTATAGTGAAATTATCGGGGACCCAGTCCTCATCTCTTCAGGTTCTTTAGCGGTGATGAGGCGGTTGATGTAGGCTTGGATCTCAGGTGTCACGCTTAGAGGCTGCGTGACCTAATCGTTGATCAGCTTATGAGAAAGAGCTAGGGCTTCAGGTGTCACGCCTGGAGAAGGCATAACCTGGTCATTAATAGTCTAAGAAGCCATTATCTATCAAATAAAATTGGCTACTTCGGGTGTCACGCCCGGCAGTTGCGCGACCTGTTCGTTGATTAGCGGAGATAGCATAGGACGAATGGTCAGCTGGCTAGCAAAAGGATTCTAGGGTTAGGTGATACCCTTGGGAGTTTTAATGAACTGCAGAGGAGTAAAAGATGGCAGTGGCTGAGAAGCTGGGCACTGATGAGCAAATATCAGAGGAACCAAGCTTTGACCAAAAGGTCTCGGATTGAAAGGCATAATCGATAGAGTAGTCAAATTTGACAGAAAAGCAAAAGTTTGCCCAAAATGGAGCGGGCTTGCCATAGGCTGGGTTGAATGAAAGACAGGTGCAACGGGTCTTGTCCCTACCAAACCAGCCAATATCTGTGCTGAACCATTCTGGGCTTGCATATTGGATTCTGATACTTGATCGAAATTTCTATCTTTGAGAGCTTGCTTAATGGCTGCCTGAATAGTGGCCTGGTTAGAAGCCTAAAAAGCATCCGAGTTTAGGAATTGTGCCATAGCACTAGCAAAGTCAAAGCCGGGAGGTGGCCGGGATCCTACCTCAAAGGTTGGAGTAGGGCGGATTGGTTCCTTAAGAGGAGGGGTCCCTTCGTTGCTTGGAAAAGACATGGCTAGCTGAGAGGAATTTTGACCCAACTGAACTTATTCTGAATCTGACTCCCTACTAGATTCGGTATATGGAACCCCCTTGACTTCTATGGTGACAACCGGGGTGAGAGAACGATGAATCAAACGGTGCTCTGGCCATTTCCAAATCGGGTGGGACAATAATTCCGCCTCCTCCTAGCTGAAATGGTAGGCAACGGATCAGACCATGCATGGGTTGTGTGATGCTATAGATGGGTGAATGGTCTTTATTCAATAATCGATGCATGGCATGTATGGCTGCACATAGATGTGGTTAGCGATGATGTGACGGCTTATCCCTCCAACATACATGGGACATTTGTACCTCGCGCCACATATAGTGATATATGGTAACGCAACGGAGGTATAAAAGAAGTCCTACGCATGTTGCTAGACTTCTTCCATGGGTGGAAGTAGTAAGGGTAAGTTGATTTATTTTTGGCCCTTGAGGCTGATGCATGGTGGATGCATGAACACATAGCACATAGCATACAAAATGTCCCCCTTCCAACCTTATGACTATAATGTCATGCCTCTTTAAAAGGATGGAGTTTTGGCTTCTTCACTAATAATGGCGAGAGAAGTGCGTCCCAATTATTTTGATTGTTTTGGTAATCCTAGGGGATGAAGTGCTAAGGCTTTTTCTAGTGTGGCTTTGATTTAGGGTTGTTGATGTAGAAGGTTCTCGTTTACCTTGATTCTATATTACTCAACCACTCCCCAAATAGGTGCGATCATAGAAGTTTACGGGTTAGTTAAAATGAGTGATCCACCCGCTAGGCATCCTCAATTCCAAGCTGGGCATGAGTGATACTTTTGCAAGCTTCTCATGTAAAATGGGGCACGTAAGAATATTACCAAACTATCTACATGCGTGTTTAAGAATAAAACGTTATAAAAAGGAATGAAGCTTCAATTTGGCTAATGATTTCAATATATCATCAAAATCCTTTAAACCTATTGAAAATTTAAGTTCAAGTTTAAAGAGAACAATCCCCAGTAGAGTCGCCACTGTGAGTGGACAACCTTTTTCCCACCAGCAAGGACCGTGTGAGATGCATAGCATGGGGGGCGGAAAAACAATGAGCGCTTTGAAGCGAACCGAGGGATTAATCCTCCTTTTAGCATGATGAAAAGATTGATTGGTGTTGATGTTGAATTTAAGTCAAATTTAGGTGTTAAAGGATTCGAGATCAAAATCCCGTACTTAAAATAAAGTCGCCACCTGGTTCAGCTCAACCGAGAAATTTTGGTATGATTTTCCCACCAGGTGGTAGACCATACCTTAAGTAGAGATTCCGAGTTTGGATGATGTTATCTATTCTTCATTAGGCCAAGTTAAAATATTTCATTCTTTCTTAATCAGTTTTAATCCACCCTATTTATTGTGTTTTCAGTTTATATGTTGTTTTCGTGTTTATCAAGCAATCGAAGCGATAAATAAATTATTACAGTCATCCAAAAATAAATGCAGAAATTTAAATTATTACAAGGCTTTCAAATTCTATACATTTTCTATGCAATAAATAAAATACCCGAAGGCCTAACATACATCTAACCTAAATCTACCTGTAGAAGACAGTTAGTACAGATACGGCACATCGTACGAGGTGTATCACTTAGCATGGATAGTTAGTAGACAAAACAAGACTCGAGTTAGCATGAAAATGGCATATTCATTTTTTAATATTATAAAGCCCGGTTGGATGGCTAAAAATGAGATCTGAAAGGCGTTTGCTGGAAAATTCTATTTTGACCAAATTTTAGACTCGATCGTTATTTTAATCGGATTATTAGTGAAAATGCCACATGATATGAGGTCGGGTCTGTTTTCAGAAGGTTTTGGACCTTCATCATTGCACTATACACCCTAGCTTCTGGAATATAACTAGGTCAGAAATAAACGAAACAAAATAGCTATCCAGAAGATCATGTCGCTAGTGGCATGGTTGATACCGTCGGTAGCATCAGTGATGTTGCTAGCGATATCAGTCACACAGGCAGGCTACATGACTTTCTGGATACCATAAAAAAAGGGTCCTATAAGAAGATGAGGTGTCTAGAGGCAAGTGATGTCACTTGCGGTATCAACGATGCCGCTGGCGGCATGGTTGATACCGCCGGCGGCGTCACTTTCCTCTAGCAGCTTCAGCTTCTTGCAGCAGCAGTAGGTAATGGTCAAAAATGATTGAAAACCCCAAAAATAAGCATAAAATAGCACAAACAAGTAAGAATGAAGCCAAAGAGCTATGAGACTCAAAATTTTACCTCGGGGCCGTGAATCCACCTCTTTGTGATCCAAGGAACACCTCTGGGGGAGCTTGCAAAGATGATTTGGGTAGTGAATTTAAGAATTTATGTCTCTAAATTCCTATTAAGTTGATTTTAACCTAAAGTCTACTGATTTTAGCTTTAACTAAGAGAATTTGAAGAAGAACCAAGAAAAATGGATTGGAATCCCTTTTCTTACCTTTTCTACTTCTTATCTCGCTAAAATTGATTTTCTCACTCTAAAACTCTCAAGTAAAATTCAGATGTGTTGTCTTGCTTGTTGAAACCCTAAGGTAAGTTTTTATAAGCAAATATGGGTGGTCTTCGAGACCTTTCAGCCATTTTCACCGAAATAGCAAAAAAGATTCTGCCCAAGGAAGAAGAAGAAAGCATTCTGCAGAAGCCTGATTTGGCAATGTCACCGGCGATATGGTGATAACGCCGACCGCATGAGCGATACCACCGATGGCATCAGCTTCCTACAGGCTAACTGCCAGCAGGCCCATAAGCCCAAATAGCTGCCAAAGGGGTCAAAAAGCGGGTCAAAAGGCATCTTTTTTTTGAATTTTAATGATATTTTAATGGATATTTAGAGATTAATTTAATTTTAGGCACAAATCATCGGTTCAAGCTCCTACCAGATGCGTTATCGGACACGTCAAACTTACGAGAAATAAAATTAATGGGGAATTTTATATCGGTAATAAAAACTTCAAAGAATTTTTATTATGAGGAAAAAAAAATCGGGAACACATCATCATCGTCTCGAGAGCGGGACTGCAAAATCTCGTGCTCATAATAATTATGCTTAGGTTGTTTTCTATGCTTAGTTTATTTTGCTTAGGTTATAGCTTAGAGTTATAACATGCTTAGTTTAAAATATATGTGCTAGAATATAATTTAGAACTATGGTATGTCTAGCCTTTGCATGCTAACCTAGGTAAGACTATTAAATTTATATGCATCTATTAGGAGTTTTTGGGGACAGAGACAAAATTTTGAATTTCCGCTATGCCTATTATGCATGTTCAATTTGACTATCAGTTTCCAACAGTGCCTATTTAGTGCATAATTAAGTTAGAAGCGAACTGAATATTATTTTCTATTTGAAATGATTTGTTGTTTATTTAATTGTTTGGAACAATATTTATGAACTTGTGCTTTTCATTTCGAGGTTAGAAAATGGTTGTGAATAATTTTGAATAAGCCTGCTCAACTTACTCAAACTATACAAGTTTCAATAATTTATATAAATTACATGGGTTATAGATGCTTCCAATTTACAAGAATTGAAAGAACGAAATTTATTAGTTCAAGAGAATCCATTGGTCTTCAAGTTTGTGCCCGTATTTGCTCTGGCTAAGGATTGGACTTGGTGTCTACTCACTTCGTGGGCACCTCTCCTACCAGGAAACCTATATCGTTGCAGCTTGAATTGACCAACTGGGGATTAAATATGGACTAATTTATTTCTAGTATATAAGATGGTGCTTATAAATGTTTCTATAATAAAGTAAAAAATTAAATTTATTGAATAGAAGCTTAAAGGAAATGCATTATAAATATAACAAATAAAGTGTTAATTATTTTGCATATAATCTAGGTTGATGAAATAATTATAATAAAGCGCTTGAACCCACCTAAGGTTGGACCTTACAAATTGATTCTAAGATTCCTTGAATTAATATAAGTTATTGTAAATATGCCCATCTGACAAAATCCTAGATTGGGTGAGACGTTTAACACCAATAAAATCCCAAAGTATATATATTAAGGCAAGTTATAGTCTTCCTTACTCAAATTTATAATACGGTCTGTTTGGGCTATCAAAGTGTTGCACAAAGAGTTCCTTCTAGTCCACATTGATTGGTTATAAAGTTTGGGATAGGGTCTGCCTTAACGGAACCGGGATAGTCTACCATAAAATTGGGGGCTAAGCCCAGATCTGAGACATATTCAAGGAGATGCTAATATAAGAGCACACGTCCCTAGGGATTAGGGAACTTGAATGAATTAGCAATTGCATACGATGCAAATGGAATGGGATTCCAACTGTAACTTAGTATTATGACTTGACTCATAAAATTGGGGGTTATAATGGACTAGTTATAGATGCTATCTACTAGAAAATTTAGCTGGGCTAAAATTCCCGAATTCAATAGAATAGGCTATTGTAAATTTTGAAGAAAATAGTTGGACAAATGTACTTAATTAAAAGTCCTTACATTAAATGCATGTACTTAAACTAATATCTAAACTCTTTTTCTTCTCTTATATCTTAGGTTGAATATGAACTCCATTTTAAAAATTCGATTAATTACATCCAAGTTTTAATAGCAATTAACTACCAAGACACCCTTAAGGATTATGAATTGGCATATGTTCTTGAAAATCCATTCACAGAAATTCCTAGCACTGATGCACCAGCTATAATTAAGCAGGCATGGTTGAAATATCTAGAGGATTCGATTTATGTGTCACACTTGCTGTTAGATACTATGAATCTTGTAATACGTTCATAGTAAGATCACATGAGTCTGGAAACCATGTTGATCCATCTGAAGGGTTTCCCTAAAAAGGCAAGGTATGAAAGGTTCAAGTTAACTAATGAACTTTCTAACTCTAAGATGAAGGAATGGACAAGTGTTGTAGCACACATCAACAAGATTAGAGATTTCATGGTGAAGTTGGAATTACTGGGATCTACAGTCAACCAATCCTTGGGAATGGATATCTTATTGGATTCTTTACCAATCAGCTATGCTGATTTTGTAAAGAAACATTGCTTCAAAGTTCATGACTGTACATTCCCGGAATTGATTTATGCATTGAGAAAATTTGATGCCAAAAGCAAAGAATTTTCAAGTAAGTCTACAAACGAATATTCTCCAGAAAATGGCCGGGAGAATACTGTCACTAAAGGAGTAGTTAAAGGGTTTAAAAAGAAGAAAGAAAACAAGACATCTAAGTATGTCTGCTTCCAGTATGGGAAACTGAGACATTGGAAAAGGGATTGCAAAGCTCCCACTTCTGAACATTTGAAGAAGAAGCCTGTAGAGGCATCTACTTTAGGTATGTTTATAATTGAAAACAACGCTATTTTTCCTCGTGAATCCACTTAGGTATGGTTGTGGTTTCATATCTGTACTTCTGTGCAGGGACTAAGGAACAGTAGAAGACTTGCAAAAGGGGAGATGGACCTACGTGTGGGAGATGGACCTACGTGCCAGAGTTGTTGCATTAGCCGTATAAAGCTTTAATCTTATTTTGCCAAGTGGACTTATTTTAGTTTCGAATAATTGTTACTCCATTCCAAGTGTAACTAAGAATATTGTATCTGTTGCGTGTTTAGCAGCAAAAGGATTTGAGATTTTATTCTCAAATAATAATTGTCAAATTCATTTGAATAATGTTCTTTATGGTCATGGGATGTTGAATGGTGGCATTTATATTCTTGATACTAAAACAGAAGTTTTTAATATAAACAATGTGAAGAAAGTTAAATTAGCTAATGAGAATTCCTTCTACTTATGGCATTGTCATTTAGGCCACATAAACAATGATCGCTTAACCAAGTTGCATAAGCTTGGAGACTTAACTTGGAGTCCTATGGTGATTGCGAACCTTGTTTAAGAGGAAAAATGACAAAGTTACCCTTTCAAGGAAAGGGTGAACATGCCATGAGTACATTGGAACTTATACATACTAATGTGTGTGGTCCAATGAGTGTTCAGGCACTAGGAGGATACTCTTACTTCATAACCTTTATTGATGATTATTCACGATAAGGTTATTTGTACGTAATGAAGCACAAGTCTGAAAGTTTTGAAAAGTTCAAACTATTCAGAGCTGAAGTAGAGAAACAGCTTGAGAAAAGTATTAAAACACTTTAATTAGATCGCGGTGGAGAATGCTTTAGTCAAGAGTTTTAGGATTATCTAAAAGCAAATGGGATAGTTCCCCAGTGGATGCCTCCTTATACGCCCCAACACAATGGAGTGTCAGAAAGGAGGAATCAAACTTTATTAGATATGGTTCAGTCCATGATGAGCCATGCAGATCTTAGTAAATCCTTTTGGAGATATGCACTAGAGAGCGCGGTGTATGTATTAAACAGAGTGCCCTCTAAATCAGTTGATTTTACACCTTCAGAAAGATGGTGTAATAAAAAGCCATCACTAAGTCACTTAAGAGTATGGGGTTGCCGTACTATGGTAAAGAGGATAGCATCAGATAAGCTAAACGCCAAATCTGACAAATGTCTGTTCATTGGATATCCAAAGGAAACTATTTGATATCTATTTTACAAACCCAAAGCACAGAAGGTATTTGTGTCTCGGAATGCTCACTTTTTGAAAAAGGAACACTTACTTGCAAAAGTTAGTGGGAGCAATATTGAACTGGAAGTTCAAGAGGAAGAAATAGACAATCAGCTGATTGACCCTATTCTAGATACACAAGAAAGTGTGATCCAAGAACAACCTGTCAAAACACAATCATTGCAAAGATCAGGTTGTGTTCATAAAGGTCCCGATAGATATGGTTTTATCATCACTGATGATAAGGAACTATATCTCATGGAGGATGATGAATCAAGGACGTATGATGAGGCATTGAAAAGCTCAGACTCTGATAAATGGCTAAAAGCCATGAAATCAGAATTGGATTCCATGTATGAGAACCCAGTTTGGATTTTGGTTGATGCACTGAAAGAGGTAAGACCAATCAGGTGCAAATGGGTCTTCAAGAAGAAGACTGACATGGACGGTAATGTAATTACCTATAAAGCAAGGTTGGTTGCGAAAGGTTATAGTCAATGTGAAGGTATAGACTATAATGAAACTTTCTCATCGACAGCAATGCTTAAATCTATAAGAATACTCCTCGCTATTGCTGCTCATTACGATCATGAGATCTGGCAGATGGATGATAAAATAGCAATCCTGAATGGGGATTTAGACCAAGATCTATATATGACACAATCTAAGAGATTCACATCTTAGAGTAGCTCGAAGGTATGCAAGCTATAAAGATCCATTTATGGACTTAAGCAGGCATCCAGGAGTTTGAATATTAGGTTTGATCACACAATCCATGAACTGGATTTCTGTCCGAACATTAATGAGCCTTGTGTTTACAAGAAGGTTAGTGGGAGTGCAGTCATTTTCTTAGTGTTGTATGTTGATGACATTCTGATAATAGGAATCGATATTTCACATCTTCAAAATGTTAAAGTATGGTTGTCAAGAAAATTCTCCATGAAAGTCCTTGATAAAGCAGCATTTATACTAGGTATAAAGATCTATAGGGATAGATCAAAGAAGCTGTTAGGTATTTCTCAAAGTACATATATAGACAAGGTATTGAATAGGTTCAACCTTGAGCATTCGAAGAAAGGTTATCTCCGGATGACATAGGGAATAAAGACAGCTCAGGAGAGAACGCTCATGAAGGATATACCCTATGCATCTGCGATAGGATCCATCATGTATTCTATGATATGTACTAGGATTGATATGTCTCAGGCTTTGAGCTTTACGAGCATATATCAGTCAGATCCAAGTGAAAAGCACTGGATGGCCATCAAGGCAATTCTTAAGTACTTAAGAAGGACTAAAGATGAGTTATTGATTTATGGAGAAGGTGACATAACAACTAGAGGTTGCACTAATGCGAGTTTCCAATCTGATAAGGATGACTTTATGTCTTAGTCAGGTTTTATGTATGTGTTAAATGGAGGGGCGGTATGCTGGAAGAGTTTCAAACTAAAAACTATTGCTGATTCAACCATGGAATCTAAATACATTGTTGCATACAAAGTAGCAAAAGAAGGTGTCTGGTTAAAGGGGTTTATTGGTGATCTGGGTGTGGTTCCTGAGCATGTTGATCCAATTACTTTGTATTGTGATAACAATGGTGCTATAGCTCAGGCAAAGGAATCACGGTCTCATCAGAAAAATAGACATGTATCCAAAAAGTATCATATAATTAGGGAGATTGTTGATGCTAAGATAATAAGACTAGAATATGTTCCCACTGATCAGAACCTCGTGGATGGTCTGACGAAGCCGTTGACTCAAGTCAAGCATGACCAGCATGTTAAAGCATATGGATGAAGACATATGGCTAATTGGCCTTAGTGCAAGTGGGAGTTTGTTAGATATGATGTATGCCCTTAAGGCAATTAGGGCGATATATCTTAATTATATAATAGTATGAATATTTTGTTTAATTAATAAAGCCATTTAATCTTTTGTTTATATCGATGTGCTTGTATATATATTATAGCTGGTTAAATATATTCATTGATGTATGTATACAAAGGTCCTTGACATATCATAGCATGAAGTCAGAGAAATTATAGTTGAACTATATTTAGTAGAACCTGCTTCATGTACAATTATGATTATGTCTAAACTATCCCTGTCATAGTTTCATCAAGAAAGGATATTGATGAAGCGGAAAGACTAGCATGTGGTCAACTTTCTTGGAAAGAGTCCAAGCAGGCAATCTCCTAAGGACTAAAGGTGGTGCATTAAATTTGACACATGGATATATCTGGGAGATATATTGGAGACCGCAGCAAGATAAACACTTAGTGTATATATATCAATGTGTTAGTGTTTATCTTCTTGCAATAAGCTTTGCGAATATCCTCATACTTGAGATACTAGTTACCTTGTGTGGTACTATTGCTATACTTTAGGTCATTTTCACACACTCATCAATTTAGGATGACAACACGTTGGTAAGCTGAGTAGTTGGAAAGAATTCATCGCTCTGGATATATTAAGGAGTTGTACCTGGCCGCTTGTTAAAGTGATGATTGCTATAAACCTCTGATCAGAGTATGTGTTTGATAGAAATAGTTTCTAGTCAAAACACACTATGGTAAAAGGCAATATACTTCGGTAACAAGTTAATAATTGGAATAGCTTGGAGCAACCTAACTATTAGAGGGTTAACACTTTAACCGAACCCTATAAACCAGATGGTACTAATATTAAAGAATGGAAGGAGTTCACCGCACTAGACGACTATTGCATTAATCGGGATTAAGTCATAAGCATAAATGACATTCCGATTAATGGGGGATGGTAGTCCCTTGCTAGAGGCGTACTACAGTCGTTTAAGGTAATCAAGTTCTATTCACGGTCTAGAACCTTGAGCCAATGGTTCCATTAGAACAAGGGTTGGTTAAGCCTTAACAGCTCAATACTTCGGGATCATATAAGGTCACACATATTGGACCTTCATCGGACTAAGTAAAGAACTAATAGATTTATTCTATTACGAAAATATAATATAATAATAATTGGATTATTATTTAATTGGTTAAAAATGATTAGATCATTTTAGATAAACCAAAGAATTTATGTTTGATCGGTAACTAATTTATTAGGGTCGAAAAATAAATACTTATTTGAAAGGGATTAAAAGGGAATTTTGCCTTGGCGAGTTGAATTGAACCGGGAGTACAAAATATATTTTGTACAGACTCGGGTGCGCCAAAGTGCATCGAAAGGTGCCCGAGCACTATTGGGCAGTGCTCGAGGCAACCCATGAAAATGGGCTGCACATGTGCGGCCCATAAGGGCGCGTCGCGAGCTGGACTCGCGGCATGGGCCGCGAGGCCCAGCTTGCATGCAAGGCAAGCCAGCAAAGTCTTGCCTTGCTGCACACAGCGTGCGTTGCACGCTATGTGCAGCACGCTGTATGTAGGCGGGTTAACATGCGGATCCTTTGGATCCGCGTGTATGACCTGCGTAGGATGGGGTGTTTTCACCCTATCCCACATTGGTTTTAGGGAGCAATAATTTGCTCCCTAAGCTTATATATAGGCTTTCCCTCACCCCTTTCAAATTGCACCATCAGCTTAAAGCTAAATCCTAAGTTGAGATTCGGAAAGATAAATCTCTCGGGTAATTGAGCAAGTTCTTTTTTAGGAGCTTGAATTTATTCGAGCACCTCTAGTCTATATTTACGGGTGGGCTTCTTGAGTGGTCTAGCAACTACTCGAGGCTCCTTAGTTCTTCCTCTCGGGGAGGTTTTGGTTGGTGGGGTTCATGTGGATACTCGTAGAGGCTATCCTACGATTGGAGGCTTATGCAAGGAGGTTCTGCTAAAGCACGCTTCAACTGGTAAGTTTTTCTTTCTCTTTTAATTATTAGGTCTTTTTCTTTAAGCGTTTTTAGTCTTAATCGTTATGCTTAGGTTGTTTTGCATGCTTAGTTTATTTTATGCTTAAGTTATAGCTTAGAGTTATAACATGCTTAGGTTATAGCTTAGAGTTATAACATGCTTAGTATAAAATATATGTGCTAGAATATAATTTAGAATTATGGTATGTCTAGTCTTTGCATGCTAACCTAGGTAGAGAAATATTTAGTTAAGGCTTTATTTAATTTACATGCATCTATTAGGAGTTCCTGGGGACAGGGACAAAATTTTGATTTTCCGCCATGCCTGTTATGCATGTTCAATTTGACTGTCAATATATTTTGCTTTGAAATAGAGGATTTAGATCAGTTCATCGTAGAGTTCTACTCGAGACTGTCACAAAGGAATTGACTGATTCGATTCGATTTTCTTCCAAGTTGAGTGCCATTGAAACTCAAGAAGAAAGCAGTTGTTTTATTCCTGTAGTACATTTGGAAGATGGGACTATTATCAAATTAAAGGGTATCATACCACGTTATAACTTGTATTTTATGCCATATTTTCCAATCAAATTACTCAAGATCATTTAGTGACTATATATTCGATTAATTGGTTCAATAAATTTCATAAATTGCAATGAATTTTAATGAAAACTCATGGGAGGGACTCAGTGGTGGCACAATGGCTAGGAATCTCCGAACCAATCTACTGCGGACGGTCCACAGTGGTTGGATTAGCACATTTCCCCGAAGGTCATGATTATGAACTCCAACAATACGTTCATATAGGCCGAAGAGCCGGTATAACCCGTCTAAACGATAAAGAGGTTTAATGGTTCTTAACTTGCCCCGAAAGTAACGACATAACAAGGGATCCGTACCTAATAAAACAAACAATCATCGAAAAGTACGCCAAAGATTTGCCTGGGAAATACATAGACTTGGTTCAACAAGCGGACGTTTCATCCATTAAATGGACGCCACTGATGCTAAGGTAGCCGAGGGACGTTATTTCGGAACATTAAGCAAAGGAAATGTGACAGTCGTGTGTGATGCTATGCACCCTATGACAACCGATTTAGGACAAGGTGGATGTTCGGCTCTCGAGGATGCGGTTGTTTTGGGAAGAAAAATCGGGATTTTTTTATAAAAAACGGAAGACTTGTGGAAGAGGAGATGGCCGATGTACTCAATGGGTACGTTAAGGAAAGGAGATGGCGAGGGGCTGCATTGATAGCGGGGTCATTTATGTCGGAATGGATTCAACAAGGATCGAGTTGGATGACGAGGTTCGTGAGAGATTAAGTGGTTTATAGGTTCCTTTCTCCACGCGCTTTTAATTTGGTAGCTTTTGATTGTGAATAACTACCTATGCAAAACTCCTCAAATAAAATAGATTAGACATTTGTAAAAATGAGAAATTTGTTACACTTTTATTTTCTGGTTTTCAATAAGAAAAATGTGTTTGTTCAATGCTATTTTCATTTAAATTTAATATGTAATACTAATTGATGTGCTTGTATATATCTCATAACGTAATCTATGTTTTAGTTCTCAATAAGAAATGTTACCAGAAACAAAATTCTCCATACGAAAAGGTAGTTACGTATAGATATGGTGTACATTTACACTATTCTCAAGCAACAAAAGTGTCTCATGTAAGCACTATGGATGATGTGGTGGTTTCTTATTGGAGAAAACTAGAGTACTATATACGAGCGTATGTTAAAATTGTGACTACATAAAGATGTAGCACTTATAACCTAGGTAAATATGTCTATGGAACCTAAGGCCCCAAATTCACCCACCTTGTGTCGGGTTGGGAAAACTGAAAAGTAGAAACGCTTAAGCACATAACCTAAATTCTTAGGGTGACCCGGAAAACAAAAATTAGTTTAATTATAAATATATTCCATGCAAAAGTAATTGTTCTTCTCAACTAGAACTCCCAATTGTATGATTGTATTTTATTGTTTTCTGTATTTATCATTAGTTGTTTGTTATGCAGTGGAATAACTATTTCATAGAACTATAATTGAAAAAAATGCTTAATAAATTCGAATCTATTTTCCGAGAGTGACAATATTTGTCACTCCATCTGAACTTTCACTTGTTCCTATTATCCTCGTCATTTTGGCAAAAGTGATCCACATTGCCGCATGAACGTCACATGTTATTGATTTGGCTTTTCAAAGATGTCATTCTTCTATTTTTCTCACTTCAACTGGAAGCTAACATGTAATGTTCATGTCGGGTGCCCTTTTACTAAGTTTGGATGGTATGAGTAACATATTGGATCAAGTCCTGATTATTAGTAATTGAGTTCAAGAAAGTTTTTTATGAGTCTTACTGAGCTGAATGGATTAATTTCAACTGAACTTTTTCTTGTCTGAAAAATGGGCTTTCAAAGGGCTTAGCTGATAACTCAAACAATGACTTGGAAGTTATTATTGAACTAAATCATCAAGCATTTGTTTAGTTATAGAAAATTGGATCTATTTTTCAGAAATTTTTTTAATGAAATTGGAAAATGGAAACTGCTGTTTAGTTGCAGAATTTTTCAAATTAAAAAACTGTAAAAGACTTTTCAGAATTTTCTAAATTATACCTTGTAGCAGAAAACATATTTTTATGTTTTCTGAAATTTTCCAAACTCAGTTCACACGACTTGTGTATCTAATATAATACTTTATTGATTTAATTTATTTTTGTCTTATATATATATATATATATATATATATATATATATATATATATATATATATATATATATATATATATATAAGTCAAATAATAAAAAATCTTTTTTATTAATATACTTCTAGTTTATTTATTTAGTTATTTTTCTTATTTATTTGGTAACTTTTTACCGCATATTTTTTTCACTTAATAAGATCTAATTTATATAAATTTATTTTAAATTAATCGATATTATTTTTTTACCAATAAAACTTAAACATACTTTAACATTCTTGGATTCTTAGCTCCTTATTGTAGTAAGAAATATCAATTGAAGGATTCTTGTACAAGCATACGAATTAGGAGAAACTACACATTGACGAACTTGAATCATTAATCTTTAATTGCATAATGTGATAGAACAAGCTTTTAGAGTGTTAAAGGCAAAAGTTATATATTATAACGTAGACAAAAAAAATAGTTTTTATAATTTTAACACTTCATAGATGAATCAAATTATATTTTTATCATTTGATGATTGGTTAGTTTAAAGTGGCAAAGATTAAAGCCTAGTGGTTAAGCATGAAGTTGTGATCTTAGAGGTCACAGGTTCGAATCCACATTCGTGTGGGATAGGGTTTTTCTTTGTTATTTCAAGCCTATTATTTGAAAAAGTTAAAATTTTATACAAAATGGATGTTTTACTTTAATTTGTAATATTTTTATTATACTTATAATATTTTCAAGAAGTAAAATTCAAACTATAATACTGATTATTTTATAAAAATAAAAAACAGAAACTGACTATTTAGAAAACTAAAAACTAAAAAATTTAGAAAATGAAAAGAAAACTGGAAATGAAAAATGGAAAAAATTTTCTGCTGCCCCAAGCTTTCAAATTTTCATGAATGATTTGGTTTGTTTCCTACATAGTATCAACTCCTCTTTAGTATTGTCAAATGCATCCTCTTTAGTTTGTTTCCATACATACATGCTATATGCCTTCAACCTATAATTTGGCTTCTAAATATTCATATCAATATGAGGTTCAATGCATAATTATATATTTTCTTATTTAAGCTATGTGAAATGCATCTTGCTTGAAATGGAATATATATTATTAACATCATTATCTTACCATGTAAACTATGTTGAATTTGTGTATAAATAGATGGTAATAGCCATCAGAATATCACACAAGCAGCTCTCAAAAACACAATATTAGTAATATAAGTTAAGAAAATTCTAAAGAGGAAATGAAGGTGATTGGTATTATTGTGATTGCAATGATGACAATGATGAGTCAAGAGGTTGCGACACGTGAAATACAGTCTGAACATCTTGGCTTTGTCACTGATAAAATAGGTACAAATACAGTGTGTTGCAATAGTGATGGACCAAGTTGTTCATCCGATGGAGATTGCGTTGACTATTGTCAAGGTTGCGCGGGAGGCCGTGGCGGATTTTGCAAGCATATTACTCATAAAAATTATTGTCACTGTTATTGTTGATTCTTATATTCTATTTAACTAAATAGTATGTTTTTGTGATAAACAAGTCCTTACTTGTACAATAAAATTCACAACAATGGTTTTGTTACCTCATAGTCATTTGTTCTTATTTGTCTTTGCTAATTATTCATAATTTAACACTCTTTTATAAATCATAATTTACTTTAGCAATCCAGATTCATATCTGAATTTTACAAACCAATGAGCATTAGCTTTGACTAAGTTTTAGTCACCATAGATTTGGTTTTGCTTTAAAATTTAATTAAGGGTATACTTAAAAGCCATGCCATATGGTTTGACTATTTTACAAAAAAATCATTGTGAATTTTTTTTTCAAATGGGTGTCTTTGGTTTCAAAAGTTAGCAAAAAAAATGATTTACAAAATTCTAAAACCACATTTTGAAGGCCGACCTTGTTCATTTTGAAGAGAATTTTTGCAACTTAGTAAATAAAAATAGAATACACATAGAGTTATAAATTTTAGAATTTTTTGAAAAGTACAAATATTTTTTAGCTAAAAATTAATGATAACTTTAAAAAATCATAAAAAAATGAAAATTTTTCCAAACTTACTCGAATTTGCCAGGAATACTATAAATACTACGATTGGGCCTTACCTATCATCTTGAGCTTTTGGGTCATACAGTTCCATGACATGGTATCAGAGCAGTTTAGACCTAAAAGTCGAGGGTTAGAATCATGACAGCTCCATTTGTTGAATTATGTTGCAACACATAGCGGAACGGGTCTGTGTTGTACATGCTTCAAGCCCATGGGGCATTCGCGTGTGGGAAAGTGTTAGTAATAATATAAACACAGCCGTCCCTGGGCTAGGGCAATAGGGGCGACGGCTGGGGGCCTAGTGAAAAAAGGGCCCATTTTTTGTGACTATTAAGCAATTTTTACTTAATTAGAGTTTAGGTTAATTAAATCATTCTTTTGTTAAAAAACATTAAAAATAAAATATTATTGAATCTAAAGTGATTAGTAATTATATACAAGAGTTGGCTTTGTTTGAATTATTAAATAAAAAAAAGTATTAATTATTGAATTAAAATCTTATCTTATTAACTTCTCTTATCCCCATTATCACAATCATTATCTCTTAATGTTTCTTTATAAACTTGAAAAAATAAAATCAAGGGCATTAATCTTCCCTACCATTGTTATTACTCTCCAAATTTCATACTCATTCAATCCCTTTAGTACCTATAAATAATTCTTCATTTCTTCTTTCATCCACATATAAAAATTGTCTGTTTCTCATTTATTTCAACTGATATTTCAGTTGAATATCTGAATTGGTTATTGTATCTAGGAACGCTCATAGACATCGTTTTATTTTATTACTATGATATTTTTTCTGGATTGCTATTTGCCGTCCCCTTTTTAGACTTACCACCCCCCATAATGACAAACATATCCTCGTGTATAAATTAATTAAAATTATACACCACCCCCTATTTATATTTACCATCTCAAAATGACAAAAGTGTCCTCATAAAAAAATAATATTTGATTTTAGATTAGATAAATAATATATTCAACTTCACAATAAATATTTGAAAAAAAATAAATTTAGAAGTTTTTATCAAATTCGATATAAAAAAGTACAAGTAAAACAATTATTTGTTAGAAATTTAATTCTTTATTTTGACTTGTCTTTTTATTATTCACATTTATAACTATAATTACTTTAGTGCTTTTATATATTTTATATATTAATTTTTTTAATATTAATTTAAACTTTTTAGAGGTTGGGCAATTAGGTTCAAGTGAACCTATGGCTGAACTAAATTACATTTTATCCAACCGATGTTTTTTTGGGCCAAAATGGATTTTAACTAAATGATTTAATTAAGTGAAATATAGTTTTTGTAATAAATAGATATAAATGGGATATAAATAATTTGGGGTAAAATTGTATAAATGAGAAGTAAATATATAAATAATTTAAATTCTGAAAGATTTATCAAATTTATTATAAAATTTTTTATAAAAAATACAGTTATTTGTTAGCAAAGTTCTTCATTTTGACTTGTCTTTTTTATTTCTAACAATTATAAGTATAATTATTTAAGTAATTTAAATAAAAATTTATATTAAATTTTTATTTCAAAATTAATTTAAATTTTTATTTTAAAATTAATTTAAATTTTTTTGAGGTTGGACAATTGGTTCAGGCAAACATATGGTCGATCTGAACTACATTTTGTCCAACCGACGCTTTGTGTAATAACATATTTTGACGAAACCTTTTAATTGGATGAAATATTATAGTTTTTTAATAACAAAATTAAATGATATATAAATAATTTTCAGGGTAGAAGTGTAAAAATGATAAGTAAATGACATTACTAATTTTTTTAATAAATAAATATAAAGGGCATTCAAATAATTTAAAGGGGCGGTAAACATAATAAGGGGGCGGCAAATATCAACACATTTTTTTAGTTATAATGTTATTTTCTACTTTATAGTGTGAAATTTGATGTTTTTGATTGTTCTCTTATTAAATGTTGTAATAGAATTATAATATTATATATTTCATTTTTAAATTTTTACTCATTAATAGGGCCCCGATTTTTATCTCTCCCATAGGCCTCGAAGAAGGTAGAAACGAGCCTGTAAATACTATGATTGGGCCTAACCTGTCAGATTAAGCTTTTGGGTCAAACGATTTCATGACATGGCATTAGAGCAGCTAAGACCTGCCCAGGGGGCATTCGCGTGCGGGGGAGTGTCAGGAATAATATAAATACAACGATTGGGATTTACCTAACAACTTAAGTTTTTGGGTAAAACGGTTCCATGATAAAATCTTGATATATAATTCTTAAATAATACACTTAAAATATTATTAAAATAAATGGTGTAGCGGTAATAAAAGAAGCTAATTTTCAAGAACAAACTATTTTTTCCTTTTTTCTAACTTTTGAAACCATAATCAGCTTTTTAAAAAGAAAAATTCTACAAAGACCTTTTTGCAAAACAGTCAAATCAAACGTCATGTTTTTTAAGTTTACCCTTTAATTAATGCTTCAACTTAATGAAGATCACATATTATTGTATAAGGACTGAATATAATTTCATCCCAAACAAAGTACCTTTTTAAAATTTTGTTTTTTCAAATGCGGTTAAATACAAAGAAAAACCCTACCCTATCCTCCCTTGATGTGACTCAAACCTGAGACCTCTAGATATCACAGCTTCAATCCTAATCACTAGGACAACTCATTCGCCACATCCCAAACAATATACTTGAATAATTGAAAAGAAAAAGGATGACGAAAACCCTATTCTACAGGATCATACTAGCACTTTGGGATATAACACACAAACCTATACAAAATTTAACGGGTTATATTTAGAAGGCTTAACGCATTCAAAGCATTCTTAACTTGACACGTTTTGTCATATGTCACCCTTAACTTTCAGCATCATCATTTTACCCTCAAAAGTTGGCAAAACTAACACAATTTGTCCCCCCAATGCCACATGTCAACTTCTGATTGGAAAAAAAATCTAAAAAATGGAATCTTTGAAAAGCCAAACCAACCAGAAACTGACATGTGGCATCGAGGGGGTAAACTGTATCAGTTTTACCAACTTTATGGGGTAAAGTGATGACGCTGAAAGTTGGGGATGACATGTGACAAAACGTGCCAAGTTAAGAGGTTTTGGATGCGTTTGACCTATTTAGAATAACTAATCAAAGATGCAACTTTCTTAAAATATATTAAATTAAAATAAGAGCATAACACTTATTATGTTTAGTTGTAGTTATGAATTATACAAAGTTATTCCTCAATGTAAACTCCAGCTTCCTAGCTATCCAGCCTTAAAAAAAGAGAATAAGAATAATTATAACTTGTAAGACATTATAATATTGATTCTAACAATTTAGAATAAAAAAAACAATTTAGAAACCAAAGGAGCATTACAAAAGCAGCTGACACAACATTGCTTTTCAAAGAGCCTCGCTAGTACTAGAGTTTACTTCACATAGCCAAACCTTCCCGACCATAATCAGTGTGCACACAGTGGGACTTAAATTCAACAAACAATCCATCCTTTTTTTGATAGAATCAATCTATGAACATAATTGTTTCAAACAGACTTCCAAACACATTGTGTTTCCAGTTCAAGAGAATGTTAGGCCCAATAATAGATTACGAGAAAAAATAAAATCAGCAGAATAAAGGACACGCAGATTTTTACGTGGAAACCCCAAATGTATTAGGGAAAAACCACAGGACCAACTCCGAATAATTCTTCCACTATAAAATAATAGTAGGTATACCAAGAGATTACAAAATAGTGGCACTCAAGTGTTTCCCAAAACCTCACTATTTTCTCTCTTACCCAGCTCTTAGGAACCCTTTTCCTAAGGCTCTCTACACAGATTACATTTCTATCTGTGTTTCTTCTCTATTACTCTCTGCGTTCTAGTCTACTCTACAAATGAGCAAAACACTTCTCTATTTATAGGAGATTCAAAACGCGTATGGCCGAATTATGTACAGTAATTTTACTATGCACTTTTTGAAAAATACCCCTGCCGACATGCCTGCTCTTTGTTTTTTTTTATTTATTTTTAATTAATCAGTGGGTCCCACAATAAGAGGGACACCACTCAACAAATCTCCCCCTCCCGACTACATTGTGGGACTCTCCATCTCGATTGCTTCAACGCACTGTCGAACTTTTCTTTTGGTACGACCTTCGTCAGCATATCAGCAACATTTTACTAGTATGAATCTTCTGCAGGTTGAACTCTTTTTCTTCAATGGCAAGTCTGAGCCAATGATATCTTACATCAATATGTTTCGTCCGTGCATGATACATAGTATTTTTGCTCAAGTCTAGTGCACTTTGACTATCACAATAAACTATGTAGTCTTCTTGCTGCACACCCAATTCTTCAAAGAATTGCTTTAACCAAAGCATTTCCTTTCCTGCTTCCGCTGCTGCAACGTACTCTGCTTCGGTTGTTGATAAAGAAACATATTTTTGTAACCGTGACTGCCATGAAATAGCTCCCCCTGAGAATGTAAATAAGTAACCCGATGTATATTTTCTTTCATCAAGGTCACCAGCCATATCTGCATCCGTGTAACCAGCAAGTGTAGATTTTTCAACTCCAAAAGTTAAACATAACTTTGAAGTTCCTCTCAGGTATCTGAAGATCCATTTAACTGCTTCCCAATGTGTCTTCTGGGGATTAGACAGGAATCTACTCACAACTCCAACTGCATGAGTGATGTCTGGTCTCGTACACACCATAGCATACATCAAACTACCGACCGCTGAAGAATATGGAACTTTTGACATATCTTCTCTATTTATCTCTGTTGAAGGGTAGGATTTCTTACTCAACTTGAAATGAGCGGCAAGTGGAGTGCTAACTGGTTTAGCATTCTTCATATTGAACCTTTCTAGTACCCGTTCAATATATTTTTCTTGCGATAACCACAGCCTGCTGGACCTTCGATCTCGGGTAATCTCCATTCCAAGAATTCGCCTTGCCGGTCCCAAATCCTTCATGTCAAACGCCTTAGACAAATCACACTTCAACTTACTAATCATTTTGGCATCTGGCCCAACGACTAGCATATCATCAACATATAAGAGAAGAATGATAAATTTTCCATCAGGGAATTTCTGGACATATACACATGGATCAGCTTCTGTCCTCTTGTATCCTTGATTCACCATGAAGGAATCAAACTTTTTATACCATTGCCGCGGGGCTTGTTTTAGCCCATACAAACTTTTCTTCAGGCGACACACTATGTCCTCCTTTCCCTTGACCTTGAAACCTTCTGGTTGTTCCATATAAATTTCTTCTTCTAAATCCCCATGCAAGAACGCGGTCTTTACATCTAGCTGTTCTAACTCAAGGTTCAAGCTGGCTACAAGACCTAACATAACTCGAATGGAACTCATTTTCACAACTGGTGAAAAAATCTCGTCAAAGTCGATACCTTCCTTTTGATTAAATCCTTTGACGACCAATCGCGCTTTGTATCTCACTAGGTCTTCATCATATTTCTTCAGCTTGTACACCCATTTGTTCTTGAGTGTTCTCTTCCCTTTAGGGAGTTTCACCAGCTCATACGTATCATTCTTCTTCAAAGAATTCATCTCCTCTTGCATGACCTTCATCCAACAATCTTTATCTTTACAAGATTGCACATTTTGGAAGCTTTCAGGCTCCCCCTCATCAGTGATTAAAATATAACCAGAACTGGAGTATTTTGTAGATGGTTGGCGTTCTCTGATTGACCTCCTTAATTGAGGTTCTTCTTCTGGTAGAATGGGGTTCTCTGGCTCCCCCTGCTCAATACCCTCTTCATTCGTATCTTCATCTACAATCGTATCTTGATCCCTCACAACTGGCTCTTCTTCTCCATCTTGTTCTAATTGATGCATTCTTCTTTTTGTGGCATCATCTGATAGAATGCTCTCTGGTGTAATATCGATAACACCATCACTTGTAGATCTTTCACTGATGATATCATTCTCATTAAATACAAGAAAGTATCTTCTTCTTCCAATGGATTCTGTATCCATGGGACCACAAACGTTAGAGTGTACCAACTCTAACTTATTATTTCTCCTTCTAGAGCTTTTCTGAAATGAAACTCGATGTTGCTTCCCAGATAAACAGTAATCATATGGGTTAATTTTTCCTTTGGCTAATGGGATGAGGGACTTCTTAGCTAGTATATTCAACCCTTTCTCACTAACATGCGCCAGTCGCCTATGCCACAAATTTGGTGAAGCATCATCTCCAACTGTATTCAGTTGACCCGCACATACTATTGCTTGTGTTTTGTATAGCGAGCAACACAATCTTCCTTTCGCCACCACCAACGATCCTTTGGTGAGTTTCCAATTTTCATCGCCTGTATGATTGTGATAACCTTCCTTGTCCAATACACTAACAGACAACAAGTTCAACTGAAGATCTGGAACGTGTCGCACATTTTTAAGTGTTAATGTGCATCCGACACTTGTCTGCGCGCAGATATCACCGATTCCCACCATTTGCGAGAAACTATTATTTCCCATTTTAATAGTACCATAATCGCCCGCTTTATAGGTTGAGAAGTATTCCCTTTTTGGAACACAATGGTATGAGGCACCATAATCCACAATCCACTCGGTATCTGCATCTCCAACATGACAACTATCTGCATCATGAGATACTAAAGCCACCTCTCCATCTTCTATTGTGACTGCAGCAGATGTGTTTTTGTCATCATCATGACTTCGGTTTGCATTCTCTTGTTTAAGGAAACGGCAGTTCCTTTTGAGATGACCCTGCTTTCCACAGTGGTAGCATGACCTCTTCTCCCGGGACTTGGATCTATCTTTCGATTTTCCATTCCCACGACCTCTACTCTTGCTTCGGCCCCTATTCTCTGTGACAAGGGCTTATGAACTGGTATTGGCAACTTCCCTTCTATGAACCTCTACATTAAGTAGACTATTCTTTACCATGGACATTGTTACCACACCATTTGGAGCTGAGTTACTCAGTGATACAACAAGAGTATCCCAGCTATCTGGTAGAGTTCCCATCAAAAGACATGCTTGCATCTCATCATCCAAGGACATACCGGTGACTGCTAACTCACTTATGAATCCTTCAAAGTCGTTCAGGTGTTGTGTGATTGATCGTCCCTCTGTCAGTTTCAAGTTCATGACTTTGCGAATCATGAACACTTTTCCTTGTGCATTTTTAGCCTCGTACATATCATCTAGCTTCTTCCAGAGAGCTTTGGGATCTGTTTCATTCCTCACGTGGTTGTACAGGCTAGCATCTATCCATTGGCGTATTGTACCCAATGTCTGCTTCTTCAACTTTATCCACTGCCGATCTTTCATATCCTCCGGCTTTGCATCGTCACCCTCAATTGGATCGTACAAATCTTTGCAATTGAGGTAGTCCTCCATTCTGGATTTCCACATTGAATAATTTGTATCCGTCAATTTCATCATTACACCGTCATTCGCCATGTCGAAACTTTAAAAATGGCAAAATTTTACTATTCACGAATTTCACTATTTACATAAATAGTGACGGTATATGTGAATAGTACCGTATACCCAAATAATACTTGTATATTGGAATAGTAACAGTATGCCCGTATACTTATATAATACTATTCATAAAAGATGGCCGAATATGAATAGTTATTATATATGAATACTATTACTCAAGTTACTATTTTACTATTCATCCAAATTGCCTATGTGCGACGGTTTTTCGAACGGATTGCGCCACCGGATTCCCCGTAATTTTCTCGTCGTCGTGGTATATTTATTTTTAAAAAATATATCCACGGATTTTACTGATAAAACAACCTTCAGCTCTGATACCACTTGTTAGGCCCAATAATAGATTACGAGAAAAAATAAAATCAGCAGAATAAAGGACACGCAGATTTTTACGTGGAAACCCCAAATGTATTAGGGAAAAACCACGGGACCAACTCCGAATAATTCTTCCACTATAAAATAATAGTAGGTATACCAAGAGATTACAAAATAGTGACACTCAAGTGTTTCCCAAAACCTCACTATTTTCTCTCTTACCCAGCTCTTAGGAACCCTTTTCCTAAGGCTCTCTACACAGATTACATTTCTATCTGTGTTTCTTCTCTATTACTCTCTGCGTTCTAGTCTACTCTACAAATGAGCAAAACACTTCTCTATTTATAGGAGATTCAAAACGCGTATGGCCGAATTATGTACAGTAATTTTACTGTGCACTTTTTGAAAAATACCCCTGCCGACATGCATGCTCTTTGATTTTTTTTTATTTTTATTTTTAATTAATCAGTGAGTCCCATACTAAGAGGGACACCACTCAACAGAGAATAGCATGTACAAATATTCAAAAGAAATAATAAAGAACTTGTTTTTTTGGTCTAAAGCTTGGTGAAACCTGTTCATAGCTGCAAATTATAATATTTTATTATTATTTAATACTTATTTTAAAAAATACAATCTGTTAGTTTGAGAATGTGGCTGATTTTTAGGATTAGTTGTGAAGGGACTTGTCATTGAAGTCAATCAAATAATGGCGATAGATTGAAATTCTCAAATCCACGAGGATCTTTGATAAAAAAACAATACAATAGGAATATAAAAACGGTGATCTAAAACTATAACGACTTACTTGATTGGCAAAGAGGTACGTGACGATAAGACTTTCAGTGTGTAAGCCCTCTAATCTCACGTATACGAACCCCTCTTGATTGGGACCGGAGCTAGCTTATTGATGAACGAAGAACTCACACAGAAAAATCTCTCTATGCGTTTAGGGTAGAAGCCAAATTCTCCGAGCAGTAGGAATGTCATGTGTTTTGTTTAATTAGCCTATTTATAGCCTAATCAGAATTAGAGTTTAGGTGGGTTACTTATTTAATTATAAATTAACATATCGAATTATCTTATTTAAGAATTAGCACTAAAGCTTTATTCCTTAAAAAATAATTTATAAACTTTATAATTATTTCAATTTATGAAGATTACTTAACTAAATTGATCTGACATATCAATTTATTAATAATCGATTTTTCTTCATTATTACTTGTAACAATCTTCAATCAGTTGTTTTAAGCACACGATCATTTGGGTTTGTCCATATGTTGGCAATGGGGTCACGCCCATAGACTGTAAGCGGATTCTAGCAAACCCCTATAGCCCTCAATAGGGGCAGAATACAATTGTTAATGGATGATACTGAACCCAGTTGTCATATCACAATTTCCCTTGCATGCTCATATTTATATAACGAACAATGGGCATGGTCATGTCACCCATTATTACTTTCATTATATTTCTTGACCTAGAATAAAATGATTCTTCCAAATAAGCGGTTGGATATTAGGGCAATATATCTTAATTATGTAATAGTACGAATATTTTTGTTTAATAAATAAAGACATTTAATCTTTTTATATCGATGTGTTTATAAATATTTTATAGTTGGTTAAAATATATTCATTGATGTATGTATGCAAAAGTCCTTGATGTATCATAGCATGAAGTCAGAGAAATTATAGTTGGACTATATTTAGTGAGACCTGCTTCATGTGCAATTATGATTATGTCTGAACTATCCCTAGTCATAGTTTCATCAAGAAAGTATATTGATGAAGTGGAAAGAGTAGCATGTGTTCAACTTGGGGTGCCTTAAGTTTGACACATGGATATATCTGGGAGATATATTGGAGACCGCAGTAAGATAAACACTTGGTGTATATATCAATGTATTAGTGTTTATCTTCATGCAATAAGCTTTGCGAATATCCTCATACTTGAGATGCTAGTTGCCTTGTGTGGTACTATTGTTATACTTTGGGTCATTCCTATACACTCATTAATTTAGGGTGTCACGAGTGATTACGGGTATAGTGATGACAGCACACTAGTAAGCTGAGTAGTCGGAAAGAATCCATCGCTCTAGATATATTAAGGAGTTGTACTTGGCCACTTGTTGAAGTGATGATTGCTATAAACATGTGTTTGATAGAAATAGTTTCTAGTCAAACACACTATGGTAAATGGCAATATACTCTAGTAACAAGTTAATAACTGGGATAGCTTGGAGCAACCTTGCTATTAGCGAGTTAACACTTTAACCGAACCCTGTAAACCAGATGGTATTAATGTTAAAGAATGGAAGGAGTTCATCGCACTAGATAACTATTGCATTAACAAGGATTAAGTCATAAGCATAAATGACGTTCCGAGTAATGGGGGATGGTAGACCCTTGCTAAAGGCGTACTACAGTCGGTTAAGGTAATCGAGTTCTATTCATGGTCTAGAACCTCGAGCCAATGGTTCCATTAGAACCAAGGGTTGGTTAAGCCTTAACAGATCAATACATCAGGATTCTATAAGGTCACACACATTGGACCTCCATCGGACTAAGTAAAGAACTAATAGATTTATTCTATTATGAAAATATAACATATTAATAATTGGATTATTATTTAAATGGTTACAATGATTAGATCATTTTGGATAAACCAAGGAATTTATTTTTGACCGATAAACTAATTTATTAGGGTCATAAAATAAGTATTAATTTGAAAAGGATTAAAATGGAATTTTCCAATCAGAGTAAAGGGGTGGTCGGACCCTACGGAGGTGAGGCCCACATTTTTTGGACGCCAAATGGTGGCTAAAGGGCTATGGGCTCGGCACAAGCGCGAGCCCACAAACTGGGTCACACCAGTGCTGCTGGGCAGCGTTGGGTGTGCCCAGCATGGCCCAACCCACAAGTTGGGCTTGTGGAAAAATTCCACAAGCCCGGCTTGTGGGTACAAGGCAGGCCGTTGTGGCCTGCCTTGCTCTGACCATGTGCAGAATGTTGCACGCGGGTCAGACTTGCGGAGGCTCCATGCTCTGCGGGTCAAGCCCATTTGTGGGATATGCATTTTGCATATCCCACATTTGAAAATGAGGAACAATGTTTTGCTCCCCAAGCCTATATATAGGCTTCCTCCTCCTCCTTTTCAATTTGCACCAAGCTCAAGTATAAATCCCAAGTTGAGATTCACAAAGATTAATCTCTCAGGTAATCGAGCAAGTACTTTTTTAGGAGCCTGAATTTATTCCGGCACCTCTAGTTTATATTTTTGGGTGGGGCTTCGCTAGTGGTCTAGTAACTACTCGAGGCTCCTTAGTTCTTCCTCTCGGGAAGGTTTTGGTTGGTGGGGTTCGTGTGGATACTCATAGAGGCTATCCTACGCTTGGAGGATTATTCAAGGAGGTACTGCTAAAGCACGCTTCAACTGGTAAGTTTTCTTTCTTTCTCTTTTAATTATTAGGTCTTTTTCTTTAAGCATTTTTAGACTTAATAATTATGCTTAGGTTTTTTTCATGCTTAGTTTATTTTATACTTATGTTATAGCTTAAAGTTATAACATGCTTAGGTTATAGTTTAGAGTTATAGCATGCTTAGGTTATAGCTTAGAGTTATAACATGCTTAGTATAAAATATAGGATATAATTTAAAATTATGGTATGCCTAGCCTTTGCATGCTAACCTAGGTAGAGAATTATTTAGTTAAGACTTTATTTAATTTATATGCATCTAATAAGAGTTCCTGGGGACAGGGACAAAATTTTGAATTTCCGTCGTACGTGTTATGCATGTTCAATTTGACTGGAAGTTCCCAACAGTGGTATCAGAGCCTGCCTATTTAGTGCATAATTAAGTTAGATGCGAACTGAATATTATTTTCTATATGAAATGATTTATTGTTTATTTACTTGTTTGGATCAATATATATGAACTTATGTTTTCCATTGCAAGGTTAGAAAATGTTTGTGAATAATTCTCAATAAGCTTGCTCAACGTGCTCAATTTATACAAGTTTCAATAATTTATTTAAATTACATGGGTTTTATATGCTTTCAATTTACATGAATTGAAAGAACGAAATTTATTAGTCCAAGAGAATCCATTGGTCTTCAAGTTTGTGCCCGTATTTGTTCTGGCTAAGGATTGGACTTGGTGTCTACTCACTTCAAGGGCACCTCTCCTATATGAGAACCTATATCGGTGCATCTTGAATTGACCAACCGGGGGATTAAATATGGACTAATTCAATTCTAGTATATAAGATGGTGCTTATATATTTTTCTATAACAAAATAAAAATTAAATTTATTGAATAAAAGCTTAATTGAAATGCAATATATATATATATATATATATATATATATATATATATATATATATATATATAAAACAAATAAAAGTGTGAATTATTTTGCATATAATCTAATTTAATCGAATAATTATAATAAAGAGCTTGAACCCACTTAAGGTTGGACCTTATATTAATTCCAAAATTCCCTGAATTAATTTAAGTTATTATAAATATGTTCATTTGATAAAATCCTAGATTGGGTGAGACGTTTAACACCAATAAAATCCCAAAGTATATATATTAAGGCAAGTTATAGTCTTCCTTACTCAAATTTATAATACGATCTCTTTGGGCTATCAAAGTGCTATGCAAAGCGTTCCTTCTAGTCCACATTGATTGGTTGTAAAGTTTGGGATAGGGTCCGCCTTAATAGAACTGGGGTAGTCCACCATAAAATTAGGGGCTAGGCCTAGATCTGAGACATATTCAAGGAGATGCTAATATAAGAGCACACATCCCTTGGGATTAGGGAACTTGAATGTATTAGCAATTGCATACCATGCAAATGGAATGGGATTCCAACTATAACTTACTATTGTGACTTGACTCATAAAATTGGGGGTCATAATAGACTAGTTATAGTTGCTACCTACTAGGAATTTAGCTGGGCTAAAATTCCAGTATTCAATAGAATGGGCCATTGTAAACTTTGAAGAAAATAGTAGGACAAATGTATTTAAGTAAAAGTCCTTATATTAAATGCATGTACTTAAACTAATATCTGAACAATATATCTTTTCTTACATCTTGGTTGAAATATTTATTTTAATACAAACGTTCACATTGATAACTAAATTTGATTGGCTCTAGCTTCAAAGGGTTTGTTTAGAAATTTTAGGATAGTCGTCAATGCCTTAGGCTTGGCGTGTACTTTGTATAAGCCCGAAACTAAACAACATGATGAAAGCAATTCTGCTTGAAACAGATATGCGTCAAATACATAAAGGAAACTAGGATACAACACCTTGGAGGTTGTTAACATCCCAGTTACCTTATGTTTACCTTAGCTATAAGGGCATCCTAAAATCATGGACTTGAAAGTCTATGTCTTTACATCTTAGAGAAAGGATTTCCTATGGTGGAAAATTTAAATCAAAATATTTTTGATAGAAGATTGGGGGACCAGTTAGTTAGAAATTTAAATGGTTCATATCTCAAAGAAGTAAAGGGACACGTTGTGTCTAGTATCGAAGTAGGATAGAGCAGAGTAAAGAGAAAAGTAAAAGAATACTGAGAATTTTGTTTAGAAGACAAAAAGATTGTTTTCAACATGAAATATTGGAAACAAGATCTACATTTCAATATGGGATATTGGAAATAAGATCAAAATAGCTAAAGTCTCATAGCATGAGAAGACGAGGCCTGTAGCTTCCACTTCAAGATGTTTGATATTGAGAAATTCTACATCTCAAGGGAATTCTAAATTGGTATGGAATACCTAATGAGAATCACATATCAATACGAAGGTATAGATATTGTTGAGAAGTAGAGGTTTGGCAAAAGGGAGAGTTGTACCTATGGAAAATCATTAGAGCTTGATGGCTGCTATAGATGTAGGAACTCAACATTTCTATTTTGGTAAAATTTATAAAAGGTCGAAATTCAATTGTCATTATAAAATATTGTTTCCTGCTTCACAGCAGATGAAATTTTATTCCAATTTGATAAAAGGTATTATCAAAGTTATGAATGATATTTTATTGTAATATGATAAATGATATCTCGTAATAACAAAATCATATTATCAAATATAAACATTGCTAAGAGAAAATTAGATAATGAGAAATCTTTCTACTTACGGCATTGTCGTTTAGGCCAAACAAACAAATATCACTTAACCAAGTTGCATAAGCGTGTAGACTTGGGCCCAATAGACTTGGAGTCTTATGGCGATTGTGAACCTTGTTTAAAAGGAAAAATGACAAAGCTACCCTATCAAGGAAAGGGTGAAAGTGCCACGAGTACATTGGAACTTATACGTACTGACGTGTGTGGTCCAATGAGTGTTCTGGCACTAGGAGGATACTCCTACTTCATAACTTTTAATGACGACTATTCATGATATGGTTATTTGTACTTAATGAAGAACAAGTCTGAAAGTTTTGAAAAGTTCAAACTATTCAAAGCTAAAGTAGAGAAACACCTTGAGAAAAGTATTAAAACACTTCGATCGGATCGAGGTGGAGAATACTTAAGTCAAGAGTTTCAGTATTATGTAAAGGAAAATGGGATAGTTCCCTAGTGGACCCCTCCTTATACGCCCCAACACAATGGAGTGTTAGAAAGGAGGAATTAGACTTTATTAGATACAACTCGGTCCTTGATGAGCCATGTAGATCTCAGTAAATCCTTTTGGGGATATGCACTAGAGAGCGCAGTTTATGTATTGAATAGAGTGACCTCTAAATCAGTTGATTTTACACCTTATAAAAGATAGTATACTAAAAAGCCATCTCTAAGTCACTTAAGAGTATGGGGCCATCCTGCTATGGTAAAGAGGATAGTGTCAGGTAAGCTGAATGCCAAATCTGACAAATGTCTGTTCATTGGATATCCAAAGGAAACTGTAGGATATCTATTTTACCAACCTGAAGCACAAAAGGTATTTGTGTCACGGAACGTTCACTTTTTAGAAAAGGAACACTTACTTGCAAAAGTTAGTGGGAGCAACATTGAACTGGAGGTTCAAGGGGAAGAATTAGACAATCAGCGGATTGACCCTATTCTAGATACACAAGAAAGTAAGATCCAAGAACAACTTGTCGAAATAGAAACATTGCAAAGATCAGTTCATGTTCATAGACGTCCCGATAGATATGGTTTTATCATCACTGATGATACGGAAATGTATCTCTTGGAGGATGATGAACCAAGGACATATGATGAGGTAATGAAAAACTCAGATTTTGAGAAATGGCTAAAAGCCAGGAAATCAGATATGGATTCCATGTATGAGAACCAAGTTTGGAATTTGGTTAATACACCGTAAGAGGTTAGACCGATTGGGTGCAAATGGGTCTTTATGAAGAAGACTGACATGGACGGTAATGTAATTACCAATAAAGCAAGGTTTGTTGTGAAAGGTTATAGTCAATGTGAAGGTATCGATTATGATGAAACTTTCTCACCAGTAGCTATGCTTAAATCCATAACGATACTCCTCGCCATTGCTTCTCATTATGATTATGAGATCTGGTAAATGGATGTTAAAACATCATTCCTGAATGGGGATTTAAACCAGGATGTGTATATGACACAACCTGAGGGTTTTACTTCTTAGAATGGCTCAAAGGTATACAAGCTACAAAAGTCCATTTATGGACAAAAGCAAGCATCCAGGAGTTGGAATATAAGGTTTGATCAGACAATTCATGAACTGGATTTCTGTCCAAACATTAATGAGCCTTGTGTTTATAAAAAGGTTAGTAGGAGTGCAGTCTTTTTCTTAGTATTGTATGTCGATGACATTCTACTGATAGGAAACGATATTTCTCTTCTCCAAAATGTTAAAGTATGGTTGTTAAGAAAATTCTCCATGAAAGACCTGGGTGAAGTAGCATTTATACTAGGTATAAAGACCTATAGGGATAGATCCAAGAGGCTGCAAGGTCTTTCTCAAAGTACATATATAGATAAGGTATTGAATAGGTTCAACCTTAAGTATTCGAAGAAAGGTTATCAAGGTTATCTCCCGATGACAAAGGGAATTAACCTATCTAAGGCTCCGAAGAGAGCTTAGGAGAGAATACGCACGAAGGATATACCCTATGCATCCGTGATAGGATCCATTATGTATGCTATGTACTAGGCTAGATGTCTCTAAGGCTTTGAGCTTTATGAGCAAATATCAGCCAGATCCAGGTGAAAAGCACTGAATGGCCATCAAGGCAATTCTTAAGTACTTAAGAAGGACTAAGGGTGAGTTCTTGATATATGGAGAAGGTGATATAACAATTAGAGGTTACACTGATGCGAGTTTTCAATCTGGCAAGGATGACTTAAAGTCTCATTTGGGTTTTGAGTATGTGTTAAATGGAGGGGTGGTAGGCTGGAAGAGTTCCAAGCAAGAAACTACTACTGATTAACCACGGAATCTGAATACATTGCTGTATGTGAAGCAGTAAAAGAAACTGTCTGGTTAAAGGGATTTATTGGTGATCTCAGTGTGGTGCCTGAGACTGTTGATCTAATTACTTTGTATTGTGATAACAATGGTGCCATAACTCTGGCAAAGGAACCACGGTCTCATCAGAAGAACAGACATGTATCCAGAAAGTATCATATAATCAGGGAGATTGTTGATGCTAAGATAATAATACTAGAATATGTACCCACTGATTAGAACCTCACGGATGGTGTGACGAAGCCATTGACTCAAGTCAAAGATGACCATCATGTTAAAGCATATGGATTAAGACATATGGCTAATTGGCCTTAGTGCAAGTGGGAGTTTGTTGGATATAATGTATACCCTTAAGGCAATTAGGGCGATATATCGTAATTATGTAATAGTATGAATATTTTGTTTAATTAATAAAGGCATTTAATCTATTGTTTATATCGATGTGTTTATAAATATATTATAGCTGGTTAAAATATATTCATCGATATATGTATGCAAAAGTCCTTAACGTATTATAGCATGAAGTCAGAGAAATTATAGTTGAACTATATTTAGTGAGACCTACTTCATGTGCAATTATGATTATGTCTAAACTATCCCTAGTTATAGTTTCATCAAGAAAGGATATTGATGAAGCGGAAAGACTAGCATGTGGTCAACTTTCTTGGAAAGGGTCCAAGCAGTCAATCTCCTAAGGACTGAAGGTGGTGCCTTAAGTTTGACACATGGATATATCTAGGAGATATATTGTAGACCGTAGTAAGATAAACACTTGGCGTATATATCAATGTGTTAGTGTTTATCTTTATGCAATAAGCTTTGTGAATATCCTCATACATGAGATACTAGTTGCCTTGTGTGGTACCGTTGCTATACTTTGGGTCATTCCTATACACTCATTATTTTAGGGTGTCGCGGGTGATTATGGGTATAGTGATGGCAACACGTTGGTAAGATGAGTAGTCGAAAAGAATCCATCGCTCCAAATATATTAAGGAGTTGTACCTGGCTGCTTGTTGAAGTGATGATTGCTATAAACCTCTGATCAGAGTATGTGTTTAATAGAAATAGGTTCTAGTCAAACACACTATCGTAAAAGGCAATATACTTCGGTAATAAGTTAATAACTGGGATAGCTTAGAGCAACCTTGCTATTAGTGTTAGGAACTGACATTCAAATTGAACATGCATAACAGGCATGGCGGAAATTCAAAATTTTGTCCATGTCCCCAAGAACCCCTAATAGATGAATATAAATTAAATAAAGCCTTAACTTAATAATTATGCTTAGGTCGTTTTGCATGCTCGGTTTATTTTGTGCTTAGGTTATAGCTTAGAGTTATAACATGCTTAGGTTATAACTTAGAGTTATAACATGCTTAGATTATAGGTTAGAATTGTAACATGCTTAATATAAAATATATGTGGTAGAATATAATTTAGAATTATGACATGTCTAACCTTTGCATGCTAACCTAGGTAGAGAATTATTTAGTTAAGGCTTTATTTAATTTATATGCATCTATTAGGAGTTCCCGGGGACAGGGATAAAATTTTGAATTTCCGCCATGCCTATTATGCATGTTCAATTTGACTGTTAGTTCCCAACAGTGGTATCAAAGCTTGCCTATTTAGTACATAATTAAGTTAGAAGCAAACTGAATATTATTTTCTATACGAAATGATTTACTGTTTATTTAATTGTTTGGAACAATATATATGAACTTTTGCTTTTCATTTCAAGGTTAGAAAATGGTTGTGAATTATTTTGAATATGCCTGCTCAACTTACTCAAATTATACAAGTTTCAATAATTTTTATAAATTACATGGGTTATAGATGCTTCCAATTTACAAGAATTGAAAGAACGAAATTTATTAGTTCAAGAGAATCCATTGGTCTTCAAGTTTGTGCCTGTATTTGTTCTGGCTAAGGATTGGACTTGGTGTCTACTCACTTCGTGGGCACCTCTCCTACCAGGGAACCTATGTCGGTGCAGCTTGAATTGACCAACAGGGGGATTAAATATGGACTAATTTATTTCTAGTATATAAGATGGTGCTTATATATGTTTCTATAACAAAGTAAAGATTAAATTTATTGAATAAAAGTTCAAAGGAAATGCAATATAAATATAACAAAAAAAAGTGTTAATTATTTTGCATATAATCTAGGTTGATGGAATAATTATGGTAAAGAGCTTGAACCCACCTAAGGTTGAACCTTATAAATTAATTCTAAAATTCCCTGAATTAATATAAGTTATTATAAATATGTTCATATGATAAAATCCTAGATTGGGTGAGACGTTCAACACCAATAAAATCCCAAAGTATATATATTAAGGCAAGTTATAGTCTTCCTTACTCAAATTTATAATACGGTCTCTTTGGGCTATCAAAGTGCTATGCAAAGCGTTCCTTCTAGTCCACATTGATTGGTTGTAAAGTTTGGGATAGGGTCTGCCTTAATGGAACTGGGGTAGTCCACCATAAAATTAGGGGCTAGGCCCAGATCTGAGACATATTCAAGGAGATGCTAATATAAGAGCACACATCCCTTGGTATTGGGGAACTTAAATGTATTAGCAATTGCATACGATGCAAATGGAATGGGATTCCAACTATAACTTACTATTGTGACTTGACTCATACAATTGGGGGTCATAATAGACTAGTTATAGATGCTATGTACTAGGAAATTTAGCTAGGCTAAAATTCTCAAATTCAATAGAATGAGCTATTATAAATTTCGAAGAAAATAGTAGGATAAATGTATTTAATTAAAAGTCTTTATATGAAATGCATGTACTTAAACTAATATCTGAACTCATTTTCTTTTCTTATATCTTAGGTTAAAAATTTTATTTAAATACAAACGTTCGCATTCATAACAAATTTTGATTGGCTCTAGCTTCAAAGGATTTGTTTAGAAATGCGAGGATAGTCCTCAAAGCCTTGGGCTTGGCGTGTACATTGTATAAGCCCAAATCTAAACAACATGCTGCAAGCAATTCTGCTTAAAACAGATATGCAAGAAATACATGAAGGAAACTAGGGTACAACACCTTAGAGGTTGTTAACATCCCTGTTACCTTATGTAAGTAGCTAGCAGGTGACAAGGTTAAATATCAAATCAGATGTTAGAATCCATGTTACCTTAGCTACAAGGGCATCATAAAATCATGGACTTGAAAGTTTATATCTTTACATCTTAGAGAAAGGATTTTCATGGTGGAAAATTTGTACAAAAATATTTTGACAGAAATTAGTAGGAACAATTAGTCAGAAATTTAAATGGTTCATCTCTCAAAGAAGTAAAGGGACACATGCTGTCTATTTTTGAAGCAGAATAGAGCAGAGTGAAGAGAAAAGTAAAAAGAATACTGTGAATTTTGTCTAGAAGACAAAACGATTGTTTTCAACTTAAAATATTGGAAACAAGATCTTCATTTCAATATGGGATATTGGAAATAAGATCAAAATGGCTAAAGTCTCATAGCATGAGAAGGGGAGGCCTGAAGCTTCCACTTCAAGATGTTTGATATTGAGAAATTCTACATCTCAAGGGAATTCTAAATTGGTATGGATTATCTAATGAGAATCACATATCCATACGAAGGTTTAGATATTGTAGAGAAGTAGAGGTCTGATAAAAAGGAAAGTTGTACCTACGGAAAATCATTAGAGCTTGATGGCTGTTATTGACGTAGGAACTTGAAATTTCCATTTTGCTAAAATTTTTAAAAGGATGAAATTCAATTGTCATTATAAAATATTGTTTCCAGCTTCATAGCAGATGGAATTTTATTCCAATTTGATAAAAGGTATTATCAAAGTTATGGATGATATTTTATTGTAATATGACAAATGATATTTTGAAATTACAAAATCATATTCTCAAATATAAACATTGCTAAGAGAAAATTAGATAATGAGAAATCTTTCTACTTACGACATTGTAATTTAGGCCACATAAACAAAGATTTCTTAACCAAGTTGCATAAGCGTGGAGACTAGGGTCCAAAAGACTTGGAGTCTTATGGTGATTGCGAACCTTGTTTAAGAGGAAAAATGATAAAGTTACCCTTTCAAGGAAAGGGTGAACGGGCCTCGAGTACATTAGAACTTATACATACTGATGTGTGTGGTCCAATGAGTGTTCAGGTACTAGGAGGATACTCCTACTTCATAACCTTTATTGATGATTATTCACGATACGGTTATTTGTACTTAATGAAGCCAAGTCTGAAAGTTGTGGAAAGTTTAAACTATTCAGAGCTGAAGTAGAGAAACAGCTTGAGAAAAGTATTAAAACACTTCGATTGGATCAAGGTGAAGAGTACTTAAGTCAAGAGTTTCAGGATTATCTAAAGAAAAATGGGATAGTTCCCCAGTGGACCCCTCCTTATACGGTCCAACATGATAGAATGTCAGAAAGGAGCAATCGGACTTTATTAGATATGGTTCGGTCTATGATAAGCCATGCAGATCTCAATAAATCCTTTTGGGGATATGCACTAGAGAGAACAGTTTATATATTAAACAGAGTGCCCTCTAAATCAGTTGTTTTACACCTTACAAAAGATGGTGTAGTAAAAGGTTATCTCTAAGTCACTTAAGAGTTTGGGGCAGACCTGCTATGGTAAAGAGGATAGCATCGGATAAGCTAAACTCTAAATTTGACAAATGTCTATTTATTGGATATCTAAAGGAAATAATTGCATATCTATTTTACCAACCCAAAGCACAAAAGGTATTTGTGTCTCGGAATGCTCACTTTTTAGAAAAGGGACACTTACTTCAAAAGTCAGTGGGATCAATATTGAATTGGAAGTTTAAAAGGAAGAAACAGACAATCAGTTGATTGACCCCATTCTAGATACACAAGAAAGTGTGATCTAAGAACAACCTATCAAAACACAATCATTGCGAAGATTAGGTCGTGTTCATAAAGGTCCCGACAGATATGGTTTTATCATCACTGATGATAAGGAACTATATCTCATGGAGGATGATGAACCAAGAACGTATAATGAGGCAATGAAAAGCTAAGACTCTGATAAATGGCTAAAAGCCATGAAATCAGAAATGGATTCCATGTATGAGAACTAAGTTTGGAATTTGGTTGATGCTCCACAAGAGGTTAGACCAATCGGGTGCAAATAGGTCTTCAAGAAGAAGAATGATATGGACGGTAATGTAATTAGCTATAAAGCAAGGTTGGTTGGGAAAGATTATAGTCAATGTGAAGGTATCGAATATGATGAAACTTTCTCACTAGTAGCCATGCTTAAATCCATAAAGGTACTCCTCGCTATTGCTTCTCATCACGATTATGAGATCTGGTAGATGGTTGTTAAAACAGCGTTCCTAAATAGGGATTTAGACTAGGATGTGTATATAACACAACTTGAGGGTTTTACATCTCAGAATGGCTCGAAGGTATGCAAGAAATAAAGATCCATTTATGGACTTAAGCAGGGATCTAGGAGTTAGAATATCAGGTTTCATCAGACAATTCGTGAACTAGATTTCTGTCTTAACATTAATGAGCCTTGTGTTTATAAGAAGGTTAGTGGGAGTGCAGTCATTTTTTCAGTGTTGTAAGTCGATGACATTCTGCTAATAGGAAACGATATTTCACTTATTCAAAATGTTAAAGTATGGTTGTTAAGAAAATTCTCCATGAGAGACCTTGGTGAAGCAGGATTTATACTAGGTATAAAGATCTATAGGGATAGATCAAAGAAGTTGTTAGGTCTTTCTTAAAGTACAAATATAGACAAGGTATTGAATAGGTTCAACCTTGAGCATTCGAAGAAAAGTTATCTCCCAATGACAAGGGGAACTAACCTATCTAAGGCTGAGTGTCCGAAGACAGCTCAGGAGAGAATGCGTATGAAGGATATACCCTATACATCCATGATAGGATCCATCATGTACGCTATAATATGTACTAGGCCAGATGCCTCTCAGACCTTGAGCTTTACCAGCAGATATCAGCCAGATTCAGGTGAAAAGCACGGGATGGCCTTCAAAGCAATTCTTAAGTACTTGAGAATGACTAAAGATGTGTTCTTGATTTATGGAGAAGGTAACCTCATAATTAGAGGTTACACTGATGCGAGTTTTCAATCTGACAAGGATGTCTTTAAGTCTTAGTCAGGTTTTATGTATGTGTTAAACGGAGGGGCGGTATGCTGGAAGAGTTCCAATCAAGAAACTATTGTTTATTCAACCACAGAATCTGGATACATTGCTGCAAGTGAAGGCGCAAAAGAAGCTGTCTGGTTAAAGGGAATTATTGGTGATCTCAGTGTGGTGCCTGAGCATGTTGATCCAATTACTTTGTATTATGATAACAATGGTGCTATAGATCAGGCAAAGGAACCACGGTCTCATCAGAAGAACAAACATGTATCCAGAAAGTATCATATAATTAGGGAGATTGTTGATGCTAAGATAATAAGACTAGAATATGTTCCCACTGATCAGAACCTCACGGATGGTCTGACAAAGCCATTGACTCAAGTCAAGCATGACTAGCATGTTAAAGCATATGGATTAAGACATATGGTTAATTGGCCTTAGTGCAAGTGGGAGTTTGTTGGATATGATGTATGCCCTTAAGGCAATTTGGATGATATATCTTAATTATATAATAGTACGAATATTTTGTTTAATTAATAAAGGCATTAAATCTTTTTCTTATATCGATGTGCTTGTATATATATTATAGCTGGTTAAATGTATTCATTTATGTATGTATACAAAGGTCCTTGACATATCATAGCATGAAGTTAGAGAAATTATAGTTGAACTATATTTGGTGGAACCTACTTAATGTCCAATTATGATTATGTCTAAACTATCTCTAATCATAGTTTCATCAAGAAAGGATATCGGTGAAGCGGAAAGACTAGCATGTGGTCAACTTTCTTGGAAAGGGTCCAAGCAGTCAATCTCCTGAGGACTGAAGGTGGTGCCTTAAGTTTGACACATGGATATATCTGGGAGATATATTGGAGACAGCAGCAAGATAAACACTTGGTATACATACATACACACACACACACACACACACACACACACACACACACACACACACACACACACACACACATATATATATATATATATATATATATATATATATATCAATGTGTTAGTGTTTATCTTTATGCAATAAGCTTTGCGAATATCCTCATGCTTGAGATACTAGTTACCTTGTGTGGTACTATTGTTATACTTTGGGTCATTCCCATACACTCATTAATTTTGGGTGTTAACGCTTGAAGAAAAAGACCTAATAATTAAAAGAGAAAGAAAGAGAAATTACCAGTTGAAGCTTGCTTTAGCAGAACCTCCTTGCATAAGACTCCAAGTGTAGGACAGCCTCGATGAGTATCCATATGAACTCCACCAACCAAAACCTCCCCGAGAGGAAGAACTAAGGAGCCTTGAGTAGTTGCTAGACCACTCCAGAAGACCCACCCAAAAATATAGACTAGAGGTGTTCGAATAAATCCAAGCACCTTAAAAAGAACTTTGCTCAATTACCTGAGAGATTAATCTTTGCGAATCTCAACTTAGGATTTAGCTTTAAGCTGATGGTGCAATTTGAAATGGGTGAGGGAAAGACTATATATAGGCTTGGGGAGCAAAATATTGCTCCCCAAAAACCAATGTGGGATAGGGTGAAAACACCCCACCCCACGTGGGTCATACACGAGGATCCAATGGATCTGCTTGTTGGCCGGCCTGCACAAAACGTGCAGCGTACGCTGTGTGCAGCAAGGCAAGCCTTTGTCGGCTTACCTTGCATGCGAGCGGGGCCTCGTGGCCCATACCGCAAGCCCAGCTTGCAGTGTGGCCTTATAGGTTGTGCATGTGCAGCCCATTTTCTTGGGTTGCCGCAAGCACAACACTTTCTCACACCCAAGCCTATACAAAATATATTTTGTACTCCCGGTTCAATTCAACTAGCCAAGGCAAAATTCCCTTTTAATCCCTTTCAATTAAATATTTATTTTTTGACCATAATAAATTAGTTACCGATAAAAAATAAATTCCTTGGTTTATACAAAATGATCTAATCATTTTCAACCAATTAAATAATAATCCAATTATTATTATATTATATTTTTGTAATAGAATAAATTTATTAGTTCTTTACTTAATCGATGAAGGTCCAATGTGTGTGACCTTATAGGATCCCGAAGTATTGAGATGTTAAGGCTTAACCAACCCTTGTTCTAATGGAACCATTGGCTCGAGGTTCTAGATCGTGAATAGAACTCGATCACCTTAAATGACTATAATAAGCCTCTAGCAAGGGTCTACCATCCCCATTACTCGGAACGTCATTTATGCTTATGACTTAATCCCGATTAATGTAATAGTCGTCCAGTGCGATGAACTCCCTCCATTCTTTAATATTAGTACCATCTAGTTTATAGGGTTCGGTTAAAGTGTTAACCCACTAATAGCAAGGTTGCTCCAAGCTATCCCAGTTATTAACTCGTTACCGAAGTATATTGCCTTTTACCATAGTGTGTTTTGACTAGAAACTATTTCTATCAAACACATACTCTGATCAGAGGTTTACAGTAATCATCACTTCAACAAGCGGCTATGTACAACTCCTTAATATATCTGGAGCGATGGATTCTTTTCGACTACTCAGCTTACCAACGTGTTGTCATCACTATACCCGTAACAACCAGTAACATCCTAAATTAATGAGTGTGTGGGAATGACCCAAAGTATAGCAATAGTACTACACAAGGTAACTAGTACTGTTGCATTAACCAGGATTAAGTCATAAGAATAAATGACGTTCCGAGTAATGGGGATGGTAGACCCTTGCTAGAGGCATACTACAGCCGCTTAAAGTGATCGAGTACTATTCACGGTCTAGAACCTCAAGCTAATGTTTCCATTAGAACAAGGGTTGGTTAAGCCTTAACATCTCAATACTTCGGGATCCTATAAGGTCACACACATTGGACCTTCATCGACTAAGTAAAGAACTAATAGATTTATTCTATTACGAAAATATAACATATTAATAATTGGATTATTATTTAAATGGTTAAATTGATTAGATCATTTTGGATAAACCAAGGAATTTATCTTTGACTGGTAAACTGATTTATTAGGGTCATAAAATAAATATTTATTTGAAAGGGATTAAAAGAGAATTTTCTAATCGAAGTACAGGGGTCGGACCCTACGGAGGTGGGGCCTACATTTTTTGGACCTCGAATGGTGGCTAAAGGGCTGTGGGCTCGGCACAAGCGTGAGCCCACAAACTGGGTCACACTAGCGCTGCTGGGCAGCGCTAGGTGTGCCTAGCATGGCCCAACCCATAACTTGGCTTATAGCCCCCAAGCCCGGCTTGTGGGTGCAAGGCAGGCCATTGTGGCCTGCCTTGCGCTGACCTTGTGCAGCATCCTTTGAACTTTGCATGTTAGTCAAACCCGCGGAGGCTCCATACTTCACGATTCAAGCTCATTTGTGTGATATGCATTTTACATATCCCACATTGGAAAATGAGGAGCAATGTTTTGCTCACCAAGCCTATATATAGGCTTCTGCCTCCTCCTTTTCAATTTACACCAAGCTCAAGTATAAATCCCAAGTTAAGATTCGCAAAGATTAATCTCTTGGGTAATCGAGCAAGTTCTTTTTTAGGAGCCTGAATTTATTCGGGCACCTCTAGTTTATATTTTTGGGTTGGGCTTCTAGAGTGGTCTAGCAACTACTCAAGGCTCCTTAGTTCTTCCTCTCGGGGTGGTTTTGGTTGGTGGGGTTCGTTTGATACTCGTAGAGGCTATCCTACGCTTGGAGGCTTGTGCAAGGAGGTTCTAGTAAAGTATGCTTCAACTAGTAAGTATTCTTTCTTTCTCTTTTAATTATTAGGTCTTTTTCTTTAAGCGTTTTTAGACTTAATAATTATGCTTTGGTTATTTTGCATGCTTAGTTTATTTTATACTTAGGTTATAGCTTAGAGGTATAACTTGCTTAGTATAAAATATATGTGTTAGGATATAATTTAGAATTATGGTATGCCTAGCCTTTGCATGCCAACCTAGGTAGAGAATTATTTAGTTAAGGCTTTATTTAATTTATATACATCTAATAGGAGTTCCTAGGGATAGGGATAAAATATTGAATTTCCGTCATGCGTGTTATGCATGTTCAATTTGACTGCCAGTTCCCAACATAAGCTACCTACTTATTTGGACATGTTAATAATCCCTTTTATTCATCAAGTGGCCGGTGATTCATTTCAGCTTATTAGGCTAAATGGCAATACTATCACTTCAACCTCACTACCAACGTGTTCATGAATAAACCGAGCATTACTCGTATTTGGAAACAACATTTAAGATCCCGTTAGGTGCATACCACAGATTACCCAATTCCAAATTAATAGCAACTTGAAATAAAGTCCAAGGACATTTAATACCTACCTAGCAAAACGCTCGTCATACGATAGCATATGACTTTTGCTAATTGGATCGGTCCAGCCCATGTTATTAACACAAGCCTATGTTCATAGCTCCTTTCTCAAACAAGCTAACCAATATACAAGTTTATTGTTTTATTCATTCCCATGACTAAAATGAACTTGAGACATTTATGATTTGATCAATGGCTACTCTTAACTAAGTATAGCATAAGATATATTATAGAAAAGATTAATGCATGTATTAACCTACACAAAATATAAATATTCCATTACATCTCAACAACCCATGTCTAGAACTAGGGCATACCTAACAAGTTGCATATTTTTTCATCTAAATATTAACTACTTTGTTAGTGGCATATACATAGGAACTTTGTTTCTTTCTATTCTTGTATAAATTCATATTTACTTCAATGCATAATGTATAAGAGCTTTTCTCTCCATTTTTCTTTCAACAGTGGTATCAAAGCCAGCTACTTAAGGGGCTTGTGATTGTGTTTTCAATTTCTTTCTTAAAAGAAGCTCAAAAATTGTAAATCGATAAAGAAAATGCAAGATCATGAGGAAAATATTGAAGAGGTCAAAGAAACTATAATTAGTTGGTGAGAAGTGCACCAATAAAAGATAATGGAGAGAAGTGCTCTAATGGTTTAAATGTTGGTGAGAAGTGCATCAGTAAGGGTGGTGTGAAGTGAATCATTCAAATTGGAGAGAGAGGTGATTCAACAATTGTAAATCAGCGAGAAGGATCAACAAGTTGATCGTTGGAAAGAAAATCTTTCAATAAATGGAAAGAAGTGCTCCATGAATTTTAATCAAATTTGTTTACAAGTATGAAATAAGGGGAGTGTTGAAACGTGCTCATAGCTGCAAATTAGAATATTTTATTATTATTATTTAATTTTTATTTTTTAAAAATATGATATAATTAATTAGTTTTAGAATGAGGCTGATTTTAAAGATTAGTTGCATATTTTTCTCATCTAAATATTAAGTACTTTGCTAGAGGCATCCAACTTGGAACTTTGTTTTTTCTGTTCTTGTATAATTTGAGCTTTTTACTTCAATGCATAATGTATTGGAGCTTTTCTCTTCTATTGTGTTTCTCCATTTTTGTTTCAACAAAACTGTGTTTGAGTTAATTTCAAGGTAGATAGATATATGACAATGAAATAATTAGTGTAATTTCAAACCTTTGGCATAAAAAATAAAGAACATAAACAAATAACAAGAAATCCACCAGAAAAATGACAACTTTGACATGTGGAGAAACAAAGCAAATTAAAAAGGATATTATCAGTAAATAGCCAAAAGAAATAAAACAAAACTGGGATATATGAGCATATCTCATAAAGTGGCATTTTCCCCGTGAGAGATTCACGACAATAGATAACACAAGGAAATTCGGGTTTGTACATGTCTAGAGAACAAAGGTGTTTTCCCCATCAAGCATAAAAACTAAAACAATAAAAAATATAAGAAAATTGAATTCAATGTGAGAAAGTAAAATAGGAGAAATTTTTGGTTTGGATAACTAAACAGTCAGAGGAATTACCTTATTGGCCTGCAAGATTAAAATCTATGGCTCTAGCGATGAAAACCTCTTGAACCCCTAGATTTGGTTCTTGATTGTTTCCGGCCTATTTTCCGTCCGATCGGTCTTCTGTTCACCATGGATGCTTCTAACCTAGAGTATTATTGCAACAGTAAAGAGAAATCAGTTTGTGCTCTAGTAAAGCTGGTAAACCCGAACGCTTCTATACAACCGAAAAAACCCTCTTATCCGGATGTCGTACAAATTAAAGATTGGGTATATGGGTCGTCGATGGCTAGTGACTGATTTAGGTAGTTTTAAAACTGTTAAAATTAGTCATGTGATTTATGAGAATATCGGATTAAAAGATGCGAATTTTCCCTTATCTGACAATTGATTCTTAACAAGGGAGAGACTCCAAGGAAATTAGAGAATTTGAAGTAGCAACTCACTGTTTTTGGGGACTGAAATCTCAATGGAATTTGATTATGATTGGTAGGGGATTTTATCACATTATACTGGATTCCTTGGAATCAAAATCGATGGTTTGCAGCCAAGGTAGTCTCAATCTCAAATCGGGGGTATTCAAGCTGCAACCATGGGTTTCGGACTTCAATCCATTCGCATAGGATAAACATGCAACTTTGGGTTCTACTTCAAGCTTTGCCCTGGGAATATTGTGACCCTCAAACACTAGCGGAGATAACTAGCTGCCTTGGGGTTTTGCTTCGCGTGAATTAAAATACTCTTGAAGGAACCTTCGGTCATTTTTGTTATAGTTCCTATGGATGTAGACTTATCTCACCTGCTGCTGTAAATAATAGGAGTCACACTGGAAGGACATGAACTATGGATCGAGCTTTCCTTCGAGAAAATTCCATCATTCTGTAAGGTCTATAATTTAGTTGGCCATAAGGCTTATGATTGTCGCAGGATCAAGAAACATGTGGATGTTTTAAATCAACAATCGAAAAGTAAAAAAACCCCGAACCAAGGTCCTCACACCCTAATTTGGGGTTGTTTACAAGGAGTAAGCAGCGACAAAGGGATTTGGAAGATAGAAGCAAGAAAAAAAACATTGTGCCTACAAGTAAGAGTTTTTGCAATATTGTGGACAACCTCGGGAAAAATAATTCCAAGGAAGCTTCAAATCATAAGGAAAGGGAACAATAACCTATCGTTAATTCTTCGGATAAGGAGAATTCATATTACTCAGAGGAAAGTTCAGATAATGGAGAGGAATCTCTTCTAATGATGGATCATACTCCGATAATTCAGAAGTCCATTGCTAATTTGGAAGGAATTGATTTGCAGGTTAAGCTTGTTGAGGGGAAATCAGCAAGCCCGACCAATAGTAATAATCTTGGATATCAGCTATCAGGAAGCGGGAAATCATGGGCTGATCTAGTTGAACATGATAATACTTGGGAAACAATCAAGAGAAAAAAGAGAACTAGTCGACGGAGTTTATCGGCGAATTCACGTATGAGACCTCTCAGGGATTTTATTATTACTAGTGCTTCCAAAAGCATGAGATCTAGCCCTACTGGAAGCGGGTCTACATGCAATATGATTACGGATTATAATTCTCCTACAAGAAAGGAAGACATAAAAACGGTTACACGAACCGCCGCCTCTAATTAGAGGCCATTTTTGGTCCAGAAAAAGAAAGGATTAGTGGTTGCCACTAGGGAGCAAGCTCAGCGTGACCGCAAGAAACCAGACAAATTTTCTCCTACATAAGGAGTTTATTTGTTTTGTTCTCTTAGTTTATTGTTTTTATTTTCTTTTTTTATTTTTCTTTTCTTTTTTGTTGCATTTTTTCTTTTTTCCCTTTTTAATAAATAGATGTCGGATTCCGATACTCTACTTTTAACAAAAAAAACTAAACAGTCAGAGAGATTCTTGCTTCTTTATGAACCAATATCTGGAGTCAAAAGCCAAATAATGAATTAAACTAGTTGAATTTGTTATATCTTTCCATAATTTTGAACATGCAAAAAAAAATAACACCATCGCATGCTAGAAATTAAGAATCAAAGTTTTAAACTGTAGAAACGTAAGACAAATTAAATGATAAAATGAAACGGAGAGGATAGGAGGAAGAACGAACAAAGAACAAGTATACAATCAGTATATCTACAATATACACAAATTACTTAAAAAGGGGAGAAAATGAGGCATACAGTGTTTGAGGGATAGAGAAAGCAAAGTGGGATGAAGTGAGGGGAGAGAGGTTTGTACATAAAACACTATATTAGCAATAACATATAACGTAGACATTTTAGATAAATATAATTATAAACATGTAAATTTAGAGACAACAAGTAAATCGGACACTTAAATCCCTCTAAAATGTACCCTGAGTGGGAAATTTTAGGAAAATTATTGATTACTCGTAAGTCTGACTTATTTCCTGCATATTTCATTTAATTATTTGAATGGTTTTGCTGCTGATTTTATGATGATTTTGTGCTTATTCAGGTTATAAATGATATTGGGGTTGATTTGGTAAGTTGGGAGACTATAGAAGCATTTTTCGGGATTTTGGAGCAGATTGGAATTAAAGAGCTTTTATTGCCTAATTGAAGACAAAGACTTCCAGATTTAATTTAGGCTTTATTTCCTTTTATCATTTTCCTTATTTTTCTTTACCTTTTTAGTTATTTAGGAAAACTTTAATTTCTTGTTTAGTCTTTATGTTTAATAAGGAAATTCCTTTCCTATTTATTTTAGGATTTATTTGTAGCATAAATAGGGGAGAAATCTCATTTTTAGAATCATCTTTTGGAACTTGGTCTAGTGGCCAACGTTCTTCTTCTTCTCCTCCAATAACAATTTTATTTTTATTTCAATTTATGAGTAGTTAATTTTTTATCTTTTGGTTGAGGACTACTCAAGGCTAATTGCATGTTGTGAGGCTTGTTCTTAATCTTTGTTTCGAATTTCAGCTTTCGATTAAACCGGTAATATCTTTCTCATTATACTTTTGATTTCTTCAATTTAGCCAATTATTGTTTTTGGAATTATAATGAATTGTTATTTTCATTAAATTTATTTTGTTCGTAGTTTAATGGAAAACTGTAACAAACGATTTCTTTTACAAGTCTTCGTGATTTATTCAACTTAAATCAATCTTCATGCTTGATCATCACAATTTTGGTTTAAAGTTGATTCTTGAAAACTTAATGTTTTTTGATGCTTTAATCTTGTCTGCTTCTTGCAAGTGCGTATGATAATCAAGGGTTTTTGGTTTAACTTATCTAAAATTAATCCCATATTTAAAAAAAAGAATTTAATTCATGTTGTTTATGGTTTTAACCAACTAATTGATATTTCAAAAATCTACTTTTTATGCATATGATCAATTACAACCTAGCTGAGAGTATCCTTAATCGAAAGAGTTTTTATTAATTTATACTTTCCATCATTTAGATTTCAGTTTTTTTATATTTTTGTTGCAACCAATCGCTAAGACCGCCCTTCTTTTTATATTTATTGCATTTTTTTGTCATTATTTGGAATTGAATTGATTATATTAGTCTCTATGGATTCGACCCCATTTACTTAACACTACAAATCCAATCAATAGAGTAATAGGAATTATTTTTGGTGGATTTAACACCTATCAAATTTTGGCGTCGTTGCTGGAGACTAATACTAATTAATTTTTATTTGTTTTGATGACCATGTTTGACCGAGGGAGGAATTCAGCCATGACTCTGGAGGAGATGGTGATGCTCATGGCAGAAAATACGTTTCAATTTAAACAACAGACAGAATTAAGGCTTCAGAATTTGCAAGTTCCAATAAGTTAAATAGCCACCACTTTAAGTAAGTTGGAGAATCAAAGTACGTTTCAATCTCAAGACGAATCTAAAATCGAAACCGTTAACGTGGAGTCCAAGATAAACATCTGTGATAACTTAGACATAAGTTTAAAGACTGATTCACAAAGGCAAATAAACACTATTGATAATAATGAATCAAATCTAAAAATTACTGAATTTGTAGTCCGCCAAATTTCTTATCAAGAAAGGTTGTCAAAAACCAAAAAAGAAGAAGAAGATGGTGAGCTCAATACAATATTTTTAGATGTGGAGATTAATGATCCTTTTATTGATTCTTTTAAACAATTTTCTGATATGGTGGACAATGTTGTGAAAAATTCGTTGCTTATTCGTATGGGAATAATTTTATATGATGAAATTGATGCTATTAACTCTGATATTTTGTTGAATAATGAGCTGAAGGAAACTGTTAAGGGATTGGGCATAGAAGAGCTTAGCTCAGAGAAACTACCATGGGACAACGGTTGATCGAAGTCTACGTTGAGCTAAATGACGTTAAACAAAGGCGTTTTTTTGGAGGCAACCCAAAATTTTATTTTTATTTTTATTTTTTATTTCATTTTTGTTTTTTTAGTTTAATAGTTTTTTATATTTCAAAGGGAATAAGTGTAATATTTCAGTTGTCTTCAAGCTTGGGTTCACTCTCATCTCCACCATCGGTTAGCATTTTCAGCCTAAACAGTAGCACCCACAGGTTGCCTTATCGCACTTCCCTCACTTTTGGGTATATTCTTTTCTTGTCCTTTGCTTTTCACTTTCCTTTTTGACATAAATGAGGACATTCATGGTTTTAAGTGTGGGGGATGGGATTTTTGCTGAAATTTTTGAATTTTTGACACTTGCTTTTAAATTTGGTTTTGATTTTGATTGTCCTCAGTAAACATAACTTGAGTTAAAGGGATGTCACTTCAATGGACTAATTAAACAAATACCAATTCTAACTTATCAAAGCATATTTTGATATCGAGAACCAATTTAAGAAATGGATCACCAATTGACTGAAATCTAAAAGTTGTGTTGTAAGATGCTTAGCCTCAATTGAATGTAGAAAAGTGAAACATGATTGTATAATTTGCATGTGCTTAATTTGGAGTTAGCCTATATTTTAGGTTCTTTGTACCATAGTAAGATTATCGAGACCTTACAATAAATCTAATCTTGGTGGTTATTTTGTTGTTTTGAGTCTAGTTGTAGAAGAAAAAGGCTTGCGCGGCTGGCAAGCCTATGATGTCTCTTTTAGAGGGTCGGTAGATCTAGAAGAAAAAGGCTCACTCGGCTAATGCAACCTGGTGCTGTCTCTTTAGCCTGGCTAGAAGGAATAGGCCCACTCGGCTAATACAATCGGGTGGTGTCTCTTCCATAGGACTTTATACTTTTACAGTAAGAAACGATAAAAAAAATTTAAAAAAAATTTAAAAATGGAGAGTTGAAAAAAAGAAAAAAAAAAGAGGAAAATAATGCAATTTACTTTTTCGCTATAAGTCTAGGGACCCCACCAAGTATAATAACTCCTATAGGTCGAAATACATCTTTCTATGTCGACAAAGGATTTTAAAGTAGAAGCTAAGGTAAATTATGAACTTTAAGAGTAATTAACTGTACGTTTATGTTTATAATTGGTAAAAATTCTTTGGGTTAAGTTTTCAAGCAAGGCCATAAGATTCCTAAAAGGAAATCAATCAATTGGACTATCGTAGCTTAAAAAGGCTCTCTGTCAAAATTTTGGTGAAAGTATTTACGAAAATGTTTAGGGTCTTTTATTTGATGTAGTTTCTTCTTCTTTTGATTTTATTGTTTGCTCGAGGATAAGCAAAAGGCAAGTGTGGAGGAATTTGATAACTCGTAAATCTGACTTATTTCCTGCCTATTTCATTTAATTATTTGAATGATTTGATGTTGATTTTATGATGATTTTGTGTTTATTTAGGTTATGAATGATATTTGACCCGATTTGGCAAGTTGGGAGACTATAGAAGCATTTTTCGGGGTTTTGGAGCAGATTGGAATTAAAGAGCTTTTATTGCCTAATTGAAGAAAAAGACTTCCAGATTTAATTTAGGCTTTATTCTCTTTTATCCTTTTTTTTTACCTTTTTAGTTATTTAAGAAAACTTTAATTTCTTGTTTAATCTTTATGTTTAATAAGGAGAATTCATTTCTATTTATTTTAGGATTTATTTTTTAGCATAAATAGGGGAGAAATCTCATTTTTAGAATCATCTTTTGGAACTTGGTCTTGTGGCCAACGTTCTTCCTCTTCTCCTCCAATAACAATTTTATTTTGTTTCAATTTATGAGTAGCTAAGTTTTTATCTTTCGGTTGAGGACTAATTAAGGCTAATCGCATGTTGTGAGGCTTGTTCTTAATCTTTCTTTCAAATTTCAGTTTTTGATTAAATCAGTAATATCTTTCTCATTATACTTTTGATTTCTTCAATTTGACCAATTGTTGTTTTTGGAATTATAATGAATTGTTATTTTCACTAAATTTATGTTATTCATAGTTTAATGTAAAACTGTAATAAACTATTTGTTTTACAAGTCTTCGTGATTTATTCGATTTATATAAATCTTTATGCTTGATCATCATAATTTTGGTTTAAAGTTAGTTCTTCCAAACTCGATGCTTTTTGACGATTAAATCTTGTCTACTTCTTGTAAGTGCGTATGATAATCGAGGGTTTTTGGTTTCGCTTATATAAAATCAATCCCATATTTAGAAAAAAAATTTAACTCATGTTGTTCATGGTTATAACCAATTAATTGATATTTCGAAAATCGTTTTTTATGCCTATGATCAATCGCAACTTAGTTGAGAGTATCCTTAATAGAAAGAGTTTTTATTCATTTACATTTTTCATCATTTAGATTTCAGTTTTTTATATTTTTTGTGCGACCAGTCTCTAAAATCCCCCTTCTTTTATATTATTTATTACATTTTTTTGTCATTAAATTGAATTGAATTGATTATATTAGTCTCTATGGATTCGACTCTACTTACTCAACACTATAAATCTAATAAATTGAGTAATAAGAATTATTTTTTGTGGATTCGATACCCATCAATTATAATTTCTGACGCTACGTCAATGCCTAATTTCTTCCAAAATAAAAGTTGTTTAGCCTCTAATTTCATCCTAATATCTCTAATGCTAAGTCGACGCAATTTCGTCATAATTATTTGACAATCTTTTTGGAGCAATTGTCGACTCTAATCCTACTCAAAGTCTACTACTACTAGAAGCAAAAAATAAGTCGACGTTATTTAAACATTTTCTTGTAGTAGCTAAATTTTATAGGTGACCCATAAAAATAAAAATTAGGTAAAATGATAAATATGTTCCATGAAAAACTAATAGTTCATCTCAGCTAGAACTTGTAATTTTATGATTGTATCTTATTGTTTTCTATATTTATCATGGTATTGTTTGTTTAGCAGTGGAATGACTACTTTATAGAAGTACAATTGAAAAAATGCTTAATAAATTCAAATTTGTTTGAACTTGACAATATTTGTCGAGTGCCCTATGAACGTTCATTTGTTCATATTATCCCCTTGAACTCAGTAAAAGTGCACGATCTCGTCACCTAAATGTCACATATCAGCTTCTAGTTGATTTGACATTCCAAAAATGTATTTCTCCTTACTCTCTTTTCAATCAAAAGCTGGCATGTGACATTCATATGTCAGGTGAACTTTTGGTAAGGTTAGAGGGTAATAGTAACATAATGGATCATATCCTGATTAATAGTAGTTGGGTTCAAGAAAGTTTTTGATGAGTCTCACTAATCTAAATAGATTCAACTCAACTTTTTCTTGTCTAAAAAACTAGTATGAAAAATGGGCTTTGGAAGGGCTTAGGTCATAACTCAGAAAATGACTTCAAGTTATTATTGAGCTGAATCACCAAGCTTTTTATGAATGGTTTAGTTTGTTTCTACCCACTTCAGTCAATTGTTATTGTTAACTTTTTGGTACAATTGGGAATAAAGATGGCGATCCCGAGGTTCTCAAACCCTAATGGCTGCCACCACCAAAAATAGCCAAATTGACCTCCATTTTTTGATTACTCTTATCGAAGTCCAACTAGAAACCACCACCAATACCATTCTAGACCTAAGCCATCAAATCCAAATACCCATAGATCCGTCAGACCCCTCCCACCAAACCTTAACCCTAATAAGGTGTACTTTGAGAACCTTTCGAATTCCTATGATGCCTATATGATGTAGAGAATATTTTATAGATACGAGATTCTAGGATGGGTGCACGTAGCAAAAAAGAGGAATTAGTGCAAACTCAATTTTGGTTTCATTAATTTGGAAGGAAACTTACTGATTCATGAAGCAATACATAGGATGAATATGATCACTATTGGGATCGTAAGATTGAGAACATTTAAAGTAAGGTATACGGGAGGAGAGAGGACTGTGGAGGAGAAACTTAAGAAGCAAACTGTTCAAACACCAAGGCCATGGTTCAGAGAATCGGCTCGAGATGGCAGATCATATGCAAAAGATGCTAAGGGTGGGGAAGAGGAAACTAAGAAACCGAAATTTATGGAAAATCTCGATGAGGAGAAATCTAATCAGAATAGCAACAATGGTACAAATGAGGGAGAATTATTCTGTGAAGCTGCACCTTGGAAAGTGCGAGCATGCGTGGTAAAATTGATTAATATTTCTCAGATACGTAATATCTTTGAATTGATTTCTAATTGAGGTTTTTACATTGATTTTGCGGCCCCGACAGGTGGTGATAGTGTGATTGTAGCGTTTAAGGAGAAGCATGGCCTTGATATTTTTTTGAATTGTGGTGTGTTATGCACCATATTATATACGAGGTCCTGCCTCTAGCTACTGATTTTGCTTTGTCTGAATGCATGATGTATTTGGACTTTATGGGGATTCCCCCAGCTTTCATAAGTGAGGCGTTGGTGAGGAGGTTAGCAAATTGTTTTAGAAAGATAGTAGCAATTGATTGTGACTTTGAATACCCGACAAAACGATTAGATGTGGTATCCTATTTAGTATCTATCCCGGTTGGTGTGACGAGTAGACATTTAAGGCTGATTATTGGAACGAAACAAATGGTAGTTCAGACTCAACTAAGACAGGGAGTTGGCTCCCAAAGCTGTGAGAGTCGCATGGAAGCTAGTAGTGAGGGAGATTCTAAGTGTAGGGAGGCATGGTGCTCGTCTGAATCATAAGGGGAGGAAAATAGTGTCGGGATGGAGAAAGAGACACCTAATGCTTCTAAGGCAATAGTATTGGTTGATCCTGTCGCAAGTCTTATGCCAGAAAAGTGTGCGGAGTTGGCAGCAAGGATGGAATCGGGCTCTCAGGTCAATAAGGGAATGTTATGGCGGGGGACGGGGGATGAGGGGAGTAGGGGAGACAGTCTAAGAGTGGGAGAGTAGGTTCCAGCGTCATTTAATTATAGCTCTTCTGGTCCGGATATATCAAATATGAATAAGGTAAACCTTAATAGACTCAATGTGGTGACTAATATGAATGAGGATATGTTAACTTTCAAGATTGGGGAATGCATTAAATTATTTGACAAGTCTGATAGCGATATAATTCTTGATGCGCTGAGGAAGCGAAAGTAGGTTGTGATAGCAAAGTCAAGGATTGAACAACGTGTAATTATATCGTTATATTTTCTTTGCTGGAATTGTAGGAGAGGGTTGAAAAATGGGGCCAAACAGATGTTAGTTAAATCTAACGTGCGAAAATGGAATTTACAATTTTTTGTTCTAGTTGAGATGAAGAGTGAGGGAGTCTCGAGTAATGTTATATGCAGATTTTAGGGATATAACGATTTTCTTTTCCATTGCATCCCGGCACAAGGATTATCAGGGGGTATAGTGATGTCATGGAACACGTCACTACTTCAAGGGTCCATTATTCAAGCTTCAGAAAGATGGTTGATCTTTTGTGTGAATGCAAGTCTTGTAATTAATGATGTTTGCCTGTACGGTCCGAACACCCCTAGTGAAAGAAATATCTTGTAGCAAGAATTAATTCCTATTATCCAGGGTCTTCAAAATGTGATCATGTATGGGGATTTCAATGAAGTTTTATCTATCTCAGAACGGTCGGGGGAGAGTTCTATGTCGGCAATGGAGCAATTTAGAGATTTTATGCCTGAATGTATTTTGCATGATCTATCATTGAATGGTAGAGAATATACATGGTTTAATTCCATTGCATATTCAAGGATTGATCGTGTGTTGGTAAATACTGATGTTCTTGATCTATGGCCATTTATGAATATTTTGACAATTGATTCAGTGTTATCAGATCATTTTCTGATTTTATTTAAATCCACCCAATGGAGAATTCGGGACCGAGACCTTTTCGGTCTCTAAATTATTAGTGGGATAATGCAAATTTTATGGATTTTGTTTGGGTGAAGTGGGATAGAATTAGTTTGAGATGGAGTGGAAGAGCACTCGATTTTATGTTATGTAGGCTAAGGGACTGCATCCAAACATGGCACAACACGAATTTTGGTGGTTTGGCGAGGAAGATTAAAATGTTGGAAGAGAAAGTTTTAGAGCTTACTTCAAGCGATAGAATTAGGCCACTAGATATGACGTATGGGTCAGACTTGCAAGTATAAAAAGCATTACTAATAGAATACATGCATAGTCTAGAGAAAATTAGCCACCAGCAATCACGTATGAATTGGACGATGAATGGAGACGACAATACGGCTTTTTTCCATAGAATGGCCTCAGCGAGAGCAAGAGTAAACCGTATATCACAGCCTGAGGTGGATGGGCATTTGATTTCTAATACTGAGACCATTATCTCACATGTTAGGAGTTTCTATATCGACCTCTTTTCGGAAAAAAAATGGAGTGTCGTTTTCACTATAAGGGTTGAACTTTCAAGAGTTGGGGAATGATGACAACATAGGGCGGATTGCACCGTTTTTCGAACAGGAAATTGAATTGGCTATTATGACATATGGTGAGAATACAGCACCAGGTCCGGATGGCTTCAATTTCTTCTTTTATAAACGCTTTTGGCCTGTGATGAAATAGGAAGTCCTGAGATTATTCAATGATCTCTATGCTTTTGATCTGCTCCCGAATTCAATCAAGTTGTCATATACGGTCCTCATCCCAAAGGTGCCCGGGTCATCTCAATTAAACAAATTTCAGACCAATAGCGTTACTTCATAGAATTTATAAACTAGTGGCAAAAGTTCTAGCAAATTGGCTCCAACCTTGCCTTTCAAAATTGATTTCGGAATGTCAATTTGCCTTTGTAAAAGGACGGAGTATTCATGAATGCTTCTTTGTTGCCTCTGAGGTGCTTCACTCGATTCATCAAAGCTGCCAACTATGCCTTATTTTAAAATTAGATTTTCATAAGGCAATCATTCAGTGGATTAGGCATACATTGATGCGGTCTTTACAAGGATGGGCTTTGAGGATAAGTGGATTAAGTGGATGGCAAACTATAGAAATAACTCAGTAACTTCAATTTTGATAAGTGGTTCTCCCACAGAAGAAATTCGGCTGAATATAGGTGTTAAATAAGAGGACCATATTTCACCTTTTATCTTTTCAATTGCCATTAAAGGTCTGAAGCAATTAATTAATGCGTGTGTTTAGGAAAATATTTTGTCGGGATTTTGGATTGACGGCTTGGAGGAGGATGTCTCGATTCTTCAGTTTGGAGATGACACAATATGCTTCTTACTGGCAGATGAGTCCATTTTACCCATTTTTATTCGCACGTTACTTTGCTTTGAATTAATTTTGATATTGCGTATTAATTTTAATAAAAGCTCCATACTTGGGGTTAATGTACTTGACTCGGTATTAAATTCTTGTGTAGAATATGTTGGATGCTAGGTGCAACATTTTTCGATATCATATTTGGGGGGGCACCTTTAAGTTATAGAAGAGTGCCGAAATCATATTGGAATCTGTTAATTGCAAAGTTTCATGGGCGATTAGCAATCTAGAAAGGCCAGCGCCTGTCTTATGGGGGGCGTGTGGTTTTGATAAAATCAGTATTGGCATCGCTTCCTATTTACTTATTGTCCTTATATAGATTAAAAAACTCGGTAAATTCTAAACTAGTTTAAATTATGAGAAACTTCCTATGAAAGGGGGATGCGAGTTCAAGGGGTGTATGTAAGGTTAGCTGGGACACGATTAATCTTCTGAAAGATCTAGAGGGCTTATATATTAGGGATTTTAATGTGGTGAATTGTAGTGTTTTGCTCAAATGGCTATGAAAATTAAGGTGTGTGGAGTCCTCATTATGGTAGAGTGTATGCGTGAGTCAATATGGTTGGCTAGCATGGAATGCATTGGAATTGGGTAACGTGGAAGCCTTATCTCATGTGTGGAAGGGTATTATGACGGTATGTGAAAAGAATAATGAACGATGGAATGTTTTGAAGTTGAATACTGCTATTGTGATTGGCGATGGAATAGGTAGTTCTTTTTGGCATGATAATTGGACTACAAACACCTCCTTAGCTGTGTTATTCCCTGATTTGTACATGTTATGTAATCGAAAAAATTGTAATGTAAGACAGGGATGTAACGTCTTATTTGGTACAGCTAGTTTTGCGAGACCTTTTTGGAAGAGAAACCTGCGATTATCTTTACAGGGAAATATGTGCTCAATTGAAGTCCTGGATAATTCAAGCTTGCCCTTATCTGTTCCCGTCTACGGAGGATAGAGAATTTAATGATGGGGAACCTGTATTTACAATCAATGTCGACAAGGTTCAGTGGGGTAACGAGGTTGACGGGTATTCGGCAAAAAAGTTTGGAAAGTCATATTATCACTCTCGTTTTGGGGCTCAAGGCAAGTTGGAGTTTATGTTGCTATGGAATTCCCGTCTTACTCCAAAGGTCCACTTCTTCAGTTGGATTTTAATTCATGAGAGAATGCCAACTAAAGAGCTTTTCTTACAAAGAGGATCTCTGAATATTATGGACTCCATGTGTCCTTTTTACGAAGAAATTGAGTCGATGGACCACGCGTTATTCCACTGTTTAGGGAGTTACAATATTTGGAGGCAGCTATTCGGCCTTCTTGGCATTAACCTCATGGTTCCGCGGAGAGGGATAGACTATTTGCGTTTGTGGAGATCTTTTTTAAGAGGGGACCGAGTTTAGAGTTCACAACATCTCTATGGTTCTTTGTTGCATGGTCTATTTGGAAGCGCCGTAACCGTTTTGTGTTTGATGAGATATTAAGCTCAGAAGACCGTATTTTTTCTTGCATTTACTATTGTTTTTTCGTGTTCAAATGTAAAAGTACGAATCTAGGATTTTTGGCATGTGATGTTGTGAACAATCCAAGCATTTTGCTTTCCCGTACTTGATGGGTGTTGTTCTCATCTTGAGACCAACACTTTTTATTAATAAAAGAGGGATGGATGTTTTGTAGGTTAGTGAATACACCAACCTAGTTGGGACGTCTGCCCCGAAATTTTCACCCATCCCAAACTTTTATCCTTTGGAGGGACACATTGTTCCTTAAGGGGTTTTTCAAAAAAAAAACTTTTTGGTACAATTACTCTTTAGGGCTTTTAGGAGTGACTCATATTTAGTGTTGTCTATTATATCCTACAAAGTATCAACTCCTCTTTAGTATTGAACAATGTATCCTCTTTAGTTTGTTTCCATACATGCTATATGCGTTCAACCTATAAATTTGGCTTCTAATTATTCATATGAATACAGTGGTTCAATGCATAATTACATATTTTCTTATTTAATCTATATGAAATGCATCTTCTTGAAATGGAATATATATCATTAACGGATTATCTTACCATATAAACTATATTGAATTTGTGTATAAATAGATGGTAGAACAACTATTAGAAAATCACACAATCAGCTCTCGAATACCAATAAAAGTAGTCAACTGAACAAAATTCTAAAGAGGAAATGAAGGCGATTGGTATTATGGTAATTGCAATGATGATAATGCCGAGTCAAGAGGCTGTGGCACATGAAATACAGTCTGAACATCCTAGCTCCGCCATTGGTATAGGTAAAAATACACTCTGTTGCAATAGTAATGCACAAAGTTGTTCATCAGATGAAGACTGCATTGACTTTTGTCCAGATTGCCATGGCGGATTTTGCAAACAAAAGAGTTTTTGTGACTGTCATTGTTGATTCTTATATTCTAGTTAACTAAACATTGTGTCATTGTGATAAACAAGTCTTTACTTAAACAATAAAAATCACAATAAAGTTTTTGCTATTTCGTAGTCATTTATTGTTATTTGTCTTCGCTAATTTTATTCACAATTTTATACTCTTTCAGAAATTATAATTTTTATTCATAAAACCAAATTAATATCTGAATTATGTGGTAGCTAAATGTGTCCATCGAAGCTTATGGTGTGGTGGTTTTTTATCTGAATTAAACCAAAGAATGATGTGGTGGTTTTTTATATGACAAAAGTATTCCACTACTATGGCCATATATCCTAAAATTGCGCCAACATTGACATGTAGCACTTACGGTTTAAAGGTGCTGCATACAGTTAGGATCCATCCATAATTACCTCGTGATGAAAACCAAAAAAATGTGTTTATCGAAGCTTATGCCTCAAGTTTACGCGCCTTGCACCGATTTGGGAAATTGAAAACTAGAAATGCCTTAGCATATGACCTTATTTCGTTGGGTGAGCAGAAAAAATAAAAATTAGTTCAATGAATATATGTTCCTTTCAAAAATAGTAGTTTCATATTAGGCCAACTCCCGAATTTGGTAAGAAAAACCTACTAACCCTGAACTTTTAATAGTTTCTGCTAACCATATGAACTTGGCAAAAATGCACCTCTTAGCCCCATAAACTTAAAAAAAAAATCAACTAACCTCATAATGATGACATGATAATGTGAAAGAAAAATAAGGAGAGTAAATTTTAAAAAATGGATATAATTGGTGTTAGACAATTAGTTAGTGGCATAAACTAACAAAATTTCTTTTAAAAAACCTTGACAAAACTTTTTTAAGTCACTCTAATTTTAATTCAACCAAAAACACCATCTTCTACAATGGATTTCAAAAAAACCTTGATAAAATTCATTTAAGTCCCTAAAACTTTTATTATATAAAGAATATAAACTTGGTGCAAGAAATTATTAGAAAATGTTTATGGATGGGCCCGAAAATGTGATTGTACGTTTCAAGTCCAGTTTTAAAAAATCAAAAACTCCCAAAAAATTATGAAATATCCAAAAAAATAAAGAACATAAATTTGGTGCAAGAATTTTTCAGAAAATGTTTATGGAATGGCCCGAAAATGTAAAAATACGTTTTGGAGCCCGGTTTCGTAAAAATAAAAAATTCTGAAAAGAATATTAAATATCAAAAAAATAAAGAAAATAAATTTGGTGCAAGAAATTTTTAGAAACTGTAAGGGCCCGAAAATGTAAAAGTACGTTCCGAGGCCCGGTTTCGTAAAAAATCAAAAAAATCCCAAAAACTTTTGAAATATCCGAAAGATAAAGAAAATGAATTTGGTGTAAGAAAATTTCACAAAATGTTAATTGTTGAATTGAATGCATTACTTGAATGGATCTTTGTTGGAGAAGACGAAATTATTGAAAAGAAAAAGTTTGCAGGGACTTAAATGACATTTTGGATTTTTTTGAAAATCTGAAAACATGTGCCACATGTCAAAATCTTATTAGTGTAATACACTCTCTAAAGTGAGGAGGTTAACAGGAACCACTGAAAGTTTAGAGAAGCAATAGACTTTTCGTGCAAAGGTTAAGGAGCTATCTATGTATTTGGCCTTCGTATTATTTAGAACTTATTTTATGATTGTATCCTATTGTTTTGTATATTTATTATGACCATATATTTCACGACCGAATGACTATTTGATAGAAATATGACAGAAAAAAGGTTTAGCACGTTCGAATCCCGAACTTCACAGTTTTAATCGAGTGCCCATAAATTTTAACTTGTTCCTAGTAGCCTTACCAGATTATCGTCAGTATCGCCACATGTCAACTTCTAGTTGGTTTGACTTTTCAAATATATATGCCATTCACCTAAATTTCTCTACACAATTGGAAGTTTACAAGTGACGTTCATACGCCTAGTGCACTTTTGCTAAGTTTAAGTTTCGAGGGTATGGGTAACATAATGGATCAGATCATGATCATTTGTAGTTGAGTTGAAGAATGTTTTTTATGAGAGCTAAATGAATTCTACTTAACTTTTTGAGAAATTGTCACTTTTGGCTCAATTTTCATAAATAATTTCTTCCAAAGTTTCACCTAATAACCTAAAAGCCACAATAAGTTTTCATAATAACTGTTATACGCCCTTACTAACTTTTACACGCTCATCATCAATAGCCCATGCGATTAGGTTGTTTTTTTTGGCTTATTTTGCATTTATCTCTCAAACCGTTCGTTTTTTCGACATGCCGCTTTAGAGTTTTTTGTTTGTCTCATTTTTATCTTCGAAACACCTTCCATTGTGATATACTTTTTCCAAAAATGTTTCCCGACCTGTTACAAATCTAATAAAATTTTGTTATAAATCTAATATATTTCTGTGAACAAACTTATAACAGATTAATAATATATATATATATATATATATATATATATATATATATATATATATATATATATCAGTTCAATGGGCATTACAAATACAAAGAGACTTATATTAGACTTATAACATCTATATATCAGATATATAGTAGATATATAACAATTCAATGAGCATTGCAAGTACAAAGAGACTTATATTAGAATTATAATAGAATTATATCAGAAATATATTAGATACGTATCTAATATAATTCTGATATAATTCTGATATATGACATATTTGTAGTAGATATTCATCCAAATCAGACTTATAACAGATTAATAATAGATATATATCAGTTCAATGGGCATTGCAAATACAAAGAGACATATATTAGACTTATAAGGGACTTCTATTAGACTTATAACATCATCTATATATCAGATATATAGTAGATATATAACAATTCAATGAGCATTGCAAGTACAAAGAGACTTATAATAGAATTTAACATAATTATATCAGAAATATATTAGATACGTATCTAATATAATTCTGATACAATTCAGTTATAATTCTGATACATGACAGATTTGTAGTAGATGTTCACCCAAATCAGATTTATAACAGATTTATAATAGATATATATCAGTTCAATGGGCATTGCAAATACGAAGAGACTTAAATTAGACTTGTAAGGGACTTATATTAGACTTATAACACATATATATTAGATATATAGTAGATATATAACAATTCAATGAGCATTGCAAATACAAAGAGACTTATAATAGAATTATAACAGAATTATATCAGAAATATATTAGATAAGTATCTGATATAATTCTATTATAATTCTAATATATGACAGATTTGTAGTAGATGATCATCCAAATCAGTGTTCAAATAAAAAAAATGCAGTAGAATTCCTATTCAATTGCTCAAAATCAATTCGAAATTGTTTTAGTGAGAAAAAATTGCAGATGGAACGAAAAATAACGATTATGTTTGATATATAACAGATATATATCAGAATTATATCAGAAATATATTAGATACATATCTGATATAATTCTGATATTTTTCTGATATATGACAGATTTTGTAGTAGATGTTCATCCAAATCAGTGTTGAAACAAAAAAAATGCAGCAGAATTCCTATAGAATAAGGATAATTTTAGGATAAGAAGTGTTTACAATGCATATTTATATGAAATTTGGAATTATCAATTATCAGATTTCATAATGACAACACACTTACAGCTTAAGGCGATCATTGTGCATTTCACATGTATGCTGAAATAATCGAAACAAATTGCTCAGCAAGAAAATAAAAACAGTGAAGGATTTCTTAGTAAATAGCACGCTTGGAGAAAGCTTTAACTTCAGAAAACAAAATGAAAGAAATTTCTTACTAGTTTACAACAAGTTCTAATTTCATCACTGCAAAATCCTATGATCTTACTAGAGCCATCAGAAAAGTTTGAGCTAAAACCATCCAAAATGCAACAGGCCATGATCAGATCCAATGAAAAAATGTTGAAACCTCAGAAATTTAAGATTCAATAAATGAATCGAAAGAATAGGAAAGGAAAACCCTAATGGTGCAGAAATAAGGGTGGAGAAGAAGAAAGCAGCAATGAAGGAATTGATGAAGGAAGAAGTAAGGTGGGAAGAGCGTATTATGGTTAATAAGTTTTCAAAATATTCTAAATAGGTTACAAGCATATTCTTGTAGCATTTTGGTTATTATTTTGCATAAGTTGGTGCATTTTGGTGTTTTTCCCTAACTTTTTCTGGTCTACAAAATGGGCTTTGGAAGGGCTTAGTTCATAGCGAAATTGTCACTTATGACTCATTAGTTCATAGGGAAATTGTCACTTATGACTCATTTGTCCAAAATAAATACCAAAATAACTCAACCATGAAATCATGTCTTTCTCAACCATGAAATCGTGTTTTTCCTGCCATTTTAAGTTTCATATATTACCTGCATACGCTCATTTCAAGTTTCATATCTTTCATGCGATTAGGAAAGGATTTTTTCTACTTTTTTTGGCTTATTTTGCATTTATCTCTCAAACCGTTCATTTTTTTTACATGCCGCTTTAGAGTTTTTTGTTCGTCTCATTTTTTCTTCGAAACGTCATCCATTGTGACATACTTTTTCCAATTTTTTTGACCTGTTACAAATCTAATATAATTCTATTATAAATATAATATATTTCTGTTAACAGACTTATAACAGATATATAATAGATATATATCAGTTTATTGCACATTGCAAATACAAAGAGACTTGTATTAGAATTATAACAAATATATATCAGATATTTTTCTGATATTTTTTTGTTATAATTCTAATGTATGGCAAATTTGTAGTATATGTATAACAGATTTGTAGTAGATATATAACACATGTATAACAGATACAAAAGAATATTCAAATCAGTGTTGAAACAAAAAAAATAGTACAAACAGATATATAGTAGATATAAAACAGTTCAATAAGCATTGCAAATATAAAGAGAATAATATTAGAATTATAACAGATATATATCATAAATATATCAGACATGTATCTGGTATTTTTCTGGTATTTTTCTGGTATATTTCTGGTATATGACAGATTTATAGTAGATGTATAACAAATTCGTAGTAGATATATAATAGATGTATAACAAATACAAAAGAACATCCAAATCAGTATTGAAATAAAAAAAACACAGCAGAAACGAACATATGTCAGAAATATATCAGATATATTTCTAATATATTTCTAATATATGTCTCGATGAAATTTTATGTGTTGTTCCCTTAGCCTAGGCAATATAGTTCATGAGAAAGATTAAATCTTGATTTTATATAGTATGCTGGTAAGTGAATTAGGTGTTGCAGGCTTGAAGGATGCTATGATTTATAATGGAAATTTTATAGCAAAACTGATCTGTGTCTAATCAGTTAAGTTAGTTGCAGATGTAGTTTTATCATGATTTGTACTTGAAATTTAAGTTCCGATGGCTAAAATTTCGGTTAGACTTTGTTCTCCGTACCCTTATTCCACGTATGGTTAAGAATAATGAATGTAAGAAGTGCGATAGTAGAAAAAAAGAAATGAAATTCAGAAAATAAAACAAGCGATGAAGTTAAGTGGAATTATTCAAAAGCAGATGAATCTGCTCGATGATGGGAAAAATTAGAGAGAAAAAATTGTGAAGCAGTGAGTAGGATATCAAGAGAGGTTTCAGCATTATCGGTGAAGTTACCCTTATTCGACAATGCAAAGGTATGTAACAGTAGCCCCAAATAGTATAAGTTGGGTATAGAGGAACTAAAAGAGTAGGTGTTAATGGACAAGGATTCCGCGATTGTGATTCCATATAATCAGTAATTTTCATTATATGAGGGTTGGGTTTATATGGAGAGGGTATTATGGTTAATAACTTTTCAAAATATTCTAAATAGGTTACAAGCATTTTCTTGTGGTAGTTAGGTAATTATTTTGCATAATTTGGTACATTTAGGTGTTTTTCCCTAGTTCATAACTGATAAACGACTAAAAGTTAGGGAAAACACATAAATGCACTAGTTTGGCAAAAATAATTTCATGTAAACTTTTATCAAATTATCAAAATATCTTAAAGTAAAATACCACAAAATTAATTACTTTTTATATCATTATTATACGATGTTCAATAATTAATGCATTTTCATATACCCTTATACAATGTTCATGTGTTTTGGGTGTTTATTTTTAATTTTTTTACTTATTTTGCATTTATCTCTCAAACCGTTCTTTTTTTTACATGTCGCTTTAGAGTTTTTTATTTGTCTCATTTCTATCTTCGAAATGCCATCCATTGTGATATATTTTTTCCAAAAAAAATTTCGACATGTTACAAACCTAATATATTTCTGTTACAAACCTAATATATATCTGTTATAGATCTATTATAAGTCTCTTTATATTTGAAATGCTCATTGAACTATTATATATCTACTATATATCTAATATATATTTGTTATAAACCTGATACAAATCTTCTATAAGTCTAATATAAACCTCTTTGTATTTTCAATGCTCATTGAATTGTTATCTACTATATATATATGATAAATATCTATTACAAACCTAATAAAAAATCTATTATAATTCTAATATAAGTCGCTTTGTATTGAAATGCTTATTGAATTGTTATATATCTACTATAAATCTGTTACAAATTTAACAAAAAATCTTTTTATAATTGTAGTACAAGTCTCTTTGTATATGCAATGCTCGTGAATTGTTATATATCTATCGATATATTTGATATATATCTATTACAAACCTAATAAAAATCTGTTATAATTCTAATATAAGTCTCTTTGTATATGCAATGCTCATTGAACTATTATATATATATATATATATATATATATATATATATATTATACAAACCTAATACAAATATGTTATAAGTCTAACATAAGTCTTATTGTATTTGCAATGCTCATTGAACTATTATATATCTCCTATATATCTTATATATATCTATTACAAACCTAATACAAATCTGTTATAAATCTAATATAAGTCTCTTTGTATTTTCAATGCTCATTGAACTGTTATATATCTACTATATATCTCATATATATCTATTACAAACCTAATAAAAATCTGTTAGAATTATAATATAAGTCTCTTTGTATTTGCAATGCTCATTGAACTGTTATATATCTGATATATATGTATTACAAACCTAATACAAATCTGTTATAAATCTAATATAAGTCCCTTTGTATTTGCAATGCTCATTAAACTGTTATGTGTGTGTGTGTGTTATAAGTCTAATATAAGTCCCTTATAAGTCTAATATAAGTCTCTTTGTATTTGAAATACACATTGAACTAATATATATCTATTATAAGTCTTGTATTAGATTTGTAATAGATATATATTAGGTTTGTAACAGAAATATATTATGTTTATAATAGGTCCAAAAAATTTTGGAAAAACTATATCATAATGGATGACGTTTCGAAGGTAAAAATGAGACGAACAAAAAACTCTAGAGCAGCATATCAAAAAAAAGAACGGTTTGAGAGATAAATGCAAAATAAGTCAAAATTTTTTTTAAAAAAACACTCAAAACACATGAACATTCATGAGCGTATAAAGGTAAAAAAGGAAACTTAAAAAGGTTAGAAAGATATGATTTCATGATTGGGTTGTTTTGGTATTTATTTTAGGTAAATGAGTCATATTGGACAATTTCCCTAATTTATATATACAAGGGGCTTTTACAAAAAGAACCTATTTCATAAAATAATTTTGGTCAAAATTATTGTACTTGCAAAATAATTCCAAACATCCCCATTAAGGTTCAGGTTTTTATTTTTTTAACCTGTTTTGCACCTATTTATCAAACCGTTTATTTTTTTAACACGTCGCTTCAGAGTTTTTTGTTCGTATCCTTTTATCTTTGAAATGACATCCATTATGACAAATTTTTTTCCAAATTTTTATGAACTGTCAGATATCCAACAGAATTTTAATAGAACTCCAATAGAACTCAGTAAGTGTAGAAGAACTTGGATTTAAAAAACTATATAAATTTTTAATAGATCAAAACTTCAAAATAGACTTTTAGGATCTACTCCAATTTAGTGTTGTATATTATAACCTACATGGTATCAACTCCTGTTTAGTATTGTATTACGTATCCTCTTTAGTTTGTATACATACCTACTATATACGTTAGAGTTTGAACCTAATATTAATATATGAGAGAAAATACAATTAATTCAGAAACTTGCCCTCAAGTGAGAGGTTCAATCCATAATTACATATTTTCTTATCGGAAATTGCCATTCATGACTCAATTTCCTAAAATAATTTATATCAAAGTTTGACCCAGTAACCTAAATTCCACAAAAAGTTTTGTTAATATCTGACATATTTCTGTTATAATTCTAATATATGACAGATTTTGTCATAGATGTATAACAAATTTGTAGTAGATATATAATAGATGTATAACAGATACAAAAGAACATCCAAATGAGTGTTGAAACAAAAAAAACTCAGCTGGAAACATATATATGAGATATATAGTAGATATATAACAGTTCAATGAGCATTGCAAATACAAAGAGACTTATATTAGAAGTATAACAAATATATATCATAAATATATTAGATATGTATCTGATATTTTTCTGATATATTTCTGTTATAATTCTAATATATGACAGATTTTGTAGTAGATGTATAACAAATTTGTGGTAGATACATAATAGATGTATAACATATACAAAAGAACATCCAAACCAGTGTTGAAACAAAAAAGCGCAGCAGAAACATATATATATATATATATATATATATATATATATATATATATATATATATATATATATATATATATATATATATATCAAATATATAGTAGATATATGGCAGTTAAATGAGCATTACAAATACAAAAAGTCTTATATTAGAATTATAACAGATATATATCAGAAATATATATGATATTTTTCTAATATATTTATGATATATGACTAATTCAAACAAAACATATACAAGTAAATATTAATCCGAATAGCATGTCAATAGCGCGTACTGCTAACAACTTAAAATCTTTCGATCGCAGAAACTACAGTAAAATGCGACTACAAATTACAATTCATGTTCTAGCTTTCAGATTCAAGCAAAGAAATACCAAACAGTTCGTTGAGTAAATTGCCACAAGAACTGGAAAATGCCTCAATTTATAGAGAAATCACAAAATCATGGAGATTGAAAATAAACTGAAAACCAAATCAGCACAACAAAAGAATTCACAATCATCAAATAAAAGATTAAAAAAGTGAATCAAGTATCTACCGTACAAGTACTCGAATATAATTGTGTGGATAGAGACAATGATAGAGATTAAACAAAGAGTGAGACATACACAATATAAACTTTGGTAGCCATTGAAGCCAGGAAAAGAAGCTTGAAAATGACGTAGTTTTTTTTTCTGTTTTGGTATTTAAGGAAATTGAACTTTAATAATTCGATTTAAAGATGATTATTCAAACATTTATATGGAGAACGTATTTTGGTTAATAAGTTTTCAAAATATTCCAAATAGGTTACAAGCATATTCTTATGGCATTTTGGTAATTATTTTGCACAAGTTGGTGCATTTAGGTGTTTTTCTCTTTTCTTATTTAAGCTATATAAAATGCATCTTGTTTAAATGGAATATATATTGTTAACAAGATTATCTTACCATATAAACAATATTGAATTTGTGTATAAATAGATGGTAGAATAGCTATTAGAAAATCAAAGCTCTAAAAAAAGCAATCAAGTAGTCAAATAATCAAATTCTAAAGAGAAAATGAAGGTGATTGGTATTATTGTGATTGCAATGATGATAGTGATGAGTCAAGAGGTTGTGGCACGCGAAATACAGTCCGAACATCATAGTTTTGCCATTGGTGATATAGGTACAAATACAATGTGTTGCAATAAAGATGGACCAAGTTGTTCATCAGATGAAGACTGCGTTGACTATTGTCAAGGTTGCGCAGGAGGCCGTGGCGGATTTTGCAAACATATTACTAGTAAGAATTATTGTCACTGTTATTGTTGATCTTATATTCTAGTTAACTAAACAATGTGTTTTTGTGATAAACATGTCCTTACTTATACACAAAAAATCACAGTAATGTTTTTGTTACCTTATAGCCATTTATTCTTATTTGTCTTTGCTAATTATATTAACAATTCAACACTCTTTTATAAATTATAATTTACATTAGAAATCCAAATTCATATTTGAACTTTGATGAAAAGTACTAACAATCATCAATACAATATATCATGTTAATTTTAATATAATCTTCAAGCAGGGGCTTTTGATTCGGGAAACTGCTGCCTTGTACTTCTACCTCTGTTATGCAAAACTGCTCAAATAAAATAGATCAGTCATTGGTATTAATCTTATTATATTTTCTATTTTCTGCTTCTCAATAAGAATCATATGTTTGTAAACTCTGCCTCCAAAAATTTCAATCCTATTTCCATTGAAATTAAATCTGTAATAATAATTAATGTGCTTTGAATATATCTAGATCATTATAAGAAAATTTGGTTACGGACAATTACCAGTGTAAATTTCTGGTTCAGAATTCTAGGATATATCCGTATTAGTGGTATAACACTATTCTCAACCAATAAAAGTGTCACGTAAACACTCATGATGGTGTGGTGGTTAATTTCTTATTCGAGAAAAGTATATATAGTATAAGCATATGTGTGAGCACGGGGCCTTTTGGTGACCCTCGGAACGATGATGACTTTTTGCTCTAACCTTTTACGGTCTAGTTGTTCCATTCTTTTAGAATCGAATCGCGTTTGACAAGTTCTTTGTTGACGAATTTGTGCCTTTGACCCCGATTAAGAATAATTAACTCGCGTTTAGTTGAACTTTTTCCCTTCCTCGCGCGCAGCAATTTGTTTCGCAATTTTCCATAAAATCCGAATATTTTCAGCAATTCTCGTTTATTTCGTTAGATTCTTGACTCTCCAAGCTTTCCGGAATGTCAATAATCGCCTTAATCGGATAACCATGGTGAAAGTTGTGAGCGTTTCGGGTCCAGCCCTTGCCGGGCCCCTTCCCCTCTCCCCGCCGGTGCCCCAGCTCCGGCGATGGCAGCCAGCGCCATTGCCAGAATGCGGGGCCTCGTGGTCCACGCGCCGGGCCGCGTGGCTTATGCACGCTGCCTAGATTGGGCCGCGTCATGTGACGCGGTCTTGGCCTGACCGCGTCATCGACGCGGCCTTCGCGCGGGGAGTCCCTGTTCCTGCGTTTTTCGAGTTTTTCTTGGCCCCCAAGTCAGGTTTTCGTGATTTTTCCATCAAATTCCAATATTTGGAAGATTAATTGTGAGAGTTTGCACTTGAGAAAGTCTATAAAAACCCATTAAATTTAGATTTCAAGGACTTTTTGGCTGAAATTATGAAAAATTCTGGTTTTATAGGTTAAGCAAATTTACGAGGAATAAGCTTCATCAAGTGGTGGAAATCCAATCATTTGAATTTCCTAAGCATCAGTAGGCTTGATTCTTTAGGTAAATCAACTAAAATTAATTAGAAATTTTAGGTAAAACTGATTTAAATAGGATTTAAGGACTTTTTCCTTACAAATAACTAAATCCCTTGCTAAGTTGGTCACTGTTTCATCGGGTTTCATCACAAATTCGTCACAACGCTTGCCAAGCGTCCGGTTCGAGTCTCGAGAGTGGATTCACGACCTTTAGGTAACTTTCTGAGGGCCAATCTATTTTATTTAGTTATTTATTGCTTTTGTTGTGTTTTTGGTTGATTTTCTGGGCATTTGGCCTCTTTTCTTCGTCTATTTGTGATTTTTCGGCGAGACTCCGGCTGACTGCTCCAGGCGAACATCAGGCCGCCTGAGCGACATGGTAGTCGGCCTACCACTTCGCTCAGTCGGCCTACATATCGTTCAAGCGGCCAATCGTTGTTTCACCGGATTTTCTGGGTTCTTTCCCCTAAACTGAAAAACCAAAATTATTTTAGCATTTTAAGCTTGAATCTACTGCAATAATGTGGGAAACGACTTGAAGTGTCAGTAATCCTGGGTTTGGGCACAAAAATGCCGATTCTAGCTTGTTTAGACACTTTTTCCGACATACCACTTCAGTGAGGCGAAAGCCGACTGAGTGTCATCTAGGCCACCTCGCTGAGTCAGCCTACCATGTCACTGAGTTGGCCTACCACCTCACTGAGTCGGCCTACTGGTAAAAAATGTCCATGGTTCCTATTTGTGTTATTTTGTGTTTTTGACTCTGTTTTGTCGTTTTAATACGTTTTCAGCCCCGATTTTCACCCGAAAAATTTCTAAAAATCATAAGTAATATGGAATTAATTTATTTAAATTTTAAGCTACTGGAATTTAATTTATTTGTTATTTAATGGCTTAAAAATGGATTTTTCACCTAATAAATCTAAATAAATCATTTTCCAACAATTTAAAATCCCAAAATACTTTCTGGAATTTTCTTCACATATTTTAGGCTGTTTAGTTTGTTAAATTAATTTTTAGGTTGTTTAGATGCTTATTTAAATACCAAAAATTGTGTTTGATCCCGAAAAATCCAAAAATATGCTTTCCCCTTATTGTGTGTTTATTTTCCACCATTTATTTATTTGTGCTTTGTCTATTATTATTTGCATTATATCTTTTGCCCCATTTGAAGCGGGTCCGAGTCGGTAAGCTCAGTTAAAATCCGATTTTGCCCGTTTATTTATTTATCGCTTTATTTATTTTCTCGCAATAGAAAAATGTATAGGTATTTGTAAAACCTTGTAATAATTATTTTATTTGCTTTATTTACGGCTTTTCGAGTGAAGTATGGCATATAAATCGAAAACTCCAAACTATAATCGGATTTAAATCACATAAGAACCGAAGTCGCATTTATTAATATAAATGGCTTGATTTAAAAATGAAAAGTAAGCAACATCATCCGAACTTGGAATCTCTGTTTTAAGGTACAGTCTAACCACACGGTGGGAATATCGTACCCAAATTCCCGGTGGACCTTAACCGGATTGCGACTCTATCTTAAAATACGGGATTTCAACTCTCCTATCCCTTAACACATAAATTGAACTAGAAATCAACAACAACGTCATTTTCCATTATTGTTTTCAACATGCCCGAAATAAGGATCATCCCTAAGCACGCTTCACAATGCTCGTTGTTTTTCCTTCCCCCCCCCCCCCGGCAAATGGATCTCACACGAACCTTGCGGGCGGGGAATAGGTCGCTAGCTCATAGTGGTGACTCTGCTGGGGATTTCCTTTTAACTTAAAATTTGGGAATTCGCCTTCATTTTCAAACTTTGGTTCAAGGATTTTGATGATGTGCCTAAATCGTTTTTTAAATCAACGATTTATTTCTTATGCCCTTTGAATCCACCACTTAGTTAGATTCTAAGTTTTAAGGTGCCATTATTTTCACCCCCGTGAAGCTCACTTGTATACCTCATGCCCGCCAAGAATTAGGGATATTTGTGGGTGGAACACTCGTTTCAACCAATGTGTAATTCCCACGGTCGCACTCATATGAGGAGTGGTTGAGTTACCCGGAATCAAGGTAAACGAGACCCTTTTAAAGTGTTGTTCCATGACACCAGCAGTTTAAGACTATGAACTACGATAAATATAGCCATAGCAACCTCCCTTTAGGCTCACCGGAATAATCTAGATTTAGGTCGCATACTCTCTTGCCATTTTCTGGCGCTAGAGTTAACTCCAGACTACAAATTGGCATTGTGCGGGAGTCATAAGGTTGGAAGAGGTTTATTTGCTTTCGTGTGCTACTTGTGTTGTGCTCATTCATGCAAAGTTCATGTATAGGCTGCCTATGGCCGACCTTTATTTTCTATTTTCGCTTACCTCCACTCTCCCCTCACTTGAAGGGGGAATTTAACAAAATGCCTAAGATCGTTTGAGTCCCAACGACCCATACATAGTTCGCTAGGCATAGCAAGGAATTTGTATGTCTCTTGTATTTTGCGGTTAAGCTTCGCATAATAAGCTCTTCTGCCCTCTACCTCTCTAAACCACCCTCGATATATATGGCATTCATCACTTGAATTATTATATAATCATTCATTTCATCCATGGTTTGATTTGGGCTGATCATCTTCCTATTTCTCAATTAGATCCATACGTCCCCGTCACTGCAGTCCTCTCTGGTTATTTCTAGATCACCGTTTAATTCGTCGGCCAATAAGTTCAGTATTAGAATTTGCTCTTTCAACCATGTTTGATCCATATTTGAATGATGCACCTCATAAGAGCACTCCTTCCCCTTCTCCCTCTCCCTCTCATCGGAGTCAAGGTCAAGGGCAGTATCAGTTGGGTTCTGAATTGGCCAATGTTGTGGCTATATTCCTGTAATCGGATATGTTTTGAGCCACTATTTAAGAGCAAGTTAGATCGGCCCTTAGAGAGGAAAGAGAGTCTTAGAGTCCAGCGGGGCCTATAATTCAAGCTCAAGGAGAGATCGTTCAGAGTATTGCTAGTCAGTCTCTACTGGTTCAAAATCAGTTTCCAGTACCATCACTCCCCCTTGTTTGTCTTATCCAGCAAAGCCCATTTTAGTTTGGTCAGAGTTCCTCTCAGTCGCCCTTATCATTTGCTCCACCAACCTTTGGTTTTCCTCCCCGTATACCTTCGAGGCCCATTCTAGCTTTCTCAGAGGGTTTTACCCCGTAAACGGTTATTCTATCCAGTAGTTTCATCATCTTATCAACACCGTCAATGCCGTTTCCACCATCTCCCCCTAATTTTGTAGTTACCCCACACGAAACTACTTACCCCCGGAATCCTTTTGCTCGACCCCAGATTGAAACCCCAACTCCTCTGCCATTTTAGTTTGGATCATCTTCCGCGCCCCATGACTAGGTCACACAGCCTCCGGGCATAACACCCAAAATGGCATCTTTCTTCAAGCAATTTCTAGATAGGGGCGAGGATAAGGAAGATGTGAGAGATGATGATTGGGTGCCCTAGAATTTTTCTATCCCCTGTATGGAAGCTTATCCAGGTGAGGGACCTCTCAAGTCCCACATAATGATGTATGAGTGGATCATGTGAGTCCAAAAGATTGGGGATAAAGTTATGTCTAAGTTATTCTCGTGTACCCTTTCAGGACCTACTCTCGAGTGGCATAATACTCTCTTAGAGTCCACAATCATGGATTGGAAACTCCTATCTAAAGCTTTGATTGCCCATTATAGATTTAATTCTATAATGGAGACTACCATTCAGCATCTTGAGGCAGTCAAGTAAAAGCCAGGTGAATCCTTCTAGTCATATTTCAACAGATGGATGGACATTCAAGTTCTCTTAAAGCAAAAGCTCATCCTAAAAGAAATGATCCCAAAGTTGCTTGACGGGGCTCTCTCGATGCTCTAAAAAGAAATGAAGACCGACTCTTTCGAGTCCTATCAGAAAGTTTTTGAAAAAGCTGAAAAAATCGAGCGCCGGAAGGAGAAAGATCAGGCTAACAAGTTGAGTGGGAATCGACCATGGTTTAAAAAGAATGAATCAAGTGAAATTGCACCAGCTCCTGCTAAGGGTAAGTTGCTTGTGGTGCAAACCGTGGCTCAAGAAGAAGTATCAGTAGTTCAAGTCTCTCCCCCTTCTCGGCAGCCATTTATGTCCCTATAAAAGTTGCCCCTAGGGGTTATTTTTGCTAACATATATGAAGCGGGTCAGTTGAAGCCTCTATGCTATGTCCAGGCTCCTTGATTGCATAAAAAGGGAAATTTCTACAAGTTTTATGTGCAAAAGGGCATCAAACTGATCAATATAAGGCTCTCACCACCACTATCACTCGTATGGTCAAAGAAGGAAAAATGGCTAAGTCGGCCAGGAAGCTGAGCACTATGGAAAACCCTTTGCCTAATTTTAGGGGCAACGTCTCTGTGATCACTTCTGGCATTAATGAAGAGTATGTTTTGGAAATGTTATCTAAAGAATTCCTAATGGTTATCGGCTCTGGTCCCCCTTTGAGCTGTGTCTTTGATATGATCTCACAGTCCAATCCTGTGGTAAGCTCCATGGAAATTGAAGAAATGGGGCAAGAAGAGAAGACCAAAGCCGAAGATGTGGAAATAGTCAAAACGGCGCTGTTCAGTGTTGATGAATATATTCTGAAAGGAGAGTATTCTGATGAAGAGTTTCAGGCTTTCAATGTGGATGTGGATAAGAATGAGCTTCGGGATTCATCATTAGTATATGAGGAACCACCGTATCCGTTTGAAACCCCAGCCATAAAAAATGTATCGATTGATGGAATTCTCCATGTCACCCACAGCGGTTGAGTGTACCAGCCTAAGGACAACCATCTCCAAATCAAGAATAATCCAATCTTCACCCTCATTAAGAATGTAGCTAAGCCGGTTGCACCGTCTCCTCAGGTCGAAGCGAGTCCTAATATTGATCCTCTAATTACTCAGTTGAAGATGACTTAAGCCCATTTCAGCATTTGGCAATTAGTTCTTGGTTCTGATGTTACCATCAGGCTTTGATTAAGAGGTTTCTGGAGATTGAAGCGAAGCCTGCTACTTCTATTGTTGAGATGTGCAACATGATAGGGGAAGGAATACCGCTCCCTAGATAGGATGATCCGATAATGTTCTCTAATCAAGACCTTCCACTTGAGGGGTGCAGTCATAACTGAGCCTTGTTTATCCGTGCCTAGGTCCTCGACAGAATTATTCCATGCATTATGGTTGATGATGGTTCCTCCCTGAATCTTTGCCCTTTGAAAGTCCTCCCTCATTTGGGTCTAACCGAGGAAATGCTTGAGAAATCCAACACTGTCATCTGAGCCTGTGATGATTTAAAGAGGGATGTGATTGGGGTTTTCGAAGCTGAAGTGACTACAGGGGAAATTTTTACTAAGGTTCAGTTTACCGTCATCGATATTTCCATCGCCTATTCCTTGCTCCTAGGCCGACCCTAGCTTCATTCCGTGGGAGCGGTCTCATTGACACTCCATTAAAAGATCAAAGCCGTGGGGAAGATGGAAATATTAAGGCAATTGAAGCTGATCATGCCTCGGTTATGGCCATTATGAAAGCCAAGGAGGAGTCCGAATTTTGAATGGCTGTTATCAGTAATGAGAAACCTAATGGCTATGAGCGCTACTCGTTTGTAGCGAGGAAGTTGATGAAGAAGCATAGCCATAAGCCAGGTCATTGTTTAGGCAAGTGCTTTAGGGGAATTATTGATCATGTCCCGCTCAAAAAGCACCCTAAGCGAGCTGGTTTTTGGTATACTCCAAAGAAGATTTACAGGCATGTTCATCCGTTCTACTGCAACAAAGTAACTGTTTATAAGGTTCAAGGGAATGGTGTCTACAAAGGAGAATCTGAGCCTATTGAGCATGGTGGTCAAGTCTGGCCGAGTTTTGAGATCCTGAAGGATGTGTATGTGATGTAGTTGAGAGGGCATTAACCTACTTGGAGAAGGTTGATTGTCAATATGGGTGAATTTTCAAGTTTTGGATTTTGTTGAATTCTTGCCTTATTTTCATAAAAATCAGTCCAGTGACAATTATCCACCACTATGCGGTGAGCTACGTCATTTTATGGCCAAATAATGTCGTTTAGGCCCTCAATTTTATGTTTTTCAGTTTTAGGGACTAAATTGCATTTTTTTAAAACTTTGTGTGCTTATTTTTTTGTTTTGCCGTTTTGCACATGGCTGCCCTAGACTATAAATAAGCTTGTAACACCTTCAATTGGCAGTTTTTGCCGTCATCAGAATTCAGATTACAACTTTTACAATTTCTCTTAGTTTTTTGCAATTTCTGAGAGTTTTGTGAAGAGTCGATCGTTGTTGATTTTGCGATTTCTTCAATTTTCGACTATAAACCAAATTTGTTGATATGCTGCTGCATCAGTTTAGTACAAGGAGAGAGCGAAGTGTTGCTGAGATTGCAGAAGAGGAGGAGACCCAACGAATTGCTGCGATTGTTGACCGTCAATTGGAAATAAGGTTTAATGATCTCATTAGTCAGTTGAGAGATCAATTAACCGATCAGTTTAGGGATGTGTTGAATGAAGAAGAACACAATCAAAATTTTAGGAGGAACGGTCCGAATCCAAACCGCGATAGTGATGATGAATCTGAAAACACTCGTGGTGAGCGTAATCAGAATCGAGAAATGGAGGATAGGCGTTAGGAAGCGGGAATCCGAACGGACGTCCCAAAATTCCGAGGGACCCTTCAACCAGAAGAGTTCCTTGATTAGCTAGCTGCAGTAGAGGAGATCTTTGAATTTAAGGGAGTTCCAGAAGATAGGTAGGTGTCTCTAGTGGCAACTAGATTGCGAGATTGGGCGATGGCATGGTGGCAACAATTGAAAAATACTAGAGCGCGAATGGAAAAATCAAAAATTATTACTTAGGAGAAAATGAAGAAGCAATTGAGGGCGAATTTTCTTCCTCATAACTTTCAGCGCTTGATGTACCAACGGCTGCAGAATTTGAAGCAGGTAATCGATCTGTCGATGATTACACTACGGAGTTTTATCAACTTGTGGCAAGGAATGATCTCTTTGAGTCAGAGAAGCAATTGGTGTCGAGGTTTATTGGAGGGCTCCGAGAACAAATCCGAGATGCGATTAATCATTTTGATCCTCTCACAGTTTCAGAAGCACATCAGAGGGCATTGAGGATGGAGAGAAGGGGTCAAACTTTTGCTGGAAGTTTTTTCAGAGGTAGCGGAGGCGGAAGTAGTGGTGGAGTGAATGTTGGGGCTAGTAACTCTCCTGGTGGTAGCGGCACTATAACTAATAGGGCAACCATCCAAGCTATAAATTCTTCAGTAGCTCAGGGTCATAGCATTATCAAGTGTTTTAAATGTGGAGAGACAGGTCATAGGCAATTTGAGTGTAAGGCAGTAAGAAAGCAAGCTATGGTTGTAGAGTCTGGAGTTTCAGATGATTTTCATGTTGACGAAGAGGGGCGTGATGTTGAGGAAGAGGTGGATGAGGAGATAATTGTTAAAGGAGACGTGGGTACCACACTTGTGGTTAGGCGATCTTGCCTTACCCCTCGCACTAGTGAGGAACAGTGGTTGAGGAATAACATATTCCAGTCCACTTGTACTATCAAGGGTAAGGTCTGTAAGTTCATGATCGATACTGGCAGTTGTGAGAATATTATCTCTTTAGTGGCAGTCAAAAAATTAGAGTTAGCAACGGAGAAACATCCCAATCCTTATAAACTAGCTTGGTTAAAGCCTGGCGGGGAAGTTATAGTGAATAAGAGAGCGCTAGTGCCCTTCTCTATAGGGGAGAAGTATAAGGATGAGTTGTGTTGTGATGTAGTTGATATGGATGCTTGCTTGTTGGGGAGACCATGGCAGTATGATAGGGGAGTTAACCACGATGGGGTTGCTAATTCTTATAGCTTCCTATTTGAGGGTAAAAAGATAATTTTACTCCTAAAAAAAGAGGAGAGAAAGAGCGGGATTAATATGTTGACGTGTAGGCAGTTTGAGGAGGAGCTGAAGCAAACTGATGTAGTATATGTGGTGTTGGGTAGTGTAATGAGTGAGACGACTGATGAGGTTCCCGAATCAGTCAAACCGTTGTTGAATGAGTTTCGAGATGTCTTTCCAGCAGATTTACCAAACGAGTTGCCACCTATGCGGGATATTCAACATCAGATTGATCTTGTGCCTGGAGCTGTTTTGCCAAACAAACCTCATTATCGTATGAGTCCGTTAAAACATGAGGAGTTGTGGAGACAGGTTGAAGAATTGATAGCTAAGGGATATGTTAGAGAGAGCTTGAGTCCTTGTGCAGTGCCAGCCTTACTTATTCTAAAGAAGGATGGTACTTGGAGAATGTGCATAGACAGCAGAGCTATTAATAAAATCACAGTTAGGTATCGCTTTCCTATTCCTCGCTTGGATGATCTATTAGACCAACTTAGTGGAGCTGCGGTGATCAATAAACTTGATTTAAAAAGTGGATACCATCAGATTCGTATTAAACCCGGGGATGAGTGAAAAATAGCTTTTAAGACTAGGGAGGGGTTATATGAATGGTTAGTTATGCCGTTTGGATTGTCCAATGCCCCTAGTACTTTTATGCGGATTATGAATCAGGTTTTGAGACCCTTCATAGGTCATTGTGTTGTTATGTATTTTGATGATATCTTGATTTATGGTGCTGACCATGATTTGCATTTGAGGCATTTAAGCGAAATGCTTGCTGTTTTGAGGGAGAAGATGTATGCTGCTGTTAAGAGATGTTTTTTTATGACCCCTAGCGTGCTTTTTCTGGGTTATAAAATTTCAATTGTGGGATTGATGGTAGATGAGACAAAAGTAGAGGCAGTTCATACATGGCCAAGGCCCCGTTCGATTACTGATGTTCGTAGTTTTCACGGGTTGGCATCTTTTTATTGAAGATTCATTCCCCATTTCAGTAGCATCATGGATCCTATTACAGATTGTACGAAGAAAAATGGACAGTTTGAGTGGTCAGATGAGGCAAAAAAGGCTTTCCAGGAGATCAAATTTCGGTTGACATCAGCGCCAATACTTATTCTACCAGATTTTCAGCAACCTTTTGAGTTACATTGTGATGCCTCCAAAATAGGAGTGGGAGCAGTTTTGAGCCAGAATGGGAGACCAGTAGCTTACTTCAGTGAAAAGCTCTTAGGAGCAAAAGTGAGATATAGTACTTATGATGTGGAATTTTATGTTGTTGTGCAGACTGTGAAGCATTGGCGCCATTATTTGTTTCAAAGGGAATTTGTATTGTATACCGATCATGAGGCCTTGAAGCATTTGCATGGACAAGATAAAGTCTCTGCCCGACATGCCTCGTGGGTTGCTTTCCTTCAGCAATTCAATTTTGTTGTTAAACATAAAGCTGGTGTTATAAACAAAGTGGCAAATGCACTTAGTAGAAGGCACAACTTGATGAATCGGTTGTCTGTGGAGGTACATGGCTTTGAAAATATATGTGATCTTTATTCTACTGACCCATATTTTGCTATTGTATTGAGGCGCATTGAGACAGGGGAGAAGACAGAGTTTGCACTATCAGATGGGTTTCTTTTCAGAGGGAACCAATTATGCATATCGGATTGTAGTTTGTGGCTTCTTATCATTCAGGAATTACATAGGGAAGGTCACGTTGGTCGAGATAGGACACTACAATTGGTGTAGACTTCTTACTTTTGGCCAACACTTTGAAAAGAGGTTGATAGATTCGTACAACGTTGTCGAATTTACCAAGTGTCCAAAGGAGCAGCTACTAATGCAAGCTTGTACATGCCACTTCCGGTTCCTTCAGGCCCTTGGGAGGATGTCAATATGGATTTTGTTCTTGGGTTACCTCGTACACAATGGGGAAATGATTCAATTTTTGTGGTTGTAGACCATTTTCCTAAGCTGGTGCATTTCATCCTATGCAAGAAGACAGCAGATGCTGTTAAGGTTATGCAGTTGTATTTTCGGGAGGTTTACAAACTTCATGGTTTGCCAAAATCTATTATGTTAGATAGAGACATGCATTTTCTTAGTCACTTTTGGCGCACATTATGGAAGATGGTAAACACTCGGCTGAACTTTAGTAGTGCATATCACCCACAAACAGATGGGGAAACGGAGGTAGTCAACCGTTCGTTAGATAACCTGCTTCGTAGTTTAGTCGGTGAAAATTTGAAGAGTTGGGATTTAAAGTTAAGTCAGGCTGAATTTACGCACAACCATGCGATGAACCGCAGCACCGGTTATAGTCCTTTTGCAATTATCTATTCAGCATTGCCTCGTGGTCCCTTGGATCTCTTATCCCTTCCAACCAAGGGTCGTCAAAACAGCACCGTCGAGTCCTTTGTGGAGAGTTTGAAAGGTGTTCATGATGCTGTGCGAGAGAACTTGTAGCATTCCAATGCCAAGTATAAGGAAACTGCTAATAAGAAACGTCGGCATGTGGAGTTCGAAGTAGGGGATTTTGTTTGGGTTTTTCTTACTAAAGATCGGTTCTCGATAGGGGATTATAACAAACTGTCTGCAAAGAAGATCGATCCGGTGGAGATTATTGAGAAAATCAATCCTAATGCCTATCGATTATAACCGCCTAGTCATATTCACACTTCTGACGTGTTCAATGTTAAGCATCTTGTGCCGTACTCTGGGGATTCTTCTGATAATGACAATTCGAGGGTGAATTCTGTCCACCCCAGAGAGAATGATGTAGTAGAGAGGGCATTAACCTACTTGGAGAAGGTTGATCTTCAATATGGGTGAATTTTCAAGTTTTAGATTTTGTTGAATTCTTGCCTTATTTTCATCAAAATCGGTCCCGTGAATAATAGTCACTGCCATGCAGTGTGCTACGTCGCTTTTTGGCCAAATAATGTCGTTTAGGCCCTCAATTTTATGTTTTTCAGTTTTAGGGACTAAATTGCATTTTCTTAAAACTTTGTGTGCTTATTGACAAAGGGGAGAGCCCGATTGAGCCGACATCTGTTGTTGCATCCGATGAGGAAGACAAGGGGTAGCTGTTTTCTGATTCAGATGAAGAGAACCCTATGGACCCAAAAAATGAAGATGTAGTGGCTGCTATATCTAAGGCCATATCTGTTCTGCTTAAGAAGAAGTGGAAGAAGAATGATGAAGCCAATCATCTGGTCGAAGCTGTGAAGAAGCTCGCCCGATCTCTTGCTACTGAAGAAGGTATATTGTCCGTCGACTAAGTGAAAACCGTGGATCACGATCTGGATGACCTGCTTATGGAACCTACCAAGATTGTCAACTCCGCTGATGCCGCTGCTCAAGACCCTCAGCCTGTGGAGGATGACTCTATCTATGATGATGTAACTTTTAATATTTCCAGTGTTTTGCATTTATTTATCAAACCGTTAATTTTTTCAACATGTCGCTTTAGAGTTTTTTGTTCGTATCCTTTTATCTTTGAAATGACATCCATTATGATAAAAAAATTTTCCAAATTTTTATGAACTGTCAGATATCCAATAGATTTTTAAAAGAAGTCCAATAGAACTCAGTAAGTGTAGAAGTACTTGGATTTAAAAAACTATATGGATTTTTAAGAGATCAAAACTTTAAAATAGACTTTTAGGATCGACTCCAATTTAGTGTTGTATATTATAACTTACATAGTATCAACTTTGAACCTAATATTAATATATGAGAGAAAATACAATTAATTCAGAAACTTGCCCTCAGGTGAGAGGTTCGATCCATAATTATATATTTTCTTATGCGAAATTGCCACTTATGACCCAATTTCCCAAAATAATTTATATCAAAGATTGACCTAGTAACCTAAATCCCACAAAAAGTTTTGTTAATAACTTCTATACGCTCTTACCAGCCGCCCATGCAATTAGGTTGGATTTTTTTAATTTTTTTTGGCTTATTTTGCATTTATCTCTCAAACCGTTCATTTTTTTGACATGCCACTTTAGAGTTTTTTGTTCATCTCATTTATATCTTTGAAACGCCATCCATTGCGATATACTTTTTCCAAATTTTTTTTCGACCTGTTACAAATCTAATATAATTCTGTTATAAATCTAATATATTTCTGTTAACATATTTATAACAGATTGATAATAGATATATATCAGTTCAATGGGCATTACAAATACAAAGAAAATTAATTATACTTATAAGGGACTTATATTAGAGTTATAACATACTTATATATATAACAGTTCAATGTGCACTGCAAATACAAAGAGACTTACTTATATTAGAATTATAATAGAAAAATATCAGAAAAATATCAGATATATATCTGACATATTTCTGTTATAATTCTAATAAAAGACAGATTTTGTCGTAGATGTATAACAAATTTGTAGTAGATATATAATAGATGTATAACAGATACAAAAGAACATCCAAATGAGTGTTGAAACAAAAAAAAACTCAGCTGGAAACATATATATCAGATATATAGTAGATATATAACAGTTCAATGAGCATTGCAAATACAAAGAGACTTATATTAGCAGTATAACAAATATATATCATAAATATATTAGATATGTATCTGATATTTTTCTGATATATTTTTGTTATAATTCTAATATATGATAAATTTTGTAGTAGATGTATAACAGATTTATAGTAGATACATAATAGATGTATAACATATACAAAAGAACATCCAAATCAGTGTTGAAACAAAAAAACGCAGCAGAAACATATATATATATATATATATATATATATATATATATATATATATATATATATATATATATATATATATAACAGTTCAATGAGCATTACAAATACAAAAAGTCTTATATTTGAATTATAACAGATATATCAGAACTATATATAATATTTTTCTAATATATTTATGATATATGACTAATTCAACCAAAACTTATACAAGCAAATATTAATCCGAATAGCATGTCAATAGTGCGTACTGTTAACAACTTAAAATATTTCGATCGCAGAAACTACAGTAAAATGCGACTACAAATTACAATTCATGTTCTAGCTTTCAGATTCAAGCAAAGAAATACCAAATAGTTCGTTGAGTAAATTGCCACAAGAACTGGGAAACGCCTCAATTTATAGAAAAATCACAAAATCATGGAGATCGAAAATAAACTGAAAACCAAATCAGCACAACAAAAGAATTCACAATCATCAAATAAAAGATTAAAAAAGCGAATCTACGTACAAGTACTCGAATATAATTGTGTGCATAGAGACAATGATAGAGATTAAACAAAGAGAGAGACATACACAATATAAACTTTGGTAGCCATTGAAGCTAGGAAAAGAAGCTCGAAAACGATGTAGTTTTTTTCAGTTTTGGTATTTGAGGAAATTGAAGGTTAATAATTCGATTTAAAGATGATTATTCAAACATTTCTATGGAGAGCGTATTTTGGTTCATAAGTTTTCAAAATATTCCACATAGGCTACAAGCATATTCTTATAGCATTTTGGTTATTATTTTGCACAAATTTGTGCATTTAGGTGTTTTTCCCTTTTCTTATTTAAGCTATATAAAATGCATCTTGTTTAAATGGAATATATATTGTTAACAAGATTATCTTACCATATAAACAATATTGAATTTGTGTATAAATAGATGGTAGAATAGCTATTAGAAAATCAAAGTTCTAAAAAAAGCAATAAAGTAGTCAAATTAACAAAATTCTAAAGAGAAAATGAAGGTGATTGGTATTATTGTGATTGCAATGATGATAATAATGAGTCAAGAGGTTGTCGCATGTGAAATACAGTCTGAACATCATAGTTTTGCCATTGGTGATATAGGTACAAATACAATGTGTTGCAATATAGATGGACCAAGTTGTTCATCAGATGAAGACTGCGTTGACTATTGTCAAGGTTGCGCAAGAGGCCGTGGCGGATTTTGCAAACATATTACTAATAAGAATTATTATCACTGTTATTGTTGATCTTATATTCTAGTTAACTAAACAATGTGTTTTTGTGATAAACATGTCCTTATACACACAAAAATCACAGTAATGTTTTTGTTACCTTATAGCCATTTATTCTTATTTGTCTTTGCTAATTTTATTAACAATTCAACACTCTTTTATAAATTATAATTTACATTAGAAATCCAAATTCATATTTGAACTTTGATGAAAAGTACTAACAATCATCAATACAATATATCAAGTTAATTTTAATATAATCTTCAAGCAGTAGCTTTTGATTGTGGGAAACTGCTGCCTTGTATCTGTTATGCAAAACTGCTCAAATAAAATAGATCAGTCATTGGTATTAATCTTACTATATTTTCTATTTTCTGCTTCTCAATAAGAATCGTTTGTTTGTAAACTCTGCCTCCAAAAATTTCAATCCTATTTCCACTGAAATTAAATCTGTAATAATAATTAATGTGCTTTGAATATATCTAAATCAATACAAGAAAATTTGGTTACGGACAGTTACCAGTGTAAATTTCTGGTTCAGAATTCTAGGATATGTCCGTATTAGTGGAATAACACTATTCTCAACCAATAAAAGTGTCACGTAAACACTCATGATGGTGTGGTGGTTAATTTCTTATTGGAGAAAAGTATATATAGTACAAGCATGTGTGTGAGCACGGGTTTTTCGGTGACCTTCGGAACGATGATGAGTTTTTGCTCTAACCTTTTACGGTCCAGTTGTTCCATTCTTTTAGAATCAAATCGCGTTTGGCAAGTTCTTTGTTGACGAATTTGTGCCTATGACCCCAATTAAGAATAATTAACTCGCGTTTAGATGAACTGTTTCCCTTCCTTGAGCGCAGCAATTTGTTTCGCAATTTTCCATAAAATCCGAACATTTTCAGCGAGTCTCGTTTATATCGTTAGATTCTTGACTCTCCAAGCTTTCCGGAATGTCAATAATCGCCTTAATCGGATAACCATGGTGAAAGTTATGAGCGTTTCGGGTCCGGCCCTTGCTGGGCCCCTTCCCCTCTCCCCGCCAATGCCCCCGCTCCGGCAACGGTGGCCAGCGCCATGTGACGCGGCCTTGGCCTGACCGCATCACCGACGCGGCCATCACGCGGGGAGCCCTTGTTCCTGCATATTTCGGGTTTTTCTTGGCCCCCAAGCCGGGTTTTCGTGATTTTTCCGTCAAATTCCAACATTTGGAAGATTAATTGTGAGAGTTGCACTTGAGAAAGTCTATAAAAACCCATTAAATTCAGATTTTAAGGACTTTTTGGCTGAAATTAAGAAAAATTCTGCTTTTATAGGTTAAGCAAATTTAGGAGGAATAAGCTTCATCAAGTTGTGGAAATCCAATCATTTTAATTTCCTAAGCTTTATTAGGCTTGATTCTTTAGGTAAATCAACTAAAATTAATTAGAAATCTTAGGTAAAGCTGATTTAAATAGCATTTAGGGACTTTTTCCTTATAAATAACTAAATCCCTTGCTAAGTTGGTCATTGTTTCATCGGGTTTCGTCACAAATCTGTCACAAAGCTTGCCAAGGGTCCTGTTCGAGTCTCGAGAGTGGATTCACGGCCTTTAGGTAACTTTCTGAGGTCCAATCTATTTTATTTAGTTATTTATTGCTTTTGTTGTGTTTTTGGTTGATTTTCTGGGCATTTGGCCTCTTTTCCTCGTCTGTTTATGATTTTTCGGCGAGACTTCGGCTGACCGCTCCGACGAACGTCAGGCCGCATGGGCGACATGGTAGTCGGCCTACACTTCGCTCAGTCGGCCTTTATGTCGTTCAAGCGGCCAATCGTTGTTTCACCGGATTTTCTGGACTCTTTCCCCCAAACTGAAAAACCAAAATTATTTTAGCATTTTAAGCCTGAATCTACTGCAATAATGTGGGAAACGACTTGAAGTGTCAGTAATCCTGGGTTTGGGCACAGAAATGCCGATTCTAGCTTATTTAGACACTTTATCCAACAGATCACTTCAGTGAGGTGAAGGCCGACTGAGTGTCATCTAGGCCACCTTGCTGAGTCGGCCTACCATGTCACTGAGTTAGCCTACCACCTCACTGAGTCGGCCTACTGGTAAAAAATATCCATGGTCCTTGTTTGAGTTATTTTGTGTTTTTGACTCTGTTTTGTCGTTTTAATACGTTTTCAGCCTCGATTTTCACCCGAAAATTTTCTAAAAATCATAAGTAATCTGGAATTAATTTATTTAAATTTTAAGCTGCTGGAAGTTATTTTATTTGTTATTTAACGGCTTAAAAATGGGTTTTTCACCTAGTAAATCTAAATAAATCCTTTTCCAACAATTAAAAATCCCAAAATACTTTCTGGAATTTTCTTCACATATTTTAGGCTGTTTAGTTTGTTTAATTAATTTTTAAGTTGTTTAGATGCTTATTTAAATACCCGAAAATTGTGTTTGATCCCGAAAATTCCAAAAAATGCTTTCCCCTTATTGTGTGTTTATTTTCCGCTATTTATTTATTTGTGCTTTGTCTATTATTATTCGCATTATATCTTTTGCCTTGTTTGGAGCGGATCCGAGTCGGTAAGCTCAGTTAAAACCCGATTTCGTCCGTTTATTTATTTATCGCTTTATTTATTTTCTCGCAATAGAAAAACGTATAGGTATTTGTAAAACCTTATAATAATTATTTTATTTACTTTATTTACTGCTTTTCGTGTAAAGTATGGCATATAAATCGAAAACTCCAAACTATAATCGGATTTAAATCGCATAAGAACCAAAGTCGCATTTATTGATATAAATGGCTTGATTTAAAAATGAAAAGTAAGCAACATCATCCGAACTTGGAATCTCTGTTTTAAGGTACAGTCTAACCACCCGGTGGAAATATTGTATCCAAATTCCCGGTGGAGCTTAACCGGGTGGCGACTCTATCTTAAAATACGGGATTTTAAGTCACGTATCCCTAACACATAAATTGAACTCAAAATCAACATCAACGTCATTTTCCATTATCGTTTTCATCACGCCCAAAATAAGGATCATCCCTAAGCACGCTTCACAAGGCTCGTTGTTTTTCCACCCCCCCTCCAAATGCATCTCACGCGAACTTCGCGGGTGGGGAATAGGTCACTAGCTCACAGCGGTGACTCTGCTGGGGATTTCCTTTTAACTTAAAATTTGGAAACTCGCCTTCATTTTCAAACTTTGGTTAAAGGATTTTGATGATGTGCCTGAATCATTTTTAAATCAATGCTTTATTTCTTATGCCCTGTGAATCCACCGCTTAGTTAGATTCTAAGTTTTAAGGTGCCATTATTTTCACCCCCACGAAGCTCACTTGTATACCTCATGCCCGCCAGGAATTGGGGATATTTATGGGTGGAACACTCGTTTCAACTGACGTGTAATTCCCACGGTCGCACTTATATGAGGACTTGTTGAGTTACGCGGAATCAAGGTAAACGAGACCCTTCTACAGTGTCGTTCTAGGACACTTGCAGTTTGAGACTATGAACTACAATAAATCTAGCCATAGCAACTTCCCTTTAGGCTCACCGGAACAATCTAGATTTAGGTCGTATACTCTCTTGCCATTTTCTGGCGCTAAAGTTAACCCCAGACTACAAATTGGCATTGCGCGGGAGTCATAAGGTTGGAAGAGGTTTATTTGCTTTCATGTGCTACTTGTGTTGTGCTCATTCATGCAAAGCTCATGTATAGGCTGCCTGTGGCCGAGCTTTATTTTCTATTTTCGCTTACCTCTACTCACCCCTCGCTTGAAGGGGGAATTTAAAAAAATTCCTGAGATCATTTGAGTCCCGATGACCCATACATAGTTCGCTACGCATAGCAAGGAATTCGTACGTCTCTTGTATTTTGAGGTTAAGCTTCGCATCATAAGCTATTTTGCTCTCTACCTCTCTAAACCACCCGTGATATATATGGCATTCATCACTCGAATTATTATGTAATCATTCATTTCATCCATGGTTCGATTTGGGCTGATCATCTTCCTATTTCTCTGTTAGATCCATACGTCCCCATCACCGCAGTCCTCTCTGGTTGCATCTAGATCACCATTTAATTTGTCGGCCAGTAAGTTCAGTATTAGAATTTGCTCTTCCAACCATGTCTGATCCACGTTTGAATGATGCACCACATAAGAGCACTCCTTCCCCTTCTTCCTCTCCCTCTCATCATAGTCAAGGTTAGGGGCAGTATCAGTTGGGTCCTGAATTGGCTAATGCTATGGCTATGTTCCTGCAATCAGATATATTTTGTGCCACTATTTAAGAGCAAGTTAGATTGGCTCTTAGAGAGGAAGGAGAGTCTTAGAGGCCAGCGGGGCCTATAATTCAAGCTCAGGGAGAGATCGTTCAGAGTATTGTTAGTCAGTCTCCACCGGTTCAAAATCAGTATTCGGTACCGTCGCTCCCCTCTGTTCGTCCTATCCAGCAAAACCAATTTCAGTTTGGTCAGAGTTCCTCTCAGCCGCCCTTGTCATTTGCTCCACCAACTTTTAGTTTTCCTTCCCCTATACCTTCGATGCCCATTCCAGCTTTCTCAGAGGGTTTTACCCAGTAAATGGTTGTTCCATCTAGTAGTTTCATCATCTCGTCAACACCGCCAACGCCGTTTCCGCCATCTCCCCACAATTTTTTAGCTACCCCACACGGAACTACTTACCCCCGAAATCCTTTTGCTCGACCCCAGATTAAAACCTCGACTCCTCCGCCATTTCAGTTTGGATCATCTTCTGCGCTCCATGACTAGGTCACGCAGCCTCCGGGCATGACACCCGAAATGGCGACTTTCTTCAAGCAGTTTCTGAACAGGGGCGAGGATAAGGAAGATGTAAGAGATGATAATTTGGTGCCCTAGATTTTTTCTATGCCCTGTATGGAAGCTTATTCAGGTGAGGGACCTCCCGAGTTCCATATAACAATGTATGAGTGGATCATATGAGTCCAAAAGATTGGGGATAAAGTTCTGGCTAAGTTATTCCTGTGTACCCTTTCAGGACCTACTCTCGTATGGTACAATACTCTCCTAAAGTCTACAATCATGGATTAGAAACTCCTATGTGAAGCTTTGATTACCCACTATAGATTTAATTCCATAATGGAGACTACCATTCAGCATCTTGAGGCAATCAAGTAAAAGCCAGGTGTATCCTTCAAGTCCTATTTCAACAGATGGATCGACACTCAAATTCTCTTAAAGCAAAAGCTTAGCCTGAAAGAAATGATCCCAAAGTTGCTTGACGGGGCTCTCCTGATACTCCAAAAAGAAATGGAGACCGACTCTTTCGAGTCCTATCTGAAAGTTTTTGAAAAACCTGAAAAGATCGAGCACCAGAAGGAGAAAAACTGGGCTAACAAGCTGAGTGAGAATCGGCCATGGTTTAAAAAGAATGAATCAAGTGAAATTCACTAGCTCCTACTAAGGGTAAGTTGCTTGTGGTGCAAATCATGGCTCAAGAAGAAGTATCAGTAGTTCAAGTCTCTCCCCCTTCTCAGCAACCATTTGTGTCGCTGTGGAAGTTGCCAATGTAGGTCATTTTTGCTAAGATGTATGAAGCAGGTCAGTTGAAGCCTCAGTGCGATGCCCGGGCTCCTCGACCAGATGAAAAGGGAAATTTCTACAAGTTTTACGTGCAAAAGGGGAATCAAACTAATCAATGTAAGGCTCTCACCTCCACTATCGCTCGTATGGTCAAAGAAGGAAAAATGGCTAAGCCGACCAGGATGCCGAGCACTATGGAAAACCCTTTGCCTAATTTTAGGGGCAAGGTCTCTATGATCAGTTCTGGCATTAAGGAAGAGTAGGTTTTTGAAATGATATCCAAGGAATTCGTAATGGTTATCGGCTCTAGTCTCCCTTTGAGCTATGTGTTTGATATGATCTCACAGTCCAATCCTGTGGTAAGCTCCATGGAAATTGAAGAAATTAGGCAAGAAGAGGAGGCCAAAGCCGAAGATGTGGAAATGGTCAAAACGATGTTGTCCAATGTTGATGATTATATTCTGAAAGGAGAGTATTTTGATAAAGAGTTTCAGGCTTTCAATGTGCATGTGGATGAGTATGAGCTTTGGGATTCATCATTGGTATATGAGGAACCACCGTATCCGTTTGAAACCCCGGCCACAAAAAGCATATCGATTGATGGAATTCTCCATGTCACCCATAGCGGTCATGTGTACCAGCCTAAGAACAACCATCTCTGTATCGAGAATGATCCAATCTCGACCCCCATTAAGAATGTAGCTAAGCCGGTAGCACCGTCTCCTCAGGTCAAAGCGAGTCCTAATATTGATCCTCTGATTACTCAGTCGAAGATGACTTAAGCCCGTTTCAGCATTTGGTAATCAGTTCTTGGTTCTGATGATTACCATCGGGCTTTGATTAAGAGGTTTCTGGAGATTGAAGTGAAGCCTACTACTTCTATTATTGAGATGTGCAACATGATAGGGGAAGGAATACCGCTCCCTAGATGGGATGATCCGATAATGTTCTCTAATCAAGACCTTCCACCTGAGGGGTACAGTCATAACCGAGCCTTCTTCATCCATGCCTAGGTCCTTGACAGAATTATCCCATGCATTATGGTTGATGATGGTTCCTCCCTGAATCTCTGCCCTTTGAAAGCCCTCCCTCATTTGGGTCTATCCGAGGAAATGCTCGAGAAACCCAACACTGTCATCCGAGCCTATGATGATTTAAAGAGGGATGTGATTGGGGTTTTCAAAGCTGAAGTGACTACGGGGAAATTTTTACTAAGGTTCAGTTTACCATCATCGATATTCCGGTCACCTATTCCTTGGTCCTAGGCCGACCCTAGCTTCATTCCGTGGGAGCAGTCTCATCGACACTCCATCAAAAGATCAAAGCCGTGGGGAAAATGGAAATATTAAGGTAATTAAAGCTGATCATGCCTCGATCATGGCCATTATGAAAGCCGAGGAGGAGTCCGAATTTTGAATGGCTGTTATCAGTAATGAGAAACCTAAGGCCCCTGGCTATGAGCGCTACTTGTCTGTAGTAAGGAAGTTGATGAAGAAGCATAGCCATGAGTTAGGTCACTATTTAAGCAAGCACTTTAGGGGAACTATTGATCATGTCCCGCTCGAAAAGTACCCTAAATGAGCTGGTTTCCAGTATACTGCAAAGAAGATTTACAGGCGTGTTCATCCATTCTACTACAATAAAGTAACTATTTATGAGGTTCAAGGGAAGGGTGTCTACAAAGGAGAATCCGAGCCTGTTGAGCATGGTGGTCAAGTCTGGCCGGGTTTTGAGATCTTGAAGGATGTGTATGACTTCGAGAAGAATTGCTTTATTGAGAAGGGGGAGAGCCCGATTTAGCCGACATCTGCTATTGCATCCGATGAGAAAGACAAGGGGAAGCTATTTTCTAATTCAGATGAAGAGAAGCCTATGGACCCAAAAATGGAATATGCAGTGGCTACTATGTCTAAGGCCATGTCTGTTCTGCTTAAGAAGAAGTGGAAGAAGAATGATGAAGCCAATCCTCTGGTCGAAGCTGTGAAGAAGCTCGCCCGTTCTCTTACTATTGAAGAAGGTATGTTGTCCGCCGACTAAGTGAAAATCCTGGATCATAATTTGGATGACCTACTTATAGAACCTACCGAGAGTGTTAACTCTACTGATGCCGCTGCTCAAGACCCTCAGCCTGTGGAGGATGAGTTTATCTATGATGATGTAACTTTTAATATTTCTAGTGTTTTTTATGAGAACAATGTAACCTATAAGGCCTTTAATTCAATGAAAGATTCTGATTTCGCTTATTTGCTTGATGTTTCGCCCGATGGGCCCATGCATTCATTTGATCATAAGCATATTGTGTTCAGTATTCATGAGATTTCTTTAACTAAAATAAACTTGAGTGCAGATGATAACCCTAAAATGGTAACCCTTTCTAAGGACTTAACCTGTGAGATATTAATTGAGATAATTAAGGTGCTAAAAGATCATGTTAATGCTTTTTCTTGGTCGCATATGGACATGCCTGGTGTCAATTGCCATATCACCGAGCATCGCATTGCAACCAATCCTATATTCCATCCTATCAAGTAGAAATTCTGAAGAATGAGACCAAAGTGGGTCGACAAGGTTAGAGTAGAGGTTGCTAACATGATTAAGGCTAAGCATGTCGAAGTCGTCGAATATTCGACCTGGTAATCCAATATTGTCCCGGTTCTAAAGAAGGATGGAAGGGTAAGGGTATGTGTAGATTGCCGAGATCTGAACAAAGCTTCACCAAAGGATGACTTTCCCCTGCCTCACATCGATGTGCTAATCGACAGCGCCGCCAGGACCGCAATGTATTTGTTCATTGATAGGTTCTTAGGGTACAATCAGATTCTATTGGACATAATTGATAAGGTTACGATAGCTTTCATCACAGAATGGGGAGTATTTTACTATCGGGTTATGCCGTTTGGCCTGAAGAATGCTAGAGCAACCTATCAACGCATTATCACCACTCTCTTGCATGATGTGATCCACAAAGAAGTCTACGTAGATGACATATTGGTTAAGTCTGCTACTAAAGAAGAGCACCCCGTGGTTTTGGATAAGTTTATGACTCGCATTGAGAAGTATAACTTATGCGTTAATCCGAAGAAATGCATATTTGGGGTTACATCGGGAAAGCTTTTAGGCCATGTGGTCAGTCAAAGGGGGATTGAAATGGATCCAGATAGATTAAAGCGATCAGGGATATGCCCACTCTAAAGACAAAAAAAGAAGTCTGGTCTTTACTTGGTTCCATCCAATATGTTAGTAGGTTCATTTCTCGCCTCACCACCATTTGTGAGCCAATGTTTAAGCTATTAAGGAAGCGTCAGCCGATTGTGTGGTATGAGTATTGTTAGATCGCTTACGACAAAATCAAGGCCTACCTTCTTCACCCACCCGTCCTTCATCTGTGCACCCCGGGCAAGCCATTGATCTTATACTTAGCAATTGATGACTCCGCCATAGGGGCAATGTTGGTTCAAGAAGTTGACAGTAAGAAGGAGCATGCAGTGTACTACTTAAGTAAGAAGCTATTGGATTATGAAAATCATTACTCGTTTTTCGAAAAGACGTGTGCTGCCATGGTTTGGTTAACTAAGAAGTCGCCCCACTACTTCCAGTCATACAAGGTTCAGGTCGTTGCTAAGGTTGACCCAATGAAATATCTTTGTCAGTCACCAACCTTATCGGGCAAGTTATCAAGATGGTTATTATTGCTTTCTGAATTCGATATGGTGTATGTTATGACGAAAGTTATCAAAGGTAGAGTCATTGTAGAATTTTTGGCAAACCAAGCTCTCGACTCCGTTTATGTCAAGAACTTGGACTTTCCCAATGAGCAATTAGCTATGATTAATATAGCCAAGCCCATGTGGACTATGTATATTGATGGTGCTATGAACAGATTCAGAACGGACCTCGGAGTTATCTTATTCACACCCGACAATGAAGTTATCCCTCTGTCCAAGCTCTTGGAGTTTCCCACTACTAATAATGGGGCCAAATACGAAGCTTGTCTATTTGGTCTTGAAGCCATGTTACTTGTAGGGGCAAAGCACATTTCTGTGATTGAGTATTTGGCCTTGGTCATCCGTCAAGTCGTGGGAGATTGGGAAATCAAAGAGGAATCTCTCCATCCTTATGTCAATGCCATTTGGGGTTTATCAGCTAAATTTGAGAAGTGCCTATATCAGCATGTCCCCCGAGATAAAAATCAGATGGCTGATTTGTTAGCTACACTGGCTTTGACGTGGGAAGCTCCTCAGCGCCAACCCATCTGCCCTCTGATCTTAGTTTCGCCAAAGGTTCCCTACCATTCGCGCAACATTGCCCAAGTTCTTACCATCAGTGACAAACCCTACTAGTATTCAGACATTGTGCAATTTCTCTAGAATGGTCAGTATCTTGAGACCGCTACCGAATCTGATCGTGCTATGCTCTGAAAGTTGGCCTTTCAATTCAGGATTGTGGACAACGATCTCTTCAAGAGAACTTTTGATGGTTTGTTGATCCAATGTTTGACTGAATTAGAAGCTCGTTAGGTTGTGGGAGAGGTTCATGCGGGTGATTGTGGACCGCATATGAATGGGCTGGCCTTAGCTAAGAAAATTCAGTGGATGGGTACTTTTGGTTAACTCTGATCACCGACTATGTCTCCGAGGTTAGAGATGTCACCAGTGTCCGATTTACGGTGATATTCAATATCTTCCACCCATCAAACTTCACAGTTTATCTACTCCTTGGCCATTCTCAATTTGGGGGATAGATATAATTGGTGAGATTCGGCCATCGTTATCTAATGGTCACCGCTTCATCATTGTGGCAGTGGATTATTTCTCAAAATGGGTGGAAGCCGAATTGTACAGCAGTATTACCGCCAAGAGGATGGCCAAGTTCATCGAGAAGCACATTTTCTGATCAGATAATGGGGTTTGGTTCCAAGGGGCAACTGCAGAGTTGATTGAGAAGTATGGTATAGAGCATCATAGATCTTCGCCCAACCGTCCTCAGGCCAATGGTGCAGTGGAAGCAGCCAACAAGTCCACTAAGAAAATCCTTTCTAAGACCATAGCCGGTTATCGAGATTGGGCTGATAAGTTACCATTCGCTCTTAAGGGGTACCGAAAAAAATCAGAACTCCTACAAGTCAAATCCCCTTCTCTCTAGTTTATGGTATGGAAGCAATTTTACCTGTTGAAATTGAGATGAAGTCTGTGCGAGTGGGCTTTGAATCTAAGCTCGAAGAGACTGAATGGAAAAAAGCAAGGTTTGAGCAGCTGAATACACTAGACGAGCAATGCCTGAAAGCCTTGGATAGCCTTCAAATGTAGCAGTAGCGCATGGCAAGAGCTTATAATAGTTGGGTCAAGCATAATAGGTATCCTTTGAAAGTCGGTGACTTGGTCCTGAAGCAAGTAAAGCCTTCCACCACTGATCCAAGGGGAAAGTTTCGACCAAATTGGGAAGGACATTATATGATTCAGAAAGTTCTCGGTAAAGGCGAAATGAAAATCATGGATATGGATGGTAATGAGTTTACGAACCCTATCAATCAGGATCAGTTAAAGCGTTATCATATCTGAATCAAAAGAATCAAATCCAGAAAAGCGGCACATAAAAAAATAGATAAAATCAAATCACCCGGCGAGTGGTCCTTTACTGCTTGGGAAAAAATTAGGATGTATTCCGCTGATTGGTATTCCACAAACCAATCAGGCAAAAGTTAGGGTGCAAAAATGACCCGCTAGGGTGAAAACCCAAAAAGGGCAACCTAGGCAAAAGTTAGGGTAAAAGTGAGTCATGAGAGTTTGTTGACTAGAAAACCTTCTTAAGCTAGTTAACACCAGAGTTTGAGTCGGTAGAAATGGTTAACATCATTAGGTACTCAAGCTTACTTCAATTAATGGAAATGTCACTTTTATTGAGCTCTTATGTTTAGGTGCAAATGAATATACTAGGCCCTAAAGGCGAAATGTTGCAGATAAGTCGAGTTTGGGATACCGCTTAACTCAAATTCTTGCGCTCCAAATGAAATGAAAATCATAAAAAATATAAAGAGGCATAAGTCCCGATAGGCTGAAAACATCTAGGCCTATGCAAAAGCCGAAAAGTCCTTTGGATTGAAAACCCGAAAAGGGTGGTCCAAGCAAAAGTTAGTACATAAAAGCATCAAATAAAAGTCTGATGGGCCTAACACAATGTTCAGGCCTATGAAAAAGTAAAGGCAAATAAAAGTAAAGATAACGCAATCATCAATCATCCAGAAGGCCCTACACCCTCATCATCATCGTCATCATCATCATCATCATCATCATCATCATCATCATCATCATCATCATCATCGTCATCGTCATAATCGGAGTCGAAAGCTCGAACCTACTTCTCCTCCGCTGATAAAAGATAGCGTCCCGCCTGCCTGTCTCTCCACTTAAACCACAAGCACATATGCTTTATCCGACTACATAATCTCCTAACCTGTCGAAGCCATCCTTAATAGAATTCATTAGTAGTGATAGCGTCTAGCCGATCGTAGTCTAAGGTCTCATAGATAGCTCGATGGGCCCATACCTCTCTAGTGTGGCCAAGAAGATGGGCTGAGAACAGCCCGGCCTAAAAATCACCCAAGTGCAGTAGGACCCTCTATGGTCGCCCCCACTATCGACACAAGTGATAAGGTGAGTAATGCTTAAAGTACCGCAGGCCTGTAAGCTGAACCTTGCCTCCGCCGGTGTCCACCAGAACATTAAAAATCTCCCACTAGTGGTAGACCCAGTGAATGTCTGCATCGAATAAGCCCTCCATGATCGTTGTCCACTAACTAGTTGTCAGGGTATCATGGCCAGTAGTGATATGTGCTCTCCCATGATAATTCCTAGGCCTATATCATCTCGGATTGCCTCGATGATCCTGGAGCAAAGCTAACTTCTATAAGAGCCAAACCTGCAGATTTAGATTCATATTCAGATTTAGTGTTAGTTTTTGATTCAGTTTCATATTTAGTTTCAGATTCAGATTCAATTTTAGTTTCAGTTTCAGATTCGGATTCAATTTTAGTTTTAGATTCAGATTCAGTGTCAGATTTAGTTTTAGATTCAATTTTAGTCTTAGATTCGGGTTCAGTTACAGTTTCGGATCCAGATTTAGATTCAGTATCGGTTTTAGGTTTAGAGTCAGTTAAAAGAATACTTGTAGTACAGAGAAGTGGTCTCCAATGTGATCAGGATCACCGACAGCTCTATCCAAATGGAATAGGGTCTCAGTAAACCCTAGAAATAATTGAGATATGCCCACTAAGGCATGTCTAGTGATCCAAACTAGCTAGAATGGGGCAACAGTGCCAACCCTGCAGATAAACTCAACCGTAAGCAATAGAACCACCATAACAGGATAAGAAATATGCGACCTGGGAGTGGCTATGTACCAATTGAGTACTCTGCTGAGATGAAATCCCAGTGATCTAGGGATTTGAGAAAGAAAAGTAGTAGGGGCATCCAAGTTCGATAACCTGATCAATTGATCGTCAGCCCCAAAATGCACCTCCTATATAGTAAAGCGCATCCCGCGAGCGTATATCATCCAGAGAATAGCGTGATACCCCTCCACCAATGGGCACAGCTTAAACCCCGAGAAGCGGAATACATGATCCATCAGGTCTTAATAGAGGAATTCTGCATGGAGGAAGGCCACGTTCACTGGCTTGCTAGCAATATATCGAAGACCCGATAATCCAAAAACCTCCAGCCTCTCCCAATCAGAGCTCGCTAAAGTGCACAAAAACTGCCTTAGCCTAGCATTGTGTGTCTCCATCAGTGATCTCTATCTGGTAATCGCCCGTCAAATAAGGTTGCATTCATTAATTTGGATGATTGTAAACGTTAATTAGTTCATTCCTAGTCAAGCATCTATCACGCCTAACATTTGAGCAAACAACGCAATCAAACAAGCAAAGAAGCCAAGCATCGCGCAATTAAATCATCCATAATTTCACCTGTACATCAGCAAAAAATTGAAAATGCATATGAGTAAGGGCTCATCCGCGGTGGCCCTCGGACCTCTCCTCTAAGGCAGCAGGCCTCGAAGCTCCATCCATGCTAAATCTAGGAGGGAAAGCTGGACCCATAGGATGCATCCCTGGAAAGCTCATCGTCTCTAAGGTAGCCTGAAAGTGCACAGACTGGCTAGCATCAATTATAGTGATCTCAGTATTGTCTCCCCCATCGCTATGGCTGCCATTGCGAGCTTCAGCCTCCCTCTTGAATTGGTTTTGCCACTCCTCCACCCTTTTAATATAGCTCCTCAGCATCTCCATCTCTCGTGAATACTGATCCTTCTGCTCATCTAGTCGTCTATCATAGTCTGGTGCCTCCTGACCTAGTCGATCCTCGTAATCTATCCTCTCTCGATCTAGCCGACTTAAGTAATCTGCATACTCGCACTTAATCCGCATTCACTCCTTTCACTCACTCCGATACTTGTCTTGCTCCATCCCGACTAGGAGCTATAAATATTAGATATCAGCCTAACAATTCACGCATTCATATCATACATGCATAAAGCTAATAAATATCCTATATGCTTTTCTTATTTTAAATCTTCACAGGTTGTAAGACAGAATCTTACCCAGCCTGCGAAATCCTGTGCAATGACCAAGTCCCTCATGCTAAAGTGACCCCGGGCCAAGCGCTCAGCCTCCGAGATAGGTACTTACTCAATCAAAAGTAGAACCAACCAATCACCATGGTTAGGCGATAGCAGTATATAAGTATCAATAAAGTAAAGTATGAGTTAGATTCTTACATGTATGGTCTCCGGCGGGGCAAAGGTCAAAGGCGTGGTATATTCCTCAATGCGCTTGGGCTCTTGAACTCCCGGGCGGGTCATCAGGCATAAAGAGGTATCCAACTGATTTACCAACACTCCCTCAATGAAGCCTGATAGGAACGCTCTCTGAGTAGGAGTAGATGGTCCAGCAGAAATAGTCTCTACGTCAGTCATATATTGGTGTAAAGACCCTGGACGCGCTCTAGGATTGAGCACGGGGATTCCCTCCTGTCTCTCCGGGCTTCCTAAAATTAAGAGAAAAGGCATATCGGTCAGTTAAATCAGAATTAGAGTAATGTAGTGTTTTTAGTAATTATGTAAAAGTTTGCCAGAAGTTTGAGAGATGTACCCCTCGGCACCCTCGCCTAGGGGCAGGTGGCTCAACGACCGACCCGGCATTGCCAGAAAGCATCTCGCCTGGGTCTATATTAGCCATCCCATCATCAGCATCAAAAGGGATGTCATTGGCATTATTGTCGACCCCATCGAGTCCGATGCTACCCTCTGTCTGAACGCCATCATCACCAAAATTAAATTTCTGCTCCATATCATCCCGCGCCCTCCTGGGGCAAGAGAGAATCAGTCACCTCAGATGAGCATTATAATCTCTACCAACCGAGGCCACCCAGACCTGGTCGCCTCCCCTAAACCGAGTCTGGTCATCTAGTGACATAAAGTGAGGCCAAAAGACACCAACCAGAAAAACAGGGGGGACTCTCCTCCGAGTAGTGGTGCTGGCCCTCCATCGGCGGACTCACTAGCCAAAGTACCTCTCCTAGTTGAACAGGCACTCCAATACAAATTGACACCCGTCTATCTTTCTTTGAAACTCCTTCACATGCTTATAGTTTGTCAGTCTCTTCCACGACTTGGAAACGATCTGTAAAATAAGAATAAAGAAAACCGCATCAATCACCAATGTAAGTATTCTTGCTCTTTTGTAAATATAGTTTCAAACTAATGTTTGAACTAAATAGGCAGAAGTTAAGGTTACCCGATGATGATGGAGCTGCCTCAGATACTCTCGGTACCAATACAGTCCGCCCTCTCGATCGACATTCGACTAACTAACCATCCATCGGGCAATGGCATGTGACCCGAGTGGTGGCTGATCCTCCAAGTCAGGGGGACAGATAATCCGGTACTCGAAAGCCCACATCTGCAAATGCAATAAATAAAGAAGCTCAGAAAGTATTTAAAAGCAAAGGCATATGTTAAGGGTTTCAGTCAAAGAGGATCCATTACTAAAACCCATAGTTTCTTGGCCTTGAATTCGACAACTTTCCCTCCCGCCAAGCAGTTAAGGGCATAGTAAATCTGACCAAGGATGGCCCTCGGCCAGTTCCATATATTGAAGCTGCTCAAATCCTCAAGAGCACATAGTAATCATAGTGAGGAGCAGGGAAAGAATAAGCATGTCGGTATGGTCAGGAGAAATGACCGAAGGTATTAATCAAAGCACTCCCCACTAATGTCAGTCACCGTAACCCAATGGTCATATAGATCTGCGTATCTCAGTTTGCCGTCAGCCGACATCGAAACCCCCAAAAGTGCTAACACTCGGGCATGAGCCTCTGGCTCGTGGCGAAAGCGGTCAGGATAGACATCGAATATCATCGGGAAGCCCTCCCATCTCATCTCAGTCATAGCGCATATATCGGACGGGGTGATGGTCATCTCACCGATCGGAAGGTGGAACGTGTGTGTTATCTCGCTCCAACACTCAATCAAACACCCTAATATATCCGGGCTCATCGGACGGTGTGAAACGGCCAGCGAATCCAGCATCCGCTCAAACCCCATGCCTCGAATATCCATACCCATTGAGTTGTCAGGCCGGCCTTTGATCTGGCCCTACCACTTGGCACATCTCTGTAGTGAACCCAACGGCTTAAGACCATGTGACTGCGAAAAATTAATGTCAAGCATTAGTACTAGCCGTTAAAGTGTGCAAAATCAAAAATAAATCAAGTTTTCAGCATCTAGCCTATCTTAGATTTGAATTTTGACTGCAAAATAGTGCTCAGCGCGAAAAATTGGCCCGGATAAGCCCCTCAGTTCCCCCGAAAGCAGTGCCCCTTCTTCTCGGCCGCCGGCAGCCATCGCCGGTGATCGGTAGCCGGAGGCCGCCTCATTGAGGGTGGCCAGCTGCCTCGCCAAGGTGATAGGCCATGTCGACGATGCGGCCCGGCACCACCGGTGCAGCCTTGCCGGCGGCGGTGTATACCTATAAAACCCCTTTTTCGCCTTTTTAGGCCCAATTTTGGTCCAAATTCGTCCAAACCAGCCCCAAAACACACCTAAATGCATCCTAAACATCTTTCCTCAATCTATTTCTCCTAATTTTGAGCCTAAAGCACCCTAAAAATCCAAATCAAGTTCATGGCATTTTATGGAAATTCCTGCAAAAAAATCGGGTTTTAGCAGTTTACCTAAAGGTCAGAAGCATGCCCGGCCAAGTTGGTGAACATCTGAACCTAAGAAGTCGGAGTGTATCCCATATATGTGTCGAAAATCTGCAATCCGTACACCCAGTGAACCGGGCAAATTTCCCGGTTGTCCTCTCCTCGCGGTAGCATGTTGTGATCGAGGTTGTGGGACCTCTTAAGCCCTTTCTTGCAGTACATCTTGCTTCGAACTCGAAAAATCGAGGAGTGGCTCAGGTTTTGTCAAGAGAAGGAAATAAGAAAGAGAAAGTGAAGGAAATGGAATGGAAAGAAACAATGAGAAATGAAAGAGAAATTTATTGCAGGAAAAAGGAAGAGGAGGAGAAGAAAAGAAAAAGGAATATATTCCTTTTTGTCCTATAGTGTATAGAATATTCTCTGAAATTTTCTTTTTAGCAAGGGGCAAAATTCTTCGATCGGTTATTTCTTTTAAGTTCCGGACATCTCTAATCTTTACTATTTTATATTCCCTTTTTTATTGTTAATTGAAGGGGCAAAAAATTTTGTTTCACAAGATCAATTAAGCAATAAAAAAAAGGGGTATATATATCGCATGCTAATTTCTCAATTTTAATTCTAGATAGATGTGTCGATGGCGTACCCAGAAAGTAACCGATTCAGAATTCCTACAACTCAGAAAAATTTTCATCTCAATTAGTTTGTTAATGGTGCGTTCCCAAACCACCGGTAAACAACTAACTTGGGATTTTCGGCTTTGAAACGTCCGTACTGTCCATAGATAACCAACTCAAAGCATTTTCTATCCTCATAAGGTCCGTTGATGACTCGTCCCTGTACCGTCCCTGTATCGTCCGTAGACAACCGTTTCGGGAATCTCACTTTTTATGCCTGTCTTGTTCCTCCTAAAAGATCTGTTGATGGCAACCCCAGTAGACAATTGGCTTAGGAATTCGTAAATTAGGTATAACCTCCTATCCCTCGTTCTTTCGTGCAATCACATTTGATCCGTCAAATGGTAATCTCACGAGGGGCAGCCTGTGAGCACGGGCTTTTCGGTGACCCTCGAAACGATGATGACTTTTTGCTCTAACCTTTTACGGTCTAGTTGTTCCATTCTTTTAGAATTGAATCGCATTTGGCAGGTTCTTTATTGACGAATTTGTGCCTTTGACCCCGATTAAGAATAATTAACTCGCGTTTAGCTGAATGGTTTCCCTTCCTCGCGTGCAGCAATTTGTTTCGCAATTTTCCATAAAATTCGAACATTTTCAGCAAGTCTTGTTTATATCGTTGGATTCTTGACTCTCCAAGCTTTCCGGAATGTCAAGAATTGCCTTAATCGGATAACCATGGTTAAAGTTGTGAGCGTTTTGGGTCCGGCCCTTGCCGGGCCCCTTTCCCTCTCCCTGCCGGTGCCCCCGCTCCGGCGACCGGTGCCATCGCCTGAATGCGGGGCTGCGTTGTCCACCTACTGGGCCTCATGGACCACGCGGCCTAGATTGGACCGCTTCACATGGCCCGGGCAGCGTCGCCTGACACAGCCTTGGCCTGACCGCATCACCGATGCGGCCTTCGCTCGGGGAGCCCTTGTTCCGGCATTTTTTGGGTTTTTCTTGGCCCCCAAGTCTGGTTTTTGTGATTTTTCCGTCAAATTCCAACATTTGGAGGATTAATTGTGAGATTTTGCACTTGAGAAAGTCTACAAAAACCCATTAAATTCAGGTTTCAACGACTTTTTGCCTGAAATTAATTAAAATTTCGGTTTTAGAGGTTAAGCAAATTTAGGTGGAATAAGCTTCATAAAGTGATGGAAATCCAATCATTTTAATTTCCTAAGCTTTATTAGGTTTGATTCTTTAGCTAAATCAACTAAAATTAATTAGAAATCTTAGGTAAACCTGATTTAAATAGGATATAGGGACTTTTTCCTTACAAATCACTAAATCCCTTGCTAAGTTGGTCATGGTTTCATCGGGTTTCATCACAAATCCGTCACAAAGCTTGCCAAGCATCCGGTTTGAGTCTCGAGAGTGGATTCACGGCCTTTAGGTAACTTTCGGAGTTCCAATCTATTTCATTTAGTTATTTATTGCTTTTGCTGTGTTTTTGGTTGATTTTCTTGGCATTTGGTCTCTTTTCTTCTTCTTTTTATGATTTTCTGGCGAGACTCCAGCTGACCGCTCCAGCGAACGTCAGGCCGCCTGAGCGAGTCGGCCTACGTGTCGTTCAAGCGGCCAATCATTGTTTCATCGGATTTTCTGGGTTCTTTCCCCCCAGACTAAAAAACCAAACTTTTTTTAGCATTTTAAGTCCGAGTCTACTATAATAATGTGGGAAACGACTTGAAGTGTCAGTAATCCTGGGTTTTCGGACACAAAAATATCGATTCTAGTTTGTTTAGACACTTTTTCCGACAGACCACTTTAGTGAGGCGAAGGTCGACTGAGTGTCATCTAGGTCACCTCGCTGAGTCAGCATACCATGTCACTGAGTCGGCCTACCACCTCACTGAGTCGGCCTACTGGTAAAAAATGTCCAGATGGTCGTTGTTTGTATTATTTTGTGTTTTTGACTCTGTTTTGTCATTTTAATGCTTTTTCAGCCCCGATTTTCTTCCGAAAAATTTCTAAAAATCATAAATAATCTGGAATTAATTTATTTAAATTTTAAGCTGCTGGAATTTATTTTATATGTTATTTAATGGCTTAAAAATTGATTTTTCGCCTAATAAATCCTTTTCCAACAATTAAAAATCCCAAAATACTTTCTGGAATTTTCTTCACATATTTTAGTTTGTTTAGTTTGTTTAATTCATTTTTAGGTTGTTTAGATGCTTATTTAAATACCCAAAAATTGTGTTTGATCCCAAAAAATTCAAAAATATGTTTTCCCGGTATTGTGTGTTTATTTTCCGCCATTTATTTATTTGTGCTTTGTCTATTATTATTCGCATATATCTTTTGCCCTATTGGAGCCGGGTCTGAGTCGGTAAGCTCGGTTAAAACCCGGTTTCGCCTATTTATTTATATATCGCTTTATTTATTTTCTCGCATTAGAAAAATATATAGGTATTTGTAAAGCCTTGTAATAATTATTTTATTTGCTTTATTTACCGCTTTTCGTGTGATGATGTATGCCATATAAATCGAAAACTCCAAACTATAATCGGATTTAATTCGCATAAGAACCGAAGTCGCATTTACTAATATAAATGGCTTGATTTAAAAATGAAAAGTAAGCAACATCATCCGAACTTGGAATCTTTGTTTTAAGGTACGGTCTAACCAACCGGTTGGAATATTGCACCCAAATTTCCGGTGGAGCTTAACCGGGTGGCGACTCTATCTTAAAATACGGGATTTCAAGTCTCGTATCCCTTAACACGAAATTGAACTAAAAATCAACATCAACGTCATTTTCCATTATCGTTTTCATCACGCCTAAAATAAGGATCATCCCTTAGCACGCTTCACAGCGCTCGTTGTTTCCCCCCCACACCCCCCCCCCCAAACACATCTCACGCATGGAGAGGAGAGGAGACAGCCCATGGCATGTTGCAGCATTGATTACCGCGTCACACATGTCGGGATGGATTCAACAAAGGGTCGAGTTGGATGTCAAGGCTGGTGGGGGATAAAGTTGTTTACGGGTTCCTATTTACTCCATGCTCTTTAATGCGGTAGCTTTTGATTGTGGAAAACTACCTATGGAGAACTCCTCAAACAAAACAGATTAGACATTTGTATTAGTGAGAAATTTATGTGTTATAATTTCTATCTCTTTAATACTCATTTTTATTTTCTGGTTCTCAATACGATAATGTGTTTGTTTTTTTAATTGAATTTATCTCGTGAGAGGGAAAAGGTAAGCGGAGGTTTCGCATAATGTGTTTGTTTTTTTAATTGAATTTATCTTGTGAGAGGGAAAAGGCAAGCGGAGGTTTCGCAACACCCCGCCGCAGTGAAAAATCCTCCCCTAGGCTCGTTTTTTTAAAGAAAATAAAAAATACAAAACAAGGAGAAAAAAAGGCAAACAACCATTATAGCAGAAAATAAAAAAACTATCAAATAAGGAGAAAACTTCTGTGGAGGGTTTGCGCTCTCGTTTGGCCTATTCTTTGGTGGCGACCGATACCCTTTGTTTCCTTGGGAGTTGGATATTGTCTCCCTCATCCATCTCACGCCAAAAACTGTCATCGCATGAAGAGATCGAAAAACATTGTCTAATAGGCATCAACTGCTTAGCCTTTTTTTTTTCATTTTTGCCTCTTCTCCAAAAATTCCAATGCTATTTTCATTGGAATTAAATCTTAAATGCTAATTAATATGCTTGTATATACTATCCTATAGCTCAAATATATGTTTAGTTCTTCATAAATAATAAAAGGTAGTCATGTACCGTTATGAGTGTAAATTTCTAGTTCAAATTTCTAGAATATGTTCGTATTACACTATTTTCGATCAATAAAAGTGTGTCATGTAAGCACTATGGATGATGTGGTGGTTTCTTAATGGAAAAAAGTAGACTACTATGTTAAAATTGTGAATACATAAGACGTTGCACTTACGAGCTAGTTAAATATGTCTATAGAAGCTTAGGCCCCAAGTTCACCCACCATGTGTCGAGTTGGCCTGAATAATAAAAATTACTTAAATGATAAATATTTTCCATGCAAAACTAATTGTTCATTCAAGTGGAACTTCTGACTGTATCTTATTGTTTTCTATATTTATCATGGTACTGTTTGTTTTGCATCAGAATGACTATTTCATATAAGAATAATTGAGAAAAATGCTTTATAAATTCGAATTTGTCCAAACTTGACAATATTTGTTGAGTGCCCTTTGAACTTTTACGTGTTCTTATTATTCTTTTGAATTTGGTAAAAGTGTACTAGATTGCCGCCTGAATGTCATGTGTTAGCTTATAGTTGATTTGACTTTTCAAAGATGTCATTCTCCTGATTTTTCTCCCTTCAACCGGAAGCTGAAAGGTAGCATTCATATGTTGGGTGCACTTTTGCTAAGTTTAGAGGTTATGAGTATTAAGAATCATATATTACCATTTTCCTATATGAGATTATTCCTAATCAGCCTAAATTAGGAATAATATCAATAATTAGGATTAATGTTGATTATGAATATTATTTACAATTAATCATATTTATGTTGATTTATTTGTTTCCTTTTTTTATAGGTGGTTTTATATACTATAAATACATGTACATATAGTTGATTATTCATAACTCATAAATATAATATGCAATTTCTCAATTTATCTTTTGTTCATAATTTTAACATGATATCTGAGCATCGTTTCTGTTACTCTTGAAGATCATCAACTATCTATATCAACAACATGGCTTTTTTGACTCAGCCATGTCGAACTAGTAACAATGGCATATTTTCTAATACGTTAGGTTTGTTCTCTCGTAGTGCAACAATTACTTCAGTTTTTGCAAAGCCATGGATTATTGACAGTGGTGAGACTGACCACAGCATTTCTAATCCCAAATATTTCACACAAAAACGTACACCTTCAGTTACCTCAGTAAATTTACCCACTGGTTCCACTGCTCTTATCACATTCACAGGCATGTTCAATTTAATCATGATATTCGTTTAGAACATGTATTATATGTTCCATCCTTCAATTTAAACCTTATTTCCGCTAGTAAATTGACTAAATTTCTCAATTGTCGTATTATTCTCTTACCTGACGATTGTATCTTGCAGGACTTGGTTACGGGGAGGATTGGTTTGGGTGACCAACGAGGTGGTCTATATTACATGTCACCTTCCATTCCAATACTAAACTCCTCACAAAGTTTTAATTCTTTCGATTTATGGCACATGCGCCTTGGACATCCATCTTTAAAATGGCCAAAAATAACTTCTCCATTACTTTCATCCAATAATAAAACATCATTTCATAATAATTGTAACATTCGTCCTATGGCTAAACAATCTAGACTTCTTTTTTCATCCAGTTCAATAAAAACTAATTCTCCTTTTAATCTTATACATTGCGACATTTGCGGACCACACAAAATTGCAACCCATTCCAATGACAGATATTTTTTAACAATTGTCAACGATTTTTCTGTGCATGGGTTTTTCTTATGCAACAGAAATCAGAAACACAACGTTTTGTCAAATCATACATTACCTTTGTATCTACACAATTTGATAAATCTGTTAAAAAAGATTGAATTCATTTCCATGCGCCAATTTTTTGAAGAAAAAGGTATCAAGTGCCAGTTTTCCTGTGGGGTTGTTGAACGGAAACACTGTCATATCATGACTGTGGCTCATTCCTTTTTATTTCAATTAGAACTACCACTTCAGTTTTAGGGCGAAAGTGTTCTCACTGCAATACACCTCATAAATAGATTACCCACACTTCTTCTTTCTGGCAAAACTCCCTATGAGCGTTTGCATAATAAGCTTCCCTCATATGACCATCTTCAAGTATTTGGGTGTCTATGTTATTATCGGTTGCCAAATGAGTGTGATCTAGCAAGTGCACTAAGGCGTGATCAATAGTAAGTGGCAAGTACAAGGTCGTATTCCACAGGGAGCATGGGAAATACTTTAAACTAAATGTGAATCAGTGAGTCCAAGTTCAATAGCAAGTAAGTTGATTTTGATGAAAAAGCTAAAAAGTAAAATAAAAGCGGGAAAGTATAAATGATTGCTGTGAATGATTACTACCAACAATTATATAACGAGGCAAGCATAACCACTAAGCACGCAGATACATAAATGATTACCCTTCCTTTATTTTAACATATTAGCACCTAAGGATCTAGGTTTCTTGCATGTCTTATGTACTAGCCATAGTTTCCCTTTGTCTAGTTCTTTAAAGTTTACTTGTGTGATTTCTCCATGCAAGTAAAAGCATAAGCATTAAGACTCATGCAAGCATTCTTTTTAAAGAAACTTCCTAGCATATCTAATTGACTTTTTAGTTCCTCTTAGACATGTGTTTTGTGTTTTCGTCAGTGTTACAATTCACTTTTCAGCTCCTCTTGTTACACTCAATATAAGCTAAACCTTACTTAGTTCTAGTGTACAATTCACCTTTTAGTTCTTCTTGTTACACCTTAACATAAATTAAGCCTAACTTATAAGAATCAAGTTCACACAAAGCAATCCACAATAAATAATGCTAAGATAAAGGAGTTTAGGAAATAATATCTGCTCCTTACTGGCTAAGCTTGCTAAGAACTTAGTTACCCATAAAAATGGAGGTAAAACTCAAGGGAATTCTGGAATTGATGAACATAATGCATATATAACATAATAATAAAGTTTTTATAGAAAAGTACCTAATTAGAAGCGCTTGACCGAAGCCGTGTCTCAAAAGTGAGACTCTTGTCCAATTATATAGTGCAAGTTGGAAGGATCTAGATAGCCAACTTGCAAATCAAAAATAATCTAGAAATACAAACCAACCAATCAAAATAAAGCTTCTAGAAGCTCAGAGTTCAGTAATTAATTAAATTTCAACTTGAGAGGTCCTAGGTGTTGCGTGTATCATCCTTCCACCGCCCAAAGATGCTTTTCACCGACCTCCACTTGCACTTCTCTACTGACTCAAGCAACAGTCTTTTAGAAGGATGGTTTTCTGGTCATTTTTCCCCCACTTTCTGGGTTTGAGTGTCTTTGTCTTCTTGCGGTCTAGTCTTGTGCTCACTCTCCCCAGTTTTCTGCTCACTCTGCACAGTTTCTAGTTTCTTGGTAGTGACCATTACTGCATCTTGTAGTGACCTGAAATTTCATCAAAAACACAGATAAATCATGCGAATCTACCACAAGTATGAAGATTTCAGGGCTAATTGACTAGTGTTTACTTGGTACAAATTACACTTATCAGTTACTCCACTATTGTACAACCCAAACAAAAGTTTGACCCTAGAGCTCGCCCATGCATTTTTGTTGGTTAACCATCTACTCATAAAGGTTATAAGTTATATGACATTGCTTCTTCGACTTTCATCATTAGTCGAGATGTTATTTTTCATGAAACTACATTTCCATATCAACATCACCATCCTTTACCTACATCTCCACTTTTATCAAACTTAGATCTTGATCTTTCTCCTTCACTTGTTTTATCAAATTTGGCTCTTGATCTTTCTCCTTCACCAAATCTCAATAATGAGCCCTCAGAAAATTTACCCTCAACTAAGTCACATCTCGTCGATCAATCCCCTAATATCGATCAGTCACACCATATTGATTAGTCGCAACATGTTGATCAGTCACATCCTATCAACCTATTTCCTTCTCCACCTTTGATTCGACAATCTTCCCGAAATCGTCAAGCTCAAATAGGGCATAAAGACTACTTTGTTCCTACTCAACCCAATCAGTACATCATCATTCTTCTAAAGGTACAAAATATCCTCTTTCTAATTTTTTATCATATTCAAAATTTTCACCCTCAAAACGCACTTTCCTTGCTAACACCATAGTTCTAAAAGAACCCACTTCTTATGAACAAGCCAACCTTGATCCTCACTGGCAAAAAGCCATGGCTGCAGAATTAAATGCATTAGAAGAGAACAATACTTAGAGCGTTATGTCACTGTCTGCTGGTCACAAACCTATTGGATGTCAATGGGTATATATAATCAAATACAATTCTAATGGGTGTATCGAGCGCTACAAGGCGTGACTGATTACTAAAGGATATACACATTGAAGATCTTGATTATAATTAAACATTCTCTCCAACTGCCAAACTTACCACATTACGGTGTCTCTTAACCATCGCTGCAGCTCGTAATTGGTTCACATATCAATTAAATGTACAAAATGCATTTTTACATGGTGATTTACATGAGGTGGTTTATATGGATCTTCCTCCAGGTCTTTGCCGACAGGGGGAGAATCGGGTGCGTCGGGTCAACAAATCATTATACGGCCTCAAACAAGCCTCTCGGAATTGGTTCTCTACATTTTCTAATGTGAGTCAATCAGCGGGTTACCAACAGTCCAAAGCAGAATATTCTTTATTCATAAAGTATAAAGGGTCCTCATTCACTGCCATTTTATTCTATGTAGATTATATCTTTTTGACTGGAAATGATCTAAAAGAAATGTAATGCCTCAAAGATTTCTTACTTTGGCATTTCCGCATTAAAGATCTTGGAGATTTGAAATATTTCTTTGGGACTGAGTTTCTCATACTAAAACTGGAATATACATGTCCCAAAGAAAATATGGACTTGATATTTTATAGGATACAGAGTTCACAGGTGCTCATCGAGAAAAATTTCCAATGGAGCAATATTCAAAGTTAGCTGCAGAATTAAAAGATCTATCCAAGTAAAGGCGGCTTGTAGGAAGGTTAATATACCTCACAGTCACTAGACCTAACATAGTGTTTGTTGTTCAAACATTAAGTGAATTCATGCAATCTCCATGTCAACCACATTGGGCTGCTGCAATTTGTATCCTTAAATACATCAAAGGATCTCCAGGACAAGGCTCGTGATTGCCATCCAAAAATAATCTCACACTTTAGGCATATTATGATTCAGATTGGGCAGGATGTCGAACAACTCGAAGATTAGCTTCAGGTTATTGCATCTTCCTTGGTTCTTCTCTTTTTCCATGGAAGTCAAAGAAACAGACCAATGTATCAAGATCATCGGCGGAAACAGAATATTATGCAATGGCCAATGCATGTTTAGAGCTAGTATGGCTACGTTATATATTGTAAGATTTGAAAGTCTTGTGCGATGTTCCTACACCACTATTTTGTGATAATCATGCAGCACTACACATTACAGTAAACCCCGTGTCTCATGAGCTTACAAAGCACATTGAGATCTATTGCCATATTATGCGAGAGAAGCTGTAGGCAGGAATAATCAGTCATTCATATGTATCATCTCGTCACCAACTTGCAGACATTTTTATAAAGTCACGGGGGAAGGATCAGTTCTTAACACTGCGACACAAGTTGGGAGTTCAGAATATTCACTCACCAATTTGAGGGGGAGTATTAAGAATTATTAAGAATCCTATATTAACATTTTCCAATTTGAGATTATTCCTAATCAGTCTAAATTACGAATAATATCAATAATTAGGATTAATGTTGATTAGGAAGATTATTTATAATTTATTATTTTTATATTGATTTAGCTGTTTCCTTTTCTGATAGGTGATTTTGTATACTATAAATACATGTACATATAGTTGATTATTCACAACTCAATAATACAATATCAATTATTCCATTCATCATTTTGTTCATATTTTTCACTTCATTTCATTTTTAACATGGTACCAGAGCAGTGATCTTGGTGTTCAAAAGTCTAATTTATTACATATACTATCATGGCAAATAATTCCGGTAAAGGTAAATCATTTGCAAGTGCATCAAGTATGTTAACTTCTAATGCCTCAATCAATTCTGTTTTCACAAAACCTTGGATCTTGGATAGCGGAGCCACCGATCATATATCAGCTGATTCACATCTATTTTTAACACATCACCATCACGGATTTCGCTCGTTAATTTAACCACAGGCTCAACTGCACCTATCACTTCCATAGGCACAATCAATTTCAATAATGATATCACACTAAAAAATGTTCTTTGTGTTCCATCTTTCAATTTAAACCTCATTTTTGCTAGTAAATTGACTAATCAATTAAATTTTTTCATTGTCTTTTTTCCCAAATGTTTGTATTTTGTAGGACTTGACTACAGGAGAATAATTGGCTCGGGTGAACAATGAGATGGTCTGTATTACATGTCTCCATTAAAATACCAACCAAAATCATTCCCAGCATCGCATATCCCTAATTTAATGCATATGCGTCTCGGACACCCAACTCATAAGGTTCTTAAGCTTATCTCATCAATACTACCTTTAAATAAAAATTCTTTTTACGATCATAATAATTGTCATGTATGTCCTAAAGCAAAACAAACAAGATTGCCTTTTCCATTAAGCACAATACAATTTCATTCTCCAACACATTCAGGGGCAAGTTTTTTTCTCACCATAGTAGATGATTTTACTAGGTACACATGGTTATTCCACATGAATCAAAAATATGAAACACAACACTTGTTAGAGTGATTCATCACTTTTGCAAACACTCAATTTCATGCCTGAATCAAAACAATTCGAGTTGACAATTGCTCAGAATTCCTTTCTATGCAAGCCATCTTTCACAAGAATGGCATCGAATGTCAACGTACTTGTATCTACACACCACAACAAAATGGGGTAGCAGAATGCAAACACAGAAACATTCTTAACACTGCACGAGCATTATTATTCCAATCTCATTTGCCATTAGAATTTTGGGGTGAATGTGTTTTGACTGCAACATACATAATTAATCATTTACCTTCACCTCTATTGAAAAATAAATCTCCATTTGAACTCCTATATAATCGACCCCCATCTCTCTCTCTCTCATATGAAGGTATTCAGTTGTTTATATTATGCAACGGTTGTTTCACCTAAATAAAAATTTGATTCTCGAGCTCGGCAGTGCATCTTTATTGGATATCCAAATAATCAAAAAGGGTATAAATTGTTTGATATGGAAAATGACGCATTCCTTGTTAGTCGAGATGTTACATTCCATGAAAATATCTTTCCCTTTCTTAATAAATCCACAATAACATCCTCACCTGATTCACACACTATCTTACCAAATTTAGCTCTTGATTTACCAAATTCAGCTCCACCAATCAGTCCTTCCATATCAAAAAATTCAAATATCATGAATTCTCCTCTTTCATCCATACCAAAATATCCACCCTCAAACACACCTGCAAACACTAAGGATATGAATTGCAGCTGCCCAAGAAATAGGGCTTAGAGGTGCTCGTCCAGAAACATTTCCAATGGAGCAACATCCAAAGTTAACTGCAAATGATGGAGAACCATTGAAAGATCCATCCACGTACAGACGGCTTGTAGAAAGGTTAATATACCTCACAGTCAGTAGACTTGACATAGTGTTTGCAGTTCGAACATTAAGTCAATTCATACAATCTCCACCCTCAAACACGCCTACAACACTAGAATCTCCTTCCGTTCGTCGCTCCGATCGCACCAGACAGGCCCCTACCTGGCATGAAGACTACGTAATAGGATCTCAAACCAATCTTTCTGACTCTAGTCAACAACTGTCAAAATCAACCAGGTATCCCCTTCAAAACTTTCTTTCTTATTCTTGTTTTACTCCTAAACATCGTACATTTCTAGCTAACATCACAGGCACTAAAGAACCGATCTCATATGCTCAAGCTATCCTTGATCCAAAATGGAAGCAGGTAATGGATGAGGAGTTAATGGCCTTACAAGTCAACAAAACATGGACAATAACGCCACTCCCAATATGTCATAAACCCATCGGTTACAAATGGGTCCATAAAATCAAATATTGATCTGATGGCACCATTGAATGATATAAAGCATACCTTGTAGCAAAAGGGTACACACATGTTGAAAGGATTGATTATAAAGAGACTTTTTCACCCACAGCGAAACTTACAACTCTCAGATGCCTTCTCACTATAGCAGCCGCGAGAGATTGGTTTATTCATCAATTGGATGTACAAAATGCATTCTTACATGGTAGCTTACATGAAGTTGTCTACATGGACTTGCCACCAAGACATCATCAATAGGGGGAGAATGTTGTGTGTCGACTCAACAAATCATTTTATGGCCTCAAACAAGCCTCTCATAATTGGTTCTCTACATTTTCTGATGTGATTCAAACAACAGGTTACCAACAAACTAAAGCAGACTATTCTTTATTCATAAAGCATCAAGGGTCCTCATTCATTGCCATTCTAATCTATGTAGATGATATCCTTTTAACTGGGAATGACCTTAAAGAAATGTAGCACCTCAAAAAATGCTTACTTCGACATTTTTGCATTAAAGATCTTGGCGATTTAAAATATTTCTTAGGGATTGAGTTTTCTCGTTCCAAATCTGGAATTTACATGTCCCAAAGAAAATATGCACTTGATATTTTGCAAGATACAGGGCTTACAGGTGCTCGTCTAGAAACATTTCCAATGGAGCAACATTCAAAGTTAACTGCAGATGATGGAAAACTAGTAAAAGATCCATCCAAGTACAGACGACTTGTAGGAAGGTTAATATACCTCACAATCACTAGACCTGACATAGTGTTTGAAGTTCGAACATTAAGTCAATTCATACAATCTCCACGTCAACTACATTGGGATGCTGCAATTCGTATCCTTAAATACATCAAAGGATCTCCAGGACAAGGCTTGTTACTGTCATCCAAAAATAATCTCATACTTAAGGCATATTGTGATTCAGATTGGGCAGGATGTTGAAAAACTCGAAGATCGGTTTAAGGTCATTGCGTCTTCCTCGGTTCTTCTGTTATTTTGTGGAAGTCAAAGAAATAGACCAATGTTTCAAGATCATCAGCAGAAGCAGAATATCGTACAATGGCCAATGCATGTTAGGAGCTAGTATGGCTACGTTATATATTGCAAGATTTGAAAGTCTTGTATGATGTTCCCACACCACTATTTTCCAATAATCAGGCAGCACTACACATTGCAACAAACCTCGTGTTTCATGGGCGTACAAAGCACATTGAGATCGATTGCCATATTGTGCAAGAGAAGATGCAGGCGGGAGCAATCAGTCCTTCATATGTACCAACTCGTCACCAACTTGCAGACATTTTTACAAAGCCACTAGGGAAGGATCAGTTCTTAACACTACGACACAAGTTGGGAGTTCAGAATATTCACTCACCAACTTGAGGGGGAGTATTAAGAATCCTATATTAATATTTTTCTATTTAAGATTATTCTTAATCAGTCTAAATTAGGAATAATATCAATAATTAGGATTAATGTTGATTTGGAAAATTATTTATAATTTATTTGTTTCCTTTTCTGATAGGTGATTTTGTATACTAGAAATACATGTACATATAATTGATTATTCACAACTCAATAATACAATATCAATTATTCCATTCATCATTTTGTTCATATTTTTCAGATCATTTCATTTTTAACAAGAATCCTGTATTAACATTTCCTATATGGGATTATCCTTAATTAGTCTAAATTAGTAATAATATCAATAATTAGGATTAATATTGATTAGGAAAATTATTTACAATTAATTATATTTATGTTGATTTATTTGTTTCCTTTTCTCAATGGTGGTTTTATATATTATAAATACATGTACAAATAGTTTATTATTCACAACTCATAAATACAAAATACAATTTCTCAATTTATCTTTTGTTCATAATTTTAACAATCAGTAACATAGTGGATAATATGCTGATTATTAATAATTGAGTTTCAAAAAGTTCTTTATGAGTCTCACAACCTGGAATCAACTCAATTTTTTCTTCTCTGAAAAATGGGCTTTTCAAGGGCTTAGCTCACAACTCAAAAAATGACTTAAAGTTATTATTGAGCTAAATCACGAAGCTTTTCATAAATGGTTTGGTTTGTTTTTACCCACCTCAGTCAATTGTTGTTGTACCAAAATAAATTTGAGAAAATAACTTTCTGGTATGATTGCTTTTTAGGGCTTTTTGGAGTGCCTCCTATTTAGCGTTATCTATTATATCCTACATAGTATCAACTCCTCTTTATTATTTTACCATGTATCCTCTTCTTTACATGCTATATGTGTTGAGGCTTCTAATTATTCATATAAATATAGAGAAAATATGGAATAAATCAGAAACTTGACCTTAAGTGAGATTCAATGCATAATTATATATTTTCTTATTTAAGCTATACTAACTGCATCTTGAATTTAAATGGAATATATGTTATAACATGATTATCTTACCATATAAACAATATTGAATTTGTATATAAATAGATGGTAGAATGGCTATTAGAAAATCACAGCTCTCAAAAAAGCAATAAAAGTAGTCAAGTTAATAAAATTCTATTGAGAAAATGAAGGTGATTGGTATTATTATGATTGCAATGATGATAATAATGAGTGTGGCACGTGAAATACAGTCTGAACATCCTGGTTTCACTATTAGTGATATAGGTACAAATAAAGTATGTTGCAACAAAGATAGACCAAGTTGTTCATCAAATGGAGACTGTATTCACTATTGTCGAGGTCGTGGTGGATTTTGCAAACATATTTCCTATAAGAATTATTGTCATTGTTATTGTTGATTCTTATTTTTCTAATTAAGTAAACATCATGTCATTGTGATAAACGAGTCCTTATTTAAACAATAAAAAATACAATAATATTTTGATTACCTCATAGTCATTTTTTCTCATTTGTCTGAAGTATAATTTTATTCACAATTCAATACTCTTCTATAAATTATTATTTTTCTTTAGAAACCCAAATTCATATTTAAATTTGATTAAAAAATTTTAACAATCATCAGTACATCAATATATCATATTAATTTTGAGTATATAATCTTCAGGGAGTAGTTATATCATAATACTCTTAACAATATGGCGTGGCTTAACCCTAAACCCTATGCCACGGCCTTCCACCGCACTCAGCCCGAGAACCCACGTCGCTGGCCGGAAGAACCTCCTGTCATGATTATCTCCGTCGTCCTAACCCTTTTACCAACAAACTCTATTTTGAAAACTTCTCGAATGGTTATAATGGGGTGCAATGACTCGGGTTATTAAGAAATATGGCGTTGAAAGGATGGGTTTATGTCGCTAGAAAGAGGAATGAACGGAATCTTAACTTTAGTTTCATTAAGTTGGATGGCTCTTTACCAATTCATGAAGCCTTGAACAGATTAAATTATGTTGCTATTGGGACCGTTTAGCTTCGTGCATTTAGGGCTAGGTTTATTCAGCCCCAAGTTACACCACAAGCCCGATGTGAGCAGCCTGTTAAACCTAGGTAAAAGACGGAGTTCAGGGAATTGCCTAGGGATAATAGGTCGTATGCTAGTGTGGTTGTAGATCAAAAATATGCGAAAGAGGTCTCAATTGACAAGCCGGTTAAAATGGCGGATTGGATTCAGGTTAGTTGTTTGGTTACGATTCGCGATATTAGTGATATTCCAGGGTTGTTTGACGTAGTTTATGTTGGAATTAAAACACTCAAATGAACAACTTTTATTAAACTCAAAGATATTTCAAGAACACTCTCACTCAAAATACAAAACTACAACTCACTCTTTACTTCTTTTCTCTCTAAAGAAGTTCTTATTTTTTGTTGATGAAAAACAACTAAACAACTCACCTATTTATAGGTGAATTATACAACTCCCAAATCCCACAATTAATAACCACAACTCTTAACTAACACAATTACTTACCACCACCTCCAACTAATACAATTAATAGCCAACTTATTTAGTTAATTTAATGGCCTCCAAATTGGTTGTAGTTAATAGCCTCCAATTTGGTTATCACACACAAAAATCTAGATACTTAAAATACCTAAATAAATTTACTACATTTTGGATTTGTTGGCTTGGACTCCTATTGATTGGATTTGGATTTTGGGTTTCCATTGATATGGATCTAGTTTATAATCCAACACCCCCCCCCCCCTTAAACTTGATCTTGTCATTCCGAGTGAGCTTCTCAATCTGATGTAGTTTTCGCTTGTGAGCGATTTAGTGAATATATCCGCAATTTGATCTTATGTCTTCACGTATTCAACTTGTACTTCCTTTCTTGCAACACACTCTCTTATGTAATGGTAGCGAATGTTGATGTGTTTGCTTCGATCATGGAATACAAGATTCTTTGCTAAGGTAATGGCTGACTTGTTGTCAACACGGATCTCAGCCGACTCCTCTTTCATTAACCCGATCTCCTTTAATAAATTTCTAAGCCAAATTGCATGGTAGACGCACGAGGTTACTGCAACATATTATGCTTCACATGTAGATAAAGTTACAATTGGTTATTTCTTTGACATCCATGTTAAAGCAGTGTCTCCCATGAAAAACACAAATCCACTAGTGCTTCTTCGGCTATCTACGTCTCCACCCCAATTGCTATCGCTATATCCAACAAGCTTGTAATCGTTAGATATTGAATAAAATAAGCCAAAGTCAGTTGTACCTTTCAAATAGCGAAGAATTATCTTAGCGGCTTTAAAATGGGTGGTCGTTGGTGACTCCATATAGTGGCTTACTAATCCGACTGCATGAAGGATATCTGGCCTCGTGCATGTAAGATAGTGTAGACTTCCAACCAAAATTTTGAAAAATGTTGGATCTACACTTTCCCCTTCTTCATGTTTGGACATCTTAATCCCGTACTCCACCGGTGTGCTTATCGGCTTGCAGTTATCCACCTTAAACTTTTTCAAGATCTCCTTCGCATAGCTTTCTTGTGAAATTAAAATTCCATCCGTTTGTTGCTTTACTTCTATGCCAAGGTAATACGCCATGAGCCCCATGTCTGTCATCTCGAACTCCTTCGTCATCACTTTTTTGAATTTATTGAATATTCTTTGATTGCTTCCAGTGAAGATCAAATCATCCACGTAGAGGCACATAATCAAAATATCTCCATCTTTGATCTTGAGGTACAAAGCATGCTCATAGGGACATTTGTTGAAGCCATTTTCTCGGAAGTACTTGTCGATTCTACTATTCCATGCCCTTGGTGCTTATTTTAGCCCATAAAGAGCCTTCTTCAACTTCAACACATTGCCTTCATGGCCTTTTGCTTCGTAGCCTGGTGGTTGTTGAATGTGGACTTCCTCTTTAAGAACTCCATTTAGGAAGGCCGATTTTACATCCATTTGATGAATCCTCCATTTATTTTGAGCCGCCAAAGATATGGTTAGTCTAATAGTTTCCAATCGAGCAACTGGAGCGAATACCTCATCGTAGTCGATTCCAGCTTTTTGATAGTAGCCTTTTGTAACAAGCCTCGCCTTATGTCTTTTGATCTCTCCCTTGGCATATCGCTTTATTTTATACACCCATTTGACACCTATTGCCTTATGTCCTTTGGGAAGTGAAGTGAGTTCCCATGTGTCATTCTTCTCAATGGCCTTGATTTCTTCGTCCATTGCATCTCTCCATTGTTTCTCTTATGCAGCTTCTTAAAATGTCACCGTCTTACAATCAACAAATAGGCAGAATAATGTAAGATTGTCCAATTGTTCAGTCACCTCATAGAGTTCTCAAAGACTTCTCGTATGATGCACTTCTCTTTCATCTTCAGTCTCACTTAAGGATGGAGAATGCGATGATGATGACCCATCTCCATGAGTAGGAGAATTTGGTGGAGTTATGAGGCCATGTTGAAGTTGTCTTGGTTGTTCAAGTGTTGTCTGCTCATCTTTCTCGAATAGGAAAAAATTAAAGTCCTTCATTTGAGAATCAAAGTTCCATTCACCTTCTTCATTAAATATCACATCTCGACTGATCAAAAAGTTCTTGTCATTCGGATTGTATAGCCTGTAGCCTTTTGAGCTTAAGTCATAACTGATGAAAATAAAACTTTTGCTTTTATCATTAAGCTTGGTTCGATTCTCATCTGGCACATGAACATGAGCTACGCTCCCAAAGACTCGAAGGTGGGAAATTCCGGGCTTTCTTCTGCTCTATGCTTCTTGTAGTGTCTTTCCCCACACACTTCTTGTAGGAGAACAATTTAATAGGTAGACTGCACATGCCACTGCTTTTGCCCAAAACTCCTTGGGTAGTTTCTTGCTTTTGAGCATACTCCGTGCCATGTCAAGAATTATTCTATTCTTCCTTTCTACCACATCATTTTATTGGGGGATCTAGGAACCGTTAAGGGTCGACGGATTCCATGTGCTGCATAAAACTCGTTGAATTCATTAGATGTGAATTCTCCTCCTCGGTCAGATCTCATGGCTTTGATCTTATGACCGCTCTCCTTTTCCACGACTGCTTTGAACTTCTGAAACACTCTAAAGACTTCTGATTTCTGCTTCAAGAAATATACCTAAGTTTTTCTTGAATAATCATCAATGAAGAGAAGGAAGTAGTTACTATTAGCGAGAGAACTTGGCTTAATAGGACCACACACATTGGTATGGATGAGCTCGAGTGGCTTCTTGGATCTATAGTCTGACTCCTTTGGAAAGCTTCTTCTAAATTGATTCCCTTATAGACATCCTTCGCACAATTGATCGGGATTATTGATACATGGTAAACATCTAACCATTCCCTTCTTGGATAACAGCTCCATTCCTCCAAAGTTTAGATGCCCAAATCGAAGATGCCATAGCCACGATGCGTCTTTGTAACAAGTCTTTAGACACTTTGCAATATCATATTTGTTATTCAAAGGGAACATTCTATTCTTCGACATCCGTACCTTGGCGATTAGATTCCCGTTGCAATCTCTTATAAAAAGACTACAATCTTTGATATGAATATCATAGCCTTTTTCTAAGAGTTGGCTCATACTAAGAATGTTGCATTTCATACCAGGTACATAGTAGACATTTGAAATCATTTGGTGGCTATCGTCTTTTGCTCTAAAAAGGACGTTACCTCTTCCCTTCACTGATATCTTGTTGTCATCTCCAAATGAGACATCACCGCTTACTGCTTTATTGAGCTCCACGAACATGTTCCTTCTTCCACACATATGGTTGCTTGCACTGGTGTCGAGATACCATGTGTTGTCTTGATGATCATTGTTGTTGTTATAAGCTAGTAATAGCGTTTCTTTTTCCTCGATCTTCTCCTCCATAAAATTTGCCTTCTCCTCGACTTGATTGTTAGGAGTTCTACATTCTGAAGCGTAATGCCCAAACTTTTGACAATTATAGCACCAGACTTGAGATTTGTCATACCTCACGTTCGAATTGCCTCTTCTGTGACCTAGTGTGGAACTTTCTCCTTTCTCATAGTTATCACTGGAATTGTTATTACAATTCTAACTTCATCCATGACCACGGCTACCACCTCGTCCGCAGCCTCATCCTCTGCATTTGCCCCTTCCATGGTTGTTTGTACCATTGCTTTGACCCTCACTTGTATCCTTGAGTTGTAGCTTGAGGAGTTGCTCAGAGATACCTTATTTCTTCTTGTGCTTTTCTTCATAGGCTTGTAGTGATCCTTGGAGTTCCTCAATTGCCATTTCCTCTAAGTCTTTGGTTTCTTCAATCGTCACCACTATATGCTCAAATTTGGGATCCAACGAGCGGAGTATATTCTCTATTATTCTCACATCTTCTAACTTCTCACCGTTTCTTTTCAATTGATTAGAAACGGCTACTACTCTAGAAAAGTATTCGGAGATAGACTCGGATGGTTTCATGTACAAGGATTCAAACTCACCTCTTAGTGTTTGGAGACGGACCTTCTTCACCTTTTCAACTCCTTTGTAAGAGGTTTGCAGCTTCTCCCATGCTTACTTGGAGGAATTTGCACTTGAAATCTTTTCAAAACCGTCATCATCTAATGCTTGATAGATGAAGAAGAGAGCTTTCTTGTCTCTCTTTCGGGAATCCTTCAAAGTTGTAGCTTGATCTGGCGTGAGAGAGGCTTCATTTTCGAGCTCCTTGAAACCTTTCTCTACGATATCCCAAACATTATGGGCACCAAGAATAGCCTTCATCTTAATAGTCCAATTGTCATAGTTGTTGTTGTTGAGTGTTGGAACTTGAAATGATGCCACACTATTCGTCATCTTACTCAAATAGTTTTTCTGGACGTACAGGGGTTGTTGCGACGCTTTCTGGAATCTTTTGCAACACACTGGATGTATTGCAACACTTTTAGCAGTCTACTACGAAACTTTCTGGGCTTTTTAGCTACTACAATGCCTGGGTAGTTTTAACTCGATTTTTGCGCACTCGGAAAAAAAAATTCTTTTCAGGAGGAGGACTCGAGCTCTCAACCTAGCTCTGATACCACTTTATTGGAATTAAAACACTCAAATGAACAACTTTTATTAAACTCAAAGATATTTCAAGAACACTCTCACTCAAAATACAAAACTACAATATACTTCTTTTCTCTCTAAAGAAGTTCTTATTTTTTGTTGATAAAAAATAACTAAACAACTCACCTATTTATAGGTGAATTATATAACTCCCAACTCCCAACTCCCATAATTAATAACCACAACTCTTAACTAAAACAATTACTTACCACCACCTCCAACTAATACAATTAATAGCTAACTTATTTAGTTAATATAATGGCCTCCAAATTAGTTGTAGTTAATAGCCTCTAATTTGGTTATCACACACAAAAATCTACATACTTAAAATACCTAAATAAATTTACTACATTTTGGATTTGTGGGCTTGGACTCCAATTGATTGGATTTGGATTTTGGGTTTCCATTGATATGGATCAAGTTTATATCCAATAGTTTAGAGTAGAAATTTCACGATTAATGGGGGAAACCCTGTGGTATTTATGTTTTTCTCAGAGGATGCAAGGGCTGCCTTTTTAGAATCAAATTGAATGGCCTTGGATGATTTAATCTTAGATGTGACACCTTTTTTATTGACTTTGTGCCGCAAGAGTGCTTGGTAGGTTCTGATATTATAGGAATTCTGCCGGCATCTATGACGGAAGTGTTGCTTTTTGATTGGCCTCTTTATTCAAAAAGGCGGTGCCGTATGACTGCGATTTCTCTTAACTGGAGCGCTTGGATGTGGTTTCTTGTCTAATTTTAGCCCCGGTTGGTATAGAAGATAATGAAGTCGAGATATGTATTAGGAAGGTTGCTTATAAGGTGAAAGCTACATTTAGACATCTAGTTGCATGTCACAAGAATGAAGAGAAAAGGGTGCAGGCTGGGGATAAAGGGGCAGCAGTGTAGGGAATTATGCTCATACCCCTACTATTGACTTTAATAATTCGATTGGAGAGCAAGAGTATAAGTCATATGTTGGAATCAATTGAGGAAGAGAGGTGGAGTGGTAAAGAAATTATTGTGTCTTCAGGTTCTGCGGATACCTATTCGGGTAAGGATACGGGTTCTTTAGAGGCTACCTCAAGTACATTTGAGCTGGGCATTTTTAATAGGACCAGAGTAATTTTGAGGTCTCAAATTGGGACTCGGAATGTACAAAAGGAAGGGCTGTTCACTTTTAAAGTGGGGAATGACCTAAAATTGTTCAAGGATTAACATGAGGAGGCTACCCTTAAAGCGCTGGAGATCTGATTTTTCTACTGTGTTATTCAAGGTTTCATTATCAAATAATTATATCTTTATCCTTTTGAGTTGGAATTGCAGGGGTGGTCTTAAAAATGGTGCGAAACAGTCCTTGGTTCGCTCCTGTATACGTAAGTAGGGTTTATAGATTGTAGTTCTGCTTGAAACTAAAACAAGGGGCATGTCAAATCTTATAATGCGTAACTTTTGGGTACATAATGACTTCTTATATCATTGTGTTCCGGCTCAGGGATTGTCGGGGTATTATGGTTTCTTGGAATTCGACTCTATTCCAAGGAACGGTTATTCAAGCTGGGGCTAGATGGGTCATCTTACATCTTGTCTCGAGTCAAACTGAGGTTCATTTAGTGTGTGTGTGTGTGTGTGTATAGGTCCACTAATCCTGTAGAGAGGGGGCTGATGTGGTGGGTTCCGATTATTACTGGACTTCAACGTATATTGATTTGTGGGGATTTTAATGAGGTTTTGAATAGTTTCAACAGATCAGGGGGAGGAGTTTCTAATTCGATGGTGAAATTTCAGGAGTTTGTTAATGAGTGTGTGTTGTAAGATTTGCCATTACAAGGAAGGGATTATACACGGTCCACTAATTGATCGTTCTCTAGAATTGATCGGGTTCTTGTTTGGTGTGAAATTTTAGATTGGTGGCCCAATCTATATATTTTAACGGTGGAATCCTCTTTGTCTGATCATTTTCCCATTTACTTTAATTCCTAAGAAGTGGAAAATAGGAAGCCGAGACCATTTCAACCCTTAAAATACTAGTGGGAACATTTGGAATTCTTGAATTTTTTAAAGGAAGGGTGGAGGTCGATTGACGATGAGTGGGGAAGGAGAGATATTGACTTTAAATTATGTCGCTTGCGGGAAAAGATTAAGCCTTGTCACTCTTCTAATTTTGGAAAATTAAAGCAGCATATCAACCAATTAGAGGTACATGTGATTAAGTTAATGTCTAGTAGTGTTGTTCGGCCGGTGGATAATGCGGAAGGATTGGATTTGCAGCTAGCTCGTGTACCATTGATGGATTTCAGGAAGAATTTTGAGAATATTCGGCATCAACAATCTAGAGTAAATTGGGCTTTGATGGGTGACGATAATATAGCATATTTTCATCAGGTAGCATCGGTTAGGTCTAAAACAAATCTGATTAGTCAACTGGAGGTGGACGGTGTGATGACTACTGATTTAAGGGTGATTAAGCGATGATTATGGAGTTCTACACGAACCTGTTTACTGAAACTCAGGTTGTCCCATTTTCTTTAGATGGCTTAGATCTTCAATTTGTGGATAATACCATAAATTTGCGTTTGATTGCACCATTTTGGGAGGAGGAAATTTGGTCAGCAGTCTGTTCTTATAACGAGAATAAGGCACCGGGTCCGGATGGGTTCAACTTATTTTTCTATAGACGGTTTCAGGCTGAACTAAAATCCAATGTTATCCAGCTAATTCAGAATTTTCATGATGCGTCAGAGCTTCCCGAATATATTAAAACGTCCTGCACGGTTTTAATTCCTAAAGTACCTGGTTCTTATTCCCTAAAAAATTTCAGACCCATCGCACTCATTCACGGCATTTATAAATTATTCACAGAGGTGTTATCTATCTATATGCAACCCTCGTTACCGGAATTAATCTCAGAAAACAAGTTTGCTTTTGTCAAAGGAAGGAATATTCACGAATGTTCATTCATCGCCTCGGAAGTGGTTCATTCTATACATTACCATAGACAATCATGTTTAGTGTTGAAATTGGATTTTGAGAAAGCTTACGATAGTATCTCGTGGGTCTATATTGTTGTCGTGCTGCGGAGGATGGGTTTTGATGAAAAATGGATCAGATGGCTGACTAGTTGTAGGGAAAATTCTTCGACTTTGGTATTTGTTAACAGGATTCCGACCGAGCCTATTTATCTACATAGAGGTGTGAAGCAGGGTGACCCATTGTCTCCATTTATTTTTATAATGGCTATCGAGGGCTTGAAGCAATTAATTAGTGCAAGTGTTCGTGAGGGGATCCTACCGGGATTTCATGTCGAAGCCTCGGATGTTGACATTCTATTCTCCAATTCGTAGATGATACTATTGTTGGAAATTAAAACACTCAAATGAACAATTTTTATTAAACACAAAGATATTACAAGAACACTTTCACTCAAAATACAAAACTACAACTCACTTCTTTACTTCTTTTCTCTCTAAAGAAGTTCTTATCTTTGTTGATGCATAAACAACTAAATACTTACCTATTTATAGGTGAATATGTATCCTAATACAAGGCTTATAAATTAGCCAAGTCACCTAAATAATACAACCACAAAATACTAACCACATTTTACAACTAACACATTACTAACCACAACTTTCAACTAACCTTCCACATATCACACTTACTTACCACAAATTCTAACTAACTCTCCACACACTTTCTAACCATTCATTAAACCTAACACAACTTTTTAACATATCATACATTTTCCATACACAAAATAAAATCTACATACTTAAAAATATATAAATAATTTACTATAATTTGGATTTGTGGGCTTGGACTCATTTTTATTTGGTCTGGGTTTCTTGAGTTTTTTTTAACTTGGATCAAGTTTATGATCCAACACCCCTCCCCCCCTTAAACTTGATCTTGTCATCCCAAGTGAACTTCTCAGTCTGATGAAGTTTTCACTTGTCAGTGGTTTAGTAAAGATATCCGCAACTTGATCTTGTGTCTTGACATATTCAACTTGTACTTCCTTTCTTGCAACACACTCTCTTATATAATGGTAGTGGATGTCAATGTGCTTGCTACGATCACGGAATACAGGATTCTTTGCTAAGGCAATAGCTGACTTGTTGTCAAAATGGATCTCAGTCGGCTCTTCTTGGGTCAAGTCGATCTCCTTCAATAAATTTATGAGCCAAATTGCATGACAAACACACGAGGTTGCTGCAATATATTCAGCTACACATGTAGACAAAGTTACAATTGGTTTTTTCTTTGACATCTATATAAAACCAGTATCTCCCATGAAAAACACAAATCCACTAGTGCTCCTTTGGTTATCGACGTCTCCACCCCAATCGCTGTTGCTATATCTAACAAGTTTGTAATCATTAGAAGCCGAATATAACAAGCCAAAATTGATTGTATCTTTCAAATACCGAAGAATTCTCTTAGCAGCTTTGAAATGGGTAGTTTTTGGTGATTCCATGTAGCGGCTAACTAACCCGACTGCATGAAGGATATCTGACCTCATGCAGTTAAGATAGCTTAGACTTTCAACTAAACTTTTGAAAAGTGTTGGATCTACACTCTCACCTTCTTCATGTTTGGACATCTTGATCCCGTACTCCACTGTTGTGCTTATTGGCTTACAATTCTCCATCTTGAACTTTTTCAAGATCTCCTGGGCATAGCTTTCTTATGAAATGAAAATTCCATCCTTTTGTTGCTTTACTTCTATGCCAAGGTAGTGCGCCATGAGCCCCATGTCTATCATCTCAAACTCCTTCGTCATCACTTTCTTGAATTCATCGAACATTCTTTGGTTGATTCCAGTGAATATCAAATCATCCACGTAGAGGCACACGATCAAAATATCTCCATCTTTGATCTTGATGTACAAACCGTGCTCAAAGGGGCATTTATTGAAGCCATTTTCTTGGAAGTACTTGTCAATTCTGTTATTCTATACCCTTGGTGCTTGTTTTAGCCAATAAAGAGCCTTCTTCAATTTCAACACCTTATCTTCATGGCCTTTGACTTCATAACCTGGTGGTTGCTAAATGTAAACTTTCTCTTCAAGAAAACCATTTAGGAAAGCGGATTTTACATCCATTTGATGAATCCTCCACTTATTTTGAGCCGTCAAAGAAATTACTAGTCTAATAGTTTCCAATTGAGCGATTGGAGCAAATACCTCATCATAGTCGATTCCAGCCTTTTGATAATAGCCTTTTGTGACTAGTCTCCCCTTGTGTCTTTCAATCTCTCCCTTGGAATTTCATTTTATCTTGTACACCCATTTGACTCATATCGCCTTATGTCCTTTGGGAAGCGAAGTGAGTTCTCATGTATCATTCTTCTCAATGGCCTTAATTTCTTCATCCATTGCATCTCTCCATTATTTCTCTTATATAGCTTCTTGAAATGTCACCAGTTCACAATCAACAAATAGACAAAATAATATTAAATTGTCTAATTATTCGGTCACCTCATAGAGTTCTCGAAGGCTTCTTGTATGATGCACGGTTCTTTCATCATCACTCCTACTTGAAGATGGAGAGGATGATGAAGATGATATGTCTCTATGAGTTGGAGAAGTTGGTGGAGTGGTGCGACCTTTTTAAAGTTCTCTTTGTTGCTCAACTATTGTCTGATCATCTTCTTCAAACTGGAAAAAATTGAAGTCCTCCGTTTGAGAATCAAAATTCCATTCTCCTTCCTCATCAAATATCATATCTCGGCTTATCACAACCTTCTTATCTGTTGGATTGTATAGCTTGTAGCCTTTTGAGCTTGAGTCATAACTGACAAAAATGAAACTCTTGCTTTTATCATCGAGTTTGGTTCCATTCTCATCTGGTACATAAACATAAGCTATGCTGCCAAAGACTCGCAAGTGGGAAATTCCGGGCTTTCTTTCGCTCCATGCCTCTTGTGGTGTCTTTCCCCATACACTCCTTATAGGAGAATGATTTGACAGGTAGACTGCACATGCCACTGTTTCCGCCCAAAACTCCTTGGGTAGTTTCTTGCTTTTGAGCATACTTTGAGCCATGTCAAGGATTGTTCTATTCTTTCTTTCTGCCACTCCATTTTATTGGGGGGATCTAGGAACCATTAAAGGACGACGGATTCCATGTGTTTGACAAAATTTGTTCAATGCCTTGGATGTGAATTCTCCTCCTCGATCAGATCTTATGGCTTTGATCTTATAACCTCTCTCCTATTCCACGGCTGCTTTGAAATTCTGAAACACTCCAAAGACTTCTGATTTCTGCTTCAAGAAATATACCCATGTTTTTCTTGAGTAATCATCAATGAAAAGAAGTAATTAGTTACTATTAGCGAGAGAACTTGGCTTGATAGGACCACACACGTAGGTATGGATGAGCTCGAGTGGTTTCTTAGCTCTATAGTCTGACTCCTTTGGAAAGCTTCTTCTAAATTGCTTCCCTTGTAGACATCCTTCGCACAATTGATCAGGATTATTGATACATAGTAAACCTCTAACCATTCCCTTCTTGAATAACAGCTCCAATCCTTAAAAGTTGAGATGACCAAATCGAAGATGCCATAGCCGCGATGCGTCTTTGTAACACGCCTTCAAACACTTCGCAACATCGTGTTGAATGTTCAAAGGAAACATTCTACTCTTTGACATTTATACTTTAGCAATCAGATCTCCTTTGCCATCTCTTATTAAATGACTACAATCTTTCATGTGAATATCATAGCCTTTTTCTAAGAGTTCCCCTAAACTTAGAATGTTGCACTTCATATTAGGCACATAGTAGACATTTAAAATTAATTGGTGACTACCATCTTTAGCACGAAAGAGGATGTTACCTTTCCTCTTCACTGATATCTTGTTGTCATCTCCAAATGAGACATCGCCACTTACTTCTTCAGTCAGCTCCATGAATAAGCTTCTTTTTTCGTACATGTGGTTGCTTGCACCGGTGTCGAGATACCATGTGTTGTCTTGATGATCACTATTGTTGTTGTATGCTAATAATAGCGTTACTTTCTCCTCGATCTTCTCCTCCACAAAATTTGCCTTCTCTTCAACTTGATCATTACGAGCTCTACATTCTGAAGCATAATGCCCAAACTTTTGACAATTATAGCATCGGACTTGAGATTTGTCATACCTCACATTCGAATTTCCTTTTCCACGACCTTGCGTGGAGCTTTCTCCTTTCTCATAGTTATTGTTGGAATTGTTGTTATAATTCCAACTTCGTCCACGACCACAGCTTCCTCCTCGTCCTCGGCCTCGTCCTCTGCCTTTGCCTCTGCCGTGGTTGTTTCTACCATTACCTTGGCCTTCACTCGTATCCTTAAGCTGTAACTTGAGGAGTTGCTCAGAGATACCTTGCTTCTTCTTATGCTTTTCTTCATAGGCTTGTAGTGATCCTTGGAGTTCTTCAATCGTCATCTCCTCCAAGTCTTTGGTTTCTTCAATCGTCACCACAATGTGCTCAAATTTGGGATCCAACGAGCGAAGTATCTTCTCTATTATTTTCACATATTCTAACTTCTCACCGTTTCTTTTCAATTGATTAGAAATGACTGCTACTCTTGAAAAGTAATCGGAGATAGACTTGGATGGTTTCATGTGCAAGGATTCAAACTCACCTCTTAGTATTTGGAGACGGACCTTCTTCACCTTTTCGACTCCTTTGTAAGAGGTTTGTAGCTTCTCCCATGCTTGCTTGGCAGAAGTTGCACTTTAAATCTTTTCAAAACCGTTATCATCTAATGCTTGATAGATGAGGAAGAGAGCTTTCTTGTCTCTCTTTCGGGAATCCTTCAAAGTTGTAGCTCGATCTAGCGTGAGAGAGGGTTCATTTTCAGGCTCCTTGAAACCTTTCTCTACGATATTCCAAACATCATGCGCACCGAGAAGAGCCTTCATCTTGATAGTCCAATTGTCATAGTTATTGTTGTTGAGTGTTGGAACTTGAAAGGATGCCACGTTATTCACGATCTTACTCAAATAGCTTTTCTAGACGTATAGGAGCTATTGCGACACTTTCTGGAGTCTGATGCGACACTTTTTTGGAGTCTGTTGTGAAACTTCTGGAGTCTGCTACGACACTTCTAGAGTCTGCTGCGACACTTCTAGAGTCTTTTACAACACACTGGACGTATTGCAACGCTTTTGGCAGTCTACTATGACACTTTCTGGGCTTTTTAGCTACTGCAACGCCTGGGCAGTTTCAACTCGATTTTTCCGCACTCGGGAAAAAAATTCTTTTCGGGAGGAGGACTCGAACTTTCAACCTAGCTCTGGTACCACTTTGTTGGAAATTAAAACACTCAAATGAACAACTTTTATTAAACTCAAAGATATTACAAGAACAGTCTCACTCAAAATACAAAACTACAACTCACTTCTTTACCTTTTCTCTCTAAAGAAGTTCTTATTTTTGTTGATGCATAAACAACTAAACACTCACCTATTTGTAGGTGAATATGTATCCTAATACAAGGCTTATAAATTAGCCAAGTCACCTAAATAATACAACCACAAAATACTAACCACATTTTACAACTAACACATTACTAACCACAACTTTTAACTAACCTTCCACATATCACACTTACTTACCACAAATTCCAACTAACTCTCCACACACTTTCTAACCATTCATCAAACCTAACACAACTTTTTAACACATCATACATTTTCCATACACAAAATAAAATCTACATACTTAAAAATATCTAAATAATTTACTACAATTTGGATTTGTGGGCTTGGACTCATTTTTATTTGGTTTGGGTTTCTTGATTTTTTTTTTAACTTGGATCAAGTTTATGATCCAACAACTATGTGCTTTCTTCAGGCAGATGAGTCTCTTTTACCTATTTTCATTCGTATTTTACGTTGTTTTGAATTGATATCGGGATTGCGAATTAACTATCTCAAAATTTCTATTATGGGTATAAATGTGTTTGAACCATTCTTGGGTAGATGCGCTGATTTAGTAGGTTTTAGGGTGGAAAATCTGCCAATCATGCACCTTGGGTCACTGCTCAGTGTGAAACGAGTCCTGATTTCCTATTGGGCACCGGTGATTGCTAAGTTCCAAAATAGGTTGTTGAGTTGGAAGGGCAATTGTTTGTCATGTGATGGTCGTGTTGTTCTCATAAAATCAGTGTTATCGTCTTTACCGATTTATTGGCTTTCGCTACATAAGATTCCGGCTGTGGTCAATGATAAGCTCATTCAACTTATGCGAAACTTTCTATGGAAAGGGGACATGAATTCTAGGGGATTGAGCAAAGTTAGTTGGAGTACAATTACTTTACCGAAGAATCTAGGGGGTCTTTACATTCGGGATTTTAGTCTTGTTAATTGTAGCCTGCTCTTAAAGTGGCTATGGAAACTACGAGTTACGGCTTTTCATTCATTATGGTACCAAATATGCATTAGACGAAATGGCTTTACATCGTGGTTTTCTTTAGGTGAATACGAGCGACGTCTATTATCGCCGATTTGGATGAACATTGTATCTTCTTGCATTTCGAATGAGCAGTAGTGGACGTTATTTAAGTCAAATGTTAGGGTTGTTGTAGGGAATGGTGTTGACTCGTCTTTTTTGCATGATAATTGGACCTCGGATCAACCTCTAATGACTCTTTTCCCTTACTTATATCTGCTATGTAACATGAAGATGTGTAGCGTTTTACATGGCTATTCTTCAGTTTTTGATTTAATGATGGTGGGCCGGTCGTTTTGCGTTCTTTGAGACTATCGAGCCGTGAGAGGTGCAATCAGCTACGGGTCTGGATTTTTCAGGCGACACCGACACTATTTGAAGACGGGAATGCTGTCTGGGTGGGCAACGAGCAGGTTCAGCCGCATTTTTCGCAAGTGGATTATCGGTTTGTGTGGGAAATTGGCACGAGTAGAAATTTTGAGGCGGCGGCATTTTGTTGGGGATTTTATATGGCTCAGCAATGGACGGTCCCTAATATTGATTTTATGCTAATATGGAAGTCTTGTCTGCTGCCAAAAGTCCACTTTTTTAGCTGGTTATTATTTCATGATTGTTTGCCGACTAATATGTTTTTGTTTAATAGAGAATGTTTGAGTGTGACGGATGCGAGTTGTCCATTTTGTGTGGAGGTGGAGACGGCTGCCCATGCGATTTTCTTTTGCTCGGGAAGTATACGATTGTGGAAACAGCTCTTCAAATTAGTTGGGGAGTCCATGACTATGCCCTCGACAGCGTACGCTTTTTGGCAATTATGGAGGTCGCACTTCATGACGAGACCGAGGCGGGAGTTTGCAACGTCACTCTGGTTCTATATTGCATCAGCTATTTGGAAACGAAGGAACAAATTTGTCTTTGAAGGCGTGATGAGTTCGGACGACCCTTTATTTTCAAGTATTTATCTTTACTGGTTTGTTTTTAAATGTAAAAAGAAGCCTCTAGATTTTTTGGTCTCGGACGTTTTCAACAATCCGAATTTGCTACTCTCATGTAACTAAATTAGTGCTCTCATCTTGAGATCGTTAATATTCTGATAATATAGTAGTAGTAGTTGCCTTGTACTTCTACCTCTGCTATGCAAAATTGCTCAAATAAATAGATTAGTCACTAGTATTAATCTCTTTATTATATTTTCCATTTTTTTTGGTTCTCAATAAGAAAAATATGTTTGTTATCTGTGCCTCCACAAAAATTCAATGTTGTTTCCATTTAAATTAAATGTGTAATAGTAATTACTGTGCTTTGCAAATAGATATCTCATTAGTTAATATATAAGGTTGTTACAATTTCTGGTGCAGAATTCGATGATATGTTCTTACATTATTCTCGACCAATAAAAGTGTCACGTAAACATTCATGATGATGTTGTGGTTTATTAATTGAATAATTGTATCTCATTGTTTTCTATATTTATGGACGGTTTGTTTAACTATAGATATATAATAGAAAAAATTTCTAATACATGCCATGAATAAATTGTCGTCTGAGCGTCACGTGTGACATGAGATGTTTAAGCTGCAATAATATAATGCTCTTTTGCTAAAGTTTGGGGACAAAAAAGTAAGTTGATGCGGATTCGCATGCAATAGAGAAAATGGCCTTGTCGTTATTGTCAAGAAGCGCATCTCAGCTTTAAACATGATATGAATGTAATATTCAGAGAAGTGGCTGTTGTGTTGGAACTAGTGATTGGCTTTAAACAATTCACCTCACCTGCTGTGTTTTTATCATTATAGATCAACTTATTTAGGAGTTTTATCATCAATTCTTTTCTAAGCATGTAATTATTCTTGTGTTTATTTTGCGGATTTGTTTGGCATAAAAGCATACAAGAAATGAAGAAGAAAATCAGCAAAACAATTATTGATGATTTGATCTGTGTGTATGGGTTCTTAAGGCTATTGAAAGTCTAAGAGCATCTTCAATAGCATGTCTATTCTAGTCGGTTTCTTGCCACGTATACCAAAATAGACATTAATAGATCTTTCAAGCCCCCTTATCTATCTGATGTGGCATGTTAAATTTTAAACATTGTCTATCCCATCTTCCACGTATAGACAACCAAATAGAACGCTGACTCATCAATTATATAATATTTTAATATTAAACAACAGTTTTAGCGCCCATTACGTTTTCTTTCCCGCTAATTTTTTCACCATTGTTGGTCCTTTTCCCTCCTCTCATTCTTTTTCTCTATACCTTTTCTTTATTTCAATCTCCATACTTTGGTTTGAGTCATCATCTTTGGTTTTCAGCACCTTCGTTTGTCTATCTAATTTGTAAATTTTTATTTCTTTCAATTTCGTTGCTTGATGAAATTTTCGTGGCTAAACTGGAATATGGTGTTTCTACCATGGTGGATCTGGACTTTTTTTTGGTTTTTATATGCAGGAGGCACCTATTCTTAATGTTTTATCGGTCAATCCAAAACGAAAAACCCATGAAAAAAGAAAGTGAGAACTATGGATAGAGATAGAGATTTGTCAAAATACTAAAGTGAAGAAGACAAACGTGGGTACCTGAAATTTTATTAAAAGATTAGCAGATACGTTAAAAAAATCATTCGATGGACTTTTGAAGTTTTTGTGCTTCATGTATTTTGAGTTGATAGTTATATGTAGCAATCAATTAGTAAATAAAATGCAAATCCAAATAAACATTCTATTGTAATCTTATGAAATGTATTGTCTATCTCTATAACTATTGACATGTCATCATTGAAAATTTTTATTTTATATAACACCTAATCAAAGAATTCATAATCTATTGAAGATGCTCTAAGAAGCAACAAAGAAAAATGCAAAGGGAAGCAGCGGTATTTGGTCAACGCCACATGTCACTTTCACTTTAAGAGTGAATTTACTTTCCATAAAGTGATTGGTTTTGGGTTATTCGGAGGGTCGGAAGGTTATGTGGTGCATCTGAAACTTTGAAATTTCAGCAGGAGCTTGAGCATTCTTCTTTGAATTTCATATTTGTATCATTGTATATTATATCATGTATATATTTTATAATATTTTAGAGTCAGTAAAAAGTTCTATTTCAAGATGAATAATACTGCATATACCCTCATAGATAGACCTTTGTTAGGTTGTTGAGCTTGCTTGTCTTTACCTATTCTTTTCGAGTTGAATTTGACTTTGAATCCATTTTTTTAACATTTATATAGGCTTCAAAGCAATCACAGTCATATTCCTCATTTTTCATTTCTCAAATTCTATTTTATCAAAATGGCCTTACAAAATTTGGGCCCTTAGGTGAAAAGTACATATGCTAAGCATCTTTTCTAGTCTTTTCTTCTTTTTTTCCTTTTTCATATCTTAATTCATATTTTCTAGTCATTATGAAAATTAGAATGAAAAAATAAATAAATAAATAAATAAAAGATAGAATATAATGGAAGAAAATCACTTGATTTCGTAAAAAATTGAAGAATACTATGAAAGAAAATGAAATAAATGGCCGAATAGAATTAAATCTCAAAATGCTTTGTTTTTAGAATATAACTTGTGAGTTTTGTATGTGAGAAAAGAAGTGTAATTAGTCAATCTAACCTTATTGTATAGGCTTAAAATTTGCAAATAACAAACTATTTAGGAAAAAAAATACTCCCTCTATCTAGTTTTTATTGTCTTTTTAGCTCTTTTTTTAGTTCTCTTTTTAGTTATCAACTTATATTTTCAATGCATTTTTTACCATTTTTTCTCTAATTTGCCCTTGTGTTAATGATGAGGGAGATTGTATATGAATAAAAATTATAAGTTAGTAATTAAGAAGAAAGAGAATATTTATATAAAGTGTAATGGATAAATTAATCATTTTAACACTGTAATAAATGTTTTATTGATATTGATGATTCAGTTAAATGGACAATAAAAAATAGAAGGGGAGTATAAAAACCAACAGCTAATATAAATCCATTATTGTGTCGTTCAATGCTCAAGTAATCTTCAGTCAAACAAAAATGCTCAAGTAATCTGATTTTTTTTTTAAAAAAGATCAATGCTTAATTAGTCTAATTATTTTTAAAAAAAAATGGTAATCAATGCGGTTCGTATGTTTCAAAAAAAAATATATTATTTCTTTTACATCATATCTATTTTAATCAATTCAAAAAAATTGAAAACAAATAATCATTCCCTAAAATAGGATTCCCTATGTTTGGGGAATCCTATTTTAAGGATATACCATATATGGAAAATGGTTGGACTCAATCATTCCCCATATTCATTTTCCATTTTAAACAGCAAACGATTGGAGTTGCTCTTATATTAGGTATAAGAACTCTTATACTAGGTATAAAGCATATGAATATCATGGTTTTTTATTGAGCATTACAAAGTATGTTGTGAAGATAAATGAAAGGGTTATATAAAGGCATTAAACCACTCTATCAGCTATTATGGTTTTTGCTGGGAAATTGAGAATTATTATGAACATAAAGGATTAATTGATTGTATAAATGCATTATACAACTCTTACAGAGGGTATAAACCTACCAAAAAAGTTGTTCGGAAACTTTTGAAATTGATATCGTTTTAAAGATAAATATAAAACGACAAAATTATTTTGAAATGCTCGTATTAAAAAAATAAATGATTTGTGAGATATAACTGCTTTAAGTTAAAAAAATAGAAGGGAAAATGTTGCCAAATGGGATTGACAACACAAATGCAACTTTAGGTAAAAGCATTAATGAAAAGCTGAGAAAAGATAAAAGCATAAAAAAATATGATGATATTTATCATTTAAAATTTATAGTTATAGTCCCTAAAAATTATTTAAATGCCCTTCTAATAATAAAAAAGAACCAATAATTTTGGCAACATACTTTTTTTATCAACCATTGTCTGAGTAAAAAAATATTTTGCCTACATGTGCCTCGGCAAAAGAGCATTTTGCCCAACCATTCGCTGAGAAAAAAAACAAATTTGCACAATCGGTGGCCAAGCAAAATGGCCTCTAGAGGAATGTAAGAGGTGTTCATGTATTATTTCGGCAATGTAAATTTTTGTCAAGATGATAATTTCACCCTTTTGGGCGATATTAGGCTTGAAAAGTTAATTTCCTCGCAGCTAAAAGACTACGTGAATAATTTTTTCACCCAGCCAAAAGGCCGAGCAAAATTAATTTTTGCCCAACCTTATGGATGTGTGAAATGATTTTTCACCCAGCCTTAAGGGTGAGGAAAATTAATTTCGCCAAGTGAAAAGCATATTTACCCAAAACCCTTTTAGGTGAATCTGATTGTATTTTTTTAATTTAAATATAAAATTATATGTAAAAATCATATTCGAGTTTATTATGTAGTTCTTTGATTTATAAATATTGGATCAAGTAGAAGAGATCCGGAGAAAGTTGGAGCGAGTTTGAATTTGAAAAAGTAAGGAATACGATCTGGTATTTATCCAATAAATATCTAATATTCGTTTAGTAATTGTCTAGTAGTTATCTAGTAAATATTGTTATGAAATTGTCATATATTATATATATGTTAGGTATCATTAGATATATAAAAAAACTGTCAAAATTAAGACATACTAGACGAATAACTAGATATCTAACGGTGGTCTACTAGATAAATATTAGATGACATATGTTATGTAAATATTGTTATGAAATTGTCATATATTATATATATGTTAGGTGTCATTAGATCCATAAAAACTGTCAAAATTAAGACATACTAGATAATAACTAGATTTCTGACAGTGATCTACTAGATAAATATTAGATATTATATGTTATGTATATTTTAGAAATATATTTGAAGTTATGATTTACTAGATAACTACTAGACGATTACTAGATATTTACCAGATAAATATTATACCGTATTTATGTAAATATTTTTTCCTTTTTTATAAACTACCAAATTATTTTTGTTTTTTCTGGAATTTTTGTAAGGACCCCTAGTTCATAACTCATAAAGGACTTGAAGTTATTAAGTTATTGGGCTTCTTACAAAAATACCCATAAAAAACTAAAATAATTTGAACATGTCATAAATTATTTATAAATTAATAAAAACAGCAGAAAATAATTACAAAAAATATCACGTAGTAGTTATCTGATAAATATCTAATAATCGTCTAGTAGTTATCTAGTAAATCGGTATTAGCTATGTAGTAGATATTTAGTCTACATCTAGTAGATCGATATTAGATATGTAGTAGATATCTAGTAGATCGATTACTGGATATTTACCATATAACTACTTGTGAGCGGGCGGACAGGTTGTCAGGTCTTTGTGCACGCGGGGTGTGGCGCGCTTCGGTTTGTTGGGGTTTGAGAAAACCGCGGTGTTTGGTCTGGTTTGAGAAAATCCAGTTAGCTTAAATGCGGTGGCTTTGTAGGCCAAAAATGCTATTATATTGAAAAATATATTTTCACATTTTAATAAGAAAAATATTTTTAAAATAAAGCATTTTACTTTATTCAAAAATAAAATAGAGTTGCCATCCGGTTCAGCTCCATCGGGAATTGTAGTAATTTCGGCATTACAACGGCTTTATTTAAGAATTAAATTCAAGAAATAAAACAGGCATTATAACGGTTAATAAAAGGACATTTTCTACCGAATTTTTGGCATAGTAACGGCAGCATTTGGGTTTGGGCCTGGAAACTCGAATAGAGTTTCCTCATATTCTGGATGTTTGTCCGTACATGCGAGCTTATTTACACATATTATAGTTTAAGTGGCACCAGTGGCTCACTTAACCAGAGAAATGGAATGTAATGTGCAATAATAAAAGTAATGAAATGAATTTTAAAGTTGGGCTTAGAGCCAATTACCCTCAGTTTACCTTTCCGTCTGTCCAGGATGACTTGAGAGTCGGTGCGGGACCGAAGTTGTCAAAGAGAAAGATGTGGTTTGGTTGGAAAATAGATTTAACCCGGGTTATGGCTATAATATTGGATTATTTCTATAGGAAATGTGAAATTTAGGTCGTTTTTAGACCGAAGATCACTATAGGATCTTGATCCAAAAAGTCCGTGAAGTAAGTTTATACCAAATGTCGGTGATAGAACTCGAATCTAGGATTATTTTGACAGAGTTTCGGAGTTTTTAGGATTCTCGAAATTGAAAAATGACACAAAGGTAATTTTTGAAATTTTGAAAGTCTTCGTCTCAGTTGAAATGAGGGGGGTGACCCCGCGGGCTAGTTACCACTCTGACATGATTTGATTTCAGATCCCGTAAATCCTGGCCAAATCTCGATAAGATTTGATATTTTTACTGTGGATCGATAAATAGCCGGCGGGCTAATTACCTATGTTTGACCAAACTTTGACTTTTTGATTTTTCAGTAGGTAATGCTAAATCAGAGCTTCCCTGGAATGTGGATTTTTTGAATTTCGGATTTTGGATGACAATTCAGTCCTTTTCGACTCATTTGTCTAATCGCTGAACGAAATAGGCATTATTCCTCATCGGGCCGAAACGGACCTGTGCTAGCAGTTTGCCCCTCGCATATATAAATTTCGTGCTAGAATTGTTGTCGTATGCGAAACAAACAAAACAGTGTGTGTGGGATGCAATGAGTTAAAATATTTTTAATCGACAAATTTTGAAACAAAATATATTTTGCCCCTTCGATTAAAAATTTATTAATGAGTTGCATGAGGTTAAAATTGACCGGGGGTCAAAATAAATATTTTTGGATGCTTGATGCATGTGTGACTATGTGAAAACAGCTTTTAGGTCAGCTCGTTTTGAAAACGATGCATAAAATGGATGAAAAATGTAAAATTGCGAAAATTTTGAAAATACACATAATTAGTCGGCGGGCTAATTACCTGTATAACCGTAACTTTTATAGTAGTTACGCGTAAATGCGTGGGACGCATAAACGCGTGACAGCTGGATAGCTAATTAGCCGGCGGGCTAATTATATAGGTAATTAGTCGGCGGGCTAATTACCAGTCGACTATAAAAACAGCAGCTTGGCTCCCATTTTCTTCACACCAACAATTCTCTTTTCTTCTCTCTTGCGGGTTTCTGCTTCTAATCTTCGAAAATTTTTGCTTTCGAGCTATTTTTTACGATGATTTCTTTCGTGCTCTTTCCTCTTCTGCCCCTTCATTTCAGATTTTGCGGGTTTCAATGTGGTTCAAGCTTTACAACATCCGCTTAGATCTGCCGGCCGTTCAAGTGACTACTCAGAACGTGCTTATCGACGGTGAACAAGTGGAACTTTTCGAGGTTCCGACCGATGCTTTGTATGGGCTCCCTCCAAATTGAATGTATCACGGGGTACGTTCTGGGGATTTTATTCCGCCTTCCTTGAAGCCTTCCAACCATCTTTCTCGGATTTTGGTAAGCCTTACTACTGTTTTTATTTCGCACAAAGACCTATCCATTTTATTGTTTATTTATTCATTTTTATGCAAAAAAAATTATTTAATGCAATAATTTATTATTGGGTGATGATTTATTATTTTCGATAATCGTGTGATTTATCAAAAACTAGTGTGTGATACATGTGTACGCATTATTTAGCTTACCAAGTCTGATGGTGATAGCACTACCCAATTTCATAAGTGGTACTAGGTGCTATCCCCCGGTGCCAAGGGCATTGTTGATGGGACGTCTTTGGGGAGGATAGTCAGGAATTGCAAGTACATTAGGCACCGCAAGTATCCATACATCTCAGGCGGTACATCTACCTACATCTTGAGCAGGTGGTCCGATACTACCTACACTTTCCACTTTCACTGCGGGGAGTATACCATCACTCCGCTGGATTACTATGTCATCACTGGTCTACCCTTCCACGGTAATGTGATCTATTTCAATGCTTGCTTCACTTATGGTAACATCAATGTGGAGATCATTGAAGCTCTGATTAGATACTCTGGAGACAAGCTGGGGCGAGTTTCTTGCGAGAAACTTATGACTTTTTAGACTTCCGGGGATAGAGGGTATCTAACTGCTACCTATGAGGCTAGAGCTTTCATGGCTGCTACCTTATCATGGCTGTGCTTTCCTACCAGGGGTTTGATCATGAATCTCCATATTCTGCCAGCTTTGATAGATCCATCCCACTACGACGAGCATGCATGGGGCCGAGCCATATTGGGTCACCTATACTAGGCCCTTGACCAGTGCGTGAGGAATAGGATTCACAAGTTCAAGTCTTGTCTCCAGATTGTTTGTGTAAGGACTTAACCCTTATCTCTTTTCTACATGAGTATCTTGTCCATTTTTAGTGTTCTGATCTTTTTCTTGACTGCTTGCAGATCTGGTTTTTTGAGATGGGGATCTTTTTGAGGCCCAAGCTCGTGCCAAACAGCAGTTTTCCATTCTGCCCTCTACTGCCACACTATTTTCACGATTGGGAAATGGAGTTTGGGTTTGCTATCTCTGCCTGTCTTCATGCCCTTTCTTCAGAGCAGGTATGCTTTATGATTGCTAGATTTCCTTTAATCACTATATCTACTACAATCATTATACTGATGTCTGGCTTTCCCTTTTTCAGATTAGGACGCAGCCTTAGGAGCACGCTCTTCACTGGCCAAAGGTCATAAGATGAACCGGGGAGTTTATGGATAGCCGACTGATCATAGAGACCCCATTCTCTTTGGAGTGGTATTTGGGCAATCTCATTTAGGGTTGGCATCTTCCTCCGAGGTCGCGCTCTGTTTCTCCTGAGGTGCCTCGATGGGTTTTCTAGCCTCATCACTAGCCTAACTTTGCACGATTGACCCCCATGGGTATCTCTAGCACTTTCCCGGAGTAGGTTGGGGGTACGAGGAGTTCTGCCATCTGCAGCTACTTGGATGGCCGGATACGGATCCCGTTCCTATTGCACCTCAGCGAGATACCCATAACCCTCCTGAGGATGATGATCCTTTGGCTTCTATCCCTGAGGCCTCTGCCCCTTCGACTTTTGCCCCTAGTGGCAAGGCTAGATCAGGTTTGTCTAAGGCTGTCCAGATGACGGTACTTCCTCTTTCACTTGCTTGAGTTCATCCTTCTTTTATGGTTGCCATTATTTCAAATATCGCGCTTTATTTCATCTGAATCGACCTCGCTCTATTGTTTTTGCAGGATCATTAGGATAGAAAGAGACCTGTGACTACTTCTACTTATGTGGGTAGCTCTTCAGCGTCATCTGTCCCTCCTCAGGGCCCGATGATGGTGGAGGCGCATCGAGGATTCGAGTATTAGCCCCCTATGTTCGTAATGTATCGTCCTAACTTGAGCACTTATACTTCAGACATCCCGCCTTATCTGGATCCTAAGCATCTAGTGACTTTTCAACCTATTGGGGCCACTCATGTTAGTCTCCTATATCGTTTCTCCTTTTGCCTTTCGATTTTAGATTGTGACAGCTCTGACTTGCTTTGTTCTATCATTCTCGCAAGTGCCTATTGCTGATAGTATCTCCTATTGGGGATATATTCAAGGGCTGCAGCGCTTCATGATGACCCAAAACTCGTACATGGCAGTATGTTTGTTATCTTATTATGCTAATGATGATGCATGGCATGTTATGAAATGCATATGAATGATTTGTGTTGAAATATTGCAGCTGAAGATTTGACGTCTTCAAGCTCAGTTGGGGATGCTTCAGGTGGACGACCCATAGCAGGGGCAAAGTGATCCTCCCATATTCTTCATGCAGGGTGATTAGATAGGCTTTTTCTTTTTCTTTTTCATTTTGCTTTCTTTTGGGCAGTTTGCAGTGCCTCCTTTTGTATGAACACACTTTTTCATAAATAAAATTTACATTATTCCCTTGCCTATGTGTTTTCTTTCATTGTTGGTCGAGTTTATCAGGGTAATCTGCCAGATATTGGCAGATTGCCCCATAAACTATGTATAGCGAACTATTACCCTTGTGAAATTTTGCCATGGAGGGCTACATTCATTTTTGTGGTAATCTGAATGTTTATCTGAAGAACTCTGATGGTTGGGATCATTTCATGGTTTGTGGTTTGGCACACATGAAGGAATACTATCGCATCTTTGTTAAGGACAATGTGATCCAGGCTATTGTCAGATTCTGGGATCCTATTGACAACGTGTTTTGGTTCGGGATTATGAGCTATGGCCCTTGTACGAGGAGTTCTATGGGCTTCTCCGGTCCTCTGCCGATATGCCTCCATTTATCCTACCTCACCCTAAATTTTCTAATTTGTTCATGAATCATTTTCAATTACAGCAATTTGACAGGCATTGATTGATTTTTTATGATGGATTAAGGCTGGATATGGCTTTTGATTTAGTCAGGGGACTTCGTTCTGATGATGCAAGCTAGTTACCGCTCATATGTTTGCTTCTGTTGGGGGTTTTTCTTTGTGAGGTTCCCACTATGGTTTGCAGTTTCGTCTTTCTGAGCATCGTCAATCAAATGCTGGAGGGAAAGTCTCCCGTTGCATTGAACTTAGCCAAAACACTAATCTTCGTGCATTCTTCCTAGAATGGGACTGAAGCTACTACTAGGGGTAGCAGGCTCCTTCTTCATATAACTTTTATTTGAGCCTTTCTTTTTGCATGAACCGGCCTTTTGGGTTTTCAATTCATTAGGCTTGCCTTAATTTTTTCCTGGACTACCTTTTCAGGTTTTTAATCCAGCAGGTTATCTTTCTTTTCTTTTTTTGTCTTTTTTTCTTTTTATCTTCTTGTTGTTTTCATTTCTTTTTGTTGATTTTTCTTCTTTTTGTGCTTTCTTATGTAGCTTTGGCTCTGGGACAAGTTTTATGTGATGTCTGTTCCTACGAGCATGGATTATTACCCGAGGGCCTATTGGGTGCGACGCTCTATAGTTCACATCAGTAATCGTTCCCACAGAGATTTCACCATTGAGGAGTGGATTGAGTTCATGAGGAGTCGAGCTGCTGAGGATATCCATTGGGTTTGCCCTTGGTGGGGTATCTCGCTTATGACTATCAATGTAGCTAGAGGAGGCGTAGTCCTTATTGGCCTTTCTGAGTTCATCACTTATTCTCCCGGTTGCTTGTACAGGCAGTACGGTCGATCTCCCCATGCACCCTTATTGGCCTAGAGCTTTCCAATGCTCGGGTCTATCGTTATAACGTGAGGTGGGTTAGTCGCACTTAGGTGGAGATGAACTACTCTGCCCCCTTTGACGTTTATCCTTCCGGGGCTTATCGTATCTAGGTTGCGAGTGTTCATGGACTGGCTACTCTTAAAGAGAGGCTCCATGAGACTAGGAGGCTTTGAAGCTTCCTTAGGGTTTAGTAAGCTTGCCATTATGTGTCTCTTGTTCCCTGTGGGAGAATAAAGGCTTGAGGCCTCGTCGTTCGTCTTTGTCGCTTCTATTTCCTATTTGTAATGCACCTATATGTGTAAGGATGAAAAGATGTTATTTAAATGCGTGTTTCATTAAACAATTCATAGTTTCATTTAATACACTCATGCAGTATTTTTAATATGAACATGTTATTACAAAAGATATTATTTATCACGGAGGATAAGTGGTATTTATTCCCAAGAAATGCCACCGTTGCGGATTTTACCCAAGGCTCCACTCTTTTATTTTGGAGTCTTTATTTTTGCTCAAGAGCCCTTACTAGCTCTCGATAGACTTTATTAGTCTCTTTTTTACACAAGATAGCGCTTCAGCTTATCGTAATTGACCGAATTCACGAATTCATTGCCGTCTAGATCTGAGATTTTCACTGCCCCTTTACTGAGAGTCTTCTTTACCACATATGGTCCTTCCCAGTTCGGCTAGAATTTCCCTAGAGCCTTTGTGTGTGTTTTATGAGATTTATTTAAGACTAAATCACCTATCTTCAAAGGCTGGCTCTGCCCTTTGACCTTACGGTTGTAAGCCTTGGCCATGGGCTGTTGGTATAACTGTAGATTTTCCAATGTGGCTAATCACTTTTCGTCGATCAAGGCCAGTTCTTCGTGCCTTGCTTTTGCCCATTTATCTTCGGGAAGTCTGGCTTTAAGGGCAATGCATAAAGACTTGATTTCCATTTCAATGGGCAACACCGCCTCCATCCCATAGACAAGGGAAAAAGGAGTTTGACCCTTAGGAGTCTTGACACTGGTTCTATATCCCCACAAGGCATAGGGAAAATGATCGGCCCTATCTCGGTAGTTGGAAATCATCTTAGAGAGGATTTTCTTGATTGTCTTATAAGCTGCTTCTACAGCTTCATTGGCTTGAGGCGAAGAGCAATGATGCTCAATCCCGTGCTTTTCAATAAGATCAGTCATTTCCCCTTAGAACTGCACACCATTGTCACTCACTAGATGATGAGGAACACCATACCTGGCAAAGATGTGTCACTGAATAAATGGAGCCATTTTCTTGGCCGTGATGCTTGTATATGATTTTGTTTTAACCCACTTGGAAAAGTAATCAACAGCTACTATAATAAATTGATGACCATTGGTCGGAGAAGGTCTTATTTCACCAATGACGTCAATGCCCCCAGCCGAGAATGGCCAAGGCATTGTTAAGCTTTGCAATATTGTTGGAGGTAAGTGGCTCACATCCCCATATATCTGACAAACATGGCAAGTCTTTGGTTCTCGAGTACAATCAGCTAGCATAGTTAGCCAAAAGTATCCCATTCTTTGGATTTTCTTTGCCATTAGGACACCGTTCATGTGTGGACCTCAGTCTCCCGAATGTACTTCCTTCATCACCTTTTCAGCTTCTTATTATGTCAGGCATTTTAGCAGTATGTCATCAGAGGTCCTTTTGAATAGATCTCCTTTAATCAGGCAGAATCACATAGCAAGCTTTTTCAGCGTATTTCTATCGGAATCTGTAGCCTCAGTTGGGAATTCACCGTTTTCTAGGAACTTGACGATATCGGAATACCAGGGGGTTCCTTCTTCCACGGTGTCTTTTATTGCACAGATGTAGTAAAGAGATTGGGTTGTTTCCATAACAAGGGGTTTGATTGGTTGCTTTTAGGGCCCTTCCTATATGGAGGCTAGAGTGGCCAATGCATCTGCCATCTAATTTTCCTCACGGGGCATGTGACTAAATTCGCACTCACTGAACATCATGGCTTTTTTCCACACAGCTTCTAAATAAGGCCTAAGGGATTCCTCTTTTAGTTCCCAGTCCCCTATGACATGCTTGATGACCAAAGCTGAATCACCAATAATTTTGACTTTGTCCGCTCTAAGAGTGATTAGGGCAGACATCCCGAACATATAGGCTTCATACTTCGCCCCGTTATTTCTGGTGGGAAATTCTAAGCGTTTTGACAAAGGTATGAGCGCTCTGTCTGGCGTAAAGATGATAACTCCCAAGCCGACTCCTCACCTATTGACGATACGATTGAAGAACATTGTCTATTTTCTTGGGTTCTCTATGGTGGCTGCGAGACATTAGTCAGGAAATTCTAGGTTTTCTTGTTCTCCTTCCTCTAGTGGCCGATTTACTAGGAATTCGGCCACCGCTCTACCCTTGATGGTCTTCTTCATTACATACTCGATATCGAATTCTTACAGCAATAAGAGCCATCTTGCTAGTTTTCCGGTTAGTGAGGGAGCCTAGCATAAGTACTTCATCGGATCCACTTTCGCGATTGCTTGGATTCTGTATGATTGGAAGTAATGTCTGAGCTTTCGGGTGAGCCAAACCATGGTGGAACAAGTCTTTTCCACGATGGTGTATCGAGTCTCATACTCCAGCAATTTCTTGCTGAGGTAATAAACAGCATTTTCCCTCTTATCTTCATGTTCTTGAACTAGCATGGCCCCCACAGAAGTTTCTTCCACGGCTAAGTAGAGAATGAGAGGCCTTCTAAGAATCCGCGGCTTTAGTACTAGAGGGTTCATCAAGTAAGCTTTAATTCTATCAAAGGCTTCCTGGCATTAGTCGTTCCACTCTATCGGCTGCTATTTCCTCAAGAGTTTGAAGATAGGCTCACATGTGGTGGTCAACCGTGTTATAAAGCGACTGACATACTATATGGATTGCAAGAAACTTCTTACTTCTCTCTCAGTTTTCGGTACGGGCATTTCCCTGATAGCATTGGCCTTATTGGGGTCCATTTCTATACCTCTTTTGCTAACCACGTGCCCCAGTAATTTGCCTAATGTGATGCCGAATATGCACTTTTTCTAGTTCAAATGGAGGTTGAACTTCCCAATCCTTGTGAGGAATTGTTCTAACACTGTCAGGTGTTCTTTTGGTGTAATGGATTTCATAAGCATGTCATCCACATAGACCTCAACTTCCTTATGGATCAAGTCATGTAGCAAGGTCATGACTACTCGCTGGAAGGTTACCCCTGCATTCTTGAGTCCAAAAGGCATTACTCTGAAACAATAAGTTCCCCACTCTGAGATGAATGAGGTTTTGAATTTATCTATTACGTTCATGAGGATCTGGTGGTATCCCGAGAATCCATCCATAAAGGAATGCATGGCCACTTTTGCTGCACTATCTACCAGAGCATCGATGTGTAGTAGAGGGAAATCATCTGTGGGGGTAGCCTTATTCAAGTCCCTAAAGTCAACACAAACTTGGACATCACCGTTCTTCTTGGGTACGGGGACTACATTGGATAGCCAAGTGGGATACTCGACAACTTTGACAAAATTTGCCTTGATCAGTTTTGCCACTTTTGCTTTGACCTTTTCGGCCCATTCTGGATGCAACCTTCTCATTTTTTGCTTTACCGGCTGAATTTTCAGGTCCGTAGGAATCTTGTGCTCAGCAATGTACCGATCAAGTCCAAGTATATCCTCGTGAGACCAAGCAAAGGCTAAAACGTGACTTTTCAATACTTTAATCAATTCTCTCTCTTGTTCGATGGGCAATTGACTGGAAATGTATACCATTTTTGCGTCATCTTCCGTGTTTGAATTAATTTCTTTTGTAATAGCATTATTGATGTTAAAAATGATAGATTAATGTTGGAATGTATGCATGGAATTGTAATCAGAAACACAATCCAAATAAGGAAAGTTCTTCATCTTATTATCATCATAAAGTACATTATTCAATTCAAACAAGCTAGAAATAAAAACAAAAGACTCATCCTGATCAGTAGGGTCTAGCTCTGTTGCGGATGATACTCCTATGGTAGTTGGCTTCAACAGGATGTCCTCGTTGTCTTCCTCCTTTACCTTTGCTTTGCCTTTCATAGTCGTGACCATGTCCATGACAGTTTGGTTCAAGCTACCTCCCTTGCTCCTCCCCTCCTCTACTATCTTGAGTTGTGCCTGAAGGTGCTTGGTTAGGGTATCAAGGATTTCTTCCTCTCTACTCAGCATCTTGGCCTTCTTCCAGTGTACCTGTTCATCATTCTTGGTCTGATCCGGGATTGCCCCTACATCTGGCTGGTGACTAGCCTTCTTTACACAAGTTATGAAGCTTTTGCCATTTTTACCGTAGCTGACTACGTTTGAGAAAATCAAGAATCCCAAAACGGTCTTCCCCTAATGAGTAACAGGCTCGGGGGTTCCTTTGTAGGGTTGTCGCAGCTTCATTTGAAAGGTTATCTTGTGAACAATTCTTCAAGAGCCTGTGTAATCGAGTCCCACGGGATTCCATTCTCCTGCCCCTATATTGAACGTTGGCATTCCTTGTTCATGAGCACCTAATACTTTTCCAGGAGTGTGGTGCTTCTACATGTATCCCTGAATCCATGGGCCCTAGTACACCTCTGATTGCTTATTCGCTTCCTGGCCAATTGTGCCTGTGGTGAACCCTTTCATGTTGCTTTCTTCCATCTTTAGTGCTGCTACCACTGAGGCTTCGTCAGTTTCTAAGGTAACAATCTTTCCAAGAAATAGGATTTTGATCTTCTAGTGCAGGGTGGATGAGACTCCTCCTAAAGCATGGAACTATGGTCTCCCGAGTAGCATGGAGAAAGTCATCGGGATATCTATGACCGTGAAGAGTACTATAGATGAGATTTTGCCAATAATGACTTCAGCTTCTAACGTGCCAATGACAATCCTTTTAGAATTGTTGTAAGCTTTGATGACTGTTATGAACTTTTTTAGGTCCTTTTTAGTCAGTCCTAGAATCGGTAGAATATCTTTGGGATATACATTTGGTGATGAGCCATCATCAATCATTATGCAGGGCATGATGCGCCCGAAGACACTAGCCTTCTAGTAGAGAGCCTTATTCTAGCGAATGCATTCATTAGGTAGATCTGAGCTTGAGAAGACAATTTCGAGGATAACAGTGCCGGTCTCATTATTGAGTAGCACACAAACCTATTTCGGGGATGCTAGAGGAGACGTTTTAATTTCCATCAACTTTTTAACGATAGCGAGCCTGTGATCTTGAGATCCTAAGAGTAGGTCCCAGATACTCATTTTAGTTGTAGTGGCCTTAAGTTGATCCACAATTGGGCTTTCTACCTATTCTGAGGACTTAACAAAAGTAGGAGGTATTGGGGGCTCAGTTCTTGGTGCAGTTGGGGCTACTGATCCAGACTTTTCCTCCTCTGGTGATAGGACTGACCACTTGGATTGGCGAGTTCATTGTTTTGAAGACCTTAAACTGGTCGAAATCCTCATCCAGGGGTATCTCTCCCAAGTCGATTAGCTTGTTCACAGAAACCGGTGCCTTGGCGGTGAAGGGCCACTACATGAAGAGAACCTTTTTAGGCTGCTTTTCTGGAATCTCTTGCAAGATTTGGCATAGGACAGGATTAGATTCCTACCTGATCATATAGATGGATGAGGAAGCTCTGTCAGTTGGTTCACTTCCATCGAATAGATCTAGCATGTCATCATAAAGGACTGGTACGCCCTGATATTTTTTCGTATACCATCGGTATTCCTTGGTTGATTCCATTGATGTCGGGCAGGCAACGCTGGTGGCTTCCCATTCCCAGTACAGTAAGGGGTTCCCGTGCCTATCTAGTTCGGGGGTTGTGTCTTCTAGTGGGTCGACCCACATGAAGTAGTTGATGAATTGCTTGGCCAGAACATTCCAGAATGACTTCTGGTAAAATGTCAGTCCTTCATACCAAACAACTGCCTATTCTCGGAGAGTCCAGCGGAACCTTGCAGACCAATGGGCATAATGAATGTACCTATCATTCATCATTTGCACCAATTCACGGATGTGAGGGCGTGGCCTTGTATTTCTATTGTAGAATATAGGGTAAACTTCCCTTAAGTCTAGGCTCCAGATCTGACAACTGTTTTGAGCTAGTTCATTCTTTGCATGAATTCTCTCCAGAATGTATTCATGAGAAGGTTCTAGCCCCTCTTCTTGAATCATGTTAATGACATATTTGCTGTTTGAGTCAAAGTCTATAAAGTCCCTAGAATCGTCCCTTGATGCAGACTATAAGGCGCCAAGGGAGTCATGCTCTAGAGAAGAAGCGTAGCTCTCAGCACCGTCATATTCAACCATCATCCCATTGGGGAAGGGAGCCTCATACTCAAAATCTCCCAGAAAGTGATTTAGCTCATCATTTGAGAAAGTCTCCGATTCATACCCCAAGTTATCCCCTTCGCTTTCATCTTCAGGATCTGATTCACTAGAGTCGACAAATCCTTCCACCTCCTCATCCGAATCTTCAAAAGGCTGTGGTTTAAAGATCCAGTTCAGAGCATGCTGAGCTGGGATATCATTATCAGAATCTTCTTCCGGATCCTCTTTGGGGTCCTCCTTAACATCTTCTTCAGGATCTTCCTCGGGATCTTCCTCAGGATACTCTTCTGGGTTTTCTTCTGCCACATATGGCTCGGCTTTGACTCCTTCTATGGCTATACAGAACTTGGATACCATGGTTTGTATACTGGCAAATGTTTCCTCTATACGGGCACCATATACTGTAATATCGGTGTGGATTTCTCCAAATGGGTCTCGTGCACCTCCAACAAGATTCAAGTCGGGGTACCTCTGTTGATCTGTGTGGTTACTCCATGCCTGTTCAAGATCATATAGTTCTTGGATTTCCAGATGTGTTGTCCCAGAAGAGCTCGTAAATTTGAACAAATTTGTTCCAACATAATTGGGACTCATGTAATCCAGGTGAGTGTACATGGGAGGTTGTGGAGGAGGGATATCTTGCCAGCTGATATTATGTCAGTTTACCTGTGGTGCTAGCCACCAGCAAAGCTCATCCGGGTATGGTTCATATGCCCTGAAGTAGTGAAGGAAAGATCTCTCCATAAAGTACCAGTTCCAATATCCTTCCAGTGGCATCACGTCATACCAGTCCATGGCCGAGACTTCTAAGAATCGGGGGAATTGTGGTGCGAAACCCATCATGGCTATTCCTTATTTGTGTATAAACCGGAGAAATTCCTCCTGATGTTCATTTGGATCTGAATCTCTGCAATATATGAAATGTGGGGGTATAACATATCGGTCCAGCCCTTCTCTCTTCATCCTTAGGACGTACTGGTAGACCATATAGATGATATCCTTATTATCAAAGACCATATTGTCCCCCCATCCCGGGTCATGCTGAAAATTACCTGTTACGTCAATACCATATTCGTCAGCCTCTACATGAATCCCAATGGCATCCACCGTAGCTTGCAAGTTTACCAGTGGATTAGTCTGAGTGCTTGGCTTCTTCTTAGGCTCTTTCATTCTCCCATCAGCTTTCATCTGTTGTAGATCTTTTAGTAGCCGAGTTCATTCGTTAGTGTTGTGCCCCTTGGTCATATGATAAGCATAGAAATTATGTCTGTCTACCTCTATAGGCGGAGTGAACAGCTTAATACTCTAGAGTTGGTTGGACTTCCTTAGCTTGGTGAATATCTGGGATAGTGATTCCATCCATGGAGAGATGGACTGGTGGGTCTGTGCTTGGGTTACTGCTGCCACTTTAGGAGCTGCTTTCAAGGATGCAAAGGTGCCTTGTTTGGAAAAATCGCCCTTCTCCCAATATCGAGGTTTAGTATAAGCTTGTTGTTCTTGCTTCTTTGCTCGATCTTCTTCTTCATATTTTTCAAGCCTCTTGGTATAGTCTACCACGTCGTTGAAAGTGTCAAATCTTTTCATCTTCATTTCATCTCGATATTTCGGGCTAGAGCCTTCGACAAGCTTAACTATCAAGGCGTCTTGGTCAGGTGCCCCGATTATAAGCACACGAATAGCCATCCACCTTAGATTAAACTCTTTAAAGGACTCATTCGGCCATTGCTTAATTCTTTCAAGATCTTATAGAGTAGTCTTGACCTTCAGATTGAAGGCATAGTTTTTAAAGAACGTAGAACACAGCTTCTTCCAATCAGACTTTAAATCGGTTGGCATTCTCATGTACCACTGAGAGGTGGGTGTACGAAGAGTAGCTTGAAATAGATTGACTATATGAACCTTAGGGATGTTCATGCTAGTCATAATTCAGAGGTAACTCTCCACGTGCGATGGGGAGGTCCGATGCCAGCATATGGAGCCATGTAGGGAACTACAAAGTTAGTCGAAAGGGCTTCTGACTGCTTAGGCAGGAATCGATCAATATCCACGTACTGCTCTATAGAGGGGGTAACAGATTTATCCTTTGCCGAAGATAGTTTCTCCATGTCTGTCATCTTTATCTTGAGTGCGGCTATTTCGGTTTCTTATTCTTGGGTTTTCTGAGCATTAGTAGTGCTCAGCCTTTCCCAAATATCACGAAATTCTGGGGTGTGAAGAATCCTCCTAAGGGACTGGCTAACTGCATCATCATTTACCATCGTGGTTTTGGGTTTTGGATCAGAGAAGAATCTAGCCAGAGATTTAACTGGTGGTGAGGGTATGACTTTTAGACTGCCCGTAATGCTCCTTAACTTGCGTTTCTCTCACTTCCAACCTGAAAGGGTAAGAGATCAAGTGTTAGTAAGTGCATCGGGCATGTCTTTGGGCCTTTCTCGCCTTGTTCGCGGGTGAATGAATGAATGTATGAGTGATCAAATGCATGGATGGATGATGGAGATGTATAATCAAATTAAAAAAGGTTCGGGTATATGCCAATCGCTCAAGGATTAATTGACAACTTGCGATATTCATATAATATTGCAAATGCACGGATCAAGGATCAAGGGCCTGAGTCGGATCAGACTCGAAAGCCCAAGGGCGAATTAACTCCCTGGTCAAAGGTGGGTCGCCTCATTGGTCCAAAGGGTGAGATGACACTAGGGTCACTCAAGGGATTTTGACTCAATGGTCCAAGGATTGAGCTGACGCAGGGGCCACTCAAAGGGTTTGACTTATTGGTCCAAGGGTTGAGCTAACGCGGGGGTCACTCAAAAGGTTTTGACTCATTGGTCCAAGGGTTGAGCTGACACTAGGGTCACTCAAAGGGTTTTGACTCATTAGTCCAAGGGGTGAGCTGACACTAGGGTCACTCAAAGGGTTTTGACTCATTAGTCCAAGGGGTGAGCTGACACTAGGGTCACTCAAAGGGTTTTGACTCATTGGTCCAAGGGGTGAGCTGACACTAGGGTCACTCAAAGGGTTTTGACTCATTGGTCCAAGGGGTGAGCTGACACTGGGGTCACTCAAAGGGTTTTGACTCATTGGTCTAAGGGGTGATATGACACTAGGGTCACTCAAAGGGTTTTGACTCATTGGTCCAAGGGGTAAGCTGACACTAGGGTTACTCAAAGGGTTTTAACTTATTAGTCCAAGGGGTGAGCTGACACTAGGGTCACTCAAAAGGTTTTAACTTATTGGTCTAAGGGTTGAGCTGACACTAGGGTCACTCAAAAGGTTTTGACTCATTGGTCCAAGGATTGAGCTAGCACTAGGGTCACTCAAAGGGTTTTAACTCACTAGTCCAAGGGGTGAGCTGACACTAGGGTCACTCAAAGGGTTTTGACTGATTTGTCCAAGGGGTGAGCTGACACTAGGGTCACTCAAATGGTTTATATCTTTCAGCTCATGGGTTGAGCCTAGGTTGATTTACTGGTCTAGATTATTTTAGCTCATGGGCTAATCCTAGGTGGACTCACTAGTCTCGGTTAATTTCGGCTCACGGGTTAAGCCTAGGTGAACTTACTGGTCTTAGTTAATTTCGGCTCATGGTCTGAGCCTAGGTGGACTCACTGGTCTCAGTTAATTTTGGCTCATGGGCTGCGCCTAGGTGGACTCACTAGTCTTGGTTCATTTCGGCTTATGGGCTGAGCCTAGGTGGACTCACTAGTCTCGATTCATTTCAGCTCATGGGCTGAGCCTAGGTGGACTCACTGGTCTCGGTTAATAAAATGTTATGGCACACGTTAATGTCATGGCTGCACAAAGATGTGGTTAGTTTTCACACAATCATGATGTTTATGATGTCCGCTTTCAGTTTATTTATATTTAATAAACCTGCACAGGTAGCAAATGGTTAGATTGTGCCTACCGCCCTTTTAGCTCCATTTGGTTTACTTCGATTTAAAGCCAACGAGGGACTTAGCGAAGTATGCTGGCATGCACTCAAGGTATCTGGGTAAACCTATGAGGAAGTGTCTACGGTTCATCTATATATGGGTTTCGGTGTCAGGATTAGGTGCGATTTGGGGTACCCTGCGCCTTTGTCTACCGAGTCCCAGTGGCCCTAAGCGAACCAAAGGAAGCCTTTCCACATATAATATACGTAGGTAATCGTGCCCTTAAGCGAACAAGGTCCTCGTACGTTATGCAAGGGGTGTGATTGGATCCATACCCCTCAAGCCCTAAGCGAACTTGGAGATACTTCACCAAAAAACACCTAAATTGGTTCAGGGGTAAAGAATGCAGATGCTATGCAGTCCTAAAAATTTGTGTAGTGCAGAAATTATCATAAATTCCGTAGTTCCAATATTATAATTTGAACAATATTTTATTTATTATGTCAAAAAAAAATTTATAAAAATCAGATTTTTATAAAAATATTTTTTCCTCAGCAGGGTCACCACTATGAGAGGGTGGACAGGTTATCAGGTCTATGTGCACGCGGGGGGCGACGCGGGGGGCGCGATTCGGTTTGTTGGGGTTTTAGAAAACTGCAGTGTTTGGTCTAGTTTGAGGAAAATCCAGTTTGTTTAAATGCGGTGGCTTTGTAGGCCAAAAATGCAATTATATTGAGAAATATATTTTCTCATTTTTATTAGAAAATATATTTTTAAAATAAAGCATTTTACTTTATTCAAAAATAAAATAGAGTCGCCACCCGATTCAGCTCCACCGGGAATTGTGGTAATTTCTGCATCACAACGGCTTTATTTAAGAATTAAATTTAAGAAATAAACGGGCATTATAACGATATAATATAAGGACATTTTCTACCGAATTTTTGATAGAGTAACGGCAGCATTGGGGTCTGGGCCCGGAAACTCGGATAGAGTTTCCTCACATTCTAGATGTTTGTCCGTACCTGCGAGCTTATTTACACATATTATAGTTTAAGTGGCACCAGTGACTCACTTAACTAGAGAAATGGAATGCAATGTGCAATAATAAAAGTAATGAAAAGAATTTTAAAGTTGGGCTTAGAGCAAATTACCCTCAGTTTACCTTTCCGTCTGTCTAGGATGACTTGAGAGCCGGTGCGGGATCGAAGTTGTCAAAGAGAAAGATGTGGTTTGGTTGGAAAATAGATTTAACCTGAGTTATGGCAATAATCTTGGATTATTTCTATAGGAAATGTGAAATTTAGGTCATTTTTAGGCCGAAGATCATTGTGGGATCTTGATCCAAAAAGACCGTGAAGTGAGCTTATACCAAATATCGATGATAGAACTCGAATTTGGGATTATTTTGACAGAGTTTCGGGGTTTTTGGGATTCCCAAAACTGAAAAAGGACACAAAGATAATTTTGCAAATTTTGAAATTTTTCGTCTCTCTTGAAATAAGGGGGTGACCCCTATTTATAGTGGGTTGGTAATTAGCCGGCGGGCTAATTACCACTCTGACAGGATTTGATTTCAGATTCCGTAAATCCTGGCCAAATCTCGGTATGATTTGACTTTTTTACTGTGGATCGGTAAATAGTCGGCGGGCTAATTACCTATGTTTGACCAAACATTGACTTTTTTATTTTTTTGTAGAAAATGCTAAATTAAAGCTTCCCTGGAATGTGGATTTTTGAATTTCGGATTTTGGATGACAATTCGGTCCTTTTCGAGTCATTTGTCTGATCGCTGAACGAAATAGGCATTATTCTTTATCGGGCCGGAATGGACCTGTGCTAACACTACTACATGATATTTATGTAATTATATTCTCCTATTTTTGTTAATTTGTAAATTGTTTATATTTTTTGTATATATGTAATTAGTTTGACTTAATGGTAAATTTTGTAAATATTTTAGTGAGACATATAAATTTTTGACAATTTCCTTAAGTTATTTATCAAGAATAGTCAAACTATTCACAAATTCATCATCAACTCAAACTATTTACATATTTTGCTATCCGCTTGTTTTCTCCCCTTTTTCTTTTGATTTTCTTTCTTATTTTGCATTTATCTCTCAAACCGTTTATTTTTTCGACATGCCACTTTAAATTTTTTCGTTCATCTTATTTTTATCTTCGAAATGATATCCACTATGAATTTCGAATTTTTCAACCGGTAGACATCTGATATATATCCAATAGACATCTGGTAGATATTAGTTTTTGAATGTAATCGTTATGTTAGTTTGTGTAAACTTTAGAATCAAACAATCAGCTACACTAATATCAATAAAATCATGTTCATCAACCCAAATTCAATTATGATGAAGCAATACATCAATCTCTTCCACTATTAAACAACAATAAGAATTTCAATTCCAAAATAAATGAATCAAAATCAATAATTACTAAACAACTTCAATAAGCGACCCAAAAAGTGAAAAAAACAAAAATAATGCCGCCGAAAATCAGACAACGATTAACTAGTACTGTTGGGCATACTTTGTATACTTTTGTAAAATCCGAGGAGCTTAGTGTCTCAGAAAGTAATCATCCTGGCCTGGTATCTGAGGTAACAGAATCTGACTCTGAAACTTCTCACATTTCTATTTCGACTGATCATGGTGAATATAGAGTTATAGGAGAACAGGTGACACAATAGGAGATAGAGAGGGAGGAAGTATTTGCAATACCTCCAAGGTGTAATAGAGGAGTTCATCCTAACAGATATTCCCCAGAGAAAGAAGCTAGGAGATCAAGATATCCAATAGCTAACATTGCAAGGGGGAGTGTTTATTTTTGGTGTATTATTCCAAGAGCTTTACACTGGCTTTTATAGTAGAATACAAAGACATATACAAGGTAAATAATCATTACATAAGGAAAGACATTAAAAAGAAATAATGAGGCTTCCATATTTTTTTCTCAAATCTTCCATATTTGATTGGGAATTGATGACTAACAAATCTCATTCCAAATCAATTCATTATTTCCTTTCTAGAAAAATTCTATTCCAAATTAATGCATTATTTCCTTTTTAACACTCTCCCTCAAGTTGATTAGTGGGGTCTCCAATGCACGTCTAACACTTCTTTAAACACCTTTCCATTTACGGCCTTTGTTAGAATATCTGCTAATTGGTCTCCGGATCTTATGAAGGGTAGTTTTACAATTTCTGCTTCAATCTTTTCTTTGATGAAATGTCGATCAACCTCTACATGTTTCGTTCCATCATGTTGCACCGGATTTTCGGAGATTTGGATGGCCGCTTGGTTATCACACATTATCTCGCAGGTCTCTGATGGTGGAAAACCAATTTCGGCTAGTATCGTTTATTGCCACAAGATCTTTGTTAAACCTCGAGCTATTCCTCGAAATTCTGCCTCTACACTTAATAACGCAACTACCTTTTATTTCTTACTTCTTCATTTGACTAAATTACCTCCTACAAAAGTAAAATAGCTTGAGGTTGATCTTCTATCTACTGGATTTCCTACCCAGTCAGCATCAGTGTACCCTCGAATATTTAGATGACCATGTGCCCTATACAAAACTCCATATTCAGTTGTTCCTTTGAGATACCTTATGATCCTCCTTACAGCTTCCATGTGATTTGTTTGAGGTCGGTGCATGAATTGGCTTACTACTCTAATAGTATATGAAATATCTGATCGGGTATGTAATAGGTAAATCAATTTTCCTACCAATCGTTAGTATCTCTCTTGTCGGCTAATTCTACTCCATCTTCTATCTTAAGCTCATGATTTACCACTATAGGCGTATCAACCGGTTTACAGTCAATCATCCCTGTTACAGCTAGCAGATCCAAGATATACTTTTTCTGACGTATGAAGATTCCTTGTTTTGATCTTAGCACTTTGATTCCAAGGAAGTACTTCAATCTTTCCAAGTCTTTCATTTTAAATTTTGTGAACAAGCTTTCTCGAAGCATGGCAATTTCTTCTACATCATCACCTTTAATGATCATGTCATCAACATAGATAATCAAACAGGTTACAAGTTTACCCCTTCATTTAAGGAAAAGGGTATAGTCAGAATTGCTTTACGTGAACCTATACTTTCTCATTGCTAATGTGAATCTTCCAAACCAAGCTTTGGGTGATTTGTTTAGCCCATAGAGAGATTTCTTCAGCCTACAAACTTCCCCTTTCTTGAATTCCTTTTGAAAACCTGGTGGAGTTTCCATATAGACTTCTTTCTTTAAGTCTCCATAAAAAAGGCATTCTTGACATCAAATTGAAGAAGTGGTCATTCTTTATTTGCTGCTACCGAGAACAGTACCCTAATCGTATCAATTTTTACGACGGGTGAGGAAGTTTTTGAGTAGTCGATGCCATAGGTCTTAGTATATCCCTTTGCTACCAGTCTTGCTTTGTATCTCTCAACTGAGCCATCTAGTTTATGTTTCATAGTAAAGACCCAGCGGTAACCAACTGGTTTCTTTCCTGTGGGTAGAGTACATCTCTCCCATGTATTGTTTTTTTCGAGGGCATTCACCTCATCCATCATTGCATTAGTCCACTTGTCTGATGCCAAAGCATGTTCGATAGTGGTTGGAATTTCTTCCTTACACTAAGCTATAGTGAAGGCATTAGTCTCTACAGATAGACTCCCTCTGCAATGTTAGCTATTGGATATCTTGATCTCGTAGCTTCTTTCTCTAGGGAATATCTGTCAGGAGGAACTCCTTAGTTATGCCTTAGAGGTGGTGCAAATACTTCCTCCCTCTCTATCTCATGTTTTGTCACCTGTTCTCCCATAACTCTATATTCACCATGATTAGTCAAAATTGAAATGGGAGAAGTTTCAGAGTCAGCTTCTCTTACCTCAGATACCAGGTTGGATGATTACTTTTTGAGACACTAAGCTCCTCAAATTGTACAGAAGTATCCAAAGTATGCCCAACAGTACTGTCCTTTTTTATCTCCACTTCTTCTGAAATTACAGTTTCACGAAGCCAACTAAGTGTGTATGTATCTCTACTCTCCCCCTGACCACTAAGTTGGGTCTAGTAAAAATACTCAGTTTCAAGGAAATCGCAATTCATTGTGGTGTACATATGATATGTCTTAGGATTATAACATATGTACCCATTTTTATTAATTCCATATCCGACAAAAACACATTTTTCTACACATGGGTCAAGTTTGGTTTGCTCTATTTTTGGAATATGGACAAAAACTGAACAACCAAAATTCTTGGTTGAAGGGTCAAAGGTGGGGGTATATCGGTAAATTTGGCTAGGGTTTGGACTAGTGTTTGTAGGTTGAGAGTTTTGGTTGGAAGTCTATTGAGTAAATATGTGGCTTTGGCTAATGCTTTAGGCCAAAAACTTTTAGCGACTTTGGATTCAATGATAAATGCTCGGGTCATTTCTAGTAGGATTCTATTTTTCCTTTCGGCTACACCATTTTGTTCAGGGATATATGGACTAGAAGTCTGATGAACTAACCCATTTTTTTGGAAAATTTGTTTCATAGGTGTATTGACAAATTCCCTTCCATTATCATATCGTAGTATTCGAATGGTTCTTTTGAATTGGGTTTGGATCATGGCGTAAAAGTGGATAAATTTCTCTGTGACTTCTGATTTGTTTTTCAAGAAAAACACCCACGATATACGAGTACAATCATTAATAAAAAGGAGAAAATATCTAAATACATGGCAACCCACAATAGGTGATGGACCCCATACATCTGAATAAACTGAGTCAAATGGTGATACAACTCTCGTATTATTTGGTCTAAAGGTTTTTCGGTGACTTTTGGCTATAACACATGTTTCACAATGTAATTTATCGGTGGAATTAAAAAGCTTAGGGAATAGAAGATGTAAATAACCCGCGGATGGATGTGTCAATCTCTGGTGCCAAAGCTAAGCCTCCCTATCTGCAGTTCCATGGGTACCCATAACAGTATTATGTTAGGCAACTTCATCCACATAGTACAATCCTTGGCGTTCAGTGCCACGTCCAATAATTTTTCCCGTCCTAATATCCTGCAGTATACAAAAAGTTAGGTGCATTAGTATAGTACAATTGAGCTCTTTTGTAAAATGACTAATGGATAACAATTTATGTGATAGTGACAGGACATAGAGACAATTTGATAATTTTAAAGTTAGTGATATATCAATTGACCCAGCACCATTTATAGGTATTATTTCCATATTTGCCGCCATAACATGTGTTTTTGAGGGCTTGGTTTGAACTTTGATATCATTGAAATCAAAAGTCATAGTGTCTGTGTCAACACAATCGAAAATCAATGAAAAACTTTTTAGTTTATGAAAGTTTCCTTGGCCGCCGTTGCCTTTTCCGACTCGGCCTGATTGCCGTTGATCTTATGCTACCATTGCTATTTTTTTTGCTAGTAATTACTAGTCCTCTACCTAGTATATGATAAGCACTCTTTTTGGTCCTAAGACCGAAACACGCTCTGATACCTTGTTTTAAATTATAGAAATGAAAAATAAGAGAAAATAATAGAAATGGAGATAAGAGAAATGGAGGAATTGCTTTTTATTTTTGGTGTATTATTCCGAGAGCTTTACACTGGCTTTTATAGTAGAATACAAAGACATATACAAGGTAAATAACCATTACATAAGGAAAGACATCAAAAAGAAATAGTGAGGCTTCAATATTTGTTTCCTCAAATCTTCCATATTTAATTGGGAATTGATGACTAACAAATCTCATTCTAAATCAATTCATTCTTTCCTTTCTAGCAAAATTCTATTCCAAATTAATGCATTCTTTCCTTTCTAACAGGCGAAAATCAAACAAATAACAAGAAGAGAAGAGAATCAAGATATGATTTCCAAATCGAGAAAAGAATGCAAGAACAGATTTAATAGAGAGAAAGTGCAGCAAACAAATTAGGAGAGAGAGAAAAAAGCTAATGAATAAAATATATTTCAGACATCTACCAAAGTTCTACCACATGTCTACCAGATGTCTACTGGTTCAAAAAAATCAAAAATGTCATAGTGGATGTCGTTTCGAAGATAAAAATGAGACGAACAAAATATTTTAGAGCGGCATGTCAAAAAAATGAATGGTTTTATAGATAAATGCAAAATAAGATAAAGAAATTAAAAAAAACATGACCAATCATATGTTAGAAGGAAAGTTTGGAATTAATTTCAAGGAGATGTATGTATGTAAATTATTTCCCTTATTTGTGTCATGTGGTTGAAATTACTTTGTGTAGTGAGGCCTTTTTTGTAAGAGCCTCAAGTTATTCAAAATAATCATCCGATCATGAAAGCCCTAAACCTACGATAACTTCACTGCCCCCTCTAGTGACAGCCACCGCTTCCGATCACCGGCCTCCTTGCCATGGTTATGGACGTTGGGTATTCCACAGCCTGCATCATTGTCAATCTATTTAATAATCAAAGTTCTTTGTCGGTTACTCGTATCTCAGAGAATCAAGCGAATTTATGCCGCTCTTCGAAATCTTTTTCTAGACTGATTGATCTCTCTGCTCATAATCCGCCCGTGATAGCTGCGGGGACTTCCACTGCAATGGAAACGCCACCATCAAACGATGCAGATGCTTCTCTTTTCAGCCATGAGAGTTTTTTGAAAGCCACGGCAGGAAACCCTAAACCAAAAACAGCTTCCTATGTAGCTGTTGTAGGTGGATCAAACTAGGGTGTGCAAAATCCTGATTTTTCACTAACTATCAAGGCAGAGGTTATTACAAAGGGCGGATTTACATCAATAAAGATTCTGCAATCTCTTCTTGATAAATGTTTAGCTTTATGTGCAAATTCTTTGATAGGTAAATTGATATTGCAGAAAGGGGATACCCCATATAGACTTGCTTCCTTAAAGGAAGCCTTGAGTAAGGTATGGGGAATTATAGATTCATGGCGCCTGATTTCCCTAGGGAAGGGTTACTATCACTTGTTTTTTGGTGCCTAAGCGAATTAGAAGAAATTTTGGAATAGAGGAATGATCGGCTTAAAACCTGGAACTTTCAGGATCCAACTCTGGCAACCGGATTTCAACCCAGCTGACCGAAAGACCACCAAGGCCTTAGTTTGGGTTTGATTATATAATCTTCCATCGGAGTACTGGGATGCTTCCATACTATCCTGCACTGCGAAGGGAATAGGTCAATTTGCTCGAGTTGATAGAACATTGACTGAAGGTGATTTTGGGCACTTTGCTTGGGTTCTCATCGATGTGGACTTAGCTAATACCCTCCCTAAAACAGTGGGTGTGGAGCGAGATGGTAACCAATTGTGGGTTGATGTTGAATATGAAAATATTCCAAAGTTCTATAAAATATGCTCCTCAATTGGCCATTCTTAGCAGGAGTGTAGATATAACAAAAAGGATAGCACCGGGGGTGCTGTCTATAAGCAACCGGTTGGGGGTAAGCCGAAAAGGACAGCTCAGGCCAAGGAGAATCAAGCTCAGACAAAGGGTAATCAAATTGAATATGCGCAAAACCAAGTAGATAAAATTTAAGCTCATGTCGAATTTGAACAAACCGAGGTAATTAGGTCAGTTGTTGCAGGTACTGTTCCTTTGAAACAAGTACATGAACGAATTAGATAGGATTTACCTGAATCCTAAGCTTTCCCGGAGCCTGTTGGGACTGTACGGGTGGTGAAAAAGGCTGGGAATCTGACACGGGAAAAACAGGTTCATGAGGTTGGGTCAGAGACTCAGATTATGATTGACGGGAAGTCAATTGATGTTTCAGATGAATTAGATAAAGATGCAATCACAGATGGTAATAAATCGGATAACACTACTGGTTTGGAGGCCCCAGACTATGATGATAATTATTACTCAGAGTACTCTCAACCTGAGAGAGGTGTCTCGGGCTCTTGGGCGGATTCCGTGGAACGAGAAGAGGCAAGATTGACAAACAAAGCCGACCAGGTATCACCGGTTAGGCGTGAGTTTTCATTTTCTTCTTATGATGAAAATTTATGGCATGAGATAGATGAGGGAGAGACTATCCTACGATATCCAAGAAAACAAAAGTTATTTGTTCGAGCTAAGCAGGAGCACAGGGAACAAGCTAAACAAGAGCGCAAGGAACAAACTAAACGGGAGCGCAAACCTCCTCTGAAGTATTCTCCTTAGTTGATAGTGTTTTTTTTCCTGTCTTAATGATTGTTTGAATATTGTTGTTTTCAACTTTTTATTCTTTATTTCTTTTCTTTTATTTAATAAAATCGAGCCCGGTTATCCGGCATCCGCCTTTTAATGAAAAAAAAAGAGCCTCAAATTATTATTGAGATAAATCACAAGCTTTTCATAGATGGTTTAGTTTGTTGCTACCCACTTCTATCATTTGTTGTTGTAACAAAAAAAATTTGCCTAATAAACTATGTTGGAACAACTGCTTTCAGGGCTTTTAAGATTGAATCTTATTTAGTGTTGTCTATTATATCGTACATAGCATCAACTCCTCTTTAGTATTGTATGACATATCCTCTTTAGTTTGTTTCACGTTCAGCCCATATTAGGCTAGCAATAAATAATTTTCAAAATATAGAAGATACAATTATTTCAAAAACTACCCCTATATTTTATTTTCTTGTTTAAGCTATAAAATGCATTTTGCTAGAAATGGAATATATTAATAAAATAATTATCTTACCATATAAACACTATCCAAATTGTATATTATTATTTCTTATATATTTTTTTATGACAGTTTTGCGGCGGACTAACTATTTCATATAAATATAATAAAAAAAAATTTAATGTCGCACTTTTAATTATATCATGTTCTTTTAGACTTTAATTCAAATTTATTCAGTTTAGTTCACACTTTAATGTTATTATTGATATAAATAGTCTTAATTAATAATTAATACCAAGTAACAATTCTAGTTTTAATAATAATTGTTCTAATTAATATTATTAATAAGGGTAAATAATTATAATTTCCTTGAGGTTTGCACTAATAGACTACTACCTCATTATATTTTGTCAATATAATTAATACCTCCCTATATTTTATTTCCATCCAACTACTATCTCTTTCTGTTAAAATTCTCCATTTTTCTATCCAAATAACTAATATTTGGATAAAATTACCCTTTCTATTATTTATCCACTTTTTATTATAATATGGGCATATGATTTCTTCACTTGAATCATTGGGTTGTGTTTTTTTTATAAAAGCAAGCAATAAAATTTTTTTTGACCAGAAGAGTATAGTCTATTATATCAAATCAAAGACAATAACAGCTCTAATTAAAGGTGGACAAATCCCCCTACATGTCGAAGAATCAACTGCTCTACCTAACAATTGTGCAGCACGATTCACGACCGATTAACATAGACAATTCAAAAACTACTTTAAACATAAAACTGGAGTTAAAACACCAGACAGACATAACCAAACAAACATATTAAACTTGCTTTTATACAATACAAATAAGCCATATGATAAGAATAACAAAAAAAATAAAATAAAAAAAATAGCGTTGCAACCTATGTTTTTTTAATCTCAACTAATGCCTTCGATCCACAACGATAAGAGCTCATGCGTACGCCATAACATCAATCATTGTTGCAGATCTAGAACGATCTTGCATAAAGGAAATAAATCTGGGTGGTTACTGAAAAAGATCATGCATGTATTTTGTCTAAAGCCATATTAAGTCCGACTTGTGATAAACTATTAAGATTGAGATGTATAGCATCAGATCCATGATTAAAGAAGCTGATCCCGTTGTTGAAAATAAAAACAATAGCAACGAATTATTCAACAAAAAAAAAACTATTATAAACCCATGAAATGGAGGAGGGAGAAGAAAGCTAAAACTTTCTCCTTCCTCTTCAACGAGAGATTGAAAAGAACTAAATAAATGACAAAAGAGAAGGAGGGCGGCTAGAAATTTTTTAGGTAGCACTAAAAGCAATGAATTAAAATCAATGTGGAAAAAATTATTTCATTTCTTGTTCATCTTTACGGAATTAATTCACAAAAAAATCAGAATTTCAAAACAATAAAAGAGACAATGTCCTATTATCTAATTAATTTTTTACAACAAAAAAGATCTTAGTGAAGACCACAACTTTTGCTACATATGTCATGAAATATTCAAAACTTGTTAAGCGTAAGGAAAGGGGAAAAGTGAATCTTATATCGGTTACAGGCATGGATGAGTCCGACTTATGAAGAATAAATCTGTGATGAAAAATATACTACATAATAGTATAATAGTATAATAAATTTTTCTAAGTGGCTTTTAGTTCATCATTTTTATGTGAAAAATATATATAGTATAATGGTTTATGTGAATGGAAAATATGTTCATATCATGAAGATAAGTTAATTAAACAAATAATGAAAATGATAATTTTGTCCAAATATTAATTATTTGGATGGAAAAGTGAAAAATTTTAAAAGGAGGAGGTAGTAGTTGGATGGAAGCAAAACACATGGATGTGTTAATTATATTTAAAAACATAGGGAACTAGTAGTCTGTTAGTGTAAATCTCAGGGAGGTTATATTATTTACCCAATTAATAATAATAAATATTAATTATAATAATTAATAACAATAAAAACATCAATATAAAAAATATAATTATTAAAAATATAACTAATATTAACTATAATATCACAAATAGAATATTTATGAATCAAAATATACAATTATTATAAAAACAATAATGTTGGTTGAGGGGGTGTTATAGAAGTTAGACATGAGTGATTGACTCCTTTTCGTGAGATGTGAAGGCTTTAATCTAAGATAATTTAATTTAAAAGATGATATGAAGTCTATTAATGAATGATGTTTGATTTAGTATGCTTATTTACTTAGCAGAGTATAATGTATGAGAAATGCTCAACATAAATAAAGACAAGTTAAAAAAATCAAACATATACATTTTTATCATAATTGTGAAAATCGTACCGGACTAACTGGTTGGACCGGATTTAACCAAAATCGATACCAGATCCAATCGATTTCTTCACGGTTTAATAACAAATAAAAATTCGGCCAATAATCAGTTGAACCGGTCATTTGATTAAAAACCGGCCAGCTCAACTCCAAAACCGGTTTGAATATTCAAATTATACTGTGGAAGACTTTTCAGTTTCCATGTCTTCCTATTAATTTTTTTTGAATTTGGCAAATACTAAATAGTATTCAATGTGGTTTCTTGAAAATTACTCATCCATATTTTTTTATTTATTTTCCTACAAGTTTCACAATTTTTAATAAACTTATTTATTAAAAATATAAAAATATTAGTTTACCCTTAAATCTCAAATTAATGCTTTAATTTTTTAAAGTAAGTACAATTAATATTAAGGAGATAGTTAAAAGAATAATGAAAAAAGTACCTTAAAAAGTGTAAATGACAAGTATTTTAATAAACCAATTTTAGGATAGAATGCCTATTTTAAAAAGATGGAGGGAGTAAAAAATTAACAAAAATTGCTTAATTAGCGTTAGTCTGCTTTAAATTACATTGATTATTGGCATTTCCAACAAATTATTAAATGCTAAAACTTGTTGCAATTTAAATTTTGATAGTATTTACGGTATATTCTTAATTTTGAATAAAATAAAATTGATTTGGGGCTTTTAAAGTTATTTTTAATCAAATTAACATGTATTGTTAGCATACAAATTATATGGAATTTAATCTACTATAATTAAATTATATAACTTTATATCTCATATATCAAATTCGGTTTAATCCAAAATTAGTGAACCACTTTCTTCCCCAGTTCAGTGGCCAGTTCGAGTCTGAAAACCATGATTTTTATACTATTTCGAACTCTACCTACATTCAGTCCTCGAAGTTTCCTCCTCCGAGCTTTAATCCACTATTGATCACTCCTTCCGAGGCGGAGAAGCCTTTACAATTTGGAATCCCTTGCACATATAGTGCCCTTTTCCTATTGCTTATGATTCAACAATCCACGAGTACCCTTCTCTTGAATTCTTCTAAATCACAACTTCTCCTAAATTATATTTAGGATTGCAGACTTCGGTAGCCTTGCCTAGTCTGTTTGGAATCAAAGACCTCAGCAAGCACCTTGCATAGTCTTGATTACACTTTAGTGGATATAAAAAGATTTTTGTGTTCTTGGATCTGTATCTGAAGAATCACTTCTACAATATATATATATATATATATATATATATATATATATATATATATATGAATTTGAATGTTCTAACGAGCTTTCTATTACAAACTAATTTGAAGGTAATTTTTTTGCTTTTGAGTTGCACATGAAGATGACCTTGTATGAGTGCTTTTTGTGATATGCACGTCACATTTATGCTTGTGCAGATAGATTACTATTTATTTTCTTGGCTTGAAGATGGCTGTTGTAGCGCACCTTTGTGAAAGTACACTTAGTAGTTGTTATTGTGGTACAAGTACATTTATCAAAACGGAATGATTATGAGATATCTTTTACCATTGTCTCTTATTGTTCTTGATCTTTGGATTGGTTGTTGATCTATGGATGATCTTCCTGTTAGATAACTTCAAAAGGTCAACTCTATCTTTTACAGTCAACTTTCAGCAGTTCCACCTTTCTAGTACTTCTACTTTATGCGTGCCAGGTGTTATAGGTGGTTGAAAGTTGATCTTTTGTTCAACTGGTCAACTCACATTCTTGATAGCATCTTATCTCTTTTAGTGAATTCTAGAGATCATGCTTTTAGGATTGCTGAGATCGAGATAGTTATTCTTGGAAAAGTGAAATCACATGAGTTGTCCAGGGATCCTCAAGTTCTCAGAGTTGGTTATGTTGGATATGATGTATGCCCTTAAGGCAATTAGGGCGATATATCTTAATTATGTAATAGTACGAATAATTTGTTTAATCAATAAAGGCATTTGTTCTTTTGTTTATATCAATGTATTTTTATATATATATATTATAGCTGGTTAAAATATATTCATTGATGTATGTATACAAAAGTCCTTGACATATCATAGCATGAAGTCAGAGAAATTATAGTTGGACTATATTTGGTGGAACCTACTTCATGTGCAATTATGATTATGTCTAAAATATCCCTAGTCATAGTGTCATCAAGAAGGGATATTGATGAAACGGAAAGACTAGCATGTGGTCAACTTTCTTGGAAAGGGTCCAAGCAGTTAATCTCCTAAATACTGAAGGTGGTGCCTTAAGCTTGACACATGGATATATCTGGGAGATATATTGGAGACCGCAGCAAGATAAACACTTGGTATAAATATCAATGTGTTAGTGTTTATCTTCATGCAATAAGTTTTGCGAATGTCCTCATACTTAAGATGCTAGTTGCCTTGTGTGGTACTATTGCTATACTTTGGGTCATTGCTATGCACTCATTAATTTAGGGTGCTACGGGTGATTACGGGTATAGTGATAACAACACGTTGGTAGACTGAGTAGTCGGAAAGAATCCATCGCTTCGGATATATTAAGGAGTTGTACCTGGCCACTTGTTGAAGTGATGATTGCCATAAACCTCTGATCAGAGTATGTGTTTGATAGAAATGGTTTCTAGTCAAACACACTATGGTAAAAGGCAATATACTTCGGTAACAAGTAAATAACTGGGATAGCTTGGAGCAACCTTGCTATTAGTGGGTTAACACTTTAACCGAACCCAATAAACCAGATGGTACTAATATTAAAGAATGGAAGGAATTTATCGCACTGGATAACTATTGCATTAACCGGGATTAAGTCATAAGCATAAATGACGTTCCGAGTAATGGGGGATGGTAGACCCTTGCTAGAGGCGTACTACAGTCGTTTAAGGTAATCAAGTTCTATTCACGGTCTAGAACATCGAGCCAATGGTTCCATTAGAACAAGGGTTGGTTAAGCCTTAACAGCTCAATACTTCGGGATCCTATAAGGTCACACACATTGGACCTTCATCGGACTAAGTAAAGAACTAATAGATTTATTCTATTACAAAATATAACATGAATAATAATTGGATTATTGTTTAATTGGTTAAAATTGATTAGATCAATTTTGGATAGACCAAGGAATTTATTTTGACCGATAACTAATTGATTAGAGTCATAAATAAATTATAATTGATTAGATCAATTTTGGTTGGACCAAATTATTTATTTTGACTCGTAACTAATTTATTAGAGTCAAAAATAAAAATTTATTTGAAAGGATTTATAAGGAATTTTGCATTAGTAAGTTAGAACCGAAAAATATAAAATATTTTGTATAAAGTTCGGTTGTTAAAAAAATGCACAGCCCTTATTCATGGGCTCCACAAAGGCAGCCCATGATAAGTGGCGGCTCAATTAATCAATTAATTGATTAATTAGTGGTACTCCCATCCCACATCGATGAAAGGGGGAGTATTTTTGCTCCCCTTGCCTATATATAGGTTATTTCCTTTCCTTTCAAATTGAACCAAGCTCAAAGCATAAATCCTAAGCGAGATAATTAATCTCTCGGGTACTTGAGCAAGTTAATTTTGTGGAGCCTGAATTTATTCGGGCACCGCTAGTTTATATTTTGGGTGAGGCTTCTAGAGTGGTCTAGCAACTACTCGAGGCTTCTTAGTTCTTCCTCCTGGGGAGGTTTTGGTTGGTGGGGTTCGTGTGGATACTGATAGAGGCTATCCTACTATTGGAGGTTTGTGCAAGAAGGTCCTGCTAAAGCACGCTTCAACTGGTAAGTTTTTTTCTTTTAATTATTAAGTCTTTTTCTTTAAGCGTTTTTAGACTTAATAATTATGCTTAGGTTATTTTACATGCTTAGTTTATTTTATGCTTAGGTTATATCTTAGAGTTATAACATGTTTAGTATAAAATAAATATACTAGGATATAATTTGGAATTATGGTATGCCTAGTCTTTTAGCATGCTAACCTAGGTAGAGAATTATTTAGTTAAGGCTTTATTTAATTTATATGCAATTAATAGGAGTTCCTGGGACAGGGACAAAATTTTGAATTTCCGTCATGCCTCTTATGCATGTTCAATTTGACTGTCAGTTCCCAACAGTGGTATCAGAGCCTGCCTATTTAGTGCATAATTAAGTTAGAAGCAAACTAAATATTATTTTCTAAATGAAATGATTTGTTTATTTAATTGTTTGGAACAATATATATAAACTTCTGTCTTTCATTTCAAGGTTAGAAATTAATTATGAATAATTTTGAATAAGCTTGCTCAACTTACTCAAATTATACAAGTGTCAATAATTTATTTAAATTACATGGGTTATAGATGCTCCCATTTACATAAATTGGAAGAACGAAATTTATTAGTTCAAGAGAATCCATTGGTCTTCAAGTTTGTGCCCGTATTTGTTCTGGCTAAGGATTGGACTTGGTGTCTACTCCTCATAGGGCACCTCTCCTACCTGGGAACCTATATCGGTGCAATTTGAATTGACCAATCGGGGGATTAATATGAACTAATTTATTTCTAGTATATAAGATGGTGCTTATATGTGTTTCTATAACAAAGTAAAAAATTAAAATTATTGAATAAAAGCTTAAAGGAAATGCAATATAAATATAACAAATTAAAGCGTTAATTATTTTGCATATAATCTAGGTTGATGGAATAATTATAATAAAGAGCTGAACCCACCTAAGGTTAGACCTTATAAATTAATTCTAAAATTCCCTGAATTAATACAAGTAATTATAATTTTGTCCATCTGATAAAATCCTAGATTGGGTGAGACGTTTAACACCAATAAAATCCCAAAGTAAATATATTAAGGCAAGTTATAGTCTTCCTTACTCAAATTTATAATACGATCTTTTTGGGCTATCAAAGTGCTACGCAAAGCGTTCCTTCTAGTCCACATTGATTGGTTGTAAAGTTTGAGATAGGGTCTGCCTTAACAGAGCTGGGGTAGTCCACCATAAAATTGGGGGCTAGGCCCAGATCTGAGACATATTCAAGGAGATGCTAATATAAGAGCACACGTCCCTTGGGATTAGGGAACTTGAATGAATTAGCAATTGCATGCGATGCAAATGGAATTGGATTCCAACTATGACTGACTATTATGACTTGACTCATAAAATTGGGGGTTGTAGTAGACTAGTTATAGATGCTACCTACTAGGAAATTTAGCTGGGCTAAAATTCACGAATTCAATAGAATGGGCTATTGTAAATTTCGAAGAAAATAGTAGGAAAATGTATTTAATTAAAAGTCCTCATATTAAATACATGTACTTAAACTAATATCTAAACACTTTTCTTTTCTTATGTCTTAGGTTGAAAATGGCTTCCAATTTTAATCTCCGTATGTTACTTGACACCAAATTGAATGGCTCAAATTTTTCTGATTGGTTCCGAGCAGTGAGAATAGTTCTCAGATCTGAGGGAGTTGCCTATGTCCTAAGTGAAATTTTCCCTGTAGAACCTGATGTTGAGGATCATGTGGAACATGATGCCTGGTTAAAGCACAGGAAAGATCGTGAGACTGCCATGTGTATTATGTTGGGGTCCATGAATTCTGAGCTTCAGAAACAACATGAGAACATGCCCTTGGAGGATATGGTTCTCCATCTTGAAGAACTCTTTTCGGAGAGGGAGAGGACAGAGAGGTATGAGACCTCTAAGCTCCTTTTCGGGACCAAGATGCAGGCTGGCACCTCTGCCTCTCAGCATGTACTGAAACTCTTGGGATACCTTGAGAAGCTGAATCGATTGGGATTCGAGATGAATCATGACTTGAGCATTGACCTTGTGTTGATGTCCTTGACAGATAGTTACTCAAATTTCGTAACTAACTATTACATGAACAGGATTAATTCAACTATCCCTGAATTAATTAACATGCTGAAAACAGTAGAACCTCAGATCAAGAAAGATCAGAAACCTCTACTGTTGGTTGAAAAAGGCAAGGCTTCTAAGAAAAAGAAGCAGGCACTGGGTGCCAAGAAAAGAATCAGTAAGAAGAAGAATGAAAAGAAGGCATCTAAGTATATCTGCTTCCAATGTGGGAAACCGGGACATTGGAAGAGGGATTGCAAAGCTCCTGCTTCTGAGCATTTGAAGAAGAAGCCTACAGAGGCATCTACTTCAGGTATATTTGTAATTGAAAACTTTGCTACTTTTCCGCAAGAACCCACTTGGGTATTAGATACTGGTTGTGGTTCTCATATCTGTACTTCTGTGCAGGGACTAAGGAACTATAGAAAACTTGCAAAAGGGGAGATGGACCTACGTGTGGGAAATGGAGCCAGAGTTGCTGCATTAGCCGTAGGGAGCTTTAGTCTTGTTTTGCCAAGTGGACTTGTTTTAGTTTTGAATAATTGTTATTACATTCCAAGTGTTACTAAGAATATTGTATCTGTTGCGTGTTTAGCAACAGAGGGATTTGAAATTTTATTTTCGAATAATAATTGTCAGATTCGTTTGAATAATATTCTTTATGGTTATGGAATGTTGAAAGGTGGCATTTATATTCTTGATACTAAAATAGAAGTTTTCAATATAAACAATGTGAAGAAAGTTAAATTAGATAATGAGAATTCCTTTTACTTATGGCATTGCCGTTTAGGCCACATAAACAAAGATCGCTTAACCAAGTTGCATAAGCGTGGAGACTTGGGCTCAATAGACTTAGAGTCTTATGGTGATTGCGAACCTTGTTTAAAAGGAAAAATGACAAAGTTACCCTTTAAAGGAAAGGGTGAACGAGCCACGAGTACATTGGAACTTATACACACTGATGTGTGTGGTCCAATGAGTGTTCAGGCACTAGGAGGATACTCCTACTTCATAACCTTTATTGATGATTACTCACGATACGGTTATTTGTACTTGATGAAGCACAAGTCTGAAAGTTTTGAAAAATTCAAACTATTCAGAGCTGAAGTAGAGAAACAGCTTGAGAAAAGTATTAAAACACTTCGATCGGATCGAGGTGGAGAATACTTAAGTCAGGAGTTTCAGGATTATCTAAAGGAAAATGGGATAGTTCCCCAGTGGACCCCTCCTTATACACCCCAACATAATGGAGTGTCAAAAAGGAGGAATCGGACTTTATTAGATATGGTCAGGTCCATGATGAGCCATGCAGTTCTTAGTAAATCCTTTTGGGGATATGCACTTGAGAGCGCGGTTTATATCTTAAACAGAGTGCCCTCTAAATCAGTTGATTTTACACCTTATGAAAGATGGTGTAACAAAAAGCCATCTCTAAATCACTTAAGAGTATGGGGTTGTCCTGCTATGGTGAAGAGGATAGCGTCAGATAAGCTAAATGCCAAGGCTGACAAATGTCTGTTCATTGGATATCCAAAGGAAACAATTGGATATCTGTTTTACCAACCCGAAGCACAAAAGGTATTTGTGTCTCGGAATGCTCACTTTTTGGAAAAGGAACACTTACTTGAAAAGGTCAGTGGGAGCAATATTGAACTGGAAGTTCAACAGGAAGAAACAGACGATCAACTGATTGACCCCGTTCTAGATACACAAGAGAGTGTGATCCAAGAACAAACTGTTGAAACACAATCATTGCGAAGATCAAGTCGTGTTCATAAGGGTCCCAAGAGATATGGGTTTATTATCACTAATGATAAGGAACTATATCTTATGGAGGATGATGAACCAAGGACATATGATGAGGCAATAAAAAGCTCAGATTCTGATAAATGGCAAAAGGCCATGAAATCATAAATGGATTCCATGTACGAGAACCAAGTTTGGAATTTGGTTGATGCACCGCAAGAGGTTAGACCAATTGGGTGCAAATGGGTCTTCAAGAAGAAGACAAACATGGATGGTAATGTAATTACCTATAAAGCAAGGTTGGTTGCGAAAGGTTATAGTCAACGGGAAGGTATTGACTATGATGAAACCTTCTCACCGGTAGCCATGCTCAAATCCATAAGGATACTCCTCGCCATTGCTGCTCATTACGATTATGAGATCTGGCAGATGGATGTAAAAACAGCATTCCTCAATGGGGATTTAGACCGGGATGTGTATATGACACAACCTGAGGGTTTTACATCTCAGAATGGCTCGAAGGTATGCAAACTACAAAGATCCATTTATGGACTTAAGCAGGCATCAAGGAGTTGGAATATAAGGTTTGATCAGACAATCCGGGAACTGGATTTCTGCCCAAATGCAAATGAGCCTTGTGTTTACAAGAAGGTTAGTGGGAGTGCAGTCGTTTTTCTAGTATTGTATGTTGATGACATTCTGCTAATAGGAAATGACATTTCTCTTCTTCAAAATGTTAAAGTATGGTTGTCAAGAAAGTTCTCCATGAAAGACCTTGGTGAAGCAGCATTTATACTAGGTATAAAGATCTACAGGGATAGATCCAAGAGGCTGTTAGGTCTTTCTCAAAGTACATATATAGACAAGGTGTTAAATAGGTTCAACCTTGAGCATTCTAAGAAAGGTTATCTCCCAATGACAAAGGGGATTAACCTATCTAAAGCTGAGTGTCCGAAGACAGCTCAAGAGAGAATGCGCATGAAGGATATACCCTATGCATCCGCAATAGGATCCATCATGTATGCTATGATATGTACTAGGCCGGATGTCTCTCAGGCTTTGAGCTTTACGAGCAGATATCAGTCAGATCCAGGTGAAAAACACTGGATGGCTGTCAAGGCAATCCTTAAGTACTTGAGAAGGACTAAGGATGAGTTCTTGATTTATGGAGAAGGTGATCTCACTATCAAAGGTTACACTGACGCAAGCTTTCAATCTGACAAGGATGACTTTAAGTCTCAGTCAGGTTTTGTGTATGTGTTAAATGGAGGGGCAGTATGCTGGAAGAGTTCCAAGCAAGAAACTACTGCTGATTCAACCACGGAATCTGAATACATTGCTGCATGCGAAGCAGCAAAAGAAGCTGTCTGGTTAAAGGGATTTATTGGTGATCTCGGTGTGGTGCCTGAGGCTATTGATCCAATTACTTTATATTGTGATAACAATGGTGCCATAGCTCAGGCAAAGGAACCACGGTCTCATCAGAAAAATAGACATGTATCCAGAAAGTATCATATAATCAGGGAGATTGTTGATGCTAAGATAATAAGATTAGAATATATACCCACTGATCAGAACCTCGCGGATGGTCTGACAAAGCCATTGACTCAAGTCAAACATGACCAGCATGTTAAAGCATATGGATTAAAACATATGGCTAATTGGCCTTAGTGCAAGTGGGAGTTTGTTGGATATGATGTATGCCCTTAAGGCAATTAGGGCGATATATCTTAATTATGTAATAGTACGAATAATTTGTTTAATCAATAAAGGCATTTGTTCTTTTGTTTATATCAATGTATTTTTATACATATATATTATAGCTGGTTAAAATATATTCATTGATGTATGTATACAAAAGTCCTTGACATATCATAGCATGAAGTCAGAGAAATTATAGTTGGACTATATTTGGTGGAACCTACTTCATGTGCAATTATGATTATGTCTAAACTATCCCTAGTCATAGTGTCATCAAGAAGGGATATTGATGAAATGGAAAGACTAGCATGTGGTCAACTTTCTTGGAAAGGGTCCAAGCAGTTAATCTCCTAAATACTGAAGGTGGTGCCTTAAGCTTGACACATGGATATATCTGGGAGATATATTGGAGACCGCAGCAAGATAAACACTTGGTATAAATATCAATGTGTTAGTGTTTATCTTCATGCAATAAGTTTTGCGAATGTCCTCATACTTAAGATGCTAGTTGCCTTGTGTGGTACTATTGCTATACTTTGGGTCATTGCTATGCACTCATTAATTTAGGGTGCTACGGGTGATTACGGGTATAGTGATAACAACACGTTGGTAGACTGAGTAGTCGGAAAGAATCCATCGCTTCGGATATATTAAGGAGTTGTACCTGGCCACTTGTTGAAGTGATGATTGCCATAAACCTCTGATCAGAGTATGTGTTTGATAGAAATGGTTTCTAGTCAAACACACTATGGTAAAAGGCAATATACTTCGGTAACAAGTAAATAACTGGGATAGCTTGGAGCAACCTTGCTATTAGTGGGTTAACACTTTAACCGAACCCAATAAACCAGATGGTACTAATATTAAAGAATGGAAGGAATTTATCGCACTGGATAACTATTGCATTAACCGGGATTAAGTCATAAGCATAAATGACGTTCCGAGTAATGGGGGATGGTAGACCCTTGCTAGAGGCGTACTACAGTCGTTTAAGGTAATCAAGTTCTATTCACGGTCTAGAACATCGAGCCAATGGTTCCATTAGAACAAGGGTTGGTTAAGCCTTAACAGCTCAATACTTCGGGATCCTATAAGGTCACACACATTGGACCTTCATCGGACTAAGTAAAGAACTAATAGATTTATTCTATTACAAAATATAACATGAATAATAATTGGATTATTGTTTAATTGGTTAAAATTGATTAGATCAATTTTGGATAGACCAAGGAATTTATTTTGACCGATAACTAATTGATTAGAGTCATAAATAAATTATAATTGATTAGATCAATTTTGGTTGGACCAAATTATTTATTTTGACTCGTAACTAATTTATTAGAGTCAAAAATAAAAATTTATTTGAAAGGATTTATAAGGAATTTTGCATTGGTAAGTTAGAACCGAAAAATATAAAATATTTTGTATAAAGTTCGGTTATTAAAAAAATGCACGGCCCTTATTCATGGGCTGCACAAAGGCAGCCCATGATAAGTGGCGGCTCAATTAATCAATTAATTGATTAATTAGTGGGATGGGAGTAAATACTCCCATCCCACATCGATGAAAGGGGGAGTATTTTTGCTCCCCCTTGCCTATATATAGGTTATTTCCTTTCCTTTCAAATTGAACCAAGCTCAAAGCATAAATCCTAAGCGAGATAATTAATCTCTCGGGTACTTAAGCAAGTTAATTTTGTGGAGCCTGAATTTATTCGGGCACCGCTAGTTTATATTTTGGGTGAGGCTTCTAGAGTGGTCTAGCAACTACTCGAGGCTTCTTAGTTCTTCCTCCTGGGGAGGTTTTGGTTGGTGGGGTTCGTGTGGATACTGATAGAGGCTATCCTACTATTGGAGGTTTGTGCAAGAAGGTCCTGCTAAAGCACGCTTCAACTGGTAAGTTTTTTTTCTTTTAATTATTAAGTCTTTTTCTTTAAGCGTTTTTAGACTTAATAATTATGCTTAGGTTATTTTACATGCTTAGTTTATTTTATGCTTAGGTTATAACTTAGAGTTATAACATGTTTAGTATAAAATAAATATACTAGGATATAATTTGGAATTATGGTATGCCTAGTCTTTTAGCATGCTAACCTAGGTAGAGAATTATTTAGTTAAGGCTTTATTTAATTTATATGCAATTAATAGGAGTTCCTGGGACAGGGACAAAATTTTGAATTTCCGTCATGCCTCTTATGCATGTTCAATTTGACTGTCAGTTCCCAACAGGTTAGTTATCATCTTCTGAGAATCTTGATGTGCATCATTCCTTAGTCTCAGAAGATTATCTTCTCTTGCTCTACTATCGCTTGAATTGTGAGTGATATCTTCTGAGACACTTTATCTGGTGTTTGCTCCTTTAGAGGAGATCTTGTATATCTTTAGAGTCTGTCTAGATATTACTTCCGAGATTTCTCTTTTTGCTGATTTCCAAATATGAAGGCTCATTTATCCTCGAAATCTATCTTCGATGTATTACCTCATATATTGAGATGTTGATGATCTCAATTTTGAAGTTTCTTCCATGTCTTGTGACTCTTTAGATTTTGACATGTGTGAGTCAATTTCTGTCAAAGATTCTTTTAAATTTCTACGGTGTGACTTCTGGCAGTTAAGCTTTTAGACTTATCCATGAACTTGTAGAGTGTTAGGTTCTGGCAGTTAAGCTTTTAGACTTATCCCTGAACTTGTAGAGTGTTAGGTTCTTTTGAGTCTAGCTTGACAGTCCCTTCTTCAACTTCTGAGAAGTGTTTCTACTTCTGAGAAGTGATGCGCTTGATTTCTCTGTGCATGCTTTTGAGAGAATTTTAGCTTTCGTTGATCTAAGAGATATCTTTATCTTTCTTCTTCTTTCTTAGTGTTCTAGGTTGCTTCTAAGCTATTCAACACTCCCTTCTTCTTGATTTACTTTATTTGTCTTTTAATCTAATCTTACTTCTAAGCGCGCAATTTTTGATCTTTTTGTTATCTTCAAAACTTTTCTTCTAAGATTCACACCTTAACTTCTGAAAATCATTCTTTTAAGTTAGTTCAACAAATAATAATAATAATAATAATAATAATAACTAGTGTGATTTCTAAAATTATTATTATTAATTGTAATAATAATTATTAATTATTATTACTGTTGTTAATTATAATTATAATATAAATTAGTTTTATTAATAAATTACAATTGATGCATTAATAGATTAATCGTATTTTGGTTCTGAGCAATAAACTTTTTTGAAGTGACTCATTTTGTACCGGAGTTACAATATTAAACGGATGTGAAATATATATTGATTTGATGAAGATATTGTTTTCTAATAATAGAAAGTATTACAATTTAGAGGAGATATTGATTTTCCTAATAATATAATCCTTAATTCTTCTAATTGATTTTCACCCTTATATGATATTGATTTACTTAATACTATTGAATTGAAAGAAAAAAGAGAAACTCGGAAGGAGAATGGCTGAGCCGAAACCCTAGATTTTTAAATTCCGATTCTCTCATCAGTCGTGATGGCAGCCGGCGTCAAGCCACTATCGCCAGCAACACCTATTGACTTCAATATCGCGTCTATGTTTAGCCGAGAAGGCTTCATGAGAGCCACTGGTTCACACCAGAAATCAAGCCATGCCGCTGTGATGTCCGCCGACGCAAGTCACTCGAAGCGGGCTGCAACTAATGATTTCAATATTGCATCTATGTTTATTCGTGAAGGCTTTAACAGGTTCCCAAAAGAATCCAAACCCTAAACAGATTTCCTAAGCGGCGATGGTTAAGGGACCTGAGGTTGCATCGATTGTTGTTCCACTAGTAGCCTCGACAAAGGTTTCAAACAAGGGAGGATTTACGTCAATAAAGATTCTGCATGAACTTTTGGACAAGCGAATTGCCATGTGCTCATTCTTGAATTGGGAGATTAATCTTGTAAAAGGGTGAGGCACCATACAAACTATCAGCATTGAAAGATGTTTTGACTTCTATTTGTGGCATAAAGGAGCCCTGAAGGCTGATTTCCTTGGGGAATGGTTACTACCATGTTTCTCTTGGGTCTAAAACAATGAAACAAATAGTATAGCTTCGAGGACCGCTTAGTTTGAAGCCAGGTGTTTTTTGTCTTCAACCTTGGCAGGCAGATTTTGACCCTTCGACACATAAAATGACTAAAGCAATGGTTTGGGTTCAGATGCACGGGTTGCCATGGGAATATTGGGACAGTGCAATTCTTACATGTATTTCAAAGGGAATATAGAAATTCTGCAGGGTTGATAAAGCAACCATAGAAAGTGATTTTGGGCACTTTGCAAGGGTTCTCATTGATGTTGATTTGGCTAACACCTTGCCGCATACTTTGGGAGTGGAGAAGGCTGGAAAATAGATTTGGATAGACATTCAGTATGAAAATCTTCCAAAGTTTTGCAAAATCTGTTCTTCAATTGGTCATTCTTGGCGTGATTATAGCCATAACAAGAAGCCACGAAGTCTGATAAAAAGAAGAACAAGCTATGAGGCCACCTGATCATCCTAAAACTAGAGAGGAATGGAAACAAGTAAAAAACAAGCAAATAGATCAAGTTGAGAATGGTGTCGTACCCCTTAATAACATCCAACAGCGTCTTAGAGATGTTCGAGCAGGCAAAACACCAAGAAAGAGTGATGAAGGGAGGCAGGTCTAGAAACAAACTACTGATCAAACCAAGAAAGAAACAGTTGGTCAAGCAGATATGGAATCGGCTGCTCAAGCTGCTAATATTACATTGGAGGGTAATCAAGCCGCAAGGAGGGTGGATGGTCACCTTTCAGAAATCTCGGACACTGAGGAAGAGGGTAACTCTGATCCTAAGAGCAACACACCTTATAATCCGCTTGAAGAGTAGAAGAGGATGACTTTATGGATTTTGAGTCAGATTACTCTCAACCTGATTGAGTTGTCTCGGGCTCTTGGGCGGACTCTGCGAAGCGAGAAGAGGCAAAACTAAAAAACAAAGCCAAACAGTTAACTCATGTCAGGCGAGAGTATTGATTTTCTTCTTATGATGAAAGCTTTTGGCGTAAGATAGATGAGGGAGCCACTATCCCATGATATCCAAGAAAACAAAAGTTGTTTGTTGCCAGCAAAGAACGAGCTAAGCAGGAGCGCACTGAACAAGCTAAACGGGAGTGCAAACCTCATCTGAAATACTCTCCTTAACTTATAGTACTTTTTTACTGCCTAAATGGTTGTTTGACAATTCTTTTGTTTTTAGCTTTTCACCATTTTATTTCTTTTCTTTTATTTAATAATATTGAGTCCGATTCTCCGGCCTCCTAATAAAAGATATTGATTTGCTTCTATTTAGTAGATTCGGGATAGTAAGTAAATAAGCTCTTATTGGTTTTGATTCTCTAGAAATAAACTCCTAATTGGTTTTGATTTCTTTCTAATTGATTTACTTACAACTCTTACAAAGGGATTATATTTAGAAATAAACGAATTTATACATAGAAAAACAAGACTTTGAAAAACCAAAACAAACCAATTATTAATTGTATTATTATTTATAATTATTTATTTGAAACTAATTAATGTTATTTAGTATTATTTTTAATGATTACTATTTATGAATTATTTTTTAAAAATTATTGGTTTTTTTAATTATTTTGAAATGATTCATAACTATTAATATGTATAATCAAAAAGTTCAGTTTAGTTTAGTTTGTGTCCATTCAGTTCAGTTCAGATTTATTTAGTTTAATTGGATTCATATCAGTCCAAAATAGTTAAAAAAACATGACCATATTCCTATTATTATCTTAAACTTAACCAAATAAAAGTCACATATTAACTTTTAATTTTTTTTGATTTTTTTAAGATATTATCTCGATTTTCGTTAGGGGAATTTGATCCACTTTTTTTCGAAGTTTAAAAGTTATAAGTAACAATTGAAATTTATGTATTTGACATGTCATGTCGATGAAAATGGCTTTTCTCATTAGATTTAATATATACTTAGTCCCCTTAATTTTATAACTTTTAGCAACCCCTTTAATTTGGTAAAAGTATTCATTACAGCTCCTCAGTGTCACGCGTCACCTTTTGATTGGATAGAAGGAAATTAAAAAAAATTGACATCTCAAAAAGTCAAACCAACCACAAGGTAATATATGGCACCGAAGGGCTGTTGTGAACACTTTTACCAAGTTAAAAAGATTGGTTAAGGCATCTATAAGTTAGAGGTGCCGAATAATAAAAGTTATTAATTTGAATGAGCTAAGTATGCATTAACCCTTCTGTTATTGTCAAGCTCATCTCAACTTTTTTTTTCTTAAGGCTTTAAACATGATAGACACTCCCTCCATCGTACATTTTAGATATTTTTTTATTATTCTTTCAACTATATCCTCAGTATTAATTTTTATTATTCTTTCAACTATATCCTCAGTATTAATTACATTTAAATTAAAAAATTAAGATATTAATTTAAAATATAAAAATAAATTAAAATTTTTTATATCTTTAATAAATAAATTTATTAAAGCGGGCAAACTAAGTTTGAAGAGTAAGAAAATATGGATGCAGCATAATGCAACTTGAATTGAATATTCAGTGAAGTGGCCGTTGAGTTGGAACTTGGAACTAGTGTTGGCAGTTTGCTAGATCAACAATTCAACAGTTCCATATCAATATCATCACTCCAGTCTTCACAGTTCTTGGATGCTCTGCAATTCTGCTGCCCTGAATTCTTCACTTTCATGGCGTCCTCCTCTGCTTTTCTCCAAATTCCCGGCTCTCTGAGTCAATCCCCAATCATACCCTCAAAAATCGCTCAACATTCGTGTAATTCCGATCCATTCTCCAGAAATCGCTCTTTTCTTAAACTCGGATTTCAACTTCTGCAACGTGGATCCGCTACTGATTCCGTGATCGTTCGAAATTCTCATCAAGCTGAAGCTTCGATTGGTAATCACCTGCTTCGTTGCATCATCTTGGATCAAATTATTTAGGAGTTTAATCATCCAATTCAAGTAAATGTAATGATTTCGGCTTTGGTGAATTTGCAGATTTTGATGTCCCAGTCCTGTCTTGTTCGCAGGTTAATTTATCTATCTATTTCATGATTTAGGTTAATCGGTGACTCTATTTCATTGTTAATTTGATCTGTGTATGAGTTTTAAAGGCAATTGAAAGGCTAAGAAGCAACAAAGAAAAATACGGAGGGAAGCAGCAGTATTTGGCCATGTATTCTAGCATATTTGGTGGGATAACAACTGATCCAGCTGCTATGGTGATTCCCATTGATGATCATATGGTTCACAGAGGTCATGGTGTTTTTGATACTACTGCTATAATGGATGGGTTAGTATTAGTATGGTTCAGTTTACTTCAAAAACATGCTTATATCCATGCCTAACTTCTTATTTTGCACATTTGAACTCTGAATTGTGAATTCCATCATATTTCATATCATAGTTGTCAAGGCATTAGGCACAACCCAGGGGTCAAGTGCGCATGAATTACGCTAGGCGCAAAAAAATTTGCAAAAAATATTTTCTTGAAAAGTGAAGTTATATGCAATAACAGTACTAGAAATGTAAAATAATATTGCATTAGGAGATCTAGTCTTGAATTAATTTAGCCATAATAGGAAATAAATTAGGAATATCTAGCCTTGAAATATTTTTTGAACTCTTCAAAATAGATGAACAGCACAATTTAAAGTAAAATAGTTCCCTGAAGTAAAAGTGTCCCTGAGGCGCACACTAAAAGGCGCCCCCCTGAGGTATGCTACCTCGCTTGAGGTATGGTGAGGCGCAGGACCCAGTGCCCTGTGAGGCGCCTCTTTAACAACTATGTTTCATATGCTTGATTCACATTTATAATGGATTCTGAGAGTAATCCTTGATCATTTCCAAATAGAATGTGGAATTAACATGCTGATAATCGTTTATTCGCTATATTATTTCTAAATTCAGACACCTATATGAATTGGATCAACACCTAGACCGAATCCTAAATTCAGCATCGAAGGCCAAACTTAATCTCCCGTTTGATCGAGAAAGCATAAGAAGAATACTCATAAAAACAGTGAGTGTTTCAAAATGCCAGAAAGGATCACTTAGATACTGGATTTCTTCAGGACCAGGTGATTTCCAGCTCTCTCCATCTGGCTGCCATCAGCCTGCTCTTTACGCTGTTGTCATACAAGATCAGTCTTCTTCACATGATTCGAAAGGTGTTAAGGTAGTAACATCATCAATTCCAATAAAGCCCCCGCAATTTGCCACCACGAAAAGCGTAAATTACCTTCCTAATGTGCTTTCAAAGATGGAAGCAGAAGAAAATGGCGCATTTGCAGGCATTTGGTTGGACAATGATGGCTTCATTGCTGAAGGGCCTAATATGAATGTCGCTTTTGTTACCAAGGAGAAAGACCTTCTAATGCCTAAGTTCGACAAGATTTTAAGTGGTTGTACAGCTAAGAGGGTTTTGAGTCTTGCTGACGAGCTGATAAGGGAAGGTAAACTGCGTAAATTAGAGGTCGGTAATGTGACTATAGAGCAAGGAAAGGAAGCAGATGAAATGATGCTTATTGGCAGCGGGATTTTAGTTCGTCCTATTGTGCAGTGGGATGACCAGATTATCGGTGATGGTAAGCTCTTACTCACGATGTACCATGCTTTCTTTACAAGGATATTGCATTACAATGTCAATGTGCAACTCTTTCATTTTATATCATCATTGTTTTAGTGGAAATTGATAGTTACATTATAGGCATGATGTTATCAATGAAATCTGTATTATAGTGTATGCTAATATAGCTCGGTAATGGGTTGTCAATTGATTGGAGGGTCTTCTGCCTGGTTCAATTGGTTTATGGCCTGTGTTTTTTTGAATTGGTGGATTGATTCTTGATTGTGGGCCAATTTGGGATTGCTTTGCTAGGCTACTGTCCCAAAAAGCTCCGTTTTCAAGCTTTTCTGAAAAACGCAGATTTTGGCTTAGGTAAAGCAATATCAAAGTGACCCTAATTAAGTAGTTTTAAGGGCCAAATTATGTTGTCCAAAGACAAATTTTGTAAGACAGTAAATGGCCTGAGGCATTTTGACATACATTCCTTACTCTTAAGCATGTGTTGAATGTACCGGATTGTTGAAGTCTTCACTGCGATTAAAGAACATGACGAATTGTTAGTGTTGTGAGTTATGACTAATCGGTTTGTGATGTTGTTATGAAGGCAAAGAAGGACCGGTTACTCTGGCTCTTTTGAACCTTATTATTGAGGATATGAAGTCTGGCCCTCCATCGGTTCGAGTACCAGTTCGTTGATTCAATCATACTTGAAGACGATGAAAAGCTCTTGTTTTTTAGCTTTGTGGAGGGCAGATAATGGAAGCCCGAGTTCACTGTACAATTGGCTTCTATGTGGAAGATCAGCTTTTGTAGTTAAACTTGAACTTAACTTTCTTAGTGCAAGTTGGGCGTTGATTTATGCTGAAAACTAGTACTACAAACATTTTCATGGCCAAATTGGTGTCCCTTTCAATCTTTGACATGTGGCATATTTGTAGGAAAGAGAAACTGAAAAAGAATAAAATAAAAATAAAAATAAACGCATGACAACAATCGAACGAGAGACATGGAAAGGGACACCAATTTAGGGACAGTAGATTTGAATTTCATTTTTGTGGGATTTAGATAAGGTGCCCCCTTAGTGTCTCCCTCTCAGGAGTATGTTCATTCTATTTTTGGATTATATTTTTTTTTTATCATAATCATTCTATACTTAAATTCTTAATGTGGAACTTGGTACTTGGAGTTTATGATAAGTATAAACTTCAATCTTTGTACCTTTAGTAATGAGATAGTAAATTCCAATTAACTATTTGAAATGAGGACAGAATTCAGTCCGTCAAGTGATAGCAACTTTATATCGCTTAAGCAAAGTTTCAAGTTCGAGTCCTAATGAAGGCAGAAAATCCTTATTTAGAGACTCACCCACCCCAGCCAGATACGCGACGGGCCGGATCTAAATATAGTCGGAGCAAAGCTCCGATGAACCAGATAGACAACCAAAAATAACTATTCCCAACCCATTCACATTTTTCCTAATACTGAAAAGCTAGCTGTTTAAACACATTAAGATGGTTAATTTGTTGCTAAGTTAATTGAAAAAAAGGAAAACAACATACCCGTCACCCTTCCCTCTAATTGAAAAAATACATTTACAATTTTTTCCTTCTCTTTTGCTATTATCTTTACCATTTTTATTTTTTTAGTAATAAGCTGGCATTTTGAATTACTTTACAACCACACACTTTTTAAATTTTTCTTAATAAGGTGGTAGCCACCAAACCATTACTTGATGGTTACCATTTTTATTTTATTATTTTTTGTTACGTTTCTAATTATTTAATTAAGAACACTGTTTTGAAAATCAATTTATAATTGTTAGAGTACTTTAGTGGGCAAGATTACAGCTGGATATAATAAAAAATAGGAAAAAGTACTAAAATGTATTAACTTCTGTAAAATAATAGGGAAAAGCACCAAAATCATCAACTTGTATAAAATAATAACCAAAATGTCACCAAAAAAAATGCTTGTAACCTATTTAGAATATTTTAAAAACTTATTAACCAAAATACGCTCATGCTCATTACTGTTCATATCATGTGATTAGGATAGGTTTTTTAATTTTTTTTGCTTATTTTACATTTATCTCTCAAACCGTTCATTTTTTCGACATGCCGCTTCAGAGTTTTTTATTCGTCTCATTTTTATCTTCGAAACGTCATCCATTGTGATATACTTTTTTCAAAAAAAAAATTTGACCTGTTACAAATCTAATATAATTCTATTATAAATCTAATATATTTCTGTTAATAGCATGCGAGAGAAGAGCTTCAGTTTTCAAACGTTTATCGAAAATCATAAATGGCTTCTGAAGAGCATTAGCAATGGCAGCAATTTCGGTTTGAACCGATATTAATACAGCTGCAATTCTGATTACTAATTTACTATAGCAACCAGTGCAAACCCAGCCCAAGTAAAAGAAGCTAAGAGTGATCTCAGCTGCAGCTTATCATTGCACCCAAAAGCTAACCTGTACATGCACATTTATAATCAGATTCACATGTTGTTTTATAGTTATATTTCTTGAAGAAAGGAATATAATTACTTCCAAATTTCATCCCAACAGTTGCAATATATTGTAAAATGCAGAAAGAATTTCCTGAAGCAGCATATTATTCATTTTCATTTAGTATACTCTTCTGCCTCAATGCAGATTTTGATTTTTATAAAATGAATCAAGAAAAAAACCATTTAAAGTAGTCCTAGTACTCCCTCTGTTCCTTTTTATGTCATTTTGAGGTTGTTTAGTTCCTTTTCATATGTCATCTAAGGTTTATTCAATTTCTTTCTCTATGTCATTTTGAGGTTGTTTAGTTCCTTTTTATGTCATTTTGAGGTTGTTTAGTTCCTTTTCATATGTCATGCTATGAACATCTACTACAAATCTGTCATATATCAGAATTATATCAGATACGCATCTAATATATTTATGATATAATTTTGTTATAATTCTAATATAACTCTCTTTGTATTTGCAATGCTGATTGAATTGTTATATATCTACTATATATCTGATATATATATATATATATATATATATATATATATATATATGTTATAAGTCTAATATAAGTCCCTTATAAGCCTAATATAAGTCTCTTTGTATTTGCAATGCCCATTGAACTAGTATATATCTATTATTAATCTGTTATAAGTCTGATTTGGATGAACATCTACTACAAATCTGTCATATATCAGAATTATAACAGAATTATGTTAGATACGTATCTAATATATTTATGATATAATTCTGTTATAAGTCTCTTTGTACTTGCAATGCTCATTGAATTGTTATATATCTACTATATATCTGATATATATTATAAGTCTAGTATAAGTCTCTTTGTATTTGCAATGCCCATTGAACTGATATATATCTATTATTAATCTGTTATAAGTCTGATTTGGATGAACATCTACTACAAATCTGTCATATATCAGAATTATAATAGAATTATATCAGAATTATATTAGATACGTATCTAATATATTTCTGATATAATTCTGCTATAATTCTAATATAAGTCTTTTTGTATTTGCAATGCTCATTGAATTGTTATATATGTGTGTGTGTGTGTGTGTGTGTGTGTGTGTGTGTGTGTGTGTGTGTGTGTGTGTGTGTGTGTGTGTGTGTTATAAGTCTAATATAAGTCCCTTCTAAGTCTAATGTAAGTCTCTTTGTATTTCCAATGCCCATTGAACTGATATATATCTATTATTAATCTATTATAAGTCTGTTAACAGAAATATATTAGATTTATAATAGAATTATATTAGATTTATAACATGTCGAAAAAAAATTGGAAAAATTATATCATAATGGATGGCATTTCGAAGATAAAAATGAGACGAACAAAAAACTCTAAAGCGGCATGTCGAAAAAATGAACGGTTTGAGGAATAAATGCAAAATAAGCCAAAAAAATTTAAAAAATAACCTAATTGCATGGGCTGTTGATGATGAGCGTGTAAAAGTTGGTAATGTCGTATAACAGTTATTATGAAAACTTATTGTGGCTTTTAGGTTATTGGGTGAAACTTTGATAGAAATAATTTATGAAAATTGAGCCAAAAGTGACAATTTCTTAAAATAATAACCAAAATACCACAAAAATATGCTTGTACCCTATTTGGAATATTTTGAAAACTTATTAACCATAGTACGTTCTTTACTCTTCTTTCTTTCTCTACGCTATAGCTAATTGAAACCTCTTTGTTTCATTTCTTTCTCTCCAATTGCCACCGGATCTCAATCCATTAATCATGTCATTATTTTAAAGTAGCTGTTAGCTGTTGTTCTTGTTCTATTTTGTGAATTCTGATCTAAACTAAAGTACTAGCGTTCTTTTATTCAATTTCTTCACTGTCATACATATATGCTTCTACTTGCGTTCTTTTATTATGTGCTTTGAATACTTCATAAGAATTGTCTTTCTATTCGAGATATATTCTTTGATTTAGACTAGGGTTTCAACTTTCAATTTCCATCCAAATCACTTATTGCGATTGATTTACTTCTCCACCCTTTGAGTTAGTTCATTGTTAGGATGGTTAATTTGTAGGTGAAATTTGATATTGCCATGTTTAATGTACTTTTGGAGAGATTTGTGTGATTGATTTATTCATTTGTTTGTTCGATCAGTGAACACTGGCCCTAGCTTTGTTGATGCTGCAGTTGGTAGAATTGCTCATCAAACCAAAGTTCTGCTGCATTTTCGAATTGATTTTGAGCAACTGAATAGGAATTCTGCTGCTTTTTTTGTTTCAACACTGATTTGGATGAACATCTACTACAAAATCTGTCATATATCAAGAAAATATCAGAATTATATTAGATACGTATCTAATATATTTCTAATATAATTCTGATATATATCTATTATATATCAAACATAATCGTTATTCTTCGTTCCACATGCAATTTTTACTTTCCATCTGCAATTTTTTCTCACTAAAACAATTTTGAATTGATTTTGAGCAATTGAATAAGAATTCTACTGGGTTTTTTTTGTTTCAACACTGATTTGGATGAACATCTACTGCAAATCTGTCATATATCAGAAAAATATCAGAATTATATCAGATACGTATCTAATGTATTTCTGATATAATTCTGTTATAATTCTAATATAAGTCTCTTTGTATTTATAATGCTCATTGAACTGTTATATATCTACTATATATCTGATATGTGTGTGTGTGTGTGTTATAAGTCTAATATAAGTCTCTTTGTATTTGTAATGCCCATTGAATTGATATATATCTATTATTAATCTGTTATAAGTCTGTTAACAGAAATATATTAGATTTATAACAAAATTATATTAGATTTGTAACAGGTCGAAATTTTTTTTGGAAAAAGTATATCACAATGGATGACGTTTCAAAGATAAAAATGAGACAAATAAAAAACTCTAAAGCGGCTTGTTGAAAAAATGAACAGTTTGAGAGATAAATGCAAAATAAACAAAAATAATTAAAAAAACCCAACTTAATCACATGGCCTGTTGTGTGTAAAAGTTAGTAAGAGCATATAGAAGTTATTAACAAAACTTTTTGTGGGATTTAGGTTATTGGGTCAAACTTTGACAAAAATTATTTTGAGAAATTGAGTCATAAGTGACAATTTCCCTAAAAAATAGGGAAATTATCAGATTTTGCCCTTTTGGGTAAAATAATTTCAGCCCAAATTTAGCTTAATTATCTAAAGGCCCTGACATATTTTTTTAATAATCTTCATATGCCCTACATATCTTCCATACGATGTTCATAACTTTCTTACGCTCCTGCAGAACTCCAGATTGTATTAGGTTTATAACAAATATATAACAGCTTTGAAACAGACTTGTAACAGACATGTATTAGACTTGTACTAGGTTTGTATCAGATATATAATAGACTTGTAAAAGATTAATGACTAGCAAATAATGCCAAACACTTTAATAATAATTTAATGTAAATCAAAACAAATGAAAATTTACTATTTTATTCATCAAACATTAATTACAAATATATAACAACCTTGCAACAGATTTGTAACAGATTTGTAGTAGAATTGTAATAGATAAAAGTCATAATGATTATGTCAAACACTTCATTAGTAATTCTATCTAATTCAATATTGTTATATTCCTGTTATATATTCATATAACACTTGTATTAGACTTGTAGCAAATATGTAACAGATATGTATTAGGTCTGTATTAGATATGTAACATATTCAAAGAAACAATTCATTCATATTTCTCTTCTGATACAATATTGTTACAAGTCTGTCATATCCTCACCAAACACTTGTATTAGACTTTTAGCAGATATATAATACATATGTAACAGATATGTAGTAGGTCTGTATTATATGCGTAACATGTAGAAAAAAAACATGCAAATCAGCTTGCCAAACACTTCCAAATGAAGAACGGATTTGAATCAGAACTCAAATTTGAAATTGAGGACGAAGAACACAGATGAAATTTAAATTCTGAAATCATGAATGAAGAACAGAATTGAATCAGAAATCAAATCTAAAATAGAGAATAAAGAACACAGATGAAATTGATTTGATTTGAATCTGAAATCAAATCGGAATTTGAGAATGAAGAATAAAGATTGAATCAAAAAGCAAAATAAAACTTGAATTGGATTGTTGAATCGATTATAGGGGAGAATTGAGAAGAGAATGGCTAATCTGCAAACGCTATCTGTTTGTGATTGTTGTGCGCTAATATAGAGCGTATAAAAGTTAGCAACAAGTTAAGAAATGTTAGGTTGGGTATAAGCATTTTTTTAGGCATAAAGGTAATTAGCTTATAAATTATTCATAGTTGCATACTTTACCCTAAAAAATATGCTCAGTCTAACCATAGGAGCAAGATAGGACCAAGCTGTATGATATGCTTGGTCTACGAACATGTCTAGTATATTGAAATAAGATATAAATATGATTGTAAAAGTTGTATACTTACATAAAATATATAAATTATCTTACTCTTGTGCATAGAAAATTTCCTCCATTTTATTCCATAGAAGAACTACTATTAGTCCCACACCATGACACCAAGGTCTGGGTCACCTTGGGATTCAACGTGATGACATGTGAATTTATTTATTTTTTATTAATAAAATTTGAATTTATTAATTCATTAATTTTATATTATAAGAAAAACCTTTTGCAAGTTAATTTGCTATGAACCAATCATTAACATAATACATAGATATTTTAATGTATCATATAGTAGTCCAAAATAAAATGCTAACCATATAATTATTTGTTATACATCTTTAATAACTTTTTCCTATAACAGAAATTAAATTAGTGATTGGTTTCTTGTCCCCGGAGAATAAATTAGATTATGATAAAAACGGCATCGTTTAAATAATGGTGTTTTTTTTAATCCATCTAATTCATTAGAACTTTGTTTCGATTACATTCAAATTTGATCCGGGTCGTGCACAACCTGATTGTGGTGGTGAATCTCCCAATAAAATTTTTTTCATTCACTATGACTCGAACTCGAGACCTTACTTAAACAATATCAAGCTATTTATCACTTCAACCAATCCTTATCGATTATTAAACTATATCGTTTTAATGGCCCCACAAAAACCACCGCATAAACAATAATAACCAATAATAACCGTCAGATGAAAATGGTCGGTGGATATGCCCGCAGTGGCATTCCTACTCGGACTACACATCATACGTGTCATTTTCTGGTTGGACTCATTTTTTAAAATAAAATTATTCAACGGATACAGGACGAATGTGGAAAGAAATATTTTCTTTTCGAAAAAAAAAATAAAAAATAATTTATAAAATAAACTGCGGAAAAAATAAAGGAATTATTTCATTTTTATTTTGCAGAAAATGAAAATTTGAGAGAGGAAAGGAGAGAGAGCTTATTCCTGTTCGATCTATAGATAAAATTGGGGTTTATTTGATTGGATCGTAAAGTTATTTGCCTTGAGGTGTTTGGTGCGATCTCTCGCCGGAAAAGTTTTTTGCTGAGTGCCGGAATAGAATTAGGCTTGGTTGCGGAGCGAAGAGAATTAGGAAGCAGCGATGGTGAATTCCTTGGTGGAACGGGCCACAAGTGATATGTTGATCGGGCCTGACTGGGCCATGAACATCGAGATCTGTGACATGTGTAATCACGACCCTGCGTAAGCGCTGCTCTTGATTACATTCTCTTCATTTGTGTCGTTACATATCTTTGGGTTGCTTTGCGATTAAGTTTGAGTGATTTGAATTATTACTGTTTTTCGTGATATGTGTTTCTTGAATGTGGCATAGTTGAATTGAACAGTTACTACGAAATAAATGGGTAGCAATTCATTCCTTTATGGGATTTTTAAAGATTTGATTTAACTCGTTATAATTTGTTCAACTATGGTCAGTCTCAATCAGGAATTGGATTCTTTCATTTTGAAGTATGATGAAACAATCTCTTGCTAGGGAGAATTATTTTCCTTACATCTCCAATGAACCAAAAGAGAATTTTCTCATCTTAAGTTGGGCTATTCGAACGTTTTCCTTTGATTTGCGTTTATGGAAAATGAATTTTTTTATCATCTGTTTTAGCACTATTATGATGGATTCACAGTACATTAGGAATCTAGCTTAGGGAGGGCTCAATGCTAGGTTAGGAGGGAATTTTCATTGAAGCTCAAAGTGTCTCATTTACTGATTATCACACATCATGCGTATCATTTCGAAATAGGTTTTTGCAGGGTTTTTTTTGGGAACAATGGATTAACCATATTACACACTTCCACTGCACCATATTATTTTGAATTAGGATTTGAGGGTTTTTTGGAACAATGGATTTTACCATATTGCAAACTTCCATGGCATGGTGGGGAAGCCTTGGCTTCGTCAAAAGCCAACCTAATATGTAGGAGTAGGAAGACATAGATGCTGATTAAATGATTGTTAACTTAGATTTTTGCTGGGTTTTCCTTGATATCCGTGACACAACTAGAAAGGCTATCCCAAACTCTGCTTGAAATAGGATGTTTCAGTAGTCTGTCCTGTCCAACATGTTTCAACTTTCAACCTTGTACTAACCTATCACTTAATGTACTAAGTAGAAGCTGACAAATAATGCGCTTGGGGGCGGCAATCTGGATGAATCTTTTGAAGTTTTAGAATTACCATGCACAGTCAAGTGATAAACTATAGCATAGCGTAATATGAACTTTATTGATCCTATCACAGCCAAAATTTCAAGAGACCTATTTCTCAACCAACAAGCTGCTCAAAAAATTTACCATCAAACCCTCTCTTTTCTCTCCTCGGCATCGTCAACTATCTCATCAGAAATTTGTGTTTCATTTATAGTTGATCTTTTTTTATTGAAAGCTTTCTAGGAGTCAGAAGTTGACTCCAAATGCCGAGGCTTAATATTCAACATTTGCCCATTAAACCATCCAACCTTTTCTTCCAATCTTCCACCTCAATGCATTTCTAGTACCGCAACCGTAGATTATTGGATACCTTCTTGTAAAATGGAGAGACAAATTCCAAGGAGGAGTTCACTTGGTTGGAGAGAGAATAAATTAGAAAGCAAGAAAGCGATACGACAAAAATTGCTTCTACCTTTTAGAAGTTTCAATTAAAAAAAGTGATCAACAAACTGAATAGGTGAAATAATATGGTGACCAGTGGATCAGTTCAATATAATCTTGTGTATGTTATATTTAGCTGAGCCATATACAGTGTTTATGGAATGTTGTACATAGTAGTTATATCAATCCTACTACCAAAAATTACCTCATTCCAGTTGACTATGGCATGTACATGGTATGGTATACGTATACCAGTAATTCTGAATCTAAGTAAAGCACAAAGGTGACGCAAGCAGATATGTTATTCTTTTCTGTGGCATTACTAGAAAAATTGCTATAAATTTTCATATGGTTAGTGACTATTCAAAAGCAGTACCAATTTGGAGAGAGGTTGAACTAAGGAAGCCAGACAAAGGGATACATACATTAAGAAAGGCTTGTAGAACAGTAGAATTTCCAGTAATCATAATCTTTGTAAGATGCATGTAATGATGGAAACCATTACAGCTGCTGTGTGCCATCTTCTGTGCCTTATATTTAGTTGAGCCATGGCTAACCGTCATTGCACTATAATGACCTAAGAGTGCCTCATTATAACCTATGATACTCGGACTCTTCAAAACACTCATACCTGTGTCTACACTGACACAAATCCAGACATGTAATGATCTGATTCCCCAAGCATCTCTCAGACGCTTCAGAAACTCTTTTATGTTAAAATTACTAATATTCAGATGTCTCTTTCAACATCAGAAATTCAAATAAATTACCATGATTTTTCCTAAACATTTGGACTTCTTAAACAATTAAATTTCTTTACCAACCAGATTTACAATAGGCATCCTAAATAAATAGACCTCTCAAACAGTCACTTTTTCTAATCAAATTCATCGTATTCCTCTCTTTCTTCTTCTTCGCTAACTTGTAGCCTCTGCTGTTGCAACAAATATTTCAGTCTAATTCAGACTCATTTAAAGTCACGCCTAACTAAGAACAAGGGATTCGATGGCACATCATTGTGGAGCCTTCTTGGTTGCTTAGTCTTACTTTTAAGCTCTTGATTTGGACTTGCTTTGGATATTTGTGGATGTTATGATTCGGTCTAATTCAGACTCACATAAAGTTGCGCCTAACTAAGAACAAGGGATTTGATGGCACATCATTGTGGAGCCTTCTTGGTTGTTTAGTCTTACTTTTAAGTGCTTGATTTGGACTTACTTTGGAATTTAGTGGATGTTATGATTTTGCTGGTTGTTAGACATTAAATTCAAATACAGTTGATGGAATGTTTTCGGTTTTTCTTTGGAGTACAATATATATGTATATATATTTTAATTTCTATATCCATATACCCGAGTCCGAATGTATCCGAAAGTTTGCACACGAGTTATCCAGTCCCTGTAACAAAATTGCCACTATAACGTGAGATGGTGTCCAAGTGAAGTGACTATTGATCTGAGTCACAAGTTACAGAGGTCATAAAATCAGAATAAATATTTGTTTCTAAGATTATTGGAAGAATTGCCAAATCCTTTACCCTTTCATATCATTGTCAGTCTAAGTGAAAATATAATTTAATGATGGTCAATAATATAATTTTTTAGTTTATAAATTTGGAATCCTTGGCTTTCTTTATTGTCAGACAAGCTAAAGATGTTGTTAAAGGTGTAAAGAAGCGCATTGGGAGTAAGAATCCAAAAGTTCAACTTCTTGCTCTAACGGTAAGCTTAAAAGAAATTAGCATTGTTTAAGTAGGTTGCCTTTCAAGTGGCTAAAAATGGATCTGTTACAGAATTTTTGTAGTTAATAAATTAATTGATCTAGAGTATATTCATTTTAATTCAATAACTCTGTTCACATGTTAAATGCTTAAATATTTTTTTCCTTGGAATCTATTCTATAGCTATTGGAGACCATTGTTAAGAATTGTGGGGACATTGTCCATATGCATGTTGCAGAAAGAGATATTCTACATGAGATGGTGAGGATAGTGAAGAAAAAGGTGAGGGTACTTTTGTATGAGCTTTCTCTCGCATGCTACGTTGGTTTTTTTATGAGAAACTTGTTCATAGTGTTTCTGATGCTCAATTGTAGCCCGACTTTCATGTCAAAGAGAAGATACTGGTTCTAATAGATACCTGGCAAGAAGCTTTTGGTGGACCAAGGGCGAGATATCCACAATATTATGCTGCATATCAGGAGTTGTTGGTATGTTCGGACGAACTTTCTAGTTTAAATCAGAAGCTAAATCCCACTAATTACACTTGTTGGGAGGGGTGAGGAGCCTTAACTGTGGCTAAGCCCCGAACAAGATTATCTCAATGAAGATACTTGTAAATATTACCAAAAAAAATCAGAAGCTGAATGTTACAGTTTTTATTACATAATGAACTTTGAGCGAGCAGTCTATCGTTACTTTCATAGTATCAACGTAGTTTAGGGAAATGTGGTATGCTGATTTCTCATGCAAATTACTTGTTGTTTCAGCGTGCAGGGGCAGTCTTCCCTCAGAGGACAGAGAGGTCTGCTCCTGTTTTCACCCCTCCACAAACACAACCACTGGCATCTTATCCTCCCAATATACGGAATAATGATTTGCGGCCAGAGGCAGCAGAGTCTTCTGCTGAGTCTGAGTTCCCAACACTAAGGTATACGTTTTAATCTTTTTTTATGTCTTCGTGAAATCCGGTGTAATCACTATTGATATGGCTCTTTTCTTGGTGTTCCTTATTTCCCAGTCATATATCATTATATACTATGTAGCAAGGAAACGGAAACCAGGAAACGCCATTTCTAGAAAATGTAGGCTTGGAAACTGTGGGGAAACGAATACGGAAACGGAAACGCCGAAACGGCATGTAACTGGAGTTTCCGTGCTTCATAGATTATATATTGATGGTGTAAAATTTTGGTTAGGAATTAGGATATATGTCTATTTTGGTATAGTTTAAACTTGAAATATGTTGCATAATATTACTTTATCACAGCTTCAACTTTCGTTTGTCGGGAATTTGCGTATGCAAGCTTTTGTAGTGTGAGTGAAAACACGGGTTTTGCATGATTGTTTGCACTGGCTTGGGTAAAATTATGTTAATTTGAAAATTGGGAAATCATATAAATAGAGAGGGGAAGAAATGACATGTTGCAAAATTATGGTTCTCTGACATGAACATTTACACATAAGATTTTAGGTATAGAGAGGCACACCATTGTTATGTTTTGTTCTCTTGTCTTGAATTTTTTCATTAATATAAATCCTTGTTTCTATGCGGCTGTACTCGTGATTCTGTGGCCTGTAAGGTGGCTTCCTTGCAGTCTTTTCTATGGCTTGGTTATGAGCTGCATTTGAAAGACTTTGTTATGGTTTCCTGGATGGGCACTTATGCCTTTAATTTTATTTGGAGCTGCTTTATTCAGTCTGTTGATTGGGCATAGTCATATACCTAATTTGAAATTTATTTCACTAGCTTGTCAGAAATTCAGAATGCTCGAGGCATAATGGATGTCCTTGCAGAGATGTTAAATGCAATAGATCCAGAAAATAAAGAGGTAAATTTTCACTATATATTATCTGTCTCAGTTTACATAAGTTGAATCTGACAAGTTTCTTGGTGTAGTTCGTATTCGTTTTGTCGGGAATGTGTTTAAACTATCAGTTCTGCACTTCACATCTGTGATATGATTCATTGTTTATTCCGTTAAATGCTAAATTTTTACATAAACATATGATTTTCAGGGACTTCGGCAGGAGGTTATTGTTGACCTGGTGGACCAGTGCCGTACATACAAACAGAGAGTGGTTCATCTTGTCAATTCTACTTCGTGCGTAGCAATTTTAATCCCAGTACTATTTGTCTTGTATATGTATTGGCATGTGCTTCTCTTCTCCCAGCACTTTGAGGCATACAGCACATTAGGTGTTAAACTGTTCCCAAATTCTTAACCCATTTTAAGACAATCGTTTTCAAAAATCAATAATTCTTTTGAAGTTCTATTTTAAGCACTATATTTTGAACCTGAAAAATACAAAAATGTACCTTCATGTATTTAAAATAAAACAACTAAGATAATTTATTACATTGTCTTTCCAAACTAATATTGTTGACCAATTTTCATAGTTATTAATTGTATGTATGTATATTATTATTATACACACCTTGCTGTTAGTATGTAGAACCTCAACCTGTTGATATCTGAAATTGGTGTGACTAGACCTATCGGGCCAAACCTGATCATTTTTGGATGGTTGGGAGTTTTAATGTTCAGCTTGGTGCAGCACATAGTGCTGCTGGACTGCCTAGTTTTGCATTTTGACATATACTAGACAAATTAAGTTGAGGCTTATATTTCAGGGATGAATCCTTGCTATGTCAAGGGCTTGCACTGAATGATGATTTGCAGCGTCTATTAGCGAAGCATGAAGCTATTGCTTCTGGAACCCCTATTGTGACCGTAAAACCAAAGCCTGAAACTGGGGGATCACTCGTGGATGATGGCCCTCTAGTTGATACTGGAGACAACAACAAACAACCTGAGCAAGGGTGAGTGCACTTCTCTAAAATAGTATACATCCGGTTTTGATGCTGCATATAGGTTGTAGTAATACATCAGCCTTTTATGTTCTGCATATTATTAGAAATTAGATTGGAGCATACATACATAAGTTGGTAGTATTGGCTGATGTTTGTAAATTATCATTAGAAGTCTGTTCTTCACATATGCACATTGTTATTGTTCCTTAGATCATATTTTTGTCACTTCCTTTGTATATGTTAAATTTGGTCGGCATGATTCAAATTTGGTCGGAATTTTAGTTACAAGTAACTTTTTTTATATGCTGATGTCTAGCTAGTTGTCTTCCACCATTTTTTAACCAATGACCTTACATGATTGTTTTGATATGGGATTGAGGCTTTCTGGGCTTTGATAGAATCCCATTTACCTATTCTTATGTTATGGTAGCATCTTTTATGCACTTCTGTGTTTAGTACTACTATGAATGTTAAGAGTTTCAAAAAATAATTTTCTTAAAAAAAATTCAGAGTCTCTGAGTATCTGAAATCTTTAAAGATTGAGAAGTTTTTTACTATTGGATATGAGAGATGGGATGATCATTTTGCAGGTCTACCTCTGTTCTGAACCAATTGTTACTTCCTGCACCACCTACAAATAACGGTCCAACTACTCCAGCAGCTGCTAATCCCAAAATGGATCTGTTGAGCGGTGATGACTTCAGCTCGCCAAAGGCTGAAAACTCACTGGCCCTTGTTCCTATCGGGGAGCCGCAACCAGCCACTACACCATCTCAGCAGAATGCCCTTGTCCTTTTTGACTTGTTTTCTGACGGAAACAACAACCCCCAAAATGCGGCTGTCAATGTGCAGCAGCCTACTCAGCTGCCTGGAGCTCCCAATTCATTCCCTCCACAAGTTCACCAGCCACCGAATTTTCAGTCCCCTGAAGCTGGGATGTACTCAAACGGCAGTGTTTTGAACATGGGGCAACCAGGGTATGAGAATTCACCATTTATGCAACCTGCTGGACCTGTCTGGAATGGACAGATGTCACAGCAGCAACCTGCATCGCCAGTTCTCGGTAAGATTTGTTCTTAAACTGAATTTAGTGCAACCATAGTTGTCGAGAGCGCAAAGCGTACTCGTAGCGCAAGGGTCTCACTTCAACGCAAAGCGCAAGAAATGCGCTCGCTTCGGAGAAAAAGCACACCATTATAAATTTCACAAAATATTTTAGGTTTAAATATTTTATAAAGTATAGCTAACTAAAACTAATAAATATTAAAAATATCACATGTCACAATAGTCCACAACAAGAAATAAGTCTTTAAAATCCAATAGTCATTAAAAATATCATATGTCACTCTTTTTTTTCTGAGCGCGCGCTTTTTTGCGCTTGGCACACCCCTGTGCTCTGTGTTTAACAGATGTGCACGCGCTTTGCTGCCAACTATGAGTACAACGCTATGCAAGGCAAAAATAACTTTTTGGGCCCTGTGGTATAGTTTGGTTGCACATTTGGTCTCTGGTTTTTGTGGAATAAACGTTATCCATCATGCTATGTATTCTATTACCTTTTTTGTTCTTGTGCTATTCATTTGTGTCCTTGTGGTATGCAATTTGCTAACTTTTTGAGCCCCATATAGTAGGAACTATTTAAGCGAAATTGTACATAATATGTTCTAAAGGGACCGAAAAGGTAACATATTATATAGCACAGGTACCAAATGGATAATGTGTATAGGGACTGAATGGGCAAACTGGTCATGCATACCACAGGGTCCATAAAGGAATTTTTGCCCTCTATACGGTCTACAATACCTTTACATTTCACTAAGTTTTCATTTTGATATTGAAAAGGCGGTCAAAACAGTGGAGCACTACCTCCTCCTCCATGGGAAGCTCAACCAGCCGACGGAAGCCCGGTGGCAGCCCCTCAATACCCTCATCAGCCTATGCAAGTGACTCAGGTAGTTGTAACACACTCACAGCCAGTTCCAATAGAGAACAACCCAGCAATGGGTATGTACATGCAGCCAATGGCGACCGGACAACTGTCACCAGTCAACGGTCAGGGCAATCAGTTGGGCTATCCCCAAGCGAGCTACGGTGGTGGGCCCTACATGGGTATGATCCCACAGGCAATGCAAGGCGGCGGGCAGCTGATGGGCGGTATGTACGGTCAGCAGCAACAGCAAATGTATGGGAACCAAATGGGAGGATATGGGTATGGGCAGCAACCGTATTTGGAGCAGAGAATGTATGGGCTTTCGGTTAGGGATGATAATGGGAGGAATTCGTCTTACCAGGTTTCGAGTTCGTCTTATGTTCCACTTAAGAAACCTAACAAGCCTGAAGATAAGTTGTTTGGTGACCTTGTTGACTTATCCAAATTCAAGCCTGCCAAATCTCCTGGGAGCATGTGATGTCATTGTTGATTTTTTTTTTTTTTTGATTTATTTTGAATTGTTTCTTTTTTTCTATATGAATATATAATTTTGTCATTTGGTCATATTTTGGTCCCATCTCGGTGATTTGTTTTGGCATTCATGTACATTCCTTGTAGAGAAGAAAAAACAAAAGAGAAAGCGTTGACTTTCAAAAATAGGTTGAATTTGATTTTGAGTTCATTCTACAACAAAGACAGGAATGTCAATGCTTGAATAAGTATATATTTGTTTGCATGATTGCTACTTTGTTGTGTTGGAGTCGAAAAGCTCAAGTGATTCTGGATGATGTTCTTGGCACTAGAAATATTGCGCTCGTTAGTGCAATCAACAGCCAAACAGATTATATGTGCAAGTTTTCTTGACAATGTTACTCTTCTTGGATCGTTTACTTTTTACAAATTAGTTTACTTTTTATTGTATTGATTTCTACTATGTTTGGAAGGATGACGAGGGAAGTATCTAAGAGGAGTTATCCTTGAATCAATTTGATCTCGAAATGAAATGAACTAGCCAAGTACGACTTCAGTGAGAACAGAAGTGTCTCATTATTGCATCAAATCAGTACAAGATTATGCAGCTTTACATGGAATTCAGATGAGCAAAGCCCAGATCAATATTGGCCTCTAGTGATGCAAATACCAATTACATGAAGAAGGAAATATTTGGTGTAAATCAGCAAGAGGATTATACAATGAAAGAGCAATAGAGGAATGTTTAAAGGATCAAGTCTATGTTTGGCATCTTTTTTTTGTGTGAACAAGAGATATGAATGAAGTGAGTTGCAGTCTTTGTTATGAAGCACGGAAACTCCTAAACACTAACGTTTCCCGTTTCCGTCTGAATTCACGTTATTTTTTGCGTTCTCGGTGTGCGTTTCCCGTTTCCGTCTGAATTCAAGTTAATAATGCCCACTTTGAATCTTTGTGGAAATTATAGAAGTAAAAATGAATAAGAGCTGCTCAAAATTTTAATCTAGTTGTTCTTTGGTTTATGGTTCAGAAATGACAAGATTCAGTGTTATTTGTTAAAAATACAAGCAAGCATAGGATAAAGATGTTGAAAATAAAAGTAATTAGGAAAAAGCGTCGACAGCAGGATTCGAACCTGCGCAGGCAAAGCCCAACAGATTTCGAGTCTGTCTCCTTAACCACTCGGACATATCGACCATTTCGTTCTATCCTTCATATTTACTTATATTTAAATAAATAAATCAAGGTCACCCGTTTCTTGTGGAAAAGATCTGTAATCTTTCATTTTTGTCATTCCATTTTTAGCACGCCACCAACAAGTAAAAGAGAGAAACAGACGAGAAAGAGATTGTAACGAGGAAAGAATCAATAAAAATACTACCTGACATACATAAAAGGAGATACAAACGAAAATATCGGATTTTTTCCCCATTTCTTGTAATTAGTCCAAGTGGGAAGCGGTTTGATATCGTTTAAGCAAGGTCCCGAGTTTGAGTCTTGATGAATGCAGAAAATCCTTATTGGGAGACTCACCCACCATAGCCAGGTGTGTGGCCCGGGTCGATTCTGGATGTAGTCGGAGCAAAGCTCTAGTGAACCAGATGGGCAACAAAAAAAGTAATGGTGCATAATAAATGGTTTTTATATAAATTTCAAGTGGTTTAACTTATTGTTTTGAAGGTGCAGGTCATTTAACTTGTATTAATATGAAATGATAGTGATTCTTCATTAAGATTGGTCTTTTTTCTTTTTAATGATGGTGATTTTTCATTAATAAAGAAATGTATGTTGATGTAGATGTTATAGAGTATAATGAGCATCAAACGCCACACAACAATTAAAGATGTTAGGCCAATATTTTATTAGTTTTCTTGTGAAGGTATAGCAATAATTTGATTTGCATCAATCTCTTATATTTGGCATGGCATTACTAATTTTGAAGCTCAGGTAACTTTTAAGCTACACAATAGTGTCTATTGTTAAGTAAAATCAATAACAATTTATGATTCTATTAACTACTACCATGTGCAAAAATTTATTGCTTTCGAATTAAAAAAAAAATAAATAAATTGTGGCTTTTGTGAACGGATATAAACAATCTAATAATTCGAAAAACAATTGCAGTATTAACCCGAGTTGATAACCAATGTCGCGAATTTAGTACACGACACAACAATATGATTCAAAGCATAAAATGAAACAACATTGCCAATTTCAAAGGCCAAAAAGATCAATTCTTTTCCTTTTACAAAGCTCTAATTAAATGAAAAACATCTCAACCTGAATGGATTTCTTTCTATCCAGAAGAAAAGAAACAAAAAAAAAAAGCCAACTCAAAATAATGGAAGTCAACTTTGGATGGTTAACAATTGGACCATCCAGTTCCCTAACCAGTCCAAGAAAATTTATAGCTTGATTGACAAGACAATAGCTGCAACACAGTACATTGACAACCCAATATCTGTACAATAACCATCTTTGCATATGTTGGGTCCATATGAATCTGCATATTATCATACCAATCACTCCAATTCAACAAGATGGTTTGTGATTCTCCTTGGATCCGTCCTATAATACAATCATTTGACACAATATGTTAAGAGACATATACTATATTCAGGCGCCTTATACATTGGCCCTCTAGTTGCCCCTAAACGCCCATTTTCCTAAACTTTCAAAACCCCTGAACTTGTTTGAACCGCACTTCATAACCTTGAATGCCACATGTCAAAGAGAAAAATCAGGAAAATGACATCTTTGAAAAGTCAAACCAACCAAAGGATGACGCGTGGCTTTCAAGGGGGCAAACTGGTGCATTCTTTCTAAATTCAAGGGCGTAATTGGAACTTTTGAAAGTTCAGGACGTAAATGTGCATTTAGGGACAACTATAAGAAGGGTCTCAATGTATGAGGCCTTATATTTATAACAAGCTATTATAGCAACAGCATAACACATCCCCAAAGCCGCAAATTTTAATTGATAGGAGAGGTTCAGACTCGGGGATTCTATTCTATTTACGGCGCATTTGACTTTGTTTTCTGCCTGCTTTCCTAAAAAGCATGTTTTCGCGTACTTTTTCGGGAATCAAGCAGGAAACAAGAGACATCAACCCCAAACTCGCAAACTAAAAAATCAATTAAAATCAAGACAACTAGCAAAGTACAAACAAAGGTTTCAAAATACTAAGGTACCTTCACGATTCGATTTTACTCTCACCAAAGTAGGACTTCATTCAAGCCGGGTGGTTACATCGAGATTACTAAGGGTGAACCATTTAGGAGGATACAACGAATTTAACGATTCTAGCTGCAATTTCCAAACCATGACCATTGAGCAATTCTCTACTAGCCCTTCCATTTGGCTTTCGTCTTCCACAACTTGTTCGATAAACGTACTAGCCTACAACAAAATGACGAGATCTTATGTTTTTTTAACCCTGTTATACCGAAATATAAGCAACATCCATGGCCGAGAAAATTACCTGAAAGCCATCTTTGACATTGTCATGGAGCCTAATAGGTTCGAGAGTTGGTCTATGCCATCTTTTAGGATCCCAAAGTATTGTACTATTAAAGGCAAAACCGGAGATATCCGCATGGAATCTTCGGAATCTCATATGTAAATCTTGTACATGCCATCCAATAACTCGACCTTTATTACAATTCGGCCCTTCTAACGCAACTTTTCTCTCGTTTCCCGTCATTTTTCCCACTACCCATGTCCCAAATCGCCTGCAATTGGGAGTTCAAAACGTGTCTCAACAAATTATAAAAGAAAAATGTATAAATGGAAGCATAAAAATATGGCAAAAACGAGAATGGTACCTAAATTGCCTTATTTGCTCGAAAAGATCAGGCAAGTAAATGTTACTATCATCAGCAAAGTAGACAATGCCATCAAGGCGATGAGTCTCGATGTGGGACAAGGCCATATTTCGTTGGTGAACCGTTCTATCTTTTATATCGGTGAGATTTTTCTTGCAAACAAGATGCCTGTACATTACCCCACTTCTCCTCAAAACGTCAGCCGTTTGCTCAGATTGGGCTGTCATTTCTATAACTATCCACAGCAAAGGAGGCTTTACCAGTTTTAACGTGTAGGCCAACCGATTCAGATAATAAGCTTGAAATGGCCGAGCATTTGTTGGGGTTACAAATATCAAAAGATTACGAACCATCACATCCAAATCTTTAGAAAATGACTCGTTAAGGGGCATAAAACTCCAACCTTTGCCAGCTAAATTTACTTGCTTTACTTCTAAATCCAATGTCGCATTAAGGTTCTCAGCTTCTTTCGAATCCAATATTGAGGTCGAGTTTTCGGTTCTAAAAGTTGATACAGTCTCAAAGGACAAGGATTGGCGATTTGACGATGAATTCGTGGATATAAATGGAGTAAATCCTACAAATATCCCAATCACAAAACAAACCGAAAAATGGAAAAGGGCTTTCCTCCAAATTTGCCCTTTAGGTTTCGACCTATCAAATGGTTTAGAAGATCTAGGCGAGAAGACATTAAGAACAAGAGCTTGAGGATCGGATAAACTGAAAAGATTAGATAACAATCCTCTTGATGTTTGGAAGTTTTGAGAGGATGAAGATTTTGACAATGGAGAAGGTACTTGACAGGTTTCACCATTCATTAATGCTCCAGCTCTTGGCACAGGAGATAATGTTCTCCTTATAGATGCCATTCCAACCAATACAACTATACCAATTCTATACCAAAATTATACTACTTGGATTTCAAATCCAATACAAGCATTCTAATCAGTTTCAATGAGTAGTAATTATGTAAAACTACTCAAATTAAACTTCAAATTTTGCCCCAGGCATCACACAAGGACCAAAAACGCATAATTCTCAACCAAATATCCCAAATCACAGATTTAGAAACTTTTTCAGATGCTCAATCTTAATGTTGGCTAATATAATGAACTAGGGGAAAAAATCTCTAAACCAAATGAACAGAACAAGCTCAAACAACCAAAATTACAGATAAATACCCAAGAGCAAGGCGATTCAACCCAAAGATGCTTGAATTTCGTCCTTGAAACGAAATGGGCTGTCAAATTACTACCCAACAAAGAATTGTTGCGGATCTTCCACGCTTAAAAGCAATCTTTGCTGATTTTCTAAAAAAGGCGGCAGCTTTACAGGAAGCCTAGCATAAATTTGAAGGTAGAATACGCTAAATAGAGAAAGAAACAAAAATGCCTAGCGGAATCAGGGAAATGGGTATTGAGAAAAATCAAAAAAAGGTCAATTTCTACTTACTGGAACTTCAAAATACATCTATCTATCCATCCATGCTGATTTTAGTATTGATTTTGACTGAGGGGTTTTGTGTTGGGTGTATGAAGCTTTGAGCGATGAAATTGGTGTGAGTGTATCTTAGCCGTTGATTTATTTATATATTGTTCTGCTATACTTTTTAGAGAAAAAACAGTTGATAATAAATTTATGGCTAATACGTAAGAATTCTTTGAATTTATTCGTAAATATATATTTGTTCCATGAATTTTTTAAAATTTTAAATATTTTTCTAAATTTATAAAAAAGTTTTAAATAGTCCTTTAAACTTGTAAAAAGTGAACTAATTCGGTTTTTGATTGAAAAGAGAAAATGGCATCTTTTAAAAGTCAAACCATTCAAAATCTGACACGTGGCATTTAGAGGTAAATGAGTTCACTTTTTACAAGTTCATGAGATTATTTGGAACCTTTTTACAAGTTCAAGGAATTATTTGAAATTTTTAAAAATTTAGGGGTTAATAAATATTTAAGGACAAATTTAAAAAACCTTGTATTCCGCCTAAATTTATTAGTAATAACTGCAAAGATTCATTCTTGAAAAAAGTTATTAGTATCATTCCAAATTTAGCTAATACAGTTTGCATATGATTAAAGTTAAATGTGTGGAATTAAATGCATTGATTATGATAATTAGATTTTTCAAGACTTCCAAATTAATTTTTGTATTGTAGTATTTCTCGACTACGGGGCTTTTTGTAAAGAAAAGAAAAAGGAAAGGTGAATAAACCTGTCTTTACATTACAAACGAATTAAGGGCATTTAGTTAGGTGGTTTTAGGAAAGAAAAAGGGAATTAAAATATAGGGTAATGGAATTAAATTTATTATTTATTTTGGGTAGTGAGATTATCACTCTCAAAATCTTTTCATTCCCCCCACTCTATTAGGTATTAGCATTCTCTTTCTCTGTCTTTCTCCAACACTATTATCTTATAATTAAATTATTATTATTATTATTATAAATATATCAACCCTATAACAACAATAATTCGTTCATCATTAGATGAATTCAAATGAGATAATATTTGTTTTATAAAGTCACCCCAGAACGTTGTTGATATTCTATTCTGCTTGCATTTTAATTTCATGGTAAAATTTTAATTAATAAAGAAAAATTGTAGATAATACTCATGGTCCTGAAGTTTCGAATTCACAAAAACACTATTATTTCCATTGATGAAACAACTTTGCACATCACTACGGCTGACAATTTCACCAATTACGTCTGACAAAAAATCTGTGTATTTAATTTATTGTTAATTAAAGTTTAAAATATGGAATTCAATTTTAAAATAATAAAAAAATGTATACATACCAAATAGAAACCTCTTCATTGACTTTGCTTAGATCAAGCAATTCTGTATAAGGGGCTAATTCGAATATATTCAAACTAAAATTTTGGTCACTGACCTACCGAACAATCGTCCTCGACGAAAATGTTAACCTCCATTCATTTTTTGTTGGCTTAGGTGTTTTGATATTATTCGGGTTGATGATGAAGTTCCTCATATAGTACACATTGAGCTCTTGAAGATTATCAACAAACTTGGAAATGTTATTTTTTGTTACCGTCCTATTGCAATATTACAAAACATAAAAAATAGTAGAATTTTTTATTAGTTATGCGATTTATTAAAAATTTATGGTAATATATTTTTTAATACTCAATGTTAAATAATTTATTAACATACAAAACCATTTCAATAGTAAATATCGAATTTGGTTTTATTGTGTTTTGGAATGGTTCAAAGGCGGAGATCACGTACTTTGAGGGTCCATAGCATCTTAGTTGGATTTATATCACATATAAAATCTGTCTTCAATTGCACCCTAATTGGGTGATATCATCCACCGAATCATATTTCTGCTTCAACATATTGAATAATATACTTTTCTATAATTATCTTGTAACGAACCAAAATTTCCAAAATTTGCTTATAATAAATTACTATGGTATTAAAATATCATAGAAATTATTTTTGTTGTTATTATTATTGTTATTGGATCTAAGACATGAAGAAATAAGAGTTAATTAAGTAAGAGGGATGGATTGGACATTTAATTAATTGTTCAAGGTCATTATTGGAAATTGAAAAAAAAAATACATATCATATCCTGCATCTCTTCTTCACCTCCACCATTTTTCTTCTCCTCTATTTTTTCCTTTCCTTATCAAATTTTCCCTAATCCAAAAACTTCCGATTTCTTCGATTCAACTTCGATTTCTTGTTAGAAATCGATCTTTAAACCCTCTATCATCATCAATTTCAGTGAATCAAGACTAGAAGAGGAGGATTTCAGATTTTAAGATTCGGATGAATAGTAACCCGAATTTGAGGTGAGTGATTTTTGGTGAAATTAAAGCTTAATTAGTAGAATTCATGGTAGATTAAGCATATTTATGGTATTAGGAAGTTTATTTATATAATATCTTGATAGAATTATTTATGGCTGTTGTAGAGGAAGCTAGTGCAAGCAAATCAAAGGCAAAAGAGATAGAAGAGAGCTAGAAAGAGCATAGAAAAAGGTTTGTGTCTCGAATTTCGATTTCTCGATTTTTCGGAAAATTTTCCAAATTGTATACCTGTTTTGTTTTAATGTTTTCTCTCATTATATAAATCTGATTTGAACGATTCTTGATTCTATTGATATCTACAGAAAGTAAGGAATATATGTTCAGAAGAAACCTTATTGAGTTTCATTCGTTTTCATTGTGAAATTTTCGTTTGAAGTTGAGTCATGAAATCTGTTTTCGGAAAATCTCAGCTTTGTACACTGTTTAGTATTTTGATCATAACTTTGGTTATGCAATTTGGATTTCTGTAATTCTGGTGGTTATGGAAAGCTGAGACATGTGGCTAATTATGTTTAGAAGAAAGTTCTTCGATTGGGTGATGCTTTCATAGTGAAAAATGCAGGAGAAGTCAGGTCACGAAACCTGAAAAAAATTCTGGAAAGTATGAATATTGATTTTATTGAGTTTTAATTGAAGTTTGATGCTTAAAAATTTAGGATTTGAAATTCCTAATTTCTGAAGCTATGTTGAATTATGATTGATGGCTTATACTGGAATTTTTAAGATGTTACTTTGATTTATTGCCCTTATTAAACGAGTAGAATACGGGTCAAGGTAGATTGGCGCCAATAAGGGGGGTACAGTACTGTACAAACAATTGAAGCTTTGGCTTCGGGCTTTGGCCGATATATATATATATATATTGATATTGAAGCTTCGGCTTCGGGCTTGACTGATATGTTGATTTTGAAGCTTCAGCTTCGAGCTTGACCGATATATATGGATTTTGAAGCTTCGGCTTCGGGCTTGACCGATATATTGATTTTGAAGCTTCGGCTTTGGGCTTGTCCGCTCCCGTATCCATTTTACCGTTATTCAGGACTTGTTTACTTTGGGCAATATGTGGTTAAAGTGTTTGGAAAAATTGGGTACAAATTCGATTGTACTTTGAAAGGATTACTATATAAGTTTTGTGATTTGGTTCCATAAAGTTGGTTAATTTGTTTTTGACTAATGAACAATCCTTGTTTCTATTTTAAAGTGTTAAAAATGTTCAAAGTTGTTATATTTCTTTTATGGACATCACTAAGCAAATTGCTTAGTGTGTAGTTTTTTTTTTCTACACGTAGGTGGAGAACTTGTAGATAGTTTGGACCAAAGTGGAATAAGTGGATCAGCTTGAAGAGCAAATAAGGAAAGACTCGAGGTGGATATGTATTTTAATGTAATATTATGGTTTGTAGAATAATAACATGTACTAGATAGTGTGAGAAATATAAAGTAGTATTGAGGAATATTTGGAGAATAAAGTGGCATTGAGAGATATTTGGAGTTGGAAACATTATATTTGTATTTGCACATATTAAATCTACAAGTATTAAATTTCATATAATGGAGTAGAGTTATTTATTGAGTATTTATAGTTACTGTAGCACTCCCTATAGGGGGGTGTTACATTTGTTGGTATCAGAGCTGAGGTTTAGGCGATTCTAGGACTAGTATGTACATGCCATTTAGGATATAAATATGATGTGTTAGTTGTTGATCCACTTTGGTCCAATTTTCAGGAATAAGAATGGCTAGTAGTAGTCACAATCAGAATGAGGAAGAGGATGCTGAGAGTACGGTTCATATTAGACAAGGGGATGAACAAAGACATGAACCTCCACTAGTTTATGGCTTTCCCGAACAACCTATTCCAGCACAAGCTGCTTTACTTCAGCATATGACTACTGAAGTAATCACACAAGTACTTCAAAATATACAAATCCCTCAAGTTCCTGTAGTACCTCATGTTGAAAGAAGAGAGGAGAGAACTCCTCTTGAAAGAATCAAGAAGCTTCCAGCTAATGACTTCAAAGGGGATACAGTGAATCCTGCATTTGCAGAAGATTGGCTTGATCATACTAAATGGTGTATGACTAGGCTTCATTTTACAGATGAAGAGAGATTAGACTGTGTGCAAGGTCTACTCAAAGAATAAGCTAGGAGGTGGTGGGATAATATTGTGAGAGAAAGGCGACCCGGAGAAATTACTTGGGGCCTTTTCTTGGAACAATTTGACAAGAAGTACGTTAGCGAACGATTTAAGGATGAGCAGAGGAAATTATTCTTATCTTTGAGACAAGGACGAATGACTGTATCAGAATATGAAGTTCAATTCCTCAAACTCGAGAGGTATGCTCGTGATATCGTTGACAGTGAAGTAAGACGATGTAAGAGATTCGAGGATGGGCTGAATGATGAAATTAGAGTGCATTTACTTGCACAAAGGATTAGGGTGTTTAATGACTTGGTTGATGCTGCTACAGGCATTGAGAAGATCAATTCAGATAGACAACAAAGAATGGCAAAAAGGTCTGGATTTTAAAACGGATCGCAGGGTCCAACTAGTTCAGAATCTCCAAGTAAGAAACAGAAGGGAACATTAGAACAAACACAATCTCATTTCAGAGGGTTTTCACTGAGACAAACCATAAGTACGGGATCAGCGGCTAGTGTACCTTCAGGTAAAGGCAGAGGAAATATTCCACAATGTTCTAATTGTGGAAGGATGCATACAGGGGAATGTTGAGGAAAAGGTAGAGTCTGCTTTAAATGTGGCTCGAGGGAACATTTGATTGTAAATTGTCCTCAAAGACAGATAAGTACATCTGCACCTGCAGTAATTTCTACTCCTACAATACAAGGTGGAAGAGGAAGGGGAAGAGGAAATGCTAGTGGTTCAAGTGGGCATGATGTGGCTCAACAAGCACTGCAGAGTGGTAAACCGGGAGGAATGGCGCGAAGTTATGCAATCCGAGGGCTTGAGACTCAGGAATCTACTGAAGTTATTATTGGTAAATTTTCATTCTTTAACCATAATGTTTATGCTTTAATAGATCTCGGTTTATCTCATTTATATATATGTACTGCATTAGCACAAGAGAAAGGGTTACATGTAGAAGAATTAGGGGAAAATATTGAAGTGACTAATCCTTTAGGACACAGTGTGATAGTAAATAAAGTGTATATAAATTGCCCTATTATGATTCAACATCAACTTTTCCATGCAAATTTAATTGAGTTACCTTTCCGAGATTATGATGTTGTCTTGAGAATGGATTGGTTATGGAACATCGAGCTATGGTGGATTGCAAAAACAAAAGAATGTCACTTCAAGTTTTTGACGGAGAAGAAATAGTTATCATGGGGGAAAGATCAGATTATCTCTGTAACATAATTTCTTTTATGAAGACTAAAAGGCTAGTTAGGAAGGGATGTCAGGCCTACCTAATCTTCGCTCTAGAATTGAAGGAAGGTGAGTTAGAATCGCAGAATATTCCTACGGTATGTGATTTTCCTGATGTATTTCCAGAAGAACTACCGGGGTTACCACCAAAAAGAGAGGTAGAATTCGCAATTAATGTATTGCCGGGTACTGCACCAGTATTCAAAGCACCATACAGAATGGCCCCTGCTGAACTGAAAGAGTTAAAGATTCAGTTGCAAGAATTGTTAGACAAAGGATTCATACGCCCGAGTATATCCTCGTGGGGTGCACCAGTGTTGTTTGTTAAGAAGAAAGATGGGTCACTCCGATTATGTATTGATTACCGAGAGTTGAATAAATTGACAGTGAAGAACAAGTATCCATTGCCAAGGATTGAAGACTTATTGGATCAACTCAAGGGTGCCAAATACCTCTCCAAGATTGATTTGAGATCGGGCTACTATCAAATGAGAGTGAAATATAATGATATTGCAAAGACGGCTTTCCGAACTAGATATGGGCACTATGAATTTTTGGTGATGCCATTTGGTCTAACTAATGCACCAGCAGCATTTATGGACCTTATGAACCGTATCTTTTATTTATATTTAGACAGGTTTGTAGTTGTTTTCATTGATGATATTTTGGTGTATTCTAAGTCACGGGAAGAGCATGATCAACATTTGCGGATAGTCTTCCAAACTTTGAGGGAAAATAGATTATATGCCAAACTTAGCAAATGTGAGTTTTGGCTTGAAGAAGTTTCTTTCTTTGGCCATGTTGTTTCTGGAGAAGGAATTGAAGTGGATCCTAAAAAGATAGAAGCAGTTGTTTTATGGAAACCACCAAAGAACCCTACGGAAGACAGAGGTTTCCTTGGTTTAGCAGGGTATTATAGAAGATTTGTGAAGGGATTTTCAGTCATTGTTGCCCCACTGACGAAACTACTTCAAAGAATGCAAAATTTGAGTGGAATCATAAGTGTCAAGAAAGTTTTGAAAAATTGAAAGCAATGTTGACAAAAGCACCCATCCTTACCCAACCAGAGCCTGGAAAAGACTTTGTAATCTATAGTGATGCTTTGCATAGTGGTCTTGGGTGTGTTTTGATGCAAGAAGGGAAAGTGATTGCCTATGCTTCCAGGCAATTGAAGAATCATGAAAGGAATTATCCTACTCATGATTTGGAAATGGCTGCAATAGTCTTTGCCTTAAAAATTTGGCGACACTATCTTTATGGAGAAAAATGTTATATTTACATAGATCACAAAAGCTTGAAATATTTACCAACACAGAAAGAGTTGATTTTAAGGCAAAGAAGGTGGATGGAATTCATTAAAGATTGTGGTTGTCTTATTGATTACCATCGAGGAAAGGCTAATGTAGTGGCAGATGCTCTTAGTAGAAAGATAATGATGGCACTAAGGGCTATGAATATGGGGTTACCTCTTACCAGTAGTGGAGCCTTAATTGCAGAATTAAAGATTCAACCTGTAATACTACAACAGGTTAAGCAAGCACAAAATGAAGATGGTGACTTAAAGATCATTCGAGTAAGGACACAAGTAGGTATCATAGACGACTATATGGTTCGAGAAGATGGATGTCTATATTTTAAAGATAGACTATGTATGCCAAACAATGAAGAATTAAAGAAGAATATCCTACATGAGGTGTATAGTAGTCCTTATGCGATGCATCCAGGAGCAAACAAGATGTACCAAAATTTGAAGAGCCATTAATGGTGGTATGGAATGAAGAAAGACATTACTAATTATGTTGCTTAATATCTAACTTGTCAACAGGTGAAAGCAGAACATCAAGTTCCTTTTGGATTGTTGTAACCTTTAACAATTCCAAAATGGAAATGGGAAAGAATCACAATGGACTTCTGTGAGCGGACGACGACCTACGCGGCTGCGTGCGCGGCGGCCGGACCCGGTCGGGCCGGCCCGTTTTTGGCGTGTCGGGGAGACGAGTGTGATGCGGTTGAAAAGAAAATGATTTTGCATATTGTAATGCTTAAAAGATACGAGATCGAAATCCCGTACTTAGAATAGAGTCGCCACCCGGTTCAGCTCAACCGGGAAATTTTCGGTACGATTTTCCCACCAGGTGGTTGGACCATACCTTAAGTAGAGATTCCGAGTTCGGATGATGTTATCTACTTTTCATTAGGCCAAATTAGGATACTTCATTCTTTCTTAATCGGTTTAATCCACCCTATTTATTCGTATTTTCAGTTATTTTGTGGTTTTCGCATTTACCAAGCAATTGAAGCGGTAAATAAAATATTTACAATCGTAAAAGAAAAGTAAGTGCGGAAAGTAGAATTATTACAAGGTTTTCAAGTCCTGTACTTTTTCTACTTAACAAATAAAATACCCGAATGTCCGATATATATCCACCTGCAGATGATAGTTGACACGAATATGGCATATCTTGTTTATAATATCATAAAGCCCGATTGAATGGCTAAAATGAGGTTCGAATGGCATTTGAGGGGAAATTCCATTTTTGTCCAAATTTCAGATTCGATTGTTGCTTTAATCGGATTACAAATGAATATACCACTTGTTGTGGGGCGGGTCTGTTTTCAGGAGGTTTCGAACCACCATCGTTACACTATAGGTCCTAGCTTTAGAAAATAAATTAGTTTGGAAATAAACGAAAACAATACTGCTATCCAGAAAGCCAAGCCGCCGATGGCATCTGATGCCGCCGACAACATAGTTGATGTCGCTGACGGCATGGATGAGCCGCCGGCGACATAGATTGTGTCACGGGCGGCATCAGCATGCAGATGGGCACAGGGCTTTCTGAGTACCGTAAAGAAAGGTTCCACGAGAAAGCGAGGTCTCCGGGGAATGTGATGCTAACGGCGGTACCAACGATGTCTCTCGCGACATGGGTGATACAGCCAGGAACATCGCATGTCTCCGGCGACTCCAATTTCTTGCTACAGCAGCAGTTAGCAGTCAAAGTGACCGAAAACTCAAAAATGAACACAAATCAACAAAAATTAGTGCAAAACAATAATAACAATGCCAAAGAGCTATGAGACTCAGGGTTTTCACCTCGGGGTAGTGAATCCAACTCTTCGTGAACTGAACAATAACGCCTCCAGGGAGCTTGCAATAATAATTTGATTGTTAATTTAAAGGTTTTAGGTTTCTAAATTCTATCCAATTGATTTAACCCAAAGACCCACTGATTTAAGCTCACAATCAGAGAGTTCGAAGAAGAAAAATCGGGAAAAATGGATTAGAATCCTTTTTCCGGCCTTTTCTAGTTCTTATCTCACTAAAATCTATTCTCTCGATTTTAGCCTCCTAGTTGCCCAATTTAAGCTCCTTCCCTCTATAATTTCAGTCCCCCCCCTAATTGCAGTTTTAGGTGCCTTTTTATAGGTGGAATGGGTGCTTTTTGGGGCCTTTTTTAATTATTCCACCGAAAGTGGTCGAAAAGGCTGTCTGTAAGAGGACCCGCTTCGAGTCATGTCGCCGGCGACATGATAATGTCGCCGGCGGTATGATCTATGTCGCCGGTGACATGGCTGATACTTTTGGCGGCATCAGCCTTCAGCATGCCTTCAGTTAGTGGGTCAATAAAAGCCAAAAAGTCGGAAAAAGTGGCTTAATAGTGGAAAAAAGGCATCTTTATGACTTTTAACAATATTTTAAAGGGTATTTATTATTTGGGTGTAAATCATCGGTTCAAGCTCCTACCGGACGCGTTATCGGCCACGCCGAACTGGATTCTACCAATTATAAAATTCACAAGGAATATTATTTTGGTAATAAAAATTCTAAAGAGAACTTTTATTTTGAGGTATTAAAATCGGGTACACGTCATCATCGTCTCGCGAGAGGGACTGCAAAATCCCGTGCTCACAGGCTGCCCCTCGGGGGATCACTACTGCCATAGGTCAGTATGATCACACGAAAGAGCAAGGGATAGGAATGATACCTGAGGGATGGCCGGTTTGTCCTTTGGTCGGACTTACGCTTTGTCGATTGTTTGTCCTTTGGTCGGACTTACGCTTTGTCGATTGTTTGTCCCTTGGTCGGACTTACGCTTTGTCAATTGTTCATCCCTTGATCGGACTTATGCTTTGTTGATCGTTTGTCCCTTGGTCGGATTTACACTTTGTCGACTGTTCGTCCCTTGGTCGGACTCACGTTTTGTCGATCTTTCGTCCCTTGGTCGGACTCACACTTTGTCGATCTTTCGTCCCTTGGTCGGACTCACGCTTTGTCGATCTTTCGTCCCTTGGTCGGACTCACGCTTTGTCGACTGTTCGTCCCTTGGTCGGACTCACGCTTTGTCGACTGTTCGTCCCTTGGTCGGACTCACGCTGTGTCGATCGTTTGTCCCTTGGTCGGACTTACGCTTTGTCGATCGTTTGGCCCTTGGACGGACTTATGCTTTATCGACTGTTCGTCCCTTGGTCGTACTTATGCTTTATTGATTGTTCGTCCCTTGGTCGGACTCACGCTTTGTCGATCTTTCGTCCCTTGGTCGGACTCACACTTTGTCGATCTTTCGTCCCTTGGTCGGACTCACGCTTTGTCGACTATTCGTCCCTTGGTCGGACTCACGCTTTGTCGACTGTTCATCCCTTGGTCGGACTCACGCTGTGTCGATCGTTTGTTCCTTGGTCGGACTTACGCTTTGTCAATTGTTCGTCCCTTGGTCGGACTTATGCTTTGTCGATCGTTTGTCCCTTGGTCGGACTTACGCTTTGTCGATCGTTTGGCCCTTGGTCGGACTTATGCTTTGTCGATCGTTTGTCCCTTGGTCGGACTTATGCTTTGTCGACTGTTCGTCCCTTGGTCAGACTCACGCTTTGTCGATCTTTCATCCCTTGGTCGGACTCACACTTTGTCGATCTTTCGTCCCTTGGTCGGACTCACGCTTTGTCGATCTTTCATCCCTTGGTCGGACTCACGCTGTGTCGATCGTTTGTCCCTTGGTCGGACTTACGCTTTGTCAATTGTTCGTCCCTTAGTCGGACTTACGCTTTGTTGATCGTTTGTCCCTTGGTCGGACTTACGCTTTGTCGATCGTTTGGCCCTTGGTCGGACTTATGCTTTGTCGATCGTTTGTCCCTTGGTCGGACTTACGCTTTGTCGACTGTTCGTCCCTTGGTCGGACTCACGCTTTGTCGATCTTTCATCCCTTGGTCGGACTCACACTTTATCGATCTTTCGTCCCTTGGTCGGACTCACGCTTTGTCGATCTTTCGTCCCTTGGTCGGACTCATGCTGTGTCGATCGTTTATCCCTTGGTCGGACTTACGCTTTGTCAATTGTTCGTCCCTTGGTCGGACTTACGCTTTGTCGATCGTTTGTCCCTTGGTCGGACTTACGCTTTGTCGATCGTTTGGCCCTTGGTCGGACTTATGCTTTGTCGATCGTTTGTCCCTTGGTCGGACTTACGCTTTGTCGACTGTTCGTCCCTTGGTCGGACTCACGCTTTGTCGATCTTTCGTCCCTTGGTCGGACTCACACTTTGTCGATCTTTCATCCCTTGGTCGGACTCACGCTTTGACGATCTTTCATCCCTTGGTCGGACTTACGCTTTGTCGACTGTTCGTCCCTTGGTCGGACTCACGCTGTGTCGATCGTTTGTCCCTTGGTCGGGCTTCGGCTTTGAATAGAGAGGTTTGCCCCTTGGTCGGGCTTTTGCTTTGAATCGAGAGGTTGGCCCCTTGGTCGGGCTTTCGCTTTGAATAGAGAGGTTTACCCCTTGGTCGGGCTTCGGCTTTGAATAGAGAGGTTTGCCCTTTGGTCGGGCTTGTCACTTCATATAGTGATTGTCCTTTGGTCGGACTTTTCACTTTAAAGAGATTGCCCTTTGGTTGGGCTCGTATTTGGTATAGTGATTGTCTTTCGGTTGGACTTTCACTTTGCAGAGATTGCCCTACGGTTGGGCTTGTTCTGAAGAGATTTTTGAAGAGATTGCCCTTCGGTGGGCTTTCGTCTTGAAGTGATTGCCCTTCGGTGGGCTTTTGTCTTGAAGTGAATGCCCTTCGGTTGGGCTTTCATTCTGAAGAGATTGCCCTTCGGTTGGGCTTTTGTTCTGAAGAGTTTGTTGAAGAGATTGCCCTTCGGTGGGCTTTCGTCTTGAAGTGATTGCCCTTCGGTGGGCTTTTATCTTGAAGTGAATGCTCTTCGGTTGGGCTTTCATTCTGAAGAGATTGCCCTTCGGTTGGGCTTTCATTCTGAAGAGATTGCGCTTCGGTTGGGCTTTTATTCTGAAGAGATTGTTGAAGAGATTGCCCTTCGGTGGGCTTTCGTCTTGAAGTGATTGCCCTTCGGTGGACTTTTGTCTTGAAGTGAATGCCCTTCGGTTGGGCTTTCATTCTGAAGAGATTTTTGAAGAGATTGCCCTTCGGTGGGCTTTCATTCTGAAGAGATTGCCCTTCGGTTGGGCTTTCATTTTGAAGAGATCGCCCTTCGGTTGGGCTTTTGTTCTGAAGAGATTGTTGAAGAGATTGCCCTTCGGTGGGCTTTCGTCTTGAAGTGATTGCCCTTCGGTGGGCTTTTGTCTTGAAGTGAATGCCCTTCGGTTGGGCTTTCATTCTGAAGAGATTGCCCTTCGGTTGGGCTTTCATTTTGAAGAGATCGCCCTTCGGTTGGGCTTTCGGTCTGAAGAGATTGTTGAAGAGATTGCCCTTCGGTGGGCTTGTGTCTTGAAGTGATTGCCCTTCGGTTGGGCTTTCATTCTGAAGGGATTGCCCTTCGGTTGTTCTTTCATTTTGAAGAGATTGCCCTTCGGTTGGGCTTGTTCTGAAGAGGTCGCCCTTCGGTTGGGCTTGTGTTTGGTATATTGATCGTCCATTGGTTGGACTTTTACTTTGAAGAGATTGCCCTTCGGTTGGGCTCGTTTTGAAGAGATTGCCCTTCTGCTGGGCTCGTTTTGAAGAGATTGCCCTTCGGTTGGGCTTGTTTTGAAAAGATCGCCCTTCGGTTGGGTTTGTTTTGAAAAGATCGCCCTTCGGTTGGGTTTGTTTTGAAAAGATCGCCCTTCGGTTGGGCTTGTTTTGAAAATCTGGTTCGGAGGGGTAACATCGCCGGTGACATGAATGATATCGCCGGCGGCATTGTCTGATCTTGCCGGTGGTATGGGTGCCACGTGGCAGCTTTGACTGGTCAGATAATTTCAAAATTTGAACTAAATAAGGCGATGTTGCCGGCGACATAAATGATATCGCCGGCGGCATGGGTTGATCTTGCCGGCGGTATGGATGCCACTTGGCAGCTTTGACTGGTCAGATAATTTCAAAATTTGAACTAAATGAGGCGATGTCGCCGGCGACATAAATGATATCGCCGGCGGCATGGGTTGATCTTGCCGGCGGTATGGATGCCACATGGCAGCTTTGACTGGTCAGATAATTTCAAAATTTGAACTAAATGAGGCGATGTCGCCGGCGACATAAATGATATCACCGGCGGCATGGGTTGATCTTGCCGGCGGTATGGATGCCACGTGGCAGCTTTGACTGGTCAGATAATTTCAAAATTTGAACTAAACTGAGGCGATATCGCCGGCGACTTGAGTGATATCGCCGGCGGCATGAATCTATGTCACGGGCGACATGGACCATCAGTTTCAGATAAATCAAAGCTCCTCGAATTCCGCGCGGCAGTTTATAAAAAGGAATGGATCCTTCTTTCTCACTATTCACAAACCGCATCCCCCTCTTCTCTCTCCCAAAGCTCTTTGATTTCTAACTTTGTTTTCTCAAATTATGAAGAGGATTAGCCAGGCTTTCAGGGGCAAATCCAAGGCTAGGGAGAGCCTGCCCGATTCTTCCGTCGAGGGGTTGAAAATCCTTTCTGTTCCTGCTGCATACGGCCTGAAGGAGACGGCCAAAATGTATGGCTATGGCATTAACTCTCCTATCACCAACCTCACCCCGGAGAAGGAGAAACACCTCTGTTATATCCAGGTAATCCCACAAAAAAACCCAAATTGCTTCTTTTCGTATTCGATGTGATTTTGCTTTATATTTGAAAGCATGCCATGATAGGGGTTTAAAGTGTGGAATATATTAGTCATATTGCATGCTTTAGGATCGACTTTTGCCTTTTTGGACTTTGTTCGATTGATTGTGATTTTTGTGATTTTTGGCGCGAAGGGTGCGATTTAGGGAGAAAGCAGGTTCTGCCCGTGCACAGTGACACCGTTGGCGGCCTGATTGATGTCGCTGGCGACATCAGTGTTGTTGTTGGCGGCATCAGTCCTTGTAAAAGGCTTTATGAGAGTCTGATGTCGCTCTGTTTAAGGTGATGTCGCCGGCGACATCAGCCATGCCGCCGGCGGTATGGGATGATGCCGCCGGCGATATCGCTTTAATAGAGGCGACATCAGCAGCCTTTTTGATAGAAATGCACAGAATTGATTCGTTTTGTTTTCTATTTTGCAGCCATACGAACTGACTTACACCGGGGGAATGGGCACCATTGGTGAATGGTGGCACCACATCTCAGAGAACGATCCCGAGCTTGCGCTTGCGATTAACGAGACGGGGTTTGGGGATTTGGCCCGGATCATGCCCATGTTAATGCCTAAGCTTCCTCATTCTTCAGTAACGGCCCTGACTGAAAGGTGGTCCGAGACCACTCATACCTTCCATTTCTCCTTCGGGGAAGACACAATTACCCCTTCTGATGTAGTAGCCATGACCGGCCTTCCTTGGACAGATGAGGTTATACATTTTGACGTCTACATGGACAAGTACCATGTTGAGAGGCCCATGGTCAGGCGGGCAAAGGAGCTGTTTGGTCTGAAGCCCGTTTCTGGGCGGCTGTCCTATGGTGAGTTGTACCGTTATTGGACCCGGGTGGATGTGGTGCCCGAGGAGGAGAGGGAGGCATGTGTCCGTTCCTTTGTGATCTCACTACTCACCGTGCTGTTCTTCCCAATCTCGGGGAGTAAGATCAACTACATGCTTATAACCGCGGTGGAAGATGTGCCGGGAATTAGGAGGAAGAATTGGCCGAGGGCCATCTTGGCCCAGTTGTATCACGGGCTGGATGTGGGAGCCCGGAAGAAGGAAAAAGCCCTTCGCCTTTGCCATCTGCTACTCCAGGTATAGATTTTTGGAAATATTTCCCTTGATAACATGTGTTCTTATTTATTACATGACGTCCTTTGAATTGATCGGTCGTTATTTGTGCAGGCCTGGGCGTTCGAGCATCAGATCCTTCCGCCGATGGAGTTTAAGAAGGTCGTGCCACCGGACTCTCATTTCCTTGCCCGCTGGTGCGGGGGTATCGGTGGGAAGGCCAAGTACCCTACGCTGTACAGGGAGGTCCTAAGAAGCGCGCGTCTGAGTTCGGTATGCGATTTTTTTATTTTTTTTTTATTTAGTCTATAGACTTATATTGGTTGTTTTGGTGTAGCTCGTCTTGGACCCATTCGATGGGGTGGAGAAATTGGCTGAGGTTGCCCGAGTCCGGCGGTTTGTGGATGACCGCCGGTTTGTGATCGAGTGCCCCCTGTCCCAGCAGTGGTATCTGGGCGAGCGCGTCCGGGGTTGGAGGTCCCTTCCGGTTGCTGCTAGACCGGTGCCTGCCGATCCTCCGCGGGGTTTGTGGTGGCCTCATTTGGTGATTTCTGCCGAGGCCGACAAAGCCGATTATATTGAAGGGAACGGCCGAGTGATCCCTAGCGTTCCTGGCCTCTACGAGCGGCTCTTTCAGCGTCTACTCCCCGTGTGTCCTCGTATCCATGGCAATGATACAATTGAGTATCACAACGAGCAACGATTGGAGGATGAAAAGAGGCGCCTTAGAGGCATTGTGGATGACGATGATGACGATGATGATGAGGATGAAGCGCTGGAAGGAGACGTTGCGGTCGACCCTGAGGGGGAGGACGAGGTAGGCGTGGGTGTAGCTGGCGGGAGCGTGCCGATGTCCCAAGGGGAGCAGCGTTCTTTCGAGGTATGATTGTGTTTGTGTGTATGATTTTGAAGTCGTTTAGGGACGTTGTTGACGTGTGACTTTTACATTCTGCAGGAACCCGCGAGAAAGAGGGGCCGCGATAACCAAAGTGGGACCCGACATTATGGCGCGCCGGAGGGCATAAACTTCGTGGAGGGGAGATTGGTCAATCCTTTGGAAACCACCTTCCTGTTGATGAACTCCCGAGGCGAATTCTCTCATAGGAATGTTGGCTCGAGCCGGCAAGCCCCGATTTTCGTGCCTGAAAACGCTACCTACGTAAGATCTAATAATCATTTTCTTATTGAGCCTTAGATGTGGGTGTCTAAGGATTTGCTTTTTGGATTTGCTAGGTGGCGCGAAGTCATGTGGAGCAACTCGCGGAGAACAATTTTGTTCTCCGGGATACCCTTATTGGGCAATCGCTCCTCGTTCAGGTATTTTATGCACATGTCAAGATGTGATATATGTATGGATGTTATGCATGACATGCAAGGCTGATATTTTTCTTCGGTTTGCAGGATTTTTTAGCCCTTTCGTTGTCTGACGCTGACGCAGCCCGGCGGCGGTATGAGGAGGAGACTGCAGCTTTACAGCACCGCGTGAGCGATCTCGAGGGTCAGCTGGCGGCCACTGCCCAGAGAAGTAAACAAAACCTCGACCGTGCGCATCCTGGGGGTACCAGTCGTAGGGGGTTCAAGAAGTCTGCCGGCCGACGTGCGTTTATCGCGGCTGAGGAGTCCAGTAGCGTTCCCATGACGGAGGGAAGAGAGGAAGGCGATGTTGACGATTGGCTCGCAAGTCCTGATGACGTTTCATCCCGCCCAGCCGGTAGTGGCGGGCATGCTTAGTTTTGGTTTTTGTTTTGCTTTTGAGTCCTTGGTTTGTACCTCTGATACATTGGGGTTTTGATAATTTGATTTTGTCATGGGCTAGGTGATTTGGTACAATTTGAGCAATTTGCGCCTTCGGGCTTTTATTTTGAATACAAAGATGGATTGTTGTTTGATAAGTCATTGGAAATGCTGTATAGGATTGTTTACAGGTTTTGTACAGGTCCGAAATGGCAGAAATGCTTCTGATGCCGCCCAGAAAATTAACTTCATGCCGCTGGCGGCATCATCCATATTGCCTAAATTGATCCCATATCGCCGGCGGCATCAAATACATTACCGGCGGTATCATGATATCGCCGGCGGTATCGCTCTCATCGCCGGCGGCTTCAATCTTCCAGCAACCTGTTTTCGGCCATTCCGTCCGTTTCTGTCATTGCAACCCATAACCAAAAGCTGTGGGGTTTTCTGCAGAGCCTGGGGAACACAGATTTTAGGCTCCAATTTGACCCCATGGTTTGCATGGACTATCCTTTCTGGTTTTTGCCCTAACAGATTTATTCCGACCTTTGAGCGCATAGTGTCTTCGATTAAGCTTGCTTGAGATGTTTCCATCCTTCGATCGCCAGGTATTCACATAATCACAAACATAGATGTTTCAACATGAAAGACACTTTTATCGAGTGAATCTAATTTGAGTACAAGATGTTGGCAATCATTTCCATTAATGGGACCCCTGGTGTTAACCAGCCTTTACAGGTTTTCAAGTTAACATCTTATTGTTTTTCTCTCGTGCCCTAATTTTCGTCTGAACCGCCCTTTTTGGGTTTTTAGTTCAACAGGCGTTATTGACTTATCCCCTAATTTTTGTACAGCCGGTTTGCAGGGTACCGACCGTCGGGTGTAACCCTAATTTTTGCCCAGTCAGTAGAAGGCTGACAAGCGGGTGATTATTGTATATATATATTTTTAGTGTGCCGCTTTTTCTGATTTATTTCTTTTGTTTAGACCTGATAATGCTTAAGCTTGTCTTGGTCGACTAGATCGATGAACTCGTTTCTTGCCTACGCTCATGACTTTAACAGCCTCGCTTATTTGGTGCCATTTCTGATCATATGACGGCCTCTTCAATCTGATTTGAACTCGACCTTAGTATCGGAAGGTCTCAAACTTCTCAGTGCTGGGTCTATGACTCTTGGAAAGGGCATTGGGTATCTGATTTGCTATTGTTCGCATAGTTGTGCTTTTGCAGATTCTCCAAGTTCTTTGGTGCCCGTTCGATTTTCACCTGGATCACCCAGTTTATTCTGATCTTCAAAGTTACGTCGGGAGTTTTCGGCTGACCTTATTGCAAGCCGTTTAGTTTGCAGGAGTTTTTGGTGCTTACTCCAAGGCTTCATCGATTGGTTTGATTGTTGTCCTGATCGCTATTTTGATCGCTCCTTCAATTCGTGGTCTGCACTTCTTGTCGAGGCCTGAATTCGTATTCTGTATTAGTGGTGATGGGTTGTGAACAAGTGATGTTCGACTTAAGGACCTTTTGTTTGGTGCCTTTATAGTGGTTGTTTGCCTTGTTGGTTCATTTGGTAAGCCGATTGCGACATTGGTTGCGCGATCGTCTTTGTGGCTTGTGGGATGGAGGTGCTTGCCTTTAGACTTGGCGTTCTAGGAAGTGGTTGCCCCCTGACCTTGTTAGCTGAAGGGTTTGATGAGGTTGATTTGTACTGGGTGAAGATGTGTTTCTCTTCAGATTTGGTCGCGTTCTTGGTGGTGATGTTGGTCTGGGATTTGGCTACGACGTTTGTTTGATGGAGGTTATGCTTCGTTGGGTGTAAACCTTGATTCTCTAGACCGATTGATGTCTCTTTGGTGGCTTGAAGGTGCACCATTGTAAGGCCGTTAAGTTAATTCTAGAAGAGACCCATGGTGTTTCAACAATCCGATTATTGCACTGAGCAAAAGCATTATCACGGTCTTTAAGCACTTTATTATCTCTCATGTGTCTGACAGGGTTTAAATTATTGGATTTGATTACCACATAATGTACTCAATTTAATTTCATTCAATAAAAATATCTTGAATACTGAAAGCGTCGTACAAGTGCTCATGTGAAGACGCTGATCAAAGGATACAGACATGACATAAGTAAGTAAAATGGAAGTTGCTCATGGAGCTAAAAGGTCTGAACTCTGAAGATTGCAAATCAGGATTCTTCGTCCTCACTGTCAGAGTGCGATTTTCCCCCACCATTTGAGTAGATGGCCTTGATGAGATCTTGAGGAGCTTTCCGCTGTTTGGAAAAGCCGGGATTGATCGTCCGTGTCTGGTTGCCAGACTCTGGTAAGGGGCAGGATACCCTTTCAGGATCGGTAATCTTCTTTTCATCCACCAGTCGTTGGATGGTATGGACCAAAGCTTTGCACTGGTTGGTGTTGTGACCCGTCAACATATGATATCTGCAAAAGCCTTTTCCTTCTTCTCTCATGGGGGGATTGAATTCGTGAAGAGGTTTAAGAATCCCAGCTTCCTTCAACCCGGTGAAGAGTACATTAAGTGGCAGCTTCCACGGATTTGTTCTATACTTAAGACCGTCGTTTGGCTGAATAACGGCAGCTGGTGCCGATTCCAGATAGGTCTCTTGGTCCACCATGATTTGAGGTGGGGGTGTGGGTGATTCAGTGTTTTGAAAGAACTGGTCTTTCTCTGATTGGACCCTTCCCTCTTTCTGATAGCATTCTTCTATCATCAATTGACGCGAGAAGTCTTCAACTTTGTGTTGCATGACTTGGTCGTATTGAGGAAGCATCGGGGCAGAGGGGATCTTAAATTGTGACGGGGTGACCAAAGTTGGTGGTAAGGTGTTAAAGAATGGTGGAAGAATTGGACTCTGGGCTCCTTCTCTTCGTCCAGGGTAAGCGATTGGCGGTGACTGCCAGAGTTTCTCGCTATCAGGTGTCATGCCCGGAGATCGCATGACCTGGTCGAAGTCCTGACATCCTAGGGCCTTCTTGACAGACACACACACTAGCTCTTCGATGATGTTTCGGAACTGATCAGAGTTCAGAAACTGAATGATAGCCGCGGTGATCTCTGATCCAAGAGATGTTAGGTAAGCTGTTGTCCCTACGGTTGGGGGAAGACTAGCCTGTCCTCTGGATGAGGTACGGTTGTCATTGTGAGGAAGAGACATGGCTAGCTGTGAAGGTCTTGGTTCAAGAGGAAGGCTGCTTAGGATCACAAGTCGCGGATCAGACCATGAATGGGTTGTAAATGGTATGGATGGTATGTATGTATGTAGCCAAACTCCATGTATATTGGAAGTGGTGTGTGATATGTATGGTTGTACACAGATGTGGTTAGATAATGTGATGGATTACCCCTTCAACATACATGGGACGTTCGTACCTCATGTTTACACAGCAATATGTGGTAAAGCAATAGAGGTACGAGAGAAGTCCTGCGTATGTTGCTAAACCAGTTCCATGGGTGGAAGGGATAAGGGTAAGTTGATTTTTCGGCTCTTAAAGCCGATGCATGGGGGTGTATGATCATAAAGCACATAGCATGCAAATCGGCCCTGTTCCAACCTTATGGCTCCTGCGTAACACCTCTTTGGTAGGATGGAGTTTGGCTACTTCACCGGTAATGGCGAAAGAAGCGCGTCCCAATTATTTTATTCGTTTTGGGTAATCCTAAGGGGAATGGTGTGCTAAGGCTTTGTCTAACGCGGCTTTGGTATAGGGTTGTTGATGTAGAAGGTTCCTGTTTACCTTGATTCCACGTTACTCAACCACTACCTGAATGGGCGCGGTCATAGGAGTTTCCGTGTTGGTTAAAACGAGTGATCCACCCACTAGGCATCCTCAATTCCAACAGGGCATGAGTGATACTTTGTGAGCTTCTCAGGTTAAATAGGGTACCTAAAATTACCGAACTATCTACACGCATGAGGACAAGCCGTCATAAGAAAAGAATGAAGTTTTAATTTGGCTAATGATTTCAATACATCATCAAAATCTTTTAAACTATGAAAGAAGATTCAAGTTTAAAGAAAATTCCCCAGCAGAGTCGCCACTGTGAGCAGACGACGACCCGCGCGGCTGCGTGCGCGGCGGCCGGACCCGGTCGGGCCGGCCCGTTTTTGGCGTGTCGAGGAGACGAGTGTGATGCGGTTGAAAAGAAAATGATTTTGCATATTGTAATGCTTAAAAGATACGAGATCGAAATCCCGTACTTAGAATAGAGTCGCCACCCGGTTCAGCTCAACCGGGAAATTTTCGGTACGATTTTCCCACCAGGTGGTTGGACCATACCTTAAGTAGAGATTCCGAGTTCGGATGATGTTATCTACTTTTCATTAGGCCAAATTAGGATACTTCATTCTTTCTTACTCGGTTTAATCCACCCTATTTATTCGTATTTTCAGTTATTTTGTGGTTTTCGCATTTACCAAGCAATTGAAGCGGTAAATAAAATATTTACAATCGTAAAAGAAAAGTAAGTGCGGAAAGTAGAATTATTACAAGGTTTTCAAGTCCTGTACTTTTTCTACTTAACAAATAAAATACCCGAATGTCCGATATATATCCACCTGCAGATGATAGTTGACACGAATATGGCATATCTTGTTTATAATATCATAAAGCCCGATTGAATGGCTAAAATGAGGTTCGAATGGCATTTGAGGGGAAATTCCATTTTTGTCCAAATTTCAGATTCGATTGTTGCTTTAATCGGATTACAAATGAATATACCACTTGTTGTGGGGCGGGTCTGTTTTCAGGAGGTTTCGAACCACCATCGTTACACTATAGGTCCTAGCTTTAGAAAATAAATTAGTTTGGAAATAAATGAAAACAATACTGCTGTCCAGAAAGCCAAGCCGCCGATGGCATCTGATGCCGCCGACGACATAGTTGATGTCGCTGGCGGCATGGATGATGCCGCCGGCGACATAGATTGTGTCACGGGCGGCATCAGCATGCAGATGGGCACAGGGCTTTCTGAGTACCGTAAAGAAAGGTTCCGCGAGAAAGCGAGGTCTCCGGGGAATGTGATGCTAACGGCGGTACCAACGATGTCTCTCGCGACATGGGTGATACAGCCAGGAACATCGCATGTCTCCGGCGACTCCAATTCTTGCTACAGCAGCGGTTAGCAGTCAAAGTGACCGAAAACTCAAAAATGAACACAAATCAACAAAAATTAGTGCAAAACAATAATAACAATGCCAAAGAGCTATGAGACTCAGGGTTTTCACCTCGGGGTAGTGAATCCAACTCTTCGTGAACTGAACAATAACGCCTCCAGGGAGCTTGCAATAATAATTTGATTGTTAATTTAAAGGTTTTAGGTTTCTAAATTCTATCCAATTGATTTAACCCAAAGACCCACTGATTTAAGCTCACAATCAGAGAGTTCGAAGAAGAAAAATCGGGAAAAATGGATTAGAATCCTTTTTCCGGCCTTTTCTAGTTCTTATCTCACTAAAATCTATTCTCTCAATTTTAGCCTCCTAGTTGCCCAATTTAAGCTCCTTCCCTCTATAATTTCAGTCCCCCCCCTTAATTGCAGTTTTAGGTGCCTTTTTATAGGTGGAATGGGTGCTTTTTGGGGCCTTTTTTAATTATTCCACCGAAAGTGGTCGAAAAGGCTGTCTGTAAGAGGACCCGCTTTGAGTCATGTCGCCGGCGACATGATAATGTCGCCGGCGGTATGATCTATGTCGCCGGCGACATGGTGATATCGCCGGCGACATGGCTGATACTTTTGGCGGCATCAGCCTTCAGCATGCCTTCAGTTAGTGGGTCAATAAAAGCCAAAAAGTCGGAAAAAGTGGCTTAATAGTGGAAAAAAGGCATCTTTATAACTTTTAACAATATTTTAAAGGGTATTTATTATTTGGGTGTAAATCATCGGTTCAAGCTCCTACCGGACGCGTTATCGGCCACGCCGAACTGGATTCTACCAATTATAAAATTCACAAGGAATATTATTTTGGTAATAAAAATTCTAAAGAGAACTTTTATTTTGAGGTATTAAAATCGGGTACACGTCATCATCGTCTCGCGAGAGGGACTGCAAAATCCCGTGCTCACAACTTCGTGACATCTTTACCACTTACATAGAAGAAACATGATGCAGTGTGGGTTGTTGTAGATAGATTGACAAAGTCTGCCCACTTTCTTCCAGTTAGGATGGATTATTCACTTAATAGGTTGGCTCAGTTATATGTAGATGAGATAGTAAGGCTACACGGAGTGCCTATTTCAATCATTTCTGACCGAGATCCAAGATTTACTTCGAGATTTTGGAAGAAGTTGCAAGAAGCCTTAGGTAGTAAACTTCCTTTCAGTACTTCATTTCATCCTCAAACAGATGGTCAATCTGAAAGAGTAATTTAGGTGTTGGAAGACATGATGAGAAGTTGTATCATCAAATTCGAGGGAGTTGGGATAAGTATTTATCCCTCATGGAGTTTGCCTATAATAACAGCTATCAGTCAAGCATACAAATGGCGCCATATGAAGCATTGTATGGAAGAAAATGTCGAACTCCATTATATTGGACTGAACTTAGTGAAAACAAGATTGTGGGAGTGGATTTAATTCAGGAGACAAAGGAGAAGGTAAAACTTATTCAAGAGAGATTGAAGGCTGCATCGGATAGACAAAAATCTTATGCTGATATAAAAAGAAAAGACATTACTTATGAAGTGGGGGATAAAGTATTTCTCAAAGTATCTCCTTGGAAGAAAGTCCTGTGATTTGGCAAGAAACTCAGTCCGAGATTCATTGGCCCATATGAGGTTATAGAGAAGGTTGGACAGGTAGCTTATCGGTTGGCAATACCCCCGATGCTCGACAAAATTCATAATGTGTTCCATGTGTCGATGTTAAGGAGATACAGATCAGATCCATCACATATCTTATCTCCTGATGTCGTAGAAATCGAACCCGACCTGACGTATGAAGAGGAACCAGTACAAATCTTGGCAAGAGAGGTTAAACAATTGAGAAACAAGTCTATTCCTTTGGTAAAAGTACTTTGGAGGAATCATAAGGTTGAAGAAGCAACTTGGGAACCGGAGGATACAATAACAACTCAATATCCGCAATTGTTTTCAGGAAATTTTTGGGACAAAAATTCATAAGAGGGCGAGAATTGTAACGAACCGAAATTTCCAAAATTTGCTTATAATAAATTACTATGGTATTAAAATATCATAGAAATTATTTTTGTAGTTATTATTATTGTTATTGGATATAAGACATGAGGAAATAAGAGTTAATTAAGTAAGAGGGATGGATTGGGCATTTAATTAATTATTCAAGGGCATTATTGGAAATTGAAAAAAAAAGAAGAAAATACATATCATATCCTGCATCTCTTCTTCACCTCCACCATTTTTCTTCTCCTCTATTTCTTCCTTTTCTTATCAAATTTTCCCTAATCCAAAAACTTCTGATTTCTTCGATTCAACTTCGATTTCTTGTTAGAAATCGATCCTTAAGCCCTTTATCATCATCAATTTCAGTGAATCAAGACTAGAAGAGGAGGATTTCTGATTTTAAGATTCAGATGAATAGTAACCCGAATTTGAGGTGAGTAATTTTTGATGAAATTAAAGCTTAATTAGTAGAATTCATGGTAGATTAAGCATATTTATGGTATTAGGAAGTTTATTTATACAATATCTTGATAGAATTATATATGGTTGTTGTAGAGGAAGCTAGTGCAAGCAAATCAAAGGCAAAAGAGGTAGAAGAGAGGTAGAAAGAGCATAGAAAAAGGTTTGTGTCTCGAATTTCGATTTCTCGATTTTTCGGAAAATTTTCCAGATTGTATACCTATTTTGTTTTAATGTTTTCTCTCGTTATATAAATCCGATTTCAATGATTTTTTATTCTGTTGATATCTACAGAAAGTAAGGAATATATGTTCAGAAGAAACCTTATTGAATTTCATTTGTTTTCAATGTGAAATTTTCGTTTGAAGTTGAGTCATGAAATCTGTTTTCGGAAAATCTCAGCTTTGCACACTGTTTAGTATTTTGATCATAACTTTGGTTATACAATTTGGATTTATGTAATTCTTGTGGTTTTGGAAAGCTGAAACATGTGGCTAATTATGTTTAGAAGAAAGTTCTTCTATTGGGTGATGTTTTCATAGTGAAAAATGCAGGGGAAGTCAGGTTACGAAACCTGAAAAAAATTCTGGAAAGTATGAATATTGATTTTATTGAGTTTTAATTGAAGTTTGATGCTTAAAAATTTAGGATTTGAAATTCCTAATTTCTGAAGTTATGTTGCATTATGATTAATTTCTTATACTGGAATTTTTAAGATGTTACTTTGATTTATTGCCCTTATTAAACGAGTAGAATACGGGTCAGGGCAGATTGGCGCCAATAAAGGGGGGTACAGTACTGTACAAACAATTGAAGCTTTGGCTTCGGGCTTTGGCTGATATATATATATATATATATATTGATATTGAAGCTTCGGCTTCGGGCTTGACCGATATGTTGATTTTGAAGCTTCGGCTTCGGGCTTGACCAATATATATGGATTTTGAAGCTTCGGCTTCGGGCTTGACCGATATATTGATTTTGAAGCTTTGGCTTCGGGCTTGTCCGCTCCCGTATCCATTTTACCGTTATTCAGGACTTGTTTACTTTGGGCAATATGTGGTTAAAGTGTTTGGAAAAATTGGGTACAAATTTGATTGTACTTTGAAAGGATTACTATATAAGTTTTGTGATTTGGTTCCATAAAGTTGGTTAATTTGTTTTTGACTAATGAACAATCCTTGTTTCTATTTTAAAGTGTTAAAAATGTTCAAAGTTGTTATATTTCTTTTATGGACACCACTAAGCAAATTGCTTAGCGTGTAGTTTTTTTTTTCTACACGTAGGTGGAGAACTTGTAGATAGTTTGGACCAAAGTGGAATAAGTGGATCAGCTTGAAGAGCAAATAAGGAAAGACTCGAGGTGGATATGTATTTTAATGTAATATTATGGTTTGTAGAATAATGGCATGTACTAGATAGTGTGAGAAATATAAAGTGGTATTAAGGAATATTTGGAGAATAAAATGGCATTGAGAAATATTTGGAGTTGGAAACATTATATTTGTATTTGCACATATTAAATCTACAAGTATTGAATTTCATATAATGGAGTAGAGTTATTTATTGGGTTTTTATAGTTACTGTAGCACTCCCTATAGGGGGGTGTTACATATCTTGTGATTTCCTGTCAATATTTGACGAGGAAAAAAAAGTCACATTGATTCTTAAATAGATCTATGAGATATAATAGCTGACCTAATAATTTAAAATATTCCATTATAGATGTAACTACCATTATAAAATTTAAATTTTTTCTTAAATATTTTATAGTTTATACTTTTCTATAATTATCTTGTTATTCCTTTTCGAATATTTGATGATGAAATATTAAATAAGATTATAATCAATAGAGTCATAATTTTTAAATTTTAATTTATTTTTCTTGATTTTATTTAATTTTGTTGATTAATAATGAAATTGAAATATTTCTGTTGAAAGGTATAAGGGTAAAAATTGTTGTTGTTGTTGTTATTATTATTTCAATTTTCTTTTAATTTTATAATCAATAGTTATATATTTTAGTATTGTTATGATTAATATGAATATTAACCACTTTTAAATACTCATCAAATGTTTTATTACTGCTATTGTTGTTTTTGTTATTATTATTATTTTAATTTTATATTTTGGTATTGTTATGATTAGTATGAACATTAATCAATTTTAAATACCATTATTATAGTAATATAAATTGGAATAATATGGTAATAAAATAAAACAAATTTAATAATAAAATGTTAATAGTTCTTTTAAAAGGTATAAAGGTAAAGAAGTAATTTATGACTTCTTTGCTTATATATATATATATATATATATATATATATATATATATATATATATATATATATATTGGTATTGTTATGATTAGTATGAATATTAACCACTTTTTAAATACTCATCAAATGTTATTTTAATTTTATATTTTAGTATTATTATAATTAGTATAAATATTAATCAAATTTAAATACCATTATTACATTATTATAGTAACATAAATTTAAATAATATGGTAATAAAATAAATTTAAATAATATGGTAATAAAATAAAATAAATTTAATAATAAAATATTAATAGTTCTTTTAAAAAGTATAGGGGTAAAGAAGTAATTTACTACTTCTTTGCTTTTATATATATAGATTATAATTAAATAATTGATTTACTTTAATATAAAAAATAATAAATAAAATCAGGAGCAATTTCATTCCATTTCTTGACCATACCAAACACATAAACCAATCAAAGAAAATTGCATTCCTTACCTTACCTTTCCTTTTCTTGATGTGAACCCGAGAAACTTTGACCAAATTCTACTTTTTAGTTCTTATGTATCATGTTCCTAGTTTAGATATTTGATTTTTCAAATCCAAAACCCGTTATTTAAGACGGTTAACTTTTCAGAACAACAACTTTTAGAGAGAAACAATTACCGTCTCATAGTCATATGATATGATTTTAAGGGTTTTTTTTTTTATAGAAATTCAAATTCGATTCTCTTTTTTTCCAACCTTTCAATTTGGTCTATTACAATTGACAAAAGATGATACGGGGAATTGTCATACCAAACACAATTCTTATTTTATTACAAGTGAATGAATGCATTGAGAAAATACTATCAAATAGAGTAAATTATAAATTTTTAAATACAAAGAAAAATTGTACCATCCGTGAAAGGGACTTGAGTCTAAAACTTGTAAAAGTTACAAATTAAGTCTGTATTGGAGTAAGATATTCGCCACCCTAAACATAAATCATTTTACTCTATATTTGTTCTTAGTATTTTTCTTTTTCCCTCTTTGTCTTTATAATTCTAACTCCATCCCCGCTACCATTTTAGATTCTACCTTTCTTCTCTCAAATATTCAATATCCCTGCACCTACGTTATTAATATCATACCATATCGACCAGTTCGACTGGTTTTATTGCGAACCGGTCACGGCTACGGTACGGTATGTGTAGATACCGGTTTCAATAAAAAAACTGGAGAAAATCGGTAAACCAACGTACCGGGTCAAACCGGTTTTCTAAAAATATTTTTGGCAACACATAAAAGTGTTGCTAAAGATATAGAAAAGTGTTGCTAAAGACTTAAAAGTGTTGCTAAAGACTTAAAAGTGTTGCTAAAGACTTAAAAGCGTTGCTAAAGATATAGAAAACATTTGCTAAAGACTAAAAACGTTGTCAAAGACCTAAAAAGCGTTGCCATAACTATTGAAAACCATAAATAATATATATTCTTTAAAAAATAAAAAACCTGTAAAATCACTAATAATATCGATTATACCTCGTACCACTAGTATCGCCGGTATGTAGTTCGGTACGAGATTAATAACATTGCCTACATGTTCTAACCTCTTTGACATTTTATAGCACTATCAAATAAAGATAAAAATTATTATTAAATACCGTCTAACTTCTTACGAATTATTATCAGCTCCAGCTCAAAACTTAAAACTCGACTTGGGCTCATTAAAAATTTAATTAACACAACAAAATTTGGTTAAAGCTCGAGTAGGCTCAAGCTTGGCTGGTGTGCCGAGAGGTTTTTTTTTAATCTAGGTGTGCGGTAAAGTTAAAATTTAATATCAGCTTATTTACTGCCTTGTAACAATTCATAAATTGAGCAACTTACAGTATGTATTAAGCCGGCGACAAGGTAAACAAACACACCGTCTTCTCGGATCCGTCCCTCAGTCACTGAGAGAAGAAACCGAGTTATTTTCGCCATGGACATGGCGATTAGGGGTTTTCTTGTCTCTATATTCCTTTTATCATCTGCTATTCATACTTTCTCTCTTTTCGAAGATCAAGTAGGCCTCATGGATTGGTGAGCTCCTGCACTCTATTCAATTTCAGCTCGATTGTTTCTCCATGTAAATATCTATTGTTTTGAGTAAAATTCGCAGATTATGTTGGCTCCTTTTCCTTTAAGTAACCCTGATTCGTCTGCATCCTTTGTATTTGCTGAAATCCGAACTCACTGCTTTGTTTTTCAACTGAAATCTTACTAGTTATTCGACTCTGCTTCTTAAGCTGCTTCATTAGAGCTCAAATTCAATTCTGACTTAGCCTTCACTAGAGCAGAAATAGAATTTTGAATTGAATTAATTTTGACGCAGGCATCAACAGTACATTGGGAAAGTGAAGGACGCAGTCTTCCATACACAGAAGACTGGTCGAAAGCGCGTTGTTGTTTCTACTGAGGAGAATGTTATCGCGTCCCTTGATCTTAGACTTGGGGAGATTTGTAAGTATAATGTATTATGTAGTTTGTCATTATATGATTTGAACTTTTTCGGCAGAGGCTATTCTATTTCTAATTTCATATTTATCGTTTATGTTTCGTTTGAAGGAGGTTAACTGCTAATTTTTTTCTTTATGCAGTTTGGAGGCATGTTCTTGGGGCCAGTGATCCCATTGATGGAATTCAAATTGCCATGGGGAAATGTAACTGCGATCATAAATGACTGCATTCAAACCTTTGCAATTGCTATGTATTTCTTGAGCTGTTTACATCTTTGAATTTTTTTTCTTGACCATGTGCTACTTGATTGTTTTGTTCTTCATTGTGGTCTTAAAAAGATACAGGATTCTCTTATCCATAAACAATTTAGTTTAATTGCCACTATAGTTAATGGCATTATACTCTCTATGAGTACGTACCTTTGAAAGTTATCAAATAGTTGTCATGCCTTGAGAGTTGAGTCATTTGGTTTAGCAGAAGACGTGAGAAATAAGTTGGGCATGCTATGTGCAAACACATTGATTTGTATATATAAAGCTAATATTAGAATTCATTTCTGCATTTTTCATAAGAGCAATGCGTGTATGGTTTTTGCTTTGTCTAGAAAATAGTGTTTTTAACTGACTTTCTGAACTGGATTGGAAGAGTTGGCATCTGACTGTTCTAGTTAATTTGACTCTATATTCTATGATTTTTTTTCAGATGTTGTTACTCTTTCATCTAAAGGAAGTATTGTGAGGACGTGGAACCTTCCTGATGGACAGATGGTGTGGGAGTCTTATCTTTGTGGCCCATATCACTCAAAGCCAGCATTTTTGGTGCCGGTCAGTTGAAAGTTCTAAGATTCTAATTCTTACCTAAACTAATCTATTAGTTTTGGTAAGGTCGTTGAATTGGAATTAACAAGAGGACCTGTGTTCTTCATGGCCATCTTACAAGGAATATTCTCAAACCATTGTGATGTCAAATACTACTTTCTCCAATCATCATAATCTGTTTCTTACTTTTAATCTTATTTTTCTCTCATATGTTGTGAGTTCCGTTGAACTTTTGTGTAATCTTAATTCCTTTTTCAAGTCTCCTACACACTTTGTGCATTCTAGACTCTTTTGTACCCATGTGCTTTTGACTTAGTAGTTAGTATTCATTCTGCAGGCAAGCTCAAGAGTTGACAAGGACGTGTTCCTGGTGTATGGCAAAGGATGTCTTCATGCTGTTTCAAGCACTCATGGTGAAATTATTTGGAAGAAAGAGTTCGCTTCTGAAAGGTTCAAGGAATTTTCATGTTTCCAATTATGTTTTTGTTTTTTAATACCACTAGTTCATTGATGTTTACAATTTACTTCATTGCAGTTTTGAAGTTCAGCAAGTTGTTCTTCCCCTTGGAAGTGATATAATATATGTAGTTGGATTTGCTGGCTCATCCCAGTTAGATGTGTACCAAATAGATGCAAAGAATGGAGAGCTGCTGAAGCATGAGAGTGCAACGTTTTCTGGTGGATTTTCAGGGGAAGTTTCTTTGGTTTCGAGTGATACACTTGTTGTTCTTGACTCTACGGGGTCTACTGTGGCAACAGTGAACTTTCTCACTGGAGAAATCACCTACCAGAAAACTTACATATCTGATTTGATTGAGAATTTATCTGGGAAGGCAGAGATATTATCCTCAAAAATTCCTGGGATGTTTGCCTTGAAAACAAGTAAACTCACTGTATTTATACGAGTGGCAAGTGAAGGCAAGTTGGAGGTGATAGACAAACTCAGTCATGTAACAGCTATCAGTGATGCACTCTCATTGTCAGAGGGTCAAGAAGCATATGCACTCGTTGAGCACCGCAGCAATGACATTTATCTTACTGTGAAGTTTGGTCTTGACAAGGATAGTGATTTGCTTAATCAAATAATTAAGATGGACCACCCAAGAGGAACAGTCCACAAGGTTTTCATTAATAATTATATCAGGACAGATAAGTCTCATGGATTTAGGGCTTTGATTGTGATGGAAGATCATTCACTATTACTGGTACAACAAGGCGAGATTGTCTGGAGCAGGGAGGACGGCCTTGCCTCAATAGTAGACGTTACAACATCTGAACTTCCTGTGGAGAAGAAAGGTGTGTCCGTGGCAAAAGTGGAAGAAAACCTCTTTGAATGGCTTAAGGTACTATCTAATTGCTAAGATGGGTTTTAGTGATTTTTTATGATCAAATTTGAATATATGATATTATCACTAATTATAGTTGAATAGAATTGAAGCTTAGATGTGCTTGCTCTCCTCTCTCTCACCCCAGTACATATTGCTCACTTCTCCCCTATGTTTTGTGGCCTTCTTCCAAATTCCACTCACTGACTTCCTCACCAGGAGGTTGTTTGCTTGTACCGCCCATTGGTCCTGCAACCAGCAGAAGTGGAAACTTTTAACAATTGAATGAACAATCTCTATATCCTTACTATTCGACTAGTATACATTTTTTGTAGAATAAATGCTTAACACTTCTTTTATCTTGTATTTATATGTAATTTAGTGATATGTAAAAGTCCAATACGTAATGGCAGGATAAGATGTAAAGTTGCATGGTTAGATTTTGTCTTCTAAGATTTCTCTCCAGTATTGTGATCATTCTGCTATATTGACAGTTGACTAAGTCTTCTAAAAATATTATTTTTCTAATATATGATCTTGTACTGTTTAAAGGGTCACTTGCTGAAGCTTAAGGGTACTTTAATGCTTGCAAGCCCTGAGGAAGTTGTGGCCATTCAAGCCGTGAGATTGAAAAGCTCTGAGAAGAGCAAATGGACCAGAGACCATAATGGGTTTCGAAAACTGCTAGTTGTGCTTACTAAATCTGGGAAGGTTTTTGCTTTGCACACTGGAGATGGACGTGTTGTATGGTCTCTCTTGCTGAAATCTCTACGTAAATCAGAAGCATGTGAAAGCCCAACTGCCGTTAATTTATATCAGTGGCAAATCCCTCATCACCATGCATTGGATGAAAATCCATCTATACTGGTGGTTGGCCGGTGTGGACCAAGTCCTAGTGCACCAGGTGTATTGTCTTTTGTTGATACTTACACAGGAAAGGAGCTTACTTCTTCTAGCCTTGTTCATCCTGTTGTGCAAGTGATTTCCCTGCCATTTACCGATTCAGCTGAACAAAGGTTGCATCTACTAATAGATGCCCACCGAAAAGCGCATTTATACCCAAAGACTGCTGAAGCTGTTGATATTTTTGAACGTGAGCATTCAAATATTTACTGGTATTCAGTTGATGGTGACAACGGTGTTATTAGAGGGCATGCCATGAAGGGGCGTTGCATAGGTAAAGTAGCAGATGAATTTTGCTTTGAAACCAGAAACATATGGTCGGTTGTGTTCCCGTTGGATTCTGAAAAGATCATCACAACTGTGACAAGAAAGCTGAATGAGGTAAACCGTTCAATCATCCAAAATGCTGACAGCTGTTTTTCTTATTATTGCCACATCTTTCCATTTTTCAAAATATCAATTTTGTTCTACTAATACTTTTGATTTTGCAACTTATATTTAACTTTTGTTAATCAATAGATGAGTCTATATGAATTTCTTGTTGATTTGAGCTATCAAAAAGCTTTGTAGTAGACAGCATATATGATATTCCGGAATTGCATCAGAATAATATTACAAGTGTAAATGAATGATACTCATCTTCATTAATTCCTCCTTATAATCTGGTGCCTAAGTAATCAGTGTTCATCTCATCAAGAGGAGCTTACATTACATTACAATTTCTTTCCTGTGCAAGACTTATCCCTCATATAAGTACCCACATAAACAAATATTTTTGTTATACTTGCTTACAGCCATTGCAGCAATCTGGTGTGTTAGAATTATAAACAACATGCTATTTCTACTTCTAGATTTCATTCTTTTCATGGAGTTCCACGTAGGAGTATTTGTACATGTTGAATTTATATTTCAGTTTGTTTGTTATTAGGTGGTCCACACACAAGCAAAGGTTATTGCAGATCAGGATGTTATGTATAAATATATATCAAATAATCTAATTTTCGTGGCGACTGTTTCACCAAAAGCTGTCGGAGGTATTGGATCAGCCACTCCAGAGGAATCTAGCTTGGTTGCATATGTTATTGATACAGTAACTGGGCGCATTTTACACCGTGTGACTCATCATGGTGCACATGGTCCTGTCCATGCAGTAAGTTATTTATATTGTTGTTATTGTGTATTCCTCTCTAAAGTTGGAATATATTTCCTCATGCAACTTGACTTTTTGCAGGTGTTTAGTGAAAACTGGGTTGTCTACCACTCTTTTAACCTTAGAGCTCACAGACATGAGATTTCAGTCATTGAAATCTATAATCAGTCCCGAGCAGTAAGCATATGGACCTTGAACACTTTTTCCTGTATTTGAGTATTTCTATCTAATGTGGTTCTAAATATTTATAACTTGTACATAATGATTGCAGGACAACAAAGATGTGTTGAAGCTTGTTCTTGGAAAGCACAACCTCAGTTCTCGAATTTCTTCATTTTCTCGGCCAGAGATTGTAACAAAGTCACAGTCATACTTTTTTACACACTCAATCAAAGCGATAGCTGTTACAACTACGGCCAAGGGTATTACTTCCAAGCAGTTGCTTATTGGTACTATTGGTGATCAGGTTGGTCGAAATCTTTCAACAAGCTGAATTACTATCACTAATCATCTCTTGTTTCTTTTATGATAATTTGATTTTTGCACCTTACAAAAATATGGACGTAGGTTTGTCATATGGAAGTTATAGATCTTTACGTTCTAACAGCAACTCAATGATTTTACAGATTTTGGCACTTGATAAGCGTTTCCTGGATCCTCGTCGCTCGCTTAACCCCTCACAAGCTGAGAAGGAAGAAGGAATTCTACCCCTTACAGATGCACTGCCAATAATTCCTCAGGTTAGCTATCATATATCTGCCAATTTTATCGGCCATACTCTTTCATTTCCTTGAGTCATGTCTACACAAAATCTTCAAGGATATTATCCTAGGTTATATTCTACAACAATTTTATTCTGCTCTTTTATAGATGATATATTTTCAGTGATGTGAAAGGCAATCGCCGGGCGATGTTTTCGTCAGTAGTCCATTAAATTCCTGGAAATTAATACAGAATAATAGGAAATAGAATTGGAAATCAGATCAATTTGAATAGAATAGGAAATTAGAATCAATACGGGGCAATTTCTACTTTCCAATTCTTACATGTTTCTTTATTAGATGAGAAATCATAAGCCTTATTTTTCAACAGTGTGCTTAGATGCCATACCCTGGGATAATTATTCTGACTCATGCATCTTCTCAATAGAAAATAGAAATATATTCAATTAGAATAATATACCATGATTAGATATTAGAATTGGATATTAACATATTCTAAAACTACTAATAGATTAGTTAAGAAACTCTGAAATTATATTGCGAAAGTTAACTTAAAGCTCTTCTTATTAACTTGTGATTTTATTTTCAACTTATGGTTTCCTCGAGTGTTTGAAATCGATGAGAAAAACACTTTGCAGTCATATGTTACACATGCTCTTCAAGTGGAGGGACTGCAAGGCATAGTAACTGTACCAGCTAAACTTGAATCAAACACCCTTGTTTTCGCCTATGGCGTGGATCTCTTTTTCACTCGCCTTGCACCCTCGAGAACATATGATTCTCTTACTGAGGATTTTAGCTATGCCTTGTTGCTTATTACGATCGGTGCACTTGTTGCTGCAATCTTTGTAACATGGGTTTTATCGGAGAAGAAAGAGCTAGAAGACAAGTGGAGGTAAATATGATTCTGTCTTTATTGTAACAATTTTCTTTTTTTTTTTTTGCATTTTGTTAATTTTCTTTTTAAGAAAAGACACCAGCTTGATAATCCACTTTGAACTTTTAATTACAACAAATTTTGTAGCATGAACTCTTTTTGTTGCCCTAGGAAAAGTCAAAATATAGTCAGTCTCTGCTCATGTTGTAAGTGAGATATCCTAAAGAGAAACAATATTTTATTTAGTTTCCATCGTATTCATGTTGACTTTATCCATTTCAGTTTTTTTAACTTATTAAATTTCAATGTAATGTTTTGTGTTTTTTGCTTGACATTTCAAAATTCTATTTGGCAGTTACACTGAACTGTTTCATAAAATTATTGAGATTTTTTATATGATACTCCCTCCATAGTTTTTTACTTGTCTTCCTACAAGTTTCATACTTTTTAATAAATTCATTTATTAATGATATAAAAATACTAGTTTACCCTTGTATTTTCAATTAATGCCTTAATTTTTCAACTCAAATGCAATTAATGTTAAGGATATAGTTGGAAGAATAATGAAAAAAGTACCTAAAAAAGAATAAATAACAAATATTTTGGTAATTTAATTTTAGGTTAGAATGCCTATTTTAAAAAGATGGAGCGAGTATCTTTCAGGGAACTTGGTTTTTAAATACAATGGTCTGTATTACCTTTGTGTTTTTACTTATTTATAAATGGAGAGGGTGTGGGCCATAGTTGCTTTTTTTTAAAAGTATTAAAATGTATTAACTTATGTAAAATAATGACTAAAATGCTCCAAAAAAATGCTTGTAACTTATTTAGAATATTTTGAAAACTTATTAACAATAGTACGTTTATGTTCGTCACTGTTTATATCATGTGATTAAGGAAGGTTTTTTTAAAAAATTTTGGCTTATTTTGCATTTATCTCTCAAACCGTTCATTTTTTCGACATGCCGCTTTAGAGTTTTTTGTTCGTCTCATTTTTATCTTTGAAGTGATATACTTTTTCCAAAAAAAATTTTTGACCTGTTACAAATCTAATATAATTCTGTTATAAATCTAATATATTTTTGTTAATAGACATATAACAGATTAATAATAGATATATATAAGTTCAATGAACATTGTAAATACAAAGAGACTTATATTAGACTTATAAGGGATTTATATTAGACTTATAACACATATATATCAGATATATAGTAGATATATAACAGTTCAATGAGCATTACAAATACAAAGAGACTTATATTAGAATTATAACAGAATTATATCATAAATATATTAACTGATATAATTCTGATATATGACAAATTTGGAGTAGATGTCCATCCAAATTAGTGTTGAAACAAAAAAACGCAGCAGAATTCCTATTCAATTGCTCAAAATCAATTCGAAATTGTTTTAGTGAGAAAAAATTGCAGATGGAAAGTGAAAATTTCAGATGGAACGAAGAATAACGATTATGTTTGATATATAACAGATATATATCAGAATTATATTAGATACGTATTTAATATAATTCTGATATATGACAGATTTTGTAGTAGATGTTTATCCAAAGACTATGTTTAGCATTGAGATTCTCCTTTGCAAGTTGCAACCATACCCAGTATGTAAAATAACTCCACAAAAAGATCATAGAACTCAGAAAAATCATTTTAAGAAGAGAAACTATTACAAATCTGTTATACATCTACTACAAAATCTGTCATATATTAGAATTATAACAGAATTATATCAGAATTATATTAGATGCGTATCTAATATATTTCTGACATAACTCTGTTATAATTTTAATATAAGTCTCTTTGTATTTACAATGCTCATTGCATTGTTTTATATATATATATATATATATATATATATATATATATATATATATATATAAGTCTCTTTGTATTTGCAATGCCCATTGAACTGGTATATATCTATTATTAATCTGTTATAAGTCTGATTTGGATGAACATCTACTACAAATCTGTCATATATCAGAATTATAATAGAATTATATTAGATACGTATCTAATATATTTCTGATATTATTCTGTTATAATTTTAATATAAGTCTCTTTGTATTTTGCAATGCTCATTGAATTGTTATATATATACTATATATCTGATATATATATATGTTATAAGTCTAATATAAGTCCCTTATAAGTCTAATATAAGTCTCTTTGTATTTGCAATGCCCATTAAACTGATATATATCTATTATTAATCTGTTATAAGTCTGTTATCAGAAATATATTAGATTTATAACAGAATTATATTAGATTTGTAACAGGTCGAAATTTTTTTTTGGAAAAAGTATATCACAATGGATAGCGTTTCGACGATAAAAATGAGACAAACAAAAAACTCTGAAGCGGCATGTCGAAAAAACGAACGGCTTGAGAGATAAATGCAAAATAAGCCAAAAAAATTTAAAAAAACAACCTAATCGCATGGCTGTTGATGATGAGCGTGTAAAAGTTAGTAAGAGCATATAACAGTTATTATGAAAACTTATTGTGCTTTTAGGTTATTGGGTGAAACTTTGAAAGAAATTATTTATGAAAATTGAGCCAAAAGTGACAATTTCTCTTTTTTTTGTTTTGCAAAGTAATAATTACTTTGCTACTTATCAAAATGTCATCCACTTATCGGTGATGGAGGTAAAGTAATGCTTACTTTAAGTAATCATAAAATTTCCCAATGGAGAGAGGTTTTAAACAGATGCATATAAATTATAATTGTATGAAATTAGAAAATTCTAACTGGAAATTATAGATTTGAATGGGAGAGTTTAGGGTAAAGCATCAATTTTAAGGACTGATGAATAGTATTTCGTTGTGAAGATGATGAAAGGCTTGTAATAATTGACTGGTTGTGTTGGACATAACAAAACCTAACAAAGTGGGATGAAGTGAGTTTGGAACCAGTTTGTTTGTTGTATTATTGAAGTGAGTGTGCGATGGGATTTGTAAGCGATGTGACTACAAAATTTGTTTTTTCACAAATGTCATGATGTTTAACGAGAAAGGACTTTCAAGTGTTATTCGTTTGATTCATATGCTAATTTTAGTACATATTATGCTTAACAACAACGATGATAGAGATTTTACAACTGAAAAAGGTAACAATAGTACAGTTAATGATTACATGACACACAGATCAAAAGAATAGTACGGTCTTCTTCTTCCTACCTAAACCCTAACATCAAGAACTAAAATTAATTTTCAGTAAGATGAATATTATCCAGATCAACCAAATCTCTTCCGCCGTTGATGACTTAAGCACCTCCCTCTACAACATCTCCACCGGCCTCCGCTTCAGCCTCCCCGTTTCCGTTCATCCCATGAAATCAATCGCCGATGTTGTCGTATCTGAGTTTCCTCGTCTCTCTGCTTCCAAATCGCCACCGCCACAACCACTCTTCTCTTCCCGTCGCACGCAAGGTTCATCTCTCTCAACGCCTCTCCGTCTTTTCCGCCATTAAATACCAAGGCAACGATATCAAGATTTTTTAGAAATTTAATCGGCAATTCCTGGCTTTTGGCTTGGCCTCAACTGTCAGATTCTCGCCATTTCCACTCTTGTTTTCCTGGTTGTAAGGGTACTCTTAGCTAAATTAGATTCTAATGTGAATAGTATCTCATACCCATTTACCGTAACATTCCTACTCAGATTGGAATTCCTATTTCGTTAAACTCTAATTAGGTTCTACATTGAATTAGTTTTGGTTTGATAAGAGGTAAAGAAGAATTAAATTGAGTTTTCAGAAATTACCCCTGCCACATCATCAATGTTAAACGGTGTTCAGAAAATATCCTTGATTTGCTAACAGTTCGAAACCTCAGGCTCCGTTTTAAAAAAAATTCACAGGTCCCTTTTTAAAAATGAGTGAAACCACATAATATATTTTTAAAGTTAACCCTAAATAAAATGCATGATATAGAAGGTATAAAACATATTGTAAAACACATGAAGAAAATCTACAAAATTGGTAAAATATGACTCATGTTTCTGAAAAAACATATGAATACGGCCAAATATGATGGAAGTAATAATTCCTTGCCTTTTCTAAATTGACAAAAGAAAAGTAAAAGCAAATTAAATATCGAGATATTTTTTTTACAACAAGGTAATTTAAAAATAAGGAACGCCAATCATCAAAGATGAAAAAAAAAAAAAATCATATATATTATGTATATAACATAAAACTAATTAAATGTGAAACATCTTCTATCCAATAACTAATAACCACTTTCATAATGGCCACAATCTACTACTTATTTAACGTCGTGTTACCTTCATGTAGAAACTTTATTAACTGTTAATGATAAGGATTAAGAAGATTTTGGTGAAGGTTTTAACCTTAAATTAATAAAGAGATGGGTTTACAAGTTAAATTTGCTAAAAACTGGATTTTCTAAAAAAAATTTAAGCTGAAATTTAAAGGTTAATAAGTCAAAGAAGAGAGACATAATTTCAGAATTTGTATTGATAGTTTTAAATAATTCTTATAGAAGTGGGGCAGCCAAATACAAAGAAACTTGCACAATAAATATTACAAGTGGACCAATTATGTAATATAAGATAATTGGTTATTAATCTTCTGACAAAAGGATAATAATGGAAGGTTCTCCACTTGGATCAGTCAATCACGTCACCCACTTGTTATCTTATCTCTGATGTGGTCAGAGATTTAAAATGAGAAGACTAACTTCAATCGAGTCGTCCATGTTGCTCGAGACGACCTATGCTCAACGTGTCTTCATACTTAGCGCTTGGAGCTTCCTTGTGCTGATTGGAGACGGATGTTGGTGTTCCAGGCGACATTTGGATGCATCGAATGGTAAGCCAGATGCTTTGGCTCGGACTTCCTTTGAGGCGACCTCGTTTCAGGCAGCCTGAGGATGTTTGCTCCATATGGTTTTGAGTGTTTCAGACGGCTTCAATGTTTTAAGCGGCATTCCCTCAACATGTTCGTGCTCAACTCGTGTAAAAGGTGGTTGTCCGTGAATCGGTTTCGCTTTGGTTAGTCGAGTCGATTGAGCCATCCTTTATTGAGACAGCTCTGAAATATCCTCATTAACCAAAGATGCCAACGAATCATATTAAAAATAAAACTACGTAAATTCGATTCAGCTTGAAAACAACAAAGATAAGAATAGCTGAATCGCATAATAATATATAATAAGCAAACGAGTAACATCAAAACATGAAATCTTAGCGTGTGATTTTGTTTACTTTCTCCCCACATCAAATCATGATTTCCCTTCAAAGCATTTATTGACTTGTAATTCCTCCAAAATTTCCCTTTCTTTATTTTATTTTATTTTCCCTCCCTAATTATTTCACAATTCCACACTATTTGCCCAAATGTTTCACCTTTTATGGCATCTTGTCGGCACTATCCCCTTCCTCTGGAATGCCGCCGACGCCATTCCGCCGGCGCCGGCGGTTCAGTGCAACACCACTCTCTGCACCCTCTACAACTCCTACGGCGTTTGGAACGACAGAGAGCCCTGCACTTTCCCCAACGTCACCTACCCTAAAACCGAGCAAGATCTGCTAAACGCCGTCGCATTTGCCAACAAACACAACCTCAAACTCAAAGTAGTTAGCCGGTTCTCTCACACAATTCCCAAATTAGCTTGCCCTAATTCAAATTCCTTGCTGACCAGCACACTAAATTACAATTCCGCCATTGAAATTGACAAGCCCAATCTATCAGTAACCGTCGACGCCGGAGTTGGGCTCCGGGAACTGATCGATCAAGTTGAATCCGCCGGATTGAGCTTAGTAGCGGCGCCGTATTGGGAAGGGGTGAGCATCGGTGGGCTAATCAGCACCGGATCACACGGCAGTTCGTGGTGGGGGAAAGGCGGAGCAGTTCACGATCACGTAATCGGAATAAACCTAGTAATTCCGGCGACTGAATCGGAAGGATTTGCAAAAGTCATCAGAATCGGCCCAAAAGATCCTCTGCTTAACGCAGCTAAATTATCGTTAGGAATGCTGGGTGTTATATCAAAGGTTAGCCGTAAAGCTCATAACTTTAACCTTTTTTTGTCTGCCCTAATTATGAATTGAACTGGAATTGAGAAATTAATGGTGGGATTGGATTTGAAGGTGAAATTGAGATTGGAGGCTGGATTTAAGAGAAGCGTAACGTATAATTTCACCAAGGATGATGAAATAGAAGAATTGGTCATGAATCATGGGAAGAATTATGAGTTTGGGGATATAACATGGTATCCGTCGAGGCATACGGCAGTTTACAGATATGATAGCAGAGTTCCGATGGATGCCGCCGGCGATGGAGTTTTCGATTTTCTTGGATTTCAGGCCAATTCTATTCTTGTTTCTCAATCTACAAGAGCAGCAGGTTATTATCTTTTTTTTATTTAGTGTTAATTTGGCTTGGAGTGCTAACTTCATTTACAGTTTTTTTTTAAATAGTTCACCAGTGCCTCTTACATTAACTGAAACTAAAAATCTACACCATTAAGTAAAGACTTAACCACTAATTATTTTGTTCAATAAACGGAATTTACGGTTAACATTTTTTTCTTTTTCTTTTTATAAATATGGACTTCGCAGAGGAAAAGAAAAACCTGTTGTCCTTTTTTTTATCCCCTTACCTGTCATGTCCTTCTATTTACTATCTGACATTTGGCATCTTTTTCCTACATGTATTTTTATTTTTCCTATTTTTCATTTTCTCTCACCTATACATGGCCTATGTGTCAAACATCCAATAGGGACATCCAAGGGGATATAAGAAAGGGGACACCGGATTTTTTTCCTTTGTAGAGACCGGGTATTCGAGGGTTTATATAAAAAGCCAGACATTTTGTACCATTCTTACATCCAACGGTTAATACTTAATTAAATATTATCTCATATTAATTAAATCATCTCTCATCAATTTTCAACCATCGGATGAGAGAAGGGTACAAAAAGCCGGATTGAAATCTGTTGTCCCTACTTGTGTGTCCTCTTTCATGTTCCCCGTTCAGGTTTTGCCGTGTGTGAGACACGTAGGAGAGAGAAATAAAAAAAATAATGTAGGAAAGAAAATCTGAAAATGAAAAATTAAGGAAAAAAATCTAACACACAGTAAAATCTGAATGGGTACGACAAATTTGAATGCCAAGAACCCTGCTTTTTGTATAAATTCCCTGGGCATTGAACCCAATTAGCCCTTCTTTTGGCACATTTGTTTAGTGGGCATTTAAATATGATATTTTTTAGCATTAAGGAAAATCATCCAAATAATGGTTTTAAAAATCTACACCTTAATTGTTATTTCATAGTTTTATAAACTATACAAAATCATACCGTAAATAATAATGAACTCAAATTGGTCCGAAAATGGCACATATTAAAAATAAAGTCAATGAGTTTTATTCTGACACATGTCAATCTTGGGCTACTTCAATCCAAAAACCAAATCACATTGCCCAATTATTGAAATTAATAATTAAATTGATTATGTATCAAATAAATCCAATTTAACCATTTAATCCCTTTATTTTCTTATTGTGTATATTAGTTTCTATTCTCTCTTTTTTTTATTTTGGTAATATTTACAAGTATCTTTGTAGAGATAATCTTGTTTGGGGCTTAGTCACAGTTAAGGCTCCTCACCCCTCCCAACAAGTGTATTTAGTGGGATTCGAACCTTGTCATCCCCAAATTACTCAGCCTGCTTAGCCAACTGAGCAGCTTCAATTGTCTTAACAACTTACATTTGTATGCAGAGAAAGCACTGGAAAAAGCAAGAAATGTAAACGGAAAGTGTGTATTAGCAAACTCGTTTGTAGGATTCAAGAAATTAGTAGCCAATGGATTAAAAAACAACCTAATCTTCACAGGATACCCTGTAATTGGCCATCAATCCAAAATCCAAACCTCAGGTTCTTGCTTACATTCACCATCATCAAGAATCGACACGTCCTGCTCGTGGGACCCGCGAATCAATGGCCTACTCTTCTACGAATCAACCGCAATTTTCCCCGTTTCAAAATTTCTTGACTTCATTAAAGACCTGAAAACCCTGAGAGACCTCAATCCCGACAATTTCTGCGGGGTTGACATTTATAACGGAATCCTGATAAGATTCATAAAAGCTTCCGATGCCTATTTGGGACAATCAGAAGACTCTGTAGTAATTGATTTCAACTATTATCGAGCTGAGGATCCTTTAACGCCGAGGTTAAACCAAGATGTATGGGAAGAAGTGGAGCAAATCGCGTTTTTTAAGTATAAGGCGAAGCCACATTGGGCGAAAAATAGGAATTTGGCATTCATTGATGTGAAGAGCAAGTATTCAAATTTCGGGAAATTTATGGAGGCGAAGAGGAAATTAGACCCGGGGAATATGTTTTCGAGTGAATGGTCCGATGAGATGTTGTTTGGGAAAGGAGAGGCGAAAATGGCGGATGGATGTGGCCTTGAAGGCCAATGTATATGTAGAGAGGATAGGCATTGTAGCCCTGAAAAGGGGTATTTTTGTAGGCCAGGTTTGGTTTATAAAGAAGCTAAGGTCTGCAGGTATTGGACTACCCCTTCACCTACTTCATATTAGGAGGGGAATAAACTATTCTTGCAATAATTTAATAAAAAAAACTCTGTAAGTGGGGCCATGGATACGTATATATTAATGTTATTATGACTTGGACCAAAAAGTTCCATTATCTTTTTATTATTCTAATCACCAAAAAAATACTAGTTAATATTCTATCAAATTAAATGTCAAAATCCTGAAATAAATGTGTATATATATATTAAAAAAAAAATTGGAAAAATCTTATCTCATCTCATCCCGCCCATATGACCTCTAAGATTATAGCATAGTCTCAAATTAAATTGAACCATTAACTTCACCAATTTGACAACCTACTCCTTTCATAATTCGTTCTATTTTTCTTCTTTCACATTCAACTTGCTAAAATTCTTGTGTTAAAAAAAAAAAGAAAGCCAATTTTAAGTTCGAGAGTTGAAAATCTTTGAAGTTTTCTTTTTCGATAAATACTATTTTATAACATAAGATGAACATTTATTTTCTCATTTGTTCCTCCAACACCCATGGTTTAAACTATCTCAATTTTTATACAAAAATAAAAGAAAGAACAATTTTACTATGAGATGGACTGTTTGTAAACATAATGCCATATGAGTAATTTTAGTAGCCAAAATCATTATTATATCTTATATCAAAAAATTTGCCCCCTTAAAGCAGAAGTAGCAGAGTAATGAAAATGAAAATGATTCAACTTATTAAATTTATCAACTATCATAAGAAATAATGCCCTTTCTACTAATACTTTATCATTTTGATATTTTTGCTATTGGATGAGTAATTTGAAGTTTTATGCAATAATGATTGATGTCACGGGATCCAAACTATGCTCAATCTGTAAGATAGAAAGAGCGTTAGAGGGGTTATGCTGGAGGGTCTCTGGCGTAACCCTTTCTGATGTCTAAGTCAATGCCTGACATGAGGGATAATGAATAGAATAGAGGGGAATAGTTAAGATACCTCATATTGATACTGTAGATTGATGCCTTTTATACATGAAAATGATGATGACTTGGCCCTTTTTAGGTTGTCATGTATCTTTTACTTGAGCTTGGTGCCTTTGGCCATTAAGCGGGCTTATAGCCCTTGTTATCAATAATAAAGGACACAGTTACAATTATTTTTATAAAATAAAGTAATAATTTGAAATGTTTTTGGAAGTGTTACTTGGATTTGGATTCTCTAAAGTTTAAATTCTCTAAAGTTGTACATTTTACTTAATCTCAACCATCTATTAAATTTTAATGGTTGAAATTTAATTGAACCCCACAAACCACTAAAACTAAATCTTATCCATTAAAATTTAATGAGTAATTGTGATCGAGTGATATGTAAATATTATAGAATTTAAACTTTAAAGAATTCAAATCCGTGTTACTAATCTAGGACGACACCTTTAGCATCTCAAATGTACATTAACACGAGTATATTTATTAATGAAACCTTGAAAAAAGGTTGGTTTTACAACAATAAGTTTTGCGGGTTAACAAAAAGATAAGATACATAATTTTAAGGACTTCGTTCCAAAACAATTTATTAAATCTCAAACTGGCAAAGGCATTAATCCAGTGGTTGACTATTAAAATCGTGATTTTAGAGGTTATAGGTTTAATTCTATATCAGGTTCAGTCCCGATATCTTTGAGGCCCTAGGTAAAATAGTATGTGAACTATATACATTGGGCCTTTTTAATAAAAAATGGTCTAGTTATAATTTTTGTTAATAAATTGGGGGATAATTGTTTATATAATTCCGACCTTGGCATGATTAAGGCGTTTTTTTCTTAGGAGCAACTTTCAACCTTTGGATTTCAACTAGCCATTTTACCATTACGATAAATACTCTTAGAATTTAATTATGAAATAAAATACATAATTGAATAACAAAAATAAAAATTAATTATATCTAATTGTATTGAGGAAAATAGAACTAAAAACTTAAATGAGTAAAACCACTTAAAGTTTTATTTTATGTTATTATACTGATAGTTTATCAAAAATTAATTAGATTTTTTTTATTGGAAACCAACAAAAGAAATTATTTTTATTTTTAAAAACATAAAAATTAAAAATTTTGGGTCTCTTCAGAATATGGCCCTGGGCGATGGCACCCATTACACCACCCCCAGGGCCAGCACTGGTCTACATTCAGGTGAGATTAGATGATATTTTCTTTATTATTATTGTAAATTCAATAAAATATTTTTTAAAAAATATTAAATTAAAAAAACTAAAAATACAAATAAAAATTTGAATTTCAATTATTGGTAGAAATATATCAATTATTTAAAACATACAGAAAAGAAAGAAATTTTGTGTATAAATCACTTACACATTCTTCTAAATTATATATGTATACTAAGTTATTTTGGAAAAAAATAGAGGCATGTAATATCAAACAATTTTATTAAAAACATGTATGTAATGAATTATATAGAAACTCTTTTTTTAATATTTATAAATACTTTTATTGGTATAATTTTGTTCGGATCAGTTAATTATAGTTAAGGTTTTTCACTCCTTTCAATAAATATATTTAATGAAATTTAAACTTTATTTTCCTCTAATTTACTCAATATATATTACCAATTGAACTACACCTTTATTAGTTCTATAAAAACTTTTTTAATGAATGGAATATATATAATTATGATCAATCAAATATTCCAAAGTCAGTCACCGAATAAAATATTAAATGATATAATTATTAAAGAATGGATAAACTGAATAATGTATTAACACAAATTAAAAAAATTCTTAATCCGTTTTCGAGAGTTGGAATTAATGTTTAAAATTATGAGGCATAATATATTAATAATATCCTCAATTTGTCTCTAAAATCTTATTGTTTCTCTAAATTTTGAAAGTGTCCTCACAGCTACCTCAACTTTTAAAAAGTGCACCACTTTACTCTCTTAATGCCAAGTGTCAGCTTTTGATTAGAGGAGAAAAATCTTAAAAAATGATATCTTTGAAAAGTCAAACCAACCAAAAGCTGACATGTGGCATTTAGGGAGTAAAGTGATGCACTTTTTAAAAGTTGTGGTAGCTGCAGGGACACTTATAAAATTCAAGGAGGCAGTGAGATTTTTGGGACAAATTGAGGATGTTATTGATACCTTAAACCAAATTATGATTCCTGATTTTTGATACGTTATTTGTGATGCTTTTAGCCAGGACCAATTATTAAAGAGAGCGAATAAAGCGGCTACTCAGAACCCCAATCTTTTAAGGACCTTAAATTTTAATTTCAATATAGTACAATTAAATATATACAATGACGTTCAAAATGTAAATGTAATTAAGACTCTAGGATAGGGATGCGTGTTAATTTGTTGAAGGCGTAGGGTTGAATTCCCCTTGTACTCCTTTTTAGTAACTCCCTTTTCCTCCTTTAAAATTATAGTTAAATAGTATTTTATTTTCATTACGTTTTTTCAAAACAACTCTTATTTTCTCTTAAAAGCACAAACAACTCTTATTTTCTCTTTAAAGTAGAGTTTATTTCATTTTCAATAATAAAAATTAGGTATATTTTATAATTATTTTATTTAATTATTATTTTACCTTTTTAACTATTGGATTAAAATAATCACCATTCATCATTTGGTGAAAAAGTATAAAGTAATAGATACTTTATAAAAAATAAAATAAAACTATATTTTCATTATATCGATTTACATTAAAAATGAATGACATTTAAAAATTTATTAATTAATAATAAAGTTTATTTAAAAAGGTTAGCATCAAATAATAGTAATTGAAGATAGATAATTAACTTTGTAAGTTGAGAGAAACATTTATATTTTTGAAACTATTATTTCTCAAGTCTTTCATCATAAAAATAATTAAAAAAAGTTTTAAGTATTTATTATTTTAATGTTTATAAGTAATAATGTAACATCTACATTTTAACTAAGTTTTGTTTATGGCTAAAAAAAACTAAGTTTTGCTTCAACTTGGTATTACTTTAAACTTATATAAGGTAACTTTTTTATTCACAAAAAAGAAATTTTGATATTCAATTTTATTTCATTCTTTTATTTATAATATTAAATGTAAAAATTAGTATTACATATTTAATATAAAAATTTGACAAATACTTTTATTTCAATAAAAAAATAAATATTAGTATAATAGTTTCAATATATCTTTTAGATATTTCGATACTGTATATTAATTAAAGCTATTTTATCCAACAAATTTAAAAGATATTGTATTCTTATATCTTCAGAAAATATCAATAATTTAGATAAAATTTATTGTGAGAACATGAATGAAATTTGCTTCAAAAAAATGTTCGTATAATAAGAACTTTTAAATGATAATTCCGAGCTAAAAAATATCTAAGGCTTATATTTTCCTTTTCACTCAGCGCCTCAAAAATCTCCGAGAAGGCCCTACTTTTAGCTTATTGATTATAAGCCATTTTCAAAAAATCGAGTGGCTTATTTTTAAAAAGTTGAAATATTTTTTTCAATGGTAGGTTCCAAGTCACTGGAGTTTTTGCTAAAAAAGGCCAAGGAATTTTTAACTTGTAAAACTCATCAAATGATTAAAAATAAAAATGACATGCGAAGAATAAAGGCGTTTTTGTATACAATCAATTGTGATATTAGGGATGAAAACGGGGTTAGAATTCCCCGATTTCGATGGGGATTCGTCTCAATAGGGACAGGGAATCTCCGATAAGATTCTTCGTGGGGTGGGGATGACGAATTTTTCATCCCGAATCCTTAATGGGGATGGGAAATGCATTCCCCACCCCGAAAATTCGCCAAACCCGACCCCGATCATTCCCATTGGGAATCCCCGAATATTCCCCAAAACATCAAATAATTTAAAATATTTTTTATAATAAGCATTTGTTAATATGAATTATTTATTTAATGTTGGATATATAGGTTATTTTTATAATTATTTATTTAATGTTGGATATAAGTATTTAAATTTTAGTATCGAAATATTGAAACAAATTTGGTTTTATCTTATACTTTTTCTTTTGAAGCTTTGAAATAATTTTTTTTATTAAATGAAACTTTGAAATGGGGAATTGGGGAATCTCTAATAATTTTCCGACAGAAAATAGGGAAAAAAATCCCCAAAACCTTAATGAGGATGGGGATGATTTTTTCCCTAAAATCTTAAAAGATATAAGGATGAGAAATGCATTTCCATCCCGATAAACCCAACTTTCAACCCTATATGATATATTTATCTTTTACTTGTTCAAACTTTAAATGCCAATAAAATGTTTTACAATAATCTACGAGAATGTCAAGATTTTTATACATATGCTACTTATATATTAAAAAGGGCATTTTTAAAATAGTAAAAAATATCTCGTGGTTTAACTCATTTATAAAATGCGTCTGAGATATTTTTTTATTTTTTTTGCAAAATGGGGTGTGTGATTTCAAAAATTAGCAAAAAGAGGATAAAAAATATGTTTTATTCAGAATAGTAATATTACAGAAGATATTTTTAATCAAATCAACATTCTCATAATTTAACTTTATTATTCAAATTACACATACGTTTTGAAGATGTCACAATTTTCGACCTTGATGAATGGAAAGGAAGGGATATCACTAGTGCCAAAACATAGCTCGGTTCTTGTTGATGTTTTTAATTCATGGCAATTTATACGAACCAGCTCATCTTAAACAAAACACAACAATTTCACCGGATACAATCAATAAAAATACAAGTATATTATACTAAAATATTAAAAATGTATAAAGTGTATTATATCATCATCCAATCAAGCCACAATAGCAAAATAAGCACGTATAATACATATTATATCATATACAAAAAGGGGATAAAGTCTTTTTTTTTTTAATATAGGGCATTTTTGCAAATTTGTTGATTGTGGGGTTTGAACTCACAACCCCACACTTGTCAGTTTTTTCCTAACAAGTTGGTGGCCACTAAACCAAAGATAATGGTTGGTATAAAGTCTATTTGTTTGAACTTAGCTCAGAAAGAGGATTATCATAAGTTAAGGTTTGAAGTTCAAAAGTCAAGTTTGAAGATAACCGAAAATTAGAACCTGCACACTCAGAAGACAGACACGCTCAAAAGATGAAAATCTCAGAAGCAAGACAAACTTAGAAGATGACTAAAGCTAATCTTAGAAGACAAGTCTAAAGATATCTCAGAAGACAAATCCAGGCGTACAAGAGAATGTTCTACAGTCAAGTTCAGATTCCTATGCAACAACTCATGTGAAGACAAATATTAAAAAGAGATCTCTACTTTTTATGATCCAAAAAGATAGATGATCAGCCTAGCATAAAAAGGTTTAGAGGATTTTCAAAAAGTGAGTTGACAACAAGAAAGCAATGACTACTTTTGGCCACCTGACAACGGATACAAGCAAAGCTGTATGGGACTAAAAGGTGCAAAAGTCTGAGAACTTGTAGAATTTGGTAGAGATGACTCACGCTAATGAGTCCAACAGAAAAGAAGATGTGTATAACGAAAGATCTAACGGCTCTCAAGGAAAAGAGTTGGTGTAAGACAACAGCTAAGATTTGGACTCTGAAGCTGAGTCACAACAGGAGAATTTTAAAGATTGCCTATATAAAGGCCTCTACCGTCAAGAAGAAAATCATCCAAGCTTTCATCCAAAAACAACACTCACTCTCAATTTGCAAAATCACAATCAAAGCAAAATACCAGTACTCAATTCTGTTTGACTCCAAATTGAAAGCTTAGAACAACTCACACTTCTAATTTGTTGTAAAGTGATTCTTGAAAATAAAGTACAAGATCACTAAAATCCTTTCATCCACTTGTAATCAATAGACTAGGCATGATGCTTGCTGAGGTCTTTTAAACCTAGATACAGCTTGGGCATAAGTTTGGATCTAGACTAATCTAAGAGAATGATACTCTTGGATTGGGGAATTAGAAATACGAAGATGAGGAAACTCTTGGCCGTCAGTATTCTTGATTATGAAAGTTTCTCCGCCTCGGAAGGAGTTGATCAATAGTGGATTAAAGCTTAGAAGCGGACGCTTTGAGGACCGAATGTAGGCAGGGTTTGAACCATTATAAATCGTTGTGTTTGATTTTGTCTTAACACTCTAAAACTTTACTTGCTTGTGTTTAAATTCACAAAAGCTTCAATTTTATTATTCGTCTTAAACTTTCCACACTTGCAAAAAAGGAGTCAATCACCCCTCCCCCCTTTGACTTCAAATCACCTCGGGACCAACACTATTAGACCAAAAAAAGTCATATACAATCAATAAAAATCATCACGAAGGTGCTCTAAAGTATATGTTTTATAATATTATATCAAATATCAAAGATATAAGATTATTATACCAAAACATGAAAACGGTATAAGATATATTATACTAAAGATAAATAACAACAAAATCATTACAAAAAGGCAAAATAAATAAGTAAATTACCAAAGCTAAATAACATTAAAACCATTACAACAACAAAATTAACATGCACAATACATGTTATACAAAAAATAAAAAAGTTATAAAGTCTATTATACCTAAGCTAAATAACATCAAAATCATTACAACAATAAAATCAACATGTATAATATATATCATATGAAATATAAAAAATATAAAGTCTATCATACCAAAACATAGAATTAGTATAAACGGGTTATACCAAAAAAAATACTTTAAAGCGGTATAAAATAATTATATCAAAAACACAAAACGGTATAAGAAAATTATTTTAAAAAAATGAAGTATTTTCTAAAACTAAATTTAAAATCACGTACATTGACACAAAATGTTGTTTAGGACAATTTGACAAAAAAATCTAAAATGTTGCATTTTTTTACAATCCCCCTGTTAAGAAGTACTAGCCATCTGAAATGGTTTAGTAAGCAAATATAAAGTTAAAAAGTTTGTTCTTATGTCAATGAGATTAGTTTAGTAAGCGACTTCGAACCTTAATAATGTAAAAAATCCTCGTTGCGCGGCCTGGATGAAATTTAGATATAGTCAGAACAAAGATCCGATGAACCAAATGAGCACCCTAAAAATATAAAAGTCTGTTCTCCACGTTCATATAAATTAACTCAATTGAATATCTATTGAGGAGATTCTGAATTCAATATCCGGCCTCTTGGAAGCTTATACTTGTCAAAAACAAAAAGAAAAATCTTTTTATTGCAACTGGAAATTATCGTCATATCCATAAAGTTTGCTTCTTTTTCTCAGTAACAAAGCTGAAATCAAGCTATTAGTCCCTCTCTCATACTACAACACATCTAATCAACAAAATAAAAACAAATGTTTCTTTATGTAACCCTTTTGAGGGGCAAAACCAGCATTAAGCACTCCAAAGGAGAAAAGAAAACCTTTTATAAGCACACAAAATACATTACAAAAACAACTACATTTTAAATTACCCCCAGCAAGACCAGATGAATGTGGTTTTCATTTATTAATGCTTCATCAATTGAATCACCTTAGTATATTCCTCTCATCCTTCTTGAGGCTTTCGGTATATTCGTCATTATCAACACAACTGAGATACCTGCTAAGTAAAAAAAGATTCACTTCATAACAACTTCCTTCATAGCCACATAAACTAATAACCAGCACGTTTTAGGTTCAAGAGATTTACCAAAATTTCAAGATGCTCGCGGTTTTATTTAAGGAAGCTTCTTGTGTCGCTTTTGTGCAATCAATCTAGCTGAGTTATACTCTTGAGCTAAAGGAGCTGGTGCCCTTCTACTAAACTTTAGATCTTTGCCTGAGATCATGTAAGAATTCCGAGCTTCGGGTGCACTAAAATCAGCAGGGTTTCTATTTACACTGCATATCATAGTCTCGGAACGGCTTTTCGGAGGGCGACCAGGTCGTGTACCATTTGGGGCCTCCAATTTGTCTTTAGTTGACTTTCCTGTCCCTGAATTCTGTAAAGGAAACTTGACTGAATCCGAACCTCCAAAGAACATAGTATGCATACTATGAACAGGATCAGATCCACAATAGGTACTGCCAGAAGGAGATTTCGATTTTTGTTGTGATCTAGATCCTGTATCAGGTCCTTTTCCCTTGTCTTTCTCTTGGCTAGTAAAATCAATGGCCTTGAAGCGTTTATCGTTTTGAAATAACGAAGAAGATGGACCGATACTTCTAGCAAAATCCTCGGTATGTTGATTTTTTCCACGAGGGTCGTAGGATGTGTGCTTCGTTGGATTGGGGATTCTGAACGACCCAGAATCCGGCCTAGAAAACTCAAGGGGATTTTGATCATTTGCTGTGGATGTTCGTTTGAGAAACTTTGAATTAAGATCCAAATTTATCGGCGCACTAGACCTTAATCCTGCATCCATTAAGCTGAGCAAATGCATAGCAGGTATCGTTTCATTAGAGTACAAATCTAGCGATCCCATCGGTTTCTTGTTAAGTTCAATCCCGTTACGCTTGCTTGCAAACGGGTGCTCTGGATATGGCCGAAGAATTTCAGGGCTACAGTTCCGATTTTGTTTTCCAATCTGATTCGGAAATTTCAGCTCACTATCACCATTCATAGTCGAATTACACTTGTGAGGACCGGTGTATAAGAACGGCATGTGATTGGGCATCAAAGATGACCAAATATGATTCGTATTTCGATTCTGCTGAATATTCATGCAAGAGTTACATGATCCAGAGGTCTGGAAACTGTTCTGAGACGACTTTTCCCCCGAAAAATCCCCAACCCATTGGTTGCTGTTTTGACGGCCAGAAGATGAACTAGAATGGTGGACCCTACCCGATGACTTGTCTTGATGCTGGAAAAGTGATTGATACCCGACAGGGACAGGACTTTGATGAAGTTGGCTCATAGTTAACTGATTTAGATTCATGGGGGCCGAATTTTCTCCTCTATTGATAATTCCATTTCTGTTGTCAATTATAGCACGCGGATTTCGGTTTTGAGAGGTTCCTTGCTGAAATAAACTCAATTCTTTGTTCCCATATGCTTTATTGAAATTGATCGTTTGGTGTCTATCGTGTTCAGCATCAGGTAGGCACCTCTCGTACTGATTTTTTGCCATAAGCTCAACGATTTCCATTGGAATGTCATCTACGTTTCCTTGTTCAAGTGCCTTATTAGCTCTCTGGTTATTTTCTTTTCGTAAAACGGTTGGTTGTTCCTGAATTACAATTGCCTTGTTCTTGTTGTTTGCACTACAAAAATTCTGCAAGAGAGAGAGTGAGTAATTATAACATGTAACCAATTCTCAAAACACCGGTCTTTATATAGTAAAAAATGGTGCGAGGGTAAAAATGGCTGACCCATGCAATAAATTGAGAAGTTCAAGCATCTAAAGGACAGTATTCTACAATTTATTGTCTAATTAAGACTACATGCTTATTTACACCTCTATATTATTCATTTGAAAAATCAGAAATATTCCAATTGTGCACTAATATATTGCTGCTTTACTGACCAGCAATACTACCAAACTGTAGACAAAAAAACCAGGAGAACTTTTTTAAACTACATGCATATATTCTAAACAGCAAAACTGATTGACAAGTACGCAATACACACTGCAGCTAAGAGCATATTTCAGGTTTAAAATGCATGAATACCAGCAAATATTTAACAATGAACATTGCAAACAAACTATTTCCAGCATCAATAATGCAAATGCAGACTTTGTCAAGGAAAACTATAAAAAAGCCAAAATCAATGAGAAACAATTACCAATCAAATTCACAGGAAATGCATTTTTTTATCACAAAAACAAACAAATATGTCATGTTATTCGAGCAAAGTTATTCAGAACCGAAACCCTTACCTTTTGCTGCATGTGAGAACAACTGCCAATTTCAACTTGAGATGTGTAGTTCCGATTCTCTCCAAGAAGAGGTACACCATTGGTAATTCCTTGACAGAAAGACATGTCTGAAGAAGATTTAGATCCGAAATTCAGATTTCTAACACAGTTGGTTTCTGCGGCCTTCTTGCTAACTTTATCTTCCATTGCAGTCCTCTTTTGCCAAGACAATAAAGAAGTATCTATGTCTTCAACCAGTGGACTGCGATTCATGTCATATCTTGGCACGGTCGAGTACCTTCCAAGAGACAGATTTTGACCCATTCCACTTGTAGCATCTCGTGCCGAATGAAATTGACTCCTAACAGGCTGGACGTTCGAAAAGCCTGCATCTTTCCAAGGATTTGAGGAATCTTGCTGATCATCGACATGAATAATCTTCTTTTTCTTCATAAAAGCAGGTATTCTGTCTGTTCTTTGAGAAGACATAGCAAGAAACTCTGCATCTTTGCCTTTATCAGCTTCAACCTTGTCAACATCATTGCTTTTAGAAGCATCTCGGGTTTTGGCTCCAGCTTCCATTAACACATCATCTTGTACAGACACTAAGTCATTAAATAAAATAACTTTTTTACATTTCTTTTTACCTAAAACTGGATTTCCGTCATTCTGCAGTTTCGTGCTATGGTTCTTCACACCGGATTGTAACTGCATCCTAGAAAATGCTTTTGCAATTGTCTCAGCAGATTCCAAATCCCTCTTTGAGCTCCTAACTTCTTTACATACTTTATTGGGAGATTCCATCTCTAGGGGTCTCCATTCTTCATCCTCATCCGATTTTCTTTTCCTATTTTGACCCGAAACTCTTCTGCTATTTCCTTGGAGATCAAGAGGCTTATAACCTCCAGCTTCAGATGCTTCAGAAATACCCTTCAATTGTGAATCATCAACCTTGATTTTATCCTTATCTCTATTGCCATTTTCAGACAGTAAATCAGCTAGAAGACGCACTTTTCGAGTTTTTCGCCGGTGGAGCCCACTTGAACTACCGCGACAAAGATTCTTTCCTGGCATGACCTCAGCACTGTCAGATGAGACATTGTCACATTCAACTACTTCTGGGGACTGAAGTCCATTAGTTTTATCTGTCTCGTTGGTATTGTTACAATGCTCCCTTGAGACATCACAAGCTACTAACTCTTCTTGCATATCAGCTGCAGTAATTACTATTTCTTCAGTATTTATAGCAGCTTTTTTTAAGACACGGTTGAGATCTCCAACCAATTCAGTATTCGCAACTTCATGATGTCCAAAGGCTGTCTTGCATATGTCTAAAGATTCATTGCTTTTGGATTTGAGATTCACTGGTAGATACCCCAACATCATTAGAACAAGTGTTAAAGCACAACACTATGAAAAATTTATGTTATGGTTAACAAATTTTACCTTTATCATCTACACGATATGTTTCCTGTATCAGGCCTCTTAATTGATGCACCTCCTTATTTGAATTATCAACCGACACCAAGTTGTAAGCTGGTGAAAAGTACGTGAATCAAACAGTCTAATACATATATACAGGTGACCATGATTTTGTATTTATACATGAAACTATGTTTATATACCTGGGGTGAGGAAATCTGTAACTTCATTGTTCTTTTCTCTCTCATCATTGTATGAAGAAGGATGATATCCACTGGTAATATTCGTATTAACTGAAGCATTAACATCGATCTTTTTCCCCTTGTGTAAGTTCAACTCTTGAGGATTCTGAAGATCGGGTGCATGGGAACAAATGATATTGGAGGTCAATTCGTTATTACGAGTTCTAAGAGTGGGCCCTTGATCAGTTTCAACATCTCCAGCTTTGATTTCCGAAATGCAGTTATCGCAAAGCCAATACCTGAACTTTCGAACTTTTAGTGGAGGTAGCTCACACTCATGTTCATCGCATATGTTACTGTCGTCATCTGAAGCAAAAGGCCAGCACATCTTCCAATCCTTTTTGCAAGCGTCAGATACATATTTGCTGAATTTAGGAAAAGGCAATTAGTAAAGCAATGTTTTTGAAGACAATTTTAAGACTAGTATTTTACAGAAGTAACTAGATAGTTACAAAAAGTCAACTCAGTGAAGCCTCAGCATGCAAGTATGAAGATGAGCATACAACAAACATATATGAAAAAACTCAAGTTAGAACAACTCAAACAAAGAAATTGGCTTATACACGAGCTGATAAAATTAATCCTCATATAAAATCCCAACGGTCGGATATGAATTCACAGACAATTGAAGTGTATGTATAACTAAATCATATAGTATACATTATTACAGAAAGCCCACAAAGTTACCAGACAATTTGAATCAACGCTTACCGTATGGAAAAATGGTCACACTTTTCAGCACTGATCTTTTCATTAACATTGTTGAGATCTATGGATATTGAGCCAATCTTAGAGGGCGAATCGCTACATCGACCATTCTCCGCAGCCACAGTATCCTTCTCCATGACACAAGCAGCACCTAATATTGAGCTAAAGAAATGTAAAGAAGTTGAATTATTATCATATTTTACTCAGATAATAATTCAATAAAAAAAACAGCACTAATGAAAGGCAAAACATAAGAAACCATCTAAGCATTTTATGCTATATCACATGGCATTCAGCAAACATCCCAACCAATCAGCTTAGGGTTTGGTCTCAATTGTTAGGAGAAAAATAAACCATGTGAACTATAAACCATTCAAAATTTTTAAGAAGCTAATTGTTTGCAGACTTGAGTGACTTAGCACATAAAATAACAGCTTGTCACAAAACAAAAGAAGATAAAATGTTAACAAGGAAGAGTTTAATTGAAAGCCCTAGGTTCCAATGATGAGACATTAAAGACCGCACTCATCATATTATTGCCTTGCAAAGAATACATTTAAGCCAAACAACATACAATCTAACCAATTAATTTCAAGTGCAGAATAATTCAGAAAAAAACACACAGTAAGACAAAGGATAAAACTAGGTTAACATAAACAAATATTGTTCCACGTAACAGGAGAAAAGTCGCTGGTCAAGAGAGACAAACCCACTTGAAAATAACCATGAAAAAAGCTAAAATTTACATAGAATAATCATATACCTTCAATGAAAAGAAATGAAAAGGAGAATTTAGGGTTTCCCCGTTCCTAAATTGAAGACCATTGAACAGTCAACATAGATTAACAGTAGAAAGTCCCACAAAATACCACATAAAATGAAGGATAAATCTACTGATTCACCCCCCAAACAACACCCAGACGATAGGAGACACAACAAAAACCAAACAGTACGTATAAACCACAGTGAAATGACATAAATACCATAAAAAAGTAGCTGAAACTCAGCTCAAATCAACATAAATCACAGAAACACCCATCCCGAAAAACACAAGATTAAAAGGAAAAAAATTAATTAAGCTGAAATACACACCTGATTACAGCTGATAATCAAGAAATCCCGATCTTAAACAGATTTAATTGGCTGGACTCGAACCTTCACGGCAACCCAAACAAGTGGTACTAAAAGAAAGAGCATTTAGCAGCAAAGAAGAAGCTACAAAAACTAACAAGAGATTCGAAGCGAGAAGAAGATAATTAGAGAGCGATTGTTTACAAAACCCTAGCTTTTTACAAAGATGAAAGGTTTTCGATTCTTAAGGGGAGAGAAAGAGAAAGAAGAAAGAGAGAGAGAGAGTATTTTATCTTTTGCCCATTGAAGCTGTTTTCTTGTATTAAATTAAAAAAAATCTCACCATTACACACAACCCATACCTACGCTATGTCATTTCTTTTTTATTCAAAATTACTACGAAATGCCACGTGTCTCTAGAGAGAGAAAGTGAAATAAGAAATTATACAAAGGGAAATTTTTATATGATTCCCCCTTTTGTAAGAGTGAAAAAGTTTTGAAACCTGTATTAAAAAACTCTTATACAAAGATCCTGTCTTTTTACTTGAAAAAATGACTCTCGGTAAAAATTGATTTTTTTTTATTACTGACCAAATTTATAACATTGGGGGCATTGAAAAATATATTGAGGGACATTTTTCTGTGTTAAAAAATGGTGTTAAATGAAATATAGCCAATCATGAACCCCCACGTGTCATGTAATGCGTGTCTTATCACAATCCTTTATGCTTTTGTTGTGAGGCTTCAAAAAGGCAAACCCTAGATGCAAATAGTGAAAGTTACTGCTACCAGCGCGTGACTACCACGCTGTTCGTTTTCGGACAACAGCTAGAGCCTATGTACTTATCTTGTCCGAATATGCCCTTTCCACATAGGTGGATTCTAATTGGAACGTGAGATGCAAACGCTTTATATGGGATTGAGATTAGAAGCTTGAAAACCCTAGTCTTTTATTTGGTTTTTTATGGGAATAAGCAACCCTAGGCCAACGATGCACATCAAAATATCTAACCCTAAATATGGGGCAATGGTGGGAAAAAATGGAGGTGATATACAATTATAATACATATAGACTAAATTAAATGTATATTAACATAAATGGAGAATCCAAATTAAAACAAGTACCTTTTTAAGACCACCCCAAATGGAAAGAAAACTTTTCCATCAACACCATCACTTTCATCAAGAGCAGAGCCAGATTAATGGAACTAGTGAGACACAATATAGAAGACTCATATATCAATCTGTAAAGAATTATATGTTAGTATGAATTTATCGAAGAATAGCTCTATATAATGAATTATCAGCGTCCGTTGGGGCACTGACTCCACTTTTCCTCCCACGTTGCTTCTCTTGTTTCTTTTTCCTTAGCAAATGACTAAATTTTAAAGTGAAAGAAACACATATGCATACAAAAACTATGAAAATATATACTCAATTATAAACTACATGTGAATCTTGTACATTAAAAAACTATATGTAAATACATGAACAAGAATTTATTGATTTAACGGACTCACACAGTCAAAGCCAATACATGTTAAGTACAGAATCTGGTCTTTTATGTTCTATTAGTAATCATATTGCCAAACATAAGCATATATATAAATGGAGTCAACAAAAAATTTTTAACGGCGTTATGTTTTGAAATAATTAAAGGACAGTTGTACTATTAAAGCAATTATATTATTTAAGGTGTGGCAGGAAACATATTTTGAATGAATTTAATTCATTTTTTTTAAAATTTATTAATTTTGTATGTAAAATGATTTCAAATAGATTGAATTCTTGAATAAAACAGTTACAAATACACATTAGAGTGTTAATTAATGTATTTTTGAATATAACTCCTATAACATAGAGTAAAAGCAACTCCCTCCTTCAGTTGCACTTGGAGTATCAGTATGAGAACATTGATCTATGGACCCTTAACTCTTGGGTTCATCCCTACTTGTAAAATATATAAATTGAATAGAACCATGATTTCCAAATATATGTCATAATCGATCTAAGTATTATCCATCAAATGATGAACAAAAGTTGAATTAGCATAGATATTATGGCCAATATAATTGAGTTGAAACCGTATTGACCATGTTTTTAATATGTTTAGAAAAGGTCATACATGACTTATTTGTGAAATAAATTACTTTTAACTTATTTATAACTATACACCTCGTATAAAATAAACTTTTGTAAGATAAATTCAGATATAGATATTAACAAAGTAATTAAATTAGAATCCACTGGTTCAAAAATACCAAAAAAATCTCATATCCCGCTATAGTGTCTCATTTTCAATTTTTGACATAGGACATTATTAAGGTTTTTTTTTATCAATTTAATTAATTTCTCTTTCTAAATTGTCAATTTTTCTTTTTTAATTTTTCTTTTATACTTGACTGGTACATGTAAAAATATTAAACAAGGAGCGTAGAATGAGACATTATAACAACATATTTAATTTCGAAAAAACTCATCTATAGCTTGATTAATAATCCGAAACAACTGTTTTAAAAATTTCCGCCTAGTCACGCCTAGGCCCCACCTAGCATTATTTTGGGGTTTGCTGTCGACTTTTCATTCATAGGGCGCTATCAGGCGCTCGGCCAATATAGGCACCGCCTAGGCCCATTTTTTCTGCCGTGGCGCCGCCTAATTTTGATTTTTCATGATACCATTATTTATAATAATCATAGTTTACCAACAAAAAGTACTTTAGTTGGTAAAATTAAAGTACATTAAAGTGTCTTCATAGTAAAATTGTCATTTTGAGTCTCAAACCGATAAACATTATGCTCTATGCCACTAATAAGGAGGTCCCTACCATTCAATTAGCATTAAGTAATTTTTGAAAATGGTGTAAATTATGTTTGTTGATATCTTATATTATTATAGTTTACTTTTTAGTTGAATTTATATTTATATAATAAATATTTAAAATAAAAAATATAAATCAGCATTGGTCCCGCCTAGATTCCTCCTAGGCCCCATCTAGATTTTTGAAAGCTCCGACTACGCGACTAGCGCTTTTTAAAACAGTGTTTGAAAGTGGTGGTTGGAAAGATTGTACAATTTTAGAAAATAAGTTTGAATGCTATTTTGTGGCCAATATGATTTAACATTAGTTCCTATAACAATTTATTAAGGTGGCAGTCCTATGACGCTGATTTTAAGTCAATGCTGCCTGTGAAACTCAATAAAACATGCTATCGCTAAATATAAACAAAAATGAAGCTGGAAATTACACATGTTTTTGGACGTTTTACTTGGAACATTTACAAATAAGTAATTATTATTATGAATTCGGTTAACCTAAAAGTACATTAATATTTAATTGAGATTGAAAATTAACTTTTATGATTGTTTTTCAATTTGAATCATAAATGGAGTTGACAAAATTTCAAACTCGGTCACTTAATCAAAGAGATTCTGCTATATACTACCACTCTTTTTGTTCAAAACGGATGTGGTTTTAGCCTACACGTGTTAAATAAATAGTTAACATGTTTACAAAATTATGTCATAACATGTAGTTTTGGAAAAAAAAAGAGTAAGTGCGTGGCAAAGGTCTTAATCTAGTGGTTGGGCTTGAAGCCGTGATCCTAAAAGTCACAAGTTCGAGTCCACGTTTAGATGGGGTGGAGTGAGATTTTTCTTTATTGTAATTGTAATCTCAATGAGTCAAATTTTTAGAAAAAAAATTCAGTGTCCTCCTTCAAGTGTTGCCATCAGTGTCTCATTCAATTTGTAAAATACATTTTTTTTTCTTTGTCTGTCTTTCATGCCAATTGTAGATATCAGAAATTAAACTGAAACACAGTTGGGAACAGGGATAGGTTTGTTAATATAACACTGTAAAAGTAAAATATACTGAATCACATATATAGTACAAATGAAGTGGGAAACCAAAATCTATTTTAAATATAAAAGAAACAAAATTATTTATTCAAGTGACGAGAACACAGTGATCGTATAACCAACTATATGCATGATGACACCTCACATAATGCTAGATGGTGAGAAAAAAGCAGTACAATAATTAAGGGTGTTGTAATTATAATTAAGATATTATTAGATGACAAATAATCAAGGGAAAATGGTTGTAATTAACTAATAAATACATAAATGGAAGTGGTACAGGTAACTCTCCCAACTGTAGAATTTGTTGATTCTTGAAAGCTCACACCCAGGCTCTTTTTACATAAGACTCGCTATCGTCTGAATTTATATGGAATATCTTTTTTTTTCAGGTAAATTTATTTTTATTTTGCAACTCATTGAAATTGGTGGTATAAAGATAGACAGAAATGTGAAGGGGACAAAAAAATAAAGAAAGTAAAATGAAATGGTATCATTATCATAAAAATGGTATTTCTGGTTGGAACTTGAAAGGGATACCTCACCCTTTCATTATCACATATGTCTTCAAGAGGGCCCCTGCCTTCATGCATTTATATAAATATATACCTCCAATGTAAAATTAATTAAATAAATTTGTATATTTTAATTATTTATTTTATCTCCTTTTTCTTATCCTTAATTTTCTCAAATGTTGCTTTTTTTAAGTACCCCTGTTAATCTACTCCACCAAAGTTTTGACTTGTCCGGATCTAAATTAATGTCCGATAGTCAATTTACTGGTGTCTTGAAGGGTAGGATGCCTGGCCCCAAAATTTAAGGTACACGTCCCAGGGTTATGAAAGCTTAAGTCCCTGCCGCTGACCATATTTTATATTATGATATTCTTTGAATTTCTGATAACTAACCCACAGAAAAACGCTTTATTAATTTTAATACGATCTAATCCAATTATCATATACTGTATTAATCCAAGTATCTTTCTTCTGTTTTTTGTGCCCTCCAAAACACATCAATTTGTTTTGCACTGAAAATACTAAATTGTTGAGCTTATCGTATGGAATTATTACAAGCTATTCCTAAACTCTGTCCATATATAAATTTAAATCTGTAAATAAAAAAAAAGAGAAGAGAGCCAATAAGGGTTGCTTATTTTTTTTCTTTTTAACGCAAATGAAATTGACTCTTCAATTTTGTTTATTTTATTGAATGAAGCTGTAAAATCCATATCCACTACTCCAATAACCAAACAAAACTCAATAATTGACCGTTAATCCATTTATTCAAATAGATCTATAATCTTGGGGATTAAGTTGGATCATATATAAGTGATTTTACATTTAATTATTTGAATAGATTTGAGATCGGAGAGCATGACGCAGACGCCGGCGGCGGCAGAGGAGGGTGGTGTTGCGGTGGCCCCATGAATATGAATATTTCTGGTTCTTACTCATTGCAGCTTTATTGGGCTCTTCGCCTTATTATTATTATTATTATTATTATTATTATTATTATTATTATTATATGCTTACATCTGCCTGCTGTTCTTTTTTCTAACTTTCACTTTGATTATTTCTATATTTTGTAATCAGCGGTTAATTGAGATTTCTACACATAAAGAAGATTTAGTACAGTATGATCTATTATCTATATTGGAGAGAGATTTCAAAACAGATATATGCGTAGTAATTTTCCATTTTCACATTTTAAAATTGTTTTGAAATTATTATTTATTGTTGCCGATAATTTTGACACTATTTTTAAATTTTTGGAGAGATTGAGAGAGTTTAGATTAGCGGTAATGGTCGTAATTGCTATTGATTTATGTTGATGATTTTTATTTATTGCTGGTGACATGTACTTTTAAAACAGAATTAATTATATTAATCTAATTTGAGCATATTAATTAGAGTGTTATTTTCTTTATGACTAATATTTCTGAAATTCTAAGAATAATATCAATAAAATTTTTACTTTGGAATCGATGATATCAATGTTAAGTAAAAAGAGAAGAAGAACCTGAAAATGGAGAAATAAACTCCAGAGGAAGGGAATAATAATTATAGTAATATTTTTTTTTTGTAAAGAGAGCTTAATTGTAGGAGTTAGGATTTAAATCTCAAACCTCTACCATCCGTCTTTGATAAATGTACCACTTAAGCTATGTTCAATCGGTATAATTAATATAATTTTGTAGATATATATATTTCATTTTTTGTAAATTACTCTATATTTTAAACATAATAATAATAATAATAATAATAATAATAATAATAATAATAATCATATGAAAGTAGAAGAATACTTAATCAGTTCAAATTTTAATGTGTTTGATTTTAGAAAAAATAAATAGTGTAATGTGTTATAAAATGAGTAAATGTCTTATGGTAATGCGAGAAAAAGTTTTATTTCCTAAGTTTTGACTATGAAATAACTTTGACTAATCAAGAAAATAATTTATAAAGATTTGATGATCAGATGACTAAGAGTTGATTGAAACAAAACTTAGTAATTTGATAATGAATTTTTCAAAATAAAAAATTAACTTATAATGCATAAAAGCTGTTAGACTAGTAATTGTTTACACAATTTTGAATATCTTATTACTAGTAATGAAACAACTATGTATACTGGAGTAAGGATTACGTATCATTTCAAAAATCAAATAAAATATGCCGTCAAATTCAGAAAACATAATCTCACCGTATTAGAATACATAAAATATTTGTCACAAATGCAAAAAGAAAATAAAAAGAAAATAAAAATAAAATAACAATTTTCCAACCTAAATTCTGTAAATCCACCGCTATGAAAACTTCGCGTGCACAATAGCACCAATCAATTTTACTGGAATGATCTTGCATAACATAGATAGATATGAATAACTAAGTTGAAAGATCAACATATAATTATATTTGTCTAAAATAGATGAAGCCAACCAAACAATAAAAGTATCAAAGCCGTGTTGTGTATAGTACGCATGACTTTGATACTTTTATTGAAGAAGACGATCGCGTAGCGGAAACTCAAAAACTATATAGCAGCGACAACAATCAATGTAGTTTATTCTACCCAAAACTAAGACGACAAAAGTAAAAAAAAAAATCAAAATAGATTAGAACTAATTGGGGCAAAGGAATGCTCAAAATAGCATCTTCTTCCTCAGAGTTAAATCTTATTTTGAATTTTATTTAGATCAGTTATATATATATATATATAAATTCACTGCATATTTTTACTTTTTACTTTGATGCCTAGTACAACTTGTTTGGCCCGCTGATGAAAGCTGTGGAAAGTCTTTTTAGGGCATATCCACTAACTTGTGGGTTCTATGATAATGTGACACGTGAAATTAAAATCTATATTAATAATTTTATAGGCTGGCATTATATTTCATAAAACTATCATAAATAATAGATTCTTTATTTCAGGTTGGATTTGCATTTTTTCAAAATTAAATAATAAGAAAAAAAATTAATTATTAACGAAATGATCTCTTTTATAACTGATCAAAATTTAAATTTTAAATTAAGCATTAAAATGTTAATATATTTGATGACTTAGCTTTCTATTTTATTGATTGGAAAGAGTAGGTTAAATATCTATCGCAGTATTACTTTTTTGATTGATTATTTATTTTTATATATGTGTCAACAAAAATACAATAACTATTAGAGATGCACTTATTGGTGTATTCGGCAAACCTTATAGATGACTTGTAATACTCATTTCATCGTGTATCATTATTTATGCAAATTTAGCATTTTAAAGTTCGGTAATTAGTCCTGTAACCTAGAGATGAGTCAGAAGCTGTGATCGTAAAAATTACATGTTCGAGTCCGCATACGGATGGAGTGAAATGAGATTTTTCTTTGATATTATCGTAAGGTAAATGAAAAATTCCTGTAATTGTATATTTTTTTAGGTATATATTTTTTTATTTCTTTGTAATTATTTGTGCTCAACTGGAGATATGTTTATACAGTGGATTTTTATAGGAAAAGTTGTAATAAAGGCGCTGTTTGATAGATCAATCTCTCCTTGATTAGAGTTTTTTTGTATTAAAAGACCTAGAGAATATTTTCTTCAATGTTGTGTTGACTATGAAAAATAAAGAGTATATATATATATATATATATATATAGAGGTGGAAGTGGAAGTGGAAGTGGAATATTCTCTATTAATGAAATCCTTGTTTTTATTCACATGTGTTTAATTAGTTCCTTAATGGGAATTTACATATAATGAATGAAAAAGGCCTTCAAATGTGTATACAGTTGTAAAATAGGTGGAGATATTGGTAAATTTGATAGTTTGGAGTATGTTATTGTCATGCAGTTCACATGTAAAGTAATAATAAATAATTAAGTAAGGATTTTTTTAAGGTCATGTGCCGTTGTATGTTCACCCCATTTGATTCATGTGCAGCATGTATAGCAGTTGTTTTCAAATATATTATTTTCATGTTTTTTCTTTAAAAATTGAGAAAGATTTGATTTTAGAAAAAATTAGTTTTTAATTAATTAATACGAAGGATTAACATGTGTTGTTTAAAATCAAAATATATAATATTATTAAAAGTTTGTGATAGCATGACCAAATGGCCTATAATATTGTTATAAATATTATACATTTGTTCTTTGTATTAACAATTTGTTACTTTTTAGGCCTTTGTGATTTTTTAAAAAAATTTGTTTATTGGGTTTGGACTTATAATAATAATAATAAAAATTTATATCCACCCCATCTATATATAGACTCAAACCTATAATCTCTAAAATCATAATTTTAAAACTCAATCAATAAATCGAGCCTTTATTAATAATGAATCTCAATTGGAAGTATTATACATGCTTCGTACTAAAGAGATAAAAAGGTAGAAAAATTCGTATAATAAAATAATCAAATGAGTATAGTCAAATAGTCAAATCATCTATAACTTTCTCTTTCAAGTGGAAAGTGTGTTAGCTTATTGAGGGAGATTAAATATGCAACTTTAGAGATAATAGGTTTAAGTTATACGAAGAATTTTACTTTGAATTTTATTGCAAGTATAGTAAAATTTATTGAAAAATTAATTTTTAAGCTATTTTTAAATGAATTAATATTTTATATGAATTTTTAATAAGTAATTTTTTTTATTTTATATTGAGATATTCTATATGAATTTGTGAAATTGTGTGAAGAATTAGCTGAATTCTTGTGTACATGAGAGAAATGACCAAAAACTATTTTTGATATAAAGCAGTTGATTTGACCCCACCTCCTATGTGAGCGATGGGAAACATGTTTGGAACTTATTTTATTATTTTGTCATTTTAATTCTTTGCCCATGAGAATTAAGGGTTTGAGTTTTTTCATTTCATATACACGAATGTATGCAATCCTTTTCTCTTCCTATCTCTGTTTTTTTTTTGGGATATATACAAACATTTCTTATTACTGTCACCGAGTTCAAATTGACGTTGACGGTTTTTTAATCTTTAGAGTATCTGTCAAGTATCCTTTAAAGATAGTGTCTCAGTTTGTGTTTAGATCAGCTCAAAAATTCACTTAGCCGAACCTTGGTCGGCCAAAGTCATCTCTGCCAACAAAAGCTACTCAGCTGACTTCAACTCAGTCCAAAGGTGAAATTCTGCCAACACAAATTCTTTTTTTAAAAAAAATTATCTTATTGGTGATTCATTTTGTTCATAAATGAAATGACCATGATTAACATTAAAATTTCACTAACTTGCAATATATGGGAATAGAAGCAATAATATTATTATCAACTTGTTTAAATATTTTCAGTAAAAAAACTCGTTTTATTATTTTATAAATGGAAATTACATAATTTAAAAATTTCAATCTGCTAAGAAATTTGGTTCGATAATTAAAATAAAAAAAAATCAAACCGAATGAGAAAAAATCAACAAATTACTCTGGAAATGTAAACTACTTCAAACACTAAAACCTAATCATGATGACACAAAAGAAACATTTATATTCTAATATAATCTTAAGCCTACTTGTCTCCAATTTCAATTTTGATGCATCGGGTATATATTTTTATGTATTAATCAAGTTGTTTTCTTCATTATAAGTTTATAACTGTGTATCAATTCCATCAGTTATTGAATTTTGGTCAGCGGGAAAATAAGCTTTTAATTAGTAACACGTAATCAAATTGAAATGTTACGTACACCCATAAAATTGAACAATGTTCATATTAATTAAATCAGTCATTGTCATTTCAATAAAATCAACATAATTAATCATGATAGCTATGACTAATTAACACTACATTGATTGAATTTTTTAATTTTGTTATTGGTAAATATACAAAAACTACCCATAATTTTTTTTCATTTTTTCACACACATATATATTGTTTGATAAAAATCTTAAAATATCTAACAAATTTTATCAAAAAAATACTTGTAAAAAATTATCGAAAATATATCTGAAAAAAATTAAGGTAAAATTTCAAAATACACCTTGTGGCTTAACTAGTTTTAAAAAAAAAAGGTATGTGGCTTCAAAAGTTAGCAAATAAAAGACAAAAAAATCATCAGTTTGAAATTATGTCACGATAAAGGGTAATTATGTTTGTTTTGAACTGGAATTTTATATATTGGTTAATAAAAATACAATAAACTTCAACGATAATTTTTAAATTTTTTTGAAAAGTGTAAACATTTTTTAATTAAAAGGTGATGATAATTTTAAAAAAGCATACACTTCTTAAACTTATTTAAATGTTGAGCATAATTCATAAATAATATGGTTAAATTGTAAGAATTTTTAATTAATTAAAATATCATTGGTAATATCTGAAACCACAAACCTTGTTTTGAAATAAAAAATACTTTAAACCCTTTTTTAACACATGACGTGTTTTTTAATTTTACCAAAAAAAAAATCTATATGTTGTACACTTTCTCAAATTTGTATATTTAGTTAATTTTCAGTTCTTTATTGCTACTTTTTTTTTTTAACTTTGATTCAAATCTAGCATAAAGACCATGGTGTATTTTCTATAAAAAAAATTATTTATTCTCAACCAATAGGCTTTAACATTTGTCACACAGCACATAAAAATGTTCTCAGGTATTGTGAAATTTTGATCTAACTTGGAAGAAAATGTCAAAATGTAAAGAAAATTGATAATTTACGTAAGCAAAATAATAATCCTTAGAAGTTAATATCCCCACCATTTGTAGGCATATATTCTCCAATAAGCTCCATCTTTTTATTTATACTGTAATTAATTCATAACTCCAATGGCTAAGGCCGAATCCGAATTGTCGAACAACTTTTACTTTATAACTAACATAACTTACTGAAATTATACTGCTGGACAGAACTTCATGTTAACCCCTAACTTTTGGCCTCCCCAACATGGAGGCTTTTTATTATCTCCCTCCAATTTTGTAAATTACTGTTTATTTTTTCGGTCAACTTAAAAAATATGTCCTGTGGTTTTACTGGTTTTTAAAAAATGTATGTGAAATTGAAAGATTATTTTCCTAAACCAAAGAAGCCATGATCGATTCATCGAGAAAGAAAAACTGAAAACGGAAGCGTACCTTAATCATTTGAATGGATATCGATTATGTTAAGAACGAATGATCTTCCAGAAGAACCGAAGGGAAGCGTTGTATACGTAAACGTATCGATCGTTCGTCTGGGGACCAACCGCCTATTTATTGAAAACCGGATTGCAAATTTCTGTTTTGGCCCTTCAACAAAACAGAATTTACACAAACTTATTTTCGATCCGTTTCTTTACGATTTCCATCAATGATAAAAAAAAATACATATTTTGTTTACAAGAATATATTAATCAATTTCAACATTCTCATAATTCAACCTTATTATTTAAAAATTATAAGTTTTGAAGATTTTATTACTTTATTATGATTTCTAAAAGTTTATAACAATATTTTAGTTAAAAAAATATTTTCACTTTTTAAAAAATTTAAAATTTGGTATTAAATTTTTATTAATTAATCGGTAAATTTTAGATAATTATGAACAACATTACCCGTTATCTTGACAAATTTAATATTGAGAATTATTTATTACTAATTTTTTGAAACTACTATCCCTTTGGAAAAAAAATTTCACAAACTCCTTTTTAAAAACAGTGAAACCATAAAGTATATTTTGAAGTTTACCCTTAATTTTAAACTAATTGTAACACAATTTTTAGCTCCATTTGTGGACATCAACAAATAAAAATTGATAAATTAGGTAGACATAGCGTCCATGGGTATGTTTATAATGCAGTTTGGGTTTGAACTTAAAAACCGATTGAGATCCCTCTAATATAAATTCCTTGATTTACAATGGTTTTGTTAAATGAGATGGCTGGACGAGTTCCTACATCAAAGTTCAAGGAAAAAATGCTAATAAAGCTGAAATTTAATAAATCACTCTCTATCTCTCTCTCTCTCTCCCCCTCTCTCTTTTTTTTTTCTCTTTAGTCTTTTCATTTTAGTTATCAATTTGGATTAATGTTAATACATTTCTTACAATTTAAATTTCCTTTCAAAGTATTAATTAGGAGAATATGTATTGTTGAAATTATAAATTGATAATTAAGAAAGAAAAATTTTTTATATAAAAATGTGAAGGATAAATTAAACATTTTAATAATATAACAATGTTTTATTAATTTTGATGATTGCGTTGAATGAAATAAAAGAAGAGAGCGAAGTAAGTGTTTTTTTGTTATATAAGTTATGAATTAATGTGTTAATCATGATAAATATTTGAATAAGGTTTGGATATAGCTATGTGTATTATTTGGGTTACGTTAAGATATAGTTGTGTTATATTAGCTGTTATTCGAGTCCACACTCGGGTAGGGTGGGATAAGGTTGTCCTTTATTTTTATTGTAAGCCCATATGAGGAAAAAAATTAGATCATAGAAAACAATATTTAAGAAAATAATAGGCTTGTGAAAATTTCAGAGTAATTAATGTATTAGTCCATATAGTTTTACATTTTATACATATAAGTAGTTATTTGTACTTGTATTTTTAAACCAACTGTATGATTTCTAAGTTTTGATATATTTAACCCTTTAAATCTTTGATTGAAAACAATTGCCAAAACCAGCTAAATAATAGCAAAACTACAATTAAATATTAAGTTATTTCATTTTGTTGAATACATAATTTACCTTTTTAAAGTTTTATTATAAATGACCAACATTTGTATTGAAATGATTTTATTTGGATAATTACAGTTAAAGCTTTCTCACCCCATCATATAAATATTAATGTATATTTTAGAGTCGAACCAGAGTCTAATTCCACGTATTCAATCTGTATTGTCAACTGAACTACACCTTATAGATACGTACATTTTAAACTTTATTCTCCAAAACTTACAAAGTATCTTATTTACCAAATTACCTTTTAATATGGGTAAACTAAATCACATATATACTCTTTGCATCAATATTTTGTAAGTTAGAAAATAAAAGTAGACTAATTGGCCACATTTAAGAGTTTTTTTTTACATATTATGCCTTTTTTAAATAATTCTGGTGGTTTTCATGACGTTGAGGATCAAAACACTTGTCTATAGAGTGAAATGAGCTACACTCAATTCATAATATTGATCATATTTTATGACATAGTCTAATACATATAGATTTATATTTTTTTTCTTCACGTAATTGTTTGTAATAATATAGTTAATAGATTTATTTATTAATTGTGGTATAATGAAAGAAAATTTATCGGTGAATAATAGATTAGTTTATTAAAAAAATATATATTTTTTAAAATTTGAAATTTGAATTTCTAGTACAGTTTAGAGATAACATTAATAAGAAAATTCAGAAATATATTAGTGTTAAAGTTAATAGAACTTAGGGTATAAACTATGAATGTGTTACTAGAATATATGATAACGAAATTCAAGTGTTTGTCAGATCAGTCATGTGGCAATATCTTTTCCCGGGCCCTCCTCGATTAATTAATTATTATTGTACACCAAAAGTCGCTTTTATTACCAAAATGTCCTTCCTATTCTTGGTAAATCACGACCGTATGCTAGAGCATATTAAAATCTCACCGTACACGTGTAGAACAACAGACACCAAGAAAGTGCGCCAAATTCTCTTGGCTTTCAATAGGAAAGAGCTAGAGAAGCACCAAAAGCGTCTTTCTCTCTAATCCAATGGCTCTTGTTGTATCCTAGCATCTGTTACTCCATCTACGCCGTTAGTTACAAACTTTCAATTTCAACCGTCAGATTACTCCTTGTCTTCATCATACCGTTGACTTATACTATCAATAAGAAGTTCAAAAAATTGACGAGAGAAGGGATGCAAAGTTCATTCAGCTCCTCCGCTGTCAGAAAACGTAATTTTTTGCTAATTGAAGATTTCATGGTGATTGATTTTGAAAGTGACGCTGTTTCCGATTTTAGGCCTAAGAAATTGGCGCGGCAGTTGGATCTTACGGCGACTTGTAGCATCCGCAAATGTTGCTTTGTCTCACCATTCAAAATTGCAGTCTCCGCCGTCGCCACTGCGTCTAAAAACGCCCGTGCTGCAATGTCGACTCCCATCACAGCTGGGACGGATCCGTCGCCTGTCGTTTGGCTAGCGTAAGTTTATTACTTATGTTATTATTACTTTTGACTCCTTCAGATGGATGGCAAGCTTGGAATTATACTACAAGTCTAGAGAAAAACAGTAGATGAGTAGAGTGTCTGATTAAATCGTTCCTAGTCATTGTTGGGAGAACATTTAAATATATCGTCAATCACTTAAAAAAACTCGTACTGTGTTCAATCCTGCTTGTAGCATTAAATTACTGCTCTAGACATTCGTAGTCCATGTTTATCCATTATTATATGCAGCTGTGAGGCTTTTATTTCAAATTGAAATACTCTAGCTCTGCCTCTGAATGATACTAATCATATATCGAATATACATCAAGTAATGTCTTATATACATGTGTCTAAAGTTAATTTGATGCCTTCGCTTTTAACCTTTTACTTGATTCTGAGTATTGTTCTCTCTCATCAATGATCCGTCAGCTATTATAACTGTTGATGGCGAAACTTATATTTGTTCAGCAAGCTACAATCCCTGGACCAGAGGCCAGAAATAATGTTGAAACAAAGGATTGAACTCCTAAGAAAAGAAAGCAATGTAATTGCAAAAATTCGCGATGCTTGAAGATGTAAAGACTTCATTTCTCTTTTGCTTTCAATTTCAGTTTGAATTCTTTGGGCTTTGTTTCCCATTTTGTATATGCCATTGTGGAACTGTTGTCAGTAGGATGTCAAAATTGTTTTCTTGTTTACTCAAATTATAATTGAAATCGGTTGTTATAGTTATACAATAGACAAACTTTTCTTGAGTGCTATATGTTTCATCAAAATATTGGAATGTCAAAATGTTTAATGGTGGAACATAATGAGTTCCTCAAAGGCTTTACTATTCAGGTCCTAGTTGCTTCAATGAATTTTCTCTTAGTTTATACTTATATTCTCTGTTCCGATATTTTCTTATTTCGGATTTTTAAAAGCACGTGCAAAGTGGAACTTATTTAAAAAAAAAGAAAGCTTTTGTTTCAGGTACTGAGAGTGGTTTGCAGCTGGAGTTTACTGTAATGGTTGCAATTGCTGAAAATGAGGCTGCTAGGCAGGAATCTGTTGCACTTCCATTAGAGCCAATCCAAATGCTTTGAGACCTAAGATTGCTAACAGTACCAGTCCTGAAGGATATCTGGAGGCAAGGGTATGTATTTTCCTAAATGATGTCTAATATTTGATCATATCCCTAGTCTGATATTTGATTAAATGGTACTTGTCCCACAAATGTCACGATTCTCTGTTCTTCTCTTGTTCTCTTCCTTTAAGAATACATAAGAAAAATTGCAATAGGAACATGCCAAGGAAGCTCGAATTATTGGGAAGCACAACATAGATTGCCACTGCAAGAAATCAGGATGCCTCAAGAAGTACTGTGGGTGTTTCAAAGCCAATATTTTGTGTTATATGCGTGGACCGCAGAAATTTGAAAGGAACTGAAGAAAGAAAGTCAGCTGCTCACTCTGTCTTACTTTCAAACGAAGCTCTAAAGGAACTTTCGGGTTAGCATAACACAAAGAAATATACAGCCAGTTGCTCCTAAAAGTTTAGTTTACATTTCTAAGTAGTTACTACATGCTGTGGTGGATGCAAGTACTGTACTTTGATTTATTAACTTGTTTCCGTTTTCAAGTACTTTGATGCTGCGGTAAAAACATTTCCTTGTTTAACTTGTTGACTAATCAGCAGAAATGAACAAAGAACCTAAAGAAAATTCTATTATGGGCTTTAAATGTCTCACTATATGGGTTTTTTTTAAAAAAATTTTGGGGAACTCTTCATATACATTAGAATAGACATTCTATTTCAAGAATTCAATGTTACTTCTAATTCTAGTGATTCTGTATTAATTGGGATTCACTTTGTTATGGACCTAAGTAAGTATCAGTTAGCTTTAGTCGGGGAAGTCTTCTGTTTTTTCCTGTTAGGAGGGTAGACTTACTTTTGTTGAGAGAAAAACCTCATTTTATTCCTAATCTTTATCACAACATAAATAGTGCTGTCAACTAATTTTATGTTTCCGTGGTTAATATTGCTACAAGTAATGTGGCTTACTTCTATGTAGGAATTAATACCGTCACTGGAGAATGCCATGAACAAGAGATTATGTTTACAGAAGATAGACTGCCAAACGGGCAAGCAAACTAAATGCAGATGTTGATCTATCTTGTCATATTAGGTACTTAACTTACACTACCTTACTAACGTATTTTATCCTCTAGAGTTCTGCAGAATCTGTTGGATTAATAATCTAGAACCTTGACGTACTTAACTAAAAAAAATTAAGGTCATTTGATGTTCTTTAAAAGATTATAACTAGAAGAAATTGCACAATGATGAAAAGAAAGCATTGCTCTTTTCATAAAACACTATTTGATGATTTGAGAAGATGGTAAATAATATATATGATTCAAATCGATACAATGGAAATAAACAAAATGATTCAACCTCATAAACACATTTGGATTGAAGGGGCCTCTTTTTTGAAACCACCACAGCTGCAATAGCATGTCAAAACAGCAGCGGATAAGTGGCTTCAAATGGATTGAAGGGGGCACTGTTCAATCTGCAACTATTATAAGGAAACTTACCCTCATTAAAAGTAGAAGATTCAAATGTCAATTGGAATTCAATTTTCTATGAGATGGCATGCATTAGTTGAGACGATTTACAAGACTATTGCAAGAAAAAGGCTACTTGATTCGTGTTCCCCACTTTAGGTTCATACAAGCAGTTACTATACAAAGGACTAACCAATTTTGTCAGAGGAATTTACCTTTGCTCCAAAATCTATGTCAGAGAGGCTTTCATCATCAAATCTTTTTCCTGTTTTTGATTCACTTAACAATATCTCCTTCCTAATTATAGTTAATATTGGACCCACACTACTACAAAAAGGCATCACTTGAAAAATAGGAATCACTAAGCTCCCTCTCCAATCTTTGGACCTCAGCAGCCAAAGCTTCCGTTAGAGCTGTCCGAATACACCACCAAAAACACATTCAATTCGTTATTATTAGCCAAATTTGTAGGCTTAATTTCTTAGTGCTACAAAAATTAAAAAAGAAGCAAAGGAATTGAATGTCCATACCATATCCATCTTGTTCCTGTTGCTCCATGGCTTCGATACAAGACTTCAGTTCATTATTCTCATTTCTAAGCAAACTAGAAACTCTCTGCATTAAATATAAAAACAGATATAAACACATCAAACCACATATATTTGTATATTCATTCTTAGATTTAAAAAAAAGGAAAAAAAGAAAGAAAACCTGTAATTGAGTAAGACTGGCAGAGAGCGTATCAGCTTCTGTCTGCAAAGTTTGAGCCTTTTGTTCTAATTCTGGAATTTCAACATCTTGTTCATTCTTCTCAATTTCTAATTTCCTCTTTTTGTTCTTGCAACTAGACTCAGTGGGGGTTGTCTTTTTCAATCTGCAAATAACAAACTCAGTTTTGAATTGAGGGAGACAATATTCATTCATTATCCACCCACTATTCTCTTTTGTTCCTTTTCCTCTGAAACTGAACCTTTTCTTCACAGATTCAGTATTGACAGGCTTCTCGTTCACAATCAATTCAACAGGAATTCTGACCCCTGAATCTTCCCCATGCCAAGAACCGCCATTTCCTTGTACGGATCTCTGAATTCTTGATTTTTTCTTCGTCAATTGAGTGAAACAGTAAAACTCATCTTGGGGCAGATTGGATTTGAAGAAATTCGCTGAAAAATCTGCTATAAATGTATGCCGGAATAGAGATCGCAGAAGGGGATAAGAGAGGATTCGAGAAGAGAGAGAGTGCCTGACAATTTCTTGAAAAGAAAATAAGATATCAGTTCATGATCAGTGGGATGGAACCCAACAACAGAATTAGGGTTGAATTACGCCATTGTTAATCAGTGAAGAAAGAAAGAACGAAAGGAAGAAAGGAAGAAAAGTGGCGGCTAGATAGAGATTAGAAACTAATATTGCCGTTGAAAGGAGCGCCCTAGGGACTGACATTTGGAAACAAAATTAGCCGTTGAAAGGAGCGTCCTTTGGCCTTGAGTAATTTTAATAATTTTTTTTGATGAGATAATTTTAAAAATTAAGTGAAAACGCGTCTTTTGCTTCTTAATTTTTTCAAAAATAAAATACTTATTTCAATAAATATAGAAGAAGAAAAGAAGATGCGAACTCTGCTTAAGACGCCGCCGCCACTGCCATCTATTCTTGTGTTCTTCAGTTAGGTTAGTTTTCTAATTTATTAGTTCTTATTACGTTGTATTGATTTATTATGATTTGTAATTAACTTGAGTTGAGTTCAAAATTAAATTTGCATTAGAAACCGATTAGGGTGTCAACGCCTGAAATTAATTTCTAATCAAATTAAGTGTTTGTCTTCTGCTGTCTTTTGCATACGCTTTTAAAATGTTTATCTGAGAATTTTAATTTGATGCTATAGCCCGTCAAGTGTTTGATAAATTGCCGCAGTGAGTTGTGTCTGACGAAATGGAGCAGATATAGTTGAAATTTGTATTCACATGCTAAATTTTCTTCCTTTTAGGTGCTGCATTGCCTCCAACTAAATTCCCTCTTTCGTGGGGAAGTACTGGAGATCAATGGTGGTATGCTTCCCCTATTGATTAGTTCTAATTTTTCCACCATTTTCTACAATCAGAGAATATCTGAATTTGTTTGGTCTGATGAAGAATACAAATCAGCTTATGATGTCTAATTGAAAGCTCTTCGAAGACCCATTTGAGCTAGAGGATGTAGTGGTTATCTAAACGATGCACATTACATGGATAATTAGAATAAATTAGAAAATTTACGATGAGATGTTGAGTTTTGTTAGGTTTCATATTTGAATATATTGTTGTTGTGAGCTGGCGACCTTTTTTGTGACACGAAAGATAAGCGGGTCGGAGAATTGATCCTTGATTTAGAGGCGTGATGGAAAGGTGGATTGATAAAATTGATGTTGAAGTTGATGTTTAATCCAATTAAATGTTAAGAGATACGAGACCCAAAATCCCGTATTTTAAGATAGAGTCGCCACCCGGTTTAGCTCTACCGAAAATTTGGGTACGATATTCCCACTGGGTAGTTAGACCGTATCTTAAAACACAGATTCCAAGCTCGGATGATGTTGCTTACTTTTCATTTATTAAATCAAACCATTTACATTTTAATAAATGTGACTTTAGTTCTTATGCGATTTAAATCCTCCTGATTAGAGTTTTCGGTTATAATATCCATACATCACATAACGCGACATGCAGAAAACAATAAATAAAACAGATAAATTAATTATTACATGGCTTTACAAATGCCTATACATTTTTCAAATGCGGGAAAAGTAAAAGAACGAATAAATAAGGCAAATAAAGAGAGACCGAAATCGGGTCTCAATCGGGCTTACCAATCCCGAAACAACTCCTAAAACAACAAACCACGAACGAACAATCACAAATAACACACAAATAAACATAGGGCAGAAAAGAATTCAAAACAAATCTTTTGGGTAATCTAAGCAACCTAATAATTAATTAAATAAATAAAACCTAAAATTAATTAAGAAAATTACAGAATATTTTTGGGATTTTATGTGTCGGTAAAAAGGTTTATTAAAGATTTATTTAGTGAAAAACCCAATTTATGCCATTAAATGGAGATTTAACCAATTAAATAATTTATAAATTATAAAAACAGATCAAAAATATGTATTAATCAATTCCAGATTATGTGAGATTTTTTCAGAAATTTTTCGGTGAACATCGGGGTAAAAAACGAAATAAAATGGCAAAACATGGCCAAAAACACAAAACATGGACCTTTTGGCATTTTTGCCAGTCCAAACGCTGGGACGAGCATGTGAAACGTTGCCGTTGCAGCATTAACGCATCGCCGGAGCGTTTGGGATGTCCACCGGAGCATTTGGACCGGAAAAATGCCAAACGGACCAAAATCGGTATATTTACACCAAAAAACTCAAGATTACCGAAATTTTAAGCCGATCGCCACGATATTTCAGTAGATTTGGATTTAAAATGATGAAATAACTTTGATTTCTCGACTCTGGTGTTGGTCCATGTGAGGGTCTTTATAAGGGTAGAGGGGGTGAATGACCTTTTTTCGCGGAATAAACAGACTTTAACAAGTCTTAGTGTAGCGTGTTTGATTATGATCCGGATGATGCATCCGGATAATGCAAGTATGATAGTATAATGCAATAAGTAAAGAGAAGAAAATCAAACATAGTGATTTTATAATGGGTGGGCCCCGCCTACGTCCAGTCCCGAAGTTTCCTTCCTCCGAGCTTATCCACTAGTGGATTTCTTTCCAACTGGCAGGAATCAAGCCTTACAATTTATCTCCGGATGGTAGCCCTTCCGGATGTAGGATATACCACTAGAAGCACCAACTCCTAGCTGAGTCCTTTAGTCTTTAGCAGGATATACCACTTAGACTTCTACCCCGAATCTAAGCTGAGTCCTACAGGGAGATCCCACTTAAAGCACCAACTTTAAGTTGTATCCCAATCTCACAACTCACCCAAGTTGGAGATCCTTACACTCTTGTTTTCACAAAGGTTTTGGTTTTGGATTTCCTTAAGTTTATAACTCACTTAGGAATCCTTACAACAAATTTGGAATTGTTTGATTCTTGGAGGGATTGTGATTACTGATTGCTTGAGCAAATGTTCTTGTGAATAGCTTTTTCAAATCAACCAACCCACCTTCTCCTTTGGTGAAGCTTCACTTTTATAGGCTTCTATCATAAATGTAGCCGTTGTGGGTTGTTGAGCTTGTATTAAATCTTCACCCTTGATCAGGTTGTATGTGGCACATCCAGAGCCGTTGATCAATCCGTTAGACTTACTTTTGACCCATTTGAATCCTATGGATTGAGGCTGAAAAGTTGTCAGTGATCGTTTTCCTTGGCTTTTTGTGATGCACCAACTTTTAGCCAGTGGTCCAATCCGTGTGGTCCACGCGCCTTTGTCATTGGTCTAGGTTAAAAAGTTTGTTACCTTTTTCTCTTTCAAATGTCAGCTTTTTTGTCCTTTTCTGAAAAGTTATTAGCTGTTATTTTTGTCCTTATGTTGGGAAAGGGTATTTGATGACAGCTAAGACCAATTGGAGGGAAGGGAATTGTTTTGAAATCATTCCCTTTGTCTTGAATGAAATCTTCCGGATATCTTCAGATTTATCCAATCTGGATGTAGCTTCAATCAGTTTGTCTTGCGGATGCTGTTCTAGGAAAGTTAGCAGTTTGTTTCCTTTCCAAACTCTAACTGGATGCTAATCCACTTATGCATAGGTAATAATCTTTGACTTGAGTGCTTTGTCTTTGATTTGATGGTTCCTAACTTATCCGAATATTAATACCTAAGTCTTTTTGTACTTAGGTCCTGTTGCTTTTAATTGTCCGGATTAAGTTATACTTAGGTTTTGTTTACTTCAAACCTGATCTGGATTATCTGTGTTTCGGATCATTGTTTCCCAACAATCTCCCCTATTTAATGGAAACAAAAACCTAAGTCAACTAAGCATGATGAAAAGGGGTTTATGATCTAAGTATGATTCTTGATTCTTAGTCATTTACAATTACTCCCCCATAATTCTAGCATCCTAACTCCCCCAACATTTTTCAATTCTAGCTTCTAAGTCTGTTGTAGTACAATTACAGATTGTACTTTAGAAGCAATTTTTGACAATTAGATGTTTCACTATATATACTTCTGCTGTTAATAATAGTTAACATCAATGAAGTTCCGGATTACATAATACAGAGATATATAATAGTGAATCTAGCTATTACAAATTTTTTTACAAGAATGATAGCTAGTCTAATTCCCTCCGGATGGTCCTCCTTCGTTTTCCTTACCCTTGCCTGATCTAGCTCTTTGTTGACTTTCCTGGCTTTTCTCCACCATTTTGTTTTTAGCTTGGGGATCGATTACCATATAGGTTATGTTATCCCAGGCTGCTTACCATGTGTTGGAGTAAATGGTGTAGTCAGCATTACGTTTGGTCCGTTCAACAATTATTCGGTCAACTATTGGAGGAGTAAGATAGTAGGGCTGGATGGTCTTCTTCAATTGATCATATGACTATTTGATAGACGGATGTATGCACAAGACAAACTCCTGATCCTTTTTGTCAAAATAAGGGAAGTGGACCTTAAGAAGAGTTGTCATTCCCTTTTGACCAAAGAAGCTTGAGTCTCCAATGGCTTGAACTAAGTTGTGGAAGACGGGAAGGAGCTGACTTTCAGGAATTGCAGGAGAGGAAGAAGATCCGGATATAGAAAGCTTGTTTAGTCCGATTTGGAGGAGAGCAATTTCTTCACCAATTCCTCTCCGGATATTATGTATTGATTCTGTTTGGAGAGTTATTTTCTTTGTGACGGAAGCTTTCCAATCAGTTATGATCTTTTCCAGTCCTGCCAAACGGCTTCCCATCTCATTGCCCATGTCATCCAATATCTTATTCTGGACTTTGGAAAGTGTTTTCTTAATAAAATTTACCAGCATCTCCTGGAAGACTTGCCGATCTATTCCAAGATCAGTGATGGTAGGCTTGAGGTCCTTTTCAGCCATGAATTTTGACAAGTTTTCAAACTTAGAATCCATATATGCTTTAAGTTCGGCAGATAGCTCCGAGGATGAGGAGGTAATCTTGTCTAGTACGGTTCCACAATTATTTAAAGCCAATGTATTGGCTTGATCAGTAGTTCGGTTGGCTGTTTTAATGTCATCCTTAAGCTCAGAGATTATTGGATTTATTTCAGATAAGGAGGCTTCAGCAATTGCTCCGGGTGGAGGAAAAGCGCTCACTTTCTCCTCAATGTTCTTAAGACTCCCCTTTATTTCGCCCAGTTCCTGCTTCAAGTCTGGACCAAAAGCTTGCCTTAGCAGTTCTTGCTCAACTGACCTTAGATGTTGGCATATGGTCCGGAGACTTTGTTTGATATATCCCTCCTGATTTTCCTCAAGGGCAGCCTCTTGGACCTTTGCTTCCTTTGTATTTACTCCTGGTAGTTTGATTGGACCAGTGGCAGGGGGAAACCTTTCTTCAGAAGAGCTGGAACTGTCATCTCCGGATGAGCCGGAAGAGCCACTACTATCTTCTTCTTCTTCTCCAAAATTTTCATCCCTCTGTTCTTCCAACCTTTCCTCCGGACTAGCCTCGCCCTTAGAGTCCACTCTGAAAGTGTGCCCTTCAGATCCCAGACCAAGTCCCTCCTCCGAAATGATATTATCCGGGTTAGGCAGTTATTCCTTAGACACATTTTTGGGTGTAGTGTCTAAGTTGTCCTCATTGATAGCTGATGTGTCATCACCACCAGAAGTGTTAGTAGAAACATCAAAAGAGACAGTGTTAGGGATTACCTCATTAATTGGCGTTGGGATATGAATGTTTGAATCTTCATTTCTCACTGTAGTAGCTTCCACCTCAACCTCCGGAGGACAGGAAATGTCCTCTGTCACCCCTATAAATGCCTTTTTAGGACTTTTAATACCTCCCCCAGGATTGTTGGAAATGTCCTCAACACCCTCTACAATTGCCTTTACAGGACTTAGTTCAGCTTCCGGATTTAGCAGGTTCTCCGAAAGAGGTTCTGAGAGAGCTTGGAAGTTAAATAAGCCGGATTTCGAAATTTCAGTTAGTTCAGCTAGGGCAATTTGGTCTACTAGAATGGGTGTAGTAGAAGATCCTCTGGGTATTTCTATGGTCGGGTTATTTATCCGATAATTGTCTGCAACGGATGCCATCATTTCCTCATACTGAGGATCTTCCGGAAGAATGTCTTTGTTTGATCCGGGCACCTGCTTCCCTTTACTAATCTTGGCCTTACCCAATTCTTCCAGTGCTACCCTCTTGGCAGCTTCCTCATCAATAATTATTCCAGCAAGCTTCTTAGCCATCTTCTTGTGATGCTTTTGAGCCTTTACTGCCTTATCAAATGTACACCCCTTCCGGGTAAATTGCTTTCTTGGCATTGGAGCCTCATCTTCTGTTTCCTCCTCATCAGACCCATGCTAATCTATTAGCATGTCTGTTATTTTTCTTTTCTATCCCTTCTGATAACCTTTTCTAATCGTAGCAGCAGCTACTGCGATTATCTCCCTTGCTTCCGGATCACAAACTGGTCTCCTCAACTTATCAGCTATTTTGATCAGCCTTCCCCTTGACTTTGGCTTTTCTGGGCTTTAACTCATCAATTGGGTTAGAGTTTTACTGTCTTCAACATCTTCAACTAGAACAAGAGCCAGTTGCTTAACTACCTTTTTTTTAATAGTCCGGGCCCATTTTGGAACCAGAGCTTCTGTCGAATTTGCTGGTTTTCTGGCCTTGTTCTTCTTCTCTTCCTTTTGTCGTGGGGCCTTGGCCTCATCCCACTCCTTATTGAATCTCAAGTTCAAAAAGTTCTTCTGCAGAATTGCCTTGCTATTTATGCCCTGAAATTTGGTGAAATCTACCTCATTTGCTTGAAGGATCCGGGTGATAAGAGCCCCATGGGAATTCCTATGGTGTTTAAGATAGTGGATAATGAGTACTGGAATGTTGACTTCTCTTGATTCTGCCCAAGGCTGAAGTACAGAGTGTTAAAAGCAGGACACTGTTGTTAGAGATCCCTTCCGGATGAGTACTAACTTGGTAAGCATATATTGTAGAATTCTTGGTCCCTGTGGCCAATAGGTGGAGAATTTATCTCCAAAATACCTTTCTGGAAGCCATAACTCCGACTGATACTTCACCTTCAACTCATCACCATCCACTCGCATCTGAACTCCACTATTCTTCATGTGGAGATATTCTTCGAAGCAATTTGGTGTTATTGTGATTTCCTTGTTCTGAACCTTAGTTTGCAGTGCATCAAACTTCTTGTGGGTATGGAGGTTGTCATAGAATTCGTTCACCAACTCCGGATAAGTTGGGCAGTTGATCTGGAGGAATTCTTTCAAATGTTGATCCTCAATCAATTTGGAGAAGGGGTCTATTTTGAATAGGAATTTGTTGCCCAAATAGTCAGTGGGTACGACTGAATCGTTGTTTTTGAGTTTAAGGGGTTTGAAGTCTTCATCTTTCAAATCGAATTCTGTAAAGATGTTATGGGTTGGAAGCATCATGGGACCAGCTTCTGTCATGATTGCTGCCATTTTAGAGAGTATGAAGAAATTAGGGTTCTGGGTTTTTAAAGAAGGGGTCTATTTTGAATAGGAATTTGTCGCCCAAATAGTCAGTGGGTACGACTGAATCGTTGTTTTTGAGTTTAAGGGGTTTGAAGTCTTCATCTTTCAAATCGAATTCTGTAAAGATGTTATGGGTTGGAAGCATCATGGGACCAGCTTCTGTCATGATTGCTGCCATTTTAGAGAGTATGAAGAAATTAGGGTTCTGGGTTTTTAAATTTGTAGAGTAACAGTACTTAGTTGCTCGCGTAGAGAAGAAGGGTTATTTTGGGGGGTTTATATAGATTTTTCTAAGTGAGGGTATTTTGGTAATCCGAATGCCGGTAATTTGGCTGGATTGATGACATGGCAATCGAAATTTTAGGAGAGAGGTAAATTCTGTTTAATTGTAGAATGGGAATGATTTGTTTAAATGATAACTGTTGAATTTACCGCGCATGTAACAACCAATAAAAGTTTGAAATTCAAAAAGTAACTGTTACCTTTATGCGCTTTTACTGCCATTTGTTATTCTTGTCTGCTGATGCGGCACTCTCTTATCCGGAATTGATTTTTCTTCAAAGCCTCTTCTCTTCTGGATAAACTATCTTGCCAAGGATCCAAATTAATCTTGGACTATCTTCTGGATTAGCTTCAAATTGGATTAGACATACCAATTGATTCCCTTAGCTTCCTAAATTGATCTTTACTCAGTGGCTTAGTAAAGATGTCTGCTGACTGCTCATTGGTTGGAATGTATACCAAGGCAACATCCTTCTTCATCACATGATCCCGGATGAAGTGATGCCTTATGTTTACATGCTTTATCCTGCTATGTAGTACTGGATTCTTTGACACATCAATAGCACTTTTGTCATCACACATAACATCCACACATCCGAATTGAACTCCATAACCTTCTAGTTAATGCTTCATTCAAAGGAGTTGAGCCACACAACTTCCAGCTGCCATATATTCTGCTTCCATAGTGGATAAGGCAGCTGAAGTTTGCTTCTTGCTATACCATGATACTAAGCAATCTCTAAGGAAATGGCAACCCCCAGATGTACTCTTTCTTTCAAGAGTATCTCTACCATAATCAGCATCAGTGAACCCTTGGAGTGTGAAATCTCCATTACTAGGATACCATAATCCAACTTCAGCGGTTCCTAGGAGATATATGAGGATCCTCTTTACTGCATTAAGATGAGAATCCTTAGGATTGGCTTGATACCTTGCACAGTAGCAAACTGTATAGTTTATGTCAGGCCTGCTAGCTGTCAATTACAAGAGTGAGCCAATTATCCCTCTATAGAGCTTCTGATCAACATCTTCTCCTTCATAATCCTTGGATAGGACTGTATCTGATCCTATTAGAGTGGACATAGGCTTGCTCTTGTCCATTTTAAACTTCTTCAAGATCTCCTTGGTGTAATTTGATTGGTTAATGAAAATTCCATCTGGACTTTGCTTGATTTGTAAACCAAGGAAGAAATTGAGTTCTCCCATCATGGACATCTCAAATTCCTTCTACATTTGAAAGCTGAATTCCCCACACATCTTTTCATTAGTGGCTCCAAATATGATATCCTCCATATAAATTTGGACTAGAATAATATCATTCTTCTTCTTCTTGATGAAAAGTGTTATATCTGCTTTTCTCTCTGATATATCCCTTGGATATGAGAAATGTAGTAAGTCTTTCATACCAAGCTCTTGGTGCTTACTTTAGTCCATAGAGAGCTTTCTTCAGTTTGTAGACATGATCCGAATGCTTAGGGTCTTCAAATCCAGGTGGCTACTTTACATATACTTCTTCCTGGATGACTCCATTGAGAAATGCACTTTTGACATCCATTTGGAACAGTGTGAATCCCATGAATGATGCAAAAGCATATAGAATGTGAATTGACTCCAGTCTTGCTACAGGGGCAAAGGTTTCTTCAAAGTCAATTCCTTCTTGTTGATTGTCACCTTGGGCAACCAATCTTGCTTTGTTTCTCATCACTACTCCGGATTCATCTAGCTTGTTCCGGAATACCCATTTGGTGCCAATAATTGACTTTTCCTTTGGAGGTGCCACTAGATCCTATACATCATTCCTGGTGAATTGATCTAGTTCTTCCTACATTGCCATCATCCAGCTTTCATCTCCTTTAGCATCTTGAAATTTCTTTGGCTCAATGAGAGACACAAAAGCAGCATGTCTCATCATCTTGTTGAGCTGAGCTCTGGTTCTTACTGGATTCTGAACATCATCCAGAATATTATCTATAGAATGATCTCCGTGAGTCCGAATTTCCCTTTGTAATCCTTCATATTGGATTGGAGCTTGTTCCACTTCAGCCTCAGCTTCTTCTTTTTGACCTTCATTAAAATGAATCTCTTGTGGGTTGGGATTAACTTGTTGTACTTCCGGATCAAGGGATATTCCTTCGTATTCCTCTTTGTACTTCTTAATTTGGAATGAATTAGGAAATTCTACTTCCTTCTTTTCTTCAGAGTCTTCAGATTCTAGAACTGGATCTTCCGGAATGGTACTTTTCTTACTATCATAGATTGAGCAGCCTCCGGAATCAAATGTGACTTTTCTTCCTTTATCACAGAGTTGGGCCACACTTAGCAATTTGAACCTCAGTCCATCAACCAGTGAGACATCTTGTATCTTTAATTCAGATCTAATGGTTCCATGACCAATGATCTGTACCTTTTGATTGTCTCCAAAGCTTACTTTGCCTCCTTTCTTCTGGATTAATGTGATGAAGGCTTTCTCATCACCTGTCATGTGCCTTGAGCATCCACTAATATACTAGGTGTGTTGATCTACTGTGGATCTAAGGCATACCTTAGTGTTTGCTGTTTTTGATTCTGATTCTTCAATTTGCATTGTGTCTTGCTTAGAGACATTCTTTCCGGATTGTTCTGCTTCCGGATCAGTCAGTGCTATGAGTGCACAGTTGGCAGTCTCTTCTACTTCTTCTGTCGAAGATGAGCAGCTACTTTCCTCACTATTGCTCCATGTAGCCACCATTGCCTTCTTTTTGAACTTCTTGGTTTTCTTAAGCTTGGGGCATTTTGTCTTTAAAAGACCTTTCTCCCCACATTCAAAATAGGTAGCTTCTTTCTCCGGATCCTTCTTTTCTTCCGGATTCTTTCTGGACCTGTCTCTTCTAGAAGTGCCTTCCCTTGGTCTTTGGGATTCATATTTTCTGGACTTCCTTCTTTCTTTCTTTTGTAGGAACCTATTGAGAGTTAACAAAGCTAGTTGCTCCTTGGTACTTTGAGGTTCTTTGACTGGTTCTTCTTCCCCAGATGAAGTTGATCCGTTGGATTCTGCCTAAAGTGCAATGCCTTTCTTCTTCTCCTCAGGCTTCTTTTCTTGTTGGCTGTATCTCTCCAAGGATAACTCTTGGATTAATAGCTTAACAATGAGCTCATTATAACTATAGAAATTTAAGTCATGAGCTTCCTCAATGGCAGTCTTCTTGTTATCCCATTCCTTGGTGAGACTCCGGAGCACCTTCTTTACCATCTCTACTTCAGAAATTTCTTTTCTGAGCCTCTTCCTCTCATTTTCTAGATTGGTATATCTAGTGTTCATGCTACTGATTGATTCTTTTGGCTCCATTTTTAAGGTTTCAAGATTTTGCTAGAGTAGATCAAGCTTGGCTTCTCTTACTTTGTTAGTTCCTTCATAGGTTACCTCCAGCTTTTCCAAAATTTCCTTTGCAGTCTCACATCCAGATATCCTGTTAAATTCAGCTACACTAAGGGCACAATGGAGCATGTTAATAGCATTTGCATTTTCATGCAACTTTTTAAAATCATTCTCATCCCATATACTTGATGTCTTTTGAGTAGTCATACCCTCTACTTCATAAGTAGGCTCATATGGGCTATCTTTAATAACTAACCATGCTTGCATGCTTTGTGATTGGATGAAGTTCTTCATCCGATTTTTCCAGAACGTGTAGTGTTCACCGGTGAAGAGTGGAGGACGGGTAATAGCCATACCCTCCGGAAGAAGCTGTGAGTTTTGGAAACTCATTTTGATTCTTGGATCAAAATATATAGACCCTTTGCTTGAGATTGTTAGATCTCTAGTTTGAACACTTGCTCTGATACCACTTGTTGGTCCCAGTGAGGGTCTTTATAGGGCCAGAGGGGGTGAATGACCCTTTTTCGCGGAATAAACAAACTTTAACAAGTCTTAGTGTAATGTGTTTGATTATGATCCGGATGATGGATCCGGATAATGCAAGTATGATAATATAATGCAATAAGTAAAGAGAAGAAAATCAAACACAATGATTTTATACTAGTTCGGCCCCGCCTACGTCCAATTCTCGGAATTTCCTTCCTCCGAGCTTATCCACTAGTGGATTCCTTTCCAGCTAGCAGGAATCAAGCCTTACAATTTGTCTCCGGATGGTACCCCCTTTTGGATGTAGGATATACCACTAGAAGCACCAACTTATAGCGGAGCCCTTTAATCTTTAGCAGGATATACCACTTAGACTTCTACCCCGAATCTAAGCTGGGTCCTACAGGGAGATCCCACTCAAAGTACCAACTTTAAGTTGTATTCTAATCTCACAACTCACCCAAGTTGGAGATCCTTACACTCTTGTTTTCACAAAGGTTTTGGTTTTGGATTTCGTTAAGTTTATAGCTCACTAAGGAATCCTTATAATAAATTTGGAATTGTTTGATTCTTGGAGGGATTATGATTACTGATTGCTTAAGCAAATGTTCTTGTGAATAGCTTTTTCAAATCAACCAGCCCACCTTCTCATTTGGTAAACCTTCGCTTTTATAGGCTTCTATCATAAATGTAGCTGTTGTGGGTTGTTGAGCTTGTATTAAATCTTCACCCTTGATCAGGTTATATGTAGCACATCCATAGCCGTTGATCAATCCGTTAGACTTACTTTTGACCCTTTTGAATCCTAGGGATTGAGACTGAAAAGTTGTCAGTGATCGTTTTCCTTGACTTTTTGTGATGCACTAACTTTTAGCCAGTGGTCCATTCCGTGTGCTCCACGCACCTTTGTCATTGGTCTAGGTTAAAAAGGTTGTTACCTTTTTCTCTTTCTAATGTCAGCTTTTCTGTCCTTTTCTGAAAAGTTATTAGTTGTTATTTCTGTCCTTATCTTGGGAAAGGGTATTTGATGACAGCTAAGACCAATTGGAGGGAAGGGAATTATATTGAAATCATTCCTTTTGTCTTGAATGAAATCTTCCGGATATCTTCAGATTTATCCAATCCGGATGTAGCTTCAATCAGTCTGTCTTCCAGATGTTGTTCTAGGAAAGTTAGCAGTTTGTTTCCTTTCCAAACTCTAACCGAATGCTAATCCACTTATGCTTAGGTAATAGTCTTTGACTTGGGTGCTTTGTCTTTAATTTGATGATTCCTAACTTATCTAGATATTATTACTTAAGTCTTTTTGTACTTAGGTCTTGTTGCTTTTAATTGACCGGATTAAGTTATACTTAGGTTTTGTTTACTTCAAACTTGATCCGGATTATCGGTGTTCCGGATCATTGTTTCCCATCATCTGGGACAAAAAGGAACCCACAAACACCGGGAATGGTATTTGCAAAAATACTGAAAGAAAACGGGTAAAAGACACCAAGAACAACCAAGAGCAACAAAATAATTAAATAAATAATTAAAAGAGATTGGAACTCAGTTTTGTTACCTCTAGGCCGTGAATCCACGTTTTGAGACTCGAACCGGACATTTGTCAAGCTTTGTGACGAAATCCGATGAAAAAGTGACAAAAAAGGCGACGAACTTAGTGACGGATTTTAGTGATTTTTGTGAGAAAAAGTCTCTAAATCATATTTAAGCTCGTTTTAACCTATAATTTCTACTTGATTTTAAAGATTAGACTAAAAGATTAAGCCTAATAACACTTAGGAACCCGAATTAATCAAGTTTCCCCAGTTTTATGAAGCTTTCTCTCTGTAAGCCTTAAGAACCCTAAATGTGAAATTCAAGCTTTTAATTTTGCAAAAGTCCTAAATTAGATGATTGGATTGGTTTATATAGGCAATTCTCACTCTAAACAACTCAAATAGTCCCTAGAAAACATAGATTTTTCGGAAAACCAAGTTTATCTCGACTTAGAGAGAGAAAACAATGAACTGGCGACAAACCCGGGAGCCCATGCAGCGTTTCAAACCCAAATGCTACACCTGCCGCGTTTATCCGCGCCAGAGCGCGGTGAAACTCCCCAGGTGCACGGCGAGACGCCGCAACACACGGTGAAATGTGTATGAGGGCGCATCTCGTCGTGCCTAAGGGGCATTTGGCGACGTGGCCACATTGTGGCCTCGTACGCCGAGATGCAAGAGAGCGCGACTCATCGCGCCACCAGAGCGTCTCACCGCTCGGGCGCCGGCAAGGGGTAGACTATTTATTTATTTATTGATATTTATTTATATTTTTATATTAATTATCCAATTAAGGAAAACGATGCGATTAAAGTCCCAATCTCATCACGAAAATACTTGCCAAACTCGATTCAACTCCGAAAGAATAGAACAACAATAGGCCCATAAATAGGTTAGAACAAAACGTCATCATCATTTTACGGGTCACCGAAAAGCCCGTGCTCGCAGGCTGCCCCTCATGAGATTATCATTTAACGGGTTAAATGTGATTTACTAAAAGAGCAAGGGATATGAGGTTATACCTGAGACAATGGAACCTCAAGTCGGTTGTCTACGGACTATCATGGGACGCATCATCAACGGACTTATCGGAGGTAGAGAATTCTTTGAATCTGTTATCTACAGACGGTCAGGAGATGCATCATCAACGGACTTATCAAAGTCAAAGACCCTGGTTGGTTGTCTACTGGTGGTTCAGGGACGCACCATCAACGGACCGATCAAGATCGAGTTTTGAATCGGGAAATTCTGGAGTAGTTGATTTTTTTGGGAGTGCCATCAACAAGCCTGTCAAGAATGAAATTTTAAGCAGTTAGCATATGTTGAACATGTCTTCTTTTTTATTACTTAATTGATTTTGTCGAGACAAAATTTTATCCCTTTAATTAATAATAAAAGGGTGGAATATTAAATAAAATGAGTTCAGAAATATCCGGGAGTCGAAAGAATTAGATGCACGATTGATTTTGCCCCATTCGACTAATAGACGGGTTGCGACTCATACAGGTTGATAGTAAATGAGGCATAGCCGGCTTAGATTGTGAGGTTCGCCAAGCGCAGGTTGGGCTTTAAGGTTTGCCTAGCGCGGGCTTGGGCTTTTGAGGTTTGCCAAGCGCTGGCTTAGGCTTTTGAGGTTTGCCAAGCGCGGGCTTGGACTTTCGAGGTTTGCCAAGCGTAGGCTTAGGCTTTCGAGGTTTGCCAAGCGTAGGCTTAGGCTTTCGTGGTTTGCCAAGTGCGGGATTGGGTTTTTGAGGTTTGCCAAGTGCGGGCTTGGACTTTTGAGGTTTGCCAAGCTCGGGCTTGGGCTTTTGAGGCTTGCCAAGCACGGGCTTGGGCTTTGAGGCTTGCCAAGCGTGGGCTTGGGCTTTTGAGGCTTGCCAAGCGCGGGCTTGGTGTGAGCACGGGATTTTACAGTCCCTCTCACAAGACGATGATGACGTATACCCGATTTTATTCCTTATGATAAAAATTCCTTTTGGAATTTTTATTACCGATATAAAATTCTTTATGAATTTTATTTTTGGAAAAATTCAGTTAGATGTGTCCGATAACGCGTCCGGTGGTAGCTTGAACCGATGATTTGCACCCAAAAATTAATTTAGTCCTCTATACCCATAAAAAGTCAAATAAACACTAATTATTCAAAAACATCCCTCTAAAACACCTTTTTGTGTGGATTTAGGTACCTTTTTCACCTTTTTAAGCTAGGCCATGCTTACTTTTTAGACCTGGCAGAGGTTGATGCCGCCAGCGGCATCAGCGATACCACCGGCGGTATCATCCATGCCACCGGTGACCTGATTTTTGCAGGCAGACAACTTTTTGCAGAAATTTACTTGATATCCTCCGGATAATTGATCAAAGTTAATTTTCCACCGGATTTTAGCCTATACAAGGAACCATTTCAGTTGAAATAAGGGTTACACATCCACCACTTGAAATCTGAAGGAGATTTTGAGCATTCTTAGTTAGTTCTAGTGGGATAAAGTCTAGAAAAGGTAAGAAAAGAGGATTCAGTCCATCTTTTCTTGGTTTTTCTTCACTGAACTCTCTGATATTTAGGTGAATTTTTAGGTTTAGAATCTCTACAATAGGATTTAGAGAGTTAAATCACCCCTTTACTAACCAAATCATCACTTGAGCTCCCCGGAGGTGTCATTGGGATCACCAAGAGGTGGATTCATGGTCCTGAGGTAAAAATTCTGAGTCTCACAGCTCTTTGACTTTCATTTTACATATCTGATGTGTTTATTTACTGTGTTGTAATTAGTTTTGGGTTTTCGGTCGCTTTCTAGTTGTTAATTGCTGTTGCTGCAAGAAACTGAAGCCGCCAGAGACAGTTGAGGTCGCCGACGGTATCACTCATGTTGCCAGCGGGATCAATGATATAGCTAGGGGCCTCATTTGTCATCGACAGCTCTATTTTCTTGCAAGACCATTTCTTTATGGTATCCAGAATGTCATACAACTTGCCTATATAAATGAAATCGCCAGCGGCATTAATGATGCCTTCGGCGGCCTCATTCATACCACCGGCGGTATGGGATTCTGGACAGCTTGTTTATTTTCATTTTTATTTTTGACCTAGTTTAATTTCTTAAGCTAGGATGTACAGTGCAACTATGAGGGTCCAGAACCTTATAAAAACAGACCTCACCCCATAACATGTGGCATTTTCACTAATAATCCAGCTAAAATAACAATCGAGTCTCAAATATGGATTTTTCCCGCAAACGCCTTTCAAATACCATTTTTAGCCATCCAACTGGGCTCCATAAATTGCAAAATGAATATGTCATGTTCACGCTAACTCGGGTCTTGTTTGGTCTACTAACTATGCATGTTATGTGATATACCTCGTACAACGTGCCGAATTTGTGCTAACCGTTTTCATGCAGGTAGATTTAGGATAGATGAATGCCAGGCCTTCGGGTATTTTATTTATCGTATAGATAAATGGTATAGGATTTGGAAAGCCTTGTAATTATTATTTTATTTTCCGCATTTTATTTGGGATGACTGTAAAATTTATTTATTACCTCTTTGAATGCTTGATAACGCGATAATAATATATAAACCGAAAACACAATAAATAGGGTGGATTAAAACCGATTAAGAAAGAATGAAATCTTTTAACTTGGCCACTGTAAAATAGATAACATCATCTAAACTCGGAATCTCTACTTAAGGTATGGTCTACCACCTATTGGAAAAATCGTACCAAAATTTCCCGGTTGAGCTGAACTGGGTGGCGACTCTATTTTAAGTACGGGTTTGGATCTCGTATGTTTTGAACATTAAAATATGTAAAACCATTTTCTTCACAATCACACCCAATTATTTTTGGGGGATCGGTCCTCCAGGCTCGGCTTCGCAGCTCGTCCGAAATTTCGTCTGCTCACAGTGGCGACTCTGTTGGGGATTGATCTCCTTAAACTTAAACTAAATTTTCAATAAATTTAAAAGATTTTGATGATGTATTGAAAACATTGGCCAAATTTAAAATTCATTTTTTCATGACATTTTATACTTGTGCGTGTAGATAGTTTTATAAGATTAGGTGCCCCACTTTACCCGAGAAGCTCGCGAAAGTATCACTCATGCCCTGTTTGGAATTGAGGATGCCTAGCTGGTGGATCACTCGTTTCAACCAACACTTGAACTCGTGCGATCACACCTATTTAGGGAGTGGTTGAGTAGCGTGGAATTGAGGTAATGAGAACCTTCTACATCAACAACCCTATACCAAAGCCGCGCTAAAAAGAGCCTTAGCACTTCATTCCCTTAGGACTACTAAAGAAATGAAAATAACTGGGATGCACTTCTTTCGCCATTTCCGGTGAAGAAGCCAACCTCCATCCTTTCCAAAGAGGCGTTATGCAGGAGTCATAAGGTCAGAAGAGGGACGTTTCATGTGCTATATGCTTCGTGCTCATGCATCACCCATGCATTGGCTTCAAGGGCCAAAAATCCATCAACTTACCCTTACCAATCTCCATTCGTGGAAGAGTTTTAGAAACATCTGTAGGACTGCTTTTGTACCCCCGTTGAGTCACGACATATCATTATGCGTGACGAGAGGTACGAACATCCCACATAGTTGGAGGGATAAGCCATCGCATCATTGCTAACCACGTCTACGTGCAGCTATACATACCATGCATCGCTTCCTAAAAATAAGAAGTATGCATATCGCCCATGTCATCCATGATATCCCACAGTCCATTCATGGTCTGACCCACAATTCATGGTCCTAAACAGTCTAGAATTTTAATCCGAACCTTCGCAATGAGCCATGTCTCTTCCTCATAATAATGATAAGACTGCCCTGCCTGAAGAGCAGACCGGTCCTACCCCTACCTTGTGAATAGCTCCTCCACCATCTCTTGGCTCTAAAATTGCCACTGCCATAGCCCAGTTTATCAGTTCGGTCCTCTTTCAGAATGCTATTAAAGAACAGATTCAAGCAACCGTTCAAGCAGTTATCAAGCAAGCCCTGGAAAACAAGCACCCCTACCAAGTCACGCAACCTCCAAGCTTGACGCCCTTAGCTGTGGCTATCTCGCAACAGTCATCTATCCCCCGAGCTAGTGACCAGGTCATGCAATCTCTAGGCATGACACCTAATGATGAAACACTCTTGCTGTCACCGTTATCTGCTTACCACGGGTAAAGGGAAGGAGCCCAGGGTTTAGTTCCTCCATCTTTCTCTAGCATATTGCCTCTAACGTTGGTCACTCCATCACAATTTATGCTACCCAGAGCCTCGATGCCACTTCAGTATGACCAGGTCATGCGATCTCCGAGCATGACACCCAAAATCAAAACCATCTTGCACCAATTGGCAGCAACTAATTGTGCTCAGAAAGAGGGAAACTCTAGAGAAATGAAGGTTAGGTACTTCATAACTCCAACACGCGTCCGTTGACTGGCTATGATGAATTGGGCGCATCCCCATCTCTCATTAGGATAAACAAAAGGGCCTCTCTAAAATTGACCCCAGCTGCCACTATCAAGCCTAGCAGCAGTCCTACGGGTAGCACAAACCCATGAAAGCTGCCGCTTAATGTAATCTTCATTGAGTTAAGGGAAGCAGACCTTCTCAAGTCCCTTTGCGAATATAGACCCTACATGAGAGATGAGAGGAAAAACTTTTGCAGGTATCATGTCCTGTCGAGTCACCGCACCAATGAATGAAAGATGTTGGTTCGCGCCATCCACCATTTACCAGACAGGAATGACCAAGTCTGGCGTACCTAAATAAGGAAATGGGCCACAAGAACTCATCAAAGCCATCTGCTCCAAAGGCAAGGGAAAGTTATACTCCAAAACTGGGAATGAGGAGCCAAACGATGAAGAGGTCAAGGAGGTTATAGCCGCAATGATCAAGGCTATGACGGTTTTAACAAAGAGACACAAAAAGGCAAAAAGAACAACCCAATGATCAAGGCCATGAGGTAGTTCACCGAGGTCCTCACCGAGGAGTCGAATCAAATGGAGGATGTCTTGCCAAGTACCAAGCAGTATGAGGCTCTAGCCCTTGACCTGTACGATACGTTAATGGGACTTGTCGAGGATGGTCTCGCCGCCAACATTTTTAATGAAGACCCTCCACCTGTGGAGAGTGAAAAGCTTTAATGTGTAATCTTTAGATTTCTTTATGCTTTCAATTTGAACAATGTCATATTTGTAACTGTCAGCTCCATGAGCAACTCCTGTTTTATTACTTGTTTCATGTTTTGTCCATTTGATCCATGCATTCATATAAACATACGCATGATGCTTTTCGTATGCAAAATACTTTATTGCATGAATTTAATTCGAGTACAAATGGAATCTCCCGAGTGGTAATCATTTCTAATAATTTAACTCATGTCAGAACACATGTGAGATAATAAAAGTACTTAAATTCCACGATAACGCTTTTGCCTGGTCGTGCTCACAAGGTACGCCCAGGATCGATATTCAGATCGCCGAACATCACGAAAAAAAAGAAGACTGGTCTCTTCTATAATTAATTCAGCAACCTCACAATTATGCGCAAACCCACTTTCAAGTTACTAAAGAAGTGTCGACTTGTTTCGTGAAATAAAAATCAAGGCATATATTTTCGCCCACCCACCCCATTCCCTTGCCAGTCGTTATCCATCCTTCCCTGCTCCTTGGCCATTCTTGGCATAGGGGCATATACGATTGGTGAGCTCTAGCCTTCATCAAATAAACACCATAGCTATAGAAGAAGCCGAATCTTACACCAATGTCACCGCCAAGAAAATGACCAAACTTGCAGAAACACACATCTTCACCTAACACGACTTAACCCTCCACAAACTTCTCAAACAATGAAGATCGGTTCCAAGGGGTGACCACCACCAAGAGCATAAAGTATGGGATCAAGTATCGTAAATCTTTACCCTACAAACCATAAAGCTAATCACACAACTAAAGTTGTAAAACAACCTGTCGAGCAAACCAGCTAAATGAGCTACCGTTCGCCCTTTCGGATGCACCAAGTAAAAGATCTCTGAGCTAAACGTCACTTGGTTTATAGAAACGAGATACAACAGGAGCCGAGGTGAAGTCATTGAGAGTCGCTTTGAGATCCGAATTAGAAGAGCTTGAATGGACGTGGATAAAATCCGAGCAAATGCCATGGACGAATAGCGATTAAAAGCCTCAGATAACTCCCAATTGTACCAATCGCATGTGGTAAGGATATACAAATACCCGACTCAAGCATTAAATGTGTCCATTAAAAGCCAGTGATCCAATTTTGAAGTAGGTTAAACCTACTGACACAGATTCAAGAAAGGGAATTCCGACTGAGTTAAGAAAGACCTTATAGGTACTCGGTTGAAGAGACAATCAATTAGGATCATGGACAAGAACAAGTTCATCGACCTGATCAACCAAGACAAGCTTTAGCATTATCATATCCAAACAAAAGAGATAAATCAAAAAAGTAGCACAATAGAAAATAGATAATAAATCACCTGCCTTTCGGTCCTCTACCGATTGGGCAAAAATTAGGATGACACCCAACGGTTGGTATTCTGCAAACTCCCCATGCAAAAATTAGGGAATCTCTTTACCAAATCGCCCACTGAACCAAAAACCCGAAAAGGGTGGTTCAGACAAAAATTAGGGCATGAGAGAAAAACAGTCAGATGTTAACTTGAAACTCTGCAAAGACTAGTTAACATCGAGAGTTCAGTTAATGGAAATGTTACCAATATCTTGTACTCTAATTAAATTCATCTCATGAAAGTATCTTTCATAACTAAATCCTTATGATTATGACTGTATGAATGCTTGGCAGCCAAATGGTGGAAACATCACAGGTAAACTTAATGGAGGGTACTCAGACTCATCTGTACAATGCGCAACAATTTAAAAGGGATAATAAATTCAGATAGGCTGAAAACATCCAGGTCTATGCAAAAGTCAGAATAAGTCTACTGGATTGAAAACCCAAAAAGGGCGGTGCAAGCAAAAGTTAATAAGGCTCTACAGATTGAAAAACCCTAGGGGCAATCTATGCAAAAATTATAGTCAAAAAGAAAAAAAAAAAAGAAGATTGCAATTCCGGAGAGCGAGGCTGCCGACGATTTGGATCATGCCGCTGGCGGCATAAGCATAACTGACAGCGACATCAGTGAAACCGTCGACGGTATGAAGCTATTTCCAGTGAATTTTAGGCATGTTTTAGCCGAACCAAATCTGTCTATAACCTGTAAACCTTGTAATATGTTTCTAGAACATATTCAATCACAAAATCCAAATTTTATTCAAAAACCAACGGCCTGAAGGCTCAAAGTGGTAAATCATCCTAAGCCTAATCAAAGCCGAAACCATCCACATTCAAACCCAATGAATCAGGGGCATTCAAACCAAAATCCATGTCCAGGCATATCAAAAGAAAAGGGAAATAGGGATCAACAGATGGATCTAGAACTGGTCGACATCCCTTGGCGGGTGAGACGAGCAATCCGCATCATTGATGAGATAACGGTTGACAACATCCTCCTCAGTCCCCACCACGCTCTATGTGCTCTCGGAATCATCGCTAGAACAACGACCATCTGTCACTTTCCTTCCCCTACGGCTCACCCCGGCCGAGGTTGCACGATCCATATTATGTTTGCTCCTTCTCTCGTGTAAGGAATCATCTAGATGACTCTCTAGCTCGCTCACGCAGAGTTGAAGCACCCCTGTCTCTTCTTGGTACCTCAGTTGGGCCACATTAGCATCCAATAGTGTAAGGGCCATGAAATCCTGCAATTATAGAAATAATAGCAACCCATATCATTCATAACATTCATGCATATACGAGAGTGTCCCTGAGAGCAAAGGCATTTCCAGCCAACCTCTCCGCCTCAGCACACAAAACCTGAAAAATCTAAAAAGGAAATCAAAAGGAACCCACAAAGGAGTTGTCATATGAATATGTGCACATTTGCACAAAACTTACGTGAGTGGTGTTGGCTGCTCGGGTTATCTCCTTAGGTAGAAACTCACCTCTTGAGTTCATAAGCAGGAAATGGGTCTCCAAAGCAGTCAGGAGATGCCCTTCTACAAACCCAGCGTCCTCGGGTCTACCCCGGCCTCACACTCCGCTGCTCTCGGGCCGGCCTCTCTTCCTGAGAGGTGCCTGAAAATCAAAAGAAATATAGAGGATAGATATAAGCAATCATTTTGGAACTAAACAATATGGCATACATGTAAGAAAAGCATGAACTCACATAAAAAGAATGGTGCTCCTCAGGGACCACCGGTGCGTCCTCGCCGACCTCGTCTCCCACCTCGGGATTGCCGTCACTGCCACCGCTTTCTTCATCATCACCTTCATCGCTCTCATCAACGATGCCGCTTCTTTGCCTATTCAGCTCTTCCTTCCGCTTTCTCATAAGGAAGACGATGGAGTCATTGGAATGGATGCGGGGCCACATCGTGAGCACGCATGACATGTGTCCATAATAAGGGCCAGGGATGCTTCCAACCACTTGACCATTGCCCTCTAAATAATCAGCCTTATCGGCCGCACTAGTGATGGTCAAATAAGGCAACCAGAGGCCTGTAGGGGGATCCATAGGCACTGGCCTAGCAGCAGGCATGACATCCCTCTAGCTACGAACTCTCTCCCCTACATACCAAGGCAAAGCCAAGAGGCATCACAAACCTACGAGCATCATGTTTTTACGATTGATCAAAAGGGCAAAAATATTTTTGTTTCACAAAGTCAATCAAGCAGTAAAAACGTCATCTAAAAATCTGTCTAATCTTATTTTACTTATCACTCTTTGCAGGTACAACCGCAAGGGGCAAACTGAAAAATCCTCATCCTTTGGGCCATCGGCCGTACCGAACGCCAACTAAAGGTCCTAATATAGTCTTCATACGTGTCACCCTTTGGGTTCACCCCTAGAACACCAACTGAAGGTCTTAATACAGTCTCCTTACGTATCATTGTTTGGGTTCACCCCTGGAATGCCAACTGAAGGTCTTGATATAGTCTCCATATGTGTCACTATTTGGGTTCACCCTTGGAATGCCAACTGAAGGTCCTGATATAGTCTTTGTACGTGTCACCCTTTGAGTTCACCCCTAGAACTCCAACTGAAGGTCCTGATACAGTCTTCGTACGTGTCACCCTTTGGGTTCACCCCTAGAACGCCAACTGAAGGTCCCAATATAGTCTCCGTACATGCCACCCTTTAGGTTCACCCCTAGAACGCCAATTGAAGGTCCTGATACAGTCTCCATACATGTCACCCTTTGGGTTCACCCCTGGAATGCCAACTGAAGGTCCTGATATAGTCTCCGTACGTGTCACCCTTTGGGTTCACCCTTGGAACGCCAATTGAAGGTCCTGATACAGTCTCCGTACATGTCATCCTTTGGGCTCACCCCTGGAATGCTAACTAAAGGTCCTGATATAGTCTCTATACGTGTTACCCTTTGGGTTCACCCCTGGGATGCCAATTGAAGGTCCTAATACAGTCTCCATACATGTCACCCTTTGGGTTCACCCCTAGAATGCCAACTGAAGGTCCTGATACAGTCTCCGTACGTGTCATCCTTTGGGTTCACCCTGATCGCTAACTGAAGGTCCAGATACAGTCTCCACACGTGTCATCCTTTGGGTTCACCTTGAACGTTAACTAAAGATCCTGGTATAGTCCCTGTACATGCCGTCCTTTGGGTTCAACCTCCGAATGCTAACTAAAGGTTTTGATATAGTCTCTGCACATGTCATCCTTCTGGTTCAACATCCCTCATCATCCCTTAGACCTAGCACACCATCTGTCAGGTATAATCTCTAAACCCTTCCTCTTTCATGTGATCATACTGATATGTGGCAGTAGTGATCGCCCGAGGGGCAGCCTGTGAGCACGGGATTTTCCAGTCCCTCTAGCGAGATGATGATGACGTATATTCGATTTTATTCCTCATGATAAAAATTCATTTTTTAGAATTTTTATTGCCGATATAAAATTCTCTATGAATTTTATTTTTGGAAAAATTCAGTTCGACGTGTCCAATAACGCGTCTGGTGGTGGCTCGAACCGATGATTTGCACCCAAAAATTAATTTATTCCTAAATACCCATAAAAAGTCGAATAAACCCTAATTATTCAAAAATATCGCGCTAAAGCACCTATTTGTGCGGATTTAGGCACCTTTTTCACCATTTAGGCTAGGCCATGCTTACTTTTAAGACCTAGCAGAGGTTGATGCCGCTAGCGGCATCAGCGATACTGCCGGCGGTGACCTAATTTCTGCAGGCAAACAACTTTTTATAGAAATTAGCTCGATATCGGCCAGATAATTAATCAAAGTAAATTTTCCACCAGATTTTAGCCTATATAAGGAACCATTTTAGCTAAAATAAGGGTTACACGTCCACCACTTAAAATCTTAAGGAGATTTTGAGCATTCGTTGTTAGTTCTAGTGGGATAAAGTCTAGAAAAGGTAGGAAAAGAGGATTCAATCCATCTTTTCTTGGTTTTTCTTCACTGAACTCTATGATATTTAGGTGAATTTTTAGGTTTAGAATCGCTACAATAGGATTTAGAGAGTTAAATCACCCCTTTAGCAGCTAAATCATCACTTGAGCTCCCCGGAGGTGTCATTAGGATCATGAAGGGGTGGATTCACGGCCCTGAGGTAAAAATTCTGAGTCTTTTAACACTTTGGCTTTCATTTTACTTGTTTGTTGTGTTTATTTGCTGTGTAGTGCTTATTTTTGGGTTTTCGATCACTTTTCGGCTGTTAACTACTACTGCTGCAAGAAACTGAAGCCACCAAAAACAGTTGAGGTCATCGGCGGTATCACTCATGTTCAGTGATACCGCCAGGGACCTTATTTATTCTCGATAGCTCTATTTTCTTGCAGGACCCTTTCTTTATGGTATCCAGAATGTCACACAGCTTGCCTGTATAAATGAAATTGCCAGCGGCATTAGTGATGCCGCCGGCGGCCTCATTCATACCGCTGGCGGTATGGGGTTCTAGACAACTTATTTATTTTTGTTTTTATTTCTGACCTAGTTTAATTTTTGAAGCTAGGATGTACAGTGCAACGATGAGGGTCCAGAACCTTCTGAAAACAGACCTCACCCCATAACATATGACATTTTCATTAATAATCAGGTTAAAATAACAATAGAGTCTAAAATATGGATAAAATGGAATTTTCCCGCAAGCGCCGTTCAAATACCATTTTTAGCCATCCAACCAAGCTCCATAAATCGTAAAATGAATATGCCATGTTCACGCTAACTCAGGTCTTGTTTAGTCTACTAACTATACATGCTATATGATATACCTCGTACAACGTGCCATATTTATGCTAACCGTTTTCATGCAAGTAGATTTAGGGTAGATGAATGCTAGGCCTTCGAGTATTTTATTTATCGTATAGACAAATGTATAGGATTTGGAAAGCCTTGTAATTATTATTTTATTTTTTGCATTTTATTTGGGATGACATTAATAATTTATTTATTTACTGCTTTGAATGCTTGATAACAGGATAATAATATATAAACCGAAAACATAATAAATAAGGTGGATTAAAACTGATTAAGGAAGAATGAAATCTTTTAACTTGGCCAATGTAAAATAGATACCATTATCCGAACTCGGAATCTCTACTTAAGGTATGGTCTACCACCCGGTGGGAAAACGTACCAAAATTTCCCAGTTGAGCTGAACTGGGTGGCGACTCTATTTTAAGTACGGGATTTGGATCTCGTATCTTTTGAACATTAAAATATGTAAAACCATTTTCTATCACGATCACACTCAATTATTTTCGGGGGATCGGTCCTCCGGCCCAGCGTCGCAGCCTGTCCGAAATGCCGTCCGCTCACACTTGGGCTTTTGAGGCTTGCCAAGCATGGGCTTGGGCTTTTGAGGCTTGCCAAGCTCGGGCTTGGGCTTTTGAGGCTTGCCAAGTACGGGCTTGGGCTTTTGAGGCTTGCCAAGCACGGGATTGGGCTTTGAGGTTTGCCAAGCGCGGGGTTGGGCTTTGAGCCTTGCCAAGCGTTCGCTTGGGCTTTTAAGGCTTGCCAAGCGCGGGCTTGGGCTTTGAGGTTTGCCAAGCGTTGGCTTGGGCTTTGAGGTTTGCCAAGCAAGGGATTGGGCTTAAAGGCTTTGAATTCTGAGGTTGAGTTTTGGATCTTGGATTTTGAATTATGGATTTTGAACTTTGGATTCTCGAACCAGTAAGTCACATCGTGGTGCCCCTAAAGAGTCGAAAAGGTTGCATCGAGTTGCCCCTAGAGGATTGGAAGGTTGCATCGAGGTGCCCCTGGAAGATCGGAAGGTTGCATCGAGGTGCCCACGAAGCGTCTGTATCTGATTTCTGAAATGGAAGATCACCGGGATTGCTGTACGGCGTACCTGCCCAGAAATTTTGAGATATTAGTAATTGGCATGAGTTGCATTTTTATTGCTTAATTGATTTTGTGGAAACAAAAATATTTTTGCCCATTCAATTAAGCAATAAAAACGAAAGAATGAATATAAGTTGAGATAAGATTTTCGGGAGTCCGGAGAGACAGTTGGGATTGAGCTAGGATGCTTTTTCGTGCATAACAACTTGTAGAAAAGAACAGACAACATATTGACGAATATTATGCATGTATCTCATGAATGCATGAGCTATTTGGACTGATCATCTTCGGGGTGACTGACCGCATGCTTGATAGACTTGCTTGGTCTGATTTATCTGACCTGGTCTCTTGCTAGGAGGGAGGATATATGGAAATGCATTATCACACAAATCAGGTGGTAATGCCTCGGTGAAGAATCATGGTAGTTATGGTGTACACGAGAGGTTCGTGTAGCCGAATAATGAGGCTGAGAAAGGTTGCACCCTATCGCTCGTTGACAAAGGAAATGAATCAGCTGTGGAACAACCACTGAATTTTGAATATCGAAGACAAGGTGAGCACGAAGCTAAGTTCAAGATTCTAGATAACGGACAGCTGGATGCTATCACTACTAATGAATTCTACCAAGGAAGGCTTCGGAAGATTAAGATGTTGCGGACTTGAGACGCTCAATCGCGCTCTAGATTGGAGTGTGTTGGGAATTGACAGTCATATTGAACATGCCTAACAGGCATGACGGAAATTCAAAAATTTGGTCCATGTCCCCATGAACTCCAATTAGTTGCATATGAAATAAATAAAGCCTCAACTAAACAATTCTCTGCCTAGGTTAGCATGCATAGGCTAGGCATACCATAATTCTAAATTATATCCTAGCATAAATATTTTATACTAAGCATGTTATAACTCTAAGCTATAACCTAAGTATAAAATAAACTAAGCATGCAAAACAACCTAAGCATAATTATTAAGTCTAAAAATGCTTAAAGAAAAAGACCTAATAATTAAAAGAGAAAGAAAGAAAACTTATCAGTTGAAGTGTGCTTTAGCCGAACCTCCTTACACAAGCCTCCACGCCTAGGATAGCCTCTATGAGTATCCATACGAACCCCACCAACCAAAACCTCCCCGAGAGGAAGAACTAAGGAGCCTTTAGTAGTTGCTAGACCACTCCAAAATCCCCACCCAAAAATATTGACTAAAGGTTCCTCGAAAAAATATTCGAGGCCCCTAAAAAAACTTGCTCAAGCAACCCGGGAGATTTTTCTTTATAAATCTCTACTTAGGATTTATGCTTGAACTTGGTACGATTTGAAAAGGGAGAAGGAGGTGCCTATTTATAGGCTCGGGGGAGAAAAATTTCAACCCCATTTCTGATGTGGGATGTGCCAAATGCATATCCTGCAAGCCCCGCGGGTTAGCCCGGGTGCACAGTGTGCTCTGCACGCTGTGCATCTCGTAAGCCCACGCTGGGTTTAGCCCAAGGGTTCAAAGGCAGCACTGGTGAGCCTAGCCTTGCGGGATCTCGCAAGTGCCGTATTGTGGCACTTGTGATCCCATGGTGTGGGATTTCTCGCATCGAATGTGTCGTGAATCCCGCAGCCCCTTTTGCAGTCCAAAAATGTCTAACATTTTACTGGGTCCAACCCATTCGAAAACTTCCCTTTTAATTCCTTCTTCAAATAATTAATTTATTTTATGACCCTAATAAAATTAGTTATCGGTCAAAAAATAAATTATTGGCTTATCCAAAATGATCTAATCATTTTTAACCAATTAAATAATAATCTAATTAGTATTATGTTATATTTTAGTAATGCAATGTATCTATTAATTCTTTACTCAGTTCGATGAAGGTCTAGTGTGTCTCACCTTATAGGATCCTGAAGTATTGAGCTGTTAAGGCTTAATCAACCCCTGTTCTATTGGAGCCATTGGCTCGAGGTTCTAGACCGTGAATAGTACTCCATTACCTTAAACGACTGTAGTACGCCTCTAGCATGGGTCTACCATCCCCCATTACTCGGAACGTCATTTGTGCTTATGACTTAATCCCGGTTTATGTAATAGTTGTCCAATGCGATGAACTCCTTCCATTCTTTAATATTAGTACCATCTGGTTTATAGGGTTCGGTTATAGTGTTAACCCACTAATAGCAAGGTTGCTCTAAGCTATCCCAGTTATTAACTTATTATCGAAGTATATTGCCTTTTACCGTGGTTCATTTGCCTGAGCTGTAGCACAATTGTTATCACAATATAAAGTAATTAGATCAACAATACCAAACACCACACCGGGATCACCAATAAATCCCTTTAACCAGACAGCTTCTTTTGCTACTTCATAGGCAGCAATGTACTCAGACTCCGTGGTTGAATCAGTAGTAGTTTCTAGCTTGGAACTCTTCCAACATACTGCCCCTCCATTTAATGCATACACAAAACCTGACTGAGACCTAAAGTCATCCTTGTCAGATTGAAAACTCGCATTAGTATAACCTCTAATTGTTAGGTCACCATCTCCATATATCAAGAACTCATCTTTAGTCCTTTTCAAGTACTTAAGAATTGCCTTGACTGCTATCCAGTGCTTTCACATGGATCAGATTGATATCTACTCATAAAGCTCAAAGATTGAGAGACATCCGGTCTTGTACAGATCATAGCATACATGATGGATCCTACTGCGGATGCATAGGGTATATCCTTCATGTGCATTCTCTCCTGAGTTGTCTTCGGACACTCAGCCTTAGATAGGTTAATCCCCTTTGTCATCGGGGAGATAACCTTTCTTCGAATGCTTAAGGTTGAATCTATTCAATACCTTGTCTATATATGTACTTTGAGAAAGACCTAACAACCTCTTGGATCTATCCCTGTAGATCTTTATACCTGGTATAAATGCTGCTTCACCAAGGTGGAGAACTCTCTTGAGAACCATATTTTAGTATTTTGAAAAAGAGAAATGTTGTTTCCTATTAGTAAAATGTCATTGATATATAATACTAAGAAAATGACTGCACTCCCACTAACCTTCTTATAAACACAAGGCTCATTAATGTTTGGACAAAAATCCAGTTCATAGATTGTCTGATCAAACCTTATATTCCAACTCCTGGATGCCTGCTTAAGTCCATAAATGGACCTTTGCAGTTTGCATACCTTCGAGCCATTCTGAGACGTAAAACCCTCAGGTTGTGTCATATACACATCCCGATCCAAATCCCCATTCAGGAATGTTGTTTTAACATCCATCTGCCAAATCTCATAATTGTAATGAGCAGTAATGGTGAGGAGTATCCTTATAGATTTAAGCATGGCTACTGGTGAGAAAGTTTCATCATAGTCAATACCTTCATGTTGACTATGACCTTTCGCAACCAACCTTGCCTTATAGGTAATCACATTACCGTCTATGTCAGTCTTCTTATTGAAGACCCATTTGCACCCAACAGGTCTAACCTCTTCTGGTGCATTGACCAAATGCCAAACTTAGTTCTCATACATGGAATCCATTTCTGATTTCATGGCTTTTATCCACTTATCAGAATCTAAGCTTTTCATTGCTTCATCATAGGTTCTTGGTTCATCATCCTCCATCATAGTTCCTTATCATCAGTGATGATAAAACCATAGCTATCGGGATCTTTATGAACATGGCCTGATCTTCACAATGTTTGTGTTTTGATAAGGTGTTCTTGGATCACACTTTCTTGTGTATCTAAAATGGGGTCAATCAGTTGATTGTCTGTTTCTTCCTCTTGAACTTTTAGTTCAATATTGGTCCCACTGACTTTTGTAAGTGTTCCTTTTCTAAAAGGTGAGCACTCTGAGACACAAATACCTTCTATGCTTTAGGTTGGTAAAATGAATATCCGATAGTTTCCTTTGGATATTCAATGAGCAGACACTTGTCAGATTTGGCGCTTAGCTTATTTGATGCTATCCTCTTTACCATAGAAGGACAACCCCATACTCTAAGGTGAATTAGAGATGGCCTTTTATTACACAATCTTTCGTAAGGTGTAAAATCATCTGATATAGAGGGCACTCTATTTAATACATAAAGCGCGCTCTCTAGTGCATAACCCCAAAAGGATTTACTGAGATCTGCTTGGCTCATCATGGATCGAACCATATCTAATAAAGTCTAATTCGTCCTTTTAGACACTCTATTGTGTTAGGGTGTATAAGGTGGGGTCTACTGGGGAACTATCCCGTTTTCCTTTAGATAGACCTGACACTCCTGACTTAGGCATTCTCCACCTCGATCCGATTGAAGTGCTTTAATACTTTTGTCGAGTTGTTTCTCTACTTCATTTCTGAATAGTTTGATCTTTTCAAAACTTTCAAACTTGTGCTTCATTAAGTACAAATAACCGTATCGTGAATAATCATCAACAAAGGTTTTGAAGTAGGAGTATCCTCCTAGTGCCTGAACACTCATTGGACCACACACATCAATATGTACAAGTTCCAATGTACTGATGGCTCGTTCACCCTTTCCTTTAAAGGGTAACTTTGTCATTTTTCCTTTTAAATAAGATTTGCAATCACCATAAGACTCCAAGTCTATTAGGCCCAAGTCACCACGCTTATGCAGCTTGGTTAAGCGTTATTTGTTTATGCAGACTAAACGACAGTGCCATAAGTAGAAGGAATTCTCATTATCTAATTTAACTTTCTTTACATTGTTTATGTTAAAAACTTCTATTTTAGTATCAAGAATATAAATGCCACCATTCAACATCCCATAACGATAAAGAACATTATTAAAGCGAATCTGACAATTATTATTCAAAAATAAAATTTTAAATCCCTCTGCTGCTAAACATGCAACATATACAATATTCTTAGTAACGCTCGGAATGTAGTAACAATTATTCAAAACTAAAACTAAGCCACTTGGCAAAATAAGATTAAAGCTTCCTACGACTAATGTAGCAACTCGGGCTCCATTTCCCACACATTGGTCCATCTCCCCTTTTGCAAGTCTTCTACTATTCCTTTGTCCCTGCACAGAAGTACAGATACGAGAACCATAACCAGTATCTAATACCTAAGTGGATTCACGAGGAAAAGTAGCATAGTTTTCAATTACAAACATACCTGAAGTAGATGCCTCTATATGCTTCTTCTTCGAATGTTCAGAAGTGGGAGTTTTGCAATCCCTCTTCCAATGTCCCGATTTCCCGCACTAGAAGTAGACATACTTGGATGTCTTCTTTTCTTTCTTCTTTTTACTGATTCTTTTCTTGACACCTAGTGCCTGCTTCTTTTTATTAGAAGTCTTGCCCTTTTCGACCAACAGTAGTGGCTCCTGATCTTTCTTAATCTGAGTTTCTATTGTCTTCAGCATGTTGATTAATTCTAGAATAGTAGAATTAATCTTCTTTATATAATAGTTAGTCACGAAGCTTGAGTAACTATATGTTAAGGACATTAACACAAGGTCGATGCTTAAGTTGTGATTCATTTCGAATCCCAATCAATTCAGCTTCTCAAGGTATCCCAGGAGTTTCAATACATGTTGAGAGGCAAAGGTGCTAGCCTGCATCTCGGTTCCAAAAAATAGTCTAGAGGTCTTATACCTCTCTGTCCTTTCTCGCTCAGTAAAGAGCTGCTCAAGATGGAGAACCATGTCCTCTAAGGTCATGTTCTCATGTTGTTTTTAAAGCTCAGGATTCATGGACCCCAACATTATGCATATTGCAGTGTCACGATCTTTCCTGTGCTTCAACCATGCATCATGTTCCACATGATCCTCAACATCAGGTTCAACGGGGAAAATTTGATTTAGAACATAGGTGATTCCCTAGGATCTGAGAATTATTCTCACAGCTCGAAATCAATCGAAAAAGTTCATTCCATTTAGTTTTGTGTCAAGTAACAGACGGAGATTAATGTTGGAAGTCATTTTCAACCTAAGATATAAGAAAAGAAAATTGTTCAGATATTAGTTTTAGTACATGCATTTAATATAGGGTCTTTTAATCAAATACATTTGTCCTACTGTTTACTTCGAAATTTACAATAGCCCATTCTATTGAATTCGGGAATTTTAGCGTAGCTAAATTTCCTAGTAAGTAGCATCTATAACTAGTCTACTATGACTCCCAATTTTATGAGTCAAGTCATATTTAGTAAGTTATAGTTGGAATCCCATTCCATTTGCATTGCATGCAATTTCTAATTCATTCAAGTTCCCTAATCCCAAGGGACGTGTGCTCTTATTTTAGCATCTCCTTGAATACGTCTCAGTCCTGTAGGTAGCCTCCAATTTTATGGTGAACTACCCAGTCTTGTTAAGGCAGACCCTATCTCAATTTTATAACCGATCAATGTGGACGAAAAGGAACACTTTGCGTAACACTTTTGTAGCCCAAAGAGACCGTATTATAAATTTGGGTAAGGAAGACTATGACATGCCTTAATACATTTACTTTGGGATTTTATTGGTGTTAAACGTCTCACCCAATCTAGGATTTTATCAGATGGACATATTTATAATAATTTATATTAATTCAGGGAAATTTAGAATTAATTTATAAGATCCAACCTTAGGTGGGTTCAAGCTCTTTATTATAATTAATCCATCAACCTAAATTATATGCAAAATAATTAACATTTTATTTGTTATATTTATATTGCATTTTCAGTAAGCTTTATTCAATAAATTTAATTTTTACTTTGTTATAGAAACATATATAAGAACCATCTGATATACTAGAAATATATTAGTCCCTATTTAATTCCCTTGTTGGTCAATTCAAGCTGCACCAATATAGGTTCTCAGGTAGGAGAGGTGCCCTAGGAGAAGTAAACACCAAGTCCAATCCTTACCCAGAACAAATACAGGCACAAACTCGAAGACCATGGATCCTCTTGAACTAATAAATTTCGTTCTTCAATATATGTAAATTGGAAGCATCTATAACCCATGTAACTTATATAAATTATTGATTTTTTTGAAAATTTTGAGTAAGTTGATCAGACTTATTCAAAAAGAATCTACAACTATTTTCTAGCCTTCAAATAAAAATACAAGTTCATCTATTGTTCCAAATAATTTAATAAACTTTAAAACAATTTATATAGAAAATGAAATTCAGTTTGCTTCTATCTTAATTATGCACTAAATAGGCAGGCTCCGATACCACTGTTGGGAACTGATAGTCATATTGAAAATGCATAACATGCATGGTGGAAATTCAAAATTTTGTCCCTGTCCCAGGAACTCCTATTAGTTGCATATGAATTAAATAAAGCCTCAACTAAACAATTCTCTACCTAGGTTAGCATGCATAGGCTAGGCATACCATAATTCTAAATTATATCCTAGCATAAATATTTTATACTAAGCATGTTATAACTCTAAGCTATAACCTAAGCATGTTATAAATCTAAGCTATAACGTAAGCATAAAATAAACTAAGCATACAAAACAACCCAAGCATAATTATTAAGTCTAAAAACGCTTAAAGAAAAAGACCTAATAATTAAAAGAGAAAGAAAGAAAACTTACCAGTTGAAGCATGCTTTAGCAGAACCTCCTTGCACAAGCCTCCAAGCCTATCATAGCTTTATGTGTATCCACTCGAACCCCACCAACCAAAATCTCTCCGAGAGTAAGAACTAAGGAGCCTTGAGTAGTTGCTTGACCACTCCAAAAGCCTCACCCAAAAATATTAACCAGAGGTTCCTCAAAAAAATATTCGAGGCCCCCCAAAAAAAACTTGCTCAACCAATCTGGGAGATTTTTCTTTATGAATCTCTACTTAGGATTTATGCTTGAAATTGGTGCGATTTGAAAAGGGAGAAGGAGTGCCTATTTAAAGGGTTCAGGAGCAAAATTGCTCCCCCATTTCTGATGTGGGATGTGCAAAATGCACATCCCATAAGTGGTTTTGACTCGAGGGGATTGCAGCCCCTCAAGTTAGCCCACGTGCACAATGTGCTTCGCACGATGTGCATCTCGCAAGCTAGTGTGAGCACGGGATTTTGCAGTCCCTCTCGCGAGACGATGATGACATATACTCGATTTTAATACCTCAAGATAAAAGTTCTCTTTAGAATTTTTATTACCAATATAATATTCCTTGTGAATTTTATACTAGGTAGAATCCAGTTCGGTGTGGCCAAATAACATGTTTGGTAGGAGCTTGAACCGATGATTTACGCCCAAATAATAAATACCCACTAAAATGTCATTAAAATTCAAAAAGATGCCTTTTGACCCACTTTTGACCACCTTTTGCGACTTTTTAGGCTCCTGGGCCCGCTGGCTGTCGGCATGCCAGAGGCTGATGCCACTAGCGGCGTCATCCATGCCACCAGCGGTATCACCAAGTCACCGGTGGCATCAGCCATACCGCCGGCGGCATGGCCCAAAGTGGGTCCCTACACAGACAGGCTTTCGGCCACTTTCAGCGGGATTGGTCAGAAAGGTCTTGAAAACCATCCCAATTTGCCTATAAAAACACACCTTAGGCTTTGGGGAGAAGAGAGTAAAAACCATCTAAGGTTAGAAGTTTAATGTTAGAATGAGAAAATAGATTTTAGTGAGATAAGAATTAGATAAGGCAGGAAAAATGATTCTAATCCATTTTTTTCGGGTTTTTCTTCTTTGAACTCTCTGATTGTGAGCTTAAAGTCAGTAAATCCTATAGTTAAAATCAAATTAATTGGATTTAGAGACTCGAAACTCTTAAATTTACTACTAAATCATCGTAACAAGCTCCCCAGAGGTGTTCTTTTCGGTTCACGAAGAGGTAGATTCAGGACTCCGAGGTAAAAATTCTGAGTCTCATACCTCTTTGGCATTAATATTACTAATTTGGGTTGATTCTTGTTGATTTGTGCTCATTCTTGGGTTCTCGGTCATTTTTGACTGCTCCTTGCCGCTGCTGCAAGAAATTGAAGTCACCGAAGACATGTGATGTCGCCGGCGGTATTGCCTATATCGCTAGAGACATCGCTGATATCGCCGGTGGTGTCACATTCCTCGGAGACTTCACTTTCTTGTGGGACCCTTTCTTTATGGTACTCAGAAAGCCATGTAATCTGCCTGCATACTGATGTCACCTACGACACTATTGATGTCACCGACGACATCATCCATGCCGCCAGCGACATCAACCATGTCGTCGGCGGCATCATCTGCATCATCGATGGCATGACTTTCTGGAAATCTATTTCTATTTCGTTTGTTTCTGACCTAGCTTATTTTCCGAAACTAGGATATACAGTGCAATGATGGAGGTCCATAACCTTCTGAAAATAGACCCCACCCCATAACATGTGGCATTTTCACTAATAATCCGGTTAAAACAACGATCGAATCTAAAGTTTGGATAAAAATAGAATTTCCCCGCAAACGCCGTTCAAATCTCATTTTAGCCATCCAACTAGGCTTTTTAATATTGTAAATAAAACATGCCATATCCCTGCTAACCATCTTCTGTAGGTAGATGTATAGTAGACATCCGGGCATTTTATTTATCGCATAGAAAAGTGTATAGGACTTGGAAGCCTTGTAATAATTTTATTTTCCGCACTTATTTTTGGATGACTGTAATGATTTATTTATCGCTTCAATTGCTTGATAAATGCAAAAACAACACTATAACTGAAAACACAAATAAATAGGATGGATTAAACCGATTAAGAAAGAATGAAATCTCTTAACCCGGCCTTATGAAAAATAGATAACATCATCTGAACTCGGAATCTCTACTTAAGGTATGGTCCAACCACCTGGTGGGAAAATTGTTCCAAAATTTCACGGTTGAGCTGAATCGGGTGGCGACTCTGTTTTAAGTGCGAGATTTTGATCTCGTATCTTTTGAGCATTAAAATATGCAAAACCATTTTCTAATCACATCACTCACATCCCCCATTACTTTTTAGAGGCCGGCCCATCGGCTCGGCCCCGCTGCCGCCGTGCAAAACGTCGTCCTCTCTTAGTGGCGACTCTGCTGGGGAGTGATCTCTTGAACTTATCTTTTCACAAAGTTTAAAAGATTTTGGTGATGTATTGAACTTATTGGCCAAGTTAAAACTTCATTCTTTCTTTATAACGTTTTATCCTTACACGTGTAGATAGTTTGGTAATTTTTAGGTGCCCCATTTTACCCGAGAAGCTCACAAAAGTATCACTCATGCCCTATTGGAATTGAGGATGCCTAGTGGGTGGATCACTCATTTTAACCAACATGCAAACTCCTATGATCACACCTATTTAGGGAGTGATTGAGTAACATGGAATCAAGGTAATTGAGAACCTTCTACATCAACAACCCTATACCAAAGCCGCATTAGAAAAAGCCTTAGCACATCATTCCTTTAGGGCCACCAAAATAAATAAAATAATTGGGACGCGATTCTTTTGCCATTACCAGTGAAGAAGCCAAACTCCATCCTTCCAAAAAGGCATTATGCGGGAGTCATAAGGATGGAAAAGGGATGATTTGCGTGCTGTGTGCTCCGTGATCATGCACCCCCATGCATCGGCTTCAAGAGCCAGAAATAAATCAACTTACCCTTACTACTTCCTCTTATGGAAGAAGTTTAGCAACACATGTATGACTTCTCTTGTGCCTCCGTTGCATCACCACATATCACTATGTATGATGTTAGATACAAACATCCCACGTATGTTAGAGGGATAAGCCATCACATCATCTCTAACCACATCTACGTATAGCCATACGTATCATGCACTACTTTAAAAAACAATAGGCATGCATACCATCCATATCACTTCCCAACCCATTCAGGATCTGATCCACTGCCTACCATTTTAGCTAGGAGGATACGGACCGATCGTCGCACCCCGGGGTGGAAAAGGATAGAACACCGCTTGATTCATCGTCCTATCACCCCGATTGTCACCATGGAAGTCGAAGAGATTTCGCACACCGATTCCAGCGGGGAGTCAGATTCTGAACAAGTTCAGTTAAGCCAGACCCCTTCTCAACCAACCATGTCTTTTCTAAGAAACAAGGGGACCCCTCCTACCGAAGAACCCTCCGGCCCTACTTCCAACTCAGGAATGAGATCCCAGCCACCGCCTGGCTTTGACTTTGCAAGTGCTATAGCACAATTCCTAAATTCTGACACTTTTCAAGCTTCTATCCAAACCACTGTTCAGGCTGCCATCCGATCGAGTATCAGCATCCGATATTCAGGCCCATAACGGTTTAGCACAGATGTTGATCGGTCCGGTAGGGACAAGACCTGTTACACCTATTTTTCAGTCAACCCAGCCTATGGCAAGCCCATTCCAGTTTGGACAAGCTTTTGCTTTTCAATCAACTTCGACTATTCCATCAATTATGCCTTTTAATCTAAGGCCTTTCGCTCAAAACTCTGCTCCTCCGGTATTTACCCACCAAGGCCCAACTTCTCAGCCACTGCCCTCTTTCACCACTCCACAGTTCATTGTAACTACAAAGGTATCACCTACCCCCAAAATCCTTTTACCAGCCAGCTGACCATTTATCCTCTGCTACCTCAAACACTCAATGACCAGGTCACGCAACTGCCGGGCGTGACACCGAGGTAGCCACTTTTGTTCGATAAATGATATCTGCTCAAAGTGCCAACGACCAGGTCGCGTATTCTCTGGGCGTGACACCCAAAGCCCTAGCTATCTCTCATAAATCGATCAGTGACCAGGTCATATAGCCTCCGGGCATGACACCCGAGATCGAAGCTTACATCAACCGCCTCATCACCACTAAGAAACCTGAAAGAGATGAAGACTGGGTCCCCAATAATTTTACTATGCCGAATATGGCTCATTATGATGGTTCTGGAGCACCTGCCTCTCACATTATAATATATGAAAGAATAATGCGGGTGAAGAAGTTAAGTGATAAGGTGCGCTGAAATGTTTCATTACTCCCTTCGGGGCCCTGCCCTCAAATGGTATCACACCTAACCATAGCATATTGTTGCCGATTGGAATCTTTTATCTAAGGCATTAAAAGTGCATTATGGTTTTAATACTATGATGGAAACAACCCTCCAACATCTTGAGAGGGTCCGTCAAATGCCCAATGAAACTTTTAAGCAATACTTCAATCGGTGGATGTCAACCCATGTCTTAATGAAATCCAAGCTAAGCCTTGAGGAAATGATTGTCAAACTCCTTGAAGTGTCTCTCCCCTTATTCCATAAAGAAATGGCTACTGATTCTTTTCTATCCTATAAGGCTGTGTTTGAGAAATCCAAGAAAATTGAGTGTGAGGTAGAGCATGGAAAGGATGAAAGAGCAGGGAAACCGTGGTTCAGAAAAAATGAAGCTCAACCCTCAGCCCTGGCACCAGCTAAGCCTAAATCACCGACTGCAGTTTAAGCCGTTTCTTAGACCCCTGCTGCGCCCCTCACAATCACTCTGGCTCCGTTAATGGTTGCCACAATCTTGCCTCCTAGCCCCCCCTTTATTTTGGCTAACCCTTATAAGTTGCCCCTATGGGTCATCTTCCAGTGTTTGAGGGAAGCGGGTTTCATACAGTCCCTTCAAGAATACAAGCCACTGAGACCCGAGGATAAGAATAACTTCTGCAACTATCATGTTCAGGTAGGACACCAAACCAACAACTATAAAGCCCTGCTCTCAGCAATTCAGCGCTTGGTTAGCGAAGCAAAGATCGCTAAACCTGACAGAATTTCGAGCACTATGAATAATCCTTTGTCGAATTTTGGGGACAAGGTTGGCATGGTTTAGTCTAGTTTATTTGTAACCATAATCTTCGATCTCCTTGCTCGAAGGTTGGACAATAATAACTCTATCCTGGTCATCGGTTTGGGTCTCCCGTCTTACCCGATTTTTGATCTAATCAATCAAGCCAACCTAGGGGTCAACTCTGTCTAGGGAATGGAGCTTAATCCAAACCAGCCAAAGCAAGAAAGCCGTAGGTCTCGGCTATTCGTGGCAAAAAGAATGAAAAAAACACTATTCAATGTAGATTCCTTTATTTTGAAGGAGGACTACTCTGATGGTGATGAGGAAGCAGCTCAAGGGACCAAGGCTATAAGCATCGAATTATTTAAGATTGATCAAAATAAACTTTTTAGTGTGGATAAGTATGAGCTACAAAACCCAGATTCAGACTCTATGGAACAATAGTATCTGTTTGAAACACGAGCCACTAATAGTGTCTTGCTCGATGATATTCTTAACATTACTCGGAGTGGCCGCGTATATCAGCCTGAAGACCGATATCTCCGCTTAAGCAAAGACCCAATCCCTGGTAGGGTCAGAACTACCACGAGACCCCCTTCTCCACCTTCGCCTATCTCGACCAGTCTTGAGGTTGACCCTCTCATTACCTAACTGAAAAACACCCAAGCCTGATACAGTATCTGACAGCTAGTAATTGACTCCGAAGGGCATCACAAGGGCTTAATTAAACAGCTCCTCGATTTATAAGCTAATCCGGCCACCTCGATCATTGAGATGTGCGCCATGGTTGGAGAAGGCATTCCCCCAAGAAAAGGGCCTCAGATTGTGTTTGGCCATTTTGATCTTACACTCGAGGGTAGGGATCACAACAGGGCCTTATTCATCTGAATCTAGGTCCTCGATAAGGTTATCCCGTGTATCATGGTTGACGATGGCTCCGCTCTAAATCTGTGCCCTCTAAAAATCCTTTCTCATCTAGGACTATCGGAGGAGGTGCTTGAAAAATCCAGCACTGTTATAAGAGCGTATAATGATTCAAAGCGCAATATAATTGGGACCTTTGTGGTAGAAGTCACTGTAGAAGGTGAGGCATATAATGTACGCTTTACTGTACTTGACATTCCTGTTACCTATTCTCTATTGCTTGGCCGACCATGGCTTCACGCTTTGGGTGCTGTTCCCTCCACACTACACCAGAAAATCAAGCTTATTCATGAAGACAAAATGGTGACTATAGAGGCTGATCCTACCTCCGTTATAGCTGTTATGGAAGCCGAAGCTAGTTTAGAAAAAGGCCTTCAGATTGCCATGATTAGCAAAGATTAGAAGTCTTCTCCCCTTTGGCACAGCTACCTTCATGCGGGTATGGGTAAACTGATGAAGAAATATGGTTACAAGCCTAGCAAAGGTGGAGGAATACACGAGCAGGGAATTGTTGAAGCATTGGAGCTAAAAATCCTTGCTCATCAAGCTGGATTGGGATATAAGAATAGAAAAGCCTATGACCGCGTCCTAGCCTACTACTGTTTCATGGTCGCTATTTGTGAAATCCAAGGCAAGAGGCCTTAAAAGGGAGAGCCTGAGCCAATCAAGTATGGCAGAAAAATATAGCCCGGCTTTGAGATCTTTAAAGATGTCTACTACTTCGAGATCGGTCGCATGATAGTTTCGGCTGAACCCAAGCCCACTAAGCCTGATACACCTGTTAATGTTGTTTCTAATAAGGCTAAGGGAAAAGGTAAGATGCATCCCGAAGATGAGCCTGAGGGGAGTAGCGAAGAGTCTATCGATCCAGAAATTGAAAATATTGTGGCAACCGTGACTGAAGCTATGGCGCTGCTAATGAAGAAAGGCTAGAAGGGTGGGAGAACTAGGGAATAAGATGCTATAATATTGGTAGTAGGGAAGCTCGCCAGGGCTCTTGCTGAGAAAGCCAACCTGTCCGGGGGGCCATCGCTCGCCAATGCCCAAAAGACTGCTCTGATGCATGACCTGGGTGCCATTTTGATAGACAATATAGAGGATGCTCCTCTTATTAATATTGCTATTGAAGCCCCTCCACCTGTAGAGGAGGATATGGATGATGTAATTCTTAATATTTCTAATGTGTTTGATGTGAACAATGCTGCTTACGAGGCTTTTAATGCAGTGAATAACTCTCATTCTGCTTACTTTTTTGATGTCTTTCCTGATGGATCCATGCATTCACATAACAATATGCATAATGTTTTTGGCATTACTGATGCATTATTATGTGAAATAAACCTAAGTACGGATGACAACCCTAAAATGGTGACCATTTCTAAAGATTTAACTCCCGAAGAAAAGAGTGAGATCATAAAAGTGCTTAAAGATCATGTTAACGCTTTTGCTTGGTCATACGAAGACATGCCTGGGATTGATTGACAAATTGCTAAACACAGAATCCCAATTGATCCTAAATTTCGGCCTGTCAAGCAAAAGCTCCGCCAGTTGAGACCAGAATGGGCAGATAGGGTTAATACAGAGGTTTCAAGGTTAATTGAAGCTCGATTCATCGAAGTGGTGGAATACCCAACTTGGTTGTCCAACATCATCCCAGTTCTGAAGAACGATGGTAGGGTCCGAGTCTGTGTGGATTTTCGAGATCTCAATAAAGCCTCACCGAAGAATGACTTCCCACTCCTGCACATCAATGTCCTAATTGATAGCGCTGCTAGGGAAGCTATGTATTTGTTCATGGACGGGTTCTCGGGGTATAATCAGATTCTGGTAATATTGTCGACAAAGTCAAAACAGCGTTCATCACTGAATGGGGGGTGTATTGCTACAAGGTAATGCCGTTCGGGTGGAAAAATGCCGTGGCTACTTATTAGCGCACCGTAACTGCCCTCTTACATGACATGATCCATAAAGAAGTGGAGGTATATGTGGATGATATGATTGTGAAGTCCGCTGCTCGAGAAGAGCACCCTGCTATTCTTGACAGATTCATGACTCGAATTGAAAAGTATAACCTCTGCCTAAATCCAAAGAAATGTGTGTTCGGGGTTACCTCCGGCAAACTATTGGGGCACGTTGTTAGCCAGAAAAGAATTGAAATGGATCCAGTTGAAGTTAAAACCATCAGGGACATGCCTCCACCTAAGACAGAGAAAAAAGTCCGATCCTTTTTAGGGTCCTTGCAGTATGTTAGTCGGTTCGTTGCCCGCCTCACTACTTTTTGCAAACCCATCTTTAAGCTGTTAGGAAAACAATAACCCGTAGTATGGAACGATCACTGCCAAGTGGCTTTTGATAGAATCAAGGCGTATCTTGTTGATCCACCTATTTTAACACCCCTGCATCTCAGGGAAACAACTCATCCTTTAACTAGCTATCAAGGAAACTTCTGTCGGGGCCATGCTTATCCAGGAACATGCTAATAAGCATGAACATGCCATCTAATACTTGAGTAAGAAGCTATTAGATTATGAAACCCGATATTCGATTGTGGAAAAGATCTGCACTACCATGGTTTGGCTCACTAAGAAGTTGGGACATTATTTCTAGTCCTATCGTATCCAAGCGGTGGCCAAGATTGATCCGATGAAGTTTCTTTGCCAATCCCCTACTCCAGCCGGCAAATTGTCCCAATGGTTACTTCTCCTGTCTGATTTTGACATTGAGTATGTGACCCAGAAGGTCATTAAGGGGTGGGCCGTAGCCGAATTCCTAGCTGATCAACCCCTCGGATCTAACTATAAGGAAAATTTAGAGTTTCCTGATGAGCAGCTCATCTCTATTACAATCCTTGATGACATCTAGATAATGTACTTTGATGGCGTTGTGAACCGCCGGGGAACAGGTCTTGGGGTCATCATCGTCACGCCAGATAATGAGATAATCCCGTTGTCCAAATGCTTAGAATTCATTATCACCAACAGCGGCGCTGAGTATGAAGCTTGTCTATTTGGCCTTGAGGCTCTCCTTCAGGTTCAGGCCCGCCGCGTCTCTATCATCAAAGATTCAGCTCTGGTTGTCTGTCAGGTTATTGGAGATTGGGAAATTAAAGAGGAATCTCTTTGTCCTTACGTCGAGGCTGTCCATGAATTATCTGAGAAATTTACCTTGTGCTTGTTCCGCCATGTCCCTCAGGACAAGAATCAAATGGCTGATGCTCGCGCCACTCTCGCGTCCATATGGGAAGGACCTCAGTAGCAGCCTATCCACCCTTTGGTTATGTTGTCCACCAAGATCCCATACCATGTTCAATCCGCTCCTCCAATCCTTGCCATTTCATCCGAACCTTGTTGGTATTCTGACATCATCCTGTTCCTTTAGACCCACCAATATCCCATGGGTTCTTCTAACTCGAACCGTACCACCCTACGGTGGCTCGCTGTCCAGTTTTGTATTATGGATAATGATCTATTCAAGCACACCAACGACGGCCTACTTCTCCGTTGCCTCACTAACTCCCAGGCCCAGAATGTGATGACCCAAGTCTATGCCGGTGACTGTGGCCCTCATATAAACGGTCTTGCACTCGCAAAGAAAATCCAATGGTTGGGGTATTTTTGGCTCACTCTCACAGCCAATTGCATCGCCCAGGTCAAACGATGCCACCAATGCCAGGTTTACAGGGATATGCAACATCTGCTGCCCACCGAACTCCATCATTTATCCACCCCTTGGCCATTCTTGGCATGAGGGATAGACATAATTGGTTAAATCCATACTCCTTCAACAAATGGCCTCAGATTCATTGTGGTAGCAGTAGATTACTTCTCGAAATGGGTAGAAGTCGAATCCTTCACTAATATCACCGCCAAGCAGATGGCCAAATTCATGGAGAAGCACATCTTTGCCCTGTATGGACTCCCACACTATATAGTCTCGGATAATAGGGCACAATTTTAAGGAGCAACTACTTCTCTAATCGAGAAATATAGGATCAAGCACCATAGATCTTCCCCATACAGACCACAAGTTAATAGAGCTGTTGAGGCAGCTAACAAATCGGTAAAGACAATTCTTTCTTAGATGATAGCCGGTTACAAGGATTGGACAGATAAGCTACATTTTGCTATTTAGGGAAATTGCACCAGCATTCGCACCCCGACAGGCCAAACTCTGTTCTCCCTGATCTATGGGATGGAAGCGGTCTTGCTAGTTGAAACTCAGGTGACCTCCTTAAGAGTTGCTCTGGAGGCTAAATTACAAGAATTTGAATGGACCCGGGGGAGATTTGAATAGTTGAACATGATGGATGAGCAGAGGTTAAAGGCCCTAGATAACCTCCAGATGTACCAGCAACGTATGGCTCGAGCATATAACAGTCGAGTAAGACACCAGAAGTTCCCCCTGAAGGCTGGTGATCTGGTCCTTAAACAGCTGAGACATTCTACCACTGATGCGAGGGGCAAATTCAGGCCAAATTGGGAAGGACCATATGTGATAAAGAAGGTACTTAGTAAAGGGGCAGTTAAGCTTATGGACATGGAGGGGAACGAGTTTGTGAATCCCGTGAACCAAGACAGGCTTAAGTATTATCACATCTGATTCAAAAGAAACAAATCAGAAAAGTGGCACACCAAAAAATATATACATGATAATCACCCGCCTTTCGGTCTTTTACTGATCGGGCAAAAATTAGGGAGACACCCGACGATTGATATCCTGCAAACCAGCAGTGCAAAAATTAGGGGATGAGTCAAACCCGCTAGATCAAAAACCCGAAAAGGGCGATCTAGGCAAAAGTTAGGGTGTGTGAGCAAAGAGCGAGTGCATTCTAGAAAATTGATCTAGGCTAGTTGGCACCGGGAGTTAAATCAATGGGAATGTCAACCAAATATCGTGTACTTTATTTTATCTCAATTAACGAAAGTATCTTTTTTTGTTGAAATCTAAATGCTTATGCTTATGTGAATCCTGTATTCATAGGATTAAGACAACTCCAGCAAGCTTTGGACAGAGTTCATTTTATTCCATATCAAATGCAAAAAAAAGTCCAATAGGTCAGAAAAAAGCGCGTCTATAATCAAGCTTCCCGCATCATCATCATAGTACCTAGAGATTCGCCTTGATGTCATAGTAAAGAGGGGCTCCTCCCCCTATTCCACACGCTCCCCCTCGAGGCAGGCCCGTGATCGCTTCCGAGGGGTCATCAAGCATCTTATCTCAGTAAGCCATCCTGTAACGCCCCCCCTCTACGGAGCACCACGGTAACTACAATCACCCAATCGACAACTCTACTCCACAATATAAAGTTCAATACTTATAGATTTAATATGTACAAATACAAATATAATGTTTTCAACTCCAAATTATTCTCCAAATATTTCTCAATGCTACTTATTCTCCGAATATTTCTTAATACCACTTTACATTTCTCACATTATCTAGTACATGCCATTATTCTACAAACCATAATATTACATTAAATTACAAATCCACCTCAAGTCTTTCCTTATTTGCTCTTCAAGCTGATCCACTTATTCCATTTTGGTCCAAGCTTTCTACAAGTTCTCCACCTACGTGTAGAAAAAAAACTACACGCAAAGCAATTTGCTTAGTGGTGTCCATAAAAGAAATATAAAAACTTTGAACATTTTTAAAATAGAAACAAAGTATATTTATAAGTCAAAAACAAATTAACCAACTTTATGGAACTAAATCACAAAACTTATATAGTAATCCTTTCAAAGTACAATCAAATTTGTATCCAATTTTTCCAAACACTTTAACCACATATTGCCCAAAGTAAACAAGTCCTGAATAACGGTAAAATGGATACGGGAGCGGACAAGCCCGAAGCTTCAAAATCAATATATCGGTCAAGCCCGAAGCCGAAGCTTTAAAATCAATATATCGGTCAAGCCCGAAGCCGAAGCTTCAAAATCAATATATTGGTCATGCCCAAAGCCGAAGCTTCAATATCAATATATATATTATAATATTGGCCAAAGCCCGAAGCCAAAGCTTCAATTGTTTGTACAGTACTGTACCCCCCTTTATTGGCGCCAATCTACCCTGACCCGTATTCTACTCATTTAATAAGGGCAATAAATCAAAGTAACATCTTAAAAATTTTAGTATAAACCATCAATCATAATTCAACATAACTTCAGTAATTGAGAAATCCAAATCTCAAATTTTTAAGCATCAAACTTCAATTAAAACTCAATAAAATCAATATTCATACTTTCCAGAATTTTTCTAGGTTTCGTAACCTGACTGCCCCTGCATTTTGCACTATTAAAACATCATCCAATCGAAGAACTTTCTTCTAAACATAATTAGCCACATGTCTCAGCTTTCTAAAACCACCAGAATCACAGAAATCCAAATTGCATAACCAAAGTTATGATCAAAATACTAAACAGTGTACAAAGCTGAGATTTTCCAAAAACAGATTTCATGACTCAACTTCAAACGAAAATTTTACATTGAAAACGAACGAAATTCAATAAGGTTTCTTCTGAACATATATTCCTTACTTTCTGTAGATATCAATAGAATCAAGAATAGTTCAAATCGGATTTATATAACTAGAGAAAACATTAAAACAAAACAGGTATACAATCTGGAAAATTTTCCGAAAAACCGAGAAATCGAAATTCGAGACACAAACCTTTTTCTAAGCTCTTTCTAGCTCTCTTCTACCTCTTTTGCCTTTGATTTGCTTGCACTAGCTTCCTCTACAACAGCCATATATAATTCTATCAAGATATTGTATAAATAAACTTCCTAATACCATAAATATGCTTCATCTACCATGAATTCTACTAATTAAGCTTTAATTTTACCAAAAATCACTCACTTCAAATTCGGGTTACTATTCATCCGAATCTTAAAATCTGAAATCCTCCTCTTCTAGTGTTAATTCACTGAAATTGATGATGATAGAGGGCTTAAGGATCGATTTCTAACAAGAATTTGAAGTTGAATCGAAGAAATCTGAAGTTTTTAGATTAGGGAAAATTTGATAAGGAAAGGAAGAAATAGAGGAGAAGAAAAATGGTGGAGGTGAAGAAGAGATGCATGATATGATATGTATTTTTTTTTTCAATTTCCAATAATGGCCTTGAACAATTAATTAAATGCCCAATTCATCCCTCTTTCTTAATTAACTCTTATTTCCTCATGTCTTATATCCAATAACAATAATAATAACTACAAAAATAATTTCTATGATATTTTAATACCATAGTAATTTATTATAAGCAAATTTTGGAAATTTCGGTTCGTTAACATTCTCCCCCTCTTTTGAATTTTCGTTCCGAAAATTTCCTAAAAACAATTGCGGATATTGAGTTTTCATTGTATCCTCCGGTTCCCAAGTTGCTTCTTCAACCTTATAATTCTTCCAAAGTACTTTTACCAGTGGAATAGACTTGTTTCTCAATTGTTTAACCTCTCTCGCCAAGATTTGTACCGGTTCCTCTTCATACATCAGGTCGGGTTTGATTTCTACGACATCAGGAGATAAGATATGCGATGGATCTGATCTGTATCTCCTTAACATTGACACATGGAACACATTATGAATTTTGTCGAGCATCGGGGGTAGTGCCAACCGATAAGCTACCGGTCCAACCTTCTCTATAACCTCATATGGGCCAATGAATCCTAAACTGAGCTTGCCTTTCTTGCCAAATCGCAGGACTTTCTTCCAATGAGATACTTTGAGAAATACTTTATCCCCAACTTCATAAGTAATGTCTTTTCTTTTTAGATCAGCATAAGATTTTTGTCTATCCGATGCAGCCTTCAATCTCTCTTGAATAAGTTTTACCTTCTCCTTTGTCTCCTAAATTAAATCCACTCCCACAATCTTGTTTTCACTAAGTTTGGTCTAATATAATGGAGTTCAACATTTTCTTCCATACAACGCTTCATATGGCGCCATTTGTATGCTTGACTGATAGCTGTTATTATAGGCAAACTCCATGAAGGATAAATACTTATCCCAACTTTCCTCGAATTCAATGATACAACTTCTCATCATGTCTTCCAACACCTGAATTACTCTTTCAGATTGACCATCTGTTTGAGGATGAAATGAAGTACCAAAATGAAGTTTACTACCTAAGGCTTCTTGCAATTTCTTCCAAAATCTCGAAGTAAATCTTGGATCTTGATAAAAAATGATTGAAATAGGCACTCTGTGTAGCCTTACTATCTCATCTACATATAACTGAGCCAACCTATCAAGTGAATAATCCATCCTAACTGGAAGAAAGTGGGCAGACTTTGTCAATCTATCTACAACAACCCACACTGCATCATGTTTCTTCTGTGAAAGTGGTAAAGATGTCACGAAGTCCATTGTGATTCTTTCCCATTTCCATTCTGGAATTGTTATAGGTTGCAACAATCCAGAAGGAACTTGATGTTCTGCTTTCACCTGTTGACAAGTTAGACATTGAGCAACATAGTTAGTAATGTCTTTCTTCATTCCATTCCACCAATAATGGTTCTTCAAATTTTGGTACATCTTGTTTGCTCCTGGATGCATCGTATAAGGACTACTATGAGCCTCTTGTAAGATATTCTTCTTTAATTCTTCATTGTTTGACACACATAGTCTATCTTTAAAGTATAGACATCCATCTTCTCGGACCATATAGTTGTCTACGATACCCACTTGTGTCCTTGCTCGAATGATCTTGAAGTCATCATCTTCATTTTGTGCTTGCTTAACCTGTTGTAGTAGTGCAGGTTGAATCTTCAATTCTACAATTAAGGCTCCACTACTGGTAAGAGCTAACCTCGTATTCATAGCCCTTAGTGCCATCATTGTCTTTCTACTGAGAGCATCTGCCACTACATTAGCCTTTCTTGGATGGTAATCAATAAGACAATCGTAATCTTCAATGAATTCCATCCACCTTCTTTGCCTTAAATTCAACTCTTTCTGTGTTGGTAAATATTTCAAGCTTTTATGATCTGTGTAAATATAACATTTTTCTCCATAAATATAGTGTCGCCAAATTTTCAAGGCAAAGACTATTGTAGCCATTTCCAAATCATGAGTAGGATAATTCCTTTCATGATTCTTCAATTGCCTGGAAGCATAGGCAATCACTTTCCCTTCTTGCATCAAAACACACCCAAGACCACTATATAAAGCATCACTATAGATTATAAAATCTTTTCCAGGCTCTGGTTGGGTAAGGATGGGTGCTTCTGTTAACATTTTCAACTTCTCAAAACTTTCTTGACACTTGTTATTCCACTCAAATTTTGCATTCTTTTGAAGTAGTTTCGATAGTGGGGAAGCAATGACTGAAAATCCCTTCACAAATCATCTATAATACCCTGCTAAGCCAAGGAAACTCTTGACTTCCGTAGGGTTCTTTGGTGGTTTCCATTCTACAACTGCTTCTATCTTCTTAGGATCCACTTTAATTCCTTCTGTAGAAACAACATGGCCTAAGAAAGAAACTTCTTCAAGCCAAAACTCACATTTGCTAACAAAGTTTGGAAGACTATTCGCAAATGTTGATCATGCTCTTTCCGTGACTTAGAATACACCAAAATATCATCAATGAAAACCACTACAAACCTGTCTAAATATAAATAAAAGACACGATTCATAAGGTCCATAAATGCTGCTGGTGCATTAGTAAGTCCAAATGGCATCACCAAAAATTCATAGTGCCCATATCTGGTTTGGAAAGGCGTCTTTGCAATATCATCATCTTTCACTCTCATTTGATAGTAGCCCGGTCTCAAATCAATCTTGGAGAAGTATTTGGCACCCTTGAGTTGATCAAATAAGTCTTCAACCCTTGGCAATGGATACTTGTTCTTCACTGTCAATTTTTTCAACTCCCGGTAATCAATACATAATCGGAGCGACCCATCTTTCTTCTTAACAAACAACACTGGTGCACCCCACGGGGATATACTCGGGCATATGAATCCTTTGTCTAACAATTCTTGTAACTGAATCTTCAACTCTCTCAGTTCAGCAGGCGCCATTCTGTATGGTGCTTTGGATACTGGTGCAGTACCCGGCAATACATCAATTGTGAATTCTACCTCTTTTTTTGGTGGCAACCCCGGTAGTTCTTCTGGAAATACATCGGGAAAATCACATACCATAGGAATATTCTGCAATGCTAACTCAGCTTCCTTGAATTCTAGAGCGAAGATTAGGTAGGCCTGACATCCCTTCCTAACCAGCCTTTTAGTCTTTATAAAAGAAATTATGTTACAGAGATAATCTGATCTTTCACCCACGATAACTATTTCTTCTCCATCAGAAACTTGAAGTGACATTCTTTTGTTTTTGCAATCCACCACAACTCGATGTTCCGATAACCAATCCATTCCCAATATAACATCATAATTTCGAAAAGGTAACTCAGTTAAATTTGCAAGGAAAAGTTGATGTTGAATCATACTAGGGCAATTCATATACACTTTGTTTACTATCACACTGTGTCCTAAAGGATTAGTCACTTCAATATTTTCACCTAATTCTTCTACATGCAACCCTTTCTTTTGTGCTAATGCAGTACATATATATGAATGAGATGAACCGGGATCTATCAAAGCATAAACATCGTGATTAAAGAATGAAAATTTACCGACTATAACATCAGTAGATTCCCGAGTCTTAGGCCCTTGGATTGCATAACTTTGCGTCATTCCTCCCGGTCTACCACTCTGCGGTGCTTGTTGAACCACATCATGCCCACTTGAACCACTAGCATTTCCTTTTCCCCTTCCTCTTCCACCTTGCATTGTAGGATTAGGAACTACTGCAGGTGCAGATGTACTTATCTGTCTTTGAGGATAATTTGCAATCAAATATTCCCTCGAGCCATATTTAAAGCAGACTCTACCTTTTCTCCAACATTCCCCTGTATGCATCCTTCTATAATTAGAACATTGTGGAATATTTCCTCTGCCTTGACATGAAGGTACACTAGCCGCTGACCCCGTACTTATGGTTTATCTCGGTAAAAACCCTCTGAAATAAGATTATGTTTGTTCTGATGTTCCCTTTTGTTTCTTACTTGGAGATTCTGAACTAACTGGACCCTGTGATCCCTTTTAAAATCCATACCTTTTAGCCATTCTTTGTTGCCTATCTGAATTGATCTTCTCAATGCCCGTAGCAGCATCAACCAAGTCATTGAACACTCTAATCCTTTGTGCAAGTAAATGCGCTCTAATTTCATCATTTAGTCCATCTTCGAATCTCTTACATCGCTTTACTTCACTGTCAATGATATCACGAGCATACCACTCGAGTTTGAGGAATTGAACTTCATATTCTGATATAGTCATTCATCCCTGTCTCAAAGACAAGAACAATTTCCTCTGCTCATCTTTGAATCGTTCACTAACGTACTTGTCAAATTGTTCTAAGAAAAGACCCCAGGTGATTTCTCCGGGTCGCCTTTCTCTCACAATATTATCCCATCACCTCCAAGCTTATTCTTTGAGTAGACCTTGCACACAGTCTAATCTCTCTTCATCTGTAAAATAAAGCCTAGTCATACACCATTTAGTATGATCAAGCCAATCTTCTACAATTGCAGGATTCAATGTGTCCCCTTTGAAGTCATCATCCTGAAGCTTTTTGATTCTTTTAAGAGGAGTTCTCTCCTCTCTTCTTTCAATGTGAGGTACTATAGGAACTTGAGGGATTTGTATATTTCGTAGTACTTGTGTGATTACTTCAGTAGTCATATGCTGAAGTAAAGCAGCTTGTGCTGGAGTAGGTTGTTCAGGAAAGCCATGAACTGGTGGTGGTTCATGTCTTTGTTCATCCCCTTGTCTAATACGGATTGTACTCTCAGCATCCTCTTCCTCACTCTGGTTGTGACTACTACTAGCCATAACTTTTTCCTGAAAATTAGACCAAAGTGGATCAAACAACTAACATAACATATTTATATCCTAAATGGCATGTACATACTAGTCCTAGAATTGCCTAAACCTCACTCTGATACCAACAAATGTAACGCCCCCCTCTAGGGAGCGCCACGGTAACTATAATCACCCAATCGACAACTCTACTCCACAATATAAAGTTCAATACTTATAGATTTAATATGTACAAATACAAATATAATGTTTTCAACTCCAAATTATTCTCCAAATATTTCTCAATGCTACTTATTCTCCAAATATTTCTTCATACCACTTTACATTTCTCACATTATCTAGTACATGCATTATTCTACAAACCATAATATTACATTAAATTACAAATCCACCTCGAGTCTTTCGTTATTTGCCCTTCAAGCTGATCCACTTATTCCACTTTGGTCCAAGCTATCTACAAGTTCTCGACCTACATGTAGAAAAAAAACTACACGCTAAGCAATTTGCTTAGTGGTGTCCATAAAAGAAATATAACAACTTTAAACATTTTTAAAATAGAAACAAAGTATATTTATAAGTCAAAAAATAAATTAACCAACTTTATGGAACCAAATCACAAAACTTATATAGTAATTCTTTCAAAGTACAACCAAATTTGTATCCAATTTTTCCAAACACTTTAACCACGTATTGTCCAAAATAAACAAGTCCTGAATAACGGTAAAATGGATACGGGAGCGGACAAGCCCGAAGCCGAAGCTTCAAAATCAATATATCGGTCAAGCCCGAAGCCGAAGCTTCAATATCAATATATATATCATAATATCGGCCAATACCCGAAGCCAAAGCTTCAATTGTTTGTACAGTACTGTACCCCCCTTTATTGGCGCCAATCTACCCTGACCCGTATTCTACTCGTTTAATAAGGGCAATAAATCAAAGTAACATCTTTAAAATTTCAGTATAAACCATCAATCATAATTCAACATAACTTCAGTAATTAAGAAATCCAAATCCCAAATTTTTAAGCATCAAACTTCAATTAAAACTCAATAAAATCAATATTCATACTTTCCAGAATTTTTCCAGGTTTCGTAACCTGACTTCCCCTGCATTTTTCACTATTAAAACATCATCCAATCGAAGAACTTTCTTCTAAATATAATTGGCCACATGTCTCAGCTTTCCAAAACCACAAGAATCACAGAAATCCAAATTGCATAACCAAAGTTATGATCAAAATACTAAACAGTGTGCAAAGCTGAGATTTTCCGAAAACAGATTTCATGACTCAACTTCAAACGAAAATTTCACATTGAAAACGAACAAAATTCAATAAGGTTTATTCTGGACATATATTCCTTACTTTCTGTAGATATCAATAGAATCAAGAATAGTTCAAATCAATTTTATATAACGAGAGAAAACATTAAAACAAAACAGGTATACAATCTGGAAAATTTTCCAAAAAACCGAGGAATCGAAATTCGAGACACAAACCTTTTTCTAAGCTCTTTCTAGCTCTCTTCTACCTCTTTTGCCTTTGATTTGCTTGCACTAGCTTCCTCTACAACATCCATATATAATTCTATCAAGATATTGTATAAATAAACTTCCTAATACCATAAATATGCTTAATCTACTATGAATTCTACTAATTAAGCTTTAATTTCACCAAAAATCACTCACCTCAAATTCGGGTTACTATTCATCCAAATCTTAAAATCTGAATTCCTCCTCTTCTAGTGTTAATTCACTGAAATCGATGATGATAGAGGGCTTAAGGATCGATTTCTAACAAGAATTTGAAGTTGAATCGAAGAAATCTGAAGTTTTTAGATTAGGGAAAATTTGATAAGGAAAGGAAGAAATAGAGGAGAAGAAAAATGGTGGAGGTGAAGAAGAGATGCAGGATATAATATGTATTTTTTTTAATTTTCAATAATGCCCTTGAACAATTAATTAAATGCCCAATTCATCCCTCTTACTTAATTAACTCTTATTTCCTCATGTCTTATATCCAATAACAATAATAATAACTACAAAAATAATTTCTATGATATTTTAATACCATAGTAATTTATTATAAGCAAATTTTGGAAATTTTGGTTCGTTACACATCCTCTGTAATGATTGTTAGTCTCAATAGTCTCCACATGATCATAATCCAGAATCTCAAATACAGCTTCCCTGGAACACTTCTCCCCGGATATGGTAGACCTACCTAGCGTTGTAGATTCCGATCTGATTATGGGGCAGTTTGATTGGGATCCTTTGCCTCTTGCTGTACTGACGGCACAACCGATAAGGGGCGTAGAACGAAGATCTCTCTAGACCTATCAGCTGAACACAAGACCCCCAAGATTCTACAACCACGTCCTAGGTCCTCCACCATAGATTAACCCACTGAATTTGTGCATCTGTATACTGCCTCAAAATGGTCACCCAATCATCATATGTCAGCTGGTCAAAATCAGCCCTCATAAGCCCCCTCTCCCTCAGATGAATGGGTAGGTACCTCTTCGAATTCCCTCGTGGTGCTTCCGGCAACCTCAGTTTCTCCATCAACCATACCTGTAATTTGAATCCGGGTGAGGATCAAGAAATGAAATGTGCAAAATTAGGAAGAATAAAAGGTACCTGTAGCAATATGAGCTGATCTTCGATAAGTGCCGGATTAACGGAAGCTACATCCATGTTTAGCAGAACCTCGGCCATCCCCACAGCTATGAGAGAAGCCCCTAACGATATAGGACCGATAAGTGAAATCAGCCTGAGCGGAGCAATTGGGCTCACTCTGCACAAAAATCTGCCATGAGTAGTAATGCCACTATAGACGGCCAAGCAAGGTGAGATCGGGGCGCCCCACAGCACCACTCTAAAACTACTCCGAGCTGAAACCCGAGTTTGTCAGACAACCGGGACAAAAATGGATTTACAGAGTCCAAATTCCATAACCCTTGGGGAATTTCGCCCGTGCTAAAATGAAATTTCGGCAGGGCCAGGGGCATGCATTTCGGGCATGGTACCCCTAATATGGCGTGGAACTCTTCAAGCAAGGGGCAGAGCTCAAACATTGAAAATCAAAAGATGTGGTCCATTGGATCCCAAAAAGATAGCGCCGCTCAAAGGAACTTGCGACTTACGGGCCACGCCGTGATATATCGAAACCCCCAAAGCCTGAATTTTTCAAGCTTCTTCCAATCTGCATTTCCCAGACTTTGCAGAAAACCCCGTAGCTATTGATTGTGGGTTGCCATGACGGGAATTAGCAGAATGGCTAGAATCAGATTTCTGGAGAGGTGATGCCACCGGCGATATGAACCGATTTGGGCGATATCAACTGATGCCGCCGGCGATATGAATCAATTTGGGCATGATCAACTGATGCCGCCGACGATATGAGCTTTAAGATAGCATTGTCTATATTATTTTAGCTGATTGAGTGTGGGCGATATGGGTCATGCCGGCAGTGGCATGGAATTAATTTTTCGGCGACATCAGAAGCATGTTTTTCATTACAGACTTGTACAAAACCTGTAAACAATCATGTAATCCATTTTCAATACTTGTTTAACTGCAATTCATTTTATTCAAAGTAAAAAACCGCAAGGGCACAAACCAAACAACAAATCCGAATTATTCCAACCCCAATGTATCAAAGGTACAAACCGAAATCTGAAAAGCAAAATGAAAATATAAAGCTAGGCATGCCCGCCACTGCCGACCTGGTGGGATGAAACATCCTCGGGGCTCACTAACCAATCACCAACCTCATCCTCATCTTCCTCGCTACCTTTTATCATAGGCAAATTGATGGACTCCTCGGCCTCAACAAACGGGTGTCGGTCGGCGTACATCTTCACTCCCCTGTGACTGGTGCTACTGGGGTGAGCGCAATCTAGATTTTGCTTACTCCTCCATTCCTGAACGATAGCCGCTAGCTGACCCTCAAGGTAACTCACACGATGCCGGAGTTCTGCAGTCTCCTCCTTGTATCTCCGCCGGGCTACATCGACATCTGACAAGTAAGTGGTCAAGAAATCCTGTAAGCCAAGGAAAAACATCAATAATGTATATAATTCATAGCATCCATACATGCATCTTATCTTATTTTAGTATAGGCATAAATAGGGAATGTACCTGAACAAGGAGCGATTGCCCAATAAGCGTGTTGCGGAGAGCAAACTTATTCTCTGCAAGCTGCTCCACATGGCTTCGTGCCACTTGAAAAATCTAAAAGGCGAATCATTAAACACCCGTACCTAAGGATAAAAAAGCAATTATCAGGCCTTATGTAAGTGGTGTTTTCTAGCATAAAGATCGGAGCATGCCGACTCGAGCCTATGTTCCTAGGGAGGAACTCACCTCGAGAATTCATCAGCAGGAACTGGGTCTCTAACGGGTTGACCAAACGCCCCTCTACGAAATTTATACCCTCCGGTACACCATAATACCGCATCCCACTTTGGTTGTCCCATCCTCTCTTCCTCACAGGTTCCTAAAAAACACGAAAGACACACGTAAGCGACATTCCTGAACTCAAACGATTGCAAATCATGCACATAAATGCAATCATACCTCAAAAGAGCACTGCCCCCCTTAGGAAATTGACGCACTCCCCCCAGCGGCATCCTCACCTGCCTCATCCTCCCCCTTGGGCTCGATCCCAACATCGCCTTCAATCTCCTCCTCTTCCTCCTCCTCTTCCTTCTCCTCAACGTCCACAATACCTTTGAGGCACCTTTTCTCCTCCTCCAGCCTTTACTCATTATGATACTCAATCGTATCATTCCGATGGATGCGGGGACTCAAGGGGAGTAGACGCTAATGATGCTGCTTGTAGAGGCCAGGTACACTCGGAATGACCCGGCCATCCCCCTCGATATATTCGGCTTGGTCAGCCGTAGATGTAATCACTAGATGGGGCCACCATAAGCCCCTAGGAGGATTAGCAAGCACTGGTCTGTCGGCGATCGGGACAAACTTCCAGCCTCGAACACGCTCCCCCAAGTACCACTGCTGGGATAAAGGACACACTATGACGAATCCATCTCCCTCCTAACCCTCGCAACCTCTGGCAGGTTCTCTACCCCCTCAAATGGGTCCAGGACAAGCTGCACCAACAACCAACCAAAATAAACGATGTAAGTATAATGTTAATTCTTAAATGCGTTTTATTTACTAATGTTTTGTCCTAAATATGAAACAAGGACTAAATCAAAAGAGCGCATAGCAAGCTCAGTCGTACACTTCTCAAGGCCTTCCTATACTTGGTAGGATACTTGGCCTTGCTACCAATACCCTGCACCAGCGGGCAGGAAAATGGGAGCCCAGCGGTACAATCTTCTTGAACCTGACTGGCGAGAGGATTTGATGCTCAAAAGCCCAAGCCTGCACAAGTAATAATTAACTAGTTTAAAAAGCATCCACAATAAATGAGACATGCACAATCGAGAAAAATGCTTTCAAAAAGATATACCTGGAGTAGCAAATGGCAGAGGCGAAGGGCTTTCACCTTCTTCCGGGCTCCTACATCCAGCCCATGGTACAACTAGGCCAAGATGGCCCTCGGCCAATTCTTCCTCCTAATGCCCGCCACGTCCTCCATAACAGATATCAACCTATAATTGATCTTGCTCCCCGAGATCGGAAAAAATAGTACGATGAGCAAGGAAATCATAAAGGAGCGGACACAAGTGTCTCTCTTATCCTCAGGCACCACATCTACCTTAGTCTAGTGTTGGTGCAACTCATCATAAGATAGCTGCCCTGAGACGGGCTTCAAACCAATTAGCTCCTTCACCCGTCTCACCACGGGCCTCTGAATGTGATATTTATCCATATAGGCATCGAAATGAATGACCTCATCCGTCCAAGGAAGTCCGATAATAGCTACGACATCGGAGGGCGTGATTATCACTTCCCCAAACGAGAAGTGAAAGGTGTGGGTGGTTTTAGACCACCTCTCTATAAGGGCTGTCACATCCGAATGGGAGAGCTTGGGCATCAACATCGGCATAATGCAAGCCAAGTCCCCGAATCCTGCCTTGTTGATCGCCAGTGCAAGTTCCAGATCCTTCTCAGAAATATGGTGCCACTACTCACCGATGGTACCCATGCCTCCGGTATAAGTCAGTTCGTGCGGTTGCAAAAATCAGAAGAAAAATAAATAAGTCCCTATTTATTTTCTCATCACTGGAACCTAATGAAAAGCTGCTGATGTCACTTCTACTAGAAGCAATGTCGCCGGTGGTAACACTCCATTCCGCTGGCAGCATGGATAATGTCGTCGGTGATATCACCTTAAATAGAAGTGACATCACGCCTCCCTAGGCCTTTTTGCATGGCCTGATACCGCTGGCGACATCACTCATATCGCCGACGACATCACTAACTGCGGGCAGAACCTGTTTTCAGCAAAAATTGCACCCATCATGCCAAAACCACAAAAATCACAATCAATCAAACTAAAAGCCTAAAAATAGTAAAAATCGAACCTAAAGCATGCAACATCAGTTTGTAATCAATCTAGTTCATGCTTGTAAACTCCTATCACAGCATGATTTTGAGCCTAAGGCTGAATCGAAACTCAACCCAAAAAGAAGAAATTCGGGTTTTGCAGAATTACCTAGACGTAGTAGTGGTGCTTTTCCTTCTCTAGGGTCAGATTGGTGATGGGTGAATTGATACCGTACCCATACATCTTGGCCGTCTCCTTCAAGCTATAGGCAGCAGGAACTGAGAGAATTTTCAGCCCCTCGACGGAGGAATCAGGCAGATTCTCCCTAGCCTTAGCAGATTTTCCCCTAAAAGCCTTGGCAATTCTTTTCATGATTGGAATGATGGAGAAAACGAAAGATTTGGAGAAGAATGGAAAAGGGGGTACGGTTTCTATATGTGCAGAATGAGGAAGAGAAAGGAGTTTTACTTCCTTTTAAACTGCTGCGTGGAATTTGAGTAGTTTTAATTTATCTAAAACTACCAATCCATGCCGCCGCCGGCATCACTTCATACCGCCATCGACATCACCCATGCCGCCGGCGACATCACCTCCCTCAATTTGAATTTTGAATTTGTTTGACCAGTCAAGCCTGCCACGTGGCATTCATGCCACTACGCGGCATCACTCTATACCGCCAGCGACATCACCCATGCCACCAACGATATCACCTCCCTCAATTTGAATTTTGAATTTGTTTGACCAATCAAGCCTACCACTGGGCACTCGTGCCGTCTGCGGCATAATTCAATATCGCCAGCAACATAATCCAGGTCGCCGGCGATATCAACTACCTCCATGACTTTTTTCAGCCATCCTTGGTGAAATCCCAGTTCTAGCCCTGACATCCCAGAACTATACTCCATAAAGCATAAGCCCAACCAAGGGGCAACCATTCCACACAACTCAGGTCCGACCAAGGGACAATCTTTCTACGCAGCATAAGCCTGACCAAGGGGCAACCACTCCACAAAGCACAAGTCCAACCAAGGGACAATCTTGCCATAAAGCATAAGCCCGACCAAGGGCCAACCACTCCACAAAGCTCAAGTCTGACCAAGGGACAATATTTCCACAAAGCATAAGCCCGACCAAGGGGCAACCACTCCACAAAGCACAAGTTTGACCAAGGGACAATCTTTCTATAAAGCATAACCCTGACCAAGGGGCAACCACTCCACAAAGCATAAGTCCGACCAAGGGACAATCTTTCCACAAAGCATAAGCCTGACCAAGGGGCAACCGCTCCATAAAGCACAAGTCCGACCAAGGGATAATCTCTCCGTGAAGCATAAGCCCGACCAAGGGGCAACCACTCCACAAAGCATCAGTCCGACCAAGGGATAACCACTCCACAAAGCATAAGTCTAACCAAAGGACAACCTCTCCATAAAGCATAAGTCCGACCAAGGGGCAACCACTCCACAGAGCGTGAGTCCGGCCAAGGGATAACCACTCCACAAAGCATAAGTCCGACCAAAGGACAACCTCTCCACAAAGCGTAAGTCTGACTAAAGGGCATAATCTTTACGAAGTATGAGTCCGATAAAGGGGCAACCAATCCACAAAGCATAAGTCCGACTAAAGGACAAACTTTCCACAAAGTACAAGTCTGACCAAAGGACAAACTCTCTATAAAGCTCAAGTCCGACCAAGGGACAACCAATCTATAAAGCATAAGTCCGACTAAAGGATAACCTCTCCACAAAGCGTAAGTCCGACCAAAGGGCATCCTTTCCACAAAGCATAAGTCTGACCAAGGGGAAAACCAGTCATCTATCAAGTATCATTCCTATTCCTTGCTCTTTTCATGCGATCATACTAACATGGCAGCAGTGATCCCCCGAGGGGAAGCCTGTGAGCACGGGATTTTGCAGTCCATCTCGCGAGACGATGATGACGTATACCCGATTTTAATACCTCAAGATAAAAGTTCTCTTTAGAATATTTATTACCAATATACTACCCTAATTTGCCTATAAAAACACACCTTAGGCTTTGGGGAGAAGAGAGGAAAAACCATCTAAGGTTAGAAGTTTAATGTTAGAATAAGAAAACAGATTTTAGTGAGATAAGAATTAGATAAGGCAGGAAAAAGGATTCTAATCCATTTTTTCCCAGTTTTTCTTCTTTGAACTCTCTGATTGTGAGCTTAAAGTCAGTAAATCCTGTAGTTAAAATCAACTTAATTGGATTTAGAGACCCAAAACTCTTAAATTTACTACTAAATCATTGTAACAAGCTCTCCGAAGGTGTTTCTTTTCAATTCACGAAGAGGTGGATTCAGGACCCTGAGGTAAAAATTCCGAGTCTTATAGCTCTTTGGCATTAATATTACTGATTTATGTTGATTCTTGTTGATTTGTGCTCATTTTTTGGTTCTCGGTCATTTTTTATTGCTCCCTGCCGCTGCTGCAAGAAATTGAGGTCGCCGAAGACATGTGACGTCACCGGCGGTATCGCCTATGTCGCCGGAGACATCGCCAATACCGCTGGTGGCATCACATTACCTAGAGACTTCACTTTCTTGTAGGACCCTTTCTTTATGGTACTCAGAAAGCCATGTAACCTGCCTGCATACTGATGTCACCTCTGACACTATTGATGTCGCTGGCGGCATCATCCATGCAGCCAGCGACATCAACCATATCACTAGCGGCATCATCTACATCGTCGGCGGGATGAATTTTTGGACAGCTATTTCTATTTTGTTCGTTTTTTACCTAGCTTATTTTCCGAAACTAGGATATACTATGCAACGATGGAGGTCCAAAACCTTCTGAAAATAGACCCCACCCCATAACATGTGGCATTTTCACTAATCATCCGGTTAAAACAATGATCGAATCTAAAATTTGGATAAAAACGGAATTTCCCTGGAAACGCCGTTCAAATCTCATTTTAGCCATCCAACCGGGCATTTTAATATTGTAAATAAAACATGCCATATCCGTGCTAACCATCTTCTGTAGGTAGATGTATATTAGACATTCAGGCATTTTATTTATTGTATACAAAAGTGTATAGGACTTGGAAGCCTTGTAATAATTTTATTTTCCGCACTTATTTTTGGATGACTGTAATGATTTATTTATCACTTCAATTGCTTGATAAATAGGAAAACAACACTATAACTGAAAACACAAATAAATAGGATGGATTAAACTGATTAAGAAAGAATGAAATATCTTAACCTGGCCTTATGAAAAATAGATAACATCATCTGAACTCGGAATCTCTACTTAAGGTATGGTCTAACCACCCGGTGGGAAAATTGTACGAAAATTTCCCAGTTGAGCTGAACCGGGTGGTGACTCTGTTTTAAGTGCAGGATTTCGATCTCGTATCTTTTGAGCATTAAAATATGCAAAACCAATTTCCAATCACATCACTTGCATCCCCCATTACTTTTTAGAGGCCGGCCCACTAGTTCGGCCCCGCTGCCCTGTGCAAAATGTCGTCCGCTCACAGCTGGGCTCGTGAGGAATCCTGTGCTGGGCTTAGCCCAGCACTGCCAAGGCAGCGTTGGAGAGCCCAGCCTTGTGGGCTCTCGCAAGTGCCGTATTGAGGCACTTGTGAGCCCACAGTGCGGGATTTCATGCACCGAATGTATCGTAAATCCCGCAGCCCCTTTTGCAGTCCTAAAATGTCTAACATTTTATTGGGTCCAACCCATTCAAAAAATTCCCTTTTAATCCCTTCTTCAAATAATTAATTTATTTTATGACCTAATAAAATTAGTTACCGGTCAAAAAATAAATTATTGGCTTATCCAAAATGATCTAATCATTTTTAACCAATTAAATAATAATCTAATTATTATTATTTTATATTTTTATAATAGAATAAATCTATTAATTCTTTTCTCGGTCCGATGAAGGTCCAATGTGTGTGACCTTATAGGATCCCGAAGTATTGAGCTGTTAAGGCTTAACCAACCCTTATTCTATTGGAACCATTGGCTAGAGGTTCTAGACCTTGAATAGAATTCAATTACCTGAAACGACTGTAGTATGCCTTTAGCAAGGGTCTACCATCCCCCATTACTCGGAGCGTCATTTATGCTTATGACTTAATCCCGGTTAATGCAATAGTTATCCAATGCGATGAACTCCTTCCATTCTTTAATATTAGTACCATCCGATTTATAGGGTTTGGTTAAATTGTTAACCCACTAATAGCAAGGTTGCTCCAAGCTATCTATATTGCCTTTTACCGTAGTGTGTTTAACTAGAAATTATTTCTATCAAACACATACTCTGATCAGAGGTTTATAGCAATCATCACTTCAATAAGTGGCCAGGTGCAACTCCTTGATATATCCGGAACGATGGATTCTTTTCGACTACATAGCTTACCAACGTGTTGTCATCACTATACACATAATCACCCGTAACACCCTAAATTAATGAGTGTATAGGAATGACCCAAAGTATAGCGATAGTACCACACAAGGTAACTAGTATATCAAATATGAGGATATTCGCAAAGCTACTACACAAAGATAAACACTAACACCTTGATATTAGACCTGGGTACTAACCCGCCGGTCCGCGAGGCCCTCCTATGCCTACCTTTTTTGGGCCGGGTTTGGGCAAACTAATTAGAGAATCGGCCTGGCCTAGCCCAAATCCGAAGAGGCCCGAATAAAGAATGGGATGGGCTTGGTTTTAGTCTTAAAACCCAAGCTCGGCCCTCCCGGCCCGAACTAATAAGAAATATATTAAATAAATATATATTTTTATTATTTATAACACTAATAATTGTTGAAAAATTCAAATTTTCTTTTAAAGTTTAACATCTAAACTCAATTTTGTGATTTATATTAAAAATTTAGTTATAATTATTTTATTATAATAATTTTTATTAAAAAAATTGTAATTTTTTAATTATATATATTAATTAGTAAGCCCGTGGGTCGGGCTTAGGTTTTGATTATTTTATGAAGGCCCGGCCCGAGCCCGACTTTTATTTTTTATGGGTTGGGTCGGGCTTGGACTATAAATTTTTTAGCTAGGCCCGACTGAGCCCTGCCCGAACCCGGCCTAGCCCGGCCTTTGCCCAAGTCTACTTGATATATATACCAAGTGCTTATCTTATTGCGGTCTCCAATATATACACCGGATATATCCATGTGTCAATCTTAAGGCACCACCTTTAGCTACAGGAGATTAACTGCTTGGACCCATTCCAAGAAAGTTGACCACATGCTAGTCTTACTGCTTCATCAATATCCTTTCTTGATAAAACTATGACTAGGGATAGTTTAGATATAATCATAATTGCACATGAAGCAGATCTCTCTAAGCATAGTCCAACTATGATCTCTCACTTCATGCTATGATATATGTCAAGGAATTTTGTATATAGATATCAATGAATATATTTTAAAAAGTCATAATATATATGAACACATCGATATAAACAAAAGAATAAATGTCTTTATTAATTAAACAATTTATTTGTACCAATACATAATTAAGATAGATTGCCCTAATTGTCTTAAGGGCATACATCATATCTAACAGAGTGGACACATGCAGCTGACCGATTTAATTCAAGTCCACTAGGCTGGAGACGACATTTAGAAACTATAATGATGATGACAATAATGCGAGTACTTCGACGTGATCAATGGCAGTCATTTACGTTCATTTTTAATTGTCTTAATTTTTTCATAGACCCGAACATTGAGATAGGCCTATCAGACTTATTTATATTGCTTTTATGTCCTAATTTTTTCATGGACTGCCCTTTTCGGGTTTTCAATCTAGCGAACTTTTTTGGCTTTTACATAGACCTAGATGTTTTCAGTCTATCAGGATTTTTGCCTTTTATTTTTGTTGTTTGAGGATCATGGTTGATTGCACGGAACTTTACGACTTACTTGCAACATTTCGCCTTTAGGGCCTAATAAATTCAGTCAAGCACAAATATAAAGAATTCAGTAAAGTGACATTTCCATTTATTGAAATAAGCTCGAGTACATAATGATGATAACCATTTCTATTGACTCAAACTCTAGTGTTAACTAGCCTACGAAGGTTTTCTAGCCAACACACTCTCGTTGCTCACTTTACCCTAACTTTTGCCTAGACCGCCATTTTCGGGTTTTCAGTCTAGCGGGTTATTTTGCACTCTAACTTTTTCCTGACCAGTTTGTAGAATACTGATTAGCAGGATACACCCGAATTTTTGCCCGAGTAATAGAAGACCACTCGCCGGGTGATTAATTCTATTAATTTTTTTCATATGCCACTTTTCTAGATTTGATTCTTTCTTATTAGATTATGATAATGCTTTGACCTGTTTTGATTGGCAGAGTTTACGAACTCAGTACTGTCCAAAATCTTCATGCCCCTTGTATCGAGCATCTTTCTGAATACGCGAAGTCTTTCCCAATCTGGTTGGAACTTCCCCCTTATATCGGCGGCAGTAGGCTTCTCTCGCTTTAAAATTAGATCATCGACCTCTGTTGGATATGTTTGAATGTTGTCTTACACTATCGCCATGGGCTGTTGGTACATCTAAATGTTGTCGAAGTTGTTCGAACTATGCCTCAGTCCATAGCGGTCCCTTTGACGTGGATTCAATGCTTTTTTCAAGGATTTTATCTAGGTTTTGCCTGCGATTGCTATTTCAGTGGGAATTTTGAAACTCACTTGACATCTTTGAAGAGAGAATGGTAGCTCATTAGCTCAATCTCTTTATCTTTTGGAAAGAACCTTCTTAATAGACTGGTTTGAGGTTTCAGTTGCCCCATTAGCTTGTGATATGTGAGGTGAAGCCTTGTGATGCTCGGACTCACATTTCTTGATCAAATCAGTTGTTGCCCCTTGAAACGGAAACCCCAGTATCTGGTATGATGTGGCGAGGTAGGTTGTACCGGGCAATAGACTTGGGCATGGGTCGGGTTGGGCCGGGCTCAATCGGGCGTAGCTAAAAATTAAGTAGCCCAAGCCCGGCCCAATCTATAGAAAATAAAAGTCAGGCTCGGGCCGGGCCGGGCCTTTATAAAATAATCAAATCCTAAGCACGGCCCGCGGACTTACTAATTAACATATAATTAAAAAATTAAAATATTTTTTAATAAAAAAATTATTATAATTAAATAATTCTAACTAAAATTCTAATAAAAGTCACAAATTGAGTTTTGATGCTAAGGCTCTGTTCTTTTCAACTTCTAAAAGCTGAACTGAACTGAACTGAAGTTAGCTAAACTGAACTTATTTCAGTATAAATTTATAACTATGCATAGCTGAACTGCACTGAACTGTACTAAACTAAATTGCACTAAATTATACTGAACTAAAATGAACTACATTGAATTGTAATCCAAAAGAACAAGGCCTAAATTTAACAAGAAATTTTGAAAATTTCAATAATTATTACAAATATAAATAATAAATATGTATTTATTTAATATATTTATTTAGTAGTTCGGGCCGGGTAGGCCAGGGTTAGGTTTTAGGACTAAAACCAATCCCATCCTAAACTTTATTTGGGCCTCTTTGGGTACGGGCCAGGCAGGGCCTAACCTCCAATTAGTTTGTCCAAACCTGGCTCATGAAAGACGGGCATGTGCGGGCCTCGCGAGCCTGCGAGTTAATGCCCAGGTCTACCGAGCAAAGACATTTTTCTTGATGAACTTAGCTATCCTCTTGGTGGTAATGATGGTGCAAGGCTCAGCTTTCCCGCATTTTGAGAAGTAAGCTGCCCCTACAATGACGAAGTGGTATCCATTGGTTGATGAAGGATGATTTCACCAATCTTATTTTCCCCCACGCCGAGAATGGTCAAATAGGAGAGAAATGGGGAAGCTTTATAACTGCAAGGGAATGGATATTGATAAGGAGAAATGGTGTATCGAGGGTGGGAATTTTGAGAATGGGAGGGCGAAGAAAAGGTAAGCCTTAGTTCTATCGAAGGTGGTCTGGCGATGCTCCTTCTTCACAATTGGCTGACGCTTCTTTGGTAGCTTGAAGATGGGCTTGCACACAATTGTGAGGCCGACGATGAACCAATTGACATATTAGATCTATCCAAGGTAGGACTGAGCTTTTTTTTCTATTATAGGTGTGGGAATGCGATGCTCGATTTTCTAGTGATAAACCCTAGGCATGTCTAGGAAAGACCAGTTGAAAGCGTTATCATGATCCTTGGCACTTTAATTATCTCTCTTTTTCTTTCAAAGGGTAGGTCATTAGAAATGGTTACCATCACATGTACTTAAATTTATTTCAGTTAAAGAAACATCATGAATACTGAACACGTTATGCTTGTGATAAAATGAATGCATGGACCCATCGGGCGAAACATCAAGCAAGTAAACAAAACGAGAGAGTCTTCATTAAAATAAATTTCCTTAATGGCAGAATTGTTCACATCTAAATACTAGAGAAAATTATATAAATAGATAGTCATCTCCATAAATGGAGGGTCTTGAGTTGCGGTGCTGGTAGATTAGGCATCCTCGGTAGCTTTTAATCGGTGCATCCTCTAGGACGAGACCCAGAACTTTCACTGGTCTGATTGATGACTTGTCTCCTTCATTCACTAGAGAGTTCATGATATTCTTGTTAGCTTTGGCAATGTTCGATTTTCTAGCTGGTTCCTCCATTTTTCCCTCTCTCACTAAATGCCAATTGGCCTTGCCAAAGGCTTGCATTGATCCATTTTGTGCCCTGCCTGAACATGATAATGAAAAAATTCCATTTTTCCTCGAGTGTAGGAGAATGCTATTCATGAAGAGAGTCAAGCATGCCTTTCTCTCGCAACTTGGCAAACATGACTCTAAGAGGAAGTTCCTATGGAGACATGAATGCTTTTTGACCAAGTATTCGAGCAGGTGCAGCTTGAACTATGGCGACATTCTCTTGAATGGTGACTTGAACCATAGGAGCCTTGCCCTTGGAGCAGATAGCCTTAATAAGCTCTTGTGGTCCACCACCTCCTTTAGATGAACTGGGATTGGTGATCCCTGTCTTGCTGTCAAACATTGGTATGGGGTTGTCCATAGGATTAAATGCCATTTTTGGCTCAAGGACCTTTCCTTCCTTTACCAAATGTTGGATGTCTTGAATCAATTTTTGACATTCATTAGTGTAGTGACCTCACTGAACATGGTACACACAAAAGTTATGTTTCTCATCTTCCCTCCGGGGCCTATGCTCGTAGAGGGTTCTGAAGAGGTCGGTCTCACTTAAGGTGACTAGGATTTCACTGAGGGGTAGTTTCCAGGGATTTATAATATTCTCAGGGTTATTTTTCGGCTGGATGGGATTCACTATGACCGACGCCCGAGCAATCATCTAAACCTGAGTGGATGACCCGTGATTCGACTTGCCTACTTGTGAAAGCATTTCCCTCATCACAGCTCGAGATGGGATAGTACATGGTTTAGAAACCAACCCATCACTTCCTTTGAGCTTTCTTTTTTGTCCTTCTTCGGAGCTAAAGAGCAAGAACTTGCACAACAAAGCCTCCATTTTGGGTGTCATGCCCCGAGATTGCATAACCTGGTCACTAGACACTAGAGATGATAACTGACATGGGAGAGACTCAACTTCATATGTCATGCCCGGAGATTGCATTGCCTGGTCGTTGGATAGAAGAGTCGCTAATCGTTGCGAGAGAGCCTCAATTTCAGGTGTCATGCCCGGAGGTTGCATGACCTAGTCATTGGAGGGAAGGTTTGTGCTAAACTGGAATGGTAAAGCAATCAATGAAGTCTTAATTTGAGAACTAACCCATAGATTAGGATCAAAGGGGTTCTAAGGGTAAGTGGTTCCCTTCAGAGTAACAATAAATCGAGTTGGAGCAGTATCGAAGGACATAGGAGGTATAATAGATGACATGAATATGCTAGAAGGCACGGTCATGTGAGGTGTAAGGTCACCCAAGGAGGAAGGGAAGATTGAACTTTGAGAGGCTGGTCTCGGTCCTCAGGTTGGTAAAGCAAAACTCGAATGAGCGAAAGCTGATTGTCGTTAAGCTATATTCTGATCCAATTGGAATAGACCCGATTGGGACTGGACGGGTAGAATTGATCGAGCTGGTTGCAACTGATCTATTATTGGGGTCAACTAAAGCTGACTCATACTGGCGAGAAAATCATGCTTGGTGGTGGAGCTTAAAGCTTGAGTTAGATAGATAAACATGGGTGGTTGAGATTGGCGATATGTTGACCAAAGAGAAACATGCTCGATGAAAGCTGAATGGGCTACTGCATAAACTAAATTGCTTGAACATCAGACTCTATCTGAATTAGCAGAACCAAAATTGGACCATTTTGAGAGACGTCTGACTGTCCCTGAGCTTAAGTATCAATCCTCGGAATCCGTTGAATACTTCTTTTCTCTTCCAAGACTGCACGAATCGACTCTTGGACTTGCCCTCGAATTGCATCTTGGAGTTGATCGGATTAGAGAAACATTGTCATAGCATTGGCAATCTCGAAACTCAATGGGGATTTCTCCTAATTAGGCGAAAGGAAAGGAGGAGGAGAAGTATCCTCAAATAGAACCCCACTAACAGGTGCCAAATCAGATATAACAGAAGAGTCAGATTCTGAAATTGAGCTTGAAATTGGATTGAGATGGTAGCGGTGCCTCGGTCTAAATCTCTCTGAAATTGGAAGATGATCGACCCTAATTGAACTATGGATGAAGTGCATGATTACATAATTATTTGAGTGATGGATGTCGTATATACAAGGGTGGTTTAGAGAGGTAGAGAGCAGAAAAAGCTTATGAGGTGAAGCTTAACCCCAAAATACATGAGACGAGCGAACCCCTTGCTATGCCTAGCAAACTAGATACAGTTCCTCGAGACTCAAACGATCTCAAGCATTTTGTTAAATTCCCCCTTCAAGCTAAAGGAGAGCAGAGGTAAGCGAAAGAATAAAATAAAAGTCGGCCACCGGCGGCCTATGCATGAGGTGTGTATGCATGAGCACAACACAAATAGTATGCAAAAAGCAAACTTCTTCCAACCTTATAACTCCCGCACAACACCGTTCAAAAGGTCTGGGGCTTAACTCAAACGCCAACAAACAGTAGATGAGTATGCGACCTAAATCTAAAACATGCGTGTTTTGGTGATTTCCTAATGGGAAGTTGCTATGGCTTTATCTAACGAGGTATATAGTCTCAAACTACTGGTATTGTAGCACAATACTACAGAAGGGTCTCGTTTACCTTGATTCCATGTAACTCAACCACTCATCAAGTGAGTGCTATAACGGGAATTACGCGTTGGTCGAAATGAGTGATCAACCCACAAATATCCCCAATTCTTGGCGGGTAGAGGTATACAAGTGCACTTGATGAGGGTGAAATAATGGCACCTTAACCTACTATCTAACTACACGCTGGATTCAAAAGGCATAAGAAATAAAGCTTTGATTTAAAAATGATTTTGGCACATCATCCAAATCCTTTAACCAATTTTCAAAAATGAAAGCGATTTTCAAATTTAAGTTAAGAGGAAATCCCCAGCAGAGTCACCACTAAGAACGAGCGACCTTTTCATGACACAAAAAATAAGCGCAGCAAAGCGGGCGGAAGGATTGATCCTCGATTTAGAGGTGTGATGGAAAGGTGGATTGATAAAATCGATGTTGAAGTTGATGTTTTAATCCAATTTAAAAGTTAAGAGATACGAGACCCAAAATCCCATATTTTATGACAGAGTCGCTACCCAGTTTAGCTCTATTAGGAATTTGGGTACGATATTCCCACCGGGTGGTTAGATCCTACCTTAAAATAGAGATTCCAAGTTCGGATGATGTTGCTTACTTTTCATTTATTAAATCAAACCATTTACATTTTAATAAAGGTGACTTTAGTTCGTATGCGATTTGAATCCTCCTTATTAGATTTTTGGGTTATAATATCCATACATCACTCAACGCGGCATGCAGAAAATAGTAAATATAGTAGATAAATTAATTATTACATTGCTTTACAAATACCTATACATTTTTCTAACGCGGGAAAAGAAAAGGAACGAATAAATTAGGTAAATAAAGAGAGACCGAAATCTGGTCTCAACAGGGCTTACCAATCCCAAAACATCTCCAAAAATAGGAAATTACGAATAAACAATCACAAATAACACACAAATAAACATAGGGCAGAAAAGAAATCAAAACAAAGAGAAAAATATTTTTTAGGATTTTTCGGGGCTAAAAACACATCTTTTTGAGTATTTATTAATTATCTAAGTAACTTAACAATTAATTAAATAAACAAAACAAACTAAAATTAATTAAGGAAATTACAAAATATTTTTGGAATTTTATGTGACGGTAAAAAGATTTATTAAGGATTTATTTAGTGAAAACCTCATTTTTAAGCCATTAAATAAAGATTTAACCAATTAAATAATTAATAAATTTTAAAAACAGATCAAAAATATATATTAATTAATTCCAGATTATTTGAGATCTTTTAGAAATTTTGCAGGTGAAAATCGGGGTAAAAAACGCAAGAAAACAACAAAACATGGCCAAAAACACAAAACAAGGACCTTTTGGCATTTTTGCCAGTCCAAACGCTGGGACAAGCATGTGAAACGCTGCCGTGGAAGTTCAAACGCAGCCGTTGCAGCATTTGACGGGTCGCCGGAGCGTTTGGGATGTCCACCGGAGCATTTGGACTGGAAAAATGCCAAACGGACCAAAATCGGTATTTTTACACCCGAAAACTCAAGATTACCGAAATTTTAAGCCGATCCCCACGATATTTCAGTAGATCTGTACTTAAAATGATGAATAACTTTGATTTCTTGACTTTGGGATAAAAAGGAACCCAAAAACACCGGTAATGGTATTTGCAAGAATACCGAAAGAAAACACGTAGAAGACCCCAAGAACAATCAAGAGCAGCAAAATAATTAAATAAATGATTAAAAGAGATTCGAGCGGGACGTTTGGCAAGCTTTGTGACAAATTTGTGACTAAATCCGACGAAAAAGGCAACGAACCTAGTCACGTATTTTATTGATTTTTGTGAGAAAAAGTCCCTAAATCCTATTTAAGCTCGTTTTAACCTATGCTTTCTACTTGATTTTAAAGATTAGACTAAAAGATTAAGCCTAATAACACTTAAAAATCCGAATTAATCAAGTTTCCTCAGTTTTATAAAGCTTTCTCTCTCTAAAAGCCTTAAGAACCCTAAATGTGAAATTCAAGCTTTTAATTTGGCAAAAGTCCCGAATTAGATGATTGGATTGGTTTATATAGGCAATTCTCACTCTAAATAACTCAATTAGTCCCTAGAAAACATAAATTTTTCGGAAAACCAAGTTTATCCCGACTTAGAGAGAGAAAACAACGAACTGGCGACGAACCCGGGAGCCCGTACAGCATTTCAAACCCAAATGCTGCATCGGCAGCGTTTCACCGCGCGAGAGCGTGGTGAAACGCCCCAAGTGCACGGTGAGACGCCGCAGCGCACGGGGGCGCGTCTCGCCGTGCCCAAGGGGCATTTGGCAAAGTGGCCACATTGTGGCCACGTACGCCGAGACGCGGGAGAGCACAACGAGACGCACATGGGGGCGCCGCTCACCGCGCCGCCGGGGCATCTCGCTGAGTCGCCAGAGCGTCTCACCACTCCGGCGCCGGTGGCGCCGGTAAGGGGGCAGATTATTTGTTTATTTATTTATTTTATGTTTTTATATTAATTAACCGTTCAAGGAAAACGATGCTATTAAAGTCCCAATCTCGTTGCGAAAATACTTACCAAACGCGATTCGACTCCGAAATAGTAGAACAACAGGCCCATAATTAGGTTAAATCAAAACGTCATCATCGTTTCGCGGGTCACTGAAAAGCCCGTGCTCACAGTTGTGCACTAATTTTTGTGGATTAGTTAGCTGCTTTAGAGGAGAATCTGAATCTGATACTTGAGATCACTGCCTCACTGGAAGTAAGTTCAAATAATAATGCTCAATTCTGAATTAGTAGTTTTGGAAACTGAATTCCAACTGAATCTAGCTTTCTCGTCTTCTAAATGGTTTGTTTGTACCACTTTTTCTTAGCTTTTAAATTATACTAGGATACAACTAAAAAGGCTATTGGTGAATAGTTGTAGGTTGGCTGAATGTTGTTTCTGTTTTTATTGCTATTGGCAGATCTTGAAGTTCTCACCAACCAAATATCTAACCTCTTTCAGTGGAATTCACACACAATTTCTTGTGGATGCTTCTTTGTTGTATCTGCTGTCTGGTTCTATTATTTTTTTATGTTCAAGAAATAAGGAGAGCTTGAACTCAGATTCATGTAAGTTTTGTCAATTTATGATAAAATTTCACGCCAGAATTTGATAAGATCAAGAAAATGGGAGCCATAGGATTTGAGGGTTCAGGAAACAAGATAGGAGTTGGGGTTGCAACCTTAGATGGAACAATACATACATTACCCCTCCAGGTCACGGGCTCTCACCCAGTGAAACAGCCCAACATGATTTTGAACATGTGCCTCCATTGGTTAAGTCTTCTTTGGAAATACACAGGTTATTGCCCAACATCATTACATGATCCTGTTGTTTTGTAAGTCTGTGGTTGGAATACACAGATTATTGCGGGCGATTTAGAATATTTGGGGAATGTATTTATATTTGTTGAACCAAGCACGAGTTTGGACTGATTCAATGGATGACTCAGTTGTGCTTAAATTTTGATCATAACAATTAAGTTAAGAATGGGATAGTTAAATCAATAATGATGATAAAATAAATAGTCTATGGCTTTAAGGGAGTTTGTAAATTCAAGGATAGAATTTCGAGTCTCCGTTGACCTAGCTATTTAGTTTAACTCTGAGTGGCTTCTGGGCTGAGTATCTACGTGGTCGCTGACTTAGTAATATTCACTCCGCACTTCATATTTAGATTTTGGTTCAGCTGTGTGCATTTCATTTTATCATTTCAGCTGAGTTACTTTAAGTCTGTCAACGCTGCTGACCTTACCTTTTAAGTTGAAAAGGTATCTTTGCTTTTAGTGTTGTTTTTTGCACGAGCATTAATGAGACAAAGACAAAAAGAATTGATGCCTTGACAAGACTCAAAATTATGAAGAAAATGACAAAGTCTTCCAGTGCAAAGCTGCAAAAAGTTAATTGCCACTTTGGGTAATTCTGCAGTTCTACCAACCTTGTATCGCGCACTCTGCAACATGTCAGAAAACCAAAGGGAATGGGATGAAGACACGTGGCAAGTCAGCGTGAGTTCTCTCTAACGGAAGATTAGCATCAAACGACAGAGAATTCAAATTGGAGCTCGTTTTCAATATAACAGATTGAAATGTATTTCACAACGGCGCAATTCTATTTGTTAACGGATCGAGTTAAAGAAGCAATGGGTGAATTACTAAGCTGTCAATTTCAGAAGATGCCAAGACAAGTTCAACGCCTACTTTCTCAATCTAACTATAAAAGGAGCAAGAAGGCAAGCGTTAGAACTTTGTTATTACACCTGAATTTCCTAGAAGCAAAAACTCTGTCAATTTACAAGCTTTAAAGGAGTTCAAGCAAGAAAGCACAACTCAACTAGAATCTACTTAGAACAAGAGATAATAGATTAGATCAATGAACTATAATACTAGATCATTTATAACTGGATCAACGTTTTTTAAGTTGAATCCAGCTCTTGTTTAAAATCATTGTGAGTTGCTGATAGAAGAGGGTATTCTAGTCAGCGGGTGAGCGATTGCAGTTTGGAGGGTACTTACTGTAATTGGGGAATTCGTGAAAGGCTTCTCCGCCTAGGGTAAAGGAGTTGAGATTAGTGGATTAAAGCCAAGACACTTTCTCGGGACTGGATGTAAGCACATATTGTCGAACCAATATAAAAATCCCATTTTCCAACTATTTTACTCAGCCAATTGACCTCACTCAGCGGAGGCATATTTATTGCAAAAAAGTTTTATAAGTTCTTGAGTAAGTCATTCACCCTCCATCTGACTCAGTGAGTGTACACATAGGGACCAACAAGTAGTATCAGAGCAGTTCTAATTTCACAGATTTTATAATCTTTGAGATAAATACCATGGCGTACAAAGGAGAATCCAGTGGAAGGGCTCAAGCCTATATTGTGCCTGAAGGCATGTCAGTTACCAGGCCTCCAATGTTCAATGGAGAGCACTATACTTACTAGAAGAACGGAATGACTAATTTCATTCAGTCCTAGAGTATGCATGCTTGGATGGCCATTGTAGAAGGGCCATATGTTCCATCATACGTGAAGAATGGAGTTACTGTTGATAACTACTCTACTGAATGGGATAATAATGATTTGGCCAGACTTAAAGAGAATGCAACTACTATCAACTATCTTCATTGTGCTCTTGATGCTCTTGAATTTAATCTTATTTTTGGATGCAAGACAGCCAAAGAGATTTGGAAGAAGTTGGAAGTAACTTATGAAGGTACTGATAAGGTGAAAGAGTCTAAGATCAATATCCTTGTGAGGCATTATGAATGGTTTCACATGAAGCCCAAGGAGGATAATTCTAACATGAACACCGGGTTCATGAATATATTCAATGAGCTAAAAAGACTTGGTAAGACCTTCACAGAAGAAGAAACTGTTAAGAAGATTCTTCGAAGTCTGACTCAAGATTGGGAAGTAAAGAAGAGTGCTATTGAAGAGGCTCATGATTTGAATTCCTACAAGTTTAATGCCCTGATTAGAACTCTGAGAACTCATGAGATGTCATTGAAGCAATATGAAGATAAGTCCAAGAAGTACAGGTCCAAAGAAAAAGAGAGCTCAAGCAGAGTTATTGTTCTGAAAGCTGATGATGTTGAAGAAGAAGATTCCTCTAAGGAATGATATCCAGAGGATAGAAAAGAAGAGATAGCTCTAATGACCAAGAAATTCTAGAGATATCTAGGTAAAGATAAGAACTTTCAAAAGTTCAGAAAGACAAGCAAGTATAAGAAGGGAGCAGTTGATAGACCACGAAAAGAATTCAACAAAGAGCATAACAAAGACATCAAGTGCTTTGAATGTGGGGAGAAGAGGCATATTCAGTCGAGCTATCCTAAAGCTAAGAAGGATAAGTTCAAGAAGAAGAAGAGTAAGAAAGCCCTTGCTACGACCTGGAGTGATTCTGAACAAGAGTCATCATCCTCAGATTAAGAGGCACATGACTCTGCCAATGTGTGTCTCATGGCTAAGGATGATCTAGTTTACTCAGAGTCAGCTGACCAACCAACTACTTCCACTGCCAGACAATCAGCTGACCAAAGCAAAGATAAAGGAAATAACTCTGAGGTAAATTCTGAACCCCCTTTATCTTTTGATGACTTGTCGCAGTACTTAATGATGTTATCAATATGACTAAGAAGTCAACCAAATACATCAAAGTACTTCAGAGGAGGTGTGATGATAGATGTCAAATCTTCTACATCACTTGACATCCTATACTTGATGGAAAAGCTGAATACCAAAATGGATATAACAGCAAACACTCTAAGAAATTGGATGAGCTAGCTGCTGAAGTAACAGCTTTGAAAAAGGGGTGGGTCCCTCCTCAACCTATCAGGAATACGCAGAGTAACCGTACTCACCACTCTGAGAAGGTTTCTCGAAAGAATAAAGTGAGCAGGCCTAATCCTAAGGCCACTTGTAGTTTTTGTGGTAAGCCAGGACATGCTACAGTCATGTGTAGGAATAAAAATAGTTACTATGTGACCACCACTAATAAGGGAGGACCCAGCCAGAAAAAGGCATGGATACCTAAGAAAACTTGATTGTTCTGCAGGTGAGCCTGAGATCCACTTAAGATAGCAGAATGTGGTATCTGAATAGTGGATGCTCGAGGCATATGACAGGTGATGAAAAGCAATTCATCACATTGGAGCGAAGAAGAAATGGAAGTGCCAGTTTTGGAGACAACAAGAAAGGAAAGATTGCTGGTAATGGCATAGTGGGAGTCAAGCCTTCAATTAATAATGTCTCTCTTGTGAAAGGCCTAAAGTTCAACTTGCTAAGTGTTGCTCAGCTGTGTGACAAAGGCAAGAATGTGATATTTGACTCAGCGGGCTGCTCAGGCATTGATGGTAACTCTAACCAAACTATTCTTTATGCTCCTAGAATTAGTAATGTTTATATGTTTGATTTATCCCCTGGCTCCAATGATATATGCTCAGTTTCTAAGGAGGAGAACTCATGGCTATAGCATAAAAGGTTAGGACATATCAATATGACCAATCTGTCCAAATTAGCCAGAAATGAACTCGTTGAGGGTTTACCTAATCTAGCCTTTGATAAAGATAGACTCTGCTTACCATGTCAACTTGGGAAACAATTTAGGAAGACCTTTAAATCCATAGCGAATATATCTTCTTCTCATCCCCTTGATCTTCTACACATGGATTTGTTTGGGCCTATTGTGCCAACAAGTCTAGGTGGAATGAAATACACCCTCGTGATTGTAGATGATCTGACCAAGGTCACTTGGATTGTCTTACTAGTAAGCAAAGATAACATTTGAATCATTCTCTAGATTGGCTACTCGGATCATGAATGAAAAAGACCTTAAAATTAATAGAATCCGCAGTGACCATGGAAGAGAATTCAAAAAAAGGCAATTTGAGGAATTCTGTCCTAAGCATGGTATTGACCACAATTTTTCTGCCCCTCATACACCTCAGCAGAATGGGGTTGTTGAGAGAAAGAATTGCACTATTGTGGAGATGGGTCGTTCTATGCTGAGTGATAATAATCTACCAAAGTATTTCTGGGGGAAGGCTGTTAACACAGCTTGTTATATTTTAAACAGGGTTTTAATTCGCCCAGTTTTGAATAAAACTCCTTATGAACTTTTGAAGGGGCGCAAGCCTAAGGTTGGTCATCTCAAGGCCTTTGGTTGTAAATGCTTTATATTAAACACTAAAGACTAATTGGCTAAATTTGACCCCAAGGCTGATGAAGGAATCTTTCTGGGTTACTCAACACACAGTAGGGCATACCGAGTGTATGTCAAGAGGACTGGCATCTTAGAGGAGTCCATGCATGTAGATTTCGATGAAAATAACAATTTAGGTAGACAAGCCAGTGATGATGAAAGAGTAAAGGAACAAGTCAGTGGATCAGTCAGTCAACCCATAATTATTCCTGATCCAGTACAAGAGAAAGAAGAAACCGAAGTTGACTTGGACCAATCAATCAACTTTGGTGATGATGTTATTTCTTAACCAATGATTGTAGCTCAGCGAGCTGATCCTGATCTACATAAAGAAGCCAGAGAAAGAAGTGATTGCCTAGTTGACAAGATTCATGATAGTGTGCAAAATCCAGTGCTGACTGGAGGTCAGCTGAATAGAATGATGAGTCATTCATCATTTGTATCATTGATTGAACCAAAGAAGTTTGAAGATGCTGAGTTTGATGACAATTGTATGATTGCAATGCAAGAAGAGCTAGACCAATTTAGAAGAAATGAAGTTTGGTATTTGATGGAGAAACCCAAAGGAAAGTCAATCATAGGCACTAAATGGGTTTTTAAGAACAAGCTAGATGAAGCTGGTAATGTTGTCAGAAACAAAGCCAGACTGGTTGCTCAAGGCCACAATCACCAAGAAGGCATTGATTATAGAGAAACATTTGCACCTATAGCAAGACTTGAGGCCATAAGAATTCTCTGTGCTTTTGCATCTCATATGAACTTCAAGCTATTTTAAATGGATGTAAAGAGTGCATTCTTAATGGTTACATTCAAGAAGAAGTCTATGTCAGACAGCCTCCAGGCTTTGAAGACCCCAAATATCCAAATCATGTCTTCAAGCTGAAGAAAGCTCTATATGGACTGAAACAGGCTCCAAGGGCTTGGTATGAGAGGCTGACTAACTTTTTGATCAGCAAAGATTATGTCAGAGGTAAAGCAGATACAACTCTGTTTATCAAAAGTGGCATCAAGATGTGATGCTAGTCTACTTTACTTAACTGCTAGTAGGCCTGACATTCAATATGCTGTATATTATTGTGCAAGATATCAAGCTGGCCCCAGAGAATCTCACTTAGCTGCCGTTAAGAGAATTCTCATGTATTTGCTAGGCTCTATTGATGCAGCTTTATGGTATCCAAGTAATGCAGACTTCACTCTCAGAGGATTCACAGATGCTGACTATGGAAGAGACAAACTTGAAAGGAAAAGCAGCACAGAAGGATGTCATTTCCTTGGTTATTGTCTAGTAACATGGTATAGCAAGAACCAGACTTCTATAGCTTTGAGTATAACTAAGGCTGAGTACATGGCTACAGGAAGTTGTGTAGCACAACTGCTATGGATCAAGCAACAACTGGAGGATTATGGTATAAAGTCAAATTGTCTTAAAGTCATGTGTGACAATAAGAGTGCAATTGACCTATCCAAGAATCCAGTTCAACATGGTAGGATGAAGTATGTCAATATTAGACATCACTTCATAAGGGATCATATGCTAAAAGGAGAAGTCAAGCTCACATATATTCCTACTGAAGAACAGCGATCTGACATATTCACAAAGCCTAATGGAAAGTTTCAATTCAACACTCTAAGGTAGCTAATCGGAATGTCCAATCCAATTTGAAGAAATACACATCACTCTAACCTATTCTGGAGCTGACTAAACTAGGGCACACTCTGAGCTTCTAAGAATTAGGTTAAGTATTTCTTTTGCCGCTTGAATTTTGGACCCGTCATTAATTGTCGCCAGTTATCTTTCAAATTTAAACTTGATAGAAACGAATGCAAGTTATGAAACGATCCATATTCAGAGCAGTTATCTCATTTTTCTCGCGTTCATTAATCCTACGGTATATGTTATGTAATCTAACCATTGAATCTTAACACCATGGATTATGAGTTGTACACGTAGCTTTGCACATTTATACGAAGAGTTTTTGGTTATTTAAGGAGAAATTCAGAAAGAGGAAAGGTTACTTTACCAAAATTCCCTTCTCTGCAATTTCCTTCCTAAATTCCTAAAATCTCTACTTTTCTCAAAGCAAATTTACTATAACGAGCACTTCAAGGAGGAAATTTGATCTCTTTATAAGGAATAAGAAAGACACTCACTGGGTTACTACCAGATATCATAATTCCTACAAAACCAAGTATATTTCGATGAAATGGTGCTTTATGGAGAAAATTGAAGTGGAAAAGCCAACCACTGTAGACATGCTGAGTTTTTACAGTGATAAGAGGTTTAAGGAGTGGGCATGTCAGCATGACTTGAGAGGATTATTTGAACTCTCAAATGGATGCTATGAGGAAATCGTAGATAGGTTCTACAGTGGAATTCACATAGTAGAAGGTCAGAAGGATCTTTTTGTTACCACCATGATGAAGAGGACGGTTTATGTCACTCCTAAGCTGGTTGCTGAACTTCTAGAGATGAAGGGAAGAGGACTAAAACTCCGAGTTATCAATCATAAGGACCACATTGATATCCCTATAGATTATGAAGTTCCTCATGACTACAAAGTGGGTGAACTTATCGCTTCTATGTTCACTAAGAAGGGGAAACAAGCTCATGAGCTTGTGACCAAGGTATTACTGCCCAAGACAGGCTCAACAGGAAGTTGCTCCAAGTTTGAGTGAGTTTTTATGTATGCTCTAACTCATGGGATGACCACTAATTATCCCATTACCATCTTGCAGAGATTTTTGAAGGTAAATAAGAATCTGGTGTATGGGTAGTTGGTGATGGAGATCTGCAGAGCTTATGAGGTAGATATGGAAGGATGGGCTGCTAAGAGCAACATTCAGATGAAGGTGATTAAGTCCAATATCTTTAATAATGCTTATTTTCATGGACTTAGAGCTAATGAAAGGCCATCCAACACCAAGTGCATCAAGCTGAAGCCACGAGAAGTGAGAGTGAATGATCTCAAGGTTATCATAGAGATAAAGCCTATTCAGCCTCATGAGGAGGATCTGACCTTGGATGCCTTCTTAGAGAGAGAGCTTGAGAGAATTATCAAGCTCAAAGCTGAGAGAGGTAAAGACATGTCTGAAAAGAATGTCTTAAAGAAGGAGGTAAGGAAAGACTTCAAGAAAGAAAAGAAAGGGAGCTGAGCGAGCTTAGTTCCAGCTGTTGTTCTAAAGAGAATAAGATCTTCTAAGGAAGCTAAAGAAGATAAGAAGAGATAATTTACTCCTGAGGAGTTAGAAGAACAAAGGAGAGCCGAAGAAGAGTTGAGAGAGGAGATGCCTCTGAAAAGACTGGGGAAGAGGAAGGTAGATGCTGCTCGGCTAGAAGAGGTGACTACAAAGGAAAAGGAAGCTACATCAGTTCGTATTCCCCAAGTAGGTTAGCCCAAGAAGAAGCTAATGGTGAAGAGAGAGACATGAGTTGTCCAAATTATAGAAGAAGCTGAGACGGTTAGAGCTGCTGAAGAAGAGAGAACCAAAAAGAAGTAAGAGGAAATTGAAGCCACTATAAGGAGAAAGGCTGAGAAAGCAGCAGCAACAGCTAAGGCTAAGGCTAGTTCTGAGTAAGTTTTGTAGAAGGCTGTAGCTACCTTGGCTGAGAGAGAAGTGCTAGAAGTTATTGATGAGATTATAGGAGCCCTTTATGGAATCGATAATCAAGAGGAGCAGGAGGAGGAAGATGATGTGGTAGAAGTAGAAGCTGTTGAATTTAATGTGTTGAACTCTGACCAGCAGGTCTCTTTGACTGCTGAGGAAGTCAAGGAGGCTAGGAAAGAGAGGAAGAGGGGTTTGTTGAAGAGAATGAAGATTGTAATTGATGAGGATGAAGGAGACCAGGAAGACAAGGAGAAGTAAATGTAGTTAAGCACGGAGCTCAGCTGACTGAGGATTCTTTAACTCAGGTCAGCGAATCTGTTGTTGAAGGTGTTGTGGAAGAGAAGGAGAAGGAAGCTAAACCTTTTATTTTCCCAAACACATCCACCCAAACACCACTCTCACCTACACCAATCTCTGCCTTACCCCTACCAGAAAGCCAAACACCATCCACATCCAATTCAAGCTAAAACAACCAACCCTCTAACTAGAATAATGCAAACTCTGACAAAATAGCCATCATCCCATATCTTTCACCCTTAGGATCTCAAGTGCATGAACAGTTCCTTTTGGAAAAACCTCCACCAGTTAGAGGACCTTTAATCATTGAGGAGATTCCTAACCAATAATAACGATAACAACAACCACCATAACAACCTCAACCACAACCCCAATTCAATCCAAATGTTGAACTGTTGGGAGACATAAGGAGAATGGGGAGAGTAAGGTTTCTAGAAATGAGGATTGATGCTGAGGTTGATGCTGAGATAGTAAAATCATTATTGTCCGAGGAAGTCATGAGGAAGATTGCAAAGGCTGTGGAGCCAGTGCAAGGTTTTATGGAGGTTGTTGAGGAGATGAATGCCCATTTTAAATCAGTACCTATCCAATTTTCTTTGGTAAAGGCAATTGTATCCCATGTGTTGCCTTTGTTATATATTGCAGGTAGGCAGGTAGCTGGTTTGAAAATGGAAGTTGCAAAGCTTAAGAATCAGATGGCTAAGATCTTTGAGAGTAACTGTAAAGTGCTTAATGATGAGAGGGTGTGAGTAAGGGGCTTTTCGGTGACTCGCGGAATGATGATGACTTTTTACTCTAACCTTTTATCGGTCTAGTTGTTCCATTCTTTTAGAATCGAATCACTTTTGGCAAGTTCTTTGTTGACGAATTTATGCCTTTGACCCCAATTAAAAATAATTAACTCGTGTTTACAATTAGTTATTTCCCTTCCTCGCGTACAGTAATGTTTTTTGCAATTTTCCATAAGATTCAAACATTTTTAGTGAGTCTCATTTATATTCTTTGATTTTTGACTCTCCGAGATTTTCGGAATATCAAGAATCGCCTTAATCGGATAACCGTAGTGTAAGTTATGAGCGTTCAAAGTCCGACCTTCGCTGGGAAGTGTCCCTTGCCCTGGCTTGCCCTATCCCCGCCGGCGCCCCCGCTCCGGCGACGGTGGCCAGCGCCGTCGCAGGAGGGTGGGGCTGCATGGTCCAACCAGTGGGCCGCGTGGACCTTGCAGCCCGGTGTGGTCTGCATTAGCAACGCGGCCTAGATCTGGCCGCGTCGCTTAACACGGCCTCGGCGCGGGGTCTTCTGGGTTCTGTGTTTTTCCGGGTTTTCTTGCCCTGCAAGTCGGGTTTCACTATTTTTCCATCAAATCCAAACATTTGGGGGACTTATTGTGGGAATTTGCACTTTCTATGGTCTATAAAAACCCAAAAAATCATATTTTGAGGACTTTTTGCTCATTTGATAAAAAAACTCAGAGTTTAGGATTTCTTAGTGTTCTTTAGTGGAAATAAAATATCCTAGTTTCCTAAACTTTATTAGACTTGATTCTTTAGTTAAATCATTGAAATTACATAGAAATCTTAGGTAAAAAAATTGATTCAAGTAGGATTTAGGGACTTTTTCCTTACAAATCACTATATCCCTTGCTAAATTGGTCTCTGTTTCGTCGGGTTTTGTCACGAATCCATCACAAAGCTTGCCAAGCGTTCGGTTTGAGTCTCGAGGGTGGATTCACGGCCTTTAGGTAACTTTCTGAGTTCCAATCTATTTCATTTGATTATTTCTTGTCTTTTGCTGTATTTTTGGCTGGTTTTTGGGGCGTTTGGCCCTTGTTTTCGACTTTTTGTGATTTTTCGGCGAAACTCCGGCTGACCGTTCCGGCGAATGTCAGGTCGCCTGAGCGACATGGCTGGCCGAGACAGCAAGTCGGCCTATCATGTCGCTCAGTCGGCCTACGTGTCGTTCAAGTGGCCAATCATTATTTCACCGAATTTTCTGGGCTCTTTTCCCCCAAACTGAAAAACTAAAGTTATTTTTAACCTTAAATTAATTTTTAATATGCTGGAATTATTTTTTTAATAATTAAATTGGTTAAATGTCTATTTAATGGCTTAAAAATGAGTTTTTCACCTAACAAATCTAAATAAATCATTTTCCAACAATTAAAAATCCCAAAATATTTTCTGGAATTTTCTTCACATATTTTAGGTTGTTTAGTTTATTTAATTAATTTTTTAGGTTGTTTAGATGCTTATTTAAATGCCCAAAAATTGTGTTTTAGCCCCAAAAAATCCAAACATATGTTTTCTCCATGCTATGTGTTTATTTTCCATATTTATTTATTTACTCTTTGTCTATTATTATTCGCATATATCTGTTGCCTCTTTTGGAGCCGGGTCTGAGTCGGTAAGCTTGATTAAAACCTGGTTTCGCCCGTTTATTTATTTATTGCTTTATTTATTTTCTCGCATTAGAAAAAATGTATAGGTATTCGTAAAGCCTTGAAATAATTATTTTATTTGCTTTATTTACCGCATTTCGTGTGATTTATGGCATATAAATCGAAAACTCCCAAGCAACAACCGGATTAAAATCACATAAGAATTAAAGTCGCGTTTAATAAAACAAAAATGGCTTGATTTAAAAATTGAAGAGTAAGTAACATCATCCGAACTTGGAATCTCTATTTTAAGGTACGGTCCAACCACCCCGGTGGGAATATCGTACCCAAATTCCCGGTGGAGCTTAACCAGGTGGCGGCTCTATCTTAAAATATGGGATTTCAAGTCTCGTATACCTTAACATGTAAATTGGACTTAAATTCAACATCAACATCAACATCATTTTCATTATTATTTTCATCACGCCTAAAATAAGGATTATTCCTTAGCATGATTCACAGCGCTCATTGTTTTTTTGCCCTCCGTGCTGCGCATCTCACGCGGTCCTCGCAGGCGGGAAATTGGTCGCTAGCTCACAGTAGCGACTCCGCTGGGGATTCCCTCTTAACTTAAAATTTGGAAAATTTCTTTCATTTTCACAATTTGGTTAAAGGATTTTGATGATGTGCCTAAATCATTTTTGAATCAATGCTTTATTTCTTATGCCTTTTTTATCCACTGTTTAGTTAGATTCTATGTTTTAAGGTGTCATTTTATCACCCTCGTGAAGCTCACTTGTATACCTCATGCCTGCCAGGAATTGGGGATATTTATGGGTGGATACTCGTTTCAACCAATGTGTAATTCCCCGTGATCGCACTCATTTGAGGAGTGGTTGAGTTACATGGGATCAAGGTAAACGAGACCCTTCTATAGTGTCGTTCTACGACACGAGCAGTTTGAGACTATGAACCGCTATAATTATAGCCATAACAACTTCCCCTTAAGTTCACCAAAACAATTTAGAACTAGGTCGTATACTCTCTTGCTGTTTGCTGGAGCTAGAGTTAACCCCAGATTCCAAATTGGCATTGCTCGAGAGTCATAATGTTGGAAGAGGTTTATTTGCTTTCTTATGCTACTTGTGTTGTGTTCATACATACGCACTTCATGCATAGGCCGCCTGTGGCCATCCTTTCTTTACAGTTTTTGTTTGCCTCTACTCTCCCCTTGCTTTAAGGGGGAATTTAACAAAATGCCTGAGATCGTTTGAGCCCCAACGAACCATACCTAATTCACTAAGCACAGCAAGGAATTTGTACGTCTCTTGTGTTTTGAGGTTAAGCTTCGCATCATAAGCTCATCTGCTCTCTACCTCTCTAGACCACCCCCGTATATACGGCATTCATCACTCAAATTGTTATATAATCATTCATTTCATCCATGGTTCAATTTGGACTGATCATCTTCCAATTTCTCAGTTTGATCCAGACGTCCTCGTCGCCACAGTCCTCTTTGGTTGCATCTAGATTGCTGTTTGATCTGCCGGCCAGTGAGTTCAGTCTCTGAATCTCCTTCTTCAACCATGTCTGATATTCCTCCGGTTAGTGTGGCCCCATCCGAGATGTCTCCTCCCGTTTCTTCACCTCCATCTAATCAAGCGCAATCCCAGGTAGGTTTTGAGTTGGCTAATGCTATGGCTATATTCCTGCAATCGGATATGTTTTAGGCCACTATTCAAGAGTAAGTTAGATCGGCTCTTAGGGAGGAAAGAGAGACTCAGAGGCCAGCGGGGCCTATAATTCAAGCCCAGGGAGAAATCATTCAGAATATGGCTAGTTAGTCTCTGCCAGTTTAGAATTAGTTTTTAGTCCCGCCGCTTCCCCCTGTTCATCCTATCCAACAGAGCCAATTTCAGTTTGGTCAAAGTTCTTTTCAACCACCTTGTCATTTGCTTCACCAACCTTTGGTTTTCCTCCCCCTGTGCCTTCAAGGCCCATTAACCAAGCTCTTATATTCCTGGCTTTCTCAAGGGGTTTTAACCCGCAAATGGTTGTTCCCTCTGGTGGTTTCGTCATCTTCTCGATGCCGCCAACACCGTTTGTGCCATCTCCCCCTACTTTTGTGGTTACCCCATACGGAACTACTTACCCCCAGAATCCTTTTGCACGCCCCCAAATTAAGATCCCAGCTCCTCTGCCATTTCATTTTGGATCATCTTTAGTGCTCAACAACCAGGTCACGTAGTCTCCGGGCTTGTCACCATGCGACTAAGTCATGCAGCCTCTAGGTGTGACACCTGAAATGGCGGCTTTCTTTAGGCAATTTTTGAGAAGGGGTGAGGATAAGGAAGAAGTGAGAGATGATGATTGGGTGCCCAAGAATTTTTCAATGCCCCGGATGGATGCTTATTCAGGTGAGGGACCTCCTAAGTCCCATATAGTGATGTATGAGCGGATCATGCTTATCCAAAAGATTAGGGATAAAGTGTTGGCTAAGTTATTCCCGTGTACCCTTTCAGGACCTACTCTTGAGTGGAACAATATTCTCCCGAAGTCCACAATCCTAGATTGGAAACTCCTATCTGAAGCTTTGATTGCCCACTATGGATTTAATTCCATAATGGAGACTACCATTCAACATGTTGAGGCAGTCAAGCAAAGGCAAGGTGAATCCTTAAAGTCATATTTCAACAGATGGATGGCCACTCAGGTTCTCTTAAAGCAAAAGCTCAGCCTGACAGATATGATTCCAAAGTTCCTTGATGGGGCTCCCTTGATGCTCTAAAAAGAAATGGAGACTAATTCTTTTGAGTCCCATCAAAAAGTTTTTGAAAAAGCTGAAAAAATTGAGCGCCGGGAGGAGAAAGAAAAGGCTAACAAGTCGAGTGGGAATTAACCATGGTTTAAGAAGAATAAATCTAGCAAAATTGCCCCAGCTCCTGCTAAGGGTAAGTAGCCTACGGTGCAAACTTTGGCTTAAGAGGAAGTAACAGCAGTTCAAGTCTCTCCCCCTTCTTAGCAACCGTTTGTATCCCCGTGGAAATTGCCCCTCGGTGTCATTTTTGCTAAGATGTATGAAGCAGGCTAGTTGAAGCCTCTACGTGATGTCCGGGCTCCTCAACCTAATGACAAGGGAAATTTCTGCAAGTTTCATGTGCAAAAGGGGCATCAGACTAATCTGTGTAAGGCTCTAGCTTTCACTATCGCTCGTATAGAAAACCTTTTGCCTAATTTTGGGGACAAGATCTCTATGGTCAGTTCTGGGATTAAGGAAGAGTATGTTCTGGAAATGATATCCGAGGAATTCATAATGGTTATTGGCTCTGGTCTCCCTTCGAGCTTTGTATTTGATATGATATCATAGTCCAATCTTGTGGTAAGCTCCATGGAAATTGAAGAAATGGGGCAAGAAGAGGAGACCAAAGCCAAAGATGTGGAAATTGTCAAAACGGCGTTGTTCAATGTTGATGATTATGTTCTGAAGGGAGAATATTCTGATGAAGAGTTTTAGGCTTTCAATATGGACGAGTATAAGCTTCAGGATTTTTCATTGGTATATGAGGAACCGCCGTATCCGTTTGAAACCCCGGCCACTAAAAGCTTATCTATTGATGGGATCTGCATGTCACCCATAGTGGTTAAGTGTACCAGCCTAAGGATAATCGACTCCACATTGAGAATGATCCAATCCAGAACTCCATTAAATGTAGCTAAAACGTTGGCACGGTCTCCTCAGGTTGAGATAAGTTCCGATATTGATCCTCTAATTACTCAGTTGAAGATATCTCAAGCCCGTTTCAGCATTTGGCAATTAGTTCTTGGTTCTGATGATTACCGTCGGGCTCTGATTAAGAGGCTTTTGGAGCTTAAAGTGAAGCCTACTACTTCTATTGTTGAGATGTGCAACATGATAGGGAAAGGAATGCCACTCCTGTGGGGGGATGATTCGATAATGTTCTCTAATCAAGACCTTCCACTTAAGGGGTGCAGTCATAACCGAGCCTTATTCATCTGTGCTCAGGTCCTCGACAGAATTATCCCATGCGTTATGGTTGATGATGGTTCCTCCCTGAATCTCTGCCCTCTAAAAGTCCTCCCTTATTTGGGTCTATCTGGGGAAATTCTCGAGAAACCCAACACTGTCATCCAAACCTATTATGATTCAAAGAGGGATGTGATTGGGCTTTTCGAAGCAGAAGTGACTACGGGGGAAATTTTTGCTAAGGTTCAGTTTACCATCATTGATATCCCCATTATTTACTCTTTGCTATTGGGTCAACCCTGGCTTCATTCTGTGGGAGCGGTCTCATTGATGCTCCATCAAAAGCCGTAGGGAAAGATGGAAAGATTAAGGTTATTGAAGCTGATCATGCCTCGGTCATGGCCATTATAAAAGCCGAGGAGGAGTCCAGATTTTGAATGGCTGTTATCAGTAATGAGAAACCTAAGGCCCCTTTCTATAAGCACTACTCTTCTGTAGTGAGGAAGTTGATGAAGAAACATGGCCATGAATCGGGTTAATGTTTAGGCAAGTGCTTTGGGGGAATTGTCGATCCTATCCCAATCAAGAAGCACCCTAAGCGAGCTGGTTTTGGGTACACTCCAAAGAAGATTTACATGCGTGTTCATCCATTCAACTGCAATATGGTGACTGTTTGTGAGGTTCAAGGGAAGAGCGTCTATAAGGGAGAATCTGAGCCTATTGAGCATGATGCTCAAGTTTGGCCAGGATCTGAGGTCTTCAAGGATGTGTATGACTTTGAGAAGAATTGCTTTATTGAGAAGGGGGAGAGCCCGATTGAGCTGATATCTGTTGTTGCATCCGATGAGAAAGATAAGGGGAAGTTGTTTTTTTGATTTAGATGAAGAGAAGCCTGTGGACCCAGAAATTGAAGATGATGTGGCTGTTATATCTAAAGCCATGCCTGTTCTACTCAAGAAGAAATGGAAGCAGAATGATGAAGCCAATCCTTTGGCCGAGGCCGTGAAGAAGCTCGCCCGATCTCTTGCTACTGAAGAAGGTATGCTGTCCGCCGATCAAGTGAAAGCCCTGGCTCACGATCTGGATAACCTACTTATGGAACCTACCGAGGGTGTTAACTTTGTTGATGCCGCTACTCAAGACCCTCTGCCTGTGGAGGATGACTCTATCTATGATGATGTAACTTTTAATATTTCCAGTGTTTTTTATGAGAATAATGTAGCCCATAAGGCCTTTAATTCAATGAAAGATTCTAATTTTGCTTATTTGCTTGATGTTTCACCAGATGGGCCCATGCATTCATTTAATCATAAGCATAATATGTTCAGTATTCATGACATTTCTTTAACTAAAATAAACTTGAGTACAGATGATAACCCTAAAATGGTAACCCTTTCTAATAACTTAACCCCTAAGATAAAAAGTGAGATAATTAAAGTGCTAAAAGGTCATGTTAACGCTTTTGCTTGGTTGCATATGGACATGCCTGGTGTCGATCACCATATCTCCAAGCATCGCATCCCAACAGATCCTAGATTCCATCCCATCAAGTAGAAATTCTGAAGAATGAGACCGGAGTTGGCCGACAAGGTTAGGGCAAAGGTTGCTAACATGATTAAGGCTAAGCATGTCAAAGTTGTCGAATATCTGACCTGGTTATCCAACATTGTCCGGGAATTTGTAGAAAGATGGAAGGGTAAGGGTTTTTGTGGATTATCGAAATCTGAACAAAGCTTCGCCAAAAGACAACTTTTCTCTACCTCACATCGATGTGCTAATTGACAGCGCTACTAGGGCCGAAATGTACTCATTCATGGATGGGTTCTTAGGATACAATCAGATTCTGTTGGATATAATTGATAAGGTTAAGACAGCTTTCATCACAGAATAGGGAGTATTCTGCTATCGGGTTATACCGTTTGTTCTGAAAAACGGCGGAGCAACCTATCAGCTCGCTGTCACCACTCTCTTGCATGACATGATCCACAAAGTAGTAGAGGTCTATGTGGATGACATGTTGGTTAAGTCTGCTACCAAAGAAGAGCACCCCAAGATTTTGGATAAGTTTATGACTCGTATTGAGAAATATAACTTACGCCTTAATCCTAAAAAGTGCATATTCGGGATTACATCAGGAAAGCTCTTAGTCTATATGGTCAGTCAAAGGGGGATTAAAATAGATCCAGATAAGATTAAAGCGATCAGGGATATGCCCTCTTCGAAGACAGAAAAAGAATTAGTTCCATTCAATATGTTAGTAGGTTCAGTTCTCGCCTCACCACCGTTTGTGAGCCAATCTTTAAGTTGTTAAGGAAGCGTCAGCCGATTGTGTGGGATGAGCACTGTCAAATCGTATTCGACAAAATCAAGGCCTACCTTCTTCACCCACCCATCCTTCGTCCGCCCACCCTGGGCAAGCCGTTGATTTTATACCTAGCAATTGATGAATTCGCCATAGGGGCGATGTTGGTTCAGGAAGATGACAGTAAGAAGGAGCATGCAGTTTACTACTTAAGTAAGAAGCTATTGGATTACGAAGCTTGTTATTCGATTGTCGAAAAGACGTGTGCTGCCATTGTTTGGTTAACAAAGAAATTACGCCACTACTTTCAATCATACAAGGTTCAAGCCATGGCTAATGTTAACCCAATGAAATATCTTTGTCAATCGCCAACCTTATCCGGCAAGTTGTCCAGATGGTCACTATTGCTTTTCGAATTTGATATTGAGTATATCATGACGAAAGTTATCAAAGGTAGAGCGGTTGTAGAATTTTTGGCAAACCAAGCTGTCGACTCTAATTATGTCAAGAACTTGGACTTTCTCGACGAGCAATTAGCTATGATTGATGTAGCTAAGCCCATGTGGACTATGTATTTTGATGGTGCTGTGAACAGATTTAGAGCAGGCCTAGGAGTCATCTTATTCACACCTAATAATGAAGTTATCCCTCTATCTAAGCACTTGGAGTTTCCCACTAATAATAATGGAGTAGAATACGAAGCTTGTTTATTTGGTCTTGAAGCCCTATTGCTTGTAGGGACAAAGCACGTTTCTGTGATTGGAGATTCGACCTTGGTCATCCGTCAAGTCGTGGGAGATTGGGAAATCAAAGAAGAGTCTCTCCATCCTTATGTCAATGCCATTTAGGATTTATCAGCTAAATTCAAAACATGTCTAAATCAGCATGTCCCTCAGGGTGAAAATCAGATGGCTGATTCATTAGCTACACTAGCATCGATGTGGAAAGGTCCTTAGCGCCAACCCATTTGTCCTCTAATCTTAGTTTCGGCGAGGGTTCCGTACCATTTGCACAACATTGCCTAAGTCTTTACCATCAGTGACGAACCCTGCTAGTATTCGGACATTGTGCAATTTCTCTGGAGCGGTCAGTATCCTGAGAGCGCTACAGACTTCGATCGCACTACGCTCTGCAAGTTGGCCTTTCAATTTTGGATTGTGGACAATAATCTCTTCAAGCAAACTTCTGATGGTTTGTTGCTTTGATGTTTGACTGAATCAAAAGCTCATCGTGGGAGAGGTTCATGTGGGTGATTGTGGACCGCACATGAATGGCCTGGCCTTAGCTAAGAAAATTCAGCGGGTGGGGTATTTTTGGTTAACTCTGATCACCGACTGTGTCTCCAAGGTTAAGAGGTGTCACCAGTGTCAGATTTATGGAGAAATTCAACATCTTCCACCAACCGAACTTCACATTTTATCTACTCCTTGGCCATTCTCGGCGTGGGGGATAGATATAATTGGTGAGGTTCGGCCATCATCAACTAATGTCACCGCTTAATCATTATGGCAGTGGATTATTTCTCAAAATGGGTGGAAGCCAAATCATACATCAGTATTACCGTTGAGAAGATGGCCAAGTTCATTGAGAAGTACATTTTCACTCGGTATGGTCTACTGCATCACATTGTATTTAATAATAGGGTTCAGTTCCAAGGGGCAGCTGCAGAGTTGATTGAGAAGTATGGTAGAGAGCATCATAGATCTTTGTCCTACCATCCTCAAGCCAATGATGCGGTGGAGGTAGCCAACAAGTCCATTAATAAAATCCTTTCTAAGACCATAGCCGGCTATCGAGATTGGGCCGATAAGTTACCGTTCGCTCTTTGGCGTACCGAACAAGCATCCAAACTCCTACAAGTCAAACCCCCTTTCTCTTTGGTTTATGGTATGGAAGCGGTTTTACCTGTTGAAGTTAAGATAAAGTCTTTACGAGTGGCACTCGAATCTAAGCTTGAAGAGACTGAATGGATAAAAGCAAGGTTTGAGCAGCTGAATACGCTAGACGAGCAATGCCTGAAAGCCTTGGATAGCCTCTAAATGTATCAGCAGCGCATAGCAAGAGCTTACAATAGTCGATTCAAGCTCTATAGGTATCCTTTGAAAGCCGGTGACTTGGTCCTGAAGCAAGTAAAGGCTACCACCACCAACCCAAGGGGGAAGTTTTGACCAAATTGGGAAGGACCTTATATGATTAAGAAAGTCCTCGGTAAAGGCAAAATGAAAATCATAGATATGGATGGTAATGAGTTCTCGAACCCTATCAATCAGGATCGATTAAAGCGTTATCATATCTGAATCAAAAGAATCAAATCTAGAAAAGCGGCACATAAAAAATAATTCAAATCAAATCACCCGGCGAGTGGTCTTTTACTGCTCGGGCAAAAATTAGGGTGTATCCCGCTGATTGGTATTCTGCAAACCAATCAGGAAAAAGTTAGGGTATAAAAAAGAATAGCCCGCTCGACTGAAAACCCGAAAAGGGCGGTCTAGGCAAAAGTTAGGGTAATAGTGAGTCATGAGAGATGTTGACTAGAAAACCTTCATAGGCTAGTTAACACTAGAGTTTGAGTCGGTAGAAATGGTTATCCTTATTATGTACTTAAGCTTAATTCAATTAATGGAAATGTCTCTTTTACTGAGCTCTTATGTTTATGTACAAATGAATATATTGGGCTCTAAAGGAGAAATATTACAGATAAGTTGAGTTTGGGATGCCACTTTACTCAAATTCTAGTGCGCCAAATAAAATAAAAATCATAAGAAATATAAAAAGGCATAAATTCTGATAGGCTAAAAACATCTAGGCCTACGCAAAAGCCGGAATGTCCGCTAGATTGAAAACCCGAAAAGGGCGGTCCAAGCAAAAGTTAGGACATAAAAGTAGCAAATAAAATTTTGATGGGCCTAACACAATGTTCAGGCCTATGCAAAAGTATAGACAAATGAAAATAAAGATAGCGCAATCATCGATCACCCAGAAGGTCCTACACCCTCATCATCATTATCATCGTCGCAATCTGAGTCAAAAGCTCGAGCCAGCTTCTCCTCCACTGACAAAGGATCACGTCCCGCCTGCCTGTCTCTCCACTCGAACCATAAGCACAAGTGCTTCGTCCAACTCCATAATCTCCTAACCTATTGAGGCCATCCTTGATAGAATCTATCGATAGTGATAGCGTCTAGCCGATCGTAATCTAGGGTCTCATAGCTCGCTCAGCCGACCCATACCTCCCTATCATGGTCTAGAAGATGGGTTGAGAATAGCTTGACCTCGAAATCACTCAAGTGTAGTAGGACCCTCTGTCGTTGCCCCCACTGTCGGCACAAGCGACAAGCCAAGTAATGCTCAAAGTACCATAGCCCTACAAGATGAACCTTGCCCCCACCAGTGTCCACTAGAACATCAGAAATCTCCCACCAGCGGCAGACCCAGTGAATGTCAGCCTCGAATAAGCCCTCCATGATTGCCATCCAACCGCCAACTGTCAAGGCATCATGGCCAATAGTGATATGAGCCCTGCCATGATAATTCCTAGGCCCATATCATCTCGAATTGCCCCAAGGATCCTGGAGAAAAGCTAGCTTCTCTAAGAGCTAAACCTGCAACATCAGATTCAGTTTTAGATTCAGATTTAGATTTAGTTTCAGATTTAGTTTCAGTTATAGACTTAGATTCGGGTTCGGGTTCAGTTTCAGATTCAGATTCAGATTCAGATTCAGTATTGGTTTTGGGTTTAGAGTCGGTTAAGAGGAATACCTGTAGTACAGAGAAGTGGTCTCCGATGAGGCCAGGATCAACGACAGCTCTATCCAGATGAAATAGCGTCTCAGCTAACCCTAAAAATAATAGAGATATGCCCATTGAGGCCTGTCAAATGATTGAAACTAGTCGAAATGGGGAAACAGTGCCAACCCCGTAGATAAACTCAACTATAAGCAATAGAGCCACCATAAAAGGATAAGAAATATGCGATCTGGGAGTGGCTATGCACCAATCAAGTACTCTACTGAGATTGAATCCCGGTGATCCAAGAATCTGGGAAAGAAAAGTAGTAGGGGCATCCAGGTTCCATAACCCGATCAGCTGGTGCTTAGCCCCAAAGTGCACCTCTGACATGGCAAAGCACATTCCGCGAGTGCAGATCATCCCAAGGATAGCGTGATACTCCACCATCGGGCATAGCTCAAAGCCCGAGAAGCAGAATACATGGTCCATCGGGTCCCAATAGAGGAATGCTGCATGGAGGAAGACTACGTTCACCGGCCTGCTAGCAATATATCGAAGACCCGCTAATTCGAAAACCTCCAACCTCTCCAAATCAGAGCTTGCTAAAGTGCGCATAAATAGCCTCAGCCTAGCATTATATGTCTCCATTAGTGATCTCTCTCTGCTAATAACCTGTTAAATGAGGTTGCTATCATTAATTCAGATGATTGTAAGCATTAATTAGTTCATTCCTAGTCAAGCATCTATCGCGCCTAGCATTCATCTAGCGAGCAAGCAACGCAATCAAATAAGCAAACAAGCCAAGCATCATGCAATCAAATAATCCACAAGTTCAGCAGTATATCAAAAGAAAGCAGAAAGCTGGAAGTAAATGATCATCCAAAGTGGCCCTCAAAGGTTCACGTTGCCCTCATCTGAAGGTCGATCCTTATGTCTCCCCTCTAAGGAGACATGTCTCCGAGCTCCACCCATGCTAAATCCAAGAGGGACAGCCAGACTTATAGGCCATATCCCTGGAAAGCTCATCATCTCCAAGGTAGCCTGAAAGTGCACAGACTGGCTCGCATCAATCATGGTGATCTCTATATCGTCTCCCTCGTCGCTATGGCTGCCATCGCGAGCTTCTACCTCCCTCTTTAATTTTTTTCACTGCTCCTCCACACTCTCAACATAGCCCCTCAGTGTCTCCATTTCTCATGTATACTGCTCTTCTACTAAGCTAGTTGCCTCTCATAGTCTGCTACCTCCTGAGCTAGTCGACCCTCGTAATTTATCCTCTCTCGATGTAGCCAGTTTTGGTAATCTGCATACTCACACTCGATCCGCATCCACTCCTCTCATTCACTCCAACACTTGTCTTGCTCCATCCCAACTAAGAGCTACAAATATTAGTGATCAACCCAACAATTCATGCATTCATAACATACATGCATAAAGCTAATAAATATCCTATATGCTTTTCTTATTTTAAATCTTAACAGGTTGTAAGACATAATCTTACCCAGCCTGCGGAATCCTGTACGATGACCAAGTCCCTCATGTTAAAGCAACCCCGGGCCAAGCACTCAGCCTCCGAGATAGGTACCTACACAATTAAAATCGGAACTAACCAATCACCACGGTTGAATGATAGCAGTATATAAGAATCAATAAAGTGAAGCATGAGTTAGATTCTTACATGTGTGCTCTTTGGCAGGGCAAAGATCAAAGGTGTGGTATACTCCTCAACACGCCTGGGCTCTCGGACTCCCGGACAGGTCATCATGCATAAAGGGGTATCCAACTAATTTACTAATACTCCCTCAATGAACCCCAGTGGGAACGCTCTCTGAGTAGGAGTAACTGGTCCAATAGAAATGGTCTCTAGGTCAGTTGTATACTGGTGCGAAGGCCCTGGGTATGCTCCAGTATTGAGTATGGAGGCTCCCCTCCTATTCTCTGGGTCCCCTGAAATCAAGAGAAAGGGCATATTGGTCAGTCAAATTAGAGTTAGAATAATATAGTGATTTCAGCAAGTATGGTGAAAGTTTGTCAGAAGTTTGAGAGATGTACCCCTTGGCGCCCCTGCCTAGGGGCAGGTGGCTCAACACCCAACCCAGCATCGCTAGAAAGCATCTTGCCTGGGTCCATATCAGCCATCCCATCATCATCCTCAGAAGGAATGTCATAGGCATCATCGTCAATCCCGTCAAGTCCGATACTATCCTCTGTCTTAACACCGTCATCACCAAACTCAAAGTTTCGCTCCACATCATCTCGGACCCTCTTGGGGTAAGAAGGAATCATTCGCCTTAGATGGGCATCATAATCTCTATCAACCGATGCCACCCGGACCTGGTCGCCTCCCCTAAATCGAGTCTGATCCTCTGTCGACATGAAGTGAGGCTAAAAGAGACCAACGAGAACATCAGGGGGGACTCTCTTTCAAGCAGTGGTGCTGGTCCTCCATCTATAGACTTGCTTGCCAAAGTACCACTCCAGGGTGAACGGGCACTCTAGTATAAATTGACACCCATCTATGGTTCCTCAAACTTCCTTGACATGCTCATAGTTTGTCAGCTTCTTCCACGGCTTAGAAATGATATGCAAAATAAGAACAAACAAAGTTGTATTAATGACCAATATAAGTATTCTTGCTCTTTTTGTAAATACAGTTTCGAACTAATGTTTAAACTAAATGCCTAGAAAGCAAGGTTACCCGATGACGACGGAGTTGCCTCAGATACTCTCGGTACCAACATAGTCCACCCCCTCGATCGACATTCGATAAACTAACCATCCATCGGGCAATGGCATGTGACCCGGGTAGTGGCTGATCTTCCAAATCAAAGGGATAGATAATCCGATACTCGAAAGCCCACATCTACAAATACAATGAATAAAGGAGCTTGGAAAGCATTTAATAGCAAAAGCATATATCAAGGATTTCAATCAAAGAGGATCCATTACCAAAACCCATAGTTGCTCGGCCTTGAATTCGGCGACTTTCTCTCACGCCGAGCAGTCAAGAGCATAGTATATCTGGCCAAGAATGGCCCTCGGCCAGTTCCACAAACTGAAGCTACCCAAATCCTCAAGAGTGCATAGTAATCCTAGTGAGACCCTACTCGAGGAAGAGGGAAAGAATAAGCATGTCAGTATGGTTAGGAGAAATGACCGAAGGTACTAGTCGAAGCACACCCCGCTAATATCAGTCGCCACAACCCAATGCTCATATAGCTCCGCATATCTCAATTTGCCATCGGCCAGCATCAAAACCCCCAAAAGTGCTAACATGGCTCATGGCGAAAGCGGCTAGGATAAACATAAAATATCATTGGGTGTCCCTCCTATCGCATCTCAGTTATAGCGCATATATCGGATGGGGTGATCATCATCTCGCTAACCGGAAGGTGGAACATGTGTGTTGTCTCGCTCTAATGCTCGATCAAACACCCTAATATATTTGGGCTCATTGGACGGCGTGAAACTGTTAGCGAATCCAGCATCCGCTCTAACCCCATGCCTCAGATAGCCACAACCAGCGAGTTATCAACCCAATCTTTGATTTGACCCCACCACCTAGCACATCTTTGAAGTAAACCCATCGGCTTAAGACCCTGTGGCTCCAAAAATTAATGTCAAGCATTAGTACTAGCAGTTAAAGTTTGCAAAATTAGAAATAAGTCAAATTTTTAGCATCCAGCCTATCTTAGATCTAAATTTTGACTGCAAAATCGGACTCAGCATAAAAAACTGGTCTAGATAAGCCCCTCGGTTTCCCCCGGAGCATACCCCCTCCTTTTCTCAGGCCGTCGGCGGCCAGTGGCTGGAGGCCACCTCATTGAGGCAGCAGACCGCCTGACCAAGGTGGTAGGCCGCGTCAGCGATGCAGCTCGGCACCGTCGATGCCACCCTGCCGCCGGCGGCTTATCCCTAAAAAATCCCTTTTTCGCCACTTTAAGCCTAATTTTGGTCCAAATTCGCCCAAATCATTCCCAAAACACACCTAGATGCATCCTAAACATCTTTATTCAACCTATTTCACCTAATTTCAAGCCTAAAACACCCTAAAAATCCAAATCAAGTTCATGGCATTTTATGGAAATTTCGGCAAAATTTGGGTTTTAGCGTTTTACCTGAAGGTCAGAAGCATGCCCGGCCAAGTTAGTGAACATCTAAACCTGAGAAGTCTGTGTGTATCCCATATATGTGTTGGAACCCCACAATCCGGCTGCCCAGTTAACCGGGCAGATTCGTCGGTTATCCTCTCCTCGAGATAACGTGTCGTGATTGAGGTTGTGGGACCTCTTAAGCCCTTTCTTGCAGTACATCTTGCTTTGAGCTTGAAAAATTAGGGAATGGCTCGGGTTTTGTCAAGAGAGGAGAATGAGAATAAGAAAGGAAGTAAGAAAGGAAAGAAGAAGAACGAAAGAAAAAAGTTACAAGAAAAAAAGAAAGGATGGAAAAAGGGAAAAGAAAAGGTAAAAGGAATATATTCCTTTTTGTCCTTCAGTGCATAGCATATTCTCTAAAATATTCCTTTCAGCAAGGGGCAAAATCCTCAGATCGGTTAGTTCTTTTCGGCTCCCGGACATCTGAAATCTCTGCTATTTTATATTCCCTTTTTATTGTTAATTGACGGGACAAAAATTTTTGTTTCACAAAATAAATTAAGCAATATAAAAGGGACATATTTATCACATACTAATTTCTCAATTTTAATTCTTGATAGGTCTGTCGATGGCAAACCCAGAAAATAACCAATTCAGAAATCCTACAACTCAGAATTTTTTTTGTCTTGATTAGTCTGTTAATGGTGCGTTCCCAAACCGCCGGTAAACAACTAACTCAAGATTTTTGGCTTTGAAAGGTCTGTTGATGATGTGTCCCCGTACCGTCCATAGACAACCAACTTAAAGAATTTTCTATCCTTGTAAGGTCTGTTGATGACGCGTCCCTGTACCATCCGTATACAACCGTTTCAGGAATTTCACTTTTATGCCTGTCTTGTTCCTCCTGAAAGATTTGTTGATGGCAATACTAGTAAACAATTGGCTCAGGAATTTGCAAATCAGGTATAACCTCCTATCCCTCGCTCTGTCGTGAAATCACATTTGACCCGTTAAATGGTAATCTCACGAGGAGCATCCTATGAGCACGGACTTTTTGGTGACCCGCGGAATGATGATGACTTGTTGCTCTAACCTTTTATCGGTCTAGTTGTTCCATTCTTTTAGAATTGAATCGTATTTGGCAAGTTCTTTGTTGATGAATTTATGCCTTTGACCCTAATTAAAAATAATTAACTCGCGTTTAGAATTAGTCGTTTTCCTTCCTCATGTGCAGTAATTTGTTTTGCAATTTTCCATAAGATCCAAACATTTTCAGCAAGTCTCGTTTATATTGTTGGATTCTTGACTCTCCGAGCTTTTTAGAATGTCAAGAATCGCCTTAATCGAACAACCGTAGTGTAAGTTATGAGTGTTCAAAGTCTGACCTTTGCCGGGATGTGGCCCTTGCCCTTGCCCTGGCCTTCCCTATCCCCGCCGGCACCCCCTCTCCGGCGACGGCGGCCAGCGCCGTCGCCGAAGGGCGGGTCTGCGTGGCTCATGAGGCCCGGCGTAGTCCCCCATATCTGGGGAACCACGCCCCAGGCCGTGTCAGCTACGCTGCCTAGATCTAGCCGTGTCGCCTAACATGGCCTAGGCCAAGCCGCGTCGCCAACGTGGCCTTGGCGCTGGGTCTTCTGAGTTTTGCATTTTTTCGCGTTTTCTTACCTTGCAAGTGGGGTTTCGCGACTTTTCTGTCAAATCCAAACAATTGGGGGATTAATTGTGGGAATTTGCACTCTCTAGGGTCTATGAAAACCCCAAAAATTCAGATTTTGAGGACTTTTTGCTCATTTGACAAAAAAACTCAGGTTTTAGAATTTCTAAGTGTTCTTTAGGAAGAACAAGTTTTATAAAGTGGTGGAAATAAAATGTCCTAGTTTTCTAAACTTTATTAGACTTGATTCTTTAGTTAAATCATTAAAATCAAGTAGAAATCTTAGGTAAAAATTTGATTTAAATAGGATTAAGGGAATCTTTCCTTGCAAATCACTAAATCCCTTCGTAAATTGGTCACTATTTTGTCGAGTTTCATCACAAATCCGTCATAAAACTTGCCAAAAGTTTGGTTTGAGCCTCGAGGGTGGATTCACGGCCATTAGGTAACTTTCTGAATTCCAATCTATTTCATTTGATTATTTCTTGTCTTTTGCTGTGTTTTTGGCTGGTTTTCCGGGCGTTTGGTCCTTGTTTTCGACTTTTTTTGTGATTTTCCGGTGAAACTCCGGCTGACCATTTCGGGGAACGTCAGGCCGCCTGAGCAACATGGCTGACCGACTCAGCGAGTCGGCCTACCACGTCGCTCAGTCGGCCTACGTGTCATTCAAGTGGCCAATCCTTATTTTACTAGACCATCTGGGTTCTTTTCCCCCAAACTGGAAAACTCAAGTTATTTTAGCATTTAAGTCCAAATCTACTGTAATAGTATAGAAAACAACTTGAAGTGTCAATAATCTTGGGTTTTCAGGCACAAAAATGTCGTTCTGGCTTGTTTAGACACTTTTTCCGGTAGACCACTTCAGTGGGAAGAAGGCCGACTGAGTGTCATCTAGGCCACCTCACTGAGTCAGCCTACCATATCACTGAGTCGGCCTACCACCTCACTGAGTTGGCCTACTACTAAAAAATGTCCAAATGGTCCATGTTTGTTTTAATTTTGTGTTTTTGGCCCTGTTTTGTCGTTTTAATGCATTTTCAGCCTCGATTTTCACCCGAAAAAAATCTCAAAAAATCACAAATAATCTAAAATTGATTAAAATAATTTTTAATCTGCTGAAATTATTTTCATTAATAATTAAATTGGTTAAATGTCTATTTAATGGCTTAAAATGGGTTTTTCACCTAACAAATCTAAATAAATCCTTCTCCAACAGTTAAAAATCCCAAAATATTCTCTGGGATTTTCTTCACATATTTTAGGTTGTTTAGTTTATTTAATTAATTTTTTAGGTTGTTTATATGATTATTTAAATGCCCAAAAATTGTGTTTTAGCCCCGAAAAATCCAAAAATATGTTTTCTCCATGCTATGTGTTTATTTTCTGCATTTATTTATTTACGCTTTATCTATTATTATTCGCATATATCTTTTACCTCATTTGGAGCCAGGTCCGAGTCTGCAAGCTCGGTTAAAACCCGGTTTCGCTCGTTTATCTATTTATCGCTTTATTTATTTTCTCGTATTAGAAAAAATATATAGGTATTTGTAAAGCCTTTTAATAATTATTTTATTTGCTTTATTTACCCTTTTAGTGTGATGTATGGCATATAAATCGAAAACTCCCAAGCAATAACCAGATTTAAATCGTATAAGAATTAAAGTCGCGTTTATTAAAACATAAATGGCTTGATTTAAAAATTGAAGAGTAAGCAACATCATCTGGACTTGGAATCTCTATTTTCAGGTATGGTCTAACCACTCAGTGGGAATATCGTACCCCAATTCCCGATGGAGCTTAACCGAGTGGCGACTCTATCTTAAAATACAGGATTTCAAGTCTCGTATCCCTTAACACGTAAATTGGGCTTAAATTTACATCAACATCACGCCTAAAATAAGGATTCTCCCTTAGCACGCTTCATAGCGATCGTAGTTTTTTTGCCTCCCATGCTACGCATCACATGCGGTCCTCGTGGGCTGGAAATTGGTCGCTAGCTCATAGAGGGGTTTTCGTAACTCAATCATAGATAACTTCAATCCTTTACTTGAGGCTATGCTAAAGGTACTTGATGGGTACAACATATTGAGCAAGGAGAATGATGAGAACACAACTCGCCTGAATGCAGTTGTAGATGGACTTAACACTCTAATCATAGTGGTAACCAAGCATCATGGGTTACACACTGATTTAAGGAAAGTGCAGGAGGAGATGCTACAAGGAGTTAAGGACTCGAAGGGAGCTGTGCTCAATGCTTTAAAGAGGCTTAATATTTCATATGCTTTGAGCAGTGATATTGTTATGGCATATGCTGAACTAGAGCCAATACTTTACCAGAAAATGGTCATATCAGAGACCAAATCAAACAAGTTCAAGCAAATATCATCAATGATGGAGAAGCTCTAGACAAAATTCATGATAAAGTCACTACTCATATTAGGAGTACTCCCATGCTGGAGCAGATTCTAAGGGAACATACTCAAGCCAAGGCTCTGGCTAGTCTCACTCAGATATCCAAAGAAGGTTTAAATGCTCAATATTAGGTCAATCTGTCTCAATCCCGCGCTTTAGTAGGATTATTAGCCTTTCTTAGAGAATAAAAAACAATATCGCAGGAAATTTATGAGCTGCTTGTGTAGAATTTTTCATCAAATGTCCATGGTCAGCTAGACACCTTTGAAGAGTCTCTGAGCTCATATGATCATCAAACTCAAGCCATTTTGGATGCAATGGCAATGGGGGAGACGGATCGTAAGAAGCATGAAAAGGAGGAAAATGAGAGAGAATAGAGGATTGCTGAATTTTCCTACAATCTATCTAAGGATCTGGAGTGCATACAAAGAGAATACAATGAGACAAAGAAAAGAAAAGATAAGGAGATAGTGCTGCCCAAAGAAAAGAAATCCAGATGGGATCAGCAAGCTTATGAGGTGAGAAGAGCTAATTTGGGAGACCCCCTATGCCAAAAGATTAGAATAGAATTTGTGTAATCCGTTGTGCTTATTGTCAAACTTAGTATAGACTAACTCATTGTTATCTGTACTCAAGTTATTATTTAATGAAAGATTATAATTTCTGTTCTAAGTTAAGATCTTCTTAACTTCATATATTTTCTGCTATATATATATATATATATATATATATATATATATATATGCTCTGATCATTTGTAGAAATATATGAGAAGTATGGAGGGATGCTGAACTCAGAAGATTCAAGAATTATGGGGGAGTTAGCATTCACTCTAAGCAGATTGAAGATGCTAAATAAAAGACATATCAAGCATGAGTATAAGGTAACTCTGATCTAAATATCTCATTCATTTAATTCTCGCTTAGTTAATTGTCATTGATCAAAATGGGGGGGGGGGATTGTTGAACTAAGCACGAGTTTGGACTGACTTAGTGGATGACTCAGTTGTGGTTAAGTTTTTATCATAACAGTTAAGTTAAGAATGGGATAATTAAATCAATAATGATAATAAAATAAATAGTATATGGCTTTGAGGGAGTTAGTAAATTCAAGGGTAGAATTTCGAGTCTCCGCTGATCTAGCTATTTAGTTTAACTCTGAGTGGCTTCTGGGCTGAGTATCTATGTGGTCGCTAACTTAGTAATATTCACTCAGCACTTGATATTTAGATTTTAGTTCAGTTATGTGAATTTCATTTTATCATTTTAACTGAGTAACTTTAAGTCTGTCAACGCTGCTGACCTTACCGTTTAAGGTAAAAAGGTATCTTTGCTTTTAGTGTTGCTTTTTACACGAAAATTAATGAGACAAAGACAAAAAGAATTAATGCCTTGACAAGACTCAAAATTATGAAGAAAATGACAAAGTCTTCCAATGCAAAGCTGTAACAAGTCAATTGCCACTTTGGGCAATATCATAAATCTACCAACCTTGTATCACGCACTATGCAACATGTCAGAAAACCAAAGGGAATGGGAGAAAGACATGTGGCAAGTCAACGCAAGTTCTCTCTAACGGAAGACTGGCATCAAATGACAAAGAATTCAAATTGGAGCTCAAATTTCAATCTAACTGATTGAAATGTATTTCACAACGGCGCAATTCTATCTCTTAACGGATCGAGTTGAAGAAGCGATGGGTGAATTACTGAGCTGTCAATTTCAGAAGATGCCAAGACAAGTTCAACACCTACTTTCTCAATCCAACTATAAAAGGAGCAAGAAGGCAAGCCTTAGAACTTGGTGATTACACCTAAATTTCTTAGAAGCAAAAAATCTGTCAATTTACAAGCTTTAAAAGAGTTCAAGCCAGAAAGCACAACTCAGCGAGAATCTGCTTAGAACAAGAGAGAATATATTAGATCAATCAACTGTAATACTAGATCATTTGTAACTGGATCAACGTTTTTATAAGTTAAATCCAGCTCTTGTTTAAACTCATTGTGAGTTACTGATAGAAGAGGTTATTCTAGTCAGCAGGTGAGCGATTGCAGTTTGGAGGGTACTTACTGTAATTATGGAATTTTTGAAAGGCTTCTCCGCTTAGGGTAAAGGAGTTGAGATTAGTGGATTAAAGCCGAGATACTCTCTCGGGACTGGATGTAAGCACAAGTTGCCGAACCAGTATAAAATCTTTGTCCTTTACTTAATTGCATTTTCCAGCTATTTCACTCTGCCAGCTGACCTCACTTAGCGGAGCCATAATTATTGAGAAAAAGTTTTATATGTTCTTGAGTGAGTCATTCAACCCCCCCCCCCCCTCTGACTCAGTGAGTGTACGCATAAGGACCAATAACATTGTTGTTAGCAACTGTCTAATTCGGCTTTCTAGGGTCTTAGAACTCTCAAACGATCTTGCCTCTAAAGATAATATCAAGTAGTTTGCTCAGAAAGGGGACCAATTCATTTCGTTGTCAAAGGGATGGATGTTTCTTTTAGTGGAATTTTAAGCTTCATTGAAGCAACTACAGAGGAGAAGCTTAAGAATAACAGATTTGTGCTACTCCCTATAGGAATCGGTGTTTGTAATATTGTAGAGATTATAGAACAAGCAATGGCATATCGCGTGATCTAAACCTACTGCTCGGTAGCAGTAAGAGGTTTCGTTACTAAAAATTTGATTTTGTGTCCCAAAAATCAACTTGATTATTGCTACATGATGAGATGGGAGACAGTTTCTTTTGCTTGATTAGGAATCTTGTCTCTGGGTGCTGCAACTTATCCTTTATGTGAGTTGATTGAGAGATCTCTTCATTGTAAATATATTCAACTATTTGGAACTCTCTTTCTAATTGGATTGGTGTTGATTTCTTATCCTGTTTGCGGTTACACATTTTTATCATTACTGAAAGGGTCCAAGTTTTGCTAAAATCTGTGGCACTTCACTTTTGGACGATTCTATATTCCTCACTTAGTAACTACTTTATTTCTTTCCAAGGAAGTTTTTATAAATTCGGGTTAGTCACCACTAAGTTCTGATAAAGGTGTCAACCTTGCTTAGAAGCTCTAAACCAAAAACCACCGAGAGGCTCTAAATAATATTCACTTTGAGGCTCCAAACCAAAAGTCACTCAAAAGGAAAAATGGAAACACAAAGTTAACTTGACTTGTGCGAACACAGTCTTTAAAAGATATTTAGGATTCCTTTGAGCATTAAACAACTTATCTATACGAACAAATATTAATATATCCAGAAAACAATAGAACATGAGAGTAGAGCTAGAATTTATGAGCTTCAATTAATTGACTTGTTGTAAGTTTAATCTAGGGTAAAATTTGAAAAAGTACCATATGGCTTCAAGTATTTGCAATAGAGGGTTTGAGAAAAAAAAATTTACAAAAAAGGGTCTGAGGTTTGTAACTGTTAGCAAATCGGGGAATTTTTTATAACTCCATCAATAAAGCTAACGTGGCAAGGGGCAATTTTAGAAAACCCCAATTTTTTTAGTCTTTCTGTTGGGAAACAGGAATCCGGAACACAAACAATCCGGATAAGGTTTGAAGTAAACAAAACACCTAAGTATAAAAAGACCTAAGTCACTTATCTAGACTCATATCCAAAACATCCAAAGTCCAAGACAAGTCAAGACAATTACCGAAGCACAAATGCAAGCATCCGATTAAAGTTTGGGAAGGAAACAAACTTTGAACCACTCAAAATAGCAGCAGAAGAACTGATTGCAGAAGCATCCGGAAGAAGACAAATCCAGATATATTGAGTCTGAAGACATCCAGAAAACTTAATTATCTAGACAAATGGAATGATTCAAAAATTCCATTCCCTCCATTCTTTTGGTCTATCAAGTCAAAGATCCTTCTCCCATAAGCAAGACAAAAGAAGACAACTAGCACTTTTCAGAAAAGGACAGAAGGACTGACAGGGGACAGGAAAAAGGTAACAACCTTTTTAACCTAGACCAATAAGAAGGTGCGTGGAGCTCACACCAAAAAGCCACTGGCGTAAAAGTTGGTGAATCACTAAAATACAAGGAAAACGATTGCTGACAACTTTTCAGCCTCAATCTCAAGGATTCAAATAGGTCAAAATCACTATCTAATGTATTGATCAATGGCTTAGGAAGTGCCACATTTTACCTAATCAATGGTGAGGATCAAACACAAGTTCAACAACCCATAATGGCTACATTTATGATGGAAGCCTATAAAAGGGAAGCTTCACTTGTTGAGAAGACATTGGTTGATTTCAGAAAGTAATTAACAAGAGAATTTGCTAAAGCAATCAGAAAACACATCCCTCCAAGAATCAATTATTTCCAAATCTGTTGTAAGGATTCCCAAGTGAAACTATACACTTGAGGAAGTCCAAAACCAAAATCTTTGAGAAAACCAAAGTGTAAAGATCTCCAACTTGGGTGAGTTGTGAGATTGGGATACAGCTTAAAGTAGGTGCTTTGAGTGGGATATCCTTGTAGGACTCAGCTTAGGTTTGGGTAGAAATCTAAGTGGTATATTCTACTAAAGATGAGAGGTGTCAGCTAGGAGTTGGTGCTTTTAGTGATGTATCCTACATCTGGAGATAATCTGTAAGGCTTGATTTCTACCAGTTGGAAAGAAATCACACTAGTGGAAAAGCTCAAAGGAAGGAATCTTTGGGGACTGGATGTAGGCGGGGCCAAACCAGTATAAATCTCTTGTGTTTGAATTTTCTTTACTTTGTCTTTAATTTATTACAATTTATATTACTTGCATTATCCAGACCCAAAATATTTGGAACATTCAAACACGCTACACAATACTTTTTAAAAGTCTCTTATTTCCATGAAAAATGTCATTCACCCCCCCCCCCCTTTTACCTTATTAACATAAGCATAGGGACTAACAAGTGGTATCAAAGCAAGTGCTCAAAATGAGAGATCTAACAATCTCAACCTAAAGGTCCATATTTTGATTCAAATATCAAAATGAGTTTCCAAAACTCACAACTCCTTCCCAAGGGTATGCCCATTACCCATCCTCCACTCTTCATCAATGTACACTACACATTCTGGAAAAACTGGATGAAGAACATCATTCAAGCACAAAGCATGCAAGCATGGTTGGTCATTAAAGATGGCCCATATGTGCCTACTCATAAAGTAGAGGGTGAAACTACCCAAAGGCCATCAAGTCTATGGGATGAGAATGATTTTAAAAAGTTGCGTGAAAACGCAAATACTATTAACATGCTTCATTGTGCTCTTAGTGCAGCTGAATTTAACATGATATTCAAATGTGAGACTGCACAGTAGATCTGGTAGAAGATGGAAGTAACCTATGAAGGAACCAATAAAGTAAGAGAAGCCAAGCTTGATCTACTTTAGAAAAAGCTTAAATCCTTCAAGATGGAGCCAAAAGAGTCAATCAGCAGCATGAACACTAGATATACCAATCTAGTGAATGAGATGAAAAGGCTCAGAAAGGAAATCTCTGAAGTAGATATGGTAAAGAAGGTGCTCTGGAGTCTCCCCAAAGAATGGGACAATAAGAAGACTGCCATTAAGGAAGCTCATGACTTAAACTTGTATAGTTATGATGAGATCATTGGTAATCTCTTGACTCAAGAATTATTCTTGGAGAGATATAACAAACAAGAGAAGAAGCCAGAAGAGAAGAAGAAAGCCATTACACTTAAGGCAGAATCTACGAGATCAACTTCATCCGGAGAAGAAAAGCAACTCAAGGAGTCTCAAAGTAACAAAGAGCAAATGGCTCTACTCACCATACAGTTTGGTAGATTTTTACTAAAGAAAGAAAGAAGGAATTCTAGAAAGTATAAATCCATAAGAACAAGGGAAGGCACATCTAGAAGAGATAGGCCTAGAAAGAATCTGGAAGAAAAGAGGGATCCGGAAAAGGAAGTTGGCTGCTTTGAATGTGGGGAGAAAGGCCACTTCAGATCTAAATGTCCTAAGCTTAAAAGAACCAAAAAGCATAAGAAGAAGGCAATGGCAATAGTGAGGAGAGCAGCAGCTCATCTTTAACAAAAGAAGAGGAGACTGCTAACTATGCATTTATGGCACTAATTGATCCGGAAGTAGAGCAATCCGGAAGAAATGCCTCTAAGCAAGATATAGTGCAAATAGAAGAATTAGAATCGGAAACAGCTAGTATTGAGGGAAACTCTCAATCTAATTATATTTCTAACCTTGAACTTGCTAGAGCTCTAGGTATTATGATCAAGAATGTGAGAAAGAATACAAGACCCATCAAGTTCCTAAGAAGATAAGTGATGGAGCTTGCTAAAGATGGTGAAGAATTGGCACAAGATGTCAATTTGATAAGAACAACAAAGCACATTGATAAGGTTGAGGAGAACGACCTGAAGAATCAAGTGCAAATGCTGATCCTGTTGGATATGATGTATGCCTTTAAGGCAATTAGGGTGATATATCTCAATTATATAATAGTACGAATAATTTGTTTAATCAATAAAGGCATTTAATCTTTTGTTTATATCAATATGCTTGTGTGTATATATATATATATATATATATATATATATATATATATATATATATATTAAAGCTGGTTAAATATACATTCATTGATGTATGTAAAAGTCCTTGACATATCATAGCATGAAGGCAGAGAAATTATAGTTGGACTATATTTGGTGGAACCTGCTCAAGTGCAATTATGATTATGTCTAAACTATCCCTAGTCATAGTTTCATCAAGAAAGGATATTGATGAAACGGAAGACTAGCATGTGGTCAACTTTCTTGGAAAGGGTCCAAGCAGTTAATCTCCTAAAGACTGAAGGTGGTGCCTTAAGCTTGACATATGGATATATCTTAGAGATATATTGGAGACCGCAGTAAGATAAACACTTGGTATATATATCAATGTGTTAGTGTTTATCTTCATGCAATAAGCTTTGCGAATGTCCTCATACTTGAGATGCTAGCTACCTTGTATGGTACTATTGCTATACTTTGGGTCATTACTATGCACTCATTAATTTAGGGTGCTATGGGTGATTACGAGTATAGTGATGACAGCATATTGGTAGGCTGAGTAGTCGGAAAGAATCCATCCCTCTAGATATATTAAGGAGTTGTACCTGGCCACTTGTTGAAGTGATGATTGCCATAAACCTCTGATCAGAGTATGTGTTTGATAGAAATGGTTTCTAGTCAAACACACTATGGTAAAAGGCAATATACTTCGGTAACAAGTAAATAACTGGGAATGCTTGGAGCAACCTCGCTATTGGTGGGTTAACACTTTAACCGAACCCAATAAACCAGATGGTACTAATATTAAAGAATGGAAGGAATTTATCACACTGGATAACTATTGTATTAACCGGGATTAAGTCATTAGCATAAATGACGTTCCGAGTAATGGGGGATGGTAGACCCTTGCTAGAGGCGTACTACAGTCGTTCAAGGTAATCGAGTTCTATTCACGATCTAGATCATCGAGCCAATGGTTCCATTAGAACAAGGGTTGGTTAAGCCTTAACAGCTCAATACTTCGGGATCCTATAAGGTCACACACATTGGACCTTCATCGGACTAAGTAAAGAACTAATAGATTTATTCTATTACGAAAATATATCATACATAATAATTGGATTATTATTTGATTGGTTAAAATTGATTAAATCAATTTTCGATAGACCAAGGAATTTATTTTGACCGGTAACTAACTAATTAGAGTCATAAATAAATTATAATTGATTAGATCAATTTTGGTTGGACCAAAAAATTTATTTTGACTGATAACTAATTTATTAGAGTCAAAGATAAATATTTATTTGAAAGGATTTAAAGGGGATTTTGCATTGACGAGTTAAAACCGAAAAGTATGAAATATTTTGTAAAAAGTTTGGTTGCGCGGAATACACCGAAAGGTGCGCGAACACTGTTGGGCAGTGTTCGCGGCGGCCGATATTCATGGGCTGCACAAAGGCAGCCCATGAATGTAAGGCAAGCCCACATGGGCTTGCCTTACCACATGCAGCACGCTGCATGTGGTAGGTGTGTGGGATGGGAGTACATCGCTAATGGGGAGCAAATTTTTGCTCCCCAAGCCTATATATAGGTTGTCCCTTCTCCTTTAAAATGCACCAAGCTCAAAGCATAAATCCTAAGCGAGATAATTAATCTCTCGGGTACTTGAGCAAGTTATTTTTGTGGAGCCTGAATTTATTTGGGCACCGCTAGTTTATATTTTTGGGTGAGGCTTCTAGAGTGGTCTACCAATTACGCGAGGCTTCTTAGTTCTTCCTCCTGGGGACGTTTTGGTTGGTGGGGTTCATGTGGATACTGATAGAGGCTATCCTACGATTGGAGGCTTGCGCTAGAAGGTCTTGCAAAAGCACGCTTCAACTGGTAAGTTGTTTTTCTTTCTCTTTTAATTATTAAGTGTTTTTAGACTTAATAATTATGCTTAGGTTATTGTGCATGCTTAGTTTATTTTACGCTTAGGTTATAACTTAGAGTTATAACATGCTTAGTATAAAATAAATATGCTAAGATATAATTTGGAATTATGGTATGCCTAGTCCTTTAGCATGCTAACCTAGGTAGAGAATTATTTAGTTAAGGCTTTATTTAATTTATATGCAACTAATAGGAGTTCCTGGGGACATGGATAAAATTTTGAATTTCCGTCATGCCTCTTCTGCATGTTCAATTTGACTGTCAGTTCCCAACAGTTGTATCAGTGTCTACCTATTTAGTGCATAATTAAGTTAGAAGCAAACTAAATATTATTTTCTAAATCAAATGATTTGTTTATTTAATTGTTTGGAACAATATATATAAACTTATGCCTTTCATTTCAAGGTTAGAAAATGGTTATAAATAATTTTGAATAAGTCTGCTCAAGTTACTCAAATTATACAAGTATCAATAATTTATTTAAATTTCATGGGTTATAGATGCTCCCAATTTACATGAATTGGAAGAACGAAATTTTAGTTCAAGAGAATCCATTGGTCTTCAAGTTTGTGCCCGTATTTGTTTTGGCTAAGGATTGGACTTGGTGTCTACTCCTCATAGGGCACCTCTCCTACCTAGGAACCTATATCGGTGCAATTTGAATTGACCAACCAGGGGATTAATATGAACTAATTTATTTTTAGTATATAAAATGGTGCTTATATATGTTTCTATAACAAAGTAAACATTTAAATTATTGAATAAAAGCTTAAAGGAAATGCAATATAAATATAACAAATAAAAGTGTTAATAATTTTACATATAATCTAGGTTGATGGAATAATTATAATAAAGAGCTGAACCCACCTAAGGTTAGACCTTATAAATTAATTCTAAAATTCCCTGAATTAATACAAGTTATTATAATTTTGTCTATCTGATAAAATCCTAGATTGGGTGAGACGTTTAACACCAATAATATCCCAAAGTAAATACATTAAGGCAATTTATAGTCTTCCTTACTCAAATTTATAATACGGTCTCTTTGAGCTATCAAAGTGCTACGCAAAGCATTCCTTCTAGTCCACATTGATTAGTTGTAAAGTTTGAGATAGGGTCTGCCTTAACAGATCTGGGGTAGTCCACCATAAAATTGGGGGCTAGGTGTAGATCTGAGACATATTCAAGGAGATGTTAATATAAGAGCACACGTCCCTTTGGATTAGGGAACTTGAATGAATTAGCAATTGCATGCGATGCAAATGGAATGGGATTCCAACTTTGACTTACTATTATGACTTGACTCATGAAATTGGGGGTTGTAATAGACTAGTTATAGATGCTACCTACTAGGAAATTTAGCTGGGCTAAAATTCACGAATTCAATAGAATGGGCTATTGTAAATTTCGAAGAAAATAGTAGGAAAATGTATTTAATTAAAAGTCCTCATATTAAATACATGTACTTAAACTAATATCTAAACACTTTTCTTTTCTTATATCTTAGGTTGAAAATGGCTTCCAATTTTAATCTCTGTATGTTACTTGACACCAAATTGAATGGCTCAAACTTTTCAGATTGGTTTCGAGCAGTGAGAATAGTTCTCAGATCTGAGGGAATTGCCTATGTCCTAAGTGAAATTTTCCCTGGAGAACCTGATGTTGAGGGTCATGTGGAACATGATGCCTGGTAGAAGCACAGGAAAGATCGTGAGACTGCCATGTGCATTATGTTGGGGTCCATGAATCCTGAGCTTTAGAAACAACATGAGAACATGTCCTTGGAGGATATGGTTCTCCATCTTGAAGAACTCTTTTCGGAGAGGGAGAGGACAGAGAGGTATATGACCTCTAAGCCCCTTTTCAGGGCCAAGATATAGGCTGGTACCTCTGCCTCTCAGCATGTACTAAACTCTTGGGATACCTTAAGAAGCTGAATCGATTGGGATTCGAGATGAATCATGACTTGAGCATTGACCTTGTGTTGATGTCCTTGACAGATAGTTACTCAGGCTTTGTGACTAACTATTACATGAACAGGATTAATTCAACTATCCCTGAATTAATAAACATGCTAAAAAAGTAGAACCTCAGATCAAGAAGGATCAGAAACCTCTACTATTGGTTGAAAAAGGCAAGTCTTCTAAGAAGAAGAAGTAGGCACTGGGTGCCAAGAAAAGAATTAGTAAGAAGAAGAATGAAAAGAAGGCATCTAAGTATGTCTGCTTCCAATGTAGGAAACCGAGACATTGGAAGAGGGATTGCAAAGCTCCTGCTTCTGAGCATTTGAAGAAGAAACCTACAGAGGCATCTACTTCAGGTATGTTTGTAATTGAAAACTTTGCTACTTTTCGCAAGAATCCACTTGGGTATTGGATACTGGTTATGGTTCTCATATCTGTACTTCTGTGCAGGGACTAAGGAACTATAGAAAACTTACAAAAGGGGAGATGGACCTACGCGTGGGAAATGGAGCCAGAGTTGCTGCATTAGCCGTAGGGAGCTTTGGTCTTGTTTTACCAAGTGGACTTGTTTTAGTTTTGAATAATTGTTACTACATTCTAAGTGTTACTAAGAATATTGTATCTGTTGCGTGTTTAGCAGCAGAGGGATTTGAAATTTTATTTTTGAATAATAATTGTCAGATTCGTTCGAATAATATTCTTTATGGTTATAGAATGTTGAAAGGTGGCATTTATATTCTTGATACTAAAAGAGAAGTTTTCAATATAAATAATGTGAAGAAAGTTAAATTAGATAATGAGAATTCCTTCTACTTATGGCATTGCCGTTTAGGCCACATAAACAAAGATCGCTTAACCAAGTTGCATTAGCGTGTAGGCTTGGGCCCAATAGACTTAGAGTCTTATGGTGATTACGAACCTTGTTTAAAAGGAAAAATGACAAAGTTACCCTTTAAAGGAAAGGGTGAACGAGCCACGAGTACATTGGAACTTATACACACTGATGTGTGCAGTCTAATGAGTGTTCAGTCACTAGGAGGATACTCCTACTTCATAACCTTTATTGATGATTACTCACGATACGGTTATTTGTACTTGATGAAGCACAAGTCTGAAAGTTTTGAAAAATGCAAACTATTCAGAGCTGAAGTAGAGAAACAGCTTGAGAAAAGTATTAAAACACTTCAATCAGATCGAGGTAGAGAATACTTAAGTCAGGAGTTTCAAGATTATCTAGAGGAAAATGGGATAGTTCCCCAATGGACCCCTCCTTATACACCCCAACACACTGGAGTGTCAGAAAGGGGGAATAGGACTTTATTAGATATGGTCAGGTCCATGATGAGCCATGCAGTTCTTAGTAAATCCTTTTGGGGATATGCACTGGAGAGCATAGTTTATGTCTTAAACAGAATGCCCTCTAAATCAGTTGATTTTACACCTTATGAGAGATAGTGTAACAAAAAGCCATCTCTAAGTCACTTAAGAGCATGGGGTTGTCCTGCCATGGTAAAGAGGATAGCGTCAGATAAGCTAAATGCTAAGGCTGACAAATGTTTGTTCATTAGATATCCAAAGGAAACAATTGGATATCTATTTTACTAACCAGAAGTACAAAAGGTATTTGTGTCTCGAAATGCTCACTTTTTGGAAAAGGAACACTTACTTGCAAAAGTCAGTGGGAGCAATATTGAACTGGAAGTTCAAGAGAAAGAGACAGACAATCAACTGATTAACCTTGTTCTAGATACACAAGAGAGTGTGTCCAATAACAACCTGTCGAACCACAATCATTGCGAAGATCAAGTCGTGTTCATAAGGGTCCCAATAGATATGGGTGGTTTATCAACACTAATGAAAAAGAACTATATCTTATGGAGGATGATGAACCAAGGACATATGATGAGGCAATGAAAAGCTCAGATTCTGATAAATGGCAAAAGGCCATGAAATCAGAAATGGATTCCATGTACGAGAACCAAGTTTGGAATTTGGTTGATGCACCGCAAGAGGTTAGACCAATTGGGTGCAAACGGGTCTTCAAGAAGAAGACACACATGGACGGTAATGTAATTACCTATAAAGCAAGGTTAGTTGTGAAAGGTTATAGTCAACGGGAAGGTATTGACTATGATGAAACCTTCTCACCAGTAGTCATGCTTAAATCTATAAGGATACTCCTCGCCATTGCTGCTCATTACGATTATGAGATCTGGCAGATGGATGTAAAAATAGCATTCCTGAATGGGGATTTAGACCGGGATGTGTATATGACACAACCTGAGGGTTTTATATCTTAGAATGGTTTGAAGGTATGCAAGCTACAAAGATCCATTTATGGACTTAAGCAGGCATCCAGGAGTTAGAATATAAGGTTTGATCATTCAATCCGGGAACCAAATTTCTGCCTAAATGCAAATGAGCCTTGTGTTTACAAGAAGGTTAGTGGGAGTGCAGTCATTTTTCTAGTATTGTATGTTGATGACATTCTGCTAATAGGAAACGACATTTCTCTTCTTCAAAACTTTAAAGTATGGTTGTTAAGAAAGTTCTCCATGAAAGACCTTGGTAAAGCAGCATTTATACTAGGTATAAAGATCTACAAGGATAGATCCAAGAGGCTGTTAGGTCTTTCTTAAAGTACATATATAGACAAGGTGTTGAATAGGCTCAACCTTGAGCATTCTAAGAAAGGTTATCTCCTAATGACAAAGGGGATTAACCTATCTAAGGCTGAGTGTCTGAAGACAGCTCAGGAGATAATGCGCATGAAGCATATACCCTATGCATCCGCGATAGGATCCATCATGTATGCTATAATATGTAATAGGCCGGATGTCTCTTAGGCTTTGAGCTTTACGAGCAAATATCAGTTAGATCCAGGTAAAAAGCATCGGATGGCCGTCAAGGCAATCCTTAAGTACTTGAGAAGGACTAAGGATGAGTTCTTAATTTATGGAGAAGGTGACCTCACTATTAAAGGTTACACTGACGTGAGCTTTCAATCTGATAAGGATGACTTTAAGTCTCAGTCAGGTTTTGTGTATGTGTTAAATGGAGGGGTAGTATGCTGGAAGAGTTCCAAGCAAGAAACTACTGTTGATTCAACCACGAAATCTAAATACATTGCTGCATGCGAAGCAGCAAAAGAAGCTGTCTGGTTAAAGGGATTTATTGGTGATCTCGGTATGGCGCTTGAGGCAGTTAATCCAATTACTTTATATTGTGATAACAATGGTGCCATAGCTCAGGCAAAGGAACCACGGTCTCATCAGAAAAACAGACATGTATCCAGAAAGTATCATATAATCAGGGAGATTGTTGATGCTAAGTTAATAAGATTAGAATATGTACCCACTGATCAGAACCTCGCAGATGGTCTGACAAAGCCATTAACTCAAGTCAAATATGACCAGCATGTTAAAGCATATGGATTAAAATATATGGCTAATTGGCCTTAGTGCAAGTGGGAGTTTGTTGGATATGATGTATGCCCTTAAGGTAATTAGGGCGATATATCTTAATTATGTAAAAGTATGAATAATTTGTTTAATCAATAAAGGCATTTAATCTTTTGTTTATATCAATATATATATATATATATATATATATATATATATATATATATATATATATATATATATATATATACATATATATATATATATTAAAGCTGGTTAAATATACATTCATTGATGTGTGTAAAAGTCCTTGACATATCATAGCATGAAGTCAGAGAAATTATAGTTGGACAACCTGCTTCATGTGCAATTATGATTATGTCTAAACTATCCCTAGTCATAGTTTCATCAAGAAAGGATATTGATGAAACGGAAAGACTAGCATGTGGTCAACTTTCTTGGAAAGGGTCCAAGCAGTTAATCTCCTAAAGACTGAAGGTGGTGCCTTAAGTTTGACACATGGATATATCGATATATTAGAGACCGCAGCAAGATAAACACTTGGTATATATATCAATGTGTTAGTGTTTATCTTCATGCAATAAGCTTTGTGAATGTCCTCATACTTGAGATGCTAGCTACCTTGTGTGGTACTATAGCTATACTTTGGGTCATTACTATGCACTCATTAATTTAGAGTGCTACGAGTGATTACGGGGTATAGTGATGACAGCACGTTGGTAGGCTGAGTAGTCGGAAAGAATCCATCACTCCGGATATATTAAGGGGTTGTACCTGGCCACTTGTTGAAGTGATGATTGCCATAAACATCTGATCAATGTATGTGTTTGATAGAAATGGTTTCTAGTCAAACACACTATGGTAAAAGGCAATATACTTTGGTAATAAGTAAATAACTGGGATAGCTTGGAGCAACCTCGCTATTAGTGGGTTAACACTTTAACCGAACCCAATAAACCAAATGGTACTAATATTAAAGAATGGAAGGAATTTATCACACTGTATAACTATTGCATTAACGGGGATTAAATCATAAGCATAAATGACGTTCCGAGTAATGGGGAATGGTAGACCCTTGCTAGAGGCGTACTACAGTCGTTTAAGGTAATCGAGTTCTATTCACGGTCTAGAGCATCGAGCCAATGGTTCCATTAGAACAAGGGTTGGTTAAGCCTTAATAGCTCAATACTTCGGGATCCTATAAGGTCACACACATTGGACCTTCATCGGACTAAGTAAAGAACTAATAGATTTATTCTATTACGAAAATATAACATAAATAATAATTGGATTATTATTTGATTGGTTAAAATTGATTAAATCAATTTTCGATAGACCAAGGAATTTATTTTGACCGGTAACTAATTAATTAGAGTCATAAATAAATTATAATTGATTAGATCAATTTTGGTTGGACCAATAACTAATTTATTAGAGTCAAAGATAAATATTTATTTGAAAGGATTTAAAGGGAATTTTGCATTGGCGAGTTAAAACCAAAAAGTATGAAATATTTTGTACAAAGTTCAATTGCGCGGAATACACCGAAAGGTGCGCGAACACTGCCCAGCAGTGTTTGCAGCGGCCCATATTCATGGGCTGTACAAAGACAGCCCATGAATGCAAGGCAACCCCACATGGGCTTGCCTTACCACATGCAGCATGCTGCATGTGGTAGGTATGTGGGATGGGAGTTTTACTCCCATCCCACATCGCTAATAGGGAGCAAATTTTTGCTCCCTAAGCCTATATATAGGCTGTCCCTTCTCCTTTCAAAATGCACCAAGCTTAAAGCATAAATCCTAAGTGAGATAATTAATCTCTCGGGTACTTGAGCAAGTTATTTTTGTGGAGCCTGAATTTATTCGGGCACCGCTAGTTTATATTTTTGGGTGAGGCTTCTAGAGTGGTCTAGCAACTACTCGAGGCTTTTTAGTTCTTCCTCCTAGGGAAGTTTTGGTTGGTGGGGTTCGTGTGGATACTGATAGAGGCTATCCTACGATTAGAGGCTTGTGCAAGAAGGTCCTGCAAAAGCACGCTTCAACTGGTAAGTTCTTTTTTTTCTCTTTTAATTATTAAGTCTTTTTCTTTAAGTGTTTTTACACGTAATAATTATGCTTAGCTTATTTTATGCTTAGGTTATAATTTAGAGTTATAACATGCTTAGTATAAAATAAATATGCTAGGATATAATTTGGAATTATGGTATGCCTAGTCCTTTAGCATGCTAACCTAGGTAGAGAATTATTTAGTTAAGGCTTTATTTAATTTATATGCAACTAATAGGAGTTCCTGGGGACATGGACAAAATTTTTAATTTCCGTCATGCCTCTTATGCATGTTCAATTTGACTGTCAGTTCCCAACAAATCCTCCACAAAGAAGGAGAAATCCAAGGCAAGCTGCCAAAGGAAATCCTAAGCCCTCCAACCAAAAGGTGAAGGAGGTTAGCAGGCAACCAAAAGCCTAAAGATATGCTATTGCACAAAAAGGAAAGGGTAAGATTGTATACAATCAGCAACCTGCCAAACAAAGAAGGAATTATGCAGCAGAAGTTGCACCCCCAACCAGCTTCCGGGTACACACTGGACCAACTACAAGTGTACAAGAAGCTGGATATAGAGGGAACTATGGGAAGGAGGATCTTGAGAAGATCGAAAAGAAGTAGGAGCACAGCAGATCCATTTCAGGGTGCAGGTTTTGTGGGAGAAACAATCATATTACTAAATTATGTAGCTTTAAAAATGGTTATTATGGTGTTAATCCTTGGCCTAAAATGGTTTATAACCCAAGAGGACCCAAATCTGATTGGGTACCCAAACCCACTTGATATGTTTTGCAGGTATGCCTTAGATCCACGGTAGATCAACACACTTGATACATTGATAGCGGATGTTCAAGGTAGATGACAGGTGATGAGAAGCCCTTCATCACATTAACCCGAAAGAAGGGAGGCAAAGTAAGCTTTGGAGACAATCAATGTAACGAACCAAAATTCCAAAATTTGCTTATAATAAATTACTATGGTATTAAAATATCATGGAATTTATTTTTATTGTTATTATTGTTATTGGATATAAGGCATGAGGAAATAAGAGTTAATTAAGTAAGATGGATGAATTGAGCATTTAATTAATTGTTCAAGGGCATTTTTGGAAATTGAAAAAAAAATTTAATCAAAATACACACTATCCAGTCTTCCTCTTCTCACCTTCATCATTTTCTCCTTCTCCATTTCTCTCTTATCAAATTTATTCAGAAATCTAAAAACTTCCGATTTCTTCGATTCAACTTTGAATTCTTGTTAGAAATCGTTCCTTAAGCCCTCTATCATCATCAATTTCAGTCAATCAAGACTAGAAGAGGAGGATTTTAGATATTAAGACTCGGATGAATAGTAACCCGAGTTTGAGGTGAGTGATTTTTGGTGAAATTAAAGCTTAATTAGTAGAATTCATGGTAGATTAAGCATATTTATGGTATTAGGAGGTTTATTTATGCAATATCTTGATGGAATTATATATGGCTGTTGTAGAGGAAGCTATTGCAAGTAAATCAAAGGCAAAAGAGGTAGAAGAGAGCTAGAAAGAGCATTGAAAAAGGTTTGTGTCTCGAATTTCTATTTCTCGTTTTTTCGGAAAATTTTCCAGATTGTATACCTGTTTTGTTTTAATGGTTTCTCTCGTTATATAAATCCGATTTGAACGATTCTTGACTTTATTGATATCTACAGAAAGTAAGAAATATATGTTCAGAAGAAACCTTATTGAATTTCGTTCGTTTTCAATGTGAAATTTTCGTTTGAAGTTGAGTCACGAAATCTGTTTTCGGAAAAATCTCAGCTTGGTACACTGTTTAGTATTTTGATCATAACTTTGGTTTTACAATTTGGATTTCCGTGTTTCTAGTGGTTTTGGAAAGCTAAGACTTGTGGCTAATTATGTTTAGAATAAAGTTCTGCGATTGGATGATGTTTTGATAGTGAAAAATGCAGGGGAAGTCAGGTTACGAAACCTGGAAAAATTCTGGAAAGTATGAATATTGATTTTATTGAGTTTTAATTGAAGTTTGATGCTTAAAAATTTGGGATTTGGATTTCTTACTTATTGAAGTTATGTTGAATTATGATTGATGGTTTATACTGGAATTTTTAAGATGTTACTATGATTTATTGCCCTTATTAAACGAGTAGAATACGGGTCAGGGTAGATAGGTGCCAATAAAGGGGGGTACAGTACTGTACAAACAATTGAAGCTTTGGCTTCGGGCTTTGGCCGTTATTATATATATATATATATATATATATTGATATTGAAGCTTCGGCTTCGGGCTTGACCGATATATTGATTTTGAAGGTTGGGCTTCGGGCTTGACCGATATATTGATTTTGAAGGTTCGACTTCGGGCTTGTCCGCTCCCGTATCCATTTTACCGTTATTCAGGACCTGTTTACTTTGGGCAATATATGGTTAAAGTGTTTGGAAAAATTGGATATAAATTTGATTGTACTTTGAAAGGATTACTATATAAGTTTTGTGATTTGGTTCCATAAAGTTGGTTAATTTGTTTTTGACTAATGAAAAATCTTGGTTTCTATTTTGAAGTGTTAAAAATATTCAAAGGCTTTATATTTCTTTTATGGATACCACTAAGCAAATTGCTTAGCGTGTAGTTTTTTTTTTCTACACGTAGGTGGAGAACTTGTAGATAGCTTGGACTAAAGTGGAATGAGTGGATCAGCTTGAAGAGCAAATAAGGAAAGACTCGAGGTGGATTTGTAATTTAATGTAATATTATGGTTTGTAGAATAATGGCATGTACTAGATAGTGTGAGAAATATAAAGTAGCATTGAGAAATATTTGGAGAATAATTTGGAGTTTGGAACGCTATATTTGTATTTGTACATATGAAATCTATAAGTATTGAACTCTATATAGTGGAGTGAAGTTGTTTATTGGGTGTTTATAGTTACCGTGGCGCTCCCTAGAGGGGGGGCGTTACATTTATTGGTATCAGAGTGAGGTTTAGGTGATTCTAGGACTAGTATGTACATGTCATTTAGGATATAAATATGTTATATTAGTTGTTTGATCCACTTTGTCCAATTTTCAGGAATAAGAATGGCTAGTAGTAGTCACAACCAGAGTGAGGAAGAGGATGCTGAGAGTACGGTTCGTATTAGACAAGGGGATGAATAAAGACGTGAACCTCCACCAGTTCATGGCTTTCCCGAACAACCTACTGCAGCACAAGCTGCTTTACTACAGCATATGACTACTGAAGTAATCACACAAGTACTACGAAACATACAAATCCCTCAAGTTCCTGTAGTACCTCACATTGAAAGAAGAGAGGAGAAAACTCCTCCTGAAAGAATCGAGAAGCTTCCGGCTGATGATTTCAAAGGGGATACAGTGAATCCTGCAATTGCGGAAGATTGGTTTGATCATACTAAATGGTGTATGACTAGGCTTCATTTTACAGATGAAGAGAGATTAGACTGTATGCAAGGTCTACTTAAAGAACAAGCTAGGAGGTGGTGGGATAATATTGTGAGAGAAAGGCGACCCGGAGAAATCACCTGGAGTCTTTTCTTGGAACAATTTGACAAGAAGTACGTTAGTGAAAGATTCAAAGATGAGCAGAGGAAATTGTTCTTGTCTTTGAGACGGGGACGAATGATTGTATCAGAATATAAAGTTCAATTCCTCAAACTCGAGAGGTATGCTCGTGATATCGTTGACAGTGAAGTGAGGCGATGTAAGAGATTTGAGGATGGGTTGAATGATGAAATTAGAGTGCATTTACTTGCACAAAAGATTAGAGTGTTCAATGACTTGGTTGATGCTGCTACGAGCATTGAGAAGATTAATTCAGATAGACAACAAAGAATGGCTAAAAGGTCTGGATTTCAAAAGGGATCACAGGGTCCAGCTAGTTCAGAATCTCCAAGTAAGAAATAGAAGGGAACATCAGAACAAACACAATCTCATTTCAGAGGGTTTTCACCGAGACAAACCATAAGTACGGGGTCAGCGGCTAGTGTACCTTCAGGTTGAGGCAGAGGAAATATTCCATAATTTTCTAATTCTGGAAGGATGCATACAGGGGAATGTTGGGGAAAAGGTAGAATCTGCTTTAAATGTGGCTCAAGGGAACATTTGATTGCAAATTGTCCTCAAAGACAGATAAGTACATCTGCACCTACAGTAGTTCCTACTCCTACAATGCAAGGTGGAAGAGGAAGGGGAAGAGGAAATGCTAGTGGTACAAGTGGACATAATGTGGCTCAACAAGCACCGCAGAGTGGTAGACCGGGAGGAATGGCACGAAGTTATGCAATCAGAGGGCCTGAGACTCGGGAATCTACTGATGTTATAGTCGGTAAATTTTCATTCTTTAACCATAATGTTTATGCTTTGATAGATCCCGGTTCATCTCATTCATATATATGTACTGCATTAGCATAAGAGAAATGGTTGCATGTAGAAGAATTAGGAGAAAATATTGAAGTGACTAATCCTTTAGGACCCAGTGTGATAGTAAACAAAGTGAACATGAATTGCCCTATTATGATTCAACATCAATTTTTCAATGCAAATTTAATTGAGTTACCTTTCCGAGATTACGATGTTATCTTGGGAATGGATTGGTTATCGGAACATCGAGCTGTGGTGGATTGCAAAAATAAAAGAATGTCACTTCAAGTTTCTGATGGAGAAGAAATAGTTATCGTGGGTAAAAGATCAGATTATCTCTGTAACATAATTTCTTTTATGAAGACTAAAAGGCTGGTTAGGAAAGGATGTCAAGCCTACCTAATCTTCACTCTAGAATTGAAGGAAGGTGAGATAGAATTGCAGAATATTCCTACGGTATGTGATTTTCCTAATGTATTTCCAGAAGAACTACCGGGGTTACCACCAAAAAGAGAGGTAGAATTCACAGTTGATGTATTGCCAAGTACTACACCAGTATCCAAAGCACCATACAGAATGGCGCTTGCTGAACTGAAAGAGTTGAAGATTCAGTTGCAAGAATTGTTAGACAAAGGATTCATACACCCGAGTATATCCCCGTGGGGTGCACCAGTGTTGTTTGTTAAGAAGAAAGATGGGTCGCTCCGATTATGTATTGATTACCGGGAGTTGAATAAATTGACAGTCAAGAACAAGTATCCATTGCCAAGGATTGAAGACTTATTTGATCAACTCAAGAGTGCCATATACTTCTCCAAGATTGATTTGAGATCGGGCTACTATCAGATGAGAGTGAAAGATGATGATATTGTAAAGACGGCTTTCTGAACCAGATATGGGCACTATGAATTTTTGGTGATGCCATTTGGTCTAACTAATCTACAAGCAGCATTTATGGACCTTATGAACCGTGTCTTTTACTTATATTTAGACAGGTTTGTAGTGGTTTTCATTGATGACATTTTGGTGTATTCTAAGTCACGGGAAGAGCATGATCAACATTTGCGGATAGTCTTCCAAATTTTGAGGGAAAATAAATTGTATGCCAAACTTAGCAAATGTGAGTTTTAGCTTGAAGAAGTTTCTTTCTTAGGCCATGTTGTTTCAGCAGAAGGAATTAAAGTGAATCCTAAGAAGATAGAAGCAGTTGTAGAATGGAAACCACCAAAGAACCCTACGGAAGTCAGAAGTTTCCTTGGTTTAGCAGGGTATTATAGAAGATTTGTGAAGGGATTTTTAGTCATTGCTGCCCCACTAACAAAACTATTCAAAAGAATGCAAAATTTGAGTGGAATCATAAGTGTCAAGAAAGTTTTGAGAAATTGAAAGCGATGTTAACAGAAGCACCCATCCTTACCCAACCAGAGCCTGGAAAAGATTTTGTAATCTATAGTGATGCTTCTCATAGTGGTCTTGGTTGTGTTTTGATGCAAGAAGGAAAAGTGATTGCCTATGCTTCCAGGCAATTGAAGAATCATGAAAGGAATTATCCTACTCATGATTTGGAAATGGCTACAATAGTCTTTGCCTTGAAAATTTGGCGACATTATCTTTATAGAGAAAAATGTTATATTTACACAAATCACAAAAGCTTGAAATATTTACCAACACAAAAAGAGTTGAATTTAAGGCAAAGAAGGTGGATGGAATTCATTAAAGATTACGATTGTCTTATTGATTACCATCCAGGAAAGGCTAATGTAGTGGCAGATGCTCTCAGCCGAAAGACAATGATGGCACTAAGGGCTATGAATACGGGGTTAGCTCTTACTAGTAGTGGAGCCTTAATTGCAGAATTAAAGATTCAACCTGTACTACTACAACAGGTTAAGCAAGCACAAAATGAAGATGGTGACTTAAAGATCATTCGAGCAAGGACACAAGTGGGTATCGTAGACAACTATATGGTTCGAGAAGATGGGTGTCTATGTTTTAAAGATAGACTGTGTGTGCCAAACAATGAAGAATTAAAGAAGAATATTTTACATGAGGCGCATGGTAGTCCTTATACGATGCATCCAGGAGCAAACAAGATGTACCAAAATTTGAAGAGCCATTATTGGTGGAATGGAATGAAGAAAGACATTACTAACTACGTTGCTCAATGTCTAACTTGTCAACAGGTGAAAGCAGAACATCAAGTTCCTTCTGGATTGTTGCAACCTATAACAATTCCAGACTGGAAATGGGAAAGAATCACAATGGACTTCGTGATGTCTTTACCACTTACACAGAAGAAACATGATGCAGTATGGGTTGTTGTAGATAGATTGACAAAGTCTGCCCACGTTATTCCAGTTAGAATGGATTATTCACTTGATAGGTTAGCTCAATTATATGTAGATGAGATAATAAGGCTACATGGAGTGCCTATTTCAATCGTTTCTGACCGAGATCCAAGATTTACTTCGAGATTTTGGAAGAAGTTGCAAGAAGCCTTAGGTAGCAAACTTCATTTCAGTACTTCATTTCATCCTCAAACAGATGGTCAATCTGAAAGAGTAATTCAGGTATTGGAAGACATGATGAGAAGTTGTATCATTGAATTTGAAGGAAGTTGGGATAAGTATTTATCCCTCATGGAGTTTGCCTATAATAACAGCTATCAGTCAAGCATACAAATGGCGCCATATGAAGCATTGTATAGAAGAAAATGTCAAACTCCATTATATTGGACCGAACTTAGTGAAAACAAGATTGTGGGGGTGGATTTGATTCAGGAGACAAAGGAGAAGGTAAAACTTATTCAAGAGAGATTGAAGGTTGCATCGGATAGACAAAAGTCTTATGCTGATCTAAAAAGAAAAGACATTACTTATGAAGTGGGAGATAAAGTATTTCTCAAAGTATCTCCTTGGAAGAAAGTCCTGCGATTTGGCAAGAAAGGCAAGCTCAGTTCAAGATTCATTGGCCCATATGAGGTTATAGAGAAGGTTGGATCGGTAGCTTATCGATTGGCACTACCCCCAACACTCGACATGATTCATAATGTGTTCTATGTGTCGATGTTAAGGAGATACAGATCAGATCCATCACATATCTTATCTCCTGATGTCGTAGAAATCGAACCCGACCTGACGTATGAAGAGGAATCGGTATAAATCTTGGCGAAAGATGTTAAACAATTGAGAAACAAGTCTATTTCTTTGGTAAAAGTACTTTGGAGGAATCATAAGGTTGAAGAAGCAACTTGGGAACCGGAGGATACAATGAAAACTCAATATCCGCAACTGTTTTCAGGGAATTTTCGGGACGAAAATTCATAAGAGGGGGAGAATTGTAACGAACCAAAATTCCAAAATTTGCTTATAATAAATTACTATGGTATTAAAATATCATGGAAATTATTTTTATTGTTATTATTGTTATTGGATATAAGGCATGAGAAAATAAGAGTTAATTAAGTAAGATGGATGAATTGGGCATTTAATTAATTGTTCAAGGGCATTTTTGAAATTGAAAAAAAAAATCAAATCAAAATACACACTATCCAGCCTTCCTCTTCTCACCTTCATCATTTTCTCCTTCTCCATTTCTCTCTTATCAAATTTATTCAGAAATCTAAAAACTTCCGATTTCTTCGATTCAACTTCAAATTCTTGTTAGAAATCGATCCTTAAGCCCTCTATCATCATCAATTTCAGTCAATCAAGACTAGAAGAGGAGGATTTCAGATATAAAGATTTGGATGAATAGTAATCCGAGTTTGAGGTGATTGATTTTTGGTGAAATTAAAGCTTAATTAGTAGAATTCATGGTAGATTAAGCATATTTATGGTATTAGGAGGTTTATTCATGCAATATCTTGTTGGAATTATATATGGCTGTTATAGAGGAAGCTATTGCAAGTAAATCAAAGGCAAAAGAGGTAGAAGAGAGCTAGAAAGAGCATAGAAAAAGGTTTGTGTCTCGAATTTCGATTTCTCGATTTTTGGGAAAATTTTCCAGATTGTATACCTGTTTTGTTTTAATGGTTTCTCTCGTTATATAAATCCGATTTGAACGATTCTTGATTTTATTGATATCTGCAGAAAGTAAGGAATATATGTTCAGAAGAAACCTTATTGAATTTCGTTCGTTTTCAATGTGAAATTTTCGTTTGAAGTTGAGTCACGAAATCTGTTTTCGGAAAAATCTCAGCTTGGTACACTGTTTAGTATTTTGATCATAACTTTGGTTATACAATTTGGATTTCCGTGTTTCTAGTGGTTTTGGAAAGCTAAGACTTGTGGCTAATTATGTTTAGAATAAAGTTCTGCGATTGGATGATGTTTTAATAGTGAAAAATGCAGGGGAAGTCAGGTTATGAAACCTGGAAAAATTCTGGAAAGTATGAATATTGATTTTATTGAGTTTTAATTGAAGTTTGATGCTTAAAAATTTGGGATTTGGATTTCTTACTTATTGAAGTTATGTTGAATTATGATTGATGGTTTATACTGGAATTTTTAAGATGTTACTATGATTTATTGCCCTTATTAAACGAGTAGAATACGGGTCAGGGTAGATAGGTGCCAATAAAGGGGGGTACAGTACTGTACAAACAATTGAAGCTTTGGCTTCGGGCTTTGGCCTATATTATGATATATATATATATTGATATTGAAGCTTTGGCTTCGGGCTTGACCGATATATTGATTTTGAAGGTTCGGCTTCGGGCTTATCCGCTCCCGTATCCATTTTACCGATATTCAGGACTTGTTTACTTTGGGCAATATATGGTTAAAGTGTTTGGAAAAATTGGATATAAATTTGATTGTACTTTGAAAGGATTACTATATAAGTTTTGTGATTTGGTTCCATAAAGTTGGTTAATTTGTTTTTGACTAATGAAAAATCTTGGTTTCTATTTTGAAGTGTTAAAAATATTCAAAGTTGTTATATTTCTTTTATGGACACCACTAAGCAAATTGCTTAGCGTGTAGTTTTTTTTTTCTACACGTAGGTGGAGAACTTGTAGATAGCTTGGACCAAAGTGGAATGAGTGGATCAGCTTGAAGAGCAAATAAGGAAGACTCGAGGTGGATTTGTAATTTAATGTAATATTATGGTTTGTAGAATAATGGCATGTACTAGATAGTGTGAGAAATATAAAGTAGCATTGAGAAATATTTGGAGAATAATTTGGAGTTTGGAACGCTATATTTGTATTTGTACATATGAAATCTATAAGTATTGAACTCTATATAGTGGAGTGAAGTTGTTTATTGGGTGTTTATAGTTACCGTGGCGCTCCCTAGAGGGGGGCGTTACAATCAAAAGGGTCAAATCATTGGACATGGAACCATTGGATCTGAATTAAAGATAGAAGATGTCTCGCTGGTTGATGGACTGATGTTTAACGTGCTAAGTGTAGCCCAACTCTATGACAAAGGAAGAAAAGTCACCTTTGATTCTGGAGGCTGCTTAATCCATGATAGTAAGTCTAACTAATTCATTCTTCATGCACCTAGAGTAAACAATGTATGTTCTATTAACATTAAAAATGAGAAAAAGAATATCTGCTTGGTGTCTAAAGAAGAAGAATCATGGCTATGGCACTGGAGGTTGGGACATGTTAGCATGAACCTCCTGTCCAAATTAGCCAAAAAGGAATTGGTTGTGGGTTTGCCCAAGGTTGCTTTTGATAAGGATCATCTATGCACTGCATGTCAATGAGGTAAACAACATAAGAAAAGTTTCCCTTCCATCTCTTACATTCCTTCCAAAAGAGTACTTGAGCTCTTGCACATTGATCTCTTTGGTCCAATCAAACCATTGAGTTTAGGAAGAAGAGAATAAACCATGGTCATTGTGGATGATTATTCTCGCTATACCTAGGTTCTCTTGCTAGCAAGCAAAGATGAAGCCTTTGACCAATTCTCAAAAACATTCATCCGGATAGAAGTAGAACAGGGCATAAGCATTGCACGCATCCAGAGTGATAATGGTGGTGAGTTCAAAAATAAGCACTTTGCTGAATTTTGTAACTCCAAGGGGATTGAACATAACTTCTCTGCCCCTCATACTCCTCAACAGAATGGAGTAGTTAAGAGAAAAAATAGGACCATAATTGAGATGGCTAGAACAATGCTAAATGAGAATTATTTGCCAAAACATTTCTAGGGTGAGGCCGTAAACACAGCATGTTATATTTTGAATAAAACTCTCATTAGAAAGACCATAGAAAAGACCCCCTATGAAATTTGGAAGGGAAGAAAACCCAAAATTAGGTACCTAAAGGCATTTGGATGTAAGTGCTACATCTTGAATGATAGAGAGCAATTAGGAAAATTTGATCTCAAATCTGATGAAGCAATTTTCCTTGGCTACTCAACACATAGGAAGGCTTACAGAGTCTTTAACAAACGAACCCAAACTATGGTAGAGTCAATACATATAGATTTTGATGAGACTAACCATGCAGGCAAAAGAAGTTACACTCCGAAAGATCCCATTCCGGAAGCTAAAAACTCTGGAGAAAAGAAGGAAGTCCAAATTCCTGATGCTTTCCAAATCAAGATGTACAAAGAAGAAGATGAAGGAATATCCTTTGATCCAGAAGTACAACAAGTTAATCTCAATTCACATGAGATAAACTTTAATGAAGGCTAAGAAGGAGAAGTTGAGGCAGAAGCAGAACAAGCCCCAATTCAACATGAAGATCTACCAAGGGAAGTCCGGACTCACAGAGATTATCCAATTACAGTCATTTTGGATGATGTCCAAAATCCAATCAGAACCAGAGGACAACTCAACAGGATGATGAGTCATGCTGCCTTTGTTTCTCTTATTGAGCCAAAGAAATTCCAAGATGCAGAAGGAGATGAAAGCTAGATAATGGCCATGCAAGAAGAGCTAGATCAATTCACAAGGAATGATGTATGGGATCTAGTAGCACCTCCAAGAGGAAAGTCAATCATAGGCACCAATTGGGTATTCCAAAACAAGCTAGAGGAATCTGGAGTAGTGGTAAGAAACAAGGCAAGACTGGTTGCCCAAGGCTACAATCAACAGGAAGGGAGATGTCCTGCTAAATACGAGAGGACTCGGCTTAGGTTTGGGTAGAAATCTAAGTGGTATATCCTGCTAAAGACGAGAGGACTCAGCTAGGAGTTGGTGCTTCTAGTGATATGTCCTACATCCGAAAGGGGTTACCATCCGAAGACAATCTGTAAGGCTTAATTTCTGCCAGTTAGAAAGAAATCACACTAGTGGAAAAGGTCAAAGGAAGGAACCTTTGGGGATTGGACGTAGGCGGGGCGAACTAGTCTAAATCTCTTGTATTTGAATTTTCTTTACTCTGTCTTTAATTTATTGCAATGCATATTACTTGCATCATCCGGACCCAAAATATCCAGAACATTTAAACACGCTACATAAGACTTTTTAAAAGTCTATTATTTCCGCAAAAAAGGTCATTCACCCCCCCCCTCCTCTGACCTTATTAACATAAGCACAGGGACTAACACTTTCTTCTCCACAGACACTAACAACATCAATTTAAACCCAGAAAAAGTATGAATTGGCAAAAGATTTAAAATTGAAGATCCTAAAATCCAAAATTCAATAAAATTTCAGTTGAATAGATGCCATTGTTCACACAATACTCATTAAACAAGGTAATTAACAGAATGAATCTACAAGAACAGCATTAGTTCATTAATAGAAGAAACAAATTAATTTATAAAAGTATACAGCACCATCAACATCTCATAAATCATAGAGTGAGAAGCTTGGGGTTAGGATCTCTTTTCCAAAGCTGGAAAATCGAGTGAGAAGTTCTCTAGTCAATGATCTCCGCCTCCATTTTAGTGCCTCAGCCTCTACCGACTCTTCACTTCTCTATCAACAATCTTCGCCTCTATTTCACCGCTTCTCGGCACATCGCAGAGCAAAAAAAATTTCCATCGACATTTCCCTATTTGGTCTCATCTCCTTTAACTACAGATCTTTCATCTTCATCATCAATTCTTATACTCTTTAGCTTATTTCTACTGTTCCTCTACCTCCTTTTTTCCAGTTTCTCCTTTTCTCTTTCTCATTTTCCTACTTCTGTTCGTTGGTCTCCTTTTTCCCTTCACGGTGACCTTCTCTCCACCAAGGCTTCCTCCTCTCATCGTCTTCTCGTCACCGGTAACCGCCATGGCTTCATTGCTTTTATTGATTTTCGACTTAAGGCTATCGTTCTTTGGCGTTACCATAATCTAATCGTAAATGTAGCAATTGATAATTAATCTGAGAGATTGAGTGAAGTTGGATTTATTGTTAGGGCTTGAGAAAGAAAGAATAAAAAATCACTTTTCCAAACTTACCCCTTGCCACGTTAGCTTTATTGACTGTGCTAAAAAAAATTCCCTGATTTGCTAACGGTTACAAACCTCAGACTCCTTTTGTAAAAAAAAATTTCAGACCCTCTTTTGCAAATGCTTGAAACCACATGGTACTTTTTTGAAATTTACCCTTCCATCTACTCATCTATTTTAAACTAAAAGTTATTCTTCTTTATTTCCGATGGAAAATTCTCCATCTCCAACATATTGCACAGTTAAAATAGTAGTTAAAATAGTAGTTGGTTAGATGGAGACCTTATAATAATGTTTCTGTTGCTACTCAAATTTAGCATTAACTTCTTGCGGATAGCTACAGCCTGAAACAACTTTTCAATAGGCAACAAGATTGATTTTTAGTCAAGAGGCTTTCTCATAGTTTTTATATCAAATAGGACGGATGGAGTTCATTAGAGTTGAAATTGCAGCCCTCGGTGTCAAGTGATTTATATGCTGCATAAGACTAAGGCCCTATTCTTTTCAACTTATTTTCAGTTCATTTCAGTTCAGTTCAGTTTCAGTATTTAGTAATCAGTATTCAGTAATCAGTAGACCTGTTCATCAGGCGGGCCGGGCCGGGCTCAGGCCGGGCCTTATCGGGCTTTATACTAAAAGTATAAGCCCAAGCCCGGCCTAGCCCACATTTTGTAACTCCGGGATCGGGCCGGGCTTCGGCCGGGCTTATTAAGTGATTCCCAAGCCCGACCCATTTCTTTAAATTCTATATTTTTTTTATAAGAAGTTCAAAATATTACTAAAACATAAATTATATAACAAAGTAATAACAAGAGTTGAATATAAATGTAATAATACATGAAAAAATTTTACGGTAAAACTTAGCGAATTAACCATTTTTTTAATTATTACAAGGAAGAAGAAACACAAAACAGAACTCCAACCTTTACTGGACATAAGTATAATGCACACTACTTTGATTTAAAAATACAGAATCAGGTATAACGTACACTACTTATTAATCGTCTAACGAAGTGATATATTTAATTATCTATTATACTCTAAAACCCAAAAACTCAATGTTTTTAAGTATAAATATACTAAATAAAATTTTAAATTCTTCCTCGGGCCCGGCTCGGGTATTTATATAAAAACCAAGCCCGGTCTGTAAATCTCTGGGCTTTAACGGGCTTGGCTCGGGCCGGGCTTAAGAAGAAAATGAGTGTCCAAGCCCGGCCCATAGAGTCGGGATCGGGCCGGGCCCGATGGGTAGCCCGGCCCTTGAACAGGTCTAGTAATCAGTAATCAGTATTCAGTATTCAGTATTCAGTTCGTTTCATTTTGTACATTATATAAATATTATTAATTAATATTATTAATAACACATAATAACAAAGAAAAATAACTAATACTAATATTTTCAAAATTATAAATGATTATTTTTACCATGAATATTTTTAAGACAAATAAAAGTAATAATATTTTGTAAATATTGATAACAATCAAAATAATAAAAATTATACGATTACAATCTAATCAAGAAACAATACAATCATTGCAACACATAGTTCTGCTTTTACTTTTTAATTCAATCTTCGTCCATGCTATCATTTTCATTATCCTCGTTGACATATCGAATATTGCTTTGTTTCGTTTCCCATATTTATAGTGTAATGGAAGTTCGCACTAAAATATAATATTCATAATAATAATTGCAATGAAATAAAATATAATAATGCTATTAATTTATAATCTTAAATTTAATTATTAGTATTATTATTATATGTAATAATTGATTTTATTATAATATATAAATATTATTTAAAGTATTATTAATTAATTTTTCAATATATATTAATATAAAATATTATTATTTATATTATTAATTATTTTTCAGTTTCACTTCAATATCTTCTGTTCAGTATCATTCAGTTTCAGTTCAGTTCAGTTTCAGTTCAGTTTAGTTTCAGTATCATTCAGTTCAGTTCAGTACACCTACTTATGGCCTAATATCTGAAACAATTAACAGGTTTATAAAATAGGTCGTGTGCTTTATTCCGCCCGCATTTTGCTTTTTTCCGTCCGCATAGACCCCCTTATTGATAATTTTGCCCCTCTCATAATTTCTACTCCTTCTCTCTTGTCCTCTCTCTAGTTCTCAATTCTCTAAATTTTCCTTTTCCCTCTCTTACCAAATTGCGAGTTCTTTTCCCTCTCTTATGAAATTTCACTTCCCCCTCTATTCTGGCGAAAAATTTGCTTGAATTTAACACACTCATCTCAAGACTCATCCTTTCTCTTCTTCTAAATTCAAAAGTAAGGTATCTGTTCAAATGGCATCCAGGGAGGAAATAGATTGAGAAGACTTAATTGATTATAGCATCAGTCATGACAAATCGTCCAGTTACTTCGATTCGGATCATTTCACGGGCTTTATTCCGCCCGCACTTTGCTTTTTTCCACCCGCATAACCTATTAACAATTTTGCCCCTCTCATAATTTCCACTCCTTCTCTCTCTTATTCTCTCTCTAGTTCTCAACTCTCTATATTTTCATTTTCCCTCTCTAATCAAATTGCGAGTTATTTTCCCTCTCTTTTGAAATTTCACTTCCCCCTCTATTTAGGCGGAAAATTTGCTTAAATTTACCATAGCCATCTCAGAACTCATCCTTTCTCTTCTTCTAAATTCAAAAGTAAGGTATCTGTTCAAATGGCATCCAAGGAGGAAATAGATTGGGAAGACTTAATTGATTATAGCATCAATCATGATGAATCATCCAGTTACTTCGATTCAGATCATTACTCAACATCGGTGAAGGCGTACTCAGGATTAGAACTAGAAAAAGATCCTCAACCAACTGATCATGACTCAACTCCAATGGAAATAACTGATTATAACTCCACTCCAACAAAATCAATCGACCGTAACACAAGTCCAATGGATTCAACTGATTATAACTCTACTCCAACGGAAAACACAGGCGAGGGAGGTCAATCAAGACCGAACTCCGATGACAGTCCATAGGCAAGAAACAAGTTAAGAGTTAATTCTTCTTGTTATTAGTGTATGCCACATTCAGTTAATGCGTCTTACCAATGGTAAAGACTCATAATAGATCGGGGCTATCCACTAGTATGTCGTTTCCAATGTGGGTGCAAAACCAGTGGATAGTCTGAAGTCTCGTGCAGCTCATTTTCCCGCCTAAAACTACACTAAATTTCCAGCCATATAAATAGGTTGTAGTCACCTGAAAGTTTTAGGAGAGCAACATAAATCAATAGATTAAAATGAGAGCGACCTAATTCTACTAAATCCCCATAATATTAATATTTCGCACTCGGTTGAATATGTCAAAAGAGCAACCAAAATCAATAAATGAAAACCAGAGCGACCAAAAGCAACAAGTTAAAACGATACTTTTACATTGTATTGAAGTAATTCTGGGAGACTAATATACATGATTTCACTTTGTTTATATACCACAAAATGTCGCGTAAAAATGGAGTGGATCATAAAGATTAAAATAGTTGCTCTTGTCTTATTAGGTAAGCTTATCATTAGAGTTGTACATCTAGCAATACAAAGTGACTCTCTGAATACAAACCATTCAACATGTCTAACATCTATGAGCTTCATGCATGTGTAATGCATTGGATACAACCTCGGTGTAAAACATCATTACTCATACATTAATTCCTACAAAACGTAATGACAAATACATTTAATATTGCGTAACCGCCCGCCACAATCATTAAATTACATAGGTCGCATTTGATTGAAGCTTTCTAGAGAGCCACCAAAACCACCAGTTGTAATGGATTTTTTTGAAAGCGGATTATTCTGCGGTGAAAACTGTAGTTAATGTTCAATGAGTCATGTTGAACAAGTGAGTGATGGTGCAGGTAAGAGTGGTAGAGTTTGAGGGCAATGGGATTGACTACAGCGGAAAGTTTAACTCCAACATTGTTTTCAAGTTCAAAGAAGAGGCAGATGGGTGGGCTAAACAAACTGCAATCTAAAATGGATTCCAGTTATGTATTTCTTCGCATAAGGGTGGACCCCATAAGAAGCTGTTGAAATGTACGTTTGGCGAAAGGGACAGAACGCTCGACAAGAATCTAGTTGTGAGAAAGACGAACATGACTAAAATGACCGGGTACAAATTCTCACTATATATACAACCAGGGCCATCTTGGAGATTTTCGGGGCCCTGAGCGAAAAAGAAAATATAGGCCTTAGATATTTTTGAGCTCGTAATTATCATTTAAAAGTTCTTATAATACGAACATTTTTTGAAGCAAATTTCATTCATGTTCTCACAATAAATTTTATTTAAATTATTGATATTTTCTGAAGATATAAGAATACAATATCTTTTAAATTTGTGGGATAAAATAGCTTTAATTAATATACAGTATCGGAATATCTAAAAGATATATTGAAACTATTATACTAATATTTATTTTTTTATTGAAATAAAAGTATTTATCAAATTTTTATATTCGATACGTGATACTAACTTTTTGCATTTAATATTATAAATAAAAGAATGAAATAAAATTGAATATCAAAATTTGTTTCTTGTGGTAAAAAAAAGTTACCTTATATAAGTTTAAAGTAATACCAAGTTGAAGCAAAACTTAGTTTTTTTTTTAGCCATAAACAAAACTTAGTTAAAATGTAGATGTTTCATTATTACTTACAAATATTGAAATAATAAATACTTAAAACTCTTGTTAATTATTTTTACTATGAAAGACTTGAACAGTTTCAAACATATAAATGTTTCTATTAAAAAATACTCAACTTACTTAATTGTCTATCTTCAATTACTATTATTTGATATTGACCTTTTTAAATAAACTTTATTATTAATTAATATATTTTTAAATGTTATTCATTTTTAATGTAAATCGATATAATGAAAATATGGTTTTAATTTATTTTTTATAACCCACTAAATGAGGAATGGTGATTATTTTAATCCAATGGTGAAAAAGGCAAAGTAGTGATTAAATAAAGTAATCATAGAATATACCTAATTTTTATTATTGAAAATGAAATAAACGCTGCTTTAAAGAGAAAATGAGAGTTATTTTTATTATTGAAAATGAAATAAACTGTGTATTAAAGAGAAAATGAAAGTTGTTTTAAAAAAAGTAATGAAATAATAATACTATTGCACTATAATTTTAAAGGAGGAAAGGAGAGTTATTGAAAAGACACGCATCCCTACCACCTTGCTACAGCATTGGTTACATTTACATTTTGAACGTAAATGTATATATTTAATTCTTTTTTATACTCGTACTATACCCAAACTAAAATTTAAGGGTTCCGAAAGATTGAGGCTTTGAGCGATCAATCCACTCAACCTCCTAATAGCCGGTCATGTATATAATAGGTAGAAGGGTGTGATATTTAGGGTATCGGTCCACTTCAAAAGCAAAAGAGGATGCACAATCATGTACCACGGGCGTAGCACAAGAAATACAAAGTCAGATTCCAAGTAGATAAAAAAAATAGTCTATTACACAAAACTAGATTTGAAAACTGCATTTAACTCTTTCAGATAGTACCATCGGCCAAAAAAATTCTCAATCAATCATAAAATTTTTATTCTCTTAAAAATAATCATTACTTCTGAATCCAAAATACCTTTTAGGCAACCAATCATCTTTTCCGTCATATTTTAATTGTTTCTAAAATAATATGATACAATTTTTTTTAATGCTTGTTGCATGTGATATTTATAATTGTTTTTATTGACTAAAAGGATTCTTAAAAATGGGAATGATTGAGTTTAATTGTTCTCTGTATGTTATATTTTTAAAATGGGGTTTTTTATATTTGGGGAACTCTATTTTAAAGAATTATTATTTTATTATTATTTTAAAATTTTTATATATTTTATTATTTTATTAGTTAATTAAAAATAAAATGATATAAAAAAATTAATATAATAATAAAATATTTTTATTTTGAAAAATCAAATAAAAATGAAAAATATGATCGAAATAAAAATAATATAAATTTTTAAAATGAGATTTGAGAAATAAAAAATAGAGATGGTACATGTTTTTAAAGAACTAAAATGTATTTCTTTCAATTAAAATGATGTGAAGTGAAACCCAAACAAACTAAACAAAATGCAATTTATAACTAAAAACAAAATGAAATCTCCATACTGTACGGATTGTTGAAGAAAGCACCAACTGTACATGCAGCCAATTACGCTTCTATTTTTTTTTTTATTAAAAATATCTAAAACGTGAGATGATAAATAATCATCTTCTTCTGGTAGCTGCTGCTGTGTTTCTTACCGCATACAAACACAAGAAACAAAGGAACAAGATGTTGTTGGCTATGATGTCACCTCTTCAATCAAAACTCATCCCAGCCGTCCATTCTCACACACTCCGCACGTGTCGCACTCCCCCGCCAATTTCCCTTCCCTATAAATACCAGCCCCGACCTTTCAATAAATTATGTTCTGCATTACCTACTGAACCAACTGCTCCATTTGTTCTCATGGATCAAGAATCTCTCAATCCCGACGAGATCCGATCTCAGTTTATTCAACTTCTTCGCTCCCGGAGATCCTCTCAAGGTCTTATCTCTGCTTCAATTATCTAATTTATGTTTTTCTGTTTGTCTAGCTTTGAATTTTGTATTTTTGTTTGATTTATATAGTTCCTCTCTCTGTCGAGAATGGAAAGCCGGTGGTCAATCCGTTGTTTCAGGATGCTACGCTGCCAACTAGCAGGAGTGAGGTATTGATTGATTCCTTCTCTACTTGTTGCTGTGAATTTTTTCGGAATTTTATTACTTTTTATTTTTGCTCAGGCGATGGAGTCTTGTCCAAAAGTCGAGATTGAGCATTTTTATAGCTTTCTAAAAGAGGAGAATCTGTATTTGACTACTGAGGTATGATTGGCCAGTTGTGTTGATTTCTTCTTCTTTTGAGTTATTATGATCTGATAGCTGAATAGTTGATTTAGTAATTAATTAATTAATCAATTAATTGGTAGGCTGGAGAGCAAGGGCGTTTGCCTGTGTTGATCTTGAGCTTGAAAGATAGCAAACAAAGAAGGCCTGCTGTTGTTTTCCTGCATAGCACTAACAAGTGCAAGGAGTGGTTGAGGCCATTGCTTGAGGTATTTACTAGTATTGATCTCTTTGTTTGCTTTTGTTGTGTGATGCCCTGGCCTAAACGGTGAGGACATTGTTGTGGTTTTTGGTTTAATTGTTACCAGGCCTATGCATCCCGAGGCTATGTAGCCATTGCAATTGACTCTCGCTACCATGGTGAACGTGCCACTACTAAAACCACTTATCGAGATGTGAGTAAGAGATACCCTGTTTCGTTAATTCTTTTCAAACTCCTGATCCTAGATATTTGGGATTTTCTTTAGTAATTTGCTTCCCTTAGTTTGCTTTGGAACGGGTCAGGAACTTGAGCTTACATGATGCATCCCCATCTACTTACTAGATTGTGTGTTACTCATAGATTTACTACTGAAAGAATGGCTTTCATATAATGTGCTTTGATATTCCAAATGCAGGCTCTTATTTCATCATGGAAGAAAGGTGATACAATGCCATTCATATTTGACACGGTAACGCCTACATCATTTCTGTGTATTTTGCTTTCTTGTTGGTATAATCAACCTGAACTTCTCACAATTAGTGGGACTGGTCTTGACTTTCAATTAGTTGAGACCTGAAGAAAAGGAAGCTAAGTTTTGGGGGTGCTAAATCTTACAATGCATAATTACACTGCTTGACAAGTTGGGAACTTGAACACTTGAGTTTACAGGCATGGGACTTGGTAAAACTGGCAGATTATCTTACACAGAGAGAAGATATAGACCCTACCCGCATTGGGATTACTGGCGAATCACTGGGAGGTTGGTCAATTTAATTTGAAGATGATCATTAAATTGTGGCCAATTATTCTTTTTGTTTAACAGCTTCTATGGAATTTGATTGTATAGGAATGCATGCGTGGTTTGGTGCTGCTGCTGACACTAGATATGCAGTCATCGTTCCTATAATCGGTGTGCAGGTATCTTTATTGTAATGATGAACTTGATTAATAGTAGAAGAATGCATATTTAATGACTATCTGAATTTTGGAATGCATTTAGGGGTTTCGTTGGGCCATTGACAATGATAAGTGGCAAGGTCGGGTTGACAGTATAAAACCTCTATTTGAAGGTAGCACACAGGAAGTGGATACGATAAGAGATCAGAAATAATGAAACACAAGCTGCAAGTTTTTTTTAGTCTTGATGTATTTTTGAATCAAATGGTCTTCTCAGCTTTAATTCTGACCGCCAAAACTTTTTTGCTGCAGAAGCACAAAAGGATTTAGGCAAGAGTGCAATTGATAAAGAAGTGGTGGAGAAGGTCAGTTATTTTTCAGTGTGGACATTCATCCATGTTGAAAGAATTACATGATTTTCATGCAATTTCTTCAATGAGATCCCTATTTTCTCAATGGACTTCTGTCGCCATACCATTGAAGTTCCCAGTTTCATTTTTGAACTGGCTCGCTGAAGAAAGTGTCATTCACAGCCTATATTTTCTGCAGTACCAACTACCTTCTTTGGTGGTTTAACTTTTCAAACCATTACATCTCTACATTTCTTAACAGGTGTGGGATAGGATTGCTCCAGGTTTGGCTTCTAGCTTTGATGCGCCGTACACAATTCCAGCCATTGCTCCACGCCCACTTCTGATTCTTAATGGTAAGATCGTTTCCTTGTCTTTGTAAGTCTGACTCCCTTAGTTAAGTAAAGGTAGTGCACGCACAAAAGGTGTTGCTTATGGAAGCACCAAAAATTAATTCTGACTCCATCAAATTAGCACAAGCAAGTAGTAGTAATTGAAGGTTGTTAGCAGTGTGGATGACAAAGTTTGTCATGCATTGTTTGCTTGTTCTCAAGTCTCAACAATGAGTAACCTCATTGTTTTTTATACGTATATAGTTAGCACAAACTTCTCCATAATGATCTTAATGGAATTGGAAATATTTATTTTGTATTGAAGTGTTGACTTGGATTTGGAAATTACAGGAGCAGAAGATCCTCGTTGTCCGCTTGCAGGTCTAGAAGTCCCCATAACAAGAGCTCGCAAGGCATACCCAGAGGCCAAGAGTGAGAACAATTTTGAGGTATGAACTTCAGTTATGGTAGTGTGTATTCTATTTTACTTGCTAAAAAAATAGAAGTTTTAGACTCCAAAATTGTCTCTGATGTCTGTCTATATATTTGCAAGCAGCTAATCGCAGAACCTGGAATCGGACATCAAATGACACTGTTAATGGTGAAAGAAGCAAGTGATTGTTTTGACAAGTTCCTAAAGCCTTGATGCCATGCACTGGCACTGGCACTGGCACTGGCACTGGCACTGGCACTGGCACTGGCATTGGCTGTTTTCTGTTGTATTTACACTGCTCCATGATTGCATTCTTCTGTTTCATGTTGGAATGTTTCCTTGTAAATTATCTGTATTTGGAACCAGTTATTTATGCTCAAGTCGACCGGGGAATATTCTAGAACAATGAAAATTTCATTAAAACACCAAAAACACGCCATTCTTTAAATTTTCTCAGTTTATCAAATAGAAAACCCCTGAATCAGCTGCATATTTTCATTTTCTAGTAACCACCATCTCGAACAGGTTGAGTTTTATATACTAAAGAATCTGAACAATACAGGCCGGCAATGTTACTGACCTCAACCAATTCAAACTGATTCACAAATTTCTGAACACATGCATATTAGCAAATACATGTTATTGAACTTGGATAAAACTGATAGGCAGCATACACGAAGTAAGATTACATGCTCAACAAGACTTTGAGAAATGGGTACAAAGCTATAGCACACTGCAATCGAATTGTTGCATACTGATAACATGTTCTTACAATTAAGAAAATTCAGCACTCCAAATCACCCTTTCTTCGGCGAAGCTGCAAGTCTAGTGTACATTCTTGCCATAGATTGATAACCTCTTATGTCACCTGATCTCAGAAGATTACCTGTACAAAACAAGACGTTATTGGCTTGTTTTTGTACGGAACATAAATAACTATTTATTTATTTGGTCAAACATTGAATGAACCCATCAGTGTCTCATAGAAGTGACTTTTCAATAGAAAGAGCATGATATGAGAACATGGGAAACAGGATAGAGGGTTGACCAATTCAACCAACTTAGTGGGTGGTTTAATTATCTTTTATGCATTATTTTCAGTTATTTAGTTTTAGAAGTCTCCATTATTGAGTCATGGTTTAGTTGATGTAGGAGTAGGGGTTACTTAATCTGTATAAATTTCAGAAACATTAATGAAGAATTAAGCTTGAAAATCAAATATAGTTTTGAATACTTTAACTCAGAGGTTTTAAGGTTCCCTCTAATCAAGCCTTACGTTCTTCCAAAATAGGTCGTAAGAAGAAATTCACTTCTTCACCGACACAAACACCCTCCACCTCTACTAACAAAAAGCCCATAACTCGATCCCAATCCCGGGACCATAACAACTTGGTACCAGAGCCAGAAGTTATGGGTGAATCGGTTCAAGAACAGCTTAACAAACTCTTCAACTTACTCAAATCCGAACAGCAAGCCAATCAAATCCGTAATGAGAAAGTTGAGCAGCTTCATGCCAAATTGGATGCCATGACTCTTGACTTGGAATCGACAAAGAAGGGATTGGCTTCTTCAAGTGCCGAAAGTCAGACAAAAACAAGGAAAGACAAAGGAATTTATGGGGCAGAAACATCTGAAAATTCTGGAGGACACTTAGTTGTACCAAAATTCACAAAACTTGATTTTCCTCGTTTCAATGGGCTAGAAGACCCCTTGGGTTGGATTAGCCGTTGTCAACACTTTTTCCGGCACCAATCGACACTCGAGGAAGAAAAGGTAAGCTTAGCCTCTTATCATTTAGAGGGAATTGCTCAATTATAGTTTTTACAAATGGTACAAGATATTCCAGATCCCAATTGGACAGAGTTTGTTAATCAATGCAATCTGCGTTTTGGTCCTCCCATTAGAAGCAACAAATTGGGGGAACTCGCCAAGCTCAAGCAAACGGGTTCAGTTGAGGAGTATCAAAACAAATTTGAAGTGTTAGTTTCAAGGGCTGGAAATTTAACTCAGAATCAGAAAATCCAGTTGTATCTAAGTGGATTGCAAGAGTCCATTTCAGTCGAAGTTGAGCTCCACCAACCACATGACCTTGTAACCGCAATGAGCATGTCTCGATTGTACGAAAGGAAAATATTTCCCAAGATAACTGCCAATCGAGATGCCAAATGCAGCTTACCAATTGCAGACTCGCACACCAATCGTCTGGTAAAAAGGCTCACGCGAGAAGAAATGGAAGAAAGAAGGAAGCAAGGGTTGTGCTTCAATTGTGATGAACCATTTATGCGCGGTCATCAATGCAAGAAATTGTTTTGGATTGACTTGGAAGAAGGGGAAGGATTTGTTGAGGAAACAGATGCAATAATACTCAACAATCAAGCTTGAGGACAAGCTTTCTTCGGGGTCGGGAAGAATTGATATGAGAACGTGGGAAACAGGATAGAGGGTTGACCAATTCAACCAACTTAGTGGGTGGTTTAATTATCTTTTATGCATTATTTCAGTTATTTAGTTTTAGAAGTCTCCATTATTGAGTCATGGTTTAGTTGATGTAGGAGTAGGGGTTACATAATCTGTATAAATTTCAGAAACATTAATGAAGAATTAAGCTTGACAATCAAATATAGTTTTGAGTACTTTAACTCAGAGGTTTTAAGGTTCCCTCTAATCGAGCCTTACGTTCTTCCAAAATAGTTCATAAGAAGAAATTCACTTCTTCACCGACACAAACACCCTCCACCTCTACTAACAAAAAGCCCATAACTCGATCCCAATCCCGGGACCATAACAGAGCACAATGAAAACTAGTCAATATCGTTGTAGTAAATTGTACATTAACTGGTAATTCAGATGAAATCCAAACGTAGGAGTGTATCCCTCTATGATCATATTCCCTTCTAATCACTATCATCTGCTATGCAGCCTATAATTCTCGCCCAAGCACGGTAATAACATTGAAGAGACAGAAAATTGGACAATTTCTTATAGCAAGCCAATAAAAAAGGCACATACTAAGGTGAACACATCCAATACTATTTTATCCTTGTTAAATGATAAAAAAAAAAGGCACATACCAGAATCACAGTTTAAAGGGCTATCAGGTTCAGGATGGGCCATCAAAGCAATTATTGCTCTGCAAACAGACTGAAGCGTCCAAGCTGGACTCCAGGCATTCTTCAAGATATCCAGGCATATCTCTCCCGTCTGCCAATAAAATTAATCACAAAACCATTAGAGCTATCTCAGTCGTCACTCCCTAGAAGTCAACAATGCTTCAGTTATATATGACGTAATGAAAGAATGTGTAAACGAAAACCAGTGTAATTCACCAGTTGCTAGGAAATGCATGCTCCAAAACAATCCAACCAAAGGTTGAAAAGGTAGAGAAAAAACAGTAAATAAATGGAAAAAAATAGTCCGCACATAATTGAAAGATATTTGTGCTCTCTATTCTTCAAAGGAAAGAAGAGACAACAAATAGAGATGTAATATTAACAGCAAAATAGAGCAACTGAGTTGAAGTTTGATTATCTCACAAACCTTGACAAGAGAGAGAGAGAGAGATCATATGGAAAAGTCACCATTGAAACTAGGGAAAAGAATGGTGGCGAAGGTCTTAGCCTAGTGGTTGAGCCTAAAGTTGTTGCCCTAGAGGTCACAGGGTCGAGTAAACATTCGGGGTGGAGTGGGGTGGGGATTTTCTTTGTTATTAATTATTGTAAGCCCAACGAGGCAATTTTTTTAGAAAGAAATAGGGAAAAGAATGATTTTAACTCTTAATCAGAAGAACTAAAACGGTTTAGCAATTAAACTACTGTAAACTGTAATATTACCCAACAAAAAGCTATTATATTTGTTTACTATTAAACAGAAGTCCAAAGATTGAGATGGCATAGAAATCATACCTTAAAATGCACATTTGGATGAAATATTTTAGTCAAGAACCGCACTTGAGGGGGTTGCAAAGGATACTGCTCGGGAACCGAGAAAGCAAGCTGGAAAACTCCACCCTCATATGGAGTTTCTGTTGGTCCCTGCACATAAACAACTTGAAAAATTAATCCTCTGAAATTCCAACAATTGCTTCCTGAAAAAAACTAAGTCTACCTTGATAAGAGCATTCCACTTAAAGATGTTAGAATCATCACAGACTAGTTGAATATCAGGATCAGCTGTTTTCTCTCGCTGCACCTCTTTGTACTCCTTGAACAACCTTGCCCTTGATGCCTGCACACACCTCAATACACATTATATCCAATCTAGAATTTCATCATATAAATTGGAAACCTCAATTTTGCTAATCATAAACTATAACCAAAAGATTCAAGAAATAGTGGCGAACCTGCATGATAGTCTTCAATTAGAAACCCAAAATGCTAGTAGAAACTTGCAAATCTAAAGCTGATCCGATAACTGCGTGATTAGATTATCGAATTAACCATTTGATTGAAAATTTGCAGTGTTAGTCCCACGAATCAGGCAATCAAGAAAAAATTTCAATCACACGAAAAAACTAGAAATTGACGGAAAACGGTTAATAGGCAATTCGTGGAAACAATTCCTAGAAGAGACAGCGTTAGGAAGAAAATGAATAATGAAGATGATGATTGTAAGATAAAATTAGGGGCTCACCTGCTCGAGTTATCTCTGCAACGGGCAAGATGGGTGAGAGGAAGCTGAAATAACTGCAATGGGATGCAAGATGGGGGTTCTTTTTTTTTTTTTTTGGCTAATCTACAGACCCGATGCAAGAGTTTTAATTGTCTGTACCGCGTTCCATTCTATATAACTTTATGCAGTTTTTGGATTAAGATTCTTTAAACTTTTGGGCTTGTAAAGTTGAAATATTCGTTGGATGATTAAAACTAACTAAAATGTATAACTTTAGATAATTCGAATTCTAAAGAATCAAATCCGCAATTTTTAGGTTCTCCTGAACTTTTGCTTCACACATATTTGCTAAAAGTATTTTTCTTCCCCAACTTGTCTTCTGAGATTTTAGTTATTGTATGACTCAAGATTTGAATTTCGTTATTTTCTTAGTCTTTCAACTTAATAAAGTTTGATTACTGTCAATATTCTCTTCCGAAGCATTTTCTGCAACAAACATCAAACAAGTGTAACAGCTCAAGTGGTCAAACATGTAAATCACAAGTAGGATAACATGGGTTAAATACCTACCTTCAACAAAAACTATATTTTTCAAAACCATAAAAAGTATACATGCTCATTATATGAAGGTAGCACACATGATTCAAATTATACATAATTTTTTAAATACCTACACTTCAAATTATTTAATCCATAATTTTTTTTGCCTTTAATTATTGGAGGAATCGCATTCACGTAGTTGAAGGAAAGTTTGTCAGAGTCACTATCTTTTAAGTCATTTCTATTATCGAAATTACTTACACAAAGTATAATTTAACAAAAATAATAAATACCTGTTCATTTGAATAAATTTATACCAGGGAAGACGACAAATACTAATTCGTATATTGTTTGACAAAGCTTTGTATCACTCATTATAATAAACAAGTAACTACATACTAAAAGAGAAAAAAAAAACTAAACCTAATCATCCGTCGTCAAATTTGTACGGTGAAATCAGTTATTTCCTTGTGTTGTTAGTTATTTCCTCCTGTTATTGTCTTATGCGGGCCACCTCGTGCCTTGTTAATGGCCTTGCCTTCTCTATTTGCGTTTTCACTCCCTAACTAATCATCATTTTGATCTTCATTTTCTCTACTAAGCTTTGAATCATTTCGATTCAATGGATACAAGCCTTGTATACACCCACCACCCCTCTCCAAATTTGGGGTTTCGTTCCCTAAACCCCTTTTCCGTCGTTAAACCCTTCCAATTTTCAAACTTACGCTCCCCAAACTCACATTTACGGCCCTCTAGAATTTCGGTCGCTGATGTTGGCTCTTCTACCGTTACCCAAGGGAAAACTGCGAGTGAGACCTCTGTGAGTCCTGTTTACGTTCCCACTCCTTCCCATCGTCCGCTTCGAACCCCTCATAGCGGGTAATTTTTGAATTCGACTTCTTTAGTTCGCTTTTTTTGTTGTTTGGATTGGTCTGTGGGTTTTATTCGTTGAATTAGGTACCACTTCGATGGGACTCCGCGGGTATTTTTTGAGGGTTGGTACTTCAAAGTCTCAATTCCTGAGCGGAATCAGAGTTTCTGTTTCATGTACTCAGTGGAGAATCCTGCATTTCGTAAGAAATTGACTCCATTAGAAGTGGCACAGCATGGGCACAGATCAACTGGGGTTGGGGCTCAAATACTTGGGGCTTATGACAAGTATATATGCCAGTATTCTGAGGAATCTAACAACTTCTGGGGAAGTAAGTTTTAAACTCGCCAAAAAGGTTCAGCTTATTTGATCTTCCAGTTTGTTGTCTGATGCTTGAAATGGATGAAATTCTCCGCTTTACATCTAATTGAGAATTTGTTTAATATAGGTAGGCATGAACTCGTATTGGGGAACACTTTTGTAGCTGAGAAAGGCATGCAGCCTCCAACTAAGGAGGTTCCTCCTCAGGTTGATATGCATTATTTGGCAGTACCGTTTTGGGTCACAATGTTGAAATGTTCTCATAAAAAGTGACTTTATTTGGAGAAAAGAATTTTGTTTGTTCATAAATGTTTACATGTGAGATATTATGGTTTAATTTGTCTCAGAGTTCATTTTACAAGGATTATAATTTCTCTGTTAGGCAATTCAGTATGCTACCTCTTTTATTAGATAGTAACTGCTCAGTGTGAAATAATTCATCCACAAAATCAAAATTCCTGCTTGAGAAATTTTTTTCTGATCATACTTGGGATATACTTGCTCATCGAACGATCTTATTTGTGGACTTAGCTAAATGCAACATGTCAAATACAAAGACCTGGCCGGAGCCATTGAGTGTGGTAATGTGCTTGCTCTGAGTGTTATTTGCACAAGTTTTTCTTCTTCCTTCTCTTGCAATTTGCAGATGAAGTTTCTTATGCAAATTCAGTCTCTTTGAACTATGTGTTTGTGCATTGTTTAGCATTATATTAGGTTTGTCACTGGGACACCAATACTGGGCCATTCTGAAAATTTTGTTTAATTCATATTATTTTCCAATACAACAACAACAACAACAACAACATTACCCCAATGGCTCCCGCACAAACGGGGTAAGGGGGGGTCGGGTGTATAAGGTGAAATAAATTCCATGAAGCGAAAATATATAATTCTTTGCTTACCAATTTGTACAGGATTTTAATAAAAGAGTTTCAGAAGGATTTCAAGTAACACCACTTTGGCATGAAGGTTTCATTCGTGATGATGGCAGGTATCTTGTTACTAAGTCAGCTTATTGCCTCGGTCATAAGATTGCATTTCCAAATTCAAACTGCCTTTTGTCATTCGTTTTGAGATGCAATAAGACAATCTCTGGTGTTGTCTGGTTACCCTTTACCTCATTCTGTTTCAAGTCCCTTTAAAGATCATAGAGAAGAAAATGTAGATTTCTTAATATCTATACAAACAGACAAAACACAACATTTTAATTAAATTGAAAGTTATTATGACGGCAATGGTGTTAGACATAGTCTAAGTGGAAGAAAATTTAGAATACACACAATTTTTTCGTTTTCTTTCCCATTTGTTGGGTCTATTTGAACTTGAGTGTTCGTATTTGACAGGATGTAGCTTCTAATTGTAGGTCAGATTATGTTGAAACTGTGAAAACTGCACGCTGGCAATACAGTACTCGCCCTATTCATGGATGGGGCGATGTGGGATCCAAACAGAAATCGACTGCCGGTTGGCTTGCTGCTTTTCCTGTATTTGAACCACATTGGCAAATATGCATGGCAGGAGGACTTTCAACAGGTATTAACTACTTCTCCTTCATCATTTCTCTTACATACTTTTGCTAACTTGTGCCATATTAATAGTGAACACAAAAATTTGCAGTTGCTTGTGTTCATTTTATGATCCACATAAATCTACTACTAATAAAGCGGCACATCTTATTTGCCTCAAGGTTGTGACTTATGAGTTCAATTAACAGAATCTACCCAGGGCTCCTACAATTCATTTATGGTGATTTGCCTTCTTTTTGGGGCCATAAGAGAATACTTCAAAGATATTCACAGTTCCTAGTAAATCTTGTGTTCTAGTTTTAAGTGATATTATCTGTAGTGATATCGCAATGGGTATAGCGTACTTTTCTGGATATAAATCCTTGGTGTTTCGCATTGCAGGGTGGATAGAGTGGGATGGCGAACTGTTTGAGTTCAAAGATGCACCTTCATACTCTGAAAAGAACTGGGGTGCAGGCTTCCCTAGGAAATGGTTCTGGGTAAGTGCTCAATTCTTTCTCAACATCTCTGCAAATGACCGCTTATATATTTGGTCTAGGATTCGTGCAAATACTATCTTGTCTTGTTGAGTGGATACTGTAATCGAGTTTCAGGCTTGCCTTTTGCTCCATAGAATGGGTTGTCTATTTTATTTCTGAAACAATACAGCATGGAGTTGGAGTCAATCCGCCCTCTACTCATGCTTACTTGCATTGACAGTCATTTATTTCTACTGCTTGGTTCCTTTCAATACAAAGTATAGGTGATATTGTATTGAGGTCACATCTCATTCCGTAGGTCAAACAGTCTGAGGACATTTTGATCTATTTTCATCGTTAAGACTGCCTTCTTCATTGGCATAATTGGATCATTTGGTTTCTATTGTGCTATCTTTGTGCGCTCTGGGTTTTTTTTTGGGTAATATTTACAAGTATATTCAGTGGGATATTTTTGTTCGAGGCTTAGTCACAGTTAAGGCTCCTCACCCCTCCCAACAAATGTATTTAGTGGGATTCGAACCTTGTTCTCCTCCAACTGCCTTTTGGGATTTGATAGGTGATAAATGCTCAATTGTCAGTGATAATAACATAGTAACTAAGAGTTCCAATTGTCTGAAAAATTGAGCCCCCCTTTTTCTAATAGAATGAAAGAACAGTTAGGCCCTGTTCTTTTCAACTGATAAGTAGGTGTACTGAACTGATTGGTACTGAACTGAATTGTACTGAAACTGAACTGAATGGTCCTGAAACTGAACAATACTGAAACTGAATTATAATTAATAATATAAATAATATTTTAAAAATATTAAAATACATAATAATTAATAACACTTTAAATAATACTATACATTCTAATAAAATTTATTAATTGTTACATATAATAATAATTAAATATACCATTATAAATTATCATTATTGCATTATTATTATTATTATTATTATTATTTATTGTAATTATTGTTATGAATATTACCTTATTATTTTAATTATTATCAATATTTATAAAACATTATTACTTTTATTTAGTTATTTATTTATTTATTTATCTTTCCTACAAAATTATTTATGGTAGAAATAATAATTAATAATTTGAAAAATATTATTATTGGTTTCTTTTTCTTTATTGTTATTTGTGATTACTGATATTAATTAATAATATTTATATAATGTATAAATAGAAATGAACTAAAATTGAAATTGAAATGATATTATCATTAATATTCATTGCTTTTTAATATTTATGAATAATAATATACATTAATAATATTGATATAATGCATAAACTGAAGCTTAATACTGAATGATGAATACTAAATTCTGAATACTGAATACTGAATACTGAATACTGAAACTGAACTGAACTGAATGGTACTGAACTGAACTGATTGATACTGAACTGAACAGAAAATAAGTTGAAAAGAACAGGGCCTTAGTTGCGTTTCTGTTTATATTTGTAACCTTAGTTGCTGATGTTTTGATTGCAGGCCCAATGTAATGTTTTTGAAGGTGCAAGTGGAGAAGTTAGTTTAACTGCTGGCGGTGGACTGAGGCAACTGCCCGGACTTACTGAGTACTATGAAAATGCTGCCTTGGTATTTTCCCATAGGAACTCTTGTGCTGTTGTTTCCTGCATTTATTCTTCTTTTCTACGTGTGTTTTCTTTTCAGAACATGTTTTTTTTGTCCCCCATCATGGAATAAAGAAGCCAATAGCATCTGGGTTTATAAAATATAGGCTTAATGCATTATTAGAGCATCTTTAGTAGGTTGTAGATTGTGGGTGGCATGTAGACTAGAAGATCACATTGATGATGTGGTAAAATTGACAAGACATTTTAAAAAGTAGCTATAATAGATTGTCTATTTGATCTTCTATTGTAATTTTTCAAAATAAAGTAATAACAAAAAATTAATAATTGTTAAATAGTCTCTCCCATCAATAAAATAATATTAAATTAATTGTTCAATCTTCCATTCGATTGTCTACACGTAGAAGATCAAATAGACATTGTGCAACATTTATTTTGCCATGTCCTATTGGAAAGAGAAAATAGAAGACTTAGCATTGAGTCATTTTGTAGGTTTATACCTATGTGTCAAGACAATTGATAGAATGGACTATGTACTAAAGATGCTGTTAGGTACCTGAACTTGTCGCAAAAAACCTATTGTCCCCTTGAACTTCCAAAGAGGCCCCATAGCTCCTCGACTTTCAAAAAGTGCATCATTTTGCTCCATGAATGCCACATGTCAGCTTCTTGTCGGTTTGACTTTTCAAATATATCATTTTTTTCTGATTTTCTCTCCCCGGTCAAAACTAACACGTGGCATTCAATGAGCCAAGTGATGCATTTTTTTTTGAAAGTTGAGGGAGCTACGGGGTCACTCTAAAAGTTCAGGAGGCAATAGGTTTTTTGGGACGAGTTTAAGTAGCTATTGATGGGTAATATATATATATATATATATATATATATATATATATATATATATATATATTGTTTTAGCATAGAAACAAGAAGAGACACATGAAGCAATATTCATAAAATAAAGAATTAGGAATAGGAACACGGTATGTAAAACAATAAACTTTAGGAATGCATTTATATATATACGTAGCCATGAATTTACAAATCTTCTTCATAACATGTACGAAACATGACGACAATCAGGTATGCTCATTTGTGTAAAAGTAAAGAAGAAAAGGACTACTTATTTGGCCTCTTAAGACATGTTGCGTGTTATGGTCATCCTTAATCCTGTGAACTTTTCAGTTATTGAAGCTAACTAAATCATTTAATGTTTACTGGTACAGATAGGAGTGCACTATGATGGAAAGTTCTATGAATTTGTGCCATGGAACGGCGATTTGAATTGGGAAATTTCTCCATGGGGTTACTGGTTTATAACTGCAGAGAACAAGACTCATTTGGTAATACTTAAACCGAATTCTCTCTCATCTCCAGTGAATATCTTGTTTTTCATCTATAAATTCAAACCTAATCTAACACCAGGAAACACATTTATTGGCAGGTCGAATTGGAGGCAACAACAAAAGATCCAGGAACAACATTACGTGCTCCAACAGTAGAAGCCGGGTTAGCTCCTGCATGCAAAGACACATGTTTCGGTGATTTGAGATTGCAGATATGGGAACGAAGATACGATGGTAGCAAGGGGAAGGTGCGTTTTTATACCTGAACTTGTCCCAAACAAACCTACTGCCCTTCTGAACTTTCAGGTGACTTCGTAGCTCCCTCAAATTTCAAATAGTGCACCCCATTCCTCCCTGAACAACACGTGTCAGCTTCTGATTGGAGAGAGAAAATCACAAAAAAATGACATATTTGAAAAGTCAAACCAATCAGGAGCTGACACGTGGTATTCAAGGAGCGAGCAAAGTGGTACACTTTTTTAAAGTTGAGGGACCCACAAGGTGACTTAAAAAGTTTAGGGGGCTGGAGATGCATTAAGCCTTGTATTAACTATCAGCTCGTATTGATTGATTGCATGGAATTTGTGGACATTGTGAATCATGTGAAGTTTGTTAATGTGTAGATGATATTGGATGTGAAAAGTGACATGGCAGCCGTCGAAGTCGGGGGAGGGCCGTGGTTTAATACCTGGAAAGGGAAGACGACAGGTCCCGAAATACTAAGCCGAGCTCTTAATGTACCATTGGATGTGGATGGTATATATAATTTTCTGCCCTTGTTCAAACCACCTGGTTTATAGCAAGTCTAAAGCTACTTTATTTCATTGCTCAAGTTAATGGTCCTTCTGCAGATACATAGAAAATTTCCCACTGTTCTTGTATACCCACATAGCCAACTTTTTAAGTAAAAAGTTAATTTGATCGGTAAATTTGTAAGATTATTATGGAATAATAATAGCAAAAAGTAGGCTTCTTTTACTCATTCAAATATAGATAGCATTTGTGTGGTGACTCTAAGCCGTGTGAAACTATTGTTTAGAGAAACAAAAAGGCTTTTTTTTTTAAAAAAATGGAATTTTAACTTTTCATTTAGATAGAGAAGTTTCCAAAATAGAAAATAGATTTCTTATTTTATGACAATTTTGTTGCTAACTTAAATCATATTCCCTATTTTTTATTCCTTAAACTCTATTTTAGGGGATTTATAGTATTTTTGCTCCAACCATCTTCTCTATTTTCATTCTCTATATTACATTCCCCAAAAATAATAATATTATATTATTATTATTATATTAATTTTTTTACATCATTTTTATTCCAATCAAGCAACAAAACAATTAAAAAACCAGAAAGTAAAAAGAAATAATAATATAATATTCATCCCTTAAAATAGAGTTAGGGAATCCTATTTTAGGGATATACCATGTAGGGAATTGTTGAATTCAATCATTCCTTATATTAGGGATTATCTTAAAATAGGGAATGGTTGAATTTGGGGTAAGACTAGAAAACTTTTTTAATGTTTTCACACGTATATGTAACTAAAAAAAATTGGTCATTGCCTTGCCTCTTTATTCACCTCCTTCGTCCCACCTGCATCTGCCACCTCATCTTCTTTGGCAATTCAGGTAGGTAAAATTTCAAATCGACTCAAGATATATTGAATAATATAAGAATCGACAATGTATTGGAACTTTAAATAAACGCACACATTAACAAATCAACAATTGTTTTTTATTATGGTCTATAGCAACATTTTTTAAATAATATTTCTATTTTATTTTTTAAATATGAAATTAAAAAGAGAAAAGTTGCCCAAAAAGGAACAAGCAAAGGAAAGAAGGACATATCCTTCATCAACAGCAGATTATGTTCTGCTAGCAGCAGAATTTGGAATCTTTGATGATATTGTGTAATGGTTGCCACAAAGATAGCGGCTTTAGTGAACTCAACTCTATGAAGATGGTGTGAGGACTTAATGTTTTCTAAAGCTGATAATCTCAAATCAACGATACATAATATTAAACTAACAACAAACTCTATTGATACATAATCTTATCACCCCTACTCCACAGTATTAAACTAACAATACATTATACATAATCTCAATTTCAGTTTTAATTAACTCTTAACATCGATACTATAATTTATTTGTAAATACTCAATTGATAATACCTATAACAAATTTCGATTTTGTTAAATTACCAACACATAATTGATAATTTAAATTTCATCAAACCTAGCATAACCCTAGTCACTAATCCCAATTTCAATTCAAGATTAAACAAGTAACCCCTAATTCCCCGGTTTCAATTTGATTGAACTTACGCATTCAACAGATTATGTAAACTAAACTAATAATCCCTAATCCCCTATTCCAATTGATGATTTGTACTTCATTAAATTTCATTATGATAAATCAAACCTTCAACTTAAACCTAAAATTTATAAATTGATTAAAGTGATAGAAAACTAACCTTAAAGTCTTAAACTGAAGAAAGCGTGAAACAAGGAGAAACTAAAAAAAGGCGTGAATTTCCGACCGAGAAAGAGAACTTGAAAAGAAAAACGCAAGAAGAGAGGCGAAGTATGAAGTGTTGAACGCATTTACCCCTAATTAACTTATAATTAACCCTATCTAATTTAAAAGAAAATTAACCCTCAATGCAAAATGACGTAGTTTTGCACTGAGGGAATTAAAAAAAATTAAAAGAGGAAGACGATCAGGCCTCGTCTTCCTCCTCTATTCTTCAACATAACAGGGCTGCTTGGTGGGGCACTTCCCCACCAAGCTCAGTTCAACAATGGAGGGAGGGGGTGTTTTCCGTCGTTGGTGGGTCACGTGTCCCACCTGCCCCCTCTCCATCCGTCACTATCTTCAATGAATTGAATTTTTAATCGGGCTGAATCAATTGTTGGTGGCCATTGACTAGAGTACTCCACCCCAATTGTCATTTGGTATAGCGAATTTGAAAAGCGACAAATGGTTGGGGTGCGAACAAATAGAAGGAGATTAAGTAGTATATATGTGTGGACAATATCATCATTGGTATAAGACCGTTTGGAATTAAAGCATAATAGCAAATCTATGAGGACTTACGCATACAGTGCATGATATTATACCATTGTGGGGATATGGTAAGGATCGTGAAGGCGGTGTTGAAGGTTTTGACCTGAAAACCAACAAAGAAGAAATTCGCAAGCCGCACTTGCCGGAAAATAGATTTTCCTATGGAATTCTCAAGCTAGAACTTGAAGGCTAGAAACCCAATTTGAGAGAAAAGTCTATAAGATATTGTTATTGATGAAAGATTGAATTCTGAATGATTACAAATGACAAATGAAGCTCTATTTATAGGCTTCTCTCTAAATGTAAATAAAGAAATGCAATAAATGTAAACTTGGAGTGGGGATCAAGTTATTCCAATTAAGCTTATTTCTTGGAGTGGGGAGAAAGAAATAATTAATTGGAATGTGTCTTGGGGTGGGGAGTAAGTATTATGTTGTAGAAAATATTATAATTATTTTTATACAAAAATAATTATAAGTATTTTCCAATTAAACATGTCTTTGGGCCAGTTGTACTCTGGGCGGATGTTTTGATGTCCCTATCATTCTCCCCTTCTTCAAAAGAGTTGGACTCCAACGAACATGAAAGATATGAAAGCTTAAGACTGGATGGTTGGAGATCTGGGTGAACAAATGTATGATTTGGTGAGCGATCGTGAGGACAAATGTAAGATAGAGCAGTCGGGCAAACAAATTGTGTCATCAGGCGGGCGACCGGACGGATGGATATATAATGTGGCGGCTCGATGGATGGATGTATGGTCAGGAGGTCGACCATGGGGACGGATGTATGAGTGGACAGTTGGTTGTACGAGCTCACCCATGAACACGCAGGCTTTCATGCAAGTGGCCATCGCTCCTAGTGACGTTGTGCACAATGCTTGATATTTCTTTATACTCAACACGTATGACTTTCTTGGCTAGTAGTTATCATGTTGGTCGTTCTCGGGCCGATAGTTGTCAGGTAGAATAATAGATTTCTCCACTATCATTGCACTTGTCATCTTGGTTTCTCCTCTTCTAGCTGGTTGCTCAATGAATTTGAAAGAATCAAACTTCTTAGGTCGACGTTTACACTTTGATCTATTTCCCTTATATGATGCTTTCATCCTTGACCAAGATCTTGTAGGTTCCCTTCCTCCTCTCCTTCTTGCTTCTTTATATTTCTTCAACCAAATATATGTTCCATCGTTCTGTTGATGGACTATTAGTTTCACCTTCCGGTGGTCTTGTTGTCCTTCATATTTATAGAACATTTCAACGACATCTAGGTCTGCACTATAAGATGACAACTCCACCTTATTTCAATAAACTCCCAAGTTTTCAATTCTTATTCCACATGCATCTACCTCATATCTACCAACATGTGGTAGTAGGTGTTCCACTCTTCCATATCCATATCCACCAATATTCCTTTTCTCAATTCTTTCACATTTAAAGTAAGTTTTTTCAATAAAAGCATTATGTTCTTCTTCAATACTTTCATTGAAAAGGAAAGAATCATGTAGACATACCTCTTGCAAGTTAAAATTTATAGAATTTTGTGTATGAACTTGCATTAATTGTGGCGATTGTGGGATTAGTTCTTCCTCCACTACGGGATTTGAATGTTCTACTTCCTCTTATGGCGGTGGTATTAAGATTTGAACTAAGTTAGCTTCTTGTGAGGATGCTTCTTCTCGGTGGATAGCTGCAATGATTTAACGAATACCTCGATGGAAGTTTTCGAATTCAGTTCGAAATTCTAGCTGAAACTCTTCCATCTTTTTCTCAATAAAATCCAATAGTGTATATATTGTTCTTGATTCGATCATGGTGTTGAGAGGGTTTTCCAAAGGGAAACTGTGGGCTCTGATACCAAACTGATAAGGATCATGAAGGCGGTGTTGAAGGTTTTGACCTGAAAACTAACAAAGAAGAAATTCGCAAGCCGCACTTGCCGGAAAATAGATTTTCCTATGGAATTCTCAAGCTAGAACTTGAAGGCTAGAAACCCAATTTGAGATAAAACTCTATAAGATATTGTTGTTGATGAAAGATTGAATTCTAAATGATTACAAATGACTAATGAAGCTCTATTTATAGGATTCCCTCTAAATGTAAATAAAGAAATACAATAAATGTAAACTTGGAGTGGGGATAAGTTATTCCAATTAAGCTTATTTCTTGGAGTGGGGAGAAAGAAATAATTAATTGAAATATGTCTTGGAGTGGAGAGTAAGTATTATGTTGTAGAAAATATTATAATTATTTTTATACAAAAATAATTATAAGTATTTTCTAATTAAATATGTCTATGGGCCAGTTGTACTTGGGCCGGATGTTTTGATGTCCCTATCAGGATATGAGAGGCCCTCGAGCTTTCCATGTGCTGTGCAACATGTGGTATTAGAGCAATACTCCGACGATAGCCATGATGTGGATGAGATTCTTAGAATATCGATAAAAGGTAGTGCACCCAGTTGATCACCAATAATCCGTGAAAACCGCTAGTGCTCTATGCAAGATGTGTAGTGAAAGGATGAACGATCGGTCAAGAGATGGTTCGATGACACTTTGTTCGATGAGAGAATTATTGGAGTGCAAACAAATATCTTACATTAATTAACAAAAAAGAAATTAAATGATATAATTGTTAAAATGGTAGAAATATAGGGCGTCCAAATATTTCCGCGTTTCTGAATGGAATGCAACTATTGTGTAGAAAGTAATCAACAAATAATTGTTGTTGTATAAATCTTACCAGCAAGATATATAAAATGAGATGTTTATTTCTTATCACTAATACGAGGCTATAAAATTTTAAACAATTGGGTACTTAATAAGTAAACACTTATGGATTTTGAATTATACAGTTGGTTTTGGTTAATGTTATAAAATTATTTCATGATAATTATAAAAAGAAAGGAGATCATAATTTGTATAGAATTATTTCAACGATAGATTTCGAATTAATTATTTGATTCTGTTAATAACTTAATATTATAATTTTTTGTGAACCAAAAAAAAAATATTTGCATTTGAATTGGGAGTAAACCTTTAAAATGAAAGCACAGTAATAATTATCTAAAAAAAGCCTGATATGATTAATCCATAAAGTCGCTATATGGAAACTTACACAAGTTATTTTGTCCTCCCTAGTCTCTCTCCAACTCGCATGATTTGTGATACATAAAATTCAAAATACAGGCATCAAACTTCAAATTATTCAAATTTAGCCCCCAATAGTTTTCTGATTACATCAACTCTAGCCAATAAATCCCCCAAATTCACCCATTTCATTTCGAGGCCCGCTCTTTCTTCGTCTCGCCTCCATTGAAGAAGCTCTCGTGTCTTCTTCCTATCTTTCTCCTGGCCACCCTGAACTAAAGGATCATCCTTTTTTCTCTCTATAAACCCTAATTTCTACATCTAGAGATTGGTATTTATATATAAGGAAGCCATATCAATTTTATCCATATGGAGAGGATCATAGGGAACAAATACAAGCTGGGTCGCAAAATTGGAAGCGGATCATTCGGCGAAATCTATCTTGGTATTTCAAAAAATCTATCTTCGTCTTTAATTCTCTTGATTAATTTGTTGTTTATTTTGTTACTGTTTGGAAAATTGATTTCAGCCACCCATATCAACAGTGGTGAAATTGTGGCCGTGAAGATTGTAAGTGATTTCATCGCTCAATCATATTCAGCTTCTACAGTGGACCTTTTTTGCTATCATCTCATTGGAATTCTTTTTTTTTTTTTTTGGTTTTTAGGAAAACAGCAAGACTAAGCATCCACAATTGCTCTATGAAGCCAAGCTGTATACTCTTTTTCAGGGGGCAAGTATGTATATCTTCTATTCAGATTGTATTAGTTTTTTGTGTTAGGTTGTGATGTATAATAACTTGTTTGAAATGGGTGTTGCTTCAGGTGGCATTTCTAACATTAGATGGTGTGGGGTAGATGGGGAAGATAATGTGCTAGTAATGGATTTGCTAGGACCAAGTATTGAAGACCTTTTTGTCTACTGTGGGGGAAAATTTTCACTGAAAACAGTTTTGATGCTCGCTGATCAGATGGTAAGTCACTTAGCTGGTTGAGTAATATATTTTGTTTTTGTAGATGTTTCTAAATGTCAGGTTTTAAGTAGTATTCAATTATGAGAATGTTCTTGTATGTTATGCACTTCAGTACATTTTGTTTGTGGAAATTTTAGTGGTTCACTTGTGAAAAAAGTGAACAATTTGATGAAGTTTAGCTTCCATTTTGTTGTTTGATTGCAGATTTCAAGAATAGAATATTTACATTCAAAAGGGTTTTTGCACAGAGACATTAAAACAGATAACTTCCTCATGGGTCTTGGGAAGAAAGCTAATCAGGTTCCAATTCTTCCAGTATCTTGTGTGGATTATTTTTTTTCTCCATCCCCTCATAAAATTTTAATCTTCACAAGGTTTATATCATTGATTTTGGACTAGCAAAAAGATACAGAGATTCAACAACAAACCGCCATATACCTTACAGGTAAAAATTTGTATAGGCAGTCCGGGATTCAAATTCTTGTTTTTTGCTTCCTCTGTAATAATCTCTTCTCTGTTTCTTGCTTTGTAGTCTGTACATTTGTTTTGTTAAATCTTTATTTAGGTGGCTAAAACTATTTTTTTTCCATACATTTATAAATCCAAACAGAGAGAACAAGAACTTAACTGGGACTGCTCGCTATGCAAGTTGTAATACTCATCTTGGTATTGGTAAGTCGGAGATGTTTGTTATCATGTGTGGTCTTAATGGATCCTGAGAGATTTACTCATATTTATTTTATCTATTTAGAACAAAGCCGTCGGGATGATTTGGAGTCTCTTGGCTATGTTCTTTTATACTTCTTGAGAGGAAGGTATGCTCTTTGAATCCTCGTTAATATTCTGCTCCAATAAATTTATTGAATATAATAGAGTATATGATATGATATGATAGTAGGTCATCAATCATCACTAATTGGTAATTGGTTTCTTCATTTAGCCTTCCATGGCAGGGTCTCAAAGCAGCCACAAAGAAGCAAAAATACGACAAAATATGTGAAAAGAAGTTATCAACCTCAATTGAGGTATGTACTTTCCTAAGCGTTTTTGGAATTTATGTACTACTTTGTAGTGGCTCCAATATGGTGTTTATTCTGCTTACAAGTTAGCTCCTACTTATAGAATGGAAAATATGAACCTCTTCTCAAGTTCTTTTTTTTGTGTCCAAATTCATTATTTGAATGCTAACAAATTTATCCAATGAAATCTGAAAAAGATATAAATAAAGGCAGTGATGAAAACTCCAAGTTTGCATTACTGTATAAGAAAAGTTACTGGAATACCTATCTGTTATTAATTATAATTATTTTTGTACTTAAAAATGATATGATATAGGTAAGGCGTTGCTGAAATTGGACAACTAAAGCAGGTTGTATGAGTTGTTTTGCATGACAAATGGTTAAACGAAATGCTAGAATATCTCTTTTGGCAAATGAATTTCATTACTTAGTTCGGTAATCATTTCCATTAAAATCTAAACATTAGTACTCATTTATTTTTTATAGGTCTTGTGCAAGTCACACCCTGTGGAGTTCGCGTCCTACTTCCATTATTGTCACTCCTTGACATTCGATCAGCGACCTGATTATGGATTTTTGAAGCGACTCTTCCGCGACTTGTTTGCTCGAGAAGGTAATCCTTGTTATTGTTATGTTGTCATGGAGATCTTTAGTGTCAGGACGTTTTCTTTATTTTGAACTAGGATTGGAACCTCCAATGTCACAAATGACCTCTTGAATTGCAAGAAATAGACTGAGATTGCATATTATTCATGCTCCAATCTTAATTATGGAATAAGAGTCCCTATGTGCTAGAAAATCCAATTTTTTCTCCCAAAAATGACAGTTTAGTGATAAGTGCATGAAGTAACGAGATTTTGCTGCTTAAGGCCTTGTTCTTTTCAACTTATATTCAGTCCAGTTCAGTTCAGTACTGCATACATATAAATTTACACTGAAATAAGTTCAGTTCAGTATTGCTACTTATAAATTGAAAAGAACAGGGCCTAAGTTTGATTTGCTGTTGTGTGTTGGTTGTACTGTTCTAAATATTACTTCCTTTTCCTCTGTTCTAATGCATTTACTGAGTGGATTAAAGTCTAAGCTCGGATTAGAATGACAATTTCCAACTGTTCTTCTATGTCTTCAAGATGTTGTGGCTAAATAAACTATTAACAAATTGCTTTCTCATTGCGTCTCTTACCACCTCTTGTAGGGTATACATTTGATTACATTTTCGACTGGACGATTCTAAAGTACCAGCAGACGCAAAAGACAAAGACACAAGCTCAATCATCGGTTGGTTTCTCCCTTCTCTCTCTAGCTTTTGTTCTGAGTCATTTTGTTATTTATTTATGCTGTGGTCATATTGAGTGGGACACCGCAAGACTTCTATTAGTCATTTCAATATCTATTGTTCTTGGGTATTTCTTAGACAATTATATATTTTATATTTTTTATCGTTGTTGTGTGCATGTTTAGCTATTATCTGCATATATTACAGTCCGCTTCTACTTGACATATAGTCAACATTGCTTCTATCTTTTGTTTTCTTTTTCCATGCGAGATTCTTTAGAGGCAGCCAGTGTCTAAAGTACAAAGCAGTCAGACAATGGCAATGCATTTAGACAAGCGCAAAGGTAAGGTCCTTAAACATTACTTTCGTTATGTTTTTCAAGAAAAGATGATTTGTTGGGATTAGTACACTATCAGCTAAAAGATACTGGGGCGCTCTAAAATTTTGTAAAAAATCCCCTATAAAATCTAGTCCCCAATCATTTTTTCGCACAGCATATTCATTCTTAAGAACGCTATTACTGGTTATTTCTTCCAGATTTCCTTGTATATTTGTAAAAGCCCAACTAGATGTGGTTCATATACTAACAGTGTCATCTTTGAACTTCTTTCTTGCAATTTTCAGGGGTAAATGACAATATTTATTCAGCTGAAAATTCAGAGCGCAAAGGATCAAACAATGGTATTCATCCTGGTGGTCATGATCAATCAAGATTTTCTCGGGATATAGGAATTGACCGTATAGTTGACAAACATGTGAGTCGTCTTATGTGTTGGATAATGTTGTTTTTTTACTAGAAAGTGCATCCAAGCGTTTTGCAGCTTTGTTTTCACTGGTTGAAATAGATCATTTAGTTGATACAGTATCAGGCTCAGTGACGTGTGAAATTTTTATTTTTTTTTGCAGATTTTAGCCAGTGCAGCCACATCAACTTCAGCATTTGCTCTGGCCGGAAGAAATGTAAGGAAAATAGGGGTTTCAACAGAAGCTTCGAACATTGATATAGGTCGAAATAGAACCGGTGCAAGCAGCTTGATGAGAATTTCTTCAGCCAAGTAATCGGTGTTTGTGGAGTTAAATCACTTCATATCGTAAACCTCAGAACCGTGGTCTGCCGTCTGAATGCATACTTGACAAGGTGACCACAAATTACAGAAACGCATCAAAGCTTTGTACGATTCCAAGTGTGGGGATGGATTGTTATGTATGATTAGGCTTGTTATATTTCGTTTGTTTGATGGATGAAATGTAAAGTGTTTGCTTCTGTTCCTCAATCAATAGATCATAAAGTGGCTTGGTTGTTATTTGGGCATTGGATCCTTGTGTCTTTGGCAATTAAATATCTCAATTTTTGATTGCTTGAAATATTAGGACTTTTACCTGGACCAATTTGATCCAGGTATATATGATCTTCAGAATCTGAAAAGAAGTGATCTAGTGTATTTCAGGTACTCTGGAGCCTTTTTCATCTGTTTCCTTAGTGTCAAAAAGCATTCCGGGTCATTGTCTCTTTTTCATCCTTAGTGTTGATGCATCCCGGGTCATTGCCTTGTAGCATATGATTCTCTAAAATAATTTTCATATGAGGTGGTTTGTAGGTGAGTGCGACAAGTATTTGGAAAATGAAGATAGTCAACGAGATAGCCGTCTTCAAGTTGTGCCTCGATTCTTCAGTGAGGTATTAACACATCTCAAAAGCTTTATTTCCTTTTTTGTGAACGTACCGAGTTTCTCAAACTCACACTTTCAAATAAATGCTTGAAAGGTTTTTGAAGGAGCATATGTTTCTTCTTTTGACCTTTGTACTTGCACATATTGCCTAGGCTAAATTTGGGCTGTGCTATATTGTCTAGGCTAAACTTCACAGGAAAAGGTTTCATTCATTTTTTTTTCATAACATTTTAAAAGTTGGCAAAAGGAAGTTTTGATTAACACTATGTAGCAATAGGTAATTTCATCAAATACCTTAAATGGGGGGTTTTTTTTTTGGTAATGCTAGGGTTGGGAGTTGGAAAGAAGGGGAAGGAGAAAAAGAGGACATTTATAGCCCCATGCATGATTGTAACAATTGTTATACACTGCATTTGCATTTTCTGTACTACAAAACAACTGAGTCCATGAAATTCATTTTTTGTTCATCGCTCAGTGTTCATAAGTTTTCCCAGATCCTAAGTTTTTTGCTAAGTTCAGAAATTTCCACGGCTCCAAAGAGCAAAGTGCTTACTTGGGGAATATGATTCCAATGGGTTGAACTGCTGTGAGACTACTTCTTTTCTTAGACTTGGTTATATGAATAATGAACACAAAAACGAATTTCTTGGACTAAGTTGTTGTGTACAACAAATGTTTAAGAGTTAGTTTAGGGATACCGGTAGGCCATATAATACGGTGGACTATTTTCAATGAGAAAGTCGATATTTTAGACTAATTTGCTTGATATCTCCATGAATGCACTCAAACAGCTATTATACTGATACTTGAGTCATTCCAGCTCTTCGAGAAAATCAGCATTATCAACAAATACCTGCAAGGATATAATGAAATTACATAATGTGATTAACTTACTTCACAATGAAAAAATAATTTGAAGGAAAAAGAAAGAGAAAAAGAACAATAAGAACAAGGAACTTGTTAACTTTATCAAGGTAGCTTCTTCCTACTACTGGTTCAAAATTCAACGCAAGTTTGTTTTGCTGTAACTACTGCTATCAGAAATCACAGTTATCACTTTTTCCTAAATAAATTGATTACAACGTGCACAAAACATGACCCCGTTGTATTTCAGCGGCAATAAACACAACCCTCAAATTCGTAAGATTTTATTGTTCATACTCAATAGACAAGATTAAATGGTGTTAATCCAACAAATCACCTTCGCTCTTACATGTACCGGTAATCAGATAACAATTCACTTATCAGGAAACTATGAATTCAAAGATATTATAGATCATTTGTCAGTTAAAATTGTTCGAGAGAAATTTAAACAAACAAGCAGAAAAGCTGGAAACCACATGTGAGCAAGGATCATAATATCTTATAATGAAATCGCAAATTTAGAAGTCGTACTGATTTCCAACCATCAGGATCCAAGAAAGCTGCAATCTTGGTATTGATCCCTGGCAGAGGCCCCGGTTCACGCACAATTTTTCCTCCACAGAGTTTAATCACTTCTGCACTCTTATACACATCATTTGTTCCAATTGCAATCTGATACACATATAAACATTCAGACAACGGTGGAACAAAATCTTGAAGAAAGCAAAGGCAATTCAATAGCAAGCAAAAATTGATACACAAATGTTGAATTGCGGAGCAAGAAAACGTAAAGAGATAACCTGTGTATACCCATTTCCTTTGTCATATTCTTTGATCCCATAGTTATACGTCAATTCCAGTACTGCATTTTTATCTTCTGGACCATAACCCATTATGGCTACGGTATACTAATGGCCAAAACAACACAAATTCAATTAAGGTTGCTTATAAAATCAAGACAAATCAGTGCAAAGAGAGTTTTCTTTTGTCAACTCTAAAAAAAACAAAGCGAACAATTTGAAGAAAGTAAAAATTATGGGATTTGGTGTAATAATTACCTGAGATTCCGGGTAATCCTTTTTGCGGAGAAGCTGCATGCCAAAGGCCTTCAGATTCAGGAAAGGGAAATATCAGAACTCCAGATAGTTAAATTGTTGATATCTGAAGAAAAAGGTCTAACTGTTCCAATTTTATTAAAGTAACAATCTGATTACATTTGTAGCTCACCTTGTTGTAGAAGTTAATGGATTGATCAAGATCGCCCACTCTGAGCATCACTTGGCATAGAGGCTCAGGTGTTGGCCCTCTCTCCAAAAGCTCGAACTTATAGCCCGTTGGGTCTTCAACAAAAGCAGTTACTGTGTTTCCCTCTTTGGCAATGCCAGGTTCTCTTACGACTGTGCCCCCCTTTGCCTTTACAAGATTCACTGTTTTGGCACACTAAAATTGAAAAGAATTGCACCATGTGATTCTCAACTTCAGTGAAAGGAGAAATGCTGAATGCTTAATTCTTAAACTCGTAACAAAATAAGCAAGGGGTTAACCAAAAAACTAAAAAATGCAAGGTCAACTATAACAAAGAATAAACAATTCCAGCTCTAAATGGTGGAAGAAAGCATTTACGTTGAGTAATTTTCTTTTGTCCCATACCAACACTTTTGAAATCAGAAGCGAGATCCAACATCATGCGAGTGGTTAAAATCCTTAACAATAGCAACTTACATCCTCCACTACAACACCAAAATGGCCAAAGCCAGTTCCTATTTTGTACTTGTCTACTCCATAATCTGCAAACATTGCATAATTAAAACCCGATATATAAAATAAAAGGAGCAGAAATACCGAATGTAATGAACATATAAAAATGGGATTAAGGATAGCAACTCACTGTAAGTAAGTTCAACAGTAAAATTAGATTCTTCAGGTCCATATCCAAGAAAAGCATTGCTGTATCTCTCCTCGGGTATGTCACGTTTTCTTAACAACTTCATTCCCAAACATTCGGTATAAAATCTGCAAAATACCATTTTGCAAAAAACTCATGGCCCCATCTTGACAGATCAAATGGATCTATCACACTTATAAAAGATTGCTATGCTGAAGTCATAAAATTTTAATTTGTGACGGATAAAAAGTCAAAAAGATACATTGTCTCTCACACAGTAAGACCAATCACTTCAAAATTAACAAGAATGTTAAGTCATCCACATACCACCATTTCAGACAATATTCCATGAAAGATTACATAAAAATAAACAATTTTGAAACTCAGCATCCAATTTTTGGATTGTATATTCTCTTTCAAGTGAACTCAATACGTAGTCTACTTTAGGCCTCTTATTGACCAGATTGCGGAGTTTATGCATGAATCTGCGTTGTGTATTTGATGTTAGCTCGAAGTAAAATATAAGAAATAACTGAGAATAAAGATGAAAATATCAGTACTTAATGGTTTTCTCCAAGTCCGCAACAGAAAAAACAGCATGGAGCATTCTTCTTTTGTCACTGTTAACCCAACCTAATCCATTTCGCTCAGCAACATCATTACCCACCGGTACCAATTTGCCCATCACATTATTTTCCAACCCTAACAACTGTGACTCGGGGATAGCTGGATAATCAATCACAACATTATCAGATTCAATTCCATTAATCATATGAAGCAGCAGAACGAGAGTACAGTCAACAGACTCAATTTAACAGAAAACTTTGAATAAGATTGCTGAAAATGGGAGTAAAGGTAGTTACCAGCAGCAGCAAGTTGAAAGAGAGCGAGCCTTCGAGAAGGAGAGGGAGAGGAAGAGGATGATATATTGCTATTGTTTCCACTGGTGTTCAAGGAAGAAGAAAGTTTGAATGAATGTGATTTAAAAGTAGTTTTATGGTTATTGGCAGAGACTGTGTGAGGAAGTACTGAGGAAGATGAAAGAAATGTGTGCATTTTCCCTTTCCGTGTGCTTTTTGTTTCTGCATCGGCTTTATTTTATCCACTCTATTATGGATTTGAATTGGACTTCTAAGTTGGGCCTGGCCCATATATCACTTCCAATTTATATCACTTTAAGGCTTTTCTCATTGAGATAATCTTGTTCGGGCTTACTCACAATTAAGTCTCATCACCCCTCCCAACAAGCGTATTTTCTAGGATTCGAACCTTATTCTTCTCCGACTCACTCGGCTTGCATTGTAAACTGAGCTACACCTTGTTAGTATACGCTATAAAAACATCAAAATTTAAGGTGAACAACCATGAGCCCCTAACTTCTAAAAACTTCCACTTTGAGCCTATTCATTTCCGCACACTTATATATCTCATTATGCCACAAGTATAAACGTAGTAGTGTAAGCCGTGCAAACACTACGAGGACTTGCATTTTATACCGCTGTCATACCATGTATAAACTTCAAGATGTGCGCTTGAGGAGAATCCTCACAAGCGATGTATTAAAGGGGTACCAAGCGTGTGTGATGTGTGATTTATAGCTCTATGATAAAGTCGTTTTACCGAGTATGAGGCACACATGTGCGCTTGTGCAGAATTCTCGCAAGCAAGGTATAAGAGGGGTATAAAGCTCACAATGTGCACTTTATACTGCTTCTATACCATTGTTATACCAAGTATAAAGTGTACGATGTCCGCTTGTGGAGAGTTATCGCAAGTGAGGTATAAACTGCTATATATCATGCAATGTGCACTTTGTACAACTGATAAATCGCCGTTATACCTGGGATATATCTCGATATATCATCGTTATACCTGGGATACATCGCGCTTGCGAGGTACCCTCACAAGTGAGGCATAAGAAAGGTATAAAGTGTGTGATGTGCAATTTATACCGTTGTTATATGATGTATGAAGCACACATCTTGCAGCATCTCGCGGGCTTATACCGCCTTTATGCATATGATATGGAAGTTATTATTGTGCAAAAAAAATATTTTTTAAACATATCAATACTTATCTTAGAACAAAATATTTTAAGGTCTATGCTAAGAAAATAAACGGATTAGATGAAAAATTTAAATTAAACAGGAGAGAAAATGTGTATTTAAGAAGGATGTATTTTTCTTATATCTTTAAATTTATAAAAAAGAAGCAATGTTATTATGTTAAGTTTTCCTTGGAAGGTATTGCCCAATACCTATAGGGTTGAAACCGATGCGTAAATATTCATCTTTCAAAGAGAAAATGAGGAGTAAATTCCCCAAAGTCGATAAGATTTTCCATGGGTTGGAAATAGAGATTTTTAATCCTCGAGTTTTTAACGAGGACGGAGATAGCATTTTCCAATCCAAAAATCTCCGAATATGAAAAGCATGAATATTTATGAGTTTACAATAAGAATAAACATTCGACTTTACAAAATACAAACAATAAAAAAAGTAAAGAAGGTAAGATTTATAATTTTTTTATTTTTTATATTACTATCAAACAAATATTAGAATTTTAAACATTGTTATTTGACACTATTTACTTTTATTTAAGGATTAATCTCTGTTTTAGAAATCCATGTTTAGACCCACTTAGGCCCTACCTAAGTCCCATTTTGCTAACTTGAGCCTGACTTTTTGCTCTTACGAAGTTATCAGACCCTCGGCCATTTATTGTTGCCTACTACCACCTCTTCCGATTTTTTTTGCTTAGGATTTGGCTAACCCGATTTTTTCTCATCTACTCCAGTAGTTCAATTTTTCAAAAAAGTAGCTCAGTTGTAAAACTAATGTACATCAAAGTATAATAGAGCATATAAGTCTCGTTTTAGGTCTCAAATCAAGTAACAATGTGTTTAAAGCCACAAAAAATAAAGAGTTTGAGATACTTCCGACAAGATAAAGTACTTATAAAATATTTTGTATTTGTAATGAATTTTTTATTAAATAAAAAGTACCTAAAATCGTAATTTTTTTGTTTTTTTAATCTTAAATGTATGTTAGTTTTTATACCAAAATTCACATTTTGATTGAATTTAATGTAATATATTTAACAGAATAAAGAAATTATATATCCGATTAATCCCCACCTAGGCCTCAAAGGCCCTTGACGGCCGACTAGCTCCTAGCGCTTTTTAAAACATTAGGATTAAGTAGCATTTTAAAATGAATTAATACAAATTTTAAAGTGTTACGTTTAATCAGTTATTTTTCACTATTTATATATCTTAAACTAATTGTTTTTGAAGTATCGCTATGAAAAAGTTTTACTTTTACGTTACCGTAACAAAAAAAAATTCGTATTGGTTATTTTCAATTAGTAATCTACAATGGCTTAACGGGGATGGGATTACAACAAACTTTTTCTCAAAATCTTCACGGGGTAGGGTGGGTAATGCATTTTCCTTCCCAACAAGTTTTTCAACGCTTAATACCTCCTCAATACTGTAAAAGTCATATTATGACAATCAGAAGGCACAAAACAAAGTCGGACCCACTATAACTTTCTCCTTATCATTCACTGTACAGACTTATAGAATTTGTCAATATTGGGGTGCAAATAATGTCCCACATAGGTACAAAGAAGGAGATGAAATGGTTTATAAGTGTGGACCATATCACCATTGGCATGAAGCCTTTTGGGTCAAAGCCCAAGAACAAAACCATGAGGACTTGCGCCCAAAGTGGACGATATCATACAATGTGTGGGATATGTCGTGTCAAAGTGCTTCCGCCGAATGCACAACACATGGTATTAGAGCCATGCTCCGGAGTTAGCCATGTGGATGAATCCTCGGAATGTCGAACAAAGGTGGTTTGCCCGGTTGATCAATAATCTGTGAAACCGAGGGTCGATAGTACATTATCCGAAGGGGGGATTTGGGGTGCGAACAATGTCCCACATTAGTTACAAAGAAGGAGATAAAGTGGTTTATAAGTGTGGATCATATCTTCATTGGTATGAGACCTTTTGGGGTGATATGTCGTGTCCAAGTGCTTCCGTCATGCGCTCAACAGTCAACACATGAAAAAGTGATTACTTGGAAAGTAGACATGGCCCATCAACTAATATAAATAGAGGTAAATTCTCTATAAAAGACTATAATTCTCTCTACATCCCACTAAACTAATTAACTTAGGCATTCGAAAGACTTCATCGATAGTCCGGTCGAGCCCTTACTGACCCGGATTTGCACGAATCTACAAAAAAAAGACTAGAATCTTGAGTAGGATCTCAGTATATACTATTCAAATGACAAATAGGTAAATAATGAACATGGGGAAGCATTATAAAAAGAAGACAGGGAGAGGAAATGGTGGAAAAGTAACGAAGAAGACGACACATTATTAATGAACTCTCCCACTACATCTCTCACTTGTATACTTAATTATTTCAATTTTAATCTTGTCTTTTTGGGTCAACTTGTTTTTTTTCACAACTTCTTATTTTATTTGCACCAACAACTCTACAGCTAGCTTTTTCAGTAGTGCATGATTTGATTCCTCTCCACCACCCATGCATATTATTGCAAGTACTTAATAGTAAATGACAGCAAAAGCACAATTTTTATTTTCAATTCAGTTCAGTTTTAATTAATTCAACCTAATTATAAATTCTCATACACTAATCTATCCTCGGCTCTTATTAAAAAAAACCTAATTATAAATTACAAGTTCAGTGGAAAGGAGAAAAACAAGCTCCCTCCACTTTTAATATTTGGTGAATTAAATTTTTGGAAAAGTTTAAAAACGCAAATAAATGATGATTGTGGTACATTTACTTTTATAACCATATGAATATATTCATAAATGTTTATAGTAGTTCACATACTATTCCCTCATAATAACATTAAAAATGGGCTTTTTATATAAATGGGCATAAAAAACAAAAAAATTGGCAAAAAAAACAAAAAGAGAGAGCAGGGAAAAGAATTCTCAATTTTACGTTCCAGTTGAAACAAATCTCAAACACCTCTCACTCTCCCTCTCGATCTCTTCTCATCGTTCTCCTCTTCTCGTCATTCCTCGCTCTCGTCTCGCCGTCGTTGCTCCACTGCTCGTCTCGCCGCCCCTCCATCAACCAGTCTCTTCCAATACCACGCTGTAAGTCTTGATCTGAGTCAATTTCATATTCTATTGGTCATCATTTTGAAACAATGATAGCTTTCACTCTGTATATTTTTGCTTAAATCAAAGGATCATAATCAATCACATCTTCAACAATAGATATCCTATAGAAATCAAAAATATGTCCAATAGATATCCAATGGATGTCCAATCGCCTAAGAGTAAACAATAATCTCAGCTTAGTATCTTATAAAACACATGGAGTGCACTTCAATTTCAACAGATAGAATGTTAAAAAAAATACAGAATGAACTCTAAATCCGCCATAGGAGACGAAAGAATGAACTACAAATCTCGAAATCAAAGAAATTAGCTAAAACGAAAACATAATATCACAAAAACAACTTGAATTTATGATTTGAAGAACAACAAGAGAAAGAACTACAAGACTCTGAAATCAAAGCAGTGAGAAAACAAAATAAAAAACTAAGTTCAGCTTAAGATTCAATCAAACAAAAACAAAACAAAAAACCGCAAAAAAAGAGATTATAAAACAATGAAGTGCAGAAAATCAAAAGGAAGAAGAAGAAAAATGTAGAACTTAGTACCTAAGAGAGAAGATGAAGATGGCAGGGGAAGAGAAGGTTAGATCGAAAATCAAATCACAAAAAAGAAAAGATGAAGATCGCACGGAAAGAGAAGAGAAGGAACGTTTATATACAACGTATACGTGTAGATATTTTGTTAAAAATATTTAACTCACATGATAAGATAAAATAGTAGTTATTTTCAAAATATTAATGTTAAATTATAATAATTATAATATAAGGTTAATTCAAAATTCTCCACATTTTATGGTCCTATGACGAGAGTCGCTTGGAAAAGGTTAAAAGAAGGAAAATTCAATTTTAAATTTTAATAAACCATGTAATTTCGCAGGATTTTAAAGTCAAACTAGTTTATAATAAGGTTGTAATTTTTTGTAGAGCTCTTTGGTAAATTGGGCGGAATTTTAATTAAAAATATTAATTTAAGATTAATTTAAGTTTATAATTTAAAATTTTGTATTGGTTTATTAAGCATTTTTATGTTTGGTTTATGACTGGTAGTTAATTTTTTTTTAATTTTTTGTTAAACAAAATTGAAAATATGTCTAGACTTTGCATTTTTTAGTAAAATTATTTAACGTATAATTTAAAATTTAGTAGGTTAAAATATAAAAACATTAAATTTTTGTTTGTCGGGTTGTGCTCACGCCGGACTTTATAATAAAATGAGCCAAGTCCGGGCTCAGGCGGTCCCAATGAATAGCATAGCTCTCGAACATGTCTAATTTTTTTTATAATTTATAAGATGTCATTTTTTCATGACGTCCATATAATTAGGTTGAACTAATGAAGTCACGCTAATTTTAAATGTTTGAGTGTTTAGTAAAGGATATTAAGGTACATTTAAAATGTTAAAAGTGCAGCGGACTATTTAGATGGGCAAGAGATTTTTCAACCTTTTTGTCTTTTTTTAAGAAAGGTAGTTGCATAAATGCTTTTTCTTATTGGTCTCAAATAAGCATGATCAATATATATGATTCAGAATCTTGCTTTTTTTTTTTTTTTGTGAACAATCATGCCCAAGCATTCAGTATATGCTTTTCATTCGACTGTAATAGTAGAGCTTAAGTAGGACCTCATTCCCATAATTAATTTTGTAATAATGAGATCCAAATTGAGAGTATTTTTCTCTCTCTTAAACTTATCAGGAATATATAATATATTTATAGCTTTTATTTTGATGTTAAGCAATTTGTAAATTAAAATTTTTAAGTTCATTTTCTAAGCAGATGATAAGTGCTTATGAGCATACCACAAAAAAGATAAATGTACTAATAATTTTACATGCTAAAAGTTCATCGTTTCCCCATGTTTTTTAGTTATTTAACAAATTTTATAACTTAAAAGTTGCTTATATGCACCTTTTACCAACAAGTTATCTATTTTGAACTACTTATAATTTGCAAATCAATTTTACCAAATACATCACCACTTTCATCATAGTATTTAAACGACCTCATCGTGTCTTTAGGCCCTTAGGTTTTAAATGTGGCATATTAAAAATTTCAAACATATGAAGAAATAATTAAATTCTGAATTATTATAGTTAGAATAGAATTTGTTAAACTTGCTAAGTTGATATTTATGATTATATTCACAATCAAAAAAGAAAGCAACTTTCATGATTAAAGATTTGTTGCTGTAAATAGTTGCCCAAAGAAAGCAACTTGGTTCATTGCATGTGTTTTTTATAGCAAAAATAATCAAGATTAATTTCTGCAAATATAGAAGTTGACCTTTTCAACATTTAAGGCTTAAAAAATTTAATTTTCAAGTGTTATTAATAATATAACTTTAATATTGCAGCGTGCAACTTTACCTCATTAGTTTTGCCTTAATCTAATTTTTTTTCCTTTTTTGTAGGAATTACAGTTAATTTATAGGAATATAACCAATATTTTTCAGTAAAAAAAAGAATCAAAATTCCTGGGTAATCAATTGAAAAAGACAAAAATGAAAGTGAAATACACAATAGTAATCTCCCCCACTTAACTAAATTCCTAGTACAGTACCTCTGTTTATATTTAAAAAAATTATATTTCTTTATTTTAGGAATGGATCTTACATCGCTCTCGAATAATTTATTGAGCTTGTATATAAATAGAGCCATAAAGGCTTTAACTTGAACGACAAATTTTGAAGCAGTGAGGTTGGCAGTAAACTACGCCAAATCGGGCAATATCGTTCAAGCTGTTTGCAACACTTTACATTCTGTCATTGTTCTTCTATGATCTTCTGCATCTTATAATATGCTGTTAATATAATATATATTTATTGGTATATATAGTAGTTTTATGAAATATAGAACCATAAAGTAGTTTTTCATAAATTATAAAATATTTTTACAACTTTCAAAGTATGATTGCGGTAGAAAAAGTTATAATATAAAAGCTTTATAAAGCGAATTGAATTTGATACATGACAGGGTATATACACTTTATTATTGTCCGTAAACATGTATTGTTTTAAGAAATTGGGTAAAACTAAAAAGTATATCATGTAGTTTCGGCTATTTCAAAATGAGGATCATAAAATTTATATTTCCAAAACGAGGACCGTGGCTTAAAACATTATCAAACAAAGGAAAAAATTTACAAAACATCTATGCTCTAATGTTACAAATGGTATTTTAATCAATTCAATATTCTTATAATTTAACCATATTATTATGAATTATATATCAATAAGTTTTGAAAAATTTTCATTTTATTTTGATTTTTCAAAATTATCACACTTTTAAAAAAATTTCAAAAATTATTATGGAGGTATATTGTATTTTTATTAATCAACTTGCAAAATTTCAATTTGAAATGGACAAGATTATCCTTTGTCATGACATTATTTCATATTGAGAATTTTTTTATCATTTATTTGTTAACTTATAAAACCACAAAACCCATTTTTTAAAAAAAACTTTAATTATCTTTTTTAAAACGAGTTAAACCATATGAAATATTTTTTCTCAATAAATTTAATACTATAAAGAAAGGTTGAATAGTCAACTACTTGAATCCGTTGTTTTTTATTTATCTTACTTAAGAAAAGAGACAATAAATAATTTCAATCTAATCAATTCATTTTGAAATTAAAGGGATTGAATTAACAAAAAAAAATTTATTTTTCTAGTTAGTTTGATATTTTCATATCTTTCAAATAAATTTTTATACGTGCCATTTTTTTTCAATTTTTTTTTCAGCGCAACTTCAAATTATCAATTTATTGAGTTGAATAAGGAATTCAACTCCTTAAACATCAATCAAGGATTGACCCTAGAGATGTATATAAAATGAACTAAATTGAAAGGATCGCCTGTAACTAGACCTCTATAGTATTTGAGTCTAGATTAGTTGATCGGTAAATTAGATAAAGGTGGTGAAAGAAAAAAAAATATTATATGAATTATATAAAATGAAGTATTAGAGAGAAGTTATTTGTACATATGTTTGAAATGGACAGAATCTTCATATAATCAGAACATATACATATAGATGGGTAACCTCTCCGAAAAGTAATTTAGGAACCTAAATCCAATTAACCTAAATTTTATCAAATAACAAAAAGAAATAAAAAAAACAAAATTAACGAAAGCTATAGGCAGGAAAAAGACAATTAAAAAGTCAACGGTTAAGGGATGCCAAGTTAACATGGGTGACAAAATAATTGCATAAAAAGAAAGGTAGAGGCAGCCAGTTACATCATTCCATAAAATAACAAAACAGATTAAACACCTCTCTCTCTCTCTCTCTCTCTCTCTCTCTCTCTCTCTCTCTACAGATATATATCACTGTCCTATTGTTCTCAATGTGCTCATTCATTTCCTACATTATTTCCAATTAACACTCTCTTCTTGTCTATTTTCTTGGTTCAAAAAATGGCAAAAATCGCGATTGGATCCGGCCGAGAGGCTACCCAGCCTGACTTCATCAAAGCCCTAGTTGTTGAGTTCATTACCACTTTCCTCTTTGTCTTTGCCGGAGTTGGATCTGCTATGACTGCTGGTACGTGATATATTGTTTTTTTTCATCGATCGCTAGAAGAAAAATATAAAATTTAATTTATGATGATCAGAATAAACTATTTGGGAGATAAAACTGGGTAAACCCATCATTTTGATGGAAATTATTAACAGATAGGTTGGTGGGGAGCTCTTTATTGGGGTTGTTCCTAGTGGCATTGGCACATGCACTCGTTGTGGGTGTCATGATTTCCGCCGGCCATATTTCCGGTGGCCATCTGAATCCGGCAGTCACTCTTGGCCTGCTGTTTGGCGGTCATATTACACTTTTCCGGTCGGTGCTCTATTGGATAGACCAATTGCTTGCATCTACAGCTGCTTGTTTCCTTCTTAGCTATCTCACCGGAGGATTGGTATGTTATATTACATTGCATCTATCTTCTTTCCATTTTCACTTCAAATATATTGCTAATGGACGGGTTGAGCTGGGTTTGATAAGGTCTCAAAAAAGGTTTTGTCAAGTTTAACCTTAGATAGAGACTTGTGCTTGCAACTTCATTCACAACCCTGGCCAACTAATTCATCGAGTATTAATTTTTAATGTTTTGTTAAGCAAAAACGTTATTCCATAACAATTAAATTATATGCCTTAAATATAAATTAATAATAAATACAATATTCTCTTTCTCCATAATTTTTTTTTAAAGAAAAACAACAAAATTAAATTATTTCATGAGATAGCACCTTAAATCAGTGTTATCTATACCGTACCGTATCGTACCGGTCAGTTCGACCGATTTTTCCGTGAACCGGTCATGGCTACGGTATGGTTACCAGAAAAAATTGGGTTGAATCGGAGAAAACCGGTAAAACGGAGTACCGATTCAAACCTGATTATTCTAAAACCTTTCTGGCAACAAGCAAAAGTGTTGCTAAAGATCCAAAAAACCGTTGCTACTGACTAAAAAACCCTTGCAATAGTCACTGAAAACCCTAAATAATATATATTCTTTTTTAAAACCATTCTGGCAACACGTAAAAGCGTGACAAAAAACCTATAAAGCGTTATAACAGCCACTAAAAATCATAAATAATATATAGCGTATCATTAGCTTCACCAATATGAGGTCTGGTGTGGTATTGATAACATTAATATGTGGCTTTGACTTAGCATAAGATAGTGTAGCTTTGAATTTTGAGCTAGCATAAGATAGTATTAATTACTTATTTACATAAATATTGTTTATAATTATAACATGGGTCGGACTTCAAAATTTAGATAAAGTCAAGTCCAACCCATTTATATCTATAGATTTTTATTGGCTTAAATCACACCGGATCTACATTCAAATACATTTAAGCAAGTTAATACATAAAAAGTGAAATTGAACGGACTAGACCGGTCACCAGACAAGACACTTGAATATGCCTAATTACGAGTACCCTTTTGTGTCGTTACGTGTTCTTTTCTGGAATTATTAATTAAAATGTGAAATTGAAATGTTACAGGCAGTACCGGTACACACATTGGGAAGTGGGGTAGACTACCTACAAGGACTCATATGGGAAATAATATTGACATTCTCATTGTTGTTCACTGTGTATGCAACTATTGTGGACCCTAAAAAGGGTTCAATTGATGGACTCGGACCATTGCTTACTGGGTTTGTGGTTGGAGCCAATATTTTAGCTGGTGGACCCTTCTCTGGAGCCTCTATGAACCCGGCTCGATCATTTGGTCCGGCTTTGATTAGCTGGGACTGGACTGACCATTGGGTTTATTGGGTTGGACCCCTTATTGGTGGTGGCCTTGCTGGTTTCATCTATGAGAATTTCTTTATTGTTCGATCTCATATTCCTATTCCTCGTGAAGGCGAAAGCTTCTAGATCAATGTTTTGTCTGTTATCAGTTAACTTATATGTATTGTTTGGTTCGTAAAATGGAATGTGATATAGTGGAATAGAATGAGTATTCCTCGACAAATCTTTAAGAAATACCTATCATATTTCGTTATATCAATTTCAATCTACAAACCAAAATGGCGAAATATAATAATAATTATGTCTTTTTATTGTATCAATTTCCAGTGCATTATGTTTATGTTACCTACTAATGGCTTACATTTTCTAATAGATTTTTAATGCTTATGTGATGATGAAAGATCTATTTCATTAACCGAGAATATTATGATAATATTGTTTTGTTATTGCTGATGTATGTGAAAGCATGATTACTATGCCATATTGCTTTATATACATTAATCAAAAGTCCAAATGCACTAAACAACTATCTACTCATATCAAACGTACCATACTAAAAAAAAATTATTCTTAATGGTCATAAATTTACCATACTTAAAATTTTTTTTGTTCTTAGGAAACCGAATCCAAATCCTCATTTTGTCTTCATTTATACTACTCCTTGGAATGAAATTTCTTTGATTTTTAAGGCCCTGGAATGGGATGAACAAACGCAAATGTTATATTGATTTGGAGGCAGAGTATTCTACAGTATCTAGACCACCCAATTCAGTACCATCCAAAGAAAAAGAAACAATAAGAACAGCAGTGTCTTTCGCTCTACTTTGAAGATAATAACTGTTTTGCCTTATATAGATAAGCACGTTCGTAAAGTATACAAAAGTTGCAAAAGAATCCATATAAAGCTATTAACTGCATTCAATCAAATGGATTACATAAATATAATAATCAATAATTGCTTGCCATTTCGTGGGGCGGATTTAAAAGGATCAACACAAGGCAAGGCCCTATTTATTCAGTATCCAATCAGGACGAGATAAGTAGGCAAATATAAAAAACGATCAGGATCGAATCCTCCTTAATAGATAGATATCATGCTGTGTGATTTCTGCTCAAAAAGTGTACCGGTAGATGGCATCAGCCACACCATCTTCATCGTTACCGACACCAACTATATCAGCAACAACTTTCGCCTTCTCTGATCCATTGCTTAGAGCTACCCCCAGAGAGGCCAGCATCTCAATGTCATTTTCTCCGTCACCAATAGCCATTACCTAAGTTATTATGCAACTACAACCATTCAGGAGAAACATTTCAATATTCAAGACCGAAAAACACATAAAATTTAGCAACTTTGGCCATACTACTGTTGGCTTTTTATGGAAAGAACATGGATATGAATGAGGATTCTGATAAAGCAATATTGCCTGTGCAGTGCCCTAACACGCATAGGCCTATGCCACTTACGAACACGATTTTCTCATTGATATGGATGCCTGTTTATAGGCTTATAAAGACAAGAAATATCACCCAAATTGAGAACCCAACGGCTATACTTCAAATTTCAAAATCTAATCCAAATCAAACCATAATCTAATATCTACCAATTATATAAGCTTTGAAGACAAATTCAAACAATTACAGTTTTATTTGATTTAATTCTTATCCTAATTTCAATGATTATTCAGCTTGAAGATTTGATGTTACCATAACATGTCTCGTTATCACATATAGATGACTACTTTTCTTTTAATAGCTTAACTATTTAAGCCTTTACAGTTTTAAGTCACTAAAATGAACCAAATAGCAGTAAAAACAGTATAAAATGTTAGAGTTTGAGAGATTAATAATAAAGTAATTTCCTTTTAAGAGACAAAATATAACAGGATGTTAGTAACTTGAATTACGAAAATATAGTAGTAAAGTATTTAACAAAATGATAAATACCGAAATAACCTTTTAACCGTGAAAGGATTCTGTTGAGGCCCGAATCGGTTTCCTTAAGACAGAATTTGCCCCGTATGAACTACTGTCTCCCAGGATACAACAACAGACGTTGGATGAACTCAACCGAGCGTAGAATATCACCGAGATGAAAAACTAAGGAACTAAGAATGAACTTAAGACAAAGGTAATATTATGAACATGTAAGGGCTAGCAAAGAAAAACACCAATTCTCAATTTCCTTGTGTATTTCCTCTACTAAAATCAAACCATATATATAGCCAAGTAAAGGAATAAAATTGACAATAATTAATTACTACCAAGTTGGCAAATGGGATAGCAATTATGATTGCTATTCAATAATGAAAGTAAGATATATTATTAAAATCAAAACTTTCCCATTACGTCATTATTATTCTCATTATTATTATTATTATTATTATTATTATTTTTTAATTTTATTTTTCAACAATCCCCCACATAAAAGAAAATAAGAAAACGAAGACTCGATTCGGTGATAATTTCTACATCAATATTTGCATAGGATAGGTGGACTCAACCCTTCAACCTTCCCTTGTGATAATATATTTACTTTACTGGCTGACTAGTAGACGCGATGTCCTTGAACTATTCTGCCGTTTGTATAAACGATGATATACACCACACAAATATTAATCTAACTCGGTTTTGGTTCTCATGGTTATGTTCATTATGGTCGTGAACATCTCCTAGTTCTGCAAGAGTTTCGGATAACTAAGCCCCATTAGTTTCCTTTGAAGCGACCTCACTTCACTCTCACATAGGTGATCTCTTTTGCTCAAACTTTGATGCACAAAGAACCATTGAAAGCATTGCTTAACCTTAACATGTTTTGTCACTATTTACATCATAGGAATGGACATAGGGTTACCCCCACAGTGACCCCATCCCATTGAACCAAGATCTTGGGATCTCCAGTCAAACATGGTTGGGTTTTCCTTCACATAGCACCTTAATTATTCATGGGCTTTAGTCCCATTCCTTTAGATGTCTTATCAACTTGATCTCGATTTAACCCTTTGGTTAGCGGATCCACAACGTTATCATTTGATCCTACAAAATCAATAGAGATAACTCCAGTTAAGATCAATTGTCTAATGATATTATGTCGACGACGCATGTGTCTCGACTTACCATTATACATATTATTTGGTACTCTCTTAATCGTTGCTTGATTATCGCAATGTATACAAATTGCAGGCATAGGTTTGGGCCATTCAGGAATATCCTCTAAGAAATTTCATAGCCATTGGGCTTCTTCACCAGTTTTGTCCAAGGCTACAAACTCAGCTTCCATTGTGGATCGAGTTATAATTGTTTGTCTTGAGGATTTCCATGACACTGCTCCTCCTCCTAGAGTGAACACATACCCACTTGTACCTTTAGAATGCTTAATGACAGCTATCCAACTAGCATTAGAATATGCTTCTAGTACAACAGGTTCTCTTGTGTAGTGCAGTCCATAATTACGAGTATACCGCAAATACCTTAGTATTCTTACGATCGCTCCCCAATGACTTTTACCTGGGTTACTCGTAAATCTGCTTAAACTGCTTACAGTATAAGCAATATCAAGCCTTGTACAACTTGTAAGGTACATTAGACTGCCTATAACTCTCGCATATTCCACTTGGTCTGTGCATTCACCTCTATTCTTAGACAAGTGTTGACTGATGTCTAATGGCGTTTTGGCTATGCCATAATCCTCTGTATTAAACTTGTTAAGTATCTTGTCCACATAGTGAGACTGAGTTAATATGAGACCATGAGGTGAACGTTTAATTTGGATGCCTAAAATTACATCCGCTAGTCTCATATCTTTCATGTCAAATCTAGAATTCAACATATCTTTGGTACTTTTTACCATCTTTTCATTGCTTCCTATAGTGAGTATGTCATCAACATACAAACATAGAGTAACATATCCTTCATTTGTAGTTTTGACATAAACGCATTTGTCACTCATTTATGCGATATCCACTAGCCATCATGACATCATCAAATTTTTTATGCCATTGTTTTGGTGCTTGCTTTAACCCATATAAAGATTTCACCAATTTACAAACTTTCCTTTCCTGACCTAGAGCTACACAACCTTCAGGTTGCTCCATGTAGATTTCTTCTTCAAGATCTCCATTCAGAAAGGCAGTTTTCACATCCATTTGATGTACTTCAAGATTCCGCAAAGCGGCAATTGCAAGTATCATCCTAATGGAGGTTATTCTCGACACTGGAGAATAAGTATCAAAGTAATCAAGGCCTTCTTTTTGTCTATAACCTTTTATGACCAAACGCGTCTTATACTTATCAATTGATCCATCAGCTTTTAGCTTTCGTTTAAAAATCCATTTAGAACTTAGTGGTTTTGTTCCTGGAGGAAGGTCCACTAATTCCCACGTATGATTTTGCAAAATGCAATCAATTTCACTCCTTATGGCTTCTTTCCATAAAGGACTCTCTGTAGAGCTTATAACTTCTTTATACGTTTGGGGTTCCGCTTCAACCATATATGTTAAGAAATCCGGACCATAGGACTTTTGAACCCTTGCCCGTTTACTTCTTCTAGGTTCCACCTTATGATCTGTATTACTCTCTTCTTGAGAATATTGATCATCTTCTTCAACCATTAATTGAAGATTTTCATTGTTATCAACATCTTGTTGATCAACTTGACCATCACTTTCAACAAGTTCACGAGACCTTTTAGATCCAAATCTTTCACTTATTTCCTTACATGGAAACACGTCTTCAAAAAATGAAGCGTCATTTGACTCTATCAAAGTATTCTTGTGTATACCCGGATTTTTAGATTCATGCACAAGAAACCTATATGCGTTGCTATTACTAGCATACCCAATAAAAATACAATCCACTGTTTTTGGACCTATTTTCATTCGTTTAGGTAATGGAGCAATTACCTTTGCAAGACACCCCCACACTTTCAAGTAATTATATGAAGGTTTTCTTCCCTTCCATAACTCATAAAGGGTTTTGTCTTATTTCTTACGTGGTATCTTATTTAAAAGATAATTTGTTGACAAAATAGCATCGCCCCACAAGTTTTGTGGTAAACCAGAACGGGATTACATTGCATTCATCATCTCTTTTAGAGTACGATTTTTGCGTTCAGCTACTCCATTTGATTGAGGAGAATATGGTGGTGTTACTTCATGAATAATTCCATGTTGGGAGCAAAACTCACCAATTGGTGCAACGTATTCACCACCACGATTACTTCTTACCTTCTTAATTTTCTTATTAAGTTGGTTTTCTGCTTCTTGCTTAGAGTACAAATTTCTCTAAAGCTTCATCTTTGCTTTTAAGCAAATATACATAACAGTATTTTGTGCTATCATCAATGAAGGTAATAAAATATTTATTTCCTCCCCTTGATTGAACAAATTTCAAGTCACAAATATCTGTATGTATCAAATCAAGTGGTTCTGAATTTCTTTCAACAGAGTGAAATGAAGATCTTATCAATTTTGTCTCAATACAAGTTTCACATTTATGTATTTTATCAATATGAAATGTGGGAATATGGTTCAAGTTAATTAAACGTCGTAACGCATCAAAATTAACATGTCCAAGTCTACTATGCCATAAATTAGAAGACTTAACCATATAAGCAGAAACGTTATTCTTATTCATATTAATAGATCCATGCTTACAAGAGATACAATTGAATTTAAACATTCCGTTACATTCATATCCCTTTCCCACATACATGCCTCCTTTTGACAAAATAAATTTTTGAGATTCAAATACCATCTTGAATCCATGTGCACTCAAGAGGCTTCCAGAAATTAAATTCTTTCTTATGTCAGGCACATACAAGACATTTTGCAGTTTTAGTTCTTTGCCAGGAGTCATTTTCAAAATCACAGTTCCATGTCACTTGACTTTGTAAGTAGCAGAATTTCCCATGCAGAGCTTCTCCCCGTCATTTGTAAGAGTCAGTCCAGCAAAAGACTCTTTGTCACAACACACATGACGAGTAGCACCAGTATCGAGCCACCACTCTCTTGGGTTTGAGTAAATCAGGTTGACCTCAGAAATTACCGCACATAAGTCGATATCAGACATATTTAGTAATTTCAGCAACATTTGCCTCATTCTTGTTTGCCCTTTTTGGCAGCCTGCATTCAGAGGACTTAAGCCCCATCTTATTGCTGTTGAAACATTTTCCATTAAACTTAGGTTTCTTGGAAATGCCTCCTTTTGGTCCCATTTTGGACTTGAGTTTAGCATAATGCTTACCCTTCTTAGAGTTTTTAAGGACCTCCACCACGTTGGCTTTCGCCATAGCTTGATTAACAACAAAAAATTTCTTTTCAGATCTTCTATTGTCCTCCTCAATACGAAGTTGGACAATAAGATCCTCAACAGACATTTCTTTTCGTTTATGCTTTAAGTAATGTTTAAAATCATTCCAACTCGATGGTAATTTTTCAATAATTACAGCCACTTGGAATGGCTCACTAGTATGCATATTTTCAGCTTCCATCCCATGGATTAGTAGCTAGAGTTCCTGCACTTGACTTACAACAGGCTTGGAATCAATCATTTTAAAATCAAGAAATTGGCCTACTAAGTATTTCTTAGCGCCAACATCCTCAGTTCGATATTTCTTGTCTAAGGATTCCCATAATTCTTTTGCAGTACGTTTTACTGTTTACACCTCATATAAATTGGGTACTAAACCATTTAAAATATGGTTTCTGCAAAGAAAATCAGAAAATTTTCAGCCATCAATAAATTTCTGAACAGAAGCATCAGTTACTCCATCGGGAACAACAGGAGGATCTTCTTTTAGAAAATTTTGAAGTCCCACACTAGTTAAGTAGATAAAACATTTTTTTTTGCCAAACTTTAAAATTCACACCATTGAATTTCTCAGGCCTTTCAGGTATCGTTATAGGTTGTGAACCTGAAGCCCCATGACTATTAGGCATAACAAGCCCAAAACTCGAAAGTCCATTTCCATTTAATTCAAAACCATTAGGACCAAGTTGTCCATTTTGATTAAATCTAAACCCATTAGGACCATTAGGACCATTTTGGTTATTTTGACCATAAGTAATTTCAGGGCCATTTCCTTTAGTACGGCCATAACTCGTAGATCCAAAAGCAGTTGGCCTAGAAGCTGCATAGCCAAAATCATTTGGTCCACCTACAAGTACAGAAGCAACCGGTGGTGAACTAACAGGCTTAGAACCAATAGGACCAAGTTGTCCATTTTGGTTTTCTACATTCTGACCTTGAGCAATTTCAGGACTAATGTCTCCATGATCAACCATGATAAATTCTGAAAATTTCAAACAAACGAAATTAGAACAATTTAAAACAGTAAATAAAATAGAGTACTAAAATTGTCCGTATGACAATTTTGATTTAATTAAATTTTTTTTTCACTTTTTAATATATATATTATCCAAATTAAGTCTCAGTGTCCAAAATAAGTCCTTATTATCCATAGTCCAAGTATTTGTCCAAATTTAGGTATTCCAAGTTTCGGTAATCCAAGTCACGGTATTCCAAGTTATGAAAATATGTTCGTCTCTTTTAAAGGAACATAGTTACACCATCAAATAGACATAAAAAATTCTGTCTTAAGATTGTTAGAGTTTGAGAGATTAATAATAGAGTAATTTCCTTTTAAGAGACAAAATATAACAAGATGTTAGTAACTTGAATTACGAAAATACAGTAGTAAAATATTTAACAAAATGATAAATACCGAAATAACCTTTTAACCGTGAAAGGATTCTGTTGAGGCCCGAATTGGTTTCCTTAAAACAGAATTTGCCCCGTATGAACTACTGTCTACAACAACAGACGTTGGATGAACTCAACCGAGCATAGAATATCACCGAGATGAAAAACTAAGGAACTAAGAACGAACTTAAGACAGACAATATTATTAAAATGTAAGGGCTAGCAAAGAAAAACACCAATTCTCAATTTCCTTGTGTATTTCCTCTACTAAAATCAAACCATATATATAGCCAAGTAAAGGAATAAAATTGGCAATAATTAATTACTACCAAGTTGGCAAATGGCATAGCAATTATGATTGCTATTCAATAATGAAAGTAAGATATATTATTAAAACCAAAACTTCCCCATTAAGTCATTATTATTATTCTTATTATTCTTATTATTATTATTATTTTATTTTATTTTTCAACATAAAACAGTTCAGGGAGAACAGACTATCAAACCTCCTTCGTTGTGATACCCAAATGATCCAGCAGCATTTTTACTCCACGGCCTTTCGAGGTCCAACAAGGGAATATTTCAAGCATGTCAGGTTGAGCTTGTACAATACTAGCAAGATCCCCTATTGCTTCTGACCAGTATGGCCTCAATGAAGTAGCCACTCTCTCAGCGGTGTCATAAAAGAGCAGCTTTTGCAAATTCAAAAATGAATGACAGTCAAAAGTAAGTGTCGGTAACTGTCCTGAGCATGACATTTATTAATTGTGCAAGAAGACAGATCGCATGGTTCCCACTTGCACAGGATTTTGATAAACTCTTAAATCAAAAAAAAAAAAAAAAAACCGAAGACAAAAGAATATGTTTGAAGGATCACGACCAGATCTATGTTTGACAATGTTAGCCTAATTCCAACTAAAATGAGATAACTAAATCAATATAATACTCTGCATAAAAAGTACAGCTGGTAGGTGGAACATGCAAATTGGCAAAACATCCTTAATTTGCTTATCAGATGTATTTAATAAAATATTTCAATGGTCTTACTATTTGATAACTAATTTGATTCTAACTGTGCATTTTAATTTCAATCGTACGTTTTTATCCTATTATTATAGTTATTACTGAAACAAATTTTTTTTTATAATATCAGTGTAACAAATACTAATCACACATAATTGGAATTCTATTCAGAATTACCAAATCCATAAATTCTAATTTATTGATATTACATAAACTCCTATTTGTGTAAATGCTAGACATTAAAGTAATGGGATATGGAAAAATACAAACATTAACTTTGTAATCTTCAATTTGCAGTTTCAACTTACAGTTCGATCTGTTCTCTTTCATATTTCTAGGCATGTCATATTCAATACTGGGTCATTTCAAATCAATTAGTATAACATATCGCTACAATATGACATTTCAATTGATACATTTACATACACATTATCAGAATGTCATTTTCTTGATATTTTATATGATTACTAAATTGAACAATAACCATATTAGTAAAAAATTCCAAGGTGAGAGATCATGAGTTCAATGCCAATCTTCTTCAATTTCCATTTTTATGTTTGTATTTCTTTTATTTGCTTTGTTAGTATTGCATTATGATTGTAAATGATTGATGCATGAATCTTTCAAGCACCACACATACACATCTATAGTGATCCTCATAATTGGAAAAAGGACCATGCTGATGAACATACCTGTATGTCAGCAGCAGATAAGAGATGCTCAACTGAAGGCACGATCTCTGCCTGCAATAATTACATGATAATCTTTTTGAGTCATACACACGTGCAAAAATAGCTCAAGCCATATTTAGAAAACTCTTAAGGATATTCACCTTTGGCTCACGATATATTGTATGTAGTGAATCCACAAGAGGGTGATCAAATAGCGTTAGGCAACGATCATTAGCGAATGCAACAAGAGGAACTTTATGCTCCAAAGAATAGAAGCATGCCTACAATTGCGCACTAGAACTAGGTCAACAAAAATAACAATTAACCATGTGTTATGAGCTCTAACCCTACACCTTGGTACTGGTCTAGAAACACATTAATAAGCATAAAGGAAACCAGAGTTGGAAGTTTCCTCTGCTTTTTACCTATTTTGGTTCCATTTGGTGAGAAGATTTCTCTTATTATCAGTCGAATAAAACAAGCAAAATATTTTATAGAGATAATGCTTTGCCTTCTATCCTCAATGGAACCGTAGCCCATAAAAAGTTCACCATAAAAAGTTCACAAAGAAAATATCCAACTGATAAACTTAAATCAAGGTTTGAAAAAAATCAAATCAAATTGCTTATATAAATACAAATGTCCTGCTACCCTAGCATGTATCTACCTCCTTCACAAAAAACTTCGCAAGGAAGCAACTACATTTCCTCCCTATCAAGAATCCAATTGACCTAAAGCACAAAGGATGGATGGAATTACAAATATATGGAAGAAGGCATCTCTCTCGTCCCCTATTAAAATGCCTAATCATCTAACCTTTCCAATACATTATCCTGTGTATGGATGTCTCTAATTATAAAGTTCATTGCATTTGAAGCAGAGCCCCGTAGCCCTCCTTTCTTCCATTTAAGTTCGATTCAAATGCCTCACATGTGAAGTGTTTGCAAAGGGATGATGTGGCTTTTGAAAATGTTTAACATATTCTTCTTCACAACACTATTCCTCCTTTCATATATGATATAACCTTGCCAAGCTTATATCCTGGGTTAGATATTTGACTGTTGTAGGACAAAAATGCATGTAGCAATTCTCCAAGAAAAGTCTCTTAGTTTTAACTCAACTGCTGTCCATAGTTTTCAAGTTTAATAAACAATAAAACAACTAAACATCAGCCCCCAAGTAAAATGAAGCAAGGTCAACCATGTCCTCAGTAGTTCCCTGGTTATAGAAGGAGTGCGCGAACAACTCAACATCCCAAGGGTCTGAAGCTTCATCACAATGGGGAAAATGAGCTTTGAGTCTGAGCCCAACATCGATAGCCTCTTGATTCTCTATCGTCAGTTCCCTCCGTTCCATGTTATCTTGCTTTTTCTTATTCCTCCTTCACTAGCTCAATTCACAAAGAATTTTTGGTACATTTCCTCCATTTCGGGTGTTAACTACCTCGCCCCATTGGCTATCTTCTATCATTCCCTTTCAGCTAATCACGCATCCAATGTTCTTCCCAAGTGGAAATCGCAAGGGTCCATGTCTCAACATAAATACTATTTTGGATCAGAAACTTCCCAGTAAACCCTATAGGGGAATATGCTTGTCACTTCCCAGTAAGACATAAATCCTCCTGGTGTAATGTGATGTAATTTGAATTTGTAGTGTTTGTATCAAGCTTGAGCATGTATGCTCCAACTTGAGGGGGAGTGTTAGTTGTGTATTAATTAGTTAGTTGGTAGATAGGGGCTTGTAGGGTATGTTATGGAGGCTTGTCTGTAGGCTGTTTGTAGGCTTGTCTTTGACTCTGTGTTTACAAATCTGTGTATATATATGTGTGTATGTATTGAATGAGTAAGAATGAAGTGAATAAGAATGTAGTCTTTTCAGTCTATAACACCTCCAAATGATACAAGGAGCAGATTTACAAGTTTTCTTCTTACCTGTTTTGGATCATACCGATGATAACTCTTTCAAGGGAAACTCTCCTGTCTCTTCAATTACAAGAAACAAAAAGTTCTGGAAATATTATTTGCTCTCTTGTCAATCTGAAAATATTTATAAAGAGTTCACAGAGGAGTTACCTGCCTACAAAACTCCTAAAACCAAGATTTAATAATTCAACCAACATTTGCCTGCCTTTACATTTCAAAAACAGAAAAATAAATTCAAATATTCAGCCCCTCTACTCATGCTAACACCTTAACTGAATTTGGTTAGCAGCTAGTAACGAAATGCAGCTGAGAAACAAGTAGCAAATGCTTCCGCCGTACCGGTACTCTCAACAGCATGGCAAACAATAGAACTCCAAAATTTAAAATCAATATTGTCCTTGTAATTACATAAATGAGCTTACCTCTCTACATACACTCGGATCCAAATTGCTCCTGAAAATTTCCCAACCTTGATTACCATAAACAAGCAATCCCTGAAAAAATAGTAGAGACCATAATTTGAGTTATGAAATAAAAGGTAAATCAGCCATGAATACCTAATGCTAAGAACTTTCATGGAGTTCTTGTGCATCAGGAATAGAAGTTCTGTTTATCAGATAACAGATGTATGAACATATATGAGAATGAAAATATGAAATATAAAAGACTAGGAGTACAGTAGGAGGGAAAATGTGCACAAGAAAGTATGAACATATAAGAGGGCAAAATGTGCACAAGAAAGTTCAAAATAGTACTTTCTTAAGGCATGTGATGTTTGGATGTACCAATGTAGTAAACCAATTTAACTAGAATAAGATTTACAGCTTCAGATATTCTCAACAGTTTACAGGGGCTTCTAACTGTCAATTATGCAGTCACTAATACCTCTAGACTGCTGGACATCAATATCCTACCAGTTTTACCATATGCTTTTCCAACTTTATTTCGTCAGTTTATAAAGGGGGAACCTCATTCAAGCCAGCAAATACCTTTACCTTTTCTGGTATAACAGATATGCTACTGCTCACAGTAGACGTCAAGTATCTAATACTTGATATTTCATAAGGGTTAGGACGTATAGTGCTAAAGTAAATGCCAGTTCAACAAACCTATTTACACCATGTGAAAAACGAAAATGATCATAACTTCCTCATCAAAATGTTGAACCGTTTGAAAGTTGCATCATCACAATAAATTTCAGATTAATTGCCATAAGAAGAATAGGAATCAACTTGTCAACAAGAAGAATGTAATTTCTATCTCGAACTGGATACAAAGTACAAGGAGGAGCACTTATATGCAGAGATCTGGGAGTACATTGCAGCGAAGACATATAGATTTGTGCTCTTGGAAGCAGATACATGATTTTCAAACAAGTTATTTCAATCAAAGATTTTTACATATGCATCTAACTACAAACCAATACATGCATATAAGCAGGAAAACTCAACAGCAAAGTTGTGAATGTCTTTAACAGGATAGAAGATAAAGTTACAAATCTGAAAGATGCAGAAACTTAATATGCATATATGAAAGTAAATAACTGTAGGAAGGTTACAAGAAACAAATGAACAAGGAAAACCTGTAAGAAAATTCCAGGAGAGTGCTATGAGATAAAACCATCTTTACCAGCTAAATTTACTGTCTTTAATATACTTATCGTAGCAGGACAAGCCTGTTCCAGAGTTCATATCAACCATTAGCAACTGGAACCTTCATGAAATGCATGATATCCAATGAAGGAATAACATAAAGAAGCCCGACAGAGATATGTGAAAATTAAGATAATAGGAGGTGGGAATAAAGATATAACTGCAGATATACACGAATTAACAGGAAATGAAAATGGAATACAATAATTTCTTACTTTTACGGTTGCTATCACCACCTTCACACCCCTTGATAAGGCCTCATTCAAAGCTTTTGCATTTTTCATGGAAATTTGACTTTTGCTGTTCAGCAATGTGCCTTGAATTCACATAGAAAGATGGAAAGTTGATTAGCGGTTAATGGCTTAAACCTATAAAATAAACGGAGAAGATGTCAAGGTCGCTTACCATCCATATCGTAAAAGATATAGCTGAATTTGGGTTTATAGAATCGGAGACTGCCTTCTTTCTTCCTGTCTTTTAACATTGTGAGTAAAAGTAACCTTATTAAAAAAAACCATTGCATGGTAGAACATTATACCCAATAGATTAAAAGAAAAGGAACGCACTATCTTATTGAATTTTACAAAAATAATAATTACCATCTAAGTTTTCAGCTTGAAGGTTCCCATCAGCTCCTTTATCATATGCACTGTGAATCAGTCCTTTTCCTTTCCATCCAAGGCTCTTTTAAAGAAGCTCCTCTTCTTTCTCCATTTCAGCTTCAGCCTCCTCACTAATCTCATGATCAAATCCCAAAAGATGCAATAATCCATGAACCTGCGAATATGTGAATAAACTAAGAGATGCGCAGTTTGACATAGAATTAAGTAATGTTGTGGAATCAACACATAATTTCTGGACATTATGACTTTTTAGTTTTTATTCAGTCCTATGTCTAGCATTTCTCTCATAATTACAGAAAAATTCTCAACCAACCCAAGTACTAATTTTCAATTCTCTTCTTAATTTGTAAGTAAACAAGAAATTCAACAAAAAAAAGAGCACACACCACTATAAAAGAATGAAATATTAAAATTCAATCCAACTAACCAAGAGGATGCGTATTTCATCAAGAAGAGTATGTCCTCTTTCCTCTGCTTGCCGTGCAGCAGTCTCAACAGATATGACTATGTCACCCATCATAAGCTGGAACGAATGAGAGAGAAAAAAAGTATTAGCCAGATTCCATTCTACATAAATCTTGAGTCAACAGAAAATTATACTTACAACTGGAATCTTGAGTTCAGGAACATGTTGAGACATGGAGAGAACATCAGTAGCATGATCCTAATCCCTCCATTCCTTATTAAGTTTTTGAATGAATTCATCATTGCAGAGGAGAACTGACAACTCAACACTGTCAAACCCTCCAAGATCACTTATAGCTGCATCCCTTGTTTGGTAAGCTGAATCTTTTAAACCCTCAAATGCAACTTCATTGCCATTGGTACATTAAGGAGAAGCAATTCAGCTATAATCTGAACAAAATGCATAAAGTCATAAAGTCAAATTGCGAACCAAAACCAATAAAATTTTCAATAGAAACAGAGATATAATCTTAAGAAAATCCTAGCAGCTTTATAAAATAGATGTATAAGCAAAAATACCAGGATTTCAGGATCATCAGGCAGCTCATCTTCAATGCAAATGCTGACAATAAGCTCCAACTCCTTCTCTTTACTCTTGCGCACAGCTTGCCTTCGCACTTTACGGTATCGTCTCTGTGAAGCCGGAATCCCCATCGGACTGACCGGGGAAATGTACGATCGACATGACGAAACAAAGACTGAAATCTCTTACGAAGAGGCGAATATAGAGATAAGGGAGGAGGAATGAAGCGGTTAGTTAGACGAGTTAAGGAAGGAGGGAGAGGGGTCCTGAGACGGAGATAGGTGGAGCGTGAGAAAACACGCGCCATGGGAGGAGGAGGAGGAGGGGTTCAATGTGGCAAGGAGATGAGAAAAGCGAGGGGACTTACGGGCCCTGTTTGGCTCATGGTTTTTTCATTATAAATTATAGTACGTACAGTTCTAATTAAAAATCTTTTGTTTAATTGTGGGATTCTTTTTATATGTATGATTTTTTATAATTATTTAATGGTTTAAATAATTATGAAAATAGAATTATTAATTTAGTGGTTTATTATGGTTCTTTTTTAAATTAAATTAAAAATTTTAGAAAACCATATAATACCATATTATCTATTCAAATAAAAACTTTCAAGAAATTATACTATACCATATCATACGGTACCATACCATACCATACTTTAATAAACTATGAGCCAAACAGAGCAATACAGAAATACAAGTAATGACAAGTTATTAGTGACGAGGGAGACAATGGAGCCAAATGGAAGGGCGGGGTAGACCTGGGTATGTGCATGTCCTGGTTCGGATCAGGTCCAATCAATGTCTTAAAAAGCATTAGGCGCTAGTCCGGCGGTCGAGGCTTCAAAATATTTGGACGGACCTAAGTGGAACCTAAATAGATTTGTTGTATTTTTTATTTTTTAAATATTTTTTAATATATAAAAATATTAATTCGGCTAAAAAATAAATTATACTCCCTCCGGTTTTTTTAACTTGTCATTTTAGGCTTTTGATCTTATTTTTTTTACTTGTCATTTTAGATTATCAATGTAATGTTGATCAATTTTTTCCTAATTTACCCTTGTATTAATTAGGAAAGAGATCAAGTATTGATGAAATTATAAGTAGGTAATTATGAAGAAAGATAGCAATTTATTTTATAAAGTATGAAGGATAAATTAGTCATTTGAATGCTATAATAAATGTTTTATTGGTTTTGATGAAAACTCTAAAATGATTAGTAAAAAAATTGAAGGGAGTAATAAATATAAAATATAAAAAAATATAATTTAAACTATGTTTTAAAAATAGTGTTCTGAGAAATCTTGCGTAGGTGCCGCCCAGACAGCCGCTTAGGCCGATTTTTAAAACACAAAACCCCGCATAGACCCGCCTAAGACTGCCTAGCCCTATCTAGGACCGCTTGAATTGGTCAATCGCCTAGGACCGTCAGACTATCTAAAATCGCGGCGATGTTATGAAAAATCTCGGCTAGCTCGATTTTTAAAACAGTAGGTCAAATTGGATATACAACTACTAATCTTGGGCGCTTCCAATTGTATGTCCCAAATACAGGGAACCCATTTTGTGGCATTTATATTTTTTTAGTTTTTAGTTTTTTAATTATTTTATTAGTTAAAATAGTAAATGATGTAAGAAAATTAATATTATTAATAATACAATATTATTTTCGTAGAATAGAAAATGAAAAAGATGGTTAGAATAAAAATATTGTAAATCCCTTGAAATGGGGTTTGGAGAATGGAAAATGGATGATTGGACTTGCTTTACAAATCTATAAATCTACGGATTAAATTATTTATTTTATAATAAAAAATAATTATAGTCATGATTTGGTTATGGCCAACACTTTGTTCAAAAAGCAAGATTCTCACTTGATTACCTATAATAGTGGGGTAACTAAAGCCAAATAGATTTTTTGCTCACTAGGAGTAGAATTAAGGCTATGAGCAAAGACTTAAGGTTATTCCGGGAGAAGCGCTAACATCTCAGCATAGGCTATTAGCATGATCATCAAGAAAATGGATATTTGGAGATAGAGAAAAGAATATAGGGAACCCAAGATTAGATGATGGGCCCTCAAGGGTATCAAGATGTTAGAGTTTAAGAAAAAGGTATCAGATGGAGGATTTGGGGATATGAATATTGACACAAACTCAATATGGAAAATAAAAGGATAACGTATAAGGAAAGCAGCAGGTGAAATGTTAGGGATTTCTAAGGGACAAGGACCTCTCCCTCAGGATGCATGGTGGTGTAATGAGGAGGTTCAAAATATTATAAGGAAGAAGAGGTATTGGTATAAGATATTACCAAAAGCAACTTATGGTGAGGCTTTTGAGAAATACAAGAGGGCTAAGAAAGAAGCGAAGAAGGCTGTTAGTCAAGCATAAGGTAAATACTTTGAAGGCTTGTACCAAAAGTTAGGAACACGTAAAGGAGAGAGAGACATATACAAGCTAGCCCGATTGAGGAATAAGAGGACAAAGGAGTTGAATGGAATCAAATGAATCAAAGATGAAACACAAAGAGTCTTGTTAGGAGATAAAAAGATCAAAGAGAGATGAAGAAAATACTTTGATCGGTTATTCAATGATGGAAAGGAAGATGACATTATAGCTTTGGAGATAAGCGGAGTTGAGAAAAACCTAAATTACACAAGAAGAATTACACATAATGAAATGAAGGAAGTTCTGAAAAAAGGATAAAGGTAGGGAAAGCATGTGGGCCAGATAGCATACCAGTTGAGGCATGGAAATGCCTTGGAGATGAGGGAATAGTTTGGTTAACCAAAATATTTAACTCTATATAGTAGAAGTGCCCTTATACATATATTTAAGAACAAAGGAGATATACAAGACTGCTCTAATTATCGATGTATTAAACTGATGAGTCATACAATGAAACTTTTGAAAAGAGTGATTGAACACCATCTTAGGATGATCGCTAAGGTTTTCGCAAACCAATTTAGTTTCATGCCTGGTAGGTCCACGACTGAAGCTATTTTTCTTCTAAGAAATTTGATGGAGATATAAAGGGAGAAGAAGAAGGACATTCATATGGTTTTCATTGACTTAGAGAAAACATATGACAGAGTATCGAGGAAAGTACTTTGGTGGGCACTAGAGAGAAAAGGTGTTCATGTAAAGTACATAAACTTAATAAAGGACATGTATGAAGGTGTTAGATATGATGTATGCCCTAGAGCAATTAGGGCGATATATCTTCGTTAGTTAAATTTGTACGAACAACTTATAAAGGCATTTCTTATGTTACATTGATGACTGCGAAAATATATTATGATTGGTTTAGAATATATTCATTGATGTGTTTACAAAAGCCCTTAATAAAATCATAGCAGGGATTGCAAAGGCATAGTGGGACTATGTAGGTGAGAACTAGTTCGTGTGCAATTATAATTTGTCTAAATATCCCTAGTTATAATATCATCAAGACTGAACATTGATGAATACGAATAGACTAGCATGTGTCGTCATAACTCTTGAATCTGATTCAAGTAGCTCATCTCCAGTGCTAGAGGATGGTAGCTTGGGTTAACACATAAATGTATTCAGGGAATTACGTTAGAGACAGCCATAAGACAACACTTGATAATCTATATTATGTGTTGGTGTTATATCTTATTGCAATAGCAATGCGAATATCCTCAAACCTGAGATACTAGTTACCTTGTTTAGGCGTTGCTATACTTTGGATCATACCTAAGCATTCTATAGACTGATGATTATGGGTATAGTTGATGTATGTCCATTGGTAAGCTGAGTAGTTAGGATGGAATCTATCACTCCATTATCGCAATATAAGGGAGTTGTACCTTGGCCACTTGCTAGAAGTGACACACTTATAAACCTCTACAGAGTATGCATTGATAGGATGGGATCCTAGTTAACACATTAATATGGTTGAGTAGTGTACTTTGGAAGCAAGACTAAACTACTAGGGTAGCCTCTAAGGTTACTAGTGGACTAACACTTAAACCGAGTTCAAGAAACTAAGATGGTACTTAACAGTTGATAGAAGAAGTGAATTGTATTAATACTATTGCAGAATCGGGATTAATTCACATGCATGTGATATTCTAAATATCGGGGGGCCATATGCCCTATGTTAGAGAGCCACTATGACCGATCAAAGTCATCGAAGTCCACAACGGTCTAGAGCTCCGAGCTAATCAAATTACTGAAAAGGAAGTTGAGCTGGGTTAAACTTTGACTGCTCAATATTACGAGATCCTATAAGGTCACACACTTTGAGTTACGACCGAACCATGTAAAGAACTGGTAGGCTAGGTCTAATCTAGAAGAGATATAAATGGTTAGACCATTTTATTGGTTAGACAAATTTTTATTGGTTGGACCAGTATACCGAAAATAAATGGTTAGACCATTTTATTGGTTGGACCACTATACCAAAAATAATGAGAGGGCATAAGAGGAAACATAAACTGCTTAGTGGGGTCCATGGTAATTTGCTGTGTGGACTCGCACGAGTGGGCCTGCATAAGTGCTTTGGGACAGCACTTGCGGTGGGCCTGCACCTAGGCCTTGGCAATGCTGGGAGCACTACGAAAGGCCCACAAGCCTTGTGCAAACGAGCTACATATGGCAGCCCGAAATAGCCCACAACGTGCAGGCAAAGGCCTGCGCGCATATGCGGTGTGTGCTAATGGGTTGGGCCCACGCGTTGGCGCAGGCACATGCTCGGGCAATAGGCCCGCGCACACTGCTAGCCAAAAAGCCAGCAATGTCCCAGTTGGACTTAGAGTCCAATTTTATTTCTATTTCTATATTTAGTTTTTATTAAATAAGTTTTAAATATTCTTTAATTAATTGTTATTAATTAGTTGGATGATTATTAAATAAGAGTTAGAAATCAGGTTTGATTATGTTTCCTATTTTATAGGAATTGTTTATTCAATTAATTAATTGGATTAATTAATTGAATTGAATAATAATAAAGGAAGTTAAATTTAACTCTAACTCTTTCTTATTTAGTAAATGACTAAAAGATCATGCCTATTTAAATTCTAATTGGATAAGGCTTGGATTAAATTGTCTTTTAATCTACCCCCTTATGCCTATAAATAGAGAGTTCATCTATCATTATTTTTCAAACTCCAATTTCGAAAGCCTCTCTCCCTTTCTCTTATTCTCTTAGTTGTTCTGGTTCTCATAAGCAATCCGTAGAAAGATGTATTTACTTTGAATAGAAAACTAAGAGAATTTATTCTAGAATATATTCGAAGGGAAGATCTAACTGTCTTCCCTTTATTTTTCAGTTCTCCCTTTCTAGAAGGTTATGGTAGGTGGTGCTCGTGTGGGTCAATTATAGAGGGCTTCTACTTTAGAGTTTGTGTACGCAGCTGAGGGGTCCTTATGCCGACATTGGGATTCATGCTTAAACTGGTACATGGTTAAATTATTATTAGGTCCTTTTATAAGTGTTTATGACCTAGAATAATAATAAACTAGTTTATGTTATCAATCATGCCATGCTTAGGAGATCCTTGGACATAGATTAAATTTTGAAATTCTATTATGCCTACTTTGCATGTTCAAACAGCCCGAATCTAGACCAACAGAAGTGGCAGTAACAAGTGTACAAACTGGACAAGGAGTGACAGAAGGATTTCTCCATCACAATTGGAGTACATCAAGGATCATCTCTAAGCCCATTTTTGTTTACTCTAGTTATGGATGAGTTGGCCACCAAAATATAAGATGACATCTCATGGTGCATGTTGTTTACAGATGACATCGTATTGATTGATGAATTAAGGGAATGGGTTAACAAGAAGCTAGAGGTGTGGAGAGATGCGCTAGAGAGTAAGGGTTTTAAGTTAAGTAGAAGTAAGACGGAGTGTTTGCACACCAAGTTTAGCGTACGAAAGTGAGATGAAGGATAGTAAAACTAGGAGATACAATCGTACCAAAATGTAAGCAATTTAGGTATTTAGGCTCTATCTTCCACGAGGAGGGGATGGTTGATGATGATGTAACCCATAGAATCAATGTAGGATGGATGAATTAGAGAAGTGCTACCAGAGTCTTATATGATAAAAAGATACCTTTGAAAGACAAAGGTAAATTCTACATAACTTGTTAGATATGATGTATGCCCTAGAGACAATTAGGGTGATATATCTTAGTTATTTTTATTTGTACGAACAAAGTTACATTAATAAAGGCATTCTTTTGTTATATCAATGACTGTGAAAATATATTGTGATCGGTATAGAATATATTCATTGATGTGTTTGCAAAAGTCCATAACATAATTATAGCACGTATTGCAAGGGTATAGTGGGACGATGTTGGTGAGAACTAGTTCGTGTGCAATTATGATTTATCTAAATATCCCTAGTCATAGTATCATCAAGACTAGACATTGATGAATATGGATAGACTAGCATATGTCGTCATACCTCTTGAATCTGATTCAGAGTAGCATATCTCTAGTGCTAGAGGGTGGTACCTTGGGTTAACACATGAATGTATTCAGGGAAATACATTAGAGACCGCTATGAGACAACACTCAGTAATCTATATTATATATTGGTGTTTTATTGTCTCATTGCAATAGCAATACGAATATCCTTAGACCTGAGATACTAGTTACCTTATTCAGATGTTGCTATACTTTGGGAAATACCCAAGCATTCTACAGACTAGATTATACGGATGATTACGGGTATCGTTGATGTTTGTCTGTTGGTAAGCTGAGTAGTCAAGATGGAATCTATCACTCCGTTATAGCAATATAAGGGAGATGTACCTTGGCCACTTATTGGAAGTGAAACACTTGTAAACCTCTGATCAGAGTATGAGTTGATAGGATGAGATCCCGATCAACACATTAAAATGGTTGAGTGGTGTACTTTTCTAGTAAGACTAAATACTGGGGTAGCTATTATGGCTACTAGTGAACTAACACTTAAATCGAGTCCTAGAAACTAAATGGTATTTAACAATTAATAGAAGGAGTGAATTGTATTGATACTATTACAGAACCAGGATTAAGTCATAATGCAAGTGACATTCTGAATATTGAGGGGTCATATGCCCTATGCTAGAGAGCAGTTACGATCGATCAAAGTAATCGGAGTCCACAATGGTCTGGAGCTCTGAGCTACTCAATTCCTAAAAGGAATTGAGCTAGGTTAAACTTTTGACAGCTCGATATTATGGGATCCTATAAGGTCACACACTTTGAGTTACGACAGAGCCATATAAAGAATAGTTAGACTAGGTCTAATCTATAAAAGCAAAGATATATGGTTAGACCATAAAATATGGTTAGACCAATGAACCTGTTAAATAATAAGGAGGATAAAATAAATAAAGGGAAAAATAGAACTGGTTATTAGCGAGATTTATTAATAAATCTGCGTGAGTGGGCCTATAAATGTACTATGGGACAGTACATATATAGGGTCTATGCACAGGCCACTCGGCAGCACCGTTTGGAATGGTGTCGCGTGTGGCCCATAGGGCACGCGAAAGTAGGCCTGCGTGCATGGCGTAAGCCTTGTAGGCTTGCGCTCCTGTGCAAGCCCACAAGGGACTACTAGCGAAATGGCCAGCAGTCTCCCAGTCCAATTGGGAGCTTGCTCCCTAAGCAAGCTCCCAGTGGTAGAGTTGTTCCCCAACTCTATTAGGTTATTAAATTAACCTTTTTGCCCTTTTTATTTTATTTCTAATTGGTTGAGGTTAGGGACTTTATTGTCTTTTGATTAATTCCTAACCACTATAAATAGAAGCCTCCTCCTTCATTATTTTTCATCCTTAATTTTCATACTCCTTATTCTCTTAATTGTTCTGGTTCTCATAAGTTATTCATCGAAAGACGTATTTACTTTGAATAGAAAATTAAGGGAATTTCTTCTGGAACAAATCATTTGACAGATCTAGCTATCTTCCCCTTATTTATCGGTACTCCTTTTCTAGAAGGTTTTGGTCGTTGGTGCTTGTTAGATATGATGTATGCCCTTAAGACAATTAGGGCGATGTATCTTAATTATGTAATGGTATGAATAATTCATTTTATTAATAAAGGCATTTATTCTTTTGTTTATATCGATGTGTTCATATATATTGTGACTGGTTAAAATATATTCATTGATATCTTTGTACAAAAGTCCTTGATGTAAACATAGCATAAAGTGAGAGATATCATAGTGGGACTATGATTAGTGAGACCTGCTTCATGTGTAATTATGATTATGTCTAAACTATCCCTAGTCATAGTTTCATCAAGAAAGGATATTGATGGAACGATAAGACTAGCATGTGGTCAACTTTCTTAGAAAGGGTCCAAGCAGTTAACCTTCTAAAGGCTGAAGCTGGTGCCTTGAGTTTGACACATGGATATATCTGGAAGACATATTGAAGACCGCAGTAAGATAAACACTTGGTATATATATCAATGTATTAGTGTTTATCTTCATGCAGTAGCTTTGCGAATATCCTTTTACTTGAGATGCTAGTTACCTTGTGTGGTACTGTCGCTATACTTTAGGTCATACCTATTCACTCATTAATTTAGGGTGCCAAGGGTGATTACGGGTATTGTAGTGACAGCACGTTGGTAAGCTATGTAGTCAGAAAGAATCCATCACTTCGAAGAAATGAGAGCCTTTGCTCCCCCTTTAAATGAGAGCCTTTGCTCCCCCTACAAATAGGCTCTCATTTCTCCTTTTCTAAGTGCACCACAAGCTCATTCGAGCCTTGATTTGATATTTCAACCCGATATCTCTCAAATCAACTCAAGAGTAAATACCTTTAATTTTGGGTGGGTTTTTGGAGTGGCCTAGTAGCTACTCAAAGCTCTGTGATTCTTCCTCATTGGGAGGTTTTGGTTGGTGGGGTTCGTGTGGATACTCATAGAGGATATCCTACACTTGGAGGCTTGTGTAAGAAGGTTCTGCTAAAGCACGCTTCAACTGGTAAGTCTTCTAATTCTTTTTTAATTATTAAGTCCTTTTCTTTAAGCGTTTTAAGACTTAACAACTATTATGCTTATGTTGTTTTGCATGCTAGAATATTTTATACTTAGACTATAACTTAGAGTTATAACATGTTTAATATAAAATATATTTATGTTAGCATATAATTCAGAATTATGGTACTCCTAGCCTATGCATGTTAATCTAAGTTAAGGCTTTAATTAATTTATATGCAACTTATAGAAGTTCCTAGGGACAAAGGAAAAAATTTGAATTTCCGCCGTGCCTGTTATGCATGTTCAAATTGACTGTCAGTTCCCAATAGTGGTATCAGTGCATGCCTATTTAGTGCATAATTAAGTTAAAAGCAAACTAAATTTTATTTTGTAGATGAAATGATTTAAAGTTTTTTAAATTGTTTGGAACAATAGATAAACTTAGGCTTTCATTTTAAGGTTAGAAAATGGATATAGATAATTTTGAATAAGCCTGCTCAACTTACTCAAAAATTATCAACGACTCAATAAATTATATAAATGACATGAGTTATAGATTCTTTCAATTTACATCAATTGAAAGAACAAAATTTATTAGTCCAAGAAAATCCATGTTTTTTCAAGCTTGTGCTCGTATATGTTTTGGCAAGGATTGGACTTGGTGTCTACTCCTCATAGGGCACCTCTCCTACCTGAGAATATATATTGGTGCAACTTGAGTTAACAAAGAGGGGATTAAATATGGACTGATTTATTTCTAGTAAATACGATGGTTCTTATATATATTTCTAAAACAAAGTAAATATTAAATTATTGAATAAAAGCTTAAAGGAAATGCAATATAAATATAACAAATAAAATGTTAATTATTTTGCATATAATCTAGGTTGATGGAATAATTATAATAAAAAGCTTGAACTCAACTAAGGTTAGACCTTATAAATTAATTCTAACAGTCCCCGAATTAATAGAAATTATTATAAGTATGTCCATCTAATAAATCCTAGATTGGGTGAGACGTCTAATACCAATAAAATCACAAAGTAAATATATTAAGATAAGTTATAGTCTTCCTTACTCAAATTTATAATACGGTCTTTTTCGATCATAAAAGTGTTGCGTAAAGCGTTCCTTTTCGTCTACGTCGACCGGTTATAAAAATTGGGATAGGGTGCCCCTTAATAGGACTGGTAGTCCACATAAAATTGGGGGCTAGCTGCAGAACTGAGACATGTTCAAGGAGATACTAATATAAGAGCACACGCCCCTTGGAATATGGGAACTTGAACAAATCAGCAATTGCATAGGATGCAAATGGAATGGGATTCCAACTACAACTTACTAGTACGGCTTGACTCATAAAATTTGGGGTCGTATTAGACTAGTTATAGATGCTGCCTACTTGGAAATTTTAGCTAGGCTAAACTTCCCGAATTCAATAGAATATGCTATTGTAAATTTCAAAAAATGGTAGGATAAATGTATTTAATTAAAAGTCCTTATATTAAATACATGTACTATATACTAAAGTCTGAACAAATTTTTCTTTCCTTATATCTCAATAGGCATCTTACTCGAGGAACTTTATGGTCATGACGTCGAGAAAGATTGAAAATGACTTCCAACATTAATCTCCATCCATTACTTGACACCAACCTGAATGGCTCGAACTTTTCTGATTGGTTTTGAGCTATGAGAATAATTCTTAGATTCGAGGGAATTGTCTATACTCTAGATGAGATTTTCCCCATAGAACCTGATGTTGGGGATCAAGTGGAACATGATGCCTGGTTGAAGCACAAGAAAGATCGTGAGACTATAACATGCATAATGTTGGGGTCCATAAATCTTAAGCTTCAGAAACAACATGAAAACATGGAATTAGAGACCATGGTTCTCCATCTTGAGGAGCTCTTTGCTGGGCAAGAAAGGACAGAGAGGTATGAGACCTCAAGACTCCTTTTTGGAACCAAGATGCAGGTAGTCACCACTGCCTCTCAGCATGTACTAAAACTCTTGGGATACCTTGAGAAGCTGAATCGATTAGGATTCGAAATGAATTAGGAGTTAAGTATCGACCTTGTGTTGATGTCCTTAACTGATAGTTACTCACATTTTTTTACTAACTATTACATAAACAAGATTGATTCTATAAATCCAGAATTAATCAACATGCTGAAAACAATAGAACCTCAGATCAAGAAAGATAAGAAGACACTACTGTTGCTCAAAAAGGGCAAAACTTCTAAAAGGAAGAAGGAATTGAGGGCCAAGAAAAGAATCAGTAAGAAGAAGAAAGAAAGGAAGACATCTAAATATGTCTGCTTCTAGTGCAGGAAATTGAGACACTAGAAGAGGGATTGCAAAGCTCCCACTTCTGAACATTTGAAGAAGAAGCTTGTAGAGGCATCTACTTCAGGTATGTTTGTAATTGAAAACTATGCTACTTTTCCTTAGGAATCAACTTGAGTATTGGATATTGGTTGTGGTTCTCATATCTATACTTTTGTGCATGGACTAAGGAACAGTAGGAAGCTTGCAAAGGGGGAGATGGACCTTCGTGTGGGAAATGGAGTAGGAAGCTTTAATCTTATTTTATCGAGTGGCTTAGTTTTAGATCTGAATAATTGTTACTATATTTCGAATGTTACTAAGAATATTATCTCTGTTGCAAGTTTAGCAGTAGAGGGATTTGAATTTTTATTTTTGAATAATAATTATCAGATTCATTTAAATAATGTTCTTTATGGCTATGGGATGTTGAATGGTGGCATTTATGTTCTTGATACTAAAACAAAAATTTTTAATATAAACAATGTGGTGAAAGTTAAATTAGATAATGAGAAATCTTTCTACTTATGGCATTGTCGTTTAGGCCATATAAACAAAGATCGCTTAACTAAGTTATACACGCATGGAGACTTAGGCCCAATAGATGTGGAGTCTTATGGTGATTGCGAGCCTTGTTTAAAAGGAAAAATGACAAAGTTACCCTTTAAGGGAAAGGGTGAACGAGCCACGAGTACATTGGAACTTATACATACTGATGTGTGTGGTCCAATGAGTGTTCAAGCACTAGGAGGATACTCCTACTTCATAACCTTTATTGATGACTATTCACGATATAGTTATCTATACTGATGAAGCACAAGTCTAAAAGTTTTGAAAAGTTTCAACATATTCAGAAATGAAGTAAAGAAACAACTTGAGAAAAGTAGTAAAGCACTACAATCTTATTGAGGTGGAGAATACTTAAGTCTAGAGTTTCAGGATTATCTATAAGAAAATGGGACAGTTCCCCAGTGGACCCCTCCTTATACACCCCAACATAATGGAGTGTCTAAAAAGAGGAATCAGACTTTATTAGATATGGTTTGGTCCATGATGAGCTAAGCAAATCTTAGTAAATCTTTTTGAGGATATGCACTAGAGAGCGCGGTTTATATATTAAATAGAGTGCCCTCTAAATTAGTTGACTCTACGCCTTACGACAGGTGGTGTAATAAAAGACCATCTCTGGGTCATCTAAGAGTATGGGGCTATCCTGCTATGGTAAAGAGGATAGCATCATATCATCTAGATGCTAAATCTGACAAGTGTTTGTTCATTGGATATCCAAAGGAAACTATTGGATATTTATTTTACCAACCCGAAGCACATAAGGTATTTGTGTCTCTGAGTGCTCACTTTTTGGAAAAGGAACACTTACTTACAAAAGTCAGTGGGAGCAATATTGAATTGAAAGTTCAAGAGGAAGAAACAGACAATCAACTGATTTAACCCGTTCTAGATACACAAGAAGGTATGATCCAAGAAGAACCTGTCAAAACACAATCACTGCGAAGATCGGGTCGTGTTCATAAAGGTTCTGAAAGACATAGTTTTATCATCACGGATGATAGGGAACTATATCTCATGGAAGATGATGAACCAAGAACCTTTGATAAAGCAATGAAAAGCTCAAATTCTGATAAATGGCTTGAAGCCATGAAATCAGAAATGGATTCTATGTATGAAAACCAAGTTTGGGATTTGGTCGATGCACTTGAAGATGTTATACCTATCGGGTGCACATGGGTCTTCAAGAAGAGGACTGACATGGACGATAATGTAATTACCTATAAGGCAAGGTTGGTTGCGAAAGGTTATAGTCAACGTGAAGGTATTGATTATGATGAAACTTTCTCACCGGTAGCCATGGTTAAATCCATAAGAATACTCCTCACCATTGCTGCTCGTTATGATTATGAGATCTGGGAGATGGATGTTAAAACAAAATTTCTGAATGGGGATTTAGATCGGGATGTGTATATGACACAGCCTGAGGGTTTAACATCTTAGAATGGCTCAAAGGTATGCAAACTGCAAAGATCCATTTATGGACTTAAGCAAGCATACCAGAGTTGGAATATTAGGTTTGACCAGACAATCTGTGAACTGGATTTCTGTCCAAACATTAAGGAGCCTTGTGTTTACAAGAAGGTTAGTGGGAGTGCAATTATTTTCTTAGTATTGTATGTTGATGACATTCTACTAATAGGAAATGACATTTCTCTTCTTTAAAGTATTAAAACATGGTTGTCAAGAAGGTTCTCCATGAAAGACCTTGGAGAAGAAGCATTTATACTAGGTATAAAGATCTGTAGAGATAGATCCAAGAGGCTGTTATGTCTTTCTCAAAGTATATATATAGATAAGGTACTGAATAGGTTCAACCTTGAGCATTCAAAGAAAGGTTATCTCCCAAAGATAAAGGGAATAAAGCTATCTAAGACTGAGTGTCCGAAGATAGCTTAAGAAAGAATGTGCATGAAGGATATACCATATGCATCCGTGATAGGATCCATCATATATGCTATGATATTTAGTAGGCTAGATGTCTCTCAAGCTTTGAGCTTTACGAGTAGATATCAATCGGATCCAAGTGAAAAGCACTAGATGGTCGTCAAGGCAATTCTTAAGTACTTGAGAAGGACTAAAGATGAGTTCTTGATATATGGAGATGGTGACCTCACAATTAGAGGTTACACAGAGGTGAGTTTCCAATTTGACAAGGATGACTTTAAGTATCAGTTCGGTTTTATATATGTGTTTAATGGAGGGGTAGTATGCTGGAAAAGTTCCAACCAGGAAACTACTACTGATTCAACCATGGAGTCTGAGTACATTGCTGCCTGTGAAACAGCAAAAGAAGTTATCTGGTTAAAGGGATTTATTGGTGATCTCGATGTGATGCCTGAGATTGTTGATCCAATTACTTTGTATTGTGATAACAATGGTGCTATAGCTCAGGCAAAGGAACCACAGTCTCACCAGAAAAATAGACATGTACTTAGAAAGTATCATATAATCAGGGAGATTGTTGATACTAGGATGATAAGATTAGAATATGTCCTCACTGATCAGAACCTTGTAGATGATTTGACAAAGCCATTGACGCAAGTCAAACATGACCAGCATGTGAAAGCATATGGAGTAAGACATATGGCTAAATAGCCTTAGTGCAAGTGGGAGTTTATTAGATATGATGTATGCGCTTAAGGCAATCAGGGCAATGTATCTTAATTATATAATGGTACAAATAATTCATTTTATTAATAAAGGCATTTATTCTTTTGTTTATATCGATGAGTTCATATATATTGTGACTGGTTAAAATATATTCATTGATATCTTTGTACAAAAGTCCTTGACGTAAACATAGCATGAAGTGAGAGATATCATAGTAGGACTATGATTAGTGAGACTTGCTACATGTGAAATTATAATTATTTCTAAACTATCCTTAGTCATAGTTTCATCAAGAAAGGATATTGATAGAATGGTAAGACTAGCATGTGGTCAGCTTTCTTGGAAAGGGTCCAAGCAGTTAACCTCCTAAAGACTGAAGGTAGTTCCTTGAGTTTGACATATGGATATATATGGGAGATATATTGGAGATCGCAGTGCGATAAACACTTGGTATATATATCAATGTGATAGTGTTTATCTCCATGCAGTAGCTTTGTGAATACCCTCATACTTGAGATGCTAGTTACCTTGTGTGGTGTTATCGCTATACTTTGGGTCATATATATTCACTCATTAATTTAGGATGCAACAGGTGATTATGGGTATTGTGATGACACAACGTTGGTAAGCTATGTAGTCGGAAAGAATCCATGGCTCTAGATATATTAAGGAGTTGCACCTGGACGCTTGTTGAAGATGATTACTATAAACCTCTGATCAGAGTATGTGATTGATAGAAATAGTTTTGAGTCAAAATACATTATGGTAAAAAGTAATATACTTTGGTAATAAGTAAATAACTGGGATAGCTTGGAGCAACCTTGTTATTGGTGGGTTGACGCTTTAACCTAACCCAATAAACTAGATGGTACTAAGATTAAAAAATGGAAGGAGTTCATCGCACTGGATAACTATTGCATTAACCAGGATTAAGTCATAAGCAAAAATGACATTCCGAGTAATGGGGGATGGTAAACCATTGTTAGAGGCGTACTACAGTTGATTAAGGTAATCAAGTTCTATTCACGGTCTAGAACATCTAGCCAATAGTTCCTATAGAACAAGGATTGGTTAAGCCTTAACAGCTTCATACTTCGGGATCCTATAAGGTCACATACATTGGACTTTCATCGGACTGAGTAAAGAATTAATAGACTTGATCTATTACGAAAATATTAAGTATTGGATGATTGGACCATTACTTAGTTAGACCAGAGATTTTATTTATTGACCGGTACTAATTTATTAGGGTCATAAAATAAAATAATTATTTAAATTGGAGAGAGAGCTAAAAATATTGAACTGCCTAAAAATGAGGGTTGGACCATTCACGAATAAGCCCCGCAAGCCCAAAGGGCTTAGGGACCTGCTCGAGCCCATATGAGTGCCAATGGCACTCGTGGGGTGCAAGAAGCGCAAGTTGGGCTTGTACTGGCCTGCACCAAAGCCACCTACGAGATGGGGTCGCGGGAAGTTCTGCGGGACTAGGTAGGCTCGCAAGAGCCTGCCTTGTGCAAGCCTTATCACCCGCGAGCTGGGCTCGCGAGAGAGCCCACAAGGCCCAACCTATAGGATAAGGCATGCTCATGAGAGCCTGCCTTGTACAGCAAGGACCCGGGGATTCATGCTTCAACTGGTAAGTGGTTAAATTATTATTAGGTCCTTTTAATAAGTGTTTATGACCTAGAATAATTTAAGACTAGCACTATTATCAATCATGCCATGCTTAGGAGATCCTTGAACTATAAAATTTTGAATTTCCGCTGCGCCTATTTTACATGTTAAAACCCTTAATCTAGACCAATGGTGATATCAGAGCTTGCCTAATACGATTATATGATTGACTAGAAATATGCTAGGTTTGATTTTCTATGAAATATTTTCGAATATGCTATGCCATGCCTAGGAATTTATATCTTGCAATAGAAAATGTTGTGATTTAATTTCGGGTGGGTTTTTGGAGTGGCCTAGCAGATACTCAAAGCTTTCCTCGTTGGGAGGTTTTGGTTGGTGGAGTTCGTGTGGATACTCATAGAGGCTATCCTACACTTGGAGGCTTGTGTAAGAAGGTTTTGCTAAAGCATGCTTCAACTGGTAAGTCTTCTAATTCTCTTTTAATTATTAAGTCCTTTTTTTAAGCGTTTTAATACTTAATAATTATTATGCTTAGGTTATTTTGCATGCTAGAATATTTTATACTTAGACTATAACTTAGAGTTATAACATGTTTAATATAAAATATATTTATGCTAGAATATAATTCAGAATTATGGTACGCCTAACCTATGCATGCTAATCTAAGTAGAGAATTAATTTAGTTAAGGCTTTAATTAATTTATATGCAACTTATAGGAGTGCTTAGGGACAAGGGACAAAATTTTGAATTTCCGTCGTGCCTGTTATGCATGTTCAAAGTGACTGTCAGTTCCCAACATTGCTCATGTGGACTATTTATAGAGGGCTTCTACTTTGGAGTCTGTGCAAGTAGCTGGGGGGTCTTTCTGCCGACTACGAGATTCATGCTTCAACTGGTAAGTGGTTAAATTATTATTAGGTCCTTTTAATAAGTGTTTATGACCTAGAATAATTTAAGACTAGTACTATTATCAATCATGCCATGCTTAGGAGATCCTTGAACTCTAGAATGAATTTTGAATTTTCGTTGCGCCTGTTTTACATGCTAAAACCCTTAATCTAGACCAATGGTGATATCAGAGCTTGCCTAATACGATTATATGATTGACTAGAAATATGCTAGGTTTGATTTTCTATGAAATATTTTCGAATATGCTATGCCATGCCTAGGAATTTATATCTTGCAATAGAAAATGTTGTGATAACTAGATTAAGTGTTGCTAAAACTTAGTCAGGGTAGTTATCTAAGAATTAACAATGTTTTACTTGAGATTGTAAATGCTTTAATTTTTGAATTAAGTGGAATAATTCTTAAATTAGAAAAGAACAAAATCTTTAATCTAAATAGTCTATAGTTAATTGAGTTAGAAGGGCCCATGTTTGTTCTAGCAAGGATTGGACATGGCTGCTCATTTAGTTCAAGGGGGTCTCTCCTACTTGGGAATTTGCATCGATTTCAGATTCTAATTACCAAGTGGACTGTTTTGAATTAGTTGATTTCTAGTATAATGAATTGGATTCATTATATGGTTTTACAATGAAAGTTTAAATTGTTAAATTAAAACTTATAAATATAGGTGCAAGAACTTATAATAATGAACACCCTTGTTTGTTTTGCATGCTATCTGGAGTCTTGGCATGATGAAATGATTATGAATTACCAGTTGAGCATGACTAATAGGTTGGACCTACTAATTCCTTATAGCTTGGAATTAGTTATAGTTTCATAATCATGTCCATGTATAAGTCCTAGATTAGGTGAGACCTGTTGCACCAATAAATCCCCATTAAATTATTAAGACAAAATTAACTTTCCTAAAAATCAAATATGTGATTCTAGGCTCTTTTATTGAATGAATTGCTTCATGCACCTCATGCTTTCTTCTTTAATATTGTTTGTTCATATGATTCAAATTAGGGTTAAGTCTTAACCGGACTGGGTTAGTTGTTTGTAATATCGGAGCTAATGCCAGGCTGGAGGCATCATTTGAGGAGTCATATAATTGATTATGCACGTCCATTGGTTGGAACTCAAATGGATTAGCAATTGCATTGGGTGAAAATGGACTAGATCCTCCTATAGTTGTTTAAGTTAGCTTGACTCATGATAGTGGGGGTTAGATTAAATGAGTTATAGATGCTACCTACTAAGGAAAATGGTTAGACCATGTTTCCTGACACACAATAGAAGGGGTTATTATGTTTTCGAATAAACCTTAATAAAATAGTAGGAAAATGTATTTAATTAAAAGACCTTAAATTAAATGCATGTACAAGAACTAAGTCTAAAGCAATAATTCTTTTCTTATATCTAGGTTAAATATGACTACAAACATAAACTTTCATGCTATTCTTGAGAACAAATTGGATGGTGCCAATTTTATTGATTGGTTTAGGACGGTGAGGATAGTCCTCAGAGGCAAAACATGGCTTATATTTTGGATGAGCCCCTTCCTGATGAACCTATTGCTGGCGATCATGAGGAACATGAGGCATGGAAGAAGCATAAGAACATGATGCTGGGATGAGCCCCTTCGTAAATCTGATACATGTTTAATGTTGGGAACCATGAATCCTTAGCTTAAAAAACAACATGAGAATATGGATCTCGATACCATGATTCTCTATCTTCAGGAACTCTTTTCTAAGCAAGAAAGGACTGAGAGATTTGAGACCTCGAGAATTTTGTTTGGAACTAAGATGCAGGCTAGTATTTCAGCTTCTCAGCATGTTTTAAAAGTTCTTGGATATGTCGAGAAGCTTGGTCAATTGGGATTTGTCATGGATCATGAGTTTAGCATAGATCTCATTTTGACTTCACTCACTGATATTTATTTACAGTTTGTGACTAATTATTACATGAATAAGATTGATACGACAATCCCAAAATTGATCAACATACTGAAAATAGTAGAACCTAAGATCAAGCAAGACTAGAAAAATCTACTGATGGTTGAGAAAACCAAACCTTCGAAGGGTAAGACCCAGAAAAAGAAGGGCTGAAGGCTAAGAAAAAGATCACTAAGAAGAAGAAAAATAAGAAAAAGAGTTGCAGATGTATGTTTCTAGTGTGGAAAATAAGGACACTGGAAAAGGGATTTCAAGGCACCTATCTTCGAGCATATGAAGAAGAGCCCTAAGAAGGGAACTAATACAGGTATGCTCATGATTGAAAATTTCACTATAGTTCCTTATGAGTCTACATGGGTATTAGATACTGGATGTGGGACTCATATCTGTACTTCTGTGCAGGGGTTGCGGAACTGTAGAAGGCTGGCTAAAGAAGAGTTGGACCTACGATTTAGAAATGGAGCATGAGTGTATCAGCTGTAGGAACATATAGTCTCACATTGCTAAGTGGCCTAGTTTTAGAATTAAATAAACGCTATTATATTTCGGTTGTCACTAAGAATATTATTTCTGTTGCATGTTTAGCAGTAGAAGGATTTAAAGTTTTATTTAATAATAAAGATTGTCAAATTCGCAAAAATAGTGTTCCTTTTGGCAATGGAATTTTGATTGAAGGCATATATGTTTTGAATACTAAAGCTGAAACTTTTAATATGAATGATGCTAAGAGATTGAAATTAGATAAGGACAAATCATCCTACTTATGGCATTGTCGTTTGGGCTATATAAATGAAACCCACTTAACTGAGTTACACAAAGGTGATGACTTGAGCCCAATAGACTGGGAGTCTTATGGGGCATGCAAACCTTGTTTATTAGGTAAAATGACAAAAAAACCCTTCAAAGGAAAAGGGCAACATGCCACAAGTACATTGGAAATAATACACTCAGATGTATATGGTCCAATAAATGCGCAAGTACATGGAGGATTCGTCTACTTCATATCTTTTATGGATGATTACTCACGATATGGGTATTTGTACCTTATGAGGCACAAATTTGTTAGTTTTGAAAGATTCAAAGAATATTTAAGCCAAGAGTTTCAAGATTATCTAAGGGATAATGGAATATTACCCCAATGGACCCCTCTATATACTCCTCAGCACAATGGTACATCTAAGAGGAGGAATAGAACTTTGTTAGACTTGGTTTGGTCCATGATGAGCCAAGCAAGTCTCAGCAAATCCTTTTGGGGATACGCACTTGAGAGCAGTTTATATACTAAACCGTGTGCCCTCAAAATTAGTTGATACAACACCATACGAAAGGTGGTATGATAAGAAACCCTCTCTTTCTCACCTGAGAGTATGGGGATGTCTTGCCTATGTTAAAAGGATAGTGTTAGATAAACTGGGAGCTAGAGCTGACAAATGTTTGTTCATAGGATATCCTAAAGAGACGATAGGGTATAACTTTTATGATCCTAAGGAACAAAAGGTGTTTGTTTCTAGGACTGCTCAGTTCCTTGAGAAGGAACACTTGCTTGCAAATGCTAGTGGAGATGACCTTGAACTTGAGGTTCAGGTAGGCGAACAAGATGATCAACTGATAATTCCTACGCCTGATACACAAGAGAATATGATTGAGGAACAACCTGTTACACAACAGCCATTGCGTAGATCTGATAGGGTTCCCAATGCTCCTAAAAGATACAGATTTTTCATCATGGATGATAAACAAATCTTTCTAATGGGGGGCAATGAACCTAAGACTTACAAGGAAGCAATGGAGAGCTCAGACTCGGATAAATGGTTAAAAGCCATGAAATCAGAAATGGATTCCATGTATGAAAACCAAGTATGGGAATTGGTCGATGCAATGGATGAGGTTAGACCCTTTCAAAAAGAAAACCGACATGGATGGTAATGTAATTACCTATAAGCCAAGGTTGGTAGCAAGAGGTTATAGTCAAAGAGATGGTATTGACTATGATAGGACCTTTTCACCAGTAGCCATACTTGAATCCATAAGGATACTCTTGGCCATTGCTACTCATTATGATTATGAGATCTGGCAGATGGATGTGAAAACCGCTTTCCTAAATGGAAACTTGGATCGGGATGTACATATAAGACAACCTGAGGGTTTTACATTTCAGAATGCCTCGAAGGTATGCAAACTGCAAAGATCCATTTATAGACTTAAGCAGGCATCCAGGAGTTGGAATATAAGGTTTGATGATACAATCAAAGAGTTAGATTTTATATCAAATGCTTATGAGCCTTGTGTGTACAAGAAGTTTAGTAGGAGTGCAGTCATTTTCCTTATCATATATGTTGATGACATACCACTAATAGGAAATGACATTTCTCTTCTTCAAATGGTTAAGTCATGGTTATCAAGAAAGTTCTCCATGAAGGACCTTGGAGAAGCAACATTTATACTAGGTATAAAGATCTACAGAGATAGATCCAATAGGCGGTTAGGTCTTTCACAAGATATATACATAGATAAGGTATTGACTAGGTTCAACCTTGAGCAATCAAGAAAGGGTTATCTTCCAATGTCTCATGGAATAAACCTTTCTAAATTTGAGTGTCCAAGGACACAAGAGGAGAGATTGCGCATGAGTAGAATAACCATGCATCAGTAATAGTATCTATCATGTACGCTATGGTATGTACAAGGCCAGATTTCTCACATGCATTGAGCATCATGAACAAATTTCAATCTGAACCAGGTGAGAAGCACTGGATGGCTATTAAGAAAATCCTTAAGTACTTAAGAAGGACTAAGGAAATGTTCTTGGTATATGAAGGAGGTGATCTCTCAGTAAAGGGATTCATTGATGCGAGTTTTTAATCTAACAAAGATGACTACAAGTCACAGTCAGGTTACATGTTTATGTTAAATGGAGGGGTGGTTGTTTGGAAAAGTTCTAAACAGGATACAACTGCCAATTTAACCACTAAATCTAAGTGTATTGCTACTCCGGAAGCAGCAAAACAAGCTGTCTGGATAACGAGATTTATTGGTGATCTCGGCATGGTATCTAACAATGAAGATCCAATACTATTATATTGTGATAACACTGGGACTATTGCTCAGGAAAAAGCACCACAGTCTCATCAGAGAAACGAACATATACACAGAAAATATCATATAGTTCAAGATATGATAAGGGATAAGGATATACAGATGGAATATGTACCTACAGATCAGAACCTAATGAGTGGTCTGACTAAGCATTGGATATAAATTAAGCATGACTAACATGTTAATAGTTATGGCTTACGGCACGTAGCTAATTGGCTCTAGTGCAAGTGGGAGATTTTTAGATATGATGTATGCCCTAGAGGCAATTAGGGCGATATATCTTAGTTAGTTTTATTTGTAAGAACAAAGTTATATTAATAAAGGCATTCTTTCGTTATATCAATGACTGTGAATATATATTATGACTGGTTTAGAATATATTCATTGATATATTTGCAAAAGTCCATGACATAATCATAGCACATATTGCAAGGGCATAGTGGAACTATGTTTGTAAGAACTGGTTCGTGTGCAATTATGATTTGTCTAAATATCCCTAGTCATAGTATCATCAAGACTGGACATTAATGAATACGGATAGACTATCATGTGTCGTCATACCTCTTGAATCTTATTCAGAGTAGCATATCTCTAGTACTAGAGGGTGGTACCTTGGGTTAACACATGAATGTATTCAGGGAAATACATTGGAGACCTCTATGAGACAACACTCGATAATCTATATTATGTATTGGTGTTTTATCGTCTCATTGCAATAGTAATACGAATATCCTTAGACGTGAGATACTAGTTACCTTATTCAGATGTTGCTATAATTTGGGTCATACCCAAGCATTCTATAGACTGGATGATACAGATGATTACGGGTATAGTTAATGTCTATCCGTTGGTAAAGTGAGTAGTCAAGATGGAATCTATCACTCGGTTGTAGCAATATAAGGGAGATATACCTTGGCCACTTGTTGGAAGTGACACGCTCGTAAACCTTTGATTAGAGTATGAGTTGATAGGATGAGATCCCAATTAACACATTAAAATGGTTGAGTGGTGTAATTTTGAAGCAAGACTAAATACTAGGGTAGCTATTATAGCTACAAGTGGACTAACACTTAAACCAAGTCCTAGAAACCAGATGGTACTTAACAGTTGATAGAATGAGTTAATTGTATTGATACTATTGCAGAACCAAGATTAAGTCACAATGCACATGACGTTCTGAATATTGAGGGGTCATATGCCCTATGCAAGAGAGCCACTATGACCGATCAAATTAATCGGAGTCCACAATGGTCTAGAGCTCCGAGCCAGTCAATTCCTAAAAGGAATTGAGCTACGTTAAACCTTTGACGGCTCGATATTACGGGATCCTATAAGGTCACACACTTTGAGTTATGACCGAGCCATATAAAGAACCGTTAGACTAGGTCTAATCTAAACGAGCAAAGATATATGGTTAGACCAATATTCATTGGTTGGACCAATGAACATGTTAAATAATAAGGAGGATAAAATTAATAAAGGGAAAAATGGAGCTGCATATTAACGAGATCTATTAATAAATGTGCATGAGTGGGCCTATAAATGTACTGTGGGACAATATATATATATAGGGCCTGCGCACGGGCCACACGGTTACATTGTTTGGAATAGTGTTGCGCGTGGCCCATAGGGCACACGAAAGCGGGCTGCTGGAAGCAGCCCGCGCTGCGCGCTGCACAAGCCCAAAGGGTTCCGTAGGCGCGCAGACTTTATGGGCCTGCGCAGCATGTAGTGCAATCCATAGTGGGTTGCGCTACACGGGGGCCTGCGCACCATGTGCAGGCCTACACGCATGGCGCAAGCCCACAAGGGACTGTTGGTCTCCCAGTCCAACTAGGAGCTTGCTCGCTAAGCAAGCTCTAGTGGTTAAGTTGTTACCCAACTCTATTAGGTTATTAAATTAACCTTTTTGCCCTTTTTATTTTAATTTTGATTGGTTGAGGTTAGGGACTTTATTGTCTTTTGATTATTTCCTAACCACTATAAATAGAAGCCTCCTCCTTCATTATTTTTCATCCTTAATTTTCATACTCCTCTTGCTCTCTTATTCTCTTAATTGTTATATTTCTCATGAGTAATCCGTCGAAAGATGTATTTACTTTGAATAGAAAATTACGGGAGTTTCTTTTAGAATAAATTAGTAGGGAAGATCTAGCTGTCTTCCGCATATTTATCAGTACTCCCTTTCTAGAAGGTTTGGGTCGATGGTGCTCGTGTGGACTATTTATAAAGGTCTTCTACTTTGGAGTCATTGCATGTAGCTGAAGGGTCTTTCTGCCAACTACGGGATTCACGCTTCAACTGGTAAGTAGTTAAATTATTATTAGGTCCTTTTAATAAGTGTTTATGACCTAGAATAATCTAAGACTAGTACTATTGTCAATCATGTCATGCTTAGGAGATCCTTGAACTCTAGATTAAATTTTGAATTTCCGTTGCGCCTGTTTTACATGCTAAAACCCTTAATCTAGACCAACAGAACTGTGGTTAGGCTAGCCATGACATATGAGAGTGAATGTTGGGCTATTAAGACACAATATATTTAAAGGATGAATGTGGCAGAAATGAGGATGCTTAGGTGGATGAGTGGGCATACAAGGATGGATCGAATTAGAAATGAGTGCATCCACCAAAAAACCGGGGTGACACATATTAAAGATAAACTGAGAGAAGGACAACTAAGATGGTATTGACATGTTCTACGTATATCAATAGATGCTCCAGTTAGAAAATGTGAGAACTTAAGGACATAGAGTAAGGGTAGAGGGAGAGGTAGACATAAGATTACTTGGAGAGAAACTATTTCTAAAGATACGCGTTTGCTAGGTATGGATGAAATTTTTGCTTTCAATAGAGCTTCATGGCGTCGGAAGATCCATATAGCCGACTCCACCTAACGTGGCATTTAAGTCTTAGTTTGTTGGTTGGTTTGTATAACAAAAAATAATTATATTTATAATGTGTTAAAAACAACAAATAAAATTATAATATATTGCAACATATTAAATTTAACACCTATACTTTTTGAAATAAATTTAAATAAAGTATTTGAAATGTGTTATATTGAAATTATATATAATAAATTCACAATTACGTATGTATACCATTGAGGCATGTGCGATCTAAACTTGGGTTTTAATATTGGGCAAATATCATTTCCCTCTCAAACTTCGCACGAAAAGTCGAATGTCACACTAAATTTTCAAAAGTTTCAATTAGTCCATTGAATTGGTAAAAAGTGCACTAGTTTGCCATCCATCTGCAACATGTCAGCTTCTGATTATAGAAAGAAAAATTAGAAAAATGACATCTTTGGAAAATCAAACCAACTGCTAACACCTTGAATTGAGGAGACAAACTGTTGTACTTTTATTAAGTTCAATGGGCTAGCTGAAATTTTAAAAGTTCAGTGTGTCATCCAATGTTATCGAAACTGAATCGGATATCGAACCGATAAAGTTAGTGGTTCACGGTTTTGCTGGTTCAACCAAATTGAACTGTAGTTCAACCGTTTATTTGAATTTTTTAAAAATAAAAAATATATTTATCCAATATATATATAAATTTTTATGAAATAAAATAAATTGGTAAATGATAATAATAATAATAATAATAGTAATATTTAATGAAAGTAAATATGATATAATAAATCAAAACCATTAAATATTATGTTGGAAATAACAGGTCTGCCCGTGAGCGGGTCAATCGGGTCAAAGGATTCGATCTAATTGGTCAACTGGGCTCAATTGGAAACTAATTAAGGGACTTAATTGAATTATTTTATAACCTAATTGAAATAAGTTTCTCCATAAGTGCCTAATGGGCATTTTTCCGTTTTCTATCTCTATAAATAGACGTTCGTAGGAACGTTTTTATATTGATGGAAAATTCATTTTCTCTCTATAATTTCTCTCCCGGGTTTCTTCCTACGACGGAGAAATCCCGCACAATCAATCGTTATTGATCTTCTATTGCAGCAGAAGTTGTGAACAATGACTTAATCCTGACATACCGTGGGTTAGTCAACGACTTAGCATACATACTGTTTCAATGCGGCGTTCTTCGATCTCGGGCACGGAAAAGGTAAGTATTCGAATCCATTTCTTTCCGGTTTCGTCATTGCTATCAAAGCAGGTGTTTTTTGTAATGATTTTCAGTGTTTATATCTGAATATTTGTTCCCTTATTCTGTAATTCTGAAAATTTTATTTCGGAATGAGTTTCCGTAGATTTTTCGTTGAATTTATGGTTAAAGTGTGTAAAATGGTGGGAAAATCGTGTTTTTGGAAAGTTTTGACCATAATTTCGTATTATGGTCATGGAAGTGATGAATTTCTGACATTTTAGTGTTATCAATCGCGAAAGATTTTGAATATGTTCGAAATTCTCCGATGTTACTTTGAATTCATCGAAAAAAGTCTCGATTTTTGTGTCATTTTGTGCAAACGACATATTTCTGTTCATTTATCATAATAGCGCCATTGGACTCAGGAAGTTGAAAAGCCTTAGGAGGTGTCTGGTTAGAGGCCGAAATTGTTTTTGGGACATTTTAAAAGTTGGAAGTCGATTTTCTGCATTCTGCAAGGGATCTGTGGCCGTTGCAGATTCCGTCGCAAAATGAAAAGCCAGATCAATTCGTTTTTGTGACTGTTGCGACGGTTCATGGACTGTGGTGACGGTTTGTGAAGCAGTTTTGGCAACACTTTAAAATAACGTTGCCATAATTAAAAAAACAAGAGGACATATTTAAAAGTGATCTATTGCGACGCTTATCGAAACTGTCGCCAGAAGTTTTTTTTTCCCTTAACTTTCTCCACGTGGCACCTTTTGGTGTTGACTGTGGTCAATGCCATGTGGCATCTGATGTGGCATTGGTTTAACCTTTGGGATTGACTGGTCAATGGTTGACTGCCACGTGTCAGTCAAAAGTGAAAGCGTGCGTCCCTAATGGTTCAATATGTGTTTTTGCGATTTAAGGCCCTAAACAATGTTGTTATGCTCCAAAATTTTTCCTACCCCATCATTTTCATATTTTTCAGATTTAATGGTAATTTTTCCAGAATTTTTTGAGGTCCATTAAAATGAGTTTTTGATTTATTTTGTGTAAATAAATTCATAAAAATTATAGAAAATAGTTTCTGAATTTTATAAAAATTTCTAATATGTTAGAAATTGTTTTTAAGACCTAATGGTGAATCTTTCTGATTTTTTTTCATTTTTTGATTAATTTAAAAAATTAAATTCACATGATTATGTACAAGTTATATATATTTATTGTATTTGAAAAATACCATTAAATTTACTAAGTTAATTGTTACCATATATTTACTATGATTATACTTTAATTGTATAATTTAAGAAATATATTTTGGTAATATATATGTGAGTTACTAATTATCTTTGTGATAATTCATTTGAAAATTATATTTTTGTGATATAGATTTAATATTAAATATATTTTAGTTATATATTTAATATAGTCAACTATTTATAAACAATTAACTTATATTATATCTATAATATAAATATATATTTTTGTAATATATTTTGGGTTAATTATTTGTGTGATAGTTGTATAATTTATATCTATGTAATATAAATCTATAAAGAATATGTTTTTGTAATATATTTAGGTTAATAATTTGTGCAATTATTGACATTGACTTAATACATATGTTGTAGATGGTCAACAATGATGCAAACTCCACGTTATCAAGAAGACCTTTTCAATGTACAAGGGTCAGGATACGATAAAAAGTTTGAGAAAAATAGGTTCTCCATAATGTAGTTGTACATTAAATATTGATACTTTGTGGATCAAGTATTTATATTGCATGTAGAAATGCAATAAGTGTGTATTAATTGCTTTATTGGAAAGCATTTTAGATTGTATAAATACGTCTTCAAGTTACAAAAGCTCATATAACTTATTATTCAATTTGTTTGAATTGTTATCTGACAATTATTGAGGAACAATTAGGTTTTTAATATAATATTTGATTAATTACCACCTTGTTCGATCAAAGGAATGAGCATCGACCTATTGAGCTGGTCTAGAGTAATTCAAAAGGAGTAATGTCATTGGGAATTATATTTATTTTTGGATTTGAGATACTCAGCATCCGTCTCACGTCTAAAAAGGCGTATAAGTATATTTACACACGTAGAGTACATTATATGGTGGTTAACAGTATAAGACTGTTATTTGTTTAGCATCATTTTTGTGTTTGTTTGTTGTATTTATTTGGATAAAAAGTTTATTGCATGTTATTTATTGAATAGTTTTGGGATATGTTTTATTCTGAAAACTATGTGATTCATGGTTTATTTAATTATTATTTATTTATATTCTATATATTTGTTTAAAGAAATTTCAAATAACATAATTTATTTAAGCCACAATAAAACTCTTAGGATTAAAGTGCCCTATTTGAAATCCTAAATAGTTTCAATAATAATGGACAGTAAATTTTTTTAAATACATTACCTTAAATGCCATTAGCTAAACGAACTAATTTATGACAATAGGTTCAAAGTGCATTTAAAGGCTATTCCTTATAGTTAAAGAGAGCTATAATAAACAATCAAACACATATAATTATTATTACATGGCGGAATGAACTGAGCAAATATGAGTGTTATCACTTGGTTGATGATTGGGTATACGTACTTCTTTCAAAACTAAGGTTAATACTTATATTTCTCGGATAGTTTATTCTTAAGTAAATAGTAATTAACACACAATTGCTCATAATAACTGACCTAAATACTTAAATTCGTGTTTAGTCTCACCATTATGGATAAATAAGATCAGTAATGGTTACCACTTCAAAAGTAATTGTAGCAGAATTAAAAACTTAACAGTAATTATCAGCCAATCTGGAATTTATAAATTGGGTTTGTGCGCATGAACACAATCGTCTTATCCTTTGGGAACTATTGTGTATGAGTTCAAAGAAAGCAGCACAAACAAACTCCTGAATGACAAGAATATGTTTCTTATGGGGAGGAAGAATTCATTGACCCGAATAATTTTTCTAAGTGCTATTAATGATTATATTGCTAAGGGATTACATGTATGTGAGACATGTGTTTTTTGATTACCAATATGAAAAAAGTTCTAATTGGTGGTTTTTTTTTTGCTTCGAGTGGGAGCATATAGATTGCATCTAACTCATTTTTTTATAGATTAGCTTCTTTTGACGATGTCACCAGCTCTTTGGATCTGGAAGAATGTTGTCCTCTGCCAGCTAAATTTTGTCTTAAATGCATTTGGCATATAGACAACTTAAAAAGGAAGTGTCCTGAGGACTTTTGGTTTGAAACAACCTACACCTTATACTAAATCACCAAAATCGTAATCACAACATATAATTTTTTTGTACTTATACTTCATTTATATATATAATCACTTGTAACATTATATCTTTTCACGAAACAATCTTATACAAAGCAAAATCAAACCCGGCCACCTTCTATTCTATATGCTTGTTTTGTGAGGAGAGGGAGTGAGATGGAACACAGTTAACTAATCTTTCGTCCATGATATCTAAAGATAATGAGCTTCTAGTACAAACTTTATCAGCTCTGAACAATTTAGCGCTTTATATAAGGTGCAACTCAGTGAATATAAGCAATCTATGAATTTAGCAAATCACATATTTACACACATTAACTAATTCAATATACAGTCACACTTATATGAGAATGAATGAACCGATTAATTTAATTGTTGTGACATTTTCAGCCAAACTATTGCCCCGGGATACATGTAACATTTGTAGCAATTGTCAATTAATTTGCTGGCCAGTTATGTAACAATTGGTTAACCTTTCGGCCCATTTGTCAGATATTGCAATTAGTTGACCATATAGGTCCAGATGAACAGAACATGTATTGCAATGTTTGATCGGCTATGTCACAACTTCTCTTATACTTTTCATATATTCAACATACGTATATCATATAATTTTGGCTTTATCAAATACAATTCTCATTATAAACTTATATGCCCATGATTCACTTAACAATTCAAATCAAGTTTATATTCACATAACAATACAATTCATTTCACACTCAAATAATGTCAATCAAGTTCCACTCACATATATAGTCATATATCAACACAAATCACAATCACAAATTCATTTCATGTTTATACTAACTTATACTTATCCAATAATTCACATTAACCCTTCACAAATATTTACGTGTTCCCACAATTCACATATCAATACCATCTCAATGCAACTTACATTTCATATCAAATATAACCATACAACACATGTAATACTATTCAAATACAATTTTAAATCAAAATAATCATATCACTCAATTCACATTAAGGCAATTCACATAAAACATATCAAATTTAACCACACATCAATACAATTCATATCACATTCACATATTCATACAATTAACACATCAACACATTTCACCCATATATTCATATCATGTTTATACTCACAGATTGTCCGAGCTAATTCTCTCGGAAACAACTTGGACATTCCTTTGGAATCCCTTCACGGTTTTGAGCTCCTATAACATAAATTCATGTCAAATATAAACATACATATACATCTTATTTCTTTTTTGTATATATATAGAGATTAACATAAACTAGAATTTCTATCTATATGACCTTACTGACTGTAACAATTGATATCTATCGATTCATTCAACCAAAATTTTACTATTAACACATAACTTCATAATATATCAAAATTTCATAATTTTTTTTATTACTTTTCTATTTGTTATGAATTTTGTATTTTAAACTCTAAATCTGTCATGTTTTGCCTGCACTTAGAACTAGTGTTCTTATGACCTCACTTCACTTCAAAATTCTTAACTTTCAACTCACTTACTCAAATACGCTGATTCTTATTTTGTTCAATTCCTAATACACAATTCCATGACATGCTAAAACCTCAAAATTTTCAAAGTCTTATACGATTTATAGTGAATTTTCCTTCAACGCCCTGTTTCAACCCATTCTACCTAGACAGCATCTTAATGAAATGATCATAACTTTCTATAAACAACATGAATCGACCTGATTCTTTTTCCTACCTAAACTATACACATAAGGGAATAACATATCAAAAATTCAGAATTTTCTAAGCAGTATAACAATCCCAGATTAATTTCAAAACTCACCTTATCTCTTTGATCATCCAATTCTGGATACTTCATCTTATAAAAATCATAGCTATTGATCTACTCATCTAAAAATCCCCAAATTTTACAAAAACAATCTAGAGATGTGGAGAATCAATTAGTGTTTTATTTATAACCTCAAATTCTATCTCCAATATCTCAAAAATTATATTACAAAATCATATACATACATGATTCTTCCTCTCTCTTTGTTCTTCTTCTTCTTCTCTTCTACTCCTATCCTTTCATATTCTGAGTTTTTCTTTCTTTTATGATTGATTTCAGATACTTATCACTTTCACAATTATCTATAGGCTAAAATGACCATTTTGCCCTTCTTTTTCATTATATAATACTTACACTTATACTATACTATACTTATACCAATAATAAACAACTCAAGTACTAATTTAATTACCAACTATAATTTCTACTTTTATCTTCACAAAATTTCAAATCCCTTTTATATATTTAAGTTTATATATATGTATATATCTAATATAACCAAATATACCAAAATTAATATATTTATTATATATTTGTACTTCATCTAATAATTTCTAATATATATGCATAAATGACTAAAATGATGTGTGAAATGGGATGTTACAATTCTCCCTTCCTTAAAGAATTTTGTCCTTAAAATTAAATACTTGTATCTGAAAAATATGAATAGTCCTTTCTCATCTGTTCTTCTGTTTCTTAAGTAGCTTCTTCCACTAAATGACTTCTCCAAAGTACTTTGACAAATAGTATTTCTTTGTTTTCTAGTTGTATGGTCTTATATCCTATAATCTCTATTGGCTCCTCTAGATAACTTAAATTATGTACAATTTCTAATTCTTGATCCTCGAGTACATGTTTGGGGTCTTATCGATACTTCCTTAACATGCTAACATAAAAAATATTGTGCATTTCAGCTAATTCTTAAGGTAACATCGATCTATAAACAAATAAACTAACTTTCTCAAGAATTTCATAAGGTCCTATATACTGTGTACTTAGCTTTGCCTTCTTTATGAATCTCAATATGTCTTTCCAAGGTGATAATTATACTTAATCCCATAGTGGATTTTTTCATTTCTTTCAAAACTATACTTAATCCAGATTCATATTCTTCATTACCTTACTGACTTTGAAAATTCATATCGCTTACAATACAAAACCAAATGATTTTGTTGTTATCTTTTTTTCTTTGCAACACACATGACTATAACATACTTAAATTTCGTAACCATCTGATTAGCATACAATTTGTACTGAATTTTTCTTTCACTTCCTAAATCTGTCCCATTTCACATGTACAGCGCCTAGTAAAATGACTACAACTTTTTCTATATAACCTTAAATGACCTAAATACAATTCTCTTTCATAATTTGAACCATAATTCTATCTCTAATATTAAGAAAATTGTATAACAAGTTCATCCACTTACTTGATTCCCTTTACTTCCCTATCTCTTCTTTTGCTATTCTTGCTCCTCCAATACGTTTTCTAAATCTTCTAAAGGTTTTGTAGAGTTTAATATCAGGTTTTCCATCTATCTTATCTCTCAAATTAATCTTATAAAATACCTTGGCTCCTTGAAATTGATCAAATAAATCACTAATGCGAGGTAAAGAATATTTGTTTTTCATAGTGCCTCAATTCAACTTCCTATAATTAAAGTGTAGTACTATCCTTCTTGTTGATAAATAATACTGAAGCACCTCAAGGAGACACACTGGTTCTTATAAAACCCTTATTGCAAGAATCAGACAAGTAGGCACTACCTTACATTCACCTTGAAAAATAACTCGTGGCTGACTTAACGACTCTAAATTAACGTATTTGGTAAAACAATTGGTAATGACACGTTGCTTCATCAACCAATTCAAACCCAATATCACATAAAAGTCTTTAGTATTTCATCTAATTAGATTAGCAACTAACACTGCTTTATCAATTAGAGTGAACAGTTTCGTACACTTGATTTATAAAAATCAATTCACTTAAAAGAATTCCTTTGAATCATATTGTATCATTCTTCTTCTATTCATCAAGTACCATATCACTTTGAGCAAATGGTGGAGGCCCTTGTATCACAAAGCCTCTTGACATACATTTGATGCACGTGAATGTACATATGATCCTATAAGTGGCATTTTGGCTGTTCCTCTCTCCTCAGGTTAACATTTTCATCAGCCATATATAAAGGTGATATCATGCATTATCCTAACATGTATTAACTTTTATGTGTGTATGCATATGATGCCCCTGTGATCATATCCCCGCTTTGATACCAACTGAAACAACCTATACCTTATACTAAATCACCAAAATCGTAATCACAACATATAATTTTTTTTATACTTAGACTTCATTTATATATATAATCACTTGCAACATTATATCTTTTTACAAAACAATCTTATACAAAGCAAAATCAAACCCCGACCACCTTCTATTCTATATGCTTGTTTTGTGAAGAGAGGGAGTGAGATGGAACACAGCCAACCAATCTTTCGTTCATGATATCTACAAGTAATGAGCTTCTAGTACAAACTTTATCAGCTCTGAAAAATTTAGCGCTTTATATGAGGCGCAACTCAGTGAATATTAACAATCTATGAATTTAGCAAATCACATATTTACACACATTAACAAATTCAATATACAGTCACACTTATATGAGAATGAATGAACCGATTATTTAATTGTTGTGACATTTCCAGCCAAACTATTGCCCCGGGATACATAACATTTATAGCAATTGTCAATTGATTTGCTGGCCAGCTATGTAACAAGTGGTTGACCTTTCGGTCTAGATAAACAATTGGTTGACCTTTCGGTCCATTTGTCAGATATTGCAATTGGTTTACCATATAGGTCCAGATGAACAGAACATGTATTGCAATGTTTGATCAGCTATGTCACAATGTCTCTTATTATATATTCAACATACATATATCATATAATTTTGGCTTTATCAAATACAATTCTCATTATAAACTTATATGCCCATAATTCACTTAACAATTCAAATCAAGTTTATATTCACATAATAATACAATTCATTTCACACTTAAATAATGTCAATCAAGTTCCACTCACATATATAGTCACATATCAACACAAATCACAATTACAAATTCATTTCATGTTTATACTAACTTATACTTATCCAATAATTCACATTAACCCTTCACAAATATTTACTTGTCGCCATAATTCACATATCAATACCATCTCAACGCAACTTACATTTTATATCAAATATAACCACACAACACATGTAACACTATTCAAATATAATTTCAAATCAAAATAATTATATCACTCGATTCTCATTAAGACAATTCACACAAAACATATCAAATTTAACCACACATCAATACAATTCATATCACATTCATATTCATACAATTAACACATCAACACATTTCACCCATATATTCATATCATGTTTATACTCACAGATTGTCCGAGCTAATTCTCTCGGAAACAACTTGGACATTCCTTTGGAATCCCTTCATGGTTTTGAGCTCCTATAACATAAATTCATGTCAAATATAAACATACATATACATCTTATTTCTTTTTTGTATATATATAAAGATTAACATAAACTAGAATTTCTATCTATATGACCTTACTGACTTTAACAATTGATATCTATCGATTCATTCAACCAAATAACCTTATTCCAGTTTCATTTTACTCTTAACACAACTTCATAACATATCAAAATTTTATAATTTTCTGATTACTTTTCTATTTGTTATGAATTTTGTATTTTAAACTCTAAATCTGTCATGTTTTGCCTGCACTTAGAACTAATGTTCTTATGACCTCACTTCACTTCAAAATTCATAACTTTCAACTCACTCAAATATGATGATTCTTCTTTGTTCAATTTCTAATGTACAATTCCATGACATACTAAAACCTCAAAATTTTCAAAGCCTTATACGATTTATAGTGAATTTCCTTCAACGTCTTGTTTCAACCCGTTCTACCTGGACAGCATCTTAGTAAAACGACCATAACTTTCTATAAACAACATGAATCGACCTGATTATTTTTCCTACTTAAACTATACACATAAAGGAATAACATATCAAAAATTTAGAACTTTCTAAGAATTATAACAATCCCAGATTAATTTTAAAACTCACCTCATCTCTTTGATCATCCAATTCTGGATACTTCATCTTATAAAAATCATAGCTATTGATCTACTCATCTAAAAATCCCCAAATTTTATAGAAGCAATCTAGAGATGTAGAGAATCAATTTGTATTTTATTTATAACCTCAAATTCTATCTCTAACATCTCAAAAATCATATACATACCTGATTCTTCCTCTCTCTTTGTTCTTCTTCTTCTCTTCTACTCCTACCCTTTCATATTCTGAGTTTTTCTTTCTTTTATGATTGATTTCAGATAGTTATCACTTTCACAATTATCTATAGGCTAAAATGACCATTTTGCCCTTCTTTTTCATTATATAATACTTACACTTATACTATACTATACTTATACCAATAATAAACAATTCAAGTACTAATTTAATTACCAACTATAATTTCTACTTTTATTTTCACAAAATTTCAAATCCCTTTTATATATTTAAGTGTATATATATGTATATATCTAATATATTTTAAACCAAATATACCAAAATTAATATATTTATTATATATTTATGCTTCATCTAATAATTTCTAATATATATGCATAAATGACTAAAATGATGTGTGAAATGGGATGTTACATGGTTGGTGTGAAGCATCTATGTAAAGCTAAAAGAAAAAGGAAAATGGGTCTTAACTATACGAACATAAATTAAGAGGTCCAAAGGATAGACAGTCAACATCACAGAGATGATTTACTAAAATTGCCACAATAAAAGGAACTATGTTATGGTGCATGGAGATAGGTTTAGGGTTTGGGAATTCTCTACTCAACTGAGTCAGAGATAGTTGTATATATAGTAAAGAGAGATTTACACAATTACAATTATAGTCCTATATACATATGTAAATTACAATAACATATAGTATATCTAACATCCCCCCGCAAGTTGAGGCGGGTTAGAAACCACGGCCAACTTGTCACGTAACTTGGCAAACCGTGAATGGGAAAATGGTTTGGTAAAAATATCGGCAACTTGGTCATCAGTAGAGATGTAGCGGACATGAAGTTGTTTATTTAACACACGTTCCTGAACAAAATGAAAGTCCAATTCAAGGTGTTTAGTCCGGTTGTGAAACACTGGATTCGCGGTAAGATACGTAGCGCTAAGATTATCACACCATAACGTAGGAGTAGCAGTCAATGGGAAATTAACATCATGTAACAACATCCCAAGCCAGGATAATTCAGAAGTGGATGCTGCCAAAGCCCTATATTCCGCTTCGGTTGACGAACGTGAGACAGTCTTTTATTTACGGGCTGCCCAAGAGATGAGATTCGTGCCATGATATATTGCAAAACCTGTTATAGAGCGTCTGTCATCTGGGTGACCAGCCCAATCAGAGTCCGAAAAGGCTTGTAACGTGGTGGAACATTGAGGAGTGTAACACAATCCGTGGGTTGGGGTGGACTGAATATAGCGAAGGATTCGCTTGAGCGCCTGCCAATGGGCTTCGGTCGGACAATGCATAAATTAAGCGACCTTATGAACTGAGAAGGCTAAGTCCGGCCTGGTTATGGTAAGGTATTGCAGCCCCCCATCCAAGCTGCGATACAAAGTGACATCGGCAAACAAGGGACTGCCGTTAGCCTGGAGTCGCGTGGCAGGGCTAGCTGGAGTGGAGACTCCTTTTGATTCTGTCATGTTGGCCCGTTTGAGTATATACTATTCATATTTATGTTGATTAAGAAACAATTGCCCCTTGCTATGGATCAGTTCAATACCGAGAAAATATTTGGCTGAGCCCAAGTTCATTATCGCAAACCGTGACTGAAGGAAGCTCATCAGCTGTGTTTCGGCACTAGTATTATTGCTCAAGACTAAAATATCGTCAACATAGATAAGGCAGAATAAAATTGTGGATCCTTTGCACCAATGATACAAGGAGACATCAGCTTTAGAAGCTGAAAAACCGAATTCAAGGAGAACCGTAGTGAGGCGACGATGCCACATTCTTGGCGATTGTTTAAGACCATAAATTGACTTCCTAAGGCAGCACACAAAGGATGGGCGATCCATATCAATAAAGCCGGTTGGCTAGGTCATAAATACCGATTCATCTAGGTTGCCATGTAAAAAGGCATTCGAGATGTCCAAATGGGATAAAGACCAACTATAGGAGACTGCGAGTGATATGAGAAGCCGAATGGTTGCTGGTTTTACCACTGGACTGAAAGTGTCATGATAATCCAAGCCGGGTCGTTGGTGAAAGCCCTTTGCAACTAACCGAGCTTTGTATCATTCTATACTACCATCCGAGTTCAATTTGGTTTTGTAAACCCATTTGCATCCCACAACATTTGCTGCTTGAGATCGTGGTACCAATTCCCAAGTCCCATTTGCAATTAGAGCATTGCATTCTTCTACCATCGCTTGTTTCCAACAACTATACTTCGATGCCTCAATGTAACAAGATGGGGTCGACGGAACTAACATGGCATTGTATGATTTAGGTTTTGATTTGGGTAAGGTGCCTGAGGATTGTCTCATTTGCATGGTTTTGGGTGGAGGGGGCGGTTTCGGAGGTCAAGGATTTTTTTGGGGTTGGCGCGGTTTATATTGAGAGAGGTCAACACTTAAAGAAATGGCTGGGTCTGTTACTGAATGGGATTGAGGGAGTGGAATGGATGAGGCAGTAGGCTGATCTGCGGTAGATGTTGGGATGGGTAGCGAAGGGGTTGGGACGGGCAGCGAAGGGGGTGGAGTTCGGGTAGGCAAAGAGAGGGGCTGGGTATCAGTTATGGGGATAGATGCTGGGCAAATAGGGGCTGTCACGGGCTGTATGATCATTGTAGGTAGATTGGCCATAGGTACAGGGGACAGAGGAGCAACTACAGCACTGAGATCAGTAAATGGGAACACCTGTTCATCAAAGACAACATGACGTGAGACAAAGAACTTGGAGGTGATAGGATCATAGCAACGATAACCTTTTTAGTTTTTGCTATATCCCAAAAAAATACACTTACGGGATCGATAATTCAGCTTGTGCGTATTGTAAGGATGCAACCATGGGTAACAGAGACAACCAAAAACTCGAAGAGATGCATAATCGAGTTTGGAATGAAACAATTTATAAAAGGGTGACAAATTCGAAAACGAGGGGATAGGCATCCGATTTATTAAATAAGTGGCAGTGTCAAAGGCATATGTCCAGAATTTCATTGGTAAATTAGCATGGTGTAATAATGCCAAACCTGTTTCGACAATATGATGATGGTTGCGTTCAGCTGAACCATTTTATTCCGGTGTATGTGGACATGTCATGCGGTGATGAATACCATTGTCTGAAAAATATTTACGCATAGCAATGTATTCACTACCACCGTCAGATTGGAAAATTTTGATGGGACGGCCAAAGAATTTCTCAACAACAGAACGAAACTTAATGAAAGTGCTCAGAACTTCGGATTTGTAATGCAAAAAATAAATCCAACTGTATTTACTATAGGCATCATAAAACAATAAGTAATAGGAAAAACCATCGAACGATTCAACTGAAGCGGGTCCCCATAAATCCGAACAAATAGGTGCAGACACTACCGACTATGACAAGGAAAAAGATAACTTATGACTCTTACTAACCGCACAACTTGAATAAATGGAGTTTAAGGCTCCTTTATTAGACACAAACTGAATCTGCTGACTACATAAAATATGACTAACTACGGGAGAGGACGGGTGACCGAGACGATCATGCCAAGTAGACAAGGAGCTGAGATAACAACGAGCTGGGAGACTAGCATCCGATGGAAGAGCATAAAGACCGTTCTTATTCAGGCCTCTGAGAATCACCTGTTTGGAATTGAGGTCCTTCACAACAAAATATTTATCAAAAAACTCAACAGAAACATCATTAGAATTGGTTAGAGCACTAATAGAAATCAGATTTGAATTGGAATCAGGAACATGCAAAACATTGGCTAGTTTTAATGATGTAGGTGAAGCAGGAATAACAGACGAACCAATGTGTTTAATAGGAAGGGAAGAGCCGTTACCTAAAGTGACCTCTTCTGGACCAGAATATTCAGAATGGAGACTGAGGGTTCCCAAGTCCGATGCGAGATGGTGAGTTGCTCCACTGTCCATAACCTAAGGGGCATCGGTTTTATTAATTGATGTGTAATGAGCTGCAGGTAAAGGGTTTCGGTACGGGGAGGACCTCGGTGTGGGACATTATCTTGCCATATGTCCGTGACCCTGACAATTGTGACATCGGAAGCTCAAAATATCAAGAGGTGCCTGTAAGGATTGGCGACTAGGCCGAGGACCAGTAGTGTGCGGCTGTCCAGCATGTTGGAAGGGCTGTCGACAAGGGAAAGTCAGGTCAAAGGGCTGTTGACGAGGCTGTCCTCGACCACGACCTCAGCCTCGGCTGTTTCCAGGATTAGATTTCATAGTGTGGTGAGCTGTTGGGCTATTTACATCATCAGAAATAGATTTCTCACGTTGTATATGTCACTCTTCGGTTAAGAGGGTGCCAAGGAGATCATCAAAACCGATTGTTCGCGATGCAAGCGAACTACAAACAGTATGCAGAGGGCCCCGTAATCCATCAAGCAGAATATCAACAAGATCATTTTCGGGAACAGGACTTTGGAGCGATGCTAGTTTATCCCCTAGGGATTTTCCATGATGCATATATTCCGTAACAGTTTCTGTACGGGATTGCACAATCGTGCTCAGCTGATGCTTCAGTTCTCGCGATTGTGCCGTTGATCCGGCAGTATAAGAGGACTCCAGTTTTACCCAAACCTCACAGGCTGTTTTAGCCCCAATAACTTGTGGCAATAAGGAAGGAGAAATTAAGTTAAATATCCATGACATAACCTGTTTATCTTGCTTGAACCAGGCGGCATATGCGGGATTAGGTGTATTTGGGGCAGTCATCACTTCAGGGGCTGGTTCGGTGCCTTCAATGTGAGAATCCAAACCACAACCGGCAATCATGGTCCCGATTAGGGTTTTCCATAACACAAAATTTGATGAATCCAATTTAATTAGAAGTTGATGTGAGTATGAGGGAATGGTGGAGGAATCAGCATGAGTGGCAGAAGCAATAACATTGGAGATTGCATTTGATTGGGTTCCTTGAGTGGCCATGGCAGAAAAAATCAATGAAGGAGGGAGAGGCTGCTGTTTGGGAAACGAAGAAGGGGACGACTGCCAAGCCTAGAGGCGTCTGATACCAAGATAGGTTTAGGGTTTGGGAATTCTCTACTCAACTGAGTCAGAGATAGTTGTATATATAGTAAAGAGGGATTTACACAATTACAATTACAGTCCTATATACATATGTAAATTACAATAACATATAGTATATCTAACACATGGAACCTAGACTGGTATAAGTATTAAATTCTAATATGAATTATACTTTCGTATCAAGCTCTATATTGCTAATGGAATCTTATTCCTTGGGAATTGATTCACGTGCAACATGTAATATGAGAAAGGACCGAAGTATCTTTGTAAACTTTCGACAATTATCATGAGAGATATAAGTATCTATATAGAAAACAACCATCGGGTTGGAGTTTTGTGGATTGACACATGTAGATTAGATTTGCAACAAGGGCTAATCAAATATCTACATGATGTGTTGTACTCTCCTATTCTTTGTCAAAATTTAATTTATGATATGGTTTTATGATTAATTAGTTTATTCATGAATTTTTCCAATTTTTAGTTTCTTCATTCCTAAAGTAGATTCTATGTGTCTAGTTCTTATAAGATTGATATTATTGTAATGAGTGTACATAACTAATTATCAAGTGGATAATGTTTATTTTTCAATTAACTAACTCATCTTTAAAAGGATAATGTTAGAATATTGCATAGGCAATTATATCACAAATGCTAAGAAGATTGAGTTCTCTAGGCATATTGTGACATATAATTTAAAAATGTTAAATTTCCACCGTGTGATAGGTTCCACAAAAGGAAAGCAAACAAAAAATCAATTCTTAGAGATGAACTAGAGCATAATATATTTTTGCAACTTATTCATTATGTCATTTGTGGTTTAATAGATGTGAGGGTAAGACATGGACCTAATGTTTCATCACATTGATTGACGACCATACTCATTATGGAATCAACTACTTAATTTCCCATAAATCTGAAGCTTTTAGCTATCAAAAGATTTATGAATCTTGTAGTAAATCAATTGGATTTGATTATAAAGTATTGGAACTAAAGTGATAAGGAGTTATTTTCAGTTATGTTTACAGCTTTATGTGATGAATAAAGGACTAAACATTAGTTGTTTTTTCCCTATGCTCTGTAGTAATATGGAGTTTATAGAAGAAGAATAAGCTCCTCCTTGAAATGGTTCGATATGTGTATCAGCTAAATACCCCTGAAAATCTATTTCTTCCATCCCATGTGAGATGTGAATTGGAAGAATTTCGAGTTTATCCTATTTACAACTTTGTAGTTGTACCGTTTATACCCACATACCTTTGATAAATTAGGCTCACAAGGTAGAAAGAGCGTCTTTACAAGATACTCTGACATATCAAAAGGATATGTTTTTGTGGGGAGAATGTGGAAGGATATATGACATAATTTGAATCACGAGATGTCAATTTCTTAGAAAATGAGTTTCAAAGATTGTGCAAATTGGGCGAAAACATTTCCTTTTAATAAGACTCTTAAACCTGATATTTTGGATGTATCTTCAAGTGGGAGTAATTCAAACGAAGTGGTTCATAATGATCATGTTAATCAAAGGGATCTTGTTCCATGGGGGAGCCGAGAACCCAGTAATATTATTGATTCAAGTGGGATTCAATGTTATTATTCCAAGTGGTAGTCAGTGTTTTTTATCTCAAGTGGGAGCTCAGATCATTATAGTATTTCTATTCCGAGTGGGAATAAAGAAATGAGCTTAAAGGAAAGAATTTCGAGTTACGATAAATATATGAGATATATTTATGAAGACTCGGAGCCTAATTATCAAAATGGAAAATGTTCCACCTTGAAAATTAGGTGTTTAAAGGGAGATGAATAGTTGCGTGCGATGGAAGAAGAATTAAGTTGACATACATGATGGACATAATATTATTGGGAGCAAGTGGATTCTCAAAATAAAGTAAACGTCGGCTTATAATTAAAGAATACGTATACTCAAATTTATAATAATATATTATAAGAATATTTAATTTTCAGTTTCAAGATTTACATATATAAGAATTGTATAGTTTTGGTAGTTATACTTTACCTTAGACTTACATTAAATGAATGTACAAACTTCTTTTCACAATGAAGACTTGTCATGAGATATCTATATGGTACAACTAAGAGGGTTTGTCCAAATTGTTTGCGAATACGAGGTTTGCATAATTGAATAAGTCGATTTACGATCTCATGTGGTCTTAAGGTCATGGTATTCAATGGTAAATAAGGACCACTATATATATACCATTGAGTGAAAGATTGGTTGTCGAGTAACTTCGACATGTAAGACATGGGGGAGTTTGCATATATCCTAAGGATTAAGATCTCAATGGATCAAAAGATAAATGAGTATCTTTGCCTCAAGAATCTTGCATAAAAAGAGTTTGCCAAAGATTCTTTATGCATAATTATAAACCCATAAGTATTCCTATGACTAAGAGCGTAGTTTCTTAGTAAAAGCATTTGTCCTAAAACTCCTAAAAAGTGGGAGGATATGGAAATAGTTCTATCTGATGGAAACATCATATGTTGTTATGTCGTACTCCAGACCTAATATTTGTAATGCCATGGGCATTGCAACTAAATATTGTTATGTTCCAGTAATAGAGAATTGGAACACCGTTAAGAAATTTTGAGATACTTATAAAAGACTGTTGGTTATGCTCTGGTGTATCAGGCTAAGGAAATAGACCTTATAGATACTCAGATGCAGATTGGCAAAGGCCAAAACCGAATTTGTGTTTTTCTAGCCATGGTCCAACATATTGTTTGGCTAGAGAGACTAGTGAGTCTTTACCTGCTATGTGCTCCAAACAACTACTGGCTATTTATAACTAATAGTCAAACATTGATAGCTTATATGATAGACCCGAAATATCATTTAAGGTATAAGCATATCGGAATCAAGTATCATTTAGTTATAGACTTAAGTACACGAGGAGAGGTCAACATGAGGTATTTGTTTACGTATTACATGATTGCATATTTGTTTACGAAGCATGTCCCTAAAGATGTATATGTGAAATATGTTAAAGGGTTAAAATACGTATATAACGCTTATTCGAGTTACCTCATTTATTATACCTTTTAAATTGTGAACGATATTGTGTTGAAATAAATAAGTTTTATTGTATGAGCAATATATATATTTGTGTGTGATTATATTTTGTACATACGTTGTTTTCGTTAATAGCATGTCGGAAAGAGAAGTAGCCTACTCACATGGGTGTTTACCCTTGTGTTATCTCTAGGATACAGACTAGGATGAGATTGATTTTGAACATACTATGTGTAATTTAGGAACCTGTTCAAAATAGTTAATCGACTTGTTTAAGTAACAAGGAAAGTCGCATTGTATGGAATAATGTGTATCGAATTCAAATATGGAATCGGGTAAGAACTGTGTAGTTCACATGACGATGGGTCATGTTCTGTCTGAATAGCTGAAGGTAGTTCTTGAAGTAGAACAAGGTTAAATGCTAAGTTGCATTGTAACTGAAACCTTCACATAGTGTTAGTTTATATTGATGAGAATAGACATGCGCTCCTTTATAAGGGTAAAAGGAAAGAACACCATGACACATTATCAAAGTGCAAGAGGAGTGAGTCCTCGGGATAATGTGCGCTTAGCGACCATAAGATGAGAAGTTTGTACTTTGTACAGGGATCTCAACTTCTCTAATGTGAGACTCAGTACATTAACTAAAGTGTATTGGACCTTACCCTCATTACTATTGAATTATCTTGAGAAGTAAGGACTAGCAAGGACAATTTAATCAATCACCGAGAGATTATGATTTGATTCGATCAGGGAGAGATTGGTTGGTGATCCGAACTAGTTATGTATGGAATGGATAACTCAAAAGGAAGATATGACCAATCACTATAAGAAAATCAGTGATCTGCAACGGAAATTGCAATGGAAATTCCGTTATAAAAGGTGTTTTGCAACGGAATTACAACGGGAATCATTCCGTTATAATATACGCACTTGCAGATCAGTTTACAAGTGTTTTTCATTCCGTTGCAAGTCCGCAACAGAAATTATATGTGTTGCAGATTCCGTTGCAAATTTGCAAGTACATTTCAGGTGCAAATTTCTTTGCAAATTTGCAAGTGATACATCCGTTGCAAAATAGCTTCTTGCAGATTTGCAAGTGAAAATCCCTAGCAAAATCTGTTGCAGATTGTCAATTTTAAAAAATAAAAAAATATAATATATTATTTGGATTGAAGTGAGCTACTATAAATCACACAAGGCTAAAATTTATAAAGTTTCAATATCACTAATTAGTACTATAAACGCCCCTTATTACAATAAATCATAGCATCGAAGTAAACCCACCAAAAGGAAATGCATCCAGAAGTACATACTAATTGCAACAAAACACTTACAAATGCATTCTGGTTTACATACCAATTGCTAATAAAACACTTACAAATATAAGAAAATGTATGCAGGAGCACTTAAGTAAAGACATTATCTATACTTACCTTTAAGGAGAGTTCATAATCTCATAATAAAAGACAAACAAAGTGAGAGCTAAACCCATGATGTAAATCAATCTCTGATGTGGTTGAAACAATCTGCAGTACCCCATATGAAATATGAATTAGCAAATATTAACTATATAAAAATCACTAGCTAAGTGTACAAGACACTATACAAACTTTTCATAAGAAAAAAGGCTCATAAAGAGAGTAACAAGTTAGGTTCAATCTCGTTCCTAATCATTTATTTCTCTATACAGCCTTGTGCTAGACTTTTAGGTTAAAAATCAAAAGCCCTTCGATGAGTGGAGTTGAAAAACACACCCATTTAGTAAATATGATGATTACATACGCATAACAATATCAGGAAATAAACATAGAAGCATATTAATGTAACAAATGGATACAATACATTACAATTATTCCATGTACTCCATTATTATGTATAGTTCATGTATCTAATATAGTACATTTCATCATAAATAAAATATTGCTACAAAAAAAGAGACCAATCAATGTTATCCAATATAGTTCAACCCTTGATCATCTCTAAATGTTCATAGGTTTAATAAAAGAGAAACAGAATGCCTTATACCATGAAACTAAATCATAATTATAAGATAGCAGAAGAAATGATAAAAGCCTTATTTGACAAGTATTAAAATCTACCAGCTGTTCTTATTAGAAAAAGAGTGTGAATTACATGACTAAAGTGAGAAACATATGACTCGTAAAAATATTAACAAAAACAATATCCACCTACATATTAAGACACTCTGAGGTGAGAACTACATGACTTGTCATTTGTATCTAAATAAATAAATAGTTGCAGCATATTTGCATCCAACACTAAATCATGTCAAGCACATATGTGAAATTTTTTTATTTTATATCAACAAAAACAGCAGCACAACCCTTACACTATTTTTAGAAGATGCCACACTAGATAGGAAGAAATCAGCACAAAGCCAAAATATGATCCATGTACGATATAAACTAGCCAAATAAAGATGATACATATTCAGTTGATTACTTGATTCTACATTTGTAGAAAAAAAGAACATTAACAAAAAAAAAGAACATATTAATTAAGATTAAAGTAAAATACTAAAATTTGCGTACTTAACAAGCCAAAAATTAACAATTTTTCATTTCCAGCAACATAGTCAATTCAGAGAACAAATGACACTATATGAATAATTTTATACCTGTGTTAGTTGCCTACTTTCACTATTTCCACGCAAAAGTGTGATACTTGCTGGGTATATACATAAAAGGAAAAATAATAAAATAAATGAAAAAACATAGTCTATTAGAGTCAAATCAACTAAAGAAACATTTATATATAGGCCGTATTTATTTCACAGAGAAATTATATAGAGAAACAATTTCAAACAAAAATCTTTGTAAGAATAATAAATCTTTTACATTGTTTTCTTTAATATACTAGACAACATGCATACATAGAACGAATACATCGCCACAAGAGTCAAATCAACTCCATTACTCTAATAATCCATAAAGCTCCACCAAGAAGATGAATTTGTAGAATGAGCATACGAAGTTAAACGAAAAACACAAAAGTGAACTACCAAAGAAATTGTCTAAAAAGGCCATCAGTAGATAAAGACAAAGTTACATAACGAGTGAAATTGACACAACTCTATACCTCGCTTTGAGAAGAAAAAGAATAGTTAACACTTCAAAAATGTTGTAACCTCAATCGATAAAATCTCTCTACCAAAGAAGTAAGAATATTTAAGCTTACAAAAAGTCAGAAACATTAGACTGCAAACTAGAGTTAACAATAGTCCAACAAGAAAAAACACCGTAAACGTATGTAATTTTTGTATCTTCAGGGTTGAAAGTTTCATTAAATCATGATACTAACCATGAATATCACAATAAACCATCACTTGACTGTTAAGAGGCTGCACATTGGACAACTCAATGATAATCTCTATCTTGTGTCATTTACAAGCAAAAGAACTGAGGATTCAATCTTCAACTCCATAAATCTACCTATGAACAACTTTATTTTTTAATAGAAGAAATGGTGGTGGGATTGAGGAAAATTTGATATATTTTTTGCCTCTTGTCTCATATAATTGTCTACATAATGTGAAAAATCATTATTCACTTGGCACATATAAGAAGCGCACCCTAAGTTAAGAATTGCTGTAATATATAAAAAGGGAAGACATTCCAATACAAGAAGAACATAAGAATCTCGGGAACTAGCATAGTGATTCAAAAATTTTCTTTGCCATTGCACACACGAGGAAAAAAGTGTATTCATGGTTGATCCAATTCCTTGAATGAGGGATTAAGCATAAATATTAAATAGGTAACAATACACTTTACAATGCCTAAATTGATACACAAGATGAAAATTATTCTTTATATCCACAGATTAAAACTATAGTAAGAGCAAACTCATTAAAGCTTTCATCCAACTCTCACGACTTTTTTAGTAGCCTAACTATCATTAAGGGTTGTCAAGAAAAAATAAAGCAAAAACAACCCAAGAACGAAATACAAAGAATTCCACCATTACTTTTTCTTTCTTTTACAAAATAATTATTGTCCACTCTTTGAACCTGTGAAAATTTGGATAAGTTTTTAACCAAAGACACTTAGTACCAACTATAATGATCTTTGCACCTATGAAAATTTGGATAAGTTTTTAATCAAATTTAGTACCAACTATAATGATCTTAAATTGTCCATCAATATTTATTTCAATTCAATGACCTTAAATTTCGTGAAATCAAATATTCCCCATCTGTGCATCAATATTCAAAATAGAAATTTCCAAGATCTGAATAAAAGCTCAATAGTAAAATAAGCAGCTAAGAGGCTCAACATATTGTTATACCATTTGAACTACAAATAGAAGGTTTGACCGTTGATTTCTTTCTAAATAAGCCATATTTAATAGAAGCACAGAGCAAAGAGAGCCAAATAAGAAATAACCAGAGCCAAGGTGGATTACATCAAAAATAAAATATATGACCGCAAATGAACACAAAATGGAGATTAAACTAGAAACCAAATCTGAAATCACAAAGCCAAAGATCAATTTTACCATGTTTATGGCAAGATCATGTAACCGAGAACGTCTAAACCAAGAAAGCCAAACGAGAAAGAACAGGTAGCCGTAGATCTGAAGAAGAAAGAGCCAAAAAAGAAAAAATCAAACAGAAATTTGGAAAATGGTAAATTAAAAAGCAAGGAAGAAATAATATACTAGAAGAAACCAACCATTGATCTTCCTTTGTGCGTACAATCAAGCTGGGGTTCCATATTTATCAAATCTCGGGAGAAGTTGCTTTGAGAGAAGAGATATCTGTGAGACGCAGTGGGAAGGGAGAAGCGGTTGTCGATATGAGGTTGAAGAAAACTGGTGCGCCGATGGTGGTCGGTGATGAGAGGTGGTCGGTGATAAGGGAGAAGGTTCGGAGAAATCGTCTACTCTTTATTTCTCATTTTTAAATTAATAATTATGTTGAAGAGAGAAGGAGAAATTTGTTTTTTTATTATTGAATACAAGTTTTTTTAATGTATAAAATTTGCAACGAAATATATAAACACTTGTGAATTCCGCTATAAATTTTCGCTCAAATATTTCCCACCGAAATTTTTGAAACAAAATCCTTACGATTTCCGTTGCAATTTTATTCAATATATTATTTTATAAAAATCTGCAAGGGGATGTCCGTTTTATTGCAAAATCCGTTGCAAATTTATAAATCTGCAAGAGATTTTTTTTCGTTGCAAGGATTCCGTTGCAAATTGCAAATTTTCTTATAGTGAACATTCACCAGAGTTCTGTTAGTTCATCGGTTAGCCTATCATTATATTTGATGTAAGATAGTGAACAACAGATTAAGGCTTCCGAGATCCTTAATGATGTGGAAGTGGGTGATTGTCGACCAATCTAGGGTAAAGAATACGCATAAAATATATCAATATGATATTATTTTTTACATATAAGATGTTAACAAAATGGTTGAGTACCAATTTCAGATTAGTCTTGGCAGACCCTAAAGGGTGCAAGACGTTCTGAATATAAGTTTTTAACCTATTTGGTTAAGTACCACTCAGGATAGTCTTGGCAAACCCTAACGGGTGCAAGACAAAGTGTTCCTGATAGTATGCTGGTCGCACGACTTCACAGCATAAAGAAGATTTGATAATCTTGTACGGAATGTGACCCGTCAAGTGCGAGTGAGAGATGTTGGAAATAACAGGTCCGCCCGTGAGGGGGTCAATTGGGTCAAAGGATCCGATCTAATTGGTCAACTGGGCTCAATTGGAAACTAATTAAGTTAAGGGACTTAATTGAATTATTTAAGGACCTAATTGAAATAAGTTTTCTCCATAAGTGCCCAATGGGCATTTTTTCATTTTCCACCTCTATGAATAGACATTCGTAGGAACGTTTTTATATTGATGGAAAATTCATTCTCTCTATAATTTCTCTCCCGGGTTTCTTCCTACGACGAAGAAATCCCACACAATCAATCGTTATTGATCTTCTATCGCTGCAAAAGTTGTGAACAACGACTTAATCCCGACATATTGTGTGTTAGTCAACGACTTAGCATACATATGGTTTCAAAGCGGCGTTCTTCGATCTCGGGCACGGAAAAGGTAAGTATTCGAATCCGTTTCTTTACGATTTCCGTCATATTCTTTTAGAGAAGAAAATAAAAAGGTAAATGTTAATAAAATTCTTATCTCTTCCTATATAAATACATAAAATATTTTAATAACATTATTACATATTTAAAATAATAAATATCATTTTGGAAACAAATAAAAATAATAAATACCAATAATAACTGTTGATTTATTTCTATGAAATCATGCGGGAAACAAATAATAATTTAAGTTAATTTACCATATTAACATTATAAATAGTTAAACTAATAAATAATAATTATTTTCAATAAGAATGGAAATATTAATATAAATTTCTTAATTACCACAAAATATATGTAAATTCCATAAAATCGGGTTTGAACTGGTTTATCGGTTTGATGAACCAGTTAAGACCAATTTTTTTTATCAAACTGCTATTTTCTATCAACCGCATCGGACACATTGTTGATTCTCAATTTTTTCTGGTTGAACCGACTAATTCAATTTAATATTAATAATATTGGTGTCATACAGCTTTTTGTGCCAAGTTAAGAGTATCTTAATGCATTTAACCTTTAATATTAAAAGCAAGCCCATTTTATATAGTGTACTTAAATAATTAAAGTTTTAATATAAATATAATTAATGGTGTTGAATCGAAAATCTATATGTTTTAAAATACATCTACATGGTCAAAATGTGTTGATATAAACCATAATAAATAGTAAAATTTTAAAATTCAATATCACGAATATAAATTATGGTTTTGAAAATTGGATCGGACCAATCGATTAGATCGGGTTTGATTGGAATTGATGTATGGTTTGGTCTGGTTTGATTAGATTTTTGATATAGTCAAGAATCGATTAATGACTGGTTGAATCGGTTGGTTTGACCGAAAATTGGTCGGTTCAACTAATAACCGATTTTCGATTCTCTTAAATCATATTTTTTTAAAAATTATTGGTGATGGGAATTGAATACAAAAACTCCAACATATGTTTCAATACATGCTCTACCAATCGAGCTATCATACACAAGTGGTAACATTTTCTCTTTATATACTTTTATATTATATATTGTTAATTTTTAAATTATTTTAATAATATTTTATTATAAAAAATTATAATAAATATTTTTTTATTTCGTATACTACACATTTTATTAAATTTAAAATATTTCTTTCAATAACAGCTTTAAATTTTTTCATAACGAAATAATATATAAATTTTTTAAATAATGTTACCCTAAGTTTTTTGATTAAATTTATATTAAATGGATATATAATTTTTTTATTTTAATATATAAATTTTAATTCTTTTAATGCGTAATTTTTATATATTATAAATCAAATTTATTAACTTTTTTTATCCAATTTATACAATATAGAATTCGGTTTGAATTCCTTCATTAGATTATATTAGTTATTATCTTGTGTTTTATTTTTATTTGAAATATAACTTTAAATTATAAAATATTTTATTTAATATTATTAATTTTATATGAGTATAACTTATATTATATGTTTAATATTAAATTATATAAAATATTTAGTATTTTTACATGTTTTAAGAAAATTCGGTTCGACCATTAATTTAATCTGATAAACTTTAAATCCATAAACCACTACCTTCACCGATTCAGTGGCCGATGATATAAACTATAGCAATAGTAACAATAAAAAGCAAACTAACAATCCAATAACACCGGTAATTTTGCCATAAATAATAATTATGATATGACTAAGTAATAGTAGTACAAGAAAGAATATCTTTAATTATTCATAAGAAAAAGAAAATCTTATAATTGCCGAAAAATTTGAAATAATAAAAATCTGGGGAAAAAAAAAAGAAAAAAGGAAAACAAAAAACGTGGGTTGTTGTGAGGTAGAAAAGCCAAATCTAATGGCCAGAATAACCCGATTGATGTGGCAAAGACAGGAGAGACGGAACCAGAGAAACCGCGTTCCATATCATCCTTTACAGATTCATTCACTCACCCATTTCAATTCCCCTTCCCTTTTCTTCTACATTTACTTCAATTCTTGATCCTCTTTTCTTCCTCTAATTTCGATTTCGTATTGCTCATTTTGTTCCATTTTTCTCTATCTGGTTCCGGCCCTCGATTTTGTTCTACTTATTAGGTTTTGGGCTTTTTCTATCTGAAGAATCAAAATGGGAGGTTCTCCGATTTCTAACGGAGCTTCACCAACTACTAAGAGTAACAAGTATGGAATCACTGAGCCGATCTCTCTTGCTGGGCCTTCTGAGGTTGACCTTCTTCGAAATTCTCAACTTGAGAAGGTAATTGGCAGCTGTTTTTGTTTAATTATAAATGTCAATCGCTGTTGCCAGACCAGTGAATTTGATTAGTTTTTGCTGCATTCATTGTTTCTTCTCAAGTTTCTGGTCGACTCGGGGCTATACGAGAGCAAAGAGGAGACTTGGAAGAGAGAAGAGGTTCTTGGACGTATTGATGAGGTAATTGAAATTTTAAAGTCTACCACTTTGAACTGATTTATATGCAAAGCTTTTTGTTTTCGGAATACCTTTAGCTTACCAGAACATTAATCATTTGAGAGGTATAATTATTGCAACAAAATATAACCATCAGATGCAATAGAAAAGGGAAATTTAATTACTTTATGTTTTCTAAAGCAATCATTACTTGCCATATCCACATCATATGGTAGTAGAAACAAACTACAATTGGAGTATGATAAAACCAAAGAATAGAAAGCCCCTTTAACAACTTTTTTACTTCATCTTGATGAGCTTTCCTGGAGTGTTTGTGATTCTATGATATGATTGCTCTTGAAGCTAGCACACTCCCTCAAGTTTTCATTAGGTAGTTTATTTGTCGACATCGGACCTTTCTTTGCTTTTGTTTTGTTTTTCAATTTATTTGTTGCAATATTATTGCTGTAGTTGTGAGAGAAGCTCAACTGAATTTTTGAGTTGGCTGAAAGTACAGTTTACATGTTTATAGAGTAAATCAGAGTAGTAGTCTTATGGGGAGTATGCATTCACTATAAATATAATACTAGCTTCTAACGGGAAAATTTTAAATTTTGAAATATTTGCGTGCTGAGTGAGGAATGGTTTTAGTTTGGAAGTGGCAGATAAGATGTAATGTGCTATATGTGACTATCCAATTCATATGGGATAGGTTGCATAGACACACCCTGAGTGTCCGACACATGGACAGACAAACGGACACGGCAATTTGGAAAAAATATGCATTTGGACCCGGCAACTAAAATAAATTGTCAAACATAAATATTCCTATATAATAAAATCTTATCATCCATAGTCATTTGATCAATTACAAAACATCAACAACAACAACAACATTACCCCAATGCCTAAAACAGCTCCCGCACAAGCGGGGTAAGGGGGGTCGGGTCACGTTGCTATGTCATGTCCTGTGACCTTATTGCACATGCCAATACCTTTACCAGCTATGTGCAACTAATGTGCCTTAACTCTAGTGTATGACCCTTGCTTTTTTTGGCCACGTTGTTGCATTTAAATGCCGCATTACCCCACCCCCACTACATTTTTCTATTTTTATCACATATTTCCACAAAAGGAGATTTATTAACTTCTACATGGAGTGTCCGAGATGTGTCTGCGGAGTGTTCGGAAGTGTCCATTTGAAATTTGGAGCGTCCGGCGAGTGTCCGACACTGGGCCTCCCGGTTTTGGAGTGTCCATGCTTCATAGCATATGGGCATCGTTCATGGAACTATTAAGTTTTCTAGTCAGTAGTGTCATTTGCTAAATGTTAGCTTGTGAATTGGCCTTCGTTTTTACAGACCTCAATGTGTTCCGATTCATGTAGTGTTATTGAAAGTGTTCCTTGCACTCGCCTAGGTGCTGAGGCGATGCAAGGCTGAAATCCTGAAAAGCTTAGCTAGCCATGGGTGAGGTGTCTTCAGAGTGGAGCCCCTCATCTGGTGACTTAGGCCTGTTTGCAAGGCGCATAAGCCTGGCCTTGCAATATGTGACTCCATTGATGAATTTGACGAATTCATCTTGGTCAAATAATTTTAAAATGATGAAAAAGAGCATTACATTGAGTGGTGGACTGCATGCAACTTCATTCTAATGGGTACTTGGACACATTTTAGGAGGCATGAACATGCATTATATGAAGTGGACATCTAGAATATATTGGATTGGCACATCTTGAAAAGGATGCTGCATGTATTACTACATTGTCATTTCACCTTTTGGATATCTGTGATGAAATCAACTTATTTTGTAGATTGTAAAATGTTGGGTAAAGCGATTGACTCGCCAAAAGGGCTACACAGATCAAATGGTGGAAGAAGCCAATGCTGTAATCTTTACATTTGGATCTTACCGTTTGGGGGTAAGTATATCTTGAATTGTATATTTGGTGCATTTATCAATGCTGCCTGTTATAACACTACCCTTTTATCAGTTTTATCCTTCTGTACTTTCCTTTTCGCAATTTTGTAATTGCTTGTACTGATTGTTGGCATCATTTTAACTGATGCTTGATGTGGTACTTTGGATTTTAAGTATCTGTGCCTTTGGAGCATTGGGCGTTTGGATTTTGTACTTATTCAGAACCAAGGTAGCACGGAAACACTTAAACACTAGTTCAGAACCAGTTCCCACTTGATGTATTTCTTGAATTCAAAAAGTCACGACAGTGACAGCCAAAAGTAGGCTATCTGATGTCTGTATCATTCATTTTAGTAAGGTGTTATATTTCAGTTATGCAGTAATGACTCTAGAACATCATGTAAAGGAAGTACAGCAATGAATTGCTATTTTAACAGGTACATGGTCCTGGAGCTGACATTGATACCTTGTGCATTGGACCATCTTATGTGAATCGAGAGGTGAACCATAAATTTGTCTTGTTTTCACTGGGATTCTGGAGTTGTTTGAGATAAGGTTGCAACTAACTATTTGAGCATCAATGTGTCAGGAAGATTTCTTCGTTATTTTGCACGACATACTGGCCGAAATGGATGAAGTCACAGAGCTTCAACCAGTTCCAGATGCTCATGTCCCAGTGGTGAAGTTCAAATTTCAGGAAATATCAATTGATCTTCTTTATGCAAGTATATCTCTTTTGGTTGTGCCTCAAGTAAGTTCTTTATGCTTTTGTACAATTATGCCAGATATTTTGTTTCATTCGTCGATCTTCAGCCCATTTTCATTTAGCTCTTTTCTGATATTCAAATCATGATTACCTTTTTTTTTATTAATTATTTGGTGCAAACTGCAAAGTTTCAGATTTTGTTATGGTTAACCTTTTGTCATTAACTTTGGGGAAGTTTACCACTTTACCTTGGCATTTTTTTCCTTTTTAAATCACTTTTTTTTAACTGGATGTTTGATAGCTATCTGCAATGCGATGTTGCATCTCAGATGTATATTTATTTAAGAAGTTACGGCTCTAATGTTTCAATGAAATGGTTTTCACTCACATTTTAGGGTTGAATTTGAAACCTGAGACATGGTTCATCTCGTCCTTAAACCCGTCAGACTGACTTAATCTTAGTTATGTTGTCCAACAACATAGTGAAAATATTAGGTTCAATTGTGTTATATTCTGTTTTCTTGTCTTTTGATTGGTGTGCGGTGCTAATGTTTTTCATATGTAGTTTTGCAGAATTTATCTAAAACAAAATTTAAATTTCTTTTTCTTCGTATTGTCCTGATTCATGGATTTCAGCATGTTAATGCTTATATAGAGTTCTAAATGTTATATTAGTTCTCAACATTTGTAGAAGTAAGTGGCAAAATATGAATAATTAAGTCTGGTTTTACGGCCTTGTATATCATTTGAGGTTGTCTGTCATGATTTGACTAGAAATAGGATTAGAAATTGAAGGGAAAGAGATGAGAAGGAGAACAGATCAGAATATAGAAATAGAGAAGATGGATAGAAAGTAGGGAGAAGACGAGAGTAATTGGTATATTTTCATTGATTCCTTCCTTTCTTTACAACAGTAGTATATATAGTAACAAAAAACACACACTGAAAGACAAATTTGCATAACTAACAATATGCCCTAATGGCTCTTTAGGGTAATAATCATTTCATGCTGATTAATAATCCATATACGTGACATCTTGTTGCTTGTTAACATTCAAACTGTTATTGCTACTGCTACTGACAGGACCTCGACATTTCCCATGGCTCTGTGCTGTGTGGCATTGATGAGCAAACTGTTCGAAGTCTTAATGGATGCAGGGTTGCAGATCAAATTCTTAAACTTGTACCAAATGTTGAGGTTAATAAACTGTACTTGCCCTGGGTATTGCATTATTCTTTTGTTGATTTGACGGTCTTCTAATTATGGAAAAAAATCACAGCACTTTCGAACAACTTTAAGATGTTTGAAGTTCTGGGCTAAAAGACGTGGTGTTTATTCCAATGTAAGCTGACAGTGTTTCTTTTTTCTTATACTTCATCTAAACTATTTGATTGACTGGTAGTTCATTTGCTTTTAATTCATTATAGGTTACCGGTTTCCTTGGAGGAGTAAACTGGGCTCTATTAGTTGCACGTATATGCCAATTATATCCCAATGCAATTCCTAGCATGCTAATCGCTCGATTCTTCAGAGTGTATACACAATGGCGCTGGCCAAATCCTGTGATGTTATGTTCAATTGTAGAAGATGAACTTGGTTTTCCTGTTTGGGATCCTCGTAAAAACCCTCGAGACCGCTTTCATCATATGCCAATAATAACTCCTGCATATCCGTGTATGAATTCTAGCTATAATGTTTCTGTAAGTACTCTCCGGGTAATGGTGGAGCAATTTCAATTTGGTAACAGGATATGTGAGGTTAGTGTCGGGAGTGTTAATATCTTACTCTAGCAGATTTTGTTTTTCCATTGATGTTTTTGCTTTGGGTACATGTCATCCTCCCTGCAGGAGATTGAGATGAACAAGGTTCAGTGGAGTTCTCTGTTTGAGCCTTACATTTTCTTTGAGGCATATAAAAATTACCTACAAATTGACATTATTGCAGCTGATTCTGTTGATTTGCTGGCTTGGAAGGGCTGGGTGGAGTCTCGGCTTAGACAACTTACCTTGAAGGCACGGGCTTTTATCTTTCGAAACTTCTTTGTATAAGGGCCAGTTTGGGATTGCTTTCCCAGGCTGATGTCCCGAAAAGCTCCATTTTCGAGCTTTCCCTATGACAGCAGATTTTGACATTTGGAAATCAATAGTAAACGGGCCCTAATTAATTAATATTAACAGTCAAAATCTTTTGTCCAATAGCAAAATATGTTGTTTTATGAAAAGTTTGAGTGGGGCTTTTCAAGAGAATAGCTGTGACAGCAATCCCAACCATGCCCATAATATGCTCTCATTTATATCTTCTGTCTTCCAACTGCTCTTGTGTGATGCAGATAGAAAGAGATACAGATGGAATGCTGCAGTGCCATCCTTGTCCTAGCGAGTTTGTAAACACGTCCAATCCATGCCCACATTGTTCTTTCTTCATGGGCTTGCAGAGGACACAAGGAGTAAATGGTCAAGAAGGCCAGCAATTTGATATACGGGAAACAGTTGACGAGTTTAGGCAAGAAATAATTATGTACATGTTTTGGAAACCGGGAATGGATGTTTATGTTTCTCATGTTCGTAGGAGACAACTTCCTGCTTTTGTTTTCCCCGAGGGTTATAAACGGCCTAGAACATCAAGGAATCAAAACCTTCAGGCAGGCAAACCTGGTGAAGATGCTGGATTATGTGAGGCTAGGTCTGCCAGGGGACAAAATAAGCGAAAAAATGATCATGAAGCACTAGATATGATGGCATGTAAGCCAGAGAAGCGGGTCTCTACAAGCCCACAAACTGTGCCTCCTGAAAGTGTTAAATTGGTTTGTTCAGCTGATGGCACTAGTGTTGAGTGCACTTCAAGTTCACAAGATTCAATGAATCAAGCTAGATGGAGGAATGAAAGTGAGGCTACAGATCTAGCAACTAAGGCAATTACCGAGCAGGACTGTGTTGATCCATGCAAAATATCGAATTCTGATGGGAGGGAAACACATCAATTCAGGAGCAAGGGTGGAAACGAGTATATGGCGCCCGGTTGTGTAGGAAACGCAGAGAAAGGAGCTTCCAAGAGACTGTTAAATTCAGGAGGAGAGCTAGTTAAACCTTGTAATCAAGCAGCAGTACTGGAACAAGCTGAAGGTGCTATAGGTTCAAATTCTAGTTTTCGAAACCTCAATTGTGAGGTTAGTTTTTCTATTTGATTTGGCTAAAGATTGATGCAGATGGCAGATAATATGTGGAAGTTGTGGTGGAAATAGTGAGAGTGGCATTCTTTGCAGGGTGATATGTGTGCTGCAGATCGGGATTCCCTAATGGAGCATAGATGTTTATCTCCAAGCGGAGAAATGCAAAATCGTTTTCCAGAAGAAATAGAGGTTTTCACATAATGTTTTTTTTTGCTGTCTGAATATTTCTTCTCAAAGTATATTATATTTTTGTTTTCATGTCATTGAGTCACTTTTACAACCCAGCTTTTCTGTAACTTGTCTGTGGAGTCCTAGTATCCGCAAGTCGGAAAGTGATCAGTTGTTCTTAGGCATTTCTTTGATTGTGGAAGATATAATTAGTTGATGAATTTGACTGTTGAAAATGATATTGCGTGGACAATCTCGATCTCCTAACATGTGCATATGTGGTCGCAGGTTCTGCACCACTATACATGCTACGTTTCCAGTATCTGTGCTTAGGAATCTGACAATATTTTATGTCTAATGCTGAGATAGATAATCCTTCCTTCAAAATTTTACTTTTAGCATCTTTTCCAAAGCTAACATGTATCTTTTGCTCATTTAGAATTGTGTTGCGCAATAACGGAAATGGAAAAAGATGTAGTAAGGTCAGAATATTGGCAGAAGCCAGTGATGAGGCATGCTTTTTGAACCCTATATTCTCGTATGCATATCATGATATCTTTATACTGCCCTGTTTGTTTGTGTGGCTCTTCTTTTGCAGGTTGAGCATCACAATGAAAAACTTACATAGATGATCTACTGTTCGGTAAGTATTTCATTGCTGGCTTTCATTTCACTGAACCGCTTGTGAGCATGAAGTCATGGACTGTTTTGCGGGGTTCAAGATTGAGTCAACTACCCAGCTTGGAAATTTTGGTTATGAAGATTGGCTTGTGGTGCTTGAGCTGTTCGATTAAACTTGAGCTTTGAAGACATTGTATTCCTCCTTTGTGTTTCTTGTCAGTCTAGAGTATTAGGCCTCTCTTCTCTTCTCTTCTTGGAAATTTCGGGCCTTTAGGGTCGTCTTTTTGGAATCTATTTGTACACTAAACAAGAATGAGTTCTATGGATGGTTGTGTAATGGAATATTCTTCCTTGCAATTAGGGAAATTGTGCCTTTTTTTTTACTGTCTTCATACATTGTAGGTATGTGATACAATAGCACGCATTTTGTTCTTACAAATCAGAAGGGAATAATTTCTGAATTTTTGGCTCATTTTGTTGTAGTTTTCAATTTTCCTGCAACATGAATTTTCGGTACTTTGAGTGACCATTTTTTGGGTTGACATGAGAAAATGGGAATTTACTGGAAGGAATGCATCAAAGAGAATAGATTCAGCACAAAATTTGTTACCGCAAAAATCTCGTAGGGAAAAGTGAAAATGAAAAGAGGTGATAGATTTGGGCTGATAGAAACCAGCTACACAACAGAACTTAGTTTCTACGAACATACAGGAACCCATTTTTATGACTGCTTAGGGCTAGATAAGATTATAAACTACTACTGAACATAAAAGAAAAGACTGATTATACATTGTAAACTAAGCTGCCGCCATATTCCTCATCAGATAATCTCTTGCTCCGCTTGTTGTAACTAGAAAGATAAGTAGCCGATCCAAGAAGAGGAGCCACATCAAATTCACTTCCCGTCTTCTCTTTTTTATCCTTCAAAGAATATCGACGTAGAACCTGCAAAACTTCCTTCATAGAAGGCCTATCCGATGGCAATTTGCTTGTACAAAGTAGCCCTAAATTGAACACAGAAGCCATTTGCTCCAGATAATGTGGTTCCACTATTTCCTGGTCGAGACAATTAGCGGCCGGATTTCCCTCTGCGGTCTTCCTCCATGCCCATTCCGCAAGATTGCTATTCTCATCCCCCTCGTTTGCTTCTCTTCCTGTAACTAACTCCAGAAGAACAACTCCAAAGCTAAAGACGTCGATCTTCTCATTCACTTTCGTTGTATAAGCATACTCTGCAATACAAGAAACAAAAACCAATGTCAACTCGTTATCTTTTAAATCTACAGGCCAATTTTGAAATGCTTTCCCAATCCGGAAAAGCTCCATTTTCAAGCTTTCCTTATGAAAGGAGATTTTGGCATTAGGAAATCAATAGTAAACATACTCTAATTAATTAGTATCAAGAGTCAAAATCTTTTGTTCAGTGCCAAAATATGTTGTTTTATGAAAAGTGTACGAGTGAAGCTTTTCAGGACATCAGTTGTGACAGCAATACCAAACCAACTCTAAATCTACTTTGATTTAAACTCTTACCGGGGGCAATGTAACCGTACGAGCCAGCTACAAAAGACATAGTGTGAGCATCTCCCGGTTTTGCCAAGATTTTGGCAAGACCAAAATCTGCTATTCGAGCCTGGAACTCAGAATCCAACAATATATTGCTAGACTTCACGTCTCGATGAATGATTGACGGGGCACAATCATGGTGCATATAGTGTAGGCCTTGAGCCGCTCCAATAGCTATATGCAACCTCCTAGGCCAATCCAAGACGACATGATGAACCAAGTTCGTTCCAGTCCCTAGCGACGCTCTAGACTTCCCGTGGAGCCATTTATCGAGGCTTTGATTCTCCATGTATTCATAAACAAGAAGCTTCGAATCTTCATTTGAAATACAACACAGGAGCTTAACTATATTAGCATGCTTAATTCCTCCAAGTATTTCTACTTCAGCTGCAAATTCCTTTTCGAGCTTCTCGTCACAGCTTTGGTTTTTCCAAATTTTCTTTACCGCAACAACGGAACCACCGCGCTCGAGGGCGATCCGATAGACCTTTCCGGAACCTCCACTTCCAATCAGATTATCTTCGGTCAAACTCGCTAAAATCTTCGCTTTTGTGAAGTCAACTCTCTGGAAAGAAGTCAACTTCCATAGCGACATTTCCCGCTTATGTCTCTTTCTCATGTAATCCCGGATCGCAAACAAGGTCAACAGGGTAGTAATCAAGAAGATAGTTACAGCAAGAACAAGGATCAAAGCAAGAGCTTTTGATGATATTTTATCAGAATTTTTATTCTCTGTGTAGCAACTTGGGAGTCCTAGAACCGGACTAGTTGAGCAGAGTTTTGAATTGTTCAGGAAGCTGTCTTCATATGCAAGGTTATTAAAGGCGTCAGGGATTTTTCCGGTTAGTTGATTCGAGGACAAATTGAGGAATGGAAGCCTTAATCCGCCCAAGTTAGATGGGATTTCACCGGAAAAATGATTCTGAGATAAGTCTAAATAGAGCAAATCGGGTAAAGAACCCATAGCTACCGGAATTTGCCCGGAAAGTTCGTTTCTTGACAGGTTCAGTGTAGTCAGAGACATCCAGGAGATCATTTCTGAAGGAAGTTGACCGGAAAGTTGATTGCCGTCAAGCAAAAGAGTTATGATATGCTTCAGGCTTGTTACCTCCACCGGAATTTCACCGGAAAATCGGTTATTGCTCGCCTCGAAAACAACCAAACCCTGCCAGCTAGAGATCCCAGTAGGAATTGGACCGGAGAACTGGTTGTTACTAAGCTCCAACCGGGAAAGATTCCAAGCCAGACTGCTCGGAAGATAGCCGGAAAATGAATTGTCACTTAGCAGCAAGTATGTCATATTGGTAGCCGTCCAAACACCTAAAGGTATCTCGCCGGAAAATCTGTTGTCATAAAGCTGAACCGTGCGCAAAGAAGAGCAATTTCCGAGCGACTGAGGCACCTCTCCGGTGAGATTATTTGAATATGCAACAACACCGATCAAAACGCCGCCGGCACAGAGATTTTCAGGCAATTGGCCGGTGAAATGATTGGTTGAAACCTCGAAAGATTCGAGCTTGGAATGGAGGCCGAATTCCGGCAGCAAAACACCGCTCAAATTATTGGTGAAAACCCGGAAACTCTTCAGCGATGGAAGTAGGTCAATATTTTCCGGTAATTCACCTGATAATTGGTTATTATACAGATGAAGATCTTCCAATTTCTGTAATTTCGCAAATCCTTGAGGAATTGAACCGTTCAATTGGTTGTTGCCCAAATCAATTTTAATCAAGCCCAACGCTTCAACTTTCGCCGGAATCTCCCCGGACAATTCGTTGTGAAAAAGATACAAGTACGTCAAATTTACCAACGAAAGTAAACCGTCGGGAATTTTACCTTGGAGATTGTTAGCCGCCAAATCCAAATGCTCAAGACTTGAAAGATTCGAAAAACTCGCCGGAATCGAACCAATCAAATTCGAATTTTTGATCCACATCGTTTTCAATTTGCTTAGCTTACCAAACTCCGCCGGAATTTCCGACGGCACAAATCCATTATACGGCATGGCCAAATATTCAAGCTTCGCCAAGTTACCGATTTCTTTCGGAAAAGTGCCATTGAACTGGTTCTGATACAGGCCCAAAGTCTGCAGCTCCGGCAAATTACCAATCGCCGGCGGGATATCGCCGGAGAAGTTATTAGCACCGAGGTCTAAGTATGTAAGAGCTGAAAGCCGGTCAATATCACCGGGAATCGGGCCCACAAAGTTATTTTGAGAAAGGTCTAAAATTTGGAGCTTAGAGCAATTATACAGAAACGTCGGAAACCCCAGAGGGATATAATTATAAGCCAAATCAAGAGTAGTGAGATTTTTCAGGTCACAAATAGTCGCCGGAACCGGCAACGTGATGTTCTTGTCACGAAGCAGCAGTGAAGTGACGGAGCCGGCGGTGCAATTGATTTCCGGCCAAGTACACGGCGGTGAAGAGGAGGTCCATGAGTGAAGAGAGGGTGGATTACCGAGTTGTTGTTTGAGTTGGAGGAGAATGGCCTGCTCTGATTGGGAAATTACAGATAAGGGCAAGGGTATGATTAGGAGAAAGAAGAGGGGAGGGAGGAAAGAGAGGGGTAAATGAGACATTGCGGAGTGGGTTCCGGTTAGTTCACCGGCGAGGAGAAAAGGGCAGGGGTGTGAGTGAGGGAAGACTAACGGTAATATAATATGTAAGGGGGAAGAAGTTGGGTTGGGGAAATGTCATTGAAAAAAGCTAGTGATAGCCTAGAAGTGATTAAAAAGTCAAGTCAACCACTTAGCTTAGAATATTCATTATTGGTTTTTGCACGGACCTACTAATTTCATTTTCACCATTCCGTCCTACTCTTACGTCAAAAAGTTGTAACACCGTGTTGTTTTGAATTTGTAATTACTAGTACTAATTAAATTAATAAATATTTATTTTAATATAAATTTATATATATATATATATATTATATTTATAAATATTAAATTTAATTATATTAAATTAAATAAATTATAAATTAAAATAAAATAGGCCTTAATCTATTAATTAAAGTTAAATGGTTTAGACCTAGTTTATCATTAATATTACAAACAATTAAATTTATTATAAATTTATATACATGCATCGAATCGAACTGAATTAATTATAAATAGAAATAAAAAGGACCTTAACTTATCAATTAAAGTTAAATAGTTTAGACCTAGTTTATCATGAATATTACAAACAACTAAATTCATTTTCAATTATTGATCTCAAATTTACCATCAAATATTATTTCATGTCTTCCCCAAATCTATAGTTATAAAAAAAATCAATTATCTCTAAAATTGATATCTCTTTCTATATAACTCATTTAATTTCATATATATGAGAAATTTATAGAAAAGTGAATATGAAAATAAAAAGAAAAATTAAAAAATAATGAAATAATAATAAATATTATAACATGTGAAAATTAAATAAGAAACGTAAAAGATGACATAAATTTGAGTAGACAGGATTTTTTTGGTTGAAATTAGTGTGGTTAGAACGGCCGTTGAAAATTTGGGACTCAATAGTTAAAATTTTGACCACTCCAATATTTGGTGCACCTAGTTTCACTTTTTGTTCTTATTTTATAAAATCTAAAGATACACAAATTTTACCAATAAGGGGTTGGTCAAATATTAAGCAGTTTGATACCGCTAAAGTAAGATTTTGAGTTTGAGTTCTAGTGAATGTAAAAAAATTTTATAGGAAGATTCACCCACTACAGCCAGGTGCACTACCCGAATCGAATTTGGATATAGCCAGAGCAAAGCTCCGGCGAACAGGATAAATAAAAAAAAACAGAAATTTTAAATTGAGCAAATTTTCACTGGCTAAAGATTAGGTATAAGAAAAGAGAATAATGGCATAGATATGGAACCCTACTCCAACCACTCAAATTCGATCACTAATGCTATAGCTCAAAATTCCAATTAATCATCATTAATTCTGTTAATTGTATTTTACCTTTATTAAACATTTTGGCTTGTTCTATTATAATTTAGGGAAATTATATTAAATATAGGGATTGGATAAAATATTTATTCTTTGCTCTATATTTTTATAAATAACTGTTTGGTCAGTTTTTAAATTTTCTCTTTTCTTTTCATTATCTACGTTCTTCCCTATATATGCGATTCCTTCCATTTTTTTATTTTTTTTACTTTGTTTTGCATTTATCTCGTAAACCGTTGATTTTTTCGGTATGCCGCTTTAGAGTTTTTTCTTCGTCTCGTTTTTATCTTCGAAACTAGATACATGATGATATACTTTTTTCGAATTTTTATTTTATACAAGCATTTTACTAGTATTTTACTAGCTCTAAAAAATCAACATTTTACCAGTATTATACAAGGAGTGAAAAACTAGCAATATACCAGTATTTTACCAGCATTTTACTAGTATTATACAAGGTGTGAAAAACCGCCATTATACCAACATGTTAGCAGCAATATACCGGCATTTTATAAGGTATGAAAAATCAGCATTATACTAGCATTATATATGATTTATACCAGCAAAATATCAGTAAAATACTATATGTGATGAAAATAACCCATAAACTTGCATTTTATGAAGAAATCAAACAAAAACCACTTCATACTAGATTTATACCAGCAAAATACCAGGTGTGATAAATATAACTCATAAACTTGCATTTTTATGAAGAAATCAAACAAAAACCACATCATACCAGCAAAATACTATGTGTGATGAAAATAACCCATAAACTTGCTTTTTATGAAGAAATCAAACAAAAACCACTTCATACCATATTTACACCAGCGAAATACTTAGTGTGATGAAAATAACCCATAAACTTGCATTTTATGAAGAAATCAAACAAAAATCACATCATACCAGATTTATACCAGCAAAATACTAGTAAAATACTAGGTGTGATGAAAATAAGACATAAACTTGCATTTCATGAAGAAAATCAAACAAAAGCCACTTTATACCGGATTTATACCAATAAAATACTAGGTGTGATGAAAATAACCCATAAACTTGCATTTTATGAAGAAATCAAACAAAAACCACTTTATACCAGATTTATACCAGCAAAATACTAGGTGTGATGAAAATAACTCATAAACTTGTATTTATGAAGAAATCAAACAAAAACCACTTCATACCAGATTTATACCAATAAAATACTAGTAAAATACTAGGTGTGATGAAAATAGTCTATAAACTTACATTTTATGAAGAAATCAAACAAAAACCACTTCATACCAGATTTATACCAGCAAAATACTAGGTGTGATGAAAATAACCCATATAATTGCATTTTATGAAGAAATCAAACAAAAACCACTTCATACCAGATTTATACCAACAAAATACTAGGTGTGATGAAAATAACCCATAAACTTGTATTTCATGAAGAAATAAAACAAAAACCACTTCGTACCAGATTTATACCTAATTTATATCAGCAAAATACTAGGTGTGATGAAAATAACCCATAAACTTACATTTCATGAAAAAATAAAACAAAAACCACTTCATACCAACAAAATACTAGGTATGATGAAAATAACCCATAAACTTGCATTTTATGAAGAAATTAAACAAAAATCATTTCATACTAGATTTATACCAGCAAAATATTAGGTGTGATGAAAATAACCCATAAACTTGCATTTTATGAAGAAATCAAACAAAAACCACTTCATACCAGATTTATACTAGCAAAATACTAGGTGTGATGAAAATAACCTGTAAACTTGCATTTTATGAAGAAATCAAACAAAAACCACTTCATACCAGATTCATACCAGCAGAATACTAGGTGTGATGAAAATAACCCATAAACTTGCATTTTATGAAGAAATCAAACAAAAACCACTTCATACCATATTTATACCAGCAAAATACTAGGTGTGATGAAAATAACCCATAAACTTGCATTTTATGAAGAAATCAAACAAAAACTACATCATACCAGATTTATACCAGCAAAATACCAGATTTCAAAAAGTTTGGAAAAAAGTAAAAAAAAAGTATTGTTGGTCCCTATGCATACACTCAATGAGTTAGAGGGGGGATGAACGACTCGCTCAGTAAGTTATAGAAATTTTTCTGCAATAATTAAGGCTCCGCTGAGTGAGGTCAGCTGGCTAAGTGAAAGGCCTGGAAAATGCGATTAAGTAAAGAACACAGAGAATTTGTACTGGTTCGGCAACTTGTGCTTACATCCAGTCCCGAGAGAGTGTCTCGGCTTTAATTCACTAATCTCAACTCTTTTACCCTAGGCGAAGAAGCTTTTAACATATTCCCTAATTACAGTAAGTACCCCCCAAAGTGCAATCGCTCACCCGTCGACTAGAATACCCTCTTTTATCAGCAACTCACAAAGAGTTTAAACAAGAGCTGAACTCAACTTATAAAAACATTGATCCAGTTATAAATGATCTAATATTACAATTGATTGATCTAATCTATTCTCTCTTGTTCTAAGCAGATTCTCACCGAGTGGTGCTTTTCTTGCTAGAATTCCTTTAAAGCATGTGAATTGAAAGAGTCTTTGCTTCTAGGAAATTCAGGTGTAATCACCAAGTTCTAATGCTTGCCTTCTTGCTCCTTTTATAGTTGGATTGAGAAAGTAGACGTTGAACTTGTCTTGGCATCTTCTGAAATTGACAGCTCAGCAATTCACCCGTCGCTTCTTCAAATCGATCTGTTAGGAGATAGAATTGCACCGTTGTGAAATACATTTCAATCCGTTAGATTGAAATTCGAGCTCTAATTTGAAATCTTTGTCGTTTAATGCCAGTCTTCTGCTAGAGAGAACTCGCACTGACTAGCCACGTGTCTTCATCCCATTCCTCTAGTTTTCTGACATGTTGTAGAGTGCGCGATACAAGGTTGGTAGATCTGCAGAATTATCTAAAGTGGCAATTGACTTATTGCAGCTTTGCATTGGAAGACTGTGAGCACGAAATTTTGCAGTCCCTCTAGCGAGACGATGATGACGTGTACCCGATTTTAATGCCTCAAAATAAAAGTTCTCTTTAGAATTTTTATTACCAATATAATGTTCTTTGCGAACTTTATTCTTGGTAAATCCCCTTCGGCGTGGCCGATAACGTGTTCGGTAGGAGCTTGAACCGATGATTTACACCCAAACTAAAATAAACCTCTAGATACCCTTTAAAATATCATTAAAATTCAAAAATCCTGCTTTGACCCCGTTGACCCATGTTTGGCAGCTTTTCACGCTTGTGGGCCCGTTGGCAATCAGCTTTTTGAAAGCTGATGCCGCCAGCGGCATCGCCCCATGCCGCCGGCGGTATCATCCATATCACCGGCGGCATGGCCAAATCGGGCTCTGCAGATAGCTTTATTCTTCCTCGTTGGGATAGTCTAATTTTTGCCATTTTGGTGAAAATGGCTGAAAGGTCTCGAAGACCACCCCAATTTGCCTATAAAAACACACCTTAGGCTTCAGAAAAGGGAGGAGATTGATCTGAAATTAGAACTTACAGAATTCTAGAGTGAGAAACTAGTTCTAGTGAGATAAGAATTAGAAAAGGTAGGAAAAAGGATTTGAATCCATTTTTCCCAGTTTTTCTTCTTTTAACTCTCTGATTGTGAGTTTAAAATCAGTAGACATTAGATTAAAATCAATCTAAATAGGAATTTAGAGACTCAAGTACCCAATTTACTACTAAATCATCATTACAAGCTCCCCGGAGGTGTTCCTTGGTTCATGAAGAGGTGGATTCACGACCTCGAGATAAAAAATCCTGAGTCTCAAAGCTCTTTGGCTTTAATATTGCTGGTTTGTGCTGATTCTTGTAGATTTGTGTTCTTTTCGGGCTTTTGGTTGTTTTTCGACCGTTACCTGCTGCTGCTACAAGAAATTGAAGTTGCTGGAGGCATGTGATGTTGCCGGCGATATCACTCATATCGTTAGAGACATCGCTGATACCGCTAGTGACATCACATTCCCCAGAGGCCTCACTTTCTTGTGCGATCCTTTCTTTATGGTACTCAGAAAGCCATTCAACCTGCCTATAGCCTGATGCCTCTAGCGACATCACTGATGTCGCCGGTGGCATGGCCTTTTGGACAGCTGTTTTATTTCTTTCTTTTCTGACCTAGTTTATTTTCCGACACTAGGATACACAGTGCAATGATGGAGGTCCAAAACCTTCTGAAAACAGACCCCACCCCATACCTTGTGGCATTTTCACTAAGAATCCGGATAAAATTACAATCTCGTCTAAAATTTGGTTAAAAAGGCAATTTTCCTCAAGCGCCGTTCAAATCTCATTTTAGCCGTCCAACTGGGCTTCATAATAATATAAATATTTACGCCATGTTCACGCTAACTATACATGATTCGTGATATATCTAGTATGACGTGTCGTATCTATACTAACCATCTCCTGCAGGTAGATTTATGTTAGGCCTTCGGGTATTTTATTTATCGCATAGAGAATGTATAGGATTTGAAAGCCCTGTAATAATTGCGATTTCTGCATTTGCTTTTGGATGACTGTAATAATTTATTCGATGCTTGATAAATGCAATAACAACATAATAACCGAAAACACAAATAAATAGGATGGATTAAACCGATTAAGAAAGAATGAAGTGCTTTAACTTAGCCTAATGAAAAATAGATAACATCATCCAAACTCAGAATCTCTACTTAAGGTATGGTCTACCACCTGGTGGGAAAATTGTACCAAAATTTCCGGGTTGAGCTGAACCGGGTGGCGACTCTATTTTACGTACGCGATTTCGATCTCGTATCCTTTAACACCTAAATTGAACTTAAATCCTACTTTGACGTCAGTGCTTTCATCACCCCTAAAATGAGGATCAATCCCTCAGCACGCTTCACAACGCCTTTTTATATTTCCACCCCCCGTACTACGCATCTCACACGGTTCTCGCAGGTGGGAAAAGGTCATTTGCTCATAGTGGCGACTCCGCTGGGGATCACACCTCTTTAAACGTGAAACTTAAAATTTTCAACAAGTTTAAAGGATTTTTGATGATGTATTGAAATCATTGGCCAAATTAAAACTTCATTCTTTTTTATAACGTTTTATCCTTAAACACGCGTATAGATAGTTCGGTAATTTTTTAGGTGCCCCATTTTTACCCCGAGAAGCTCACGAAAGTATCACTTATGCTCTGTTGGAATTGAGGATGCCTAGTGGGTGGATCACTCATTTTAACCAACACATAAACTCCTGCGATCGCTCCTATTTGGGGAGTCGTTGAGTAACGTGGAATCAAGGTAAACGAGAACCTTTTACATCAACAACCCTATACCAAAGCCGTGCTAGAAAAAGCCTTAGCACATCATTCCTTTAGGATCACCAGAATAAATAAAACATTTGGGACGCTCTTCTCTCGCCATTACTGGTGAAGAAAATAAACTCCATCTTCCAAAGAGGCGTTATGCGGGAGTCATAAGGTTGGAAGAGGGACGATTAGCGTGCTATGTACTCCATGATCATGCACCCCCATGCATTGGCTTCAAGACCCAAAAATGAATCAACTTACCCTTACTAATTCGGCCTATGGAAGAAGTTTAGCAACATACGTAGGACTTCTCTTGTACCTCCGTTCAGTCACCACATATCACTATGTATGATGTGAGATACAAACGTCCCACGTATGTTGGAGGGATAAGCCATCACACCATCTCTAACCACATCTACCTGCAGCCATACATGCCACACATTAGTGATTATACACTCATCCATAGCATCATACAACCCACGCATGATCTGATCCGCTACCTGCCGTTTCAGCTAGAAGGAGGCGGACTTATCATCGTACTTCGATATGGAAAAGGCCAGACCACCGTTTGATTCATCGTTCTCTCACCCTGGTTGTCACTATGAAAGTTAAGGGATTCCTTACTCTGATTCCAGTGGGAGTCAGATTCAGAACAAGTTTAGTTGGGTCAGAATCCCTCTCAGCCAGCCATGTCTTTTCCAAGCAACGAAGGGACTCCTCCTCCTGAAGAGCCAGCCGGCCATACTCCTACCTTAGGGATGGGATCCCAGCCTCCTCCCAGCTTTGACTTTGCCAATGCTATGGCGTAATTCCTGAACTAGGATGCTTTTTAGGCATCTATCCAGACCATTATTTAGGCTGCCGTTAAGCAAGCTCTCAAAGATAGAAACTCCAACCGAGTATCAGAATCTGATGTGCGGGCCTAGAACGGCTTAGCACAGATGTTGGCCGGTCTAGTGGGGATAAGACTTATGGCACCTATCTTTCAATCAACCCAACCTATGGCAAGCCCATTCCAGTTTGGGCAAGCTTCGGCTTTTCTATCAACTTTGACTACTCTATCAATTGTGCTTTTTAATCCAAGACCTTTTGCTCAAAGCTCGGCTCCTCTGGCATTTACTCACCAATGCCCAGCTTTTCAGCCACTGCCCTCTTTCACTCCTCCACAATTCATTGTAACTCCCAAGGGTACCACCTACCCCCAGAATCCTTTTACTAGCCAGCTGACCATTCATCCTCCGCTATCTCTGCCAGTCCACGACCAGGTCACGCGACCACCGAGCATGACACTTGAAGTAGCAGATTTTGTCCGATAAATAATGGCTTCTCAGACTGTCAACGACCAGGTCACGTATTCTCCGGGTGCGACACCCGAAGCCCTGGCTCTTTCTCATAAGCTGATCAACGACCAGGTCACGCAGCCTCCGGGTGTGACACCCGAGATCCAAGCTTACATCAACCGCCTCATCACCGCCAAAGAGCCTGAAAAAGATGAAGACTGAGTCCTTGATAATTTCACCATGTCGAATATAGCTCATAATGATGGTTCTGGAGCACCTGCCTCTCACATTATATTATATGAAAGGATTATGCGTGTAAAGAAATTAAGTGATAAAGTGCTTGCTGAAATGTTTCCTTGCTCCCTTCGAGGCCCTGCCTTTGAATGGTATCACACCTTACCACAGCATATTATCGCTGACTGGAAACTTCTATCTGAGGCGTTGAAGGTGCATTATAGTTTTAATACTATGATGGAAAGAACCCTCCAACATCTCGAGGGGATCCGTCAAATGCCCAATGAAACCTTCAAGCAATACTTTAACCGGTGGATGTCAACCCATGTCTTGATGAAATCTAAGTTAAGTCTCGAGGAAATGATTGTCAAGCTCCTTGAGGGGTCTCTTCCTCTGTTCCGTAAAGAAATGGCTATTAATTCTTTTCTATCCTACAAGGCCGTATTCGAGAAATCGGAGAAAATCGAGCGTGAGGCAGAGTGTGAAAAAGGCCAAAAAAGTGGGAAGGCCATGGTTCAGAAAAAACAATGAGTCTCAACTCTCGGCTCTAGCACCAACTAAGTCTAAAGCTCCGGCTGTGGTTTAAGACGTTTCTCAAACCCTTGCTGCACCCATAACAGTCACTCCAGCTCCGCTAGTGGTTGCCACAATCCAGCCTCCTCGCCCCCCTTTTGTTTTGGCTAACCCTTATAAGTTACCTCTACGGGTCATCTTTCAACATCTAAGGGAAGCAGGTTTCATCCAGTCCCTTCAAGAATACAAACCACCTAGACCCGAAGATAAGAACAACTTCTATAACTATCATGTTCAGGTAGGACACCAAACCAACAATTACAAAACCCTACTCTCAGCAATTCAGCATCTCGTTAGTGAAGCAAAGATTGCTGAACCTGATAAACTTCTGAGCACTACAAGTAATCCTTTACCAAATTTTGGGAATAAGGTGGGCATAGTCTAGTTTGGTTTGGCTGAAGCCATAATCTTCAATCTCCTTGCTCAGAGGTTGGACAATAATTCTATCTTGGTCATCGGTTTAAGTCTCTCATCTAACTCGATTTTTCATCTAATCAATCAAGCCAACCCAGGGGTCAACTCTGTCCAGGGGATGTAAGTTGATCTAAATCCGCTGAAGCAAGAAATCCGTAGATCTCAGCCATTCGTGGCAAAAAGAATGAAAGTTGAGAAAAGATCGTTGTTTAGCGTTCCTTTGTTTTAAAGGGCAACTACTCCGACGATGATGAGGGAGTAGCTCAGGAGACCCAGGCCGTAAGCATCGAGTTATTTAGGGTTGATTCACCTGCCAAAGAGAAACCAAGTGGATTATTCAAGGTTGATCAAAAGGAGCTTTTTAGCGTAGACGGGTATGAGTTGCAAAACCCAGATTCAGACTCTGAGGAATAATAGTATCTTTTTGAAACACGAGCCCCTAAGAGTGTCTTACTCGATGATTTTCTTAACATTACTCAGAGTGACCATGTATATCAACCTAAGGACCGATATCTCCACTTAAGCAAAGACCCGGTTCCTAGCAGGATTGGGACTACTGCTAGACCCCATTCTTCACCTTCGGCTGCTCCGGCCAGTCTCAAAGTTGACCCTCTCATTACTCAGCTAAAAAACACCCAAGCCTGATATAGTATCTGGCAGCTGGTAATCGACTTTGAGGGCATCGCAAAGGGTTGATTAAGCGGCTCCTCGATTTAGAAGCTAATCCGACCACCTCGATCATTGAGATGTGCACTACGGTTGGAGAAGGCATTCCCCCAAGAAAAGGGCCTCTGATTATGTTCGACCATTTTAATCTTACGCTCGAGGGAAAAGACCACAACAGGGCCTCGTTCATCCGCATCCAAATCCTCGATAAGGTTATCCCGTGTGTCATGGTGGACGATGGCTCCACTCTGAACCTGTGCCCTCTTAAAATCCTTCCTCATCTGGGACTGTCGAAGGACATGCTTGAAAAATCAAGCACTATTATTAGAGCTTATGATGATTCAAAGTACAATGTAATTGGGACCTTTGGGGCAGAGGTCACTGTGGAAGGAGTGACGAGCAATGTACGATTCACTATACTAGACATTCTTATTACTCATTCTCTGTTGCGTGGCTGACCGTGGCTTCACCCCTTGGGCGCCGTTCCCTCCACTCTACACTAGAAAATCAAGCTTACTCATGAAGATAAACTGGTGACCATAGAGGCTGATCCCACTTCCGTTATGGCCGTTATGAAAGCCGAAGCTAGTTTAGAAGGAGGTCTTCAGATCGACGTGGTAAGCAAAGCTCAGAAATCTCCTCCCCTTTGGCATAGCTACCTTCATGCCGATATGGGGTAAACTGATGAAGAAATCTGGCTATAATCCTGGCAGAGGCGGTGGAATTATGAGCAGGGAATTATTGAAGCTTTGGAGCTAAAAATCCTTACCCATCGAGCTGGATTGGGATGTAAACCTAGAAAGGCCTATCGCCACGTCCCCTCCTGCTACTGCTGCATGGTCACTGTTTGTGAAATCCAAAGCAAGAGGCCTTACAAGGGAGAGCCTGAGCCGATCGAGTATGGTGGAAAAATATGGCCCGGCTTTGAGGTCTTTAAGGATGTCATGACTTCAAAACTGGTCGTATGATAGCTTTGGCTAAATCCAAGCTCGCTGAGCCTATTGCACCCGTTAATATTATTAAGGGAAAGGGTAAGATGTATACCGAAGATGAGCCTGGGGGAAGTAATGAGGAGTCTATTGATCCAGAAATTGAGAACGCTGTAGTAACCACAACTGAGGCTATGACACTGTTGATGAAGCATGGCTGGAAGGGTGAGAGAACCAGAGAAGAAGATGCCATGATAGTGATAGTAAGGAAGCTCGCCAGGGCCCTCACCAAGAAAGCCAACCTGTCCGGGGAAATATCGCTCACCATTACCCAAAAGGTCGCTCTGGGGCACGACCTGGATGCCATTCTGAAAAACAATATAGAGGATGCTCCTTCTATTGATGTTGCTGCTAAAGCCCCTCCGCCTGTGGAGGAGGATATGGATGATGTAATTTTTAACATTTCTGATGTGTTTGATGCGAACAATGCTGCCTACGAGGCTTTTAATTCAATGAATGACTCTCGTTTTTCTAACTTGTTTGATGTCTTTCCTAATGGATCCATGCATTCATATAATAATACGCATAATGTTTTTGGCATTAGTGATACTTCATTAATTGAAATAAACATAAGTACAGATGACAATCTAAAAATGGTGACCATTTCCAAAGATTTAACTCCCGAGGAAACACGTGAGATCATAAAAGTGCTTAAAGATCATGTTAGCGCTTTTGCTTGTTCATACGAAGATATGCCTGGGGTTGATGGACAGATTGTCGAACACAGAATCCCAACTGATCCTAAATTTTGACCTGTCAAGTAGAAGCTCCACCAGTTAAGACCAGAATGGGCAGATCAGGTTAAGGCAGAGGTTTCGAGACTGATTGAAGCTTGATTCATCGAAGTTGAGGAATACCTGACTTGGTTGTCCAACATAGTCCCCGGTTCTAAAGAAAGATTGTAGGGTCTGAGTCTGTGTAGATTTCTGAGATCTCAATAAAGCCTCACCGAAGGATGACTTCCCACTCCCGCACATCGATGTCCTAATTGATAGTGCCGCCAGGGCAGCTATGTATTTGGGGTATGATCAGATTCTAGTTAATATTGTTGATAAAGTCAAAATAGCGTTCATCACTGAATGGGGGGTGTATTGCTACAAGGTAATGCCATTTGGGCTAAAAAATGTCGGGGCTACTTATCAGCGCACCATAACCGCCCTCCTGCATGACATGATCCATAAAGAAGTGGAGGTGTATATGGACGATATGATTGTGAAGTCCACTACTCGGGAAGAGCACCCTACTTTTCTTGACAAGTTCATGACGCGTATTGAAAATATAACCTATGCTTGAATCCAAAGAAGTGCATGTTTGGGGTTACCTAAGGCAAATTATTGGGCCATATGGTTAGCCAGAAGGGAATCAAAATGTGTCTAGAAAAGTGATCACGGACATGCCTCCACCTAAGACAGAGAAAGAAGTCCGATCTTTTTAAGGGTCCTTGCAATATGTCAGTCGATTCATTGCCCGCCTCACTACTGTTTGCGAACCCATCTTTAAGCTGTTAAGAAAATAACAACCCATAGTATGGAATGATAACTGCCAAGTGGTGTTTGACAAAATCAAGGTGTACCTTGTCAATCCACCCGTTTTGAAACCCCCCATCCTAGGGAACCCACTCATCCTTTACCTAGCTATCGACGACTCTTCCGTTAGGGCTATGCTTGTCCAAGAGCAAGCCGATAAGCGTGAACACGCTATCTACTACTTGAGTAAGAAGTTATTAGCTTACAAAACCCGATATTCAATTGTAGAAAAGACCTGCGCCGCCATGGTTTGGCTCACTAAGAAGTTACGGCATTATTATTAATCTTATCGCGTCCAAGCCGTGGCCAAGATTGATCTGATGAAGTACCTTTATCAATCCCCCACTCTTGATGGGAAATTGTCCCGATGGTTGCTTCTCCTGTCTGAGTTTGACATTGAGTATGTAACTCGAAAGGTCATTAAGGGACGGGCCGTAGCCGATTTCCTGGCTAATCATCCCCTTGACTCTGACTATGTAGAAAACTTGGAGTTTCCTGATGAACAACTCCCCTCTGTCACCATCCTTGAACATGCCTGGATGATGTACTTCAATGGTGCTGTGAACCGACGGGGAACGGGCCTCGGCGTTGTCATCGTCACCCCAGATAATGAAATAATCCCACTGTCCAAATGATTAGAATTCACTATCACTAACAACGACGCTGAATATGAAGCTTGTCTATTTGGTCTTGAGGCTCTTCTCCGTGTTGGGGCCCGTTGTGTATCTATCATTGGGGATTCAGCTCTTATCGTCTGTCAGGTTGTCGGCAAGTGGGAAATTAAAGAGGAATCTCTCCATCCTTATATCGAGGTTGTTCGCGAATTATCTGAGCAATTCACCTCATGCTTATCCCGCCATGTCCCTCGGGACGAGAATCAAATGGCTGACGCCCTCACCACTCTTGCAGCAGCAGCCTATTCACCCATTAGTGATGTTGTCCACCAATACCCCTTACCATGCTCAATCGGCTCCTCCGATCCTCGCCATCTCATCCGCACCTTGTTGGTATTCTACCATTGTCCTATTCCTCCGAACCGGCCAATATCCTACGGGTTCTTCTAACTCAGACCGCACCACCCTAAGGCAGCTCGCTGTCCAATTCCGTATTATGGATAATGATCTGTTAAAATGCACCAGCGACGGTCTGCTTCTCCATTGCCTAACTGACTCTGAGGCCCAGAGCGTAATTGTCCAGGTCCATGCTGGTGACTGCGGCCCCTATCTGAACGGTCTTTCTCTTGCCAAGAAAATTCAGTGGTTAGGATATTTTCGGCTCACTCTTACAGCCTATTGCATCGTCCAAGTCAAAAGGTGCCACCAATGCCAGGTTTACGGCAATATACAGCATCTACCACCCACTGAGCTCCATCATTTATCTACCCCTTGGCCATTCTCAGTGTGGGGATAGACATAATTGGTGAAATTTGCCCTTCTTCAACAAATGGGCATAGATTCATTGTGGTAGCAGTAGATTACTTGTCAAAGTGGGTGAAGGCCGAATCCTCCACCAATGTCACCGCCAAGCAAATGGCTAAGTTCATAGAGAAGCACATTTTCGCTCGGTATGGACTCCCACACCATATAGTCTCAGACAATGGGGTACAGTTTCAAGAAGCAACCACTGATCTAATTGAGAAATATGGTATTGAACACTATAGATCTTCCCCATACAGACCGCAAGCTAATGGAGCTATTGAAGCAGCTAACAAATCGGTAAAGAAGATTCTTTCTAAAATGATAGTCAGTTATAGGGATTGGGTAGATAAACTACCTTTTGCTATTTGGGGATATCGCACCAGCATTCGCACCACAACCGGCCAAACTCCATTTTCCTTGGTCTACGGGATGGAAGCGGTCTTGCTAGTTAAAACTCAGGTGACCTCCCTAAGAGTCACCCTGGAGGCTAAGTTAAAAGAATCAGAATGGACCTAGGTGAGATTTGAACAGTTGAACATGATGGATGAACAGAGGTTAAGGGCTCTTGACAACCTCCAGATCTACCAGCAATGCATGGCTCGAGCATATAACAGTCGGGTAAGACATCAGAAGTTCCCCCTGAAGACTAGTGATATGGTCCTTAAACAGCTGAAACATTCTACCACTGATGCTAGGGGCAAATTCAGGCCAAATTGGGAAGGGCCATATGTGATAAAGAAGATGCTTAGTGAAGGGGCTGTTAAGCTTATGGAAATGGATGGGAACGAGTTTGTGAACCCCATAAACCAAGACAGGCTTAAGCGTTATCATATCTGATTCAAAAGAAATAAATCAAGAAAACGGAAAAATAGATAAATTAAATCACCCGCCTTTTGGTCTTTTACTGATTAGGCAAAAATTAGGGTGACACCCGACGGGCAGTATGCTGCAAACTGTCTGTGCAAAAATTAGGGGATAAGTCAAACCCGCTAGATCGAAAACCCGAAAAGGGCGATCTAGGCAAAAGGTAGGGTATATGGGCAAGGAGCGAGTGCTTTCTAGAAAACCAATCTAGGCGAGTTGGCACCGGGAGTTAAATTAATGGGAATGTTAACCAAACATCGCGTACTTTATTTTATCTCAATTAATGAAAGTATCCCTTTCGTTGAATCCTAAATGCTTATAGTTATGTGAATCTTGTATCCATAAGGTCAAGACACCTCCAGTAAGCTTAGGACAGAGTCTCTTTTATTCCATATCGAATGCGCAAAAATAATTCTGATGGGCTAAAAAAAAGGGGTCTATGCAAAATTCGGAATAAGTCTGCTGGGTCAAAAACCCGAAAAGGTCGATCCAGGCAAAAATTAGGACAAGGTTTGATAGATTGAAAACCCCTCGGGGAGGTCTATGCAAAAGGTAGAACCAAATAAAAGACATAAAATAAAATAAGGTTTGATAGGTCTGTCACCCCGACTAGCCTATGTAAAAGATAGAACTGATGAAAGCGCATTTAAACCGAGCTTCCCGCGTCGTCATCATAGTACCAAAAGATCCGCCTCAATGTGGTAGTAAAAAAGGGCTCCTCTCCCTGCTCTGCACGCTCCCCCTCGAAGCGGGCCAACAACCGTTCCCAGTGGGTCGTCAAGCATCTTATCTCAGCAAGCCATCCTCTGTAATGTGTGTCGGTCTTGATGGTCTCCACATGGTCATAATCCAGAATCTCGAATACAGCTTCCCTAGACTACTTCTCTCGGATGTGGTTGAGCCACCTAGCTTTGTAGATTCTGATCTGATTATGAGGCAACTTGATTGGAATTCTTTGCCTCTTACCGTACTGAAGGCACAACCGGTAAGGGGTGTAGAACAAAGATCTCTCCAGACCAATCAACTGAACACAGGCTCCCTAGGATTCCACAACCACATCCTGGATTCTCCACCATGGACTAACCCACTGAACTTGTGCATCAGTGTACCCCCTCAAAATAGGCACCTAATCATCATGTGTCAGCTGGTCGAAATCGGCCCGCAAAAGCCCCCTCTCCCTCAGATGAACGGGTAGGTACTTCTTTGGATTCCCTTGTAGAGCTTCCCATAGCCTCAGTTTCTCCATCAGCCATACCTATAATTCGAATTTAGGTAAGGATTGAGAAAAGGAAATGTTCGAAGATAGGAAGAACAAAGGATACCTGTAGTAGTATGAGCTGATCCCTAATAAGTGTCAGGTCAACGGAACTAGCATCCATATTCAGCAGAATCTCGGCCAACCCCACTGCTATGGAAGAAGCCCGTATCAACACGGGCTCACTCCGCACTTAAACTCTGCCATAAGTAGTAATGCCACCATGGATGGCCAAGCAAGGTAAGATCGTGGCGCCCAACGGCACCACTCCAAAACTGCCTCAAGTTGAAACCCAGGTTTGTCAGGCAGCCGGGACAGAAATAGGTCCACAGAGTCCAGAATCCATAACCCTCAAGGAATTCCATCCGCGCCAAAATGAAATTCCGGTAGCGCTAGGGGCATATGTTTAGGACACGGTACCCCTAATATAGCATGGAACTCTTCGAGCAAGGGGCATAGCTCGAACGATGAAAATCGGAAGACGTGGTCCATAGGGTCCTAAAAAGATAGCGCCGCTCGAAGGAACTCGGGACTTATGGGCCACGCTGTGACATATCGAAACCCCCAAAGCCTGAATTTTTCAAGCTTCTTCCAATCCGTATTTCCCAGCCTTTGTAGAAAACCCCGTAGCTGTTGGTTGTGGGTCGCCATGGCAGGAATTGGCAGAATGGCTGGAATCAGGTTTCTGAACAGGTGATGTTGTCGGTGATTTGAGTTATGTCGCCGGCAATATGAACCGATATGGGCGGTATCGACTAATGTCGCCAGCGATATGAGCTTTGGGTAGCCCCTTTTATACTATTTTAGCTGATTGAGTCTGGACGATATGGGTAATGTCGCTAGCGGCATGGAATTAATTTTCGGCGGCATCAGGAGCATATTTTTCATTACAGAACCTGTAAATAACCCTGTAATCCATTTCCAATTTATGTTCTACTGCAATCCATTTTATTCAAAGTAAAAAGCTCGAGGGCACAAACCATTCAAATATCTAACCTACCAAACCAAAACCAAACAACAATCCATATTATTCAAACCCTAATGTATCAAGGGTACGAACCAAAATCCAAAATAAAAAGCAAAATGAAGGTATAAATCTAAGCATGCCCGCCACTGCAGGGCGGGTGAGATGAAACATCCTCAGGGCTCACTAGCCAATCATTAACTTCATCCTCTTCCCTTCCCTCAGTCATCGGGACGCTGCTAGACTCCTCAACTGTGGCAAACGCGCATCTAATTACAGACATCTTCACTCTCCTGCGACTGGTGCTACCGGGGTGCGTGCGATCCAAGTTTTGTTTGCTCCTCCACTCCTGAATAGTAGCCTCCAACTGACCCTTAAGGTCGCTCACGTGATGTCAGAGTTCTGAAGTCTCCTCCTCGTATCTCCGTCGGGCCACATCAGCATCCGATAGGGAGAGAGCCAAGAAATCCTACAAAAAAGGGAAAACGTCAATAATGCACTTCATTCATAGCATCCATACATACATCTTATTTCGATATGTCATAATAGGGAATGTACCTGAAGAAGCAGTGATTGCCCAATAAGTGTGTCCCAGAGAGCAAAATTGTTCTCTGCCAGTTGCTTTACATGGCTCTGTGCAACCTGAAAAATCCAAAAGGCAAATCAATAAGCACCCGCATCCAAGGGCAAGCAAGAAAGCAATTATTATGTTCTCAGGCCTTATATAAGTGGTGCTTTCTGGCATAAAGATCGAAGCATGCCGGCTCGAGCCTATGTTCCTAGGGTGGAACTCGCCCCGAGAATTCATCAGCAGGAACTTAGTTTCCATCGGGTTGACCAGACGCCCCTCCACGAAATTTATACCCTCCGGTATACCATAGTACTGCATCCCACTCTGCTTGTCCCGACCTCTCTTCCTCGCAGGTTCCTGAAAAGCACAAAAAACACACATAAGCGACATTCGTAAACCCAAACAATTACAAATCATGCGCATAAACGCAATCATACCTCAAAAGAGCGGTGCCCCCCTGGGACATCGGCACACTCCCACCAGCTACATCCGCGCCTACCTCATCCTCCCCCTCAGGCTTGATCCCAACATTGTCTTCAACCTCCATCTCTTCCTCCTCTTCCTCTTCTTCTTCCTCCTCCTCGACATCCACAACACCTTTGAGCCGCCTCTTCTCCTCCTCTAACTATTGCTCATTATGGTACTCAATCGTATTATTCCTATGGATGGGGGGTCATAGGGGGAGTAGGCACTACTGGTGCCACTTGTAGGAGCTTGGGATGCTTGGAATGACCCGGCCATTCCCCTCGATATAATCGGCTTGGTCAGCCGTGGATGTGATCACCAGATGGGACCACCATAAGCCTTTGGGAGGATCGGCGGGCACTGGTCTATCGGCGATAGGGACAAACCTCCAGCCCAAAACGCGCTCCCTCAAGTACCACTGCTGGGATAAAGGGCACTCCATGATAAACCTACAGTCATCCACCTCCCTCCTAACCCTCTCGACTTCCAGCAGGTTCTCCACCCCATCAAACGGGTCTAGGATAAGCTGCACCAATAATCAACCAAAACAACCGATGTAAGTTTATGTAAATTCATAAATGTTTTTTATTTACTAACATTTTATTCTGAGTGTGAAACAGGGACCAAACCAAAAGATCACATACCGAGCTCAGTTGCACACTCCTCAGGACCTCCCTGTACTTGGTTGGATACTTGGCCTTCCCGCCAATACCCCCGCACCAGCGGGCGAGAAAATGGGAGCCTGGCAGCACGGTCTTCTTGAACTCAACCGACGGTAGGATCTAGTGCTCAAAAGCCCGGGCCTGCATAAGCAACAATTAATCAGTTCAAATAAAAAAGAAAAAGAAAAAAAATCCACAGTGAATGAGACATGCGCAATCAAGTAAAATGCTTGCAATGAAGGTTCACATGAAGTAACAGATGGCAGAGACGGAGGGCCTTCCCCTTCTTTCGATTGCCCGTATCTAGCGCATGATACATCTGCGCTAGGATGGCCCGCAGCCAATTCTTCTTCCTGACACCCGCCACATCCTCCATGGCGGATATCAGCCCGTAATTGATTTTGTTCCCTGAAACTGGGAAGAATAGCACTATAAGCAGGGAAATCACGAAGGAGCGGACGTAAGCATCCCTATCATCTTCCGGCACCATATCCTCCCTAGTCCAATGTTGGTGCAACTCACCATAAGCTAGCCGCCCTGAGACGGGCTTCAAACCAAACAACTCCTTTACTCGCCTCACCGCGGGCCTCTCGGTATGATATTTGTTCATGTAGGAGTCAAAATGAATGACCTTGTCCATCTAGGGGAGCCCGGTCATAGCTACAGCATCAAAGGGCATGATGGTCACTTCCCCGAATGAGAAGTGAAATGTATGAATGGTCTCAGACCACCTCTCTATAAGAGCCGTCACGACCGGATGGGAGAGCTTTAGCATTAACATCGGCATGATTCGGGCCAAGTACCCGAAGCCCGTCTCGTTGATGGCTAGGGTGAGTTCAGGATCCTTCTCAGAAATATGGTGCCACCATTCGCTGATGGTGCCCATACCTCCAGTGTAGGTCAGTCCGTACGGCTGTAAAAATCAGAAGCAAAATAGATAAGTCCCTATTTATTTTCTCATCACTGATACCTGCTGAAAGGCTGCTGATGTCGCTTCTGCTAAAAGTGATGTCGCCGGCGATATCATCCATATCGCTGGCAGTATGGATGATATTGCTAGCAGCATTGCCTTAAGCAGAAATGGCATCATGCCTTCCTAGGCCTTTTTGCAAGGCCTGATGTCGCTGGCGACATCACTCATATCATCAGCGATATCACAACCTGTGGGTAGAACCCAATTTTGCCCCAAAAATTGCACCCATCGTACCAAAACCACGAAAATCACAATTAATCAAACCATAAGCCTAAAAACTGTAAAAATTGAACCTAAAACATGCAATATCAGTTTGTAATCAGTCTGTTTCATGCTTGTAACTCCTATTATGGCATGATTTCTAGCCTAAGGCCGAATCGAAACTCAACCCAAAAAGAAGAATTTCGAGTTTTGCAAGATTACCTGGATGTAGGAAAGATGTTTCCTTCTCCGGAGTCAGGTTGGTGATGGAGGAATTGATCCCATACCGATACATATTGGCCATCTCCTTCAAGACGTAAGCAGCAGGAACCGAAAGAAGTTTCAGCCCCTCGATGGAGGAATCCGGCAGGCTCTCCCTAGCCTTAGCAGATTTGCCCTTGAAAGCCTTTGCAATTCTCTTCATGATTGGAATAGGGAAGAAAGCAAAAGATTTGGAGAAGAATGGGACAAAGGGGGGATATGATTTCTGTATGTGTAGAACAAAGAAAGAAAGGAGTTTTCCTTCCTTTTAAACTACAGCGCGGAATTCGAGGAGTTTTAATTTATCTGAAGCTGCCTGATTCATGCCGTCGGCGGCATCATTCCATACCGCCAGTGACATCAGTCATGCCGCCGGTGACATCACCTTCTTCAATTTGAATTTTGAATTTGTTTAACCAGTCAAAGCTGCCACGTGGCACTCATACCGCCGGTGACATCACCTTAAATCGCCAGCGACATCATCCATGTCGCCGGCGTTATCAACCCTCTCCATGCCTTTTTTCAGCCATCCTGGTGAAATCCCGGCTCTAGCCCCGACATCCCTGGACTTCTAAACCCTTGTACTTTTTATCATTACATTTTTCCTGTTGATCAAAGGGGCAAAAATATTTTTGTTTCATAAAATAGATCAAGCAATAAAAATGCCATCTAAAATATGTCTAATCTTGTTCTCATTCTACTCTTCGCAAGTACAATCCACAAACGCAAACCCAATATGCTCATTCTATATGCTACGCAGAGATTACGGCATGACCCGGTACATGTCAATCTTTGGGTTCACCCCCATAATGCCAACTAAAGGTCCCTAATATAGTCTCTGTATGTATCACCCTTTGGGTTCACCCCTAGAACGCCAACTAAAGGTCCCTGATATAGTCTCTATACGTATCACCCTTCGGGTTCACCCCCAGAACGCCAACTGAAGGTTCCTGATATAGTCTTTGTACGTATCACCATTTGGGTTCACCCCTAGAATGCCAATTGAAGGTCCCGGCATGACCCTGTGCATGTCACCTTTGGGTTCACCCCTCCAAGATCGCAGCGTGGCCCCGTACATGCTGCTTTTAGTTTCAACCATCGTCCTATCATCCAAGACTTCTGAAACCCTTGTACTTTTTATTATTATGTTTTTACTGTTGATTGAAGGGGCAAAAATGTTTTTGTTTCACAAGATCGATCAAATAGTAAAAATGTCATTCAAGATTCGGTCTGATCTTTTACTTGTTGCTTATTATAGGAACCACACTCCACCAATCCACAAAACATAAGCCCGACCATGGGGCAATCTCTCCGCGAAGCATAACACCTACCAAGGGGCACCAATCCATGAAGCATAAGCCCGACCAAGGGGCACCAATCCACAAAGCATAAGTCCGACCAAGGGGCAATCTCTTTGAGAAGCATAGATCCGACCAAGGGGCAACAATCTACAAAGCATAAATCTGACCAAAGGGCAATCTCTCCATGAAGCATAAGTCCGACCAAGGGGCAGCTAATCCACAAAGCATAAGTCCGACCAAGGGGCAATCCCTCCGTAAAGCATAAGTCCGACCAAGGGGCAACAATCCATAAAGTATAAGTCCGGCCAAGGGGCAATCTATCCATAAAGTGTAAGTCCGACCAAGGGGCAACCAATCCACAAAGCATAAGTCCAGCCAAGGGGCAATCTCTCCGCAAAGCACAAGTCCGACCAAGGGGCAAACCAGTCATCCATCAGGTATCATTCTTATCCCTTGCTCTTTCGTACGATCATACTGACATGTGGCAGCAGTGATCCCCTGAGGGGCAGCCTGTGAGCATGAGATTTTGTAGTCCTTCTCGCGAGATGATGATGACGTGTACCCGATTTTAATGCCTCAAAATAAAAGTTCTCTTTAGAAATTTTATTACCAATATAATGTTCTCTGCGAACTTTATTCTTGGTAGAATCCCATTCGACGTGGCCGATAACGCGTCTGGTAGGAGCTTGAACCGATGATTTACACCCAAACTAAAATAAACCTCTAAATACTCTTTAAAATATCATTAAAATTCAAAAATCCCGCTTTGACCCCTTTGACTCGTGTTTGGCAGCTTTTCAGGTTTGTGGGCCCACTGGCAATCATCTTTTTGAATGCTGATGCCGCCAGCGGCATCGCCCCATGCCGCTGGGGGTATCATCCATGTCGTCGCCGGCATGGCCAAATCGGGCTCTGCAGACAGCTTTCTTCTTCCTCCTTGGGACAGTCTCTTTTTTGCCATTTTGGTAAAAATGGCTGAAAGGTCTCGAAGACCACCCCAATTTGCTATAAAAACACACCTTAGGCTTCAGTAAAGGGAGGGGATTGATCTGAAATTAGAACTTATAAAATTCTAGAGTGAGAACTATTTCTAGTGAGATAAGAATTAGAAAAGGTAGGAAAAAGGATTTGAATCCATCTTTCATGGTTTTTCTTCTTTGAACTCTCTGATTGTGAGTTTAAAATCAGTAGACATTAGATTAAAATCAATCTAAATAGGAATTTAGAGACTCAAGTACCCAATTTACTACCAAATCATGATTATAAGCTCCCCGGAGGTATTCCTTGGTTCACAAAGAGGTGGATTCATGGCCCCGAGGTAAAAAATCCTAAGTTTCAAAGCTCTTTGGAATTAATATTGCTGGTTTGTGCTGATTCTTGTTGATTTGTGTTCTTTTCAGGCTTTTGGTCGTTTTTCGACCATTACCTGCTGCTGCTACAAGAAATTAGAGTCACCGGAGGCATGTGATGTCGCTGGCGGTATCACTCATCTCGCTAGAGACATTACTGATACCGCTAGTGACATCACATTCCCCAAAGGCCTCACTTTCTTATGGGACCCTTTCTTTATGGTACTTAGAAAGCCATGCAACCTGCCTACAGACTGATGCCTCTAGCGACATCACTGATGTCGCTGGCGGCATGGCCTTCTGGACAGCTATTTTATTTCTTTCTTTTCTGACCTAGTTTATTTTGCGAAGCTAGGATACATAGTGCAACGATGGAGGTCCAAAACCTTCTGAAAACAGACCCCACCCCATACCATGTGGCATTTTCACTAATAATCCAGATAAAATAACAATCGAGTCTAAAATTTGGTTAAAAAGGGAATTTTCCTCAAAGGTCGTTCAAATCTCATTTTACCCGTCCAATCGGGCTTCATAACGATATAAATATTTACTCCATGTTCACGCTAACTCGGGTCTTGTTTGGTTTGCTAACTATACATGATTCGTGATATATCTCATATGACGTGACTTATCTGTACTGACCATCTCATGCAGGTAGATGTATGTTAGGCCTTTGGGTATTTTATTTATCGCATAGAGAATATATAGGATTTGAAAGCCCTGTAATAATTGCGATTTCTGCATTTGCTTTTGGATAACTGTAATAATTTATTCGATGCTTGATAAATGCGATAACAACATAATAACCGAAAACATAAATAAATAGGATGGATTAAACCGATTAAGAAAGAATGAAGTACTTTAACTTGGCCTAATGAAAAATAGATAACATCATCCGAACTCAGAATCTCTACTTAAGGTACGGTCTACCACCTGGTGGGAAAATTATACCAAAATTTCCCGATTAAGCTGAACCGGGTGGCGACTCTATTTTAAGTACGGGATTTCGATCTCGTATTCTTTAACACCTAAATTGAACTTAAATCCTACTTCGACATCAGTGCTTTCATCACGCCTAAAATGAGGATCAATCCCTCAGTATGCTTCACAGCGCCTTTTTATATTTCCACCCCCCGTGCTACATATCTCACGCGGTCCTCACGGGTGGGAAAAGGTCATCCGCGCATAAAGACTTTGTCATTTTCTTCATAATTCTGCGTCTTGTTAAGGCATTAATTCTTTTTGTCTTTATCTCATTAAGGTTCCTGCAAAAAGCAACATTAAAAGCAAAGGTATTTTTTACCTTAAAAGGTAAGGTCAGCAGCGTTGACAGACTTAAAGTAACTCAGCCGAGAGATAAAACAAAAAGCATATAGCTGAAACAAAATCTAAATATCAAGTGCTGAGTGAATAATACTAAGTCAGCGACTAATTAAGTATTCAGCCCAAAAACCACTCAGAGTTAAACTAAATAGCTAGGTCAGCGGAGACTCGAAATTCTACCCTTGAATTTACTAACTCCCTTAAACCACAGACTATTTATTTTAATATCATTATTGATTTAATTATCTCACACTGAACTTAATTGTTATGATCAAAACTTAAGCACTACTGAGTCATCCACTGAGCCAGTCCAAACTCGTGCTTGGTTCAACAATCTCCCCCACTTTGATCAATGGCAATTAACTTGAGCGAGAATTAAATCAATAAGATATCTAGATCAGCGTTACTTTATACTCATGCTTGATATGACTTTTGTTCAGTATCTTCAATCTGCTCAGAGTGAATGCTAACTCCCCCATAATTCTTGAATCCTCTGAGTTCAGCATCCCTCAATACTTCTTATATATTTCTGCAAATGATCAGAGCATATATATAGTAGAATAATATATGAAGTTAAGAAGATCTTAAATTAGAATAGAAAATGTAATCTTTCATTAATTAATAACTTGAGTACAAATAACAAAGAGTTAGTCTATACTAAGTGTTACAATTCAGCACTAGCGATTACAAAACTTCTATTCTAATCCTTTGGCATAGGCGGGGCTCCCAAGTTGGCTCTTCTCTCCTCATAAACCTGCGGATCCCATCTGGATTTCTTTTCTTTGGGCAGCGCTATCTCCTTGCCTTTCCTTTTTCTTGTCTCAAGATATTCTCTCTGAATTCGCTCTAGATCCTTAGACAGATTATAAGAGAATTCAGCAATCCTCTGTTCTCTCTCCTTTTCCTCCATTTCACTCTTCTCATGATCCTTCTCCCCCATTGCCATTGCATTCAAAATGGCTTGAGTTTGATGATCAAATGAGCTCAGAGACTCTTCAAATATGTCTAGCTGATCATAGACAGTTGATGAAAAATTCAGCATAACCAGCTCATAGATTTCTTGTGATATAACTTCTTATTCTCTGAGGAAGGCAAATAATCCTACCACAGTGCGGTAATGAGACAAATTGAACTGATATTAAGCATTTAAACCTTCTTTGGATATCTGGGTGAGATATGCTATTGCTTTAGCTTAATTGTTTTCTTTGAGAATGCGCTCTAGCATTGGAGTGCTCCTGATATGGGTAGTAATTTCATTGTGAATCTTATCCAAGGCTTCTCCATCATTGAGGACATGGGCTTGAACTTGCTTGATTTGGTCTCTGATGTGACCAAGTTTCTGATGAAGATTAGGCTCCAGTTTACCATCTGTCATCACAATGTCACTACTTAGAGCATCTGAAATGTTAAGCCTCTTTAAGGCATTAAGCACAACTCCCACTGAGTTCTTGACTCCTTCCAGCATCTCTTCCTTTGCTTTCCTTAACTCAGTGTGTAACCCATAATGTTTGGATACCACTGTGATTAGAGCATCCAGTCCATCTACAACTGCATTCAAGTGAGTTGTGTTCTCATCATTTTCCTTGCTCAGAATGCTATAACCATCCAGCACCTTCAACATAGCCTCAAGTAAGGGATTGAATTTGTCTATCATTGAATTGCAAAATCCCTTTCATCATTAAGTACTTAACAGCTACTTTTATATATCTTAGCCATTTGCTTCTTTAGCTCTGCAGCTTCCATCTTCAAACCAGCTGCCTGCCTACCTACAATAGATAACAAGGGCAAACTATAGGATACTATTGCCTTGACCAAAGAAAACTGGGTAGGTACTAATTTGATATGAGCCTTCATCTCCTCAACAGCCTCCATAAAACCTTGCACTAGCTCCACAGCCTTTGTAATCTTCCTCAGAACTTCCTCAGACATCAATGATTTTGCTATCTCAGCATCAGTCCTTAGTCCTGGAAACCTTTCTCTTCCCAACCTCCTTATGTCTCCCAATAATACAGCATTTGGATTGAAATGGGGTTGAGATTGTGGTTGTTGAGGTGGTTGTTGTTGTTGTTGTTATTCAGGAATCTCCTCAATGATTGGAGGTCCTTTGACTAGTTGAGGTCCTTCCAAATATAATACTTCTCGTACTGGAGATCCTGCAGGGGAAAGATATGGGATAATGGCTGTTTGGTCAGAGTCTGGGTTATTTTGGTTAGAGGGTTGGTTGATTTGGCTTGAACTGGAAGTGGATGGTGTTTGTTTATCTGGTAGGGTAAGGCAGAGATTGGTGTAGGTGAGAGTGGTGTTTCGGTGGATGTGTTTGGGAAAGTAAAGAAATCTTCAGGTTCTTTCTCCTTCTCCTCTATAGCACCTTCAACAACGGACTCGCTGACTTGAGTTAGAGAAGCCTCAGCCAGATGAGCTCTGTGCTCAACTATCACTTCCTTTTCCTCCTTGTCCCCCAAATATCCTTCATCCTTATCTATCACAACCTTCATTCTTTTCAACAAACCCCTCTTTCTCTCCTTCCTAGCCTCCTTTACTTCCTCAGCAGTCAAAGTGACCTGCTGGTCAGAGTTTAGCACATTGAATTCAACCGCTTCCACTTTAATCACCTTATCTTCCTCCTCCTGATATCTATTCCATCTAGAGCTCCAATTATCTCATCAATAACTTCTGGCACTTCCTTCTCAGCCAAGCTAGCTATAGCTTTTTACAGAATTTGCTCAGTGCTAGCCTTAGTTACTGTTGCTGCTTCCTCAGCCTTTCTCTTAATAGTGGCTTTTATCTCCTCCTGCTTCTTTATGATTCTTTCCTTCTGAGCAGCTTTAACTTTCTTAGCCTCTTCAACATCTTGGGCAACTCCTGTTACCTTCTTCACCATCAGCTTCTTCTTTAGCTGACCTACTTGGGGAATAGGAACTAATGTAGCTTCCTTTACCTTTGTAGTTACCATATCTAGCTGAGCAGCATCTGCCTTTCTCTTCTTTTCTCTCTTCAGCGGCATTTCTTCCCTTAGTTCTTCTCTTCTTCAATTTCTTAAGGAGTCAACTCTCTCCTCTTGTCTTCTCCGACTTCCTTGGAAGATCTTGTCTTCTTTGGGACAGTAACTGGAACTGAGCTCGCTGAGCTTCCTTTCTTCTCCTTCTTGGAGTCCTTCCTGACCTCCTTCTTTACTACTTGCTTCTCAGTCATGTCTTCTCCTCTCTCAGCTCTAAGATTGGTAATTCTTTCCAGCTTACTTGCCACAAAGGCATCCAAGGTCCGGTCCTCCTCTTGGGGCAGTATAGGCTTCATTTCCATGATAGCCTTGGAGTCCTTTAGTCTGACTTCCCCTCTCTTCAGCTTTATATAGTTGGTGTTAGCAAGCCTCTCATTGGCTTTGAGTCCATGAAAATGAGCATTACTTAGGATTCTGGACTCAATCACTTTCATCTGAATGTTGCTTTTTGTAGCCCATCCTTCCATATCAATCTCATAGGCCCTACATATCTCCATTACCAGCTGTCCATACACTTTATGCTTGTTGACCTTCAAGAACCTGTGAAGAATGGCCATGAGCCAGTTGATGCTCATGCCATGGGTCAGCGCATAAACAAACACTCACTCAAACTTAGAACAACTTCCTGTAGAGCCTGTCTTGGGCAGTAGTACTTTTGTCACTAACTCGTGTGCTTGTTTTCCTTCTTTTATGAACATGGAAGCAATCAGTTCACCTACCTTGTAGTCATGGGGAACTATAATCAATAGGAATATCAACATGATCTTCATCGTTGTTGACTCACAGCTTTAAGCCTCTTTCCTTCATTACCAGTAGACCAGCGATCAGCTTGGGAGTGATATAAACTTTCTTCCCCATCATAGTAGTTACAAATAGATCCTTCTGACCTTACACTAGGTGGATTCTGTTGTAAAATCTATCCACAATCTCCTCATAGGATCCATTTGGGAGTTCAAAGAATCCTCTCAAGTGGTGTTGAAGCGCCCCACTTCTCAAATTTCTCATCACTGCAGAAACTCAACATATCTACAGTAGTGGGTCTATCCACCTCCGTCTTCTCCATGAAACACCAATGAGTAGGAGTATACTTCGTGCCTGCTAGAATTCTAATTTCTTCTATCTTATCCATATTAATTGCTAACTGAGCCATGTGCTCTCTGATAGTAACCCAACAAGTATCCTTTTTATTTCTCACAAAAAAATCAGTTTTCATTATTGATTTGCTTTGAGAAAGATGGAGAATTTAGAGATTTATAGAGGAAATTGCACAGAACGAATTTGGTAAAGTAACCAAGTTGGGTTGGGGAGATGTCATTGAAAAAGGGTTTAATTACAAAGCTAGTGATAGCCTAGACGTGATTAAAAGTCAAGTCAACCACTTAGCTTAGAATATTCATTATTGGTTTTTGCATGGACCTAATAATTTCATTTTCACTGTTACGTTATAATAGGGTTGATTTTTTAATTTATAAATAATAATATTAAATTGAACTAAATTAATAAATATTTATTTTAGTGTAAATTTATATATGTATAGTATTTATAAATATTGAACTGAATCAAACTGTACTGAATGAATTATAAATTCAAATAAATAGAGCCTTAACTTATCAATTAAAGTTAAATGGTTTAGACGTAGTTTATGATGAATATTACAAACAACTAAATTCATTTTCAATTATTGATCTCAGATTTACCATCAATTGTTATTACATGTCTTCCCCGAATCTATAATTATGAAAAAAAAAATTAATTATCTCTAAGATTATATCTCTTTTTATATACCTCATTTAATTTTCTACGTATAAAAGGTTTGTAAGAGAGAATATGAAAATAAAAAAAAATTTAAAAAATAATGAAATAATAATAAATATTGTAACATTTCAAAATTAAATAGGAAACACAAGAGATGACATAAATTTGAATAGGCAAGATTTTTTTTGGTGAAATTAGTGTAGTTGGAATGGCCCTCAGAAAATTTGGGACTCAATAGTTAAAACTTTGACCACTCCAATATTTGGTGCACCTAGTTTCACTTTTTGTTCTTATTTTATAAAATCTAATACACAAATTTTACCAATAACTGGTCTAAATATTAAGTGGCTTGGTATTGTTTAAGCAATGTCTTGAGTTTGAGTTCTAATGAATACAAAAAATCTTTACTGGGAGACTCACCCACTACAGCCAGGTACGCGATCCGAGTCGGATCTGGATATAGTCGAAGCAAAGCTCCAATGAACCAAATAGAAAAATTTTTTTTTTTAAATTGAGCAAATATTGACTGGCTAAAGAATAGGTATAAGATTAGAGAATAATGGCATAGATATTGAACCCTACTTCAACCACTCAAATTCGATCACTAATGCTATAGCTCAAAATTCCAATTAATCATCATTAATTCTGTTAATTGTATTTTACCTTTATTAAACATTTTGTCTTATTCTTTTATAATTTAAGGAAATTGTACTAAATACAGGGGTTAGGTAAAATATTTACCCTTTGCCCTCTACTTTTATAAATAACTATTTAGTCGGCTTTTAAACTTTCTCTTTTCATTATGTACGTTCCTCCCTATATATGCGATTCCTTCCATTTTTTTACTTTTTTTACTTTGTTTTATATTTATCTTGTAAACCGTTGGTTTTTTTGATATGCCGCTTTAAATTTTTTTATTCTTCTTGTTTTTATCCTTAAAACTAGATCCATGATGATATACTTTTTGAATTTTTATTTTATACTAGCATTTTACCAGTATTTTACTAGCTCTGAAAAACCAGCATTATACAAGGAGTGAAAAAACTAGCATTATGCCAGCATTTTACCAGTATTATACAAGGTATGAAAAACCAGCATGTTACCAGCAATATACCAGCATGTTACCAGCAATATACTAGCATTTTACAATGTGTGAAAACTAGCATTATACCAGCATTTTTACCAGCATTATATAAGGTGCAAAAAAACCAGCATTATATCAGATTTATATGAGCAAAATGCCAGCAAAATACTATGTGTGATGAAAATAACCCATAAACTTGCATTTTATGAAGAAATCAAACAAAAATCACTTCATACCAGATTTATACCAGCAAAATACTAGGTGTGATGAAAATAACCCACAATCTTGCATTTTATGAAGAAATAAAAAAAATCACTTCATACTAGATTTATACCAGCAAAATACCAGTAAAGTACTAGGTGTGATAAAAATAACCCATAAACTTGCATTTCATGAAGAAATAAAACAAAAACCACTCCATACCAGATTTATACCTGATTTATACCAGCCAAATACTAGGTGTGATGAAAATAACCCATAAACTTGCATTTCATGAAAAAATCAAACAAACATCACTTCATACCATATTTATAACAGCAAAATACTAGGTGTGATGAAAATAACCCATAAACTTGTATTTTACGAAGAAATCAAACAAAAACCACTTCATACCAGATTTATACTAGCAAAATACTAGGTGTGATGAAAATAACCCGTAAACTTGCATTTTATGAAGAAATCAAACAAAAACTAATTCATACCAGATTTATACCATCAAAATACTAGGTGTGATGAAAATAACCCATAAACTTGCATTTTATGAAGAAATCAAACAAAAACCACTTCATACCAGATTTATACCGGCAAAATACTAGGTGTGATGAAAATAATCCATAAACTTGCATTTTATGAATAAATCAAATAAAAACCACTTCATACCATATTTATACCAGCAAAATACCAGATTTACACCAGATTTCGAAAAGTTTGGAAAAAGTCAAAAAAAAGTATATACAAATGTATGACGTTTCGAAGATAAAAATGAGACGAACAAAAAAGTCTAGAGCGGTATGTCAAAAAAATAAACAGTTTGAGAGATAAATGCAAAATAAGAAAAGAAAATAAAAAAATATGCCTTGTGCATGTGCTGTTTTGGAGAGGAACGTATTTATATTGTGAGGCTGTGTGAAACGTATTTATGTTGTTGATGCTTACACAATTAGATACCTATATTATTGACCAAACTTTTAATTAAAATTATTGATGAGCTTTGATACAATTAAATGATTTTCCCTATAATTTAGAAATGTAAGAACTTTTTTTTATCAAATATCTTTAACTAGATCTCATTAACTATTATCTCCAGTTCTTTTTACTTGTTTTAAGCTTTTTATTTAATTATTATTATTTATCAATTTAAACTATCAACACAATTTTTAGAATTTTTCTCTAATTTATTCATATGGTATTTTAAAAGAGATTAAGTATTATAGAATTATAAATTATTAATCATAACTTAATTAAAATTTTATTATAAATTATAAAGGGTATATTAATAATTTTAGTAATGTAATAAATTTTTATTAATTTTAATGAAAATCCCTATAACAACAATTATAAAGAGCAAACAAAGTATTTTATTATAGCTCATAAATTAAACAGATAATTATTATTTTGCAATTATTACAATTAGATCAGATTTGTGCTAATAAAAAAACAATAGTGAACCTAATATTTTATAAAAAGATTATAGTAAAACCTCTATAAATTAATAATATTAAGATTGAGATATTTTATTAATTTAATGAAATATTAATATATCAATAAATTAATAATTTATTAATTTGAAGAGATTTTTTATATGATCTTTAAATTTTTAAGTTCAATGTATATTTATAAATTAATTGAATTTATCAAATTCGTTATTTTTGAATAAGTAAAAAGTTAGTTCATGGTACTAAAAAATAAATTACAAAAATAAGTTTTAAGGCACATGTCTTCTCCATGTACATTAAACATGGTTAGAAATTGATCACTATGTAAATTCTGGAGAAGACATTCGTGAGCTTGAGAGCTTGATTACGGGTAAGTATTATCAACACAAAATGGATGTGAATCACTAGCTAGATGTGAAAATAATGAATGTTACGAGGTTCAAAGCATTGAAGAAATTGTGGCGGATACCATCCAAAATCCGGTCGATGGCGAAGTTGAGGATGATTCAATAGCTTTGGAACCGATCACTTGAAAAGAAGCATTGCAAGCGGCAACAACTCCTCACAACTTTTTGTTGCAATGCCCCAACTCTTAAGTGCAATGAGGAAACTTAAAGATGAACTCAATATAGATTTGAAGTTCAACAAAAAATGATTTATTTTTTATTAGACAATCTTAGAATATGGAATCTTTTAATAGTTATTAATTTATAGTTTCGTTAGGACCAATATATATACACTGAGATTTCAAAAAAGTTATTATCTTATTATTTTATTGATTGGGGTCCAATTTTATAATAATTTTAAATTAAGGTTGAATAAATTATTAATTTTATTAAAGTTATTAATTTATCGAGTATTAATTTATAGAGATTCTTCTGTAAAATAAAATTGAATATTAATTATACGAATAAAATCTGCATTCTGAGGGGTAGTTTTGTAGTTTTGAGGATAATAATAGGCAATCAAGCAAAAGAATTATTTTGGTGGCTGTGTCTGAAAAATGAGAATATAATAATATATAGAATGGGGGAGGTTGGAAGAAACTTCTTACAGATAATTGATTGTAAATTAATTAAATTAGTTTCCACTCTATCACTTTCTATATTGTTCAATTTTGACTATTCTCAATTTTGAAAATTCAAAGGTCAAACTTTACAAAAGGATTTTATTGGTTTGATAACTATTTTATTGAAAATTTTATGTAAGTTTTGGTTTTTTAGTTAAAAGGTATAGCTCTACATATTAATTATATATGTCTTATTATATATATAAAAAGTGATTATAATAATAAAATATATATCAATTAATATATAAAGTGATATTTTTTTCTATGTTAAAAGAAATCTTGTTTGATGAATCTGGTGGCTGTCCTGTCCTGTCCTCTCCTCTCTTTATTTGTTATTTTCCCTATTATTTTTCTTTTGGTGCCTCACTTTATTCTAGAAGGCAGCATATGGTTATCTATCTTCCTTCCTTCACATCTATTCTATCCAATTGCCTTTTTATTTTATTTATTTTCTTTCTAATTTATATTGTTTGTTTTTCTATAGATGTAAATTCATTGCTTATTTTGTACGATTGCTCCAATAGTTAGTCAAAAAAGAGTTGCCCCTTTAAAAAAACTTGGGAAACATTTCTATTCCTATGTTTTTGGCTTAGTAATTTCTTATATTTGTAATATCAATTATACAATTTTTTCTTCTACCTTCACCGTATTCTGTAATTTTTTTGACAATTAAAAAGAAGAAACCTATCTCTATTTTGTCGGCCATATGTGTTGTTTGAGTTCCATAACTAGAGCATAGCAGTCTCTATGAGTATGGTGACACATGTCCCATAGTCCTAGTTTGGACTTATTATTTTCTCCATCTAACTCATTTTAAAATCTTTCCTACTGCAGAAATCAACTATACTGAAGTGAAAGAAATGTCCAAACAATTAAATTCAATGACAATTGTTATGAATACGTACTTTCTTAATATATACTCTTATATATGCATGCACACATGCTTTATTAGTTATTGTGTACATCAAAGATGGTTTGAAATTGAGTAAGTGCTTCCATCATATCTCTGTATCAACTAATCCTATTATTTTTTGTTTCCTTTTCTGTGCCCTTCTATTTGTAATGTATTTTTATTATATTTGCAGAGATTTGTAAAGCTGTAAATGAAAAAAGGCCAAATAATTATAACATCTCTCAGGTTTAATATAATATACTACTACCTCCCTGTATTTTAAAAACCTAATTTATACCTTCTCATGTTTTGCATTTTCTCATTACTACCTCTCTCTATCAATTGTTAAGCATTTTCATTCAAAATTATTGATGTTCCATTATAATATTTGCTTAACTTGTGATCATATGTACTCATTTTTAAAGATATTTCATAAATAAGATGTTTGTTTTGCTTATTTTCAGACATTTTATTACATTCCAGTCTTATGATTGCATCAGAAAAAAACATACATAAAATGGACAAATCAAAGGAAAATTGAATATAAAAATATCACAACAGTAATACTTTTGTTATAAATGTATACTTCGGTTAATTTTTCATAAAATAATGACATAATAACATGTAAAGGGACCTAACAATATAATAAAAGTAAAGTATAAGGAGGTAGTAATGAGAAAATGCAAAACATAGGGAGGTACAAATAAAATTTTTAAAATCTAGGGAGGTAGTAGTGTATTACATCAAACTTGAGGGAGGTTATAATTATTTACCCATGAATAAAATACTGGGAATTAATATGGCGTTTGGTTCGCGGCATTCCTATTTTATAGAATAAAAATAGAAATGTATGGAAAGATGTCAAATATGACACATTATTCATTTAGAATCCGTCGTCGATGTATGAAAAAGTTTTTCTAAGTTTATATAAATCTCGTGGAAAAACTATTCTTTTATTTCAAAAAGGAATAGCTTTTCCACGAGATTTATATAAACTTGGAAAAACTTTTCCGTACGTCGACAGATTCTAGACATATGCTCTAATATATTTGACATCTTCCCATTCAATTCTATTTCTATTCTATGAAATAGGAATTCCGCGAACCAAACGAACCCATTTTTTTTAAATAAATAAATTTATTATTATGTAGTGGGTTGGAACACAAAACATACTCTAATTTAGTAGGAGCGTAATCATATTGAACTAAACATTCACCACTTTTATTTTGTTATAGTACACTTATATACCGAGACTATATCATTAGTATCCCAGTGGCGGAGCCGGGGGCTGCGGAGGTTGGCGACCGCCCCCCTCCGTCGGAGATTGGAAGAGTAATATGAGGAGATGGCTGAATCTAGAGCTGCGCATAAGAGCAATTAAGAGATGGGCGCCACCCCCTTCGTTGGAGATGAGAAGAGAAATAGGAAGAAATTATTGAATCTGAAGCTCCATAAGAGCAGTAAAGAGATCGGAGAAAGTGAAAGTAATGGGACAAGGGAAGAAGGAAAAGTAGGGAAAACACTAAAACAGTAAATGAACTTTCGGGAATGTAAACATAGGGGTTTACAATATCTAATAAAATTGTTCTTGTACATTATTAAAATTATGAAGTTACTTAACTTTTTAGATAATATAATAATAAAATTGGGGAAAAAATTCCATGCTAGTTTAATGAAAACGATCATATCACGTAGTATTAGTTTTATCTGTTTGATATCTACTCTAGTTATGAACTTATGATACTACTAATAACCATAATAGAAGTGTGTTAGAAATCTAACCTAATTTTAGTTAGTCAAATTAATATAATAATAGATTGGTGGCGAGCGCCGAGAGGAGAACAAAGAGTTTTCCAAAAGGTAAAATTTTATATAAAAATTCGCCCCCCTTCTTAAACAAATCTATCTTCACCACTGCTATTCTCTGATTTAAATCTTCAAATATACTTATATACCAAAATTAAATCATTAATTTATCCGTTCTCTATTTTAAATCTTCAAGTGGAGTTATTATATCTGGAAGGAAAATGACATAAATTTTGCCAACATTGAAGACAAATAACATTAAACACAGGTGCACAACTAGTATTTCTTTTATTTTCTCTAGAAAAGCTGCTACACACAATGTCAAACGTGCACACCAACTAGAAAAAATGAAGCAGCCGAGAAATTAAAGGACAGATAAAGAATTTGTATTATTATTATTATTATTAATATTAATCCCTCCAATTTCTTAATTGTCTAAGGACTTTTGATTGTTTTTCATTTTAATTGTGTAATTAAATTATCTGTGCATTTTTTTATTTTATTTTATTAATTTATCCATTTATTAATTAGAGAAAAGAATGTATCAATGAAATTATAAGTTATAATAAAATAAAAAGAGATTTTAGTATAAAAGTGTGAAAAATAGAATAAGAGATTTTTCTTTTTATTTAACGTGAATGTAATTGTGTAAAATTTATAAAGAAATTAATCATTTTTAAAATTTAATAAATTTTTTTATCTATTTTTAAAATTTTGTTCAATGGAAAATTAAGAAAAATTTATTGTTTATTATTATTATGATTATTATTATTATTTTGATAAAATGATTATTATTGTTACTGCTGTAATACTTAGATTTTTTATGCATTCTGTTTCCGCAGATCATTAAAAACATAATAATGAGAGGCAGAAACAAGTATACTACAGTTTGGAAATTTATTTTTTTAATATATTTAGTTTATTTTTACAATCTATATATCGAAATGTATTTCAATTAATAGATAACTGGAAATTGGAAAAAGTTTAAACTTTCTAAATTCTATTAATACCGGCTACTTTATTAACACAAAAAGCATTTAATTTAATGTGAAGAACAAAAGATTCAGATCAACATTGCCAAGAGAAAACGTCAATTAAACTCAATACAAGTAATAAAAAAGTATTTAGTGTTAGGAATGAATCTGACATCACTCTCAAAGGATCCACTGAATTTGTATATAAACAGGGCCCCGAAGGCCTAACTTGAACGATGCATTTTAAAGCCGTGAGATTGGTCGTACACGGCGTCAAAGCGGACAATATCATTCAAGCTGTTTGCAACATTCAGATAGTTTTCATTCAATCCAACTCAATTTTACAATGAAGAGAGCTTAACCAAAAATAAAAACAACGAAGCTCAAGCATTTGGATTCCGATAATAGATTATAGAAAATAATAACTATAACTAACCGCCTAAATAACACAAGCACATTTATGATACTACTGAATTATTCACTTATTCTCATTTATAAAACCAATGTCCATGATATCCACAAACTCAACAAGATTCCCCTAAAAATCCAACAAATAAACAAAAACCCTTCAATAATTTTCAACAACTCAAGCTTTTGAAAACAAATTGTCATTACAAACTTATCAAGCTTAATTTCTGTAAACCCCACACAATCGAGAACCCTTTTTTTTCCTGTACACAACATAATCAAGAATTCAGCCTAATTTCATTACCTGAACTACTACTACAAAAAATCACTCTCCATTCAATACCCAAATGCTATAATTCTACCAAGTCTAACAAATAAGAGCTCCATCGTGACAACAAAACAAAGATTCGTTGAGGCATTTCGTCGAACACATAAAATCCTCAAAACAGGAAAAAGCTAAAATTGAAGATTAACCAAGATAAAACCTGAAATTGTCTGAAAATAGTAGCTTAAAACAGTTCCAGCCTTCTCTCGATTTCATCTCTTCAATTGACCCAATCATCAATTCCAATCTCCAAAAAAGCGAATCCATAATAAACAATCACGAACACAAGGGCCCGGAAAAGGGCACAAGAACAAAGAAATTTAAGCCATCAATTCGGAAATCCCAAATTATACAGGCAACAAAAGAAAGTTTTTTTAGCTTTGAGGAATTAATACCCAAATTAGATAATTGGAGATGTACAAATTAATGAATTACAAAAACATAGAAATTAATAGTAATCTAGACTTAACTTCTAAAATAGGTACACTTGATTTGGAGGCTGGTTCTTCAAACAGTGTCCATTCTCTCAAGGTACATAAAGATTGATTGTAAATGCTACACGGAAATGATAATCGTATTAGGCAGACCATGTTCTCATAATTTTTACAATATAACTAACATGCAATCAGTGATATCTACACTAAACAAATGGTCCACAATCACACAACAATATAATATGTTCTTTTGACAGAATAATGATGCTTAATTTCGGAACATAAACCTGTATACGAGCCCCACTCTCTTTTGCAAGACCAAATCAAAATCAAACAATTACAAAGTTGCAATCTTTGATTAGTTCTTTAACTGGTTATAAAGTGTCAAACTTTAATGATTTTAATGCTCAAATCATAGTTCAGAAGCAAGAAACAATGGCAAGTGAAGCACCCAGTTTGGCAGATCAATGGGGGACTGGAGGAATTGGAGCACTTGAACAAGAAAGACAGCAACAACAAGAAAGAAGTTGGCAGAAATGGATTCAACAAAGCAAAAGCAGCTGCAGTTTTAGGTGCACAAAAAATGGATTAAACAACTAGTGCATTGTAGCATCGTTTTTGACTGATTACAAATCAGTCTCACATGGCTGTTGAAACATATACGCAAAGCTTTGGTATTTTTTGGTCCACTAAACATTATTCAGATCTTAAACCCGAAAAGGAAATACAAATAATTGAGCTGAATAAAGTTTATTTCCGTTTCTGTGGTTCTTTGTACCCTATTTACCTATCAAGAAAATGGTTAACAGGGGCAGCTAATTCTTCCAAGTCAACCACAATATACAAGTCTAAAAATAAAAAAACAGAAAATGTGAGTACCTGCCATCTGTGGAAACCAATTCTACGGTTGTCTGGCCGCTGCCCAATTCTGTTCCAATCAAATCAAAACAAAACGAAATGATAAAAAAAACATAAAAAAGTCAGCACGTAGGGTTCATGTCAAGTGTAAAAACGAGCCCTCATAGAGGAATACCCATATCTACAAACAAGGGCAGATTCAAACAATAAGGTTGTGTTCGGACTTTGGAACCTTACAAATAGGGAGTTCAGTTCAATTCATTTCATTTCTATTCAACTCAAACCAAATCGGAGATACCAAAGCCATACTCTGGAAGCAGAGCGGCAGCATTCCCTTCTTTCGGCTTTTTATTTGTTTAAAATTCCTATCGAAATGAGACTTGATTTATTCTATTAGATCCCCCTCCAATTCAATTAAAACAAAGGTAAAAATACCAAATTTGCAAGAAAGGTAAGTAAATTCCTAAAGCTAGACCTTCAAAAATTTATTTAGCTTCACAAGCGTGGTTGGGGAAGTGGGATTGGCATCCATATCTCTAGTAAATTGAGTCTTTGCTCTAGATTGAAGCTCAATATATTTCCCCAGAAATCACACCGACCCTATCCTTCAAAATTTCATCTTTTTGCTTGAACCTTAAAATGAGCTATAATTGCAGAGGGAGCAGAGTTTGACAAGTACTTCATATCTTTTTGATTGAACCCATAAATATCCCTAATTCGGATTTTATAAATTTGAAATGGCCAATCTACCAAAGATGCTCTAAGTTTTGGTGTCCAAGGTTAAAGGGAAAGGGCGCTCATTTCAACGGCTGTTAGTTTCCAATCTCTGCTTAGCCGCCACTTTCCTTTCCTTTCCTTTCTTTCTATGAAAATTAACAATGGCGCGATTCAACCCTAACAATGTTGCTCTTTCTGTTGTTGGGTTCCATCCCACTGATCATGAACTCATTTCTTATTTTCTTTTCAGGAAATTGTCCGGCACTCTTTCTCCTCTCGAATCCTCTCTTATCCCCTTGTGCGATGTCTATTCCGGCGAGCACCTATCGCAGATTTTTCAGCGCTTTTCTTCGAATCCAATCTGCCCCCAAGATGAGTTCTACTGTTTTACTCAATTAAAGAAGAAAAAATCAAGAATTCAGAGATCCGTACAAGGCAATGGCGGTTCTTGGCATGGGGAAGACTCAGGGTTCAGAATTCCTGTTGAATTGATTGTGAACGAGAAGCCTGTCAATACCGAATCTGTGAAGAAAAGGTTCAGTTTCAGAGGAAAAGGAGCCAAGGAGAACAGTGGGTGGATAATGAATGAATTTTTTCTCTTCCAATAATTTCTGTTCGGTTCAATTCAGTTCAATACTAATCGATTTAATTCAGTATCATTCAGTTCAGTTTCAGTATTTATTATTCAATTTCAGTATTCAATATCCAGCATGATGCATTCAGTTTTCAGAATTCAATATTAAGTTTCCGTTTATGCATTATATTAATATTATTAATGTATATTATTATTCATAAATATTAAAAACTAATACCGATAATATCTTTTTAATTTTAATTTTAATTTATTTTAATTTATATATTATATAAATAGTATTAATTAATATAATAATCACAAATAATAATAAAAAAAATCAATAATAATATTTTTAAAATTATTAATTATTATTTCTACCATAAATAATTTTGTAAGAAAAATAAATAAATAAATAAATGTAATAATATTTTATAAATATTAATAATAATTAAAATAATAAGGTAATATTTATAATAATAATAATAATAATTTATAATGGTATATTTAATTATTATTATAATATGTAATAATTAATAAATTTTATTAGAATATATAGTATTATTTAAAGTGTTATTAATTATTATGTATTTTAATATTTTTAAAATAGTATTTATATTATTAATTATAATTCAGTTTCAGTACAGTTCAGTTCAGTACCAATCAGTTCAATACACCTACTTATCAGTTGAAAAGAACAGGGCCTGAGTTTGTTATCTGCAGATTGAAAAAGACAAGACCTACTGAGTCTGGCTGCAAGAACAAAAAGAGGAAATTTGAAATTGAGAAGAATGAACAAGATGTTGAAATTTCAGAATTGGAACAAAAGGCTCAAACTTTGCAGAAAGAAGCTGATACGCTGTCTGCCAATCTTACTCAATTACAGGTTTTCTTTCTTTTTTCCTTTTTTTTCAATGCTAGGAATGAATTTATAAATATATGTGGTTTGATGTGTTTATATCTGTTTTTATATTCAATGCAGAGAGTTTCTAATTTGGTTAGAAATGAGAATAATGAACGAGCAACAGGAACAAGATGGATATGGTATGGACATTCAATTCCTTTGCTTTTTTTGTTTTTAATTTTTGTAGCACTAAGAAATTAAGCATTTTAATTTGGCTAATAATAATAAATTGAATGTGTTTTTGGTGGTGTATTGGTACAGCTCTAACAGAAGCTTTGGGTGCTGAGGTCCAAAGATTGGAGATGGAGGTTAGTGATTCATATTTTTCAAGTGATGCCTTTTTGTAGCAGTGTGGGCCCGATATTAACTGTAATTAGGATTTGGTTAACCCTGCCATAAATTTTGGAGCAAAGGTAAATTCCTCTGATAAAATTTGTTAATTAGTCCTTTGTATAGCTTGTTTCATAATTGCTTGTTTGAACCTTAATAACTATTTTGCTTGCAATAGTCCTGTAAATTGTCTCAACTGATGCGTGTCATCGCATAGAAAATTGAAACCAAGTGACATCTGAATCTTCTAAAAGAGATAAAGATTGAACAGATGAGGCAAAATTTAGTTGTATGTTATGATAACAGGAATAAGTTAAGCATATAATGCAGATATTATCATTTTAGTAATGGGCCTCTCTGGTAGTTGAAAGAAACATGTGATATTATTTTAATATGCATTGGCTCTTGTATTGGTTTCAAGAAGGAGCCCCCTTCAATCCAAATGTGTTTATGAGCTTAAATCATTTTGTTTATTAACATTGGATTGATTTGAATCATTGTGCAGAATCTGTTGAATCAGTTATAATCTTTTGAAGAACATCTTCAATTTTTGTAGTTAAGTATATGTTAAGGTTCTCGATTATTAAGCAGAATTTTTCAGAGAAGAAAATATTTTACGAAGAGAATATTAGCAAGCTGAATCCACTTTATGATCTATAAGGTAAAATTCATACCGTTGCCTCCAGAAATCCTTCAGGACTGGTACTGGTAGCAGTCTTAGGTCTGAAAGCATTTGGATTGCGGTCTTAGGTAATTAAGCAGCCTAATTTGAACACTGTTAGATCAATTTCAGCAATTGCATCCATTTCAGTGTACTCTTCGGCTGCAAACCACTAACAGCACCTGAAACAAAGCTTTCATTTTATATGATGAAACTGAAGTTAAACGTCTCGTGATCTGAAATATTGGTCAAAATATTATGTTATTGCAAGCAAATGATTTGTTTTCTTCCGTTTTTTTTACTAGTCCAAAATGAGAAATTATTTGAAACATAGAATATAAGTATAAACCAAGAGAAAATGCATTCATTGAGGAGCCCATTCCGTTCCATTGTATCCAATACTTTGATGAAACAAATAGCACTCAAGAAATGTCTGTCTAGTTTCAATTCATTTGAGTAAACAGGAAAACAAATTTCCACATCCAATTGACCACAATTTCACAGTGAAATATGCAAAATGAGAAACAAAGAGAAATGATCCAAGAGATTCTAGTTTGCTGAACAAATATAAGTTTCGCCAAGTTAGAAGGTTAAACTCTAGGCATTAAAGTAGCTTTAGACACATTATGTATATTCGATATATGATTAGTATGATCCAGAGGCAGAGCTAGATTATTTCATTTTAAAATTAAAGCCGATAATGTCCAGATTAGTAATTCAATGCCGCAAGCAGGATTGAACACGCTATGAGCTTTTTTTAGTGATTGAAACGTTCTCTCAACAATGACTCCAAGCAATTTAATCATGCACTCTGGACGCTCAATACAATTTCAAGCTTCAAACACAATTCACCTCCAATCAATCACAAGGAAGGAATCAAAAGAAATAACAATTTCAAGTAATACACTCACGCTAGCTGTCCGATATGTAACGACAGTTTCTAGACATGGAGAATGGAATTTGAATGGTGAGATTTCCAGATCACCGAAAAATCCCACAATTTCTTCGGCCTAAAATCGGAAACAGCTTCACTTTCTCCTCGTCAATTTCAAAATCAATCGCCAAGAGATCTTCAGTTTTTTTGATTTGAACTGATTGTTTTTCTTTGTTTCTCTTCCCTTGAATCCGCTCTCTCTTCCTCGTCAATTTTTTGAAATTCTAGTTATAGCAGAAGTCAACGGTATGATGAAGACAGGGACTGATCTGACGGTTCAGATTGAAAGTTTTAAGTAACGGCGTAGATGGAGTGACAAATGGTGGGATACAACAAGGGCCATTGGATCAGAGAGAAAGACGCTTTTGGTACTTCTATGGTTCTATTCTATTGAAAGCCATGAGATTTTGGCGCACTTTCCTTGTGTCTTTTATTACACACGTGTACGGTGAGATTTTGATAAGATTTAGCCTACGGTCGTGATTACTGAGAATAAAAAGGACATTTTGGTAATAAAAGAGACTTTTGGTGTACAAAAATAATTCATTGAAAAGTATTCTGGTAAAGATATATTAACTAATTAATATATTTATCTCACATTTAATGAATAATTTTATAGCTTGATATTGTTACGGTTACGTTGAAAAAACATAAAGATAAATATATTAGGTAATGTCATCAAATATGATAAATAAATGACACATGGTTATTTTGTTGAAAAAATAAAGTGATTATATTTTTTTAATATTTAATAAGATTGTGTTACATGGAAAGTAATAAATAATAATAAAAAAGTTTACCTATAATACAGGTTACTAATAAATCAAAGGGTATGCTAAAATTACACTACATTGCATATAATTATATGCTCCATATAGGTACAAAAATTCTTAAAACTTTACGAAAACGATATTAAACGCTTACAAATTCCCGTAATGTTACTAAATTTTTTGTAAAGTATGTTTTTTATTAAATTATTATAAACAAATAATTAAATAAATTGTTTTTAAAATAAATATAATTATAAATTTAATGAAGTTTAGAAATTTTGTAATTATAAAATTCTTTAGTCAAAATAGAAAATAAAAACTATAACTAGGCATGGAATTCTTTTCAACTATTTTAATACATGGATATATAATGCCTAAGTTCAATATATTTTATAAAACAAAATATTTTAGCGAACCTTATATTTTCTAATATTTTAACACAAATATTTTCATATTTTTCAATTATTTTTTGTAAAGTTGTAGATTTTTTTGTTGAGCATATACATTTAATTTTGTTTTTTAATTCGTTTTTTGTAAAGTTAAAAAAATTTTTTTGGCTTCTTATATAAATGCCCATAAATTCCAAATTAATTAGGACAAGTTGAAAAATATTTACACACATGTGAAACTAATTACAAACTTACACCCCTCTTCAAACAATTAACATGAAACCCTTCCTCCTTATCCATGGTTGCTACTCTTTATGCTTTTTTTAATTATTTTGCTTTATTTTGCATTTATCTTTTGAACCATTCATTTTTTTGACATGCCACTTTAGAGTTTTTCATTCGTCTTATTTTTATCTTTGAAATGATACCAACTGTGACATTTTTGAACTTTTCAACTGGTAGACGTCTAGTAGACATCTGGTAAATGTCTAGTAGAAATCTGGTAGATGTTCGATAGATGTCCAGTAGATGTCCAATCGCCTAAGGCTACAATTGCTAAATTTCCAAAATAAATTTACGTTGATGTTTTATGATCTTCTGCAATCAGTTTGATTCAAATTATCAAGGCTTAGTGCAGAATCTTCATCAGCATAAGATTTAGATCTAAACTTTTAGGCTCCATAAGTTCTACCAAACCGATGCAGTGAGATTGGACGGTAAGTCTATAATTTCGGCTTGTTGCAAAAGAACACGATAGCAAGACTTAACCGAGAAAATTCCTGATTGTTTAAATCTCCAATATGGGTCATCCGATTGTTTCGTCCATGGTAATTGAATCCGTTTGACACGTTGCTGCTCATTACCATAAAAAAATAATTGTAACATCTCCTCGTTCCAACACTTCCCTTCATCACATATCAGTAAGTTTACCAGGCCCTCTTCATACCCCTTGAAAACCGATGATTGGACTGTTGGCCGTTGACCCGTTGGCGACCAGTTATCGGTCCAAATTTTTACACTTAGCTCGTCTCCAATCCTCCAAGCCCTCCTGAACTCAACAATATTTGGTGCCATAAATAAATCTCTCCAAATATAGCTAGCATTACATGGAATTATATGTGTATGTTTTAACTTGTTTCTATTTGGCACTTATACTAACCATTAACAAATATAGAGTGATTTTGAAAGTATTTGAAAATTTGTGATACTATTTTAGTGTATGATTATTTAAAAATTGGACATTGAAATTCGGCCCAGATACTATCAGACACTTTATCATATGTCTCAAAACCTGACAACCCTTTTGTGTCTAATTCTTTGAATATCATATTGATCAAAAAAAAAAAAATTTCTTTGAATATCATACACATACTTTTTGATTAAATTTGTATTTTTAAACAATGAGACACTCAAAAAATTATCTTGTAAATAGCTTTAAAACTACAATATTTTAGTAAAAAATTGACTTGAATTATTAAAAGTATACAAACTTTATATTTAACTTACATAAAGGTATATCAACTTACATTTTACTAGCATAATAGTAAAAATCGCCTTTGGCTATAAAAAAATCAAGTTTGACTTGTTTTAAAATAGGTAATATTTGTAGTCAAATGTAATTTTGACTATAATGTTAGTAAAATGTAAGTTGGTGCCATCGGTTCTGGAAAGAAATTAATGTCAATAAAGGTTACTTGTGATGCAAACAGAGAAAATATAATGGACCTTATTGTGTCGGTTTCTCAAGGAACCGAAGACAATAATGATTTTGGGCAACTTTTCTAATGCCAAAAACCTTTTTTCAATATATATACTTACGCTGAAATTTGAGTAACAAATGAATTGATAATGTAAAATACTCATTTAGTTTGTAAGGAAAATGCAACTACAAAAATGAGTAGTAAATTAAAAACCTAAGTGCATTATGGTCTACAAAAAAGAAATTAGAACCTTTAGTACCGTGTAATTACAAGTTAAAAAACTATAAAAAATTGGACCCCTTTCAGGCTATAAGTCTTGGGCAATAGCAGTGCGGCTGGCTAGCTATGTTGACAACGCTGAAGAAATTTTAATTTGATTCACACTTAATGTATAAATTCGCACAAGTCTTAACTAGCATTAATCATCTTATCTAAATTGGTAAATAATTATAAAAACCATGATGTTTGTACTAATACGGGATTTTATACCATGCTTCGAGAGCATGCTCCCTACTCCTCTGTATGAGTGATAAGAGTCCCAAATATGAATAAAATAGTAAAAAGTAATAGCATAAAGTAGTTTTTGGGACACTTGTCACTCATGCAGAGGAGTAGGGAGCATGCTCTCGGAGCATGCTCTCGGAGCATCGTATAAAAAGTAATAGCATAAAGTAGTTTTTGGGACGCTTGTCACTCATGCAGAGGAGTAGGGAGCATGCTCTCGGAGCATGGTATAAAATCCCTAATAATACACTACTACCTCCCTAAGTTTTGTCAGTATAATTTATATCTCCCTGTGTTTTGAGTCCATTCAACGGTCACGTTCTTATTTTATATATATATATAGATATATTTTAATTTTCCATACAAATACATAAAATATTGACAAAATTGCCCTCATCTTTATTCTTTCTACTATTTTCACAACATATTTATCATATAATTCTTTCATTTAGTCTCTTTGTGTTCGTTACTTTTTTTTGGTTCTATTTTAGGGTTTATTGTGATTGTTTAATCACTTGCATGAATTTTATCAAACATTTAAAAATATTATATGAACACATAAAATAAATATTTAGTGCTAATATGATTTATTGATCTCCCTTATTTTATGCTTGTGGTTGAAAACTAAAAAGAATATCATATTGAATAATTATTTGTGTTTTTCATAACCTTTCTTTCTTGGTATATATGTTCTCTATGTGCATATCTTAATAAATTTAAAAGTTTAAATCTACATGTTTCTTCAGATAATAGACCTTGAAGTGCCTATTAAACACTTGTCTTGATCGTTGTGAGATAGACTTAAAAATATATAGAAAAGAAAAATATTTTCTTAAAAAACTTGAATTTCAATACGTAAAATTGAATTTAATTCAATAAAAAAAGTAAATTGTACCTAGCCCAAAATATCTTTAATCATGCATGCTAGCTTATATATATATAAAGTGTAACAGAAAAATAAAATAAAATAGCTTATGGTAATGTAACGGTAAAAAAATAGTAATAAGAAGGGTGGTAGTGATTATGATCAAAGAGACATGCAATGCAATTGTATTTAAGCCCAATGTTTCACTTTCACAGGTCGTAGCAGATAACTGAAATTGGGAACATATACATAATTATTTGCAATGAACAATCGAACATTCCATGCATAAAATAAGGGAAATCAATAGATCATATATATTAGCACTAGAAATTTACTGTGTGTTTATACGAGATTTACAAATGTTTAATAAATTTCATGCAAGTGATTAAACAATCACAATATACCCTAAATTATAAAGAAAAAAAAGTAACAAACACAAAGAGACTAAATGAAAAAAATTATATGATAAATATGTTGTGAAAATAGGTAAATGTAGAAAGAATGAAGAAAAGAGCAAATTTGTCAATATGTTGTGTATAGGGATGGAAAAGTGAGAAAAAAAAGAAAAGAAAGAGGTGATAGTTGGATAGAAATAAAATACACGGATGTATAAATTATATTGACAAAACTTAGGGAAGTAGTAGTGTATTAATACAAACTTCATAGAGGTTATAATTATTTACCCATCTAAATCACAACAATAACACAAAAAAGTTGAAATAAATATAGAGATGATGAAAGATGAAATAACTAAAACAGCCAAAATACAAAGGGCATCATCTAACAACAACAATAACAATCTATACATATTTTTGTAACCAATTATATTACTGGCTGGAGTTGTGTATTAACAAACTCATAATTTTGCCAATCAGGATCCTCTACGTATTGTTGGCTCTAAACCTTCTTTCTTCTTCCATAAGTTTTCGGACGAATATAGTGTTTTTATTCGCGAAAATTCTACAATACCCGACGGATACCGAAGTGTACAATAATTTTATCCTCAAAATTAATTATCTTTTAATACTATTAATTATTTATCTCCTTATTTTATTTCACACAATTAATTATCTCCCTAATAATTATTGGGAAATTAATAGATTTGACCAAATTATACAAAATAATCACCAAAACAACCCAATAAAAAATAAAATACCAACATACCTTAGTTAACTTCCATATTACCTTTTTACGCCGTTCTCCAAATCCATGCCATTTGAGTTTCTTTCTTCAATTTTTTTGTTTATTTTGCATTTACCTCACAAACCGTTCATTTTTTCGACATGCCACTTCAGAGTTTTTTGTTCGTCTCATTTTTATCTTCAAAACGCCATCTATTGTGATATATTCTTTTTAAAAAAATTTGACCTGTTACAAACCTATTACATATTTGTTACAGCTGACTTACATTAGACTTATTAGATATAACAGACTTATACTAGACTTGTAACATATATATGTATCAAATATATAGTTGATATATAACAGTTAAATGAGCATTGCAAATACAAAGAGACTTATATTTGGCTTGTACTATACTTGTAACAGATATGTATCAGATATATAATAGATATATAATAGTTCATTGAGCATTGCAAATACGAAGAGTATATTAGACTTGTATTAGACTTGTAACATATATGTATCAGATATATAGTAGATATATAATAGTTTAATGAGCATTGCAAATACAAAGAGACTTATATTAGACTTATAACTAATATGTATCAAATATAGAATAGATATGTAGTAGATATACAATAGTTAAATGAGCATTGCAAATGCAAAGAGACTTATATTAAACTTATAACAGATTTGTAATAGGTTTGTTACAGATATATAATAATTCAATGAGCATTGCAAATACAAAGAGACTTATAACATATTTGTATTAGGTTCGTAACATAATATATATATATATATATATGCATTTCAAATACAAATAGACTTATATTAGACTTATAACAGATTTGTATTAGGTCTGTAACATATATCTAGTACATATATAACAATTCAATGAGTATTGCAAATACAAAGAGACTTATATTAAAGTTATAATAGACTTATATTAGATATGTAACAAATATATATCAGATATATAAGTAAAAAAAAACAGTTCAATGAGCATTACAAATATAAAGACACTTATAACATATTCGTATTAGGTTTGTAACAGATATGTAACAGGTCAAAATTTTTTTATGGAACAAATATATCATAATGGATGGCGTTTTGAAGATAAAAATGAGACGAACAAAAAAAATCTAAAGCGGCATGTTGAAAAAATGAACGATTTGTGAGATAAAATACAAAATAAGCCAAAAAATAAAAATAACAATCTTAGTCGCATGATATCATCAAAGGGCGTACGAAGGTTATGGTAAATTTAATTTAAGTTTGTGGTATTTTGATAGAGGGTATGTTGGTATTTTGGAAAAGTTTGACATGTAATTATTTTGCAAAACTAGCCCATTTAGGTGTTTTACCAATAATTATTTATTTTCTTATTTAATGAATTATCTCCCATGTAATTATTTGTTTTCTTAATTAAATTTGATATAAACGTAATGTATCAACTTTAAAAAAATCATTTAGGGTTGTTTATTTTTTTAATTAGATTAATCGGGTGTTTTTTCATTAGCGAAATTGTATTGAATTGTGGAATTGAGGTATTTGAAATTCATCCGATTTGCAAATTGTAGCCTTATTGTGCCCACTTGTGAAATGTCTCACTAAATATTTCAAGCGTTCAACTCCCATCAATTTTACCTGAAAAATAAACTAAATCACATTATTAGCAGTCAATAATTGGATTATATTTTAGTCTCAAATTCTAAGAAGTGTAAAATTAGAAATTTGAATTGAATAAAAATTAGTCTATTAGACTAGAAATCATATTTTCCAACTTAAAAACTAATTAGATTACCAAATTATGTTGCCTATAATGTAAAGTTTATTTATGTATGTGCCTATAGGTATAAAAGTTCATCCAACAAGGTTTTCAAGTTTTACAGTAGCATAATAGCCCTAGATTATTTTTTTAAAGCTAATACATTATGTTTCTATTAAACTTAATTAAGAAACTAAATAATAATTCCTTAATTAAGAAAGTAAATAATTACTAGGGAGATAATTAGGAAAAACAAGAGATAATTAACTGTGTGAAACAAAATAAGGAGAGAGTCAACTAATTGCATTAAAAGATAATTAATTTTATGGATAAATTTATTGTACACTTTGATACCCGTCGGGTATCGTAGACTCATTGATGTTGACATTATTAATTTGAATATATCTTATAAATTCATTGTTGTACTCCGATTTGGGTAACTCCCCTTTGGATAAGTTAGGTGTTACCTCCCATATTAATAACGGTGGTGAAAAATATAAATATGTCAAGATCTTTAAGATCTTTGAATAATGATGCTCTAGTGCAATGAAAGGTAAAAGTCTTCGTTTGTCATCCTGTAAAGAAACAATATTGAAAATGACATAAGAATGTAATTAGGAAATATAGGGCATCTATATACAAGTAAGTTCTTACAAATTAGTCTATTACCATTAATTACATGATATTATTTCCTAATACATTATTTCACATTAATTCAAATTGATGATATGATATTATTTCCTAATATGGTGTATGACCATATGAAAAATCTGTTAATCAAAAGATCATCGTATATGGAAAGAAAGTTATGGATGAAAATTTATTTATACAAACTTTCTCTATTTTATGAAAAAGTGCTCTCGTAGTATCACATGCTCCGGTAGTAGACTATACATGAAAAAGTATTCACTACATAGGGTGAATTTAATTATTGCATTTATTGAGCAAAATAAGTGATTTTGTTAAAAAGTCATGAGAATGTACCATTGTACAAATTCATTTCTTGAAGTGAACTGAATGTCATGTCATTATATAAATTTTATTAATTAGACTCTATAACAAAAATATTTGTGCTCATAAATATATTCATAAAACCACCCAATGTGGGAAATCAATTTGATAATAATAACCGCCCGAAGTGGATAAATTGTTGGAAATCGGGGATTACTTGGATATTTCTGAAGTCTCGAAAACACTGTCAGATTGAAATTTATTTGGCCGGTTTACCAAATTTTCAATCGGATAAAATCAGAAAGAGAATCAAGAACAAGAATTTGTTTGCAGTGAAATTTCAACCGAGTTTTTCTGTATCTGGCCAATATCATTTTGGGGAAATAAATAGCCAAAACGTCAACAGACATGCTGTTTGGGGTAGCAGCCATGTCCAAAAGACATGTTTCTTCCGAGTTTCAGTTGTGTCCAACAGACACACTGTTTCGGACAAAAATTCATTTTCTGATGAATTTTTCCAAAGGATGCGTGGGTTCAGGGATAAAAAATTTTCGAGCTGACCTGGCAGCTCGACCCCAGCCCGGGGCGCTACCCCAGGACCCTGCCAGGGGGTGCCGCCCCTCGGACCCTGCCTAGGGGCGCTGCCCTTAGACCCCGGCAGGGGCTGCCGCCCCTTGGTCCCCGCTCCCAGGGGCACTGCCCCCGGACCCCCCAAATTGTAAACAGAACCCGAACAAGTGTGCACTCTTCACTCTCCATACTTGTTTGGTGAAAATGTCACGATCGCATTGGTCAAACTAGTTGATCCAATTACACTAAAATATTAACATAAATGTTTATGATGTTTTATTTATTTATTCATGTTTTATTATAGTTTATATATTTATTTATTTATTGTTTACGTGATTATTTTTTTTGGTAATAATTACAAATATCTTCATTAAAATCTTGTTCGGGGCTTAGTAACAGTTAAGACTCCTCACCCCTCCCAACAAGTGTATTTTAGTAGGATTCAAACCTTGTTCTCCTCCAACTTACTCAGTTCGCTTAACCAACTGAGCTACACATTGTTGGTTATGTATAAAAGATATTATATTCAATATAGTTGTATTAAAGATCATGCAGATCTTTGTAAAAGTTTTAAAAACGTATATATATATATATATATATATATATATATATATATATATATATATATATATATATATATATATATAATACCTATGAAATTATTATGAGCCTGCTAGCAATTTTCTATTCAAAGCTCGTCACGACTCGATAGTATTGGCAGCAATGGATAAATTAGTGGACTGACTGGTTTTCTCTTCCTCGAGGTATTTTTATTTCAGTTATGTCATTAGCTTTTTTATGTTGGAATTGTCGAGGAGGCATTAGAAGTGGATCTAAACAACAATTCGTGTTATCATGTATCCGTGAACATAAGTTAAAATTCTTTGTCATGCTTGAGATGAAACTTGAAGCCATATCCGACCATGTGATTCATCGGTTCTGGGGTCTCAATGATTTTGCTTTTCACTATATCCCATCTATTGGTCTTTTGGGTGGCATTTTGCTCTCTTGGAACGTAGCCCTCCTAAAGGGAACGGTTCTTCGGTCTACTTTCGAGATGGGTAATGTTTGAATTTTCTTTGCAACAACTGGTTTTCCATGTCCTATGCTTATACGCTTTGACCAATCATGTAGACATGAACATGCTGTGGTTGGAAATTATTCCTGTCATTCATGATTTTCAAAAGGTAATAATATGTGGGGATTTCAATAAATTTTTACATGCTTCGGAAACGGCTAGTGGTAGTTTTGCTCCTTCTATATCCGCATTTCAAGACTTTGTCTTCGAAGGTAAACTTCAAGAGCTTCCCCTACAGGGCCGAGATTACACTTGGCATAATAGAGTATCTTACTCTCGCATTGACAGGGTTCTAGCCTTGGGCGATATTCTAGATTTATGGCCGACTATGACTATTTCAATAATTGACACCACTTTGTCAGATCATTTACCTATTTTGTTTCGATCGAGCATTAGTTAATTGGGGACAAGACTAAGACTGTTTAAAGCACTAAATTTATGGTGGGACAAGGCTGATTTTCTGCCATTTATTCGAAATGCTTGGTAATCCATTTGTTAATCTCACATCAATAGGGATATTTCTTTCAAATTATCCAAACTCAGCTTGGCCATTCGCCCATGGCACTTGGAGAATTTCGGGGATTTGGATCATAAAATTTCAGAATTAGAGGAAAATTTTTTGGCACTTACATCTAGCAATGTTACTCGACCTTTGAATTTAGTACAACATACATAACTAAACAATCTTCGCTCTTTACTTCATGAAAAACGAGCTAGTTTGGAAAAGCTTAGACACCAACAATCTCGGATTAAATGGACACTATTAGGGGATGACAATACTTCCTTTTTTCACCGTGCGGCATCGACTCATTTCGGGAACAATCAAATTACCCAACTTGATATTGATGGTGAAATTGTCTCAGACCCAGCCGTTATTTTTGCTGCCATTTGCTCTTTTTTTGAGCATCTATTTAGGGCAAATCATGAAGTTCCATTCTCTCTAAGCAAGCTTTAGTTACATACTGTTACCACACACCAAAATGCTGCTCTAACAGCCCTGTTCTTGATTGACAAAGTTTGGTCTATCATCGACGCATGTGGAGAAAATAAAGCGCCGGGTCCCGATGGATTCAACTTCTTTTATAAACGATTCTGGGAGGACTTAAAACCTGAACTTATGGGTATTTTTGATCGATTTCACACCACTTCCTGGCTGCCTAACTCCATAAAAACATCTTTTACTGTGCTGCTCCCTAAGGTTCTAGGATCATGCTCTTTGACTAATTTTAGACCGTTACTCTTATTCATGGGGTTTATAAGATTGTTGCAAAATTGTTATCATCTCGCCTCCAAGCTGTTCTCCCTTATTTCATATCGAGTAATCAATTTGCATTTATCAAGGGTAGAAGTATCCATGAATGCTCTTTCGTAGCTTTCGAGGTTATACACGCCCTTCATGCCTATCAAAAACCTAGCTTGATTTTAAAATTGGATTTTCATAAGGCTTTTGATAGTATCTCATGGAACTACATTGATTCGGTCCTTATCAAAATGGGTATGATCATAAATGGATATCCTGGTTGTCAAATTGTCGGAAGAATTCCTCTACTTCTGTTTTGATAAATGGAAAACCAAGTGCACCTATTTCCATCAAGAGAGGCGTGAAATAAGGGGATCCCCCTATCATCATTCATTTTTATGCTTGCTGTTGAAGGCCTGAAACAACTCATGGATTGCAGTATTAGAGAGGGTGTGTTATCGGGATTTTGGCTTGATGACTCCTTACCAGATATCTCACTTTTATTGTTCGCAGATGATACGATTTGCTTTCTTTCGACAGAGGAGGCAATCATTCCTGTTTTCAAATGTCTTTTATGGTGTTTAGAGCGTATTTCCGGGCTTCGTATTAACTACCATAAGAGTGCATTAATGGGTATCCAAGTACCTGATAGCTCACTTGCTTCTTATGCAGGTTTATTTGGCTGCCATACAGAGCAACTCCTAATTAAATATCTTGGCGTTCCACTTTGCTTAAAGCAACCTGCCGTCTCAGCCTGGGAGCCTTTGATTGCAAAATTCAAGTTTCGTCTGGCTAATTGGATGGGCAGTTGTTTATCTTACGTAGGTAGAATCACTCTCATCAAATCGGTACTCTTTTCCCTACCACTTTATTTATTATCTGTTTCAGTAATTTCAACCTTATATCATTTGATGCGTAACTTTTTGTGGCGAGGTAACTCCAATGCAAGCGGCTTGTGCAAAGTGAGTTGGGATACTATTACTCTACCATATCATCTTGGGGGTTTTTCTATTCGAGATCTTCGCCTAGTCAATGCTAGCTTACTCTTTAAATGGATTTGGAAATTGCGTATTCGCAACGATAACTCCCTTTGGTTTCTTTACTGCGTTCATGGCATGAAAAGGTTTTATTAGCTTTCAAAGACGTTTCGCCACTATAGAGGGGAATTTTAAAATGTTGCTTCAAAAATGACGAATACTGGAACTTTTTCTCTTCTCAGACACGTGTCAGGGTGGGGAATGGACTTGCAAGTTCATTTTGGCATGACAACTAGACTTCAAACACCCCGATAAAATCCCTTTTCCTAAATTTATATATCACTTGCAATAGGAAACACTCTTCCTTCCATGAGGGGTGTGCTTTCTTATTTGCAACTCACCCATTTGGACGACCCTTTTGGAAAAGGAATTTACGAATTACGGGGGTAGCAGCGATGTGGTGAATTAAAGGCATGGATTTTGGCTTCAAGTCCGTATCTTTTCCAAAACTTGGCTACCACTACACATCCTACCTTTTTAGGGAACGAAGATCGAATTATTTGGGAGATCAGGAGAAACAACGATTATTCAGCAGCCTCATTTTTTTAGGGCTATTACCAACTTCCTCAATGGTCCTCTCCCTTAAAAGACTGCAAATTGATATGGAGTATCTACTTGCTTCCCAAAATTAAAATATTTGGCTAGCTACTTTTTTATGGGCGCTTACACACTCGTGGATTTCTATGGAATCGAGGGTGCAAATCCATCACCAATAACACCTGTCCATTCTATAATTCTTTAGAAAATAAGGAGCATTGTCTTTTCTTTTGTTAGGCTAGCCGGAGACTATGGTGTGACGCGTTTCAATGGCTAGGTATTTTGATGGTTATGCCTCAAAGGGGGTACGATTTTCTGCTATTATGGAGATCTTATTTTAAGAGTGGTAACTACCGAGATTTTGGGACCTTGTTGTGGTTCACTATAGCTTGGAGCATATGGAAACAACGTAATAAATTCATCTTCGAGGGCATTATTGACAACGGGGATACCCTAGTTAGTAGCAATAATTTTTGTTGGTTTATTTTTAATGCTCATAAATGCAACATTAGCCTCTCGGTCTCGGATCTTTTTACGAATCCGAGTTTGCTACTCATTTTGTAACTTTACCTCTAGGTTCTTGTTTTGAGAACCATTTTATATATTTAATGAGAAGAGGGGTGGATGTTTTGTAGGCAAGCGGAAGTGTCAATCTAGTTGGGACGTTCGGCCCGAAATTTTCACCTGCCCCAACCTTTTTTCCTTTGGAGGGGCACGATGTTCCTCCGGGGGTTTTTCAAAAAAAAATTTCACATGAAGAAAAATCAAATTGATGATAATAATAATCACCGGAAGTGAAAAATCAAAATGAAAATTTTGGTATAAGGAAATGAAATATTTCTTGGAAATAATTGACGTCAAGCCTAATAAAGTAATGGTAAAAAAAGTCAACTATTATCATACTTTGAAAATGAGTGAAACAAATATTACCGCGTATTAGGAAACAAAACAATTATCGAATGCTCTAGAAGAGCCAATATTTACGTGATAAGGGGGAACAAATTTTAAATGCTCTGGAAGAGACATTAAAATGTACCAAAGGGAAAAAATTGTTGAATGCTCCAAAAGAGCTAGTATTAGTACCATAAGCAAAAATGTTGAATGGTCCGAAAGAGCCAATATAAATAATGCATTATTTCTCCCAAATCCTCACATAAGATTATCTAAAGTGAAAAATATTTGTAGAAATTAATATTGATATTGTGAGTGATTTATTAAAGAATGTCTTTATGGTACAAACATATTTTCAAGCCTATTTAACCATAAACCAAAAGTTTATCAATTTAGATACTTATAAAATGTGGCATGATCGACTAAACTATCTTTGTTCGATATTGATGAAAAGAATTATTGAAAATGCATATCAGCATCTATTAAAGAACTAGAAGTTTCTTCAATGTAATATTGAATTATTTTGTATTGCTTGTTCTGAACGAAATTCGATAATAGAACCTTTCAGAAGTAAGGTCTGCAATGAATTTCTGACATTTAAATACATACATTGTGATATATGTGGACCAATTCATCCATGATTAAACCATTTAGTTTTTGATGTAGCCACTTCCAGAAGAAGCACAAGAACCCGAAGCTGACGTTTTAACTAAATGGTCACATGTATGTTTTTAATATGTAAATTAAGATTAAAGTTGAATATCATGTAGTATATGTTCATACTTGTAATGGTATGGTAAGACTATTTAACAAATATTCATATATCAGTATGGAGATATCCAACATTGCAAGTAACAATCTATTTATGACCAATAAGTTATTTTGTTATTTCCCTTGTAATTAGCCTTGGTCATGAACCAAATTTTCTCATCTAAGTGTTTATGATTATGTAATTTACATGCCTATAGCTTCATTACAGCGGACAAAAATGGGTCCTCAAAGAAGATAATAACTTTATTTTAATATAGATCTTCATAAATAATTTAGTATCATGAGCTCTTAAAAGAGAAGATAATGAAAGCATTTTTCCAAATTTGGGAGGAGAAAGTAAAAAGCCAATTTGGAAACGAAAATCATATGAAATGCTTCATCATCATCTCAGATTGATCCTAAGCGAAAGGATTATGAACTAGAAGTTTATAATGAGTAACACCAGCAGTAAATGCACCAATGCATATTAAAATTTCTGAAGAATAAATTAAAATAGCGTTATTATATGTTTGAAGTGTGTATGGCCAATTGATTTAAAGAATAAAATCCTTGAAAATTGTCGACAATAAAGATAATCTCGTTGAGAGTAAGTGTACTAATATAAACATACTTCCTGTAGAAGTATTAGCACTTGAATATAAAGCACTTGAAGTGCAACACTTGGAGTGTTGAACATGAGGAAATATAAATAAATTATGTTAGTACATAAAAAGTTGAAATATATATAAAATGGTTGTATACCATATTTTGCCTAGATAATATTGAGAATGTGAATATGAATGATGAACAATAGTATGTTCAAGAAATGTTAAACCAAGAGTGATTGACAGAATTGAAATTAAAATGCAATTCAAAGTAGAAGAAATTTTGTATTACTTTCTTTGTTAATATCTTTTTCTTATATTTACATTTGTTACATGAATTTTTATTTTTTTATTATATGGAGATGTTCTTCTATGGTGGAGGTATGATTTTCTGTATCTTATTTACTTTTCAGTGTAAGATATTTAGCATGCATTTGATTTTTTTTTGTAGCTTACGTCTATAGTGTTTGCTTGATTATGATATTTTCTTTGAAGGATTAAAATTGCTGGTAAAGTATGGCAATTTAGCAAACAAGAACTTTACTCGATAAAGTTACAAAGATCCTTATATAGATTAAAATAATCTGAGCGCATGTGGTCTAACCGTCCGAGTGAATATAATTTGAAAGAATACTATAAAAATGATCCAATATATCCATGTATTTATACAAAGAAACCATGATCTAATTTTACCATAATTTCAATATATGATGATGTTTAAATACAATCGGAACTCCTGAAGAGATTCCAAAAGAAGAAATTTTTTTGAGCAAGAATTCAAGATGAAGGATCTTGGAAAGACAAAATTTTGTCTTGGTCAGCAAATTGATCACCTTGATAAAGGAATTTTGATACATCAAATAAATTATACACAAAAGGTCCTGAAATGTTTTAATATGGACAAAGCACATCCATTGAGTAATCCAATGGTTATATGATCACTTGATGTGAAAAGAAATAATTTTCGTCCTCGAGAAAATAATAAAGAATTTTTTGGTCTTGAAGTACCATATTTTAGCGCAATAGGTATACTAGTGTATCTGGCTAATAATATAAGGCATGATATTGCATTCTCGGTTAATTTATTATTAAGATACAGTTCTATACCTGCATATAGACATTGGAATGATATAAAATATATTATGCGCTATCTTCAAGGAACTATTGACCTGGGCTTGTTTTATTCATATGATCCAAAGCCTGGGTTAATTGTTTATGCGGATACTAGTTATTTATCTGCCGCACACAAAGCCCGATCACAAAAGGGCTATCTGTTCACATATGGAAGCACAACTATATCATGGTGATCCAGAAAGCCGGTTGTATTTCAAAAATGAAGGAAGACTATATTAAAAGAGATGGAACCAATCATATTTCACCCAAATTCTTCTATGCTCGTGATCTCATGAAGACTGGCTAAGTTGACATTTGCAAAGTTAAATCAAGAGATAACCCGATAGATCTTTTCAGCAAGTCGCTACCCGTTTCTACTTTCAAAAGACATGTACATAATATTGGGATGCGTCAACTTAAGGATATGTCCTGACCATTGTATTTTTTAGGGAAAGTAAAATTGCATATGAATATACTCTTTGTCCTTCTCTAAGTTTTTGTCCCACTGGGTTTTTTTAGCAAGGTTTTAACAAGGCATATTTATATTGCATAGTCATCCAAAGGGGAAGTGTTACAAATATTCTTATTTATGTTGGATGGCCATTAATGCCTTAATTAATATTATGATTTATATCCTTTCCTTTTCCTCTCATATTCCTAAGAATTGATGTAATGTGTTCATTCGTTGATATGAATAAAGAACTACATTTGCTTGCTTTCATTCTTTTGATATTGTTCTTTGATATTTGTTCTTTATTTACAATATAAATTAGTTTTTGATATATATTGACTCAAAGCACTAATTGGTGAGCGTATATAAATGTTGTAGTTTCATCAAATTTGTTTGCATCTACCAACACTATCATGAAGTTCAATAGGATGAATTATGTAGAATGGTCCGAAGAGATCCAGTTTAAGCTAGGTGTAATGGCATTGGATCTTGCAATATTGGTAGATGAGGAACCTCCAGCCATCACAACTGAAAGCTTTAAAGTCAAAAATTTTTGATATGATATGAGAGAGCGATCAAATAGGCTGAGTTTAAACCTTATAAGGATGATGATGGCAGAAATTTTCAAGTCATATATGCCCAAGATAGAGTGAGCAAGGGAATTTATAGAGAAAATCAAGGAGTGTTCTCAATCGAAATTGGTAGATTAATCAATTGTAGGAAGCCTAATGAGTGAGCAGACTACTAAGAAATTTGATTGGTCCTAGTCGATCCATGATCATGTGACGCACATGTCAAACTTGGCAGCAAAGTTAATAACCTTAGGAATGGAAGTGCATAACAATTTTTGGTTCAATTCATCATGAACTACTTACCTATTGATTTTTTAGCCAGTTCCATATGAATTAGAAAACAATTAAGGATAAATGGAACTTTAAGAAATTAAAGGCTAAGGGAGATTAAAGAAGATGACGAATCATGTTGCTAACCTTGTAGGTCATAAAATTGCCAACAACAATAAAGCAAAACCAAGTAAGAATGGAAAAATGAAGAATAAGTCTTTATTCAAAGGACCTGAGATTCAAATCCAGAAGGAAAGGAGGTGTTTCTTTCACAAGAAACCGAGACATTTCAAGATAGAATTGTTGGAAAACAATGATCCGGAAGAAAATTCCTAAGTCCAAGAAGAATGCATCCGGATAGTAGTTTTTAAGAAAACAAAATCCCAAGTCTAAGAAGAATGCATCCAGACTAGTTATTGAAGAAAGTAAAATCCTAAGTCCAAGAAGAAAGCATCCAGATAAAGATCTAGAAGAAAACAATCTCCTTAGTCCTAGAAGACAGCATTCGAAAAAGATCACACTGGAAGAGCATCCAAAAAGTTAAGACCTGAAGTCATCCGAAAAACATAGTTCATAAGAGAAAGGGAAATATTTAAGGTATTAATTTTCCCTCCAAATTGGTATGAAGTCAAAAGGATAGAACTTGCACAAATTCAGCAAAGGACAAAAAGGCTAACATAGAAATAGAAAAGGGTAACTACCTTTTTAACCTAGACCAATAGCAAGGTGCGTGGAGTCTAAATGAAGACAAACTTCACATAAAATTTTGCAGAGCACAAAAAGCCAAAGAAACAATGTCTAACATTTTTGTTGCTCCAATCCCAACAAATTCAAATGAGACATTTATTGGGTCTAACAGAAAGATCTATGGCTCCGGTTGTGCCAACACTTATCTGTTCAACGGTGAAGATTCAAGATTACCCAATGGCTACATTTATGATCCAAGCCTATAAAAAGGAAGCTTCACAAGTTGAAAAGTTGCTAGTTATTTTAAAGAAAGCTTATACCTAGTGAAATCTGCTCCACAATCAATGATCAAAATCCCTCCAAGAACTAAACACTCAAAATCAATTTATAAGAATTCTCAAGTAATGATATAAACTTGAAGAATTCAAAACCCAATCTTTATTAAGATTATTATTGTAATATCTCATACTTGGGTAAGTATTGAGATAGGGAACTTATCTTGAACTAGGAAGAGTTTGAGTGGTATATCCCTAAGAGAAAAGGACTTAGCCAAGCTAGGTGTTAGCGTTGTTTGTATATCCTACTTTTGGAAGAGAGTGAACCTACAGAGACAACCTGCAAAGGACTTAGCCAAGCTAGGCTTTAGCTTTGGTGGTATATCCTACATCTGGAGGAGAAGAAATCTTCGGAGACAACTGTAAAGGTTTGATTTCTGTCCGTAAAAGAAATCTCACTAGTGGATTTAAGCTCGGAGGAGGAAACTCTGGGGAATGGACGTAGTCGGGGTCGAACCAATATAAAAATCATTGTGTTTGATTTACTTTACCCTAAGCTTTTACTTTAAGTGCATTTTAGTTATATCTGCATCATCTGGATCCTATAACTCCGGTTCATATATTGCACGCTATATAAAGACTTTTTGAAAAGTCTATGATTCCTAAAAAAGGGTCATTCACCCCTTTGACCCTAGTAAACACTCACTAAGGGACCAACTAGTGGTATTAGAGCAAGTTCTTACAACTAGAGACTTAACAATCTATCTAAATGTCCAACTTGATTTAAAAAAATCAAAATGAGTTATCAAAGCAGTAACTCAAAGATTATACCGGATGGTATGTCTATAACCTGTCACCCACTCTTCATCGGTGATCACTACACATTCTGGAAAAACCAAATCATGCTAACATGGATGGCCATTGAGGATGGCCCATATGTCCCTACTTATGAGGTTGATGGTATCACTACCAAAAAACCTCTAATCAATTGGATGATAATGATTATAAAAAGTTGCGTGAAAACACAAATGCTATTAATATGTATCATTGTGCTTTAAGGGCAGCTAAATTTAACAGTATCTCAAGCTGCAAAACAACTCAGGAAATCCGGTAAAAACTTGAGGTGACGTATGAATGAACTAACAATGTTTGCAAAGCCAAGATTGATCTCATCCAGCAAAAAATGGAAAATCTCAAGATGGAACCAAAGGAGTCTATTAGCAGCATGAACACCAGATATACAAATTTGGTAAATGAAATGAAGAGGCTGGGAAAAGAGATCACTAAGGAGGAGATGGTGAAGTAGGTTATCCGGAGACTAACCAAGGAATGGGATAACAAAAAGATAGCCATTGAGGAAGCTCATGACCTAAAATTTTATATTATGACGAACTCATTGGAAACCTGTTGACTCAAAAGCTATCCTTGGAGAGATATAGCTAGCAAGAAAAGAATTCTAAAGAGAAGAAGAAAGGAATTGCTCTCTAGGCAGACTCATCCGGAACAGACTCCTCCAAAACTGAAAAACAATCCAGACAATCTCTTTATAAAAATGAAGAAGTGGCTATGCTGGCCAAATAATTCTAGAGGTTCCTGAGGAAGGTGGAAAAAGTGTCAAGAAGAAGCTCTAGAAGATTTAACTCCAGAAAAAGAAGAGAAAGTAGCTCAAAAAGGATAAACACAAAAAATATCTGGAAGATAAGAAGGATCAAGAAAAGGAGATGGCCTAACATTTCAAACCAAAATGTCCTAAGCTCAAGAAGGAAAAGAAGCAAAAGAAAAAGGCAATGGTGGCCACATGGAGCAACAATGAGGAAAGTAGTAGCTCATCATCCTCAAATGAAGAAGATACTACTAACTGTGCATTCATAGCACTAACTAAGTGGGAAGCAGAGCATTCTTAAAGAGGAACAACTCAGTAGAAAGTTGATGAATCAGAGTCTAAGTCAACCAGTATAGAGGTAAACTCTCACTCTAACTTCATTTCTAACAATGATATTGCTAGAGCTCTAGGTTTTTGTGATCAATAATCTAAAGAAGAATATAAAAGACATCAAACTTCTTCAAAGATAAGTGATGGAGGTAGTAGAAGATGTTGAGGCAATGGGATAAGATATCAATCTCGTAAGGGCTACAAAGCACTGTGAGAATGTTGAAGAAAATTCCATAAGATCCTAATTCCAAATACTCAGTGCAAATTTGTTTGGGATTGAGAGGGAAATAGCCTTGATGAAGGAAGTTATTGGAAGGAATCCAAAGCAGATGCCATAAGGGATCCAAAGCAAGCTGCCGAAAGGAAACCAGAACCATCAAATCCTAGAAGAAACAAAGTTAGTAGGCAACCCCAAGCATAAAGATACACATCTGCTAAAAAAGGAAAAGCTGTGGTAATCTATGATGACCAACCAGTCAGGCAAAAGAAAAATCATAGAGCAGAAATAGCTCCTACTACCGAATACAAATCGGATAAGCAAACTTGCAACTTTCCAAAGCTGGGTATTTCGGAGATTAGGGGAAGAAAGATCTCCAGAAGATCAAGAAAAAGCTTGAACAAAACAAAACCATCTCTGGGTGCAGGTTTTGTGGTACAAAATAACCATATAACTAAAATGTGTAAATTTAAAAAATGGTTATTATAATATTAATCCATGGTCGGAAATGGTTATTAACCCGAGAGGACCCAAATCAAATTGGGTACCCAAACCCACTTCATTTGTTTTGTAGGTATGCCTGAAATGGACAAAAGATCAATAATCCTGGTACATTGATAGTGGATGTTCAAGGTACGTGACTGGTCACACTAACCCGGAAGAAGGGAGGAAAAGTGAGTTTTGAAGACAATAAAAAAGGATAGATCATTGGGTAAGGAACCATTAGATCTGAATTAAAAATAGAAGATGTCTCTCTAGTTGATGGACAATAATTCAACCTACTCTATGTTACTCAACTACGTGACAAAAGGGAGTAAGGTGATCTTTGACTTCGGAGGATGCTCAATCATCGATAGTAAGTCCAATCAACTTATTCTTCATGCACCTAGAGTAAATAATGGTTATTCTATTAACATTAAAAATGAGAAAAAAATATATGCTTGGTGTCTAAAGAAGAAGAATCATGGCTATGACACTAGAGGTTGGGACATGTTAGGATCAACCTCCTATCCAAAGTAGCCACAAAGGGACTAGTTGAGGGTCTGACTAAGGATGCTTTTAATAAGGATCAAATATGCACAGCATGTCAATTAGGAAAATAAACTTGAAATAGTTTCCCTTACATTCCCTATATACCTACAGGAAGAGTCCTTGAACTACTGCATATTGACCTTTATAGTCCAATTAAACCCATGAGCTTAGGTAGAAAAGAATACACCATGGTTATTGTGGATGATTATTCTCGCTATACCTGGGTAGCATTGTTTGCTAGCAAGGATGCTACTTTTGAGCATTTCTCTAGAATATTCATTAGAATAGAAGTAGAATAAGGCATAAGCATTGCACGCATCTAGAGTAATAATGGAGGAGAATTCAAAAAGAAATAATTTGTTGAATTATGTGACTGTAAGGGCATTGAGCACAACTTCTCTACTTCTCTTACACCTCAACAAAATGAGGTTGTAGAAAGGAAGAACAGAACCATAGTTGAAATGGCTAATACAATGCTAAGTGAGCATAGCTTGCCTAAATACTTTTGGGGAGAAGCTGTAAAAATTGCATGTTACATCCTAAATAGACCTCTCATTAGAAAGAACATGAACAAAACCCCATATGAAATCTGGAAAGGAAAGAAACCCAAAATTGGGTACTTTAGAGCATTTGGATGTAAGTGTTTCATCCTAAATGATAGAGAGCAACTAGGGAAATTTGATCCAAAATTTAATGAAGCAACCTTCCTTGGCTATTCAATACATAGTAAAGCCTATAGGGTATTTAACAAAAGAACTCAAACTGTGGTAGAGTTAATACATGTAGATTTCGATGAGACTAACCATATAGAAAAGAGAAATCAAGATCTGGATGACATAGTTCTGGATGAAGCAACACTAGTGGAAAATCAGGAAATCTTTCAAGTAAAGAAGTACAAAGAAGAAGATCAACTTCAACAGAGATCAACCTTTAGAAAATCCCCTTAATGCTGGAATTGATTTCAATGATGAACTAGAACCAAATGAAGAAGTTGAAGTTGATGTAGAACTAGTTCCACAACAACATAAAGATATTCAAACAGAGATCTGAACTCATAGGAATCAACCATTAGAAGCTATTTTGGACAATGTCTGAAATCCAGTCAGAATCAGAGGATAACTCAATAGAATGATAAGCCACACTGCATTTGTCTCACTTATTGAGCCAAAGAAATTTCAAGATGCAGAAGGAGATGGAAGTTGGATGATGGCCATGCAAGAAGAACTTGATCAATTCACAAGAAATGATGTTTGAGATTCCAAAAGGAAAATCAATCATTGGCACAAAGTCTTCCGGAAAAAACTAGATAAAACTAGAGTGGTGGTAAGGAATAAAGTAAGGTTGATTGCTCAAGGATATAATCAACAAGAAGGCACAGATTTTGAAGAAACCTTTGCTCCAGTAGCAAGATTGGAGGCAATAAGGATTTTATGTGTTTTTTCATCCTATATGGGATTCACCTTGCTCCAAATGGATGTCAAGAGTGACTTTCGAAATAGAGTTATTCAAGAAGAAGTCTATGTTAAGTAGCCACCAAGGTTTGAAGACTCAAAACATATGGGGCATGTTTACAAGCTGGAGAAGGCTCTCTCTGGATTGAAGCAAGCACCAAGAGCTCGGTATGAGAGACTCACATCATTTCTCATATCCAAAGGGTATATCAGAGGTAAAGCAGATACAACTCTCTTCATCCAGAAGAAGAAGGATGATGTCATTCTTGTCCAAATCTATGTGGATGATATCATATTTGGAGCAACTGATGAGAGGATGTGTGAAGAATTTAGCACTCAAATGAAAAAGGAATTTGAGATGTTAATGATGGGAGAACTCAACTTCTTCCTTGGTCTTGAAATCAAACAAAGTCCGGATGAGATTTTCATAAATCAGTCCAAATACACCAAGGAAATTCTAAAGAAGTTTGATATGGACAAGAGCAAGCCAATGTCCACTCCCATAGGGTTAGATACAATTCTTTCAAAGGATTGTGATGGAGAAGAGGTAGACCAGATGTTATTTAGAGGGATGATTGGATCACTTCTATATCTAACTACAAGTAGACCATATATTCACTATGCAGTTTGCTATTATGCAAGATATCAAGCCAATCCTAAGGAATCACACCTGAAAGTTGTCAAGAGGGTACTTAGATATTTTGCTGGGAACAACTAAAGTTGGTTTATGGTATCCCAGTAATGGAAATTTAACATTGCAAGGGCACACTAATTTGGAATATGGCAAAGATATGCTTGAAAGAAAAAGCACATCCGGAGGATGTATTTTCTTGGAGATTGCTTAGTATCATGGTGTAGCAAGAAGCAAACATCAATGGCATTATCAATTACAAAAGCTGAATAGATGACTGCCGAAAGCTGTATTGCTTAACTCCTATGGATTAAACATCAAATAAAAGATTATGGAGTTCAAGCTAAATGTGTAGATGTGATGTGTGATAATAAGAGTGCAATTAATGTGTCAAAGAATCCAGTGCTACCTAGCAGGATGAAGCATATCAACATTAGGCATCATTTTATTAGGGATCATGTGATGAAAAAGGATGTTGTTCTAGTCTACATTCCAACAAATGATCTAAGTGCAGATATCTTTACTAAACCACTAAGAAAAGACCAATTCAACAAGCTCCGAGAGGCAATTGGAATGTCAAATCCAATTTAAAAAGCTGAGGAAACAAGGAAGAAAATTAAGTTGGATTAATTCATGCTTTCGGAAGAAGAAAGTTGCCAGCTCAGCAAACAAAAAGTGACAAATGGCAATAAAAGCGTTAAAAAGTAACTATACACGTTTTGAATTTCAAACATTTATTGTATAGTCTATGCGTAGCAAACCATAGCAGTTACGAAGAGAATAAAATGGTTCCCATTCTCCAGTTTTTACACCATTAACTTCTCTCTTCAAAGTTAACAGCCACCTCATCAATCTAGTTAAAACTAACTGCTTCCTAATTACCAAAATATCCTTACTTCCAAAACTCTATAAAAGCCCCCAAAATCACTGTCTTCCTCATGCGAGCGATTTATTACTATTACTCTGCAAAAATACCTTCAAAAACCCTATATTTCTTCAACTTTTTTTCCAAACACTCTCTAATGGCCAGAACTAAGAACCAAGCAGTTGTTTACCTAAAGCATTAACAACCGAAATCATCACTCATGGATGAAGACTTCATTGCAATGAAATTTAAGCAAGCAGATACCATCGTTCCCTCTGATTATTTGGCAGATGAGTACTTATTTACAAAGGAACCCTATGCGCAAGTTTTTTTAAAAGACCAACTTCTAGAGGTGTTCCTCTAGATGAAGAACCCAAATTATTTCTTACTAGTGAAGGAGTTCTATAAAAACTTGAGGGTTCACAACTACACTGATGCTCTCTAGACCACTATCCAAGGGAAGGTAATCATTATAACTCCTCAGTTCTTCGTTACGCACTTTAATATGAAGAACAATAAGGTAATCATGAGAAATGATGGGGATGAGTAAACGGTGAAGTATGAGCCGAAGAAGTGGCTACCACCGAGATTCTTTGGAGATAAATTTTCAACCCACTGGCCTAAAGTACCAAGGGTGTTGCTGTTTGTAATGGCTAGGCTTATCCTAGTCTAAAAGGGGTCAATTAACTCTTATCATCCTTCTAGAATTTTGTTCTTCAACACTGGGTGAAAAGCAGAGAACTCAATATAGTTAGGCTTCTTATACACTATATAAAGTAGCATAAGTACTTCCATAGAGGGCTAATCACTAAAATCCTCTCTAAAAATCAAGTTGATTTGATCGGAGCAGAGTAGATTCATCACAAGCCCATTTATGAGAAGAACTTCCATAAACTCACTTTCAATGAGCCATGGGATGAGGCTAAAGCCTTGGAACAGAAGAGGGCTAAGCAAGAGAGGAGCAAAGCTAAGAGAACCAGAGGAACCTTTGAGAAGGCTCTAGCTATAAAAAGAGATAGAACTGCTATGCCTAAGGCCAAAAATAAGGTGGTATTGGAGGCATTAGAGGAGGAAGCTGAAGAAGTAAATGAGGATTCTCTCACTTTGAATCAAATCCTCAAGTAATCTCCTATTATGCTTAGAAGAAGGCTTGTAAAGGCTGTTGCAAAATAGGGGAAGAAGGTTAGGGTTTTGGAGGTGATGCCGGAAGAGGTGCATCCCTTCATCAAAGCTGGAGGAAAGAGAGGGGCTAGAAAAACATTGAAAGAAATAATGGAAGGGTCTACTACTTCGGAGAGTAGTAGTGAAGAAGAAAATGAGGAAGTTGCCCTTGAACCTAAACCAAAGAAGTTAATCAGGGAAGGTCCTACCCTTTATCCAGCCTTAAAGGCAAAGAAAGCAAAGAATATTGCACCACTTGATGCTAAGATCACCGTAAAAGAACCAGCTCCCAAACCTTCCAGAGTGGAGGTTATTACAGAAGTCCGAAGGGATAAAGGGAAAAAGGTAGAAATCACTGCAGCTACAATGAATTTGGAGGATCTGAAATATGAAGAGATCATGGTGGCAATAGAGGAAAATCATAAAATAAATAAGCCCACTCTCACCACAGAAGGACCCGGAGGCTCGTCCGGAGTAAGTGAACCTGCTACTCCTCCAATGGTAAATCCTCCACCTATTCTTATGCCCCAAATAGACATAGATCATGTAAGAAAAGAATATAGTAATGAGGAAGTAATCAGGTTGAAACTTCAGCCAATCACCAATAATGTTCTGGTGTCATTTTTCATCCTAGAACAGGGCAATGATACACAAAAGGAAGTAGAAGCTGAGAATTCAAAGAAGGATAGTGAAACCAATAAGGGGAGGATATTGAAAGTCCTAAAAAGGAAAAGATAGAGGAAGCAGAAGTTGATCTAAATAATCCTGCAGCTTTATTGGTTGAAAACCAAGGCAACTTAGATACAACTAGATCTCCAGTTGCATCTAAGGTAGATGAGCCAATAAATATGCAAACATCAGACCAAGTGCTTGGTTTTGATGGAGTAGAAGCACAAATGCTGGGAGTGGATCTAAGATCCAATGAGGATGCCACATTGGCAAACTGAAAGGGCGAGGTCACTTCGGAGGATAATGAGGGAGAGAAGGAGGAAATGGAGGAAGAAGAAGAAAAGAGAGATGAGATGGAAATCTCTTCTGAAGATAATCAGGAGTACGATGATGATGAGAGTACATCAAGTCCCACCTATTCCCCAGTAAGCTCATATGAAATGAAAGCAAGAGCTAGATCTCAAACTAGACCTTCTACCAAGGAGAAAAAACTAAAAATGGCATGAAAATTGCTGGAAGAAGCTGCTGTAGAAGAAAAGCCTAACAATAACTCTGATATTGAGCATATTTTGAAGGATATCTGTACTAGATCAGATATAATAGAATCCTCAACTCAAAAGCTATCAATTCCCTAAGATGTGAAAATAGAGTTGGAGGAGATCAGGAACATGCTAACAGCAGTAAAGCAAAAAGTGAACAACTTCCCAAGTGGAGACCAGGTTGTAGAAAATGCCCTATCCAAGGTTACACTAGTCTTAGAGTAGATATCTAAGGAAGTTATTGAGGCAAGAAAGGCTGCTACCAAAGTTGAAATCGGAGTTGATTCTAGTAGTGACAATATTCTGCAGTATGTTACTTCTGTTTCAAGAGACTTGAAATCTGAATTGCAAAAATTCATGGAATAGAGGTTTGAGGAGATTATAAAATGAATTCCTACTGTAGTTACTCAAAACCTCAATGCCATAAACTCCAGTATCTTTACCCTCTCATATGAGTAGAAATCAATCAATGAGCAACTCTCAACCTTCCTCAAGGATGAAATGCCAAACATCTTTGCCAAGAAGAATGAGGAAATGGTTGATGAATTCAAAAACTGTATTTATGGGGATGATAAGACATAAATAATTGGTAGGAAATGTTCAAAATTGAGCTCTGACATATCAATGAATCCCTGCGTAATAATACCAAGGCAATCATTGATGAAATCCACTAGCTTGGCTCCTCTATGTGCCATCTAAGCTTAATAGTTTCTTCCACTTCAAACTCTTCATCCTCTATCCCGGAGAGCATGCTTCTTCCCTATCTCTAACAATGAATCTAACACATTGGTGATACTGGGTTTGGAGGCTACGAGTGCTTACTCACTCTAATCCGGGGCATGTTCCCCTATTTTAAGAAGGAAGACCAAGAGTATGCCTTATACATGCATCCCAATCTTACCAAATCCTATGCTCACCTCAAGAAATTAATCAAGCCACTATATTTTGTGCCATCCACTCTGGATAAGATTATTGAGCAACGAATCACAGGAAAAGAGGATTACACAATTCTATCCAAAGCCTGGAAAAATCAGTGGAAAAATTGTAAATACATTATTATAGATCCTCCATCTGATGAAAACCAAAAGGGGGAGAAGAAGGACGAGAAGGAAGCTCAAGCTGGGAAGGGTAAAGAGAAGAAGTAAATTATAATAGCTAGCAATAGTATAGCTATTTTTTTGCCTTGTAACAAATTTTCACTTTTATTCTTCTGTATCCATTGTAATTTGAACTTCATTGATGTTAAAATATGTTAACAGTAGAAGTAATATAGTGAAAAACAAAATTATTAAAAATTACTTCTAAGTACAACCACCAATTGTACTAGAAAAACTTAGAAGCTAAGATGCAGAAATCTTGGCGGAGTTAGGATGCTTAGATTATGGGGGAGAAAATATGTAAATGACTAATTATAAAAATTATACTTCATATACCAATAATAGATGTTTCTGTCTATTGGTCCCTGTGAGGGTCTAAATAAGGTCAGAGGGGGGGTGAATGACCCTTTTTGCGAAATTAAAAGAATTTAAAAAGTCTTGTGTAGCGTGTTTGATATGATCTAGATATAATGGATCTAGATTATGCATATATGAAATATTGTGCAATAAATTAAAGACTTACAGAAATCAAATACAGTAATTTTATCTTGGTTTGGCCCCGCCTACTCCAGTCCTCGAAGTTTCCTTACTCCGAGCTTTGTCCACTAGTGGATTCCTTTTCAACTGGCAGGAATCAAGCCTTACAATTTATTTTCGGAGATCTCTTCTCCTCCGGATGTACGATATACCATTAGAAGCACCAACTCCTAGCTAAGTCCTCTTGAGCTTGTCTCTGAATGTTAACCCCTTCCAGATGTAGGATATACCACTAGAAGCACCAACTTCTAGCCGAGTTCTTTCACTTTAGTAGGATATACCACTTAGATTCTACCCAAACCTAGGCTGAGTCCTACAGGGAGATCTCACTTAAAGAACCAACTCTAAGCTAGTTCCCAATCTCAATACTCACCCAAGTATGAGATCTTTACAACTAATTTTCTCTTTGAAAGGGTTTTGAACTCTTCAAGTTTATAATTTTCACTTGAGTGTTCTTACAAACAGATTTGTGATGGATTAGTTCTTGGAGGGATTATATTACTAATTATAATAGCAGATTCTCTTGTGTTGTGCTTTCTCAAAATAACCAGCACCTTCTCAACTCGTGAAGCTTCCCTTTTATAGGCTTTGATCATTAATGTAGCCGTTGTGAACCATTGAGGTTAAGTTGAATCTTCACCATTGATTAGGTATGATGTGGCACATCCGGAGCCATTGATTAATGTGTTAGGCACATATTTTTACCCGTTTGAATTCTTGGGATTGAGGCAAAAAGTTGTCAGTGATCATTTTGTTTGGATTTTAGTGACTCGCCAACTTTTATGTCATTTTCTTTGGTGTGAGCTCTACGTGCTATTCTCATTTGTCTATATGGAAAATGTTGTTACCTTTTTCTCTTTCCTGTGTCTATCCTTTTATCTTTTTTTGGGGTGCATGCTAGTTGTCTTCTTCAAGGCAAAAAAAATCTTTGACTTTAGACCAAAAAGAGAGGGAAAAGGTAAATTTGAACTTCTTCCTTTGTTTTGATATTTGAGTCTTCTGAATGTCTTGATACCAACTATATCTGATGCTTCTTTAATCAGTTCTTCTTTCGGATGCTACTTTTATAGTTTATTTCCTTTCCAAACTTTTACCGGATGCTTCCATTGTGTGCTTAGGTATTTATAGTCTTTAATATATGTCCGGATGGCTTGTCTTGGACTTAGGAGACTAAATGTTTTTGTTTTCTTTAAACTTGATCCATATCTATTCTTGGATTTGTTCTTTCGAATCATTGTTTCCCAATAATCTCCCCCATTTGATGGAAACAAAAACTTAAGCACATATAAGCATAAGCAAAAAGGGTTTTATGACTTAAGTATGATTCTTAATACTTAGTCATTTAAAGATTTACTCCCCCATGATTCAAGCATCCTAACTCCCCCAACATTTTTGTATTCTAGCTTCTAAGTTTTTGAAGTACAATTATAGATTGTACGTAGAAGCAATTTTTGAGTAGAATATTTTCACTATATATACTTATTTTTTTTAGCAATAGTTAACCTCATGAAGTTTTGGATTATAGGTACAGAAATATATAAGTGAAAAATTACAGAACAAGCTATTATAGGATTTTATAATGGAAAATAGCTATTCTATAAATGTTCTACTCTACTCTTTCGTAGCATCACCTTCACCTTCTTTGCTTGTGCTCTTCTCCCCCTTATTGTTTTCATTAGAGTAAAGGTCAATTACCATATATGTTCTTTTGTCCCAATTCTTCTGCCAAGCCTAGGAATAGATTGAGTAATCAATATTCCCCTCCATGCACTTTTCAAAGATGGTTTTAATAGTAGCCGGAAGGAGATGGAGTGGCTTGTTTTGTTCTTGGAGGTGTTTGTAAGATTTGACCATATCTGGAATCATTTTGCATGTTTTTGGTCTTCTTCTTCAAAGAATGGAAAGAGTGCCTTAAGAAGCGTCAAACGACACTTATACCTAAAGAATCTTGTGTCCACAATTGAGTGGACAAGGTTCTCAAATATTGGGAGGAGAAGGCTATCCAGATTTGCAGGTGAGGATCCGTATGATGTAGAAGGAGCATTGAGTAAAAGATTAGCCATACCTGACTTTATGAGATCAACTTCCTGAATAATGTCGCTCCAGATATTGTGAACACTGGAGTTGAACGTTGTGAGATCTTTATGAAACGCCTCCTTTTAGGTTATTGATTATCATTTTAATTCTAGGGAGATGACTCCTAAATTCATCACTGATGTCATTCATGTGCTTGTTCAGAAGTTTAGGTAGTCCTTCATCTAGGAAATTATACAACATTTCCTAGGCGGCTTGATGCTCCTCATTCATATTTATAAGTCCGGATGTGATGCCTTTTCCAGATTCAACAATAACTTCGGGGATGAATTTTTCCAAGCTTTCAAACTTTCTAAATATAATCTTTAAGCTCAGTCTTCAGATCAGTAGATGAAGAAGTAATTTATCCCATGATAGTAGTGCGGTTACTGCCAACTCCATTGATTGCTTGAATTGCAGAGCGATTTGCTTCTACAATATTGGTGGTCAGTTGATTCAAGACTGGAGTGATTTTAGAAAGAGGTTTCTACTACAAGATTTGTTGTTGGAAAGGTTTCAACATTTGTAGTTATATTCTGTATGGAGACCACGATTTCCCTCAATTCTTGCTTGATATCCGGAGTTAAGGAGTTGTCTTTTATCTGATTCTCCATGAATTTTAACTGATCGCATATGTTCTAGAGACTCTATTTGATATCCCCTTCTCTATACCCCTCAATTGTAGCTTTCTCAATCATTTTGATTGCTACCCTCAACTTTTCAGCTCTGGTTGGTTTTGGATTAACAGTTGGACTATTAAGGATGCTGTATGAGGAGGAGGTTTCTTCAGACCCAGAGCTGCTTTTGGATTCCTCTGATCCAAAAGATTCTTCCCCATTACTATTTGTACTCTTCCTTTATCCTTCTAACCTTCCCTCCAGAGCAGCCTCGCTCTTTGAGTCCACTTTTGAAGTATGCTCAATAAGTCTCAGACTAGCTCCCTCCTCTAGAGCATTGAGGTCCGGGATAGACTGAAGTTCCTTAGATGCAGTTTGGATGTCTGTATCTAAGTTATCTTGATTTTTATTGACATCACTAGGTAGATTATCAGCAACATTGGAAGAATTTAATCTGGGGATTACCTCAGTGGACTATTGTGGCTCAATGTGTTCTATTTCTGTCTGCTCAACTGCTCTAGTATCCAGAAGACCGATATTATCCTCAGTCTCCCCTTTTGTTGCCTTTATAGGACTTTCAGCTCTTGCTTTCTTCTTCTTGACCTAGAATGGTGGCATTGTCCTCACCATTCCTTCTAGGTGCCTTTTCAGGACTTTCTACTTTAACTACTTCTATTGCTGGGTTTAAAAGATTGTCCGAAAGAGGTTTAGTCCTGGCTTTGAATATGAATAGGTCTTCATCCAGATATTCACTTTTGTAGAGGGGTGTCAGGTCTGTTGAATCAACAAGGATTGAGGGACTGACATCAGTGGTTGTTCTAAAAGAGCCTCCGGGTGCCTCTTCGGTTAACTGATTGGTTTTCATATTGTGTTTCAGAACGGCCATCATCTCATTAAATTGGGGATCCTCTGGAACAATGTTGTCCAGAAGGATAGGTTTCCCACCAACCACAATCTCCTTACCCTTACTCAAATCTGTTGGTTCTATGGTTTTGGGAGTTGGCTCTTTGATATTGATACAAGCAACATTCTTTTTATAGCTAATTTTGCCCTTTTAGCCTTTAGTGCTTCATTAAAAGTGGATCCCTTCCGGATGAGCTACTTCTATGGGACATGCTCCCCATCCCTTGTTTCCTCACTATTAGAGCCATCCTCCTACTCCAAGATATCCTCAATTGTTTTCTTGTCCCCCTTCTCCCATAAGTTTCTGATAGCAGCAATAGCTACTACTATATTCTCGTTAGCTTCTAGTTCACAAACTGGCTTCTTTGTAGCAGCTTTGATTAGCCTACCTCTTTCCTTAGGCTTTTCTGATGTAGTCTTCATCAATTGAGTAATGGTCATTGTGTCCTCATCCTTATCGTCAACTACAGGCCTCAGGTTGATTTTTCACTGTGCTCTAGACTTAGTAGTTATGGCTTTCTTAGCCTCCGAAGCAATTTCAACTATGCTTCCGACCTTTCGGACCCCACTTTTCTCTTTTCTTTCCTCCCTCCGTCTAATGGCTTTATTTTCATCCCATGTCTCTCCAAAAGACAGGTTCTTAAAAATTTCATGTCTCTCCAAAAGACAGGTTCTTAAAATTTTTCTCCAATATTGCCTTTCTATCTACTGATTCCTCCCTACTGACATCAATTCCACTTTCAACCAGGATTTTGGTGATGAGACCCCGATGGGTATATTTGTGTTGCCTAATGAAATGGATTAGGAGTACTGACATGTTGATTACTACACTCTTTGCCTAGTGCTAGAGGATACAGTGTTGGAATGAGGATACTGTGGTGAGAGAGCCCTTTTGGATCAGCACAAATTTTGCCAGTACAAACTACCACAATCGGGGAGTCTTTGGCCAATAAGTGGAGAACTTATCTCCAAAATATTTCAATAGAAGCCATTTCAGTGGTTCATTCTTCACTTTTTATTCATCTCCATCTATTCTTAGTACTACCCCATCATTCTTCATATTAAAGTGAGTGACAAAGAACTCTAGAGTCAGAGTTATCTCCTTGCCATCTACTGTGGTCCGGAGACATCGTAGTAGTTGTGGGCTTTAAGATTATCGTAAAACTGCTTTACGAATATAGGATAGGTTGGGTTGTGCATTTTAAGAAAGGTTTCTAACCCTTGGTATCTGAGGAGTTGATTAAAGGGATATGTTGAAAATAGATTGTCATCTCCCAGGAAATCAGAAGGAATGAAGGTATCTGAGGCGATTTTCTTTACGAGGATAAAGAAAGAATCACAAAGATCTTCCACTTCAAAGATATTCTTAGGAGGAGGAGTGGTTTTTATTTGAGTGTTGGTGTTGGCCATTTGAAAGATTTTGAGAAAGAAGATTTTGGGAATTAGGGTTTTGAGAAGAAATTTGCAGAGTAACAGTAAGATTTTTGCTCACATAAGGAAGAAGATGGATTTTGGGGTTTTTATAGAATTCCCAAGGTGAGGGTAGTTGGGTAATCCAAACATAGTTAAACTTAACTGGATTGATGATGTGGCACTTTCAAATGAGGAGAGAGGTAAATGGCGTTTTAACCTGAGAATTGGAATAGTCTAATGTTTAAGACAGTTGTGAATTTTACCGCGCGTGGACTTCCCAATAAATGTTTGAAATTCAAAAAGTGTATAGTTACCTTTTCACACTTTTAATACCATTTGTCGATCCTGTCTGCTGAGCTGGCAATATTCTTTCCGAATCCAGTGATTTGAATTTTTCTTCTTTTTTCCTTAATTTCGTGACTTGTAGAATACCAAACTAGCCCCAAAATGTCTTTTGGATCCATCTTCAAATGGGATTAGACATACCAATTGACTCTCTTAGCTTGTTGAATTGATCTTTACTTAATGGCTTAGTAAAGATATATGCCCTTTGCTCATTTGTTGGAATGTAGACTAATGCATCATCCTTCTTCATTACATGATCCAGGATGAAATGATGTCTGATGTTGACATGCTTCATCCTGCTATAGAGTATTGATTCTTTGATACATTAAATGCACTTTTGTTGACACACATAACATCCACACATCCAGATTGAACTCCAAAATCTTCCAATTGTTGGTTGATTCTTAAGAGTTGAGCAACACAACTTCCAGCTGCTATATATTTTACTTTTGTAGTTGATAAGGCAACTGAAGTTTACTTCTTACTATACCATGACACCAACCAATCTCCCAAAAAGTGGCAGCCTCTGAATGTACTCTTTCTTTCAAGAGTGTCTCTGCCATAGTCTACATCAGTGAAGCCTTGTAGTGTGAAGTTTCCATTACTAGGATACCATAGCCCAACTTCAGTGGTTCCTAAAAGATATCTGAGAATTCTCTTCACTACCATTAGATGTGAATCCTTTGGATTGGCTTGATATCTTGCATAGTAGCAGACTGGATAGTGTATGTCAAGTCTACTAGCTGTCAAGTAAAGAAGTGAACCAATCATTCCTCTGTAAAGCTTCTGATCTACATCTTCTCCTTCACAATCCTTTGAAAGGATTGTATCTGATCCCATTTCAGTGGACATAGGCTTGCTCTTGTCCATTTCAAATTTCTTCAAAATCTCCTTGGTATACTTAGACTGATTGATGAAAATCCCATTTGGACTCTACTTGATTTGTAGACCAAGGAAGAAATTTAGTTCTCCTATCATGGACATCTCAAATTCCTTCTGCATTTGAGTGATGAATTCTTCACACATCTTCTCCTTTGTTACTCCATAGATAATGTCATCTACATAGATTTGGACTAGAAATACATCACCCTTTTTCTCCTTGATAAAGAGAGTTGTGTCTGCTTTACCCCGGATGTAACCCTTGGATATGAAGAAAGAAGTAAGTCTTTCATACCAGGCTCTTGGTGCTTACTTCAATCCATAGAGGGCTTTCTTCAGCTTGTACACATGATCCGAATGCTTTGAGTCTTCAAATCCAAGTGGTTGCTTGATATAGACTTCTTCCAAAATTACTCCATTTAGAAATGCACTTTTGACATCCATTTGGAATAATGTAATACCCATGAATGATGCAAAAGCACATAGAATAGCCTCTAATCTTGCTACTGGTGCAAAGGTTTCTTCAAAGTCAATGTCGTCTTGTTGGTTGTAGCCTTGTGCAACCATGTTCCTTACCATAACTCTAGATTCATCTAGCTTATTTTGGAATACCCATTTAGTGCCAATGATTGACTTTCCTTCCGAAAGTGGCACTATATCCCAAACATCATTTCTGGTGAACTGATCCAGCTCTTCTTGCATTGCCATCATCCAACTTTCATCTCCTTCTACATCTTCAAACTTCTATAGCTCAATGAGAGAGATAAGCAGCATGGCTCATCATCCGATTGAGTTGTCCCCTTGTTCTAACTGGATTGTGGATATTATCCAAGATGGCTTCAACTGGATGATCCCTATGAGTCCAAATCTCTCTTTAGAGGTCTTCATGTTGTACTGGGGCATGTTCCTCGACTACCTCAACTCCTTCTTCTTGATTATCCATGAAGTTTATCTCATGATGATTGAGATGAGCTTGTGGATCTTCTACAATTCTTCTTTATCTTTAGCATTCTTAGCCTTCGGAGTTAAATATTTTAGATTGGAACTTCTTTTTCCTACATGGTTAGTCTTATCAAAATCTACATGTATTGACTCTACTACTGTTTGGGTTCATTTGTTATAGATTCTGTAAGCTTTGCTATGTGTTGAGTAGCCAAGGAAAATTGCTTCATCAGATTTAGGATCAAACTTTCCTAATTGCTCTCTATCATTCAGGAATTAGCATTTACATCCAAAGGCTTTGAAGTACCCAATTTTGGGTTTCCTTCCCTTCCAGATTTCATATGGGGTCTTTTCTATAGTCTTTCTAATGAGAGCTCTGTTCAATATGTAAAATGCAGAGTTTACGGCCTCACCCCAAAAGTATTTAGGCAATCTATTCTCATTTAGCATTGTTCGAGCCATCTCAACCATTATTCTGTTTTTCCTTTCAATAACCCCATTCGGTTGAGGTGTATGAGGATCACAAAAATTATGCTCTATTTTTTAATTCTGCTCCATTATCACTCTAAATGCGTGCAATGCTTATGCCTTATTCTACTTCTATCCGGATGAATATTTTTGAGAAGTGGTCAAAGGTTTCATCTTTGCTAGCTAGCAAAGCAACCCAGGTTTAGTGAGAATAATCATCCACTATAACTATAGTGTATTCTCTTCTACCTAAACTCATTGGTTTGATTGGACCAAAGAGATAAATATCTAAGAGTTTTAAAACTCTCTTAGAGAGTATATTGGAGATACAAGGGAAACTTTTTCTATGTTGTTTACCTAGTTGACATGTGGTGCATATCTGATCCTTATCAAAAGCTACCTTAGGCAAACCCATAACCAATCCTTATTTGGCCAATTTAGATAGGAGGTTCATGCTTACATGTCTCAACCTCTGGTGCCAAAGCCATGATTCTTCTTCTTTAGACACCAAGCATATAATCTTTTTCTCATTTTTAATGTTAACTTAATAGCATTGTTTACTCTGGGTGCATAGAGAATGAGTTGATTTGACTTACTATGAATGATTGAGCAGCCACAGGAATTAAAAGTGACTTTTCTTCCTTTATCACAGAGTTATGCTACACTTAGCAAGTTGAACTTCAGTCCATCAACTAGTGAGGCATCTTCTAGCTTTAGTTCAAATCTAATGGTTCCATGTCCAATTATTTGTCCCCTTTGATTGTCTCCAAAGGTTTCTTTTCCACCTTTCTTCTGGATTAAAGTGATGAAGGCTTTCTTATCACTAGTCATGTGCCTTCAACATCTACTATCAATGTACCATTTATGTTGATCTTCTGTGGATCTAAGGTATACCTGTAAAATAGATTAAGTGGGTTTGGTGCCCAATCAGATTTGGGTCCTCTCGGGTTATCAACCATTTCAAGCCAAGGATAAACATCATAATAACCATTTTTTAATCTACATAATTTAATAATATGGTTATTTTCCCCATAAAACCTGCACCCAGAGATGGGTTTATTCTGCTCGAGCTTCCTTTGGATTTTCTCTAGATCCTCCTTTCCATAGTTTCCAATGTATCCGGATTTATGTAGATCTGGCTGTCTAATATGTATCCAAAAGCTAGTTGGAGGTGCAATCTCTGCTCTGTGATTCTTTCCTTTCTTGACAGGTTGTTCATCATAAATTACTACTGCTTTTCCTTTTTGAGCAGCCGTGTATCTTTATGCTTCAGGTTTTCTGCTAACTTTCTTTTCCTTTTGATTTAAAGGCTTTGGAATCCTCTTAGCAGCTTGATTTGGATTCCTTTGTACAGCTTGCCTTGGGTTCCTTCTTCTTTATAAAGGATTTGGTTTCTTCTAAATGCTTCCTTCATTAGGGTTGGCTCCATATCTAACCCAGTTAGTTAGCACTCAAAATCTGCACTTGACATCTTAGAAAATTTTCTTCAACCACATCAATGTGCTTTGTGGTCCTTGTCAGATTGATATCTTATGTCATTTCTTCATCATCTTCAACAAGCTTTATCACTTGTCTTTGTAGGGATTTGATGGGTTTTATGTTCTTTCTCACATTATTGATCACAATCCCTAAAGCTCTAGCATAATCAAGGTTATAAATAGAATTAGAGTGAGATACCTTAGTACTGGTTGTTTCTGATTATGATTCCTCAATTTTCTCAATGTCTTGCTTAGATAGATTTCTTCCCGATTGTTCTGCTTCCGGATCAGTCGGTGCCATGAATACGCAGTTAGTAGTTTCTTCTTCCTCTATTGTAAATGAGTTGTTACTTTCTTCATTATTGCTCCAGGTGGCCACCATTGCCTTCTTCTTGTATATCTTTTCCTTTTTCATCTTGGGACATTTGGACCTGAAGTGTCCTTTGTCATCACATTCGAAGGATGATTCCTTTTTCGGATCCTTCTTGTCTTTTGGAGCTTTTCTGGCTTTGTCTCTCCTTAAGGATCCTTCCTTCATTCTTCTAGAATCATATCTTCTGGATCTTCTTCTTTCTTTCATTTTCAGGAATTTCCCAAATTGTTTGGCTAGCATAGCCATTTGTTCTTTATTGCACTAGGATTCCTTTGACTTCATTTCTGATCTGGAAGAAGCTGATCCGGATGATTCCGCCTTAAGTGTAATGGCTTTCTTCTTTTCTTCTGGTTTCTTTTCTTGTTGGCTATATCTCTCCAAGGATAATTCTTGAGTTAGAAGATTACCAATGAGCTCACCATAACTATAGAAGTTTAAGTCATGAGCTTCCTCAATGGCAGTCTTTTTGTTGTCCCATTCCTTGGTGAGGCTCCGGAGAACCTTCTTTACCATGTCTACTTCAGAGATCTCCTTTCCAAGCCTCTTCATCTCATTTACTAGATTTTTGTATCTAGTGTTCATGTTGCTAATGGATTCTTTGGGCTCCATCTTGAAGGATTCTGTTGGTCCCTGTTAGAGTATTTATAAGGGCAGAGGGGGGTGAATGGCCCTTTTTTGTGGAATTTATAGACTTAGAAAAAGTCTTTGTGTAGCGTGTTTAATCATGATCAGGAAGATGGATCCGGATAATAAATGTGATCCGGAAGATGTGTCCAGATGATGCAATATGAATGTAGAATAGTAAAAATGAACAAATATCAAACACAAGTATTTTATACTGGTTCGACCCTGCCTACGTCTAGTCCCTGAAATTTCCTTCTTCCAAGCTTGTCTACTAATGGATTCCTTTTCAACTGGCAGGAATTAAGCCTTACAGATTTATCTCCGGATGATGACTTCTTTCGGAATTAGGATATATCACTAGAAGCACCAACTCCTAGCTGAGTCCTCTTGTCTTTAGTAGGATATACCACTTAGCCTTCTACCTTGAATCTAAGCTGAGTCCTACAGGGATATCTCACTCAAAGCACCTACTTCAAGTTCTATCCCAATCTCCCAACTCACCTAAGTTGGAGATTATTACACTTTTGGTTTGCAACAAAAGGTTGGTTTTGGAGTTCCTCAAGTTTATAGTTTCACTTGCGAATCCTTACAAATAGATTTTGAATCAAGGGTTCTTGGAGGGATTATTTTGACTGAATGAATGTGCATTGCTTTATTACTTGCGTTTGGTAGTCAATCAGTTACCTTCTCATTTGGTGAAGAGTTCCTTTTATAGGCTTTGATCATAAATGTAGCCGTTTGTGGTTGGTGAGCTTATATTTAATCTTCACCTTGATCAGGTTGTGAGGTGGAGCTTCTGGATCCGTTGATTAGTTTGTTAGACCATATTCATTTAAATTCTTGGGATTGGTGCTGAAAGTTGTCAGTGATCGTTTTTCTTATCATTTTGTGATGCACCAACGTTCATACCAATTGTCACATGGTGTGAGCTCTACGCGCGCCTTTATTGGTCTAGGGGAAAAGTAGTTTAGACTTTCTATGTCCTATGTCTGCTCCTTTTGACTTTTCTCTTATCTATGTCAGCTATCTTCAATAAAAAGGTTCTTTGACTACTTAGTTGACCAAAAGAGGCACAAGGAAAGCTGTGTTTTACACTTTCCTTATTTATTTGATATAGGTCTTCCGGATGTGACTTCTGGTTGTCCTTTGGACCTATATGTTCCAGATCTTCCTTCCGGAGATAGCTTCAATCAGCTCTTCTAGTTGCCGGTCTTAAAGATGGAAGTTTGTATTCTTTTCAGACTTTGTCCGGATAATTTTCCTCTATTGGTTAGGTTTCTGATTTTGTTCAATAAGTGATTTTAGCTTTGTCCGGATGCTTCCATTTGGATTTTAAGAGAATTCATTTTTGTTTCTTTCAAACTTGATTTGGATGTATATAGATTCATTTATCCGGATCATTGTTTTCCAACAATCTCCCCCATTTGATGGAAATAAAAACTATAAGATACTCCCCCTTAATTTTATGACTTATGCTTCTAAGTTTGTTGTAGTACAATTATAGATTGTACTTTAGAAGCATTTGTTTTGATAGTTTAAGAATTTTTCCCTTTATATATACTTCTGCTGTTAACAATAGTTAACATCATGAAGTTTAGTGTTACAATATACAGAAATATACATAAAGGGAATCTAGCTATTACAATTTTATCTAGCTAGCTTAACTATCTCTCCGAACTGACCACTCTTCCGGACTTGGAATGTTTTTCCTTTCCCCCTTCTGTCTCCTTGCTGGCTATCTTCTTCCTCCCCCTTTTTGCTTCCATCAAGGGGGTCAATGAACATATAGGTGCATTTATCCCAAGACTTCTACCATGCAGAGGAGTAGACAAAGTAGTTTTTATTACCTTTGGCTCGCTCATCAATAATTTGATTTACAATAGGTGGAGTCAGGTAGAAAGGACGAAGGGCCCTCCGGAGCTGATCATATCACTGTGAGACTTGAGGGAGGATACGCAGAATCTGTTCTTGGTCCTTCAGATCAAAGTAAGGGAACATGGCCTTGGTGAGGATAGTTAAGCATTTTTGGCTCATGAACCCTAAATCCCCTATAGACTGAACTAAATCATGCAAGATTGGAATGAGTTGGCACTTTGGATTATCCGGAGAAGAGGAGGGTCCAGAGATAGATAATTTATTTATTCCGGCTTGAAAAAGAGTGATTTTATCATTAAGTCCCTTCTGGATATTGTGGATAGATTCCATCTGATCTTTAATCTCTTTAAAGACGGTTTTCTTCCACTCATTTATTGATTATTCAATGTTGGAGTTCCTTGCTTGCATTTCCTCACCCATATCATCAAGAATTTTCTCTTTCAGTTGGGGGGAGGATTTTGTCTATAAAATTTGCAAGCATCTTCTGAGTGACTTGCTGATCAGTCTCCATGCTGAGTAGAGTTGGTTTCAAATCCCTATCCTCCATGAATTTTGACAAGTTTTCAAACTTGGTATCTATGTAGTCTTTAAGTTTTGTGGATAGGACTGTGGCTGAGGAGGACACCATTTCTAGCACTGTTGCATTGTTATCAGAGGCTAAGTTATTTACTTGACTGGCGTTATGGTTCGATTCAAAGGTGCTTCCCTTTATTTCATTCAAGAGAGGCTTAATCTCAGAGAGGGAAGCTGCCGCCAGAGCTCCAAGTGTTGGGAAGTTCATGACTTGTTGCTCAATTCTAGGAAGGCAGTTCAACCTTTCTTTAATTTCACTAAAATCCTTGTGGACCTCTTTATTTGACATTTGCCTCAGTAGTTCCTTTTCCACAGCCTTGAGATGGGTACTGATGGTTAGGAGGCTCTTTTTGATAAACCCTTCTTCATGATGTTCAAGGGTTACCTTCTGAAGGAGTTTGAGAGCTGCACTCACTTTAGATTCTTTAGAGTTTTCATCAGGAAGGGTCACTGATTTGGTGTGAGGAGGGAAGTGTTTGTTGGAGGGTCCGGATGATTCACTACCGGATGAGCTTGATTCACTTTCGAAGCTTGAGCTGCTTCCGGAGGGGCTATTATTTGGTGATTTTAAGCCTCCAACTACTCTTTTTGCTTCACTCTCACTTATTTCCCTTTCCTCTGGATTAGCCTTGCCTGCAGGATCCACTTCAGAAGTGTGTCCCTTGGAACTCAGACTTTCTCCTTCCTTCGGAGCTGTTGTATCCAGGATTGGCACTATGGCCTTAGCTACATTGTGAGAGATTGTAGCTAAGTTGTGCTTTTCAATATTAGAAGAGGGATGAAGAAGATTAGGAGTTACCTCACTGGTTTGTTGGGTCTGATTCTCATCCATTCTTTCTTCTTCCGTTCCTTCCTCTAGATGGCTGGAATTATCCTGAGCCATTTTAGTAGATACCTTTTCAGGACTTTCTTCTCCCGGCATGTTGGCACTATCCTCAATAGCCTTATGCAATGCCTTTTTAGGACTTTCAAGGTTTATGACTTCACAGCTTGGTCCAAGCAGATTTTCTGGAAGCGATTCTGCTCTTTTAGCAAATGAGAATTTGTATGCTTCCAAAATTTTAGATAGAGTCTCCATGTCTTCTGGGTGTACCAGTATAAGGGGAGCTTGAGATGACTCACCCAGACCTTCAGTTGTTTTCCTCTGGTTTATTGCATTGTTTTCCTTGATAGCTACCTGAATCTCAGCATATTGCTCATCATCTTGTTGTACTAATTTTGTTGAGCTGGGAACATTTTTCCCTGTACTGGATTATGCTTCCTTTAAGGCAGTTTTCTCCCTAGACTGCCTTGCTTCCTCATTTAAAATGATTCCAACAATCCTCCTTCCTTCATTAGCTCTCTTTTGTTAAGCAGCAAGAGCTTCATCAAATGTTAGCCCTTTTGTCTGGAGCTATTTTTGAGGAGGAGCCTCATCCTTCGTTTCTTCATCATCAGCTTCTTCCTTCATCTTAGCCAAAGTTCTCTTGGCTTTCTTTCTTCCAGCTTCAATCACCTTTGTTGCGATTTTAGGTAGACCAGTAGTAAGCCTATGCAGTCCCTTCTTGGCTGCTGCTTTAATCAATCTACCTCTGGGTCTTGGTTGTTCAGAGCCTAGGACTTGAGTAAGAGGCAGAGTATCCTCATCAACTTCTTTTGGAACCAGTTCCGTATGCCTTTTGGCTTTGGCTTTTGTGGTTCTAGGCCTCTTGGGAACTGGGGCTTCTACTTCCGGATCAGCTACCTTTCCGGATTTAACTTTTCCCTCGTCCCTTCTTAGCTTTGCTTTTTCTTCATCCCATTCTTCATTGAAGCAGAGGTTCAGGAAGTTCTTCTCGAGGATTGGCTTTCTATAAATTCCTTCAAATCCAGTAAGATCCACTCCTTCCACTTGAAGGATCCTCGTGATCAAGGCACCATGTGAGTTGATATGGGTCTTGAGATAATGGATGATCAAGATTCGCCAGTTTACTTCCACGATGCCAACCCAGTGCTGCAGAATGCAATGGTGGAGGGAAGAAACTGTAGTCAATGATCCTTTCCTTATCAGAATCTGGGCGTTCTGGGGAAGTATGTTGAGAATTTGTTACCGAAATAATTCTGGTGGAGCCACAGCTTGGAGTCATACTCAATTCCGGTCTCATCCCCATCTTTTCTTAATAAAACTCCAGAATTTTTCATTTTTAGATTCTTCTCAAAGAATTCTAGTGTTGGAAGGATAATCTTTCCTTAAACCTCAATGCGTAGGGCATCAAAGTGATTATGCGCACTTAAATTTGAGTAGAACTCTTTCACCAATTTGGGATAGGTTGGGCAGTTTATTTTGAGAAGATCACCCAAATTTTGGTCTTCAATTAGGGTGAAGAAGGGTGGAGTTTTGAATAGATAGTCATCTCATAGATGATTAGTAAGGATGACGAAATCAGAGGTTTTGAGATTTAAAGGTTCAAAATCTTTTTCTTTCAAGTCTGATACTTGAAAGAGGTTTTTGCTGGGTAGGATTTCGAGGGTGTTTGAGTTGTTTTTGGCTGCCATTTTTAAGTATTTGAGAAATGGTGCTTTAGGTTTGAATTTTTACAGAGCAACAGTGAGATCGTTGCTCGCTTGAAGAAGAGAAGGGATTTTGAGGGGGTTTATATAGATTTTTTAAGGTGAGGGTATAATTGTAATCCAGACTCTGGTGTTTTTGATTGGATTGATGACATGGCAGTCAGAATTTTTGGAGAGAGGTGAATTCAGTTTACCCAGAGAATGAGAACGGTTTATTTTTGAATTTACTGTCGTATTTACGGCATGTGTAACAGCCATTGGACTTTTGAAATTCAAAAAGTAACAGTTACCTTGATGGGCTTTTACTGTCAAATGTCATTATTGTCGGCTAACGTGGCAGTCTTCCGGAATATACTACCCCAATTCTTCTTTTCTTCCGGAGTGGGAATTTTATTTCAACATCCGGCATGTTTCAGGGCTATCTTCCGGAGTTTTTTTTAAATTGGATTTGACATTCCAATTGATTCTCTTAGTTTCCCAAATTGATCCTTACTTAGTCATTTAGTAAAGATATCAGCTCTTTGTTCGTTAGTTAGGACATATACCAGTGCAACATCCTTTTTCATTATATGATCCCGGATGAAGTGATGCCTTATATTGATATGTTTCATCTGGCTATGAAGCACCGGATTCTTTGACACATCAATAGCACTTTTGTTGTCACATAATAGATCCACACATCCTGATTGCACTCCATAATCTTTAAGTTATTGTTTGATCTATAGGAGTTGAGCAACACAACTTCTAGCTGCCATATATTCAGCTTCTGTAGTGGATAAGGCAACTGAAGTTTGTTTCTTTCTATACCATGAGACTAAGCAGTCCCCAAGAAAATTACATCCTCCTGATGTACTTTTTCTCTTAAGAGTATCTCTGCCATAATCTGCATCTGTAAACCCCTAGAGAGTAAAGTTTCCATTACTAGGATACCATAACCCAACTTCAAGGGTTCCTTGGAGATATCTCAGTATCCTTTTGACAACCTTGATATAAGAATTCTTTGGATTAGCTTGATATCTTGCACAGTAGCATACTGCATAGTGTATGTCAGGTCTGCTGGCTGTTAAGTATAGGAGTGAGCCAATCATTCCTCTATATAGCTTTTGATCAACATCTTTTCCTTCAGAGTCCTTGGATAAGACTGTATCTGAACTCATAGGAGTAGACATTGGTTTGCTGCTGTTCATTTCAAATTTTTTTAGAATCTCCTTGGTGTATTTTGATTGATTGATGAAGATCCCTCCTAGACTTTGTTTGATTTGTAGGCCAAGAAAGAAGTTGAGCTCTCCTATCATAGATATCTCAAATTCCTTTTGCATTTGAGAGCTGAATTCTTTGCACATTTTCTCATTAGTGGCACAAAAAATGATATCATCCATATAGATTTAGACTAGAATAATATCATTTTTCTTCTTCTTAATGAAGAGTGTGGTATCTGCTCTGCCTCTAGTATAGTCCTTGGAGATAAGGAATGAGGTCAGTGTTTCATACCAGGCTCTTGGTGCCTGCTTTAATCCACAGAGAGCTTTCTTTAGTTTGTAGACATGATTCGGATGCTTTGGATCATCAAATCCAGGTGGTTGCTTGACATATACTTCTTCTTGAATGACGCCATTTAGAAATGCACTTTTGATATCCATTTGGTATAATGTGAACCTCATGAATGATGCAAAAGCACATAGGATCCGGATTGCTTCTAGTCTTGCTACAGGAGTGAATGTTTCTTCAAAATCAATTCCTTCTTAGTTATTGTAGCCTTGAGCAACTAGTCTTGCCTTATTTCTTATTACTGCTTTGGATTCATCAAGTTTATTCCAGAACACCTATTTAGTACCTATAATTGACTTTCCTTTGGGAGAGGGCACAAGATCCCATACATCATTCCTGGTGAATTGATCTAGCTCTTCCTGCATCGCCATCATCCAGCTTTCATCTCCTTCAGCATCTTGAAATTTCTTTGGCTCTATGAGAGAGACAAGAGCAGTGTGACTCATCATCCGGTTGAGCTATCCTCTGGTTCTAACTAGATTCTGAATGTCGTCCAGAATATTCTCAATGGAATGATCTCTATGTGTTCGGATTTCTCTTTCTAGGCCTTCATGTTAAATTTGGACTTGCTCTTCTTCAGCTTCAACTATTTCTTCATCAAAGTCAATTTCTTGTGGATTGTGATTGACTTTATATGCCTCTGTATTATAGGATTTTCCCTCATCTTCCACTGTGTATTTCTTGATTTGAAATGAGTTAGGGATATCTTTTTCCTTCTTCTCTTCAGATTTTTTAGTTCGGAGCTTGATCTTCCGGGGTGAAGTTTTTCTTTCCTACAGTGTTAGTTTCATCAAAATCTACATGTATAGACTCTACTACAGATTGGGTTTATTTATTGAAGACTCTATAAGCCTTACTATGTGTTGAGTAGCCTAGGAAAATTGCTTCATCAGATTTAGGATCAAATTTTCCTAATTGCTCTCTGTCATTAAGGATGTAGCATTTACATCCAAATGCTTTGAAGTATCCGATTTTTGGTTTTCTTCTCTTTGAGATTTCATATGGGGTCTTTTCTACAGTTTTCCTGATGAGAGCTCTATTTAAGATGTAGCATGATGTGTTTATAGCCTCACCCCAGAAATATTTTGGCAAACTATTTTCACTTAGCATTGTTCTTGCCATTTCTACTATGGTCCTATTTTTTCTTTCTACCACTCCATTTGGTTGAGGAGTGTGAGGGGCAAAGAAGTTGTGTTCAATGGCATTTGGAGTCACAAAAGTTAGAAAAATGCTTATTTTTGAACTCCCCACCATTATCGCTCCGGATGCGTGCAATGCGTATGCCCTGTTCTACTTCTATCTGGATGAATGTTCTAGAGAATTGGTCAAATGCTTCATCCTTGCTTGTTAGCAAGAGAACCTACGTATATCCAGAATAGTCATCTATAATGACCATGGTGTGTTTCTTTTACCTAAGCTCAGTGGCTTAATTGGACTAAAAAGATCAATGTGTAAGAGCTCCAGTACTCTTTTAGAAGGAATGTATGATATGGAGGGGAAACTTTTCTTATGTTGTTTACCTAATTGACATGCGATGCATAGATGATCCTTATCCAAAGTAACTTTAGGTAAACCCTCAACTAATTCCTTTTTGGCTAATTTGGACAGGAGATTCATGCTTACATGTCCCAATCTCCGGTGCCATAGCTATGATTCTTCTTCTTTACACACTAGGCATATATTCTTTTTATCATTTTTAATGTTTATAGAATAGACATTATATACTATAGGTGCATAAAGAATAAGTTGATTTGACTTACTATCATAAAGTGAGTAGCCTCTGAAGTCAAATGTGACTTTTCTTCCTTTGTCACATAATTGAGCCACACTCAGTAGGTTGAATTGTAGTCCATCAACTAGTGAGACATCTTCAATCTGTAACCCAGATCCAATGGTTCCATGACCAATGATCTATCCCTTTTGATTTCTCCAAAGCTTACTTTGCCTCCCTTCTTCTGGGTTAATTTGATGAAGGCCTTCTCATCGCCTGTCATGTGCCTTGAACATCCACTATCAATATACCAAGTGTGTTGATCTGCTGTGGATCTAAGGCATACCTGCAAAATAGATCAAGTGGGTTTGGGTACCCAATCAGATTTGGGTCCTCTTGGGTTAATAACCATCTCAGGCCAAGGACAATCATCATAATAGCCATTTTTTAATCTATATGATTTGGTCATATGGTTATTTTTCCCACAAAACCCGCATCCTGAAATAGGCATGTTTTGCATTTGCTTCTTGCTGATCTTCTTCAGATACTTTCTTCCATAGTTGCCTTTATATCCAGCTTCGTGCACACTAGTGGATGGTCCGGTATAATTCTGGAAGTTGGTTGGAGGTGCAACTTTAGCATTATGATTTCTCCTCTATTTGATAGGTAGTTGGTTGTAAGCTATTTTAGCTTTTACCTTCTGAGCCACAATATATCTTTGAGCTTGCGGTTGTCTGCTAACTTCATTTGTCTTTTGATTTGGATTCCTTTGAATCCGATTCTGAGAAAGAGGAGGATCACCTCTTCTTGGATTCTTTATTTCATGTTTCCTTCCAAATACTTCCTTCAATAGACTAAATTCTCTTTCTAGTCCCACTACATTTGCGTTCAAGATCTGGACTTGATTTCTCAGGAAGTTTTCTTCTACTACATCAATATGTTTGGTTGCTCTAACCAGATTGATGTCTTGCGGCATTACTTCAGCGTCTTCAGCTAATTCTAGTATTGCTCTTTTCAGGGATTTGATGGCCTTTGCATTCTTCTTTACTCCCTTGATAACAATAGAAAGAGCTTTTGCAAGATCAAAGTTCGAGGCAGAGTTAGAGTAAGAGTCTACCTTAGTGTTTGCTAAATCTGATTTTGATTCTTAAATTTGCACAGTTTCTTATCCGGAGGTGTTCCTTTCGGATTGCTCTGCTTTCGGCTCTATTAGAGCCATGAATGCATAGTTAGCGGTTTCCTCTTCTTTTGTTGAGGATGAGCTGCTGCTTTCTTCACTATTGCTCCAAGTAGCAACCATTGCCTTCTTTTTAACTTTCTTAGCTCTCTTGAGCTTAGGGCATTTTGTTCTGAAGTGGCCTTTTTCGCCACACTCGAAATAAGCAATGTCTTTCTTCGGATCTTTCCTTTCTTCCGGATTTTTTCTGTGCTTACTTCTTCCAAAGGTGCCTTCTCTTGGTCTCTAAGATTCATACCTTTTTTATCTTCTTCTATCCTTCTTTTGTATGAATCGATTTAGCCTTTTGGTCAATAGAGCGAGTTGATCTTTAGTACTCATTGACTCATCTATTTACTCTTTCTCTCTGAATGAGCCTGATCCGGTGGATTCTACCTTAAGAGCAATGGCCTTCTTTCGCTCCTCAGGTCTCTTTTCTTGTTGACTATATCTCTCCAAGGATAGTTCTTGAGTTAGAAGATTACCAATGAGTTTATCATAATTGTAGAAATTTAAGTTATGAGCTTCCTCAATGGCTGTCTTTTTATTGTCCCATTCCTTAGTGAGACTCCAGAGCACTTTCTTAACCATATCTACTTCTGGAATCTCCTTCCCTAGCCTCTTCATTTCATTTACTAGATTTGTGTATCTAGTGTTCATGCTACTGTTTGATTCTTTAGGCTCCATCTTGAAAGATTCAAACTTTTGTTGGAGTAGAACAAGTTTCGCCTCTCTTACTTTGGTAGTTCCTTCATAGGTTACTTCCAGCTTCTCCCATATCTCTTTAGCAGTTTCATATCCTGATATCTTGTTGAATTCCACTGCACTAAGAGAACAATAAAGCATATTAATAGCACTTGCATTTTTATGCAATTTTTTAAAGTCATTATCATCCCACATACTTGATGGTTTTCGGGTCATGTTAATAAGACTTCATAAGTAGGTTCATATAGACCATCTATAATAACTAACCATGCTTGCATGCTTTATGACTGGATGAAGTTCTTCATCCAGTTTTTTCAGAACATGTAGTGTTCACCGATGAAGAGTGGAGGATGGGTAACAGACATACCCTCGGGAAGAAGTTGTGAGTTGTGGAAACTCATTTTGATTTATGAATCAAAATATGTGGACCTTTAGCTCGAGATTATTAGATCTCTAGTTTGAGCACTAGCTCTGATACTACTTGTTAGTCCCTGTTAGAGTATTTATAAGGGTAGAGGGGGAGGGGGGGTGAATGGCCCGTTTTCGAGGAATTTACAAACTTAGAAAAAGTCTATGTGTAGCATGTTTGATTATGATCCGAAAGATGGATCCGGATGATAAATATGATCCGGAAGATATATCCGGATGATGCAATATGAATGTAGAATAGTAAAAATAAATAATTATCAAACACAAGTATTTTATACTGGTTTGGCCCTGCCTACATCCAGTCCCCGGAATTTCCTTCTTCCCAGCTTATCTACTAATGGGTTCCTTTTCAACTGGCAGGAATTAAGCCTTACAGATTTGTCTCTGGATGATGACTTCTTCCGAAAGTAGGATATACCACTAGAAGCACCAACTCCTAGCTGAGTCCTCTCGTCTTTAGTAGGATATACCACTTAGCCTTCTACCTTGAATCTAAGCTGAGTCTTACAGGGATATCTCACTCAAAGCACCTACTTCAAGTTCTATCCCAATCTCCCAACTCACCCAAGTTGGAGATTATTACACTTTTGGTTTGCAACAAAAGGTTGGTTTTGGAGTTCCTCAAGTTTATAGTTTCACTTGGGAATCCTTTCAAACAGATTTTGAATCAAGGGTTCTTGGAGGGATTATTTTGACTGAATGAATGTGTATTGCTTTGTTACTTGCTTTTGTAATTCAATCAGTTACCTTCTCATTTGGTGAAGAGTTCCTTTTATAGGCTTTGATCATAAATGTAGCCGTTTGTGGTTAGTGAGCTTACATTTAATCTTCACCCTTGATCAGGTTGTGAGGTGGAGCTTCTGGATCCGTTGATTAGTCCGTTAGACCATATTCATTTAAATTCTTAGGATTGGTGCTGAAAGTTGTCAATGATTGTTTTTCTAGTCATTTTGTGATGCACCAAATTTCATACCAATTGTCATATGGTGTGAGCTCTACGCGCTCCTTTATCGGTCTAGGAGAAAATTAGTTTAGACTTTCTCTGTCCTATATCTGCTCCTTTTGACTTTTCTCTGATCTATGCTAGTTGTCTTCAATAAAAAGGTTCTTTGACTACTTAGTTGACCAAAGGAGGCACAAGGAAAGCTGTGTTTTACACTTTCCTTATTTATTGGATATAGGTCTTCCGGATGTGTCTTCCAATTGTCCTTTGGACCTATATGTTCCGAATCTTCCTTCTAGAGATGGCTTTAATTAGCTCTTTTGGTTGCAGGTCTTGAAGATGGAAGTTTGTATTCTTTTCAAACTTTGTCCGGATAATTTTCCTCCATTGCTTAGGTTTCTGATTTTGTTCAATAAGCGATCTTAGCTTTGTCCGGATGTTTCCATTTGGATTTTAAGAGAATTCATTTTTGTTTCGTTCAAACTTGATTCGGATGTATATAGATTTATTTATCTGGTTCATTATTTTGCAACAGATTCCAGCTTTTATTGTAGGAGGTCGATCTTTGCTTCCTTGACTTTATTGGTTCCTTCATAGGTTACTTCAAGTTTCTACCATATCTCTTATGCAGTTTCACATCCGGATATTCAGTTGAGTTCAGCTGTATTAAGAGCACAATGAAGCATGTTAATAGCATTTGCGTTTTCGCGTAATTTCTTGTAATCATTCTCATCCCATAGATTTGAGGGCTTTAGGGTTGTCAAACCCTCTATTTCATAAGTAGGAATATATGGGCCATCCTTAATGGCCATCCATGCTAGCATGCTCTATACCTGAATGAAATTCTTCATCCGATTTTTCTAAAATGTGTAGAATTCACCGGTTAATAGTGGAGGATGGGTAATACATACCCTCTGGAAGGAGCTGTGAGTTATTAAAACTCATTTTGACTTATGAATTAAAATATGGACCTTTAGCTCAAGCTTATTAGATCTCTAGTTGTGAGCAATTGCTCTAATACCACTTGTTGGTCCCTATGAGAGTCTAAATAAGGTCAAAGGAGGGTGAATGGCCCCTTTTGGGAAATTAACAAACTATGAGCATGGGATTTTGCAGTCCCTCTTGCGAGATGATGATGATGTAGATTCGATTTTATTCCTCATGATAACAATTATTTTTTGGAATTTTTATTACCGATGAAACAATTTTTTACAAATTTTATTTTCGGAAAAATTCAGTCCAACATGTCCGATAGCGCGTCTGGTGGGAGCTCAAACCGATGATTTGAACCCAAATAATAATTTAGTCCTAAATATTCTTAAAAATTAAAAATAACCCTAACTACCCAAAAATCCCTCTTAAACCCCTTTTTTAAGCGGATTTAAACACCTTTTCCACCTTTTAAGGCTAGGCCATGCTTACTTTTTAGACCGAGCAGAAGTTTAAGCCGCAGGAGGCTTCAGCGATACCGCCAGTGGTATCATCCACGCCGCCGCCGGCATGAGTTTCTACAGCAGACAGCTTTTTGCCATGCTTGCTCGATACCCTCCGAATAATTGATCAAGGTCAATTTTCACTGAATTTTATCCTATATAAGGAGCGATTTATAGTTGAAAAACGAGATTTAGCAAGTTTTAGTTAGATTTAGTAGGATAAAGTATAGTAAAGGTAAGAAAAGAGGAACTAATCTATCTTTTCTTAGTTTTTCTTCATTGAACTCGTTGATATTTAGCTTGAGATAAGTAGATTTTAGGTTTAAAATCACCATTATAGGATTTAGAGACTTAAATCTCATACTTACTACCCAAATCATCATTTTGAGCTTCCCGGAGGTGTCATTTGGATCACGAAGAGGTGGATTCACGGCCCCGAGGTACAAATTCTGAGTCTCATAGCTCTTTGGCATTATTCCTTGCTGTTTGTTGTGTTAGTTAGTGTTTCGGTTTTGTTTTTTGGGTATTCATGCATTTTTGCCCAATTTTCTGCTGTTTCTGCAGATTCTTAAACCGCCGGCGATTTCACCACATCATTGGCGGCTTCACCAAAATCGCCAGCAAGTGAAGCTGCCATTGGCTTTACTCATGCTGTCGGCACCATCACCCAAGCCGCCAGCGGCATGGGCTTTTGGGCAGTAGTTCCGCATGCTACCCTTCGACTTGGATTTATCATTTCTTGTATTTTCATGCACAATATCACGACGGGAATCCATAATTCCCCGAAAATGATCTAAACCCCATAACATGTGTCATTTTCACTAATAATTTGGTTAAAATAATAATCGTGTCCAAAATGGACTTTTCCCCGAAATTCGTTCGGAAAATGAAATTTTCAAAGGGAACCTTTATTCCAAAATCAAAACTTTTTGAGCTAACCTGGCAGCTCGACCCAGCCTGGGGCTCTTCCCTAGACCCAGTCCAGGATGATGCCCCGCGAGGGGTTACCGACCCTCGACCCCATCGGGGGCGCTGCCCCTTGGACCCCACGAGGGGCTGCCGCCCCTTTAACCCAGCTGTCGGGGGCACCGCTATGTGTGATATATATCGTACAACGTGCCATATATGTGCTAACCTTTTTGTGCAGGTAGATTTAGGTTAGATGTATGTCTAGGCCTTTGGGTATTTTATTTATTGTATAGACAAATGTATAGGATTTGAAAGCCTTATAATAATTTTAATTTCCGCATTTATTTTTGGATGACTGTAATAATTTATTTATCGCTTTGAATGCTTGCTAAATAAAGCGCTACCACAACATAATAAAAAATACAATAAATAGGGTGGATTAAACTGACTAAAAATGAATGAAATTTTAACTTGGCTAATGTAAAATAGATAACATCATCCGAACTCAGAATCTGTACTTAAGGTACAGTCTACTACCCAGTGGGAAAATCGTACCTAAATTTCCCGATTGAGCTGAACCAGGTGGCGGCTCTATTTTAAGTACGAGATTTCGATCTTGTATCTTTTAAACATAAAAATATGCAAAACCATTTTCTACCATCATATTACACTCATTATTTTTCAGGGATCGGTCCTCTGGCCCTGCTTCGAAGCCCGTCCGAAATGTTGTCCACTCACAGTGGCAACTCTATCTTGGAAATTGATGTCTTTGAACTTAAACTTAACATTTTCAATAAGTTCAAAAGATTTAGATGATGTATTAAAATCATTGGCCAAATTAAAACTTCATTCTTTTTTATAACGTTTTATCCTTAAGCATGTAGATAGTTTTGTGAAATTAGGGTGCCCCATTTTACCTGAGAAGCTCATAAAAGTATCACTCATGCCCTACGGAAATTGAGGATGCCTAGTGGGTGGATCACTCATTTTAACCAACACATGAACTCCTATGATAGCACCTATTTGGGGAGTGGTTGAGTAACGTGGAATCAAGGTAAACGAGAACCTTCTACATCAACAACCCTATACCAAAGCCGCGTTAGAAAAGCCATCCTGGCCATTTCCCTTAGGAACTAAAACAAATAAATAAAAAATAAATAGGACGCACTTCTTTGCCATTTGTTGGCATTAAAGTTAAACCTCGATCCGTTTTGAACAACGTTACACAGGGGTTATAAGGTCAGAAGAGGGACGCTTCATATGCTATATGCTACGTGCTCATGCATTACCCATGCATCGGCCTCAAGGGCCAAAACTCAATCAACATACCTTTACCAATCTCCGCTTGTGGAAGAGGTTTACTAACTTCCATAGGACTTCTTTTGTACCCCCGTTGAGTCACGACATATCACTATGGGTGACGAGGGGTACGAACGTCCCATATAAGTTGGGAGGATAAGCCTTCGCATCATTGCTAACCATGTTTACGTACAGCCATGTCACGCATCGGTTATTAGTCAAAACTCATCCACCACATCCGTGGCATCACAGAATTCATGCATGATCTGATCCGCTACTTACCATTTCAACTAGGAGGAGGCAAAGTTATCGTCGCACCCCGATTTGGAGAAGGCCTGAGCTCCATTTGATTCATCGTTCTCTCACCCCGGTAGTCACCATAGAAGTTGAAGGGGTTCTGTATACTGATTCTAGTGGGGAGTCAGATTCAGAATAGACTCAGTTTGGTCCAAATTCCTCTCAACCAGCCATGTCTTTCCTGAACAACAAAGGAAACCTCCCTCTGCCTGAGGATCAGTTAGGCCCTACTCCCACCTTGGGGACAGGATCTCAGCCACCCCTGGTCTTGACTTCACCAGTGCTATGGCTTAGATTCTGAATTTGGATGCATTCCAAAAGAGGCTTCAGGTCTCTATGCAAGCTACTATTCAAGCAGCAATCAGGCAAGCTCTAGTGGATAAGAACTCGAACTGGGTCTCCAAATCCAATATGCAAGCTCAGAATGGCTTGGCTCAAAGTTTGCCAAGCCCGATAGGGGCAAGGCTAGCTGCACCTGCTTTCCACCCAACACCCTCAACTCAACCATGTCATGACCATTCCAATTTGGGCAAGCTTCTACTTTTCTGAAAACTTCAACAACCCCATCGATCATTCCTTATAATCCGAGGCCTTTAGCTCAGACCTCGGTTCCTCCTGTGTTTACTCACCAATGTTTGGCTACCTCCAGCGGACTAATACAGCCTCCACCATCCTTTACTCCTCCTCAGTTTGTTGTAACTCATCGGGGAACTACCTCCCCCCAGAATCCTTTTATAAGCCAACTGATTACCCATCCTCACTTGGATATTCCTTCACCATCTCCACTAGTCTCAAACCTCGACCAGGTCACGTAACCTCCGAACGTGACACCTAAAGTAGTTGCTTTCATTCATCAGATGATAGCCTCCTAAACCAACGACCAGGTTATGCAATCCCAGGCATGACACCCAAAGTTCACGTACTTGTAAGCCAGCCGATCAACGACTAGGTCTCGCAACCTCCAGGCGTGACACCTGAGATCCAAGCCTATATCCATCAATTAATGACTTCCAACTAGAACCATGACAACCGAGCAGGATGAGGATTGGGTCCCCAATAACTTCACCATGCCCAACATGGTGCATTACGATGGATTATGGGCCTACTTGGATGAGCAGGGATTCGAGCCCTTCACCACAACCACTTTATGGAGGATTTCTCGGTTTTACGATGACACAGGGAGTTTGATGTGAGATGCGGTTTTATCAGTTCTATCTTTGGATAGGTCGTCTGGGGTAATAGACCTATCGAACTTATTTTATTATTTTATTTAGCTCAGACTTTTGCATAGACTGCCTCTAGGGGTTTTCAATATATTGAACCTTGTCTTAACTTTTGCCTGGACCGCCCTTTGAAGGTTTTCAATCCAAAAGACTTATTCTAACTTTTGCATAGACCTTGCTTTTTTTAGTCTATTAGAACTATTTGTCTTTTATTCATTACTTTTCTTTATTGCACATTAACTAAAATAACGAGAACTCTGCATTCTGTTTACTTGAGTTATTTTGACGGTATGAATACAAACATTTGCATAAACATAAGCATTCAGGATTCAGTAAAAAGATACTTTTATTAGATGAAGCAAATTAAAGTACATTATGTTGGAAACCATTTCCCTCAACCAGATTCTCGGTGCCAACTAGCCTATGCTGGTTTTCTAGTAGGCACTCTCTCTTTCCTCACTTCCCTAACTTTTCCTTAGACCACCCTTTTTGGGTTTTCAGTCTAGCGGGATATTGTAAATGATACGCTGACTTTGGCTCTACCAGTTTGCAGAATACTGATCGTCAGGTGTCACCCTAATTTTTGCCCAATCGGTAACGGACCAAAAGGTGGGTGATTTATATATTTTTTTATGCTGCATTTTTTCTGATTTATCTCTTTTAGTTAGACATGGTAACACTTAAGCCTGTCCTGGTTCATAGGGTTCACAAACGTATTCTCATCCATGTCCATAATCTTGGCTGCCCCTTTACCAAGCATCTTTTTGATCACATCAATTTGGTCTGAATTTGCCCCTTGTATCAGTGGTGGAAGGTTGCAACTCCTTAAGAACTAGATCTCCGGCTTTTAGCGGGAACTTCTAGTGTTTAACCCTGTTGTTGTAAGCTCGGGCTATACGTTGTTGATACATTTGGATATCATCTAGAACCTTTAGCCTCTATTTGTCCATTATATTCAATTGTTCAAACCTCACCCTAGTCCATTCAGATTCCTCTAGCTTGGCTTCTAGTGCAACCCTTAATGAATTTACTTAGGTCTCGATTGGTAGAACCACTTCCATTCCGTAGAGGAAGGAGGATAGGGTTTGACTGGTTGGGGTTTGGATATTTGTGTGATAACCCCAAATGGTGAAAGCTAACCCATCAGCCCAATCTCTATAGCCGGCTATAATCTTGGAGAGGATCTTCTTCACTGATTTGTTCATGGCTTCGACATCATTATTGGCTTGCAGTCTGTATATAGAAGATATGTGGTGTTCATTCCCATTTTTTTTAATAAATTCAGCAGTAGCCCCTTGGAACTATACCCCATTATCTAAAATTATGTGATGTGGAAGTCCATACCGAGCAAAAAAATGCTTTTCTATGAATTTGGCCATCTTCTTGGCGGTGACATTGGTGTAGGATTCGGCCTCTACCCATTTACAGAAGTAGTCTATAGCCTCCATAATGAACTTGTGCTCATTTATTGATGTAGGGTGAATTTCACCGATTATGTGTATCCCCCACGCCAAGAATTGCCAAGGAGTAGATAAGTGATGGAGCTCGATGGGTAGTAAGTGTTGTATATCCCCGTAAATCTGGCATTGGTGGCATCGTTTTACTTAGGCGATGTAATCGGCTGTTAAGATGAACCAAAAATATCCCAAATGTTGTATCTTCTTTACAAGGGTGAGACCATTCATGTAAGGGCTATAGTCACTGGTGTGGACCTGATCAATTACCAGCGGAGCTTCAGTTTCCGTTAAGCAACAAAGTAATAAACCCTCGCTAGTGCGATTGAAGAGATCATTATCGATAATGCAGAGTTGGACGGCGAGCTACTACGGAGTAGTCCGATCTGAGTCAGAGGAATTTAGAGGATATTGTCTATGTTGAATGAATAGGACGATGTCAGAATACTAACAAGGCTCGATGGAAATGGCGAGACCTGCTGAACATGGTGAGCATGGTAGGGGAGCTTGGTCAACAATAGAACCAACAAACATATAGGTTATTGTTGAGGTCCTTCCTATAATGAAGCCGGGGTGGCAAGAGAGCCAGTCATTTGGTTCTCATCCCAAGGTACATGGCGGTGCAAACAAGATTGGAACTTCTCAGACAGGCTTCAAACAACATCGACGTAAGGCCGAAGAGATTCCACCTTGATTTCCCAGTCACCAACAACCTGACGGATGATAAGAGCTGAATCACCAATTATAGATATAGTTTTACCTTTGACCTGGAGGAGAGCTTCGAGATAAAACAAGCAAGCTTCATACTCGGTGGCATTATTAGTAACAGCGAACTCCAAGCGTTTGGACAACAGAATGATCTCATTATCTGATGTGTCCAGGATGACTCCAAGGCCCACCCTTCGGTGATTCATAGCAGCATCAAAGTACATAGTCCACACACACTTGGGGGTAGTGATAGCAGCGAGTGATTCACCGGGTAACTCTAAGTTCTCAACATAGTCGGAGTCAAGAGCTTGATTGGCCAGAAATTTGGTGACAACGTGCCCTTTGATAACCTTCTTCATTACATATTCAATATCGAACTCCGAAAGAAGAAACAACCAGCGAGAGGGCTTGTCGACTAGTGTAGGAGACTGACAAAGGTATTTCATGGGGTCGATCATAGACATGGCCTGAACGTGGTAGGATTGAAAGTAGTGGCACAATTTCTTTGTGAGCCAAACCATGGTGGTGCAAGTTTTCTCAACAATCAAGTACCAGGTTTCATAATCTAACAACTTCTTGCTTAAGTAGTAGACCGCGTGTTCCCGCTTATCATCGTGCTCTTGGATAAGCATTGCCCCTACAGAAGACTCTTCGATTGCTAAATATAAGATCAAGGGTTTCCCAGGGGTGGGTGGTTTTAGAATGGGTGGGTCGATCAGGTAGGCCTTAACTCTGTCAAACGCCACTTGGTATTAGTCATTCCATATAACTGGTTGTTGCTTCCTTAATAACTTGAAGATAGTTTCACACACGGTAGTAAGACGGGTGATGAATTGAATGGATATATTGCAAGGAGCCTAGGAACGATCATACTTCTTTTTCTATTTGTGGCGGAGGCATATCCCTAATGGCTTTGGCCTTATCAGGATCCATTTCAATTCCTTTCAAGCTGACCATATGTCCCAGTAATTTACCTGAAGTGACCCCAAACACACACTTCTTCGGATTTAAGTGGAGATTATACTTCTTAATATGAGTCATGAATTTGTCAAGAATAATGGGGTGCTCTTCTCAAGTGGTAGAATTTACGATCATATCATCCACATACACCTCTACCACTTTATGGATCATGTCATGCAAGAGAGCAGTCTCAGCTCGCTGGTAAGTAGCCCCAGTGTTTTTCAACCCAAACGACATAACCTTATAGCAATAAACCCCTTATTTAGTGATGAAAGATGTCTTAACCTTGTCGATAACATCCACCAAGATTTGATTATACCCCGAGAACCCATCCATGAATGAGTACATGGCTGCCCTTGCGGCACTGTCAATTAGGACATCGATGTGGGGGAGCGGGAAGTCATCCTTTGGTGAAGCTCTATTGAGATCCCAGAAGCCAACATAAACTCGGACCCTACCATCTTTTTTGGAACCGGAATGATGTTGGACAACCAAGTCGGGTACTCTACCACTTCAATGAAATAAGCCTTGATTAACCTCAAAACGTCTGCCTTAACTTGATCTGCCCATTCTGGCCTTTACCAACAAAGCTTCTATTTGATGGGTTTGAACTTAGAATCTTTTAGGATTCTGTGTTCAGTAATATGACGATCAACTCCTAGCATGTCTTCATACGACCAAGAGAAGCGTTAACATGTCTTCTAAGCACTTTTATTATCTCACTTTTTTCTCTGCGAGATAAGTTATTGGAAATGGTTACCATTTTGGGGTTTTCATCAGTACTTAGATTTATTTCATATAAAGAAGTATCGTGAATACCGAAAACATATGCATATGGTTATATGAATGCATGGATCCATCAGGTAAAACATGAAACAAGTAAGCGAAATGAGAGTCATTCATTGAATTGAAAGCCTTATAAGCGACATTGTTTGCATCAAATACATCATAAATGTTAAAGATTACATCATCCATGTTTTCATCCTCCACAGGTGGAGGGACTGCAGTGGTGATGTCAGCAGTAGGTGGAGCATCCTCTATAGTCTTCATCATAATGGCATCCAGGTCACGCTCTAGAGCTATCTTCTGTTCAATAGTGAGTGGTGATTCCTTTGATAAATTGGCTTGCTCAGTCAGGACCGTGTTGAGCTTCTTCATAATCTCGATCATAGAGTCCTCTTCCACAGTCCTCTCACCCTTCCATCCTTTTCCCATCAGAAAGGCCATAGCCTTACTCATAGCAGTCACAGCGTCTTCAACATCATTATCTATGGGCTTTTCGCTACTTCCCCCAGCCTTATTCTTGGGGTACATCTTCCCCTTTCCCTGAACCTTATCAGTAATAACATTCACAAGCACAACGAGTTTACTAGCATGCATAGTAACAAGTTCGGGCTCAGCAAAAATGACCATACAGTTGGCTTCAAAGTCATAAACATCATTGAGGACCTCAAAACCATGCCACATATTTCCATTATGCTCTACAGGCTCAGGCTCTCCCTTGTAAGGCCTCTGTCCTTGAATCTCATAAATAGTCACCATGCGACAGTAGTTGGGGTGGACACGACGATAGGTTTTCTTAGGTTTGTAACCTAAGCCTATGAGGCGGACAAGCACCTTCGATTATAAGGCCTCAATAATCCTCTTCTTATGCATTCCACAACCCTTTCCAGGCTTGGAACCAGCTTGCTTTATCAATTTCCTGGCTGCAAGGTGGAGATATTTATACCAAATAGGGGTCAATCTCTCGGTCTTGTAAATCACAGCAATATGGAGACCCTCATCCAACTTAGCTTTGGCTTCTATGACAGCCACAACTAAAGCAGCTTCAACCTCGATTATCATGAGCTTATTTTCTTGTATGAACTTAACCTTCTGTTGGAGGGTGGAGGGCACTGCCCCTAGGGCGTGGAGCCATGGTCGGTTAAGCAATAAGGAGTACGTGAATGGAATATCAAGTACGGTGAGCTGCACTTTACTTGTAAATTCTCTAGTAGTAACCTTTGATTCAAATACCCCAATTACATTGTGCTTTGAGTCGTCGTAAGCGTGGATTACAGTGTTAGATTTTTCTAGCATTTCCTCTGACAGGCCTAAATGAGGGAGGACTTTCAAAGGGCAGAGATTCAAGGCAGAATTGTCTTCCATCATAACACAGGGTATAGTCTTGTCAAGCAACTCGATTCAGATAAACAGAGCCCTGTTATGATCCTTACCCTTAAGTGGGAGATCAAAATGATTGAATAGAATCAACGACCCCTTCTTCGGATGAATAGCCTCTCCAACCCTAGCACACATTTCGATAAGTGGCTTCTAAGTCATGCAGTCGCTTAATTTGACCCTTATGATGCCCCTATGAATCAATGACTAGCTGCCAGATGTTGTAGCGGGTGTGGATGTTCTTGAGTTGGGTGATAAGGGGGTCGACCTCAAGGCTTATCAGAATATGCGGGGTAGGAGAAGGAGGTCTTGTAGTGGTTCCTACCCTATTAAGGATCGGGTCCTTATCCAGATAAAGATAACAATCCTCGGGTTGGTACACGCGGCCACTCTTGGTAATGTAAAGGACATTATTGAGCAAGACACTATGAGTGGCTCGTGTCTCAAAAGGATAGGGAAGTTCATCAAAATTTAAAGCAGGGTCCTACAACACATACTTATCCACACTAAAGGGCTCATCTTTATCAACTTTAAATAGCTTACTTGGCTCCCTAACCGAAGGTGTATCGGTGTCGACCTTGAACAATTTGGTGCTCACTTCTTGGACCTCTTTGATCATTCCATCATCATCATCATCGGAATAATACCCCTTTGGAACAACGGTATCAATACTAAAGAGTGGTTCTTTTATGGTCCTCATTCTTTTGACCATGATAGGCTGGGTCCGGCAGCTTTCTTGCTTAGGTGGAGCTAGGTCTACTTCCATGCCCTGAACTGAATTAACCCCTGGATTAGCCTGGCTAATTAGGTCAAGGGTTGAGTTGGATGGCAGACTGAAACTGATGACTAGGACTAAATTGCTTTTCCCTCGCCCTTGGTTGATTATCTCAAATACTATGTCTTCAGGAATATCGGAACTAATCGTGCCCACGTTATTCCTAAAATTTGACAGGGGATTGGTCATGGTGCTTGGAGCTTTTTCTAGTTCAGCGATCTTCCCTTCGCTTACCAAATGCTGGATGGCCAAAAGCAGGGTTTTATAGTTGATCATTTGATGGGCCACCTGAACATGATAAAATAAAAATTATCCTTGTCCTTAGGTTTGGATTGTTATATTCATAAAGGGATTGGATATACCCAGCCTCCCTCAAGTGATTGAAGATAGTTCTAAGTGGCAATTTGTATGGATCGAACAAGATAAAAGGAGGACAAGGTGGTTGGACCACAACAACTACTGGCAGGGCTTAAGTGAATACTGGAACTATAGGAGAGGTTTGAGCGACTGCATGAACTACAGACGGGGCTTTGGGTTTAGCATGTGCCGAGTGCGGCTGGAGTATCATAATTCTTTCTATACTAGGGTTTCCTTGCCTTCTCGGCTCACTCGTGCTCGATTTTCTTAACTTTCTCATAAATGGCCTTATATGATAGGAAGAAGTCGGTTGCCATCTCTTTTCGGAAGATAGGAAGTGCCCTTTCTAAGAGCTTAACGATCATTTCATCCAGGCTGAGTTTAGACTTCATCAGAACTTGGGTTGCCATCCATCAGTTGAAATACAGCTTGAAAGTTTCACTAGGTAACTGGTGAACTCCTTTAAGGTGTTGGAGGGTTGTTTCTATCATGGTACTAAAGCCGTAAGGTTCAATTAGAGCCTCAGAGAGAAGCTTCCATTTGGCGATAACTTGGTGGGGCAAGGTATGATACCATTCAAGAGCGGAACCTCGAAGGGAGCAAGGAAACATCTCAGTGAGTATTTTATCACTCAACTTCTTCACTTGCATTACACACTCATACATAACGATATGGGAGGCAAGGGCACTTGACCCATCATAATGTGCCATTTTGGGCATGGTGAAGTTATTGGGGACACAATCTTTGCCTCACTTGGGTTCCGTAGCAACCATTAGCTAGTGGATGTAGGCTTGAATCTCGGGTGTCACACCCGGAGGTTGCATGACCTGGTCATTGATCGGTTGGTGGGTGAGAGCTTTGGCCTCAGGTGTCACGCCCAGAGATTGTGTGACCTGGTCGTTAGTTTGAGAGGCCATCATTTGATGTATAAAATGATACTTTGGGTGTCACACTCGGAGGTTGTATAACCTAGTCACGGTTCGGGATAGGTGGAGGTATATCCAAGCGGGGATGGGTAATCAGTTGGCTATTGAAGGGATTCTGGGGGAAAGTCATTCCCCTAGGTGTTATGATAAATTAGGGAAGGCTAAAAGATGGCAGAGGTTGGGCTAATCCACTAGAACCAGCTGGATACCGGTTGGTGAACATATGTGGAACCGAGCTCTGAGATAAGGGCCTTAAATTTTGAGACACAAGGGGAATAATTGGCGAAGGCACTGAAGTTTGCTGGAAAATAGAGGCTGGCTAAATTAGAATGGGTTTAGCAGGGTCTAAGCAGTAGCTGATGGGACTGCTTAAAAGATTGGTTGAACAGGCCTTACCCTAATAGGGCCTAAAGGGTTCTGAGCCGAGCCATTCTGAGTTTGAGCTTGCATATCTGATTCAAAAACTCGATTTAAGTTCTTATCTTTTAGGGCTTACCTAATAGACGCTTCGACCTGCTCTTAGATGGTGTTGCAGAATAAGTCTAATTGAAGGAATTGGGCCATAGCGCTACCTAAATAAAAACTAGAGGGTGGCTGAGATCATGCTCTTGAGGTGGGAGTAGGTCCCGACTGATCCTCGGGCAAGAGATGTTCTCTTTATTGTTCGGGAAAGACATGGCTACGTGAGAGGATATCTGACTCAAATGAATCTGCTCTGAATCTGACTCCCTATCTGAATCGATGTGCGGGACTCCTTCAATCTCTGTGGTGACTACCAGGGTGAGAGAATGATGGATCAAACGGTGCTCAGGCCTTCTCCTAACTGGGATATGACGATAGCTTAGCCTCCACTTAGCTGAAATTGCGGGTAGCAGATCAAGTAATGCATGGATTGTGTAATGTCAAGGATGGTATGAATGCCTTTTATTTTTGAGGAGAGATGCATGATATGCTCACATAGATGGTTGAGATACTAAGGGTAGATGTCAAGATGGGAAGTCTTATCCCTCCAACATATCGAGGATATTTGCACCTTTCGTCAGACAAGATAAATTAGTATGACTCAATGGAGATACAATAGCCGTCCCACGGATGTTGCTAAACCTCCTCCATGAGGAGAGATTGGTAAGGGTAAGTTTATTGAGACGGTTGGCCCTTGAAGCCTATGCATGGGTGATGAACGAGCACGTAGCACATAGCACACAAAAAGTCCCTCTTCCAACCTTATGACTCCCGCGTAACACCATTCAAAAATGGATGGAGGTTAGCTTCAATGCCAATAAATGTCAAACAAGTGTGTCCCTTTATTTTATGTATACGTTTTGGGTTCCTAAGGGAAAACAAATATGATGCCTTTTACTAACACTGCTTGGTATAGGGTTGTTGATGTAGAAGGTTCTCATTTACCTTGATTCCACGTTACTCAACCACTTCTCAAATGAGTGCTATCATGGGAGTTCACGTGTTGGTTGAAACGAGTGATCCACTCACTAGGCATCCTTAATTCCCATAGGGCATGAGTGATACTTTCGCGAGCTTCTCAGGTGAAATCAGGTACCTTAACCTAATAATCCAATCTACACGCGTACGATAAAATGCCATAACGAAGTTTTAATTTGGCCAATGATTTGAATACATCATCTAAATCTTTTAAACTTACTGAAAAATTTTAAGCTTCAAGTTTAAAAAGATTGATCCCTAATAGAGTCGCCACTGTGACGGATGACATTTCGGACGGTTATGAAGTGGGCCGGAGGATTGACCTTAAAAAATAATATGCGTGATGTGATGGTAGAAAATGGTTTTACATATTTTAATGCTCAAAAGATACGAGATCAAAATCCCGTATTTAAGACAGAGTCGCCACCCGGTTCAGCTCAATTAGGAAATTTAGGTACGATTTTCCCACCGGGCGGTAGACCATATCGTAAATAAAGATTCTGAGTCCGGATGATGCTATCTGTTCTACATTGGCCAATTTAAAAGTATCATTCTTTCTTATTTGATTTTAATCCACCCTATTTAGTATTTTTGATTTATATTTTGTGTTCGCGCATTATTTAGAAAGCATTCAAAGCGATAAATAAATTATTACAGTCATCCCAAATAAAGTCCAGAGATCAAAAGAATAATTACATGGCTTTCAAATACTATACATTTGTCTAAAATGAAAAATAAAATACCCAAAGGCCTAACATACATCTATCCTAAATCTACCTGCATGAAAAGGTTAGCATAAATACGGCACGTATACGGAATATATCACATAGCATGCATAATTAATAGACAAAACAAGACTTAAGTTAGCATGATCATGGAATAAATTATGAAGCCCGCATGGATGGTAAAAAATGGTTCTTGAATGGCATTATGGAAAATCTTGTTTTACATTTAGACTCGATTATTATTTTAACCGGTTTATTAGTGAAAATATTGCATTTTATGGGGTGAGGACTATTTTTAGGGCAATCTGGAGTACCCATTGCTATACTGCTCATCCTAACTTCGGAATTCAAACTAGGTTGAAATGGAAAGAAAATAAATCTACTATCCGGAAAGTCAAGTCATCTGCGGCATGGATGAAGCCGTTGGTGATATCAGTGATGTCACCGGCTATTTCACTCATACAGGCCAGTAAACTGACATTCTGGGTACCATAAAGAAAGGGTCCCACAAGAAAATAAAGCCGTTAGTGACAAATGGAGCCACTGGAGGTAACATTGATGTCATTGGCCACATGAATGATACCACATGCAACTTTATATATCGACGGCGGTTACACTTTCTTGCAGCAGCAGCAGTTAACGGTTGAATGACGACCGAAAACTTGAAACTAAGCACAAAAGACCAAAGAATCACAACAAACAGTAAGAATAAATTCAAAAGAGCTCAAGAGACTCAGGATTTTACCTCGGGGTCGTGAATCCACCTCTTCGTGATCCAATGACACCTCCGGGGAGCTCGAAATGATGATTTGGGTAGTGAACTAAAGATTTAAGTCTCTAAATCCTATTAGATTGATTTTTAAACCTAAGTTCTACTGATTTTAAGTTAATTTCTAAGAGAATCAATAAAGAAAAACCAACAAAAAATGGAATAATTCCTCTTTTCTTACCTTTTCTTGACCTTATCTCACTAAAACCCACTTATCTCACTAGAATTTTCTCTCTAATTCAAGTTATAAGTTGCTAATCCCCTTTTTCATCTAGAAATGGACTTTTTATAGGCAAAAATCCAAAAGAGCTGACTTTTCTCGATTATCCGGCGGATATCGAGCAAAGGCATGGCAAAAAGTTGTTTGCCTATAAAAGTCAGACCATTGGCGGCATGGATGATACCACCGGCAGTATCACTGAAGCCATTGGCGGCTTTAAAACATTGCACAAGTCTAAAAAGGAGGTATGGCCTAGCCCAAAAAGTGGATTAGGGGTCAAATCCACCCAAAAAGGTGTTTAAGCGAGAATTTTGATTTAATTATAGATATTTTGAGGTTTTTTAGGGTATTTAGAACTAAATTTATTTTTGGGTGTAAATCATCAGCTTGAGCTCTCACCGGACGCGTAGTCGTACACGCTAAACTGAATTTTTTTTAATAAAAATTCAAAAAGAATTTTAAACGATGATTAAAAATACGAATATACATCATCATCGTCTCGCGAGAGGGACTGCAAAATCTCGTGCTCATAACAACAATCTGCAAAAGGACTTATTTATCATTCTCGATACTTTGAGGGTTTTAGAGGAAGACTGCTTAGTCTTGAAAGTTGGTTTGATCACCCAATTGGTAAGTCTTTGTAATCATGGTTAGTTACAATCTTGCATCTGTAATTGTACATGTTGAAGAACAGAGTAACAACATTCTCACCAAGATAGTGAGAGTATTTGATCCAGTTCTTATTAGGAGTGCTTCATTACATATCGGTTGGGACTTGGATTTTTCAAGAAGATAATTTTATTTGTCAGTGAGCTCTTTGGCATGACACTGAGCGAAATCCCCATGCGAAATAAGGAAAAGTTGCAGTGTTGGATGGTGTGAAAAATCAGTATAAATGAGTGTTAGCATGGGACTTTTGGACGCCTCGAAATGATGATGACGTTTTGCTCTAACCCTTTTTTCCGGTCCGGATACTCAACATTTGCAAGGTCGAATCACGTTAGGCAAGTACTTCTTTTGACGGATTTAGACCTAAGTCACATTCGTTTGTCACCGTCATGCCCTTTAATCTTAATTAAAACTAACAAAAATTAATAAAAATTAATTTAAAATATTAAAATCCACTTTTTTAGGATCTCACCGGAGCCACAGTCCGAACCGCCGCCTGCGCGGCGCCGATGGCGTTACGACATGTCGCACCACCTGTCGCGGTCGTCGCGTGGCTAGCATGACCTCACTTTGTGAGGCCGCGCTTTGGCCATGTGGCCCACCGCACCACTAGCGCCGTGACCGCGCTTACAGGTAGCTGTCAGATTTTGACTGTTGCATGGGTCTCCGTGCTCACCGCGCTTGTATTTTTTTCTCCCAAAAAATTCGGTTTAATCCTATTTTTTTGAGAATTTCAGAGATTCGAAGGACTAATTCAATTATTTCGACTGAGAGAGGTCTATATAAGGCCATTAAATCATCTAAATCAGGACTTTTTGCAAATTCTTAAAAGAACAATAGATTTTTCTAATTGAATATTTTTAGAGTGAGAAAGCAAGAGAAAGAGGGAGAAACTTGGATTAATACACATTAATCTGGGTTATTAATCATTCTCAGGCTCGATTACTTAGTTAAAACACTAAAACCACCTAGAAATCTTAAGTTTAACATGGATTAAATAGGTTTTTGTGACTTTGTCTCAAATACTACCCAAATTCATTGCTATTTTGTCGCTCCTTTCATCGGTTTTCGTCATAAATCCTGCCAAGGGTTGATTCGAGTCTCCAAGAGTGAATTCAAGGCCCAAAGGTAAAAAATTTGAGTTTCAATCTTTTCCATTTAATTAATCGCATCGTTTTGCTGCTGTTTTGGTTGGTTTCGGGGCTTTTCCCCGGTCTCTTTCGGTATTTTTGCAAAAATCCAGCAAAAATTCGGTGACCTCATCGGCGACACTCTGACCACACCCGTCGCTGTTGTGATCGCTACAATGGCAGGGGTCACCGTAACACCGGCGTGGTCAAACCGTCGTAGTGAAGTCAGACTGCTTTTCAGGCACTTTTTAGGTTCTCTTCCCTCGAGTTTAAAAAATCAAAGTTATTTCGATGTTTTAAGTCCAAATCTGCTAAAATAAAGTAGGAAACGATTTAAAATGTCAATAAACTTGAGTTTTTGGGTGCAAAAATGTCGATTTGGCCCCATTTGGCATTTTTCAGGTTTGGGCTCACCGATGACCATCTGAACGCTCCGACGACGCGGTCACTGCTGCCACGACAACGGTCATACTAGCAAAAATGCCAGAAGGCCCCTGTTTTGCTTTATTTTGTATTTTTTGCTCTATTTTATCATTTCCTTGTATTTTTAGCCCCGTTTAACACCCAAAAAATTTCTTAAAAATCATAAATAATCTGAAAATTTTTTATTTAATTATTTAATCTGTTTTAATTTGTTTATTTATTATTTAATTGATTAAATAATCTTCAAAATGTCTAAAAAATGTAATTTTAATTCTAAAATTCATAATAAATCGTTTTCTATCAAATAAAAATCCAATAATTAATTGAAAATTATTTATGTCCTATTTATGCATGTTAATGGGCGTTTTGCCAAGCTATGTGCCGTATCTGTGCTAACCGATATTTGGATGCAGGTAGATTTAGGTTAGATGAACGTTAGGCCTTCAGGCATTTTTCATTTCTCGCGTAGAAAAATGTATAGGATTAGATAAAGCCCCGTAATAATTTATTTATTTCATGCTTTTATTTATTTACCGCTTTATGCATGACGCATTGTGTGATGAATGGCTAATTATTAACCGAAAATTCTAAAATAGGGGATTTAAATCGCATAAGAACAAAAGAAACTTTTATTGAAAAATAAATGATTTAATTTCTAAAATGAAGAATAGACAACATCATCCGAGCTCAGAATCTCTAATTGAAATGTGGTCTACCACCCAGTGGGAAAATCGTACTAAAAACTTCCCAGTCGAGCTGAACTGGGTGGCGAATCCATCTTAAGGACGAGATTCTGATCTTGTGTCTTTTAACACATAAATTGGACCTAAATATGAACTTCAACACCGCTTAATACATTTTTATCACGCCCTAAACCGAAGTGGATTTCCCATAGCAAGCTTCACTGCGTACACTTTGTTTTAAAAAAGGTTCGCCCGCTCACAGTTGCAACTCTGCTGGGGATTGTCCTTTTAACTTAAAATTTGGAAATTCTTTTCTTTTTCAAAATTTGTTAAAGGATTTGATGATGTGTCGAAATTGTTTTTTAAATCGAAACTTCTTTATTTCTTATGCCTTTTATATCCATCATGTAGATTAGAATACTAGGTTAAGGTGCCCATTTTTTTCACCCCATGAAGCTCACTTGTATCACTCATGCACGCCAGGAGTTGGGGATACTTTGAGGGTGGATCACTCGTGTCAACCAACATGTAAACTCCTATGATAGTGCTAAGTTACGTGGAATCAAGGTAAACAAGAGCCTTCTACACCGATCACCAGTTTGAGACCATGATTGCATTAGATAAGCCATAGCAACTTCCCCTAAGGAATCACCAAAATACGAATGTTTTAGAATTAGGTAACATACTCTCTTGCCAATTATTGGCGTTAGAGTTGGCCCAGATTTTTTGAACGGCGTTGCGCGAGAGTCATAAGTTGGAAGTGGTTTCGCTTATTGTATGCTACTTGTGTTATGCAAAAAACATGCATAGGCCGCCTGTGGCCGGCCTTTATTTTCTTCTTTCGCCTACCTCTACTCTCCCTTCACTTGAAGAGGGAATTTTACAAAATACCTAAGATCATTTGGGTCCCGATGAACTGTACCTAGTTCGCTAAGGTATAGCGAGGGAATCACGCGTCTCATGAATTTTGGGGATAAGCTTCGCATCATAAGCTCTTTTGCTCTCGATCCCTCTAAACCACTGATAGAGAAGTGCTAGTGACAAGTCTATATTAGCCCATTAAAGGTGGTACATCATAGTTAGTTACTAGAAGGCAGTTTTTACATTTGATAGTGGGTGTTTAGAGTGCGGTAGTTTTTACCTTATATAGTGGATGTATGGTGTGCGTATGGGTAGGAAGTGGTTATCCCTAAGAGGAGAGTGCTCATTTGAATGCCCTTTTTTTATTGTATTTGCCTTTCTATTTCGGCTATAATACATTTTAGATTATTTGTTCATCATTTCCATCTTTTCTTTGGTTAATTGCATGATCTCTGTAACTATTGTTTTGAGTTTCCATCATTGGTCTGACCTGCCGAATTCGAAATGGGGAAGATAGATGCACAAAATGTTGAAATAATGGTCCAAGCACTTTTGGATTCTCATGAGAAGCAGATCCGAGCGTTGCATAATGACATGAAGGAAGTTAAGCAAAATCTAGAATCAAAAAAGATTAAACATGATGGATTTCGGGCTATTATGCAAGATTTTATAAAAGAATAGGGCAAAAGGCCAATTGTAGAAGAACGATTTACTTTAGAAGTGTTCACTGATTTATGTAGAGGAGAGGACAGTGCCGGTGGAGGTAAACATTCTTGACAATTCCATTTTCCTTCTGATAATTACCACTTAGCTACCAAAAAAGTCAAGTTACCTGAATTTCATGGGTACGATTCTAGGGGATGGATTTTTAAGGCTGAAACTTATTTAGAGATTGATGGAACACCATCATAACTGTAGAAATTTATGTTATGAGCTTCCTCAATGGTTGTCTTTTTATTGTCCCATTCCTTAGTGAGACTCCAGAGCACTTTCTTAACCATATCTACTTCTGGAATCTCCTTCCCTAGCCTCTTCATTTCATTTACTAGATTTGTGTATCTAGTGTTCATGCTACTGATTGATTCTTTAGGCTCCATCTTGAAAGATTCAAACTTTTGTTGGAGTAGATCAAGTTTGGCCTCTCTTACTTTGGTAGTTCCTTCATAGGTTACTTCCAGCTTCTCCCATATCTCTTTAGTAGTTTCACATTCAGATATCCTGTTGAATTCCGCTGCACTAAGAGCACAATGAAGCATGTTAATAGCATTTGTATTTTTACGCAATTTTTTAAAGTCATTATCATCCCACATACTTGATGGTTTTCGGTTAGTCATACCTCCTACTTCATAAGTAGGTTCATATGGACCATCTTTAATGACTAACCATGCTTGCATGCTTTATGACTGGATGAAGTTCTTCATCCAGTTTTTTCAGAATGTATAGTGTTCACCGATGAAGAGTGGAGGATGGGTAACAGACATACCCTCGGGAAGAAGTTATGAGTTATGGAAACTCATTTTAATTTACGAATCAAAATATGTAGACCTTTAGCTCGAGATTATTAGATCTCTAGTTTGAGCACTAGCTCTGATACCACTTGTTGGTCCCTGTTAGAGTGTTTATAAGGGTAGAGGGGAGTGAATGGCCCTTTTTCGAGGAATTTATAAACTTAGAAAAAGTCTATGTGTAGCATGTTTGATAATGATCCAGAAGATGGATCCGGATGATAACTATGATCCGGAAGATGTATCCGGATGATGCAATATGAATGCAGAATAGTAAAAATAAACAAATATCAAACACAAGTATTTTATACTGGTTCGGCCCTGCCTACATCCAGTCCCCAGAATTTCCTTCTTCCGAGCTTATCTACTAATGGATTCCTTTTCAACTGGTAGGAATTAAGCCTTACAGATTTATCTCTGGATGATGACTTCTTCCGGAAGTAGGATATACCACTAGAAGCACCAACTCCTAGCTGAGTCCTCTCATCTTTAGTAGGATATACCACTTAGCCTTCTACCTCGAATCTAAGCTGAGTCCTATAGGGATATCTCACTCAAAGCACCTACTCCAAGTTCTATCCCAATCTCCCAACTCACCCAAGTTGGAGGTTATTACACTTTTGGTTTGCAATAAAAGGTTGGTTTTGGAGTTCCTCAAGTTTATAGTTTCACTTGGGAATCCTTACAAACAGATTTTGAATCAAGGGTTCTTAGAGGGATTATTTTGACTGAATGAATGTGTATTGCTTTGTTACTTACTTTTGTAAGTCAATCAGTTACCTTCTCATTTGGTAAAGAGTTCCTTTTATAGGCTTTGATCATAAATGTAGCCGTTTGTGGTTGGTGAGCTTACATTTAATCTTCACCCTTGATCAGGTTGTGAGGTGGAGCTTCTGGATCCGTTGATTAGTCCGTTAGACCATATTCGTTTAAATTCTTAGGATTGGTGCTGAAAGTTGTCAGTGATCGTTTTTCTTGTCATTTTATGATGCACCAACTTTCATACCAATTGTCATATGGTGTGAGCTCCACACGCGCCTTTATCGGTCTAGAAGAAAAGTAGTTTAGACTTTCTCTATCCTATGTCTGCTCCTTTTGACTTTTCTTTGATCTATGCTAGCTGTCTTCAATAAAAAAAGGTTCTTTGACTACTTAGTTGACCAAAAGAGGCACAAGGAAAGCTATGTTTTACACTTTCCTTATTTATTGGATATAGGTCTTCCGGATGTGTCTTCTGGTTGTCCTTTGGACCTATATATTCCGAATCTTCCTTCCAGAGATGGCTTCAATCAGCTCTTTTGGTTGCAGATCTTGAAGATGGAAGTTTGTATTCTTTTCAGACTTTGTCCGGATAATTTTCCTCCATTGCTTAGGTTTCTGATTTTGTTCAATAAGCGATCTTAGCTTTGTTCGGATGCTTCCATTTGGATTTTAAGAGAATTCATTTTTGTTTCTTTCAAACTTGATTCGGATGTATATAGATTTATTTATCCGGTTCATTGTTTTGCAACAGATTCCAGCTTTTGTTGTAGGAGGTCGATCTTTGCTTCCTTGACTTTATTGGTTCCTTCATAGGACACTTTAAGTTTCTGCCATATCTCTTATGCAGTTTCACATCCGGATATTCTATTGAGTTCAACCACATTAAGAGCACAATGAAGCATGTTAATAGCATTTGAGTTTTCATATAATTTCTTGTAATCATTCTCATCCCATAGATTTGAGGGCTTCAGGGTTGTCAAACCCTCTACTTCAATGGCCATCCATGCTAGCATGCTCTATACCTGAATGAAATTCTTCATCCGGTTTTTCCAAAATGTGTAGTGTTCACCAGTTAAGAGTGGAGGATGGGTAATAGACATACCCTCTGGAAGGAGCTGTGAGTTATTAAAACTCATTTTGACTTATGAATTAAAATATGGACCTTTAGCTCAAGCTTGTTAGATCTCTAGTTGTGAGCAATTGCTCTAATACCACTTGTTGGTCCCTATGAGAGTCTAAATAAGGTCAAAGGAGGGTGAATGGCCCCTTTTGGGAAATTCACAAACTGTGAGCATGGGATTTTGGAGTCCCTCTCGCGAGATGATGATGATGTAGATTCAATTTTATTCCTCATGATAACAATTATTTTTTGGAATTTTTATTACCGATAAAATAATTCTTTACGAATTTTATTTTCGGAAAAATTCAGTCCAGCATGTCCGATAGCGCGTCTAGTGGGAGCTCTAACCGATGATTTGCACCCAAATAATAATTTAGTCCTAAATATTCTTAAAAATTAAAAATAACCCTAACTACCCAAAAATCCGACATAAACCCCTTTTTTAGGCGGATTTAAACACCTTTTCCACCTTTTAAGGCTAGGCCATGCTAACTTTTTAGACCTGGCAGAAGTTTAAGCCGCAGGAGGCTTCAGCGATACCGTCAGTGGTATCATCCATGCCGCCGGCAGCATGAGTTTCTGCAATAGATAGCTTTTTGCCAAGCTTGGTCGATACCCTCCGGATAATTGATCAAGGTCAATTTTCACCGAATTTTATCCTATATAAGGAGTGATTTATAGCTGAAAAATGGTTAGACTCTCCCAAATTGAATTTGAGAAGAGATTTAGCAAGTTTTAGTTAGATTTAGTAGGATAAAGTGTAGTAAAGGTGAGAAAAGAGGAACTAATCCATCTTTTCTTAGTTTTTCTTCATTGAACTTGCTGATATTTAGCTTGAGATAAGTAGATTTTAGGTTTAAAATCACTATAATAGGATTTAGAGACTTAAATCTCATACTTACTACCCAAATCATCATTTTGAGCTCCTCGGAGGTGTCATTTAGATCACGAAGAGGTGGATTCACGGCCCCGAGGTAAAAATTCTGAGTCTCATGGCTCTTTGGCATTATTCCTTGCTGTTTGTTGTGTTAGTTGGTGTTTCGGTTTTGTTTTTTAGGTATTCAGGCATTTTTGCCCAATTTTCTGCTGTTTCTGCAGATTCTTAAACCGTTGGCGATTTCACCACATCGTCGGCGGCTTCACCCAAACCGCCGTTAACTGAAGCCGCCATTGGCTTCACTCATGCTGTCGGCAGCATCACCCAAGCCGCCAGCGGGATGGGCTTTTGGCCAGTAGTCCTGCATGCTACCCTTCGACTTGGATTTATCGTTTCTCGTATTTTCATGTACAATATCACGATGGGAATCCAGAATTCCCCAAAAATGATCCAAACCCCATAACATGTGTCATTTTCACTAATAATTTGGTTAAAATAATAATCGTGTCCAAAATGGACTTTTCCCTGAAATTCGTTTAGAAAATGAAATTTTCAAAGGGAACCTTTATTCCAAAATCAAAACTTTTTGAGCTAACCTGGCAGCTCAACCCAGCCTGGGGCTCTACCCCTGGACCCCGTCCAGGGCGATGCCGCGCAAGGGGTTGCCGCCCCTCGACCCCATCGGAGGCGCTGCCCCTTGGACCTCACGAGGGGCTGCCTCCCCTCTGACCCGCTGTCGGGGGCACCGCTGTGTGTGATATATATCGTACAATGTGCCATATCTGTGCTAACCTTTTCGTGCAGGTAGATTTAGGTTAGATGTATGTCTAGGCCTTTGGGTATTTTGTTTATTGTATAGACAAATGTATAGGATTTGAAAGCCTTGTAATAATATTAATTTCCGAATTTATTTTTGGATGACTGTAATAATTTATTTATCGCTTTGAATGCTTGCTAAATAAAGCGCTACCACAACATAATCAAAAATACAATAAATAGGGTGGATTAAACTGATTAAAAATGAATGAAATTTTAACTTGGCTAATGTAAAATAGATAACATCATCCGAACTGGGAATCTCTACTTAAGGTATGGTGTACTACTCGGTGGGAAAATCGTACATAAATTTCCCGATTGAGCTGAACCAGGTGGCGACTCTATTTTAAGTACGAGATTTCGATTTTGTATCTTTTAAACATAAAAATATGCAAAACCATTTTCTATCATCACATCACACTCATTATTTTTAAGGGATTGGTCCTCTAGCCCTGCTTCGAAGCCCGTCCGAAATGTTGTCCACTCACAGTGGCAACTTTATTGGGGAAATTGATGTCTTTGAACTTGAACTTAACATTTTCAATAAGTTGAAAAGATTTAGATGATGTATTGAAATCATTGGCCAAATTAAAACTTCATTCTTTTTTATAACGTTTTATCCTTAAGCGTGTAGATAGTTTTTTGAAATTAGGGTGCCCCATTTTACCTGAGAAGCTCATAAAATTATCACTCATGCCCTACGAAAATTGAGGATGCCTAGTGGGTGGATCACTCATTTTAACCAACACATGAACTCCTATGATAGCACCTATTTAGGGAGTGGTTGAGTAACGTGGAATCAAGGTAAATGAGAACCTTCTACATCAATAACCCTATACCAAAGCCGCATTAGAAAAGCCATCCTGGCCATTTCCCGTAGGAACTAAAACAAATAAATAAAAAATAAATAGGACGCACTTCTTTGCCATTTATTGGCATTGAAGTTAAACCTCGATCCTTTTTGAATGACATTACACAGGGGTTATAAGGTCAGAAGAGGGACACTTCATGTGCTATATGCTACGTGCTCATGCATTACCCATGCATCGGCCTCAAGGGCTAAAACTCGATCAACTTACCTTTACCAATCTCCGCTTGTGAAAGAGGTTTACCAACTTCCATAGGACTTCTTTTGTACCCCCATTGAGTCATGACATATCATTATAGGTGACAAGGGGTATGAACGTCCCACATATGTTGGGGGGATAAGCCTTCACATCATGGCTAACCATGTTTATGTACAGCCATGTCACGCATCGGTTATTAGAAAAAACTCATCCACCCTATCCATGGCATCACAAAATTCATGCATGATCTGATCTGGTACTTACCATTTCAACTAGGAGGAGGCAAAGTTATCATCGCACCCCGGTTTGGAGAAGGCCTGAGCACCATTTGATTCATCATTCTCTCGCCCCGGTAGTCACCACAGAAGTTGAAGGGGTTCTGTATACTGATTCTAGTGGGGAGTTAGATTCAGAATAGACTCAGTTTGGTCAGAATTCCTCTCAGCCAGCCATGTCTTTCCTGAACAACGAAGGAAACCTCACTCTGCCTGAGGATCAGTTAGGCCCTACTCCCACCTTGGGGACAGGATCTCAGCAACCCCTGGTCTTGACTTCGCCAGTGTTATGGCTTAGATTCTGAATTTGGATGCATTCCAAAAGAAGCTTTAGGTCTCCATGCAAGTTACTATTCAAGCAGCAATCAGGCAAGCACTAAAGGATAAGAACTCAGACTGGGTCTCCTAATCCAATATGCAAGCTCAAAACGGCTCGGCTCAAAATTTGTCCGGCCCGATAAGGGCAAGGCTAGCTGCACCTGCTTTCCACCCAACACCCTCAACTCAACCATGTCATGGCCATTCCAATTTGAGCAAGCTTCTGCTTTTCTGTAAACTTCAACAACCCCATCGATCATTCCTTATAATCCGAGGCCTTTAGCACAGACCTCGGTTCCTCCTGTGTTTACTCACCAACATTTGGCTACCTCAAGCGGACTAATCCAGCCTCCACCATCCTTTACTCCTCCTCAATTTATTGTAACTCATCGGGGAACTACCTCCCCCCATAATCCTTTTATTAGCCAACTGATTACCCATCCTCACTTGGATATTCCGCCACCATCTCCACCAGTCCCAAACCTCGACCAGGTCACACAACCTCCGAACGTGACACCTAAAGTAGCTGCTTTCATTCCTCAGATGATAGCCTCCTAAACCAATGACCAGGTTATGCAATCCCGGGCATGACACCCGAAGTTGACGTACTCGTAAGCCAGCCGATCAACGACTAGGTCACGTAACCTCCAGGCGTGACACCTGAGATCCAAGCCTATATCCATCAATTAATGACTTCCAACTAGAACCATGACTACCGAGCAAGATGAGGATTGGGTCCCCAGCAACTTCACCATGCCCAACATGGTGCATTACGATGGATCATGGGCCTGCTTGGATGAGTTGGGATTCGAGCCCTTCACCACAACCACTTTATGGAGGATTTCTAGGTTTTATGATGACACAGGGAGTTTAATGTGAGATGCACTTTTATCAGTTCTATCTTTGGATAGGTTGTCTGGGGTGATAGACCTATCAAACTTATTTTATTATTTTATTTAGCTCTGACTTTTGCATAGACTGCCTCTAGGGGTTTTCAATCTATTGAACCTTGTCTTAACTTTTTCCTAGACTGCCCTTTTTAGGTTTTCAATCCAACAGACTTATTCTAACTTTTGCATAGACCTTGCTTTTTTCAGTCTATTAGAACTATTTGTCTTTTATTCATTGCTTTTCTTTATTGCACATTAACTAAAATAATGAGAACTCTGCATTCTGTTTACTTGAGTTATTTTGACGGTATGAATACAAACATTTGCATAAACATAAGCATTCAGGATTCAGTAAAAAGATACTTTTATTAGATGAAGCAAATTAAAGTACATGATGTTGGTAACCATTTCCCTCAACCAGACTCTCGGTGCCAACTAGCCTATGCTGGTTTTCTAGTAGGCACTCCCTCTTTCCTCACTTCCCTGACTTTTCCCTAGACTGCCCTTTTCGGGTTTTTAGTCTAGCGGGATATTGTAAATGATACCCTGACTTTGGCTCTGCCAATTTGCAGAATACTGATCGTCGGGTGTCACCCTAATTTTTGCCCAATCGGTAAAGGACCGAAAGGCGGCTGATTTATCCATTTTTTTGTGCTACATTTTTTTTGATTTATTTCTTTTAGTTAGACATGGTAACACTTAAGCCTGTCCTGGTTCATAGGGTTCACAAACTTATTCTCATCCATGTCCATAATCTTGGTTGCCCCTTTACCAAGCATCTTTTTTATCACATCAATTAGGTCTGAATTTGCCCCTCGCATTAGTGGTGGAAGGTTTCAACTACTTAAGAACTAGATCTCCGGCTTTAGCGGGAACTTCTAGTGTCTAACCCTATTGTTGTAAGCTTGGGCTATACGTTATTGATACATTTGGAGATCATCTAGAACCTTTAGCCTCTGTTCATCCATTATATTTAACTATTCAAACCTCGCCCTAGTCCATTCGGATTCCTCTAGCTTGGCTTCTAGTGCAACCCTTAATGAATTCACTTAGGTCTCAATTGGGAGAACCGCTTCCATTCCATAGACCAAGGAGGATAGGGTTTGACTGGTTGGGGTTTGGATATTTATGTGATAACCCCAAATGGTGAAAGCTAACTCGTCAGCCCAATCTCTATAGCCGGCTATAATCTTGGAGAGTATCTTCTTCACTGATTTGTTCGCGGCTTCGACAGTATTATTGGCTTACAGTCTGTATGTAGAAGATATGTGGTGTTCATTCCCGTGTTTTTCAATAAATTCAACGGCTGCCCCTTGGAATTGTACCCCATTATCTAAAACTATATGATGTGGAAGTCCATACCGAGCAAAAATATACTTTTCTATAAATTTGGCCATCTTCTTAGAGGTGACATTGGTGTAGGATTCAGCCTCTACCCATTTAGAGAAGTAGTCTACAGCCTCCATAATGAACTTGTGCTCATTTATTGATAAAGGGTGAATTTCACCGATTATGTGTATCCCCGACGCCAAGAATTGCCAAGGAGTAGATAAGTGATAGAGCTCGATGGGTAGTAAGTGTTGTATATCCCTGTAAATCTGGCATTGGTGGCATCATTTTACTTAGGCGATGTAATCGGCTGTTAAGATGAACCAAAAATATCCTAAATGTTGTATCTTCTTTAGAAGGGTGGGACCATTCATATAAGGGCCATAGTCACCAGTGTGGACCTGATCAATTACCGGCCGAGCTTCAGTTTCTGTTAAGCAACGAAGTAATAAACCCTCGCTAGTGTGCTTGAAGAGATCATTATCGATAATGCAGAATTGGACGGTGAGCTACTGTGGAGTGGTCTGATCTGAGTCAGAGGAATCTGGAGGATATTGTCCATGTTGAATGAATAGTACGATGTCAGAATACCAACAAGGCTCGATGGAAATGGCGAGGACCTGCTGAACATGGTGAGCATGGTAGGGGAGCTTGGTTGACAACAGAACCAACAAATATATAGGTTGTTGTTGAGATCCTTCCCATAATGAAGCCAAGGTGGCAAGAGAGCCAGCCATTTGGTTCTCATCCCGAGGTATGTGGCGGTGCAAACAAGATTGGAACTTCTCAGACAGGCTTCGAACAATATCGACTTAAGGGCGAAGAGATTCCACCTTGATTTCCCAGTCACCAACAACCTGACGGATGACAAGAGCTGAATCGCTGATTATAGATATAGTTTTGGCTTTGACCTGGAGGAGAGCTTCGAGATAAAACAAGCAAGCTTTATAGTCGGCGGCATTATTAGTAACAGTGAACTCTAAGCATTTGGACAGCAGAATGATCTCATTATCCGATGTGTCCAGGATGACTCCAAGGCCCATCCTTCGGTGATTCATAGCACCATCAAAGTACATAGTCCACACACACTCAGGGGTAGTGATAGCAGCGAGTGATTCGCCGGGTAACTCTAAGTTCTCAACATAGTCGGAGTTAAGAGTTTGATTAGCCAGAAATTTAGCGACAACGTGCCCTTTGATAACCTTCTTCATTACTTATTCAATATCAAACTTCGAAAGAAGAAATAACCAGCGAGAGGGCTTGTTGACTAGTGTAGGGGACTGACAAAGGTATTTCATGGGGTCGATCTTAGACATGGCCTGAACGTGGTAGGATTGAAAGTAGTGGCACAATTTCTTTATGAGCCAAACCATGGTGGTGCAAGTTTTCTCCACAATCGAGTACCAGGTTTCATAATCTAACAACTTCTTGCTTAAATAGTAGACCGCGTGTTCCCGATTATCATCATGCTCTTGGATAAGCGTTGCCCCTATGGAAGACTCTTCAATGGCCAAATACAAGATCACGGGTTTCCTAGGGGTGGGTGGTTTTAGAATGGGTGGATCGATCAGGTAGGCCTTGATTCTGTCGAATGCCACTTGGCATTAATCATTCTATACCACTGGTTGTTGCTTCCTTAATAACTTGAAGATAGTTTCACACATGTTAGTAAGACTGGTGATGAATTGAAATGATATATTGCAAGGAGCCTAGGAACGATCATACTTCTTTTTCTATTTACGGCGGAGGCATATCCCTAATGGCTTTGGCCTTATCAGGATCCATTTCAATTCCTTTCAAGCTGACCATGTGTCCCAGTAATTTACCTGAAGTGACCCCAAACACACACTTCTTTGGATTCAAGCGGAGATTATACTTCTTAATACGAGTCATGAATTTGTCGACAATAGTGGGGTGCTCTTCTCGAGTGGTAGAATTTACGATCATATCATCCACATACACCTCTACCTCTTTATGGATCATGTCATGCAAGAGAGCGGTCTCAACTCGATGGTAAGTAGCCTCAATGTTTTTTAACCCAAATGGCATAACCTTATAGCAATAAACACCCCATTTAGTGATGAAAGATGTCTTAACCTTGTCAATAACATCCACCAAGATTTGATTGTACCCCAAGAACCCATCCATGAATGAGTACATGGCGGCCCTGGCGGCACTGTCAATTAGGACATCGATGTGGGGGAGCGGGAAGTCATCCTTTGGTGAAGCTCTATTGAGATCCCAGAAGCCAACATAAACTCGGACCCTACCATCTTTTTCAGAACTAAAAAGATGTTGGACAACCAAGTCGGGTACTCTACCACTTCAATGAAATAAGCCTTGATTAAACTCAAAACCTCTGCCTTAATTTGATCTGCGCATTCTGGCCTTAACCGATAAAGCTTCTGTTTGATGGGTTTGAACTTGGAATCTGATGGGATTCTGTGTTCAGCAATGTGACGATCAACTCCTAGCATGTCTTCATACGACCAAGAGAAAGCGTTAACATGTCTTCTAAGCACTTTTATTATCTCACTTTTTTCTCTGGGAGACAAGTTGTTGGAAATAGTTACCATTTTGGGGTTTTCATCAGTACTTAGATTTATTTCATATAAAGAAGTATCATGAATACCGAAAACATTATGCGTATGGTTATATGAATGCATGGATCCATCAGGTAAAACATGAAACAAGTAAGCGAAATGAGAGTCATTCATTGAATTGAAAGCCTTATAAGCGACATTGTTTGCATCAAATACATCATAAATGTTAAAGATTACATCATCCATGTTTTCATCCTTCACAGGTGGAGGGACTTCAGTGGTGATGTCAGCAGTAGGTGGAGCATCCTCTATAGTCTTCATCAGAATGGCATCCAGGTCACACTCAAGAGCTATCTTCTGTTCGATAGTGAGTGGTGATTCCTTTGATAAATTGGCTTGCTTAGTCAGGACCGTGTCGAGCTTCTTCACAATCTCGGTCATAGAGTCCTCTTCCACGGTCCTCTCACCCTTCCATCCTTTTCCCATCAGAAAGGCCATAGCCTTACTCATTGCAGTCACAACGTCTTCAACATCACGATCTATGGGCTTTTCGCTACTTCCCCCAGCCTCATTCTTGGGGTACATCTTCCCCTTTCCCTGAACCTTATCAGCAATAACATTCATAGGCACAACTGGTTCAGTAGCATGCATAGTAACAAGTACGGGCTCAGCAAAAATGACCATACAGCTTGCTTCAAAGTCATAAACATCATTAAGGACCTCAAAACCATGCCACATATTTCCATTATGCTCTACAGGCTCAGGCTCTCCCTTGTAAGGCCTCTGTCCTTGAATCTCATAAATAGTCACCATGCGACAGTAGTTGGGGTGGACACGACGATAGGTTTTCTTAGGTTTGTAACCTAAGCCTATGAGGCGGACAAGCACCTTCGATTATAAGGCCTCAATAATCCTCTTCTCATGCATTCCACAACCCTTTCCAGGCTTGGAACCAGCTTGCTTTATCAATTTCCTAGCTACAAGGTAGAGATATTCATACCAAATAGGGGTGAATCTCTCGGTCTTGCAAATCAAAGCAACATGGAGACCCTCATCCAACTTAGCTTCGGCTTCCATGACAGCCACAACTGAAGCGGCGTCAACCTCGATTATCACGAGCTTATTTTCTTGTATGTACTTAACCTTCTCATGGAGGGTGGAGGGCACTGCCCCTAGGGCGTGGAGCCATGGTCAGCTAAGCAATAAGAAGTAGGTGACTGGAATGTCAAGTACGGTGAGCTGTACTTTACTTGTAAATTCTCTAGCAGTAACCTTTGCTTTAAATACCCCAATTACATTGTGCTTTGAGTTATCGTAAGTATGGATTACAGTGTTGGATTTTTCTAGCATTTCCTCTGACAGGCCTAAATGAAGGAGGACTTTCAAGGGGCAGAGATTCAAGGCAGAATTGTCGTCCACCATAATACAGGGTATAGTCTTGTCAAGCAACTCGATTAAGATAAACAGAGCCCTGTTATGATCCTTACCCTGAGGTGGGAGACTAAAACTGATGACCAGGACTGAATTACTGTTCCCTCGCCATTGGTTGATTATCTCAAAGACTATTTCTTCAGGAATATCAGAACTGATCGTGCCCACATTATCCCTAAAATTTGATAGCGGATTGGTCATGGTGCTTGGAGCTTTTTCTAGTTCAGCGATCTTCCCTTCGCTTACCAAATGCTGGATGGCCAAAAGCAGGGTTTTATAGTTGTTAGTTTGATGGCCCACCTAAACATGATACAAACAAAAATTATCCTTGTCCTTAGGTTTGGGTTGTTATATTCATGAAGGGATTGGATATACCCAGCCTCCCTCAAGTGATTAAAGATAGTTCTAAGTGGCAATTTGTATGAATCGAACAAGACAAAAGGAGGACAAGGTGGTTGGACCACAATAACTACTGGCAGGGCTTGAGTGAATACTGGAACTATAGGAGAGGTTTGAGCAACTGCCTGAACTACAGACGGGGCTTTGGGTTTAGCATGTGCAGAGGATGTGGCTGGAGTATTATAATTCTTTCTATACTAGGGTTTTCTTGCCTTCTCGACTCGCTCGTGCTCGATTTTCTTAGCTTTCTCATAAATGGCCTTATATGATAGGAAGGAGTCCATTGTCATCTCTTTTCGGAAGATAGGAAGTGCCCTTTCTAAGAGCTTAACGATCATTTCATCAAGCCTGAGTTTAGACTTCATCAGAACTTGGGTTGCCATCCATCAGTTAAAATGCTGCTTGAAAGTTTCACTAGGTAACTAGTGAACTCCTTTAAAGTGTTGGAGGGTTGTTTCCATCATGGTATTAAAGCCGTAATATTCAATTAGAGCCTCAGAGAGAAGCTTCCATTTGGCGACAACTTGGTGGGGCAAGGTATGATACCATTCAAGAGCGGAACCTCGAAGGGAGCAAGGAAACATCTCAGTGAGTATTTTATCACTCAACTTCCTCACTTGCATTATACACTTATACATAATGATATGGGAGGCAAGGGCACTTGACCCATCATAATGTGCTATTTTGGGTATGGTGAAGTTATTGGGGATACAATTTTTGCCTCACTCGGGTTCCTTGGCAGCCATTAGCTAGTGGATGTAGGCTTGAATCTCGGGTGTCACATCTGGAGGTTGCGTGACGTGGTTGTTGATCGATTGGTGGGTGAGAGCTTCGGCCTCAGGTGTCACGGCCAGAGATTGCATAACCTGGTCGTTGGTTTGGGAGGCCATCATTTGATGTATAAAATGCTACTTTGGGTGTCACGCTCGGAGGTTGTATAACCTAGTCGCAGTTCGGGATAGGTGGAGGTATGTCCAAGAGGGGACGGGTAATCAGTTGGCTATTGAAGGGATTCTGGGGGAAAGTCATTCCCTTGGGTGTTACGATAAATTAGGGAAGGCTAAAAGATGGCAGAGGTTGGGCTGATCCACTAGAAGAAGCTGGATACCGGTTGGTGAACACATGTGGAACCGAGCTCTGAGATAAAGGCCTTAAATTTTGAGACACAAGGGGAATAATTGGCGAAGGCACTAAAGTTTGCTCGAAAATAGAGGTTGGCTGAATTAGAATGGGTTTAGTAGGGTCTAAGCAGTAGCTAATGGGGCTGCTTGAAAGATTGGTTAAACAGGCCTTACCCCAACAGGGCCTGAAGGGTTCTGAGCCTAGCCATTCTGAGTTTGAGCTTGCATATCTGATTCGGAAACCTGATTTGAGTTCTTATCTTCTAGGGCTTGCCTAATAGACGCTTCAACCTGCTCTTAGATGGTGTTGCAGAATAAGTCTAATTGAAGGAATTGGGCCATAGCGCTACCTAAATTAAAACTAGAGGGTGGCTGAGATCCTGCTCATAAGGTGGAAGTAGGTCCAGACTGATCCTCAGGCAGAGGGATGTTCTCTTTATTGTTCGGGAAAGACATGGCTACATGAGAGGATATCTGACTCAAATGAATCTGCTCTGAATCTGACTCCCTATCTGAATCGGTTTGTGGGACTCCTTCAATCTCTGTGGTGACTACCAGGGTGAGAGAATGATGGATCAAACGGTGCTCAGGCCTTCTCCTAACTGGGATATGATGATAGCTTCGCCTCCTCCTAGCTGAAAATGCGGGTAGCTGATCAAGTTATGCATGGATTGTGTAATGTCATGAATGGTATGAATGCCTTTTGTTTTTGGGGAGAGATGCATGATATGCTCCCACGGATGGTTGCGATACTAAGGGTAGATGTCAAGATGGGAAGTCTTATCCCTCCAACATATCAAGGATGTTTGCACCTTTCGTCAGACACGGTAAATTAGTGTGACTCAACGGAGATGCTATAGCCGTCCCACGGATGTTGCTAAACCTCCTTCACATGTGGAGATTGGTAAGGGTAAGTTGATTGAGACGGTTGGCCCTTGAAGCCTATGCATGGGTGATGAATGAGCACATAGCACATAGCACACAAAACATCCCTCTTCCAACCTTATGACTCCCACGTAACATCGTTCAAGAATGGATGGAGGTTAGCTTCAATGCCAACAAACGTCAAACAAGTGTGCCCCTTTATTTTATGTACATATTTTGGGTTCCTAAGGGAAAACAAATATGTTGGCTTTTACTAACACTACTTGGTATAGGGTTGTTGATGTAGAAGGTTCTCATTTACCTTGATTCCACGTTACTCAACCACTTCTCAAATGAGTGCTATCATGGGAGTTCACGTGTTGGTTGAAACGAGTGATCCACTCACTAGGCATCCTTAATTCCCGTAGGGCATGAGTGATACTTTCGCGACCTTCTCATGTGAAATAAGGTACCTTAACCTAATAATCCAATCTACACGTGTACAATAAAATGCCATAATGAAGTTTTAATTTGGCCAATGATTTAAATACATCATCTAAATCTTTTAAACTTACTGAAAAATTTTAAGCTTCAAGTTTAAAGAGATTGATCCCCAACAGAGTCGCCATTGTGACGGATGACATTTCAGACGGTTATGAAGTGGGCCGGAGGATTGACCTTAAAAAATAATATGCGTGATGTGATGGTAGAAAATGGTTTTGCGTATTTTAATGCTCAAAAGATACGAGATAAAAATCCCGCATTTAAGACAGAGTCGCCACCCGGTTCAGCTCAATTAGGAAATTTAGGTACGATTTTCCCACTGGGCGGTAGACCATACCATAAATAGAGATTCCGAGTCCGGATGATGCTATCTGTTCTACATTGGCCAATTTAAAAGTATCATTCTTTCTTATTCGGTTTTAATCCACCCTATTTAGTATTTTTGATTTATATTTTGTGTTCGCACATTATTTAGAAAGCATTCAAAGCGTTAAATAAATTATTACAGTCATCCCAAATAAAGTCCAGAGATCAAAAGAATAATTACATGGCTTTCAAATACTATACATTTTTCTAAAATGAAAAATAAAATACCCGAAGGCCTAACATACATCTATCCTAAATCTACCTGCATGAAAAGGTTAGCACAAATATGGCACGTATAAGGAATATATCACATAGCATGCATAATTAATAGACAAAACAAGACTTAAGTTAGCATGATCATGGAATAAATTATAAAGCCCGCGTGGATGGTAAAAAATGGTTCTTGAATGGCATAATGGAAAATCTTGTTTTACATTTAGACTCGATTATTATTTTAACCGGTTTATTAGTGAAAATATTGCATGTTATGGGGTGAGGACTATTTTTGGGGCAATCTGGAGTACCTGTTGTTATACTATTCATCCTAACTTCGGAATTCAAACTAGGTTGAAATGGAAAGAAAATAAATCTACTGTCCAGAAATTCAAGTCATCCACGGCATGGATAAAGCCGTTGGTGATATCAGTGATGTCGTCGGTTGTTCACTCATAGAGGCCAGCAAACTGACATTCTGGGTACCATAAAGAAAGGGTCCCACAAGAAAATAAAGCCGTTAGTGACAAACGGAGCCACTGGAGGTAACATTGATGTCATTGGCCACATGAATGATACCACATGCGACTTCATATATCAACGGCGGTTACACTTTCTTACAGCAGCAGCAGTTAACGATTGAATAACGACTGAAAACTTGAAACTAAGCACAAAAGACCAAAGAATCACAACAAACAGCAAGAATAAATTCCAAAGAGCTCAAGAGACTCAGGATTTTTACCTCGCGGTCGTGAATCCACCTCTTCATGATCCAGTGACACCTCCGGGGAGCTCGAAATGACGATTTGGGTAGTGAACTAAAGATTTAAGTCTCTAAATCCTATTAGATTGATTTTTAAACCTAAGTTCTACTGATTTTAAGTTAATTTCTAAGAGAATCAATAAAGAGAAACCAAGAAAAGATGGAATGATTCCTCTTTTCTTACCTTTTCTTCACCTTATCTCACTAAAACCCACTTATCTCCCTAGAATTTTCTCTCTAATTCAAGTTATAAGTTGCTAATCCCCTATTTCATCTAGAAATGGATTTTTTATAGGCAAAAATCCAAAAGAGCTGACTTTTCTCGATTATCCGGTGGATATCGAGCAAAGGCATGGCAAAAAGTTGTTTGCCTATAAAAGTCAGACCGCTGGCGGTATGGATGATACCACCGGCGGTATCATTGAAGCCATTGGCGGCTTCAAAACATTGCACAAGTCTAAAAAGGAGGTATGGCCTAGCCCAAAAAGTGGATTAAGGGTCAAATCCACCCAAAAAGGTGTTTAAGCGGGATTTTTGATTTAATTATAGATATTTTGAGGTTTTTTTAAGGTATTTAGAACTAAATTTATTTTTGGGTGTAAATCATCAGCTTGAGCTCTCACCGGACGCGTAGTCGTACACGCTGAATTGAATTTTTTTGTAATAAAAATTCAAAAAGAATTTTAAACGATGATTAAAAATACGAATATACATCATCATCGTCTCGCGAGAGGGACTGCAAAATCTCGTGCTCATAACAACAATCTGCAAAAGGACTTATTTATCATTCTCGATACTTTAAGGGTTTTAGAGGAAGACTGCTTAGTCTTGAAAGTTGGTTTGATCACCCAATTGGTAAGTCTTTGTAATCATGGTTAGTTACAATCTTGCATCTGTAATTGTACATGTTGAAGAATGGAGTAACAACATTCTCACTAAGATAGTGAGAGTATTTGATCCAGTTCTTATTAGGAGTGCTTCATTCGGTTGGGACTTGGATTTTTCAAGAAGGTAATTTTATTTGCCAGTGAGCTCTTTGGCATGACACTGAGCGAAATCCCCATGCGAAATAAGGAAAAGTTACAGTGTTGGATGGTGTGAAAAATCAGTATAAATGAGTGTTAGCATGGGATTTTCGGTCGCCTTGAAATGATGATGACGTTTTGCTCTAACCCTTTTTTCCGGTCCGGATACTCTACATTTGCAAGGTCGAATCACATTAGGCAAGTACTTCTTTTGACGGATTTAGACCTAAGTCACATTCTTTTGTCACCGTAATTCCCTTTAATGTTAATTAAAACTAATAAAAATAATTAAAAATATTAAAATCCGCTTTTTTAGGATCTCACCGGAGCCACAGTCCAAACCGCCACCTGTGCAGCGCCGATGGCGGTACGACATGTCACACCACCTATCGCGGTCGCCGCGTGGCTAGCACGACCTCACTTTATGAGGCCGCGCTTTGGCCATGTGGCCCACTGCACCACTAGCGCGGTGACCGCGCTTGCAGGCAGTTGTCAGATTTTGACTGTTGCACGGGTCTCCGTGCTCACCGCGCCTATATTTTTTTCTCCCTAAAAATTTGGTTTAATCCTATTTTTTTGAGAATTTCAGAGATTCGAAGGACTAATTCAATTATTTCGACTGAGAGAGGTCTATATAAGGCCATTAAATCATCTAAATCAGGACTTTTTGCAAATTCTTAAAAGAATAATAGATTTTTCTAATTGAATATTTTTAGAGTGAGAAAGTAAGAGAAAGAGGGAGGAACTTGGGTTAATACACATTAATCTGGGTTATTAATCATTCTCAGGCTCGATTACTTAGTTAAAACACTAAAATCACCTACAAATCTTAAGTTTAACATGGATTAAATAGGTTTTTGTGACTTTGTCTCAAATACTACCCAAATTCATTGCTATTTTGTCGCTCCTTTACAAATCCTGCCAAGGGTTGATTCGAGTCTCCAAGAGTGAATTCAAGGCCCAAAGGTAAAAACTCTGAGTTTCAATCTTTTCCATTTAATTAATCTCATCGTTTTGCAGCTGTTTTGGTTGGTTTTGGGGCTTTTCCCCGGTCTCTTTCGGTATTTTTGCAAAACTCCAGCAAAAATTCGGTGACCTCATCGGCGACACTCTGACCACACCCGTCGCTGTGGTGACCGCTACAATGGCAGGGGTCACCGCGACACCAGCGGGGTCAAACCATCGCAGTGAGGTCAGACTGCTTTTCAGGCATTTTTTAGGTTTTGTTCCCCCAAGTTTAAAAATTAAGAGTTATTTCGATGTTTTAAGTCCAAGTCTACTAAAATAATGTAGGAAATGATTTAAAATGTCAATAAACTTGAGTTTTTGGGTGCAAAAATATCGATTTGGCTCCATTTGGCATTTTTCAGGTTTGGCCTCACCGATGACCATCTAACCGCTCCGACGACGTGGTCACCGCTGCCACAACAACGGTCATACTGGTAAAAATGCCAGAAGGCCCATGTTTTGCTTTATTTTATATTTTTGGCCCTATTTTATCGTTTTCTTGTATTTTTAACCCCGTTTAACACCCGAAAAATTTCTTAAAAATCATAAATAATCTGAAAAGTTTTTATTTAATTGTTTAATCTGTTTTAATTTATTTATTTATTATTTAATTGATTAAATAATCTTTAAAATGTCTAAAAAATGTAATTTTAATTCTAAAATTCATAATAAATCGTTTTCTCTCAAATAAAAATCCAATAATTAATTGCAAATTATTTATGACCTATTTATGCATTTTAATGGGTGTTTTGCCAAGCTATGTGTCATATCTGTGCTAACCGATATTTGGATGCAGGTATATTTTAGTTAGATGAATGTTAGGCCTTCAGGCATTTTTCATTTCTTGCATAGAAAAACGTATAGGATTTGATAAAGCCCTGTAATAATTAATTTATTTCATGCTTTTATTTATTTACCGCTTTATGCATGACACGTTGTGTGATGAATGGCTAATTATTAACCGAAAATTCTAAAATAGGGGATTTAAATCTCATAAGAACAAAAGAAACTTTTATTGAAAAATAAATGATTTAATTTCTAAAATGAAGAATAGACAACATCATCCGAGCTCAGAATCTCTAATTGAGGTGTGGTCTACCACCCAGTGGGAAAATCGTACTAAAAAATTCCCAGTCGAGCTGAACTGGGTGGCGACTCTATCTTGAGGACGAGATTCTGATATTGTGTCTTTTAACACATAAATTAGACCTAAATATGAACTTCAACACCGCTTAATACATTTTTATCACGCCCTAAATCGAAGAGGATTTCCCGTAGCACGCTTCACTGCGTACACTTTGTTTTAAAAAAGGTTCGCCCGCTCACAGTTGCGACTCTGCTGGGGATTGTCCTTTTAACTTAAAATTTTGAAATTCTTTTCTTTTTCAAAATTTGTTAAAGGATTTGATGATGTGTCGAAATTGTTTTTTTAAATCGAAACTTCTTTATTTCTTATGCCTTTTTTATCTATCGTGTAGATTAGAATACTAGGTTAAGATGCCCATTTTTTTCACCCCGTGAAGCTCACTTGTATCACTCATGCCGATACTTTGCGGGTGGATCACTCGTTTCAACCAACATGTAAACTCCTACGATGGTGCTCATTTAAGGAGTGGTTGAGTTATGTGGAATCAAGACAAGAGCCTTCTACACCGATCACCAGTTTGAGACCATGACTGCATTAGATAAGCCATAGCAACTTCCCCTTAGGAATCACCAAAATACGAATGTTTTAGAATTAGGTCGCATACTCTCTTACCGTTTGTTGGCGTTAGAGATGGCCCAGATTTTTTGAACGGCATTGTGCGGGAGTCATAAGTTGGAAGTGGTTTTGCTTATTGTATGCTACTTGTGTTATGCAAAAACCATGCATAGGCCGCCTATGGCCGGCCTTTATTTTCTTCTTTCGCCTACCTCTACTCTCCCTTCACTTGAAGAGGGAATTTTATAAAATACCTAAGATCATTTGGGTCCCGATGAACCGTACCTAGTTCGCTAAGGCATAGCGAGGGAATCACGCGTCTCATGTATTTTGGGGATAAAATTTGCATCATAAGCTCTTTTGCTCTCTATCCCTCTAAACCACTGATAGAGAAGTGCTAGTGACAAGTCCATATTAGCCCATTAAAGGTGGTACATCATAGTTAGTTATTAGAAGGCAGTTTTTACATTTGATAGTGGGTGTTTGGTGTGCGGTAGTTTTTACCTTATATAGTGGATGTGTGGTGTGCGTATGGGTAGGAAGTGGTTATCCCTGAGAGGAGAGTGCTCATTTGAATGCCCTTTTTTATTGTATTTGCCTTTCTATTTCGGCTATAATACATTTTAGATTATTTGTTCATCATTTCCATCTTTTCTTTGGTTAATTGCATGATCTCTGTAATTATTGTTTTGAGTTTCCATCATTGATCCGACCTGCCGAATTCAAAATGGGGAAGATAGATGCATAAAATGTTGAAATAATGGTCCAAGCACTTTTGGATTCTCATGAGGAGCAGATCCGAGCGTTGCATAATAACATGAAGGAAGTTAAGCAAAATCTAGAATCAAAAAAGATTAAACATGATGCATTTCAGGCTATTATGCAAGATTTCATAAAAGAATAGGGCAAAAGGCCAGTTGTAGAAGAAGGATTTACTTTAGAAGTGTTCACTGATTTATGTAGAGGAGAGGACAGTGCCGGTGGAGGTAAACATTCTTGACAATCCCATTTTCCTTCTGATAATTACCACTTGGCTGCCAAAAAAGTCAAGTTACCCAAATTTCATGGGTAAGCTTCTAGGGGATGGATTTTTAAGGCTGAAACTTACTTTGAGATTGATGGAACACCATCTCAAGTTTAGACTTATTTGGCTAGACTTAGAATGGTTGGGGTAGCACAACACTGGTTTACTATTGTAAAAGAGGTTTATGATTTTTTTAACTTAGAATCAACTGAAGAAAGAGTTATTATAGCGTTTTAGCGGATTGGAAATTCAGAACCCATTTTAGTAGCTCTCTACTCTTCAACAAATTGGTTGAGTTCAAGAATACATTGAAAATTTTGAATATCTTCTCTCATTGGTACCTTGGTAGACCGAGCCTCAGGAATGAGGATACTTTTTGGGAGGCTTATAAGAAGAAATAAGAAAGAAGGAGCGACCTTATCATCCAGTAACCCATTTGGCAACTATGTATCTTGCCAAGGATGTAGAGGAGATGCTTTCGCTAACTAATTTTTAGTTTTCCTCAAGGCGGTTGCGATCTGCACATTTAGGAGAAGGAGATAACTCTAATTTGTCTCATGGGCTTCCCTCTTATACTAGGCCCACTAATACCATGGGTAATAACCCATATCCCAATTTCAAATTAGGTATTTCTTATTCCCAACACAACTCTTTATGTCAAATTGAGGCAAACAATTCTACAGAAGCCAAACAAGATTCAATCGATGGCACTTCTCACCATAATCGAGGGATTCAATCTCTCTCACAAATTGAGTGGGAAGAGAGGCGACATAAGGGGCTTTGTTATCATTGCGGCTAAGCTTATAGACCGACTCATAAATGTCTATAGGGTAAGCTTCGGGTCCTATTTCTAGCTGAATATGACATTTTATCTAATGATGGTACACTTATGCGAATCAAAGATGAGGAAGAGAAAATAGGCACTTCTATTCATCGCCATTTCCCTAATTTTTATCTTGAGAACAAGACTAATTTAAATGGAGGGGGTAATGATAGAGAAGAGCTAGTGACAAGTCCATATTAGCCCATTATAGATGGCACAACATAGTTAGTTATTAGAAGGCAGTTTTTACATTTATTAGTAGGTGTATGGTGTGCGATAATTTTTAACTTATATAGTGGGTCTGTGGTGTGCGTATGGGTACGAAGGGTTATTCTCTAATTTTCGATCTTTGGGTAAAACCAGGAGAGAGGGAGAGATCCCTAGGAGGAGAGTGCTTATTTGAGTGCACTTTTTATTGTATTTTCCTTTCTAGTTCTGCTATAATACATTTCAGATTATTTGTTCATCATTTCCATCTTTTCTTTGGTTAATTGCTTGATCTCTATAAATTGTTGTTCTGAATTTCCATTAACCACCATGTATATATGTAAACATTCATCAATTCGAATAAATATGTAATCATTCATTTCATTCATGGTTCACTCTCGGGTTGATCAACTTCTGATTTTAAAGTCAGGTCAAGGCATCACTACCGTCTTAATCTAGTTTTGCTCGATCACCATTTGGTTTGCCGTTCTTTGGATGCATAATCAGTTTCCGAATCCGATAAGCCAATCATGTCAGGGTTTCCTTCCTATAACACTTTGAGCGAGGATCCATCTCATTATGCATCTCCTCCTTCACCTATTTTGAATCAGCAGTCCCTCGATTCCAAGATTGTAAATGCTATGACAATGTCTCTCCAATCCGATCAGTCTCTAGATGTAATCTGAGGGCAGGTTCAAAGTTTGTTCCATGCAATTTTGGAAGAGGAAAGGAATGTTTAGAGGCCATTAAGGTCTAGGGTTCAAGTTTAGCGACAGTCAGAGGTCACTCAGAATGGGTCAGTTCAGGTTCCGTCGATTCAGATTCAGTCTATTATTTAGCCAGTTCAGTTTGTGCAGCAGCCCATTCAACCTATGCCAAGCCCATTTCAGTTTGGTTAGAATGTCACATGATCTTAGTTGCCTATGCCTTCTTTGATGCCTACCTATCCAACTCAGGCTTCAAAACTCACCTTCAAGCTTGATTTTCTCACTAGTGTGAATCAGCGTTAGTCAGATCAATTCCAAACAGCTCGATCAATTCTTCCTGTCCAGTCCCAATTGAGTCCATTCCAACTTCACTAGAATTTAGCTCAACCATAATCGGCTTTTGCTCCCTCGAGCTTTGCTTTACCGGCCTGAGGCACGAGACCAGCCACTCAAAGTTTGATCTTCCTTTCCTCATCGGTTAGCCTTACACCTCATATGACAACGCCTTCTAGAAGATTCATGTCATCTCTAATGCCTCTAATGTCCTTTACACCTGCTCCTACTCATCTTGTTGTTGCTCTGAGAGGATCCAATTACCCATAAAACCCCTTCGATCATGATCGTCAAGTCGGTTCTCAAGTTGAGGCATTGCTGCTTACTTCACCATTCTAATTTGGCATAGCTTCTCTATCCAATGACCAGGTCATGCAATCTCTGGGCATGACATATGAAGTTAAAGCTCTCTTGCACCGATTAACAACACTTTTACCTAGCGACCAGGTCATGCAATCTCTGGGCATGACATCTGAAGTTGAGTCTCTCCTGCATCGATTATCATCTCCGTCATCTAGAGACCAGGTCATACAATCTACGGGCATGACACTTGAAATGGAGGCTCTGTTGCATAAGTTCTTACTCTTTAGTTCCGAAGGAGGACAAAAAGGAAAGCTCAAAGAGAGTGAAGGAGTTGGTAAACCACGTACTATCCCATATTGGGCCGAGATGAGGGAAAGGTTTTCACGAGTAAGCAAGTTGAATTGTTTGCCATCCACTCAAGTTCGGATGATCACTCAGGCACTAGTGGTAGTTACCGCCATCCGGTCGAATAATAACCCTAAAGATATTAAAATTCCATGGAAGTTACCCCTCGGTGTAATCCTATCCCCCTTAAGGGAACACGGTCTCCTCAAAAACCTTTGTGAGTATAGGCCCCATAGGGAAGAGGAGAAACAGATAACACGTCCAGCGAGGCCACCGCCCTAACGAATGTCGGAAATTGATTTAAGACATCAACCATTTGTTGAAGGAAGGAAAGGTATTTGAGTCAGAAATGACATTTAACCCTATGGATAACCCCTCACTAATGTTCGATAGCCTGGAGGAAATCACCAATTTTGGTTCATCTAAAGGAGCTAGTGGACCATAATAACTCATCAAGGCTATTTGCTCTAAGGGCAAAGGGGGATTATTCTCTAATTGTGAAGCTGAAGTCGAGAAGGTCAAGCAGAAGAAAGAAAAAGAAAAGTTAGATAGCCCAAGTGTCATCGTGCCTTGGTTTGAGAACAACGACTCTAAAGCTTTTAAGGTTGTTCTCACCCCAGCCAGGTGGAAATCTCATATCATTCAAATCATCGCACAAGAAGACATTCCTATTGTCCAAACAACACCTTGCCAAACATCGTATTGAGTTATGTTTGTTTCTCATTGGAAATTACTGTTGAGCGTTATAATTGCCAAGTCACGTGAAGCTGGTAAACTTATTCTCCTTTGAGAGTATAGACCTCCTGCTGCCGAGGAGAGGACAAATTTCTACAAATATCATGTACAATCAATACATAAGACCAACTAGTGTAGAACCCTAGCTACTGATATTTCTTGTCTTATAAGGGAAGGAAATATAGAAGAGCCTATTCGAAAGCCTAGCACAGTTATAGAGTGAGTGGGAGTGTTAGCAGTTTAGGTTGCTCCTCATAAGGGTGTTTTTGTATCTCCGTGGAAGTTATCTCTTAACATCATTTTTACCCAAATGAGAGAAGTAGGCAAGATTGATTCCTTGCGCAATCACAGAGCTCCTAACCCCGATAAGGAAGGAAACTTTTATAAGTACCATGTCTAGAAGGGGCATCAAACTGACCAGTGTTGGTCATTGGCTTCTGTCATCTTTTGCATGGTCCAAGAGGGAAAAGTTGAAGAACCTGTTAGGAAGGTTAAAACGATTACTTCTGACCAGTCAAAGGAGTTCATTATAGGCGAAACTTCTGAGAATCCCTTCAAAGAGGCTGTTATTGTTGTTGATCCTTCCAACAACAAAGGCGAAGGCGGTTTGGCCACTATATCTAGGGCCATAGCTGTTCTGATGAAGGAGAAGTGGAAACTTTATGATGAAGTTGATCCTATCGCTGAAACTGCCAAGAAGGCTGCCAGGTCTCTATTGGGAACTAACAGCCACTTTGAACATGCATAATAGGCATGGTAAAAATTCAAAAATTTGTCCCTTGTTTCTAGGAACTCTTATCAGCTGCATACAAATTAATTAAAGCCTTAACCAAATTAATTCTCAACTTAGGTTAGCATGCATAGACTAGGCGTACCACAATTCTAAATTATATCCTAGCATAAATATATTTTATACTAAGCCTGTTATAACTCTAAGTTATAGTTTAAGCATAAAATAAACTAAGCATGCGAAACAACATAAATAGTTATTAAGTCTTAAAATGCTTAAAGAAAAAGACCTAATAATTAAAAGGAGAAATAGAAGACTTACTAGTTGAAGCATGTTTTGGCAGAACCTTCTTACACAAGCCTCCAAGTGTAGGATAGCCTCTATGAGTATCCACGCGAACCCCACCAACCGAAACCTCCCAATGAGAAAGAACCGCAGAGCTTTGAGTAGCTACTAGACCACTCCAAAAGCCCACCCAAAAATATTAACATAGAAATCCCTCTTAGTTAGTTGAGAAAACTATTTGAAGAATCTCAAATACCAAACTAGAGAGAAGAGAGAGGAGTTATTGGTGTGCAAAAATAAGGAGGAGGAGAGTTCATTTTATATGGAGATGGGGAGCTCCCCTCATTAAATTCTTGGATGGGGAAAAACCCCATCCTACCCCTTAGCTTGGCCGGCAAGCTTATGCTTGGCTTGCTGCCCAAGCCGCTTGCAAGGCAAGCTCCTTGTGGGCTTGCGGCCCATGCCACAAGCTCAACTTGAGGCAAGCCCCTTTTTAGGCTGGTCCTTTTGCATGTTTGGATCCTATAAATAAATTCAAAGGTCCATGGCTGCCAAAATAAATTATTGGCTTAACCAGAAAATAATTTAGTCATATGACCCTAATAAAACTAGTTACCAGTCAAAATAAATTCTTGGCTTAACCAAAAAATGATGTAATCATTTTAATCAACACTTTAATTTATTTATGACCCTAATAAAATTAGTTACAGGTCAAAATAAATTTATGGCATAACAAAAAAATGATTTAATCATTTAATCAACATTTTAATTTATTTATGACCTTAATAAAATTAGTTATTGGTCAAAAATAAATTCTCTGGTCTAACCAGGTATTGGTCTAACCTTTATACATTTAATATTCTCGTAATAGACTAAGTCTATTAATTCTTTACTCAGTCTGATGAAAGTTCTATGTGTGTGACCTTATAGGATCCCAAAGTATTGAGCTATTAAGGTTTGACCAATCCTTATTCTATAGGAATTATTGGCTTGAGGTTCTAGACCGTGAATAGAACTTGATTACCTTAAACGACTGTAGTATGCCTCTAGCAAGGGTCCACCTTCCCCCATTACTCGGAACATCATTTGTGCTTATGACTTAAGCCTGGTTTATGGAATAGTTGTCCAATTCGATAAACTCCTTCCATTCTTTAATATTAGTACCATCTAGTTTATTGGGTTCAACTAAAGTGTTAACCCACCAATAGCAAGGTTGCTCCAAGCTATCCCAGTTATTTTCTTGTTACCGAAGTATATTACTTTTTACCATAGTGTGTTTTGAATAGAAACTATTTCTATTAATGAGTGAATATGTATGACCCAAAGTATAGCGATAGTACCACACAAGGTAACTAGCATGTCAAGTATGAGGATATTCGCAAAGCTACTACATGAAGATAAACACTAACACATTTATATATATATATATATATATATATATATATATCAAGTGTTTATCTTACTGTGGTCTTCAATATATCTTCTAGATATATCTATGTGTCAAACTCAATGCACCATCTTCAGTCTTTAGGAGATTAATTACTTGGACCCTTTCCGAGAGAGTTGACCACAAGCTAGCCTTGCTGTTTGATCAATATCCTTTCTTGATGAAACTATGACTAGGGATAGTTTAGACATAATCATAATTGCACATGAAGCAGGTCTTACCAAACATAGTCCTACTATGATATCTCTTACTTCATGCTATGTTTATGTCAAGGACTTTTGTACAAAGATATCAATGATTATATTTTAACCAGTCATAATATATATGAACACATCGATATAAACAAAAGATTAAATGCCTTTATTAATTAAATAAATTATTCTTACCCATACATAATTAAGACACATCGCCTTAGGGGCATACATCATATCTAACAAACTCCCACTTGCACTAAGGTCAATTAGACATATATCTTACTCCATATGCTTTCACATGCTGGTCATATTTGATTTGCGTCAATGGCTTTGTCAGACCATCCACGAGGTTTTGATTAGTGGGGACATATTCTAATCTCATCATCTTAGTATCAACAATCTCCCTGATTATATGATACTTTCTGGATACATGTCTGTTTTTCTAGTGAGATCGCGGTTCTTTTGCCTGAGCTATAGCACCATTGTTATCATAATATAAAGTAATTGGATCAATAATCATAGGCACCACACTGAGATCACCAATAAATCCCTTTAATCGAACAGCTTCTTTTATTACTTCACAAGCAGCAATGTATTCAGATTCCGTGGTTAAATCAGCAGTAGTTTCTTGCTTGGAACTCTTCCAACATACTGCCCCTCCATGTAATACATACAAAAAACCTGACTGAGACTTAAAGTCATCTTTGTCTGATTGGAAACTCGTATCAGTGTAACCTCTAATTGTGAGGTCACCATCTCCATATATCAAGAACTCATCTTTAGCCCTTCTCAAGTACTTAAGAATTGCCTTGACGGCCATCCGATTCTTTTCACATGGATCCGATTCATATTTGCTCGTAAAGTATAGAGCTTGAGAGACATCTGGCCTAGTGTATATTATAGCATACATGATGGATCCTATCATGGATGCATAGGGTATATCCTTCATACGCATTCTTTCTTGAGCTATCTTCGGACACTCAGTCTTAGATAGATTTACTCCCTTTGTCATCAGGAGATATCCTTTCTTCAAATGCTCAAGGCTGAACCTATTCGATACCTTGTCTATATATGTACTTTGAGAAAGGCCTAACAGCCTCTTGGACCTATCTCTATAGATCTTTATACCTAGTATAAATGCTGCTTCTCCAAGGTCTTTCATGGAGAACTTTTTTAACAACTATATTTTAATACTTTGAAGAAGAGAAATGTTGTTTCCTATTAGTAGAATGTCATCAACATATAATACTAAGAAAACAACTGCACTCCCACTAACCTTCTTGTAAACACAAGGCTCATTAATGTTTGGATAGAAATCTAGTTCATGGATTGTCTGATCAAACCTAATATTCCAATTCCTGGATGCTTGCTTAAGTCCATAAATGGACCTTTGCAGTTTGCATACCTTCGAGCCATTTTGAGATGTAAACCCTCAGGTTGTGTCATATACACATCCCGGTCCAAATGCCCATTCAGGAATACTATTTTAACATCCATCTGCCAGATCTCATAATCATAATAAGCAATAATGGCGAGGAGTATTATGATGGATTTAAGCATAGCTACCGGTGAGAAAGGTCCATCATAGTCAATACCTTCACGTTGACTATAACCTTTTATAAACAACCTTGCCTTATAGGTAATTACATTACCGTCCATATCAATCTTCTTCTTAAAGACCCATTTGCACCTGATGGGTCTAACCTTTTCTAGTGCATCGGCCAAATTCCAAACTTGGTTTTCATATATGGAATCCATATCTGATTTCATGGCTTTAAGTCATTTATCAGAATCTGAGCTTTTCATTGCTTCATCGAAGGTTCTTGGTTCATCATCATCCATGAGATATAGTTCCCTATCATCCGTGATGATAAAACCATATCTTTTGGGACCTTTATGAACATGACCTGATCTTCGCATTGATTGTATTTCGACAGGCTATTCTTGGATCACACCTTCTTGTGTATCTAGAATGGGGTCAATCAGTTGATCGTTTGTTTATTCCTCTTAAAATTCCAGTTCAATATTGCTCCCGCTGACTTTTGTAAGTAAGTGTTCTTTTTCCAAAAAATGAGCACTCCGTGACACAAATACCTTCTGTGCTTTGGATTGGTAAAATAAATATCCAATAGTTTCCTTTGGATATCCTATAAATAGACACTTGTCAGATTTAGCATCCAGCTTATCTGATGTTATCCTTTTTACCACAGCAGGATAGCCCCACACTCTTCGGGTGGCTTAGAGATGGTCGTTTATTTACACCATCTTTCGTAAGGCATAAAATTAACTAATTTAAAGGGCATTTTGAGTAATACATAAATTATGCTCTCTAGTGCATATCCCTAAAAGGATTTACTGAGATCTGCTTGGCTCATCATAGACTGAACCATATCTAATAAATTCTAATTCCTCATTTTGAACACTCCATTGTGATGGGGTGTATAAGGAGGGGTCCACTGGGGAACTATCTTATTTTCCTTTAGATAATCCTGAAACTCTTGACTTAAGTATTCTCCACCTTGATCAGATCGAAGTGCTTTACTACTTTTCTCAAGTTGTTTCACTACTTCATTTCTGAATATCTTGACCTTCTCAAAACTTTTAGACTTATGCTTCATTAAGTATAGATAACCGTAGCGTGAATAATCATCGATAAAAGTTACGAAGTAAGAGTATCCTCCTAGTGCCTTAACACTCATTGGACCACATACGTCTGTATGTATAAGCTCCAATGTATTCGTGGCTCATTCAACCTTTCCTTTAAAGGGTAGCCTCATCATTTTTCCTTTTAAACAAGGTTCATAATTACCGTAAGACTCCACGTCTATTGCTTCCAAGTCTCCATGCTTATATAACTTGGTTAAGCGATCCTTGTTTATATGGCCTAAACGATAATGCCATAAGTAGAAGGATTTCTCATTATCTAATTTTTCTCTTAGCAATGTTTGTATATGAGAATATGATTTTGTAATTACAAAATATAATTTGTCATATTACAATAAAATATCATTCATAACTTTGATAATACCTTTTATCAAATTGGAATAAAATTTCATCTCCTGTGAAGGAGGAAATAATATTTAATAATGACAATTGATTATCATTTCATCCTATTAGAAATTTAGCCAATTGAAGATTTTAAGTTCCTACATCATTAGTAGCCACCAAGCTCGAATGATTTTCCGTAGGTACAACTCTCCTTTTGCCAAACCTATACTTCCCTTCGTATGGATATGAGATTCTCATTAGGTATTCCATACGAATTTAGAATTCCCTTGAGATGTGGAAATTCTCAATATCAAACATCTTGAAGTGGAAGCTTCCAAGCCTCCTCTTCTCATGCTATGACAATTGAGTCATTTTGATCTTGTTTCCAATATTTTATATTGAAAACAATTGGTTTGTCACCAAGACAAAATGTTCAGTATTCCTTTTACTTTTTCTCATCACTTTGCTCTATGCTACTTCAATACTAGACACTATGTGTCCCTTTACTTCTTTGAGATATAAACCATTTAAATTTCTTACTAATTGGTCCACCAATTTTTCATCAAAAATATTTTGGTTTAAATCTTCCACCATAAGAAATCCTTTCTCTATGATGCCCTTGTAGCTTAGGTAACATGGATCCTAACATCTGATTTGATGTTTATCCTTGTCTCCTGCCAGCTACTTACATAAGGTAACAGGGATGTTAACAACCTCCAAGGTTTTGTATCCTAGTTTCCTTTATGTATTTCATACATATATGTTTTAAGCAGAATTGCTTGCATCATGTTGTTTAGATTCGGGCTTATACAATGTACATGCCAACCTAAAGGCTTTGAGGATTGCCCTCACATTTCAAAACAAACCCTTGAAGCTATAGCCAATCAAAATTAGTCATCAATGTGAATGTTTGTATTTAAATAAAGATTCCAACCTGAGATTAAGAAAGAAATATTGTTTAAAATTTAGTATATTGTACATGTATGTAATATAAGGAATTTTAATTAAATACATTTATCCTACTATTTTTTGGAATTTACAATAGCTCATTCTATTGAATAAAGGAAGTTTAGCCTAACTAAATTTCCAAGTAGGTAGCATCTACAACTAGTCTAATATGACCCCCGATTTTATGAGTCAAGCCATATTAGTAAGTTGCAGTTGGAATCTCATTCCATTTGCATCGTATGCAATCGCTAATTTATTCAAGTTCCCTAATTCCAAGGGACGTGTGCTCTTATATTAGCATCTCCTTGAACGTGTCTCAGTCCTGCGGCTAGCCCCTAATTTTATGGTGGACTACCCATTCCTGTTAAGGTAGACCCTATCTCAATATCTATAAAGGATCGATGTAGATGAAAAGGAACATTTTGCGCAACACTTTTATGGCCGAAAAGATCGTATTATAGATTCAAGTAAGGAAGACTATAACTTGCCTTAATATATTTATTTTGAGATTTTATTGGTTTTAAACGTCTCACCTAATTAGGATTTTATTAGATGGACATATTTATAATAATTTATATAAATTCAGGGAATTTTAGAATTAATTTATAAGGTCTAACCTTAGGTGGGTTCAAGCTCTTTATTATAATTATTCCATCAACCTAGATTATATGCAAAATATTAATACATATATATATATATATATATATATATATATATATATATATATATATATATATTGCATTTCCTTTATATTGCATTTCCTTTAAGCTTTTATTCAATAATTTAATTTTTTACTTTGTTATAAAACATATATAATCACCATATTATATACTAGAAATAAATCAGTCCATATTTAATCCCCTCTTGGTCAATTCAAGCTACATTAATATAGGTTCCCAGGGTAGGAGAGGTGTCCTCTGAGAAGTAGACACCAAGTCCAATCCTTGCCAGAGCAAATAGAGGCCCAAACTCGAAGACCGTAGATCCTCTTGAACTAATAAATTTCGTTCTTTCAATTTATGTAAATTAAAAGAATCTATAACTCTTGTAACTTATATAAGTTATTGAGTCTTTGATAATTTTTGAGTAATTTGAGCAAGCTTATTCGAAATTATCCATATCCATTTTCTAACCTTAAAATGAAAGCCTAAGTTCATCTATTGTTCCAAACAATTTAATAAACTTTAAATCATTTCATGTAGAAAATAAAATTCATTTTGCTTTTAACTTAATTATGCACTAAATAGGCAGGCTTTGATACCACTGTTGGGAACTGACAGTCACTTTGAACATGCATAATAGGCATGGAGGAAATTCAAAATTTTGTCCCTTGTCCCTAGGAACTCCTATCAGTTGCATACAAAATAATTAAAGCCTTAACCTAAGCGTACCATAATTCTAAATTATATCCTAGTATAAATATATGGGTAAATTTCAAAAACATACCCTGTGGTTTAGACCTTTTGCAAAAAGGTGTCTGTGGAATTTTTTTTCAAAAGGGTGCATGTGGTTTCAAAAGTTTGCAAAAAGAGGATTTCTAAAATTTTAAAACCAAATTTTGAAGGCTAATCTTGTCCATTTTGAAGTGAAATTTTGTAGCTTAGTTAATAAGAATATAATACACCTTTGTGATAAATTTTAGAATTTTTTTGAGAAGTATTAATATTTTTTTTAATTTAAATTTGATTATAACTTTAAAAAATCAAAATAAAATAAAAAAATTTCCGAACTCAAATCTTGATATATAATTCTTAAATAATATTGTTAAAATATAGGAATATTGAATTTATTGAAATAACTGGTGAAACACTGTAATTTTCAAACCACAAGCACCCTTTTGAAAACTTTTGAAACTACATGCACTATTTTGAAGAAAAAAATTCCACATGCACATTTTTGCAAAACGATCAAACCACGGGACATGTTTTGAAGTTTACCCTAAATATATTTTATACTAAGCATGATACTACTTTAAGTTATAATTTAAGCATAAAATAAACTAAGCATGCAAAACAACCTAAGCATAATAATTATTAAGTCTCAAAACGCTTAAAGAAAAAGACCTAATAATTAAAAGGAGAAATAGGATACTTACCATTTGAAGCGTGCTTTGGCAGAACCTTCTTACACAAGCCTCCAAGTGTAGGATAACCTCTATGAGTATCCACACGAACCCAACCAACCGAAACCTCTAAATGAGGAAGAACTGCAGAGCTTTGAGTAGTTGTTAGACCACTCCAAAAGCCCACCCGCAAATATAAACAAAGAAATCCATCTTAGTCAGTTGAAAAAACTATTTGAAAAATCTCAAATACAAAACTAGAGAGAGGAGAGAAGAGTTGTTGGTGTGTTGAAATAAGGAGGAGAGCTCCTTTTATAGGGAGAGGAGGAGTTCCCCTTATTAAATTCTTCGATGGGGGGAAAAACCATACCTTATCCCTTAGCTTGGGCGACAAGCTTATACTTGGCTTGCTGCCCAAGCCGCTTGTAAGGCAAGCTCCTTGTGGACTTGCAGCAACCCCCTTTTGGGCTGGCCCTTTTGCATGTTTGGATCCGATAAATAAATTCATAGGTCCATAGAAAAATTCTCTTTTAATCCTCTTTTCTTTTAATTTATTTACGACCCTAATAAAATTAGTTATTGGCCAAAATAAGTTAATGGCTTAACCAGAAAATAATTTAATCATTTTAATTTATTTATGATCCTAATAAAATTAGTTACCGGTCAAAATAAATTCTTAGGTTAACCAAAAAATGATCTAATCATTTTAATCAACACTTTAAATTTATTTATGACCCTAATAAAATTAGTTGCCAGTTAAAATAAATTCTTGGCTTAACCAGAAAATGATCTACCATTTAATCAACACTTTAATTTATTTATGACCCTAATAAAATTAGCTACCGGTCAAAAATAAATTCTCTGGTCTAACCAGGTAATGGTCTAACCATTATACATTTAAGATTCTCATAATAGACTAAGTCTATTAATTCTTTACTCGGTCTGATGAAAGTTCTATGTGTGTGACCTTATAGGATCCCGAGGTATTGAGCTATTAAGGTTTGACCAATCTTTGTTCTATAGGAACTATTGGCTGGATGTTCTAGACCGTGAATAGAACTCAATTACCTTAAACGACTGTAGTACGCCTCTAGCCAGGGTCCACCATCCCCAATTACCCGGAACGTCATTTGTGCTTATGACTTAATCCTGGTTTATGCAATAGTTTTCCAATGCGATGAACTCCTTCAATTCTTTAATATTAGTACCATCTGGTTTATTGGTTTGGTTAAAGTGTTAACCCACCAATAGTGAGGTTGCTCCAAGCTATCCTAGTTATTTACTTGTTACCGAAGTATATTACTTTTTACCATAATGTGTTTTGACTAGAAACTATTTCTATCAATCACATACTCTGATTAGAGGTTTATAGTAATCATCACTTCAACAAGCAGCTAGGTACAACACCTTAATATATCTGGAGTGATGGATTCTTTTCGACTACATAGCTTACCAATGTGTTGTCATCACTATACCTGTAATCACATGTGGCACCCACTATTAATGAGTGAATGTGTATGACCCAAAGTATAGCGACAATACCACACAAGGTAACTAGTATCTCAAGTATAAGGATATTTGCAAAGCTACTGCATGAAGATAAACACTAACACATTGATATATACCAAGTGTTTATCTTACTGCGATATCTAATATATCTTCCAGATATAGCCATGTGTCAAACTAAAGGCACCACCTTCAGTCTTTAAGAGGGTAACTGCTTGGACCCTCTCCAAGAGATTTAACCACATGCTAGCCTTGTTGTTTCATCAATATCTTTTCGTAATGAAACTATGACTAGGGATAGTTTAGACATAATCAGAACTACACATGAAGCAGGTTTCACCAAACATAGTCCCACTATGATATCTCTCACTTCATGCTATGTTTATGTCTAGGACTTTTGTACAAGGATATCAATGAATATATTTTAACCAGTCACAATATATATGAACACATCGATATAAGCAAAAGATTAAATGCCTTTATTAATTAAATAAATTATTCGTACCAATACATAATTATGACACATCGCCCTAATTGCCTTAAGGGCATACATCATATATAACAATATCTAGTGGATAAATGAGATAAGTTATCAACCGAACAAGTGAAAGTTCTGGGTCTCAACCTGGATGACACACCAATGAAAGCTACCGAGGATACCGACTCTGCCTGCGCTACCTCCTAAGACCCTCCGCTTGTGGAGGACAACTATCTAACAATGTAATTTTAATATTTCTAGTCTATAGGGCTTTAAATTTAATCAAAGAATCTCATTTTGCTTATTTGTTTGATGTTTGGCCCAATGGGTCCATGCATTCATTTAATCATAAGCATAATGTCTTCAGTATTCATGATGTTTCCCCGACTGAAATAAATTTGAGTACATATGATAACCTAAAATGGTAACCATTTCTAATGACCTAACCTTTGAAAGAAAAAGAGGGATAATTAAAGTGCCAAAAGACCATGATAACGCTTTCAACTTGTCGTACATGAACATGCATGGGATTTAATCGCCAGGTTGTTGACCATCGCATTCTGGGACCTAAGCAGAAATCCCACCTGATTGAGACTAGAATGGGTACAAGGTTAAGGCAGAGGTTTCCAAGTTGATTGGAGCCAAGCATATCAAAGTTGTCAAATACTCGACCTGGTTACCTGATATCATCCTAGTCGTCGAGAAAGATGGAAGGGTAAGGGTTCATATAGGTTACCAAAGCTTGGACAAGGCTTCATTGAATAATGACTTCCCTCTTCTACATATAGATGTATTGATTGGTAGTGCCGCCAGGGCTGCAACGTACTTGTCCATGGACGGATTCTCGAGGTATAATCAAATTATGTTCAACATGATTAATAAGGTCAAGACAGGTTTCATCACTGAATGGGGGGGTCTTCTGTTACCGAGTCTTGCGGTTTGGTCTGAAGAATACCGGGGTAACCTACTAATGAACCATCACTACTCTCTTACATGATATGGTTCATAAAGAAGTGGAGGTCTACATTTGATGATATGTTGGTTAAGTCTGCTACCAAGGAAGAGCGCCACGTGACTTTGGATAAGTTTATGACTCTTATTGAAAAATACAACTTACACCTTAATCCGAAAAAGTATGTATTCAGGGTAACGTCTGGATAGCTCCTGGCTCATATGGGTAGTCAGAGAGGAATCAAGATGGATCCCGATAAAATCAAAGTTGTCAGAGAAATGCCCGCACAAAAAAGTTTGGTCTTTTCTGGGATCGATTTAGAACGTCAGGCAATTCCTCCTTCACCTCACAACTGCGTGTAAACCCATTTTCAAGCTACTAAAGAAGCGTCAGCCTATTGTGGAGAAGGAATATTACCAAATCACCTTCTACAGAATTAAGGCTTACCTTTTTAGCCCACCCGTTATCCACCTTCCCACCCTCGATAAATCATTGATCCTTACCAATGTCCAATACCTTCGAATTACCCAGTTTCACAATTCTACTCCTTATTGGCCATTCTCATATGATTGGAAAAATCTACCTTCATCAACTAATGGAGGCCTTTTCATCATAGGGGTAGGTTATTTCTCAAAATGGGGCGAAGCTAGGCCTTATGCCATCATTACCGCCAAGAAGATGGCTAAGTTCATCGAGAAACGCATCTTAGCTCGGTATGGCCAACCTCACCACTTATTCTTAAGAAACGGGGTTCAGTTCCAAGGAGCAACCACCATTTTGATCAAGAAATATGGGATTGAGTGCTACAGATCTTCACCGTACAAACCACAAGCTAAAGGGATAACTGAAGCCACAAACCAGCTTATCGAGAAGCTTATTTCCAAGACAACTGCAAGATACAAAGACTGAGCCAATGGGCTATCATCTGCCCTTCAAAGATGTCAAGCAAGTGTCAGAAATTCCTACGAATCCGACACCTTTCTCTTTGGTTTATGCTGTAAAAGTCGCGATCCCAAGCGAAACCGAGATGAAGTCCTTGAGAGTTGCACTAAATCCAAGTTAAAGGGACCCCCATGGACTAAAGCACAGTTCGAATAGCTTGAATGATCTTCAGATGTACTAGCAGCGCATAGCGAGGCCGAACAACAACCGAGTCAAGCATCAGAGGTATCCGTCAAAGGCTGATGATTTGATTTTGAAGCAATTGAAGCCTACTAACACCGATCCAAAAGGGAAGTTCTGACCAAATTAGGAAAGACCCTATGTGATCGGAAAAGCATTGGGTAAAAGGGGCATGAAGATTATAATTATGGATGGTAATGAGTTTGCAAACCCTATCAATAAAGACCAGTTGAAGCGTTGTCATATCTAACAAAAAAGAATCAAATCCATAAAAGCGGCACGTGAAAAAATAAATAAAATTAATCACTCGTTGAGTAGTCTTCTACTGCTCAGGTAAAAATCAGGGTGTAACCCGCTGATTGGTATTCTACGAACCATTCAGGCAAAAGTTAGGTTATAGAAATCGCCTGCTAGACTAAAAACCAAAAAAGGGCAGTCTCGGCAAAAGTTAGGGTAAAAGTGAGCTAAGAGAGCGTGTTGGCTATAAAACCTACATAGGCTAGTTAACACTAAAGTTTGGGTCAATAGAAATGGTTATCATCATCATGTACTCAAACTTGCTTCATTTTAATGGAAATATCATTTTACTGAATTCTTTATGTTTATGCTTGAATGAACATATTGGGCCCAAAAGGCAAAATGCAACAGATGAGTTGAGTGTGGGATTCCATGCAGTCAAATGCCTCAAAAGAAAAGAAAAACAAAAAAATAAAAGACAAAAATCTTGATAGATTGAAATAAGCAAGGTCTATGCAAAAGCCAGGAATGGTCTGCTGGATTGAAAACCCGAAAAGGGCGGTCTAGGCAAAAATAAAGACAAATTATTAAATAAGTCTGATAGGCCTACCACAATGTCGGGTCTATGCAAAAATTAAGACAATTAAAAATGGAGGTAAATGACTGCCATCGATCACATCGAGGTACCCGCATTATCTCCATCATCATCATAGTATCGAAATATCCTCTAAAGTCTAGTGGACTCAAAAGGGCTCAAGATCGTCCTCCGCGCATGTCCACTCCAATCCTGATCATGACCGAGCATCTCTAGTCCACAAGGTCTAAATCTTCTGAAGTCATCCTTGGTAGAATCCATTGGTAGTGATAGCGTCCAGCCATTCGTAATCTAGAATCTCGAACTTTGCTTCGTGCTCCTACTTGGCTTTGGTATGCTCAAACTGACAATCATTTACACAGCTGACTCGCCTCCTTTGACAACATGAGTGATAGGGTGCAACCATGCTCAACCTCAATATTCGGACACACGGACCCCAGAAGTGCACCACAACATCTCTAACCCTCCATCAGGGGCATGCCCACCTAATCTATGCGGCAATGCATTTTCGTATATTCTCTCTCTTCAAGCAAGTCAATAAAGCAAGAAATCAAGTTTCTCAGATGTAGAAGATGATCAGCCCAAGCAGCTCATGCATTCATACATTCATTCATAATATCAATAAATATCATGTCTATTATTCTATATAGAATTCTACAGGAAACAAATCGCGAAAAATGTCCTCAAGCTATACATTCAACCTCTGATGTTTCTCTGGACCCCCGAAAATCTTAACTCAATTTATATTTTATACTTCTATTTTTATTTCTTAATTGAAGGGGAATATTTTTGTTTCCACAAAATCAATTAAGCAATAGAAACTCAACTCATGCTAATTATTGATGTCTCAAAATTTTCTTGATAGGTACACCATACGGCAATCCTGGTGGTCATCCGATAAGAGAATTCAGAATTCAGATCTCAATCCTTTAAGGGCACCTCGATACGACCTTTCGATCTTCCAAGGGCACCTCGATGAAACCTTCTAATCTTCTAGGGGCACCTCGATGCAGCTTTTGATCCTTCGGGGGCACCTTGATGCAGCTTTCGACCCTTTAGGGGCACCTCGATGCAACATACCAATCTAAAAATCCAAAGTTCAAAATCCAAAATTCAAGAATCGAGAACCCAAGTTTCTGTAATGCAATAATTTATATCAAAGTGTCTGTAGTGGAGCAGCGTAATGCCATTCGACTGGGCGTTTAATCCTCAATTATATTACGGTGATGGAAGGCAACTGGCAGTCTATATCAAAGTTTCTGTAATAGAGTGGTGCAATGCCATTCGACTAGGCATTTAAACCTTAATTATGTTATAGTGACGTAAGGCAACCAGTAGTCTATATCAAAGTTTCTGTAATAGAGCGGCGCAATGCCATTCAACTGGGCATTTAATCCTCAGTTATGTTATGGTGACATAAGGCAACCAGTAGTCTATATCAAAGAATTTGTAATGGAGCAGTGCAATGCCATTTGATTGGGCATTTAATCCTCAGTTATGATATGGTGACGTAAGGTAACCAACAATCTATATCAAAGTTTCTCTAATGGAGCGACACAATGCCATTCGACTAGGCGTTTAATCCTCAGTTATGTTATGATGACGTAAGGCAACCAATAATTTATATTAGAGTATCTGTAATGGAGTGAAGCAATGCCATTTGACTGGGAGTTTAATCCTCAGTTATGTTATGGTCACGTAAGGCAACAAATAGTCTACCTCAAATTCGTGGGGAAGTCAAAGGTGATACTAAATCAAATTCTCTAAGTCAACCTTGTTCTTGATCGATTTATTGATAGCAACTCTAGTAGACAACCGATTCAGAAATGCCACCGCTCAAATTTTTAGTCTTGAGAGGTCTATTGATGATGCATTCTCGAACCATCCGTAGACAACCGACTCAAAGAATTTTCTATCTTGAGAGGTTCGTTGATGATGCATTCCCAAACTGTTAGTAGACAACCGACTCGAGGATCCACTGTTTCAGGTATGACCTTCTATCCCTTACTCTTTTGTGAGATCATATTTGACCCATCAAACGATAATCTCTCAAGGGGCAGCCTGTGAGTAGGAGCTTTTCGGTCCCCTCGAAACGATGATGATGTTTTGCTCTAACCCTTTTTTCCAGTCTGGATACTCTATTTTTGCGGGGTTGAATTGTGTTTGGCAAGTACTTCTTTTAACGGATTTAGACCTACATCATGTTCTTTTGTCACCATAATTCTCTTTAATCTTAATAAAAACTAATTAAAATTTATAAAAATTAATTAAAAATATTAAAATTCACTTTTTTCGGGATCTCACAGGAACCGCCACCTGCGGTGGCGCTATTGCCATTACGGCATTGCCACGCCATGGTCACCGCATGGCTGGCACGGCCTCATAGGCCGCGCTTTAGCCATGTGGCCCACTACACCATTGGTGCGGTCACCGTGCTCCCTGCACAGTGATCGCGCTTGCGGGCAGCGGTCAGATTCTGACATATTGCACGGATCTTTGTACTCGTCACGCCTGTATTTTTCACTATCTAAAAATGCTGTTTAATCCAATTTTTTCCAAGAATTTTACAGATTTGAAGAAAAATTTAATTATTTCGACTGAGAGAGGTCTATATAAGGCAAATAAATCATCTAAATCATGACTTTTGTCAAATTCTTCAAAGAACAATTGATTTTTCTAATTGAATATTTTTCTTGCGAGAAAGCGAGAGAAAGAGGTAGAAACTTGGATCAATACACATCAATCCAGGTTCTTAATCATTCTCATGCTTAATTACTTAGTTAAAACACTAAAATCACCTAGAAAGCTTAGGTTTAACATGGATTAAATAGGTTTTTAGTGACTTTATCTTAAATACTACCCAAATTCGTCGCTCTTTTCGTCGATTTTTGTCACAAATCCGTTAGAAGAAAAAGCTTGCCATGGGTTGATTCGAGCCTCCAAGAGTGGATTCATGGCCCAAAGGTAAAAACTCTGAGTTCTAATCATTTCCATTTAATTAATCTCATCGTTTTGCTGCTATTTAGGTTGGTTTCGGGGCTTTTCCCCTGTTTCTTTCCATATTTTTGCAAAACTTCGGCGACAATTCGGTGACCTCACCAGCGACACTCTAGCCGCACCCGTCACTACAGTGACCGCTACAATGGCAGCGGTCACCGCGATGTTGGCTCAGTCAAACAGTCGCTAGTGAGGTCAGACCGCTTTTCCGGCATTTTTTAGGTTTTATTCCCACCGAGATCAAAAAATCAAAGTTATTTTGATGTTTTAAGTCTAAATCTACTGAAATAATCTAAGAAACAATTTAAAATGTCAATAAACTTGAGTTTTCGGGTGCAAAAATGTCGATTTGGCCCTATTTGGCATTTTTCAAGTCTGACCTCACAGATGACCATCTGACCGCTCCGGCGACATGGTCACTGCTGTCATGGTAGTGGTCGCCGCTATCCTGGTAGCGACCAGACTGTCATCTTAGCGGTCAGAATGGCAAAAATGCAAGAAGGCCCCTGTTTTGCTTTATTTTGTGTTTTTGGCCCTATTTTATTGTTTTCTTGCATTTTTAACCTCGTTTAACACCCAAAAAATTTCCTAAAAATCATAAATAATATGAAAACCTTTTATTTAATTGTTTAATCTGTTTTAATCTATTTATTTATTATTTAATTAATTAAATAGTCTTTAAAATGTCTAAAAATGTGATTTTTAATTCTGAAATTCATAGTAAATTGTTTTCTCTAAAATAAAAATCCAATAATTAACCAGAAATTATTTATGACCAGTTTATGCATGTTAATGGGTATTTTACCATGTTACGTTCTGTATCTGTGCTAACCGGTGTTTGGATGCAAGTAGATTTAGGCTAGATGAATGTTAGGCCTTCGAGTATTTTTCATTTCTCGCATAGAAAAATGTATAGGGTTTGATAAAGCCCTGTAATAATTAATTTATTTCCTGCTTTTTTTTACCGCTTTTTACATGATGCGCTGTGTGATGAATGGCTAATTTTTAACCAAAAATTCAAAAATAGGGGATTAAATCGCATAAGAACGAATGAAACTTTTATTGAAGAATAAATGATTTGATTTATAAAATAAAGAATAGACAACATCATCTGAGCTCTAGATCTCTAATTGAGGTGCGGTCTACTACCCAGTGGGAAAATCGTACCCAAAAATTCCTAGTTGTAGGTCCCTGTGAGGGTCTATATAAGGTCAGTGGGGGTGAATGACCCTTTTTGCGGAATTAACAGACTTTGTACAGCGTGTTTGATATGTTCCAGATATAATGGATCCGGATGATGCAAATATAAGATAATGTGCAATAAATAAAGAGTTAGAATATCAAACACAGTATTTTATCCTAGTTCGACCCTGCCTACTCCAGTCCCCGGAGTGTCCTTACTCCGAGCTTTTCCACTAGTGGATTCCTTTCCAACTGGCAGGAATCAAGCCTTACAATTTGTCTCCGGAGATTTATTCTCCTCCAGATGTAGGATATAGCACTAGAAGCACCAACTCCTAGCTGACTCCTCTTGAGCTTGTCTCCGGATGGTGACCCCTTCCAGATATAGGATATACCACTAGAAGCACCAACTTCTAGTTGGGTCCTTTCACTTTAGCAAGATATACCACTTAGATTCTACCCCCAATGTAAGCTGAGTCCTATAAGAAGATTCCACTTAAAGCACCAACTCTAAGCTAGTTCCTAATCTCAATACTCACCTAAGTATAAGATCTTTACAACTGATTTTCTTTTTGAAAGGGTTTTGAACTCTTTAAGTTTATAATCTTTACTTGAGAGTTCTTACAAACTAATTTAGAATGATTTGGTTCTTGGAAGGATTATATTACTGATTGCAATAGCTTGAATTCTCTTGTAATAGCTTCTTTAAAATCAATCAGCACCTTCTCAACTTGTGAAGCTTCCCTTTTATAGGATTTGATCATTAATGTAGCCATTGTGTACCGTTGAGGTTGAATTGAATCTTCATCATTGATTAGGTATGATGTGGCACATCCGGAGCCATTGATTAATCTGTTAGGCACAGATTTTGACCTGTTTGAATTCTTGCGATCGAGGCAAAAAGTTGTTAGTGATCGTTTTGTTTGGATTTTAGTGATCTATTAACTTTTATGTCTTATTGGTCTATGTGAAAAAGTTTGTTACCTTTTTCTCTTTCTCGTGTTAGTCCTTTTATCCTTTTTTAGAGTGCGTGCTAGCTATCTTCTTCAAGGCAAAAAGGCTCTTTGACTTCAAACTAAAAAGAGAGGGAAAGATAAATTTGAACTTTTCCCTTTGTCTTGATATTTGAGTCTTCCGAATGTCTTCAGACCAAATATATCTAGATGCTTCTTCTATCAGTTCTTCTTTCGGATATTGCTTTTGAGAGGTTTAAAGTTTGTTTCCTTTCCAAACTTTAATCGGATGCTTCCATTGTGTGCTTAGGTATTTATAGTCTTCAATATATATCTGGATGGCTCGTCTTGGAATTAGGAGACTAAATGTTTTTGTTCGTATATTTTTATTTTCTTCAAACTTGATCCGGATCTGTTCTTGGATTTGTTCTTTTAGATCATTGTTTCCTAACAATCTCCCTTATTTGATGGAAACAAACACCTAAGCACATCTAAGCTTAAGCAAAGGGGGTTTTATGAGCTAAGTATGATTCTTGATACTTAGTCATTTACAAATTTACTCCCTCATAATTTAAGCATCCTGACTCCCCCAACATTTTTTGCATTCTAGCTTCTAAGTTTTTAGAGTACAATTATAGATTATACTTATAAGCGATTTTTTAGTAGGATATTTTCACTATATATAATTCTATTGTTAACAATAATTAACCTCATGAAGTCTCGGATTACAAGTACAAAAATATATAAGTGAAAGATTACATAACTAGCTATTACAAGATTTTATAATGGAAACTAGCTATTCTATAAATGAACAATTCTCTCTTCCATAGCATCACCTTCACCTTCTTTGCTTGTGCTCTTCTCCCCCTTATTGTTTGCATCGGATTGGGGGTCAATTACCATATACGTTCTTTAGTCCCAACTCTTCTGTCATGCCTCGGAATAGACTGAGTAATCAACATTCCCTTCCAAGCGCTTTTTAAGGATGGTTTCAATAGTAGTTAGAAGGAGATGGAGTGGCTTGATTTGTTCCTGGAGGTATTTGTAAGATTTGACCATATCTGGAATCATTTTTAAAGCATGTTTCTGGTCTTCTTCTTCAAAAAATGGGAAGAGTTCCTTAAGAAGTGTCAAGCTGCACTTATACCAAAAGAATCATGTATCCCCAATTGATTGGACAAGGTTCTGAATTGTTGGGAGGAGAAGGCTGTCCGGATTTACATGTGAGGATTTGGAAGATGTAGAAGGAGCATTGAGAGAAAGATTAGTCATACCTGACTTTATAAACTTCCTGAATAATGTATCTCCGGATATTATGAACACTAGAGTTAAGTGTTGTGATATCTTTATGAAATGCCCCCTTTATGTTGTTAATTATCCGCTCAGTTCCAAAGAGATGACTCCCAAAGTCATCACTGATATCATTGATGTGTTTGTTTAGGAGCTTGGGTAGTCCTTTATCCAGGAAATTACTCAACATTTCTTAGGCAGCTTGATGTTCTTCATTTAAAAATGTAAGCCCGGATGTAATGTCCTTCCCCACTTTTCTAAGCTTTCAAACTTGCGGTCTATATACTCTCTTAGCTTAGATTTTAGATCGGTGGAGGATGAGGTGATCTGACCCATGAGGGTTATGCAATTGTTGTCAGCTCCGGTGAGTGCTTGATCTGCAGAGCGATTTGCTCCTGCAATATTTGAATTTAGTTGTTCCAGCACCGGAATGATTTTGGAGAGGGAAGTTTATGCAATCAATTTAGTGGAGGGGAATGCTTCTATTTTCTTCTCAATTTTCTACACAGACTCCTTTATCTCTCCTATTTTAGCTTTAAGGTCTACAGTTATAGATTTATCATTTACTAGATTCTCCACGAATTTCAGTTGGTCACGAATACTCCAGAGATTACGCATGACATAACTCTCTTTGTGCCTTTAAACTATAGCCTTTTGTATCAGTTTTAGCGATGTGGTTATCTTTTCAACTCTGCTCAGATTTATACTGGTAGTTGGCCGTTTAGGTGTGCTATCAGATGATGAAGTCTCTTCTGACCTAGAGTTGCTTCCGGATTCCCCTGATTCAGACGATTCTTCTTCACTACTCTCTTTCTTTTTCTATTCTTTGCTCTTTTCCTCCAACTTATCCTCCGGATCGGCCTCACCCTTAGATTCTACTTTATAAGTGTGCTCAGTGGGTCTCAGACTAGTTCCCTCCACCAGAGTAATTTGTTCTGGGATAGACTTAATTTCCTTAGATACAGTTTGGGTGTCTGTACCTAAGTTGTCCTCAATGGCATTACCAGCCAAGACATTAGCATCAGAAGAATTTAAGATGGTGATTACCACTTTTGTCTATTGGGTCTCAGTATGCTTTGCTTATGTCTGCTCTTCAACCCCAATATCTAGAAGACTGGAATTATCCTTAGTCTCCCCTTCAATTGCCTTTATAGGACCTATAACTTCCACCACTACTTCATTTTCCGGAATGGTGGCATTGTCCTCACCATCCCCTGTAGTTGCCTTTAAAGGACTTTCTACCTCAACCACTGGATTTAACAAGTTCTCTGGAAGAGGTTCAGTTCTGGCCCTGAATATAAATAGATCTTCCTCCGGATACTTGCTATTTTCTCAGTTGCTTCCAACTCGTAAACCGGCCTTTTTGAGGCAACTTTAATTAGCTTACTTCTTTTCTTAGGCTTATCCGGTGTAGTTTTCAACAACTGAGTGATGGTCATTGCATCCTCATCCTTATCCTCAACTACAGGCTTGAGATTGATTTTTCGCTGTGCTCTAGGCTTAGTAGTTCTAGCCTTCTTAGCCTCTAGAGTAATTTTATCTATGCTTTCGACCTTCCGGACCCCACTTTTCCCTTTGTCTGATGGCTTTCTCTTCATCCCATATCTCTCCAAAAGACATGTTTTTGAAATTTTTCTCCAATATTGCCTTTCCATCTACTGATTCCTCCTTAGTGGCATCAATTCCACTTTCAATCAGGATTTTGGTGATGAGACCCCCATGAGTATACTTGTGTTGCCTAATGAAATGGATTAGAAGCACTGGCATGTTGATTACTACACTTTCTGCCTAGTGCTGGAGGAAACAGTGTTGGAATGAGGACACTGTGGTAAGAGAGCCCTTTTGGATCAGCATAAATTTTTCCAGTAAAACTGCAGCAATCTAGGAGTCTTTGGCCAGTAAGTGGAGAACTTATCTCCAAAATACTTCACTAGAAGCCATTTCAGTGGTTCATATTTCACCTTATGTTCATCCCCATCTATTCTCAGTACTACCCCATCATTCTTCATGTCAAAGTGTATGACAGAGAACTCTTGAGTCAGAGTTATCTCTTTACCATCTACAGTGGTTCAGAGGGCGTCGTAGTAGTTGTGGGCTTTGAGATTATTATAAAATTGCTTTACGAATACAAGATAGGTGGGGTTGTGCATTTATGGAAGGTTTCTAACCCTTGATCTCTGAGAAGTTGGTTGAAAGGGTCTGTTGAAAATAGATAGTCATCTCCCAGGAAATCAGAAGGAGTGATGGTGTCTGAGGCAATTTTCTTTACGGGGATAAAATTAGAATCGCAAAGATCTTCCACTTTAAAGATATTATTATGAAGAGGAGTGGATTTAATGTTGGCCATTTGGGATTTTTTGAATAAAAAGATTTGGGAATTTAGGGTTCTGGAATGAAAATTGTAGAGTAACAGTAAGATTGTTGCTCGTGTGAGGAAGAAGAGGGATTTGGGCGGTTTTTATAGAATTTTCAAGAGTGAGGGTAGTTTGGTAATCCGAGCATAGTTAAAGTTAACTGGATCAGTGGGGTGGCAGTTAAATTTAAGGAGAGAGGTAAATGGCATTTAAACCGAAGAAGTGGAACGGTTTAATTTTAAATACAGCTATAAATTTTACCGCGTGTGTAATACCCAATAAATGTTTGAAATTCAAAACGTGTACAGTTACCTTTTCACGCTTTTACTGCCATTTATCAAGTCTATCTGCTGAGTTGGCAATATTCTCTCCAGATCCAGTGATTTGAATTTTTCTTCTTTCTTCCTAGATTTCCTGACTTGTAGAATACCAAACGAGCTCTAAAATGTCTTCCGGATCCATCTTGAAATTGGATTAGACATTCCAATTGACTCTCTTAGCTTGTTGAATTGATCTTTACTTAATGGCTTAGTAAAGATATCTGCCATTTGCTCATTTGTAGGAATGTAGACTAATGCAACATCCTTCTTCATTACATGATCCCGGATGAAATGGTGTCTGATGTTAACATGCTTCATCCTACTATGTAGCACTAGATTCTTTGACACATCAATCACGCTTTTGTTGTCACACATAAAATCCACACATTCGGATTGAACTCCATAGTCTTCTAATTATTGCTTGATCCATAAGAGTTGAGCAACACAACTTTCAGCTGCCATATATTCTGCTTCAGTAGTTGATAAGACAACTAAAGTTTACTTCTTACTATACCATGACACCAAGCAATATCCAAGAAAGTGGCAGCCTCCGGATGTACTCTTTCTTTCAAGAGTATCTCTACCATAGTCTGCATCATTGAAGCCCTATAGTGTGAAGTCTCTATTACTAGGATACCATAGCCTAACTTTAGTGGTTCCTAGAAGATATCTAAGAATTTTCTTCACTGCCTTGAGATGTGAATCCTTTATATTGGCTTGATATCTTGCACAGTAGTAGACAATATAGTGTATTTCAGGTCTACTAGTTGTCAAGTATAAAAGTGAACCAATCATTCCCCTATAAAGCTTCTAATCTACATCTTCTCCTTCACAATCCTTTGACAGGACTGTATCTGATCCCATTGGAGTAGACATAGGCTTGCTCTTTTCCATTTCAAACTTCTTCAGAATCTCCTTGGCATACTTGGACTAATTAATGAAAATCCCATTCGGACTCTACTTGATATGTAGACCAAGGAAGAAATTGAGTTCTCCCATCATTGACATCTCAAATTCCTTTTGCATTTGAGTGCTGAATTCTTCACACATCATTTCATCTGTTGCTCCAAAGATGATGTCATCCACAAAGATCTGCACTAGAATAACATCCCCCTTTTTCTTTTTGATGAAGAGGTTTGTGTCTGCTTTACCCCGGATGTAACCCTTGGATATGAGGAAAGAAGTAAGCCTTTCATACTAGGCTCTTGGTGCTTGCTTCAATCCATAGAGGGCCTTCTTCAGTTTGTACACATGATCCGGATGTTTTGAGTCTTCAAATCTAGGTGGTTGCTTGACATAGACCTCTTCCTGGATTACTCCATTTAGAAATGCACTTTTGACATCCATTTGGAACAATGTGAATCCCATGAATGATGCAAAAGCACATAGAATCCAAATTACCTCTAATCTTGCTACTAGTGCAAAGGTTTCTTCAAAGTCAATGCCTTCTTGTTGGTTGTAGCCTTGGGCAACCAATCTTGCCTTATTTCTCACCATAACTCTGGATTCATCTAGTTTGTTCTAGAATACCCATTTGGTGCCAATGATTGATTTTCCTTTTGGAAGTGGCACTAGATCCCAGACATCATTTCTGGTGAATTGATCCAGCTCTTCTCGCATTGCCATCATCCAACTTTCATCTCCTTCTGCATCTTAGAATTTCTTTGGCTCAATGAGAGAGATAAAAGCAGCATGGCTCATCATCTAGTTGAGTTATCCCCTTGTTCTAACTGGATTCTGGACATTATCTAAGATGGCTTCAACTGGATGATCCTATTGGTCCCTCTGAGGGTCTAAATAAGGTCAGAAGGGGATGAATGACCCTTTTTTATGGAATAAACAGACTTTGAAAAGTCTTTATGTAGCGTGTTTGAACATGATCCAGAGGATGGATCCGGATGATATAGTTATGACAATAATAATGAAAGTAAATAAAGAGTTAGATTTTCAAACACAACTATTCTATCCTGGTTTGGCCCCGCCTACTCCAGTCCTCTGAGTTTTCTTCCTCCAAACTTTTCCACTAGTGGATTCCTTTCTAACTGGTAGGACTCAAGCCATACAACTTGTCTCCGGATGGTGCCCCCTTCCGGATGTAGGATATACCACTAGAAATCCCAATTCCTAGCGGAGTCCTTTTGTCTTTAGTAGGATATACCACTTAGATTTCTACCCAAACCTAAGTTGAGTCCTATAGGGAGATTCCACTCAAAGCACCTACTTCAAGCTATATCCCAATCTCACTACTCACCCAAGTAAGAGATCTTTTACAATTTGATTTTCTCAAAGGTTTTGGTTTTGGACTTCCTCAAGTTTATAACTTCACTTGGGAATCCTTACAAACAGATTTTTAAGAGGTTTGATTCTTTGAGGGATTTGTAAACTGATTGCTTTCTAGCGAGTTCTCTTGTATATGCTTTCTTGAAATCAACCAGCACCTTCTCAACTTGTGACGCTTCCCTTTTAAAGGCTTCCATCATAAATATAGCCATTGTGGGTTATAGAGCTGTAATCAAATCTCCACCATTGATTAGGTAATAGGTTGTGCTTTCGGAACCGTTGATCAATCCGTTAGATAGAGATTTTGACCCATTTGAATCCTTGGGATTGAGGCTAAAAAGTTGTCAGTGATCGTTTTCCTTGTATTTTAGTGACTCACTAACTTTTACGCCAGTATCGGTGTGAGTTCCACTTGCCTTTTATTGGTCTAGGTGAAAAAGGTTGTTACCTTTTTCTCTTTCCTATGTCAGTCCTTTGTCCTTTCTCTGAAAAGTGCTAGCTGTCATTTTTTGTCTTGCTTTAGGGAAAGGGATCTTTGACTTGAAGACCATAAGAAATGGAGCGATTTAATACTTGGAAGTATTTCCTTTGTCCAAGTAGTTAAGTCTTCCAGATATCTTCAGACTTATTATCTCCGGATCTGTCTTCTTTTGGATGCATGTATAATCAGTTCTTCCAGATGTTGTTTTGGGCGGTTTAAAGTTTGTTTCCTTTCCAAACTTTAATTGGATGCTTCCGTTTATGCTTAGGTAATTGTCTTCACTTGTCTTAGACTTTAGATGTCTTGGTTTATATATCCGGATGCAGTGACTTAGGTCTTTTCATACTTAGGTGTTTTGTTTACTTCAAACCTGATCTAAATTATTTGTTATTCCGGATCATTATTTCCAACAGATCCCTATGAGTCCGGATCTCTCTTTGCAGGTCTTCATGTTGTACTGAAGCTTGTTCCTCGACTGCCTCAACTCCTTCTTCTTGATTATCCATGAAGTTTATCTCATGATGATTGAGATAAGCTTATGGTTATTCTGAGTTGAGAATGATTCCTTCATCTTTTTCTTTGTACTTCTTGATTTTGAAGGAATTCGGGATCTGCAATTCTTCTTTGTCTCTAGTATTTTCATCTTCTAGAGTTAAATCTTCTATATTGGAACTTCTTTCTCCTACATGGTTAGTCTCATCGAAATCTACATGTATAGACTCTACCACAGTTTGGGTTCGTTTGTTATAGACACTATAAGCTTTGCTATGTGTTGAGTAGCAAGGGAAAATGGCTTTATTAGATTTAGAATCAAACTTTCCTAATTGCTCTCTGTCATTCAGGATGTAGCATTTACATCCAAAGGCTTTGAAGTACCCAATTTTGGGTTTCCTTCCCTTCTAAATTTCATATAGGGTCTTTTTTATGGTCTTTCTTATGAGAGCTCTATTCAATGTAGTGTTTACGGCCTCACCCCAAAAATATTTAGGCAATCTATTCTCATTTAGCATTATTCAAGCCATCTTAACTATTGTTCTATTTTTCCTTTCAACAACCCCATTTTGTTGAGGTGTATGAGGAGCTGAAAAGTTATGCTCAATGCCCTTGGATTCACAAAATTCAGCAAAATGCTTATTTTTGAATTCTCCTCCATTATCACTCATGATGCGTGCATTGCTTATGCCCTTTTCTACTTATATCTGGATGAATATTTTTGAGAAATGGTCAAAGGCTTCATCTTTGCTAGCTAGCAAAGCCACCCAGGTATAGCGAGAATAATCATCCACTATGACCATATTGTATTCTTTTCTACCTAAACTCATTAGTTTAATTGGACCAAAGAGATCAATGTGTAGGAGTACTAGAACTCTCTTAGAGGGTATATAGGAGATGGAAGGGAAGCTTTTTCTATGTTTTTTACCTAATTGACATGCAGTGCATATGTGATCCTTATCAAAAGCTACCTTAGGCGAACCCACAACCAATTCCTTTTTGGCTAATTTGGATAGGAGGTTCATACTTATATGTCCCAACCTCCGGTGCCAAAGCCATGATTCTTATTCCTTAGACACCAAGCATATATTCTTTTTCTCATTTTTAATGTTAATAGAATAGACAGTGTTTACTCCAGGTGCATAAAGAATGAGTTGATTTGACTTACTATCAAAGATTAAGAAGCCTCCGGAATCAAAGGTGACTTTTCTTCCTTTATCACAAATTTATGCTACACTTAGCAAATTGAACTTCAGTCCATCAACTAGTGAGACATCTTCTATCTTTAGTTCAGATCCAATGGTTCCATGTCCAATAATTTGTCCCTTTTGATTGTCTCTAAAACTTACTTTTCCACCTTTCTTCCAGATTAAAGTGATGAAGGCTTTCCCATCACCAGTCATGTGTTGAGCATCCACTATCAATGTACCATTTATGTTGATCTTCTATGGTTCTAAGGCATACCTGCAAATCAGATCAAGTGGGTTTGGGTACCCAATCAGATATGGGTCCTCTCGGGTTATCAACCATTTCAGGCCAAGGATAAACATCATAAAAACCATTTTTAAATCTACACATTTTAGTTATATGGTTATTTGCTCCACAAAACCTGCAGCCTACCACTGGTTTTTTTGCTTAAGCTTCTCTTCAATCTTTTGAAGATCCTTCTTCCCATAATCTCCAGAATATCCTACTTTGGCTAAATATGGAGTTGACTGTTTGGTTTGGATTCGGTAGTTGGCTGGAGGGGCAACTTTTGCTTTATAGTTTTTCTTTTTCTTAATGGGCTGATCATCAAACACTGCTTTAGCCTTTCCCGTTTGAGCAGTTGTGAATCTTTGAGTCTTTTTGTTCGATGGAGCATTTTGCTTTTATGCTTGAGGTTGCTTCTAAACTTTCTTCTCCTCAGGATGTTTCGGATTCTTCTTCTGATTTGGGAATCTTTATTTCCTTGCGGTAGTTGAATTTGCATTTCTTCCCGAAGCTTCCTTCATTAGAGTTAGTTTCCTATCTAGCCCGGTTAGATTTGCACTCAATATTTGAACTTGACTTTTCAGGAAATTTTCTTCAACCATGTCGATGTGCTTAGTGGCCCTGATTAAATTGATATCTTGTGACATGGCATCAGCATCTTGAGCAAGTTCCATCACTTGTCTTTGGAGCGCTTTAATGGCTTTTGTATTCTTTCTCACGTTATTAGTTACAATTCCCAAAGTCTTGGTAAGTCTAATGTTAGGTATATGAGTAGAGTTAGAGTTTACCTTAGTACTTGCTGATTCTGATTCTGATTCATCTTTGATTTGCTCAGTGGTCTACTTTGATGGATTTCTTCTAGATTGCTCAAATTCCAGATCCGTTAGTGCTATAAATGCACAATTCGTAGTTTCCTCTTCCTCTATAGAAGATGAGCTACTACTTTCTTCACTATTGCTCTAGGTGGCCACCATTGCCTTCTTTTTGTATCTCTTTTCCTTTTTCAGCTTATAACATTTGGACCTGAAGTGTCCTTTGTCACCACATTTGAAGTAGGCTGATTCCTTTTCTAGATCTTTCTTGTCTTCTGGAGCTTTCTAGTTTTTATCTCTCCTTGAGGATCCTTCCTTCATTCTTTTGGAATCATATCTTCTGGAGCTTCTTCTTTCTTTCTTCTTTAGGAATTCCCCAAATTGTTTGGCTAACATAGCCATTTGTTCTTTACTACACTAGGATCCCTTTGACTTCTTTTCCAATCCGGAAGAAGCTGATTTGGATGATTCAGCCTTGAGTGCAATGGCTTTCTTCTTCTCTTTTGGTTTCTTGTCTTGTTGGCTAGCCTTGAGTGCAATGGCTTTCTTCTTCTCTTTCAGTTTCTTTTCTTGTTGGCTATATCTCTCCAAGCATAATTATTGAATTAGAAGATTACCAATGAGCTCATCATAAATATAGAAGTTTGAGTCATGAGCCTCCTCAATGGCAGTCTTTTGTTGTCCCATTCCTTGGTGAGACTCCAGAGAACCTTCTTTACCATGTCTACTTCAGAGATCTCCTTTCCAAGCCTCTTCATCTCATTTATTAGATTTGTGTATCTAGTGTTCATGTTACTAATGGATTCTTTGGGCTCCATCTTGAAGGATTCCAGCTTTTATTGTAGGAGGTCGATCTTTGCTTCCTTGACTTTATTGGTGCCTTCATAGGTCACTTCAAGATTCTACCATATCTCTTATGCAGTTTCACATCCAGATATTATGTTGAATTCAGCTGCACTAAAAGCACAATGAAGCATGTTAATAGCATTGCATTTTCACCCAATTTCTTGTAATCATTCTCATCTCATAGATTTGAGGGCTTTTGGGTAGTCAAACCCTCTACTTCATAAGTAGGAATATATGGGTCATCCTTAATGGCCATCCATACTAGCATGCTCTGTGCTTGAACGAAATTCTTCATCTTGTTTTTCCAGAACGTGTAGAGTTCACCGGTGAAGAGTGGAGGACGGGTAATAGACATACCCTCTAGAAGGAGTTGTGAGTTATTAAAACTCATTTTGATTTATGAATCAAAATATAGACCTTTAGCTCGAGATTGTTAGATATCTAGTTATGAGCACTAGCTCTGATACCACTTGTAGGTCCTTGTGAGGGTCTATATAAGGTTAGGGTGGGTGAATGACCCTTTTTGCAGAATTAATAGACTTTTAAAAGTCTTGTGTAGCATGTTTGTTATGTTCCTGATATAATAGATTCGGATGCTACAAATATGAGATAATGTGCAATGAATAAAGAGTTAGAATATCAAACACAGTATTTTATCATGGTTCGGCCCCGCCTACTCCAGTCCCCGGAGTGTCTTTACTTCGAGCTTTTCCACTAGTGGATTCCTTTCCAACTAGCAGGAATCAAGCCTTATAATTTTTCTCTAGAGATTGATTCTCCTTCGGATGTGATATACCACTAGAAGCACTAACTCCTAGCTGAGTCCTCTTAAGCTTGTCTCCGGATGATGACCCCTTCCAGATGTAGGATATACCACCAGAAGCACCAACTTCTAGCTGAGTCCGTTCACTTTAGTAGGATATACCACTTAGATTCTACCCAAACCTAAGTTGAGTCATACAAAGAGATTCCACTTAAAGCACCAACTCTAAGCTAGTTTCCAATCTCAATACTCACCCAAGTATGAGATCTTTACAACTGATTTTCTCTTTGAAAGGGTTTTAAACTCTTCAAGTTTATAATCTTTACTTGAGAGTTCTTTCAAACTAATTTAGAATGATTTGGTTCTTGGAGGGATTATATTACTGATTGCAATAGCTTGAATTCTCTTGTAATAAGTTCTTTAAAATCAACCAGCACCTTCTCAACTTGTGAAACTTCCCCTTTATAGGCTTACTGTTGAGGTTGAATTGAATCTTCACTATTGATTAGGTATGATGTAGCGCATCTAGAGCCATTGATTAATCTATTAGGCACAGATTTTGACCTGTTTGAATCCTTGGGATTGAGGCAAAAAATTGTCAGTGATCGTTTTGTTTGGATTTTAGTGATCCATCAACTTTTATACCGTTTGCTTTGGTGTGAGCTCCACGCGCCACTCTTATTGGTCAATGGAAAAAAGGTTGTTACCTTTTTCTCTCTCCTGTATCAATCCTTTTATCCTTTTTTGCGGTGCGTGCTTGCTATCTTCTTCTAGGGAAAAAGGATCTTTGACTTCAGACAAAAAAGAGAGGGAAAGGTAAATTTGAACTTTTCCCTTTGTCTTGATATTTGAGTCTTCTAGATGTCTTCAGACCAAATATATCTATATGCTTCTTCAATCAGTTCTTCTTTCGGATGCTGCTTTTGAGAGGTTTAAAGTTTGTTTCCTTTCCAAACTTTAACCGGATGCTTCCATTGTGTGCTTAGGTATTTATAGTCTTCAATATATGTCCGGATGGCTTGTCTTGGACTTGGGAGACTAAATGTTTTTGTTTGTATATTTTTGTTTTCAAACTTGATCTGGATCTATTCTTGGATTTGTTCTTCCGGATCATTGTTTCCCAATACTAGTCGAGCTGAATTGGGTGGCGTCTCTATCTTAAGGACGAGATTTTGATCTTGTCTCTTTTAACACACAAATTGGACCTAAATATCAACTTCAACACCACTTAATACATTTTTATCACTCCCTAAACCGAAGAGGATTTTCCCCTAGCGCCCCTCACCGCGTACGCTTTGTTTTAAAAAAGGTTCGCCCGCTTACAGTGAGTCTAGGTTTTGATGCAATTAAATTCTTGTTTCCATGATAACTATGATAATTTTTCTCCTGATTGGTTGAATATTTACTTTTATATGGATTATTTCCTGTTTTTATTCAGTCTAGTCATCACAAGCAAATTTAAAAGAAACCCTTTAATCACATAATTAGGTTTTTAAGAGAATATTATCTCAATATTGTAATTCGTAGATCGATCGCTGCATATTGAGTTCTATTTTATTTCACATTGATTATTTTGGTGATCTCGACGCCCATCAATAACTGTTATTGAGTTCTTTTATTCGTAATGGATGTGACTATTCAAGAGCATCAAGAACAAATATATTCGACGATAATTATCCAATAAATTTTAGGCCTTATTCTTTTTAACTTATAATTCATTCAGTTCAGTACTTATTAGTACTGCATATATATAAATTTACAGTGAAATAAGTACTTATCAGTTCTGTTCAATTCAGTTCAATCTACTTATAAGTTGAAAAGAACATGACCTTAATATATTAACAACCCATTGGTATTAAGGCCCTGTTCTTTACAACTTATAAGTAGCTGTACTGAACTGAACTGAACTGAACTGAACTTATTTCAGTTTAAATTTATATGTATGCAGTACTGAACTGAACTGAATATAAGTTGAAAAGAACAGGCCTAAGTATAACTAATAATTTTTGCAAAAGCAAAAATTAGAAGTAACTAAGGACCAGTTCGGCATTGCTGTTTGAGCTGCTTTCGAAATAAGTTGTTCTCACAAACTTTTAATAGTACTACATATTTTAGCTTTGAACAACACATTTTGATCTTTCATACTAATTAATTAGGAACTGTCTGATTTATTTTTTCCAAAATCAAATCTACAGCTTTAAAAAAAAGTTTGAAAATGGAGCTTTTCAGAAAAGTTGCTGAAAAAAGCCGCAAAAACTCGTAACAAAACTGGCCGTAAAAGATTTGAAAAGATAAATCGCAGCAGAGAAAAGCTCCATTTTTCTAGCTTTTTTTGAAAGCTGTAGATTTGATTTTAGAAAAAATAAATCAGACAATTTCAAATTAATTAGTATGAAAGATCAAAATGTGTTGTTTAAAACTAAAATATGTAGCTCTATTAAAAATTTATAAAAATAATTTATTTTAAAAGCAGCTTAAAAAGCAATGTCAAACTGACCGTAGGTAGAACTATTAGAAGATAAATCGCAGCAGACGAATTTTGGGCAGCAAAATTCAATTTTGTGGCTAGCAAACGTTTGATATATAAACATTTACCTTCTTGGCACCATGATGATAAGCTAATGGTCTTTGCCTTGGACTTCTATGGGGAAAGGGAAATCAATTTATTTACTACAAATCTAACAAGAAATTAGGCAGACCTTCTCTCACTCACATAGCAATTCTATGTGTACTGTTAGAATCTACTTTTCATTTTCATCCCCAGATCTCCCAAATTTCGCTTATCAAACCCAGATTTTCTCTTGATTTTTCATCCGATGATTCTAGCACCTTCATGAATCTCGTCGCCTTAATGGACCACATCTACCACCACCTACACCGTCGCCGTCCATCTTACGATGCCTGAACTGCGTACCCGACCTCGCAGAAATCGGGCATCTAGCGAGCTTAACCCCACTCAAAATCCGATTAAACTCACATCGCCGAGGAAAACTGCTCGGAGTAAGAGGATAAACAACGCCATCGGTGTCGATGATAAAATTAACACCGTGCACCCTGAAACGACACCGTTAAAGGAGATTTCTAGGGGATTGAAAGAAGAGGCTGCGGAGAAGAACGATGGATGAGTACGATAGCCGCGATCGCAGTGGCGACAAGGGCCCGGGAGCTGAGGATGAGGGAAGCACTGCTCCGCTTCCTGAGAAGGTCTGCTTTTTATTTATTTTCACTATTTTTGTTTGCATTTTCATTTTTTATGTTTCCTGTTTGGGTGATGAGAAAAAAAGAAGGGTCAGTAAAGATCTATTAGTTATGCGGTGGAAATGTGTTTAAAGCTTGGGAAAGAACAGAATTTTGTTTGGATTGATACATTTTTTGTTGTCTAGATAAACTCTCTACATATTCCTGTTTTGTAAAATTAAATTAGGTGTGATTGTGGAAGTGCCATTATTTGTAAAAGCATTGCTTAAATTGGTATTGGTTATTATCTACAGGTCCAGGTTGGTGGTTCTCCAATGTACAGAATAGATAGGAAATTGGGTAAAGGAGGTTTTGGACAGGTTTATGTTGGTCGTCGTGTTACTCATACAAATGAAAGAACTGGTGCTGGAGCTTTAGAGGTTTGTTCTTATCTATGCTATGGCCAGTGCATGCTGATTGATGTAGATTTTGCATTTGGTAACTGACCTATGCTATGTAATATATAGGTAGCACTAAAATTTGAGCACAGAAATAGCAAAGGATGCAATTATGGGCCACCTTATGAGTGGCAGGTTTACGCGTGAGTTCCCTAACATCTTTTCCATCCTTTTAGTAGTTTCTGTATGGGGCTGTGGCATTTATATGTACTAGTTATTTATTGAAGATAATAGATTTATACTGTGGGTGTCTGTACAGTGCGCTTGGAGGTAGTCATGGTGTGCCACGTGTTCATTACAAGGGTCGACAAGGTGACTACTATATCATGGTATGTCTTGATAGATTTGGTAGCTTACTTAGGTCTTATATTTATTTGCCAAGTAATAGCCTTTGAACTAAGACCTACAATATTAATTCAGGTCATGGATATGCTCGGACCAAGTTTGTGGGATGTGTGGAATAACAATTCTCATACGTGAGTTCCTTTGGAAGTAGACATTTGACTAATTATTTGATTTTTGGATTTATTTTGTTGAATTGATATGCAAGTTCTAATATTTAGCGACATTTGTTATTAACTCTTTGCCTTTGAATTCCAGGATGTCAATTGAAATGGTTGCATGTATTGCCATCGAAGCAATCTCTATCCTTGAGAAGATGCATTCTAGAGGGTGATTCTTTATTTATTTTAACATCAATTCTGTTGCTTATTTAAGAAAATGATATGACATTGTCTTAGTACAGTGTTTTCTCATATAAAATTTCCAATATGCTACTTGTAAATGTTTAGATTGCTGATCGATTGTTCTTTAATTGACATGTGCACTCGTTGCCCATTTTGAACCTAATATCCTACATTAATTCATGATAGGGTGGCCTGTAGTTTGACTTATTGTAATCACGTTATCTCCCTCTCATTGTAGAATGATTTGGTGTGTAATATGTTTCTGATAATCTGGCAGATATGTGCACGGCGATGTAAAACCTGAGAACTTTTTGCTTGGTCCACCTAGAAGTCCTGAAGAGAAAAAACTGTTTCTTGTTGACCTTGGATTAGGTAACTTGTTTTGTCTTCTCCCTTATGGAACAATTTTGAGATGATTATAAATGTTAAATTTTGTTTTGCCCGTTTGAATCTGCAGCAACCAAGTGGCGAGATGCTTCAACTGGCCTGCATGTTGAATATGATCAACGTCCAGATGTTTTCAGGTAAAAGTAATACTGTGGTTCATTTGAGCCACAAGTCAGCTTGATAGTTGTGGGAGATGAAATTATCCGTTTTTCTGAATTTTGACTTAATTTTTGTTGTAAAATCTTTTCGTTGCAGAGGAACAGTTCGGTATGCCAGTGTGCATGCTCATCTTGGTAGAACTGGCAGTAGAAGAGATGACTTAGAGTCTCTTGCATACACACTCATTTTCCTTCTTCGTGGTCGATTGCCATGGCAAGGATACCAGGTTGAAATTTTTTTGCAGTTGATTTATCTATTCTTATTGCAACTTGAACTGATCCTGACTTTTGCATGTTCTGTAGGGGGAAAACAAAGGGTTCTTAGTTTGCAAGAAGAAGATGGCCACTTCTCCAGAGACACTGTGTTGCTTCTGCCCTCAGCCTTTCCGACAGTTTGTTGAGTATGTGGTTAACTTGAAGTTCGATGAGGAACCTAATTATGCCAAATATATTTCTCTTTTCGATGGGATTGTTGGTCCCAATCCAGATATTAGGCCAATAAACACTGATGGTGCTCAGAAGGTATTTTTGGTTTTTGCATCTAGATATTATTGTTGACTGATTGGTATTTTGCATGTTTTATTTTCTGTATTATTTTAACATGAATTTCTTTTAAATTGAAGCTTATATATCAGGTTGGACATAAGCGAGGGCGATTAACAATTGAGGAGGAAGAAGATGAACAACCGAAGAAAAAGGTTAGGATGGGGATGCCTGCAACACAGTGGATCAGTGTTTACAATGCTCGTCGGCCAATGAAGCAGAGGTATGCATTTTGGAATTGTACATTGAACTTAATATTGCACAATGACAGAATTCTGATACCTTCTTGTTGTAGATACCACTATAATGTGGCAGATATGAGGCTTTCACAACATATAGAGAAAGGAAATGAGGACGGGTTATTTATCAGCTGCGTGGCTTCGTGCTCAAACTTATGGGCCCTAATTATGGATGCTGGCACTGGCTTTACTGCTCAAACTTATGAGCTTTCACCTTACTTTCTTCACAAGGTTGGTCCGATCCAACATGCTAGTTATATTTTGGGAGCTTGGTTTTCGAATAAGGCCTAGCATAAGAACTGTTGGAATTAGAGGGTAAATGGTCAATATTCAACCAAGGTTGAATTGCAAAATTGATTATATGCATATTTCAATATTATACCAAACAAATTGGTAGTCTTTTGCAGAAATCAGAAGCGAATTGGAATTTGCTAAATAATAAATTTGGTTATAATTTAAGTCAATTGTTTTCAATATAATTACTTTTACATCACCATCTGGAACTTTTGCTTCAGTTTATCTGAACCATAGTAGTCAGAGGCGCGCCTTAGGCTCCTAGTGCATTAGGCTTAACCCATCGCCCAGGCGCCTTTCAGGTTCATATTCAAAAGGGCACGCTTAGATGCTCCAAGCTCTAGGCACTATGCCTGGCACATAAATTAGGTTTGTAAGGAAAAATTTAGGAATGTAACGATTTAGGTAAGTTTAGAGTTTAAGAAAGAAAAGAAATTAGTGAAATCTAAATTAGGGAAGAAGGATTAGAAAATTGGGGAAGAGAAATCAGAAAAAATATGAAGTAAATAATAGAAATCAGCTATTTAACTACCAATAAGTCTTGAAAATATCTATCTATATGCATAGCGAATTTATGGTGCTTTATACTTATTATTTATAATATATTTTCGTTGAGCCTAGCATTGTTAAGCGCATGCCTTTCGTCTAGGCTTCAGGGACCTGGGTCCTTGCGCGTAGCGCCTGCTAGATTGTACTTCTAGTCTTCTATGCTGCCAATGGTTAACTGTTTCTATTAAAATGAAATGGCTGCTTTCAAGTTGCTCCATCTGTCAATCATACTCTTCCTACCTTGACTAGGTTGTCCATAAATTGACCTGATTATAATATTAGGATAAAGATGCTTTGCGGTAAGAAAGTTTATTGTTAAGACAGGATAGCCTTGCTGGTTCTATTCCCTAGTAATTTGGTCCAGGTAAGATAGCCTCGGTTGTAGCTCTGCATTTTTTTCAAATTGTACTTCGTTAATTTTTGGAAACAACCTCTTTGTAATTACAGAGGTAAGGCTGCGTACACCCGACCCCCCCTTACCCCACTTATGCGGGAGCCTTGAAGGCATTGGGGTAATGTTGTTGTTGTTGTACTTCGTTAATTTGTAACTTATCCGTACTATGTCATCCTTTCGGATTTCGGTATATGATTCTTTTACACTTGTATGTTAGTCAATGAGTAATCTTGCTTGTAATTTCTATGCGTTTGAAGGAATGGATAATGGATCAGTGGGAGAAGAACTACTACATCAGTGCCATTGCTGGGGCTAATAATGGTAGCTCATTGGTTGTGATGTCGAAGGGTGAGTCTTAGATATTCTTAGCTAACCATTGATGTTAGTGTGCACTTTTCCAATGCTTGACTCACTTTACTTTCAGGGACCCAATATTTACAGCAGTCATATAAAGTCAGTGATTCATTCCCTTTCAAGTGGATCAATAAGAAATGGAGAGAGGGTTTTTATGTTACTGCTATGGCTACTGCTGGATCTAGATGGGCAATTGTTATGTCTCGTGGTGCTGGTTTTTCTGATCAGGTCTGATTGACTCTTTAAACCCTCCATATTCTTATGCTTTTGTTCTAATCCAAGATAAGTTATTTAAACTTTTTTTTTCCTCCTAAATTTCAGGTCGTGGAATTGGATTTTCTATATCCTAGTGAAGGAATTCATAGGAGGTGGGATAATGGTTACCGCATTACTTCAACAGCAGCAACATGGGACCAGGCTGCACTTGTTCTCAGTATTCCCCGAAGAAAACCAACAGATGAAACTCAAGAAACTCTTCGAACTTCTGCATTTCCTAGTACACATGTCAAGGTTTGTCTTGCAATTGCTCATCTTGTTCCTTTTTATGCTATGTATTTTCAATTTTATTTTTCTGTATTAATATGGAGTATGATTTTCCACATTGGGTCACTATTGCAGGAGAAATGGGCAAAAAATCTTTATATTGCATCTGTTTGCTATGGTCGCACTGTTTCCTGAACAAGTGATGTTAGATTCCACTGATGTCATCAACTCATCATGACTGTGCCTTTGTACTTTGCCTAGAAGATAATTCTCATAACTAACTGGCCCTTTTTTTGGAAGGGATCATATTCTTGAGCCAAAATGAAGCACAACAGCATTTGAGAGTTATGTATGGAATAATTTATTTATAGCCACATCACAAAGCTTCTATTACAGATACCTGCCCACTATCTTTCAATTGCATTGCCTGCTTATGAGCCAAGCCTTAGACCTGATGTCCATTAGGATGAGCAGTTACCCTTTTGCTAATGAACTTCTGTATAGTTATGGACTTTGGTCTCTTGGTTTGAAGGCATGTGCACAAATATTTTTCCGATTATGTTGAGCTAGAGTTTGCTATCATTATTTAGCAGTAGGATTTAGATGCACTTAGTTTTTGAGTCTACTTATCTTTGGCTCTAGATGTGCTTAGTTTTTGAGTCTGTACTTATCTTTACCCATGTACCATTGGGATGTCTTAGTTGGACCTAAAAGACTAGAGAATGTATTTATTAGTTATTCTGTATACTTCAGAGTAACAGTATGTAATTTATTTCTGTGCTAGATGAATATATTTATGTCTTGTGTGCCTTGTTGACATTTGATTTCATCATGCTTCTTTGACTCTGGGTTGATGCAAAAGTTTTGATCAACATTAACATATTTTCAACACAGGTTATATTTAGTTAAGATGCTTGTTTACTTGAAATTGTTGGAAAGAACATGTATAATTTGAATTCGTTACTATGTGCGGAGAACATTTTTCAGCTTATTATTTCAATTTGGTACTTGTATATATGCAATTAATGGTACTATTGTCTCCCGAGGGAGAGCAATTATATGATGCTGCTGGTGGTAAAGTGTAGTGGGGTGAAATAAGAACTGTTGGTTTCTGATTGGCCTTTAGCGCTTATGATTTTTTTATCATTTTCTTTGTGGATAATAGCCTTATTTATCTTTTTTATATTGCTTGCTAATGCTAGCATATTTGGAATAGCATGAGATAGGATAACAGATTAAATATTACCGTTTAGTGGTCAAGATCTTTGAGGTAGAGACATGAAGACTTACTCGCTCATAAATTTTGTAATGACTGGTAATTAAGAGGACATGTCGTTTGTTTGGCAAGTCCTCAAATGTCCTGCAGAATAATGGTATATCATTGTGTTTTTTTTTTCATTTTGCTTCTTGCTGCTAATTACTAGTGCACTGGAGTTTGTGTATTTTCAGGAACATCTCAATATGCTATATGGATATCTGCTTACGACTGGTAAAGCTTACAATTTCCTGTGCGAATTTTTTATTTGACCGATCAAATTGTGGTCTAATGCATGTAACTATTTTTATCAATTTGCACAAAGTGAAAGGATTAATATTCGTGTTAGTTTTGGATCTTGTATGCCATTTAATTGCTTAGTGTGATTGGCATATTGGAACTTGCTTTGTGTTAGGACTATAATTGTTACAGAGAAATATGGTAGAAGATGAAGAGAATTGTTAGTTTGGTGTCTTCGTTCTGTTGAAATAAACTTTTTCTTTGTGAAGTATGGGTTATTTTCTCTTGCATCTTAAACATTTTGCTTTGTCTAGAATTAATTTTCCTTCCTGATTTTTGTGAGTCACGTGGACATTAGAAAACAAAGAAAACGAAACTAACAAAACTTTGTTAGCATATTGTACTTGTATTATAACATTCTGCCCAGGTACATATATTTATCATGTTCAATGCTAAAGTTTTTCAGACTTCAATTTATGGCAAATTGTTTACGTTGGCCAATCCAAATAGTGTGATATTCTGAAATTGTTTTAGTACAAGTAATTTTTATTGTTCCTTGACTCTTGCCTCAATTAAGTTGAACTATCGTATTCTTTTATTTCATTTGAGATGTTCAGAATTTGACAGAGGTTAAGTGATGCATCAATACATGCACACTTCACATTCATGCTTTGAATTCTGCGTTGGTTCAATTTTGGACATAACAAACTTGATCGTTTAAATTTTCAGTTGGGAAGCTGGTGCAAAACCAATGATGGTCCCTGGCTCCATGGTGGTACAATAATGTGCATCAATCAACTGACTTCAAGAAAATAGGAAGCTATCCTCGGTATGCAAGTATGTCGCATTTTGTGAACTCATGGATCATTAGTTCGTAGTTCAGCAAAATGTTCAAGTATTAAGTTCCCTGATTTCATGATCAGGACATGCATGTTTTTTATTTTATGTTTAAAGTAAACCAACTTTTTTAGGACTTGACTGGGTCCTTATTGGTTCTACATTCTTCTGACTTGTTTCTTAATGCTGCACCCATAGTTGTTACGGGCGCAAGGTGCAATGGGGTCCTGTGCGCCTAAGTGACATGAGGTGCAAATGAGCTATAATATTTTTAAAATAGAACTAGAACTCTAATATTAAACTCGGTAATATAAAGCAGGTATGTCTGAAAAATAAGCTAAATTTAAACTTAAAGCAAAAGTATTAAAGTCGATTAACTTGAGATTTTCTGTTTTTACTTGTTTTAGTGTGTCACTATAACTTTGTTTTATTGTTTTGTACTTCACTAGTATTGTTGGACTTGAATGATTTAAATGAATAGAAATGAGGGGACCCTAGAAAAAATTGTACAGCATTTTACATTTTAATTAAATTGAATCCACCGCCTTAGCCTAGTGGTTGAGTACTGTAACTGTGATCCTACAGGTCACAGGTTCGAGTCAACATTCAGTTGGGGTGGGAAAGGTTTTTCTTTGTTACTATTGTAAGCCCTGTGAGGCAAATTTTTTGTGGCAAAGGTTTTGCCTAGTGGTTGAGCCTGAAGTTGTGATCCTATAGGTCACAGGTTCGAGTCCACGTACGGGTGGGGTGGGGTTTTTCTCTGTTATTATTGTAAGCTCAATGAAGCAGATTATTTTAAAACAAAAATTAAACTGAATCCACCAAAAACAAAAAATGCATGATAAAAACAGCCTACACTTGGCCGGGCACGCCTAGGCCCTAGAGGCGCTCGCCCGAGTGGCTGTGTCTCGCCTGAGTCTTCTGAGGCGCTGGGTTGTGAGCCTCACTCAAGTGTCTGGAGCCTGAGGCGTGCCCGAAACAACTATGGCTGCACCATTATGTAATAGTGTTGGACATTGCATTTCTGAAATACCTCATTAGTTGATCGTTGTCTGTTAAGGCTACATACCCCGGGAAGTGGGGAAAGGGGAAGGATAAGGATGTCAAAATAAAATAATACCCTTCCCTATTGGTGACTCTGCAGCACCTATAACTGGTTGCCTAAACTATATTTGGGATTGATGTTATTTTTGGTGTAAGGCTGTCGGTAAGTAGTGATGTTATACATCTGCATACCTCTTATTACACGGGGGAAATTTTTTATCTCCCATCCCAATCCATTCATTGATGGATAGGTTATAGATCCTTTTTTTTTCAGAATGGTTGATAAGTTTATTAGTGATGGTCACTTGATTGGAAAGCCCTCATTTTGGGAAAATATGATTCAATTGAATTTATTTTATCAGATTTTGTGGTTTGGAATCAGAAGGCATTGAAAAAAATCAGTTCTTCCAAAAACTGAAATCTCTTGACATAGCCTTTCATATTTTTTTTTAACCATCATACCCCTGCTTATCCCTCTTACATAGTTTTTTGTATATAAAAAAAAGGGAAAAACACATAAATGTTATGTTTTGATTTATTAATCTAAACTCCTACCTACTAAATTAATTCTTAATTGCATTTTTACCTTTTTTTACAATTTCTAAATTTTCTTTTCTTATTTTTATTTCTCTCAAACCGTTAATTTTTTCAACATACTGCTTTAGAGTTTTTTGTTCGTTTTTTTTCTCTTCGAAACTAGATTCATGATGACATACTTTTTCAAACTTTTTTAGGGTAATTATTTTGAACAAGTTATCTTCTAGTTATGTTATAGTTATCAGTGTATTTATAGTTATTTTATAATTTTCTTGTAGTTTTCTTCTATTGCATTTTGTAGTTATATGAGACATACTATAAGTAAAAAATAACAAAAATAAAGTAAAAATATAATAGAATTACATTAGTTTGATAAAACTATAAGATAGCTACAAGTTAACTATAATGTGCGATATTGGATAGTTAGGATATAACTATAAGACAACTTATTTCAATTACATACTGGAAAAAAAAGTTCAAAAAAGGATTTGGATTCTCTAAAGTTGTAAAATGATAAGGTTGTACATTTCAGTCAATTTTAACCATCCATTGAATTTTAATGGTTGAGATTGAGTTTTAGTGATTTGTGGGGTCCGTAATTTAATTAAATCTGAGCCATTAAAACTCAATGGATGATTGAGATTGACTGAAATGTATAACTTTACCATTTTACAACTTTAGAGAATCCAAATCCTTCAAAAAAAAGTATATCATTGTGGATCTAGTTTTGAAGAGTAAAAAAAGACGAATAGAAGACTACAAATAAAATGAAGTGAGAAAGGGTAGAATGTAACATTAATTTAAAAAACTTATAAAGTTAGTTTTAATATAATATTATTTGGAATGTAATTTAGTAATCAGTTTTGCAAAAATTGATATTTGCGTATATTTGAAAATAATTTAGTAATAATAAAATGTAGTATATTTCATTTTAAATTTTATACACTTGGTAAATTTTTTGTTGACATTGTTGATGATTGTTTATTGACTAACTTTTTATTTGGAGAACCGGAAATGATAATACAAGGAAAAAATTGGAAAAAATTTATTAATAAACAATTGAATTATTCCAAGTAAAAGAAGTTCCTTACAAAAGGATTGAATCGAAAAATGAATTTCGCTGAATTCCTTACTGTGGATTCAGTTCTTTTCTTTTTTCTTTTCTCCAGTAATTGTTTCCTAACCCAGTGTTAATCAGAAAACCAGATCAAAGGTTTGTATCTTGCAATGCCCCATATTTAGATGATCTAGCTTTAAATTCCCATTCAGATAAATCAGGGACTTTAAATTCTTCATTAGTGATGTTTGTAGGGCAGAGCATAAGTTGGTGGGGTTCAAAAACCGAATCGAATCGAAAATCATTAAGGGAGAAAATATAAATTAAACCAAATTATTTCGGTTTGGTTTGATTTGGTTTGGTTTTAAACCGAAATAGTATTAATAACAAAACAGAAGCTATAATATGTCTGCAATAATGTGTAAAAGTAAAAGCTATGATTCAAATCTGTTCATATCCCTCCATTTATTATTTGACATGTAATATGTTAGTAGGAGAGATAAATTAAAAAAATAAAATAATAATAAAAACAGATACGTGTTAATATTTGAGTGAGAGACATGGAATGGGACACCAATTTGGGGATATCTGATTTCAATCCAAAAGCCATATAATATAAAAATAATCTATATTAACGACAGTAAATGCCATTGACGTATTAAACAATAAAATATGCACCATGGCCTATATGAGCAAAATTTATGCAGTCAAAACAAAAACCAGATATATGGAATTGCATAAAGCTACTTGATCCAGAATTCATACAATGTATATTCATACTGTCCAAAATATTTAGTCTTCAAAGTTCAAACAACAAACTACAATTGTCGTAAACTTCACTAAACGAGTTTTATTATTTGTATGTATGTATGTACGGTTCTTCTTCGTGGCAAAAGTTTGGTCTAGTGGTTGAGCCACGAAGTTGTGATCCTAGAGGTCGCAGGTTCGAATCCACACTCGGGCGGGTGGGATAAGGTTTTCCTTTATTATTATTGTAAGTCCATATGGGGTAAATTTTTTTAAAAAAATGTACAGTTCTTATTTCGATTTTACCCTAAAACCGAAAATCGAACCAAACCGAAACCGGATAACTGAAATTTCATAAATCAAACCCGAACTAAATATATTTGGTTCGGTTTGATTGGGTTCGATTTTTCAGTTTGGTTCAATTTTTGGTTATTTTTCTCTGCGCTTGTTTTTTTAGTATTTAATACCCTTCACGTTCGATGTATGATACGAAACCACTATTTATATTATAATAATATATAGTGATTATGTGTCATACATCCAACGGAGAGGGTAATAAATACCCGGACCCATGTAAAATTTTCCCATTGCTGTATTTGGTATTAATTAATTAAAATATGAATTTTATAAATATTGGTTTAATCCTAGCCATAGAATAAGAATGAACGGCCTGGATCATACTTGGAATCCTTATTTATACAACGATTCAGGCTTAATTGTAATTTTCTATATCTCGTCAAATCCCATACAAAAAAAAGAAAGCATGAGTTATTAATTATAACAAGAAAGAAGCCGAACAAGAACTAGAATACATTTGTTGTTGTTGCTGCAGCGAAGATTATTGTGAACGCAGCAATTGATTTGCATTGAAAGTAACAGTATTCTTACAGCAGCAGCAACAACAAATGATTTCTTGTTACTTGGGTTTCTTGGAAATATAGCATAAGTGATAATGGAAATATGTGCATTATCAACTTTAGGCTTAATTATAATATAAAAAAGCTATAATTTGAATAATATGAAATTAGTCAGTGCATTCTACGCTTCGAGAGCTTTCCAACGATATATTATACGCCTAAAACGAATTAACAGTGAATGAGAAATTGTAGTTTAAAGTTTGGACATCTGTCAAATTTAGACGCGCTAAATCGGTGATTCGATACTGAAAAAATATTGCCATATAATATTTTCTTCCACCAGATTTTTATTTGAGATTAATGAGTTTTTAATCTCTTAATCAATATATTTTCTCATAACATCCATGGTTAATGACCATAAAGGTATGGTTACAAATGTTAATGACCATAAAGGTATGGTTACAAATGTTAATGACCATAAAGGTGTGGTTACAAAAGTTAATGCCATTGAAATCCCATTAAGCAATGTTAATGCTCTTTGTCCCATAAATACCCTATTCTCGTAGCCTTCTTCTTACACAACGTTTCCTTCACTCTTTTACTCTTGAAAAAATCCAGCTGGTATTTGTGTTTGTTTACTTTGTGATTTATTTTCTGTTTTCATACTAAAAATATCTCTCAAAGTTTTCATTCCTTTTACAAGAAGGCTACTTAGATTTAGGTTCTTGTGAATTGCTCTTCACACGGTTAGAGTCGACTAACGATTGTGCTTGTATTCTGGGAGACAAATTCACCGGTAGAGAGCGAATAATTGTCTTAAGGAAACTGAGTTTCAGGTCTCTGCAATAAGCTTATTCTTCGGTAAAAGGTTTACGTATTATTCTATATAATTGTTGCTTTTCTAAATCTTCGAGAATCATATTGTAATTTGTACTTATTCTTAATGAAATATAGTATTGTTTATATTATTCAATACCGCTACTATCAAGTTTCTAACAATCTTAAGACAATTATGTCTATAATTTTTTTAAGTTATGTGCAGTTACTCTGATTTCTTGAAGACCGTTTTTAGAACAACACGTTGTTCATATAAAAACAGTAAATTATTTTTCATAAAATTTTTTTCTCTTTCTTCTCTCTCTTGGTTTTTCTCGTTTACAAGTATCTAACTTACTCTGTAGTATTTCAGATTGTTGATTGAGAAAATTATGAACATTATTTTACCGATTGAAGGTAAAGGTTCTAAAACGGTTCCAGACCAGAATAGCTAAAATAGACAAATTGGTCCTATTGGTGCCGGACCTAATGGAAATGAACTTTTGAGTTTAACAATTGCTATGGCTAATGATTATGAGGTTGCTTTGGGATTGTATCTTATTTCAACTCTAAAAGATCAGAGAAATTTGGTGGTTCAAATTTCAAAGTTTGGCAACATAAATTTTTTTTCTATTTTACTAGAATCGAACACCATAATATATTGAAAGATGAACCTCACGTTGGAATGATTAACCATTCTTTTCAATTATTTATGGATTGTTGGAATCATATAGTTTTTCTTTGCAAAAATTATATATTGAATGACTTAGTCAGTGACTTATGTGAGGTGTGTACTATTAAAAGTATTGCAAAAGAATTGTGGAATTCCTTAAATAGAAAATTTTCTATTGCTTATCAAGTTTTAGCGAAAGCTAACGTGGTGGAGGTTATTAGAGACTCCAAAAAGGGCAAACAACATGTTAAACGTAAGTTTAAAATTGGACAAAACGGAAGCATATTCAAGAGACAAATGTTAAATGAAAAATGCTTAAATTGCAAAAAGATGAGACAAAAATCATTTGTTTGCAAATTGACAAAAATGGTCAATTACATTGAGGTAAACGTTATGAAAAAAATTACAAAAGATGTATATGACATCAATGTATGTGTAATTTCTGAGGTCAATTGGTGGCTTGACACTGGTGCTACTCATCACGTGTGTTGTGACAAAGAGTCTTTTGCTGGATTGACTTTTATTGAAAATTGGGAGAAACTCTTTTATGGGCAATTCTGCTACTTCTAAAGTTAAGGACATGGAACGGTGATTCTGAAAATGACTTTCGGCAAAGAAGTAAAACTGCAAAATATCTTGTATGTACCTGACATGAAGAATAATCTGGTTTCTGGGAGCCTATTGTGTGCATACGGCTTCAAGATGGTATTTGAATCTCAGAAATTTATTTTGTCTTAGGGAGACATGTATGTGGGAAAGGGATACGAATGTAACGGTATGTTTAAATTTTATTGTATCACTTGTAAGCAAAATTCTATTAATGAGGATAATGTTGTTGCTTATATGACTGAGTCTTCTAATTTATGGCATAGTATACTTGGACACGTTAATTTTGATACGTTACGGCGTTTAATTAACTTGAATCATATACCCACATTTCATATCGATAAATCACATAAATGTGAGACGTGTGCTGAGACAAAATTGACAAGATCGTCATTTCAATCCATTGAAAGAAATTTAGAATTACTCGATCTAATACATACCGATATTTGTGACTTGAAATACGTTCAATTAAGGGGAGGAAATAAATATTTTATTACCTTTATAGATGATAGCAAAAAATATTGTTATATATATTTGCTAAATAGCAAAGATGAGGCTTTGGAGAAATTTATACTCTATAAGCAAAAAGTAAAAAATCAACTTAATAAGAAAATTAAGAAGGTAAGAAGTGATCTTGGTGGTGAATATGTTGCACCGTTTGGCGAGTTTTGCTCCTAAAATAGAATTATTCATGAAGTAACACCACCATATTCTCCTCAATCAAAAGGGGTAGCCGAACAAAAAATCGTACTCTAAAAGAGATGATGAATACAATGTTAACCAGTTCTGGTTTACCACAAAACTTGTTGGGTGACGCTGTTTTGTCAGTAAATTATCTTTTAAATAAGATACCACGTAAGAAATAAGACAAAACCCCTTATGAATTATGGAAGGGTAGAAAGCCTTCTTATAATTACTTGAAAGTGTGAGGGTGTCTTGTAAAGGTAATTGCATCATTACATGAACGTATGAAATTAGGTCCAAAAATGGTAGATTAAATTTTCATTGGTTATGCTAGTAATAGCAAAGCATATCGGTTTCTTATGCATGAATCTAAAAACCCGGATATACACAACAACACTTTGATTTAGTCAAAGGATTCTTCATTTTTTGAAGACGTGTTTCCATGTAAGGAAAAAGGCGAAGGGTCGGGAACTAAAAGGTCTTGTGAACTTATTGTAAGTGACAGTCAAGTTGATCAACAAGATGTTGATAACAATGATAACCTTCAATCAATATTTGAAGAAGATGATCAAAATTCTCAAGAAGAGAATAAATTGAATCATGAGGTGGAACCTAGAAGAAGTAAAAGGACAAGGGTTGAAAAATTATTTGGTCCGAATTTTCGTATATGGTTGAAGCAGAACCTCAAACATATAAAGAAGCTACGGGTGAAATTGATTCCATCTTGCAAAATTATACATGGGAATTAGTGGACCTTCCTCCCGGAACTAAGCCACTAAGTTGTAAATGGATTTTCAAATGTAAGCTAAAAGCTGATGGAACAATTGATGAGTATAAGGCTCGTTTAGTCATAAGAGGTTATAGACAAAAAGAAGGCCTTGATTACTTTGATACGTATTCTCCAGTGTCGAGAATAACATCCATTAGGATGATACTTGCAATTGCCGCTTTGCGGAATCTTAAAATACATCAAATGGATGTGAAAACTGCTTTTCTAAAAGGAGATCTTGAAGAAGAAATTTACATGGAACAACCCGAGGGTTATGTAACTTCAGGTCAAGAAAGAAAGTATGCAAACTGGTGAAGTCTTTATATGGTTTAAAGCAAGCACCAAAACAATGGCATAAGAAATTTGATGATGCCATGGTGGCAACTGGCTATCGTATAAATGAGTGTGACAAATGTATATATGTCAAAACTACAAATGAAGGATATATCATTCTATGTTTGTATGTTGATGACATACTCATTGTTGGAAGCAATGAGAGAATGGTAAAAAGTACCAAGAATATGTTAAATTCTAAATTTGACATGAAAGATACGGGACTAGCTGATGTAATTTTAGGCATCAAAGTTCAATTTTCACCTAACGGTCTCATACTGACGCAGTCACACTATGTGAACAAGATACTTGACAAGTTTAACAAAGGTGATATCAATTGGTATAGCCAAAGCACCGTTAGAAGTTAGTCTACATTTGTCTAAAAACAAAGGTGAATGAATATACCAAGTGGAATATGCAAGGGTTATAGGCAGTCTGATATACCTTACTAGTTGTACAAGGCCTGATATTGCTTATACTATAAGTAGTTTAAGTAGATTTACGAGTAATCCAGGTAAAAGCCATTGGAACGCGATTGTAAGAATACTAAGGTATTTGTGATATACTCGTACTTATGAATTGCACTATACAAGAGAACCTACTGTACTAGAAGCATATTCTGATGCTAGTTGGATATCTGACATCAAGAACTCTAAAGGTACAAGTGGGTACGTGTTCACTCTAGGCGGAGGAGCGATGTCTTGGAAATCCTCAAGGTAAACGATTATAACGCGTTCCGCAATAGAAGCTGAGTTTGTAGCCTTGGATAAAATGGGAGAAGAACCTGAATGGCTACGTAACTTCTTAGAGGATATTCCAGAATGGCCTTAGCCTGTACCCATAATTTGTGTACATTACGATAATCAAGCAGCGATCAAAAGAGCACAAAACATTATGTATAATGGTAAGTCGAGACACATGCGTCATCGACATAATACCGTTAGACAACTGATCTCAATGTCAGTTATCTCTATTGATTTTGTAGGATCAAAGGATAACATTGCGGATCTGCTAACCAATGGGTTAAATTGAGATCAAGTTGAAAAGACATCTAAAGGAATGAGACTAAAGCCTATGAATATTTAAGGCGCTATGTGAAGGAAAACCCAACCATGTTTGACTGGAGATCCCAAGATCTTGGTTCAATGGGACAACCTAATTAAATAGACCTTGTGTGGTCATTGTGGGGGTAACCCTATGTCCATTCCTATGATGTAAACAGTGACAATACGAGTTAAGGTAAAGCTACATGCTTTTAATGATCCTTTGTGCATCAACGGTTGAGCAAAAGAGATCACCTATGTGAGAGTAAAGTGGGATCGCTTCAAAGGATACTATTGGGGTGTAGTAATCTAGAACTCTTGCAGAACTAGGAGATGTTCATGACCATAATGAACACAACCATGAGAACCAAAAAACCGTGATGTGTTGATATTTGTGTGGGGTATATCATCGTTTACACAAACGACAGAATAGTTTAAGGACATCGCGTCTACTAGTCAGCCAGTAAAATAAATATACTTTCACAAGGGAAGGTTCAAAGGTAGCCTACCTATCCTATGCAAATATTGGCCGAAGAACATTTTCACCCTTCGAATTTTGGAAAATGTTTGTATCGTTTTCAATTTTCATTCATGTAGGGGATTGTTGGAAATATGGCATAAATGATAATGATGTGCAATATCAACTTTAGGCTTAATTATAATATGGAAAAGCTATGATTTGAATAATATGAAATAAGTCATTATATTCTACGCTTTGAGAGCTTTGCAACGATATATTATACGCCTAAAACGGATTAACGGTGAATGAGAAATTGTAGTTTAAATTTTGGACATCTGTCAAATTTAGACGCGCTAAATCGGTGATTCGGTACTGAAAAAATATTGCATGTAATATTTTTTTCCACCGGATTTTTATTTGAGATTAATGGGTTTTTAATCTCTTAATCAATATATTTTCTCGTAACATCTACGGTTAATGACCATAAAGGTATGATTACAAATGTCAATGACCATAGAGGTGTGGTTACAAAGGTTAATGCCCTTTAATCCCCATTAAGCCATGTTAATGCCATTTGTCCTATAAATACCCTATTCTTGTAGCCTTCTTCTTACACAACGTTTCCTTCACTCTTTTACTCTTGAAAAAATCCAACTGGTATTTGTGCTTGTTTACTTTGTGATTTATTTTCTGTTTTCATACAAAAATATCTCTCAAAGTTTTCATTCCTTTTACAAGAAGACTACTTAGATTTAGGTTCTTGTGAATTACTCTTCACACGTTTAGAGTTCGACTAACGATTGTGGTTGTATCCTGGAAGACAAATTCACCGATAACGGGGTAAATAATTGTCTTAAGAAAATTAAGTTTCAGGCCTCTACAATAAGCTTCTTCTTCAATAAAAAGTTTAAATATTATTCTATTATAATTGTTTCTTTTCTAAATATTTGAAAATTATATTGTAATTTGCACACTATCATTATCAACATTCAATTCAACTGGATTCTTTCCATTAGAATCTAGTAGATTCTTTATTCTTCTCAAAATCTTTCACATGTTCTTTATCAAATTTAGGTGGTATTTTGTGTTTTATCTTCTTGTTCCTGCTTTCTTGCTGTGAATATGCAAATCTTTAAATTTTTTCGAATAGAATTAATGTTATTGACAAATCTTTGTTTCTTTTCCTACTTATATGAACTCCACAATTTTCTTGTTGTTACTCTCTTTTCAATTGTTAGTTTTTTATTCTCTTAGTTTGTTGATTTTTTTTTGGGCAAACTTAAAAAAAGTACGTTGTGATTTCTCATTTGTAAAATAGGGCCTGATTTTTTTTAAAAAATGGGGTCTGCGATTTCAAAAAATTGGCAAAAAGAAGATAAAAATATTTTTTTTTCAGATGTTACATATAATATTTCAATCAATGCAATATTCTCATAATTTAAACTTATTATTTAAAAATTATACGTCACAATTTGAGTAAGTTTTGGAGATTTTTTCCATTTTTTCAAATTTATCATCATATTTTGATTAAAAAAATATTTATACTATTCAAAATATTTTGAAAATTATCACTAATATTGTACTTTTATTAACAAATCCATAAAATTTCGAATAAAACGAATAAGATTACCTATTGTCGTGACATAATTCAATATAGAAAATCCTCTTTTTGCCAATTTTGTGAAACCACGGATCCCATTTTGCATAAAAAAATTTCTCAGACCCTGTCTTGCAAACGAGTGAAACCACAAGGTAATTTTTTAAAGTTTACCCTTTCTTTTTTTTTCATTTTGTTTTAGGGTTGTCAATGGGTCTTATCAGATTAGGGACTGGGTTTCCCATCCCCATATCAATTACGGTTTTGGGGAAAAAATTTTCCCATATCAATACAGATTAAGGATCCGGAGGAACTTTTTTTTCTCATTCTCCATTGAATATTCTCCAATAACTCTTAAGAAAAATAATATCCAATTTTTTTACAAAGGTACATACAATAAATGTAGTTTTTAAGTACATAAATGTTTAACATAAAATAATTAAACAAAATCAACATCCATATTTTATCATACTTGTTGAGTTTAGGCTTGAGTTAACTCTAGCAACATATCATAACAATGATTGCCAGTGAGATGATGATGCAAAGTATAAACACTAGGGCAAAATATAAATATGGAGACACAATGTTGAAATGTGGGAAACCTTTAGTTTTTGGATTATTTATATATTATAATTTGAGGTTATATTAGGTTGTTTGATTACATATTAAAGCTCTTTATATTATAGCTCATAGTCACACTAACACATTACCTAATATTGAAAGATATAAAATATTACAATTAATTTCATATTTGGATTTTATATGGGAATTATTTGAAGAACCCAATGGAGAATAATTGAGTTTGGGGATTTTCGATTTGATTGTACATTTTAAATATCCATGCCCGTTAAGGTTTCAGCGATAAAAAAATCTCCATACCCACCTCCTCATATATTTTTATTGAGTATTCCTCGTCCCCATAAGATAGAATCCCCAAAAGATTCGGGGAATCCCTGTCCCGTTTGTTGGAGATGTCATACATGGGAAAAAAACAATGACAAATAGTGGTATATAAATGGTGTCGATTGATCCTTAACACAAAACCAATTGGTTTGTGTTAGATGGGTTCAACCCCACTTGTATGCTCACTCAAGCTATAAAGCCTAACACTTTCTAGGCCCACGGATTCTTCACATGGTATCAAAGCAGAAGAAGGCCTGACAACTGAAAAGATCTTGGGTTCGTAAAGTCCTTATGGAGTAGGGCTAGTGAAAGACTAGACCTGTTGATAACCTTGAGCCTTTGAGTGTTGGTCTAGATATGTGGGTTTGAACATGCAAAAACAGGCATGACAGAATTTCAAAATTTATCTAAATCCAAGGATCTCCTAAGCATGACATGATTAAAACCACTAAATAGTCTATTATTATTTTAGGTCATAAACACTTATAAAAGGACATAATAATAATTTAACCACTTACCAGTTGAAGGGTGTCTCAATATCGGTGGAGTGACCCCTAGCTTGCGTGCACAGACTCCAAAGTAGAAGCCATCTATTATTAGTCCACACGAGCATCACCGACCAAAACCTTATAGAAAAGGTAAAACCGTAAAATTATCTATTCTTTTTAATTAATTAATTGATTAAATAATTAAATTGGATAATTTTTAATCAATTTGAATTAAACTCTAATTCTTCTAATTTGGTAAATGACTAAAATGCCATATTTATCATTTTTCTAATTGTACAAGACTTGGATTATATCGTCTTTTTAATTCACACCTTATGCCTATAAATAGAGAGCTCCTCTCAATATCTTTGTCCCACATACCATTCTCTCTTCCTTCTCTTATTTTCTCCGGATTCCCTTAAGTAATCTTTCAAAAGAAATATTTACTTTAAATCAAAAATTTAAGGGAAGTTCTTCTAAAATAAATTATTAGAAAGATCTAATTATCTTCTAATAGATCATAAATAATAGGAAATACAATCATATTTAAATTAAACTCATTAATTTAAGACTTATCCAACTAATTAATTAACTAACTAATTAATTAAAGGACAATCACAATAATTTGGTAAATACTAAAATATTATAAACAGAAACAAAATGAACTCCTAGTCTTACTAGGGCACTACTAGCCGAAGCCGGCAGTGTGCACGGGCTTACTTCCCAGTCTCAGCTCGCTAAAGGTTGTGCGCATCGCACAACGCGCAGGCCTTTGCCTACGCGATGCGGCACGCAGCGCGCTGCCTGCACATTGCTGGCCGAAGCCGGCAATGTGCACAGGCTTACTTCTCAGTCTCAGCTCGCTAGAGGTTGTGCGCATCACACAACTCGCTATGCGATGCGGCATGCAGTAGGCTGCCTGCACAAGCCCATTGCGTAGCACTGCCAAAGCCCACACTCAGGCCTACCAGAAGTGCTATCCTATAGTACTTGCGTAGGCCCACTTGCACAAGTCCACTTAGTAGAATTACTGTGGGCCCTACTACGCGGTTTCTGTTTCCTCTTATGCCCTTCCATTATTTTCAGCACACTAGTCCAATCAATAAAATTGGTCCAATCAATGAGATGGTCTAACCATATATTACTCTTCTAGACTAGACCCGGTCTAATTTTTTGCATGGCTCGGTCGTAACTAAGTCTAACCATATATTACCGTATTGTATCCCGTAATATCGAGTCGCCAAAGTTTAACCTAGCTCAACTTCCTCTCCAGGAACTGACTAACTTGGAATTCTGGACTGTAGTGGACTCTGATGACTTTGATCGGCCATAGTGGCTCTCTAGCAAAGGGCATATGACCCCTTAATATTCAGGACGTCATGTGCCTGTGACTTAATCCCGGTTCTGCAATAGTATTAGTACGATTCACTCCTTCCATCAATGGTTAAGTCCCATCTGGTTTCTTGGACTCGGTTTAAGTGTTAGTCCACTTGTAGCCTTAGAGGCTACCCCAGTAGTTTAGTCTTACTGCAAAAGTACACAACTCAACCATTTTAAGTGTTGACTAGGATCCTATCCTATCAACTCATACTCGAATCAGAGGTTTACGAGTGTGTCACTTCTAATAAGTGGTCAAGGTACAGCTCCCGTATATTGCTATAATTGGAGTGGTGGATTCCATCTTGACTACTCAGCTTACCAATGGACAAACATCAACTATACCTGTAATCACCTGTATCACCCAGTCTATAGGATGCTTAGGTATGATCCAAAATATAGCAACACCTGAACATGGTAACTAGTATCTCAGGTTTGGGGATATTCGTATTATTATTGTAATAAGACATAACACCAACTTATAATATAGATTATCGAGTGTTATCTTGTAGCGGTCTCTAATGTATTTTCCTGAATACATCCATGTGTTAACTCTACGCACCACCCTTCAGCACAGAAGATATGTTGCTTAAATCTATTTCAAGGAGTATGATGACACATGCTAGTTTATCCATATTCATTAGTGTCCATACTTGATTATACTGTGACTAGGGATATTTAGACAAATCATAATTGCACACGAACCAGTTCTCACCCTAAATAGTCTCACTATGCTCTTGCAATCCATGCTATGATTTTGTCAAGGACTTTTGCAAACACATCAATGAATATATTCTAAACCAGTCATAATATATTTTCTCAGTCATCGATATGAAAAAAGATATGCCTTCACTAATATAACTTGTTCATACAAATTCAACTAACTAAGATATATTACCCTAATTGCCTCTAGGGCATACATCATATCTAACATTGAGGAGATAAGCCAAAGAATGTTTGACAAGTGGCAACTGCTCCAGGCCTAGTTGCACTTGAGGGGGAATGTTGGAGATATCCCACATGGGAAACAAACAGTGACAACAAGTGGTATATAAGTGGTATAGATTGAGCTTTAATACAAGCTAACTAGTTTTGTTTTAAATGGGTTCAACCCCACTTGTATACTCACTCAAGCTATAAAGTCCAATACTTTCCAGACCCACGAATTCTCTACACCGTTAGCAACCTTATGTCGTTTCGTATTTTAGTTATGCATCAATCTATTATATGCATAGAAACATTTTCCTCTGTAATTTGACGAGGACATCCAACCAGGTGTGGAACTAGTGGCTGTAGAACTGGTTGTTGATGAACCATTTGTAATGGAAGTGAGGGAGAGGAGGCATTTTAAAAATTTATTAGATAAACCATTTTAATACCACATTTTAATAAATTTATTAGATATTTGTTGTATTTCTATTAGATTTTTATCTTAACAAACTTATATGAAATTTAATATGTTATTTTATCTTATGAGACATTTAAAGATTTTTAATATAAATCTAATAAATGTTTATTAGATATCTAAATATTCTTTAAAAAATTTTGGAAAAAAAATATCAATGTGAATATTGTTCGAAGGTAAAAGATGATCGATATATTCTAAAACAACATGTTAAAAAAGATGATTTAAATGATAAATACAAATAAGAAAAAAATTAATAGAAAAAGGTCGATAGAGGTTGCCAATAAAATATGGTCGGAGGTAAATTTATAATTATGAAATATGATATTACTTCTGTTGTGTCTATCAAGTGTACATAATAAGTTGTACATTCTGTGTTTTTTTATATATAATTGATTTAAATTAAGATGGAGGAACTGGATTCAACCCCTGGTGTCTCGTATCAATCTACCCATTGACGGATAAGTGATAAATTTTCTTTATGGATCATTGAAAAATGCTTTTTGGTTGATACTCCTCTGGTCCTCGGTGCCAAGATTTGATGGGTGTCGAATCTATCAAAAATAAATTCCTGTTACTTTATTGATTGGATTTGTAGTTTAAGTAAGTTGGGTGGAATCCACAGAGACTAACAAAATCAATTATCTTTTAATTAATGACCAAAAGTTAAAGCTAAAATAAATACCATTAAAATAAAATGGGGGTATGAATGTTTTGATTTTCAGAAAATAAACTAAAAATATAAAATAAAAATATGAAATTGAAATTCTCTCGACTAAGGATTTTCGTAGCATAGTTGCAATTGATCATTGGCAAAAAGATAACTCCTGAAATATCAATTCATTGGCTTTAACTATGAAATAGCACAATTAATTCTTTTTCTAAAACCTGGTTGATTGTAGATAGCTAAATCAATTCCCTCGATTATCTGATGTACTTGTAGAAATAGCTGACAAGATTTAATCTTCAAAAAGCATTAGAATCTGAAGAACTAATTTTGACTCAATAAATCATGATAGCACAAATAATTAAATCAAACCGAATAAAACCACGAAGACTTTGAAAGAAATCGTTTATTACAAACTTTCCATCATATTATGATAGCATAAATACAACGAAATTAACAATATGTTGAAATCTTAAAAACACCGATTGATCAGTTCGAAGTAAATAAAAAAACAACAATTAAAAGCAAAACCAATTTTATTCGAAAATTGATTTTCAAGAAAGAATTAAGAACAAACCGCATAACATGAAACTAGCCTTGATAATTCCCTAATCGAAAGATAGAAAATTAGCTACACGTAATTGAAGTAAACAAAACTAAAATTTTATTGAAATAAAAGAAAACAAAAGAGAGAGGACGTTGGTCAAAAGACCAGCTCCCAAGATGTCGTTCCTCTGCTGGAAATACAACTTATTTAAGCTAAAAGAAATCCTAACTCTATTAGGAAAGTATCTCCCAAATAAAACTTAACATAAAATAGAATCCTAACTTCCTAAACAACTAAAAGAGATAAAACTAACTAGGAACATATAGTGTATCAATTCTGGAAGTCTTTGTCATTAAGTAGGAAACATCCTCTCTTAATTCCAATTCAGTGCAACATCCCAAAATTATGAGGTCTGGCCAAAATCTGGTAGCCTGGACTCCAGGGTAACTTCCAGAATAGCTTAAAAATGCACGAAAATGTCTCAAACTTCTTCAATTATGCTCAAAACAGTCCCAACAGCTTCTTATATCCTAAATAAATACAAATTAATCATAAATCAATAGCCTCCAATCTAAAAGACTAAGTAGATAAGCACAAAAATGTGTATAATTCACACATTATCAACATCCCTCTGCCTAAGGATCAGTTAGGCCCTACTTCCATCTGAGGAGCAGGATCTCAGCCACCTCCTGGTTTTGACTTCGCCAATGCTATGGCCTAATTTATGAATTTGGATGCATTCTAGGACAGGCTTCAGGACTTCATGTAAGCTTCTATTCAAGTAGCCGTCAGACAGGCCTATGAAGATAAGAACTTAGACCGGGTTTCCGAATCAGATATGCAAGCTTAGACTCAGAACAGTTCATCTCAGAATCTATCGGGGGCAAGATCAGTTCCACCTGCTTTTCACCCGACACCATCTTCTCAACCCATGGTAAGCCCATTCCAATTTGGGCAACCTTTTGATTTTCTGCAAACCTCAATAACCCCATCAATCATCCCTTATGCTACTCAGAATCTGAGACCCTTGGCCCAGAGCTCAGTTCTGCCAGTGTTTACTCACTAGTATTCGGCTTCTTCTAGTGTTCTTGTCCAGCCTCCACCACCTTTCGCCCCCTCAGTTTGTTGTAACACCCAAGGGAATAGCTTACCCCCAAAATCCTTTTAGCAGTCAGCTGGTCACCTATCCTCACTTGGATATATCTCCACCATCTCCACCTTTCCCAAACTGCGACCAGGTCTTGCTACCTCTGAGCGTGACACCCGAAGTACCTGCCTTTATGCATCAGATGATGGCCTCCTGAACCAACAACCAGGTCATGCATTCTTCGGCCGGGACACCCGAGGCCGAAGCTCTCATCCGCCAGCCGATCAATGACCAGGTCACATAACCTCCGGGCATGACACTCGAGATTAAAGCCTATTTTCATCAAGTGCTAACTGCCAACTCAAGCCAAGGGAAGGAACCCGAGCGGGGTGAATGATATCACACCTTGCCTTATCACATTGTCACTAATTGGAAACTTCTCTCAGAAGCTCTGATTGAACATTATAGTTTCAACACCATGATGGAACCAACCCTCCAACACCTTGAAGGAGTCTATCAGAATCCTAGTGAAACCTTCAAGCAGTATTTCAACCAATGGATGAGAACACAAGTTCTAATGAAGTCTAAGCTCAGCTTTGAGGAGATGATTATCAATCTCTTAGAAGGAGCACTTCCTGTTTTCTGAAAGGATATGGCAGCCGACTCCTTCCTATCTTATAAGGCTGTTTATGAGAAAGCTAAGAAAATCAAGCGTGAGATTGAGCACAACTGAGCTGAGAAGGTAGGGAAACCATGGTATAGAAAGAACAATGATGCTCTGACAGCATCCCCAGCTCCCACCAAACCCAAAGCTCTGACTGCAGTTTAGGCAGTCACTCAAGCTACCCCTGCAGTCACTCAAACCCCATCGGTAGTCACTGTAGTCCAACCTCCTTGTCCTCCTTTTGTTTTGGCCAACCCATACAAGTTGCCACTCAGGGTTATCTTTAATCGCCTAAGGAAAGTCGGTTATATCGAATCCCTCCGTGAATTTAAATCACCCAAAATCGAGGACAAGAACAATTTTTTGTAATTATCACGTTCAAGTGGGCCATCAAACCAATAATTGTAAAACACTACTTTTGGCCATCCAAAGTTTGATAAATGAAGGAAAGATTGCCAAACCAGAAAAGGCTCCTAGCACCATGACCAATCCCTTACAGAATTTTAGGAATAAGGTGGGTGCAATCAATTCTAACTTACCTGAAGCCGCAATCTTTGAGCTAATCACCCAAGGGCAAAGAAGAGGTAATTCAGTTTTGGTTATCGGTTTTGGCATCCCATCCAACTCAGTCTTTGATCTGATCAGCCAAGCTAATCTAGGGGTAAATTTGGTTCATGAATTAGAAGTGGACTCATCTTCGCTTAAGAAGGAAAATAGCAGAACCTAGCCTATCATGGTTAAGAGAATGAAAACCATGAAGGAATCCCTCTTCAGTGTTGATACCTTTGTTCTAAAGGGGGATTATTCTGATGAGGAGGATGGAATGATCGAGGAGGCCAAGGCAGTGAGCACCGAGTTGTTTAAGGTGGATGATCCTTTGGTCAAGAAGTTGATTGAGCTATTTAAAGTTGAACAGGAAGAGCCTTTTTGTGTGGAAAAGTATGGGGTACAAGACCCTATCTTTTTGATGAACCTCCCTATTTTTTCAAGACTCGGGCTACTCATAGTGTCCTGCTCAATAATGTTCTCAAAATCACTATGAGTGGCTGCATGTACCAGCCCGAGGACCGTTATCTCCACTTAAATAAGGACCCCGATCTCTAAGAGGGTAGGTACCTCTGAAAGGCCTCCCTCTCCTCCTCTGCCTATTCTGACAAGCCTTGATGTCGATCCCCTCATCACCTAACTCAAGAACACCCAAGCCCGATATATCATTTGAGAGTTGGTCATTGATTCGGATGGGCATCGCAGGGGTATGATTAAGTAGCTGCTCGACCTAGAAAATACTCCGACCACCTCTGACTTTGAGATGTGTGCTAGGGTCGGGGAGGCTATCCTTTCAAGGAAGACACTTTAGATTATATTCGATGATTTTGATCTTTTGGTCAAAGGAAAGGCCCACAATAAGGCTCTATAAATCGGTATCCAGATTCTCGATAAGACCGTACCATGTGTCATAGTAGATGGCGGCTCCACCTTGAATCTCTGCCCCTTGAAAGTCATTCCTCACTTGGGTCTATTAGAGGAAATGCTGGAAAAATCCAACAATGTAATTCGTGCTTATGATGACACGAAGCACAGTGTAATTGAGGTCTTTGAAGCAGAAGTTATTGCTGGAGGGGTTACAAGCAAAGTGCAGTCCACTGTACTTGACATCCCTGTCACCTACTCCATACCACTTGGTGGACATTGGATCTACGCCCTAGGGGTAGTACCCTTCACTCTTCATCAGAAGGTTAAGTTCTTGCATGAGAATAGGCTGGTAACTATTGAGGCTGACATCACTTCTGTTATGGTTGTCATGGAAGCCGAGGCTATGTTGGATGAAGGACTCTGTGTTATTATAATTCACAAAGCCGAGAAATCAACTCCCATTTGGCATAGTTATCTTCATCCTAGTGTAGGGAAATGGATGAAATGAGCTGGATTTAAACTTGGAAAGGGTTGTGGAATGTATGAGCAAGGGATCATTAAGGCCTTAGAACTGAAGGTGCTTGTCCGACTTGCAGGGTTAGGGTATAAGCCTAACAAAACCTACCATTGTATTCCCTCTGGCTATTGTTGTATGGTGACTGTATGCAAAATTCAAGGCAAAAGGCCTTACAAAGGGGAACCTGATCCTGTCGAGCATAAGGGAAAGATATGGCCTAGTTTTGAGATCTTCAAGGATGTCTATGATTTCGGATCCAATTGCATGGTTGTTTCTGTTGAATAAAACCTGCTGAACCTATTGTGCTTGTCAATGTCATTTTTGATAAGGTTAAGGGAAAGGGGAAGATGTATCTAGAGAATGAGGCTGGGGGAAGTGATGAAGAACCCATGGATCCGGAGGTTGAAGATGTTGTGGCTACCATGACTAAGGCTATGGAATTTCTGATGAAGAAAGGTTGGAAGGGTGAGAGGACCGGGGAAGAGGACTCCATGATCGAGATTGGAAAAAATCTTACTAGTGCCCTGACCGAGAAAGCCAATCTATTAAATGAATCACCACTCAATGCCGACTAGAAGATAGCTCTGGAACATGACCTGGATGCCATTCTGATGAAGACTACAGAGGATACTCCACTTACTGCTGACATTGCCACTGAAGTCTCTCCGCCTATAGAGGAGGAAAACATGGATGATGTAACTTTTAATATTTTTGATGTATTTGATGCAAAGAATGTCGCTTACAAGACTTTCAATTCTATGAATGACTCTCATTTCGCTTACTTGTTTGATGTTTTACCTGATGGATCCATGCATTCACATAACCATACGCATAATGTTTTCGGTATTAGTGATACTTCTTTAAATGAAATAAACCTAAGTACTAATGATAACCCCAAAGTGGTAACCATTTCCAATGACTTAACTCCCAAATAAAAAAGTGAGATAATAAAATTGCTGAAAAGACATGTTAACGCTTTTGCCTGGTCATACGAAGACATGCCCTGGGTCATTCATCACATTGCCAAGCATAGAATCCCAACCAATCCTAAGTTCAAACCTATCAAGTAGAAGCTCCGTCTGTTAAGACCAAAATGGGCAGATCAGGTTAAGGCAGGGTTTTTAAGATTAATCAAAAATCATTTTATCGAAGTTGTGGAGTACCCGACATGGTTGTCCAACATTATTCCGATTCCAAAAAAGGATTGTAGGGTCTGAGTTTATGTTGACCTTCCAGGATCTTAATAAAGCTTCCCCTAAGGATGACTTCCCACTTTCCCACATTGATGTCTTAATTGATAGTCCTAAAGGGCAACTATGTACTCATTTATGGATGGGTTCTCGGGTTACAATCAGATTCTGGTAGACATCATTGATAAGGTCAAAACAACCTTCATCACCGAATGAGGGGTTTATTGCTACAAAGTAATGCCATTTGGGTTGAAAAATGCCGGGGCCACTTACCAACACTCTGTGACTGCTCTCTTACACGACATGATCCATAAAGAGGTAGAGGTGTATGTGGATGATATGATTGTGAAGTCTGCTACCCGAGAATAGCACCCCACTATTCTCGACAGATTCATGACTCATATTGAGAAGTATAATCTCCACTTGAACCCGAAGAAGTGTGTGTTTGGATTTACTTCAGGACATGTGGTCAGTAGAAAGTTACTAGAACATATGGTCAGTCAAAAAGGAATTGAAATGGATCCTGATAAGGCCAAGGCCATCAGGGATATGCCTCTGCTAAAAATAGAGAAATAAGTTTGTTCATTTCTAGGCTTCTTACAGTATGTCAGTCAGTGCATTGCTTGTCTCACTACCGCGTGTGAGCCCATCTTTAAGCTATTAAGGAAGCAGCAACCATTTCTATGGAATGATCAGTGCTAAGTGGCGTTTGACAGAATCAAAGCTTACCTTATCTACCCACCCATTCTAAAATTGCCCACCCCAAGGAAACCTTTGATCCTATACTTGGCTATCGAAAAGTCTTCTATACGGGCAATGCTTATCTAGGAACATAATGATAAATGGGAACACACGATCTACTACTTGAGCAAGAAGTTATTGGATTAAGAAACCAGGTACTCGATTGTGGAGAAAACTTGCACCACTATAGTTTGGCTCACTAAGAAACTACGCCACTACTTTCAATCCTACCGAGTCCAAGCCGTGGCAGAGATTGACCCCATGAAGTATCGTTGTCAGTCCCCCACTCTGGCCTATAAACTCTCTCGGATGTTATTACTCCTCTCCAAGTTCGACATTGAATATGTGATGAAGAAGGTTATTAAGGGGCAGGCCGTTGTAGAATTCTTGGCTAATCAACCTCTTGCCTCAGATTATGTTGAGAACTTGGGCTTTCCCAATGAATAACTTGCCACAGTCACTATCCTCGACCGTGTGTGGACTTTGTACTTTGATGGCATTGCGAACAAAAGGGGAGCAGGCCTTGGGGTCATTATGGTCACATCAGATAATGAAATCATTCCATTGTCTAAATGCTCAGAGTTTGCTGTTACCAATAATGGCGCTGAATATGAAGCATGTATGTTTGATCTTCAAGCTTTGCTATAGGTCAGGCCCTAGATGGTGTCTGTCATTGAGGATTTAGCTCTCATCATCCTTTAGGTTGTTGGGGATTAGGAAATCAAGGAGGAATCTCTTCGCCCTTACGTTGATGTAGCCCGAAGCTTATCCGAGAAGTTCAATTCTTATTTGTATCGCCATGTACCCCGAGATGAGAACCAAATGGCTGACTCTCTTACCACCTTGGCGTCCTTATAGGAAGGACCCTAGCAATGACCTATCCGCATGTTGGTTCTGTTCTTGACTAAGATAACCTACCATGCTCAGCAAGTTTAGCAGGTCCTCACCATTTCAATCGAACCATGTTGGTACTCTAACATCATCCTATTTCTTTAACATGGATAATATCCTCTAGATTCCTCTAACTCAGACTGTACCACTCTGTGATGGCTCGCAGTCCAATTCCAGATAGTTGATAATGATCTCTTTAAGTGCATCTGCAATGGTTTACTACTTCGCTACTTAACCGAGTCAGAGGCTCAGTAGGTGATTAATCAGGTCTATGCCGGCGACTGTGGCCCTCATATGAATGATCTAACTCTCGCAAAGAATAAACAATGGTTGGCATATTTTTGGCTCACCATAATGGTCGATTGCATTGCCTAAGTTAAACGGTGCCACCAATGCCAGATTTATGGAGATATGGAACATTTACCACCCATCGAGCTCCATCACTTGTCTACTCCTTGGCCAATCTTAACTTGGGGGATAGACATAATCGGTGAAGTTAACCCTTCATCGACAAACAGGCACAGGTTCATTGTAGTGGCTGTGGACTATTCTTCTAAGCGGGTAGAGGCCGAATCCTACACTAGTGTCGCCGCCAAGAAGATGGCCAAGTTTATAGAAAAACACATATTCACTCGGTAAGGACTTCTGCACCACATAGTCTCAGATAATGAGGTACAATTTCAAGGGGCAACCACCGAGCTAATTGAAAAGTATGGGATCAAACACCATAGATCTTCTCCGTACAGACCACAAGCTAATGGTGCCGTTGAGGTAGCCAATAAATCTGTGAAGAAGATCCTCTCCAAGATGATAGCTGGCTTTAGAGATTGGGCTGATAAGCTAGGTTTTGCTATTTAGGGTTATCACACGAGTGTTTGCACCCCAACCAATCAAACTTCGTTCTACCTAGTCCATAGAATGGAGGCAGTTTTGCACATTGAAACTCAAGTAAGCTCACTGAGGGTTACATTAGAAGCCAAGGTGAAAGAATCTGAATGGACTAAGGTGAGGTTTGAATAACTAAACATGATGGACGAATAGAGGCTAAGGGCTCTAGATAGTCTCCAAATGTACCAACAACGCATGGCTTGAGCTTACAACAGAGAGTTAGACACCAGAAATTCCCTCTGAAGGCCGAAGATCTAGTCTTTAAGAAGTTGAAGCCCTCCATCACAAATGTGAGGGGCAAATTCAGACCTAATTAGGAAGGACCGTATGTAATAAAGAAGATGCTCAGTAAAGGGGCAGTCAAGCCTAGGGATATGGACGGAAACGAGTTTGTGAACCCAGTGAACCAAGATAAGCTTAAGCATTACCACATCTAACCAAAAGAAATAAATCAGAAAAAAAGCAGTACAAAAAGAAAAAAAATTATATAATAAATCACCCGCCTTTCGGTCCTTTACCGATCGGTCAAAAATTAGGGTGACACTTAATGGTCGGTATTCTGCAAACTAGCCATGCAAAAATTAGGAGATATGATAACTCGCTAGGTTGAAAACCTTAAAATGACAATCTAGGCAAAATTTAGGGTAAGTGAGAAAAGAGAGAGTGCTTTCTAGAAAACCGATCTAGGCTAGTTAGCACCAAGAGTTAAATCAATTGGAATGGTTACCAACATCATGTACTTTGTTTTGCTTCATCTAATAAAAGTATCTTTTTGTCGAATCCTAAATGCTTATGTTTATGCGAATGTTTGTATCCATGCGGTCAAAATAACTCACGTAATCATAATGTAGAGACCATGTTATCATGATCAATGCACAATAAAATAATAAATAAAAGATAAATAATTCTAATAGAATGAAAAGAGCAAGGTCTATGCAAAAGGCAGAATAAGTTAGCTGGATTGAAAACCCAAAAAAGGCGGTCCAAGCAAAAGTTAAGACAAGGTTCGATAGATTGAAAACCCCTAGGGGCAGTCTATGCAAAAGTTAGAACCAAATAAAAATAATAAAATAAGTTTGGTAGGTCTGTCACCACGACTAGCCTATGCAAAAGATAGAACTGATAATAGTGCATCTCAGGCTAAACTCCCTACATCATTATTATAGTACCTCACAATCCTCTGCAAGGTGTTTGTATGAAAAGGATTGAATCCTTACTCAGCTCGCTCCCCTCCAAGCGAGCCCACGATTGCTCAGCTCGAGTCGACAGGCGCCTGGTCTCAGCAAGCCATCCCCTGTAGCGCTCATCATTCTCGATGGTCTCCACATGATCAAAATCCAGAGTCTCAAAGATAGCCTCCCTTGCCCATTTCTCCAATGTGGCTCACCCATTCGACCTTGTAGACACTACTGTGATTTTCAGGAAGCTTGGTCTGAACCCTCTATCGACGACCATATTGACGGCAAAGCCGGTATGAGGTGTAGAAAGTAATCCTCTGTAGGCCTAACAACTGAACACAAGATCCTTAAGACTCCATAACCCTGTCTCTGATCTTCCCCTAAGGGCTAACCCACTATATCTGTGAGTCGTCATATCCCCTCATGATCGACACCCACCTATCAGCCATCAACTGATTAAAATCCCTCTGTACAAGCCCTCTTTCCCTGAGGTGGATAGGCAAGTACTTCTTTGGGTTCCCCCACTGTTCTAATTTCAGCTTGAGCTTCTGTAACATATTGATGACATGTGGGTCTTCCTTAGCACCTAATGGCGGGGCGCACTGAGGTGATTAGTTGATTAATTTTGGTGTGATTAAACCTTTTTAATTCAAGTTTGATCATTTTAACCAATTTTATGAATAAAAGAATCAAGACCCAAATCTCGATACAAATGATAGAGTCCTCACCCAAGTTGTCTATTTGGGAAAGAGTTTTGGTACACTTTCCATTGGGCGGGAGACTTAGACCTTTTGGATCATAGATTTGGGTATCGGATGAGTCACTTATTTCTTATTTAGTTAATTCAAAATTACATTCGCTGCGTAAAACCGTTTTATTTTCATCATTTGGGGAATTATTAATGAAATCCTATTTTTGACACTCTTTCACACTCGATTCATACATTCAGTAGTTCATAATAAAGTACAAATAATAACTGGGGAGATAAAAATTACAACCGAGGGAAAATGAGGAAATTGCAAAAGAACCTATATATCTGTTCTAAGTTATAAAACAAAATAAAATAAATTCCCCTGCATCCACAAAGATTAGCACAGTTTATAGCACACCGTAAGTCAGATTTTTATTAAGAAAATGTGATTATGTTAGCGTGACATTTTTGTGATCGATAGTGCCCAGACGGCTATAGGATTGGAGAGAAATATCGGGTCTTCAGCGCATTTTTTTATGAAACACATTTTTAACGTTTGTTGGTTGATTTACCGGATTATTAGTGAAAATGATCGCATGGCACATGGTGATGTTAGATTGATTTTAAAGATTAAAAATGGAATTTTAGGTTATACCTGGGGGCCAGTACCCGTACGGGTGGGGTGGGACCTGTACGGGTGTTGGTGGGGACCCATAGGATTATGGAGGGACCTGTATGGGTCCTATCCAGTCCAGAGGTAACCTTAGTTTAGCAAATATGACAGATTTATATAGATGGATCAAAATATGGGAACCAACGATAAAATAAATGAGATGTGAGTCTCTTTAAAACTCAGGAGCTTACCTTTGCGATGTGAATCCACTTTGAAGCGATCCCTATGCTGAGAGGGAGTCTAGCTAAAGTAGATGCTGAACTGGTGATTTTAGGACGATTTAGGTGAGTATTTTTATGGGCAGAAGCCCCCCCAAATCCTAATAAATGAAGCTAGAAATGAATAAAATGTGATCAAAACCTCAAGGAATGTGTTTTCTCCCTATTTTATACCTTTTATACCTCAACTATACCCTTTCTATACCTATAAAAACTACTTAAATATATGATATAATTTTTATATCTGTTGTGTCTCTTTTCCTCTAAGTTCTCTCTTTGAAATGAGGTAAAAAACCTCTATTTATAGGAGGAATTTGAGTCTGAACGCAATAAATTGCGTTCATAACTTGATACCTCCCAAAAATAGAAAGGATTATCTACCATAAAGCTTGATTAGGAAAATACAGGACCTGTAAGGGTCCGGGGTGACCCGTATGGGTCCCTCCTAGGCATATGGGGACTTGACCCGTACGGGTCCACCAGTGGATCTGTACCACCAAACATGACCCTATACGGATCCCTAAGGGTAGATTAGGTCTCCAGACTCAGCCAGACTCAGCCCTACAATAGTAAGAACACCGATGATTGGTAACACTTATAAAAGATTGCATTATCTAGCTCTTATCATTGTTTCGTGAGATCACTAAAATCCAATGCTCACAGACTACCCCTTGTGGCGGTCAATGTAAATACGGATCTGTATGATCTCATGATGTGAGCCAGGGTTTAGAAATCATACCTGAGGTGATGACATGGGTGAGTTCCTTTCTTGAGGCAAACTTCTTTCCTTAGCCTCCCTTTCTTGAGGTGGACAACTTTCCTTCGCTGATGCGTATCCCTTTCTTGAGGCGGATGACTTTCCTTTGCCAATGCATATCCCTTTCTTGAGGTGGATTTCTTAAGGCGGATCGACTTTCCTGACTGATCATGTATCCTTTTCTCAAGGTAGATCACTCTCCTCGTATCCCTTTCTTGAGGAGGATCAATTTTCCCGACTGATGGTGGTGTATCCCTTTCCTAAGGTGGATCAACTTTCCTGACTAATGGTGGTGTATCCCTTTCCTAAGGCGGATTGACTTTCTTGGCTGATGTATCCCTTTCCTAAGGCAGACCGACTTTCCTCATATCCCTTTCTTAAGGTGGATGACTCTCCTCATATCCCTTTCTTAAGGCGAATGACTCTCCTGTTGGGGATTTTGAATGACCTGTAAAGAGACAACAATTAAACACTGAGTTAGTTATTGCCTGAGATGACACATCTTGATTCTTGATTGACTTTGTAGTGAACAAAAATTTTTACCTCTTCAATCAAGAATAAAGATCTGTGGTTAGGGATTGGTCCCAGAATGAATGGTAAACTGAGTTTGGGAATGTCGGGTCTGGCCCAATTGCTTAGGGATTGAATGCTTCTTGGAGGGTGCCTCTCAGGGGAATGCCCTTAGGGGGATACCCCTTGATTGGTTATATTGCTGGGGAGTGCTCCTAGAGTGGATGCCCCACGGGATCGATGATGGGGGGATGCCCCTTGATTGATTGATTTTGTTGCTGGGGAATGGGGGATGCCCCTAGATTAACCAATTCTGCTGTTGGGGAATTATTTTGTCTCAATGGCTAGTATGCCGAGGAAATTCCCTATCACTCACTACTCAAAACTCCAAGTAAGTTGCTCGATTCCTCATTTTTTCCATTTTGTGATTTTTTGAATTTTCCCCATTTTGGCATAAATTAGGGTGTTTTAGAGCCTTGGATAGAGCCTAATGCATGTAATTTTAGTTTAGGATGCTTTTAGGATAGTTTTGGACGACCTTTGGTTGAATTTGGGCGATTTTGGCTTGTTCGGGAAACTTCAGCGAAGGGGACTATTTGTAGGGACCCATATAGGTGGGGTGGGACCCGCACGGGTCACATTTTGGGTACAGAAGGCTTAACTATCTTTGGGGATAGAATGTCCTCTTCTTTGTTTTCTACAACTTTTTCCCAATTTTTGATTTATCCACTACATTCTAACTATGTTGAACTGTGTTTTCGCTTTTTACAGTTCCCGTACAAGACTGTTGGAACCCTGAGCTTCTGTGGGAAGTGGTACGAGGAGATCCAAGTTGTTAGGAACACTAAGTTGTTGACCCGTATTGACTCCCTCGGGTTCACTGATATCTTCAGGGCCATTCTATAGGCACTGAAGACGCTAGCTCCTGGTGTTATATTGGCCTTGATAAAGAGATGGTCTGAGATGATGCACACTTTCCACTTGCCTATCAGGGAGGTTACTGTCACTCCCTCAGACATGTGTGCACTGATGGGATTAGATTGGAGCGGGGATATCATTCACTTTAACGTCTACACTGATCGATGGCACTCCTGGCGTGAGGTAAAGGCCTATGTAGAGAGATTACTTAGGCTTCATCTTGGAGGGATAAACAACCTGAAGTATGGAGAGCCCCATAGTTACTAGATCGGGCAGCCAAGCCCTATTTCTGTGGTGAGGAGGGACTAGTACGCCCGGTCTTTCCTACTAACCTTCCTCACCACCGTCTTTTTAACTACAGTTTGCTCTCAACCGTTGAGGATCTTGCCGTCGTGCCGGGTAAGATTTGGTGTCGGGCTATCCTAGCACAGTTGTACTACAGGCTGGATGTTGGAGTTCGGGGCTAGCAGTTTGAGCTCAAGATCTGCCATTTGATCTTACTAGTAATTCCTGAACTGATCTCTTGTGCTTTAACCTTTTACTCGAATCGCTTTGCAATTGACTTTACCTTATTTTGCAGATTTGGGCATTTGAGCATCGATTTATCCCCAAGCTAGGTTTACCCATGTAGCCTGAGATGCCTCATATTATTTCTAGGTGGATGGGACCTTGGCAGCATCAGGCCCTAACCATAACGGAGTATAGGGAGTTCCTTCACCAGCTGTGCTTTGAAAGAGTAAACTTCCTTCATGTTGAACCTGTATTTCACATTTTGACAACCATTAGTAGAAACTGTATTTACAAAGTTATGATACTTATAGTGCATTTACTTTGTACAGGTTATTTGAGACCCATAGGAGAAGATGGATATACACGGAGACATTAAGCATATGTTGGCTAGGGTGGATGATCGCCGCTTCATGCTAGAGTCTCTGCTCTCCCTGGAGTGGTATTTTGGTGAGAAGGTCCGAGACTGGAGGACCAATGTTGTTGTCGAGAGACCAATCCCTCCCCCTTTCCCTGAGGGAGGTTGTATCTGATGCTTAAGATTGATTAGAGGTTGTACTCTTGGGCGAGGGGGCCCAAGTGATGTCGGTAGGGGGGCTCCTATGCTATGTTCATCGATTCTTTGCTCCTTCCCCCTGTGAGAGGATCCATTTTAAAGACATGCCCCTCAATTTCCACTGGAGCGATAGTGATGGTGATGACGACGATGACGATGATGATGATAATGGTGAGGGTGGACCGAGGGGTGACTGTGGGGGTCCTTCTGTGGTTTGAAGTACTGAGGGCCCAACTAGGTCTGCTACACCTTCTTCTCAGGTATACTCCTAACTTAGCCTTTGTAAATACCTTATTGCTTATTAGAATTGACTGTAGCCCTGAGTGTAATTTGTTTGTTGTTGTAGCCTCCCGCCTCTACCTGGAAGAGGTCTACTATTGCTGACCTAAAGCCACTGATGAAGCGATCTCGTGCTTTGGGGAGTGTGAGAGAGGGGATCCTCCAGGCAAAGTTGGATTCTTTCTTCTGGCTCCTCGTGTTGGTCCCTGTTAGAGTATGTATAAGGGCAGAGGGGGGTGAATGGCCCTTTTTCGCGGGTTTTATAGACTTAAAAGGTCTGTGTATAGTGTGTTTGATTATAATCTGGAAGATGAATTCGGACAATAAATGTGATCTGGAAGATGTATCCGGATGATGCAATATGTATGCGGAATGGTAAAAATAAATAAATATCAAACACAAGAAATTCATACTGGTTCGGCCCTGCCTACGTCTAGTCCTCGAAATTTCCTTCTTCGAGCTTATCCACTAGTGAATTCCTTTTCAACGGGCAGGAATCAAGCCTTACAGATTTATCTCCGGATGATGACTTCTATAGAAATATTATATACCACTAGAAGCACCAACTTCTAGCTGAGTCCTCTCTTCTTTAGTAGGATATACCACTTAGCCTTCTACCTCGAATCTAAGCTGAGTCTGACAGGGAGATTTCACTCAAAGTAATTACATCAAGTTCTATCCTAATCTCCCAACTCACCCAAGTTGGAGATTATTACACTTTTGGTTTACAATAAAAGGTTGGTTTTAGAGTTCCTCAAGTTTATAGCTTCACTTGGGAATCCTTACAAACAGATTTTGAATTAGGGAGTTTCTTGGAGGGATTATTTCTAATGATTGAATGAAATTCAATCAGTTGCCTTCTCATTTGGTGAAGAGTTCCTTTTATAGTCTTTGAACATAAATGTAGCCATTTGTAGTTGGTGAGCTTACATTTATTCTTCACCCTTGATCAGGTTGTGAGGTGGAGCTTTTGGATCCCTTGATTAAAACGTTAGACCATATTCTTGGAATTGATGCTTATAGTTGTCAGTGATCGTTTTTCTTGTCATTTTGTGATATACTAACTTTTATACCAATTGCCATATGGTGTGAGCTCCATGCGTGCCTTTATTGGTCTAGTTTAAAAGTAGTTTAGACTTTCTCTGTCCTTTGTCTGTTCCTTATGACTTTTCTTTAAACTTTGCCAGCTGTCTCCAAAAGGTTCTTTGACTATTGTAGACCACGACGATATTAGGAAAGCTGTGTTTTGTTCTTTCATTAGTTATTTGGTATAGGTATATGTATTTCGGATAACTTTTTAGACCTATATGTTCCAGATCTTTCTTCCGGAGATGGCTTCAACCATTTCTTCCGGTTGCAAGTCTTGAGGACGGAAGATTGTCTTCTTTTCAGACTTTGCCCGAATGATTTTCCTCCATTGCTTAGGTTTTTAATTTTGTTCAATAGTCGATCTTCGCTTTGTCCGGATGCTTCCATTTAGATTTCTAGAGAGTTTCTTTACACTTGTTTTTGTTTCTTTCAAACTTAATCCAGATTGATATTAGCCTTTATTATCCGGATCATTGTTTTTCCAACTATCTTCCCCATTTGATGGAAACAAAAACTTTAAGATTCTTAATTTTTAAGTTACTCCCCCATGATTTTAGTATTCAGGCTCCCCCATAATTTTATGACTTATGCTTCTAAGTTTGTTGTAGTACAATTACAGATTGTACTTTAGAAGCGATTTGTTTTGATAGTTAAGAGTTCTCTCTTTATATATACTTCTGCTGTTAACAATAGTTAACATCATGAAGTTCAGGTTTACAAGATACAGAAATAGATATAAGGAGAATCTAGCTATTACATGTTTATTTAGCTAGCCTAACTATCTCTCTGGATGGACAACTCTTCAAGACTTGCACTATTTTTCCTTTTCCCTTTTCGTCTCCTTGACTATCTTCTTCCTCCCCCTTTTTGGTTCCAACAAGGGGGTCAATGACCATATAGGTGCGTTTATCCTAAGACTTATGCCATGCTTAGGAGTAGACAGAGTAGTTTTTATTACCTTTGGCTCGCTCATCAGTAATTTGGTTTACAATAGGTGGAGTTAGGTAATAAGGACAAAGGGCTCTCCGGAGCTGATCATATGACTATGAGACTTGAGGGAGGATGCGCAAAATCTGTTCTTGGTCCTACGGATCAAAGTAAGGGAACATGGCCTTGGTGAGGATAGTTAAGCCTTTTTGGCTCATGAACCCTGAATCCCCTATAGACTGAACCAGATTGTGCAGGATTAGAATAAGCTGGCACTCTGGAGTATCCGGAGAAGGGGAGGGTCTGGAGATAGACAATTTATTTATTCTAGCTTGAAAAAGAGTGATTTTATCACTAAGTCCCTTCTAGATATTATGGATAGATTCCGTCTGATCTTTGATCTCTTTGAAGACGGTTTTCTTCCACTCATTTATTGATTGTTCTATGCTGGAGTTTCTTGCTTGCATTTCATCGCCCATATCATCAAGAATTTTTTCTTTTAGTTGGGGGAGGATTTTGTCTATAAAGTTTGCAAGCATCTCCTGAGTGACTTGCTGATCAGTCTCCATACTGAGTAGAGTTGGTTTTAGATCCCTATCCTCCATGAATTTTGACAAGTTTTCAAACTTGGTATCAATGTAGTCTTTAATTTCTGTGGATAGGTCTGTGGCTGAGGAGGAAACTTTTTCTCTCACTATTGCACAGTTGTTAAAGGCTAAGTTATTTGGTTGACTGGCATTATGGTTGGATTCAGAGGTGCTTTCCTTTATTTCATTCAGGAGGGGCTTAATTTCAGAGAGGGAGGCTGCCTTCAAAGCTCCAAGTGTTGGGAAGTTCATGACTTGTTGCTCAATTCTGGGCAGGCAGTTCAACCTTTCTTTAATTTCATTCAAATCTTTGCTTACCTCCTTATTCGACATTTGCCTCAGTAGTTCCTTTTCCACAGCCTTGAGATGGGTATAGATTGTCGAGAGGCTCTTTTTGATAAACCCTTCTTCATGGTGTTCAAGGGTTGCCTTCTGAAGAAGTTTGAGAGCTGCACTTACTTTGGATTCTTTGAAGTTTTCGTTAGGAAGGGTTACTGACTTGGTGTGAGGAGGGAATTTTTTGTTGGAGGGTCCATATGATTCACTTCTGGATGAGGTTGATTCACTTTTGGGGCTTGAGCTGCTTCTGGAGGGGCTATTATTTGGCGTTTGTGAGCCTCCAACTACTCCTACTTCCTTTTTGCTTATTTCCCTTTCCTCCGGATTAGCCTCGCCCACAGGATCCACTTCAGAAGTGTGTCCCTTAGAACTCAAACCTTCTCCCTCCTCCGGAGCTGTTGCATCCGGGATTGGCACTATGGCCTTAGCTACATTTTGAGAGATTATAGCTAAGTTGTGCTCTTCAGTATCAGATGAGGGATGAAGAGGATTAGAAATTACCTTATTGATTTGTTGTGTCTGACTCTCATCCCCTCTTTCTTTTTCCGTCCCTTCCTCTGGATGGCTGGAATAGTCCTCAGCCATTTTAGATGCCTTTTCAGGACTTTCTTCCCTTGGCATGTTGGCACTGTCCTTAACAGCCTTCTGCAATGCCTTTTTAGGACTTTCAAGGTTTATAATCTCACAGTTTTGTCCAAGCAGATTTTCTGAAAGTGATTCTACTCTTTCAACAAATGGGAATTTGTATGCTTCTGGAAATTTGGATAAAGTGTCCATGTCTTCTGGATGTACTAATATTAGGGGAGCTTAAGATGACTCACCCGGACCTTTAGTTGTTTTCTTCTATTTTGCAGCTTTTTCTCTGTACTGCTTGGCCTCTTCATTTAATATTATCCCAGCAAGCCTTCTGCCCTCATTAGCTTTCTTTTATTGGGCACCTAGAGCTTTATCAAATGTTAGCCCTTTTCTTTGGAGCTGTTTTTGAGGAGGAGCCTCATCCTCTGTTTCCTCATCATCAGCTTCTTCCTCCATCTCAGCCAAAGTTCTCTTGGCTTTCTTTCTTCCAGCTTCAATCACCTTTGTAGCAATTTTTGGTAGCCCAGTAGTAAGCCCATATAGTCCCTTCTTGGCTGCTACTTTAATCAATCTCCCTCTGTGTTTTGGTTGTTCATAGGCTAGGGCTTGAGTGAGAGGCAAAGTATCATCATCAACTTCTTCCGGTACCAATTCCGTTTGCCTTTTGGCTTTGGCTTTTGTGGTTATAGGCCTTCTGGGAACTGGAGCTTCTGCTTCAGGATCAGCTACCTTTCTGGATTAAACTTTTCACTCATCCCTTCGTAACTTCACTTTTTCTTCATCCCATTCTTCATTGAAGCAGAGATTCAAGAAGTTCTTCTCAAGGATTGGCTTTCCATAAATTCCTTCAAATCTAGTGAGATCTACTCCTCCCGCTTGAAGGATCCTTATGATTAAGGCACCATATGATTTGACATGATTCTTGAGATAGTGGATGATCAAGACTGGCCAGTTTAGTTCCACACTGCCAACCCAGTGCTGCAGAATGCAGTGTTGGGGTGAAGAAACTGTAGTCAGTGATCCTTTCCTTATTAAGATGAGCTTTGCCAGAGCGTGCTATAGGAATCTAGGCATTCTAGGGAAATAGGTTGAGAAGTTGTCGCCAAAATAATTCTGGTGGAGCCACAACTTAGAGTCATACTCAATTCCGGTCTCATCCCCATCTTTTCCTAAAAAAACTCCAAAATTTTTCATGTTTAAATTCTTCTCAAAGAATTCTGGTGTTAGAAGGATAGTCTTTCCTTGTACCTTAGTGTGTAGGGCATCAAAATGATTATACGCACTTAGGTTTGAGTAGAACTCTTTCACCAAGTTGGGGTAGGTAGGGCAGTTTATTTTGAGAAGATTACCCAGATTTTGATCTTCAATTGGGGTAAAGAAGGGTAGAGTTTTAGATAGATAGTCATCTCCTAGATGATCAGTAGGAATGACAAAATCGGAGGTTTTGAGATTTAAGGGTTCAAAATATGCTTCTTTCAAGTCAGATACTTGAAAGAGGTTTTTGCTTGGTAGGATTTCGAGGGTGTCTGAGGTGTTTTTGGCTGCCATTTTTGAGTATTGGAGAATTTGTGTTTAAGGTTTGAATTTTGCAGAGTAATAGTTAAATTGTTGCTCGTGTGAAGAAGAGAAGAGATTTTCAGGGGGTTTATATAGATTTTCCAAAGAGAGTGTATAATTGTAATCCGGACTTTGGTGTTTTTGACTGGATTGATGACATGGCAGTCAGATTTTTAGGAGAGAGGTAAATTCAGTTTTATTGGAGAATGGGAACGGTTTATTTTTAAATTAACTGCTGTATTTATGGCGCGTGTAACAGCTATTGGACTTTTGAAATTCACAAGGTAATAGTTACCTTGATGGGCTTTTACTGCCAAACGTCATTATTGTCGGCTGACGTGGCAGTCTTCCGAAATATACTACCCTAATTTTTGTTTTCTTCTGGAGTGGGTATTTTATCTCAACATCCGGTATGTTTTAGGGCTGTCTTCCAGAGTTTTTCTAAATTGGATTTGACATTCCAATTGATTCTTTTAGCTTCCAAAATTGATCCTTACTTAGCAGTTTAGTAAAGATGTCAGCTCTTAGTTTATTGGTTGGGACATATACCAATGCAACATCCTTTTTCATCACATTATCTCGGATGAAGTGATGCCTTATATTGACATGTTTCATCCGGCTGAGTACCAGATTCTTTGACACATCAGTGGCACTTTTGTTGTCACATAATACATCCACACATCTGGATTATACTCCATAATTTTCAAGTTGTTGTTTGATCCATAGGAGTTGAGCAACACAACTTCCAGCTGCCATATATTCGGCTTCTGTGGTGGATAGGGCAACTGAAGTTTGCTTCTTGCTGTACCATGAGACTAAGCAGTTCCCAAGAAAATGACATTCTTCGGAGGTACTTTTTCTTTCAAGAGTATCTCTGCCATAATCTGCATCTATAAATCCCTGGAGAGTAAAATCTCCATTACTAGGATACCATAACCCAACTTCAGTGGTTCCTAGGAGGTATCTCAATATCCTTTTGACAGCCTTGATATGAGAATCCTTTGGATTGGCTTGATATCTTGCACAGTAGCATACTGTATAGTGAATGTCAGGTCTGCTGGCTGTTAAGTATAGGAGTGAGCCAATCATTCCTCTATATAGTTTTTGATCAACATCTTTTCCTTCACAGTCTTTGGATAAGACTGTGTCTGAACTCATGGGAGTAGACATTGGTTTGCTGCTGTTCATTTCAAAATTTTTCAGAATCTCCTTGGTGTATTTTGATTGATTGATGAAGATCCCGTCTGGATTTTGTTTGATTTGTAGGCCAAGAAAGAAGTTTAGTTCTCCCATCATTGACATCTTAAATTCCTTCTGCATTTGGGAGCTGAATTCTTTGCACATCTTCTCATTAGTGGCACCAAAAATGATATCATCCACATAGATTTGAACTAAGATAATATCATTCTTCTTCTTCTTGATGAAGAGTGTGGTATCTGCTCTGCCTCTAGTTTATTCCTTGGATATGAGGAATGAGGTTAGTCTTTCATACCAGGCTCTTGGTGCCTGGTTTAATCCATAGAGGGCTTTCTTTAGTTTGTAGACATGATCCGGATGCTTTGGATCTTCAAATTTGGGTGGTTGCTTGACATATACTTCTTCTTGAATAATGCCACTTAAAAGAGCACTTTTGATATCCATTTGGTATAATGTGAAACCCATGAATGATGCAAAAGCACATAGGATTCGGATTGCTTCCAGTCTTGCTACAGGAGCGAATGTTTTTTCGAAATCAATTCCTTCTTGTTGATTGTATCCTTGAGCAGCTAGTCTCACCTTATTTCTTATTACTGCTCCAGATTCATCAAGTTTATTTTAGAACACCCATTTAGTGCCTATAATTGACTTTCCTTTGAGAGAGGGCACAAGATCCCATACATCATTCCTAGTGAATTGATCTAGCTCTTCCTGCATCGCCATCATCCAGCTTTCATCTCCTTCAGCATCGTGAAATTTCTTTGGCTCTATGAGAGAGACAAAAGCAGCGTGACTCATTATCTGGTTGAGCTATCCTCTGGTTCTCACTGGATTCTGAATATCGTCCAGAATATTCTCAAAGGGATGATCTCTATGTGTCCAGGTTTCTCTTTCCAGACTTTCATGTTGAATTTGGACTTGCTCTTCTTCAGCTTCAACTATTTCTTCATTAAAGTCAATTTCGTGTGGATTGTGATTGACTTGATATGCCTCTGGATTATAGGATTTTCCCTCATCTTCCTCTGTGTATTTCTAGATTTGAGATGAATCAAGGATATCTTTTTCCTTCTTCTCTTCAGCTTTTTCAGCTTCCGGAGCTTGATCTTTCGGAGCGAGGTTCTTCTTTCCTGCAGTGTTAGTTTCATCAAAATCTACATGCATAGACTCTACTACAGATTTGGTTTGTTTATTGAAGACTCTGTAAGCCTTACTATGTGTTGAGTAGCCTAGGAAAATTGGTTCATCAGATTTAGGATCAAATTTTCCTAATTGCTCTCTGTCATTAAGGATGTAACATTTACATCCAAATACTTTGAAGTATCCGATTTTCGATTTTCTTCCCTTACAGATTTCATAAGGGGTCTTTTCTATAGTTTTTCTGATGAGAGCTCTATTTAAGATGTAGCATGCAGTGTTTACGGCCTCACCCCAGAAATATTTTGGCAAACTATTTTCACTTAGCATTGTTCTTGCCATTTCTACTATGGTCCTATTTTTTCTTTCTACTACTCCATTTTGTTGAGGAGTGTGAGGGGCAAAGAAGTTATGTTCAATGCCCTCGGAGTCGCAAAAGTTAGCAAAATGCTTACTTTTGAACTCTCCACCATTATCGCTCCGGATGCGTGCAATGTGTATGCCCTATTCTACTTCTAGCCAGATGAATGTTTTGGAGAATTGGTCAAATGCTTCATCCCTGCTTGTTAGCAGGAGAACCCAAGTATATTGAGAATAGTCATCTACAATGACCATGGTGGATTCTCTTTTACCTAAGCTCAGTGGTTTAATTGGACCAAAAAGATCAATGTGTAAGAGCTCATGGACTCTTTTGCAAGGAATGTATGATATAGAAGGCAAGCTTTTCTTATGTTGTTTAACTAATTGACATGCGGTGCAAAGATGATCCTTATCATAAGCAACTTTAGGTAGACCCTCAACTAATTCCTTTTTGGCTAATTTAGACAGGAGATTCATGCTTACATGTCCCAATCTCCGGTGCCATAGCCATGATTCTTCTTCTTTAGACACCAGGCATATATTCTTTTTTATCATTTTTAATGTTTACAGAATAGACATTATTTACTCTAGGTGCATAAAGAATAAGTTGATTTGACTTCCTATCATAGATTGAGCAGCCTCCTGAGTCAAATGTGACTTTTCTTCCTTTGTCACATAATTGAGCTACACTTAGTAGATTGAATCGTAGTCCATCAACTAGTGGGACATCTTCAATCTTTAACCCAGATCCAATGATTCCATGACCAATGATCTATCCCTTTTGATTGTCTCCAAAGCTCACTTTGCCTCCCTTCTTCCGGGTCAATGTGAGAAAGGCCTTCTCATCACCTGTCATGTGCCTTGAGCATCCACTATCAATATACCAAGTATGTTGATCTACTATGGATCTAAGGCATACCTACAAAATAGATCAAGTGGGTTTGGGTACCCAACCAGATTTGTGTCCTCTCGGGTTAATAACCAACTCAGGCCAAGGATAATCATCATAATAGCCATTTTTTAATCTATATGATTTAGTCGTATGATTATTTTTTCCACAAAACCTGCATCCTGAAATAGCCATGTTTTGCATTTGCTTCTTACTGATCTTCTTTAGATCCTTTTTCTGTAGTTGCCTTTATATCCAACTTCTTGTACACTAGTGGATGGTCCGATATAATTTAGGAGGCTGGTTGGAGGTGCAACTTTAGTATTATGATTTCTTCTCTGTTTGATAGGTAGTTGGTTGTAAGCTATTTTAGCTTTTCCTTTTTGAGCTGCAGTATATCTTTGAGCTTGTGGTTGTCTGCTATCTTCATTTGTCTTTTGATTTGGATTCCTTTAAATCCTGTTCTGAGAAGGAGGAGGATCATCTCTTCTTGGATTTTCATGTTTCCTTCCACATACTTTCTTCAATAGACTAACTTCTCTTTCTAGTCCCACAACATTTGCATTCAGAATCTGCACTTGATTTCTCAGGAAGTTTTCTTCTACTATATCAATATGTTTGGTTGCTCTAACCAGATTAATGTCTTGAGCCATTACCTCAGCGTCTTCAGCTAATTCTAGTATCGCCCTTTTCAGGGATTTAATTGTCTTTGCATTCGTTTTTACTCCCTTGATAACAATAAAAAGAGCTTTTGCAAGATCAAAGTTAGAGGTAGAGTTAGAGTAAGAGTTTACCTCAATGTTTACTGAATTTGATTTAGATTCTTCAATTTGCACAGTTTCTTGTTTGGAGGTGTTTTCTCCGGATTGCTCTGCTTCTGGCTCTATTAGGGCCATGAATGCACAATTAGCGGTTTCCTCTTCTTCTGTTGAGGATGAACTACTGCTTTCTTCACTGTTGCTCCAAGTAGTAACCATTGCCTTCTTTTTAAGTTTCTTAGCTTTCTTGAGCTTGGGGCATTTTGTTCTGAAGTGGCCTTTTTCGCTACACTCGAAACAAGTACCGTCTTTCTCCAGATCTTTCCTTTCTTCCGAATTTCTTTTATGCTTACTTCTTTCGAAGGTGCCTTCTCTTGGTCTCCGAGATTCATACCTTTTTGATCTTCTTCTATCCTTCTTTTGTATGAATCAATTTAACTTTTTGGTCAGTAGAGCGAGTTGATCTTTAGTACTCATTAACTCATCTACTTTCTCTTCCTCTCTGAATGAGCCTGATCTGGTGGATTCTGCCTTAAGAGCAATCGCTTTCTTTTGCTCCTCAGGTCTCTTTTCTTATTGACTGTATCTTTCCAAGGATAGTTCTTGAGTTAGAAGATTACCAATGAGTTCATCATAACTATAGAAATTTAAGTCATAAGCTTCCTCAATGGCAGTCTTTTTATTGTCCCATTCCTTGGTGAGACTCCGAAGCACTTTCTTGACCATATCTACTTCTGGAATTTCCTTCCCTAGCCTCTTCATTTCATTTACTAGATTTGCGTATCTAGTGTTCATGCTACTAATTGATTCTTTAGGCTCCATCTTGATGGATTCAAACTTTTGTTGCAGTAGATCAAGTTTGGCTTCTCTTACTTTGGTAATTCCCTCATAGGTTACTTCCAGCTTCTCCCATATCTCTTTAGTAGTTTCACATCTGGATATTCTATTAAATTCTGCTGCACTAAGAGCACAATGAAGCATGTTAATAGCATTTGCATTTTTATGCAATTTTTTAAAGTCATTATCATCCCACATTCTTGATGGCTTTTAGGTAGTCATACCTCCTACTTCGTAAGTAGGTTCATATGGACCATCTTTAATAACTAGCCATCCTTGCATAATTTGTGACTGGATGAAGTTCTTCATCCAGTTTTTTCAGAATGTATAGTGTTCGCTGGTGAAGAGTGGAGGACGGGTAATAGACATACCCTCGGGAAGAAGTTGTGAGTTATGGAAACTCATTTTGATTTATGAATTAAAATATGTGGACCTTTAGCTCAAGATTATTAGATCTCTAGTTTGAGTACTAGCTCTGATACCACTTGTTGGTCCCTGTTAGAGTATTTATAAGGGCAGAAGGGGGTGAATGACCCTTTTTTGTGGGTTTTATAGATTTATAAGGTCTGTGTGTAGTGTTTGATTATAGTCCGGAAGATGAATCCGGATGATAAATGTGATCCGGAAGATGCATCCGGATGATGCAATATGTATGCAGAATGGTAAAAATAAACAAATATCAAACACAAGTAGTTTATACTAGTTCGACCCTGCCTATGTCCAGTCCCCAGAATTTCCTTCTTTCAAGCTTATCCACTAGTGAATTCCTTTTCAACGGGCAGGAATCAAGCCTTACAGATTTGTCTCCGGATGATGACTTCTTCTGGAAATAGGATATACCACTAGAAGCACCAACTTTTAGCTGAGTCCTCTCGTCTTTAGTAGGATATACCACTTAGCCTTCTACCTCGAATCTAAGCTGAGTCCTACAGGGAGATTTCACTCAAAGTACTTACTTCAAGTTCTATCCCAATCTCCCAACTTACCCAAGTTGGAGATTATTACACTTTTGGTTTACAACAAAAGGTTGGTTTTGGAGTTCCTCAAGTTTATAGCTTCGCTGGGGAATCCTTACAAACATATTTTAAATTAGGGAGTTTCTTGGAGGGATTATTTCTAATGATTGAATGCATTTCTTTGTTGCTTGCTTTTGTAATTCAATCAGTTGCCTTCTCATTTGGTGAAGAGTTCCTTTTATAGTATTTGAACATAAATGTAGCCGTTTGTAGTTGTTGAGCTTACATTTATTCTTTACCTTAATCAGGTTGTGAGGTGGAGCTTTTGGATCTCTTGATTAAAACATTATACCATATTCTTGGAATTGATGCTGACAGTTGTCAGTGATCATTTTTCTTGTCATTTTATGATATACTAACTTTTATACCAATTGCCATATGGTGTGAGCTCCACACGCGCCTTTATTGGTCTAGTCTAAAAGTAGTTTAGACTTTCTCTGTCCTTTGTCTGTTCCTTTTGACTTTTCTTTAAACTTTGCCAGCTATCTCCAAAAGGTTCTTTAACTATTGTAGACCATGATGATATTAGGAAAGCTGTGTTTTGTTCTTTCCTTAGTTATTTGGTATAGGTCTTCCGGATATGTATTTCGGATAACTTTTTAGACCTATATGTTCTGGATCTTTCTTCCGTAGATGGCTTCAATCAGTTCTTCTAGTTGTAAGTCTTGAGGATGGAAGATTGTCTTCTTTTCAAACTTTGCCTGAATGATTTTCCTCCATTGCTTATGTTTCTGATTTTGTTCAATAGCCGATCTTAGCTTTGTCCGGATGCTTCCATTTGGATTTCTAGAGAGTTTCTTTACACTTGTTTTTGTTTCTTTCAAACTTGATCAGGATTGATATTAGTCTTTATTATCTGGATCATTGTTTTTCCAACACCTCAATCATTCGAGGAAGTGATCTGTCAAGGAGCTCGAGGAGTCGGTCCATCCTATCCGCTTTACCCCATCTAGCTCCACTCATATGAGGAATTCTCTACTTTAATCTCATCCTTATAATAACTACTTTAGGTTGTTCTTGTTCTGATATGGTTTTCTCTTCCAGGTGACCATGACCGAGGTAGAGAGGATTGCGAGGGGCTTCTTCTTCATTTGAGACATGCTACTAGCTTAGGACGCACTAGCCTTGGTAAGTTTCTTTTACCTGCAAAATTTAACAAATTATGCATGATGCATGCCATGATATTTATATATGTGTACTGATCTTATGACTTCCATTGTAGACTCTGCTAGCTATGGAGTGTAGTAGGTCCGCTCAGGACTTGGATGCTTCTTAGAAGTGAGCTAGGTTCCTAGAGGAACAGTTGCGAGAAGCCACTGCTGAGGCCAAAAGGGCAAGAGCGGAGACCGCTCGGGTAAGGGCCGAGATCGAGGTATTGTGGGGCTAGCTGGCATGGATGACCGAGGATAGACAGACACTTGAGCCATCTGATTCCTAATCTAATGATGATAGCTCGACATATTGAGTGGCACCGGTGGTGACCTAGACGGCTAGAGCTGAGGAGCGAGTAGAGGAGACCGATACTACTATTGGGAGTGTAGCAGGAGCTTTAAAGGTCAGGGTTCCTGATCTGCCTACTACTGATTCTAGTGGGGCATAGGATCATGTGATGATAGATGTGGATGACCTACTGGCAGATACATAGGACCAGACACATGAGGAGCGCCAGGGATAGGACCTCTCAACAGCTTAGATTAGACTGCAGCTATTACTTTCCGTACATTTTACATTTTTTGCCCTGCGTGGCTTATTTTAATGTAAACTTGGATGTTATTTATAGAATGCTTTTATTACTTTCAACTTTATGCATGCTGAACTTTTCTTTTTCTGAATTGAAACCATTGAATATCGTTGTCTACAAACCCTAGTTGCCCCTTTGACATAATTAACAATGAAACCCATTTGGCATGTACTACTAGCGAGTGAGTTAATCGTTGAACACTCTAAGTTCTTGATGGCAATAAACTGGCCCAATGTAACTAACAAGGATTACCAAGGTTGGCTGGTTGAAATTAGCACTTATGGAGATATGTGTTATCCTGTTATTTCACAATAGGAGAACTGAGTTCAAGGAATCGTAGTTGTGAGACTTAACACTTACAAATGATGTTTTAATTATCATAATTGACAAAATTGGCACATTTGAATTGAGTTCTAATTTGTGTATAGGCCCCTTGGTGTGAGATGACATATCGAACATTTATCTTCATTTCTTTTTGTCCTGATTTTTGCCTGAACTGTCTATGATGGCTCAATTCAATGGACTCTTCTTTCCTTCTTTTCTTTGCTTTAACTTTTGCCTGGATAGCCATTTCGGGTTTCAATCCAGCAGACATTTTCCGAATTTTGAATAGGTCTAATTTCTTTTATGGCCTATTGGTATTTTTTTCTTTTATTGAATAATGTACGCGCAGTAAAGATAATAACAAAAATGCACAAAATGCATAGAAAAACTAATGTTCACATGCCTACTATTATTTTACCTAAAGACATGTATGCATTCATAAGACCAAAATTCTTAGCAAATCAAAACATGTTCATTAATGAGATTAATTTGAGCACATAAGCAATGGTAACAATTCCCAATGGTTAACCCCTACTGCCTACTGGTCCTTTATAGATTTTCCAGAAAACAGCTGACATTTTTCTCTCAATGCCCTAACTTTTGCCTAAGCCGCCCTTTTCGGGTTTTCAACTTAGAGGGCTTTATTTGTATTGGAGTACCCTAACTTTTGCCTGACCAGTTTATAGAATACCGATCAACGGGTTGCACCCTAATTTTTGCCCGAGCAGTAGAGGACCACTCGTCAGGTGATTTATTCTTTATTTCTTTTATTCTTTGTGTTGCTTTTCTGGGATTTAGTTCTTTTAACCTAGACATGATAACACTTAAGCCTATCTTGATTCACTAGATTCACGAATGCATTTCCATCCATATCCATAAGCTTGATTCCTCCTTTGCCAAGGACTTTCTTCACGACAAACGACCCTACCCAGTTAGGCCTGGACTTGCCCCTACCGTTAGTGTTGACCTGGAGTAGGTGTTTGAGGACAAGATCACCTGCCTTAAGAGGTTGCTTCGGGTACCTAACTTTGTTGTTGTAAGTTCGACCCATGCATTGCTGATACATGTGTAGGTGGTCAAGTGCCTTGAGTCACTTTACATCTATTGCATTCAACTATTCATACCTAGCCCTTGTTCAATCTGACTCTTTTAGCTGAGCTTCGAGTGCCCCTAGTAGAGATCTTACTTTTTTTCGACAGGTAACACGACTGCCATTACATATACAAAGAAAAAAGGTGTATGATTAGTGGGTGTCCTTACACTAGTTCTTTATCCCCAAACTACAAATGGGAGTTTATCAGCCCAATCTCTGTAGATAGCCACTGTCTTGGAAAAAATCCTCTTGATCAATGTATTGGCAGCCTCAACTGTTCCATTAGCTTGTGGTCTATATGGAGAAGACCTGTGATGCTCAACGCTAAACTTCTCAAATAATTCAATCATGGCTCCTTAAAACTGAACCTCATTATCGGACACCACATGGTGTAGAGCCCCGTATTGAGCAAAAATATGCTTCTCTATGAACTTAGCCATTTTGTTGGCAGCAATACTGGTGTAAGATTCGGCCTCTACCCATTTTAAAAAATAATCAACTGTGATTATGATGAATCAATGTCCGTTGGTTGATGATGGCCGAATTTCACTGATTATATCTGTCCCCCACGTCAAAAAAGGATATGGAGTAGATAAATTGTGGAGTTCTTATGGGGGTAAATGTTGTATATCCCCATGAATCTGACATCCATGACATTTCCTAACCTTGTAAACACAGTTGGCATTCATTGTGGTCTAGAAGTATCCCATTCTCTAAATCATCCTAGCCAAAGCCATCCCATTCATATGCGGGCTGCAATCCCCTGAGTGCACCTAGGTCATTACCCTTTTTGCCTCTTCTTTTCTGAAAAATCTCAGCAATAAACTTTTAGTAGTCCTTTGGAAGAGATCCTCATCAACTAGTCTAAACTGTGTCACCAACCTCTTGAATGTCATGTGATCTAAACTTGATAACACTCTGGGACATTCCCCTTCTTTTAGAAACCTCTTTATATCGTCATACCAACAAGCCTTTTACTCCCCTATAGTCATAACTCAAACCTTCACATGAAATGGGGAATGAGCCATTTCTATTACCAGCGAACGGATGAGTTGAGCCTCTTCTCCCTCCCACATTGAGGCTAAGGCAGCCAAAGAGTTGGCCATCTAATTCTCATCCCTCAGTATATATTGGAAGAAGCACTAACTGAACTATACTAATAAATCCCAAACCGCTTCCACGTATGGCCTGAGTGACTCTTCTTTGATTTCCCACTCCCCTACAACATGCTTTATTACTAGTGTGGAATCTGCCATCACCCTTGCTTCCATTGCTCCTATTTTTAATAGAGTGTCAAGACCAAAGAGACAAGCTTCATATTCGGCTCCATTATTGGTGACTGGGAATTATAATCATTTGCTTAGTGGGATAACCTCACCTTAAGGCATAATAATGATTACCCTAAGATCGGCACCCTTTCTATTCATATCCCTATCGAAATACCTGATCCATTTGACCTTCTCTACTTCCACTGCTGCTAACTGTTCATTGAGGAAATCCAGATTTTCAATATAATCAGCCTCTATGGGTTGACTTGCCAAAAATTCAGCCACTGCTCTCCCCTTGATGACCTTCTTTGTGACATACTCAATATCAAATTAAGATAGTAATAGAAGCCAATGATAGAGTTTCCCCACCAATGTAGGGGATTGACAAAGATACTTCATTGGGTCTACCTTGGTAACTACTTGAATCCTGTAACACTAGAAGTAATGCCTCAACTTTTTGGTTAACCATACCATTGTTGTGCACGTCTTCTCTACAACTGTGTACCGCATTTCATACTCCAACAACTTCTTACTCAAGTAGTAGATAGCATGCATGTTCTTATCATCTTGTTCATGGACTAACATTGCACCTATAGATGACTCTTCTTTGACCAAATAGAGAATCAACGGCTTACCATACATTGGAGGTTTCCAGACTGGGGGGCTAATGAGATAACCCTTTATCTTATCGAATGCTATCTAGCACTGCTTATCCCACTCTATGGGCTGCTTCTTTCTCATCAACTTAAATATTGGCTCGCAAATCGTTGTTAACTTGGTAATAAAGCGGCTCTCGTATTGAAGCGATCTAAGAAATGACCTGACTTCCCTTTCGGTTCTAGGAATAGGCATTTCTTGAATAGCTTTAACCTTATTGGGGTCAACCTCAATTCCCCTCTAACTGACGATGTGGCCCAAGAGTTCCTCGGAAGTCACACTAAACACACACTTCTTTGGATTTAAATGCAGGTTGTACTTCTTAATCCTTGTCAAGAATTTGTCTAAAATCTCAAGATGCTCTTCCCTTATGTTAGACTTTACTAGCATGTCATCTATATAAACCTCAACCTCTTTGTGTATCATGTCATGTAGTAAAGCTATCACGGCTCTCTGGTGAGTTGCCCCTGCGTTCTTCAACCCAAAAGGCCTTACCTTATAACAATATACCCCCACTCTGTGATGAAAGTTGTATTGAACTTTTCAATGATGTCCATTAGGATCTGATTGTACCCAGAAAACCCATCTAAGAACGAGTACATCGCAGCTCTAGCAGCGCTGTCTACCAGTACATTAATATGTGCCAATGGGGAATCATCTTTTGGAGATGCCTTGTTCAAATCATAAAAGTTGACGTACATTCTGACTCTTCCATCCTTTTTAGGGATTGGGACGACATTTGCTAACCATCTCAGATACTCAATTACCTCAATGAATTTAGCTTCTAATAATCTAGCGACTTTGGCCCTGATTTTTTTGGCCCACCCTAGACGCAATATTCTTAACTTTTGTTTGACTAGTTTGAACTTGGGATCGGTTGGGATACGATGTTCAGCAATTTGGCGATCTACCCTAGGCATGTCTTCGTAAGACCAGGCGAAGGCATTAACATGTTTTCTAAGAACTTTTATCATCTCTCTTTTTTTGATAAGGGTCAAGTCATTGGATATTGTTACCTTTTTTGGAGTTTCCTTAGTACCCAAATTAATGTCATGCAATGAAATGTCATGAATGCTAAAAATGTTATGCGTGTGGTTAGGTGAATGTATGGTGCCATCAGGCAAAACATCAAACAAGTAAGTGAAATCACTATCATTCTCATTAGAATGCCCGAAGCCTACATCATTTTCATCACAAATGATTGTATAGTCATCCTCCACTAGCAGAGGGTCTTCTTGGTCACTCATCAGGATGTGAGTCAGGTCATGGTCCAGATCTTGCAATTATTTCTTGGTCAACACATCGTCCACGGCTTCTCTCGTGACTTAGGCCAGGTTCCTTAAGGCTTCTTGAATAGGTATTTTCTTCTTATCCCCCAAGCATAGTATGGTGTATATTGAAGTAGTAAGGGTATCGATAGCTTTGTCCGCTTCAATCTTTGATGGGTCATTGTCCTCCATTTTCTTGGAACACTTTTCTACTTCTATGGCTGCTTTGTAACTCTCAAGAATGGTCTTGTACACTTTCACAAATGCTATCTTGAGGAGGTGAGGAGATAACCTAAAGATGAATCAATCAGCTAATTATTTCTTATGAGGCTTCCTTTTAAGAGCTACCAAGACTGTTAACCACCTCTGAAAATAATCATGGACAGGTTCCCCACTCCACTGCATGATAGCTCTAAGATCAAATATGGATGGTTCTTCCCTTACTTTCTTAGTTTCTAGGATGCACTTCCATACCTCATCTTCCTCTAACCTTGAGTTGATCATAGAAATTTCCTCTTTTCTTCTCCTTGGTTCATAAATCTTCCTTTTGCCAATTAGTACCATGATAGCTTTGAGGAGATCTTCACATGTTCCAGTCGAGTGACCGGAGTTGACATGATATACATAAAAGTTGCCCCTTTCTTTAGGCTTTGGCTGAACATATGGCCGGAGATGATCAATCAACTCATACTTCTTTAATTTCTTGAAGAGCTTCAAAAGAGGAGTTTCCTAAGGTGATTTGTCATCAAGAGTCATAGGATGAACCTTTTGGTCATGGGTTATACCATAGGGTAAACCCATAAAATGAGGGAGTTTCATCCCCTTTGGCATAACCATGAACTTGGGAAACTAACTTGTATCCTACCTATGGTGAACTTGTGAAATTGCCTCTTGACAAAGCAGGTGAGACCCACTACTAGTTACGAGGAGCGTTGGGTTCGCTGGCTGGACAGACCGACCAAATTAAGCTATAAGATGAACTGGGAGTGAGGGAGTTTGCCAAATCTTGAATTGATGTAGTAACCAAAAGATCAGTACATGCATGGGATGGGATATGCATGAATGATGCACAATAATGCATGGTGGGGTTAATTACGAGGGGATGTAACACAATACATGCAAATTGATCGATTCCACCCTTATTTCTCTTGCCAATTCTAAGGGCATTCTTGCTTAGTCTAATCTCACACAGAACAAGGGGTACTAGAAGGTAAAAATTCTAAGGCTTTCAAAAAGAATGGTGTAGGGACATATCGAAAGTTGATGTAGTAAGTTCCCATCGCACCAAGCCTCTTTTAGAGGGAGATGACAATGAGTGCTCCACTCATTAGAGTGTACCTAATTCATAGGGGGCATGAGTGACACTTTTGTAAGTTTCATGGAAAAAATAGGGCACCTTAACCTAGCGCTAGAAGAAGAGCATGTCTAGCTAGAGAGAGAAGGAGATGAGAAGATAGAGTGTAATAATTTTCCCAAATGATGAAGAAGAAAATAGGTTGAATTAAGTAAATAATTTTCAGTGCTCATCTTAATCTTTTAAGCTTTTACAACAAACCAACATTTTTCAAGTTAAAAGATTATGTCCCGAGCAGAGTCGCCACTATGAGGTGTCGATGATGTATGGGTCTCCCTTGGCGCCTACCGCGGGGCCCATTGGGGTGATTAGTTGATTAACTGAGGCGTGATGAAACCATTTTAATTCAAGTTTGCACATTTTAACCAGTTTTATGAATAAAAGAATCAAGACCTAAATCTCAATATAAATGATAGAGTCACCACCCAAGTTGTCTACTTGGGAAAGAGTTTTGGTACATTTCCCATTGGGTGGCAGACTCATACCTTTTGGATCAAAGATTCGGGTATCAAATGAGTCACTTATTTCTAATTCAGTTAATTCAAAATTACATTCGCTGCGTAAAACAGTTTTATTTTCATCATTTAGGGAATTATTACGGAAATCCTATTTTCTACACTCTTTCACACTCGATTCATACATTTAACAGTTTATAATAAAGTACAAACAATAACTGGGGGGATAAAAATTACAACCGGGGGAAATGTGGAAATTGCAAAAGAACCTATACATCTGTTCTAAGTTATAAAACAAAATAAAATAAATTCCCCTGCATCCACAAAGATTAGCACAGTTTATAGCACACCATAAGTCAGCATTTGATTAAGCAAACGTGATTATGTTAGCGTGGCAATTTCGCGATTGATAGTGCCCAGATGGCTTCTAGGATGGGAGAGAAACAACGGGTCTTCAGCGTATTTTGTTGTGAAAACACATTTTTAACTTTTGTGGGTTGATTTTCTAGATTATTAGTGAAAACGATTGCATGGAAAATGATGATGTTAGATTGATTTTACATATTAAAAAGAGAATTTTGGGTTCTACCTGGGGGCCAGTACTCATACGGGTGGGGTGGGACCTGTACAGTTGCTGGTAGGAACCTGTACGGGTATGGAGGGACTCGTATAGGTCCTGTCTAGTCCAGGCAGAACCTTAGTTTGGCAAATATGAAAGATTTGTATAGATAGAGTAGAATATGGGAGCTAACGATAAAATAAATGAGCTGTGAGTCTCTTTGAAACTCAGGAGCTTACCTTTGCGACGTGAATCCACTTTGAAGTGATCCCTTTACTAAGTGGGAGTCTAGCCAATGTAGATGATGAACTAGTGATTTTAGGACTATTTAGGTGAGTATTTGTGTGAGCAGAACCTCCCCTAAATCCTAATGAACGAAGCTAGAAATGTATAAAATGTGGACAAAACCTCAAGGAATGGGTTTTGTCCCTATTTTATACCTTCTATACCTCAACTATACCCTTTCTATACCTGCGAAAATTGCTGGAATATATGCTATAATTTCTTGTATATCTTGTGTCTCTTTTCCTTCAAGTTCTCTCTTTGAAATGAGGTAAAAATCCTCTATTTATAGGGGAAATCGAGTCTGAATGCAATAAATTGTATTCATGACTTGATTTCTCTTGAAAATAGAAAGGATTATCTGCCATAAAGCCTGATTAGGCAAATACAGGACCCAGGTCCCTCCCAAGCCTATAGGGGACTTGACCCATATGGGTCCACCGGTGGATCTGTACCTCCATGCATGACCCATACGAGTCCCTAAGGGTAGATTAAGTCTCCAGACTTGGCTAGACTCAGCTCTACAATAGTAGGAAAACTTATGATAAATAACACCTGTAAAAGATTGCATTATCTAGCTCTCATCATCATTTCATGAGAAGGATTGCTAAAATCTAGTGCTCAAGGCTTCTCTATCAACCACACATGCATATCGGTTCTAGGTGAGAGTGAGAAGAAGTGAATAACTAAATTTAATAAGAAGGGATACCTATAGTAGCGTAAGGTGATCAGCAATAAGGGCCGGGTTGATAGAAGTGGCATCCGTATTTAGCAGGGTCTCTGCTAACCCCACGGCTACGACATAGGCCCGATAAGCAAAATCAATCGAAGTGGGTCAACTGGGCCTACTCCGCACATAAAATCTGACATAAGTAATAGTGCAACCATGGGAGCCCAAGCAAGAAGAGATCCGGGGCCCCTCGGTACCACTATAATACCGTGCTAAGCTAAAATGCAGGTTGGTCAGGCAGTCGGGATAGGAAGGGGTCTACTAAATCAAAATTCCACAGCCCCTTTGGCACACTATCTGTGCCAAAGTGGAACTCTAAAATCGCCAGGGGCACGTGCTTAGGGCATGGGATCCCCAATATGGCGTGACACTCCTCGATCAAGGGGCACAACTTAAACAAAGAAAAGCAGAACATGTGATCCATTCGGTCCCAAAAAGTCAACGCCGCTCGAAGAAACTCGGGGCAAACCGGCCATGAGGCCACGTAGCAAAATCCCCAAAGCCTAAACTTTTGTAAATTCTTCTAGTCTACTTCTCCCTGGGTTTTCAAAAAGCTCCTTAGCTGTTGGTTGTGGCTCTCTATGACTGAAATTTAGAAAATGGTTGAAATCTATAATTCTAAAGGTGAAGCCGCTGGCGGTATGGGTGAAATCGGTGGTAGTTTGAAGCTGTCAGAGGTATGAGTTGCAGGCGATGTTGTCTATATTAATTAGTAGATTTAAATTTTCATGTAGACGGCGATATCAGTGAAGCCACCTGTAGTATGACGGTATTTTCTGCAAAATTTAGGCACGTTTTGGCTTATTTAGACCTGTCCATAACCTATAAAAACCCTGTAATCTGTTCTTAAACGCAATTCAAGCCTAAAATCCATTTTATTTCAAAACCAAAAGCCCATAGGCACCAATGTATTGAGCATCCAATCCTAAGCCTAATCAAATCTAAACAAATCTAAATCATCCAAACCCTAATGTATCAATGGTACAAAACCAGCTAAAATCAAAGCAGTCAAAACTAAAATGAAATAAAGCTAAGGCAGCCTGCCACCATCTGTCGGGTGAGATGTGAACTCCATGTCATCCATTAAGTACTAGCCTATATCCTCATCCCCTCTCCCCCCTCAATCATTGGGACACTGCTTGAATCGGGAGGGTTAGTAGTAGGATGCTGGTCAACTGCCACCTTCTTCCCCTTGTGATTGATCCCAGCTTGAGGTGCGTGGTCCAAGTTATGCTTGCTCCTTCTCTTGTGCATGGTAGCATCCAATTGCTGCTCCAACTCACCAACCCGATGCCTAAGCTCTTGGTTTGCAGCCACCTCCTCCTTGTACCTCGCTCGAGCTTGGTTTGAGACGGAAAGTGAAAGTGTCCAACTAATTCATATCATTCATACATGCATTATTTAAATGACAACTTCTTTCGAACACGCAGGTACCTTGGCAAATAAACTCTGAGAGATAAGGGAGTCCCTGAGAGCAAAATCATTCCTTACTAGTCGCTCCGCCTCCTTGCTATAAACCTGAAAAATCTAAAGAAGCAATTAAAAGGAAATATGAAAAGTGAAATCGCATGCATTTAAGGAGTAGAGTCATATTTTCATGAGGCTTATATGTTTAGTGTGTGGAGGCATAAAGTCCATTGAGTCAGCACTTGGGTTTATTTCTGTTATTCAAAAGTAGCCATTAGGGCTCAAAAGTAGGAAGGATACCTCCAAAGCTGTCGAGAGGCGCCCCTCCACTTTGCCAATATGCTCGGGCCTACCCCGGCCATGCACTCCGCTAAAAGACACAAACATAACATAAAAGGAAAATATAAGCTAACCATCTATGACCAAATAAGATGAAATATGTGAATCAGCTCGATCTTACATTTGAGGAATAATGCTCTTCGTAGGCCATAGACGCCACCTCATGGGCCATCGGTACAACCTCAACTACCTCATTATCTCCCTCGGGATCACCCTCATCAGCACCCTCTTCTTCCTCCTCCCCATCGCTTCTCACATAGCCACCAGCTATCCATCTTAACTCCTCCTTCTTCTTCTTTGCATGAAACTCAATCATGTCATCAGCACGTATATGCGGGCATATAGGGAGCAAGCGCAACATGTGGCCATCGTAAGACCCAGGGACACTCTCTATAATGCGTCCATCCTCATTAAGAAAATCGGCCTTATGGCAGTAATAGTCAAATAAGGCCACTAGAGGCCCATAGGAGGTGTCAGGGGCACAGGTCTACCAGGGGGCATAACATCTCTCAAGTTGTACACTAGCTCCCCTAAATACAACTTAAAGGACAGGGGGCTCTCCATCATGAATCTCTGGTCGTCCACTTCCTTTCGGACTGTAAGCACCTCGACGCAGTTGGACACCTAATCAAACGGGTCCCTAATAACCTGACCAGAAAATCAGACAACAAATCAATGTAAGCACAATTTAAATTCATTAACATATTTGTGACTAATGTTTTATTTAGTATGAAATAGGGATAAGGGCCAATGTCCCACACCGAGCTGATCTGCAAGCTCCTCAAAGTCTCCCTGTAGCTAGTTGGGTATTTGCCAAATCCCCCAACACTCCCGCACCACTGAGCAAGAAAGTGCGATCATGCTGGCACCTTTGTCTTGAATTTCACCAGGGGAAGAATCTGGTGCTTAAAGGCCCAAGCCTACATAATCAACAACTAATCAGTCCAACACATCTAAAAAAAGTAATAGGTAAAAAATGAAAAAAGAAACGAAGGGAATAATTAAGTACTCGTGAAAAGGTATACCTATAGGAGTAAGTGGTTCAGCCGAATGAGCTTGCCTTTTTTCCTAGCCCTCGCATCCAATCCGCGATATATCTGAGCGAGAATGGCCCTAGACCAGTTCTTTTACTTGATTGTCTTAACAAACTCAATGGCAGCGTTATAGTTGATCTTGCTACTAGAAATGGGGAAAGAACAACACTATCAATAAAGAAATCATAAAAGAGCGGACACAAGCATCTCGCTAAGTCTTGGAAACCACACCAACTCCTATCCAACTCTCTTGAAGCTCGCCATAAGATAACCACCCCGAGATGGGCTTTAAACTAAATAGCTCCATCACTCTCCTTATCACTAACTTTTGGAGATAGTACTTCTCCCCGTAAACATCAAAGTGGATGACATGCTCGGTCCAGGAAAGGTTGGTCATCACCACCACATCTGAAGGAGTGATGGTCACCTCGCCGATCGTAAGGTGGAATGTATGGGTGGTCTTCAACCACTTCTTGATCAAGGCAGTCAAAGCCGAGTGGGAGAGCTTCGCATCCTTAAGGGTAAAATTCAAGCCAAAGCCCTAAAACATGTGGCATCTATGGCTGCTTATAACACGGGATCTTTTTCATCAATATGCATCCACCAGTCACCAGTAGTCCCCATACCTCCGGTACACGTGAGCTAGTGTGGCTGATAAAAATAAAATCAAACATTAAACAAATAAGTGATTGGTATTTCTCCATGTTCTTTGTTACTAGAACCTGTTGATATCATTGTTGAAGTAGTGATACCGCTAGTGACATCAGCTATATTATCGGCGATATGAACGATGTCGCTTGCAATATCACTGGAATTAGTAGCCATATAGCAAGGTTTAGGCTATTTTAAGGAAGCTTAAAGTTGTTGTAGACATGGATGATGTCGCCGGCAACATCATTTATGCTGGCAGAATCTCAGATTTTGCCAAAAATTGAACTAAAATCATGAAAAACGCAATAAATTGACTCCAAGGCATGAAATCAGGCAAAAAGACCATATATCACGTAATTTCAGTTTATGTTCTCTTAAATTTCATATTTTCAACCCCTAGCGTGGCATATTTCGAGTCTAGGACTAAAATCAAAATAAATGAAACAAAAGATTCAAGTTTTGCAGGATTACCTGGATATAGGAGATGTGTTTCTTCTTCTCAGGGATCAGATTATCTATGGGACTAGCAATCCCATACCCATACATCTTGTCGAAATTCTTCAAATTGTATGCCACATGAACTAGGTAGATTTTCAGCCCTCCAATGGAAGAATTAGGCAAATCATCAGGCTTCATATCGGCGGGATTACGTTTGAACACTTTCTTTAGCATGGTGAATCAAAGGGAAGAAGATATAAGAAATTTGGAAGAGTGGGGGAGTTTTTTTTGGCTTCTTTCGTTCCGAATAGAGAAATAAGAGGTTTAATTCATATTAAACACCTGTGTAGAAATCGAGGAGTTTAATTAAATCTGAAACCACCACTCTATGCTATCGGCGGTATCAACTCATGTCACCAGCGATATCATTCAAGCCATCGCCGGCTTCACTCTCACTAGGGGAAATTTTTTTGAATTTCTTTGAGTGGTCAAAGGTGCCACGTGGCACCTCATGTCGCCAACGGTATCAAATCCTCCAGGGCTTTTTTAGAAGCCTTTTCAACAAATTCAAAGGATCTCAACATAAGCCCTCGTACTCTAGGACTCCTAAAGCCCTTGTATTTTTACTTATCACGTTTTTACTACTGATCGAAAGGGAAAAAAATATTTTTGTTTCACAAAATCAATCAAGTAGTAAAAATGTTGTTTAAAAGCTTATCTAACTTGTTTTTTTCTTTCTCGTCACCCGCTGCAGGTACTACCACAAGGGGCAAGCTAAATATCCTCATTATTCTCCATCGAACTCCAACTGAAGGTCGTGATACAGTCAGTGTATGTGCCATCCTTTGGGTTCAACCTCACAAAACATCAATTAAAGACCATGATATAGTCAGCATACATATCATCCTTTCGGTTCTCCCCCAAACACCAACTAAAGGTCGTGATGCAATCAAAATACGCGTCATCCTTTAGGTTCAACCTGACCGAACATCAACTGAAGGCCATGGTATAGTCAGTGTACATGGCATCCTTTGGGTTCTCCCCTGAATGGTAACTAAAAGTCATGATACAGTCAGTGTACGTGTCATTCTTTGGGTTTAACCTCACTGAATATCAACTAAAGGCCATGATATAGTCAGCATATATGTCATCCTTTGGGTTCTCCCCCGAACGCTAACTGAAGGTCATGATGCAGTCAACGTATGCATCATCCTTTGGGTTCAACCTCACCAAACATCAACTAAAGGCCATGATATAGTCAGATTACATGTCATCCTTTAGGTTCTTCCCCGAATGCCAACTGAAGGTCATGATATAGCCAGTATACATGTCATCCTTTGGGTTCTCCCCTTTAGAATGTCAACTAAAGATCATAATGGAGTCAGTGTACACATCATCCTTTAGGTTCTCGCCTGCCAAACATCGATTGTGGGTTGTGATGTAGTGGGTGTACATGTCATCCTTTGAGTCAACGCCCATTTGGAATCAACTAGAGGTCATGATGGAGTCAGTGTAACCATTATCCTTTGAGTCCAACACACCACCCTTAGGTATGATTTCTATACCCCTGCTCTTTTCATGAGATCATACTGACCCATTGTAGCTGTGATCTCCCAAGGGGCAGCCTGTGAGCATGGGATTTTACAGTCCCTCTCACGAGACGATGATGATGTATATTCGATTTTAATCCTCAATGAAAAAATTATTTTCGAATTTTTATTCCTGATAAAATATTCTTTATGAATTTTATTGTAGGAAAAATTCAGTTCGACGTGTTCGATAACGCGTCCAGAGGGAGCTCAAACCAATGATTTGCAACCAAAAATTAATTTAGTCCTAAATACCCTAAAAAATTCAAAAATAACCCTAATTATCCAAATATCCTGCTAAAATCACTTTTTGGGCAGATTGATCCCTTTTAACCTTCTTAGGCTAGGCCATGCCTTGCTTTTCAGACCTGGTAGAGTGTGAAGCCGCCCATGGCTTCATCTATACCACCAGTGGTATCATCCATGCCGCCGGCGGTCTGACTTTCCCAGGCAGATAACTTTTTGCCATGCTTTGCTCTATACCCGCCGGATAATTGAGAAAAGTCAATTTCTTCTGCATTTTAGCCTATATAAGGCCCTTTTCTAGACATTTTGAGATGTTGGCTAGTAAGAACTTGAATTTTAGAGAGAAATTTTGGCAAATTTTAGTGAGCTAAGGTGAAGAAAAGGTAAGAAAAGAGGAATTACTCCATCTTTTCTTGGTTTTTCTTTGTTGAATTCTCTTAGAATTGACTTAAAAATAGCAGAACTTAAGTTAAAAATCAATCTTCATATGATTTAGAGATTTAAATTTTAATTCACTACCCAAATTATCAGTTCGAGCTCCCCGGAGGCGTTATTTGGATCACAAAGAGGTGGATTCACGGCCCCAAGGTAAAAATTCTAAGTCTCATAGCTCTTTGGCATTTATTGTTATGTTTATTTGCTGTTTTGTAATTAGTTTAGGGTTTTCAGTCATTTCTTGATCATTAACTATTGCTGCTGTAAGAACCTAAAACCGCCGGCCATAAGTGAAGCCGCCAGCGGTATCATTCATGTTGCTAGCGACATAAATTATACCGCTAGAGGCTTCCTTTATCACCAACGGTTTTATTTTCTTGTAGGACCCTTTCTTTATGGTACCCAAAATATTATTTTACAGGCCTATATAAGTGTAATTGTCAGCAGCATAAATAATGCCACGAGCGACATCAATGATGCCACGAGCGGCATCAATGATGCCACGAGCGGCATCAATGATGCCACGAGCGACTTCACTCATACCGTTGGCGGTATGACATTTTGGACAGTAGATTTATTTTCGTTTTATTTCTCGACCTAGTTTAATTTCTAAAGCTAGGATGTACAGTACAACGATGGGAGTCCATAACTCTCTGAAAATAGCCCTCACCCTATAACATGTGGCATTTTAACTAATAATCCGGTTAAAACAACAAATCGAGTCTAAAATGAAAATAAAATGAGATTTTCTCACAAACAGAGTTCAAACACCATTTTTATCCATCCAATCGGGCTCCATAAATTGTATAATAAATATGCCATGATCATACTAACTTGAGTCTTGTTTGGTTCACTAATTATGCATGCTATATGTGATATATCCCGTATACGTGCCGTATTTGTGCTAACTGTTTTGTGCAGGTAGATTTAGGATAAATGATTGTTAAGCCTTTGGGTATTTTATTTAATGTTTAAACAAATGTATAGGATTTGGAAAGCTCTCTAATTATTATTTTTATTTTCACACTTTATTTGGGATGACTGTAATAATTTATTTGTCTAATGCTTCCTAAATAATGTGCTAACACAACATAATAAAAAACACAATAAATAGGGTGGATTAAAACCGAATAATAAAGAAGGAAACTTTTAAACTTGGAATCTCTACTTAAGCTATGATCTACCACCCAGTGGGAAAATCATACCTAAATTTCCCAGTTAAGCTGAACTGGGTAGCTACTCTATTTTAAGTACGAGATTTTGATCTCGTGCCTTTTGAACATTAAAATATGCAAAACTATTTTCTACTATCACATCACGCCCATTCACATATTTTTAAGAGGTCAGTCCTCCAACCAGGCTTCGCAGCAGTCCGAAATGTCGTCCGCTCGCAGCTACCCCCACTAATTATTACCAAAGTAGTGTAACCCACAACAAGTGGGAAGTAGATTGTTGGCAAAGAAGGATTACAATGAAACAAATTACTTCTTCAATAGCTATTCTAGAAAAACATTAATGAAGATCTAGCTATAATGTTTCTAAATTTCAGTAGAAGTATGAATGGTGAATGCTCAATATCTTTGAAGGCTTGAATATGAATCTTCATAAGTGTAATTTTTGATATGGTTCAGCTCTTAATCTTCTACTCTGAATTTGCCTTCTTTTTATAGGCTTCCTTGAGAATATGGCCGTTTGAAATGTTTGTCCACTTCATAATAGCCATTGTGAGATTGGATTCAATTTCCAGGTAGTTCAATAGCCATTAGTTGTTGTTAATTGCCTCTTACGAATTTCTTTGAAGGTCTTCCTTGATGATTAAGTTTCCATTTAGCTGATATTGGAAGATTCCAGCATGTATTGAGAATATTGCCATATTTGGTATTGACGCTAAAAGCTTGTTGAAGGCTGACCCCGCTTTTATAATATTGGGTAATTGACATCTCCTTTTTGTCTTCTCAAGGCGTTGAAGCTTGTGCAAGAGGCTTTTCTTCTTTGTCCTTGGTGTAGCTACTTATTCCAATATATTCTTTCCATATTTGGAATTATGTTCCTTGTCTCCTTTATAAAAAAAATACTCAAAATAACATTGTAGATCTTAAGACAAAGTTAGTCAAATATATATTTAAGAGAAATGATTACCAATGAATAATAGATATTTTCTAAGATATATTCAAATAAGTAAAGGCACATAAATGATATAAGGCAATAATGATTATGTAAGGCTTTCTTAAGAAATAAATATCTCATGATATGCAATAAATATATAGAGCCAAAATAACAAGTACTAACATACTAGAATCGCCATAACAAATTAAAGGTTTATATTAATTTCAATAATTGTTTGTCATCTTCAAAACCTAAATTGAGATTACAATAATATCCCTCATTTTGATGTGATAAAACAATTTTAAAAGACAATATAACTCCCCCATAATTTGTGCTAGGTGAAAACATTTAAGCATAAGAGCATATTGATCAGAGCATTAAAATGATAACAAAAATTAAAACATGATCAATAGTGTTGGTCCCTATGTGTAAATTCAGTGAGTCAGAGGGGGGTGAATGACTTACTAGATAAAAACAGATAACTTTTTCGCTATAAATGCAAACTCGACTGAGTAGGTCAGCTAGCTGAGTGTAACCAGGAAAAACTTCAACCAAAAGTAAAGAACACGGAGATTTTTATACTGGTTCAGCACAATGTGCTTACATCCAGTCCCAAGAGAGTGTCTTGGCTTTAATCCACTAATCTCAACTCCTTTACCCATGGTAGAGAAGCCTTTCATAGAGTGTCCCAATTACAGAAAGTACCCTCCAAACTGTAATCACTCACCCATTGAGTAGAATACCCTCTTCTACCAGCAACTCAACAGAGTCTAAATAATAGTTGGATTCAACTTATAAAAATGTTGATCCATTTACAAATAATCTGATATTATAGTTTAAATGATCTATACTAATCTCTCTTATTTCAAAGCAGATTCTCGCTGAGTAGTTGCTTTCTTGAATGAACTTCTTTAAAGCTTGGAAATTGACAAAGTTTTTCTTCTTAGAAATTCAGGTGTATTCACCGAGTTCTAACGCTTGCCTTCTTGATCCTTTTACAATTAAAAGCACGAAAGTATCCGTTGAACTTATCTTGGCATCTTCTACAATTTTCCAGCTCAGCTATCCACCCGTTGTTTCTTTATATCGATCCGTTAGGAGATAGAATCACACCATTGTGAGATAGATATCAATCCATTAGAGATGGATTGAAACAGAGCTTTAAATTTGAATCTTTTTTCATTTAATGCAGTCTTCCATTAGAGAGAAACTTTGCTGACTTACTACGTGTCATCTTCTTATTCCCTTTGTTAAACTGACAACTTTGTAGAGTCGCAAGATTTTAGGTTGTTTAATCTATAGAATTTCCGAATTTGGCAATGGCGTGTAGCTTGGTCTTTGAATGACTTTGTCTTTGTCTTTATAAAGCGGTTGTCTTGTCAACGGATTAATTCTTTTTTGTCTTTCTTACATTAATGTTTGCAAAACGTAAGACTGAAAAAGAAAGATTCTATTTTACCTCAAATGGAAAGGCCAGCGTCTTTGACTAAGAGAAAGTAACTCAGCGAAAGATAATAAATAAAAGCACAATTGAAAGACAATCTAAATATTGAGCGCTGAGTGAACAGTGCTTAGTCAGCGACTAATTACACAGCTTACCCAAAATAACTCAGAGTAAAAACTAAATAGCTAGGTCAGTGGAGACTTGAAATTCTACCCTCGAATTCAATAATTCACGAATAACCATAGGTTATTTATTTTAACATCATTATTTATTTAATTTACTCAAACTTAACTTAATTTGGTATGATCAAAACCTAAGCACTACTGAGTCATCCACTGAGTCAGCCTAACCTTGTGCTTGGTTCAAAAATCTCCCTCATTTTGATCAATGGCAACTAACTAAGCGATAATTGAATTAATAAAATATTTAGATCAGAGTTAACTCAAGAGAATGCTTGATATGTCTTTGTTTAGAATCGTCAAATTTCTTGGAGTGAATGGTAACTCCGCTATAATCTTTGATTCCTCTTAGGTCAGCATTCCTCAACACTTCTCATATTTTCTTGCAACATCAACGACAGATATACAGCAGAAAATACAAGAAGTTAAGAAGTTCTTAACTTGAATATAATAATTATTCCTTCTATATATTTAAGACTTAAGTACAGGTAACAGACAGTTCACCTATGCTAAGGATTACAACAGGCTCTAACGATTACAACATATTCTATTCTATTTTGGAAAAATAGGTCCTTTCAGCTTAACATTCCTTGCCTCGTATTCAGAATCATCCTATATTGATTTTTTCTTAGGTTGCATAGGCTCCTTTCCTTTCTTCTTCCTCAGCTCAGAGTATTCTCTTTTAAGTCGCAGCAGGTCTTAAGACAATTCATAATTAATCTGAGCTATCCTTGCTTCACACTCCTTCTCTGATTGCTCACACTTTTCGCAATCCCTCTCCCCCATTGCCATTGAATCCAAAATGGCGTGAGTTTGAAAATAAAACAAGTTAAAAGCCTACTCGAATTGGGTCAGATCACCAAAGATGTTGGCTTCAAAGCTTTGGACGAGTTGCTTATATACTTTACAAGAGATGAAGTCCTATTCTCGTAAATAAGAGAAAAAAGCCACAAGTGCGTGAGATTGAGACTAGTTGACTTTGAACTGTTCATTAAGCCCTTCCCGTGAGATCTTTTTCAAGCTTGATAGAGCTCTGGCTTGGCTGGTTTCTCTAAGCATTCTTTCCAACATGGGGGTACTTCTCATATAAGAAGAGACATGCTTATGTACCTGATCAATTGCTTGACCATCATTATGAACATTGGCACAAACTGCATTGACTTGCTCACAAATGTGACCAACTTTCTCGTGGAGCGACGGTTCTTTTTCAGCCTCTGACATAATAATGTCGCTGTTGAGTGCATCGAATATATTTCATTTCTTCAAGGCAGTCAGAATCCCTTCCTTATAGTCCTTAACTCCCACCAAAATTCCTTCCTTCTCACAGTAAAGCTCATTGGAGTTGCCTTGAGTTTGCTTATAAGCCATTATTAGCGCATTTACCGCATTGATCACAGCATCCATCTTGGCTTTTTTGATGTCATTTTCTTTGCTCAAAATGTTGTACCCATTTAGCATAACTTGTATACTTTGGAGAATTAGATTAAACCTATCAATCAGAGAGGTCCTGAAGTCTCTTTCTTCATTCATAACTCTATTGTTGGTTTCATAGATTTTCTCCATCCTTTGCTTAAGCTCCGCAAGCTCCATCTTCAAGTATTCAGCATCCCTCCTTGCAATAGTTAAAATAGGCAAAGTATGGGATACAATTGCCTTTATTAGAGAGAACTGAGTAGGAACTGATTTGAAGTGGGCTTTTATCTCTTCCACTGCTTCCATGAATCCTTGCACTAGCTCACTAACCTTTACAATTCTCCTCGACACTTCCTCAGACAACAATGATTTAGCAATAGCAGCATCAATATCTTCCTCTATCCACAGTGCTGGATATCTCTCTCTTCCTATTCTACTTATATCTCCCAGAAGATCAGCTTGAGGGTTAAATTGGGGTTGAGGTTATGGTTGTTGTGGTAGTGGTAGTGGCTAATCAATATGGATCTCCTCAATAGTTGGACCTCTTATGACTAGTCCTTCTATCATTAAGGGCTCATAAACTAGAGACCCAACTAGGGAAAGAAGGGGGACGATTTCTGGGTTGGCAGTTTGGTTAGAGGTGGTGGTGGTGGTGGTTAAATGGTTAGAGTTTGAGGTTGATGGTGATGGATTTTCAGAAGTGGTTAAGGGTTGTATGGATAAAGGTGTGGGTGAGACGGGTGTTTTAATGGAAAGGTTTACGAATAAGAATGTTTCTTCTTGTTGCTCCTCATCCTTCTCTCCTTCAACACCTTAAACAATTTGCTCACTGACCTGAGCTAGAGGTAATTGCTCAGTCAGCTGAGCTCCTTGCTTAACTATTATCTCTCCTTCCTCCTTGACTTCTAAATCACCTTCTTCCTCATCAATTACCACCTTCATCTTTTTGAACAACCTCCTCTTCTTTTCCATCCTTTCCTCCTTCGCTTCCTCAACAAACATATCAATAATCTGTTGTCCTTCTTCTTCCTCATTCACATCAAACTCTACCGAGTTTACTTAATCAGCTCCTTCATCACTCTCTCGCTATTCTTCACTCTCAATCCCTTACAAAGCACCTATCATCTCATCAACAACTTCTAGGATTGACTTCTCAGAAAAACTAACAGTTGCCTTCTCATACGCCTTCTCAACTGTAGGCTTAGATTGAGCAGCTGACTCATCTGCTCTTCTCTTGATTCCCTCTTCTAGATCCTTTTACCTCATCTTTATCCTCTCAGCTTTGGCTGCCTTCACCTTTTTAGCCTCGTCAATATTCTGGACTATGCCAGTTAGCTTCTTTGCCATAAACTTCTTTTGTGCCTAACCAACTTTAGTTATAGGTACTGATGTAGCTACCTGTCCTTCACTCATCTCAAAGTTGATCCCTGTAGTATCAGCCTTTCTTTTCTTCAACCTCTTCAAAGGCATATCTTCTTTCAACTCCTCTTTAGCCATCTTTTATTCCTCCAACTCCTTGGCAGTCAGCTCTTTAGGCATTACTTCCTTAGTCCTCTTAGAAAATTTGGACTTTTTAGGGACTAGGATGTCTACTGGATAAGAGCTGCTTAAGCTTGCCCTTTTGCTTTCCTTCTTGTAGTCTCTTCTCACCTCATTCTTACTTTCCTTCTTCTCCTCAGCTTTCCCTCCTTTATCAGATCTCTACTTAGTGATTCTCTCTAGCTCTTTCTCCACAAAAGCAGCCAGAGTTTGATCTTCATGTTCAAGCTTAATAGGCTTCAATTGCATGGTAGCCTTGGGGTCCTTCACTCTAACCTCTCCCCTCTTTAGCCTGATGTACTTGATTACCTTGGGCTTCTCTTTACACTTCAAATTATGTAAATGAACATTACTGAGTACTCTAGACTCAATAACCTTGTATACCATAGCATTCTTCACAGCTCATCCTTACAGGCCTAGCTCATATGCTCTGCAAATATCCATGACCAAGTGTCCATACACCATGTGCTTAGACACTTTTAAATCTATGAAGAATGGCCAAAGGCCAATTTATACACATGCCTTCAGTAAGGGCATAAACAAACACCCTTTCAAACTTTGAGCAGCTACCAATAGAAGCAGTCTTTGGTAACAACACCTTCATCACCAATTTATGAGCTTGCTTACCCTTCTTTAAGAATATAGAAGCTGTCAATTCTTCAGCTTTGTAGTCAGCAGAAACCTCATAGTCCACATGGATATCTACATGCTCCCTATCCTTTACTGCTCTCATTTTCAGACCTCTTAGCCTCATCCCTAACAGGTTTACGATCAGCTTGGGAGTCCCATAAACTTTTCTCCCAATTATTATGGTCATGAACAAATCATTAAAACCTTCTACCAGATGGATGCCATGGAAGAATATCTAAACAATCTGCTCATAATAGCCACTTGGGAGCTCAAAAAATCCTCTCAAATGATGCTGGCGAGTCCATTTTCCAAAGAGCTCATCGCTTGAAAAACTCAGAATATCAACGGTAATGGGGTCTTCTACCACAATATCTTCTTTAAAACACGACTTAGTTAGAGTGTAAGTGGTTTCAACAGGGATATACAAATCTTCTCTTTTTGGAGATTCCAACAGCTACTTGGGCCAGATGATCCATGGTTGTAACCCAACATGTATCTTCCCTATTTCTAACAAATAAGGATTCTCGCTCAGCAGATCTAGCTGATGGATTTAAAGAACTCGCTATTGAAATAGCTTTGAAGAATTTGAGAATTTGAGATTTGAGAAGAAAATGCAGAAGAAATTTGGTAAAGTGAAACTTTCTTTCTTCCTTATCTCTCCTTAAATAGCAAAAACCCTTAAAATGAAACCTATAAAGCTATGTGTACGACTAAAAAATGATGGTCATATTTGAACGGTGAGATAGATCAATGGTTACCGTGGAGTAAATGATTACATAATTCACAGAGTTAAAGCTGTTGAATATGTATCATTTTTAAACTTTCTCTGTTTCTATCAAGTTTAATTTTCAAAAGAACCTGGTGATAGTTTTAATGATGTGTCCATAATTTGAGCGCGAAGAAGAAATACTTAACCTAATTTGCAAAAGCTCAGAGTGGATGATAGGTCAGCTCTAGAATAGGTCAACAGGGAAATATTTCTTCAAATTAGATTGGACGTTTCGATTAATTCTCTCTAGTTGTTGAATTGATCCTTTCCAATGGGCTTTATGAATATGTCAGCTCATTGTTCTTCAATACGAATATATGTGAGCTTGACTTTTCCTTTTAGCAAATGATCCCTTATGAAGTGAAGTCTAACATTGGCATGCTTCATCCTTCTATGTTGAATTGGATTCTTGGATAGGTCAATTGCACTCTTGTTGTCACAAATGACTTCAAAGCACTTAGAATTTATACCATAATCCTCCAATTGCTACTTGATCTATAGCAATTATGCTATATAACTTCCTACAGCCATATACTCAGCCTCAGCAGTATTCAGCACCACAGAAGTTTGCTTCTTGCTATACCATGTTACTGGATAATCACCAAGGAAATGACATCCTCCAGTGGTCCTTTTTCTTTCAAGTTTGTCTCTTCCATAATCAGCATCTATTTATCCTCTCAGAGTGAAATCTGCCTTACTTGGATACCATAAACCTGCATAAATAAAGCCTAGCAAATACTTAAGAATTCTCTAGTGAGATTCTCTAGGGCCAACTTGATCTCTTGCACAATAACATACATCATATTGAATGTCAGGCCTACTAGCAATTAAGTAAAGTAGAGAGCCAATAATACCTCTGTAGAGCTTACTCTCTACAAGTTTACCTTCCTCATTGTTACTCAGAATTGTATCAGTGGTAATGGGTGTTGACATTGGCTTGGCTTTGTCCATGCCAAACTTCTTGAGTACTTCCTTGGCATACTTAGCTTGTCTGATGAAGATCCCATCATCGCCTTGCTTAATTTGCAAACTAAGAAAGAATTTAAGCTCTCCCATCATTGACATTTCATACTCTTTCTTCATCTTATGATTAAACTCTTTGCATAGACTTCTATAAGTTGTACAAAAGATGATATCATCAACATAGATTTAGACTAGCAACACATCTTAGTGCTTCCTCTTAATGAATAGGGTTCTATCTGCCTTTCCTCTGACACGGCCTTTGCTGAGTAAAAAGTTAGTCAGTCTCTCATAGACTTCTTTAAAGCCTGGTCTGTCTGACATAGACTTCTTCTTGAATATAACCATTAAGAAATCCACTCTTGACATCCATTTAAAATAACTTGAAGTTCATATAGGATGCAAAAGCACAGAGAATTCTTATGGATTCAAGTCTTGCTACTAGTGCAAAGGTTTCTCTATAATCAATGCCTTCTTGTTGATTGTAGCCTTGAGCAACTAGTCTGGCCTTGTTTTTGAAAACATTACCAGCTTCATCTAGCTTGTTCTTGAAAACCCATTTAGTGCCAATGATTGACTTGCCTCTGGATTTCTCTACCAAAGCCCAAACTTCATTTCTACTGAATTGGTCTAATTTTTCTTGCATTGCAATCATCCAGTTGTTATCAAACTCAGCATCTTCAAACTTCTTGGGTTTATTCAATGAGACAAATGCTAAATGGCTTATCATTCTACTCAGCTGACCTCTGGTCAGCATTGGATTTTGCACACTTTCAAGAATCTTCACAATTGGGTCATCTCTCCTTTCTCTGACTTCTTTTGGTAGATCAGGATCATCTCGCTGAGCTACCACATAGGTTGAGCATCACTATCATCACCAAAGTTGATAGATTGGTCCAAGTCAACTTCATACTCTTCTTTTTCTGGGGTTGGATCAGGAATAATGATGGGCTGACTGACTGATCTGCTAATTTGATCTTTTTCTTTCTCATCATCATTGGCTACTCTACCTGCATCATTAGTTTCATTGAAATCTACATACATAGGATCCTTTAAAGTGTCAGTTCTCTTGACATACACTTTGTATGCCCTATTGTGTGTTGAGTAAACCAGATTTATTCTATCATCAGCCTTGGTGACAAATTTAGCCAATTGGTCTTAAGTATTTAATATGAAACATTTACAATCAAAGGCCTTGAGATGACCAACCTTGGGCTTGCGCCCCTTCCAAAGTTTATAAGGAGTTTTGTTCAAAACTGGGCGAATTAAAACCCTATTTAGAATATAACAACCTGTGTTAATAGCTTCTCCCCAGAGATTCTTTGGCTGATTGTTATCACTCAGAATAGAATGACCCATTTCCACAATAGTGTGATTATTTCTCTCAACAACCCCATTCTGTTGAGGTGTATAAGGGGCAGAAAAATTTTGGTCAATACCATGCTTAGAACAGAATTCCTCAAACTGCCTGTTTTTTAATTCTCTTCCATGGTCACTACAAATTCTATTGATTTTTAGTCCTGTTTTATTCATGATCCGGGTAGCCAACCTAAAGAATGATTCAAATTTTTATCTTTGCTTGAAAGCAAGATAATCCAAGTGAACTTGGTCAGATCATCTACAACCACAAGGGTGTATTTCATTCCACCTAGACTTGTTGGCAAAACTGGCCCAAACAAATCCAAGTGTAGAAGATCAAGGGGACGAGAAGAAGATATATCAGCTAATGATTTAAAGGTCTTCCTAAATTGTTTCCCAAGTTAGCATACTTAGCAGAGTCTATCTTTTTCAATGGCTAGATTGGGTAAACCCTCAACAAGTTCATTTTTGGCTAATCTGGACAGATTGGTCATATTAATATGTCCTAACCTCCTGTGACATAGCCATGAGTTTTCCTCCTTAGAAACTAAGCATATATCATTGGAGCCAAGGGATAAATCAATCATAGCATAAAGAATAGTTTGGTCAGACTTACCATCAATGATTGAGCAGTCCGATAAGTCAAAAATAACTTTCCTGCCTTTGTCACACAACTAAGAAATGCTTAGCGAGTTGAACTTTAGGCCTTTCACTAGAGACACATTTTCAATTCAAGGCTTGACTCCCACAGTGCCATTGCCAACATCTTTCCCTTTTTGTTGTCTCCAAAACTAACACTTCCATTCCTCTTTCACTCCAATGTGATGAATTACTTTTCATCACCTGTCATATTCCTCGAGGATCCACTATCCAAATACCACATTCTTCTGTCATTAGTGGATCTCAGGTTCACCTGCAAAACAATCATGTTTTCTTAGGTACCCATGCCTTTTTTTGGCTGGGTCCTCCCTTATTAGTGTTGGTCATCCTTGACCAGTCATACTCATCATAATAACCATTTTTATATCTATACATGACTATGACATGTCCTAACTTTCCACAAAATTTACAAGCAGCCTTAGGATTGGGCATGCTCACTTTACTCTTTTGTGAAACCTTCTCAGAGTGGTGAGAGTGGTTACTCTAAGTATTCCTACAAGGTTGAGAAGGGACCCACACCTTTTTCAAAGCTATTAATTCAGCAGCTAACTCATCCATTTTCTTAGTGAGCTTGTTGTTATATCCGTCATGGTACTCAACTTTTTCCATAAGGTATAAGATGTCAAGTGAGGTAGAAGAGTTGACATCTTCTAGATCAACACACCTCCTCTAGAGTACTTTGATGTATTTGGCTAACTTCTTAGTCATGTTAATAACATCATTATGTACTACAGCAAGTTCATCTGAAGACAAAGGGGGTTCAGAATTTACCTAAGTTCTCTTCCCTTTGTCTCTACTCTAGTTAGCTGATTGATTGGTAATGAAAGTAGATGGTTGGTCAACTAACTCTGAGTTGGGTTGATCATCCTTTGCCATAAGACACATATTGCCTGAATCTTGTGCCTCTTCATCTGAGGATGATGACTCTTGATCAGAATCACTCCAGGTAGCAGCAAGAGCCTTCTTATCCCTTTTTTTCTTGAACCTATCCTTCTTAGCTTTAGTACAACTAGACTGGATATGCTCTTTTCACCACATTCAAAGCACTTGATGTCTTTATTGTACTCTTTATTGAATTCTTTGTGTGGTCTTTCATCTGTTCTATTCTTGTACTTGCTAGGCTTTCTGAATCTTTGAAAGCTCTTGTCTTTCTTCAAGAACCTGATAAATTTCTTGGTCATCAGTGCTATTTCTTCCTTTCTATACTCAAGATATTCTTCCTCTGAGGAATACTCATCAGCCTTAAGAACAACAGCTTTGCTGGAGCTCTCACTTTCCTTTTACTTGAACTTCTTGGTCTCATCTTCATACTGCCTTAGTGACATCTCATGAGTCAGCAAGGTTCCCATTAGCTCATCAAACTTATATGTCTTCAAATCATAAGCTTCTTTAGTAACACTCCTCTTTAAATCCCAATCTTGTGTCAGACTTCTAAGAATCTTATTGACAGTCTCTTCTTTAGTGAAGTTCTTGCTAAGTCTTTTAAGCTCATTGAAAATATTCATGAATCAAGTGTTCATGTTAGAAATATCCTCCTTGGGTTACATATGAAACATCTCATAATCCTCTATGAGAATGTTGATCTTGGACTCCCTGACCTTCTTAGTTCCTTCATAAGTTACTTCCAACTTCTTCCAGATTTCTTGACCAGTCTCATGCCTTAAAACACGGTTGAACTTAGTTGTATCAAAAGCACAGTGATGATAGTTGATAGTATCTATATATTCCTTTAATCTAGCCAAGTCTTGGCTGTCCCACTCAATAGAGTACATATCAACACGCACTCCATTCTTTAATATAGTAGGGAAAAATAACCCTTCAACAATAGCCATCCAAGCATACATACTTTGAGACTGGATGAAATTTTTCATCCTATTCTTCCAGTAAGTATAATGTTCACCATTGAACATTGGAGGCATGGTGACTGACATGCCTTCAGGAAGAATGTAGGCTTGGGCCTTTCCACTGAATTCTACTCCTTTATACGCCATGGTCTTTATCTCAAGACTGTAAGATCTTTAGATTGAGAACTCACTTTGATACCACTTATTGGTCTCTATGCGTACACTCAATGAGTCAGAGGGGGGTCAATGACTCGCTAGATAAAAATAGATAACTTTTTTGCGATAAATGCAAACTCGGTAGAGTAGAATAGTAAGCTAAGTATAACCTAGAAAAACTTCAACCAAAAGTAAAGAACACAATAATTTTTGTACTGGTTCGGAAAACTGTGCTTACATCCAGTCCCAAGAGAGTGTCTTGGCTTTAATCCACTAATCTTAACTCCTTCACTCTAGGCGAAGACAAAGTTTCCCAATTACAGAAAGTACTCTCCAAACTATAATCACTCACTCGCTAAGTAGAATACCCTCTTCTACTAGCAACTCAATAGAGTCTAAACAAGAGCTAGATTCAACTTATAAAAATGTTGATCCAGTTACAAATAATCTGATATTACAGTTCAAATGATCTATACTAATCTCTCTTATTTTAAAGCAGATTCTCACTGAGTAGTTACTTTCTTGATGAACTTCTTTAAAGGTTGGAAATTGACAGAGTTTTGCTTCTTATAAATTCAGGTGTATTCACTGAGTTCTAAGACCTGTCTTCTTGCTCCTTTTATAGTTGAAAACACAAAAGTAGCCGTTGAACTTATCTTCGCATTTTCTGCAATTTTCTAGCTCAGCTATCCACTCGTTGTTCTCCAAATCAACCCGTTGGGAGATAGAATCACACTATTATGAGATAGAGATCAATTTGTTAGAGACAGATTGAAATAGAGCTACAAATTTGAATCTTTTGTCATTTGATTCCAGTCTTCCGTTAGCGAGAAGCTTCAAATTTATGTGTCATCTTCCCATTCCTTTTGTTAAACTAACAACTTTGCAGAGTTACAAGATACTAGGTTGTTAATCTGCAGAATTTCTGAATTTAGCAATGGTGTGCAGCTTGGTCGTTAAATAACTTTTTCTTTGTCTTCATAAAGAGGTTGTCATGTCAAGGCATTAATTCTTCTTGTCTTTCTCACATTAATGTCTACAAAAAGTAAGATTGAAAAAGAATGATTCCATTTTACCTGAAATGGAAAGGTCAGTGCCTTTAACTAAGAGAAAGTAACTCAGTGAAAGATAATATATAAGAGCACAGCTGAAATGTAATCTAAATATCGAGCGCTGAGTGAACAATGCTTAGTCAGCGACTAATTACACAGATCAGCCCAAAACAACTCAGAGTTAAAACTAAAGAGCTAGGTCAGTGGAAACTTAAAATTCTACCCTCGAATTCAATAACTCATGAATAACCATAGACTATTTATTTTAAGAGTATTACTGATTTAATTTACTTAAAATTAACTTAATTGATATGATCAAAACCTAAGCACTACTGAGTCATCCACTGAGTCAGCCTAGCCTTGTGCTTAGTTCAACAAATAGCAAAAGGATAAACACTGCATAGATATATTCTATTGAAAGATCAGTTAATAGCAACAACATGCTATTAAACCAGTAGTATAAAAAGATTCAATATTTAAAAGTAGCTAAGTCCTACGAATATAAAAGCAACATATTGAGTATCCTAAATAAGCTAAAACTAAACATGAAAACTGGACATGATTGAGCCTATATGACCAACATCAACAGAACAAGGATAATGATATAGAAATAGAACATAAAAAGATAAAACTCCCATACTGGGCCATGACTGCCAAAGGCAGAGTTTGTTTTCAAAATTGAGGGTCTTCAACAAGATTTTTGTCTTTCATCGCTTTCTCTCTTATTTTGTCAACATCAATAGGACTAGAGGAGCTGGAAGGAGGAACAACTGAAAATGGTTAAGGGTTAAGAACATCATTAATACGGTGAGCTTGATCATTCAAATTTGCAGCTGTCTATTGAAGGGTAATGATGTTTGGAGTATATTCTGTGGCCAAGCTTTCCCATTCCAATAAGCCTTCCACAGGAATTTCACCTCTTCAAATAGCTTCCATCAATTTTAGTTTCAACACCCTTGAATTCTAGATGCAGTTTTTGGTGTGTTGATTGGACAGTTTAGTATAGAAACCCAGAAAGGATGAGCACATCTCCTTTTGAACTTTAGTAGCGATTTCTACCTTGGCTTCAAGATTTTCAACACTTACTTAAGCATGGATAATTGAGGTTTGCAGCTTGGTCATATGTAGCTTTAACTCATCTAGGTGTTGTTGAGTGGGTATGAGAGAGTTAATAATGAACTCCAACTTCTTATCGAGTGCGTCCATCAATTTTCCTTGTGTGAGTACGGTGTCACATGTTTCCTTATAGAGTCTCAATTTTTGTCTAAGATCGTCAAGTATTTTCACATAAACAATTGTTTCGAGACCCTCAGTAGAGGGAAAGTGTAGGTCCCTGTTAGAGTATTTATAAGGGCAGAGGGGGTGAATGGCCCTTTTTCGCGGAATTAGTAGACTTAGAAGAAGTCTATGTGTAGCGTGTTTGATTATGATCCGGAAGATAGATCAAGATGATAAATGTGATCCGGAGGATGGATCCGGATGATGCAATATTAATGCAGTATAGTAAAAGTAAACAAAAATCAAACACTTCAGCCCTGCCTATGTCCAGTCCCCTGAATTTCCTTCTTTCGAGCTTATCCACTAATGGATTCCTTTTCAACTAGCAGGAATCAAGCCTTGCAGATTTGTCTCCGGATGATGACTTCTTCCGAAAGTAGGATATACCGCTAGAAGCACCAACTCCTAGCTGAGTCCTCTCATCTTTAGTAGGATATACCACTTAACCATCTACCTCGAATCTAAAGGGAGATCTCACTCAAAGCACCTACTTCAAGCTATATCCCAATCTCCTAACTCACCCAAGTTGGAGATTCTGACACTTTTCGTTTGCAACAAAAGGTTGGTTTTCGAGTTCCTCAAGTTTATAGTTTCACTTGGGAATCCTTACAAACAGATTTTGAATTTGGAGTTTCTTGGAGGGATTATCTTAACTGATTGAATGTATTTCTTTGTTACTTGCTTTTGTAATTCGATCAGTTACTCTTCTCAATTGATGAAGAGCTCTCTTTACAGGCTTTGATCATAAATATAGCCGTTTGTGGTTGGTAAGCTTACATTCAATCTTCACCCTTGATCAGTTTATGATGTGGAGCTTTTGGATCCGTTGATCAGTCCATTAGATTGTGTTTTGATCCGATTGAATTCTTGGGATTGATGCTAGATAGTTGTCAGTGATCGTTTTGTTTGTCATTTTGTGATACACCAACTTTCATACCAATTGTCAAATACTGTGGGCTCCATGTATGCCTTTATTGGTCTAATAGGAAAGGTAGTTACACTTTCTTTGTCCTGTGTCAGAACCTTTTGACTTTTCCCTGATTTGTGCAAGCTATTTTTTTGTACTTGTTTCTTAGAAGAAGTAATCTTTGACTTTAATAGACCAAAAAGGCAGAAGGAAAGATATGATTTATACTTTCCTTAGCTTTTAGTTATAGGTCTTCCGGATGAGTCATGCGGATGTCCTTTGGATTTATTTGTTCAAGATCTTCCTTCCAGATATGGCTTCAATCAGTTCTTCCGGATGTAAGTTGTTTGTCCTTGATTCTCTCCTTTGCTTAGGTTTCTGAGTTTGATTTAACAAATGGTCTTGGCGTTGTCCGGATGCTTCCATTTGGATTTTAAAGGAATCACTTACATTAGTTTTTGTTTCTTTCAAACTTGATTCGGATGCATAATTTATTATCTGGATCATTATTTTCCAACAATCTCCCCCATTTGATGGAAATAAAAACTTAAGATAGTTACCTTTTAAGTTACTCCCCCATGATTTTTGTATTCAGGATCCCCCATAATTTTATGACTCCTGCTTCTAAGTTTGTTGTAGTACAATTATAGATTGTACTTTAGAAGTATTTGTTTTGATAGTGAAGAATTTTTCCCTTTATATATACTTCTGCTGTTAACAATAGTTAACATCATGAAGTTCAGTGTTACAAGATACAGAAATACATATAAAGAGAATCTAGCTATTACAATTTTATCTAGCTAGCTTAACTATTTCTCCGGACGGACCACTCTTCCAAACTTGCAATGTTTTTCCTTTCCCCCTTCCGTCTCCTTGTTGACTATCTTCTTCCTCCCCCTTTTTGCTTCCATCAAGGGGGTCAATCACCATATAGGTAGGTTTATCCCAAGATTTCTCCCATGCAGAGGAGTAGACAAAGTAGTCTTTATTACCTTTTGCTCGCTCATCAATAATGTGATTTACAATAGGCAGAGTCAGGTAGTAGAGACGAAGGGCCCTTCGGAGCTAATCATATAATTGTGAGACTTAAGGGAGGATACGCAGAATCTATTCTTGGTCCTTTAGATCAAAGTAAGGGAACATGGCCTTGGTGAGGATAGTAAAGCCTTTTTGGCTCATGAACCCTAAATCCCCTATAGACTGAATTGAATCATGCAGGATTGGGATGGGCTGGCACTCTGGAGTATCCGGAGAAGAGGAGGGTCTAGAGATAGACAATTTGTTTATTCTGGTTTGAAGAAGAGTGATTTCATCACTAAGACCCTTCCAGATATTGTGGATAGATTCTGTCTGATCTTTAATCTCTTTGAAGATGGTTTTCTTCCACTCATTTATTGATTATTCAATGCTGGAGTTCCTTGCTTGCGTTTCATCACCCATATCATCAAGAATCTTTTCTTCTAGTTGGGGGAGAATTTTGTCTATAAAATGTGCAAGCATCTCCTGAGTGACTTGCTGATCAGTCTCCATGCTGAGCAGAGTTGGTTTCAAATCCCTATCCTCCATGAATTTTGACAAGTTTTCAAACTTGGTATCTATATAGTCTTTAAGTTTTATGGATAGGTCTGTGGTGGAGGAGGACACCTTTTCTAGCACTGTTGCGCAGATATCAGAGGCTAAGTTATTGGCTTGACTGGCGTTGCAGTTTGATTCAGAGGTGCTTTCCTTTATTTCATTCAAGAGAGGCTTAATCTCAGAGAGGGAAGTTTCCCCAGAGCTCCAGGTGTTGGGAAGTTCATGACTTATTGCTCAATTTTGGGGAGATAGTTTAGCTTTTCTTTGATTTTACCTAAGTCCTTGCGGACCTCTTGATTCGACATCTGCCTAAGAAGTTCCTTCTCCATAGCCTTGAGATGGGTATAGATGGTCAGGAGGCTCTTTTTGATAAAGCCTTCTTCATGACGTTCAAGAGTTGACTCTTGAAGGAGTTTGAGAGCTGCAGTGACTTTGGATTCTTTAGAGTTCTCATCAGGAAGAGTTACAGATTTGGTGTGAGGAGGGAAGTGTTTGTTGGAGGGTCCGGATGATTCACTACCTGATGAGCTTAATTCACTTTCGAAGCTTAAACTGCTTCTGAAGGGGCTATTATTTGGCGATCATAAGCCTACAACTACTCTTTCTGCTTTACTTTTACTTATTTCCCTTTCCTTCGAATTTGCGTCGCCCGCAGGATCCACTTCAGAAGTGTGTCCCTTGGAACTCAGACTTTCTCCCTCCTCTGGAGTTTTCGCATCTGGGATTGGCACTATATCCTTAGCTATATTTTGAGAGATTGTAGGTAAGTTATGCTTTTTAGTATCAGAAGAGGGATGAAGAAGATTAGGGGTTACCTCAGTGGTTTGTTACGTCTGATTCTCATCCCTTCTTTCTTCTTCCGGCCCTTCCTCCGGATGGCTCTAACTATCCTCAACCATTTTAGCAGATGCCTTTTCAGGACTTTCTTCCCCTGGTATGTTGGCACTGTCCTCAATAGCCTTCTGCAATGCCTTTATAGGACTTTCAAGGTTTATGACCTCACACCTTGGTCCAAGTAGATTCTCCAGAAGTGGATCTGTACTTTCAGTAAAGATGAACTCAGCTACTTCTGGAATTTTTGAGATGGCATCTAGGACTTGTGAATTAAGAAGAATAGGAGGAATCTGTGAGGAATCTCCAGGACCTTCAGTTCTTTCTCTGTTGATTTTCTTGTTTTCTTTGATTACTGCTTGAATGACATCAAATTGATTGTCATCTTGCCCTACAATTTCCGTTGCTCCAGGAATATTCTTCCCTTTACTGGATTAGCCTTTTCCAATGCAACCTTCTCTCTATACTGATTGGTCTCTTCATTTAACACTATCCCAGCAAGCCTTCTGCCCTCATTAGCTCTCTTTTGTTGAGCAGTAAGAGCTTCATCAAATGTTAGCCCTTTTCTCTGAAGCTGTTTTTGAGGAGGAGCCTCATCCTCTAATTCCTCATCATCAGCTTCTTCCTTCATCTCAGCCAAAGTTCTCTTAGCTTTCTTTCTTCCAGCCTCAATCGCCTTTGTAGTGATTTTTGGTAGACCAGCAGTAAGCCCATGCAGTCTCTTCTTGGCTGCAGCTTTTATCAATCTTCCTCTGGGTCGTAGCTATTCAGAGCCTAGGACTTGAGTGAGAGGCAGAGTATTAACTTCTTCCGGAACCAGTTCCATTTGCCTTTTGGCTTTGGCTTTTGTGGTTCTAGGCCTTTTAGGAACTGGGGCTTCTACTTCCGGATCAGCTGTCTTTTTGGATTTAACTTTTCGTTCGCCCCTTCTTAGCTTCGCCTTTTCTTCATCCCATTCTTCATTGAAGTGGAGGTTCTGGAAATTCTTCTCGAGGATGGGCTTTCCGTAAATTCCTTCAAATCTAGTAAGATCCACTCCTTCCGCTTGAGGGATCCTCGTGATCAAGGCACCATATGAGTTGACATGGGTCTTGACGTAATGGATGATCAAGACTGGCCAGTTTACTTCCATGATGCCAACCCAGTGCTGCAGAATGCAGTGTTGGAGGGAATAGACTGTAGTCAATGACCCCTTCCTTATTAGGATGAGCTTTGCTAGAGCATGCTGTAGGAATCTTGGCGTTCTGGGGAAGTATATTAAGAATTTATCCCCAAAGTAGTTTTGGTGGAGCCACAGCTTGGAGTCATACTCAATTTCGGTCTCACCCCCATCTTTTCTCAACAGTACTCTAGAATTTTTCATGTTTAGATTCTTCTCAAAGAGTTCTGGAGTCAGAAGGATAATTTTTCCTTATACCTCATTGTGTAGAGCATCAAAGTGAGTATGCGCACTTAGATTTGAGTAGAACTCTTTCACCAGTTTGGGATAGGTTGGGCAGTTTATTTTGAGAAGATTACCTAGATTCTGATCTTCAATTAAGTGAATAAGGGTGGAGTTTTGAATAGATAATCATCTCCTAGATGACCAGTAGGGATGACAAAATCGGAGATTTTGAGATTTAACGGTTCAAAATCTTCTTCTTTCAAGTCTGATACTTGAAAGAGGTTTTTGCTGGGTAGGATTTCAAGGGTGTTTGAGGTGTTTTTGGCTGCCATTTTTAAGTATTTGAGAGATGGTGTTTTAAGTTTGAATTTTTGCAGAGTAACAGTGAGATCGTTGCTCGGGTGAAGAAGAGAAAGGATTTTGAGGGGGTTTATATAGATTTTTTAAAGTGAGGGTATAACTGTAATTTAGACTTTGGTGTTTTTGACTGGATTGATGACATGGCAGTTGGACTTTTAGGAGAGAGGTGAATTCAGTTTTACCGGAGAATGGGAATAGTTTATTTTTGAATTAACTGATGTATTTACGGTGCGTGTAACAACCATTGGACTTTTGAAATTCAAAAAGTAATAGTTACCTTGATGGGCTTTTACTGCCATGCATCACTGTTTGTCGGCTGACTTGGCAATCTTTCGGAGTATACTTTTCCAACTCTTCTTTTCTTCCGGAGTGAGAATTTTATCTCAAGATCCGGCTTGATTAGATGCTATCTTTCGGAGTTTTTCTAGATTGGATTTGACATTCCAATTGATTCTCTCAGCTTTCCAAATTGATCTTTACTTAAGGGTTTGGTAAGTATATCAACTCTATGTTTGTTTGTTGGGATATATACTAGTGCAATATCCTTTTTCATCACATGATCCCCGGTAAAAGCCCATCAAGGTACCTTATATTGACATGCTTCATTCGGCTATGAAGTACCGGATTCTTTGACACATCAATGGCACTTTTGTTGTCACACAATACATCCACACATCTGGATTGCACTCTATAATCTTTAAGTTGTTGTTTGATCTATAGGAGTTGAGCAACACAACTTCCAGCTACCATATATTTGGCTTCTATGATGGATAAGGCAGCTGAAGTTTGTTTCTTGCTATACCATGAGACTAAGTAGTCTCTAAGAAAATGACATCCTCTAGATGTACTTTTTCTCTTAAGAGTATCTCTGCCATAGTCTGCATCCGTGAACCCCTGGAGAGTAAATCTCCATTACTAGGATACCATAGCCCAATAGGAGATATCTCAGTATCCTCTTGATAGCCTTGATATGAGAATCCTTTGGATTAGCTTGATATCTTGCACAATAGCCTACTGTATATTGTATGTCAGGTCTACTGGCTGTTAAGTATAGGAGTGAGTCAATCATTCCTCTATACAACTTTTGGTCAACATCTTCTCCTCCATAATCACTGGATAAGATTGTATCTGAACTCATTGGAGTAGACATTAATTTGTTGCTGTCCATTTCAAACTTTTTCAGGATCTCCTTGGTGTATTTTGATTGATTAATGAAAATCCCATCTGGGCTTTGTTTGATTTGTAGACCAAGGAAGAAGTTGAGCTCTCCCATCATAGATATCTCAAAGCTTTTTGCATTTGAAGGTTGAATTTTTTGCACATCCTTTCATCAATGGCGCCAAAAATGATATCATCCATATAGATCTGGACTAGAATAATATCATTTTTCTTCTTCTTGATGAAGAGTGTGGTGTCTGCCCTACCTCTAGTATATTCCTTGGATATCAGGAATGAGGTCAATCTTTCATACCAAGCTCTTGGTGCTTGCTTTAATCCATAGAGAGCTTTCTTTAGTTTGTAGACATGATTCGGATGCTTCGGATCTTCAAATCCAGGTGGTTGCTTGACATACACTTCTTCTTGAATGGCACCATTTAGAAATGCACTTTTGACATCCATTTGATATAATGTGGACCCCATGAATGATGCAAAAGCACAAAGGATCCGGATTGCTTCCCGTCTTGCTACAGGCATGAATGTTTCTCCGAAATCAATTCCTTCTTGCTGACTGTAGCCTTGAGCAACTAGTCTCGCCTTATTTCTTACTACTACTCCAGATTAATCAAGTTTATTCTGGAACACCCATTTAGTGCCTATAATTGACTTTCCTTTAGCAGAGGGCACAAGATCCCATACATCATTCCTGGTGAATTGATCTAGCTCTTCCTGCATCGTCGTCATCCAGCTTTCATCCCCTTCAACTTCTTGAAATTTCTTTGGCTCTATAAGAGAGATAAATGCAGCATGACTCATTATTCGGTTGAGCGGACCTCTGGTTCTAACTGGATTGTAAACATCATCTTGAATATTTTCTATGGAATGATCTCTATTGGTCCGGATTTCCCTTTCTAGGCCTTCATGTTGAATTTGAACTTGTTCCATTTCAGCTTCATCTACTCCTTCATTGAAGTCAATTCCTCGTTGATTAAGATTAAGTTATTGTATTTCTGGATCAAAGGTCATTCCTTCATCTTCCTCTTTGTACTTCTTGATTTGAAATGAGTCAGGAATTTCTCTTTTCTTCCTTTCTTCGGATTCTTCAGCTTCCGGAATTTGATCTTCCGGACGGTGGCTTTTCTTTCCTGCAGTGTTAGTTTCATCAAAATCTACATGTATAGATTCTACTACAGTTTGGTTTCATTTATTGAAGACTCTATAAGCCTTGCTATGTGTTGAGTAGCCGAGGAAAATTGCTTCATCAAATTTAGGATCACATTTTCCTAATTGCTCTCTATCATTAAGAATGTAGCATTTACATCCAAATGCTTTAAAGTATCCAATTTTTGGTTTTCTTCCCTTCTAGATTTCATATGGTGTCTTTTCTATAGTCTTTATAATAAGAGCTCTATTTAAGATGTAGCATGCTGTGTTTACGGCCTGACCCCAGAAATATTTTGGCAAACCGTTTTCACTTAGCATAGTTCTAGCCATTTCTACTATGGTCCTATTTTTTCTTCCTACCACACTATTCTGTTGAGGAGTGTGAGGGGTAGAGAAGCTGTGTTCAATGCCCTTAGAGTCACAAAAGTTAGCAAAATGCTTATTTTTGAACTCTCTACCATTATTGCTCTAGATGCGTGCAATGTGTATTTGCTGTTCTACTTCTATCCGGATGAATGCTTTAGAGAATTGGTCAAATGCTTCATTCTTTCTTGTTAGCAGGACAACCCAGGTATATCGAGAATAGTCATCTATAATGACCATGGTGTATTCTCTTTAACCTAAGCTTAATGGCTTAATTGGACCAAAAAGATCAATGTGTAAGAGTTCAAGTACTCTTTTGGAAGGAATGTATGATATGGAAGGGAAACTTATCTTATGTTGTTTACCTAATTGACATGCGGTGCATAGATGATTCTTATCAAAAGCAACCTTAGGCAAACCCTCAACTAATTCCTTTTTGGCTACTTTGGACAGGAGATTCATGATTACATGTCCTAATCTCCGGTGCCATAGCCATGACTCTTCTTCTTTAGACACCAGGCATATATTTTTCTTATCATTTTTAATGTTTATAGAATAGACATTATTTACTCTAGGTTCATAAAGAATAAGTTGATTGGACTTACTGTCATAAATTGAGCAGCCTTCCGAGTTAAATGTGACTTTATTCCTTTGTCACATAATTGAGCCACACTTAGTAGGTTAAATTGCAGTCCATCAACTAGTGAGACATCTTCAATCTTTAATCCATATCTAATGGTTCCATGACCAATGATCTGACTCTTTTGTTTGTCTCCAAAGCTTACTTTGCCTCCTTTCTTTTGGGTTTATGTGATGAAGGCCTTCTTATCACCTGTCATGTGCCTTGAACATCCACTATCAATGTACTAAGTGTGCTGATCTATTATGGATTTAAGGCCTACCTGTAAAATAGATCAAGTGGGTTTGGGTACCCAATCAGATTTAGGTCCTGTCGGGTTAATAACCATCTCAGGCCAAGGATAATCATCATAATAGCCATTTTTTAATCTACATGATTTAGTTATATGGTTATTTTTCCCACAAAACCTGCACCCTAAAATGGGTATGTTTTGCTTTTACTTCTTGCTGATATTCTTTAGATCCTCCCTTCCGCAGTTGCCTTTATACTCAGCTTCGTGCACACTGGTGGATGGTCCGGTATAATTCCGAAAGTTGGTTGGAGGTGCAATTTCAGCTCTATAATTTTTTCTTTGCTTGATAGTTAGTTGGTTATAAGCTACCTTAGCCTTTCCCTTCTGAGCAACAGTAAATCTTTAAGCTTGTGGTTGTCTTCTCACTTTATTTATCCTTTTATGTGAGTTTCTTTGAATCCTGTTCTGAGGAGGAGAAGGATTATCTCTTCTTGGATTCTATGTTTCAGGTTCCTTTCTGGATGCTTCCTTTAGTAGGTTGACTTCTCTATCTAGTCCCATCACATTTGCATTTAGAATCCTGACTTGATTTCTCAGAAAGTTTTCTTCTACCACATCAATATGCTTGGTTGCTCTAACCAAATTGATGTCTTATGCCATCACCTCAGCATCCTCAGCCAATTCTAGTATTTCTCTTTTCAGAGACTTGATGGCTTTCGCGTTCTTTTTCACTCCCTTGATAATAATAGAAAGAGCTTTTACAAGATCAAAGTTAGAGGTACAGTTAGAGTAAGAATTTACCTCAGTGTTCGCTGAATTTGTTTCTTCAATTTGCACTATTTCTTTCCTCGAGTCATTCCTTCTAGATTGCTGTGCTACCGATTCAGTTAGAGCCATAAATGCGTAGTTAGCAGTTTCCTCTTCTTCTGTTAAAGATGAGCTGCTGCTTTCTTCATTGTTGCTCCTTGTAGCGACCATTGACTTCTTTTTGAATTTCTTAACTTTCTTGAGTTTGGGACATTTTGTTCTGAAGTGGACTCTCTCGCTACATTTGAAACAGGCAGCATCTTTCTCCTGATCTTTCTTTTCTTCCGGATTTCTTCTATGCTTACCTCTTTCGGAGGTGCTTCTCTTGGTCTCCGAGATTCATACCTTTTTTATCTTCTTCTATCCTTCTTTTGTATGAATCAATTTAGCCTTTTGGTTAACAGAGCGAGTTGATCTTTAGTGCTCATTGACTCATCTATTTGCTCTTCTTCTCCAGATGAGCCTGATCCGGTGGACTCTGCCTTAAGATCAATGGCCTTCTTTCGCTCCTCAGGAATCTTTTCTTGTTGGCTATATCTTTCCAAGGACATTTCTTGAGTTAGAAGATTACCAATGAGTTTATCATAACTATAGAAATTTAAGTCATGGGCTTCCTCAATGGTAGTCTTTTTATTGTCCTATTCCATGGTGAGACTCCGAAGCACTTTCTTGACCATATCTACTTATAGGATCTCCTTCCCTAGCCTCTTCATTTCATTTAATAGATTTTTGTATCTAGTTTTCATGCTGTTGATTGATTCTTTAGGCTCCATTTTAAAAGATTCAAACTTTTGTTGTAGTAGATCAAGTTTGGCCTCTCTTACTTTGGTAGTTCCTTCATAGGTTACTTCCAGCTTCTCCCATATCTCTTTTGCAGTCTTACATCTAGATATCCTGTTGAATTTGCTGCACTAAGAGCATAATGAAACATGTTAATAGCATTTGTGTTTTCACGCAATTTTTTAAAGTCATTATCATCCCACATACTTGATGGTTTTCGGGTAGTCATACCCTCTAATTCGTAAGTAGGTTCATATGGACCATCTTTAATAACTAACCATCCTTGCATACTTTTTGAATGGATGAAGTTCTTTATCTGGTTTTTCCAGAACGTGTAGTATTCGCCGGTGAAGAGTGGTGGACGGGTAACAACATACCCTCGAGAAGAAGTTAGAAGTTATGGAAACTCATTTTAATTTATAAATCAAAATATGTGGACCTTTAGCTCGAGATTGTTAGATCTCTAGATTGAGCACTTGCTTTGATACCACCTGTAGGTCCTTGTTAGAGTATTTATAAGGGCATAGGGGGTGAATGGCCCTTTTTAGCAGAATTAATAGACTTAGAAGAAGTCTATGTGTAGCGTGTTTGATTATGATCCGGAACATGGATTCGGATGATAAATGTGATCTGAAGGATGGATCCGGATGATGCAATATTAATTGAGCATAGTAAAAGTAAATAGACATCAAACACAAGTATTTTATACCGGTTCGGCCCTGCCTATGTCCAGTCCCCGGAATTTCCTTCTTTCGAGCTTGTCCACTAATGGATTCCTTTTCAACTGGCATGAATCAAGCCTTATAGATTTGTCTCTAGATGATGACTTCTTCTGGAAGTAGGATATACCACTAGAAGCACCAACTCCTAGCTGAGTCCTCTCATCTTTAGTAGGATATACCACTTAGCCTTCTACCTCGAATCTAAGCTAAGTCCTACAGGGAGATCTCACTCAAAGCACCTACTTCAAGCTACATCCCAATCTCCCAACTTACCCAAGTTGGAGATTCTTACACTTTTGGTTTGCAACAAAAGGTTGGTTTTGGAGTTCCTCAAGTTTATAGTTTCACTTGGGAATCCTTACAAATAGATTTTGAATTTGGAGTTTCTTGGAGGGATTATCTTAACTGATTGAATGTATTTCTTTGTTACTTGCTTTTATAATTTGATCAATTGCGCTTCTCATGAAGAGCTCTCTTTATAGGCTTTGATCATAAATGTAGCCGTTTGTGGTTGGTAAGCTAACATTCAATCTTCACCCTTGATTAGTTTATGATGTGGAGGTTGCGGATCCGTTGATCAGTCCGTTAGACTATGTTTTGATCTGTTTGAATTCTCAAGATTGATGTTGGACAGTTGTCAGTGATTATTTTTTTGTCATTTCGTGATACACCAACTTTCATGCCAATTGTTATTTACCGTGGACTCCATGTGCGCCTTTATTGGTCTAATAGAAAAGGTAGTTACACTTTCTCTGTCTTGTGTCGGAACCTTTTGACTTTTCCCTGATTTTTGCAAGCTGTCTTTTTGTAATTGTTTCTTAGGAGAAGTAATCTTTGACTTTAATAGACCAAAAAGGCAGAAGGAAAGATATGTTTTATACTTTCCTTAGCTTTTAGATATAGGTCTTCTAGATGAGTCATCCGAATGTCCTTTGTATTTATTTATTCTGGATCTTCCTTCCGGTTATGGCTTCAATCAGTTCTTCCGGATGCAAGTCGCTTGTCCTTGATTTTCTGCTTTCTTAGGTTTCTGAGTTTGTTTTAACAAATGGTCTTGGCATTGTCCGGATGATTCCATTTGGATTTTAAGAGAATCACTTACATTATTTTTTGTTTCTTTCAAACTTGATTCGGATGCATAATTTATCATCCGGATCATTATTTTCCAACAGAAAGAATTTCATATTTTGTTCTAGTATTGAGACTCGTTGTTGAACTTGAAGCTGAATATTATCAATCTTGTCAGCAAACACATGTATATTGTAAGAGGCGAGTAAGGAAGCCACAATCTGCAGTATGCTCTTAATGGAACTCTTCTTAGCCATCAATAAGCTGGTCTAGTTGAGATGTTAAGAGAATAGGTCACTTGTAACAATATTGACAAGGTTGTCAATTTGCCAGTTTCTGGTACTAAAAGAGTTAGTTGAGTTCTGATGTTGAAATCTTGTTGGATTTTCAACAGTCTGATCTCCAAATGAGTTTGAATAGTGAGATCAACAACATTATCAATTTGAGTAGACAATGTCTCCTTTCCACCAGTATCAGCCTCTTTTCTTCCAGCCGTGTTTCCAATGAACATATTCTTTCCAGCATCATCTTTCAACATGTTGAGTCTCACTACAAGACTTATGTTGTTATCTTCTTCTGATTTATTAGAGGGCTTATCAACAGTCTCAACAACCTTCTTCCCTTTAGCCTTGTTTAGATCAAAAGTAGGCTTTTTCTTGGATTTTAATAGAATGACAACATTAGACTTTGCTCTTATTCTATTTACAACTGTGGCAGCAGGGGTTATTTAAATAGTGTTGATATCAGGAGTAGTGTTAGCAATGTTGATGGATGGAGGATGGATTTCAAGATTTTCAACAAGATGAGGTTTAGGTAAAGGAAGGTTAAGAATGGGCTTTCTTTTGTGGGGTTGGTTACTCAACAGGTCATCAAAAGTCTTTTTATTAATGATGGTTCCCATACAAGATTCAAGTCCTTCAAGTATTTCAATACCTTAACTTTCTAGAAGGAGGGTCATGAGAGAACTATAAATTAATTGAGTTTGAGACTTAATCATGTGACCCATAATAATGGAGGCAGTATTAAGAGGTTTGTTTTTTAGAATATGCCATAAGATACACAACTCATATTTTGGAACAGCATTTGGAGAGAACTTTTTAGGTAGCACATATGATGAAAAAATGTAGTGCAAATACCTTGGGTGATCATTAAATGAGTTTGAGTAGAGGTCTTTGTTGAGGTCAGCAAGGATCATGTAGGAATCCTTTGGAAAATCAGCAACCTTGTAAAAATCAGACATACAGATAATAAATAGAAATCAGCCTAAACCAAAGGCTTTAGTTTTTTCAGATAAACTGAACTTCGCAGACTTCGGTGAGACAACTTGCCACTGTTGTCCATTTCAAGCAACTCATTAAGGATTTTAAAGTTCAATATAATCTCCTTGCCTTGAATAGTGGCGACGAACTCATAAGGATTCGAAGTATAAATTCTTATATTCTAATAAAATTCTACCACAAGAGATTGATAAGCTGGACCTTGCAAATTCCGAAACACTTACCATTTCATCCTCTTCATCCATTCACAAAAGGCTTGGTGTTACTGATGAAAGGCCAATCAAAGTATCTTAGCTTTTGCACATTCATAAGATGGGAGGCTCTTGGAAAAGGGATTTCTTCTGATTTTTATTTGGAAATCATACCACATGTCATCATTTAATTACATGCATGATAAAAGTAGCCATCAAATCAATCATGTGCTACGATTTTCAAATAAAAATCAGAAAAAATCCCTTTTCCAAGAGTACCACATGTCATCATTTAATTACATGCATGATAAAAGTAGCCATCAAATCAATCATTAAAAGCATAACTCTTTAAATTTTAAATTTAAAAGATAACCGTTACCTCCCTTTTTGGTTAGCAATTAAATTGGATAGGTCATTCCAATAGCTTCCCTAAGCTTTTTGAATTTCTCCTTTGGAAGTGGTTTAGTGAATATATTTGCTAACTGTTCACCTATTGGAACATGTGTAAGCTTTATTTCGCCCTTTTAAACATGATCTCGAATAAAATGATGGCGAATATGAACATGTTTCATTCTTTCATATTGAACCGGATTTTTAGAGATATCAATAGCACTAGATCATCACATTTGACTTCAATAGTGTTGGTATTAATTCCAAAATCTTCCAGCCGTTGCTTTATCCAAAGTAACTATGCAACCAAACTTCTAGCAGCAATATACTCTGCTTCAGTAGTAGATAGAGCTACTGAGGCATGTTTCTTACTAAACCAAGAAACCAAACATTCTCCTAGAAATTGACAAGTGCTTGAAGTACTTTTTCTTTCAAGTCTATCTCCTCCATAATCAGAATCACTATATCCCAGTAATGTAAAGTTATTGTTGTTGGGATACGAAAGACTTACTTCAACAGTACTATGCAAATAATGCAATATACGCTTAACATCAGTGTAATGAGATTCCATAGGATTAGATTGATGACGAGCATAATAGCAAACAAAAAATTGAATATACAGTCTGGTAGCTGTTATAGCGAGCCAATAATGCCTCGTTATAGCTTACTATCAATAGCATTTCTAGACTTATCACCAGTCCACATTGTTTCTGATCCCATTGGAGTATCTATTGACTTGCAGTTCAACATGTCAAATTTCTTCAATATCTCCTTGGTATACTTTGTTTGAGAGATGAAAATTCCATCTCTACTTTTCTTGATTTGCAATCCAAGGAAGAAATTAAGCTCTCCCATCACAGACATCTTAAATTCACTCTTCATTTGTTCACTAAAGTCTCTACAAAAAATCTCATTAGTAGCAATAAATATTGTATCATCAACATAGATTTGCACAAACAAGATATCTTTTCCTTTGCACTTAATAAAAAGATTAGTATCAACCTTACCCCTAGCAAACTCTTTAGACAAGAAACATTTAGTTAAACTTGGAGCTTGTTTCAAACCATAAAGAGCTTTCTTCAATTTGCATACATAATCTAGATTCTTGGAATCTTCAAAACTAGGTGGTTGTTTCACATACACCTCTTCTTTAATGAATCCATTTAGAAATACGCTCTTAACATCCATTTGAAATAGATTTAATCCCTAGAAGCTTGCAAATGCATATAGTAGCCTTATTGCTTCAAGTCTTGCAATATGTGCAAATGTTTCTCCATAATCAATGTCTTCAGGTTGATTGTATCCCTAAGTCACTAGATGAGCTTTATTTATGATAACATTACCCTTCTCATCCAATTTGTTCTTAAATACCCACTTAGTACGAATAACAGATTTTCCTTTAGGTCTAGGCACTAAGATCTAGACATTGTTCCTTTGAAACTGATCAAGCTCTTCTTGCATAGTTGAAATCCAGTGTTCATCATGTTTAACTTCTAAGAATGTCTTTGGTTCAATCATTGAAATAAATGCAACATTTCCAAAGTATCTATTGAGTTGAGCTCTAGTCATCATTTGATTTTCACCAATATGCAGAATATCGGTCAGAGGATGATTCTTGTGATATCTGAGTTCCTTGGGGAACCTCTATTGTCATCTTCATCCTGAGATTCAACAATGTCATCTCGCTATTAAGGAGCATCTCTAATAGCTATTGAACCTTCAATGGCTTCTGCTTATTGTTCTTCTTGAGTGGTTTTGACACCTTATATGGTCAACTAATTATCATCATCATCATCTATCTTCTTTGGTGGTGTTGAAGTTGATTCATCGAATTCAACATGTATTGATTCTTCAACAATAACAGTTCTCTGATTGAACACCCTATATGCTTTGTTGTTGGTTGAGTAGCCGAGGAATATTCCTTCATCGGATTTGGCATCAAATTTTCAAAGGCTATCTTTGGTGTTGAGGATAAAGCACTTGCATCTAAAAGCATGAAAGTAATCAATCTTTGATTTGCGCCCTTTCCAAAGTTCGTTATTGGTCCCTATAAGGGTCTAATCAAGGTCAGAGGGGGGTGAATAACCCTTTTTTTGCGGAATAAATAGACTTTGAAAAACTCTTAGTGTAGTATGTTTGATTATGTTCCAGATTGATGGATTCGGATGATGCAAATAAGTAATAGTGTGCAAAAAGTAAAGAGTTAGAAAATCAAACAAAGGATTTTTTCCTGGTTTAGCACCGCCTACTCTAGCCCCCAGAGTTTTCTTCCTCTAAGCTTTTTCACTAGTGGATTCCTTTCTAACTGGTAGGAATCAACCCTTACAATTTATCTTCGGATGGTAACCCCTTCCGGATGTAGGATATACCACTAGAAGCACCAACTCCTAGCTGAGTCCTTTAGTATTTAGTAGGATATACCACTTAGATTTCTACCCAAACCTAAGCTGAGTCCTATAGCGAGATCCCACTCAAAGCACCTACTTCAAGCTATATCCCAATCTCACTACTCACTCAAGTAGGAGATCTTTACACTTTGTTTTCTCAAAGGTTTTGGCTTTGGACTTCCTCAAGTTTATAACTTCACTTGGGAATCCTTACAAATAGATTTTAAATGGTTTGGTTCTTGGAGGGATTTGTAAACTGATTGCTTTCTAGCAAATTCTCTTGTATATGCTTTCTTGAAATCAACCAACACTTTCTCAACTTGTGAAGCTTCCCTTTTATAGGCTTCCATCATAAATGTAGCCATTGTGGGTTATTGAGCTATAATCAAATCTTCACGGTTGATCAGGTAATATATGGCACTTTCAGAACCATTGATCAATCCATTAAACAGAGATTTTGACCCATTTGAATCCTTGGGATTGAGGCTGAAAAGTTATCAGTGAGCATCTTCCTTATATTTTAGTGACTCACTAACTTTTATGCCAGTACCTTTTTGGTGTGAGTTCCATGCGCCTTCTTATTGGTCTAGGTCAAAAAAGTTGTTACCTTTTTCTCTTTCCTGCATCAGTACTTTGTCCTTTCTCTGAAAAGTGCTAGCTATCATTTTTGTCTTGCTTTAGGGGAAAGGATCTTTGACTTGGAGACCAAAAGAATGGAGGGAATTTAATACTTTGAATTATTCCCTTTGTCTTAATATTTAAGTCTTCAGGATGTCTTCAGACTTAATATCTCTGGATCTGTCTTCTTCCAGATGCGAATGCAATCAGATCTTCCAGATGTTGTTTTGGGCTGTTCAAAGTTTGTTTACTTTCCAAACTTTATGCTTAGGTAATTTTCTTCACTTGTCTTGGACTTTGGGTATCTTGGTGATATGTCCTGATGCAATGACTTAGGTCTTTTTGTACTTAGGCGTTTTTTTTACTTCAAACTTGATCCAGATTATTTGTTGTTCCGTATCATTGTTTCCAACAATCTCCCCCATTTGATGGAAACAAAAACCTAAGATATCTAACCATAAGGAAAAAGGGATTTATAATCTAAGTATCATTCTTGATACTTAGTCATTTACATATTTTACTCCCCCATAATTTTAGCATCCCTAGCTCCCCCAACATTTTTCAATTCTAGCTTCTAAGATTTTTGTAGTACAATTACAGATTGTACTTTAGAGGCAATTTTTTTGTAGTAAATTTTCACTATATATGTACTTCTGCTGTTAACAATAGTTCAGCATTACATGATACAGAAATACACAAGTGAAAAAGAATCTAGCTATTACAGATTTTACATTGAAGAAAATAGCTAAATCTATTACAAGTTTATTTCTTATCGGATTCTTCTCCCTTCTTCTCCTTTCCTTTGCCTTGCTGCTCCCCCTTTTCTTTATTCTCCCCCTTTTTGTTTGCATCATCTTGGGGGTCAATTTATATGTACATTTTACCATCCCAACTTTGCTGCCAAGCCTTTGAGTAGATAGAATAATACACATTTCCTTTTCTTCTACAGTTAATAATTGTGTCCATAGTGGCTGGAGCTAGATACAGGGGCCGGGAGACCTTCCAGAGCTGGGTATATAACTTTATGATGTATGGATGCATTTGGAGGACAAAATCGTGATCCTTCTCATCAAAGTAGGGGAAGAGATCCTTGAGGAGAGTAGCAATCCCCTTATGTCCGAAGAAGCCTGTATCTCCTATTTGTTATACAAGATCTTGTAGGACTGTAAGGAGTTGGCTCTTTGAAATAGAAGCTGGGGAGGAACCAAAAATATATAATGAGGATAGTTTAGACTCTAATTTCTCATATTCCTTACCCATATCGCGACAGCAGTTGTGGACACTATTATTAACAAGCATGATGACTTTATGAAGTTCTTCTTTGACATTATTAAGGATTATATTTTGTCCATTCATCTATCCAGCAAACTCTTGGACGATGTCTTCCAATTGTTTGGCAAGAAGCTTGGGCATATCATCTTCTATGAATTTTATGAGTTTATTCAAAGTTGCTTGATGCTGTTCATTTAGACTAGGGAGCTCTGGCTTTTCTTCTTTTTCAGAAATGAATTTTGATAAGCTTTCAAACTTGGAATCTATATACTCCTTCAGTTCCGTGGTGAGGAAGATGTGATTTTATTCATGAGGGTAGCATAGTTATTTGTGGCTACTGTATTAGCTTGATCTGCAAAACGATTAGCTTCTACTAGGTTAGGATTGATCTGTTCCAGCATTGGATTTACTTTAGCAAGAGATACCTATGCCACTAGATTAGCAGTTGGAAACTCCTCCACTTTCTTTTCTATCCTCCGTACACTCCCTTTTAGGTCCCCAATTTCATCCTTCAAATTCGAAGGTGAGAATTGTTGAATTAATACTTTCTCCAAGGATTTAAGATACTTACAGATGTTCCGGAGACTCTGTTTGATATAGCTCTCCCCATATTCCTCATAGGTAGCCTCTTGTAGTATTTTTAGCTTTGTTGTTATCATTTTGGATCTGGCTTGATTTATATTAGTAGATGGAATTCTGATTGGACTAGCATAAGGGGATTCAGATCTAGAGCTACTTCCGATCTTATCTTATCTGGATGATTATTCTTCAATGGATTCCTCTTCTTCTTCTCCTTTCTTCTCTTCCAACCATTCCCTCGGACTAGCCTTGCCCCTTGAGTCCACTCTAGGAGTGTTCTCGTTGGATGCCAGACCATGTCCCTCCTCCGAAATTGTGTATTTCGGTTTGAACTCTTGTTCCTTAGATACACTTGGAGCATGTGTATCTAAGTTGTCCTCTTTATCATCTATTGTTTCAGTGGTATCAGCATTAATATCAAATGAAACAATGTTAGGTATTACCTCATTTACTGGCGCTTCTGAATTATTCTGAGCTACTCCTTTTTCCATCTCTACAGCCTCTGGATGACTGGAAATGTCCTCAGTCATCCCTTTAGATGCCTTTACAGGACTTTTAACTACTCTCCCAGGTGTACTGGTAATGCCCTCAACACCCTCTCCATTTGCCCTTTTAGGTCTTACTTCATCGGTGGTCTCAGTTTCCAGAGTGAGTAAAGTCTCCGAAAGTGGTCCGATTCTAGGCATGAATGCAAAATTATTAGCTTCTGGATCTTAGGCTAGAGTGGCCATGTCTACTAGATCAATAAGAATGGCCTAGGCACCGAAAGACCCTCTAGGTCCTTCTATTCTGAGCTTATTGATTTTGTCATTATCCTTCGTGGCTTCCTTTATTACATCATATTGAGGGTCATTCGGAGTGGCTTCCACATTTGATCCAGGCACATTCTTGCCTTTTGTTCTCCTGGTCTTAGCCAATTCTGCCTCTTCAGCCATTTTTGCAGCACCTTCATCAATCATAATACTCGCAGGCTTCTTGGCTTGGCTTTTCTTGGCTGCCACTGCCTCATCAAACGTGCAACCTTTTCTGGTGAACTACCTTCATTTAGGTACCAGATCTTCTTCTTCTGTCTCCTCATCATCGGCTATTACTTTCGGGATTTTAGCAGCTTTCTTTTTATTTTCTACTGCTTTTATCAATCTCCCTCTCGGCTTAGACTCCTCCGGGCTCTTCTTTAGCAATTGAGTGAGGGTTTAAGTGTCCTTAACAAATTTTTCCACCAGAACCAAAGCAAGATCCGGTTTTGCTTTGGATTTGGTGGTTCTAGCCTTCTTAGGAACCAGAGCCGCTTTAATCGGATCCACTGCCTTTCTTGCCTTATTCTTCTTCTCATCTCGCTGCTTTTTAGCCTTCTCCTCATTCTATCTTTCACCAAAGGATAGGTTTTTGAAATTCTTTTCCAGAATTTCCTTTCCATGTATAGCTTGGAATCTAGACACATTTACTTCATTGGCTGCAAGGATTCTGGTGATCAGATCATCATGAGAGTTTCTGTGTTGCCTTAGATAATGGATGATCCACACCGATATATTTATCACCCTGCTTTCCACCCAGTACAGAATCACATAGTGTTAAAAAGAGGATACTATGGTTATAGACCCCTTCCTGATTAGAATCAGCTTGGCAAATGCGAGCTAGAAAAATCTTGGTACTTCCAGAAAGTAGGTTGAGAACTTGTCGCCAAAATAGTTCAGATGCAGCCACATCTTGGAGTCAAAATTCACTTGCAATTCATCCCCATCATTTCTAAGCTGAACACCATCATTCTTCACATTTAGGAATTTCTCGAAGAATTCTGGAGTGATGGTGATTTCCTTCCTTTGTACCTTTGTTCTGAGAGCGTCGTGACAGGAGTGTACTCTCAAATTGTTGTAAAATTTGCGCACCAAGTCCGGATAGGTTGGCCAGTTGATCTTGAGAAAATTGCCCAAATGTGGATCTTCAATGAGCTTGGAGTAAGGGTTTGATTTGAATAAGAAATTGCCTCCCAAGTAGTAAGTGGGGACTACTGAGTCTGTGATCTTTAGGTTAATGGGTGTGAAGTTCTCATCTTTGAGAGCAGATTCTTCAAAGATGTGCTTTTGAGGAAGCCTGTGAATTTTGTTGTTCAACATCATGGCCGCCATTTGAGAGTTGCTAAAGATTTTAGGGTTTGGAATTTGATTTTTATAGAGAAACAGTAATGAGTTGCTCGCGTGAAGAAGAAGGGGAAATTTGGGGGGTTTATATAGATTTTCCAAGGCGAGGGTATAATGGTAATCCAGACACCATTAACTTTGGCTGCATTGATGACATGGCAGGTTAGATTTTAGGAGAGAGGCAAATTTCGTTTAATCGAAAAATGGGAAAGGTTTATTTTTAAAAACAGCTGTTGAATTTACCGCACATGTAACTCCCAATAGACTTTTGAAATTCAAAAAGGAACAGTTACCATTACGTGCTTTTACTACCATATGTCATTCTTGTCTACTGATGTGGCAATATTCTCTCCAGAGCAGAGTTAACTTCATTTTTTCTTCTCTTCCGGATTCCTTATCTCGCCAAAAATCCAAGTTAACTTTGTGTTGTCTTCCAAACTTTCTTAAAATTGGATTATACATTCCAATTGACTCCCTTAGCTTGCCAAATTAATCTTTACTTAATGGCTTAGAAAATATGTCTGCCCTTTGCTCACTGGTAGGTATGTAAACCAATGCAACATCCTTCTTCATCACATGATCTCGGATGAAATAGTGCCTGATGTTAACATGCTTCATCCTACTATAGAGTACTGAATTTTTTGACACATCAATGGCACTTTTGTTGTCACACATTACATTCGTACATCCAGATTAGACTCCACAATGTTCTAGATATTGCTTTATCTAAAGGAGTTAAGCTATACAACTCCCCGCTGCAATATATTATTCTTATGTGGTTGATAAGGCAACTGAAGTTTACTTCTTACTGTACCATGATACTAAGCAATCACCAAGGAAATGACAACCTTTGGACGTACTCTTCCTCTCTAGAGTATCTCTGCCATAATTTGCATCAGTGAAGCCTTGGAGTTTGAATTCTCCATTACTAGGATACTATAACCCAACTTTAGTGGTTCCTAGGAGGTATCTAAGGATCCTCTTTATTGCCTTTAGATGTGAATACTTAGGATTGGCTTGATATCTTGCATAGTAGCAAACTACATAGTGTATGTCAGGTCTGCTAGCTGTCAAGTATAGAAGTGATCCAATCATTCCTCTATATAGCTTCTAATCAACCTCTTCTCCTTCACAATCCTTGGATAGGACTATATCGGAACCCATTGGAGTGGACATAGGCTTGCTTTTGTCCATTTTAAACTTTTTGATAATCTCCTTGGTGTACTTGGATTGGTTGATGAAAATCCCATCCGGACTTTGCTTAATTTGTAAACCAAGGAAGAAATTGAGTTCTCCCATCATGGACATCTCAAACTCCTTCTGCATTTAAGAGTTAAATTCTTCATACATCTTTTCATTTGTTGCTCCAAAGAAGATGTCATCAACATAGATTTGAACTAGAATAATATCATTCTTTTTCTTCCTGATAAAAAAAGTTGTATCTGCTTTGCCCCAGATATATCCCTTTGATATGAGAAATGTAGTGACTCTCTCATACCAAGCTCTTGGTGGTTGCTTCAATCCATAAAGGGCTTTCTTCAGTTTGTAGAGATGACCTGGATGTTTTGAGTCTTTAAATCTAGGTGGCTACTTCATATCTACTTCTTCCTGGATAACTCTATTGAGGAATGGACTTTTGACATCCATTTGGAACAGTGTGAATCCGATGAAGGATGCAAAAGCACATAGAATCAGGATTGCCTCCAGTCTTACTACAGGGGCAAATGTTTCCTCAAAGTCAATCCCTTCCTGTTAATTGTAGCCTTGGGCAACCAATCTTGCCTTGTTTCTCACCACTACTCCAGATTCATCTAGCTTATTTTGGAATACACATTTGGTTCCAATGATTGACTTTCCTTTTGGAGGCGTCGCTAGATCCCACACATCATTCCTGGTGAATTTATCTAGTTCTTCTTGCATTGCCATCATCCAAATTTCATCTCCTTCAGCATCTTAAAATTTCTTTGGCTCTATGAGAGAGACAAAAGTAGCCTAGCTTATCATCCTATTGAGTTATCCTCTAGTTTCAACTAGATTTTGGACATTACCTAAAATGGCTGCAACCGAATGATCCCTGTGAGTCTGGACTTCTCTTGGTAAGTCTTCATGCTGGATTGGGGCTTGTTCCACTTCTACCTCAACTTTCTCTTCTTGACCATCATTGAAGTTTATCTCATGTGGATTGAGATCAGTTTGGGATACTTCTGGATCAAAGGATATCCCTTTATCTTCTTCTTTGTATTTCTTGATTTAGAAGGAATCTGGAATCTAGACTTCCTTCTTTCTTCAGAGTTTTCAGCTTTCGGAACTAGATCTTCTAGAGTGGAATTTCTCTTGCCTGCATGGTTAGTCTCATCGAAATCTACATGTATAGACTCTATCATAGTTTGAGTTCGTTTGTTATATACTCTGCAAGCTTTACTATATGCTGAGTAGCCAAGGAAAATCGCTTCATTAGATTTAGGATCAAATTTTACTAACTGCTCTCTATCATTCAGGATGTAGCATTTACATCCAAAGGCTTTGAAATACCCAATTTTGGGTTTCCTTCCCTTCCAGATTTCATAGGGGGTCTTTTCTAAGGTGTTTCTAATGAGAGCTCTATCCAGAATGTAGCAAGCTGTGTTTACAACCTCACCCTAGAAATATTTTGGCAAACAATTTTCTCTTAGCATTGTTCTAGCCATCTCAACTATGGTCCTAGTTTTTCTCTCAACCACTCCATTTTGTTGAGGGGTATGAGGGGCAGAGAAGTTATGTTCAATCCCCTTGGAGTCACAAAAGTCAACAAAGTGTTTATTTTTAAACTCACCACCATTATGACTCCGGATGCATGCAATGCTTATACCCTGTTCTACTTTTATTCGGATGAATATTTTTAAGAATTGGTCAAAGGCTTCATCTTTGCTAGCTAGCAAATCCACCCAGGTATAGCGAGAATAATTATCCACAACGACCATGGTGTATTCTCTTCTACCCAAACTCAATGGTTTTATTGGACCAAAGAGATCAATGTGCAAGAGTTCAAGAACTCTCTTAGAAGGTATGTATAAGATGGAAGGGAAGCTTTTCTTATGCTGTTTTACCTAGTTGATATGCAGTGCATATGTTATCCTTATTAAAAGCTACCTTTGGCAAACCCGCAACCAATTCATTTTTGGCTAATTTGGAATGGAGGTTCACACTAACATATCCCAACCTCTGGTGCCATAGCCATGATTCTTCTTCTTTAGACACCAAGAATATATTCTTTTTATCATTTTTAATGTTAAAACAATAAACATTATTCACTCTAGGTGCATAAAGAATGAGTTGATTAGACTTACTATCATAAATTGATCATCCTCCGGAGTCAAAGATGACTTTTCTTCCTTTATTACAGAGTTGTGCGACACTGAGTAAGTTGAACTTCAATTCCTCAACTAGAGAGACACCTTCTATTCGTATTTCAGATCCAATGGTTCCATACCCAATGATCTGTCCCTTTTGATTGTCTCCAAAGCTTAATTTGCCTCCTCTCTTCCAGATTAAAGTGATGAATGCCTTCTCATCACCTGTCATGTGCCTTGAGCATCTACTATCAATGTATTATGTGTGTTAATATTCTATGGATCTAAGGCATACCTACAAAATAGATCAAGTGGGTTTGGGTATCCAATCAGATTTGGGTCCTCTCGGGTTATCAACCATTTCAGGCCAGCGATAAATATCATAATAATTATGAGCACTAGATTTTAGCAATCGTTCTCACAAAACTATGATGAGAGCTATATGATGCAATGTCTTTCGGGTGTTTTCCATCAGGGGTGTTCCTACTACTGCAGAGTTGAGTTTGGCCAAATTTTGGAGACCTAGCCTACCTTTAGGGACCTGTACGGGCACATCCTGGTGGTACGGATCCACTAGGGGACCCATACGGGTCATCCCTTCCATACGCCTAGAGGGGACCCATACGAGTCCCCTAATACCCATACGGGTGGGGACCTACCCGTACAGGTACTCTCATTGCCTAAACAGGCCTATTTGGAAGGAAATCCTTTCCTATTTCGGGAAAAGGCATGTCTTAAATGTGATTTATTGCATTCAGACCTCCTCTCCCCTATAAAAACGGGCCTTCCCTTCACATTTTACACAACCCTTCTTCATACAAAAATTATGCTAAAATTCTAGCAATTTCTATAGGTATAGAAAAGGTATAGTGGGGGTATAAGAGGTATAAAATAGGGAGAAAACCCTTCTTTGAGGTTTTGTCCACATTTTATTCATTTCTGGCTTCTTTTATTAGGACTTATGGGAGATTCTGTCCACACAAATAATCACCTAAATAGTCCTATTCCATCTACTTTGGTTGGGCTCTCTCAACAGTAAAGGGATCACCTCAAAGTGGATTCACGTCGAAAAGGTAATGCTCCTGAGTTTTAAAGAGACTCACATCTCAGTTATTTCATTATTATTGTTACTTGTTGCTTCTATTATACTTGCTGTTTTCATTTCTTGTTTTGGGTTTGGTCTTAACCCCGTATGAGCCTTGTTGGCACCATATATCTCCAAGGATATCAATTTGGTGCGCCATACTCGTATGGAAGGAAATCCCTTTTTATTTTATTTTTCTGCCACCAATCTATTGATGTGTAATCTGTAACTTAACTTAACTGAGTTTCGGTCTGTGACTAGATAGGACCCGTACGGGTACACTATACTCGTACCGGTCCTCCCTGATACTCGTATAGGTACCCTTCATCCTTACAGGTACCAGCCCCCAGGCAGAACCCCAAACTCATTTTTAATCGGTTAAAATCAACCCAACTCACCATTTGCCATGCGATCATTTTCACTAATAATCTGGTAAATCAACCCATAAGAGTTAAGATGCATTTTCACAATAAAATACGTTGAAGTATTGATTTATTATGTGCTATAAACTGTGCTAACATCTGTGGATAAAGGGGAATTTATTTTCATTTTGTTTTATAGCTTAGAACAAATGTATAGGTTCTCTTTGTAATTTCCCCCATTTTTCCCCCGGTTGTAATTTTTATCCCCCTATTTATTACTAGTGCTTTATTGTAATATGTTAACACATGTAACGAGTGTGAAAGAGTGTAGAAATAGGATTTTTGTGATAATTCCCCAAATGATGAAAACTAAAACGGTTTTTCGCGGTGAATGTAATTTTCTAAATGAGAAATAAGTGACTCATCTGATACCCAAATCTCTGATACCCAAATCTCTGATCTAATAGGTATGAGTCTCCAGCCTAGAGGGAACTATACCAAAAACTCTTTCCCAAGTAGACAACTTGGGTGGCAACTCTATCAATTGTATCGAGATGTAGGTCTTGATTCTTTTATTCATTAAAATTAGCTTATTGTGCAAACTTGAACTAAAAATGTTTTGTCATGCCTAAATCCAACCAAACCCCCAGTGGGCCCCGCCTCTCACCTAGGCGCCAAGAGAGACCTACACGTCATCGACACCTCACAATAACCAGTTTGTAATCTACATAATTTAGTAACATGGTTGTTTTTCTGATAAAACCTGCACCCTAAATTGGGTCTGTTCTGCTGCTTCTTTTTGATCTTTTCAAGATCCTCCTTCCCATAGTTCCCTTTATATCCAGCTTCTTATATGCTTGTTATTGGTCCAGTGCATATCCGGAAGCTGGTTGGAGGTGCAACTTTTGCTCCATGATTTCTTCTTTGTTTGGCAGATTGCTCATTTGATACAGCCTTAGCTTTTCCTTTTTGAGCAGCTGTGAATCTCTGTGCTTGAGGTTGCTTTCTCACTTTTCTTTCCTTTGGATGCACCGGATTTTTATGATTAGGATTTCTTAGTCATGGTCTCCCTTGATTTTTCCTTCTTTATGAAGCATCCAGTTTCCTTTCGGACGCCTCCTTCATTAAGGTTAGCTCCCTATCTTACCCTATCAAGTTAGCACTTAAGATCTGAACTTGACTTCTCAGGAAGTTTTCTTTCACCACATTCATATGGTTTGTGGTTCTCATCAACTTTATGTCTTATGACATTGCTTCAGCATCTTCAGCCAATTCTAGAATTTGTTGTTGTATGGATTTTATGGCTTTGGTATTCTTTCTCACATTGTTGATCACCACCTTTAAAGCTCTAGAAAGATCAATGTTAGAAACAGAATTAGAATAAGAGTTTACCTCAGAATTTGCTATTTTTGATTCAAAATCCCAAATTTTCTCAGTGTCTTGCTTGGATGAATTTCTTCTAGATTGCTCTGCTTCCGGATCCACCAGTGTCATGAATGTATAATGAGCAGTCTCTTCTTCTTTCATTGAAGATGAACTGCTACTTTCTTCACTATTGCTCCTTGTGGCCACTATAGCTTTCTTCTTATATTTATTCTCCTTTCTTAGCTTAGGGCATTTAGTTCTGAAGTGCCCATTTTCCCCGCATTCAAAGTAGGCAGCATCTTTTTTCGGATCCTTCTTTTCTTCCGGAGCCTTTCTTGGCTTGTCCCTTCTTGAAGTGCCTTCCTTAGGCTTCCTTGATTCAAATCTTCTGGATCTGCTTTTATGCTTTTTCTTTAGGAATTTTTCAAATTACTTGGCCAGCATAGCCATATCTTCTTCACTGTACTTAGATTCTTTTGGCTATTTTTTGATGTGGAAGAGGCTGATCCTGCACAGTCTGCCTTAAGTGAAATGGCCTTCTTATTTTCTTCCGGCTTTCTTTCTTGTTGGCTGTATCTCTCTAAGGATAATTCTTGAGTCGAGATTACTAATGAGCTCAACATAGCTATAGAATTTTAAGTCATAAGCTTCCTCAATGGCAGTCTTCTTGTTGTCCCATTCCTTGGTAAGACTCCAAAGCACCTTCTTTACCATCTCTACTTCAGAGATTTATTTTTCGAGCCTTTTCATCTCATTCACTAGATTGGTGTATCTAGTGTTCATATTGTTGATTGACTCTTTTGGCTCCATCTTGTAGGATTCAAGCTTTTGCTGGAGTAGATCGAGCTTGGCTTCTCTCACTTTGTTGGTTCCTTCATAGGTTACTTCCAACTTCTGCCAAATTTCTTGTATACTCTCACATCTTGATATCCTGTTAAATTCTGCTGCACTAAGAGCACAATGAAGCATGTTAATAGTATTTACATTTTCACGCAATTTTTTAAAATCATTCTCATCCCATAAACTTGAGGGCTTTCGCATAGTAAACCCATCTACTTCGTGAGTAGGCTCATATGGGCCATCTTTAATGACCAACCATACTTGCATGCTATATGCTTGAATAAATTTCTTCATTCGGTTTTTCCAGAACGTGTAATGCTCACCGGTGAAGAGTGGAGGACAGGTAATCGACATACCCTAGGGAAGGAGTTATGAGTTTTGGAAACTCATTTTGATACTTAGATTAAAATTTGGACCTTTAGCACGAGATTATTAGATCTCTAGTTTTGAGCACTTGCTCTGATACCACTTGTTGGTCCATGTGAGGGTCTAATCAAGGTCAGTGGGGGGTGAAGGACCCTTTTTTATGGAATAAATAGACTTTGAAAAAGTCTTAGTGTAGCGTGTTTGATTATATCCCAGACTGATGGATCCAAATGATGCAAATAAGTAATATTGTGCAAAAAGTAAAGAGTTAGAAAATCAAACACAAGGATTTTATCCTAGTTCGGTCCCGCCTACTCTAGTCCCTGGAGTTTCCTTCCTCCGAGCTTTTCCACTAGTGGATTCCTTTCCAACTGGTAGGAATCAAGCCTTACAATTTATCTCTGGATGGTAACCCCTTCCGGATGTAGGATATACCACTAGAAGCACCAACTCCTAGCTGAGTCCTTTAGTCTTTAGTAGGATATACCACTAAGAACTCTACCCAAACCTAAGCTGAGTCCTATAGGGAGATCCCACTCAAAGCACCTACTTCAAGCTATATCTCAATCTCACTACTCACTCAAGTAGGAGATCTCTACACTTTAATTTCTCAAAGGTTTTGGTTTTAGACTTTCTCAAGTTTTTAACTTCACTTGGGAATCCTTACAAACAGATTTTAAATGGTTTGGTTCTTGGAGGGATTTGTAAACTGATTGCTTTATAGTGAATTCTCTTGTATATGCTTTCTTGAAATCAACCAGCACCTTCTCAACTTGTGAAGCTTCCCTTTTATAGGCTTCCATCATAAATGTAGCCATTGTGGGTTGTTAAGCTGTAGTCAAATCTTCACTGTTGATCAGGTAATATATGGCACTTCCGGAATCGTTGATCAATCCGTTAGACAGAAATTTTGACCCGTTTGAATCCATGGGATTGAGGCTAAAAAGTTGTTAGTGATCGTTTTCCTTATATTTTGGTGACTCACCAACTTTTACGCTAGTACCTTTTGGGTGTGAGTTCCACGCGCATTCTTATTAGTCTAGGTGAAAAAGGTTGTTACCTTTCTCTCTTTCCTGTGTCAGTCCTTTGCCTTTCTTTGAAAAGTGCTAGCTGTCATTTTTGTCTTGCATTAGGGGAAAGGATCTTTGACTTGGAGACCAAAAGAATGGAGGGAATTTAATAATTTGAATTATTCCCTTTGTCTTGATATTCAAGTCTTCCAAATGTCTTCATACTTAATATCTCTAGATCTGTCTTCTTCCGGATGCTAATGCAATCAGATCTTCCGGATGCTGTTTTGGGCGGTTCAAAGTTTGTTTCCTTTCCAAACTTTAACCGGATGCTTCCATTTATGCTTAGGTAATTTTCTTTACTTGTCTTGGACTTTGGATGTCTTGGCGATATGTCCAGATGCAATGACTTAGGTCTTTTTGTACTTAGGCGTTTTGTTTACTTCAAACCTGATCCGGATTAGTTGTTGTTCTGGATCATTGTTTCCAACATTCATAATGGGTCGTCTTCAATATAGGCCTAATGAGAGCCCTATTGAGTATATAGCAAGCTGTATTAACAGCTTCTGCCCATAGATACTTAGGAAAGTTGTTTTCACTCAACATCTATCTTGCCATTTCTACAAGGGTTCTATTCTTCCTCTCAACAACTGTTGAAAACTGACAGTCAATTTGAACATGCATTATAGGCACGGCGGAAATTTAAAATTTTGTCCTTGTCCCAAGGAACTCCTATTAGTTACATATAAATTAAATAAAGCCTTAACTAAATAATTCTCTACCTAGGTTAGCATGCATAGGCTATGCATACCATAATTCTAAATTATATCCAAGCATAAATATTTTATATTAAACATGTTATAACTCTAAGTTATAATTTAAATATAAAATGAAGTAAGCATGCCTTATAACATAAGCATAATAATTATTAAGTCTAAAACGCTTAAAGAAAAAGACCTAATAATTAAAATAAAACATATAAGTTGAAGCGTGTTTTGGCAGAACCTCCTTGCATAAGCCTCTAAGTATAGGATAGCCTCTATGAGTATCCACACGAACCCCACCAACCGAAACCTCCCCGAGAGGAAGAACTAAGGAGCCATGAGTAGTTACTAGACCTCTCCAAAACCCCACCCGAAAATATAAACTAGAGATGTTCAAGTTATTCTTGAACTTGGTGCAATTTAGAAAGGAGAAATGGAGCTCTATTTATACGGGATGCAAAGGCTCCCCGGATTTAATGCAGAATTAATGTTGATTTAATGCGTGATTAAATGTCAATTTAAACACAAGATTTAACTGTTGAATTAAATCCAATTTAAATACATGACTTAGCTGCTGCATTATATTTAATTTAAATATATGTATTAAATCTAATTTAAATACATAATTTAACTACTGCATTATATCCAATTTAAATATATGTATTAAATCTAATTTAAATACATAATTTAATTGCTGTATTATATCCAATTTAAATATATGTATTAAATCCAATTTAAATACATAATTTAATTAATTCTTCTCTCTTTTATTTTATGACCCTAATAAAATTAGTTATCGTCAAAATGAATTCCTGGCTTAGCCAAAAAAATGATCTAATCATTTTAATCAACATTTTGATTTTTTTATGACCCTAATAAAATTAGTTACAGGTCAAAATAAATTATTGTTCTAACAAAAAATAATACAATTATTATTATGTCATATTTTTGTAATAGAATAAATCTATTTATTCTTTACTCAATCCGATAGAGGCCCAATGTGTGTGACCTTACAGGATCCCAAAGTATTGAGCTGTTAAGGCTTAACCAACCCTTGTTCTATTAGAACCATTGGCTCAATGTTCTAGACCATGAATAGAACTTGATTACCTTAAACAACTATAGTACGCCTTTGGCAAGGGTCTACCATCCCCCATTACTCGGAACGTCATTTGTGCTTAGGACTTAATCCAGGTTAATGCAAGTGCGATGAACTCCTTCCATTCTTTAATATTAGTGCCATCTGGTTTAAAGAGTTCAGTTAAAGTGTTAACCTACTAATTGCAAGGTTGCTCTAACCTATCCCAGTTATTAACTTGTTACCGAAGTATATTGCCTTTTACCATAATGTGTTTGACTAGAAACTATTTCTATCAAACACATACTCTGATCAAAGGTTTATAGCAATCATCACTTCAACAAGCGGCCAAGTACAACTCCTTAATATATCCGGAGCGATGGATTCTTTCTATCTACATAGCTTACCAACGAGTAGTCATCGTTATACCCGTAATCACCCGTGACACCCTAAATTAATAAGTGTATAGGAATGACCCAAAGTACAGCAATGGACCCACACAAGGTAACTAGCATCTCAAGTATGTGGATATTCGCAGAGCTTATTGCATGAAGATAAACACTAACACATTGATATATACACCAAGTGTTTACCTTACTGCGGTCACTAATATATCTCCCAGATATATCCATGTGTCAAATTTAAGGCACCACCTTCAGTCCTTAGGAGATTGACTACTTGGACCCTTTCTAAGCAAGTTGACCATATGCTAGTCTTTCCACTACATCAATATCCTTTCTTGATGAAACTATGACTAGGGATAGTTTAGACATAATCATAATTGCACATGAAGCAGGTCTCACTAAACATAGTCCAACTATAATTTCTCTGACTTCATGCTATGATACGTCAAGGAATTTTGTATATATATATCAATGAATATATTTTAACTAGCCATAATATATTTACAAGCACATCGATATAAACAAAAGATTAAACGCCTATATTGATTAAACAAATTATTCGTACCATTATATAATTAAGATATATCGCCCTAATTGCCTTAAGGGCATACATCATATCTAACAAACTCCCACTTACACTAAGGCCAATTAGCCATATGTCTTAATCCATATGCTTTAACATGCTGGTCATGTTTGACTCAAGTTAATGGCTTCGTCATACCATCTGCGAGGTTATGATCAGTGGGTACATATTCTAGTCTTATTATCTTAGCATCAACAATCTCCCTAATTATATGATACTTTCTAGATACATGTCTATTTTTCTAGTGAGACTGTGGTTCCTTTGCCTGAGCTATGGCACCATTGTTATCACAATACAAAGCAATTGGATCAATAGTTTCAGGCACCACACCGAGATCACCAATAAATCCCTTTAACCAAAAAGCTTCTTTTGATGCTTCGCATACAGCAATGTATTCAGATTCCATAGTTGGATCAGTAGTAGTTTCTTGCTTGGAACTCTTCCAGCATACCGCCCCTCTATTTAACACATACACAAAACCTGACAGAGAATTAAAGTTATCCTAGTCAGATTGAAAACTTGTGTTAGTGTGACCTCTAATTATGAGGTCACTGTCTCCAGATATCAAAAACTCATCCTTAGTCCTTCTCAAGTACTTAAGAATTGCCTTGACGGCCATTCAGTGCTTTTCACCTAGATCTGACTGATATCTGCTCGTAAAGCTCAAAGCCTGAGAGACATCTGGCCTAGTACATATCATAACATACATGATGGATCCTATAGCGGATGCATAGGGAATATCCTTCATGCGCATTCTTTCTTTAGCTGTCTTCAGACACTCAGCCTTAGATAGGTTAATCCCCTTTGTCATCGGGAGATAACCTTTCTTCGAATGCTCAAGGTTTAACCTATTCAATACCTTGTCTATATATGTACTTTGAGAAAGACCTAACGGCCTCTTGGATCTATCCCTATAGATCTTTATACCTAGTATAAATGTTACTTCACCAAGGTCTTTCACGGAGAACTTTCTTGATAACCATACTTTAATACTTTGAATAAGAGAAATATTATTTCCTATTAGTAGACCATCATTGACATATAATACTAAGAAAATGACTGCACTCCCAGTAACCTTCTTGTAAACACAAGGCTCATTAATGTTTGGGCAGAAATCTAGTTCACGGATTGTCTAATCAAACCTTATATTCCAACTCATGGATGCCTACTTAAGTCCATAAATGAACTCTTTGCAGCTTGCATACCTTCGAGCCATTCTGAGATGTAAAACCCTTAGGTTGTGTCATATACACATCCCGGTCTAAATCCCCATTTAGGAATGTTGTTTTACATCCATCTGCCAGATCTCATAATTATAATGAGCAGCAATGGCGAGGAGTATCCTTATGGATTTAAGCATGGCTACCGGTGAGAAAGTTTCATCATAGTCAATGACTTCACGTTGACTATAACCTTTCACAACTAACCTTGCCTTATAGGTAATCACATTACCGTCCACGCCATTCTTCTTCTTGAAGACCCATTTGCACCCGATTAGTCTGACCTCTTATGGTGCATCAACCAAATTCCAAACTTAGTTCTCATACATAGAATCCATTTCTAATTTTATGGCCTTTAGCCACTTAGCAGAATCTGAGCTTTTCATTGCTTCATCATAGGTTCTTGGTTCATCATCCTCTATGAGATATAGTTCCTTATCATTAGTGATGACAAAACCATATCTGTTGGGACCTTTATGAACATGACCTGATCTTCGTAATATTTGTGTTTTAACAGGTTGTTCTTGGATTACACTTTCTTGTATATCTAGAACGGGGTCAATCAGCTGATTATCTATTTCTTCCTCTTGAAACTTAGTTCAATAGTGCTCCCACTGTCTTTTGCAAATAAGTGTTCCTTTTCCAAAAAGTGACCACTCGAGACACAAATACCTTATGTTCTTTGGATTGGTAAAACAAATATTCATTAGTTTCCTTTGGATACTTAATGAACAGACACTTATTAGATTTGACGCTTAACTTATCTGATGCTATCCTCTTTACTATGGCAGGACAGCCCCATACTCTAATGTGACTTAAAGATGGCCTTTTATTACATCATCTTTCGTAAGGTGTAAAATCAACTAATTTAGAGGGCACTTTGTTTAATACGTAAACCGCGCTTTCTAGTGCATATCCTCAAAAGGATTTACTGAGAGCTGCTTGGCTCATCATGGACTGAACCATATCTAATAAAGTCTGATTCCTCCTTTTAGACACTCCATTATATTAGGGTGTATAAGAAGGGGTCCACTGAGGAACTATCCTATTTTCCTTTAGATAATCCTGAAACTCCTGACTTAAGTATTCTGCACCTCGATCCGATCGAAGTGCTTTAATACTTTTCTCAAGTTGTTTCTCTACTTCATTTCTGAATCGTTTGAACTTTTCAAAACTTTCACACTTGTGCTTCATTAAGTACAGATAATTGTATCTTGAAAAATCATCAATGAAGGTTATGAAGTAGGAGTATCCTCCTAGTGCTTTAACACTCATTGGACCACATACATCTGTATGTATTATTCCAATGTACTTGTGGCTCATTCACCCTTTCCCTTAAAGGGTAAATTTATCATTTTTCCTTTTAAATAAGGTTCGCAATCACCATAAGACTCTAAGTCTATTGGGCCCAAGTCTCCATGCTTATGCAACTAGGTTAAGAGATCTTTGTTTATATGGCCTAAACGACAATGCCATAAGTAGTAAGATTTCTCATTATCTAATTTTTCTCTTAGCAATGTTTGTATTTGAGAATATGATTTTGTAATTACAAAATATCATTTGTCATATTACAATAAAATATCATTCATAACTTTGATAATGCCTTTTATCAAATTGGAATAAAATTTCATCCATTGTGAAGTAGGAAACAATATTTTATAATGAAAATTGAATTTCTTCCTTTTATAAATTTTAGCAAAAAGGAAATTTCAAGTTCCTACATCAATAGCAGCCATCAAGCTCTAATGATTTTCCGTAGGTGCAACTCTCCTTTTGCTAAAACTCTACTTCTCAACAATATCTATACTATTGTATGGATATAAGATTCTAATTAGGTATTCCATACCAATTTAGAATTTCCTTGAGATGTAGAAATTCTCAATATTAAACATCTTGGAGTGGAAGCTCTAAGCCTCCTCTTCTCATGCTATAAGACTTTAGCCATTATGATCTTATTTCCAATATCTCATATTGAAAAGAAGATCTTGTTTCCAATATTTCATATTGAGAACAATCATTTTGTCTTCTAAACAAAATTCTCAGTATTCTTTTACTTTTCTCTTCACTCTACTCTATCCTGCTTCAAAACTAGACACCAAGTGTGTCCCTTTACTTCTTTGAGATATGAACCATTTAAATTCCTGACTAGTTGGTCCTACCAATTTCTATCAAAATATTTTGGTTCAAATTTTCCACCATGGAAAATCCTTTCTCTAAGATGTAAAGACATAGACTTTCAAGTCCATATTTTTATGATGCCCTTATAGCTAAGGTAACATGGACCCTAACATCTGTCTTGATTTTTAAACTTGTCTCCTACCAGCTACTTACATAAGGTAATAGGGATGTTAACAACCTCCAAGGTGTTGTATCCTGGTTTCCTTCATGTATTTCATGCATATCTGTTTTAAGCAGAATTGCTTGCATCATGTTGTTTAGATTCGGTCTTATACAATGTACACACCAAGCCCAAGGTTTTGAGGACTATCCTTACATTTCTAAACAAACCCTTTAAAGCTAGAGCCAATCAAAATTAGTTATCAATGCGAACGTTTGTATTTAAATAAAGATTTCAACCGAGATATAAGAAAAGAATTATTGTTCAGATATTAGTTTTAGTACATGTATTTAATATAAGGTCTTTTAACTAAATACATTTGTCCTACTATTTTCTTCAAAATTTACAATAGCCCATCCTATTGAATTCGGTAATTTTAGCCCAGCTAAATTTCCTAGAAGGTAGCATCTATAACTAGTCTATTATAACTCTCAATTTTATGAGTCAAGTCATATTAGTAAGTTATAGTTGGAATCCCATTCCATTTGCATCGTATGCAATTGATAATACATTCAAGTTCCCTAATCCCAAGGAACGTGTTCTCTTATTTTAGCATCTCCTTGAATATGTCTCAGTCCTGCGACTAGCCCCAAATTTTATGGTTGACTACCCAGTCCTGTTAAGGATAACCGTATCTCAATTTTTATAACCGATCAATGTGGAGTAAAAGGAACGCTTTGCGCTACACTTTGATAGCCCAAAGAGACCCTATTATAAATTTGAGTAAGGAAGACTATAACTTGTCTTAATATATTTACTTTCTGATTTTATTAGTGTTAAACGTCTCACCCAATCTAGGATTTTATCAGATGGACATATTTACAATAATTTAGATTAATTCAGGGCATTTTAGAATTAATTTATAAGGTCCAACCTTGTATGGGTTCAAGCTCTTTATTATAATTATTCCATCACCTAGATTATATGCAAAATAATTAACACTTTTATTTGTTATATTTATATTGCATTTCCTTTAGACTTTTATTCAATAAATTTAATTTTTACTTTGTTATAGAAACATATATAAGCACTATCTTATATACTAGAAATAAATTAGTCCATTTTAATCTCCCAAGTCAATTTGAGTTGCACCGATATAGGTTCCCAGGTAGGAGAGGTACCCTTGAAGTGAGTAGACACCAAGTCCAATCCTTAGCCAGAACAAATATGGGCACAAACTCGAAGACCAATGGATCCCTTTCAACTAATAAATTTCGTTCTTTCAATTCATGTAAATTGGAAGCATCTATAGCCCATGTAACTTATATAATTTATTAAGTCTTATATAATTTGAGTAAGTTGAGCAGGCTTATTCAAAATTATTCATAACTATTTTCTAACCTTGAAAAGAAAACCCAAGTTCATATATATTGTGCCAAATAATTAAATAAATAAATCATTCATATAGAATATAAAATTCAGTTAGCTTCTATCTTAATTATAGACTAAATAGGCAGGCACATGATACCACTATTGGGAACTGACAGCCAATTTGAACATGCATAATAGGCACGGTGGAAATTCAAAATTTTGTCCTTGTCCCCAGGAACTCCTATTAGTTGCATATAAATTAAATAAAGCCTTAACTAAATAATTCTCTACGTAGGTTAGCATGCAAATGCTAGGCCTACCATAATTCTAAATTATATCCTATCATAAATATTTTATATTGAACAAGTTATAACTCTAAGTTATAATTTAAATATAAAATAAACTAAGCATGCGTTATAACCTAAGCATAATAATTATTAAGTCTAAAACGCTTAATGAAAAAGACCTAATAATTAAAATAAAACATACCAGTTGAAGCGTGATTTGGCTTAACCTCGTTGCATAAGCCTCCAAGTATAGGATAGCCTCTATGAGTATCCACACGAACCCCACCAATCAAAACCTCCCCGAGATGAAGAACTAAGGAGCCTTGAGTAGTTGCTAGACCACTCCAAAACCCCACCCGAAAATATAAACTAGAGATGTTCAAGTTATTCTTGAACTTGGTGCAATTTAGAAAGGAGAAATGGAGCTCTATATATAGGGGAAGTAAAGACTCCCCGGATTTAATGCGGAATTAATGTTGATTTAATGCGAGATTAAATGCGTGATTAAATGTCAATTTAAACACAAGATTTAATTGCAGAATTAAATCCAATTTAAATATATGTATTAAATCTAATTTAAATATATAACTTAATTGCTGCATTATATTTAATTTAAATATATGTATTAAATCTAATTTAAATACATAATTTAATTGCTGCATTATATTCAATTTAAATATTTGTACTAAATCCAATTTAAATACATAATTTAATTAATTCTCCTCTCTTTTATTTTATGACCCTAATAAAATTAGTTATCGGTCAAAATAAATTCCTAACTTAACCAAAAAAATGATCTAATCATTTTAATCAATATTTGATTTATTTTATAATCCTAATAAAATTAGTTACTGGTCAAAATAAATTATTGTTCTAACCAAATAATAATCCAATTATTGTGTCATATTTTCGTAATAGAATAAATCTATTAATTCTTTACTCAGTCCAATTAAAACCCAATGTGTGTGACCTTATAGGATCTCGAAGTATTGAGCTATTAAGGCTAACCAACCCTTGTTCTATTAAAACCATTGACTCGAGGTTCTAGAATGTGAATAGAACTCGATTACCTTAAACGACTGTAGTTCGCCTCTGGCAAGGGTCTACCATCCCCCTTTACTCGAAACGTCATTTGTGCTTATGACTTAATCCCGGTTAATGCAATAGTTATCCAGTGCGATGAACTCCTTCCATTCTTTAATATTAGTACCGTCTGATTTATAGGGCTTGGTTAAAGTGTTAACCCACAAATAGCAAGGTTGCTCCAAGCTATCCTATTTATTAACGTGTATATTGCATATTACTATAGTGTGTTTGACTAGAAACTATTTCTATCAAACACATACTCTGATCAGAGGTTTATAGCAATCATCACTTCAACAAGCGGCCAGGTACAACTCCTTAATATATCCAGAGCGATGGATTCTTTTCGTCTACATAGCTTATCAACGAGTAGTCATCACTATACCCATAATCACCCGTGACACCCTAAATTAATGAATGTATAGGAATGACCCAAAGTACATCAATGGACCCACACAAGGTAACTAGCATCTCAAGTATAAGGATATTCGCAAAGCTTATTACATGAAGATAAACACTAACACATTGATATATGCACCAAGTGTTTACCTTACTACGGTCTCCACTATATCTCCCAGATATATCCATGTGTCAAACTTAGGGCACCACCTTTAGTCCTTAGGAGATTGACTGCTTGGACCCTTTCCAAGAAAGTTGACCACATGCTAGTCTTTCCGCTTCATCAATATCCTTTCTTGATGAAACTATGACTAGGGATAGTTTAGACATAATCGTAATTGCACATGAAGCAGGTCTCACTAAACATAGTCCAACTATAATTTCTCTGACTTCACGCTATGATACATCAAGTACTTTTGTATACATATATCAATGAATATATTTTAACCGGCCATAATATATTTACAAGCACATCGATATAAACAAAAGATTAAACGCCTTTATTAATTGAACAAATTATCCATACCATTACATAATTAAGATATATCGCCCTAGTTGCCTTAAGGGTATACATTATATCTAACAACAACTCCGTTCCATTGAGGAGTGTGAGGGGATGAGAAATTATGATCAATCCCTTGTGCTTCACAGAATTCAACAAACTATTGATTCTTGAATTCTCCACCATTGTCGCTTCTGATGTGAGCTATATTGGTACTTTTCGCAATAGATATCCCCCTATGCAACTTAACAAACAAGTTAAAGGTTTCGTCCTTACTAGCAAGGAGTAAAATCAAAGTATAGCGCGAATAATGAACAATAACAACACATCCATATTTCTTACCACCTAGACTTAAAGGTTGAACAGGACCAAATAGATCAAGATGCAATATCTCAAGAGGTCTAGAACTAGATACAATGTTTTTACTCTTAAATGATGATCTAGTCTATTTCCTAGATTGACATGCATCATACAAATGATCTTTATCAAAGACAATATTAGGTAAGCCATCAACAAGATTAAATCTAACCAACTTAGATAATTGATTCATACTAGCATGCCCTAACCTTCTATGTCATAACCAAGAATTATCATCACTAGAAACAAGGCATACATCCTTAGATAACTTTTTGCTCAAATCTAACATAAACACATTTTCAATGCGAGGAGCAAAAAGTACATCATCATTAGAGGTAGAGTCAACAATAGTACATCCATGAGATTCAAATATAACTTTTCTACCTTTATCACATAGTTGAGAGACACTCAGTAGATTATTATTGAAACCTTTAACCAATGAGATATTTTCAATAGCTGGGTTTGTTCCAATAGTACCGCATCCAATGATTTTTCCCTTCTTCTTGTCTCCGAACCTAGCACTTCCACATCTTTTGGGCTTATATGTGATGAATTGTTTTTCATCACCCGTCATATGCCTCAAGCATGCGCTATCAATTAGGGTTAAAAGTGGGGCTTATCGGGGTGGGAATGCATTCCCCATCCCCATCTCCATTAAGATTTTAGGAAAAAAAATTTCCCCATCCCCATCCCCATTAAGGATTCGGGGAAATTTTTTCCCTGTTTCAAAATCGGGGAATCCCCAACTCCCCGTTAATAAAAATATATGCTAATTTTATTGCCAAAGTAACATAAACTAAAATTACTTCATATTGATACGTTGAAAAAATTGATACAGGTTATATAATTAGTGAAAATAATTATATAAAACTAAAAATAATACAATATAATTAATATCAATTCAATTATAAAATCAATTAGATGATTAATGAAATGGTGTTGAACATTGGTTTTCAATTATATTGTCACTTTCAATATTAATATATAGAAATTAATAATTGTAAATACTATATTATTATATTTTACAATCTACTTTTAAGCTTAATCAAGAACTTTTGTAAGATTATTGATAGTACATATAAAAAATTAAAATTATTTTTTTCTTATCGGGTTCGGGGATTTATCGGTTAGGGGTATAGTCCCCATCCCCATCCCCATGAAGGATTCGGGATTATAAAATCCCCATCCCCATCTCGTGGGGATTCTTATTGGGGATTCCTCGTCCCTATCGGGTTCGGGGAATCCCCGCCCCACTTTCAACCCTACTGTCAACATACCATAGTGTTGACTCCTCCACGCATCTCAGGCCAACCTACAAAACAGCTAGTTACACTTAGAAACCCAAACTTGGTTGGGTCCAGTTGAGTCAATTTGCTTAGGTTTCCACATATATTTTCTAGAAACGAATCCTTGTCGCATATGGCATTTATTAACAGAGTGTCCTTTCTTCTACAATAGCAACAATATTTGATTCTTCTAGGATTCTGACCTTCATTCCTTTCATAATAACTGTAACCAGCATTAGAATGGTTTGAATAGTTGGTTCCTTGAGATTTCAATAGCTCAACATCGCTCTTAAGTTCTTCATGCTTCTTTTCAAGGACTTTGATAGATCCTTCCTGGAAAGCATGACTTTTCAATAGATGTCTCACTTCAAGATGTAGTGAGGCTTTTCATTTTCAAGATCATCACATTTCTTTTTCAACATCTTTACTTTATCACTAGTTTTCTTCAACTGATTAAGAGTTTCATATAGAAAAATTTCCAACTCATTCATAGTTAAGGAATTAAAGATTACCTCAACATTTTTGGAAATCAATCATTCGGAAGACTTTGCTAAAACCTCAAGAAAGCATCCGAATCAAGGTTTTGAAGAAAACAAAAACCACAAGATTTTATCCCATTTAAGACAGAAGCATCTGGTTAGAGTTTGGAAGAAAACAAGCCACTAAGTACAAAGAGAAAGCATCCGGACTAAAGAAGACAAACCACTAAGTCTAAAGACCACCTCATTAGGTTTAAGATAGAGAAAATCAAAAAGAAAGCATCCAATTAGATTTTGGAAAGGAAACAAACTTCTAACTCCTTGAAGATAGCATCCGGAAGAAGATCACAACTAAAGTAGCATTTGGATTAAAATGAGTCTAAAGTCATCCGAAAGAGACATCTCTCAATAAAAGGGAAAAATTCAAATATTTAGTTTCCCTCCAATAACAGTCATAAGTCAAAATTGCCTTAGAGAATGGAAAAGTGACAGCTTGCACTATTTCGGGAAACCTTTTTCACCTAGACCAATAGAATGGCATGTGGAGTACGCTCAAACGACAAAGTTGCATAAAAGTTGGATGTGCACTAAAATTCAAATAAATGATGTCTGACAACTCTGTTTCTCCTATCCCAATAAAATTCAATAAAACATTTATTGAGTCTAACAAAAAGATCAACTACTCCGAAAGCGCTATCTTATATCTAATCAATGGTGAAGATTCAACCTCAAAGCAACGACTGCATTCATGATCCAAGCCTATAAAAGGGAAGATTCACCAAATGAGAAGATGCTGATTGTTTTTTAGAAGATACTATATTGAAGAAATTACCACACAATCAGTGACTCACTCCCTCCAAGAACTAATCACTCTAATCTATTTGTAAGAATTCTCAAGTGAGTCTATAAACTTCAAGAATCCAAAAACCCCAACCCTTTGATAGAACAAAGTGTAAAAATCTCATACTTGGGTGAGTATTGAGATTGAGACTAAGCTTAAACTAGGATTAGTTTAAGCCGTATATCCCTATGGGATTCAGCTTAGTCTTGGGTAGAGTTTAAGTGGTATATCCCACTAAAGATAGAGGACTCGGCTAGAAGTTGGTGCTTTTGATGGTATATCCTACATTCGGAGGAAAGGTCATCTTTCGGAGATAACATGTAAAGGACTCAGCCAGAAGTTGGTGCTTTTGGTGGTATATCCTACATCCAGTGGAAAGGTCATCTTCAGGAGAGAACATGCAAAGGACTCAGCCAGAAGTTGGTGCTTTTGGTGTTATATCCTACATCCAGAAGAAGGGAGATTCTACGGAGACAAGCTGCAAAGGACTCAGCCAAGCTAGGTATTAGTTTGGTGGCATATCCTACATTCTATGGAGAAGAAATCTTTGGAGACAACAATAAAGGCTTGATTTTTACCCGTGTAAGAGATCACACTAGTGGACTAAGCTAATAGGAGGAAACTCCGGGGACTGGACATAGGCAGGGCCGAACCAGTATAAAAATCAATGTGTTTGATTTCTTTTTACTTTCAGGTTTTACTTATAATGCATATTATTTGATATCTGCATCATTTGGATCTCATAATACCAGAACATAAATTGCACGCTACACTAAGACTCTTCAAAAGTCTAACATTCCACAGAAAGGGTCATTCACCCTCCCTCCCCCCCCCCCCCCCCTTGACCCTAAAATGTACACACACATGGACCAAAAAAACATTAAGAGTAGATGTTGGACTTTCAGTAGCTGTTGAAGTTCTGGTGGTGTCTAAAATAGTGTTGAGCAAATGAGTCTCAACATCTGAGTCAGAGGTCTCAATAGCCATGAAGCAAATGTTGGCGACTTCAGTTCAATCTTCTTCAGCTCCTGGAGAATAATCACTGTCACTCCATGAAGCAGCCACCATAGCTTTCTTTCCATTCTTCTTCTCTTTAGATGCTTTAGGACAATTAGCTTTTATATGTCCATTCTAATGACACTTAAAACAAGTGATATTCTTGTTGAGAACTTTCTTTGAGTAATCACTCATGTCACCTTTATTAAAGCCCTTTCTATATTTCTTCTTATAGAACTTCTTGAACCATTTAGTGAATAGAACCATTTCTTCATCATCTGAACTATAAGAATCTGAGTCTCCAGCTTTCAATGTTATTGACTTTTGCTTCTTATCTTCCTTGTTATTAAACTTGCTCATTGAGATTCCATGGGTCAACAGAGAACCCACTAGCTCATCATACTTGTATGTTGAGAGATCCTAAACTTCTTCAATAGCAGTCTTCTTGGCTTCCCAACTCTTGGGTAGACTTCGAAGAACTTTCTTTACTTGGTCACCTTCTTGAATCTCTTTACCAAGAAGTTTCAGCTCGTTTACAATGTTGGTGAATCGAGAATTCATTTCAATAATTGATTCTCCTTCTTTCATCTCAAATAGCTCGTACATCCTCATGCTTTTATTGATCTTTGATTCCTTGACACGATTGGTACCTTCGTAGGCCACTTCAAGCTTCTTCTATATATCATAGGCAGACTCTCAACCTGAAATCTTATTGTATTCAGCTGCATCTAACAACCAATGTAAAATGTTAATAGCAACTGCATCAATTTGAAGTTTCTTAAGATCCTCATCAGTAAGTTCATCATCAATCTTGTCAACAGTATTGCCATCAACTACTTTGGTTATCCTATTGGGGCCGTTTACAAAAACTCTCCAAGCATGCATGTTTTGAGCTTGTTTAAGTTACACATTCAATTCTTCCAAAAGGTGTAATTAAAGCCAAAGAAGTCTAGTAGGACACATCCCCTCAGGGAGAATTTGGGTAACCTCATTACCTGGCAAACGTCTAGTGCTAGAATCAACCATAACACATCGTTCACTCTAAGATCATAGGATCCAGTAGGTAGAGTCAAGCCCTGATACCACTTGTTGGTGCTGGTTATGGTCTAATATATTAAAGAAGTGGGTGACTTGAATAAATGGAAACTTAAAAACTTCTTTTTCAACAGATAGAATGATTCAATAGCAACAAAAGATAAATAGTTTAACAAGCAGAAGTAACTCAATAGTAATAGGGTTCAACAGCGAAACTGATCAATGGAAGGAATAAAAAAACTGTTAAAAGTCTAACTATCAGCATTCAACACATACACACATAGTCATACATACAACAGAGTCCTTACAAAGGAGGTATATCAAAGATAACAATAATAGCAAACTAATACTTCAATATCAGAAGCAGTTCAATACCAACAGCACAACAGCAGATACTTCAATAGCAGAGTAAGATAAAAAGATTAAGGGATAGAGAGATCAAACTGAACGATATATCCTGGTTTAGCAACCCCATGCTAACCTGTTGGGAACCGACAGTCAAATTGAACATGCATAACAGGCATGGCGAAAATTCAAAATTTTGTCCATGTCCCTAGGAACTCCTATTAGTTGCATATAAATTAAATAAAGCCTTAACTAAAAAATTCTCTACCTAGGTTAGCATGCAAAAGGGCTAGGCATACCATAATTCCAAATTATATTGTAGCATGTATATTTTATGCTAAGCATGTTATAACTCTAAGCTATAACCTAAGCATGTTATAACTCTAAGCTATAACCTAAGCATGCTATAACTCTAAGCTATAACCTAAGCATGTTATAACTCTAAGTTATAACCTAAGCATAAAATAAACTAAGCATGTAAAATAACCTAAGCATATTTTTAAGTCTAAAAATGCTTAAAGAAAAAGACCTCATAATAAAAGAGAAAGAAAAGGAACTTACCAGTTGAAGCGTGCTTTAACAGAACCTCCTTGCACAAGCCTCCAAGCGTAGGATAGCCTCTATGAGTATCCACACGAACCCCACCAACCAAAACCTCCCCAGGAGGAAGAACTAAGAAGCCTCGAGTAGTTGCTAGACCACTCCTGAAGCATCACCCAAAAATATATACTCAAGTGCTTGAATAAACTCAAGCTCCTCAAAAAGAACTTGCTCAAAGACCAGAGAGAAAAATATCTCGCTTAGGATTTATGCTCTGAGCTATGGTGCACTTGAAATAAGAGAAGGGGAAGCCTATATATAGGCTTGGGGAGCAAAAAATTGCTCCCCAAAAGCAATGTCGGATGGGAGTAAAACTCCCATCCCTATACGGGTCATACACGCGGATCCATGGGATCTACATGTTGACCCGTGCATACAACGTGTACGCTGTGTACCGCAAGGCAAAGCCCTTACTAGCTTTGCCTTGCTTGCGAGTTGGGCCTAGCAGTCCATGTTGCGAGCCTAGTTCACGGTGCCTTTCATGGGCTGCCATTGTGCAGCCCATGAATATGGGCTACAGCGAACACTGCTGGGAAGTGTTCGCGCACCTTTCGGTGTACTCTGTGCAACTGAACTTTGTACAAAATATTTCATAGTTTTCGATTTTAACTCACCAATGCAAAATTCCCCTTTTAATCCTTTCAAATAAATATTTATTTTCGACCATAATAAATTAGTTACCAGTCAAAATAATTTCTTGGTCCAACTAAAATAGATCTAATCAATTATAATTTATTTATGACTCTAATTAATTAGTTACCGGTCAAAATAAATTCCTTGGTATATTCAAAATTGATCTAATCAATTTTAACCAATCAAATAATAATCCAATTATTATTTGATTGGTTAAATAAATCTATTATGAAAATATAACATAAATCAAATAACCAATCAAAATTGATCTATTAAATAAATCCAATAATAATAATCCAATTATTATTATTTGATTTATGTTATATTTTCGTAACAGAATAAATCTATTAATTCTTTACTTAGTCCGATGAAAGTCCAAGGTGTGTGACCTTATAGGATCCCAAAGTATTAAGCTGTTAAGGCTTAACCAACTCTTGTTATAATGGAACCATTGGCTCGATGTTCTAGACCGTGAATAGAACTCGATTACCTTAAACGACTGTAGTACGCCTCTAGCAAGGGTCTACCATCCCCTATTACTCAGAACGTCATTTATGCTTATGACTTAATCCCAGTTAATGAAATAGTTATCCGGTGTGATAAATAACTTCCATTCTTTAGTATTAGTACCATCTAGTTTATAGAGTTTGGTTAAAGTGTTAACCCACTAATAGCGAGGTTGCTCCAAGCTATCCCAGTAGTTTACTTGTTACCGAAGTATATTGCCTTCTACCATAGTGTGTTTGACTAGAAACCATTTCTATCAAACATATACTCTTATCAGAGGTTTATGGCAATCATCACTTCAACAAGTGGCCACGTACAACTCCTTAATATATCTAGAACGATGGATTCTTTCCCACTACTCAGCTTACCAACGTGTTGTCATCACTATACCCGTAACACCCTAAATTAATTAGTGCATAGTAATGACACAAAGTATAGTAATAGTACCACACAAGGTAACTAGCGTCTCAAGTATGAGGACATTTGCAAAGCTTATTGCATGAAGATAAACACTAACACATTGATATATATACCAAGTGTTTATCTTACTGCGGTATCCAATATATCTCCCAGATATATCCATGTGTCAAACTTAAGGCACCACCTTAAGTCTTTAGGACATTAACTGCTTGGACCCTTTCTAAGAAAGTTGACCACATGCTAGTCTTTCTGCTTCAGCAATATGCTTTCTCGATGAAACTATGACTAGGGATAGTTTAGACATGATCATAATTGCATATGAAGCAGGTTCCCTCAAATATAGTCCAACTATAATTTCTCTGACTCCATGCTATAACACGTCAAGGACTTTTGTATACATACATCAATGAATAAATTTAATTAGTCGTAATATATATACAAACATATTGATATAAACAAAAGATCAAATGCCTTTATTGATTAAACAAATTATTTGTACTATTACATAATAAAGATATATCGCCCTGATTGCCTTAAGGGCATGCATCATATCCAACAAACTCCCACTTGCACCAAGGCCAAATAGCCATATGTCTTAATCTATATGCTTTAGTATGCTGGTCATGCTTGACTTGAGTCAATGGCTTCGTCAAACCATCCGCGAGGTTCTAATCAGTGGGTATATATTCTAACCTTATTATCTTAACATCAACAATCTCCCAGATTATATGATACTTTCTAAATACATGTCTATTTTTCTGATGAGACCATGGTTATTTTGCCTAAGCTATGGCACCATTGTTATCACAATACAAAGTGATTGGATCAACAGCTTCAGGCACCACACCAAGATCACCAATAAATGCCTTTAACCAGACAGCTTCTTTTGCTGCTTCGCATGTAGCAATGTATTCAGATTCCATGGTTCAATCAACAATAGTTTCTTAGTTGGATCTCTTCCAGCATACCTCCCCTCCATAAATCAAGAATTCATCCTTAGTCCTTCTCAAGCACTTAAAAATTGCCTTGATGACCATCCAGTGCTTTTCACCTGGATCTAACTGATATCTACTCGTAAAGCTCAAAGCTTGAGAGACATTTGGCTTTAGTACATATCATAGAATACATGATGGATCCTATCGCGGATGCATAGGGTATATCCTTCATGCGCATTCTCTCCTAAGCTGTCTTCAAACACTCAGCCTTAGATAGGTTAATCCCCTTTATCATTGGGAGATAACCATTCTTAGGATGCTCAAGGTTAAATCTATTCAATTCCTTGTCTATATATATACTTTCAGAAAGACCTAACACCCTCTTGGATCTATCTCTATAGATCTTTATACCTAGTATAAATGCTGCTTCACCAAGGTCTTTCATGGAGAACTTTCTTGACAACCATACTTTAACATTTTGAAGAAGAGAAATGTCATTTCCTATTAGCAGAATGTCATTAACATATAATACTAGAAAAACGACTGCACTCCCACTAACCTTCTTGTAAACACATGGCTCAGTAGCATTTGGGCAGATATCCAGTTCCCGAATTGTCTGATCAAACATTATATTCTAGCTCCTAGATGCCTACTTAAGTCCATAAATGGATCTTTGTAGCTTGCATACCTTTGAGCCATTCTGAGATGTAAAACCCTCAGATTTTGTCATATACACATCCAAATCTAAATCCCCATTCAGGAATGCTATTTTTACATCCATCTGCCATATCTTATAATCGTAATAAGCAGCAATGATTAGGAGTATCCTTATAGATTTAAGCATGGCTACCGGTGAGAAAGTTTCATCATAGTCAATACCTTCCCGTTGACTATAACCTTTCACAACCAACCTTGCTTAATAGGTAATTACATTACCATCCATGTTTGTCTTCTTCTTGAAGACCCATTTGCACCCAATTGGTCTAGCCTCTTGTAGTGCATCAACCAAATTCCAAACTTGGTTCTCATACATGGAATCCATTTCAGATTTCATGGCTTTTAGCCATTTATCAGAATATGAGCTTTTTATTGCCTCATCATATGTCCCTGGTTCATCATCCTCCATGAGATATAGTTCCTTTATCATCAGAGATGATAAACCCATATCTATCGAGACCCTTTTGAACTCGACCTTATCTTTGCAACGATTGTTTTTCAACACGTTGTTCTTGGATCACACTCTCTTGTGTATATAGAACGGGGTCAATCAGTTAATTCTCTGTTTCCTCCTCTTGAACTTCCAGTTCAATATTGCTCCGACTGACTTTTGCAAGTAAGTGTTCCTTTTCTAAAAAGTGAGCATTCTGAGACACAAATACCTTTTGTGCTTCGGGTTAGTAAAACAGATATCCAATTGTTTCCTTTGGATATCTAATGAATAGACATTTGTTAGCCTTGGCATTTAGCTTATCTGACGTTATCCTCTTTACCATAGCAGGACAGCTCCATACTCTTAAGTGACTTAGAGATGGCCTTTTATTACACCACCTTTCATAAGGTGTAAAATCAACTGATTTAGAGGGCACTCTGTTTAAAACATAAACCGCGCTCTCTAGTGCATATCCCTAAAAGGATTTACTGAGATCTATATGGCTCAACATGGACCAAACCATATCTAATAAATTTTGATTCCTCCTTTCGGACACTCTATTATGCTGGGGAGTATAAGGATGGGTCCATTGGGGAACTACTCAGTTTTCCTTTAGATAATCCTGAAACTCCTGGCTGAAGTATTCTCCATCTCGATCTGATCGAAGTATTTTAATACTTTTCTCAAGATGTTTCTCTACTTCAGCTCTAAATAGTTTGAACTTTTCAAAACATTCAAACTTGTGCTTTATCAAGTACATATAACCGTATTATGAGTAATCATCAATAAAGGTTATGAAGTAGGAGTATCCTCCTAGTGCCTAAACACTCATTGGACCACGCACATCAGTATGTATAAGTTCCAATGTACTCGTGGCTCGTTCACCCTTTCCTTGAAAGGGAAACTTTGTCATTTTTCCTTTTAAACAAGGTTCGTAATCACCATAAGACTCCAAGTCTATTGGTCCCAAGTCTCCATGCTTATGCAACTTGGTTAAGTGATCTTTGTTTATGTGGCCTAAACGACAATGCCATAAGTAGAAGCAATTCTCAGTATATAATTTAACTTTCTTCACATTGTTTATATTGAAAACTTCTTTTTTAGTATCAAGAACATGAATGCTACCTTTCAACATTCCATAACCATAAAGAACATTATTCAAACGAATCTGACAATTATTATTCGAAAATAAAATTTCAAATCCCTCTGCTGCTAAACATGCAACAGATACAATATTCTTAGTAACACTTGGAATATAATAACAATTATTCAAAACTAAAACAAGTCCACTTGGCAAAACAAGACTAAAACTCCCTACGGCTAATGCAGCAACTCTAGCTCCATTTCCCACGCATAGGTCCATCTCCCCTTTTGCAAGTTTTCTACAGTTCCTTAATCCCTGCACAGAAGTACAAATATGAGAACCAAAACCAGTATCTAATACCCAAGTGGATTCATGCGAAAAGTAGCAAAATTTTAAATTGCAAACATACCTGAAGTAGATGCCTCTATAGGCTTCTTCTTCAAATGCTCAAAAGTAAGAGCTTTGCAATCCTTCTTCTAATGTCCTGGTTTCCAACATTGGAAGCAAACATACTTAGATGCCTTCTTTTCTTTCTTCTTCTTACTAATTCATTTCTTAGCACCTAGTGCCTGCTTCTTCTTCTTGGAAGTCTTGCCTTTTTCAACCAACAGTAGAGGTTTCTGATCCTTCTTAATCTAAGGTTCTACTATTTTTAGCATGTTGATTAATTCAGGGATAGTAGAATTAATTTTGTTCATGTAATAGTTAGTCACAAAGCCTGAGTAACTATCTGTCATGGACATCAACACAAGGTCAATGCTCAACTCATGATTCATCTCGAATCCCAATCGATTCAGCTTCTCAAGGTATCCCAAGAGTTTCAGTACATGCTGAGAGGCAGAGGTACCAGCATGCATCTTGGTCCTGAAAAGGAGCTTGAAGGTCTCGTCCCTCTTTATCCTTTCCCTCTCTGAAAAGAGTTCTTCAAGATAGAGAACCATGTCCTCTAAGGGCATGTTCTCATGTTGTTTCTGAAGCTCAGGATTCACGGACCCTAACATGATACACATGGTAGTCTCACGATCTTTCTTTTGCTTCAACCAGGCATTATGTTCCACATGATCCTCAACATCAGGTTATACCGTGAAAATTTCACTTAGAGCATAGGGAATTCCCTCGGATCTGAGAACTATTCTTACAGCTCGAAACTAATCAGAAAAGTTCAAGCCATTCAATTTGGTGTTAAGTAACATACGGAGATTAACATTGGAAGTCATTTTCAACCTAAGATATAAGAAAAGAAAAAAGTTCAGATATTAGTTTAAGTACATACATTTAATTTAAGGTCTTTTAATTAAACACATTTGTCCTACTATTTTCTTCGATATTTACAATAGTTCATTCCATTGAATTCGGGAATTTTAGCCAAGCTAAATTTCCTAGTAGGTAGCATCTATAACTAGTCTATTACAACCCCCAATCTTATGAGTCAAGTCATAATGGTAAGTCATAGTTGGAATCCTATTCCATTTGCATCGAATACAATTACTAATTCATTCAAGTTCTCTAATCCCAAGGGACGTGTGCTCTTATATTAGCATCTCCTTGAATATGTTTCAGATCTAGGCCTAGCCCCCAATTTTATGGTGGACTACCCCAGTTCTGTTAAGGCAGACCCTATCCCAAACTTTACAACCAATCAATGTGGACAAGAAGGAATGCTTAGCGTAGCACTTTGATAGCCTAAAGAGATCGCATTATAAATTTGAGTAAGGAAGACTACAACTTGCCTTAATACATTTACTTTAGGATTTTATTGGTGTTAAGCGTCTCACCCAATCTAGGATTTTATCTGATGGACAAAATTATAATAACTTGTATTAATTCAGGGAATTTTAGAATTGATTTATAAGGTTTAACCTTAGGTGGGTTCAGCTCTTTATTATAATAATTCCATCAATATAGATTAAATGCAAAATAATTAATGCTTTTATTTGTTATATTTATATTGCATTTCCTTTAAGCTTTTATTCCATAAATTTAATTTGTTACTTTGCTATAGAAACATATATAAGCACCATCTTATATACTAGAAATAAATTAGTCCATATTTAATCCCCTATTGGTCAATTCAAGTTGTACCGATATATGTTCCCAGGTAGGAGAGATGCCCTATGAGGAGTAGACATCATGTCCAATCCTTAGCCACAAAAATATGGGCACGAACTCAAAGACCAATGGATTCTCCTAAACTAATAAATTCCATTCTTTCAACTCATGTAAATTGAAAGCATCTATAACCCATGTAATTTAAATAAATTAATGATACTTGTCTAATTTGAGTAAGTTGAGTAGGCTTAATCAAAATTATTTATAACCATTTTCTAACCTTTAAATGAAAACACAAGTTCATATATATTGTTCCAAACAATTAAATAAACAATTATCATTTCATATAGAAAATAATATTCAGTTTGCTTCTAACTTAAATATGCACTAAATAGGCAGACTTTGATACAATTGTTGGCAACTGATAGTCAGATTGAACATGCATAACAGGCATGGCGAAAATTCAAAATGTTGTCCCTATCCTCAGGAACTCCTATTTGTTGCATATAAATTAAATAAAGCCTTAACTAAATAATTCTCTACCTAGGTTAGCATGCAAAAGGGCTAGGCATACCATAATTCCAAATTATATCCTAGCATGTATATTTTACGCTAAGCAAGTTATAACTCTAAGCTATAACCTAAGCATGTTATAGCTCTGAGCTATAACCTAAGCATGTTATAACTCTAAGCTATAATCTAAGCATGTTATAACTCTAAGTTATAACCTAAGTATGCAAAATAACCTAAGCATATTTTTAAGTCTAAAAACGCTTAAAGAAAAAGACCTAATAATAAAAGAGAAAGAAAAGGAACTAACTAGTTGAACTGTACTTTAACAGAACCTCCTTGTATAAGCCTCGAAGCATAGGATAGCCTCTATGAGTATCCACACGAACCCCACCAACCAAAACCTCCCCAGGAGGAAGAACTAAGAAGCCTCGAGTAGTTGCTAGACCAATCCTGAAGCATCACCCAAAAATATATACTCAAGGTGCTCAAATAAATTCAAGCTCCTCAAAAAGAACTTGCTCAAAGACCCGAGAGAAAAATATCTCGCTTAGGATTTATGCTCTGAGCTATGGTGCACTTGAAACAAGAGAAGGGGAAGCCTATATATTGGCTTGGGGAGCAAAAAATTGCTCCTCAAAAGCAATGTAGGATGGGAGTAAAACTCCCATCCCTATACGGGTCATACAGGCGGATCCATAGGATCTGCATGTTGACCTATGCACATAGCGAGTTATGCACACTATGTGCCGCAAGGTAAAGCCCTTGTGGGCTTTGCCTAGCTTGTGAGCTGGGCTTTGTGGCCCATGCCGTGAGCCCAGCTCGCGATGCCCTTTCATTGGGTGCCTTTGTGCAGCCCACGAACATGGGCTGCCGCGAACACTGCCCAGCATTATTCGTGCACCTTTCGGTGTACTCCGTGTAACCGAACTTTGTACAAAATATTTCAAACCTTTCAGTTTTAACTCGCCAATGCAAAATTTCCCTTTCAATCCTTTCAAATAAATATTTATTTTCGACCATAATAAATTAGTTACCAGTCAAAATAAATTTCTTGGTCCAACCAAAATAGATCTAATCAATTATAATTTATTTATGACTCTAATTAATTAGTTACCGGTCAAAATAAATTCCTTGGTCTATCCAAAATTGATCTAATCAATTTTAACCAATCAAATAATAATCCAATTATTATTTATGTTATATTTTCGTAATAGAATAAATCTATTAGTTCTTTACTTAGTCCGATGAAGGTCCAATGTGTGTGACCTTATAGGATCCCGAAGTATTGAGCTATTAAGGCTTAACCAACCCTTGTTCTAATGGAACCATTGGCTCGATGTTCTAGACCATGAATAGAACTCGATTACCTTAAACGACTGTAGTACGCCGCTAGCAAGGGTCTACCATCCCCCATTACTCGGAATGTCATTTATGCATATGACTAAATCCCGGTTGATGCAATAGTTATCCAGTGCAGTAAATTCCTTCCATTCTTTAATATTAGTACCATCTAGTTTATAGGGTTCGGATAAAGTGTTAACCCACTAATAGCTAGGTTATTCCAAGCTATCCTAGTAGTTTACTTGTTACCAAAGTATATTACCTTTTACCATAGTGTGTTTGACTAGAAACCATTTCTATCAAACACATACTCTAATCAGAGGTTTATGGCAATCATCACTTCAATAAGTGTCCAGGTGTAACTCCTTAATATATCTGGAGCGATGGATTCTTTCTGACTACTCAGCTTACCAACATGTTGTCATCACTATACCCATAATCACCCATAACACCCTAAATTAATGAGTCCATAGTAATGACCCAAAGTATAATAATAGCACCACACAAGGTAATAGCATCTCAAGCATGAGGACATTTGCAAAGCTTATTGCAAGAAGATAAACACTAACATATTGATATATATACCAAGTATTTATCTTACTGCGGTCTCCAATATATCTCCCAGATATATCCATGTGTCAAACTTAAGGCACCACCTTCATTCTTTAGGAGATTAACTACTTGGACCCATTCCAAGAAAGTTGACCACATGCTAGTCTTTCCGCTTGATCAATATCCTTTCTCGATGAAACTATGAGTAGGGATAGTTTAGACATAATCATAATTGCACATGAAGCAGGTTCCACCAAATATAGTCCAATTATAATTTCTCTGACTCCATGATATGACAAGTCAAGGACTTTTGTATACATACATCAATGAATATATTTAACCAGTCATAATATATATACAAACACATTGATATAAACAAAAGATCAAATGCCTTTATTGATTAAACAAATTATTCGTACTATTACATAATTAAGATATATCGCCCTAATTGCCTTAAAGGCATACATCATATCCAATAAACTCCCACTTGCACTAAGGCCAATTAGCCATATGTCTTAATCCATATGCTTTAACATGTTGGTCATGCTTGACTTGAGTCAATGGCTTCGTTAGACCATCCGCGAGGTTCTAATCTGCGGGTACATATTCTAACCTTATTATCTTAGCATCAACAATGTCCCTGATTATATTATACTTTTTGGATACATGTCTGTTTTTTTTATGAGACCGTGGTTCTTTTGCTTGAGCTATGGCACCATTGTTATTAGAATATAAAGTAATTAATGGCCTCAGGCACCACACCGAGATCACCGATAAATCCCTTTCACCAAACAGTTTCTTTCACTGCTTTGCATGCAGTAATGTATTCAGATTTCGTTGTTGAATCAGTAATAGTTTCTTGCTTGGAACTCTTCCAGCATACCGCCCCGTCATTTAACACATACATAAAACCTGACTGAGACTTAAAGTCATCCTTGTCTGATTGAAAACTCGTGTTAGTGTAACCTCTGATTTTGAGGTCACCATCTCCATAAATCAAGAACTCATCCTTAGTCCTTCTCAAGTGCTTAAGAATTGCCTTGAAGGCCATCTAGTGCTTTTCACCTGGATCTGACTGATATCTACTCATAAAGCTCAAAGCTTGAGAGACATCTGGCCTAGTACATATCATAACATACATGATGGATCCTATCGTGGATGCATAAGGTATATCCTTCATGCGCATTCTCTCCTGAGCTGTCTTCGGACACTCAGCCTTAGATAGGTTAATCCCCATTGTCATCGGGAGATAACCTTTCTTAGAATACTCTAGGTTGAATCTATTTAGTACCTTGTCTGTATATGTACTTTGAGAAAGACCAAAAAGCCTCTTGGATCTATCTCTATAGATCTTTATACCTAGTACAAATGCTGCTTCACCAAGGTCTTTCATGGAGAACTTTCTTGACAACCAAACTTTAACATTTTGAAGAAGAGAAATGTCATTTTCTATTAGCAGAATGACATCAACATACAATACTAGAAAAACGACTGCACTCCCACTAACCTTCTTGTAAACACAAGGCTCATTAGCATTTGGGCAGAAATCCAGTTCCCGGATTATCTAATCAAACATTATATTCTAACTCCTTGATGCCTGCTTAAGTCCATAAATGGATCTTTGTAGCTTGCATACCTTCGAGCAATTCTGAGATGTAAAACCCTTAGGTTGTGTCATAAACACATCTCGGTCTAAATTCCCATTCAGGAATGCTGTTTTTACATCCATCTGGCAGATTTCATAATCGTAATGAGCACCAATGGCGAGGAGTATCCTTATGGATTTAAGCATGGCTAATGGTGAGAAAGTTTCATCATGGTCAATACCTTTATGTTGACTATAACCTTTGGCAACCAACCTTACTTTATAGGTAATTACACTACCGCCCATGTCTGTCTTCTTCTTGAAGACCCCTTTGCACCCAATTGTTCTAACCTCTTACAGTGCGTCAACCAAATTCCAAACTTGGTTCTCGTACATGGAATCCATTTTTGATTTCATGGCTTTTAGCCATTTATCAGAATTTGAGCTTTTCATTGCCTCATCATATGTCCTTGGTTTATTATCCTCTATGAGATATAATTCCTTTATCATCAGAGATGATAAACCCATATCTATTAGGACCCTTATGAACTCGACCTGATCTTCGCAATGATTGTGTTTTGACAGGTTATTCTTGGATCACACTCTCTTGTGTGTGTAGAACAGGGTCAATCAGTTGATTATCTATTTCCTCCTCTTGAACTTCCAGTTCAATATTACTCCAACTGACTTTTGCAAGTAAGTGTTCCTTTTCTAAAAAGTGAGCATTCTGAGACATAAATACCTTTTGTGCTTCGGGTTGGTAAAACAGATATCCAATTGTTTCCTTTAGATATCCAATGAACAGACATTTATCAGCCTTGGCATTTAGCTTATCTGACGTTATCCTCTTTACCATAGCAAGACAGCCCCATACTCTTAAGTCACTTAGAGATGGCCTTTTATTACACCACCTTTCATAAGGTGTAAAATCAACTGATTTAGAGGGCACTTTGTTTAAAACATAAACCGCGCTCTCTAGTGCATATCCCTAAAAGGATTTACTGAGATCTGTATGGCTCAACATGGACCAAACCATATCTAATAAAGTTTGATTCCTCCTTTCGGACACTCTGCTATGCTGGGGAGTATAAGGACGGGTCCATTAGGGAACTACTCAGTTTTCCTTTAGATAATCCTGAAACTCCTGGCTTAAGTATTCTCCATCTCGATCTGATCGAAGTGTTTTAATACTTTTCTCAAGATGTTTCTCTACTTCAGCTCTAAATAGTTTGAACTTTTCAAAACATTCAGACTTGTGCTTTATCAAGTACATATAACCGTATTATAAGTAATCATCAATAAAGGTTATGAAGTAGGAGTATCCTCCTAGTGCCTGAACACTCATTGGACCACACACATCAGTATGTATAAGTTCCAATGTACTCATGGCCCATTCACCCTTTCCTTAAAAGGGAAACTTTGTCATTTTTCCTTTCAAACAAGGTTCGCAATCACCATAGGACTCCAAGTCTATTGGTCCTAAGTCTTCATGCTTATGCAACTTGGTTAAGCGATCTTTGTTCATATGGCCTAAACGACAATGCCATAAGTAGAAGGAATTCTCATTATCTAATTTAACTTTCTTCATATTGTTTATATTGAAAACTTCTTTTTTAGTATCAAGAACATAAATGCAACCTTTCAACATTCCATAACCATAAAGAACATTATTCAAACAAATCTGACAATTATTATTCGAAAATAAAATTTCAAATCCCTCTGCTGCTAAACACACAACAGATACAATATTCTTAGTAACACTTGGAATGTAGTAACAATTATTCAAAACTAAAACAATCCCACTTGGTAAAACAAGGCTAAAACTCCCTACGACTAATGCAGCAACTCTAGCTCCATTTCCCACGCGTAGGTCCATCTCCCCTTTTGCAAGTTTTCTATAGTTCTTTAATCCCTACACAGAAGTACGGATATGAGAACCACAACCAGTGTCTAATACCCAAGTGGATTCACGCGAAAAAGTAGCAAAATTTTCAATTTCAAACATACCTGAAGTAGTTGCCTCTGTAGGCTTCTTCTTTAAATGCTCAGAAGCAGGAGCTTTGCAATCCCTCTTGCAATGTCCCAGTTTCCCACATTGGAAGCAAACATACTTAGATGCTTTCTTTTCTTTCTTCTTCTTACTGATTTTTTTCTTAGCACCTAGTGTCTGCTTCTTTTTCTTAGAAGCCTTGCCTTTTGAAACCAACAATAGAGGTTTCTGATCCTTCTTGATTTGAGGTTCTACTATTTTAGCATGTTGATTAATTCAGGGATAGTAGAATTAATCTTGTTCATGTAATAGTTAGTCACGAAGCCTAAGTATCTATCTGTGAAGGACATCAACATAAGGTCAATGCTTAAGTCATGATTCATCTCGAATCCTAATCGATTCAGCTTCTCAAGGTATCCCAAGAGTTTCAGTACATGCTGAGAGGTAGAGGTGCCAGCCTGCATCTTGGTCCCGAAAAGGAGCTTGGAGGTCTCATACCTCTTTGTCCTTTCCCTCTCTAAATTTAGTTCTTCAAGATGCAGAACCATGTCCTTCAAGGGCATGTTCTCATGTTGTTTCTGAAGCTCAGGATTCATGGACCTAAACATGATACACATGGCAACCTCACGATCCTTCTTGTGCTTCAAAGAGGCATCATGTTCCACATGATCCTCAACATCAGGTTCTACAGGTTAAGAATCTCACCCAATCTAGGATTTTATCAGATGGACAAAATTATAATAACTTGTATTAATTCAGGGAATTTTAGAATTAATTTATAAGGTATAACCTTAGGTGGGTTCAGCTCTTTATTATAATAATTCCATCAACCTAGATTATATGAATAATTAACACTTTTATTTGTTATATTTATATTGCATTTCCTTTAAGCTTTTACTCAATAAATTTAATTTGTTACTTTGTTATAGAAATATATATAAGCACCATCTTACATACTAGAAATAAATTAGTCCATATTTAACCCCCGATTGGTCAATTCAAGTTGTACCAATATATGTTCCCAGGTAGGAGAGGTGCCCTATGAGGAGTAGACACCAAGTCCAATCCTTAGACAGAACAAATACAGGCACAAACTCAAAGACCAATGGATTACCCTAAACTAATAAATTTCGTCCTTTTAACTCATGTAAATTGAAAGCATCTATAACCCATGTAATTTAAATAAAGTATTGACACTTGTATAATTTGAGTAAGTTGAGCAGGCTTAATCAAAATTATTCATAACCATTTTCTAACCTTGAAATGAAAACACAAGTTTATATATATTGGTCGAAACAATTTAATAGACAATTATCATTTCATATAAAAAATAATATTCAGTTTGCTTCTAACTTAATTATGCACTAAATAGGCAGGCTCTGATACCACTATTAGGAACTGACAGTCAGATTGAACATGCATAACAGGCATGGCAAAAATTTAAAATTTTGTCCCTGTCCCCATGAACTCCTATTAGTTGAATATAAATTAAATAAAGGCTTAACTAAATAATTCTCTACCTAGGTTAGCATGCAAAAGGGCTAGGCATACCACAATTCCGAATTATATACTAGCATGTGTATTTTATGCTAAGCATGTTATAACTCTAAGCTATAACCTAAGCATGTTATAACTCTAAGCTATAACCTAAGCATGTTATAACTCTAAGCTATAACCTAAGCATGTTATAACTCTAAGTTATAACCTAAGCATAAAATAAACTAAGCATGCAAAACAACCTAAGCATATTTTTAAGTCTAAAAATGCTTAAAGAAAAAGACCTAATAATAAAAGAGAAAGAAAAGAAACTTACCAGTTGAAGCGTGCTTTAACAGAACCTCCTTGCACAAGCCTCTAAGCATAGGATAGCCTCTATGAGTATCCACATGAACCCTCCCTAGGAGGAAGAACTAAGAAGCCTCGAGTAGTTACTAGACCACTCCTGAAGCCTCACCCAAAAACATATACTCAAGGTGCTCGAATAAATTCAAGCTCCTCAAAAAGAACTTGCTCAAAGACCCGTGAGAAAAATATCTCGCTTAGGATTTATGCTCTGAGCTATGGTGCACTTGAAACAAGAGAAGGGGAACCCTATATATAGGCTTGGGGAGTAAAAAATTGCTCCACAAAAGCAATGTGGGATGGGAGTAAAACTCTCATCCCTATATGGGTCATACACGCGGATCCATGGGATCCGGGTGTTGACCCATGCACACAGCATGTTGTGCATGCTATGTGCCTCAAGGCAAAGCCCTTGCGGGCTTTGCCCTGCTTGCAAGCTGGGCCTCGTGCCCCATGCCGCGAGCCCAGCTCGCGGTGCCCTTTCATGGGCTGCTGCGAACACTGCCTAGCAGTGTTCACTCACCTTTCGGTGTACTCCGTGCAACCAAACTGCGTACAAAATATTTCATACTTTTTGATTTTAACTCGCCAATGCAAAATTCCCCTTTTAATCCTTTCAAATAAATATTTATTTTCGACCCTAATAAATTAGTTACCAATCAAAATAAATTTCTTGGTCCAACCAAAATTGATCTAATCAATTATAATTTATTTATGACTCTAATTAATTAGTTACTGGTCAAAATAAATTCCTCTATCTATCCAAAATTGATCTAATCAATTTTGACCAATCAAATAATAATCCAATTATTTTTTATGTTATATTTTTGTAATAGAATAAATCTATTAGTTCTTTACTTAGTCCGATGAAGGTCCAATGTGTATGACCTTATAGGATCTCGAAGAATTGAGTTGTTAAGGCTTAACCAACCCTTGTTCTAATGGAACCATTGGCTAGATTTTCTAGATCGTGAATAGAACTCGATCACCTTAAACGACTGTAGTGCGCCTCTAGCAAGGGTCTACCATCCCCCATTACTTGGAACGTCATTTATCCTTATAACTTAATCCCGGTTAATGCAATAGTTATCCAGTTCGATAAATTCCTTCCATTCTTTAATATTAGTACCATCTGGTTTATAGGGTTCGGCTAAAGTGCCACTAATAGCGAGGTTGCTCCAAGCTATCCCAGTAGTTTACTTGTTACCGAAGTATATTGCCTTTTACCATAGTGTGTTTGACTAGAAACCATTTCTATCAAACACATACTCTGATCAGAGGTTTATGGCAATCATCACTTCAACAAGTGGCTAGGTACAACTCCTTAATATATCCGGAGCGATGGATTCTTTCCAACTACTCAGCTTACCAACGTGTTGTCACCACTATACCCGTAATCAATCGTAACACCCTAAATTAATGAGTGCATAGTAATGACCCAAAGTATAGTAATAGTACCACACAAGGTAACTAGCATCTTAAGTATGAGGACATTCGCAAAGCTTATTACATGAAGATAAACACTAACACATTTATATATATACCAAGTGTTTATCTTACTAGGGTCTCCAATATATCTCCCAGATATATCTATGAGTCAAACTTAAGGCGCTACCTTCAGTCTTTAGGAGATTAACTGTTTGGACCCTTTCCAAGAAAGTTGACCACATGCTAGTCTTTTCACTTCATCAATATCCTTTCTCGATGAAATTATGACTAGGATAGTTTAGACATAATCATAATTGCACATGAAGTAGGTTCCACCAAATAATGTCCAACTATAATTTCTCTAACTTCATGCTATGACACGTCAAGGAATTTTATATACATAGATCAATGAATATATTTAACCAGTCATAATATATATACAAACACATTGATATAAACAAAAGATCAAATGTCTTTATTGATTAAACAAATTATTCGTACTATTACATAATTAAGATATATCGCCCTAATTGCCTTATAGGCATACATCATATCCAACATTACCTCCATTTCACGTGCCTCCGTCTATCGTGCTTTAATCCATAATTGAATCCTTTCCAATAGGTAGGATACAAACCTATGTACAACTTAGTCTATTCCTCACTTGAATACCACTAAGTTACCCCCACTACTTGTAACCTAAGTAGTGTAACCCACAACAAGTGAGAAGTAAATTATTGGCGAAGAAGGATTACAATGAAACAAATTCCTTACTCAATAGCTATTCTAGAAAAATATTTACAATGAAGATCTAGCTATAATGTTTCTGAATTTTAGTAGAAGTATGAATGGTGAATGCTCAATATCTTTGAAGGTTTGAATATGAATCTTCACAAGTGTAATTGCTGTTGTAGTTCAAGCTCGTAATCTTTTACTTTGAATTTGGCTTCTTTTTATAGGCTTCCTTAAGAATATGGCCGTTTGAAATGCTTGTCCTCTTCATAGCAGTCGTTGTGAGATTGTCTTCAATTTCCAGGTAGTTCAATAGCCGTTAATTGCCTCTTATGGATTGCTTTGAAGGTCTTCCTTGAAGATTAAGGCCTTGTTCTCTTGAACTATAATTCAATGCAGTTCAGTCCAGTTCAGCTATGCGTGGTTATAAATTTACACTAAAAGAAGTTCAATTCAGTTTAGTTCAGCTCACTTCAGTTTAGTTCAGTTAAGCCAACTTCAGTTCAGTCCGGATCAGTTCGGCTTTCAAAAGTTGAAAATAACAGGGCCTATAAGTTGCCATTTAGCTGATATTGGAAGATTTCAGTAGGTATTGAGAATATTGTCATATTTGGTATTGACGTTGATAGCTTGTTGAAGGTTGACTTCGCTTTTTGCCATATTGGTTAATTGGCATCTCCTTTTTGTCTTCTCAAGGCGTTGAGGTTGTGCAAGATGCTTTTCTTCTTTGTCCTTGGTGTAGCTTCTTCTTCCAATATATTCTTTTCATATTTGGAATTATGCTCTTTGTCTCCTTTATAAAAAATACTCAAAATAACATTGTAGATCTTAAGACAAAGATAGTCAAATATATCTTTAAGAGAAACGATTGTCAATATATAATAAATATTTTCTAAGATATATTCAAATAAGTAAAGGCACATAAATAATATAAGGCAACAATGATTATGTAAGGCTTTCTTAAGAAATAATATCTTATGATATGCAATAAATATATAGAGCCAAAATAACAAGTACTAGCATACTAGAATCACCATAACAAATTAAAGATTTATATTAACTTCAATAATTAGTTGTCATCTTCAAAACCTAAACTGATATTACAACAGGCTTTTGGTTCTAAACCTGGCTGTGGCCCTGTGGGGCTTGCTCAGGCTACTTGTAGCTATGGCGCATATATTGTCTCATTCATGAATTTCTCTTATGGAATCGAGAAGAGACACCTGCAGCCAACCTCATGTATATATATATATATATATATATATATATATATATATATATATATATATATATATATATATATATATATATATATATATATCACCTGTTAGCAGCATAATAGGTCTCCAATTTGCACATTTTCACATTATGAATGCTAAGTGGGACAGAGCTTTCTCGAACTGCTTTATGTATGTTAACCTGTTCATCCTCTTTCGCTCCATATTCAACAAATCTAACATGCAATTTCTTCATTAATAGATGATAAAACACGTCAAATAGATTAGTTGTTTCATCTATTTCAAAAATGTAATGCTTGCGCAGATTTAAGCCAATCACTGCCTTGGTAGCATGAAAAATAAACAGGCAGTTAACGAATAAAATACGAAAAACACTGGCGGTCCTATAATAGAAGCTAGGACCTTTCATTTGCATGCAAGGAGAATAACCTTTTGAAGCATAGTAGAGGCCATCCAAGTCCAATAGTAGAAGCCATGAATGTGGTCGCCTAGTAACTAAAAAAATTGAGGGGCCAAATAGATTTCTATCCTTATAAATTTATTATTATATTTTTTAATTCACAAAAAATATATAACTCTGCATTAGTAAAATTATTTTTTTTCTTAATAGCATTTTAATTAACTGTAAAAATTTTTAAATCTATATTTTTTTACCTAGGACCTCGTAATTTATAAGGAGAACTCTAGCATTAGGGGGTTTTTTAAACGGGATTGGGTATTTAATACCCTTCCCGTTAGACGCTCGACACATAAGTACTTTTTATCAGTGTTTTGAAAATCGAGCTATGCAGCCGTTTTGACGGGATTTTTCACAACACCGCCGCAATTTTAGATAGTCGGGCGGTCCTAGGAGGTTGACCGATTTAGGCATTCCTAGGCGGGGCTATGTGGGTCTAGGCGGGGTTTTTGTTTTAAAAATCGGCCTAGCCGGCCGTCTAAGCAGAGCCTAGGCGAGATTTTTCAGAACACTATTTATAAAATAGGGTAAACTTCAAAAACATGCCGTGTGGTTTGGTCGTTTTTCAAAAAGATGCTTGTGGAATTGTTTTTTCAAAAAGGTGTCTGTAGTTTCAAAAGTTTTTAAAAGGGTGAAGATTAGAGTAATATTCGAAAAATTTTAATTTTGTTTTGATTTTATAAAGTTATAATCAATTTTTAATTAAAAAAATATCAATGCTTCTCAAAAAATTGAAAAATTTATCACTTAGGTGTATTATATTTTCATAAACTAAGCTGTAAAATTTTACTTCAAAATGGACAAGATTACCCTTCAAAATGTAATTTTAAAATTTTGGAAATTCTCTTTTTACAAACTTGTGAAACCACAAGCACCCTTTTGAAAAAAAATATTTCACAAGCACCTTTTTGATAAAGGACCAAACTATAGGCATATTTTTTAAATTTACCCTATAAAATATGGTTTTAATTATTTTTTTTATATTTTACATTATTATAATTTATTTTTTAGCTGAATTTATATTTTTATGTATTAAAAATATTTAAAAAATAAAAGATACATATCCGCCTAGATCCCGCCTAAATCCGCCTAGGCCCCGTCTAGGTGTTTTGAAGCATTGACCGCCCGACTAGTACCTAACACTTTTTAAAATAATACTTTTTATTATTATAATATATATTATCCATATATCAAACATCCAATAAAAAAGATATTAAATACTCGATCCTATATAAAATTTGCCCTAGCATCAAACTAAATAAAGTCAAAAGCCACCATGTTCCATTTTTTCTGTAGACGTTTATATTCTTTTGTAATTGGGTATTAATTAATTAATTAATCAATTAATTAAAATTTGGATTTTATAGTATTGGTACAATTCTAGTATTAGTACAATCCTAGCCGTAGAATAGAAATAAGGCCAGGATCATACTTGGAATCTTTATTTATATAACAAGTCAAGATTAACTTTACTTTTATAAAACTTGAGCAAAATATTAAACTTAATCTTCTAAAATAATGAAATAAAAAATAGAGTCATGATAATAAATTTAGTCTAATTACTTTTAAAAAATTGGTAAGAAGACTTTAAAAAATAATGGGAGTGCTTTTGTTGGAAACATTGAAAAAATGGACACTTGGATTATTAGGAGACTTAGACTTTGTAGGATTTGTTAGTTGGATTTTGTGGAAAATTAGAAAAGTAAGTTGTTAAATCTAAATTTGAATTTTGTAATAGATTGAATTATTGAGAAAATGATAGGGTCATTGCAGAATTCATTAAATGCCTATATAAGGCAATGTAATTTGTTATTTTAAAGTGTGTAAGAGAGTGAAAAATAATAAGAGTTTATGAGTGTATTGTAATAAAATTAGTGTGTGAATTACTCATTTTTATGTTTTGAGCATTTTTTTGCTTGATTATTTTCCTCTTCCATCCAACAAAGTGGTACCAGAGTAATTTCGTATCCAATCCTCTTTCCAAAAATCCCTGAGTAAAAAAGTCGACTTTAAAGAGTTTTAGAAGCGGCCCAGAAAGTGTTGCAATAGGCTGTCAGAAGTGTTGCAAAAAAACTGCAAAAAGTGTCGCAGTTAGCATAAAGTGTCGCCAATACTAAAAAAAGTTGCAATAGCCTCTGTACTTCCTTTGTGGAAAATTTTTCAAGTTCATCTAAAATTGCAAGGAACTATTTAACCTTGTTGTTCTCCCTGCAAATCTGTCGGGAGCTATAGCGACGCACCAAAGTGTCGCAATAGACTCCAAAGCGTTGCAACAACCCCTGTATTCTTTGAAACAAATTTTCCTCTACAGAAATGAATCTCAACGGTGTTTCCTTCGTTTTCCCTCAACTTACAAAAACCAATTACAAAAATTGGTGTATCAAGATGAAAGTCATTCTAGGATCCCAAGATGTTTGGGATATTGTTGAAAAAGGCTATGAAGTCCCAACTGCAGATGCACAACTATCGCAAGCCAAAAAGGACAGTTTGCATAAGAGTCGTCGTAATGACCAGAAGGCTCTTAGTATCATCCATCAAGGATTAGATGATGTTATGTTTAAGAAGGTGGCACAAGCGACCACCTCCAAGCAAGCTTAGGATATACTACGAGTTTCTCTTCAAGGAGAGGAGAAAGTACAAAAAGTTCGGCTCCAAATATTGAGAGGAGAGTTCGAGATGAAGAAGATGAAGGAGACAGAAGTGATTGTAGATTACCCCTCACGATTAAAATCTATCGCTAACCAAATGCGGCAATATGGAGAAAAGCTTGAAGAATCCAGGTTTGTTGAAAAACTTCTAAGGTCACTACTACCAAAGTTTGACTACGTAGTAGTGGCAATAGAAGAATCTCGGGATATAAGTAAAATGACCATCGATGAAGTAGTTGGCTCATTACAAGCACGTGGGGAGAGACTAAACAGACAAAGAGAAGAGTCTGTAGAACAAGTCTTGGCAGCAAAGGTTTCAGTCAAAGGTGAAAGAAGCTAGGATTATAGCCATTACGGACGAGGACGTGGTAGAGGCCGTGGAGGAAATGGAAGAGGAAGAGGACGTGGCAGAAATCAACCATTCGATAGAGGTGAAAATAATAATGGAGATAATCAGTCCATACGAGGCAGAGGTCGTGGTCATGGACGTGGACGAGGAAGAGGAAACTGGAGGCATAATGATGGACGTGACAAGTCCAATGTTCAATGCTACAATTGCTCCAGATATGGCCACTATGCAGCAGAATGTCGGAGCCCACCAAAGCAAACAAAGGAAACGGCGAAAAACATTCAAGAAGAGGACGTAACCGGCATGGTATTACTAACCCGTGAAGGTGAATACAGTCAAGAAAACAACATATGGTATCTTGATAATGGTGGAAGTAACCATATGTGTGGAGACAAGCAAATGTTCGTAGAGCTGGACCAGTCATTTAGTGGTAATGTTGTTTTTGGGGATTCCTCAAGAGTTCCTATTCAAGGAAAAGGAACTATTCTTATTCGTTTAAAGAATGGAGAGCACCAATTCATCAGCAATGTTTGTTACGTTCTAAACATGAAAAGCAACATTTTAAGTTTGGGACAACTACTAGAGAAAAATTACCAAATTCACATGGTGAACCAAAAGTTAGTGTTGTTAAACGAAAAGAAGGAGCTGCTAGCTAGTGTACCAATGTCAAAAAATAGAATGTTCACTCTCAACATCAAGACGGATGTAGCAAGATGCTTAAAAGCTTGCGTGAAAGAATCTGATTGGCTTTGGCATTTGAGATTCGGTCATCTCAATTTTGGAGGGTTGAAATTGCTAAGCCAGAAGAAGATGGTGCATGGTCTTCCGCTGATTAATAAACCCCATCAGCTTTATGAAGGATGTCTTGTTGGAAAACATTCCAGAACTAGTTTTCCAAAGAGTCCATGTCAAGAGCAAAGGCTCCCCTTGAGCTTATTCATGCCGATGTCTGCGGACCAATGACACTAGTATCATTGGGAGGCAACAAATATTTCTTGCTATTCATTGATGATTATAGCAGAAAGACGTGGGTTTATTTTCTGAAAGAGAAATCAGAAGTTTTTGAAGCATTTAAAAAGTTTAAAGCTATGGTGGAAAAAGAAAGTGGCTATTACATCACAGCTTTAAGATCCGACAGAGGGGGAGAATTCACGTCAAATGAATTCAAAAGATTCTGCGATCATCAAGGAATCCATCATTTCTTGTCAATCCCAAGATCGCCTCAGCAAAATGGTATTGTTAAACGAAAGAATAGAACCATGATGGATATGGTGAGGAGCATGTTAAAGAGCAAGAATTTGCCCAAAGAGTTGTAGGCAGAAGCTGTTGATTGTGCTGTCTACATCTTGAACCAATCTCTAACAACAAGTGTGTCGGATATGACACCCCAAGAAGCATGGAGTGGGAGAAAGCCTAATATCTCTCATTTTCGTGTTTTTGGGAGTGTTGCACATGTTCATGTTGCTGATGAAGAAAGAAGAAAGTTAGATGATAAAAGCAGAAAATACTTGTTCGTTGGTTACTCAGAATTTTCCAAAGGTTACAAGATGTTTGATCCTGATACTGGAAAGACTATCATCACTAGGGATGTGACTATTGACAAGGAAGTAATTTGGGAATGGAATAGTGACAAGCAGAAGAATTACAGTTTTTATCCTTTCACCATGGATGAAAACAATGATCGAGATGTGGAGGAGCCAGGCAAAGCATTGACGTCATATAGTCCCATTTCAATTGCATCGCCAGGACACGATGATGATGAAAGTCAAAGTCCAAGAGAAAGACCTAGAAAATTTCGTCTTGTTGAAGATCTTTATGATGCAACTAGAGAGCTCAATGAAGAATTGACTCTTTACTATCATCTTATTGATAGTGAACCTATTGATGCTGAAGAAGCCATGAAAGATGAGAAATGGAGAAAAGCCATGGAGGAGGAGATCAATTCAATTGAGAAAAACAAGACGTGGGAGTTGACCAAACTTCTAGCTGACAAAAAGCCCATTGGAGTCAAATGGGTGTTCAAGGCAAAGAAGGATGCAAATGGAGAAATCGCTCGACATAAAGTGAGGCTAGTCGCAAAGGGATATAGTCAAAAACCCGGTATTGACTATGATAAAGTATTTGCACCAGTAGCAAGAATGGAGACTATCAGACCGGTGATCTCAGTCGCTGCCCAAAATGGATGGAAGATCCACCAAATGGATGTAAAGTCAGCATTTCTGAATGGATACTTGGAGGAAGAGATCTATGTCCAACAACCACCTAGTTACATTGTCAAAGGTCATGAACGAAAAGTGTTGAAGCTGAAGAAGGCATTGTATGGACTTAAGCAAGCACCGAGAGCTTAGAACAGCCGCATCGACAAATACTTTTGCGAGAATGGATTTGTCAAGTGCCCACACGAGTATGCCTTGTACGTGAAAGTGAAAGGTAGAGACATATTGCTTGTTTGCTTGTATGTGGACGATCTCATATTTACCGAGAATAATCCTCAAATGTTTAATGATTTCAAGAAGACAATGACTCGTGAATTCGAAATGACTGATATTGGCTTGATGTCGTACTATCTTGGCATTGAAGTGAAGCAAAGTGATGATGGAATTTTTATTTGTCAAAGTAGCTTCGCCAAAGAGATCTTGAGGAAATTTAAGATGGAAAATTGCAACCTTGTCAGCACTCCGGCCGAATGCAGTTTGAAATTGAACAAGGATGAAAATGGAGTCAGGGTGAACCCGACAATTTTTCAAAGTTTGATCGGAAGTCTCAAATACCTGACGTGCACAAGGCCAGATATTCTGTATGCAGTTAGACCAGTGAGCAGATACATGGAAGAACCGAAGGAGTCTCATTGGAATGCAGCGAAAAGAATACTCCGCTATGTCAAAGGTACAACTAATTTTGGATTGCATTATTCAAAATCTAACGAATTCAAATTAGTTGGCTACAGAGATAGTGATTAGGCTGGAGATAAAAATGACCGGAAAAGCACTAGCGGATTCGTATTTTTTCTTAGTGACACCGCGTTCACATGGAGTTCAAAGAAGCAACCAATTGTGACATTATCAACGTGTGAAGCTGAATATGTTGCTGTAACATCATGTGTGTGTCATGCAATATGGCTGAGAAGATTGTTGAAGGAGCTTCAAATGACACAATATGACCCAACAGATATTTTTGTTGATAACAAATCGGCGTTGGCAAAAAATCCTGTCTTCCATGATCGAAGCAAACGCATCGATATGAGGTATCATTTCATCCGAGAATGTATTGAGCCAAAGGAAGTCACATTGAAGTATGTCAAAACGCAAGATCAAATAGCGGACATCTTTACGAAGCCACTGAAGTATGACTTGTTCAAAAAAATTACGAGGGTCGTTGGGAATAACGGAGAATTAAGTTTAAGGGGGAGTGTTAAAATATTAAAGTTAATCTTCCAAAATAATGAAATAAAAAATGGAGCCATGATAATAAATTTAGTCTAATTACTTTTGAAAAATTGGTAAGAAGACTTTGAAAAACAATGGGAGTGTGTTTGGTGGTTGGAAACATTGAAAAAATGGGCACTTGGATTATTAGGAGACTTAGACTTTGTAGGATTTGTTAGTTGGATTTTGTGGAAAATTAGAAAAGTAAGATGTTAAATCTAAATTTGAATTTTGTAATAGATTGAATTATTGAGAAAATGATAGGGCCATTGCAGAATTCATCAAATGCCTATATAAGGCAATGTAATTTGTTATTTTAAAATGTATAAGAGAGTGAAAAATAATAAGAGTTTATGAGTGTATTGTAATAAAATTAGTGTGTAAATTACTTATTTTTATGTTTTGAGCATTTTTTTCTTGATTATTTTCCTCTTCCATCCAACATTAATTACAATACAATAAAGAAAGAAGAGAGGAACAAGAACAAAAAAGAACAAGAATCCATTTACTGTTGCTACTGCTGGAAAGATTATTGTGAATAATGCAGCAGTTAACTTGCATAGAAAGAAACAATATTTTTCACAGCAGCAACAACAGCAAATGATTTCTTGTTACTTGGGTTGGCTACATTATTATTAAGATTTTATTCTCTCCATTGAAGTATGAACGTGAACCATAGTCTTTATTCTTTTCAAATTCTTTGGCTTGTTCTTTATTATTTCGTGTGTTCACTGTAACAAGATCATAATCGAGATGGAAGGAAAGGCACGAAAGGCAGTAATCAAATGAATTGCTTGTCTAGTATTAATATTAATCTTGAAGCCATTTGTGTTGTACAATTTGTATAATTGACAAATCTTTCGTTTCTTTTTTCCTCCTTTTCTGAACTCCACAATTTTCTTGAATATGTAATTATTAGGTTCTCTCTCACCCTGTAATTTTTTATTGCTTTATTTGCAATTTGCTGCAATCTTTAAGAACGTAGCACCATTTGATATTCTTATGCATGTCGTGGTGAAAACTGAATTTGTAGCAGTGTCAGGTTTGAGTCACACCAGGAGTGAGGTTGGAGATTTTTCTTTGTATTAATTTAATGCAAGTGTAATTGCTCAAATTTTAAAATAAAATTACTAATAAAGTGTGTTTGGAAACTACAATTTGGAAGAATTCATTTTATTTTATATAGAGAAATTACATAATCAATTTAATTGAATTAAACTAAATTCCTTCAAATTTTATTTGAAACATAATATTAATGATAAATTCATGCGAACATGGATTCAATTCACTTCATCATCCTAATTCCAAAATCATTTATATCAGATAGCAACTATTTCTAGATTTTAAGAGATGGAACACAAGTTGCTTATCAAAATCCGCTAAAACTCTTGATGCTATGTCAATAATTGGAAGATTCTTAAAAAGTTGAGGTGAAACTTTATATAAAGTTGGTTCAATCCATGCATTTTATTTAAAATTAAGGGTATTACTATGTATGGCCTAATATTACTTTGCATAGCTCCCGTGCAAAGACAAAGTCGTTCTTCAATGCATTTTTAATTTGAATTTCAGATTTCAATTTTTTTCTCTAACCCTAACCTTAAACTAATTTAAATTTTAAACTAATTTTTAAAAAAAATTTAATTTTTTGGGACTGGCCGGCTGAATTTTCCGGCCGGCCAGTCCCAATATATTTCGGGCGTCCACCGTGGACCCCACCATTTCATGGCAGGCGTCCATGATGGACGCCCACCATTTCACGGTGGACGGCCATCATGAAATCGCAAGCATCCTAGTAGGACGCCCACATGAAGAAAAAAAATTCTTAAAAATAAAAATTAGCTACCCGAATTGATAATTTATCACATCCTCCGTTCATTGAGCTCGATTGAGTCGGAAAGTGAAACTTATAAGATGTTACGTAGAGAATTAGGAATTTAGAAGTTGAAAAATTTTGAATTAATGTATTTGTTGATGAGCAAGATGAGTTGGGATAATTTGAAATTTAAAAGTTGAATTTTGAAATGAGTTAATTAGATGAGTTGGGATAATTTGAAATTTAAAAGTTTAATTTTGCATTAATAATGTTGGGGAGTTGATGAGGTTGTTTCGTGGTTTTTAATGGGAATGGCAAAAGGGTAAAATTTGAGGGTGATGCGAAATAAAATAGGGTGATGCATAGCATTTCAGAAAATTAAATGTATTGATTGAAAATGTTTGTTTTACCATTTCTACTATGACTAGGAGAGAGATAAAATAATCTTACTCTAAAATTTGACTTCATTACCGAAATAATTAGGCTTCTAAAAAATCCAACAAAACAAAGTTGAATAATCAGGGGTTTTTATAAAAATCTAACAAAAAACCAAAATAATTTGGCGATGCCACAAATAATTTACAAGTTTATAAAAATAGGGGAAAAAATTACATAAATACGGTGTAGTATTGATTTGGTAAATATCTAATAATTGTCTAGTGATTATCTAGTAAATCATAACTTCAAATAAATTTCTAGAATATACATGGAATATGACATCTAATATTTATCAAGTAGATCACTGTTAGATATCTAATTATTATCTAGTATGTCTTAATTTTGACAGTTTTTTATGGATCTAATGACACCTAACATATATATAATATATGACAATTTCATAACAATATTTACATAACATATGACATCCAGTATTTATTTTGTAAATAACTATTAGATATCTAGTTATTATCTCGTATGTCTTAATTTTAACAATTTTTTTATGAATCTAATGGCACTTAATATATATATGTGTGTATGTGAGAGAGAGAGACAATTTTATTACAATATTAACTACATAACAGCTAGACAATTACTAAACGAATACTAAATATTTATCAGATAAATATCAGACCATATTCATATAATTATTTTCTCCTGTTTTTGTTAATTTATAAATTATTTATCTTTTTTATAAATATATAATTAATTTAACTTAATAATAAATTTTATAAATATTTTGATAAGACATATATATTTTTTACAATTTCCCGAATAATTACGTTACTGTCAAAGGCTTTGATAGGCCCATTACTTAACTGATATTAGAACTTATAACAACTAAATGTCTTAATTAGACAAACTTGATATCTAATAGAAATACTAAATAGACCGAAAAAAAAAACAAATTGACTATATAAAATAAATAAACTATTATTTATAAGCAAAATTGAAAAATCGAGACTGACTCGATTTTCAGGCTCTTATAAGCAAAATTGAAAAAACAACAACGAGTTATTATAAGTTGGCTATCTCCATTAAAATAGATACTAAAATTATCATTATCAAAGCCTTGAAATAAAATAGCACTTTTGAATCGTTAAAAATTAAAAGTTGTCACCTCAATAGTAAGAGAAATGTGGTGCAATTTTTTAAAATCAAAAGAGTAATAAAAATATTTTAAAAGTTCACATATACAATAAATTTTATTAAGTAAGTTTAAATAGTTATTAATACATTAAATTTTTTTTTAAATAGCATTACGGGTAATAAACAAATCGAACAGAAATAAGTGAAAATAACTCCTTTGAAGTGACATAATGTATCAATAAATTAAAACATTAATTTTTCATTACTTAACATAATTCTCTTCTGTATCGTACCACCACCAGAACATACAAATACAATTTTTTATTCTACATATATGCTCATATATGGCGATTTGACTTGGTCATATATGCTGCAAGAACTTGGTTTTCAAAGACGTTGTAATTTTGAAATCTTCTAGAATTGATGCAGAGTCTAGGCGTAGAGTTGCCGCAAAAAACTTTATATAAAAAATTTAATCTTGATTTTCAACAGCATTGCACAGTATATTGTATTTTTTTCTACAACTGTATCATTAATATGAAAATTAGAATGCAATACAAATAGATTTTCTCATCTAGAAAAATATTATGCAGCATAAATATTTTATTTTAGGATTTTTTTTTTAGCATTTGTTCCAATTCAACTCTACCATCACCACCTCCTCTTTCATCTCCAATGTCGTTTAACATTTGTTTCACTTTCAACTCTACCATTATTACCTATACATATTTCACTTTCATCATTTATATCGCCATCATATCTTTTACTTCATCTTTCGCACACATTTATTTTCTTATATGAAAGTATAAGTTGATTTATACGACTTATTTGTATATATTACTAATAATAATTTATTTAACATTTTACGTATTATACTATTTTTATGTATATGATTGGAAATGTTAAACATTAAAAATATATAATATTAAATTAATAAATTTGTTATGGTAAAATAATTTTTTCAGTATTATAACTAAACACTAAAACATATTTGCAAGTGATGTATCAAACACAGAAAAATATTTTATTTTTGAACAATATTTTTTCTTGCACAACATTTTCTTTTATGCATTATTTTCATGCAAACAAATATGGTCTTAATTATTTGGAAATTTGTCAAGATTGATCACTTTTTCTACAATAATTATTGTTTTACCATGACAGCTAAACATTTTTCATTTAAGCTTTTTTTAACAAAAATTTTACAACTTTACGTTGTATATAAGGACAATCAGAATGAGAAAATTGTAAAAAAATGCTAGATCGAGATCGTGAAGAGGATTTGTTCTTGGAGAGATCACAGGTTATTGTAAAGCATCGGATCGCAGAATGATCTCTATTCGAACGATTCAGAGATCGGAATCAAAGTTGATCGGTAATCTTGAAGTCGGCGTTGGCATAAGAAAAGAATCGGATCCGAAAGAGAATAAGAGAAAATCAATTAAGGTATTAATTTTTATTTCATTTTCTGAAATTTTTATTCCGATTTCTTCATCTTTTTTTTCTATTTGTGTCTTGGTTTTTATTCTTCGAATCCTAAATTCGAGCTGTTTTCGCGATTTTATGTTTTCGCTTTAGCCGATTTGCTTGATTTTGAGATTTGTAGTTCATTAAGTTGTCTCTAATGGAAGATTTGTAGTTCATTCTGTATTTTTTTAACATTTGATTTGTTGAAATTGAAGTGCACACCATGTATTTGATAAAATGTCAAGGTAGTTATTTTATTATTGGACATCTATTGAATATCTATTGGACATCAATTATATATATTGGACATCTATTGGATATTATTGGACTTTAGAATCCCTTAATCAGTGCTTGTTAGTGGAAGAATACTACAATCAAATGGACTAGACTTCAGACGTCAGGTACTCAAATTAACATATTTTTATATAAGTCCATTGATGCATTATGAGTCTGAATTGTAACTAGGAATTACTCTAATTGTTTCTGATATGAGGAAAAAATTTAAGGTTGTGTTTATGTATGACAGAGAAATGGAACCATCAATTGACACTCTTCACAAATTATAAATTGATGCTTTAGTTCATATTTTTATGAAATCTGCTTGTTTGTGTTATTTGACAAAATGCTAAGCTGTTTGTTTTGTTATTAGACATCTATTGGGAATATATTGCACAACTATTAGATATTATTGGACTTTAGTCTAATTTTTGTTTTAAGCAAAGAATCCCTTAATCAGTGCTTGTTAATGGTATACTTTTGACTTAAATGGAAGAATGTTGAGTCTTGGCAAGATATGACATTCAATTTGATCACAAATAGTTTTGGTGATTGGTTGCAAAGATTGGTTATCTGTTTTAGTGTTTATTCTCTTAGTGAATTAGTAGCTACTTTTTCAATTAGGCTTGAATCTTAGAAACCAACAACGTGATCTATAATTCTTTCATTTTGGCTGATATATGGTTTGGTTCAATTTTATTTGCAGCAATGTTTACGTCACTACCAGCAACACCGGTTAATAGTGTTCTAAGATGGGCTTTTCAAGCAGTGGTTTACAACATTAGTTTAGCTCAAAAGATATTTTCGGAGTGTCTGTTGGGCATCTATTGAATGACAAGCATCGAATTGGCCAAAAATAATAATAAACCCGATTACAATAAAACAAACAAAATTTGCAGAAGTGGTAGGTGGGATCGTCTCCATAGGGAACAAGCAAATCAACTTAAATTAATATGACAACCAGGAGAATGCAATAAAATAAATAAATGGGGGGTTGAGAGGTTGATTGATAAAAATATAAAAACTTGTTAATTTAAAGGAAGTAAAAATATGATTTTAGACTCTTCCGACTAAGGATACTTTTAGCATAAAATCAATCGATCACAGGCATAAAACATAGGCTTTTTGAGTTTTCAGTCAGTTGGCTTAATCATGAAATAGCATAATTAAAGATATTTTTAGATGTGAGAATGATATTAGATAGCTAATTCATTACTCTCAATTTCAGAATGCACTTGCAGTTTGCTAACAAAATTTAATTCCAAAAAGGCTTTAAGCACAAGAACCAACTTTAATTTAAAGCTTTATGATAGCACAAAGAAATTTATTAATTCGAATCTAACCACGTTAGAAGATTTCGTTTGTTATAATTTTATATTATATTATGATAGCATAAACACAATAGAAATAACAATATGCTTAACCTTTCAAAAATCAACAAGTGGCTGGATTGATGAAATCAAAGGGAAAGCAATAAAAGATATTATTGGTTTGGATTCAAAAACTGAAATTCAAGACAAGGTTGAGAGTGAGCCTCACGATTGATAATAGCTTCAAGTAAACTCCTTAATCGGAAGAATGATAAACTTAGCTACACATAATGCAAGACAAACAAGCTAATTTTTCCATTCAAAATTAAACACCACAGTATACTGAAGAACATGTTATAAACTAGAAAATACCCAGCCAAAATCGTCTCTTTCTGCTGGTAATAATTCAGCCTATTTAAACTAAAAACAAACTCTATCTAAACAAGGAAAAAGATCCCTAAAAGAAGTCAATAACTAAAATAAAAGCTGTTAAAATCCTAAACAATCCAAGAGATAAAATAGGCATGAGATAGTTAAAGAATAAGGCCTATGTAAATCTGGAAATTCCTGAAGAGGAAGTTGAGTAAGACTAATATTCCAAAATAGTCTTCTATTTGAATCAGGATACAACTCAACAGCAACTGTCAACTCGGTTCCGGTCAGCAGAGGTCAAGTCAATGAAAACACTCCAAATCAACACAATTCGCTATACGTTTAAGCTCCAAACATTTCGAGTTCGAATTGCATATCCTGGACTCTAGGTTAAACTGCAGCTCATCTCCAAACAGCTACCAAAATGCTTCATTAACTCCAAAACTTCTAAGTTAGCTCAAATAATGCCCAAGACCTGAATATTCGTAATATATGCACAAAATTAGTAGCAAACCATTCCAATCATCACATTAAACCATCAGAAAAAGAGTTAAATTTGTGAGTTATCAAATTCCCCCACACTTGCCATTTGCTTGTCCTCAAGCAAACATTTAGAATCAAAGTGAACAACTTTTTGTCTCAATTAACACCCAAATTTGCCACAGCTTCGAACTTCCAACAAAATTGGAAAGAACTCACCATAAAATAAATATCTAGCAAGGATTCAAATAGGTTTAAGCATCAAGTTAAAGTATAGGGAAATTTGAAACAAAACTTAATTGAGGATTAAAAAGGTTATTACATTCTTCAAAATTTTGACACTCGAACCCAAACAAACCAATGTAAAGAAAAAACACGATTACGATAAACGTAAAGCAATGATAAGGCAAACTGATTAGAATAAGCATAAACCAAAAATTTTTTACTTGCATTACCTACTAAATCGTGCCTGGTAAAATAAGGTAAGCGGATTTTACTCGCTTATCTCAGGTGGCTACTAGCTCCACTCATAGGCATTGCTAGAGGAGTGTTTCATAGGCTGCAAAAAATGTTTTCTTTTTTTTTCAAACTGCTTTTTTCTTTTTGTTTCTTTTTTTCTTTCTTTATTTTCTTTCTTTTTCAAAAACAAGAAAAACATGAACATCAAAATAAAACGCATATTGGTTTAGGTGAGCTTTTGTGTCTATTTTACAAGAATGTCGTAACAATTCTAACCATCAAAGAAATCTTAATTCAAGTTCCCCAAAACTAATAATGAAAATGGCTTAAACTAATTCAAATCAAACTTGTTAGACAAAAATTTATTTCATAGTGAATGTTTTCCAAATTTGTGTCTGAAACCATGGCGGCCAATTAGTGTTAATATGGCAAAAAGTTATTACCAAGACATCGAAAAATTTGTTGAGGACTCTCAAAAGGTATTAAAATCCCCTTGCCCACACTTATAGGCAAAAATGCCCTCAATTTTATAAAACAAAAGAAATGAAAGAAGCAATTAAGGAAAGATGCAACTTGTTGGTGGAGGAGGCTCAGGGCAGCCTATTGAGGCTGCTGTTGGAGTTGTAGAAGCTGTTGCAGTACCGTGAGCATTTGGTCTTGTCGCTCATTTTGTTGTTGTAGGAGTGTGATGATTCATTCTTGATGTTGTATGACTCTATCTAGTCTATCCACAAGGAGGTGTTGGACCGGGGAATCGTCATCAGAGCCTGCAACTTTAAAAACAAAATGCCCATCTGGGGTATTCTCCACCAATCCCATCCTTTCGCTAATCTCGCCCTTTTCTTAGTTCTGGAGCAATTGGGTGCCACTGCTTTTGCTTTTCTCTTAGAACCAGAAGCTACTCCTTTCTTGTTTATGGCTTTTCCCTTTGGTTTTTTCTGTTTCAATTTAGAAGCAACATTCTTTATAGGCAAGATTTCAGTTGGGACAGAAAGCGAACGCGTTCTGGTCGCCGGTGGACCTGCCCGTGGCATTGGAATTGGTTTCTGCACCGATGATGTAGTGGTGGCTGTCTTATCTACCAGAGAATCAGAGGTGGCAGAATTTGTTGCAAGTGATTTACCGGAGGTGTGTGACAGAGGGGGATCGGTGGTCGTGGCTTTTAGTGCCGATAGAGCAGTCGGCGTGTTATTCTTTGCGAGACCATTTTCCGGTAATATTCTGCCATAATGGCTGCTTTTGAGGTTCCCCTTCTTGTTGGAGCAGGATTTGTTGACTGGGGTAGGGGATTTGTCGGTGATGAGGCCAAAGTAGCCGGAAGAGCAACGGTGGTTGCTTTTGAAGTAACGGCTTCTTTAGGGGTTAGGACGGCAGTGGTTGGCGATCTCAGCACCACTGATGACGGCAATGGTAAAGGGTTTTCCGTTTGTGAGTTGGGAGTGGCTGTGGGTGGTGGTTGTGATTTTTTCGGTGAAATGGGTTTCTAAAACTGTCGTGTGGGTTGTAGCGGCGGTATTGGGGGTTGGCGAGCAGTGGTTTTCATTCGAGCCATGGGACGATAGTGACGACAGGTGTGAACGACGGCGACAAGATTGAATGGTGGTGACAAGTGCTATCAATGGTGGTACTTTGTGGGGTTTAGAGGGTTGGTGGCGGCTGAGAGCTTGAGATTGAGTTAGGGCTGTTTTGCGTAAAGCGTAAGGCTTGTAATGGATTATTGGGCACAGAAAGTAATATGGGTAAATGGGTAAAAGGTGAAGGTGGGTTATTGGGCTGGTGAAAATAATTTGTGTAATTTGACTATGAAATGCCACTTAATGTATTAACCCCCTTCATGGGCCATTTTAGTATAACCCATAAATCATTAAATTTGCCATGAAAGTCCACTTGAACCAGATGCTAGCTCTTAAATATTGAATCCTTCATGGAAGCCCTCTTGTATCTTCTGCAAAATAAAAATTCCTCAGATTAGAACCAAGGTTGAATACAATGAATAAAATTACCTTTATGCCCTTATTAAACTAAAAACTGAATTAACTGAAAATTAAAATGAAAAACATAAACTAAGCTAAAAGGATAAAGAGATGAGTATGAGTTCACGCTCAACACTGGGCTGCCTCCCAAAAGCGCATTTTTTTATTGTCGTTAGTTCGACATTGCCGCTCCTTGTCACGGCTCAGAGCTCGGTTCATTCAGATTGTAGTCATCAGTCCCAATTGCCTGAAACCCCTCATAGAATGGTTTAAGACGGTAACCATTGACCTTGAAAATTTTAACGGTTTCTAGACTTTGAATTTCTACTGCACCATGAGAGTAAACATTAGTAATAACAAAAAGTCCTATCCATCTACTACATAATTTCCCAGGAAACAATTTCAATCTCGAACTATAGAGTAAAACTTTTTGTCCAATTAAAAATTGTTTTCGAAAAATTAATTTACCATGAAAAGCTTTTGTTTTCTCTTTATACAAGAATTCTCATAAGCATCTAGCCTCAACTCTTCTAACTCTTGTAATTCCAATTTTCATTCCTTACCTGCCTCATTAAGTCCACAATTAAATTAGTGAATGGTCCAATAAGCTTTATGCTCAATTTCAACCGAAAGGTGACAAGGCTTACCATAAACGAAACGGAATGGAGACATACCAATTGGAGTTTTAAACGTGGTACGGTAAGCCCATAAAGCATCATCGAGCTTTAAACTCCATTGCTTTAGATTGGGACCTACTGTTTTCTCAATTACAGATTTAATCTCCCGATTGGAAACCTCGACTTGACCGTTTGTTTGGGGATGATAGGTTGTAGAAGTCCGGTATTCCACCCCATACATTTTTAAGAGATTGGGCAAGATTTTGTTGCAAAAGTGTGTCCCCCTATCGCTGATCAGAACTCAGGGTACTCCAAACCTTGAAAAAATGTTAGTTTCACAAAATCTGTAACAACTCGAGAATCATTAGTATTGTGGCCTTTGCTTCCACCCATTTCGACACATACTCCACAACTAAAAGAATGTAAGAATTGCCAAAAGAATTCAGAAATGGACCCATAAAATCAATCCCCCATATGTTAAATATTTCACAAATTAAAATTGACCTTAAAGGTATTTGATCCCTACGAGTCAAATTACCCGTTTTTTGACAACTTTCGCAAGCATGGCAAAACATATAGCTATCCTTAAAAATATTAGGCTAATACAATCCACACTCAAGTACTTTCCAAGCTGTCCTTTTAAGACCAAAATGACCACCATAAGCAAAAGAATGACAAAATTGTAAAATAGTTGATGTTTCCTCTAAAGGTACACACCGCCTAATTACTTGGTCAGAACAATGTTTCCACAAGTAAGGTTCATCCCACACATAATATTTTGATTCCTTTTTAATTTTATCTTTTTCAGTTCGAGTTAGTTCCTTTGGTAAGGTACCAGCCACAAGGAAATTCACAATATTAGCGTATCACGTGGTTACTTGCTTGATAGAGAACAAGTGCTCATCAGGAAACTCATCTTCAATTAGTGTCACCTCTTCTCCATTTACCAATCTGCTCAAATGGTCCACCATAAGATTTTCAGATCCCTTTTTATCTTTAATATCTAAATTCAATTCTTGCAAGAGTAGAATCCATCGGATTAATCTCAGCTTGGCTTCCTTCTTCTTCAACAAGTGTTTTAGAGCTGCATGATCAGAAAAAAAAATTACTTTAGTTCCCAACAAATATGATCCAAATTTTTCTAAAGCAAAAACAATGGCTAAAAGCTCCTTCTCTGTAGTAGAATAGTTGCATTGGGCATTATCAAGTGTCTTAGAGACGTAGTATATGACGTGAGGGTTCCCATCAATGCTTTGACCCAAAACAGCCTCCACTGCATAATTTCTTGCATCGCACATGATTTTAAAAGGCTATTCCCAATTTGGAGGTTGCATAATGGGCGCAGAAATCAGCCTCTCTTTGATCTCATCAAAGGCGGATTTACATTTGTCATTAAAGTCAAAATCTACATCTTTTTGCAATAGTTGGCTCATCGGTTGAACGATTTTTGAAAAATCTTTAATGAATCTCCTATAAAAACCTGCATGGCCAATAAAAGAACAAACTACCCTCACAGTAGAGGGGTAAGGCAAAGACTTAATAACTTCAATTTTAGATTTATCAACTTCAATCCCCTTTCGAGAGACAATATGCCCAAGTATCAAACCTTTATCAACCATAAAATGACACTTTTCATTAAAATCAGATTTGACACCAAACACCTTTTCAAGATTTTAATCAAATTAACTAAGAATTCATTGAATGATTCTCCGTAAACCGTAAAATCTTCCATGAACACTTCAATGCAATTTTCTACATATTTGGAGAAGATACTTACCATGCACCTTTGAAAGGTGGAAGGGGCATTACACAAGTTGAAAGGCATGCGTCGATATGCAAACATTCCAAATGGGCAAGTAAATGTTGTCTTCTCTTAGTCGTCGGGAGCAAACGGAATCTAATAAAAACCTGAACGATCATCAAGGCAACAAAAGTGAGTTTTTCCCGCTAATCGCTCAAGCATTTGATCAATAAAAGGTAAAGGGAAATGGTCATTTCTAGTTGATGCATTAAGTTTGCGATAGTAGATACAAACCTGCCACCCATTTTGGATTCGGGTGGGAGCTAACTCATTGGATTCATTCTGCACTGTTATATATGATTTATGCCCTTAAGGCAATTAGGGCAATATACCTTAATTATGTAATAGTATGAATATTTTGTCTAATTAATAAAGGCATTTAATCTTTTGTTTATATCAATATGTTTATAAATATATTATAGCTGGTTAAAATATATTCATTGATGTATGTATACAAAAGTCCTTGACATATCATAGCATGAAGTCAGAGAAATTATAATTGGACTATATTTAGTGAGACCTGCTTCATGTGTAATTATGATTATATCTAAACAATCCCTAGTCATAGTTTCATCAAGTAAGGATAATGATGAAGCGGAAAGACTAGCATGTGGTCAACTTTCTTCGAAAGGGTCCAAGCAGTTAATCTCCTAAGGACTGAAGGTGTTGCCTTAAGTTTGACACATGGATATATCTGGGAGATATATTGGAGACATCAGTAAGATAAACACTTGGTATATATTTATCAATGTGTTAGTGTTTATCTTCATGCAATAAGCTTTGTGAATATCCTCATACTTGAGATACTGGTTACCTTATGTGGTACTATTGCTATACTTTGGGTCATTACTACACACTCATTAATTTAGGGTGTTATGGGTGATTACGGGTATAGTGATGACAGCACGTTGGTAAGCTGAGTAGTCGAAAAGAATCCATCGCTTCGGATATATTAAGGAGTCGTACCTGGCCACTTGTCGAAGTGATGATTGCCATAAACCCCTTATTAGAGTATGTGTTTGATAGAAATGGTTTCTAGTCAAACACACTATAATAAAAGGTTATATACTTTGGTAACAAGTTGATAATTAGGATAGCTTAGAGCAACCATGCTATTAGTGGGTTAACATTTTAACCAACCCTATAAACTAGATGGTACTGATATTAAAGAATGGAAGGAGTTCATCGCATTGGACAACTATTGCATTAACCGGGATTAAGTCATAAGCATAAATGACGTTCCGAGTAATGGGGGATGGTAGACCTTTGCTAGAGGCTACTACAGTCATTTAAGGTAATCGAGTTCTATTCGCGGTCTAGAACATCGAGCCAATGGTTCCATTAGAACAAGGGTCGGTTAAGCCTTAATAGTTCAATACTTCAGGATCCTATAAGGTCACACACATTGGACCCTCATCGGACTAAGTAAAGAACTAATAGATTTATTCTATTATAAAAATAGGATATAAATAATAATTGGATTATTATTTAATTGGTTAAAAGTGATCAGATCATTTTGGATAAACCAAGGAATTTAATTTTTACCGGTAACTAATTTATTAAGGTCGAAAAATAAATATTTATTTGAAAGGGATTAAAGGGGAATTTTGCTTTAGCGAGTTAAACCGAAAAGTATGAAATATATTTTGTATAGGTTCGATTGCACGGAGTACACCAAAAGGTGCTCGAATACTGTTGGGCAGTGTTCGCAGCAGCCCATGAACATGGGCTGCACAAGGGCAGCCCATGAAGGGCACCGCGAGCTGGGCTCACGGTATGGGCCGCGAGGCCTAGCACATACAGTTTGCTATGCACATTATGCGGACGGGCTGTGCCCGGGGGTCATGGTGACCCGCGGGCATAACTCGCGTGGGATGTGCATTCCTATATCGAAAGTGGGGAGCAATTTTGCTCCCCCAAGCCTATAAATAGGCTCTCGTGCTCCCCCTTTCAAATCGAACCATCAGCTCAAAAGCTAAATCCTAAGTTGAGATTTGCAAAGATTAATCTCTCGGGTAATTGAACAAGTTCTTTTAGAGGAGCTTGAATTTATTCGAGCACCTCTAGTCTGTGTTTTTGGGTGGGGCTTCTGGAGGGTCTAGCAACTACTCGAGGCTTCTTAGTTCTTCCTCTTTGGAAGGTTTTGGTTGGTGGGGTTCCTGTGGATACTCATAGAGGCTATCCTACGCTTAGAGGCTTGTGCAAGAAGGTTCTACTAAAGCACGCTTCAACTGGTAAGTTTTCTTTCTTTCTCTTTTTATTATTAGCTCTTTTTCTTTAAGCGTTTTTATACTTAATAATATGCTTAGGTTGTTTTGCATGCTTAGTTTGTTTTATGCTTAGGTTATAGCTTAGAGTTATAACATGCTTAGTATAAAATATACATGCTTGGATATAATTTAGAATTATGGTATGCCTAGCCCCTTTGTATGCTAACCTAAGTAGAGAATTATTTAGTTAAGGCTTTATTTAATTTATATGCATCTATTAGGCTTTCCTGGGGATAGGGACAAAATTTTAAATTTCCGTCATTCCTATTATGCATGTTCAATTTGACTGTCAGTTTCCAGCAGTGGTATTAGAGCCTGTCTATTTAGTGCATAATTATGTTAGAAGCGAACCAAATATTATTTTTTATTTGAAATGATTTGTTTATTTAATTGTTTGGAACAATATATATGAACTTGTGTCTTTCATTTCAAGGTTAGAAAATAGTTATGAATAATTTTGAATAAGCCTGCTCAACTTACTCAAATTGTACAAGTTTCAATAATTTATTTAAATTACGTGGGTTATAGATGCTTTCAATTTACATGAATTGAAAGAACAGAATTTATTAGTTCAAGAGAATCCATTTGGTCTTTGAGTTTGTGCCTGTATTTGTTCTGGCTAAGGATTGGACTTGGTGTCTACTCACTTCAAGGGCACCTCTCCTACCTAGGAACCTATATCGGTGCAGCTTGAATTGACCAACCGGGGATTAAATATGGACTAATTTATTTCTAGTATATAAGATGGTGCTTATATATGATTCTATAACAAAGCAAAATTAAATTTATTGAATAAAAGCTTAAAGGAAATGCAATATAAATATAACAAATAAAAGTGTTAATTATTTTGATTATAATAAAGAGCTTAAACCCACCTAAGGTTGGACCTTATAAATTAATTCTAAAATTCCCTGAATTAATATAAATTATTATAAATATGTCCATTTGATAAAATTAGATTGGATGAGACGTTTAACACCAATAAAATCCCAAAGTAAACATATTAAGGCAAGTTATAGTCTTCCTTACTCAAATTTATAATACAGTCTCTTTAGGCTCTTAAAGTGTTGCGCAAAGCGTTCCTTCTAGTCCACATTGATTGGTTGTAAAGTTTGGGATAGGGTCTGCCTTAACAGAACTTGGATAGTCCACCATAAAATTGGGGGCTAAGATTAGGTCTGAGACGTGTTCAAGGATATGCTAAAATAAGAGCACACGTCCCTAGGGATTAGGGAACTTGAATGTATTAGCAATTGCATATGATGCAAATGTACTGGGATTCCAACTATAACTTACTATTGTGACTTGACTCATGAAACTGGGAGTTATAATAGACTAGTTATAGATGCTACCTACTAGAAAATTTAGCTAGGCTAAAATTCCTAAATTTAATAGAATGAGCTATTGTAAATTTCTAAGAAAATAGTAGGACAAACGTATTTAATTAAAAGACCTTGTATTAAATGCATGTACTTAAACTAATATCTAAACTCTTTTTCTTTTCTTATATCTTAGGTTGAAAATGGCTTCCAATGTTAATCTATGCATGTTACTTGACACCAAACTGAATGGCTCAAATTTTTCTGATTGGTTCCGAGCTATGAGAATTATTCTCAGATCCGAGGGAATTGCCTATATTCTAAGTGAAATTTTCCTAATTGAACCTGATGTTGAGGATCATATGGAACATAAGGCCTGGTTGAAGTACAAGAAAGATTGTGAGACTGCCATGTGTATCATATTGGGGTCCATGAATCCTGAGCTTCAGAAATAACATAAGAACATGCCCTTAGAGGACATGGTTCTCCATCTTGAAGAGCTCTTTTCAGAGCGGGAAAGGACAGAGTGGTATGAGACCTCCAAGCTCCTTTTTGGAACCAAGATGTAGGCTGGCACCTCTGCCTCTCAATATGTACTAAAACTCTTGGGATACCTTGAGAATCTGAATCGATTAGGATTTGAGATGAATCATGACTTGAGCATTGATCTTGTGTTGATGTCCTTGACAGATAGTTACTCAGGCTTCGTGACTAACTATTACATGAACAGGATTATTCTACTATCCCTGGATTAATCAACATGCTGAAAATAGTAGAACCTCATATCAAGAAAGATCAGAAACCTCTACTATTGGTTGGGAAAGGCAAGGCTTCTAAGAGAAGAAGCAGGCACTGGGTGGTAAGAAAAGAATCAGTAAAAAGAAGAAAGAAAAGAAGACATCTAAGTATGTCTGCTTCCAGTGTGGGAAACTGGGACATTGGAAGAGGGATTGCAAATCTCCTGCTTCTGAGCATTTGAAGAAGAAGCCTGCAGAGGCATCTACTCCAGGTATGTTTGTAATTGAAAACTTTGCTACTTTTCCTCATAAATCCACTTGGGTATTAGATATTGGTTATGGTTCTCATATCTGTACTTCTATGCAGGGACTAAGGAACAGTAGAAAACTTGCAAAAGGGGAGATGGACCTGCATGTCAGAAATGGAGCCAGAATTGTTGCATTAGCCGTAGGAAGCTTTAATCTTATTTTGCCAAGTGTACTCGTTTTAGTTTTGAATAATTGTTACTACATTCCAAGTGTTACTAAGAATATTGTATCTGTTGCATATTTAGTAGCAGAAGGATTTGAAATTTTATTTTCAAATAATAATTGTCAGATTCGTTTGAATAATGTTCTTTATGGTTATGGGATGTTGAAAGGTGGTATTTATGTTCTTGATACTAAAATAGTAGTCTTTAATATATACAATGTGAAGAAAGTTAAATTAGATAATAAGAATTCCTTCTACTTATGGCATTGTTGTTTAGGCCACATAAACAAAGATCGCTTAACCAAGTTGCATAAATATGGAGAGTTGGGCCCAATATACTTGGAGTCTTATGGTGATTGCGAACCTTGTTTAAGAGGAAAAATGACAAAGTTACTCTTTCAGGGAAAGGGAGAACGGGCCAAGAGTACATTGAAACTTATACATACTAATGTGTGTGGTCCAATGAGTGTTTAGGCACTAAGAGGATACTCTGACTTTATAACCTTTATTGATGATTATTCATGATACGGTTATTTGTACTTAATGAAGCACAAGTCTGAAAGTTTTGAAAAGTTCAAACTATTCAAAGCTGAAGTAGAGAAATATCTTGAGAAAAGTATTAAAACACTTTAATCGGATCAAGGTTGAGAATACTTAAGTCAGGAGTTTCAGGATTATCTAAGAGAAAATGGGATAGTTCCCCAATGGACCCCTCCTTATACGCGCCAATACAATGGAGTGTCAGAAAGGAGGAATTGGACTTTATTAGATATGGTTCGGTCCATAATGAGCATGCAGGTCTCAGTAAATCCTTTTGGGGATATGCACTAGACAGCGCGGTTTATGTATTAAATAGAGTGCCCTCTAAATTAGTTGATTTTATACCTTATGAAAGATGGTGTAATAAAAGGCCATCTCTAAGTCACTTAAAAGTATGGGGTTGTCCTGCTATGGTAAAGAGGATAGCGTCATATAAGCTAAATGGCAAATCTGACAAGTGTCTGTTCATTGGATATCCAAAGAAAACGATTGGATATCTATTTTACCAACCCGACGCACAGAAGGTATTTGTGTCTCAGAATGCTCACTTTTTAGAAAAGGAACACTTACTTGCAAAAGTCAGTGGGAGCAATATTGAACTGGAAGTTCAAGAGGAAGAAATAGACAATCAATTGATTGACCCCGTTCTAGATACACAAGAAAGTATGGTTCAAGAACAACCTGTCGAAACACAATCATTGCGAAGATCAGGTCGTGTTTATAAAGGTCCTAATAGATATGGTTTTATCATCACTGATGATAAGGAACCATATCTCATGGAGGATGATGAACAAAGGACATATGATGAGGTAATGAAAAGCTTAGATTCTGATAAGTGGCTAAAAGCCATGAAATCAGAAATGGATTCCATGTATGAGAACCAAGTTTGGAACTTTGTTGATGCACCGCAAGAGGTTAGACTAATCGGGTGCAAATGGGTCTTTAAGGAGAAGACTGACATGGATGGTAATATAATTACCTATAAAGCAAGGTTGGTTGTGAAAGGTTATAGTCAACGCAAAGGTATCGGCTATGATGAAACTTTCTCACCGGTAGCCATGCTTAAATCCATAAGGATACTCCTCGCCATTGCTGCTCATTACGATTATGAGATCCGGTAGATGGATGCTAAAATAGCATTCCTGAATAGGGATTTAGACTGGGATGTGTATATGACACAAGTTGAGGGTTTTACATCTCAGAATGGCTCGAAGGTATGCAAGCTACAAAAATCAATTTACCGGACTTAAGCAAGCATCCAGGAGTTAGAATATAAGATTTGATTAGACAATTCGTGAACTGGATTTCTATCCAAACGTTAATGAACCTTGTGTTTACAAGAAGGTTAGTAGGAGTGCAGTTGTTTTCTTAGTATTGTATGTCGATGACATTCTACTAATAGGAAACGATATTTCTCTTCTTCAAAATGTAAAAGTATGGTTGTCAAGAAAGTTCTCCATGAAAGACCTTGGTGAAGCAGCATTTATACTAGGTATAAAGATCTATAGGGATAAATCAAAGAAGCTCTTAGGTCTTTCTCAAAGTACATATATATACAAGGTATTGAATAGGTTTAACCTTGAGCATTCTAAGAAAGGTTATCTCTCGATGACAAAAGGGATTAACCTATCCAAGGCTGAGTGTCCGAAGACAGCTTAAGAGAGAATGCGTATGAAGGATATACCCTATGCATCCGCGATAGGATCCATCATGTATGTTATAATATATACTAGGCTAGATGTCTCTCAGGCTTTGAGCTTTACGAGCAGATATCAGTCAGATCCAGGTGAAAAGCACTGGATGGCCGTCAAGGCAATTCTTAAGTACTTGAGAAGGACTAAAGATGAGTTCTTGATTTATGGAGAAGGTGACCTCACAATTAGAGGTTAAACTGACGCGAGTTTTCAATCTGACAAGGATGACTTTAAGTCTCAGTTAGGTTTTGTGTATGTGTTAAATAGAGAGGCGGTATGCTAAAAGAGTTCCAAGCAAGAAACTACTGCTGATTCAACCACAGAATCTGAATACATTGCTGTATGCGAAGCCACAAAAGAAGCTGTTTGTTTAAAGGGATTTATTGGTCATCTCGGTGTGATGCCTGAGGCTATTGATCCAATTACTTTGTATTGTGATAACAATGGTGCCATAGCTCAGGCGAAGGAACCACGGTATCATCAAAAAAACAAACATGTATCTAGAAAGTATCATATAAGTAGGGAGATTGTTGATGCTAAGATAATAAGACTACAATATGTACCCACTATTCAGAACCTCGCAGATGGTCTGACGAAGCCATTGACTCAAGTCAAGCATGTTAAAGCATATGGATTAAGACATATGACTAATTGGCCTTAGTGCAAGTGGGAGTTTGTTAGATATAAGGTATTCCCTTAAGGAAATTAGGGTGATATATCTTAATTATTTAATAGTATGAATATTTTGTTTAATTAATAAAGGCATTTAATCTTTTGTTTATATCAATGTGATTATAAATATATTGTAGTTGGTTAAAATATATTCATTGATGTATGTATACAAAAGTCCTTGACATATCATAGCATGAAGTTAGAGAAATTATAGTTGGACTGTATTTAGTGAGACCTGCTTCATGTGTAATTATGATTATGTCTAAACCATCCCTAGTCATAGTTTCATCAACAAAGGATATTGATGAAGCGAAAGGACTAACATGTAGTCAACTTTCTTGCAAAGGGTCCAATCAGTTAATCTCCTAAGGACTAAAGGTGTTGCCTTAAGTTTGACACATGGATATATCTGGGAGATATATTGGAGACCGCAGTAAGATAAACACTTGGTATATATATATATATAAATGTATTAGTGTTTATCTTCATGCAATAAGCTTTGCGAATATCCTCATACTTGAGATATTGGTTACCTTGTATGGTGCTATTGCTATACTTTGGGTCATTACTACACACTCATTAATTTAGGGTATTACGGGTGATTACGGGTATAATGATGACAGCACATTGGTAAGCTGAGTAGTCGGAAAGAATCCATCGCTCTGGATAAACTAAGGAGTTATACTTGGCCACTTGTTGAAGTGATGATTGCCATGAACCTCTGATCAGAGTATGTGTTTGATAGAAATGGTTTCTAGTCAAACACACTATGGTAAAAGGCAATATACTTCGGTAACAAGTTAATAACTGGGATGGCTTGGACCAACCTTGCTATTAGTGGTTAACACTTTAACCGACCCTATAAACTAGATGGTACTGATATTAAAGAATGGAAGGAGTTTATTACATTGGACAACTATTGCATTAACCGGGATTAAGTCATAAGCATAAATGAAGTTCTGTGTAATGGGGGATGGTAGACCCTTGCTAGAGGCGTACTACAGTCGTTTAAGGTAATTGAGTTCTATTCACGGTCTAGAACATCGAGCCAATGGTTCCATTAGAAAAAGGTTTGGTTATGCCTTAATAGCTCAATACTTCGAGATCCTATAAGGTCACACACATTGGACCTTCATCGGGCTAAGTAAAGAACTAATAGATTTATTCTATTATGAAAATATGATGTAAATAATAATTTGATTATTATTTAATTGGTCAAAAGTGATCAGATCATTTTGGATAAACCAAGGAATTTATTTTTGACTGGTAACTAATTTATTAGGTTCATAAAAATAAATATTCATTTGAAAGGGATTAAAGGGGAATTTTGCTTTGGCGAGTTAAACTGAAAAGTACGAAATATATTTTGTACAGGTTCAGTTGCACGGAGTACACCGAAAGGTATGCGAACACATCTGGGCAGTGTTCGCAGCAGCCCATGAAGGGCACTGCGAGCTAGCCTCGCGGCCTAGGCTGTGAGGCCAAGCTCGCGTACAAGGAAAGCCCACATGGGCTTGCCTTGCGAAACACACACAGCTTGCTATGCACGCTGTATGGGCAGGCTGTGCCCGCAGGTCATGGTGACCCACGAGCATAACCCGCATGGGATGTGCATATTATTCACATCCCACATCAAAAGTGGGGGAGCAATTTTGCTTCCCCAAGCCTATAAATAGGCTCTCATGGTCCCTCTTTCAAATCGAACCATCAACTCAAAAGCTAAATCCTAAGTTAAGATTCGCAAAGATTAATCTCTCTAGTAATTGAGCAAGTTCTTTTTGAGGAGCTTGAATTTATTCGAGCATCTCTAGTCTATATTTTCGGGTGGGGCTTTTAGAGTGGTCTAGCAACTACTCGAGGCTTTTTAGTTCTTCCTCTTTGGGAGTTTTTGGTTGGTAGGTTTTGTGTGGATACTCATAGAGGATATCCTACTCTTGGAGGCTTATGCAAGAAGGTTCTGCTAAAGCACGCTTCAACTGGTAAGTTTTCTTTCTTTCTCTTTTTATTATTAGGTCTTTTTCTTTAAGCGTTCTTAATAATATGCTTAGGTTGTTTTGCATGCTTAGTTTATTTTATGCTTAGGTTATAGCTTAGAGTTATAACATGCTTAGGTTATAGCTTAGAGTTATGACATGCTTAGGTTATAGCTTAGAGTTATAATATGCTTAGTATAAAATATACATGCTAGGATATAATATAGAATTATGGTATGCCTAGCCCCTTTGCATGGTAACCTAGGTAGAGAATTATTTAGTAAAGGCTTTATTTAATTTATATACATATATTAGGAGTTCCTAGGGACAGGGACAAAATTTTGAATTTCTGTCATGCCTGTTATGCATGTTCAATTTGACTGTCAGTTCCCAACACACACTACCATAACTCCTGTCTTTTTCAGAACTACTTGGACTGGGCTTACCCACTCACTAGCCAAAATTGGATAAATCATATCGGCTTCTAAAAGCTTTTGGACCTCTTTCTTGACAACTTCCATCATTGGCGGGTTCAAGCGGCGTTGTGCTTCTCGTTTGGGCTTTGACCCTTCCTCCTACAAGATACGATGCATACACGTCGATCGGCTCACTCCCTTAATGTTAGCTATCGTCCATCTGATCGCTTCCTTGTGCTCCTTCAACACCCGAATCAAATCACCCTCTTCTTCTACACCAACTTTGCTGGAAATTATCACTGGCAGCGTCGTATCCTCTCCCAAATAGACATATTTCAAGTGCTCGGGCAGATCTTTAAGTTTTAAAATCGGGGCTTGTATAACAGAGGGTAAAAGCTTAGAGTTATAATTTCATGTTAGGGGCTGTTGTATAAAATGATCTCAAGGCATTAAGCTCACAAATAATCTCTTGCATATTTTCATTTAACATAAAAACAGAATTAGCCCCTAACTCATCAAAACCTGAACTCAAAACTACTTGCAACTCATCATCATCATACAAAGGCAATGCTTTTTCCACCACATCGTCTATCACATCAACAACACAAAGAGGGGCTATATCTCATGGAAATTTCATGGCATCATACGTATTAAATTTGACAATTTTATCATCGAATTCCATGGAAAGCATGCCGGTGCGAACATCAATTTTTGTACTAGCCATAACTAGAAATGGCCTTCCAACAACAAATTGTGAGAATTAGAAGAAATATCATCACCCATATCTAACATGTAGAAATCAGCAGGAAACACTAATTGATTGACTTGGACAAGAACATCTTCTAACACTCCCTCGGGATATACTAAGGACAAATCAACCAATTGAAGCACAACACTGATTTTACTCAATGGGTTAGCATGCAAAGCTCGATATATGGATAATAGCATAATATTTATAGAAGCACCCAAGTCACACATAGCATTTTTCACACTTACCTCGCCAATTTTACAAGGGATATAAAACATACCTTGGTCCATACATTTTCTAGGTATCATCTATTGAAGAACAGCTAAAACATTCTCTCCAATTTGTATTCTTTCATTTCCATTCAAGTTTTTTTTAGAACACAACTCTTTGAGGAACTTAGTATATTTCAAGACTTGTTTAATGGCATCAAGGAATGGGATATTGATTTCCAAATTTCAGAAAATTTTCATTAGTTCGCCATCCTTATTTTCCTTTCTAGTCTTTGATAACCTTTCTGGAAAAAGGGGTGGGTGAACTAAAGGTTAAGTTAATTTCATTCCCAATTCCTTGCTGTCATCAATACTTATCTCATTCTCTGAATTTCTAGTCGAATTTAAATTAGGTTCATTACGTCTACTTATCCTGGACTCCAAGTTAGCAGTGACAGATTTAGATTTTTCATGGACAAGTTCTTTTCCGTTACAAAGAGTTATAGCACAAGCATTTTGTTTCGGGTTAGCTTCAGTTTGTGAGGGAAGCTTACCTTGATTTTCTAACTTACTCAAGCTAGTGGCAATTTGGCTCATTTGGCTTTCCAAGTTACGAATGCTTGCATCCATCTTTTGTTGGTGTTGGAGTGTACTAGTTGCCATCGTTGACACCATCTCCTTGAGCGACATAGCTAGTTTATTGGGATGATATTGAAGATTTTGCTGCCTTGGCAGGGCATTTTACGGAGAAACTTGGCTCCTTTGCGCATAGCTGAATTTTGGGTGATCTCGCCACCCCGGATTGTAAGTGTTAAAATGAGGGTCATATCTCCTTTGCTGCCTATTGAATCCACCATTGGCGTTTACTTGCTCATCTCCACAGAAAGTGGGGCAAGTGTTCATTATGTGACCAACAACCGAACAAATCTCACATATGGCTACTCAATTTGAATTTCCTACCTGCATAGACTTAACCAAAGAAGTGAGTTCAACCAACTTAGTTTCAATGGATGAAGTGTTTACCTCATTGACTTTTCTCGGTAAAGTGTGGCATGGGTCACCGAAGTGTTGTGAACTTGCAGCCATCAAAGAGATGAGCTTTTTAGCATCGGCAGGTGTTTTGTCAATTAGAGTTCCATTGCAAGCCGCATCAATGAATTTTCTTTCCAAAGGAAGCAATCTATAGTAGAAGTACTTGACTAGCCCGTTCTCCGAAATGTCATGATTTGGGCATGCCTCCACGAGCTTTTGAAATCTCTCTCAATACTCGTTAAGAGTTTCGGTCTCCTTTTGCCTAATAGATGTGATCTCCACCCTTATTGTGATTGCTCTATTGGCCAGAAAGTATTTCGCTAAGAATGCAGATTTAAGAGCAGGCCACGAAGTGATAGTACCTGTAAGGACAGTATATAACCATTCTTTAGCGGCATCCTCTAAAGAAAAAGGAAAACAACGTAATGAAATTTGATCTAGAGAAACTCCTGGAGGCTTCCTTCTGGCACAAACACCGTAAAAAGCCGTTAAGTGATTATTCGGATCCTCCTTTTCCATTCCATGGAACCTTGGAAAGTGATAGATTAGACCCAATTTGAGCTCAAAGTCATTTGGAGCTTCAGGAAAGTTGATGCAAAAATTGGGTGTATTCGACCATTGAATGGCTACCTTGCGGAGTGTGCGGTTGTCTACCATCCCATTCTCCTCTTCAAATTGCTCTGAAGGCTCAGATTTAGGGCTATTCACCTCTTCAAAAAATAGCTGGTCAAGATCAAAATTCAGTCTTCTTTCAGTTCTTCTTTGTTTGATGAATTTGCAGCCCCTTTACTCCGCTCTGTGATTTTTCTTAAGTGTCTAGCGGTCTTTCCTATATCAGGATCGAAGAATTTTTCACTTCCCTGATCAGTCCTGGTCATCAAATAAAAGAAAATCAATTAGTACTCAATTCCTCGGCAATGGTGCCAAAATTTGACGAGCGTCGAATTCGCCAAAAATAATAATAAACCCGATTACACTAAAATAAACAAAATTTGCAGAAGTGGTAAGTGGGATCATCTCCACAGGGAAAAAGCAAATCAACTTAAATTAATATGACAACCAGGAGAATGCAATAACATAAATAAATAGGGGGTTGAGAGGTTGATTGATAAAAATATAAAAACTTGCTAATTTAAAGGAAGTAAAAATATGATTTTAGACTCTTCCTACTAAGGATACTTTTAGCATAAAATCAATCAATCACAGGCATAAAAAAGTAGCCTTCTTGAGTTTTCAGTCAATTGGCTTAGTCATGAAATAGCAAAATTAAAGATTTTTTCAGATGTGAGAATGATATTAGATAGCTAATTCATTACTCTCAATTTCAGAATGCACTTGTAGTTAGCTAACAAGATTTAATTCCAAAAAGGCTTTAAGCGCAAGAACCAACTTTAATTCAAAGCTCTATGATAGCACAAAGAAATTTATTAATTCGAATCTAATCACAAAACTTTTAGAAGATTTCGTTTGTTACAATTTTCTATTATATCATGATAGCATAAACACAATAGAAATAACAATATGCTTAACCTTTCGAAAATCAACAAGTGGCCTGATTGATGAAATCAAAGGGAAAGCAATAAAAGATATTACCGGTTTGGATTCCAAAACTGAAATTCAAGACAAGGTTGAGAGCGAGCCTCACGATTGATAATAGCTTCAAGTAAACTCCTTAATCGGAAGAATGATGAACTTAGCTACTCATAATGCAATACAAACAAGCTGATTTTTCCATTCAAAATTGAACACCACAGTAGACTGAAGAACACGTTATAAACCAGAAAATACCCAGCCAAAATCTTCTCTTTCTGCTGGAAATAAATCTAGAAATTCCTAAAGAGGAAATTGAGTAAGACTAATATTCCAAAACAGTCTTCTATTTGAATCAGGAAAAAACTCAACAGCAGATGTCAACTCGGTTCCGGTCAGCAGAGGTTGAGTCAATGAAAACACTCCAAATCAACACAATACATTGTACATATAAGCTCCAAACATTTCAAGTTTGAACTGCATATCCTAGACTCCAGGTTAAACTGCAACTCAGCTCCAAACAGCTACCAAAATGCTTCATTAACTCCAAAACTTCTAAGTTAGCTCAAATAATGCCCAAGACCTGAATATTCGTAATATATGCACAAAATCAATAGTAAACCATTCCAATCATCACATTAAACCATCAGAAAAAGAATTAAATTTGTGAGTTATCATTGAACATCGATAGGACATCTATCAGACATCTACTAGAATTCTTTTAGAAAATCTATTTTGAAATTGATAATAGACAATTGTATAAATATATTTTAATTTTCAGTTTGTCACTTGTTTTGAAGTTGATATTAGACATTTGTACAAGTATGTGTAATTGACTTGTGTGTTTTTAATTGGCGTTTCAATATATTTCTAATAGATTATTATCTAATATTTTGTATATTGAAAATTGATCCTTTTTAGTTACTGTTTCTTTTTTTTGCTGGAATAAGTGATACGCATTAGTTGTCTATTAGATATATATTGACAAACACAACATCATAACTATTAAAATTCAACTATGTTTAAACAGACATCAGTTCCAACTACTTAGATCCCTAATTACACAAGATTTCCAGAATTCAAACATAACTGATCATCAAATCTATCTCTATTGACCGTCTATTGTGTCGATATACTACTCATGGCTCTCAAGTTTGTTTTTTAGATGTCCCCTTCCATGCATGTATAAGCTCAAAGCTAGCCAACTGTGTTCTGTGGATTTGGACATGAAGCTAATCTAGGATTGGTTTCTACTCAATCGTGTACTCCAAAAAGCTCAGCATAAAGATACCGGAATCACTGTAATTTATTTTGAAACAGAATATCAATATAATAATAAGATATTTTTGTATGAAGAAGATGTAATAAATCTATCCAAATACTGCTTTAATTATAATTATAAAAGACTTAAGAACAAGTTACATTGTGCTTCCAAAAAATCACTCATTAATCAAACAAATTGAACAAATTGTATCCCTGACAATACAATTTATATGTTCTTACATTCCTATTCAACAAAAAGAACAATTCAATTCGCACTTCCCTCAACTACAGAACCTGACAAAGAATTAATAATATGTAAGAACCAATAGAAATCAAACAGACATCCAATATAAATCAAATACTCATTAATCAAACTTCAATTTTACATAAAGGAGCTTTAATAGTCAGTGTCATTTAAGATTGAACATATGAAAATTTGACATTTGATGGGAGGTATAACATAATTATTACGGGCGCACGTGCCTCAGGCGTGCCTCGGGCGCAAGGCGCTCGAGGCTCAAGGGTTAGCGCATCGTGGAGGGTCAGGCGAGGTGAGGTTCATCAGGCGCGCACCTTGTGCGCCTCATATGAGCCTTTTACACCTTGTGCACCTCAATGCAAAAATGAAGGTTTGTTTGTGGTAGCAACTAATATTTATTGCATTTTTTCTATATGCGCCTCAGGTCCCTCAGGCATACGCCTCGCCTTGTGCCTCACGCCTCGGTGCGCCTGACCCTCTGGCTCCTTGGTGCGCCTTGAGCCAGTAAAAACTATGAGGTATAATGATGAATTGAACAAATATAAGCTTCAAGATACTAAGATAGTGGCTTGTAGTGTCATACTATTGTATAACCTTATTATGATTTATTGTAGTCTATTTTTCCCTGCGCTAAAATTCCTCCAATTACTAATTGTATTAACCCCAAGCACTAGACAGAAAATACATATGGATGACATAGATAAGATATCGACTCATTTTGATTTTTGGAGTGGACTTCTAGGTCTCCATTGCATGCTAGGGACCAAAGAAGGAGAAAAGACTCTTCCACTTATTCAACAAAAAGAACGATACAGTTCACACTTTCCTCAACTATAGAACCTGACAAGGTATTAATAATATGTAAGAACTAGTAGAAATCCAACAGACATCCAATATGAATCCTATAGACATCCAATATAAATCAAATACTCAATAATTAAACTTCATTCAGGCAATTCTATAAACACTTCATCTACACAATTGCAAGAGATAATTCAGAACAGAATTGGGGGAAACAATTACTCTTTTGAACAACAGATGTATGTAAACAATGGATGAAGCAGAGGTTTGTTACCTCCTTGATTGTGATTATGACTTTGATATGCGGAAACAACAAAGAATCACGCCACATCAGTGACAAAAACAACCAGAAAAACACAAATAAACCGTTGCAAAAACTCCAATTGAAAACGCCCAATTTCATATCAATTTTAAATTGATTTACTACAATTATCTCTTTCTGGAACAACAGATCATAATAACCATGAAATAATAACCATGAAAATTCAAATCGAAACTAAAGTATGAGATTTCAGATCTTAAATCCCTAAAATTAAAGAGTTTATGGGATAAAGGAAGTGAAAAGAAGAAGAAAAGAACCTCTCTTGGCCAAGAGTATCCCAAATCGATGATCTTGTCAACGACGTGGATGGTGCGAGTAGCAAATTCAACTTCGACAGTGGATTTGGATTTGAGACTGGTCGATGGGTGGAAGAGCTGAGTGTAGAATATAATTCAAGTATAACGTGTTCTTGTAAATATTTTGTTTGTTAACTCTCTTTTTGTTATTTATTTTTTTTGGACAAAATATTTTTATTTTTTCTGCCCATTTATGTAAAAAACCCTAATTATTTATTAGAATATTAACCTAAAAATTAAAAATATTAAAATACAAAACTTCAAAGAAATAACGATTGCATCCTTCTTTATAACCGATTATTTCTTTCAAAGTTAAAACGTTTTGGTCTAAGATTAAATTAAATAAAATTATATGTAAATAAATTTTTTTAATATGTATTCGTTGGATCTTTTCATATAATTTGGCGATTTTAATTACAATTCGATTCTTATTCGTCAATGTAAAAGATGTGCAAAAGTAGTTGTTGTCGTTTATATATATATATATAGCTGCATTATTTGATTTTTTTTTTGGTTTAAACTTTATAGCAATGCCTAGAAATTCATAATATTTTTAATAATTAATTGATGCGATTGGAAGTAGTCTTTTTCAAATAAATATAATGTCATTTCAATTGACCCATAAAAATTGTGAGACCCACCTATATTATTCAGTTAACTAAATAGGTTGTGTAGGTTGAAGAAAAATAAGGTTTAAATTCTATTATATACATTTGTTAGAAGGAGTGAGGAGCTTAATTGTTATTAAGCCCTGAACAAGATTATCTGCATGAAGATACTTGTAAATATTGCCAAAAAAAATGTTATTAATATCGGATTGAGCATCATACCGGCAAAGCCAATGTATGCGGTATAACAAGTATTATCGATATGATTGGTGGTTTTATCGGTTTTTTATTTTTTAAAGAATATATATTATTTATGATTTTTGATGACTATTGCAACGCTTTCTAAGTCTTTTGCAACGCTTCCACATGTTGCCATAGGAATTTTGGAAAAAATATATATATTATTTAGAATTTTTTTTGCTATTATAACGCTTTTCTGGGTCTTTAATAATGCTTTTCTGGGTCTTTAATAACGCTTTTCTAAGTCTTTAGCAACGCTTTTACTTGTTGCCAGAAGAATTTTGAAAAAATTGGGTTTAACAGGTACGCCGGTTTACCAATTTTTCCCAATTCACCCGATTTTCTCGTATTTTTTTTACTAAAATTGGTTTTTAATTATATCGTATTATAGCTATGGTCGATTTGTGGTAAAATTGGTCGAATTGACCGATGCGGTACGGTTTGATAACATTGATACCAGCTTGAAACATATATTCATAAATCACGATTAATTGATGATTGGTAAATTAATCATGCATACACAATAATTCAAAACAACCATCTTTCTTTCAGTTGATTAAAAACATTATTTCAATGTAACCACATTATTTTCAAGCTCATTTATCCTCTATTATACCATCCAAATAATTGTTCGGAAAAAAAAACTTAATTTGGAGATATAAATTTAATTCATTTGGGTTATTGAAGCCTTTAAACTTTAAATCTTTGTGGAGCCATTAAATTATATAAGCTTATGCTTCAAAATTAAGTTTTTATTTTTGCTTGTGTAGTGATCCCAAATGAATGGTGTTGCTTTAGATGTCTCCAAAAATCTATATATTTCTGAAATATTTCCGCAAATGGTGTCGTCACCCAGCATCTTGAAACCTATGAAGCACGGAAACTCCAGTGACATGCCGTTTCGGCGATCCGAAATGTTTTAGAAACAGAATCTCTCGGAAACCCCTACGAAACGTTTTCAGACACCTTCCACAATTAAAGAAAGTTGGAAACTCATTTCTTCGTATTCCGGAAACCTTTTCCTAGAAACTTCTTCAACTTTTATGACTTAATTTTGGTTCAAACTAAAACTAAACTCCATGTGCATTTATGGTGTAAGTCTCTAAATATACCGAATTAAAATTTTTTAAATACTAGATGACCTTAATGAAATGAATATGATATAATAGGTGTCTATTTATAAATATTTACGATAAAATTATTTTATTACTAATAAATATATTTTAAGTGTAGAGTATTTTAGTGTTTCATTATTTTAAAAACGATTTAATTATATTTATGGAAATTTTATATTTTTTATATTTATACGATACCCCTATATTTTTTATTATTTACACGTTTTCCCATAATTTTCAAACTTATTTTTTTTTAGAAATGATGTTTTCCGGTTTCCGTTTCCGTTTCCGTTTATGTGCTACATAGGTTGGAACAAAAAATCGATTACATCGTTCCACGGGTGGCATAACTCCAGTTTATTTCTTATATTGGAAATTTTAATTAGAACATATTGTGATTAATGTGTTTTAATTAAATCTCACTTAAAATAAGAACTACTGTTGCAATGTAATTATTAAATTATTTTAAAGATTTGTGTGTCTCGTGAGTTAAATACCCTTTTCTCCTAGAGGCCGCAGGTTTGGTTCGATTATCCCTTAAAGGGGTCTTCGACAAGGGGATCCTATCTCCCGGTACCTTTTCATCCTTGGTGCCCAAGGTCTTTCAGCTGCTTTATCTAATCTTGAGAGAGAGATGGTTGTATTCGTGGTTGTGAGGTTGTTCGAAACGCTCCACCCATCTCTCATCTCTTTTTTGCAGATGATAGCTTGCTTTTTTTTGTTCGAATCTGAATGAATGTCGTCGGATTAAGGAATGTTTGGCCTCTTATGAGAAAGCATCGGGACAGATGATTAATTTCCATAAATCATCTATTTCTTTTAGTGAGAATCTTGATTTGGCGTATAAACAAATGCTTTGTGACTTTTTTAATGTTGCTATGACCTCTTCCTCGGCTATGTACCTGGGCATGCCCATGATAGTTTGTAGAAGCAAGATAGCATCATTTGGGTATATTAGAGATAGAATCTGGAAATGAATTAATTCTTGGAGATCCAAGTTCGAGAGCACTGGAAATTATTCGGTAAAGTCAGCGTATCGAGAAATCTCTAATGACTATGCTACCTCCCCTACTGATATCTCTTTCGATTGGAATCTGTTATGGAAAATGAAAATTCTTCCAAAGGTTCGGGTTTTTATCTAGCGGTTGATTACAAATGCTATCCCTGTTTGTTGTAATTTAATTCAGAGACACGTTATTGATAATGCCCGCTGTCCTACTTGCTTTCTCGGTGCTGAAACCGTAGAACATGCCTTTCTCCTCTGTCCATATGCTAGGCGTGTTTGGTGTGCTTTTGATGATGGCATTACGTTCCAACCTGATGTGTCTGTTGTAGTCCTTCTAAATTTTTGGTTTCGTAACAAAAGTATATCATTTGTTCAGCAGGTATGTTGCTTGTTATGGTCTATCTGGTGTGCTCGAAACAAGAGACTTTGGCAGAATATTTATACACAACCCCAGGCCACAACGCGTTTGGCTGCTGCTTTGGCAATCTCAGTAGAGGACGCCCAAAGTACAGCCCACCCGCCAGCTTCTGATGTATTAACCCAGCAACATAATGCAAAGATTGGATGCATGGGTTGGGAAGCACCACATGAACCATTTTTAAAGTGCAACTGTGATGCAGCTAGCTTTAATAATTGTGAATCTACTACATATGGTGTTATTGTTTGTAACTCGGGTGGGTCATTTCATCGGTGCCAAAGCACGACATTTCTCTACACACATATCTATTCTAGACGAGGAAGCTTTATCGGCGCGTGAAGCATTGTTTTGGTTGAAAAACTTGGGTTATACCCACATAATGATAGAAACCGATAACAAAGTGCTTTTTGAACTTCTTATTTGCCTTGATTTTGATTTTTCCTATATTACATCTATTATTCATGATTGTAAAAATATTGCTAGCTACTTTACTTCTTGTATCTTTAGTTGGGTTCGTCGTGAATATAACATTATTGCCCATACGATAGCTAGAGCTGCGTCTTTAGATGAGGTAACAGGAACATGATTTGATCTCCCGCCCAATTATGTTAGGCATCACTTATAATTTTAATTCAATCATTTTCAAAAAAAATAAAAAATTTTGCATGTAAGATTTGTAAATCAAAGATACAATAATAGAAAAATATTTTTTCTCGGAGTTTTACTTTTAACTATATTCAGATCCGACTCGGGTCACGCACCCAGTTCTGGTGGGTGAGTCTCCCAATAAAATTTTTTTACATTCACTATAACTCGAACTCAAAACCTTGCTTAAGCGATATCAAGCCGCTTACTATCTCTATCATATTAAAATAATAGCTTCTCTTCCCTTTCTTTCTTCTCGCTCTATACCCAAATGCGTAAAAGACTTTATCTTTCTACAGGCGCAGAATTTTCAGAATCAACCCTTCTGTCTGTTCCTTGCGCGTTCCTGCATATTATGATTACTCTCAAGAGATCTAATTTTCTGGTATTTAACTCTCATTAAATTAACTCTTAAGTACATTCCCACATTCTATCTTTTTTCAATTAACACGACTTCAGTTTACAAATTCCACTTTCAGAAACTAATCAAGTTCCCACTTGTGTTTATTTTTTTCTATCACTTTGTCCACGTGTTGAGTCTACTATAACTTCCCATTGGCACCACATTATTGAAAATAAGTTAATTAGTTGGCTATAAAGGGTGGTCTACCTTCTGCTATTGCCTTCACCAATTACAAACGGTCTGTGTGTGTCTGTGTTATGCAGAGAGATATTTTGAGTAGAAAAGAGAGGAAGTTTTGGGGTTTAATGGAGAGTACAATGATGAACGGTGGTGATAAGAAGTTTTTTACTGTTGGTGGTGGTGCTGAGGATGTGTACGGTGAGGATTGTGCCACCGAGGATCATCTTATCACCCCCTGGACTGTCTCTGTTGCTAGGTCAGTAAACTATTCCATAACTGTACTTGAATTATAACTTCAAGCTTCTGTATTTTATTTTATTTATCCTTTTCTGTCTTATTATATTTGTGGATTGGGTTGTTTGTTTTTCTCTAAAGTTATGATCTTTTTACTTTTTTAGTTGTTCCTTATTTTGTTCAATTTGATTTGAATCATGGTCTCATTGAGGCCTATTTTCAGGCCTCAATTTTGTTCTGAAATCAAAATCATCTCACACATTTGTTGTACTTTATGGGATTACATTAAAAGCTTCAATTGTTGTTTGCGGACAAATAGATCAGGATTATGTGGTGTTAGTTGCTTGATGGTAGTAAGTTAGTCCCTAAAATTTGCATAATTGAAGTTCTTTTCAATTTTTATTCATAAAAAAAAAGAGAATTCTTTTCAATTTTTGAATTTGATAGAATGAATTTTGCCTGCAGTGGTTATACTTTGATGAGAGATCCACACCACAACAAAGGGCTTGCTTTCACCGAGAACGAAAGGGATGCTCATTACTTACGAGGCCTTCTGCCTCCCGCAATTTCAACTCAAGAACTCCAAGTTAGTTCCAATGACTTCAAATTCATGTATTTACATTTACTATTTCGATATTCATCGCCGTTGCTTACTTTTGTACTGCCTTTGGTTATCAGGAGAAAAAATTGATGCACAATCTTCGCCAATACCAAGTTCCATTGCAGCGATACGTTGCCATGATGGATCTTCAGAAGAGAAACGAAAGGCTGTTTTATAAACTTTTGATTGATAATGTTGAGGAGTTGCTACCAGTTGTTTACACTCCTACAGTCGGCGAAGCTTGCCAAAAATACGGGAGCATATTCAGACGGCCTCAGGGCCTTTACATTAGCATGAAAGAGAAGTGAGGACATTATTGTAACTTCCACATTTTGCATTTTAACCTGTCTAGTAACTGAGAAGATGCTGATTATCGCGGTTTTACAGGGGCAAGATTCGTGAAGTACTGAAGAATTGGCCTGACAGAAATATTCAGGTTATTGTTGTAACTGACGGTGAGCGCATTTTGGGCCTAGGAGACCTTGGCTGCCAGGTAAAAAAATTCCAAACCCTTTTGCTACTTTATTGTTCGGTTTTTTGTGTTATCTTGTAATTGTGGCATGTATTTCAGGGAATGGGAATTCCTGTAGGAAAGTTGTCTTTGTATACTGCACTAGGCGGAATTCGCCCCTCAGCTGTAAGCTTCATAAAACTGTCTATACTATATAAAGAGAACTTGTTTTCGAGTTACTGAGATGTTTGTGTTTTTTTCCAATGCTATCAGTGTTTGCCTGTAACAATTGATGTCGGGACAAATAACGAGAAGCTGTTGAATGATGAGTTCTACATTGGTCTTAGACAGAGGAGGGCAACTGGACAGGTTTGCTTATATTACGATTTTGTCATGTTTTTGTGTAATCCACGTATTTCTTACTAGTTTGTTATGTTTATTAGGAATATTCGGAACTTCTCGAGGAGTTCATGACAGCTGTTAAGCAGAACTACGGAGAGAAAGTGCTTATTCAGGTAAGCTCTTATAAAAATACAATCCCATTCACAAATTTATGACTTTTATCTCTTCTAAGTAACGAAAATGTTTGTATTTCAGTTCGAAGATTTTGCGAATCACAATGCCTTTGACCTTCTAGAAAAGTACAGCTCGTCTCATCTTGTTTTCAATGATGATATACAGGTAAAAATGTGTGGCTGATTGTTTTTGTTAAGAATCGTTTTATGTCGATGGACTTTTTTTTATTGCGAATTTTCTCGAATACTGCAGGGTACAGCATCTGTGGTGCTAGCTGGACTTCTTTCTGCCTTGAAATTAGTTGGTGGAACCTTGGCCGATCATAAATTCTTATTCCTTGGTGCTGGAGAGGTAAGACTAAAAAACAGATCAATTTAGATTCCTCATATGATGATATTGTACTGATTTTTGGCTCGGGAATTGCAGGCTGGAACTGGGATAGCTGACCTTATTGCTCTCGAGATATCGAAACAGGTAATTTGATACTATTGGCATCTATTCAATGTCTTTTGGTTCACTACCTTCAGTCGATATTAATGATTAAGGCCTCAATTCATTCAGACCAAAGCTCCAGTGGAAGAAACTCGAAAGAAGATATGGCTTGTGGACTCAAAGGTACTATAAATGCTTTCGGAAGTTCTTGACATGTTACGGTTTGGGATTGTTTCCATATATTGACAGGTGATCAATGTTTGTTTGTTACAGGGATTGATCGTTAAGTCTCGTTTGGAGTCACTTCAACACTTCAAGAAGCCTTGGGCTCACGAGCGTGAACCCGTCAAGGCACTTTTGGATGCTGTTATGGTGTGAAAACTAAAACTGTCTTATTACAGCAAACCGGGTATTTGGAATACCCTGCTCCCCAATTTACAATTCGTGAGACAATGTCATCTACAGCGAGCAGGATACTACAAATACCGTCTCCTTGTTAAATTTCCCCTAACCTTACCTTGTGACTCTCAATTTCGCAGACGATCAAGCCAACGGTACTTATTGGAACTTCCGGGGTTGGAAGCACATTCACGAAGGAGGTTGTCGAGGCAATGGCATCCTTCAACGAGGTACAGTTCCTCTGCCTACTGAATTATGTAAACACGAAATAGAATCGGACTGTCATTTGACTTACATTTTCATTGTCTTGCAGAAACCGCTAATTCTGGCTCTCTCGAACCCAACTTCGCAATCCGAGTGTACGGCTGAAGAAGCTTACACGTGGAGTGAGGGTCGTGCTATTTACGCCAGTGGAAGTCCATTCGAACCTGTTGAATACAACGGGAAAGTTTTCGTGCCTGGCCAGGTAATACAGTTACCTTTACCGAAACAGATTTCCCCGGTTTTTCACTTTATAAATGGCTTACTCTGACATTAACATTTTGTTTTTCAGTCAAACAATGCTTACATATTCCCTGGATTCGGTTTGGGTTTGATCATGTCAGGCGCAATCCGAGTGCATGATGACATGCTTTTGGCAGCATGTGAGTAAACAACCTTAATGACATGTTTGGTTTGTGAAATATAATAGAAGTAGATGACATGTTTAGAATAACTATTACACATTTGACGGGAATACAAATCCTTTCTAATATCTATTCCAACAAACATATCATTCATTTCTATCATATTTAACCCTTTTCCATTTGTTTCTATTCTATATCATGAAATAGTCATTCTGTAAACTGTCGCCTAACATTCTACACTACGGAAATCAATGCATAGTCTTCATTAATAAAAAAAATTACTACATTGTTCCGCATTTTAACTAACTAGTTGTGTTTCTTGTCCGTACGACAGCGGAAGCTTTGGCTGCTCAAGTAAAACCGGAAAACTTCAAGAAGGGACTAATTTACCCCCCATTTTCGAACATCCGAAAGATATCAGCCCACATTGCTGCTAATGTTGCTGCTAAGGCTTATGAACTTGGTAAATTTCTTCTTCGATCATTACTTGCTTCTTTTATAAATGCTATAAAATAATGTGGATGGTAAATTAATTTTTATTGAATAGGTCTGGCATCTCGCCTTCCACGTCCTAAGGATCTTGTGAAGTTTGCAGAAAGTTGCATGTACAGCCCAGTTTACGGGAGCTATCGCTAAATTTTGATCTATATTTTTTTGCTATTCATTTTTGTAATTCTGTTTTCGTTATTTTGTTTTAAATAATGTAACATTTAGTTCATAACCCAGCCCTCTACTAATATAAGTACAACAATGTTTTATATCTGGGATTCATAATATAGCTTGTAATTTTCCCTACATTTATTTCTTATACTTCAATGTTAATATATTATTGGTCTTATAAAAAAAACCTGATTCACATAAAATAATGGATAATTATAATATAAAAAAGTTATTTAACACAAAAGTCTTATGATTCACCGACTCTATAAACTATAATAAGATTAATGCACTTTTTATTATTATTACGTACTATTATTATTAAATACATAGATGAATACTTTTAAATTTAAAAATAAATTAATATGAGAGGGATGAATTTGTTCATTCATTATTTTCACTGTTTTAAAAAACCCTGCTAAACTCCGTCTATATAAACATAAATAATTTACAAACTAATAAAAACATGACAAAATATTTACATGAATACGGTATGGTATTTATCCGGTAAATATCTAGCATTCGTCTAATAATTGTCTAGTAGTTATCTAGTAAATATTGTTACAAAATCGTCATATATTTTATATATGTTTGGTGTCATTAGATCCATAAAAAACTGTCAAAATTAAGACATTAGACGAATAACTAGATTTCTAATAGTGATCTAGTAGATAAATACTAGATGTCATATGTTATGTAAATAGTGTTATGAAATTGTCATATATCTTATATATGTTAGGTGTCATTAGATCCATAAAAAACTATCAAAATTAAAACATACTAGACAAAATACTAGATGTCATATGTTATGTATGTGTTAAAAATTTATTTAAAGTTATGATTTACTAGATAACTACTAAACGATTACTAGATGATTACTAGATATTTACCAGATAAATACTACATTATATTCATATAAATATTTTTCCCTGTTTTTTAAACTACCAAATTATTTTATTTTTTCAGGGATTTTTGTAATAATCCCTTTAAGTTTGCCTTCATTTACAAAAAAAAAAAGAAAAAACAAACAAAAAAATCTTGATAAAGGGTATTTTTCATTGTGATTTTTAGTTTATAGTTTAAAATAAGAAGTTAATAAAACAAGAAGTTAAATGTTTCTCATGGCTAATTCATAGGCAGCTTGTTAACAATTCAAGTGTTGGTTTGAATGTCTTATAAATTATAGATTCTAGAAACTATCAAATAACTAAAAATAATGTAAAGAGCATAGACTTTTTGGTATTTAAATTTAAATGAGGTTATATTAGTCTTTTATTTGGTCAACTTTAAATGTAAAATTAAAACAAGAAAGACTACAAATAACTATTAATTTATGAGTTAATTAATTTGCCAAAAAAATCAGGTTTATAGCCATTGATGAAAACGGAAGAGGGGAGATGAATGATGTAGCAGAGAGACGATGGATGATGAGGAGTTTTACAGGAACAAAAAGTCCAAAACATTAATTAAAATGAGTGAGTTGGAACGGGGTGAAATACACACTATTAGATTACTAGTAAGTTAGAAGAGAACAATATTTAAATTTCACTAAAATACACTTGTTGGAAGGGATGAGGAGCCTTAACTGTTACCTATGATGTACAGACACTCCAAAATATGGAGTGCCCGCGTGGCGGACACGTGTCTGACACGGACACGCCTCGGACACGTGTTCGATACTCCATTTTTCAAATGGACATACCACGTCAGATTTGCTTTTACGGACACGCCGTGAACACTCCACGGACACTTCAAGGACACCGGACGACCTCGTTTTATGTCTAAAAAACCCTAATTAGAACGTAATAAGCAGCAACATAAGAGTAAAGAAATAGGTTTAATTAAGCTAAATAAAGACATACGTATGCCGTACTCGTCATTCGGCAACAATATCATCGTTTTTTCTTCCCTTCGATCCATTGTTGCATCTCAAATTCAATTTGGCGAAATTAATTGAGGAAGGGAAGAAGATGATTAATAGATGCTGTCAAATGTCGTAAGTAAAGAAGTGACTGTTGTAGAAGATGAAGAAATTAGAGTTATTTTAATAAGTTTGGACCTTTATAATGGGCTTATACTATTAGAGAATATTAAAAACTAATATACATTTTCTTTATTAATATTAAAATCACATATTTTAAGTTAGTAAAGTTATTTTGGATTTGTTTTTTTAGTTGTTTTGTAATTATCAAATGATTAAGAATGGTATTAGTTTTATTATATATAAATATTTATGTTTAAAATTTTTTATAATTATCGTGTTCCAGTCGTATCCAAATGTGTATTTTTTCAAAAATATCGTGTCCCTGTGTCCGTGTCCGTGTCGTGCCGGACACTCGAGACGTGTCCGTGCAACCTAGACTGTTATCAAACTTCGAACAAGATTTTATCAATAAAGATACTTGTAAATATTAAAAAAATAAAATAATGGTGGAGATCTTAGAGTGTTAAAGGGTGTTAATTAAGGTGCCTTTCTTGTGGACTACAATTCAGACCATTTTAGTTAATTTCAATTCAATGCACTGCTGTTTAGTTATGCGTGTTTATAAATTTATACTAAAATAAGTCCAGTTAAGTCAATTAAATCAGTCCAATCTAATTTAATTCCATTCAGTTCAGTTGAGCTCTCAAAAGTTGAAAAGAACATGACCTAAGTAGTTGTTAATATAGCATTACATAAATGGATATGTTATTTGAAGTAAGCCCCGAATAAGATTATTTCAATGAACATACTTATAAATATTAAAAAAAGATAATGGTGGAGATATTAGGCTTTGTTCTTTTCAACTGATAAGTAGGTATACTGAACTGAACTGAACTGATTGGTACTGAACTAAACTGAATGGTACTGAACTAAACTATACTGTACTGAAACTGAACTAAATGATACAGAAATTGAAAATACTGAAACTAAACAATACTTAAACTGAATTATAATTAATAATATAAATAATATTTTAAAAAATTCAAATACATAATAATTAATAACACTTTAAATAATATTATACATTCTAATAAAATTTATTAATTATTACATATAATAATAATTAAATATATAATTATAAATTATTATTATTATTATTTATTATAATTATTATTATGAATATTACCTTATTATTTTAATTATTATCAATATTTATAAAAGTAACTTATTTATTTATTTTTCTTACAAAATTATTTATCGTAGAAATAATAATTAATAATTTTAAAAATATTATTATTAGTTTCTTTTTCTTTATTGTTATTTATGATTACTGATATTAATTAATAATATTTATATAATACATAAATAGAAATAAACTAAAATTGAAACTGAAATGATTTTATCGTTAATTTTTATTATTTTTTAATATTTATAAATAATAATATATATTAATAATATTGATATAATGCATAAACTGAAATTTAATATTGAATTCTAAATGTTGAATGTTAGATACTGAATACTAAAACTATATACTAAATATTACTGAAATTAAATTAAATTAAATAATATTAAATTAAATTAATTAATATTAAATTAAATTGAAATAAATAAAAAATAAGTTGAAAAGTACGGACCGTGTTAAAAGGTGATTTTAACCAAAGAAATCTCCCTTATCTCTCTCGGAAAAGATAAAAGTGGCTGCCCGGAGGCGACGATAATGGGGCAGGCAATGCTTTCTCACCTTCTCCTTCCTACTCGTGTCATCGCTTCTTTGTACTATTTCTCAGCTCTTAACTCTTCAATAGTCTATTACGTTTTCGACATAATTTACATTCTTGTGTGGTCTCAAGCAGGTCGCTCAATGGATTTCGAAACAAATATGTTCCAGTTACGGCCTCAAGTCGATTAAATGCAAGTTACCGAGATGGTTTCCGATGCCACTGCAGCGTCTCCCTTCCGCAACCCGCTGCTGTGGAGACTTCTTCAAGTTCTGTAAAGTAATTCACGCTATTTGATAATGTCTACGATCTTTACTTGTTAATTAGTAGTTGGATTGAAGACTAATATTATTCTGGTTTGATAACAATATTTTTTATGGTTATAATTGAGAATGACAATGGAACTTTTGTGCCGTAAATTGAAATTGTAGAATTCGTTGCATTCCAATTCTGATTCATTGGATGATTTGTTTCACAGGAAGAGGATTGTGTCTGGAGTCCAGCCTACGGGATCTATTCACCTCGGGAATTATCTTGGTGCAATAAAAAATTGGACAGACCTTCAGGTTCTCTATTTCAGAAAGCGTTATTGTTGAAACTATTTTTTGTTCTATTTTAACTCTGCCGTTAATTATTGTCATTAGTACCAGTTTTGTTCTTTTTTTTTCTAATTAATGGATCTTCAAAACAAATAGCAGTTTTTCGTAATTGTTGCTTCTTTAAGTAATTTGTTGATGTTGTGCTACTTTTCAAGTTTTTGCAGAATACATATGAGACTCTTTTCTTCATTGTCGACCTCCATGCGGTACCTCTAATACCATCAATACTTTCATGATTATTTCTTGTATTGGTGTTCGAATTTGTTTGAGCTTTAAGAGGGTCATGAATTAATTGGTCCATATTGCTTTGACTTCATAAGGTCCTAATCCTGAAATTTTGATTCATTCCTCAACATTACAGTTTGCAATGTGTGAACTTGCACTTCTTCATATGTTTGGAAGAGTGGTAGTGACATGTTTTGTCTTAATTATAAATATATGGAATGTTTGAGTATGTGACTACAGTTACATTTATCTGTCTTAGACATGGAACTATGTGGTGTACAAAGGTATATCTTGTTTAGAAGGCATTGAAGATATGGTATAAATCAATAAATCAATCAAGCTTTAAATCCCACTCTAGATGGGGTCGGCTAATAGTGAAGATATGGTATGGGGAAATAAATTAGAAAGTGGGTGAAGAATGAATTTTGCAGCCTGTAATTCAACGTACGATGTGGAAAATGAAATAATGAATGCACCCTGTTTTCCAAGGTAGTAAGGTTTACATATTTATTTGACAAATTGGTAGTCTAATGTTACCTACCGCAGACTTGGATCACCGGGTGCCTTGAACCTTGTACAAGTTGTTGATTTGCTGTTTAATTTATAATGGAACTCTAGTCAAATTCTACACAAATATGCTTCTTGTTGAAAGGGATCAAGCATTGGTCATCAGTGTGATGAAATTCTATCCTTGTTAATGCTGTAGGTGCATATTTCTTCCCAATAAAACAACATTCAACCTCAGATGTGAACTAGTTCGTGTTTTCAACTAAGTGATAAACTGAGAATTTCTGCTGTCAAACTGAATTGCATGCCTCTTCCAATATAACTGTAACAATCATTTGTTTGGCAGTCTCAACTGAAATTTTCAGTCACACAATTATATAGATATTAGGTATGAAACCTGGCATGTCTATAATCTTGTTAGGTGACTTAGGTGTAAGACAAGTGTAGAAGTCAATAGTCTTGTGGACATAGTTGACAGTCTTTTGATTGAAAGTTGACGAGTATCTTGTATGAAGGGAGTGGGGTCTGATGCAAGTTTCAGATATATCAATCATTTCGAGAAAAAGAATAATAAAAGAAAGATGGAGAGTGTAATTTTTTGTATTTGTGCCACTGTACTGATTATCTCATCTGCCGCATATTTCTTGATGACTCACAGATCACATTGCCATATGATACACAACAGTTATCTAAGGCTACAAGGAATACGGCAGCAATTTATTTGGCATGTGGTGTTGACACTTCCAAGGTTATGCGACACTTCTCCTTGGTGCTATTGCTGCTTAGTATTAAACATCTATATGAGGATTGCTTTTATTTAAATTTTAGCTCTGAATACTATATCCAGGCTTCAGTATTTGTGCAGTCCCATGTACGAGCTCATGTGGAACTGATGTGGCTTTTAAGCTGTGTCACACCAATTGGTTGGCTGAACAAAATGATTCAGTTCAAAGAGAAATCCCGCAAGACAGTAAGTCAATATTTATTTGACGTTCTGTTTATCAACTACTAGGTATTGATGAACGCTTGGCTTTTGATAGAGCTTCATGGCGTCAGAAGATCCATATAGCCGACCCCACCTAGCTTGGGAATTAAGGCTTAGTTGGTTGGTTGTCTGCTTTTCAACTACTAAAGTCTGTTTTCAAAATATATACACTTAGACATTATGACTTGTCAATTGTCTCTCACTCTCTCTTACTAATGATTAATATGCATGAATATTTGGTTAATGCTGCACTTACTTCTCAACAATTCAGCTTCCTACATTATGTCTCACGACTGCAGGGGGATGAAAATGTTGGAGTTGGTCTTTTGACGTATCCTGTCCTGATGGCTTCTGATATTCTTCTGTATCAGGTAGTTCTTAAATTCTCTTTTCTTAGAGCTATTTAAATGTGTATATGTCTGTATATGTACTATTGTACTATGTGTACAAATGAGGATTGGGAGGGCAACATGATGGGGTAAGGCTTCACTTAGTATGACTTCACTATTTATTGTAAGTGATATTTTTGGCTCCCTTGTTAAGCATTTATAAGGCTACCTTAAATATTGATGCTTACCATTTTTAACATGTTAGCGATTATATCATAATTTAAGCAAATGCTAAAAGTAGCTTTCCCTTTGTTTATGTTTCCAGACTCATGACCACCATGATCTCTTTGTAACATGTTTAGTTGTACCAAACAGCCAATTAAATCTCATCGTATGAAAATTCTCTTCTGCTTCTCTTGCATGGTTATATCATCCTGAAAGTTACACTCAGTTTCTGTCTATTTTCTAGTTGTGTTAATGAATGACAATAAATTAGTAATCAAATCGGCACAGTCCTTACAATATGCAGCATGCCTCTGTAGTCTGACTTTGTCCCAGTTGGTGAGGATCAAAAGCAACATCTAGAATTGACTCGTGAGCTGGCTGAGCGCATTAATTATTTATATGGGGGAAGAAAGTGGAAAAAATTAGGAGGGTAAGAAACTATCCATCTTCATTTAATGGCATGATATTCGTTTCATTGAAAACTTTTGTTGTCATAATATGTTCAGCTTTTGGCTGTTTCATTGACATTTATGTAATTTGGCTGCAGACGAGGAGGAGCAATCTTTAAGGTAGATTCTTCTTGATGTTTGGTTGACAATTTTTGGATGGTATGATAAATTAACTAGTGATGGAAGTAATAGTGGCTTGATGTTTTTCCTGTTGTAGGTACCTGAGCCTCTAGTACCACCAGCTGGAGCCCGAGTGATGTCTCTCACTGATGGTCTTGCTAAGGTGATCAGAATAATTATTTATAGTATACTATCGGCCCGTTTTGTGATCTTTGGTTTGCTAACTCAAATGTTGACATTATTGATCATAGAATGTAATCTTTTGAGATCTAATCTTATATAGATGTCCAAGTCTGCACCTTCTGACCAATCTCGTATCAACCTTCTCGACCCAAAGGATGTGAGTTTTCATCATTTCCCTTTATATGTATTTTGTGAATAATCATTAAGTATAAAAGGTAGAAGTTAGAACAAATGTATGCAATATGAATACCGGTTCATGAGAAGTTAAAGCAAGTGTGGTTTGTTTCTCTGGTTGGGTAGAAACTCTTTCTTTATCTTACTGAAGTCAATGGTCAAGTTTATAATTTAGTCAGCCTATTTGTTGTAGACTTGTAGTTATCGTTGATGCAAATTTCAAAGTATGACACCGTTTTGAGTCAGTTCGGTCTGCTGGACTTGTTGAGATGTTTAATATTAAAGAAGACATAATGTTTTTAATTTCTTGGAGTTCAGAAGTCTATTTGGAGATCTTAATTTGGTGCAATGACGGCATAGATAAAAATTAGTGAATAATGGCACATCTATTAGAACTATAGGTAGCATTTAACCCCCAATATTTGTTTTTCATTGAATAACTTGTTGCTCATTTTCCATAAAATTTGCAAAAAAATTATCTGTTTACCTTGGATATGGATAGTAGGCTGCAGTTATGGTTTTGTCCATTTGCTTGTTCTTTTGATTTCGCTACTCAGGTTATACGCTCATTATAATTAAGTTTTTCTTTTGCTCATAAGTCATCAATGTAATATATACAATGCAACTTTGCAGTTTCCTTCATTCCCATCCTTAATTTGATAGAGGTTTTTTTGTCTTGTAGGTGATAGTAAACAAAATAAAGAGATGCAAAACTGATTCATTTTCAGGGTTAAGTCTTAATCTTCACGCAAATTGAATGAATTGGTCCTCATTTCATTTGGTAACAATAATTCTGATACATAGTATCTTACAATTGTCTTGGTGCCGTGCATTTCTTGTAATTCTTACAGCCTGGAATTTGATAACCCAGAAAGACCTGAATGCAATAATCTTCTTTCAGTCTATCAACTTATTTCAGGGAAAACAAAAGAGGTTTGGGAGCTTGATTTTGGTGCCATTTTAACTGCTTTGGGATGCCCCATTATAATTTCTGGTAATGAATTTGCCGATGCAGGAAGTTGTCCAAGAATGCCAAGATATGAACTGGGGAGCGTTCAAACCTCTTTTAACAGATGCCTTGATTGATCATTTGCATCCCATCCAGGTTTCTACCTCTGTAGCTCTCTTTTCACTTAGAGACATGATGTTTAGTTGCTATTTTTAAACATATTCTATTTTCTTCTTTGGGCTCTTGATAAGCTATCTTTGTTTAACTGCTGTTTTACTTGTGTTTGTGTTGGTGTGATACATTTATGACTTGCAGTCTTACAAACTCGATGTCTTCCTTTTTTCCAATAAGCTGCGATATTCCATAATTGTAAGGAGTCTTCATGAAGCTAGAATTCATGAACTTGAACTTTCCGAGTTCTATTGCTCTGCTAAATGGGACGAGAGAACTATCACATCAATAAGAATAGTTTCCTGATTTGTGAACCTATGTATTTGTAAAAGATGATAAATATGCTTGATTTGCTTCATTGCTAAATAGGTGTCTTTTCATTATTTTGCTTTAGGTTCGCTATGAGGAAATAATATCTGATTCATTGTATTTGGATGGAGTGTTAGAGGATGGTGCAACTAAAGCCTCAGAAATAGCAGATGCCACTCTGAATAATGTATACCAGGCGATGGGCTTCTTGCGGAGATGAATAACTTAATTTGTTAGAAGTGCCCCCAAATTTGTGTGACAGTGTGATGCAGCTATCTCTACTAGTCTACGTCCATATGGACACATGGCTATTTATTCTTCATTGATTCTTTTCGCTGGTGGCATCATTATATGTTTTTTAGACTACACTTACTAAACAGTTGTTGCATTGACAATATTAAATTTATTATTGACATTGCTTATTCAAAACTGAGCTGATTGACAGTGAAAAATTAGATTCAGAATGTGATGCTTGATACCTTTAATCTTGAGACTTTCTTTTATCTGAATTTGTTTTAACAATGGTATATATAGTTGTTCATATACTACAGGACATGAATCAAAAGAAAAGTGCATGATAATACTATAAATATGATACATGGAATTCTCGCAATGATCATTAGGCTATGTGTTGTATTTGTACTGGAGGCTGGAGCTGGATTTTTTTTATTACTCTTTGGTATTAGTTTTATTTTATCAACATGTATATGTACAACTAACAAACTTTCCTTCAAAATTGAATTCCCAGTTACAGTTATTGGAACTACACTGCAATACTTGGAAAATCTGATTGATTGAGCTCTGGTGTAGCAATCTCCAATCTTCGGATCTCAGCAATCTAGGCTTCATTTAGAGCTGTCCAAATTACAGGTACGATGATAAATCATACAAAATAACTACAAATATTGAAAGAAAACAACAAAGGAACTAATGTTCCATACCATCTTGAAGTAATGCCTTTTTCTCCATGGCTTTCGGACAAAACTTCAGTTCAGTGTTCTGAAATGTAACCACTGCAGAATCTCTCTGCTTTAAATATACAAAACAGTATGAATATATATGAAAATATAGGCAGATTAAAGAACATATAGAAGAATTATGGCAGTGGCAGTTAAAACACTTAAATGGGTTATTTTAGCTAAGTAATTTAGTTTTCAATCGTTAATTATTATTATTGCTTTCAGTATTTAATTAGTTTTAATTAAGTCTTTGAATTCCCTAAGAGCCATGTGGGCCAGTTAGTATTCAAACTAGTAACTGCTTCTTAGCACTTAGTAACTGCTACTACACATGATGTATGCTGTTATTGTGATCAGAAAAGCAATCAATGAAAAAAAATAACCAAGTTATCTCTCTTTGTTATTCTATTCATTCTAATTTCTCTCTAATTCTTTCCTATTCCTTCTCCTACCTCAACAATTCCTCTAATTTCTAGTTACGTAAGTTCTGCCAGTTTCCATACCTGACATTTGGTACCAGAGCCACCGATCTTCGGCCAGTGGTGATGGTTAAACAATCTGTTACTACTCGAAAGATGGATGCAGTTGAAGAGCAACTCTCATCCTTAACCGAAAGGATGAATCGCAGAGATGAAGCTAATGCTGAAAAATTTGAAAGGTTTGAAGCTAGCCTGCAACAACAAGAGAAGAAGTTGGATGGAGCAAGGAAGGAGTTGTATGATCTGAAGAAGAGCCATTGGGATACGGCTGAGGATCTCAGGCAGGAGATCAGAGAATCAACCAACCAGCTTACCCAACTTATGAAATCCTACTTTAACTTAAACCCAACCACCCCAAACTCCCAATACCAAGCAGAACATTCTAATACCTCAATTGTGTTTCAACCCCAACCTGCTAAGAGTTTGCTTGGCAGTTATCCTGGTCTTGGAGGAGGTAACGACCAGCAGAACCTAAAAACTCCCTATTTCAACAAACTATTAACGAAATGTGAACTGCCGGCTTTTAACGATGAGGAGGTGGAGAACTGGATTGGAAAATGCAATAAGTATTTCCAACTTTTCGAAGTTGTGGATGAGAAGGTGGAGTTGGCAGGGTTGTACATGAACGGGAGAGCGGAGAAGTGGTTCAGTAATTGGATCAAATACCATCCTGAGGTCACTTGGGAGAAGTTCGGAGAGGAGGTGTTGAAGAGGTTCAGAGAAGTGGATGTGCAGGAGGTTGTAGAGCAGCTTAGTAACCTGAAGCAGATTTCTATGGTAGTACAATATCAGGAAAATTTTGAGGAAGTGAAGCTGCGGATGGAGAGAGAGCATCCAGAGTTGCAGGAATCTTTTTATGTGAAGAGCTTCATCGCAGGCCTCAAACCTGAAATCAGATCCGTAGTCAGGATCCATGAACCCACGGAGTTGTACACTGCCATAGAGCAAGCTAGGCTACAAGAGCATCTAATGAAGGATCTCTTAGAAGCAGTGAAGCCTAAACCTGCCTTTAAAAATTCACCAATCCAAAAACCTTGGAATTCTACTAGCCAAAACACCAAACCAGCCACCCAAACACCAGCTAAACCTACCGAAATTAAACCCTATGTCAACCAAACACCCAATCCTACCAAAAGAATCCTTGGAGATTGCTGAAAATGCGGAGATAGGTATTTTCCAAGCCACCAATGCAAGAAGATCATGGCACTAACCATAGAAGGAGAGGAATTGGAGGAAGAAGTGCCCGTTGAATTGAATCCGGCAGAGATTGAGGAGGTAGAGGCAAGTGGGGGAGAAGAGGAGCAGCTGCAGTTGTCAATAAATGCTCTGGATGGAGGCTTAACTGACACTACAATGAAATTAAAAGGTACTATCAATAAGAAACCAATCATGATTCTGATAGATAGTGGTAGTACTCGTAGTTTCATTGATGTTAAGCTAGCTAAGGATGCTAAGTTACCTCTAGTCCCAATTAGACCCATTCCGGTGACGGTAGCTGATGGTAGGAAATTGACTGTCACACATAAATGCATTAATTGTGATTGGAGTATGCAGAATACAAAGTTCAATTTTACCTTGCGGGTTTGGGAGTTGGGCGATTATGACATAATTCTCGAGGTAGATTGGATGAGAACTTACACCCCAATTACTTTTGATTTTGCTGGGAACAAGTTGATTGTATGTAAGGAGGGAAAATCCGTTGAGTTAGTAGGGATGAAGGAAGAAATGGCCTTGCGGATGATATCCTTGAAGTCGATTAATAAGTTGATTACTAAGGGGTGGAAAGGGGTAACCTCTAGACTCTTAGTAATGGTCTCCAAGCCCGAGGGAGATTTAGTAGAAAATTTTTATCCATCAAACCCAAATACAGCCCCACTTGAACCTATCCAACACCTACTAAATCGATACAACCATCTATTCGACCCACCAACCAAATTACCCCCAAACAGACCCCAGGATCATGCTATTCCTCTGAAGCCAGGTCTGGAACCAATTAATATCAGGCCCTATAGGTACTCCTACCATCAGAAAAATGAGATTGAGCGGTTAGTGGAAGAAATGTTGAAGGAAGGAATCATTAGGCCAAGTCAAAGTCCCTATGCATCTCCGGTCTTATTAGTTAAAAAGAAAGATGGCTCATGGAGATTTTGTGTTGACTATAGAGAGTTGAATAAAGGAACAATTAAAGATAAGTTTCCTATTCCGCTAATACAAGAGTTACTCGATGAACTCAGCAGGGCTTCCATATTCTCTAAAATTGACCTTAGATCTGGTTATTACCAAATCCGAATGGTAGAAGCTGATGTTCACAAAATAGCTTTTAGGACCCATTCTGGACACTTTGAATTCCTAGTCATGCCTTTTGGCCTAACAAATGCTCTTGCTACCTTTCAAGCTCTAATGAACACACTTTTTAAGCCTTACCTAAGAAAATTTGTCCTAGTTTTCTTCGATGACATACTTATATTCAGTCCATCCTTGGAGCAACATTTACACCACTTGGAGACAGTATTTGAGGTGTTGAGTGGAAACCAGTTGTGTGCTAAGAAGTCAAAGTGTGAATTTAGGGTGCGTAAGATAGCTTATTTGGGCCATATCATTTCGGAGGAAGGAGTATCTACTGATCCAGCCAAGATATCGGCCATACTTAATTGGCCAATACCCAAAACTCTTAAGGGATTGCGGGGATTCCTAGGGTTAACTGGTTGCTATAGGCGTTTTGTGAGAGATTATGGTACTATAGCCAAACCTTTGACTGGAATGTTAAAGGAGGATCAATTCCAGTGGAGCCAGGCTGCTTTGGAGGCTTTTTACCAACTTAAAAACATGATGGCTAACACACCAGTTTTGGCGTTACCCAATTTTTCTAAACCATTTATATTGGAGTGTGATGCAAGTGGTAGTGGCATAGGGGCAGTGCTTATGCAGGACCACAGACCCATTTGTTATTTGTCTAAACCTTTGTGTCCACTTAATCAGAAACTATCTGCCTACGAAAGAGAGTTGTTGGCCATAACGCATGCTGTGTCAACTTGGAGACCGTATTTAGAAGCTTCCACCTTTATCATCAAAACCATTCATCAGAGTATCAAGTACCTTCTTGAGCAGAAATTGCACACTGCATTTCAGCATAAAGGGGTAGCTAAATTGCTGGGACTAGAATATACCATTCAATACAAAAAGGGCAGCGAGAACAGGGTGGCGGATGCATTGTCTAGACGGATGGAAGGGGCTGAAGGGCATCTCATGGCTATTTCCACTGTAGTGCCTACTTGGATAGCCGAAGTACAAGCATCTTATGAATCTGATGAGCATGCGATGAAGTTAGTACAAGAGTTGACTGTACAGCCAGGTGGAACTGGTCCTTACACTCTTGTTAAGGGACTGCTATATTACAAGAAGAGAATGTATGTGGGGCAGAGCAGCAATCTCCGGGGCAAAGTGGTCCAAGCCTGCCATGATTCTCCGTTGGGTGGGCACTCAGGCATCAGGGGCACCTTGGCGAGAGTTAAGCAGAATTTTTACTGGCCGAAAATGCAAGATTTTGTAATAGAATGGGTGAATAAGTGTGACACATGCCTTAGGTGCAAGCCGGAGCATTGTGCCAGTCCAAGATTGCTTCAGCCTTTACCTATTCCCGTCTCTGCCAACATCTTGGATTTTGTCGAAGGGCTGCCTAAGTCTAAGGGGTTTGACACGGTACTGGTGGTAGTAGATCGGTTCACTAAATATGCCCACTTTATTTATCTCACCCCTATTCTGCCAACACGGTGGCCAAGGCATTTTTGGACAATGTGTTTAAATTGCATGGCTTACCTCAAACCATCATCTCGGACAGAGACAAGATTTTTAAAGGCTTATTCTGGAAAGAACTAATGAAGATGTTGGGAACTCAGCTGCTCTTCAGTAGCTCTTACCATTCTCAAACCGATGGTCAAACTGAAAGAGTCAATCAATGCATGGAGAATTACTTGCGGTGTATGTGCTTCCTAGTTCCTAAGCAGTGGACTCTTTGGCTAGCATTGGCAGAATTTTGGTACAATAGCTCATTTCATAGTGCCCTGAATATGAGTCCCTTTCAGGCCCTCTATGGTACCAAACCCCAACTACCGGCCGTTCCCAATTCATGGCTGCGGTGGAAGAGGTGTTACAGAAGAGAAGAGAGATGGATATAGCACTTAAGGAGACATTATCTAAAGCACAAAATAGAATGAAACAGTTTGCTGATAAGCATAGAAGCGAGAGAGAATTTGTCATTGGTGATTGGGTGTATTTGAAGTTACAGCCTTATAGGCAGCACCCTATAGCCGTTCGAGTTTCACAAAAGTTGGCAGCTAAATTCTTTGGGCCATTCAAGATTTTAGCAAAGATCAGCCCTGTAGCCTACAAACTGCAGCTTCCTCCAGAATCCAGGGTCCATCCCATTTTTCATGTTTCGTTGTTAAAAAAGAAGCCTGCAGATACAGCCACAGTTCTATCTACCATTCCTCCTATTGACGATGTTACTCCTGCTGAGGTCATCAACACACGCCATGTTTTCATGCAGGATAAAGAAATATATCAGCTGCTTATTCTGTGGGAAGGATTTTCAGCTATGGATGCTACATGGGAGGATGCTGAATTCATAAGCAAACAATTTCCTATCTTCTATCATTCTTGGGGACAAGAATGTTCTCACGGGGGAGGTATTGTCAAGTATCAGAGAAGAATGAAGATGAATAATAGGGAGCAGAAGAAGAATTATGGCAGTGGCAGTTAAAACACTTAAATGGGTTATTTTAGATAAGTGATTTAGTTTTCAATCGTTAATTATTATTATTGCCTTCAGTAGTTAGTTTTAATTAAGTCTTTGAATTCCCTAAGAGCCATATGGGCCAGTTAGTATTCAAACTAGTAACTGCTTCATAGCACTTAGTAACTGCTACTACACACGATATATGCTGTTATTGTGATCAGAAAAGCAATCAATGAAAAAAATAACCAAGTTATCTCTCTCTGCTATTCTGTTCATTCTAATTTCTCTCTAATTCTTTCCTATTCCTTCCCCTACCTCAACAATTCCTCTAATTTCTAGTTACGTAAGTTGTCAGTTTCCATACCTGACAGTATGCATTCCAGAAAGTAAACCTATGTGTAAGAGAGTAAGCTTGGCAGACAGCGTGGGAGTTTCTGTCTTAAAAGTTTGAACCTTGTCTTCCAATTCTGAAATTTCAGTATTTCATCTCTAACAAATGTGCCTGTCACTTCACTCTCAAATTCCAATTTCCTCTTTCTGTTCTTGCAAGCAGACTCACTAGGTGTTGTCTTCAATCTACAAATGACAATCCCACTATTGAGTTCAGACAAACTAAATTCACTCATGATCCGCCCACTCTTCTCTTTTTTCTCCCCTTTCCTCTGTAGCTGAATCACTTTTTCACACCTTCAATATTCACACATAACCTCCAAATGAATTTTAACCCCAGCTTCCTCGCCGTGCCTAGAACTGCCATTGTCTCCAACAGACCTGTGGATTCTTGGTTTGTTCTTCTTGAGTTGGGTGAACACGTAGAGTACATCTAGGACATAAATTGGATTAGGTCAACGCCTCTGAAAAATCTAAAATGGGTGTCAGTTGGCATAGAGATCGCAAACGGGAACTAGAGAAGGTTTGAAAGGAGAAGGAGAGCTCGTCAATTGGTTGAAAACAAAGTAAGGAATCAATTCTTGATCAGTAGAATCGAATCGGAAACCAGGAGGAGCAGCTATGTTATTGTTTAATTGTGCAGTTGTAATTAAATGAGAGAAATAAGAAAAGAAACTTTACAGAGTAATAGTAAATTAGTAAGGAAACTGATAGGGATAGCTATAGAAGTAATCCAATGATTGAATTTGTAAGAACAGAGAATAAGTGAGGTAAAGAGAGACGAATTTTAGACGAGAGAGTGGTTCTAATCAACCAATTGACGGCCTCTCCTTCTCCTTTCAAATCTTCTCTAGTTCACGATTGTGATCTCTATGTCAACTAACACCTATTTTAGATTTTTTAGAAGTGTTGACCTAATCCAATTTATGCCCTAGATGAACTCTACGTGTTCACCCAACTCAAGAAGAAGAAATCAAGAATCCACAGGGCTGTAAAGTTTCTTTCCTTGAATTCTCAATGGCGCATTTATACAATAACATATTGCTTCTCTTGTTTTCCAATTCAATCCCATTGTACTTGAATGGACGACAAGTGGCGTGATTGCAAGGAAAGGAACTTTACAGAGTAACGGTAAACCGCATGTTACTATTTACTACTTTTATAATTAATTTATATTTCAAATTAAATAGAATTCTCTATTTTGCGTTTTTAAAGAAACTCATTACAGTTAAAATTTACAAGTGCTAATTTAAATTTCAAAACTTCCTTGGTCCGTAGTCACAGCCTAAATTTTGTTTCTGTTTTGTTTTTTTCTGTATTGGCGGATTTTAAAGTTCTTATGGATCACATATCACACTATCTTTCTGGTCTTCTAATCGTTCTCTTTTCCGTTAATATTATTTGATTCGTATAGCCCTTCAAGTGTTTGACAAATTGCCACAATCAGTTGCTTTTGAATTATGTTATGAGAAATTGGATCATATATCAATATTTCAATTTGAATTCACATTGCATAGTTTATAACTTTGGGTGTTGCATTGCGTCCAACATATTTTCCTCTTTCGTGGGTAAGTAATGCAGATCAATGATTGGGCTGCTGCTAATGGCCACTTTGCATTCAATTTCTTTATCAGGCAACCTTGAGGTCAGTTCAAGCTCTAATTATAGTGTCTTGTTCTACAATTGATAGAGTATGAACTGAATTTGTGTGGTGTGCTGGGATGAGAGGACAATTTGAGGGGAGTTTATGTCAGGTATAAACCTGATCGGATAATTGAAACTAAGAATTTAGGAGGGAACTTAGAACAGAATTGAGAGAAGGAGAGAAGAGAATTAGAGGGAAATTTGAATAGAGAGAGAAATAGATTTGAATTTTCTCATTCATGCCTTAGCTGTATGAATTTCTCAGCTTATATAACAGTTTCCATGCGTAATGCTAGCTACACTAAAAGACAAAATAGTATAACCAACTTGGCCTACATGGCCTTAGGGAATTTAACAGCAGTAATTAATATTGCATATACTATTAATAAACTGTAAAATAGTAACTAATATCAGCCACTTATCTTCCCTTTCCTGCGATACTTGACAATGCCTCCCCCTTGAGAACATTCTTTTCCCCAAGAATGATAAAACTCAGGAAATTGTTTGCTGAAATTGTTTGCATCTTCCCAAGTTGCATCTATAGTGGCAAAGCCTTCCCAAAGGACGAGTAGCTGAAAAACCTCTTTGTCCTGAATGAGCACATGCCTAGTGTTGATAACCTTAGCTGCTACTATAGGCAGGAGCCCATTCTCAATAGGGGGAAGAGTGAGGGCTGTGCTGGTACCATTAGGCTTTCTCTTGAGTAAGGAGACATGGAACACAGGGTGAATCTTACAAGTTTGGGGCAGTTGTAACTTGTAAGCTGCAGGACTGAGTTTGGCTATTATTTGGAATGGGCCAAAATACCGAGCAGCCAACTTCTGTGACCCTCGGATAGCCAAAGAATGTTGCCTGTAGGGTTGAATCTTCAAGTACACCCAGTCACCCAACTGAAATTCTCTCTCATGCGTTCATCTGCGAAGTGTTTCATGCGACCCTGAGCCTTGGCTGAGGCCTCTCGAAGAGCTAAATCCATCTCCCTTTGTTGTAACACCTCTTCCACTACTGCCACTGTTGAAGTAGCATTAGGAACTGCAGGCAGTTGAGGCTTGACTCCATACAAGGCTTGGAATGGAGTCATATTGAGGGCACTGTGGAAAGAGCTGTTATACGAAAATTCAGCTAGAGCTAACCACTGTGACCATCTTTTAGGAGTTAGGAAGCATAGGCATCTCAGGTAGTTCTCCATGCATTGGTTAACCCTCTTTGTTTGGCCATCTGTCTGGGGATGGTATGCACTACTGTGCAACAACTGTGAACCTAACAATTTCATAAGCTCCTTCTAAAATAACCCAGTAAACACCTTATCCCTATCTGACACAGTAGTCTTAGGCATGCCATGTAATTTGAACACATTGGCTAGGAAAGCCTTAGCTACTGTAGCTGTTGTATAAGTGTGAGACAATGCAATGAAGTGAGCATACTTGGTAATCTGTCAACCACCACTAGTACAGTGTCAAAGCCATTGGATTTTGGCAATCCCTCCACAAAATCCAATGACACATCTTGCCAAGCTGACAACGGAATTGGTAATGGCTGCAACAAGCCTGGATTGGCACAATGCTCAGCCTTACATCTGAGGCAAACATCACACTCTTTAACCCAAACAGTAATGAAATCAGTCATGTTAGGCCAAAAGAAATATGATTTTACCCTGACTAGTGTACCCCTTATACCAGTGTCCTCCCACAGGAGAATCATGACAGGATCTCAACACCTTCTTAAATCTGTAGCTCTGCCAATACAGATTCTTTTCTTGTAAAATAACACTCCCTTATCATAAGTAAAATGGCTTGCAGCCTACTGCTGCACTACTAACTCCTGTATTAACCCAGTTGCCCACTCATCCCCTGCATAGGATAGATGCACCTCCTCCATCCAACTAGGAATTAGTGTGGATATAGCACATATTTGGGCTCCCTCACCTTCCATCTGCCTAGATAAAGCATTAGCCACCCTGTTTTCACTCCCCTTCTTGTACTGAATCGTGTAATCCAGCCCTAAGAGCTTGATAACTCCCCTGTGTTGGTCAGAGGTATGAAGCTTCTGCTCCAACAAAAACTTGATACTCTGATGATCAGTTTTGATGACAAAAGGAGTGCTCTCCAAGTAAGGCCTCTAGCAGTTACAGCTTGCACAATGGCCAATAATTCCCTCTCATACGCGGATAGTTTCTGATTCCTAGGGGATAGTGGCTTTGACAGGTAGCAAATGGGTCTGTGACCTTGCATGAGGACAACCCCTATTCCCACTCCACTGGCATCACATTCCAAGGTAAAGGGCTTAAAGAAATTAGGTAGGGCTAAGACTGGGTTTGGGACATCAATCTCTTGAGATGGTGGAAGGCATCCAAGGCTTGTTGATTCCACATGAACTGATCTTTTTTTAGGAGGTCAGTTAGAGGCTTTGCTATAACTCCATACCCTTTCACAAACCTCTTGTAATACCCAGTTAGACCCAAGAATCCTCTCAAGCCTTTGATGTTCTTAGGAACTAGCCAACTCAACATGGCTGAAACCTTCTCAGGATTTGTGGCTACCCCTTGCCCTGACAGTATGTGACCCAAGTAGGCTACTTCAGGAACCCTAAATTCACATTTGGACATCTTAGCATAGAGTTGATTTTCCTGCAATAGCTCAAACACAGCTTCTAAATGCCCCAAGTGTTGAACAAAATCAGCACTATACACCAAGATGTCATCAAAGAAAACTAAAACAAATTTTCTCAGATATGGTTTAAAAACAGAATTCGTAAGGGACTGAAATGTGGCTGGGGCGTTAGTTAACCCAAAGGGCATAACAACAAACTCATAATGCCCTGAGTGGGTCCTAAGAGCAGTTTTATGAATATCTGCTTCCACCATTCTGATCTGGTGGTATCCAGCTCTCAAATCTATCTTGGAGAGTATAGATGCCCCATGTAGCCCATCCATTAACTCTTGAATCAAAGGAATAGGGAACTTATCCTTCACAGTTCCCTTGTTTAACTTCTTAAAATCCACATAGAACCTCCATGATCCATCTTTCTTCTTAACCAACAGCACTGGAGAGGCATAGGGACTTTGGCTAGGTCTGATTACTCCTGCACTTAGCATTTCCTCCACCAATTTCTCAATCTCTCCCTTCTGGTGGTGTGAATACCTATAAGGCCTGATATTCACTGGCTCAATTCCCGGTTTAAGTGGTATGGAATGGTTCTGGGATCGGTTTGGGGGTAGTTGTTTGAGTGGTTCAAAGAGGGTTTGGTATTTGGCCAGAAGTTGTTGTAAAGGTTTAGGTTGAGGTAATTTGGGTTGAGGCTTGGGTAAGGAAGTTTCAGGTTCTGCCACCATCACAAAGAGTCTGGAAGCGACTCCTTTCCACCCCTTAGTGATGAGCTTATTAATGGATTTGAGAGACATCATCCCCAAGGCCATTTCCTCCTTCATTCCCAACAACTCGACCTGTCTCCCTTCCTTATTAACTAGCAATTTGTTATTTGAGAAGTCAAAGGTGATTGGGGTGTGAGCTCTCATCCAGTCCACTCCTAGGATCACATCATAGTCCCCAAGCTCCAATACTCTCAAGGTGAAGTTAAATTGGTTACCTTGCATGGTCCAGCCACAGTCCATACATTTCTGAGTCACAGTTAACTTCCTCCCATCAGCCACAACCACTGGTATTGGCCTGATAGCCACCAATGGAACCTTAGCCTCCCTAGCAACCTTAACATCTATGAAACTGTGGGTGCTACCACTGTCAATTAGAATGAGAATTGATTTCTTATTGAGTGTACCTCTTAGTTTCATAGTTGTATCTGCCAATCCTCCATCCAAGGCATTGATGGACAGTTGAAACTGCTCATCCTCCATATTGCCTTGAACTTCTTGGTCTTCCCCTACCTGGTATAAGCCCTCAGGTTCTGCTGCTTCTATCTCATCCCCTTCCAAGGCTAATGCCATGATTTTCTTACACTGATGCTCTGGAAAATACCTATCCCCACATTTCCAGCAGGCTCCTAGAGTTCTTTTGGTGTTTGGTTGGGAATTTTGGGTTCGAGGTTTAGGTAATTTAGGCTCAGGATTTTTGGCTAGGGTTGGTTTAGTGTTTTGGAAGGTGTTTGGCCAGGGTTTAGGGCTATAAGGACTTTTCAGGGATGGTTTAGGCTTAACTGCCTCCATGATATCCTTCATCAAATGCTCTTGCAGCCTAGCCTGCTTAATCGCTGTGTATAACTCCTTTGGCTCATGGACTCTAACTGCAAATCTAATCTCTGGTTTGAGTCTTGCAGTAAAACTTTGGATGTAGAAGGATTCCTTGAGTTCTGGATGTTCCTTCTCCATCTGCAATTTCACTGTTTCAAATTTCTCCTGGTAATCAGCTACATAAGTAGTCTGTTTTAGGTTACTAAGCTGCTCCACCACTTCAATTACTTCCACCTCCCTAAATCTCTTTATCACCTCTTCCCCAAACTTCTGCCAAGTGACTTCAGGATAGTAAGGGATCCAATTCCTAAACCACTTCTCTGCTCTTCCATTCATATATAAACCTGCTAACTCCACCTTCTTATCCTCCGCGACCTCAAACAACTGAAAATACTTGGTGCATTTGCTCACCCAAGCATCCACCTCATCACCATTAAACGCAGGTAAATCACATTTAGGTAAGAGTTTAGAGAAATAAGGCAGTTTACCAGTTTGCGGATCAGATCCGTTACCTACTCCTTGATAGCTTCCAAGGATTCCTTTGGATGATGACGGATGGGTTAGGATAGTTGGATTTGAGATCTCTGGTTGAGAAGACGAAGGCGACGCTGTTTGGATTGGGGAATTTGGCTGGTTGAACATCGAGGAATGAGGATTTGAGCAATCAAGATAGGATTTCATTAGCTGAGAGAGCTGTTTGGCTGAATCCTGAATCTCGTGCTTAAGATCCTCTGTTGTAATCGAATGATGCTTCTTCAATTCCCACAGCTCCTGTTGAACGCCTTCAAACCTCTTATCCTGTTGAATCAAGGTGGATTCCAGCTTTTCGAAACGGATCGCATTTCCTTCATCGCGATAATTCAACCTCTCTCAAATCTCTTTGAGCTGAGATTTAACTGCTTCCATTTTCCGATTCGTAATCGCGTTCTTAACCATTCACAGTGGCCGGAGATCGGTAGCTCTGATACCAAATTGTCAGGTATAAACCTGATCCGGAATTGAAACTAAGAATTTAGGAGGGAACTTAGAACAGAATTGAGAGAAGGAGAGAAGAGAATTAGAGGGAAATTTGAATAGAGAGAGAGAGAAATAGATTTGAATTTTCTCATTCATGCCTTAGGTGTATGAATTTCTCAGCTTATATAACAGTTTCCACGCGTAATGCTAGCTACACTAAAAGACAAAATAGTATAACCAACTTGGCCTACATGGCCTTAGGGAATTTAACAGTAGTAATTAATATTGCAGATACTATTAATAAACTGTAAAATAGTAACTAATATCAGCCACTTAGCTTCCCTTTCCTGCGATACATGACAGTTTACTTCACAATGCCCTGCTTTATTTTCTCAATTATCCTCTAAAACATGTAATATTCTGCCTTCATGATGTTTCCATCAGTTTTAAGGTGTTTTGAGTGTGTATTGCCTCGGGTGGAGGCATGCATTTTAACCATCTATTAGACACAACGTACTTTCTGTATGCGTATATTTTTTTTTGCTTTTGGGTGTAGTGACTACTGAGTACTTTGTGAAATAACTATTTTCAGGGGTTATTTAATTCTGATGGAGTAGCTGCTGAGTAAACTACCCTTTAGAGGTCTGTATTTGAAAAAGATAAATTTTCCGGAATTGTTTCATTGCTAAATAGGCAGTATTTTCATTAAATAGGCAATCTTTTCATTTTAATGATGCAGCTGTCTCTACGTCCATTTTGGACAATTGATTCTTATAGCTGGTGACATCAGTATATATATATTTATACTACACGTACTAAACAACTGTTACATTGATAGATGTCAAAACTTATTATTGTTGATTCACATTACTTATTAAATTAAACTGAACTGATTTCATAATGAAAAATTGGCTTCAGTATGTGGTGCTTGATACCTTCAATCATGGGGCTTTCTTTTATTTGAATTTGTTTTAGCACTGGTATATAAAACTGCACATACATGATAATATATATTATACATGTAAACATTAATCTTAATTCTTACAATGATCATCATCTGATTTTCTTCCATGTTATATTTGTTAAACAGCACAATATTTTCTTTCGGAGATCTCTAATTGGAGTGCTGCAGGCTGAAACTGGATGTTTTTGTTACTCTTTAGTGTTAAATTGTTAGTATGTACCCTGCCTGATATTTGATGTAACATCTGTGCTGTTTCTGGTGGGGTTCTTATTGGCATAGGAGAGTGATGTTTTTATCAAAGGGCAAATCACCAACCATATTCTCATCCCTATTTCGCGCACTCACAGCTTATCTTTTTTGCAAGGGAGGAGATATGGCCATGCCATGGAGAGACAGAAATTTCAATGATTTTTGCTAGAACTCTTCTCTCTCATTTGCAGGTTCCAAGGGAATAAAGGTACTGTAAGTTGCTCCTCTCTAACTCTTCCTGCTTTAGTATTTGTGCCCTTCATTGTTAAATATTTTACTACCTGTTTGAGCACCTATGATTTTTCTTATTGGCTGTTTTTGGTGTTTTCTTGTTTTGTGTCTATGTATATATGTGTAAGAGTTTTTAGGACTTAAATGAATCAATATAACATTGTTTAGGGCACTTTTCTTGGTGAAGTACCATTTAGGTAATTTTTTGTTTAAGACATTATTAGAAAATTGCTTTTACAGTATCTCTTTATTTAACATGTTCTATTTATAGTAATTGGGTGGTTGATTTGTTAGTGTTGTCATGATTATGGAATCTGGTCTAGTGGGGTATAATTCTGGCTATGGCCACACACATCACTACTTAATGACATGTGGTTTGACTGTTTTGTAAAATGGTGCCTACGAATTTGTTTTTCAAAATCGGGTATGTGGTTTCAAAAGTTAGCAAACAGAGGAAAAATAAAGAATCTGCTTTTGAAAATTAGCTTTTTTGTTAATGCTTCACCAGTTATTTTAATAAATTCAACATTCCTATATTTTAACTATATTATTTAAGAATTATATATCAAGATTTGAGTAAGTTTCGGAAATTTTTTATTTTGTTTATGATTTTTTAAAGTTATCATCAATTTTTAATTAAAAATATATTTGTACTTCTCAAAAAATTCTAAAATATATCACTAAGGTGTATTGTATTTTTATTAACTAAATTGCAACATTTCACTTCAAAAGGGACAAGATTTACCCTTCAAGATGTGGTTTCAAAATTTTGGGAATTTTTTTTTCTAACTTTTGAAACCGCATGCACCTTTTTGTAAAACAATCAAATTACATGACATGTTTTTGAAGTTTAGGGTACTTTTCTTTGTAGAAGCATCATTTAAGTAACTTTTAGGTAAGACATTACTGGAAGATTGCTTTTAGAATAACTCTTCATTGCACATGTTCTATTTATAGTAAATGGGAAGTTGATTTGTTAGTGTTGTCATGATTATGGAATCTGGTCTAGTGGGGTATAATTCTGGCTGCTGCCACATACATCACTACATTATTAGTTAAAGACTCTCTTGTACTACAATTAATGCAGTTCAGTTCAGTTCAGATTGCTTCAGTTCAGTCCACTTCAGCTATGCGTAGTTATAAATTTACACCGAAATAAGTTCAGTTCAGCTCACTTCAGTTCAGGTTTCAGAAATTGAAAAGAACAGGGCCTAAGGCTCTGTTTTCTTGGACTGCAATTCAATTCAATTCAGTCCACTTCAGTTCAGTTCAGTTCAACTATGCGTAGTTATAAATTTACACTGAAATAGGTGCAGTTCAATCCAGTTCAGTTCAGCCAACTTCAATTCAGTTCAATTCAGCTTTCAGAAGTTGAAAAGAACATGGCCTAAAGGTGTGGTTGAAAACATTATTTTTGAAGGAATTGAATTCATTTCATGTGTAAAATTTTTTGAATCTTATAAATGAATTGAGTTATTTGAAAAAGAATGTTTCCAAGCAAAGGGTAAAGTAGAGTAATCTGCATCTTTTGTTTGTGTATGAGAATTTAGCTTGGGTGTTGGTTTATAAAACGTTTCCAATATATATATATATATATATATATATATATATATATATATATATATATATGCAAGGAAAAAAAGATGCCTAAAATTTGGTTAGAGTCTTAGATAGTGAGATTATATACGTGTCGATATATGCAACCTGAGATGGAAAGATTATTTTGAGGAATATTTAGATTCATTGGACAGTTAAATTCAAAGAGCTCTCTACCTGAATTGAGGTGTTGTCTGCCACATGTAAGCAGGTGTCTAAGTTAGTCTCAGAATCATTTTTACTTAGCTATTTATAAAACAGTTTCCAAGTATTCATGTTAACTCTAGGCAATGGTGTTGTAATAGCATTGGTATTATTAGCTGAGTCATGGTATATTAGGTTCATATCCACAAAAAGTGCATGACTAGACTTACAGAAACATAATAATTAATACACGACACTAATAGAATCCAATATTGAGTACGGAACTAGGTGAAAACCCATCTTGAGCCTTCCAAATTTTACTCTTTTTTTTTAAACTTGGAATATTAGTTTGAACATGCTGAAACACAAAAGTAACTAATCATTATTTTATAGGTTTTTCAGTTTTTGTTAATAATCCTTTTGATTGCGTGCTACAATCTGTCATGCGGCTCGAATTATTGTTTTTTATGGAATGCGAGTACAATTTTGATATAAATTTATTAATCAATGTTCAAAATGAATAATTTGAAGCTATATAATAAAAGTTTCTAAAATGTATTTGAAGTGTTTCTAAAGATGTATATGTATTAAAAATGTACATGAAGTGTTTATAAAATCTATTCAAAGTGTATTTGAAGTGTACAAGTTTTAAAAGTGTATCTAAAGTATACCAAAGTGTAGGGAATCTGTGTAGGCTTGAGAGTTTTGGATTTGATAGATGAATGAACTTATAAGTGGAGTTGAGTCTGTATAACACAAAATCAATTGACTTGTGTTAAGTCTAATTTACACCACTTATATGCTACTTTTAACTCTTGTTTATTTTCGATGTGAGATTTTTCATACATCTCCAATACTTCCTCTCAACTGCAACTATGCCTGGACCATTGTCACTTGTCAAATGTTTCATGACCTATTTCCTTGAGGTCCAAGGTCAACAACAAATCTAGTCTTCTCTGTTAGAAAAAACTCCATAAGGACTTTAAATACGAACACATGATCTTTCCGGCTTTCAGCCCTTCTTCTGCTCATATAGAGAATTTGTGGGCCTTGAGAGTTTTGAGCTTGATAGGCGAGTGAGCACATAAATGGGATTGAGCTCATCTAACACAAACCAATTGACTTGTGATAGAATCTAGTTCCACCATTTGTATATTACTCTTAGCTCATTGTTTATTTACGATGTGAAATTCTCCACACATCTCCAACAATAAGCCTTCTTAAAGTCTATCTCTATTTTCTAAGCTGTATATGTATTAAGTATATGGAGTATTTATAAAGTGTATTTGAAGTGCATATGTTTTGATAGTGTACATAAAGTGTATATGTATATAATCTATAGTGAATATAATATGAATCTAGTTGTATTTAAAGCGTGCATGAAGTGTATGTTTTGAAGTGTATACAATGTTTATTAATGTATCGACATTGTGTTTAAAGTGTATATATTTTAACAGTGTTTATGAAATAATAAAGAAATTCATTTTTAGGCTTATATATAGTGAGTCATATGATTGCAAGTTGAAACAATGTTCATATTCGAAAAATGGCTTTTTGAACCATGTGGTACCGCTCGTTTATCCATTTGGGTTATGTGGAATATATGTTACATATTTTGTGCATATGCTATGTGGTATGTTACCATTCTAATCTTTACTATGCAATCTATTACTCCTATATAATCGTCACACCTGCTACATTTTTTACCTTGTTGAATCTCCAGTAACAATATTATGCATAATTTACACTAAATAGACATAATATGTAATAGATTTGGTAACACATGAACCAAATAGATAAATAGACTATACCACATGGTTTAGAAAGACACGCAAGTTATGTGTTTAGCAAACATTAAAGTGTTATTCCGTTCTATACTTCTATTCATTCCACTATGAACTAAACCACACTTAATAGAATCAGTTTGCAAGAAAAAAACAAACCTATAAAAGGTCTAAAACTGAATGTTTTGTTAGAGAAAAGAATGCCACGCGTCCTTGCTGATATATTCCTAGTTGATGTGTTTTTGTGTGAAAAGGGTAGAGAGGGTACGTACACTACTATACTATATATAAGCAATGTCCATGCATAATCCATTTTAAAAAATAACACCATTTATATATTATCAATTGAATTTAAAGGCTCTTATGGACCCTAAGCTGTTGCATCATCATATTGCCATCACCAGAAAATCCCTCTTTGATCAGGTTCCCCTTATTTTCCCTACTTATTATATTAATTATTTTTTTAAAATTTCAAGTTTTTTTTGTTTTACTAAAATCTTCTATATGAACTTTGTTCTTAACAATATAAAGATGTATGAGTTTCAAAACTTGACCTAAAGACAAGGGTACTACTTTACAGACACTATTGTCGAAATTTTTGTTCAAATATTGAGGAATATATTAGTAAACTAGAAAATTAGAGAAATAGATATTGAAACAATGAGATGAAAATACATTTTTATTTTGTGACAAACTTATAGTAACGTTTATTTTATCACAATTGAAATCATATACATTTTTAAGTTTAACATAGCCAGTCTGTATTGCCAACAGAGATACGTTTTTATCGACATTTTTTTAGTACAACTATGAACTATTTTATTCTATTATAAAGAAAAGGATAATATATACGGCCATTTTAGCTTTTACTACATTTTGGTGTCATTTGCCACTAATCTCCTCATTTTCAATTAATGAGTTGACATTATCACTGTTTTTTCTATAGTAATCTTTATTTGGGAGTATTCATATCTATAAAACTCAATCAATTTATGGGTGGACTTAAAAAACATGCCCTATAGTTTGACTATTTTGTAAAAGGTTTTTTTGAATTTTTTTTTCAAAAGGGAGCATGTATTTCAAAAGTTAGCAAAAAAAAATGATTCCCAAAATTTTAAAACGACATTTTGAAGGGTAATTTTTTCCATTTTGAATTGAAATTTTACAGCTTAGTTAATAAAATACAATACACCTTAGTGATAAATTTTAGAATTTTTTGAGAAGTACAAATATCTTTTTAATTAAAAATTGACGATTTTAAAAAATAATAAATTTTTTTTCAAAACTTACTCAAATATTGATATATAAATAATATAGTTAAAATATTAAAATAAATGGTGTAGGATTAACAACAAAAAATTAATTTTCAAAAATAAACCTTGTGTTTTTCATTTTTTTGATAAATTTTGAAATCACAGACACCCTTTTAAGAAAATAATTGCAAAAAAGCCTTTTTATAAAATAGTCAAACTGCACGACATGTTTTTTAAATTTATCCTTAAATTATTGCTCATAGTAAAAAATAGAAGGGTCCAGTGAACAAATGCTCTCATGGGACTAAATATTAAGTGTCGGAAATTGTAAAGAAACGGATTCGAATACTTACTTTTTCCATGCCAGAGATCGAAGAACGCCACAATAACATTATTCGTATGTAAAGTAGTTGACTAACCTATAATATGTCGAAATTAAGTCGTTTTCACTACTTCTTCAAAATTAGGCGAAAAATGAACGTGAAAAATGAGTAATTGTGATTTATGGGAGAGAGAAATTCTCCTTTAGTATTTCAAGATGAGAAATGGAAAATGAATTACATATCCATTACACATGCACGTTTGTATCCATGTATATTTATAATAATTGAAGTTTTAGTTAATTACAAATCAAGTTGTTTAATTCTTGATAAATTTTTAAAGTTTAATAATTTTTTAATTGAGTTCTTAAATTTATTTAATTTTTTAATTAAATTTAATTATTTAAATTAGATTGAATTTTTTGACCTAATTAATCCATTCATCAATTGAACCGATATTTCCAACACCAAAAACCTGACATAATAAAGTCGTTGAGACAAAATATGTTAACGACATAATAAAGTGATTGAGAAAAAATATAAAGAATAGGACACGCAAAAACGAAATATTTTCCATAACTTATACTTAATCAATTTAATTTTGGTTACCGTTACAAATATAATGATGTGAATTTGAGATAAATACATATCAACTTCTCTCTCACGGAATAATATATGTCTGTTTAAATTGGTATCCTTTATATGTCTCTTTATTCATGTTTTGACATATAGCTAGTATAAAGAGAAACTGAAAAAAAATAAAATAATAATAAAAATAAACGCAGGTGAACAATTGAATGAATGATATAGAAGAGACACCAATTTAATAACAATAAATTTGAATCCACTTATCACTATATAGATTTTTTTTAATATACAGTAAGGGACATATAAGGGAAATGTAAGCATTAATAAATATTATATTAATTGGTAGAGTATTAATTAAATTTATAAAAAATTAAGAATTTAAATCCTATTTTTTATAAAAAATAAATATTTATTATAATATTTTTATATTGAAGCTGCATTATACTACTTTTAATAGGGTTTTTACATAAATTAATTAAAAAAATAAAATAATTTAAACCAAAAAATTAACTAATAATAAAAACACAAACAAGAGGACAAAATATTTAAAAAACACAATCCCTTCAAAAAAAATTTACAAACTTTGCATTGATCTCTGTACTATGCCTGTAGTACGCTATTAACAATCCGTCCACGTGTAGTATGCATGTACTGCACCAGTTAATTAACTTTTTTTTTTTTCTATTTTACATTTATCTCTCAAACGATTTAATTTTTTGTCATACCGCATTAGAATTTTTTATTTTTCTCTCTTTTATTTTTGAAACACCATCCATAGTGATATATTTTTTTCAATTTTTTTGAACTGTCACACATCCTATAGATATCCAATAGAAGTTCAATAGAAATCAGTAAAATTAGAAGAACTTTGATTCAAAACATTGGATGCATTTTTTTATAGATCAGTACTTTAAAATATATCTGTAAATGTAGAAGAACTTTGATTCAAAACATTAGGATAATTTTACTGACATTGGACTAAATACTGACTTCTGAAATAAGGTTATGTTATTGTAACTATCTTATCTTAATTAAAACATTTTTTGGACTAGATGGTGACTTCTTATATTGTATGTATCCATCAGACATCAAATAGATTACCAATAGACATTTGATAAAATCCAGTAGACATCCGATATAAATCCAATAGACAGTTGATGAAACATCCAGAATACAACAACAACATTACCTCGACGCCTAACAAGGCTATCGCACAAGCAGGATAAGGGGGGTTGGGTATACACAACCTTACCTTTGTAATTGCAGAGTGGTTGTTTCCAATTGAACATAAAGTGGAGTTGCAACGCTATCCGTGACTCCATAATAAAAGAATCTCAGACAATTTAATGAATCGTTTTGCTTTAGTTCATTTTGCTTTAATGAAACATCTAGAATAATCTAACAAAATACTTTATAGACAGCCAACAATTATCCAATAGACAACCAATGTATATCACTTTTTCCAACGGAAAAACGAAACAGTAACTAAAAGGATCAATATTCAATATACATAATATCAGATAACAATCTATTAGAAATTTATTGAAACGCCAATTGAAAACACACAAGTCAATTAGACATATTTTTACAAATGTCGAATGTTAACTTCAAAACATGTGACGACTAAAGTTTAAAATATATTTGTATAGATGTCTATTATCAATTTCAAAATAGATTTTGTAAAAGAATTCTAGTAGATGTCAGATAGATGTCCAATAGATGTTTGATAGATGTTCAATAGATGTCCAATATATACTCCAAAAAGTTTCTTTCGATCTAAACTGATGTTGTTAACCACTGCCTGAAAGACCCATCTTAGAACACCAACAACTGGTACTACTGCTAATGGCGCAAACATTGCTGCAAACAAAATTGAACAATACCATATATCAGCAAAAATAAATGAATTAAAGATCAAGCTGTTGGTTTCTAAGATTCAAGCCTGATTAGAAAATTAGCAACTAATTCACTATGGAAATAAATACTAAAATAGATAACCTATCTTTGCAATCAATCACCAAAAATATTTGTAATCTAATTGAATGCCATATCATATCTGCTGAGACTCAAATAGAATTGTAGTGTTCTTCCATTTAAGTTAGAAGCATATCATTGACAAACACTGATTAAGGGATTCTTCGCTTAAAACCAAAATTAGACTAGAGTTCAATAATATCCAATAGATATCCAATATATGCCAAATAGATATCCAATAGATATTCAATAGATGCCTTAGGTTAACATGACTATAATTTAGATCACTAATAAACAACGATCGCATCCTTAATTTGGAATATAAGCACACATTGCAACACCAAAATTACTTGCTCCACCAGCAGCCTAATTAACTTGGTCATTAATAATAAAACAACTATCTTAACATTTTATCAAACACATGGTGTGCACTCCAATTTCAAACAAAACAGAAAAACAAAAAGGAGACCAAAACGAGGTGAAATCGACGCAAAAACAAAGAACAGAAAATTGATAGGCTTCAATTTAAGATTCAAAAATCATAGGCAGACAATTAGACCAAAAATCAAGAGCTATAAAACATCATAAATCAAATGATCGCTTCACGTAATTCATTCAACTTGCTGAACACAAAATTTGGAATTTGAATAAGTCTAGTACAAGTTCAAACCTAAATTCCAAAGAATTACAAGCCAAAGTAGCCATAACAAGAAGGATCACAAACTTTATAAAAGATATTAAAGCAAATACAAGCATAATGTATAGGCGGAGAATAATCAAAAGAAGAAAGAGTCTAGTTGAATCATTGTCCTGATCTGAAAACATAAATTATAAGATGGAAACATAATTGTACTAGAGTTACCTGGCAGGCCTAGTTGCAAAAATGTGCGATGGATCGAAAGATGAAAGAGTTGCAGTTAATCCTCCTTTTCCAATTCAGAGCCAACCAATTGAATCTTAGTCCCCCTCCCTCAAGTTTCTCGAAGATAAACTGGAGAGCGGCAAAAGCCAACCATAGGCGATGACCTCTAAATCCAAGGACCGTAAATATGTAGATATTAATTAAGAAAATGTAGATTTAAGATAAGATTTAAGGTTATTATAATTTAGTAAATACTTTAAAAAATCAGATCAAACTTGATAACTTTAAATATTATTTAGCATAGGGTTTTCAAATTATCAGGACCAAGAATGAGAACTGTTGCAGGGTTACCTTGATGAGCAATTCGTACTACTAGAGGAATTGCAAGATGATGTAAACCCTAATTTTGTGGAGGAAATTGTGTCTTCTTTTTACAGTGATTCGGTTAGATTTCTCCATAACATAGAAAACACACTGTAAGTACACATAAAAAACAAATATAGCTACAAATTGTAATTTTATTTATCAGTTCTTTAATATTTTTCCATTTTTCTGGTAATATTTGTAGCGCCAACAAGCCTGTTTATTTTGGCCAGCTCGATAATTGCATGTACCAGTTCAAAGGTAGCTGCTCAAGGTATAAATCAATCAATGTTACTAAAATCGTGTCATATGTTCGGTCCAAAAATAGTAGTGTGAAAGAAAATTAGTCGTCACCTATTCAGACTGGAAATTACTATAGTCCAAACATATATATAAGAATATTATTTTTGTATTTATAAAATTAATAAAATAATATTTAAATGTATATATTATTAATTCCGCGGGTGAGCTCAAAAACCATGAAAATATTGATATAACATCAATATTATGAAATACATGTACGGAAAAATAAGGTGAATATGTTTACTTTATTTTTTATAAAGTAAAAGTTATTTTACCCTTCATCATCTTTGAATTAGTTGGGTAGAGTTCAATCTAATGGTAATGATGATAAAGTAAAAAAAATAAATTCACCATAAAATAATATGAAAAACAATTATTGATATAAACGGTCAAAAACACATTATTATGTTCCAAATTACAAATGTATTAATATAAAATTTGTACATCAAAATTAACTTCTTAAAAATTAGTAATGTGATAGATCAATTGTTAAATCTAGTTTGAACGGGTCATATTACAAAAGTTTTTATAAAAATGTATTTATCGGTCTAATATTTGAGACTTAATTTTTTTAATCAAATAAGAATTAAATTTATAAAACCTTATGTTTCAACACTCTTCATTACTGTTCACGAGCTGTTTATTATTGTTCATGTTTTTTTTTCATCTTATTTTTTCACTATCTCTTAAACCGTTTATTTTTTTCTATATGTCACTTTGGAGTTTTTTGTTAGTCTCATTTTTATCTTCAAAACGCCATCCATTGTGATATACTTTACCGAAAACTTTTTTTCAACTGTTCGATATCTGGTGGGTAACTGATAGATACCTGGTGGGCACTTGGTACAAATCTTATATTCCATTGAAAATTTGTTTAACCCATCAAGTTTATATTTGTAACATATTCCACCATATTTCATATATTTACTGGCATTCTACCAAATACTTACCAGATACCTACCAGATACATTCAAATTTTTTTTCAACTGTTCAATACCTGGTAGGATCCTGGTAGGGAGTTTATATTTCATTGGAAGTTATTCATTCCACAAAGTTTATATTTTGTACCTGGTTTTTACTACATTTCAAAAATGTATATCAGCATCCTACCAGATACTTTTGAATTAAAAACAGAATTTCAAATATATAAAAATAAGCTTCTTACCAGGTAGCTACCAGATATCAAATAGCCGATAAAAAGTTTTCGAAAAAGTATACCACAATGGATGACATTTCAAAGATAAAAATGGGACTAACAAAAAACTCAAAAGCGGTATGTCAAAAAATGAAAGATTTGAAAGATAATGTCAAAATAAGATGAAAAAAATGTGAACAGTACCGTGAACGTGCATGAACAGTAACGTGAACATTGTTGAAGCCTATTCATTGAAAACGAAAACTTAAAATTAGTTAGATAGTGCAAAGAATAAACAAGAAATTAAAGATGTAAATACCAAACTTAATTAATATATTTTTAACAATTTCCCCATACTATGCCAATAGCTTTACCGATTTAACTGATGGATTATAAACTTGATCCTTATTAATGGAAACCCAAAACCCAAATCCAATCAATTGGAGTCCAAGTCCACAAACCAAAATGTAGTAAATTTATTTAGGTATTTTAAGTATGTAGATTTTTATGTGTGATAACCAAATTGGAGGCTATTAACTACAACCAATTTGAGGCCATTAAATTAACTAAATAAGTTGGTTGTTAATTGTATTAGTTGGAGGTGGTGGTGAGTAATTGTGTTAGTTGAGAGTTGTACAATTCACCTATAAATAGGTGAGTTGTTTAGTTATTTTTCATCAACAAAAATAAGAACTTCTTTAGAGAGAAAAGAAGTAAAGAGTGGGTTGTAGTTTTGTATTTTGAGTGAGTGTTCTTGTAATATCTTTGAGGTTAATAAACGTTGTTCATTTGAGTGTTTTAATTCCAACAAAGTGGTATCAGAGCCACGTTCGAAAGTTGATTACGCTTCCGAAAAATTCCATTTTCGATTGCAAAAGTTGAATTTCAGGAACTCTAGACGTTGTAGTAGCCCAGAAGTGTTGCAAAAGATAGAAAAATGTTGCAAAAATCTGCAGAAAGTGTTACAATACGTCTAGTGTGTCGCATAAGACTCCAAAAGTGTTGCATTAGCCCCTGTACGATTAGAATAACTATTTGAGTAAGATGGCAAATAGTGTGGCATGGTTTCAAGTTCCAACACTCAACAACAACAACTATGACAATTGGAGTATCAAAATGAAGGCTCTTCTCGGAGCACATGATGTTTGGGATATCGTAGAGAAAGGCTTCACCGAGCCCGAAAATGAAGCATCTCTCACACAAGATCAAGCTACAACTTAACTAATCACAGGAAATCTTTTGATAACACGGATTCCTATTTCTCAATGATATCCCACGATCAAGACAATTGGCTGAATCCCGTGAAACCATTTCATAGAAGTTCATTGATATCTTCTTTTTATAAAGCAAATCGACTTCGATTCTTGAATAATCTACACCACCTCTGCTTCTATTGGAACAAAAGATTCCCTTTTTATGTGGAAAAGGCCCTGAAGGATTCCTGAAAGAGAGATAAGAAAACTCTCTTCCTCATCTTTCAAGCATTAGATGATGACAGTTTTGAAAAGATTTCAAGTGCAACTTCCTCCAAGCAAGCATGGGAGAAGCTACAAACCTCTTACAAAGGAGTCGAAGAGGTGAAGAAGGTCCATCTCCAAACACTAAGAGGTGAGTTTGAATCCTTGCACATGAAACCATCTGAGTCTATCTCCGAATACTTTTCTAGAGTAGCAGCCGTTTCTAATCAATTAAAAAGAAACGGTGAGAAGTTAGAAGATGTAAGAAGAATAGAGAAGATACTCCGCTCATTGGATCCCAAATTTAAGCACATCGTGGTGACGATTGAAGAAACCAAAGGCTTAGAGGAAATGACGATCGAGGAACTCCAAGGATCACTACAAGTCTATGAATAAAAGCACAAGAAGAAACAAGGTATCTCTGAGCAACTCCTCAAGCTACAACTCAAGGATATGAGTGAAGGTCAAAGAAATGGTAGAAACAACCATGGAAGAGGCCAAGGCAGAGGACAAGGCCACGGACGAGGTGGTAGCCATGGTCGTGGATGAAGTTGGAATTACAACAACAATTCCAGTAATAACTATAAGAAAGGAGAAAGTTTCACACTAGGTCGAGGAAGATGCAATTCGAATGCGAGGTATGATAAATCTCAAGTCCGCTGCTATAATTGTTAAAAGTTTGGGCATTAAGCTTCAGAATGTAGAACTCCTAACAATCAAGTCGAGGAGAAGGCAAACTTTGTAGAGGAGAAGGCGAACTTTGTAGAGTTGCTATTATTAGCGTATAGCAACAACAATGATCATCAAGACAACAGATGGTATCTCGACACCGGTGCAAGCAACCACATGTGTGGAAGAAGGAACATGTTTGTGGAGCTCAAAGAAGTAGTAAGCGATGATGTTTCATTCAGAGATGATACGAAAATATTAGTGAAGGGAAAAGGTAACGTCCTTTTTAAAGTAAAAGATGATAGCCACCAAATGATTTCAAATGTCTACTATGTGCCTGGTATGAAATGCAACATTCTTAGTTTGGGCCAACTCTTAGAAAAAGGCTATGATATTCATATGAAAGATTGTAGTCTTTTTATAAGAGATGGCAAGGGAATCTAATCGCCAAGGTACAAATGACGAAGAGTAGAATGTTCCCTTTGAATATCAGAAATGATACTACAAAGTGTTTAAAGACTTATTACAAAGACGCATCGTGGCTATGGCATCTTTGATTTGGGAATCTAAACTTTAGAGGATTGGAGCTGTTATCCAAGAAGGGAATGGTTAGAGGTTTACCATGTATCAACAATCCTGATCAATTGTGTGAAGGATGTCTACAAGGGAAGCAATTCAGAAGAAGATTTCCAAAGGAGTCAGACTATAGAGCCAAGAAGCCGCTCGAGCTCATCCATACCGACGTGTGTGGTCCTATTAAGCCAAGTTCTCTCGCTAATGGTAACAACTTCCTTCTCTTCATTGACGATTATTCAAGAAAAACTTGGGTATATTTCTTGAAGTAGAAATCAGAAGTCTTCGGAGTGTTTCAGAAGTTCAAAGCAGTCGTGGAAAAGGAGAGCGGTCATAAGATCAAAGCCATGAGATTTGATCGAGGAGGAGAATTCACACCCAAGGAATTCAATGAGTTTTATGAAGCACATGGCATCCATTAACCGTTAATGGTTCCTAGATCCCCCCAACAAAATGGAGTGGCATAAAGGAAGAATAGAACAATCCTCGATATGGCTTGAAGTATGCTCAAAAGCAAGAAACTACCCAATGAGTTTTGGGCGAAAGTAGTGGCATGTGCAGTCTACCTATTAAATCATTCTCCTATAAGAAGCGTGTGAGGGAAAGACACCACAAGAAGCATGGAGCGGAAGAAAGCCCAGAATTTCCCATCTTCGAGTCTTCGGGAGTGTAGCTCATGTTCATGTATAGGATGATAATCGAACCAAGCTTGATGACAAAAGCAAAAGTTTTATTTTCATCGGTTATGACTCAAGCTCAAAAGGCTACAAGCTATACAATCTAAATGAGAAGAAATTCATGATCAGCCGAGATGTGATATTTGATGAAGAAGGAGAATGGAACTTTGAGTCTTAAACGGAAGACTTAAACTTTTCCCCATTCGAGGAAGATGAGCAGATAACACCTGAGCAACCAAGACAACTTTAACAAGGCCTTACAACTCCACCAACTTCTCCTACTCATAGAGATGGGTCATCATCATCATCATCATCATGATCTCCATCATCAAGTGGGACTGAAGATGAAAGACAAGTGCATCGTACGAGAAGTCTTCGAGAACTCTATGAGGTGACTAAACAACTAGACAATCTTACATTATTTTATCTATTTATTGATTGCGAGCTAGTGACATTTCAAGAAGCTGTATAAGAGAAAAAGTGGAGAGATGCAATGGATGAAGAAATCACGGCCATTGAGAAGAATGATACATGGGAACTCACTTCCCAAAGGACACAAGGCGATAGGTGTCAAATGGGTGTACAAAACAAAGCGGAATGCCAAGGGAGAGATCGAAAGACACAAGCCAAGGCTTGTTATGAAAGGCTATTGTCAAAAGGCTGGAATTGACTACGATAAGGTATTCGCTCCAGTCGCTCGATTTGAAACTATTAGACTAATCATTTCTTTGGCGGCTCAAAACAAATGGAGAATTCATCAAATGGATTTAAAATCCGCCTTCCTAAATGGAGTTCTTGAAGACGAAGTCTACATTCAGCAACCACCAGGTTACGAAGCCAAAGGTCATAAAGACAAGGTGTTGAAGTTGAAGAAGGCTCTTTATGGGCTAAAACAAGCACCAAGGGCATGGAATAACAGAATTGACAAGTACTTCCGAAAGAATGGCTTAAACAAATGTCCCTATGAGCACGGCTTGTACATCAAGATCAAAGATGGAGATATCTTGATCGTGTGCCTCTACGTGGCTGATTTGATCTTCATCGGAAGTAACCAAAGAATGTTCGATGAATTTATGAAAGTGATGACGATGGAGTTTGAGGTGACAGACATGGGACTCTTGGCGTACTACCTCAGCATAGAAGTAAAGCAACAAAAGGATGGAATTTTCATTTCACAAGAAAGCTATACAAAGGAGATCTTGAAAAAGTTCAAGATGGATAGCTGCAAGTCGATAAGCACACCAGTGGAGTACGGGATCAGGATGTCCAAACATGAAGAAGGGGAGAGTGTAGATCCAACATTTTTCAAAAGCTTGGTCGGAAGTCTACACTATCTTACCTGCACGAGGCCAAATATCCTTCATGCAGTTGGGTTAGTTAGTCGTTACATGGAATCACCAACAACCACCCATTTCAAAGCCGCTAAGAGAATTCTTCGCTATTTAAAAGGTACAACCGACTTGGGCTTATTCTATTCAGTTTCTAATGATTACAAGCTTGTTGGATATAGCGATAGCGATTGGGGTGGAGACGTAGATAACCGAAGAAGCACTAGTGGATTCGTGTTTTTCATGGGAGATACTGCTTTCACATGGATGTCAAAGAAACAACCGATTGTAACATTGTCTACATGTGAAGCAGATATGTTGCAGCAACCTCGTGTTTTTGCCATGCGATTTGGCTCAGAAATTTATTGAATGATTGGGTTAGTGCAAGAGGAGCCGATTGAGATCCTTGTTGGCAATAAGTCAGCTATTGCCTTAGCAAAGAATCCTGTTTTCCATGACTGAAGCAAACACATCGACATCCGCTACCATTACATAAGAGGGTGTGTTGCAAGAAAGGAAGTGCAAGTTGAATATGTGAAGACACAAGATCAAATTGCGGATATCTTCACTAAGCCGCTTACAAGCGAAAACTTCATCAGATTGAGAAGCTTACTTGGGATAACAAGATCAAGTTTAGGGGTGGGGGGGGGGGGGGTTGGATTATAAACTTGATCCTTATTAATGGAAACCCAAAATCCAAATCCAATCAATTGGAGTCAACGCCCATAAATCCAAAATGCAGTAAATTTATTTAGGTATTTTAAGTATGTAAATTTTTATGTATGATAACCAAATTGGAGGCTATTAACTACAACCAATTTGGTGGCCATTAAATTAACTAAATAAGTTGGCTATTAATTGTATTAGTTGGAGGTGGTGGTGAGTAATTGTGTTAGTTGAGAGTTGTATAATTTACCTATAAATAGGTGAGTTGTTTAGTTGTTTTTCATCAACAAAAATAAGAACTTCTTTGGAGAGAAAAGAAGTAAAGAGTGAGTTGTAGTTTTGTATTCTGAGTAAGAGTATTCTTGTAATATCTTTGAGTTTAATAAAAGTTATTCATTTGGGTGTTTTAATTCCAACATTAACTTCCTATATTGTTATGACAATACTGATATTAATTACTTCCTCTTTAAACGTAAAACTGGGATTAATATTAAATAGTGACAATATAAAATCTAAAACGGGTGATTAAGGTGTTAGCCTAATGGTTAATACTGAAGCTGTGACCTCTAGAGGTCCCAGGTTAGAATCACATCCGCGACGGGTCAGAGATTTTTTTTTCCATTTAATGTAAGCCAAAATGAGAGAAATTTTTTTTAAAAAAAAAATGTGAAGTGGTATTTGAGATTTTGATTATAATTTTGTAATCAATAATTGCAGCATTGGAGCTAAAAAGGTGAGGACAGAATGTACAGAATTTAGGGATTATTGCGCGGCCAGAAACGTTGAAGGGTATTTATATATTTTCTTATAAATTTTTTTTAATTTTATTTGTTTGAACATATAAACTAAGCAAAGAAATTAACGGACGGTTTTTTTCAATAAATTTTTGGGACAGATGTATAAGAACATTTCAACAGCTGAAACAAGCGCATGATATTTTGAAGAGGAAACTTGAAACTTACTTTCATGTGAGTTGATATATAAGGTTGACAAAGCGATTAGTTAATATGATGAGATAGGCAACTTGATGCTTGTCACTTCAGGAAGCTTCAGATTGTCCAGCTTGTTTTATCAACTGAAATATCATTAAACCTAATAGAATTAAAGCTCAGTTGGATCATAAATGAATTGTTTCTGTAATTCAACTCAAGTAGGCATATATAAGGGAAGTGATGGGATGGGCTCGCGCTAGAACAGGCGGCCCCTGCAGTCATCGAATCCCTTAAAAAGTTTTCGATATACTACAAGACCGTAAAAATATGTTGGAAATTTTTTTATATATTTTTTTATTCAGGTTGGATATTCAGGTTGTGATGCCGAATGATAGTTACAACTTCCTTCTGTTATGGTGCACATTCTTCAAACCTGGAATCTCCCGTGAATTTGGTAGGTCTCTCTGGTTCATTATATCATGGAATCTCTGGAAGCGCCGCAACAAGAAGATTTTTCGAGATGAAACTGACGATGGGGATATTTTAATTGCGAGTATCAATTTTTGTTGGTTTCTTTTTCATTCCTATAAGCGCAACGTTAGCCTTTCGGTTTCTGATTTGTTTACGAACCCGAGGATTCTTATTATGTAACTTTGATGTACTTTTGGTTCTTGTTTCGAGAACCATTATTAATAAAAGCGGGGTGGGTGTTTTGTAGGTAAGCAGAGGAACCAACCTAGTCGGGTACTCGGCCCCGAAATTTTCACTCACTCCAATCTTTTAGCCGTTGGAGAGATACACTGTCTCTCCAAGGATTTTTAAAAAAATAAATATATTTTTTTATTCAAAAGATCAGGTCATGTGATACGTAATAAGAAGACTGTTTATAATTTTTGTCATATGCGCGGATAGGTCTAAATCTGTATTACTTGGACACATCATTATATATGGCAGAAATTGTAGAAATTGTACGAAGGGGATATGCTACGTTGTATAATTTCTATATTTTACCACCAATAAAACAATGAGTCTACAATACTCGACCGATATTGAAGTATACAATAAATTTATCCATAAAATTAATTATCTTTTAATGCTATTAATTGACTATCTCCTTATTTTATTTCACTCAATTAATTATCTCTTGTTTTTCCTAATTATCTCTCTAGTAATTATTTATTTTCTTAATTAAGAAATTATTATTTATTTTCTTAATTAAGTTTAATAGAAACATAATGTATTAGCTTTAAAAATCATTTAGGATTATTGATTTTTTTATTAAATTAATTAGGTTTTTTTGGTTAACAAATTTGTATTGAATCATGGAATTACGCTTTGGATTATGTATCTCAATTAAAATATATCTCTTATTGGGGGCGTTTAGAATTCCAATGAAATATAATTTGGTAATCCAATTAGTTTTTTCAAGTATTAAGTTGGAAAATATGATTTCTAGTCTAATAGACTAATTTCTGTTAAATTCAAATTTCTAATTTGACATTTCTTAGAATTTAAGATTAAAATATAATCCAATTATTGATTGCTAATAATGTGAGTTAGTTTATTTTTCAGATAAAATTGATGGGAGTTGAACGCTTGAAGTATTTAGTGAGACTTTTCACAAGTGAGAACAATGAGGGTTACAATTTGCAAATATGATGAACTTCAAATACCTCAATTCCACAATTCAATACAATTTCGCTAATGAAAAAACACCTAAATAATCTAATTAAAAAATAAACAACCCCAAATGATTTTTTTAAAGCTGATACATTACGTTTCTATCAAATTTAATTCCGAAAACAAATAATTACATGGGAGATAATTCATTACGTAAGAAAATAAATAATTATTGGTAAAACACCTAAATGGGCTAGTTTTACAAAATAATTACATGTTAAACTTTTACAAAATACCAACATACCCTCTGTCAAAATACCACAAACTTCAATTAACTTTACCATAACCTTCATACACCCTTTGATGATATCATGCGATTAAGATTGTTATTTTTATTTTTTTGGCTTATTTTGCATTTTATCTCACAAACCGTTCATTTTTTTGACATGCTACTTTAGCTTTTTTTGTTCGTCTCATTTTTATCTTCGAAACTCCATCCATTGTGATATATTTGTTCCATAAAATTTTTTTGACCTGTTACACATCTATTACAAACCTAATACAAATATGTTATAAGTGTCTTTGTATTTGTAATGCTCATTGAACTGTTATATATCACTTATATATCTGATATATATATATTTGTTACATATCTAGTATAAGTCTGTTATAACTTTAATATAAGTCTCTTTGTATTTGCAATATTCATTGAATTGTTATATATCTACTATATATATGTTACAAACCTACAAATCTGTTATAAGTCAAATATAAGTCTATTTGTATTTGAAATGTATATATATATATATATATATATATATATATATATATATATATATGTGTGTGTGTGTGTGTGTGTGTGTGTGTGTGTGTGTGTGTGTGTGTGTGTGTGTGTGTGTTACAAACCTAATATAAATATGTTATAAGTCTCTTTGTATTTGCAATGCTCATTGAATTGTTATATATCTATTACAAAGCTATTACAAATATGTGATAAGTCTAATATAAGTCTCTTTGCATTTGCAATGCTCATTGAACTATTATATATCTATTATATATTTGATACATATCAGTTACAAGTCTAATATAAGTCTCTTTATATTTGCAATGCTCATTGAACTGTTATATATCTACTATATATCTGATACATATATGTTACAAGTCTAATACAAGTATAATATACTCTTCGTATTTGTAATGCTCATTGAACTGTTATATATCTATTATATATCTGATACATATCTGTTAGAAGTATAATACAAGTCAAATATAGGTATAATAATTATCTGTTAGAAGTATAATATACTCTTTATTTAACTGTTATATATCTACTATATATATATATATATATATATATATATATATATATATATATATATATATATATATATATATATATATATATATATATATATATCTGTTACAAGTCTAGTATAAGTCTGTTATAACTAATAAGTCTAATATAAATCAGTTGTAACTAATATATAATAGGTTTGTAACGGGTCAAATTTTGTTTAAAAAAATATATCACAATGGATGGCGTTTCGAAGATAAAAATGAAACGAACAAAAAACTCTAAAGCGACATGTCGAAAAAATGAACGGTTTGTGAGGTAAATGCAAAATAAGTAAAAAAATTGAAGAAAAAACTCAAATCGCATGGATATGGAGAAGGGCTAAGGTATGTTGGTATTTTGTTTCCTATTGGGTTTGGTAATTATTGTGCATAATTTGTTCAAATCTAATAATTTCCCAATAATTATTAGGGAGATAATTAATTGTGTGAAATAAAGTAAGGAGATAAATAATTAATAGCATTAAAAGATAATTAATTTTGTGGATAAAATTATTGTATACTTCGATACCCGTCGGGTATTGTAGAATTTTCGTATCAACATATTAAGAATGAAATATAAATACATTTCTTAAATTTAACTATAAAACATACATTTTTACGTACCACATGAATTTAATCTTTGCACTTCCGATGATTATAATTGTCATCAATTTCATTCTCCACTTCAGGTAGCTATAATATCAAAAGAGGAATATTTCTGCTATAACATCCACAATTATTAAAAATTATTATTGTGATATGATATCATATTCACTTCATGGAATACATTTATTCCATTTGGACGTGGTTCATGATTTCTTATCAATAGCTCATAATTTTGCTCAAAGCAATAAATTTATTCATCATGAGAAACATTTTCATTTATAGTGCTGTTGCTGCAGGAGCACAGTATATTCATAAATAAATTCTTTCTTAATGTATTATTGTGAGCACGGGATTTTACAGTCCTTCTCGCGAGACGATGATGACATATACCCAATTTTATTCCTCATGATAAAAATTCTTTTTTGGAATTTTTATTATCGATATAAAATTCTCTACGAAGTTTATTCTTCGGAGAAATTCAGTTCGGCGTGTCCGATAACGCGTCCGGTGGTAGCTCAAACCCATGATTTTCACCCAAAAAAAATATAGTCCAACATTAAAAATAAAAAATACACCCATTATCTGGGTTTTTCCGTCAAAATCAACCTTTTCCGGATTTCCTCTCATTTTCCCCGATTTCGGGCACGAATCGTGCAACTTTTCAGACCTGCTAGAGCTACCACCGGCGGTATCATCCATGTCGCGCACCGGCATCATTTTCTATGCAGACAGCTGTGTGCACTTTTCGCTCGATATCCAGCGATAATCGATCAAAGGCAATTTCCAACGGATTTTAGCCTATATAAAAAAGATTTCTCAACCATTTCAAGGGTTCCAATCTTCCACCACTCAAGATTTCAAGCAAATCTTGAGCATTCTAGTTAGCTATAGTGGGATAAAGTTTAGAAAAGGTAAGAAAAGAGGATTCAATTCATCTTTTCTTGGTATTTCTCTACTGAACTCTCTGATACTTAGGTGTGTTTTAAGTTTAGAAATCACCAAAATTAGGATTTAGAGACTTAACTACCCCATACTTCTCAAAATCATCACTTAAGCTCCCCGGAGGTGTCATACGGATCACAAAGAGGTGGATTCATGACCCCGAGGTAAATTTCTGAGTCTCATAGCTCTTTGGCTTCCATTTTGTTTATTTGTTGTGTTTTGGTTGTTGTTTGTGCTTAGTTTTAGGTTTTTGGTCGCTTTTAGACCAAAAATAGCGGCTGCAAGAAACTGTAGCCGCCGAAGGCATTTAAAGCCGCCTCGAAATCAACCATGCCGCCAGCTGCATCATTGATATCGCTAGTGGCCTCACTTGCTCCCAGTGGCCCCATTTTCTTGTAGGACCCTTTCTTTATGGTATCCAAAAAGTCATACAGCTTGCCTGTATGACTGATACTGCCAGCAGCATCATTGATGCCGCGGCGGCATGACCATCTGGACAACAGTTTTATTTCATTTATTTTCTGACCTAGTTTAAATTTCCGAAGATAGGACGTACAATGCAGGGACGAAGGTCCAGAAGCTTCTGAAAATAGACCCCACCCCATACCATATGGCATTTTCACTAATAATCATGTTAAAATAACAATTGAGTCTAAAATACGGACACAATGGAATTTTCCCACAATCGCCGATTAAATCCCATTTTTAGTCATCTAATCGGGCTCCATAAATTGTAAATGAAATATGCCATGTTCACGCTAACTCGTGTCTTGTTTTGTTTACTAACTATGCATGTTACATGATATACCCCGTACAAAGTGCTGTATTTGTGCTAACCGTTTTGTGCAGGTAGATTTAGGATAGATGAATGCTAGGCCTTCGAGTATTTTATTTATCGTATAGAAAAATGTATAGTATTTGGAAAGCCATGTAATTATTATTTTATTTTTCGCATTTACTTTTTGGATAGCTGTAATAATTATTTATTTATCACTTTTGATTGCTTGATAACATGAAAACAATATATAAACCGAAAACACCAATAAATAGGGTGGACTAAAACCAATTAAGAAAGAATGAAATATTTTAACTTAGCCTAATGTAAAATAGATAACATCATCCGAACTCGGAATCTCTACTTAAGGTATGGTCTACCACCCAGTGGGAAAATCGTACCAAAGTTTCCCGGTTGAGCTCAACTGGGTGGCGACTCTATTTTCATCTTGTATCCTTTAACACATAAATTGGACTTAAATTCAACATCAACCATTCAATCTATTCATCATGCTAAAATGAGGATCGATCCCTCGGCACGCTTCATAGCGCTCGTTATTTTTCCACCCCTCGTGCTACGCATCTCATGCGGTCCTCGCGGGTGGGAAAAAGGTAGTCCGCTCATAGTGGCGACTCTGTTGGGATTTATCTCTTTAAACTTGAACTTAAAATTTTCAATAAGTTTAAAGGATTTTTGATGATGTATTGAAATCATTGGCCAAATTAAAACTTCATTCTTTTTCATGACGTTTTATCCTACGCGTGTAGATAGTTCGGTAATTTTTTAGGTACCCTATTTACACTCGAGAAGCTTACGAAAGTATCACTCATGCCCTGTTTGGAATTGAGGATGCCTAGTGGGTGGATCACTCATTTTAACTAACATGTAAACTCCTGTGATCGCACCTATTTGGGGAGTGGTTGAGTAACATGGAATTAAGGTAAACGAGAACCTTCTACATCAACAACCATACCAAAGCTGCGCTAGAATAAAGCCTTAGCACTTCAATCCTCTAGGACTACCAAAATAATGAAAATAAATTGGGACGAACTTCTTTCGCCATTTTCGGTGAAGAGGCTAACCTCCATCCTTCCTAAAAGGCATTACGCGGGAGTCATAAGGTTGAAAGAGGGGCGCTTTGTGTGCTACGTGCTATGTGCTCATGCATTCCCCATGCATCGACTTTGAGAGCTAAAAATCAATCAACATTCCCTTACCGATCTCCATTCATGGAAGAGGTTTAGCAACATCCATAGGACTTCTTTTGCACCCCTGTTGAGTCACGATATATCACTATAGGTGGCGACGGGTACGAAAGTACCACTAATGTTGGAGGGATATGCTACCTTATCATCGCTAACCACGTCTACATGTAGCCATACATATCATGCATCGCTTCCCAAGAACAAAAGCATGCATACCATCCATAAACATTCACAACCCATTTAGGGTCTGACTTACAGTGTATGATCCTAAATAGTCTTCCTCCTAAATCCAGACATTTGCAACCAGCCATGTCTCTTCATCATAATGATAACTCTGCCCTACCCAAAGAACAAACTGGTCCTACCCCTACCTTAGGAATAGCTCCTCCACCATCTCTTAGCTCTGAAATTGCCACTGCCATCATCTAGTTTCTGAGCTTAGATCAATTTCAAAATGTTATTCGAGAACTGATTCAAGTAGCTATACAAACGTCCGTCAAGTGAGCCCTAGAAAACCGAAACTCTGACCAGGTCACGCAATCTTCGGGTTTGACACCCGCAGATGTGACTACCCTGCAACAATCATCCATCCTTCGAAACAGCGACCAGGTCATGTAATCTTCGAGAATGACACCCAATGGTGAAACACTCTTGACATCACCACTATCCACTTACCCTGGGCAAAGGGATGGAGCCCAAAGTCTAGCTCCTCCATCATTCTTTGGCATCTTGCCTCCAAATTTGGTCACTCCATCGCAATTTTTGCTATCCATAGCTCCGACGCCTCCTCAGTATGACTAGGTTATGCAACCTCCGGGCATAACACTCGAAGTTGAAGCTTTCTTGCATCAGTTGGTGACGGCTGACTGTGATCAGAAAAAGGAGGGAGTCTAAACAAAGGGAGATCAGGTCTTCCAGACCCATGACTCGTGCATGTCCCATCTCGAATCATAATGGGCTAAAAGACCTCTCAAAAGTTAGCACCAGCTGCCATTGTTTAGCGAAGCAGTGGTCTTGCGATTAGCATAAATCCATGAAAACTGCTGCTTAATGTAATTTCCACCGAATTGAGGGAAGCCAACCTTCTGAAATCCCTTCACAAATATAGACCCCCATGAGAGAGGAAAGCAAAAACTTTTACGGATATCATGTTCTGTCAGGTCACCGCACCAATGAATGTAAGACTTTTCTTCGCGCCATCCAACATCTAGTAAGGGATAGGAAGATTGCTGAACCCGAAAGAGCATCTAGTCCTATGAACTGCCCCTTGCCTGAGTTTGGCAACCAGACAAGGGTGACCAATCCCAGCTTGCCTAAACAAGGAAATAGGCCACAGAATCTCATCAAGGCCATCTACTCCAAGGGCAAGGGAAAGTTTTGCTCTGACAACGAGGATGAGGAGTTAATCAATGAAGAGGCCAAGGAGGTTATGGCCACCATGATCAAAGCCATGATAGTTTTAGCAAAGAAGCACGGAAAAAGAGAAGTAAGGAACCCAATGGTCAAGGCCATGAGGGAGTTCGTCGAGGTCCTCACCGGGGAGTCAAGCTAAGTAGAGGAAATCTTGCCAACCACCGAGCAGAATGAGACTCAGGCTTTCGACCAGGATGACATGCCAATAGAATCTGCCAAGGTTGATCATACCGCTGGCATCAACAATGAAGAACCTTTGCTTATGGAGGATGGCAATCCTAATATGTAATCTTTATATTTTTGTTTGAACAATGTTATGTTTGTAACTTTTGGCTCTATGGCAAACTTCTATTTTGTTACTTATTTCATGTTTCGATCATTTGATCCACGCATTCATATGAACATACGCATGATGCTCCTAGTATTTGAGATACTTTACTGTATGAAATTAATTCAAGTACAAATGGAATCTCCCGAGTGGTAATCATTTCCAATAAGTCCCCAGCAGAGTCGCCGCTATGAGCGGATGACCTTTTTCCCACCCGCGAGGACTGTGTGAGATGCATAGCACAGGGGGTGGAAAGATAACGAGCCCTATGAAGCTTGTCGAGGGATCGATCCTCATTTTAGCGTGATGAAAGAACTAATGTTGATGTTGAATTTAAGTCCAATTTATGTGTTAAAGGATACGCAATCAAAATCCCGTACTGAAAATAGAGTTACCACCCGATTCAGCTTAACCGAGAAATTTTGGTACGATTTTCCCACCGGGTGGTAGACCATACCTTAAGTAGAGATTCCAAGTTCGGACGATGTTATCTATTTTACATTAGACCAAGTTAAAATATTTCATTCTTTCTTAATCGATTTTAGTCTACCCTATTTATTGGTGTTTTCGGTTTATATATTGTTTTTGCGTTTATCAAGCATTCAAAGCGGTAAATAAATAATTATTACAGCTATCAAAAAAATAAATGTGGAAATTAAAATTATTACAAGGCTTTCCAAATCCTATACATTTTTCTATGTGATAAATGAAATACCCGAAGGCATAGCATTCATCTATGCTAAATCTACCTGCACAAAACGGTTAGCACAAATACAACACGTTGTATAGGGTATATCATGTAACATGCATAGTTAGTAAACAAAACAAGACCCGAGTTAGCATGAACATGGTATATTTTATTTACAATTTTTGGAGCCCAGTTGGATGGCTAAAAATGGGATTTAATCGGGCGTTCGAGGGAAAATTCTGTTATATCCATATTTTAGACTCGATTGTTATTTCAACCAGATAATTAGTGAAAATGCCATATGGTATGGGGTGGGGTCTATTTTTAAAAGGTTCTGGATCTTTGTCATTGCACTGTACATCCAAGCTTTAGAAATTTAAACTAGGTCGAGAAAAAATAAACGAAATGAAACTGATGTTCAGAAGGTTATGCCGCCGGGGACATGACTGAGGCCGTCGGTGGCATCAATGTTGCCGCTGGCGGTATCAGTCACACAGGTAAGCTGTATGACTTTTTGGATACCATAAAGAAATGGTCCTACAAGAAAATGGGGCCACTGGGGGCAAGTGAGGCCACTGGCGGTATCAACGATGTCACTACCGGCATGGTTGATACCGTCGATGACTTCAAATGCCTCCAGCGGCTTCAATTTCTTGCAGCAGCTGTTCTTGGCCGGAAAGCAACCAAAAACCCAAAACTAAGCACAAATAGCAACTAAAGTACAACAAACAAGTAACATGGAAGCCAAAGAGCTATGAGACTCAGAATTTTTACCTCGGTGCCGTGAATCCACCTCTTTGTGATCCGTATGACACCTCCGAGGTGCTCAAGTGATGATTTTGGGAAGTGATGTAAGATTAAGTCTATAGATCCTAATTTTTATGATTTTTAAACTTAAAACACACCAAAGTATCAGAGAGTTCAATAGAGAAAAACAAAGGAAAGATGAATTGAATCCTTTTTTCTTACCTTTTTAAACTTTATCCCACTAAAGCTAACTAGAATGCTCAAGATTTACTTGAAATCTTGAGTAGTGGAAGATTGGAACCCTTAATTTGGTTGGAAAACACTGCTTATATAGGCTAAAATCCGTTGGAAATTGCCTTGGATCAATTATCCGGTGAATATCGAGCAAAAAAGATGACTGCTGTAGAATTCATGTCGCTAAAACTTTCTGCTAGGTCTGAAAAGTAAGCATGGCCTAGCTTAAAAAGGTGAAAGGTGCCTAAATTTGCATAAAAAGGTGTTTTAACATGATTTTTTTTGAACTTTTAGGGTTTTGGTTTACTTTTTATGGGTATTTTAGACTAAATTATTATTTGGGTGTAAATCATCGGTCTGAGCTACCACCGAACGCCTTACCAGACATGCTGAACTAAATTTTTTCCAAAAATACAATTCATAGAGAATTTTATATTGGTAATAAAAATTATAAAAAGAATTTTTATTATGAGGAATAAAATCGAGTATACGTCATCATCGTCTCGTGAGAGGGACTAAAAAATTCCGTGCTCACAGGCTGCCCCTTGTGGGATCACTACTGCCACATGTTAGTATAATCTCATGAAAGAGCAAGGATTTAGGAATGATACCTAATGGATGGCTAGTTTGCCCCTGGGTCGGGCTTGAGCTTTGTGGATTGGTTTGCCCCTTGGTCAGACTTATGCTTTGTGGATTGGTTGCCCCTTGGTCGGACTTATGCTTTGTGGATTGGTTGCCCCTTGGTCGGACTTATGCTTTACAGAGAGGTTTGCCCCTCGGTCGGGCTTATGCTTCGTGGAGAGGTTTGCCCCTTAGTCAGGCTTATGCTTTATGGAGAGGTTTACCCCTTGGTCAGACTTATGCTTTGTAGATTTGGTCGCCCCTTGGTCGGGCTTATGCTTTATGGATTTGGTTTTTGTGCACGGGGTGCCCTCGGTAATCTTTATCATCTAGTGCAGAATTATTGTGCAGCAAGTGCCATTTCTTGATCGTTGCCTCAAGAAGTCTCACATCAAGCGTGAAATTGCTACATCAAGTGCCCCTTGGTGATCTTTGGTATCAAGTGCCTTCTGTTTTCAAACAAGTGCTCTCTATTGTGCAGTAAGTGCCTTTTATTTGATCGTTGCCCTAGGAATGCTTACATCAAGCACGAAATTGTTACATCAAAGCCCCTTGGTGATCTTTGGTATCAAGTGCTTTCCATTCGATCGTTGCTCTAGGAATTCTCACATCAAGCACAGAATTGCTACATCAAGCACCCTTCGGTGCCTGAGGGTTTTTTTTGCCAAGTATTGGGATTGCTAGATGACTCAAGTTTTTTACATGGGGTGCCCCCGGTATTGCAATAGGTGCTCTTTTGTTTTGCAACAAGTGCCATTTGTTCCACATCAAGGGTCATTTATTTTTCATCAAGCGTCATTTGTAAATTGCATGAGGTGCCCCTGTATTAAGAATCAGAGAAAAGTGAGTTAGTTGAAGTATAAGTGATATTTTTACTGCTTGATCGATTTGTGAAACAAAAATATTTTTGCTTCTTTGATCAACAGTAAAAATAGAAGTATAAATAGCAAACTGAGTTAGGATTTTCTGGGGGATCCGGAGGAGTCATTGTGGAAGTTTAATGAGTCGTCTAAACCATCTTGAGCATGACCCTTGATGTTTCTTTTTGATCGAAGGATGACTCCAAGGGGTTGGAGAGAACTGTACTATTTCTAGGTGCCTCTTGTTGACATATGGATGCTGGCTAGATGGTTGGTTGAGCTTGCTTGACATGCTCGGGACCATGCCCCTAGCTTTCATGCCCCGATAATCTTCCTTCCGATGTTATGGGAAACAAGAATTGCAAGAGTGTATGTATGAAATGTATGTATTAAAGATTCATGATTATGCGCTTTTCGGTCAAATCATGTTGGATGGACAAATGATGCTTTTGAAGTGACCAAGTAGGCTGGTGTGACAGTAGTGAAATTCCTTGAGGACAATTAAGACGAGGAGCTAGGTTTTAATTTTGAGTCTAGTTTGAGGCTTGATCTTTATGCAGGGAGTGCGAACGATGTTTGTCTTCTTCCTAGTGATAGTGTATTTTTATTTTTTTTTTATTTTTGGTTCTAAATTTTGTATAGACTTCCCCTAGGGGTTTTCAATCTGTCAAACCTTGTCTGAACTTTTGCCTGGACCACCCTTTCAGGTTTTCAATCCAGCAGACATTTTGTTTTTCTTCTTTTTTTTTTTAATTTTTTAATTTTTTCATTTTTTTTTGCCTTTTTGTCTTTATTTTTGCATGGACCGCCCTTTTCAGGTTTTCAATCCAACAGACTGATTTTCGACTTTTGCATAGTCCTAGATGTTTTCAGTCTATCCAGATTTGTTTGTCTTTTTCATGTTGAATTGCTGTGCACTTATACGGATGGGCTCTGAGTACCCTCCATTAAGTTTACTCGCGATGTTTTCACCATTTGGCTGCCAGGCATTCATACAATCACAAGCATAAAGATTTTAGTATGAAAGACACTTGTAGTGAATGAATTTAACTGGAGTACAAGATGTTGGTAACCATTTCCATCAATCAAACTCCTGGTGTTAACCAGTCTTTTCAGATTTTCAAGTTAACATCTTACTATTTTTCTCTTGTACCCTAATTTTTGCTTGAACCGACCTTTTTAGGTTTTTAGTTCAGCGGGCAACTTTGTGAAGAGATACCACAATTTTTGCCCTGCTGGTTTGCAGAATACCAACCGTCGGGTGTCACCCTAATTTTTGCCTGATTGGTAAAGGACCGAAAGGCGGGTGATTTATTACATATATATTTTTGTGTACCGCTTTCCTAAATTATTTCTTTTGTTTTTGATCCAATAAAGCTTAAGCCTATCTTGGTTGATTAGGTCAATGAACTCGCCCTTGTCTATGCTCATAATCTTGATTGCCTTGTTTATAGAGTACTCTCCTGATCGCATGAGGATCTCATTCCGATTTTGATTGGCGATACCGCGAGAGTTTTGATGCTTGAAAAGTCCCTTCTTGACTAGCTTGCTTGTCGTTCTGATGCTCCTTTACTTCGTGATATGTTTAGAGCGGATAGTGCTCAATTACACATCCTCGATTAATTTGGAAGCTGCCCCTTAAAATTGAATTTCATTTTCTTGGATGATGTGGTGAGGCATGTTGCACTGAAACAAGAGACATTTACCTCGATCAATTTAGGAGTTCCCTTGAAATTGGATATGGTTGTGTAAGGCAATGTGATGAGGTGCGTCGGATTGAGCCAAGACACATTCCTTTACAAATTCAGCCGTATTCTCAATCCTTGGACTAGCGTAGGATTTAAATTTTGGCTGCTTTGAGAAGTATTGCCTGATCATTTCCAGGAGTTGACGATGGTTGAATCTTATCGATTATATTTATCCTTTATGACATGGATAGCCAAAGAGTAGAGAGACTGTGAAGCTTGATAGGAGGGAGGTGTTACACATTCTTATAAACCTGTTGTTTGATGGCGCCTTTTTGTCTTGGTGATGCAATTGCAATTAAGGTTATACAAGGTATATACCACCCGCTGAATCTTCTTTTTGAGATAGTCTGTTGTGACGGTCGCAAATGGTGAGGCCTCTATTTGATTGGCTTGCACATAGTACCCTCGGGGGTGGGATGCTTGGAAATTTGGTGACCCACTTTGAGCACATCTTCGTATGACCAGGCGTAGGCGTTACTATGATCTTTAAACACTTTTATTATCTTACATTTGTTTTTAGCGGGGGTTAAATTATTAGAAATGGTTACAACTTGAGAAATTCCATTTGTACTTGAATTAATGCAATAAAGTATCTCAAATACTGAAAACGTCATCGTATGCTCATATGAATGCGTGGATCAATTGGTCAAAACATGAAACAAATAAAATAAAGGCTGCTCATTAAGTTGAAAGTTTCAATGGTGGAATTATTCAAAATAAAATAAAATTACATATTTAGATAGTCATCCTCCACATGCAGAGGGTCTTCATCGGTCAATAGGGAGGTCCTACTAATTGCTGAGTTCTGATAGGGGATTGTTAATTGTGCTGGGTAACTTTTCTGGTTCGGCCATCTTACCTTCCTCGACCAGTTACTGGATGGCAAGAATTAGAGCCTGACATTCATTGGTACGATGACCCTACTAGATGTGATACCTGTAAAAATTCTTTCTTTCGTCCTTCCCGGAGGGCCTATACTCTTGTAGGGGTTTGAGAAGGTTGACCTTTCTTAACTCGGTGAAGATTGAATTAAGAGGTAGCTTATACGGACTCATATTGGTCATGAGGTCCTTGCCAAGTTGAACCATGGTGATTGCGGGGGTGGCACTGGAGGCTTCATTGTTCTTCTTAAACAAAGGTTTTTCTGCCTTCGCTGCTCACTCCCTTTCAACCTCGCATTCGACCTTTTTGGCCTTCTAAAAAACTACCTTGTATGAAGGGAATGAGTTGGTAGCCATCTCCTTTCGAAATAAAGGAAGGGACCCATTAATGAGCTTTACAATCATCTCTTTCAAACTCAGCTTGGATTTTATCAATACCTGAGTGGGCATCCAACGGTGGAAGTATTGCTTAAAGGTCTCACTAGGTAATTGGCGGACGGCCTTAAGATGTTGAATGGTTGTTTCCATCATGGTGTTAAAATCGTAGTGGTCAATTAAGGCCTCCGAGAGGAGCTTCTAGCTGGTGACCACATGGTAAGGCAGAGTATGGTACCACTCGAGTGCTAGGCCTCATAAAGAGCACAAAAACATTTCAGCAAGGACCTTGTCGCTTAACTTCTTCACTCTCATGACCCTTTCATACATAACGATGTGAGAAGTAGGGGCACCATACCTATCTTAGTGTGCTATGCTAGGCATGGTAAAATTGCTGGGAACCCAATCCTCATCCCGTTTGGGTTCTTTATCTCTGTTTGAGTTGGCGGTCATCAATTGATGGATATAGGCTTAGATTCTAGGTATCACGCCTGGAGGTTGCATGACCTGGTTGTTGATCGGTTGGCTTATGAGTGCGTTGTATGTGATCTGGTTGTTGATTTGAGAGCTCATCATCTGCCGCACAAAAGCCTCTAACTTAGGTGTCATGCTTGGAGGTTGCGTGACCTAGTCGTGATTTGGAACCTGAGGGGATGGTGGAGAAACATCCAAGTGAGAGTGAGTAATTAGTTGGCTGGAAAAAGGATTCTGGAGGTGAGTCATTCCCCCGGGTGTTCAGGTTTTCAGAAAAGCAAAAGTTTGCCCAAACTGGAACGGGCTTTTCATAGGTTTAGTAGAGGGTGTTGGGTGAAAAACAGGTGCAACTGGCCTTACTCCTACCAGATGGGACAACATCTATGCTGAACCGTTCTAGGCTTGCATGTCAGACTCAGAAACTCGATCTAAATTCTTATCCTCAAGGGCTTGCTTGATGGCTACTTGGACAGTGGCTTATATGGAGGCTTGAAATGCATTAGAGTTCAGAAACTAAGCCATGGCACTAGCGAAGTTAAAACTAGGGGGCAGCTGAGATTCTTCTCTCGAGGTGAGAGTAGGGCCTAACGGATCCTCAGGTGGAGGGATATTTCCTTCATTGTTTAGGAATGACATGGTTGGTTGTGAAGATTCAGATCGGAAGGAAGACTGTTTAGATCATGAATTGAAGGTCAGACCATGAGTGGGTTGTAAATGGCATGGATGGTATGCATGCTTTTGTCTTTGGGAACTGATGCATGATATGTATAGCCGCATGTAGATGTGGTTAGAGATGATGCGGCAGCTTATCCCTCCAAAACTCGTAGGACATTCGTACCCATTGTTATGTATAGTGATACGTCGTGACTCAATAAGGTATGAAAGAAGTCCTACGAATGTTGCTAAACCTCTTCCACGAATGGAGATCGGTAAGGGTAAGTTGGTTTTCCACTTTTGAAGCCAATGCTTGGGGATGCATGAGCACGTAGCATTTTGCACACAAAACATCCCTCTTCCGACCTTATGACTCAAGTGTAACTCCTCTTTGGGAGGATGGAGTTTGGCCTCTTCACTGATAATGGTGAAATAAGTGCGTCCCAATTGTTTTATTTGTTCTGGAAGTCCTAAAGGATTGAAGTGCTAAGGCTTTTTCTAGCGCGGCTTTGGCATAGGGTTGTTGATTTAGAAGGTGCTAAGGCTTTTTCTAGCGCGGCTTTGGCATAGGGTTCTTGATTTAGAAGGTTCTCCTTTACCTTGATTCTATGTTACTCAATCACTCCCCAAATAGGTGCGATCACAGGAGTTTATGTGTTGGTTGAAACAAGTGATCCACCCGCTAAGCATCCTCAATTCAAAATGGGGCATGAGTGATACTTTCGTGAGCTTCTCGGGTAAAATGGGGCAGCTAAAAATTACTGAACTATCTACACGCGTAGGGATAAAACGTTATATAAAAAGAATGAAGTTTTGATTTGGCCAATGATTTCAATACAACATCAAAAACCTTTAAACTTTTTGAAAATTTTAAGTTCAAGTTTAAAGAGATAAGTCCCTAGCAGAGTCGCCACTGTGAGTGGACGACCTTTTTCCCATCCGCGAGGACCGCGTGAGATGCATAGCATGGGGGGTGGAAAGATAACGAGCGCTGTGAAGCGTGCCGGGGGATCGATCCTCATTTTAGCATGATAAAAGAACTGATGTTGATGTTGAATTTAAGTCTAATTTATGTGTTAACAGATACGAGATCAAAATCCTGTACTGAAGATAGAGTCGCCACCTGGTTCAGTTCAACCGAGAATTTTGGTATGATTTTCCCACCGGGTGGTAGACCATACCTTAAGTAGAGGTTCTGAGTTTGGACGATGTTATCTATTTTACATTAGGCCAAGTTAAAATATATCATTCTTTCTTAATCGGGTTTAGTCCACCCTATTTATTGGTGTTTTCGGTTTATATATTGTTTTTACGTTTATCAAGCATTAAAACTGGTAAATAAATAATTATTACAGTTATCAAAAAAATAAATGCAGAAATTAAAATTATTACAAGGCTTTCCAAGTCCTATGCATTTTTCTATGCGATAAATTCATCTATCCTAAATCTACCTGCATAAAATGGCTAGCACAAATACGGCACGTTGTATGGGATATATCACAAAACATGCATAGTTAGTAAACAAAACAAGACCCGAGTTAGCATGAACATGGCATATTTCATTTACAATTTTCGAAGCCTGGTTGGATGGCTAAAAATGGGATTTAATCGGCGTTCATGGGAAAATTCCGTTATATCCATATTTTAGACTCGATTGTTATTTTAATCGGATTACTAGTGAAAATGCCACATGGTATGGGGTGGGGTTTGTTTTCAAAAGGTTTTGTATCTTTGTCATTGTACTGTACATCCTAGCTTTAGAAATTTAAACTAGGTCGAGAAAAAATAAACGAAATGAAACTGATGTCCAAAAGGTCATGTCGCCGGCGATATGACTGAGGCCGCCGGGGACATCAATGATGCCGCTGGCGGTATCAGTCACATAGGCAGGCTGTATGACTTTCTAGATACCATAAAGAAAGGGTCCCATAAGAAAATGGGGCCACTGGGGGCAAGTGAGGCCACTGGCGGTATTTACGATGCCGCTGCCGGCATGGTTGATACCATCGGCGGCTTCAAATGCCTCTGGCGGCTTCAGTTTCTTGCAGTAGCTATTCTTGGCCAGAAAGTGTCCAAAAACCCAAAACTAAGCACAAATAGTAATTAAAGCATAATAAACAAGTAAAATGGAAGCCAAAGAGCAATGAGACTCAGAATTTTTACCTTAAGGGCCGTGAATCCACCTCTTCATAATCCGTATGAAACCTCCGAGGAGCTCAAGTAATGATTTTGGGAAGTAAGGGGTGATTAAGTCTCTAGATCCTAATTTTTGTGATTTCTAAACGTAAAACACACCTAAGTATTAGAGAGTTCATTAGAGAAAAACCAAGAAAAGATATTTTGAATCCTCTTTTCTTACCTTTTCTAAACTCTATTCCACTAAAGCTAACTAGAATGCTCAAGATTTGCTTGAAATCTTGATTGGTGGAAGATTTGAACCCTTGATTTGGCTGAAAATGCTGCTTATATAGGCTAAAATCCGTTGGAAATTGCCTTGGACCAATTATTCGATGGATATCGAGCAAAAAAGTTGACTGCTGCAGAATTCATGCCGCCGACATCATGGATGATACCGCCGGCTTTATCACTGATGCCGCTGGCGGCATCAACTTTCGGCTAGGTCTAAAAAGTAAGCATGACCTAGCCTAAAAAGGTGAAAAGGTGCCTAAATCCGCATAAAAAGGTGTTTTAGCGGGATTTTTAGAACTTTTAGGGTTTTGGTTTACTTTTTATGGGTATTTTGGACTAAATTATTATTTAGGTGTAAATCATCGGTCTAAGCTACCACCGGACGAATTACAGGACACACTGAACTGAATTTTTTTGAAAATAAAATTCATAGAGAATTTTATATCGGTAAAAGAATTTTTATTATGAGGAATAAAATCGGGTATACATCATCATCGTCTCACGAGAGGGAATGAAATAATCCCGTGCTTACGGTAATCTTTATATTTCTGTTTGAACAATGTTATGTTTGTAACTTTAGGCTCCGTGAGCAAACTTCTATTTTGTTACTTATTCCATGTTTGGATCATTTGATCCATGCATTCATATGAACATACGCATGATGCTTCTAGTATTCGAGATACTGTACTGTATGAAATTAATTCAAGTACAAATGTTATCTCCCGAGTGGTAATCATTACCAATAATTTAACTCCTGTCAAACACATGTGAGATAATAAAAGTGCTTAAATTTTGAGATAATGCTTTTACTTGGTCATACTCATAAGATAGGCCCAAGGTCAATAGTCAGATTGTCGAACATTACGGGTCTCTTCCAGAATTAACTCAACAACCTCGCAATTGTGCACATTCAAGCTACTAAAGAAGTGTCAACTGGTTCCCTGAAATGAAAAAATCATGGCATACATTTTCGCCCACCCACCCCCTTTCCCTTATCAACCCTTGTCCAAACCTTCTCTGCTCCTTGGCCACCGTTGGCGTGGGGGGCATATACGATTGGTGAACCCTGGCTTCCGTCAAATAAACACAGTACCCAAATCTTACACTAATGTTCCCACCAAGAAAATGATCAAACCCGTAGAGAAACACAGCTTTGCCCTACACGAATTAACCCAAGCACCTTAAGCAACTGAATGTGAATGGACCTAGGAAGAATCTAAATGGACTCAAGCAGAATTTAAAGCAAACGAATATGATGGATGAATAGGGGTTAAGGACCTTAGACAAACTCCAAATGTACCAGCAGCACATGGCTCGAATCCATAATAGCCAGGCAAAACGCCGACCATTCCCCTAAAATTTGGAGATCTAGTCCTAAATAGTTGAAACCCACCACCACCAGTGCAAGGGGCAGATTCAGGCCTAACCAAGAAGGACCGAACAAACCACATACTAAAGGACCAATCAGAATAGCAACCTAACTAGTCAAGAAGGCGCTTTTCAAGCACCAAAACCCATATAAACCAAACTTCTTGTAATGTAGCCAATGGAAATCGAGGTAAGGCTACCTGATGTCACTTTAAATGTCAGAATGAATGGGCACTAAGAGCCTTGGACAATATGCAAAGGCATGGACGAGCGCACAATAACAAGTTGGATACCTAATACCCTCGCCAAAAGTTATGGGCCTGGCATTGAGACATCTGGAATTTCCCAACACCGACGTTGAGGAGAAGTTCAGATCAAGTTGGGAAAACCATCATGTGGCAAACAATGGTATCGATTGAACGAGGCAATCAAGATCATGACCATGGGCGAGAGCAATTTCATCGACATGATTTGGGTATGATAGGCTTAAGCGTTATCTTATCTAAACAAAAGAAATAAATAAGAAAAGCAGCACAACATAAAAAATATATAATGAATCACTAGCCTTTCGGTCTTCTACTAATCGGACAAAAAATTAGGGTGATAACCGACAGTTGGTATTCTGCAAACTGGCTATGCAAAAGTTAGGGTATCTTTTCACAATATCACCCACTGAACTGAAAACCCAAAAAGGGCAGTTCAGGTAAAAATTAGGGCACAAGAGAAAAATAGTGAGATGTTAACCTGAAAATCTGTAAAGATTGGTTAAAACCAGGAGTTTGATTAATGGAAATGGTTACCAACATCTTGTACTCTAATTAAATTCATTCAATAAAAGTATTTTTCGTCCTAAAACCTTTATGCTTGTGATTGTATGAATGCCTGGCAACCAAAAGGAGAAAACATCGCAAGTAAGCTTAATTGAAGATGCTCGAAGCTCATCAATGATTCAATTAAAAAAGGTAATAAATTCGGATATACTGAAAACATCCAGGTCTATGCAAAAGTCAAAATAAATCTGCTGGATTGAAAACCCGAAAAGGGCGGTCCAGGCAAAAATTAAGACCAGACTCGATAGATTGAAAACCCCTAGGGGCAGTCTATGCAAAAATTAGAGTAAAAAAAGGCAAAAGGAAAATAACAAAAAGAAAGAAAATTGCAATTCTGGAGGATGATACCGCCGACGATTTAAATCATGCCGGTGGCGGCATGAGCATAATTGGTGGCGACATCAGTCATACTGCCAGTGGTATGAAGCTATTTCTAGTAAGTTTTAGGTCTATTTTAGCCTAACCAAACCTGTAGACAACCTGTAAAAAACCTTGTAATCTATTTCCAGAAGGTATGTAAGCACAATGTTCAAATCATATTCAAACCAAAGGCCCGAAGGCACAAACCATCCAAACATCCAAACACTAAGCCTGAATGAAACCGAAATCATCCAAAATCCAAAGTCAAACATTCAAGCCCAATGTATCAAAGGCATGCAAAACCAAAATCAAAAGTCAAGCAGAAATAAAAGAAAATGAAGTCAGATCAGCAGGTGGATCTAGAACCGGTTGCCGTCACTGGGACGGGTGAGACGAAGCATCCTCCTTGCTGAGAAGCCAATCATTGACCTTATCCTCATCTTCTTACCTATCCTCTGTCATTGGGATGCTGCTAGATTCGGTAGCCATGGTATAAGGGTGGCAGCCAACTGCTATATTTACTACTCTACGACTTGTCTCACCGGGGTTTGTTCGATCAAGATTATGTTTTCTCCTTCTCTCGAGCACGGTAGCATCTAACTACTGTTCTAGCTGCTGAGCCGTATTGGCGGCCGACAAGGAAAGGGCCAAAAAATCCTATAGATAAAAGGAGCAACAGAAACACATATCATTCGTAACATCCATCCATACATGCATTTCATTTTATTTTAACATGGTATAACAGGGAATATACCTAGACCAGCAAGGATTGACGGATGAGCGTATCCCTAAGAGCGAAGGCATTTTAGGCCAACCACTCCACCTCACTTCGAATAACCTATAAAATCCAAAAAGCAATCAGAAAAGGATCCATGCAAGGGCTATAACATGCATATATCAATTCAACCAAGTCTTATATGTGTGGTGTCGCTCGGGTAGAACTCCAAAGAATGGGTGCTCGAGTTTATATTTCTAGTGTAGAATTTACCCCTTGAGTTCATGAGTGGGAAAGAGGTCTCTAAGGTGGTCTTGAGTCTCCCCTCTACAAATATAGACCCCTCGGGTCTTCCCCGGCCTTGCACTCCGCTGCTCTTAGGCCTACTTCGCTTCTTCGAAGGCTCCTGAAATAAAGACAACACAAAAGCCAATCATAAGCAACCAATCTCTAACCCAAACAATTGGCATTCAAATAAACACAATCCTACCTCAAAAGAGTGATGTTCCTCATGGAACATAGGCTCGCCCCCGCCAACCATGTCCATGCCTATCTCACCCTCTCCCTCGGGTTCTCCCTCGCCAGCGTCTTCCTCCTCTTCCTCTTCTTCCTCCTCATCTTCACTCACTATGCCCTTAAGTCACTTCTTATCCTCCTCCCTCTTATTCTTAAGATGGTACTTGAGTGTGTCATTCTTATTGATACGAGGGCATATAGGAAGTACGCGCTGTTGGTGCTACTCATATGAACCTGGGACACCCACAATAATCTGACCGTTCCCCTCAATATAGGCAGCTTTATCCGCCTAAGAAGTAATCACCAGGTGTGGCCACCATAGGCCTATAGGGGGTCTACGGGCACTAGCCTAGCGAAAGTGGCAATAAACCTCCAACTCCGAACATGCTCCCCCAGGTACCACTCTAAGGATATGGGTCACTCATTCATAAACCGGCGATCATCCACTTCCTTCCAAACCCTAGCCACCTCCACAAGGTTTGACACCTTGTCAAAGGGATCATGGATAACCTAACCAAACAAATAAGAAAGCAATCAATGTAAGTAATGTGAATTCATAAATGCATTTTATCTACTAATGTTTTGTTTGAGTGTGAAACAGGGATAAAAACCAAAGAAAATTGCATACCAAGCTCAACCGTACACTCCTTAAAGAATCCGTATAACTTGTAGGGTACTTGCTTTTTCCTCCGATGCCACCACACCACTTGGTAAGGAAGTGAGAATCTACTAGTACAGTGGTTTTGAATTGGACCGGTAGGAGAATCTGATGCTCTAAAGCCCAAGCCTGCACAAATAAGCAATTAATTAGTCTAAAACATCCAAAATAAAGAAAGTAGGCAAATCAAGCAAGAATACGCAGAGAATCAATTAAATGCTTTTGGGAGAAAGCATACCTGCACGAGTAAGTGGCTAAGTCAAAGGGCTTTCCCCTTCTTCCTCGCACCCGCATCTAGCCCGCGGTAAATTTGAGCATAGATGGCCCTAGGGCAATTCTTCCCCTTGATGCTTGCTACGTCCTCAATAGCAGATATCAGTCTGTAGTTAATCTTACTACTCGAGACTGGGAAGAATAACATTATCAGCAAGGAAATCACAAAGGACTGGACACAAGCATCTCGATCATCCTCGGGAACCACTCCAACTCTCCATCCAGTGCTTGTACAAATCTCGATATGACAACCGCCCCGAGATGGGCTTCAAACCAAATAGCTCGATCACCCACCTTGTCACAGGCTGCTCGTGATAATACTTATCCATGTACACATCAAAATGGATCACTTCCTTCATCCATGGCAGCCCGGTCATGGCCACGACATCGGAGGGAGTAATGGTTACCTCCCCAAACAAGAAATGGAAGGTGTGTGTGGTTTTAGACCACTTCTCTATAAAAGCTGTCAAGGTCTAGTGAGAGAGTTTCGACATTAACAGGGGCATGATGTGGGCTAAATCCCCAAAGCCCGCATCATCAATGACGATCACAAGCTCGGGGTTCTTTTTTTGCGATATGTAGCCACCATTTGCCAATCATTCCCATACCTTCGGCACAGGTTAGTTCATGCGGCTGCAAAATTAGAAGCAAAATAGATAAGTCTCTAGTTCATTTTCTCCCCCCTTTTACCTACTGGAAAGCTGCTGATGCCGCTTCTGCAAACAGCAATGCCGCCGGTGGCATTAGTCATATTGCCAGCAGTATGGATGATGTCGCTAGCAATATCACTGTAAGCAGCAGTGACATCACTATTCCCTAGGCCTTTCTACAAGGCTTGATACCGGTGGTGGCATTGCTTATGTCGCCAACGACATTAGACCCTGCGGGCAGAACCCCATTTTGCCCCAAAATCACCAAGAATGCAATTAATCAAACCCAGAACACAAAAGCAGTAAAAATCAAACTTATAGTATGAAATATTGGTTTTTATACAATCAGTTTCATATTTATAACCCCCATCATGGCAAAATTTTGAGCCTAAGGTCGGAATCAAATCTTAACCTAAACAAGGAGATTCAAATTTTGTAGGATTATTTGGATATAACAGAGATGTTTCCTCTTCTCAGGAACCAAATCAGTGATGGAAGAATCGATTTTGTTGCCATACATCTTGTCTGTTGCCTTCAAACTGTGTGCAATAGGAATTGGGCAAAGTTTTAACCCTTCAATGGGAGAATCAGGCAACCCACGGGCCTTAGAACTGCTATACTTGCGGCTAAAAATCTTCTTCATGGTTGGGGATTGAAAACAAAGAAATCGGAGATTGTTTGGAGAAAGAGTAGAGAGAAAAATGTGGGCTTCGGCTTCTAAAATAGCAGAAATAGGCAAAGAAAGAGTTTAATTCCATATTAAACACCCGTACGGAATTTAAGGAGTTAAATTAATCTGAAACTGTCCATCCATGTTGCCGGTGGCATTAGCTCAAACCGCCAGCAACATCACCCAGGCCGCCGGTGGCATCAACTCTCCAAATTTGAATTTTGAATTATTTTTACCAGTTAAAGATGCCACGTGGCATCCATATCACCGGCGGTATCGACCCAGATCACCGGCGACATCAGCCAGGTCGCTGGTAACATCAAAATTTCTCCCTGCATTTTTCAGCAAATCTGGTGGAATCCCAGCTCCAGCCTCGATGTCCCAGGACTTCTAAAACCCTTATACTTTTAATTATTATGTTTTTACTATTGATCAAAGGGGCTAAAATATTTTTGTTTCACAAAATAGATGAAGCAATAAAAACGTCATTTGAGTGTCAATCTAATCTTTTACTTGTCCCTCGTTGCAGGGACAAAACTTTGCGATCTCAAAGCCCAAGTCCGCTTGGCAAATACACAAAGTATAAGCCTGACTAAGGGGTAACCAAATCTTCAAAGCATAAGCCCGACCAAGGGGCAAACCTCTCCGCGAAGCTCAAGGCCAACCAAGGGGTAACCAAATCTTCAAAGCATAAGCCCGACCAAGGGGTGAACCTCTCCGCGAAGCTCAAGCCTGACCAAGGGGCAACCAAATCTATAAAGCATAAGCCCAACCAAGGGGCAAATCTCTCCGAAAAGTATAAGCCAGACCAAGGGGCAAACCTCTCTGCAAAGCATAAGCCCGACCAAGGGGCAAACCTCTCCACAAAGCATAAGCCCAACCAAAGGGCAGCTAATCATCAAAGCATAAGCCCGACCAAGGGGCAACCAATCTACAAAGCTTAAGCCCAACTAAGGGGCACCTAATCCGCAAAGCATAACCTTGACCAATGGGTAACCAATCCTTAAAGCTGAAGCCTGACCAAGGGCCGACCAAATCTACAAAGCTCGAGCCTGACCAAGGGGCAAACTGGTCATCTATCACGTACAATTCCTATCCCTTACTCTTTAGTATGATCATACTAACATGTGGCAGCAGTGATCCCATGAGGGGCAGCCTGTGAGCACGGGATTTTACAATCCCTCTCACGAGACGATGATGACGTATACATAATTTTATTCCTCATGATAAAATTCTTTTTTGGAATTTTTATTACCGATATAAAATTCTCTATGAATTTTATTCTTCGGAGAAATTTAGTTCAACATGTCCGATAACGCATCCGATGGTAGCTCAGATTGATGATTTTCACTCAAAAAATAATCTAGTCCAAAATACCCATTAAAAATTAAAAAATACACCCAATATCTAAGTTTTTCCATCAAAATCAACCTTTTCCGGATTTCCTCTCCTTTTCCCCGATTTTGAGCACGAATTGTGCAACTTTTTAGACCTGCCAGAGGAACGAGGTCGATGGCAGCCTCACTGATACTGGTGGTGGTATAATCCATGCCGTCGGTGGCATCATTTTCTCTACAGACAGCTGTGTTCACTTTTCGCTCGATATCCCATAGATAATCGATCAAAGGCAATTTCCAACGGATTTTAGCCTATATAAACAAGATTTCTCAGCCATTTCAAGGGTTCTAATCTTCCACCACTCAATATTTCAAGTAAATCTTGAGCATTCTAGTTAGCTTTAGTGGGATAAGGTTTAGAAAAGGTATGAAAAGAGGATTCAATTCATCTTTTCTTGGTTTTTCTCTACTTAACTCTCTGATACTTAGGTGTCTTTTAAGTTTAGAAATCACAAAAATTAGGTATTAGAGACTTAACCACCCCTTACTTCCCAAAATCATCACTTGAGCTCCCTGGAGGTGTCATACGGATCACGAAGAGGTGGATTCACGGCCCAAGGTAAAAATTCTGAGTCTCATAGCTCTTTAGCTTCCATTTTATTTATTTGTTGTCTTTTGGTTGTTGTTTGCATTTAGTTTTAGGTTTTTGGTCACTTTCCGGCCAAAAACAGCTGCTGCAAGAAACTAAGCTGCCGAAGGCATTTAAAGCTGCCAACGGTATCAACCATGCCGCCAGCGGCATCGTTGATACCGCCAGTGGCCTCACTTGCCCCCAGTGGCCCAATTTTCTTATAGGACCCTTTGTTTATGGTATCCAGAAAGTCATACAGCTTGCCTGTGTGACTAATACCACCAGCGACATCAATGATGCTACCGGCGGCCTCAGTCTTGCAGCCGGTGGTATGACCTTCTAGACAACAGTTTTATTTTGTTTACTTTTTGACCTAGTTTAAATTTCTGAAGATAGGATATACAGTTCAACGACGAAGGTCCAGAACCTTCTAAAAACAGACCCCACCCCATACTATGTGGCATTTTCACTAATAATTCGGTTAAAATAACAATCGAGTCTAAAATACGGACATAACAGAATTTTCCGGCAATTAAATCCCATTTTTAGCCATCCAACCAGGCTCTATAAATTGTAAATGAAATATGCCATGTTCACACTAACTCGGGTCTTGTTTTGTTTACTAACTATGTATGTTACATGATATACCCCATATAAATTGCCGTATTTGTGCTAACCATTTTGTACAGGTAGATTTAGGTTAGATGAATGCTAGGCCTTCAGGTATTTTATTTATCGTATAAAAAAAGTATAGGATTTGGAAAGCCATGTAATTATTATTTTGTTTTCCGCATTTAATTTTTGGATAGCTGTAATAATTATTTATTTATCGCTTTTGATTGCATGATAACACGAAAACAATATATAAACCGGAAACACCAATAAATAGGGTGAACTAAAATCGATTAAGAAAGAATGAAATATTTTCACTTGGCCTAATATAAAATAGATACATAATCTAAACTCGGAATCTCTACTTAGGGTATGGTCTACCACCCGGTGGGATAATCGCACCAAAATTTCCCGATAGAGCTGAACTGGTTGGCGACTCTATTTTCAGTGCGGGATTTCAATCTCATATCCTTTAATACATAAATTGGACTTAAATTCAACATCAACAAATCAATCTTTTCATCACGCTAAAATGATGATCGATCCCTCGGCAAGCTTCACAGCGCTACTTATTTTTCCACTCCCATGCTATGCATCTCAAGCGATCCTCGCGGGTGGGAAAATGGTCATCTGCTCACAATTATGATAAATGGCTTTCTTTTCATTATAAATGAGCCTTTATGAATACATTTTTCATATAGTGATACATTTATTTTTCAACGATCTTCGAGATCTTTTATAGGTGATATTTTTCTTATTACATCGTAACATCATTATGCAAAGATCTGCAGTATCTTAATATAGATTTAAATATATAATACATGTAGAATAATATTCATACCTCAACAAAAATTGATTCTTTCCAATAAGACAATAATTACAAACTCATTAAGAGTTTACAACCTTACAATATTACAAATATATTCTTCAGAAATATATACATCAAAAATATTTTATTATATCATTCATATATACAATTATATATATTCTTTAGAAATATACATACTAAAACTATCCTTTATATCCTTCAGGGATATAAGTATATATGTGTGTGTTCTTCAAGAACGAATAAATTAAAATTATTTGTTATATCCTTTAGGAATATAATTATATAAATGTTCTTTAGGAACATGAAAATTAAAATTATCACAAAAAATAACATATTTGAAAAATAAGAATCAAATGATAAAAAAGAAATCAATATATTTAACAGGATTATTAGTAGAGACTTATCATGCTGATAACGTATTGTAAATAAAGAACAAATATCAAAGAACAATATCAAAAGAATGAAAGGAAGCAAATGTAGTTTTTTATTCATATCAACGAATGAAACACATTATATCAATTTATAGGAATATGCGAGGAAAAGGAAATGATATAAATCATAGTATTAATTAGGGCATTAATGGTCATCCAACATAAATAAGAATATTTGTAACAATTTAATCTTTGTAGCATGTATTCAAGTGACTATTGGGCAACACTTGAATACGAGCACTTTAAAGCGATGCCAAGATAATTTGCAGCTATGGACACCTCGAAGCCGCACCCTATGGAACAAAACCCTAGCCGTACCCTACCCGCACCCTTCCCTAGCCGCCGCCTACGCCACCGACCGTCAACCACCCTGAACCGATCGGTGAACACCCACCGCCAGCCACAATACCGAAACCCTCTGCCCCCCCGCAATCGCCATTCTCAAATCCCTAACCCCCCGAAAATTTACTTTGAGAATTTCCCAAATCACTTTGATGCAGCGGCTATGAAAAGAATGTTCAATAGGTATGGAGTGTATGGCTGGGTCTATATTGCCTGGAAAAGGAATGCGAGGAACCTTAATTTTGGGTTCATCACACTTGATGGATCTATGCGGATACAGGTAGCGTTGGAAGCGCTGAATATGATAGCGATTGGTGCGATAAGACTCAAAGCTTTCAGAGCCAGGTATGACAAATCGAAAATAGCCCCTCAAGCACGGTCTAATCCCGTGGTACCAGTCCAGAAGGCGACGTTCCGAAACTCCCCTCGAGATCATCGGTCCTTTGTGGATGTTGTGGCGAATCAAGCACCACGAGAAGAGTCGACCATCAACCCGATCCAGGTGGCATCCTCTCCTATTGTACCTGCTGAATCTGTACTGAACAGTGAGGTAGTGGTTAAAACTGCAGCTTGGAAATCAAAATCTTGTTTGGTTAAACTTAACAATATTTCTCACATCCGTAATATACATGATCTTCTGAGCGATCACGGTTTTGAGTTTGAATTTGCTGCTCCTGTTGGTGGATATTTTGTGATTATTTCATTTAGATCAGATGTGGTTCTTATGGACTTTATGAATGGTGATTGGAAGGTTATGGAACATATTGTGGAGTCAGTTTGTGCACTTCCAGTAGATTTCGCGCCGTTGGAATGTATTATGTATCTGGATCTCATGGGAATTCCGCTAGCTCTTGTTTGTGAACCTGTGGTGCGGGAACTGGCAGCGAGATTTGGGCGAGTTGTTACGATAGATTGTAATTTCGAAAAACCGGATCGATTGGATGTAGTATCGTGCCTTGTTTCTGTACCGCTTGGGACAGCTAGTAGGAATCTGACGCTGGCAGTAAGGGATAGAGATATAATGATATACACGAACCTTAGACAAGGAATTGGGTGCCAACACAGTTAAGAGTATGGGTACGGATCGGAAGAGTGGAGTGAACCAGAGGAGGACCCTTCGGACAGGAGTAGTAGTGAATCATCGGGGAATGAAGCTGAAATTAGATCGGGTGAGGATGATGAGATTATTGCGGATAGCAACAACACAAGTCTGGGTAGTATCCACCCTCCCGACGACAGCCCGTTAATTGGGGGAAATAACGCGTTGGTTCCAGGTACGGGGAATTCAAGTTCTTCGGGCCCAAACATCCCAAATATGAATAGAATTATCATCCGTAGGGAAGGAAATGAGCCAACTGTCAGTGAGGAATTAATGACATTCCGAATTGGAGAGAAGCTTGAGTTATTTAATGAACAAAATATGGGCTTAATTATAGAGGCATTGGAAGGACAACGACGTTGAGAGAGCTGCTGTCCGAACTGGGATATCGCGAGTATTACCATGTCTTTGAGTTTTATGAGTTGGAATTGTCACGGGGGCCTATTGAATGGGGCCAAACAGTTTTTGGTGCGGTCATGTGTTCGAAAGTGTCAGCTTCAGGTTTTCATTCTAATTGAGACAAAGTCCCTATCGGTTTCAGATCAGGTTGTCAGGAAGTTTTGGGGCCATAATGATTTTCAATTTCATTGTATCCCGTCGCATGGTTTATCAGGCGGTCTACTGATCTCATGGAATTCTAATTTAATTCTTGGCTCGATCACTGCTTCTACAGATAGATGGTGCCTGCTACATATTGTGTCTAGTCAACTTGAGGTAAATTTACTATGCTTATATGGTCCCCCTATCCCTAGGGATAGGAATCAATTTTGGTTTGATCTGCTGCCCCATATTCAAAATATAGATAACTTGGTGCTATGTGGTGATTTTAACGAAGTGTTACATAGTTCTGAGCGAGGTAGAAGTGGGAACACGGGGTTAAGTTCGATGATTAGGTTCCAGGAATTTGTTAATGAATGTGCTCTCTTTGATTTGCCATTACATGGGCGTCACTATACGTGGTCTAATATTCTATCCTTCTCGAGGATTAATCGTGTCTTGGTGTCGTGCAATATTCTTGATAGGTGGCCGGGTCAGAATTTGATGACGGTTGATTCAACGCTATCAGATCACTTTCCGATTATATATCGGTCCCACGCATCGGTATCGGATGGCAAAAAGGTGTTTCAATCCTTGAACTGTTGGTGGGAAAAGGACGGGTTTCTACCTTTTCTAAGATCGAAGTGGGAGGCCATAGAATTGGCGGATTCGGGGCGCGACATTGATTTTAAACTATGCCGACTAAGGAGCTTTATCCGGCCTTGGCATCTATCTAATTTTGGTGGGTTAGAGGGAAGAATAAAGAAGCTAGAGGCTCGTATTATATTTTTGACATCCAGTTCGGTGGTCCGACCTTTGGAGGAGGAAAGTAGATTGGAGCTTCAGTGCGTGAGATCGGAATTACTTACCTGTAGACGGAACCTTGAACAAATTCGTCACCAACAATCACGAGTTAACTGGACTATACTGGGTGATGATAATACAAGTTTTTTTCATAGGATGGCATCAGCGAGGGCTAGGGGGAATCGGATTTCACAGCTGGAAATTGATGGGGTCGTATCTTCTAACCCGGTACTTATTAAATCCACAATACGGAATTTTTATTCCAGGCTGTTTTCGAAACAAGTGGTGGTGCCGTATTCTTTGGGCGAGCTACAATTCCGTATGGTTGATGCGACGGCCAATGCTCGGCTTGTTGAATCTTTTTCTGAGGCTGAAGTGTGGGATGCAGTGTGTGCTTGTCAAGAAGGTAAGGCTCCGGGGCTGGATGGATTTAATTTCTTCTTCTATAAACGCTTCTGGGAGGACATGAAACCGGATGTGTTAGCTCTGTTCGGCGAATTTTATAGGTATGATCAGCTGCCAAATTCTATTAAGTCATCCTTTACCGTATTGATTCCTAAAGTCCTGGGGTCGTTGTCATTGGGGAACTATAGACCGATTGCCCTTATCTATGGTATATATAAAATTGTGTCGAAAGTACTCGCGAAAAGATTACAGGCTGTGTTGCCTCAGCTGATCTCTGACAATCAGTTTGCTTTTATTAAAGGCCGTAATATTCATGAATGCTCGTTTATAGCCTCGGAAGTGATCCAATCAATCCACCGCAGTGGTCAGTCTTCTGTGGCACTCAAGCTTGATTTCCATAAAGCATATGATAGTGTTTCTTGGACTTATATTGACTCATTTTTGAAGAGGATGGGTTTCTCTGATAAGTGGATTAGATGGATGGTGACTTGCAGAGCGAACTCGGTAACATCTATTCTTATCAATGGTAGCCCTACAGATCCGATCTATTTGGGCAGAGGGGTTAAACAAGGTGACCCCATTTCTCCATTTCTTTTTGTCTTAGCAGTGGAAGGTCTTAAACAGCTCATTGACGCAAGTGTCCGTAAGGGTATTTTACCTGGGTTTCGTATTCATGGGTCAGAGAAGGATATATCTATTCTTCAGTTTGCGGATGATACGATGTGCTTCTTACCTGCAGATGAGTCCCTCTTACCTACTTTTATCCGTTTATTACGTTGTTTTGAGTTGATTTTAGGTCTACGAATTAATTTTGTTAAGAGCTCAATCATGGGTATTAACGTGCAGGATGACTTGTTGAATCGTTGTGCAGAGACTATGGGTTGTAAGATCGAAAGATTCCCCATTACTTATCTAGGCGCCCCTCTCAGTACGAGACGCATCCCGGTGTCTTATTGGAACGGGTTGATTGGTAAGTTCCAAAATAGGCTGGCAAGTTGGAAAGGTCAGTGTTTATCGTATGCTGGCAGGGTGGTCCTTATAAAATTGGTTCTCTCGTCTATCCCGATTTATTTGTTAACATTGAATAAGATGCCGGCCTCTATTAATAATAAGCTTGTACAACTGATGCGTAATTTCTTGTGGAAAGGTAAAGCGGACTCTAGTGGGATCTGCAAAGTGAGTTGGGAGACAATTATGCTACCGAAAAATTTAGGTGGCCTATATGTTAGGGATCTCAGACTAGTCAACTGTAGTTTATTGTTGAAATGGATATGGCGGTCTAGAATAGACGGACATGGATCGTTGTGGTATGAGCTGTGTGTCCGTCGATATGGCTTCGATTCATGGAACTCGTTTGAAAATGTTGATAGTTCCCGCATTTCGTATGTTTGGCGAGGCATTTTATCTTGTTGTGTAAAGAACTCAACCTTCTGGGAGTTGTTTAAATTGAATGGGAGAGTGAAACTGGGGAACGGGGCTTGCGGATCTTTTTGGTATGATAATTGGACTGCAAATGTGTCATTATCTGTTCTTTTCACTGATCTGTATCTATTATGTAATAGAAAAAGCTGTTCGATTCGGGATGGGTGTCTGTCTATTTCTGAGGGAGCAACATTATCTAGGCCTTTTTGGAAACGTAGTCTAAGGATTACTAGTAGGGAGAGATGCTTCCAGATACGGAATTGGATTTCCCAGATCTGCCCTGCTATTTTCTGGGGGAATGGGGCTGTCGGCAGTAGGGGGCAGCAGCTACACGTTGGGTTTTAGGTGGTGGCAGATAGATTTGAATGGGATCTGGAAGCTAATAAGGTATTTTCAGCTGCATCTTTTTGTTTAGGGTTCTATAGGACGCCTCAAAGGACTACGCCGGAAACGGATTATATGGTGGTTTGGAATGCGTGTCTTATTCCTAAAGTTAAATTCTTTGGCTGGTTATTGTTACATAGACGTCTCCCAACGAAAGTCTTTCTGGTTTGTCGCGGGTGCCAAGCAGTAATGAATGATAAGTGTCCGTTTTGTGATGAGTCCGAAACAATTGATCATGCTCTGTTTGGTAGTTATCGTATATGGGTTCAAGCTTTTCTGGTGCTAGGGATTTCAGTAACAATGCCGTTCAAGGGGGCTGATTTTCTAGTAGTATGGCGAGCGCATTTTTCCTCCGGGATTGGACAGGAGTTTGGTACGGCTTTATGGTTTATGATTGCGTGGGCTATTTGGAAAAGGCGGAATAAGTTCGTGTTCGAGGGTGTCTTAAGCACAGATGATCACTTGGGGGCAAGCATTCATCTATGCTGGTTCTTTTTCGAGTATCGAAGGCGGAATCTTAATTTTGTCATTTCTGATGTATTTAACTGTCCAGATTTATTCCTAAGCTGTAACTAGTTAGATGGCATTCTTTGGCCCCATTCATTGTATAGGCATATCTCGGGATCGGATTTCATATCTGTATCACCTTTAGGCTGTATCTTTGTTCACTGACACTCTCATCTTGTGAGCAGTCTTTGGATTGCTTTAATAAAGAGAGGTAGGTGTTTTGTAGGTAAGCGGGGGCATCAACCTAGTTGGGACGCCCGCCCCGAAATTTTCACCTATCTCGATCTTTTTCCTTCTGGGGAAACACAATGTTTCTCCGGGGGGATTTCAAAAAAAAAGCGATGCCAAGATAATATTTTAACAATTAATCAAATCACACACAAATTTCATAAGCATGCTACCTTTGGGTATACACATTTTTTAACTACGGTAGAAATGATTAATCCTTTTCGTATTATTAACTATATTTAATGACCCACCTTTGGGTACCTTGGGATGATCTCCAAAGATATAGTTAATAAAGTATTGATCAGTCGAACTTTAATGTCATTTTTTCCATCTCTTTAATCATGATCAATTAACAACTTCTATTATTTTTTAAAATATTTATATGCAATATAACAAGGTCACTTTGGTGACTAACATGTTATATACATTTAAACTTTAAACTTTAATGGGTAGAAGAAATCCTTATATTGTGTTATCATTTTATAGCACAATTACCCAATTTATTTGCACACGCGGAAGCAATACTATAAACGTGATACACTAACCTTTTACCGTTATAGTGATCACAACAATACACATGTTACAATAATGAATTAAACAAATCAAGTTTGGCTCTGGTACCAGATGTAAGATTATGACTTTCATTCCTTGATGATTTCTATGATGAAATCAATTTTTAGATTTAAATTAATTCAACCTTTGTGCAATATTACAATAAGAATAAACAACCTTGATCGATGGTAGATAGAATAGCTTAATTTCTCTTCCCTTTGTTCTTCTTCTTTGATGATTCCTTTGATGGGCAAGAATCAAAGTACAAATTCCATTTATCTCTAATTGTATCTCAATTTATAGTGGGTTTCTCTCTTTAATTTACTAAAAGTAAGAAAATAGAAGTTCACAGTATATAAAACAGACAGCTATCTTTCCCTTTTATAGACTTTCTAAACATTACGTTCTTAACACATTTATTCATGCATTTACTTATTTATTTTTAATGAAACCATAATTTATCTTAAGCTAGTATTCACTTCAATTAATAAACTAACATATTAATATATTAGTAACTCAAAACGACTTAAGTTATGAATTGATTTTGTTTTACGTTCAATTGCATTTTATTACCACTCTGAATATATATTTATACTCATATACTTATTTAATTAAGCATATGTTAATTACCTTTTATTTGTATGTGTATAAATATATATTGAAATAATTGAGAAATGTACTTATATGACATAACGAGGCAAGGGATGAGGCTTATCAATTAACCCAGATTCTAATGCTTTAACCAAAACCGATCCATCACGGTGTCGACTCTTATATTAGAACCATTAACATTTTCTATGAACTAAACTTTTTAATATTAAATCGAAAACACATAGGTCATACATAAGAATATAAATATTCTTACAATAACTGCTCATGAAATACTTCTCAAAAGTTCTCATCATGTTACATCAATAGCTCACCTTGCATATCGTCCACCACATACTCTTCCAAATAACACACAACAATTTCGCCTAAATTATTGACAATCACGTCGCTCCAATGGCCCTTTCTAAATCTGCCACCTGAATAATCACACTGTTGATCAATGTAGAAATCGGTACTAACCCCATCATAATGGATATCATCGACCAAATGTGCTCCACAAATTCAACCTAACATGGCTCAGTCTACACCATCTATAAATGGATATCAGGCCCCTCATACCAGTGTGAGCACGAAATTTTTTCTTGCCCCTAGTTGATGATGAAAGATTGGCTCTATACTTAATCGTATCCTAATATGTTAAGTTTAAAATTGATTTATGGGAATTGACCTTGAAAAAAAATACGTTCAGTCCCTCACACTCCTGTCAAAAACCCTAGAAATAGTCATGAGTTGTACCCTATCATTTGACACCGGTATTGTTATCCTACATAACGGTACCGCTGTCTATTATGACCTGGTTAGTTTTAACCGACTCAATTCAAAAATTCCTATTTAAAATCAACCAAACCTGGTACCAACATCCCTAAAAATGGTACCGATATCAACTTTTCTGGCAGAAAATAAATCTAAATTAATTCAATTTTCCTATTCAGTTGGAGAACTAATTATTCTACCCGATTTTGCCTCACATTTTTCATTATAAATAGAGGCCTAACATCAGTTTTTCAGATATAATTCACATCTATCAAATCTATTCTACAAAATTAGCTATAGGAAAGTTCTTACTAAAAGTTCTATCCAAGTCATTTCCGAGTTTTTAGCAAGTTTAGAATAAAGAGGGGAATCTATTTTTTTTGGAAAACCCTCAGAGAAACATCGTGTCCCTCCAAAGGCTAAAATGTTGGGTGGGTGAAAATTTCGGGGCGGAAGTGCCAACTAGGTTGATGCTTCCACTTGCCTACAAAACACCCATCCGTCTTTTAATAAATAAATGAAAATAGAATGTCATTACAAGTCATGTAACAAACTTATAGCTCAGCTAGAAACAAAATCAAAAGCAATAAAAGAATTAATAAAATCCGTGTGTGAATCCCACCAACAAACCCCATGCTGAACTCCATGCCTAGCTAATGCATCTGCAGCTCCATTACCCTCTCGGTATATATGGGTAACCAACAGAGTCATATGTTGACGTTGTTCCATTGCTTCCTCCCAATTGATAAGCAGAGACCGTGGGATTTTTATCCCATCATTCTTGAAGGCTTGCACTATGAATGTCGAGTCCATCTCAATCCAAAGATGAAGCCAAAACTTTTGAAAGGCCTTGTCAATAGCCTCAATGGCTGCCCCTAATTCAGCCTCAAAGGTATAAGCTGATGCCATGTTGCTCGTAAACGCCCCATGGGAAAACCCCCTAGTATTTTGAAATAGCTAGCTGTAGCCAACAACACCCGGTGATCCTAGGGCAGACCCTTCAATATTAACCTTCATGAATGTTGGCAGAGGAGGGGTCCATGCAACCTGAATAATATTATCTTTTAACTAGGTAAGATAGCAAACCCGAGCTTCTTTAATACACTGAAGTCGTTGGTATTCTTTGTGCAACCACTTCAAAAAAATTCCACCTCCTTCATTAACTTCCAAAGGAGCCGAAGACAAACTCTAATATTTGGAATTTTGTTCCAAAAACGAGCATCGTTACGAGTTAAATAAGTTATCCAAAACACCATTACGATTACCAAGTTCCAAACCGCAAAAAGTTGGGATCCACACCAAAATTCTTATGCCGAATTAAGCAAAGCATTGACATCATTAGTCAAGATCACTACCCTCCCAAAAAAATTCCCTACGGTAGTCCACAAAGCTCTTATAAATGAGCATTATAAAAAACGATGCTCCAAAGTTTCCAAGCTTTGCCCACAAATTGAACAAATGGAAACAACATTAATCCCCCTAGCTCGTAATGCATCATCCATTGGCATTTTGTAATGAATTACACGCCAACAAAGTGTCAAACGCGAAGGCTACAAAAATGCTTTCCAGATTAAGTTATACTACGAAACGTTGTTCGTCGAATTTCACAACAAAGAATAAATTCCTTTGACACTAAAAATTCCTTCAACAATAGGTTTCCAAATACACACTTTAGCCCTTGATTTAAGCCTTTGTAAATTCAGAATTTCCATCCTAACGTCATCAGGTATTTCCTCTGGTAAATTCCAATTGTTGTCTATTAAAAAATCAGAAACCATGCCACCATGAGAATCTCTTTTTGTATCTGTAAATTTAGCCGAGAAGCCTAACACTCCCGAACTAATTATCAAACCAATGGGGAAAATATTTTTAACCGAACTCTAAATCGATGAAGAAAAAGGATTATGCCTAATGGAAGCCACATGTTCCTTTCCACTCAAAATATCCCATGCTACTTTCCCCAATAGCGCCTGATTCAAGGCCCTGAGACATTTAATACCTAGCTCCCCAGCTTTCAATGATTTGCAACACATACTCCAAGGCACCATAACTAATTTTTTCCTGATTATGGAGCCTTTCTACATAAAATTATGAATCACTCTGCCCAACTCCTTTATGAGGCTAGTAGGCCAAAGATAAACCGTGAACGAATGAATAAAAGAGCTCTGGATAACAGAGTTCATAAGACAAACACGTCCAGCCATCGATAATGAACATCCTTTCCACCCCGCGAATTTACTGAGAATTCTATCCGCTAGTGCTCTCAATGAAGAATGACGAGGAATGCCTTAAATAGAGGCACACCGAGATAATGAAATGGTTTATCTAGCATTCTAGCCCCAAGGATTTCAGCCAATGTCCTTTCCATACCCGCCTCCACCCCATTACCGAAGTAGACCGAGGATTTTCCCTAGTTCAATACTTGTCCCAACATAGCCGCATAGTCATCAAATAGGTGCTTTAAAACCATAAAATTCCGTTTCGTTGCTGCCCCAAATATAACCACATCATCCACATATAATAGGTGCGAGGGGAAGAAAGAGTCAGAGGTGTACCTCATAGACAAAAAAGTCCTTTCTTGAACTAATCGTGACAACGATAGACTAAGAAACTCCTCCGCATTATAGAACAGCAGAGGTGATAAAGGATCACCCTAGAGCACCCCCCTAGAGCATGGAAAATATCCTGTAAGTTTGCCTTTAATATTCAATGAAATATGAAATGCGGCCAGAATTTCCGTAATCCAGTTTCAAAATTGAGTAGAAAACCCAAAGTAATTGAGAACCTCCAAAAGGAAGTCCCAGTTCAAGGTATCAGAAGCCTTACGAATATCCACTTTCAAAGCCATGCAACCCCCCAAATTCTCTATTATCAAGCACATTAATACCCTCGGAGGCAAGAGGAACTCTATGACTGATTTTTCTTCCTTTGATGAACCCATATTGCTATTTAGAAATAATGAGGGCAGCCACATCTCCAAAGCGATTAGCAAGAATTTTTGTAATAATTTTTAGAATGAGATTGGAACAAGCAATCGGACAAAATAGCTCAATGTAGTTTGCCCCTTCAATCTTCGAAATAAGCAGAATCATGCTAGAATTAATACCTCTGGTTAGTTTACCGTAATAAAAACAACCACTAGATACATCGGTACACATCATCTCCAAAAAGTTTGATAAAATTTCCCTGTAAAACCATCGGGGCCTGGGGCGCTATCACCATTCATTTTAAAAACAACCTACCAAATATCCTCTGCTGTAGGCTTTTTATTACGTCACTCATTTTCCTCATTAGTCACTAAAGAAGGAATAATTTCATGAATGCGACTAAATTAGGGTGTCACATTCCCCTGATCACGAAACAAATTGCTATAGATATCAACCACATGTTGGAAATTACCACACGATCCATAACGGTGGAATCATTATTATAGAGAGACATTAGCCCGTTATTCACCTTCCTTATACGATTATGGCAATGGAAAAAATCTGAGTTTCGGTCCCCCAAACGTAGCCAGTTCAGCCTTCCTCTTTCCCAGAAAAAATTTCTTGCTGATTAAGCACCATATCCAAATCAGCGTGTGGTTGCACTTTATGTTGCACCAGATCATCAGTAAGCAACCCCTGGTCAATTTCAACCTGAATAGCATGTAAAGTCTCCTTACAACCAGCCACTTATTCCTGCAAATTCTCAAACACATAATTATTCCAAATTCGCAATTGACTACTCAACAATTTAAGCTTTAATGAGAAAGCTTGCAAAAGCGGGAGATTGACATGGCTAGGCCAATTAGTCGAAACAAACTTATAGAAATCTGCATGAGTAATCCATATACTTTGAAAATAAAATCGAGAAAACCTAACCTCCCCTAAATAGCAATTCACCAAGATTGGCTTGTGATCCGAATGATGCTTAGGTAAGGCCTCACACGGAATGTTATCCCAGTGATTTAGAAATTTTGAGTTTACCATCGCACGGTCTAATAAACACTGAATGCGATTGTCTCCCCTATGATTATAAGTCCAAATGAACTCCGCTCCTTGTAAAGAAAGGTCAATTAGCCTGGCTTCATTAGAAAATTCATTAAATTCTCTACAAGATCGAGCATTTATGCTTCCCCCCTTCTTTTCATGAGCTCCCCGAACAACATTGAAATCACCGATCACTAGCCAAGGACATCCTGGGACAAGTCCTAATAAATCACCCCATAGATCCTGTCTCTCACTAACTGAATTACTACCATACACAAACGATATCAAATGCCACTGCCCTGACACTAAAACCTCAAAGCTAACATGATGCCCTCCACAATGCAAGTTAAGAGGGTCGTATGAATCACTAGCGAAAATCCATAAAGAAGGAAGTTCCCTATTATTCTGAGCCATAAAACGCAAGCCTGCCATCCTATGATTACACCACACCTCATCAAATAGGATCATTGGTTCAACCAAACACAAAAAATATGGTTGAATAGAATTACATAAATTAAAAAAAAACTTTCTAGTAGAAGAATTTGCAATTCCTCTACAATTCCAATGAAGAACCTTCATTGACGGTTTCTTGGAGGATTTTGACGTCCTGTGCTTCTACTAGCTTGCCCCTTTCCCCTTCCACCACAACGAGATTTTCCTCCCCATTTACCTGATAAAGTTGTAGGGGTCTGATTAACCAGAGATTTTACCTCCTTCTCTTTAATAACTTCCGTATCGATAGTCTCATCATCATTATCTGATTCATCTGCCTAAAACTTTCCTTGTCTAGAAGCATGTTCTTTTTTTCCAGAATGAACTTCCATACTTGCATTAGTATTAGAATCAGGCAAATTAACCTCCTCTACAAATCCATCCACAATTGTGTCAATAGGATCATTATTAGCTGGACCGATATCCATAATTAGATCCACTGATGGCATATTGCTTGTCAAATTGATATCACCCTGCTCAATCTGTGTAACAATACTATTATTCTGATTCTGAACATTATATTCTAACAAATCCACAGAAGGGACCGCTGTTCCCTCAATCTAAACTGGTGGCAGAGTTTTTCCATCTCCAGGTGTTCCGGTCGATTTAAATCAACTCTTAGCCGCTGCTGAATTGTCCCTATAGGGATCTCAACTGTAGCAGAACCTACTTGTGGCTTCTCCTTACCAGCTTCCATGTTTGGCTACTTTAGCTATTTGTTATCCCCAACCTTTTTAGTAACCAAACTTTTGTTTTGTCTGCATTCCTTCCAGGTATGGCCAATAGATGAACAAATTTTACAAAAATCTGGAGCATTTTTGTACTCAATGTCAATCCAGATTTTCTTACCATCTTTTCCACCCCCAGTATGTACAAAAGCAGATTCGCCAAATCAATGTCAATAAGCACTCTTGTAAAGTGCCCAAAGTCCCCTTCCAATGTCGCTCTATCAACCATTGAAAATTCTCCAATTCCTTTAGCAGATAAGGTAGAATGGTAACATCCCAGTATTCCCACAGTAATCCATGAAAAAGAATCCAAACAAGTGCCTTGGTAGACTTTTTTTTAGTTGGCTTAAAGTCAGTCTGCCAAGGCTGTACCTGAAAAATTTTAGGCTACAAAACAACTGTCCCTTTCATCAAGAGCATTTGTTTCAAGTCTTGTATTCCTAACAAAACATGAAAGTATCCTTTACCTAAGGAGATCAGCCTCTATGAGTCCTTCAAACCCCAAATCTTACAGAGGGAGTCTTTCAAATCTGTAGACGGTAAGGAGAATCTCCCTTCTGTAGTAACAAGCATCCAACCAAAGAATTAGAAAAAAGTGCAATACGCTGATCCACAATCTTCTGAGGTATTTTCACTAAAGTAAACCCCCCCTTCATTGTAACCTTAGCCCCCTTGACTGTTTCAGTCAGAATCACCACATCCTCTCCCCTAACAATCATTGCATAGCTAGATTTTGGATTGACCTTCAACGATTTAGGGTTTACAATTTTGGTAGTGGACTATTTTATTCCCTTGAGAAAACCTTCACCGCTGAATAATGAAGCAATATTACCATTGAACACATCCGGTGGTTTAGGATTATCAGATTGACAGGGGGCCATGATGGCTGGTGGTCAAAGCAAGAGAAGCTGGAAGAAAAAATTCGGCAAAAACCCTAACCCTAGCCGAACAGAAGTCTACTGTCTGACTCAAGAGGGGAATCTATTTTTGCCAAGTTATTCTTTACTGATTTTAACTCATCCCTTCCAATTCAATCACTCTCCATGAGGCCATTCCCATTTCATTTCAAATCTTACAACGGATTCACAGCGAAAAGGTACACAATCTCAGAGTAAAGTAATCATTTTAATTTATTTCTTGTTTCAATTTATTAAGTTTCAATTTATGATGCATTAATTGAATTAAACTTGTTACAATTGAACTTCATTATAAATCAATCCACTTTATTTCTGTCTCATCTTCATTTCACATTCTATCACCAACAATAATCCAGTGAATTCATAATGTAAATTACTTGTATTTCACTTCTATAATATGAGTCGTTTATAGTCCATCTTATAAATTATTTATATTCTGTAATATAAATTGTTTATATTCCATTTCCCTAATATAAATAATTTTTATTTCATTTCCATAATATAAATGGTTTATATTTCTTTTCCAAAGTATAATTGATTCACACCCCAAAATGTAAATAATCCATATTTCATTTCCAATTATAATTATGTTATATTCATTTCGCATTTCATTTCATTTCATTCTATTTCAATTTTCTATTATGTGATTAATTTATGCATAATCCTTTTATCTCATAATTAATTCATATCCCATTTTCGTTTCTCTCACTATACACCATTTTCCTTTTTCATTATTTCCATTATTTGTCAATTTCATTTAAAGGTAAGAGCTCTTTGTGGTGATTTTGTTCGAGGGATTAGCTTGCAACCCCTGGTACACTTTTCTGTACCCCTATTCCCATTTATTCTTAATTTGAGAAATTGGCTGCCATATTTGCAATTCTATCATCTTCTTAATTGCTAAATTTACCACGGCGCTGTCATGCTAGAAGAACGACACCGTGATCTTTGACGTCAACAATGCTATTTATTCCGGGCTAAAATACAATACTCCTGTTTTAACCTTTTATTTGTAGGATAATTGCCCGGAATCAATTTATTTTGTATTATGTATTACAAGCATGCGGTAACTACCATAAAATGATGTCATGGCCACATTGAGGTGGTGTGTTTTGATTACAATAACTCTTTTTATCACCTCATTTCTTAAAATGAATCTAGCTATGTTTGACATTTAATAAACAATTTTGGTATTTCAATTTAAATTGACTAAACAAATCAAATAAGTAATTCGTCCAAACCCGAATCTCTAAATTAAGGTATAGTTTTATTCTTGGGACAGTGCTATGCTAGAATTTCCTGGAAGAGCTGATCCAGGTGGCGACTCTATATTTTAAATTATGGATTTAGATCCATGAATCTTTTTGATATTATTTTATAAATTGTTTTACACTCTTTACTACCAATTCTATTTATTATGACCTCTAGCCGAGTTACCAAGTTGCCTATAATTAATGCCTCGATTGCCTTAAAAAGGAAAGTTGCCTAGGTTAACCGTAATTGACCTAAACCATCAAATGCGGTACGCTTACACCTGAAAACGTCGTCCGCTCATAGTAGCGACTCTATTGGGGATCTTTTCTTTAAAAATTGTTTAAAAGATTTGACGAATAATGAAAAATTTCTTTAGCCAAATTAACCAAATATTGTTTATTTTATGCATCACGTTCATTGTAGTAGTTAGATTCTTTTCCATTTTATGGCAGGATCACCCTTATTATTGACCGCGTTATTTTAGCGAAGCTTCGCCTTTGATTCTTCATGGGACTTAGGGTCACCTAGTGGGGAACCACTCATGACAATATCACCAATATTCTTCATGAACATTGGGATGCCATAATGTCATGGGAACCTTCTTCATCAATAGCCCGACTGTAAACTTGCATGTAGTAATCTATCAACTTCGCTTTAGGACTACCCTATCACATTTAATAGCTTAGGTCGTGCTTTGTTGTCTCGTATGGATTTCAAAGTTTTTAGAGCCAAGACTAGATTTAGAAGCTTTACCCTTCGCGTGGAGTAATAACGAGATAGGAGGTACAAGGTTGGAGGAATGATTGCCACCGATGTGTTAACTAACCCCCGTTGTTGTTATATATGTATTGCCATGCTGAATGTTGCCATGCTATATATTGCCATGACAAGTTCTGCCATGTCATTCATTATGTTATGTTAAGTCTATCTCATGTGCTTTATTCATTTCCCCCAAGTCTTTTTATGAGGTGTCTCATATAGCAGTCGCTAGATTCATGCAAACCCTTTTAAGATGGTATCCCACCGATATCGCCTTTTAGCCCCGTATCCATGATACATCGTTATGCTGTCTATTTTTAGAGGTGTCACCTCGGTATCTTGACTACCCATTTTACTTCTGCATATTATTGCCCTTTCCTAGAGATATCCCATAAATGTCTTGTTCGATCCTTACCCATGAAACAATTGCATGCATCTCCCAATCATCATTTTAGAGGCACTACATCGAGGCCTTGCTTAAATCATTATCGGTCCAAGAGATGTCATATTAATATCTCGCCTAAACCCTAGTGTCATCATGCTTACCCATGTTATCATATCATTTGTCACTAGAGAAATCTCATCGATGTCTCACTAAAATGCATTCTATCCATGCATAGAGATATCCCGCCAATATCTCATCTTTCGTCCATATATCCTTGAAATGCCACATCATGCATTACCCTAGTCAACCTTATGTCGAGCTTAGGCCCTCAGGCCCTAAAAACCTTCGCTTGCATCACGATGTCTTATCGACAATGTACCTACCATGTGTTGGGAACTGATAGTCAGATTAAACATGCATAAGAGGCATGGCGGAAATTCAAAATTTTATCCCTGTCCCCAGGAACTCCTATTAGTTGCATATAAATTAAATAAAGCATTAACTAAATAATTCTCTACCTATGTTGGCCTGCTAAAGGACTACGCATACCATAATTCCAAATTATATCCTAGCACATTTATTTAATACTAAGCATGTTATAACTCTAAGCCATAACCTAAGCATAAAATAAACTAAGCATGCAAAATAACCTAAGCATAAATATTAAGTCTAAAAACACTTAAAGAAAAAGACTTAATAATTAAAAGAGAAAGAAAAAGAACTTACCAGGTGAAGTGTGCTTTTGCAGAACCTTCTTGCACAAACCTCCAATTATAGGATAGCCTCTATCAGTATCCACACGAACCCCACCAACCAAAACCTCCCTGGGAGGAAGAACTAAGAAGCCTCGAGTAGTTGCTAGACCACTGCAGAAGCCTCACCCAAAATATATAAACTAGAGGTGCCCGAATAAATTCAGGCTCTTAAAAAATAACTTGCTCAATTACCCGAGAGACTAATTATCTCGCTTAGGATTTATGCCTTGAGCTTGGTGCAACCAACGTATTTTGAAAGGACTAGGGGATAACCTATATATAGGCTTGGGGGAGCAAAAATGCTCCCCCTTTGGGCGATGTGGGATGGGAGTAAATACTCCCATCCCCATACGAGTCTTACACGTGGATCCAAGGATCTGTGTGATGACCCGTGCACACAGTGTGCATAGTACGTTGTGTGCTGCAAGGCAAAGCCCTTGCAGCCCATGCCGCGCGCCCAGCCTGCGGCGCACCCAATTTAGGCCGCGCATTTTCAGCCCATTTTTATGGGCTGCCGCACCTTTCGGTGTACTCCCGCGCACTTTGGCCTGTACAAAATACTTTTGTACTCTCGGTCCAATTAAACTCGCCAATGCAAAATTCCCCTTTTAATCCTTTTTTCAAATATTTATTTTCTAACCCTAATAAATTAGTCACTAGTCAAAATAAATTTCTTGATCCAACCAAAATTGATCTAATCAATTATAATTTATTTATGATTCTAATTAATTAGTTACCTGTCAAAATAAATACTTTGGTTTATCCAAAATTGATCTAATCAATTTTAACCAATCAAATAATAATCCAATTATTATTTAAGTTATATATTTTGTAATAGAATAAATCTATTAGTTCTTTACTTAGTCCGATGAAGGTCTAATGTATGTGACCTTATAGGATCCCGAAGTATTGAGCTGTTAAGGCTTTACCAACCCTTGTTCTAATGGAACCATTGGCTCGATGCTCTTGACCGTGAATAGAACTCGATTACCTTAAATGACTGTAGTACGCCTCTAGCAAGGGTCTACCATCTCCCATTACTCGGAACGTTATTTGTGCTTATGACTTAATCCCGGTTAATGCAATAGTTATCCAGTGCGATAAATTCCTTACATTCTTTAATATTAGTACCATTTGGTTTATAGGGTTCTGTTAAAGTGTTAACCCACTAATAGCGAGATTGCTCCAAGCTATCCCAGTAGTTTACTTATTACCAAAGTATATTGCCTTTTACCATAGTGTGTTTGACTAGAAACCATTTCTATCAAACACATACTCTGATCAGAGGTTTATGGCAATCATCACTTCAACAAGTGGCCAGATACAACTCCTTAATATATCCGGCGCGATGGATTCTTTCTGACTACTCAGCTTACCAATGTACTGTCATCACCATACCCGTAATCACCCGTAACACCCTAAATTAATGAGTGTATAGTAATGACCCAAAGTATAGCGATAGTTCCACACAAGGTAACTAGCATCTCAAGTACGAGGACATTCGCAAAGATTATTGCATAAAGATAAACACTAACACATTGATATATATATACCAAGTGTTTATCTTACTGCAGTCTCCAATATATCTCCTAGATATATCCATGTGTCAAACTTAAGGCACCACCTTTAGTCTTTAGGAGATTGACTGCTTGGACCCTTTCTAAGAAAATTGACCACATGCTAGTCTTTCTGTTTCATCAATATCCTTTCTTTATGAAACTATGACTAAGGATAGTTTAGACATAATCATAATTGCACATGAAGCAGGTTCCACCAAATATAGTCCAACTATAATTTCTCTGACTTCATGGTATGATATGTCAAGGACTTCTTGCATACATACATCAATGAATATATATTTAACCAGCTTTAATATATATATATATATATATATATATATATATATATATATATATATATATATATATATATATATATATATATATATATATATATACAAGCACATTGATATAAGCAAAAGATTAAATGCCTTTATTGATTAAACAAATTATTCGTACTTATTACATAATTAAGATATATCGCCCTAATTGCCTTAAGGGCATACATCATATCCAACAAACTCCCACTTGCACTAAGGCCAATTAGGCATATGTCTTAATCTATATGCTTTAACATACTGGTCATGTTTTACTTGAGTCAATGGCTTTGTCATACCATCCACGAGGTTCTGATCAGTGGGTGCATATTCTAATCTTATTATCTTAGCATCAATAATCTCCCTGACTATGTAATACTTTTTAGATACATGTCTGTTTTTCTGATGAGACCATGGTTCCTTTGCCTGAGCTATGGCACCATTGTTATCATAATATAAAGTAATTGGATCAATAGCCTCAGGCACCATATCGAGATCACCAATAAATCCCTTTAACCAGACAGCTTCTTTTGCTGCTTCACATGCAACAATGTATTCAGATTCTGTGGTTGAATATGCAATAGTTTCTTACTTGGAACTCTTCCAGCATACTGTCCCTCCATTTAACACGTACACAAAATCTGACTGAGACTTAAAGTCATCCTTGTCAGATTGAAAACTCACATCAATGTAACCTTTGATTATGAGGTCACCTTCTCCATAAATCAAGAACTCATCCTTAGTCCTTCTCAAGTACTTAAGGATTGTCTTGACGACCATCCGGTGCTTCTCACCTGGATCTGACTGATATCTGCTCGTAGAGATCAAAGCTTGAGAGACATCCAACCTAGTACATATCATAGCATACATGATGGATCCTATTGCAGTTGCATAGGGTATATCCTTCATGTGCATTCTCTCCTGAGTTGTCTTCAGACACTCAGCCTTAGATAGGTTAATCCCTTTTATCATCGGGAGATAACCTATCTTATAATGCTCAAGGTTGAACCTATTCAACACCTTGTCTATATATGTACTTTAAGAAAGACCTAACAGCCTCTTAGATCTATCCCTGTAGATCTTTATACCTAGTATAAATGATGCTTCACCAAGGTCTTTTATGGAGAACTTTCTTGATAACAATACTTTAACGTTTTGAAGAAGAGAAATGTCGTTTCCTAATAGCAGAATGTCATCAACATACAATACTAGAAAAACAACTGCACTCCCACTAACCTTCTTATAAACACAAGGCTCATTTGCATTTGGGCAGAAATCTAGTTTTTGGATTGTTTGATCAAACCTTATATTCCAACTCTTGGATGCCTGGTTAAGTCCATAAATGGATCTTTGTAGCTTGCATACCTTCGAGCCATTCTAAGATGTAAAACCCTCAGGTTGTGTTATATACACATCCCGGTCTAAATCCCCATTCAGGAATGCTGTCTTTTACATCCATCTGCCAGATCTTATAATCATAATGAGCAGTAATGGTGAGGAGTATCCTTATAGATTTAAGCATGGCTACTGGTGAGAAGGTTTCATCATAGTCAATACCTTCCCGTTGACTATAACCCTTTCACAACCAACCTTGCTTTATAGGTAATTAAATTACCGTCCATGTCTGTCTTCTTCTTGAAGACCCATTTGCACCCAATTGGTCTAACCTCTTGCGGTGCATAAACCAAATTCCAAACTTGGTTCTCGTAAATGGGATCCATTTCTGATTTCATGCCCTTTTGCCATTTATCACAATCTAAGCTTTTCATTGCCTCATCATATGTCTTTGGTTCATCATCCTCCATAAGATATAGTTCCTTATCATCAGTGATGATAAACCCATATCTATTAGGACCCTTATGAACACGACCTGATTTTTGCAATGATTGTGTTCCGACAGGTTGTTCTTGGATCACACTTTCTTATGTATCTAGAATGGGGTCAATTAGTTGATTATCTGTTTCTTCCTTTTGAACTTCCAGTGCAATATTGCTCCCACTGACTTTGGCAAGTAAGTGTTCCTTTTCCAAAAAGTGAGCATTCCAAGACACAAATACCTTTTGTGCTTCGAGTTGGTAAAACAGATATCCAATTATTTCCTTTGGATATCCAATGAACAGACATTTGTCAGCCTTGGGATTTAGCTTATCTGACACTATCCTCTTTACCATAGCAGGACAGCCTCATACTCTTAAGTGACTTAGAGATGGCTTTTGTTACACCATCTTTCATAAGGTGTAAAAATAACTGATTTAGAGGGCACTCTGTTTAAGATATAAACTGCGCTCTCCAGTACATATCCCCAAAAGGATTTACTAAGAACTGTATGGCTCATCATGGACCTAACCATATCTAATAAAGTCCGATTCCACCTTTCTAACACTCCATTTTGTTAGGGTGTATAAGGAGGGGTCCACTGGGGAACTATTCCATTTTCCTTTAAATAATCCTAAAAATCCTGACTTAAGTATTCTCCACCTTGATCCGATCGAAGTGTTTTAATACTTTCCTCAAGCTGTTTCTCTACTTCACCTTTGAATAGTTTAAACTTTTCAAAACTTTCAAACTTATGCTTCATCAAGTATAAATAACCGAATCGTGAGTAATCATCAATAAAGGTTATGAAGTGGAGTATGCTCCTAGTGCCTGAACACTCATTAGACCACACACATCAGTATGTATAAGTTCCAATGTACTTATGGCCCGCTCACCCTTTCCTTGAACCTGTTACTTTGTCATTTTTCCTTTTAAACAAGGTTTGCAATCACTATAAGACTCCAAGTCTATTGGGCCCAAGTCTCTACGTTTATGCAACTTGGTTAAGCGATCTTTGTTTATGTGGCCTAAACGGCAATGCCATAAGTAGAAGTAATTCTCATTATCTAATTTAACTTTCTTCACATTTTTTATATTGAAAACTTCTGTTTTAGTATCAAGAACATAAATGCCACTTTTCAACATTCCATAACCATAAAGAATATTATTCAAACGAATCTGACAATTATTATTCAAAAATAAAATTTTAAATCCTTTTACTGCTAAACATGCAACAGATACAATATTCTTACTAACACTTGGAATGTAGTAACAATTATTCAAAACTAAAACAAGTCCACTTGGAAAAACAAGACTAAAGCTCCCTACGGCTAATGCAACAACTCTGGCTCCATTTCCCACGCATAGGTCCATCTCCCCTTTTGCAAGTTTTCTACAGTTCCTTAGTCCCTATATAGAAGTACAGATCTGAGAACCATAACCAGTATCTAATATCCAAGTGGATTCTTGCGGAAAAGTAGCGAAGTTTTCAATTACAAACATACCTGAAGTAGATACCTCTATAGGCTTCTTCTTCAAATGCTCAGAAGTAGGAGCTATGTAATTCATGTACCAATGATACGTTACATTGGTCATAGACATACTTACATGTCCTCTTCTTCCTTTTAAACCCTTTTGACTACTCCTTTGTTGACAAAATCCTCCAAGCCATTTTCTGGAGAATGTTTGTTTGTAGACTTTCTTGAAACTTCTTTGCTTTTGGCATCAAATTTTCTTAACGCATCAACAATTTCTGGGAAAGTATAGTCATGAACTTTGAAGCATTGGTCCTTTACAAAATCAACGTAGCTGATGGGTAAAGAATCCAATAGGATATCCAATCCTAAGGATTGACTGACTTAAGATCCCAACGATTCAAATTTCTCCAAGAAATCTCTAATCTTATTAATGTGTGCTATAACACTTGTCCCTTCCTTCATCTTAGAGTTTGAAATTTCACTGGTTAATTTGAAACTTTCATACCTTGCCTTTTCAGGCAAACTCTTTAGATGGATCAACATGGTTTGTAGACTCATGTGATCGCATTGCGAACGTATCTCAGGATTCATGGTATCTAACAGCAAGAGTAAGATATAAACTGAATCCTTAATATATTTCAGCCATGGATCCCTAATAATAGCCGGTGCATCTGTGCTAGGAATTCCTGTGAATGGATTCTCAAGAACGTATGCTAATTCATAATCCTTAAGGATATCCCTTACGTCTTTGATCCATTCATGATAGTTAATTGCTGTTAAAGTTTGGATGTATTTAAAATGGATTTTTAAAATGGAGTTCATATCCAACCTAAGATATAAGAAAAGAAAAGAGTTTAGATATTAGTTTAAGTACATGCATTTAATATAAGGACTTTTAATTAAATACATTTTCCTACTATTTTCTTCAAAATTTACAATAGCCCATTCTATTGAATTCGGGAATTTTAGCCCAGCTAAATTTCCTAGTAGGTAGCATCTATAACTAGTCTATCATAACCCTCAATTTTATGAGCCAAGTCACAATAGTAAGTTATAGTTGGAATCCCATTCCATTTGTGTCGCATGCAATTGCTAATTCATTCAAGTTCCCTAATCCCAAGGGACGTGTTCTCTTATATTAGCATCTCCTTGACTATGTCTCAGATTTGGGCCTAGCCCCCAATTTTATAGTGGATTACCCCAGCTCTGTTAAGGCAGACCCTATCCCAAACTTTATAACCAATCAATGTGGACTAGAAGGAATGCTTTGCATAGCACTTTGATAGTCAAAAGAGACCGTATTATAAATTTGAGTAAGGAAGACTACAACTTGCCTTAATATATTTACTTTGGGATTTTATTAGTGTTAAACGTCTCACCCAATCTAGGATTTTATCAGATGGACAAAATTATAATAACTTGTATTAATTCAGGGAATTTTAGAATTAATTTATAAGGTCTAACCTTAGGTGGGTTCAACTCTTTATTATAATTATTCCATCAACCTAGATTATATGCAAAATAATTAACACTTTTATTTGTTATTTAATATTGCATTTCCTTTAAGCTTTTATTCAATAAATTTAATTTTTTTACTCTGTTATAGAAACATATATAAGTACCATCTTATATACTAGAAATAAATTAGTTCATATTAATCCCCGTTGGTCAATTCAAATTTCACTGATATAGCTTCCTAGGTAGGAGAGGTGCCCTATGAGGAGTAGACACCAAGTCCAAACCTTAGCCAGAAAAAATACAGGCTTAAACTTGAAGACCAATGGATTCTCTTGGACTAATAAATTTCGTTCTTCTAATTTATGTAAATTGGAAGCATCTATAACCCATGTAATGTAAATAAATTAATGATACTTGTATAATTTAAGTAAGTTAAGCAGGCTTCTTCAAAATTATTCATAACCATTTTCTAACCTTGAAATGAAAGGCAAAAGTTTATATATATTGTTCCAAACAATTAAATAAATAAATCATTTCATTTAGAAAATAATATTTAGTTCACTTCTAACTTAATTATGCACTAAATAAGCAGGCTTTGATACCACTGTTGGGAACTGACAGTCAGATTGAACATGCATAAGTGTCATGGCGGAAATTCAAAATTTTGTCCCTGTCCCCAGGAACTCCTATTAGTTGCATATAAATTAAAAAAAGCCTTGACTAGATAATTCTCTACCTAGGTTAGCATGCTAAAGGACTAGGCATACCATAATTCTAAATTATATCCGAGCACATTTATTTTATACTAAGCATAGTATAACTCTAAGCCATAACCTAAGCATAAAATAAACTAAGCATGCAAAATAACCTAAGCATAATTATTACGTCTAAAAACACTTAAAGAAAAAGACTTAATAATTAAAAGAGAAAGAAAAAGAACTTACCAGTTGAAGCGTGCTTTTGCAGAACCTTCTTGCACAAGCCTCCAATCATAGGATAGCGTCTATCAGTATCCACACGAACCCCACCATCCAAAACCTCCCTGGGAGGAAGAACTAAGAACCCGCGAGTAGTTGCTAGACCACTGCAGAAGCCTCACCCAAAATATATAAACTAGAGGTACCCGAATAAATTCAGGCTCCTCAAAAATAACTTGCTCAATTACCCAAGAGATTAATTATCTTGCTTAGGATTTATGCTTTGACCTTGGTGCAACCAGTGTATTTTAAAAGGACAAGGGGATAGCCTATATATAGGCTTGGGGAGCAAAAATGCTCCCCCTTTGGGTGATGTGGGATAGGAGTAAATACTCCCATCCCCATACGGATCATACACATGGATCCAAGGATCCGCGTGATGACCAGTGCACACAGCATGTATAGCACGTTGTGTGCTGCAAGGCAAAGCCCTTGCGGGCTGGGCCTTGCGGCCCATACCGCGAGCCCAGCCCGTGGCGTAACCAATATGGGCTGCGTATGTGCAGCCCATTTTCATGGGCTGCCGCAAGCAATGCCCAGCATTGCTCGCACACCTTTCAGTGTACTCCCGCGCACTCGAGTCTATACAAAATACTTTTGTACTCTCGGTCTAATTAAACTCGCCAATGCAAAATTCCACTTTTAATCCCTTTTCAAATATTTATTTTATGACCTTAATAAATTAGTCACCATTCAAAATAAATTTCTTGGTCCAACCAAAATTGATCTAATCAATTATAATTCATTTATGACTAATTAATTAGTTTCCGATTAAAATAAATACTTTGGTTTACCAAAAATTGATCTAATCAATTTTAACCAATCAAATGATAATCCAATTATTATTTAAGTTATATATTTTATAATAGAATAAATCTATTAGTTCTTTACTTAGTCCGATGAAGGTCCAATGTGTGTGACCTTATAGGATCCCGAAGTATTGAGCTGTTAAGGCTTTACCAACCCTTGTTCTAATGGAACCATTGGCTCGATGCTCTAGACCGTGAATAGAACTTGGTTACCTTAAACGACTGTAGTATGCCTCTAGCAAGGGTCTATCATCCCTCATTACTCAGAACGTCATTTATGCTTATAACTTAATCTCGGTTAATGCAATAGTTATCTAGTGCGATAAATTCCTTTCATTCTTTAATATTAGTACCATCTGGTTTATAGGGTTCGATTAAAGTGTTAACCCACTAATAGCAAGGTTGCTCTGAGCTATCCTAGTAGTTTACTTGTTACTGAAGTATATTGCCTTTTACCATAGTGTGTTTGACTAGAAACCATTTCTATCAAACATATACTCTGATCAGAGGTTTACGGCAATCATCACTTCAACAAGTGGCCAAGTACAACTCCTTAATATATCCAGAGCGATGGATTCTTTCCGACTACTCAGGTTACCGATGTACTGTCATCACCATACCCTTAATCACCCGTAACACCCTAAATTAATGAGTGTATAGTAATGACCCAAAGTATAGCAATGGTACCACACAAGGTAACTAGCATCTCAAGTATGAGGACATTTGCAAAGCTTATTGCATAAAGATAAACACTAACACATTGATATATATACCAAGTGTTTATCTTACTGCGATCTCTAATATATCTCCCAGATATATCCATGTGTCAAACTTAAGGGACTACCTTCAGTCCTTAGGAGATTGACTGCTTGGACCCTTTCTAAGAAAATTGACCACTTGCTAGTCTTTTTGTTCCATTAATTTCCTTTCTTGATGAAACTATGACTAGGGATAGTTTAGATATAATCATAATTGCACATGAAGCAGGTTCCACCAAATATAGTCCAACTATAATTTCTCTAACTTCATGCTATGATATGTCAAGGACTTTTTGCATACATACATCAATGAATATATATTTAACCAGCTTTAATATATGTATGTGTATATATATATATATATATATATACAAGCACATTGATATAAGCAAAAGATTAAATGCCTTTATTGATTAAACAAATTATTCGTACTTATTACATAATTAAGATATATCGCCCTAATTGCCTTAAGGGCATACATCATATCCAACACCGTGTTTGTCCAAACCATAGTCGCACAACATTGTTTCATCACAAACATGTCCATCCTAGAATCGAAGGTTACATCACCTTTGTCCTTCATGAAAGTCTTGGGTGAAGCTTTGTTTCCTTATGTGACTAATCAGTTTTTATTTTGTAACCACACTGCACACAAGAGTCTTGTCCAGGTCACATTACGTAGGATTAACTTTCTCTTGATAGCCATATTTTCATACATTCACTTTAACTAGGTTCCTCATTCCATTTATTTATCCATACATAAACCTATGCATGGCTAATCCGACCTTGGTTCTCTCTAAGTTTGGAAAAGGATTGAAGATCTCTTGGTATGAATTACCTCAGAATCAAGTCCAGATCCAGCTCAAATGGATTCTCCTACCAAAACCAATGCTCTTGTGGAAGAGATCCACTCAGCCTTTATCGAGTTGATGAAGTCTGATCAGTTCAAGGGTACTCTTGAAGATATGGTACAGAAGATAGTGAAAGAAGTTATTGTTAGCATTAAGGTTTCCTGTGAGCAAGGAAATGTTGAAGGTAATTTCAAGCCTCTCCCAGCAAGTTTTGTCATGTCTGTTCTATCACCATACTTTGGGAGCAAATCACTGGATTTCCATTTGACATGCTATGAGAATTTTATGAAATTGAAAGATTTGACTAACAAGCAGATAGTAGCTATATTTCCTTGCACCTTAGAAGGGCTAGCTGCTGAATGGTTCCAGGTTTAGCCTAAGGAAGTAAGTCTTGATTAGTCGGGACTCGCGAGGGCTTTTTGGGACCATTTTTTATACAACCTTAAACCTGGAATTAACATTAGTGATTTCGTCTCTTGCAAGCAAAGGGAGAATGAAGAATTCCGCAGATACTACAAGAGGTGGATGGATTTAAGGGTCTTAGTGAATCCAGTACACTATAAGAAGATCTTGATTGACATCTTGATCAATAAAACCTTGCCTAAAATCAAGAAAGAACTTATGGCTGGAAACTTCAATGAATATAGTGAGGTCTATAAAGAGGCACTAACCTTTGAAAAATACGGTCAATGGGATGACTATGGCATTTCCCCATGGACGGATGATCTTTCTGTCCGTCTCCAAAAGCTGAGAAAGGTTGGGATCTTAAACGGATCTTTGCCTAATGTTGCTTCATGAGCAGATAAAGCTAGCAATTTCTATGCTTATCATGTTGCTACAGGGGACCATACTAAAAGCTGTAAGACACTTCTAACTATCATAAAAGGGCTCATAAGGGAAGGTAAAATCATATGTCATGCCCCTAAAGAGAGCTAAGTCCTCCAAGCTCGTACGACTTACAAAGTAAAACCAGATTTGGAACCCCGCCAGTTGCCCAAATCACCTAAAGATGAGATGTGGGAATGCCTTTGATTGGCGAATGAAGAAGCTGAGAAGTATAAATTAATCAGCCCTCCATCCAAGATCATTCATATTCCCAAGGGATTTTGTTTTGATGGGACCTCTTCTCCAGAGGTGCACATTGAAGAGTACTCAAGGTTTATGAAGATCTTCAATTTACATGTAACCCGTTGGCTTGGTCAATTTGCAATGACACTCGGCGGAAGAGCATTAGAATGGCATACTAACCTCCCCCAATCTCAAAGCCTTTACTGGGAAGATTTAAGCAAGGCTTTCCTATCCTACTTTGCTTTTCCCCTGCCGTAAGGAGAGCCATAGGATTATGCCCCATAGGAAGAAGAGCTACCACCCCAAGAACCACCTATGATTATGAATTAAGTAGTAGAAGGTCCTGTCCTAGACAATACAACTGACAATGAGATGGTTAACTAGGAAGAGTTAATATATAAATTCATGATAGCTTGTATCGGAATTTTGGAAGGTCTAGAGGAATTGCCTGAGTTTATTCTTGTTGCACCTGTGGGAGTTGAGGTAGGATAGGAAGAAGAGGAAGTCGCTTAGTTGGAAGAGGAGGATGATTTCCTTTTTTCTATTTCTGATGTATTTGATGTGAACAATAAAGCCTATAAGGCTAATTTATCAATGAAAAAATAATCATTTTGCTTACTTGTTTGATGTCTCGCCTAACTGCACTGTGCATTTATTTGAACATTCATATAATGTGTTTAGCATACATGACACTTCTATGCATGAACTTAACTTGGGTACAAATGATAATCCTAAATTGATATATATTGCAAGTGATATGTCTCCCATAGAGAAAAATAAAATAACAAAAGTCTTAAAAAAGCATGTGGTAGCATTTGCTTGGTCCTATGAAGACATGCCAGGCATCGATCATGAAATAGCCGAACATAGGATTCCGACCGATCCTAATATCAAACCAGTTAAGCAGAAACTCCATCGCTTGAGACCTGAATGGGCTGAAAAGGTTAAAGCCGACATATCCAAATAGATTGAAGCCAAGTTCCTAGAAGTGGTTGAATATCCAACTTAGGTAGCAAAAGGGGTTCTAGTAGCAAAGAAAGACGGAAGAGTCTGGGTTTGTGTTGATTACTGTGATCTCAACAAAGCCACACCTAAAGATGATTTCCCATTCCCACAAATAGATGTTTTGGTTGACAGTGTAGCTAGAGCCACCATGTATTCTTGTATGGATGGGTATTAGGGTCACAATCAAATTCTCATGGATATTTACGACAAGGTCAAGACGGCTTTCATCACTGAATGGGGAGTTTACTATTTTCGATTTATGTCATTGTAAGCATGGGATTTTACAGTCCCTCTTGCGAGACGATGATGATGTATGCCTGATTTTATTCCTCATGATAAAAATTCTTTTTTTGGAATTTTTATTACCGATAAAAAATTCTCTACTAATTTTATTTTCGGAAAAATTCAGTTCAACGTGTCAGATAACGCATCCGGTGGTAGCTCAGACCGATGTTTTACACCCAAAAAATAATCTAGTCCAAAGTACCGATTAAAAATCAAAAAATACTCATAATATTTGAGATTTACTGTCACTGTGACCCTTTTTTGGATTTTCAAATTTCCTCCCCTATTCCCCAATTTCGGGCATGAATCGTGCATCTTTTTAGACTTGTCAAGAAGGTGAGGCCGCCGGCGGCCTCACCCATACCGCCGGCAGCATCTCTTCCATCTACAGAACAACTGTTTGCCTTTTTCGCTGATATCCGCCGGATAAATGGACCAAAGGCAATTTCCAATGGATTTTAGCCTATATAAAGGCCATATTTCTCAGCCATTTGAAAAGGGGCTGAACACTTGACACTTGAAATCTTGTAGAGATTTTGAGTATCTTAGCTAGATTTAGTGGGATAAAGTTTAGAAAAGGTACGAAAAGAGGATTTAATTCATTTTTTCTCGGTTTTTCTCTACTAAACTCTTTGATATCTAGGTGCATTCTAAGTTTAGAAATCACCAAAATCAGGATTTAGAGACTAAATCACCCCTTACTTCCAAAAATCATTATTTGAGCACCCCGGCGGTGTGATACGGATCACAAAGAGGTGGATTCACGGCCCAAGGAAAAATTCTGAGTCTCATAGCTCTTTGGCTTCCTTTTTACTTATTTATTGTGTTTTGGTTGCTGTTTGTGCTTAGTTTTGGGTTTTTCGGTGCTCTCTGACCAAAAACAGCTGCTACTAGAAACTAAAGTCGTCGGAGGCATTTGAAGCCGCCGATGGTATCAGCCATGCCGCCAGCGACATCTTGATACTGCTAGTGGCCGCACTTGCCCTAGTGGCCCCATTTTCTTGTTGGACCCTTTATTTATAGTATCTAGAAAGTCATGTAGCTTGCCTGTATAACTGATACCACTAGCGGCATCAATGATGTCGCTGGCGGCCTCAGTCATGTCGTCGGCGGCATGGCCTTCTAGACAACAATTTTGTTTTCTGTTTATTTTTTGACCTAGTTTAATTTCCAAAGCTAGGATGTATAGTGCAACGACGGGAGTCCAGAACTCCCCAAAAATGTCCAAACCCCATAACATGTGGCATTTTCACTAATAATTTGGTTAAAATAACGATCGTTTCCAAAATGGACTTTTCCCTAAAATTTGTTTGGAAAATGAATTTCTCAAAGGGAACTTATATTCTAAAATCAAAAATTTTTGAGCTAACCTAGTAGCTCGACCCCAGTACGGGGCTCTGCCCCTGAACCTCGTTTGGGGTGCTACCTCGGAATCCCGCAAGGGGCTACCGCCCCCTCGACCCCCGATGGGGGCACCTCTATGTGTGATATATCTCGTACAAAGTGCCCGTATTTGTGCTAACCATTTTATGCAGGTAGATTTAGGTTAGATGAATGCTATGCATTTGGGTATTTTATTTATTGCATAGAAAAATGTATAGGATTTGGAAAGCCATGTAATTATTATTTTATTTTCCGAATTTATCTTTGGGTAACTGTAATAATTATTTATTTACCGCTTTGAATGCTTGATAACATGATAACAACATATAAAATCGAAAACACAATAAATAGGGTGGATTAAACCGATTAAGAAAAAATGAAATATTTTAACTTGGCCCAATGCAAAATAGATAACATCATCCGAACTCGGAATCTCTACCTAAGGTATGGTCTACCACCCAATGGGAAAATCGTACCAAAATTTCCTGGTTAAGCTGAATGGGGTGGCTACTCTATTATAAGTGCGGGATTTCGATCTCGCATCCTTTAACACACAAATTGGACTTAAATTCAACATCAACCAATCAATCTTTTCATCAGGCTCAAATGAGGATCGGTCCCTCGGCACGCCTCATAGCGGCAGTTATTTTTCCACCCCCGTACTACGCATCTTACGTGGTCCTCGCGGGTTCGAAAAAGGTCGTCCTCTCACAGTGGCGATTCGGATGGGGATCTTTCTTAAACTTAAACTTATGATTTTCGAAAAGTTTAAAGGATTTTGATGATGTATTGAAATCATTGGCTAAATTAAAACTTCATTCTTTTTCATGACATTTTATCCTATGCGTGTAGATAGTTCGGTAATTTTTAGGTGGCCCATTTCACCCGAGAAGCTCGCGAAAGCATCACTCATGCCCTGTTTGGAATTAAGGATGCCTAGTGGGTGGTTCACTCTTTTTAACCAACACGTAAACTCCTGCTATTGCACCTATTTGGGGAGTGGTTGAGTAATGTGGAATCAAGGTAAACGAGAACCTTCTACATCAACAACCATGCCAAAACCGCGCTAGAATAAACCTTAACACCTCATTCCTTTAGGACTACTAGAACAATGAAAATAATTGGGACGTAATTCTTTTGCCATTACCAGTGAAGAAGCCAAAACTCCATCATTTCCAAAGAGGCGTATTGCGGTAGTCATAAGGTTAGAAGAGGGATGATTTGTGTGCTATGTGCTACGTGCTCATGCATCCCCCACGCATCGGCTTTGAAGACCCAAAAATCAACTTACCCTTACAGATCTCCATTCGTGAAAGAGGTTTAGTACCATCCGTAGGACTTCTTTTATACCCCCATTGAGTCACTGTATGTCACTATACGTGATGACGAGTATGAACGTCCCACGGATGTTGGAGGGATAAGCCGTCGCATTATCACTAACCATATCTACATGCAGCCATACTTATCATGCATCGCTTCCCGAAACCAAAAGCATGCATACCGTCCATACCATTTACAACACACTCACAGTCTGACCTTTGATTCATGATCCAAATAGTCTTCCTCCTGAATCCGAATCTCTATAACTAGCCATGTCTCTTACTCACAACGATGACAACACCACACTATCTAAAGAATAAACAAGTCCTACCCCTGCCCCGGCTGTGGCTCATCCTTCATCTCTTGGGTCAAAAATCACTGCCGCCATCATCTAGTTTTTGAGCACAGATCAATTTCAAAACATCATTCAAGAACTGATTCAGATAGTTGTGCAGAAATCCACCAAGCAAGCCCTAGAAAACTGGAACCCGACCAGATCACGCAATCTCTGGGCATGACACAAGTAGCCATAGCTACCATATAGCAGTCATCCGTCCCCAAAGCTCGTGACTAGGTCATACAATCTCCGAGTATGACACCTGAAGTTGATATACTCTTGCAATCATCATTATCCACATACCAGGGGTAAAAGAAAGGAGCCTAGAGTCCAATTCCCCCGATGTTGGTCATTCCCTGCAATTTATGCTGCCCGCAACCTCGAAACCTCCTTAGTATGACCAGGTCATGCAATCTTCAGGCAAGACACCCGAGGTTGAGTCCATCTTACATCAGTTGATAGCAACTAATTATGATTAGAAAGAGCACGTTCCCTAGAACTCCGACATGTGCTCATTATCTGGCAGTGGTAAAACAAGCGCACCCCCTCCCGGGTTGGGATAGGTAAAAAGGCCTCTCAAAAGCCAACCTCAACTTTCGCTACCCAATCGAGTAATAGTCCTGCAGGTAGCATAAACCCATGGATTGTACCTCCTAATGCAGTATTTACTGAAGTAAGAAAGGGCGATCTTCTCAAATCTCTCCGCGAGTATAGACCCCCCACAAAAGACGAAAGGAAAAACTTTTATGGATATCATGTCTTGCCGGGCCACTGTACTAATGAATGTAAGGCTCTACTCAATGCCATACAATGTTTGATAAGGGATAAGAAGTTTATGGAACCCGACAGGGCATATAGAGATATGAATCTCCCCCTACCAGAGTTCGACAACCAGACGGGAGTGACTGATCCTAGAAATGGGCCACAGGAGCTCATCAAGGCCATCTATTCCAAAGGCAACAAAAAATCATGCTCTGACGGCAAGGATGAGGAGTCAAATGATGAGGAGGCCAAGGAGGTTAAAGCCATGATGGTCAAAGCCATGACGGTTTTAGGAAAAAAGCACGGTCAAAGTGAAGCAAAGAACCTGATGATCAAGGCCATGAGGCAGTTCGCCAAGGTCCTCTCTAGGGAGTCAAGCCAAGTAGAGGACATCTAGCCAACCATCGAGCAAAATAAAACTCAGGCTTTCGACCAGGATAATATGCCAATAGAACCTGCCAAGGGTGATCATACCGCCGGCATCAGCAATGAAGAACCTCCGCCTGTGGAGGGTGGCTATCCTAATATATGATCTTTGTATTTCTGTTTGAACCATGTTTATAAATTTTGGCTCCATGAGCAAACTTCTATTTTGTTGCTTATTTCAAGTTTTGACCCCTTGATCCACGCATTCATGTCAACACAAGCATGATGCTTTCAGTATTCAAGATATTTTACTGTATCAAACTAATTCAAGTACAAATGAAGGCTCTCAAGTGGTAATCATTTCCTATAATTTAACTCCTGCCAAACATATGTGAGGTAATAAAGTGCTTAAATACTGTGGTAACGCTTTTGCTTGGTCATGCTCTCTAGATAGGCCCAAGGTCGATAGTCAGATTATCGAACATCACGGGTCTCTCAGAATTAACTCAGCAACTTCGTAACTATGCACCCTCAAGCTACTAAAGAAGTGTCAACTGGTTCCCTGAAATGAAAAAATTGCAACATATATGATTAGTGAAGCCCGACCTCCATCAAATAAACACCGTAGCTAAATCTTACACCAATGTTACCAATAAGAAAGAGAAATCGAATCTTAAACCAATGTCACTGCCAAGAAAATGACCAAACTCACAGAGAAACACACCTTCACCTAACATGACTTAACCCACATCAAACCCCTTGAGCAACGAAGATCAGTTCTAAGGGGGCAACCACCGCCAAGAACATAAAGTATCAAAGGAAGTATCTCTACCCCACAAGCCAGAGGCCAATCACACAACTAAAGTTGCAAAACAACCTGTCAAGCAAACCAGCTAAATGAATAACTGGTCGCCCTTTTGAAGGCACCAAGTAAAAGCCCCCAAATCAAATGTCACTTGGTTTATGGAAATAAGATATAGTTAAAACCCTCCACCACCGATACAAGGGGCAAAGTTGGGCCCTACCAGGAAGGACCCTACAAACCACAGACTAAAGGAGCAATCAGAACAATAAGTGAGCCAGTCAAGAAGGCGCTTTTTAAGCACCAAAACTCCCATAAACCAAACTTCTTGTAATGAGGCCAACCCGATGTCACTTGGAAGGACAGAATGAATTGGGTGATCTAGTGAGATAGTCGAATGGATACTAAGAGCCTTATAAAATCTATAAAGGCATGACCGAGCGCACAATAGCAAGTCAGGAACTTGATACCCTCGCTAAGAGTCGTAGACCCTGCATTGAGGCATGTGGTACTTTCCAACACTGATGTTAAAAAGAAGTTCAGATCAAATTGAGAAGGCTATCGTGTGGCCAAAGACGGTACCGAATGAGCAGGGCAATCAAAGTCGTGTGCACGAACAAGAGCGAGTTCATTGACCTAGTCAACCGAGATAGACTTAAGTGTTTTTAGATCTAAATAAAAGAAATAAATCAGAAAAAACAGCATAAGAAAAAATAAATGTGATAATCACCCATCTTTTGGTCTTTTACTGATCGAGCAAAAATTAGGGTGACACCCGATGGTCAGTATACTACAAACCGGCCGTACAAAAATTAGGGGATGGGTTAATATCGCCCTCTAAACTGAAAACACGAAAAGGGTGGTTCAAGCAACAATAAGGGCTCGAGAGAAGAACAGGGAGATGCTAACTTGAAAATATGTAAAGACTGGTTAACACCAGGGGTTTGGTTAATGGAAATGATTAATAACATCTTGTACTTAAATTAAATTCATTCAATAAAAGTATTTTCGCGCTGAAACCTCTATGCTTGTGATTGTATGAATGCCTGGCGACCAAAGGAAGGAAACATCACAAGTAAGCTTAATTGAAGATGCTCTAGCTCTTCAGTGATTCAATTTAAAAATCTGGATAGACTAAAAAGATCCAGGTCTATTCAAAGTCAGAATAAGTCTGCTGGATTGAAAACCTGAAAAGGGAGGTCCAGGCAAAAATTAAGACAAGACTCGATAGGTTGAAAACTCCTAGGGGCAGTCTATGCAAAAGTTAGAGTCAAAAAAGAATAAAAAAGAGAAAATAATAATAATAAATAAAAAGAAAACAGAAGAAAAGTCTGAGTCTGTGAATTTAGGATAGATACCACCAGTAAATTAACTGATACCTCCTGCGGCATGAATGAAACTGACGGCGAAATGAGCCAAGCCGCCGGCGGCATGGCACTTCCTCTGTGAATCCCTATTTTTGCCGAATAAGACCTATTCCAAGCCTCTTTCAATCCCTGCAATATTTTCTCAGAAGTATTTTCAAGCCAAAAATCTGTTTCATTCAAGAAAAAAAAAACCTGAAGCACAAGCCATCCAAACATCCAAACACTAAGCCTAAACAAGACCGAAATCAAACAAAATCCAAAGTCAAACATTCAAGCCCAATGTATCGAAGGCATACAAAACTAAAATCAAAAGTCAAGCAGAAATAAAAGAAATTGAAGTTAGATCAGCAGGCGGATCTAGGGCTGGTTGCCATCGCCGGGCGGGTGGGATGAAACATCCTCCTTATTGAGAAGCCAATCATCGACCTCATCCTTATATTCTTCTCTATCCTCGATCATTAGGACACTGCTAGATTTGGCAGCCATGGTAGAAGGACGGCAGTCAGCCACCATCTTTACTCCTTTACGACTTGGCTCACTGGGGTTTGCTCGATCAAGATTATGTTTGCTCCTTCTCTCATGCACGGTAGCATCTAACTGTTGCTCTAGCTCACTCATGCGACATCGAAGCGCTCTTATCTCCTTTTGGTACCGCTGCTGAGCTACATTGGCATCTGATAAGGAAAGGGCTAAGGAATCCTACAGGTAAAAAGAGCAACAGAAACCCATATCATTCACAGCATTCATGCGTTTCATTTTATTTTAAGATGTAATAGCAGGAAATATACCTAAACCAGCAAGGATTGATCGATGAGCGTATCCCTAAGAGTGAAGGCATTTCCGTCCAACTGCTCCACCTCACTACGAGCAACTATAAAATCCAAAAAGTAATCAGAAAAGGATCCATGTAAGGGCTATAGCATGCACATATCAATTTGGCCAAGTCTTATAAGTGTGGTGTCGCTTGGGTAGAACTTCAAAGAATGGGTGCTCGAGTTTATGTTTCTGGTAAGAATTCACCCCTTGAGTTTATGAGTGGGAATGAGGTCTCTAAGGCAGTCCTGAGTCTCCCCTCTATGAATTTAGACCCCTCGGGTCTTCCCCGGCCTTGTACTCCGCTCCTCTCAGGCCTACTTCGCTTCTTTGAAGGCTCCGGAAATAAAGATAACACAAAAGCCAAATAGAAGCAACCATTCCCTAACCTAAATAGTTGACATACATACAAATAAAAACAATCCTACCTCAAAAGAGTGATGCTCCTCATGGAACATAGGTTCGCCCCGCCAACCACATCCGTGCCTACCTCACCCTCTCCCTCAGGTCCTCCCTGTTCTTTGTAAGTTGGTACTCAAGCGTGTCAGCCTTATTGACACAAGGGCACATAGGGAGTAGGCATTATTGGTGCTGCTCATATATACCTGGGACACTTGCAATGACCCGTCCATTCTCCTCAATATAGTTAGCTTTATCTGCCTCAGAAGTAATCATCAGGTGTGGCCACCTAGGCTTGTAGGGGGGTCCGCAGGCATTGGCCTAGCGGAAGTGGTAACAAACCTCCAACTCCAAACACGCTCCCCCAGGTACCACTATAAGGATACGAGGAACTCCATTACAAACTGACGATCATCCACTTCCTTCCGAACCCTAGCCACCTCCACAAGGTTTGACACCTTATCAAAGGGATCGCAAATAACCTGGCCAAATAAACAAGCAAGCAATCAATGTAAGCATGATGTGAATTAATAAATGCATTTTGTCTACTAATGTTTTGTTTAAGTGTGAAACAAGGACAAAAATCAAAGAAAATCGCATATCGAGCTCAACCGTACACTCCTCAAAGACTCCCTATAATTGGAAGGGTACTTGCTCTTTCCTCCGACGCCACCACACCACCTGGCAAGGAAGTGAGAATCTTCTAGTACAGTGGTTATGAACTGGACCGGTGGGAGAATCTGGTGCTCAAAAGCCCAAGCCTAGATAAATAAGCAATTAATGTATGCAAAATGTACAAAATAAAGAAAGTAGGCAAATCAAGCAAAAATATTAAGAGAGTAAATTAAATGCTTTTGGAAGAAGGTATACCTAGATGAGCAAGTGGCTAAGCTGAAGTGCTATCCCCTTCTTCCTTGCACCCACGTCTAGCTTACGGTAAATCTTCTCCAAGATGGCCCTAGGCCAATTCTTCTCCTTAATGCTTGCCACATCCTCAAGGGTAGATATTAGTCCGTAGTTAATCTTACTACTTGAGACTGGAAAATATAACACTATTAGCAAGGAAATCATGAAGGAGCAGACACAAGCATCCCGATCATCCTCGGGAACCACCCTAACTCTTGTCTAGTGCTTGTACAACTCTCCAAATGACAACCGCCCCAAGATGGGCTTCAAACCAAAAAGCTCAATCACCCGCCTTGTTGCAGGCTTCTCGAGATAATACTTATCCATGTACATGTCAAAATGGATCACTTCCTTTATCTATGGCAGCCCGATCATGGCCACAACATCGGAAGGAGTAATGGTTACCTACCCGAACAAGAAATGAAAGGTGTGTGTGGTTTTAAACCACTTCTCTATCAAAGCTGTCAAGGCTGAGTAGGAGTGTTTCAGCATTAGCAGGGGCATGATGTGGGCCAAATCCCTTAAACTTGCGTCATCAATGGCTATTACAAGCTCGAGGTCTTTTTCCGAGATATGTAGCCACCATTCGCCAATTATTCCCATACCCCCGGTACAAGTTAGTTTATACGGCTGTAAAATCAGAAGCAAATCAGATAAGTCACCAATTCATTTTCTCCCCCTTTTACTTTCTAAAAAGCTGCTGATGCCGCTTTGACAAGCAGCGATGCTGCCGGCGGTATCAGCCATACCGCCAGTGGTATGGACTATGTCAATAGCAACATCGCTATAAGCAGCAGCAACATCACTATTCCTTAGGCCTTTCTGTAAGGCTTGATGCCGCTGGCGGCATCACTTATATCACCGGCGATATCAACCCTGCGGGCAGAACCCTATTTTGCCCCAAAAATTGAACAAAATCGCCCAATCACAAGAAATCACAATTAATCAAACCCGGAGCATAAAAGTAGTAAAAATCAAACCTATAGCATGCAATATTAGTTTCTATACAATCAGTTTCATATTTATAACCCCTATGATGGCAAAATTTTGAGCCTAAGGCCGGAATCAAGTCCTAACCTAAATAAGGAGATTCAAGTTTTGTAGGATTACTTGGATATAGCAAAGATGTTTCTTCTTCTCAGGAACCAAATAAGTGATGGGAGAATCAATTTTGCATCCATATATCTTATCTGTCGCCTTCAAACCATGTGCAATAGGAACTGGGCAAAGTTTTAGCCCTTCAATGAGAATCAGGCAACCCATGGGGCTTAGAACTACTAGATTTGTACTAAAAATCTTCTTCATGGTTGGGTATGGAAAGCAAAGAGGTTCAGGATTGTTTGAAAGAGATTGGAGAGAAAGGAGAGGAGTTTTGGTTTCTGAAAGTACAGAAATAGGCAAGAGATAGAGTTTTATTCCATATTAAACACCCGCACAGAATTCGATGAGTTTAAATTAATTTAAAACTATCCATCCATGCCGCCAATGGCATTAGCTCAAACTACCAACGACATCACCTAGGCTGATGGTGGCATTAACTCTCCCAATTTAATTTTAAACTTGGTTGACCAGTCAAAGTTGCTACGTGGCACTCATATCTCCGGCGACATCAGTTCAAACCTCCAGTGACATCACCCAGGCCACCGGTGGCATCAAGGCTCCTTCATACAGCTTTCAACAAGTATGATAGAATCCCAGATTGAGCCTCGACATTCCAGGAGTTTTGCAACTCTTGTACTTCTAATTGCCACATATTTACTGTTGATCGAAGGGGTAAAAATATTTTTATTCACAAAATCAATCAAGCAGTAAAAATGTTGTTTAAAAATCTTTCTAATCTTGTTTCACTTATCACCTATTGTAGGTATTACTGCAAGAAGCAACCTAAATACCCTCATTTGGGCCACGCCCGCACCGAACTCCAGCTAAAGGTCCCTGATACAGTCATCATATGTGCCATCCTTTGGGTTCACCCTTGGAACCCCAATTGAAGGTCCCTCATACAGTCTTCATATGTGTCATCCTTTAGGTTCACCCCTAGAATGCCAACTAAAGGTCCCTAATATAGTCTCAGTACATGTAATCCTTTGGGTTCATCCTTGGAATGCTAACTAAAGGTCCTTGATACAGTCTCTATATGTGTCACCCTTTAGGTTCACCCTAGAACACTAACTAAAGGTCCCTGATACTATCTCTATACGAGTCATCCTTTGGGTTCTCCCCTAGAAAGCTAACTGAAGGTCCCTAATGCAGTCTCTATATGTGTCACCCTTTGTGTTTACCCCTGGAATGCCAACTGAAGGTCCCTAATACAATCTCCATACGTGTCATCCTTTGGGTTCACCCCAGGAATGCCAACTGAAGGTCCCTGATATAGTCTCCATACTTGTCTTCCTTTGGGTTCACCGCTAGAATGCCAACTAAAGGTCCCTAATATAGTCTCCATATATGTCATCCTTTAGGTTCACCCCTAGAACGCCAACTGAAGGTCCTTAATATAGTCTCTGTACGTGTCACCATTTTGGGTTCACCCTTAGAATGCCAACTGAAGGTCCCTGATATAGTCTCCATATGTGTCACCCTTTGGGTTCACCCCTGAACGATAACTGAAGGTTCCTAATACAGTCTCCATACATGTCGTCCTTTGGGTTCACCCCTAGGACGCAAACTGAAGGTCCCGGCATGACCCCGTACATGTCACCTTAGGGTTTACCCCTGCGAGATTGTAGCGTGACCCTGTACATATCGCTTTCGATTTCAATAGCAATCCTATCATCACCCAAGACTTCTAAAACCCTTGTACTTTTTATTATTACATTTATACAATTGATTAAAGGGGTAAAAATATTTTTGTGTCAAAAATCGATCAAGTAGTAAAAATGTCATCTAAAAATTAGTTTAATCTTGTCTACTTGTCATGTGTTGCAAGAATGATGCTCATAATCTCAAAACCTCAAATCATAAGTCCGATCAAGGGGTGACCAATCCACAAAGTATTAGTCCAACAAAGGGGCAACCGATCCTCAAAGCTCAAGCCCAACCAAGGGGTAAACCAGTCACCAAGTGGAGTCACTGGCAAAATTAAAACCCTATCATCCATCAGGAATGACAATCCATAGTCTCAAAACCTCAAAGCATAAGTCTGACCAAGGGGCAATCAATCTATAAAGCATAAGTCCGACCAAGGGGCAACCAATCCATAAAGCTCAAGCCCGACCAAGGGGCAAAGTATTCACCAAGTAGAGTCACTGGCAAAATCTAAACCCTGTCATCCGTTAGGTACAATTCCAATCCCTTGCTCTTTCATGCGATCATACTGACATATGGCAATAGTGATCCCCCGAGGGGCAGCCTGTGAGCATGGGATTTTACACTCCCTCTCACGAGATGATGATGACATATGCCCGATTTTATTCCTCATGATAAAAATACTTTTTTGGAATTTTTATTACCGATATAAAATTCTCTACTAATTTTATTTTCAAAAAAATTCAGTTCGGCGCCAATAACGCGTCCAATGGTAGCTCAGACTGATGATTTACACCCAAAAAATAATCTAGTCCAAAATACCCATTAAAAATAAAAAGTACTCATAATATCTGAGTTTTTCTGTCATTGTCACCCTTTTTTGGATTTCCTCCCCTTTTACCCGATTTTGGGCTTGAATCGTGCCTCTTTCCAGACTTGTCAGGAAGGTGAGGCCGCCAGCAGCCTCACCCATACCTCCGGCGGCATCGCTTCCATGTGCGGAACAACTGTTTGCCTTTTTCGCTGATATCTGCTGGATAAATGGACCAAAGGCAATTTCCAACGGATTTTAGCCTATATAAAGGCCATATTTCTTAGCCATTTGAAAAAGGGTTGAACACTTGACACTTGAAATCTTGTAGAGATTTTGAGTATCTTAGCTAGCTTTAGTGGGATAAAGTTTAGAAAAGGTAAGAAAAGATGATTCAATTCAACTTTTCTTGGTTTTTCTCTACTGAACTCTCTGATATCTAGGTGCATTCTAAGTTTAGAAATCACCAAAATTAGGATTTAGAGACTAAATCACCCTTTACTTCCCAAAATCATCGTTCGAGCTCCTTGGAGGTGTCATACAGATCACGAAGAGGTGGATTCATGACCGCAAGGTAATAACTGATACTACCAGAGGCATTAATGATGTCGCCGATGGCCTCAGTCTTATCACTGGCGGCATGGCCTTCTAGACAGCAGTTTTGTTTTTCATTTTTTTTGACCTAGTTTAATTTCCAAAGCTAGGATGTATATAGCAACGACGGGAGTCCAAAACTCCCCGAAAATAGTCTAAACCCCATAACATGTGGCACTTTCACTAATAATTTCGTTAAAATAATGATCGTGTCCAAAATGGACTTTTCCCTAAAATTCATTCAAAAATTAAATTTTTCAAAGGGAACCTACATTCTAAAATCAAACCCCATCCAGGGTGCTGCCCTGGAATGCCGTGAGGATCTTCCGCCCCTCGACCCCATTGGGGGCGTTGCCCCTAGGACCCCGTGATGGGCTGCCGCCCCCCGACCCCCCTGCTGGGGGTGCCTCTATGTGCGATATATCTCGTACAATGTGCCGTATTTATGCTAACCTTTTTGTGCAGGTAGATTTAGGTTAGATGAATACAAGGCCTTCGGGTATTTTATTTATCGCATAGAAAAATGTATAGGATTTGGAAAGCCATGTAATTATTATTTTATTTTCTGCATTTATTTTTGGATAACTGTAATAATTATTTATTTACAGCTTTGAATGCTTGATAACGTGACAATAACATATAAAATCGAAAACACAATAAATAAGGTGGATTAAATCGATTAAGAAAGAATGAAATATTTTAACTTGGCCCAATGTAAAATAGATAATATCATCTGAACTCGGAATCTCTACCTAAGGTATGGTCTACCACCTGGTGGGAAAATTGTACCAAAATTTCTTGGTTGAGCTAAACCGGGTGGCAACTCTATTTTAAGTGAGGGATTTCGATCTCGCATCCTTTAACACACAAATTGGACTTAAATTCAACATCAACCAATCAACCTTTTCATTATGCTAAAATGAGGATCGGTCCCTCGGCACGCCTCATAGCGCCAGTTATTTTTCCACCCCCCGTGCTACGCATCTCATGAGGTCCTTGCGGGTGGGAAAAAGGTTGTCCGCTTATAGTCATTTAGGTTGAAAAGTGTGGGGGAACATACCAGAGAGCCGCTACTACCTTATTGCATAGAAGTTAAAGTCTATATCGATGACATGTTGGTAAAATCGTCAACCCAAGAAGAGCACCCAATTATCTTAGATAGGTTCCTCATTAGAATCTAGAAGTACAATCTCCGACTAAATTCGAAGAAGTATGTGTTCGGAGTTACATCTGGGAAATTACTGGGGCACATTGCTAGTCAGCAAGGTATTGAAATGGGTCCCGATAAAATCAAGGATATCCATGAAATGCCTACACAAAAAACTGAGAAAGAAGTCTGATAGTTCTTGGGTTCTTTATAGTATGTCAGTAGGTTCATATCTCGACTTACTACGATTTGTGAGCCCATATTCAAATTATTAAGAAAGCAACAACAGTGATGTGGAATGATCTATGTCAGATGGCCTTGGATCAAAGCTTACCTTATGAACCCACCAATCCTTCAACCTCCGATACAAGGAAAACCTTTGACCTTATATTTGGTAATTGCGGAAACATCAGTAGGTGCAATATTAGTCCAGGAACATAAGTATAAGAAAGAGCACGCGATCTACTACCTCAGGAAAAGGTTGTTAGAATATGAAAATCGCTATACTATAGTAGAAAAAACTAGTGCTACTATGGTGGGGCTAAACAAAAAAACTGAGACACTACTTTCAGTCTTACCAGATCCAGGCTATTGTAAAGATTGACCCCATGAAGTATTTGTGTGAATCGCCTACTTTGGCTGAGAAGTTGTCAAGGTGGTTGCTATTATTGTTAGAATTTGATATTGAATATGTCACAAAGAAGGTCATCAAAGGATGCGCTGTGGTAGAATTCTTAGCCGGTCAGCCGATTGATTTTGATTATATAGAGAACTTGGAATTTCTCGATGAGCAATTAGCTATGGTAGAAGAAGCAAAACCCAAATGGATCATATACTTTGATGGTGCAGTCAATAAATGAGGTACTAGACTCGGTGTTATCATCGTCACTCCCTATAACGAGATAATCCCATTGTCCAAACGCCTAGAATTCTCGGTCACCAATAGCAGAGCAGAATATGAAGCTTGTCTTTTTAGGTTAGAAGCTCTCCTCTCAGTTGGGGCAACTAATGAATTAGTAGTGGGTGATTTAGCCTTGGTAATTTCCCCAAGTCATGGGAGATTGGGAAATCAAAGAAGAGTCACTTAGCCCTTATCTTAAAGTAGTTTAGGATATGACGATAAAGTTCAAATAGTGTTGGTATCAACATGTACCGAGGGAGGAAAATTAGATGGTAGATTCATTAGCAACGTTAGCTTCCATGTGGAAAATCCTTAAGAAAGACCGATGAGACTATCGGTTATGCAATCCTCCAAGATGCATTTCTTTAACCAATCACTGATGGAAGTGGGACAAATCGAATAGTCATGTTCTTGAGAGATGGCCATTACCCTGATGGCGCGTCTCAGTTAGATCATACGACATTAAGGAAATTGGTAGTCCAATTCAGTATGGTTGATGGTGTTTCATTCAAAAGACCCAGTAATGGGTTACTTCTCAAGTGTTTAACCAATGAAGAAGGTACTCTCATCATGAGGAACATGCATTCAAGTGATTGTGGGCCGCATAAGAACGAGGTGGCCTTAGTAGGGAAGATACAATGTTAGGGTTACTGTTGGACTACTATGATGGCCGATTGCATATCTAAAGTAAAGGAATATTATAAATGTCAGATTTATAGAGAAATCCTGCACCTACCACCCACAGAACTCTAAAATTTGTCTACTCCTTGGCCATTCTCGATGTGGGGGATAGATATAATTGGCGAGGTTCGACCATCCTCTATAAATGGTCACCAATACATAGTAGTGGCGATCAATTACTTCTCAAAGTGGGTTGAGGCAGAATCCTACACCAATATTATCGCCAAGAAGATGGCCAAGTTCATTGAGCACCAAATTTTTTATCGATACGAGATTCCTCACCATGTTGTTTCCAATGATGGGGTTCAGTTCCAAGAAGAAATGGTAGATTTGATTGAGAAATATGGGATAGAGCATCATAGATCATCTCCTTACCGACCATATGTTGGGAAAATGAGTATTTTTATGCTACTTTCAAAAGAAATATATTTTGTGATATTTTTTACTGAGAAAAATATTTGGTCAAATGTTTTATTTATGGCTATTACTGTTTCAATTTCTTCATAAATCTGAGTTTTAATTGTGATTAAAACTTCAACAATTATTTCAATAAATTTCTGGTGGTTATAGTTTTGATTACGTGTTTTAATGGTTATTAAAAAACCAACGACTATTTTATTAAATTTAGTAACAGCAAAATTTTTTATGGCTAATGACTTTTTCCTTTAACTATAAAAAGGTCGGAGGGTTTTCATTTCAGATTACCAAATTTTTACATACTCTCTTCTTCCTCTATTTTTCTGGATACATACACACATTTCAGATTCCTATACCTAAGCTCAAATTGATCTTGAAGGAGTTGTTTAATCTTGCGAGGAACTATGAAGTACCTTTTAAGGATAGAGTCTCCTACTCGACTCAACTCATCCTAACCATTAACCCGTGATTTCTGATAATTTTTTATGTATCAGAATTAGCCTTCGAGTTCAAAATCATCTGCTGAATTCCAGCCACTAAAACATAAACCCGCTGCCCAGAATTTCAGTTTTAAGCAACTGCTTCAGAGAAACAAGCATTGCCTTTGGTCCAGCTTTTGAACCAGAAGTGTTGCCTCTGATCCAGTATTTTAGCTACTACAATAGTTTACAAAAAAGCGTCGCCTCTATGTAGAAGCAACTCCGGAATTAGCTTTAAAGAGCAAATTTTCCAACAATCTTAAAGGATAATTCGTAACGGAAAATTATGTTTCTCTTACTAGAACTCAATTCTTTTGAGACTATGAGAATATTTGATACTCCGATGCTAAAATCTGTTGGTTGCAAGTGATGTTTATTTTCTACAAGAAAATCTTTGGTTTTATACTCTGATAAATATGTTTCTTCTATATTTTAGCTATAGCTTCTTTTTACAATTGAGTTCACCATATGGGTGTTAAAATTGCCTTTCAAAACAAAGTTTTTTTTATATATGGTGCAACTTAAGGGGTATGTGGAGCCTGGACATGGATGGAAAGGTGATTAAGTTCTTGTGTGTTTTATTGACAAACACCTAAATAATGAGTTGATAACTTTGATCTTTTGAGGTGGATATATGTGTATATACTAAAGTGATTAATGATATACGTGTGATTATATGTGGATGATATGAGTATCTTTATTCCGAGTATTGATGATGTCAATAGAATAAAGATAATCTTATTATCAATATTTGTCATGAAAGACATAAGAGAAGCCAATGTGATATTGAGTATGAGAATCATAAGGTTGAATGAAAGTGTCTTGTTAACACAAGAACACTATGTTGAGAAAGTTCTTAAGAAGTTTGAGTTTTATAATGTAAATCATGTGAGTATCCCTTATGATTTCATTCTTAATTAGAGGAAGATAATGATGATCTAGTGGTTAGATCTAAGTATGCATTTTTACTTGATAAGTTTCACACATTGAGACATAGCATATGCTATGTGAGCAAGTATACACATAGTCTAATAATTGATTATAGAGAAGCCATATTGAGGCTTAAAAAAATATTTGAGAGGAACCATTAAATATGATATTTTATATAATGAATTTCCCATTATTCTTGAGAGAAGCAATGATGTTGAGTGAATCTTTGATTCATATGAGAAGAAAATCATTAGCGAATTTTCCATTGTTCTTGAGGGGAACAATGAGTTTGAGTGAATTTTTAATTCATATGGGAATAATTTCATTAGTGGTTATGTTCTCACATTTGGTGGTAGAACAATAACATGAAAACAACTAAGCAAGCTATGTTAAGAGTTAGTTGCCGGAGAGTTGGAATAAAATGAGACTAAGTGGTTGGAAAAACCTTCGTAGTAAGTGTTACTTTATAAATTCAACACATTCAATGTATATACATTACTATTATTATTCCAAAATGGCAATATATATTGACAAATAAGACCTGTAATGGCAAAAATAAAACGTATACGTTTAAGACATATTATTAAGATGAAATTTTATCCATTTATGTGTAGAGTGATTCTGATCAAATCATCTTTTTTGAAGAAGAAATTTATTTTGATACATCAGAGAGGATGGGACTTAAGCCAATTTGAAATTAATGAAAGGTGGGAACCCAACCTACATGAGTGGAGATCCCACGGAATAGGTTCATATGAGTACTAACAAGCCTTCCGTTAGTTGTGCTAGCACTACAAAATATTGTCCCAAATCCTAGATGTGAGAAAAGTGTTATGTTGCATATTTTGAGTGGTTGAGTCATAAGGACTCTAAATGAGATTTCATAGCTCTTATTAGTGGTGTATATAGTGCAATGTACACTTGATGATATCACCTATGTGAGTGTGAAGTGGGGCTGCTTCTATGAGATATAATATTAGCAATATATCTCTATAGCACTTATGAGAGACCAGGCACGCGCACGGCCTATTTACGCAAAACCACGATGAACAGAAATGTACTAGGTATGATGCGACATGGTAAACTCCCTATCTTACAATAGTGCTTATTTGGTTTATAGAAACTATATGTTTCATCAAATATTCCGTAAGTTAAATTTTATCTATCAAATTCTAGTTCATAGTCCACAAGACACCAGTTCCATGCATTATATGTCAAACTAGAGATATCCAAAAAATTCATTTCATTAAAACTCCTTTTGAAAGTTGTGGGGGATTATTGGAAAAATGAGTATTTTTATGCTACTTTCAAAAGAAATATGTTTTGTGATATTTTTTATTGAGAAAAATATTTGGTCAAATGTTTTAATTGTGGCTGTTATTATTTTAATTTCTTCATAAATTTGAGTTTTAATTGCGAATAAAACTTCAAAAAATTTTCAATAAATTTCTGGTTGTTATAGTTTTGATTACGTGTTTTAATGGCTATTAAAACACCAATGGCTATTTTATTAAATTTAGTAACAAGAAAAACTTTTATGGTCAGTGACTTTTCCCTTTAACTATAAAAAGGTTGGAGGGTTCTCATTTTAGAAAATTGAATTTTTACATACTCTCTTCTTCCTTTATTTTTCTGGATATATACACATATTCTTGATTCCTGTACCTAAGCTCAAATCAAGCTTGAAAGAGTTGTTTAATCCTTGGAGGAACTATGAAGTATCCTTTAAGGACATAGTCTCCTACTCGACTCAACTCATCCTAACCACTAACCTGTGATTTCTGCTATTTTTAGTGTCTTAGAATTAGCCTCTAAATTCAAAACCATCTGCTAAATTCCAGCCACTAAAACATTAACCCACTGCTGAGAATTTCAGTTTTAAGCAACTGCTTTAAAGAAAAAAGATTTGCCTTTAGTCTAGCTTCTGAGCTTCTACAACTGATTCAGATCCAGAAGTGTTGGCTCTGATCTAGTATTTGAGCTTCTGCAATAGTTTTTAGAAAAGCATTGCCTCTATCTAAAAGCAACTCTGAAATTAGCTTTAAAGAGCAAATTTTCCAACACCACAGGCCAATGGAGCGGTTGAAGTAGCTAACAAGGAAATCAAGAAAATCCTGTCCAAAATGGTTGTCACATATCGCGATTGGGCTGACAAACTTCCTTTTGCAATCTGGGGATATAGAACTAGTGTGCGTACTCCAATGAATCAAACTCTATTCTATTTGGTATACAGAATGGAAGCTGTTCTATCGGTTGAAACCAAGGTCAAGTCACTCATGGTTGCCTTACAACGTTAGTTCAAAGAAACGGATTGGGTCTGCACCAGATTTGAACAACTAAATATGATAGACGAGGCACGACTGAAAGCTTTAGATCACTTGCAGATGTACCAACAGCATATGGCTAAAGCTTACAATAATCGAGTTAGATGGCTGAAAGAACCACTTAAAGTAGGAGACCTAGTTGTTAAACAACTGAGAAAAGTCAACACCAATGATAGGGGCAAATTTCGTCCTAATTAGGAAGGTCCTTACATTGTCAAAAAGGTCCTTGGTAAAGGTGCAGTGAAGATTATGGATACGGATGGCAATGAGTTTGTAAATCCTATCAACCAAGATAAACTCAAACGCTATCACATGTACATAAAAATAAATGACAAAATAAAAAATAAGCCCGCCAATTTGAAAACCCAAAAAGGGTGGATTGGGTAAAAATTAGGGCAGCCTAATGATTTGAAAACCTGAAAAGGGTGGGTCATGCAAAAGTTAAGGCTAATAAAGTCCGTTGGACCTTTGTGAGGGATTTAAGCAAAAATTCAGACTAAAAAGTTAAGATTTGCTATCTATAAAACCATAACTGGGTAGTTAGCAATGGGAGACACATTATTTGAAGCTGTTACCCGCATTTGTAACCAATTCAAGCTCATTCAATAAAAGTGTTATTCTTGACTAAATTCTCGTATGAATGTGATAATAAATGTATTTTGAACGTGAAAGTGATTGATTCGCAAGTTTGCATATGTTTCATATTTCTACTCACGCCTTATCTCTCATTCCATGATTAGACTTAATAAAAAAATAATAACATTTCCAAAAAGGAAAAAATATCTGATAGACTGAAAAAAGCAAGCTCTATGTAAAAGCCGGCAAATTAGTCCGCTTGATTGAAAACTGAAAAAGGGCGGTCCAAGTAAAAATTAAGACATATGCAGTTTGATAGGACGAGGACATAATATAAATGCCTTACGTAAAAATTAGAACTGAAAATGGAAATATTGTATCAAAAGCCTAACATGATCACATTCAAACGTCAAACTACACGTCTTTTCTTCACCTTAGGAAGAACAAGTCCATCACCTCTGGAATAATAATACCATCATTTTTTCTTAATAAGTAGGGTTTGAATTTTGGCTATCTAACCCTTATACAGCTCATCAGTCGTTATAATCCTCTCAGCTTTGTATTTCAATTAGGCATATTTCATGCATTTTGCCCATCTCTCAGCAAAGAGTTCCGACCAGGTAGAAGGATATTCAGCTAACACAATCTTGCAGAATTCAGTTGGAATCTTTTGGACTTGCCCATATTGCCTACATAATCTAGATGGAGAATACAATATAACCATCTGTAACCCAAGCAACTGTACTCTGTCTGGCAATATCCCCAACAAGATGTCAGAAATCTTCCACCAAGGATAAACCTAGCAAATCTGGGATTCAGCATAAGCCTGTAGAATGGGAGCCCACTCGATCGATGATAGTAATTGGTGGCCCAATATGGTAAAAGGGCGCTCCAATAAATTAGATGGGTTATACTTCTTGATACTCCCCAACGGTGGTTCCTTTAGAGCCCATTTCTCCAAGATCCATACCTACAGGAAAGCATTTATCAATATCTGTAAATTTGGAAAATAGCAAACTCATTATGACAAATTACCTATAGAAGGGTGAAATGGTCCCCTATCAGGTTTTGGTCCTTAGAAGCAACATCCAAACGAATGAGGGTCTCGACCAAGGCAAAAGTGGGCAAAGAAGCCTCATTAGCCATCTGTGATATCAAAGAAATCAACCAAAAAGGCGCCACAATATCACCTAACCAACATATGTATTCACTCAGTATTAGTATAGAAACCATGGAAGGGCAAGCCGGGTGAACCCTAGAAGCACTTTGGCACCATTCAAACATCGAGCAAATTTAGAACCCGACATGAGATAAGAAATCCCCAGAAAATTCAAGCCCAAAAATTCGATCTAAATCCTCCTTTAAACCAAAAGCAGGTTGAGGGATTGCTATCTTTACTCATCGAAGAGAAGGGATATTTAAGATAGTACTGAATTCTTCAAACATTGGACACAGTTCTATACTACCCGAACGAAATACCCGGTCGATTGGGTCCCATATCTCATAAACCACCCCAAGAAGTCTAGAATTCATAGAGTCGTCAATATAGTACCTGATGTTTCATAAATCAAATGATTTTAGCTTCTTCCAATCCTGGTCACCCAAATGTTTCAGAAATTGCCTTAGCTCTACGTTATAGAAATCCATTATTCGAGTAAATTTTAAAAAATAGAGAAAACCACAGACTATTGAACCAACACCGATACCAGTATTAGCAATGTCAATACCGCCATCACCTAGCCTCTACCATTATCTATACTATTCAGTCATGATCATTTGCAATAGGGGTACCAGGATCGAAGAGCAGATCGATGGATTTTGCTGTAAAAATCAAGGGAATCAGCAAGGAATTTGCAAAAGTGACTCATCAAAGCAAAGTTTTGCAAAACGAAAATGTATCAAATATTCCAAAAAGAAGTGTAAATATAAAAAATTCCCTAATCTACTCTGAGCTATCTACAGAAAAAGAATCATTAGAGTCTAATCCCTCAGGTTCCTCTGCTCCTCCTCACATAGACTGCTCGCTGAGCCACTCTAAATGAAGATTCCTCAAGCGCTCTGCCTCCGACCAAGAAGCCTCAGCTCTAGTAGTGGAACTCTTGGCCTCCTCCTGGCTCTAGCCAATCTCTCAGTCATATCCTCCAAAGTTGGCTGCAAATCTGAACAAATCATGCATCACTCATTATGTAATTAATCATGCATCATACATAAGTTATTTCAATAGGTTTAGGTACTTTACCTCCATAAGGTGTTGCTGGGTTGAAAAGGGATCACCAAGAGATTGGTACCCCCTAGCCAACTGCTCCACTACAGCCCAAGGCACCTATAAATCAAAACCAAGTTCAAAATCCAGTAGAAAACCAGCATTGAAGAAAACAAGTTCTCATAAAGATAAGAATCTTACATGAGTAGTGTGGGCTGGCACAAATTCTAGCTCATGAATCGATGGAGGGAGTCCCCGAGTCATCCATCTACTAACTCCCATTATAATGATGAAGCATTATCCAGGGCCATTTGGATGTGACCCTCAACTGCCTGTGCCTGACCAGCAAGTGGAGCCACTAGCACCTGATCAATAGTAGGAGCCACCTAAGCTGTAAGGAAAGTCCCGCTAATTCCTGAGGTCCTCCCCCTCTTAGGTGAGGGAACCTATAGAAACATGATATCGGATAAAGTAGAAGAAGACAAGCAAAATAAGTTTGTAAAATCACAAAGTTTATGCCTGAGGAGCCAGAAGAGTGGCATGAAAAGGGATCAACCCCAACATGAAATATGTGTAAGCTCCCTCAACAGTATCAGCTCAGTATCCTGTGCCATCCTATAAAGTAGGCTGATCTTTCTCCCCCACTAGATGTGGGTAAAATAAGTCAATAGGTGGATCAGCAGGAACCACCCTCTCAGCAACAAAGGCTACAGTCCTAAAGCCCCTCACTCTCTCCCCCAAGTACCACTCTAGGCACATGGGGCACTCTAACACGAAGAGCCGATCATCAAACAGATCGCGAGAAGTAGTGACCAAATCCATATGGATAGAGCCCTCTCATAGCTCTCGACGAAGCTACAATATCATCAAAAGTCAGGGTAAACAATTCTAAAAACCTTGTCTCAATACAGTTCCAACTAATTATAAATTTAAATTTTGTGGATACCTAGTCAAGGGTAAGACCCCTCAAATTGGCCCAAATAGCAGATCTATCCCTCAACACCTTCTTCCAGGATAGGGTCTAGGAGAAGAGAATAGTTACCCCTGGAGCGATCTCACGCGCCAGCTCGGATGGAGAAAGGACCTTGTACTTAAAGGCCCAAATTTATAAAATAAAGCATTTTAGTACCACAGGCATAACTAAAGAAGTAAAAATTACAAAGCTTAATTTTAAGGACATAACAAAAGGAACAAGTAGCCGCACTTCAGCTCTGTTAGGTCCCCTCGAGCGCTATCGAGACCCAAGTAGAGCTAACCAAGTGCCGCCCGACACTAGTTCAACTTGGGGACCCAAGTTAGATCCGCCAAAGCTGAAAGAAGCGCATAACGCACTTGGCTCGATCCCAATAGGAATAACACAATAGTAAGCAGGCCAATGAGAAAAGCCCTGATGTACTACCTCCTTAAATCAGTAGTCAACTCTTGCTGCACCAACCAGTGGTCATGTAGCTTGGTATACTCCAAGCGACCAGAAATGGGCCTCATACCCAGAAGCTCCTGTAATTAATCCAAAACTGGCTCCTCCAGGTGGAACCTATCAGTATAGATGTCAAAGTGAACTACGTCACCTCGGAACGATAGGCTAATCATCGCCATCATATCAGAGGGTGTAATCGTCATCTCCTCGACCAATAGATGGACGGAATGGGTAATATCTGACCATCTCTCTATAAGAACCATCAAAGTAGCGATAGAAGTGTAGGTCCCCTTCAGCTAGAGACTCTCAATCAAGCTACCAAAACCAGCATCCGCCACTCCCTAGTGAACATCAGCATCTGCAATCTTGTCCCACCACTTTTGGCTAAAGGACAAGGATCCTAAACCCTATCTCGGATGCTCCTGCTCAATAAAAAATCGATAAGTATCTTTATATATTAGTTTTATACACTTATAAATGTTTACATGAGGCATTATTCACTTAGAATTGTATTTATATAATAAAAATCAAGAAATCTAGTTTCTGGCATCAACACCGGTACGACCCTTGCTCATACCAGTACGAGTTTCATCGATGCTGGTACCATTATTCCTAGATAGGGGTACTAACATCAACAGCAATAGAAGGGGAACAGTCCCTTACCCGCGGTTAAAACCTAAAAAATGCAAAAAATTGACTAAATCAACTTTTTGAGGCCCAGAATTTCATCATCTAGGGTTCTCTAACTACTCGGGAGTCCTAATCAATCCTAAAGTCTAACCAAGGTTGCATATTTCTTTCTGTTTGAGTTTATTTTGAGGTTTTTAGCCCAAAGCTTTGAATTTTGAATTGTAAGCCATAAAATCCATCTACTAAATGGTCTATGTGAAGTGTGAGATCTGTAGGCATGATCAATAGCAGGCTCGAATCCCTAATCAAGTCTTAGATGCTTCTCCTCATCCTCGAGATAGTACGCCTGAGCAATAGACATAACTCAAAGCTCTAAGTCCTGAATAGTGGCTAAAGAGGTCTTGGGAATGGTCCTTCCATTCTTAGAACCCGCCTTGTGAAACATAGTGATGAACGAGATGTGAATCGGTGTAGAATCAAGAAAAGTTTCCGAATACGGCACAAAATACAAGTGAGCTGCTATTTAGAGCAAATGGCACTATTTATAGTTTTTGAATTCTTTGATAATGGTACCAACATAGCTTAATAACGTTACCGTTATCAATAATAGTGGTACCGATGTATAAGTCCTTAGCAAATTTCTTTTAACTTTTCAAACCAAATCCTTGTTCAAAGCGAGTAAGGTAAATATTTTCAAAAGGAGTCACATCATCTCCCAGGTATGACATTTCCAAATGAGGCAAACCTAAATTCTACCTTTTGTGGGAATTATAACTCCGGCAAATTTCCACTGGCTTGGTCCCTGACCACACAGCCAATTATTATTGATTTTGTAGACATCATAGCTAAGACAAGTCTCTACTGGGTTGGTCCCTGACCATACAACCAAATTCAACCTTTTTGTAGGAGTCATAGCTCCGGCAAATTTCCACTGGCTTGGTCCTTGACCATACAGCAAAATTTTACCTTTGTAGAAATCATAGCTCCGACAAATCTCTACTGGCTTGGTCCTTGACCATACAACCAAATTCTACTTTTTAGTGGGAATCATAGCTCCGAAAATTTCCACTGGCTTGGTCCCCAACCACACAGCCAAATGTTATTGTTGTTGAAGAGATCTAGCTCCAGTAAATCTCTACTAGCTTGGTCCCTGACCATATAGCCAATTATAACCTTTTGTGGAAATCATAGCCCTAGCAAATTTCCACTAGCTTGGTCCCTAACCGTACAACCAAATATTATTATTGTTATAGAAATCAAAGCACCGGCAAATCTCTACTGGCTTGGTCCCTGACAATGCTGCCAGTTTTTACCCTTGTTGAAATCATAGCTCCGGCAAATTTCCACTGGCTTGGTCCCTGAGCCAAATTGTACAATTATAGAGATCATAGCTCCAAAAAATCTCTATTGGCTCGGTCCTTGACCACACATCCAATTACTATTATTACTATAGAAATCATAACTCCGATAAATTTCTACTAGCTTGGTCCCTGACCATACAACCAATTTTACCTTTTGTAGAGATCATAGCTCCGGAAAATCTCTACTGGCTTTGTCCCGGACCATATAGCCAATTCCTATTGATGCATTAATGTTTTATTGCAACACTAACATCTTACTCCCCACAAAGTTATTCTCTTTTTCCCCAGCAGGGATATTTAACATTTCTTCCAAGCAAATTCTCACCCTGTAAGGAGAGACATATATACTTTCATTCCAAAGCAAAGTCAATCGGATAGTATCTCCTTTAGAAGCATCTCAGGTATAATCACTTACCTTATTCCGTACTCTCTTTCGCACTATCATAAACACTTCAATCTATTATGTCCTACGAGGGGCAGTCTGTGAGCATGAAATTTTCTCACGCCCCTAGTCGATGATGATAGATTGGCTCTATACTTTATCGTATCGTAATATGTTAAGTTTGAAATTGATTTATGGGAATTGGCCTTGAAAAAAATACGTTCAGTCCCTCACACTCCTGTCAAAAACCCTAAAAACAGTCATGAGTTGTACCCTGCCATTTGACACCAGTACCGTCTTTAGTAGACACCGATACTGTTATCCTCCATAATGGTACCGATATATATTATTTCCCTGTTAGTTTTAACCAACTCAATTCAAAAATTCCTATTTAAAATTAACCAAATCCGGTACCGACATCCCTAAATATGGTACCGGTATTGACTTTTCTAGAAGAAAATAAATCTGAATTAATTTAATTTTCCCATTCAGGTAGAGAATTAATTATTGTACTCGATTTTACCTCTCATTTTTCATTATAAATAGAGGCATAAAATCAGTTTTTCAGATACAATTCACATTTATCAAATCTATTCTGCAAAATTAGCTCTAGGAAAGTTCTTATTAAAAGTTCTGTCTAAGTCATTTCCTAGTTTTTAGCAAGTTTAGAATAGAGAGATGAATCTATTTTCGCCTACTTATTCTTTACTGATTTTAACTCATCCATTCCAATCTAATCACACTCCACGAGGCCATTCCCGTTTCATTTCAAATCTAACAATGGATTTACAACGGAAAGGTACACAATCTCAGAATAAAGTAATCATTTTAATTTCTTTCGTTTTTCAATATATTAAGTTTCAATTTATAATTAAATTAAACTTAATACAATTGAACTTGGAAAAAAAATCAATGTCTCCGAATTGATGTCCCCTTTTATGTCTCCCATTCATTTTCTAACATGTGGCAATTTTAATTATTATTTTATTATTTTATAGATTTACTTTCCTACTTTTTATCACATCTCTCCTACAAACTTAATATATGTCGAAAAATGAATGGGGGACATCGAAGGGGACACCAAAATGGGGACATGTGATTTTTTTTCTTGAACTTGACTATACATCAATCCACTATATTTTTTTTGTCTCATCTTTATTTCACATTCTATCACCAACAATAATCCAATGAATTCATAATATTAATTACTTGTATTTCAATTCTATAACAGGAGTCGTTTATATTTCATGTTATAAATTATTTATATTCTGTAATATAAATTGTTTATATTCCATTTCCATAATACAAATATTTTGTATTTCATTTCCATAATATAAATGATTTATATTTCTTTTCCAAAACATAATTGATTCACACCCCAAAATGTAAATAATCCATATTTCATTTCCAATTATAATTATGTCATGTTTCATTTCCTGTTTCATTTCATTCTATTTCCATTTTCCATTATGTGATTAATTTATGCTTAATACTTTTATGTCATAATTAATTCATATCCAATTTTCATTTCTCTCATTATACACCGTTTCCCTTTTCTTCATTTCCATTATTTGTCAATTTCATTTAATTATATTTGAGCGGGTAAGAGCTCTTTGTGGTGATTTTGTTCGTGGGATTAGTTTGCAACCCCTAGTACATTTTTCTATACATCTCTTCCCATTTCTTCTTGATTTGTGAAATTACCTGCCATATTTGCGATTCTATCATCTTCTTAATTGCTAAATTTGTCACGGCGCCGCTATGTTGGAAGAACGACACTGTGATCTTTGACGTCAACATTACTATTTATTCCAGGCTAAAATATAATACTCCTATTTTAACCATTTATTTGCAGGATAATTTCCCAGAATTAATTGGTTTTGTATTGTGTTATGAGCATGCAATAGCTGTCATAAAATGATGCCATGGCCACATTGAGGTGGTGTGTTTTGATTAGAATAGCTCTTTTTCTCACCTCATTTCTTAAAATGAATTTAGGTAACATGTTTGACATTTAATAAACAATTTTGGTATTTCAATTTAAATTGGCTAAACGAATCGAATAAGTAATTCGTTCGGACCTGAATCTCTAAATTAGGGTATAGTTTTGTTCTTGGGACAGTGCTATACCAAAATTTCTTGGAAGAGCTGATCTAGGTGGTGACTCTATATTTTAAATTATGGATTTAGATCCATGAATCTTTTTGACATTATTTTATAAATTTTTTTACTCTTTCCTACCAATTCTATTCATTAAAACCACTAGCCGAGTTACCAAGTTTCCTCGGTTGCCTATAATTAATGCCTCGATTATCCTAGAAAGGAAAGTTGCCTCGATTAACCCTAATTGACCCGAACCATCCAACGCGGTCCGCCCGCACCCAAAAATGTCGTCCGCTCATAGCCAGCTATTTCACTCCTTTGCCATTGGCTCCTATTCCACATCCAATTCAACCTTGGTATCCTGACACCGATGCAACACATCACATGACATCTGATATTAATCATTTATATACAATAACGCCTTATCATGGGGCAGATACAATTCGTGTTGGTATGGTAAAGGACTTCCAATAACTCATACAAGTATATCCTATTACAATACATTTTGCCTCAATGATGTACTCTTAATACCAAAAATTACCAAATCTTTACTCTTTGTACAAAAATTCATTAAGGATAACAATTGCTATTTTGAGTTTTGGCCTAACCATTTCTTTATAAAGGATCAAGTAACACACAAAATCCTCTTAAAAGGCCCAGGTGATCATAGTCCATATGTGCTACCATCTAGATTGAAGGAAGCGCTTGTAGGATAAAGAGTCTCATATGAAACATGGCATGCTAGGTTGGGGCATTGCAATAATAAAACTACTTCTTTATTTTTTTAAAAATAAAAATTTAGTCTTCAATCACTTAAATAAATAGTGTACTTCGTGTATTTTTGGCAAATTAACTAAACATGATTTACCACCTATAGTACGTAGTAGTACTGAACCATTTCAAATTATCCATTCTAATGTTGAGGGTCTTGCCCCTGTTGAATTTTTTTTGTTTGTCCCTATGTGAGTATTGACTAAGGTCAAAGGGGAGGGCTGAATGACCCTTTTTGTGGAATTTCAGAATTTTAAAAGTCTATGTGTAGCGTGCTTGAAATGAAATGAAGTTATTGGATCTGGATGGTGCATATATAAAATAAAATGCACTAAAAATAAAATATTAAAGTAAAGGAAACCAAATAAAGTCATTTTATACTGGTTTGGCCCCACCTACTCCAGTCCCAGGAGTTTCCTCCTCCAAGCTTTAATCCACTAGTGATGGTGATTTCTTTCAAGGGCAGAAATCAAGCCTTTATAGTTTTTCTCTAGAGATTTCTTCTCCTCCAGATGTAGGATATACCACCACATCTAACACCTAGCTTGCTAAGTCCTTTACAAGTTGTCTCCATAGATTCCCTCTCTTCCGAAAGTGGGATATACCACCACAACTAACACCTAGCTTGGCTAAGTCCTTTACATGCAGGGATATACCACTTAAACTCTCCCTAGTTCAAGCTAAGTCCCCTATCTTAATACTCAACCAAGTATGAGATATTACAATGATTATCTATAAGAAGATAGGTTTTTGAATTATTCAAGTTATTAACTTGACTTAAGAATTCTTACAAACATATTTTAAATTTTTAGCTCTTAGAGGGATTTTGATCACTGATTGAATAGCAAATTTCTCAGAATGATAGCTTTCTCAAATCAACCAACATCTTTTCAACTTGTGAAGCTTCCCTTTTATAGGCTTGGATCATAAATGTAGCCGTTGGGTAATCTTGAATCTTCACCGTTGATCAGATAAGAGTTGGCAAAACCAGAGCCTTTGATCTTTCTGTTAGACCTAATAAATGTCCCGTTTGAATTTGTTGGGATTGATGCACTAAAGATGTTAGCCATCATTTCTTTGGATTTTTATGTTTTGCAAAATTTTGTATAAAGTTTTTCTATTTTTGGGGCCCATGCGCCTTGCTATTGGTCTAGGTTAAAAAGGTAGTTGCCTTTTTCTCTCTCTGTGTTGGTCCTTTTTGTCATTTGCAGAAATTGTGCAAGTTATAGCTTTCTACTTTATCTAAGGCAAAAAGGCAAGTTTGACTTCTGACCAATTTGGAGGGAGAATTGATATTTGAATATTTCCCTATGTCTTGTGAGATGTGTCTTCTGGATGGCTTTAGGTCTTAGCTTTTTGGATGCTCTTCCGGATGTAATTTCATTTTTGGATATTTTCTTCTTAGACTTAGCAATTTTTTTTCTTCAATACTTTGTTTGGATGCATTCTTCTTGGACTTGGGATTTTGTTTTCTTCAAAACTTTATCCGGATGCTTGACTTGTGTTGTCTTCTGGATCATTGTTCTGCCCCATTTTGATGGAAACAAAAACCTAACGACATAAGCGTCTATAATTGGAAATATGAGCTAAGTATGATTTTTTATACTTAGTCATTTACAAAGGTTCTCCCCCATAATCTTAGAATCCTAACTCCCCCAAGACTTTAGCATATTAGTGGTTGTACTTAGAAGCAATTTTGAATAATTTTTTTTCACTATTTATCTTCTATTGTTAACATATGTTAAAATCAATAAAGTTCAATTACAAAAGATTACAGAAGATAAAAGTGAAAAATTATTACATAGCTAGGTACTCTATTACATGTGGCAAAAAAAAATGCTAGCTATTCTATGCTACTTCTTCTTCTCCTTCCATGCTTCTTCCTCCTTCTTCCATTTCTCCATCTCCCCCTTTTTGTTTGTAGCAACATTGGAGCTATTTCCTTTCCTTGCTCCTATTGATTCTCCCAAGCTCCAGATATGTTAGGATAGTTTGCATTCTCAGCCATCCTTTGCTCAATTATCTGGTCTATCATAGGAGGCACTAGGTAGAATGGCTTGATCATCTTCCCGAGCATGGAGTAAGACTTGGAGAGATTGGGATGTGCAACAATTACATATTCTTGATCTTCTTGCTTAAAGTATGGAAACATACCTCGGAGGAGAGTGAGTAGGCATTTGTAACCATAAAATCAAATGTCACTTATATGCTGAGCAAGCTGTTGGAGCTAGGGGTGTGAGCACTGGATTTCAACGGTCCTTTAAATAAAATGATGATGAGAGCTAGATAATGTAATTCCTTATAGATGTTATCCATTAAAGGTGTTCCTACTACTACAAAGTTGAGTTTGGCCAAGTTCACGAGACCTAGACTGCCTTTAGGGACTTGTATGGGTGGTCACACCTTAGAGGTACGGGTCTATGGGTTGACCTGTATGACACCACGGCCCCATACAGGTGGGAGGGACCCGCATTGGTCTCGCTAGGACCTGTACGAGTCCTCCTCACCTGTACGGGTGCCATTCTTGCCCAAACAGGCAGAATGGCAGGTAAATCATACCTTATTCTGGAGAAATCAGTCATGAATGTAATTTATTGCATTCAGACCCAATTTCCTCCCATAAATAAGGGCTTTTTACCTCATTTCAATAAGGATATAAATTAGAAAAGAAATTAAATCATATAGTTTATGAAATTCTAACAATATTTCAAGTAATAGCAAGGGTATAGTTGAGGTATAGGAGGTACAAAATAGGGAGAAAACCCATTCGTTGAGGTTTTGTCCACAAAAATACTCACTTAAATAGTCCTAAAACCACCATTTCATCATCTACTTTAGCTAGACTCTCTCTTAGCATAGGGATCACTTCAAAGTGGATTCATGACGTAAAGGTACACTCCTGGGTTTCAAAGAGACTCACATCTTGTTAGTTTTATTATTCGTTCCTACTCTTCTGCAATTCTTCTCTATTCTAAATAGAAATAAGATTTTGTTTGGGTCCAAACAGGACCTGTATAGGTGACCCACACCCATACGGTCCCACCAGTAGCCTTATAGGTGCGCCTCAGCCGTACGGGTACTAGCTCCCAGGAAAAATCCCTATTTCTCTTTTAAACCTGCAAAATCAATCAACATCACCTTTTGCCATGCGATCATTTTCACTAATAATCTGGTAAATCAACCCATGAAAAGTTAAAATGTGTTTTCATAACAAAATACATTGAAGACCCATTATTTCCTTTCAATCCTAGAAGCCGCCCAATCACTATTGATCGCAAAATCACTGCGCTTACATAATCAAATTTTTCGTAACAAAATGTTAACTTATGTTGTACTGTAAACTATGCTAATGCTTGTAGATGTAGGTGAATTTGTTTATTTTGTTTTATAACTTAGAACAAATGTATAGGTTCCCTTGCAATTCCCCCATTTTCCCCTGGTTGTAATTTTTATCCCCCATTTATTACTTGTGCTTTATTATGAACCATTGAATGCATGAAGCGAGTGCGAAAGAGTGTAGAAAAATATTATTTCTATAATAATTCCCCAAATGATGAAAATGAAACAATTTTACGTGACGAATGTAATTTTGAATTAACTAAATGAGAAATAAGTGACTCATCCGATACCCGAATCTCTGATCCAAAAGGTATGAGTCTCCCACCCAATAGGAACCATAACAAAACTCTTTCCTAAGTAGATAACTTAGTTGGTGACTCTATTATTTGTATCCAGATTTGGGTCTCAATTCTCTGATTCATTAAAATTGGTTAAAATGTGCAAGCTTGAACTAAATGGTTCTATCAAGTCTAAATCAACCAACCCCTCAGTGGACCCTGCAGCCGCAAGGCGCTAAGGGAGATCTATATATCTTCAACCACCAAGAGTTCATAGTCGTGACTCTGCTAGGGATATAATCTTTTAACTTGCAAAATTTTAGTTTATTTTAAAAGCTTAAAAGATTAAGATGAATACCGAAAATCATTTACTTAATTCAACCCGTTTTCTTTTTCATCATTTAGGAAAATTATTAAACTCTATCTTCTCACCTCCTTCTCTATAGAATTAAATGCGCTCTTCTTCTAGCGCTAGGTTAGGGTGCCTTATTTTTCTATAAAAGTAATGAAAGTGTCACTCATGCCCAGTAGGAATTGGGGACACTCTAGTGGGTGGAGCACAAATTGTCATCTTCCTACAAAAGAGGCTTGGTATGATGGGAACCTACTACATCAACTTTTGATATGTCCCTGCACCATTCTTATTGAAAGGCATACATAGCATTTTATCCTCTAGGTACCTTTTTCCAATGAGATTAGACTAGGTCACCCTTTGTTATCCTCATGGTAATCAATGGAAAATACCTTCAAAATCGACGAGAGGAAAAAGATTAGAGGACACATTCTGCATGTGTTGTGTTGTATTTCCTTGTAATCAACCTCACCATGCATTGTTGTAAATTGTGCATGCATACCCCATCCTATACATGTACTGATCCTTTGGTTGCTACCTCAATGAGAGTCAAAGCTTGGCAACGATCTCAAGTCTGTTTAGTTCATATTCCGGTTATACCTTCACCGCCTCCAATTTAGATGAGGGTTGAGGATCCACCTCTGCCTCCATCTAAAAGTAGTTCATCAAGTACTCAGTTTGGTCCATTTGATTTCGATACTACCCATCAGCTTGAGGAGATGTCTTACTATCTGACTCAGGATGGCCAGGTAGATGTGAGGTTGAGGATCTTGGTCTCATTGAGGAGGCAAATATGTCAAGGACCAATATTAGGCTAGAGATTGTAAATGCCATTTTACAATATTTGGGGAGTGACCAGTTCCTCGACCGTGTGAATGATAAGATGATAGCTTCCATCAGAGCAATTTCGGCTGAGGAGAGGATGGCCAATGTCTCTTAGGGTACACCTATCAGAGCTCTAGCAGTTGTGAGGTGTTGATGACATATAGGTCTCCCTTAGCGCCTGTGTGAGAGGCGGGGGGTTGGTTGGATTTAGGCGTGATAAAACATTTTTAGTTCAAGTTTGCACAAATAGCCAATTTTAATGAATAAAAGAATCAAGACCCAAATCTTGATACAATTGATAGAGTCACCACCTAAGTTGTCTACTTGGGAAAGAGTTTTGGTATGGTTCCCTCTGGGCGGGAGACTCATACCTATTAGATCAGAGATTCGGGCATTGGATGAGTCACTTATTTCTCATTTAGTTGATTCAAAATTACATTCATCGCATAAAATCGTTTTAGTTTTCATCATTTTGGGAAGAATCACAGAAATCCTATTTCTACACTCTTTCATACTCGTTACATGCATTTACATATTACAATGAAGAATAACCAATAAATGGGGGAATATAAATTACAACCGGGGAAAAATGGGGGAAATTGCAAAGAGAACCTATACATTTGTTCTAAGTTAAAAAAACAAAATGAAAATAAATTCCCCTGCATCTACAAAGATTAGCGCAATTTATAGCACATCATAAGTCAAAATTTCATTACGAAAAATGTGATTATGTTAACATGGAGGTTTTACGATCGATAGTACCCGGGCGGCTTCTAGGATCGGAGAGAAATAATTGGTCTTCAACATATTTGGTTTTGAAAACACATTTTAACTTTTGTGGGTTGATTTATCAGATTATTAGTGAAAATGATTGCATGGCATGTGGTGAGATGGATTGATTTTTACCCAATTAAAAAGTGAATTCTCGGTTCTATGTGGGGGCTAGTTCCCGTGCGGATGGGGGATACTAGTACGGGTACCAGGGAGGACTGGTATAGGTGTAAGAGGACCCATATGGGCCATTTCTGGTCCTAGGTAGAAACCTAGTTGAGTTCAGTTTGTAGATTAACAAATTAATGGCACAAAAATAAAATTAAAGGGATTTTCCCTATGTGAGTATGGAGCACCAATTTGATATCTTTGGGGATATATGGTGCCAACAAGGCTCATATGGGTTAGGAACAAACAGGAAATGAAAGGAACATTATAATAGAAGAAATAGAGAATAATAATAATGAAATAACTGAGATATGACTCTCTTTGAAACTCTGGAGCGTTACCTTTGCAGCATGAATCCACTTTGAGATGATCCCTTTACTGTTGAGAGAGTCTGACTAAAGTAGATGATGAAATGGGAATATTTAGGTGAGTATTTATGTGGATAAAACCTCTAAATCTAATAAAAGAAGCTAGGAATGAATAAAATGTGGACAAAACCTCAATGGAAGGGTTTTCTCCCTATTTTATACCTCTTATACCTCCACTATACCTTTTCTATACCTATAGAAATTGCTAGAGTTTTAGTATAATTTTCATATGAGTGTGTTATGAAATGAGGGGAAAGGCCTTATTTATAGGGTGAGAGTCAGGTCTGAATGCAATAAACCGCATTTAAGACCTGCCTTTTCCCAAAAATGGTAAGAGATAGCTTCCAAAAGTGGTTGATTAGGAAATCAGAGGACCCATACGAGTGGGCCCCTACCCATACGGGTTCTATGGGACCCGTACACATCCCCTCCACATATATGGAAGGAATCTGACCGTACGAGTCTACCAGTGGATCCGTACCACCAGACAGAACCCATACGGGTACCTAAGGGTAGACTAGGTCTCCGAACTTCAACCAAACTCAACTCTGCAGTAGTAGGAGCACCTTTGATGGACAACACCTAAAAGACATTGCGTCATATAGCGCTCATCATTGTTTCATGAGAAGGATTGTTAAAATCTAGTGCTCACAGACTACCCCTCGTGTGATTGCTGCAGATACGGATTTGTATAATCTCACTATGTGGGTGAGTGTTTAGAAATTATACCTAAGGTGATGACATGGGTCAGTTCCTTTCTGAAGGTGAACTCCTTTCTCGGGGGTCCCTTTCTTAAGGTGGACGACTTTCCTATACTGATGCGTATCCCTTTCTTGAGGTGGATGACTTTCCTTTATTGATATGTATCCCTTTCTTAAGGTGGATGACTTCTCCTCGTATCCCTTTCTTAAGGCAGATAAACTCTCCTGACAGGTGCATCCCTCTCCTAAGGGGAATGACTTTCCTTTTACTACCGTGCATATCCCTTTCTTGAGGCGTATGACTTTCCTTTTACTACCATGCATATCCATAGTGACTCAACTAGGGAGGGTGTGTGCATCTCTTTCTTAAGGAAGATCGGCTCTCCTGACTAGCGTATCCCTAACCTGAGGTGGATGACTTTCCTAACTGATGATATATCCCTTTCCTAAGGCGGATGACTTCTCTTCGTATCCCTTTCTTAAGGTGGATTGACTCTCCCAACTAGCGTATCCCATTCCCAAGGCAGATCGACTCTCCTAACCGGTGTATCCCTTTCCTGAAGTGGATTAATTCTCCTTATATCCCTTTCTTAAGGCGAATCAACTCTCCTAACTGGCAAATTTTGAATAACTTGAAAAGAGATAGCAACCAACCATTGAGTTAGTCATTGCCTAAGCAAACATCTCTTTATTCTTAATTGACTTTTATGAAAAAAAAAATATTTTTTCCCCTTCAATTAAGGATAAAGATGTGTGGATAAGATAGACTATAAACTATGTGTGGGGAATGTCGGGTTTGGCCCGATCGATGCTTATTTTGCTGCTAGGGAATGATCCTAAGGTGGGTGCCTCTAGGGTCTAACAAATTCATTATTAGGAAATGGGGGATGACCCTGGGTCTATGGGGGAATGAGCCTGGGACCAGATGATTTTGTTATTGAGAAGTTAGGGGGGGTGCCCCTGGGTTGGTAGGGGATGCCCCTAGGACCTGATGATCCCATTATTGGAAAGTGGGGAGGGGGATGCCCCTGGACCTGATTCCATTGCTGTGAAGTAGGGGGATGCCCCTAGGTCGGTTGGGGAGGCCCTTAGGACCTGGTAATTCTATTATTGGGAAGTAGGGGGATGCCCATGGATTTGTGGGGGATGCCCTTGGATTAACTGATTTCGCTGCTAAGGAATGACCCTAGGGCGAGGTGCCCCTAGGATTCCTGATAATGGGGGTATGCTCCTTGAGTGATTCCTCGACTGAGGAAGGAAGTGATATCCTTTGAGTAAAGCCTCTTCTGTTGGGAAAGTCTTTCCTGCTAAGATTTGTTCGCAGGGCAAGAGTTCCTTTGCTAGGATGGACCTGTACACAAAAAATCATCCTTGTTAGTGATCAATTAAAAAATGGCTTACCTTGATTCTTGATTAACTTTTGTGAAAACAAAAATATTTTTGCCCCTTCAACTAAGGATCAAGGTGAGCAAGGGGTTTGCTCGAATTTAACTATAATGACTGAGTGAAGAGATGTTAGGTTGGTCCCAACTTGATTTGGTATGCCCTTAGCATGCCCCTTGATTGGTTTATACTCCCTCTTGGTAAGAAATCTAGCTTGAAAATTGAAGTGAGGGCCCGTACACTCGCCGAGTATGGCCTTGAGTCGAGCTTGAGTCTGACTAGTTTGCTCCTGTAAAAGTCTTTATAATGTGGTGATAGGGGTGTGTTCATTTCTTTAGGCAAACTCCTTTCCTTGGTGTTCTTTTCTTAAGGTGAACATCTCTCCTTCGTTGTGCATATCCCTTTCCTAAGGCGAATGAATTTCCTTTAACTGATGCTGGTGTATCCCTTTCTTAAGGCGGATGACTCTCCTAATGCTAATGTATCCCTGTCCTAAGGCGGATGACTCTCCTGCTGATGGTGTATCCCTTTCTTAAGGTGGATGACTCTCCTGATGCTGATGTATCCGTTTCCTAAGGCGGATGACTCTCCTACTGATGGGGTATCCCTTTCTTAAGGTGGATGACTCTCCTATTAGTGGTTTTGAGCTACCTGCCAAAAAGACAATAGAAAAACGTTTCTTAATTACTATCTGAAATGATACATCTTAATTCTTGATTGACTTTATGATAAATAAAAATTTTTTCCCTTCAATCAACAATAAAGATGTGTGGACGGGGGTTAGCCCCTGAATAAACTATAAACTGAGTTTAGATATATTGGGTTTGGCCTAACTATTTTGAGCTGGAATGCTCCTTGGGAGGGTGCCCCTAGGGGAGCCAACTGCTGAGGATATAGCTGTTGGATGGCTAGTCCATTTAGATTGCTGAGGAGAAGCTGATCGAGGGCAATTTCACTTGTTTAGAGAAAGGTATTCCTACAACATCCTAGCTGCTGGGGAGTGTCTTTGGAAATTATCTTAAGAAAGCTTGACTAGTTGGGGAGGTGCCCCTAGAACTTTGCTCTTGGGAGGCTTTGGGGTCGATGCCCGTTAGGTATTCTTCTGACTGAGGGAATGGTTTGTCTAACTACCTAGCAATCGATGACAAGGATTGACTCTTTATGGGGATAAGGGAGATGCCCCTTGAATGTTCCATCTGCTGGGGAATGAACTATCCTGGTTTGGATGCTCTACTAGAGAAGAGGTGCCCCTTTGGTTAGTATTCAAGTTCAATCTTATCTGACCTACAGGGGAAAACAATTTTTATTAGGATATGACCTAAAATGGTACATCTTAATTCTTAATTGACTTTGTGATATATCAAGTATTAAGACATATTGGGGTTCTGCCCCTAATTAACTGTAAAGAGTGAGTCAAGAGTTATTGGGTTGGTCCCAATCTTATTTTGGTATGTCCCTAGAGTGGCCTGACTACTGGGGTAAAATAGCCTATGAGTGGCTTAGCTGCTTGGGAGCAAGTCTTCTAGATGACTTAGATTGCTAGGGGGTGCCCCTTGAAATGATAAACTTGGCTATTAGGGGGTGCCCCTTGAAATTTCCTTGGGTGGCTTGATCAGCTAGGGGGATGCCTATTGGATGGTTCGCTTGCTGGGGAATGATCCCCCTAATGGTCTAGTTGCTAGGAATGCTTCTTAGGAAGATGCCCCTCGGCTGGTGCCCCTCGGATGGCACCTTTATTGGGTATGTTCTTTGAATGATGCCCTTTCGGCGGTAATGAAGCTGGGGAAATTCCTTCTTTTCCTATGGATACCTACCTTATGTTCCTGCACATGATAAAGAAACTGGTTAGTAAAACTTTGAGATATGCAGGTCAGGGTTTTCCCCGATTAAGAGAAAAGATTGAGTTTAATGATGTTGGGTTGGTCCCAACTTGAACAGGGGTGCCCCTAGTATGCCCCTTCTACTGGTTAGCGCTACTAGGGAGTGCCCTTAGAGTGCTTGATGATGGGGGGATTCTCCTTGATGGTGTCCCTTTGGGGAGTGCCTCTAGGGTGTTAGATGATGAAGGGATGCCCCGCGATGGTATCTACTACTGGGGAATGGAGGGATGCCCCATATTGACTTCTTTGTTATGGAGGTGTCTTCTTAGATGATTTTTTTGCAGAGGATTTCTTCTAGGTTAACACTTCCTTGGTTTCGGCCAGAATCTCTTGTCTTATGGGGATCATTGCCCCTTGATGTTTTGACCGCTTGGGGATCCTCCCCTTGAATGAACCTGCACATGAAAGGTATTCATATTAGCAAATGCTTTGACATGGCTTACCTTGATTCTTGATTGACTCTGTGTAGACAAAATTTTTTCCCTTTTAATCAAGGATCAAGGTGAGCTAGGGGTTCTAGCCCTTAATAGCTGAAAGAAAGGGGTTTGAGAAGTGGGGTTTGCCCCAATTTGGATCTGATGTGCCCTTGATGCTGAGGAGTTCTAGTTTTTCTTGGAAAATCGTTCTAAAACAGGAGGGAGGACCCGTATGGCTAACTAGGTGTTGTATGCCTAATATTGACCCGTATGCTTGAGGAAGCTATTGGATGGGATGCATACACCTGCTGATGACCTGTATGGCTGAGGATAGTTTTCAAGTGGAACTCGAGTTTGACTTGTGTGCCTCTATATTGGCATTTGTGACATTGTTGCGTTTCACCCTTGTGAGAACCTTATCTTGAATCTGAAAAGAGGACTCGTATGCCTTTTGTGAACTAGCACAAGTATGTATGGGCAGTGGATGTCTAGATGAGGCTTATCCTTCTTCTTGGTGTTGGATCTAATGTAGGTTCAGGATACCCTAATGGTAAGTTCAAACCTGCAAAACTCAAAGCTAAACTATGCATGACGCATAATGTATGAATATTTACATATGCGTACTAATCCCCTGGTTTTTGTTGCAGACTCTATTGGCTATGGAGCATGGTAAGTCCACTCAGGATTTGGATGCCTCTGAGGAGCAAGCTAGGTTCCTGGAGGAGTAGTTGCAAGTAGCCACTACTAAGGTGACCGGGTTAGGCCACTGGAGGAGGAGCTGGAGAGGGCTTGAGCGGAGACTGTTTGTGCGAGGGCCGAGGTTGAGGTGTTGTAGGGTCAGCCGGACCGGATGATTAAGGTAAGGAGATACCTGAGCCATCCAATTCTTCTCCAGAGGAGGATAGTTTGGCTTATCGAGTGGTGCCGATGGCCACTCAGGTGGTGGGAGCTGAGCAAGAGGTAGAGGAGATCAACATTGCCGCTTGTAGACCCGTATTACTACTTGGTATAGCTAACAATGAGACCAAATCTGGCTGGTTTAAAATTAACACTCTTGGGGATACGTGCCATTAAGTGTTTTCATGGTGAGGGGACAGATTGATGTTCTAACTTTTGCATAGGCCATTTGATGTGAGATGACCTATCGAACATTTATTTTCATTTCTCTTTAACCTTACTTTTGCTTGAACTATCCTTGACGGCTCAGTTCAGCGGACCTTTTCTTTTTTTCTTTGCTTTAACTTTTGCCTGGACCACCCTTTTAGGTTTTCAATCCAACAAGCTTTTTCTTTCTTTAGAGGAGGATAGTTTGGCTTGTCAGGTGGTGCCGGTTGCCACTCAGGTGGGGGCAGCTGAGTAGGAGGTAGAACAGTGAGGAGATTAGTGTTACCGCTGGGAGTATAGCAGGAGCTTTAGAGACCAGGGTTCCTAATTTGTCTATTGTAGATACTAGAGGGGCAGAGGATCATATGATGATAAATAGGGATGACCTGCTGGTGGATGTACAGGACCAGACTCAGGATGAGTACCAGGGATAGGACTCTTGAGTAGCTTAGATTAGGTTATGCTTTTCTTACTTGTCTGGGTCTTTGATTGATCCTTTACGTCGAGGATATTGTTGTCGTGTCCTTCTTTTATTAAATCTTAAATTGCTGGTGAATTGACTAGTAACGAAACTTTCAAAGTTCTAGATTACTGAAAGACTGGCCCGACTCAGACCGATCAGTACTATCAAGATTCGTTAGCTGAGATTCACACTTTGCACACTAGGGGAGTGTGTTTTTGATGTGTGTAAACTGTAACATGGTGCGAGGTAGATGATGCTAGTGGAAACACTTGGCGCTTTGAATGATGTGTGCTATCGAGTAGCTTCACAGTGGGATAACTAAACTGGAGGGATCCCAATTGTGAAACGTTGCTATTACGAATGAAGCTTGAAGAACAAAAGTAAGTGCAAAATACTTGTGTTTTTGAATTGAGTTCTAACTTTTGCATAGGCCGCTTGATGTGATGGATCTATTGAACTTATTTTGTGTTTTTCTCATCCTAATTTTTGCCTGAATTGTCCTTAGTGGCTCAATGCAACTTATTTTCTCTTTCTTTTCTTTTGTCTTAACTTTTGCCTGAACTGTCCTTGGCTGCTTAGTTCAGCAGACTTCTTCCTACTTTTGCATAGGCCTTATATATTTTTTTTGTGACCTATCGGTATTTTTGTCTTTTGTTGAATGATACGTGCAGTATAAATAATAACAAAGAGCACAAAACATAGAGAATCAACTAATGTTCACATACTTGCAATTATTTCACCTAAAGACATGAATGCGTTCATAAGATCATGATTCTTAGCAAATCATAACATGTTCATCTATGAAAATAAATTGGAGTGCATAGGCAATGGCAATAGTTTCCAATGGTTAACACTTACCTAATTTCTGGTCTTTTACAGATTTTCCAAAAAGTAACTGACGTTTTTTCTTTCGATACCCTAACTTTTGCCTAAGCTTCCCTTTTCAGGTTTTCAACTTAGCGGGCTTTATTTTTGTTAGAGTACCCTAACTTTTGCCTGAGAAATTTATGGAATACCGCTCAGTGGGTTGCACCCTAATTTTTGCCCGAGCAGTAGAGGACCACCCGCTGGGTGATTTATTCTTTATTTCTTTTTTTTATTGTGCTGCTTTTTTGTGATTTAGTTCTTTTAACCTAGAAATGATAGTGCTTAAGCCTTTCTTGATTTACTGGATTCACAAACTCATTTCTATCAGTGAGCTTGATTCCTCCCTTACCTAGGATTTTCTCAACCACGAACGACCCTTACTAATTAGGCCTGAATTTGCCCCTAGTATTAGTGTTGACTAGGCGTAGTTGTTTGAGAACTAGATTACCCGCCGTGAGGGGTTGCTTTTGGGTACCTAACTCTATTTTTGTATGCTTGGGCCTTTTAGTGTTAGAATAGACAAGTTTTTTTCTTTTGAGAAAGAAGGAGGTCATGTCATTTTGGGGAAGGTTCTGGATCATTACATGGGGAGAGGGGTCTCCTTTCTTTTGAACAAATGGAGAGAGCATTTTTTGGAGGGATATTTTGGTGGGAATATAGGTCAAAGGGAGGTATCTACATTGATAATAAATTTCCATTTGTTGGGTGTGATGGTTTACCCTTTTGAAGGTTTTGGAAGAGCATTGAATTTAAGCTTGCCTTGATTTTGGATTTGTGTTATAAGATCTTTTCCTTCGATGGTGCTTTTATCGTGGAGTATATCTTCCTCTACTTTTTCCACTTTTTGTTATTTTGGCTTTCTTTCTTAGTGATTTTCCTCCCCCCTTATGGAAAAAGATGAGCTAAGTCCCAAGGCTATCATGTTTACTAAACACTTTTTATCTCTATCTTTTTTTATGGTAAGTTTTAACCATTGGAACCTTATACCATTGCGATGTACTCAAATTCAATTTCTTTAATAAACATGATAAATTTTTTAAGAATATTAATTTTATGAGTGCTCGATATCTTTAAGAATGAAATGCTCAAACATAATGTGAATGCATTAATTTATTTATGATATGCTTTATAAGTGGCGTTGTTTGCATCAAAATAGTAGCAATGTTAAAACTTACATCATCCTTGAAATCATCCTCCTAATGTGGAGGGTCTTCATCTTTAATCTCAGTAGGATCCATCAGTGAATCGGTAGTCTCTCAATACTGAGCTTCTACTTATATTGGCACTAGCCCTCTTTCTGTTTAATCAATGTACTCCAATTCCTTTAATATTGCCCACTTTTCAACCTTTTTGGGGATTCAATCTTCCCCTCTTGTGGTTATACTAGAGGTGAAAATTGTTTAGCATTTATAGTTATGCCAGAGGGTAGACTTGTTAGAAGATGGAAGGTCATCCCCTTAGGGTTGGCTACGTATTTAAGACCTTGGCTAGACCCCCCAAACTAAAACACTAGCGGCATAAATCCTTGGCTAGGCTAAATAGAACGACTGACAGCTGGCGGAACTGTCGTACCCCCTGAATCATATGGAATAACTGAACCCAATCGTCTGAACTGACTGGATGATGGATTACTAGAAGATGGAGGTGGAGATTCATCCCTTAACTGAACTGTATTTGGTTGAGTAGAAAACTCGAATGCAGACCAAATGAACTTGAGATTGTTGCACAACTTTAACTCTTGCTCAGGTGGGAAACAAACAATCAATACATGCATGGGATGTGTCATGCATGCACAACTTACAACGGTGCATGGCTGGGTTAATTACAGGGGAATGTAATACAACACATGCAAAGCGATCAATTCTGTCCTTATTTCTCTCAGCAATTCTGAGTGTATTCTTCCTTAGTCTAATCTCAAAGAGAAAAGGGTACCTATAAGGTAAAATTCTAAGGCTTTGATAAGAATGGCATAGGGACATATCAAAAGTTTGATTTAGAAGGTTCCCATCACATCAAGCCTCTTTTAGAGCTAGTTAGCAATGAGTGCTCCACCCACTAGAGTGTCCCCAGTTCCTGGCGGGCATGGCTGACACTTTCGCAAGTGTTGCAGAAATAATAGGGCACCTTAACCTAGCACTAGAAGAAGAGTGCATCTAACTAAAGAGAGAAGGAGATGAGAAGATAGAGTGTGATAATTTTCCCAAATGATGAAAAAGAAAATGGGTTGAGTCAAGTAAATGATTGTCGGTGCTCATCTTAATCTTTTAAGCTTTTAAAACAAACAAAAATTTTGCAAGTTAAAAGATTAATTCCCCAGCAGAGTCACCACTGTAAGGTGTCGATGATGTGTGGGTCTCCCTTGGCGCCTGTGTGAGAGGCGGGGCCCACTGGGGGTTGGTTGGATTTAGGCACGACATAACATTTTTAGTTCAAACAAATAGGCAATTTTAATGAATAAAAGAATCGAGACCCAAATCTCGATACAATTGATAGATTCGCCACCCAAATTGTCTACTTGGGAAAGCATTTTGGTACGGTTCCATATAGGCGGGAGACTCATACCTATTAGATCAGAGATTTGGGTATCGGATGAGTCACTTATTTCTCATTTACTTGATTCAAAATTACATTCACCGCGTAAAACTATTTTAGTTTTCATCATTTAGGGAATTATCATTGAAATCCTATTTCTACACTCTTTCATACAGGTTACATGCCTTTACTTATTACAATAAAGCATAAGTAATAAATGGGGGAATAAAAATTATTACCGGGGAAAAATGGGGGAAATTGTAAATAGAACCTATACATTTGTTCTATGTTATAAAACAAAATGAAAATAAATTCCCCTGCATCTACAAAGATTAGCATAGTTTATAGCATATCATAAGTCAGCATTTCATTAGGAAAAATGTGATTATGTTATCATGGCACTTTTTACGATCGATATTACCCTGGTGGCTTCTAAGATTGGAGAGAAATAACAGGTCTTCAACGTATTTGGTTATGAAAACACATTTTAAGTTTTGTGGGTTGATTTACAAGATTATTAGTGAAAAGATCGCATGACATGTGGTGAGTTAGATTGATTTTTACCTAATTAAAAAGTGAATTATGGGTTCTATCTAGGGGCTGGTACCAGTACGGATGGGGGGGTACTCGTACGGGTACTAGGGAGGATCTGTATAGGTGTAAGGGGACTCGTACGGGTCTTGTCTAGTCCCAGGTAGAAAATCAATTCAGTTCAGTTCAGTTCATAGATTAACAAATGAATGGCACGAAAATAAAATAAACAGGATCTCCTACCATATGAGTATGGCGCACTGATTTGGTATCTTTAGGGATATATGGTGCCAACAAGGCTCATACGGGTTAGGACCAGACCCAAAATAGGAAATGAAAGGAACAGATATAATTGAAGAAACAGAGAATAATAATAATGAAATTACTGAGATGTGAGTCTCTTTGAAACTCAGGAGCATTACCTTTGCGGCGTGAATCCACTTTGAGATCATCCATTTACTGTTGAGAGAGTTTGGACAAAGTAGATGATGAAATGGGACTATTTAGGAGAGTATTTGTGTGGACAGAACCTCCCCTAAATCCTAATAAAAGAAGCAAGGATTGAATAAAATGTGGACAAAACCTTAAAGAAAGGGTTTTCTCCCCATTTTATACCTCCTATACCCCCACTATACCTTTTCTATACCTATAGAAATTGCAGGAGTTTTAGTATAATTTTCATATGAGATGTGTGTGTTATGAAATGAGGGGAAAAGGCCCTATTTATAGGGTGACAGTCAGGTTTGAATGCAATAAACCGCATTTAAAACTTGCCTTTTCCTGAAAATGTTAAGAGATAGCTTCCGAAAGAGGCTAAATAGGAAATCAGAGGACCCGTACGGGTGGGGCCCCACTCACACGGGTACTAGGGGACCCCGTATGGGTCCCCTCCATATGTATGGAAGGAATCTACCCGTACGGGTTTGCCAGTGGTTCCGTATCACCAGATAGAACCCGTACGGGTACGTAAGGGCAAACTAGGTCTCCAGACTTCGGCCAAACTCAACTCTGCAGTAGTAGGAACACCTCTGATTGACAAAAAACTAAAAGACATTGCATTATATAGCTTTCATCATCGTTTCATGAGAAGGATCATTAAAATCCAGTGCTCACAGTGGTCCATGCAGTGGTCAGTGAGCAGCCTCCCCTTTGAAAGGTTGCTTACAATTCATTCACTCAGACTCAGTTACCACCTCTTTAAGTTCATGGGGAATCTTCCAGTTAGTTTGGTTAGTTGGGTTAAGTTAGTCCATTTGGTTCAGTCAGTCAGCCATTTCATTCAGTGGGTGCAATAGTCCCACCGACCGTCAGTCAGTTTGCTCAACCTAGCCAAGGGTGTGTACAGCCAGCATTTCAGTTTGGGACACCAGGTCCAACCCCTAATTTTGTGGTAATGGGACAACCTTTCCTTAGCCAACAGGTCTGCCCTTAGGTGTGATTTTCTAGTCGGATGGATCATCTTTGTCTGTAGAGTTGCGTGATCTATTATAAAAGTTACTTGCTAGCAATCCCTGTATTGAGCCATCAACACAGTCTATTCAAGTCATTAGGGAGAAGGATTGGGTCCCCAAAAACTGTAGTATGCCTAGCATGGAAAAGTATAAGAGAACTGGTCTGCCTTACTCTCACATCACTACCTATCAGAGGGTGATGAGGATAAGGAAGCTGAGCGATAAAGTCCTTACCGAGATGTTTCCTTGCACTTTAGATGGTCCTGCTATCGAGTGGTATAATATCTTGTCAGATGAAGTGACCGGAAATTAGGTGGCCTCTTCCAAGGCTTTCATTGAGTAGTATGGTTTTAACACCATTATTAATACCACCATGCAGAATTTGAAGGCTATCAAGCAAGCTCCCAATAAAAAAGTTCAAGCCCCATTTTGAGAGGTGGATGGCTATCCAAATCTTGCTGAAGGATTATCCCAGTCTCCCAGAGATGGTTGTAAAGTTGATGGATAGTGCTTTACCCACATATCTTAAGGTTCTTAGTATGGATAGCTTCTCTAGCTATGTTGAGGTCTTTGAGAAAGCCAGGAAATGGGAAAGGATCGAGGAATTAGAGAAGGCAAGTGCATTGGCCAAACCTTAGTTCAAAAAGAATGACACATCAGCCCCAGCCCAGGCCTCTAAACCAAAGTCTGGTTCAGATCCCAAAACCACAATGGTACAAGAAGAGGTTGATGTAGTCCATACCATTGAGGATAGTATTTATCCTTGGAAGGCTTCTTTGCCTGCCATCTTTACCAAGTTTAGGGCGCTTAGCCTTCTCCAAAGTGTCAAGCCCTACATTCTGCACAAGCCCAAGGATAGAGATCAATTTTGTGCCTATCATGTTAGTAAGAGTCATCATACTAGTGCTTGCAGAGATTTACGGGAGGCTATTCATGGCCTAATTAGGGAGTAGAAGATTCAGGAACCCGAGCTCAAATAAAGCACCATGAATAACCCTTTGCTGAATATTAAAAAGCAAGTTGCAACTGTTGAGGCGGGTGTGAGAACGGGATTTCGCAGTCCCTCTCACAAGATGATGATGATGTGTACCCAATTTTAATGCCTCAAAATAAAAGTTCTCTTTAGAATTTTTATTACCAATATAGTGTTCCTTATGAACTTTATACTTGGTAGAATCCAATTTGTTGTGGCCGATAACGCGTCCGATAGGAGCTTGAACCAATGATTTACACCCAAAATCAATAAACCTCTAGATACCCATTAAAATATCAATAGAATTCAAAAATCCTGCTTTGACCCCTTTGACCCATATTTGGCAGTTTTTCAGGCTTGTGGGCCCATTGGCAGTCAGCTTTTTAAAAGCTGATGCCGCCAGCGGCATTGCCCCTTGCCGTCGGCAGTATCATCCATGTCACCGGTGGCATGGCCAAATCGGGCTCTGTAGACAGCTTTCTTCTTCCTCCTTGGGACATTCTCTTTTTTTGCCATTTTGGTGAAAATGGCTGAAAGGTCTCGAAGACCACCCCAATTTGCCTATAAAAACACACCTTAGGTTTCAAAAATGAAGAGGGAAAAAAAGGGAGAAGAGAACACAAGAACAATCTGCAACTTGAGTTTACAGAATTCTAGAGTGTGAAAATAGATTTTAGTAAGATAAGAATTAGAAAAGGTAGGAAAAAGGATTCTCAATCCATTTTCCTAGTTTTTCTACTTTGAACTATCTGATTGTGAGCTTGAAATTAGTAGACATTAAGTTAAAATAAATCTAAATAGGAAGTTAGAAACTTAAGTACCTAATTCGCTACCAAATCATCATTACAAGCTCCCCGGAGGTGTTCCTTGGCTCATGAAGAGGTGGATTCACAGCCTCGAGGTAAAAATCCTGAGTCTCAAAGCTCTTTGGCATTAATATTGCTGGTTTGTGCTGATTCATGTTGACTTGTGTTCTTCTCGGGCTTTCGGTCATTTTTCGATTGTTACTTGCTGCTGCTGCAAGAAATTGAAGTCACTGGAGACATGAGATGTTGCCAGCGGTATCACTCATATCGCTAGAGACATCGCTGATACTGCTAGTGACATCACATTCCCCAGAGGCCTTACTTTCTTGTAGGACCCTTTCTTTATGGTACTCAGAAAGCCATGCAACCTACCTACAGACTGATGCCTCTAGCGACATCACTGATGTAGCCTGTGGCATCAGACATGTCGCCAACGGCATGACCTTTTGGACACCTGTTTTATTTCTTTCTTTTCCGACCTAGTTTATTTTCCAAAGCTAGGATACACAGTGCGACGATGGAGGTCCAAAACCTTCTGAAAACAGACCCCACACCATACCATGTGGCATTTTCACTAATAACCCGGATAAAATGACAATCAAGTCTAAAATTTGGTTAAAAACAGAATTTTTCTCCAACGCCGTTCAAACCTCATTTTAGCCATCCAACCGGGCTTCATAACGATATAAATGTTTATTCCATGTTCACGCTAACTCGGGTCTTGTTTGGTTTGCTAATTATACATGATTCGTGATATATCCTGTACAACGTACCGTATCTGTACTGACCATCTTCTGCAGGTAGATGTATGTTAAGCCTTCGGGTATTTTATTTATTGTATAGAGAATGTATAGGATTTGAGAGCCCTGTAATAATTTCAATTTCTGCATTTACTTTTGGATGACTGTAATAATTTATTCGATGCTTGATAAACGCGATAACAACATAATAACTAAAAACACAAACAAATAGGATGGATTAAACCGATTAAGAAAAAATGAAATGTTTTAACTTGGCCTAATGAAAAATAGATAACATCATCCAAACTCAAAATCTCTACTTAAGGTATGGTCTACCACCTGGTGGGAAAATCGCACCAAAATTTCCCGATTAAGCTGAACCGGGTGGCGACTCTATTTTAAGTACGAGATTTCGATCTCGTATCCTTCAACACCTAAATTGAACTTAAATCCAACTTCGACATCGGTGCTTTCATCACGCTTAAAATGAGGATCAATCCCTCGGCATGCTTCATAGCGCCAGTTGTTATTTCCCCCCGAGCGGCGCATCTCACGTGGCTCCCACAGGCGGGGAAAAGGTTGTCCGCTTATAGTGGCGACTTTGCTGGGGAAGACCTCTTTAAACTTGAAACTTAAAATTTTCAACAGGTTTAAAGGATTTTGATGATGTATTGAAATCATTGGCCGAATTAAAACTTCATTCTTTTGTATAGCATTTTATTCTAAAACACGCGTGTAGATAGTTTGGTAATTTTTAGGTGCCCCATTTTGCCCCGTGAAGCTCACGAAAGTATCACTCATGCCCTGTTGGAATTGAGGATGCCTAGTGGGTGGATAACTTGTTTTTGCCAACACGTAAACTCCTGCGATCGCACCTATTTCGGGAGTGCTTGAGTAACAGGGAATTAAGGTAAACGAGAACCTTCTACATCAACAACCCTATACCAAAGCCATGCTAGAAATAGCCTTAGCACTTCATCCCTTTAGGATCACCAGAACAAATAAAAATTAGGATGCACTTCTCTCACCATTTTCATTGAAGAAGCCAAACTCCATCCTTCCAAAAAGGTGTTACGTGGGAGTCATAAGGTTGGAAGAGGTATGATTTGTGTGCTATATACTCCGTGATCATGCACCCCCATGCATCGGCTTCAAGAGCCAAAAATGAGTCAACTTACCCTTACTACTTTCACCCATGGAAGAAGTTTAGCAACATACGTAGGACTTCTCTTGTTCCTCCGTTGCGTCACCACATATCACTATGTATGACATGAGATACAAACGTCCCACGTATGTTGGAGGGATAAGCCATCACATCATCTCTAACCACATCCACGTGCAGCCATACATATCATAAACTACTTCCAAAAATGAAAAGCATGCATACCATTTACAACCCATTCATGGTCTGACCCACAGTTCATGATCCTAAACAGTCTTCCTCCCAAGATCTTTGCAACAAACCATGACTCTCCCTTATGATGATGACCTTGCCCTGATCGAGGACCAAGCTAGTTCTATCCCTACCGTGGGACCAGTTCTTTTGCCATCTCTCAGCATAAAATCGCCACCACCATGACCCAATTTGTCTGTTCAGATCTCTTCCATAACACTATTTGGGAACAAATCCAGGCAATAGTATAGTTATTTGTCAGGCAAGCCCTAGCAAATGAGAATGCCAATTGGATTTTAGAATCAGGGCGGCACCCTCAGTATTAGGGTGGCTTCATTTAGGATGGCTCAGAACAGGTTCTAGGTAGCCCACCAGGGGCATGGCCAGCTCGGTTCATTCAACCTCCTATCCAGTCAATTCCAACTCGGCTCCAGCCCAGTTTATTCCTACTTGATCGTACCCCCGTGACTCAGCCACCTTTCTCTTTTGTACCTCCAAGCCCAAGGCATATGGCCCAAAACTCAATCTTTATTCCATTTCCTGAGGAACTCACCCAATAAATCTCAGCTCTCCCTAAAGAATCAACCCAACTAGCAATGCCGCCATTGCCTTTTGACACAGCACCTCGGGGGATGACCCATCAGCCAAACCTTTTTGGCGATGATCTTATGGCTGGTTCTCGACTTGATCAATTGAATCCTTATTCCTACAATCAGTTCAGAAGCCACGACCAGGTCATGCAATCTCAGGTCTTAACACTTGAAGCCATGCATCAGCCAGCCAACGGCCAGCTCGTACAGCCTTGGGGCATGACACATAAGGTGGATGCTTTTTTGCACCAGCTAGTACCGGCATGTCAAAGGGAGAGGGAACCCCAAGGAAATAGCGGTCGGGTCTCTAAGGGTTCTAGTATACACCTGGAAAGAGGCTATAATGGATCAAGAGCATTCCTATCTCGGGCTGAGAGGAGCCAAAAAGCCTCTCAAGAGCCTCTCCCGACTACCATTATAAAGCCCTGGGTTTTACCCCTCAATGTGATTTTCACCAGATTAAGAAGGGATGGTCTCCTCAAACCCTTTCGTGAGTACAAAAACCCACCAGAAGACAAGGAGGGAACCTTTTGTGGGTATCATGTCCAGTGGGGATATCACATGAATGAGTGCCATACCTTGGCCCGAGCTATACATCATCTGGTAAAGGAAGGAAGGATAGTCGGGCCAGATAGAATGCCTGGGGTCCCAAGGCTCATCGATCGGGTAAGTATGACCATTTCTGGTATGCCTAAGCAAGCAAATGGGTCACATGAGCTCATTGGGGTTGTCGACTCCAAGGATATGGCCAATCGAAATAGAAAAATGTACCTTGACAATGAGGTTAGGAGGGCTAGATTAAAGCAAACTGGGAGGATGGAAAATGCGTGGCTTAGAAAAGATGATGATATCCAGGCAGCAGCCATCCAAGCTTTTCTGATAGTGGCTACAGCTCAGTCTAGCCACCCTCCTTTAGCCCCAGAGAAGGCCTCCAACACTTCACACCCGATCAATTCCCGCTCGAAGGCATGATCTTGCAAGGCCCTCCACCTGTGGAGGTTGATGATTTTTAATATGTAATCGTTAGATTTAGCTGCTTTGTTTTGTTTTATGAATAAACTTTGAGCTCCATAAGCAACTTCTATTTTTCTTACTTAGTCATGTTTCTACCACTTGATCCATGCATTCATACGAGCATACGCATGATGCTTCTCGTATTCAGGATATTTTACTATATGAAATTAGTTTGAGTACAAATGAAGATTCTTATTTGATAATAAAATCCAATAACTTAACTCCTGTCAAACACATGTGAGATAATAAAGTGCTTAAAGACTGCGATAATGCTTTTGCTTGGTCCCCAAATCAATAGTTAGATTGTTGAATACTACGGGTCTCTTCCAGAATTAACTCAGCAACCCTGTAACGGTGCACCTTCAAGCTACCAAAGAAGTATCAACTAGTTCCCTGAAATGGAAAATCACGGCATACATTTTCACCCACCCACCCGTTTCCCTTTTTCCAACCCTATCCAACAATTCTCCGCTCCTTAGCCATCCTTGGTGTGGGGGCATACACGATTGATGAAACCCAACCTCTATTAAATAAACACCGTACCCGAATCTTACACCAATGTCATCGCCAAGGAAATGACCAAACTTGCAGAGAAACACATCTGCACCTAGCACAAATTAACCCACATCAAACTCCCGTGCGCAACAAAGATCAGTCCCAAGGGGGCAACCACCGCCAAGAGCATAAAGTATCAGAGCAAGCACCTTTACCCCATAAATCATAAAGATAAGCGTACAATAGAATTCATGATCAACTTGCCAAGTAAACCAGCAAGACAAGCTACAATTTCACCTTTCAAAGGCACCAAGTAAAAGGCCCCCAAACCAAATGTCACTTGGTCAAAACCCTCCACCACTAGTACAAGGGGCAAATGCAGGCCTAACCAAGAAGGGCTGTACAAACTACAGACTGAAGGAGCAATCAGAATAGCAATCAGGATGGCAATTGAACCAACTAAGAAGGCTCTATGTAAGCGCCAAAACTCCCATAAACTAAACTCCTTGCAATGTGGCCAATCAGAATTAAAGCAAGGTTACCCGATGTAACTTTGAAGGTCAGAATGAATTAGGTGATCAAGGCAAAAACTGAACGGACACTAAGAACCTTAGAGAATCTATAAAGGCATAGAATTAAAGCAAGGTTACCCGATGTAACTTTGAAGGTCAGAATGAATCGGGTGATCCAAGCAAAAACTGAACGGATACTAAGAACCTTGGAGAATCTGCAAAGGCAGAACCAAGTGCACAACAGTAAGTCAGATCCTAATACCCTCGATAAGAGTCATAGACACAACATTACAGTATCTGGAGCCTTCCAACACCGATGTTAATAAAAAGTTCAGATCAAATTGAGAAGGTTGTCATGTGGCCAAAGATGATACCGAATGAGCAGGGCTATCAAAAGTCATGAGCACGGATAAGAGCAAGTTCATCGACCTAGTCAACCAGGACAGGCTTAAGCATTATCGGGTCTAAACAAAAGAAATAAATCAGAAAAGTGGCACACTAAAAAATATATATGATAATCACCTGCCTTTCGGTCTTTTACTGATCGGACAAAAATTAGGGTGACACCCGACGATCGGTATCCTGCAAATTGGCCGTGCAAAAATTAGGGGATAAGTCAATGTCGCCCACTGAACTGAAAACTCGAAAAGGCGGTTCATATATAAATTAGGGCACGAGAGAAAAACAGTGAGATGTTAACTTGAAAATCTATAAAGGCTGGCTAACACCAGGAGTTTGATTAATGGAAATGATTGCCAACATCTTGTACTCAAATTAAATTCACACGATAAAAGTGTCTTTCATACTGAAACCTCTATGCTTGTGATTGTATGAATGCCTGGTGACCAAGTGAAGGAAACATCTCAAGTAAGCTTAATCGAAGATGCTCTGAGCTCATCATTGGTTCAATTCAAAAATCCGGATAGATTGAAAACATCTAGGTCTATGCAAAACTCGGAATAAGTCTGCTAGGTTGAAAACCCAAAAGGGCGGTCTAGGCAAAAATTAAGACAATGCTCGATAGACTGAAAACCCTATGGGGCAGTCTATGCAAAAGTTAGAGTAAAAAAATAATAATAGTAATAAAAAAAGAAGAAAGAAGGAGTCTAATTTCTCCATATCCCTCCAAATCTGTGTTTCCCAAACTTTGCAGAAAGCCACATAGTTATTGAGTGTGGCTAGCCGTAGCAGAATTTGAAGAAATGGCCATAACTATGCTTTTAGGAAGTTGATGCCGCTGGCGATATGGGCGATACCGCCGACAACATGGTTGATTTGGGCGATGTGAATAATGCTGCCAGCGGCATGGGTTTGGGCATTTTTAAGGTGATGCACCTAGCGATATGAATGATGCCGCCAATGACATAGAATTAATTTTCCCGACGGTATCAGAAGCAATTTCATCATTTTAGACCTATACAAAACCTGTAAACAACCCTGTAAACCATTTTCAATTCATGTTCAACTGCAATCCATTTTATTCAGAGTAAAAAGCCCAAGGGCGCAAACCATTCAAATATTCCAAATATCTAACCTACCAAACCAAAACCAAACAACAATCCAAATTATTCAAACCCCAATGTATCGAGGGTACAAACCAAAATCCAAAATAAAAAGCGAAATGAAGATATAAATCTAGGCATGCCCGCCACTGCCGGGCGGGCGAGATGAAAGGCCCTCGGGGCTCACTAGCCAATCATCAACTTCGTCCTCTCTTCCCTTAGTCATCAGGATGCTGCTAAACTCCTCAACCGTACCAAACGCGCATCGGTCGGTGGACATCTTCACTCCTCTGCAACTGGTGCTACCGTGGCACACGCGATCTGAGTTTTGTTTGCTCCTCCGCTCCTGAACAGTAGCCTCTAGCTGACTCTTAAGGTCATTCACGTGACATCGGAGTTCTGTAGCCTCCTGCTCATATCTCTGCCTGGCTGCATTGGCATCCGATAGGGAAAAGGCCAAGAAATCCTACAAACCAGGGAAAACGCCAAAAATGCACTTCATTCATAGCATCCATACATACATCTTATTTCGATAAGTCATAATAGGGAATATACCTGAACAAGAAGCGATAGCCTAATAAGTGTGTCCTGAGATCGAAGTTGTTCTCTGCCAGTTGCTCTACATGGCTCCACACAACCTTAAAATCCAAAAGGCAAGTCAATAAGCACCTGCATCCAAGGGTAAGCAAGGAGGCAATTATCATGTTCTCAAGCCTCATGTAAGTAGTGCTCTTTGGCATAAAGATCGGGGCATGCCGACTCGAGCCTATGTTCCTGGGGTGGAACCCGCCTTAGGAATTCATCAGCAGGAATAGGGTTTCCATCGGGTTGACCAGACACCCTTCCATAAAGTTTATACCCTCCGGTACACCATAGTATTGCATCCCACTTTGGTTGTCCCATCCTTTCTTCCTCGCAGGTTCCTAAAAAGCACGAAAAACACACATAAGCGACATTCCTAACCCAAACAATTGCAAATCATGCACATAAATGCAATCATACCTCAAAAGAGCGGTGCCCCCTAGGACATCAGCACACTCCCGCCAGCTACATCTGCACCTATCTCGTCCTCCCCCTCAGGCTCGATATCAATGTCATCTTCAACCTCCATCACAGTCTCGTCCTCTTTTTCTTCTTCTTCCTCCTCTTGGACATCCACAATACCTTTGAGCCGCCTCTTCTCCTCCTCTAGCCTTTGCTTATTATGATACTTGATTGTATCATTCCTATGGATGCAGGGGCACAGGGGGAGTTGGCGCTGCTGGTGTCGCTCGTAGGGGCCCAGAATGCTCAGAATGACCCCGGCCATTCCCCTCGATATAATTGGCTTAGTTGGCATTGGACATAATCACCAGATGGGGCCACCATAAGCCTTTAGGAGGATTGGCGGGCATGGGTCTGTCGGTGATAGGGACAAACTTCCAGCCTCGGATGCGCTCCCCCAAGTACCAATGCTGGGATAAAGGGCACTCCATGACAAGCTGCACCAACAATCAACCAAACAACCGATGTAAGTATAATGTAAATTCATCAACACTTTTTGTTTACTAATGTTTTGTTCTAAGTGTGAAACATGGACCAAATCAAAAGATCGTATACCGAGCTCAATCATAGGCTCCTTAGGACCTCCCTATACTTCGTGGGGTACTTGGCCTTCCCGCCAATACCCTCGCACCAGTGGGCAAGAAAATGGGACCCCGATGGCACAGTCTTCTTAAACTCAACCGACGGAAGGATCTGGTGCTTAAAAGCCCTGGCCTCCATAAGTAATAATTAATCAGTTCAAAAAACATTCATAGTAAATGGGACATGCGAGATCAAGTTAAATGCTTCCAAGAAGGTATACCTGAAGTAGCAGATGGTAGAGACGGAGGGCCTTCCCCTTCTTCCGAGCACCCACATCTAGCACATGATACATCTATGCTAAGATGGCCCGCGACCAATTCTTCTTCCTGATGCTCGCCACATCCTCCACGGCTGATATCAACCCATAACTGATCTTACTCCCTAAAACTAGAAAAATAGCATGGTGAGTAAGGAAATCATGAAGGAGTAGATGCATGCATCCCTATCATCTTTCGACACCATATCCGCTTTAGTCTAGTGTTGGTGTAGCTCACCATAAGATAGCCACCCTGAGACAGGCTTTAAACCAAATAACTCCTTCACTCGCCTCACAACGGGTCTATTGGTGTGATATTTGTCCATGTAGGCATCAAAATGAATTACGTCATCCATCTAGGGGAGCCCGATCATAGCTACAACATCAGAGGGCATGATTGTCACTTCCCCAAATGAGAAGTGAAAGGTATGAGTGGTTTCAGACCACCTCTCTATAAGAGCCATCATAGCCAGATGGGAGAGCTTTGGCATTAACATCGGCATGATTCGGGCTAAGTCCCCAAAGCCCGTCTCATTGATGGCTAGTGCAAGTTCAGGATCCTTCTCTGAAATACGGTGCCACCACTCGCCAATGGTGCCCATACCCCTAATATAGGTCAGTCTATGCAGCTACAAAAATTAGAAACAATAGATAAGTCTCAAGTCATTTTCTAGGTCTTATTTCCTGCTGAAAGGTTGATGATGTCGCTTATGCTGGAAGTGATGTCACCAGTGACATCATCCATACCATCGGTGGTACGAATGACGCCGTTGACGGCATCACCTTAAGCAAAAATGGCATCAAGCCTTCCTAGGCCTTTTTACAAGGCTTGATGCCGCTGGCGACATCACTCATGGCGCTAGCGATATCACATCCTATGGGCAAAACCTGTTTTGCCCCAAAAATCGCACCCATCGCGCTAGAACCTCAAAAATCGCAATTAATCAAACCATAAGCCTAAAAACAGTAAAAATGGAACCTAAAACATGCAAAATCAGTTTATAATTGATCTATTTCACGCTTACAACTCCTATCATAGCACAATTTTGAGCCAAAGGCTGAATCGAGACTCAACCAAAAAGAAGAATTTTGAGTTTTGCAGGATTACCTGGATGTAGGAAAGATGCTTCTCCTTCTCCGGGGTGGTCCGGTTAGTAATGGGGGAATGGATCCCATACCCACACATCTTGGCGAACTCCTTCAAGCCATAAGCAATAGGAACTGAGAGAAGTTTCAGCCCCTCAACAAAGGAATCAGGCAGGCTCTCCCTAGCCTTAGCAGATTTTCCCTTAAAAGCCTTGGCAATTCTCTTCATGATTAGAATAGCGAAGAAAGCAAAAGATTTGGAGAAGAATGGAGTGAGAGGGGGGTACGGTTTCTGCAGAATGAGGAAGGAAGAGTATTTTACTTCCTTTTAAACTGTCGCATGAAATTCTAGAAGTTTTAATTTATTTAAAACTGCCCAATCCATATCACCGACGACATCAATCCATACCGCCAGCGACATCAGTCATGTCGCCGGCGACATCACCTTCACCGATTTGAAATTTAAATTTGTTTGGCTAGTCAAAGCTGCCTTGTGGCGCTCAAATTGCTGGTGACATCATCCCATACCGCCAGCGACATCATCCATGTCGCCAGCAATATGATGCCTCCTGCTGCCTTTTTTCAGCCATCCTCGGTGAAATCCTGGCTCTAGCCCTGACATCCCAGGACTTTTAAACCCTTGTATTTTTTATTATTATGTTTTTACTATTGATCGAAGGGGCAAAAATATTTTTGTTTCACAAAATCAATCAAGCAGTAAAAACTTCATTCAAGAATCGGTATGATCTTTTACTTGTTGCTTATTATAGGAACCACACTCCATCAATCCACAAAGTAGAAGTCCGACCAAGGAGCAATCTCTCCGCGAAGCATAAGTCCGACCAAAGGGCAACCAATCTACAAAGCATAAGTCCAACCAAAGGGCAACCAATCCACAAAGCATAAGTCCAACCAAGGGGCAATCTCTCCACGAAGCATAAGTCCGACAAAAGGGCAACCAAACTACATAGCATAAGTCCGACCAAAGGGCAACCAATCCATAAAGCATAAGTCCGACCAAGGGGCAATCTCTCCGCAAAGCATAAGTCGGACCAAAGGGCAACCAAACTACAAAGCATAAGTCCAACCAAAGGGCAACCAATCCACAAAGCATAAGTCTGACTAAGGGGCAATCTCACCGCGAAGCATAAGTCCGACCAAAGGGCAACCAATCAACAAAGCATAAGTTCGACCAAGGGGAAATCTCTCTATGAAGCATAAGCCCGACCAAGGGGCAACAATCCACAGAGCATAAGTCCGACCAAGGGGCAATCTCTCCATGAAGCATAAGCCCGACCAAGGGGCAACCAATCCACAAAGCATAAGTCCAACCAAGGGGCAATCTCTCCGTGAAGCATAAGTCTGACCAAAGGGCAACCAATCTCTCCGCGAAGCATAAGTCTGACCAAAGGGCAGCCAATCCACAAAGCATGAGTCCAACCAAGGGGCAATCTCTCTGTGAAGCATAAGCCCGACCAAGGGGCAATTATCCATAATGCATAAGTCTGACTAAGGGGTAATCTCTCCGTGAAGCATAAGTCCGACCAAAGGGCAACCAATCCACAAAGCATAAGTCCTAACAAAGGGCAATCTCTCCACAAAGCATAAGCCCGACCAAGGGGCACCAATCCACAAAGCATAAGTCCGGCCAAAGGGCAATCTCTCTATGAAGCATAAGCCCGACTAAGGGGCAACAATCTATAAATCATAAGTCCGACCAAGGGGCAATCTCTCTGCAAAGCAGAACTCTAACCAAAGGGCAAACAATCCACGAAACATAAAGTTTGGCCAAGGGGCAATCTCTCCGCAAAACATAAGCCTGACTAAGGGGAAACAATCCACAAAGCATAAGTCTGACCAAGGGGCAATCTCTCCGCGAAGCATAAGTCCGACCAAAGGGCAACCAATCCACAAAGCATAAGTCCGACTAAAGGGCAATCTCTCCATGAATCATAAGTCCAACCAAGGGGCAACCAATCCACAAAGCGTAAGTCTGACCAAGGGGCAACCAATCCACATAGCATAAGTCCAACCCAAGGGTAACCAATCTATAAAGCATAAGTCCGACCAAGGGGCAATCTCTCCGCAAGGATCAAGTCCGACCAAGGGGCATCCTTTCCACAAAGCACAAGTTCGACCAAGGGGCAACCTAGTCATCCATCAAGTACCATTCCTATCCCTTGCTCTTTCGTGTGATCATACTGATATGTGGCGCAGTGATCCCTCAAAGGGCAGCCTGTGAGCACAGGATTTTACAGTTCCTCTCACGAGGCGAAGATGATGTGTACCCGATTTTAATGCCTCAAAATAAAAGTTCTCTTTAGAATTTTTATTACCAATATAGTATTCCTTGTGAACTTTATACTTGGTAGAATCTAATTCGGCGTGGCCGATAACACATCCGGTAGGATCTTGAACCGATGATTTACACCCAAATTCAATAAACCTCTAGATACCCATTAAAATATCATTAGAATTCAAAAATCCTGCTTTGACCCCTTTGACCCGTGTTTGGCAACTTTTCAGGCTAATGGGCCCACTGGCCATTAGCTTTTTGAAAGCTGATACCGCCAATGGCATCGCCCCATATCACTAGTGGTATCATCCATATCGCCTGCGGCATGGCCAAATCGAGCTCTACAGACAGCTTTCTTCTTCCTCCTTCGGACAGTCTCTTTTTTTGCCATTTTGGTAAAAATGGCTAAAAGGTCTCAAAGACCACCCCAATTTGCCTATAAAAACACACCTTAGGTTTCAAAAAAGGAGAGGGAAAAAAGGGAGAAGAGAACACAAGAACAATCTGCTACTTGAGTTTACAGAATTCTAGAGTGAGAAAATAGATTTTAGTAAGATAAGAATTAGAAAAGGTAGGAAAAAGGATTCTCAATTCATTTTTCCTAGTTTTTCTTCTTTGAACTCTCTGATTGTGAGCTTGAAATCAGTAGACATTAAGTTGAAATCAATCTAAATAGGAACTTAGAAACTCAAGTACCCAATTTGCTACCAAATCATCATTACAAGCTCCCAGGAGGTGTTCCTTAGTTTACGAAGAGTTGGATTCATGGCCCCGAGGTAAAAATCTCGAGTCTCAAAGCTCTTTGGCATTAATATTACTGGTTTATGCCGATTCTTGTTGATTTGTGTTCTTCTCGGGCTTTTGGTCATTTCTCGACCGTTACCTGCTACTGCTATAGGAAATTAAAGTCACTAGAGACATGTGATGTCGTCAATGGTATCACTCATGTTGCTAAAGACATCGTTGATACTATTAATGACATCACATTCCCCAAAGGCCTCACTTTCTTATAGGACCCTTTCTTTATGGTACTCAGAAAGCCATACAACCTGCCTGTAGACTGATGCCTCTAGCAATATCACTGATATCGCTGACGGCATCAGACATGTTGCCGACGACATGACCTTTTGGACAACTGTTTTATTTCTTTCTTTTCTGACCTAGTTTATTTTCCAAAGCTAGGATACATAGTGCAATGATGGAGGTCCAAAACCTTTTGAAAATAGACCCCACCCCATACCATGTGACATTTTCACTAATAACCTAGATAAAATGGCAATCGAGTATAAAATTTGGTTAAAAATGAAATTTTCCTCAAACGCCATTCAAATCTCATTTTAGCCATCCAACCGGGCTTCATAATGATATAAATGTTTATGCCATGTTCACACTAACTCAGGCCTTGTTTGGTTTGCTAACTATACATGATTCGTGATATATCCCATACAACGTGTCGTATCTGTACTAACCATCTTCTGCAGGTAGATGTATGTTAGGCCTTTAGGTATTTTATTTATCGCATAGAGAATGTATAGGATTTGAGAGCCCTGTAATAATTTTGATTTCTGCGTTTACTTTTGAATGACTATAATAATTTAATTGATGCTTGATAAACGCGATAACAACATAATAACCGAAAACACAAACTAATAGAATGGATTAAAACGATTAAGAAAGAATGAAATGTTTTAACTTGGCCTAATGAAAAATAGATAACACCATCCGAACTCAGAATCTCTACTTAAGGTACGGTATACCACCTAGTGGGAAAATCGTACCAAAATTTCCCAGTTGAGCTGAACCGGGTGGCGACTCTATTTTAAGTACAGGATTTTGATCTCGTATCCTTTAACACCTAAATTAAACTTAAATCCAACTTCGACATCAGTGCTTTCATCATGCTTAAAATGATGATCAATCCCTTGGCACGCTTTACAGCGCCAGTTGTTATTTCCCCCGTGCGGTGTATCTCATTCTGCCCCAGTGGGTGGGGAAAAGGTCATTCGCTCACATCGGGGCTACCTTCCAACCATGTCTTCAATTTGATCAGGTAAGCCAATCCTGTGGTTCATTTAGTGGTGGCCCTACCCGATGATCCTACCCCTATTGATATCGATGAATATGAATTAGAGGAAACTAATGATGAGAAAGCCATGTTGGTTTAACCTGGGCCTATTGACATCAATGCTTATATATTGGAAGAGGATGATGTAGAAGGATCGGCTTTGTTAGTAGAGACCTCTAAGGGGAGAAGTTATGTGAAGAATGGAGTGTTGCACGTTACCCATAGGGAGAGGGTAGCTCCACCCCCTCTCTCAAAGAGAAGGAGGGGTAGAGATGTTGACATCTAGGTCATCCATAACGCTAATTAGGGTCCGACCTTTACACCTACTCGAAATACACCTAGCAGTAAGAAGGTAGACTCAAAAGCCACCCGCCTTATCCATCAATTTCAAGTTATCCCGGCCAAGTATAGCATTTGCCAACTTCTCATCGACTTTGAAGATCATCGCAGGGGCTTGATAGAAAAGTTGATAAGCATAGAGGCTACACCATCCACTTCATTGGTAGAGGTGTTTTCAATTATTGGGGATCTTCTCCAGTCTGGATGAATCCATCGTGTTTTGTCCTTCTGATCTCCCAGCAAAAGGGAACAAGTATAACAAGGCACTTTTCCATCAAGGTGCAAATCTTTGATCATTCCCTTTCGTGTGTTATGGTGGATGATGGTTCTGCCCTCAACCTTTGCCCTTCTAAGATCCTTCCTCACTTGAGGCTAGATGAATCCTTGTTGGAGAAATCCAATGCTATTATAAGGGCATATGATGACACAAAGAGAAGTGTGATTGGGGTCTTTGAGGCCGAGGTTATGATTGGGGAGGTGAAATCCAAGGTTTTATTTACTGTCCTCGATATTCCTGTCACTTACTCCTTATTACGTGGTCGTCCTTGGCTTCACGCATTAGGGGCCATCCCTTCCACGGTCTATCAGAAGGTGAAGCTCATCTATAATGGAAAGCTTGTGACTATTGAGGCAGATGAACCGTTAGTTATAGTGGCTATAGAAGCCAAAGAGAAAGAGTTATGGGTGGTTGTAGCTCACCAAGATACAAAATGGACCATTAAGGGGTATGTATCCCTTAAGATTGAGAAGATTATGATAAAGTAGGGAAACACAAAGGGGAAAGTGCTAAGGAAGAATCTCTAGGGGATTGTAGAACCCATCATACCTGTGCCATGGCCATTTAGACTTGGTCTGGGAAATTGCCCAGGTGCTAGGAAATCCAAGACCCATTAATGTCTGATGATAGGAGCTGAGGTTTGGAAAAAGGTATTCATAGGGGAGGAGGAACCTATAGAGATAGGGGGAAGGAAATTCCCTAGTTTTGAGATCTTCAATGATGTATACGACTTCAAGAACGGTTGCATGATCGAGACCTTGATTTCTATGGAAGTATATGGGAATGCTGAAGGAGATGAGATGAGTGAAGCAGTTGAGGCTATCACCAAAGCCTTAGCTATGCTCATAAGGAATAACTAGAAGGGAGATGAGAAGGGCAATATTATAAGCAAGTCTGTCAAGAACTTAGCAAGGGCAGTGGCCGAAGAAGCTCGTAAAAACCTACAAGCCGATATTACCAATTCAGCCGCTAGTTTTGCTAAGGCTGACCAATAAGGCCCTCCGCCTGTGGAGGATGATTCAAATGATGTAATTTTTAATGTTGCAAACATTTTATATGCAAACAATGTCACTTATGAGGCATATCATGGATAAATTGATGCATTTTTCATTCACATTTTTGTTTGAATATTTCATTTTAAAGGCATAACGCACTTATGACAACAGCATTCTTAGAATTATCACCATATTGATTAATGAAATTGGCTTTGAGTATATCGCAATGGCATAAAAATCCAATGGTTAAAACCTAACACCAAAAAGAGAGATAAAATGTGCTTAGCAAACATGATAGCCCTAGCTCTTGGCCCATCTTTCTTCATGAGGGGGAAGAGAGGACACATCATCAAGAAAAAAGACCAAGAGACCCAAAGAGCAACAAGGGAAACATGTCCCACATCGAAGACACCTTTGAAAGATTGGGACCCACACCAATCTAAAATCAAAGCAAGCCTAAAACACAATCCAATGCTCTTCCAAAACCTGCAGAGAGGAAAAAGACCCAATGCTCCCTCCAAGAACTTGAAAAGAATATCTGACTTCCGGTGAAGGAGCATTTCTTACCAATACAGGTTCCTTCAAATTCTACATTTCCCCTCCAAAAATGCTTTCTCCATTTGTTCCAAAGGAAGAAGACCCTCTTTCACCAGGGGGAGAACCTCACTCAAAACCCTATCTTTGATAAAGGAAAAAACAAAGCCTCTGTCAGTATCAAAGGGAAGCAACTTGAGGCACTTAACCACTTATAGAAGTACTAATAGCACACGGCTTGAGCTTACAACAATAGAGTTAGATACCTAAAGCAACCCCTCAAGGCAGGGGATCTGGTTCTTAAACAACTGAGCCAAGTAAACACTAATGCTAGGGGTAAGTTCAGGCCTAATTGGGAAGGAGCGTTTATGGTTAAGAAAGTCTTTGGTAAGGGAGGAATCAAACTCATAGGCTATGGATGGAAATGAGTTCGTGAAACCAATAAATCAAGACAGGCTTAAGCGTTATCATGTCTAGGTCTAAAGAACTAAATCACAGAAAAGCAGTACAAAGAATAAAAGAAACAAAGAATAAATCACCCGATGAGTGGTCCGCTGCTACTTGGGCAAAAATTAGGGTTCAACCCGCTAATCGGTATTCCATAAATCGGTTAGGCAAAAGTTAGGGTACTCCAATGCAAATAAAGCCCGCTAAGTTAAAAACCCGAAAAGGACGGCTTAGGCAAAAGTTAGGGCATTGCGAGAAAAATGTTAGAATCTTGGTCTTATGAATGCATGCATGTCATTAGGTTAAATAATCGCAAGTATGTGAACATCAGCTTTTCCCTACATTTTGTGCTCTTTGTTATTATCGTTATTGCACGTATATTATCCAACAAAAGACAAAAATGCCGATAAGCCACAAAAGAAATAAGGTTTATGCAAAAGTCGGAAATGTCTACTAGATTAAAAACTCAAAAGGGCGGTCTAGGCAAAAATTAAGACGAAAGAAAAAGAAAGAAAAAGACTGCTGGGTTGAAAACCCAAAATTGCATAGGCAAAGAAAATAAAAAAAGAAAAGTCCGCTGAGTTGAGCCGCCAAGGACAATTGTGGCCAAAATTAGGACAAAACAAGTGAAAATAAATGTTTAATAGGTCATCTCGCACCAAATGGCCAATGCAAAAATTAGAACTCAATTCAAAAGTGCCAGTTTTGTTATTGCACTTTCTTTTATTGGTCCAAACATCATTTGTAATTATAATGTCTCATGGCTGGGATCTCTTGAACTCGGTTCTCCCACTATGAAATCACATGATAACACGTATCCCTAAAAGTGCCAATATCAACCAACCTTGGTAATACTTGTTAGTCTAGATTGAGTCAGTTCATCGTGAATAGGAACTTCGAGTGTTCGACGGTTAACTCACTTACTCATGGTACACTTTAAACGGGCTTCATTGTTAGTTATGTCAAGGGGCAATATGGGTTTATAGATAATAATATTCAATGGATTCAGTTTAGAAAGAAGGAAAGGTTCATCATGCATAAAGTTAAACAAAAAAAGCATCAATGTAAATTACATCCAAGTTTACATCAAAACAACCCACACAGGGCTAAAAATGTCAAGCATCCAAAAACAATCAAATAGATCCTAATCTAAGCTATACGGGGATCCTGTCCCTATGGTACATCCTGGGTCTCGTCAGGTACCAGGTCTACCATGTTGATCATCACGCGGTCCTCCATACCATCTCCAACCACAATACCAGTCATCTCAATCGGCTGCTCCACCTCTTGCTCGACTCCACCTCCTTGGGTCACTACCAGTGCCACCCAATAGGTAGAGCGATTGTCCTCTGAAGATGTGTCAGATGGCTCAGGCATTTGCCTGCCCTCGGTCGTCCTAGCCACCTGTGCTCGCAGTGTCTCTAATTCTGCTATGGCCCGAGTAGTCTTTTCCCTAGCCCTCTCCAGGTTTGGATCTAGTTATGGGATCCTATCCAGCTCTATCATGGCCGCCTATAGCTGATCCTCTATGAAGCTAGCCCGATCATCAATAGTATTGAGATCTTAGGTAGACCTATCACGCTCCATAGCCATTAGAGTCTATAGGAAAATCATGAGATTAGTACACATATGTAAATATGATAGCATGCACTCATAGTTTGTAAATATTTGCACGAAAATGGAGCTTACCATAGCAAAGGCATCCTGTGCCAACATGAGATCTCGGGTCGAGAGGCATCTCCAAGCGATCCTCTCTACCTCAGCCATGGACACATATGAAGAGCCAATTAAGTCATTTTAGAATGCAACTTATGTGTCTGACAAAGATCTAAGTTAGAAGTTAAGTGTGAGAAGACTTTCGTGGGTCGAGCTAAGAGGAGTGAAGTAGATAGTATGTACTGACTTCTCAAGCCCACGTATAGCACGCTTCCCCGAGTGGTCAAGGAGGCAGACGGTGGAGTCTAGATTAGTCTGGAGGACACCCTCCTTAAAACCCCCAATAGCCTTGACTAGCTTCACTGACGGCTCAGGATCAGCTGGCTCAGCAGGAGTAGAGGCAGCTGGCCTAATAGAACTAGCCGCAGTAGCGATCTTCTTCCGCTTGGAGGTAGAAGACTGCATCATGATTCATAGATTATCAAGTCCTCAGCTCGTGCAAGTAAATGTAAAAGCACAAAAATTTACAAGGTTGAGTTAAAAGGGTTACCCGGGTGGAAGAAGAAGCAGGCCTGGGAAGACCCTCTATCCAGCGAATGAAGGGGCCCCCGCGATCACCCCCAGGTCCGTCACCATCCTCATCATCATCGTCATCACCATCATCCTCTTTATAGTGGAACTTGAGAACCCGATCACCTATATGAATCCTAGAGCACGATTGGATGAGCAAATCTCGGATGAAATCTTAGTAGGACCACTCAACCGACAGTACATGAGCACCCACGCTTGGAAGATACAGCCCCTGGTCCATCTCAGGCATCAAGTGAGGCCAGTATACACCCTTAGGCACAAATGGAGGGATGAGCCTCTCAACTACCAAGCTAGTCCACCAGCCACAAACCCGCTCACTGAAGTACCACTCAAATGAGAGCGGTGACTCTAGCATAAACTGGTAGTCATCCATGCCTCGTAGCATCTCCTCAATCTCATCGTGGATGACTAGATAAGTCCAGGGGTCGCGAACAACCTACATATGGGAAAAATGCCCTATAAGAACCCTAACTTTGTACATACAATTTGCTATTAACAGTTTGTTGAATCATAAATACATGATCAGGTTTGAAAGTTTGCCCAGTCAGAGCGCAGCTGATGGATGTACTCTCGATAAATAGATATGGTCCCATCTTTCTTCTACCAGGGACCCATCCACTTTAAGATGATATGGGGTGCCTCAGGCTGCCTAGAAGGCCAGGCCTGGGGATAAAGCGGTGCTCGAATGCCCACATCTGCAAAAAGAAAACAAAGTCAGTGACTAGACAGTCAAAATCAGAGTAAAAGCACAGAGTAGTTCAGAATTTACCAAAAGAAGTAAGTGGCTAATCTTTAGAATTTACCCAGGCCATAGTATAGCTGAGCCAGAATAACCCAACACTAGTTCTTACCGGGCATGCTGGTAAGATCCTCCTCAGTAGATAGTAACCCATAGTTGATGTTGCTCGTGTAGGTTGGGAAGAAGATGGTAGTCAAGAGGTTCAAGATGAAGGACCTAGCGTACTGATCACTCCTACTCGCTACAATTGGGGTCAGCTGCACTAGCCAATAAGCATACAGATCCCCGTACTTTAGCTTTTCCTTCTCACCAGGATGAAGCCCAAGGAGTCGCTCTATATAGTCCTTCACCTCAGCCCGTAAATGCCAACGGTCGGCATACACGTTCAAGTGGATAATCTCACCATCCTAAGCTAGTCCCATCAGTGCAAACATATCTGAGGGAGTGACGGTAACCTCCTCGATGGCAAAGTGAAAGGTATGGGTCGTCTCAGACCAACGCTCGACCAAAGCAGAAATGGCAGCTGGGCAAGCATCTTTAGGCCCGTACCTCCTTGTACCATTTCTTATAGAAGCTCAAAGCTCTGATGGTCTTGAATGGGAACTATAAAGACAAAACATCAGTTCAATAGGGTTAGAATACAATGGTTAAGTCAGAAATCAGAAAAAAGTTGCAGAAAAGGGAAATGTCAACATTCTATCTAGGAAAATGGACCCGTACGGGTCCGCCCCACCTATACGGTCCTGTTACTCCACTTATACAAAAATCAAGACTCGTATGGGTCCTGCCTACCCGTATAGGTCCCCTGTAAATAGTCCCTTAATGGAAAATTTCCTGAACAAGCCATTTTTGCCCAAATTCAACCAAATAATCTAATCACTTCTAAAAGTTCCCTACACTAAAGTTACATGCATTAGGCTCTATGTTGATCCCTAAAACACCCTAAAATCTTGCCTAATTACGGAAATTTGAAAATTGGAAAAGTCAGAAATTGGGAATTTGAATCCACTTACTTGGAGTTTCGAGGGGTGAGTAGTGGGGGAAGGCACCAAGGGGACTTCAGAAGTAGGTATGAGGCCCAAGAAATCATCCTCCTTATGGAATGCATATCCCACGGCCACCGAACATCGTTGGAGCTCCGAATTTCCAATTCGAGGCAATCCCACATGCTTAAGATTGAAACTGATGGCGTCAGGAATTTTCTTATTCATTTTCGGTGAGGTTTGGAAAAAATTCGCCAAAGATTGATTGGAATTGGAAGTTTTGTGAAAGGAGAGAAGGGAGAGACTCTTTGGTTTTTAAAACCTATCCCGACACTCTCGTACCACTCCACGAGACCCGTACGGGTCCCCTAAGGGTGCAAGCTCACCTGTACGAGTCCTTCCTACCCGTATAGGTCCCAACCTTTAGGGAAAACCAGTTTTCAGAGGATTTAGTTCCCCTAGTAGTAGGGACACATCAAATCAAAACTTGGGGCCAACCTCACTTCTCTCGAACCCTTTACTTCAAATGAGTCAAGGGCAAAACCCCTAGCTCACCTTAATCCTTGATTGAAGGGGCAACAATTTTTATTCACCACAAAATCAATCAAGGATTAAGGTAAGCTACTTCAGGTGCATTACTAACATAAAAAAATTTCATGTGCAGGTCCATTCAGGGGAAGGATCCCCAAGCGTTTGAAATATTAAGGGGAAATAATCCTTGAACTAAGGAAGTATTAACCTAGAAGGACTCCCCAGTAGATAAATCATCCAGGAAGACACCTCCCCAGCAAAAAAGTCAATCGAGGGGTATCCCCCCACTCCCCAGCGATGGAATCAGTCAAGGGGTATCCCCTGATCATTCAACTCCCTAGGGCACTCACCCTAGGGGCATCCCTAGCAATAGAACCAATCAAGGGGCATTCCATGCCTAAGTAATTGAGCCAAACCCGACATTTCTTAAATTTCATTTACAGTTTATTCAGGGGCCAATCCCCATCCACACATCTTTATTCTTGATTGAAGGGGCAAAAATTTTTGTTCACCATAAATTCAATCAAGAAGCAAGATATGTCATCTCAGGCAGTAACTAACTCAATGTTTTCATTATCTCTTAACAGGTTATTCAAATTCCCCAACAGGGAGTCATTCGCCTTAGGAAAGGCATACAATAGCAGGAGAGGCATTCACCTTAGAAAAGGGATACACTAGTAGGAAAGTCATCCGCCTTAAGAAAGGGATACACCACCATACGAGGAGAGTCATCCGCCTTAGGAAAGGGATACACCATCATCGATCAGGAAATTTGATCCACCTTAAGAAAGGGATATAAGGAGAGTCATCCGCCTTAGGAAAAGGATAGACCATAATGAGTCAGGAAAGTCAATCTGACTTAAGAAAGGGATACACACACCTTCCCCAGAGAAGTTTCCAGGGATACGCATTGCCAAAGGAAAGTCATCCGCCTCAAGAAGGGGATACGCATTGGCAAAGAAAAGCCATCCGCCTGAAGAAAGGAATACACATTGGCAAAGGAAAGTCATCCGCCTCGAGAAAGGGATACGCATTGGCAAAGGAAAGTCATCCGCCTTAAGAAAGGGATATGCAACAGCAAAGGAAAGTCATCCGCCTCAAGAAAGGGATATGCAACAGCAAAGGAAAGTCATCCGCCTCAAGAAAGGGACTCCAAAGAAAAGAGTTTGCCTCAAGAAAGGAACCCATCCATGTCATCTCCTTAGGCATAATTTCTAAACCCTCACTCATATTATGAGATCTTATATATCCGTATCTACAGTGATCCCACGAGAGGCAGTCTATGAGCATTGGATTTCAAGGGTCCTTCTCATAAAATGATGATGCGAGATAGATAATGCAATTCCTTATAGGTGTTATCCATTAAAGGTAATCCTACTACTACAGAGTTAATTTTGGCCAAGTTTGAGAGACCTAAACTGCCTTTAGGGACCTATACGGGTCATACCTTGGAGGAATGGGTCCATGGGTTGACTCGTATAGATCCACGGCCCCATAGGGGTGGGAGGGACTTGTACAGGTCCTGGCAGGATTCATATGGGTCCTCCTCACCCATACGGCTGTCATTCTTGCCCAAATAGGTAGAATGGTAGGTAAATCATACCTTATACAGGAGAAATTACTCATGATTGCAATTTATTGCATTCAGACCCAATTTCCTCCTATAAATTTTTGCCTCATTTCAAGAAGGAGCAAAATTAGATACGAAATTCCTGCAATATTTCAAGTCATAGCAAGGGTATAATTGAGGTATAGGAGGTATAAAATAGGGAGAAACATTCCTTGAGGTTTTGTCCACATTTTATTCATTCCTAACTTCAATTATTAGGATTTGGGGGAGATTCTATTCACACAAATACTCCCCTAAATAGTCCTAAAACCACTGTTTCATCATCTACTCTCTCTGAACATAGGGATCGCTTCAAAGTAGATTCACAACGTAAAGGTACGCTCCTGAGTTTCAAAGAGAAACACATTTTGTTAGTTTTATTATTCATTCCTACTCTTCTGCAATTCTTCTCTATTCTAAATAGAAATGAGATTCTGTTTAGGTCCAAATAGGACCCGTACGGGTTCTTCACACCTATATGGGTCCCACTAGTAGCCGTACATATGCCCATCACCCGTACGGGTACTAGCTCCTAGGCAGAATCCCTATTTCTCTTTTAAACCTATAAAATCAATCAACATCACCATTTTCCATGTGATCATTTTCACTAATAATCCGGTAAATCAACCAACGAAAAGTTAAAATGTATTTTTATAGCAAAATACGTTGAAGACCTATTATTTCCTTTCCATCCTAAAAGCCGCCCGGGCACTATCAATCATAAAACTGCCATGCTGACATAATCACATTTTTCCCAACAAAATGTTGACTTATGATGTGCCGTAAACTATGCTAATCTTTGTGGATGCAGGTGAAATTATTTATTTTGTTTTATATCTTAGAACAAATGTATAGGTTCCCTTGCAATTCCCCCATTTTCCCCTGGTTGTATATTTTATCCCCCATTTTATTACTTGTGCTTTATTATAAATTGTTGAATGCATGAATCGAGTGTGAAAGAGAGTAGAAAAATAGGATATTTGAAATAATTCCCTAAACGATGAGAATAAAATGGTTTTATGCGGCGAGTGTAATTTTGAATTAACTAAATGCAAAATAAGTGACTCATCCAATACCCGAATCTCTGATACAAAAGGCATGAGTCTCCCACCTAATGGGGACCATACCAAAAATCTTTCCCAAGTAGACAACTTGTGTGGAGACTCTATCATTTGTATTGAGATTTGGGTCTTGATTCTTTAATTTATTAAAATTTGTTAACATGTGCAAACTTGAACTAAACAGTTCTATCACGCCAAAATCAACCAACCCCTAGTAGACCCCACTGTAAGGCACCAAGGGAGATCCACATATCTTTGACCACCAAGAGTTCATAAGGGGAGACTCATGCTTTCATGAGTAGAGGATGAAGAGGTTGAGGTTGACGTGTTAGAGCTCAATTTTAAATATCTCTTACCAGTTGTTAATAGTCTTGTCCACCCCATAAACACTTGTTTTAAGTTCTTTAACCATATCCTCAGCCTTCTTAGAAAAGAGAGTAGGGAAATCAGTCTTGAGGAGGTTGGTCAGCTTTTCTTTGATAGCTATCTGTTCAGTGGAAAGGATGTTAAGGCTAGAGTTGATATTATTGGTGGATTGACCAATTACAGTGGGAATGGACTTCAATGTTTCTTCAAAATTCTACTCAATAAAGTCCTTTTACTCATTTTTCAAGTATATAGAGGCAGAAGTAACATGCCCAAGAAAAGTGGCACTACAAGAGTCAACTCCGGTTGCAGCCTATATAGCAGAGCATTTAACTTCTGTTATTTCTGAACAGAATTGCTCTAAGACTGGAGTCACTTTGGATAAAGAGGTAGCTGTAACTTGTTCTCCACTAGGAAAGTTATTGACTTATTACTTAGTTACAGTTAGCTTGGCTTGAAAGTCCTCAAGCTCCTTCCTCGCATCTTGTGGAATAGATATATTCTAGGTTGAGGATTCTACAGCCTTTAATCTGGAATAAATTTCCTGGAGAATTAGCTCAATGTTGGAGTTATTGCTTCACTTATCCTCTGCAGGAGCCTCTTCTAATAGCTTCTGAGCCATTTTGAGCTTTTCAGCCTTGGTTGAGGGTTTACTAGGAGATCTTGCTCTTTCCTTTAGTTTACTTGAACAACCTGAGAGTAGTTGGGACTTGAATAACTCTCTTTATCATATATAGCCTTATCATCATTAGATGAGGATTTTATGTCATCCTCTTTAATCTTTTTCCTTATCCTCCGGAGTGACCTCGTCCTCAGAGTTTACTAGGGTAGCATTCTCATTGGATCTCAGATCCACTCCCTTCTTTTGTGCTTCCACTCCACCAGGCAAGGGACATGTTTTGGTGTTGGTACTTTGGTCTACTCATCTAACTGAGATGCAACTGGAGATTTGATTGCACCTAAGTTGGCTTTACTTTCATCCATAGCCTCTTTAGTAATTTACGCTGTAGGATTATCTGCATTCAAATCAATGTGTTCCTCTATATTAGTTTCCTTCTTAGAATTTTCAACTTTTATACCCTCCTTGGTTTCATAGGCTTTCTCCATAGTTAAGAGTGATTCCAACTCAATGATGGGCTTTAGATTCAGCCGAGTGACAATCTCCTCAACATACAGCTCTTTCACATTTTCTACATCCATTTCAGGTATAAGGATAGGTGGAGGATTTGCGAGTGGATGAGTAGCTAATTCATTGCCTTGAAGTAGCTTCCAAGAACCTCCATGGTAGGAGCAAGCTTACTCAGCTTGGTTTCGATAAGCTTTTCCATAACTTGATCATATTTCGGATGATCCAGATTTAGACATGTTGTTGTAATCTCTATATTCCTCCCCTCATATCTCCGAGCTTCATCTATTATCACTTTTATAGAGGGTTTAGGAGCCAGATCCTTAATTTTGATCCCAGCCTCTGGCTGCTTTGTAGCGGGAATTACCACCTTTGCTTCAGTTTTGATCTTCTTAGCCTTGAAGGCTTGAGATAGAGTTGGTCCCTTATTGACCAATCTCTTCTTGGGTTTTAGAACAACTACTTCCTCATCTTTACTACTACTTTTTGAAGTAGTAACCCCTTCTATTAGCTTTTCAACTATCTCTATGGATCCCCTTTTTCTTCCCTCTTTGAAGGAAGCCACAACTTCCAGCACCTCTTCCGACGTTACCTCTAAAACCTCAACCTTCCTCCTTCCCTTTGCTTGCATTGCAATAGCTTTTACCAGCCTCTATCTGTGCCTTATCAGTGATTGCTTAAGGATTTCACTCAAGGTGAGAGAATCCCCATTTACTTCTGTTTCTCCTTCTTCTACTGGCTTTAGCTCTATCTTTTTCTGAGCCTTGGGTCTAGCAGTTCTAGACCTCTTCACTGCTAGAGCCTTTTATTTCTCTAGCCCTCTTGGCTTTACTCCTCTCCTTCTTAGCTTCCTTTAGCCCTAAATCCTTTGCCTCATCACAGGTCTCATTGAAAGTGAGCTTCTAGAAGTTCTTCTCATAAATGGGCTTGCCCTAAACTTGATCTGCTCCAGTCAGATCAACTTGATTTTTAGAGAGGATTTAAGTGATTAGCCCTCCATAAGAGTACTTGTGCTACTTTATATAATGGATGAGAAGCACTATAGTGTGGAGTACTTTTCTCTCAAACCAGTGTTGAAGCATATAGTGCTGGAATGATGAAGCAATGTTTAGAGATCCCTTTCGTATCAGCACAAGCCTGACCATTATAAATTGCATCACCCTTGGTACCTCCGGCCAGTGGATGGAGCACTTGCCACAGAAGAATCTCTTTGATAGCCACATCTTTGGCTCATATTTATCCATTAATTCATCTCCATCATTTCTCATAATCATCCCACTATTCTTCATATTGAAATACGTAACGATGAACTGGGGAGTTATGGTGATTATCTTTCCTTGGACAGTAGTTTGGATAGCATCTGTGTAGTTATACACCCTCATATTGTCATAGAATTCTTTAACCAACAGAGGGTAGGTTAGGTTCTTCATTCGGAGGAAAACCTCCAGATCTTTATCTTTTGTCAGCAGTTTGGCGTATGGCTCTGTTGTAAATATATACTCATCTCCCAGATAATCAAAGGGCGAGATGGTATCCACATTCTTGAACTTGATTTCAATGAAATCTTCATCTTTGAATGATGATTCCAGTTGTTGATTCCTTAGGAAAACTACAGCTTGGTTCTTGGTTCTTGCCATTTGAGAAAATTTATAGGAATATAGGGTTTCTGAAGGTATTTTTATAGAGTAATAGTAGATAGTTGCTCGCATGAAGAAGACAGTGGATTAGGGGGCTTTTTATAATGTGAGGAAGGTGAGGGTATTTTGGTAACCCGAAAGCAGTTAGTTTTAACTGGATTGATGAGCTGTCCATTAAGTTTGGAGAGAGGAGTTAATGGTATAAAAACTAGAGAATGGGAACAATTTTATTCCCTTATAACTATTATGATTTACTGCGCGTGGTTTATACGGTCAATATTTGAAATTCAAAACTTGTACAGTTACATTTAAGTGCCTTTACAGCCATTTATCAGTCTTATCTACTGAGATGGCATTATTCTCTTCCAAAACCCGAATTGTTGCACTTTTCTTTTCTTCCTTATTTCCTTTGCATCGTAGATTGGATTTGACATTCCAATTGCCTCTCGGAGCTTGTTGAATTGGTCTTTACTAAGTGGTTTAGTAAAGATTTCAACTCTTCGCTCATTTGTTGGAATGTAGACAAGGACCACATCTTTCTTCATCACATGATCCCTAATGAAATGGTGTCTGGTGTTGACGTGCTTCAACCTAATATGTAGGACTGGATTCTTTGACACATCAATTGCACTCTTGTTATCACAAATCACATCAACACATCCTGCTATAATCCATAATCTTCCAGTTGTTGTTTGATCCATAGAAGTTGAGCAACACAGCTTCCAGCAGCCATGTATTCTACATCTCTAGTTGATAATGCCACTAATGTTTGCTTTTTGCTGTACCTTGACACTAAGCAATCTCCAAGAAAATGACAAACTCCGAATGTGCTTTTTCTTTCAAGCACATGCATTAGGGTACCTTTGCAATGTAAAGTTGACATTACTAGGATACCATAAGCCAACTTCAGTTGCTCCTAGCAATTATCTTAGTACCCTTTTAACAGCTTTCAGATGTGATTCTTTGGGATTGGCTTGATATCTTGAAATGTAGCAAATTGCATAATGTATATATGGTCTATAGGTAGTTAGATATAGAAGTGATCCAATCATCCCTATATATAGCTTATAATCTACCTCTTCTCCATCACAATCCTTTGAAAGAACTGTGTCTAATCCCATGGGAGTGGACATTGGCTTGCTCTTGTCTATTTCAAACTTCTTTAGGATTTCCTTAGTGTATTTGGATTGATTTACAAAAATTCATCTGGACTCTGCTTGATTTGAAGGCCAAGGAAGAAGTTTAGTTCTCCCATCATTGCCATCTCTAATTCTTTCTTAATTTAAGTGCTGAATTCTTTACACATTATCTCATCAGTTGCTCTAAAAAAGATATCATCCACATAGATTTGAACAAGAATGACAGCATCCTTTTTCTTCTTAATGAAGGGAGTTGTATCTACCATCCTCGGGATATATCCCTTGGATATGAGAAATGATGTGAGCCTCTCATACCAAGCCCTTGGTGCTTGCTTCAATCTATAGAGAGCTTTTTTCAGCTTTTAGACATGCTCCGGTTGTTTTGAGTCTTCAAATCCTAGTGGTTGTTTAACATAGACTTCTTCTTGAATTACTCGATTTAAGAAGGCAATCTTGACATCCATTTGGTATAAAGTGAATCCCATATAGGATGCAAAAGCACATAAGATCCTGATTACTTCTAGGCTTACCACTGGAGCAAAGGTTTCTTCAAAGTCTATACCTTCTTGTTGGTTGTATCCTTGAGCAACCAATCTTGCTTTATTTCTTACCATAACTCTGGATTCATCCAGTTTGTTTCGGAAGACCCACTTCGTGCCAATAATTGACTTTCCTTCTCGAAGTAGTAATAGATCTCAAACATCATTTCTTGTAAATTGATCCAGTTCTTCTTGCATCGCCATCATCCAACTTTCGTCTCCTTTTGCATCTTGAAACTTCTTTGGCTGAATGAGTGAGAAAAACATAGCATGGCTCATCATTTTAGTTGGCCTGTGGTTCTGGCAGGATTCTGGACATCGTCCAAAATGGCATCTAATGGATGATTCCTATAAGTCCGGATTTCTCTTTGAAGATCTTCATGTTGTAGTGGAACTTGTTTTTCATCAGCTTTAACTCCTTCATTTAGTCCATGTTCATCATTGAAGTCTATTTCAGCATTATTGGGATTATCTGAAGATTGATCTGAGTTAAAGTTGATTTCTTCATCTTTTTCTTTGTATTTCTTTACTTGAAAGATTTCCTGAATCTCCACTAGTTCTGCTTCTGATGCATTTTCTGCTTCCGGTATTATGTCATCTGGATTTTGACTTATTTTACCTTAATGGTTAGTCACATCAAAATCTACGTGTATTGACTCTACTATAGTTTGAGTTCTCTTGTTAAATACTCTATAGGCTTTACTATATATTGAGTAGCAAGGAAGATAGCTTCATCAGATTTTGGATCAAATTTCCCTAGTGGCTCTCTATCATTTAGGATGTAGCATTTGCATCCAAATGCTCTAAAGTACACAATTTTAGGTTTCTTTCCCTTCCAGATTACATATGGGGTTTTGATCATGTTTTTTCTAATCAGAGCTCTATTTAGTATATAACATACAATATTTATAGCTTCTCCCCAAAAGTATTTAGGCATGCTATTCTAGCATTATTCAAGCCATTTCAACTATGGTTATGTTCTTCCTTTCTACAACCCCATTTTGTTGAGGGGTATGAGGAGTAAAGAAGTTGATCTCATGCCTTTAATGAATTCAGTAAATTGCTTATTTTGAATTCTCCTCCGTTATCACTCCTAATGCGTGCAATGGTTATGCCTTGTTCTACTTCTATTCTAATGAATATTCTAGAGAATTTCAGAAGGCATCATCCTTGCTAGCTATCAAAGCTATCAAGGTATAGAGAGAATAATCATCCAACCATGGTGTATTCTCTTCTACTTAAGCTCATTGGTTTAATAGGACCAAAGAGATCAACATGCAATAATTTAAGAACTCTTCCGGTAGGTATATAAGGAATGGGAGGGAAACTTTTTCTAGTTTGTTTTCCTAGCATATTTGATCCTTATTAAAAGCAACCTTAGGCAAACCCTTAACTAGTTCCTTTTTGGCTAGTTCGGACAGGAGGTTCATGTAACATGTCCCAACCTCCGGTGCCATAGCCATGATTCCTCTTCTTTAGACACCAAACATATATTATTCTTTTTCTCATTTTTAATGTTCACACAATAAACATTATTAACTCTAGATGCATGAAGAATAAGTTGATTGGACTTACTATCAATGACTGAGCAACCACTAAAATTAAAAATCACCTTTCTTTCATTGTCGTAAAGCTGAACAACACTGAGTAGGTTAAATTTTAGTCCATCAACTGGGAAACATCTTCTATCTTTAATTCAAATCTAATAGTTCCATGCCCAATGATTTGTTCTTTTTTATTGTCTCCAAAGCTTACTTTTCCACTCTTCTTCTGGGCCAATGTGATGAATGCTCTTTCATCACCAGTCATGTGCCTTGAACATCCACTATCAATGTACTAGGTTTGTTGATCTTTAGTGGACTTTAGGCATACCTGCAAAATAGGTCAAGTGGTGCCCAATCAGATTTGGAACCTCTAGGGTTAATAACCATTTCCGGCTATGGATTAATATCATAATAGCCATTTTTAAATCTACACATTTTAGTTATATGATTATTTCTACCACAAAACATGCACCCAAAAATGGGTTTATTCTGCTCAAGCTTCTTCTCAATCTTTTGGAGATCTTGCTCTCCGTAATCTCCGGAATACCCAACTTTGCATAGTTGTAAGTCTGCTTGTCCGATTTGTATCTAGTAGTTAGTTGAAGGAGCTATTTCTGCTTTGTGATTCTTTCTTTGCTTGACTGGTTGGTCATCATAGATTATTACAACTTTTCTCTTTTGGAGTAGCTATATATCTTTGTGTTTGAGGTTGTCTGCGATGTTCTTTCTTCTTAGATTTGAAGGCTTTGGATTCCCTCCAGCAACTTGCTTTGGATTCCTTCTGACAACTTCCTTCATCAAGGCTATTTCACTCTCAAGCCCAAAGAAATTGGCATTGAGTATTTGGACTTGAGATCTTATGAAATTTTCTTCAACATTTGAGATCTTATGAAATTTTCTTCAACATTCTCATAGTGCTTTGTAGCCCTCATGAGATTGATATCTTGTCCCATTGCCTCAACATAATTTGCTAGCTCCATTACTTGTCTTTGAAGAAGTTCAATATCTTTTGTGTTCTTCTTTAGATTGTTGATCATGATCCCTAAAGCTTAAGCAAAATAGTTGTTAGAGATGAAGTTGGAGTGAGAGCTTACCTCAGTACTGGCTGACTCAGACTCTGATTCTTTAGCTTGTTCAAGGATGTGTTGAGTTGTTCCTCTTTCAAAATGATCTGCTTTTGACTTAATTAATGCAACAAATGCATAGTTGGCAGTATCTTCTTCTTCATCTGAGGATGATGAGCTACTGGTTTCCTCACTATTGCTCCATGTGACCACCATTTCCTTTTTGTTATACTTCTTCTCCTTCTTGAGCTTAGGACATTATGCTTTGATATGTCCTTTCTTACCATATTCAAGGCAAGCCATCTCCTTCTCTTGATCCTTCTTATCCTCCAGAGATTTTCTATATTTATCATTCCTGAAGTTGCTCTCCTTCCTTCTTCTAGAGGCAATTCCTCTAGAGCTTCTCTCTGACCCTCTTTCTTCCTTCCTCAAGAATCTTTTGAATTGTTTGGCTAGCATAGCCATTTCTTCATTTTTATAGGAAGATTGTCTTGATTGTCTTTCTGTTTTGGATAAGTTTGTTTCGGAGGAATCTACCTTGAGAGCAAATCCTTTCTTTTTCTCTTCAGGCTTCTTCTCTTGTTGACTGTATATTTCTAAGGATAGTTTTAAGTAAACAAATTTCCAATGAGTTTGTCATAACCGTAAAATTTTAGGTCATGAGCTTCCTCAATGGCTCTATTCTTGTTATCTCATTCCTTAGTGAGACTCTAGAGAATTTTCTTCACCATTTCCTGTTCAGTGATCTACTTTCCCAGTCTCTTCATTTCATTTACTAGATTAGTGTATCTGGTATTCATGCTACTGATTAATTCCATTGGTTCCATCTTGAAGTTTTCAAGTTTTTGCTGGAGGAGATCAATCTTAGATTCGCGGACCTTGTTGGTTCCTTTATAGGTCACCTCAAGTTTTTGCCAAATTTCTTGAGTTGTTTTGCAGCCTGAGATCCTATTGAATTCAGTTGCACTCAAAGCATAATAAAGCATGTTAATAGCATTTGCACGTAACTTTTTATAATCATTATCATCCCATTGATTTGAAGGTTTCCTAGTTGTAATACCTTCAACCTCATAAGTAGGGACATATGAGCCATCCTTGATGGCTATCCATGCTAGCATGCTCTGTGCCTGAATGAAATTCTTCATCCAGCTTTTCCAGAATGTGTAGTGCTCACCAGCGAAGAGTGGGGGATGGGTTACAGACATACCCTATAGGAGAATCTGTGAGTTATTATTATGATAACTCATTCTGATCTTGAGATCAGTTGGACCTTTAGCTCAAGATTGTTATGATACCACTTTTTTTATCCCTATATGAGTATTGACTAGGGTTAGAGGGGAGGTGAAGGACCCTTTTTGCGGAATTTCAGACCTTTAAAAGTCTATGTCTAGCATGCTTGAAATGAACCGGAGTTATTGGATCCGGATGATGCAGATATAACATAAAATGCATTAAAATAAAAGATTAAAGCAAAGGAAATCAAATACAGTCACTTTATACTGATTCGTCCCCGCCTACTCTAGTTCCCGGAGTTTCCTCCTCCGAGCTTTAATCCACTAGTGATGGTTTATTTCTTTCACAGACTGAAATCACGCCTTTATAGTTTGTTTCCAGAGATTTCTTATCCTCCGGATGTAGGATATACCACCATAGCTAACACCTAGCTTGGCTAAGTCCTTTACAAGTTATCTCCATAGATTCCCACTCTTTCGAAAGTAGGACATACCACCATAGCTAACACCTAGGTCGGCTAAGTCCTTTACACTCAGGGATATACCACTTAAACTCTCCCTAGTTCAAGCTAAGTCCCTTATCTTAATACTCTCCCAAGTATGAGATATTACAACGATTATCTTTAAGAAGATAGGTTTTTGAATTCTTCAAGTTATTAACTTGACTTGAGAATTCTTACAAATGGATTTTAAATGTTTAGGTCTTGGAGGGATTTTGATCACTGATTGAATAGCAAATTTCTTTGAAAGATAGCTTTCTCAAATCAACCAACATCTTCTCAACATATGAAGCTTCACTTTTATAGGCTTGGATCATCAATGTAGCCGTTGAATAATCTTGAATCTTCACCATTGATCAGATAAGAGTTGGCGCAGCTGAAGCCTTTGATCTTTCCATTAAACCCAATAAATGTCCCGTTTGAATTTGTTGGGATTGATGCACCACAGATGTCAGACGTCGTTCCTTTGGCTTTTTATGCTCTGAAAACTTCTACGCAAAGTTTGTCTCTTTTTGGGGTCCACATGCCTTGCTATTAGTCTAGGTTAAAAAGGTAGTTTCCTTTTCATCTCTCTGTGTCCGCCCTTTTTGTCCTTTACTGAAATTGTGCAAGCTGTAGCTTTTTACTTCATCTAAGGCAAAAAGGCGAGTTTGACTTCAGACCAATATGGAGGGAAAATTAATATTTGAATATTTCCCTTTGTCTTGTGAGGTGTGTCTTCTAGATGACTTCAGGTCTTAGCTTTCCAGATGCTCTTCCAAATGTGATTTCTTTTCCGGATGCTGTTTTCTTGGACTTAGGAGTTTGTTTTCTTCAATAATTTGTCCGGATACATTCTTCTTGGACTTGGGATTTTTTTTTCTTCAAAACTTTATTCGGATGCTTGAGTTGTATTATCTTCCAGATCATTGTTTTCCAACATTTTGGGCCATAAATATTTTGTTATCTTTATTAATGAAGTTACTCGTTTTACATTGATTTATTATCTAAAATTTAAGAGCGATGCTTACAATATCTTTGTTGAGTTTGATGCAGTGACAAAACTTCAATTTAATGGTGTTCTAAAACTTTTGTATCAGATTTAACTTCACATTTTAAACAACAAGGAATCATCCATCATTTTTTTGTCGTCATACTCATGAACAAAATGGTATATCAGAAAAAATATGTCATATTGTTGACACAACACTCACTTTGCTTGCTCATGCTAATCTTCCTTTTCATTTTTGGAATTATGCAGCTCAAACTAGTCTACAGTTAATTAGTCATTTGCCTACACCTATTTTAAATAACGATTCACCATATTTAAAACTATTTCATAAGCATCCTAAATATTCTGATTTTAAAATTTTTGGATGTGTCATGTTTCCTCTTATTCCTCCTTACAATAATGCCAAATTAGATTTTTATAGTAAATTATGTGTTTATCTTGGTATTTCTCCGCTTCATTGTGGCTTTATTTGTTTTTACCTGCCAACTAAACGTATTTATATAGCCAAACATATAAAGTTCAATGAAAATATTTTTCCTTTTTCAGTGCAGCCCCATAATGGCTCTACTCCTGTAAGTTCTACACCTTGGATGGAAACACATATTTTTTCTCCTGATAACTTTGGCAATTCAACAGGTACATTACCTAGTCCTATTACCCATTCCTTAATTAATTCTGGTACCCCTAATTTTTCTCCATTAACCATGCCACAATCTAGTCCACCCATATCTCCTTTCTTATCTAAATCATCAAAATCCTTGTCCATATATTCCCCCTTCACAAATTAGTACTTACTCTGCTTACTCTTGCAACATCAATCTTCCAATTTCAACTCTTTGGAATTAAAACTAATTATTTATCTTACTAAAAATGACAGCCATCTCATGTTAAAACCAAATTACGTCACACTCATCCAATAGTGCTTCACCAATCAGCTTTATGCAAAGTACCTTCTAAATATGCTCTACTCAATGAAACTCGCCCTCAAGACTTTCTCTTCACTGAACCAACTTCATATCCTCAAGCTCATAAATTCCAAGTATGGTAGGAAGCTATGAATTTAGAAATGAACGCACTATTATCCAATAACACTTGGCCACTTGTATCTCCTCCCTATGATCAAAATATTACTGGATGTAAATGGTTATTTAAGATTAAATGATATTGTGATGGCTTGCTACAAAGCTCGACTTGTAGGGCTTCACTCAAACACAAGGAATTGATTATCAAGAAACATTCAGTATGATCATTAAAGCTATAATAATTTGGGCCATTTTATCTTTCGCGAGTTCGAAAATTTGGCTCGTTCATCAAATTGATGTCACTAATGGTTTTCTCCATAGGCATTTTAATGAAATTGTTTAAATGAATCAACCCTCGGATTTTATTACAACGTTCTTTATATGGTCTTAAGCAAGCCCTAAGAGAGTGGTTTTATCGCCTTTGCCAATTTCTACAGACTCATGGATTTTCAAAATCCAAGGAAGATAACTCTTTGTTCACTAAACATGTGGACACTAACCATGTTTTTATTCTTTGTTATGTGGATAATATTCTTATAATAGGTAATTCAATTCACTAATTCGACAAACTATATCTTTAGAGTGAATTTCCAATTAGAGATCTTGGATGAATATCATTATTTTTAGGCATTGAGATCCAACAGATCCCTATAGGCATGTTTCTTAGTCAAGCAAAATATGTAACAGATCTCCTTTCCAATATAGAAATGCCAGAAGCAAAGGCTTGTCTTACACCAATGGCTACCACACCTGATTTGTCTAAATCTATGGGCACCATTCTTCCTTCAGGTAACTTGTATCGCAAAACTGTCGGTGCTTTTCAACACCTTACTCTAACTCGTCCAGATATTGCTTTTTCTATCAACAAGCTTTGTCAATTTATGCACTCTCCCACTGATATTCATTGGCAAGCCGTGAAACGTCTTCTTCATTACTTATGTGGCACTTGAACTAATGGTATATTTTTGTCCAAAACAGCCTCAACCTCTTTTGATGGTTTCTCGATGCCGATTGGGGTGGTTGCCTGGATGATCGCTGCTCTACTAGTGGTTATTGCATTTTTCTTGGTGGAAATTTAGTTTCATGGATATCCAAAAAGCAGCATACCATTGCAAGATCAAATGCCGAAATGGAATACAAGTCTCTAGCCAACACTACTGCTAAAATTTTAGCTTCACCAACTTCTCTAAGAACTTGGAATCTCCATTCCTCATAAGCTGACTCTATAGTGTGATGATATTGGAGCAATTTATTTGTCTAAAAATCATGTGTTTCATTCTCGCAAAAAAATGCCAAGCTTGACTATCACTTCGTTCAAGAATTGGTTACAAATGGTACATTGGACATCCGTTTTCTATCCATTGATGGTTAACTAGCGGATATATTTACCAAGCCGTTGGGTTCCTCTCGTTTCGTTTTTCTTCATGATAAAATCAACGTTCGAAGGCCCCAACGACTTGAGATGGGGTGTTAAGGAATAAATTTCATATATAGTCTTTTTTGGTATTTATCTTTTCATTGATAACTTATTATTCTTCCCTTCGTTACATACTTCCTATATAGCTCTTTTGGTTCTTATCTATTATTCTTTTCTTCTTCTTATTTATGTATTGGCATTTTATCCTTAAAAAGGATTTGTTCCTATTTAGAGGTTTGTATGTATGTATATATGTATTTATGTATATATATAAACGATTGTAATTTCCATTAATTTTGTAAACATTACAAGAGTTGTGAGTCTATATATATATATATATATATATATATATATATATATATATATATATATATATATATATATATATATATATATATATATATATATATATATATATATATATATATATATAGACTCACAACTCTTGTAATGTTTACAAAATCAATGGAAATTACAATCGTTTTACAACTTTCGATCATGTCTATAGAGAAGGTAATAGATGCGTTGACCATATGGCTTCACTTGGTGCTTCACTCTCTTTGGGATGTCTTGTCTTCGACCAACCCACTCTGGAGATTTTTTTGATTTTGCTTGAGGATATATCTGGTGTGTCTTTTTCGAGGCTTGGACTAGTCTAGTCTTTGTTCCTCTCTTTTCTTATAAAAAAGCAAGACCTAAGTGAAATATAATATAATATAATATATTATAAAATAATATAAAATTAAATTAAATTAAAAAACATATTATAATTAATATTAAGGGCAACCTTAAAAAAGTACTATATGGTTTAACTCATTTGCAAAATGGGAGACTGAGAATTTTGTTCTTTTTTGTAAAATGAGGGCTCTGGTTTCAAAAAACTAGCAAAAAGAGGATTCTTAATATTAAATTATATCACGATAATGGGTAATCTTATTTGTTTTTGTTTGAAATTTTGTAGATTGATTAATAAAAAGGCAATACAAATCAATGATAATTTTTGAAAATTTAGAATGATGCAAATATTTTTTTGATTAATAAATGATGATAAACTTTAAAAATTATAAAAATAGAGAATCTTTCAAACGCACTCAAATTGTGACGTATAATTTTTAAATAATAAGGTTAAATTATGAGAATGTTGAATTGTTTAAAATATCTCATGTAACATCACTATTTTAAACAAAAAAAATATTTGTTATCATCTTTTTACCATTTTTATGAAACCATAGACCCTATTCTACAAAGAAAAATTTGTTAAATCCTATTTTGCAAATAAGTGAAACCACATGATAATAATTTGAAGTTTGAGCTTATTATAAATATATACTTTTTAAGCACTTATGTGTAAATAATCAAGCCTAGAATGAGTAATATATATTTAAATATTTTTTGGTTGCGTACTTAAATTGCAAAGCTAACCTATACATCTTCAAACTTGAGTGGGTTCGGGCCAAACTTAGTGATTCATATCCAAGCCTGACCTATGCTCATATGTCTAACTTTATAGGAATTTTATGGGGGTATTTATCATAATGATACCATATTTCCAAAATATTTACACTTTTACCAAGTCATCCAATTATTTCTCAATTAGATTATCTTTTCTTAAATATCTACATAATCACCAGATACTTAAGTTCTTTCTTTTGGCAGTTATTGTTTTTGCCATTTCTCTCTTTTCTCTCATGCGATCTCTTCTTTGTTTCGTATTTGATCTCTCCCTTTCGTTTGCCTTCATTTTTGCATTCTTCTTCTTCTTCTTCTTCTTCCTTTTTGATTTATTGTTTGTTCTCTGGTTTTGTGTTTTTGTTAATTACGTTTTCTTGTTTTTTTTTCGATTTTGATCTTAAATTGAACTTACTTTGTTTTTTAGTTTCGTTTTTTAGTTCATTCTTTTGATTTTGAGATTTCAAATTTTATTCTCTTTGTCTATAACAGAAGATATCACTTTTTTGATTCACTACAATGGCAATTAACTCATTCGATCAATTTTCATTTGATTTTCAGATCCCGATTAATTAACGCTAAATTGATTCGATGAACAACTTGGAATGGGAAGCGTGCTTGAAACGCTGTGCAGGCAAGAATTTGGAGTGGGACAAATCAATATGTTAGGACTTTATTTGTAGAGAAATAGATTTGAACTTTTTGGTAGTTTTTAGATTGTTGATAAAAGTTGGTTTTGTGTGAAACTGAGGTGCACAGCAACTGTTCGATAGAATGTTGAAGAAAGTTGTGGTGTGATATTGAACATCTATTGGATATCTATAGCATAACTTTCGTATTTTTGATGTCATCTGGTTTTTTTTTTATTTTTTCATCTTTTTGATATACGGTTTATGCTTTCTAACACTCGTGGTTTTCTGTATTTTTTTAACTGGATTGTTGTTGTTTCTTTTTGCAGTTGTTGGCATGTTTTTATTAGAATTTACTATGTGCTTTCTATGTCTCTATTGGTTGTCTATAGGTTATCTGTAGGTTGTTTGTAGGTTATCTATTACATATTAGTTTCTTTTGTTATTGGTTTGTAGGTTATCTACGTCCATTGGGCATATATTGGACATTTATTAGATATTATTGAATGGAAGAATACTATAATTCTATTTGAGTCTCAACATATATGATATGACATTTAGTTAGATTACAAATCGTTGTGGTCATTGATTGCAAAGGTTGACTATATGTTCTAGTGTTTATTTCCATAGTGAAATAGTTGCTACTTTTTCAATTAAACTTAAATCTTTGGAAACCAACGACATGATCTGCAATTCATTCATTCTTTCTAATATATGGTATGGTTCAATTTTATTTTGCAGTAATGTTTGCGTCAATAGCAACAACATCGATTGTTGGTCTTCTAGGATGTGCTTTTCAGGAAGTGGACATCTATTGGACATCTATGAGACATGTCTTGGACATCTACTAGAATTGTATTAGAAAATGTGTTTTGAAATTGATATTTGACATATGCAGAAGTATATTTTAAATTTCAACTGTCACTTATTTTGAAGTTAATATTAGACATTCGTACAAGTATATGTAATTAACTTGTGTGTTCTCAATTAACGTTTCAATAGATTTTTAATAGATTGTCATTTGATATTTTGTATATTGAATAATGATCTTTTTTAGTTACCGTTTCTTTTTTCGTAGGAATATGTGATATACATTGGTTGTCTATTGGATATCTATTGGCAAGTCCAATATCATAACTATTAAAATTCAACTATGTTAAAACAAACATCAATTCCTACTATTTAGATCCCTAATTACACAAGATTTCCAGAATTCAAACATAATTGATCATCAAAACTATCTTTATTGATCATTTATTATGTCGATTTACTGCCCATGGCTCTCAAGTTTGTTTTCTAGATATTGCCTTCCATGCCTGTACAAGCTCAAAGCTAGCCAACCGTATTTTGTGGATTTGGATATCAAGCTGACCTGGGATTGGTTCTGCTCAACTACAGATCTTGACAACGAATTAAAAATAAGTAAGAACCAATAAAAATCCAACAAAGACCAACAGACATTCTATATACATCCAATATACATGATAGAGTGCTGAAATTCCTTGCAAACTTGTAAAGAAACCTATTCAGCAGTGGCAATGCAATGTCCGGTTTAGGAGGCTTCCAGCATTTCGCATAACAAGAATCTAAAAACAGAGGCCTCGATTTGTAAGCAAGCGCTAACTATAGCAGTTGCTATCTCCAAAAAGTCAATCAAAACCTATACAATGTCATGCCACGTATGATGTCGTGTGTGTCGTGTTATTCAAGTTTTCAAGTTGACAAACTTGCAATAGAAACCATGAAACTTGAATCATTGTTTTGATCAAAATATCAATTATTATTGAAAGGCTTCATATAAATTAAAAAAGAATGCATTTTTCAGTTTCGAAATAATTGAACTTATACAATTCAAACTGAATAGAGTGTGAAAATTGCATGGATTGCATAATAGAGAGTACTTGTTAATATACAATTCACGCTTCCCTCAACTACAAAATCTGGCAAGGAATTAATAATATGTAAGAACCAATGGAAATCCAACAGACATCCAATATAAATCCTATAGACATCCAATATAAATCAAATACTCATTAATTAAACTTCATTCGGTCATTTCTACAAACACTTCATTTGCAAATTGCAAGAGATAATTTAGAATAAACATAATACATAAAATGGACAAAAAAAATACATGTAACTCAAAATGATTCCCTCACGTATATGCAACGAAAAACGAAATCATATTGCAAATGACAAAAGAAATAGAAAATAAACATAATAACATCCAAAATAGTTGAAACTTGAGATTTTAGAGTTTCGTTTTTCTTACCTCTATAGATTTCGATTTTCTCTGAGAATTATAGATTTTGAACTCCAGAGAATGAATTTCAAAATCAATGCCAGTGTTTAAAGTAGATGAAACCATTTTTGACAGATTATTTGAATGGTTTTTGCAGGAGTTTGGTTTTGGAATTTGATTTCCGCTGAAATCGCACAACAGGGAGAGAGGTGAGGAAGTGGAAGAAAATGCTGTTATTTCTTCTTCTTTTGAACGTATTTCTAGAAATATTTTCTCATGTTTTATTGTTTATGTTATTATTATTTTTTTTGGCTAATTTTTTTTCCTTTTTTTTGTTTATTTATGTAAAAGACCCATTTTATGGAAATACAAGTATTTGGGCCTAAGCGTTGGGTCATATCAACAATAATTATTGGAAAGCCCACAATCCAAATTTAGATTCTCTCTGGAAATTTATCACGAACAACTTTTTACCTGATATATACATCTCAGACATGGTCTTCTTCTCCTTGTCAAAGTACTTTTTCTTCCCTAACAAAGGCTTCTCTACTGCACTCCTCACATCAACCTCTTGTTCCTGCGATAGCCACAAAATATTTGTCGCCGTCACCACCGCTCCCAACGCCACCAAGAACCGCTGACTCGGCCGGTCACTACTGGCAGTTGTGGAAAAGAACATTGGTGCAAACTTTGTTGATTCATAACCGAACTATTGTAATTTAACAGAACTATTCCTTGATTTAAATTTTTGTTTTGATTATTAGTTAATTATTAATGATCTAATATGGTAATTAGTTAGAACTACTGGTTTAAGCACTTTATACTACCGTTGCACCGGTTATAAAGCGACTGTACCAATGAATTTGTTGGCATTAGCTCATAATATAAAGCGCTTATATTCGGTATGTACACTCGTACACCTGGTGTAATGGCTTTTAGACCAAATATGAAGGCTCTTTTTAATATTTTAAATGTTGTTGTGAAAATAAATGAAAAACAGGTGGTATAAAAACCTTATACCACTCTTATACAAGATACAAGGCTTCATGAGAAAGAGCTAAAAACGGGTAATAGGAATGTTTGAATTTTTGTTGTTTCCAAAATTTCTAATTTATTGTTATTTCAAAGATAATGATAAAGCGAATAAAATATTATAAAGGGTCGTATCGAAAAATTAACGATTTGTCATATATGATTATTTTAAATTGCAAATTCAAATTAAATATGATAGAGAAAATGTTGTGCTTAAAAAGCATAAAAGAAAAGTTGAAAGGATATAAAAAAAACTTGTTTTATGTACACACCTAATAAAAACTAAAAAATGGATATTTCCGTGTAGTTAACAATTTAATAGCATGTCACTCCCCTTAACAATGCAGCAACAATATAACATCGTTGTGACTAAAGAGACCTAAAACTATATAAAATTGGGTTACTTTGTTAAGATTCTCTAATCGATTCCCTTGATTTTGCTAGTCTAGTTTACTCTTTGTTTCATTGCTTTTGACATTCAATTACTTCGATTTCATCAGTAAAAATTCCAAGAAAAGGAGACTAGAAGAATAAAGGAACTAACTTGTACTTTGAGAAAACATTTTTTTGAATATTAAATTAAACTGAATTGAATATAAAGTATGTTATTATTATTATTTGCTATTTAAATAATTAATAATTATTACAAAGAAAAATTAAAATAATAGAAATAGCTATTTTGTAATGATGACTTGATAAGTGAAAAATATATCCTATACGTACAATAAAAATTGTATTTGCTTTAATTGATTTGGAGTTAAGACTTGGAAATTATAAAAAATATTTTGTTTTGTAGGCCTTAAGTGAATTAAGGAGATCATTGGGAAATTGTTGTTTTTGACCCATTTAAGTAAAATAATTTCGGTCCAAGTTTAGTCTAACTACCAAAAGCCCCTTATCTATTTTCTTAAGGAAAATTATCAGGATTGTTAATACCTTACTAAAATATTTATAAATTCACCATCAACTTAAACTATTCTTAAATATACTCTCCCTTCAATTCTATTTTCATATCATATCATCCTCTTGTTTCTCCCATTTTTCTTTTAATTTACTTTCTTATTTTTCCTTTATCTCTCAAACCGTTGATTTTTCGACATGCCGCTTTAGATTTTTTTGTTCATCTTATTTTTATCTTTCAAAATGATATCCATTGTGACATTTTCAAACTTTTTCAACTGGTAGACATCTGGTAAATGTCTAGTAGACATCCCGTAGATATCTAGTAGATATCTGATATATCTAAGTTTTGACAATTTTTTATGGAATCTTTATATTAGTTTGTGCTGTTGTTTCTTTGATTGTATCTAACGCTACTTTTGGATTTCAAATGTGAGATATTGCTTCATTTGATGCTTAAATTGAGAATTTTGATTTGCGGTACTTCATTTGGATTTTACAAGTTTAGCTCTAAATCTTATGTTATGAAGATTATGCTTTAATCCTTGATAATTTGAAGTAAATGAGTTGTAGAAAATCATACAATGTCAATGTATATTTGGGAATTTAGCAATTGTAGCCTTAGGCGATTGGACATCTACTGGACATCTACCAGACATTTATCAGACATCTACCAAATTTTGCTCTATTTGTTGCTCAAATTGAGAATTTTTATTTGTTGTTCTTCATTTGAATTTTGCAAGTTTAGCTCTAAATCTTTTGCTATGAAGTTTATGCCCTAATCCTTGATAATTTGAAGTAAACGACTTGCAGAAGATCATACAATATCAGCGTAAGCTTATTTGGGAATTTGGAACGGTAGCCTTAGGCAATTGGACATCTTCTGGACAACTACCAGATATCTATTAGACATCTACCGACCAGATATCTATCAAAAATCTACTCGACATCTATCAGACATCTACCAGATGTCTAACAGTGGAAAAAGTTTGAAATGCCACAGTGGATGTTGTTTCGAAGATAAAAAAGAGAAGAACAAAAAACTCTAAAGCAACATATCGAAAAAATGAACGGTTTGAGAGATAAATATAAAATAAAGCAAAAAAAATTTAAATAAAGGAAATAGTTGCATGTTTTGTGTGTAGGCTGTATGTTTGTAAATTGTTTCACTAGTTTGCAATTAAGTTAAGGAATGAGCTTTTTTTTTGTAAAAATTTATTCTTTTGCCCAATTAATTTTGAATTTCTAGCCATTTTCATAAGAAGCCTTTTCTTAATAACCTTCATACGCCCTCCATATCTTTCATACGCTCTTTATAACTTTCCTACGCTCTTGCCGAATTCTAGATTTGTATTACGTTTGTAACAGATATATAACGCTTTGCAATAGACCTGCAATAGATAGTTCAAATAACATATGAAACTCCTCTGTAGTGATCAAAATGGATTGGATATGCATTTTTGGGATTTCAAACATTCAAATTGGTTATATAGTACTCATATTCATGTTCGCATATCTTTTTTTTTTATCTTTAGTTAGAAAAAAGAAGTCATGTAACAGGTATACAATAGACTTGTAACAGATAAAAGACATAAAGACTTTGCCAAACAATTCATTAATGATTATATCTAGTATAATACTGTTACATGTATGTTATATGTTCATCAGAAATTTTGTATTATACATTTATTAGACTTGTAGAAATTGTATAGCAAATAGATAACATGTATATAGTAGGTTTGTACTAGATTTGTAGCAGATATGTCGTAGGTATGTACTAGATGTGTAACAGATATAAAGGAACACATCAACAATATTCTTATCTTATACAATGCTCTTATAAGTCTGTTATCTCATTATACACCCTCACTAGTGGAAAAAGGGCCTATGACATCACCTAATTAAACTCGATTTTAATAAAAAAAAACCATAGCTAATTAGGTAGAAAAAAGAGGTTTGGGCTAATTACACTATTTCGTACCAGGCTTTTTGTACAACCGACGCAAACTGACATGATCGGCATCGGTTTGGCACCGGTTAGTTGTGCAATCAACGCAACTTGGAAAGGCTGGTGTCGGTTCTCCTTTTAATTTAACCGATGACCACTTCACGCAATCTCATTGTGCGCTCTCTTCTTTTGCTCTCTCACGCTCATTAGCCCAAAATTTCACCCTCTTCATTTCTCTCTTCTCAATTCATTTGCAAAATTATTGCCAATCTACATTATCGGCTCCTCTTCATCATTTCTCTCTTCTCTGTTCATTTGTAAAGATTCACTACTTCTCATCGGCTCCTCTCCGCCATTTCTCTCCAGTTCAACTCCACATTCAGATTGTCCTTCTACTTTCTACATTTTGAATTTTAGGGTAATTAGTTTTCAATTCTAGTTTTTTACAGTTGCGTGTTAATTTTTAATTGAGCTCATCTAATCTCGTATTTTTCAGTTTCCACATAAATTTGAAGCTGATTCCAGGATAAACCTTTGGAGCTTTTGGCATATAATCTCTTATTTTTTGGTTTTCAAATAGATTTGAAGCTGATTTCAGGATAAATATTTGGATCTTTTGGCATCTAATCTTGTATTTTTTTGGTTTACAAACAGATTTGAAGCCAGTGAAACGATGAGAAAATCAGAAAAGATGAGAAAAGAAAAGAAGCCGATAGTGATGCAGATCGGCAAGGACAAGAAGGCAAAATCTGGCGATGATCTAAACTTTAATAAGATCGTGCTCTTGTCAAAAGAAATTGTCGAAATAATCAAAATAGATCCATGAGAACCAGATCAAAATTTAAGGTAACCTGAAACTTAATAATCAAGATATTGATTTTGTTGAGAAAAGGATTAATTCTAAGGCTGATTTTTTGGAGATATTTGTTGAGAAATTGATTTAGAGGTGTTGTGTTTGTTCATTTGAAGGCTTTTTGAGTTTATTTTCAAAAGTATGAAAGTTACAGGGACTAGAATATGACAATTGAAAAGGAGAAGATCTTATGGTATTGATCGGAGAGTCTTGATCAAGAGCAGTTATTTAGTTTTGAATGGTTAAAATGTTGTAGGTATCCAATTTTAATGTTTAGCACTGTTTTAGTTCTATTTTCTATCAGTTGCGTTATACTCTTTATTGAACCAAGCACAAGGTTAGGTTGACTCAGTTGGAGACTCAGTAGTGCTTAAATTTTGATCATACCAATTAAGTTAAGTTTGCATAAATTAAATCAATAATGATGTTAAAATAAATAGTATATGGTTATATGAGTAATTGGATTTGAGGGTAGAATTTCAAGTTTCCGCTAACCTAGCTATTTAGTTTTAACTCTAAGTTATTCTGGGCTGAGTATGTAGCTTAGTAGCTGGCTAAATACTATTCACTCAACGCTTAATATTTAGATTTTATTTCAGCTGTATATATTGCTTTATCATTTCGCTAAGTTACTTTCTGTCAGTCAATGGCGCTGACCTTTCCATTTAAGGAAAAATGGAATCTTTCTTTTCAGACTTACTTTTTGTAGACATTAATGAAAGAAAGACAAAAGAAATTAATGCCTTGACAAGACATCATCTTTATGAAGACAATGCCAAAGTTCTTCAAAGATCAAGCTTCAAAAAGAAATTGCCAAATTTGGAAGTGATGCAGATTTACCAACCTAGTATCTCGCAACTTTGCAAAGATGTCAGATTACTAGAGGGATGGGAAGAAAATACATACTAAGTCAGCGTAAGATCTCTCTAACGGAAGACTAGCATCAAACGACAAAGGATTCAAATTGAATCTCAAATTTCAATCTATCTCTAACGGATGGATTTCTATTTCAAAACGGTGTGATTCTATCTCCTACTGGATCAATTTTAAGAAGCAACAGGTGGATAGTTGAGTTGGCAATTTGCAGAAGATGCTAAGACAAGTTCAATGGCTACATTCTTGATTTCAAGTATAAAAGGAGCAAGAAGGCAAACGTTTGAACTTGGTGATTACACCTTGAATTTCTTAGAACTAAAACTATGAGCGGATGACCTTCTCCTGACCCCTAAGATCTCGAGAAAATAAGCGCGACAAAGTGAGCCGGGGGATTGATCCTCACTTTAGAGGGCGTGATGAAAAAAAAATACTAATAAAAAAAGATGTTCAAGTTGATACTTAGGTCCAATTTAAATGTTAAAAGATACGAGACCGGAATCCCATATTTTAAGACAGAGTCGCCACTCGATTTAGCTCTATCGAGAATTAGGGTACGATATTCCCACCGATTGGTTAGACTGTGCCTTGAAACAGCGATTCCGAGTTCGGATGATTTTACTTACTTTTCATTTATTAAATCAAACCATTTACATTTTAATAAAGGCGACTTTAGTTCATATGCGATTTAAACCCTCCTAATTAGAGTTTTCGGTTTAATATCCATACATCACACAATGCGACATGCAGAAAGTAATAAATAAAGCAGATCAATTAATTATTATATGGCTTTACAAATACCTATACATTTTTCTAATGCGGGGAAAATAAAAGAACGGATAAATAAAGCGAATAAAGAGAGACTGAAATCGGATCTCAATCGGGCTTACCAACCCCAAAACCGCTCTAAAAATAGCAAATCACGAATGAACAATCAAAAATAATGCATAAACAAATATGAGGAAGAAATTTAAATCAAAAAGAGGAGAAAATTGGGAATTTTCGGGATTACAAAGGCGTTATGAAGGCATTAAATAGATATCTAAGCAACCTAATAATTAATTAAATAAACTAAATACCGTAAAATTAACTAACATATTTACAGAAAATTGTTTTGGATTTTTATTTAGAATAAAAAGATTTATTTAGCATTTATTTGGTGAAAAAGCCAATTTTAAGCCATTAAAATGGACATTTAACCAATTAAATAATTAATAAAGTAATTTTCAGCAGATTAAAATTCATTTTAATTAATTCTAGATTATTTGTGATTTTTTTGGAAATTTTTTGGGTGAAAATCGGGGTAAAAAATGCAAGAAAACTAAAAAATAAGGCTAAAAACACAAAATAGGGACCTTTTGGCATTTTTGCCGGCCCAACTGGTGGGATGGACATCTGAACCACTGCCATGGCAGCTCAACCGCTGCCATTCCAGCGGTAAATGCATTGCCAGAGCGGTTGGATGCTTGCCGGAGCGGTGGGACTGGAAAAATGTCAAACGGATGAAAATCGGTATTTTTACACCCGAAAACTCAAGATTATCGAGATTTTAAGTCGATTCCCACAATATTTTAGTAGATCTGGACTTAAAATGATGAAATAACTTTGATTTTTGACTTTGGGACAAAAAAGAACCCAAAAACACTAGGAAAGATGTTTGCAAAAATATCGAAAGAAAAGGGGATAACCACCCCAAAAACAACCAAGACAGCAGCATAACAGTATAATAAATTAAATTAAATAGATTGGACCTTAGTTTTGTTACCGTTAGGCCATGAATCCACGTTTTGAGACTCGAACCGTGCGTTTGGCAAGCTTTGTGGCGAATTTGTGTCGAAAATCCGATTAAACAGTGACGAGATTAGCGATGAACTTAGTGACGGATTTTAGTGATTTTTGAGAGAAAAAGTCTCTAAATCCTATGTAAGTTCATTTTAACCTACGATTTCTACTTGATTTTATTGTTTAGCCTAAAAGATCAAGCTTAATAATGCTTAAGAATCTGAATTAATCAGATTTTCATGGCTTTATGAAGCTTTCTCTCTCTAAAATGCTAAGAACCCTAAAATGTTATTTCAAACTTAAATTTAGCAAAAAGTCCTCCATTAGGTGATTTAATGGGTTTATATAGGCTATTCTCACTTAAAATAACTCAATTAGTCCTAGGAAATGTTAAATTCCCCGAAAAAAGTTGAGTTTATCTGATATAGAAAGAGAAAAATTAACTAAGTTGACGAATCCGGAGACCCGTGCAGCAGTTGAATCTGAGCCACTGCCACGGGGTGCGCCAACTGCTACAGGTGGCACACCAACCGCTTCCATGGCACGTCAACCACTGCCATGGCGCATCAACCGTTGTAGGTGACACGTCAACCGCTGCTACGGCAACGGTTGACACACCACCGATGTGGTTGACCACATGGCCACATTGTGGCCATGAGCGTCGAACTGCGCAAGGGTGCAGTGAATCGCATGATAGGGGTGGCTCACCGCACCGCCGGTGAGGCACACCGCCAGGCGGCGGCTCCTGCGAGGAGGGGAAACCAAGCATATCTTTTGTATATTAGGGATTTAAACTTCGAAAATTCATTACTTTCACTACAGTTATTCGATTTAAGTGATTCTTGACATTCCGGAAACTTCAAAGAGTCTAGAATCTAGGAAAAAATGGGACTAGCTAAAAATGATCGAGTTTAAGAGAAAATCTTGAAACAAATTACTGCGCGTGAGAGAAACATAATGGTTAATATTTGAACGCATTTTAATGATTTTTAAGCATGGTTAAAGGTCACAAATCATCAAAAAGGTACTTGCCAAACACAATTCAACTCTGAAAGAATAGAAAAACTGGACCATAAAGAGGTTAGAGCAACAATTCATCATCGTTCCATGGGACATCGAAAAGCCCGTGTTCACAGGCTTCCCCTCGTGAGATTACCACTTGGTGTGCCAAGTACGATCTAATGAAAGAGATAGGGATAGAAGGTTATACCTGAGTCATAGATTCTTGAACCGGTTGTCTACTGGGGCTGCCATCAATAGACCTATCAAGAACAAGGGTGACATAGAGATTTTGAATCAGTATCATCTTTGACTTCCCCTTGGATCTGAGGTAGACTACTGGTTGACTTATGTCACCATAACATAAGTGAGGATTAGACGACAAGTCAAATAGCATTACACTACTCCATTATAGAAACTCTGATATAGAATGTTGGTTGCCTTATGTCACTATAACATAATTGAGGATTAAACGCCTAGTCGAATGTTATTACGCCGGTCCACTACAGACACTCTGATATAAACTACTGGTTGTAGAAACTTGGGTTATGAACTCTTGAATCGGTTGTTTAACGAGATTACCATCAATAGACCCACCAAGAACAAAATTCGAGATTTGTCGGTCATATTTTGAAATCTTGCATTGGTTGTCCATCAAGGTTGCCGTATGGTGCATCTGCCAAGAAAATTTTGAGATATTAGGAAGCATTGTGAGCTTTTTGTTTTTATTACTTAACTGATTTTGTCGAGACAAAAATTTTTGCCCCTTTAATTAGTAATAAAAATGAGGTGATAATAAATTGACTTTAGAAATATCTGGGAGTCCGAAAAAAATTCGATGTTCGGTTGATTTTGCCCTATTTGACTGACAGACAGCTTGCGATTCTTGTGGGTTGATAGTTTTGCACGGTGGACCATGGCTTGCGATTTATGACAGGATAGATGGATCAGCTTATTGATCCTCAGCTTATGTTTTGAGGTTCACCAAGAGCGGGCTTAGGCCTTAAGGTTTTTCAAGCGTGGGCTTGGGCTTTTGAGGTTTGCCAACCACGGGATTGGGCTTTTGAGGTTTGTCAAGTGCGGGATTGGGCTTTTGAGGTTTGGTAAGCAAGGGCTTGGGCTTTTGAGGTTTGCCAAGCCCGAGCTTGGGCTTTTAAGGTTTGCCAAGCGCGGGCTTGGAATTTTGAGGTTTGCCAAGCTCGGGCTTGGGCTTTTGAGGTTTTCCAAGTGAGCCTTGGATGAGTAAATTGCATCGAGATGCCCTTGGATGATCGAGAAGGGTGCATCAAGGTGCCCCTGGAGGATTGGAAGGTTGCATCGAGGTGTCCCTAGAGAATCGGGATCCGAATTCTGAATTCTCTTATCGGATGACCACCAGGATTGCTGCATGGTGTACTTGCCAAGAAAATTTTTGAGATATCAATAATTGGCATGAGTTGCATTTTAATTGCTTAATTGATTTTGTGGAAACAAAAATATTTTTGCCCCTTCAATTAAGTAATTAAAATAGACGAATGAAAAAAATGATGAGATTTTTGAGAGTCCGAAGAACCGCCAAGGTTGACCGATAGCTCGAGGAGACTTTCTTGTGCTTCATTCCTTGTAGAATTAAACATAGAATAATGGATAAAATATTTATCAATATTATGAATGGATGCATGAATGCATGAGATGCTTAGACTGATCATCTTTAGGGTGACTGATCGCTTGATTGATAGACTTGCTTGAAGAGAGAATATACAGAACTGCACAAATGAGGTGGGTATGCCCCATGGTGGAGAGTTAGGGAAATTGCATATATCAAGTGGGAATGCCTATGGTGGGGAATTAGGGGAATTACGACGTACACGCTAGGTTGTGTAGCCGAAAATTGAGGTTGAGTATGGTTGCACCCTGTTGCTTATTGACAAAAGAAATGAATCAGCTGTGTAGTAATCATTGGACTGAGTATATCGAAGACAAGGGGAGAATGAAGCAAAGTTTGAGATTCCAAATAATGGATAGCTAGACGCTATCACTACCAATGAATTCTACAAAGGATGGCTCTGGAGGATTCGGACCTTACGGACTTAAGATGCTCGATCGCGGCCAAGATTGGAGGAGATACATGCAGAGGACGGATTTGATCCCTTCGTGTCCATCAAATTATAGGGGATATCTAAGAACTGTGATAATGCTGACAATAATGCGGGTATCTTGATGTGATAAGTGGCAGTCATTTACCTTCATTTCTACTTGTCTTAATTTTTGGATAGACCCAAACATTGTGATAAGGAGAGAAACTATAAAGGTTCATGGCTAGAAGGGATTGGATATTGTGAAGGGTCAATGTTGTATCGAGGGTGGGAATTTTGGGAATGGGTGGGCAAAGAAAAGGTAAGCTTTAATTCTGTCGAAGATGACCTGGTGATGCTCCTTCCCTACAATATGTCGTCGTTTCTTCGGTAGCTTGAAAATAGGTTTGCAACAGTCATGAGGCCGACGATGAACCGATTGACATATTGGATCTATCCAAGGGAGGATTGAGCTTCTTTTTCTATTCTCGGTGTGGGAATGCGATGCTCGGTTTTATAGGTGAAGAACCCTAGGTGTGACTAGGTATGCCCAGGAGAAAGTGTTATCACGATCTCTAACCACTTGTTATCTCTCTTTTTCTTTTAGTGGTTAGGTCATTAAAAATGGTTACCATTTTATGTTATCACATGTACTCAAATTTATTTCAATTAAAGAAACGTCATGAATACTGAACACATTATGCTTATGATAAAATGAATGCATGGACCCAACGGGTGAAACATCAAATAAATAAGCAAAAGCAAAGTCTTCATTGAAATAAAGTGCCTTAAAGGCAGAATTGTTCACATCAAAATAGTAGCAAAACAAAGAAAGTTACGTAAATAGATAGTCATCCTCCACAGGTGGAGGGTCTCGAGTTGCGGTGTTGGTAGATTAAGCATCCTCGGTAGCTTTTAGTGGTGCGTGTCCAGGTCGAGACCCAGAACTTTCATTTGTTCGATTGATATCTTATCTCCTTTCTTCGCTAGAGACCTCACGAGAATCTTGTCAGTTTTGGTGATAGAATTGGCTTCTATAATGGTGTTGGCTCAACTTGAGAAGACCATGGTCAACACAATTTCTTAAGGGAGACCGGAATTGATCGCACCTAACTTATCGCTTGAGCTCGGTGATGGCTTCTCCTCAATACTTGCTTTCCTAGCCGGCCAATCCTTTTTCTCTTCTCTTACCAAGGGCCAAATGGCTCTGTCCAAAGGTTTGCATTGATCTATTTTGTGCCCTACCTGAACATGATAGCAACAAAAATTCCCTTTTTCCTCGAGCATATGAGAACGATACTCACGTAGAGAGTTAAGCTTGCCCTTCTTTTATAACTTAGTAAAAATGACACTAAGAGGGAGCTCCCATGGAGAGACGAAAGCTTTCTGAGCAGGTGTTTGAACTGGTGCAGCTTGAACTACAGAGACATTCTCCTAAGCGATGGCTTAAACTGTGGGTACCTTTTCCTTGGTCGGGACAGGAGCAACTTTAAAAATTTTAGAATTGTTGTTCTTATTAAACAAGGATTTTCTACCACTTGGCTTGTTAGCTTTCTCTTTCTCTTTATGTTGCTCTATTTTCTCAGCTTTCTTAAAGACTTCTGTGTACAACTCGTAAGAATCAATTTCCATCTCTTTACAGATAATCGAGAGAGCTCCGTTGAGAAACTTCGCGATCATCTCCTTCAAATTGAGCTTCTATTTCAAAAGGACTTGAGTGGCCATCCATCTATTGAAGTAGGACTTAAAAGTCTAGTCTAGATTTTTCTTAATGGCCTTGAGATACTGGATAGTGGTTTCCATGGTCAAGTTGAAACCATAGTGACCAATCAAGGCTTTAGAAAAGGAGCTTCCAATCTAGGATTGTTGACTCGGGGAGGGTATTATACCATTCAAGCACCGACCAATTACAGAGTACACAAAAACAACTTAGTGAGAACTTTATCCTTGATCTTCTAAACATGAATAATTCGCTTGTATATCACAATGTAGGATTTAGGAGGTCCCTCACTAGAATAGGCTTCCATTCTAGGCATCGAAAAGTTCTTTAGGACCCAATCTTCGTCCCTCTCTTCCTCTTTTTCTTCATTCTTGGCTAGTAGTTGCTTCAAAAGTGCTGCCACTTTCGGTGTCACGCCTAAAGACTGCGTGACCTGGTCGATTGGTGTCACACCCGGAGGATGTGTAACCTGGTCTCTGTACACGGAGGTGGCCCAAAATTGAAAAGGGGGAGAAGGAGCTGTAATCTCGATTTGAGGATGTGCAAAAGGGTTTTCAGGGTAAGTAGTCCCATGCGGGGTAACCATAAAATTAAGAGGAGACGGTGCAAAGGATATTGGCAGTGTCGGAGGGAGGGCAAAATTGCTAGAGAGAATAGCCATTTACAGAGTAAAGCTGAGAAAGCAAGGAAGATGAAAGTCTGAGCGATAGGCCTCGAGAGCGGAGGAGGAGTAAAAGCGAATGCTGGCGGGGGAAAAGACGGAGGAGGCTAAACTGATGTTTGACCAAACTAAAACTGACTCGATCAGACAGGCAGGAGTGATGGAGCCGAAAACTAATGCTAAATGGGCGGAGCCTGACTAGATCCATTCTAAGCAGCTTCTAATGGTCCCTAAGCTTGAAACACAAGCCCTTATGGTCTATGAGTATCCCTCTCTTCTCTTAGAGCTGATCGAACTTGCTCTTGGATGGAAATATAGAATAGATCAGACTATAAAAACATGGCATACCGTCGACTATCTCGGCACCTAACTACTGCTGATTCTGATTGATCGGAGGAGTAACAAGAGAAAGAGGAGGAGGACTACCCTCAGACTGAATCCCACTGACTGAAGGTGAATTAGACACAGCAGGCAAAGCAGATTCTAGAGTTGAAACTAAAATCACTGACCAGTGAACCAAATGATGATCAAGTCAAAGCCAAAGAGGACTATGATAGCGCAGACGTCTTAACCTAACTCTGAAATTGGAAGATGATCAGCCCGAATCGAACCATGGATTATATGAATGATTGTATAACTATTCAAGTGATGAATGTCGTATATACAAGGGTGGTTTAGAGAGGTAGAGAGCAGAAAAGCTTATGATGCCAAGCTTAACCCCAAAATACATGAGGCGTGTGAATCCCTCGCTATGCCTAGAAAACTAGATACGATACCTCAAGACTAAAATGATCTCAGGCATTTTGTTAAATTCCCCCTTCAAGTAAGGGGAGAGTAGAGGTAAGTGAAAGAACAAAATAAAAGTCGGCTACATGTGGCCTATGCATGAGGTGTGTATGCATGAGCATAACACAAATAGATTGCGATAGGCAAACTTCTTCCAACCTTATAAATCCTACACAATGTCATTAAAAAATCGGGGGCTAACTCAAACACCAATGAATGACAATTGAGTATGCAACCTAATTCTAAAACATGCGTGTTTTGGTGATTTCCAAAGGGGAAGTTGCTATAGCTTTATCTAATATGATATATGGTCTCAAGCTGCTGGTATTGTAGAATAATACTGTAGAAGGGTCTCGTTTACCTTGATTCCGCGTACCTCAACCACTCCTCAAATGAGTGCTATCGCGGGAATTACGCATTGGTTGAAACGAGTGATCCACCCACAAATGGCGGACATGAGGTATACAAGTGAGCTTCACGGGGTGAGAAAGTGGCTCCTTAACCTAGTATCTAACTGCGCGATGGATTCAAAAGGTATAAGAAATAAAGCTTTGATTTAAAAACGAGTTCAGCACATCATAAAAATCCTTTAACCAATTTTCAAAAATGAGATCGATTTTTCAAATTTTAAGTTAAGAGAAAATCCCCAGCGGAGTCGCCACTGTGAGCGGACGACCTTCTCCCGATGCTTAAGGGTGCGGGAAAATAAGCGCGGTGAAGCAAGCCGAGGGATTGATCCTCAATTAGAGGGCATGATGAAAAAAAAGACTGATAAAAAAGATGTACGAGACTGGAATCTCGTATTTTAAGATAGAGTTGCCACCCGGTTTAGCTCTACCAGGAATTTAGGTATGATATTCCCACCGTGTGGTTAGACCGTACCTTAAAACAGAGATTCCAAGTTCGGATGATGTTGCTTACTTTTCATTTTTTAAATCAAACAATTTACATTTTAATAAAGGTGACTCTAGTTCTTATGCGATTTAAACCCTCCTAATTAGAGTTTTCGGTTATAAGATTCATACATCACACAACACGACATGCATAAAGCAGTAAATAAAGCAGATTAATCAATTATTATATGGCTTTACAAATACCTATAAATTTTTCTAATGCGGGGAAAATAAAAGAACGGATAAATAAAGCGAATAAAGAGAGACTGAAATCGGATCTTAATCGGGCTTACCAACCCCAAAACAGCTCTAAAAATAGCAAATCACGAATGAACAATAAAAAATAATGCATAAACAAATATGAGGAAGAAATTTAAATCTAAAAGAGGAGAAAACCATTTTTTGGGAATTTTCGGGATTACAAAGGCGTTATGAAGGCATTAAATAGATATCTAAGCAACCTAATAATTAATTAAATAAACTAAATACCGTAAAATTAACTAACATATTTACAGAAAATTTTTTTGGATTTTTATTTAGAATAAAAAGATTTATTTAGCATTTATTTGGCGAAAAAGCCAATTTTAAGCCATTAAATTGACATTTAACCAATTAAATAATTAGTAAAATAATTTTCAGCAGATTAAAAATCATTCTAATTAATTCCAGATTATTTTAATTTTTTTGGAAATTTTTCGGGCGAAAATCGGGGTAAAAATGCAAGAAAATGATAAAACAGGACCACAAACACAAAACGTGGACCTTTTGGCATTTTGCCAATCCAACTGCCGGGATGGGCATTTGACCCATTTTCATCGCAGCTCAAACCAAAAAAATGCCAAACGGACGAAAATCTATATTTTTACATCCAAAAACTCAAGATTACCGAGATTTTAAGCCGATTCCCACGATATTTCAGTAGATTTGGACTTAAAATTAAGAAATAACTTTAATTTTTCTACTTTCAGACAAAAATGAACCCAAAAACACCGAGAAAGATGTTTACAAAAATACTGAAGGAAAAGGGGATAACCACCCCCAAAACAACCAAGATAGCAGCAAAACTGTGTAATAAATTAAATTAAATAGATTGGAACTCAGTTTTGTTACCTCTAGGCCATGAATCCACGTTTTGAGACTCGAATCGGGCATTTAGCAAGCTTTGATATGAATTTGTGACGAAAATCTGACGAAACAGTGACGAGATTAGCAACAAACTCAGTGACGGATTTTTGTGATTTTTGTGAAAAAAAGTCCCTAAATCCTATTTAAGTTCGTTTTAACCTATGATTTCTGCTTGATTTTTTGTTTAAACTAAAAGATCAAGCCTAATATTGCTTAGGAATCCGAATTAATCAGATTTTCATGGATTTATGAAGCTCTCTCTCTAAAATGCTAAGAACCCAAATATGTGATTTCAATCTCTATTTGGCAATAAGTCCTCAAAATAACTCAATCAGTCCTTAGAAATGTTAAATTTCCTCCAAAAAATCGAGTTTATCCAATTTAGAAAGAGAAAAATGAACTGAGGCGACGAACCTGATGGCCCGTGCAGCGGTTGAATCTCAACAGCTGCCACGGGCGGGCCATCTGCTATAGGTGGCTCGCCAACCGCTGCCATGGCCCTTCAGCCACTGCCATACGTGTCAACCACTACAGGTGGCGCATCAACTGCTGCTATGGCAGCGGTTGACGTACCAGAGGTGCGGTTGACCACGTGGCCACATTGTGGCCACGCCCGTCGAACTGCTCCATGGGGCACGGTTCACCGCACCACCCGGGAGGCTAGCCTCGCCACCGGTGCGACACACCGCCCGGTAGTGGCTTCGGTAAGGAGGGGAAACCAAGCATATCTTTTGTATATTAGGGATTTAAACTTCGAAAATGAATAACTTTCACTGCGGTTATCCGATTTAATCGATTCTTGACATTTCAGGAACCTTAAAGAGTCTAAAAAATAGGAATAAATGTCGGACTCACTAAAAATGATCGAGTTTAAAAGAAAATCGCAAAAAAAATACTATGCATGAGAGAAAGATAACGGTTAATATTTAAATGCATTTTAATGATTTTTAAGTGCGGTCAAAGGTCACAAAACATCAAAAAGGTACTTGCCAAACGCGATTCGAAGCCGAAAGAATAGAACAGCTGGCCCATAAAGAGGTTAGATCAACTAGTCATTATCATTTCACGGGACACCGAAAAGCTCGTGCTCATAAAAACTCCGTCAATTTACAAGTTTTAAATAAAGTTCAATTGAGAAAACAACTACTCGGCGAGAATCTAGTTTGAAACAAGAGAGATTAGAATAGATCAATAGAATTGTAACATCTGATTATTTGTAACTAGATGAACATTTTTATAAGTTGAATCTAGCTCTTGTTTAGACACTGTTGAGTTGCTGGTAGAAGAGGTTATTCTACTCAGTGGGTGAGCGATTGTAGTTTGGAGTGTACTTTCTATAACCGGGAATTTCTGAGAAAGGCTTCTCCGCCTAGGGTAAAGGAATTGATATTAATAGATTAAAGCCAAGACACTCTCTTGGGACTGGATGTAAGCATAGGCTTCCGAACCAATATAAAATTTATGTGTTCTTTACTTTGAAGTTTTTCCAGTTTTTACTAATCCCGCTGACCTACTCGGTGCAGTTTAATTAATTGTGAAAAAGTGACCTGATTTATTTGAGCGAGTCATTCACCCCCCCTCTGACTCACTGAGTGTATGCATAGTGACCAACAAGTGGTATCAAAGCAGGTTCTCATTTTAAAGATTTCATAATCTTGAGATAAAGACCATGGCATACAAAGGAGGAGAATCTGGTGGAAAGGACCAAGCCTACATTCTACCTGAAGGCATGTCAGTCACAGGCATCCCATGTTCAAGTGTTTTTAATGTGGTGAGAAAAGGCATATCCAGTCTAGCTATCCTAAAGCTAAGAAGGACAAGCTCAAGAAGAAAAGGGATAAGAAGGCTCTTACTGCTACCTAGAGTGACTCTGAACAAGAGTCATCATCCTCTGATGAAGAGGCACAAGATTATGCAAATATGTGTCTTATGGCAAAGGATGATCAACCCAACTTAGAGTTAGCTGACCAACCATCCACTTTCGCTACCAATTAATTAGCTGACTAGAGCAGAGACAAAGGAAAGAGAGCTGAGGTAAATTCTAAACCCCCTTTGTCTTTAGATGAACTTGCTGCAGTACTTAATAGTGTTATTAACATGACTAACAAGTCAACCAAATACATTAAATTACTCTAGAGGAGGTATGATGATCTAGAAGATGTCAATTCTTCTACCTCGCCTAACATCTTATACCTTATGGAAAAAACTGAGTACCATGATGGATATAACAGCAAGCTCACTAAGGAAATGGATGAGTTAGATGCTGAATTAACAGCTTTAAAAAAGGTGCAGGTCCCTCCTCAACTAAGCAGGAATACTCAGAGTAACCACACTTACCACTTTGAGAAGGTTTCTCAAAAGAGTAAGGTGAGCATGCCCGATCCTAAGGCCGTATGTATTGTTTATGGAAAGTCAAGACATGCCACAATCATGTGTAGACACAAAATTGGTTACTATGATGAGTATGACTAGTCAAGGATAACCACCACTAACAAGGGAGGACCCAGCCAGTAAAAGGCATGGGTACCTAAGAAAACTTAATAGTTTTACAGGTGAGCCTGAGATCCAATAATGATAGAAGAATATGGTATTTGGATATGTTGGGAACTGACAGTCACTTTGAACATGCATAACAGGCATGACAAAAATTCAAAATTTTGTCTCTTATCCCTAGGAACTCCTATCAGTTGCATATAAATTAATTAAAGGCTTAACTAAATTAATTCTCTACCTAGGTTAATATGCATAGGTTAGGCATACCATAATTCTAAATCATATCAGAGCATAAATATTTTATAATAAGCATGTTATAACTCTAAGCTATAACCTAGGCATAAAATAAACTAAGCATGATAATTATTATGTCTAAAAACGCTAAAAGAAAAAGGCCTAATAATTAGACCTAATAATTAAAAGAGAAAGAAAGGAAACTTACCAGTTGAAGCTTGCTTTTGAAGAACCTCCTTACACAAGTCTCCAAGTGTAGGATAGCCTCTATGAGTATCCACATGAACCGCGCCAACCGAAACCTCCCAATGAGGAAGAACTGTAAAGCCTTGAGTAGCTACTAGACCACTCCAAAAGCCCACCAAAAAATATAAACTGGAGGTCCCCAGATTAAAATATAATTTAGGGTCCTCAAACTATGATCCACAAGGATCAAAAAGTTCTTCTATGTTGGCTCGGGAATCCTCACTGAAGACTCTCATAAAATGCCACAAAGATTTGAACTTGATGTGTTGAGAAGAGGAGGAGAAAGCCCCATTTTGTAGGAGGAGATCAAAAACGATCTCCATTTAGCATTGTGGGATAAGGAAAATCCCTTTTAATATATATTTCTTTTAATTCTTCTTTCTTATAATTTATTCGTGACCCTAATAAAATTAGTTACCAGTTAAAATAAATTCCTGGCTTAACCAAAAAATGATCTAATCATTTTAATCAACATTTTAATTTATTTCATGACCCTAATAAAATTAGTTACCGATCAAAATAAATTCATGGTCTAACCAAATAATAATCCAATTATCATTATGTTATACTCTCGTAATAGAATAAATCTATTAATTCTTTACTCAGTCCGATGAAAGACCAATGTGTGTGGCTTATAGGATTCCAAAGTATTGAGCTGTTAAGGCTTGACCAATCCTTGTTCTATAGCAACTATTGGCTCGAGGTTCTAGACCGTGAATGGAACTCGATTACCTTAAATGACTATTGTATGCCTCTAGTAAGGGTCCACTATTCCCCATTATTCAAAATGTCATTTGTGCTTATTACTTAATCCCGGTTAATGCAATAGTTGCCCAATACGATGAACTCCTTCCATTCTTTAATATTAGTACCATCTAGTTTGTAGGGCTCGGTTAAAATGTTAACCTACTAATAGCGAGGTTACTCCAAGCTATCCCAGCTATTTACTCATTACCGAAGTATATTGCTTTTACCATAATGTGTCTAACTAGAAACTATTTTTATCAAAAATATACTCCGATCAGAGGTTTATAGCAATCATCACTTCAACAAGTGGCCATATACAACTTCTTAATATATCCGGAGCGATGGATTCTTTTCGACTACATAGCTTACCAGCGTGTTGGCATCACTATACCCGTAATCACCTATGATACCCTAAATTAATGAGTGCATAGGAATGATCCAAAGTATAACGATAGTACCACAGAAGGTAACTAGTATCTCAAGTATGAGGATATTCGCAAAGCTACTGCATAAAGATAAACACTAAGACTTTGATATATATACCAATTGTTTATCTTATTGCGATCTCCAATATTTCCACCAGATATATCCATGTGTCAATCTTAAGGCACCACCTTCAGCTATAGGAGATTAACTACTTGGACCCATTCCAAGAAAGTTGACCATATGCTAGTCTTAGTACTTCATAAATATCCTTTGTTGATGAAACTATAACAAGGGATAGTTTAGACATAATCATAATTGCATATGAAGCAGATCTCTGTAAGCATAGTCCAACTATGATATCTCACTTCATGCTATGATATATGTCAAGGACTTTTGTATAAAGATATCAATGAATGTATTTTAACCAGTCACAATATATATGGACACATTGATATAAACAAAAGATTAAATGCCTTTATTGATAAAATGAATTATTCGAACCATTACATTGTTGGGAACTAAGAGGCACATTGAACATGCATAACAGGCATTGCGGAAATTCAAAATTTTGTCCTTGTTCCCAATAACTCCTGTTAGTTGCATTTGAATTAAATAAATCCATAACTAAACAATTCTCTACATAGGTTCACATGCATAGGCTAGGCATACCATAATTCTAAATTATATCCTACCATAAATATTTTATACTAAGCATGTTATAACTCTAAGCTATAACCTAAGCATGTTATAACTCTAAGCTATAAACTAACCATAAAATATACTAAGCATGCAAAATAACCTAAGCATAATTATTAAGTCTAAAATGCTTAAAGAAAAATACCTAATCATTAAAAGAGAAAGAAAGAAAACTTACCAGTTGAAGCGTGCTTTAGCAGAAACTCCTTGCACAAGCCTCTAAGCGTAGGATAGCCTCTATGAGTACCCACATGAACCCCACCAACCAAAACCTCCCCGAGAGGAAGAACTAAGGAGCCTTGAGTAGTTGCTAGACCACTCCAAAAGTCCCACCCAAAAATATAAACTAGACGTGCTCGAATAAAATCAAGCTCCTCAAAATAACGTATTCAAGTTGACCTTTATCCTAGGATTTATTCTTGAACTTGGTGCACTTTGAAATGGGAGAAGGAGGTGCCTATTTATAGGCTTGGAGGAGCAAAATTGGTCCCCCTTTTTTGATATGGGATGCATGAATTGCACATCCCACAAGCGGGTTTGAGTCGTGGGGCTCGTAGCCCCTTAGGTTAGCCAGCGTTCACAGCGTTCTCCGCATGTTGTGCAACTCGCAAGTTGAGCTTGCGAGATTTCTTGGAAGTCGTGCTTGCAAGGAATCCCTCATTGGGCTTAGCCCAGCGCTGCCAAGGCAGTGTTGGTGAGCCCCAGCCTTGCGGGCTCTCACAAGTGCCGCATTGCGGCACTTTTGAGCATGTGGTGCGGGATTCAGCACATCGAATGTGTCGCGAATCCCGCAGCCCATTTTATAGTCCAAAAAATGTCTAACATTTTTACTAGGTCTAACCCATTCAAAAAATTCCCTTTTAATCCCTTCTTTAAGTAATTAATTTATTTTATGACCCTAATAAATTAGTTATCGAACAAAAAAAAATTCCTTGGTTTATCCAAAACGATCGAATGATTTTTAACCAATTAAATAATAATCCAATTATCATTATGTTATATTTTGGTAATAGAATAAATCTATTAATTCTTTTACTCAGTCTGATGAAGGTCCAATGTGTGTGACCTTATAGGATCTCGAAGTACTGAGCTGTTAAGGCTTAACCAACCCTTGTTCCAATGGAACCATTGGCTTGAGGTTCTAGTCCGTGAATAGAACTCGATTACCTTAAATGACTGTAGTATGCCTCAAGCAAGGGTTTACCATCCCCTATCACTCAGAACATCATTTGTGCTTATGACTTAATCCCAGTTAATGCAATAGTTGTCCAGTGCGATGAACTCCTTCCATTCTTTAATATCAGTACCATCTAGTTTATAGGGTTCGGTTAAAGTGTTAACCCACCAATAGCAAGGTTGCTCCAAGCTATCCCAATTTTTAAGTTGTTACCGAAGTATATTGCCTTTTACCATAGTGTATTTGACTAGAAATTATTTCTATCAAATACATACTCTGATAAGAGGTTTATAGCAATCATCACTTCAACAAGCAGCCAGATACAACTCCTTAATATATCCGAAGCAATGGATTCTTTGTGACTACATAGCTTACCAACGTCGTGTCATCACTATACCCGTAGCCACCCGTGACACCCTAAATTAATGAGTGTATAGGAATGACCCAAAGTATAGTGATGGTACCACACAAAATAACTAGCATCTCAAGTATGAGGATATTCACAAAGCTTATTGCATGAAGATAAACACTAACACATTAATATATACACCAAGTGTTTACCTTACTGCGGTCTCCAAGATATCTCCCAGATATATCCATGTGTCAAACTTAAAGCACCACCTTCAGTCCTTAGGAGATTAACTGCTTGGACCCTTTCCAAGAAAGTTGACCACATGCTAGTCTTTCCGCTTCATCAATATCCTTTCTTGATGAAACTACGACTAGGGATAATTTAGACATAATCATAATTGCACATGAAGCAGGTCTCACTAAATATAGTACAACTATAATTTCTCTGACTTCATGCTATAATACGTCAAGGACTTTTGTATACATACATCAATGAATATATTTTAACCAGCCATAATATATTTAGAAGCACATCGATATAAACAAAAGATTAAACGCCTTTATTAATTAAACAAATTATTTGTACAATTACATAATTAAGATACATCGCCCTAATTCCCTTAAGGGCATACATCATATCTAACAAACTCCCACTTGCACTAAGGCCAATTAGTCATATGTCTTAATCCATATGCTTTCACATACTGGTCATGTTTGACTTGCGTCAATGGATTCGTCAGACTATCCGCGAGGTTCCGATAAGTGGGGACATATTCTAATCTTATCATCTTAGTATCAACAATCTCCTTCATTATATGATACTTTTTAGATACATGACTATTTTTCTGGTGAGACCATGGTTCTTTTGCCTGAGCTATAGCACCATTGTTATCATAATACAAAGTAATTAGATCAGTAATCTCAGACACCACACCGAGAGCACCAATAAATCCCTTGAACCAGATAGCTTCTTTTGCTGCTTCACAAGCAGCAATGTATTCAGATTCCGTGGTTGAATCAATAGTAGTTTCTTTCTTGGAACTCTTCCAACATACTGCCCCTTCATTTAATACATACACAAAACTTGACTGAGACGTGAAGTCATCCTTGTCAGATTGAAAAATTGCATTAGTGTAACCTCTAATTATGAGGTCCCTATATCCATATATCAAGAACTCATCTTTCGTCCTTCTCAAGTACTTAAGAATTGCCTTGACGGCCATCCAGTGCTTTTCACCTGGATCTGATTGATATCTACTCATAAAGCTAAAAGCTTGAGAGACATCCGATATAGTAAATATCATAGCATACATGAAGGATCCTATTACGGATGCATAGAGTATATCCTTCATGCCCATTCTCTCTTGAGCTGTCTTCGGACACTCAGCCTTAGATAGGTTAATCTCCTTTGTCATTGGGAGATAAATGATGGGTGTCAAAACCGCTAAAAAGGAAACCTGCACAAAATAAACTGGTAGTTAGTAGTGAGCGAGGGTCGAATCCATAAGGAATGATATTTGACAACATTATTCTTAGAAGATAACACAAAGTGTGACCTAGAAGTACTCTCAATGGGAATTTTTAGATTAAAACTAAATAAAGTAGTAATTAAACAATGATAAATAATGACTCAACAAAAGTAGAACAAGGATGAATATTATGGTGATCATGGGACGAGGAATTAATTGAACCAGGATCTAAATTTAGTTATAATAGCACTTATGCACCATAAAGGACTAGCAACTCTTTCTTACTATGTATAGAAATCGGACTTCACGCCATGACCTCCCTTTTACTCACTATGTCTTTTGACTTCGCTCCAAAGAGCTCGCCTGTGATTAGCAATACAAATTAGAAAAGCCTAAATCCTTACCGACAGGTAGTAAATCACTCCCAACAGGCATAAGATTACCTCTCTCCAGTCTCGATGGAGACTGTTGTCACTTTATCTCTTTTGGGGCACAATTACGAATGCAAAAATTAAGATTAATAACAATCACAAAGAGTTACTAAATGGTTGATCAGGCTAAACGACTAGACTTACCATGAAACCCTTGAAGTACCGAGATTGGTAAATAGGTCACCTTGTGAACTTTTGTATTTAATTGTGATCCTCGCACCATGAATACAAAAGTTCACAAGGTGACCTATTTATGAATCTTGGTACTTCAAGGGTTTCATTGTAAGGATATCACTTAGTCTCGCCGTTTGGCCTGATCAACCATTTGGTAAGTCTCTGTGGTTATTGTTAATCTTAATTCTGGAATTCATAATTGTTCCCGAAAAGAGATAAAGTGACTTGAAATTAGAGAGAGGTAATCTTATGCCAGTTGGGAGTGCTTCACTACATGTCGGTAAGGATGTAGAAATAAGCACAAATACATGCTGAAAATAAACCCCATCAATAACCTTTCTTAGAATGCTCAAGGTTGAACCTATTCAGAACCTTGTCTATACATGTACTTTGAGAAAGACCTAACAGCTTCTTGGATCTATCTCTATAAATCTTTATACCTAGTATAAATGTTACTTCTCCAAGGTCTTTCATGGAGAACTTTCTTGACAACCATATTTGAATACTTTGAAGAAAAGAAATGTCGTTTCCTATTAGTAGAATATCATCGATATATAATAATAAGAAAATGACTGCACTCCCACTAACCTTCTTGTAACAAGGCTCATTAATGTGTGGACAAAAATCCAGTTCACAGATTGTCTGATCAAACCTAATATTCCAACTCCTAGATGCTTACTTAAATCCATAAATAGACTTTTGTAGTTTGCATACCTTCGAGCCATTCTAAGATGTATAACCCTCAGGTTGTGCCATATACACATCCTGGTCTAAATCCTCATTTAAGAATGTTGTTTTAACATCAATCTACCAGATTTCATAATCACAATGAGCAGCAATGGCAAGGAGTATTCTTATGGATTTAAGCGTGGCTACCGATGAGAAAGTTTCATCATAGTCAATACCTTCACATTAACTATAACCTTCCACAACAAACCTTGCCTTATAGGTAATTATATTATCATCCAGTCCATCTTTTCCTTGAAGACCCATTTACACCTGATAGGTCTAACCTCTTCCGATGCATCGACCAAATTTCCAACTTGGTTTTCATACATGGAATCTATCATTAATGATGACGAAACCATATCTTTTGGGACCTTTATGAACACGACTTGATCTTTGTAATGATTGTGTTTTGATAGGTCATTCTTGGATCACACCTTCTTATGTACCCAGAACAGGGTCAATTAGTTAATTGTCTGTTTCTTCCTCTTGAACTTCCAGTTCAAGATTGCTCCCACTGACTTTTGCAAGTAACTGTTCCTTTTCAAGAAAGTGAGCACTCTGAGACACATATACCTTCTGTGCTTCAGGTTGGTAAAATAAATATCCAATAGTTTCCTTTGGATATCCAATGAATAGAAAGTTATCAAATTTAGCTTCTAGCTTCTCTGATGCTATCCTCTTTACCATGGCAGGGAAGCCCCATACTCTTAGGTGACTTAGAGATGGCTTTTATTACACCGTCTTTTGTAAGGCAAAAAATTAACTAATTTATAGGGCACTCCGTTTAATACATAAATTGTGGTCTCTAGTGCATATCCCCAAAAGGATTTACTGAGGTTTTCTTGGCTTATCATGGATCGAATCATATCTAATAACGTCTGATTCCTCCTTTCAGACACTCTATTATCTTGGGGTGTATAAGGAGGGGTCCATTGAGGAACAATCCCATTTTCTTTTAGATAATCCTAAAACTCTTTACTCAAGTATTCTCCACCTCCACCATATCGTAATGCTTTAATACTTTTCTCAAGTTGTTTCTCTACTTCATTTTTTGAATATTTTAACTTTTCAAAACTTTTAGACTTATGCTACATTAATTACAAGTAACCATATCGTAAATAATCAATAATAAAGGTTATGAAGTAGGAGCATCCTTCTAGTGTCTGAACACTCAGTGGACCACATACATGTGTATGTATAAGTTCCAATGTACTAGTGGCTCATTCACCCTTTCCTAGCAAAGGGTAACTTCATCTTTTTTCCTCTTAAACAAGGTTCACAATCACCATAACACTCTATGTCTATTGGGCCTAAGTATCCACGCTCATGCAACTTGGTTAAGCGATCTTTGTTTATATGGCCTAAATGACAATGTCATAAGTAGAAAGATTTCTCATTATCTAATTTTTCTCTTAGCAATGTATGTATTTGAGAATATGATTTTGTAATTATAAAATATCATTTGTCATATTACAATAAAATATCATTCACAACTTTGATAATACCTTTTATCAAATCGGAATAAAAATTCATCTACTATGAAGCAGGAAATAATATTTTATAATGACAATTGATTATCACTTTGTCTTATTACAAAATTTATCAAAATGGAGATTTCAAGTTCCTACATCAATAGCAGCCATCAAGCTCTAATGATTTTCCATAGGTACAACTCTCTTTTTTGCCAAAACTGTACTTCTCAACAATATCTATACTTCCGTATGGATATATAATTCTAATTGGGTATTCCATACCAATTTAGGATTTCTTTAAGATGTAGGAATTCTTAATAGTGAACATCTTAAAGTGAAATCTACTAGCCTCACCTTCTCATGCTATGAGACTTTAGTCATATTGATCTTATTTCCAATATGCCATATTGGAATGAAGATCTTGTTTCTAATATTTAATATTGAAAACAATCATTTTGTCTCATAGACAAATTTCTCAGTATTCTTTATACTTTTCTCTTCACTCTGCTATATCCTACTTCAAAACTAGACAGCATGTGTCCCTTTATTTCTTAAAGATATAAACCATTTAAATTTCTGACTAATTAGACCGAACAATTTCTCTCAAAACATTTTGGTTCAAATTTTCCACCATGGAAAATCCTTTCTCAAAGATGTAAAGACATAGACTTTCAAGTCCATGATTTTATGATGCCCTTGTAGCTAAGGTAACATGGATCCTAACATCTGACTTGATTTTTATCCTTGTCTCCTGCCAGCTACTTACATAAGAAAAAATGGATGTTAACAATGTCCGACGTGTTGTATCCTAGTTTCCTTTATGTATTTCGTGCATATCTGTTTTAAGTAGAATTGCTTGCATCATGTTCTTTAGATTCGGCCTTATACAATGTACATGCCAAGCTAAAGGTTTTGAGGACTATCCTTACATTTCTAAACAAACCCTTAAAGTAAGAGCCAATCAAAATTAGCCATCAATGGGAACATTTGTTATTTAAATAAAGATTTCAACCAAGATGTTAGAAAGAAAAATTGTTTAGACTTTAGTATATAGTACATGTATTTAATATAAGGACTTTCGTTTAAATATATTTATTCTACCATTTTTCAAAATTTACAACAACCCATTCTATTGAATTCGGAAAGTCTAGCCTAGCTAAACTTCCAAGTAGGTAGCATCTACAAGTAGTCTAATACAACCCCTAATTTTATGGGTCAAGCCATATTAGTAAGTTGTAGTTGGAATCCCATTCCATTTGCATCGTATGCAACTAATTATTCAAGTTCCCTAATTCCAAGGGATGTGTGCCCTTATACTAGCATCTCTTTGAACATGTCTCAGTCCTGCAACTAGCACCCAATTTTATGGTGGACTACCCCAGTCCTATTAAGGCAGAACCTATCTCAATTTCTACAAATGATCGATGTAGACAAAAATAAACACTTTACGCAACACTTTTATAGCCGAAAAAGATCATACTATAGATTCAAGTAAGGAAGACTTATAACTTGCCTTAATATATTTACTTTGGGATTTAGTATTGGTGTTAAAACATCTCACCCAATCTAGGATTCATTAGATGAACATATTTATAATAATTTATATTAATTTAGAGACTTCTAGAACTAATTTATAAGGTCTAACCTTAGGTGAGTTCGAGCTCTTTATTATAATTGTTCCATCCACCTAGATTATATGCAAAATATGAACATTCTTTATTTGTTATACATATATATATGCATTTCCTTTAAGCTTTATACAATAATTTCATTTTTTACTTTGTTATAGAAACATATATAATCACCATATTATATACTAGAAATAAATCAGTCCATATTTAATCCCCTCTTAGTCAATTCAAGCTGCACCGATATAGGTTCCCACGTAGGAGAGGTGCCCTATGAGAAGTAGACACCACGTCCAATCCTTGCCAGAACAAACACAGGCACAAACTCAAAGACCATGGATCCTCTTGAGCTAATAAATTTCGTTCTTTCAATTCATGTAAATTGAAGCATCTATAACCCTTGCAACTTATATAATTTATTAAGTCTTTGATAATTTTGAGTAAGTTGGTAGGTTTATTCGAAATTATTTATATCCATTTTCTAACCTTAAAATGAAAGCCTAAGTTCATCTATTGTTCTAAGTAATTTAATAAACCTTAAATCATTTCATATAGAAAATAAAATTTAGTTCGCTTCTAACTTAATTAGGCACTAAATAGGCAGTCTCTGATACCACTATTGGAACTGACAGTCACTTTGAGCGTGCATAATAGGTATGGCAAAAATTCAAAATTTGTCCCTTGTCCCTAGGAACTCCTATCAGTTGCATATAAATTAATTAAAGTCTTAACTAAATTAATTCTCTACCTAGGTTAGCATGCATAAGCTAGGCATACCATAATTTTAAAACATATCCTAGCATAAATATTTTATACTAAGCGTGTTATAACTCTAAGCTATAACCTAAGCATAAAATAAACTAAGCATGAAAAACAACCTAAGCATAATAATTATTAAGTCTAAAAACGCTTAAAGAAAAAGACCTAATAATTAAAAGAGAAAGAAAGGAAACTTACCAGTTGAAGCGTGCTTTAGAAGAACCTCCTTGCACAAGCCTTCAAGTGTAGGATAGCCTCTATAAGTATCCACTCGAACCCCACCAGCCGAAATCTCCCAATGAGGAAGAATTGCAGAGCCTTAAGTAGCTGCTAAACCACTCCAAAAGTTCACCTGAAAATATAAACTAGAGGTCCCCAAATTAAATACAATTTGGGATCCTCAAACTATGATCCACAAGGATCAAAAAGTTCTTCTATATCGGCTCAAGAATCCTCACTGAAGACACTCAAAAAATGCCATAAAGATGTGAACTTGATGTGTTGAGAAAAGGAGGAGAAGGCCTCCTTTTATAGGAGGAGTAGAGCAAAAATACTCTCCATTTAGCAATGTAGGATAGAAAAAAATCCCTTTTGATATATATATTTCTTTTAATTCTCCTTTCTTTTAACTCATTAATGACCCTAATAAAATTAGTTACCGGTGAAAATAAATTCCTTGCTTAACCTATAAATGATCTACTAATTTTAATCAACATTTTAATTTATTTTATGAGCCTAATAAAATTAGTTACAGGTCAAAATAAATTCTTGGTCTAACCAAATAATAATCCAATTATTATTATGTTATATTATCGTAATAGAATAAATCTATTAGTTCTTTACTCGGTCCGATGAAAGTCCAATGTGTGTGACCTTATAGGATCCCGAAGTATTGAGCTGTTAAGGCTTGACCAATCCTTGTTCTATAGCAACTATTGGTTCGAGGTTCTAGACTGTGAATAGAATTTGATTACCTTAAGTGACTATAGTACACCTCTAGCAAGGGTCCACCATCCCCCATTACTCGGAAAGTCATTTGTGCTTATGACTTAATCCCGATTAATGCAATAATTGCCCAATGTAATGAAGTCCTTCCTTTCTTTAATATTAGTACCATCTGGTTTGTTGGGCTCGGTTAAAGTGTTAACTCACTAATAGTGAGGTTGGTATAAGCTATCTCAGTTATTTACGTGTTACCGAAGTATCTTGCTTTTACCATAATGTGTTTTACTAGAAACTATTTCTATCAAACTCATACTCTGATTAGACGTTTATAGCAATCATCACTTCAACAAGTGGTCAGGTAACTCCTTAATATATCTGGAGCGATGGATTCTTTCCGACTATATAGCTTACCAATGTGCTGTCATCACTATACTCGTAATCACCCATGACACCCTAAATTAATGAGTGCATAGGAATGACCCAAAGCATAACGTTAGTACCCCACAAGGTAACTAGTATCTCAAGTATGAGGATATTCGCAAAGCTACTGCATAAAGATAAACACTAACACCTTGATATATATACCAAGTGTTTATCTTATTGCGGTCTCCAATATATCCACCAGATATATCCATGTGTCAATCTTAAGGCACCACCTTCAACTATAGGAGATTAGCTTCTTCGACCCATTCCAAGAAAGTTGACCACATGCTAGTCTTACTACTTCACAATATCCTTTCTTGATGGAACTATAACTAGGAATAGTTTAGACATAATCATAATTGCACATGAAACAGATCTCTCTAAGCATAGTCCAACTATGATCTCTCACCTCATGCTATGATATATGTCAAGGACTTCTGTATACAGATATCAATGAATATAATTTAACCAGTCATAATATATATGGGCACACTAATATAAACAAAAGATTAAATGCCTTTATTAATGAAATAAATTATTCATACTATTACATAATTAAGATATATCACCCTAATTGCCTTAAGGGCATACATCATATCTAACAGGATAGTGGATGCTCGAGGCATATGACAAGTGTTGAAAAGCAGTTCATTACATTGGAGTAAAAGAGGAATAGAAGTGTCAGTTTTGGAGACAGCCTAAAGGGAAAGATTGTTGGCAATGGGACTGTGGGAGTCAAGCCTTCAATTGAAAATGTATCCCTAGTGAAAGGCCTGAAGTTCAATCTGCTAAGCATAGCTCAACTGTGTGACAAAGGCAGGAAAGTGATTTTTAACTCAACGGGATGCTCAGTCATTGATGGTAACTCTGACCAAACTATTCTTTATGCTCCTAGAATTAATAATTTTTATATGATTGATTTATCCCTGGCTCCAATGATATATGCTTAGTTTCTAAGAAGGAAAATTCATGGCTATGGCATAGAAGGTGATGCAGCGGAAGGAACAAAAAGAGATAAACAATCAGAACCCATTGAAATCGCAACCTCAAAGGAAACCGATCCTTCTAACCATCTTAGAAACCGCAACCACTAAGATAATTAGGCTTCTAAAAACTCTAGAAATCGCAAGCTCTACGAGAATTTAGAAAAATAATAAGACGCATCTTATTGAACATTCATCATCATAATCAAAAACTGATTTGCACTTCCGTACAATTACATATTTATATCAATACAAAACGACTCTTAATCTACTAAATTAAATGACTCTTAATCACTCTTACTAAACCTACATAATTATTTGTAACCTACATGACTCTTGAAACTCCAAATACATTGAATCCCTCTTAACCACGTCATAATGACTCTTATTAATCCTACATAATTATTTGTAACCTTCATGACTCTTGAAACTTCGAATAAATTGAATCCCTCTCAACCACATCATTTTCCCCCTCTTGGACAAAATTCGACCTCGAATTTCTTAATGATAATAGAAAACTAAAAAAAATCGTAATTTTTTAAATATTTTTTTATAATTATAAAAAAAGCAGAAAATAAAAATAAAAAGGATAGATACGATCCTCGCTGATGCAACATTGTTAGTCTCCCCTTCTTCGATAATCTCGGTCCCTCCTACGACGGAGCAATACTTCGACTATTGTTAGGCTATGAAACTAATGCAACATTGCGGGTCTCCTCCTCTTCGGCAATCTCCATTGCCGTTAGGCTCTGAATACCAACTGATGCAGTGGAAGGAATAAAAAGAGATAAACAATCGGAACCCATTAAAATCGCAACCTCAAAGGAAACCAATCCTTCTAACCATCTTAGAAACCGCAACCACTAAGATAATTAGGCTTTTAAAAACTTTAGAAATCACAACCTCTACGAGAATTTAGAAAAATAATAAGACGCATCTTAATGAATATTCATCATCATAATCAAAAACTGATTTGCACTTCCGTACAATTACATATTTATATCAATACAAATCGACTCTTAATCTACTAAATTAAATGACTCCTAATGACTCTTATTCAACCTACATAATTATTTGTAACCTACATGACTCTTGAAACTCCAAATATATTGAATCCCTCTTAACTATGTCATAATGACTCTTATTATTCCTACATAATTATTTGTAACCTTCATGACTCTTGAAACTTTGAATACATTGAATCCCTCTCAACCACGTCAAAAGGTAAGGACATATCAATATGACCAATCTGTCCAAATTAGTGGAAAATGAACTTGTTGAGGGATTACCCAATCTAGCCTTTGAAAAAGATAGACTCTGCTCAGCAATGACAACTTGGGAAACAAATTAGGAAGACCTTTAAATCCTTAGCTGGTATATCTTCTTCTCGTACCCTTGATGTTCTACACATGGATTTGTTTGGGCCAATTTTGCCAACAAGTCTAGGTGGAACGAAATACACCCATGTGGTTGTAGATGATCTGCCTAGGTTCACTTAGATTGTCTTGATCTCAAGAAAAGATGAAACATTTGAATCATTCTTTAGGTTGGCTACCTGGATTATGAATGAAAAAGGACTTAAAATTAATAGAATCATAGTGACGATGGAAGAGAATTTGAAAACAGACAGTTTGAGGAATTATGTTCTACACATGGTATTAACCACAATTTTTTTGCCCCTTATACACCTCAGTAGAATGGGTTTGTTGAGAGAAAGAATCACACTATTGCGGAGATGGGTCATTCTATGCTGAGTGATAACAACCTACCAAAGTATTTATGGGGAGAAGTTGTTAACATAGCATGTTATATTCTAAATAGGGTTTTAATTTGCCCAGTTTTTAACAAAACTCCTTATGAACTTTGGAAGGGGCGCAAGCCCAAGGTTGGTCATCTCAAGGCCTTTGGTTGTTGTAAATGCTTCATATTAAATACTAAAGACCAATTGGCTAAATTTGACCCTAAGGCTGATAAAGGAATCTTTCTAGGTTACTCAACACATAGTAGGGCATACAGAGTATATATCAAGAGAACTGGCACATTAGAGGAGTCTATACATGTAGATTTCGATGAGACTAACAGTGCAGGTAGAGAAGCCAATGATGATGAAAAGGAAAAAAATCAAGCCAGTTGATCAGTTAGTCAGCCCATCATGATTCCTGATCCAATTCTAGAAAAAGAAGATTATGAAGTTAACTTGGACCAATCCATCAACTTTGGTGATGTTAATGATGCTTAACCTATGTCAGTAGCTTAGCGAGCTGATCCTAATCTACCAAAAGAAGTCAGAGCATGGAGAGATCACCCATTTGATAAGATCCTTGATAGTGTGCAAAATCCAGTCTTGACAAGCGGTCAGTTGAACAAAATGATGAGTCATTCAGCATTTATGTCATTGATTGAACCCAAGAAGTTTGAAAATGCTAAATTTGATGCCAACTGGATGATTGTAATGCAAGAGGAGCTAGAAAAATTCAGAAGAAATGCAGTTTGGGATTTGATGGAGAAACCCAGACCAACTCAATCATTTACACCAAATGGGTTTTCAAGAACAAACCAGATGAAGTCGGTATTGTTGTCAGAAACAAGGCCAGACTAGTTGCTTAAGGCTACAATCAACAAGAAGGCAATGACTACGGAGAAACCTTTGCACCAGTTGCAAGCCTCGAAGCCATAAGAATTCTCTTTGTGCTTTTGCATCTCATATGAACTTCAAGCTATTTCAAATGGATGTTAAGAGTGCATTTCTTAATGGCTATATTTAAGAAGAACTTATGCTAGACAGCCCCCAGGCTTTGAAGATCCAAAGCATCAAGACCGTGTCTTCAAGTTGAAAAAGGCTCTTTATGGATTGAAGCAAGCTCCAAGAGCTTGGTATGAGAGACTGACTAATGTTTTACTAAGCAAAGGTTATGTCAGTGGAAAAGCATATACAACTCTTTTCATCAAGAGGAAGCATCAAGATGTGTTGCTAGTCTAGATCTATATTGATGATATAATTTTTGGAGCAACTGATGAGAAGCTTTGCAAAGAATTTAGCCAACAAAAGAAGAAAGAGTTTGAAATATCAATGATAGGAGAGCTTAATTTCTTTCTTGGTTTATAAATCAAGCAAGGTGATGATGGGATTTTCATCAGCCAAACTAAGTATGCCAAGGGAGTACTCAAGAAGTTTGACATGGACAAGGGCAAACCAATGTCAACACTATGAGCACGGGATTTTGCAGTTCCTCTCGCGAGACGATGATGACGTGGACCCAATTTTAATGCCTCAAAATAAAAGTTCTCTTTAGAATTTTTATTACCAAAATAATATTCCTTGTCAATTTTATACTTGGTAGAATCCAGTTCGGCGTGGCCGATAACGCGTCCGGTAGGAGCTTGAACCGATGATTTACACCTAAATTAAATAATACCCATTAAAATATAATTAAAATTCAAAAAGATACCTTTCGACCCACTATTAAACCACTTTTCCCGACTTTTTAGGCTTTTTGACCCATTGGTTGTCGGTATGCTGGAGAATGATGTCGCCACCGACATCATCCATACCGCCGGTGGCATCACCATACTGCCGGCAGCATCAACCATACGGCCGACGACATCATCATGTCACCGGTGGCATGGCCTAAAATGGGTCCCTCCACAGATAGCCTTTCGGCCACTTTCGGCTAAATAAGTCAAAAAGTTCTCGAAAAACACCCGAATTTGCCTATAAAAAGACACTTTAGGTAGAAAAGAGGGGGGGGGGACTGAAATTGTATAGGGAAGGAGCTAAAATTGGGCAATTGAGAGGCTGAAATCGAGAGAATAGATTTTAGTGAGATAAGAACTAGAAAAGGCAGGAAAAAGGATTCTAATCCATTTTTCCCAATTTTTCTTCTTTGAACTCTCTGATTGTGAGCTTAAATCAGTGGGTTTTTGGGTTAAATCAACTTGATAGGACTTGGAGACCTAAAACCTTTAAATTAACAATCGAATTATCATTGCAAGCTCCCCGGAGGTGTTATTGTTCAGTTCACAAAGAGTTGGATTCACTACCCCGAGGTTAAAATCCTGAGTCTCATAGATCTTTGGCATTATTATTATTGGTTTATGTTAATTTTTGATGATTTGTATTCAATTTTGGGTTTTCGGCCACTTTGACTGCCAATCGCTGTTGCTGTAAGAAATTGAAGTCACCGGAGACATGCGATGTTGCCGGTTGTATCACCCATGTCGCCAGAGACATCGTTGATACCACCATTAGCATCGCATTCCCCAGAGTCCTCGCTTTCTTACGGGACCCTTTCTTTGCGGTACTTAGAAAGCCCTGTGCCTGTCTGCATGTTGATGTTGCCCACGACACAATTGATGTCCCTAGCGGTATCAGCCATGCCGCCAGCGACATCAACCATGTCGCTGGCGGTATCAGATGCCCCACCAGTGGCATGACTTTCTAGACAACAGTTTTGTTTTTGATTGTTTCCGAACTAGTTTATTTTCTGAAGCTAGGACATATAGTGTAACGATGGAGGTTTGAAACCTCCTGAAAACAGACCCCACCCCATGATGAGTGGCATTTTCACCTGTAATCCGATTAAAGCAACGATTGAATCTAGAATTTAGATTTAAATGGAATTTCCCTGCAAACGCCATTCAAACCTCATTTTAGCCATCCAATCAGGCCTTATGATAATGTAAATAAAATACGCCATATTCGTTCCAACCATCTTCTGCAGGTAGATGTATATCGGACATTCGGGTATTTTATTTATTGTGTAGAAAATGTACGGGACTTGAAAACCTTGTAATAATTTTACTTTCCGCACTTATTTTTTCTTTTACAATCGTAAATATTTTATTTATCACTTCAATTGCTTGATAAACACGAAAACAACAAAATAACTGAAAATATAAATAAATAGGGGGGATTAAACCGATTAAGAAAGAATGAAGTGTCATAACTTGGCCTAATGAAAAGTAGATAACATCATCCGAACTCAAAATCTCTACTTAAGGTATGGTCCAACCACCTAGTGGGAAAATCGTACCAAAAATTTTCCGATTGAGCTAAACCGGGTGGCGACTCTATTTTAAGTACGGGATTTCAGTCTCGTATCTTTTAGGCATTAAAATATGCAAAATCATTTTCCAACCACATCACTCACACCTCCCCGACACACCAACGTATCGGCCCGACCGGAATTGGCCCTGCGCCGCAGCCGCACGAAAAGTCATCCGCTCACAGTGGCGACTCTGCTGGGGATTTTCTTTACACTTGAATCTTCTCTTATAGTTTAAAAGATTTTGATGATGTATTGAAATCATTGGCCAAATTAAAACTTCATTCTTTTCTTATGACGTCTTATCCTCACACGTGTAGATAGTTCAGTAATTTTAGGTGCCCTATTTCACCCGAGAAGCTCACAAAGTATCACTCATGCCCTGTTGGAATTGAGGATGCCCAGTGGGTGGATCACTCATTTTAACCAACATGTAAACTCCTATGATCGCGCCCATTTAGGTAGTGGTTGAGTAACGTGGAATCAAGGTAAACGAGAACCTTCTACATCAACAACCCTATACCAAAGCCGCGTTAGAAAAAAGCCTTAGCATATCATTCCCCATTACCGGTGAAGTAGCCAAACTCCATCCTACCAAAGCGGCATTATGCAGGAGTCATAAGGTTGGAACAGGGCCGATTCACATGCTATGTGCTCTATGATCATGCACCACCATGCATCGGATTTAAGAGCCGAAAATGAATCAACTTACCCTTATCACTTCCACCCGTGGAAGAGGTTTAGCAACATACGTAGCACTTCTCTTGTGCCTCTATTGCATCACCATATATCGCTACGTAAGACGTAAGATACAAACATCTCACGTATATTGAAGGGATAAGCCATCACATTATCTCTAACCACATCTACGTGCAGCCATACATATCATGCACCGCTTCTAATAAAAAAAAGACATACGTACATACCATCCATACCATTTACAACCAATTCATGGTCTGACCCACGGCTCGTGATCCTAAACAGTCTTCCTCTTAAACTGAGACCTTCACAACTAGCCATGTCTCTTCCTCACAATGACAACTCTACCTCACCCAGAGAACATACTAGTCTTCCGCCCACCTTAGGAGCAGCGGTTCACTCTCCGTCTCTTAGATCAGAGATCACCGCTGCTATCGTCCAGTTTCTGAACTCCGATCAGTTTCGAAACATCATTCAGGAGCTAGTGTGTATCCGTTAAGAAGGCCCTAGGAAGTCAAGACTTTAACCAGGTCATGCGATCTCCGGGCATGACATCCGATGGCAACACACTCTGGCAATCACCGCCAACTGCTTACCCCGGACAAAGGGAAGGAGCCCAGAGTCCAATTCTTCCACCATTCTTTAACACCTTATCTCCGACATTGGTCACCCCATCATAATTTAAGGTCCCCACTACCCTGACACTTCCTCAATATGACCAGGTCATGCAACACAAAGTTAAAGACTTCTCGTGTCAATTGATGATAGTAGGTTGCTATTAGAAAGAGGGAAGGGTCCAATCAGAGGAGGACCAGATCTTTCAAAACACTGACTCGCCCATACCCCTACCTCAAATCATGGTGGACTAAGAGACCTCTCAGAAATTGGCACCAGCTGCCTTTATTCAGCCAAACGACGGTCTTTAGTATAGGACAAATCTGTGGAAACTGCCACTTAATGTAATCTTCACCGGATTAAGGGAAGCTGGCATTCTTAAACCTCTTCGCGAATTCAACCCCCCCATAAGAGAAGAAGGAAAAGGCTTTTACAGATATTACATGTTGTCGGGTCACCACACCAATCATTGCAAATCTTTGGTCCATACTATCCAACATCTGGTGGAGGGTAAGAAGATTACTGACCCTGAAAGGGCATCCTGCCCCTTACCAGAGTCTAGCAACTAGGCACGGACGATTAATCCCCGCTTTTCCAAACAACAGAATGCACCTCAAGATCTCATCAAGGCCATCTACTCCAATGGTAGGGGAAAATCGCGCTCCGACGGTGAGGACAAAGAATCCCGATTTGCAATTGTTAGAGTTGAGACTTTTTAGCTCCATAAGCAACTTTCATTTTTCTTACTTATGTCATGTCTGTATCCTTTGATCCGTGTCTTTATATGAGCACACGTACGATGCTTTCAGTATTTAAGATATTTTTATTGAATGAAATTAAGCTGAGTACAGATGTAGGCTTTTATGTGGTAATCAAATCCAATAATTTAACCCCTATCAAACACATGTGAGATAATAAAGTGCTTAAAGACCATGATAATGCTTTTGCTCAGCTCAAAAATCGGATTGTTGAAATGCCATGGGGCTCTTCTAGAATTAACTCAACGACCCTGCAACGGTGCACCTTCAAGCTACCAAAGAAGTATCAATCGATCCCCTAAAATAGAGAATCAAGGCTTACACCCAATGGAGCTCAACCTCCATCAAATAGACATCGTAGCCAATTCTCAGACCAATGTCACCACCAAGAATATGACCAAATTTGCAGAGAAACACATCTTCACCCGATACAAGTCAACCCCATCAAACCCTTTGACTAACAAAGGTCAGGGGGCAACCACTTCTTAGAACACCAAATCTAAAGGCAAGCACCCTCATCCCATGACCACAAAGATGATCGCGCAACCAATGACGTAATAAGCTTAACAAATAAACCGATAAAGCAAACTACCACTTCAAAAGCACTAAATAAAAGGTCCTCAAAACCAAACATCACTTGTCCAGAACCCTTTACCACCGATACAAGGTGCAAATTCAGGCCTCAACAAGAAGGGCTCTGCAAACCACAGACTAAAGGAGCAATCAAAATAGGAATTAGGATGACAATCGAACCAATCGATAAGGCTTTGGGTAAGTGCAAAACACTCCCGCAAACTAAATAGCTTGCAATGAGGTTACCTGATGAATGTTAGAATTGGGCAATCTAGGCTAAAACTGAATGGACACTAAGAATATCTATAAAGGCACAACCAAGAGCACGACAATGAATCAGATACTCAATGCCCTTGCCGAGAGTCATAGGCCCGACATTGAAGCATCTGAAAACCTCCAATATCAGTGAAAAGTTCAGACCAAATTGAGAAGGCTGTCATATGACCAAGAATGGTACCGAAGTCAAAAGCATAGACAAAAGGGAGTTCATCAATCTAGTCAACCAGGACGAGCTTAAGCATTATCGGGTCTGAATAAAAGAAATAAATCAGAAAAGTGGCACACTAAAAAATATACAATAATCACCCGCCTGTCAGTCTTCTACTGACTGGGCAAAAATTAGGGTTACACCCGATGGTCGGTATCCTGCAAATTAGCTGCATAAAAATTAGGGGATAAGTCAATAATGCCTACTGAATTGAAAACCCAAAATGGGTGGTTCAGACAAAAATTAGGGCACAAGAGAAAAACAGTGAGATGTTAACTTGAAAACCTGTGAAGGCTGGTTAACACCAGGGGTTCCATTAATGGAAATGATTGCCAACATCTTGTACTCAAATTAGATTCACTCAATAAAAGTGTCTTTCATACTGAAACATCTGTGTTTGTGATTGTATGAATCTCTGGCGATCAAAGGATGGAAACATCATAAGTAAGTTTAATTGAAGACGCTACGCGCTCAAAGGCCGGAATAAGTCTGTTAGGTTCAAAAAGACAGCCTATGCAAATGATAGGGTCAAGTTGGAGCTCAAAATCTGCGTTCCCCAGACTCTGTAGAAAACCCCACAGTTTTTGATTATAGGTTGCCATGATAGAAATGGACAGAATGGTCAAAATCAGATTGGTGGAAAATTGATACTGCCGGCGATTTCAATGATGCCGCCGGCGATATAAGTTATTTTGGGCGATATTAGTTGATGCCGCCGATGACATGGATTATTTTAGGCGATATCAGTTGATGCCGCTAGCGGCGTGGAGTTAATTTTCTGGGCGGCATCAGAAGCATTTCTTCCATTTCAGACCTATACAAAGCCTGTAAACAATCCTATGCCATATTTCCAACGCCTTATCAAATAGCAATTCATTTTTTCATTCAAAATAAAAGTTCGGAGGCACAAATCACTCAAAATATCCCAAAACCAAATCCCAATGTATCGAGGGTACAAACAAAGAGCTAAAAAAGGTAAAATAAAGTAAAACTAAACATGCCCACCACTGCCGGCCGGGCGAGATGAAATGTCATCGGGGCCTGCAAACCAGTCGTCAACATCATCCTCGTCTTCCTCCGTTCCCTCTGTCATATGAACACTACTGGACTCCTCAGCCACAGTAAATGCACGTCGGCCGGCAGACATCTTAATCCCCCTACGACTGATTCCTCCGGGGTGCGCACGGTCTAAGTTTTGTTTACTTCTCCGTTCCTGAGCGGTGGTTTCCAGCTGACCCTTGAGATCACTCACGCGACGCTGTAAGACCGCAGTCTCCTCCTTATACTGGTGCTGGGCTGCGTCAGCATCAAACAAAGAAAGGGCCAAGAAATCCTGCAAACCGGAGAAAATATCAGCAGTGCATGTCACGCATAACATCCATACATGCATCCCATCTTAACATGTGCATAAAATACCTGAACGAGGAGCGATTGTCCAATAAGGGTATCCCAAAGAACAAAATTGTTCTCTGCAAGTTGCTCCACTTGACTCCGCGCCACCTAGAAAATCCAAAAGGCAAATCCTCAGACAACCGCATCCAGGGCTTGAAAAAGAAAATAATTATTAGGCCTTATATAAGTAGTATTTTCAGGCATGAAAATCGGAGCTTGCCGGCTAGAGCCAATATTCCTATGGGAGAATTCGCCTCAGGAGTTCATCAATAGGAAGGTGGTTTCAAACGGATTGACCAATCGCCCCTCTACGAAGTTTATGCCCACAGGCATACCATAGTGCTGGGTTCCACTTTGGTTATCCCGGCCCCTCTTTCTTGTGGGTTCCTGCAAAACATAAAAGCCACAGGTCAACAACGTTCCTAAATGACTTCAAAATCATACACACAAGCATGGTCATACCTCAAAAGAATGTTGCTCCCCCTTGGGACATTGGCATGCTCCCGCTAGCTACATCTGCACCCACCTCATCCTCTCCCTCAGGGTCCACCGCAACATCCCCTTCAAGCTCCTCATCCTCGTCATCCTCCTCCTCATCAACGTCCACAATGCCTTTGAGGCACCTCTTCTCATCCTCCAACCGTTGCTCGTTGTGATACTCGATAGTATTATTTTCATAGATACGAGGACACACAGGGAGTAGACGATGCAGAAGCTACTCATAGAGGCCAGGAACACTAGGGATCACTCGACCGTTCCCTTCAATAAAATCAGCTTTGTCAGCCTCGGAAGAGATCACCAAATGGGGCCACCATAAGCCCCTGGGAGGATCGGCAGGCACCGGTCTAGTAGCCACCGGGACAGACCTCCAGCCTCAGATGCGCTCGCCTAGATACCACTACTGGGATAGAGGGCACTCAATCACAAACCGGCGGTCATCCACCTCCCTCTGGACCCTTGCAACCACGGCCAAGTTCTCCACTCCATCAAACGGATCCAAGATGAGCTGCATCAAAACAACCAATATGAGTCCATAGGCGACTTTTGTTTCATCTAAGTGTAAAAACAAAGACTAAATCAAAAAAATTGCATACCGAGCTCAACCGCACGCTCCTTAGGACCTCCCTAAGCTTCATAGGGTACTTGGCCTTCCCACTGATGCCCCTGCACTAGCGAGTGAGGAAATGAGAGCCCGACAGCACAACTTTCTTAAACTCCACCGGCGAAAGGATCTAATGCTCGAAGGCCCAGGCCTGCACAAATGATCACCAATCAATTCAAAAAGCGTCATGCAATAAATGAGAATGCATGCTATCAAGAGAAATATTTCCAAAAAGTTATACCTAGAGTAGCAGGTGGCAAAGGCGAAGGGCTTTCTCCTTCTTCCGAGCTCCCACGTCCAGCCCGTGGTACAACTGGGCCAAGATGGCCCTCGGCTAATTCTTCCTCCTGATTCCTGACACATCTTCCACTACAGTTATAAGCACATAGTTGATCTTACTCCCCGAGATTGGGAAGAACATCACAGTGAGTAGAGAAATCACGAAGGAACGAACACAAGCCTCTCTCTCCTCCTCAGGCACAACGTTTACTCGGGTCTAGTGATGGTACAACTCACCATAGGACAGCCGCCCAGAAACGGGCTTCAGACCAAACAACTCCTTTACCCTCCTCACCACGGGCCTCTCAACATGGTAATTGTCCATGTAAGCATCACAATGTATGACCTCATCTATCTAAGGGAGGCCGATCATGGCTATTACATTAGAGGGGGTGATTGTAGCTTCCCCAAAGGAGAAATGGAAGGTATGGGTGGTCTCAGACCACCTTTCAGTCAGGGCCGTTACTGTAGAATGAGGAAGCTTAGGCATCAGTACATGCATTATCCATGCCAAATCCCCAAACCCTGTCTCGTTAATTGCAAGCGCGAGCTCGGGGTCGTTCTCCGAGATATGGTACCACCATTCACCGATGGTGCCCATTCCCCCTGTGTAAGTCAGCTCAAATGGCTGTAAAATCAAAAATAAAATAGATTAGTCCTGCTTATTTTTTATCAGAAAAGCTACTGATGTCGCCTCTGTTGAAAGCGATATCACCAGCGGCGTCACTCCATACCGCCAGTGGCATAGTTTATATCGCCGGCGACATCACCTTAAACAGAAGCGACATCAGACTCTTATGAGCCCTTTTGCAAGGACTGATCCCGCCAGCGACATCACTCATATCGCCGACGACATCACTACATGCGGGCAGAACCAGTTTTCTCCTTAAATCGCACCCATCATGCCAAAATCACAAAAATCGTAATCAATCGAACAATAAGCCCAAAAAGGGTAAAAATCGATCCTAAAGCATGCAATATGACTAATCTATTTCACTTTTAAACCCCTTTCATTGCATGATTTCAAATCTAAAGCCAAATCAAATCGAACCTAAAAAGGAGAGATTCGGGTTTTTGTGAGATTACCTGGATATAACAAAGGTGTTTCTCCTTCTCCGGAGTCAGATTGGTGATAGGAGAGTTAATGCCATAGCCATACATTTTGGCCGTCTCCTTCAGGCTATATGCAGTAGGAATGGAGAGGATTTTCAATCCCTCAATGGAAGAATCGGGCAGGCTCTCCCTAGCCTTGGATTTGCCCCTGAAAGCCTTGGTGATTCTCTTCATGATTTTAAAAACAAAGGAAGAAATCAAAAAGTTTTGGAGAAGAAGAAGAGAGGGGGATGCAGCTTCTGAATAATGAGGAAGAAGGGAAGTTCCATTCCCTTTTAAACTATTGCATGGAATTCGAGGAGTTTTAATCTATCTGACACTGTCCGTTCATACCGCCGGCGGCATCAATCTATGTCACCAGTGATATAACTCATGTCGCTGGCGATATCGCCTCTTTTAGTTCGAATTTTGAAATTATCTGGCCAGTCAAAGCTACCACGTGGCACTCATATTGCCGGCGATATCAACCCATATCGCCAGCGATATCAGTCATGTCGCCGGCGACATCGCCTCTTATAGTTCAAATTTTGAAATCATCCGACCAGTCAAAGCTGTCACGTGGCATTCATACCGCCGGTGATATCAAACCATGCCGCCGGTGACATCGCCCCACCAAATCAGATTTTTACACATGCCCAACAAAAGGGCAATCATTTCAAAGTATAAGCCCAACCGAAGGGCAGTCTCCTCATTCAAAGTAAGCCCAACCGAAGGGCGATCTCTTCAAAGTGAAAGTTCGACCAAAGGACAATCACCCTACCAAACTCAAGCCCAACCAAAGCGCGATCTCTTCAAAGTGAAAGTCCGAACAAAGGATAATCACCCTACCAAACTCAAGCCCAACCAAAGGGTGATCTCTTCAAAGTGAAAGTCCAACCAAAGGACAATCACTCTATCAAACACAAGCCCAATCGAAGGGCGAACTCTTCGAAGTGAAAGTCCGACCAAAGGAAAATCACTGTACAAAATGCAAGCCCAACCGAAGGGCAGTCTCCGCATAAAATGAGAGCCTAATCGAAGGGCGATCTCTTCAAAGTGAAAGTCCGACCAAAGGATAATCACTATACAAAATGCAAACCCAACCAAATGGCAATCTCATCACAAAGTGAGTGCCCGACCGAAAGGCAATTTCCACAAAACAAAAGCCTGACCGAAGGGCAATCTCTTCAAATTGAAAGTCTGACCAAAGGACAATCACTCTACCAAACACAAGCCCAATGGAAGGGTGATCTCTTCGAAGTGAAAGTCCAACCAAAGGACAATCACTGTACAAAATGCAAGCCCAATCGAAGGGCAGTCTCCTCACAAAATGAGAGCCCAACCGAAGGGAGATCTCTTCAAAGTGAAAGTCCGACCAAAGGACAATCACTATACAAAATGCAAAGCCCAACTGAAGGGCAGTCTCCTTACAAAATGAGGGCCTAACCGAAGGGCGATCTCTTCGAAGTGAAAGTCCAACCAAAGGACAATCACTATACCAAACAAAAGCCCGACCGAAGGGCGATCTCTTCAAAGTGAAAGCTCGACCAAAGGACAATCGCTATACCAAACAAAAGCCCGACCGAAGGGCGATCTCTTCAAAGTGAAAATCCAACCAAAGGATAATCACTATACCAAACAAAAGCCCGACCGAAGGGCGATCTCTTCAAAGTAAAAGCCCGACCAAAGGACAATCACTATACCAAACGAAAGCCCGACCGAAGGGCGATCTCTTCATAGTGAAAGTCCGACCAAAGGACAATCACTATACCATACACAAGCCCAACCGAAGGGCAATCTCTTCGAAGTGAAAGTCCGACCAAAGGACTATCACTATACAAAGCACGAGCTCGACCAAAGGGCGAACTCCCTACGAACCAAAAGCCCGACCAAGGGGCAAACCTCTCTATTCAAAGCAAAAGCCCGACCAAGGGGCAAACTTTTCTATTCAAAGCAAAAGCCCGACCAAGGGGCAAACCTCTCTATACAAAGCAAAATCCCGACCAAGGGGCAAACCTTTCTATAAAGCACAAGTCTGACCAAGGGACAAGTTCCCCGCAAAGCACAAGTCCGACCAAAGAACAAATTCCCCGCAAAGCATAAGTCCGACCGAAGGATAAATTCTCTGCAAAGCATAACTCCGACCAAGGGACAAATTCCCTGCAAAGCACAAGTCCGACCAAGGGATAAATTTCCCGCAAAGCACAAGTCCGACCAAGGGACAAATTCCCCACAAAGCACAAGTCCGACCAAAGGACAAATTCCCTGTAAAGCACAAGTCCGACCAAAGGACAAATTCTCTGTAAAGCACAACTCCAACCAAGGGACTAATTCCCCGCAAAGAACACGTCCAACCAAGGGACAAATTCCCCGTAAAGCACAAGTCCGACCAAAGGACAAATTCCCTACAAAGCACAAGTCCGACCAAAGGATAAATTCTCTATAAAGCACAACTCCAACCAAGGGACAAATTCCCCGTAAAGAACACGTCCAACCAAGGGACAAATTCCCCGCAAAGCACAAGTCTGACCAAAGGACAAATTCTCCGCAAAGTGCAAGTCCGACCAAAGGACAAATTCTCTGCAAAGCGCAAGTCCGACCAAAGGACAATCTATGAAGCGTAAGTCCGACCAAGGGGCAATCTATGAAGTGTAAGTCCAACCAAGGGATAATCTACAAAGCGTAAGTCTGACTAAGGGGCAACCTATCTACAAATCGTAAGTCCGACCGAGGGGCAATATCTGACCAATGGAAAATCTATCCACAAAGCGTAAGTCCGAAGGAGGGGCAACCAATCCACAAAGCGTAAGTCCGACCGAGGGGCAACCAATCCATAAAGTGTAAGTCCGACCAAGGGGCAACCAATCTACAAAGCATAAGTCCGATCAAGGGCAACTAGTCATCCCTCAGGTATCATTCCTATCCCTTGCTCTTTCGTGCGATCGTACTGACCTGTGGCAGCAGTGATCCCCTGAGGGGCAGCCTGTGAGAACAAGATTTTACAGTTCCTCTCACAAGACGATGATGATGTGAACCTAATTTTAATGCCTCAAAATAAAAGTTCTCTTTAGAATTTTTATTACCAAAATAATATTCCTTATGAATTTTATACTTGGTAGAATCCAGTTCGGCGTGGCCGATAACGCGTCTGGTAGGAGCTTAAACTGATGATTTACACCTAAATTAAATAATACCCATTAAAATATAATTAAAATTTAAAAACATACCTTTCCACCCACTATTAAACCACTTTTCCCGAATTTTTAGGCTTTTTGACCCGTTGGTTGTCGGAATGCTCGAGAATGATGTCGCCACCGACATCATCCATGCCGCCACCGGCATCACCAAACCGCCGGCGACATCATCATGTTGCCGGTGGCATGGCCTAAAATGGATCCCTCCACAGATAGCCTTTCGGCCACTTTCGGCGGAATAAGTCAAAAAGTTCTCGAAAAACACCCCAATTTGCCTATAAGAAGACACTTTAGGCTGAAATGAGGGGGGACCGAAATTGCATAGGGAAGGAGCTAAAATTGGGCAATTGGAGGCTGAAATCGAGAGAATAGATTTTAGTGAGATAAGAACTAGAAAAGGCATGAAAAAGGATTCTAATCCATTTTTCCCGATTTTTCTTCTTTGAACTCTCTAATTGTGAGCTTAAATCAGTGGATTTTTGGGTTAAATCAACTTGACAGGACTTAGAGACCTAAAACCTTTAAATTAACAATCGAATTATCATTGCAAGCTCCCCAGAGGTGTTATTGTTCAGTTCACAAAGAGTTAGATTCACTACCCCGTGGTGAAAATCCTGAGTCTCATACCTGTTTGGCATTATTATTACTGGTTTGTGTTAATTTTTGATGATTTGTGTTAATTTTTGGGTTTTCGGTCACTTTGACTACCAATCGCTGCTGTTGTAAGAAATTGAAGTCACCGAAGATATACGATGTTACCGGTTGTATCACCCATGTCACCAGAGACATCATTGACACCACCATTAGCATCGCATTCCCCAGAATCCTCGCTTTCTTACGGGACCCTTTCTTTGCGGTACTCAGAAAGCCATGTGCCTGTCTGCATGCTGATATCACCCACGATACAATTGATGTCACCGGTGGCATCAGCCATGCCGCCGGCGACATCAACCATGTCGTTGGTGATATCAGATGCCCCACCGGCGGCATGACTTTCTGGATAGCAGTTTTGTTTTCGTTTATTTCGGAACTAGTTTATTTTCTGAAGCTAGGACATATAGTGTAATGATGGAGGTTCGAAACCTCCTGAAAACAGACCCCACCCCACGACGAGTGGTATTTTCACATGTAATCCGATTAAAGCAACGATTGAATCTAGAATTTAGATTTAAATGGAATTTCCCTGCAAATGCCATTCAAACCTCATTTTAGCCATCCAATCGGGCCTTATGATATTGTAAATAAAATACGCCATATTCATGCCAACCATCTTCTGCAGGTAGATGTATATCGGACATTCGGGTATTTTATTTATTGCATAGAAAATGTACGAGACTTAAAAACCTTGTAATAATTTTACTTTCCGCACTTATTTTTTCTTTTACAATCGTAAATATTTTATTTATCGCTTCAATTGCTTGATAAATGCGAAACAACAAAATAACTGAAAATACAAATAAATAGGGGAGATTAAACTGATTAAGAAAGAATGAAGTGTCTTAACTTGGCCTAATGAAAAGTAGATAACATCATCCGAACTCGGAATCTCTACTTAAGGTATGGTCCAACCACCCAGTGGGAAAATCGTACCAAAAATTTCCCGGTTGAGCTGAACCGGGTGGCGACTCTATTTTAAGTATGGGATTTCGATCTCATATTTTTTAGGCATTAAAATATGCAAAATCATTTTCCAACCACATCACTCACACCTCCCCGATACACTAACAGGCCGGCCCGATCGGAACCGGCCCCGCACCGTAGCCGCTCGAAAAGTCATCCTCTCACAAACACCCATGGCCACTGATACAATTCTGAGTAAAGATGAGGAAGGTAAACCTGTAGAGAGTAAGATCTACAGAGGTATTATTAGTTCTCTACTCTACTTAGCTGTTAGTAGACCTGACATTCAATATGCTATATGTTATTGTGGAAGATATCAAGCTGACCCTAGAGAATCTCACTTAGCTGTTGTTAAGAGAATTCTCAGGTATTTGCTAGGCTCTATTGATGTAGGTTTATGGTATCCAAGTAAAGCATATTTCACTTTGAGAGGATATTCTGATGTTGACTATGGAAGAGATAAATTAGAAAGGAAAAGCACCACTGGAGGATGTCATTTCCTTAGTGATTATCTAGTTACATGGTACAATAAGCAACAAACTTTTGTGGCTCTGAGTATAGTTGAGGTTGAGTATATGGCTGCAGGAAGTTATGTAGCACAATTGCTATGGATTAAGCAATAATAGCATGATTATGGTATAAAGTCTAAGTGCCTTGAAGTCATGTGTGATAGCAAGAGTACAATTGACCTATCCAAGAGTCCAATTCAACATAACAGGATGAAGCATGTCAATATTAGACATCACTTTATAAGGGATCATGTGCTAAAAGGAGAAGTCAAGATCACATATATTCACACTAAAGAATAGTGAGCTGACATATTCACGAAGCCCATTGGAAAGGACCAGCTAAACATCTTGAGAGAATTAATTAGAATGTCTAACCCGATTTAAAGAAATAGTTTCCCCGCTGACCCATTATGGAGTTGACCTATCTTCCAGTCTAAGCTCCTGCGAATCAAGTTACGTATTTCTTCTTTGTGTGTGAATTATGGATACATCATTAAAATTTGTCACCAATTTCTTTTCAAATTCAAACTTGATAGAAATGGTAGTTTTAAAACGATCCATATTCAACCGCTTTAACTTCGTGATTTTCATAATCATTTATTCCACGATAACCATTGATCAGTCTAACCTTTCAAATATGACCATTACTTATGAGTCATACACGTGGCTTTGCAGGTTTTACTCGAAGGGTTTTTACTATTTAAGGAGAGATAAAGAAGAAAGGAAGTTTTTACTTTACCAAAATTTCCTCTGCATCTTCTTCTTAAATCCCCAAATTCTCTAATTCTTTGAAAACTATTTTGATGGAAAGTTCATCCAATCCTTCAGTGAGTTCAGCTGAGAAAGTATCTTTGTTTGTCAGAGATGAGGAAGATTCATGCTGGGTTACTACTGTAGATCACTTAGCTCAAGTGGCAGTGGAAATCAATAAAAGAGAAGATCTGTTCATCCCCGCTAGAACTTCTTATACTCCTACTGAGTGGTATTCTAGAGAAGATGTTGTTGTTGAAGAACCCACTACTATAGATGTGTTAAGTTTTTCTAGTGATGAGCGCTTTGGAAAATGGATGCATCAATATCATTTGAGAGGTTTTTTTGAACTCCCTAGTGGCTACTATGAGCAATGCATGAAAAGATTCTTCCATGGTATTCACATGGTGGAATAATGATGGGAAGAAAAGTCAATGTAAATCCCAAACTCATCGATAATCTATTCGGGATGAGAGAAAGAGGTTTGAGAATGAGAGTAGTCAGCGATGAAGAGCATGTAGATATCCCTATATATTATGAAGTTCCCTCTAACTACAAAGCCGGTGAACTCATCGCCTTAATGTTATCTAAGAAGGGGAAGCAAGCACACGAGCTGGTAACTAAGGTTTTGTTGCCTAAGACCGGGTCTATTTTAAGCTATTCTAAGTTTGAGAGAGTGTTTATTTATTCTCTTACTAAAGGAATAAGTATCAATTGGCCATTGGCCATAGGTTTTTAAATGTGTCCAAGCATATCGTATATGGACATCATGTTATGGAGATATGTAAAGCCTATGAGCTGGATTTAGAGGGATGGGCTTTGAGGAACACTGTAGTTTACAATGTTATTGAGTCCAGAGTACTAAGTAATGCTCATTTCCATGGATTGAAATGTGAAGAGAAGGCTAAGACCACAAAGTACATCAGGCTAAAAAAGGGAGAAGTCATAGTAAAAGATCCTAAGGCAACCATGATCCTGAAGCCTATCAGACCAGAAGTTGAGGATGAAACTCTTGTAGCTTTCATTAAGGAGGAGCTTAAAAAAACCAAGTAGAGGGCTGAGAAAGGAGAAAAAGTTGAAAAGAAGAAGCAAAGTAAGAAGGAGGTCAGGAGAGACTCTATGAAAGAAGTGAAGAGGGAAACCTCAGCTAGCTCTCATCCTGTGTTCGCCCCTATTCCTAAGAAATCTAGATTCTCAAAGGGTACCAAGGATGTGAAGCATAGAGATCTGACTGCCAAGGAGCTATAAGAAGAAAAGAAGACTAAGGAAGAGCTGAAGGAAGATGTGCCTCTTAAAAGGCTAAAGAGGAGGAAAAGTGATGATGCAGGGCTAGATATTGAGAAAATTGAAGGATAGGTAGCTACATCAGTGCCTATACCTGAGGTAGGTCAACCAAGGAAGAAGTTTATGGTGAAAAAGCTTACTAGTTTAGTCCAAAATCTAGAAGAGGCTGAGAAGGTGAAAGTAGAAGAGGCTGAAAGATTCAGAATGAGGCAAGAAGATCTTGAGGATGAGATCAAGAGGAGAGATGATGATACAATTGCTCAAGCAAAGGCTGAAGTAGAAACGGCTTATGAGAAGGCAAGTGCAAGTCTGAGTGAGAAATCATTTCCAGATGTTGTAGAGGAGATGATAGGTGCTCTAGATGGTATTAAGAGTGAGGAGGAGCAGGAGGATGATGAAGTAAATGTTGTGGAGTTTAATACTGTTGAGGAACAAGAAGACCAATAGATTATAGATTTGTCTACTGAGGAAGATAAGGATGAGAAGAAAGAAAAAGGAGAAGACTACTTTAGAGGATGAAGGTAGTGATTGATGAGAATAAGGAAGACTTGGAAGATAAGGAGGAGGAAGTCTGTGTAGTTGAGCAAGGACCTCAACTGGCTGAGCAATCTTCTCTAGCTCAGGTTAGCGAGTAAATTGTTGAAGGTGTGAAAGGAGTGAAGGTTGAGGAGCAGCATGCAGAACCATTTCCATTCCCAAACCTTTCCACTGAAATACCCCTCTCACCTACACCCCTTTCTATGTAACCTTTAACCAATCTAAAAAACCAAACACCATCCACCTCAAGCTCTGACCAATCAAAAACCTCTAACTAAACAACTGAATCAACTAGCATACCACTTCTTTCACCTGTAGGATCTCCTATGCATGAGCTAGTTGTTATCAGAGGTCCTCCTATTTTTGAAGAGATTCCTAATGAGCAACCACCATAACAACAACCACAACCTCAACCCTAGTTAAACCCATCAGCTGAACTTTTGGGAGATATAAGGAGATTTAAAAGGGAGAGATTTCCAGCACTAAGGACAGATGAGGAAATAGATACTGAGATAGCTAAATCTATTTTGTCTGAGGAAGTGTTTAGGAGAATTGCAAAGGCTTCTGAGCCAATGCAAGGGTTTATGGAAGTAGTAGAGGAGATGAAGGCGCACTTCAAGTCAGTCCCTACCCAGTTTTCTCTAGTGAAGGCTATTGTATCCCACACTCTGCCTATTCTTAATATTACGGGTAGGAAGGCTAATTACTTGAATATGGAGGTTGCTAAGTTTAAGCAGAAGATGGAGAAGATCTATGAGAGAAGCTGCAGAACTGTGAATGAAGAGAGAGATTTTGGGAACTTTCTAATTAACAGTTTTAATCCTATCATCCAAAGTATGCAAGCTGTGCTAAATGGATACAACATTCTAAGTAAGGAAAATGATGTCAACTTATCCAAGCTGGATGTTGTGATTGATGCTGTCAATGCGCTGATAACGAATTTTAAGCATTTTCAACACAACTCCAACGAGTTTAAGCGAAGGTTATTTTAGAGGGGGTAAAGGCCTCAGAACAAGGAATTATGAATGCTCTAAAAAGACTTAATATCTCTGATGCTCTGAATAGCGACATCGTGATGTTAGAAGCTAAACAAGAACCATCTCTTCATCAGAAGATTGGTCATATTTGTGATCAAATCAAGAACGCTCATGCGGATGTATTGAATGATGGTCAGGCTATTGATCAGGTGCATAAGCAGATCTCTTGGCACATAAGAAGCACACCTATTCTTGAGAGAGTGTTGCATGAAAATTCCCATGCTAGAGCTATCTCAAGTCTATCTCAGAAATCTAGGGAAGGACTTAACGTGCAGTTCAGAGTGAACCAGTCCCAGTCTCGTACCCTTGTGGCACTCTTCTCTTGCCTAAGGGAACGGGACTTCATTTATTAGTAGGTATATGAATCCCTTGTCAAGAACTTTGAAGCTGATATCTTTGGTGATCTGACCAAGTTTGAGCAAGCGCTTAGCTCGTTTGATGTTCATACCCATGCCATTTTAGATTCAATGGCGAAGGGGGAGAAAGATCACGAGAAGCGTAAGCAGGCAGAGAAAGACAGTGAAGCTTAGATTGCTGAATTTAATTATGAGTTATCCCAAAGTTTGATGCATGTTGAATAAGAATTCTCTGAGCTTAGGAAGAGGAAAGGTAAGGATATAATGTGCCCTAAGTAGAAGCAATCAAGATGGGATCAAGAGGCTTATGAGAGGAAAGCTACTAGCGTGAGATGACCTATCTTACCTGCTAAATTTTAGAATAGAATTATGTTGTAATCCTTAGAACCTCTTTGTAATACTTTGTATAGGTTAACTCATTGTTGATCTGTACTTAGTCAATTGTTTATAATAGGATTACTTATTCTATTCAAGTTAAGAACTTCTTAACTTCTTATATTTTCTGCTATATATATGTGTTACTAATCTTGCAGAAAAATATGAGAAGTGTTGAGGAATGTTGACCAAAGAGGAATCAAGGATTAAGGGGGAGTTAGCATTCACTTCGAGGAAAATGAAGATGCTGAACAATGACATATCAAGTATTCTCTTGAGGTAACTCTGATCTAAATATCTTATTGATTTAATTCTCGCTTAGTTAATTGTTATTGATCAAAATGGGGGAGATTGTTGAACTGAGCACAAGGTTAGGCAGACTCAATTGGAGACCCAGTAGTAATTAAGTTTTGATCATACCAATTAAGATAATTTTGAGTAAATTAAATGAATAATGATGTTACAATAAATAGTCTGTAATTATATACGAGTAATTGTATTCGAGGGTAGAATTTTAAGTCTCCGCTGACCTAGCTATTTAGTTTCAACTTTGAGTTGTTTTGGGGCTGAGTATGTAGCGTAGTCGCTGACTAAACACTATTCACTCAACGCTTGATATTTAGATTTTATTTCAGCTATGTATACTGCTTTATCATTTCGCTGAGTTACTTTTTGTTACTCAATGGCGCTGACCTTTCCATTTGAGGAAAAATGAAATCTTTCTTTTTAGACTTACTTTTTACAGACATTAATGAAAGAAAGACAAAAGGAATTAATGTCTTGACAAGACATTCGCTTTATGAATAAAACGCCAAAGTTCTTCAAAGATTAATCTGCAAAAAGCAATTGCCAAATTTGGAAGTGATGCAGATTTACCAACCTCATATCTCGCAACTTTGCAAAAATGTCAGATTACTAGAGGAATATGAAGATAACATGTAGCAATTCAGAGCAAGATCTCTCTAATGGAAGACTGACATCAAACGATAAAGAATTCAAATTGAAGTTCAAATTTCAATTTATCTCTAACGAATTTATTTCTATTTCACAACGGTGTGATTCTACCTCCTAACAGATCGATTTGATGAAGCAATGAGTGGATAGCTGAGCTGGCAATTTGTAGAAGATGCCAAGACAAGTTCAATTGCTACATGCTTGATTTCAAGTATAAAAGGAGCAAGTAGGGCAGAGCAAAAAAACCAAAAACCAAACCAAACCAAAAATCGAACCAAATTGAACCAAACAAAACCGAACCAAATATTTGGTTCGGTTTTGGTTTATGAAATTTGCGATTTTTTGTTTTGGTTCGGTTCGGTTTTTGGAATTATAGAACAAAAAAGAAAGAAAACGAAAAACCAAACCGAACCAAACCAAACCGAACCAAATTATTTCTGTTTGGTTTTTGGTTTCTGTTTTCTCCCTTATTGGTTTTTGGTTCAGTTCAATTTGGTTTGGTATTTGAACCAAACTGAATTTTGCTCTGCCCTAGGAGCAAGAAGGCAAGCGTTAGAACTTGATTATTACACCTTGAATTTCTTAGAAGAAAAACTCTATCAATTTACAAGCTTTAAAGGAAGTTCAATCGAGAAAGCAACTACTCAGCGAGAATCTACTTTGAAACAAGAGAGATTAGAATAAATCAACAGAGTTGTAACATCTTATTATCTGTAACTAGATCAACGTTTTTATAAGTTGAATCTAGCGCTTGTTTAGACTCTGTTGAGTTGCTGATAGAAGAGGGTATTCTACTCAAGGGCTTTTCCGCCTAGGGTAAAGGAGTTGAGATTAGTGGATTAAAGCCAAGAAACTCTCTTGGGACAAGATGTAAGCACAGGTGGTCGAACTAGTATAAGATCTCTGTGTTCTTTACTTTGAAGTTTTTCCAGTTTTTACTTAGCCCGCTGACCTACTCAGCGCAGTTTAATTAATCGCGAAAAAGTGGCCTAATTTATTTAAGCGAGTCATTCACCCCCTCTGACTCACTGAGTGTACACATATGGACCAAGACTCTTTACTAGAGAAGTGATGATTGGTTCTTGATGATGATAATGCTGCATATAGTAAAGCAGCTCAAGAGGCATTTTAAGTGATGGACTTGTCTTGAATTTCCTGTTTTTATTGGAGAAGTGGATCATGTTAAGGGAGTTTATGATGTGTTGAAGGATGAGCTTTGCATTTAATTAAAAAGGTTATTAATTAAATGGATGAGTTCACTTGGATCTTTGGTACTTAATAATTAAATTATGTAAGGTATGATAATACTCTATGTATCACGAAAACTGAAATGGAATCATTTTCAGAAATCAGAAACGTGCACTAGAAACGCATAAAATAGCATGATTTCAGGTTTTCGAGAGAGAAACAGAAATGGGAAACATTAGTGTCTAGGAATTTCTGTGCTTCATAGATAATATTGTAAAGAAATTTCTACATACTTTATGTGATGTATGTTGATAGTCTAAATTTATAGCACTTTGAGCCACATAGAGTATGATCTGTACTAATATATCACATGGTTTGCGGTCATGTTAGAATGATATGTCAATTGTAGAAAATTAAGGTTGCTTTATGTGTTGAACACGATGATTTATGTAATTAGGAAAAGATAATTGTAGTTTTATTTTGCTGTATAGCCAGACTGATCATCTTTTTCTTGTGTCTAAGATGATTTTTTGATAAGACCATATATCGAATTGTTTGTAACTTCTTCCCTGTGCCTTTTTCTAGGTATTATGTCATTCACGGAGATGTTATTACCAGTGGTTTAACACAAGTTATTCTTCGTTACCAGATAAACTTCTTTGGCCTCCTACCATTTGGCCAATGAGGTTATGGCTTTTACCAAGGAAAGTAAACAGATTTTGGGGTTTATTTAGCACATTCAGCCTCACTATTTATTCACTTGAATGTTGAAGTTCAAGTAGTTCTCCATTTAGGATTTTAAGTGTTGCTGGACCAAGTTAATGAACAAATATATTATCAATCTCTCTTTTATTTGGTCTCTCTACTTGAAGATTGTCTGAGTACTTTATTTTGAATTTCATACTCCGCTAAGAATCACTCATTTTGATGCAGCGTTTTTGAAGCTGAAAGGCTGGGATGTAAGTTCTCTATGAAGCAGCGCATAGCCACGTACTTCTATAAGGTACTACATGTTCTGTTTGCTTATTAATAACTGAATAGTTGCATGCATGAATCCTGAAAGCATCAACCCTACGGTGGCTATTTTTGTGAATTTCATGTAACATTCTGCTTGGGCTTTTTGGCATAAGCATCAACCCTAGTGCTTCCAAATATGGGGATGCTTATAGTGATAGTCTTCAGTGTTAGGTTAGTCCCTCAGTTGTTGTGCATTTTGCTGGTACTTTGGCTTGAATTTTTGTGATTACTTTTGCTAAATTTGCTTCAGTTAATATTATGTTGCTTTCTTGGAAACCCTGAGAAAATCCCATGGTCTGAAACCGGAGTTGAGTATACCGTGGAATCAAATGGAGTTTTCACTGACAAAGATAAGAGTGCCTCCCATTTGAAGGTCTTTTACGTTTATATGCCCTCCATATATTTCATACGCTCTTCATAACTCTCCTACGTTCTTGCCGAATTCCAGATTTGTATTAGGTTTGTAACTGATATATAACAGCTTTGTAATAGACTTGTAATATATAGTTCAAATAACATATGAAACTCCTTTGTAATGATCAAAATAGATTGGATATGCATTTTTGGGATTTCAATCATTCAAATTGGTTATATAGTGCTCATATTTATGTGGGCATATTTTACCTTTAGTTCAAAAAAAGAAGTCATGTAGCAGGTTTATAGTAGACCTGTAACATATTAAAGACAAAGACTTTGCCAAACACTTCAATATTTATTATATCTAGTATAATACCGTTACATGTATGTTATATGTTAATCAGAAATTTTGTATTATACATTTATTATATTTGTAGAAATTGTATAACAAATATGTAACACGTATGTGGTAGGTCTATACTAGATTTGTAGCAGATATGTAGTATGTTTGTAGTAGAAGTGTAACAGATATAAAGGAACACATCAACAACATATTTATCTGTTACAATGCTCTTAAAAGTCTGTGATCTCATTAAACACTCTCAGTAGTGGAAAAAAGGCTCATGGCATCACCTAATTAAACTCGGTTTTACTGATAACCCTAGCTAATTAGGTAGAAAAAAAGAGGTTTGGGTGAATACACAGTTTGGCACCGTGTTTTTTTTACAACTGACGCAAACTGACATGGTTGGCATCAGTTTGGCATCGGTTAGTACCTTGGCAAGGCTTATGTCAGTTCTCCTTTTAATTTAATCAAGGACCACTTTACGCAATTTCATTGTGCGCCCTCTTCTTTACCTCTCTCGCGCTCATATCCCAAAATTTCACCCTATTCGTTTCTCTCTGGTCTGTTCATTGCAAAATTATCACCGATCTGCATTATCTGCTCTTCTTCATCGTTTCTCTCTTCTATGTTCATTTTTAAAGATTTGATGCTTCTCATTGGCTCCTCTACACTGTTTCTCTCCAGTTCCACCCTACATTTCAGATTGTCCTTGTACTTCCTACATTTCGAATTTTAGGGTAATTAGTTTCTGATTCTATTTTTTTTAAGTTGCGTGTTAATTTTTTAATTGAGTTCATCTAATCTCGTATTTTTTTGTTTCCAAAAAAATTTGAAGCTGATTTTAAGATAAATCTTTGGAGCTTTTGGCATCTAATCTCTTATTTTTTGGGTTTCAAATAGATTTGAAGCTGATTTCAGGAAAAATATTTGGAGCTTTTGGCATCTAATCTCGTATTTTTGGGTTTACAAATAGATTTGAAGCCGGTGAAATGAAGAGAAAATCAGAAAAGATGAGAAAAGAAAAGAAGCCGACAGTGATGCAGATCGCGAGGAAAAGAAGGTAGAATCTGGCAGTGATCTAGACTTTAACAAGATCATGTTCTCGTTTGAAGAAATCGCCGAAATAATTGAAATAGATTCGTGAGAACCAGATCAAAATTTGAGGTAACCTGAAACTTAATAATCAAGATATTGAATGATTTTGCTGTGAAAAGGATTAATTCTAATGCTTATTTTCTGGAGATATCTGTTGAGAAATTGATTTGGAGGTGTAGTGTTTATTCATTTAAAGGCTTTTTGAGTTTATTTTCGAAATTATGAAAGTTACAGTGACTGAATATGACAATTGAAAAGGAGAAGATCTTATGGTATTGATCAAAGAGTCTGGATCATGAGCAGATCTTTAGTTTGAAATGGGCAAAATGTTGCAGGTATTCGATTTTAAAGTTTAGCACTTTTTTAGTGCTATTTTCTATCAGTTATGTTATGCTCTTCACTAGAGAAGTGATGATCGGTTCTTGATGATGAGAATACTGCATATAGTGAAGCAGCTTAAGAGGCATTTTAAATGATGGATATGTCTTGAATTTCATGTTTTTATTGGAGAAGTGGATCACGTTCAGGGAGTTTATAATGTGTTGAAGGAGGAGTTTTGCATTTAATTAAAAAGGTTATTTAATTACCAGTAGATTTCGCGCCGTCGGAATGTATTATGTATCTGGATCTCATGGGAATTTCGCCAGCTTTCGTCTATGAACCTGCGGTGTGCGAACTCATAGCGAGGTTTGGGCAGATTGTTGCGTTAGATTGTAATTTAGAAAAATCGGATCGTTTGGACGTAGTATCGTGCCTTGTTTCTGTGCCGCTAAGGAAAGCTAGCAGAAATCTGACCCTGGCGTTGGGTGATAGGGATGTGATGATCTACATGAATCATAGACAAGGAGTTGGGTGTCAACACTGTCAAGAGCACGGGTCGGAAGAGTGGAGTGAACCAGAGGAGGATCCTTCTGTCAGGAGTAGTTGGGAATCATCGGGGAATGAAGTTAAAACTAGAATGAGTGAGGATGATGAGATTGGAGCGAATAGCAATAATACAAACCCGGGAAGTAGCCATTCTCCTAGTGATAGTCCGATAATCGGGGGGAATAATGCAATGGCTCCAGTTATAGAGGATTCAAGCTCCTCGGGCCCAAACATATAAAATATGAATAGAATTATCATCCGGAGGGAAGAAAATGAGCTGACTGTTAGTGAGGAACTAATGACATTCCAAATTAGGGAAAAGCTTGAGTTGTTTAATGAACAAAACATGGAATTGATTATAGAGGCCTTGGAAGGGCAGCGACGCTGAGATGACTATTGTCCGAGCTGGGTTATCATTAGTATTATTATATCATTGAGTTTTATGAGTTGGAATTATCGTGGGGGTTTGTTGAATGGGGCCAAACAGTTTTTGGTACGGTCATGTGTTCAAAAGTGGCAGCTTCAGGTTTTTATTCTGATTGAGACGAAGTCTTTGTTGGTTTTAGATTAGGTTGTCAGAAAGTTTTGGGGCCATAATGAGTTTCAATCTCATTGTATTCCATCATATGGATTGTCAGGGGGTCTACTACTCTCATGGAATTCTAGTTTAATTCATGGCTTGATTACTGCTTCCACAGATAGATGGTGCTTGCTAAATATTGTGTCTAGTCAACTTGAGGTAAACTTACTATGCTTATGTGGTCCCCTATCTCCAGTGAAAGGAATCAGTTTTGGTTTGATTTTCTGCCCCATATTCAAAACGTGGATAATTTGGTGATATGTGGTGATTTCAATGAAGTGTTACATAGCTCTGAGAGAGGTAGAAGTGGGAATATGGTGTCGAGTTCGATGATTAGGTTCCAGGTTTTTGTTAATGAATGTGCTCTATTTGATTTGCCATTATATGGCTGTGACTATATGTGGTCTAACTGCCTATCTTTTTCAAGGATCGATTGAGTCCTGGTGTCGTGCGATATTCTTGATAGGTGGCCGGGACAGAGTTTAATGATGGTTGATTCGACTTTATCAGATCACTTTCCGATAATTTACCGATCCCACGCATCAGTTTGGGGCGGTAAAAAGATTTTTTGCTCTTTGAATTGTTGGTGGGAGAATGACGGGTTTTTACCTTTTCTAAAATTGAAGTGGCAGGCTATAGAATTGTCGGATCTGGGGCGTGACATTGATTTTAAGCTATGCCGTCTAAGGAGCTATATTCGGCCTTGGCATCTATCTTATTTTGGCAAGTTGGAGGGAAGAATAAAGAAGCTAGAGACTCATCTTATATCCTTGACATCTAGCTTAGTGTCTCGGCCTATTGAGGAGGTGAGTAAGTTGGAGCTTCAGCACGTGCAATCGGAATTACTTACCTGTAGATGGAACCTAGAACAAATTCGCCATCAACAATCACGAGTTAACTGGACTATGCTGAGTGATGATAATATGAGTTTTTTCATAGGATGGCGTCAGCGAGGACTAGGGGTAATCGGATTTCACAGCTAGAAATTGATGGGGCTGTATCTTCTGACCCGGTACTTATTAAATCCATGATATGGAATTTTTATTCCAGGCTGTTTTTGAAAAATGTGGAGGTGCCATAGGATTTGAGGGAGCTAAATTTTCGCATGGTTGATGAGGCAGCCAATATTCGGCTATTTGAGTTGTTTTCAGAGGCTGAAGTGTGGGATGCGGTTTGTGCTTATCAAGAAGGTAAGGCTCCGGGTCCGGATGGATTTAATTTTTTCTTCTATAAACGCTTCTGGGGGGAATTGAAATCGGATGTGCTAGCACTGTTCGGCGAATTTCATAGGTATGATCATCTGCCCAATTCAATTAAATCATCTTTTATTGTGTTGATCCCTTAAGTTCCTGGGTCGTCATTGATGGGAAACTATAGACCGATTGCCCTTATCCATGGTATATATAAACTTGTGTTGAAAGTGCTCGCAAAGAGGCTACAGGTTGTGTTGCCTCAACTGATCTCTGAGAATCAGTTTGCATTTGTTAAAGGCCATAATATTCATGAATGCTAGTTTATAGCCTCGGAAGTGGTCCAATCAATCCACCGTCGTGGTCAGTCCTCAGTAGCACTCAAGCTTGATTTCCATAAAGCATACGATAGTGTTTCTTGGTCTTATATTGATTCAGTTTTGAAGAGGATGGGTTTCTCTGATAAGTGCATTAGATGGATGGCGGCTTGTAGAGAGAACTCGGTAACATCTATTCTTATCAATAGAAGCAGTACTGATCTGATCTGCTTGGGTAGAGGGGTTAAACAAGGCGATCCCATTTCTCCGTTTATTTTTGTCTTAGCTGTGGAAGGTCTTAAAGAGCTTATTGATGCAAGTGTCCTGAAGGGCATTTTGCCTGGGTTTGGTATTGATGGGTCAGAGATGGATATATCTATTCTTCAATTTGCGGATGACACGATGTGTTTCTTACCTACAGATGAGTCCTTTTTCCCTATTTTTATTTGTTTATTGCGTTGTTTTGAGCTGATTTCAGGTTTGCGAATTAATTTTGTTAAGAGCTCAATTATGGGTATTAATGTGCAAGATGACATGTTGAATCGTTGTGCAGAGATTATGGGATGCAAGACTGAGAAATTTCCCATTACTTATCTAGGCGCCCCTCTTAGTACGAGGCGCATCCTGGTGTCTTATTGGAACTCATTGATTGGTAAGTTCCAAAATCGGCTGTCAAGTTGGAAAGGTCAGTGTTTATCGTATGCTGGCATGGTTATCCTTATAAAATCAGTTCTCTCTTCTATCCCGATTTATTTGCTATCATTGAATATGATGTCGGCCTCTATTAATAATAAGCTTGTGCAACTGATGCAGAATTTCTTGTGAAAAGGTAATGCGGACTCTATAGGGATCTACAAAGTGAGTTGGGAGACAATTATGCTACTGAAAAATCTAGGAGGCCTGTATGTTAGGGATCTCAGACTAGTAAATTGTAGTTTATTGTTGAAATGGATATGGCGGTCTAGAGTAGACGGAGAAGGATCGTTATGGTATGAGTTGTGTGTGCGTAGATATGGCTTCGATTCATGGAACTCTTTTGAAAATGTTGAGAGTTCACGCCTTTCATACGTTTGTCGGGGCATTTTATCTTGCTATGTAAAGAATTCAACCTTCTGGGAGTTGTTTAAATCGAAAGCGAGGGTGAAAGTGGGGAACGGGGTTTGCGAATCTTTTTGGTATGATAATTGGACGGCAAATGTATGGCTATCTGTTCTTTTTCCTGGCTTGTATCTCTTATGTAATAGAAAAAGTTACTCGGTTTTGGATGGGTGTTTTTCAATTTCTGAGGGAGCAGCATTTTCTAGGCCTTTTTGGAAACGTAGTCTGAGGATTTCGAGTAGAGTGAGGTGCTCCCAGCTTCGGAATTGGATTTTCCAGACCTGCCCCGCAATTTTTATGGGTAATGGGGCTGACGGTAAACTGGGGCAGCAGCTACATGTTGCATTCAGGAGGTGGCGGATAGATTTGGATGGGATCTGGGAGTTAATAATGTATTTTTAGCGGCCTCTTTTTGTTTATAGGACGCCTCAATGGACTACGCCGGAAACGGATTACATGGTGGTTTGGAATGTGTGTCTTCTTCCTAAAGTTAAATTCTTCGGATGGTTATTGTTGCATAGACATCTTCCAACAAAGGTTTTTCTATTTTGTCGGGGATGCCAAGCAGTAGTGGATGACAAGTGTCCGTTTTGTGAGGAGACTGAAACAATCGATCATGCTTTGTTCCATTGTTTGGGTAGCTATCGTATATGGGCTCAACTTTTCTGCTGCTAGGGATTTCAGTGACAATGCCATTGAAGGGGGCTGATTTTCTATTATTATGGCGTGCACACTTTACCTCGGGTCTTGGCAATGAGTTTGGTACGGCTTTATGGTTTATAATTGCGTGGGCTATTTGGAAAAGGAGGAATAAGTTTGTGTTCGAGGGAGTCTTAAGTACAAAAGATCATTTGGGGTCTTGCATTCATCTATGCTGGTTCTTCTTCAAGTATATGAGGCGGAATCTTAATTTTGTCATTTCTGATGTCTTTAATTTTCCGAGCTTACTACTTAGTTGTAACTAGATAGCTGGTATATTTTGGTGTATTTCATTGTAATAGGTGTGTCTTGGGATCGAATTTCATATCCGTATCACCTATAGGCTGTATTTCTGTCCAATGATGCTCTCATCTTATGAGCAGATTTTGGATTGCTTTAATAAAGAGAGGTAGGTGTTTTGTAGGTAAGCGGGGGCATCAACCTAGTTGGGATGCCCGCTCCGAAATTTTCACCTGCCTCAATCTTTTTCCTTCTAGGGGAACACAATGTTCCTCTGGGGGGTTTTTAAAAAAATTAAATGGATGAGTTCACTGGGATCTTTGGTATTTAATAATTAAATTATGTAGGGTATGATAATACTCTATGTAGCATGGAAACGGGAAAGGAATCATTTTTAGAAATTAGAAACGCACAATAGAAATGCATAAAATAACGTGATTTCGGGTTTCTGAGGGGGAAATGGAAACGGGAAACGTTAGTGTCTAGGAGTTTCTGTGCTTCATAGATAATACTGTAGAAATATCAGCATACTTTATGTGATGTATGTTGATAATCTAAATTTATAGCACTTTGAACCACATATAGTATATGCTATGCACTAATATATCACATGGTTTGTTGTCATGATAGTGTCAGAATGATATATAAATTATAGAAACTTTAAGGTTGTTTTCTGAGTTGAACAAGTTGGTTTATACAATCAGGGAAAGATAATTGTAGTTTTCTTTTGCTGCATAGGCAAACTGGTCATCTTTTGCTTATGCCTAAGATGATTGTTTGAGAAGACCATATATCGAATTGTTTATAATTATTGGAAAACAATGATCCGGAAGAACTAATTCAATGGCATTTTTCGATCAGGTTTGAAGAAAATAAAAATACAGAAGTTCAAGACAAGTCATCCGGACAAATACTGAAAACTTCAAACACCTAAGTCCCTATTGAAAGCTTCTGGTTAGAGTTTGGAAAGGAAACAAACTTCTAACCCCTCAAAGTCATCATCCGGAGAAAGACTGATTAAAGAGCATCCAGATAAGTTGAGTCTGAAGACATCCGAAAGATTCAATTTTCAAGACAAAGGGAAATTATTTGAAAATCATAATTCCTCCAATTTGGTATGAAGTCAATGTTCCTTTTTCCTTGAAGAATGGAAAAGTGATAGCTTGCACGCATTTCACAAAAGGAAAAATATCTGACTTGGAAAGAGAAAAAGGCAACCACCTTTTTAACCTAGACCAATTGTATGGCGTGAGGAGCTCACTCAACTAACAAAGCATGCATAGAATTTGGCAGTGCGCAAAAAGCCAAACAAACAACTACTGACAGTTTTTTGCATCAATCCCAAGAATTACAAACGAGTCAAATTATGTCTCTAATGGATTGATCAATGGCTATATAAGCGCCACATCATACCTAATCAACAGTGAAGATTCAAGATCAACCGCAACAGTACACAACGGCTACATTTATGACCAAAGCCTATAAAAGGAGATCTTCGCACACTAAGAAGGTGCTGATTGATTTCACAAGAAGATATTAATAAAAAGCTCAAGCTAATTCAATCGGTGAACAAAATTCTTCCAAGAACGAGATAAACTCCAAATCTATTTTATAAGAATTCTCAATTGTGTTATAAACTCGAAGAATTCAAAAACCAAACCTTTGATAAAATCAGTTGTAGTATCTCATACTTGGGTGAGTATTGAGATCAGGAATCAGCTTAGAGTTGGTGCTTTCAGTGGTATATCCTTATAGGACTCAACTTAGGTTTGGGTAGAATCTAAGTGGTATATCCTACTAAAGAGAAAGGACTCAGCTAGGAGTTGGTGCTTCCAGTGGTATATCCTACATCCGGAAGAGGGGTTACCATCCCGAGATAAGCTTAAGAGGACTCAGCTAGGAGTTAGTGCTTCTAGTGATATATCCTACATCCGGAGGACAATAAATCTCCGGAGACAATTGTAAGGCTTGATTCCTGCCAGTTGGAAAGGAATTACAATAGTGGACAAAGCTCAGAGGAAGGAAACTCTGGGGACTAGAGTAGGCAGGGACGAACCAGGATAAAATCATTATGTTTGAATTTCTTTAACTCCTTAATTTGTTACGTATCATTTCATATCTGCATCATCCGGATCAACTATTAATTGGGAAACAAAGTCCGGATGAACCAATCCAAAAAAAGTATTCGGATTAGGTTTTAAGAAAACAAAAATCCCCTAAGTCCAAGAAGAAAGAAAAGACATATTCTTCTAAGTTCAAGAGGAAGTCAAAACCATAAGTACTCAAGATTTTCAAACACCTAAGTACACAAAGAAAGCATCCGGTTAAAGTTTGGAAATGAAACAAACTTTAAACCTCTCAAAACAACATCTAGAACATGAAGACTGATTAAAGAGAATCCAGATATATTAACGAAGACATCCAGATGACTCAATTATCAAGACAAAGGGAAATTATTTAAAATCTTATTTCCCTCCACAATCGGTCTGGAGTCAAAGTATCTTTTGGCTTGGAGATTGAAAAAGAGACAGCTTGCACAAAATTCAGAAATGGACAAGAGGTCTTACACAAGAAAGAGAAAAGGGTAGCAACCTTTTTAACATAGACCAATGGGAATGGCACGTGGAGCACACACAAAAAGCAAATGACATAAAAGTTGGTGATTCACTAAAATACAAACAATACGATCACTAATAACTTCTCAGCCTCAATCCCAAAAATTCAAATGGACATTTATTTAGTCTAACAGATTGATCCATGGCTCCGAATGCGCCACATCATACCTAATCAACATTGAAGATTCAAGATCAACCTCAACGGTTCACAATGGCTACATTTATGATCAAAGCCTATAAAAGGAAAGCTTCGCAAGTTGAGAAGGTGCTACTTGATTTTATAAGAAGCTATTACAAACGAGAACTCAAGCTAATTCAATTAGTGAACAAAAAAATTCCCTCCAAGAACTAGAAAGTTTCCAAATATGTTTTTGTAAGAATTCTCAAGTGAGTTGCAAACTTGAGGAATTTAAAAACGATTCCTGTGAAAAATCAGTTGTAAGATCTCATACTTGGGTAAGTATTAAGATTGGGATATAGCTTAGAGTTGGTGCTTTAAGTGGAATCTCCCTATAGGACTCAACTTAGGTTTGGGTAGAATCTAAGTGGTATATCCTACTAAAGAAAAAGGACTCAGTTAGGAGTTGGTGCTTCTAGTGGTATATCCTACTTCTAGAAGAGGGGCTACCATCCGGAGACAAATTGAAAGGCTTAATTCCTGCCAGTAGTAAAGGAATTACACTAGTGGACAAGCTCAGAGGAAGGAACCTCTGTGGACTAGATGTTGGCAGGGCCAAACCAGTATAAAATCTCTTATGTTTGATTTCCTTTACCTCAAGTCTTTACCTTTGTGCATTTCATTTTATATCTGCATTATCCGGAACGTACAAATCCGAAAAAAAAATCAAACACGCCACACAAGACTTTTTAAAGTCTGAAAATTTTGCGAAAGGGTCATTCACCCCCCTTTGACCCTAAATAACTAAGCGCTTAGACCAACAAGGGGTATCAGAGCAAGTGCTCAAAACTAGAGTTCTAACAATCTCGAGCTAAAGGTTCATATTTTGATCCAAGAATCAAAATGAGTTTCAACAACTCACAACTTCTTTCCGAGGGTATGTCCATTACTCGTCCTCCACTCTTCATTGGTGAATAGTACATGTTCAGGAAAAATCCGATCAAGAATTTCATTTAGGCTCAAAGCATGTTGGCATGGATGGCCATTAAAGATGGCCCATATATTCTACTTATGAAGTAGAGGGTTTAACTACCCGGAAGCCCTCAAATGTATGGGATGAAAATGATTATAAAAAGCCGCATGAAAATGCAAATGCTATTAACATGGTTCATTGTGCTCTTAGTGCAGCTAAATTTAATAGAATTTCCAGATGTGAAACTGCACAAGAGATATGGCAGAAACTTGAAGTGAATTTGAAGGCACCAACAAAGTTAAGGAAGCAAAAATAGAACTACTTCAGTAAAAGCTTGAAACCTTCAAGATGGAACCAAAGGAATCCATCAATAGCATGAATACCAAATACACCAATCTAGTCAATGAAATGAAGAGGCTTGGAAAGGAAATCTATGAAGTAGATATGGTGAAGAAGGTTCTCCGAAGTCTCACCAATGAATGGGATAACAAAAAGATTGCCATTGAGGAGGCTCATGACTTGAACTTTTATAGTTATGATGAACTTATTGACAATCTCTTGACTCAAGAACTATCCTTCAAGAGATACAGCTAACAAGAGAAGAAGCCGGAAGAAAAGAAGAAAACTATAGCTCTCAAGGAAGAATCATCCGGAATAGCTTCCTTCGGATCAAAAATGAAGTTAAAGGAATCCCATTACAATAAAAAATAAATGGCTATGCTTGCTAAACAATTTGGGAAATTCCTGAAAAAGAAAGAAAGAAGAAGCTACAGAAGATATGATTCCAAAAGAATGAAGGAAGGATCCTCAAGAAGAGACAAACCTAGAAAAGCTTCGGAAGATAAGAAAGATCCGGAAAGGGAATCAGCCTGCTTCAAATGTGGTGAAAAAGGACACTTTAGGTCTAAATGTCCTAAGATGAAAAAGGAAAAGAGATACAAGAAGAAGGCAATGGTGGCCATATGGATTAATAGTGAAGAAAGTAGTAGCTCATCTTTAATATAAGAAGAGGAAACTGCAAACTGTGTGTTTATGGCACTATCTGCTTTGGAAGTAGAGCAATCCGAAAGAAACCCATCAATGCAGACCACTGAGTAAATCAATGATGAATCAGAATTAGAATCAGCAAGCAGTGAGGTAAACTCTAACTCTACTCATGTACCTAACATTGAACTTGCCATGGCTTTGGGGATTGTGATCAGTAATGTGAGGAAGAATACAAAAGCCATTAAATCCCTCCAAAGACAAGTGATGGAGCTTATTGAATATGCTGAAGCTATGTCATAAGATATCAATTCAATCAAGGCTACAAAGCACATCGACGTTGTTGAAGAAAACTTCCTAAGAAGTCAAGTGCAAATATTGAGTGTGAATCTAACCGAGCTAGATAGGGAACTAGGTCTAATGAAGGAAGCTTCCGGAAGAAATGCTAAGGCAACCCCCAAAAGAAAACAAAGGTTCCCAAACCAAAAAAATAATCTAGAACATCCTAAGCGGAAGAAAGTCTGGAGGCAACCTCAAGCATAAAAGCGTAATGCTCCACAGGGCAAAAAGACTCAAAGATCAGCTGCTCAAAAAGGAAAGGCTAAAGCAGTCTATGATGGTTAGCCCATTGAGAAAAAGAAAAACTATAGAGCATAAGTTGCCCCTCCAACCAATGAACAGATCCAAACCAATTAGTCCAATCCGGATCTATCCAAAGCAGGATATTTTGGAGATTATGGGAAGAAGGATCTCCAAAAGATTGAGGAGAAGTGTAAGCAGAATAAACCAGTTGTAGGGTGCAGGTTTTGTGGAGCAAATAACCATATAACTAAGATGTGTAGATTTAAAAATGCTTATTATATTGTTTATCCTTGGCCTAAAATGGTTTATAACCCGAGAGGACCCAAATCTGATTAGGTACCCAAACCCACTTGAATTGTTTTACACATATGCCTTAGATCCACAGAAGATCAACATACATGGTACATTGATGGTGGATGCTCAAGGCACATGACTGGTGATGAGAAAGCATTCATCACTCTAACCCAGAAGAAAGGTGGAAAGGTAAGATTTGGAGACAATCAAAAGGGATATATCATTAGACATGGAACCATTGGATCTGAGTTGAAGATAGAAGATGTCTCACTAGTTGATGGACTTAAGTTCAACTTGCTAAGTGTAGCACAACACTATGATAAAGTGAGAAAAGTCGCCTTTGATTTCGGAGGTTGCTCATTCTTTGATAGTAAGTCAAATCAAATCATTCTTTATGCACCTAGAGTAAACAATGTTTGTTCTATTAACATTAAAGATGAGAAAAAGAATAAATGCTTGGTGTCTAAAGAAGACAAATCATGGCTTTGGCATTGGAGGTTGGGACATGTAAGCATGAACCTTCTGTCCAAATTGGCTAAAAAGGAATTGGTTGTGGGTTTGCCTAAGGTAGCTTTTGATAAGGATCGCATATGCACTACATGTTAATTAGGTAAATAATATAGAAAAAGTTTCCCTTCCATCTCCTATGTACCCTCTAACAGACTTCTAGAACTCTTGCACATTGATCTCTTTGGTCCAATCAAACCAATGGGTTTAGGTAGAAGAGAATACACTATGGTTATAGTGGATGATTATTCTCGCTATACCTGGGTTCCTTTGCTAGCTAGCAAAGATGAAACCTTTGACCATTTCTCAAAAATATATCATCCGGATAGAAGTAGAACAGAGCTTAAGCATTGTACGCATCCGGAGTGATAATGGAGGAGAATTCAAAAATAAGCATTTTATTGAATTCTCTGAATCCAAGGGCTTTGAGCACAACTTTTCTGCTAATCATACACCTCAACAGAATGGGGTTGTTGAAAGGAAAAACAGAACAATAGTTGAAATGGCTCAAACAATGCTAAATAAGAATAGATTACCTAAGTACTTTTAGGGTGAGGCCGTAGACACAACATGCTATAGCTTAAATAGTGCTCTTATTAAGAAGACTATAGACAAGGAAACCCAAAATTGGGTACTTTAAAGCATTTGGATATAAATGCTACATCCTAAATGATAGAGAGCAAGTAGGAAAATTTGATCCAAAATTTGATAAAGCAATTTTCCTTGGCTACTCAATACATAGCAAAGGTTACAGAGCCTATAATAAATGAACCCAAACTGTGGTATAGTCAATACATGTAGTTTTTGATGAGACTAACCATGCAGGGAAAAGAAGTTCCAATCTGGAAGACTTAACTCCAAAAGCTAAGAATGCTGAAGTAATGGATGAAGTACAGATTCCGGATTCTTTTCAAATCAAGAAGTACAAAGAAGAAGATGAAGGAATCAACTTCAAATCAGAAGCACCACAAGGATATCTCAATCATTATTAGATAAACGTCATTGATGATCAAGAAGAAGGAGCTAAAGTAGAGGAACAAACTCCAGTACAACATGCAGATCTTCAAAGAGAAATCTGTACTCATATGGATCATCCGATTGAAGCCATTTTGGACAATGTTTAAAATCCAGTCAAAACTAGAGGACAACTCAATAGGATGATGAGCCGTGCTACTTTTGTCTCTCTCATTGAGCCAAAGAAGTTTCAAGATGCAGAAGGAGGTGGAAGCTGGATGATGGCAATGCAAGAAGAACTAGATCAGTTCACCAGAAATGATGTCTTGGATCTAGTACCATCATCTGAGGGAAAATCAATCATTGGCACTAAATGGGTATTCCATAAAAAGCTAGATGAATCCGGAGTTTTAGTGAGAAATAAGGCAAGATTGGTTTCCCAAGGCTACAACCAATAAGAAGGCATTGAATTTGAAGAAACCTTTACTCCTGTAGCAAGATTAGAGGCAATTCGGATTCTTTGTGCTTTTGCATCATTCATGGGATTCACACTGTTCCAAATGGATGTCAAAAGTGCATTCCTAAATGGAGTAATTTAGGAAGATGTCTATATCAAGCAACCACCTGGATTCAAAAACTTAAAGCATCCAGACCATGTGTATAAGCTAAAGAAAGCCCTCTATGGATTGAAGCAAGCACCAAGAGCTTGGTGTGAGAGACTCACTTCATTCCTCATATCTAAGGGATACATCCGAGGTAAGGCAGATACAACACTTTTCATAAGAAAGAAGTAGGGTGATGTCATTCTTGTTCAAATTTATGTAGATGACATCATCTTTGGAGTAATAGATGAAAAGATGTGTGAAGTATTTAGAACTCAAATGCAGAAGGAATTTGAGATGTCAATGATGGGAGAACTCAATTTCTTCCTTTGATTACAAATCAAGCAGAGTTCGGATGGAATCTTCATCAACCAATCTAAATACACTAAGGAGATTCTGAAGAAGTTTGAAATGGACATGATCAAGCCTATGTTAACTCCTATGGGATCAGATACAGTCCTTTCAAAGAATTGTGAAGGTCAAAATGTAGATCAGAAGCTCTACAGAGGATGATTGGATAACTATTATACTTGACAACTAGTAGACCTGAAAATGCAATTGGCTACTGTGCAAGGTATCAAGCAAATCCAAAAGATTCACATCTCAAGGCTATAAAACGGGTGCTCAGTTACTTGCTGGGAACAATTGAAGTTGGGCTGTGGTATCCCAGCAATGGCAATTTCACTTTGCAAGGATTCACTAATACTGATTATGAAAGAGATACACTTAAGAGAAAAAGCACATCCGGAAGCTGTCACTTTTCTTGGAGATTTCTTAGTATCATGGTATAGCAAGAAGAAAACTTCAGTAGTATTATCAACTATAGAAGCTAAATACATGGCAACAGGAAGTTATGTTGCTCAACTCTTATGGATCAAGCAACAGTTGGAATTTATGGTGTACAAGTAGGATTTGTATAAGTGATGTGTGATAACAAAAGTGCAATTGATGCAGTGCTACATAGTAGGATGAAACATGTTAATATCAGACACCATTTCATCCGGGATCATATAATAAAGAAGCATGTTATCCTGGTCTACATCACAATAAATGAATAAAGAGCAAACATCTTTACTAAACCATTAAGTAAAGATCAGTACAACAAGCTAAGAGAAGCAATTGGAATGACAAATCTAATTTGAAGGAAAATCCGGAAGACAATCCGGAGTTATCAAGATCGTTGACCACTCAAGAAAGGAAAGAAGAATATTCAGTGATAGATCTGGAAGGAATATTGCCATCTTAGTAGATAATAATGACACATTGCAGTAAACACAAAAAGGTAACTACACATATTTTAAATTTCAAACTTTTATTGGGCAGTTCGCGGGCGGCAAAAGTAATAGTTGCTTCACAAAATAAACCATTCCAATTCTTCGGTTTAAATGCCATTTACCTCGCTCCTAAATCTTAACTCGCATGTCACTAATCCAGTTCACTTTAACTGCGTTCGGATTACCAAACTACCCTCACTCTGAAAATTCTATAAAACCCCCCAAAAATTCACTCATCTTCTTCACGCAAAGTAATTCATCTACTATTACTTTGCAATATTTTCTCGAGAAACCGTAGAATCTAAAATCCTTTCATAAAATCACAAATGGAAATCACCCAAGATCAAACCACTCCTCCTCCTCCTAGAACCACCTTCACAGAAGCTGATCTTTAGAAAGGGAATTTTATTCCTCTTAAGCTTCAATCCCTTAATACAGTAATTCCCTCAAACTACTTGGGTGATAACTTTATTGGTCCCTGTCAGGGTCTATATAAGGTCAAAGGGGGGGTGAATGAACCTTTTTCATGGAATTAACAGACTTTAAAAAGTCTTGTCTAGCGTGTTTGATGGCTTCTGATGTTATGAGTCCGAATGATGCAAATGTGAAATATGATGCAAATATAAATAGAGAGTTAGAGAAAATCGAACAGGATGATTTATACTGGTTTGGCCCCACCTACGTCCAGTCCCTAAAGGTTCTTTCCTTTGAGTTTTTCCACTAGTGTGATTTATTTTCAACTAGCAGAAATTAAGCCTTATAGTTTGTCTCTGGATGATAACCCCTTCTGGATGTAGGATATACCACTAGAAGCACCAATTCATAGCTGTGTCCTTTTGTCTTTAGCAGGATATACCACTTAGACTTCTACCCTGAATCTAAGTTGAGTCCTACAAGGAGATCCCACTCAAAGCACCTATTCCAAGTTATATCCCAATCTCACTACCCACCTAAGTAGGAGATCTTTTGCACTTTGGGTTTTAACAAATGTTTTGGTTTTGGACCTCCTTAAGTTTATAACTCACTTAGGAATCCTTACAAACTGATTTTAAATGATCTAATACTTGGAGGGATTTTTGAATCTGATTGCTTTCTACCGAGTTCTCTTATATATGCTTTTATAAAATCAACTAGAACCTTCTCAACTTTTGAAGCTTCCCTTTTATAGGCTCAGATCATAAATGTAGTCGTTATGGGTTGGTAAGCTGTAACTCAATCTTCACCGTTGATCAGATGAAATGTGGCGCTTCTGGAGCCATTGATCAATCCGTTAGACAGTAATTTGACCCTTTTGAATCCTTAGGATTGAGGCTAAAAAGATGTCAGTGATCATTTTCCTTGGTTTTTAGTGCCACACCAACTTTTATACCATTAGCTCTTTGGTGTGAGCTCCATGCACCTCCTTATTGGCCTAGGTGAAAAAGGTTGTTTCCTTTTTCTGTCCGGTGTCAGTCCTTCTGCCATTTTTCTGAAAATTGCAAACTGTTTTTTTTGTCTTGCCCTTGGGGAAAGGATCTTTGACTTTGGTAGACCAAAAGGTGGAGTGAAAAGTTATCTTAGAGACTTTTCCCATTGTCTTGATATATGAGTCTTCCGGATGTCTTCAGACTCAATATTTCCAAATCTATCTTCTTCCGAATGGTCGTGCAATCAGTTCTTCTAGATCCTAATCTTGAATGGTTCAAAGTTTGTTTCCTTTCCAAACTTTAACTGGATGCTTTCAATAAGGCTTTGGTGTTTGTCTTCACTTGTCTTGGACTCTGGATGATTTGGATTTATGTCCGGATGCTTCCATTTGGATTTAGGAAATTACATAAGCACGCTTCTTTAAGTTTTTGTTTCTTTCAAACCTGATTCGAATATTTAGTTTTATGGGATTTCGGATCATTGCTTTCCAATAATCTCCCCCATTTGTTGGAAACAAAAAACTAAGAAAACTAAGCATTAGGAAAGGAGTTTATATAAACTAAGTATGATTCTTGATACTTAGTCATTTACAGATTTTACTCCCCCAATATTTTTGCATTTTTGGCTTTAGCATTTTTCAAGTACAATTACAGATTGTACTTAGAAGCATTTTTATGTAAATGTGGTTCACTATATATATATATATATATATATATACTTTTGCTGTTAACAATGTTTAACATCAATGAAGTCCAGGATTACAAATATAGAGTACATATAAGGGAAAATTGTCTAAGCTAGCTATTACAAAGTTTTTACGTAAGATCAAAAGCTAGCTAGACATTTACCTATCTATGTCCATATCCTCTCCTCCTTTGCCTTTGCAGGTTGAACTTTTCTCCCCCTTATTATTTTCATCTTATTGGGGGTCTATCACCATGTATGATCACTTGTGCTAGCTTTTCTACCATACTTCAGAGTAGATTGAATACTCTACATTCCCTTGTGCATGCTTTTCAAAAATTGTTTCAACACTGGCCGAAAGGAGTTGATAGGGCTTTAGAAATGCTCGGAGCTCTTTGTAGGACTTTTTCATATTCGAAATCATTCTAATTGCATGGGCTTGATCCTATTTATCAAAATAGGGAAACATGCACTTGAGAAGAGTTAACATGCACTTGTATCCAAAAAATCCAGTGTCGTATATGTGTTTGACAAGATCATTGACTACTGGAAGAATAAGGCTGTCTTGGGTGGAGGAGGAAGATCCGGATGGGGTGAGTGAAATATTAGCCATACTTGACTTTAAGGCATCAACATCATTGCAGATATCTCTCCGACCATTGTGGATGCTGGAGTTAAGCGTACTGAGATCCTTATGGAAAGCCTCTTTTAGAGCTTTAATCAAATTATTAGTTCCAAAAGAGTGGCTTCCACTATCTTCACTGATTTCATCCACCTGCTTCTTTAATAAATTTGGGAGAGCCTTATCAAGAAAGTTTGTGAGCATTTTTTATGTCGCTTGATGCTCTTCATTTAACAGTGTCAGTGCAGAAGCAATATCCTTTTCTCCTTGGGTAGCAATTTTCGAAATGAATTTTATCAAGCTTTCAAACTTGGTGTCTATATACTCTTTAATTTCAGTGGACAGGTCTATGGACGAGGAGGTGATTTTGTCCATTAGTGTTGTGCATTTATTTGTAGTTGGCTTGATCTATAGAATGGTTTGCTTCCCAGATTTGAGTTCATTTAAGATGGGAGTGACTTTGGTAAGAGAGACTTTTGCTACAAAATCAGTAGTGGGAAAGTTTTCTACTTTTTCCGCTACTCTCTTAACATTCCCCTTATCACCTCAAGTTCCTTCTTCAAATCTAGAGGCTGGAATTCTTCAAGGAGTACCTTTTCCACAGCTCTCAAGTGTTTATAGATATTTTAGAGGGTTTGTTTATTGTAGCTCTCCTCTTGTTCTTCATGAGTAGCCTCATGCAGAATCTTGAGTACTATGGATATCTTTTTAGCTTGTGTTGGATTGTTATTGGTAGCAGGTATTCTAATTGAGCTTGCTAGAGGAGTTTTGAATTTAGAGCTGCTTCCACTCTCATTAGATCCGAATGTTGCTGCATCAACAGATTCTTCTTCTTCTTCCTTCTCTTCTTCCAATCGATCCTCCGGACTAGCCTCATCCATTGAGTCCACTCTAGGAGAGTTCTCATTGGATCTCAGACTATGTCCTTCCTCCAAAACTTTTTGTTTCAAGTTGGACTCCTGATCCTTAGATGTAATTGGAGAACATGCATCTAAGTTGTCCCTATGTTCAACTGCTATTCCAATACTAGCAACGATGTCAGCATTAATATTAAATGACACTGAGCCAGGGATTACCTCAGTAGTTGGCATTTTGTTCAGATGAGCTGCTTCTACACTCCTTTCCTCAACCTCCATAACCTTTGAATGACTGGTAATGTCCTTAGTCATCACTTCTATTACATGTAAAGGACTTGCAACAATAATCATCTCTTGTCCCGGAATGGTGGAATTATCCTCACCATTCCCTCCAGTTGTCTTTTCAAGACTTTCCAGCTTTACCACTTTCGGGTTCACATCTAGCAGGTTTTCAGGAAGAGGTCCGAATCTAGCTTGGAAATTCAATAGATCCTCATCCTGGTACTTCACTTTTTTGAGAAGCCCCAGATCCTTTGATGATATAAGGACTGGTGTGCTGTTTGATGCTACCGTACCAGATGAGCCTTCGGGACCCTCCTTTGACAAAAGAATGATCTTCTTATTGTCTTTTACATCTAACAGCATCTCAGCAAATTGGTGATCTTCTAGGAATATATTGTCTTCAAGTATTGGCTCTTTAGTCAACATCACAACCTCCTTCTCTTTTCCGAATTCAACAGAAGTGGTTGCTTTGGGAGTTGCTTCCCTTATGGTTATGCCAGATGCAGGTTTCCAGATTGGGAGTTTGGCTCTTGCCTTCTCTACCTTTATGGCCTCTGTAAATGTCAAACCCCTCCTCCAAAGTTACTTTTTAGGGGCAGGTTCCCCATCCCTTATCTCTTCACTATCAAACTCATGCTCTTCTCCTAGCATGTCTCTTAATTTCCTTTTCTGCCCTCTTTTGATACCCTTCTTTAATTGCAGCAGCTGCCACTCAATGGTTTCTCTTGCCTCTAGCTCATATACAGGTTTCTTTAGTTTGTCAGCTGCTTTAATTAGCCTTCCCCTTGGCTTTTTGGCCAGAGATTTGGCCATCAATTGGGTTAAGGACAAAGTATCCTTATTAACTTCCCCAGCCGGAATCAAGGCAAGTTCCTTTTGTGCCTTTGGCTTTGTAGTTCTTGCTTTCTTAGGAACCAAAGCTCCTTCCATCAGACCCACTTCCTTTCTAGCCCTGCCCTTCTTGTCATCCCATAGCTTCTTGGCTTTCTCCTCGTTCCAAGTCTCCCCAAAGCTTAGCTTCTTGAAATTCTTCTCTAGAATTTCATTGCAGACTAGAATTTGGTTAAATTTACTTTATTGGCTAGAAGAATCCTAGTTATTAAGGTGCAATGAGGATTCCTGTGCTACCTCAGATAGTGGATGATGAGCATAGGCATATTCACTACTCTACTCTCCACCCAATGTTGTAACACATAGTGCTGAAAGGATGACACTGTGGTAAGAGAGCCCTTCTGGATAAGCACCAATTGGGCAACTGCATGCTAGAGGAATCTTGATACTTTTGAAAAGTATATTGAGCACTTAGCCCCAAAATAATTAGGATGCAGCCACATCTTTGGGTCATACTTGACATGTTCATCCCCATCACTTCTCAGTTGAACTCCATCGTTTTTCACGTTGAGGTGTTTCTCAAGGAAATCCGGAGTGATAGTTAGAATTTTCATTGTACCTTACTTCTCATAGCATCATGGAAGGATTGGGCTCTAAGATTATCATAAAATTCTCTTACTAACTCCGAATAGGTTAGGCACTTGATCTTGAGGAAATCTCCCAAGTGCTGATCTTCTATCAATTTGGAATACGGGTCAGTTTCAAATAGGAAATTATCACCCAAGAAATCTGTGGGGACAACAGAATCATTGGTTTTATGTTTTATGGGTTTGAAGTCTTCATCTTTTAGATCGAACTCTGTAAAGAGATTTTGAGTTGGGAGCATTTTAGGTTCTTCACTAGTGCTGATAGTAGCCATTTGAGAGATTGAAAGAGATTAGGGTTTGTGATTTGATTTTAGTAGAGTAATAGTAGATAAGTTGCTCACGTGAGGAAGAAGAGGGAATTTGAAGTGTTTATATAGATTTTCCAATGAGAGGGTATTTTGGTAATCCAGATGCCATTAATTTGGCTGGATTGATGATCGGGATTTTAGGAGAGATATAAATTCAGTTTAACTGGAGAATAAGAACAATTTATTTTGAAAACAAGCTATTGAATTTACCGCTCGTGTAACACACAATAAACATTTAAAATTCAAAAAGGGAACAATTAATTTTTAGTGCCTTTATTGCCATGTGTCCTTTTTGTCTGCTGATGTGGTAGTGTTTCTCCCAGAGTTGTGTTTCCTTCAATTCCTCTGGATTCCTTATCTTGCCAATCCTCCAAGTTAGTCTTAAACTATCTTCCGGATTTTTCTCAAATTGGATTAGACATTCCAATGGACTCCCTTAGCTTATTGAATTGATCTTTACTTAATGGTTTGGTAAAGATATCTGCTCTTTGCTGATTGGTTGGGATGTACACTAATGCAACATCCTTCTTCATCAAATGATCCCAGATGAAATAATGCCTTATGTTGACATGCTTCATCCTGTTGTGGAGTATTGGATTCTTTGACACATCAATTGCACTTTCGTTGTCATATATAACATCCACACATCCGGATTGAACTCCATAATCTTCTAGTTATTGCTTGATCTAAAGGAGCTGAGCTACACAACTTCTAGCTGCCATATATTTTGGTTCTGTAGTAGATAAAGCAATTGAAGTTTGCTTCTTGTTGTAACATGATACTAGGCAATATCCAAGGAAATGGCAACCTCCGGATGTGCTCTTCCTTTTAAGAGTATCTCTTCCATAATCTACATTAGTGAAACCTTGGAGTGTTAAGTCCCCATTACTAGGATTATATAGTCCAACTTCCGTAGTTCCTAGGAGGTATCTAAGAATTCTCTTTACTGCCTTGAGATGAGAGTCCTTAGGATTGGCTTGATACCTTGCACAGTAACAGGCTGCATAGTGTATGTCAGGCTTGCTTGTTGTCAAGTATAGAAGTGAACCAATCATCCCTCTATAGAGCTTTTGATCAACATCTTCTCCTTCACAATCCTTGGATAGGACTATATCTAAACCCATTAGAGTGGACATTGGCTTGCTCTTATCCATTTCAAATTTCTTCAAGATCTCCTCGGTATACTTTGATTGGTTAATGAAAATTCCATCCAGACTTTGCTTGATTTGTAAACCAAGGAAGAAATTGAGTTCTCCCATCATGGACATCTTAAATTCCTTCTGCATTTGAGAGTTGAATTCTTCACACATCTTTTCATCTGTTGCCCTAAATATGATATCATCTACATAAATTTGGACTAGAATGATATAATTCTTCTTTTTCTTGATAAAAAGGGTTGTATCTGCTTTACCCCAGATGTATCCTTTGGATATGAGAAACGTAGTGAGTCTCTCATACCAAGCTCTTAGTTCTTGCTTCAATCCATAGAGGGCCTTCTTCAACTTATACATGTGATCCAGATGCTTTGAATCTTCAAATCCAGGAGGCTGCTTAACATAGACTTCTTCCTGGATGACTCCATTGAGAAATGCACTTTTGACATCCATTTAGAATAGTGTGAATCCCATGAATGATGCAAAAGCACATAAGATCCGGATTGCCTCCTGTCTTGCCACATGGGCACATGATTCTTCAAATTCAATCCCTTCCTGTTGATTGTAACCTTGGGCAACCAATCTTGCCTTATTTCTTACTACTATTCTGCATTCATCTAGCTTGTTCTGGACTACCCATTTTGTGCCAATGATTGACTTTCCCTTTTAAGGTACCACTAGATCCCATACATTATTCTTGGTGAATTGATCTAGTTCTTCTTACATTGCCATCATCCATCTTTCATCTCTTTCAGCATCTTGAAATTTCTTTAGCTCAATGAGAGAGACAAAAGCAGCATGGCTTAGCATCCTATTGAGTTGTCCTTTGGATTTGACTAGATTTCAGACATTATCCAAAATAGTTTCTACTAGATGATTTATTTGAGCCTGAATTTCCCTTTGTAAGCCTTCATGTTGAACTGGGACTTGCTCTACTGCTACCTCATCTTGGTCTCCTTGGTCATCATTGAATTTTATCTCATATGGATTGAGATCAACTTCTTGTATTTCTAGATCAAAAGATATTCCTTCATCCTCTTCTTTGCACTTCTTAATTTGGAAGGAATCATGAACTTGGATTTACTTCTTTTCTCTAGAGTTTTTTAGCTTCCAAAACTGGATCTTCTGGAGTGGAGCTTTTCTTGCCTACATGGTTAGTCTCATCAAAATGTACATGTATAGACTCTACCCTAATTTGGGTTTCTTTGTTAAAGACTCTGTAAGCCTTGCTATGTGTTGAGTAGCCAAGGAAAATTGCTTCATCAGACTTAGGATCGAATTTCCCTAGTTGTTCTTTATCATTTAAGATGTAGCACTTACGTCCAAATGCTTTGAAGTACCCAATTTTAGGTTTTCTTACCTTCCAGATTTTATAGGGGGTCTTTTCTAAGGTCTTTCTAATGAGAGCTCTATTTAAAATGTAACATATTGTGTTTACGGCCTCTCCCTAGAAATATTTTGGCAAATAATGCTCACTTAGCATTGTTCTAGCCATCTCAAATATGGTCCTATTCTTTCTTTCAACAACTCCATTTGGTTGAGGGGTGTGAGGAGCAGAGAAGTTATGTTCAATGCCCTTGAATTCACAAATTTTAGCAAAGTGCTTATTTTTAAACTCACCACCATTATCACTCTGGATGTATCAAATGCATATGCCCTGTTCTACTTCTATCTGGATGAATGTTTTTGAAAACTGGTCAAAGGCTTCTTCTTTGCTTGCTAGCAAAAGAACCCAGGTATATCAAGAATAATCAACTATAATGACCATGGTGTATTCTCTTCTACCTAAACTCAATGGTTTAATTGGACCAAAGAGATCAATGTGCAAGAGCTCAAGTACTCTTTTCGAAGGAATGTAGGAGATGGAGGGGAAACTTTTTTTATGTTGTTTGCCTAATTGACATGCAGTGCATAGATGATCCTTATTAGAAGCAACCTTAGGCAAACCCACTACCAATTCCTTTTTGGTTAGTTTAGAGAGGAGATTCATGCTAACATGTCCCAACCTCCGGTGCCATAGCCATGATTCTTCTTCTTTAGACACCAAGCATATATTCTTTTTCTCATTTTTAATGTTAACAGAATAGACATTGTTTACTCTAGGTGCATAAAGAATGAGTTCATTAGACTTACTATTATAGATTGACCACCCTCCATAATCAAAGGTGACTTTTCTTCCATTGTCGCAGAGTTGGGCTACACTTAGCAAGTTGAACTTCAGCCTATCAACCAGTGCGACATCTTTTATTTTTAATTCAGATCCAATGGTTACATATCCAATGATCAGCCCTTTTTTACTGTCTCCAAAGCTCACCTTGCCTCCTTTCTTCCAGCTTAATGTGATGAAGGCCTTCTCATCACCTGTCATGTACCTTAAACATCCACTATCAATGTACCAAGTGTGTTGATCTATTATGGATCTAATGCATACCTATAACACAGATCAAGTGGGTTGGGGTACCCAATCAGACTTGGGTCCTCTCAGGTTATCAACCATTTCAGGCCAAGGATAAATGTCATAATAGCCATTTTAAATTTACCTAATTTAGTAATATGGTTGTTTTTTCCATAAAACCTACACCTTGAGATGGGTTTGTTTTGCTTCCACTTCTTTTCGATCTTTTCTAGATTCTCCTTCCCATAGTTCCCTCTATATCCAAGTTCTTGAACACTTGTGGATGGTTTGGAGTGTGTCCGGAAGTTTGTTGGAGTTGAAACTTCAACTGCAAAATTCCTCTTTTGTTTGGCAGATTGCTGAGTGTACACTTCCTTAGCCTTTCATATTTATGAGGTAGTGTATCTTTGAGGTTAAGGTTGTCTACTAACCTCCTTCTCCTTATGGTTGAGAGTATTTGGATTTCTCTTGGCAGATTGATGTTGATTTCTTGATGTAGCCTGCCTTGGATTTTTCGTTAGTTGAGAGGGATTTAATCTCCTTCTAGATGCTTCCTTCATCAGGGTTAGCTCTCTATCTAACCCCATCAAGTTAGCACTTAATATCTGCACTTGATTTCTCAGGAAGTTTTCTTCAACTTCATCAATGTGCTTTGTTGTTCTTATCAAGTTGACATCTTATGCCAATGCTTCATTGTCCTCAGTGATTTCCAACACTTGTCTTCTCAAGGATTTGATTGCTTTAGTGTTCTTCTTTATACTCTTGATCATAATAGCTAAGACTCTAGCAAGGTCAAGCTTAGAAGTAGAATTAGAATAAGAGTTTACCTCAGTATTTGCTGTTTCTGATCTTGATTCTTTAATTTGCATTGTATCTTGCTTAGAAACATTCTTTTCAGATTGCTCTATTTTCGAATTAGTCAGTGCCATGAATGCATAGTTTCCAGTTTCTTCTTCTTCTGTTGAAGATGAAATGCTACTTTCCTCACTGTCGCTTCAGGTAGCCACCATTGCCTTCTTCTTGTGCTTCTTCATTCTTTAAAGCTCAGGGTATTTCATTCTGAAGTAGCCTTTCTCCCCACATTCAAAAGATGTAGCTTATTTTTCTGGATCTTCCTTTTCATCTAGATTCTTTCTAGGCCTGTCACTTCTAGAAGTACCTTCCTGTGGTGTTTGGGATTAATTTTTTCTTAACTTTCTCCTTTCTTTCTTTTATATAAACCTGTTGAGCTATCTAGTTAATAGAGCTATCCGACGGATTCTGCGTTAAGTGCAATAGCTTTCTTCTTCTCTTCTAGCTTCTTCTCCTATTGACTATATCTCTCCAGAGATAGCTCTTCAGTCAAGAGATAACCAATGAGCTCATCATAATTATAGAGGTTTAGATCATAAGCTTCCTCAATGGCAGTCTTCTTGCTATCCCACTCCTTGGTGAGACTCCGGAGTACATTCTTTACCATATCTACTTCAGGAATTTCTTTTCCAAGCCTCTTCATTTCATTCACTAGATTTGTGTATCTAGTGTTCATACTACTGATTGATTCTTTTGGGTCCATCTTGAAGGTCTCAAGTTTTTGCTAGAGTAGTTCAAGCTTGGCCTCTATCACATTGTAGGTTCCTTCATAGGTAACTTCCAATTTTTGCCAGATTTCTTAAGCAGTCTCACATCCAGATTTCCTGTTAAATTTTGTTGCACTAAGAGCACATTGAAGGATGTTAACAGCATTTGCATTTTTACGCAATCTCTTATGATCATTTTCATCCCATAAGCTCGAGGGCTTGCAGTTGGTTAAACCATCTACCTCATGAGTAGCCTTATATGGACCATTCTTAATGGCCATCCATGCCATCATGCTTTAAGCTTGAATGAAATTCTTCATCAGTTTTTCCAGAACGTGTAATGTTCACTGGTGAAGAGTGGAGGTCAGGTAATAGACATACCCTCCAAAAGGAGCTGTAAGTTTTGGAAACTTATTTTAATTCTTGAATCAAAATATATGTACCTTTAGCTCGAGATTGCTAGATCGCTAGTTTGAGCAATAGCTTTGATACCACTTGTTGGTCCTGTGAGGGTCTATTTAAGGTCAGAGGGGGGTAAATGACCCTTTTTCGTAGAATTAAAGGACTTTTAAAAGTCTTGTGTAGCGTGTTTGATGGCTTTCGGATGTTATGAATCCGAATGATGCAAATGTGAAATATGATGCAAATATATATAGAGAGTTAGAGAAAATCAAACACGATGATTTATACTGGTTCAGCCCCGCCTACGTCTAGTCCCCAAAGGTTCCTTCCTTTGAGCTTTTCACTAATGTGATTTCTTTTCAACTGGCAGAAATCAAGCCTTACAGTTTTTCTTCAGATGGTAACCCCTTCTGGATGTAGGATATTGTGAGCACGTGATTTTGCAGTCCCTTTAGCGAGACAATGATGACGTATATTCGAATTTTGATCCTCATTAAAAATTTATTTTGAACTTTTATTAACGTTTGAATTCAGTTCAGCGTGTCCGATTACGCGTCCGGTCGAAGCTCGAACTGATGATTTGCACCCAAAATTAAATTAATATCTAAATACCCATTAACATATATTTAAAAGTTCAAAAAATCAGCTTTTGACCAACTTTGACCCATTCCTCCCCTTTTTTCAGCTTTTCAGGCTGTGGGCCCCATTTGGTAGTTTGCCAGTGGGGGCCTGAACTAGCCTGCGGCAGCACCATACCGTCGGTGGCTTAACCCATGCCTCCGACAGCATGAGCCCTTGCGGGAAGTCTGCACCTTTTCGTCTTTGACTGAGTTTTTTGCCATTTTGGTGAAAATTTTGACAAGAATGCCCATATTTGTCTCCAACTCTATGAAAGACCACATTTAGGGTTGAAGAAGGGGAGATTTGGCTGAAATTTGGATTGAGAGCTTTAGGAGAGATAAAGAGAGAGTTTTAGTGAGAGAAAGTAGAGAAAAGGTAAGAAAAGGGATTCTAATTCTTCTTTACTTGGTTTTTTTTTGCCAAATCTCTTAGTTTAAACATTAAAATTTGTAGAAATCCTAGGTTGAAATCAATCTAATAGGATTTTTAGAGACAAACATTGATCAATCATTAAATCACTACCCAAATTGTCATTTTAAGCTTCCCGTAGGTGTCATTGGATCATGAAGAGGTGGATTCAAGGCCCCGAGGTGAATTCCTATGTCTCTTGAGCTCTTTGGCATTATTTCTTACTGTTTGATGTGTTATTTGGTGTTTTGGGTTCGTTTTTGGAGTTTCTGGTCATTTCAGACCATTTGAATCTGATTTCTGCAGATTTCAAAACCGCCGGTGGCATCATCTATACCGCCGCCGGCTCCACCATACTGCTGGCATATGAAGCCATCGGTGGCCTCATTCAGGCCCCCGGCGACATCACTCATGCCGCCGGCGGTATCACCCATGCCGCCGGCGGCATAAGTTTCTCGGCGGCAACTCCATTATTGCCCTTTGACCTAGTTTTCTCGTTTTTTATATTTTGTATGTATAGTATCACAACGGGAATCCAAAATTCCCTGAAAAATGGTCCAAACCCTATAACATGTGGCATTTTCACTAATAATTTGGTTAAAATAATAATCGTTTCCAAAATGGACTTTTTCCTAAAATTTGTTCGAAAAATGAATTTTTCAAAGGGGGCTCACATTCAAAAATCAAAAAATTTTGAGCTAACCTGGTAGCTCGACCTCAGCTTGGGGCTCTGCCCTCGGACCCCATGAGGGGCTACCGCTCCTCCACCCCATTGAGGGCACTGCCCTACGACCCCGCCGCTGGGGACGCCACTTTGTGTGATATATCTTGTACAATGTGTCATACATGTGCTTACCGTTTTATGCAGGTAGATTTAGGTTAGATGTATGTTTAGGCCTTCGGGTATTTTATTTATCACATAGACAAATGTATAGGATTTTGAAAGCCTTGTAATAATTTTAATTTCCGTATTTATTTTTGGATAACTGTAATAATTTATTAGCTGGACGCTTGCTAAAAATAACACACCGATAAATATATAAACCAAAAACATAATAATTAGGGAGGATTAAAACCGATTAAGAACGAATGAAATCTTTTAACTTGGCCTAATGTAAAATATATAACATCAACCGAACTTGGAATCTCTGTTTTAAGGAATGGTCTAACCACCCGGTGGGAATAGTACCAAAATTCCCTGTGGAGCTTAATTGAGTGGCGACTCTATTTTAAAATACGGGATTTAAAGTCTCGTATCCATTAAGAAGCAAATTGGACTTAAATTCAACTTCAACATCAATCAATCCATATTTTCATCACGCTAATATAAGGGTCAATCCCTCGGCATGCTTCATAACGCCTTGTTATTTTTCCACCCCCCGTGCTATAGATCTCACGCGGTCCTCACGGGTGGGAAAAAGGTCATCCGCTTACAGTGGCGACTCCGCTGGGGATTGATCTCTTTAAACTTCAACTTAGCTTTTTTTCATGAGTTTAAAGGATTTTGATGATGTATTGAAATCATTGGCCAAATTAAAACTTCATTCCTTATTATAACGTTTTAGCCTTAGACACGCATGTAGATAGTTCGGTAATTTTCTTAGGTGCCCCATTTTCCCCGAGAAGCTTGTGAAAGTGTAACTCATGCTTTGTTTGGAATTGAGGATGCCTAGCGGGTGGATCACTTGTTTTAAACAACAATACATAAACTCATGCGATCACTCTTATTTGGGAGTGGTTGAGTAACATGGAATCAAGGTAAACGAGAACCTTCTACATCAATAACCCTAAACCAAAGCCGTGCTAGAAAAAGCCATAGCATTTCATCCCTTAGGATTACCAAAACAATCAAAACAATTAGGATGCACTTCTCTCGCCATTTCCAGTGAAGAAGCCAAAACTCCATCATTCCAAAGAGGCGTTACGTAGGATTCATAAGGTTGGAAGAGGGAAGTTTTGTATGCTATGTGTTATGTGCTCATGCATCCACTATGCATCGACCTCAAGGGCCAAAAATAAATCAACTTACCGTTATTACTTCCACCTGTGGAAGAATTCTAGCAACATGCGTAGGACTTCTTTTGTACCTCCGTTGCGTCACCACATATCACTATGTATGGTGCGAGGTACAAATATCCCATGTATGTTGGAGGGATAAGCCGCCACATCATCGCTAACCACATCTACGTGCAACCATACATGCCACTCATCGGTTATTGAATAAAGACCATTCACCTCCATGGCATCACACAACCCATGCATGGTCTGACTCGCTGCCTAACATTTCAACTAGAAGAAGGCAGAGTTATCATCGTACCCCAGTTTGGCAAAGGCCAGAGAACCATCTGATTTGTCATTCACTCACCTCGGTTGTCACCACGAAAGTCAAGGGATTTCCATATACCAATTCTAGTGAGGAGTCAGATTTAGAACAAGTTCAGTTGGGTCAGAATTTCTCTCAGTCAGTCATGTCTTTTCCAACCAATGAAGGAAACCATCCTCCACCTGAGGAGCAAGTCGGTGCTACTCCCACCTCGAGGGCAGGATCTCAGTCACCTCCCAGCTCTTACTTTGCTAGTGCTATAGCCCAATTTCTAAACTCAAATGCATTCTAATCTTCAATCCAATCCATTATCCAAGTAGCCGTCAAGCAAGCCCTTGAGGATAAGAATTCAGATCGAGTTTCTGAGTCTGATACGCAAGCCCAGAATGGTTCAGCACATATGTTGTCTGATCCAGTATGGGCAAGGCAACTTGCACCTGTTTCTCACCCAACACCCTCGACTCAACCTATGAAAAGCCCATTTTGATTTGGGAAAACTTCTACTTTTTGCAAACCTTAACACTCGGGGGAACGACTCACCTCCAGAATCCTTTTGCCAACTAGCTGATTATACACCCTCACTTGGATATTTATCCACCATCCTCTTGGGTTCCAAATTGCGACCAGATTATGCAACCTCTGGGCATAACACCAGAATCCTTTCATGCAGCAAATGAGGAGCTCTGGAATCAATGACCAGGTCACGCGGCCTTCAGGCGTGAAACCCAAAGCTGACACACTTGTAAGCCAACCAATCTATGACCAGGTCATGCAACCTCCGGGCGTGACACCCGAAATCTAAGCCTATGTCAATCAATTGATGATCACCAACTCAAACTGAGATAGAGAACCCAAGCGGGATGAGGATTGGGTTCCCGACAATTTCACCATACCTAGCATGGCACACTATTATGGTTTTGGTGCACCAGCTTCTCACATCATTATGTATGAAAGGGTGATGAGGGTGAAGAAGTTAAGCAACAAGGTCCTTCCTAAAATGTTTCCGTGCTCTTTACGAGGCCCAACACTCGAATGGTACCATACCCTACCTTACCATATGGTGGCCAGCTGGAAGCTCCTCTCACAGGCCTTAATTAACTACTACAGTTTTAACACCATAATGGAAACAACCATTAAACACCTTGAGGCTGTCTGGTAGTTGCCTGGAGAGACTTTTAAGCAATACTTCCATCATTGGATGGCCACTCAAGTGTTGATGAAATCCAAGCTGAGTTTGGAAGAGATGATTGCTAAGCTCATTGATGGATCCCTTCCTCTATTCAGAAAGGAGATGGCTATTGACTCATTCCCCTCATACAAGGCAGTTTTTGAGAAGGCTAAAAAGGTAGAGCGCAAGGATAAGCGCGGGTGAGCTGGGAAGGTAGAAATACCTTGGTTTAAGAAGAATAATAAAGCCTCTAGTGCCACCCCCACAATCTTCACAGTTCAACCTGGCAAGGACCCCATGATCAGTGTAAGTCCATACAAGTTGCCACCCAATGCGATCTTCACTGAGTTAAGAAAGGTCAACCTTCTTAAACCCCTTTAAGAGCATAAGCCTCCCAGGAAGGACGAAAGGAAGAATTTTTGTGGGTATCATGTCCAGTCGGGTCACTGCACCAATGAATGTCAGGCTTTGATTCTCTCCATCCAGCAATAGGTGCAGGAAGGTAAGATGGTCGAACCAGAAAAGGCACCCAGCAAAATGAACAATCCCATACCAGAATTCTGCAAAGAGTAGGTCGAGTCCGACCTCCCTACTGACTGATGAAGACCCTCCGCGTGTGGAGGATGACTATTTAAATATGTAATTTTCTTTTATTTTGAACAATTTCAGCTTTGAAACTTTTAGCTTAATGAGCAGCCCTTGTTTTGTTTGTTTCATGTTTTGACCAAATGATCCACGCATGCATATCAGCATGCGTATGATGTTTTTAGTATTGAAGATACTTCATTTAATGAAATTATTTCGAGTACAAATGGAACTTCTCAAGTGGTAACCATTTCCAATGATTTCACTCCTATTGAAAAATGAGAGATAATAAAAGTGCTTAAAGATCGTGATAACGCTTATGCCTAGTCATATGAAGATATGCTTAGAATAGGCCACCAAATTATCAAACATCCCTTTCTCAAGGAGACCAAGTGCAACCCAATCAAACAAGAGCTTCACCATTTGCGACCACCACACGGACAACCTCAGAAAGAAGATTTAGTATGTGGTCTATACCTTGCAAAATCCAAATGGCCCATTGTATTGCCAAGATGAAAAGGCGCCATCAATAGCAGATTGAGGGGAATTTATGACACCTTCCTCCTATCAGGCTTCACAGTCTCTCCACTCTCTGGCCATTCCTGCCATAAAGGATAAATATGATCAACAAGATTCAACCATCTCTAACTCATGGATGCAAGTTCATCAAAATGGTCATAGAGTGCTCCTCAAGACAGGCAAAAGCCAAATCCTATGCCTGTCTAAACATCAAGAAGATGATCAAACTCGTAAAGGAATATGTCTTGGCTTGGTACGATACATCTTGTCACATTGCCTCGCACAATGAAATCTAATTTCAAAGGGAAATTTCTGAAACAATTGAGGAAAAGTAATATCTTTTAGCTTGGTAGGACCCATTTCATTGTATCGCCTCACACAGAAGAGTTCTATTTTAAGGGGCAATTTCCGAATTGGTCGAGAGGTGTGCAATTGAACACAACCCCCTCCGCAAACACAATAGTTATAAAATAGTCAAAACGGCAAACAAGCCAATCAAGAAGGCGCTTCATACGCATTAAAACTACCATGAACCAACCCCTCGAGGTATCACCAATTGAAATCGAAATGAAGCTTCGTACGATCAGGAAAGTACTCTATGAACAAAGCAATCAAGATCATAGACAAGAGCGAGTTCATTGACCTAATCGACCAAGACAGGCTTAATCGTTACTGGATCTAAAATAAAAGAAATAAATAAGAAAACGGCACAACAAAAAAATAAATGTGATAATCACTGGCCTTTCGGTCTTTTACTAATCGGGGCAAAAATTAGGATGACACCCGATAGTCGGTATTCTACAAACTGGCCATGTAAAAATTAGGGGATGAGTCAAAATCACCTGCTGAACTGAAAATCTAAAAAGGATTATTCAAGCAAAATTTAGGGAACAAGAGAAAAATAGTGAGATGTTAACTTGAAAATCTGTAAAGACTGGTTAGGACCAAGAGCTCGTTTAATGGATATGGTTACCAACATCTTGTACTCCGGTTAAATTAATTCACTAAAAGTGTCTTTCGTACTAAAATCTTTATGCTTGTGATCGTATGAATGCCTGGCAGCCAAATGATGAAAACATCGCAAGTAGAAAAGCCTGTCCATAATAAGTGAAAAAAATAATAATAAAAGAGTCTGTTGGATTGAAAACCCAAAAAGGGCAGTCCAGGCAAAAATAAAGGCACAAAAAATGTCTGCTGGATTGAAAACCTGAAAGGGCGGCCCAAACAGAAATTAATACAAGGTTTAATAGATTGAAAACCCCTAGAGGCAGTCTATGCAAAATTTAGAACCAAAATAAAAAAAGGAAAATACACCATCACTAGAAAAATACAAACATCGTTCGCACTCCTCGCAAAAAGATCGAACCTCAAATAGGACCCAAACTTAGAATCAAGCCTTTATCGTAATCATCCTTAAGTAATTTCACTCCTGTCATGCAAACGTGCCCACCTAGTCACTACAGAAGCATCATTTGCCCATCCAATGTGATTCAACCAAAAAGCACATAATCATGCATCTTTAATACATGCATTTCATGCATACACTCTTCAACTTCTTATTTCCCAGAACATCCAAAGGGAAGTTATCAAGGCATGAAAACTAGGGGCATAACCCCAAGCACGTAAATCAAGCTCAACCTCCCAATAATCAAAACACCCACCGATCAACAAAAGGCATTTAGAAGGATCACAGTTTCCCCCAACCGCTTGGGATCACCTACCGATCAAAAAGAAGCATCAAGGGGCATGCTCAAGATGGTTCAGACGACTCGTCAAACCTCCGCAACGACTCCTCTAGACCACCCAAAAAATCCTAACTCAATTTACAGTTCATACTTTTATTTTTACTACTTGATCGAAGGGGTCAAAAATATTTTTGTTTGACAAAATCGATCAAGCAGTAAAAGCATCTCTTATCCTTTGACTAACTCGAGCTTCTCTAATTCTTAATACAGGGGCACTTCACACAAGCTACAAATAGCACTTGTTGCCAAATGGAAGGCACTTGCTGCACAATAGAGAGCACTTGTTGCAAACTGGAAGGCACTTACTGTACAATAGAGAGCATTTGTTGTAAAACTGAAGGTCCCCGATACAGTCCCTGTACGTGTCACCCTTTGGGTTCACTCCTAGAATGCCAACTGAAGGTCCTGGCATGACTCCGTACATGTTGCCTTTGGGTTCACCCCTCCGAGATTACAACGTGACCTTGTACATACCCCTTTCAGTTTCAACTGTCGTCCTATCATCCAAGACTGCTAAAACCCTTGAACTGTACTCAACCAAACCCACAAAGCATAAATCTGACCTAGGGGCAACCAATCCACAAAGCATAAGTCTGACTAAGGGGCAACCTCTCCGCGAAAGCTCAAGTCTGACCAAGGGGCAACCAATCTACAAAGCGTAAGTCCAACCAAGGGGCAAAATCTTCGCAAAGCTCAAGACCGACCAAGGGGCAACCAATCCACAAAGCATAAGTCCGACCAAGGGGCAACCAATCCACAAAGCATAAGTCTGACCAAGGGGCAACCTCTCTGCGAAGCTCAAGTCCAACTAAGGGGTAACCAATCTACAAAGCATAAGTCCGACTAAGGGCCAACCAATTTATAAAGCATAAGTCCGACCAAGGGGCAACCAATCTACAAAGCTTAAGTCCAACCAAGGGGAAACTAATCCACAAAGCATAAGTCCGACCAAGGGGCAACTAATCCATAAAGCATAAGTCCGACCAAGGGGCAACAATCGACAAAGCATAAGCCCGACTAAGGGGCAACCTCTCCATAAAGCATAAGTCCAATTAAGGGGCAACCTTAATCTACAAAACTCAACCCAGATTCATCTCCAGCTCTATAAAAGACCACATTTATGGTTGAAGAAGGGGGGATTTGGCTTAAATTTGGATTGAGAGCTTTACGAGAGATAAAGAAAGAGTTTTAGAGAGAGAAAGTAGAGAAAAGGTTAGAAAAGGGATTCTGATTCATCTTTTCTTGGTTTTTCTTTGCCGAATCTCTTAGTTTAAACATTAAAATCTATAGAAATCCTAGGTTAAAATCAATCTAATAGGATTTTTAGAGATAAACATTGATCAATCTTTAAAAATCACTACCCAGATCGTCATGTTAAGCTTCCCAGAGGTGTCATTGGATCAGAAAGAGGTGGATTCACGGCCCCGAGGTAAATTCCTGAGTCTCTTGAGCTCTTTAGCCTTATTTCTTGTTGTTTGTTGTGTTATCTGGTGTTTTGGGTTCATTTTTGGAGTTTTCAATTGTTTCAGACCTTTTGAATCTGATTTCTGCACATTTTAAAACCGCCGGCGATATCACCCTTGCCGGTGCCGGCTCCATATACCGCCGGCATGTGAAGCCATTGGTGGCCTCACTCAGGCCACCGGTGACATCACTCATACTGTCGGCGGCATGAGTTTCTGGGTGGCAGCCCCGCTGTTGCCCTTTGACCAAGCTTTCCCATTTTTCGTATTTTGTATGTACAGTATCATGACAGGAATCCAGAATTCCCTGGAAATGGTCCAAACCCCATAACATGTTGCATTTTCACTAATAATTTGGTTAAAATAATAATTGTGTCCAAAATGGACTTTTCCCTAAAATTTGTTCAGAAAATGAATTTTTCAAAGGGGACTCACATTCAAAAAGCAAAATTTTTTTAGCTAACCTGGTAGCTCGACCCCAAGCTGGGGCTCTGCCCCCGGACCCAACCAGGGGCGCTGCCCTTGGACCCCATGAGGGGCTACCACCCCTCGACCCTGCCAGGGGCGCTACCCCTGGGACCCTACGGGGGTCTGCCGCCCCTCGACCCTACCGCCGGTGATGCCGCTTTATGTGATATATCTCATACAATGTGTTGTACCTGTGCTAACCCTTTTGTGCAGGTAGATTCAGGTTAGATGTATGTTTAGGCCTCCAGGTATTTTATTTATCACATAGACAAATGTATAGGATTTAGAAAGCCTTGTAATAATTTTAATTTCCGCATTTATTTTTTGATAACTCTAATAAATTTTTTGTCGGATGCTTGCTAAATAACACGCCAATAAATATATAAACCAAAAACACAATAAATAGGGAGGATTAAAATCGATTAAGAACTATGAAATCTTTTAACTTGGCCTAATGTAAAATAGATAACATCATCCGAACTTGGAATCCCTGTTTTAAGGTATGGTCTAACCACCAGGTGGGAATATCGTACCAAAATTCCCAATGGAGCTTAACCGGGTGGTGACTCTGTTTTAAAATACGAGATTTCAAGTCTCGTATCCATTAACAAGCAAATTGGACTTAAATTTAACTTCAACATCAATCAATCCATATTTTCATCATTCTTAAATAAGGGTCAATCCCTTAGCATGCTTCACAGTGCCTTGTTATTTTTCCACCCCCCATGCTACGCATCTCACGCGGTCCTCTCACGTGGACCTTGCGGGTGGGAAAAAGGTCATCTACTCATAGATATACACAAGAAGCACCAACTCGTAACTGAGTCCTTTTGTCTTTAGCAGGATATACCATTTAGACTTCTACCCCGAATCTAAGCTAAGTCCTACAGGGAGATCCCACTCAAAGCACCTACTTCAAGCTATATCCTAATATCACTTCTCACCTAAGTAGGAGATCTTTTGCACTTTTGTTTTTAACAAAGGTTTTAGTTTTGGACTTCCTTAAGTTTATAACTCACTTAGGAATCCTTACAAACTGATTTTAAATGATCTGATTCTTGGAGGGATTTTGAATCTGATTGCTTTCTAGCGAGTTCTCTTGTATATGCTTTTATGAAATCAACCAGCACCTTCTCAACTTATAAAGCTTCCCTTTTATAAGCTTGTATTATAAATGTAGCTATTGTGGATTGGTGAGCTGTAACTCAATCTTCACCGTTGATTAGGTGAAATATGGTACTTCTGGAGCCGTTGATCAATCAATTAGATAGTATTTTAACTCATTTGAATCCTTGGGATTGAGGCTAAAAAAGATGTCAGTGATCGTTTTCCTTGTTTTTAGTGTCACACCAACTTTAATACCATTAGCTCTTTGGTGTGAGCTCCACGCGCCTCCTTATTGGTCTAGGTGAAAAAGTTTGTTTCCTTTTTTTGTTCGGTGTTAGTCCTTTTATCCTTTTTCTGAAAATAGCGAGCTGTCATTTTTATCTTGCTCATGGGGAAAGGATCTTTGACTTTGATAGACCAAAAAGGTGGAGGGAAAAGTTATCTTAGATATATTTCCCATTGTCTTGATATATGAGTCTTCCAGATGTCTTCAGACTCAATATTTCTGGATATGTCTTCTTCTGGATGCTCGTGCAATCAGTTCTTCCGGATGCTGATCTTGAATGGTTCAAAGTTTGTTTCCTTTCCAAACTTTAACTGGATGCTTTCATTAATGCTTAGGTGTTTGTCTTCACTTATCTTGGACTCTGGATGATTTGGATTTGTGTTCGGATGATTCCATTTGGATTTAGGAGATTACATAGGTATGTTTATTTGAGTTTTTGTTTCTTTCAAACCTGATTTGGATATTTAGTTTTATGAGATTCTGGATCATTATTTTCCAACAAACTTCCTATTCGGCACTGAACCCTACTCACAACTCCTAAAAGACCAACATCTTAAGGTCTTCCTCAAGATGAACCACCCAACATATTCGGATCTTGTTAGGGAATTCTATGACAACCTGATGATCAATTCTTATCATGATGACCTTTGGACCAAGGTGAAGGGGAAAGTGATAACCATCACACTAGAATTCTTTGTGACCCACTTCGAGATGAAAAATGATGGGGTTATATTGAGGAATGATGGGGATAAGCTTAAAGTCAAGTACAACCCAAAGATATGGCTCCCAATCTGGTACTTTGGAGATAAATTTTTGACCTATTGGCTTGAAACTTCCAGACAGCTCCAATTTATCGTAGCTAAATTCGTCCTGATTCAAAAGGGCTCTCTCACCACCGCATCCTCATTTTAACACTGCATGTTGCAGCATTAGGTGGAAAGCGGGGTCATAAAAATGCCAGTCCTTATCATCAACTTCCTAAAGCAACATAAAAACACCCATGGCTCTCTCATCTCCAAAAATCTTCATTAAAATGGAATTGACCTATCCGGAGTCTAATTAGTCCAAGGAAAAGAAATTCTTGAGAAGCTTCTAAAACAAATGATGTAGCTGCTACTGCAATCTGAAAGGGATGGTTAAAGAGTGCCAGTACTGGGATTGAAAATGTCCTAGCAGGAAATGATGAGTCTGACAGTGAAGAAACTGAGGATGAAGAACCTGTCCAGAAAAAGCAGTTCATCTAGAATGGAACCACCTTTAGTGAGGCCTTTAAAGCAAAAAGACCTAAATTAATGCCAAGAAAACTTGATGCTGGAATCCAAATTCAAGAGCCAATTCCTAGAGCTAGAAAATAAGCAGATATAAGCAAAGGAAAAGAAATCGTGGTTGCTAGAAAGCCCATCATTCCGAAAGATCCTCAGTATATAGAAATGATGGAAGTTGTAAAAGAAAACCTAAAAGCCAATCAACTCACAAAGGAGGGAACCAGAGGCTCTTCCGGTAACACAACAAATGACAGTCCACCTATTCTTATATCCTCAAAAGATCAGAGTCTTCTCTGAGAAAGTGAGTATCTGGAAGAAGATTTATACATATTCAAGGAAAGAATTGGACCTCTTCCAGATTATCTATTGATTATAGAATCAGAGGTAGTTAAAGTGGAAAGTGCTAAAAAGGCATCTGGATGAAATGGTGGGGAAAGTTTCACCATTCTGGATCAGGAAGAAGAAGTGAGAATTGTAAGTCTTGGAAAGGCACTTGAAGGGGAGACTGAGGAAAATACCAGCCTTCCAAAAATAGGAGTTTAAGAGAGAACAAGAATAGAGCATATTGAACCACAAAGGAACACTGAGGTAACTCCAAACCCTTCTAATGCTATTGATGACTTGGCTGGTAATACCATAAAAAACCAAGGCAACTTAGATGACACTAACCCTCATAATGCATCCAAGGAGGTTGAGCCTATCCCAGAGCAAAATGCTCCGGAGGAGGGAGTTGGTCTAGGATACACTTAGCACACTTCTAAAGTGGACTCAATGGGCGAGGCCACTTTAGAGGAAAGGCCGGAAGAAAGGCAAGAAGAGTAAGAGAAGAATGAGGAATGTGAGAAGAGCAAGAGAAGAATGAGGAAACTGATAAGGATGAAGAATCCTTCGGATCAAAAGAAGAAATAGAGAGTAGCTCTGGATTCGGAGAAGAATCCACTCTGGAGAGGTTGCTGAATAATCCTACAATAAATCTCAAGCCCACTAGAGCTAAAAAAAAAGAATGGCCCTAAGTTTATTGGATCAGGCCACTATTGAAAGGTATAGAGAAGATGATACCATGCGAACGCTCCAGGGTATATGTGCACAACTTAAATCCGTGGAGAGTCTCATGAAGGAAAAATCCATGACTCCGGCTCTTAAGGAAGAATTAGGAAAAATCAAAGGCTAAGTCAAGCATATTGAAAGGAAAGTGTATTTGTTTCCCTCTACAGAACTTGTTGGTGAAACTTCACTATCTAAGATCACTCCGGTGATGAATCAGTTGACTTAAAATATTATAGGAGCAAATCGCTCTGCAACTCAGGCTATCACCGGAGCTGACAATAACTGTACTACGATCATGGGCCAAATAACTTCCTCCTTAACTGATCTAAAAGCTGAGCTCAAGGAGTATATTGACGATAAGTTTGAAAGCTTTCAAAAATTCATCCCCGGAGCCATAGCAGAATCCTCTAAGGATGTCACTTTTGGACTCATAATGCACAATGAAGAACATCATGCAGCCAAAAAATGCTCTGTCACTTTATGGATAAACACTTCTAAAAGATTCTGGCAAAACATATGGAGAATGTAGGCCAAGATTTTCAATGTCATCTCTCCGAAATCGAAACACTTATCTACAATACAAAGGATCAGTTTAACAAAGAGCTCAACAATCTCAATACCAGTCTTCACAACTACCGGAGGGACATAATCCAGGACATTGAAAAACTCTAAACTAGTATGGCTCAATCATCCTTAACTCCTTCCTCATCCAGAACCTCCTCTGCAATTCTGGAAAGTCTTTTCCTCCCAATCATACAAGATGTAATTCAGCACATTTGCAATACTAGATTTTTTGGCTACAAATGCAACATGACCCTTCTTAAAACCCTCTTTTCATTCTTTGACGATGAAGATAGGCAGCATACACTCAAAATGCATCCAGATATGGCTAAGTCCTATTCATTGCTCTAGAAGCTTATCAAATCGGTCCATCTACTTCCTGCCACTGTCGAAACAAATATTGAGAAGCGCACTGAGGAGAATGTAGATTACTCAGTATATTTCAGAGCTCGGCAAAAGAACCGGGATCAAAGCTCATATATGGTTATAGACCCTCAAGCTGAAAATGATGCAAACAAAAAGAGGGAGAAGGATCCAGAACCGAGGAAGGTGAGCAAAAGCAAGACAGATGAAACATCTGAAAGGCAGTAGTTTGTAGAGTAGCTATTTTTCTTGTAAAAATTTGTAACAAGTAGTTCTGTAATTTTCACTTATATACTCTATATCTTGTAATTCGGACTTTAGTGATGTTAACTATTGTTAACAACAGAGGTATATATATATATATATATATCGAAAAATACTTATACAAAATACAATAAGTAATTGTACTTCAAAAACTTAGAAGCTAAAGCAAAAATATTGGGGGAGTTAGGATGCTAGAATTATGGGGGAGTAAATTTGTAAATGACTAAGTATCAAGAATCATACTTAAACCATATTACCCCCATTTGCTTATGATTTATTGTACTTAGGTTTTTGTTTCCATCAAATGGGAGAGATTGTTGGGAAACAATGATCCGAATGAACCAATCCAAAAAAATATCCGGATCAGGTTTGAAGAAAACAAAAATCTCCTAAGTCCAACAAGAAAGCAAAGAAATAATCTTCTTAATCCAAAAGGAAGTCAAATCCACATGTACTCAAGATCTTAAAACACCTAAGTACACAAAGAAAGCATCCGATTAAAGTTTGGAAATGAAATAAACTTTAAACCTCTTAAAACAGCATCTAGAACATGAAGACTGATTAAAGAGAATCCGGATATATTAAAGAAGACATCCGGATGACTCAAATATCAAGGCAAAGGGAAATTATTTAAAATCTTATTTCCCGCCACAATTGGTCTGGAGTCAAAGTATCTTTTGCCTTGGAGATTGAAAAAGAGATTGCTAGCATGAAATTTAGAAACAGGCAAAAGGTCTGACACAGGAAAGAGAAAAAAGATAACAACCTTTTTGACATAGACCAATGGGAATGGCACGTGGAGCTCACACAAAAAGAAAAAGGCATAAAAGTGGGTGATTCACTAAAATACAAAGAAAACAATCACTGACAATTTTTCAGCCTCAATCCTAAAAATTCAAATGGACATTTCTTTAGGCTAACAGATTGATCAATGGCTTTGGATGTACCACATCATACCTAATCAATATTGAAGATTCAAGATCAACCTCAACGGTTCACAATGGCTACATTTATGATTAAAGCCTATAAAAGGAAACCTTTACAAGTTGAGAAGGTGCTGGTTGATTTTATAAGAAGCTATTACAAAATAAAACTCAATCTAATTCAATTAGAATAGAAAAAATCCCTCCAAGAACTAGAAAGTTTCCAAATCTATTTTTGTAACAATTCTCAAGTGAGTTATAAACTTGAGGAATTCAAAAACCAATCCTGTGAAAAATCAGTTGTAAGATCTCATACTGGAGTAAGCATTGAGATTGGGATCTAGCTTAGAGTTGGAGCTTTAATTGGAATCTCCCTGTATGACTCAACTTGGGTTTGGGTAGAATCTAAGTGGTATATCCTACTAAAGAAAAAGGACTCAGCTAGGAGTTGGTGCTTCTAGTGGTATATCCTACTTCTGGAAGAGGGGTTACCATTTGAAGACAAATTGCAAGGCTTAATTTCTGCTAATTGGAAAGGAATTACACTAGTGGACAACCTCAGAGGACGGAACCTCTAGGGACTGAATGTAGGCAGGGCCGAACAAGTATAAAATCTCTTGTGTTTGATTTCCTTTACCTTAAGTCTTTACTTTTGTATATATCTGCATTATCTGGAACCTATAAATCTAGATAAAAAATAAAACACGCAACACAAGACTTTTTAATGTTTGAAAATTCCACGAAAAGGGTCATTCACCCCCTCTGACCCCAAATAACTAAGCACATGGACCAACACTACATCCGGAACATATCAAACACGCTATACTAGACTTTTTAAAGTTTTTAAATTCAACAAAATGCCTCATTCTCCCCCCTCTGACCCTATATATCTATGCACAAGGACCAACAAGTGGTATCAGAGCAAGTGCTCACAACTAGAGATCTAACAATCTCGAGCTAAAGGTCTAATTTTGATCCAAGAATCAAAATGAGTTTTAATATCTCATAGCTTCTTCCAGAGGTTATGTCCATTACTCGTCCTTCACTTTTCACTGGTGAACACTACACGTTTTGGAAAAATCGGATGAAGAATTTCATTCAAGCTTAAAGCATGCATGCATGGATGGCCATAGAAGATGGCCCTTATATTCCAACCACTAAAGTGGAAGCCATAACCACTACAAAACCATCAAGTCAATGGAATCAAAATGATTATAAAAGATTGCATGAAAATGCAAATGCTATTAACATGCTCCATTCTGCTTTGAGTACAGCAGAATTTATCAGGATCTCAAGCTGTGAAACTAGGCAAGAAATCTGGCAAAATCTTGAAGTAACTTTTGAAGGGATAAGCGTAGTAAAAGAAGCCCAAATAGATCTACTTTAGCAAAAGCTTGAAAATTTTAAGATGGACTCTAAAGATTCCATTAGCAGCATGAACATTAGATACACAAAACTAGTGAATGAAATGAAAAGGCTAGGAAAGGAAGTCACAGAGGAGGAAATGGTAAAGAAAAATCTCCGGAGTCTCACCAATGAATGGGACAACAAGAAGATTGCCATTGAGGAAGCTCATAACCTGAAATTTTATAGCTATGATGACCTCATTGGAAATATCCTAACTCAAGAACTATCCCTGAAGAGATATAGCCAGCAAGAAAAGAAGCTAGACAAGAAGAAGAAAGCAGTTGAATTAAAGGCAAAATCATCAAGAACAGAAACCTATGGATCAGAAGGACAATCACAGTCACCTTCCTATAAAAATGAAAAAATGGCAATGATAACCAGGGAATTCAAAAATTTCCTGAAAAAGGAGGGATGGAGGTCCAGAAGTGGCTTTAGAAAATATGACTCTAGAAATTGGAAAGAAGGAAGCTCTAAGAAAGATAAGTACAAGAGGAGTCCAGAAGAAAAGAAGGATCTGGAGAAAGACATTGCCTGCTATGAATGCGGAGAAAAGGGGCACTTCAAAACAAACTGCCCTAAGCTTAAAAAGAATAAAAACTTCAAAATGAAGGCAATGATGGAACTAATAGAGATGAAAGTTGCAGCTCATCTTCCACAGAGGAAGAAGAGACTGCACATTGTGCATTAATGGAACTAATAGAGCCGGAAGAAAATCAATCCAAAAGAAGAACACCTAAATAAGTTACTGAGATAATAGAAGAATTAGAATCAGAGTTAGAAAGCACAGAGGTAAACTCCCACTCTAACTCTTTATCTAACTTTAAACTTACTAGGGCCTTGGGAATTGTGATCAACAATGTAAGGAAGAATGCAAAAGCTATCAAATCCCTTCAAAGATAAGCACTAGAGCTCACTGAAGAAAATGGAACCATATACTTAGACATTAATCTGTTAAGGGGTACAAAGCACATTGATGCTACTCAAGCAAAACACTTGAAGAATCAAGTACAAATGTTAAACACCAACCTATTTGGAATATGTAGGGAACTAGCCTTGTTGAAGGAAGCATTCGGAAGAAAACCAGAGCCCACAAATCAAAGAAGAAATCCGGATCCTTCATAACAAAGAAGAATAAATGATTGTAAACAACCCCAAGGACAAAAAGATGCAGCAAATCACAAACAAAAAAGGTTGCTGAGAAAGCCATCTCAAGAACGGAGATACCTTGATATTCAAAAAGAAAAAGGGGTAAAGCTTTATCATCACCAACAAGTCAGGCTAAGAGAGAAGCCGGAGCAAATGCCACATATCTCTAGATGCACTTATTGTGGTAAGAACAATCATATAGCTGAAGTATAGAGAGTCAAAAATAATCATAACACTCTTCCACAACCTGAAAAAGTGACTAACCTGAGATGACCCAAGTCTAATTGGGGACCCAAAATCACTTAATTTGTTTTGCAGGTATGTCTTGAATCCACACAAAGATCAACAAACCTAATGAATTGATAGTGGATGATCAAGGCTGGTGATTTGTGGTGAAATACCTTCATCACACTAACTCAGATGAGAAAACAAGTCAAAATCCTAAAGACATAACTCCAGAGGAAGAGAAGCTTTCAAAAACTGATCCAGTGCTAACTCTGGAACCAATATTGGCATAAAATAACTTATATATCCATCAAAATAAGGAGATGAAGGCAAGATGTTGATCACTCCAGAAAAACATGACCAACCCTCAAATAATATGCCTTTTCAAGTAGCCATTCAGGAAGAGATCAGTGCAAAAGCAAATCATCCAGATTTAAAGACTCAAAGCATTCGGGTCGTCCTCGCAAGCTAAAGAAGATCCATAAAAGGGTTTCGGCAAACACACTATGTCAAGTCCAAAAGGCCAAAATGGATACTGAAGCGTTAAAGCCAAAATTCAAAAAGGGGCCCGAAAGAAGAAAAGAAAATCTGCTCCGGAAGAGAAAGTCATAGAAGAAAAGGAGATGCGCACAAATGCTTAGTCTGAAAGAAAAATCTTGCCAGCTCAGCAGACAGATATGACAAATGGCAGTAAAGGCACTAAAAAGTAACTGTAAGTAACTGTACATTTTTCAATTTCAAACGTTTATTGTACAGTTATTGGGCGGTAAAACCCAACAGTTAAAAATTAATTAAATTGTTCCCATTCTCCGGTTTACTCGCCATTAACCTCTCTCCTCAAAATTAACTGCCAAGTCATCAATCTAATTAGTTTCAACTGCTTTCGGATTACCATTCTACCCCTACCTTAAAAACTCTATAAAAAGCCCCCAAAACCCTTCTTCATCTTCACCCGAGCAACTAATCTACTGTTACTCTGCTATTTTATTTCCAAAAACCCTAAATTCCCAAATTCTTTTCAAACTCTCAAATGGCAAAAACCCAAACCCAAACCATTCCTCCTCCGAGAAACATCTTCAAAGAGGTTGATCTTAAGACTGGGGATTTTATTCCTCTCAAACTCAAAAGCCCTAATATTGTACTTCCCTCAGACTATTTGGGCAATAATATCCTATTCAGCACTGAACCCTACTCTTTACTTCTAAAAGACCAACATCTTGCGGTCTTCCTCATGATGAATCACCCTACCTATCTAGATCTTATAAGGGAATCCTATGATAACCTTACTGTTCACTACTACTATGATACACTCTGGACAAAAGTGCAATGGAAAGTCATTACACTCACTCCGAAGTTCTTTGCAAATCACTTCCAAATGAAGAATGAAGGGGTTCTTCTAAGGAATGATGGTAATGAACTTAAGGTCCAGTATGATGCCAAGCTACGGCTTCCAAAACGGTTTTTTGGAGATAAATTCTCCACTTATAGGCTAGAGACCCCCAGGTTGCTGTCGTTTGTGCTAGCAAAATTCATCTTGATCTGGAAAGGCTCTCTTACCACTGCATCCTAATTTTAACACTGTGTCTCTCAGCATTGGGTGAAGAGAAGAGTCTTGAACATGCCTATACTAATTATGCATTTTATAAAGCTACATTGGAATACCCATGGCACACTCATCACCAAAATACTCTATGAAAATGGGGTAAATCTGTTTGGAGTACAGTCAGTTCATGGAAATGAGATCTGGGAGAAAAACTTTAAGAAGTTGACTTTTGGAGAAACCTGGGATGAAGAAAAGGCCTTAAGTCAGAAAAAGGAGAAGCAGGAGAAAAGTAAGGTCTGAAAGGCCGAAAGCTCTGAGGAAATTGCTCTAGAAGCAAAAAGAGCTAGAACCATAAAGCCTATAGCTTAAAGGAAAGTCAATCTTAAACCAGTAGTAGAAGGGGTTGAAGATATAAATGAAGATGCCCTTAACCTCACTCAAATCATATGGCAGACACATGTTAAAAGGCCTAAAAGGAGGCTTATCAAAGCTGCTGCTAGGAAAGGCAAAAATGTAGAAACTTCGGAGGGAATGCTTAAGGATCAAACTTCTGGGGTTGCAGCTACCATACTGGCAGGAAGACAAAAAGCTAAGAAGTCCCTAGAATAAATGCTTAAGGAAGCTATCAGTGAATCAAGCAGTGCTACAGAGGATGATGAGCTTGTTTAAAAGAGAAGGCAGCTACAAAAGAAGGGACCAACCTTCAGATAATCCATGAAAGCTAAAAGGGATTTGCTTTCAGTGCGCAGACCTACTTATGGTATCTTAATTAATGAGCCCTCTCCCAAGGATGATAGAACGGAGCAGATAGTTATGGCTAAAAAATCAAAAGGTAAGGAGATTGTAGTCTTTGCCAAGCCAATTATTCTAGACAACATTAATCCAGAGGATCCGCATTTTAACGAATTGATGAAGGCCATTAAGGATAATCTCAAGGACAATCAACTTACTAAATAGGGACCTCAAGGCTCTTCCAGCACTACAACTGATATCATTCCACCTATCGTCATTTCATTTAAAGATCTGGCACTTCTCAAAGAGAGCACACATAGAGAGGAAGAACTCTATGTGTTTAAGGCATGAGATGATCCACTTCCTACAAGCCTATTGAATACAAAAACTAAAGTAATTGAAGTGGAAAGTCGTGAAAAGGCATACGGAGTGAATGTTAAGCATAGTACCAACATTCAGGATGAAACAGAGGAAGTAAGAGCTATAAGTCATGCAAAGGCAATGGGAGGGGAGATTGAGGAAAATGCTAATCTTTCAGAAGGAGATGAGGAAGATAAGCAAAATAAAATAGAGCCCACTGATCAATAGAGGACTAAGGTAGCTATTGCTAATGAAAATCAAGGCAACTTGGGTGTCGCTGAACCTCAAAGTCCACCTAAGGGAGATGAGCCTATCCCCGAGCATAATGCTCCGGATGAAGGAGATGGACCAGGACCCAATGAGCACACTTTTAAAGTGGACTCAAAGGGAGAGCCCACTCCGAAGGAAAGATTGGAAAAGGAGCTAGAAGAATAAAAGAAATATGAGAAAAGCAGCGAGAAAGAAGAATCTTTTGGATTAGAAGAATACAAAAGTATCTCTCGCACAGAAGAAGAATCCTCTTTCGGCAGTATACTGAAGAAGCCAACCATCAATCAAAATCCCACTAGAGCTGAAAAGATTAGAATGGCTCTAAGTCTATTGGAGCAAGCCACTATTGAAGGGCACAGAGAAGATGATATCAAGAAGATGCTCCGGGATATATGTGCATAATTGAGATCCGTGGAGAGTTTAATAAAGGAAAAATCCATGGCTCCAGATCTCAAAGCAGAGTTGGGAGAAATAAAGACTTTAGTGAAGAGTATTGAGAAGAAGGTTGCTCTATTCCCCACAGCTGTACAAGTTGTTGAAACCTCTCTATCCAAGATCTCTTCAAAATTAACCCAACTCTCCTTTACCATCACAATTGCAAACATAACAGCAACCCAAGCTACAATAGGAGCAGACAATAATTGCGGTATAATCTTGGGCCAAATTACCTCCTCATCCACTGATCTGAAAACTGAACTGAAGGAGTACATTGATAGCAATATTGAAAGCTTGGAAAAATTCATTCCCAAAGCAATCACATAATCCTCCAAGGATGTTTCATACAGATTAACCTTTCTTAATGAGGAATATCACGCCTCTTAGGAGATGCTGTGAAATTTTCTTGATGAAGGACTACCAAAGCTCCTACCAAAGTATACGGATGATGTGAGTGACGATTTCCAATGCTATCTCTCCGGAATAGAAAAACTTATCAATACCTGGAAGGATAATTTTAACAAAGAACTCAAGCTCTTCAATAATAGTCTTCATAACTGCCGGAGAGACATCATCCAGGAGGTGAAATAACTACAATTTAGCATGTGTCAACTCTCACTTGCTTCTTCCTCATCTGGGACTTCACCAGTAATTCCAGAAAGCCTTCTCCTCCTAATCATTCAGAACCTTATCTAGCACATTGGGGATACATGATTCTTTGGATACCAGTGCAATCTCACTCCTCTCAAGGCATTATTCCCATTCTTTGAAGTAGAAGATAGGCAACATGCCCTTGAATTGCCTCTAGATCTTGCCAAGTCCTATTTAGAGCTCCAGACACTAATTAGACCACTCTAAATAGTTCAACATCCCCAAACTGATGCAAATAAAAAGGGGCATAACAGCACAAGAAAGGAAGGTGAAGCTTCTGGGAAGTAGATTATCTTGTATACAATAGCTATTTTTCAATGTAAAATTTTGTAATAGCTAGTTCTATATTATTTTCACTTATATACATGTGTATTTGTAATCCAGAACTTCATTAATGTTAACTATTATTAACCGTAGAAGTATATATAGTGAAAAATATCTACTAAAAAATTGCTTCGTAATACAACTATCAATTGTACTTCAAAACCTTAGAAGCTAAAATTCAAAAACATTAGGGGAGTAAGGATGCTAGAATTATGGGGGAGTAAATATGTAAATGACTAAGTATCAAGAATCATACTTAGCTCATAAAACCCCGATTCTTATGCTTAAATGTACTTAGGTTTTTGTTTCCATCAAATGGGGGAGATTGTTGGAAACAATGATTCGAAAGAACTAATTCAAAGACATATCTGGATCAGGTTTGAAGAAAACAAAAACATAGAAGTTCAAGACAAGTCATTCGGACACATACTAAAGACTTCAAACACCTAACTCCCTATTGAAAGCATCCGGTTAGAGTTTGGAAAGGAAACAAACTTCTATCCCCTCAAAGTCAGCATCCAGAGAAAGACTTATTGAAGAGCATCCGGATAAGTTGAGTCTGAAGACATCCAGAAGATTCAATTTTGAAGACAAAGGGAAATTATTTGAAAATTATAATTCCCTCCAATTTAGTCTAAAGTCAATGTTCCTTTTGCCTTGAAGAATGGAAAAGTGATAGCTTGCACAAATTTCACTAAAGGATAAATATCTGACTTGGAAAGAGAAAAAGGCAACCACCTTTTTAACCTAGACCAATTGTATGGCGCGTGGAGCTCACTCAACTAACAAAGCATGCATAGAATTTGGCAGTGCGCAAAATGCCAAAAAAACGACTACTGACAGCTTTTTGCATCAATCCCAAAATTTCAAATGGGTAAAATTATGTCTCTAAAGGATTGATCAATGGCTCCGGAAGTGCCACACCATACCTAATCAATGGTGAAGATTTAAGATCAACCTCAATGATACACAATGGCTACATTTATGATAAAAGCCTATAAAAGGAGATCCTCACACATTGAGAAGGTGTTGGTTGATTTCACTAGTAACTATTAAAAGGAGAACTCAAGGTAATTCAATTAGTGAACAAAATCCTTCCAAGAACTAGATAAACTCCAAATCTATTTTGTAAGAATTCTCAAGTGTGTTATAAACTTAAAGAATTTAAAAACCAAACCTTTGATAAAATCAGTTGTAATATCTCATGCTTGGGTGAGTATTGAGATCGGGACTCAGCTTAGAGTTGGTGCTTTAAGTGGTATATCCCTGTAGGACTCAGCTTAGGTTTAGGTAGAATCTAAGTGGTATATCCTACTAAAGATAAAGGACTTGGCTAGGAGTTAGTGCTTATAGTGGTATATCCGACATCCAGAAGAGGGGTTACCATCCAAAGACAAGCTCAAGATGACTCAGCTAGGAGTTGGTGCTTCTAGTGGTACATCTAACATCTGGAGGAGAATAAATCTCTAGAGACAATTGTAAGGCTTGATTCCTGCCAGTTGGAAAGGAATTACACTAGTAGACAAAGTTCAAAGCAAGGAAACTCTGGGGGCTGGAGTAGCCGGGGCCAAACCAGGATAAAATCATTGTGTTTGAATTTCTTTAACTCCTTAATTTATTGCATATCATTTCATATCTGCATCATCCGGATCCACTACATCCGGAATATATCAAACATGCTACACTAGACTTTTTAAAGTCTATAAATTCCATAAAAAGGATCATTCACCCCCCTCTGACCCTATATATCTACGCACATGGACTAACAGTAACTTCTTCCATGTGCCTTTTTCTAGGTATTATGCCATTCACAGAGATGTTTAAAACAAGTATAACATAAGTTATTCTTCATTACCAGATAAATTTCTTTGGCCTCCTACCATTTGGCCAATGAGGCTATGGCTTTTACCAAGGAAAGTAAATAGATTTTGGGGTTTATTTAGCACATTCAGCCTCACGATTGATTCACTTGAATGTTGAAGTTCAAGTAGTTCTCTATTTAGGATTTTAAGTGTTCTTGAACCAAGTTACTGAACAAATATATTATCAATCTCTCTTTTATTTGGTCTCTCTACTTGAAGATTGTCTAAGTACTTTATTTTGAATTTCATACTCTGCTAAGAATCAGTCATTTTGATGCAACATTTTTTAAACTAAAAGGCTAGGATGTAAGTTCTCTATGAAGCAATGTATAGCCACATACTTCTATAAGGCACTATATGTTCTGTTTGCTTATCAATAGCTAAATAGTTGCATGTCTGAATCCTGAAAGCATCAACCCTATTGTGGCTATTTTTATGAATTTCATGTAACATTCATACACTATGCTTGGGCTTTTTGGCATAAGTATCAACCCTAGTGCTTCCAAATGTGGGGATGCTCATGGTGAAAGTCTTCGGTGTTAGGTTAGTCACTTGGTTGTTGTGCATTTTGCTGGTAGTTTGGCTTAGTTTTTGTGATTATTTTTGCTAGATTTGTTACATAAACTTAAATGTTATTAATGAAGAATTAATGTTGAAGAAGAAAGGACAAAGCAATGCACAAAAAATTCTGAAGCTAACTGAAGAAATAAGTTTTTCATCAGGTTGCTAAGTTTATTGTAGAATGAATTTAGTTGTCAATATATGAAATGATATTTATGTTGTGTATTTAATATTTTGACAAGTTAAGGGTTGTAAAACACTATATGTAGAACGGAGTTTTACATTGTAAGTATAATGAGAAAAAGAGATAAAAATATATATCAAGAGTATAAACTTGCAGTCCTTTTAAGGGTGTTGCTTTTGAATAAAGTATAGATTGTGGGTTTATATTTTTTTATGTTCTAATCAAGATTTTAGTCAAAATGTAGCCCTTTACTTTTCCAACATGATGAAAAACTTAACTCTTCGGTTAGCTTCATAATTTTTTGTGCATTGCTTTGCCCTTTCTTCTTCAACATTAATTCTTCAAAAATAACATTTAAGTTTATGTGAAGCAATTAACCAAAACAAGACATGGAAGTTACTAGAATTACCGAAAGGAAGTCAACCAATTGGTGTGAAGTGGATGGTCAAGAAAAAGCTAAACGCTCAAGGTGAAATAGAGAGGTACAAGGCGCGACTTATTGCGAAGGGAAACAAGAAAAAGGCAGGGATCGATTATGACGAGGTATTTGCTCCAGTGCAAGAATGGAGACAATAATATTGTTAATTTCAATAGCAGCTCAATTCTATGTTTAGTATATGGGTTTTGATAAAAACAAATGAAAAAGAAACAAAAAAGGGAAAGTTTATTTATTAATTTCTTTAGAGTGTTTATTGTTTTGTAATAAAAAAATGTCTTATGTTTGAGTTGAAAAAAAAATGTTTTGGGTTCTATTGAGTCGAGTGTAAATAATAAAAGGTGTTTTTAATAACGATATTCGTGAGATTCAGGTTGAGGTTTAGTAAGTGACATTTTGTGATACAACGGAAATACCACTACTTGTAGTGTCATTTTTGTATACTGCCAAAGTGTGTAGTAAGATTTGTTGCAAATAGTTTGAGAGTGTTCTTTGTTGAAAGTCTTGCAGTGCTTTGCTTTTGGGCAATATTTTCTTGTTGATTGCCTAGTTTATTCGAGTGTTTGTGTTTATCAAATTGGTACCAGAGCCAATGGCAAATGTAACGGGTCAACTACCACTACCCCGATTAACAAAAGGAAATTATAAAAATTAGAGCATTCAAATAAAAGCTCTTCTTAGTTCTCAAGATGCTTGGGAAATAGTCGAGACTGGTTTTATGGAACCAGAATCTACCACTGCATATTCTGCATCTCAACTTAAGACATTGAAAGAAACATAATCGAAGGATAAAATGGAATTGTATATGCTATTCCGAGCTATTGATGAGTCCGGCTTTAAGAAGATTGCGACGGCGATAACCTCAAAAGAAGCGTGGGACATTTCGGCAAGTGTTTATAGGAGTCGATTGCGTCAAGAAAGTTTGCTTGCAAACTCTTCAGGGCAAATTAGAAAGTATGAAGATGAAAGTGCCAGAAGGTGTATCTAACTACATCACACAGGTCCAGACCATGGTGAACCAACTCAAACACAATGGTGAAGAATTAACCAATGTGCGAGTGGTGGAGAAAATCTTGAGATCATTAACTGATAGTTTTGAGAATGTTGTATGTGCCATTGAAGAATCAGAGGACCTAACAACGCTAATGGATGATGAGCTTGTTGGTTCTCTTGAGGCACACGATCAGCATAAGAAGAAGAAGAAAGAGGAGACACTTGAGCAAGCACTTCAGACTAAGGCATCAATCAAAGAGGAAAAGGCACTCTACTCTCAAAACTTCCAAGGTAGAGGGTGAGCTAGTAGAGGTTGAGGAAATGGTTGTGGTGGTAGAGGTTGTGGTCAAGAAGGGAATTATTAGAAAAATGGGCAATTGAGCCAACAAAATTTGCATGAAAGAGGACGCGGATGTGGAAGAGGCAGTTGGTCAAATCGTTCCGATGTTGAGTGCTATAAATGTCACAAATTTGGTCATTATGCGAGTAGTTGCAACTCCAAAAAGTGTTACCCTTGTGGCAAGATGGGCCATATTGCGAAAGAATGTCAAGTTGAGAAAGTAGTGGAGAAGACGACCAATTTAGCCACAGAAGATGAAGTAAAAGAATGTTTTCTCATGATGGCTCACACTGATGTCGACACAGACAATAATACAGTGTGGTATCTCGACTCGGCTGCAAGCGACTATATATTTGGATATGTACAATTGTTTAAGTATATGAAAAAGGTTGAAGATAGACATGTATCTTTTGGAGATGCGTATAAGGTCAAGGTCAAAGGCCTATGGACAGTTTTTTCTTACAAAATGATGGCTTCGTAGGTTTAATCCAAGATGTGTATTATGTACCATACCTAAAGACAAACATTTTGAGTATAGGGAAACTCATGGAGAAAGGTTACTCGATACTTATAAGAGAATAAGTGTTGCACATGAAAGACAAGCAAGGGCGCTTAATTGCTCAGGTCGAGATGGGGAGGAATAGCATGTCTAAACTGAATTTGAGAAGCATAAGTGAAACCTATTTGCAAGACAAAGTAGAAGATAAGGCATCATTATGGCGTTTCCATTTTGGTCACCTACATCATGGTGGTCTACAAGTGCAGGGGCTACCTGACATGGACTATAAGGGAAAGTTTTGTGAAGAACGTGTGCTTGGCAAGCATACAAGGACCCCATTTTAGAAGAAGGCTGGATATCAGGCTAAGCAACCTCTTGAGTTGATTCATACTGACATATGTGGATCAATTACCCATGAATAATTTAGTGGTAAAAGGTACTTTATTTCCTTTATTGATGATTACTCATGGAAAGCTTGGATATATTTTTTGAAATAAAAATCCGAGGCATTCGAGGTGTTCAAAAAATTTAAAGCGATGGTGGAAAAGGCAATAGGAAGATACATTAAAGCTGTACGATCCGATAGAGGTGGTGAGTATACATCGACAACATTCAGAAAGTAGTGTGACGAGTAAGGCATAAAGCAATTCCTAACCACACCCTATACTCCCCAATAAAATGGTATTGCTGAGAGGAAAAATCAAACCATTCTCAATATGGTTAGATCAATGTTGAAAAGTAAGAAGATGTCGAATGAATTTTGGGCAGAAGCCATAAAATGTGCCATTTATGTGCAAAAACGGTGTCCATATGCAAAGCTAGTTGATCAAACACCACAAGAGGCATGGAGTGGGCAAAAACCAATAGTTTTTCACTTTAAGATATTTAATAGTGTAGCTTATGCACATGTTCCCAATCAGCAAAGAACAAAGCTCGATGATAAAAGTAAAAGATATGTCTTTATTAGGTATTATGAGAAAACAAAAGGGTATAATTTCCTCGATCCAATAAGCAAGAAGGTTGTGGTGAGTCGTAATGAACGAGTCAATGAAGCAAGTGAGTGGGATTGGAATAACTCAAGGGAGATTAGCATGGAAGTGGGAGAATCATCAATTGCTACACCAATAGTTATACCAAAAAATTTTGAAACTATAGATGATGATGATGAACCATGGCAACCTAGAATGCGAAGTTTACAAGATTTGTATGATTCAACAAGTGAGGTACATCTTGTATGTCTTTTGGCAGATAGAAAGAATATAAGCTTTGAAGTGGGTGTTCAAGAAAGAGATGAACACACAAGGTGAAATAGAGAGGTATAAGGCGCGACTTGTTGCGAAGGGATAAAACCAAAAGGCAGGGATCGATTACGATGAGGTATTTGCTCTAGTTGCAAGAATGGAGACAATACAATTGTTAATTTCAATAGTAGCTCAATTTAAATGGCTGATATTTGAAATGGATGTCAAGTCAGTATTCTTGAATGGTGTGCTCGTAGAAGAAGTCTATATTGAACAACCACCCGGACACATGAAAATTAGTGAAGAGAAGAAGGTGTTGAAGTTGGAGAAGGCACTTTACGGGGTTAAAACAAGCACTACAGGCATGGATTAATTGTATCGATACTTATTTCAATCAAAATGGGTTCAAGCAATGTCCCTTTGAGCATGCTGTTTATATAAAGAAGAGTGGAGATAATGTGTTATTTGTTGCTCTTTATGTCGATGATCTAATTTTTATAGGGAATAATGATCAAGTGATAGAAGAGTTCAAGTAAACAATGATAAAAGAATTCGAGATGACAGATTTGGGCTTGATGAAATACTTTCTTGGTTTGGAAGTTAGACAAGGAGAGGAAGGTATTTTTGTGTCACATGAAAAATATGCAAAAGAGATTTTAAAGAAGTATAATATGGTAGATTGCAACCCTGTTTCAACACCAATGGAACCAGGTACCAAACTTTCAAAGTTTGATAGAGGAGAACGAGTCGATGTGAGCAAATATCAAAGCTTGGTGGGAAGTCTTCGCCATCTCACATGCACAAGGTCGGACCTATCATTATGTATCGACATCGTAAGTCAATTCATGGAGGAGCTAGTTTATTCACATTAGAAGGCATTGAAAGAATTTTGCGATATGTTAAAGGGGCGGAGTCCCTCGGGTTATTTTATTCAAATGTTGAAGAATTCAATCTGATAGGCTACTTAGATAGTGATTGGTGTGGTGATATTGATGATCGAAAGAGTACATCAGGATACTTATTCTTCATGGGTGATACAACTTTCACTTGGCTTTCGAAAAAGCAACCAATAGTGATACTCTCGACATGCAAAATGGAATATGTGGCAGCATCTTGTTGTGTATGCCATGCGATATGGCTCAGAAATTTGTTGGGCAAGTTAGAGCAACAACAACTAGGTGCGATTATGATACGAGTTGACAATAAATCTGTAATTGAGTTGGCAAAGAATCCCATGAATCATGAAAGAAGCGAACACATCGATGTTCAATTTCATTTTATCAGAGATCATGTTAAGGAAGCTAATGTTTAATTAGTGCACGAGGCAAGTCGAGACCAAGTCGCTGATATTTTTACAAAACCACTACCAATGGTACTTCTCAAAAATTGTAAGAAGCTTATCAAGATTAAAGATGGTAAAAGTATTTAAATTTATGGGGCAGTTTTGTTAAATAAACCTAAATGTTATTTTCTGAAGAATTAATATTGGAGAAAAAATAAAGACAAAATAATACATTAAGATAAGACGAGCAAAAACAATGTTGGAGAGGTGAGGTGATATCCCACATTTGAAATATAATAGAATTATGAGTGGTATATAAGTGGAGTAGATTGGGCCATAACATAAGCCCATTGGTTTTGTGTTAGATGGGCTCAACCCCACTGTATGATCACTCAAGCTATCGATCCCAACACTCTCGAGGCCCACGGATTCTCTACAAGGTATCAGAGTATAAGAAGGCCTGACAGCCAGTGATCCTGGGTTCGTGTTTAAAGTCTTGGTGGAGTTTGGGCTACCAGAGAAAGGCTAGACCCCGTGTTGACCTTAAGCCTTGGAGATGATAGGCCAAGGAATTCTGGCAAGTGGTAACTGGTCCAGGCCCAGTTGCACTTGAGGGAAAGTGTTGGAGATGTAAGATGATATCCCACATTGGAAATATAATAGAGTTGTCAGTGGTATATAAGTGGAGTAGACTGGGCATTAACATAAGCCAATTAGTTTTGTGTTAGATGGGCTCAACCCCACTTGTATGATCACTCAAGCTATCGACCCTAACAATTATACCGAAAATTTTTGATACTATAGATGGTGACGATGAACCATAGCAACCCAGAATGCAAAATTTACAAGATTTGTATGATTCAACAAGTGAGGTACATCTTGTATGTCTTTTGGCAGATACCGAGAATATAAGCTTTGAAGAGGCAGTGCGAGATGAGAAGTGGCAAAAGGCTATGGATGTGGAGATTGAAGCAATTAACCAAAGCAAGACATGGAAGTTAGTAGAATTGTCGAAAGGAAGTCAACCAATTGGCGTGAAGTGGGTGTTCAATAAAAAGATAAAGGCTCAAGGTAAAATAGAGAGGTACAAGGCGCGACTTGTTGCAAAGGGATACAAGCAAAAGGCAAGGATCGATTTTGACAGGGTATTTGCTCCAGTTGCAAGAATGGAGACAATATGATTGTTAATTTCAATAGCAGCTCTAATACCATGTTAGAAAATGTAAATGGCTACATTTTGACTAAATCTTGATTAAAACATAAAAAACCGTAAACTCACAATCAAATCTTTATTAAAGAATAACATCATTAAAAGACTACATTTTTATAATCTCATATTTACAAAACTACAAAATATGCTCGTATATAGTGCTTTACAAACCACGTGTTATGAAAATAATAAATACAAGACTTAAATATGATTTAAGACCTAAAACTCATATTTAACTTTCTTTTGCACTAAACTTTACAACCTGCAGAGATAAATTTATTCCTTCAGTTATTTTCTTAAAATAATCACTTTAATTTTTGTCTGTTGTTTGTCTTCTCTTCATGCGTGGCTTTGACCCTTTGTTTTCTTAAAACATAAATTTAATAATTCTTCATTTACATTTAAGTTTATTAAACAAAACTCCCCCATATACTTAAATTTTTTTTACCATCTTTCATACCGAGCAGCTTCTTACAATATCTTTAGTAATGTTCCGTGTAGGTAGCGGTATTATGAAAATTCAACAACTTGGTTTCAACTTGCCACATGCAACTAATTCAACATTTCCTTCTTCATTTTCTTCTTTTGTATAATGTCTACCGAGAGCCACAAACATTGACTTACCTTCTCCCAAAATTTGTATCATATTCAAACTAATTATGTTTGATAATCCAACATGCCTCCTTAAACTTAATTCTTGGTTCTTCCCAGTGGTGCTTTTAAATACAAAAAATACAACTTAAACTTATCACTTCCAAATATACTGATGAGGATGTACCTTCAAGAATCTAATGAACTTTTGAAATCACCAATCTATTGCAAAAAAAGGCTCACACCTAAGACCTTAAAATGTTGCTCCTTCTAGCAGTCCTCTCTAAACTCACATAGAGTCCTACAATCGGTAATTCAAAGGGAAACTACTTTTCCCAACTATTGCCACAAATCTTACTGCACCCTTTGGCAGTATACAAAAAATGACACTACAAGTAGTGGTATTTCCGTTATATCATAAAGTTTCACTGACTTAACATCAATCTCACAAATATCATTAAAAACACCTCTTATCATTTAAACTCCATTCAATAGAACCCAAAAACACATTTTTTCTCAACTCAAACATAAGACAAATTTTTTTTCATATCAACACAATAAATACTCAAAATAATAAACAAATAAACTTTTCCTTTTTTTTCCTTTCTTTTTCATTTTTTATCAAAACCAATATACAAAACAAACACTACAAAATAACCCAGAACAAACTGGGCTCTAATACCATGCTGTATGTGCCATTCAAGAATAAAAGTACCTAGCAACTCTAACTATTGACGAGCTTGTAGGTTCTCTTAAGGCACACAAGCAGTGTAAGAAGAAGAAGAAGGAGGAGACACTCAAGCAGGCACTTCAGACTAAGGCATTAATCAAAGACGAAAAGGCACTCTACTCTCAAAACTTTCAAGGTAGAAGGTGAGGCAGTAGAGGTCGAGGAAATGGTCAAGGTGGTAGAGGTCACGTTTAAGAATGGAATTATGAGAAAAATGGGCAATCGAGCCAATAAAATTAGCGTGGAAGAGGATGCAGACATGGAAGAGGCAGTTGGTCAAATCATTTCATTGTTGAGTGCTATAAATGTCACAAATTTGGTCATTATCCGAGTAGTTGCAACTCCAAAAACTGTTGCACTTATGGCAAGATGGGCCATATTGCGAAAGAATGTCAAGTTGAGAAAGCAGTGGAGGAGATGACCAATTTAACCATATAAGATGAAGTAAAACAAGGTTTTCTCATGATGGCTCACACTGATGTCGACACAGATAATGATACAGTGTGATATCTCGACTCGGGTGCAATCAACCATATGTGTGGATATGAACACTTGTTTAAGTATATGAAAAAGTTTGAAGATGGACATGTATCTTTTGGAGATGCGTCTAAGGTTAAGGTCAAAGGCCTAGGGACAGTTTGTTTCTTACAAAATGATGCCTTCGTAGGTTCAATCCAAGATGTGTATTATATACCAGACCTAAAGACAAACATTTTGAGTATGGGGCAACTCATGGAGAAAGGTTACTCGATACTTATGAGTGAATGAGTGTTGCACTCGAAAGATAAGCAAGGGCGCTTAGTTGCTCAGGTCAAGATGGGGAGGAATAGCATGTATAAACTGAATTTGAGAACCATAAGTGAAAGATGTTTGCAAGTCAATGTAGAAGACAAGGCGTCCTTATGGCATTTCTGTTTTGGTCACCTACATCATGGTGGTCTACAAGAATTAGTAAAGAAGAATATGGTGCAGGGGCTACCTGACATGGACTACAAGGGAAAGTTTTGTGAAGAATGTGTGCGTGGCAAGCAAACAAGGACCCTATTTCAGAAGAAGGTTGGATATCAGGCTAAGCAACCTCTCGAGTTGATTTATACTGACATATGTGGACCAATTACCCCTGAATCATTTACTGGTAAAAGGTACTTTATTTTCTTTATTGATGATTACTCACGGAAAACTTGGGTATATTTTTTGAAAGAAAAATATGAAGCATTCAAGGTGTTTAGAAATTTAAAGCGATGGTGGAAAAGGCAATAGGAAGATACATCAAAGTTGTACAATCTGATAGAGGTGGTGAGTATACATCGACAGCCTTCACGAAGTATTGTGATGAGAAAGGCATTAAGTGATTCCTAACCGCACCCTATACTCCCCAACAAAATGGTATTACTGAGAGGAAAAATTGAAAAATTCTCGATATGGTTTGATCAATGTTGAAGAGTAAGAAGGTGCCGAATGAATTTTGGCAAAAGTCGTACAATGCACCATTTATATGCAAAATCGGTGTCCACATGCAAAGCTAGTTGATCAAACACCACAAGAGGCATAGAGTGGACAAAAGCCAACAGTTTCTCACTTTAAGATGTTTGGTAGTGTAGCTTGTGCACATGTTCCAATCAGCAAAGAATAAACCTCGAAGGCAAAAGCAAAAAATATGTCTTTATTGGGTATGATGAGAAAATAAAAGGTTACAAGCTGCTCGATCCAATAATCAAGGAGGTTATGGTGAGTCGTGATGTACGAGTCAATGAAGCAAGTGAGTGGGATTGGTATAACTCAAGGGAGATAAGCATAGATGTGGGAGAATCGTCAACTGCTGTACCAACAGTTATTCCGAAAAATTTTGAAACTATAAATGATGACGATGAACTACGGCAAGCCAGAATCCGAAGTTTACAAGATTTGTATGATTCAACAAGTGAGGTACATCTTGTATGTCTTTTAGCAAATACCGAGAATATAAGCTTTTAAGAGGCAGTGCGAGACGAGAAGTGGCAAAAGGCTATGGATGTGGAGATTGAAACAATTCACCAAAACAAGACATGGAAGTTAGTAGAATTGCCGAAACGAAGTCAACCAATTAGCGTGTAGTGGGTGTTCAAGAAAAAGATGAATGCTCAAGTTGAAATAGAGAGGTACAAGGCGCAACTGGTTGTGAAGGGATACAAGCAAATGGTGGGGATTGCTTATGATAAGGTATTTGCTCCAGCTGCAACAATGGAGATAATACGATTGCTAATTTCAATAGTAGCTCAATTCAAATGGTCGATATTTCAAATGGACGTCAAGTTAGAATTCTTGAATGGTATGCTTGAACAAGAAGTCTATATTGAACAACCACCCAGATACATGAAAATTGGTGAAGAGAAGAAGGTGTTGAAGTTGGAGAAGGCACTCTACAAGTTAAAGCAAGCACTGCAGGCATGGAATAATTGTATCGATACTTATTTCAAGCAGAATGGGTTCAAGCAATGTCCCTTTGAGCATTCTCTTTATATAAAAGAAGAGTGGAGATAGTGTATTATTTGTTGCTCTTTATATCGATGATCTAATTTATATAGCGAACAATCAAGTGATAGAAGAGTTCAAGAAAACAATGACAATAGAATTCAAGATGACAGATTTAGGCTTGATGAAATACTTTCTTGGTATGGAAGTTAGACAAGGAGAGGAAGGTATTTTTGTGTCATAAGGAAACTATGCAAAAGAGATTTTAAAGAAGTATAATATGGCAGATTGCAACCCGGCTTCAACACCAATGGAACCATTGCAACCCAGCTTCAACACCAATGGAACCAGGTACCAAACTTTCAAAGTTCGATGGAGGAGAATGAGTTGATGCAAGAAAATAGCGAAGCTTGGTGGGAAGTCTTCACTATCTCACATGCACAAGGCCAGACCTATCATTAAGTGTCGGCATAGTAAGTCAATTCGTGGAGGAGCTAATTTATTCACATTGGAAGGCATTGAACAGAATTTTGGAACATGTTAAAGGGACGGAGTCACTCGGGTTATTTTATTCAAAAGTTTAAGAATTCAAGCTGATAGGCTACTCAGATAGTGAATGGTGTGGTGATATTGATGATCGAAAGATTACATTAGGATACGTATTCTTCATGGGTAATAGCGCTTTCACTTGGCTTTCGAAAAAGCAACCAATAGCGACACTCTTGACATGCAAAGCGGAATACTTGGCAACATCATGGTGTGTATGCCATACGTTGTGGCTCAGAAATTTGTTGGGCAAGTTGGAGCAACAACAACTAGTTGCGATTGTGATACAAGTTGACAATAAATCAGCAATCCAGTTGCCAAAGAATCCCATGAATCATGAAAGAAGCAAATACATTGACATTCGATTTCATTTTATCCGAGATCATGTTATGGAAGGCAATGTTGAATTAGTGCATGTGGCAAGTTGAGACCAAGTCACTGATATTTTTACAAAATTGATACCAGCGGTACTTCTCGAAAATTGTAAGAAGGTTCTCGGGATGAAAGATGGTAAGAGCAATTAAGTTTACGGGGGAGTTTTGTTAAATAAACTTAAATGTTATTTTTTGAAGAATTAATATTGGAGAAAAAAATAAGGGCCAAATAATGCATTAAGACAAGACAAGCAACGAATAAAAAAATTATGAAGTTAACTGAAGAGTTAAGTTTTTCATGGGTGATACAGCTTTCGCTTGGCTTTCGAATAAGCAATAAATAGTGACACTCTCGACATGCGAAGAGGAATACGTGGAAACATCTTGGTATGTATGCCATGCGATATGGCTCAGAAATTTGTTGGGCAAGTTGGAGCAATAACAACTACGTGGTACTATGATATGAGTTGACAGTAAATCAGCAATCGAGTTGGCAAAGAATCCCATGAATCATGAAAGAAGCAAACTAATTAATGATTACTCACGGAAAACTTGGGTATATTTTTTGAAAGAAAAATTCAAGGCATTCAAGGTGTTTAGAAAATTTAAAGCGATGCTGAAAAAGCACCACAAGAGGCATGGAGTGGACAAATACCAACAGTTTCTCACTTTAAGATATTTGGAAGTGTAGCTTATGCACATGTTCTCGATCAGCAAAGAACAAAGCTCTAAGACAAAAGCAAAGCACTACAAGACTTTCAACAAAGAACACTCTCAAAGACAACTTATCTTTGAGAGTGTTCTTTGTTGAAAGTCTTGCGGTGCTTTGCTTTTGGGCAGTATTTTCTTATTGATTGCCCAGTTTATTCGAGTGTTTGTGTTTATAAAATTGGTACCAGAGCCAATGGAAAATGTAACGGTCAACTACCACTACCCTGATAAATGAAAGGAAATTATGAAAATTGGAGCCTTCAAATGAAAGCTCTTCTTGGTTCTCAAGATGCTTGGGAAATAGTCGAGACTGGTTTTGTGGAACTAGAATCTACCGCTACATATTCTGCAGCTCAACTTAAGACACTGAAAGAAATACGATCGAAGGATTAAATGGCATTATATATGCTATTTCGAGCTATTGTTGAGTCCGACTTTGAAAAGATTGCGACGGCAACAACTTCAAAAGAAGCGTGGGACATTTTGGCAAGTTTTTATAGAGGAGCTGATCGAGTCAAGCAAGTTCGCTTGCAAACTGCTCGAGGAAAATTGGAAAGTATGAAGATGAAAGAGTCGAAAGGTGTATCTGACCACATAACACGGGTTCAGACCGTGGTGAACCAACTCAAACGCAATGGTGAAGAATTAACAGTTGTGCGAGTGGTGGAGAAAATCTTGAGAACATTAACTGATAGTTTCGAGAATGTTGTTTGTGCTATTGAAGAATTAAAGGACCTAGAAACGCAAATGGTTAATGAGCTTGTAGGTTCTCTTGAGGCACATGAGCAGCGTAAGAAGAAGAAGGAGGAGACACTCGAGCAAGCACTTCAGACTAAGGCATCAATAAAAGGCGAAAAGGCACTCTACTCTCAAAACTTTCAAGGTAGAGGGTGAGGCAGTAGAGGTCGAGGAAATGGTTGTGGTGGTAGAGGTCATGGTCAAGAAGGGAATTATGAGAAAAATGGGCAATTGGGCTAACAAAATTGGCTTGGAAGAGGAGATGAACGTGGAAGAGGTAGTTGGTCAAATCATTCCAATGTGAGTGCTATAAATGTCAAAAATTTGGTCATTATGCGAGTAGTTGCAACTCCAAAAAGTGTTACACTTGTGGTATGATGGGCCATATTGTGAAAGAATGTCAAGTTGAGATTGCAGTGGAGGAGATGACCAATTTAGCCATAGAAGATGAAATGAAAGAAGGTTTTCTCATGATGGCTCACACTGATGTCGACACAGACAATGATACAGTGTGGTATCTCAACTTGGGTGAAAGCAACCATATATGTAGATATGAACATTTGTTTAAGTATATGGAAAAGGTTGAAGATGGACATGTATCTTTTGGAGATGCGTCTAAGGTCTAGGTCAAAGGCCTAGGTACCATTTGTTTCATACAAAATGATGGCTTCGTAGGTTCAATCCAAGATGTGTATTATGTACCAGACCTAAAGATAAATATTTTAAGTATGGGGCAACTCATGGATAAAGGTTGCTCGGTACTTATGAGAGAACGAGTGTTACACTTGAAAGACAAGTAAGGGGGCTTGGTTGCTCAGGTCAAGATAGGGAGAAATCGCATGTACAACTAAATTTGAGAAGCATAAGTGAAAGATGTCTTGCAAGTCCATGTAGAAGAAAAGGCATCGTTATGGCATTTCCGTTTTGGTCACCTACATCATGATGGTCTACAAGAATTAGCAAAGAAGAATATGGTGTAGGGGCTACCTGACATGGACTGCAAGGGAAAGTTTTGTGAAGAATGTGCGCTTGGAAAGCATACTAGGACCCCATTTCAGAAGAAGGCTGGATGTTAGGTTAAGCAACCTCTCGAGTTGATTCGTACTGACATGTATGGACCAATTACCCCTGAATCATTTAGTGGTAAAAGGTACTTTATTTCCTTTATTGATGATTACTCATGGGAAACTTGGGTATATTTTTTGAAAGAAAAATCTGAGGCATTCGAGGTGTTCGAAAAATTTAAAGCGACGGTGGAAAAGGCAACAGGAAGATACATCAAAGTTGTACGATCCGATAGAGGTGGTGAGTATACATCGACAACCTTCACGAAGTATTATGACAAGTAAGGCATAAAGCGATTCCTAACCGCACCCCATACTACCCAACAAAATGGTATTGCTGAGAGGAAAAATCAAACCATTCTTGATATGGTTAGATCAATGTTGAAGAGTAAGAAGATGCCGAATGAATTTTGGGCAGAAGCCGAATAATGCACCATTTATGTGCAAAATCGGTGTCCACATGCAAAGCTTGTTGATCAAACACCATAAGAGGCAGAAAAGCCAACAGCTTCTCACTTTAAGATATTTGCTAGTAGCTTATGCACATGTTCCCAATTAGCAAAGAACAAAGCTCGAACACAAAAGCAAAAGATATGTCTTTATTGGGTATGATGAGAAAACAAAAGGGTACAAGCTACTCGATCTAATAAGCAAGAAGGTTGTGGTGAGTCATGATGTATGAGTCAATGAAGCAAGTAAGTGGGATTGTAATAACTCAAGGAAGATAAGCATAGAAGTGCGAGAGTCATCAACTGCTACACCAACAGTTATACAAAAAAAATTTGAAACTATAGATGATGATAATGAACCACGACAACCTAGAATGCAAAGTTCACAAGATTTGTATGATTCAACAAGTGAGGTACACCTTGTATGTCTTTTGGCAGATACTGAGAATATAAGCTCTGAAGAGGCAGTGCGAGATGAGAAGTGGCAAAAGGCTATGGATGTGGAGATTGAAGCAATTAACCGAAACAAGACATGAATGTTAATAGAATTGCCGAAAGGAAGTCAACCAGTTGGTGTGACGTGGGTGTTCAAGGAAAAGATTAATGCTCAAGGTGAAATAGAGAGGTGCAAGGTACAACTTATTGCGAAGGGATACAAGCAAATGGCGGGGATCGATTATGACGAGGTATTTCCTCCAGTTACAAGAATGGAGACAATGCAATTATTAATTTCAATAGCAGCTCAATTCAAATGGCCGATGTTTCAAATAGATGTCAAGTCAGCATTCTTGAATGGTGTGCTTGAAGAAGAAGTCTATATTGAACAAGCACCCGGATGCATGAAAATTGGTGAAGAGAAGAAGGTGTTGAAGCTGGAGTAGGCTCTTTACAGGTTAAAGCGAGCACCGAGGGCATGGAATAATCGTATCAAAACTTATTGCAAGCAGAATGGGTTCAAGCAATGTCCCTTTCAGCATTCTCTTTGTATAAAGAAGAGTGGAGATAATGTGTTATTTGTTGCTCTTTATATCGATGATCTAATTTTTATGGAGAATAATGATCAAGTGATAGAAGAGTTCGAGAAAACAATGACAAAAGAATTCGAGATGATAGATTTGGGCTTGATGAAATACTTTCTTGGTTTGGAAGTTAAACAAGGAGAGGAAGGTATTTTTGTGTCATAGGAAAAATATGCAAAAGAGATTTTGAAGAAGTATAATATGGCAGATCGCAACCCTGTTTCAACACCAATGGTACTAGGTACCAAAATTTCAAAGTTTGGTAGAGGAGAACTAGTCGGTGCGAGCAAATATCGAAGCTTGGTAGGAAGTCTTCGCTATCTCACATGCACAAGGCCAGACCTATCATTAAGTGTCCGTATAGTAAGTCAATTCAGGGAGGAGCTAGTTTATTCACATTGGAAGGCATTGAAGAGAATTTTGCAATATGTTAAAAGGACGGAGTCACTCGGGTTATTTTATTCAAAAGTTGAAGAATTCAAGCTGATAGGCTACTCAGATAGTGATTGGTGTGGTGATATCGATGATCGAAAGATTACATCAGGATACGTATTCTTCATGGGTTATACAGCTTTCACTTGGCTTTCTAAAAAGCAACCAATAGTGACACTCTCGACATGCGAAGTGGAATATGTGTCAGCATCTTGGTTTGTATGCCATGTCATAGGGCTCAAAAATTTGTTGGGCAAGTTGGAGCAACAACAACTAGGTAGGACTGTGATACGAGTTGACAATAAATCAGTAATTGAGTTAGCAAATAATCCCGTGAATCATGAAAGAAGCAAACACATTGATGTTTGATTTCATTTTATCCAAGATCATCTTAAGGAAGGCAATGTTGAATTAGTGCACATGGCAACTCGAGACCAAGTCACTGATATTTTTACAAAACCGCTACCAATGGTACTTCTTGAAAATTGTAAGAAGCTTCTCGAGATGAAAGATGGTAAAAGCATTTAAGTTTGCGGGGGAGTTTTTTCCAATAAACTTAAATGTTATTTTTTGAAGAATTAATGTTGGAGAAAAAAATAAGGATGAAATAATGCATTAAGACAAGACAAGCAATGCACAAAAAAATTATGAAGTTAACTAATGAGTTAAGTTTTTCATGGGTGATACAGCTTTCACTTGGCTTTCAAATAAGCAACAAATAGTGACACTCTCGACATGCGAAGAGGAATACGTGGCGGCATCTTGGTGTGTATCCCATGTGATATGGCTCAGAAATTTGTTGGGCAAGTTGGAGCAACAACAACTACGTGCTACTGTAATACAAGTTGACAATAAATCAGCAATCGAGTTGGCAAAGAATCCCGTGAATCAAGAAAGAAGCAAACACATTGATGATTACTCATGGAAAACTTGGGTACATTTTTTGAAAGAAAATTCCGAGGCATTCGAGGTGTTAAGAAAATTTAAAGCGGTGGGGAAAAAGCACCACAAAAGGCATGGAGTGGACAAAAGCCAATAGTTTCTCACTTTAAGATATTTGGTAGTGTATCTTATGCACATGTTCCTGATCTGCAAAGAACAATGCTCTAAGACAGATGTAAAGCACTGCAAGACTTTCAACAAAGAACACTCTCAAAGACAACTTGTCTTTAAGAGTGTTCTTTGTTGAAAGTCTTGCAATGCTTTGCTTTTGGGCAATATTTTCTTGTTCATTGCCGAGTTTATTCGAGTGTTTGTGTTTGTCAAATTGGTACCAGAGCCAATGGAAAATGTAATGGGTCAAGTGCCACTTCCCCGATTAACGAAAGGAAATTATGAAAATTGGAGCATTCAAATGAAAGCTCTTCTTGGTTCTCAGGATGCTTGGGAAATAGTCGAGACTGGTTTTATGGAACCAGAATCTACCACTGCATATTCTGTAGCTCAACTTAAGGTGTTGAAAGAAATAGGATCGAAGGATAAAATGGCATTGTATAAGCTATTCCGAGCTGTTGATGAGTCTGGCTTTTAGAAGATTGTGACGGCAGAAGCGTGGGAGATTTTGACAAGTGTTTATAGAGGAGCTAATCGATTCAAGGAATTTCACTTGCAAACTCTTTGTTGCGAATTAGAAAGTATGAAGTTGAATGATTTGAAGGTGTATCTGACTACATCACATGGGTCCAGACCGTGGTGAACCAACTCAAATGCAATGGTGAAGAATTAACTGATGTGCGAGTGGTGGAGAAAATCTTGAGATCATTAACTGATACTTTCGAGAATGTTGTATGTTCCATTGAAGAATCAAAAGACCTAGAAACACTAATGGTTGACGTGCTTGTAGGTTCTCTTGAGGCACACAAGCAGCGTAAGAAGAGGAAGAAGGAGGAGACACTTGAGCAAGCACTTCAGACTAAGGCATCAATCAAAGATGAAAAGGCACTCTACTCTTAAAACTTTCAAGGTAGAGGGTGAGGCAGTAGAGGTCAAGGAAATGGCCGTGGTGGTAGAGGTCTTGGTCAAGAATGGAATTAAGAAAAAATGGGCAATCGAGCCAACAAAATTGGCGTGGAAGAGGACGCGAACGTGGAAGGGGCAGTTGGTCAAATCGTTCCGATGTTAAGTGCTATAAATGTCACAAATTTGGTCATTATGTGAGTAGTTGCAACTCCAAAAAGTGTTACACTTGTGTTAAGATGGGCCATATTGCAAAAGAATGTCAAGTTGAGAAAGCAGTGGAGGAGATGACCAATTTAGCCACAGAAGATGAAGTAAAAGAAGGTTTTCTCATGATGGCTCACACTGTTGTCGACACAGACAATGATACAGTGTGGTATCTCGACTCGAGTGCAAGCAACCATATGTGTGGATATGAACATTTGTTTAAGTTTGTGGAAAAGGTTGAAGATGGACATGTATCTTTTAGAGATGCGTCTATGGTCAAGGTCAAAGGCCTAGGGACAGTTTGTTTCTTACAAAATGATGGCTTCGTAGGTTCAATCGAAGATGTGTATTATGTACCAGACCTAAAGAGAAACATTTTGAGTATGGGGCAACTTATAGAGAAAGGTTACTCGGTACTTATGAGAGAATGATTGTTGCACTTGAAAGACAATGTTTCAGTACCAAGTAACCTTTCTCCATGAGTTACCCTATACTCAAAATGTTTGTCTTTATGTCTGGTACATAAAACACATCTTGGATTGAACTTACAAAGCCATCATTTTTGTAAGAAACAAACTATCCCTAGACCTTTGACCTTGACCTTAGACGCATCTCCAAAAGATACATGTCCCTCTTCAACCTTTTTCATATACTTAAACAAATGTTCATATCCACACATATGGTTGCTTGCACCTGAGTCGAGATACCACACTGTATCATTATCAGTGTCGACATCAGTGTGAGCCATCATGAGAAAACCTTCTTTTACTTCATCTTCTGTGGCTAAATTGGTCGTCTTCTCCACTGCTTTATTAACTTGACATTCTTTCACAATGTGGCCCATCTTGCCACAAGTCTAACACTTTTTGGAGTTGTAACTACTCGCATAATGACCAAATTTGTGACATTTATAGCACTCAACATTAGAATGATTTGACCAACTGCCTCTTACACATCCATGTCCTCTTCCACGCCAATTTCGTTGGCTCGATTGCCCTTCTATCTCTTAATTCCCTTCTTGACCACGACCTCTACCACCATGACCATTTCCTCGACCTCTACTGCCTCACCCTCTACCTTGAAAGTTTTGAGAGTGGGGTGCCTTTTCTTCTTTGATTGATGCCTTAGTCTGAAGTGCTTGCTCGAGTGTCTCCTCTTTCTACTTCTTCTTACGCTACTCGTGTGCCTCAAGAGAACCTACAAGCTCATAAACCGTTAACATTTCTAGGTCCTTTGATTCTTCAATGGCACATACAACATTCTCGAAACTATCAGTTAACGATCTCAAGATTTTCTCCGCCACTCACACATCAGTTAATTCTTCACCATTGCGTTTGAGTTGGTTCACCATTGCTTGGACCCGAGGGATGTATTTAGATAGACCTTCTAACTCTTTCATCTTCATACTTTCCAATTCTCCCTGAAGAGTTTGGAAGCGAACTTGATTGACTCGATTGGCTTCTCTATAAACACTTGCCGAAATGTCCCACGCTTCTTTTGAAGTTGTTGCTGCAATCTTCTCAAAGCCGGACTCATCGACAGCTCAGAATAGCATATACAATGCCATTTTATCCTTCGATCGTGTTTCTTTCAATGTCTTAAGTTGAGCTGCAAAATATGCAGCGGTAGATTCTGGTTCCACAAAACCAGTCTCAACTACTTCCAAAGCATCTTGAGAACCAAGAAGAGCTTTCATTTGAATGCTCCAATTTTCATAATTTCCTTTCGTTAATCGGGGTAGTGGCAGCTAACTCGTTACATTTGCCATTGGCTCTAGTACTAATTTTGCACTAGATTGGTAATTTCTATAGTTTATTGGATTCTTGAAGCTACATCTCCCTCATCACTGTATTTGGACTTTACAAGTTAAATCATTGTATTTTGTGTATTTGAAAGCACCATTGGAAATAATAAAGAATTAAGTTTAAGGGCCATGTTGGATTAACAAACTTAATTAGTTTGAATGTATATACACATTTTCTGAGAAGGTAAGTCAATGTTTGTGGCTCTTGTTAGAAATTATACAAAAGAAGATAATGAAGAAGGACAACATGTGATAGAAAGTAAATGTTGAATTAGTGCACGTGGCAAGTCGAAACCACATTGCTGATGTTTTCACAAAATCTCTACCAATGGTACTTCTCGAAAATTATAAGAAGTTGCTTGGCATGAAAGATGAAAAAAAATTTAAGTTTATGGAAGAGATTTGTTAAGTTATTAAACTTAAAATTAATAAAACAAGGGTTATTAAGAAAGGACAGAGAAAAACAATTTGATGATGTAACAATTAATTAAATAGGGGAAGTTATATATGAGTTTTAATATGTAGAATACTTTTGTATTCTGAAGTTAATGTTTGTATTTAAGTTTTGTTTTAATGTGTAGTTTATAGACACTATATATAGGTAGCGGTTTCATGTATTACAATATATGAGAGAGTATAAAAATGTAGTCCTTTTATGGTGTTATTCTTGAATAAAGCTTTGATTGTAGTTTGTGGTTTTTTATGTTTTAATCAAGATTTAGTCAAAATGTAGCCATTTACATTTTCCAACATGGTATCAAAGCCCGATTGGTTCTTGGTTATTTTTTTAGTGTTTGCTCAGTATATTGGTTTTGATAAAAAAAATGAAAAAGAAAGAAAAAGGGAAAGTTTCTTTGTTAACTTTTTTTGAGATTTTATTGTTTTGTAATGAAAAAAATGTCTTATGTTTGAGTTAAAAAATGTGTTTTTGGGTTCTATTGAGTTGAGTTTAAATAATACGGGGTGTTTTCAATAATGATATTTTTGAGATTGAGGTCGAGTTTAAATAATAAGAGGTGTTTTTTAATAATGATATTTGTGAGATTGAGGTTGAGGTTGTATCAATAAAAAAAAATTATAACAGAAATACCACTACTTGCAGTGTCATTTTTGTATATTGCCAAAGTGCGCAGCAAGAATTGTGGCAAATAGTTGGGAAAAGAAGTTCCCCTTTGAATTGCCAGTTGTAGGGCTCTATGTAAGTTCAGGGTAGACTGCTAGAAGCAGCAGCATTTGAAAGTCTCAGGTGTGAGCCTTTTTTGTTGGAAAAGTAAAGGGCTACATTTTGACTAAAATCTTGATTAAAACATAAAAAACTATAAACCCACAATCTACACTTTATTCAAAAGCAACCCTCTTAAATGGACTACATTTTTATACTCTTGATATATATTTTTCTCTCTTTTTCTCATTATTCTTACAATGTAAAACTCCATTCTATATCTAGTGTTTTACAACCGATAACTTGTCAAAATATTAAATACACAACATAAATATCTTTTCATAAACTGACAACTAAATTCATTTTACAATAAACTTAGCAACCTGATGAAAATCTTATTTCTTCAGTTAGCTTCATAATTTTTTGTGTACTACTTTGTCCTTTCTTCTACAACATTAATTCTTCAAAAATAACATTTAAGTTTATGTAACAAAAACTCCCCCATAAAATTAAACGTTTTTACCATTTTTTATGCCAAGCAGCTTCTTACGGCCACGTGCACTAATTCAAAATTTCCTTCCTATCACATGTTGTCCTTCTTCATTATCTTCTTTTGTATAATTTCTACCAAGAGCCACAAACAATGATTTAACTTCTCACAAAACATATATCATATTCAAACTAATTAAGTTTAGTAATCCAACAATCCCCTTAAACTTAATTCTTGGTTTCCCAATGGTGCTTTTAAATACAAAAAATACAACAACTTTAACTTGCCACATCCAAAAACACTGATGAGGGAGATGTAGCTTCAAAAATCCAATTAACTTTGGAAATCACCAATCTACTACAAAAAAGGTTGCACCTGAGACCTTTAAATGCTGCTCCTTCTAGCAGTCTACTTTGAGTCGCATAGAGTCCTACAACTGGCAATTCAAACGGGACCTTCTTTTCCCAACTATTTGCCACAAATCTTACTGCACACTTTGGAAGTATACAAAAATGACACTGCAAGTAGTGGTATTTCTGTTGTATCACAAATGTTTACTTACTCAACCTCAACCTCAATCTCACAAATATCGTTATTAAAACACCTCTTACTATTAAAACTCAACTCATCAATGGAACCCAAAAAACACATTTTTTTCAAATCATACATAAGATATTTTTTTCATTATAAAAAAATAAACGCTCTAAAAAATTAACAAATAAACTTTCCCTTTTTTCTTTCTTTTTCATTTGATTTTATCAAAACCCGTATATTGAATATAAACTGAAAAATAGCTCAGAACTAATCGGACTCTGATACCATGTTGGAAAATGTAAAGGACTACATTTTGACTAAATCTTGATTAAAACATAAAAAATCGTAAACTCACAAAGGAAGCTTTATTCAAGAATAACACCATTAAAGGACTACATTTTTGTACTCTTATATTTCTTTCTTTCTCTTTTTTCTCATGACTAAGCATACATTGCAAGGTCTATTTATATAAAGCAAATAAATAACACTTGAGAAAAATAATAAATACCTTGACCAAGACCTCTACCACCACGACCATTTCCTCGACCTCTACTGCCTCGCCCTCTACCTTGAAAGTTTTGAGAGTAGAGTGCCTTTTCGTCTTGGATTGATGCCTTCCTTAACATGTTCTCGGATAAAATGAAATCGAACATCAATGTGTTTGCTTCTTTCATAATTCACGGGATTCTTTGCCAACTCGATTGCTGATTTATTATCAACTCGTATCACAGTCGCACCTAGTTATTGTTCCTCCAACTTGCCCAACAAATTTTTGAGCCACATCACATGGCATACACACCAAGATGCTGCCACGTATTCAGCTTCGCATGTCGAGAGTGTCACTATTGGTTGCTTTTTCGAAAGCCAAGTGAAAGCTGTAGCACCCATGAAGAATACGTATCCTGATGTACTCTTTTGATCAGCAATATCACCACACCAATCACTATCTATGTAGCCTATCAGCTTGAATTCTTCAACTTTCGAATAAAATAACCCGAGTGACTCCGTCCCTTTAACATATCGTAAAATTCTCTTCAATGCCTTCGAATGTGAATAAACTGGCTCCTCTGTAAATCGACTTTCTATGCTGACACTTAATGATAGGTCCGGCCTTGTGCATGTGAGATAGCGAAGACTTCCCACCAAGCTTCGATATTTGTTCGCATTGACTCGCTCTCCTCCATCAAACTTTGAAAGTTTGGTACCTGGTTCCATTGGTGTTGAAACCGAGTTGCAATCTGCCATATTATACTTCTTCAAAGTCTCTTTTGCATAATTTTCTTATGACTCAAAAATACCTTCCTCTCCTTGTCTAACTTCCAAACCAATAAAGTATTTCATCAAGCCCAAATCTGTCATCTCGAATTCTCTTGTCATTGTTTTCTTGAACTCTTCTATCACTTGATCATTGTTCCCCATAAAAATTAGATTATCGATATAAAGAGCAACAAATAACACATTATCTCCACTCTTCTTTATATAAAGAGCATGCTCAAAGGGACATTGCTTGAACCCATTCTGCTTGAAATAAGTATCGATACGATTTTTCCATGCCCCGACTAGTTCTAAGTTATTTTTTAGTGTATGTTCAGTATATGGGTTTTGATAAAAACAAATGAAAAAGAAAGAAAAAAGGGAAAGTTTATTTGTTAATTTCTTTAGAGTGTTTATTGTTTTGTAATAAAAAAAATGTCTTATGTTTGAGTTGAAAAAAATTGTTTTGGGTTCTATTGAGTCGAGTTTAAATAATAAAAGGTGTATTTAATAACGATATTCGTGAGATTGAGGTTGAGGTTAAGTAAGTGAAAATTTGTGATACAACGAAAATACCACTACTGGCAGTGTCATTTTTGTACACTGCCAAAGTGTGCAGTAAGATTTGTGGCAAATAGTTGGGAAAAGAAATTTCCGTTTGAATTGCCAGTTGTAGGATTCTATGTGAGTCAAAGTAGACTGCTAGAAGGAGCAGCATTTAAAGGTCTCAAGTGCGAGCCTTTTTTTTGCAGTAGATTAGTGATATCCAAAGTTAATTGGATTTTCGAAGCTACATCTCCCTCATCACTGTTTTTGGATGTGGCAAGTTAAAGTTGTTGTATTTTTTGTATTTAAAAGCACCATTGGGGAACCAAGAATTAAGTTTAAGGGGATTGTTGGATTACTAAACTTAATTAGTTTGAATATGATACACGTTTTGTGAGAAGGTAAATCATTGTTTGTGGCTCTTGGTAGAAATTATACAAAAGAAGATAATGAAGAAGGACAACATGTGATAGGAAGGAAATTTTGAATTAGTGCACGTGGCAGTAAGAAGCTCCTTGGCATAAAAAATGTAAAAACATTTAAGTGTATGGGGGAGTTTTATTACATAAACTTAAATGTTATTTTTGAAGAATTAAAGTTGAAGAAGAAACGACAAAGCAATGCACAAAAAATTATGAAGCTAACTGAAGAAATAAGTTTTTCATCCGGTTGCTAGGTTTATTGTATAATGAATTTAGTTGTCAGTTTATGAAATGATATTTATGTTGTGTATTTAATATTTTGACAAGTTATGGGTTGGAAAACACTATATATAGAACGGAGTTTTACATTGCAAGTATAATGAGAAAAAGGGAGAAAAATATATATCAAGAGTATAAAAATGTAGTGCATTTAAGGGTGTTGCTTTTGAATAAAGTGTAAATTGTGAATTTATAGTTTTTTAAGTTTTAATCAAGATTTTAGTTAAAATGTAGCCCTTTACTTTTTCCAACTGGATTTGCTTCAGTTAATATTATGTTGCTTACTTGGAAACGCTGAGGAAACCCCATGGTCTGAAACCGGAGCTGAGTATATTGTGGAATCAACTGGAGTTTTCACCGACAAAGATAAGGTTGCCACCCATTTGAAGGTCTTTTACCCCTACTTGATCCGATTTACAGCTTCATAAATGTTAGTTGTTTCTAATAAGCTGAGAAGATAAATTCCGTAGGTAGTAAACATCAATTGATTGTATGTTGTAATATAGTTGTATTTGGACTCCTTTCTTTGCATTTAGTGAGCATTCTGAGCTACATTTGTGTACTTCGCATCATATGTAATAGATTGTTTCCTTGGATCTGCATATTGCAATTTATTTCCCGTCTTGTGTCAATGAGTATAATGTGTTCTTCTGTTGTGAATGAATTTTGGCCTTCGTATACAGGGTGGTGCCAAGAAAGTCGTCATCTCTGCTCCAATCAAGGATGAGCCAATGTTTGCCGTTGGTGTTAATGAGAAGGAATACAAACCAAATCTTCACATTGTTTCAAATTCCAGCTGTACAACTAATTGCCTTGCACCACTTGCCTAGGTTCTCATTCTACTGATGCATTAACATTATTGCTAGTTTTCTGTTTTTTTAGTTACTATGAGGTTGATTTATATTCTTTAACTCTTAACACATGTTAATTTGCAGTTCATTAATGACCGATTTGGTATTGTTGAGAGTCTTATGACAACTATCCACTCCATCACTAGTAAGCTTCATTTATTTTTATGTTAGCTTCTTCCCAACTAAAATAACTTATCCGTTGAACTTATGGTACTCAAACTAAAGTGTGATTTTTACATGTCGGTTTCAGCTACCCGAAAGACTGTTGATGGACCATCATTGAAGGACTGGAAAGGTGGAAGAGCTGCCTCATTCAACATCATTCCCAGCAGCACCAAAGCTGCTAAGGTAAAATCTCACGCTATTTGTCATAATATGTGCTGACCGAGTATTTGCAAGCTTGTTACTGTGTGATGATTGATATATGTGGCTGTTTTTTTACGCTGTTGGAAAGGTGCTTCCTGCTTTGAACGGGAAACTTACAGGAATGGCCTTCCGAGTTCCAACTGTTGATGTGTCTGTGGTAAACCTCACAGTGAGGCTAGAGAAGAAAAGCGTCATATGACCAAATTAAAGATGCTATCAAGTGAGTGAAATTACTATGAAATAGTAAAATTACACATGCAACAGCAAACTGCTTTGCTGTGGTTTTTATTTCCTCATCTTACCTTACCTTATCTTATATTATTGATTCATTAGGATTCATCTAGCAAAGTTTCAAAAGTTTCACAAGGGTTTCTTGAATCAACTTGTATGTTTTCTAACTGGAATAATCTCCATGTTATACTCTTTTACCAATCTCTGAAATAAGTTTATGCACGCTATTTTGTTTCTTATTTTCTCTGTCATAACCTTCGAGTAGTTGTTCAAATCATCATATGGACATCTAACTTCTTTTTTTCAAAGAACACAATGTTGTTTTAGGCTTTAGCAATATAAATTGAGGATAGCAATGGAGGATTTGGTCGAGATGTTGAAATTGTGATATTATATGATTGCCATTGTTGATCTTCTTAATAAATGCGAGATTATTTTTGTTTAAGAAGCTTCTTAAAATTAAACTTCAATTTTTTCCGGGGCTCTATTTAATCCAAATTTGTTATTCAACTTTTAATTGTAGCGTTGGCGAGAAAAAATAATTATAGCATTGGCATCGGTTTTTAAAATGTGCATGAGCGCCCAGCCTAAATCACACACATGGCACCGGTTTTCTAAAGAACCGATGCCAACTGCCCAGGGATTTGCATCAGGATCTTTGGCCTCGGCTGAAAACGAGGCCAGAGGCCTGTTAAAAACCGATGACAAAGCCCCTTTTTCCTCTAGTGTCTTATTAGATTTGTAGCAGGTATACAACAAATATGTAACATGTATGTAGTAGGCTTGTACTAGATGTGTAACAGGTGCATAAGAACATGCAAATCTGATAAATTTGTGATCATCAGTCCATGATCCGTGTACATGAAGCAAAACAGGAGTGTTGTTTATCTTTGAATTCTGAAATTCGATTCAAAATCTGAATCGCAGCAGAGCAAAGGAATTGCAAAAGAAGAACATATTTGAATCATAAATCAAATCTAAAATTGAGAATGAAGAATACAGGTGAAATCAAGAACAAAGAACAAAGACGAAATTTGAATTCTGAAATTCGATTCTAAATCTGGATCGTAGTAGAGCAAAGAAATCGTAAATGAAGAACAGATTGAATGAGAAATCAAATCTAAATTGAGAACGAAGAACACGGATGAAATCAATTTGATTTGAATCTCAAATCAAATCTGAAATTGAGAACGAATAACATAGATGAAATCGATTAGAAGAATAGATTTGACTAAGAAATCAAATCTAAAATTGAGAATGAACAACACAAATGAAATCAAAAACCAAAATAAAATCAAGACTGCAACTTTGAATCAGTAACGAGAGATAATTGAGAAAAGATGTTGACTGAATAGCGCGGTCTGTGGTGACTTTTCTGTGTTTATGCAAGGCATATAAAGGTTAGCAGCAGATTAAGAAATTTCATATTGGTTACACGCGTTTTTTGAGGAAAAATAGTAATTATTTTACAAATCTTTCCTAGTTAGGTGTTGTACCCAAGAAAATTTGTTGAATGGGCGTGAACGTTGCTTCATTTGGCTCATTAAGAGAGTTGAACATTTAGAAGCTCAAAATTCCATTTTGCTGTAAGGTCTTTTCGTTTAGATATGTAAATAAAACAATATACAAAGTACTTTGGAGTATATATATTAAATTCAAAAAATTAGAGAAAATTATAGCTAACTACAACATGATGTTACAATATTAGCGATGTATACATTTTGATCACTCGACTATTTCTGGTAAAAATCAACAGCAATAATTGTAACTTAAAACTTTTTCTGCTATTTCAAAAATTCATTACTCCAACGTCACAATACACATTTATATTAACAAAACATATGAAAATTACTTAAAATAATTTTAGACTAATTAGAATTTTACCTATTAAACTAGAAATACACTTGCAACTCCTAAATTAAGAAAAATGAAAACACTAATATTGGGAAAACACTAATTTTTTTAATGTAAAAAAGTCTTTGTCTACTATCAAAATCATACCTTTGTAAACAATTATAATTAATAATTTTGTCTTATAAAAAATTATTAGTAATTTTGTTTTTATTTTTCTGAAAAAATATAAATTTTTCTTAAAATTCCTTGTAATAACGAAAACACAAAATAATTAAAACCCTAATTATTTCCTTTAATGTTAGTCCCCATTAATACACAAAATAAATGCAGTTTATTGAATTAGAAAATAATAAAAAATTTATTCAAAAAGATAATTATGGTAGTAAATTCAATTTAGGTAACAAAATTAGAAACTAGGAGAAGAGATTACATATTAAATAATTTTAATATAAATTTACGGTCAGTGGCGGAGCTAAGAATCAAGTAGGGTGGGGCTCTTCGATCGGCGACCAGCGACCGAGGATCATAAATTCCGACCGATAACTAAAATTAGTCCGATGAAAAAAAAAAGTCATGCAATTTGTTTAGTCATTATAAGAAAAAATGAGAACTTTGGCAAAAAAAAAATTGCAAGTTTCCTAACGGCTAGTTTGAGTGATCTTTTTTGAGCAGCTTGTTTTAAAAACTTCATTTTCAAGCTTTTCCTAAAAGCAGCAGATTTTATTTTGAAAAATACAAATCAGACAGCTCCTAATTAGTACGAAGGATCAAAATATGTTGTTCAAAGCAAAACCATATAGTTCTATTCAAAGTTTATGAGAGCGACTTATTTTGACAGAAGATTCAAAAGCAATACCAAACTAGCCCTAAATATAGTCCAGTTAAGTAAAGATGAATAAAATAAAAAAAGCTTAAATTATTTATGCCTTAAAACAAACTCTTATTTAATTTAAAATTTTCAAATTAAATTTTGTCAAAACGGTGAAAAACTAAAATATAATATACCCCAAATTAAAATATATATTTTCCAAATTAAAATCTTAATTAATGTAATTTCCTTTGATATAAGTGTCGATTAAACTTTTAATATAATTTTTTTTCTCTCTTTATCTTTTGTTTCAAGCTTTTCAAAACTTTATTTATAGAGGGTAAGGCTACAGATAAAGATCAATCACTTATATATGTAATATTCGGCGGTCGGAATGGAGCTGCAGCACCATTCTATCCCCCCCCTTCCCGCCTCCTCTACTTATAGAATATGGCGGTGTTTATTCTGTACTGTATAATTTTTTATTTGTTATGTAGTCTTCTCATTAGATATTTTTTTAGTGCTCATTTGGCCACATTTTGTTGATAAATATTTTGTCTGGATAAATAATATTTTGGAAACACTGTAAACAGCTTACTTACCGTTACAAATTAAATACAAAGCTTTAGAGTGTAAAATTTCACTTTAAAATAAATAAAATTACTCTTTAAAATTTTAGAAATATTTTTTCTAGCTTACCAGCATTGTTTTGTAAAGAACAAATGCATAAAAAGCCCCTAAACTTAGCATTAAAAATTAGATAGAACTCTGAACTTCTAAAACTCCTTGAAATTGCAAAAGTGCACCAGTTTGTCCCTCCCTCTCATTCCCACATGTCAGCTTCTGATTGAAGAAAGAAAAATCAGAAAAATGACATCTTTGAAAAGTCAAACCAACCAAAAGATGACACGTGACATTTAAAGGGCAAACTGATGCACTTTTACAAAGTTCATGGGATTAGTTGAAACTTTGAAAGTTTAGAATGACATATAACTTTTTGTGCCAAATTTAAAGAGCAAATGATGTGTTTGACTCTTGCAAAAAAATTTGCAAAATAATCAAAAAAGCATTTATGTTTACCAATTTTAATATTAAGAAAGGGAGAAAATCAGTCCCAAATGGTGTGTTTAGGATTGCCAACCGGACTTATGGCTGCCATTTCAATAATTGACGTTTGTATTAGATTACAAAATTTCCAAAATAAATTTTTTTTTCTCCCAATAGATTGATACAATTTTTTTTTCTTTTTCCCTAGTGAGTATAATAAAAAAGAAATAGATTAACGAGGACGGAGAGAGAATTATCTTTCTAACTATATGCTCATTAGTTTTTTAATTTTTTTGATTACTTAACATAGATACTGTGCCAATTGAATAAAAAGGATGGAGGAAGTATCGATTAAGGTTTTTCTTGTGAAAATGTTTTCTTATCATCATGGTTAAAAAAACTTTTACTCGTTTTTCATTACAGATTCTCTAATTCGCTATAAATAATAAATCGTGTTTGTTTAATAATAATATTAGAATATTGAAAGTTATGTCTTGCATTTATAAAATTTGGAATAAATTATTTGTTATTTCATAATTTTTTTTAAATTGAATGTGTGTGATTGCAATAAACTAAAAGTTATATGTGATTATTAAGTTAGAGAGACCGGGAGACCAGATAGTTATATTTGTTTATTTATATTATGTTCCCACCTAGTTGTAACTCTTCTCCGGATTCTTTGTCTCCATTTCAACTACACCTATTTCATGCGTCCTATCACAATTAGGGACGGCAATGAATATGATATTCGGTCTGGATCCATGGATTCAGATTCATTTTTTAGGGTTTGGATTCAACATTTTCAAACCTAATGGATTTAGATTCCCATAAAAATTGTGGATATGAACTAGGTCTAAAAATTGGATCCAAATCTTGACATGTAGATCTGTTTTATAAAAATAGTTTTAAATAATTTAAAAATATAAAATTTTTTGTCAATTAAATGTTATAACTATATTAAAAGAACTCCATGTTGGAAAATTTGCTCTTTAAACTTAGTTTCAGAGTTGCCTCCAGACAGAGGCGACGTTTTTCTAAAAACTATTGCTGAAGCTCAAAAACTGGATAACAGGCAACACTTTTGGAGGCAACACTTTTAGAGACAAAATTGTTCCAGAGGAAAACTGATCCGGAGGCAAGCTTGGTGGAGAGGCGACGCTTTTATAACAACTATTGCAGTAGCTCAGAAGCTGGATCATGGATAAAGCTTTATTGTTCAGAATATGTTGCAGTAGATCCGTAGGCACTTGATAGATCCAGACGCACGACTTAGGCAACGCTTTCTATGAATAAAATATGTTGCAGTAGATCCGGAGTCATCTGATAGATCCGGATGCACAGCTTAGGCAACGGTTTACTCAAAAGAGGCAACACTTTCTGCTGAATTTAAAAATGATCTTCAGAAGTTGTAAATAACAATTCCAATTACTTGGAACATCACTGAAATAACAAGAACAAATTTATAAGCATTAGGATGAGTTGAGTCGAGTATGACATTCTGTTCTTAAAGGATATTTCATAGTTCCTTTCAGGATTAAACAACTCCTTCAAACTCGATTTGAGTTTGGGTATAGGAATCAAAAATGTTTATCATATCCTGAAAAGAGGGAGGGAGAAGAGAGTAAAAATTGGATGTATCTTTTAACGGAAAAACCGGTCAACCTTTTTAAAAGTAAGAAATATAGTTGTTGTAAAATAATAAGTATGGTGCCATTAAAATTATAACCGCAAGGAGTTACAAACATTTAATCAAAATATAGCCGTTATGGAATTAATCATAACTTAAACTCTCTTTTATGAAAGATTTAAAACCAATAGCGGTCACAATTAAATATTTTGACTAAAGATATTTTCTCAATAAAAATATCATAAAACAATTTCTTTTGAAAGTAACATAAAACTCTTATTTTTCCAACAATCCCCTACAACTTTCAAAAGAATTTTAATAAAAAGAATTTTCTGGATATCTCGAGTTTGACATATAATGCATGGAACTGGTGTCTTGTGGACTATGAACCAGAACTTGATAGATAAAATTTAACTTTCGGAATATTCGATGAAACATATAGTTTCTATAATAAACACTATTGTAAGATAGGAATTTTACCATATCGCATTATACCAAGTACATTTCTGTCCATCGCGATTTTGCGCGAAGAGGTCGTGCGCGTGCCTGGTCTTTGATGAGTGCTCTAGAGATAGCACCAATATTATATCTCATAGATGCGGCCCCACTTCACACTCACATAGGTGATATCATCAAGTGTATATTGCACTTTATACACCACTCATAAGAGCTATGAAATCTCATTAAAAATCCTTTTGACTCAACCTCTCAAGATATGCAACATAGCACTTTTCTCACGTCTAGGGTTGGGACAATATTTTATAATGCTAGCAGAACTAACGGAAGGCTTGTTAGTACCCATATGAACCTATTCCGTGGGATCTCCACTCATCTAAGCTGGGTTCCCACCCTTCATTAATTTTGAATTGGCTTAAGTCTCATCCCCTCGGATGTATCAAAATAAATTTCTTTTTCAAAAATTTATTTCTCAAAAATTAGTCAGATGATTTGAGCAGAATCACTCTAGACTTAAATGGACAAAATTCCATCTCAATAATATGCCTCAAACGTATACGTTTTGTTTTTGCCATTATAGGTCTTATTTCTCAATATATATTGCCATATTCCAATAATAATGTATATACATTGAATATGTTGACTTTATTTTTTAAGTAACACCTGCTAAAAAAGTTTTCTCAATCACTTAGCCTTATTATATTCCAACTCTCAAACAAATAGCTTTGATTATAGCTTATTTCGTTGGCTTACATTTATTGTTCCATCACTAAATGTGAGAACAGAACCACTAATGAAATTATTCCTATATGAATTAAAAATTCATTCAACGTCATCGTTACCCTCAAGAACAATGGGAAATTTACTAATGAATTCCTTCTCATATGAATCAAAGATTCACTCAACATCACAATGGGAAATTCATTATATAGAATACCATATTTAATGGTTCCTCTCAAATATTTCTTATGACTCAATATGGCTTCTCTATAATTATTGATTAGATTATGTCTATACTTACTCACGTAGCACATGCTATGTCTTAATGTGTGAAACTCATCAAGTACAAATGGATACTTTAATTTAGCCACTAGATCATCATTATCTTCCTTTTGTTAAGTATGGAATCATAAGGGATATTCACATGATTTTCATCATGAAACTCAAACTTCTCAATAAGTTTCTCAACATAGTGTTCTTGTGTTAACGAGACAGTCCCATTCATCCTTATGATTCTCATACTCAATATCACATTTGTTTCTCTTATGTCTTTCATGACAAATATTGATAATAAGATTATCTTTATTCTATTGACAACATCCATACTCAGAATAAAGATAGCCATATCATCCATGTATAATCATACATATATCATTAATCAATTTAGTATATACACATATATTCACTTCAAAAGATCAAACTTATCAACTCATTATTTAGGTGCTTGTCAATAAAACCCACAAGAACTTAATCACCTTTCCATCCATGTCCAGGCTCTACATACCCTTCAAGTTGCACCATATATAAAATGTTATTTTGAAAGGCACTTTTAACACCCATGTGGTGAATTCAATTGTAAAAAGAAGCTATAGCAGAAATATAGAAGAAACATATTTATCGGTGTATAAAACCGAAGATTTTCTTGTAGAAAATAAACATCACTTGCAACCAACAAATTTAACTTCGGAGGATTATAAACCGAAATACAAGATCTATATTCCAAAGAATAGAAACAAACTCAAACAATAAGAATCTTCATTCAAAACCTTTGATTCAAAAGATGAAATAGTTTTGCTAACAATAAAAGTTCATCTTCAATCAAACACTTATAAAAAATTTCACCAACAGTTTCTTTTCAAAGTTCTCTTGCCTTTCCTCAAATTATCATTTTCAAATTCAATTTGAAAATATGTGCAACCGGGTCAACATCCGGAACAAAACTTAAAGATGGAAATCTCTTTAGTCTTTATTGAAAACATTCATGAAGAATTTGTTTTCTTTCTCTCAAAAATGTTATTTCCAAGCACCTCACTATGTCCAACATAACCTATGAACATGCAAACGTAAATTTTTTTACCTATCTCTCATTATATAGGTTCAAGAATAACAACTTTAATAAGACATCCCCCACGCTTTTGAATATTTCAAATTAGGATGATAATCCTCTCATTACTCATATGATGTCTTATCGGTTTCTCATATGAAATTTTATTTGTATAGAAAAGTTAACAAATAGTTCCACCAACAAATATCTCAAGTATATATCTAACGTATTAAATATGAAACTGATATACATATATACATAATAACACATAACATGTTCTCATATGTCTGTAATTCACTTAGAACTTAGAGTCATCAAATTCCAAGCTTAACACACTAAAATATGTCCATTAAAACACATTATAGTCACTAAACTTTGCTAACAAAAATCTGCATTGTTCCAGATTTCATGAGCCCACTTCGACTTAAAATTTGAACATGTAAAAGCAGTTATTTGACAAAACTTTCTTCTACTCATAAAAACATACATGTCTTAAGTTTTCAACGCCACTCAAAACACATAAAACCGGTTTGAAAATCTCAAATTATGTCACAAATAATCAGCTATACTCAAAGCTGAAATTCCAGAAAATCGAGATTATTATCTCAACTTCAACAAATTTTTCAAACTACTAAGGAAAGAATTTGAAAAACATCCCTTATAAACATATCTTCATCTATGTCTAATAAAATCATAGAAACAAGATCACTCAAAACGGAATTATAAATCTAAAGAAAACTCATAAACAATCAAGAGTGTTTGATAGCAAGGTATATAAAGCCCAAATGGCAACAAGGCCCATAAAGCCCTCCCAATGAACTTGCTCACCAAGCTAAAGGGATAGGAACATGTGTCAATCATCTATACATCCCTTAACCTCCAAGGCTAGATATGTTGTAGCCATCCAAGGGTCGCTACCCCCTATATAAAGGGTAAGGGCACATATCCTTAGGTAGTTAACTACACACAATCTACCTCCTTTTAGTAATATCTACGTTACCCCCTATGCCACATACTAACTTGAGCATCGGAGAGGCCACGTCGGACACCCGACCTGGACCTCTAATGGTTTGCCACTTATGCAGGCACCCCGATCCTGAAGAAGTCGAATCGATCCTATGTATCGAATCCGACGGCATCAAATTGGTGTAATGAGTGTGGATCAAACACAATGACCTAGTTTGTTGGGTTTAAAATTCCCGTACTTTCTGTTTTCATTAGGTTCAAAGATCGATAGTCGTGATGGAAGATTCAACAAGAAAAAAGCTTATCCTAAAGTCAGCAGCGACTAGAGTCGATACGAAGGTGGCTCTAGGGTCCACGAGAGAACTAATAATGCCCTCAAAATCAGTCTACGCATCAGGAAAGGTAATAAAAAATATAGTGCTAGGGCCAGAGTTCGATGCTCCGATAGACGCGATGATAGCAAGAGCCCAATACCTCATCTAATCTGAAGCTGCTGGCGACAATGATAAAGCAAGTCATGTACAAAATGGGCCACATGGAGCATTTGATAAACACCTCAAATGCATGGCGCTTGGCAACAGAGAGCAAGGTCATCAACCTGGAGAAGAAGGTAGCCACATCGACCCAATCTGGGTCTGCCATGAAAGGTTTTAGAGCCTTAAGATGCATCTGACATATGAATGAAGTCAAGAAGACGGGGCATTTTCAACCCCTACAGCCTTAGACTTTTGACCCGAGACAAGTCTACGAGAGCCAAGGTCCCATCTGCAGGGTAAAGAGCCTGTAAGTTATAAAGAAACTACTAGTCTCGGACCTCGGCCTGAAGTGACGGGGATAACCAAGGATAATACCAACTTCAATCGCCTACATGAGCATGAGCCCGACCAAAGAAAGGAAGAGACATGGAAAAAAGCTCGATGCGGCTCCCCCAACGTATCTATTAACTCATCCATGAGAGAACCAAGAAGGTTGATGGCCAGATCTGATCTAACCATAGCCTCCAAGTAGACGAATGAAGAAATCAAGAAGAATTTATACCTAAAGTGGGTCGGTAATGTCATGAAGAACGTGAAGGCACTCCTAGTATACATGGGAATGGAGCCAGCTACTCCAGGCCATTCTCACCCGAGGTTTTAAGGGTCGAATTCCTTGATAGTTTTAAATGGTCAAAGTTACGAGATTACAATGGTACTAGTGACCCGACCCTTCATGTCAAGAATTTCAGACAAAAATGGCAACTACCAGAGAAATTGATGTGATGCTGTGTAAGATCTTCCTAATGACTCTCGAAGGACCGGCCACTTTCTAGTTTGAAAATAAAAAACTAGGGTCGATCACGAACTTTAAAGCGCTGATAAAAGACTTCCTCTTGTACTTTATAACGTCAATTCCATCTTATAAGACTATTCAGGATTTACAGCTGATGGGACAGGGTCGAAATGAAACACTGGGAGATTTTGTGGAGTGATTCCAAAGGGCAACCCTCAAAGTGAAAGGGTGCAGTGTCGGCGTCGCCACAGATATCTTGGCAAGAATTGTAGAAATGCAGACCTTAAAAAGGATCTACTCACTAAGAGACCAAAGAGCTTAGCGTTAATAATGCATAAGGCATGGGAGTGGGTAACTTATGAGGCCTATAAGAAAAGGGCACCAGTGCACGAGTATATAGGTCGACAGCCGAGTCTGCCTCAGTCCAGTAAGCTACCCCCGAGGCCCCCCACGTACGAATACAAACATCGCGATCTCCCTAAGGACTTGATTGCTTTGAGAGAGGATCAGAAGAAGGTTTTGTATTGGATAGAGAAGAACCGACAATACATTGATTACCCACTAAAGATAAAATGGCCGGGAAAGCCAGGCACTTACTATGACTTCTATAAGTCAGAGGGCCACAATATTGAGGATTGTTGACACTTGGCCATCGAGCTCAATAAGAGAGCAGTGGAAGGAAAGCTTGATCATTCCGTGGTAAGACCACAACCATGTCGGTAATAAGATGAGCAGGCAGAGAGGCATTAAGCTGCTCTCACGGAGAGAGCAGCCAATCCCCCCATCTCGAAGAGGAGTTATTAACATCATTTGCGAAGGACTGATGTCAAAGAAATAAAAAGTGTCACCGATGAGTAACACAATTTGAGATAGAAGGGCATATTACTCCTTCGCCCACATACCCAAGCCAGCCCTGCATCAAGAGGCACTGGTAGTTGAAATGGAGGTCAAAGGGTTCTTGGTTAAAAAAAGTGTTGGTAGACACCAGTAGCTTGATCCATGTATAACGCCCTCGAGTTAGACCTAAACAAACTTAGAGACAGTCAGGACTCGGTCTTAGGCCTGGGCGGCTATACAGTCGAGGATATAGGATCGACCACACTACAAGTCACATTGGGAGATGATTCGATCAAATGGAAATTGCAAGCCGAGTTTTTGACTATGGATATGCCCTTGGCATACAACATTATTCTAGGAGGACCGATCCTAGTTGAGTCTGAGGCAGTGTATCAGCAGACGAAGTTTCGAACGGGCGATGAAGCCAGGCAAGTGGATTGGTCTCCTTTGAAAATGATTGTTACGTGTGATGGTGATTGTGAAAATGGTTTATCATGTTTTATATTCAAGAGATATGAGATCGAAATCTCGTACTTAAAATAGAGTCGCCACCTAGTTCAGCTCAACCGGGAAATTTCGATATGATTTTCCCATTGAGTGGTAAACCATACCTTAACTAGAGATTCTGAGTTCCGATGATGTTATCTATTTTGCATTGGCCAGGTTAAAATATTTCATTTTTTCTTAATTGGTTTTATTCCACCCTATTTATTGTGTTTTCGGTTTATATTGATGTTTTTGTGTTATTTAGCAAGCATTCAAATGCAGGAAATATATAATTATTACAGTCATCCAACAAATAAAATGTGGGAAATAAAATAATAATTATATGGCTTCAAAAATAACTATACATTTTTCTATACAATAAGTAAAATATTTGAAGGCCTAGCATTCATCTAACCTAAATCTACATACACAAAACGGTGAGCACAAATACGGCACGTTGTATGAGATATATCACGTAGCATGTATAGTCAGTACACAAAATAAGACCCGAGTTAGCGTAAACATTGCATATTTTATTTACAATTTATGGAGCCTAGTTGGATGGCCAAAAATGAGATTTAAACGGCGTTTGCGGGAAAATTCCGTTATATTCAAATTTTAGACTCAATTATTATTTTAACTAGATTATTAGTGAAAATGCCACATGGTATGGGGTGAGTTCTATTTTTAGAAGGTTTTGGACCTTCATCGTTGCACTATACATCCTAGCTTTGGAAATTAAACTAAGTCAAAAACTAAGGCAGCATAACCGATGCCGTAGGCGGCATCACTAATGCTGCTGGTGGTCACAGTTATACAGGCTAGTTGCATAACATTCTAGATACCATAAAGAAAGGGTCCTGCAAGAAAATGAGGCCACTAGGTGTAAATGAGGCCACTAGCGGTATCAATAATGCTGCTGGCGGCATGATTGATATCGTCGGTGGCTTCAGTTTCTTACAACAGCTATTTTTGGTCGAAAAGCAACCAAAAACCCAAAATAAAATACAAATAGCAACTAAAACGCAACAAATAAATAAAATGGAAGCCAAAGAGCTATGAGGCTCAGAATTTTTACCTCGGGGCCATAGATCCACCTCTTTGTGTTCCGTATGACACCTCCAAGGAGCTTAAATGATGATTTTGGGAAGTAAGGGGTGATTTGGGGTTCTAAATCCTATTTTTGAGTGATTCTAAGCCAAAAAAATCTACTTAAAATCATAGAGTTCAGTAGAGAAAAATGAAGAAAAGAGGGAGTGGATTACCTTTTCTAAACTTTATCCCACTAAATTTAGCTAAATGCTCAATAATCTCTCTAAGATTTCAACCCTCAAGTGTTCAACCTCTCCAAATGGCTGAGAAATGAAGCTTATATAGGCTAAATCAGTTAGAAATTGCCTTGGATCAGTTATCCGTCGGATATCAAGAAAAAAAGGCATACATCTGTTTTACGGAGGAAATGATGCCTACGGCGGCATGGTTGATACTGTCGATGGTATTGATGAGGCCACTGATGGTCTCACCTTCCTGACAGGTCTGAAAAGTAAGCATGATTTGTGCCCAAAGTCAGGGAAAGGGAGAGGAAATCCGACAAAAGGTGATTTTGACAGAAAAACTAAAATATAGGGGTTTATTTTTTACTTTTAATGGGTATTTTGGACTAAATTATTTTTTAGGTGTAAATCATTGGTCTGAGATACTACCGGATGGGTTACTGGACAAGTCAAACTTAATTTTTCCGAAAATAAAATTCGTAGAGAATTTTATATCGGTAATAAAAATTCCAAAAAAGAATTTTTACTATAAGGAATAAAAATCGGGCATATGTCATCATCATCTCGCGAGAGGGACTATAAAATCCCGTGCTCACAGGTTGCTCCTCGGGGGATCACTGCTACCACATGTTAGTATGATCGCATGAAAGAGAAAGGGTTAGGAATTGTACATGATGGGTGACAAGGTTTTGATTCTGCTAGTGACTCTGTTTGGTGACTGGTTTGCCCCTTTATCGGGCTTGAGCTATGAGGTTTGATTGCCCCTTAGTTAGGCTTTTAGCTTGATCAGTTTGCCAAGTAGGTCTTGGTCTTTGAGACTGATTTGCCCCTTGGTCGGGCTTGAGCTTTGAGATTGGTTTGCCCCTTGGTTGGGCTCAAGCTTTTAGGATTTACCAAGCAGGGCTTGGGCTTTCAGGATTTACCAAATGGGGCTTGGGCTTTTAGGATTTGCCAAGCAGGGCTTGGGCTTTCAGGATTAGATATTATGGAGCATCATTCTTGCAACAAATGACAAGTAAATAGAGATTAGAGCGATTTTAGATGACATTTTTACTGCTTGATCGATTTTGTGAAGCAACAAATATTTTTGCCCTTCTGATCAACAGTGAAAACGTGATAAATTAAAAGCATCAGGATTTTAGAAGTCCTGGGATGTCGGGGCTGGAGCCGAGATTCCATCGCATTTGCTAAAAAGAGAATGGAGAAATCTTGATGTCGTCGGCGGCCTGGCTGATGCCGTTGGCAATTTGAAGCGATACCGTCGATGATATGGGTGCTACGTGGCATCTTTGACTGGTCAAACAAATTCCAAATTCAAATTGGGAAAGCTGAGGCCGCTGGTGGCATGACTAATACTGCTGGTAATTTGAATGATGCCAGCGGCGGCATGGACAGGCAGTTTCAGATAAAATCAAACTCCTCGAATTTTGCACTGGTGTTTAAAAAGGGTAAAAACTCTTCTCTTTATCTTCTCTGCATTTACAGAAGCCACAATACACTTGTTTGTCTCCTTCTTTCATTCAAACACATTCAAATCTTTTTCTCTCCTTTTCCCAATCATGAAGAAGAGTTTTAGCCACAAATCTAGCAGTTCCAAGTCCCATAGGCTGCCTGACTCTCCCATTAAAGGGCTAAAACTTTGTCCGGTTCCTATCACGTATGGTTTGAAGGCGACCAATAAGATTTATGGCTATAAAATGAATTCTTCCATTACCGATTTGACTCCTGAGAAGGAGAAACATCTCTGCTATATCCAGGTAATCCTATAAAGCTCAAATTTCCTTGTTAATGTTACGTTTTGATTTAGGCCTTAGGCTCAAAATTTTTGCCATGATAGGGGTTATAAATAGGAAATTGATCGTGTAAAAACTAATATTGCATGCTATAGGTTTGATTTTTATTGTTTTTATGCCTCGGGTTTGATTAATTGTGTTTTTGGTGATTTGGTGAGATTTGGTGCTATTTGGTGCGGTTTTAGGGCAAAACTGAGTTCATCACGTAGGATTTGATGTCACCGATGGCATCGGGCCTTGTAAAAAGGCCCAGCAAAATATCATGTCACTCCTATTTACAGCGATGTCGCTAGTGACATCATTCATACTGCTGGCGGTATGGCTGATGTTGCTAGCGGCGTCGCTGCTTATAGAAGCGGCATCAGCAACTTTCCAGCAAGTAAAAGGGATAAGAAAATAAACTAGAGACTTATCTGTTTAATTTCTAATTTTATAGCCATATAGACTAACCTATACTGGAGGTATGGGGACCATTGGTGAATGGTGGCAACACATCATGGAAAAATACCCCGAGCCTATGGTAGCCATTGATGAAGCCGGCTTCGAGGATTTGGCCCGTATTATGCCCCAACTAATGCCAAAGCTCTCCCACTCAGCCTTTACTGCTTTGACAGAGAAGTGGTTTGAAACCATGCACACTTTCCATTTCTTGTTTGGGGAGGTGGCCAATATCTCTTCCGATGTGGTAACGTTGATTAGGCTGCCATAGATGAAGGAAGTGATCCATTTTGATATGTATATGGAAAAGTATTACCTTGAGAAGCCCGTGATAAGGCGGGTGACTGAGCTATTTGGTTTGAAGCCCGTGTCGGTGCAATTGTCGTATAGAGAATTACACAAGCATTAGGTAGGAGTCGGGGTGGTTTCTGAGATGGATTGGGATGCTTGTGTTCATTCCTTTGTGATTTCCTTGCTTACCATATTGTTCTTTTTAGTTTTGAGTAGTAAGATTAATTACAGATTAATATCTGTTGTTAAGGATGTAGCAAGCATCAAGGGGAAGAATTGGCCTAGTGCCATCATGGAGCAGATTTACCGCGGGCTGGATGCGGGTACGAGGAAGAAAGGCAAGGCCTTGCGGCTTAGCCACTTGCTTTTACAGGTATACTTTTCCCAAAAGCATTTAATTGATTCTCTTTATATTCTTGCTTGATTTGCCTATCTTCCTTATTTTAGATGTTTTGATTCTCCCGCCGGTCAAGTTCCAGGTTACCGTGCCAGCTAGTTCTCACTTCCTTGCCCGATGGTGTGGCGGTATTGGAGGGAAGAGCAAGTACCCCACCAGTTATAGGCAGTCATTGAGGAGTATGCGATTGAGCTCGATATGTAATTTTTGATTTATGTCCCTGTTTCACACTCAAACAAAACATTAGTAGAAAAAATGCATTTATGAATTCACATTATGCTCACATTGATTGCTTGCTTGGTTGTTTGGTCGGCTTATCTGCAATCCCTTTGACAAGGTGTCAAACCTTGTGAAGGTAGCTAGGGTTTGAAAAGAGGTGGACGATCGCTGATTCGTGATAGAATGCCCCTTATCCTTAGAGTGGTACTTAGGGGAGCGTGTATGGAGCTGGAGGTTTGTTGCCCCTTTCACCAGGCCTGTGCCCATGGACCCCCCTATAAGCCTATGGTGGCCACACCTGGTGATTACTTTTGAGGCTAATAAAGCTGTCTACCTTGAGGGGAACGACCGAGTTATGGAGAGCACGCCTGGTTCGTATGAGCAGCACCAGTAGCGCCTACTTTGTATGTGCCCTCATGTCTATAGGAATGACACACTCGAGTATCATATGGAGAAGAGGAGGGAGGAGGAGAAACAGTGACTTAAAGGCATAGTGAGTGATGATGAAGAGGAAGAGGAGGAAGAGGCTGACGAGGGCAAACCTGAGGGAGAGGGTGAGGTAGGCGTGGATGTGGTTGGCGAGGGTGAGCCTATGCTTCATGAGGAGCATCCCTCTTTTAAGGTAGGATTATATTTATATACATGTATGTCAATTGTTTAATGGTTGCTTATGTTTTCCTTGTGTTGTCTTTGATTTTTCAGGCACCTCCGAGGAAGCGAAATAAGCCCGAGAGTAGCAGAGTGCAAGGCTGGGGTAGACCCGAGGGCGTTGGATTCGTAGAGGGGAACTCAAGACTGCCTTAGAGACCTCTTTCCCACTTATGAACTCAAGAGGAGAATTCCATACTAGAAACATAAACTCGAGTACCCATTCGCTGGAGTTCTTCCGGAGTGACACCATGTATGTAAGTCTTGGCCGAATTCATTTATGCATGCGATAGCTCTTGCATGGATCCTTTTTCTGATTGCTTTTTGGATTTTATAGGCTGTCCATAGTGAGACAAAGCGGCTGGCCAAAAATGCTTTGCTCTCAGGGATACTCTCATCGGTCAATCCTTGCTTGTCTAGGTACTCTTCATGTTATGATATGGTAAAATAAAATGAAATGCATGTATGGATGGATGTTGTGAATGATATGAGTTAATGTTGCTCCTTTGACTATAGGATTTCATGACCCTTTCACTATCGGATGCCAATGCGGCTCAGTAGAGAGATCAGGAGGAGATGGAGTTACTTCGATGCCACTTAAGCGAGTTAGAGCAGCAGCTAGATGCTACCGTGCGTGAAATAAGGAGTAAGCATAACCTAGATCATGGAAACCCTGGTGAGCTCAGTCGTAGAGGAGTAAAGGTGGCAGCCAGTCACCATCCTTCTGTTGTGGCTGCTAAATCAAGCAGCATCCCAATGATAGAGGATAGGGAAGAGGACGAGGATGTGGCCAACCATTGGCTTCTCGATGAGGAGGATGTCTCATCTCACGCGACTGATGGTGGTGGGTAGCTTTAGATCCATGTTGTCCCTTTCTTTTTTTCTTTTTGCTTGTTTTTAATGATGTTGGTTCTATATGCCTTTGTTACATTAGGCTTGAATGTTTAATTTTTTGGTTTCGTGGATTTTTTCAGTTTTGTTTAGGCTTAGGACGTGGATATTTTGGTATTTATGCGCCTTTGGGGCTTTGGTTTGAATAAAATTTGAATTTAAGCTTGGATATATTCTAGAAATAGATTGTTGGGTTTTTATAGGTTGTTTTACAGGTTTGAACTGATTAAAATAGGCCTGAAATTCACAAAAAATGGAGTCATGCCACTGGCGGTATGACTGATATCGCCATTCATCTGATTTGTTAAATAATATAGGCAAAGTTATTGCAATCCATACCGCCGGTGGCATCACCTCATAACGCCCCACACTTCTTCATACCGTTGGCGACATCACCAATATCGCCGGCGGCATCACCTGTCTAGAAATCTAGATTTGGCCGCTTCCTCAAATTCAACCATGGCAAACTACAACCAGCAGCTATGGGGCTTCCTGCAAAGCCTGGGAAATGCAGACTGGAAGAAGCTAGAAAAATTTGGGCTATGGGGCTTTCGATATGTCGCGGTGTGGCCCGTTAATCCCAAATTCCTTCGCGCAGCATTGGCTTCTTGGGATCGGATGGACCATGTATTCAGATTTTCTTCATTTGAGCTATGCCCCTTGCTTGAATAATTCTATGCTATATTAGGGGTTCCATGCCCCAAGCGCCCTTGGCACTCCCAGAGTTTCATTTTGGTACGGATGGCATTCCCTAAGGGCTGTGGAATTTGGATTTTGTGGACCCATTCTTATCCCGATTACCTGACAAACCCAAATTTTAGCTTAGTACAGTGCTAGAGTGGTGCCGAGGGGCCCCTAGATCTCAGCTAGCTTGGCCTTCCATGGTGGCACTATTACTCATGGCAGAGTTTATATGCTGAGTGGGCCCAGTCACCCCATTCAGGCTAGTTTCACTTATTGGTCCTATGTCGATAGGGGCTTCTCCCATATTAGTGGGATTAGCCGAGATCCTACTCAATACCGATGCTGCTTCCACCGTCCTGACTCTTATTAGCGACCATCTTATACTGCTACAGGTATTCACTTTCCCACTTTACGAATTATTCACTTCCTTCTGCTCTTATCTAAAATTGAATTACTCGTATGGCCGATGGAGAAGCTGAAGCTGAAGGAGGAACCCGGAGAAGTACTTACCCGTTCATTTAAGGAAGAGGGGGCTCATGCGAGTTTATATTGATTAGCTAACATTTGACAGCTGGGTGCCTATTCTGAGGGGGTGTATAGATGTGCAGATATAGTGGGTTAGCCCATGGTGGAGGATTCGAGATGTTGTTGTAGAGCCATGGGGATCCTGCTTTCAGTTGATAGGTTTGGAGAGGTCCTCATTCTATACGCTTTATCGGTTGTATCATCAGTACGGCAAGTGGCAGAGAGTCCTGATCAAGCTACCTCATAACTAAATTGGTGTCTACAAAGCTAAGTGGATCAACCATATCCAAGAGAAGTAGGCCAGGGAGGCCGTATTTGAGACTCTAGACTATGATCATGTGGAGACCATTGAGACTGATTTACATTACAGAGGATGGGTTATTGAGATCAGACGCCTAACAACTCGATCTGAGCAATCATAGGCCCGTCTTAAAGGAGAGCGAGTAGAGTAGGGACATGAGCCCTTCTCCACTACCACCTTACGGTAGATTTTGAGGTATTATAATGATGCAGGGAGCTCGGCTTGAGATGCGCTTTCTTTAGTTTTATCTTTTACATAGGCTAGTCGGGGTGACAGAGCTATCGAACTTTAATTTATTATATGTCTTTTATTTGGTTCTAATTTTTGCATAGACTGCTCCCTGGGGTTTTCAATCCAGCAAACTTATTCTAACTTTTGAATAGACCTTGCTCTTTTCAGTCTATCAAAATTAATTTTATTTATTGTGCATTTAATTTAGAATAATGTGAACTCTACATTAGCTTTACTTGAGCTGTTTTAACCCTATGGATACAAAATTCACATAAAAATAAGCATTTAGAATTCAACAAAAGAGATACTTTTATTAAGTGAAGTGAAACAAAGTACATGATGTTTGATTAACATTCCCAATAATTTAACTCCCGGTGCCAACTAGCCTAGACAGGTTTTCTAGAAGGCACTCTCTCTTAGCTTACTTACCCTAATTTTTGCCTAGATCGCCCTTTTTGGATTTCCAATCTAGCGGGTTTATCATATCCCCTAATTTTTGCATGGCCAATTTGCAGAATACCAACCGTTGGGTATCACCCTAATTTTTGTCCAATCAATAAAAGACCAAAAGACGGGTGATTATTATATCTATTTTTTGTGTGCTGCTTTTTTCTGATTTATTTCTTTTGGATTAGATGTGGTAATGCTTAACCCTATCCTGGTTTATGGGATTCACAAACTCATTCTCGTCCATGTCCATAAGCTTGACCGCTCCTTTATTAAGCATCTTTTTTTATCAGATACGGTCCTTCCCAGTTAGGCCTGAATTTGCCCCTTTCGTCGGTGGTAGAAGGTTCCAACTATTTAAGGACTAGATCTCCAGCTTTTAGGGGAAACTTTTGGTGTCTTACCCGACTGTTATAGGCTCGAGCCATGCACTGCTGGTACATCTGGAGATTGTCTAGAGCCCTTAATCTCTATTCATCCATCATATTCAACTGTCCAAACCTTGCCTGAGTCCATTCAGATTCCTTCAACTTAGCCTCTAATGCGACCCTCAGTGAGGTTACTTATGTCTCAATTGGCAAGATCGCTTCCATTCTGTAGACCAGGGAGAATGGAGTTTGACCAGTCAGGTTATGGATCTTGTACGATGTCCCCAAATAGCTAAAGGTAGCTTATCTGCCCAATCCCTGTAACCAGCTATCATCTTAGAAAGGATCTTCTTTACCGACTTGTTAGCTGCCTTAATAGCACCATTAGCTTGCGGTCTGTATAGAGAAGATCTATGATTCTCAATCCTGTATTTCTCAATCAGATTGGTGGCTGCCCTTTGAAACTGTACCCCGTTGTCTGAGACTATGTGATGTGGAAGTCCATACCGGGTGAAAATGTGCTTTTCTATGAACTTGGCCATCTTCTTGGTTGTGATATTGGTGTAGGATTCGGCCTCTGCCCATTTTGAGAAATAATCCACTACTACCACGATGAATCGGCGCCCATTTATGGATGAAGGACAAATTTCACCGATTATGTCTCTCCCCCATGCTGAGAATGGCCAAGGAGTAGATAAATGATGGAGTTCGGTGGGTGGCAGATGCTGTATATCCCAAGAAATCTGGCATTGGTGGCACTGCTTGACTTGGGCAATGCAATTAGCTATTAGGGTGAGCCAAAACTATCCCAACAGCTGAATTTTCTTCGCGAGAGCGAGGCCATTCATATGAGGGCCATAATCACAGGCATGGACCTGATCAATTACTTTCTAAGCCTCTGATTCAGTTAAGCAATAAAGCAGTAAACCGTTGCTAGTGCACTTGAAGAGATCATTATCGATAATCTAGAATGAAATAGCGAGCCGCCTTAGAGTGGTATGGTCCAAGTCAGAGGAATCCGGAGGATATTGGCCGATTTGGAGAAATAGGATAATGTCAGATTACCAACAGGGCTTGGTAGAGATGGTAAAGACCTGCTAAACTGGCTGGGCATGGTAGGGGGTCTTAGTTGATAACAAAATAAAAGACAGATAGGCTGTTGTTGGGGTCCTTCCCATAAGTAGGTAAGAGTAGCTAGAGAGTTAGCCATTTGATTCTCGTCCTGGGGGATATGGAGATACAAATAGGTAGAGAACTTCTCAGATAAGCCTCGGACTACCTCAACATAAAGATAGGGAGATTCTTCTTTAATTTGCCAATCCCTAACAACCTGATGAATCACAAGAGTTGAATCCCCGATGATAGATACCATGCAGACCCTGACCTAGAGGAGGGCTTCAAGTCTGAATAGACATGCTTCATACTTAGCGCCATTGTTTGTGACAGTGAATTCCATGCATTTGGATAATGAGATGATTTCATTATCCGGTGTGACTATAATAACTCCAAGGCCTACTCCCCACCGGTTCACATCACCATCGAAGTACATAGTCCACACACGCTTGAGGATTTTAATAGAGGCGAGCTGCTCATTAGGAAACTCCATGTTCTCAACATAGTCAAAGTCAAGGGGTTGATTGGATAAGCATTCAATAACTGCTCGCCCCTTAATAACTTTCCTCGTTACATACTCAATGTCGAACTCGAATAGGATCAACAACCAGCGAGATAGCTTTCCGATGAGGGCGGGAGACTGACAAAGATACTTCTGGGGTTAATCTTAGCCATGTCTTGTACACGATAAGATTGGAAATAATGGCACAACTTCTTAGTGAGCCAAACTATGGTGGTGCAAGTTTTCTCCACAATTGAATACGGGGTTTCATAATCCAACAACTTTTTATTCAAGTAGTAGATTGCGTGCTCTCATTTATCATCATGCTCCCGGGCAAGCATTGCCTCTACAGAAGACTCTTTGATGGCTAGGTATAGGATTAAAGGTTTCCCAGGGATGGGGGGTTTCAGAACCGGTGGGTCAACAAGATAAGCTTTGATTCTTTGAAACGCCACTTAGTACTGATCATTCCATACTATTGGTTGCTGCTTGCTCAATAGTTTAAAGATGGGTTCACACACGGTAGTAAGGCATGCAATGAACCGACTGATATACTATAAGGACCCCAGAAATGATCGGACCTCTTTCTCTATCTTAAGAGGAGGCATATCCTTGGTGGATTTGGCTTTATCGGGATCCATCTCAATTCCTTTTTGACTAATCACATGTCCTAGTAGCTTTCCTGAAGTAACCCCAAACATGTACTTCTTTGAATTCAGACGGAGATTGTACTTTTCAATACAAGTCATGAATCTATCGAGAATAGCAGGGTGCTCTTCTCAGGTGGCAGACTTCACAATCATATCATCCATGTATACCTCCACCTCCTTATGGATCATGTCATGGAAAAGGGTAGTTACGGTGCCCTGATAAGTGGCCCCGGCATTTTTTAACCCAAGCGGCATTACTTTGTAGCAATAAAGCCCCCATTCGGTAATGAATGCCATTTTGACCTTATCGATGATATCTACCAGAATCTGATTATAACCTAAGAATCCATCCATAAACGAGTGCATAGCTGCCCTGGCGGCGCTGTCAATCAGGACGTCGATATGAGGAAGCGGGAAATCATCCTTAGACAAAGCCTTATTAAGATCTCAGAAGTCAACAAAAACTCAAACCATACCATCCTTCTTCAAAACCGGGACTATATTGGATAACCAAGTTGGATATTCCACAACTTTGATGAATCGAGCTTCAATCAACCTCGAAACCTCTGCCTTAACTTTATCTACCCATTCTGGTCTTACCCGACGGAGCTTCTACTTTATAGGCCTGAACTTAGGATCGATTGGAATTCTGTGCTAAACGATTTGAGGATTAACCCTAGACATGTCTTCAGATGACCAGGCAAAAGCGTTAACGTGATTTTTAAGCACTTTTATTATCTCAATTTTTTCCTCGGGAGTTAAATTGTTGGAAATGGTTACCATTTTAGGATTATCAGTAGTACTTAGGTTTGTTTCACTTAAAGATGTATCGCTAATGCCAAAAAAGTTATGCATATTGTTATGTGAATGCATGGATCCATCAAGAAAAACATCAAACAAGTAAGCGAAATGAGAGTCATTCATTGCATTTAAAGCCTTTTAGGCAACATTGTTTGCATAAAAAACATCAAAAATAATAAAAACTTCATCATCCATATCATCCTCCTCCACCGGTGGAGGGGCTTCAGTGGTGGTATCAGCAACGGGAGGAGCATCCTCCACAGTCTTCATCAAAATGGTGTCCAGGTCATATTCCAGAGCCACTTTCTAGTCGGTGGTGGGGGATGGTTCTCCGGACAGGTTGGCTTTCTCAGCTAGGGCCCTAGCAAGCTTTCTCACAATCTGTGGCATGCCATCCTCTTCCCCGGTTCTCTCACCCCTCCAAGCTTTCTTCATAAGAAATTCCATAGCCTTGGTCATGGTAGCCACAACATCTTTAACCTATAGTTCCACAGACTCTTCATTACTTCCCCCAGACTCATCCTCAGGATACGTCTTACCCTTCCCCTTAGCCTTATCAAAAACAATGTTGACAAGTGTAGTAAGGTCGGATGGTTTGGGTTTAGTAAAGATAACCATGCAGCCGACTTCAAAGTCATAAACATCTTTGAAGATCTCAAAACTAGGCCACATTTTCCCTTCATGCTCAACAGGTTTAGGCTCTCCCTTGTAAGGCCTTTTGCCTTGGATCTCATAAATAGTGACCATGCAAGAGTAGCAAGAAGGAACACAGCAATAGGCCTTTCTGGGTTTATACCCTAATCCTGCCTAGTGGACGAGCACCTTCGGATATGAGGCCTCAATAATTCCTTGCTCGAACATTCTATAGCCGCTGCCAGGATTATACCTAGATTTCTTCATCAGTTTTCCCATACCGGAGTGGAGATAACTATGCCAAAGGGGAGTAGGTTTCTCAGTCGTACTAACCACAGTGATTTAAAGACCTTCCTCTAATTTAGCTTGGACTTCCATAACAGCCACAATAGAAGCAGGATTGGCCTCAATAGTTACTAGTTTATCATCATGAATGAAATTGATTTGTTGATGGAGAGTGGAGGGAACTGTGCCCAAGGCATGGAGCTAAGGTCAGCTGATCAATAAAGAGTAAGTAATAGGAATGTCGAGTACGGTGAACCACATTGTGCTTATAAGACCTCCGACAGTGGCTTTCGCCTCAAAGGCCCCAATTACACTACGCTTTGAATCATCATAAGCTCAGATAATAGTACTAGATTTTTCAAGCATGTCCTCGGACAGGCCCAAGTGAGGAACGACTTTCAAGGGACAGAGATTCAGGGCAAAGCCATCATCTACCATGACACAGGGGATAATCTTATCGAGGATCTAAATAGGGATAAACAAGGCCCTATTGTGATTCCTACCCTCAAGTAAAAGATCAAAATGGTCAAATATAATTTGCGGTCCCTTCCTTGGGGGAATAACTTCTGTGACTATAGCACACATCTCAACAATAGAAGTGGTCGGAGTAGCTTCCAAGTCGAGCAGTCGCTTAATTAATCCTCTATGATTTCCATCAGAATCGATAACCAACTGCCAGATACTATAACAACCTTGAGTGTTTTTAAGGTAAGTAATAAGAGGATCAACCTCAAGGCTGGTTGAAATAGGTGGAGGTGGAGAAGGAGGCCTGGCAGTTGTGCCTATCCTCCTAGGGACTGGGTCCTTATCCAAGTGTAGATGGCGATCCTCGAGCTGATACACACAGCCACTCCGGGTAATGTTGAGGACATTATTGATTAGGACACTCCGAGTGGCTCATTTTTGAAATATGTACTATTGTTCCTTAGGGTCAGAATCCGTGTTTTACAACTCATACTCATCAACATTGAAAGGCTAATTCTTATCAACCCTGAATAATTCATTCAGCTTCTCATTAGCGGGCGAATTAACCATAAATAGCTCGGTGCTTATGGCCTTGGCTACTTCGACTACTCCCTCTTCTTCATCGGAATAGTTGTCTTTTAAAACAAAGGAATCTACGCTAAAGAGTGACTTTTTCTCAACTTTCATTCTCTTGGCCACAAAAAGCTGAGCTTTGCGGCTTTCTTGCTTAGGTGGATTTGGGTCAACATCCATACCCTAAACTAAATTAACTCCCGGATTATCTTGACTAATTAGATCAAAAATTGAATTGGACGGGAGGCCGGAACTAATAACTTAAACAAAATTACTACTACCCGGGCCCTGGGTGATTAGCTCAAAGATCGTGGCTTTAGGCAAGTCGGACTGGATCATTCCCACCTTGCTCCCGAAATTAGGCAAGGGGTTATTAATGGTGCTTAGGGTTTTATTAGGTTCAACAATCTTTCCTTCACTAACCAGACGCTGAATAGCTGAAAGCAAGGCCTTACAATTGTTGGTTTGGTGACCCACTTGAACATGGTAGTTACAGGAATTATTCTTATCCATGGGTTTAGATGGTTTGTAAAGAGGCAACTTGTATGGATTGGCCAAACCGAAAGGAGGACAAGGGGGCTGAACTGCGGTAGCTGCCGACGGAGCTTGAGTAATTGCATGGGGTGCAGCAGGGGCTTGATAAACTACCTAAACTGTAGCCAGGGCTTTAGGCTTAGCAGGTGCCGGAGCTAAGGGCTGAGCCTCATTATTCTTTTTGAACTAGGGTTTCCATGCCTTTTTGGCCTTTTTGCGCTTTGCCTCAAGCTCAATTTTCTTGGCTTTTTCAAACACAGCCTTATAGGAGAGGAATGAATCAGTAGCCATCTCTTTTATGAAGAAGGGGAAGAGATCCCTCTATGAGTTTAAAAATCATCTCCTCGAGGCTTAGCTTAGATTTCATCAGAACCTTGGTCGACATCCACCGGTTAAAATACTGCTTGAAGGTTTCTCTGGGCATTTGGTGGACTCCCTTGAGGTGTTGGAGGGTTGTTTCCATCATAGTATTAAAACCATAATGCACTTTTAGGGCCTCAAAAAGAAGTTTCTAATCAAAGACAATATGCTGCAGCAAAGTATGATACCATTCAAGAGTAGGACCCCGAAGGGAACAAGGAAACATTTTAGCAAGCACTTTATCACTTAATTTCCTTACACACATAACTCTTTCATACATAATAATATGGGTAGTAGGTGCACCAGAACCATCATAATGTGACATATTAAGTATAGTGAAATTATCAGGGACCCAGTCTTCATTTCTCTTAGGTTCCTTGGCGACTATGAGGTGGTTAACGTAGGCTTGAATTTCTAGTGTCGTACCCGGAGGCTGTGTGACCTAGTCATTGATCAGCTGAGAGAAAGCTGTGGCTTCGGGTGTCACATTCGGAGAATGTGCGACCTGGTCATTGATCTGAGAAGCCATTATCTAGCTAATAAAAGTAACTACTTCAGGTGTCACGCCAGGAGGCTGTGTGACCTGGTCATTAACTGGCGGAGATGGTGGAGGGTGAGTAATCAGTTGGTTACTGAAAGGATTCCGGGGATAAGTAGCACCCTGGGGAGTTACAATGAATTTAGGAGGAGTAAAGGATGGCAGGAGCTTGATTAGCCCATTGGAAGAAGCTAAAAATCGATGAGTGAATGCTGGAGGAACCAAGCTCTGAGCAAAAGGTCTTGGGTTGAAAGGAATAATTGATGGGGTTGTCGAGGTTGGCGGGAAAAGAGAAGTTTGCCCGAACAGAAATGGGCTTTCCATGGGCTGAGTTGAGGGAGTTCGTTGAAAAACTGGTGTAATGGGTCTTGTCCCTACCAGACCGGTCAACATTTGTGCTGAACAATTCTAGGCTTGCATATCAAACTCAGAGACCCAGTTAGAATTCTTATCCGCGGGAGCTTGATTAACAGCTGCTTGGATAGTGGTTTGGATGGAAGCTTGGAATACATCTGAATTCAAAAACTATGCCATAGAATTGGCGAAATCAAAACCACAAGGAGGGTGAGACACAGCTCCCGAGGTGGGAGTAGGATTGACTTGCTCCTTAGACGGAAGGCTTCCATTATTGCTCGAAAAAGACATAGCTAGTTGAGAGAAATCCTGAATCTGATCTAAATCTGACTCCCTACTAGAATTGGTATATGGAACCCCTTTGACTTCCCTAGTGACTATTAGAGTGAGAGAATAACAAATCAGATGGCATTCTAGCCTTTTCCAAACCGGGGTGTGACGATAATTCTGCCTCCTCCTAGCTAAAATGGTAGGTAGCGGATCAGATTATACTTGGTTTGTGTGATGCCATGGATGGGATGAATGGCCTTTGTCTAATAACTGATGCATGGCATGTATGGCTACATGTAGATGTGGTTAGAGATAACGCGGTGGCTTATCCCTCTAACATCCGTGGGACGTTCGTACCTGTTGTTACGTATAGTGATATGTCGTGACTCGATTGGGGTATAAAAGAAGTCCTATGGATATTACTAAATCTCTTCCATGAATGGAGATTGGTAAGGGTAAGTTGATTGATTTTTGGCTTTTGAAGCCGATGCATGGGGGATGCATGAGCACATAGCATATAGCACGCAAAAGCGTCCCTCTTCCAACCTTATGACTCCCACGCAATGCCTCTTTAGAAGGGTGGAGGTTAGCGTCTCCACCGGTAATGCTGAAAGAAGTGCGACCCAATTATTTTCATTATTTTGGTAGTCCTAATAGATTGAAGTGCTAAGGCTTTTTCTAGCTCGACTTTGGTATAGTTGTTGATGTAGAAGGTTCTCGTTTACCTTGATTCCATGTTACATAATCACTCCCCAAATAGGTGCAATCGCAGGACTTTATGTGTTGGTTAAAATGAGTGATCCACCTAGTAGGCATCCTTAATTCCAAACAGGGCATGAGGGATACTTTCGCGAGCTTCTCGGATAAAAATGAGCATCTAATATCACAGAACTATCTACATGAGGGAACATATTATTATGAAGTCATGCCATTTGGGTTAAAAAACACGGGTATGACCTACCAGCGCTTGGTCAACAAAATATTCGAAGGTATGATCGGAGATATGGTGAGATTATACATCAATGACATGACCGTCAAGAGCAAGAAAACTGATGCACACCCAGCAGATCTCGAAGAGGTGTTGTGCATCTTGAACCAATATAAGTTAAAGTTGAATGTGAAAAAGTGTGCTTTAGGTATAGCATTAGTGTGAGCACAGGACTTTACAGTCCCTCTCGCGAGACAATGATGACGTATGCCCAATTTTATTCCTCATGACAAAAGTTCTTTTTTTTTAGAATTTTTATTACCGATATATAATTCTCTATGAATTTTATTTTTGAAAAAGTTCAGTTCGACATGTCCAGTAACGTGTCTGGTGGTAGCTCAGACTGATGATTTACACCAAAAAAATAATTTAGTCCAAGTAGCCATCAAAGGTCAAAAATACACCCTAATAATTCAGTTTTTCTGTCAAAACCACCTTATGCAGGATTTCCTCTCCCTTTTCCCTATTTTGGGCTTAAATCGTGCAAGGTATTCAGACCTGTAAGGAAAGCGTGGCCACCGGTGGCCTCGCTGATATAGACAGTTGCATCATCCATACCACCGGTAGCATGGCTTCTAGCTGTAGACAGTTGTGTGCCTTTTTGCTCGATATCTGTCGGATAATTGATCCAAAGGCAATTTCCAATGGATTTTAGCCTATATAAACAACATTTTCTAGCCATTTGAGGGGTTCCACTCTCCCTCAACTCAAGATTTCAAGTGAATTTTGAGCATTCTAGCTGGCTTTAGTGGGATAAAGTTTAGAAAAGGTAAGAAAAGAGGATTCAATTCATCTTTTCTTGGTTTTTTTCTACTGAACTCTCTGATATCTAGGTGCATTTTAAGTTTAAAAATCACTAAAATTAGTATTTAGAGACTAATTCACCCCTTACTTCCCAAAATCATCATTTGAGCTCCCCAAAGGTGTCATAAAAATCATGAAGAGGTGGATTCACGGCCCTGAGGTAAAAATTCTGAGTCTCACTACTCTTTGGTTTCCATTTTACTTATTTGTTGTGTTTTGGTTGTTATTTGTGGTTAGTTTTGGTTTTGGTCGCTTTATGGCCAAAAACAGCTGCTACAAGAAACTGAAGCCGCCGGCTGTATCAACCATATCGCCAGCGGCATCATCGATTCCCCCAGTGGCCTCATTTGCCCCCAGTGGCCCCATTTTTATGTAGGACCCTTTCTTTATGGTATCCAGAAAGTCATGTACCCAGCTTATGTAGTTGAGATCGCCAACGACATCATCCACGCCGCCGGTGGCATGACCTTATGGATAGCAGTTTTGTTTTCATTTATTTTCTGACCTAGTATAAATTCCCGAAGTTAGGCTGTACAGTGCAATGATGAAGGTCCAGAACCTTCTGAAAATAGACCCCATCCCATACCATGCATTTTCACTAATAATCTGGTTAAAACAACAATCGAGTCTAAAATATGGATATAACGGAATTTTCCCACAAACATCGATTAAATCCCATTTTTAGCCATACAACCTGGCTCCATAAATTTTAAATAGAATATGCCATGTTCAAGCTAACTTGAGTCTTGTTTTGTTCACTAATTATGCATGTTACGTGACATACCTCGTGCAATGTACCGTATTTGTGCTAACCGTTTTGTGCAGGTAGATTTAGGTTAGATGAATACTAGTCCTTTGGGTATTTTATTTATCGTATAAAAAAATGTATAGGATTTGGAAAACCTTGTAATTATTATTTTATTTTCCGTATTTAGTTTTTTGGATAATTGTAATAATTATTTATCTATCGCTTTGAATGCTTGATAAATGTGAAAACAACATATAAACCGAAAACACAATAAAGAGGGTGGATTAAAACCGATTAAGAAGGAATAAAACCTTTTAACTTGGCCCAATGTAAAATACTTAACATCATCTGAACTCGGAATCTCTACTTAAGGTATGGTCTACCACCTGGTGGGAAAATTGTACCAAAAATTTCCCCGTTGAGCTGAACTGGGTGGCGACTCTATTTTAAGTACGGGATTTTGATCTTGTATCTTTTGGACTTGCAAATTGGACATAAATTCATCATCAATGTTAGTTTTATCAAGCCATCTTTTTATCACGCTAAAATGAGGATCAATCCCTCAGCTCGCTTCATAGCGCTCGTTATTTCCCCTTATGCTACGCATCTCACACGGTCCTTGCGGGAAAAAAGTCGTCCTCTCACAATGGCGACTCTGCTAGGGATTTATCTCTTTAAACTTGAATTTAAAATTTTCAATAAGTTTAAAAGATTGTGATGATGTATTGAAATCATTGGCCAAATTAAAACTTCATTCTTTTTCATGACATTTTTTCCTTACGCGTGTAGATAGTTCGGTAAGATTAGGTGCCCCACTTTTCCCGAGAAGCTCGCAAAAGTATCACTCATGCCCTAGTTTGAATTGAGGATGCCTAGCGAGTGGATAACTCATTTTAACCAACACGTAAACTCCTGTGCGCACCTATTTGGGGAGTTGTTGAGTAACGTGGAATCAAGGTAAAAGTGAACCTTCTACATCAACAACCCTATACCAAAGTCGCGCTAGAAATAGCCTTAGCACTTCATTCCCTTAGGACTACCAAAACAATGAAAATAATTGGGGCGCACTTCTTTTGCCATTTTTAGTGAAGAAGCTAAACTCCATCCTTTCCAAAGGGGCATTACGCAAGAGTCATAAGGTTGGAAGAGGGATGTTTTGTGTGCTATATGCTACGTACTCATGCATCACCCATGCATCTGCTTCAAAAGCCAAAAATCCATCAACTTACCCTTACTAATCTTCATTCGTGGAAGAGGTTTAGCAACATCTCTAGGACTTCTTTTGCTCCCCCGTTGAGTCATGATATATCACTATGCATGACGATGGGTACAAATGTCCCACATATATTGGAGGGATATGTCGTCGCATCATCACTAACCACGTCTACGTGCAGCCATACATATCATGCACCAATCATCAAACAAAAGCATGCATACCACCCTTGCCATTTACAACCCACTCATGGTCTGACCTCGATTCATGATCCGAACAGTCTTCCTCCAAATCTGAACGTTCGCAACTAGCCATGTCTGTTACTTACAAGAATGATAACACTTCCCTGCCCAAAGAATAAACTAGTCCTACCCCTACCTCGGTAATAGCTCCTCCACCATCTCTTGGCTCTGAAATTGCTGCCGCCATCATCTAGTTTCTGATCTCATATCAATTCTAAAACATCATTCAGAAACTTATTCAGGCAGCTGTACAGACATCCATCAAGCAAGCCCTAGAAAACCAGAGCCCCAACTTGGTCACGTAATCTCCGATCATGACACCCGAGGCTGCGACGACCCTACAATAGTCATCTATCCCCCGAGCCAATGACCAGGTCATGCAATCTCCGGGCATGACACCTGATGATGAAATACTCTTGCAATCGTCGTTATCCACTTACCAGGGGCAAATGGAAGGAGCCTATAGTCCAATTTCCCCAATGTTGGTCACTCCATCATAATTTATCTTACCCGCAATCTTGAAACCTCCTTAGTACGACAAGGTCATGCAATCTTTGGCATGACACCCGAGGTTGAGACCCTCTTGCACCAGTTGATAGCAGCTAATTATGATCGGAAAGAGTAGGTTCCCAAGAACTCCGGCATGTGCTCATTGACTGGCAGTGGTAAAACCAGCGCATCCCCCTCCCTGATGGGCAAAAAGGCCTCTCAAAAGCCAACCCTAACTGCCACCACCCAACCAAGTAGTAGTCTAGTAGGTAGCGTGAGCCCATGGATTTTAACTTTTAATGCAACATTTACTGAGTTAAGAAGAGATGGTCTTCTCAAATCTCTCCATGAGTACAAACCCCCCACGAGAGGTAAGAGGAAGAACTTTTACAGATATCATGTCTTGCTAAGTCACCGCACCAATGAATGTAAGGCTCTACTTAATGCCATACAATGTTTGATAAGGGATAAGAAGTTTGTGGAACCCGAAAGGGTGCGTAGCAATGTGAATAGCCCCTACCGGAGTCTGACAAACAGAAAGGAATGACCAATTCTAGCTCACCTAAACAAGGGAATGGGCCAAAAGAACTCATCAAGGTCATCTACTCCAAAGGCAAGGGAAAGTTGTGCTCCAACAATGAGGATGGGCAGTCAAATGATGAAGAGGCCAAGGAGGTTATAGCCACCATGACCAAAGCCATGACAGTCTTAGCAAGGAAGCACGGTTAAAGTAAAGTGAGGAACCCGATGATCAAGGCTATGAGGTAGTTCATCAAGGCCCTGACTGGGGAGTCGAGTCAAGTAAGGGACATTTCACCAAGTACCAAGCGGAATGAGACTCAGCTCATCGCCGACATCAACAACGAAGTCCCTCCGCCTGTGGAGGATGAAAAGCCTTAATTTGTAATCTTTAGATTTCTTTATGCTTTCAGATTAAATAATTTTATGTCTATAACTCTCAGCTCTGCGAGCAACTTTCTATTTTGTTGCTTGTTTCATGTTTCACCCAAGTGACCGACACATTCATATGAACATACACATAATACTTTCAGCATTCAAAATGCTTTACTACATGAAATTAATTTGAGTACAAATGAAATCTCCTGAGTGGTAATCATTCCCAATAATTTAACTCCTACCAAAACACATGTGAGATACAAAGTGCTTAAACACCGTGATAATACTTTTGCCTAGTTATGCTCACAAGACATGCCTAAGATCGGTAGTCAGATTGCCAAACTTCTCGGAAAGAGGAGACTAGACTCTTCTGGAATTAACTCAATAGCCTCACGACTATGCGCAAACCCACACCAATGTTACCACCTGAAAAGGAAGCCAAATCTTACGCCAACGTCACCGCCAAGGAAATGACCAAACTCGTAGAGACACACACCTCCACCTAACACGAATTAACCCGCATCAAACCCCTCGAGCAACGAAGATTAGTTCTAAGGGGCAACCACCGCCAAGAATATAAAGTATGAGAGCAAGTACCTTTACCCCACAAGCCACAGGCCAATCACACAACTGAAGTCGCAAAACAACCTGTCAAGCAAACCAGCTAAATTAACTACCATTCACCCTTTTGAAGGCACCAAGTAAAAGCCCCCCGAACCAAACATCACTTGGTTTATGGAAATAAGATATAGTTAAAACCCTCCACCACTGGTGCAAGGGGCAAATGCAGGCCTAACCGGGAAGGACCGTATAAACCACAGACTAAAGGAGTAACTAGAACGGCAATTGAACCAATCGAGAAAGAGCTTTTCAAGCGCCAAAACTCCCACAAACCAAACTCCTTGCAATGTGGCCAATCGAAATCAAAGTAAGGTTACCTGATGTAACTTTGAAGGTTAGAATGAATTGGGTAATCCAGTGTGATAGTCGAATGGATAATAAGACCCTTAGACAATCTGCCAAGGCGTGGCCTATCACACAACAGCAAGGCAGATACCTAATACCCTCACCAAAAGTCGTAGACCTGGTATTAAGGCAAATAGAAGTTTCCAATGCCGGTGACAAGGAAAAGTTTAGATAAAATTGGGGAAAACGTCATATGGTCAAAAACGGTAGCAAATAAATGAGGTGATCAAGATCATAAGCATGGATAAGAGCGAGTTCATCAACCTAATCAACCAGGACAGCCTTAAGTGTTATAACACCTAATCAAAAGAAATAAATCAGAAAAAGTAGCACAACAAAACAAATGAATATAATAAATTGCCTGCCTTTCGATCCTTTACCGATCGGGTAAAAATTAGGGTGACACCCGACGGTCGGTATTCTACAAACTTGCCATGAAAAAGTTAGGGTATCTCCTCACAAAATCAACTGCTGAACTAAAAACCCAAAAAGGGTGGTTCAGCCAAAAATTAGGGCATGAGAGCAAAATAGTAAGATGTTAACTTGAAAATCTGTAAAGACTGGTTAACACCAGGAGTATGATTAATGGAAATGGTTGCCAACATCTTGTAATCAAATTAAATTTGTTTAGTAAAAGTATGTTGGTCCCTGTGAGGGTCTATATAAGGTCAGAGGGAGGTGAATGACCCTTTTTTGGGAAATTAACAAACTTTAAAAAGTCTTGTGTAGCGTGTTTGATGGCTTCCGAATGTTATGAATTCAGACGATGCAAATGTGAAGTATCATGCAAATATAAATAAAGAGTTAGAGAAAATCAAACACGATGATTTATACTGGTTCAGCTCCGCCTACGTCTAGTCCCCAAAGGTTCCTTCATTTGAGCTTTTCCACTAGTGTGATTTCTTTCCAACTACCAGAATTCAAGCCTTACAGTTTGTCTTCGAATGGTACCCCCTTTCGAATGTAGGATATACCACTAAAAGCAAAAACCTCTATCTGAGTCCTTTTATCTTTAGCAGGATATACCACTTAGACTTCTACCCCGAATCTAAGCTGAGTCCTAAAGGGAGATCCCACTCAAAGCACCTACTTCAAGCTATATACCAATCTCACTACTCATAAAGTAGAAGATACTTTACACTTTGGTTTCTATCAAAGATTTTGGTTTTGGACTTCCTTAATTTTTTAATTCACTTAGGAATCCTTATAAACTAATTTTCGGTTATTTGGATCTTACAGGGATTTTTTAAACTGATTGCTTTCTTGTAAATTCTCTTATTATATACTTTTGTGAAATCAACCAGCACCTTCTCAACTTGTGAAGCTTCCCTTTTATAGGCTTCCATCATAAATGTAGCCGTTGAGGGTTGGTGGGCTGTAACTCAGTCTTCATCATTGATTAGATGAAATGTGGTGCTTTCAGAGCCGTTGATCAATCCATTACATAGTAATTTGACCCATTTGAATCCTATGGATTGAGGCTAAAAAGATGTCAGTGATCATTTTCCTTGTTTTTTAATGTCACACCAACATTTATACCAGTAGCTTTTTGGTAAGTGAAAAAGGTTGTTTCCTTTTTCTGTTCGGTGTCAGTCCTTTTGTCCTTTTTCTGAAAAGTGTGAGCTGTCTCTTTTGTCTTGCTCATGGGGAAAGGTTCTTTGACTTTCTTAAACCAAAAGGATGGAGGGAAAATTTATAATTGAAACTTTTCCCATTATCTTGATATCTGAGTTTTCCGGATTTCTTCAGACTCAGTATCACCAAATCTTTCTTTATCCAGATGCTTAGCAATCAGTTCTTCTAGAAGTAGATCTTGAATGGTTCAAAGTTTGTTTCCTTTCCAAACTTTAACCGGATGCTCTTAGTATATGCTTAGGAACTTGTAGTCTTCAATGGATATCCTTATTGCTTGATTTTGTCCGGATGCTTCCATTTGGATTTAGGAGATTACATAGGTATATTTGTTTGAGTTTTTATTTCTTTCAAACCTGATCTGGATATTTAGTTTTGAGAGATTCTGGATCATTATTTTCTAACAATCTCCCACATTTGATGGAACAAAAACTAAATCATTATTTTCCAATAATCTACCCCATTTGATGGAAATAAAAACTAAGCATATGAAAAGGAGTTATATGAACTAAGTATGATTTTTTATACTTAGTAATTTACAATTTTACTCCCCCAATGTTTTTGAGTTCTAGTGTCTAATATTTTTATAGTACAATTACAGATTGTACTTTAGAAGCAAAATTTTAAAGGAATTAGTTATTCAATATATACTTCTGCTGTTAACAATAGTTAACATCAATGAAGTGCAGGATTACAAATACAGAAATATATAAGTGAATCTAGCTATTACAAAACTTTACATTGAATATTCAAGCTAGTCTAATTCCTACCAGATGCTCTTTCTTCCTTTTCTTTTCCCTTGCCTTTCTTCCCCTTTTTGTTTTTAGCAGAGGAGTCAATTACCATAAATGTCCTACCGTCCCATTTCTTTCGCCAAGCTGTTGAATAGATTGAGTAGTCCAAGTTGCCTTGCTTTCTCTGTTCTTGGATATGTCCACAGTGGAAAGAGATAAATGTAGTGGGCGAAACAGATTCCAGAGCTTTTTGTAGGATCCGGTGATGTAGGGATGCATCTGTAGCACATAATCTTTATCTTTCTCATCAAAGTATGGGAATAATGCTTTGAGAAGTGTAGTAATTCCCTTGTGTCCAAAAAAATCTAGTATCTCCAATGTGCTAGACTAAATCTTGGAAGATCAGAAGAAGTTGGCTTTCAGGAATTGATGGAGAGGAGTAGGATCCGGATATAGAAAGATTTGACAGTCCTGTTTGTAGGGTTTGAAGGTCTTGACCTAGATCCTTTTAGATATTGTGAATGTTGGAGTTTATTGTTGTCAAATCTTTGTGAAGATCATCTTTTACTCTTTCAATGAAAAAGTCTTATCCATTGAGTTATCCACAAACCTCTTGCACAATAGTTGCCAATTGTGTAGCAAAGAGCTTAGGAAGATCTTCTTCCATGAACTGGGTCAGCTAATTTAGAATGGTTTGCTGCTTTTCATTAATTTTTGGGAGAGGGGATTTCTCTTCCTTTTTAGCCATGAATTTTGTCAAGTTTTCAAACTTGGTATCTATATACTCCTTTATTTCAGTGGACAAGTTAGTAGATGAGGAAGTTATTTTGTCCATGAGTGTTGTGCAGTTATTAGTAGCCCCTGTGTTGGCTTGATCTGTAGAACGGTTTCCTTCTGTTATGCTGGCTTTGAGCTCATTAAGGACAGGAGTAACTTTGGCTAGAGAGACTTTTGCTACCATATCAGCAGTTGGAAAGTCTTCTACCTTTTCTTCAATGTTCTGTACACTCCACTTTATCTACCTAATGTCTACTTTTAGGTTCGGAGAATTAGATTTTTCAGAAAGTTGCTTCTCAACGGAATGTAGAGTGGTTATTACTTCCTGGAGTGCTTTTGATATTTTATCTTCTCAGTGCCCTTCTAGAGTAGCCTCTTCAATGAGCCTCAAGGCCACCCTCAAATTTTCTATGTTGGTTGGTTGAGGATTGAAGATTCATGGCTTGTTCAAATGACCGGATGAAGAGGTGGAAGTTTTTGCGGGGCTAGGACTACTTTCGAATGGCTTGTTTTCACTACTTTCCTCCTTATCACTCTCTTTCGAACTTGAGTTATCCTCATCTTCTTTTCTTTCATCCAACCGTTCCCCCAAATTGGGCTCACCCCTTGAGTCAACTCTATGGGTGTGCTCTTGGGAACTCAGACCAAGTCCCTCTATCGGAATGTTATCTTCTGAGTTGGACTCATCATCCTTAGATGCACTTGGAGTATGTGTATCTAAGTTATCCTAATGTTTATCTATGGCTTCTTTAGCAATAGCAGAGGAATTAGCATTTATATCGAATAAGACAGTTGCAGGAATTACCTCATCAACTGGATTTATGTTCAGATCAATTGCATTTTGTCTTCCTTCCCCATCGTCCATAACCCCCGGATCACTGGTAATGTCCTCAGCCACCCCTCCAATTGTCTTTTTAGGACTCTTAATTCCTTCCCTAGGAGCATTGGTACTGTCCTCAATGTCCTCTCCTTGTGCCTTTGCAGGACTTACCTTAGTCTGGATTTCAATCCCCACATTTAGCAGATTATCTGGAAGGGGTCCGGATCTGGGTAGAAAGGGGAAATTATCAGCTTCTGGTTCTCGGGCTATAGCTTCCATATCCACTAGATCAACAAATATTACCTAAACACCGAAAGAGCCCCAGGGTCCTTCTATGGTTTCTCTGTTGATTCTGTCACTATCCTTTATAGCCTCTCTTATTGTATCATGCTGAGGGTCTTTCGGATCAATTTCTTCAGTGGATCCGGGCACAAGCTTGCCCTTAGTGACTTTGGCCTTTCCCAATTCTTCCAGTACTACTCTCTTAGCAGCTTTCTCATCAATGATTATGCCCACAGGCTTCTTGGCCTTCTTTTTCTAATGTTTTTAAGCTTGAACTACCTCATCAAAAGTGCAACCTTTCCGGGTGAATTGCTTATTGGGTATCGATAGTTCATCCTATGTTTCTTCCTCATCAGACCTATGCTCCTCTATTAGCATATCTGATACATTTCTTTTCTTCCCCTTCTTATACCCTTCTCTAATTGTAGCATCAGCCATTGCAATAGATTCTCTTCCCTTTAGGTCATATATTGGTTCTTCACTTTATCCGCGGCTTTAATTAGCCTTCCTCTTAGCTTTTTGGCTAGTGATTTAGCTAACAGTTGGTTTAAGGACAAAGTATCCTCATTAACATCCCTAGTCAGAATCAAGGCAAGCTCCTTCTTTGCCTTTGACTTGGTTGTTCTTGCTTTCTTAGAAACCGAAGCTTCTATCGGATCTATTATTTTTCTTGCTTTGCTCTTTTTGTCATCCTGTAGCTTCTCAGCTTTTTCCTGGTTCCAAGTTTCCTTGAAACTTAATTTCTTGAAGTTTCTCTCCAGGATTTCTTTACCGTTAACTACCTGGAATCCGGTTAAGGCCACTTGGTTGGCAAGTAAGATCCTGGTGATCAGGGTGCCATAAGAGTTTTTGTGTTGCTTGAGGTAGTGGATGAGCAGAACCGGCATGTTGACTACACAGTGTTGAAAGGCTAACACTATGGTGGGAGATCCCTTCCTGATTAGTACTAGCTTTGCGAGTACTTATTGAAGAAATCTGGGCACTTCAGGGAAATATGTGGAGAATTTATCTCCAAAGTAGTTAGGATGCAGCCACATCTTTGATTCGTACTTGACATGTTGTTCATCCCCATCACTTCTTAGTTGAACACCATCGTTCTTCATGTTAAGATATTTCTCAAAGAACTTCGGAGTAATAGTTATGACTTTTCCTTGAACTTTGGTTCTCAGAACGTCAAAAGTGGAGTGGGCTCTAAGATTTTCATAGAATTCTCTTATAAGATCCGGATGTATAGAACAATTGATTTTGAGGAAATCTGTCAGATGTTGGCCCACAATCAATTTATAGTATGGGTCTGTCTCAAATAGGAAATTATTGCTCACGAAATTTATGGGGACAACAGAATCCCTGGTTTTGAATTTTAGGGCTTTAAAATCTTCATCGTTCAGATAAAACTCCGTAAAGATATTCTGTTTTAGGAGAATTTTAGGTCCTTCACTGGTCATGATAGCAGCCATTTGAGGAATTGAAAGAAATTAGGGTTTGAGATAGGATTTTTGTAGAGTAGCAGTATATGATTGTTGCTCGCGTGAAGAAGGCAGAGATTTTGGGGAGTTTATATAGGATTTTTAAAGTGAGGGTATTTTGGTAATCTAAATGCCGTTAATTTGGCTAGATTGATGACATGACAGTCGAGATTTTAGGAAAGAGGTAAATACGGTTTAACCAGAGAATGGGAACGGTTTATTTTAAAAACCAACTGTTGAATTTACTGCGCGTGTAACACCCAATAAACGTTTGAAATTCAAAAAGGAATAGTTACTTTTCAGCGCTATTACTACAATGTGTCATGTCTTGTCTAATGACGTGGCAATGTTCCATCCGGAGTAGAGCTTTGCTCATTTCTTTTATCTTTCGGATTCCTTGTCTTGCTAAGGATCGGATTTTCTTCATATTGGATTTGACATCCCAATTGACTCCCTTAGCTTGCCAAATTGATCTTTACTCCATGGCTTAGTAAAGATGTATGCTCTTTGCTCATTAGTTAGAATGTATACCAAAGCAACATCCTTTTTATCACATGATCCCAGATGAAATGATGCCTGATGTTGACATGCTTCATCCTGCAATGGAGTGCTGGATTCTTTGACACATTAATAGCACTTTTATTGCCACACATAACATACACACATCCGGATTGAACTTTATAATCTTCTAGTTGTTGCTTAATCTAAAGAAGTTGAGCCACACAACTTCCAGCTACCATATATTCTACTTTTGTAGTAGATAAAGCAACTGAAGTTTGCTTCTTGCTGTACCATGATACTAAGCAATCTCCAAGGAAATGATATCCTCTAGAATTGCTCTTTCTCTCAAGAGTATCTCTACCGTAATCTACATCAGTAAAGCCTTGGAGTGTGAAATTTCCATTACTAGGATACCATAGCCCAACTTCAGTGGTTCATAGGAGATATCTAAGGATTCTCTTTACTGCCTTGAGATGAGAGTCCTTAGGATTGGCTTGATACCTTGCACAGTAACAGACTATATAGTGTATGTCAGGCCTGCTTGCTGTCAAATATAGAAGTGAGCCAATCATCCCTCTATTGAGTTTTTGATCAACATCTTACCCTTTACAGTCCTTGGATAGGACTATATCTGAACCCATTAGAGTGGACATTGGTTTACCATTGTCCATTTCAAACTTCTTTAAGATCTCCTTGGTATACTTTGACTAGTTAATGAAAATCCCATCCGGACTTTGCTTGATTTGTAATCCAAGGAAGAAATTCATTTCTCCCATCATAGACATCTCAAATTCTTTCTACATTTGAGAGCTAAATTCTCTACACATCCTTTCATCTGTTGCCCCAAATATGATATCATCCACATAGATTTGGACAAGAATAATATCATTCTTCTTTTTCTCAATGAAGAGGGTTGTATCTGCTTTGCCCCGGATATATCCCTTAGATATGAGAAATGTTGTGAGTCTCTCATACCAAACCCTAGGTGCTTGCTTTAATCCACAGAGGGCCTTCTTCAACTTGTAGACATAATCCTAATGCTTTGAATCTTCAAATCCAGGTGGTTGCTTCATACAAACTTCTTCCTGGATAACTCCATTGAGAAATGCACTTTTGACATCCATTTGAAATAATGTGAATCCCATGAATGATGCAAAAGCACATAAAATCTGGATTTCCTCCAGTCCTGCTATAGGGTAAAATGTTTCTTCAAAATCAATCCCTTCCTGTTGATTGTAGCCTTGAGCAACCAATATTGCTTTATTCCTTACCACTACTTCGGATTCATCTAGCTTGTTCGTGAATACCAATTTGGTGCCAATGATTGACTTTCCCTTTGGAGGTGCCACTAGATCCCACACATCATTCCTGGTGAATTGGTCTAGTTCTTATTGCATTGTCATCATCCAGCCTTCATCTCCTTCAGCATCTTGAAATTTCTTTATCTCAATGAGAGAGATAAAAGCTGCATGGCTCATCATCCTATTGAGTTGTCCTTTGGTTCTGACTGGATTTTGGACATTATCCAAAATAGCTTCTACCGGATGATTTCTGTGAGTTCGGGTATCCCTTTGTAAGCTTGTTCCATCTTTGTCTTAACTACTTCTTCTTAACCTTCACTGAAGTCAATCTCTTGTGGGTTGAGATTAACTTGTTGTGCTTCTGGATCAAAGGATATTCCTTCATCTTCTTCTTTGTACTTCTTGATTTGGAGTGAATCAAGAATTTCAGTTTCCTTCTTTTCTCCATATTTTTCAGCTTCCGGAATTGAATCTTCCGGAGTGGAACTTCTCTTACCTTCATGGTTAGTCACATTGAAATCTACATGTATGAACTCTACCACAGTTTGGGTTTGTTTGTTGAAGACTCTGTAAGCCTTACTATGTGTTGAGTAGCCAAGGAAAATTGCTTCATTAGATTTAGGATCAAATTTTCCTAGTTGGTCTCTGTCATTTAGGATGTAGCATTTACATCCAAATGCCTTAAAGTACCCAATTGGGTTTTTCTTCCCTTCCAAGTTTCATATGGGGCCTTCTCTAAGGTCTTTCTAATCAGGGCTCTATTTAAAATATAACATGTTGTGTTTACGTCCTCTCCCCAGAAATATTTTGGCAAACAATTCTCACTTAGCATTGTTATAGCCATCTTAACTGTGGTCTTGTTCTTTCTTTCAACAACTCCATTTTGTTGAGGGGTTTAAGGGGCAATGAAGTTATATTCAATGCCCTTAGAGTGATAAAATTCAGCAAAGTGCTTATTTTTTTTAACTCACCACCATTATCACTCCGGATACGTGCAATGCTTATGCCCTGTTCTACTTCTATCCTGATGAATGTTTTTAAGAATCGGTCAAAGGCTTCATCTTTGCTTGCTAGCAAGAGAACCCAGGTATAGCAAGAATACATCCATAATTGCCATGCTTTATTCTCTTCTACCTAAACTCAATGGTTTGATTGGACCAAAGAGATCAATATGTAAGAGCTCAAGTACTCTCTTGGAAGGAGTATAGGAGATGGAAGGGAAACTTTTCTTATGTTGTTTACCTAATTTACATGCAGTGTATAGATGATCCTTATCAAAAGCAACCTTAGGCAAACCCACTACCAATTCCTTTTTGGCTAGTTTGGACAGGAGATTTACGCTAACATGTCCCAACCTCTGGTGCCATAGCCATGATTCTTCTTATTTAGACACCAAGCAAATATTCTTTTTCTCATTTTTAATGTTAACTAAATAGACATTATTTACCCTAGGTGCATAAAGAATGAGTTAATTAGACTTACTATCATAGATTGAGTAGCCTCTGAAATCAAATGTGACTTTCCTTCCTTTGTCACAAAGTTGGGCTACACTTAGCAAGTTGAACTTCAGTCCATCAACCAGTGAGACATCTTCTATTTTTAATTTAGATCCAATGGCTCCATGTCCAATGATCTATCCTTTTTTATTATCTCCAAAGCTTACTTTGCCTCCCTTCTTTCGGATCAAGGTGATTAAGGTCTTCTCATCACCTGTCATGTGCCTTGAGCATCCACCATCAATGTACCACATGTGTAGATCTAATGTGGATCTAAGGCATACCTGCAAAACAGATCAAGTGGGTTTGGGTACCCAATTAGATTTGGGTCCTCTTTTGTTAATAACCATCTCAGCCAAAGGATTAACATTATAATAACCATTTTTTAATCTATATAATTTAGTAATGTGATTGTTTTATCCACAAAACCTACACCCTGTGATGGATCTATTCTGCTCTTGCTTCTTTTTTATCTTTTCAAGATCTTCCTTCCCATAGTTTCCTCTATATCCAGCTTCTTGTATACTTGTAGATGGTCCAATGTGCATTTGGAAGCTAGTGGGGGGTGCAACCTCTACTACACAATTCCTTCTTTGTTTGGCAGGTTGTTCATTATAGACTACCTTAGCTTTTCTTTTTTCTGCAGTAGTGTATCTTTAAGGTTGAAGTTTCCTGCTAACTTCCTTCACTTTTTGATTGGGTGGATTGGGATTTCTTCTAGCAACTTGCCTTTGACTTCTCCCTTTTTTGTGGAGGATCAGATTTCATCCAGATGCCTCCTTTATCAGGGCTATTTCTCTATCCAGCAAAATCAAGTTGGCACTTAGAATTTGCACTTGGTTCTTCTAGTAGTTCTCCTTAACTTCATCAATATGCTTTGTTGTTCTTGTTAAGTTGACATCTTGTGCCAATGCTTCATTATATTCAGTGATTTCTAACACTTGTCTTCTTAAGGATTTGATCACTTTGGTGTTCTTCTTCACACTCTTTATCACAATAGCTAAAGCTCTATCAAGGTTAAAGCTAGAAGCAGAATTAGAATAAGAGTTTACCTCGCTATTTGTTTTCTCCGATTTTGATTCTTTAGTTTGCATTGTATCTTACTTAGAGACATTCTTTCCGGATTGCTCTACTTCTGGACCAATCAGTGCCATGAATGACCATTTGGCAGTCTCTTCTTCTTCTGTTAAAGATGAGCAGCTACTTTCCTCACTATTGCTCCAGGTGGCCATAGTTGCCTTCATCTTATGCTTCTTGGTTCTTTTAGCTTTAGGGCAGTTTGTTCTGAAGTGGCCTTTTCCCCCCACATTTAAAATAAGCAGCTTCTTTTTCTGGATCCTTTATTTCATCCGGATTCTTTCTAGGCCTGTCTCTTCTAGATGTGCCTTCCCTTGGTCTTCGGGATTCATATTTTCTAGACTTACTCCTTTCTTTCTTTTAAATGAACCTATTGAGTTGTCTAGTTTGTTGGATATGATGTATGCCCTTAAGGCAATTAGGGCGATATATCTTAGTTATGTAATCGTACGAATATATTGTTTAATTAATAAAGGCATTTAATCTTTTGTTTATATTAATGTGTTTATAAATATATTATGACTGGTTAAATATATTCATTGATGTATGTTTACAGAAGTCCTTGACGTATCATAGCATGAAGTCAAATAAATTATAGTGGGACTATATTTGGTGGAACCTGCTTCATGTGCAGTTATGATAATGTCTAAACTATCCCTAGTTATAGTTTCATGAAGAAAGGATATTGATGAAGCGGAAAGACTAGCATGTGGTCAACATTCTTGGAAAGGGTCCAATCAGTTAATCTCCTAAAGATTGAAGGTGGTGCCTTAAGTTTGACACATGGATATACTTGGGAGATAAATTGGAGACCACAGTACAATAAACAGTTGGTATATATATTAATGTGTTAGTGTTTATCTCTATGCAATAAGCTTTGCGAATATCCTTATACTTAAGATACTAGTTACCTTGTGTGGTACTATTGCTATACTTTGGGTCATTATTACACACTTATTAATTTAGGCTGTTACGAGTGATTATGGGTATAGTGATAATAGCACATTGGTAAGCTGAGTGGTCGGAAAGAATCCATCACTCTGGATATATTAAGGAGTTGTACCTATCCAGTTGTTAAAGTGATGATTGCTATAAACCTGTGATCAGAGTATGTGTTTGATAAAAATGGTTTCTAGTCAAACACACTATGGTAAAAGGCAATATACTTTGGTAACAAGTTAATAACCGAGATAGCTTGGAGCAACCTCGCTATTAGTGGGTTAACACTTTAAGCGAACCCTGTAAACCAGATGGTACTAATATTAAAGAATGGAAAAAGTTCATTGCATTAGACAACTATTGCATCTACTAGGATTAAGTCAAAAGTATAAATGATGTTCCAAGTAATGGGGGTTGGTAGACCCTTGCTAGAGGCGTACTTCGGGATCCTATAAGGTCACACACATAAGACCTTCATCGGACTGAGTAAAGAACTAATAGATTTATTCTATTACGAAAATATAACATGATAATAGTTAGATTATTATTTGGTTGGACCAAGGATTTATTTTTGACAGGTGACTAATTAATTAGGGTCATAAATAAATTGGCCAAATTAATTATATCAATTTTATAAGCCAAGGAATTTATCTTTGACCGGTAACTAATTCATTAGCGTAAGAAAATAAATATTTATTTGAAAAGGACTAAAAGGGGAATTTTGCCAAGGAGAGTAGTACAAAAGTATTTTTGTAGAGGCTCTGGTGTGTGAGAATGCACCGAAAGGTTCCAAGAAATGTTGGGCATTGCTCACTGTAGCCCATGAAAATGGGCTGCACATGCTTAGCCCATTAGGGCGTGCCGCGAGCTGGGCTCGCGGCATGGGCGGCGAGGCCCAGTTTGCGCACAAGGCGAAGCCCGCAAGGGCTTTGCCTTGTGGCACACAATGTGTTATACACGCTGTGTGGGCGAGTTATGCCCGCGGGTCATGGTGACCCGCGGGCACAACCCGCATGTAGGATGTGCAATATGCACATCCCACATCGGTAATGGGGAAGCAAAATTGCTTCCCCAAGCCTATAAATAGGCTCCTATGCTCCCCCTTTTCAATTGCGCCAAGCTCAAAGCTAAATCCTAAGTTGAGATTCGAAAAGATTAATCTCTCGGGTAATTGAGCAAGTTATTTTTTAGGAGCCTGAATTTATTCGGGCACCTCTAGTTTATATTTTTGGGTCAGGCTTCTGGAGTTGTCTAGCAACTACTCGAGGCTTTTTAGTTCTTCCTCTCAGGGAGGTTTTGGTTGGTGGGGTTCGTGTGGATACTCATAGAGACTATCCTATGCTTGGAGGCTTGTGCAAGAAGGTTCTACTAAAGCACGCTTCAACTGGTAAGTTTTCTTTATTTCTCCTTTTATTATTAGGTCTTTTTCTTTAAGCATTTTAGACTTAATAATATGCTTAGGTTGTTTTACATGCTTAGTTTATTGTATGCTTAGGTTATAGCTTAGAGTTATAACATGCTTAGCCTAAAATATACATGCTAGGAAATAATTTAGAATTATGGTATGCCTAGCCCTTTTGTATGTTAACCTAGGTAGAGAATTATTTAGTTAAGGCTTTATTTAATTTATATGTATCTAATAGGAGTTCGTGGGGATAGGGACAAAATTTTGAATTTCTGCCATGCTTGTTTTGCATGTTCAATTTGACTGTCAGTTCCCAACAGTGGTATTAGAGCTTGCCTATTTAGTGTACAATTAAGTTAGAAGCAAATTGAATATTATTTTCTATATGAAATGATTTGTTTATTTAATTATTTGTAACAATATATATGAACTTGTACCTTTCATTTCAAGGTTAGAAAATGGTTATGAATAATTTTGAATAAGCCTGCTCAACTTACTCAAATTATACAAGTTTCAATAATTTATTTAAATTACATGGGTTATAGATGCTTTCAATTTATATGAATTGGAAGAACAAAATTATTAGTCCAAAAGAATCCATTGGTCTTTGAGTTTGTGCCTGTATTTATTCTAGCTAAGGATTGGACATGGTGTCTACTCACTTCAAGGGCACCTCTCCTACCTGGGAACCTATATCGGTGCAACTTGAATTGACCAATCGGGGGATTAATATGGACTAATTTATTTTTAGTACATAAGATGGTGCTTATATATATTTCTATAACAAAGTAAAAAAATTAAATTTATTGAATAAAAGCTTGAAGTAAATGCAATATAAATTTAACAAATAAAAGTGTTAATTATTTTCATACAATCTAGGTTGATGGAATAATTATAATAAAGAGCTTGAACCCACCTAAGGTTGGACCTTATAAATTAATTCTAAAATACCCTGAATTAGTATAAGTTATTATAAATATGTCCATCTGATAAAATCCTAGATTGGGTGGGACATTTAACACCAATAAAATCCCAAAGTAAATATTTTAAGGCAAGTTATAGTCTTCCTTACTCAAATTTATAATATGGTCTCTTTGGGCTATCAAAGTGTTGCGCAAAGCGTTCCTTCTAGTCCACATTGATTGCTTGCAAAGTTTGGGATATGGTCTGCCTTAACGGAACTGGGGTAGTCAACCATAAAATTGGGGGCTAGACTCAAATCTGTGACATATTTAAGGAGATGCTAATATAAGAACACACGTCCCTTAGGATTTTGGAACTTGAATGATTTAGCAATTGCATACGATGCAATTGGAATGGGATTCCAACTATGATTTACTATTGTGACTTGACTCATAAAATTGAAATGGGATCTACGATCAGTCAATCCTTGGGAATGGATATCCTGTTGGATTCTTTACCCATCAACTATCTTAATTTTGTAAAGGAACATTACTTCAAAGTTCATGACAGTACTTTCCCGAAATTGGTTGATGCGCTGAGAAAATTTGATGCCAAAAGCAAAGAAATTTCAAGTAAGTCTACAAATAAATATTCTCTTTAAAATGGCCCCGAGAATACTGTCACCAAAGGAGTAGTTAAAGGGTTTAAAAGGAAGAAAGGAAAGAGGACATATGAGTATGTCTGCTTCCAATGTAATATAATAAGATATTGGAAGAAGGATTGCAGAGCTCCTGTTTTTGAACATTTGAAGAAGAAGCCTGCAGAGGCATCTACTTCAGTTATGTTTGTAATTGAAAACTTTGCTACTATTCTTAGTGAATCTACTTAGGTATTAGATACTGGTTGTGGTTCTCATATCCGTACTTCTATGCAGGGACTAAGGAATAGTAGAAGACTTGCAAAAGGGGAGATGGACCTGCATGTAGGAAATGGAGCCAGAGTTACTGCACTAGCCGTAGGAAGCTTTAATCTTATTTTGCCAAGTTGACTTGTTTTAGTTTTGAATAATTGTTACTGCATTCCAAGTGTTACTAAGAACATTGTGTCTATTGCGTATTTAGCAGCAGAAGGATTTGAGATTTTATTTTCAAATAATAATTGTTAGATTCATTTGAATAATATTCTTTATGGTTGTGGGATGTTAAATGGTGGCATTTATGTTCTTAGTACTAAAATAGAAGTTTTTAATATAAACAATGTGAAGAAACTTAAATTAGATAATGAGAATTCCTTCTACTTATGGCATTATCGTTTAGGCCACACAAACAAGGATCGCTTAACCAAGTTGCATAAGCGTGGAGACTTGGGCCCAATAGACTTGGAGTCTTATGGTGATTGCAAACCTTGTTTAAGAGGTAAAATGATAAAGTTACCCTTTCAAGGAAAGGGTGAACATGCCACGAGTACATTGGAACTTATACATTCTAATGTAGGTGGTCCAATGAGTGTTTAGGCACTAGAAGGATACTCCTAGTTCATAAACTTTATTGATGATTACTCACGATACGGTTATTTGTACTTAATGAAGTACAAGTCTGAAAGTTTTGAAAAGTTCAAACTATTCAGAGTTGAAGTAGAGAAACAGCTTGAGAAAAGTATTAAAACACTTCAATCGGATCGAGGAGGAGAATACTTAAGTCAGGAGTTTCAGGATTCTCTAAAGGAAAAAGGGATAATTCCCCAGTGGACCCCTCCTTATATACCCTAACACAATGGAGTGTCAGAAAGGAGGAATCAGACTTTATTAGATATGGTTCGGTCCATATTGAGCTATGCAGATCTCAGTAAATCCTTTTGGGGATATGCACTGGAGAGCGCAGTTTATATATTAAATAGAGTGCCCTCTAAATCAGTTGATTTTACACCTTACGAAAGATGGTGTAATAGGAAGCCATATCTAAGTCACTTAAGAGTATGAGGCTGTCCTACTAAGTTAAAGAGGATAGCATTAGATAAGCTTAACGACAAATCTGATAAGTGTCTGTTCATTGGATTTCCAAAGGAAACTATTGGATATTTATTTTACCAACCCGAAGCACAAAATTTATTTATGTCTCGGAATGGTCACTTTTTGGAAAATGAACACTTACTTGCAAAAGTCCGTGGGAGCAATACTGAACTTGAGGTTCAAGAGGAAGAAACAGACAATCAACTGATTGACCCTATTCTAGATACACAAGAAAGTGTGATCCAAGAACAACCTATTGAAACACAATCATTGCGAAGATTAGGTCGTGTTTATAAGGGTCCTGATAGATACGGGTTTATCATTACTGATGATAAGGAACTATATCTCATAGAGGATGATGAACCAAGGACATATGATGAGGCAATGAAAAGCTTAGATTCTAATAAATGGTTAAAAGCCATGACATCAGAAATGGATTCCATGTATAAGAACCAAGTTTGGAATTTGGTTGATGCACCGCAAGAGGTTAGACCAATTGGGTGCAAATGGGTCTTCAAGAAGAAGACTGATATGGACGGTAATGTAATTACCTATAAAGCAAGGTTGGTTGTAAAAGGTTATAGTCAACGTGAAGGTATTGACTATGATGAAACTTTCTCACCGATAGATATGCTTAAATCCATAAGGATACTCCTCGCCATTGCTGCTCATTACGATTATGAGATCTGGTAGATTGATGTTAAAACAGGATTCCTGAATGGGGATTTAGATTGGGATGTGTATATGACACAACCTGAGGGTTTTACATCTGAGAATGGCTCAAAGGTATGCAAGTTACAAAGATACATTTATGGACTTAAGCAGGCATCCAGGAGTTAGAATATCAGGTTTGACCAGACAATCTGTGAACTAGATTTTTGTCCAAACGTTAATGAGCCTTGTGTTTACAAGAAGGTTAGTGGGAGTGCGGTCGTTTTCTTAGTATTGTATGTCGATGACATTCTACTAATAGGAAATGATATTTCTCTTCTTTAAAATGTTAAAGTATGGTTGTCAAGAAAGTTCTCGATGAAAGACCTTGGTGAAGCAGCATTTATACTAGGTATGAAGATCTATAGGGATATTTCAAAGAAGCTATTAGGTCTTTCTCGAAGTACATATATAGACAAGGTATTGAATAGGTTCAACCTTGAGCATTCTAAGAAAGGTTATCTCCCGATGATAAAGAGGATTAACTTATCTAAGGTTGAGTGTCCGAAGATAGCTCAGGAGAGAATATGCATGAAGGATATACCCTATGCATCTGCGATAGGATCCATCATGTATGCTATGATATGTACTAGGCCAGATGTCTCTCATGCTCTGAGCTTTATGAGCAGTCAGTCAGATCTAGGTGAAAAGCACTAGATGGCCATCAAGGCAATTCTTAAGTACTTGAGAAGGACTAAGGATGAGTTCTTGATATATGGAGAAGGTGACCTCACAATTAGAGGTTACACTAATGCGAGTTTTTAATCTAACAAGGATGACTTTAAGTCTTAGTCAGGTTTTATATATGTGTTAAATGGAGGGGCGGTATGCTGGAAGAGCTCCAAGCAAGAAACTACTGCTAATTCAACCACGGAATCTGAATACATTGATGCATGCAAAACGGCAAAAGAAGATGTTTGGTTAAAGGGATTTATTGGTGATCTCAGTCTGGTGCCTGAGGCTGTTGATCCAATTACTTTGTATTGTGATAACATTGGTGCCATAGCTTAGACAAAGGAACCACGGTCTCAAAAAAAAACAAACATGTATCCAGAAAGTATCATATAATAGGGAGATTTTTAATGCTAAGATAATAAGACTAGAATATGTGCCCACTGATCAAAACCTCAAGGATGGTCTGATGAAGCCATTGACTCAAGTCAGACATGACCAACATGTTAAAACATATAGATTAAGACATATAGCTAATTGGCCTTAGTGCAAGTGGGAGTTTGTTGGATATGATGTATGCCCTTAAGGCTATTGGGGCGATATATCTTAATTATGTAATAGTACGAATATTCTGTTTAATTAATAAAGGCATTTAATCTTTTATTTATATCAATGTGCTTATAAATATATTAGTCATAGTTTCATCACGAAAGGATATTGATGAAGCAGAAAGACTAGCATGCGGTCAACTTTCTTGGAAAGGGTCCAATTAGTTAATATCCTAAGGATTGAAGGTGGTGCCTTAAGTTTGACACATGGATATATCTGGGAGATATATTGGAGACTATAATAGGATAAATACTTGGTATATATATCAATATGTTAGTCTTTATTATCATGCAATAAGCTTTGCGAATATCCTCATACTTGAGATACTAGTTACCTTGTGTTGCACTATTACCATACTTTGGATCATTACTACACACTCATTAATTTAGGGTGTTACGAGTGATTATGGGTATAGTGATGACAGCATGCTGGTAAGCTGAGTAGTTGGAAAGAATCCATCGCTCCGGATATATTAAGGAGTTGTACCTAGCCGCTTGTTGAAGTAATGATTGCTATAAACCTCTGATCAGAGTATGTGTTTGATAGAAATGGTTTCTAGTCAAACAGACTATGGTAAAAGGCAATATACTTCGGTAACCAGTTAATAATTGGGATAGCTTAGAGCAAACTCACTATTAGTGGGTTAACACTTTAACCAAACCCTATAAACTAGATGGTACTAATATTAAAGAATGGAAGTAGTTCATCACATTGGACAACTATTGCATCAACCGGGATTAAGTCATAAGTATAAATGACGTTCCGAGTAATGGGGGATGGTAGACCCTTACTAGAGGCGTACTACAGTTGTTTAAGGTAATTAAGTTCTATTCAGTGTCTAGAACCTCAAGCCAATGGTTCCATTAGAACAAGGGTTGGTCAATCCTTAACAGCTCAATACTTTGGGATCCTATAAGGTCACACACATTGGACCTTCATCGGACTGAGTGAAGAACTAATAGATTTATTCTATTACAAAAATATAACATGATAATAATAAGATTATTATTTGGTTGGACCAAGGATTTATTTTTGACAGGAGGCTAATTAATAAGGGTCATAAATAAATTGGCCAAATTGATTATATCAATTTTATAAGCCAAGGAATTTATCTTTGACCGATAACTAAATCATTAGGGTCGAAAAATAAATATTTATTTGAAAAGGATTAAAAGGGGAATTTTGCCAGGGCGAGTTAAAATGGAAAGAGAGCACAAAAGTATTTTTGTACAGGCTCGGGTGCGCGGGAATGAATTGAAAGGTGTGCTAGCGTGAGCTGGGGAGCGAGGCCCAGCTCGCGAGCAAGGCAAACCCTGCAAGGGCTTTGCATTAGTGTGCGGGTGAGTTATGCCCACGGGTCATGGTGACCTACGGCCACAACCCTCATGCTTGATGTGCAACATCAGTAACGGGGAAGCAAAATTGCTTCCCTAAGCCTATAATTAGGCTCCTATGAGATAAATCCTAAGTTGAGATTCGAAAAGATTAATCTCTCGGGTAATTGAGCAAGTTATTTTTTAGGAGCCTAAATTTATTCGGGCACCTCTAGTTTATATTTTTAGGTGAGGCTTCTGGAGTGGTCTAGCAACTACTCGAGGCTTCGTAGTTCTTCCTCTCGGGGAGGTTTTGGTTGGTGGGGTTCGTGTGGATACTTATAGAGGGTATCCTGCGCTTGGAGGCTTGTGCAAGAAGGTTTTGCTAAAGCACGCTTCAACTGGTAAGTTTTCTTTCTTTCTCCTTTTATTATTAGGTCTTTTTCTTTAAGCATTTTTAGACTTAATAATATGCTTAGGTTGTTTTGCATACTTAGTTTATTTTATGCTTAGGTTATAGCTTGGAGTTATAACATGCTTAGGTTATAGCTTAGAGTTATAATATGCTTAGGTTATAGCTTAGAGTTATAACATGCTTTAGCATAAAATATACATGCTAGGATATAATTTAGAATTATGATATGCCTAGCCCTTTTACATGCTAACCTAGGTAGAGAATTATCTAGTTAAGGCTTTATTTAATTTATATGTATCTAATAGGAGTTCCTAGGGTCATGGACAAAATTTTTAATTTCTGCCATGCCTGTTATGCATGTTCAATTTGACTGTCTCTTTTGGATGTGCCTTACCTTGGTCTTCAAGATTCATATTTTGTGGACTTCCTTATTTCTTTCTTTTAAATGAACATGTTGAGCTGTCTAGTTAATAAAGCTAGTTTCTCATTGGTACTTAGAGATTCCGTGACTTGCTCTTCTTCTCCGGATGTAGCTGATCCGGTGGATTCTACCTTAAGTGCAATTGTTTTCTTCTTTTCCTATTGACTATATCTCTCTAGAGATAGCTCTTGAGTCAAGAGATTGCCAATGAGCTCATCATAACTATAGAAGTTTAGATTGTGAGCTTCCTCAATGGCAGTCTTCTTGTTATCCTACTCCTTGGTGAGACTCCGGAGTACTTTCTTGACCATATCTACTTCAGGAATTTCTTTTCCAAGCCTGTTCATTTCATTCACTAGATTTACATATCTAGTGTTCATACTGCTGATTGATTCTTTTGGCTACATCTTCAAGGTCTAAAGTTTCTGCTGGAGTAGATCAAGCTTGGCCTCTCGTACTTTGTTGGTTCCTTCATAGGTGACTTCCAGTTTTTGCCAGATTTCTTGTGCAGTTTCACATCCGGATATCCTGTTAAATTTTGTTGCAGTAAGAGGACATTGAAGCATGTTAATAGCATTTGCATTTTAACGCAATCTCTTATAATCATTTTCATCCTATAAGCTCGAGGGCTTGTGGGCGGTTAAACCATTTACCTCATGTGTAGGCTCATATGGACAATCTTTATTGGCCATCTATGCCACTATGCTTTAAGCCTGAATGAAATTCTTCATCCGATTTTTCTAGAACGTATATTGTTCACTAGTGAAGAGTGGAGGTTGGGTAATAGACATACCCTCCGAAAAGAGCTGTGAGTTTTGGAAACTTATTTTAATTCTTGAATCAAAATATATAGACCTTTAGCTCGAGATTGTTAGATCTCTAGTTTGTGCACTGGCTCTGATACAACTTGTTGGTCCCTGTGAGGGTTTATATAAGGTCAGAGGGGGGTGAATGACCCTTTTTCATAGAATTAACAGACTTTAAAAAGTCTTATGTAGCGAGTTTGATGGCTTCCGGATGTTGTGAATCTGGATGATGCAAATGTGAAGTATGATGCAAATATAAATAAAGAGTTAGAGAAACTCAAGCACGATGATTTATACTGGTTCAGCCCCGCCTATGTACAGTCCCCAAAGGTTCCTTCCTTTGAGCTTTTCCACTAATGTGATTTCTTTCCTACTGGTATAAATCAAGCTTTATAGTTTGTCTCTAGACGGTACCCCCTTCTGAATGTAGGATATACCATTAAAGGCACCAACCTCTAGCTGAGTCCTTTTGTCTTTAGCAAGATATACCACATAGACTTCTTCCCCGAATCTAAGCTGAGTCCTGCAGGGAGATCCCACTCAAAGCATTTACTTGAAGCTATATCCCAATCTCACTACTCACAAAGTAGGAGACACTTTACACTTTGGTTTCTATCAAAGGTTTTGGTTTTGGATTTCCTTAAGTTTATAATTTACTTAGGAATCTTTGCAAACTGATTTTTAGTGATTTGGTTCTTGGAGGGATTTTTGAAACTGATTGGTTTCTTGTAAATTCTCTTGTTATATACTATTGTGAAATCAACCAGCACCTTCTCAACTTTTGAAGCTTCCCTTTTATAGGCTTCCATCATAAATGTAGCCATTGAGGGTTGGTGAGCTCTAACTCAATCTTCACCATTGATCAGATGAAATGTGGCACTTTCAGAGCCGCTGATCAATCCGTTAGATAGTAATTTGACCCTTTGAATCCTTGGGATTGAGGCTGAAAAGATGTCATTGTTCGTTTTCCTTTTCTAGTGTCACACCCACTTTTATGCTAGTAGCTTTTTGATGTGACCTCCACGCGTCTCCTTATTGGTCTAGGTGAAAAAGGTTGTTTCCTTTTTCTGTCCGGTGTCAGTCCTTTTGTCCTTTTTCTGAAAAGTGCGAGCTGTCTCTTTTGTCTTGCTCATGGGGAAAGGATCTTTGGCTTTGTTAGACCAAAAGGATAGAGGGAAAAGTTATAAATGAAACTTTTCCCATTGTCTTGATATCTGAGTTTTCCGGATGTCTTCAGACTCGGTATCATCGAATCTTTCTTTATCCGGATGCTTAGTAATCAGTTCTCCCAGATGTAGATCTTGAATGGTTCAAAGTTTGTTTCCTTTCCAAACTTTAACCAGATGCTCTCAGTATATGCTTAGGAACTTGTAGTCTTCAATGGATACCCTTATTGCTTGATTTTGTTTGAATGCTTCCATTTAGATTTAGGAGATTACACAAGTATATTTCTTTGAGTTTTTGTTTCTTTCAAACCTGATCCAGATATTTTGTTTTGTGAGATTCCGGATCATTGTTTTCCAACAAAGTATCTTTCATACTGAAATCTTTATGCTTATGACTATAGAATGCATGGCATCCAGATGGTGGAAACATTGCAAGCTAACTTAAGGGTACTCAGAGCTCGTTTGTATAATGCGCAACAGTTCAAAAAAATAATTCTGATAGATTGAAAATAGCAAGGTCTATGCAAAAGTCAGAATAAGTCTCCTAGATTAAAAATCCAAAAAGGGCAGTCCAGGCAAAAAGTAAGACAAGACTCGATAGATTGAAAACCCGTAGGGGCAGTCTATGCAAAAGTTAGAGTCAAAAAGACAAGAAAAAATAATAAAAATAAAAAACAATAAAAGAAAGCAAAGGAGAAGTCCGAATATGTAAATCTGAAGCTGATAACACTGACAATTTAGCGATGCCACCGGTGGCTTGAATGAAACCGACGGTGACATGAGCCAAGCCATCGGCGGCATGACACTTCCCCTGCAAATTTTAGACTTGTTTTGGCTATTTCAAACCTGTCTATGACCCTTTTCAATCCTTGTAACCTGTTTTTAGAGATATTTTCAAGCCAAAAATCTGTTTCATTCAAATCATAGGCCCAAAGGCACACAAATACGAAAATATCCACGTTAAGCCTGAATAAAACCGAAATCATTCTAAATCCAAAATAATCATCCAAGACCAATGTATTAATGGCATACAAAACCAAGACTAATAAAAATGAGCAAAAAGAAAAAGAAATCAGATCAGCTTATGGGTCTAGGACTGGTTGCCACCGCTGGACGGGTGAGACAAAACATCCTCCTCGCTGAGAAGATAAGTGCCAACAACATCTTCTTCGGTCCCCGGGATGCTCCAAGAGCTAGCAGGGGCAACTCCATGGTGGTACCCGGCTACCACCTTCTTTCCCCTTTAGCCCAGCTTGCCCGGGGCACCACGATCCATGTTATGTTTGCTCCACCTCTCATGTAGTGTGGCATCCAACTGGTTCTCCAGCTCGGTCACTCGGTCCTGGAGTGCCCTCATCTCTTCATGATATCTCCGCTGAGCCTCATTAGCGTCCAACAGTGCAAGGGCCATAAAATCCTGTAAGCCACAATAATGACAATAACAATCCATATCATTCATATCATCCATTCATTTTATTCTAATGCCATATTTCTATAGGGAATATACCTGAACAAGCAGAGTTTGGGAAACTAGTGTGTCCCTAAGAGCAAAAGCATTTCCCGCCAACTGCTCTACCTCAGCACGAGGAACCAGAAAAATCCAAAGAGCAATCAAAAGGAATTCATAAGGGGTCAGACATATGGTTTTGTTTGCACACGGCTTACATAAGTGGTGTTTTCTGGCATGAAGTTTAACGAGTGGCTGCTGGAGGATATCTCCATGGTCCAAAAGTCGCCCCTCAAATTCATCAATAAGAACTGGGTCTACAAGTTAGTTGAGAGGTGCCCCTTGAAAAAGTCAACACCCTTTGGTATGCCATTATAACATCAACCGCTATCATCAACTCGGCCTCTCTTCCTATAGGGCACTTGAAAAATCCAAAAAGTAAGCATAAGCAATTGTTTTGACCCAAGCATATGGCATAAATATAATCATAAGGAAAAGAAAGGGTACGGTCTCACATCAGAGGAGTGATGTCCCTCGTGAGCCATAGGGGCATCCTGGGCAACCTTGCCTTGCCCCTCGGGATGACCCTTACCACCGCCGCTCCCTTCCTCATCATCATCCTTAGTGACAATCCCATGCCTCTATTTTTTAGCTCCTCCTCCTTCTTCTACCTATGGTAGACATGTGGCCATTGTAAGGATCAGGAACACTCCGCACCACTTGGTCGTTCCCCTTTAAGTATTCATCCTTATCAGCCTCCCCGATGATAGTCAAGTAAGGTCACTAAAGGCCTGTAGGGGGGTCCATAGGTACGGGCCTGATAGCAGGCATAAGATCTCTCCAACCTCGAACTCTCTCTTCTAGGTACTAGGGCAACGCTAGGGGGGACTCCATGATAAATTAGCGGTCGTCCACCTCCAGCCGGATAGTAAGCACATCAACTCGGTTGGACACCTCCTCAAAAGGGTCCCAGAAAACCTGGCCAATCAAATCAAACAATAAATCAATTTAAGCAATTCAAATTCATAAACATGTTTTGTTATCTAATAGTTTATTGAATGAAAGACAGGGAAAAAAGTCAAGGTAGCATACCGAGCTGATCTGTAGGTATCACAGTACCTCCCTATATGTGGTGGGGTACTTTCCAAGCCCCCCAATGCTCCCGCACCACCGGACGAGGAAATGAGAACCCGGTGGTACCGTGGTACCAAATTGGACAGGGGAAGGATTTGGTGTTCAAAATCCCACACCTGTAAAATTGACAACCAATTAGTCCAAAAGATTAACACACCAAAAATAGAATGGCAGCTAACCGTGATAATAAAGTGCTATTCAAAAAGGGCATACCTGTAGTAGAAAGTGACTCAATCGAAGGACCTTCTCCTTTTGGGCTCCCACGTCCAGCCCGTAAAACATTTGTGCTAGGATAGCCCTGGGCTAATTCTTCCCCTTGATGGCCTTGACATCCTCAACCGCTGAAATAAACCCATAATTGACCTTGCAGCTCGAGATCGGGAAGAACAGCATAGTCAACAAAGAGATGACAAAGGAGCGGACATAAGCCTCCCCGATCGGTCTCGGGGACCACTCTAATCCCCTTCCAGTACTCGTACAGCTCTCCATAGAAAAATATCCCCACCTTAGAATTTAACCCAAAAACCTCAGTCATCCTCTTCACCACCGGTCCCTTAAGGTGATTCCTATCCATGTACATGTCAAAATGGATCACTTCCTTGGTCCATGGTAGCTCAATCATCGCTACGACATTAGAAGGGGTAATAGTAACCTCCCTGATCTGGAAATGAAAGGTGTGAGTGGTCTCAGACTACTTCTCAACCAAGGTGGTCAGGGCTAAGTAAGACAGCTTAGGCATCAGTAAAGGCATTGTCCAGGCCAAATCCTTGAATCTCGTATCTTCAATAGCAACCGCAAGCTCTGAATCCTTATCAACAATGTGTTTCCACCACTCTTCGATGGTTCCCATAACTCGATGTAGGTGTGGGTATGTGGCTACAATATCAAAAAAGAACATATCCGCTAAGCATTTCAAATTCTATATCTTTTTGCTTTTGGAAAGAGGCTGATGCCGCCGCTGGGGGCAGTGATGCCGCCGGCAACATCACCCATACCGCCAGCGGTATGGATGATGTTGTCGGCAACATTCCTTAAACTAGCAGTGACATAGCATACTTCCAGCCTCTTTTAAAGTCCTAAAGCCGCTGGCGACAATAGTGATGCCGCCGACGGTATCGTTTCTGCGGGCAGAACTCAGTTTTGCCCAAAATCGCCCAATGTCGTACTAAATCACTAAAAAATCACAATTAATCGAACCCAAAGCATAAAAAATAGTACAAATCAAACCTATAGCATGCAATATCTATTTCTACACAATCAATTTCATATTTATAACCCCTATCATGGCAAATTTTGAGCTTAAGGCCGAAATCAAAGTTTAACATAAAGATTCGAGTTTTAGGGGATTACTTGGATGTTAAAGATATGGCTCTTCTTATCCGGGATGAGATTATCAATTGGAGGAGCTATCCTATACCCAAAAACAATATCAGACTCCTTAAAACCATATCCCACATGAACCGGGTAGAGTTTCAGCCCTTCGATGGAAGAAGCGGGCAAGTCTTCGGACTTGGAACTGCTAGATTTTCGGCCAAAGATTTTTTTCATGGTTGAAAATCACAAGAAAAGAGAGAGATTTAAGTTTAAAGGAGGATGGAGAGAAGAAGGAGATTTTCAGCTTCTATAGATGCTGAAATAGGCGAAATAGAGTTTAATCCCATATTAAACACCCGCGCGAAATTCGAGGAGTTTGATTTTATTTGAAACTGCCCGTCCATGCACCGGCGGCATCATTCACATCGCCAGCAGTATCAGCCAAGCTGCTGGCGGCCTCAGGTTTCCCAATTTGAATTTTGAACTTCTTTGACCAGTCAAAGATGCCACGTGGCACCCATATCACCGGCAATATCAACCAGATCGCCGATGGCATCAGCCAAGCTGCTGGCAACATCAAAGCTTCCCCCTACATTTTTTCAGCAAACCTGATGGCATCCTAGCTCCACCCCGATATCAGGACTTCTGAAACCCTTATACATTTTATTATTATGTTTTTACTGTTGATTGAAGGGGAAAAATATTTTTGTTTCATAAAATCAATCAAGCAGTAAAAACGTCATTTAAAATCTGTCTAATCTTGTTTCTCATACTACTCTTTGCAGGTGCAAACGCAACCATAAACCCGATATACTCATTCTATATGACAATCAAAGATTACGACATGACCTTATGCATGTCGATCTTTGGGTTCAACCCCTAGAACGCTAACTGAAGGTCTTGATACAGTCTCCGTATGTATCATCCTTCAGGTTCACCCCTGGAATGCCAACTGAAGGTCCTGATGCAGTCCCCATACATGTCATCCTTTGGGTTCACCCCTGGAACACCAATTTAAGGTCCTGATATAGTCTCCGTACATGTCATCATTTGCATTCACCCTTGGAACGCCAACTGAAGGTCCTAACGTAGTCCTTGTACTTGTCATCCTTTGGGTTCACCCCTGGAACGCCAACTGAAGGTCCTAATATAGTCTCCATACATGTCATCCTTTGGGTTCACCCCTAGAATGCCAACTGAAGGTTCTGATACAGTCCTCGTATGTGTCATCCTTTAGGTTCACCCCTGGAACGCCAACTCAAGGTCCTGATATAGTCTCCGTACATGTCATCCTTCACCCGTGGAACGCCAACTGAAGGTCCTAATGTAGTCCCCATATGTGTCATCCTTCGGGTTCACCCCTGGAACGCCAACTGAAGGTCCTGATATAGTCCCCGTATGTGTCGTCCTTTGGGTTCAGACCTAGAATGCCAACTGAAGGTCCTAATACAGTCCCCGTACGAGTCATTCTTTAGGTTTACCCCTGGAATGCCAACTGAAGGTCCCGGCATGACCCCTTACATGTTGCCTTTAGGTTCACCCCTTCGAGCATCAACCGAAGATCATAGCGTGACCCTGTATATGTCGTCTTCTATTTCAACCGCCATCGTATCATCCCTAAGTACTTCTGAAACCCTTGTACTTTTATTATTAAGTTTTTACTGTTGATCGAAGGGGCAAAACTATTTTTGTTTCACAAAATTGATCAAGCAGTAAAAACGTTATCTAAAAACCAGTCTAATCTTGTTTACTTGTCACTTGTTGCAGGAATGACTCACCCCACCTCAAATGAATCTCAAGGCCCAAGTCTGCTTGGCAAGTCTCAAAGCTCAAAGCCCGACTAAGGGGCAAATCAATCCCAAAAGCCCGAGTCGCTTGGCAAATCCTCAAAGATCAAGCCTGACCAAGGGGCAACCAATCTTCAAAGCCAAAGCCCAACCAAGGGTATCCAATCCTCAAAGCTCAAGCCCAACCAAGGGGCGACCAAATCTACAAAGCCCAAGCCCGACCAAGGGGCGACCAAATCTACAAAGCCCAAGCCCGACCAAGGGGCAACCAAATCTACAAACCCAAGCCCGACCAAGGGGCAACAAAATCTTCAAAGCTCAAGTCTGACCAAGGGGCAAACAACTCTTTAAAGCTCAAGACTGAGGGGTAGCCTGTGAGCACGGGATTTTATAGTCCCTCTGGCGAGACGATGATGACGTATGCCCAATTTTATTCCTCACGATAAAAATTCTTTTTTTTAGAACTTTTATTACTGATATAAAATTCTCTACGAGTTTTATTTTTGAAAAAATTCAGTTCAACGCATCCGGTAACGCGTCCGGTGGTAGCTCAGACTGATAATTTGCACCCAAAAAACAATTTAGTCTAAAGTACCCATTGAAAGTCAAAAATACACCCCAATAATTCAGTTTTTCTATCAAAATCAGCTTTTGCCGGATTTCCTCTCCCTTTTCCTGATTTTGGGCTTAAATCGTGCAAGCTTTTTAGACCTATCAGGTAAGCAAGGCCGCCAGCAGCCTCACTGATACTGCCGACGCATCATCCATACCGCCGCTGGTATGGCTTCCAGCTGCAGACAGCTATTTGCCTTTTTGCTCGATATTTATCGGATAACTGATCCAAAGGCAATTTCCAACAGATTTTAGCCTATATAAACAACATTTTCCAGCCATTTGAGGGGTTCCACTCTCCCTTAACTCAAGATTTCAAGTGAATTTTAAACATTCTAGCTAGCTTTAGTGGGATAAAGTTTAGAAAAGGTAAGAAAAAAGGATTCAATTCATCTTTTCTTTTTTTTTCTCTATTGAACTCTCTGATATCTAAGTGCATTTTAAGTTTAGAAATCACTAAAATTAGGATTTAGAGACTAAATCACCCCTTACTTCCTAAAATCATCATTTGAGCTCCCCAGAGGTGTCATACGGATCACGAATAAGTGGATTCACGACCCTAAGGTAAAAATTTTGAGTCTCATAGCTCTTTGGCTTCCATTTTACTTATTTGTTGTGTTTTGGTTGCTGTTTATGCTTAGTTTCGGGTTTTTGGTCGCTTTCTTGCCAAAAATGGCTATTGTAAGAAATTGAAGCCCACAGAGGCATTTGAAGCTGCGAACGGTATCAACCATGCCTCTAGAGGCATCGTTGATACTACTAGTGGCCTCATTTGCCCCCAGTGGCCCCATTTTCTTGTAGGACCTTTCTTTATGGTATCCAAAAAGTCGTGTACCCTGCCTATCCATGCCGTCGGCGGCCTTAGTCATGCCGCCGGCGATATGACCTTCTAGACAGCAGTTTTGTTTACATTTATTTTTCGACCTAGTTTAAATTCCCAAAGTTAGGATGTATAGTTCAATGATGAAGGTCCAGAACCTTCTGAAAATAGACCCCACCCCTTACCATGTGGCATTTTCACTGATAATCCTGTTAAAACAATAATCGAGTCTAAAATATGGATATAACGGAATTTTCCCACAAATGCTGATTAAATCCCATTTTTAGCCATACATTCGGGCTCCATAAATTTTTAATAAAATATGACATGTTGACACTAACTCGGGTCTTGTTTTGTTCACTAATTATGCGTGTTACGTGATATACCTCGTGCAACGTGCCATATTTGTGCTAACCGTTTTGTGCAGGTAGATTTAGGTTAGATGAATGCTAGGCCTTTGGGTATTTTATTTATCGTACAAAAAAATGTATAGGATTTTGAAAGCCATGTAATTATTATTTTATTTTCTGTATTTATTTTTTTGGATAACTCTAATAATTATTTATTTACCGCTTTTAATGCTTGATAAACATGAAAACAACATAAAAACCAAAGACACAATAAATAGGGTGGATTAAAATCGATTAAGAGAGAATGAAACCTTTTAACTTGGCCCAATGTAAAATAGATAACATCATCCAAACTCGGAATCTCTACTGAAGGTATGGTCTACCACCTTGTGGGAAAATCGTACCAAAAAATTTTCGGCTGAGCTGAACCGAGTGGCGACTATAATTTAAGTACGAGATTTCGATCTCGTATCTTTTGGACATGCAAATTAGACTTAAATTCAACATCAATGTCAATTTTATCAATCCATTTTTTATCACGCTAAAATAAGGATCAATCCCTCTGTTCACTACACAGCGCTCGTTATTTCCCCTCATGCTATGCATCTTATGTTGTCCTCATGAGAAAAAAGTCGTCCACTCACAATCAAGAAAGTTTCTGGGATTTTTAATCTCTCACAGAGGAATAGAAGCAAACCCGGACAAGATTAAGGCAATAATGGAACTATAACCACCCAAGATGGTCAACAATGTACAGAGGTTGAATGGCAAGATCAATTCCAGGGGCCGATTCATATCCTTCTCTGCCAGGCGATGTATGCCTTTTTACAAAACCCTGAAAGGAGCAAAGAACTTTCGATGGATGGACGAGTATGCCAAAGCTTTTGATGATTTAATGCAGTTCTTATCCTCGTCGCCATTACTAAGCCAACCAACCCCTAAAGAGTTTCTATTTCTCTACATCAGCACCTCAGAAGAGGTGCAAGGCATGGCCTTAGTTAGGGAGGAGAAGACAGAGTAGTACCCTATACATTATTGCAGTAAAGTTCTGAGAGATGCCCATTATGTTTTGCACGAGATCCATGAAGGAATCTGTGGGGGCCATGAAAAGAAAGACATGATTATTAGGAAGGCCAAGCTATAAGGCTTCTATTCATCGATGATGGAGTTAGACATTAAAGAGTTAGTGGAAAAATGGGGGCCATGCCAAGCCTACACAAAGAACATTAGGGCATCACCCACGGAGATGACCGCTATTCGAGCAGCCCGACCTTTCTCCATATGGGGAATGGATATCATTGGCCTATTACCCATGGCGCAGTATTAAAAAAATGCATCATCATCGTGGTCGATCACTACTCAAAATGGGTTAAGGCCAAAGCCATATCAACAATCTCCCCAAACCAGGTCATACAATTCTTCCACAAGAGTATCATCACAAGGTTTGGAATACCAAACACCTTAATAACCGACAAAGGTACACAGTTTGATTGTGAGGCATTAAAAGAATATTGTAATGGGCTCAAAATCAAGCTTTGATTCTCCTTTGTATTGTACCCTCATTGTATCGGTATGACCGAGGTAACAAACTTGATGATCATGGATGGAATCAAAACCAGGGTACTCAAGAGCGGGTCGAACTGGGTCGATGAGCTACAAAATGTCCTATAGTCCTATAGAACCATGCCATGAACAGCGATAGGAGAAACATCCTTTGCACTAGTTTATGGGACCGAAGTCATAGTCCCAGTCGATATAGGCACCCCCATCGAGAGAGTGTCTCACTATCTTAGTCCTACCAGTAACAACAAAAAGGTAAGGTCAAATTTGGATGACCTAAAGTGACAACGAGACTGAACATATGCCAAAATAGCCGCCTACAAATAGAGGGTTGCCTTTAATAAAAAGGTAAAACCCCAAAGCTTCCAACTAGGAGAGGTCGTGCTCCAATAAACTAAAGCATCTAAAGCAAGAGCAGGTCATTGTAAGCTCAGTATAAACTAGGAAGGCCTATTCAAGGTCACTCAAAAGATCGGGTTCAATACATATAAGCCTCAGGATATGGTAGGGAAGATTTTGCCTTGGACATGGAATGTCGCGGCTCTGAGAAAGTTTTTTCTGGGGAGTAGTCCACCCAAGAGTCATAGGAGTTTTATTCAAATAAGTTTTGAGTTAGTCCTATGTGAGTATCAGTCTTGCATGTCTTTGTTTTGAGTCAGTCCTATATGAGAGTCGATCTTAGTGTCAGTTGTTTATGGCTCTTAGCGTTGGTCTAGTGTTAATGTTTTTATCTAGATGTACTCCTTGGCATATTTCAATGAAAAGTGTAAAATCTTTCAGTTTATCTTCAAGTATTGCATAAATCCGATGTGTAATGAGTGAGGCACCCCAAGCAGGGTCCCTCTTATAGTAAGAACTGAAGTGGCATAAGAGTGGTAAGATAAAGCCTCGTCATCCTCATCCCCATCTTGCTCATCCTCACTTTCCCCGTCATCAACTTCTTCTTCATCTCCACCAAGGTTAAACAAGTGAACATCCTCAGACCATGGTGTTAATTTTGCATCGGCTTCTGACTCCGAGAGGAGAGCCAATTCATCTAAGTCCAAGGCAGGACACTTAAACTTTTCTTGGACTTTTCAAAGGAAGTTGGAGCGATAATTCACTTTGTAGCGTCGTGATCGATCTTGCACTAATAACTCCTTCCTCTGATAGTGATGCTTTAGAGTCTTGCTACGCCTCTCATAAAAATCATGGCTCCTACTCATCTCCTCTAGCTTCTTCACAGCCACATCAACCTAATTTTTCAGCCTCTAAACTTCAGCCTCCAAGGCGTAATTATCTCCCTTTAGGGCATCCATCTCATCTGCATGCTTTCGGCTAATCTCCTCTACAGCCAAGGCCATTGACTCTTATTAAGATTTCAGCTCCTACTCCTTGGCCCCACGAAGTGGAATACCCAATATGGGAATCCTTTAACGTGGAAACCTGATAGCTGACTAACACGGCGATAGGCTGGTACTATTGTCTATTTATTGCATGGTAAGGTCCTTAAGTTGGTTTGGACCGATGCTGCTCATCTATTGAAAATTGATCATAGCAAATATAGTGAGGTGGAGGATGGAGTGGTGAAGCTTATCCCGAAGACCAAGGGTGATGAAGGTGTTGAGCCTGCGATTACGCAAGGTAACAACCATCGCTTTTCTTCATACTTCAATTTTGACTCTTCCCTTTTACGAATGTGTAGGTATATCTAACCAAGGCAATTACTTTAATGTTCTCGCAGCCGCGGCGAGGCCCAAGAAGAGGAAATTGAAGAAGGGGAAAATATTCAAGGTTGTAGCGGCCCAGGGGGATCACTTAATAGGAATGGCACAATCTACTCCCCACGGTTCCATTCCGGAAAGGAGATCATGGAACATCATCATGCAAGTGGGAGTAGAACCAAATCCGCCACCATGTCCTAATGGGATAATTTACATGACTAATTGGGTCGATGTCGTTGATAAGAGCCTGGTCGGTGCCATCTATATTGACTCGAATCTGAAAACGATAGATGAGGCTTTAGAGAAGAAGTGAAAGCTAAGTGCCTTTGAAAAGGGTAAGGATTCAGCTGATGCCGAGGGGACAATCGCCGCACCTAACAAGGGCTTCTATATGTCACCGCTCGATGTAAGATTAATTTTACCCTTTATGCTTCCCTTTCCTTTACTTATGCATGCGTTTCTTTGTTATCAGATGTGGAAGTTGACCTTCAATCTAGACATAAAGCTAGAGAATGATGTGGTTGTTTAGGATTTCGCCAGCTTTACGTGTCTCTAATCCAAGGTTGAGAGACAACAGTGAGGAAAGGTCACCCAATAGGCATTTCATCACCAAGCTAACCTTGTTACTATAAGTTTCATTTTGCGGTTGACCATTTTAACTCTTATGTCTCCTTGTCTGAGCTTTCCTTACTCCAATATAGGCTTTATCTGATGCAGTCCACCTGACTGAGGCCTTAGCGGAGAAGGATAATAAGATTGGGGCACTTAAGCGCTCAAAGAAACAATCCGACACTCAATTTGCTCAGTTTACAAAAGGGGGGACATCTGATAGCAAGGCATATAAAGTCTAAATGCCAACAAGGCCCATAAAGCCCTCCCAATGAACTTGCTCACAAATCTAAAAGGATAGAAACATGTGTCAACCATCTAGACATCCCTTAACCTTGAAGGGTAGATACGTGGCAGCCATCCAAGTATCACTACCCCCTACATAAAGGGTAAGGGCACACATCCCTAGGTAATTAACTATACATAATCTACCTCCCTTTAGTAATATCTATATCACCCCCACGCCAGAAATTATGCCTGTAGAGGGCGTTCTTCAGAAAGATTATCTTGGCATCAGTGTCTAAGTGGACCCAGAACCACTTCTTCTTAAAGCCTTTCACTGAATCTTTCCAATGCACAAGGTTATTTATCTTGAGTCGAGCCTGACACCAATATAAACAGTTACCCACACCCTTTTACGTTAGATGATAAAAATGATGAAAGATCGTACCATCGAGCCATACAGCTTAGCAATCAACAGCAGCTCTATAAGTGCATTAGGGGATACCTGCGAAGGATAGACCTTAAATTCTGCTAATATAGAGCGGGCTGACCTACTCAAAGGGAGCCTGAGCCCCTAGATGATGTGCTGGGTAAAATGGCAAATGCATTAGCGGGCAGATCGTCCATCCTATCTAACTCATTTGGAACAGTCATGTACGCATCGAGATGACCCGCTAGTAAGACCTCCATATAATGGTCAACTAAATCTTGATCCACCGTGAAAGGTGTGCACACAATAGCATTCGTAGCCGTCACTATAGACTTAGGAACATCATTGCTTGCCTCAAGGTTATACACCTTCAAATCAGCGTACATCGAAGAGGGAAGCTTCTCGGTAGTATAGGCCTCCATGTTCCGTTCCTCCGATCGAAAGCTATATGACAAGTTTGAGTCTTACAATGGTTGATCATTAGATAATCTGGGTTGGTCATCAGCATGAACTATTTAAAGTGGGGGGCCAAAATTAGCTCTATGGCAGAAAAGTATGTAGCAGGAGGTACCAAGGTGGAGACCGGGGCGGAAGATGATGAGGTCGTAGAATCGGAGGATGAAGAAGAATCTGACAAATCCATGGACAAAAACTTACCTATGCTTTAGAAGTTCACGAAAGAGGAGCTGAGCAAAAGGGAAATTAGGAATGTAGAGATGAGGAATTACGGAATGGCTCTACTATTTAAAAGGAAAAAGAGCGGTAAGATTTGAAATAGAAGCCTCGACAACTAAATAGTCAGGCAATTATGACCTAGAGAAGCCCAAGTGAATGCGTGCTTAACACGTCAGAGTCAAAAGGACACTCATGAAAGCCATGCAGAAATAAATGCACTGTTCTTAGTGCAAGTTGAAAATGACAGTTCGGCCACCCCCCAAGGGGATAGAGCCGACTAACAACTTTGCAGTACGTAAAGGAAGATAGCCGATACAATATACAAAACATAACTTTATTCATAGAACATAAAATCGAGCTCACAAAGGCCGAACTCCTAGCCATGGTAAACTGATGACTACATTCATAGGAAATAAAATCAAGCTCACAAGGGTCAAGCTCGAGGCAAAAAAAACCACTACACTATAAGGAAGGAATGATTCCAAGTGGTAAGAAATGGCAAGGGGATGACAGAATGAAGCGCCAACAGCAGTGGAACCCCTGGAAGTATAAGAAAGCAAAGGGAGTACCTTTCGCCAAGGTATACAACAAGGACAATTCTGATGATACAATCGTCAATGTCTAGCCATTACATCCTCCCTTGGGCAAAGCCCACCACACTATATCCACCCTTTGGTAAAGAAAATCTTCAAATCGACCCACTAACTCTATATGCAGATCGTCTGGTGGTTGATGCTCAGTCATCCAAAAGTGGTGACACATGACCGATGTACTAAATAGAGATGAAAGGAAGAGGTCTGGTAAACAAAATCATAAGTGAGTAAATAATGAGAAACAATAATCACTTACCCCCCTATTCATAGGAGCAGAGAGTAAATACCTGCAATAAATGCTAGTAAAATCCAAGACATTGGGAACACACAAAACAGTTGGAAGTTAAAACTTCAAAAAAATTTCCCGCCCAAAACTTCAATAGACAAGGGTGATCCCCGACCAACAAATAAGCTCAAGATCGGTCATCAAGCCCTCAGCCAAAAGATAGGCATCGCTTTGGAACCTTGCCTTCGTATAGAACTAAGAAAACTACTTGAACCCTAAAAAGTTCAAACCGACCTAAGGGGGACATCTCTGGAAATAGAGACCTGGGCCATCTTCAAAACCTTGGAACAAGCTTAACGAGAGCACCTGAGTCCGATGGTCGACACTGAAGAGTCTAGACTAACCAATGGGGGACATCTGATAGCAAGGCATATAAAGTCCAAATGCCAACAAGGCCCATAAAGCCCTCCCAATGAACATCCTCACCAATCTAAAAGGATAGGAACATGTGTCAACCATCTAGACATCCCTTAACCATGAAGGGTAGATACGTGGCAGCCATTCAAGTGTCACTACCCCCTACATAAAGGGTAAGTGCACACATCCCTAGGTAATTAACTATACACAATCTACCTCCCTTTAGTAATATCTATGTCACCCCCTAAAAGATTGGTAAATGAAAGTTTGTTCTACGAGCCAATCTTTGAGATCGAGTTGTAAATAGTCTTGGCCAAAAGGTGTAACTACAAGACAAAAGAGCGTTAGAGCGACTAGCCGGGTGACCGACGTAGCCTTTCCGATGCTTAAGTCAGCATGGGGTGTAAAGAGGAGGCTAGAGAGATTAGAGATTAAGAATGAGATAAGTGGAATTATGATGAAGGTCCCTTTACATAAGGGAATGAAAGACCTATTTAGAATCGGAGATATTGTTTCCTTGCCAAGAGAGGATTTCTATATAGTTAGGTTTCTTGATGAGGATCTTTCATCCTCGAGCTTATCTTCTTATTTTAGATAGAATATCTTGATTAGGATGAGATTCCTTCTTTTGATTTGTGTTAGGTTTCCTTGATGACCAAGGACCCTAATTGGATAATGTTTCCTTTGTAGTGGCTTTCTTCCTATTTGTCTGATTAGGAAAGCGATAATATTCATATTTATCAGAATAGGAAAGGATTTTGAGATGAATTCTTCTTCTAGCTCATGGATGGTTAATAGAGTCACTCCATTCGGCTGGCCAGATGGCTATTTGGCTTAGTTAATAGGAAGTACTCAGACCGCGTGTGCATGGCACGTGAAATATATTTTTTTACCGAGTTAACAGAAGCCACCCCGCAAGTCTGGTGAAACTCTTTAGGGTTGAAAAATTGCTTCAAGTTATATTCAGTGATAGTGTAATATGAGACTGCATCTTCTAAGGCTATTTTGATGGTCGTCATTATTCTAAGCGGTCTTTAAACCCTTCTTTCTTTTTACTGCTAATTTCTTCTTTGATTCTTGAGTATGTCATCGCTTTTATCTTTTCTTAGCTCTGATTTTGACTTCTTCTCATCTTTTGAATGCGTCTGCAACACTAAAATTTTGCACCTTTTTTATTCTTCTCGCCTTGTGTTGCAATGCCATTTATCCTATGCTTTTTAAAATCCTCATTTTCATGTTTGAATTTTCAGTCTTCTAGATTTTCTTTAGGTTCTCTAGGGTGATTGAGTGGCTATTGTGGCAGCTATTACTTCTTAAGGATCTTCCAAAAAGGGCAATTGTAAAGTCACCTCTCGCAGTAAGTTAAATCTTTACGGAGGTAGGTGATTACAACTATCTATATGAGTAACTCATTTTGAGGTATGTCTTTAAAGTCTTTCACCCGTATCTGAGATGATTCAGCAATTTCATCAGGAAACTAAGGTGGAAACTCGACTAGATGAACAGTTGTTTAGGTCAAAATTTCCTTAGTCTTAAGAGAAAGTAAGTGCAATTTATGTATCCGGATGAAAAGTAGTAGAGCCTAAGAATGAGGAGACTTCTCCGACTAGGGAGACTATTAATAAAGTCTCAGATGAGGATGTGGAGAATGTTGATGTAGCTTTATGGATGGTATCCTAGTATGCTTTTGTTGTTGTAACTAGTCTAAGCTTTTAGAGGCATATTACACATTGAAGGGTATAGGTGAATACGTCTTTCAATATAGAGGGGGAATGAGTGAGCAACATCCTTTTTTAGAACTTGCTCACTCATCTTTTTAAATGTTGTTTAGCCATAGAGGGAGGAAGTTGGGATCCCCGTGTGGAGAATGCGGTGTCTTCAACCCACGATGATCATATCTTTAATGAGGGTATAATACATAGTTGGCTAAAAGAGTGTTGAATGATGGTCTCGTCTAGCCGGGTGGTCACCCAATTTAGTTGCATCCAAATGATTTATCTAATGTGATAGAACGTTGCCATATGCGCTTAGATTTTAAGCTTAACTTTTGTTGTTAATCTCTTCTACAAAATGTCTTCATGCAAACACCATCCGATAGATGATCATGCACAACTGAGTCATCACCACAGATGTCTTATAGTCTGGTTCAAGTCTTCTAAGGTTGGAGATTTATCCATTTTAAGCTCGGACATATGATGAATGTCAAGTTTGGTGAAAGAGTAATTTTCTTTTTTGCAAAAGAGTCTTGAAATGTAAGCCGAGTGATTGGTTGATTTGAATGTTTTGTAGAGGTAACGATTTTGAGCTCCTTTGTGAGGAAAGGGCTGTTAAATCTATTGATACTTAAGTTGTGCTTGCATTGCATGCATTTGATTTGCTTTAGTTAATGGATAGTGCACCTAGCTTCGAGTTTTAAGGTTAGGTCTTCGTCATCCCTTAACATTATGTAAGGTCTTTTACTTTTTGCCTTAATTTTTAAGGACTTACGGTATGGCCAAGGTCTTATGTTGCGCCTCAACTTAGATGTGTTCCTTAGTTTTAGCTAAGGTCTTGTGTTGCGCCTAAGGTCTTACATATTGCCTTAGCTTTATACTTTTGCTTGCACTTAGGTTATTTGTTCATTTTATGATCCATGTCAAGTGGCTCTGAGCTTATCTGGCAGGCCCTAGTCTGAAGCCAAGAGGAAGATCTCCTTGGCTCACAATGGCCAAGTGAAGGAAGATGAGGAGAAAGGGCAGCCCAAAAGACTCAAGAAACGATGGCAGCAAAAGCAGTGAGTTTAAAAGTGTAGCTATTGCAAGCTCGATTTAAGGCAACCAAGCTTAAGGAGATGTTTGGTCGCCATGATAGATAAGCTAATTGATTGTGACTATCTGTATGGTGAACTTATGTTGAGGTCCTACCAATCCACTCATTCGGACTAGCCGAATGAAATGTTGGAGGAGGTTGAGTTCCCTTCAAATGCTAAAGTTTCCCTTGTTGCCGAGGTAGAAGTCTCTGATGTCAATAAGCCAGGTGCAGAAGACGTTGCCAAAGATGACGCTCCAGCTGGTGACCACGAAGCTTCTAAGACTGGTGTGCTGGATGTCAAGGTTAATTTAACACCGACTAAGTTTGATTGAATTTTATTTTGAATGATTCTGCTTTGCGTTTTTCATTGGGCCTATACGTCGTATAGTTTAACTTCATATTTTTGTATGCATGTGTTATGCTTTTTATTCTGACACTGAGATGGATGATGTGTTTTGGATAGTTTTCTTTATCTCTCTTAGGCCAAATGATTTTCCTTACTTCTTTTCCTGCATATTTCTGCTATATTCTTGCCACCCGATCCGTTAGGATGAATGAATGTTTACTTTCAGTCATAAGGATGGTTGTTGTAGATTTCTCTTAAGTGTTTGTACTCAGTCTCTAGGATGACGATTAAGTTTCTTCTTTTGTATGTAGTCATTCACTCTGTGATGAATGGTTTTGAGATTTTTCTAAGCATGTTTCATCTTGTCTTGGGGACTAATGAATTAGCTTAAGACGCTTTATAGCTTGTAGTGTGTTTGATGAAGCTTCATTCGATCTTAGAGATGAATGTTATGATGTTTTATTCATATTGCGTGATGTATACTTTTGGTTTGAGATTTTATTAAGTATACTGCACTTGGTCTCGGGGATGAATGGTTCAACTTAAGATTTTTCTTTGCATGTATTATGCCTTGTATTCTTTCATTCGGTCTTGGTGATGAATAATATGTCTTGGATATTTTTTTAGTGTCGTAAGTCTTATTGTTTACTTACATCATTTAGGCGCATGAGGGCTTATGGACTCCCTAGGTCTTTTAGATATGCATGCGGGCTTACAAATGGCCTAGGACATTTAATATGCCTAAGGGCTCAAATGTGGCCTAGGTCTTACAAAATACGCCTGAAAGCTTATGGGGCTCATGTCTTTTTATCATGCCTGCGGGCTTACGAATGGCCTAGGACTTTTAATTTTCCTGATGGCTTGTGGGGCCTTGGACTTTTTGGTACACCTGCGGTCTTACAAGTTTAGCCTAGGGCTTTTGCATGCCTGAGGGCTCAAGTGTGGCCTAGGACTTTTTGTAGAGTAGGGTGCGCATAACCGGTCTAACTCAAAATCTATGGTCGGGTTGCGTGCTAGAGAGTTTGATCAGAACTTCTAAGATGCACAAGTGTTTTGATATAAAGTGAATCTTTATTTATTATAAAATAGAAGATTACAAGATCTGGGCGTATAGTGTTACGCCAGAAATAGAGCCGCCTGGGAAGTGTTTTACTCAATATCGACCTTGCTATAGAAAAATACAATGGCCAGCTTGAAAAATCTACGGGAGGGGGGAAAGAGTGTATCCACTTTTTCCCTTAGGCATTCTACTACAAAATATTGTTTTAGGGTTAGTTATGCTCCATGTATTTGTAAGTTCTTGGTTTGTCCATCTGATTGATCTGGATGGCTTTGTTTGCGGCTATCAGGATGTTGACTCATTTTCTGCAATTTTTCAAGCCATTCAAGGGTTATATAGTATGCCATTGGGTATGTGGGTGAGCCCTGATCTTATGTATTCCTTAGTTTCAACCAAGTTCTTCAAACATTACGGAGGTCTTATGTCACGCCTTGGTCTTATATATATTCCTTAGTTTTAACTAAGGACTTTGGTCAGGTGCTTCACTTGTTTATACCTGACATCACATGGCTCGAGGCTTAATTTTCACGATGACTGGTGAGTCCGTCTTTCATGGAGTGCCCATGCGGAAGGTCTTTTGAATGACTTATAAGTTTGTATGCATTTGATCATTCTCTTTTGAGCGTATAATTTCTTTATCCGAGTGAGAACACGGTCTTGTTGTTGTAGTAAGCCATGGTTACTGGATTCGGTTGTTGGACACACTGCAAAGTCTTGGTCTTGCAATTGGCTGTATTGAGTATTTTTCTTCACTTGGTTCCTTTTTCAGACGGTAAGCTCCTCTTGACTTGTTGTGTTCCTAAATTGGACAAGTTGTGATTATCCTTCTTCTGTAGTTGAGTGAATTGTTTTGATCTACAATTTCATCACACTAGATAGAAAAAAGGATTCATATTCTAATCAAAGCATTAAGTGATGCTTGCATAGTTGTATTAGGACATCGAGCAAATTGTTGGACATTCACATTATTTATTAAATATGTGTCGCTAATGTATATGAGCCAAATAAAATGTCATATAAGTAAAGCCCATGTTCAGAAATATGAGAGGATATTGGATTTTAATTCAAAAGTACTATATGGCAAGATAATAGATTCCAAGTATACGAGTATATCTAATTATGAATAAAGTTCAACTTAACTTATGTCAAACATGTATAATAAGCACTATCAACTGAATCATCACATGCAGAATATGAAGTTATGGACATAGCACTTATCTTTTTTTAAGGACGAATTTCATGAGGTCTCGGCAAGGCTCCCTTGAACTCCGGTTCATGTATTCTTGCATGAGTAAGAGATGGAATTTTATGAATTCTTAGCTGGATGGCTGCTTACTAGTTGTAAACTAGTCTTTGACCGAATAGATGAACGTTGAAGAAATTTTAGATATCAGGCCAATTACGCAAATAAATCTTTGAAAGCATCTGAGTTTCTCAGTCCTACTGCGCCATTGCTTGAAATATAATGGGCCCAATTTGAAATCGCTAAACAATTTGGCCCAACTGCTGAATGATGAGGTACTTTGGCAAACTTTGAAATTGTTTGAAGAATCTTGCAATTAGATGGCCGGGTGATGGGAATCATTTGAAAAGTAATATAGTAGTTTCCTAATGAAGTCACAATATTGATAGTTATATCAGGGTTAATATAAACAACATTAATATTTATGATGACAAGCCTCAATTGCCATTTAATTATACAACAATGTATAAGCATAACATGTACCCCTCATATTATAAAATCAATTATCATTCATGATAAAAGAAGATATGCCATCAATATATCATCATACCATGGATAAGTAATATGCATATATATAAGGTATAATTGGCATCCCTTGAAGCTCATGGATAATTAATAGGATGAAGCATAAGAATATTAGATTGATAGAAACACTTATCTGAGTAAGTTGGTCCGCCGAAATAATTGGGGTTGCAGCGTTTCAGTTAACCAATGGCATCACCGAATAAAGAGTAATTCGCATTATGATGGCCTCTATTGGTCCCTATGCATATACTCAATGAGTTAGAGGGTGGGTGAATGACTTACTCAAAGATTCTGTAAACTTTTTCGCGATTATATGAGCTCCGCTAAGTGAGATCAGCTGGCTGAGTGAATTTGCGATAAAAACTGCAAAGTAAGGAACATTGAGATTTTTATACTATTGTGGCAACCTGTGCTTACATCTGAGCCCGAGAGTGTCTCGACTTTAATTCACTAATCTCAACTCATTTACCCCAAGCAGAGAAGCCTTTCACAAATTCCTCGATTACAGTAAGTACCCTCTAAACTACAATCGCTCACCCGCTGAGTAGAATACCCTCTCCTATGAGGAACTCAATAAGAGTCTAAACAAGAGCTAGATTCAACTTATAAAAACATTGATCCAGTTAAAATAATCAAATTTTACAATTCTATGATCTATTCCATTCTCTCTTGTTTTAAAGCAGATTCTCGCTGAGTAGTGTTTTCTTGCTTGAATTTCTTTAAAGCTTGTAATTTGACAGATATTTAGCTTCTAGGAAATTCAGGTGTAATGCTTGCCTTCTTGCTCCTTTTATAGATGGATAGAGAAAGTAGTCCTTGAACTTACTTTGGCATCTTCTGAAGTTGACAGCTCATCTATTCACCCGTTGCTTCTTCAAATGAATCTATTAAGAGATAGAATTCCACCATTGTGAGATAGAAAATCAATCCGTTAGATTGAAATTTGAGCTTCAATTTGAATCCTTTGTCGTTTGATGCCAGTCTTCTGTTAGAGAGAACTCACGCTGACTTGCTATGTGTATTCTTCCCATTCCCTCTAGTATTCTAACATGTTGCAGAGCGCGTGATACAAGGTTGTTAATCTGCAGAATTGTCCAAAATGGTAAATGACTTTGTGCAGCTTGAATATGGAAGACTTTGTCATTTTCTTCATTAAACTGGGTCTTGTCAAGGCATTAATTCTTTTTGTCTTTGTCTCATTAATGTCCTGCAAAAAGCAACGCTAAAAGCAAAGATCCCTTTTTACATAAAATGGTAAAGTCAGTAGCTTTGACAGACCTAAAGTGACTCAGTGAAATAAAGTATCATAAAGCACAACTAAAACACAAAATCTAAATATCAAGCGCTGAGTGAATATTACTTAGTCAGCGACTAAAGCACATACTCAGCCCAGATCACTCAGAGTTAAACTAACTAACCAGGTCAGCGGAGACTTGAAATTCTACCCTTCAATTTACTCACATCCGTACAACCATAGATTATTTGTCTTAACATCATTATTGATCTAATTAACTCAAACTAAACTTAATTTTTATGATTAAAACTTAAGCACTGCTAAGTCAGTCCATTGAGTCAGTCAAACTCGTGCTTGGTTCAACAGTCTCCCACATTTTGATCAATGGCAATTAACTGAGCGAGAATTTAATCAATAAGATATCTAGATCAAGTTACCTTATACTTATGCTTGATATGACTTTTGTTCAGAAACTTCAATTTGCTCAGAGGGAATGCTAACTCCCCCATAATCCTTGATTCCTCTGAGTTCAGCATTCCTCAGCACTTTTCATATATTTCTGCAAAAAGATCAACACATATATTCGCAGTAGAAAATACAAGAAGTTAAGAAGATCTTAACTTAGAACTGAATAAGTAATCATTTTATTAAAATATAACTTGAGTACAGACAACGATGAGTTAATCTATACTAAGTTTTAAAATCAGCACTAGCGATTACAAATTTCTATGCTACTTAGGCAAAGGTGGTCCTCCTAGAATATCCCGCCTCTCTTTAAACACTTGCTGATCCCATCTTGATTTCTTCTCTTTAGGCAGCACGATCTCCTTGCCTTTCCTTTTTCTAGTCTTATGATATTCTCTCTGAATCCGCTAAAGATCCTTGTATAAATTATAGGAAAATTCAGCAATCCTCTGATCTTTCTCTCTCCCTTCTTATTCACACTTGTCACAATCTTTCTCCCCCATTCCCATTGCATCCAAAATGACTTAGGCTTGATGATCAAATGAGTTCAGAGATTCTACAAATGTCCCAAGCTAAACATAAACATTGGTTGAAAAGTTTTGCACTAATAGCTCATAGATTTCTTGCGAGATAGCTTCTTGTTCTCTGAGAAAAGTGAATAAACCTACTAAAGCACGTGATTGAGATAGATTGATCTGATACTGAGCATTTAGTCCTTCCTTGGATATCTGGGTGAGACTGGCCAGAGCCTTTGCTTGATTATTCTCCCTGAGTATGCCCTCTAGCATGGGAGTGCTCCTTATGTGAGTAGTGACTTCTTCATGAATTTGGTCAATGGCTTGACCATCATTTATGATGTCTAAATGAACCTTCTTGATCTAATTATGGATGTGACCAAGTTTTTGATAGAGCAGTGGTTCCTATTCAGCATCTACCATAATAATGTCACTAATCAGAGCATCTGATATGTTTAGCCTCTTCAAGGCTTTAAGCACTTCTCCCTCTAAGCCCTTGACTCCTCTCAGCATTTCTTCCTCCGAAGTCCTCACCTCAATATGTATACCCTGATGCTGAGTAACAACTGTGATCAACACATTGACAGCATTAACAACTACATCCAAGCGAGTTGTATTTTCTCCATTCTCCTTGCTTAAAATGTTGTAGCCATCTAGAAATGCCAGCATAGATTCCAAGAGGGAATTAAATTTGTCTATCGTTGAATTTCTTAAATCCCTCTCATCATTCAGCACTTTACAGTTGCTCTCAAAAATCTTTTCCATCTTCTTCTTGAGCTCTGCAACTTTCATCTTCAGATAATCAGCCTTCCTACCTATAATAGATAACAAAGGCAATATGTGGAACACAATTGCTTTGACTAATAAGAACTGGTAGAAACTGATCTAAAGTGGACTTTCATCTCCTTAACTGCCTCTACAAACGCTTGCACGAGCTCAACAGCCATTGTAAGTCTCCTCAGGACATCCTCAGATAGTAAAGATTTAGCTTTCTCAGCATCTGTCCTAACTCCTGTAAATCTTTCTCTCCCTATCCTCCTTATATCCCCCAACAGCTTAGTCTACATGTTGAATTGGGGTTGTGGTTGAGGTTATGGTTGTTGAGGTGGTTGTGGTTGTTTAGGAATCTCCTCTACGATTGGAGGCCCTCTAATGATGGGTCCTTCCAGTAGCAATGGTTCTTGATTAGGAGATCCAACATGTATGGAATAATGGCTATTTTGTCAAGGCCTGAGGCGTTTGGTTGGTCACTGGTGGATGTGGATGGTGTTTGGGTTTCAAGTAAAGGCACGGCAAAAATGGGTGTAGGTGAGAGAGGTGTTTCAAGTGATAGGTTTAGGAAAAGGAATGGTTTATGGTTCTCCTCTTCCTTCTCTTTAGCACCTTCAACAGCAAACTCATTAACCTGAGTTTGAGATGGCTCGATCAGCTGAGCTCCCTGCTCAACTATAACCTCATCCTCCTTATCTTCAAAGTCACCTTCATCTTCAACAATCACCACCTACATTCTCTTCAACAGACCTCTCTTCCTCTCCTTCCTTGCTTTCTTAATTTCTTCAGTAGTCATACTAACCTGCTAGTCAAATTCAAGTACATCAAATTCAACAGCTTCAACTTCCACTACTTCATCTTCCTCCTACTCCTCTTGGTTTTCAATTCCTTCCAGGGCTCATATCATCTCCTCCACTACTTCAGAGACTTCCTTATCAGCTAAGCTGGCTACTGTAGATTGAAGAATTTTTTCATACTAGCCTTAGCTCTTATTGTTGCTTCCTCAGGCTTCCTTCTTATCTTAGCTTCAATTTCTTCTTGCCTTTTTCTGATTCTTTCTTCCTTAGCTACTTTCACTCTCATAACCTCCTCAAGATCCTGGACTATGCCAGTTCCCTTCTTTACCATCAGTTTCTTTTTGGGCTAACCTACTTGGGCCACAGGAGCTAATATAGCTTCCTGTCCTTTAGTAGTCACAATATCCAGCTGAGTTTCATCAACCTTCCTCTTCTTCTCCTTTTCAAGGGCATCTTTTCTCTCAACTCTTCCCTTGACTTCTTTTCCTCCTCAATTTCCTTAGGAGTCAACTCACGAGGCTTTTCTTCCTTAGTTCCCTTGGATGATCTTATCTTTTTAGGAACGGGGGAAGTAGTAACTAAGCTTGATGAGCTCCCTTTCTTTTCCTTATTGGAGTCTCTCCTAGCCTCCTTCTTTAGAGCCTTCTTTTAAGACATATCCTCTCCTTTTTCTTCTCTAAGATTGGTAATCCTCTCAAGCTCACTAGCCACAAAGGCATCCAAAGTTAAGTCATCCTCATTGGGCTGAATAGGCTTCATTTCCATTATAGCCTTTGGATCCTTTACTCTAACTTCTCCACTCTTTATTTTGATGTACTTGGTGTTGGCAGGTCTCTCATTACACCTGAATCCATGAAAATGAGCATTTCTCAGTACTCTGGATTCAATCACCTTCAGATTGATTATGTTCTTCTGCGCCCATCCTTCTAAACCTAACTTATATGCCCTACATATTTCCATCACCAGTTGTCCATACACCATGTGCTCAAACACTTTCAAGAACCTATGTAGAATAGCCAGGGCCAGTTGATGCTCATGCCATGGGTCAGAGCATAGACAAATACCCTCTCAAACTTCGAGCAACTTCCAGCAGAGCCAGTCTTGGGCAAAAGAACCTTGGTAACAAGCTCATGCACCTGCTTTCCTTCTTTAGCAAACATTGAAGTTATGAGTTCACTTGCCTTATAATCTTCAGGAACCTCATAGTCTATGGGTATGTCCACATGCTCCTCATCCTTTATCATGCGCAATCTAAGCCCTCTTTCACGCATCCCTAACAACCCAGCTATCATCTTGGGAGTAACATACACTTTTCTTACCATCATTGTAGTGACAAAGAGATCTTTTTGCCCTTCAACCAGATGAGTTCCATGAAAGAATCTCAGCACTACCTCCTCATAGCAGCCACTGGGCATTTTGAAAAATCCCCTTAAGTGATGTTGTCGCGTCCACTTTCCAAATCTTTCATCACTTGAAAAACTGAGCATATCTACAGTTCTTGGTGGGTCCACTTCAGTTTCCTCCATAAAACACCATTTGGTGACGATTATGTAGTTCTAGCGGGAATGGATAGGTTTTCTCTCTTGTTGATTCCAATCGCCACTTTTGCTATATGGTCTTGAGTTATAATCCAGCATGTATCGTTTTTATTTCTCACGAACAAAGGATTCTCAGAACTAGGTTCTGCAGATCTTCTTGATGAACTCGCCATTGAAATTGCTTGAAAAAACTTATAGAATTTTGGGATTTTTTTAGAGAAATTTGTAGAAGAGAATTTTGGTAAAGTAACCTTTCTTCTTTTGAAATTCTCCTTAAATAGCCACAAAATCTTTGTTAATCCCTGCAATGATATGAGTATGACTCACAATTCATGGTCATATATTAAATGGTGAGATTTAATAGAGTATAACATAGGATGAATAAAAGCGAGAAATACAAGAAACTGCTAATGAATATGGATCGTTTCATAACTTGCTACCGTTTCTATCAGTTTTGAATTTGAAAAGAAACCAGTGCCAAATTAATGATGTGTCCAAAATTCAAGAGCCAAAAAGAAGTACTTAACCTAATTCGCAGAAGCTCAAAGTGTGCCCTAATTTGTTCAGTTTTAGAATTGGTCAGCAGGAAATATATTTCTTCAGATTGGATTGGATATTCCGATCAGCTCTCTCAGAGTATTGAATTGATTATTTCCAATTGGATTTATGAATATGTCAGCTTGTTGTTCTTCAATAGGAATGTATGTGAGCTTGACTTATCCTTTTAGCACATGATCCCTTACGAAGTGATGTCTAATGTTGACATGCTTCATCCTACTATGTTGAATTAGATTCTTGGATAGGTCAATTGCACTCTTATTGTCACACATGACTTCAAGACACTTAGACTTTATACCATAATTCTCCAATTGCTACTTGATCTACAGTAGTTGTGCTACACAACTTCTTGCAGCCATGTACTCAATCTTAGATGTACTCAGAGCCACAGAAGTTTGCTTCTTGCTGTACCATGTTACAAGACAATCGCCAAGGAAATGGCATCCTCCTGTAGTGCTTTTCCTTTCAAGTTTGTCTCTTCTATAGCCAGCATCAGCGTATCCTCTCAGAGTGAAATCTGCATTACTTAGATACCATAAACCTGCATCAACAGAGCCTAGCAAATACCTGAGAATTCTCTTAATAGTAACTAAGTGAGATTCTCTGGGATTAGCTTTATATCTTGCACAATAACATACAGCATATTGAATATCTTGCCTACTAGTAGTTAAGTAAAGTAGAGAACCAATAATACCTCTATAGAGATAACTGCAAAGTAGAGAACCAATAATACCTCTATAGATCTTACCCTCTACAGGTTTACCTTCCTCATCTTTACTCAAAATTGTATTAGTGGCCATGGGTGTTGACATTGGCTTGGCTTCTTCTATGTAAAATTTCTTGAGAACTTCGTTGGCATACTTAGCTTTACTGACAAAGGTTCCATCTTTGCCTTGCTTGATTTGCAAACCAAGAAAGAAATTATACTCTCCTATCATTGACATTTCAAACTCTTTTTTCATCTATTGGCTGAACTCTTGTATAGCTTTACATCAGTTACTCCAAATATGATGTCATCTACATAGATTTGAACTAGCAACACATCTTTATATTTCTTCTTGATAAAAAGAGTTGTATCTGCTTTTTCTCTGACATAACCTTTATTGAGTAAAAAAGTTAGTCAATCTCTCATACCAAACTCTTGGAGCATGTTTCAGTCCATATAGAGCCTTCTTCAGATTGAAGACATGATATGGATACTTTGGGTCTTCAAAGCTTGGGGGCTGCCTGCCATAGACTTCCTCTTGAATATAACCATTAAGAAATGCACTCTTAACATCCATCTGAAATAGCTTGAAGTTCATATGGGACGCAAAAGCATAGAGGATTCTTATGGCTTTAAGTCTTGCTACTGGTGCAAAGGTTTCTCCATAGTCAACGCCTTCTTGTTGATTATAGCCTTGAGCGACTAATCTAGCCTTATTTTTTACAACATTTCCATCTTCATCTAACTTGTTTTTAGAAACCCATTTTGTGCCAATGATTGAATTACCTTTGGGTTTCTCCACCAAATCCCAAACTTCATTTCTTCTAAATTGGTCTAGCTCTTCTTACATTGCAATCATCCAGTTGTTATCAAACTCAGCATCTTTAAACTTATTTGATTCAATCAATGAGACAAATGCTAAATGACTCATCATTCTATTCAGCTGACCTCTAGTCAGCGTTGGATTTTGCACATTATTAAGAATCTTCTCAACTGGGTGATCTCTCCTTGATCTGACTTCTTTTGGTAGATCAGGATCAGCTCACTAAGCTACTGGCATTGGTTGAGCATCTACATCATCACCAAAGTTGATGGATTGGTCCAAGTCAACTTTATCATCTTCTTTTTCTTGTACTAGATCAGGAATTACAATGGGCTGACTGACTGATCCGCTGACTTGATCCTTTTCTCTTTCATTATCACTAGTTTCTTTACCTGCATTGTTAGTTTCATCGAAATCTACATGCATGGATTCCTCTAAGATACCAGTTCTCTTGACATACACTCTATATGTCGTACTCTGTGTTGAGTAACCCAGAAAGATTCCTTTATCAACCTTGGAGTCAAATTTAGACAATTGGTCTTTAGTGTTTAATATGAAGCATTTACAACCAAAGGCCTTAAGATGACTAACCGTGGGCCTTCAACCCTTTCAAAGTTCATAAGGAGTTTTGTTCGAAACTGGGCTAATTAAAACCTTGTTTAGAATATAACAAGTTGTGTTAACAGCCTCTCCCCAGAAATACTTTAATAGATTGTTATCACTCAGCATAGAAAGACCCATCTCCACAATAGTGTGATTCTTTCTCTCAACAAACCCATTCTACTGAGGTGCATGAGGGGCAAAAAAATTGTGGTCAGTACCATGCTTATAACAGAATTCCTCAAGATCAGGGTAGCCAACCTAGAGATTGATTCAAATGTTTCATCTTTGCTTCCTACCAAGATAATCTAAGTGAACCTGGTCAGATCATCTACAACCACAAGGGTGTATTTCATTCCACCTAGACTTGTTAGCACAACAGGCCCAAATAAATCCATGTGTAGAATATCAAGGAGACGAGAAGAAGATATATCAGCTAATAATTTAAAGATCTTCCTAAATTGTTTCCCAAGTTGGCATGCTGAGCAGAGTATATCTTTTTCAAAGGCTAGATTGGGTAAACCCTCAACAAGTTCATTTCTGGCTAATTTGGATAGATTGGTCATATTGATATGTCCTAACCTTTTGTACCATAGCCATGAGTATTCCTCCTTTGAAACTAAGCATATATCATTGGAGCTAGCGGATAAATTAAACAGAAACATTATTAATTCTAGGAGCATAAAGAATAGTTTGGTTAGAGTTACCATCAATGACTGAGCAGCCCATTGAGTCAAATATCACTTTCCTGCCTTTGTCACATAGCTGAGCAATGCTTAGCAAGTTGAACTTTAGGCCTTTCACCAGAGACACATTATCAATTGAAGGCTTCACTCCTATAGTGCCATTGCCAACAATCTTTCCCTTTTTGTTGTCTCCAAAACTAGCACTTCCATTCCTTCTTCGCTCCCATGTGATGAATTGCTTTTCATCACTTGTCATATGCCTCAAGCATCCACTATCGAAATACCACATTCTTCTGTCATCAGTGGATCTCAGGCTCACCTACAAAACTGTTAAGTTTTCTTAGGTACCCATGCCTTTTTCTGGCTAGGTCCTCCCTTGTTAGTGATGGTCATCCTTGACCAGTCATACTCATTATAGTAATAAATTTTGTGTCTACACATTACTGTAGCATGTCCTGACTTTCCACAAAAATTACAAGCGGCCTTAGGATTAGGCCTACTCACTTTACTCTTTTGAGAAACCTTCTTAGAGTGGTGAGTGCGGTTACTATGAGTATTCCTGCTAGGTTGAGAAGGGACCCGTACCTTCTTCAAAGCTGTTAATTTAGCAGGTAGCACATCCAATTTCTTAGTGAGTTTGTTGTTACATCCATTTTGGTACTCAGCTTTTTCGATCAGGTATAGGATGTCAAGTGAGGTAGAAGAATTGACATCTTCTAGATCATCACACCCCCTCTGAAGTACTTTAATGCATTTGTTTGACTTTTTAGTCACATTAATAACATCATTAAGTATTGTGGCAAGCTCATCTGAAGACAAAGGGGTTCAGAAATTACCTTATTGAGATTTCCTTTGTCTCTGCTCTAGTCAGCTGACTCTGAGTTAGGTAGATCATCCTTAGCCATGAGACACACATTGGTGGAATCTTATGCCTCTTCATCTGAGGATGATGACTCTTGTTCAGAGTCACCCCAGGTAATAGCTTTCTTATTCTTCTTGTCCTTCTTAGCTTTAGGAAAGCTAGACTGAATATGCCCTTTCTCACCACATTCAAAGCTTTTGATATCTTTGTTATGCTCTTTATTGAACTCCTTTCATTGTCTATCATCTGCTCCCTTCCTGTACTTGCCTGACTTTCTGAACTTTTAGAAGTTCTTATCTTTTCCCAAGTACCTTCTAAAATTCTTGGTCATCAATGCTATTTCTTCTTTTCTGTCCTCTGGATATTCTTCCTCAGAGGAATCTTCTTCATCATCAACTCTCAAAACAATAGCTCTGCTTGAGCTCTCTCTTTCCTTATTCCTGTGCTTCTTGGACTCATCTTCATATTACTACAAGGACATCTTATGAGTCAACAAAGTTCCAATCAGCTCATCAAACTTATAGGTCTTTAAATCATGAGATTCTTCAATAGCACTCTTCTTTGCTTCCCATTCTTAAGTCAAGCTTCTAAGGATCTTCTTAACAGCCTCTTCTTCTGTGAAGGTCTTGCCAAGTCTTTTCAGTTCATTGACTATATTCATGAACCTGGTGTTCATGTTGGAAATATCCTCTTTGTGTTTCATGTGGAACCATTCATAATCCCACATAAGGATATTGATCGTGAAGTCTTTCACCTTGCCACTGCCTTCATAAGTTACTTCTTACTTCTTCCTTATCTCTTTGGCAATTTCGCATCGAGAGACATGATTAAACTCAGTTGTATCAAAAGCGCAATGAAGATAGTTGATAGCAGCTACATTTTCCTTTAGTTTGATCAAGTCTTGACTGTCCCACTCATCAGAGTATTTTTCAACCTTTACTCCATTCTTCATAATGGTAGGAACATATGGCCCTTCAAAAATAGCCATCCAAGCATGCATACTTTGAGACTGGATGAAATTCTTCATCCTATTATCCAATACGTATAATGCTCCCGATGGAACATAGGAGGCTTGGTGACTAACATGCCTTCAGGCAGAATATAAGGTTGGGCTCTTCCAATGGATTCTCCTCCTTCATATGCCATGGTCTTTATCACAAGATTGTTAAATCTTTGAAATAAGAACGGCTCTGATACCACTTATTGGTCCCTATGCATACACTCAATGAGTCAAAGAATGACTTACTCAAAGATTCTGTAAATATATTTGTGATTATATAAGCTCTGCTGAGTGAGATCAGCTGGCTAAGTAAATTTGAGATAAAAACTGCATAGTGAAGAACACTGAGACTTTTATACTGGTTCAACAATATGTGCTTACATCCAACCCCGAGAGAGTGTCTTGGCTTTAATTCACTAATCTCAACTCCTTTACCCTAGGCGGAGAAGCCTTTCACAAATTCCCCAATTACAGTAAGTACCCTCCAAACTGCAATCACTCATTGGCTGAGTAGAATACCCTCTTCTATCAGCAACTCAATAAGAGTCTAAACAAGAGTTGGATTCAACTTATAAAAATTTTGATCTAGTTACAATAATCAGATTTTACAATTCTATGATCTATTCTATTCTTTCTTGTTCTAAAGCATATTCTCGCTGAGTAGTGCTTTCTTGCTTAAACTTCTTTAAAGCTTGTAATTTGACAAAGATTTAGCTTCTTGGAAATTCAAGTGTGATCACCGAGTTCTAACGCTTGCCTTCTTGGTCCTTTTATAGATGGGTAGAGAAAGTAGTCGTTGAACTTACTTTGGCATCTTCTGAAATTGATAGCTCATTTATTCACCTGTTGCTTCTTTAAATCAATCCGTTAAGAGACAGAGTTGCACCGTTGTGAGATAGAAAATAAATCCATTAGATTGAGATTTGAGCTTCATTTTGAATCCTTTGTCTTTTGATGCTAGTCTTCCGTTAGAGAGAACTCGTGCTGAATTTCCCCGTGTCTTCTTCCCATTCCCTCTAGTATTCTGACATGTTGTAGAGCGCGTGATACAAGGTTGTTGATCTACAGAATTGCCCAAAATGGCAAATGACTTTTTGCAACTTGAATATGGAAGACTTTGTCATTTTCTTCATTAAACTAGGTCTTGTCTAGGCATTAATTTTTTTTTCTTTGTCTCATTAATGTCCTACAAAAAGCAACACTAAAAGCAAAGATCCCTTTTTACTTAAAATGGTAAAGTCAGTAGCTTTGACAGACCTAAAGCAACTCAGCGAAATAATATATCGTAAAGCACAGCTGAAACACAAAATCTAAATATCAAACGCTGAGTGAATATTACTTAGTCAGTGTCTAAAGTAGATACTCATCCTAGATCATTCAGAGTTAAACTAAATAACCACGTCAGCGGAGACTTGAAATTCTACCCTTGAATTTACTAACATCCGTACAACTATAGATTATTTATTTTAACATCATTATTGATATAATTAACTCAAACTAAATTTAATTGTTATGATCAAAACTTAAGCACTACTGAGTCAATCCACTGAGTCAGTCAATCTCGTGCTTGGTTCAACATCGTTGAGGTTTTGTATGCCATTGTAGGGTTTGCTGTGTTTGTTTTCTTATTCTAGCAATATTTTCCATTTACCTGAAAATATATACACAAAAGAATTGAAAAAATGAAATTAGGTGAATGATAGATAGAACTTTGGCCAATATTAGCGAAAGACTATCAATCTGTCAAACGAAAACTCTATTTATTTGAAGTAATTGATTTCCCCAATGAGCTAAATTTGGCGATAATCAAATTGCTCCATAATCAATCAATGGATGTTCATGAGCTCGTTCCTTTCCACCCATAGCAAATCTTCTATGTTGATGTCTGTGTCGTGCTGTGATTTTTGGCATAGTAAGCTTCCATCTTGGGTTGAGCGACATTGATGATGTCTTGCATCTAGACTCAACAAGAACACGTTGGAAACATGACATAATTTCCAATACCAAATTTAATTTTGTAATTAAGAATAACAATATTAAGATTTGCTAGCGGTTGCCCCAACCCAAAACCTGGATAGTTTTATTTATAAAACCATGGCTGAGAATCTGAGTTTGTATGTACTATACATACAGGTCTTCACAAAATATATGTTTTGCCATTTTGATACTTATTGAAGTAAGTATGATGCTCGATCTATGTAACTTTAAAATTTTATCCGTCAAAAGGATAGTAAACTTATCTTTCTAGACAGTTTGTATATGCCATGCTTTGCATATATAATTTGTATGGGCATATATTAAATTCCAGCCGCTAATTGCCGAGTAAAGGAATTATGCCATTAACTTTTCTTATGCTAAATTATATTTTTCTTTGTTAACTAGATTAAATAAGAATGCATAAGTAAGAGAAGTGAAATAATACCTGACCCAAGCACTATGTACAATAAGTAAGTTTCATAAACAAAGAAATATGGATAAACTTTATTATGGAGAATCAAAGACTTCCCCAATTAAAATAAAAATTAAACATTTGAAAGATCTTTTAGATGTTAAGAATTTAGTGAGAATTAAATGTGATCTTTTGTACATGCCATATATCAACAGATTAGGAATGAGAGATTACCTTTTATTCAGGAATATAAAAATATTACCTTGCAATGTAAGAGAAAGGTTGAGTCACCCGCTATTATACTAAATATACCTGCTTGAGAATTTATCCTCTCCATACATCTTTGGCTGCCATGATTTATGTTCTCTTTGATTTTTCGAAAAATCGACAATATTAATTATCAACAAAGCATTGATGTAGTGGTGCTTCATTAAATTTGATAAATCTAGGCATGCTTTCATTCTTTATAGTTGTGCCAATAATCTGAAATTTTATCAAGCTCGGCAAAAAATAATAACTTTTCCCAAACAGCTTCAAGAATGGTTAGAAATATATATACAAACTATTCAAAGAATTGATTAATTACCAATTATACTTCAAGTCTCCGCACAATTTAATTAAAATACAAAGATTGCATATCAATTGCAAATCAACCTAAAAAGCAACATCTTGGAGTAACCGAGATATAATCCCAAATAGGTTTAGGCAAGGGTCTCTAGCGGTATTAGTGGTGTAATAATTTAATATCATATGAAAGTAATTACCTTTTGCATGGATCCCAAATAGCTTAAATGGATACACAGAGTATGTAAATTAAATTGCTAACTTTACTACCAGTAAAGCGGACATGCTTTATCAAATTGGTAATCGAGGTGTGCTTGTGGTATTAACCTGAAATATTATTGAACAAAAAAAAGAAAAAAGACTTCACCGGAGTCAAGATTCTTTGGTCAGAATACAAAGCACATTATTCGATAAATAAATTAATTGCGTATGCTTAATAAATTGCTAACAGTCTTGAAGTGTGATTCATAACATTAGAAGTATGCAAATTGTAACTCTACTGACCGCTTAATCAAGCATATATTATTTCATCAAAGGTGTGATTAACATTGAATATATTAAAATTGCATGTCCACATCAAGTTAAATCAGTAAATAATGAAAACATCAAATAAGCATATTACCGTGGAGGAATGACTTTGAATTAATAGACCTACTACAATCGTTCAATAGACTATTTATAGATGATAATCGAGAGTTACACTTATCTCGTTTTTTTTTTAAGTCTTGTGTTCTGAACTAAATTCTCATTTGGACAAGTAAATTCGAGAGTTCAGTAAGTGAATGCCTTACATCAACCTGAAATCTCAACAATACAATTGTTATTTTATAAAGAGTGGAATTAATTTTTTCAATCTTAGACCTAATCATAAATAGCAAATGAAGAAATCACAAAATAAATTAAATAAAACCTGATCCTTCCACCGACGGAAAGTGGAATTAGCCAAACTAAATCAATTAAATAAATATAATTATTGTTGGGCACCAACCGAAGATGAGATTTTGGATATATATTCATATATTCATCTTGAAACAATCTTGTAATAATGACATGATAAACCTCTAATTGAATAGAAATTAATTGGATGATTCATTATATGCCATTTATCTAAAGATGAATAAATCACTAAAATACTATCCAAATAATGACCCAAATCATATATAATTAATGAGATATACGGGGAATTGATCATGATTTTTTGTCAACAGTTGCAATATGATTTGCAATGATTAAAAAAATTAAAGTTTAAATATTTGTTTATCTGTTGAAGTTTCGTGTTTTGGACCAAAGTTCTTGCCGAAACGAGTAAATTCAGTCCACGCTCACCGCACCCTGAAAGATTGGTAAATGAAAGTGTGTTCCATGTGCCAATCTTTGAGATCGAGTTGTTAATAGTCTTGGCCGGAAGGTGTACCTGCAAGACAAAAAAGCGTTAGAGTGGCTAGCCAGGTGACCGGCGTAGCCTCTCCGATGCTTAAGTCAGCACGATGTGTAAAAAGGAGGCAAGAGAGATTAGAGATTAAGAATTAGATATCTGGAATGGTGATGAAGGTCCCTTTATATAAGGGAATGAGAGTCCTATTTAGAATAGGAGATGTTGTTTCCATGCCAGGAGAGGATTCCTGTATAGTTAGGTTTCTTGATGAGGATGTTTCCTCATCAAGCTTGTCTTTTAGATAGAATCTCTTGATTAGGATGAGAGTCCTTCTTTTCATTTGAGTTAGGTTTCCTTGATGACCCCCTAATTAGATAATGTTTCCTGTGTAGCTGCCTTCTTCCTATTTATCTGATTGGGAAAGCGATAATATTCCTATTTATCATAATAGGAAAGGAGTTTGAGATGGATTCTTCTTCTAGCTCACGGATGGTTGCTAGAGTCACTCCATTTGACTAGCCGAATGGCTATTTGGCTTGGTTAATAATAAGTAGTCAGACCACGTATGATTGGCACGCGAAATATATTTTTTTACCTAGTCAACACACCCCACGCCACATACTAACTTGAACGTTGGAGAGGCCACGTTGGACACCCTACCTGTCCCTCTAACGGTTTGCCACTTGTGTAGGCACCCTAGTCCTAAACAAGTCGAACTGATCCTGTGTACCGAATCCCATGACATCTGTGTTCAAAATTAAAAAATTTCCAGCAAACATGAAACAAAAGTTTTATCACAAATAGGCTATCAACCAACTCCAATAAACTTGAAATCAAAATGTTTCAAAACAGTTTAATTCAAAACATATTGATCCACATAAAATATATCAAAACCTCATTTATTTCTCAACAAATAAATATTTTGATTCAACACAATTTTCACCCTTTTCAAAACTTTGAAAGTTCGAACTTATGAAATATAACTACTTAAATTCATAAACCTTAACTACCACAATGCAAATCTCACGATTCAACCAAATTGGCAAATAAGAGCAAACATATAAATTAATAATCTTAAAAATATTCTATGGTTCCTATAGCTCATTTCGACAACACACTATCTTTGGTTATTAAAACCTTGTCGGACTCAAAAGTTACTTTCACTCCATTTTTGCCTAAAAGGCTCACTAATACCAATTTGGTTTAAACATTGGGAACAAGTAGCACCTCATTATGTGCTAAAGATGTGAGCTCGTAGAGAACCTTCCTTCTCTTCTTGCAACGTGGGTGTATATGACTAGGGAGTTTTATTCAGTGTATATGACTAGGGAGTTTTATTCATTCGCATAAACATGCCTCATTACTCCATAGTCAATCACCCACTCATTCACATCAACCACAATGTTTACTTGTGAAATGACTACAAAAATAATATCATCTACATCAACTAAATTATTTCTAAGTTGAGTAGGATTGTCACATTTCACAACTATTTTCCTCCATGTAGGAGCATGGTGGTCACATGTATAAAATTCCCCCTTTTATATTATTGAAGGTTTTATTACTTTTGAGCATATAACCATAGAGAATTTCGTAAATTTTTTCCTTAGCAAGGATTGGTCTCCATAATGTTTGCCTTTGAAACGATCTCCTTCCCCTTGGTTATTCCGATCTCCTTCCAGTTGACTTTCTTTGGGCCAATGCAACTTTTACTTATGAGCATCCTCATTTTGTATTTAGAAATCAAGATTCCTAAATCTCTTCAGCTTCACTTTGTGAAATTCCCACCATTGAATATCTCAATTTTTTAAGAAATGACTTAGCTTACAACAGAATAGCTAGCGGAGGAACAATTATTCTCATAGTCTCGAAAAGAATTGAGTTATCGTAGGAGAAACATAATTTTCCATTATGGAATATCCTTTAAGATTGTTGGAAAATTTGCTCTTTAAACTTAGTTCTGGAGTTACTTCCGGACAGAGGCAACGCTTTTCTTAAAACTATTGCTGAAGCTCAAAAACTAGATCAGAGGCAACACTTCCGGAGGCAAAACTAATCCGGATACAAATTGATTCGGAGGTAAGCTTGGTGTAGAGGCAACGCTTTTATAACAACTTTTGCAGTAGCTCAGAAGCTGGATCATGGGCAACGCTTTATTGTTCAGAATATGTTACAGTAGATCCGGAGGCACTGATAGATCCAGAGGCACGACTAATGCAACGCTTTTTGTAAATAGAATATGTTGCAGTAAATCAGGAGTCATCTGATAGATCTGAATTCACAGCTTACGCAACGGTTTACTCAAAAGAGGCAACACTTTCTGCAAAATTTGAAAATGATCTTCAGAAGTTGTAAATAACGATTATAATTACTTGGAACATCTCTGAAACAACAAGAACAAATTTATAAGCGTTAGGATGAGTTGAGTCGAGTAGGAGAATCTGTCCTTAAAGGTACTTCGTAGTTCCTTCTAGGATTAAACAACTCTTTCAAACTTGATTTAAGTTTGGGTACAGGAACCAGAAATGTTTATCATATCCAGAAACGAGGGAGAGAGAAGAGAGTAAAAATTGGATGTATCTTTTAATGGAAATATCGATCAACCTTTTTATAGGTAAGAAATATAGTTGCTGTAAAATAATAAGTATGGTGCCATTAAAATTATAACCGCAAGGAGTTACAAACATTTAATCAAAATATAGCCATTATAGAATTAATTACAAATAGAACTCTCTTTTATGAAAGGGTTAAAACAAATAACGGTCACAATTAAATATTTTGACTAAAAATATTTTCTCAATAAAAATGACATAAAATAATTTCTTTTGAAAGTAACATAAAACTCTTATTTTTCCAATACTCCATATTGATAAAAACTATTTACAACATCTCTTCTATTACAAAGACATGAAAGAGGAAAAATTGGGTATACCTGATTTGAATAGTAAATTTATTTTAAATTATGTTTTATCGTGAACTATAAATTCGACCATTTATTTTAGTATAAAAAATCAAATTAGAATAAACTTGAGTCGCAATATGGTATTTTATTTGTATGTATCACTATTGTAATTTTGGACCAATTTTAATCCAATAGACAAATGAGGTAAAAATATTATCCAAGCTCAGTTATATAGTACTCATTTTTTTTTTAAAACCATCTTCAACCGGGAAGTTAAGATTTATCTTGCATTTAAAAAATTGCTCACCCTTATCTCTATTTACTCATTCTTTACTCGGAACCCTCATCCTCAAATTAAAATAAACAAGGCCAAACGTATCATTTATCCCTAAAAATTTGACACGAAAAGTCGGATATTACCCTGAAATTTTATAAGCTCCAATTAGTCCATTGAACTTGAAAAAAATGCAATAGTTTCCCCCTTATTGCCACATGTCAACTTCTGATTGGAGAAAAAAATAAGAAAATGACATATTTGAAAAGTCAAACAACCCAGAAGCTGATACATGACAATAAGAGGGCAAACTAGTCCACTTTTGCCAAATTTAAGGAATATATTAGAGTTATATATCTTATATGTAACATTGTTAGTAATAAGTTAGTTATTTGTTAGTTACTTAGCCGTTGAGTATGAAGGGCAATATTGTAATTGTGCTTTATTAGAATTAGGTTAAATAAAAGGGGCAAAACTTGTACTTTTATAATTCAATTTTAATAAAAGAGTCTCTCTCTCTCTCTCTCTCTCCTTTCCTTTGATTCCCGATCAGTTTTTTCGTTCACCGTGCTCGTTTTTCTGATCATGTTTCAGATCTCCGATTCTATAAATTGAGATGGTATCAGAGCATTATTCTTCCGCTTGAATCTTTACATCATTTCTCTACTATTTTCTTTTTCGATTTCCCCTATTCTTGAAATCTCTGTTTCAGCCTTGTTTTTCTCATTATTCAATCCTTCAAATGGCTCGAAATCAAGTTAGGATAGATGAAAATAGTCCTTACTATTTGCACCCCAGTGAGAATCCTTCTCTGATTCTTGTATCGCCGCCTCTTGATCGCGCAAATTATCATTCTTGGGCTCGAGGTATGAGAATGGCTTTGATGTTTAAGAATAAATTGGAGTTCATAGATGGCATGATAGTGAAACCCACCGTCATAGATCCATTGTATTCTTCATGGAGAAGGTGTAATAATATGGTTATTTCTTGGATTCTTAGGTCTCTCTCTACTTCGATAGCGCAGACTGTTGTTACCTTTGAAATCACTTGTGATCTTTGGGAAAATTCGAGAGAGCGCTTCGCACAATCTGATGTATATAGGCTTGCTAACTTGCAAATGAATTTGTTCATAATCTCTTAAGGCAACAGATTGGTAACTGAGTTCTTTGCCTTTTTGCAGTTTTTGTGGGATGAATTCACTAGCTTAAATCCTATTCCTGTTTGTGCTTGTAATGGCTGCTTTTGTAACATTACTTCAACCATGCGTAAGAAGCAAGAGATAAATCTGGTAATTTGTTTCTTGAAAGGCTTGAATCTTTCTTTTGCTAGCATTAAGTCACATATTATGTCTATGGATCCTTTGCCGTACATGAACAAAGTGTTTTCATTAGTTCTGCAATTTGAGAGGGAATTCATAGCTAGTGATAAGGAAGTCAATCAGGGGTTACAAGAAGTGGCATCTTTTGTAAGAAGGGGTAATTTTTAGCCTGGTGGCAATAATGTACAGTATGCTAGTAATAGCATCAATGGTAACTTTCAGAAAATTTTCTTAGGAAAGACTACAGGCAATGGCAATTTTGGTAGTCAATCTTTCAAAAAAGCATAAAGCTACTCACAGGGCTATGTTAATCAGAACAATAAGAAAATTCAGTGCTCCTTCTATAATGGCAGTCATTTGGTAGTAAACTGTTGGAAGAAGAATGGGTATCCTCCTAACTTTAAGTCCAGGTTTAGCAGGATCAATGCAGTAACTAGTTTGGAGGAAATGGAGGAACAACATGTGATAGAGCAACATTTTGTAAATGACCAAAATGAAAGCTATGTTGAAGAAATAGGACCTGGTACAAGTCATGTTATAGTTGCACAGACCATGGGACAAGGGCCACATATCTTCTCACAAGAGCAACTAGCACAAATTGCACAACTCATTCAGAACACTACTTCACAAAACAGCACTCCAAGCATCAACTCACATGTTGCCTCTACTAGGATGGAAATAATCAATCAAACAGACTATGTCAATGACACCAATACAGGTAAATCTAAAACTTTATCTAGAAATACCTAGATTGTTGATACAGGGGCTAGCTGCCATATAGTAAATTCTAAGGATAAATTGCTTAATATTAGGAGAGTGAATAACTAGAGTGTCTTATTACCTAATGAAGTAAAGTAAATTGTTTCACATATAGGGGATGTGCATCTTAGTAATTGTCTGATTTTATATGATGCTTTGTTTGTGCCCTCATTTCAGTATAATCTAATTTCTGCTACTAAACTAACTAAAACATTAAGATGTGAGTTGGTCTTTGATTCATCACAATCCATAATTCAGGATACTATGAGCAAGAAGAGGATTGGTTCAGCTAAAGTGTGCAATGACCTATACTTTCTGAATGTTGCTGATTTAAATTTTGATAGTTTGACATTTTCTATTAAGTGTAATAAAGATGACTTGTGGCATTTTAGATTAGGACATTTGTCCAATAAAGCTATAGCTACTTTACAAAAGACATACCTTGATATAAATGTATCTACTGATCTTGTATGTGACATTTGCTATCAATCAAAATAAAAAAGATTACCTTTTCACAACTCCATTTCTACTTGTGATGCTATTTTTGATTTGATACATGTTGACATATGGGGACCCACTGTAACTGCAATGAATGGAGCTAGATATTTCCTAACTATTGTTGATGATTTTAGTAGATTTACATGGGCTATTACTATGAAATCAAAAGCTGAAGTACTGGATTTAATCCCAAGTTTCTATGCTATGGTAAATAATCAGTTTGCAAGTCTGTAAAAGTAATTAGATCTAATAATTGTCCTGAATTTAATCTTTACTCTTTCTATGCTAAGACTGGAATTCTTCATAAAAAAATCCTGTGTTGAAACCCCTCAACAAAATGGATTAGTGGAAAGAAAACACCAGCACATTCTCAATGTAGCTAGATGTTTAAAATGCAAAGTGGTTTGTAAACTCCTTTTTGGAATTATTTCATTGGGCATGCTGTTCATTTGATAAATAGAACCCCAACTCCCTTACTTAATGATTCTTGTCCTTTTGAAAAATTGTACAATAAACCAGTTAATTATAGTTCTTTAAGAACTTTTGGCTGCTTAGCTTATGTGAGTACCCTAGAGAGGAATACAACTAAGTTTGGAGATAGGTCTGAAAAAGGAATTTTTATAGGCTTTAAGCCAGGGATGAAAGGTTATAGGGCATACAGTCTTAAGAGCAACAAAGTGATTGTTTCTAGGAATGTCATGTTTCATGAAGATATCTTTCCTTGTAATAGCTATAATGAATCTTTTGATGATGACTTGAGTACTACTATAGGTGAGCTTGATAAAGAAATAGATCCACAGCCAAATGAATCTAGTGACAAGATGGATCAGTTTACTAGACCAATAAGGAAACATAAACAGCCTGAATATTTAAGAGACTATCATTGTTCCCTTGTTGAGAAAGGTAATGCTGAAGAATTATAAAAAGATAAGCTTTACCCTTTATCCTTAAATGCTGAAACTGAACCCAGGAATTACAGTATAGCAGTTAAGAGTGAGAATTGGCAAAAAGCTATGAGTGAGGAAATAGAAGCATTAGAGAGAAATAAAACATAGACCATAGTTACCTTACCAAAGAACAAGACACCAATAGGATGTAAGTGGGTTTATAAGGTCAAAAGGAAAGCTGATGGATCTGTGGAAAGGTACAAGGCTAGATTGGTGGCCAAGGGCTACATTCAACAAAATGGGATTGATTACTCAGAAACTTTTTCTCCTGTAGCTAAGATTAACACCATTAGACTCTTATTAGCTCTAGCAGCTAAGAAAAACTGGTTTCTTGAACAACTTGATATTAGCAATGCCTTTTTACATGGAAGTTTGGAAGAATAAATTTATATACAATTGCCTTAAGGTGTTTATTTTGTTGTTCCTAACCTTGTTTGCAGGTTAAATAAGTCCTTATATAGCCTGAAATAGGCCAGTAGATAGTGGAATTCTACATTGACTGCATCCTTAATCAAAAAAGGGTTTCAACAGTCAATTGCAGATCCATCCCTATTTACAAAGATCACACAAGATGTGTTCATGGCATTAATTGTATATGTGGATGACATTGTCCTAGCTAGCAACAATGAAAAGGCTATTCAACAAGTAAAAAGTTATCTGAATCAGTGTTTCAGCATTAGGGACTTGGGAAAACTAAAATTCATCCTAGGCTTGGAAATTGCCAAGAGTAGCAAAGGCATATTTGTTAATCAAAGAAAGTACACTATTGATATACTAGTAGAGTATCGATTCCTAGATTGTAAACCTGCTCCAACACATGTGACAACAGAAAAGATAGACAACACCAAATCTGAAAGGCTGAAAGACAACATAGGGTACAGGAAACTTATAGGAAAATTATTGTATCTTGCCAATACCAGGCCAGATATCAGTTATGCAATACAACAGCTTTTGCAGTACTTGGATAGACCTCATGAGGCTCACCTTACTGCTGCTCATAGGATTTTAAGGTACTTGAAAGGAAGACCAGCACATGGAATTCTATATTCTAAAACACCAGACTACAAACTAAAGGCTTTTAGTGAATCTGACTGGGCTAATTGTCCATAAACCAGAAAATCCATCACCACATATTGTGTCTTCATTGGTGACTCACTGATTTCCTAGAAATCAAAGAAGCAGAATGCAATTTCAGCAAGCTCCTTTGAAGCTGAATATAGGGCTATGGCTTCCACAATTGCTGAAATACAATGGATTTTGCATCTTCTCAGAGATTTCAAAATAGATCATAAAGAGCATGCTCTTTTATTCTGTGACAATACCTCAGCTATACACAGAGCTAAAAACTCTGCTTTCCATGAGCGTACAAAACACATCGATATTGATTTTCATTTTATCAGAGAAAAGATTCAAAAGGAAGTGGTTCATCTAATGTCTGTATCATCTAAGAATCAGGTAGCAGATGTTCTAACCAAAGCATTACACAGTCCTGAATACGCAGTTCAAATTGAAAGATTGGGTTTAACTTCAATCTGAAGCTACATTCAGATTGCGGGGGGATATTAGAGTTATATATCTTATATGTAACATTGTTAGTAATAAGTTAGTTATTTGTTAGTTACTTAGCCGTTGAGTATGAAGGACAATACTGAAATTGTGCTTTAGTGGAATTAGGTTAAATAAAAGGGGGAAAGCTTGTACTTTTACATTTCAATTTTAATAAAATAGTCTCTCTCTCTCTCTCCCCCCGTTGATTCCCGAGCAATTTTTCCATTCACCGAGCTCGTTTTTCCGATCACGTTTTAGATCTCCGATTCTGTAAATTGAGAGAATAATTGGAACTTTTGAAAGTTCATGTTGACATCCGATTTTCATGCCAAGTTGACGGGGGCATTGATCCATCTAGGACCTAGCCAATAAAACAAGGGAATGAGCATTACACTGGATTACAAAGTTTTGGTCTCGATTACTTACATAACGCATGCATTCAATTTTTCACTTTGATCTGATTGTGTCTTCTCTTCTTTGATTTCTTCAAATCAATTTATTCTCATTTTCAAATCTCAAAAAGTTCATCAAAATTCTTTTGAAAATTGGTACCATTTGATTTCATTACTTTGAATAATTTTTCTTCTCTTCATTCAATTTCTTTCCAGTCACCGTTCGTTGGGCTTATATCGTCTCTTTGGCACTTAATCTGTTAGGCCCAATAATAAATTACGAGAAAAGTGATAGCAGCAGAATAAAAGACACGCAGATTTTTACGTGGAAACCCCAAATGAATTAGGGAAAAAACCATGGGACCAACTCCGAATAATTCTTCCACTATAAAAATAATAGTAGGTACACCAAGAGATTACAAAATAGTGGCACTCAAGTATTTCCCAAAACCTCACTATTTTTCTCTCTTACCCAGCTCTTAGGAACCCTTTTCCTAAGGCTCTCTACACAGATTACATTTTTATCTGTGTTTCTTCTCTCTTGCTCTCTTCTGCTCTGCTCTTAAAATGAGCAAATCCTCCTTTATTTATAGGAGATTTAAACACGTATGGCCGAATTGTGCACAGTAATTTTACTGTGCACTTTTTGAAAATTACTCTACCGACATGCCTCTTTTTTTTATAATTTAATATTATAGGTCCCACAAGTTGGAGGGACACCACACAACAAATCTCCCCCTCCTGACTACATTGTGGGACTCTCCATCCCGGTTACTTTGATGCACTGATCGAACTTTTCTTTTGGAACGACCTTTGTCAGCATATCAGCAGCATTATTATTTGTATGAATCTTCTGCAACTTGAACTCTTTTCCCTCAATGGCTAGTCTGAGCCAATGATATCTTACATCAATATTTTTCGTCTATGCATGGTACATAGTATTCTTGCTCAAGTCTAATGCACTTTGACTATCACAATAAACTATGTATTCTTCTTATTGCACACCCAATTCGGTAAGGAATTGCTTTAACCAAAGCATTTCCTCTCCTACTTCTGCTGCTGCAACGTACTCTGTTTCGGTTGTTGATAACGAAACACATTTTTATAACCATGATTGCCATGAAATAGCTCCCCCTGAGAATGTAAATAAGCAACCCGATGTAGATTTTCTTTCATCAAGGTCACCAGCCATATCTGCATATGTGTAACCAACATGTGCAGATTTTCCAACTCCAAAAGTTAAACATAACTTTGAAGTTCCTCTCAGGTATCTGAAGATCCATTTTACTGCTTCCTAATGTGTCTTCTGGGGATTTGAAAGGAATCTACTCACAACTCCAACTGCATGAGCGATGTCTGGTCTCGTACACACCATTGCATACATTAAACTCCCGACCGCTGAAGAATATGGAACATTTGACATATCTTCTTTATTTTTCTCTGTTGAAGGGTAGCATTTCTTACTCAACTTGAAATAAGTAGCAAGTGGAGTGCTAACTGGTTTAGATTCTTCATATTAAACCTTTCTAGTACTCATTCAATATAGTTTTCTTGTGACAACCACAACCTGTTGGACCTTCGATCTTGGGTAATCTCCATTCCAAGAATTCGCCTTGCTGGTCCCAAATCCTTCATGTCAAACGCCTTAGACAAATCACACTTCAACTTACTAATCATTTTGGCATCTAGTCCAATGATTAGCATATCATCAACATATAAGAGAAGAATGATAAATTTTCCATCAGGGAATTTCTAGACATATACACATAGATCAGCTTATGTCCTCCTATATCCTTGATTCACCATATAGGAATTAAACTTTTTATACCATATTCACGGGGCTTGTTTCAACCTATACAAACTTTTCTTCAAGCGAAAAACCATGTCCTCCTTTCCCTTGACCTTGAAACCTTCTGGTTGTTCCATAAAAATTTCTTCTTCTAAATCCCTATGCAAGAACGCGGTCTTTACATCAAGCTATTCTAACTCAAGGTTCAAGCAGGCTACAAGACCTAGCACAACTCGAATAGAACTCATTTTCACAACTGGTGAAAAAATCTTGTCAAAGTCGATACCTTTGTTTTGAGTAAATCCTTTGATAACCAATCAAACTTTGAATCTCACTAGGTTTCCATCATCTTTCTTCAGCTTGTACACCCATTTGTTCTTAAGTGTTCTCTTCCCTTTAGTAAGTTTCACCAGCTCGTACGTGTCATTCTTCTTCAAAGAATTCATCTCCTCCTGCATGGCCTTCATCCAACAATCTTTATCTTTACAAGATTGCACATCTTAGAATCTTTCAGGCTCCCCCTCATCAGTGATTAAAATATAATCAGAACTGGAGTATTTTGTAGATGGTTGGCGTTCTCTGATTGACCTCCTTAATTGAGGTTCTTCTTCTGGTAGAATGGGGTTCTCTGGCTCCCCCTGCTCAATGCCCTCTTCATTCGTAACTTCATCTACAATCGTATCTTGATCACTCACAACTGGCTCTTCTTCTCCATCTTGTTTTGATTGATGCATTCTTCTTTCTGTTGCATCATCTGATAGAATGCTCTCTAGTATGATATCGATAACACCATCACTTATAGATCTTTCACTGATGATATCATTCTCATTAAATACAAGAAAGTATCCTCTTCTTCCAATGGATTCTGTATCACAAACGTCAGAGTGTAGAGCTTTTCTGATATGAAACTCGATATTGCTTCCCAAATAAACAGTGATCACACGGGTTAATTTTTCCTTTAGCTAATGGGATGAGGGACTTCTTAGCCAGTTTATTCAACCGTTTCTCACTAACATGCGCCAGTTGCCTATGCCACAAATTTGGTGAAGCATCATCTCCAACTCTATTCAGTTGACCTGCACATATTGTTGCGTGCATTTTGTATAGCGAGCAACACAATCTTCCTTTTGCCACCACCAATGATCCTTTGGTGAGTTTCCAATTTCCATCGCGTGTATGATTGTGATAACCTTCCTTGTCCAATACACCAACAGACAATAGGTTCAATCAAAGATCTGGAACGTGCCGCACATTTTTAAGTGTTAATATGCATCCGACACTTGTCTTCACGCAGATATCGCCGATTCCTACCATTTACGAGACACTATTATTTCCCATTTTAATAGTACCATAATCACCTGCTTTATAGGTTGAGAAGTATTCCCTTTTTGGAACACAGTGGTATGAGGCACCATAATCTACAATCCACTCGGTATCTGCAACTCCAACATGACAATAATCTGCATCATGAGATACTAAAGCCACCTCTCCATCTTCTTTTGTGACTGTAGCAGATGTATTTTTGTCATTATCATGACTTGGTTTGCATTCTCTTGTTTAAAGAAACGGCAGTTCCTTTTGAGATGACCCTGCTTTCCACAGTGGTAGCATGACCTCTTTCTCCCAGGACTTGGATCTATCTTTCGATTTTCCATTCCCACGACCTCTACTCTTGCTTCGGCCCCTATTCTCTGTGACAAGGGCTTGTTAACTGGTACTGGCAACGTCCTTTCTACGAAGCTCTTCATTAAGTAGACTATTATTTACCATAGACATTGTTACCACACCATTTGGAGCTGAGTTACTCAATTATACGACAAGAGTATCTCAGCTATCTGGTAGAGTTCCCATCAAAAGACATGCTTGCATCTCATCATCCAAGGACATACCGGTGACTGCTAACTCACTTATGAATCCTGCAAAGTCGTTCAGGTGTTGTGTGATTGATCGTCCCCTTGTTAGTTTCAAGTTCATGACTTTGCGAATCATGAACACTTTTTCTTGAGCATTTTTAGCCTCGTACATATCCTCTAGCTTCTTCCAGAGAACTTTGGGATCTGTTTCGTTCCTCACGTGGTTGTACAGGCTAGCATCTATCCATTGGCGTACTGTACCCAATGTCTGCTTCTTCAACTTTATCCACTACTGATCTTTCATATCCTTCGGCTTTGCGTCGTCACCCTCAATTGGATCGTACAAATCTTTGCAATTGAGGTAGTCCTCCATTCTGGATTTCCACATTGAATAATTTGTATACGTCAATTTGATCTTTACACCGTTATTCGCCATGTCGAAACTTTTCACCATGTCGAAACTTTTCGCCATGTCGAAACTTTAAAAATAGCAAAATTTTACTATTCACGAATTTTATTATTCACATAAATAGTGACTGTATATGTGAATAGTACCATATACCCAAATAATACTTGTATATTGGAATAGTAACAGTATGCCTCCCATATACTTAAATAATATTATTCATAAAATGACCAAATATGAATAGTGTTATTCAAATTACTATTTTACTATTCACTTATCTGCGACGGTTTTTCGAACGGATTGTGTCACCGAATTCACCGTAATTTTCTCGTCGTCATGGTATATTTATTTTTGAAAAATATATCCACGGATTCTACTGATAAAACAACCTTCGGATCTGATACCATTTGTTAGGCCCAATAATAAATTACGAGAAAAATGATAGCACTAGAATGAAAGACACGCAGATTTTTACGTGGAAACCCCAAATGAATTAGGGAAAAAACCACGGGATCAACTCCGAATAATTCTTCCACAATGAAAATAATAGTAGGTACACCAAGAGATTACAAAATAGTGGCACTCAAGTATTTCCCAAAACCTCACTATTTTTCTCTCTTACCCAGCTCTTAGGAAGCCTTTTCCTAAGGCTCTCTACACATATTACATTTTTATCTGTGTTTCTTCTCTCTTGCTCTCTTCTGCTCTACTCTTAAAATGAGCAAAACCTCCTTTATTTATAGGAGATTTAAACGTGTACGGCCGAATTATACACAGTAATTTTACTGCACATAATCTATATCTTGAGAAGGTCAGTTCAATAATCAAACTAAACTAATGGCTGGATATTTTATATTCCATCGTTCTTGTGAAATATTAACTGAATTAGGTGTGAATTGTTTTGGTGGGATGAATTTTGATATTTGACCTTATTAATTCATCATTATTGAAAGCATTTCGTTAAACTGACAAACAGTGAGAAAGTTGTATTCATTCAACGATGGAGAATGGTGTTTTGATTTTGTCACTACTAAGATGTTGTAAATATATGTAGAGAATACTTAATTTGAGTAAAGTTGGGCGATTTTGTTGGCGGAAATGCAGTTTGGTGAAGCTGAGGAATTAGCCAATAAAGATGGATGTGAGGTTAATCTACGATTGGATTAGTTTTTTTCACGTGCCGAGGTACACAATCGACCTGTTCTTAACCTACTTAAATGGATTGAGTTCGGACACTCATTTTTTATAAAGTCTGTCCCAAGCCTACCCCTTAGTTTATGGGCCGTGTTAATTAGGTTTTTATATAAATATTCAAGCCCGACCCTAATTTCAGCCTAATGAATAACATTTCTATTTATTAAACATTTATATATTATATATAATAATTATTTTGGATTTTATGTTCTGGTCTATTGAAAATTTATAATATCTCTTACTATATACTCCCTCCGTTCCTTTATATAAGTCATTTTAGGATTTTCATCAATACCAATAAAAAATTAATTACTCTACTAAAATGATTAATTTATCTTTTACTAAAATTCTTTTTCTTCTTAATTACCAACATATAATTCCATCAATTTATAATCTCTCATAATAAATGAAAGGGTAAATTAGAAAAAAAGGGTGAAAAATGCATTGATATTCTAAAGTGATAAATAAAAAGGAATTAAATAAAAAAGGTAAAAAAACTCACAAAAAGGAATGGAGGGAGCATTAAGTTATTTAAGTAAAAAATATAATTATATGTACCGTAGTATATAGACATACTTATATCTAAAATTTATGTTTTTATAATTATTTTAGGTTACCCAAAAAATTTAGAAGAAAAACTCTTTATAATTTTTAGGCCGGACTTCAGAATAACTTTTAAGGTTTGACTCGAGCTGAAGTTTTAAAGTATGAGTTTGAGTTGATCGAATCTAGTCCAACTCGACAAACATTAAAGGTGACGATGACTCTTGTGTTTTTTTTTTAATAAGATTGTTGTAAAGAGAATTGAAAGATAAATGAAGTAGGAGAATGAGAAAATAATAGGAAGAGCATGGGGTAAGAGTGAAGTTCTCAATTCATAAAAAAAAAAGTGTGAAGTTCTCAAATTCATTTTCAGCACCAATTAAATGTCACCAGTTTTTTAACTTATTTTCTGTTCGATTTAATTTAGTTTAGTATCATTTAATTTAATTTAATATGATTTAATTTAGTTTAGTATCATTCAGTTTCAGTATTCGATATTCAACATTCGGTAATCAGTATCTAGCATTCAGTATTAAATTTCAGTTTATATCTTATATTAATATTATTAATATTTATTAATAATATATAATAAAAAGTAATAAATATTAATAATAACATCATTTTAATTTCAGTTCATTTATTGATAAATTTAATTATTATTATTATTATTATTATTATTTGTAACAATTAATAAATTTTATTATAATATATAATATTATTTAAAGTATTATTTATTATTTTTAATATATATTAATATTTTAAAATGTTATTATTTATTTCATTAATTATTTTTTAATTTCAGTATTTTCAGTTTTGGTATTATTCAGTTTCAATATAATTCAGTTTAATTTAATATTATTCAGTTCAGTATATATATTTATCAGTTAAAAAGAAGAGAACCTTACTATTTTACACAATAAAAAAAATCATCAATAATTCAATATATTCAAATAAAGGTCTTAATTATAAATAATTTTTTAATTCTATTTAATATAAGTGTAATTGCTCAAATTTTTTTAAAAAATAACTTTGAATCAAAAACGTTAATTTGAAAGTTTTCTTCAAATGGATCACTATCATAAGATGATGAAGTCTAGTTGAGAGATACACGTGTGAAATAGAAATAGTGAACATACGAAGGGTGAAATTGAAATAATGAAATATTAACTTTTTGTGATGATCATATAATAGTATTTAACAAGAGTAAAAACAGGCGTTAATATTTAGGAGAAAATTATATGCAGTGATATGATGGGGCAAAGACCAACTTTTCCACACAAGAATCCATTCTCTCACCATTCATAATTTATTGAACTTATTAGATGAATCTTATAGTTTCTTAAATTTAATAATAATGAAATTTACAGTCCCTTCATTTTGATGTCTGGATTTATTTGAGTGAATTAATATTTGATTAAATTTTTATAAAATAAATTTAAATTTAATCTCTAAAAAAATCTAATATATTCAGATCTCTTTAAATTTATCTTTAATAGTCTCTTACTTCAAACTTTTAAAGATATCTTTTAACCTCTAAACTTATTAAAAATTCCTCTCATCCTCTAAAATTTATCTAAGTACCACCCAACCCCTATAATATAACTAAACCAATCATATTCTAGAGACTGTGAGACACTTACTCACATGTGATATAGTTGAAAAAGTGAACAAATAATACACTAAAACTTGGCATTTAGTGTAAATATTAATAAAATCCTAAAATAATTCCATTTAAGTGCCTATTTACTTGTTTTTTATTCAAATATATCCCTCCAAATTTTCAATTAAATCCCTACCATCATCTTTTCATTCAAACACACCATCTTCTGCCTTTCACCATTTTCATTCAAACACATCCCTTAAATTTGCAATTAAAAAGCTTGAGCACCCATAAATTGTTGGTCGTTGTTCTGTTCACTTAGAATAGTTTTATTTAAAAAATACCATCTTCTACAACCTTATAAAACTAAATTTTTGTAAAATGTCATCTTCAACATCCCATTTAACTATCTCTGCAAATCCAACAAAAAAATTTCTTAAATCCGCTTTTCCCACTGGAGAATTTGGTAAGCTAAGCAAATAGAAAACCATGTGGATCAAAAATTTGAATTTGATTGGTTCGATGAAATACCCAAAGAGGCAGATAGTCAAATCTTAAGTTTAAAAGCCCAGAAATGAATTGACACACTCAGGATTATAAATCTTAAGTCGGCGATGAAGTCTTGACATCAACGACACTTCCCTCACTGATGACCTTCTTCCGGCGATGCAAAATATCCACACTGCCCTTCAAAACCTAGGGTTAGACAAGCTGGCGGCGACAGGGAGGGGTGGGATGGTGCTCCAGCCCCACCCCGGCCACCGGAAAGTTAAAAAATCCCTTTAAATTTGAATCAAAGCCCCACCCATCGGCAAAAACAGCGTAAACCAAGAAATGTAAATGAACACGGAGGTAAAAGGAAGAAGGCGAGTTAAATGGTCTGCTGTGGGGCCAACGTTTGAAAGCAAAAAATCTACCTCTCTCTCATAATTTTTTTTGCTTTTATTATTTATAAAATAAAAAATGTTTTCTTTTCATCTCATTTCTATTACACATATGACATACCAACTTCCTTTATTTATGAAAAATTATGAAATTATTAATTTATTAATATATTTTTTATTTTCGTTGAATTGAATTACTCCCTCCATCTATAAAATATTATCCATTTAACCGAATCATCAAAATCAATAAAAAATTTATTACACAACTAAAATGACTAATTTATCCTTTACTAAATTTTCTTTCTTCTTAATTACTCACTTATAATTTTAACAATACATAATCTCTCTCATATTTAATACAAGGGCAAATTAGAGAAAAAAATTGTACAAAATGCATTGATAATCTAAATTGACAACTAAAAAGAGAACTAAGAAAATGGCTAAAGAGGCAATAATTTCTAGATGGAGGGAGTAATATTTTTTTAGAAAAGCAATCAATTACATTTAAATAAAGTAAAATAATACAAAAACAACATATATTGAGAAACCGAATATATCATCGGACGAGATAAACCATTTCATAAGAGGGAAGAAATCTTGACTATAAAAGGCAAAAAGATCACAAAGGGCAAAAAGGTCTTACCCGAAGGTAGACATCAACACTAAACACATAAAGGTACAACCAAATACCCCTGAGCTCGAATCTACCGAACCAGAAACTGATAACCCAAGGAAGAACTCTACAAATAACATCACAAAGTTTCCAAAAACCCTTCTCACCATCAGGATCTGAAGAGATCTTGAATAAAAAAATGTAGATCTAAGGATCTACACCGCACTGACATTTGCCAAAAGGCTTTGTGTGAGTAAACCGCTTCCGCTCCGTGCGTTAAGGCTGAAAGAAGGTAGATCGGAGAGATTGTGAGCACCTGACGAAGAACTTCAACCGAGGAACCAGAAACGAAGCCGATGATCCAAAATTGGAACGTTTGATCGAGAAACCCAACAAAAAATAGAGAAAGTGAACAAAATAAAGTGGTAGAAGGAGAAGGAAGAAGAGAGTAGAAAGAATTATCTTCCTTCTCTACCTCCAAATTAAAAATCAGAAGAGAGATGTTTCAGAGAGAAGAGAGAGCTTTCTACTTATAGTTATTTTTTTAACTCATAAAGTTAGCTCAGTTACCAAATTGAATTGATATTATATTGACAAGTCATTTAGCTACTAGCTATTTTTAATACTTTATTATATGTACTCTATATTTATAAAATTAAATTGTAAAAATTACATTTTCTAGTTATCAGGCTAATTTTATTTTTTGACCGAAATTTATGATCGTCAGTCACCAATGGACAGCCCCACCCTAGTTGGTGGTCTGGCATCGCCACTGGACAAGCATGTTAGCCTCACTAGACCTCACTCTGTTGCCATTCTTGGGACTTCTTATCCTCCACCCGCCGGCGCTTTCCGCGACATCTTGTCGGCTGCATTACTCCGATTTTGAATTTCCTTTCGAAAATCGGATCTCCTTTTTTTATTAACACCTAATGCTAATACTTCAACAAATTAAAATGAGATTCCAAGCTCTAATCATCAACTAGGGCTCCAAAATTGAAATTTGGAAATATGAAATTGAAAGCTTGAAGCTTCAAGTGAGTAAATGAAAGAAAACTGGAAAGGAGGGGAATTACGAACAGTAAAGAAAAAAAGATGGGGACAAAGAAAAGAAATAAAAGAAATAAAATAAAAAATTCTATTCTTTATTCAACTTTGTAAATTAAAAACACAACTCACTCTCTCCTTTTTTTTCTCTCATGCCAAATTTCAAGGGGTCATGCAACGCACTTTGACAAGTTTCAAGGGGGTGAGAGAAACTTCCGAGAAGTTTAGGGGGCGAGAGGTACATTAGAAAGTTCAGAGGGGCGAGGGCTATTAGGGACAAATTCAGGGGGATCTAAATGCATTAGGCCCTAAATCCGTATTAAGGGGCTATGAGGTTCATTTTGAACAAGTCTAAGGGGCTATAAGGTCCACTTTAATAACTTCAGGGGGTTATGTGGAACTTATATAAGTTCAAGGGGCTGAGGAGTTTTTAGGAACAACTATAGAGGGTCTAGATATATTAGGCCAAAAGAAAACAAAATAAAAGTCCTTTCATACAATTGTTTCCATGTTAAGTACCTCTTCCATATCAAGACAACACATCTCAACAATATTTATTTTCTTGATCAAATACATCACCAACTATCTCTGTTTGTGCCTACTCTCTCTGAACTTTGTAAAGATTTTAGTAGCAGGTTTTTTTACAGGGAGCTAGGTATTTTGAAGTTCTATGCTTTTAATACATAACATATGTCCTAATTTCTACTTAGTGAGGCAGATGTCATCGATTGGGAGCATAATATTCTGACTAGTAAAATTTCCTATTATCATATCCTCTTAACTTCAAAAAATACATCATTTTTTCTCCCAAAAGCTACGAGTCATTTCTGTTTGATTTGATTTTTCAAAATCACGTGTTATTTAATTCTTCTTCCTTTTTTGTTTTATCCTCTTAAACTGAACTAAACTTATTTTTCAGATTATAAATATTAAAGATGAGTCTTCTTTTAATTCTATCACTTATTTCATTTCTTTAGTCTCTCTCTACAATAAATCCTTTCACTTTTTCTCTCTTCAATTTATTGTGATGAATTCTATTTGTGTTTCACAACCTATCTTCCATGATCAAATTGATTTCAAGAATACTCATAAATTGTTGACTCGGTATTTTATAGATACCGAAAGGAAGCTCCATACGATGTCACGTCGTCAATCGGCCTCGCAACTAGATCACCATCCAGCTAGCCAAGTGAAGTGTCAGGATCACACCGGCCTAAGTAGGAGATAGAATCCAGTCACAATTTCCCTTCCTAAATAGATAAATAGGAATAATATCCTTTCCTAAACGGATAAATGAGAAGAAACCTCTTATAGAGGAAATCACGCCTAATTAGGATCCTTACCTGATAAGGACTCCTCATCTCCAATAGAGGAAATACACTCCTGACATAATAAGGGCACAATTCACTATAAATATGGGGTCACCCCCATACTCAAGTATCGCATTCTAACTCGCAAACTCTCTCTTTACTTTGCCTCCTCTCTATCACCATCACTTACTTAAGCATCGGTGACGCTATGCCGGTCACACGATTAGTCACTTTGATGCCCTTTCTGTCTTATAGTCACTATCTCTAATGAAGGCAGATCCTCTCTCTCAGTGAAGGTTAGTCTGAGAAACCCTTTCTTTGACTGATCTTTCAGTGGTGCACTAAGCGTGGACAAATTTACTTGCTTCGGCGAGAATTTTGTCTTCCGACGAACACAACTCCAACCAGATGGACGAAATCCAGAATCATGATCAAGCGGCCAACAACAATGCCGATGACCCAGGGACAACAATTAACTCCCAATCAATTACAGTGGTATCCCTCTCTGCCATCGTTCCAGCCATAGACTCTATAGTAACGCCGCTAGCTTATTCCACAATGGGGATGACGTTCTTTGAGAGTTTTGCTCAATGATATCCAGTTTCTCCCGAAGACCAGAACCAGTTGCGTAGAAACCTATTTAGGATGATGAAAGAAGGAATGGCTGGACACACAACAAGTGGACCACTCCACCATACAAATACCCTTATCCATCCTATCACCCACCCGGTCGGACCTCACAACGTCCACCTAAGCAGGTCATTCAATAACAACCAGGGCAAGCCATACAACACTCACCCCGAAAGGACCACTCTACGCCCAGCAATACGGGTCTCTCAACACCCACTCGGTAGGGCCGCACAATGCCCACTCAAGCCATAATGTTGCAGGAGTCAGTACTCAAAACAGCACCAGCCTGGACTCTTCCTTCATGAATAAAATCACGAAAGTCCCATCATGGAGGGATCTAATCAGGATGTCAAAAGCCCAGCAAGTAGAATAGGCCACTCTGAATGAGCCTATCTACGACACGAACCACCCGCGCAGACCTACTCCTTCAGGCTGCGTTCACCCAAGTGATACGTATCAAGGACCTATTCACTCCACTCGTCTCCCCCCTCCATCACCTCTTGGGTCAGTCAAAACCTAAGAAGTTTAGATATTGGGATGATCCTAAGTTTCAGAAGATATTCAAAGAAGGGCTCAACAGCTATGCAGTTTCTTTGTAAGAGCCTCTACTAGAAATGTCCGACTCCCCATTCAATGCAGAGATCCTCACAGAACAACTCAACCCTCGCATCAAGCTACCATTTATTGACAACTATAGTGGAGACACAAACCCCCAGATCCATGTCTGAACTTACAAAAACAAGATGGACCCAGCATATGCGTCAGAAGCACACGCATGTAGGAACTTTATAAATACATTAATTGGTCCAATAGCCTATTAGTTTGACTCATTGCCAGTCGAGTCCATAGATTCATGGGATGACTTGAGATAGAAGGTTTGCACGCAATTCATCGGCTCCATTCCAACAGGGACCAACACTTATACCCTCAATGAGATTACTCAGAGACTGAATGAGTCACTCCGCTCTTACATTGAGTGATTCAATAAAGCATGCCTGCAAATCCAAGAGCTTGATTATAGCACCACCAGGGAAGCTATGATTAGAGGCATAAGTAATGAGAGACTCAGCGCAGAGCTCATCCAAAGGCAACCCAAGAATCTGGATCAAATGATCACTATTGCGAAGAGCCTGATCGAAGTAGATGAAGTCGATAGGCCATATAAAGCATTTGAAAGAACCCCGCCGAAGACTGGAAGATTAAGAAGAAAAGGGGGAGAAATTGCGAGCGATCCTCCACCCAAAGTAGATATAGGCCAGAGTTAAATGTTCCTTTATGCGATATCTTACTGGCTATGTAGAAGATTGATGACAAGAGATCCTTAAAATACCTAAGGGTAACACCCGAGCAGTTCGTGGGAAAGGAAACAAACAAGTATTGCGAGTTCCATAAGTCTAGAGGCCATGACATCGATGAATGTCGCATCCTAGCAGATGAGATCCATGCCCTAATCAAGTAAGGGAAGCTCTCATAATTTATAAAAGGGATCACTAAAGAAAGTAGTTCCAATCCGAAGAAAGATAGCGAAGACGAGTCCTTACAGAAATCAAAAGGACTTGTGATGGTGATCACACGTGGACCAGACTTTGAATGATCCCCCTCAAAAGGGAAGAGCTCTGAGTGTAAAGGATCAAACACCGAAGATAACTTAGAACTCAGCATGCCTTTTCGAAAGCAGATCTTAGTGAAGAGCCCGCATGCTGACCCCTTCGTGCTAGAAGCCTTAGTGGAAGGATACACTATTAGACGGATCATTATTGATACAGGCAGCTCCATCAATCTAATCAAAAAGTGTTGGTCCCTATAAGGGTCTATATAAGGTCAGAAGGGGGTGAATGACACTTTTTGTGGAATTTACGGACTTTAAAAGTCTTGTGTAGCGAGTTTGATATGTTTCGGATGTAATGGATCTAGATGATGCAATTATAAAATGATATGTAGTAAAGTTAAAGGTTTAAGAGAATCAAACACAATGATTTTATCCTAGTTCGACCACGGCTACTCTAGTCCCTAAAGTTTTCTTCCTCTGAGCTTTGTCCGCTAGTGTAATTCCTTTTCAACTGACAGGAATCAAGCCTTATAATTGTCTCCGGAGATTTATTCTCCTCCGGATGTAGGATATACCACTAGAAGTACCAACTCCTAGCTGAGTCCTTTTTCTTTAGTAGGATATACCACTTAGATTCTACCCAAACCTAAGCTAAGTCCTACAGGGAGATTCCACTTAAAGCACCAACTTTAAGCTAGATCCAAATCTCAACACTAATCCAAGTATGAGATCTTGCAACTGATTTTTCAAAGGATTGGTTTTTGAATTCTTCAAGTTTATAAGTCACTTGAGAATTCTTATAAAACAAATTTGGAATCTTTCCACTTCTTGGAGGAATTTTTGTTCACTAATTGAATTAGCTTGAGTTCACTTTGTAATAGCTTCTTATGAAATCAACCAGCACCTTCTCAACTTATGAAGCTTCCCTTTTTTAGGCTTTGATCAGTAATGTAGCCGTTGTGAACCATTGTGATTGTTCTTCAATCTTCACCATTGATTAGGTATGATATAGCGCATCTAGAGCCATTGATCAATCTGGTAGACTAAATAAATGTCCCATTTGAATTTTTGGGATTGAGGCTGAAAAGTTGTCAGTGATTGTTTTGTTTGTATTTTTATGAATCACTAACTTTTATACCATTTGCTTTTTGTGTGAGCTCTACGCGCCATTCCCGTTGGTCTATGTTAAAAAGGTTGTTACCTATTTCTCTTTCCTGTGTCAGATCTTTTGTCCTTTTCTGAAATTCGTGCTAGCTGTCTCTTTTTCAATCTTCAAGGAAAAAGGTACTTTGACTTCAGACCAAATATGGAGGGAAATGTGATTTTAAATAATTTCCCATTGTCTTGATAATTGAGTCATCCGGATGTCTTCATAACTTAATTTATCTGGATTCTCTTCAATCAGTCTTCATATTCTGAATGCTATTTTGAGAGGTTAAAAGTTTATTTCCTTTCCAAAGTTTAACCAGATGCTTTCCTTGTGGACTTAGGTGTTTGAAAATCATGAGTACTTGTGACTTTGACTTCCTCTTCGACTTAGAAGATATGTCTTTGCTTTCTTCTTGGACATAGGAGATTTTTCTTTTCTTCAAATCTGATCCGAATATTTCTTTGGATTGGTTTTTCAGGATCATTATTTTCCGACAATCTCCCCCATTCGACAGAAACAAAAACCTAAGTACCATTAAGCACAAGCAAAAAGGGTAATATGATCTAAGTATGATTCTTGATACTTAGTCATTTACAAAGTTACTCCCCCATAATTCTAGCATCCTAACTCCCTTAACAATTTTGAATTCTAGCTTCTAAGTTTTTGAAGTACAATTGATAGTTGTACTTAGAATCAATTTTTTTAAGTATTTTTCACTATATATACTTATGCTGCTAACAATAGTTAACATCAATGAAATTCTGGATTAAAATTACAGAGTATATATAAGTGAAAATATTATAGAGATAGCTATTACAAATTTTTACAAGTATAAAAACAATTATTCTATAAACTACTGCCTTCCGGATGATTCACCTTTCCTGCTTTTGCTCGCCTCCCCCAGTTCTGGATCCTTCTCCCCCTTTTCATTTGCATCATCAGCTTGGGGGTCTATTACCATATAAGTCCTCTTATTCCAATTTTTATGCCAAGCTTCAGAATAATCAGAATAATCTACATTCCCTTCATAGCATTTTTCAAGAATGGTGTCAATAGTGACAGGGAGTAGACACAAAGGTTTGACAAGCTTCTAGAGTTGAGAATAGGACTTGGCTAGATCAGGATGCTTTTTGAGCAAATGATCTCGGTCTTCTCATTCAAAGAATAGGAAAAGGGCCTTGAGAAGTTGCATTTATAGCCAAAAAATCTAGTGTCCCTAATATGATGGACAAGATCCCGAATGATCGACAAGAGAAGGCTTTTCGGAATAGAAGGAGAGGATCTGGATGAGGAGAAAGGAGTTAAGGATAAGTTAGCCATACAAGTTTGGAGTTTCTCCATCTCCTGGGCAATATCTCTTCAGTAATTGTGAAGACTTTCATTGAGAGCCTTGAGCTCTTTATTGACATACTCTTTGGTAGAGATGATGAGCTTGACTGTTCCGGATAGATGACATTGAAAATCATCACTCACATCACTCATGTATTTCTCCAGGAGCTTTGGTAGAGCTTCATCCAAAAAATTGCAAAGCATCTCCTGGGCTACCTGGTGCTCTTCATTTAGCATTGTGAGTCCGGATGTGATTTCCTTGGATGATTTGGTGATGGCAGTAGGAATGAATTTTTCCAACCTTTCAAACTTGCGATCTATGTACTCATTGAGCTCTGTTTTTAGGTATGTGGAGGATGAGGTGATTTGATCCATAATGGTAGCATAGTTATTATCAGCTCTGGTGATAGCTTGAGTTGCAGAGTGATTGGCTCATGCAATATTGGTACTTAGCTGATTCAACACCGGAGTGATCTTGGAAAGTGAAGTTTCTGCTACTAGCTCTACTGAGGGGAATAAATCCACTTTATGTTCAATTCTCTTAACTGACCCCTTGATTTCTCCCAATTTTGCCTTAAGATCCCGAGTCATGGATTTTTCAGTTATGAGACTCTCCACGGATTTAAGTTGTGCATAGATACCCCTGAGCATTCACCTGATATGATCTTCTATATGCCCTTCAACAGTGGCTTGGTCTAATAAACTCAGGGCCATGCAGATTTTCTTAGCTCTGGTGGGCTTAGGATTTATGGTTGGATTTTTTAACAATCTATCTAGAGTGGATTCTTCTCCAGATCCAGAGCTACTTCCAGTTTCTTCTTCTGATCTGGAGGGTTCTTCTTCCTCATCACTTTCTTCAACCATCTTCTTTTCTTCTTTCTCTTCCTCCAAACTTTCCTTCGGAGTGGCCTCACCCATTGAGTCCACTTTAGTAGTGTGATTAGTGGGTCCTAGACAAACTCCCTCCTCCGAAGCATTTTGCTTCGGGATAGACACATCTTCCTTAGATGTAGTTTGAATGTTTACATCTAAGTTATCCTGAATTGCAGTTACATTACCACCTATAGTAGTAGCAGTAATATTTGAGTTAGAGATAGGGATTACCTCTGTGTTCTATAGTTGTAAGTGCTCTGATTGAGTCTTCTCTACTTTATCTTTCCATTATCAGCTTTCGGAGGATTGGAATTGTCCTCAATCCCCCTTACAAGTGCCTTGATAGGACTTATGGCTTTTACTTTCTCAGCTTCCTTTTGAATGTTGGCACTATCTTCAACATTCACTTCAGATTCCTTTACAGGACTTTCTACCTCAATTACTACTTCTGTTGGATTCAATAGATTATCTGAAAGAGGTTCTATTCTTGCTTTGAATATATATAGGTCTTCCTCCGGATATTCACTCTCCTTGAGAAGTGCAAGGTCTTTTGAAGAAATGACAATTGATTGAGTTGTAGGTGTAGTTCTAAAAGATCCTCCGGGACCCTCCTTGGTTAGCAGGTTCACTTTCATGTTATCCTGACCAGCCTCCATCATCTTAGTAAATTGCAGATCCTTCTGATGAATATTATCCGGGTTGTCAGGTTTGGCATTTATGGCAATTTGCCTTCCCTTTGATTTCTGAGCCATTTCTTCTAGTGTGGATGGTTTGGGGATATGCTCTTGAATGGTGATCCCTAGAGCATGCTTTCTTGGGGTTAATTTGTCTCTTTTTGCTTTAAGGGCCTCACTGAAGGTGGGTACTTTCCGGATGAACCGCTTTTTCTGGAAAGGTTTTTCATCCCTAGTTTCTTCACTATCAGACTCATCATTTCCTTTTAAGACATCTTCAATCCCGATCTTAGCACTCTTCAACCATCCCTTTTGGATTGCAATAGTAGCTACAACATTTGTTTCAGTAGCTTCTAGTTCATAAACTGGCTTCTTTGCTATAGCTTTTATCAACCTACCTCTCCTCTTAGGCTTCTTTGGAGTAGTTTTCATTAACTGTGTGGGGGAAAGTTTATCATCATCTACTTCCTCAACCTACTCCATTATAGGCTTCAATTTTCTTTGGCCTCTGGGCTTGGTGGTTCTAGCCATTTTAGCTTTTAGAGCCAGTTCCACGGAACTGCCGGCCTTCCCGATCTTGATCTTCTCAGCCCTTTCCTTTCTCTGTTTCTTGGCTTTTTCTTCATCCTAGACCTCCTCAAAGGACAGCTTCCTAAAATTCTTCTCAAGAATTTCTTTTCCTTAGATGGATGGGGCTCCAGACAAATCAATTCCATTTTCATTAAGAATTTTGGAGATAAGTGTGTCATAGGTGTTTTTATATTGCTTCATAAAGTGGATGATAAGGAATGGCATGTTTACGACCCTGCTCTCCACCCAATGCTGTAAGATGCATTGTTGAAAGGAGGATGTGGTGGTGAGAGAGCCCTTTCGGATTACGATGACTTTGGCCAAGACAAATTGCAGCAGTTTGGGAGTTTTAGGCCAATAGGTTGAAAATTTATCTCCAAAGTACCAGATTGGGAGCCACATCTTTGGGTTGTACTTGACCTTAAGCTCATCCCCACCATTCCTTAAAGAACCCCATCATTCTTCATCTCGAAGTGGGTCACAAAGAATTTCGGTGTGATGGTTATCACCTTCCCCTGCACCTTGGTCCGGAGGGCATCATAATAAGAATGGATCATTAGGTTGTCGAAAAATTCCCAGACAAGATCTGGATATGTTGGGTCGTTCATCATGAGGAAGACCTCAAGATGTTGGTCTTTTAGGAGTTGTGAGTTGGGTTCAGTGTTGAATAGGAAGTTATCACCCAAGTAGTCTAAGGGAACTACTGTATCATGGGATTTACGCTTGAGAGGAATAAAATTCCCATACTGGAGATCAACTTCTTTAAAGGTGTTTCTAGGAGGAGTAGGAGGAGTGGTTTGGTCTTGGGTGTTTGCCTTTTGAGATTGTATGAAAGGATTTGAGATTCTAGGGTTTCTGGAGAAAAAATTGCAGAGTAACAGTAGAGTAGTTGCTCGCATGAAGATAAAGGAGGATTTTGGCTGCTTTTTATAGAGCTTTCAAGGTGAGAGTAGAATGATAATCCGGATACAATTAAAGTTAACTGGATCGATGATGTGGTAGTTAAATTTTAGGAGAGAGGTGAATGGCATTTAAACCAGAGAAATGGAAAGGTTTATTTTCATAATAGTTATGCTAATTTACCGCGCGTGAACTACTCAATAAATGTTTGAAATTTAAAACATGTACAGTTACCTTTCTGCGCTTTTACTCCCATGTGTCACTTTTTGTCTGCTGAGCTGGCAATATTCTCTCCAGATACATCATTAAATCTTCTTCTTTTGATTTCCTTGAGTTGCAGAGGATCTTAATAACTTTGGATTGTCTTCTGGATTCTTCTTCAAATTGGATTTGACATTCCAATTGCTTCTCTTAACTTATTGTATTGATCTTTACTTAATGGCTTAGGAAAGATGTCTGCCATTTGCTCATTTGTTGGAGTATACTCCAAGGTGAAATCCTTCTTCATTACATGATCAAGATGAAATAGTGCATGATATTGAATTGCTTCATTCTGCTATATAGCACCGGATTCTTTGACACATCAATTACACTTTTTTTTGTCACACATAACATCTACACATCCTTCTTATACACCATAGTCTTCCAATTATTGCTTGTTCAAAAAATTTGAGCAACACAAAAAATAGCAACACAACTTCCTGCTACCATGTATTCAGCTTCTGTGGTTGATAAGGCTACTGAAGTTTACTTTTTGCTATACCATGATACTAAGCAATCTCTAAGAAAATGATAGCCTCCGGATGTACTTTTTCTCTCAAGTGTGTCTCTTCCATAATCTGCATCAGTGTATCTTATAAAGTAAAATTGCCATTGCTTAGATACCATAGTCCAAGTTCAGTTGTTCCCAGCAAGTACCTGAGCACCCTTTTTATAGCCTTGAGATAAAATTTTTTGGATTTGCTTGATATCTTGTATAGTAGCAAACTGTATAGTGTATATCAGGTCTACTAGCTGTCAAGTATAGCAGTTATCCAATCATCCCTTTGTAAAGCTTCTGATCTACATCTTCACCTTCACAATCCTTTGAAAGGACTATGTCTCATCCTATAGGAGTGGACATAGGCTTTCTTTTGTCCATTTCAAACTTCTTCAGAATCTCCTTAGTGTATTTAGATTGGTTGATGAAAATTCCATCCGAACTCTGTTTGATTTGTAAGCCAAAGAAGAAATTGAGTTCTCCTATCATTGACATCTCAAATTCCTTCTGCATTTGAGTGTTGAATTCTTCGTATGTCTTTTCATCTGTTGCTCCAAAGATGATGTCATCTGCATAAATCTGAACAAGAATAACATCAGTCTTCTTCTTTTTGATGGAAAGTGTTGTATCTGCCTTGCCCCGGATGTATCCCTTGGATATGAGAAATGAAGTGAGTCTCTCATACCATTCTCTTGGTGCTTGATTCAATCCATTAAGGGCATTCTTTATCTTGTACACATGGTCCGGATGCTTTAAGTCTTCAAATCCAGGTGGTTGCTTGATATAGACTTCTTCCCGAATTACTCCATTTAGGAATGCACTTTTGACATCCATTTGGAACAATATGGATCCCATGAATGATGTAAAAGTACATAGAATCTAGATTGCCTCTAATTTTGCTACTGGAGAAAAGGTTTCTTTATAGTCAATGCCTTCTTGTTAGTTGTAGCCTTGGGCAACCAATCTTTCCTTATATCTCACTACAACTCCGGATTCATCTAACTTATTTTGGAATACCCATTTAGTGCCAATGATTGACTTTCCCTCAAGTGGTGGTACTAGATCCCAGACATCATTTCTGGTGAACTGATCTAGTTCTTCTTACATTGCCATCATCCAGCTTTCATCCCCTTCTGCATCTTGAAACTTCTTTGGCTCAGTGAGAGAGACAAAAATAACATGGCTCATCATATTATTGAGTTATCCTCTGGGTCTGACTGGATTTTGAATATTTTCCAAGATGGCTTTAATTGGATGATCCCTGTGAGTTCAGACCTTTCTTTGAAGATCTGCATGCTGTACTGGAGTTTGTTCCTCTACTTAAACTTCCTCTTCTTGATCATCAATGAAGTTTATCTCATGATGATTGAGATTTCCTCGTGGTGCTTCTAAGTTAAAGTTGATTCCTTCATCTTCTTCTTTGCACTTCTTAATTTGAAAAGAATTTAGAATCTACACTTCTTCTTTTTCTTCAGCATTCTCAGCTTCCAGAGTTAAGTCTTCCGGATTGGAACTTCTTTTCCCAGCATGGTTAGTCTCATCAAAATCTACATGTATAGAATCTACCATAGCTTAGGTTCACTTGTTATAGACTTTGCATGATTTGCTATGTGTTGAGTAGCCAAGGAAAATTGCTTCATCAGATTTTGGATCAAATTTTCCTAGTTGCTCTCTATCATTTAGGATGTAGCATTTACACCCAAAGGCTTTGAAGTACCCGATCTTAGTTTGCCTTCCCTTCCAGATTTTATAGGGAGTCTTGTCTATAGTCTTTAATGAGAGCCCTATTTAAGATATAATGTGTTGTGTTTACAGCCTCACCCCATAAGTATTTAGGCAATCTATTCTCATTTAGCATTGTTCAAGCCATTTTAACTATTGTTCTATTTTTCCTTTCAACAACCCCATTCTATTGGGGTGTATGAGCGGAAACGTTGTGCTCAATGCCTTTAGATTCATAGAATTTAGCAAAATGCTTATTTTGAATTCTCCTCCATTATCACTACGGATGGGTGCAATGCTTATGCCCTATTCTACTTCTATCCGGATGAATATCTTTGAGAAATAGTCAAAGGCTTCATCCTTTCTTGCTAGCAAAGCAACCCATGTATAGCGAGAATAGTCATCTACTATAACCATAGTGTATTCTCTTCTAACTAAACTCATTGGTTTAATTGGACCAAAGAGATCAATGTGCAAGAGTTCTAGAACTCTCTTAGAGGGTATATAGGAGATGGAAGGGAAACTTTTTCTATGTTGTTTACCTAATTGACATGCAGTGCATATGTGATCCTCATCAAAAGCTACCTTAGGCAAACCCACAACCAATTCCTTTTTGGCCAATATGGACAAGAGGTTCATGGTGTCAAAGCCATGATTCTTCTTTCTTAGACACCAAGCATATATTCTTTTTCTCATTTTTAATGTTAACAGAATAGACATTGTTTACTCTAGGTCTGTAAAGAAAGAGTTGATTTGATTTACTATCAGTGATTGAGTAGCCTCCGAGGTCAAAGGTGACTATCCTCCCTTTGTCATAGAGTTGTGCAACACTTAGCAGGTTGAACTTCAGTCCATTAACTAGTGAGACATCTTTTATTTTTAATTTAGATCCAATGGTTCCATGCCCAATGATCTATCCCTTTTGATTATCTCTAAAGCTTACTTTTCCACCTTTCTTTCGGATTAAAGTGATGAAGGCTTTCTCATTACCACTTATGTGCCTTGAGCATCCACTATCAATCTACCATGTTTGTTGATCTTCTGTGGATCTAAGGCATAATTGCAAAACAGATCAAGTGGGTTTGGGTACCCAATCAGATTTGGGTCCTCTCGGGCTATCAACCATTTCAGGCCAAGGATAAATATCATAATAACCATTTTTAAATCTACACATTTTAGTTATATGGTTATTTGCTCCATAAAACCTGTACCCAATGACTTGCTTGTTCTGCTTAAGTTTCTCCTTAATCTTTTAGAGATCCTTCTTCCCATAATCTCTGCAACATCCTACTTTGGCAAGATCTGGACTAGCTTGTTTGGTTTGAATCCTATAGTTGGCTAGAGGGGCAACTTCTGCTTTGTAGTTTTTCTTTTGGTTAGTGCATTGATAATCATAGTTCACTTTAGCTTTTCATTTTTGGGCGACTGTATATCTTTGTGTTTGATCCTTTTATCTAGGTGGAGCATTGTGTTTTTGAGCTTGAGGCTACCTCTAGATTTTCTTTTGTCTTGTGCGTTCTAGATTCCTTCTAGACGTAAGATCCGGCTTCCTCCTTTGATTGAGGATTATGGTTTCCTTCCAAATGCCTCCTTTATCAGAGCTAGTTCCCTGTCTATCCCGGTTACATTTGCACTCAATATTTTCACTTGATTCCATAGGAAATTTTCTTCAACAACATTAATGTGCTTTGTGAGTCTTATTTGATTTAGATCTTGTGCCAATGCCTCAGCATCTTTTGCTAGTTCCATCACTATTCTTTGAAGGGATTTGATAGCCTTTGTGTTCTTTCTTACATTGTCGATCACAATCCCTAAAGCTCTAGCAAGATCAAGGTTAGATACAAAATTTGAGTGAGAGTTTACCTCAATACTTGCTATTTCAAATTCTAACTCTTCAATTTGTTCAATGACTTGCTTTGAAGGATTTCTTCCGGATTGCTCTACTTTCGGATTAGATAGTGCCAAAAATGCATAATTTGCAGTCTCTTCTTCTTCTTCTGTTGAAGATGAGCTACTGCTTTCTTTACTATTTCTCCATGTAGCCACCATTGCCTTCTCTTATATCTATTATCCCTTTTAAGTTTAGGACATTTGGTTCTGAAATGGCCTTTCTCTCCATATTTAAAGCAGGCTGATTCTTTTTCCAGATCTTTCTTATCTTTCGGAGCTTTTCTTGGCTTATCTCTTTCGGATGAGCCTTCCTTTATTCTTCTGGAATCATACTTTCTAGAGTTCATTCTTTCTTTCCTTCTCAAGAATCTACCAAACTACTTGGCTAGCATAGCCATTTCTTCTTTGTTGTAGTGAGGTTCCTTTAACTACTTTTCTACTCCGGAAGACACTGATTCGGATGAGTCTGTCTTGAGTGCAATGGCTTTCTTCTTTTCTTCTGGCTTCTTCTCTTATTGATTGTGTCTTTCCAAGGATAGTTCTTGAGTCAAGAGATTACCAATGAGTTCATCATAACTGTTAAAATCTAAGTCATGAGCTTCCTCAAAGGCAGTCTTTTTGTTATCCCACTCCTTGGTGAGACTCCGGAGAACTTTCTTCACAATGTCTACTTTAGAGATTTCCTTTCCAAGCCTCTTCATTTCATTGACCAGATTGGTGTATCTAGTATTCATGCTACTGATGGATTCTTTTGGCTCCATCTTGAAGGTTTCAAGCTTTTACTGAAGAAGTTCTATTTTTGCTTCCTTGACTTTGTTGGTACCTTCATAAGTCACTTCAAGTTTCTGCCAAATCTCTTATATAGTTTCACATCCAGAAATTCTGTTGAATTCAGCTGCACTAAGAGCGTAATGAAGCATGTTAATAGCATTTACATTTTCAAGTAGCTTTTTATAATCATTTTCATCCCATAAATTTGAGGGCTTAGTTAAACCCTCTACTTCATAAGTAGGAATATATGGGCCATCTTTAATGGCCATCCATGCCAACATGCTTTGAGCCTAAATGAAATTCTTCATTTGGTTTTTCCAGAATCTATAGTGTTCACCGGTGAAGAGTGGAGGATGAGTAATGGACATACCTTCTGGAAGGAGTTATGAGTTGCTAAAACTCATTTTGATTCTTGGATTAAATATGGACCTTTAGCTCGAGATTGTTAGATCTTTATTTTTTAACACTTACTCTAATACTACTTGTTGGTCCCTGTGAGGTTTTATATAAGGTTAGAGGCGGTGAATGACCCTTGTTTCAGAATTTACAGACTTTAAAAGTCTAGCGTAGCGTGTTTGATATGTTCCGGATGTAATGGATCCGGATGATACAATTATAAAATGATATGCAATAAAGTAAAAGGTTTAAGAGAATCAAACACAATGACTTTATTCTGGTTTGGCCGCACCTATTCCAGTCCCCAGAGTTTCCTTCCTCTGAGCTTTGTCCACTAGTGTAATTCCTTTTCAACTAGTAGGAATCAAACCTTACAATTGTCTCTGGAGATTTATTCTCCTTCGGATGGAGGATATACCACTAGAAGCACCAACTCCTAGCTGAGTCCTTTTTCTTTAGAAGGATATACCACTTAGATTCTACCCAAACCTCAGCTGAGTCCTACAGGGAGATTCCACTTAAAGCACCAACTCTAAGCTAGATCCCAATCTCAACACTCACCCAAGTATGAGATCTCGCAACTGATTTTTCAAAGGATTGGTTTTTGAATTCTTCAAGTTTATAACTCACTTGAGAATCCTTACAAAAACAAATTTGGAATCTTTCTACTTCTTGGAGGGATTTTTGTTCACTAATTGATTTAGCTTGAGTTCTTTTTATAATAGCTTCTTATAAAATCAACCAGCACCTTTTCAACTTGTGAATCTTCCCTTTTATAAGCTTCGATCATTAATGTAGCAGTTGTGAACCGTTGAAGTTGATCTGGAATCTTAATCATTGATTAGGTATGATGTGGCGCATCCGGAGCCATTGATCAATCTGTTAGACTAAATAAATGTCCCATTTGAATTTTTGGGATTGAGGTTGAAAAGTTGTCAATGATTGTTTTGTTTGTATTTTAGTGAATCACCAACTTTTATGTCATTTGCTTTTTGTGTGAGCTCTACACACCATTCCCATTGGTCTATGTCAAAAAGGTTGTTACCTTTTTCTCTTTCCTATGTCAGATCTTTTGTCCGTTTCAGAAATTCGTGCTAGATGTCTCTTTTTCAATCTTCAAGGCAATAGGTACTTTGACCTCAAAACAAATGTGGAGGGAATTGTGATTGTAAATAATTTCCCTATGTCTTGATAATTGAGTCATCTGGATGTCTTCATAACTTAATTTATTCGGATTCTCTTTAATCAGTCTTCATATTACGGATGCTATTTTGAGAGGTTAAAAGTTTGTTTCCTTTCCAAACTTTAACCATATGCTTTCCTTGTGGACTTAGGTGTTTGAAAATCCTGAGTTCTTGTGATTTTGACTTCCTCTTTGACTTAGAAGATTATTTCTTTACTTTCTTCTTGGACTTAGGAGATTTTTATTTTCTTCAAACCTGATCCGGATATTTCTTTGGATTGATTATTTTGGATCATTGCTTTCCAAAAGAAACAAGGTAATAGACAAGCTAGAAGTTCATCATTACCAAATGCTACAGGCCCACTCACCACTCATGGGCCTTAGCGGCCATTCGGTCCATACACTCGGTCAAACCACCCTACAGGTTGAGCTTGATGACCGTACAACCAAATGGAGAGCAAAGCTAGACTTCATAATCGCTGATGTACTAATCGGCTATAACATCATCTTGGGAAGACCTTTCTTGGCTGAGTCAGACACGCTAATCTCAATCAAGAACCTGGTTATGCAGATTCCTACCATGAGGGGAGTCACAGTAGTCGCAGGCAATCCTTTAGTTGCCCAGGAAACTTAATTAGCATCATTGAAGATGGATGAAGCAGTCATGGAGCTAGAAGAGACAAAGAGCACTAAGCCAGTCGGTCTCACAGAAACACTGACTGTGGGGCCTAACCGAAAGGTACGCATAGCCACTAGCCTCCTGGAGCTAGTAAAAGTGGACATAAGTTGAGTGTTGATAGAAGAACAACACACTTTCTCCTGGATGAACGAAGACCTGATTGGGGTACCACTTGAGATAATTCAACACAGCTCGAACCTCGACCCGGAGGCATCTCTTGTGAAGCAAAAAAGGCACAATCATGCACCAGACAGACAAAAAGCAATTAAAGCTGAGATCCTGAAGCTCCTGAAAGCCAATCACATCCGAGTGGTGAGCTACCCCAAGTGGCTTGCAAAATGTGGTCTTAGTGGAAAAGGCCAACAGAGATTTGCGAATGTGCATAGACTTTACAGATCTCAATAAACCAACGCCCAAGGACAGTTATCCACTCCTAAGCATTGATCAGTTGGTGGACTCAACAGCTGGTTATGCCATATACTCCTTGCTAGATGCAAAGGTGGGGTATCACCAAATTCCCATGGATCCAGCTGATGAAGAAAAAACATCCTTCATAACACATGAAGGGATGTATTGCTACAGGGTTATGCCATTCATCCTAAAGAATGTAGGAGCTACCTATCAATGCCTTGTGAATGACATGTTCAAAGGCCAAATAGGAGAGATAGCTGAAGTCTATGTTAATGATATGATAATCAAGAGCAGAAGCTTGGAGGAACACACAGAAGCCATTGAGCCGCATTCCAGACTCTACAGTAATACCAGCTCAAATGGAACCTAGAAAAATGCACTTTCAGAGTGAAAGATGAAAATTTTATCGATTTCCTAATTTCACAAAGACAAATTGAGGCAAACCCAGAGAAGATAGAGGCCATCATGAAGATGGAGCCACCTAAGACATTGAACGAGGTTCAGAAAAGCTCTTAGCTGATTCATATCATTTTCAGCCAAAAAATGACTCCCATTTTACAAAGCATTTAGCTGGGACAATCACTTCCAGGAGGCCTTTGAGAACATCAAAGAATTTTTTAGTACACCACCCCTCTTGAGTCAGCCAGAGAGGGATGAAGAACTGATCATGTACCCAGCAGCTACGGATGATGTAGTAGGTTCAGTGTTAATTAGAGAAGCAGATGGGAACTAGCACCTGATCTACTACATAAGCAAAGTGCTGAAGAATGCTGAACTCAGAAACCCAAAAATTGAGAAGCTGGCCTTAGCCTTAGTCTTTGCAGCAGAAAGGCTTCGACCATACTTCCAAGCTCATACGGTCACTGTTAGAACCAATTTCCTCTTGAAGAAAGTACTGCAAAGACCAAAAACTTCCAGACGGTTAGCCATATGGGTGATTCAGCTGGGGGAATATGAAATATGATTCGAAGGAAGAAAGGCACTAAAAGCACAAGTCTTGGCAGACTTTGTCATTGAGTTTACGAGGCTTGAGCCTGCACCCGACCTCAAGACTGAGTCATGGCACATGTATATAGATGGGCCGTCTTCCTGTGATGGAACCGGAGTTGAAATTTGGATAGAGGGGCCTTAATATATCCGAATAGGCTACGCGGAAAAACTAGCCTTTCCAATCACCAATAATGCTGCAGAATACGAGGCAATGATCAAAGGATTGGAACTGGCTAAAGAAATTTCCCCAGGCAGGATAAGCATTAAGAGTGATTCAAAGTTGGTTTTCAACCAAATCAACAAGAATTATGCAACAAAAGAAGAAGGAAGGGTGAAGTACTTAGCCAGAGTAGAAAACTTGCTGAAGGAACTAAATTAAAAGGCACCATTTGGGTACTCGAACACATCCCCCAAGAGGAAAATGAGAAAGTAGATGACTGGCTAAAGATGCAGCAAGTGCAGATGGAAAAACTTTAGCTGACCATTTGAGGTTATTCACACCCCAACAATAGATGAACATAACCTGATGGTGATAGAACAGAAGAAACTTGAGTGGATGCAACCGTTGATTGGCTACCTTGACAAAAACATCCTTTCATAAGATAAGATAGAGGTGTCTAGGATTATGAAAAATTTATCAAGATACTTGGTTATTAATCAAACACTATACAAATGCTCCTACTTGGATGCTTTGCTTAAATGCATCACTTCAGAAGAATGGAAGTACGTAATTCAAGAGATACATGAGGGAAATTGTAGCTCTCATCAAGCAACCTGCACCATCACCCAAAGAGCCAAGCTCTTAGGCTATTACTGGCCAACTATGGAAGCAGACTCAACCGAATATGTACAGTCATGTCATCAATGATAGATTCATGTGAATAAGTCACACATTCCGCATGCCGCACAGAAACCCCTACTAATTGGGTGGCCATTCGCCACATGGGGAATTGATATTGTTGGGCTAATGCCAAAGGTCGTTAGAAAAAATTAGTTCATCATCGTTGCAATCGACCGCTTCTAAAAGTGGGCTGAGGCAGTAGCCGTAAGTACCATCACTCCTGAGTTTTGTCTGAGATCACATCATCATCCATTTTAGTGTCCCAACTAAAATCATCTCGGATAACGGGTCACAGTTCATCTTTGAGAAGTTTTGAAAGTTCTGCGAAGGTCTGAAGATTCGGAACCAATTTTCATCTATAGCGCACCCACAGATGAATGGGAAGACTGAAAGAACCAACAAGACTCTCGGAGAAGGATTGAGGAAATGGAAGGAAAGAAAGGTGCATGGCCAGAAGATTTAAACAATGTCCTCTAGTCGTACAGGACGACTCTGTACCGACCGACTAGAGAAACTCCGTTTTCCTTAGTCCATGGGGTGGAAGTAGTTGTACTAGTAGAGATTGGTGCTCCTTCGGACTGAGTGGTTTATTATATAGAAGAATAAAATGACATTAACCTAAGCCATCACTTAGACAGTTTGTAAGAACACAAAGATAGAGCCTACATCCTGATGGCCGCATACAAGTCTAGAATTGCCAAGTACCATGACAAGAAGGTTAGGGAAGTAAGGTTTAAAGAAGGCAATTTAGTGCTCAGAGACGCGGCGTCTTCACATGGCCAGGAAGGCAAAGGCAAGATACGAGCCAACTAGGAAGGACCTTACAAAGTCACTTAGGTCGTAGGACCGCTACCTACCGACTCAGCAAAATGGATGGAAAAGAACTCCCCAGGACCTGAAATATAGCTAGCCTTCAAAAGTACTATGTAGATACAAACCCTTAGAGGCCAAGTGTCTGCACTCTTTTTCCCCTGCTATAGATTTTTTCCCCCTGGATTTTTTCTATAGCAAGGTTTTTAATGAGGCATCACTCCCTAAGTGAACTTTCATCCGGTACTACATTATAAGCCCGGTTATTGTAATCTTTTTATTTTTCTAATAAATAAAGATTCAACTTTCCTTACATACTTGTGCACCTTAGAAATTCTAATCAAACTCTCTTAGCACTTCACCCGACCATAGAGTCAGCGTTAGACAGGCTACGCGCACCTAGCTCTACAAAAAGTCTTAGGCCACTTAAGCCCTCATGCTTGATAAAAAGTCCTAGACCACACTAGAGCTCTCAGGCATATTAAAAGTCCTAGGAAAAACTTATAAGACCGCAGACATACCAAAAAGTTGTAGGCCCTAGAAGCCATCAGGTAAATAAAAATTCTTAGGCCATTCGTAAGCCCGTAGGCATATTTTGTAAGACCTAGGCCACACTTGAGCCCTCAGGCATATCAAAAGTCATAGCCAACTCATAAGCCCTCAGGCGCCTAAAAGAAACTAAGCAAACAATAAAGACTTAGAGCACTACATAAATTTCCAAGACATGTCATTCATCACCAATACCAAATGAAAGAAAGCAAAGCATAACATGCAAAGGAAGATCTTAAGTTGAAACATTCATCCCCGCGACTTAGTGTTGTATACTTAAGGAAATCTCTAACTTAATCTTTTGCCCTAGAGACCGAGTACGAAACACGTAAAGAGAAGTCTATAATAACCATCCTTATAACTGAATGTAAACATTCATTCGTTCTAACGGATTGGGGGGGGCAAGCAAACATAGAATAAACACTCAAAGAAAAATGCTAGTAAAATCATTCGGGAAGCATATGGATGAAGAAGAAAGAAAAAATACACTATAAATAAATACCACAAAGGGCGATTGTACGAATGTTACAAAAATTAAAGACTCGAAGGTCAGAATGAATACAAAGAATAAAATCATTCGGATGGTGGAATAACATCCTTCAACTGAGCATCCGGCCCCACTCCAAGAACCACCTCTGCTTCCTTATTGGCATCCTCCTATACCGCCTTGGCTTCCTTGGCCCCGCTTACACCCAGATCCTTCTGGCCTAGGATCTCTTCACCCTCCTTCTCTGTCTCCGCCTGATCAGCCTTGTGAGCGGTCAGGTCATCATAAGACGGGAAGTCCACGTCATCAATGTCGAACTAGGAGAAATCTGGATGAATGCATTGGCAAGCATGGAAGACCAGCTCATTATAGAGAAAGCAACAATCATCAAGCTAGTCGGTGATCATTTCAGCTGTCCCTTTGGCCTTGGCCGTCTCCTCCCTAGCAGCCACCAACACTCTCTCCAAGGCAACCACCTTCTCCTCCGCCTCCTCCTTTAAGCAGTTGCTATCTGTCTGAAGCCTCCTTGCCTCATCCCTCTCATCCTCAAGCTTGAGGATGCTCTTTTGAGCTAAGGTAAGCTTCTGCTTGGTGTTAGTGAGCTCTTTCTCCTTTAGCTTCAACTTTGTCTCTCTCTTATCCTGGGCCCTTCGGATAAGCTCTAATCCTTAGGACATGGGCTAAGAATGAATGAAAACACTTAGCACAAAATCCATGAATCAAGAATTAAGAAAAGGCAGAAGAAGTACTCGAATGATGTCTTGAAAGAAGAGAGAGGAGAGCAGAGCGGTAGGTTCTCCTTTGTAGCCCTCTGCATTAGCACGAAGGGGGAAGGCGCCTTTCAGAGCACACTGCACGACCACATCCGTGCAAGGGAGGTTAGGGAATGACTAATCAAAGAACTCAGCCAACGCCATCTGGGGAGAAGGGCAGGGAGAGACGGAACCTCCATTCGTCCTATGACCAGATGGAGTAACCTGCGTAATAAAGAAAATCATCAGACCAAGGCAAAATAAGAAAAGCTTAAGTAAAAATCAAATATACCTCAAGACGGAGGATGTGAGCATCCAGCATGGAGGATGTATCAAGAAGTGTCATAACAACCCTTTTAATGGACCCGTGAAGCTCGGTGGACTTCCTTTTCATCCCACCAACAGCCACTGCCTTAATTATTCTTACACTATATCTTCTTGGCCGCTAGCAGAGAATTAGCATATTCAATGTCTGACATGGCTACTAGAAATACTAAAAAAGAAAATATAAGTGAGAAGAGGAATATACCGGCTGTAGTAATTGGCTCCCGAAGATAGATTATTCCAGACGACCCCCAGGCCAAAAGATGGTATCCAAAAATAGAAGCCCAAGCGGTTACTTGAAACTCCATTTCTCCTGCTCCAAAGAGCGAAACACTTGTAGTCGTGGATCCGGATCATCTGTTGCAACCCTCTTCTTGGGGGGCTTCGTGATCGACTAGGTGGTTGGAAAGGAGGGATATTCATCATTTACTCAGATGTAGAACCAAAACTCCTTGTAGTGGTGTACTAATGAAGGCCGATTGGAAAATCGATACATACCCTTTTTCCTTATAAATTGATAGTGGTCATCGTCTTAATTTCGTTTGACAAAGTAAAACTTGCGGAAGAAGGCCGCATCAAAGTTCAGACCCTGGTCAAGACATAGTTGATGGTGGCCCATCATCACCACTTACGCATTCAGGTGTAGTTCAGCCGGGCATAAGCCCCATACTTCCAGAAGATTGGTAATAAACACCGGGAGTGGATACCTGAAGCTGCCTCTGATAACGTCTAGATACGTACTAAAGTAGTCGGCTGGAGGAGCATTCATTCATTGATCCACACTCGGCAGAAGAACGTGACAATCCTTAAGCCACGGGTACATCATGGCCTCCTTCTCTATGTGATCTTCATAGATGTATGAGATCATGTCATCCACTTGGGGAGCCATATTCCTCTCCTCTTCCCCCTCTTCTCCTTCAGGAGAATCCTTCTGCACTCGTTCGCTTATGCCAACCTCCTCAATCGGGTGAACACCCTCCTTATCTCTATAGTTATCTACATCCTCTAGAACCTTGGAGGAGTCCGCATCAAGGCTCACTTGACTCATGTGCTCTACGCTCATGTCATTCACTAAATGAACGTGACTGGACGCATATGAATTACTCATTCTTCTCCTAGCGGTGCGCTTAACCCTAGGGGTGGTATGGTAATTAGACTTATCAATTTTTAGAGGGGGGCACAACCTAGATAATAATTTAGCCACCTCACAGAGCAATTCACGAGACTCCTCACTATCATAACTACTACTAAGTGAAGAAGCATCACACCTTTTCCTCAGTTCTAGCAAATTTAAAGACCTAAGGGCGCTAAAATGAAGAACAGTAGATAAATAAACATGCGAGTTTCCTATAAAAATTGAATCAACAACATCACATACAAATCAGGCGAGAAACAAGGCACAAGTTTGAAATCAACATACATAGCAAAATCGAAAGCACGAAGCATTAACTTAGATAGTTTAAGCATATGAAGTAGAATGGAAACATGGCAAAATTCCAGAAAGCAACGTAAACCAAAGCACATTTTGCAAAAGATGAAACTAAAAATAAAAGCGAAAAGATGGAAGACTCACCAGAGTTGAAGAAGAAGAACAGCGACTAAAAACTTGCTCGGAAACACCACTGGGAATCCTCAAGTTGCGGAGAGTGGGAAATCAGAATCTTAAAGAAGAAGATGAAGTGTAAAAGTGTGAAATGAGCAGAAATGCGCTATTAAAAGCTATTATGAAAAGACACTTCTTCAGATACAGTCGTTGATCACATCCACGTGTCAATCCATCCACGGTTTTTGCATTGCTCAAGTAAAACCAATGATGGAATAGCTATCACGAATAGACTATAGGCGAAGTTGAAGGGTTGGGGTCGAATGCTCATTCAACATCTGGACCACAAAGCACTTAAAAGGGGGACTTCTATTGACTCGGTATTTTATAGATACCGAGAATAAGCTCCATAAGACGCCACATCGTCAGTCGGCCTTGCAGCTGGATCACCATCCAACTTGCCGAGTGGAGTGTCAGGGTAACACCGACCTAAGTAAGAGATAGAATCCAGTAACAATTCCCCTTCCTAAACAGATAAATAGAAATAATATCCTTTCCAAAACGGATAAATGAGAAGAAATCTCTTATAGAGGAAATCGCGCCTAATTAGGATCCTTACCTGATAAGAACTCCTCACCGCCAATAGAGGAAATACACTCCTGACACAACAAGGACACAATTCACTATAAATATAGGGTCACTCCCATACTTTGATATCACATTCTAACTCGCAAACTCTCTCTTTACTTTGCCTCTTCTTTATCACCGTCCTTACTTAAGCATCGGAGAGGCTATGCCGGTTACATGGCCAGTCACTTTAACACCCTTTCTGTCTTGCAGCCACCATCTCCGGCGAAGGCAGATCCTCTCCCTATAAAGGTTAGTCCGAGAAACCCTTTCTTTGACCGATCTTTCATAAATTACTAGACTCCCACAAATGAACTATTCCTTTCAATACTACTAATTACAATTCAATTCTAATAATTGATCTTTGGAGCTCAAATGCAATAGCTGTTATAAAACAAGTAAGTGAAAATTGGGGTATGTTTCACATTACAATCCATGGAATACCAACTAACCTTCTCAACCAAATTCAGTACCAAACCAAGAGACCATTTGCATTACCGGAGATGATGTAAATCAGTGATCCTGCTCTGCTCTTCTTTTGCCGCTTCTCTCTCGCCTTTTTCTCTCCGACTAATTTTATTAAATAATCTTTTTATTGTTAAATGTAAAACAGTTTTTGTCAATATTAATTCTAAGGATTAGTTCCACTTTATTTTTTGGGCTTGGTTGTAATAAAACTTTCAAAATTAGTATTATCATTATTATTATTAGACTTTTTGAAAGTTGGACCGGGACTAAGTATCAAGTTTTGGGGACTAAATACGTACTACCCCTAAATAAAATTTTCCAAACAATTTTTTCATAATTCCAAAAATGTTTTTGTAGGTGTTAAATTTTATTTTTCAATTTTAATATCTCTATCTATATCTATGAACTTAAACATAATAATAGTGCATTGTTTCAAGACAACATATTTTTTCCCCTAGTAAAACTGTTACCCTCATTTCCATATCCTCTTCCAAGTTTAAATATCATCAATATCAAATATTAAATAAAATTTGTTCTTTGTACTGTAAATAATGTGTTTGTTGAAAGAGTCCGCCAAAGTATATGAATTTGGCTAATCTTCACACTCCAAGGTTAGAGATAAAAATAAAAATAATAGTCATCAACTTTACCTTTAAGCTTAAACCTTTTTTCTTAAAAAAAATGTCTCATATAAGCTTACAATAATAATAAAGGAAAACATTATCTTAGCCCACCCGAACCTTCAATCTATTTGTTTAATTCTCAATCAATCAAATGTCAAAAGATAACAATTATAAGAAAATCTTCGCCGGCGTAATTAGATTTTTTTAGAAACAAGGGACATTTTCCAATGTCACAAGATAACAAAAGATGGTTTTGAAATTATGCACTTGAATTAATATAAAGTAAGTTGATAACAAAATAAGACAAAACAAAACGAAACAACAAAACGTGACACCTCATCACATTAAATGAAAATACTCCAAAGGCTAATAAATAGCAATACAAAAACGTAAGATTTAAACGCCCTAATACATTGCCACAACGTCACCGCCTGAACTTGAGCCAAATAGCTCTAATCTTTATAACACACTTTGTTCCTTCTTAAACTTGCTAAAATACCACCAATTTGTCCTTGAAAGCCACATATCAGCTTCTAGCTAGGTTGACTTTTCAAAGACGTTATTCTTTCGATTTTCTTTCTTCAACTAGAAATTGACGTTTGACATTTAGGGGGTAATTTGTGCACTTTTTGAAAATTTAAAGGGCAACGAGATACGTTTCAAACACCAATGAGACAGTCGGCTATTTTGGCCAAGTTGAGAGGGCTAGTGATGGATTTGTTCATATTTAGTTGATAAAATAGAATGATGTAGTAGTATGTTTGGGTAAATCTTAAAGGTTATAATTATTTGCTCTAATATATATCTTAGACCGTCGTAAAATAAATAGTGGTACTATTTTAATTGACTTGTTACACAAAACGTGTTGGTGTTTGACAATCCATTGCGAGACTTATAAGGGTATAAGAATTATCACTACCGATATTTTGTTATAACTTATAACACGCATCGCATTAGTCTTTATCCTAATAATAGATTGTTTTATTTACCTCATAGATTGTTTTCTTCGTTATAACGCATACAACACAATTGTTTTATTATTATTATTATTTAATTACCCGACTCTTAGAAATTCGAATTGATAGATTAATAAAATCATAATACCATGTCATTGAATCATTAGACCCACAAGAATTTTTTATATTATTTCTAACCAAACACCAAAATATATTTTAGGCTTCCATATTTTTATTCATACATGGATGATTTAAGTTTTTACCTTAATTGAATTCTGAATGTAGCATGTAATTCTGGATGAACATGTATTTTTGTTATCGACCAGCTTATTTTTATTTTCATATTACACTCCAGTATTAGGTGTATTACCTTTCATATAAATGCACCGAATTATGGAATTGAGTGTATAGATTGTCAAAACGAAATAACGACATAAATTACTTTGGCCCCGGTGACACCTATTTGCCATTTTAGGCTGCAGCTTGTTTCTCCATTTAATTGTTATTTCAGTCTTTTTTATACTCTAGTTTCAAATAAAAAAGTCTACTATAATATTTTGGTATGTACAATGAGGTAATGGAAGAGCACAAACAAAAAGAGAAAAAGTGAAAAAATAATTGGGCTGATGCTCAACTCATTGTGCCTAAGCCCAGAAGACACAAACTGGTTCAGACCCAAAAACGAAGAAGAACAAGAAACTCATGCCCAAAATTCCCCGAGCCAGAACGGGCCATGGGTTTAGCCCCACACACTGACTCATCTTTACTAACGGTATTGCATCAAAACGCCGGCATAAATAAATTGAGCTGGGCCGGGAGCCACTTTTGAAATAATGAAATTGAACCGGCAGGTAACTATTGATAATGATATAAATACTAATGATATTGAAAGAAATCGATTATGTAATCAATGGCGGACGTTGTGTGGCTAGCCTTGAAGCTTTTACCTGAATCAGATCTGTACCGACTCAAAATACCTAGAAATAATGTATTGTGTCTTTCGCTGAATCACATTTGGAATGGAGGAAATAATGCTCATATCCAGATGATCAATCAGGACACACTGCAGAGCATTCCAATAACACTTCGATTCTGGAACAATTGCCGTCAATTTGCACTAACAGGAAACTGGCGAGTAGGTTTTGTGGATGATGTACCTTTGCATGTAGATGATATTATCAACATCGGCTGAAGTGAGTTACATCAGAGACTTGTCTTTAAGTGATAGTAAGTATGTTCTATTTTGTTCTGACTGTTTGTTTAATTAATTTTTGTTTTTAAGCGATGAACTATAACTTTTGATTTGCTGCATCCTTCATTTTAGTTTTCGTTTTAGAGATCTATTATGTTCTTGTTGATTACTTGTTTAATTATAGAAGAATTGTTGATTACACCTTGTTTGGCTTGCTTAATTACAGATGAACCAGATTTGATTTTTTTAATTTTAATTTGAGGTTTTGGCTTTAATTTTTAATTTGCTGCATCTTAATTTTTGTTTTAGAGATCTACTATTGATTACACACGGTTTGGCTTGTTTAATTACAGATCAACTGTTGATTACGCCTTGTTTGGATTGCTTAATTACAAATGATGCATTTATCAACAGGTGTTATCTACTTGGAATGGTTTCAATGTTGATTGGTCAAGTTTTGTCAAACTTAAACCTTAGAAAACCGATGCCTAGGTCCCTAAAACTTAGTTTCAGTCAAAATCGGTCGATTTCGGCCATTTTCGGTCAAAAACGGTCAGACCGATCCATATAGGTCGACCCGTATCCGTACGGGTCCAACCTATCCGTATCGGTCCAAAATCACCTGAAATGGCCCATACTAGTCCTACTGGGACCCATACGGGTCCTCCCAACGCCCAAACAATCTATTTAAATGCATAAAATCAATCATAAATGCATAAAATTAGTCATAAATTACCATTAAACGACAAGAGTGTATTTTCTACTATAAAAAGAGGCCTTTCCCTCACTTTTTAAGAAGAGAAAAATATGAGAAAGTAATTATAATAGAGGGAAATCATTTTCAACAAGTTTTTGAGGTTATAGTAAGGGTATAGTTGGGGTATAGAAGGGATAGAATAGGGAGAAAGCCTTTCTAAATTCGTCCAGATTGATGACCATTGTGCGACTTTGATACTTCGTGAGTTTTCTCTACTAGATTATTATTTCAGTTTCTAAAGCAATCAAGCTGTCATTTCTTCGAAAATTGTTTCAATGAGCTTCCATTTGTATGTTTTTTACTGAGTAATCCGATAATTTGCTCTCTAGATTTTCAATAATAGTGGATATGTTCTTGAATATATTCTTAAGATTGAGTTTAGCCTCTTTTTGATAGAAGTGGAAGTTGTGCTCTATAGAACTGGTCTACAGATTCATCTCTTAGTATGTGAGGAAATGGGGCGTTTGGAAAAATAGAAATAGAGTTATTTTAGGAGCAATTCGGGGTATATTTTTTAAATCTACCATCTTAATTTTGTATAATGTGCATTTATTTCTAAGAAATTTAAATGTTTTCCAAACTGACCTAACCGATATTGTGGCTGTGTATATGTTAGTATGTAGTTCGTTTCAACAATATTCCATGATTTACTAGCAATTTCAATTGTGTTAGCTTCGAGGATCCCCGGCTTGCTCTTTCAAAATTGTCATGTTCTTGCTTTAAGTTGATTGTGTGGCTTACTTAGTTGCTTATTTTTCTATGCATGCATGTCTAGGAGTTTGAAATTTTGATTGAATGTGAATAGTCTAATTGAATTGGGAAACCTTGTGATTGCATTTGCTTTTATGATTGAATTTTGTGCTGTTTATTAATTCTTCTGATATTTATGGGATGTACCTAGAAACCTTAAAGCTATCGAACAAATGTATTTCCATTTAGATCAATATTTTGTATATTAAACAGCATCTGGGAGATGTGACCTTCTACGGCCATGAATTTATAGAATTTCATCCTTAGAGGTCCAGTGCATTTATTAGTCAACATGATCTTAAATGTAGGGAGTTGAAAGTCCACTAAACAATGGATTTTTCAGGCTATTGTACGTATGGAAGTTGGAACATGATACGGAAGCTATTAGAGCCGTCAAGATGAGAGAAAGAAGTTGGTATTCGAGCAGATGCTGAAATTGTTGCATCATGAAAGCTATATTTGTGGCTGGAAAGGAAAACATTCTGGTCACTAACTATATTTGAAAGGTTTGTTTAATTTTATTCTATCATCATTTATGACCTTCATTACATAATACAGAAGTTTGAGTTTTTTTTAAAATATTTATAGACTCTGTGTCAGCTTCTTGTATCGGATATATGTGTTTGATAGTAGGAGATCAGATGAGAAGTGGGATTTCATGTGGACGAAAAAAGCATGTGACACCGGTATGTTTAAATTAAGGTATATTGATGCTCAAATTTCTTATTTATTGCTTCACGTTTATGATTCGGAGTACAAAATTCAGGTGAAATGTTGGTTGGAGCAGCAAAAGCTTTTTCCATGGATGAAATTAAAACTAGATTAGACAACTCTACTGCTTTTCAAATCATCATGAGGAGATGGTTCGTGTCAATGATATAAGTATAATAGTGGTCATCTCTCCTTTACAGCCTTCGCGGGAGAAATATCGTATTTTTCATGACAATATTTTACTTTTGGAGGGACAAATTATCTATTAATATGTATTCAAATATTAAAAAACAATTTTCATGTAAATTTTTTAACTTTAATGAATATTATTGAAATTTAGACATATTTTATATGAAAGACTACTTAATTTTCGTAAAGTTGACATTGTACCGAAAATATTCAACTTTTCTAAAATTGATTGATAATTGTTAAGCTTCATTGTTAGAGAAATTGGAGAGGAATATCAAAGAAAACAACTTATAAGAGATGAAAGACTTAATACTTTCTATTTGTTTCTTTGAATTGAATGATTACAACCTTCATACCATGCTCTATTTATAGTGCAAGAGAAACAATTATAACCATTCATTGTGCAACAATAAAAACATAAACTAATACACCATTAACTCTAAATTATCACCACACAAAATCCACCAACTCTAGTGTTTCAATTTCTACCACATAAATAATTTAAGTTTATTATTTTTAACACCCCCTCTTAAACTTAATTCTCGATTATTCCAAGTGATGCTCGCAACTGGTTGAACACATCGTACTTGAGCGGCTTTGTGAAAATATCCGCGATTTGATCTTGAGTCCTCACGTATTTAAGTATGACTTCCTTCTGCTCAATGCATTCTCGAATGAAATGAAACCTTGTGTCGATGTGCTTACTTCTATCAAGAAAAACTGGATTTTTTGATAGTGCCAGCGCAGACTTGTTATCAACCAAAATTTCTGTTGGTTCTTGCTGAGTCATTTGAAGCTCCTTCAATATTCGTCTTAGCCAAATTGCATGGCACACACAAGATGTTGCAGCTACATATTCAGCTTCACAAGTTGACAGTGTCACAATAGGTTGCTTCTTTGAACTCCAAGTAAACGCCGTGTCACCAAGAAAAAATGCAAAACCGCTTGTACTCTTTCGATCATTTTTGTCACCAGCCCAATCACTATCGCTGTAGCCAACTAATTTGAACTCATTAGACTTTGAATATCGTAATCCAAAATTAGTTGTACCTTTCAAATAACGGAGTATTCTTTTCGCGGCATTCCAATGTGACTCCTTTGGTGTTTCCATATATCTGCTGACTAGTCCGACTGCGTACAAAATATCAGGCCTTGTGCACGTCAAATATCTTAGACTTCCAACCAAGCTTCTGAACATTGTTGGATTGACATTTTCTCCATCTTCATCTTTGGTCAATTTTAAGTTGCATTCTACCGGTGTGTTGACAGGGTTGCACTTCTCCATTTTGAACTTATTCAAAATCTCCTTAGCAAATCCACTTTGAGAAATGAAAATGCCATTATCATCTTGCTTCACTTCGATGCCTAGATAATATGACATCAGGCCAATATCGGTCATCTCAAATTCGCGAGTCATCGTCTTCTTGAAATCTTCAAACATTTGAGGATTACTTCCAGTAAAAATGAGATCATCCACATACAAGCAGACAAGCAGCATATCTCCTTTCTCCACCTTCACATATAGCGCGTATTCATGTGGGCACTTGTTGAAACCATTCTCTTGGAAATATTTATCAATTCGGCTGTTCCATGCTCTCGGTGCTTGTTTGAGACCGTACAATGCTTTCTTCAACTTCAACACTTTTCCTTCTTGGCCTTTGACAACATAACCCGGTGGTTGTTGCACGTAAATTTCTTCCTCCAAGTATCCATTCAAAAATGCTGACTTGACATCCATTTGATGAATCTTCCATCCGTTTTGAGCAGCAATAGAAATCACCAGTCTGATTGTCTCCATTCTTGCGACGGGTGCAAACACTTCATCATAGTCGATACCTTGTTTCTGACTATACCCTTTCGCAACGAGCCTTGCTTTGTATCGCACAATTTTTCCACTTGCGTCTTTCTTCGCCTTGAAAACCCACTTAACTCCAATGGGCTTTTTGTCAGCTGGAAGTTTAGTTAACTCCCAAGTCTTGTTCTTCTCAATTGCTTGGATCTCTTCTTCCATGGCTTTTCTCCAATTCTTGTTCTCCATGGCTTCTTCAACGTCAATGGGCTCACTATCAATGAGATAGCAATAATTAAACTCTCTACTGATATCTCTTGTCACATCAAGAAGATCTTCAACACGTCGAAATTTTCTAGGTCTCTCCTTCGGATTTGTACTTCCACTTTCGCTATCGTCATTCCCTTGAGTTGCATATGAAATAGGAGTTCTTATTGGTGTGGCAGGTGTCTCTTCAGCGTCTTGATCATCACTTTCATCTATTGGGAAAGGATAAAAATTATAACTTTTTAGTTGGTGATCATTCCAATCCCATGTTGCTTCTTCATCGATAGTCACATCCCTACTGATTACTATTTTCCCGGTGTCAGGATCAAAGACCTTGTAGCCTTTTGAAGATTCTGAGTATCCCACGAACAAGTATTTTTTGCTTTTATCATCCAATTTTCTTCTTTCTTCATCCGCCACGTGAACATGAGCAACACTCCCAAAAACACGAAAATGAGAGATGTTAGGCTTTCTCCCACTCCATGCTTCTTGAGGTGTCATATCTGTAACACTTGTAGTTGGGGACCGGTTCAGGATGTAGACTGCACAATCAACAGCTTCTGCCCATAACTCCTTTGGTAAATCTTTACTCTTCAACATGCTCCGCACCATGTCTAGCACAGTTCTATTCTTCCTTTCAACAACTCCATTTTGTTGAGGAGATCTTGGGACTGATAAGAAATGGCGAATTCCATTTTCTTCGCAAAAATTCTTGAATTCATTGGATGTGAATTCTCCCCCTCTGTCGGATCTTAAGGCTTTAATGTACTGATCGCTCTCCTTTTCCACGCGCACTTTGAACTTCTTGAATGCTCCAAAAACTTCTGATTTCTCCTTCAGAAAGTAAACCCATGTCTTCCTGCTATAGTCATCAATGAACAGCAGAAAATATTTATTTCCTCCTAATGACGATGGAGTTATCGGTCCACAAACATCAGCATGAATTAGCTCTAGCGGCGCCTTTGCCCTTGACATGGACTCCTTTGGAAAACTGGTTCGTGATTGCTTTCCAACGAGACATCCTTCACAAAGTTGATGAGGTTTGTCGATAGGGGGAAGACCGTGCACCATCTTACTTTGACTTAGCAGCTTTAGCCCTCCAAAGTTCAGATGTCCGAACCTTAGATGCCAAAGCCAATGAGGATCCTTCACGCAAGCCTTCAAGCATTTCGCCACATCCGTCTTGATGTTAAGAGTGAACATTCGATTTTTTGACATCGGCACACTTGCTAACAGCTCCTTCTTCTCGTTCAACAACACCAACCTCCGATCCACCATGTGAATTTGGTAGTTTTTCTCCAACAACTGTCCCAAACTCAAAATATTACTTTTCATGTCCGGGACATAGTAGACGTTGTTGATGAATTGATGTTCACCATTCTTTAGACGAATAAGAATGGTTCCTTTGCCTTTGATTGGAACTTTTGAAGAATCACCGAAAATAACGTTTCCACCGAATGACTGATCCAACTCCGTAAACATGTTCTTGTTGCCACACATATGATTGCTTGCGCCATTGTCGAGATACCATAGGTTGTTTTCTTGTCCATGTTCTCCTTCACGAGTTAGTAAAACCGTGTTGTTTTCCTCCTCATCTTGAATATGGTTCGCCGTCTCCTCTACTTGTTTTTTCTGATACCAGCACTCGGATGCGTAGTGACCAAATTTACCACAATTGTAACACTTTACATTTGACTTGTCATGTCCGTCATTTTGCCTCCAGGCTCCTCGTCCTCGGCCTCGTCCATGTCCACGACCTCTGCCTCTAGTGGACTGGTTACTTTCTCTACTGTTATCATCTCTTCCATGTTGTTGATTTCTTCCACGTCCTCTTCCTCTTCCATTTCCTCCACGACCTCTACCCCGACCTCGTCCATATTGACTAGCATCTCGGCTTGTTTCACCTTCTCTAATCGAAGCCTTTGTAGCCAGGACTTGTTCCATAGACTCTTCTCGTTGTCTATTTAGCCTCTCCTCATGTGCTTGTAGTGATCCAACAACTTCGTCAACGGTCATTGTACTAGTATCACGTGCTTCTCCAATGGCTACTACTATGTGTTCAAACTTCGGTAGTAGTGATCGCAAAATTTTTTCAACAACTTCACTTTGCTCCATTTGCTTTCCATACTGCCGCATTTGATGAACGACAGACTTTACTCTCGAGGTATAATCCACGATTGAATCGGTCTCCTTCATCTTCAACGACTCGAACTCGCCTCTTAACATTTGAAGCCGCACCTTCTGTACTTTCTCCTCTCCTTGAAGAGAAACTCGTAATATATCCCAAGCTTGTTTGGAGGTAGTAGCTTCAGCCACCTTCTCAAACATCACGTCATCTAACCCTTGGTGGATTAGACTAAGTGCCTTCTGATCATTTCGACGGTTCTTATTAAGAGCTTCTTTTTCGGCTTGGGACATTTCTGCACCTTGTGCTGGAACTGGAACTACGTAACCATTTTCGACAACATCCCAAACATCATGGGCTCCAAGGATGGCTTTCATTTTAATACACCAATTTTTGTAATTGGTTTTGGTGAGCTGGGGAAAGTTGTAACTGTTGACATTCATTTTTTCGGGTAGGGTCTCTCAACACTCAAAATATATTTGGAGAAAAATAAGAAACCTCACAAGGGTTTTTGTGATTCGGAAACCAAATATAATTCTTTTCTGATGTGGAAGATCAGACTACGCTGCAACCACAGAGCATACTTGGAATTAAACTCGGCTCTGACACCACTTTGCTAGAGAAATTGGAGAGGAATATCAAAGAAAACAACTTATAAGAGATGAAAGACTTAATACTTTCTATTTGTTTCTTTGAATTGAATGATTACAACCTTCATACCATGCTCTATTTATAGTGCAAGAGAAACAATTATAACCATTCATTGTGCAACAATAAAAACATAAACTAATACACCATTAACTCTAAATTATCACCACACAAAATCCACCAACTCTAGTGTTTCAATTTCTACCACATAAATAATTTAAGTTTATTATTTTTAACATTCATATGAAAATATTGAATTTTTCCAAATTTATTCAGACTTGAATATGCCCGGTGTGTGTGTGGTAGCTGCCCAGAAAATCACCATCACCTTTCCTTTGATTGTGCTGTTTAGTGTTGTTTTAATCCCCCTTAGCGCCTGGCTGAGTGGAATAGCATCTATACTAATTTTGACATTTGGCTATTCTGGATTCAGAGCATTCAGCCTTTCTAGTTACGACATGTTTTTTGGATTACGAGTTTGCAGGCTGCGGCTTATGAGCTTTGGCGCAACAAAAGTTCTTGTAATTTTTCCAAAGTTTGTCATATTGTTGATTTCTTGGTTAGCCATATGCAGGTAGTGGTTAGATGCGGATTGACTAGATACATCAATGTATTAAAACTGATGTGGATAGAGAGTTCAAAGACACCTTACTTGTATAGGTTCTTGTTTTTGAGGTAGTGAGCCTTATTCTGTGTACAGTTACTAATTCTATACGCAATTATATATGAGAAAATCTTCCCATAAAAGAAAGAATATGCATATTTATGTGAAAGACTGCTTACATTTTGGGTGCCGGCTACTGTAACTTGATTCAAAAACAAAGTAATTTTACTTTGTAATCTGTACCGTTGATTTTAAAAGGGAAAATTCTGATCCCTTCAAATGTTGCATCGTACACAACTGCTGCTGATAGAGAGTTCAAAGACACCTTACCGATCTAACTGTGTACCCTTTCAACCGGTATCACTTATTGCATCGTACACAACTGCTGCTATTTTATCTCTTCCTTTTACTTTCCAATTTGAAAGAGCCGAGATTGGAGATTGATTCAATTCAATAGCTTTGGAGTGATACAATTGGGTTTAGAGCAACTCTCATAAATCTACTGGATTGTTCGTTATTGATGGATTCCGCTCACGCATTCAAGCTTCACCGACTAGGGTTCATTTGAAAGTTGTCATCCGTTGCTTCCTCTGCCACTGCCTTACGCAGAACCTTCGACCTTTAAGGCTTCAACAGATTCAGGTTAGTTGATTTGTTGAATTGGGAAATTGATTTATTGGTACTGTGTTTGAATTTAGAATTGGGAATTGTTGATTTGTTGAATTAGGTTTGGTGATTTGTGTATTAGGAAATTGGTTTGTTGCTACCGTATTTGAACTTAGAATAAGGGAGTTCTGATTTGTTGAATTAGGCTGGTTGATTTGTTGAATTAGGAAGTGTTGATTTGTTGGTGCATTTTATGGTTACTTTGCTTTTCGCTAAGCATCTATTACTTCGTATTTTTTCACCATTGGATGAGTGGTGGTTATTTCAATCCAATGGTGAAAAAGGCAAAGTAATGGTTAAACAAAGTAAACATAAAATATACCTGATTTGTTGTGTTTGAACTTTGAAATCACAAGGAATTGCATTTGTGTTTATTGTATGTTGAATTAGGATATTATGTGTCCAATTAGTAAGTTATGTGTGTATTTTATGTTGAATTGAACTTTGTTGAATTTGTTAGTAGTTTAATATTGAAATTGAAACAGGTTGAGGAGAAGATATATGGTTGGGGTATGTTTCCATTTCGACCTTAAAATACCACGTTCAATTAAAACATATTTCATGAGCTTAATTATTTATGCTTTTGCCTCACATTAGTTGTATTCTATGCAATATTGCAGCATCGGTTGTAATCTATTTAAAATGGTGAAGGTCGTGTAAATAGTGCCAGTGTGTAAATATATATTATTCATGCATGTGCAACAAATTTTTTGTGTTTCTCGTTCTTGGGACTTGATATTGAATGGGAGGTAACTTGTATTACGAAAATGATTGGTATTCAAGTAGCCTCACATTGTGCACACAAATGCGTTAGTTATTCACTTATATGAATGTATGTCTTTAGTGATAAAATGGGAGTTAGTATGAAAGATACCTTATACTGCTCTTAATTTGTCTTTGTATTTTTTGGTTCTTTGTTTTAGGTATAAGTCAACTTTTTAAACGGTTTAAGCTATGAGTTGTCTGAGATTTTTTTTATCAAGACAGTTTTAGAAAGTCTTTCTATTGAATTTGACGGAAAGTGAATGAGAACATATTGAATTGTTTACGTTTTCCGTGCTCGAGATCGAAGAACGCGAATTGAGTACCACTTGTATGCGGAATCAAGATTGTCTCACGGTATGTCGGAGAACAATCATATTTCCACAACTTCTGCAACGAATGAAGATTGATAATGAGAATTTTCCACTGTAGGAAAATCTTGGGTTAGAGAAAGTGTGACAGAGAATAAAATTTTCCATCAATTTTATTTCCTATCGTATAACAAAAAATAGGCGCCGTTGCTGGGGACTAATACTAAATAGTTTTATTTGTTTTGATGATCATGTTTGATCGTGAGAGCAATGCTGCCATGACACTTGAAGATATATTAGCAGCATTAGGAAGAGCGCCACCTGTGGTTTCTTGTTAATTTTGCGGTATAAGTGGACACATACTTGATACGTGTCCATTACTTTTTAGCGAGGAGTATTAACCGAAAGCATTTTGCTTTATTAATCAAGGTAAGTTGGAGAGCCAAGGTAATATCCCATCTAAAACTGAATTTGAACCAAAAGAAAAATGTTTTTGCAATAAAGCTTCAAAGTGAGAATGAACTTACCGATGATAAATCCGAAAATGTCACTGTTAACTTGGAGTCCAGGGTATGCAGATGCGAAGATTTAGATTCAAATTTAAAGATTAATTCAGAAAAGGAGGTAAGCTCTAATGTTAAAAGGAATCAAAACTGAAAATTACAAAGCTAACAGTCCATCAACTCCCTTTTCCAAAAAAGTTGTCGAAAACCATGAAAGAAAAGGAAGATGGTGAACTTAAGTTTATTAAGATAAATGATCATTTGTTGAATAATGAGCTAAAGGAAACTGTTAAAGGATTGGGCATTGAAGAACTTGGCTTGGAGAAATTACCATGGGACACCGGTTGAACGAAGTCTACGTCGGGCTAAACGACGTTAAACAAAAGTGCTTTTTTGGGTGGCAACCCAAATTTTTTTTTTTTTTTTGCTTTCTCTTTTAGTTTTTTTTAGTTTCAGCTTAGTAGTGTTTTTATTTGTTTTTATGTTACAAAGGGTATGAGCGTAATCTTCTTTTAGTCTTGTAATCTGATGATTTTTTTTATTTGTACAGGAGCACGAGTGGGTTTTCATGGAAGACTTCAATTTGGAGCCAGACGGGTTATACATTTGGTGATGATGTACTTAGATAGGCCCATGGTGTAAATTGATCCATTTAAACAATTACCCATGTTATTTTTACAACTAAATCCATAATCCTTTTTGCCCATCTCACTATCCAATTACCCACTTCACCTTTCCTCTCTAACCTCACGATCTGTATCTTCTCCAAAACCCGGAATCGTCAAAACCTAACGAACCACCACACCACTAGTCACTCTCATCGCCACCATTCACACATGTTCTCATCGTTCAAACCCGCCACTGTCTCTGTCCAGCCAGAGAAGGTTGCTACTGCCCTAAATCGCAACCGGTGGCAACTCAGTCAACAAAATCTTCACCTGCCACTTCTATTCCGCAAAAAAGGATGACTCAGTTGTTCCTCAGCCTTCAGCCATCGTCGTTCCTTCGGTCAACTAAGACACCGCTTCTCCTTCACCTTCTCTATCAGGCATTCAACTACCATCACCGCTTCTCCAGCCAACGCCGATGTGTCAACCTCAGGTACGGTTTTCTAAATTTTTGAACTCCAATCACATGCTGATAGAGTCTTTTAAGAAATTTGAAATCGGTGTTGTTATTAAGGATTACCTTGAGGATATTGTTGGCATAAGGAGCCGATTGAGGATTTTATTTTGCGAGTTTTGTCTCTAGTTCTAAGAATATTTTGATTGATTATGATGCTCCCCATATGCTTAATTTTTTTCCTCTTTATGTTTGAGGTTTAGCCTTAGTATTTCAGAGTTCAATTTTCATTTTCGCTTGGTGATTGTATCTTTTGTTGAGGTGTACAAAATTGGTGATGGTGATTATCTTATGGATTGGAATAATGCTGAATTTTTTTGGAGTTTGATTAGATTGGAGTTTGGTTCTTATTTTGATGCACTTTTTACTCAATTCTTTTGAGGTTATTAGTGGTTCCTAAGATGCATCTTCAATTTTGGAGAGGTGTGTGTGCTAGAAAGTTTATTCATTTTGGAGATTGGTTGAGGAGAAGTCACTTTGAGGACATTAAAGACACCTAATTAGTTGGCAGAATTTTTTGATTTTGACTCTTCTAATTTACATATTATTATCTTCATACTCTCTTGATCCAAAACCTAGCTAATACGGAGCTTGTCAATAAGGACCAAGTGGGCATATTGTTTTCTATTTTGTAGGTTCTTGTGTAGCTCATTGATTAATACTTGTTTGTCCAGTCCTAGTAGCAACAACCTTGAGTCACCTCACATTACTTCTACCCACTTCAGGTTTATATCTTTCTTGTTCTCCATTTTTATTTGCTTCTTGTGTTTATAAATGAGGACATTTTAGATTCTAAGTGTGGGGGAAGGATGTATACGTTATTGTCTTTATTGTCTTCAAGTGAAAGTAAAATTTTCAAGTAAAATTTTTAAATTTTGGAGCTTGTCATATGTTAGTCGCACTTTTTAACCTCTACCTAGTTACTAATCGCATTGGTAAACACCAGTTAAATTCAATGGGTATACTTAGCAAGTAGATAAGTCATTTTTGAACCATTTTTTCATATGTCTGAGGGCCTTAAACTAGGATTTTTATGATGGTTGGGTTTGTTACCGCTACTTTTAGGGTCGAGACACATAGCTCATTGATGTTCACTTGAATCTCTTCCTTATTATGGTTTATTTTACATTTGTGAAAGCGAAGTGTAGAAAAGGGGTTATTGAAAAAGAAAAAAAGAACAAGAACGAGAAAAGAACAAGAAGAAAAAGTCTGAAAAGAAAAGAAGAAAATGAATTATTGTTCTATCGTATATGCTTTGTTGTGCTTGTTATGGCCTTTATGTTCTACCCCATTACATCTTAGTAATACCCATGATCCGGTGAAGCTGAGGGATGGGCTCAATTTTAACTTAAGTTGTTTACGTATGGAGCTTGGATCATAGGGAGAGCCACCCTCGAAAGAGCCCTTAAAAGTTCCTACAGCTAAGGTGTAACTGGTTTTCAATGTATTCCATCCACCAAGTTTAGTTGTCCTTGTTTTAAAAGCGTTTTAATCGACTTGATCCTCATTAAGATTCTCTTTCAACATTTCTAAAGCTTATGAAAAAAATGTACAATTATTACTTGACTCTTTCTAAGTTTCTTATTGAATTTAAGTCTTGTGTTGAAGTGTGGTGAAAATGCAATATAGTGGTTATTCGGATTGCTTGATTAGCCGTGATGATGCTCATTTTGATTTTTAATGTTTGCTTGAGGACAAGCAAAAGACAAGTGTGGGGGAATTTGATAATGTGTGAATTATACACATTTTTGTGCTTATCTAATTAGTCTTTTGGATTAGATGCTACTGATTTATGATTAATTTGTGCTTATTTAGGAGATAAGAAGCTGTTGGGACTGTTTTGAGCACAATTGAAGAAGTTTGAGACATTTTGGTTTATTTTTGAGCTATTCTGGAAGTTACCTTGAAGTCTAGGCTAGTAGACTATGAGTTGAGCAGTCAATTTCGGGGATCTTAAAGAAAACTGGAGCAGGAAGTTTTATGATTCCTGTTTGAAGACAAAGACCTCATTAAACTGATTTACATTATATCCCAATACCTGGTAGATTACCCCGATAAACTCGATTATCAATGAAAAGAAGAAAGCGTAAAGCGTAAGAGCAATGCAAGATTCTATCATAAATAAAAAAAAAAGAGTTCATACAAAAGTAGGCTCTGCAAAAGGCTTAAAGGAAAAAACAAAAAAAAAAAAAGAGAAAGCCTATATACTGTCCGCCGCTAGAACTTGGATGACCGGGATCAAAAGACAATGGAGGAGGAGGATAGCCACCCTATGGAAAGAACCCCAAAGGATCACCCTGATCGTGCTGAGGCTGCTACTGGTCATCCACTTGGAGCGTCCATAACTGAGCCCGTAGCCGCTAGATCTCCAACTGCCACATTTTAACATGAATCATTCATATGCATTTCATGACATACCATGCATTATCATTAAAATAATGAAATAATAAACATACTGCCATATCAGAATTTTGGTTCATCATGAATCGATGTTACCCTTGGATGTATCCCCAATCGGAGATGCTATCAGCAATATGCACCTGCAAAGGAAAATAAGGGATCAGGAAGAGTCAAAACCGGCATAATCTAAGGTAAGAGAGAAAAAGCAGTAAGAACTCACATGAGTGGCGCCGGCAGGGTGGAAAGTCATTGGATGCTCAGGGTCCAGGTAAGGCCAGATCACCAGCATATATGTACTCATGTCAGGATGATACATCAGGACTATAGAAGGCTAATACTGAAACCCTCGATGTCCCTCCATCATCACCGGACTCTGAGGAGGGACGGATGAGGTCGAAGAGCTCCCAACATGGGTAGAACTGGATGCAGGCCATTTCCTACCATGGTGATCCTGCAGAAACGTCAAAGCAAGGGCCAACCAGGCCGACTAAGCACAAAAATGGAAAGACAAGAAAGAAATTTGAGTCAATGAAGAAGATGATACCGTCATCCGGACAGCCCCAGGCAAACCCGATCTAGCTTGCCCGCTAGGGGCAGAAGTCAAAGGGGCATCACCCTCAGAGGGGCTGTGAATGTATGGCTAAGGCGCGATGGGAATAGGGTCTGTCTCTGGCCATCCGAGCATTTGTGAATGGCAAAACTCCTCGTACCCCTCAATCCGCTCCAAGAAGGCGCTAGGTAAGCCATTAGAAGCAATTCACGTAAAGTCACGTGAGCTGCGAGGCCATAAGATCCATCAGGGCACATCGGGAGGGGTAGAACGCGACTTGGGAGGAAGATGCCAACCTTGGATATGCTCCTCGAGGTACTACTCTAAGGAGAAGGGAGTCTCTAAAATCAACTGAGTATGCATGGCCTCCCCAGGTAATCTCATAACCTCTAGCCAGTGAAGCTCATGCCCCTAAGGCTGCGTCCTGATCTAAAAAACAAAAAGGGAAAAAGAAGCCAAGTGTTGATACGAAAATTGTAGCAGATATAGAGATTATAGCAAGTTAAAAATGCTGAGAAATGTACCTGCTCTGAAGACAGAGTGTAAAGGCGAGCAGAGAGAGTAGAATGGGACTCGATCTCCCAATCGCGCTAGTAGTGTGGCAAACAGAGACAGAGCGCATAGCCATTGTTCCGCACCAGCTTAGTCCTCAGAAGAATCCCCATATCAAAAGACCAGATCTGTAAAAAGTCCAAAAGATCAGAACGACAAAAGATAAGTGAAAACATCCATAAAAAGAGAAAAAGGAGTCAGGTCCTTATATAGACAATCTGAAGACAAGACTTGAACTTGTCAATCCTATTCCTCACACACTGATCAAGGGCCCAATACAAATTACCCATCGCAGCTCACCCCCCAGGCATACTCATCAAAACGGATTGGATTAATCAGAGTAGGCAGAATATGGAGATTCACGATCGAACCCCCAATAGGAAAATACAGCCAGGACAAGGTAATAAAGGCTCTAGCCTCGCAGGCAGAAGTCAAATGTCTTCTGTCCCTAATGGTCCAAAAGGTCATGAGTTTTTTGCAAGAAACTCACCCGGGCTTATCCTCAGAATAACCAATCAAAGCCTCTATGGTCTCCATATTAAAGCTGTCATAAGTAAAGCAAGCGTTGAAGTGGATCACATTATCATGGAAAGAAAAATTTGTGATGGCACAGTAATCTAGCGGAGTGATAGTATACTCCCCACAGTGAAATGAAAAGTGTGGGTGGTGTCGGACCATCTGCTCAAAAGGTGGGTAGAAGTGCCGGCTGGGATGTATGGATCCCTGCGGGACCGAACGTACTTGCAGTTCCTTACCATCCTCCCCAAAGATGTCCCGTTAATAATGGTCTTGGCACCAGGGGATAGTACCTCGTGCCACTTATGAAAGTGGGAAATGCTGCCGCCTTCATGGCCAGTGACCTGCAAAAATAATGCATGCACACCAATCACACACCAATTTTTGATAAATCATACGATTATCGAAAAGTCATCGCATTTAATAAATTCATGCCATAATTAAAAGCGATAAAATAAATAAAATGGCGATAAATGGGTAAATGGCAAATAGAAGCATGATAAAAGCATGATAAAAGTAAAAAGTAATAAAAAAAAATGGTGATAAGGCTTACCAAAATCCGAGAAAGGTGATCGGAAGGCTTCAAAGCAGCCGGAATAAAATCCCCCGGAGCGATCCTGTGATACATCCAAGTCGACGGAAGCCCGTACAAAGCCTCGGCGGGAACCTCAGAAAGTTCTACTTGTTGGCCATCGATAACTATGTTACGAGTAGTCACTTGAATGGCCTGTAACTCCAAGCAGACATTGTAAAGCTTATACCACATCAAGACCCCGCAAAGTCGATGCAAAAGGGGCAGAAAAGGGAAGAAGATGAGAGAAATCATTGTCAGAAATAGCTCGGAGGCAGAAATTTTCGAAGGAATGGAGCAAAACTCGCAAAGAAAAGAAATTTTGGTGTGAAGAAAATGGGATCAAGCTATTGTTTTTATAGCGCGTAATTAGCCAGCCGGCTAATTACCTATTCAGCTATCACATGTTTACACGTCACACGCGTTTAGCGTAATAATTACAAAAGTTACCGTTACATAGGTAATTAGCTCGCCGGCTAATTACGCATATTTTGAAAACTTTTGCAATTTTGCAAATTCCATCCATTTATGCATTGTTTATAAAACGAGCGGACCTAAAAGCTGTTTTTACAAAATCATTTATGCATTAAGCACCCAAAAATATTTATTCCAACCCTTGGTCAATTTTAATTATATGAAACTCATTAATAAATTTTTAATCCAAGGGGCAAAATATATTTTGTTCCAAATTTGTCGATTAAAAACATTTTAACTCATTGCATTCCACACACACGCTGTTTTGTTTGTTTCGCATACGACAAAATTTCTAGCAAGAAATTTATGTATGCGAGGGGCAAACTGTTAGCACAGGTCCGTTCCGGCCTGATGAGGAATTATGCTGATTTCGTTCAGTGATAAGACAAAAGAGCCAAAAAGGACCGAATTGTCATCAGAAATCCAAAATTGAAAAATTTACATTCCAAGGAAGCTTCGATTTAGCATTTTCTATTAAAAAATCAAAAAGTCAAAATTTGGTCAAACATAGGTAAGTAACCCGCCGGCTAAATACCCATCTACAGTAAAACATCACATCTCACTGAGATCTGGCAAGGATTTACGGGATTTAAAGTAAAATCCTGTCAGATACCCTCATTTTCAACAGACGATGGAAATCCAAAAAATCCATTCGTCCCCCTTTTGTTCTGGGAGTCCCAAAAGCCCTGAAACTCTACCAAAACACTTCCAAACTCGAGATTTACTACCTACATCAGGTATAAACTCGATTTCTATCTTTTTAGATCTAGATCTCACAGTGATCCACAGTCTAAAATCGACTCAATTCCTCAAAAAAACCCCACATTTCCTGTAAGGGTAATCCAAGATTATAGTCATAACTTTGGTTAAACCTATTTTCCAATCAAATCACAATCTCTGACAACTTTGGTCCTGCACCGGCTCTCAAGTCATCCTGGACAGACGAAAAGGTAAACTGAGGGTAATTGGCTCTAATCCTAACTTTAAGATCCATTTTATTACTTTCATTATTGCACATCGCATTTTATTTCTTTGGTTAAGTGAGCCACTAGTGCTACTTAAACTATAATATGTGTACATAAGCTGGCAGGTGTGGACAAACATCTAGGATGTGAGGAAACTCTATCCGAGTTTTCGAGCCAAAATCCAAATGTTGCCATTACTATGCCGAAACTTTGGTAGCAAATGTCTATTTATTATACTGTTATAACGTCCATTTTATTTATTGAATTTATTTCTTAAATAAAGCCGATGTAATGCATAAATTACCACAAATTCCAAAATTAACCCAAAGAATCTGAATAATATGAGTACCTATTATGTCCGAACTCAGAATCTCATTTTCCTTTCGGTATAAAAATACCATTTTGGATCAGTATACCACAATTTTCGGTGGAGCTGAACCGGGTGGCGACTCTATTTTATTTTTAAATAAAGTAAAAATGCTTTATTTTAAAAATTTCTAAATAAAATAAATTGTGCAAATATATTTCTCAATATAATCACATTTTTTGCTTATATAAAGCCACTGCATTAAAGCAAATCGGATTTTCTCAAACCGAATCGAATCGAACGCGCCTCGCGTACTGCACCCCGCGTGCTTTTCCCATTTCAGAAACCTTCGCCCACTCACACTAGGTTAAAACCTTTGCCAGAATTGAAATTAGGTTATTTTATGTGAAGTTGACACTTTATGAAAAATTATGTCCACTTTATAAAAATTGATTGATAACTACCACAATATATTACTCAAATTGTAAAAAACAAAAAAAATCATGTAAAATTTATTAAAACTTAGACATATTTTATATGAAAGACTACTCAATTTTAGTAAAGTTTACACTCTACAAAAAAAAATTGTAAGCTTTGCAAAAAAAAGAATAAGAACTAAGAAAGTATATTATTGAGATGATTAAAAGTAAGGTTTACTTTAAAGTTTTGAAATTTGTAAAATTTATTGAAATATGCACAAATCTTGCAATAAAACTTAGAGCGTGAAGACTACTTAATTTTCATAAAGCGCGATTAGACTTTGCAAGAAAAATGAATGAAAAATGCAATTTGAATGATTAAAAATGGGTTCACATACATTTTTAGAATTTATTATAATAATTGAAACTTAGACCGTGAATTGTGAGTTCTTGAGGTCTCAACTTAGCAAAAAAATGAATAACAACTACAAAAAATATAATTGATATTGGAACCTATCCTCAGAAGAAATGCTCTTAAAAGACACTATGTTTTTAAGACAACAAAAGACTCAAAGATTGAGAAGTTAAGAATTGTTAAAAGACAAAATATGATCTCAGAAGCCACCAATAGCCCTTAGAAGGAGAATTCAAACAAAGCTTCAAATATTCAGAAGACAAGCAATCACAAAGAATTACCAGAATTTATGAAAACTTGAAATATCTTATACAAAAGGCTACTTAATTTTTGTAAAGCTAAAAATCTTCAATTTTGTAAAAAAAAAAATTTGAAAAATATATTATGGAGATGATATATAAAAAAGGAAGATTCACATAAAAGGTTAACTTTTTACAAAATTAAATGAAACATGGACATGTTTTACGTAAAAGATTACTTAGTTTTTATAAAGTTAACATTTTACCAAAAATTATCAATTTCGCAAGAAACGACTACGGAAAAAAGTATATTCAAATAGTACAAAAACTAAGGTTAACGCAAAATCATTAGTTTCATGAAATTTATAGAACTTGAACATATTTTTGCGAGATAACTATGAAATATATTGTTCAAATGATTAAAAAAATAATTTTAAATTTTCGCAAAATCAACGCTTGCCAAAAATTGTCAACTTTAAGAATTTTACTATTGATAACGATTGATAACTACGAAAAAAGTATATTCAAATAGTACAAAAACTAAGGTTAACGCAAAAACATTAGTTTTATGAAATTTATAGAACTTGAACATATTTTTGAGAAAAAATAATGATGAATGTGAAATATATTGTTCAAATGATTAAAAAAAACAATTTTCAATTTTCGGAGAAAAAGGAATGTAAAATGCAATTCGGATAATAAATAAAGGTTGACGTAAATTTTAAGAATTTTACGAAATGATTTGGAATTCAGATATATTTTACGCGAAAGACTACTAAGTTTTCGTAAAGTTGATAATTTACAAAATTATCTTCACCTTTATGTAAATTGATCATTAAATGTCACAGTATATCATTCAAATAGTAAAAAAATTCGAGTAAAATTTTTGAAATTTACTAAATTTATTAAAAATTAGACATATTTTACGTGAAAGATAAATTAAATTTAGTAAAGTTAATACTTTGTGAAATAATCTTAAACTTTGCAAAAAAAAAAGAGTAATAACTGAAAAATATATTATTGAAATTATAAAAATGTTTATTAGAAAGTTTTGAATTTCACGTAAGTTATTGAAACATAAATAAATCTTGCATCAAATACTACTTAATTTTCGCAAAGCTAACGTTTGAAAAATATCGTCAACTTTACAAGAAAAATGAACGAAAAATGAAATTCAAATAAAAAATAAAGGTTTTACGTAAAATTTAGAATTTTACGAAATAAATTAGAATACAGATATATTTTACATGAAAGACTACTTATACTTTGCAGTTGTTATTCATTTTTTGCAAAGTTAATGATTGTTCTATAAAGTATTGAATTTACAAAAATTAAGTAGCATTTCATGTAAAGTATATCAAAGTTTCAGTAAATTTCGTACAAATTGAAGATTCTACGTTAAACGTAGTTTTCCAACTAATTGAATACTTATGTTTTTGCAGTTGCAATTCATTTTTTGCAAAGTTGAAGAATTTTGCAGTAAAGTATTAACTTCACAAAAATTAAGTAGCATTTCATGTAAAAATATATATGAGCTTCAATAACTTCCGTACACCATAACAAATTTACGTTAAAGTCTTAGGCTGAAGTGAAAAGTAGTAAAGGTTTGTATTTGCATAGTTAAAGTCTTAAGTTGAAGCGAATAAGATAACATATTTGTAGAGTTTACGTAAAAAAAATTGAACTGAGACTTTTCTATTCAACTTTGAGAAAAAAATAACGATAACTCTGAAATATATTGTTAAAAAGATTAAAAAAACTAATATTCAATTTTCGCAAAGTTGATGCTTGACAAAAATTGTCAACTTTACGAGAAAAGGAATGAAAACTGAAACTCGAATGATAAATAAAGGTTGACGTAAATTTTAAGAATTTTATAAAATGATTTGGAATTCAGATATATTTTATGTGAAAGACTACTAAATTTTCGTAAAGTTTACAATTTACAAAATTATCTTCACCTTTATGAAAATTGATCGTTAAATGCCACAATATATCATTCAAATAGTAAAAAAAAGTTCGAGCAAAATTTTTGAAATTTATTAATTTTATTAAAACTTAGACATATTTTACGTGACAGACGAATTAAATTTAGTAAAGTTAATACTTTGTGAAATAATCTTAAACTCTGCAAAAAAAATGAATAACAACTGAAAAAAATATGTTATTGAAATAATAAAAAGGTTTATAGAAAGTTTTGAATTTCACGTAAGTTATTGAAACATATATGAATCTTGCATCAAAGACTGCATAATTTTTGCAAAGTTAACGTTTGAAAAATATCATCAACTTTACGAGAAAAATGAAGGTTTCACGTAAATTTTAGAGTTTTACGAGATAAATTAGAATTCAAATATATTTTACGTGAAAGAATACTTATATTTTCGGAGTTGTCATTCATTTCAAAGTTGAAGATTGGTCAATAAAGTATTGACTTTATGAAAATTAAGTAGCATTTCACGTAAAATATATCAATATTTCAATAAATTTCGTACAATTTAAAAATTCTACATTAAACGTAGTTTTCCAACTACTTGAATACTTGTATTTTTGCAATTTCCGTTCATATTTTCCAAAGTCGAAGAATTTTGCAGTAAAGTATTACTTTACAAAAATTAAGTAGCATTTCACGTAAAATATTTATGAGCTTCAATAAACTTCGTATATTATAACAAATTTACGGTAAAGTCTTAAGCTGAAGCAATCAATAGTAAAGATTTTTATTTGCATAGTTAAAGTCTTAAGTTGAAGGGAATAAGATAATAAATTTGTAGAGTTTACATAAAAAATTGAACTGAGACTTATCTCTATTCAACTTTGAGAAAAACTAACGATAACTATGAAATATATTGTTCAAATCATTAAAAAAAAACTAATGTTCAATTTTCGACAAAAATTATCAACTTTACGAGAAAAATGAATGAAAAATGCAATTTGAATAATAAATAAAGGTTGACGTAAATTTTAAGAATTTCACAAAATTATTTGGAATTCAGATATATTTTACGTGAAATACTACTAACTTTTCGTAAAGTTGACAATTTAGAATATTAAGGTTGGATGACTCAAATAATTTGTGAATGATAAACAAATTAAAACCATCTGCACAAGTTATTGTAATGATGTTCTTGCTCATGATTCGGATGTAATCATGGCAAAAGCTCTCGCAAATTGGGTGGGAAACAAAAAAAAGTAAACAAACATGTGTTAAATTACGTAAATTGTTAGGACTTTACGAAATTTATTGGAACATAGATTTATTTTACATGTAAGACTAGTAATTTTTTGTAAGATAAACATTTCACAAAAAAATTTTCAACTTTACAAAAAAAATTAAAATTGATGATTACAAAAACATTTTATTCAAATAAATAAAAAAACTAAGCTTCAGGTAAAATCATCAAATTTCACAAAAATTAATTAAAGTTAGTTATATATTATATAGAAAAATATATAATTTTTGTAAAGTTAAAACTTTACCAAAAAAATCTTCAACTATACGAAAAACGAACGGCAACTATGAAAATATATTATTGTAATGATAAGCTAATGAGGTTAAAGTAAATTGTTAGAACTTTACGAAATTAATTCATATATAGACATATTTTACATGTACAATCACTAATTTTTCATAAAGTTAACATACTTCACAAAAAAATCTTGAACTTCAAAAAAAAATTAATAATTACAAAAATAATTATATTCATATGATAGAAAAACTTTGTTTCACCTAATTAAAGTCATCAAATTTTTCAACAAATATTTGCCATACATTTAACATTTATGGCCATTAATTAAGGCCAAAAGAATCACGGGGCAAACATACAAGTACAATATTTTAGAAGAACAAGTAATGTTAATTTTTTTTACTCTCACCGAAAACAAATAATGTTAATTGGGTACTTGGATTAGTTATTGAAATAATAAAATATTATTAATTAAATATTGGTAAATGGCCGAATAGCATGGCCACTATTTATGGTTGCACTATTAAACTCATTGACTTGCTATTACAGGTACAACATTATTTTACTTTTCTTTTTTTATATTTTAAATTGCCATAAATCTTTATTTTATTGGATATTAAAATCAAGTACAATTACTTCGTTTTCCAACAAAGTATAGAATTCCCCTAGAAATTGATGAAAATATGTTAAATATATAGTAGAGTGTATATTCAGAATCTGTCATCGCACGGAATAGCTATTTTTAGTTAATGCACATCTCATAAAATAGTAATTCCTTTATTTCAGAAAGGATTCCATAAGATGCATATTAACTAGTATTAGAAATCAATCATCCGAAAGACCTAGTAAAAACACAACATCCAGAAACATCCTGATTAAAGTATTGAAGGAAACAAATCACTAAGTCCAAGAAGACTGTATCCGGAAGAAAGCAAAATCCCTAAGTCCAGGAAGACCGCATCCGGTTAAGGTTTGGAAGAAAACTCCAAGTCCAAAAAGATTGCATCCTGAAGGGATTGCATCTAGAAGAGCATCCGATCAAAATAAACCTGAAGTCACCCGAAAGACACATTTCACAAGAAAGAGATAAGATAAAGGGAAATATTCAAATATCAACTTACCCTCCAAAGTCATTTGCAGTCAAACTCGCCTTTTTGCCTTGGAAAAAGAAAAAGCACCAGCTTTCACAAATTTCAGCAAAGGACAAAAAGCGAGTGATACATAAAGAGAATAAGGTAACGACCCTTTTAACATAGAGCAATAGCAAGGCGTGTGGGGATCATAAGGAGACAAACTTCGCATTGGAGTCTGCAAAGCTCAAAAAGCCAAACAAATGACGTCTGACATCTTTGATTCACCAATCCCAACAATTGACAATGGATCATTTATTGAGTCTAACAGAAAGATCAATAGCTCCGGTTGCACCAACTCATATCTGATGAACGGTGAAGATTCAAGATTAATCAACGGCTACATTTATGATCCAAGCCTGTAAAATGGAAGCTTCACAAGTTGAGAAGATGTTGGTTGTTTTGAGAAAGCTAATACGTTGTGAAATCTGCTCTACAACCAGTAATCAAAATCCCCCCTAGAACCAAACACTTAATATGTTTGTAAGAGTTCTCAAGTCAAGTTATAAACTTGAAGAATTCAAAACCTCATCTTTTTAAAGATAACTATTGTAAAATCTCATACTTGGGTGAATATTGAGATTGAGACTTAGCTTGAACTAGGAATAGTTTAATTGGTATATCCCTGATGGGTTGTATTTTCAGCATGTATTTGTGCTTATTTCCATATCATTGAGACCATGTTTTTAGTCTTTATGGCCGCTATCACTTCCTTTTCTGTCTTTTCAGGTTTTGAAGGCAATTTGAAGAAAACATGCAATATTTAAAAGAAAAGAGCCTTTCACTGATACCTGAAGCAGATAGCAGGAGCGATAGCTGGTCCTGGTGGCTCCAGAACATTTCAGAACGACCAAGACGACATCAATATCAGAGCGCGCCAAGTCCACATCTGGAAGTTACCCAATTCGGGCAAATCTTATTCAGGAAGAGCCCAATTCAAGAAGGAAGTTAGATCTCTTTCCTAATTCCATAAAGGAAAGGATTTTACTACCATTCGAAGATCAAGACTAAAAGGAAATGAATCCAACGAGATAAATGCAAAAAGTCATGTTTTGTCACTAAAGAAGAAGCAAGAGGAGAGGCATTCAACTATAAATACCAAGGCTGGCAACTCTCAAGGGGACCATCATCCAATCTACCGTCTTCCATTGAGTCTTTCTAGTCTAGTTGTTAGTTTTTGTGTTCTTTAGCCTCAAATACATTTTGATTTACGATTTTGGTTTCAAACATCTTTTAGTTTAATTGGAAGTTCATTTTCAGCTTTATTGCTCTAGTTTAATTTCAGTCTTTTTACTCTTTGCATGTTTCATTCTAAGTCTCTTTATATTTATGCACATTTAAATTCAGCCATGTTTGGCTAAAACCCTCATGGCTTGACCAAATAATGGTCAAGACTGAGTTTAAATGGTGTGAGGACTATAATCGTATACAAAAATCTGCAAGGCGACCTATTTACCAATCTCGGTGCTTGAAGGGTTTTATGGTAAGAGTATCACTTGGTCTCGCTATTTGACTGATAGCCCATTTGGTAAGTCTTTGTGATTATTGTTAATCTTTATTCTTGCATATGTAATTATGCCTGAAGAGGGATAAAGTAACAACAGTCTCCACCGATACTGGAGAAAGGTAATCTTGCGCCTATTGGGAGTGCTTCGCTACCTGTCGGTAAGGGTTTAGGCTTTTCTAATTTATATTGCTATTCGCTAGCGAGCACTTTGGCCTGAAGTTAAGAGACACAGTGGGTAAGAGCGAGGTCATGGCGCAAAGCCTGGTCTCCATACATAGTAAGGAAAAGTTGTTAGTACTGTACGGTGCATGAGTATTAGTATAACTAAATCTAGGTCTTGCTGTAGTTAATTTCTTATCCCTTGATCACCATGTTGTTCTGCCTTGTCCTATTTTTGCTAAGCCATTGTTTCTTATTGCTTCATTACATGCTTTATTTAGTTTTAATCCACAAATTCCCATCTAGAGTACTTATAGGTCGTGTTGTGTGTCGTCTTCTAAGAATAACGTTGTCAAATACCGTTCCTTGTGGATTTGACCCCCGCTCACTACGAACTACCAGTTTATTTTATGCAATGATTTATTATTGGTGGATTCGACACCCATCAATCCCTACGGGACTTAGCTTGAACTTAGATAGAGTTTGGTTGGTACATGGTTAAAAGAAGAGGACTCAGGCAAGCTAGGTGTTAGTTTGGTGGTATATCCTACATCTGGAGAAGAAGATTTTCTGTAGACAATATGCAACGGACTTAGCCAATCTTGGAGTAGTTGTGGTGGTATACCCTACATCCGGAGAAGAAGAAATCTTCAGAGACAAATTGTAAAGGCTTGATTTCTGCCCATGAAAGAAATCATTCACTAGTGGATTTAAGCTTGAGGAGGAAACTCCGGGGACTAGACGTAGGTAGGGCAGTACCAGTATAAAATTATTGTGTTTGATTTTCTTTACTTAAGATCTCTACTTTAGTGTATTTTATTTAATATTTGCATCATTCGGATCCATACTCCGGTTCATTTCAAACAAGCTACACAAAGACTTATAAAAATTCTGAAATTCTGCGATAAAGGCCGTTCACCCCCCTCTGACCCTAGTTAACACTCACATAGGGACCAACAACTAAGAATAACAATTCTGTGCGACGACGGTAACTAGATGAATAATGTGTTATATTTGACATTCATTTCTATTCTATTTCACGGAATAGACATTCCGTGTGTAGAAATTAGGAGAGAGAAAGGAAGTTGAGAGAAAAAAATAAACTAACTAATTTTATTAATCTCAACTTAAATGAAAATTACAACATAAAGCACTATTTATAGTGCCGAATAGAAAGATCTAGAACCATAAAATGAAAACTAAATTACATTAAAATGTAAATCAAATGTAAACTTCCAACACGCACCCTCAAATGAAACATCGTTAGATTTGAACTTCTTCTGTTCATCCGCTATCCCCACTTGGCACAATTTCTGGCTGCACCACTTCTCACGAATCTAATTTCCTTTTTTTATTTTCTATTATTTTCCTTTATATTCTACAAAATTTCTCCAGATCTATAATCTTTTCTTTTGATTGCAATCGGATATGGAGTAAAAAAATGGATCTTCTCTCTTTTTTTGTTCTTGAATTTTCTCCCATACAGATATTTTCTCTTTCCACAACTAATCAATTTTCTCTCCCTAACTAGGACTAACCTAGCTCTGATTTCTTAGTTTTCGTGTCTATTTTAATTTTTGTGATTTTCGTTACGGCATAAACTAACTAATCTTATTAATCTTAACTCAAATGAAAATTACAACATAAAGCACTATTTATAGTGTCAATTAGAAAGATCTAGAACCATAAAATGAAAACTGAATTACATCAAAATGTAAATCAAATGTAAAATTCCAACACCGTGAACCAAACTTCACCTACAGGATTAAAGCTTAGATGAGAGTACTATGGCTACTAGATGTAGGCAAGAGGGTGAACCAATATAAAATATTTATGTTTAATTAGAAAGTGGAGCCTTCACGTATTCGTTCTTTTGGAAACGAAGTCCACTGGTGTATCAAACCAAGTATTGAGGAAATTTTGGGAACATAATGACTTTCGGTCTCATTATATCTCGGCTATTGGTCTATCAGGGGGCATTTTGGTTTCGTGGAATTCCTTGTTATTTCAAGGATTTATTGCAGGAATCTGAGAGATGGGTCGTTATTCGACTGAACTAGAGTCAAGTGGAAGTTCATCTAGTTTGTGTTTACGCCTACAACAATCAGGAGAGTCAGAGACAATTGTGTTGGAAATCGGGGATTACTTGGATATTTCTGAAGTCGCGAAAACACTGTCAGATTGAAATTTATTTGGCCGATTTACCAAATTTTCCATCGGATAAAATCAGAAAGAAAATCAAGAACAAGAATTTGTTTACAGTGAAGTTTTTAACCAAATTTTTCTGTACTTGGCCAACATCGTTTTGGTGAAATAAATAGCCAAAACATGAAGAGACATGTTGTTTGGGGTAGCAGCCATGTCCAAAAGACATGTTTCTTCCGAGATTCAGTTGTGTCCAACAGACACTATTTCGGACAAAAATTCATTTTCTGATGAATTTTTCCAAAGGATGCATGGGTTCAGGGATAAAAAAATTTCGAGCTAACCTGGCAGCTCGACCCTAGCCCGGGGCGCTGCCCCAGGACCCTGCCAGGGGCTACCGCCCCTCGGACCCTGCCTAGGGGCGCTGCCTCTAGACCCCACCAGGGGCTGCCGCCCCTTGGACCCCGCACCCGGGGGCGCTAACCCCGGACCCCCCAAATTGTAAACAAAACCCGAACAAGTGTGCACTCTGCACTCTCCATACTTGTTCGGTGAAATGTCACGATCGCATTGGTCAAACTAGTTGATCCAATTACACTAAAATATTAACAAATTATGGCAAGAGTTAGCCCCCATTATTTTGGGTTTACAACCGGTCATTCTTTATGGGGACTTTAATGAGGTTCTACATGCTTCGGAAAGGAGTAACGGAAGCAGAACGAGCTCAGTAATGGAATTTTAGGATTTTGTAGACGAATGTGAACTGTACGATTTGCCTCTACATGGGAGAGATTATATTGGGCCAATTCCCAATTCTTTTCGAGGATTCATCGAGTTCTTATTTCCTGTGAGATTTTGGATTTATGGCCGCTTGTGAGAATTTTGACGATTGATTCCACACTTTCGGACCACTTCCCGATTACATTCATGTCATATGCCTCTAGGAACGGAAAGAGGAGACCTTTTTGCTCTCTCAATGTATGATGGGAAAATAGCTCTTTTTTACCATTCATAAAGGAAAAATGGAAATTGATTGGAACAAACTTTCCACATTTAAGCTCTGTAAGTTGAAGGAATTTATTTGTCCGTGGCACGTTACCAATTTTGGGTAGTTAGAAGAGAAAATTCGGGAGCTAGAAAGAAAAGTACTTAGCCTCACGTCGAGCTCGGTAGCTTAGCCTGTGGACGCTACTTTCGGGTCTAAACTTCATGCAGTTAGAGCTGAATTGCTGGCTCGGCGGAAAAATCTTAAAAGCATAAAACAGCAACAACCGAGAGTTTTATGGTCATTGTTAGGCGATGAAAATACAGGTTTCTTTCACAGAATAGCTTCTACATGAGCTCAAATTAACAACATAACTCAGCTGGAAATTGATGGGGAGCTGATTAGTGACCCAGGGGTGATTATGAATAGAATTCGATGCTTTTATTCAAAACTGTTTGGCGATCAGCAGGGAGTTCCATTCTCTTTGAGGACCTTGAATTTCAATTGCATTGATATCACCTCAAATAATTGATTGACATCGGCATTTTTGGAAGGGGAGATTTGGGGTGCTCTTTGTTCATGTAGTGAGAATAAGGCCCTGGGGCCTGATAGTTTTAATTTTTACTACTACAAAAGATTTTAGGCTGAACTTAGAGTAGATATAATGCACTTATTCGAGAAATTTCACACAATAAATAGGCTGTCGGAGTCTATTAAGACGTCGCATACGATTTTGATTCCAAAAGTCCCAGCATTGTGAACTCTAAATAATTATAGGCTGATTGCCTTGATCCGTAGTGTTTATAAATTGGTGGTGAAGGTCTTAGCCAATCCCATGCAGCCTTGTTTGTCAGAGTTGATATCAGAATCATAATTTGGCTTTATCAAAGGCAGAAACATACACGAATGTTCTTTTATAGCCTCGGAAGTGCTCCACTCGATTCAGTCGAGTAGGCAATCGTGCTTTGTGCTGAAATTGGATTTCCATAAGGCCTATGATAGCGTGTCCTAGAGCTATATTGATAATGTAATGAAAAGAATGAATTTTGATGATAAGTGGATCTCATAGCCAAGGAATTGTAGAAAACAGTCGACCACTTCTATCCTTATTAACGGAGTTCCACGTGATCAAATTCATCTTTGGCGAGGAGTGAAATAAGGGGACCCACTATCTCCCTTTATTTTCTTGTTGGCTATGGAAGGCTTGAAGCAACTGTTAGAAGATAGCATTAGGGAAGGTCTACTTCCAAGGTTTCAAATTGAGGGGTCATCAAGAGATGTATCGGTGCTACATTTTGCTAACAATACAATTTGTTTTTTACCTACTGATGAGGATGTGTTGCCCATGTTTATTAGAATACTATGGTGTTTCGTATTGATCTCAGGCTTACGAATTAATTACAATAAGATTTCGATAATGGGAGTCAATGTACAGGAACAAGTCTTGACCTCGTGTGCAGAGTTCATTGGATGCAAAATAGAAAAATTTCCAATTACTTATTTGGGTTCTCCATTAGGCTGGAAACCGCTGCCAATCTCGTCATAAAACCCGTTGGTGATGAAATTTCAGAATAGATTAGCGAGTTGGAAAGGGAATTTTTTGCCATACAGGGGGAGAGTGGTATTAATTAAATCAGTGTTGGCTTCACTTCCTATATATTTAATGGCCTTATATAAAATGCCGAGAGCAATCAATGACAGGCTAAATTGCCTAATGAGGAATTTTCTATGGAAGGGGGATTCGAGTACACGTAGGATTTGCAAGGTTGCATGGGGTATTGTTGCTTTGCCTAAAGACTTGGGAGGACTATTCATTAAGGATTTCAGACTTGTTAATTGCAGTTTACTTCAGAAATGGCTTTGGAGATTGCATGAAATAAGCCGCTAGTCTATGTGGTACAAAATTTGCATACATCAGTATGGTCTAATGTTGTGGGCAGACCTTGAAATGGTGGATGTCCGTATTTTATCACCGATTTGGAAAGGGGTGTTTTCGCTATGTGTTAAAGATGGCCAGATTTGGCCTTTGTTCAAAAATAATTCGAGAGTGTCTATAGGGAACGGCATTACATCTTCCTTTTGGAACGACAACTGGACTTTGGATCAGCCTCTTAGTGTTTTATTTTCGGATTTATAGCCTATTAGAACTAGGAAATTTTGCCCAGTTCAACACGGGTGTGAGATATTGTTTGGGGCCGAGGCATATGGTCGACCCTTATGGAAATATAACTTATGAATTTCGTCTAGGGAGCGCTGTAGGCAAATGAAAATGTGAATTAGGGAGGCATTCCCATCTCTTTTTGAAGTGGGTGTATGGAGTTCAGCTATAAAGGATCAAGTGCATTGCATATTCCCCTGGGTAGCAGACCGTACTCAATAGGTATGTGAGGCTAGTAATAGCTATTCGGCTAGATCATTTAATCTTAGCTATTATCGACTTCCAAGATGGATTGCTCCACTACTGATTTAGTCGAATTTGGGAATCGACTCTACTACCAAAAGTCTGCTTCTTTGTCTGACTTGTGTTTCAAAGGAGCATACCAACAAGATCTTTCCTCTTAAGGCGACATAGCAGGGCTGTGGAAAATGATGAATGCCCCTTTTGTGGTGAAAGGGAGACGATGAGTCATGCACTTTTTCTTTATTCACAAAGCTTAAGAATTTGGCACCAACTATTCTTATTATTTGGGATATCCATAATCATACCATCCTCAGCTTGGGAGTTCCTGGGGCTATGGCATTCTCACTTCAATGCAGGACTCAATCGAGACTTTGCCACATCATTATGGTTCGTGATTGCATGGACACTATGGAAACGGAGGAACAAGATCGTCTTTGACGGTGGCACTTGTTCGGAGGACATCCTAGTTACAAGCATTTATTCTTGTTGGTTCTTATTCAAGAAAAGGAATATGGGCTTTGTAGTCTCAGATGTATTTACCTTTCCACAGTATTTGCTCTCATGTAACTGATTTTGTTGATCACATCTTGTGATTAACACTTTTGAATAAATAAAATGCCCGAAATGGCCACGATGGCTATTCTCGGGTACCTTCATTCAAAAAAAAATTCTCTTTCTATGGATTGCTTAATTGAGTTTATATAATTGTGTTATGAATTGTTGGTTAGTTAAATGTATTCCTACTTCTAATTCATATTCATATCTATAAAAGTTATCATTTGAATGCATTTGAACTTTGAACACTAGCACACATCAGCCTTAGGATTAGTAATTAAATATTCAACAATTTTTGTGTATTGAATATTTGAAGAAAAAACCCTAGCATGGAGAGAAACCCGTGGCGTCACCCAGCCACCATTCCCACTGTCGCCGGCCATCGGCACAACCGCCGAAATCTGCTTCATTGCCCCTATCTACCCCACCGCACCACTGCCGATGATCAGTATCATAGCCATCCCAACCAATTTTATTGCCCCCACCAACCCTACCGCACCAATCCCACTGATCGTAATACACCAACCAGAATCTACTTTGAAAATTTCCCGAATAGGTATGACGATGTTTCGATGAGTTGAATCTTCTAGAATATGGAATCCCCGGGAAAGTTTACATCGCAAGGAAAAGGAATGAAAAAAAACTGAATTTCGGTTTTCTAATTGTGGACGGATCTTTACCGATGCATGAGATACTCTACAGATTAAACTCTGTGGTCATTAGCATAGTGCGTCTTCATGCATATCGTGCTCGATACTCCAGGCCTGACATTCCTGTTCGGCATAACAAGAAATTGGAGCCTAAGCTGATCCCAAAGCTGAGACCTATTTTTCAAGAATCTCTACCAGGAAAGCAATCTTATGCGAATGTTGTATCCGGCTCCAAGGTTTCCTCAAAGGCTTCTCCTAAATAGGATACATCCTACAATAATGATTCTTTTTCTCGGGGCCATGATCTAATTATTGAAGTGGCCCCATGGAAAGATAAGTCTTGTGTTGCCTCTTTGACTAATATTTCCAATATTACACATGTTTTCGAATTACTTCATGAACGTGGATTTTAAATTGCTTTTGCAGCCCCTATGGAAGGAGATACTGTTATTATCTCATTTAATTCTGTGATTGCAGTGCATGATTTTGTAGGTGGTGATTGGAAGGTCATGCATCATATCTTTTTGAAGGTGCAATTGCTAACAGCTGATTTTGTTCCTCAAGAATAGGTCATGTAAGTTGATTTTATGGGTATCCCACCGCTATTGATCTGTGAGAAGCTGATTAGGCAATTGGCTAGTTCTTTCAGTAGAATCGTTTCATTGGATTGTGATTTTAATAGGCCTGATCGCCTTGACATGGTTTCATGCTTAGTTTCGGTACCTTTTGGAATGAGTAACCACTCCTTTTCTCTTTCCATGGGTTCAAATATAGTGAAGATTTACACCAATTTAAGGCAAGGCGTGGGTTGTCAACATTGTCAAGATATTGACTCAAACACTTCGTATGAATCGAGTGATGCCTATGCGGATTCTAGTGACTTAGACACATCTATTCATATAGAAGATCAACGGAGTAACACCGATCTCTCTGATACGCAATTACAAGATTCACCCAACTACTCTGCCATAAACTTAAGTGTAATACCAGAAATGAATGAAGTGCAACATGAGAACTGAGTGGTATTATTTTCAGAGCCACAAGGTGCAGCGTTATAAGAAGTCCTTCAACCAGCAGAATCTGCTTCCTTAGGTCCTGACATTCCAAACATGAACCGAGTGATAATATTATCTCAAGCTCGGGCATCTCCTGATCTGGAAAAATGCCTAACTATTAAATTAGGACAAAAGTTAGGGTTGTTTAATGAAAGTCATAAATCGATTATACTGGGAGCCTTGGATACGATGGAAAGTCGTTGAATCTAGAGGGAACAACTTTCAAGGTCGTTTATTCATCATTTATGTCTTTATCTTTTTTAAGTTGGAATTGTTGAGGAGGACTTAACAATAGGGAGAAACAAAAGTTTGTGCTATCATGCATTAAGAAATACAATCTGGATTTTTTTGCCTTGCTAGAAACGAAAATGGAAGGAGTCTCAGACATCGTGATTTGTAATTTCTAGGGGCACAATGATTTTTCCTATCACTTCATTCCGTCCAATGGTATCCCTAGTAGTATGTTATTGTCTTGGAATTTAGCTATTCTTAATGGGTCTATAGTTCGGTCTTCATTTAGATGGATCCTGATGAAATTTTCTGTGCAACAAAGGGTGTTTCATGTGTTATGCCTATATGCTCCGATAATTCAGGCCGAAAGAAACGCGTTGTGGATAGAAATTGGCCCTATAATTCATGACTTATCAAATATTCTAGTTTGTGGAGATTTCAACGAAGCTTTACTTGCATCCGAACACACTGGGGGTAGAATATATCCATCAGTGGCATGCTTTTAGGATTTTGGTTTAGAATGTGAACTCCGTGACCTTCCTCTTCATGGAAGAGACTATATGTGGCATAATAGAACATCCTTCTCATGCATTGACAGGGTCCTAGCCTCTACAAACGTCCTTGATCATTGGCCGTTTATAACAATATCGACGTTGGACACCACTCTTTCTAACCATCTAGCCATTTTATTCAGATCACGTGCTACTTCTACCATTGGTCATAGGTCTTTTAGATCGCTCAATTTTTGGTGGGATAATGCTGATTTTCTACCGTTCATTCACCGAACCTGGCTGTCAATTTATTCAAATCATTCAAACCGAGATATCTCTTTTAAGCTCAATAAAATGGCTTCGGTTATTCGACCCTGGCACAGCAAAAATTTTGGAGAACTAGAGAAGAAAGTTTCAGCCCTCGAAGCAAAGATCTTAGCCCAAACTGGCAGCAACATTGCTGGCCCCTCACCCAAGCACAAAATATGGAACTCGATATTAATCAATCGTTGCTTCATGAACACCGGAGCTATTTGGAAAACTTGCATCATCAATAATCACGTGTTTCATGGACATTGTAAGGAGATAATAACAAGTCATTTTTTCATCGTACAGCTTCAGCTCGATGCAGAAATAACCATATCTCCCAGCTGGAAATTGATGTGACAATCGTCACTGATTTGGAAGCCATTTTTGCGGCTATCCGAACGTACTCTGATCGGCTCTTCACGACAAACTCGGTAGTCCCTTTCTTGCTCCATAAATTATGGTTTAAAACTATAAATACTGAGCAATACGCTGCCTTGACAGCCCCCTTCTCCATGGAAGAGGTATGGAAAAGTATTAATGCTTGTGGTGAAAATAAAGCTCCAGGTTCGGACGGATTTAATTTGTTCTTCTATAAAAGATTTTGGGAGGATTTGAAGATATAACTGATGAATGTTTTTGATCGATTTCATGAATATTCGACACTACCTAATTCCATTAAAACATCTTTTACGGTGTTGATCCCAAAAATTGCAGGCACCTATACACTACATAACTTTTGGACAATCTCTCTCATTCATGGGACATATAAAATTTTAGCAAAATTGTTATCAGCTCGCCTACAAGTGGTTCTCCCATCTTTAATATCTGGTAATCAATTTGCTTTTGTTAAAGGAAGAAGCACCCACGAGTGTTCATTTTTGGCATCAGAGGTTATTCAGACTCTTCACTCACGCAGGAAGCCTTGCTTGGTTCTGAAATTAGACTTTCACAAAGCATTTGATAGTATCTCATGGGAATACATTGACTCAGTTCTTCGTAACATGGGTTTTGACAGGAATGGATTTCTTGGCTGTCAAACTGTAGGGAAAATTCTTCGACTTCAATTCTGATAAATGGATCCCCAAGTGAACCGATTTGTATACGTAAGGGAGTGAAGCAGGGAGACCCCCTTTCACCATTTATCTTTGTTCTTGCTATAGAAGGTTTGAAACAACTCTTTGACTGTAGTATATCTGAGGGTGTCTTACCAGGATTCTGACTTGATGACTCTCTACCAGATATTTCACTTCTCCAATTTGCAGATGACACCTTATGTTTTTTGCCAGCAGATGAATCAATGCTTCCGAGCTTTATTCGCATTCTGAGATGCTGTGAGTTAGTATCAGGCTTTCGTATCAACTTTCACAAAAGTGCATTAATAGGCGTGTACGTTTCCTAGGCTACCCTAGAATCGCTAGCAAATTCTATTGGGTGTCATGTAGGACAATTTTCGATTACTTATTTGGGAGCCCCTCTTTGTATTAAACAACCAAAACTTATGATTTAGGATCCTTTGATTGCTAAATTCAAGAACAAATTGGAAAGGAAGCTATCTTTCGTATGCGGGCAGGTGCGTTCTTATCAAATCGGTTCTATCTTCACTTCCAATATACTTATTGTCCATTTTAAAAATGCCAAGTTCTGTGTTTATTTCTTTGAATCGTTTGATGAGGAATTTTTTATGGTGAGGTGTCTCAAATGTACACGGCCTGTGCAAAGTGAGTTAGTACACTATTAATCTTCCAAAGCACCTGGGAGGTCTCTTTATTCGAGATTTCAGGCTTATTAACACAAGCTTGCTTTTCAAATGGTAGTGGAAGCTAAGAGTCTCTAATGATGAATCGCTTTGGTTTGATTATTATGCGCATCGGTACGGGGTGCGGACTTGGCATGATATGGTGGTTTTAGATTATAAAAGCCTCTCACCTATTTGGAAAGGTATTATCTCCTGCTGCTTCAAAAATAATATGTCCTCGGACCTTTTCTCTTCTCAAACTCGAGTTCGTATCCACAATGGGAAGGCGGGTTCCTTTTGGTTTGACAATTGAACCTCAAATCAACCAATCAAATCCTTATTCCCGGATCTTTTCGCATTGTGTAATAGAAAGCATTGCTCAATCCTTGAGCGTTGCACATTCTTATTTGGAGCCCGAATACACTCACGCCCCTTATGGAAAAGAAACCTGCATATTACGGGACAACAACGATGTTTGGAGCTCAAAGAATGGATTTCAGTTTCAAATCCATCCCTTTTTCATGCCCCGAGACAATTAACCTTTCAACCGAATGAGGATCTTGTGGTTTGGGAGATCGGGAATTCAAAGAACTACTTGGCTGGCTCTTTTTGTCATGGTTATTACCAACAACCATAATGGCAGCCCCCGAAAAAGAATTTCAATATTATTTGGGAATCTCATTTACTACCGTAGATTAAGTTTTTTGGTTGGTTGATGTTTCATGACAGATTACCAACTCGAGCTTTTTTGTACAGGCGAGGTTGTTTGGCAGTCAATGATGACCATTGTCCCTTTTGTTCGGAATCAGAATCAACGGAGCATTGCCTTATATATTGTCAGGCAAGTTATATAGTTCGGAGTAACGCTTTTTAGTGGTTGGGTATTTCTATGGTATTGCCTCACTCGGCCTACAATTTCTTATTGCTCTAGCACTCTTTTTTCAAACCCGGTGTTTGTCGTGATATTGGGACGTCGCTATGGTTCGTCATATCATGGCTTACTTGGAAGAAACGGAACAAATTCATCTTTGATGGCTCTGCCGGTCAGGAGGATAATTTTGTTGGTAGTGTAAACATCTGTTGGTTTCTTTTTAAGTCTTATAAGCACGGGATATGTCCCTCGGTTTTTGATTTATTTATTAATCACTTTGGTTCTTGTTTTAAGAACCACTTTTAATTTAATGAAAAGAGGGATGGGTGTTTTGTAGGCAAGCGGAAGCACCAACCTGGTTGGGATCTTCACCCCGAAATTTTCACCCATTCCAAACTTTTTTCCTTTGGAGGAACACATTGTTCCTCTGAGAGTTTTTCAAAAAAAAACCTCATATACCCTATTCTCAGTGAAATCCCCCCTTTTATAGGTTCAAGTAACCACTTTACTCCCGTAACCACCTCATAACAACCCCTAACAGATTCGTGCCATCTCACATGCCAAGGAGCTTCAAAGATTTAACCAAGCACATGGCTGTTTAGGTGTTGCAGAAATACAAAGAATGAAAAAGGGTTAATCCGAGGAGAGAAAGAGGGAGAGTGAGCGGCTGATGTATAAGAGGAGAAGTTAAATAGCTAGGGTAAGGAGTGATATGGGTTAATGGGTTAATTAGAGTATTTGGGCTTATGGGTTAGTGGGTTTGTTGGCTTAGCACATGAGCTGCTAGGCCAAACTATAATTTAGGCCAACAATTTCACATATATATACATTTGCACATTAACATCTAACATTCATTAAAAATCTTATATAAAGTCAAATGAGTTAATCACCTCCCTTTTGACTCATAATCACCTTTCACACAGACCAACAATCAGGTTTCTATATTAGAATGATAAAATTTATTTCAAGAGCCATACCAAATCCTAAAGAGTTCGGAACCCGACTTAGGGGGGACATATGATATCAAGAGACTAAAACTAGTTCCTTGGCCCAAAGGTCCAATTACATTACTTATTCACCAAGCTCAAGCAATGGACACATGACAACCCAAGAGAGGGTTAACTGACTAATCTTCTATATAAGGAGCACAAACCGTATTCTTGAAGCACAAACCCACAATATGAGTAACTGACTAATCCCGTCTATTCAATTCATTCTTTCCCCATGTCAAGCACTAATTTAGACATCGGAAAGGCTTTGTTGGAACCCCAGCCAAGCATGCCTGACTTGTTTTCTGTCTTGTAGGTATCCCCCGCTTGGAACATGTGACATCATAGAAAGAACTAGATGGACTTGTCAACATGTATAATTGTTAATACTGCATTATGAATTTCGAATTGTGATTGCCGCAAGTGGTGCATTGTAACTACTTTGTCATTGCTACAAGCCTAAAATTATGCTCCTATTGCAGATATCTTTTCTCTCCAGATAAATTCATCTAATGAACAAGATGACCTTCAGTTTGAACTGTATTGACTATTGGTCCATTGTTGGACTTGTCTATTGAGGGACTTTGAGATGGAACCTATGGACTATTGTCTATCAAATTTCTGCAAAAGACCTCATTAACCCAATATCTCTTATCCATAGTTGTTAAATGCCCAAGGGGAACAACAGCACCAGAAGGCGATGCACACAGTTATTTGCATTAATCTATGCTTGCATAGTTATTTACCTTAATCTCATCATTAGTTCAACCTTCAAGCATAGGGGTGTATTGAGTTATTTTTACAATGACAATACTCAAAAAAATTGTATTCGACCCAAATTTGTGCTTCCCAAATGCTTGACCAAAATTTTTTAACGAGATTTGACAATACTCAAAATATTGTGTAAAATCTACAACTTTGAAACACTAACTGGATTTTTACAAAACAAGTTTCAACAAAGTAAACGAAAATGTAGTCGTTCGAAGAACACATGCCGATCTCATAGCAAGGCTAGTCCTAAGCATCCAAATCAGATTGCTCCCCTAAGACTTCCAGCCAATATTCTCTATGCAACCTATAATCAATTTTGAGAATATGTGCTCTAGTTTAATGTAGGTAATTAAGAAATATATAATAAAAAAACAAAAAGTTTCTGCCGAAATATGTAATTATATTAGGCTTAATGCATCTCTACGTGGAAAACAAACTGTCTGTTGAACTTTCAAAGTGACCCCATAGCTTCCTCTTCTTTTAAAAAGTGCATCACTTTGCCTCTGAGCACCACGTGTCAGCTTATAGTTGCTTTGACTTTTCAAAGATGTAATTGGTCTAATTTTCTCTTTTCAATCAGAAGCTAACACGTGACGTTCAAGGAGCAAAGTGGTGCACTTTTCAAAAGATGAAGGAACTACGGGATCATTTTGAAAATTCAATGACGGTAGGTTTTTGGGGAAAATTCAGGTGCCTGTTGATGCATTAAGCCTTTATATTATTTATCTTCTAATCCCAAAGAAATGAAAAACCTCTTAGACCAACTTCTCCAGCATTGCAGAACATAACTTGTCAAAACTCTCAATGGGCTGGAAGTAGAGAAAATATGGTAGGAAATACTCAATGTTAATGAGAAAACATATCGCTAGGATATAATGAGAACACTGGCAACACAACATATATTACAAAGTAGAATGATTATAAGATTAGAGGTTATTTGGCTTCCGTTAGAAATCTCACTACCTTTTCCATACTTGTAATTTACTTGAGCTGATGTCTATGTAGCACGGATACGAGAAAGGAAATGTTTCCGAAATTCAGAAACGCACAGTGGAAATGCAAAAGATAACGTGATTTCAGGATTCTAACACAGTAACGGAAACGGGAAATGTTACCGGGCTTCATAGGTTGATGTTGATGTTAGAGTACAGGATCTAAGAAACTAAAAAGACTGCAAATAAAGCATTTTTTGTCAAATTATTGGAAATTTATTTACTTGACACTTAAATAAAACTTGTTAGTTGTTACAGAAAATTGAGTTCATGAAAAAGAAAAGCCAAACATTTTAGATTGTACAATTAAGATGCCGCCAATAAAATTTACAAAATATGCTTAATAAACTTAATGTTGATTATTACTCTTGACAAATATCATATTAGTACAAGCAACAAAGCAATTTCTCCGCCTTAACATTAAGGCTCCATTTGTTTTCTGCAAATTATTTTTCTTCTTTTCTAGTATGTGACTTAGGAATATAAGTCGATGGAAAATCTTTAATATATGAGGGAAAATAACTCCTCATAACACAGAAGGGGAAGTTATCTTCAGGAGAGATAACACATTGTATACATTCACTTGTTGGAGTAAAGAAGAGGAATAATAGAACTTGAACACAAAATAAATATTAATTAGAGTAAAGATGAATATAAAATTCTTTTATTCACTCTACATATTCTTTATTTTGCTCTCATTCACTCTACAAAAAAACGGCAGAATGCATATGCCTTATATAGGCTCTTGAGTCCTAGGTTGCACGGACACGCCTCGAGCGTTGGACACGACACGGACACGGACACGCGGACACGGCAATTCGAAAAAAATATGCATTTGGACACGGCTGGGACACGGCAACTAAAATAAATTGTCAAACATATATATTCATATATAATAAAATCTACATCATCCTTAGTCATTTGATCAATTACAAAACAACCAAAAAACATGTCTTGTGACTTTATTGCACATGCCAAAACCTTTACTAGCTATATGCAACGAATGTGCTTTAACTCTAGTATATGACCCTTACTTTCTTGCCCACATTGTTGCATTTAAATGCCGTACTACCCACCCCCACTAAGTTTTTCTATTTTTGTTACATATTTCCACAAAGGACTAAGTTTTTCTATTTTTGTCACATATTTCCACAAAGGAGATTTATTAACTTCTACGTGGAGTGTCCGAGGTGTGTTCGTGGAGTGTCCGAGAAGTGTCCATCCAACGTGGAGTGTCCATTTGAAATTTGGAGTGTCGGACTCGTGTCATCGAGTGTCCGAAGAGTGCCGGTGTCCGATACGTGTCCGATACGGGGACACGCCAGGTTTTGGAGTGTGCATGCTTCATAGCTTGAGTCTTCATTACATGGAAATAAATTGATCCACGTAACCCTTTTTTTGAACCAAGTTTTATTAAGAATTGGTTTCCTAACTTTTTTGGCCACAAATTTTATCTAATTATTTAGCAAGTGACTTGTTCCATTCTCCTCATTTCTAATATATATATTTTTTAATTCTTATTTTAAATTAAGTTTATTTTTAATTTAACACTCCCCCTTAAACTTAATTTTCTGTTATTCCCAACGATGCTCGTAACTGTCTGAACACATCTTACTTCAGTGGCTTCGTAAAAATGTCAGCAATTTGATCTTGCGTTTTAACATACTTCAGTGTGACTTCCTTTTTCTCAATGCACTCTCTGATAAAATGAAATCTCATATCAGTTGGATCTTGTTGTGTCATTTGTAGTTCCTTCAACAATCGTCGTAGCCATATTGCATGACACACACATGAGGTTGCAGCAACATATTCAGCTACAAGTTGACAATGTCACAATTGGTTGCTTCTTTGAACTCCATGTGAACGCTATTTCGCCAAGAAAGAATACAAATCCGCTAGTGCTTTTCCGGTCATTTTTATCACCGGTCCAATCACTATCACTGTACCCAACTAATTTGAATTCATCAGATTTTGAATAATGCAATCCAAAATTAGTTGTACCTTTGACATAGCGGAGTATCCCTTTTGCTGCATTCCAATGAGATTCTTTTCGTGCTTCCATGTATCTGCTTACTAGTCCAACGGCATACAAAATATATGGCCTGGTGCACGTCAAGTATCTGAGACTCCCGATTAGACTTCGGAAATTTGTGGGATTCACTCCTACTCCGTTTTCATCCTTGGTCAATTTCAAACTGCATTCAACGGGAGTGCTGATGGGATTGCAATTCTCCATCTTGAATTTCTTCACTATCTCCTTAGCAAAGCCACCTTGACAAATAAAAACGCCATCATCATTCTGCTTCACTTCAATGCCAAGATAATACGGCATCAAACCAATCTCTGTCATTTCGAATTCACTAGGCATCATCCTCTTGAAATCATCGAACATCTGAGGATTGTTCTCGGTGAAAATAAGATCTTCCACATATAAGCAAACAAACAATATGTCTCCACCTTTCACCTTTACATACAAAGCATATTCATGGGGCATTTGACAAATCCATTCTCTTGAAAATTTTTGTCAATGCGACTATTCCAGGCTCTTGGTGCCTGCTTAAGTTCGTACAACACCTTCTTCAGCTTCAATACTTTCTCTTCATGCCCTTTGACAATGTAACCGGGTGGTTGTTGTACATAGATTTCTTCCTCAAGATATCCATTCAGAATTGCTGACTTGACATCCATTTGATGGATCTTCCATCCATTTGGAGCAGCAATGGAGATTACCATTCTAATAGTCTCCATTCTCGCGAGTGGTGCAAAAACTTCATCATAGTCAATACCTGGCTTCTGGCTATATCCCTTTGCTACTAGTCTTGCCTTATGTCGTACAAAATCTCCGCTCGCATCTTTCTTTACCTTGAATACCCACTTAACACCGATGGGCTTTTTGTCTACTAGAAGTTTAGTTAACTCCCATGTCTTATTCTTCTCAATTGAATGGATCTCCTCCTCCATGGCTTTTCTCCAACTCTCGTCTTTCATAGCTTCTTCAACATCAATGGGTTCACTATCAATAAGATGACAGTAAAGAGTTAATTCTTCACTTAGATCTCTTGTCACATCATAAAGTTCTTCAACGCTCCAGAATTTTCTTGGCCTCTCTCTAGAACTTTCACTAGAGCTTTCTCCTTGTTCAAGAGATGCACCTGAAATCGGACTATTCATCATCGATGTTGTGGATTGCTCCACCGGTTCATGCGCATTATTTTCATCCATTGTGAAAGGATAAAAACTATAATTCTTCTCTTTGTGATTACTCCAATCCCATATTGCTTCTTCATCGATAGTTACATCTCTACTAATGATTGTCTTTCCTGCATCAAGATTAAACATCCTGTAACCTTTAGAAAATTTTGAAAATCCCACAAACAAGTATTTTCTTCTTTTATCATCTAGTTTTTTCCTTTCTTCATCAGCTACATGTATATGCGCTACACTCCCGAAAACACGAAAAATGAGAGATATTAGGCTTTCTCCCACTCCATGCTTCTTGGGGTGTCATATTGAAAACACTTGTTGTCGGGGACCGGTTCAAGATATACACAGCACAATCATCGGCTTCTGCCCATAGCTCATTAGCTTGCTTTTGAACATGCTTCTGACCATGTCCATCACCATTCTATTCCTTCTCTCCACAACTCCATTTTGCTGAGGCGATCTCGGGACTAACAAGAAATGGCGGATTCCATGGTTCTCACAGAATCTATTGAATTCATTGGATGTGAATTCTCCCCCTCTATCGGACCTTAACGCCTTGATGTAATAACCACTTTCTTTCTCAACAAGCGGCTTGAATTTCTTGAAAGCTCCAAATACTTCTGATTTCTCCTTCAAGAAATAAACCCACGTCTTTCTGCTATAATCATCAATAAATAGCAAGAAATATTTGTTGCCTCCTAATGAAACTGGTCTCATCGGTCCGCAAACATCAGTATGGATAAGCTCAAGTGGTCTCTTTGCTCTTGACATGGACTCTTTTAGAAAACTGGTTCAATTGTTTTCCAATAAGACATCCTTCACACAGTTGGTGGGGTTCATCAATAGGGGGAAGACCATGCGCCATCTTCTTCTGACTCATCAACTTTAATCCGCTGAAGTTGAGATGTCCAAACCTCAAATGCCACAACCAATCAATATCGTTCACACATGTCTTCAAACACTTGGCCACATCGGTCTTGATGTTGAGTGTAAACATCCGATTCTTTGACATCGGAACACTTGCTAACATTTCCTTCTTGCCATTCAGCAGCAGCAACTTCCTATTCACCATGTGAACTTGGTAGTTTTTCTCTAGCAATTGTCCCAAACCCAAAATATTGTTTCTCATGTATGGAACATAATAGACATTGCTTATGAATTGGTGGTCCCCATGCTTTAAACGAATAAGAATGGTTCCTTTGCCTTTGATGGGAACTTTCGATGAATCCCCAAATACAACATTTCCACTGAAAGACTGGTCCAGCTCAATGAACAGTTTCTTCGCACATATGATTACTTGCTCCATTATCAAGATACCATATGTTATTATCTGGACAATGTTCACCTTCATGGGTTAGTAATACCACGTCGATGACATCCTCTTCTTGTATGTTGTTAGTAGCTTCCTCCACTTCCATAGGAGGACTCCTACATTCTGATGCATAGTGGCCATAGTTTAAGCAATTGTAACATTGCACATTGGACTTGTCTCATCCATCATTTTGTCCCCAATTGCCTCTTCCTCTTCCTCTTCCTCGTCCACGTCCACGGCCTCTGCCTCTTATGGACTGATTATTTCCATCATTATTGTTAGCTCTTGGGAATTGCTGACTTCTGCCACGTCCTCTTCCTCTACCATTTCCTCCTCGACCTCTACCTCGTTCTCTTCTAGATTGACTAGAATATCGGCTATTTTGATTTCTCGAAACGAAGCCTTTGCCGCCAGGATTTGTTCTATAGACTCTTCTATTTGTCTATTTAATCTTTCCTCACATGCTTGCAATGAACCCACAACTTCTTCAACTGCCATTGCACTCGTATCTCTTGACTCTTCGATGGCTACTACTATATAATCAAACTTTGGTAGTAACTATCGAAGAATCTTTTCAACAATTCTTGACTCTTCAATTTTTTCTCCATATTGTCGCATTTGATTAACAACAGATTTTACTCGTGAGGAGTAATCAACAATTATTTCCGTCTCCTTCATCTTCGTCATCTCGAACTCACCCCGCAGCATCTCCAATCGAACCTTCTGAACTTTCTCCTCTCCTTGAAGAGAAACTCGTAAAATGTCCCAAGCTTGCTTGGAGGTAGTTGCTTCCGCTACCTTCTCAAACATCACATCATCCAAACCTTGATGGATTAAACTGAGCGCCTTCTGGTCACTCCTACGATTCTTATGCAAACGATCTCTTTTCGCCTGAGATAATTGTGCATTTTCACCTGGGAAACGAACTACGTAGCCATTTTCAACAATGTCTCAAACATCTTGGGCTCCTAGAATGGCTTTCATTTTGATGCACCAATTTTTGTAATTAGTTTTGGTGAGCTGAGGAAAATTGTTGGTGTTCATTTTTTCTTTTTTTTGGTAGGGTCTTCTCAAACACTCAAGAAAATATTATAAAATTTTCACAACTCTCACGCAGGATTTCAACTTGGCTCTGGTACCACTTTATTGGAGTAAAGAAGAGGAATAATGGAACTTGAACACAAAATAAATATTAATTAGCGTAAAGAGGAATACAAAATTCTTTTATTCACTCTACATATTCTGAATTTTGCTCTCATTCACTCTACAAAAAATGGCAGAATGCATATCCCTTATATAGGCTCTCGAGTCTTCAATACATGGAAATAAACTGATCCACATAACCATTTTTTGAACCAAGTTTTATTAAGAATTAGTTTCCTAATTTTTTGGCCACAAATTTTATCCAATTAATTAGCAAGTGACTTGTTCCATTCTCCTTCTTTTTAATATATATATTTTTTAATTCTTATTTTAAATTAAGTTTATTTTTAATTTAACATCGTGAATTCACCATCATAATTTTATCTTTTAAATTTCTAAATTACATACCAAACAAAAGAAAATAATTAACTTTTGATGGATATATTTTACACAGAAAATATTTTGAAAAGGAAAACTCTCTCACAAAACAAACGAAGCCTAAACATAGGCACAAACGTCAACAGACGAAATTCCAGAAGCCAATTATTGGGAAATTATAAGCAACCTAGTACGGAAATATCTTCACATCTATACTGCTGGGAATGGAAAAAGATTACTTCTTGAAAAATAACTTTGATAGGGACAGAAACAATTAAATTTCTATACGTTTGATTCTAAACTAATCCCTCAAAGTTAAATATTTAATTAGATATTTGACTTTGAAATTATTAATAAAAGATAATAGAAAATAAATTAGGATTTTTATGCTAGAATTTTATCAAATATGATAGGATTTGTTTAATTTTGAATTTGAATTGAATAGTTTTATCATGTAAAATCTATAAATAGTGTGTTTGTCATCAATAAAAATATATCAGTTTTTTTCCTTTCATTTTCTCCATACTTTTATGCTCCATATTTTACAACAGTATCATCATAAAAACGATTATTAGAACATCGGTTCGGCTAGTTGACAATCAGTTACTCTTCACATGTCTTCCTTCTTGTCTGTTTAACAAGTGAATTAAATATTTTGCAGGGCAACTTAGCAATTCCTTGATGTTACTTCTCTATGGAAACTTATGGTTCAATCAGAGTTTTCATAATGCAAATAGAGGTTAGTTGATTTCCTGCTCAAGCTCACAATTGGTCTTAATACAGATCCACAAATTTTAACTTTTGCTTCAAAAATCACCAACATCCTTTCAGCAAGCATGAATACACCAATCTACTGACTAGGTTAAAAAAATCAACTGTAAGAACAAGATGAAGAGAGTAAAAACAGTGTACCAGTTCTACACCTTGTATGAGCAACACTTATTTTTCTGAATAATGAGAGATGTTATCACCGGACATTGAACCGTTGAAGACAATGGTACATGGTTTTCATGGTTCAATCGGATTCAACTGTGATTCAACCGTGATTCAATGGTGGTTCAACTGCAGTTTTTTTGGTTGAACCGGCCGGTTCGGTCTGGTTTTAATGACATTGCTATTTAGCCATAGGAAAATTTACTGCAATTACGAGGAGTTATTGAGGTAGATTTTACAGTTTCACAAAGTAGATTAATGGGAACTCAAGTACGGAGGTATGAAAATGCGTAGGAGACTATAAGCTTACCAGTTACTACTTTCAAGGAACTTGAAATGATTTGTCAATATTGGCATAGTTTGTTTGTCTAAAAGAAAAACACATGACAAGAGAGAATAAAATCATACTTTTGTTGGATTATAAACTTGATCCATATCAATGAAAACCCAAAATCCAAATCCAATCAATTGGAGTCCAAGCCCACAAATTCAAAATGTAGTAAATTTATTTAGGTATTTTAAGTATGTAGATTTTTGTGTGTGATAACAAAATTGGAGGCTATTAACTACAACCAATTTGGAGGCCATTAAATTAACTAAATAAGTTGGTTATTAATTGTATTAGTTGGAGGTGGTGGTAAGTAATTGTGTTAGTTAAGAATTGTGGTTATTAATTGTGGGAGTTAGGAGTTGGGAGTTGTATAATTCACCTATAAATAGGGGAGTTCTTTAGTTGTTTTTCATCAACAAAAATAAAAACTTCTTTAGAGAGAAAAGAAGTAAAGAGTGAGTTGTAGTATTGTATTTTGAGTGAGAGTGTTCTTGTAATATTTTTTGAGTTTAATAAAAGTTGTTTGTTTGAGTGTTTAATTGCCAACAAAGTGGTACCAGAGCTAGGTTGAAAGCTCGAGTCCTCCTCCCGAAAAGAATTTTTTTTCCGAGTGCGGAAAAATCGAGTTGGAACTGCCCAGGCGTTGCAGTAGCTAAAAAGCCCAGAAAGTGTCGCAGTAGATTGCCAAAAGCGTTGCAATACGTCCAGTGTGTTGCAAAAGACTCCAGAAGTGTCACAGTAGAATCCAGAAGTGTCGCAGAAGACTTCAGAAAGTGTCGCAATAGCTCCTACACGTCTAGAAAAGCTATTTGAGTAAGATGGCGAATAACATGGCATCCTTTTAAGTTCCAACACTCAACAACAACAACTACGACAATTGGAGTATCAAGATGAAGGCTCTTCTCGGTGATCATGATGTTTGGGATATCGTAGAGAAAGGATTCAAGGAGCCCGAAAATGAAGCCTCTCTCACGCCAGATCAAGCTACAACTTTGAAGGATTCTCGAAAGAGAGATAAGAAAGCTCTCTTCCTCAGCTATCAAGCATTAGATGATGATGGTTTTGAAAAGATTTCAAGTGCAACTTCCGCCAAGCAAGCATGGGAGAAGCTACAAACCTCTTACAAAGGAGCCGAAAAGGTGAAGAAGGTCCGTCTCCAAACACTAAGAGGTGAGTTTGAATCCTTGCACATGAAACCATCCGAGTCTATCTCCGACTACTTTTCAAGAGTAGCAGTCGTTTCTAATCAATTGAAAAGAAACGGTGAGAAGTTAGAAGATGTAAGAATAATAGAGAAGATACTCCGCTCGTTGGATCACAAATTTAAGCACATCGTGGTGACGATTGAAGAAACCAAAGACTTGGAGGAGATGACGATTGAAGAACTCCAAGGATCACTACAAGCCTATGAAGAAAAGCATAAGGAGAAACAAGGTATCTCTGAGCAACTCCTCAAGTTACAACTTAAGGATACGAGTGAAGGGCAAGGCAATGGTAGAAACAACCATGGCAGAGGCAGAGGCAGAGGACGAGGCCGCGGACGAGGAGGAAGCCATGGTTGTGGACGGAGTTGGAATTACAATAACAATTCCAACAACAACTATGAGAAAGGAGAAAGCTCCTCGCAAGGTCGTGGAAAAGGAAATTTGAACTCGAGGTATGACAAATCTCAAGTCCGATGCTATAATTGTCAAAAGTTTGGGCATTACGCTTCAGAATGTAAAGCTCGAAATGATCAAGTTGTAGAGAAGGCAAATTTCGTAGAGGAGAAGATTGAGGAGAAAGAAACGCTATTATTAGCATACAACAACAACAGTGATCATCAAGACAACACATGGTATCTCGACACCGGTGCAAGCAACCACATGTACGGAAAAAGAAGCTTATTCGTGGAGCTGACTGAAGAAGTAAGTGGCGATGTCTCATTTGGAGATGAAAGCAAGATATCGGTGAAGGGGAAAGGTAACATCCTCTTTCGTGCTAAAGATGGTAGCCACCAATTAATTTCAAATGTCTACTATATGCCTAATATGAAGTGCAACATTCTAAGTTTGGGCCAACTCTTAGAAAAAGGCTATGATATTCGCATGAAAGATTGTAGTCTTCTAATAAGAGATGGCAAAGGAGATCTGATTGCTAAAGTACAAATGTCAAAGAATAGAATGTTTCCTTTAAACACTCAACACGATGTTGCGAAGTGTTTGAAGGCGTGTTACAAAGACGCATCGTGGCTATGGCATCTTCGATTTGGTCATCTCAACTTCGGAGGATTGGAGCTACTATCGAAGAAAGGAATGGTTAGAGGCTTACCATGTATCAACAATCCTGATCAATTGTACGAAGGATGTTTACAAGGGAAGCAATTCAGAAGAAGCTTTCCAAAGGAGTCAGACTATAGAGTCAAGAAACCGCTCGAGCTCATCCATACCGACGTGTGTGGTCCTATCAAGCCAAGTTCTCTAGCTAATAGTAACTACTTCCTTCTTTTCATTGATGATTACTCAAGAAAATCATGGGTATATTTCTTGAAGCAGAAATCAGAAGTCTTTGGAATGTTTCAGAAGTTCAAAGCAGTCGTGGAAAAGGAGAGTGGTCATAAGATCAAAGCCATGAGATCTGATCGAGGAGGAGAATTCACATCCAATGAACTCAAAGAGTTTCGTGCAGCACATGGAATCCGTCGACCCTTAACGGTTCCTAGATCCCCCCAACAAAATGGTGTGGCAGAAAGGAAGAATAGAACAATTCTTGACATGGCTCGGAGTATGCTCAAAAGAAAGAAACTACCCAAGGAGTTTTGGGCGGAAGCAGTGGCATGTGCAGTCTACCTATTAAATCGTTCTACAAGAAGCGTGTGGGGAAAGACACCACAAGAAGCATAGAGCGGAAGAAAGCCCGGAATTCCCCATCTTCGAGTCTTCGGGAGTGTAGCTCATGTTCATGTACCAGATGAGAATCGAACCAAGCTTGATGATAAAAGCAAAAGTTTTATTTTCATCGGTTATGACTCAAGAACAAAAGGCTATAAGCTATACAATCTGAATGAGAAGAAATTTATAATCAGCCGAGATGTGATATTTGATGAAGAAGGAGAATGGAACTTTGATTCTCAAACGGAAGACTTCAATTTTTCTCCATTCGAGGAAGATGAGCCGACAACACCTGAGCAACCAAAACAACTTCAACAAGGCCTCACAACTCCACCAACTTTTCCTACTCATAGAGATGGGCCATCAACATCTCCATCCTCAAGAGAGACTGAAGATGAAAGAGAAGTGCATCATACGAGAAGTCTTCGAGAACTCTATGATGTGACTGAACAACTAGACAATCTTACATTATTTTGTCTATTTGTTGACTGCGAGCCAGTGACATTTCAAGAAGCTGCAAAAGAGAAAAAGTGGAGAGATGCAATGGACGAAGAAATCAAGGCCATTGAGAAGAATGATACATGGGAACTCACTTCACTTCCCAAAGGACACAAGGCGATAGGTGTCAAATGGGTGTACAAAACAAAGCGGAATGCCAAGGGAGAGATCGAAAGACACAAGGCAAGGCTTGTTGCAAAAGGCTATTCTCAAAAGGCTGGAATTGACTGCGATGAGGTATTCGCTCCAGTTGCTCGATTGGAAACTGTCAGACTAATAATTTCTTTAGCGGCTCAAAACAAGTGGAGAATTCATCAAATGGATGTAAGATCAGCGTTCCTAAATGGAGTTCTTGAAGAGGAAGTTTACATCCAGCAACCACCAGGTTATGAAGTCAAAGCCCATGACGACAAGGTGTTGAAATTGAAGAAGGCTCTTTATGTGCTAAAACAAGCACCAAGGGTATGGAATAGTAGAATTGACAAGTACTTCCGAGAAAATGGCTTCAACAAATGTCCCTATGAGCACACTTTGTACATCAAGATCAAAGATGGAGATATTTTGATCGTGTGCCTCTACGTGGACGATTTGATATTCACTGGAAGCAACCAAAGAATGTTCGATGAATTCAAGAAAGTGATGACGAAGGAGTTTGAGATGACAGACATGGAGCTCATGGCGCACTACCTCGGCATAGAAGTAAAGCAACAAAAGGATGGAATATTCATTTCACAAGAAAGCTATGCGAAGGAGATCTTGAAAAAGTTCAAAATGGATAACTGCAAGTCGATAAGCACACCGGTGGAGTACGGGATCAAGATGTCCAAACATGAAGAAGGGGAAAGTGTAGATCCAACATTTTTCAAAAGTTTGGTTGGAAGTCTACGCTATCTTACATGCATGAGGCCAGATATCCTTCATGCAGTCGGATTAGTAAGCCGCTATATGGAGTCACCAACAACCACCCATTTCAAAGCCGCTAAGAGAATTCTTCGCTATTTGAAAGGTACAACAACTTTGGCTTGTTTTATTCGGTATCTAATGATTGCAAGCTTGTTGGATATAGCGATAGCGATTGGGGTGGAGACGTAGATAACCGAAGAAGCACTAGTGGATTCGTGTTTTTCATGGGAGACACTGCTTTCACATGGATGTCAAAGAAACAACCGGTTGTAACTTTGTCTACATGTGAAGCAGAATATGTTGCAGCAACCTCGTGCATATGTCATGCAATTTGGCTTAGAAATTTATTGAAGGAGATTGGGTTAATGCAAGAAGAGCCGACTGAGATCCGTGTTGACAACAAGTCAGCCATTGCCTTAGCAAAGAATCCTGTATTCTATGATCGAAGCAAACACATCGACATCCGCTATCATTACATAAGAGAGTGTATTGCAAGAAAGGAAGTACAAGTTGAATACGTGAAGACACAAGATCAAATTGCGGATATATTCACTAAGCCGCTCTCAAGCGAAAACTACGTCAGATTGAGAAGCTCACTCAGAATGACATGATCAAGTTTAAGGGGGGGTGTTGGATTATAAACTTGATCCATATCAATGGAAACCCAAAATCCAAATCCAATCAATTGGAGTCCAAGCCCACAAATCCAAAATGTAGTAAATTTATTTAGGTATTTTAAGTATGTAGATTTTTGTGTGTGATAACCAAATTGGAGGCTATTAACTACAACCAATTTGGAGGCCATTAAATTAACTAAATAAGTTGGCTATTAATTGTATTAGTTGGAGGTGGTGGTAAGTAATTGTGTTAGTTAAGAATTGTGGTTATTAATTGTGGGAGTTAGGAGTTGGGAGTTGTATAATTCACCTATAAATAGGGGAGTTCTTTAGTTGTTTTTCATCAACAAAAATAAGAACTTCTTTAGAGAGAAAAGAAGTAAAGAGTGAGTTGTAGTATTGTATTTTGAGTGAGAGTGTTCTTGTAATATTTTTTGAGTTTAATAAAAGTTGTTTGTTTGAGTGTTTAATTACCAACATGAGTCAACAGTTACCTATTTCAAGTGTTGATAATTAGGCGTTCCACTGCTTGTTTGCACTTTAATTTCTCTATAAATGTGCCATCTGTTGTATCTTTGATTCGCTGGAAGAAGTGGCCTAAGTCGAGGAGCACTTGTGCATTACAGACAACAGCACCCTCTAAAATCCTCAAGACAGTCCATACAGCATCTGAAAAAGAGGCATATAGATAAAGCCTTGAGAAATGTCACAGCAGTCTGATTATTGCTCAAATGCGAACAAAACATCCCAAAAATTCAAATTGTTTGAATCTAACCACATCTTACCAACATTTGGACTACAAAAACAAGAGATACCTTGGATAAGAGTGTCTAGCAATCGAAACTATCATAACCAATTCTTTGGGACCTTCTGCACTGATATAATGTGAAACACCTCCTGCCGAGGTGTACAAATGATAGTATTTTTATTATTATTTCATTCATGCCCCATTTCAATAGACAGATACGAAAGGAGAATCAATACCATCATTTTTAGTAGATCTGTTCGTCGGGCGGGGTGAGCCGAGTTTGGGCAGGTCCTAATCGGTCTTTCGACAAAAAAAATCAACTCAGGCTCAGTCTGGGACACACTTAAAAATTTCGAACTCGGGCCAAGCTTAAGAGGTCATTCCCAAGCCCGGCCCAGAGCTCATAAATAATTTTTCTTTTAGATTTTTGAGTAGACTCAACAAGTAAAAAAAAAAGTCAGATTTTATAAAAATATATCAGAATTACACATAATTACATTATTTACTTGAACATATTAATTAGTAAAACATATTGTTAAAGTTCAATAGATTAAAATATGAAAAAACCAAAACAATTATTAAATACACTATATAAATATTTAATAAATATATTCATCAGGTTGGGTTCAGGTCGGGCTTCAATATTTATATAAAATCCAAGCCCTATCCGTAAAACTTCGGGCTTTGGCGAGTTTAGGGCTAACTTTGAGAAAAATGAGTGCCCAAGTCCAGACCAGTTGAACAAGCTCAGGTCGAGCTGGGTTGATACTCCGGTAACCACCCCCACCACTTCATATGGTAATTATTAACCAATACCTAAAAGGGTGGACAAAATTAGTACCCCGGCTGCACCCAAGATTAACCTTTTATCTTCTTGTGTTGAACTTTTTTTAACTTGACATTCAAACGGCAAGAATCACTAAATAAGATTAAAAAAAAAAGTTTCACATAATATAATCCCAACTTACCAAAAAAGAGACAATGCAAATACATCAACTGACACAATCTTTTTTTAAAAAGGTCCATTTCATACTTCAACAAAGGATAGTAGACATTAGCTTTGAAAGTTCAAAAGGGAGTTTGACAACATCAATACAATGCCATGTGGAAAGTACCACAAGTTGAAAGCTGCATCTTAACATTCTCATAGTTCACAAACCCAAAATCATTCAAAACAAGATAATTAACTCCATATTTTCTACTACAATCCACAGGGTTAATCACCAATAGGTCTGGAAATTAAGGCTATGTTCTTTTGAATTTAACTTAACTGAACTTATTTTAGTGTAAATTTATAACTACGCAAAGCTGAACTGGACTAAATGAACTGAATTGCAGTCCAAGAGAACAGAGCCTAAATAGTTAATTAGCAGTAAAACATAACCTGCTTGACATTGTCCTTCAGGGCAGGTAGAGGCCGAACAGCAGCACTTGCAGCAGGTCCTCTTGTGCTTCGACCAATGCCTCCCCCCGTCCAGATACCGACTCACTTGTCATTGACCCACTGTCCGATGTCTGGGGTTCCATGTAGAATCGAGCTCTGAATGCTGCAAGGTGAGCATAGTATGCTGGGGGCACTGAACACAATAAAAAATCACTCAATTTACTTAAGTCTATCCAACTCATATAACTAAAATCATCAAAACAGAAGTAGTTCACAAAGTGGAGATACCAACCTACGGAAACTGATCGTGTGCATCTAGCATATCTGCAACAGAGAAACAACATTAGGACAGCAGCAAATTATGTTTGACAAAATTCATTGGGTGTTTCTCATGGCTTATAAGCTTGTCAAAGCTGCTTATTAGTTGTTTTTAGCTTTTAAGCACTTGTTATAAGTGTTTCTCATAGCTTAATTTGTAGCTTATAAGCCAAAGAAAAAAAGCTCCCTTTTGAAGCTTTTAAAAAGGAGCTTATAAGCCACCTTAATTTGACAAAGTATTTTACAATATTACGCTCATTCAATTACATATGCCAAAAAGCCATTCATCTCTACCTTTCCTTTTTAGTCATTTCATAGTTCATATAACTTATAAGCTCCATATAAGCCATTTTAAGTAACACTTCCATCTACTTATAAGCTACTTATAAATAAGCTTTAAAAAACACTTCAACTTCTTACTTTTAAGCTCCTTATAAGTTAAAAAGTCATAAGCCAAAGAGCCAACTCAATGAGAATCACCCCCCTAGACAGACGGCAGAAAAAGAAGAAAAAAAGGAGAAGAAACCAGAACTTACGTGTAGCACAGATTATTAGTTAGAGATTGCAACTTATCGGCACTGAACTCGTTCTCATCCCATAGTACATGGTAATGAGCAGGATTTATTCAGGGATTATCAAATATTCAAAAGCACTTACACAAACAAATCAATTTGATATTGAATAGTCTCAAAAACCTGAATTCCAGCATGGCTACATAGATAGAAGTCAAATTCAGTGGGATGGCAGATTTTGTAATCCACCACCGTGCTTGTCAAATAGGGAAACTTTATGTCAGGTATACCGTATATGCTAAAAATTGAACATGTAACAATGAAAAAACCAAGCACAAAACTAAGTTACCATGCAAGATATTCCCACTCCTGTCGACTGCATTACGGTCCTGGTGATTGTTTGCAAACAACCTAGTGTGATGATGCTTTTGAACCACAACAAATGTCACTGGAGGCTGGTAATTTGGCTCTAAGGTAGCACATGCCTAAAAATCAAGGAACAGAAACAATGAAGATACTGGAATAGCTTCGGAAATTGGGCTACCGAACACAAATTATGCATTAACTTGCGGATAGCATCAAGCTCATTGAGCAAAATGTGATGAAACTGGCCTTCACTGACTCCATCTCTGTAGACATGAGATCATATTGTCAAGAAAAAAGAACAGAAACCAGGGTAGCGGGAAAAAAGGTCTGGTAAATAGGATAACAAAAAACGCCTGTAGAAGATGATCCTCTTGGGCTTCTGTCCAGTTGCTTTGCGGAAAGATATAAGAAGCTCCCTGCATCATGGACGCAGCTATTATACTATACATCTTTCAAATATTTTGGTCAAAAGAGTGATTGAAAAATGGTTGAGAACAAAAACAGGATGCATTACATCAGCCTCAGGCCTTCAGCAAGATATAACCTCCAAATCTAAATTAGTGAATTATAAGAACACTAAAGTATAATACTGCAGTTTCTAAAACACCAAAACACATCATTTCCACAAGAACTGTTTCAACTAGTGTAATTCCAGTATAGCACACTAGTGGTTGCAATAGCAACATCAAAGAACTTGTTATTACTGCTTAGTTAATCAACATAAATCTGTAATTCACAACAAAACACCTAGGCATATTTTAAAGAAAAACTAAAAAGAAGAGGCGCAAATAATACAAAACCCTCCTGCCGCCACAAGGAAACAAACTTACGTAAAGGAGTTGTATATGTATCAAGCAAAAGAGCTTAAATTAGAGGCATGAGTGATATTAGATAATAATCCTTACGGTCAAGTAAACATGAATCCAACATTTAATTTTAAATCCCTTCTCATCTATCCACAAATGAAGCATACAAAGAAGACCAGACTTACTTTATCATGCCACCAGTTACTTTTCCTCGTACAGGATCTTGCCACTCTTTAAACAGATCTTGAATAATCCCTTGCCGATGGGCTTGAGCACAAACCAAACCAGCATATTTAGTAACCTCAGGCCAGTCTTGAGATGCCACAACCTGCAATAAATTCCAAGACCTGTAAATGAAAATCTAAAATAGGCAAAGGCTAACTATATGCACAATGTTTTTACAAAAAAATAGTAGGGGAGGAACTGGATAGCTTACAGCTGCAATAGATGGACTCGAGTCCTCTCCAGGATGAGGATGAGTGACATCAGCACCAAAAATAATAGCAGTGACGGTTAAAAAATGAGAATTTTATGTTACTTTTAAAAGAATATTTTGTGATATTTTTATTGAGAAAAATATGTTGTGGTAAAAATTGTTTATGGTAGAAGTTACAAAAATTTATTTCCTCCATAAAAGCGAGTTCCAGTGATTTTAATTCTCCAAAGGTTACATTTATTTAATGTTTTGTAACTGCTATCGGTTACGGTTTTAATAGATTTTATTTATTGTTTTATAACAACTGTTTTATCACCTATAAAAAGGTTGGTGGGTTTTTCCATATGAGAAGAGAACCGAATTTGTATACTTGTCTTCCTCCGAAAATTTCTGGATGATAAGCATTTCTGATTCCTGTATCCAAACTAAAATCAAGTTTGAAGGAGTTGTTTAATCCTGAAAGAAACTACGAAGTATCCTTTGAGGACAGAGTCTCATACTCGACTCAACTCATCCTAACACTTAAAAGTTTGTTCTTGATGTTTCAGTGATATTCCAAGTGGTTAAGATCATTATTTACGGCTTTTGAAGGTTATTTTCAATTTCAGCAGAATGTGTTGCCTCCGGATCTATTGCGACAGATTTGGAACGCATTTGGTCCAGTTTCAAAGCTACTGCAACAGTTTCTAAAAGAGTTGCCTTTCATTCAGTTTGCCTCCGGATCAGCCCGGATAATCTTTCATCCGGAAGTGCTGCCTGCGGATTTATTGCAACATATTTTGAACAATAACGTGTTGCCTCTGATCCAGTCTTGAGCTTCTGCAACAGTTATTGAAGAAAAGCGTTGCCTCTGTCCGGAAGCAGCTCCGGAACAAAGTTTTAAAGAGCAAATTTTCCAATAATCTTAAAGGTTATTCCGTAATAGAAAATTAAGCTACTCCATGAGGATCCAATTCTTTCAAAACTATGAGAATAGTTGTTCCTCCTCTAGCTATTCCATTATATTGGTGAGCAAAAGTTTGTCATTGGGCTAGAAGATGTTGATTGGAAAGAGAACAAAATGACTAAAAGGAAGGAGATAGTCTCAAAGGCAAATATTGTGGAGTACAATCCTTACTAAGGAATAAGGTACGGATTTTTTCTATAGTTATTTCTAAAGCTCAAAAGTAATAAAACCTTCAATAATATATAAGGGGAACTTTTATACATGTGACCACTATGCTCCTAAATGGAGGAAAAGAGTTGTGAAATGTGACAAACCTACTCAACTAATAGTTAAGTAGATGATATTATTTTGTAGTCATTTCATAAGTAAACATGGTGATTGATGTGAATGAGTGGGATATTTACTATGGAGTAATGAGGCACAATTATGAGAGTAAATAAAAATTCTCCATAGTCATACATACCCAAGTTGAAAGTGGAGAATAAATGTTCTCTTTAAGCTCACATCTTTAGCACATAATGAGGTGCTATTTGGTGCTACTTGTTCCCAATGATTAAAACGAATCGGTTTTAAAAAGCCTTTTAGGCAAAAATGGAGTGAAGGTAACTTTTGAGTCCGACAAGGTTTTAATAACCAAAGATAGTGTATTGTCGGAATGAGCTATATGAACCATAGAATAAATTTCGAGATTTATCAATTTATGTGTTTGCTCTTCTTTGCCTATTTGGTTTAATCGTGGGATTTGCCATGTGATAGATAAAGTTTTAGATTGAATCAAATTTTTATTTTTTTTGAGAAATAAATGAGGTTTTGATATATTTTATGTGGATCAATATGTTTTGAATTAAGTTGTTTTGAGACATCTTGATTTCATGTTTATTGGAGTTTGTTGATATCCTATTTGTGATAAAACTCTTGTTTTATGTTTTTGCTGAAAATTTCAGCTTTGAACACCCTTAGTTGTTTATGAGTTTTCTTGAGATTTACAACTCCGTTTTGAGTGATTCTTGTTTCTATGGTTTTTTGAGACATAGATGAAGATATGTTTAGAAGGAATGTTTTTCAAATTCTTTCGTTAAGTGGGTTGAAATATTTTTTGAAGTTGAGATAAGAATCTCCTGGAATTTCAGCTTTGAGCGCAGCTGATTGTTTATGGCATAATTTTAGTTATACAAATCGGTTTTATGTGTTTTTAGTGGCGTTGGAAACTTATGACATACATGTTTTTATGAGTAGAAGAAAGTTTTATCAAATAACTTTGTTTACATGTTCAAAATTTGAGTTGAAGTGGACTCACGAAATCTGGAACTGAGCAGATTTCTAGTTTGCAAAATTGCTAGTAACCATGTGTGGTTATATGAGTATGATTTTTGGTGCGTTTACCTTGAAATTTGATGGTTTATAATTTCTAGTAAACTAGAGGCACATGAGAACATGTTCTGAGTTATCGTTTAGTATATATGTGAGTTTCATATTTAATACGTTAGATATATACTTGAGATATTTGTTGGTGGAACTATTTGTTAAGTTTTCTATACAAATAATATTTCACATGAGAAACCGATAAGACACCATATGAGAAAATGAGAGGATTATCATCCTAATTTGAAATATTCAAAAGTGGGGTTTTGTCTTATTAAGGTTATTATTCTTGAACCTATATGAAGAGAAATAGGTACAAAATTTTTATATTTGTATGTTCATAAGTTATGTTGAACATAGTGATGTGCTTGAAAATAATATCTTTAAGACAAAGAACACAAATTCTTTGTGAATGTTTTCAATAAAGACTAGAGAGGCTTCCATTTTTAAGTATTGTTCCTGATGTTGACCCGGTTGCACCTACTTTTCAAATTGAGTTTAAAAATGATATTTTAAGGATAGGCAAGGGAACTTTGAAAACAAAGTTTCATAAAAACGTTGCCTTATCAATCCATCCAGATTTGCTTACGGACTTTTACTTCCGGACCCTGTTTGCTTCTGGATCTGTCTTGCTTCCATCCGGATCATTTCTTTCATCCGAATCAACCAGGATTTATTTTGTTTTCAGATCCATTATTGCCGGAACTCAGCATACTTTACCACCATTGAGTTCACCACTTGGGTGTTAAAATTGAGTTTTAAAATAAAGTTTTTATATGGTGCAACTTGAGGGGTATGGAGAGCCTGGACATGAATGGAAAGATGATTAAGTTCTTGTGTGTTATATTGATAAGCACCTAAATAATGAATTGAGAAGTTTGATCATTTGAGGTGAATATATGTGTGTTTATACTAATGTGATTAATGACATATGTGTGATTATATGTGGATGATACGGCTATCTTTATTCCGAGTATTGATATTGTCAATAGAATCAAGATAATCTTATTATCAATATTTGTCATGAAAGATATAAGAGAAGCCAATGTGATACTGGGTATGTGAATCATAACGATGAATGTGAGTGTCTTGTTAACACAAGGACACTATGTTGAGACACTTCTTAAGAAATTTGAATTTTATGATGTAAATCATGTGAGTATCCCTTATGATTTCAATAGTCAAGGGAAGATAGTCTTGGCTAAATCCAAGTATGCATTTGTACTTGATGAGTTTCACACATTGAGACATGGCATATGTACACATAATATAATCATTGATTATAGAGAAGCCATATTGAGGCTTGAGAAATATTTGAGAGAAATCATTAAATATGGTATTCTATATAATGAATTTCCCATTTGTTCTTGAGATGAACAATGATGTTGAGTGAATCTTTGATTCATATGAGAAGAAATTCATTAGTGAATTTCCCATTGTTCTTGAGGGGAACAATGACGTCAAGTGAATTTTTTATTCATATGGGAATAATTTCATTAGTGGTTATGTTCTCACATTTAGTGGTAGAACAATAACATGAAAACTAACTAAGCAAGCTATGTTAAGAGTTAGTTGCTTGAGAGTTGGAATATACAATGAGACTAAGTGGTTGGGAAAACTTTCTTAGTAAGTGTTATAACACATGCAATGTATTGAGATTGCAAAATATATTGAGAATGCCAAGATGTAAATATTTTAAGAAACAAGACCTATAATGGCAAAAGTATACGTATACGTTTGAGACATATTATTGAGATGGAATTTTATCCATTTGAGTCTAGAGTGATTCTGATCAAATCATCTGACTAATATTTGAGAAATAAATTTTGAAAAAGAAATTTATTTTTGATACATCAGAGAGGATGAGACTTAAGCCAATTTAAAATTAATGAAGGGTGGGAACCCAACCTGCATGAGTGGAGATCCCACGGAATAGGTTCATATGGGTACTAACAAGCCTTCCGTTAGTTCTGCTAGCACTATAAGTATAGTCCCAAATCCTAGATGTGAGAAAAGTATTATGTTGCATATCTTGAGAGGTTGAGTCAAAAGGACTCTTAATGAGATTTCATAGCTCTTATGAGTGGTGTGTAAAGTGCAATATACATTTGATGATATCACCTATGTGAGTGTGAAGTAGGGCCGCTTCTATGAGATATAATATTGGCAATACCTTTAGAGCACTCATCAAAGGCCAGGCACTCGCACGGCCTATTTGTGCAAAACCGAGATGAACAGAAATGTACTTGGTATAATGCGATATGGTAAAATTCCTATCTTACAATAGCGCTTATTTGGTTCATAGAAACTATATGTTTCACCAAATATTTCGTAAGTTAAATTTTATCTATCAAGTTCTGGTTCATAGTCCACAAGACACTAGTTCCATGCATTATATGTCAAACTCGAGATATCCAGAAAATTCTTTTTATTTGAACTTCTTTTGAAAGTTGTGGGAGATTGTTAGAAAAATGAGAATTTTATGTTACTTTCAAAAGAATATTTTGTGATATTTTTGTTGAGAAAAATATCTTGTGGTAAAAATTGTTTATGGTGGAAGTTACAAAAATTATTTCCTCCATAAAATCGAGTTTAAGTGATTTTAATTCTCCAATGGTTACATTTATTTAATGTTTTGTAATTGCCGTCGGTTACGGTTTTAATAGCTTTTATTTATTGTTTTATAACAACTGTTTTATTACCTATAAAAAGGTTGGTGGGTTTTTCCATATGAGAAGAGAACCGCCTCCGAAAATTTCTGGATATGATAAGCATTTCTGATTTTTGTATCCAAACTAAAATCAAGTTTGAAGGAGTTGTTTAATCTTGGAAGGAACTACGAAGTATCCTTTAAGGATAGAGTCTCCTACTCGACTCAACTCATCCTAACGCTTAAAAGTTTGTTCTTGATGTTTCAGTGATGTTTCAAGTGGTTAAGAACATTATTTACAGCTTTTGAAGGTTATTTTCAATTTCAGTAGAAAGTGTTGCCTCCAGATCTATTGCGACAGATTTAGAACAATAAAGCGTTGCCTTTGGTCCAGTTTCAAAGCTACTGCAACAGTTTATAAAAGCGTTGCCTTTCATCCAGTTTGCCTCCCGGTCAGTCCAGATAATTTTTCATCCGGAAGTGTTGCCTGCTGATTTATTGCAACATATTTTGAACAATAACGTGTTGCCTCTGATCCAGTCTTGAGCTTCTGCAACAGTTACTGAAGAAAAGCGTTGCCTCTATCCGGAACAAAGTTTTAAAGAGCAAATTTTCCAACAGGGACATCACTAACTAAAGGAATGTTCCTTCTCAATGCATCAACAAGTACAGTATTTCTTCCCCCAACCTTCACATTGATCTTCAAAGCCACATTTTCCAGATACTGCTTGCTGATACGAAATACATGCTTTGTCAAGCAGCATTGGGAAAGCAGTCCAAGATCTATCTCACAAATTCGCTTCACATCACCTGGATAGAACATATTTCAAAATTGTGAGAAACATAAGCATGTTCTGCTTCACGGAGACTAGTGAGAATAGAATGAGGGAAAACAAGACTCATTAAGTGTGTTGAGTATCATACCATAGAGAGACCCATTATTATCAGGAAGAATCACAATAAGTAGGTCAAGTTCTTCCCCTTGTGGATGGAGTTTCGTCATGGCATCTTGATATCGTGTTTTCAATACTTTTTCCACCTGCTCAGGATGAGAACTCACTAAAGGTAGTACTGGTTCAGGAGTGAATGCCTTGAAAAACACCAGCAATAAGGCCTTTTTAGAATGAAAAGCACATATACAGCAATATCAGCCGAACAATTTCTTTAAAAACAAAACAAAAATGTAACACCATTCCACAAATGTGACACATTTGAGCAAGTTCATGGCAAAACCCACGAGCCGCACTGTCTTGGACATTTCGTGAAAAGTTTATGCAGATCCAATTGTTCACTGTTCCCCCATCACCATTTTCTGCAACAAAACGGGAAAAAAACAATCAAACTTAAAGTAGTACCCTGAACTTAGCTTAACTTGTTGAAATATAATTGTAAAAACATATACAAGTGGCCCCTTTCTGAGCAAGGGTACATAGAATGCCAAGGAAAAGAGTGAGACTTGAATATATCAAACAAAACAGGAAATACCTTATTTATCATATTCCATTGTCCAACTTGAGGCAGACAATCCTTCTCCCTAGCTGTGTCAAGGTATTTGAGCTGCACATACAGCAAAAGAGCAACCGAATATTAAAAGGGTGACCCAGTGCAATAGGACAACCGAAAGAAAACACAAAGTAACATAACTCACCGGTGGAGCAGGCAAAATGCGAGCTTCAACAGAAGCAAGCTTCTCACTAATTTAATCCCAAATTCCTTTGCGTAGGGATCATTGTGGTAAGCATTATGATAAACAGTCTACAAAAGCAACAACAAGCATATTAAAAAATCATGAAAATTCAAAACTAAGAACCAATATCAACCCATGTTCACAAGCATATAAGACTCTGGACACCAACCATACTTTTTACGGGCGCAACGCGCACTGAGGCGCCAGAGGGTCAGGCACACAGAGGCGCAAGGCGAGGCTCGCGCCCGAGGGACTTGAGCCGCATATAGAAAAAAGTGCAATAAATATTAGTTGCTACCACAAACAAACCTTCATTTTTGCATTGAGGCGCGCTGAGGCGCAAAAGGCACATCCGAGGCTAGGGGTGCGTAGAACCGAACCGGAACCGAAACTCAAACCGAAATCGAATAAAAATAACCGAACTAAACTAAACCAAATATATTTCGGTCCGGTTTCGGTTTTTAAAATTCTTAAACTTAGTTGCTACCACAAACAAACATTCATTTTTGCATTGAGGCGCGCTGAGGCGCAAAAGGCGCATCCAAGGCTAGGGGTGTGCAAAACCTAACCGGAACCGAAACTCAAACCGAAATAAAATAAAAATAACCGAACTGAACTGAACCAAATATATTTCGGTCCGGTTTCAGTTTTTAAAGTTCTTAAAATTCGGTTTCGATTCGGTTTTTACAAAAAAAAACCGAAATAGAACCGAACCGAACCAAATGCATTGATAAATATTGTATTTTGATATATATTCATATTATATCTAACTAGTGTAGTATCCGTGCGATGCGCGGATAGGTCATTCGTAAGAAGTATATCAATGATAAGTAAGTCCAAACTTCAAAAAATCTGTTTCATAGTACATATTTCATTTCATTAAAGTAGGCACTAATTGTATTATTCGACATGTCAAGTAGCGATATTATACATCTATTCCTACAAAACCAAAATAACGCACAAAAGTTCAAAATTAACGTATATTTAAATTAAAAGTACAATTATATTTTATAATTTTTGTGTTGATTCGTTTCAACTTCCAAGTATGTAAAGTAGATATTTTGTATTCAGTTGAAAAAAGACTTACCTGTTTGAATCCATAACGACAAATATTAAAGTATGAACTTTTATCTCGATAGCTTCTGTGTTTATCAAACTTGTGTAGTCTTTCATTTTCACTATATGTGCTTTGATACAAATGTTTATATTGATTGCAAAAATTGGCCAAAATTTGTAAGAGTATAACAGTAACTATAATTCACCCTAATTAATTATTTCCTTATAAAAAATAGTTGTTGCTATTAATCATTATCATTTTTCTAAACCAAACCTATTCGGGAAATATATTAAAATCAATTTCCTACAATTCCGATTGAAGAAGCATTGATTTAATATTGATTTAAATTTATGAAAAAATATCCAATTTAATAGTTGTTGTAGACGGCAATAAAATCTGCTCATATATAGTGTAAAATCAATTAAAGTAAAGAAAGCTCTTATATGTCAACAAATAATTGGAAAAGTTAGCAATAACATATCAAACATTCGCATTGGTAAAAAAAATTTCAAACAATTGGACAATATGAACAGCAAATTAAAATTTAAAAACTATGACTATTGATTATAATGCTATTTAAGAATTAATGTGACTCTTTTTTCCTAATTAAATATTTTATTATTATTATTATAATTATTATTATTGTTGTTGTTGTTGTTTTTGTTGTTATTATTATCATCATTTTAATTTTATTTCAATTTTATATTTTGGTATTGCTATGATTATTATGAATATAACTGAAATATAATTTTTACTGTTTTTATATATATTTGTTATTTTGATTTTATTCAATTAAAAATAATTAAAAATTTATTTATTATTAATACTGTTTGTAGTTAATTTCATCATTTATTTTTCATGGTGAGTAACATTAATTAGTAATCTATATACGTAAAAGTTATAAGGATAAATTATTTTAAAAGGTATAAAGGTAAAAGAGTGTTTTACGACTTCAATGTTATATATATATATATATATATATATATATATATATATATATATATATATATATATATATATATATATATGAGTTAAAATCCTGATTATCGGTTATTATTAATTCGGAGTAATAAATTGGCTAATGCAGATTAACTGTATATCTAAGCATTATTTCCCAAATAATTGGTTATATATTTTAATTTATTTTTTTATTCAACTTCAAAAGTGATATTAATTAACTGAAAAGAATATATGAAAAGAAGCAAAAGGGAATATAAAATTAAGTTATATATGTTAATTGCACGATTTGTTAATTGTACATTTTTATTTAATGTGTGAATATATATATATATATATATATATATATATATATATATATATATATATATATATATATATATATATATAAAAGGCATATAAGATTTGATTTAATTTAATTATTTTGTAAGATTAACTTTGTAAATCTAATTAGAGTTTTAAAAACTCTTATTGAGAATCATCGATAATAATGTGAACAGATAACTCAAGTCCTCGTCAAAATCTAAAGACTTGCATTTAATCTTGTACTTGTTGGTTGTTACCTAAAGTCTAAAAAATTTACCTACAACAAAATTCTGAATGGCTTTGTCGTCGTCATCATCATTATTATTATTAGTGCAGTATTCGTGTATCTTGTAATAAGTATATATATATATATATATATATATATATATATATATATTGTTCAAGGAATAATGAGTAGTTATGTTGTGATTCTCTGTCAAATATCTGATGAGAAAAAAGAGTCACATTAACTCTTAAATAGGATTATAATCAATAAGATAAAACTAAATAAAATCAAGAGCAATAAATTAAATTTTTAAAACATATTTAGGAGATATACTAGTTGATCAAATAATTAAAAATATTCCATTATTATCTATAAGAAGGGAGTAAGAACTATTATAAAATTTAAATTTTTTCTTAAATAGGATTATAATTAAAATTTTCTAGAGTTATCTTGTAAATCCATATCAAATATTTGATGGGATAAAAAAAAGTCGCATTAATTCCTAAATCTATTTCTTAAAATTTAATTTATTATAATTTTATTAAATATTTATTATAATAATAATAAAATATATCTATTATTTCACTTTATCAAATAATTATAAATATTCTATTATTATTATTCATAAATACTATTATAAAATTTAATTTTTTTTTAAATAGGCTTATAATCAATTATTCAGCAATATTTTTTTCCACTTTAGAGAAAATAATATAAGAATTACAAAATTTACAAAAAAAATTGAAAAGTTAGAAATAGGAATCCGTAACACCAAATAATAGTTATGTCAAGTTTGACAACATCCCAACAAATACTAATCTTTCTTTAAAAAAAGATACATATCAATTATTATTATCTTTCTTAATCCTCATCCCTTTTGCTCAATTGCTCGGAATTTTTGCATTATCCTCATCTATCAATATCGACGGTATCAGAGTTTCAATTCTTGTTTCTATAGGTGTGACAGGAGAATTGACCTCATTTTCTCATATCGAATCTTGCGAAATAAAAATAAATAAATAAATTAAAAATCTAATTCAAATCATAGTAGATAATGAATCATTTGTATTTATAATATAAATTTTAGAAGTACATTGAAATTTTCATTTGCATTTGAAAATTGATCAACATCGAAATCTAGATCCTATTGTAAAAAAAGTTAAAGTTAAAATATATATGAACTAAAATGCAAATAATACAACGTACTAATTTAAAGTTACATATAAAATAAAATTAAACATATAGTCAATGAATTTTGAGGGAGAGAGATTATATTGTTTCAGAAGTTGATCATCCTGTGTATGCTTAACCACATAATGCACTTCATTATGTACAATAATATTGTTGCTCTTAACTAAAAGTATGAACATAATTTCTCTTCCTAATTCCATTGGTATAGGTGTTTCACCTAGTGCGTCTGTCATCTAGAATTAATCTCAAAAGACAAAAAAACAATAAAAGATGTTTAAAAACATTATTAATGGAGAAAAAACTAAACTTAATTGAATTTCAAAGAAGATATATTATTGATATGGGAAAACTATGCACCTCAATTACTGGATCCCTCAATTCATTTGCAGTTTTTCCAACCAGTTGTTGCGCTTCACTGTCCTAAATTAGTAAAGAAATAAACCATATGTCATCCATTACACAAACTTGAAGCTTATATCTGTGAAACCAATTTGAATGTTTAATTCATTAAAAATTTTATATCGAAATATTTGAACTATATTAATTGAATTGAAATCCAAATTTTAGATGCACAATGTTTACCTGTGAAAAGTCGTGTAGTCAAAACGATTACACTTTTGGCAAAAAAACATGTTCTCATTTACTTCTACCTTTTTGAAACATTTGTTATTTCTACGCCCCAGATATGACCAACCAATTTGGCACTCTAAATCAATAATTTTTACCACAATCCAAAAAAACTCCTTCCTGAATAATTTTTAAAATGATTATAAAAAATAATTATGAAACATGATTTATTTATGCATGATTAAGGAAAAAAAATGAGAAATTATTTATCACGTTTTAATTGAGAATATTTAATTAATTAGAACAAATTTGCTTGCCAAAATATTGTACTTGTTTACATTTACATTCTACCAATTTTGCGATATTCTTTACTTCTAATCCACTTGGTATCTCTTCATACATTGAATATGAATTTTGAGATGATATTTGAGTTATTCTTTCAGAACTCCGTTGACTAACAAAGAGCAATCTACACTCGAACCATATGAAATTGATATTATGGAAACTATAAATTACAGCATTTTTATGTTGGTTATATTTAAATATTTAAATTAAATTAATAGCAAAAAAAAATAACTGTAATATATACCTTGATTTGAATTCATAACTCGGGAAGGTCCAGATTAATCCATAGTTTGGATGCATGCCAAGTATTAGCCACCCCATACTTACCTACATTGTTCAAGCAATATTAAATTCAAATTTACAATTTTTTTATGAAATTTTTTTAATTAAATTGAAATATTGTAATTTTAGTCAAAAGCGATTTAAAAAATTATAGTTAGTCTCCATTGCACGAGCACCAAAAAAATTAAAAAAATCAATACCGCTATATTCTCGAGCATGTATCAACTGTATAACAACGATAATTCGTTCATAATTAGATGAATTGAAAGGAGATAATATTTGTTCTACAAATTCACCCCAGAACGTGCCGATATTCTATTCTGTCTTCAGTTGCACCCTAATTGGGTTGATATCATCTACCCAATTATCTTCTGCTTCAATATAATGAACACTATACTTTTCTATAATTATCTTGTGATTTTCTGTCAAAATTTGATGACGAAAAAGGAGTCACACTGATTCTTAAATAAGGAGTAAGTACTGTTACGAAATTCAAATTTTTTTCTTAAATAGGATTATAACCACCATAATTAAATAAAATCAAGAACAACAAATTAAATTTCAAATAAATAGATTTATGAGATAAATTAGTTGACTAAATAATTTAAAATATTCCATTATAGGAGTAAATACCGTCATAAAATTCAATTTTTTTCTTAAACATGTTTATAATTTATATTTTTTTACAGTTATATTGAGATTAACTGTCAAATATTTGATGAGGAAAAAAAGTCAAATTAATTCTTAAATAGGGTTATAATAAACAAATTTTAATTAGTTAGTATTTATAGTAAAAGTGAAATGTTAAATATTTTGGTGAGTTTTCCTTATATATGTCTGTTTGTATATTATTTTAAAAGTCAAATATTCATTAATTACTATAACAGTTTTGCAATATAATTCTTATCAGCAATTATGAATTATTTTACTGCTTTAATTGGTTGTACATTTACTTTAACTTGTTTATATAATAATGGTATTTAAAATTGGTTAATATTTATATTAATCATAACAATACCAAAATATAATTCTATTGATTACAATCTTATTAAGAAAAAATTCCATATTTTAAATATTAATTAGCAATTAATTAAATACACAGATTTTTTATAAATATAATTTTAAATTTTCACCTATACAGGTTTATAATTTAGAATTAATTTGAGTCTATAAGAATTAATATCACTCCTTTTCCCACATCAAATAATATAAATTGGAATAATATGGTAATAAAATAAAACAAATTTAATAATAAAATAGAGATATATCTTTTGAAAGGTATAGGAGTAAAAATTATTATTATTGTTATTGTTGTTGCTGTTATTATTATTATTTTAATTTTATAATCAACAGTTATATATTTTGATATTGTTATGATTAATATGAATATTAATCAATTTTAAATACTCATCAAATATTTTATTATCGCTATTATTGTTGTTATTATTATTATTTTAATTTTATTTCAATTTTATATTTTGGTATTGTTCTGATTAGTATGAATATTAATCAAGTTTAAATACCATTATTATAGTAATATAAATTAGAATAATATGGTAATAAAATAAAATAAATTTAATAATAAAATTGAAATATTTCTTTTGAAAGGTATAGGAGTAAAGAAGTAATTTAGGACTTCTTTACTTTTATATATATAAAGATTTTAATTTCATTTTAATTTTGTAATCAATAGTTATATATTTTGGTACTGTTATAATTGGTATGAATATTAACCAATTTTAAATACTCATCAAATATTTTATTATCGCTATTGTTGTTATTATTATTTTAATTTTATTTCAAGTTTATATTTTGGTATTATTATGATTAGTATGAATATTAATTAAGTTTAAATAACATTATTAGAGTAATATAAATTGAAATAATAATATGGTAATAAAATAAAATAAATTTGATAATGAAATTAAAATATTTCTTTTGAAAGGTATAGGGGTAAAGAAGTAATTTAGGACTTCTTTGCTTTTATATATACATAGATTTTAATTTTATTAGTATGAATATTAATTAAGTTTAAATACCATTATTATAGTAATATAAATTGAAATAATAATATGGTAATAAAATAAAATAAATTTGATAATAAAATTAAAATATTTCTTTTGAAAGGTATAGGGGTAAAGAAGTAATTTAGGATTTCTTTGCTTTTATATATACATAGATATCCTAATCATATTGAAGATATACAACACACTAATTAGTAAAAAAATAATAAATATAAGATTTTAACTTGAAGAATCCTAATTTTGGAAAGAATTGTTTTACTTTAGAGCTTTAGGAATATGACTCATTCAATAATTCATTATATGAATGTCATACTACTTAAATTCATATCTTTTATGTATCAATATTTATATTTAAATAAATATAAATTTTCAAAGTCTAATTACTATCAAAGTTAACACATATTAAGATGAAAGTACTCTAAGTCTCTCTCATATAACCCTAAAACGAAAAAATAAATTACAAATTATTTTATAAATTATAGAGTTCGAGTAATTCGGTTATAACCGAACCAAATTGAATCCGAACCAAATTATATTCGATTCGGTTTACACTGAACAGAACTATATTCAATTCAGTTTTGGTTCTTATATTTTTACTGATTTGGGTTTTGGGTCAGGTCGGTTCGGTCTGATTTTTAGAACAAACCGTCATTTGCTCACCCCTGTCCGAGGCGCACAAAGGCGCTCGCCTGATGAACCTCGCCTCGGCTGACCCTTGAGCCTCGAGCGCCTTGTGCTTGAGGCACGCCGGTAACAACTATGAAACCAACAAAACATTATATCATATCCTCATGTGTAGTTGTGTACTATCTCTACTATTAGAAATAATACTTAGGGGCAGAAGAAAAGGTGATATTTTTGCAAGAATCACAAAAATCAATATTCTGAAGCATTTCTTCGAATTACCCTATATATCTGGCATCTAATTGATCTTAACAATACTAATTAACTGTCTAGGAAGAAAAGTTCTACCATTTTTAATTTACTGAATTCTTGAGCTGAATTTATAATATTTTATGAGTGAATTATTATCAGTAGCTTTTTACAATGGTTCGTAAAGTATCCTTCTATAAGGAAAAAAAAACGAGTAATCACGGCGCATGTACAGGTTGTGACAGTGATGTAGTGCACATTATATTTTCATAGAATAATACCTTTGACGGGAATTTCACCGGAGAACCTCACACATTTTAAGATAACAGACTTCCATAGAGTGAGAAAAGGATATCAGAGACTTGAGAAAGGAATAAAAGCATCTTAAATTGTAACAACAAACATAGTTAAACTACTAATTGATCCCAAACAAGTACTAAATTACTCATGGTCTCATAACAGAACATACCTGCACGATATCCCGCTCTCTTCCCCGTTGACGCTGACAGGTCACCTTTAGCAAGGCAGTTTTTTGCCTCTCATTAAGTTTCTTAGAGTATATCTTGCCCTCAACAATCTTGCAAACCTGTTAAGTATCAATAGTTTGTAAGCGAACATGTTTCAATTCAAACAGTAATGGAAGGACATCGCAATATATTTACCTCCATTGACAAATAATTGGGTCTCTGCTGGTTTCCCACTTGAAGACATGGCAATTGAGCGTGCTGAACGTCAGAGCCATAGGATTCACGGAAGTACTCTACAACAGATTTCATGGTTCTTCTTTCATCATCACAAAAACTAATACAAAACAAATGAAATAAAAAATTAGAGAAGCCATGTGTATCCAGACAAAATTGAATATCGATAGCACAAAAAAGAGACTAAATAATGATACTCGCTACAACTCTCGTGTTGCTTGGGATGTTAAACCAGATATACGATACTTTCTGCGCATATTTTCATGGTGTGTAACTTCAACCTTGACTCCTCTTAAAGCCTTCTTTATCTATTGTAACACAAATAACAGCAATCATTATCTTTCAACACCAACCTCCATTAGCTTCACCATAGCAACTACTATTCTACAGAGCACCGCAATTTCATGCATCTTAAAACCCCATTTTTCAGACTGCTAGACTAAGTGCATCTGCAAAAGTGTTAAAGGAAAGAAATATTTTGAGATTAATTGGGATCAGAATGATATCATCACTTCCTATAGCAAGCAACGTAATTACAGGAACTTGATTATAGGGACTGTTTTAGGAACAAATTAATTCTGTAATATGTATTTAGTTTGTTTCCTTGTGTATATGATCTTCTTGTACTATATAAACTCTCAAAGTTGAATCAATCAAAAACAATTATTCTCTATATTGCTTCTGTACCGAAATCATGGTATCAGAGTGGGTTCCGATGGGGACCAATCCTTTTTAACTTTCTCATCACTTACCAACCCATCATCGTTAACAATCCGGCTACCATGTCCGGAGCCAGCAACTCACCATCAGACACTATCACGCCAAACCAGAAGCTTACTGTTGCCAAGTCTTACGACGGCAGCATATCAAAGCAGTCCGGAGTCAGCAATGAACATCTGACATTTCAGATTGCAAGTTTGATTAAAAATGGCCTCGCAACTCAAAGTCCAAAGCAGACTCTTTCAGACAACTTAAAGATTAGCATCATGCTCAATTGCCAAAATTATGCCCTTTGGGCTAGAATGATAAAAGTGGGAATCGGGGGGAAATCGAAAGTACTACTTAGCCATCTCACCGGAATTCCGACACCACCACAGTTGGGTGATGAAGGATATGACCAATGGGAACAAGATGACTTGATTGTATTCTCTTGGTTAATCCAAAATATTGAGCCTCAAATAGCCTGTAGCTTAACCGAGTTTCCCACCGCCAAAGCACTGTGGAACACTTTAGTTACCACTTACAGTTCCGGCAAGGACAAATTGCAGACTTTTAATCTTCATACAAAAGTCAATAGTATGAAACAGAATGGAGCAACCTTGGAAGACTTTTGGATTACTTTGCAGGGAGTTTGGGGTGAGATTTACCGGCGTGATCCGAATCCTATGACTTTCGAGAGGGACATTGAAACCTACAACAAAATCAGGCAAGAACAGAAGCTTTTCCTATTCCTAAATGCTATTGACTCAGAATATAACCAAATCAAAAGAGAATTATTGAGGCAGGATCCATTACCTTCGTCGGAATCCGCCTATGCCACCGTTCGGAAGGAGGCAGCACGTCTCAACATCTTGGGATCGCCCTTGGAGAACTCGTCACAACAGGGCATAGGCAGAGGGTTCACAGTCGCCAAAACTGACGCCATTGGGCTAGCGTCACAGGGACAACGAAAAACAACAAAGTCCGGGAAAAGGGGGCCTCAAATTGATAAATCGAAGCTAAAATGCAGCCATTGCAGTGGTACAAAACATACCAAAGAAACTTGCTTTGAAATTTATGGATTTCCCAATTGGTGGAATGAAGGGCACAAGAAGAGCGGGCAATTCATCACCGGGAAAGCTGATGCCGCCGTAGGCAATTTTAAAGCCACCAGCAGCGGCAGAAGTGGCAAAGAGCCCGAAGATAATGGCAGGAGAACAGGAGGAGCACTGGTGGCGGCTAGGGCTATAGAAACTGAAAGAGACGATGGCTTAAGAGATAGAGGGTTTGGGAATTCATAATACTGATTTTTCCAGAATTGACCCCACATATTTACATAATAATAAGATTGAGCCCACACGTTTATATAAGTCCAAAATTAGCCCATGTTGTTTATTTAATGATGAACTTCAGCCCACATGCCTTCACAAATCCAAAATTAGCCCAAGAGAACCCCATGTTAATTTAGTCCATAATACAAATGAAAAAAGCTTCTCATGGATTTTTGACTGTGAGCAACCGATACTATGACTTTTGATCTCAATGATATTATAGACCGAACAAAACCCAAAAAGACAAAAGTAAAAGCAGCGAATGAAGGAATTATTCCTGTAGAAGGGGCCGGAGTTATTGAAATATCTCCTACATTAAAGCTATCGAATTGCCTTTATGTTCCATCTCTTTCTCATAAGTTATTGTCGATTAGCCATGTTACAAAGGAGCTTAACTGTACCGTGCTAATGAATCCTACCTTTTGTATAATGCAGGATATCAGGACATGCATGATTATTGGGCATGGCACTGAGCACCAAGGACTGTACTACATGGACGAGGTTTCCCAACAAGAAACTGTAATGCTTGCACATGAAACTGCAGATAGAGAAGCTTGGCTTTGGCATCGTTGATTGGACATCCATCTATGAGTTATTTACATCTGTTATTCCCTAAACGTTTTAAGTCTAAAAATATGTTACAATGTGAAACATGTGTCTTAGCAAAAAGCCATAGACAAACTTTTAAGCCTAATAATACCAAAGTCAACTCACCTTTTTTATTGGTTCACTCTGATGTATGGGTTCCGTCACCTGTTATTGGTGGACAAGGTTTTCGTTACTTCCTTATATTTGTTGATGATGTACTCGTATGACATGGATCTATTTTTTAAAACACAAATCTGAGGTCGTAGATAAGTTCATTCAATTTTATATGATGGTCCAAACTCAGTTTAGTAAAACCATTCAAATTTTACGATCTGACAACTGGGGGGAAATTGTCAATACATCCATGAAGCCTTTCTTTTTGAAAAAGGGGTTAGTCTACCAAACCACATGACCTCATTCCCCAGAACAAAATGGAGTTGCAGAGAGAAAATATAGGATTCTCTTAGAAATGACCCAAGCCCTCATTATTGAATCCAAAGTACCATAAAGTTTTTGGCCTGAAGCCTGAAGCCTAGAATCTTTGGATGCTCTGTGTTTGTCCACATTCCTAAAACAGAAAGAACAAAGTTAGACCCATGTGCAGAAAAGTGCGTCTTTGTCGATTATGGGATTAATCAAAAGGGATACAGATGTTATAACCCAAAGACATAACGCATGTTTACTACCATGAATTGTGATTTTTTGGAGACCGAGTATTTTTGTAATAGCCACCTTAGTGGTCAGGGGGAGAAAGAACCGATGGACACACTTAGTTGGCTTCCTAAGCCAATACTTCCCGAACAAATAATCACAGAAGGAGAAAAACAAGGATCCGATGAAAGCAACAAAGTTGGGCAAACCTTTGATACTCCCGTACAGTCTGCGGATCTGAGTGTCTTAAAAAATAGTCACTCTAGCCTGATGTCCGAGGTAAGAAAGGTAAGAACTCCTGAAACCCCTGAATCTCCTAATGCTGACTCATATAGTAATGCTGATAATGAGATTGTAGTGGAACAAATAACAACACATGAAGAACATTACGTGTTACCTCCAAGAGCTAAAAGGGGTGTCCCTCCCAATAGATATTCTCCTGAGAAAGAAGCACGAAGGTCTAGATATCCAATAGCCAACATAGCAAGGGGGAGTCTATCTAGTGAAGCTAGAGCTTATTTCACTGCATTATGTGAGGAAGAAATTCCTACATCAGTAGAACATGCGCTGAAATTAGAAAATTGGACAAAGGCAATGGAGGAAGAAATGGATGCATTGAACAAAACTGATACTTGGGAAAAGTGCACTCTACCAGCAGGAAAAAATTGGTTGGGTGTCGATGGGTTTTCACTGTGAAGCACAGACCAGATGATTCCATTAAAAGGTACAAAGCACGATTGGTGGCAAAAGGATACACTCAGACATACGGCATCGATTATTCTGAGAATTTCTCACCAGTAGCAAAGATTGACACTATCAGAGTGTTATTGTCAATTGCAGCAAACAAAGATTGGCCACTACACCAATTCGATGTAAAAAATGCCTTTCTACATGGAGAGCTAAGAGAAGAAGTGTACATGGAAGCTCCACCAACATTCAGAACTGACTACGAGAAAGGAGAAGTATGTCTTCTGAAGAAATCTCTCTATGGCCTTAAGTAATCACCGAGAGCTTGGTTTGGCTGATTCACACTAGCTATGAAAAGATATGGGTTTAAACAAAGCAATTCTGATCACACTTTATTTCTTAAGAAAAGAGATAAGTGGGTAGCATGCTTAATTATCTATGTCGATGATATGATTATTACAAGAGATGATGTGGAGGAAATTGCAAAAACTAAGAAAGAGATTGTTCACTGAATTTAAAATGAAAGACTTTGGAAGATTGAAATACTTTCTTGGGATCAAGGTGCTAAGATCGAGACAAGGAATCTTCATATGTCAGAAAAAATACATCTTAGACCTGTTAGCTGAAACAGGAATGATTGACTGCAAGCCAGCTGATATACCTATGGTTGTAAATCATGGGCTAAAGATACTCGAGGAAGCAGAGTTAACTGATAGAGAGAGATATCAAAGACTGGTTGGAAAATTTATCTATCTCTCACACACTCGGCCCGATATATCCTATGCTGTTGGGATAGTGAGTCAGTTCATGCATCGACCACAAAAGGATCACATGGAAGTTGTATGGAGAATCATAAGGTACCTTAATGGTACAACTGGACATGGAGTCTTGTTCAAAGCACATGGTCATCTGAACATTCAAGCCTATACAGACGCTGATTGGGCTGGAAAAGATCTACATCTGGCTATTTTACGTTTGTGGGAGGTAACTTGGTCACTTGGAGGAGTAAGAAATAGAAAGTTGTGGCACTCTCCAGTACAGAAGTAGAATTTAGAGGTATAGCCCGTGGTCTAACTAAAGTACTATGGCTACAAAAACTACTTACAGAGATTGGATTTCCCCCATCCAAAATCTGTGAAATAATGTGTTATAATCAAGCAGCTATACGTATCTCTGAAAATCCAGTACAACATGATTGAACAAAACATGTGGAGGTTGACAGACATTTTATCAAAGAAAAGCTAGAAGCTGGCATTGTGAGACTACCATACATGCGGTCAGAAGATCAATCAGCAGATATCCTCACGAAGGCGGTAAATGGAAAAATCTTCAATCAAGTCTTGGACAAGTTGAGCATTGGAGATCCCACAACTCAACTTGAGGGGGAGTGTTAAAGGAAAGAACTATTTTGAGATTAATTGGGATCAGAATGATATCATCACTTCCCACAGCAAGCAACGTAATTACAGGAACTTGATTACAGGAACTGTTTTAGGAACAAATTAATTCTATAATATGTATTTAGTTTGTTTCCTTGTGCATATGATCTTCTTGTATTATATATCACCATATAAACTCTCAAAGTTGAATCAATCAAAAACAATTATTCTCCATAGTGCTTCTGTACCGAAATCAAAAAGTAGCAATGATATTGGAACACAGATGAAAATATATTATTTGCTTACCTTCACACAGTCAGAATCAGACAGTGGTCGAGCAGAAACATCGTGGTTTAAAAGTTGGTTAACAAATTCAATGATTGGAAGTGGCTCAATGAAAGTAGTAGAAGACATATCTACACCCCAACACAAAACAAAAATATTCAGATTCAAGAAAATAAAAAAAGGCACTATCAATTCTGAATAATGCAAAGTACAATTGTTATGCGTTCTCGGTAATAAATTGCACTAAGAAATAGCTGAAAACATGCTACATACCAATATTTAGCGACAATCCCATCTGTGTGGGGCGAATACTTTGGTAGAAACCACACCAACTCTCCAAACCCTCACCAAGAGATTGCCTTCTTCCTAGATCAGAAGAATAGAAAGATCGACCCACGGGGCAGTACCTACAGCTCACACAAATCAATATACTTGTATAATAAGAAGGATGATTGTAAATGTTTTTAGAGAAACATGGTGACGCACACCGAGAAGTAGGTAATTCCCATAGAACAATATCTAGAAGTTGAAGGGCTTCTTGTGGAGATTCTGGTTGTTTCCCCTGTAAAAAGAGCCTTAAATGATTTAGGACAGCACGAGATGCTGATCTGATCACAACCTTGAATTCTCTTTCCCTCCTGGGCCACGAAAAACAACTAATTAATAACTAGTGATATGATGAGAGGGACCTCAACCTCTGTCCGCCTGATCAATCGTCGTCATCGATCAGAGTGATTTTAAATTCCTTAGACAAAAATGGAAGTGGCCCAGCAGTGTGCATACTCTTCCTACCATCATAAGCAGGAAGACACTTACCAAGGTGTGAGTCTCTGTACAACTTAACCAATTGCTCCATCACAGCTCTATTGACACCCCGTGAAGTGACCTAAGGTGTGATAGTGACCTATTAGAATCAATAATAATTTTGAATTCAATGCAATGAGTGGGAAAATGAAACAAGAACTTAAAATATGATCAAACTTACATCATAGTGGTGCAGATCCTTGTCCAGCAATTCAGCAAAGAAGTGGTTAGCTTTCACTATACATCTTGCACCAGAAGTACCCTTGTTAGGGTGAGAAGGGAACCTCATCGGTTTACTTGATTGCGGTGGCATTGCATGAATAGCCTGGGTCAAAGAGCCTTCTTGTGTGACCAGTGGTTCACTCGTCTGCTGAGATGCTACTTGTGTTGTCTCGGGTGGATAAGAAGACGAACCTGCTTCAGATGGCATCATCTGAGGGGTCACCCTAGCTTGATAAGGAGCCAGGGTAGCTTGGTGCTGCTCGAGAAGTGGTGGCGTAGGTGGACCACCAGAAGGCGGGACTCCGCGTGCAATCATGCCTCGACCGCCACTATATCCTCCACGGCCTCCTTGTTGAGGTGGGTTGCCTCTTCCCCTACCTTCATAATCACGAGGCCCACCATACTGTTGTTGTTGCTGCTGTTGAGGCATCCCACCTCGGCCTCGGCCACGGCCACGGCCACCATAACCACTTCTGCGGTCGGCTTGCTGAGACTGGGGGCCCCATGTCCTGCCTACTTGGCGTGCTCCTCTGTGCTGTGGCTGAGGGCCACCTCGATGCCCTCCTCCCTGATGAGGTGGAGGGCCACCTTGATGAGGTGGAGGATTACTCTCAGGTGGACGCTGAGATCCCTGGCCATTACTTCCAGCAGCTTCTTGGGGAGCAGAGCTCTCACCCCCACTTGCAGCAGGATCAGTTCTCCTATTTCTCACCATAACTGTAGCAGTAAATAAAACACGATGAGTTAGATGACTACTATTCATCCAATAATAGCAAAATAGCAGATATTACTCCTAAATAGGAGAGCATCCATAGTTCACAAAATATAGCACAAAGAAAAAAGAAAAAAAACAGGTCCATATAAGAAAGCACATAAGCTTGGCCAAATCTAAGCCCTGTATACCAACTATATTCACAACTAGAATGTGAGATTCTAGTAAAGTTAATACCAAATTATTCTCATACATTATACCAAAAATTTCTTCCACGGCAACAACTAATTGTCAGACAAGGGCAAACAAGCCATAAAAAAAATACTAGCACAAAGGCAACACAATCCATGCCCAAAACACTATTCAAGTTAGGCGAGTACTATTGAGCGAATAATAGCAAAATAGCAGATATTACTCCTAAATAGGAAATAAAAAGCAAAAATTCACATAATCGATGATTGGAAAACACGATAAACAAAGCAAAAACAACGACGATTAATCTGAAAACAACTAGAGGCAGATAATACAGATGAAAGGCCAAAAAGACACGGTATTGAGATTCTGAAACTGTACCCCGCCACTCTTTTTAAAATTAGTCAGCTTTGGTAAATGACAATATAAGAAAAAAAAATAGTAACATGATATTTCTATGAAACGATACAACACATATTTCAAGGCATACAAGTAATTAGTATAATAAATATGAGTAATTAAAAGATTCATTACCTTAATGAGATATTTTTAAGTATTAAATATGAAGATTTGGTGTCCACATAAAGTGATTGGACATCAAGTGACTTAACACTCTCAAATTTTGTTTTTTTTAATGATAATTAGTGAAATAAAAATTATTTGTACAAGGAAAGTTGTTGAAAGAGAGGTCTAATGCCATGTTTTTTTAAATTTATAAGTAGGTGTACTAAACTGAACTGAATGATACTGAATTAAACTAGAAGATATTAAAAATACTGAAACTAAATGATACTAAAACAGAAAATACTGAAAATGAAAAATAATTAATAATATAAATATTAATATTTTAAATATTAATATTTATTAAAAAATAATTAATAATACTTTAAATAATATTTATATATTATAATAAAATCAATTATTACATATAATAATAATACTAATAATTAAATTTACCATTATAAATTAATAGTATTATAATATTTTATTTCATTGCAATTATTATTATGAATGTTATATTTTAGTGCGAACTTCCATTACACTATAAATTGGGAAACGAAACAAAGCAATATTCAAAATATCGACGGATAATGAAAATGATAGCATGAATGAAGATTGAATTAAAAAGAAATAATAAAACTATATGTTGCAATGATTGTATTGTTTCTCAATTAGATTGTAATCGTATAATTTTTTATTATTTTAATTGTTATCAATATTTTCAAAATATTATTACTTTTATTTGTCTTAAAAATATTCATAGGAAAAATAAATCATTTATAATTTTGAAAATATTGGTATTAGTTATTTTTCTTTGTTATTATGTGTTATTAATAATATTAATTATTAATATTTATATAATATACAAAATGAAATCAACTGAATATTGATTACTAAAACTGAACTGAACTGAAAATAAGTTGAAAAGAGCAGGGCTTGAGTACTGATTACTGAATACTGATTACTGGTTACTGAATACTGATTACTGATTACTGAAACTGAACTGAACTGTACTGAACTGGACTGAAAATAAGTTGAAAAGAACAAGGCCTGAGTGGATTCAAATTTGATGTTTCTAGGTTAGTGTCTCTTTCCTATCTAAATATTGACACATGTCTGTTTTTGGGCCATATTCTTTTCAACTTCTATCCAGTTCAGTTCAGAATCATTTAGTTCAGTGCAAAAGCATTCAGTTCAGTTCATTGCATTTCAGACATCAATAATCAATACAATAATAATATAGTATAATTTAAAATTCAATATTCATAAAAATTATAATACTAATTATTATAATAATAATATTATAATAATTACATATGTTAACTATTAACATTTTTATTTTAATAAAATCATTAATAATTATAATTAAATATATAAATTATATGTTATTATTATTATATCTTTTCTATACTCTAATTACAATAACAATTATTATAATTAATAATTAATAAAAATGATAATTATAAATTTGAACATGCATAATTTATAATAAAAATAAATTTAAATATGAGTAAAATTATTTTTATAATATTTTTATATAAATATTATTAATTATTATTATAATTATATATTATCGTTATTTATATATATATATATATATATATATATATATATATATATATATATATATATATATATATATATATGTATGTATGTATGTAATTATTTATCATCATATGTTTTCATTATTATTGATTACTCATATTCATATTATTTGTAATTAATATTTATTGAAGTCGTATGTATTATTGTATTATTTTTAGCTTATTACTACTTATCATATTATTATTATTAAGTATTATTTTTTTATATTTATTTATTTCATTATTATTTTAAAATTAATTATAAGTATTAGTACATGCTATTATTAATTTCAGTTTAGTTCAGTTCATAATTATTCAGTTCAGTTCAAATTAGTTTATATAATATCGGTCCAAAAGAACATGACCTTATTATTATTTTATTCTTTTTCGGGTTATCTCACCTACAAATGGTGGAACATGGAAAGACACACCAATTAATAGACGGAAATTACATATTAGACCGGATCCTTTGATTCCTAATACCGCATGAATGACATGTGTAACAAAGAATTGAATTTATATTATTACTTTATATTATTTTATTCATCTCTGTTATACATGTCACTCATGCGGTATTAGGGACAAAATGATCTGGTACATTGTAAAGTTTCCTTTTCGGAACAACAAATTCTAATCTATCTAATTGTAAAGTGAGAAAACACAACATATCTTGCTACATCCTATAATAACTAACCGCATGCCTTCTTAGAGCAAATTATATAGAAAATTGGATCCAACACTAGACCTATGGAGCAGATTACTAAAATCTTACTGGAAATAAGTTTAGGCATCTCATGTGCTTGACTTGATGGCCGCTAGCACTTGTGAAGGAAGGGAATGGAGTAGAATTTGACTAGGGACGTTTTAGTCAAAATCTTCTAGATGAAGAAAAGACCAAAAAATAAAATTTTATTATATTCGTTTAAAATGTTACATGTTACATGTGATTTGATTATTCTGTAAAATTATATTTGAAGATTTTTTAAGATAGAGGTTTGTAGTTTTAAAAGATTAATGAATAGTTTTTCGTCAAAAATAGTGATGTTATAGAGGGTATGAACATTATGACAATTTAATCATATTATTTAAGAATTATTCCTCCAATATAAAGTAAATTTTGAAGATTTTCACTTTGATATGCTTTTTTACAGTTTGTCATTGTCTTATAATTAAAAAAAAATTGTGCTTATATAAAAAAAAATTTCAAAATTTATTATTAAGAAGTATTGTATTTTTATCGATCAATCTATCATTTTTTAATTCAAAATGGATAAAATTACCATTTATCGTAATATATTTATTGAAATTCTTCTTTTGCTAACTTTTTGAAACCACAAATCCCATTTTAAAAAAACAATTCACATGACCACATACCTTTTTTATAAAACTATAAAAAACCACATATTAAGTTTTTCAAGTTTATAAATTAGGCTGATTATCCAATTTTTTATTCCAACTACTCAAAATATTACATTTGCTTGATGCAACCATATTCCTCGTTATCCATTCCCCAAACTCCATTTTATATGATCTATTTTTGCTTCAATCATCTATCTAATTTTCCATTTCCCATATTAGATTCCCTAAAAATAATATTATTATTCTAATATTATTATTTTAAAAAAATCTGTCTCATTTGAACTTACATTAAATGGAAAGAAAAATCTTCAATGAATGTGATTTGAACATGTGACCTCTAGAGATCACATATTCAATATTAACCACTGGGCCGACACTTCTACCATATTATTATTATTATTATTATTATTATATTAATTCTTTTACATAATTTTTATTCTAATCAACCAACAAACAAATTAAAAAATAAATAATTATTCCCTAAATGGGGTTCACTATATTTGAGGAATCATATTTCAGGGATATATCATATCGAGAATCGTTGGACTCAACCATTCCATATATTCATACTTTATTTTAGGGAATACCCCTAAAATAGGAATGGTTTGAGTTGCTGTAAGAGCAAGTCCAACTACATTCCTCATTTTTTATTCTACAAGCTGTATTTTGCAGTATCTATAATATTTTTGTTCCAACCATCTTTCCTATTTTTCATTCCTCATATTATTATTATTGTTATATTAATTATTTTACATCATTTATATTATAATCAACCAATAAAACAATTTAAAAATAAAAAGTAAAAACAAATAATACTTTAATAATCATTCCCTAAAACAGAGTTAAGGTTTCCTGTATTTAAAAATCCTATTTTAAAGATATACCATATGAAGATATTCCTCATTTTAGAGAGTTACATTAAATGAAAAATGGTTGGAGTTGATTAAGGGAGAACATATTCATTCATCATATTTGAATTAAGAAGCAAGGATTTTTGAATTAATAATTCAAAATTTCTATTAGATCATATTTATCGTCCATTTTCATACTTATTGTCACCTATAATTTTTTATATGCCTTTTATAATTATTTATTAAAATTAAGTAATGTTATTTACCACCCCAAAATTATTTATAAACCTTATATTTATTTATTAAAAAAATTATATTTCATACATATAAAATATTGATGAAATACTCTCATACATAATTGACATATTAACTATTACGGCTAACCCAAATTGTAAATTATAAAAATTAATAAATTATATTATACTGTAAGAAATATTTAAAATATAATACATACGTCAAATCTCAAATAGTACTAATCATATCGATATATAATTTTAGATTTTTTTAGAACTTAAATAAATTTGACAAAATAATTGAATTGCTAGTACATGATTGTATTTTTCTTAGCTTTTCAAACTTGATAAAGCTTCTCACATTCTTTACTTAGGCCCTGTTTTTTTAGATTGTAATTTGGTGAAGTTCAGTTCAGTTCAATTTTTAATATTATTATTAATATAAATAGTAAATAATCCTACTTAATAAAAAAATTAGTAAAAATTACTATTCTAATTTAATAATAATTAATTATAATAATAAATAATAATAAAAATTATTGATATTAAAAAATTAATAATTAAATACTATAATTAATAAAAAATATTGCTTATTAATATAGTATTTATAAAATAAGTAATATTAAATTATTACAAAATTATTATTATTATTATTAAAATTATGATAATAGCTATTAATAATACCGAAAAATAATTATTAATTATTATTACTAATATATTTGAATTTTGTTAATTATAATTATAATATTAAATAATATTTTTTATAATTTATAAATTTGTTACAATATTCAAATTTAGTAAAATCAGTACATGGTAATTAAACAAATGTCAAGTATATTTTTTTCCTTAATATCATGTATAATATGTACTACAACCTACATGAGATGATTTTCAATATAATGAAATCCTAATTTCTCCTAATTTATTTTCATCATGATTTGACCTGATATTTTAATTTATTTAGGATTCCTCTTAAGACACAAAAATAGTAAAATATAATATCACATTTGGTGTTCGTTTCTTTCCAAATAACAATTCTTATTCAAATAGTTTTTAATTACAATTAGTATTTACTTGTAATTGTAATAATTACTTATAATTATTAAAAAAATTTATCATTTGATAATAAATATAAGAATTATTTTTTTACTATTAAATGTTATTTGAAATAATTTTGATAATTACTTTATTTATCATCAAATATTATTATAACTGTTAATAACTATTTATTAAAATTTATTACTATTAATTATATATATTTATTATAAATTAATAGTAAATTAAATTTTTTATTGAAACTAGATGCTATTATATTCATTAACTTATTAGTATTAATCATTTTACTATATATATTTAAATTAATTAATATTATTTAGTGTTATTATTTTAATTATTTGTATTTATGATTATTAGTTTTAAAAATAATTGGTGTTTTTATTATTATTTTAATAATGATATAGATTCATTAATATGTATAATTAATATATTCAGTATCATAAAACTTTTCCCATCCATTAACACTTGAGGTCCGTCAAATTTGCCTCTAAATTTAAAAATACAAAGGGAAGGTAAGAACCTAAATGATAAATAGTGATTTCTTAGGTTGTGTTTTGTCAAATAGTGACTGCACTTTTGTTGGTTGTAATCTCTTCCATCTCCATTAATTCCTATTGCAAGTTGGAGTTATCCATACTAAGAATAATTGATCTTTAACTAGAATGCTAAATTGAGTTTATTAGTTTTGTCTTAGGAGTTGCGTTCATTTCCTTTTTGGATTTGTATTGTTTTCTTAAACAAATTATAATAAGAGTTAATTATTACTCTTTAGTATTGTATTTTCCTAACTAGAATTGCATTGTTTTCCTAATCTAATCATAATAGGAGTTAATGGTTTACATATAGATTGTATTTCCATTATTATTTAAACGTTTATTTTTATTTGAAAGGAAACATATTATTTATTTCCTATAAACTGAAATATATTTTAATCTTTTATTTATAAGGACATTTTTGATATTTGATGAATGATAAATTTAAATATATAATTTAAATTATTGTATTTATAAGAACGTTTTCGTCATCATGGGAGCGATAAGCGTAAAAAGGGGTGGCGAATAGCAATCCAGTATATTAACTAAATATGTGAATCTAAGAAAAATTATGGAAGTTTCGGTTGAAGGAAGTGAATGGGATCGAGTGTGTTCAATTTCAAAAATGATTCGGAGTTTGATAGTGAAATTGGTTCCGAGTGAACTTATTTATAGAGGAAAAGTGCTAGATATGTTGATCTCAACCACAACGTGACATATTCTGACAAGTCTCCGTAACTTATAAGTTCTTACAACTGGATACTTACACAAGTTCTTTATAAGTCCTTTAACTTATATATTTTTCAATTAAGTAAATCAAATATTTTTTTCGTGATTGGCCTAATCATGGGCCGACTAGTTGTTTTCAACATAAATCACTCGCGTCATATGAAAAGTGCAACCAAAAACTAATATCTACTATTCTAAGGCCCTATTCTCTTAAACTTCTAAGAGATGAGCTGAACTGAACTAATTTAGTGTAAATTTATGACCGTGCACAACTAAACTGAATTAGACTAACCCAACTAATTAATTTTAAGTCCAAGAGAATATAGCCTAAGTTCCTAAAATAATGAAGTGTTAAGGCTTCAATACCTTAAATTTCAACCGTGTTCTTAAATCCTACTATATTCTTAATTTCAGTTTGTTGAATTTCATTGTTTATAGAGTTTCTAGTATGAGCCTTCCTATTACAATAAAAACATTTTAAGTTCTTGCAATTCTTAGTCTTATTTGTGTCGTCTTGATGATCAAAGTATGAACACTCATTTTTAAGTCCATGTTGATAGTTTCTAGTTATATGTTGTTGCGTGTTTGAACAATTTTTTATTTAGAGACCAACTACACGGCCAATAAGGAGATATTTTTGGCTTCTCAAGGATTCAAATATGAAGATTTTTTTACCTTGAAAAGGGCTATGAACACTAGTGGATTAAAGCTTAGAGGAGAGTACTACAGTGATTAGATGTAGATAAGAGGATGAATTAGTATAAAATACTTGTGTTTAATTTCTCTTTTTGTTAATCGCTTAATTGAGTTTATATACTTGTGTTATTAACTGTTGGTTAATTAAATGTATTTCTACTTCTAATTAGATCTGAGCATGGCCGGACTGGGCCGGATTCAAGTCAGACCTAATTGGGTAGCCTAAAAATTAATAATCTAAGCCCAACCCATCTTATAAAAAATAAATGTCTGGCTCAAGCCGGGCTTTTATACTTTATTAAATCACAAATATTTTTTAATTTTAAAAAATAAATACGTTAATTATTTATTAAAAAATGTTTAATTCAATGATTTTTGGTGCCGGCTATCCTCACTTTGTTGGAAAACAAAATATGTGTACTTTGCAATAAACACCGTTGATAAATGAACCACACACATCTCAGCCATCAAAGTTCTATAAAGCATTTTAACTGAAAACTTGTTTTACCTATTAGATATTGATTCTAATTGAAACACTATTAACTTCTGTTTAGTCTTCCTGGTTACTGAAGGGATTAGATCATCCAAATTTAATTATAAAGGCGAAAAATAATTGAATTTCTCAAACTCGTCGTGGAATGTTTATTCGAATACCATACAATGATTTTAAATACATGAGATTAAAGCATTAAAAACTCACATGGAATGTCTCTGATAAGAGTTGACGTGGTCGAGGCTCACAAGCGTAAGCCCTCCAAGATCACGTGCACGAACACCTCTCGAATCGGGACCAGTGCTAGCCAAAGAGATGGAGAACTCGAAGAACTTAAGAACTCAAGAACCTTTTTTATATTTCAAAAACTTATTCATATCTTGAATGCTTATGTTTCTTATAATTAATTAGTCTTATATAATCCTCCTCAGAAATAGGTTTAGATTAGAATTTAATTTAATTATAAATTAATTTTAAATAAATATGTTTAATAATTAAATTTATAAATTTAATTCCTTAAATTATTCAATTTATCAAATTTATAATTTCCTATTCTCCTTATAAATTGACATTTTAATTAAATATATATTTAATTATTAAATCAGTTAGACTCAATACCTTAAACACAATCTAATTACTAACTTTATAATTAGGATAAATTATAAATTAATTTCAAATCAAATATGTTTAATTAATCGCGTAGATTTAATTCCTTAAACACTTTAATTTACCAATTCTATAATTAAGATTTTATTTAATTATAAATTAATTTTAAATCAAATATGTTTAATAATTAAATCTATAAATTTAATTTCTTAAATAATTCAATTTACCAAATTTATAATTGATTTCAAATCAAATATGTTTAATAATCAAATCTATAGATTTAATTCCTTAAACAATTCAATTTACCAAATTATAATTATTTCAAATTAAATCCATATACCAATTAAACCTTATACTTTAATTCAATTTAATAGATAATATAAATAACTTTATATTATGCCATTAAAATTAAATTAAATTCTCTTGAGTTATAAAGATTAGTCAATTAAATTGGCTTGACATGTCAGTTATTTAATAATCACTTCTTCATCACAACTTATAAAATTGCATGTACAAGAAATCCCGAATCAGTGATTCAAAGTGCACGATCCTTTGGGTCTGTCCATATGTTAGCAGTAGGCGCTACCCTACATACTGTAAGCGGATTCTAGCAAACCATTATAGCCCCCAATCGGGACAGAATACAGTTGTCAAATCTAGATACTGAACTCAGTAGTCATCTCGCAAAATACTTTGCTCGCAACACCTAACTGATGAACAGGGCCTGATAACTATAACCCTCTATTACAGTCCATCAATGCCGGCGCGATGTCTTACAGTTTCTCAAACTGAAATGACAATCCTTAAACTACAACACTACTAATAACATGTTCATGAAACATACCAGGCGTACCCGTATTTGTAATCCAATATTTAAGGACCCATTAGGTATACGCAACAGTATACCCAATTCCATATTAGTAGCATGTTGCAATTAAGTTTGAGGATAATCAAGAGCTACTTAGCACGGATCGGCCCAGCCCCATGCCACCGACATGTACCCATGTTCATGATCTGCTTACCAAGCGATATAGTAAACTCATTATTATAGATCATCTAACATACAAGTCTTTAGTTCTAATCATTCCTATAACCGAAAAGACTTGGGACATTTTTTATGATTTATAATCAATGAATACCCTACTCATATTATAATACAAGATATAAATGCAGTAAATTTATATACATTCCATCGTATATTATTAATAACCAGTGCCTTTAGACTAGGCACACCAACAGTTACGACCACTTCTCATCCGCTATTGCACAATTTTGACTTGTAATTTTTTTCGATCAGTTTCGGGAGTTTTTGATTATGGTGGGTGTTGCCAGTGTGTTGCTTCTGCTTGGACGAATCAACCGAATTGTCGAAGAAAGTTTGTGATTTTTTTGGGTAAAGTAGAAATTAATCTTATTCTTCTTAGTTTTTGTTATTTATCAATTGGATTCATAGGTTTGAGTTTGATTTCTCGGAATTTTTGGGTGATTTTCATTCTCCGAGTCGGATTGACTCCATCCATTGGATTCTTTTTTGTCGGAAACTGAAAAATGATTATTTCGTCGATCAGGTTATCACCGGATTTGACGAAACCGATCTCCACTGTTCATGGTGTTAGGCCCAATAATAGATTACGAGAAAAGATAATAGCAGCAGAATAAAAAAACACGCAGATTTTTACGTGGAAACCCCAAATGAATTAGGAAAAAACCACGGGACTAACTCCGAATAATTCTTCCACTATGAAAATAATAGTAGGTACACCAAGAGATTACAAAATAGTGGCACACAAGTGTTTTCCAAAACCTCACTATTTTCTCTCTTACCCAGCTCTTAGGAACCCTTTTCCTAAGGCTCTCTACACAGATTACATTTTTATCTGTGTTTCTTCTCTCTTGCTCTCTGCTTTTGGTCTGCTCTTAAAATGAGCAAAACTTCCTCTATTTATAGGAGATTCAAAATGCGTATGGCCGAATTATGCACAATAATTTTACTGTGCACTTTTTGAAAAAATTTTCTGCCGACCTGCCTCTTTTTCCTTTTTCTTTTTTTTTTATTTTTTTTAATTCAGTGGGTCCCACCATAAGGAAGGACACCACTCAACAAATCTCCCCCTCCCGACTACATTGTGGGACTCTCCATCCCGGTTGCTTCAACGCACTGGTCGAACTTTTCTTTTGGTACGACCTTTGTCAGCATATCAGCAGCATTGTTGTTTGTATGAATCTTCTGCAACTTGAACTCTTTTTCTTCAATGGCAAGTCTGAGCCAATGATATCTTGCATCAATATGTTTCGTCCGTGCATGATACATAGTATTTTTGCTCAAGTCTAGTGCACTTTGACTATCACAATAAACTATGTAGTCTTCTTGTTGCACACCCAATTCTTCAAAGAATCTCTTTAACCAAAGCATTTCCTTTCCTGCTTTTGTTGCTGCAACGTACTCTGCTTCAGTTGGTGATGATGAATCACACTTTTGTAACCGTGACTGCCATGAAATAGCTCCCCCTAAGAATGTAAATAAGTAACCTGATGTAGATTTTCTTTCATCAAGGTCACCAGCCATATCTGCATCTGTGTAACCAACAAGTGCTGGCTTTCCACCTCCAAAGGTTAAACATAACTTTGAAGTTCCTCTCAGGTATCTAAAGATCCATTTAACTGCTTCCTAATGTGTCTTCTGGGAATTTGACAGGAATCTACTCACAACTCCAACTGCATGAGGGATGTCTGGTCTCGTACACACCATTGCATACATTAAACTGCCGACCGCTGAAAAATATGGAACATTTGACATATCTTCTTTATTTTTCTCTGTTGAAGGGTAGGATTTCTTACTCAACTTGAAATGAGCGGCAAGTGGAGTGCTAACTGGTTTAGCATCCTTCATATTGAACCTTTCTAGTATTCGTTCAATATATTTTTCTCGCGATAACCATAGCCGCTTGGACCTTCGATCTCGGGTAATCTCCATTCCGAGAATTTGCCTTGCCGGTCCCAAATCCTTCATGTCAAACGCCTTAGACAAATCACACTTCAACTTACTAATCATTTTGGCATCTGGTCCAACGATTAGCATATCATCAACATATAATAGAAAAATGATAAATTTTCCATCAGGGAATTTCTGGACATATACACATGGATCAGCTTCTGTCCTCCTGTATCCTTGATTCACCATGAAGGAATCAAACTTTTTATACCATTGTCGCGAAGCTTGTTTTAACCCATACAAACTTTTCTTCAAGCGACAAACCATGTCCTCCTTTCCCTTAACCATGAAACCTTCTGGTTGTTCCATATAAATTTCTTCTTCTAAATCCCCATGCAAGAACGCGGTCTTTACATCAAGCTGTTCTAACTCAAGGTTCAAGCTGGCTACAAGACCTAGCACAACTGGAATGGAACTCATTTTCATAACTGGTGAAAATATCTCATCAAAGTCGATACCTTTCTTTTGAGTAAAGCCTTTGACAACCAATCGAGCTTTGAATCTTACTAGGTTTCCATCATCTTTCTTCAGCTTGTACACCCATTTGTTCTGGAGTGTTCTCTTCCCTTTAGGAGGTTTCACCAGCTCGTACGTGTCATTCTTCTTCAAAGAATTCATCTCCTCTTGCATGGCCTTCATCCAACAATCTTTATCGTTACAAGGTTGCACATCTTGGAAGCTTTCAGGCTCCCCTTCATCAGTGATTAAAATATAATCAGAACTGGAGTATTTTGTAGATGGTTGGCATTCTCTGATTGACCTCCTTAATTGAGGTTCTTCTTCTGGTAGAATGGGGTTCTCTAGCTCCCCCTGCTTAATACCCTCTTCATTCATATCTTCATCTACAATCGTTTCTTGATCTTTCACAACTGGCTCTTCTTCTCCATCATGTTCTGATTGATGCATTCTTCTTTCTGTGGCATCATCTGATAGAATGCTCTCTGGTGTAATATCGATAACACCATCACTTGTAGATCTTTCACTGATGATATCATTCTCAAGAAATACAAGAAAGTATCTTCTTCCTCTAATGGATTCTGTATCCATGGGACCACAAACATCAGAGTGTACCAACTCTAACTTATTATTTCTCCTTCTAGAGCTTTTCTGAAATGAAACTCGATGTTGCTTCCCAAATAAACAGTGATCACACGGGTTAATTTTTCCTTTGGCTAATGGGATGAGGGACTTTTTAGCTAGTATATTCAACCCTTTGTCACTAACATGTGCCAGTCGCCTATGCCACGAATTTGGTGAAGCATCATTTTCAACTGTATTCAGTTGACCTGCATATATTGTCGTGTGCGTTTTGTATAGCGAGCAACACAATCTTCCTTTCGCCACCACCAACGATCCTTTAGTGAGTTTCCAATTTGCATCGCCTGTATGATTGTGATAACCTTCCTTGTCCAATACTAACAGACAATAGGTTCAACCGAAGATCTAGAACGTGTCGCACATTTTTAAATGTTAATGTGCATCCGACACTTGTCCTCACGCAGATATCGCCGATTTCCACCATTTGCGAGACACTATTATTTCCCATTTTAATAGTACCATAATAGCCCACTTTATGGGTTAAGAAGTATTCCCTTTTTGGAACACAGTGGTATGAGGCACCATAATCTACAATCCACTCGGTATCTGCATCTCCAACATGACAACAATCTGCATCATGAGATACTAAAGCCACCTCTCCATCTTCTATTGTGACTATAGCAGGTGTGTTTTTGTCGTTATCATGACTTCGGTTTGCATTCTCTTGTTTAAAGAAACGACAGTTCCTTTTGAGATGACCCTGCTTTCCACAGTGGTAGCATGACCTCTTCTCCTGGGACTTGGATCTATCTTTTGATTTTCCATTCCCATGACCTCTACCCTTACTTCGACCCTTATTCTCTGTGTCAAGGGCTTGTGAACTGGTACTGGCAACGTCCCTTCTATGAAGGTCTTCATTAAGTAGACTATTCTTTACCATAGACATTGTTACCACACCATTTGGAGCTGAGTTACTTAGTGATACAACAAGAGTATCCCAGCTATCTGGTAGAGTTCCCATAAAAAACATGCTTGCATCTCATCATCCAAAGGCATATCGGTGACTGCTAACTCACTTACGAATCCTTCAAAGTCGTTCAGGTGTTGTGTGATTGATCGTCCCTCTGTCAGTTTCAAGTTCATGACTTTGCGAATCATGAACAATTTTCCTTGAGCATTTTTAGCCTCGTACATATCCTCTAGCTTCTTCCAGAGAACTTTGGGATCTATTTCGTTCCTGACGTAGTTGTACAGGCTAGCATCTATCCATTAGCGTATTGTACCCAATGTCTGCTTCTTCAACTTTATCCTCTGCTGTTCTTTCATATCCTCTAGCTTTGCGTCGTCACCCTTAATTGGATCGTACAAATCTTTGCAATTGAGGTAGTCCTTCATTCTGAATTTCCACATCGAATAATTTGTATCCGTCAATTACATCATTACACTGTCATTCGCCATGTCGAAACTTTAAGAATGACAAAATTTTACTATTCACGAATTTCACTATTCACATAAATAGTGACTGTATATGTGAATAGTACCGTATACCCAAATAATACTTGTAGATTGGAATAGTAATAGTATGCCTCTCGTATTCTTAAATAATACTATTTATAAAAGATGGTCGAATATGAATACTATTATACATGAATACTATTTTACTAAGTTACTATTTTACTGTTTACCCAAATTACGTATCTGCGACGGTTTTTCGAACGGATTGCGCCACCGGATTTATCGTAATTTTCTCGTCGTCGTGGTATATTTATTTTTGAAAAATATATTCACGGATTTTACTGATAAAACAACCTTCGGCTCTGGTACCACTTGTTAGGCCCAATAATAGATTACGAGAAAAGATAGTAGCAGCAGAATAAAAAAACACGCAGATTTTTACGTGGAAACCCCAAATGAATTGTGAAAAAACCACGGGACCAACTCCGAATAATTCTTCCACTATGAAAATAATAGTAGGTACACCAAGAGATTACAAAATACTGGCACACAAGTGTTTCCCAAAACCTCACTATTGTCTCTCTTACCCAGCTCTTAGGAACCCTTTTCCTAAGGCTCTCTACACAGATTACATTTTTATCTGTGTTTCTTGTCTCTTGCTCTCTGCTTTTGGTCTGCTCTTAAAATGAGCAAAACCTCCTCTATTTATAAAAAATTCAAAACGTGCCGAATTATACACAGTAATTTTACACACTTTTTAAAAAGTTTTCTTCCCTCTTTTTTCTTTTTCTTTTTCATTTTTTTTTAATTTTTTTAATTCAATTGGTCCCACTTAAACACATGGATTAAGGTATGTATTGAATAGAAACGAACTTGTGTTTTTGCGTGTCTGGTTTCGTATTCATTGATTGCTTTTTGGTGCTGTAATTATAGGCTCAGGCGACGAGGAGTCCGCAGGAGAGGAACACTAGGCTGGAGAATATGTGTTGGAGGATTTGGAACTCAGCTTTGAATTTGCTATTTAATTTTTCTATTGATATCACTTTGTTTATTGATTCCATTACTATTTCCATCTTCAACTTTGGGGGTTTTTTCAAATTTTTGATTAATCAGCCTTGTCGATTGAATCTTTAGATTTCTATGTTCTTTTGTAACATAAGAGATCATGTTAACCAGAGGTTGCATTTGATGATTGATTAATCTTATTTTTGCAGCTTGAGTATAGAAGTTCAAATTTCTTATTTTCTTAGTTTTCTGCAATTCTCTAGAGGATTTGAATATTTGAGTTTGATTTCTTGTACAAATCACATTGATTTTGCTTTCTTTCCAATTTCAATTGGAAAAAATTAATGACGAATTGAAAACTTGAGTTGCCCTCTTCTTTGTATGCCTCTCCTTCTGCATCCAATGTCATTTGTATGTTTGATTTTCAAGCCCTTAATCTTTACGGTCAATGGTATTTAATCATATGTTGTTGCAAATATTAAGTAGATTTTTTTTTGTTCTTGTTTTAGTTTGTTGTTTGCTGGTATGCTTTGTTGTTGGCTAATTAGACTGGTGTTATAAGTTCTTTTGGCTTGTAATGAAGCTGTTAGCTTCATTAAAAAAATGTGCGGTAATGTTAGTCTTTCTTGATCCCTGAAACATTCAAGGATAGAAGGGATATTATAATGATGGTTTTTTTTGTATATCCAGCTGGAGTCTGTCACATTTAATCATCAAAACTGTGGAGCTGTTGGTAAATTGAGAGTCAATGATGCACTTGTCTAGTACAACAAAAGGAATAGACAGAGCGTCGAGGAAGCCGAGGTTAGGTATGACCTTCACCACCATAGGTAGTCCTCAAAGCATAGTTGGAAGTAGCAGAGTACGATCGTGATCTCTACCCAAGTGATCATAAGGATGACAAAGACGATGAATAAGAAACCGAACATGTAGTAGAATTGATGCAACCAAGTCGATGTAAGAATGAAAAAGAGCTTAATAAACACAGCTCCAAACGGGAGGATTCCTCCAATAAGGATAGAGAAGATTGGGATCACGTACCAGGCTTGTTCGAGGATTTGTACAGGTATTTTGTTCGCTTTCACTGGATCCTCTATGGCTGGTTTTTCTAAACCGATATAACTACCGATAAAGAAATGTGCTCAAAAATAGAACTAAGGGCTTAAAAGTAGAAATAGTTTGGATAGAGGTTGTGAACTTGTGATATGCTAGCTGATATGCTTTGTTAATAAGAGTAATCTTAGGAGCAATTAGAGGTTTTATAGTTGTAAATTATGTAACTTATTAGTGTACATTATGCATTTATTTTCTAAGAAATCTAAATGTTTTCTAATCTAACTTTACCATACACGTGTTGTGTTTGCAAGTATGTAGTCTATCTCCATGATTTAACTTGCTATTTTAACTGCATGTGCCTAAATAAATACCAGCTTGTTCTTTTGATCATGTCACGCCTTTGCCTTTAGTTGATTTACTTTAGATTTATGGCTAAGTTGGTTGCTCATTATGGCTTAAGGTTTGGAATCTTGTGAATTGTGATCTTAAGCTCCCAAAGTTTTCACGTATGTTTGACATATATGATATTTTTTTATTGGTTTGGCATTTACACAATGCTAGTTTGTATGGTCTGAACATACATGATGCTAGTTGGATATGTATATTCTGATCGAAGTTTAGAATTGTGATTACTTGCGTTTTTGTAATAATATTTTGTATCTCGTTCTAATATTGGCATGTGCTTGGAACCTCTGAGGCCACCAAATCCACTTTCTCTCAGAAGAGAGATCTTTACAAGTCATTTTGATATTTTAGTGTGTTCTTGATCATTTTAGTAACGAACTTTTCTAATGTTTACCATGTGAGGAATATATTATAAAGATAGTAACTAATAGAAAATGTTATTCCAAAGATACAATTTTTATCTCGGTTTCATATTGGAATTTGTTAGCTTATTGTAGGTGATATATGATTTTGAAATTTTTAGTCTTTGTTGCCTCTCTTGATTTGGACTTCAAAACTAGAGACGATATTGCAGGAATGGTTTCTGAGCTATGAGTGGGGGGCAAATGGATGTGAGCCATCACTTACATGAAAATTTAAACCAGTCTTGTGGTCAATGGTAGTGCTAAGATATTAATGCCGTTACTTTTTTGTAATTGCTGCAAGTTCCATTTGTTTCTTCAATAGGAATTTGAATTTCAATCCCGATTATTTATGGGGCATCAAGTTTCTTAAACCTCATGTATGGAAATGAATATTTATCTTGTGCATTTAGTACTATTAGTTTTTGCAAAAATATGAATAACTTAGAAAATATTTGTATTAGATTAGTATAAGAACTAATTTTCACGTAAGTTAATTTAAGAAATATATTTGAATTTAGACAAAATTTACATATAATAGGCTATTTAATTTTTGTAGATCGACACTTTATCAAACAATTCACAACTTTGCGAGAAGTGAATAGATGTGAAAATACGTTATTTAAATGTTGAAAAAGAAGGGTTTACTAAAAATTTAGAATTATATGAAGTTAATTGAAACGTGAAAGATTTTTAAACTTTAAAAACACAACGCCTTGTAAAAAAAAGTTCACTTTTGCAAAAAAAAAATGGCAACTGCCAAAATAAATTATTTAAATAATTAAAAATTAAAGCATATGAAAAATTTGATAACTCAAACTTTAAAGATGTTTATTGAAAGTTAAATTGAATACTTATCAGTTGTCATTCATTTTTTTTGCAAAGTTGAAGATTTTTCAGTAAAATAGTAACTTTATGAAAATTAAGTATCACTTTACGTAAAATATATCAAAGTTTTAATAAAATTCGTACAATTTAAAGATTTTCCTTAAACGTAGTTTTCCAACTAATTGAATACTTATATTTTCGCTGTTGCCATTCATTTTTTGCAAAGTGAAGATTTTTTTTTAACTTATTAACTTTACGAAAATTAAGTAGCATTTCATGGAAAATATATCTAAATTTCAATAAATTTCGTACAATTTAAAGATTTTACGTTAATCGTAGTTTTCCAACTATTGAATACTTATATTTTCGCGGTTGCCATTTATTTTTTGCAAAGTCAAAGATTTTTCCGTAAAGTATTAACTTTACGAAAATTAAGTAGCATTTTCACATAAAATATATCTAAATTTCAACAAATTTCGTACAATTTAAACATTTTATGATAAACTAGTTTACTAACTAATTGAATATCATATTTTCCCATTTGTCATTTATTATTTTTGCAAAATTGAATTTTTTTTATAAAGTATTAACTTTACAAAAATTAAGTAGCATTTCATGTAAAATATATCTAAGTTTCAATTTTGTCGAATTTAAAATTTTTACGCTAAATGTAGTTTTCCTACTAATTGAATACTCATATTTCTCAGTTGTCATTCATTTTTTCACAACGTTGAAGATTTTTCAGTAAAGCATTAACTATACAAAAATTAAGTAGCATTTTACGTAAAATATATCTAAGTTACAATAAATTTTTTCCAATTGAAAGATTTTACGTTAAGAGTAGTTTTCACTAATTGAATACTTATATTTTTGCAGTTATCATTCATTTTTTTTTGCAAAGTTGAAGATTTTTCAGTAAAGTATTAACTTTACAAAAATTAGTAACATTTCACGTAAAATATATCTAAGTTTCAAAAACTTTCGTACAATTTAAGGATTTTATGTTAAACGTAGTTTTTCAACTAATTGAATACTTATATTTTTCAGTTGTCATTCATTTTTTACAATGTTTAAGTAAAGTATTAACTTTACGAAAATTAAGTAGCAGTTCACGTAAAATATATCTAAGTTTCAATAAATTTTATACAATTTAAAGATTTTACGCTAAACATAGTTTTCCAACTAATTGAATACTCAAATTTTATTAGTTTCCATTAATTTGTTTTTGCCAAATTGAATATTTTTCAGTAAAGTATTAACTTTACGAAAATTAAGTAGGATTTTCACGTAAAATATATCTAAGTTTCTATTTTGTCCAATTTAAAGATTTTATGAAAATGTAGTTTTTTCAACTAATTGAATGCTTATATTTTCGCAGTTGTCATTCATTTTTCGCAAAGTAAAAGATTTTTCAATAAAGTATTAACTTTACGAAAATTAAGTAGCATTTCACATAAAATATATCTAAGTTTCAATAAATTTCGTACAATTTAAAGATTTTAAGTTAAACATAGTTTTTCAACTAATTGAAGACTTATATTTTCGTAGTTGCCATTCATTTTTTGCAAAGTTGAAATTTTTCAACAAAGTATTAACTTTATAAAAATTAAGTAGCATTTCATGTAAAATATATCTAAGTTTCAATTTTGTCAAATTTAAAGACTTTACGTTATTTGTAGTTTTCCAACTAATTGAATACTTATATTTTTGCAGTTACTATTTTTTTTTTGCAAAGTTGAAGATTTTTCAGTAGAGTATTCTTTACAAAAACTAAGTAGTATGTCATGTAAAATATATCTACGTTTCAAAATTTTTTTGTCCAATTTAAAGATTTTACGTTAAGCGTAGTTTTCCAACTAGTTAAATACTTATATTTTCGCAGTTGCCGTTCAATTTTTGCAAGGTTCAAGATTTTTCAGTAAAGTATTAACTTTACGAAAATTAAATAGGATTTCATGTCTAAGATTCAATGAATTTTGTCCAATTTAAAGATTCTACGTTATACATAGTTTTCCAGCTAGTTGAATATTTATATTTTCTCAGTTACCATTCATTTTTTTGTCAAGTTAAATATTTTTCAGTAAAGTGTTAACTTTACAAAAATTAGTAACATTTCACGTAAAAAATATCTAAGTTTCAAAAGATTTCGTACAATTTAAAGATTTTACGTTAAACGTAGTTTTTAAACAAATTTTTTTTAAACTAGTTGAATACTTATATTTTCGCAGTTGCCATTTATTATTTGCAAAGTTTAAGATTTTTCAGTAAAACATTAACTTTATGAAATTTAAGTAGAATTTCACATAAAATATATCTAAGTTTCAATTAATTTAGAAAAAAAGTTAATAATTAAGAAGAAATAGAGTTTGTAACTAATATAACAATCCAAAAAAATAAGTATGATAAATTGATTTTGATATTCTTTATGTATAAAGATGTTTTCCGCAAATAAATTATATTGCGAAATAAATTTGTCATTGATATACTGATTACAAATGACTTATCCGTACATTACACGGGTACTACACTAGTAATAATAAAAACAATTGCGTTGTATGCATTATAATGAAGAAAAAATTCTACGAGGTAAATAAAACAATCTATTATTAGGGTAAAGACTAATGTGGTACGCATTATAAGTTATAACAAAATATCCCTAATGATAATTCTTATACACTTATAAGTGTCTAAATGGATTGTCAAATACCAACACTGTTGTGTAACAAATCAGTTAAAATCGCATCACTATTTATTTTACGGCGGTCTTAGATATATATTAGACCAAATAATTATAATCCATAAGATTTACCCAAATATACTACTACATCATTCTATTTTATCAACTAGGGTCATGTTCTTTTGGACTACAATTCAATGTAGTTCAGTTCAGTACAGTTCACTACAGTTTAGTGCAGCTCAGTTCAACTATGCATAGTTATAAATTTACATTGTAATAAGTTCAATTTAGTTCAATTCAGCTCACTTTAGTTCAGTCTAGCCACCTTCAATTCAGTTCAGCTTTTTAGAAGTTGAAAAGAACAGAGCCTAAATATGACCAAATCTATCACTAGCCCTCTCAACTTGGCCAAAATAGCCGACTGCTCTTTGCTGTTTGAATTAAGGAAACCAAACAAGGTGTAATCAATCAAAAGTTCATTTGTAATTAAACAAGTCAAATTATGTGTAATCAACAAGAACACAGTAGATCTCTAAAACGAAAAACTAAAAGGCAGCAAATCAAAAATTAAAGCCAAAACCCCAAATTAAAAATTATTTAACCGCAAATCTTGTTCATCTGTAATTAAGGAATCCAAACAAGGTGTAATCAATAGTTCATCTGTAATTAAAACAAGCCAAACATTGTGTAATGAACACAGTAAATCTCTAAAACGAAAACTAAAATGAAGAACGCAGTAAATCAAAAATTAAAGCCAAACTCAAATTAAAAATTAATTAACCATAAATCTTGTCCATCTGTAATTAAGCAAGCCAAACAAGGTGTAATTAAGAGTACTTCATCAAGTCAAACAATGTATAATCAACAAGAACATAGTAGATCTCTAAAACGAAAACTAAAAGGTAGCAAATCAAAAATTAAAGCCAAAACCTCAAATTAAAAATTAATTAACCGCAAATCATGTTCATCTGTAATTAAGCAAGTCAAATAAGGTGTAATCAACAATTCATCTGTAATTAAACAAGCCAAACCATGTGTAATCAACAGTAGATCTTTAAAACGAAAACTAAAATGCAGTAAATTAAAAATTAAACCCAAAATCTCTAATTAAAAATTAATTAACTACAAATCTTATTCATCTGTAATCAGGGGCGGAGGGAGGGTGGGGTATAGTGGGACACGCGCCCCACCAATCACCGGAAAAGTTCTATATATGATTTAGTTTTGTTTTTAATATATATATGTGTACGTGTGTGTATTTTATTATTTTTGAGTCTGCCCCAGCGGCTTGAGCACAAAGCTTGTTTTGTGGGCGTTGGTCACGCGTTAAATCCCTACAAACATCATTTTTTAGGGTAAATTCTATGCTAATTTTGTTAGAAAATAAATTAAATGTACTTAATTTTAATATCCAATAGAATAAAGTCACGTGGCAATTTAAAAAAAAGAGAAGTAAAATAAATCAATTGTAATAGTAATAGTCCTATAATAATGATTGTACAGGTTAGTCATTCATTCGGGCATTTAACACTATTCAAAACATATTTTTATTACTTCAATAACTAATTACACATATAGTTAAATAAAATTATGATCTTATTTTCTTAGATAACATACATTCATCCACAATCTAAGTTATACTGAGATAATATGTTACGTTCACTATTTACTAAGTTTTTGAAAATTTAGAAAATATAAGATTAATTACATGTTTTTGTGACCATATTATTAATTTTCGTAAAATGGTTTTTATATTGAACTACTAAATGAACTTTTAAAAATTATCGAATCTTTAAATTTAATAGAGTATACAAACTAACTTAAATATAATAATATATTATAATTGTTTTAAGTTTGAAAGAAAATAAATATTTTTTTGCAGTTTTTTTGTATATTTGTAAAATTGTGTTCTTCTTTATAAAGTATTAACTTTACAAAAATAAAGTAATATTTCACATAAAATATTTTTCATGTTTCAATTAATTTTGTAAAATTTTAGTATTTAATGTTAAAGTTATTTTTTATTTCAATTTTCATTGGTTTTTTGTTGCAATATTAAAGACTTTAGTATTAAGTGTTAGCTTTAAAAAAAGGGAAATTGTCTAAAATGCACCATTATAGCATTTGTATTCTTAAAATGCCCCTTTTTGAAACATATTTATTAAATACCCATTTGTTTAGTAAACAAATTCATTCTTTACACTCACTCCAATTTCTAGTTATTTTGGGAATCCCTATTTTGTAGGAGATCATGATTGCAGCATTCAAATTCCAATTTATTCCCTCTCTCTTTTTTTCGATTAATTCCTATTTCTGTTTTTGATTAATTCTCTTTCTCATTTTTTTATTAATTCCTATTTCAGTTTTTAATTAATTCCCTTTCTCATATTTTTGATTAACTCTTATTTCAGTTTTTTTATTAATTCGCTTTCACATATTTGATTAATTCACTTTCTCTTTTTTTTTGATTAATTCCTATTTCAGTTTTTGATTAATTCCTATTTCAGTTTCAGATTACGATTCTTCTCCCCTGATTGAATTTCTTTCCTTTTTTTGAATTTTAGAGCATCTTAGTAGTTAGTCTATTTCAATGATAGTCTTGGCACATAAGTAAAAATAGACAATCAACTAGAAAATGACTCTACATTAGCTTATTTATTTTCTCTTTCCTATATGATGTGGCATAATAAATGTTAAACATTGCCTATTTGATCTTCTACATGTAGACAATCAAATAGAAAGCCAAGTCATCAATTTTATTAATATTTTAATGCTTAATTTAAAATTTACATGTTGGTTAGTTGTGAATGAGATATAATTAATTATTTTTTTAATGAAATCCACTATAAAATAGACAATCTAGTATAGCTAGTTTTTTGAAATATATTGTCTATTTTCAAAATTATTGGCATGTCATCAATGTGGTTGTCTATTTTACATGGCACACAATCTTAGAATCCACTATCTACTAAAGATGCTCTTATCTTTCCGATTACTTCTCCTTTCGATTTCTCTCTTCCATTTTTTCCGATTTCAATCATATTCGGAATCGATTTTTATTTTTTAGAGCTACAGATTTCTCTCTTCCAATTTTTTTCCGATTTCAATCTTATCGGAACCAGTTTTCATTTGTTTTTGGAACTAATAGTACTCTATTATATCATATATGTGTTTAATAGAGATGATTGAAGTAGTTAATTGGTTAGAAGCGGGTCAAAATTGCAAAATTGGTGGTCGGAAGCAGCAGTAGCAAGGAGAAGAAGAAGTATTGTACACAATCATAGACTGTCATCCGTATATTGATATACAGTACTTGATTCACAATTGTTTAATCATGTATATTATTAAGTAAATATTCTGTATATTGATATACAATACTTGATACACAATTGTTTAATCATGTATATTATTATGTAAATATTATGTATACTCAATCCGTGAAGTTAACATTTTAAGCAAAAAATTATCTTCAACTTCAAAAAAACACTAGTGACAGCTGCAAAAATAATACTATTATTTAAATGGCATATTCTATAGTTACTTTATTTAACCATTACTTTACCTTTTTTACCATTGGATCAAAATAACCACCACTCATCCTATGCTGGAAAAGTGCAAAGTGATGCGTATTTTGTAAAAAACAAAGTAACCATAGAATGCATCTATTTAAATAATAAGAAGTAGTAACATTTACCTCACAATTTTGGATTTAATAGAAAAATGTTAATTCATTTTTCACAAAGTTGAGCACTTTATAATTGATTCAACTTTGTGAAAGATGAATGAAAACTTTTGAAATATATTATTTAAAAGAAAAAAAGTAATGTTGCAAAAAAAAATTAAAATTTACATTCCAATTGGTCATACGTGAAATGCTACATAATTTTCGTAAAGTTAATATTTTACTGAATATCTTCAACTTTGCAAAAATAAATGGCAACTGCGAAAATATAAGTATTCAATTAGTTGGAAAACTACGTTTAATGTAAAATCTTTGAATTGTCCGAAATTTATTGAAACTTAGATATATTTTACGTGAAATGCTACTTAATTCTCGTAATGTTAATACTTTACTAAAAACTCTTCAACTTTGCAAAAAATGAATGGCAACTGCGAAAATATAAGTATTCAATTAGTTGGAAAACTACGTTGAACGTAGAATCTTTAAATTGGAAAAAATTGAAACTTAGATATATTTTACGTGAAATCCTAGTTGATTTTCGTAAAGTTGATACTTTAATGAAAAATCTTCAACTTTGTAAAAAATGAATGGCAACTGCGATATAAGTGTTCAATTAGTTGGAAAACTGCGTTAAACGTAAAATATTTATATTGTAAGAAGTTTATTGAAACTTATATATGTTTTACGTGAAATGCTTCTTAATTTTTGTAAAGTTAATACTTTACCAAAAAATCTTCAACTTTGCAAAAACAATGAATAGCAACTGCAAGAATATAAGCATTCAATTAGTTGGAAAACTACGCTTAACGTAAAATCTTAAATTGGACAAAAAAAATTTGAAACTTAGATATATTTTGCATGATATGCTACTTAGTATTTGTAAAGTTAATACTCTACTGAAAAATCTTCAACTTTGCAAAAAAGAATAGCAGCTACGAAAATATAAGTATTCAATCAGTTGGAAAACTACATTTAACATAAAATCTTTAAATTTGACAAAATTGAAACTTAGATATACCTTACATGAAACATAACTTTTGTAAAGTTAATACTTTGTTGAAAAATTTCAATTTTGCGAAAATATAAGTCATCAGTTTGTTGAAAAACTATGTTTAACGTAAAGTCTTAAAATTGTACGAAATCTATTGAAACTTAAATACTTAATTTTCATAAAGTTGATACTTTACTGAAAAATCTTCTACTTTACGAAAAATGAATGACAACAACTGCAAAAATATAAATCACTAGTGAGAAAAATGGTTGTCGTCTCGCTTATATTGTCTCGGTTATTTTTATAGCCGAGACAAGGTTAAGTGGAGTGGCCAATGGTCTCTAAATTTATCTCGGCTATTTTAATAACCAAGACAATATCCTTGCTCACTACAATCTTATCTCGGTTATATGTCTCGGTTGTTTTAATAACCGAGATAACTGAGATAATAGCCTCTGAGTAAAATTAATCGCGATATCAGCTTGGTGGGTTTCAGGTCAGTTTTCACTCTCTCTCAAACCTCTCACTGTCCTCGTCGCCGTCGCCCTCTCTCCATTATCGCCGGCGAGAGCCCCGTCTTCTCCACTTTCAACGCTCAACTTCAAACTCCTACTCTTCTCCCCTCAACGCTTAACTGGAATCATTTTCTACAGAGACAGGTACACTTTCAACTGGATCGCAAATAATAGATTAGGTTTCCGAGATTTAGATTTGGTTTGTAATTTTTGCTCGCCGGCGAGAGCCCTGTCTTCTCCATTATCGCCGACGAGAGCCCCATCTTCTCCACTTTCAACACTCAACTTCAAATTCCTACTCTTCTCAGTGGATTTTCCATCTGCTGTTTCCGAGATATTAGGTTTTTAATTTTTGCTCGCTGTTTATTTCTTATTTTGAAATGATGATCCCAATTAGGTTTCTTACTTAGTTGGTTCCATATCTGAATAATTTAAGCTCAGATTGCCATCCCTCAGTCTGAAGAGTACCACGACTTAGCTGATCAGCATGTATTCTTCGGTTATTATATCTCTACTCATCTCTTCTATCCTTTTTTATTTTTATTTTCTTCGTTAATCAATAGTTTCCAATTGTGTTGTGGACTTCCGTTAATTCATAATGCTCAACAAATCGAGCAAAACTGTAAAATCGAAGAAATGTGATTTCTCTTTTTGTTTCATCAAGTTCATAGTTAGTTTTTTTATTTACCTCTTACTTGAGTTTGATTTTGCTGTTATTGTTCTGTTAGAATTGGCTTATGTAGTTCATTAAAAACATTTTTAAAACGTTAATAAATATTTTAAATAATAGATGTAGTTCTTTTTATATTCACAATTTTTTGGATTCTGATTGAATACTTCAGAGAAAGAAAAGTATACAGACAGAGAATCCACTATGGCCATAATGGAAAAAAATAAAAAGAGCTTGATATTTTTGCATTTTATGGTTACTTTTATGCTTGATATTCTCTAAATTTGATTATTGGGAACTGATTCATGAAGCTTTTATATTACTATATTCTATCAAGTTTTAAGTTTGAATCAATTTGTGACATGCAGTGTCATTGTAGAAGCTCTTAAAGTAGACAGTCTCCTGAAGCTCTATTCATCTTTGGAACCTGTTCTTGGAAGAGTTGTAAGGATTTTTCCTTTCTCTTCTCAAGCTTGTTTGATACTGCATGACTAGAAATTAATTCATTAAACTAATTAATTCATGACGAGTTGTGAGGTGATTTTTGACATTAATTCATTTCATGCTTCTGTTTACAGGAGCTTGTGTTTGTGATAGTGATACATTAACGCTTATTTTACACATTTTTATGCAATAAGAGTGGGTTTGGCAACTATTATACTATGTTAACCTGGTTTGGCTACTCTTACACTGATGAGGGGATTCACTGACTTATGAGATGAAATAATTGCTCTGTTTCTGTCCTGTTGCTATGGATATGCGAAAAATGGAAATGAAGAAATTCGTTTGGGTTTTGAATTGGAATTTTAATTAAGAAATTTAACTCGAATATTTTGAAATTTGAGATTAGTAAGTACGTTTAGCTTAATTCAGCTTAGTTTTAGTGCTTACACTGTAATAACAGGGCACAATAGACTTCCAGATTTGAAGTTTTCCCTTTTAATGTATTCTGTATTCTGTAGCTTCCAAGCACTAGCACTTTGCAAGCATTCTATGTACTATTTTCAAGTATGCTCTTCATCTAATTTTACATTGTTTTCCCCATGAATGTTCAATACTAATAGCTGCATTCCTTATTAATATATGTGGTTGTATTGTTTATATTGTTTCAAATTATTAACTTGTCATCTTAATTATCATGCAGGCACACAATGTCTGATTCAATAGGTAACACACAGTCTATGGCAACAACTAAAAGGAAGAGAGGCGCTGCTAAGTTAAAATAACTAGCTGGCAGAGATCAAGTTCGAGTTTTGCAATGGAAAGGCAATATCCCATGTGGTAAATTTAGAACGTCAAATTATTGTGGTGTACTTTCTCGAGGTAAAGTGAGAATCATTTACCCAACGCGGAAAGAAGTGTATGATGGTGTGAAGGACAATATTTGATTGTGTTAGATATAATGTATGCCCTTAAGGCAATTCGGGCAAAATATCTTAATTATGTAATAGTACGAATAATTTATTTAATTAATAAAGGCATTTAAATCTTTTGTTTATATCAATGTGCTTATAAATATATTATGGCTGGTTAAAATATATTCATTGATGTATATATACAAAAGTCCTTGACGTATTATAGCATGAAGTCAGAGAAATTATAGTTGGACTATATTTAGTGAGACCTGCTTCATGTGTAATTATGATTATGTCTAAACTATCCATAGTCATAGTTTCATCAAGAAAGGATATTGATGAAGCAGATAGACTAGCATGTGGTCAACTTTTTTAGAAAGGGTCCAAGATGTCAATCTCCGGTGGTACCTTAAGTTTGACACATGGATATATCTTGGAGATATATTGGAGACCGAAGCAAGGTAAACACTTGGTGTGTATTTCAATGTGTTAGTGTTTATCTTCATGCAATAAGCTTTGCAAATATCCTCATACTTGAGATGCTAGTTATCTTGTGTGGCACCATCACTATACTTTGGGCCATTCCCATACACTCATTAATTTAGGGTGTCACAGGTGGTTACGAGTATAGTGATAACAACACGTTGGTAAGCTATGTAGTCAGAAGGAATCCATCGCTCCGGATATATTAAGGAGTTGTACCCGGCCGCTTGTTGAAGTGATGATTGCCATAAACCTCTTATCAGAGCATGTGTTTGATAGAAATAGTTTCTAGTTAAACACACTATGGTAAAAGGCAATATACTTCGATAACAAGTTAATAACTGGGATAGCTTGGAGCAACCTTGCTATTAGTGGGTTAACAATTTAACCAAACCCTATAAACCAGATGGTACTAATATTAAAAAATGGAAGGAGTTCATCGCATTGGATAACTATTGCATTAATCGAGATTCAGTCATAAGCACAAATGACGTTTTGAGTAATAGGGGATGGTAGACCCTTGCTAGAGATGTACAAAAGTCGTTTAAAGTGATCGAGTTTTATTCACGGTCTAGAACCTCGAGCCAATGGTTCCAATAGAACAAGGGTTGGTTAAGCCTTAACAACTCAATACTTCGGGTACCTATAAGGTCACACACATTGAACCTTCATCGGACTAAGTAAAGAATTAATAGATTTGTTCTATTACGTAAATATAACGCAATAATAGTTGGATTATTACTTGATTGGTTAAAAATGATTAGATCATCTTAGACGAGCTAAGATATTTATTTTGATAGGTAACTAATTTCTCAGGATCATAAAATAAATATTTATTTGAAATTGATTAAAAGGAAATTATGCCTTGGTGAGTTAAATTGGACCGAGAGTACAAAATATATTTTGTACAGGCTCGGGTGCACGAGAGTGCACAGAAAGGTGCGTGAGCAATGCTAGGCATTGCTCGCGGGCAGCCCAATGGCGCGCCGTGAGGCCCAGCTCGCGTGCAAGGCAGGCTCGCAAAAGCCTGCCTTGCCCAGGCCACACGCAGCGTGCTCTGCACGCTGTGGGTGGTCAACCCAGGGACCCATAGGGGTCCGCGTGCTAACCTATGTGGGATAAGGAGAAATCCTAATCCCACATGGGAAAAAGGGGGAGCAATTTTTCTCCCCCGAGCCTATAAGTAGGCTTTGCCTTCCCCCTTTCAATTTGCACCAAGTTCAAGAATAATTCCCTCGATAAAGGTTAACTTGAACAAGTTATTTTGAGGAGCTTGATTTTATTTGAGCACCTCTAGTTATATTTTCAGGTGGGGCTTTTGGAGTGGTCTAGCAGCTACTCAAGGCTCCTTAGTTCTTCCTCTCGGGGAGGTTTTGGTTGGTGGGGTTCATGTGGATACGCGTAGATGCTATCCTAGGCTTGGAGGCTTGTGCAAGGAGGTTCTGCTAAAGCACGCTTCAACTGGTAAGTTTTATTTCTTTCTCTTTTAATTATTAGGTCTTTTTATTTAAGCGTTTTTAGACTTAATAATTATGCTTAGGTTGTTTTGCATGCTTAGTTTATTTTATGCTTAGGTTATACCTTAGAATTATAACATGCTTAGTATAAAATATCTATCCTAGGATATAATTTAGAATTATGGTATGCCTAGCCTTTGCACGCTAACCTATGTAGAGAATTATTTAGTTAAAGCTTTATTTAATTCATATGCAACTAACAGGAGTTCCTAGAGACAGGGACAAAATTTTGAATTTCCAACATGCCTGTTATGCATGTTCAATGTGACTATCAGTTTCCAACAGTGGTATCAGAGCCTGCCTATTTAGTTCATAATTAAGTTGGAAGCGAACTAAATTTTATTTTCTATATGAAATGGTTTGTTGTTTATTTAATTATTTGGAATATTATATATGAACTTGCGTTTTCATTTCAAGGTTAGAAAATAGTTATGAATAATTTTGAATAATCTTGCTCAACTTACTAAAATTATATAAGACTCAATAAATTACATAAATTACAAGGGTTATAGATGCTTTCAATTTACATGAATTGTTAGAACAAAATTTATTAGTTCAAACGGATCCGTGGTCTTCGAGTCTGTGCCCGTATTTGTTTTGGCTAAGGATTGGACTTGGTGTCTACTCACTTCAAGGGCACCCCTTCTACCTGTGAACCTATATCGGTGCAACTCGAATTGACTTGGGAGATTAAAATGGACTAATTTTTTTTCTAGTATATAAGATGGTGCTTATATATGTTTCTATAACAAAGTAAAAATTAAATTTATTGAATAAAAGCTTAAAGGAGATTCAATATAAATGTAACAAATGAAAATGTTAATTATTTTGCATATAATCTAGGTTGATGGAATAATTATAATAAAGAGCTTGAACCCACCTAAGGTTGGACCTTACAAATTAATTCTAAAATTCCCTAAATTAATATAAACTATTATAAATATGTCCATCTGATAAAATCCTAGATTGGGTGAGACGTTTAACTCCAATAAAATTCCAAAGTAAATATATTAAGGTAAGTTTTAGTCTTTCTTACTCAAATTTATAATAAGATCTCTTTGGACTATCAAAGCGCTACGCAAAGCGTTCCTTTTAGTCCACATCGATTGATTATAAAAATTGAGATAGGGTCTGTCTTAACAGGACTGGGTAGTCCACCATAAAATTGGGGGCTAGCGGCTAGACTGAGACATATTTAAGGAGATGCTAAAATAAGAGCACATGTCCCTTGGGATTAGGGAACTTGAATGTATTAGCAATTGCATACGATGCAAATGATATGAGATTCCAACTATAACTTACTAATATGACTTGACTCATAAAATTGGGAGTCATAATAGACTAGTTATAGATGCTACCTACTAGGAAGTTTAGCTGGGCTAAAATTCTCAAATTCAATAGAATGAGCTATTGTAAATTTTAAAGAAAATGATAGGACAAATGTATTTAATTTAAAGACCTTTTATTAAATGCATGTACTAAAAACTAATATCTAAATAATTTTCTTTTCTTATACCTTAGGTTGAAAATGACTTCCAACTTTAATATTCGTCTGTTACTTGACACAAAACTGAATGGCTTGAACTTTTCTGATTGGTTCCGAGCTGTGAAAATAATTATCAGATTCGAGGGAATCTCCTATGTTCTAGATGAAATTTTCCCTATTGAACCTGATGTTGAGGATCATGTGGAACATGATGCCTGGTTGAAGCACAGGAAAGATCGTAAGACTGAAATATGCATAATGTTGGGGTCCATGAATCTTGAGCTTCAGAAACAACATGAGAACATGACCATAAAAGACATGGTTCTCCATCTTGAGGAGCTCTTTATTGAGAGGGAAAGGACAGAGAGGTATGAGACCTCCAAACTCCTTTTTGGAACCAAGATGCAAGGTGGCATGTCTCCCTCTCAACATGTAAATGAAACTCTTAGGATACCTTGAGTAGTTGAATCGATTGGGATTCAAGATGAATCATGACTTAAGCATTGACCTTGTGTTGATGTCCTTAACAAATAGTCACTCAGGCTTCATGACTAACTATTACATGAGCAAGATTTATTCTACTATCCTAGAATTAATCAACATGCTGAAGACAGTAGAACCTCATATCAAGAAAGATAAAAAACCACTACTGTTGGTCGAGAAAGGCAAGGCTTCTAAGAAAAAGAAGTAGGCACTAGGTGCCAAGAAAAGAATCAGTAAGAAGAAAGAAAAGAAGACATCCAAGTATGTCTGATTCCAGTGTGGGAAACCGGGACATTGGAAGAGGGATTGCAAAGCTCCTACTTTTGAACATTTGAAGAAGAAGCCTGCAGAGGTGTCTACTTCAAGTATATTTGTAATTAAAAACTATACTGCTTTTCCATGTGAATCCACTTGGGTATTAGATACTGGTTGTGGTTCTCATAGTTGTACATCTGTGCAGGGATTAGGGAATAGTAGAAGACTTGCAAAAGGGGAGATGGACCTGCATGTGGAAAATGGAGCCCGAGTTGCTGTATTAGCCATAGGAAGCTTTAATCTTATTTTACCGAGTGGACTTTTTTTAGTTTTGAATAATTGTTACTACATTTCGAGTATTACTAAGAATATTGTATCCATTGCATTTTTAGCAGCAGAAGGATTTGAAGTTTTATTTTTGAATAATAATTGTCAGATTCTCTTGAATAATGTTCTTTATGGTTATGATATATTGAATGGTGGCATTTATATTCTTGATACTAAAACATAAGTTTTTAATGTAAACAATGTAAAGAAAGCTAAATTAGATAATGAGAATTCCTCCTACTTATGGCATTGTCGTTTAGGCCATATAAACAAAGATTGCTTAACCAAGCTACATAAGTGAGGTAACTTGGGCCATATAGACTTAGAGTCTTATGGTGATTGCTAACCTTGTTGAAGAGGAAAAATGACAAAGTTGCCCTCTAAAGGAAAGGATGAACGAGCCACGAGTACATTGGAACTTATTCACACTGATGTGTGTGGTCCAATGAGTGTCTAGGCACTAGGAGGATACTCCTACTTCATAACCTTCGTTGATGAATATTCACGATATGGTTACTTATACGTAATGAAGCACAAGTCTGAAAGTTTTCAAAAGTTCAAAATATTTAGAACTGAAGTAGAGAAACAGCTTGAGAAAAGTATTAAAGCACTTTGATATGATCGAGGTGGAGAATACTTAAGTCAGGAGTTTCAGGATTATCCAAAGGAAAATACGATAGTTCCCCGGTGGACCCCTCCTTACACTCCCCAACACAATGGAGTGTCTGAAAGGAGGAATCGAACTTTATTAGATATGGTTCGGTCCATGATGAGCCAAGCAGATCTCAGTAAATCCTTTTGGGGATATGCACTAGAGAGTGCAGTTTATGTATTAAACAAAGTGCCCTCTAAATCATTGGATATCCAAAGGAAACTATTTGATATTTGTTTTACCAACCCTTGTATCTCGAAGTGCTCACTTTTTGGAAAAGGAACACTTACTTACAAAAGTCAGTAGGAGCAATATTGAACTGGAGGTTCAAGAGGAAGAAACAGATAATCAATTGATTGACACCATTCTAGATACACAAGAAAGTGTGATCCAAGAACAACCTGTCAAAAAACAAGCATTGCGAAGATTAGGTCATGTTCATAAAGGTCCCGATAGATATGGTTTTATCATCACTGATGATAAGGAACTATATCTTATGGAGGATGATGAACCAAGAACCTATGATGAAGCAATGAAAAGCTCAGATTCTGATAAATGGCTTAAAGCCATGAAGTTAGAAATTGATTATATGTACAAGAACCAAGTTTAGAATTTGGTTTATGCACCACAAGAGGTTAGACCAATCGGGTGCAAGTGGGTCTTCAAGAAAAAGACTCACATGGACGGTAATGTGATTACTGGTGTGGAGGCTTAACTACACACACAATAGAGCAAGTGTACTCCGTCGATCAAGTAATAAAGAGTAAGAAGGATGTCGATCCCACGAGGACTATGCTTACAATTTCTAAATGTAGTCGGGTTTTGTTTAACTAGGTGAGATGATATTACAATTTGTTGGATGTGATTCTAAGTCTAAAAATGAAATTAAAATGAACAATAAGCAAAAATAAAATAAAGTGATTTGTTATTCAATGGTGAAACTAGCTAAGGCATTTGGTTTCACTTGGCATTTATTTTAGCAATTCTCAAAGCAATGCAATATTTCTATCATATTCCATGGATGGCGAAACCCATAAATATTTAACTCCGATTAAGGTTATTAATTCTAATTCTTCATCTAAACACTTAGACTTGGTCCATCTTAAGCACCTAGATAAGAAAAGCATTAGGTTCATGGAATCCTAGCACAAACTAGTGAGCCACAATAGCAATGGTCATGCGATATCGACATGTTATGTATTTCTGTTAGTTTAGTCCTTTGGTCCATTATAAACTAACTATGAACATTAAAACAGATGGTCACACATTCAAAGCATTAAGCATATCATAACATGTTCAATGGAAGATAAAAGGAAATACTTGCATAAAACTTCAAGAAATTACATAAAACTCATGCCAAGATCCACCATAGCCTTAGCTATGATGGAATTAGTTCATAGCTAAAGTGAAAGTAAACAAATTAAGGATTGAAAACATGATAAGTAAGAGTTGAGAATGAAACTAGAAGATTCAATAAGCTCTTATGGATGGATGATTTTCTATGGTTGATGCTCCTCCTTTACTTGTATTCCTCACTTCAAGTATGCCTAGAACTAAGAATAAAAATCTGCACTTTTTCACCAATATGTCCTTTTGTTCTTCTACTTGTAGAATGCTCCTTTTATAGGTTGGTCCTTGATGAAATTTACTAGAGAGCAAGGTGCAAGTTGGCACCCTTGATTACTCAACTTGGGCAAATAATTGCTCAAAATAATTCAATTCCCATACTTGATAGCTAGATTGTCATAAATCATGAATACATGTTGCATATATTGACATAATGCCACAATTTACTCCATGCTTTTGTACATCTAATAACTCCTCAAAGTCATTGAATCTAGCATCAAGTTCACTCCCACTTGCCAATTATTGAAGTGCAAGTTACTACTTGATCGAGTCCACTTGCTTGAAATGATGAATCTTGCCTTCAATGATGAATTCCAACAACAAAATCAATAAATGTAGTCACCAAATAATCAAGTTTTGTGCTGGAATTTTTGGCTCATATTAAGTGGGAAATGTGGTGACTCCACATGTAAGGTAGCTCATCTCCTCTCCTAAAGCATGCCCTGCCTTAATTTGCACTTCTCATGCTCTTTTTATCTCATTTTGACTCCCTTTAGCAAGAATCTCCATGGCAACTAAAACGAAAGAAAACATACTAAATACTACCATAAATCATAAATAAAAGTCCTAAAACTAATGGAAAATATAATGAAAATAATATGCTAATAAAGTGCACATCAATTACCTATAAGGCAAGGTTAGTTACGAAAGGTTATAGTCAATGTGAAGGCATTGGCTATGATGAAACTTTCTCACCGGTGCATGCTTAAATCCATAAGGATACTCCTCACCATTGCTACTCATTACGATTATGAGATCTGGCAGATGGATGTTAAAACAGCATTCCTGAATGGGGATTTAGACCGGGATGTGTATATGACACAACCTGAGGGTTTTACATCTCAGAATGGCTCAAAGGTATGCAAGCTGCAAAGGTCCATTTATAGGCTTAAACAGGCATCCAGGAGTTCGAATTTAAGGTTTGATCAGACAATCCATTAACTGGATTTCTGTCCAAACATTAATGAGCCTTGTATTTACAAGAAGGTTAGTGGGAATGCAGTCATTTTCTTAGTATTGTTTGTCGATGACATTTTACTAATAGGAAATGATATTTCTCTTCTTCAAAGTGTTAAAGTATGGTTGTCAAGAAAGTTCTCCATGAAAGACCTTGGTGAAGCAGCATTTATACTAGGTATAAAAATCTATAAGGATAGATCGAAGAGGCTGTTAGGTCTTTCTCAAAGTATATATATAGACAAGGTACTGAATAGGTTCAACCTTGAGCATTCGAAGAAAGGTTATCTCCTGATGGCAATGGGATTACCCTATCTAAAGCTTAGTGTCCGAAGACAGCTCAAGAAAGAATGTGCATGAAGGATATTCCCTATGCATCCGCAATAGGATCCATCATGTATGCTATGATATGTACTAGGCCAGATGTCTCTCAGTCTTTGAGCTTTACTAGCAGATATCAGTCAGATCCAAGGAAAAATCACTGGATGGTCGTCAAGGCAATTCTTAAGTACTTGAGAAGGACTAAAGATGAGTTCTTGATATATGGAGATGGTGACCTCTAAATTAGAGGTTACACTGATGTGAGTTTTCAATTTGACCAGGATGACTTTAAGTCTCAGTCGGGTTTTGTGTGTGTGTTAAATGGAGGGGCGGTATGCTGGAAGAGTTCCAAGAAAGAAACTACTATTGATTCAATCGTAGAATCTGAATACATTGCTGCATGCAAAGCAGTAAAAGAAGCTGTCTGGTTAAAGGGATTTACTGATGACCTCGGTGTGGTGCTTGAGACTATTGATCCAATTACTTTGCATTGTGATAACAATGGTGCTATAGCTCAGGCAAAGGAACCACGGTCATACCAGAAAAAGACATGTATCCAGAAAGTATCATATAATCAGGAAGATTGTTAATGCTAAGATAATAAGACTATAATATGTACCCACTGATCAGAACCTCGTGGATGGTCTGATGAAGCCATTGACTCAAGTCAAACACGACCAGCATGTTAAAGCATATGGATTAAGACATATGGCTAATTGGCCTTAGTACAAGTGGGAGTTTGTTAGATATGATGTATACCCTTAAGGAAATTAGAGCGATATATCTTAATTATGTAATAGTATGAATAATTTGTTTAATTAATAAAGGCATTTAAATCTTTTGTTTATATCGATGTGCTTGTAAATATATTATGGATGGTTAAACTATATTCATTGATGTATGCATACAAAAGTCCTTAACGTATTATAGCATGAAGTCGGAGAAATTATAGTTAGACTATATTTAGTGAGACCTGCTTCATGTGTAATTATGATTATGTCTAAACTATCCCTAGTCATAGTTTCATCAAGAAAGGATATTGATGAAGCAGATAGACTAGCATGTGGTCAACTTTCTTGGAAAGGGTCCAAGCAGTCAATCTCCTGAGGACTGAAGGTGGTACCTTAAGTTTAACACATGGATATATCTTGGAGATATATTGGAGACCGCAGTAAGGTAAACACTTGGTGTATATATCAATGTGTTAGTGTTTATCTTCATGCAATAAGCTTTGCAATATCCTCATACTTGAGATGCTAGTTATCTTGTGTGGTACCATCACTATACTTTGGGCCATTCCCATACACTCATTAATTTAGGGTTTCACAAGTGGCTACGGGTATAGTGATAAGAACACGTTGGTAATCAATGTAGTCGGAAAGAATCCATCGCTCCGGATATATTAAGGAGTTGTACCTGGCCGCTTGTTGAAGTGATGATTGCCATAAACCTCTGATCAGAGTATGTGTTTGATAGAAATAGTTTCTATTCAAACACACTATAGTAAAAGGCAATATACTTCGGCAATAATTTAATAACTGGGATGGCTTGGAGCAACCTTGCTATTAGTGGGTTAACACTTTAACCAAACCCTATAAACCATATGGTACTATTAAAGAATGGAAGGAGTTCATCGCATTGGATAACTATTGCATTAATCGGGATTAACTCATAAGCACAAATGACGTTCCGAGTAATGGGGGATGGTAGACCCTTGCTAGAGGCGTACTAAAGTCGTTTAAGGTGATTGAGTTCTATTCACGGTCTAGAACCTCGAGCCAATGGTTCCAATAGAACAAGGGTTGGTTAAGCCTTAACAGCTCAATACTTCGGGATCCTATAAGGTCACACACATTGAACCTTCATCGGACTAAGTAAAGAATTAATAGATTTATTCTATTACGAAAATATAACGCAATAATAGTTGGATTATTATTTAATTGGTTAAAAATGATTAGATCATTTTAGATGAGCCAAGATATTTATTTTGACAGGTAACTAATTTATCAGAGTCATAAAATAAATATTTATTTGAAAGAGATTAAAAGGAAATTTTGCCTTGGCGAGTCAAATAGGACCGAGAGTACAAAATATATTTTGTGCAGGCTCAGGTGCGCGAGAGTGCATCGAAAGGTGCGCGAGCAATGCTAGGCATTGCCCTTGGGCAGCCCATGGAAATGGGCTGCCCAAGGCGCAGCCCAATGGCGCGTCGCGAGGCCTAGCTTGTATGCAAGGCAGGCTCGCAAGAGCGTGCCTTGCGCAGGCCACACGCAGTGTGCTTTGCACGTTGCAGGCGGGTCAGCCCGCGGATCCATAGGGGTCCGCGTGTTGACCCATGTCGGAAAAAGGGGGAGCAATTTGCTCCCGCAAGCCTATAAATAGGCTTTGCCTTCCCCCTTTCAATTTGCACCAAGTTCAAGAATAATTCCTACGATAAAGGTTAACTTGAACAAGTTATTTTGAGGAGCTTGGTTTTATTCGAGCACCTCTAGTTTATATTTTTGGGTGAGGCTTTTGTAGTGGTCTAGCAGCTACTCAAGGCTCCTTAGTTCTTCCTCTCAGGGAGGTTTTGGTAGATGGGGTTCGTGTGAATACGCATAGAGGCTATCCTAGGCTTGGAGGCTTGTGTAAGGAGGTTCTGCTAAAGCACGCTTCAACTGGTAAGTTTACTTTCTTTCTCTTTTAATTATTAAGTCTTTTTCTTTACGCGCTTTTAGATTTAATAATTATGCTTATGTTGTTTTGCATGCTTAGTTTATTTTATGCTTAGGTTATAGCTTAGAGTTATAACATGTTTAGTATAAAATATTAATGCTAGGATATAATTTAGAATTACGGTATGTCTAGCCTTTGCATGCTAACCTAGGTACAGAATTATTTAGTTAAGGTTTTATTTAATTCATATGCAACTAATAGGAGTTCCTGGGGACAGGGACAAAATTTTGAATTTCCGTCATGCCTGTTATGCATGTTTAATGTGATTGTCAGTTCCCAACATGTTGGATGTTAAGGAAATTACTAATTAAAAAAGAAATAAGCATAAATTGAAAGTCCCTGATGATCATATCACAAAATCTCTTATTTGAAATGGGATTTTCTTTTTTAATGTTAAACTAAGATTCAGTTGTTCGATATCAGCATGAATAGCATGTTATTGTTTGTATTCCTCTTAATTAGAAGATGTTAAAATCCTGGAATATTTTAAAGGAAGCTAAATCTGATATATCATTAATAGTATAAGTTTATACACAAGATAAAGCTTGAATTATGTATATGGGCATCATTTATCATGTTTTATAAGTTTTTGATGTTAAATTAAGAACCTTTTTTATTTATGATATCAGCATAGATTTCAAATCCCTAATGATCTTGCAAAGAAAAAGAAAGTGTTGAACTTCGTAAATGAATGTTGGAGGACTTTCAGAAAGAGTATTAGAGTCAATTTAATCTATAAAGTCCCAAAACGTAAGTATCCGTATGAAACTGGACAAGTGACAAGGGAGGACTTTGAGACGTATATAAAAATGGTCTTGACTGCGGAATATCAGGTAAAGCAAGCTCTCTCCATATATCTGAGATTGTTGTTATACCTATGTATACACATGTATAGTAGTCGTATGCTAATACATAACAAGAACACTGAAATATATAATGAGTGGAAAATTTATATTTTTAGCAATAACGCATGTGGGAATATAAGAGGGTTTGAAATTTTACCAGATATCATCTGCTTATACTAGATACTAATGGAAATGACAAATGCAATCATTGGGTTCTTTTCAAGTATATGTTACTTTTCAAATAATAAACAATTATGCAGGAGAAGAGTCGAAAGGGAAAAGAAAGCAAGGAGTACGATGTATACCCCCATCATATGGGATCCACTTCATATGTATGCAATGAAGATAAATGGAGGGAACAAGGATTGCTGGACGACCTCATTGATGGCTCAACTTTAGGTGCTGTTATTCTTGCTATGAGCAAGTATGCGAAATATATCATTCAATTAAACCAAACTGTTAATGTTGCCTTTGATGATTCGATTCATGGTGTTTTTAATGTAGTGGAGGTAGATAAAACTCTGTATAGTCATATCTTGTTCATTGTACTTCGACGTGCATTTGCATTCTCAAATGTTTCTCTATGATGATTGATTGGTCATGTAATCAGCATATCCAAATGACAAATGTAGTTATGTAGCTTTTTGCTGTTTCGTTGTGAGAAGATGTGTGCAGCTTAAACCCCTTTTTTCTAGGGAACATTGGGTAATAATGGTGGTCAACACGCAAGATCTAATGGTTTGCATCTATGATCCGCTACCTAGAAAACCCGGAGAGAGGCAATTCACCATTTCAAAAAAAAGAACTTGAAAAAGTAAAGTATTTTTTTATTCATTTAACTATTGCAGCTACATTTACTAATTGATGTATGATTTTTTTGAACGTAGTATTGTACTTGCTGCAAGAAATGCCACATGCACTAGGGTAGCAGACAAATTGAAGGTGTGGAGGTACGGATATGTCTTAGGTTGTTAATATTGTCGAACATATATATTTTGTTGCAATGTGAGTCTGATATTTGTTTTAATTTTTTTGTAGGGGGCAATACACCCAGAAGGATCAGTCTTATGCGGATATTTTGTAATGCGATATATGTACGATATCATCATGCATTATCCTTATTCTTTGGATATCTCTCAGGTATTTGCTTTCCTTTACCCTTATTTGTGGTTTTTTATTTACTATTTAGGGGTAAATATTTAATGTAAATTTCATAATAAAAAAACAGTTAATGTAAATTTTAGTATGTATCAGTTTTATAGGATAATCACACAATGGCTAAAAATATTTACTAAGAGATTCTCAGTCAGCTTTGTTTGGCACAATTCAGATGTCGCAAACTGGACCCTAATTAGTGGACTTTGGAATTGATAGCTAACCAATATTTCAAAAGTTCTGTTTGTGTATGAACGATATATTTATAGCGAACGTTTTGCAGATTATAGGTCTTTTTTAAAATTGTAGTCATAGGCATGTTGGCTTTATGAGGTACTTGACATGAGTGGTAAAATAGGGATGTCATAAAACTATCATGTACTGAATAGAAGGCAATAGTTGAAAATAAAAATGTCGTCACAACCTGTAGAGGCTCTGCACATTTGTTAAAATAGGGATGTTTAAAACTAGCATTTTCCAGTAGTTAGACAATTATACAGTATTTGGTTTGTTTAATGGTAAACCTCAAATATATACAATTAAAATCATCATTTTTTTTTTGTCAGTATTCTACATTGTTAAATTTTTTTATCATTAACAAGTTTCCAGAATTTCTTTGGATATCCTTGTTTCTTCGGAACTTACAGTCAGCTCAATTTTATTTTATTATAGTTTTATCGTAGACACAAAACTTTTTCTACAAAGGAGATAGAGGAAGTTCTAGATATCTTCGCAGGAACTATCTTCTACCATATGTGATCGCAAGGTATAATATTACCTAAATTTGTATTTTTCCATAAATATTGTTGAAAATTAAGTTGACGACATAGTTGTTAATGCGCTAGGTGCAGGGGGTCCTGGAGCCTAGGCACAAGGTGTGCAACCTAGGTGCAAATAAAATAAATAGAAACAAGAAAACTATGGAGTGCCATAAATTCGCTATACATATACATTCTCTGATTAGAAATAATATAGAGAACTAAATAGTTATTTGACAGTCTTATCAGTAGTTAAGTCGTTGATTATGAAATTGACACGGGGATGCCTTCCTTTTTTTTTTTGTTCATACTTTTCTCCCTAAGTCTTTTTTCTTCCTGATTTCAGTTATTTTTTCGTAATTTCCCTCATTTTCTAATTTCTATGAGTTTCCTTTTCCAACTTCTCTACTTCTATAACTCATTTCCTAATTTCTTCATTGAAATATAAACTTAACTAAATCGTTATATTCCTTAAACAACATAATATTGGTGTCGGGCATGCCTAGGCGCATGCCCTAGAGCCTGGATCTTAGTGTGCTTAGGCGCATGCCTTTTGCATGCGAGGAGCTTGACAGAAATCTATGTGATGAGGCTATAGCCTAAGATGCGCCTATAACAACCATGGATCCTGAAGTCAGTCTGCAGGCACAAAAATTGAGCACCTTGTTAATCTTTTCTTGCTATTTTCTGGGTTATTAATGTTGGAATATCGGGTATTACTTGAAGTCGTGAAAACACTGTCAGATTGAAATTTATTTGGTCGGTTTATCAAACTTTCAATCGGATAAAATCAGAAAAGGGATCAAGAGCAAGAATTTTATTTGCAGTGAAATTTCAACCGAATTTTTATGTGTTTTGCCAATATCGTTTTGATGAAATAAATAGCCAAAACATCAACAGACATGCTGTTTGGGGTAGCAGCCATGTCCAAAAGACATGTTTATTTCGGGATTCAGTTGTGTCCAACAGACACACTGTTTCGATCCAAAAATTCATTTTCTGATGAATTTTTCCAAAGGATGCGTGGATAGAGGGATAAAATTTTTTTGAGCTGACCTGGCAGCTCGACCCCAGCCCGGGGCGCTGCCCCAGGACCCCGCCAGGGGCTGCCGTCCCTCGGACCCCGCACCCGGGGGCGCTGCCCCCGGACCTCCCAAATCGTAAACAGAACCCGAACAAGTGTGCACTCCGCACTCTCCAGACTTATTCGGTAAAATGTCACGATCGCATTGGTCAAACTAGTTGATCCAATTACGCTAAAATAATAACAATTAATTTTGTATGTTTGTTTCATGTGTTATACGCCCTGCAGCGTAATGTTTTCATATCCTTATTTCACCTTGTCCTTAGACCCCATGTGTCTTGTGCTTTTTGTATTTGGTATTTATTATTGTTGTTTCTCTAAGTGATAATTGGCCATTGTGAAGCCATGTTTGGTGCTCAAAGACATGGGTCTAGAAAGATTGGTTAGGTTGTTGTTTTCATGATAGAGAAACAGTTTTCTAATCTTTTTTGGTTTTTCCTCACTGAAAAACAGGCCTGCTAGATTGTTGGTGATCGATAAGAAGATTGTCGAGAAGAGAGATGCCTCAAAGTTCGTTTTGGTTTGCATCTTTGCTAGACAGTTTTACCTTTAAGTTTTTTGTCCTTAAAGTTCAAACTAAAATTCTGATGACCGAACGAGTTTGTGTAATTATGTGAATTTTCATGGCCCAAACAGTTCATGTGTAATTAGTGAATATATATAAGGCATTTTTATATTGCATTATTTGCGTTAAGTCTTTTAGTCATTTGTGTATGTAATTTTACAGGTTGGACCTATCTAAACAATGAAAATTATTTGAAAAAAAACAGTTAAATTTGTCTCGGTTATTTGTATAACCGAGACCAAAAACCGAGACCATAGTAGAGGTAAAAAACCTGGGTTTGATCTCAGTTATTCAAATAACCGAGACAATTGATTATCTATTTGGTTATTTTTACCGACACCAAATGCGCATGCTTTTGGCCTCACGAACATTGGTCTCGGTGCATAACCGAGACAAAAAAACCCTTAAATAGCCGAGACTAAAACCCCTCACGTCCACTAAGTGAGTATTCAATTAGTTGAAAACCTAAATTTACATAAAATCTTTGAATTGGAAAAAATTGAAACTTAGATAAATTTTAAGTGAAAATCCTACTTAATTTTCGTAAAGTAAATACTTTAATGAAAAATATTGAACTTGGCAAAAAAAATGAATGAAAACTGTCAATTAGTTGGAAAACTATGTTTAACATAAAATCTTTAAATTGCATGAGTTTATTGAAACTTGGATATATTTTATGTGAAAATCTACTTAATTTTCTTAAAGTTAATACTTTACTGAAAAATCTTACTTTGCAAATAATGAATGGCAACTGCGAAAATGTAAGTATTCAATTAGTTGAAATACTACGTTCGACGTAAAAATTTTAAATTGTACGAAATTTTTGAAACTTAGATATTTTTTACATGAAATGTTAATAATTTTCGTAATGTTAATACTTTACTGAAAAATCTTCGACTTTGCAAAAAATGAATGGCAACTGTGAAAATATAAATATTTAATTAGTTGGAAATCTACATTTAACGTAAAATCTATAAATTGGACAAAATTTATTGAAAGTTAGATATATTTTATGTGAAATCCTACTTAATTTTCATAAAGTTAATACTTTACTCAAAAATCTTTAACTTTGCAAAAAATGAATGGCAACTGCGAAAATATAAGCACTCAATTAGTTGGAAAATTGCGTTTAACGTAAAATCTTTAAATTGTACAAAACCTTATATATATTTTACGAGAAATGCTTGTTAATTTTTGTGAAATTAATACTTTATTGAAAAATATTCAACTTGGCAAAAAAAATGAAAGGAAATTGCGAAGATATAAGTATTCAATTAGTTGAAAAACTATGTTAACACGTAAAATCTTTAAATTGTATCAATACAATTACACTGCATTCGTATTCTTCATATATAAACTTATAAAAGTAGAGCAGGGAGTATGTGATAATAAATTTGTGTTTCCAATTTTATCCAAAACTTAGCCCTTAATTTCTCTTCTCTTTTTTCTTTTAATCACGTGACCACATGCTAAACTCCTAATCCACGATTCTTCATCATCTTATTTTTTTTTTTCAAATCTCATCTTAATCATCAATGGATCACACTTCAATTTATAAATCATCAAATGATTCACAAAATTCATTTATTTCTTCTCACCAAATTCATCCATCAGCAATGGTTTTTTCTAATGTGGAGAAAATAATATAAGAATTGCAAAATTTACCCAACAAATTGAAAAGGTAAAAATAAGAAGAAATGACACATGTTTAAAATGAAACGATCCAACAATACAAAATAAATAATAGTAAATAGATATAAAATTCAAAACTTTTTTCTTAAATAGGATTATACTTTATATTTTTCTGCAGTTTTTTTTGTGATTCTCTATCAAATATTTGATGAGTAAAAAAGAGTCATATTAGTTATTAAATAGGATTATAATCAATAGAATATAATTAAATAAAATCATGAACAAATTAAATTTTTAAAAAATATATTTATGAGGTATATTAGTTAATAGATATACTTAATTTATAATTATGAAATTCAAATTCACTTGATTAAATAATTAAAAATATTCCATGAAAAGGAGGAAGTACTATTATAAAATTACATTTTTAAATAGGATTATATTCAACAGAATTAAAAACCCTAAAGAACAATAAATTAAATTTTAAAATATAGATTTAGTAGATATAATAGTTGATAGTTAGCCATAATTAGGCTCAAGTATATTTTGAGGGTAAAAAGGTCTTCTTAAAGGTATAAAGAAAAAAAAGCTTTTAGGGCTTAAAGAGATACATATCAATTTTTCTTTTTTTTCTTAATCCTTATCTGTTTTGCTTGAGTGCCCGAAAGCTGTGTGTTATCTTCATCTGTCAATATCAACGGTGTCAGAGTTTCATTTCTTATCTCTACAGGTCTAACAGGAGAATTGACTTCATTCTCTAATATCGAATCATGCCAAACATAAATAAATAAATAAATATATAAATAAAAGGCCTAATTCAGATCATATTAAATATTAAATCATTTGTACTTATAATATAAATGTTAGAAGTACCTTGAAATTTTCATTTGCATCTGAAAATTGATCATTGATCAACATCAAAATCTAGATCCTATTATAAAAAAATTTAAAGTTAAATTATATATGAACTAAAATATAAATAATACAACGTACTTATTTAAAGTTGCATATAAAAAAAATTAAACTTACAGTCAATGAATTCTAAGTGAGCGAAAGATTATATTTATTTAGAAGTTGTTCATCATCTGTAAGTGTAACCACATAATATACTTCATTATGTGCAATAATATTGTTGCTCATGACTGAAAGTTTGAATATAGTTTCCCTTCCTATAATGTTCTTCAATTCCACTCGTAAAAGACAAAAAAACTATAACAAATGTTTAAAACATTATTAATAGAGAAAAAATTAATATAAAGTGAAAGAAATGGTACATACGAAACACGAATAGGAAGACCCTTTTTATAATGGAATGAAATAGTTGTTTAAGGATAAATTAAGATGCTATTAATCATGAAATAAACTAGTAAAATTAAGTTTGAAAGATTTTAATAATAACCAATTTTGAATATCAATATTATAGAAATAAATTAAAGTAAACGTACAACCAATTAAAGTAATATTTACACATTAAAATAATTCATAATTGCTGATAAGAATTATGTTGTAAAACTATTATAGTAATTAATAATTATTTATTATTTGAAATAATATTCAAACAGACATATATAAGAAAAACTTATCAAAATATCTAACATTTCACTTTTAATATAAATATTAACTAATTAAATACACATATGTTTTTTAAGGATATAATTGGTGAAATTGTCAGCCGTTAATTTTCTGACAGATTATAATCCTATTTAAGATTTAATTTCACTTTTCATCATCAAATATATATTTTTATTATTATTATTATTATTGTTGTTGTTGTTGTAGTTGTTGTTATTTTTATTTTCTGATTATAATCCTATTTAAGAATTAACATTACTCTTTTCTCTTCATCAAATATATTTCTATTGTTGTTGTTGTTGCTGCTATTATTATTATTATTATTATTATTATTATTATTATTATTATAGTTTTTATCTTTTTATGATTATAATCATGTGTAAGAATAATGTGACTCTTTTTTCCTCATCAAATATATTTCAATTTTGTATTTTTGTATTTTTGTATTGTTATGAATGTTATGAATATAAATGAAATATTTTTTATTGTTTTTATATATTATTTGAATTAAAATTTATTCATTAAAAAATAATTAATAAATTTATTTGTTATTAATATTGTTTGTAGTTAGTTTTTATCATTTATTATTCATGGTAAGTAACATTAATTAGTAATATATATATATATATATACCGACTACCGGATGACCACTTCTACCAGTCATCCTTGACCGGTTTTCTACTAAAAGTAGAAATGATACATATGACACTGAATATATATATATATATATATATATATATATATATATATATATTGATTTCTATTTCATGTTTATAATTTTATTTAAGAATTAATGTGACACTCTTTTTTTCCTCATCAAATATATTTCAATTTTGTATTTTGGTATTAGTATGAATATAAATGATATATATTCATAAATGAAATATAACTTTTATTGTTTTTATATATTTATTTGTTATTAAAATTTATTCATTAAAAAGTAATTAATAAATTTATTTGTTATTAATACTATTTGTAGTTAGCTTTTATCATTTATTATTCATGGTATAGTAAGCAACTTTAATTAGTAATATATTTAAAAAAAATATAAGGATAAATTTTTTTAAAATATATAAGGGCAAACAAATCTTTTAGGACTTCATTGCTTATATATATATATATATATATATATATATATATATATATATATATATATATATATATTATTCAATTACATGACTCTTAGAAATTCAAATTGATAGATAAACAAAATTATAATACCATGTCCTTGAATCATTAGACCCACATCAATTTTCGCTATTATTTCTAACAAGACACCAATATTTATTTTAGGCTTCCATATTTTTATTCATACATGGATGATTTAAGTTTTACCTTAATTAATTAAATATTTATATTTTTCAAAAATTCAAAAATTTATCACAAAGTATATTAATCATTTCCTATATTAGGGATTTCTCTTAATTGGGGGATAGATATAGGGAATGGTTGAATCTAATCATTCCCTATATGGTATATCCCTGAAATAGAGATCCCTATATATAGAAAATCCTATTTTAGGGGAAGAATATTATATTATTATTTATTTTTTAATTATTTTGTTGATTGATTAGAATTGAAATAATGTAAAAGAATTAATATAATAATAATAGAATATGATTATTTTTGAGGAATAATATAGGAAATAAAAATAAGGAAGATAGTTAAAGTAAAAATACTATAAATTCAATAAAATAGTGTTTAAAGAATGAAAAATATGGAATATAATTAGAGCGGCTCTTAATCATAAATACAGTGTAAATGAAATATAAAATCTTGTAAAATGGGGAACCGCTATTAAATTGCATCCAGCGTCAACTTTTTACTGAATGGACCAAATAATAAAAATAGTATATATAAAGAAATTAATCACAGCTATTTAGGAAGGATAATAAAATTGAATAATAATAAATATTAGATAGGTAAAAATAAATCTTAAACTTTTTTTTAAATAAATCTTAAACTTATTAATAAGTAAATGGAAGTCTATAGTCAATGTCAATTAAAAAATAATATTTAATAGATAAAAATTTATTATTTTTAATTATGTGTCCTTTCGTATCCTTCATTTAAATTTGAGAAAATTATAGGGTGAATAGGTTCTTTTAGGACCTTTTACAATCAAGGGCTGAGAATTAGTAGAAAGATATTTAATTGGAAAGAGAAAATGTTTATTCAAGTCCCTATTAAATATCAACCTTTAAATTATTTGGTCCTAAAAGGATCCAGTACACTATATAAAAGCCTTTAAATTTAATCATATAATAGGCACGGTAGAGAAAAAAATAAAAAATAAAAAATAAATAAAAATTAAAAATTAAATAAAAAAATAATACATAATAAATTTTCAATAGTAACCATAGAAGGGAACACGACAGGAACAAGAGATTTCTTTCCATATCTATTATACTAAGCCCAATATACCGTAAAATTAGACAAAAGAGAAAGAAAATGAATATAATATCTTAGAAAATGAATATACGATTCTATAGCATATTCTATAGTTACTTTATTTAATTATTATTTACTTTATTTATTATTAGATGAAAAAGTACAAAATAATAAGTACTTTAAAAAAATAAAGTAATCGTAAAAAACACCTATGAATCAATATTATTCCATTCCAATCCCTTCCCGACACCTCCTAAGGAAAATCCCGAATTGGAGCCAAAATAGACGGGTTAGTATGATCTTATCCATGCAGTTATGCACTCTTCGAATAGGAATCCATTTTCTGAAAGATTCTGGCTTTTGTGCTTTGGTGGATCTACGAGATCCTTTCGATGACCTATGTTGTGTTGAAGGGATATCTATATGATCCGATCGATTGCTACGGAACCGGAGAAAATATACAGAAAAGACAATTCTATTCTATTCGTATTTTCTATTCTATTAGTATTCGATTAGTATGATTCTATAGTTATTCTAAAAATTAAACAATAAGGACTACTAACCAATAATTAGGCGTAGACTAATTTGGGAAAAACAATAAGGCCATAATACACCATGTCATTTATTATCCCTCCGAACTTTGTTAAGGTCTAACTCTCTGAATAAAAGTTGATATGTTACGTTTAAGAGAAATTATATATGGTATTGGGTATTTAATATTTTTATTCAATTCAATGGTTGAATATTTATGAGAGTGTATTTATATATTTTTTCATCTTAATTAAATGGTCTCTCATAAATACTCAACTGTTGGATTAAAGAAGGGTATTAAATACCCGGTACCATATATAAAAACCACGCGTTCAAGGAGTAAATTTGTGAGGGTTCTATACCGGGTATTATACCCTTCTCCAATCCAACGTTTGAGTATTTATGAGGGTAAATACTCTTTCGTAAATACTCAACCTTTGAATTATAGAAGGGTATTAACACCTGGTACCATATATAATTTCTGAATTTGTGAACTTTTCAAAAACTTCGAGAGCTACTAGGACCATTTCAAAGTTTAAAGGACATTAAACGAAATGAAACAAGTTTATGAAGTTGTTCATGCGTTTGACCAAACATTAATAATATTGATCTCCTTAGAATCATATCTCAGATTATAAGGTAAGATCTTTAACTATACTTCGATATTGAAAATATATATAAGTATGGTATCACCCCCCTGTACAATATCTATCTCATACTAAACCATAATCAATCCATTTTCCCTCAACAAAAAAACCTTCATCATGAAACCTTGGTTTATAGTATCTCTCCTCCTTTTGTCCTTGTTCCTTTGCAATGCTAGAGGTATGTATAGATATGTTATCGTTTATATATGTTCTTTCACTTCGCAGATTCATCTCAAACTCGTCGGTTTTGGCGAAAAATTGATGTTATCAAATATGAGGTGCATTTTACTTTGATAATTGATTTGCTATTAAAAGACCCAATGTCTGAAACAAAATTGTCTAGAAGTTTTTTAAGCTCATCTTCCAACCTATGTTTTAGGAGTTATAAGGTGGTTAAAATGTTATTTCAACCTATTTTAATGGAAAACTTTGCAGTCGAATTATTTATTTGTAAGATCTATTACATTTAAGCAACCTACCTAATATATGAATTAATAAAATCCTAAATAATGCTTGGTGTTATATTGTTTCATGCAGGAATGAATAGAAAGCTTAGTACAACTATTTCTTCTGGTTCTTCAATTAGCACCACCTCATCAAAGGTGATTGGTGATGATGACGATCAATATTTGGATGGTTCGGGTTTGGGTTTGGATTATACTCCGCCACACACTAGCCCTCCGACTCCGACCATCCCTCCAGTACGTCGATAAACATATATGTCGGAAAATTAATAAGCGAGACAACATATGAGAAGAGAATAATAATGAACTACGTTTCAGAAATTTAATTTCTCATGTTGAATTACTATTTGATAAGGTCTGAGTGGCTTTGTATCTTCTAGATATATATATGCTAGCATGACAAGAATAAATTTCATTATATATTATATTTATATCTTCATTTACATTTTGATAATTTCAATTTTAATCTCATTGATCCTATGTATGCTCAATAGCTTTTTTATTTTTCAATTCGCGAAATACATATCTAGCTATTTGAACTTGTTCAAAAAATTTACCGCCCTCTGAACTTTCAAAGTGACCCTGTAGCTCCCTTAACTTTCAAAAAGTGCTCCACTTAGCTCCCTGAATGCCACGTGTCAGATTTTGATTGGAGAGAAAAAATTAGAAAAATGACATCTTTAAAAAGTCAAACCTATCAGAATCTGACACGTGGCATTTAGGGAGCATAGTGATGCACTATTTGAAAGTTGAGGAGCTACGGGGTCAGTTTAAAAGTTTAGGAGACAGTAAATTTTTTGAAACAAGTTCAGATAGCTAGATATGTATTAAGCCTTTTCTATTTGTTTAAAAATACGTCTTGAGTTGTGTTGGGCATAGTTCGATCCTGTTTGGAAATTCAATATTCTAATGCACATTCACATGCCGTTTATTAAAAAGCTAGGCTGCAAAATCATTCTATAAATGATTAAATAAAACTTTCAACAAAGAAATTTCCAAAGGTCAAAACAAATACAAAATATTTAACCAAAATAAGTCATCAGTCACTCTTATATAAAATAAATATGGCTATCCCATTCTTTAGATTATCTAAAAAATTAATTTAGTAGCCCAATTGGTACATCTCTCAAAAAAATGAGAGGAAATAAGAGGTTTTGAGTTCAATACCCAACTTCTACAAAATTCATATTTATAAAAAAATGCCCATTTTTTAAGAATAGTTAAATAATTTTCATATATACTATATTCTATAACCTCATTCATTCCTCTAAAAGACGATAATTTTAAAATTAATACATTTCATTTTGATTATACATTCCACTTTCCTTTCATTTATTGTATTCGTTTTTTCCAAAGTTCTCTACTTTCTCCCAAATAGAGTTATCACAAATTTGTATGAGCTGGTATTGAAGAGAAAACCTTACATGAAATTGGCTTAATAGCCTCATTAAATTTTCTTAATAGTGTGTTTCCTTAAGACCTGATTTTTGAGGAATTTGATTGAATAGCTTCTAAGTTTATATATAATGAACTCTCTTGCTTAATTTAGTAGGATGTTATTAGTTTTCAAGTGTTATATTATGTAATTATATATCTAACTATGGGGTGGTAATAAATCCTTTGTTAGTGAATAAGTATAACTATGGTGTGAACTTCTTAATTTGCCATTTGTTGGCCGTTCTTACACTTGACACAATGGTGTGTCCTTTCCCGAATAGATAGAGTTTTTGTTTATAGCAAAGTATCTAATCGCCTTTTCATTCGACCGAGTCTATTGATATAATTCTGTTAGATCCTTTTCGGATTATCTACAAAGCTTCGCCTTTAGTTGTTCGGAGTCATACACCTTTTAGGACTCTTGATAGGTGATCAGAAGATGCGTATTTCACTAATTTGTGTGGGAGAATTGGGCATATATATGCACTTCCTAACCACATTTGTCAATATCATATATATTAAGAATGCTCATGACCCAAATAAAATTATGGAATTAATGTGTTTATGTTAATGTTTATAAACAAGTTGATGACTTGGAAAACAGAACTCTCAATCGGATCTCCTGTGGTAGTGAATATGTGATCGTGGTATGTATAGTGAATTTGGTCATATTATTGGACATAAGTTAACTTTCAGTTGCGAGAAGTCCAGTCAACTCTATATTTTACCTAGTACAAGAGCTTTTAGACTTTTAGAGTGGCAAAATGCCTATTTCCTACATAAACAAATGCATTCTTGTAAACCAACTCTAGTTGCTTGAGTCGGATGAAAAGCTCAACTCTAAGCATCACCTTGGGTTCGAATAGTAGAAATGTGTATGGAGCGAACTCGGTTGGATGGGCCGCCCCCTTAACTAGGCATCGATAGTACTCGAGTCCAGATTAGTTGGTCAATAGGCTAGATGCTAATCACTATTAACATGCATAGTTTTGCTTTCTAGATATAATGATAGCTCCTAGATGCTAACATTTTCTTTTTTTTTCCGTTTATGTTTCATAAACATGTACTAACTGTTGGATATGATGTATGCCCTTAAGGCAACTAGAACGATATATCTTAATTATGTAATAGTACGAATAATTTATTTAATCAATAAAGACATTTGTTCTTTTGTTTATATCAATGTGTTTCTATATATATATATATATATATATATATATATATATATATATATATATATATATATATATATATATATATATATATATATATATATATATATATATATATATATTATAGCTGGTTAAATATATATTCATTGATGTATGAAAAAGTCCTTGACATATCATAGAATGAAGTCAAAGAACTTATAGTTGGGCTATATTTGGTGGAACCTGCTTCATGTGCAATTATGATTATGTCTAAACTATCCCTAGTCATAGTTTCATCAAAAAAGGATATTGATGAAACGGAAAAACTCAACTTTCTTGGAAATGGTCCAAGCAGTCAATCTCCTAAGGACTGAAGGTGGTGCCTTAAGTTTGACCATGGATATATCTGGGAGATATATTGGAGACCGCAATAAGATAAACACTTGGTATATATATCAATGTGTTGGTGTTTATCTTTGTGCAATAAGCTTTGCGAATGTCCTCATACTTGAGATGCTAGTTGCCTTGTGTGGTACCATTGCTATACTTTGGGTCATTACTATGTACTCATTAATTTAGGGCGCTACGGGTGATTAAGGGTATAGTGATGACAGCACGTTGGTAGGCTGAGTAGTCGGAAAGAATCCATCACTCCGGATATATTAAGGAGTTGTACCTGGCCACTTGTTGAAGTGATGATTGCCATAAACCTCTGATCAGAGTATGTGTTTTATAGAAATGGTTTTATAGAAATGGTTGCTATTAGTGGGTTACCACTTTAACCGAACCTAATAAACCAGATGGTAATAATATTAAAGAATGGAAGGAATTTATCGCACTAGATAACTATAGCATTAACCGGAACCAAGCTCAAAGCATAAATCCTAAGCGAGATAATTGATCTCTCGGGTAATTGAGCAAATAATTTTTGTGGAGCCTGAATTTATTCGGGCACGGCTAGTTTATATTTTTTGGGAGAGGCTTCTAGAGTGGTCTAACAACTACTCGAGGCTTCTTAGTTCTGCCTCTCGGGGAGGTTTTGGTTGGTGGGGTTCATGTGGATACTGATAGAGGCTATCCTACGATTGGAGGCTTGTGCAAAAAGGTTCTGCAAAAGCATGCTTCAACTGTTAAGTTCTTTTTCTTTCTTTTTTAATTATTAAGTCTTTTTCTTTAAGTGTTTTTAGACTTAATAATTATGCTTAGGTTATTTTTGCATGCTTAGTTTATTTTATGCTTATGTTATAACTTAGAGTTATAACATGCTTAGTATAAAATAAATATGCTATGATATAATTTGGAATTATGGTATGCCTAGTCCTTTAGCATGCTAACCTAGGTAGAGAATTATTTAGTTAAGGCTTTATTTAATTTATATGCAACTAATAAGAGTTCCTGGGGATAGGGACAAAATTTTAAATTTCCGCCATGCCTCTTATGCATGTTCAATCTGACTGTCTGTTCCCAACAGTGGTATTAGAGCCTGCCTATTTAGTGCATAATTAAGTTGGAAGCAAACTAAATATTATTTTCTAAATGAAATGATTTGTTCATTTAATTGTTTGGAACAATATATATAAACTTATGCCTTTCGTTTCAAGGTTAGAAAATGGTTATGAATAATTTTGAATAAGCCTGCTCAACTTACTCAAATTATACAAGTGTAAATAATTTATTTAAATTACATGGTTTATAGATGCTCCCAATTTACATGAATTGGAAGAACGAAATTTATTAGTTCAAGAGAATCCATTGGTCTTCAAGTTTGTGCCCGTATTTGTTCTGGCTAAGGATTGGGCTTGGTGTCTACTCCTCATAGGGCACCTCTCCTACCTGGGAACCTATATCGGTGCAATTTGAATTGACCAACCGGGGGATTAATATAAACTAATTTATTTCTAGTATATAAGATGGTACTTATATATGTTTCTATGACTAAGTAAAAAAATTAAATTTATTGAATAAAAGCTTAAAGGAAATGCAATATAAATATAATAAATAAAAGTGTTAATTATTTTGCATATAATCTAGGTTGATGGGATAATTATAACAAAGATTTGAACCCACCTAAGGTTAGACCTTATACATTAATTCTAAAATTCCCTGAATTAATACAAGTTATTATAATTTTGTCCATCTGATAAAATCATAGATTGGGTGAGATGTTTAACACCAATAAAATCCCAAAGTAAATATATTAAGGCAAGTTGTAGTCTTCCTTACTCAAATTTATAATACGGGCTCTTTGGGCTATCAAAGTGCTATACAAAGCGTTCCTTCTAGTCCACATTGACTGGTTGTAAAGTTTGAGATAGGGTCTGCCTTAACAAAGCTGGGGTAGTCCACCATAAAATTGGGGGCTAGCCCCAGATCAGAGACATATTCAAGGAGATGCTAATATAAGAGCACACGTCCCTTGGGATTAGGGAACTTGAATGAATTAGCAACTGCATGCGATGCAAATGGAATGGGATTCCAACTATGACTTACTATTATGACTTGACTCATAAAATTGGGGGTTGTAATAGACTAGTTATAGATGCTACCTACTAGGAAATTTAGCTGGGCTAAAATTCACGAATTCAATAGAATGGGCTATTGTAAATTTCGAAGAAAATAGTAGGAAAATGTATTTAGTTAAAAGTCCTCATATTAAATACATGTACTTAAACTAATATCTAAACACTTTTCTTTTCTTATATCTTAGGTTGAAAATGGCTTCCAATTTTAATCTCCGTATGTTACTTGACACCAAATTGAATGGCTCAAACTTTTCTGATTGGTTCCGAGCCGTGAGAATAGTTCTCAGATCTAGGGAATTGCCTATGTCCTAAGTGAAATTTTCCCTGTAGAACCTGATGTTGAGGATCATGTGGAACATGATGCCTGGTTGAAGCATAGGAAAGATCGTGAGACTGCCATGTGTATTATGTTGGGATCCATGAATTCTGGGCTTTAGAAACAATATGAGAACATGCCCTTGGAGGATATGGTTCTCCATCTTGAAGAACTCTTTTCGAAGAGGGAGAGGACAAAGAGGTATGAGACCTCCAAGCTCCTTTTCAGAACCAAGATGCAGGCTGACACCTCTGCCTCTCAGCATGTACTGAAACTCTTAGGATACCTTGAGAAGAAAAATCGATTGGGATTCGAGATGAATCATGACTTGAGCATTGACCTTGTGTTGATGTCCTTGACAGATAGTTACTCAGGCTTCGTGACTAACTATTACATGAACATGATTAATTCTACTATCCCTGAATTAATCAACATGCTGAAAACAATAGAACCTCAGATAAAAAAGGACCAGAAACCTCTACTGTTGGTTGAAAAAGGCAAGGCTTCTAAAAAGAAGAATCAGGCACTAGGGGCTAAGAAAAGAATCAGTAAGAAGAAGAATGAAAAGAAGGCATCTAAGTATGCCTGCTTCTAATGTAGGAAACTGGGACATTGGAAGAGGGATTGCAAAGCTCCTACTTTTGAGCATTTGAAGAAGAAGCCTATAGAGGCATCTACTTCAGGTATATTTGTAATTAAAAACTTTGCTATTTTTCCGCGAGAATCCACTTGGGTATTAGATACTGGTTGTGGTTCTCATATATGTACTTCTATGTAGGGACTAAGGAACTATAGAAAATATACAAAAGGGGAGATGGACCTACGCGTGGAAAATGGAGCTAGAGTTGCTACATTAGCCGTAGGGAGCTTTAGTCTTGTTTTGCTAAGTGGACTTATTTTAGTTTTGAATAATTGTTACTACATTCCAAGTGTTACTAAGAATATTGTATCTGTTGCATGTTTAGCAGTAGAGGGATTTGAAATTTTATTTTCGAATAATAATTGTCAGATTTGTTTGAATAATATTCTTTATGGTTATGGAATGTTGAAAGGTGGCATTTATATTCTTGATACTAAAACAGAAGTTTTCAATATAAATAATGTGAAGAAGGTTAAATTTGATAATGAGAATTCCTTCCACTTATGGCATTGCCGTTTAGGGCACATAAACAAAGATCGCTTAACCAAGTTGCATAAGCGTGGAGACTTGGGCCCAATAGACTTGGAGTCTTATGGTGATTGTGAACCTTGTTTAAAAGGAAAAATGACAAAGTTACCCTTTAAAGCAAAGGGTGAATGAGCCACGAGTACATTGGAACTTATACACACTGATGTGTGTGGTCCAATGGGTGTTCAGGCACTAGGAGGATACTCCTACTTCATAACCTTTATTGATGATTACTCACGATACGGTTATTTGTACTTGATGAAGCACAAGTCTGAAAGTTTTGAAAAATTTAAACTATTCAGAGTTGAAGTAGAGAAATAGCTTGAGAAAAGTATTAAAATAGGTTGTTCGGATCGAGGTGAAGAATACTTAAGTCAGGAGATTTAGGATTATCTAAAGGAAAACAGGATAGTTCCCCAGTGGACCCCTCCTTATACACCCCAATACAATGGAGTGTTAGAAAGGAGGAATCAGACTTTATTAGATATGGTAAGGTCCATGATGATCCATCTAGTTCTTAGTAAATCCTTTTGGGGATATACACTTGAGAGCGCGGTTTATATCTTAAACAGAGTGCCCTCTAAATCAGTTGATTTTACACCTTATGAAAGATAGTGTAACAAAAAGCCATCTCTAAGTCACTTAAGAGTATGGGGTTTTCCTGCTATGGTAAAGAGGATAGCATCAGATAAGCTAAATGCTAAGGCTGATAAATGTCTGTTCATTGGATATCCAAAGGAAACAATTGGATATCTATTTTACTAACTCGAAGCATAAAAGGTATTTGTGCCTCGGAATGCTCACTTTTTTGTAAAAGGAACACTTACTTGAAAAGTCAGTGGGAGCAATATTGAACTAGAAGTTCAAGAGGAAGAAACAGACGATTAACTGATTGACTCCGTTCTAGATACACAAGAGAGTGTGATCCAAGAATAACCTGTCGAAACACAATCATTGCGAAGATCAGGTCATGTTCATAAGGGTCCCGATAAATATGGGTTTATCATCACTAATGATAAGGAACTATATCTTGTGGAGGATGATGAACCAAGGACATATAATGAGGCAATGAAAAGCTCAGATTCCGATAAGTGGTGAAAGGCCATGAAATCAGAAATGGATTCCATGTACGAGAACCAAGTTTGGAATTTGGTTGATGCACCGCAAGAGGTTAGACCAATTGGGTGCAAATGGGTCTTCAAGAAGAAAATAGACATAGACGGTAATGTAAATACCTATAAAGCAAGGTTGGTTGTGAAAGGTTATAGTCAACGGGAAGGTATTGACTATGATTAAACCTTCTCACCGGTAGCCATGCTTAAATCCTTAAGGATACTCCTCGCCATTGCTGCTTATTACGATTATGAGATCTGGCAGATGGATGTAAAAACAACATTCCTAAATGGGGAGTTAGATCGGGATGTGTATATGACACAACCTGAGGGTTTTACATCTCGGAATGGCTTAAAGGTATGCAAGCTACAAAGATCCATTTATGGACTTAAGCAACCATCCAGGAGTTGGAATATAAGGTTTGATCAGACAATTCGGGAACTAGATTTCTGCCCAAATGTGAATGAGCCTTGTGTTTACAAGAAGGTTAGTAGGAGTGCTGTCGTTTTTCTAGTATTGTATGTTGATGACATTTTGCTAATAGGAAACGATATTTCTCTTCTTCAAAATGTTAAAGTATGGTTGTCAAGAAAGTTCTCCATGAAACACCTTGGTGAATCAGCATTTTTACTAGGTATAAAGATCTACAGGGATAGATCCAAGAGGCTGTTAGGTCGTTCTCAAAGTACATATATAGACAAGGTGTTGAATAGGTTCAACCTTGAGCATTCTAAGAAATGTTATCTCCCGATGACAAAGGGGATTAACCTATCTAAGGCTGAGTGTTCGAAGATAGCTCAAGAGAGAATGTGCATGAAGGATATACCCTATACATCTGCAATAGGATCCATCATGTATGCTATGATATGTACTAGGCCGGATGTCTCTCAGGCTTTGAGCTTTACGAGCAGATATCAATCAGATCCAAGTGAAAAGCACTAGATGACCGTCAAGGAAATCCTTAAGTACTTGATAAGGACTAAGGATGAGTTATTGATTTATGGAGAAGGTGACCTCACTATCAAAGGTTACACTGATTCGAGTTTTCAATCTGACAAGGATGACTATAAGTCTTAGTTAGGTTTTGTGTATGTGTTAAATGGAGGGGCAGTATGCTGGAAGAGTTCCAAGTAAGAAACTACTGCTGATTCAACCACAGAATCTAAATACATTGCTGTATGTGAAGCAGCAAAAGAAGCTATCTGGTTAAAGGGGTTTATTGGTGATCTCGGTGTGGTGCCTGAGGCTGTTGATCCAATTACTTTATATTATGATAACAATGGTGCCATAACTCAGGCAAAGGAACCACAGTCTTATCAGAAAATAGACATGTATCTAGAAAGTATCATATAATCAGGGAGATTGCTGATGCTAAGATAATAAGATTAGAATAAGTACCCACTGATCAGAACCTCGCGGATGGTCTGACAAAGCCATTGACTCAAGTCAAACATGACCAGCATATCAAAGCATATGGATTAAAACATATGGCTAATTGGCCTTAGTGCAAGTGGGAGTTTGTTGGATATGATGTATGCCCTTAAGGCAATTAGGGCGATATATCTTAATTATGTAATAGTACGAATAATTTATTTAATCAATAAAGGCATTTGTTCTTTTGCTTATATCAATGTGTTTATATATATATATATATTATAGCTGGTTAAATATATATTCATTGATGTATGAAAAAGTCCTTGACATATCATAGCATGAAGTTAGAGAAATTATAGTTGGGCTATATTTGGTGGAACCTGCTTCATGTGCAATTATGATTATGTCTAAACGATCCCTAGTCATAGTTTCATTAAGAAAGGATATTGATGAAACAGAAAGACTAGCATGTGGTCAACTTTCTTGGAAAGGGTCCAAGCAGTCAATCTCCTAAGGACTGAAGGTGGTGCCTTAAGTTTGTTACATGGATATATCTGGGAGATATATTGGAGACCGCAGTAAGATAAACATTTGGTATATATATCAATGTGTTAGTGTTTATCTTTGTGCAATAAGCTTTGTGAATGTCCTCATACTTGAGATGCTAGTTGCCTTGTGTGGTACTATTGCTATACTTTGGGTCATTACTATGTGCTCATTAATTTAGGGCACTACGGGTGATTACGGGTATAGTGATAACATCACTTTGGTAGGTTGAGTAGTCGGAAAGAATCCATCGCTCCGGATATATTGAGGAGTTGTACCTAGCCACTTATTGAAGTGATGATTGCCATAAACCTCTGATTAGAGTATGTGTTTGATAGAAATGGTTTCTAGTCAAACACACTACGGTAAAAGGCAATATACTTCGGTAACAAGTAAATAACTAGGATAGCTTGGAGCAACCTTGCTATTAGTGGTTTAACACTTTAACCGAACCCAGTAAACCAGATGGTACTAATATTAAAGAATGGAAGGAATTTATCGCACTGGATAACTATTTCATTAACCGGAACCAAGCTCAAAGCATAAATCCTAAGCGAGATAATTAATCTCTCGGGTAATTGAGCAAGTTATTTTTGTGGAGCTTGAATTTATTCGGGCACTGCTAGTTTATATTTTTTGGGTGAGGCTTATAGAGTGGTCAAGCAACTACTCGAGGCTTCTTAGTTCTTCCTCCAGGGGAGGTTTTGGTTGGTGGGGTTCGTATGGATACTGCTAAAGGCTATCCTACTATGGAGGCTTGTGCAAAAAGGTTCTGCAAAAGCACGCTTCAACTGGTAAGTTCTTTTTCTTTCTCTTTTAATTATTAAGTCTTTCTCTCTAAGTGTTTTTAGACTTAATAATTATGCTTAGGTTATTTTTGCATGCTTAGTTTATTTTATGCTTTGGTTATAACTTAGACTTATAACATGCTTAGTATAAAATAAATATGCTAGGATATAATTTGGAATTATGGTATGCCTAATCCTTTAGCATGCTAACCTAGGTAGAGAATTATTTAGTTAAGGCTTTATTTAATTTATATGCAACTAATAGGAGTTCCTGGAGACAGGGACAAAATTTTGAATTTCCGCCATGCCTCTTATGCATGTTCAATCTGACTGTCAGTTCCCAACACTGACATTATGTATGACATTTTTATATGCATTTCCATTTCATTTGTGGATTCCTTTTCTATTCTATGTGTAGCAATTAGAGACTTAAAATCAAGCATTCAACAAGAAAATCATTGCGAAAGCATAAAAAACACAAAGGATTTTTACGTAGTTCCCCATGTCCAGATGATGGGATACATTAGGGTACATCTACGGATCTGAAATAAGAATGCTTTATTATGTTGCAAATCGGAACAAAGTACATAAATTATCAAACCCTAGAATGAAGAATAAACTATAAACCCAGAAAACTCAGTCATTCCCTAGAACAGAATCAACATAGACTTAAATAGGCAAAGAAATAACCGTTGGAAGAAATCACCTCTAAAGATCACTGTTGATTCAACATGTAAGCATCAAATGCAGGAGAAACATCCATCAAAGGTGCGAGAAAAGAAAATCACCAGAGAGAGCAAAGAAAGTAAAGATGTGCAGTTTGAAGGAATGAAAACCCTAAAGCCACAATTCGGCCTTGAATGCCCCTCTCCCAAAAATACCCCTCAATACACAAAACTCCGTGTTTAACATTACATAAAATACACCGGGTATAAAGTCTAAAAATAGGGCTTATAAAACTAGGCTTGATACAAGACAAATGGACACACATGTGGCCCGACAATATCCACCTTGGCCATCTTGTCATCACAATATAGCTCTCTTTAACTTTTGATCAGTAATAAATAGGGAAATCACCATTTTAGGTCCTAGTAGCACTATTTGATAGATAGTCAAATGATACAACACCAACCCCTTTTAAAGCTACCTGAAATTTATCAACAAGAACAGTCTTAGTAAGAACAACAACAAGTTTAACATATGTATGAATTTTCTCAATACAGACACTTCCTTAGTAATCACATCTCTAACAAAATGCAACTTTATATCAATATGTTTAGTTCTTTCGTAGTATACTCCATTTTTACATAAATGGATAGCAGATTGATAATCACAATTGATTTTCACAACATTCTGATTATTTCCAACTTCACAAACAATACCCTTAAGCTACAAAGCTTCTTTTATTGCTTCTGTAATAGCAATATACTCAACTTCTGTGGTAGACAAGGCCACAACATGCTGCAAACAAGATTTCCAACTTACTAAATTGTTACAAATAGTGAAATAGAAACCAGAAGTAGATCTTCTCCTATCTAAATCTGCAACATAATCTGATTCACAACGTACTTCAATAATTATATTGATATTTTTAATAGCTTTATAAGTAAAGGACAAAGATGAGTATGAGCGGGCGAGGCATTCCGAGTCAAGTCGATCGGGTCAAGTTCGGCTCAAGGCTACTTGTGGGATATAAATCGAGGCATTATGCTCCACTAAATTTTTATTATTTTATGAAAAGAATTTTAAAAAGATCCAAGAACCTAGATCCTTGGATTATAACTCAGAGTCACCACCTGGATAAGCTCTTTCTAGGAAATTCTGGAATAGCATTGTCTCCGAAAGACAAAACTAAACCATAATACAGAGATTCGGGTCTGGACGAACCACCTATTCACTACTTAGCCAACTAAACATATGTTCCACTACCAACATCAATCTATTCAATTATGATTATTACCTATGATTGATTTTAAGAAAGCCGTGAGAAAAAGAATTTATTTTAATGCAAAATATACCACCTCAATGTGATCATGGCATCATAAAATACAGATTCAACATGTTAAACATGACATAAAAATATTTACAGAATGTGTCACAAATAATTTTAGGGACAGAATACCCTTTTGAACCTGCAAAGTAAAGCGTTAGGACAAAATACATGATTTTAGGTATTCTGTTCTGGACGGAATCACAGTACCGCTATAGGGATCATGGTACCATGAACTATTAAACACAGTACCGTGAACGAAAAAAGATCACAGTAGAAACAGCAAAATAAGCAGTTTTTCAAGTTTCGGTAAAAATAAACAAGAAGTTGTTAGAAAGCGTACCTGAGTGCAAGCTTTGCAATCACCACAAAAGAGCTCTTACCTGCTCAAAATATAATAAATTGACAAAAATTGAATTTAAATAGATTTAGTCTTAGGTTATTACCTTGTGGAGTGAATTTCTTATTTTTGGGAACAATCTTGAAGAAAAGAACCTCGAAGAACCAGGAATGAGTTGAAAGGAACTCTTAGACGGCTGTGAGTGACAAAAAGATAAATCGAGCAAGTTGATTCCTCTCGTTGTTATGAACTAGAATGAATGAGAGTAGAGAATTCGGTAGAACTTTCTTAATTCATAAAAGAATTTTAAGAGAGTACTCAAGGATGTTCAAGTATATTAAGTGTGTGTTATCAGGTGGTTTAGAGCTCTATTTATAGAGTTCTTGCCACTAAAAATGGGTAAAAAATTGAATCTCGACTAAAGAGGAAACAAGATTTAATTTTAAAAATACATGGTACCCCAATTGGGATCACGATACCATTTTCAAATCGGTTTAAAACCAAAAATTTGGTTTTAAGGTTTTAAGGCGGTGAATCAAATCGGGAAGGAATCGATCATGGTACCCCAATCATGGATCATGATACTGTGATATGATGACCACGGTACCCCAATCGATTGGGGTATAATGAAAAATTCACTCATGAACCTAAAACTTAGGAATATTCAAGGTAAAATATCAACCTTTCATCATTGACTATCGAGTCATAGAAATTTTATGCTAACAGACTGCCCCTCACAGGACATAAAGACCATGGTCTTAAATGTTCATGTGACTAGATGTACAGAATAGAGATAAGAAATACTTACCTGCTGGTCTGAAACATAATCATTTCTTAGTTGACTTTTTCCGGAAACAAAAATTTTTGCCCCTTCAATTAAGAATGATTATGTGAGGAAGATTTGCTGGATATGCTCAAACTTCTTTGACTCTTGGGGATAGTTGAAATCTTATTAATCTCAGGGTGATCTAGGTCACTTTATTGCGATATATAAGTTTTCTCAATGACTCTACTTGGAGATAGCAAGGCCACTGAAGTTTAGTTTCATTCCCTAGAGTGATATCTGCTTCACCGCAAAGGAATTTGGTGCTCAAGATTATTTCATCTCAAACTGGTTTTGGAGAAGACTTCCCGGGAGTGGTATTTGCTTCACCACAAAGGAATTTGGCGCTCAAGATTATTTCATCTCAAACTGGTTTTGTTTTGCTTCCCAAGAGTGATATTTGCTTAACTGCGAAGGAATCTGAGTGTTCAAGATTGTTTTATCTCGAACTGGTTTTAATTGTCCTGCTAAGAGTGATATCTGCTTCACCATGAAGGAATCTGGTGCTCAAGATTATTTTATCTCAAACTGGTTTTGATTTTCTTCCAAGAGTGATATCTGCTTCACTGCAAAGGAATCTGGGTGTAGTGATCCACTGGGGATGAAATGACTATTTGGAGAAAGGTTCGATTATCTGACATCAAATTATTTGGTGAGGATTTAATAACCCCTCGGTTGCTTGTTTGGAATATTCATTGGGGATTCCAAAATTGTTTAGATTTAGGTCATCCTGATGGGGATATGTTAGTATCCTGGTTTAATTGGCATGTTTGTTGGGGAAGCACTAGATTTCTTACCACCGAGTTATCCGTTGAGGATCTATAAATGGTTGCATTTATGGTAGGGATCCTAAGAATGCCTGGATTTGAATTACCTGCTTGGTATACAAATATTTGTGTAAGAGAGATAAGTTGCTGGAGGGAATGTGCCCCTGGACTTTATCAATTACGAGGCTCCCGAGATTTGTTGCGTTGCCCCTCGAAAAGCAAAATTTTCACTTTGGTAAAGTAGATCACCGTACCGTGACCATGACCATGATCAAGATATTGTTTTCATCGACAATGGTACCATGATCAAAGGAAATCCAAAACTATAAAAGCCTAACTTTTTCTCTTCAAACGTCATATTTGCCAAAAATAAACTGCAGTCACAACTCTCATTCTCCTTTGCTCATGACTTCTTTGGCTTTCAACCCCATCTTTAACTATTTTTCACAAGGCCAGTGGTGTGAGGGCTCAGGCCATTATTCAGGCCAAGTTTAATCCGATTCCTAGGACTCATCGCTTCCAATTAGGCATTGGAAAGATCCCTTATTTAGATTCTGATGAGAGCCATCTGGAACTCGAGAGAGGTTAGGAGCTAACCCTGAGTCATCGCTATCTGCATCATCTGTTTGACATGTTGGTTAGTTATTTTAGATCGTTTTCTTTTTATCTCGATTTTGATTTTGAATGATTTAAGCTTAGAATTCGAAAAGGGATTAAATTGGATTATAAAATGTATGATTGATTAGATTTTAAGGTTTGAAAAGGTTCCCGACTAGCTAGAACTACCTAGATTTCATATATTTAGCTCGGGATTCTAGATTTTTCATTGTTTTTTGGATTTTTGGGGAGTCAAGAATTTAAATTGATTTTTGCTACTATACCGCAATCGATCATAGTATCGTGATCGGGATTGCGGTATTGCAATCCTGATTGTGGTACCGCGATCCATTGATCGCAATACCGCAATGCGGATGGCAGCAATACCATTTTCTATATTTTCAGGCTATCAGGTTATTTGTTTGTGATTTTTAAGATGCTAAAACATGGGTTATAGCTCTGCTGACTAATTTAACACCTGTATATGCATGAATTTATGATATTTGAGATACTTATCATGATTTTCATCGATTTTCCTTTATAGGAGCTTTTAAGGATGACTATGGGATCTCTTTCCATTAGTCGGGTCTGATGGGATGCCATAGAGGATGCTGGCGTCCGCCAGCATATCCGTGATGCTAGGTTTGAGAAGTTGGTACTGAGCTTGAGGTCTATGGGCCCCAAGACATCTGTGGGAGCTCTCATCGTAGTGGTCGAGCGATGGTTTGACATTACTCACACATTCCATCTACCAGTGGGTGAGATGACGATCATCCTATCTAATATGGTGGCTATAATAGGGTTACATTTTGCTGGGATTAACCATACACTTTGACATGTATATGGATCGATTCCACTTGGACATCCACATTTAGACCCATGTGGAGTGACTCTTGGAGGTGAGGCCTGATACTAGTTACCTCAATTATACCAAAGTAAATGAGTTTTGGTTGGCTCAGAGGGATCTTACTGATGATCAGCGTGATCAGCACCCTCGGGCCTTTCTTCTCACCCTTCTCACCACGGTTCTCTTCCCGTGGGGTGTGAGCCACATGCATTACGGCTTACTTTTGGCTCTTGAGGACTTAATGAAGGTCAAGAAGCTAAAATAGTGTAAGGAGGCAATTAGCTAGCTGTACTTTGGGCTTGATGCCTACGCTTGAGGGGTCAAGAGGGAAGTGAAGGTTGGTCACCTCGTTATTCAGGTACACTTGTTGCCTTATTACTTCTTTTTCTTTTCTTCTCTCCCTCTCTCTCTTTTTACTTTCTTCAAATCACTTTTGACTGACTGCTTTTCCTTTTTGTTACACTTTCTTGCAGATATGGGCCTTCGAGCACGACCTTCTACCTATTCCTGTGAAGACAGGTGATGCTGATGCTGATGCCCCTATGCTCAGTAGTTGGACGCAAGGCTGATCCGAGGTGACTAGGGGGTCTTTTGACTTGAGGCAGAATCTGAGAGGCCTCACATTTGAGCAGGTATACTATTACTATACTTGAATGCACACATAACAATTGAAACTGTATTTACACAAGTAAAGTGATTTATCTCATTGATTATTATATTCTAGCTTCGTCGAGATCCATGGGTGGATACTACTCATTGGGACCCGGTCCAGGTTTCTCGGAGGGCTATGATGATAGGTGCTTCCTCTTGGAGTTCCCCATATGCATTGAGTGGTATATGGGGGGGAGTGTTTGAGGCTTTCGGACTGTGGCCCCTCTTGCGTTGAGGTTGGTTCCCCCTACTCCTCTAGTGGATCTCTTATACCCTAATCTCTTACCAGATGATGAGTGACCTACTATTGCAGACAAAGACAGGTATGTGGCTGCTTCTATCGAATATCTTGAGTTTATGCGACGGCTGATTCCCTATTCTGCTCCTCCAGCTAGTCCAGCTAGGCCTCCTCAGGTAACTTTTTGATTTTTCTTCTTGGCTTTAAACTTTACTTGCTTACTTTCACTTGGTTTTGAGCTTTGAACTTTGGTTATACATGACCTCTCTCACAAGAGGAGGCACCATGGATCGAGCGGTAGCGTGGTCGGTGTTGAGGAGTTTCAGTGGCTGCTGCAGCTCCAATGCAGGCTCGTATCCAGGCAACAAGTGTGGTAGAGGGTTACTTGTAGACTATTCTTGGCACAACTTTCATCATTGTGAAGGGAGTTGGTAGGCAAGTGACCTAAAACTTGACTTCTTATGTCCACAAGGTGGTCTTTGCCCCAGGTAACGCCACTCATGTAAGTTTTCTTCTTTCTTCTCTTTGTAGTTTGGTTCTTTAAGGTTATAAACCGTTGTCAAATTTTGAATGAAGTTCATGCTTGCAGATCCCTCGAGTTGAATTGGAGCAGATCGTGAGGGAATATTAGTCTCTAGGTGATCTTTTGATGACTCAGATGATCCTTATGGAGGTATGTACCTTTATTGTGATGATTTGTGTATATGTGATGCATAAAATGTGAATGCCCCTAGTAAAAACTTGTAGGACTAATATGTTATGCATATCATGTTATGTAGAATGCTCTAGGTGAGTCTGAAGAGCGTCAAGCGGCTTATGAGGACCATGCTAGGGTTGCCACTACAAGGGCCATATCGGCAGTGGCGGAGGCTCAAGATGCCATTGCGACAGTTGAGAGGGCTGAGGCCAAGGCGATAAGGTTAAGGGAGTCCAGCTCCAAGTGGAGGAGCGACCAAGGGATCTTTGACACGTCGGAGTCTTCTTCCAGTAGCTTGGAGACTAACGATGATGTGAAGTGCGATGATGATGGCCTTGATTATATTTAGGATTTCTTTTTCTTCTTTTTGAACATTTAGGCAAAACTTGACTTGTACATATACACCTTTCGATATATATCACAAAATTCACTTTGATTCACCCTTTTATTAATGGTTTTACCGATCTCTGAATAAAAATTTAACTGAACTTTAAAATAATCATGGTACTCCAATTGATTGGTGATGGAACAGTTGGTATTAATAAGTGGTGTTGGAAATCGATCACAGTATCGCTTTAGGAGATCACGATACCGTGATCCATTCCAAATCATAGCTTTTTTGCTTTGTTTTGTTCCTATTTTCTGGTTATGGCTTTATTTGGAGATAGACTTTGAGACTTTCCGATCCATCTAGGAAAACAAGATTGGGAAAAGCTGAAGCCCTTTAGATTATGGAATCTGAGGTTTTACATCCATCGCTTGATGAATATTCCAATACTTCAAGCTGCTTGCACCTTATAGGATCCTATCGATCGAGTATATAGTTTTGGGAATATGGAGCTGTGTCCATTATTCGATGAGTTTAGTGCTATTCTGGGAGTGCCATCCACTAGGCATGTGGAAATAGCTATACCCACTTTCATCTTCGGGTCTACTACAGATCTGAAAGGGATATTCAATTTGTATTCGATCGACAGATTTCTAACTCATGCCCCTGAGCAATCTGGGTTTCATCTAGAGAGAGTATCGGGGTAGTGTATGAGTGTCCTTAGGACGTACTTAGCTTGACCTTCAATGGTAGCTCTACTGTTGATGAGCCAGTACATCTGCGGGGTAGAGCAGGGCATTGCACCTTTTCGCCTACTCTCAGTTATTGACAAGTTAGCTAGGGGATTATCACCGACTACCATTGCACTAGCTGAGACCCTTATTTACTTAAATGCCATTTCACAGGATATGGACTTGGTAGGGGACCGTTTTACACTTGTTTAAGTAATGATTTAAACTATTGTCCTTTCACTTTTGCTCAAATAAATTAAACTGACATGTGTTGTATCATGTATGGATTTTGGAGAAGTGGGAACTGATTGCTCCTCCCGGCAATATTAGCAAGTATAACCCTTCTCACTTTTTTGCTCGTGCCACTACTAATTCTGGTGATCAAGATCTTGGCTTTGCTGAGTGGACCAGGATTTTGTAGACTTATTCTAATGATTAGATGCATTAGGTATTCCCCTGGTAGAATATTTCTGATGTAATTGTTGAGCTATGAGCGAGCGGAGTGCAGCTTCTTGGGTTACGAGCGGTGACCTCTTGTTTTCCTTGTAGATTATACAGATAATATAGGGACATCCAACATATTCCTACTTTTTCTGTGCTACTGAGCCATCTGTGTACCCATATGACTGGCCTACCATTATTGTTGAAAAGTGCGCCAAGGTTAGCCATTTCAGGGTTTTAAGATATGATCCCCCGAGGGTTTTTAAGACTGATGAATTTTACAGGGGATGGATCACTTCCATATGTGTTTTTCCCACTCTTATTGAGTGGCTAACTGCTAGTATTGACTAGAGTTATCATTTAAGATGAGCTGGATCTGTTCCTGCTGGGGAGAAGAGGAGGCATTTGACCTGATGATGTGATATGAGCTAGATTAAGCTTTTGAGTTATAATTTTTTCGTAGGGAGTTACATTTCGATAATTCTCGACCTATCAAACTTTTATTTGTCTGAATTTTTTCATGGACTGCCCTTTTCGGGTTTTCAATCCAATAGACCTTTTTTTCAGCTTTTGCATAAACATATATGTTTTCAGTCTATCAGATTATTTTTCCTTTTTCTACTCAATAGATTTTTCTAAATTTATGAGTTTCTTTGTTGAATTGATTGCACATGGATAAGAGATGGGAAATAAATGCATCTACCTACTTGTAAGTCTATAACGCATTTAGGCAACATACATTCATACAACACATAAAATTAGGATTTAGTAAGAATGATGCTTTTATTGATTGATTTTAAATTAATACAAGTATTGGTATATATTACAATTGAAATGTCTTTTATTGCTAACTACCCTGTGAAGGTTCTATAGATAACGACTCTCATTTATTTTAAGTCTTAATTTTTGCTCAAACCCCTTACATAGGTTTGACAGACTTTATTTATGCCTTAACTTTTGCTCGACCCGCCCTTTTCAGGTTTTCGAATTGCATAGGGTCCTTCCCAATTCGGTCAGAATTTGCCCCTAGCATTGGTGTTAACTTGCCTCAATTGCTTAGGGACTAAGTCTCTTGCTCCAAGTGGCTCTTTCGGTTGTCTGACTCGGTTGTCATAAGCCCTAGCCATACGCTTTTAGTGCATTTGTAGATGATCTAAGGCCTTCAATCATGTTTCATATATCGCATTTTAACTGCTCGAATCTAGCTTGAACCCAATCTGTCTCTCTCAACTGTGGTTCCAAGGCAACTCTTTGTGACTTGATCTCGATCTCTATCGGAAGAACTGCCTCCATTCCATATACTTACAAGAATGGAGTCTGATTGGTTGGACTACGGATGCTGGTTTGATTGCCTCAAATTGCAACAGGAAGCTTGTTGGCCCAATCTTCATGGGTGACAACCATCTTGGAGAGGATTGTCTTGGCCGCTTTATTGGCTGCTTCTAATGCACTATTAGCTTGTGGTTAATGTGGAGATGATCTATGATGCTCGATGCCATACTTTTCAATTAGATCTGATTTTTCTCCTTAGAATTGGACTGCATTATCGGAAATAATGTGATGAGGGATCCCATATCGGGCAAAAATTTGGTGTTCAATAAACTTGGCCATTTTCTTGATGGTAATGTTGGTGAAGGATTCGGCCTCAACCCACTTGGAGAAGTAGTCTACTACTACGGTGATGTATCTATGCCCATTTGTTGAAGATGGTCGGATCTCTCCAATTATGTCTATCCCCCACACCGAGAATGGCCAAGGAGTTCATAAGCTTTGGAGCTCGATGGGCGATAAGTGTGAGATTTGTCCAATATTTGAAATTCGTGACACTTTTCACTTCTTCAATGTGGTGAGCTATCATCGTAGTCCAAAATAGCCTTATCTTTGGATCTTTTTAGCTAAGGCTACTCCATTCATGTGCAATCCACAGTCTCCTAAATGAATTTTCCTCATAACTTAGGTAACTTCTTCTTTAGTTAGATACTTAAGAAGCAACCCATTCCTAGCTCTCTTGAACAAGTTATCCTCTACTAATCTGAACTGAGCGGCCAATCTTCTCAATATTGCACGATTAGACTGAGATGCCTCTTTTGGAAACTGACCACTTTTTAAGAACTATTCTATATCTAAATACTATGGATCTTCTGAAATTTTCCCCACTACCATAGCCTCTTTGCTAAAGAAAGGAGTTCGCGAGGATTGCATGATTAATGCTTTTATGGGTCTTTTATGAAGATTCTCCCACATGGAAGCTAGAGTTACTAAGGAGTCGGCCATTTGATTCTCTTCCCTAGGCAAGTGTTGAAATAGGCATTGTTAGTACTTTGCTGATTGAACCCATACTACTTCAAGGTAAGGACGAAGTGACTCTTCTTTGATTTCCCAATCTCCCACTACTTGGCAGATCATTAAAGCTGAATCACCTACCATTGTTATATCGGTTGCCCCTACTGTAAGGAGGGCTTCCAATCTAAATGGACATACTTCATATTCTAACCAATTGTTGGTGACTAAGAATTCTAGGTGCTCGGACATTGGGATTATCTCATTATTGGGAGTGACGATGATAACACCAAGACCGACGCTTCATCTATTGACTGAACCATCAAAATACATCATCCATGAAGGCTTTGCTTCTTCTAGTACTGCAAGCTACTTATCGGGAAATGTCAAATCTTCCATATAATCTGATTCTAAGGGATGACTTGGTAGAAATTTGGCCACTGCCCTTCTCTTAATCACCTTGCGGGTAATGTACTCTATATCAAACTCGGAGAGCAAGAGTAACCATCTCGATATCTTTCCTGCTAGAGTAGGTGACTTATATAAGTACTTTATAGGATCAATTTTCAAAACTACTTGGATCCTATATGATTGGAAGTAGTGTCTCAACTTCTTTGTGAGCCACACCATGGTGGCACATGTCTTCTCTATTATCATGTATCAACTTTCATACTCTTTACTGAGGTAGTAAATCATGTGCTCTTTCTTGTCTTCATCTTATTGTACCAATATTGCCGCTACTAACTTCTCTTTAATCACTAGATAGAGTATTAAGGGCTTACTGGGAGTCAGTAGTTGTAAGACTGGTAGATTAGTGAGGTAAGCCTTGATTCTATCGTCAACAATCTGATGCTGCTCGTTCCATTCCAACAATTGCTTCTTCTTGAGTAGTTTGGAAATGGGCTCACAAACTGTAGTAAGTTGAGAGATGAACCTACTAACATACTGTAATGACCCTAAGAATGATTAACTCCTTCTTAGTTTTCGGTATTAGAATGTAAAGGATGGCATTGATATTGTCAGGATTTATTTTAATGCCCTTTTGATTGACAATGTGACCCAATAGCTTGCCTATTGTGACTCCAAACACACACTTCTTCAGATTTAGCCTATAGTTGTACTTCTCAATCCAGTGAGAAATCTATCCAAGATAGTAGGGTGCTCCTCCCAAATCACTGATTTTACTAACATATCATCAACGTACAACTTGACTTCTTTGTGTATCATGTCATGTAGCAATGTAGTCACTACTTGATGGTAAGTGGAATCGGCATTCTTCAACCCAAATGGCATGACTTTGTAGCAGTAGACCCCCCATTTGGTGGTAAAAGCTGTCTTGACCTTATCGATGACATCCATCATGTTCTGATTGTAGCATGTAAACCCATCCATAAATGGGTGCATGGCTGCCTTGGCTACATTGTCAACTAGAACATTGATGTGAGGTAGTGGGAAATCATCCTTAGGTGAGGCCTTGTTAAGATCTCAGTATTCCACATAAACTCAGACCTTTCCATCTTTCTTTGCTACTGGAACGTATTGGCTACCCAAGTTGGATACTCAACCACGTTTAAGAACTTGGCCTCGATTAACTTTGAGACTTCGGCTTTCACTTGCTTGGCCCAATCGGGTCTTAAACGACAAAGCTTTTGCTTGACAGGCCTGAACTTAGGATTGGTCAGAATTTGATATTTGACTATCTCGCGATTGACTCCTAGTATATCCTTATAGGACCAAGTGAATGCTACCATGATGTGCTTTTACAGAATTTTTATCATTTCATTTTTCTCGATGGGAGACAAATCAATTAAATATATACCATTTTAGGGTTTTTAGTTGTATTCAAGCTAATTTTAATCATAGAAGCATCATGTAAGCTAAATATATTATGAATATGATCAAAGGAACGAAAGTTGTCATTAGGTGAGACATCACACAAGTAAGCAAAATTATTGTATTTCATTAATAAATTGGGATAATAGGCCTTATTGTTCACATATTAAAGACTAGGAATAGAAACTAGAACATTATCCTCATCTTTTATAGGAATTGTGGAGACGGCAAAAACTATAGGAGCATCTTTCAATAACATGTCAAAAAAGTCTTCATGGAGCTTCTTCTTCTGACCCTCGGTGAGCTTTTCTTCTTCCTTAACCAATTCTGTCACTAGCTTGGAAAAGGCTTCTCCCTACAGACCATTGGTGGCAACTAGCTAAGTACCTAACTGCTTTTTCATGAGTTTAATAAAAGAATCGGCAATGGAGGAAATGGCTTTATCCCTCTCATTGGGAATCAGCTCATGGACCAAAGGAGTCTTCTCTTCTTCTATCTCATTGATACAACATAGCTTTGAAAAATCAAAAACATCATTTAAGACAAAAAAAGTTAGGAATCATTTCTCCCCCAACTTCCACAGGTTCGGCCTCTCCTTGATAGGCTGGTTCCTCGGCCCTCTTGCAGAGACTAACCATGTGGACTGAATTCTAATGCATCTTTTTGGTGGCTTCCTTTGAAGTGAAGCCTCGCCCTTATTTGCTTTTCTAAGAGTTGATCTTAGGAAGAGATGGATCCCTTGAAGGTTACTTCCTAGACCCTTGCCGCACTTTCTAGCCATGTACTTGGCTACCATGGAGCATAACTCTTGACTTCCTGTTCTTTGGTCTTGATGACAACTGATACACGAAACTCAGTTAAGTTATTTCGCCCTTTTGGAATGGCTGTGACAATTGATTCCTCATTGATTTCTATGGTGATGGGCATCCCTTTGTGAACAAGCTTGATCTTTTGATGGAGAGTGGAAGGCACTGACCCTAGTGCAAGAATCCAAGGATGACCCAATAGCAAAGAGAATGTGATCGGAATGTCCAAGAAAGTGAATCTAACAGAAGTCGTGACTTCCCCTATAGTCACTTCCGCTTCGAATGTTCCTTTGATTGTCCTCTTGGAATCATTATAAGCCTTGATTATGGTACCAGACTTCTCAATATAACTTTAAAGAGGAAAAGATGCGGAAAGATCTGTAGAGGACATAGATTCAAGGTAGACCCATCATCTACCATTTTTCCCAGAACTATGAGATAGAAGATCTTCACTTTGATAAACAACGCCTTATTATGCTTCATTCCCTCTTAAGGCATATTAGCAGGAGTGAATGTAATAGGCACATAATTCTTCGGTGGAACCCCTCCACTAATCAGGGTACACATTTTATTGGGAGAGGTTATAGGGACATCATCCATCTCCATCAACTTTTTCATAAGAGCCTTTCTATGGCTTTAGATTCAATGATCAACTTCCAGATGATGCACTGGCTAGAGTTTACTTCAATTGCTTGATGACATGGTCTTCTTCTAACTCCTCTTCCACGGGTGGCAGAAGGTCTTGTGCATGTTTTGCCCCTTCAATTCGAACCCCTTTTCTAAACTCAGGTCCACAAACTCTTCCACTTTGAGTTATATTCATAACTTTCCCATTTTGTACGTAGGAGATCGATCCTCCTTTGGCCTCTACTGGAAAGAACATCTCTTCTTTGAACTCATCTTGGTGATCACTAAGCACTTCATCAATGTCTATGGGATCCATCAGATGGTCAAATAAATCTATCATAGCCCTACTTGGAGAGCTGTTCACTTATGAAAAAGGAGATCAAGAGCCTCTATGTTGATAAGCTCGAGGAGATGGGTTGACAAAGACTCTTCCATGACATTCATGAAGTCAGCCTCGGTTTGCAGTGCCCAAAATGATGGATTGGCTTGAACAAACTGACTAAGCACAATGTCGGGGCATAAGACCGGATTCAACCACCAAAATTAACTCTTCAACTACCACTTCGTTTCTCAATTGCTGGATAACATAAGCTTTGTCTAGGCTAAACTGCACCATATTTAAAGATTGAGTAAATTAGGGCAATGGATTACTCATGGTACCGGCTCTTGGTGCTAAGTCTTTAATCTTCTTATCCTTGATGAGGGTCTTGATTACGACTAGGAGAGTGTTAGTTATTAGTACGGTGACCAACAGCTACATGATAAGTGCAAAAATTGCAAGCATCTTCAGGTTTAGGGGGAACAAAAGGCACCAAGATGCTTAATAAGTTAAATTTCCTCAACTTGCTAAAGAGGAAAGACAGATTGTCCTTCCATAAAGAGATGTCAGGTCTATCTTCTTGAGCGGACTCAACAACAGCTACATCAGCTTCAACGAGAGTAGCAACTTGGGTTACTTTGGCCTTGGGGCAGTAGGAGCAGGCGTGGATGCTTTGGTGGGCTTACCATAACCAATGGAGAATGGTTGGTTAGTTATAGGAGGAGCCCTTTATTTCTTCACAGCGGCTTGTCTTTCGATCTTTTCGGCCTTCTTGTAAACATCGGTACAGTTCTTATACTCATCTAGGGCCATCTAATCTTGGTACCATGGTAATGCACCATCTATCATCTTCACAATCATCTCGGGCAAACTGGGCTTACTACCTAACAAGGCTTGAGTGGATATCCAATGCTCATAGCAAGATCAGAAAGTCTCTCCTTCTTTCTGTTTGACTTGCTCCAAGTTCTGAATGGTTTTTTTCATCTTGGAATTGAACTCATAATGCTCTTTGAAGGACTTGGAGCATGTCCCAATCTCAACGGACATCATCGGATTGAGTGGTAAACCACTCGGCTACTGATCCAATTAAGGTATAGGAGAACATCTTGGCTAGATGACTATTGGACAACCCCTTCATTCTTATCGCATTCTCATAATTCTCCGTATGAACTAAAGGCGGGCATGTTCCCTTGTAAGTAGGAAGGGAAGGAATGCTAAAACTCGGTGGTAATAGCTTAACTCTATTTACAACTGTGGTCTTGCCCATATGATCTCCTATAGAAAGCAACTGCTTAAGCACAATGCGAATTTTGACGGAAACACCACTAGTCTTAGTGCCACCATTCTGATCATCTTCTCAAGTTCTTTCTTGACTTCTTTCTCAAGCTCTTTGTCGGGATTTTTTCCCCAAACCCTTATCGATTTCGTCTTTCATAGCATCCTAATGACTGAGCCTGCTCCTTGATGGCACTCTTAAAATGATCTGAGTTAAGGAAGTTGATGAAAGCTACATTCATCTCTTGCACAAGGGACTCGGTACCTGAGGGAGGAGCCATTTTGGTGATCATGGGAGAAGTTGGGCTGAACATGGAATTGGATTGCTTGGATTGCTTGGAACATGACTCGAGTCCCAAACTCAAAATGGAACTTGCAATGATCTCACCCCCTTGATAAGAGAACTCAATAGTGCGGATTAGACGATTGTCACCTCTCTTCCAAGTTGAGGTAGATACATGGTCTGATTGGTCCATGCATGAGTTTAGGCATGGATTCAGGATGATGTGAGTAACAAGGTTTATCTTTTAGGTGTATGCATGCAAATAGGCTGCAAGCAAGGGGGTTAATGAGCATATACATGGCTTGACACAGATAAGACTAGTGTGTGTGGTGTGCTTTACAAAGAAAACTCATTAGTTTAGCAAAGTAAGAGTATCCCCCAATATTCCCATGATAGACAAGGGTAGGCTAGACGCATGGCATGACCTAGACCATAGGTTTGACAAAGACTAGACACCTAGATAGGTAGGTTTGACACGACTAAAACATGGTTTGAAGGGGTTATAGTAACGAGGTGTCCCTTATGCCTTGGCAAATGGGACAAACGGTTTCGGTTAGACATGACATATGCGAGATCAATGGGACATCATGACATAGGGTTATTTACTTGCTAAGGTTTGAGCTATCCTATGACATAGTCTGGTTGACATGACTCGGGTTAGGACATGATAAAAGACAATCTTGGGTGACAAGCAATAGGGTTGAACATGACTTCTGTGACTGAGGGGTTGGTTGAGATATCGACGTGACATCTCTAGGTTTATGGTGGTATGGACATTTGACCTATGGGTAAAGGTTGAGCGAGGCATTAGTGGGATACCTCTAAATGTAGACAACATCATGGCGTACCAAGGTGACTCTTCTAATGGGTAAATGATGATTGAGACATTGAATTGACATCTCTAGGGTTTGATGATAATAGGAGGAGAATGATAGTCGAGATATTGGTGTGACATCTCTAAAGGTGGGCGTCATACTAGCTAGAGACAAAATCGGTGGGATATTGTCTCGAAGGGTAACAACTCCTAAGGGTAACTATGGGATGTCTCAAGGGAATCTCGAGAGAGTAAATAAAAGGATTTGACATGAAGATAAGAATTATATTATATAGCAAGTAGCATGTAGCATGGCAAAAATAAATTGTTAATTAACACATAGGTGGCAAACAATTATACCTCCCATCTCCTTATTACTCCACATGGTAAAGGGTAAAGCTCCTAAATCTAGGCTTGGATCTAAACCTTGAGATCCATAGGAGACGACACGGTGCAACTTAATCTATTAAATGTGAGTTGGGCAAGTCCTAAGGGGAAGATTTTCTATTGTTTACTATATGTAAGCTTGTAGGTGTATCTCAGTCCCATAGAGTATTATGGAAATATGATATGGTTGTGAGTAGCACCCACTAGTTATCTCTAGGTCCCATGGAGAACGTTAGAAGACACTTTCGCGAGTAACCGGCTAATAATAGGGTAACCTTTCCTAAAATGCAAATACAGTCTAACTACTGCACATGAATAATCGTATTAAATAAAATAACATTGGACAAAGGCTAAGCACTTTCAATGTTCGTCGAATCTCTTTAAAACGTTTTTGAAAACTAGATTTTTGAAACAAAAAAGAAAATGTCCCAGCAGAGTCGCTACTGTGAGCAAGCAAGGCTTTCCGAGCCGGGTCGATTGGGTTGAGTTAGAGTAAAAGCTACTTGTAGGACATAAATCGAGACATTATGCTCTACTAGGTTTTTATTATTTTATGAAAACAATTTCAAAAAGATCCAAGAATCTAAATCCTTGGATTATAACTCAGAGTTGCCACCTGGATCAGCTCTTTCCATGAAATTATGGAATAACATCGTCTCCAAAAAATAAAACTAAACCATAATATAGATATTCGGGTCCGGACAAACCATTTATTCATTACTTAGCCGACTAAACACATGTTCCACTACCAACATCAATTTTTTCAATAACAATTATTACCTATGATTGATTTTTAAGAAACGGGTGAGAAACATGATTTATTTTAATAAACATACCGCCTCAATACGATCATGGCATAAAAATATTTATAGAATATGTCACAAATAATTCCGGGGACAGAATACCCTTTCGGACCTGCAAAGTAAAGCGTTAGGACAAAATACGGGATTTTGGGTATTCTTTCCCAGAGGGAATCATGGTACCGCTATAGGGATCACGGTTCCGTGAACTATCGATCATGATACCATGATCGAAAATAGATCACAATAGAATGTTTTTCAAGTTTCAGTAAAAATAAATGAGAAGTTATTAGAAAGCGTACATGAGTGCAAGCTTTCCAATCACCACAAAAGAGCTCTTACCCGCTCAAAATATAATGAAATGACAAAAATTGAATTTAAATAGATTTAGTCTTAGGTTATTACCTTGTGGAGTGAATCTCATGTTTTTCAGTCTAGGAGCAATCTTGAAGAAAAGAACATCGAAGAACCAGGAATGAGTTGAAAGGAACTCGTCAACGACTATAAATAACAAAAAGATAAATTGAGCAAGTCGATTCCTCTCATTGTTATGAACTAGAACAAATGAGAGTTGAGAATTCAGCAGAACTTCATTAATTCATAAAAGAATTTTAAGAGAGTATTCAAGGATATTCAAGTACGTTAAGTGTGTGTTTTCTGGTGTTTGAGGGCTCTATTTATAGAGTTCTTTCCACTAAAATTGAGTAAAAAATTGAATCTTGACTAAAGAGGAAATGCGATTTAGTTCTGAAAATAAATTTCCTGAAGAATTAATCACGGTACCCCAATCGGGATCACGATACTATTTTTGAATTGGTTTAAAACATGAAATTTTGATTTAAGGCCTTGAATCAAATCGGGAAGGAATCGATCACGATACCCCAATCATAGATCATGGTCCTATGATCTATCGATAACGGTACCCCAATCGATTGGGGTATAGAGACAAATTCACTTTTTTGGTCTTTAGAGGGATAAGATTTTCGTTCTTCGAGGCCCATTTCCGTAGATTAACTCATGAACCTAAAATGTAAGAATATTCAAGGTACAATATCAACCTTTCATCAACAACTATATGGCATCAAAATACCATGCTAACAATAAGCTACCTTGAAGGTATCTACACAGCCACTTAACAACAAACCAATGAGCCTTATTAGGGTTACTCATGTATCTACTGACTAAGCTAACAGCGAAAGGAATATCAGGTCTAGTACACACCATAAAATACATCAAAGAGCCAACAATATTTTGATAGGGAACCCTAGACATGAACTCAGTTTCCTCTTTATCTAAAATTGGAGGACTTTTAGACAATTTAAAAAGAACACCTATGGGAGTATTAACATGCTTATTGCTACATACCTCAACATTCTTTAAAACTTTTTCATTTTAATCCTTTTGAGTTAAAACTAAAGTACCCTAATTTCTATCTCTTATTATATCAATGCCTAAAATTCTCCTAGCAAGCCCTAAATCCTTTATGTCAAACTCAGAACTTAATTTTATCTCAAGTTTTTTAATCTCAGCAATACTTTTGCTGGAAATTAACATATCATCCACATAAAGGAACAAGTAGATATAATCTTTATCATTGAACTTGCAATAATACACACATGGATCAAACTTGCTTCTACAAAAGTTAACTCAAACACGAACTCATCAAATCTTAGGTACCATTACCTAGGAGACTGCTTTAAACCGTACAAGGACTTCTTAAGCAAACAAACAAGGTTTTCTTACCCTCCATAGAAAAACCTTTAGGTTGAGTCATGGATAACTCATACTCAAGATTACCATGTAAGAAAGCAGTTTTGAAATCAAGTTGTTCTAGTTCAAGGTCCAACAAAGCAGTAAGAGATAAAATTAGTCTAATTGACACTTGTTTGACTACGGGAGATAACATCTCTTCATAGTCAACACCCTTCACTTAGGGGAAACCCTTAACAACAACCCTGGCTTTGAATCTCTCTTTTTCAACACAAGGAATTGAGGGTTTCTTTTTAAAGATCCATTTACACCCTATAACCTATTAGATATGATGTATGCCCTTAAGGCAAATAGGGCGTTATATCTTAATTATATATTAGTATGAACATTTTATTTATTAATAAAGGTATTTATCTTTTGTTTATATCAATGAGTTCATATATATTATGATTGGTTAAAATATATTCATTGATATCTGTGTACAAAAGTCCTTGAAATATCATAGCATGGAGTGCAGATCATAGTGGGACTATGTTTAGTGAGATCTACTTCATGTACAATTATGATTATGTCTAAACTATCCCTAGTCATAGTTTCATATAGAAAGGATATTAATGAAGCGGATAGACTAGCATGTGGTCATACTTTCTCGGAATGAGTCTAAGAAGTTAATCTTCTAGACTGAAGGTGGTGCCTTGAGTTAACACGTGGATATATCTGGAAGATATATTAGAGACCACTACAATATAAATACTTGGTAAATATATTATAGTGTTAGTGTTTATCTTAATGTAGTAGCTTTGCGAATATCTTCATACTTGAGATACTAGTTGCCTTGTGTGCAACTGTCAGTATACTTTGGGTCATTCCTATTCATTAATTAATTTAGGATGCTATAACTGATTACGGGTATAATGATGACATCACATTGGTAAGTTAAGTAGTCGGATATAATCCATCGCTCCTAATATATTTAGGAGTTATACCTGGCCACTTGTTGAAGTGATGATTGCTATAAACCTTTGATCAAAGTATGTGTTTGATAGAAAGTAGTTTTTGTAAGATTATTTAATATAATTTGTGTGGCCCATGTGCATTATAGATCCCAATTTGATATTATATGTTGCTTCATGTGATGGTTGAAAAGCCTTACAAATATTAAATTAGTTTGAGTTTAAATTCCCTTCCCTCTATAAATAAATTGATATAAAAGTAAAGGATTGGACTTGAATTATAATGCATAAATGGATTAGCATTTAGAGTTATAACTGTCAATTTCTATTGTTAATTGACTATTAAGGTTTCTTTGTTAATTAACTATTATTTATATATGTGAAGTAAAAGAAATAGAAGGAATGACAGTAATAAAAGAGGTACAAAATAGAAACGAAAATGTGACTACAGGAAACACAAAAGCCATTTCCATTTATTATTGAATTTATTTTTTGTCCCTACTTCTTCAATAAAAGGAACCGGATGACCATAGATGCGTATACAATGAATTTGTTTTTCATTTTCCATGAAATTGATGTATGTGCTGAAATTCCGATTATTTCAATCCTTTGTTTCTCTTACAATCAAGATGTTAATTGCGAAAAATAGAGGAGAAAGAATGGTTCGATTTCTTCATTATGGTTCAATACATATTAAGGTACGCTTCTGCTAAATCACTCATATAGTTGTTTTTTATCAATCAATTCTAGACAAGTTAATCTTAGGGTTTTATCCCAATTAAATTTTATGGCTTATAGTTGATATAGATTTCATTACCGAAATCGTTATGGTTTATGAAATTGCTTACAGTTGGTGTCAGAGAGGTCTTGTCTTGAAATTGATTGATTATTACGGTTTATATAATTTTAGTGTTAATGAGAAAATTTGAGTTTTTCCCAAACTATATGGGTTTTCATGAAATTGAAGTTATATGTTATTGAAGCCTATAATTGTTTTGGGTATGTTTAACCATAAGATTAAAGTTACAGATTTTCTTATGAAATTAAAAATTATACACAAGTAAGGAAATCGCAAATTAGGGTGGATTATGATGGTTAATCATATGTATATTTAACATAATTGTGGTTTTGATTCAAATAAAAAATAATGAAAGAAAATTATTTCATTTCGATATTATGGCGGTTTATATACATTCGATGTAAAGATATACCCTAGTTTGTATTATATGATTTGTTGAGTATAAATTAAAAAGTTATGTAATTATAGAAATTTACTAGATTGCAAATGATGAATTAAGAAAAGAAAAACTTAAAATGAACGACTATTTTGTTTCTCATTTGCTCTAATTTATCTTTATTAATTCAAAAGGAAGTAAAGAAATGTGATTAAATAATCACAATAATGATTTTTTCTTTTATTAAATAATGGTTTAAATTTTTTTGTCCATAAATTCAATGGTAAATAAAGAAAAATTAATTTGTTTATCCTGTCCATTAAATTGTTTTTATTTTGTTCTAACTGGTTGTATTCCTCTACAATAACGATGATCGTTGTAATATGTGAAAGGAATGAATTGGGGAATTGGACAAATTGATTGGACATTAAAGAAGTTATTTATTTTAAATGACTAACTAATTGTAATAGTTAATTTTCATTAGTTGTAATTGACAATAACGGTATTGTCAATAAATAATCGTTACACATATAATATCATATATATAAATTAATGAAAGGAAATTAACGATTAGAGTATAATGAATAAATTTAATTGAAAACAAAGAAATATAAAAGGGGTTTTGGTAGTTTCCTATTTGATTAACTAGCAATAATTGTGTTTTGCTAATTAATTATTATAAATTAAATAACAAAAATCTAAATTAAAGATATATGTAGATTAAAGTGAATAATAGCCAAATAAAGGATAAGTGATTTATCCTACGAATGGTAGTAAAAGAATTACGAAAACACCATAAAAGATTTTCTTTTATTAATTAATGGAATGAAATAATTATTTATTTTTAATAACTAAGTAAATGTAATTGTTAATTTCTATTAGTTATAACTGACATTAACAGTTTTGTTAATTAATAATTGTTATACATACACATGTTATATATAAATGAAAGAAAAGAAATTAACAGATAGATCGAATCATTATTTTTTAACTAATGTTATTGTTTATTTTATTCAATGAAATGAAATAATAACAAAGGAAAGGAACATGTGATATAATGCCCAATGAGAGTTGTTATGTCGTATTTGGTATTGTGTTACCAATGAAAGATAAAAAAAAAATGAGATTAATTATGGAGGTTAATTAATCGTTAAGGAATTTAATTAATGTTGGTTATTGAAAATTAAATAACCTAATTGGTTTTCCTTAAATGATTATATTAATGTAAATATGAGTGTTTTCTATTTTTTTTTAATGTTATGTTTCCTTTAATTCAATAAACTAATTAAGTAAAGACAAGGAAATTTAAAGAAAAGAATAGAAACATATAATATACCTATTCAATGAAAGTGCTTTGAATAGATGAAAATGTCATGAAGTATTTATTTGTATTATTTACAAATATTATATTATTCTTACTGTGTTGTAGAAGACAATAAAAGAATTTTCAATTGTTAATATTTTGTTTAATTTAAGACATATTAGAAAGGAATGGACATGTGTATGAAAATAAATTACATGATGTAATTATATATACTTACATGATTTAAAGGTTAAGAATCAAAGACTAATCATTAAGTTTATTATTCATGTTAAGTGTCGATTGAGGTTAAAAGGTAATGAACAAATTTGAGATTTTGATTTATCTCATAAAAGTTTAAGTTGCATAAATTCAATGTTTACTGTATAGAAATGCATTTTAGACACCAAATTGACATTGCTTTATTTATTTAAATATTTATTTATGCATATAAATGGTCATATATGGAAGGTAGGTTAATCACCAAAGTGGTCTTTCTTTATTTGATTAAACATTTTATAAGGGTTGTATATATTTAAACATTTATTGAATAGAGAACATGTTAGTCACCAAAATTGCCTTATTCAGTGTAAATAAATTTTTAAATATGGTTGGTTCATTTGTCTTAGTGGGAGGGATGCTTAATGACTTCAAAGGTTTACACTAGACAATTGAGATCATTAATCACAACGCTAGGAGATAACCCAAAGATAGATCATTGCTTATGGTTGATGACATTATATGATTTTATTGTTGTATGTATGGTTAACATGTATATGCTGCCCATAGGTGTTTTGCGTGTTAGTCGTAACGTAATGAATAAAATCAATTATTTGATTAAAGTATTTATAGCATCAATGATAGTTAAAGTTATGTGTTTAATTTTCTGCCAAAATGTGATGTTAAACACATAAAATGAAAGTCAAAAAATTAAAGAAATTAATGCATGTATATTAAGGAGGTCAATATATGGACTGAAATGAAATTCATACCAATGGTATCTTAGGTTTAACAATAACATTGTGTGTTACTATCATAGATATACATGAAGGTCAGTGGGAGTTTGTCCTTTATTTTGACGACATACTTGTGATAGAAAAAAACTTTACTCTCCAATGAAGCAATTTGAGTAGTATTATGGAAAAGTGGGAGCAAGTTGTCATTGCTACTTCTATTACGAATGTTGAAATTGTGGAGTGCTTTGAGACCATGATTCTATGATTGTTGTTGTGGAGCTTAATCTCAAGTACAAGAATAGTCGATATCATAGCAAACTATTAAGATTGTATTGTAATAATTCCACAATGGTCTTCTTTTGACAGATTGAAACGTATGATAAGGGTCTGAAGCACATTAATGTAAAGTACTTGAGATAAGAGAAAGTGCAAAAATGCAAAGTGTCTATTGCGCATATAAAAATAGATTGTAGAGAATCAGTAATGAAAGGTTATTGCCATAAAAGATTATTGGTAAAGCACAGAATATGAACATTGTAAAAATTTGTTCTTGTTAGCATAATGAATTGTATATACAATAAAAATTGTAGCTCAAAATGATCGTAACAACACTTTGGGAATTCAGTAAAAGTTGTTTTTGCCTAATTTTAATTGTTATACACATTACATATGCGTATTAAAGTTATTTGGGTGTGATAACATTAAAGTTTTATATTTTAGTAACAATGAAATAATTGTTATCCTAGAGTGAACAATAATGTAATGTTTATTACAAAATAATATATTGAGAGTTAAAATAATTTGTGATACATGGAAGGGAACAGGACGACATAAATGACATGTAACCGCCATGACTCGATTATTTTAATTCTTGTAAAGGTTATAAAAGTGTATTAAGTTTTGCAAATTAAAGATGACTCGTATATATATATTTGTTTCCACATGGGTCAGGTGGGAGATTGTAAGATTATTTAATATAATCTGTGTGGTCCATGTGCATTACATATCCCGATTTGATATTATATGCGGCTTCGTGTGATGGTTGCAAAGACTTACGGACATTAAATCGATTTGGATTTAAATTCTATTCCCTCTATGAATAAATTGACATAAAAGTAAAGGATTGGACTTAAATTATAATCCATAGATGGATTAGCATTTACAGTTACAACTGTCAATTTCTATTGTTAACTGAATACTACGGTTCCTTTGTTAATTAACTATTATTTATATATGTGAAGTAAAAGAAATAGAAGGAATGACATTGATAGAAGAGGGAAAAAATAGAGACGAAAATGTGACTAAAGGAAATACAAAAGCTGTTTCCATTTATTATTGAATTTATGTTTTGTCCCTACTTCTTCAATAAAAGGAATCTGATGACCATAGATGCATATACAGTGAATTTTTTTTTCATTTTTCATGAAATTGATGTATATGTTGCAATTTCGATTATTTCAATCCTTTGTTTGTCTTATCATTAAGAGGTCAATTGTTAAAAATAGAGGAGAAAGAATGGTTCGATTTCTTCGTTATGGTTCAATACACATTAAGGTACGCTTCCGCTAAATCACTCATATAATTGTTGTTTATCAATCAATTCTAGACAAATTGATCTTGAGGTTTTATCCCAACTAAATTTTATGGTTTATAGTTGATATAGATTTCATTACCGAAATCGTTACGGTTTATGAAATTGCTTACAGTTTCTAGTCCAACACATCATGGTAAAAGCAATATACTTCGGTAACAAGTAAACATATGGGATACCTTGGAGCAACCTCATTATTAGTGGGTTAATACTTTAATGGAATCCAATAAACTAGATGGTTTATATATTAAAGAATGGAATGAGTTCATATCTTTGGATAACTATTGCATTAACCAGGATTAAGTCATAAGCACAAATGACGTTCCGAGTAATGGAAGATGGTAGACCCTTGCTAGAGGCGTACTACATTTGTTTAAGGTCATCGAGTTCTAATCACATTCTAGAACTTTAGGCCAATAAGTTCTTATTGAAGACGGGTTGGTTAAGCCTTAACAGCTCAATACTCCGGGATCCTATTAGGTCACACACATAGGACTTGCATCAGACTGAGTAAAGAGCTAATAGACTTAGTCTATTAATAGAATATATTAAATAATGGAGAGACCATTATTTGGTTAGACCAGAATTTTACTTTGACCGGCAACTAATGTATTGGGGTTATAAAGAAAATCATACTAAAAAGGAGGGAACTGCAAAATGTCGGACTGCTAGGGTAGGACCCTGAGGGATTGGGCCACGCATGCATCGGATGCATGTATGGACTGTCACGTAACACATGAGTGCCATTAGGCACTCATGGACCACGAGCCACATGAGCGCTACTCAAGCAGCGTACGCAAAGGCCTGCGCGTGGCAGGCCTTGCAAGCGCTGCAGTGGACAACGCTTGTTCCGCCTAAAAGGCCACCCATGATCTGGGCTCACAAGAAGTCTCTTGAGGCCCATCCTACAGGATAAGCCTTCCTTGTGCGATAAGGACCCGGCTTATGGAGCAAGCCAAGTCAGCTTGAGTAGCACGTAGATCCACTAGCATCCGTGTGTTTGCTTAAGGGCAGGATGGGAAATTTAATTCAGGGAGCCCTAGCTCCCCCTATAAATAGCATGCTCCTCCTCTCTATTTCAGTGCACCCATTCTTCCTTTGAGCTCCGACTTGAGATTCTAACGCGTTTTCTCAAGTCAACTTAGAAGAACTATTTTGAGGAGCCTTGAATTTATTCGGGCATCTCTTAGTTAATATTTTTGGGTGGGTTTTTGAGTGCTCTAACAGCTACTCAAAACTCTGTGGTTCTTCCTCATTGGGAGGTTTCGGTTGGTGGGGTTCATGTGGATACTCATAGAGGCTATCCTACACTTGGAGGCTTGGGCAAGAAAGTTCTGCTAAAGCACGCTTCAACTGGTAAGTTTCTCTTTTAATTATCAGATCTTTTTTAAGCATTTTTAGACTTAATAATCGTGCTTAGATTATTTTATGCATGCTTAGTTTTTATGGTAGGATAAAACTTCGAGTTATGGTGAGCTTAGTATAAAATATTTATGCTAGGATACAACTTAGAGTTATTGTATGCTTAGTATAAAATATTTATGCTTGGATATAACTTAGAGTTATGGTAAGTTTAGTATAATAGACCTATGCATGATAACCTAGGTAGAGAATTAATTTAGTTAAGGCTTTAATTAATTATATGCAACTAGTAGGAGTTCCTAGGGACAAGGGACAATATTTTGAAATTTCGTCATGCCTATTATGCATGTTCAAAGTGACTGTGAGTTCCAAACATAACCTTCTTACCAATAGGTTTAGGGACAAGAACCCAAGTGTAATTCTTAGCAAGAGAATCCATGTCTTCATTCATGGCAGTTTGCCATTTCTCCCAATACTCAATCTAGCTTTAGAGTAGGACTAAGGCTCAACATTATCAAGACAAATAGCAGCAAGAAGAACATGTTTAACAAAAGCAAAATAATTACAATCATACATAATAAAGTCATTGAACTTAGTTGGCAGCGTAGTATCTCTTCTAGGTCTATTAGAAACTATGTTATGATTAGGAAATTCATTATTGTTAACAACTAGTTCTTCAAACATTATTATCGTCAGGATTTTCATCCTGGGCAGTCTCATCAACATTATGATCAACAAAATTATCATCTTTTAGCTTTTCAAGATCCACCTCAAACAAAGTATCACTATGTTGATGAACCTGATTATCACTTTTAGTTATCTTAGGAAATTCATTCTCATTAAAGGTTACATCTCTACAGACAAACATTTATAACCTTTAACACCTTTGGGATAGCCAATGAAAACACATTTCTTAGCCCTAGGGTCCAATTTAGACTCTCTATTTTGCCTATAAGTAGCACACCCAAAAATCCTAAGGTGACTATAACTGCAAGGTTTACCATGCCATATTTCATTTGGACTCTTAAAATAATAGATGAGATAGGAGATCTATTAATCAGAAAACAAGTAGTAGCAACTGGTTCTAACCAAAAACAATGATTTAAACCAGATTCAAACATGATGCATCTAACTTTATTTAATATGGTTCTGTTATGTCTCTCAACAATGCCATTTTGCTGGGAAGTATATATGCGAGTTCTATGTCTAGTGATACCATGTTCAACACAGAAATCATTGAAAGCAGTACTAACAAACTTAAGGCCATTATCAGTTCTTAAAGTTTTAATTTTAAAGTTCTTTTAATTTTCAACAAGGGTTTTCCATTCAACAAATTTATCAAAAACTTCAAATTTATACTTTAAGAAATATATCCAGACCTTTCTAGTATAATCATCAATGAATGTAACAAGTATTGACACTGAGACATTAATTTAGGCACATAACTAGATCCCTACAAATCACTATGCATATAATTCAAACAATTCTTAGAATTACCTTGAGCAGAGTTGAAGCTTTGCTTATGGGACTTCCCTATAATACAAACTTCACAAGAATCCAAAGAAATAGACTTAGGTAAATTCAAATTTTTATGACTTTTCAACTTAACTAGACCTTTAAGACTAATGTGACCAAGCCTTCTATACCATATTTTAGGTGTATCATTATTAGAAGCTATACTGACATTACCAGTATACACAGAACCTAGAAAATAATACAGTCCATTAGGCATCACACCACTAAAGAGACATATGTCTTCTTTAAAGACCTGTAAAGCTCTACCTTGAGCTTTATAGGTACAACCCTTGCTGTCAAGATGGCTAAGAGATATTAAGTTCCTTTTTAAGTTTGGAATATGCCTAACATCATTTAGAGTAATTTTCTTACCATTATCACAAACTAATTGTACTTTTCCTATTCCCAAAATATCACAGTGAGAGTCACTCCCCATAAGGACTTTGCCTCCACTATATTGCTCATATTCAATGAAACATTCCCTCTTGGGAGTCATATGAAAGGTACAACAAGAATCTAGGATCCATGAATCTAGATCCCTAAAGCTACTAATGGTAAGTGCTTCAATATCACTACTTAAGTAGTGTTATTGACAACACCTGAATTGTTATGATTATTCTGGTTAATCTAATTATTTAGCCTTTGGTTACAAAATCTACTATTGTGACCCTTTTTATGACAATAAAAGCAAGTTAAATCTTTATAACTTTTGGCTTTACTGGACTCTACTTGGTTACCTTTATCAGAACTGGTCTTATATATAATCATTGTTATGTTGTTTATTATCCTTTTTAGACTTCTTACCCTAACATTTACCTTTGATAGTTAGAGCCTCTTGACTTTGGCCTGTAGTTTTAGGTTCACCTTTAGCTTCTAATTCCCTTAATCTTAAAGCATTTAGGATATCTTCTGCTTCTAAAGTCTCCCTACCATATTTCAAAGCATTTTTAACTTCTTTGAACCTTTAGGTATAGACTTTAAAAGCAAAACAATTTGATTTTCTTTAGAAAACTTTTCATCAGCACCCTCAAGATTAATAATAAGTTTTTGAAATTCATTAGATTATCATCAATGCATTTAGAGGGATTCATCCCAAAACTAAACTATTTTTTCTTTCAAGTAAGAGACTCTAGCCATGTCTTTGGTCACGAACAAGGACTCAAGCTTCAACTAAAGCTTGGGTGCATCATCATAGTTCCTAACCCTTTTAAGAACTGTGTTAGAGAGATTCAGGATCATGGTGGAATAGGCCAATTCCATCATGTCCTGTTTCTCAGTAGGGGTAAGGTCACCAGGCAAGGAATCAATGCCTTAAAGTGCCCTGTGAAACTTCTGCTATACTAACACAACTTTCATCTTACTCTTCCATAGAGTAAAATCACCATTTCCATTAAAATTTTCAATACTTACAATAGTTATTGACATTTTAAATACAACAAACAAGACACCAGTCACAAAGAAAGAGTTATTAGCAAGAATTCTTAAAGAAACACCTACTTTAAGAAAGAGTCTATTGAGAATAATCTTAGAGAATAGGTAGAAAAGAAGAACTAGGCTTATGAAGAGTAAAAGCTTAATACCTACAAAGGAAGAATTGCTAAGCCCTAAAGAGGAGCTACTATTAGCAATCTTAAAACACATCAGATCAAAGAACTCAAATAGATTAGCAAAACAAGTAAATACAATTTTACTTAACAGTTTCTTTAAATCGTGCAAATCAGTTCCTTCTTTAGTCCTAGAGATAAAACTAGCAGGCAAAAGATCAATTATATTCATATAATGTTAAAGAAACAATCAATTTTAAGCCTAGCATGCAGTAAATCTCAAAACTAATCTCAACCAAGACCAAACAAGCAAATTTCAAGATTCAAAGAGGAATACTTATAGTGTTGGCCCTTCTTTAATAGTGACTAACATATACAAAGAAAAGTATAAAGAAGAAAGGAGAAAGGAATGCTTACAGAGTTGATCTTCGTTTAACAATGATTATTTATTACCTGAGAGGCTTTACATAGCGGAATCAAAGCACTAAGGCTGGTTTCCATAAGGTTTGGTCACTAAGAACATACGCACAGAAAGATACAAACCAATTAGAACTCAATTATAATCAATCTTAAGGCTCTAAACTAGTAAAAAAATATGACTGATTGGGTTTATAATTTCAAAGAAAACTTTGACTCAAAGAAATCAATATTTTGCAAATACTTTCAGAGAATCAAACGAACTTGGAAAAAATTTTCCACATAAATTTTAGGTTTCACATAAATCACAAATAGAAGAAATCTTTCAAATAGTCAAAAGATCAACTGCACACATCTAAACCTTTATTTCAAGATTTACAACAACAAAACATGCAAAAATAGATCAGATCTTTTCATAAACTAAAATCGCAAACGATTTTAAGCACAAGCAAGCATAGAAAACTCTGAATCTTCCCAGAAACCTTACATGCAATAAAGCTAGTGCAGATTAAACCTTGCTCTAATACAACATGTAGCGATTAGAGACTTAAAATCAATCATTCAACAAGAAAATAATTGCGGAAGCAAAAGGAACGCAAAGGATTTTTGCATAGTTCCCCTCATATCCAAATTATGAGATATATTAGGGTACATCTATGGATATGAAATGAGAATGCTTTATTGTGCTGCAAATTGGCACAAGGTACAAAGATTATGAAACCCTAAAATGAAGAACAAACTATAAACCCAGAAAACTCAGTCATACCCTAGAATAGAATCAACATAGACTTAAATAGGGAAAGAAATAACCGTTGGAACAAACCGCCTTTAAAGATCACTGTTAATTCAACATGAAAGCATCAAATGCATAAGAAACATCCATCAAATGCGCGAGAAAAGAAAATCTCCAGAGAGAGCAAAGAAAGCAAACATGTGCGGTTTGAAGGTATGAAAACCCTAAATCCGCAATCCGGCCTTAAATACCCATCTCCCAAAAATAACCCTCAAGACACAAAACTCTACATTTAATATTACATAAAATACACTGGGTATAAATTCTAAAAACATGGCTTATAAAACTGGTCTTGATACAAGGAAAATGGACACACACCAAGCCTAACACTATGTACCGAGCTTTTTCCAATTTCCCAAACCTGAGTCATTCATCGAGCCATGCATAATTTGTTTTTCTATTACAAATTAAAATTATATTTATGAATTTTTATACACATATTACATGAAAAATGAGTCATATGTAACAAAACTAGTAAGTACTAATTTGTCATTTGGGATATGTATGACATTTTCACTTTACTCTCTTATTCAATTCCTAGGATAAATTTTTTTGAATGGCCTAAATGTTGCTTTCATTTGGCTTACTAGAAGTAGGACATTTAGAATTTAAAATTTTCAATTTGTTATATGTTAAAGAAATTTGAAATGAAAATATTAGTTAGAAATCAAAATGTTGAATATACAACTTTGTTGACTAATGAAGACACTTGGACAAAACCATTTAATATGGTTTTCTCCCTCCCAATTAATGAGTTGCAATTGTGGTGTTATATTCACACCAATAAGTATGGCTATATAACCCCTTTATTTCTTCAATTGCAGATCATATGAAAGTTTACAAGCAATTGTTAGTTTTGCTTTTGCGAGAGATTGAGAGAGTGAAGATCAATAGACTGTGTAATTAGTCTATTGTGTGAATTTTCTCTGGATGTATTGGGGTCACTGAGAGAGTGTAAACACTTGAGAGGTCTTATAAATCTCCATTTATTTTTTGTGAAAATTTCTTTGATCGTTAGTCGTGGATGTAGGCAGTTTGGCCAAACCACATTAAATCCTTGTGTCCAATTGTTGTTATTTACTTGCATAATTTTGTTCTCCATTTTCCAAACAAAATATTCCGAGGGAGTAACTGCAGTTGAGCAGTAAATAATTACGCATTATTCCTAACAAATTGGTATCAGAGCAGGTGTTATTATTGATATATTTTTTATCAGTATATTCTTACGACACAATTTTTTGCTCTTTCGTTAATGGGGAAGTTTGGAATATTTAATTGAATATCGATATGGTGGGCAGACAATCAGCAATGCGATATGAAGTGGAGAAGTTCGATGGCAAGAATGATTTTAATTTATGGCGAATTAAAATGAAGACGGTATTTGTTCAACAAGGAGTGTCAAAAGCACTTGAAGGTGAAGAAGCTACGTTAGAAAAATACGATAAAAGTGAAATTGAAGATATTTCTAAGAAAGCATAAAGTTCAATTTTGTTGTGTCTTTCTGACAATGTTCTAAGAGAAGTTTCTAGAGAAAGTACCGATGCGGCTTTATCGAAGAAGTTGGAGTCACTCTATATGACCAAGTCATTCACCAATCGCTTGTACTTGAAACAATGGTTATATTCTCTCCTTGTGCAAGAAGGATCGTCGTTGAAAGATTATCTGGATGAATTTAATAAGATAATTTTGGATCTGGAGAATATTGATGTCAAAATTGAAGAAGATGACTAGGCGATGATGTTGTTGTGTAAGTTGCCATCATCATAATTTCATTGACACCATAATTTTCAGTCGAGACACTCACAATGGAAGGTGTCAAGTCAGATTTGAACTTGAAAGAGCTAAAGAAGAAAATTGATGGTGATGAATATGATTATCTAGCAAGGTTCATGATCACGAGAGGTAGATCCGGCGAAAAGGGATATGGAAGGAAACGAAAATCCAAATCTAAGAAGGTCAGATCCTATGAATGTAATGAAATTGGGCACATAAGAAAATATTTTCCAAAGAAGAAAGATAAAAGGGACAGTGACTCTGATGATTATAGTGACAAGTCAAATGTTGTCACTGAAAAGATAAATTCCACAGATGTTGTTGATGTGCTAGCAGTGTCAGAAGAACACATTGGAGATGCATGGATTATTGATTCGGCTTATACTTTTCATATGTCTCCTAATAAACACTGGTTTTCTACTTATCAAGAAGTTGATGGTGGAAAAGTGTTACTTAGGAACGACAAAGAACTCTCGGTAGTTGGTGTAGGTAAAGTCAGAATCAATATGTATAATGGCATTACTAGAACACTTGAAGTTCGGCATGTTCTGGAATTGAAGAAAAATCTTATTTCGCTTAGTTGTTTTGAATCCTCGAGGTTATTGATTTTTTGCTCGAGGTGGAGTCTTGAAAGTCCGTTAAGGTGCCGCAGTTGTTATTAAAGGAAGAAACATTCAAGGCCTCTATAAATTGACCAAAAGCACTGTGATGCGAAGTGCTAGTGCAACATGTGGAGGATATCTGGTCAGTCCAATTGGAGGTTTGGTTAAACCTAGAGTGATGCAAAAGGTGGAGAATATAGGTGCATCGAAAAAGCAACCATTGAAGATATTAACAAATAAAGGGAGAATAGCCTATATGGTGGGGAAGTTATGAGCTCTTTCTACGGTCAAGTTTGAGTATGAGAACTTGATAAATATTTGGAGTATTCAAAATACCGGGAAAACCGACCGAATGAATTTTAAATTAAGGTGGAAATTTGTTAAAGTAGTTTGAAATGAAAATATTTGTTAGACATTAGAAAGTTGAATATACAACTTTGTTGACTAACCAAGACACTTGGACAAAACTATTTAATATGGTTGTCTCCCTCCCACTTAATGAGTTATAATCGTGGGGATATATTCACACCAATAAGTATGACTATATAAGTCATGTATTTGTTCAATTGCAGATCATCCGAAAGTTTACAAGCAATTATTAATTCTGTTTGTGTGAGAGACTGAAAGAGTTTAAGATCATAAGACTGTAAATTTAGTCTATTGTGTGAATTTTTTTGGGTGTATTTGGGTCATTGGGAGAGTGTAAATACTTGAGTGGTTTTGTAAATCTCTAATTATTTTTAGCGAAAATTTCTTTTATCGTCAGTCGTGGAGGTAGACAGTTTGACCGAACCACGTTAAATCCATGTGTCCAATTGTTGTTATTTTCTTGCATAGTTTTGTTCTCCATTTGCCAAATAAATTATTCCGATAGAGTAACTGTAGTCGAGGGTAAATAATTGCGTGTTATTCCTGAAAGTTATATGGGCTCTCGATTAGATAATTATATACGGCTCATTCTGTTGATGAATATTTTATTTTGATGAATAGTATTTTGCATCCTTTAGAACATATTTTTTTCAATTGATAAATAGTTGTACTGAACTGAACTGAATGATAATGAAACTGAAAATACTGAAACTGAACAATACTAAAATTGAAACTGAATTATAATTAATAATAAAAATAGTATTATAAAATATTAAATTTATTAATAAAATAATTAATAACATTTTAAATAATACTATACATTATAATAAAATTTATTAATTATTACGTATAATAATAATAATAATTAAGTATACCATTATAAATTATTTTCATATATTTTATTTTATTTCAATTATTGTTACAAATATTATCGTATTATTTTAATTGTTATCAATATTTATAAAATATTATTACTTTTATTTATTTATTTATTTGTCCTATAAAATTATTCATTGCAAAAAAAATAATTAATAATTTTAAAAATATTATTATGAATTACTTTTTCTTTATATTTGATTTGTGATTATTAATATTATTTAATAATATTGATATAATGTATAAATAAAAATGAATTAAAATTGAAATGATATTATCATTAATATTCATTGCTTTTTATTTTTTATAAATAATAACATAAAATAATAATCTGAAACTTAATATTGAATGATGAATATTGATTGTTGAATGCTGAATACTGAAACTGAACTAAACTGAATGGTACTGAACTAAAACGAATGATACTTAACTGAACTGAATAGAAAATAAGTTGAAAATAACAGGGCCTAAATAGCTTGTGGCAAAGGCTTGGTCTAGTGGTTGATCCTTAAAGCTGTGATCCTATAGGTCGCAGGTTCAAGTCCATACTTAAACGGGGTGGGATACGATTTCCCTTAATTATTATTGTTAGTTCATATGAGACAGATTTTTTTTAAAAAAAAGAACCAGGCCTAAATAACTCACTTAGTGTTACAAATAAAATACAAAGCTTTATGGACCAATTAATAGAATATTGCATATAAAGAAAGAAATCATAGGTATTCAGGAAGGATAATAAAATTGAATAATAATAAATACCAGATAGTAAAAATAAATCTTAAACTTAATAGGAAAGTAATAATTCAATAAGTAAATGGAAGTATATTGTCAGCTATATATCAATTATAAACTTATACAATATCTAATAAAATAAGACAAAAGAGAAAGAAAATAAATAGAATATCCTAAAAAATAAATATAGGATTCTATAGTTCTAAAATGAAATAATATTAAATGGATAGAAAAATTTCCAACCCACCTAAGATGTGATTCGAACTTAAAATCTCTAAAATTAACTACTAAGTCAATATCTCGGTCACAACAATTAATCAATAATTAGCCTTCAACTAATTTGAAAAAACAATACCGCTATAATACATCACTCCTTAAATTTGTCTCATTTCGTCTACTCTGAACTTTTATAAGATTCAAGTAGCTACTTTAACTTTCAAAAAGTACAGTAATTTGTCCTTTAAATGTCACATGTCAATTCCTGATGGATTTGATTTTTCAAAAATATCAATTTTTTCTCTTCAACAAAACGTTGACATATAACATTCATGAAGCAAACTAGTATACTTTTTAAAAGTTTCGAAAGCTATAAGGACCATTTCAAAGTTCACACGCCAATAAACAAAATGAAATGAGTTCATGGAGCTGATGCATGGGACGAAACATTAATAATATTTAGTTCCTTAGATTCATGTATCAGATTATAGCGCGTGCTTTGTAATTATACTTCAATATTAATGTATACGTGTATAAGTTTGGTATCACCCCCCTATACAGTATCTACCTCATATTAAACCTTAATCATGAAACCTTGGTTTATAATATCTCTTCTCCTTTTGTCCTTCCTCCTTTGCAATGCTAGAGGTGTGTATAGATATGTTATAGTTTATATATGCTATTTCTCTTTACTATTTTGCCTCAAAATCGTTGGTTGTGACAACAAATAAATGTTATGACAATTTGACGTGTATTTTTATAAATATAATTTGCTATTGAAATAGCTCGCGTTAGAAACATATTTGTCAAGAATCTTTTAAGCTCATTTTCCATTCCATTTATTAGCGCTGAATTGGTAAAATTTAACGTATTTATGGGTTATAAGGTGGTAAAAAGGTTCTTTCAACCTATTTTAATGGAAAACTTTGCAATCAGATTATATATTTGTAACATCTATTACATTTAAGCAATCAACTTATTCAACATATTTTTGCATAAATATATGAATTAATTGAATCTTAAATGATGCTTGGTGTAATGATTTCATACAGGAATGAATAGAAAGCTTACTACAAGTATTTCTTCTGCTTCTTCAGTTAGCACCACCTCATCCAAGGTGATTGATAACGATGATCAATATTTGGATGGTTCGGGTTCGGGTTCGGGTTTAGGTTTGGATTATACTCAACCACGCGTTCACCCTCCGAAACATTGGTAGGAAAGATAATAAGCGAGACAGCATATGAGAAGAGAAGAGAATAATAATGAACCACATTATAGAAATTTAATTTCTCGAGTCCAATTACTATTAGATAAGATCCAATTAAGTGGTTTTGTATCTTCTTGATATATATGCTAGTATGATAAGAATAAATTTCATTTTATATTTTTTTATATCTTCATTCACATTTTGATAAAATATCATTTTTGTACTCCTTTTGCTTTCCTTTGTATGCTTGAAAATATCGTACCTGAATCCGATATTTCAGAATTGATCTATGATAAACTACCTTGCACTATCTTGAATCTATGAACTAATTCCTATAAAACAATACACGCACTTGGGGGCGATCGGTGGTTACCCCGTGGGGGACCCTCCGATGCTTAAGTCAGTAAAGGGTTATGAGGAATATTATGAGAGTATTTGTGAGAAAGTGAATGTACCTGTTTGAACAGACCTAAGGGCCTATTTATAGGCATTAGAGATATCCCAATTAGATTGGGAGTAGGAGTCTTAGTTGTGATAAAATTAGGACTCCACTGATGTATATCCGATTCTTGAATCCCAAGTAGATAGGGATATGGACAAGGAGAGAATATAGGGACCAGGGTCAGACCTGGATTCTCCTTCCTTGTAGGACACAGAGGTGCCTTTGAGCCGGTCGTGGACCACCTCGAGATTATGATCGTTCAAGGTGCCAACGCGTTATACGCGGTTATAGGGTTTGTATGCTTTCCGGCTGGATTGCGATATCAGCCGGTGTCATGGGTCAGGTTCTATTACAAAATATGGAGAAAATGAAAGGAAAAAAATTGATATATTTTCATTGATGGCAAACACACTATTTATAGATTTTACATGATAGGACTATTCAATTCAAATTCAAAATTAAACAAATCCTATCATATTTGATATGAAATCCTAACATAAAAATCCTAATTTATTTCCTATTATCTCTTATCAACAATTTCAAAGTCAAATATCTAACACTCTTCCTTGACTTTGAAGTTGTAAATTTTATTTTAAAATATAAATATGATTATAATCATGATATGATCATGGTTATAGTCATAGGGATGGTCATGGCATTGCTCATTGGTTGTTAGCATTGGTCATTGGTCGTTGGTAGTTGGTCATTGGTCATTGGTTGTTGGTCATTGGTCGTTGGTCGTTGAGTGGAGTCAAAACAACTACTCCTCCTGTTGGATATTTACTGCAACAATGAACTTCTGCAGCTTCATTTCTTTGTGGCTTTTCATCTTTAAAATAATGAATTTATTAGCTAAAGGAGGAACTTCATAGTCTTCTTCAATAGCTTCCATGGTATTTGGCTTTGTGCTTATAAGGATTTGGTTATGGCTTGAAGGTTTTTGTATATGTAGGAAGATAATTTGGTGGATTTTCTTAGATCATAGATCCCTTAAGATCAATTATGCCCTTGATACCATGTTGTAAAATATAGAGCATAAAAGTATGGAGAAAATGAAAAGAAAAAAACTGATATATTTTTATTAATGGCAAACACACTATTTATAGATTTTACATGATAGGACTATTCAATTCAAATTCAAAATTAAACAAATCCTATCATATTTGATATGAAATCCTAACATAAAAATCCTAATTTATTTCCTATTATCTTTTATTAACAATTTCAAAGTCAAATATCCAACATGTTCATTTGACTATCAATATAATATGAGAGACGAGTAGGACGGCTCCTTGTTGACCTGGTCTCACGGTTTGAGACGGGTGAGGTATATTTAGTAAGTTATCAGAAGCCTCCCCATAAGTGTGAGAAGTTCTTTAGGGCTTCTGGCGGCTTGCACCGGCTTAGATTTTGAGCGGAAAAGAGCTAGGGCTACGTGGCATGCTATCAGCCAAGCGTTCTCAAAGCTTCCTTAAGAAGCTTGAGTCTTTTCACATTCTTTAATTAGCATTTTCAAAATTCGAAACTAGCCAAATTCCTCTTGACATGTAGCATTTTGTCTCTGCAATTCAATAACCCTTCGGTTCATATTTGTCTCCTTATTTAAGCGTCCTTGGAGTTCATTTCACTACTTTGGTTTCTCTGAGATTTTCCACCCCATTGCGGCGACTTTAGCTCTTTTGATTCTCAAGGTCATTTCTCCGGCGATTGTCGCTTCCTCAAAGCTCCCCATTTCTAACAAGTAAGTACTCTCTTTCTATCTTTATTTCTTATGAAATTCTCATTCATTGCTGATGTGCTCTTGATTGTATACCATTATAGCCTGAGTTCTATGTTTGGAATCTAATTTCAACGAGTTTTGCTAGATCGTATTATGTTATGGTGTATCTGGATTTTTTAGGCTAGGGTACTTTGCATCTTGGATTTTGTGCTTTAAATGCATTCCTTTAATTTTGGGAAAAATGACTTTGACTGTGATTTGGCCAAAATCTGCGTTATAGTTTCCGGATTCTGAGTTTTGTTTGAACATATGAATGAGTTTGACGAACATGATGAACATACTAATGCCTAGGATCCCTCCCGACTGAATCTTGACCATATACCCCTTTAGGATAGCTAATTTTGTTTTTGACTTATTCTGGGGTTTTGAATCTTTTTTTAGGCGATGATGTCTTCTTCATAGCTAAGTGGCAGTTCAAGTGACAGCCCATTCACTGTTTTATATAGAGAAATTCCTGATTTAGTTTCACGTACTTTTGTTAACATGGACCATTCTAATTTTCCTCCCAACCCTAAGATTAAGAAGACAGCTAAGAGGATGGACCCCATAGAAATTAACTTAAGTGAGGAAAGGGCCCCATCGGACAAGGCCACCTCGAGTTCCCAAATTCATTCCTCTAATCCCACTTGGAGGGGTGAAGAAGAGCCCGGTGTGGAAGTCAACCAACCGACTGTTAAAGCAACCAAAGTACAGTCTCCCAAGGGAAATCGAGTGAAAAGGGCCCCCAAGAGACCGTCCAATGCCAAAGACAAGGCAAAAATTGATAACTTGAAGCCAACTGAAAAGAAGGAATGCAAGATGACACCTAGAATTGAGAATATGGTCTCTATTGTCGACCCGGTGGATTTGGAGTTTGAGAGGGTAGTTTTCTAATGGATTCGAAGGTGTGATATTATGATGTCGTCCGAATCACAACGTGTTTTTACTCTATCTGAGGGTTGGTTCAATATTTACCTGGACCAAATTTGGTATGGTTTCGTTTACCCCCTTCCAGCCGGTATCTACGATTTGCTGAAATTTCAGAACGTTTGCCCTGCTCGAATCCATCCTTTATGTTGGGGTGACATAGTGGGACATTACCGCCTATGCACCGATTTTGGTTTAGAGTTTGACTCTGACTTCTTTAACCGGATAGCGTCTTGTCAGCTTAACAAAGGGGAGAATCATCTCCATTTTGCTCTAGGAATGGGTTTTATCAATTTTCCAACCGCCCTAATTCCCTAAAGAATTTTAAGCACTTTTTTATCTATATAAAATTAGAGGAGGGAGCACCCAAATTTCCAACTCGCTGGTCGCTAAAGGTCTCGCCCCCCTTTTTAGGCCCCTAAAGACGGTTATGATTTTCAAGTTGAAGTTTTTAGCGGCTTGCCAGATAGGATTTGGTCTCTAGCCAATGTGCCATATGCCTTTACGAATAAAGTGCAAATTTTAAAAATTGACCCGTCAGTTGAGGGCAACTATGTTTTTTACCCCAGCCCGAAACTTCCTAGTAAGCCTCTATTTCCTTACTTTGTTTTTCGCTATTTTCAGCATGTCTGAAGTAGCTGATTTCCTATCCAGCCTATTAGAAAAAAGATCCAGGAACTTGATACATGAAAACACGTGGAGGTGCTGACCCATCTATGCAATTTTGCTTGGCAAAGGGACGGATCAAAGAAGAGGGAGAAGAAGACTGACTCTAAAGGGGTGACAAGTTAGCCCCCGGCCAAGAAAACCAAAGATAATGAGGTAATTTCTTCCCTTCTTTGTTTTGTTCACTAATCATGCCTTTTAGCTTGCTTTTAAATTTTTGCAGACCGCTATGGAGAAAGCGGCCTCTCCCCTGCAGAATTTGTCCTCATCCGTGTGAACTATAGAAATTACCCCCTCAAGACTGAAGGAGCAGCTGATCGGTTTGGCCGGCAAAATGGCTCAATTTCTGGGGTCCCAATTTAGGAAGCTTTACGTCTAGCTTTGTCTTTCCCCCGTGAGGCCGCCAAGTATAGGAGTGAGAAATTTCATCAGGCGACCGTTCTTCTACTCGAGGCATATTCTATTGTTAGTTTGTTGGATTCATTCCTTGCATAAAAATATGTCCCTTCTTTTCCCTTAACCTGATTTTTGCCACCTTATGTCTCGCTCAGCCGATATGAACAAAAAGTCTGATGAGATCGAGGCGATGGAGGAAAAGAATGCCTTGGCTCAGACCCGGATTAAGTTGCTATTATAAGCAAATAAAGCACTTGAGGTCAAAGATAAAAAAGCTCAGGCGGATGTGAAGAAGGCCTAAGAAAAAATTCGTTCCCTTCAGCAGGAACGTGATGAGGCGTTTGAGAAGAGCCGTCAAACTGAGGAAGAGCTTATCAAAGTTAAGGAAGCATTGGTGGCTAGCTAAAATAGTGTGGAATAATTTAAGAATGTCGTAGCCGGTATGCTGAACATGGTACTTGCTTATGGCCGACGGGTATACAGTGCTTCTTTGGCTAGCCATCCAGATTTGCCAGCCGGTCTCCCTGCTATCGTCCCGTATCCCCGATTGGGCAAGCCTCTTCCCGAATTAGATCAAGAAAAGTCACCTGAAAGTGAAGAGGTGGAAGGAGACGGTTAAGTTACTAGAGAGGTTGATCATTCCAAAGAGGCTTTGGACAAGGGGGAGAGTGGATCCAAAATGCCCGAAGACTCAGTTATTCCTCCTGTTTGATTTTTGTAATTATTAACCATTAGCTAATTTTTTGTATGTGCAATTATTGTTTTCTATTTAAAGCCTTTGAGGCGTAATTTATCTCTAAAGGTCTTATTTCTATGCCTTTATGGATTGTTGCATGCATGCTTTTGAATCGGTCTTACATTTTATTGCCGATTAGATTAATGTTTTAGGTCTTAAGTTTAAACCTTTTATTTATGCCAGTCTTACATTGTCAATCGGTTGCTTATGTATGGCTTATCTCATGACTTAGAAAAGTTACTACTATGTTATCTGCAGAGTTTCTACCGGTCTTATTTTTATGCCGGTTGTTCATGTGTCAGGGGTAATTACCGCCTGAAAACATCTTATCTATAATTTTAACTAAGTACTAAGTGCGAGACATTTAATATTAGGACCATTCTTATGATGTGTCGGGAGTATGCCATAAAGTGCAATCAATACTTATTGAGGCTAATGAAAGAGTGCTTTTATTGATAGTAAATTAAATACAAGTTCGGGAATTCTATGCATCCGGATAACTACTTTCGGGGAGCCGCCTCGTTAAAAACTTCCTTAAAAAGCCCTTAGGGAAGTAAAAAGAGTATGGCTGCTAGAATCCCCAAGTGTCTATTGTATAATAGGGCCTACGATTAGCAATGTTCCATGTGTAAGGAAGCTCTTTACCTTTCCTGGTCCCTAACTTGTACGTAGCCGGCCGATGACTTTGATGATCTTGTAGGGGCCTTCCCAATTAGTGCCCATCTTCCTTTTGCCTTCTCGAGTCTATAAAGCGGTTGAGTCTCTAAGAACTAAGTCTCCTTCTTTGAGCCGGATTTCTCGCACCCGCCTATCATGGTATCTTGAAATTTTTGCTTTATAAGCCGCCATGAGGATCCAGGCTCGTTCTCTTCTTTTGTCCAAGTTGTACCGATGGTATTTCATGCTGATGTCATTATCTTTCTTTGTGTAATAAGTCGCCCTGTCTGATGGTGCTCCAATTTTGACCGGTATAACTGCCTCAACTCCATATATGAGGGAGTAAGGGGTTTGTCCGGTAGTTCCACAAGGAGTGGTTCTATAAGACCATAAGACTTTGATTAGCTCATCTAGCCATCTTCCCTTTCGATCTAGTACCCTTTTCTTCAATCCTTCTCCTAAGGTACGATTGGTAACTTTTTTCTGGCCGTTTGTTTGTGAACGTGCTACAGATGAGTAATGATTCTCGATCTTCAAGTCTTTGCAAAAATCTTTGAATTTTTCTGAGATGAATTGTGATCCATTATCCACTATTATTCTCTTGGGCACACCAAATCAAGTGATTATATGCCTCCAGATGAAGTCACTAAGTTCTTCCTCCTTGACCCACTTAGAAAAGTGGTCAATTGCTATAAGTATCCATTTCTTTTGCCCGGCTACTTCTGGCATTAGGCCGGCAATATCGATTGCCCAGAATGCAAATGGCCAATCTGTCGTGATGGATTTTTTATTTTCCCTAGGAATGTGTGATTTTCTAGTATGGATTTGGCATTGGTGGTATGATTCTTCTAAGTAAAGTATCGGCCTCTTGGTCGGATCCACAATCTTCTTCATGGATTTCTTCTATGATGAGCTTTCCTAGCTCCGGAGTGACACATTTAAGCCATGCGTCCGAGTAGGATTTCCTATACAATTTGTCGCCCACCAAGGTGAACCGCATGGATTTCCTTGTTATCTTCTTCGCCTCAATCTTATCCTCGGGTAACTTGTCGCAGGCCAAGTAGTCATACAAAGGTTGCATCCACCCGAGTGACTTTTTCTGGATCCAGAGGTTTCATCTTGGTCTTCGCATGTTGGCCAGGTCAAGACTTCGTAAGGGCAACTTAGATCTTTCTAAGAGTCTTTTACCGATACCGCTTTGTCCAACTCATCTACCACCTAGTTTTGTGTCCAGGAGATGTATTCGATTTTCCATTCGGTCCCCTTGGCTTTTAGCCTTTCTAATAACGTTACAACTTTGGCCAAATATTTGACCATCTATAATCGCTTAGTCCCATACGTTCGATTGATTTGATTTGCCACCAATTTGGAGTTGCTCTTAAGGATGACAATGTCTGGTGCTATTTTGTTGGCTATCTCTAGCCCTTTGATTACCGCTTTATATTTGGCCGCATTGTTGGTGGAAGGAAATGCCAACTTTGCAGTGTATGGCAGCCTGATTCTTTCTGGCCCTTGGACATAAACTCAAACGCCGGCTCCATCTGCGCAACAGGAGTCGTCCACGTATATTGTCCAGGTTTTAGATGGTATCACCTTTTCTGGCTCGATGCCAGCAAATTCTACTACGAAATTTGCTAGTACTTACGTCTTTAAGGCTTTCCTAGCTTTAAACCTTATATCATACTCTCCAAGTCTGATAGCCCACTCGGTTAGGCGGCCTAATGTATTAGGTCTTTGTAACACTTTCTTAAGAGGAACAGTGGTTCTTACTACAATCATGTATGCCTAAAAGTATGGTCTCAGCCGTTTGGCTGAGTGGACTAGTGGTAGGGCTAATTTGATCTTCGGATACCTCAACTCTGCGTTCCTCAACACTTTACTACTGTAATAGATGGGGTACTGCTCTTATTCATCTTCCCCAATCAGGACGGTTCCCACTGCCTTATCTGTTGCCAATAAGTAAAGGTAAATCGTGTCACCAACATTGGGGCGGCTCCTGAGTGGAGGCTTTGCCAAAAAGTCTTTCATTCAGTCAAACACTTCTAGGCAGTCCTTATCCCATTTAAACTCCCGATCCTTGTTAATTGCCTTATAGAACGACATGCATCTTTTTGCTAAAAATGAGATAAACTGTCCTAGGGCGTTGATTCTCCCATTTAGGCGTTGTACTTCATTCAATCTTTGAGGCCGCTCCATTCGGATAATTACTTCTAGTTTCTCTAGATTAGCCTCAATTCCTCTTTCAGAAACCATGAATCCTAAAAAAATTTCCGCTCTTGACCCCTAAGACACATTTCTCCGGGTTGAGCTTTAGTCGGTAGGCTTGCAAGGTTTTAAATACCTTCTCTAAGTTATCCTCATGTGACTCTTCGCTCTTGCTTTTTACAATCATATCATCCACATAAACTTTAACCATCTCTCCAATCATGTCCTTGACATTCTATTGACCAATCATTGGTAAGTTGCTCCCACATTCTTCAGTCTAAACGGCATGACCATGTAACAATATATTCCTTTGTGAGTGATAAAGGATGTCTTTTCCTCATATGCCGGGTCCATGGGAATTTGATGGTATCTGAATTTTGCATCTAAGAAGGAGTAGACGGCAAACCCGACTGTAGAATCTACTAGCTGGTCAATGCTTGGCAATGGATAACTGTCCTTCAGAGTTTCCTTGTTTAGGTCTGTGAAGTCTACACACAAGCGGTAATTTCCATTTGATTTCTTAACCAACACGACGTTTACTAGCCATCTGGGGTAGTGTACTTCCCTGATATGCTTGGCTTTGAGCAATTTATCTACCTCTTCTTCCATAGCATTTTATCTTTCTAAGGCATGTTTTCTCTTTTTCTGGGCTACTGGAGCTGCTTCTGAGTGAAGGTTGATGCTATGTCGTATGGTCGAACTCCCAACAGGTCATCGTGATTCCAAGAAAATGAATGTTGTTGTCCAACCAAAACTGAGTTGATGCTGGCTTTGGTATCAGTTTTCAAGTCTTTGGCTACTTTCAATGCTCTTCTCAGTCCTACCATAAGTACTTCTTATTCACCAACCGGCTTGATAATTGAGCTGCTTTCGTTCGGGCTAAAGTCATCTTGATTTACACTATACTCCTCTAATTTTTCTTCTTGAGCTGGTTTTTTTGTCTTTTCTTAGCGCAGCTACATATGTTTCATGAGCGACTAAAAGGTTCCCTATTGCTATGCCATTCTGCTTTTAGTTGGTATTTATAATACTAAGTAACAGGAGAAATTGAAGCAAAATATTCACATAAGAAAGGATATCCCAAGATGATGTTGAATTCGACTGATATTTTGATAATAGTAAAGTCCACCTCGGCTCGATACACATGCCCTTTGTCATCAATTTCTACATTTAACTTGACTTCTCCTAAGGAGACGGTGGAGTGCCCAATTAGATCTGATAATGTAGGGTACCCTGGGTGGACGCGGCGGATGGTTACTTCAAGTTGTTCAAATGCCGACCTTGTGGTTAAATTTACTAAGCTTCTAATGTCGACCAGCATGCGATATATCGTGCAATTTTCTACCTCCGCCTCAATAACAAGTGGGTCCGTGTGGGGCTTGGTTACTATGGTTTCTTTTGTGTAATTCTTGTTAACTACCGAGTTATCACTCAGCGTAAGTGACTAGCTGGAAGAATGCTTTGCCTTCGTGGGAGCTGGTTTTTTTATCTTCGCCACCATTTATAACCAAGACTTTCTTTCCTCTCCCTTAATCGGTTTTCTTTTGAACTTTCGATTTTTTCTTCGAGTCATCTGAGTCCTCTCTCCATTCCGATTTCCTTGTCATGCCTTTAATGAATTGGCCAAATTTTCCCGCTTTAATACGGGCATGAACTTCTTCTGCTAGGACCCTACATTCATCCTTATGGTTTCCCTAGTTTTATGAAATGTCGCAATACTTGTCATAATCCATTCCCAATGTTTTCCCTTCTGGGACGTTTGGAAACCAGACGTTCTTTCTTTCTGGTCCATTCTTTATTGCAACCAAAATTTTGCTTAAAGTGGCGTTCAACTTTGGTTTATCCTCTTCACGATCATACCTGCTATGGCTACGACTGTTGCTACCTCTACTCTTCTTTCATCTCTTCTCGTGTCGACTGGAACAATCATTATCGTCTGAGCTTCACTTATTGGGGTGGCTTACCTCATCAACTTCCACCAATTTTGAGCCATCCCAATCATTTAGGGAAATTGAGTTGGTTTCCTGTGATTATCTCCTGTTTAAGTTGGTCATTGTGAGCGGACGACGTTTCACGCGGCGGCAGCGTGGGCCGGGCCGGTGTGCCGGCCTCTTGAAATGAGGGGGGAGATGCATATAATGTGATTGAAAATGATTTTGCATATTTTAATGCTCGAAAGATACGAGATCGAAATCTCGTACTTAAAATAGAGTCGCCACCCGGTTCAGCTCAACCCGGAAATTTTTGGTACGATTTTCCCACCAGGTGGTTGGACCATACCTTAAGTAGAGATTCCGAGTTCGGATGATGTTATCTATTTTTCATTAGGCCAAGTTAAAATAATTCGTTCTTTCTAATTGGTTTAATCCATCCTATTTAATTGTATTTTCAGTTATTTTGTTGTTTTTCGCATTTATCAAGCAATTGAAACAATGAACAAAATATTTACAGCCATAAAAAAATAAGTGCGGAAAACAAAATTATTATAAGGCTTCCAAGTCCTATACATTTTCTACGCAATAAACGAAAATACCTGAATATCCGATATACATCTACCTACAGAAGATGGTTAGTACAGATATGACATATTTTATTTATAGTATTATGAAGCCCAGTTGGATGGCTAACATGAAATTTGAACGGGGTTTGCGAGAAATCCCATTTTTAATCAAATTTCTAGTTCGGTCGTTGTTTTGACCGGATTATAGGTGAAAATGTCATCGTTAGGGGGTGGGATCCATTTTTTAAGAGATTTTGAACTTCCACCGTTACATTATATGTCCTAGCTTTGGAAAATAAGATAATCCTGGAATAAATGAAAATAAAACTGCTGTCCAGAAAGTCATATCGCCGACGATATAACTGATGCCGCCGGTGACATGGTTGATATCGCTGGCGACATAGTTGATGCCGCCGGCGGCATCAATTATGTCACAGATGATATCAGCTTGTAGACAAAAGTTGTGGTAGTAAAATGACTGAAAACCCAAAGATGAATATAAATCAACAAAAGTTAACGCAAATCAGTAATATTAATGCCAAAGAGCTATGAGACTCAGGATTTTTACCTCGAGGCCGTGAATCCACCTCTTCGTGAACCAAAAGAAACATCTCCGGGGAGCTTGTTATGATGATTTAACAATAAATCTAAGTGTTTTCGGTTTCTAAATTCAATTAAGTTGATTTTAACTAAAAGATTTATTGATTTCAAGCTCACAATCTGAGAATTCAAAGAAGAAAAACTAGGAAAAATGGATCGAAATCCCTTTTTTCTGCCTTATCTAATTATTATCTCACTAAAATCTATTTTCTCGTTCTAACATTCAACTTCTAAACTTAGATTCTTCCTCCCCTTTTAAATTGCAGCTTAAGGTGTGCTTTTATAGGTGAAATGGGGTGTTTTTCGAGGCCTTTTTGACCAATTCAGCCGAAAGTGGCCGAAAGGCTGTCTGTGCGGGGACCCATCTTGGGTCATGCCACCAGCAGTATGGATAATGCCGCCGGTGACATGGTGATGGCACCGGCGATATGGTGATGTCGCCGACGGCAAGATTAATACCGCTGGCGGGATCAGCCTCCAGTATACCGACAGGCAGCGGGCCTAGCAGCCTAAAAAGTCACCTAAAGTGGTTTAATAGTGGGTGGAAAGGTATCTTTTTGACTTTTAACGATACTTTAATGGGTATTTTTTATTTAGGGTGTAAATCATCGGTTCAAGCTCTAACCGGACGCGTTATCGGCCACACCGAACTGAATTATACCAAGTATAAAATTCGTGAGGAATATTATTTTGGTAATAAAAATTTCTAAAGAGAACTTTTATTTTGAGGCATTAAAATCGGGTACACGTCATCATCGTCTCGCGAGAGGGACTGCAAAATCCCGTGCTCACAGGCTGCCCCTTGGGGGATCATTGCTGCCACAGGTCAGTATGATCGCATGAAAGAGCAAGGGATAGGAGTGATACCTGGTGGGTGACCGGTTTGCCCCTTAGTCGGACTTGTGCTTTATGGAGAGATTGTCCTTTGGTCGGACTTGTTCTTTGTGGAGAGATTGTCCTTTGGTCGGGCTTGTGCTTTGTGGAGAGATTGTCCTTTGGTCGGACTTGTGCTTTATGGAGAGATTGTCCTTTGGTCGGACTTGTGCTTTGTGGAGAGATTGTCCTTTGGTCGGACTTATGCTTTATGGAGAGGTTGTCCCTTGGTCGGACTTTTTGCTTTGTGGAGAGATTGTCCATTGGTCAAACTTTTTGCTTTGTAGAGAGATTGCCCTTTGGTCGGACTTTTGTTTTGTAGAGAGATTGTCCCTTAGTCAGACTTTTTGCTTTGTGGAGAGGTCATCCCTTGGTCGGACTTTTATTTTATAGATTGGTTGCCCCTTGGTTGGGCTTGCGCTTTATGGATAGGCTATCCCTTGGTCAGACTTTTGTTTTGTGGAGAGATTGCCCCTTGGTCGGGCTTACACTTTATGGGGAGATTGCCCTTCGTTCGAGCTTATGCTTCATGGAGAAATTGCCCCTTGGTTGGGCTTTGAGAAGAGGTTTGCCCCTTGGTCGAGCTTGTGTTTTGTAGATTGGTTGCCCCTTGGTCGGACTTTTGTAGATCGGTCGCTCCTTGGTCGGGCTTGCGCTTTGTGGATAGGCTGTCCCTTGGTCGGACTTGTGCTTCGTGGAGAGATTGTCCCTTGGTTGGATTTACACTTTATGGAGAGTTTGCCCTTCGGTCGGGCTTACGCTTTGTGGAGAAATTGCCACTTGGTTGGGCTTTGAGGAGAGGTTTGCCCCTTGGCCGAGCGTTTGTTCAAAATTTGAATTGGAAAAGCGATGTCGCCGGTGGCATGAGTGATATTGCTAGCGATATGGAGTGATGCCGCCGACGGCCTAGATGCTACATGGCAGCTTTGACTGATCAAGCAATTTCAAAATTTGAACTGAAGGAGGCGATGTCGCCGGTGGCATGAGTGATGTTGCTGGCGGTATGGAGTGATACCACCGACGGTATGAGTTGGCAGTTTCAGATAAAATAAAACTCCTCGAATTTCGTGTGGCTGTTTAAAAGGAATTGAAACTCCCTTCTTCCTTATTTATTCAAAAGACCACACCTATTGCTTCATATCTCATTCTCCAAATCCTACAATTTTTCTTTCGTTATTCAAATCACGAAGAGATCTCCAAGGCTTTCAGGGGCAAAACTACCAAGGCTAGGGAGAACCAGGCTGATTCTTCTATTGAGGGATTGAAAATTCTCTCCATTCCTACTACTTATGGCCTGAAGGAGACGGCCAAGATGTATGGCTATGGGATCAATTCTCCCATCACCAATCTGACCCCAGAGAAGGAGAAGCACCTCTGCTATATCCAGGTAATCCGGCAAAACCTGAATCTCCTCTTTTTGGGTTGAGTTTCAATATGGCCTTAGGCTTGAAATCGTGCCATGATAGGAGTTTAAGTGTGGAATAGACTGATTATAAACTGATATTGCATCAATTTTTACAGTTTTCAGACTTATTATTTAATTGATTACGTTTTTACGGTTTTGGCACAATGGGTGTGATTTTAGGGAAAAATAAGTTCTGCTCGCAGGTATTGATGTCGCCGGCGATAAGAGTGATGTCACTGGCGGCATCAGTCTTTGTGAAAGGTGCCTTGGTAGTCTAATGTCGCTTCTATTTGAAGTGATGTCACCGGCGGTATCATCCATGCCACTGGCAGTACGGAGTGTTGCCGCCGGCGATGTCGCTTTTAGCAGAAGCGAGATTAGCAACTCTTCTGATGAGAAAATAAGTAGGACTGATCCATTTTGTTTCTGATTTTGCAACCATACGAACTGACCTATACAGGGGGGATGGGCACCATCGGCGAATGGTGGCACCATATTTTGGGGAACGACCCCGAGCTAGCGCTTGCATCAATGAGACAGGATTCGGGGACTTGGCCTGGATAATGCCAATGTTGATGCCCAAGCTTTCTCATTCAGCAGTGACAGCCCTAACTAGGAGGTGGTCTGAGACCACTCATACTTTCCACTTCTCTTTCAGGGAAGCTACGATTACAACCTCTGACGTCATAGCCATGACCGGCCTCCCTTGGACGGACGAGGTCATACACTTTGATGCTTACATGGATAAATACCATGTTGAGATGCCCATGGTGAGGCGAGAGAAGGAGTTGTTTGGTCTAAAGCCCGTTTCTGGACGGCTGTCTTATGGTGAGTTGTACCAATACTAGACTCGGGTGGATGTAGTGCCCGTGGATGAGAGGGAGGCTTGTGTTTGGTCCTTCATAATTTCTTTACTTATCGTGCTGTTCTTCCCAATCTCGGGGAGTAAGATCAATTATGTGCTTAAAACTATTGTGGAGGATGTGGCGAGCATTAGGAGGAAGAACTAGCTGAGGGCCATCTTGGCTCAGCTGTACCATGGGCTGGACGTGGGAGCCCGGAAGAAGGAGAAAGCCCTTTGCCTCCGTCATCTATTACTCCAGGAGTGTCTTCTCGGCAATATTTTACTTGATTGTGCACGTTCTCATTTATTATTTGATGCTTTTTGAATTGATTGGTCGTTATTTGTGTAGGCTTAGGCCTTTGAACATCAAATCCTCCCACCGATGGAGTTTAAGAAGATTGTGCCGCCGGGCTCCCACTTTCTCGCCCGCTGGTGCGGGGGCGTTGACGGGAAAGGCCAAGTACCCTACAAAATATAGGGAGGTCCTAAGGAGCACGCGGCTGAGCTCGGTATGCAATTTTTAATTTAGTCCTTATTTTTTACATTTAGACAAAACAGAAGGTGTTTATGAACTTACACTGGTTGTTTTGGCTGATTATTGGTGTAGCTTATCGGATCCATTCGATGGCGTGGAGAACTTGGCAGAGGTTGCAAGGGTTAGGAGGGAGGTAGACGATCATCAGTTCATAATTGAGTGCCCTCTGTCCCAGCAGTGGTACCTGGGTGAGCATGTCTGGGGCTGGAGGTCCATTCCGGTTACCGATAGACTGGTCCCTGCTGATCCTTCCAGGGGCTTATAGTAGCCCTATTTGGTGATCACCTCCGAGGCTGACAAGGCTGATTATATCGAGGGGAACGGCTGAGTGATCCCTAACGTCCCTGGCCTCTAAGAGTAGCTCCAGCAGCGTTTACTCCCTGTGTGTCCCCGCATCCACATATATCATACGATTGAGTATCATAACGAACAACGGTTGGAGGATGAGAAAAGGCGCCTCAAAGGGATTGTGGACGTCGAGGAGGAAGAAGATGATGAAGATGAGGTTCTTGAAGGGGATGTTGGGATCGAGCCCGAGGGGGAAGATGAGGTGGGAGTGGACGTAGCTGGTGGGAGTGCACCAATGTCCCAAGGGGAGTAATGTTCTTTTGAGGTATGATTGTGTTTATGTGCCTGATTTTGAAATTATTTAGGAACACTGTTGACGTGTGGCTTCAATGTTTTTTAGGAACCCGTGAGGAAGAGAGGCCGGGATAACCAGAGTGGGACATGACACTATGGTGTGCCGGAGGGCATAAACTTTGTGGAGGGGCATCTGGTCAATCCATTAGAAACCACATTCCTGCTGATGAATTCCCGGGGCGAGTTCCTCCCTAGGAACATAGGCTCGAGCCGGCAGGCTCCAATTTTCATGCCCAAAAATGCTATTTATATGAGGCCTGGTAATTATTTTTGTTTAGCCTTGGATGCGGGTGTCTAATGATTTGCCTTTTGGATTTTTCAGGTGGTACGGAGCCATGTGGAGCAGTTCGCAGAGAACAATTTTGTTCTCCGGGATACACTCATCGGGCAATCGCTCCTTGCTCAAGTATTTTATACATATGCTAAGATGGGATGCATGTATGGATGTTATGAATGATATGCATCGTTGATATTTTCTCTGGTTTGCAGGATTTCTTGGCCCTTTCCTTATCAGATGCTAATACAGCCCGGTGGTAGTACGAGGAGAAGACTGCTGACCTACGGCATTGTGTGAGTGACCTTGAGGGTCAGGTGGAAGCTACCGTCCAGGAACGAAGAAGTGAGCAAAACCTAGATCATGCGCACCCTGGTAGTACCAGTCGTAGGGGGATCAAGATGTCTACCGGCCGACGCTCGCCTGCCGTGGCTGAGGAGTCTAGTAGTGTGCCCGTGACAGAGGGAAGCGAAGAGGACAATATTGATGACTGGTTTGTGAGTCCTGAAGACATTTCATCTCGCCCGGCCGGTAGTGGCAGGCATGCCTAGTTTTTTATTTTGCTTTTTTTTATTTCCTTGTTTGTACCCTTGATACATTGGGGTCAGAATAATTTGGTTTTTTTCTGTTGAATTTTGTTTCTTTCGTGGTCTAGACATTCAGAATTTTTGGATGGTTTGTACCTTTGGGCTTTTTATTTTGAATAAGTATGGGTCGTTGTTTGGAAAGGCATTAGAAACATGGTATAGGATTGTTTGCAGGTTTTGTACAGGTCTGAAATGGAAAAATGCTTCTAATGTCGTCGAAAAATTCACTTCATGTCGCCGGCGGCATGGCCCATATTGGTCAAACGCATCCAGCCAAAATAATATATACAAGGTTGTCTGAAAGTCCATATCGACAGCGGCATCATCTGATATCACCCAATCTAATCTATATCACTGGCCGCATCATTAACATCGCCGGCAGCATCACCTATATAGCCGGCGGTATTAATTTTCTAGCGATCTGATTTTAACTATTCTGTCCATTCCTGTCATGGCAACCACAATCAAAAGCTACGGGGTTTTCTGTAGAGTCTGGGGAATGCAGACTGGAAGAGGCTTGAAAAATTTAGGCTCTGGGGGTTTCGATATGTCGCGGTGTGGCCCGTAAGCCGCAAATTCCTTCTACCGGCATTATCTTTTTGGGATCCAATGGACCAAGTTTTTCGATTTTCATCGTTCGAGCTTTGCCCCTTGCTCAAAGAATTCCACGCTATTTTAGGGACACCGTGTCCTAAACGCGCTACGCTGGCACTGCCGGACTTTCATTTTGGTATAGATGGAATTCCTCGAGGGTTATGGAATTTGGATTCTGTCGACCCATTTCTATCTCAGCTGCCCAATAAACCTGGTTTTCAGCTCTGAGCGGTTCTAGAGTGGTGTCGTGGAGTGTCCCGATCCCATCCTACTTGGCCATTCATGGTGGCATTGCTACTCATAGAGGAGTTCATGTGCGGAGTGAGCCCGATTGCCCCGCTCAGGCTGATTTCGCTCATCGGCCCTATGTCGATAGGGGCTTCTCCCGTGGCTGTGGGATTGGCCAATGTTTTCCTGAACGTAGATGCTGCTTCTGTTGACCAGTCACTTATCGGAGATTAATTCACGTTATTATAGGTACTTTTTTTTCTTTCTGATTTCGCACATTTCCTTCCCCAATCCTTACCTGAATTTTGAATTATAGGTATGGCTGATGGAGAAGCTGAAGTTGAGGAAGGTGCCGCGAGGGAACCCGAAGAAGTATCTTCCTGTTCATCTGAGGGAGAGAGGGCTTATGCGGGCTAATTTTGATGAGTTGACATATGATGGTTGGGTGCCTATTTTGAGGGGGTATACTGACGCGCATGTTCAGTGGGTTAGTCCATGGTGGAGAATTCAGGATGTGGGTGTAGAATCTTAGGGAGCATATGTTCAACTGATAGGTCTGGAGAAATCTACATTTTATACCCCTTACCGGCTGTGTCGTCAGATGGCAAGAGGCAAAGAGTCCCAATCAAACTGCCCCACAACCAGATTGGAGTTTACAGAGCTAGGTGGGTCAACCACATTCGGGTGAAGTGGTCCAGGGAGGCTGTATTTGAGATTCTGGATTATGATCACATGGAAGCCATCGAGACTGATACACATTACAGGGGATGGCTTGCCGAGATAAGAGACTTGTCGACCTATCAGAACCGGTCATCGGCCAGTTTTGAGGGTGAGCATGCGGAGCAGGGGGAGGAGCCCTTTTCTTCTAGTATACTGAGGCAGATCTCTAGGTACTGCGACGATGATACGGGAAGTTCGATTTGAGTCTTGCTTTTGTCATAACTATCAGACCCCTATATTTTTTCTTGCATCTAAAATGAAATAAAATGAACTCTGTCCAAGGCTTTTTGAAGTTGTCTTAATCTTATGAATACAGGATCCACATAAGTATAAGCATTTAGATTTCAACAAAAGAGAACCTTTATTAATTGAGATAAAATAAAGTACATGATGTTTGGTTGACATTCCCATTGATTTAACTCCCGGTTCCAACTAGTCGAGACCGGTTTTCTAGAAGGCACTCGCTCTTTGCTCACATACCCTAACTTTTGCCTAGATTGCCCTTTTTGGGTTTTCGATCTAGCGGGTTTGTCTCATCCCCTAATTTTTGCATGGTTGGTTCACAGGATACCATGTCACCCTAATTTTTGCCCGATCAGTAAAAGACTGAAAGGCAGGTAATTATCACGTATATATTTTTTGGTGTGCTGCTTTTCTGATTTGTTTCTTTTGAATTAAATATGATAACGCTTAAGCCTATCTTGGTTTACGGGATTCACAAACTCGTTCCCATCCATGTCCATAAGTTTAGCTACCCCTTTGCTAAGCAGCTTCTTTATTACATATGGTCCTTCCCAGTTTGGCCTGAATTTACCCCCCGCATTAGTGGTAGAATGTTTCAGTTGCTTAAGAACCAGATAACTAGCCTTCAGGGGGAACTTCTGATGTCTTACCCGACTGTTATATGCCCGAGCCATATATTGTTGGTACATCTGGAGGTCGTCGAGGGCCTTCAACCTCTACTCATCCATCATGTTCAACTGTTCAAATCTCACCCGAGTCTATTCAGATTCTTCTAATTTAGCCTCTAAAGCGACTCTTAATGAGGTAACCTGAGTTTCAACTGGCAAGACTGCTTCCATCCTATAGACTAGGGAGAACAGAGTTTGGCCCGTCGGGGTGCATATGCTGGTGCGGTATCCCCAGATAGCAAAATGTAGCTTATCTGTCCAATCCCTATAACCGGCTATCATCTTAGAAATGATCGTCTTTACCGATTTGTTGGCTGCCTCAACAGCTCCATTGGCTTATGGTCTGTATGGAGAAGATCTATGGTGCTCTATTCCATACTTCTCAATTAGAGAAGCAGTTGCTCCTTGAAATTGTACTCCATTGTCCGAGACTATATGGTGTGGGAGCCCATACCGAGCGAAGATGTGCTTTTCTATGAACTTGGCCATCTGCTTGGCGATAACATTGGTGAAGGATTTGGTTTCTACCCATTTCAAGAAGTAATCTACTGCTGCAACAATGAATTTATGGCCGTTCATTGAGGAATGATGGATTTCATCAATTATATCTATCCCCCATGCCAAGAACGGCCAAGGGGTGGATAGGTGGTGGAGCTCGGTGGGTGGCAGATCCTGCATATCTTCGTAAACCTGGCATTAGTTGCACCGTTTGACCTGGGCGATACAATCAGCTATGAGAGTGAGCTAAAAATATCCCAGCCGCTGGATTTTCTTTACGAGAGCAAGACCGTTTATATGAGGGCCACAGTCACCGATATAGACCTAGGTCATTATGTTCTGTGCCTCGAAATCAGTAAAGTAGTGGAGAAGTAGGCCATCGTTGGTGCGCTTGAACAGATCATTATCCATAATATAAAACTGGATAGCGAGCCATCGTAGGGTGGTAGGTCCAAGTCAGAAGAATCTGTGGAGTATTGGCCGGTCTGAAGAAATAGGACGATGTTAGAATACCAACAAGGTTCAGATGAAATGGCGAGGACTGGCGGAGTTGATTAAACATGATATGGGATCTTGGTGGACATCAAAACCAAAGGGCAGATAGGTTGCTGTTGGGGTCCTTCCCAGATAGACGCGAGAGTGGCGAGAGCATCTGCCATTTGATTCTCATCTCGAGGGATATGGCGGTACAAGCACGAGGTAAATTTCTTAGACAATTCACGAATAAACTCAACATAAGGATGGAGAGATTCTTCTTTAACTTCCCAATCTCCAATAACCTGACGGACAACCAAGGCTGAATCTTCGATGTCGGATATACGGCCTGCCTGAACCTAAAGAAGAGCCTCAAGGCCTAACAGGCAAGCTTCGTATTTAGCGCCGTTGTTGGTGATAGTAAATTCTAAACATTTGGACAATAGGATTATCTCATTATCTGGCGTGATGATGATGACCCCGAGACCTGCTCCCTGATGGTTCATAGCGCCGTCAAAGTACATTGTCCAAACATCATCATGGGTTGTAACAGAGGCGAGTTGTTCATCAGGAAACTCCAAATTTTCCTTATAATCGGAGCTGAGGGGTTGATTAGCCAGGAATTCAGCTATGGGCCACCTCTTAATGACCTTCTGGGTTACATATTCAATGTCAAACTCAGATAGGAGAAGCAACCATCAGGATAATTTGCTGGCCAGAGTAGGGGATTGACAAAGAAACTTGATTGGGTCAATCTTGGCTACAGCTTGGATGCGATAAGATTGGAAATAATGTCGCAACTTCTTAGTAAGCCAAACCATGGTAGTATATGTCTTTTCTACAATCAAATACCTGGTTTCATAATCTAACAGCTTCTTGCTCAAGTAGTAGAAGGCATGTGCGCGCTTATCATCATGTTCCTGGACAAGCATGGCCCCGACGGAAGTTTCCTCAATGGCAAGATAAAGGATGAGTGGTTTTCCTCGGATGAGGGATGTCAAGATGGGTGGATCGACAAGATATGCCTTGATTCTGTCAAATGCTACTTGGCAGTGATCGTTCTATACCACGGGTTACTGTTTCTTTAACAGTTTAAAGATGGGTTCGCAAACAGTAGTGAGGTGAGCAATGAACCGACTAACATACTGCAAGGACCCTAAAAATGATCAGACCTCCTTCTCTGTCTTAGGGGAAGGCATATCCCTGATGGCTTTGGCTTTGTCTAAATCCATTTCAATCCCTTTCTGGCTAACTATGTGTCCCAACAGCTTGCCGGAGGTAACTCTAAATACGCATTTCTTTGGATTTATGCAAAGATTATACTTTTCAATGCGAGTCATGAACTTGTCGAGAACAGCAGGGTGCTCCTCTCGAGTGGTGGACTTCACAATCATGTCATCCACATACACTTCCACTTCTTTATGGATAATGTAATATAAGCTTGCTGATAAGTGACCCCAGCATTTTTCAACCCGAATGGCATTACCTTGTAGCAATACACCCCCCATTCAGTGATGAACGCTGTTTTGACTTTATCGATAATATTGACCAGAATCTGATTGTACCCCGAGAACCCATCCATGAATGAATACATAGCTGCTCTGGCGGCGCTATCAATTAGGACATCGATGTGCGGGAAGAGGGAAGTTGTCTTTTGACGAGGCTTTATTAAGGTCTCGGAAATCCACACAGACTCGGTCCCTACCATCCTTCTTCGGCACTAGGACGTTGTTGGACAACCAAGTTGGGTATTCTACCACTTCTATGAATCCAGCTTCGATCAACCTTGAAACCTCTATCTTAACCTGTTCTGCCCATTTAGGTCTCAACTGGCAGAGTTTCTACTTGACAGGTCAAAATTTAGGATCAGTTAGGATTCTGTGTTCGGCAATTTGTCGGTCAACCCCAGGCATGTCTTCGTATGACCAGGCAAAAGCGTTGACATGATTTTTAAGCACTTTTATGATCTCACTTCTTTCCTCGGGAGTTAAATCTTTGGAAATGGTTACCATTTTGGGATTGTCATCTGTACTTAGGTTTATCTCACTTAATAATGTATCATTAATGCCAAAAACGTTATGCATATTATTATGCGAATGCATGGATCCATCAGGAAAGACATCAAACAAGTAAGCAGAATGGGAGTTATTCATTGCATTAAAAGCCTCATAAGCAGCATTGTTTGCATCAAAAACATCAGAAATATTAAAAATTACATTGTCCATATCCTCCTCCACAGGCGGAGGGGCTTCAGTAGCAACGTCGACAGGAGAAGTGTCCTCTATATCGTCTGTCAGAATGGCATTTAGGTCATGCTCTAGAGCGGTCTTTTGGGAAATGGTGAGTGATGGCCCTTCAGACAGGTTAGCCTTTTCGGTGAGAGCCCTGGTAAGTTTTGCTACTATTGCCGTCATAGCATCCTCTTCCCCAATACCCTTCCAACTTTCTTCATCAGCAATGCAATAGCTTTTGTCACGGTTGCCACAGCATTCTCAATTTCTGGATCGATAGGCTCTTCATTGCTTCCCTTAGGCTCATCCTCAGGCTGCATCTTACCTTTCCCCTTAGCCTTATCAGAAATAACATTGGCAGGTGTATTAGGCTCAGTAGACTTGGGTTTAGCTGAAGTTATTATGTGACCGGTCTCGAAGTCATAGACATCTTTAAAGATCTCAAAGCCGGGCCACATTTTCCCACCATACTCGATTGGCTCGGGCTCTCCCTTATAAGGCTTCTTGCCTTAGATCTCATAAACAGTGACCATATGGCAGTAGCAAGAAGGGATGCGATGATAGGCTTTTTAGGTTTATACCCCAATCCAGCTCGATGGATAAGGATTTTTCGCTCCAATGCCTCAATAATTCCCTGTTTGTGTATTCCTCACCTCTGCCGGGTTTGTAACTGGATTTCTTCATTAGTTTACCCATACCCGCATGAAGGTAACTGTGCCATAGGGTAGGAGGCTTCTAAACTTTGCTAATTATGGCAATCTGAAGGCCCTTTTCTAAATTAGCTTCGGCTTCCATAACAGCCATAACGGAAGCGGGATCAGTCTCTATAGTCACCATTCTATCATCATGAATTAGCTTTATTTTTTGGTGTAGTGTGGAGGGAACTACGCCCACAATATAGAGCCATGGTCGGCCAAGCAACAGAGAGTAGGTAACGGGAATGTCAAGTACAGTGAAACGCACATTGCTTGCCACACCTTCTATAGTGACTTTTGCTTCAAAAGTCCCAATTACATTGCGCTTCGAATCATCATAAGCTCTAATAACCGTATTGGACCTTTCAAGCATGTCCTCCAACAACCCCAAATGAGGAAGGATTTTTAGAGGGCATAGGTTTAGAGCGGAGCCATCATCCACCATGATGCACGGGATGACCATATCGAGAATGTGAATTCAGATGAATAAGGCCTTATTATGATCCCTACCCTCGAGCGTAAGATCAAAACTGTCAAACACAATTTAAGGCCTTTTTCTCAAGGGAATGCCTTCTCCTATCGTGGCGCACAACTCAATGACCGAGGTGGTCGGATTAGCTTCTAGATCAAGGAGTCGTTTGGTCAAACCCTTGTGATGCCTTTCAGAGTCAATTACTAGTTGCCAGATGCTGTATCGGGCTTAGGTGTTCTTCAACTGGGTAATAAGGGGGTCGACCTCAAGACTAGTAGGGACAAGCGGAGGTGGAGAAGGGGGTCTTGCAGTAGTTCCAACCCTGCCAGGAATCGGGTCTTTGTTTAGGCGAAGATATCGGTCTTCCAGCTGATATACAAGACCACTCTGGGTAATATTGAGGACATCATCAAGTAAGACGCTCTTAGTGGCCCATGTTTCGAATAGGTACTGTTGCTCTTCGGAGTCCGAATCTACGTTTTGTAGCTCATATTCATCCATGCTAAAAAGGTCATTGCGATCAACCTTGAATAAGTTGGTGCTTATGGCCTTGGTCTCTTGAGCCATTTCCCTATCCTCATCAGAATAGTTCTCCTTCAAAACAAAGGAATCTATGTTGAATAGTGTTTTCCCCTGAGCTTTCTTTCTTTGTGCCACAAATGGTTTAGACCTACAGGACTCTTGATTTGGTTGGTTTGTGTCGATTTCCCTTCCCTGAATGGAGTTGACTCCCGGGTTGGCTCTATTGATAAGATCAAAAACCGAGCACGATGGTAGACCCGAACTGATGACTAGGATAGAGTTACTACTGTCCGGCATCTGAGTAAGGAGATCGAAAATCGTGGCTTTGGATAAACCTGATTGGACCATGTAGACCTTATTTTCAAAGTTCGATAAAGGATTATTCATAGTGTTCGGAGCCTTGTCCGGTTCAGTAATTTGAATTACTGAGAGCAGGGCTTTGCAGTTATTGGTTCGGTGTCCTACCTAAACATGATAATTACAGAAGTTATTCTTATCTTCAGGTCTAGGTGGCTTGTATTCCTGAAGGGACTGTATGAAACCTGCTTCCCTCAAGCGCTGGAAGATGACCCGCAGGAGCAATTTATAAGGGTTGGTCAACATAAAAGGGGGACAAGGAGGTTGGATTGTGGCAATCATTGATGGAGCTGGAGTGACTGTGAGGGGTATAGCCGGGGTGTGAGAAATGGCTTGAATTGCAGCCGGTGTTTTTGGCTTAGCCGGCGCTAGGGCTAAGGGTTGAGCTTCATTCTTCCTAAACCACGGTTTCTCCGCTCTCTCGGCCTTCTCATGCTCTGCCTCACGCTAAATTTTTTTAGCTTTCTCAAACACAGCCTTGTAAGAAAGAAAGGAATCTGTAGCCATTTCCTTGTGAAACAGAGGGAGAGACCCTTCAAGGAGTTTGACAATCATTTCCTCAAGGCTGAGCTTGGACTTCATCAAGACCTGAGTCGATATCCACCTATTGAAGTATTGCTTAAAGGTTTTGTTGGGCATTTGATGGACCCTCTCAAGATGTTAGAGGGTCATCTCCATCATAGTATTGAAACCATAATGCACTTTCAATGCCTCGGATACGAGAATCCAGTCGGCGATAATGTGTTGTTGCAAGGTGTGATACCATTCAAGGGTCGAACCCCGAAGGGAGTAGGGAAACATTTCAGCAAGCACCTTATCACTCAGCTTCTTTACGCGCATTACCCTTTCATACATTATAATGTGAGAGACAGGTGCTCTTGAGCCATCATAAGGAGCCATATTTGGTATGGTGAAATTATCGGGGACCCAATCTTCGTCCCTCTCAGGTTTTTTATTAGTGATGAGGTGGTTGATGTAAGCTTGGATCTCGGGTGTCACGCCCGGAGGCTGAGTGACCTGGTCGCTGACCGGTTTGTGAGAGATAGCCGGGCCTTCAAGTGTCACGCTAGGAGAATGCGCGACCTGGTCGTTGATAGTTTGAGAAGCTATCATTTGTCAAACAAAGGCGGCTACTTCAGGAGTCTCGCCCAGCGGTTACATGACCTAGTCGTTGAGTGTTGGAGGTAGAGGAGAGCAAATGGTCAGCTGACTGGCAAAAGGATTTTGGAGGTATATGGTGCCTTTGGGAGTTACAATGAACTGCGGAGGCGTGAAAGAGGGTAATGGCTGAGAAATTGGGCTTTGGTGAGTAAATACCGGGGGAGCAGAGCTTTGGGCAAAGGGTCTCGGATTAAAAGGCACAACTGATGGAATGGTCGAAGTTGATAAGAAAGCTGAAGCTTGCCCAAACTGGAACGGGCTTGTCATGGGCTGATTGAAATATAGGTGCAACAGGTCTCGCCCCTACTAGACTGGTCAACATCTGTACCAAACCATTCTGGGCCTAAATATCAGAAGCTGATACTCGATTAGAACTTCCATCTTTGAGAGCTCGCTTAATGGCTGCCTGAACAATAGTTTAGATAGAAGCTTGGAAAGCGTCTGAGTTCAGGAATTGTGCCATAGCACTAGCAAAGTCGAAACCAGGTGGTGGTTGGGATCCTATTCCCGAGCTAGAGGTAGGGCCAAAGGGCTCTTCTAGAGGAGGGGTCCCTTCATTTCTTGGGAAAGACATGCTGGTCGAGAAGGATTTTGGCTTAACTGAACCTGTTCCAAATCTAACTCCCCTCTGGAATCGGTGAGTAGAATTCCTTCGAATTCCGTGGTGACTAGAATTCCTTCGAATTCCGTGGTGACAATCGGGGTCAGAGGATGAGGTATCAGGCAATGTTCTATCCTTTTCCAAGCCGGGGTGTGACGATCAATGCGCCTCCTCCTAGCTGAAATGGTAGGCAGTGGATCAGACCATGAATGGATTGGTGAATGGTATGGATGGTGTGCATGCCTTTTGTTCCTTGGGAGTGATGCGTGATGCATATGGCTGTACATAGATGTGGTTAAAGATGACGTGATGGCTTATCCCTCTAATATACGTAGGACGTTTGTACCTCACGTCATACATAGCGATATGTGGTGATGCAACGGAGGCACAAGAGAAGTCCTACGTGTGTTGCTAAACCTCTTCCACTGGTGGAAGTGGTAAGGGTAAGTTGATTCATTTTTGGCTCTTAAAGCCAATGCATGGGGATGCATGATCACAGAGCACATAGCACGCGAATCGTCCCTCTTCCAACCTTATGACTCCCACGTAATGCCTCTTTGGAAGGATGGAGTTTGGCCTCTTCACTGGTAATGGCGAAAGAAGCGCGCCCCAATTATTTTATTTGTTTTAGGTATTCCTAAAGGGAATGATATGCTAAGGCTTTTTCTAGTGTGGCTTTGGTATAGGGTTGTTGATGTAGAAGGTTCTCATTTACCTTGATTCCACGTTACTCAACCACTTCCTAAGTAGGTGTGATTGTAGGAGTTTACGTGTTGGTTAAAACGATTGATCCACCCACTAGGCATCCTCAATTCCAACAGGGCATGAGTGATACTTTATGAGCTTCTCGGGTAAAATGGGGCACCTAAATATTACCGAACTACCTACTCGCGTAAGGATAAAATGTCTTAAGAAAAGGAATGAAATTTTGATTTGGCCAATGATTTCAATACATCATCAAAATTCTTTAAACTTTATGAAAAGAAAAATCAAGTTTAAAGAATGATCCCCAGCAGAGCCGCCACTGTGAGCGGACAACGTTTCGCGCGGTGGCAGCGTGGGCCGGGCCGGTATGCCAGCCTCTTGAAATGAGGGGGGAGATGCGTATAATGTGATTGAAAATGATTATGCATATTTTAATGCTAGAAAGATACGAGATTGAAATCTCGTATTTAAAATAGAGTCGCCACCCAGTTCAGCTCAACAAGGAAATTTTTGGTACGATTTTCCCACCGGTGGTTGGACCATACCTTAAGTAGAGATTCCGAGTTCGGATAATGTTATCTATTTTTCATTAGGCCAAGTTAAAATACTTCGTTCTTTCTTAATTAGTTTAATCCATCCTATTTATTTGTTTTTTCAGTTATTTTGTTGTTTTTTGCATTTATCAAGCAATTGAAACAATGAACAAAATATTTACAGCCATAAAAAAATAAGTGCGGAAAACAAAATAATTACAAGGCTTCCAAGTCCTATACATTTTCTATGCAATAAATGAAAATACCTGAATATCCGATATACATCTACCTGCAGAAGATGGTTAGTACAGATATGACATATTTTATTTATAGTATTATGAAGCCCAGTTGGATGGCTAACATGAAATGTGAACGAGGTTTGCGGCGAAATCCCATTTTTAATCAAATTTCTAGTTTGGTCGTTGTTTTAATCGGATTATAGGTGAAAATGTTATCGTTAGGGGCTGGGATCTGTTTTTTAAGAGATTTTGAACTTCCACCGTTACATTATATGTCCTAGCTTTGGAAAATAAGCTAATCCGGGAGCAAATGAAAATAAAACTGCTGTACAGGAAGTCATATCGCCGACGATATAACTGATGCCGCCGGCGACATGGTTGATATCGCTGGCGACATAGCTGATGCCGCCGGTGGCATCAATTATATCACCAGCGATATCAGCTTGTAGACAGCAGTTGTCGCAGTAAAATGACTGAAAACCCAAAGACGAATATAAATCAACAAAAATTAACGCAAATCAGTAATATTAATGCAAAAGAGCTATGAGACTCAGGATTTTTACCTCGAGGCCGTGAATCCACCTCTTCGTGAACCGAAAGAAACACCTCCGGGGAGCTTGTTATGACGATTTAACAATAAATCTAACTGTTTTCAGTTTCTAAATTCAATTAAGTTGATCTTAACTAAAAGATTTATTGATTTCAAGCTCACAATCAGAGAATTCAAAGAAGAAAAACCAGGAAAAATGGATCGAAATCCCTTTTTTCTGCCTTATCTAATTCTTATCTCACTAAAATCTATTTTCTCGTTCTAACATTCAACTTCTAAACTTAGATTCTTCCTCCCCTTTTAAATTGCATCTTAAGGTGTACTTTTATAGGTGAAATGGGGTGTTTTTCGAGGCCTTTTTGACCAATTCAGCCGAAAGTGGCCGAAAGGCTGTCTCTGCGGGGACCCGTCTTGGGTCATGCCGCCGGCGACATCACCATATCGCCGGCGACATGACTAATACCGCTGGCGGCATCAGCCTCTAGCATACCGACAGGCAGCGGGCCTAGCAGCCTAAAAAGTCGCCTAAAGTGGTTTAATAGTGGGTGGAAAGGTATCTTTTTGACTTTTAATGATATTTTAATGGGTATTTTTTTATTTAGGGTGTAAATCATCGGTTCAATCTCCAACCGGACGCGTTATCGGCCACGCCGAATTGAATTCTACCAAGTATAAAATTTGCGAGGAATATTATTTTGGTAATAAAAAAACACTAAAGAGAACTTTTATTTTGAGGCATTAAAATCAGGTACACGTCATCATCGTCTCGCAAGAGGGACTGCAAAATACCGTGCTCACAGCCGTTCCGAGTTTTTTTTATTAGGGCTTCTTTCGCCATCCTGAAATCTAGGTCGCCAATGCCTACACAAGCTTCATTAAATCTTTTGAGAAAATCTCCCAGAGACTCATCCAGTTTTTTATAATGCTGTGGAGGTCCTAGCTAATGCTATCCGGTTGGGCCGATGCCAAGAAATGCTTTACCAATTTTACCCTTAGCATTTCAAAATCTTTTATTGAGTCGGCGGCTAGCTGGAGAAACCAGTGCTCAGCACCCCGGTCAGGGTAGTAGGGAAGTATCTACACCGGTATACCTAGAGCACATTAATCAGGTCCCATCCAGTCCACATAGTCTGTTAAATGCATTTTAGGATCGTCCTTTCCTATGTATTTATCCAGAATGGGTGGGAAGACGTACTCCAGGAGCTTTTGGGTTAGAATATTTTTCTTGAAACAGGAGAGAGTTTTCTCGCTGATTGGCTCCTAGAATGAAATAGAGTATTTCTTCAGGTGTTTCTTGAACTTAATGTCAAAATCTTTTGAGCTCTCTAAACCGGATTGGGAAGTGGATGAGGAGGACACGGAAGGAGAAGGAGTTGGAGACTTGTGTTTCTTACTTTTATGCTTCTTTCCCTTTGACTTACGATGGGACCTACAATCGTACTTTTCAGCTGAATCGGTGGCCACGATTATTGAGTCGGTTGCCACTCCTTATTTCTTGTTGAGCATTGATACTCTAGCCAGAATTTCTTTTCCTTCATGTGCCATCATTAATAGTCCCCGCAACGTAGCGAGGTCTGAATCCGTGAATCCGCCCGAATAAGTTGAAGCGGGTGTCTCTATCACAGGGGTAACCGGCTGTACCGATATCGGTTGGGAGATCGTTAAATTTTAGAGTCCCTCCGTCATCGTGGAGACGGAAGTTGATATCCCAGTGATGGAATTGAATTGGGGGAGGAGGTTCCGGTTAAGGCCTATCTCAGGCGGAAGGGCTATGTCTTCATGAATCTCTCCTCCGAGTCAGCCTATGGCCACAAAGTGATTGTAAATGGACCTCATCATCTGGTTTTGCTGTTTGGGGGAGAGAGACGCCTAGCGAGCGATTTCAATAAAGTGATCCAACTAACTAGGCAGATGGGAGGACCGTTTCTCCGTCTCTTTAGTTCCTGAACTGCCTGCCTTCATCGGTGCCTTTTCCGTAGCATCCGAGCTACCTGCCGTGATCGACGCTTTTCCAATTGCGATGGCGTTTCCCGCACCACATTAGGTGTTTTCCATGCCGGAATTGATGATTGAATCTGAATTTTCGTGGGACATGTTTGCATAGTAAAACTCAGTATTATCTAAAAAGGGATGTGTTCTTTAGTGAGCTACGATTCTCGCTTGAGTAAGTAAACAGAGTCCACTCTCACCGCACCACTAAAAATATCATACCTGAATCCGATATTTCAGAATTGATCTACTATGAACTATCTTGAACTATCTTGAATCTACGAACTAATTCCTGCAAAACAATACACACACTTGGGGCGATCGGTGGTTATCCCGTGCGGGAGCCTTTGATGCTTAAGTTAGTAAAGGGTTCTGAGGAATATTATGAGAGTATTTGTGAGAAAGTGAACGTACCTGTTTGAACTGACCTAAGGGCGCATTAGAGATATCCCAATTAGATTGGGAGTGAGAGTCTTAGTTGTGATAAAATTAGGACTCCACTGATACATTTCCGATTCTTGAATCCCAAGTAGATAAGAATATGGACAAGGAGAGAATATAGGGAGCAGAGTCAGATATGAATTCTCCTTCCTTGTAGGACACGAAGGTGCCTTTGAGCCGGCTGTGGACCACCTCAAGATTATGACCTTCTAAGGTGTCAACGCATTATACGCGACTATTGGGTTTGTACACTTTCCGGCTGGATTGTGATATCAGCTGGTGTCATAGGTCGGGTCCATTTGACTATGAATATAATATGAGAGGTGAGTAGGACGGCTCCTTATTGACCTGGTCTCATAATCCAAGATGGACGAGGTTTATTTAATAAGTTATCAATACTCATTATCTTTTTTTTTTTAATTTTCTATGTGTAAAAATCGGTGTCGAGTTGTGTTGGGCATAGTTAGATCTTGTTCGAAAATTCAAAATTCTTAAGAATAATTAAGAGTTTAGGCCAGATATTCCTAGGGAATTCTACAACTCAATTTGAAAAATAATTGTGGAGAGATTAAATTTCTAGAATTAATGCATAGAGATATTGTTATAAATTTATATAACTCCAGTTAAATAATGCATATTGGCATGCCGTCTGTTAAAAAGCTAAGCTGCAAATTAATAAGGGTTGTTCCAAGTAGTAAGCGGCTTGGTATCACTTAAATAAGGTTTCGAGTTCGAGTCCTAGTGAATACAAAAATCCTTATTAGAAGACTTATCCACCAAAGTCAGATGCGCGACTCGAGCTGAATCCGAATGTAGTCAATGAAAAAAAAAGCTAAGCTATAAAATGAGTAAATAAATCTCTTGTATTTTCAATAAAGAGATTTCTAAAGGCCAAAACAAATACAAAGATAAATTATTTTAAGCACAAAAGTATTCAAAATCCCCTTAATTTAACACATTTTTTTATATGTCACCCTCAACTTTTAACATTAACATTTTACCTCTTAAAGTTAACTTTGTAATACTATATAACCCTCCAAAGAGCATTTGCCCAGTCTCATAACAGACAGTGTAATTATCTCTCGCCAATGTGGCAAACATAGAATAAGTTGAAAAATCAGCCCAATCAACGTTTAACAGAAAAGTCAAACCAATAATGTTTTGACACCAATGTTACTCCTAGTGTCTTGCATATGCTGATAACAGCGTAAATCATTTCTTCTTTTCCTGATTTACACAACCCACAAAAAACCCCAAATTGAAATCATATGCTAATAACATTAAATCATTTCTTCTTGTCCTGATTTACACAACCCACAAGAAAACCCCAAAGTGAAATCAAAATCAAAATCTATAATTCAAGAAATTGAAAATATAAAGAGATCTTTGAGGGGTTAACTGGCAGCGCAAAATTGGTAGAAAAGGGAAGAATGGTACTGGCATTCATTGTGGAGTCGGCGGCGGCGTTGAGTTAATTGCTTCATCTTCTTCAATGTTAGTGACATATGAAGCTTTTCTGTGAAATTCAGGAAAAGGGTAGAAATTGAATTAAATTGATTATTGAGAAATAAAAAGTGTGTGGTCTTGGTTGGGTTTTTGTGTACTTGTAACCAAACCAAATAAAAAGAAGAAGTCGCTCAGTCGCGAAGGTAAGAAGTAAGAGGTGAAATAATTTACCGAAAAGCAGAGATCGAAATAAGGCAAAAGAAAGAAATTGTTCAAGGCGAAACAAAAAATTATTCAGATCAGAATTGAAAAATGCTGAAAAGAGGCAAGTGTTTCCATGGTTTTTTACTTTTTTTTCAGGTGGAAGTCCTAGAGAGAGAAAGGGTGAAGAACATATATAAATTTTTTAATTAAATTTTTGGTCAAAATACGGACCAACTCGCTCAAAAATTCAACAAATGTCGGCATCAGCGTCAAGGGCAATGTTACATCAAAAAATCAATTTCAGGAGGTAAAGTGATATTGCTCAAAGTTAGGGGTGGTATATGACAAAATATGTTAAATTATGGGGGCTTTGAATGTCTGTGGCCTTATGTTAAACAAAATAAGTCCCCATTAAATACAATTGTTGGGAGGAGTGAGTAGAACAAGAATCAAATCCCACTAAATATACTTATTGGAAGGGGTAAGAAGCATTAACCGTTATTAAATCATAAATAAAATTTTGTCAATAAAGATACTTATAAATATAAAAAAAAAATAAGGCTAACTCCAATCTTTTAATTTAGCAGCTGAGGCATCCTAACAGACCGATAGACTTGAACCTTGTTCCTACATGACCCGATCAATTCGATTAGGTACTCGCCATCTATTTTTATTGTTCAACTCTTTGACAACATGAAAAAACCAAAAGCTCTGCCCTCCCTCTCTATCGATCCAAGGGATGGAAGGGCAGAGGCCTTTGGTGTCCCCTCCAGTCAAGAATTGGGGCCTCACAATCACTAGCTAATATGCTTTTCTCTCATGCCTTTCTTCGTTCATGGTTCGATATTCTGGTGTCCTAGGCGTAGAGGAACCACACCAATCCATCCCGAACTTGGTGGTTAAACTCTACTGCGGTGAAGATACTGTAGGGGAGGTCCTGCGGAAAAATAGCTCGACGCCAGGATGATAAAAAGCTTAACACTCCTCATTCTTATTCCTTTTTCAATATTAAAAAAAAAATAAAAATGAAAAGGTCATCTTATTCAAAACCCCAATTATGAAATCCCTTTTCTCCCACTTCACACCTCGGAACGCACCGTTCTTATAGAGAGAGGCGCTTTCGCATCTTCTTAACCCGAAATGGCTGGGGAGAGGAAAGGTTCTTTTTTAGGGTACTCCCGGGAACAGATCCAGTGGAGACGGGGTGGGGCCTGTAGCTCAAAGGATTAGAGCACGTGGCTACGAACCACGGTGTCGGGGGTTCGAATCCCTCCTCGCCCACAACCGGCCAAAAAAGGAAGGACCTTTCCTTCTGGTATAGTACTTCATTTTTTAAGAATATTAAAATAATATCCATATATACTTTATTTTTTGATAAAAAATATCCATACATACTTATATTTCATAACCTCATTCATTCCTCTTAAACCCGAGAATTTATAATTTATTCATTTCATTTTAATCATACATTCCACTTTTCTTTCATTTATTATATTCGTTTCTTTTGGGGCGTTTGATTGGAGATTTTCAAAAGGGAAAGGTAATTAAAATAATTGATTCTCTTTATTGTTATTTATTTGGATAAGAGAATCAAATTCATACCCATTTTGGGTAATGAAATTACCCCTTTTAAAGTCTTTCCATTCCCCCACTCCACTAAATATTAGCATTCCTTTTCTTTGTCTTTCTCCAATACTATTATCTTATAATATATTATAAACATATAAAATAATAACAATAATACATATTTTAATAATATTAATTTATATTAATTAATAATAATAAATGATATTATTATTCTATATAACTAATAATAATATATAAAAATAATTATTAATTATTTTTTACGTTTGATAATATTGTTATAAAATATATATAGTATTATTATTATTAAATAATAATATTTATTTAATAATATAAGAATATATTATTATTATTATTATTAAATAATATTATTTTAATAATAATATTATAAAATAATATTTATTTAATGATAAATAAGATTATTAAATATTATTAAAATATTAATATTAATATTATTTCTAATAATAAATAATATTATTAAATATCAATAATATTATTTATTATTTATTATTAAAAAATTTCTCAAGAAATATTTATTTAATATATTATTATTTATTTAATAATATATTAAATAATAATGAATATTATTACTTTAATAATACATATTATTAATATTACTTTTTATGATTATTATAAATATAATATAAATATTAATTAATAATAATAATTAATAAATTATATTTTGATTTATTATAATTAATTAATTAAAATTATATATAATTATTGGTATTATACATAATTAAATAATTAATTTTATTTAATTCAAAAAATAATAAATGAATTTATGAGCAATTTCATTCTCTTTCTTGATCATATCAAACACATAAATTTATCAAAGTGAATTGTATTTCTTTCCTTACATTTTCCCTTTCTTAACTCCCTTTCCCTTTTCTAATGTAAACCAAACACCCCTTTAAAGTTCTATGCAACTTTCTCCCAAATAGAGCCATCCCAAATTTGTATGAGCTGGTAGTATTGAAGAGAAAACCTTAAATGAAAAGGGGGAGAGAATGTAGCAATGAATTGGCTTAAATTAGTAGCCTCATTAAATTTTCTTAATAGTGCGTTTCCTTAAGACATGATTTGTAAGGAATTCCATTGAATAATTTCTAAGTTTATATATAATGAACTCTCTTTTTTTTTATACTAAACAGGCCAAATGCATCTTTATCCCTTAAATTTGGCAAAAAAAAAGTTTATTGCCCCCTAAACTTTTAAAAGGTTCTCTCAGCCCCTAAAACTTGGCATAAACGTAGAACTTTGCCCCCTAAACTTGGCAAAAGTGTACCATTTTACCTATTGAATGCCACTTATCAGCTTTTAATTGGAAAGAGAAAAAACATATTTGAAAAGTCAAAACCAATCCGAACTTGTCACGTGGCATTCATGGGCAAATTGATACACTTTTGCGAGATTCAGGGAGCAAACTGATATATTTATGCAAGTTCAGGGGGCTAAGAGAACCTTTTTCAGGGGGCAGTAAACTTTTTATGTCAAGTTTAGGGGGGTAAGGATACATTTACCCTACTAAATATAATGAACTCTCTTACTAAATTTATTTGGATGTTATTAGTTTTGAAGTGTTATATTATGTAATTATATATCTCATGGTTTTCAGAACTGGACCGACCATCGAACGGGTGAAGGCAGTGTTTCATGGATTTAAGGTTCAACCGGATTAAATCGGTGGTCGAACCGGATTTTCTTAAAAAATGTAAAAATACTAAATATTTTATATAATTTGATATTAAATATGTAATATAAGTTATACTCATATAAAAATTAATAATATTAAATAAAATATTCTATAATTTAAAGTTATATTTCAAATAAAATTAAAACACAAGATAATAACTAATATAATCTGATGAAAGAATTCAAACCGAATTCTATATTGTATAGATTGGATAAAAAAAGTTAATAAATTTGATTTATGATATATAAAAATTACGCATTAAAAGAATTAAAATTTATACACAATATGTAAAATAAAAAAATTATATATCCATTTAATATAAATTTAATAAAAAAACTTAGAGTAACGTTATTTAAAAAATGTATATGTTATTTTGTTATGAAAAACATTCAAAGCTGTTATCGAAAGAAATATTTTAAATTTAATAAAATGTGTAGTATATGAAATAAAAAAATATTTATTATGATTTTTTTATAATAAAATGTTATTAAAATAATTTAAAAATTAACAATATATAATATAAAAGTGTATAAGGAGAAAATATTACCACTTGTGTGAGGTAGCTCAGTTGGTAGAGCATGTATTGAAACATATGTTGGAGGTTTTGTATTCAATTCCCACCACCAACAATTTTTAAAAAAACACGATTTAAGAGAACTGAAAACCGGTCATCGGTTGAACTGGCCGGTTCAACCGATCGTTGTTCGATTCTTGACTATGTCAAGAATCCAGTCAAATCAAACCGAACTAGACACCGGTTCCGATCGAACCCAATCCGATCGACCGGTCCGATCTGATTTTCAAAACCATGATATATCTAACTAATTGTTTTTTTTTCCTAAGAATTAAATTTATTTTATCACAAAAAACCCTCCTCCAAAGCACCCTTAGAATCCGAAGGTCCCTTAAATGATCTGAGCCTGAGAATCATCATTAAATGAAATCTTCACCATCTTGCGATAAATCACTATTTTCTTCCAATTGATGAAGAGCTTGAATCAATATATCATAGACCTGTTAACGGACCGGGCTACCCGTTCGGCCAGGCCCAAGTCCGGTCCTATAAGCCGATCTTGTACACCTATTTTATTATTAAGTCCGGTCTGAATCCGAGCTCGCTAAAGCCCGAAGTTTTATGGGCCGGATTTGATCTTTGTATAAATGCCCAAGTCCGATCCGACGAATAATAATTTAATTTTTTTTATATATGTTGTAATTGTATTAAATAATTATTTTCAACTTTTATATTTTATACTAATGATTTTTCAAATTTAAATACAATAAGTTGTATAATATATTAAGAACTTCAAATAAATAATGTTGTTATACATAATTTTGTCAATTTATTTTTAAAAAATTCACAAAAAAATTATTGAAAAATTATCTACGGGCCTTGGGCCGGGCTTGAGAATGACCTTGTAAGTCCGGCCTGAGCCTGAAGCTTTAAAGTGTGAGCCGAGCCGGGCTTGAATTGATATTTTTAATAAAAAGCCCAACGAAGCTCGGCTCAAACCCGACCCGACCCGTCCGATGAACAGGCCTATAATTATCCTGACGAATGTCCCAAGAAAGCTATGACAAACCAAGGCATACCGTGGGTAAAAACATAAGTTTGTATAAAATTGAGAATCGTATGTAGTCCTAAGGGTGAAACTAGAAGAGAAACAAATGAAAAAGTAACTAAGAAGTGATGCGACATTTTATATAGTTTAAAACCGGAGTCAAAGGTAATTTTTAATGACTATTGGAGTCAAATGAATTCGGTTAAAAATCAATTAGCAAGTTAGTTGGTTAAAGGGTTAGATTAAAGGGCATTTTAATAATTCAGCTAATATTATCCGTTGTATATAAAAGCTCTCTTTTCCCTCTTTTGTAATCACTTCTTCTTTTTGACGTTCTCTCTGTAATTACTTTTCTTATCAATGATAATACTGTTGTTATTGAAAAATTATTAATTATTTAAAAATAATTTTATCTTGATTATTTTCATTTTTAGTATCTTAATATTTACAAATGAGTTTCGTTTAATAAACTTATTAAACTATCAAAGAGATTTTAATGGACTCGTATGCGCATGAGAGAAACAGTCCGAAAATTTATTTATAGTATAATTTAGAGGATCCATATGAGAATTCAATTTACTGTGCTATTAAAATACATTTTATGTTTTACCTATTAACAGATGTATTATGTCATATCAGTATTTCAAATAGTGTTATACATATATATATCTCAATTGATAACACTATTTGAAATAATGATAATGCATTTTCTTTGATTTGAGTAACTAAATCTGATTTACTCTAACATCTCATTTTCTTTGCTATATAAGCATATGTTTGGATTTCACAAAAGGACGCAGCTTTGCAAATTGATTCTTTTCAAACATTGTCTTATTATTATTATTATTATTATTATTATTATTATTATTATTATTATTATTATTATTGTCTTATTATTATTATTATTACTATTATTATTATTATTATTATTATTATTCTGGATTTATAATTCAGTTTTTGTTCATGTTCCAATCATTTTGGTTGAAGAAGCTGTTTAATCTTAAAAGAAACTCCAGGTATCCTTTAAAGATGGTGCTTGCACGGCTCAACTTTTCGGTGTTTCAAATTTTCTTACTGCGGTTTCAATTTGATTATATTATTAATAAATTTCTATAATAATGTTGTTATATTGGTTCTATTTATTTATTTATTACTAACATTTCCTTGTTTTGTGATTGTTAGCCATCAAATTTTTCTCTAAGTATACTTAATTCATAAATTTCACATGGTATCACAGCTTTTGGTTTTTCTCTGATTGACTTTTTCATTTCAAACTTTACTTTTTCAATTTTACAATGGTTACAAAAAAACCAAAATTGCATGGACTAGAACAGTCTTTCTATCTCCATCCAATGGAAATCCATCTTTGATCTTGTTTAACTTCATTGTTAGACAAAACAATTTTCATTCTTCAGAAATAAGTATGAGGATGACGCTGATATCAAAGAATAAGCTGCAATTTATGGACGGCGCCATTCAGAAGCCTACTCCCACAAATCCACTCTTTAGTTCTTGGAGGCGTTGCAATAATATGGTACTTTCTTGGTTAATATGATTACTCACTGTTGCGGAAACTATTAGTAAACTAAAACTACTGTCAAAATAAAATAAAGAGGAAACACTAAAATTACACTACCAACTTAATTTTATAACAAAATATTACAAAGAAAAGGAATAAGAAGAACAAATGCTGTAGAGATGAGAAATGCTTTGTTGGTATGATTTCAACTAAGGCCATAGGCCTTTTTTTTATACTACAAAATCAGCCCCTATGCCTTACAATTGGCAATGTGGGACAATTCCCATTTTTCTTTTTTATTCACTTTGCCAATGTGGGACTTGGTAATCCCACAAATCTCCACCTTGACAAGTTCCACATCTTCAATCTCTTATCTTGTGTAGTGTCTTCCAATGCAGTCTTCAAGTTTTGGCAGTATTGATCAAATCCAAACAATATTGAAATTTGATTGGGTTTACTGCCTTTGTCAACATATCAGCTGGATTTTCTGTGGTCTGAATCTTCTGGATTACAACTCCACCTTCTTCGAGAACCTCTCGTATGAAGTGGTAACGAACGTCGATATGCTTCATCCTTGCGTGGTAAACTTGATTCTTTGCTAACATGATAGCACTCTGACTATCACAATGCACCTTTATGTGCTTTTGTTGAATACCCAATTCACTGAGCAACCCTTGAAGCCAGATTGCCTCCTTTACAGCCTCTGTACATGCCATATATTCTGCCTCTGTCGTAGACAAGGCAACTGTCGACTGTAATGTAGACCTCCAACATACTGGTGCTTTTGCCAAGGTGAACACATAACCAGTAGTTGATCGACGTTTATCCAGATCACTAGCATAGTTGGAATCACAATATCCAACTACATGTTGACCGCCTTTATCCTGCTGATATACCAATCCAACATCCACGGTGTTCAGAATATACTGTAGAATCCATTTCACAGCTTGCCAATGTTCCTTTCTAGGATTATGCATATTCCTGCTCACGACCCCAACTGCATGTGAAATGTCGGGCCTTGTACACACCATAGCATACATTAAGCTACCAGTAGCACTTGCATATGGTACTTTTGACATATATGCTTTCTCTGCTGCAGCTTTTGGAGATAATGCTGCACTGAGCTTGAAATGATAAGCAAGTGGTGTACTAACAGGTTTTGACTGCTTATTTATGCCAAAACGCTTCAATACCCTTCCCAGATATTCCTTTTGAGTCAAAAAAGTCTTCCCACATTCCTATTTCTGCTTATCTCCAAGCCAAGAATCTTCTTTGCTTCGCCAAGAATCTTCATTTCGTATTCCTCATTTAATTGAGATTTTAACTTCTCAATTTCCTCTTGGTTCTTGGAAGCTATCAGCATATCATCATCATAAAGAAGAAGATATATAAAAGATCCATCTTGCAGCTTGCGCAAATACACACAATGATCATATTTGCTTCTTGTGTACTTCTACCTCAACATAAACTTGTCAAATCGCTTGTACCACTGCCACGGAGATTGCTTTAATCCGTACAACGATTTTTCAAGTTTACAAACCATGTTCTCTTTTCCAGCAACTTTGAATCCTTCAGGCTGAACCATATAGATTTCCTCCTCCAAGTCTCTATGTAAAAATGCTGTTTTTACATCCATTTGAACCAGCTCCAGATCTAACTGTGCTACCAAAGCCAATAAAATATGGATGGAAGAGTGTTTCACCACTGGAGAAAACACTTCATTGTAAAAACTCCCTCCGTCTGAGCGTACCCTTTAGCTACCAACCTTGCTTTGTAGCGAACATTAGACTCGTTAGGAAATCCATCTTTCTTTGCATAGACCCATTTGCACCCAATTGCCTTCTTTCCCTTTGGAAGATCAGCTAACTCCCATGTCTGATTCTTCTGAAGGGACTGCATTTCTTCAATCATGGCATTCCTCCACTTATCTTCTTCTGAACTTTTGACTGCTTCTTTGTAAGTGGTAGGGATGTCATCATTAGCAATTGGAGATGCAAAAGCCACCATATCAACATAGCGAGCAGGCTTTCTTACTGTTCTTTTTGGCTTTCTCAATGCAATTGGTTCAAGTTGCTGTGGAGGTTCTTGGGTTTGAACCTCTTCCTCATCAGACTCCTCATCTACCATTGGAGTTTCTGCATCTTCATCATTTGCTGGACTAACTATCTGCCTTTCAAACTCCACCTGTTTCGGAGTACCATCTATTTGTTCTATTGTTACCTTTCTTAACATGGTAGATTCATCAAAGGTAACATCCCTGCTGATGATCTTCTTCTTGGTCTCTAGGCACCAAAGACAATACCCTTTTACTCCCGAAGCGATCCCCAAGAAAATTGCTTTCTTTACACGAGGATCCAACTTTGATTCCTTCACATGATAATAAGCAGTGGAACCAAATACACGTAAGGAATCATAGTTAGTAGCAGGTTTCCCAGACCATTTCTCGAGTAGTGTTTTACCATCAATAGCACTAGATGGTAGGCGATTGATGAGATGGCTCGCATATGTAACAGCTTCAGCCCAAAACTGCTTGCCCAACCCAGCATTGGACAACATACATCGAACTTTCTACAGTAAGGTTCGGCTCATGCGTTCAGCCACTCCATTTTATTGTGGTGTATGCCTAACTGTGAAGTGCCTAACAATGCCGCTATCATCACAGGCTTTCTTAAATGGATCACTCGTGTACTCTCCACCATTATCTGTTTGGAGATGCTTGATCTTTTGACCCGTCTGAGTTTCCATCATATTTTTCCACTTAAGGAAAATTCCGAGCACTTCATCCTTAGTCTTCATAGTATACACCCAAATTCGTCGGGAAAAATCATCAACAAAGGTGGCATAATAGTGCTTCCCTCCAAGTGATGCCATCTTGGAAGGCCCCTACACATCAGAGTGAACATAGTCCAGAATACCTTTAGTATCATAGATCGCAGTTCCAAATTTCACCCTTGTCTTTTTCCCTTTGACACAATGCTCACAAAAGTCCAATTTGCAAGCCTGGACATCTTTCAATAATCCTTGTTTTACCAGAAGATTCAAGGATTTTTCACCAGCATGCCCCAAGCGCATATGCCACAATCTGGATGCTTCCAATTCTTTCTCATCATTAGAAGCCACTGCTGCAGTTCTAATAACAGTAGTACCTTAATAGTGGTACAACCTGTTATTCTTTCAAACTCCCTTCAACACCACCAATGCACCAGAAATGATCTTCATTACTCCATTTTCTGCTTGAACTTTGAAACCCTTTTCTTCTAGGGCTCCAACAGAAATGAGATTCTTTGATAAATCTGGCACGTAGCGAACTTCCTTCAATGTTCTGATTGATCCATCTTGGATTTTCAACCGAATGGAACCAACCCCATGTGTGGTGATAGGGGAATTATTTGTTGTGTAGACAACACCATCTTCTAGTTCTTTAAAATCATAGAACCATTCTCGATTAGGATACATGTGATAACTGCATCCTGAATCAAGAAGCCAAACACTAGAAGAGTTGGTAGAAGCCGAAAGAGCAAGTGAACAATCTGAGTTATCGTCATACTCAGCTACTGCAACAGTCTTTCCCTTGTCAGATTGGCCTTTCTTTTTCAGCTTAGGACAATATTTCTTCCAATGCCCCTTTTCACGACAAAAGGCGCATTCATCTTTCCCCAATTTGGATTTTGACTTTGATCGTTGCTTCATTCCTTTCACCTGGTTCCCCTGGCGTCCTCTAACAATCAAAGCTTCGGTAGCTCCATTTGAGCTTTCCCTTTTCTCCTTCCTCCTTAATTCATAGCTGTACAAAGCTCCACAAACTTCATTGAGAGTTACAGCAGCCTTCCCATGGAGTAGAGTTGTTTCGAGGAACTCAAACTCCTTCGGAAGAGATCCCAACAATATTAAGGCAAGATCCTTATCTTTAAATGTCACATCTAGGTTCAACAAATCAGCAACTAGTTGATTGAAGCTGGTGATATGATCGTTGATTGTGGTACCAGGAATGTAAGTGAATCGAAACAACCTTTTCTTCATGTGAAGCTTGTTCTGACTGCTCTTTTTCAAGAACTTCTCCTCCAGTGCCGTCATCAGTTTTCTAGCAGTGGTTTCTTTGTAAAATGCATACCTCTGTTCTCTAGATAAACATGACCGAATTATACCACAAGCCAATCGATTGATGGTCTTCCATTCTCCTTCTCCCATTTCATTTGGTTTCTCTCCTTCAACGGCAATATCTAGACCTTGTTGAAACAATACGTTTAGAACCTCACTTTGCCACATGCCGAAATGGCCACTTCCATTGAAAATTTCCACCACCAATCTGGAATTTACTCCAGCGGCCCTCTGAAGAATACTTGAAGAAGCATTCGAAGTGGATATCCTTCTGAATGGATTTTCTTCTTCCATTTCAGCTCAAACCGTAAAATCACAAATAATAATATTACTCAAGTGGTAGAAAAATTCCCAGGTAATTGGTCGAGTCACAAACGGTCTCAGTTAAATACCAATTTCCTTAGGCTCTTATCGCTTAGTGACAGAATTTTTCCAGTTACTCGAGACAGTATACTATTTTTATTCTAGATTTTACCGAAAGATTATTTTAACAATAATTTTAAATTTGCTAAATGCCAACTAGATAACAGACCCGAAAATTAGAAAAAACTTTCTGATGTGCCGACTGTAGTATACCTACAGTGTATAGAGCATACTAATTTTTCCTAAAACCAACGCTCTGATACCAATTGTTGCGGAAACTATTAGCAAACTAAAACTACTGCTAAAATAAAATAAAGAGGAAACACTAAAATTACACTACCAACTTAATTTTATAACAAAATATTACAAAGAAAAGGAATAAGAAGAACAAATGCCTTAGAGATAAGAAAGGCTTTGTTGGTGTGATTTTAACTAAGGCCATAGGCCTTTTTTTATACTACAAAATTAGCCCCTATGCCTTACAATTGGCAATGTGGGACAATTCCCATTTTTCTATTTTATTCACTTTGCCAATGTGGGACTTGTTAATCCCACACTCACTCCCTCGGTAGCGCAAACAACAATGACCTTTGAAACTCTAGAGCAGCTTTTGGGTAATCTTAAAGAAAGATTTTCCCAATCAGATGTGCATAGAATGGCTGATTACACACATAGATTTTCACTCTCTCGCAAACAGGTCCATTACTGATTACTTCATGAATCTTCAAATTCTTTGGAATGAGTTTGTTAATTTGAATCCTCTTCTTACATGCATCAATGAAGGTTGTTATTGTAATGTTAGTAGGGCTATTAGAAAGAAACAAGAAGTCAATCTTGTTTTTTTTATCTTAAAAGGTTTGAATAGCTTTCCCCTTTTTAAGTCTCAAGTAATGGCTCCAGACCCCATACCCACAATGAATTAAGTTTTTACTCCCAATTTGCAAAGAGAATTTGGTGTTGTAGACAGAGAAACCAATGTTCACGATATAGCTTCTTTAATTAGAATGGGATATAACATTGATAATAGGAATAACTTTGAGGGAAACCAATTTGGGAACAACCATCAATCTAAATAAACTCATAATTCTGCAAGAAACTAATTTTAATTTGGCTAGGATGTCCCCCTTTAAACTTTAAACAATATTGGTGGAGATGATGTGGAAGCCTTAAATAAGAATTTTGATTGAAAAGATGTTATATGTTGTAATATATTATTGAATATGTTATAAAAGCAATCTTTGGTGGATCAGCAGCTAGTGGCAGATCTTGGATGTAACTTAATTAAATTATACAACAAATAATTACTAATACAAAATAATTATTTTGCAAAATTTTTATTATTAAAAATAATTATAAATTTAAATAATGTACGTCTTAATTCTAAATTATTAAATTTGTTACTGCACAATAGTTATATAGAGAACCGGCAAAATAATTGGTTTGTTATCATACATATTCTGTTTTAGATGCAATGTAATCAAAGAAATATAGTCTTGTTATTTATTTTAGGCCAAATGCCCCCTATCTTGGTACTAAGCACATTTGATCACTTCAAACTTTCAAGTGTGCTGATGTGACATGATGTGGCAATATTTGTCTTTTTAAGCGAGTTAGTTAGTAACAAATTTTAACAAAAAAAGTTAATCAAAAAATATTTTTCTCAGTTTTTTACTCTCTCTCCTCCCTCACCAATATCTCTTTCTCATGCTTCTCACGCTAAATGAACTCCTCCTTCATTCTTCTTTATCACCATTTCGTCATTTCCTTTCTCACCACTTTCTCTCTCTCAAAACTATCCTTTTCTCTCAAATCTCAAATCCCTTAAGTCATACTTAGCAACACTTGGCCATACCACAACAACTGATATCGCAGAGCATGACAACAGCAATCCATGAAATCAAGCCAAGTCAGCAATCCAAGTCAATAGCACGCGGATTACCAAATACATTAGCTAACTAATTTTGACACCATTTTATAACTGCTTAATAGCTTGTAACAGATTAGATGAACATATTATTTTTCCAACTCTACTATAAATAATGCTCTGTAATCTGTAACATTTTCTTCTGATATATGAAAATCTCATTGTTGAGTATAATTCCATTTTTGTTTCTCTGAGCTTTCATGGTATCAGAGCTCCAGGTTAGGAGAGGAAATCAACTTAATGTTCTTTGAAATACAAAGATAGAGAGAGATATTTCTGGCAACCAAGATCAAATGGCGAATATGAATTTAATTCAACAAGAAAATCCTGGCACTGTATTGGTTCCCGCGCTATTCAATGGAGAAAATTACTTGCCTTAGATTAGGGCAATTCAAAGAGCTCTGATGGTGAAAGATAAACTCTCATACATTTAAGATGATGAGGAAAGTCTAGCGGTAAATAGTCCTTTACATAGGCAATGGCAGAGAAATGACTCATTGATGGCCTCATGGATTCTCAATTCCATGACCAAAGAGTATGCTGAAGCTTTCTTGTAAGCGACAAGTGCAAGAAATCTCTAGACAGAACTGGAGGAGAGATTTGGGGGTAGTAATGGCCCACGACTGTATCAGCTAAAGAGAGAAATAAATCTCTTGGTTCAAGGTAACAACTTAGTCATGGCTTACTATACACAATTAAAAAACTTTGGGATGAATTGGATCTTTTGTGAAAGTATCCAATCTGTAAGTGTTGTGCTTTAAAAAAATGTATATGTAATGTGGTCAAGAAGACATAAGAAATCAATGAAAATGATAAACTAATCCAATCCCTTATGGGACTCAATGAGGGTTATGAGGTTATAAAAGCCATATATTGTTGCTGGATCCATTTCCAACAATCAATAAAGCATGTGCTATGGTAGTGCGCATAGAGAAATAAAGGGAGATACATATTGATCAACCAGTTGAAGTTGCAAATTTCTCTGGTAGATATCAACAGGGAACAAATTGCAGAAGAATGGAAGGATGTAACAGATTCACAAGGATGGAAAACAAAAAATGTACTCATTGCAATAGCACAAATCATACGAAAATAGATGTTTTGAGCTTATTGTCTACCTTAAATGGTACCCTAAGGAAAAGAATAGGGCAAGGGAATTTCAGGCTCACAATGCAGCTGAAGATAATGAGAAGAAAGACACAGTGAGATGGATGAAAAGAAACAGTTTTCTGAATAATCACAAAAGCAGATGCAGTACATTGCACAAGAAATGTGTAGATTGATGAAGGGAAAGTCAGTGGCAAAATCACCACTCAATTACGCTGGAAGGGAGAATTTCATAGCTTTTGCTGGGCTTTCAAGTATAAATTCAATGCCTAATGTTCAAGTTATTATTGAATAGGTCATAGACAGTGGGGCTACTTCCCACGCGAGTTTAAAATTATAATTATTTTCAAATATTAGGCAATCTCAGGTACAACATATAGTTCTACTACCTGATGGTACAAAAAGATATGTTAGCTTGATTAGGGATATAAAGTTGTCTGATAGAATCACATTGAAAAATGTATTATACATTAAATAGTTCCAATTCAATCTTTTGTCAGTTTGAAGGTTGTTACATGACATGAAGGTTTTTGTAAAATTTACACCTGAATGTTGTTGTATATAGGACCTAGTGACAAAAGAAGTTATTGCCATTGCTTGGAACAATAGTGGATTATACAAACTAACTGAAACTTCTTTTAACAGCAGGAGGTTGCATAAGGCAATAATTTGTTTAGCTAGTTATAGCAATAATGAAGAAATTTGTATATGGCACAAAAGATTAGGCCATGTATCCAATAAAGCATTGTCTCATATAGAGAGTATAGAAGCTTCTTGTATGAATAATGATTGTATAGTTTGTATTTTAGCAAAACAACGTTGAATGCCTTTTGGTTCTAGTTCAATACAAACAAAGGATATTTTAGAAATGATTGATTTTGACCTTTGGGGCCCGTATAATTGAGTTTCAATTACTAGTGCAAAGAATTTTATGACAGGGGTATATGATTTTTCAAGGGCAGTTTGGGTGATATTGTTACAACATAAGGCACATGTGCTACATGCCTTAAAAACGCTCATAACCCAGGTTGAAAACCAATTTAATACTTCTGTAAGAGTAGTGAGAAGTGATAATTTAAATGAATTAAAAAAAATTTAGAATGTAGTGTGTTTTTCCAGTTGAAAGGCATAATACATTAGAAAAGTTATATCTACACTCCACAATAAAATAGAGCAGTAGAAAGAAACATAGGCAACTCCTCAATGTTGCTAGGGCACTCATGTTTCAAGCAAACATGCCTCAAACTTTTTGGAGGGAGGCCATTTTAATGGCAACTAGCATAATAAATGTTGTTCCTAGTAAAATCATGAAATGGAAAACACCACATGACATTTTATATGGAAAAAGACCCAATTACAACTTGTTCAAGGTATTTGGTGTTAATGCCATTTTACAAATGTCAATCCACATAAGGGAAAATTTGTTCCTAGGGCCTATGAAGCAATCTTCTTGGTATTTTATCTAGGAAAGAAAGGCTGGAGATTATTTGATGTTTAGAGTAATAAAATAGTGACTTCAAGGGATGCGAATTTAAATGAGGCAAAGTTTCCATTTCTGGAGAACATTGAAAATGGCATTGCCGCAACCCTAACTAATGTAGAAATCCATATTGACATCACTGTTGCAAAAAAGGAAATGGCACCAACCATTGCAAAAGTACACAGAGATATAAAAAGTCTAGTTTAGTTACAAGATTATGTCTCACAGGCAGTTGGCTCATAAATGGCTTTAGCCAGTTTCTTGCTTCCAAAATGAACAGCCTAGCAAGTGCACTAGGGTCAATGTAGAGTGGTAAGCACAAGGTCATATCGCACAAGGAGCAATCTTAAAACAGTTTGAGGTTTCCCTGGTAGACTAGTTCAGGAAGATCATTTTAATTTCGAAAGTTTGTTTGTTTGTTTAAAATAGCAATGAAACAAAAGCAATAAAGTAAATAAAGGTTGTAAACAATGATAGAAAAGCACAAGCTTCACCTACCCATAAACAACGTAAGATTTCCTCCTAGCAAAACCTGTAGAACTACTTGATTATGGGCATAGATCTAAGGTCTCTTAACTAGATTTCCCCAAGCTTACCCCTAGGCTTCACTTGGTTTCTAAGATTACTAATTTAAGTCTCCCCCTAGTACTTGTTAAATCAGTAAACTTGCATTAAGATTAGTTAAGCATTTAATCGAAATTAAAACCCTTAGCACAGACACAATACCCCATAGGTTTCTTGTAATATGTGTGTGTGTTTATGATTCTAACTGTAACAAATCTCCCCTAGGTACTTATTGCTATAGCATGTATGAGTTGGGCCCTAACTTAATTAAATTATTACTCAAACACAGCAATCATCAAGAGATTCAAAATAAAATTACGAGGTTGCATCGGAGTAAGATCTTACGCTGTCTGCTTGGGCATGATTAGCTTACAAGGAGATTACTTACTCATAATGAAGAGAATGCTGAACTCCATTAAAAAGAAAGCAAAATAAAAGAACATTCTATTATAAATATTATTGATGGAATGTCGGATGCTTTATCAATGGAGAAGAGGTATATTTATACCCACTAATTGATAAAGATGAAAATAAATAAAAATTTCAAAAGATAACTATCCTATTTTAGTCTTTATCTAAAAGGGAAAACAAACTCTAAACAATAAAGGTAATTGATAAACATGGAAATATTAAATGATAAAATCTCTCTTTTTCTTCTTCTTTAGTTCACGCCACATCAGCCTTCTAATTAGGTGGTCCAACTCTTCCATGATTCTTTTCCTTTGTGTCCTCTTTTTGCTGAGATTTCGTACTTTGACAATCTGCTGGCGAGATCTTCCAAATCCAGTAGAAAACCTGAGATTGGCCAAAAATCAATTAAAACTTATTTTATTTAAATCAATTAAGCACATTGATGACACAATATTCCACTACTAAATTTCACTTATCAAATTCCCCCACACTTGAACATTTGCTTGTACTCAAGCAATTTACTTTAGACAAAGAGAATAACACTAACTTTATAACAAAACTGGAAAAGTCTCCTGCAATTTGGAAAGTCAAAGAGCTTTAAACAAGTTCAGAACTAAATTTTAACACAAGGAATACCTTAGCAGAGAAATCTCATACTTCCACATAAAGCATGCAAAGAAAGAGAAATTATACTTCTTACTTAATTGAAATAGCAACAAAAATCAGATAACCTCCCTTATTCAGCAAACCTTACTACCTTTAGACCATATGCTTGATTGCCAATCGGTCAAATCTCCACCACAAAGTATTAAATGCTTATACCAACAAAAGGTCTTTAAAAGGTTTGTAATGTTAGGCTTAGGTGAAGGGTATGGAAAAAGGGAATTTCGTGTATAATGAGTTTCCAGAAGAAATTATGATGATAAACATGCAACTTCGTATAAGATAGGAAAACCTTGTTTAGAAGCAGATTGTCTTCAAGCGTAAGAAACCTTTGACATTATCGTTCACAGAAGCTTTTCCTTTAAGAACATATCTTCTAAGTACAACAGCCTTGAGAAACTTTTATTCATGCTTCAATCATAAGTAAAAATTCAAAAACATAACATTTTTTTTTCATTTTTTTATTTTCCTTTTTCCTTTTTTTTTTCTTTTTTTTTCACTTTTTTTTTCTTTTTTTCAGTACAAACAAAAGATAAAGAAGCAGCCTAAGGTTGTGTTGATCTTTGAGGTCTTCTAGTTTTAACAATTTCATTGATGAGATCTTCTGAGTCGGGAAGGTCTTCCTTGATTGATATTGTTGTTGCATTGAGTGATGATAATCTCTTCAAAAAACTCAGGGTGTTTTGGGAAATCAAAGTGAAGGTTGTTAGGTTTGTAATGTGTGTAAGAAAGAAAAGGCTAAGGCTCAAAGGGGGTGATCTAAGGATAAAATGTTGAAAAAGGTAGGCTTTTTGGGTAGAGAGGGTAAATCCTAATGCCTTAATCATTTGATACAAGCATTCAATAGTGGTCTTGATAAGTACAAGCATACAATAACAAGTATAAGCATGCATTTCCCATGGCAAGTTCTAGCTAAAAATAGAAAGGTCGCCTATAAGGGTTGTGTATATGATTTAGGCTATAAAATTGAAGTAAAAATTAAAATTTCGAAAACTCAAACATGTTTATAGGTCCTACAATCACTTTACTAATTTTTTCAAAGTCCTCAAATTTCATTCTGAATCTTTGCTAAAAACTATCCAATTTCCACTTTACATAGACTTCGTAAGTTTCATTATTTAGCAAGGTAATCCATCAATAAGCACAAAGCAAATTCATTTAGACATGCAAAGTCAAGCAGGGGCAATCTTAAGGTTTTCCAGCAACAATTAAGCATGGTAGTGACAATCAAAACTCAAAAGTTAAAAAATCATGCATGAAAATCTTAATCCCTCCCCTGCACTTAAATTATGCTTTGCCCTCATAGCATTAAAGAATAAAATACAAAAAAGGGTAAGGAAAGACTTTCCTGAGATGACCAAATAAGAAGAGGCTAGATATTACCGTTCACCATTGAGATAAAAGAAGAGAGACTGAGAAAACCTCGAGGTTTCCTCGAGAATTGCTTTACTTGGTGCGTGAAGTGAGCACAACTACTAGACTTTGTCAAGGTTGCATAAGGAGGAGAGCTTCCTCCGTATCTTTAGGCTGTATTATAGCAAGATAAGGTTTTAACCTTTGCCCGTTAACCTTGAAGGTTTCCCCCTTCTGATTTGTAATTTGTATAGCACCATGGGGAGAGACTTTCACCACAGAATATAGTCCTGTCCATCTTGATTTGAGCTTACCTTGGAAGAGTTTCAAGCGAGAGTTAAATAATAAAACTTATTGACCGGGGAAGAATTCCTTAACCTTAATTCGCTTATCATGCCAAGCTTTTGTTTTCTCTTTGTAGTTCATGGAATTCTCATAGCTAAACAATCTAAACTCTTCAAGCTCATTCAATTGCAACTTCCTTGCTTCCCTACCCTTATCTCTGTCAAAATTAAGAAAAGTGATTGCTCATAAAGCCTTAAATTCAATTTCAGCAGGAAGATGACAAGATTTTCTATAAAGTAGTCTAAAGGTGGACATGCCAATCGGGGTTTTATATGCTGACTTATAAGCCCATAAAGCATGATCTAGCTTGCTAGACCAATTTTTCCTAGAATTGTTGACAGTCTTTTTAAGAATGTGCTTAATTTCTCTGTTGGAGATCTCGGCTTGCCCACTTGTTTGTGGGTGATAAGGGGTAGCAATCCTATGCACAACTCCATATTTAGACAATAGTTTCTCAAAGTTAAAGTTACAAAAATGCTTACCTTGATCGCTAATAATAGCTCTAGGACAACCAAACCTGGAAAAGATCTTCTTTAAAAATCATACCACATATCTTGCATCATTGGTTAGGCTTGCGATTGCCTCAACCCACTTACTCACATAGTCTACCGCCAAGAGAATATACTTATTTCCACTAGAATTGGGAAAAGGTCCCATAAAGTCTATTCCCCATACATCGAAGATCTCGTATACCTCAATATTTTTCAAAGGTATGGCATTCTTGGCAGAAATATTCCCCGTTCTTTGACATTCATTACATTGGGAAACATATTGGTGGTAATCTTTGAAGATTGTGGGCCAATAAAATCCGCATTCTAAAACTTTCACTGCTGTTCGGGTTGCACCAAAGTGACCTCCAGCCTCGGTATTGTGACACATGCATAAGATTGTGTCAACCTCCTCTTGGGGAACACATCTTCTAATAATTTGATGTACACATAATTTAAACAAGAAGGGTTCCTCCCAAAAGTAATATTTAATGTTAGCAAAGAGTTTCTTCTTTTAAGCATAAGATATGTAATTTAGAGAGATCTTACAAGCAAGATAGTTAGCAATATCACCAAACCAAGGGACAAAGTTTACCGCAAAAAGATGTTCATCGCGGAAAGGGTATGAGATTCCCTTCTATTCATCAAGGTTTTCCTTAGAAATTCTTGAAAGGTGATCTGCAATAAAATTTTCACAGCCTTTCTTGTCCTTGATCTCCAAATCAAACTCTTGAAGCAGTAAAAGCCACCTAATCAAATGAGGTTTTGCATCTTTCTTGGCAAGTAAGTACTTCAGGGCTACATGGTTAGTGAACACGAAAACCATGGATAAAACAAGATAAGATCGAAATTAATCAAAAGCATACACTATCACAAGAAGCTCTTTCTCTGTTGTTGTGTAATTTTGTTGTGCTTCGTTCAAGGTCTTGCTAGAAAAATAGATTGGTCTGAAACGCTTATCAATTCTTTAGCCTAAGACTGCCCCAATGCAAGTATCACTTGCATCACACATGAGCTCGAAGGGAAGGTTCCAATTGGGGGCAATCAACATAGGAGCATTGGTCAATCTTTTTTTCAACTCATCCAATGCTTCGACACAATCTTGATCAAATTTGAAATCTATACATCTTTGTGAAGCAAGGCTATCAGAGACTGCGCTATGTTTGAGAAATCTTTGATGAATCTTTAGTAAAAGCCTGTGCGTCCGAGGAAACCTCTGACTTCCCTAACTGAGGTTGGGGCAGTTAGATTGTGAATCACATCCACTTTAGCTTTGTCCACTTCCAATCCTCTTTTAGAGATCTTATGGCCAAGAACTATCCCTTCATTGACCATAAAGTGACATTTCTCCTAATTAAGCATACGGCTGGTCTCCTGATATCGTTTTGAGATAGCTTCAAGGTTGCTGAGACAATCTAAGAAGGTTTTCCCATAGATAAAAAAATCATCCATGAAGATCTCCACTATTTACTCAACCATATCATGAAAAATGGCCATCATACATCTTTAGAAGGTTGCTCGAGCATTGTATAGTCCAAATGGCATTCTTTTATAGGCATATATCCCATAAGGACGTGTGAAGGTAGTCTTCTCTTGGTCATGTGGATGGATGGCAATCTGGTTATAACCGGAATACCCATTAAGGAAATAATAGAATTGGTATCCCAAAAGCCTTTCCAACATCTGATCAATGAAAGGAAGAGGGAAGTGATCCTTCCTTTTGGCATCATTTAGCTTTCAGTAATCAATATAAACTCTCCAGCCTGTGACAGTTCATGTAGGGACAAGCTCTCCTTGCTCATTTTGAATCACAGTTGTTCCACCCTTCTTAGGCACCACTTGGATAGGACTTGTACAAATACTATCGAAAACAGGGTACATGATTCCTGCATCAAGCAATTTGATAACTTCTTTCTTGATAGCCTCTTACATATTAGGATTGAGTCTTCATTGAGGTTGTACTATAGGCTTATGGTTGTCTTCCATCAAGATCTTGTGAACATATATGGAGGGGCTTATACCCTTGATATCAGAGATTTTCCATGCCAATGCCTCCTTATTTCTCCTCAAAATGGTGAGCAACTCTTCATTTTGGTATGGGGAAAGCTTTGCTGAAATGATAACTAGAAGGTTGTTTGGTGGCTTAAGAAAGGCATATTGAAGGTGATTAGGCAATGGCTTCAGTTCAAGATTTGGTTGGCTATTCTTAGGCTCAAAAATCTTATAGTCAGGGCAATCTGTCAAGGGTTCAACATTCTGCCTGCTACCCCAGGTTATCTAACATTCAGTTTCAGACTCAAGTTGTCTTTCTACAAGATCTTCGTCCTCGTTCACATCATCTTCATTGAACTCCTGAAACAAATAAGGATTTAAATTCACATCAGTAGTATCCATGAAATAACATTAGTCATCACTAGAAGAAGGAAACCTCATAGCTTCATTCATTTTAAAGACAACTTCCTCATCATGTATTTTCAAGATTAGCTTTCCATTATGGACATCTATAGGAGCTCGACCAGTAGCAAGGAAAGGTCTCCCTAAAATAATAGGCACATACATATCTTGGTCCATATCCATAACAATGAAATCAATAGGTAAAATAAACTTTCCTACTCTACCTAGTACATCATCAACTATTCCCCTAGAATATCTTATCATTCTATTCGTAAGTTGAATGGACACCCTAGTAGGCTGAGGTTTTCCTAAACCAAGTTGTTTATACAAATGATATGGCATCAAATTAATACTTGCTCCTAAATCACACAAAGCGTTATCAATTTCAAGTTTACCTATAGAACAAGGAATGGAAAAACTCCCTGGATCTTTGAGCTTGGTCGGTAAGGTTTCCTGCTTTGTAGAATGGAGGAGTAGTCTCGGTTAAGTTACACCATAGCCACATTTTCCAACTTTGTTTTGTTTTCCAATAGCTCTTTAAAAAATTTCACATACATTGGCAAGAGCTTCTGCAAAAGGAATGTTAATGTGCAATTTTCTAAAAACATAAAGAAATTTATCAAATTGCTTAGCTATCTCATATTGCTTTGTCCTTTGAGGATAGGGGATCCTTTGTTGGTATGCTAGAATGATAGGTTTCTCTGCCTCAAAAATCTTCTCTGTGGAAATAGATTGCTCTGTCTTTTGGAAAGTCTTCTTAGTTGGAGCAATCTCATCAAGTTTCCTCTTCTCAACTTCTTCCTCTTTGGTTCTTGCATTTTCATCAACATTAATAGTCATATGGTTAGCCGAATTCAAAATCTTACCATTTCAGAGTGTGATTGCCTTGCATTCCTCCTTTGGATTTGTCTCGGTATTGATAAGGAGAGTTCCCTTGCTTCTAGGAGAAGTAACTTGGGCAATCTGGTGAACTCGAGTCTCCAAATGTTTTATGAAAGATTGGCTTTATGTCATGAATTAAGCCATCATGTCCCTCATCTCTTCTATTTCAGACTTCATGGTAGGCTAGAAGGGTCCTACTTCTTGGGCTACCTGAGATTGGTGAGGTTGCTGGAAGCGGTTATGTTGTTGAAATTGAGGGTGAGATTGCCCCCATGCAAAGTTTGGATGATTTCTCCCACCTGAATTATAAGTATTAGAGAAAGGGTTTCCTCCATGAGAGTTTCCCTATATGAAATCACATTGCTCTTGGGTAAGGGCAACATTACAATCAGCACTTCTATGGTTGCCTCCACAGTACTCACAACAGTTTGGTCGAGAGCTTGTGATGGCTGAAACATTTCTCTTGGTAAGATGTCGAAGTAACATATCAAACTTATTGAAAAGGTTAATGATATCTTGAGAATCATGAGATTTTGACCTTTCTTCATTTATGGAGTGCCATTTAGAACTTGTGTTGACATGCTTTTCTATGATTTCGAAGATCTCCTCCAGAGCATAGTCTTCCAAGTCTCCATTGGCAACGGACTCAATTTGCATCTTGTGAGGTGTGGTTAAACCAATGTAGAAATTCTGAACTTGTATCCAAGCTGGGATACCATGGTTAGGAACCTTCCTCAACATATCCTTGAACCTTTCCCAAGCTTCTGATAAAGACTCTGTAGGTTGCTGGGAAAATCTGGTAATCTCATTCCTCAGTTTTAAGGCTTTCTTAGGTGAGAATATTTGTTCAGGAAAGACTTTGCCATGTCACTCCAGGTTGTGATGGAACCTGGCTACAAATTCTTCAGCCACATCTTAGCTTTGTCCCTTAGTGAAAATGGGAAAAGCTTCAGTCTTATCACATCATCTGAGATTGCCCTATTAGATCGAAAGTTATTACACATGGTGACAAAGTCTTGGATGTGTGAGTTTGGATCTTCTCTAGGGAGACCTCCATATTGGACGGCAGCCTGAAGCATCTGAATCATTGAGGCTTTGAGTTCGAAAAGGTTGCCCCGTTCTTGAGGTATCACTATGTAGGAAGAGTGTCCCTCAGTGTCAGGTTGCATATACTCCCGAAGTCTCTGCCTAGGAGGTGGAGGATTGACCTCATCCTCCTCATCTTGTGCGTGTTCATTATTTAGAGGTGGTGTATTATCAGCCATTCTTTCCCTAGCACGAGCTCTTCTAGCGATACCACTCAATTTATAATAGGTTCTTTCAATTTCCGTATTTAGTGGAAAAAGTGGTGGCAAACCAGCACCACGCATGCAAAGTCAGAAAGACTTTCTGAAACAACCTGTTCCTGAAAAAGCTAAGAACACAAAGGGTAAAAAGCACCAATCTATAGTTAAATTAAACAAACTATTTACATGTTGCTCACCGGCAACGGCGCCAAAAACTTGTTGCTTCTAAAATGGACAACCTAGCAAGTGCACTAGGGTCAATGTAGAGTGGTAAGCACTAGGTCATATCCCACAAGGAGCAATCTTAAAATAGTTCAAGGTTTCCCAAGTGGACTGGTTCAGGAAGATCTTCTTAATTTCAAAAGTTTGTTTGTTTGTTTGTTTAAAATAGCAATGAAACAAAAGCAATAAAGTAAATAAAGGTTGTAAACAATGATAGAAAAGCACAAGCTTCACCTACCTATAAACAACGTAAGATTTCCTCCTAGCAAAACCTGTAGAACTACTTGATTATGTGCATAGATCTAAGGTCCCTTAATCAGATTCCCCCAAGCTTACCCCTAGGCTTCACTTGGTTTCTAAGATTACTAATTTAAGTCTCCCCTAGGTACTTGTTAAATTAGTAAACTTGCATTAAGATTAGTTAATCATTTAATCGAAATTAAAACCCTTAGCACATACACAATCCCCCATAGGTTGCTTATAATATGCGTGTGTGTTTTTATGATTCTTATTGTAACAAATCTCTCCTAGGTACTTATTGCTATAGCATGTATGAGTCAGACCCTAACTCAATCAAATTATTACTCAAACACAGCAATCATCAAGAGATTCAAAATAAAATTACAAGGTTGCATCGGAGGAAGATCTTACGCTATCTGCTTGGGTAGGATTGGCTTGCAAGGCGATTACTCACTCATAATGAAGAGAATGCTGAACTCCATTGAAAAGAAAGAAAAATAAAAGAATTCTAAATATTATTAATGGAATGTCTAATGCTTTATCAATGGAGAAGAGGTATATTTATACCCACCAATTGATAAAGATGAAAATAAATAAAAATTCCAAAAGATAACTATCCTATCTTAGTCTTTATCTAAAAGGGAAAACAAACTCTAAACAATAAAGGTAATTGATAAACATGGAAATATTAAATGATAAAATCTCTTTTTTTCTTCTTCTTTAGTTCAGGCCACATCAGCCTTCTAATTAGGTGGTCCAACTCTTCCATGATTCTTTTCCTTTTTGTCCTCTTTTGCTGAGATTTACTACTTTGACAATCTGCTGGCGAGATCTTCCTAATCCGGTAGAAAACCTAAGATTGCGCCAGAAATCTACTAAAACTTATTTTATTTAAATCAATTAAACACATTAGTGACACAATATTTCACTACTAAATTTCACTTGTCACAGTTGTTCCACAATAGCAACAAATGAACCACATAACTACAATGAAGCAGCTAGTAATCCAGCCTGGGTGGCTGTAGTGGAGGCAGAAATAAAGGCACTTGAAGAGAATAAGATGTGGGAAATAATCCAACTGCCTGTTGGGAATAAAATCATTGCTTTAAAGTGGTTTACAAGATAAAGTATGCTCCAAATGGTGAAGTTGATAGATTGAAGGCTAGATTAGCGGCAAAGGGCTATAATCGGAAGTATGGAAGGGATTTTTATGAGAGTTTTAGCCTAGTTGCAAGGGTTATAACTGTTACACTCTTACTGGCCATAATAGCAGCAAAAAGGTGGCAATTGCATCAAATAGATGTCAATAATGCTTATCTTCAAGGCCACTTAGAGGGAGAGATCTATCTTGAGCCACCATAAGGATATACCAAGGTAAAACCAGGCCAGGTATGTAAGCTTATCAGGTCTCTATATGGACTTAAGTAGGCTGAAAGATAGTGGCATAAGAAGTTAACCATAAAGCTACTTTCATATGGATTTGTCAGGTCATCACATGACTATTGTTTATTCACCAATCCACTGAGAATGAATTCCTGGCCTTAGTGATTTATGTTGATGATATTCTGATTAGTGGTTCTAATGCAATAGCGATAAGTGAGATCAAGAAATACCTCTACTCACTGTTTACAATAAAGGACATGGGACACACTAGCTACTTTCTTGGAGTTGAATTGAACCACACAGAAGTAGGGGTAACTCTTTCTCAAGTGAAGTATGCAACAAATATTCTATCTGATGCACAGATTTTATAGCAAGATCAAGCCCATTTTCTCTTAGCATTGATCTCGTAGAACCTGGTGTTCCAATGGAAGATCCTAAAAAATTCAGAAAAATATTGGCACGCTTCTTTACCTTGGATTTACCATGCCTGACATTTCCTACACAACTCAGCAGCTCAGTCAATATGTTCAACAGCCTTGCACGCATCATTTTGAAGCAGCAATCCACCTGCTAAAATATATCAAAGGGACTTTACATTGTGGCCTATTTTATCCATCAACATCAGATTTCACAATTGCAGGATTATGTGATGTAGATTGGGGGAGATGCAAAATGACAAGAAGATTAATTAGTCGGAATTGCACTTAGTAAGTCAATTATCACATGGAAAACAAAGAAACAATCTATTGTGAGAAAATCTATAGCTGAAGTAGAACATTGGAATATGGGGCTATGAGCGGGCGAGGGGTTTTAAATGGAGGGAATGCACGCGGGGTGAGGTGTGTGGGGCGCGTTTCGATGCAGTTTGAGGAAACTGCGGCACTTGGTTTGTTTAAGTGCGTGTGCCTCTTTTATAATAAAACGCTTGGTTTTATTAAAAAGAAAATTATTTTACTATTTTTCACGTAAACTTATTGAGTATGAAAAACCTAGCTTTTTATAAACAAAAAATGTGATTATATTGAGAAATATATTTACACATTTTATTAAAGAAAAGATATTTAAAATAAAGCATTTTTACTTTATTTAAAAATAAAATAGAGTCGCCACTTGGTTCAGCTCCATCAGGAATTGTGGTATACTGATCCAAAATGGGATTTTTATACAAAAAAGAAAGTGAGATTCTGAGTTTGGACATACCAGGAATTGTTGAAATTGTTTGAATTAATTTTGGAATTATGTTTTATGAGGTAATTTCTGTATTACAATGACTTTATTTAAGAAATAAATTCAAGAAACAAAACGGACATTATAACGGCATAATAAATTGATATTTGCTACCCAAATTTTGGCAGAGTAACGGCAGCACTTGGGTTTTGGTCCGGAAACTCGGATAGAGTTTCCTCACATTCTGGATGTTTTATACATACATGCAGCTTATCTACATATATTATAGTTTAAGTGGCTCCAGTGGCTCACTTAACCAGACAAATGGAATGCAATGTGCGATAATAAAAATAATAAAAATGAATTTTAATGAATTTTAAATTTGGGCTTAGAACCAATTACCCTCAGTTTACCTTTTTGTCTGCCCAAGATGACTTGAGAGGCGATGTAGGACCAAATTTGTCAGAGACTGTGGTTTAGTTGGAAAATAGATTTAACTGAAGTTATGACTATAATCTCGGATTATTTCTAAAGAAAAATGCGGGGATTTAGAGAAATTTGGTCATTTTTAGACCGAAGATCACTGTGAGATCTTGATTTAAAAAGACTAGAAAATGAGCTTATACCTAGTGTAGGTGATAAAGCTCAGGTTTGGAAGTGTTTTGGCAGAGTTTTGAAGCTTTTTGGACTCTCAGAACTATTTTGGCATGAAGGAATTTACGTATGTATGTCACTGCCTGAAATGGAAAGGGTGAGCTGCTATATATAGTAGGGAGGTAATGAGCTGGCGGGCTCATCACATAGGTAATGAGCCCGCGGGTTCATCGCCTACTTGAGTGCAAATCTGTCAGTAAATCTCGCGAATCTTACCGAGATTTAATTTTTTTTACTGTAGTTGGGTAATGAGCCCGCGAGCTCATGAAGCAATTGTTGACCAAAAACTGACTTTTTGATTTTTCAGTAGAAAATGCTAAATCAAAGATTCCCTAGAATATGGATTTTTAAATTTTGGATTTTTGAGTGACATTCGGTCCTTTTGGCTCTCTTGTCTAATCACAGATTGAAATAATCATTATTCCTCATCGAGCTGGAACGGATCTGTGGTAACAAGGGCATACTAGTTGTGAGATCAAATCGATAAGCTATATACTCAAGGATTTCCAGGTTCCTATTTCCCTTCCTATAAGCTTGTATTGTGATAATCAAGCTGCCACTGCTATAGCCAAAAACCCAATTTTACATGAACACACAAAGCATGTGGAGATTGATTGCCATATAGTTAGAGGACACATTGAATCAAGATTTCTGCAAACACCATATACTGCCTCTAAGGAACAACTGGCGGATCTTTTTACAAAACATGTAGCAGCTGCACAAATGACACCTACACCACAGAAGATGGGCCTAGTTAAGACTCTTCACGATGATCACCATGCTCATTGTGAGGGGGGATGAAGTCATATGTAGCAGCACTTGGCCATACCACAACAGCTGATATCACAGAGCATGATAAGTGAGCAATCCACGAAATCAAGCCAAGTCAGAAATCCAAGTCAATAGCATGCAGATTACCAAATACATCAGCTAACTGATTTTGGCGCCATTTCATAACTGCTTATAGCTTGTAACAAATTCGATGAACATATTATATTTCCAGCTCTACTATAAATAATGCTATGTAATCTGTAATGTTTTCTTCTGATATATGAAAATCTCATTGTTGAGTATTATTCCATTTCTGTTTTTCTGTGCTTTCAATTCCCTTGTACAGAAATCCCCTTTTTAGTCATTGACCTTTAATATTCAACATCACGATTTGCTTCAGTAATAAAATTGTGTTCTGTGTCTTCAAAGTTACATGTTTTAACATACAAATTACAAAGTTGCATATAATTATCTAGATTGAAATTTCTTTTGACGTTTTCTTCATTGAAGTTTAGTTTTTATTGGTTTCAAAGGATAAATGGATTTGCTCGTATGTTCAAGGACTTGCGGCAAAGAGGAATAATGTTCACAAACATGCATGAAGAAATATGAAAAAAGAAATGTGAAAATGGAACCTCTTCTTCGCTTGGAGATATCAAATTTTTAACAATGATAGTTCTAAAATTTTCAGTTTTGGTGGGTTCAAAAATTATAAAACAAAGATAATAAATTTGTCTGTTTATGAGTCTTATCAGAAATATTATGTTAAGGATTCTAACTTGGGTTCAACTGAGTTTGATTTGAGTTATTCTAGTAATCATAACTTTAATCCATTAATGGAGGTGGAAGAAAGTTGCAATGTACCCAAACATGGGCCAATTTAGGTATAAAGGGGTGGAGTCCATGAACCCACTCATTCTCTAAAAGTAATAAAATATTATAGTATTAAATATATGTACACTATTGACATTTGGATTAACATTCACAAGCATGCATGAAGAAATAAGAACTAAAAAATGTGAAAATGGCTCTTCTTTGTTTGGAGGTATCAAACTTCTAACAACAATAGTTCTAAGAGTTTTAGTTTTGGTGGGTTAAAAATTATAAAAGGAAGAGAATATATTGGTCTGTTTATGAGTCTTCTCAGAAATATTATGTAAAGGATTCTAACTTGGGTTCAACTGAGTTTGATTTGAGTTCTTGTAGTAATCATAAATTTAGTCCATTAATGGAGGTGAAAGAAAGTTGCAATTGACCCAAACATAGGCAAATTTAGGTATAAAGGGGTGGGGTCCATGAGCCCACTCATTCTCCAATATAATATTATAGTATTAAATAGATGGACACTATTGACAATTGGATTAAGTTCACGAGCATGCATGAAGAAATAAGAACTAAGAAATGTGAATATGGCTTTTCTTAGTTTGGAGATATCAAACTTCTAACAATAATAGTTCTAAGAGTTTTTGTTTTGGTGGGTTAAAAATTACGAGTCTTCTCATAAATATTATGCAAAGGATTTTAACTTGGGTTCAACTAAGTTTAATTTGAGTTCTTGTAGTAATCATAAATTTAGTCCATTATCGCTGGATAAATCTCACTATTGGTCCTTTTTGCTTTTCGTTGGCCGACTTCTATTTTTGATTGCTCATCTCGTATCTCTGTGGCTTTGCAAGCTTAATCCCAGAATTTGATCGTGCCTCTTTGGGATTTTAATTTCAGTAAGAAGCAGATCCAAAACCCAGATTCCATCTTCTCACTATATACAAAATAACCCAAAAGATTAACATTATAGTTGCATCATCATCAAAAAGTTGAAATCCCAGCCTCGGTCTCAACCGCAATAGTAACCTCAGTCTCAATCTTAGTCTTAGCCCCAGCCCCCAACTGGTTTTGATGCTGAACAAATGTAAGATCTTGTTAATCCGACGAATCTAGCATCGGCATACATTCAAGTTCGAGCACCGCCAGTTTCTTCTGCTTCATCTAAGCCGCCGCCTACCGCCATCAATCTGGCACCTTCGCTGCCGCCATAAATTACTGCCTTCGCCTCCAGTTCAGTCACAGTGAGCCGCCACCGCCTTCTCTTTTCCTTCCATTGGCTTCCAGTATTATAGAGAGCAAAGAAGCATCAGCTTTAGTCTGAAACCGATTCCACAATCTCAGCCTCCTCGAACATTAGCGGCAGAAGGGATAAATCGAACTCATGATTCATTTGTAATGAAATGAGTTCGTTACAGATCTGCATTTTAGAGTAAGAGCGAGAGATGATCTTGTCAATAAACCTGGGGATACAATCTACCTATACTTCAAGTTCAGGTATTAAATTTAACCATTGATCTTTGTTTTTCATCCGTCAATTGGTTGAAATTAGGTCTTGAACGGCAATTGTGAGAGAGTAGGAACAGAGTTCGGGAGTTGGGTCTGGCTGGCAAATTGCGTGGCCGTACACTCTGTCGGCGCCTTCGCCAACGGAGGCGGCGTAGAAATAGTTGCCGGTGGTGGTGTTTGATATGACATTGGAAGGGAGATATTTGAGGAGGAGAACTCTATTAACGACAAATTCAGAGTTACTATTTATAAAATTTGCGGTGGCGTTGCAGTTGATTGTTTGGGAATTTACAAGCTTAATAATCAACCAAAAGATTTTGACTACGGGAACCTTTGGAAAGGACCAGATTGAATCTTTTCAGTACTTGGAATCTAGCGGTGTTGACAACTACTGGCGAGCCAACCTATGTCGCCCCTCCGTCATCAATGCTTCGACCGTCCTCTAATCTCCGATCGGTCTCGCTGGTGATTGCATCTCACTTCTTCATCAACTTCAACATCATTGGTTTTGTTTTTGATTGGTTTTTTCCTTTTCTGCTGTGCAATTCGACATTTAGTTTGTGCCATGGTTCATTCAAGAAATTACCGGGATTGGCAAGATCATGATCGCCTATTTAGTAATAGGATTTACTTTAAAAATTTTCTAAATAGCCATGATGTAGTGGCTTTGAAGAGCATTTTTTCAAAATATAGAGTTCCATGAGAGGTTTTTGTTGCAAGGCGGAAAAATGTGAAGAATCTGAATTTCGGTTTTGTCTCTATCGATGGGTCTATCCCTATGCACGATGCTCTTTACAGATTGAATGCAATTATGATTGGTTATATCAGGATGTGTACCTTCAAAGCCAAATATCCTTCATCAGGTAAATAGGCTATACCTCGTCAACGCCCCCCTCATGCTCAGGCCAAGCCAAGACCGATTTTTAGGGATTTGTCTAGGGATAACAGATCCTACACGACAGTGGTAGCTCCAGCCACGGATCTAAATCAGTCTAGGACTGTTAGTGATTTTCCATTATTGATTTGGGCAAGAGTTGCTTGTCTACTCCATGTAAATGATATCTCGATTATTCCAGGCTTGATGGAGATGGTGTCAAATAGAAACTTCACTTTTGATTTTATTGTTCCAACGAGTGGTAATGAAGTGGTTATGTCCTTCCTTTCATCTGATGCAAAGATAGCTTTCCTTGAGGGGGATTGGAGTCATCTTCAGGATATCTTTTCAGAATGTATGGATTTCCTGGTTAATTTTGTTCCAACTGAATGTCTCTTTTATGTGGATTTTCTAGGGATTCCTCCCACTTTGATTACCGAACAACTAATCAACAAGCTCACGGCTGAGTTTGGATCACTTATGACACCTGATTTTAACTACCTTCACCCTGATCATTTGGATGTGGTATCTTGCTTAGTATCTGTGCCTATTGATACCTCTAGCCAAAAGATCTCGCTGCTGTGGGGAGACAAGGAATACATGGTTACTATTAATTTCAGACAGGCTATTGCACGTGATAGGAATTCATCTTTGGACTCATCTAGGAGTGGACGACTGCCCTTTGAGACAAACTCTACACAACAAAATGGTTTTGAGTTTACTAATAGTGTCCCCGGCTCTCATCCTCCCTCTATGGAGGATGATGCTAAAATTTCTATCGAGCACCAAGCTAGGATGCTCATTAGGTTGACTGCCAGTGTCCCCAGCTCCAATAAAGTCAGAGCTGGAATTTCTATCCAAAATCATGGTCTAGGTTCCATCGGGTTGACTGACAGTGTCCCCAGCTCCTTTCTGCGTAAAAAAGATGGAGCTGAAATTTCTGTCTAACACTATGGTCTTACTTATATTGGGTTGACTGACAGTGTCCCTAGTTCCAGTCCTCAGAAGGTTGACGGAGCTGAAATTTCTATCCAACAGCGTGGGTCAGGTCCTATTGGGTTGACTGACAATGTCCCTAGCTCCTTACCTCATAGTGATAGTGGAGTTAAAATTTCTGTCTTGAATTAGGGTGGTGGTTTAATCGGGTTGACTGACAGTGTCCCTAGTGCTCCTCCTATAGGGGTGGAGGAGAAGGCTGAAATTTCTGTCCAACGAGTCCAGAACACGGGTTCTAGAATTGGGGAAAATGGATTAACTGACCGTGTCCCCAGCAATCCTTCTCCGGGAATTTCAGCTAGGCGAGTCTCTAGCTCAGATTCGCAGACTTCGGTTTCAAAGGAAGGATTTGCTGAAATTTCTGTCCTGCAAAGATCCGTGTCTTTCAGGGTAACTAGGGTATTCGAATAGGAAATGAGAACTTATAGGGTCATCCACAGAATGCTATCTCGAGTGCATCCAACGATAATTCAGATTGTAGTGGGGGTACGGTGAATGGGGTGAATTTTACATGCCGGGATTTAACTGCAAATGTATTTAGACATGCAGGTGCAAGGGTCAAGCAAGGAACAACTTCAAGAACGACTTTGAGTTTGGACACCTCGGTACCAGATATAGCTAACAAAAATAGAGTTATTACCCGATCAAAAGCGAGACTGTCGAGCATATCGGAAAATAGGGAGACCTTTGAGGTAGGGAAGAAATTGGGGGTTTGTAAAGACAAGCACGCCAAGGTTATTTTACAGGCTTTGGCAAGTCTTAAACAGTCATGATGCAAGGTATTTTATGATTAATGTCGTTTAATTTTTTGAGTTAGAATTGTGGAGGGGGCCTCCATAATGGGGGCAAACAGGTGTTAGTAAAATCTTTGGCTAGAAAATGGAACTTGCATGCATGTGTTTTATTAAAAACGAAGTCTGTGGGGATGTCGGACCAGGTAATTAGGCAATTCTGGGGGCATAATGATTTCGGATATCATTGTGTATCGGCCATTAGCCTTTCGGGGGGAATTATAGTTTAATGGAATTCTGTATTATTTCAAAGCCTAGTTATACAGGAGTCTGAGAGATGGGTTGTCATTCAGTTGAGCTCATCTTAGATTGAAGTCCATCGCAGGATTTAGCTAATAGTATCATGGGCTTGGGTTCGGTTATTTTATGTGGGTACTTTAATGAGGTTTTGCATGCTTCTGAGAGGTTTGGGGAGGATTCAAGGAATTCGATGATGAAATTTTGAGATTTTGTAGATAATTGTGCTCTCTATGATCTACCTCTTAATGGGAGAGATTACACGTGGGCGAATTCTCTATCTTTTTCTAGAATAGACCGGGTTCTTGTTTCGTGTATGATATTAGATCTCTAGTCGTATATGCGCATCTCCACCTTGGATTTGACACTTTTAGATCACTTTCCTATCATTTTCATGTCACATCCAGCTGGAATTGGGAGGAGGAGACCATTCCGTTCTCTCAATATGTGGTGGGATAATAATGCCTTCTTGCCGTTCTTAAGACAAAAAGGGGCCCTTCTTAGCTCGACTTTCCCAGACCATGACATTCATTTCAAATTATATAAGTTGAAAGACTTCATTCAGCCGTGGCACATTGATAATTTTGGACGACTAGAAGAAAGAATTCAGGAATTTGAGGAATGTGTAATTAGTCTTATGTCGAGTTCGGCTATTCGGCTAGTGGATGGGGTAATAGGATCGGATCTTCAAGTTGTAAGGGCTGATTTGCACACCGTGAGGAAGAATTTGGAGAATGTTAAACATAACAATCGAGAGTCTCATGGGCATTGTTGGGAGACTAAAACACAAGATATTTTCATAGGATAGCTTCGGTAAGAGCTAAAAATAATGCTATAAATCAACTTGAATTGGATGGGGAATTGGTGAGCGACCCGGGAGTGATCATTAATAAAATTAGGGGCTTCTAATCAGATTTATTTAGTTAATGGTAGGTGGTACCATTTTCGTTGAGTTCATCGAACTTTAAATCGGTGGATATTGCCTCGAATAATCATTTGACGGCGAATTTTTCAGAAGGAGAAATTTGGGGTGCGCTTTATTCTTGTGATGAGAACAAGGCTCCGGGTCTAGAGGGGTTTAACTTTTATTTTTATAAGAGGTTTTGGGCTGATCTTAGAAGGGATATATTGCGGTTGTTTGAGAATTTTTACATGTCGAACAGGCTGCCCGAAGCTATTAAGATGTCGTACACGGTGTTAATCCCAAAAGTACCTGGGTCATGTTCTTTATCTAATTATCGGCCAATTGCACTGATCCATGGGATGTATAAACTTGTAACGAAAGTGCTAGCTAACTGATTACAACCCTATTTGTCAGAACTTGTTTTGGAATCACAATTTGGTTTCATCAAGGGACAGAACATTCACGGGTGCTCATTTATTGCCTCAGAAGTGTTACACACAATTCATTATCGGAGGCAATCTTGCTTGGTTTTGAAACTAGACTTTCACAAAGCTTATGATAGTGTATCCTAGACTTATATTGATGAGGTAATGAAAAGAATGAGGTTCGATGCAAAGTGGATTTCGTGGCTGAGGAATTGCAGAAGACATTCATCTACTTCGATTCTTGTTAATGGGATGCCGACTGATCAAATTAGTATTCAGAGAGGAGTTAAACAAGGAGACCCATTATCTCCTTTTATCTTTCTATTAGCTGTCGAGGGACTGAAATAGTTGCTAGATGCGAGTGTTAGGTATGGCCTACTGCCTGGGTTCAGGGTTGACGGCTCTTTAAAGGATATTTTGGTATTGCAAATTGCCGATGATACTATATGTTTCTTGCCTTCTAACGTGTATATTTTGCTTGTGTTCATTAGAGTACTTTGATGCTTCAAAATAATTTTGGGTCTAAGGATTAATTATGGTAAGAGTTCGATAATGGGGGTCATTGTCCAGGATTACGTGTTACAGGCATATACTGATTTTGTTGGTTGTCAAGTTGAGAAGTTTTTGATCATGTATCTGGGAGCCCCTATCAGTTGGAAGAGATTATCGGTCTCGTCTTGGAATCCTCTAGTGGTGAAATTTCAGAACAGACTAGCGGTTGGAAGGGGAACTGCTTATCGTATGGAGGCCGACTTGTGTTGATTAAATCAATGTTATCATCGCTTCCAATTTATCTTTTGGCCTTATACAAAATGCCGGGATCTATCATCGACAGGCTGAATTGTTTAATAAGGAACTTCCTATGGAAGGGAGATAAGTGTACAAGAGGCCTGTGTAAGGTTGCTTGGAGCACGGTTGTGTTGCCTAAGGAATTAGGAGGCTTATATATTAGGGACTTGCGGCTCGTTAATTGTAGTTTATTATTGAAGTGGCTTTTGAGACTATGAGACTTAAACCAATACTCGTTATGGTACGACGTTTGTGTACAGTGTTATGGTTTTGACTAGTGGATGGCTTTTAAAAGAGCTGAATTGAGAAATCTACCCCCTATTTGGAAAGGTGTGTATTCGGTGTGCATGAAGGAGGGATCGTTTTGGACCCTCTTCAAAAATAACTCAAGGGTTGTTATGGGCAACAGGACTATGGCATCCTTTTGGCATGATAACTGGACCTCGGTTCATCCCCTTTGCGTTTTTTTTCGGATATCTATTCCCTTTGTAATAGGAAGTCTTACACGGTGCAACAAGGTTGTGAGTACTTGCTAGGGGCAGATCCTTTCGGTAGACCGTTTTGGAAAAGGAATCTATGAATCACAGCTAGGGATCCTTGTCGGCAGCTGAGAACATGGATGTATGAGGCGTGTCCATCTCTTTTCCGAGTGATTGTTTTGAGTTCAATGGGAGATATCAGCTTGGCGTGTAATTTTCCATGGGTGGCGGACAGACTAACATGGGTATGTGAGACTAATAATGGTTATTCAGTGAGATCCTTTTGTCGTGCATACTCGCTTACAAAGGTGGGACGCACACCCTCTCAAATTTAGGAGAATTTGGGAATCTACCATCATACTGAAGATTCGATATTTTGGTTGGCTATTGTTCCGTAATAGCTTACTAATAAAAACAATGTTGCTTATAAGGGGAGGTAGGGCTGTGGAGAATGATGTATGTCCCTTTTGCACGGATAGCGAGACGATAGCACATGCTATATTCTTTTGTCCGCGAAGTCTTAGTATTTGGCACCAGCTTTTTCGTTTATTCGAGATTCTGCTACCTATTCCGTCTTCGCCATGGGAGTTTTTGGAACTATGGAGTTTGTATTTTGTTGCGGGTCCAAAACGTGAATTTGCTATAGCACTATGGTTCGTGATTTCATGGTTTATTTGGAAACGACGGAACAAGATGGTCTTTGAGGGTGTCGACGCATCGAAGGATATACTTGTTACAAGTATCTATTATAGCTGGTTTTTATTTACTTGTAAGCGGCGTAATATGGGCTTCGTTATTTCCGATGTATTTACTTACTCGCAATTGCTACTCTCATGTACTTGATTTGGTTGATCACATATTGTGATTAGCATTATTTATTTAATAAACGCCCGCATTGACTACATTCAAGGTGTATTCATTAAAAAAAATAAATTTAGTCCATCATTAATTAAGGAGGAAGAAAGTTGCAATGGACCCAAAAATGAGCCAATTTAGGTATAAAGGGGTGGGGTCCATGGACCCACTCATTTTCCAAAACTAATAAAATATTATATAGTATTAAATATATGTGCACCATTGAAAATTGGATTAATATTCACAAACATGCATGAAGAAATAACAAATAAGAAGTGTGAAAATGGAACCTCTTTTTCATTCGGAGATATCAAATAATAGTTCTAAGAGTTTTAGTTTTGGTGGGTTCAAAAATTATAAAAGGAAGAGAATGAACAGGTCTCTTTATGAGTCCTCTCAGAAATATTATGTAAAGGATTCTAACTTGGGCTCAACTGAGTTTGATTTGGGATATTCTAGTAATCATTAATTTAGTCCATTAATGGAGGTGGAAGAAAGTTGCAGTGGACCCAAACATGGGCAAGTATAAAGGAGTGGAGTCCATGGACTTACTCATTTTCCAAAATTAATAAATCAATATATATTATTAAATATATGGACACCATTGAAAATTGTCGTTCGATCTCATTTACTAATTAAGTTCAACTCAAACACTAGTATCTATAAAGAAATGAAAATGGATGCAATTAGAAAAGAATTACAAGAGAAAGATAGAATGGAATAATTGATTTCGTCTCTACATATGTTACAGTATACATAGCATATCATTATATACAAGTCTTATGAGTATTTCTATCCATAAATCAAGGCACATATATGGTAATAACATAACATAATATCATATCCATAAAAGTATTCTAACGGTAATATAATCAAGCCTATATTGACTAATTAATTAGGAATACAAGAAATAATGTATATCACCGGATATTTGGCTAATGAGGATATTAATTATAAATATTATATTTCTTAATACTTCCCCCAAATTGGTGAGTGAATATCCTGAACTTCCAACTTATTTCTGAGTGTTTTGAACTGTTCCTTCCCTAATGCCTTAGTAAATATATCCGCACGTTGGTAACGCGTTGGTACGTATGAAGGACTAATTATTCTGGCCTGCAATTTTTCTCGGATAATATGACAGTCTATTTTGATGTGCTTTGTGCACTTATGAAATACGAGATTCGCCGCAATGTATAGTGCTACCTGATTGTCACAAAAAAGTGGCATTAGAATGTCACATAGGACTTTTAAATCTTGCAATATGTACCCTCATAGCCATACTAGTTCTAAACACGTATTGGTCATTGCACGATATTCTGCCTATGTCGAGGATCTTGATAAATTAGGTTGCTTTTTTGATTTCCATGAAATGAGGGAGGAACCAAGGAAGACACAATTACCTAAAACCGATCTTCAAGTAGTGCGACATCAGCCCTAGTCAGAATCACAATATGCCTTCTATGTGAGATTTTTTTGGATGGTAATACAATCCTTAGCCCGACGATCCTTTTTAATACTTCAGGATGCGAATCGCCACATCCTAGTGTGGTTAGCATGGAGTTTGCATGAATTGAGTCCATGTCTGAACTGAAAACACTATATCAGGTCTGGTTCGAGCCATCTGTACTTGGATGGATCTTTCAAAAATCTCAATCATCAGGAGCCAACTTTGAGTATTGATTCATAGGAAATTTTTATGGACGATCATCGGTGAGCCTTGTATCCTGCAAAATAGCAAGAGCATATTTTCTTAGTGGCATGTAAATCCTAGTTTTGGATCGAGAAAACTCAATCCCTAAGAAATATTTTAAATTTCTAAGATCCTTAATTTGAAAAAGTCGAAGTAAGCATTCTTTGAGGCACTGCATTTCCTTTAGATCATTCCCATACATAGTTTAGAATAGTAGTAAAAGACGACCCTTGATGCTTTATGAATAAAAATAGTCTACTTTGGACTATTGGTACCATGTTGTTCGTATCACATCAGAAAATGTAGAGAACCAATTTTGAGAAGCTTGTTTGAGGCCATATAATGACTTGTTGAGTCAACATACAACGTTCTCCCCTTGTTAATGATGTCCTGGCAGTAAGTCCATGTAGATGACCTCGTGCAATTTTCCATGTAAGAATGCATTTTGCATGTCCAATTGATGGATAAACCAATCTCTAGCGGCTATTATAGTGAGGAGACATATGAGACTTGTAAGTTTTGCTGTAGGAGAGAAGGTCTCCTGATAATCAATCCTTTCAATTCGGGTATACCCTTTTGTAATGAGGAGTGCTTTATATCGTTCAATGCTGCCATCAGATTGATATTTGATTTTATAAACCCATTTACAACCGATGGGTTTGTGACCTGCAGGCAGTGGCATTATTGCCCATGTTTGGTTGAGTTATAAGGCTGTTAACTCCTCATCCATGGTTTGCTTCCATTTTGGATCAAGGATAGCTTGAGCATATGTGGTGGGTTCTTTAGTGCCTATGATGCTAGTTAAAAATATATGCCGTGCGGGAGAGAAACAAGAATAAGAGAACAAATTTGAAGGGGATACCTGGTTTATTTTGACAGTTGATGACTAGAGTCGGAAAGATTGGCTTAAGTTCCCACCATGTAGTCTTGATGCCATGTAGAGGCCTGTCTGATATGATTAGAGCAACGAATTGAAGGAGATGTTGGTATTGCATGTGTGTTTGAGGATGAATTTTCGGGCATGAATGAAAGAAGGGAATTTAAAATTTCTGAGATGACAAGTGTGACTAGCGGAGCTGGATCTGGCAAGTTGAAAGCTAGATTTGGTAAGACTGTTTGTGAATTAGATGTCGATGTTGTTGTAGGCTGATTAAGGAAAGGAAAGACATTTTCATAGAATGTAACGTCCCAACTTAGAGGGAATGTGCCCCTTGTTATAACCAATAATTTATACTCTTTTTGATTATTTGGATATCCAATAAAAATGCATTATCGAGCTTGCAAATCAAATTTTTGTTTAGGTGAAACAATGGTTGCATAGCACAAGCAATCGAATACCTTTAAATGAGAAAGTGAAGGAGGTCTATTGTATAAGAGTTCAAAAGGGGATTTGTCTTTTAGTAGAGGTGAACGTAAACGGTTGATTACGTATATTGTAGTCAAAATGCAGTCACCCCAAAATTCTACTGTCAAATGTGATTGAAAATGTAATGCTCGGGGAGTGTTAAGAATATGTCTATGTTTGCGTTCTACTACCCCATTTTGTTGTGGAGTGTAGATACAAGTGCATTGACATTCAATGCCATTCTTATGGAAGAATGATTTCGTGTAGAGACATTCCGAGCCATTATTCACTCGTATAGTGACTAATGCATGGAATTGGGTTTTTGTGAATGTGATGATTGACACTAATAGGTTTTATGTTTTGGATTTTTGATTCATGAGGAATAATCATGTGCACCTAGTAAAGTCATCTACTATTTTGAGAAAAAAATATGCCCCCGAATGTGTTGGAACTTTATGTGGGCCCCAAATATCATAATGCAATAAGTCAAAAGGTGAGTTAGATTTTATTATGCTAAATAGGAAAGGTATTCTTGTTTGCTTTGCTTTAGCACAAACACTACAGTTCTTATTATTAGAAACAAAATTTTTATTGAAACGAAATAATGATGAGGTAAGCTTAAGACGGTTCAGAGAAGGATGTCCGAGGTACATGCGCTAGAGATCGGAACTTTGAGATACATGGAATACTTTTGGTGATTTTAGGGGAGATATGTAGTAAAGACCGCCATGTTGTTCACCCAAGCTAATTGTCCTCCTCGTAGCCAAGTCCTACAAAACACAACCATTAGGGAAAAAGACAAAACAATAGTTTAGTGTAGTAGTTAATTTACTAACAGACATGAGGTTTAAGTTGAAAGTTGGAACACAAAGAACATTTCTTAGTGTAATGTCAAATTTTTTGTGCCCATGGAAGTGATAGGCGCAGTTAAGCCTGTGGGTAAATTGACTGACGGTACTGAAGATGGTGATTTATTTGCAAATGAATTTGAATTTGATGAGATGTGTTCGGTGGCTCCACTATCCGAGATCCAAGGTTTTGTGAAAGCGAAATGAATTAAGACATTAGGAGTTAACAGACCTACTGCATTTGCAAATGGTTCAGTTTTACCAGAATTATTGTTTATCATGGAAACAACCTTTGGTAACTGCTAGATTTGCTCAGTAGAAAACCCATGTATAAATTTTTCATTGGATCCATTTCCATCATATGCTTGTTAGGAGGATTCTACCATATTTGCAGTTGAATATGACGTTTTCCTATTGCCTTTGGAGTTGCGATGTCGTGCATTGCGTCCATTTGAATTCCATGTTCCGTTTTTTATGCGACATCTATCATCTATGTGCCCTCGTTTGTCACAAAATGTGTAATAAAATTTTTAAGTGCGACATTCATCTATGGTGTGACAAGATCTATTACAGTGTTAACAATTTTTGCCTTTAGATGATTTCCAATTTGAAGGACGGTTTTGCACAGCTGCAGCAATGGAGAAATTTTCATTGGGGTTTGAAATAAATTTTTTATTGCGTTTCCTCTTGAATGATTAAAGATTACGTCTGACAAACATTTGGCAAAGGATTCATAATAAGTATGTTGGATTTGATGGCCTTGAAGGATTCATTGAGCCCCATGAGGAATTGCATATCAATTTATCCTGCTCTTTTTCATCTTGATGTTTCTTGGTTTGATTGCAGACTATGGGAGTGCGGTACAACTCAAGTTCATCCCATAGTGCCTTGATTTTAATATAATATGAAGCCACTGACATTGTCCCTTGTGACATGGTTGCTATAGACTTTTGAATTTGAAATATTGCAGGGGCATTTTTTTTTACCAAATTGATCACGAAGATCCTCCCAGACTTGACGGGCAGTTTTTACATGGACCATTCCCACTGCAATGTCCGGCTCAATTGAATGACTATGCCATGAGAGAATCATTGGATTATACTGGTTCCATAGTTTAAAATTAGAGGGATCATTGACTGATGATGGCATTTCAAGAGTATCGTTAACGAATCCGAGCTTCTTTTTTGCTGTAAGGGCATGTGTCATTGCTATCTTCTAAGACTGATAATTGGACCCACTCAACTTGATTGGGACAAGCATGTGCCCAGGTTGATCAGAGTGGTGAACAAAATATGGATTTGATGGATCCATAGCAATGGATTTCTCAGAAGTATATATTTTACTTGATGTTTTTGAATCATTTGTCATGGTAATGAATGGAATAAATGTTGCAAGGTTGTGGCTCTGGTACCATATAAAGAAATGAAAATGGATGGAAACATCAAAGAATTACAAGAGAAAGATAGAATGGAATAATTGATTTCGTCTGTACATATGTTACAATATACATAGCATATCATTATATACAAGTCTGAGGAGTATTTCTATCCATGAATCAAGGAACATATGTGGTAATTATATAACATAATATCCTATCCATGAAAGTATTCTAATGGTAGTACAATGAAGCTCATATTGACTAATTAATTAGGAATATAAGCAACAATGTATATCAACGGATATTTGGCTAATTAAGATATTAATTATAAATATTATATTTCTTAATAGTATCAAAAAGTTTAATGTAAAGCGTTCAGTTATAATGAATCATACTTCTTTTCCATTTATTGGTGCTTAAGTTTTTTTTAATCATGATTATTGTTTCCTTCTTTTTTTTCTTATTTGATGCTATTGTCAATGCATACAACTGTTGACTTATTACTCACATATGTTTTTATTTATATTGAAAGTTCATTCTAGTATATTACATTAGAATTTATTATTTGTTTGACATTAGAAATGAAGTTCAACATTTTTTTATATAATCTCTGCACTAGTATAACTTTACTGAAATTTTAAACTTCCTATTGTCATATTTGTCTAGATCTTTCTAAGATTCATTTCTCATATTTATTTAACCTTTAAAATCTGATACAATTTTTTTATATTGTAGTAATATTTACATACAAGGATTGAAAGGTTGATCAGAAGGTGATATATAGAAGAACTACACTCTTAGCTCGAAATTGAAAATATTAAAGAAAGAATGACGGGTAAAAAATGTAGATATGGAACACTTCATTAGATGCTTACATGCTTTCAGTAGGGCTTATAATGGTTTGCATTGTATTCTTTTATATTAAAAATTATTCAAATTAGTTCAAATGTGAATTATTTTGAATCAGATATTATAATTTAGATTACTATTCATTTTGTAAATATTTTAATTATATATATTTAAATATTAAAAAAATGGTTGCAAATACATTCTAAATATGTTGCTAATGGATGAATAAATAATGTTGCATTTATTATAAGGAAGTTACAAATATGTTGCAATTATAAACCGAAACGATATTTAGGAGTTGCAAATGTGTTCAAATGTGCTGCAATCACTAACCAAAGGGTTTATAAAGAGAGTTGCTATTTGAATAAAATAGTGTCGCCAATGTGAATCAAACTGCCCAGCCAGCTTTTTATTGCAACTACCAAAATTTAATTGCATTTGAGTGTGCAAAAGCATTGCTAAAGGCATATAATGCAACATTTTTTCTTTGTTGCGGTAAATGCGGTAAAGTGTTGCCGAAGCAACCAACGACAATGGCCAAAATTACCACTTTTTTTGGCAAAAGAGTCACAAGTTCACATATGGCAACTTTATTAGCACTTTCAGCAATACTTTGATGGAGTTGCTGTAAGCCATCTATGGCGTAGTGTTATCATATTTCTTTTCTATTTTTAGTTCTTTTTCCAATTCTTAAAACCAGTTGATAACTTGAAAAATAAATTATATTAAAAATACGACACTGAGAATTTCTCTACGAGTAAAAGACTCAATTCTACTTGAAAAATAACTCTATCTATATGAGGAGATAATATTAAAAGGTACTATCCTCCTCCAACTATAATTCCTAATAATTATCTATTCAGGACTATTAGAGCTTATTTAAAGGCCTCTAAACCTAATTCATCAAAAAAAATTCATCAAAAAAAGTCCTCTAAACCTCAAAGGTATCTCATTGTTATCTTTAATCTCCCTATTGCCTCCTCTTTAAATTTATGCTAACTTAGGCATCGGAGAGGCTACGTCGGTTACACGACTAGCTCCATCTTGTAGGTACATCAAAACGTTTGAAACTAAAGTTTAGATTCTAAAGTAATTAAATTCTACACTGATTTTTTTCTTTGTTATATTTACGGATTATCTATTAAAATCATAACGATACATCATAACGGTATATGAACTCTACCTTTATTAAGATAGGATAAATGAACTTTAAACTTATATAAATGTATACAAACTTATAGCTTCACTAATGTAATGGTCAAATTTACTATTTAGGCTAAACAATACCTGAACCTCTACAATGGATAAAAACACATCTGCATTTTTTGTCTTCCGATATTGCCCTTTCTTCGTCACTGTTGGATTGAGAATAGAAGAAACATTCTAAATTTCTAATTAATCAATAAAATAAAAAAATGAATAAGAAAGATTTACCTCTCCTATTTCTTCACAATCATCAATCTCATACTTAATTTTCTAATCTCTACGCCTCCCCCACTCTCCTGGAGTTCCACCATTAACGGCCGCCTCCTCCAATTCTTGCATTTATCCAAATCCAATTCTCCTAAACCCTCATCACCTCTTTTTTCCTCAAAATTATTGCCGATCTTCTCTTTTACCGCTCTTCAATTTCCCCTCTTTTCAATTCCTAATACTATTACTTATCTACTTCAATCTTTGATTTTAACACCATATATTACATAATATCCATTTCTATATTTGTTTTGCCATTAGGGAGGCTTTGAATTGTAGGCTTATACCGCTTTTTTTTTCTTCTTAAAAACGGCCTCATTATTGTCAATTTTGCCTTTAAGAAATCACACATTATTTAATTTAACCACAAATTTAACCACCCACCTAACATTCATTAATAAGAAAATATAGGAAATTAATAAATACCATATTTTATTTTGACTCTTTAGGTTGTGTTGTTTTCCTTTTTATATTTCTAATTCCTTGCAAAACATTCCTTATTTATTTAAGATTAATATTATTTTTTTATTTAAAATAAAAAATAAAAAATTAACCATCCCACTAATTTTACGAAATTGTATTTTTATGTTATAATAATTTTATTTTAAAAATATTATTGTAAAATCTACTTCATAAGCCTAATACATCTCTCTCTCTCTCTCTCTCTCTCTCTCTCTCTCTCTCTAAAAAATGAAAAAAATAGAAATAAAATCAGGTTACTATTTAATTTTTTATTAAGAAAATATTTAAAAAATAAAAAATAAAAATTAAAAAAATAGAAACATAATAACAATAAATTTAATAAAAATAAAATAAAGAATGGTTCTTGGTCTACCTTACTTAGTCATCAATCAAAATACGATTATCTTTTAGAATAAAATGTTTGTTATGCTTAAAAGTTTTAGTTTAATTTGTATCTGTCTTAATTCTGCCATTTATTCCAACAATTTTTTCTTCACAAAATTGCATGAAGCCTACGGTAACTATTTATTTTTCACTAAGAAAATATTTAAAAAATAAAAAATTAAAATTAAAAAATAGAAACAGAATCGGATAGCTATTTAGTTTTTCATTAAGAAAACATTTAAAAAATAAAAAATGAAATTAAAAAAATTAAAACAAAATCAAATAGTTTTTCATTAGGAAAACATTAAAAAAATTAAAAATTAAAAATCAAAAATAAAAAAATAGAAACAGAATCGGGTTTCATGACCATTTTATTAATTTCCTAAATCTTATCCTCATTAATTAATAGAGGTGGGGTGGTAATATTAATGGTTAAAGTAAATGATGAGTGATTTTTTAACGGTAAAATTGACAATAATAAAAGCGTCCATAAATAACAGTCCACCAATCAAAATCCAATATTCTATTAGAATTAATTAATTTGCTAACAACCTCTTCATCATCGTCCGATTGGATGCTAATTAAAGTCTCGGAATCCAAATCCCCAGTTTTATCTTCATTACTCAGTCCAAACACCACTACTCTTCTCATCCACATATAGCGTCATCTTCTCCACCTCTAATTTTCGGATATGGCGGCGAGGAATAAAAGGAGGATCAATCTTTGGATTCATCAACAGTAGGAATAGGTTTTGGAGAGGCAAGAATAGACTCAAATCCACGACCATTTGATCGAGAACTCGAAATCTAGATTCTTGACCCAATTTTTAGATTAAGTTACAATCAAACCAAGAGCCAGTTCTACAATCAATAAACCATTTGGTTCTACCAATTTCAAATTAAGTATTTGGCGAAGTATGGAGATTTGGTGAGGTTGGAGAAATGAATTCCGACGGAAGGTAGAGGCAATTTGTCTCTTACTATCGAAATTCTTATGATAAATTTTTTGCAGTAGTTCAACGTTGTAGAAGAAACGGGCACTACTGGAAGAAAAAAAATTTACGTGTAATTTTTTCCGACTTAGTGGTCATTTAAAATACCGCCTGCGTTCTCGATCCCAAAAATCGATTCGGACATCCTGGTGGGAATGTTCGACCGATTAAAGAAAGGGGTTTGGACTTTAGGCAATATTTCTTATGCCTTAGTTCATAGACATAGGGTGATAGACTATGCCCTAGAGTCGGATGATGGCTTTGAATATTATCCTGGCCCTACACCGCCTGGTGAGTTGCCTTAACTTCTCTTTTTGTATTATATTTTCAGCTATGTCTGGAGTTAAAGCTAAAATTTCTGGTGTCGTAGCCAAGCGGGTCAAAAGCTTACAGCACGAGAATATTTGATCGGCTCTAGTTGAGTTAGCGGCTCAATCTAACGAAGCTGTTGATCTAGTTTTGCTAGGCAAGAACACCGTTTTGGAGCCTATCAAAGGAAAGTGCAAAAACGCTCAGGAGCCGAAGCCGGCTAATAAGAAGCAGAAGAAGGCCAAAGGCGCAAGCGGGGTAATACTTGGTTTTCTTGTACTTTATACTTATGCTTTCCCCATTGGTTATTAACGATTGTTTTATCAGGCTACTCTCGACTCGGGCGTTGCACCAGAGGTGGATGTTGGTGTGGATCCGACTGCTCCTCCCTCTATCTTGCTTGTAAGGGAGGCTTTACAAAAGGTAGCAGGGGATATGCCGGCTATCACTCTTCCTATAGTACAAGAGTCTCTTTACGAGGCTTTGCCCTTGGAGTAGGAGGCTCAACGCTATGAGAAGGAAGATTTTCTTACCCTCTCGGGCTTACTTTTTCAGTCCATCAGCCAGGTTTGTTTCTACATTTTTGACTAATATTCATATCTATGTCAAGAAGTATCTTGATTAGTGTTTTATCAGTCTTTATCTCAAGGAGCTGAGCTTTACCGCCGAATAGAGGCTGAGGAGACTAATGCTGAGAAGCTCCAAAAGGCCATTGAGATATATAAGAGTCTAAAGAGTCGGCTGAAGGAGTTGGATGAGGCCAACAAGAAGCTGGAGGGCGAACTTTTGAAGTTGAGGGGAGTGCACGAGCTGCTCCAATCGGCTCATGAAAACACCTCCAATGACCTTGTAAAAGCCCAGACGCACCTTACCTCTAGCCAGCTAGAGTGCCAGTCCATTCAGACTTTAAAGGAGAAGGATGAAGCTGAATTTATCCGATTCATTGAGGGCATAGTGAATGATGGCTACCAGTTTAGCCAGATGGTTTTGGATTCCTGGCGACTCATGCATCCGGACATTCCCGAGACTCTCCTGCAAATGCTTAAGTATCTAGGATCTGATGAACAGGAGGTGGCTGAAAAGGACCCGGGAGTGCTGGCTGAGGATGATTAAATTGGCTCGGGGGAAAGTTGAAGGCGCAACTCATGACTCAACTCCCATAGCTTAGTTTGATTTTTGTTTATAACTTAGCTTTATTTTTGGTAACTACAATTCAGTTTAATTTAAGCCTATTTTTGAGGCTTTTTTGAGGTCTTATTTCTATGCCTGTACTTTTGTATGAATGCTTTTGAACCGGCCTTATATTTTGATCTCCGACCAGGTGGATGTTTAGGTTTAATTTCAACCTCTCACATTTTGCTTAATATTCAAGTTTTATGCTGGTCTTACGTTGTTCCCGTCGGTTGCTTAAGTTTTATGGGTAATTACTGCCTGAAAGCAGTTTGTTTTAGCTTTTGCTAAGTATTATATGCGCGATGTTATAATTTAAACCGGTCTTACGAAGTGCCGGGTAAAAGTTCCCTCGAGCATGATCAGCACTTACTATAGGCGAATGTATGTAAAAATTGCTTTTAATCATAGCGAATTAAATACAAGTTTGGGAATTCTATGCATCCAGATAACTACTTGAGGGGAGCCGCCTCGTTAAAAACTTCCTTAAGGGAAAATCCAATGGGAAAATATCCTTAAGGAAGGAAAAAGAGTGTGGTTGCTAGAGTCCCTAAGTATCTACTATGTGTTAGGGCCTAAGATTAGTAATGTTCCACGTGCGAGGAAGTTCTTTGCCTTTCATAGTCCTTAGCTTGTAGGTTGCCAGTCCAATGACTTTGGTGATTCTATAGGGGCCTTCCTAATTGGCGCCCATCTTCCCTTTGCCTTCTCGAACTTGTGAGGTGTCCGAGTCTTTGAGAACTAGGTCTCCCTCATTGAGCCTGACTTCCCATACTCTCCTATCATCATATCTCGCAATTTTTGCTTTGTAGGCCGCCATATGGATCCAAGCTCGTTCTCTCTTTTCATCCAGGTTTTCTAGGTGGTACTTTATATTGATGTCATTTTCTTTTTCTGTGTAGTATACCACCCGGTCTGATGGAGCCCCTATTTCGATTGGTATAACAGCCTCAACTTCATAAACTAGGGATTAAGGGGTTTGTCCAGTTGTTTTGCAAGGAATTGTTTTGTAGGACCATAAGACTTTGATTAGTTCATCTGGCCAAGTGATTATGTGTTTCCATAGGAAGTCAATTATTCTTTCGGCTTTGACCGAGCTAAGTGCTTCCACCTCGACCCATTTAGAAAAGTGGTCAATGGCCACCAAGATCCACTTCCTTTGCCCGGACACTTCCGGCATTGGTCCCGCAATACCAATTCCTTAAGATGCAAATGGCCAGCCGGTCATTATGGGTGTTTGGTTGGCCTTGGGAATGTGTGATTTCCTCGCATGCATTTGGCATTGGTGGCAAGTTTTCACATATTCTTCTGAGTCGGCTTTGATAGTCTCCTAGTAGTATCCGACCAAAGTGATTCTTCTGAGTAACATTTCTACCGCCTGATAGGACCCATAACTTCCTTCATAGATTTCCTCAATTATAAGTTTTCGTAGCTCAAGTGTGACACATTTGAGCCATACATCCGAGTAGGATTTCCGGTATAATTCATTACCTACTAAGGAGAATTGCATTGATTTCCTTGTGATCCTTTCCACCTCGATCTTATCTTTGGGAAGCTTGTCGCAGGCCAGGTAATTATATAGAGGTTGCATCCACCCGAGTTATTTTTTTTATATCCCGAGGTTTTTTCCTCGCAACTTGGCCGGGTTAAGACCTCATAAGGGCATCTTAGCTTTTTCCATGAGTCCTTTCCCATGGCTGCCTTAGCTAGGTCATCGGCTGTCTGATTTTGCACTCGGGAGATGTATTTGATCTTTTACACGGTTCCCTTAGCCTCCAATTTCTTTATCAATGTGCCAACTTTTGCCAAATATTTCACCATTTGGGCTCGTTTAGTTCTGTATGTCCGGTTAATCTGATTTGTCACTAGTTTTGAGTCACTTTTGAGGACAACGATATCTGGTGCTATCTCGTTGGCCAACTCTATCCCTTTAATCACTGCTTTATATTCAGCCGCGTTGTTGGTGGAGGGAAAGGCTAACTTGGCGGCATATGACAACCTGATTCTTTCGGGGTCCTCAAATGTATACTCTTATATCGTCTCCCTCTGTACAAGAGGAACCGTCTACGAAGATTGTCCAAGTTTCAGTTGGTATAACCACTTCCGATTCGATACCTGTGAATTCCACAACAAAATCTACCAATACATGAGCCTTTAGGGCCTTTCTTATTTCAAACCTTATGTCATATTCCCCAAGTCTTATGGTCCACTCGGTTAGGCGGCCTGATGTATCTGCTATTTACAACACTTTCTTAAGAGGAACACTTATCCTAACCATGATTGTGTGTGCTTGAAAGTATGGTCTCAAACGGTCAGCCAAGTTGATTAGTGCTAAGGCTAGCTTTTCAATCTTGGGGTATCTCAATTTGGCATTTCTCAATACCTTGTTGGTATAGTACACATGATATTGTTCTTGCCTATTTTCTCAGATCAGCATAGTTCCTACCGCTTCACTTATCGCTGCTAAGTAAAGGTAGAGTGTGTCCCTAGCTTTGGGTCGGCTCATGAGGGGAGGTATGGTCAGAAAGTCCTTCATTCTATCAAAAGCTTCCTGGCAATCCTTGTCCCATTTGAAGTCTCGATCCTTCTTGATTGCCTTGTAAAAAGGCATACAACTCTTAGCTGAGAATGAGATAAACCGCCCTAATGCATTAATTCTTCTGTTAAGGCGTTGTACTGCGTTCAATGTCCGAGGCAGTTCCATCCAAATAATTACTTCTATTTTCTCTAGATTGGCCTCAATTCCTCTTTCAGAGATCATAAATCCTAGAAACTTCCCACTCTTGACTCCAAAGACACATTTTTTCGGGTTGAGCTTCAGTCGATAGGCTTGCAAAGTTTTACACACCTTCTCTAAGTCATCCAATGCTCTTCTTCACTCTTGCTTTTTAATATCATATCATCTACATACACCTCGACCATCTCCCCAATCATATCTTTAAATATCTAGTTTACCAGCCATCGGTAAGAGGTTCCCACATTTTTTTGCCCAAATGGCATGACCGTGTAGCAATATATTCCCTTGTGAGTGATAAAACACATTTTTTCTTCATCCGCCGGATCCATAGGAATTTGATGGTATCTAGCTTTCGCGTCCAAAAAGGGATAGACAGCGTACCTAGCGGTGGAATATACTAGTTGGTCTATGCTGGGTAAGGGGTAACTATCTTTCGAGGTTGCTTTGTTTAAATTTGTGAATTCCATGCACATGCGGTAGTTTTCGTTTGGTTTCTTAACCAATACGACATTTGCTAGCCATCTGGGATAGTATACTTCCTTGATATGCTTGGCTTTGAGCAATATGTTTATCTCTTCTTCAATAGCCTTTTGTCTTTTCACGGTGTGCTTTCTCTTTTTATGTATGACTGGGGCAGCTTTAGGGTTGAGGTTGAGGTTATGTTGTATGATTTCTGGTCTGACTCCCAATAGATCATCGTGACTCCAAGAGAATGAATGTTGTTGCCCATCTAGGATAGAATTGATGCTTGCCTTGGTGTCAATTTTCATATCCTTGGCTACCTTCAACGCTCTTCTTCGTCCCACTATGAGTATTTCTTCCTCAAACTTGTCTTTTTGAGCCGGTCTTTTATCTCTTCTTAGCGCGGCTATATAGGTCTCATGAGCCACTGAGGGGTTTCCTATTGCTACTGCCGCCCCCTTCTTAGTTGGTATTTGTAATACTCAGTAACCAGGAGAGATTGAAGTGAAGGATTCATATAGAAAGGGACGTCCCAGAATGATGTTGAACCCAACTGATATTTTAGCAATGGTGAAATCCACCTCGACTCAGTATATGTGTTCCTTGTCAACTATCTCTACATTTAGGTTGACCTTTCCTAAGGAGATGATGGAGTGTCCACTTAGGTCTGACAAGGTTGCATATCCCAGATTAACACGGTGGTTACTTACTTCAAGTTGTTCAAACGCTAATCTTGTGATTAAATTTACTGAGCTTCCCGTGTTGACCAGCACTCGGTATACCGTGCAATTCTCTACTACCGCTTTGATGACTAGCGGATCTATATGTGGCTTGGTCACCATGCTTACTTTTCTATAATTTTTGTTGGCTTCCAAGTCGTCACTCAATGTGAGTGCCTGGCTGGAAGAATGCCTTACTCTCTTTGGACCCGGTTCTTTGTCCTCGCCGCCATTAATAACTAAGACTTTCTTTCCTCTTCTGTCATTATTCTTCTTTTGATCTTTTGGCTTTTCCTTTGAATCGCTCGAGTCTTCTCTTTGGTCTGATTGTCTTGTTAAGCCTTTAACAAACTGGCAAATTTTCCCACATTGATGAGGGCATGAACTTCTTCTGCTAGGACCCTATAGTCGTATGTATGGTGTCCCCTAGTTTTACAAAAATCGCAATATTTCTCATAGTCTCACCCCAAAGTCTTACCTTCTAGGACATTTAGAAATCTGACATTCTTCGGTTCTGGCCCATTTTTAGTTGCAACCAAAATTTTGCTTAGAGAAGCATTCAATTTTGGTTTATCCTCATCATGATCATATGGGTCGTAGCCTCGACTATTGCTGCTTCTGCCTTTCTTGCTCCTTCGGTCATCCCATTTGGATCGGTCCCTATTGTCTAAGCTTCGCTTATTGGAATGGCTTACTTCATCAACCTCAACCAAATTTTAAGCCATCCCAATCATCTGAGGAAACTAGGTCGGTTTCCTTATGATTATCTCTTGCTTGAGCCGGTCATTTAGGGTTCCCTTGATTAAAGCTTCCTTGGCCGCCCCAAAATCTAAGTCGGCGATGCCTACATAGGCTTCATTAAATCTCTTGAGGAAGTCTCACAGAGATTCATATGGTTTCTGTATAATGATGTGAAGGTCCCGGCTGACGCTATCCAGCTGAGCTGATCCTAAGAAGTGCTTTACAAATTTGCCCTTTAATGTTTTAAAGTCTTTGATGGAGTTAGGGGCTAGCTGGAGGAACCACTGTTTGGGGGCCCCTGTTAGTGTCGTGGGGAAGTATCTGCATCAAAATGCCTTAGGGGCATTGATTAAATCCATCCGGTCTACATAATCTGTTAATTGCATCTGGGGGTCATCCTTCTCTGTGTATTTATCCAAGACGGGTGGGAATACGTATTCCGGGAGTTTTTGGCTTAAGATGTTTTTCTTGAATGGGGAAAGAGATTTTTTGCTGATTGGCTCCTGGAAGGAAATAGCGTATTTCTTCAAGCGTCTTTCGAATTTAGTATTGAAATCTCGGAACTTTCTGAACAAGATTGTAAGGCGAATAAAGAGGATGCTGAAGGAGAAGGGGTGAGGGATTTGTGTTTCTTACATTTATGCATTTTTCCCTTCGACCTTTGGCGGGACCCGATACCATTCTTATCAGCTGCCTTGGTTGTCATAATTATTGAGTCGGTTGTCGTTCCTTATTTCTTGTTGAGCATCGACACTCCTGCTGGGATTTCCTTTCCTTCTTGAGCCATTAATAATAATCCTTGCAACGATGCGAGGTCCAAATATGTGAATCCACCTGGATAAGTTGAGGCGGGTATCCCTATTATCGGGTTGACAAGCTGGATTGGTGATAGAATTAAATTGGGGGAGAAGGTTCCAATTCACGCCTATTTCAGGCGGAATGACCAGGTCTTCATGGAGTTCTCCTCCGAGTCGACCTATCGCTATAAAGTGATTGTAGGCGGACCTCATCATCTGGTTCTATTGCTCAGGGGTAAGAATCGCCTGGCGAGCAATTTCGATGAGCGGGTCTAGCTAATTGTGTGGACGGGAGGAACGTTCCTCAGCCCTTTAGTTCCTGAGCTGTCGGCAACTGTTAGTGCTTTCTTTATAGCTTCTAAGCTACTTGCTATAACCAGTGCTCCTCTTGTTATGATGGTGTTTGTAGCATCACCTTGGGTGTTTTCTGCACCAGGATTGATGGTCAGGTCTAAATTCTCGATCGACATGTTTACGCAATGAAAACTCAAAGTTATCTCTAAAGGATGTGTTCTTCAGTGAACTACGATTCTCGCTTGAGTAACCACGCTCACCGCACCACTAAAAATATCGTACCTTAATTCGATATTTCAGAATTTATCTACTATGAACTATCTCGAATCTATGAACTGATTCCTGCAAAACAATATACAAACTTGGGGGCGATCGGTGGTTACCCCATGGGGGACCCTCCGATGCTTAAGTCAGTAAAGGGTTCCGAGGAATATTATGAGAGTGAGTATGAGAATGTGAATATACCTGTTGAACTGATCGAAGGGGACTATATATAGGCGTAGGATCTGTTCTATTCCTGATGGAATAAGAAGTCCTAAATAGAGGAGTTTACGACTCTTTATATCTATCTGATCCTTGAATCAGAAGTAGATTAGGATAAGGTTAGCTGGAGAGAATATAGGAATAAGAATCCTATTTAGACTCTCCTGCATGTGCGACATGCAGTGCTACTTAGTCGGTCTTATGCCGACTCGGGACCTTATCCGCTTAGGACAACGTAAGGCCCTTAACGAGATGGATCCGGTCTTAGATACTGACAGGGATGTCCCACAAGCCAGCCTCATTAGAACAGACTTAGTAAGTTGTGATCTCTGCGAGGGAGAGAGCCAGGCGGCTCAACGTTGACCCGGTCTCTCTGCCTGAGACGGGGGTAATAATCATGAGATTACCATATGGGGTTTCCTTTTGCATTGCTTCTGAGCTTCCCAGCAAGGAAATATCCCGATTTAACTTAGTATTTCCCATTTGGATTCCATGGCCAGAATAGTTCGTCAGTGGGAAGCCTGTAGCTCAACAGGATACCCAAAATTGCTTCATCTTCCTCTTTTAAGAAGGTTACTCGAACCAAGTCTCGTTTCCAGCTTCTACATTGCTCATCAATAAGACAATTAACCATCTGAGATGGAAGATTATGTTTGAAAATAAGTGGTTTCTTATGATTAAGGGAAGGAATCCAATTATCCCTCCAAATGTTGATATTCATTCCATTCCCTACTTTCCAACACACTCCTTCCTTAATCAGCTTCAGAGCCTTCATAAACCCTTGCCATAAGAAGCTAGCACAATATCCCACATTTGCATTAAGTAAGGAACATTTTGAAAAATATTTACCTTTTAGAACTCTAGCCCACAGCAAGTTAGGATTTTGAATTAATCTCTAAATTGCTTAGCCACTATAGCTAGATTATAGGAGTGCAACCATCTAAACTCAAGCCCTCCTTTTTTCGATTTGCAAACTACGTCCCAAGACAGCCAGTGGATTGGTTTTTTACCTTCCTTGCTTCTCCACCAAAATCTCCCAATCATGGATTGAATTTCTTGACAGAGACTAACTGGAAGCACAAAGCACGACATCACATACTGTGGTATTGATTGGGCAACTGACTTAATTAAAATTTCCTTCCAAACTCTCTCTTTAACTTCTTTAAAAATTAGCTTCTTTGATCTCCCCACTAATGTAGGCATCCCCAAATATTTAGGAAAGTTTCCTATTTCTTTCATGCCCAGATGCTTTATAAGTTCTTGTCGAGTATCATTAGGCACCGCTCCACCGAAAGAGATTTCAGATTTGTCATATTTAATCGTTTGCCCAGAAGCAATTTCATAGTATGTAAGAATTCTTTTAACAATCTCCCCTTCGTGAATTGTTGCTCTACCAAAGATAGTGGAGTCATCTGCAAAGAATAAGTGGTTAATTATCGGACTACCTCTTGCTAACTTTGACCCCATGTAATGCCCTATTAGCTTCAGCTTTTCTCAATCTTGCTGAAAGCCGTTTTGCACATAAAATAAATAGGTATGGGGATAGTGGACCCCTTGCCTAAGCCCTCTCGAGGGTTTAAGAATCCCTGTTGGTTCTCCGTTAACAAGAAAGGAAAAGCTGACTGTTGACGCACACTCCATAATTAGGTTAACAAAAGAGATAGGAAACTGCATTTTAAGCATCACACATCTTAAGTACACCAATTCAATTTGATCATATGCTTTGCTCATGTCGAGTTTACAAGCAGAAGACCCAACCTTACCCTTCATTCCTTTTTTCAATAGTATGAAAGGTTTCAAATGCTATAATAGCATTATCTAAGATCGTTCTCCCTGGCACAAACGCGCTTTGGGTCGGAAAGATAAGATCAGGAAGCACCAACTTAAGCCTATTAGCTAGTATTTTTGCAATAATTTTATAAAGAAATTACACAAACTAATAGGCCTAAGTTCTTGGACCTTCGTAGGAGACTTAACTTTTGGTACTAAAGTAACAAAAGTGTGATTTAGGTTTGCATGCATATGAGCAGTGTTGAAAAAATTGAGAATATAATTAACCACATCCTTCCCAACAATTTTCCAATATGTATGAAAAAAGCACGAAGACATACCATCCGGTCCCGGGGCTTTTCCAATATGTCTTGCGTTCTTAAAATGCTGCGAAATGATTTCATCTTCAAAATTTGTAAATATTTTTTTCTCAATATAATACAATAAACAATCTAATTGAAAAACAATCTAATTGAAAAAGGAAAAGATCAAAAAGGAAAAAATGTTCAAATTTAGTGAAATAGTTATGATTAAGTACATCAACTACATTGCGGTAAGGGCCAAACAAAATTCACTTTTTCTTATGTATATAACTGATAAGTCATATTTCAAACTCGATTTCTCGATGATATTTTAACTCATTTTCCAGTTAATTACCTATTAATTAGGAAAATGTCACATAAAAAGTCACTGTAAATTTTTGAACTGATTGATCGAATAGTTATAAAAGGCGGAAACAAGAATCAAACACGATTTCGAGGAAACCCTCATTTTCTTGAACCCTAAATAATTAAATTAAACACCACCACCAACAAAACAACAACAAATTTTTACATAAGCCCACAAAATAAACAAACTTAACCAAAAACAGAACTAATTAACAAATCTAAGATCAATATTTTCCTTGGTAATGGCCGGAATACAGCTAGAACTCCTCGCAATACCGCCTTTCCTAGGTTGCCTATGATCCCTAGGGCTAATCGACTTGCCTCTTAAACTCGAACTTTTCTTCAACATCTCTCTCATGGCTTCAGCTTGGCACAAAATTGGATTTGCCCTAAAATACCTATTAAACTTCACACAAGCATTCATATGTTCACTCAATGCCTCTTCTCTTTTTCCTCCATTTTTCTCCATCTCTTGTTGAACTGCTTCGGCACATAACCCGCATATAAATTTCCCCTCGAATTTTTCGCTAACTCGTTTTATGTAGTGAGGTGTACACTCTTCTTGCATGTTGCAACACTCGCATTTTGCATCCTCCACCTCTGTTATGGCCGGCATGGCCGCTGCCTTTGACGATTCTCCTGCGGTGGCTGCAGCTGTGGCGGCTTCTTTGGTGAGTTCAAATGAGATGTCTGATATTGTTCTTTGAAGACCTTCCATTGAAAGTCTGCATGGCTTTTTTTGTACGGCTAAAGCTTCTCCGTTTGGCGCCATTGAAGAAAGGTATTGATTGATTATGAGGATTGAGAATATGTTGAAGTAGTAAGTATATATGGGGAGTTTAGTGTTATATATATTGTTTTGAATTTGTGTTTTATGGTTGTTATAATGGTGAATATGCATGTATATATATGTGGACCATATTTGGTTTAGTATTTCTAGTAGCCACGTAGATAATACTAGAATTTTTTTCATTAACATATTTATTTTAGAAAATTGCATAATTTATTTATTGCTATAGTTGGGCATGTTTGTGACTTATTGGGGCTCTGGGAAAGCAATATAGAAAATAATTAGAAGGGAATTAGATTTTAAATGTAATAATAAAAATTTAACTTAAAAAATGTTAGGAATTGAAGCAATCTTTTTTTTTCACCACGAGGTGGTCCTAAATGGGTACCAACTGTGGGCAGCACTTTTAAGCTATGTCCACATCCAGACTAATCCCTGATCGCCAATTTGCAGGTGCCTCAAATGGCAGGATGGCTGACCTCAAGATTTAAAGTTGCTCCATACACATCTCAGGGTTCGATCCCTTGTCATCTATCTTTTTTAAGAGATATACAAATTGATTAAAATTTGAATATTGTTAATTACTTTTTTACCGTATAAACTAATAAGCTAAAAAAATTTATTATGTGACCCATCCCGCTATAGTCCTTGGACAGTCGCACTCCCTGCCCCACCCCTCTGAGACAACTCTGGATATGATATTATAGCCTCCTAGACTCAGAGAATGCTATTAGAAATCTTAATAGTTTAATTTGTTGATAAAATTTCAAAACAAACTTATCTTATTTATATGTTTCAAGCCAAATGAGAATTTGTACGTGGAGGGATAGTATTTTGCACATATCATCTTTGACTCCAAGCAAAATGTTGCTTGAGTTCTTCTTTATTATCATTGTTAGCCCAAAGTGGCAAATTTCACTTTACCATTTATTGAAATTTCGTTAACTATTTCTCAACTAAACTCTCATACTATGTGAATGAATCATTTGCTTAATTGTATACAAAATCTAAAGATCATATATAATGAAGTTTTCCTAATTTCTTTTATTGGCATAAGAATATGAAGGACATATGTCCAAATAATTTCCAGAAAAAGAAATTTCATGATACATAATTTAAAAAAGAAAGTAATATTGTTGGTAGTCCACGAGACACAGTATATACCCCAAGTTTAGTGTACAGTTAAAGATGCTAAAAGTAAGAGAAAAATATGAGATTGTCTGTTTGCTTAGAGATTGATAAAGAGGAAAATCACGAGAAAGCTTGAGATAGAAAAAGGAGTTATTAATGAGAAAGATTAAAAGAGGGAATTCACATGCATCTTGATTTATAATCCCTCTTTTCATAACAACCTTTTGGCTGTGTGGATTTAATTTGATCGTTATTATTAGGGAAAAGTTCAAATAATTCTTTTTCTGTACTTTTTTTAATTAAATGATTGGAAGTATCTAGTCTCTTATATTTTTATGCTCAAACTAATATTAGTTTTCCAGCACCCATATATGTTTTGAGATTCAAAAACGGGATTTCTTTTGCAGCATCCCCTTGAAGCACATTAGAGCTAATCCCTATGGGTTGTTCTTAACTTTTTATTTAATTGTGGAATACATTGACTTAATTTTTGAAAGAATACATTACTTAATTGAAAGATGCAAGCTTCTCTTATGAAGTAATTTTATATGTAACAAGTCTACAAAAACATTTAAGAATACCAATAGTTATCAAGGATTTTACTTTCATTACTTCCAAGTTTTATTTGGTAATTTGTTTCTTGTTAATTTTTTTTAACATTTTTTATTTTTTTATTTTGCATTACATTTATCTCACAAACAATTAAAATTTGACATTCAGGTTTAAATTTTTTTTCTTCTATTAAAATCTCAGATCAAATCAGTATATTTTTCCGAAAATTTTAGTAGTTTTCAAAGAAAAGTTATCCTATAGTAAAGTGTTATATTTATACATTTAAATGAAAGTTACACAATTACATTCCATAGAAGAATGAAATCTAAATTTAATATGTTTTATAAGATTAAAGGATTAAGATGCAACATATTAAACCTGAGAATAATTCAAGTTTTCCAAAAGAAAATATGAGTTTGGACTAACAGTTTCATGAATAGAAAAAAACTAACAGCACATAACGAATATTGAAGGAAAGTTCACCAGGTTTAATAGAAAATAAAGTGTGAGAAACTAAGAAGAACAAGTTTGATATAATTGTGTTATAGTTATGTTTCTTTAGTTTTCTGTTAAATTCGTAAGCTTATATAAAGGTGTATCGGTTTTGAAAAAGATACAACAACAAATGTTTTTGACATAGAAGAGCAACACTTGTTATATTACAATGAGATAATGTAACTATAGTATATTATATGAACTTTTTTCTACAGCCACTAGCTATATGATTCCATTTTCTGTTAAATTATACACTTTTTTTTTTATCTTATTGAACGAAATCTTTCTAATAAGTTTTTTTTATCAATATATAAATAATTACATAACTATATATATAGGTTTAATTCCTAATAGACTAAATCTTTTCAACTTGTTATTTATACAGTTTATTTTAGGGAATTTTTCAAGATTGATCACTTTTTCCAAAATAATTACTATTTTGCCATGATAGCTAAACAATTTTTATTTAAACTATTTTTAACAAAATATTTACAACTTAAAGTTGTATATAAGGACAACAATCAGAACGAGAGAAGGAAAGAAATCGTGAGAGGATTTGTTCTTGGAGAGCAATAACGTGATTCAAAGTAGATCACATGTGATTGTAAAGCATCGGATCGGAGAATGATCTCGATTGGAACGATTTTGATAAAAAAACAGAAGCAAAAACAGATATGTTACAGATTTGAGGAATACAACAGACTGATCGGAAGCAAAGAAAGAAAAGAAAGGAATCGGCAGTGAAGAGAATTGAAACAGAGATCGGAAACAAAGTTGATCGGTGTTCCGACGGAGAATCTTGAAGTCGGCGTCGACATAAGAAAAGAGATAGATCTGAAAGAGAATTAGAGAAAATCAAGGTTTTAATTTTTGATTAGTTCATATATTTTGTGAGATTTACAAAGAAGTTGAATTGAAAGAAGAGTTTGAAGCAAAACATTTAGCCATACAACTTATGAATTGGATTTTAGGGCTGATGTTTTAATTGGATTCAATTAGAAGGATTCTAATAAAAGAGATAGAAAATCACTTAATGAGGGTGATGTGTTTAGATTGAACTTGTTTGTGTTTGTGGACATTTTTTCATGGCATGAAACTGAAAAATAATGTTTTATTTTGTTAAAATTGAAGTGCACACCATGTATTTGATAAAATGGCAATGTAGTCATTTTGATATCAATGGTCAATTTAATTAGGCTGCTGGTGGAGAAAGCAATATTGGTGTTGAAAATGTCTGCTTGTATTCTAAATTAAGGGTCAGATCGTTGTGTATTAGTGACCTGAATTATAGTCATGGTAACCTTAGGCATCTATTGAATATCTATTGGACATCTACTATATATTATTCGACTGTAGTCTAATTTTGGTATTAAGCGAAGAATCCCTTAATCAGTGCTTGTTAATGATATGCTTCTGACTTAAATGGAAGAATTCTATAATTCTAATTATTCTCTCTTAGCGTCTTCGGTTATGTGCTAATTGTGCTAATCTGATGGAATTTATATTCCAGGAAGGTGGTGTGGTTGAGTGATGTAGATAGGGAAAAAGATTATCCGGTTGATTTCTTATCTCTCTCAATACACACTGTATCAAGGGATCTTGAGGCCTATCCCTCTCCTTGTATTTACACTCATATATTTCTCTATTTATGATGCTATTTTCCATTGTTTCTGTCTATTGGTGTCCTATAGATATCATATAGATTGCCTTTTTATTTTTCTTGTTTCTAATGGTGTCAGGTAAATCCATCGACTGACCGTTTGGTATTTGTCACTAGTAACGGAGATAAGTTTTCTGCTGATTTGGATAAGAGAACCTGTACCTGCAACGTCTTTCAGATGGATGAGCTTCCATGCACGCATCCTCTTACTCACATCAAGAAGTTTCACTTGTCTACTTATGATTACTGTTCAGAGTATTATAGGATGGAAAAAAATGTTAGCAACATATCAAGGAACCATCCACCCACTGTCATCGATACATAATTGGCTTTTACCTGATGATGTTGTTCACCATGTTGTTCTTCTTCCCGATGTTAAGCCTAAAGTAGGCTGACCGAGAAAAGAAAGGTACCGTCCCGCATGGGAGAAATCCAAGTCTTCTGCGAAATGCAGTGCTTCTGGAAGAATTGGTCATAATAAACGATCTTGTTGGGGCAAGAAATAATTTGTTTTGTCTTTGTTATGAGCTTGAAATAGCTATTGGATCCTTGATCTCAGTATACTATAATTTTGATTAAGGAATTGAACATTGATGTATCTTTCTTTCCATTTATTGAATATTGCTCAATTTTAGTTGTTGTTTCTTTTTTTTACTTTGTTTGAACTAAGTGGTATGCTTCTGCTATCTACTGGTAAATGTTTGATGTCTATAGGATTTCTATAGGATGTGTATATGATCCCTACTGATATCAGTGTATTGATGTGATTCTTGAAAGTTTTTCTAACTTTCTATTTCATATGTTGAATATGTCTAATATCTACTGTAAGTGTCATACGTTTTTCAATTGAATTACAAAATAGATTATACTGGTAGAAGAAGACAATTTCATATCTTGTAAACTTCAAATATGCTCAAAGGGGCATCAATTCCAACTACTTAGATCCCTAATTACACAAGATTTCCAGAATTCAAACATAATTGATCATCAAAACTATCTCTATTGACTGTCTGTTGTGTCGATATATTGCTCGTAGCTCTCAAGTTTGTTTTTGAGATATTCCCTTCCATGTCTATATAAGCTCAAAGATAGCCAACCGTGTTCTATGGATTTGGCCATCAAACTTGTCTAGGATTGGTTTCTCCTCAGTCATGTACTCCAAAAAGCTTAGCATAAAGGTACCAGAATCACTGCAATTTATTTTGAAATAGAATATCAGTATTATAATAAGATATTTTGATGAAGAAGATGTAATAAATCTATCCAAATAGTGCTTTAATTATAATTATAAAAGACTTAAGAATAAGTTACACCGTGCTTCCAAACAATTACTCATTAATCAAGTAAATTGAACAAATTGTATCCCTCATAATACAATTTACATGTTCTCACATTCCTATTCAACAAAAAGAACAATATAATTCTCACTTCCCTCAACTACAGAACCTGGCAAGGATTTAATAATATGTAAGAACCAATAGAAATCCAATAGACATCCAATATAAATCCTATAGACATCTAATATAAATCAAATACTCATTAATAAAACTTAAATTTTATATAAAGGAGCTTAATAGTCAGTGTTATTTAAGGTTGAACAGATGAAATATTGACATTTGATGGCAGGTATAACATAGTTGTTACGGGCGCGCTCCTCGGGCGAGCCTCAGGTGCAAGGCGCTCAAGGCTCATGGGTCAGCGCCTTGTAGAGGGTCAGGCGAGGTGAGGTTCATTAGGCATGTGCCTCAGGCGCGCCTTTATGCGCCTTGGATGCAACTCAATGCAAAAATGAAGGTTTATTTGTAGTCTATTTTTTCCTGCACTAAAATTCCTCCAATTACTAATTGTATCAACCCAAAGCTCTAGATAGAAAATGCATATGCATGAGATAGATAAGATATCGGTTCATTTTGATTTTTGGAGTGGACTTCTAGGTCTCCATTGCATGCTAAGGACCAAAGAAAGAGGATAGACTCTTCCACCTATTCAATAAAAAGAACAATACAATTCACACTACCCTCAACTACAAGCCTGAAAAGGAATTATTAATATGTAAGAACCAATAGAAATCCAACAGACATCCAATATAAATCCTATAGACATCCAATTTAAATCAAATACTCATTAATCAAACTTCATTTTTACATAAAGGAACTTAATAATCAGTGTCATTTGAGATTGAACAGATGAAATATTGACATTTGATGGCAGGTATAATGATAAATTGAATAAATATAAGCTTTAAGATACTAAGATAGTGGCTTGCAGTGTCATGCTACTGTATAACCTTATTATTTTACTGTAGTCTATTTTTCCCTACACTAATATTCCTGCAATTTCTAATTGTATCAATCCCAAGCACTAGACAGAAAATGTATATGCATAAGATAGATAAGATTCCGACTTATTTTGATTTTGGAGTGGACTCGTAAGTCTCCATTGCATGCTGGGGACCAAAGAAGGAGAAAAGACTCTTCCACATATTCAACAAAAAGAATAATCCAATTCACACTTCCCTCAACTACATAACCTGACAAAGAATTATTAATATGTAAGAACCAATAGAAATGCAACAAACATCCAATATAAATCCTATAGACATTAAATATAAATCAAATACTCATTAATCAAACTTAAGATACCGACTGCATTGCATGCTGGGGACCAAAGAAGGAGAAAAGACTCTTCCACTTATTCAACAAAAAGAATAATCCAATTCACACTTCCCTCAACTACAGAACCTAACAAGGAATTATTAATATGTAAGAACCAATAGAAATCCAGCAGACATCCAATAGAAATCCTATAGACATCCAATATAAATCAAATACTCATTAATCAAACTTCATTAAGGCATTTCTATAAACACTGCATGAGCACAATTGCAAGATATAATTCTGAATAGATTAGGGGGAAACAATTACTCCTCTATGCAATAGCTTTATGTAAATAATGGAAGAAGTAGAGATTTGTTTTGATTATGATTAATAACATAAAATTAGGTTTTCGTTTAACTTGAATTCAGTAACAAAAGAACCAAAAACGAGCTTAGGTTTCGTTTTTCTTACTTGTATAGATTTCGATTTTCTCTGAGAATTATAGATTTTGAACTCCAGTGAATGAATTTCAAAATCAATGCCAGTGTTTAAAGTAGATGACACTATTTTTGACAGCTTATTTGAACGGGAGCATGACAGATAAAATAGAGAATGATAAAACAGATATCAGAAACAAAAGAGTTCTATTCAGTGGAAATTAGTTGGCTATAAGAAGTGCAAATCCCTTGACTTAATTCCAATTCTATAGATGTCCTTGATGTTTTAGAAAAGAGTTTATAAAGAAATTGGAAATTAGATGAAATACTGACACTTAGCCAATTGGCCAGAAAACTAACCAAAAACTGACGACAACGAGTTAATCTTGCTAGTGGCGAGCACTAGCAGAGAATTACTGTAAAAGGGAACTTTAGCAAGAAGTGGCGACCACCAGCCAACTACGGTAAGGTGGAACGGCGGGAGGTTAAATAAGCTGGGATTGACGCAATGGAATGTTGTTATTTCTTCTTCTTTAGAACGTATTTCTAGGAATATTTTCCCCTGTTTTGTTGTTTATGTTATTATTATTTTTTTGGGCTAAATTTTTTTCCTTTTTTTTGTCTATTTGTATAAACAGCCCTTCATTTAATTCTGAAGACTCTGGCCCGACCCTGAAGGTGGACAACGGGTGCCACTGCCTAGGGCCCATAGCCGGAAGGGGTCCAAAAATATTTTTTTTGCTTAAAGATTTAGTTGTTATTATTTAAAAGATAAAAGTAGGTATAAATTAATGTTATTAAAGTTGATAAGATACTTATTAAAGTTGTGAGAGGGCAAGAGTTTAATTCATAGGTTTTACAAAATAAAAATATGTTTTATTACTTTATTTTTTTTGTCGAGGCCCTAATTACTACTTTTAATAATAATTTGCCTAGGACCCCTAAATTTTCAGGGTCGGGCTTGGAAGACTTTAAGTTAATTTTATAATTATAAATTACATTACATTCAGTTCAATTTAAGTTCAATTAATTTTGTGGCAAAGGCTTTGTCTAGTGATTGAGCCTTGAAGCTGTGATCCTAGAGGTCGCAGGTTCGAGTCCCCAATTAGGCGGAGTGAGATAAGGTTTTTCTTTATTATTATTGCAAGTCTATATAAGGCAAATTATTTTTTAAAAAAAGTTTAATTAATTTCAATTCAAAATAACATAGCTAAACTCCGTTTCAATTTTGTGAGAGTGGGCTGAGTTGTAGTCATCCTTTACTGTCCAAGACTTGCCCATTGAGCACGGCTGACCCATATGAGTTTAGAATTATAGTTATCCAATTTGGCCCATCTGGGCAAAATAAATAGCAAAACAACCCAATATAGAAAAAAAAAACTAAAATACGTTCTATCAAAATGATAGAAACTTATTTATCATTTATTTTACTTTATACTGCCATGCGATTTGGAAAAGTTCTTTTTCAAAATTTTTTTGGCTTATTTTACATTTATCTTTCCAATCGTTCATTTTTTCGACATATTGCTTTAGAGTTTTTTGTTCGTCTCATTTTTACCTTTGAAATGCCATCTATTGTGATATATTTTTTCAATTTTTTTGACCTGTTACAAACCTATTACAAATCTGTTACAAGTCTAATATACTTATAGCAGGCTATATTAGATATATAGTAGATATATTCAGTTCAATGGACATTGCAAATACAAAGAGACTTATATAGACTTATAACAAACTCATAACAGATATATATTAGATATATAGTGGTAACTTTATAAAATAAATCTTACCCGTCTTGGTCATAGAGACCGGGTCAACTTGGGCCGACTGGCCCACATCTTCAAGACATAACAGACCTCTCAGTACTTTGGGTCTGGCTCCGGCAATACTCCAACCGTTATTTATTAAGACATAATCTCGAGCCGGTCCATGGCCGGCTAGAGATAGAGTTTGCCTCAAGTTAATATGGATAGAATCTACTCGAATGTTCCATATTAAATATATATATTCTTCTTTTGCCTAAGTAGGAAGATTATTCCTTTCCTTGATAAATGAATAGGAAAGATCCTCATATAGAGGAAATAAAGCCTAAATAGGATCCTTAACCGAAAAGGATTCCTACGACAATATAAGAAATAATCCTATACTAAATAAGGATAATTCTCATATTCATTTCTAATCAAACAAGGATTCCTAATCACTAATTAAGTCGATCCAAATACTATATAAGACCCTTAGGTTAGAATCAAAGGGACACACATTCTAAAAAACCTCAAAAAGCTCTCACAAAATTCTATTAAAACCCCTTCATTGACTTAAGCATCGGAGGGTTCCCCATGGGGCAACCACCGATTGCCCCCAAGTTAGTGTCTGTTTTGCAGGTTCATCGCTCTTAAGTTGAAGCTGCAGGACCCAAAATCTACTCTGAAATATCGGTATTTCGATACTATATTTTCAGTAGTGCGGTTAGCATGGACTAAACTTACTTGAGCAGGCAGTAATTTTAGTTCCTCAAAGGTCTCACATCCAGTTTTCCATCGCCAGGATTTCTCAGAAAGTTGGTGAATCATTTGTTAATGCCGGTAACATTATCCAAGATGGCATTGAACAAACTAGCACTGCTTATGACACTCCAATCACACCTGCCAATCCAGTTCCCGAAGGAAGTCCCTCCCAAGCGTCATTGAGCTCGTTCATTGAGATTGCTTAAAAAACAGCTCTTACCCTGGAAGAACAAAAGTAGATGCTTAAATCTGCCTTTGAACACTACGTATCATCAGGCCGGCCGGGCGCATCTGAAGAGCCAGACTTTGATGCTATAATTCTAACCAAGCAAGGTACCTAAAAGAACCTGCTCCTCCAGTTCAACTCCGTTCCTCAAACACAGGCGTGTATGCCACTCGTAACGAAAGGACTAAGGCAATTAGGCCTATCACAACCAACTGAAATAATGCCGGTACCAACACCGCCGATTACCATTGGATCTATGCCATTGGACTTAGAACAGTTGGCGCTGTTGCAATGATGATACAATAGGGCCCCCCATACCATCCAGAACCAGTGGAACCTGGAATGGGGCACCAGCTCAAATAAGAAGCATACCCACCGACTCAATCACCATTATAACTGAGTTAGAGGAGCGGGCCCATCGAATACTAAAGGGGAAAAGCGTGAGGAGAAGCAGAAAGCATAAATCTTCTTCTTCCTCCTCCTCGTCGACAGAAAATAACTCAAATAGCTCTTCGGAAGATAGTGACTCAAAAATCAAGAGAAGATTGAAGAATATGCCATTTTGTATCAGGAGCCTCTAAATGAAAAGAATATCTCTCCCTTTAAAAAGAGTATTCTAGCACAGAAATTACCAAACTATGTCGCCCCCCATTATTGATAAATATTATGGGAAAGAAAACCCTAAGGCACATTTGAGTGAATATTGAGACCGGATGGACCTAATCAATGCTCCAGATGCCTACAGATGTAGATACTTCTCTAGTACTCTGGGTGGAACGGCCAAAAAACTGGTTCCTGCAAATCCCCCCTAATTCAATCAAAGACTTTGAGTAATTATCGAGAATATTCATGAAACACTTCCTAAGATCCGCAAGGCCAGGCTATGTCAACCGGAACTTGCACAACATCGTTCAAAGATCAGATGAATCACTTAAATACTACCTAGAGAGGTATAATGAGGCCTATGTAGGCATCACTGACCTTGATTTTAGAATGACAAAAGAAGCCCTTATTAGGGGGACCCAGAATGAAAGGCTCAAACAGGAATTTATAGTCTGTAGGCCGTCTCAATACACACAGGTGATTGGAATGGCTCAAAATTTAATTAAAGTAGATTAGATCACTCAGTCACACAATAGGAGTTCGGATGATGGAGAATACTCAAGACGGGACTACAGGCGTGGTAAGAAAAGCAGAGGTAATGATAGCAGGAGCTCTAGTCGGCATGGCTGGCACGAAGATGGTAAGCCATAATTAAACACTTCTCTAAGTAAAATTTTAGTGGTGATAAAAAACTAGCCGAGAAAGAAAACTGTGAGGTTTTCCAGTATCTCGGAAGGGAAAACACTTGGTAGAGACCACGACAAATACTATGAGTTCCATAAAGCCAAAGGACATCATACAGATGATTGTAGGGTTCTGGTGGAAGAAGTAAATGCCCTGATCAAAGCCGGCAAGTTCAGCCATTTTATGAAAGGGGTAGCTAGAAAGTCAGATGGATAGAAGAATGAATTAGATGACTCTAGGGAGTAACTGGCTGAAAAGCAGCGGGTTGATAAGGAAAATAAAGTACTAGTGATATATGGTGGTGCAGACAAAGAACCGGCTCGAAAAAAGTCCAGGCATCACAGTAATTAGCTACATGAGTTAAGAGATAACTCAGAAGCAAACAAGTTCTATAGAAGAGTCACAATGGTGACTAAGCCATACATCGATCCACTTATGATTGAGGCGGTGGTAGAAGGGTAAGAAGTATACCGAGTGCTTATAGATACCGGGAGCTCGATAAATTTGATAGCAAAATCAGCATTTGAGCAATTGAAAGTAAGTACTAGGAGGGTCCAGCTGGGATATGCCACCCTCTCAGACCTTAGTGGACACTCCACAGTATCTCTAGAGGAAGTGAGACTGGTGGTAAAAATTAGGGACAAAGAACATGTCTATAGAGCAGAAGTGAACTTCACTATAGCAGAGATCTCAGTCAACTTCAACATTATTTTGGGGCGCCCGTTCTTATATGAATCGTTTGCCTCAATATCTCCTATCTACTTAGTATTACAAATACTAACTAAAAAGGGGACGATAGTAGCAATAGGAAACCCCTCTGTGGCCCACGAGACATATGTGGCCGTTCTTAGAAAAGAGGCAGAGACGGCAATAGAAATAGTAGTAAAGACTGGGACAATCTAAGTCCAAATAAAGATGAAGATAGTCCGATAATAGAGCCAATCGGTGAACAAGAAGTACTCATGGAAGCTCCGGGTAAAGCATTAAAAGTAGCAAGAGACTTATCAGTGGAAACCAACATAAGCATTAACTCTGTCCTCGTAGTCCAACAACACTTATTCTCTTGGTCTCATGACGATATGCTTAGGGTCCAACTAGAGATCATCCAATATAGCCTCAACCTCAACCCGGAGGTGGTACCAGTAGTTCAAAAGAAAAGAAAACATGCTCCCAATAGATAGAAAGCAATAGAAGAGGAGGTTGATAAATTACTGAGAGCAAAACACATTCGTGAAGTACACTATCCTTAATGGTTGGCAAATGTCATCTTGGTCCAAAAATCAAAAGGTAACTGTCGGATGTGCGTATACTTTATCAATTTGAACAAAGCCACTCCAAAGGATAGTTACCCTATCCTGAGTATAGACCAATTGGTAGACTCCATAACCGGTTTTAGCATCTACTCGTTGTTTGATGCCAAAGTAGGATATCATCAAATAACCATGAACCCGACAGATGAAGAAAAGACTTCCTTTATAACTCACAAAGGAGCGCATTTTTATACAGTAATGCCGTATGGGCTTAAGAATGCCTGAGTTACATACCAACGATTGATGAACAAAATGTTTGTAGATATGATTAGGGAAACTGTGGAGGTTTATATGGATCATAATACTGTCAAAAGCAAGAATAAGGAGTCACATACGGATGACATAGAAAAAGTTTTCAAAGTATAGCATACATACTGGCTCAAACTCAATCCGAAAAAGTAGGTATTTGGGGTAAAAGCGGAAAGTTCCTTAGGTTTATAATATCAAAAAGAGGAATCGACGCAAATCTAGAGAAGATTAAAGCTATCATCCGGATGAAACCACCTTAAACCTAAATCGAGTTCATCACCTCAATGGTAGAATTAACGCTTTGGGGCGGTTCAAATCATTCTCAGCCAGGTGGTGCATGCCCTTCTACAAGGCAATCAAGAAAGATAGAGATTTCGAGTGGGACAAGAATTGCCCAGAGGCTTTCAACAATTTTAAAGATTTCTTGGCCAAACTACCACTTATAAGCCGCCCCATCTATGGGGAAACATTATAAATGTACCTGGCCACGATGAATGAGGCGGCAAGGACCGGTCTAATAAGAGAAGATGACCAAGGGCAACACCCAGTTTACTACAGTAGCAAAGTATTAAGGAATACTGAGCTTAGGTACCCTAAGATTGAAAAGCTTGACCTCGCGCTAATTCACTTGGTAAGTAGGCTGAGACCATACTTCCAAGCTCACACCATAGTCGTGAGAACCGATTTTCCTCTAAAAAAGGTGCTATAGAGGCCTGATACATTAGGACGACTTACTGAGTGGGCAATCCGATTGGGAGACTTTGATATACGATTTGAAGCTAGGACCGTCTTAAAAGCTCAATTCTTGGCAGACTTCGTGGTAGAATTTGCAAGTTTTAAGCCGGACCGACCAATTCAATTAGAATCTTAGACCATCCACGTGGATGGGTCTTTATGCACCAAAGGAGACGACATCGATGTTTACATTTGGGGACCTAAAAGAATCAGGCTGTCTTAGGCTGCCAAGTTGGCATTCCCATCCACAAATAATGTAGTGGAATGAGAGGCGGTCATCAAGGGGCTAGAGCTAGTTGCTGAGATAGCACTAGACATGGTCATGATTAAGAGCGACTCTAAGCTAGTGACAAACCAGATCAACAAAACCTATGGAACAAGATAAGCTGGCATGATAAAATAACTTTAAAAGTAAAAGGTACTGAGTGGAAGATTGAGTGTATCTCCCCACCATAAAATGAAGTAGCGGATGAGCTAGCCAAGAATGCTACGGGGAAGACTCATGGAAGGAGCTAAGTTGCCTCTATAAAGTCTTAACACATCCCACATCTGAAGAACAAGGCGAGAGCCTTTGGATACAAAAGAAGTTGCTTGGCTGGATGCAACCAATTTATGATTACTTGGCTTGCGATAAGCTCCCAGAAGATAAAGTTGAGGCAGAAAAAGCTGTGAGGAAATCTATGTGGTTCGCTTTGGTTGGTGATGAGTTATATAGAAAGTCCTACTCAAATGTGTCGCTCAAATGTGTCACCCCAGAGCTAGGAAAATGGATTTTTGAAGAAATCCATGATGGAGATTGTGGATCCCATCAAGCGGCCGATACGTTACTTAAATGAATCACTTTAGCCGGTTATTATTGGGAGACGATAAAAGCTGACACATAAGCTTATGTCAAAACTTATCATCAGTGCCAAATACATGCTAGGAAGACACACATCTCCAAGGAGGATCAAAAGCCCATCATGACCGCCTTGACCTTCGTCATTTTGAGATTTGATATTGTAGGCCCAATATCGGAAGTAGCTGGGCAAAAGAAGTGGATACTAGTCGCAATCGACCACTTTTTCAAATGGGTCATGGCAGAGGCACTTAGTTCAACTACTACAAACCGAGTCATTGACTTTGTATGGAGAAACATAATCACCCGATTTGAGGTACCAAAGAAGATCATAGCCAACACTGGTTCCTAATTTGTATTAGAAAAATTCAAAAACTTTTGCGAGCACTAGAAAATTAAGAACCATTTCTTCTCGGTAACACATTCACAGACCAATGGCCAAACTGAAGTAACTAACAGAACCCTAGGTGAAGGGCTGAAGAAGTGGGTGCTTGATAGAAAAGGAAAGTGGCCGGATGAATTGGTTAGGGTGTTGTGGTCCTACAGAACCACTCGTTGAAAAATGACTGGAGAACAATGATCCGAAAGAACCAAAGTAATCCGAATCAATTTTGAAGAAAACAAAAACAAAACTATAGAAACAAAATCTTAAGGAACAAATCATGTTATCTCCTTAATCCAAAAATGGAAGCATCAGGTCTAAAACAAGTCATCTGGACACTCATTAAAGACTACAAGTACCAAATCACATAATGGAAGCATCCAGTTTAAGTTTGGAAAGGAAAAAAACTTTGAACCACTCAAAATTAACATCTGGAAGAAGACTAGTTAAATAGCATCCGTATTCAGAAAGATAAAAGTCATCCAAAAGATACAATTAACGAGAGAAAGGGAAAAGTTTCAATAATAACTTTTTGCTCCACCTTTTGGTCTGAAAGTCAAAGATCCCTTTCCCTTGAGCAAGACGAAAATGATAGCTTGCACACTTTTCAGGAAAGGACAAAAGGACTGATATAGGAAAGAGAAAAGATAACAACCTTTTCTACCTAGACCATTAGGAAAGGCGCATGAAGTATACACTCTAGATTTCTGGCATAAAAGTTGGTGGATAAAAAAATACATGAAAACAATCACTAACATCTTTTAGACCTCAATCTTAAGGATTCGATGGGACATTTATTCAGTTTAACGGATTGATCAACAGATCTAAAAGTGTAATATAAATCCTGATCAACAGTGAAGATTTAATCCAAAATTCGATAACTCATAATGGCTACATTTATGATAGAAGCCTATAAAAGAGAAACTTCACAAGTTGAGTAGGTGCTGGTTATTTTGAGAAAAACATACATAAGAGAATTGGCTATTACAATCAGTGACATAGTCCCTCCAAGAATCAAACAATTCCAAATCAGTTTGTAAGGATTCCCAGGTGGGTTATAAACTTGAGGAGATCCAAAACAACAACCTTTGAGAAAAATAAAGTGTAAGATCTCATACTTGGGTGAGTATTGAGATTGGGATATAGCTTGAAGTTGGTGCTTTAAGTGGGATCTCCCTGTAGGACCCAAATTAGGTTTGGGTAGAAATCTAAGTGGTATGTCCTGCTAAAGAGAAGAGGACTCAACTAGGAGTTGATGCTTCTAGTGGTACATCCTACATCCGGAAGGGGTCACCATCCAAAGACAAATTGTACGGCCTAATTCCTACTAGTTGGAAAGGAATCCAGTAGTAGAAAAGCTCAGAGGAAAGAAACTCTGAGGACTGGAGTAGGTGGAGCCAAACTAGGATAAAATTACTGTGTTTGATTTTCTAACTCTTTATATCATTGCATAACATTTCATATTTACATCATCCGGATCCATAACATCCAAAACATAATCAAACACGTTGTTGAACCAAGCACGAGTTTGACTGACTCAGTGGATGACTCTGTAGTGCTTAAGTTTTAATCATAATAATTAAGTTCAGTCTAAGTTAATTAAATAAATAATGATGTTAAAATAGGTAGTCTATGGTTGGTTGAGGAGTTAGCGAATTCGAAGGTAGAATTTCAAGTCTCCAATGACCTAGCTATTTAGTTTAACTACGAGTGATCTGAGTTGAGTATCTACGATAGTCGCTGACTTAGTATTATTCACTCAGTGCTTGATATTTAGATTTTGTATCAGCTGTGTGCTTTACAATTATATATTTTGCTGAGTTACTTTAAGTCTATCAAAGCTGCTGACTTTACCATTTAAGGTAAAAAGGGACCTTTTCTTTTAGTATTGCTTTTTGAAGGACATTAATGAGATAAAGACAAAAAGAATTAATGCCTTGACAAGACTCAGATTAATGAAGAAAATGACAAAGACTTCAAATGCAAAGCGGCAAAAAGTCATTTGCCATTTTGGGCAATTCTGCAGATCTACCAACCTAGTATTGCGCTCTGCCAAATGTCAGAATACTAGAAGGAATGGGAGGATGACACGTAGCAAGTTAGCGTGTGTTCTCTCTAATGGAAGACTGGCATCAAATGATAAAGGATTCAAATTAAAGCTCGAATCTCAATCTAACGAATTGATTTTCTATCTCATAATGGTGCAATTCTATCTCTTAACGGATCAATTTGAAGAGGCAATGGGTGGATAAATAAGCTGTCAACTTCAGAAGATGCCAAAGTAAGTTCAATGACTACTTTCTCAATCCAACTATAAAAGGAACAAGAAGGCAAGCGTTAGAACTTGGTGATTATACCTGAATTTCTCAGAAGCTAAATCTCTGTCAAAATACAAGCTTTAAAGAAGTTCAAGCAAGAAAGCACTACTCAGCGAAAATCTGCTTTAGAACAAGAGAGAATAGAATAGATCATTCCATTGTAATATCTAATTATTATAGCTGGATCAACATTTTATAAGTTCAATCCAGCTCTTGTTTAAACTCTAAGAGAGTTACTGATAGAAGAGGGTATTCTACTTAGCGGGTGAGCAATTGCAGTTTGGAGGGTACTTATTAGTAATTGGAGAATTTATGAAAGGCTTCTCCGCCTAGGTTATAGGAGTTGAGATTAGTGAATTAAAGCTAAGACACTCTCTCAGGACTGGATGTAAGCACAGGTAGCCGAACCAGTATAAAAATCTCAGTGTCCTTTACTTTATTGCAATTTCCAAAATTTCACTCAGCCAGCTGACCTCACTCAGCGAAGCCTTTTTCTATCGCAAAAAAGTTTTATAAGTTCTTGAGTGAGTCATTAACCCCCCTCTGACTCATAGAGTATATGCATAGGGACCAACAAGTGGTATCAAAGTGGTTCTCATTTCACAGATTTAACAATCTTAAGACAAAGACAATGCCGTACAAAGGAGAATCTAGTGGAGGAGATCAAGCTTATATTCTGCCAGAAGGCATGTCAGTAACCAGGCCTCCAATGTTCAATGGAGAGCATTATACTTATTGGAAGAACAGGATGAAGAATTTCATCAAGACTAAAAGCATGCATGCTTAGATGGCTATCATTGAAGGGCCATATGTTCCTACCATCATAAAGAATAGAGTAAAGGTTGATAAGTACTTTGATGAATTAGACAGTCAGGACTTGATCAGACTGAAAGAAAATGCAGCTGCTATCAACCATCTTCATTGCGTTCTTGGTGCAACTGAGTTCAATTGCGTTTTAGGATGCGAGATAGCCAAAGAGATATGGAAGAAGTTAGAAGTAACTTATGAAGGTACTGACAAGGTGAAAGAGTCCAAAATCAATATCCTTACGAGGGATTATGAGTGGTTTCACATGAACTCCAAGGAGGATATTTCCAACATGAACACTAGGTTCATGACTATTGTAAATGAACAGAAAAGACTTGGCAAGACCTTCATAGAAGAAGAGATTGTTAAGAAGATCCTTAGAAGCTTGACTCAAGAATGGGAGGCAAAGAAGAGTGCTATTGAAGAAGCTCATGATTTGAAGACCTATAAGTTTGATGAGCTGATGGGAACCTTGTTGAGTCATGAGATGTCTTTAAGCAATATGAAGATGAGTCCAAAAAGCACAGGCACAAGCAAAAAGAGAGCTCAAGCAGAGCTATTCTTCTAAGAGTTGATGATGATGAAGAAGATTCCTCTGAGGAAGGATATCAAGAGGACAGAAAAGAAGAAATAGCTCTATTGACCAAGAATTTAAGAAGATACTTGGGAAAAGATAGGAAGTTTCAAAAGTTTAGAAAGACATGCAAGTATAAGAAGGGAGCAGATGAGAGACCATGGAAGGAATACAACAAAGAGCATAATAAAGATATCAAATGCTTTGAATGTGGTGAAAAGGGGCATATTCAATCGAGCTGTCCTAAAGCTAAAAAGGACAAGTTCAGGAAGAAGAAGAGTAAGAAAATCCTTGCTGCTACCTGGAGACTCTGAACAAGAGTCATCATCCTCAGATCAAGAGGCACAAGACTCTGCCAATGTGTGTCTCATGCTAGGGATGATCTGCTCAACTTAGAGTCAGCTAATCAACCATCTAGTTCCGTTGCTAATCAACCAGCTAACCAGAGCAGAGACAAAGGAAATCACATTGAGGTAATTTCTGAACCCCCTTTGTCTTCAGATGAGCTTGCCACAGTACTTAATGATGTCATTAATGTGACTGAGAAGTCAACCAAATACATCAAATTACTTCAGAGTAGGTGTGATGATCTAGAATATTTCAATTCTTCTTCCTCACTTAATATCCTATACCTGATGGAAAAAGCTGAGTACCAAAAAGGATATAATAACAAACTCACTAAGAAATTGGATGAGCTAGTTGCTGAATTAACAACTTTGAAAAAGGTGTGGGTCCTTCCTCAACCTAGTAGGAATACTCAGAGTAACCCACTCACCACTTTGAGAAGGTTTCTCAAAAGAGTTGTTAGCACAGGTCCATTCCGACTCAATGAGGAATTATGCCTATTTCATTCAGTGATCCGACAAATGAGCCAAAAAGGACCGAATTGTCATCCAAAATCTGAAATTCAAAAATCCACATTCCAGGGAAGCTCCTATTTAGAATTTCCTACTGAAAAATAAAAAAGTCAAAGTTTGGTCAAAAATAGGTAATTAGGCTGCCTGCTATTTACCGATCTACAGTAAAAAAAAATAAATCTTACCGAGATTTGGCCAGGATTTACGGGATCTGATGTCAAATCCTGTTAGAGTGGTAACTAGCCCGCCTGATAATTACCTACCTATTATAAATACGGGGTCACCCCCCCTCATTTTCAACAAACGCAAATTTTGTAAAATCCCAAAATTACCATTGTGTCCTTTTTCAGTTTCTGGAATCCCAAAAGCCCCGAAACTCTGTCAAAATAATCCCAGATCCGAGTTCTATCACCGACATTCGGTATAAACTCACTTCACGATCTTTTTATATCAAGATCCTACAGTGATCTTCGGTCTAAAAATGATCAAAGCTCACATTTTCGTTTAGAAATAATTCAAGATCATAGCCATAACTTGGGTTAAATCTATTTTCCATCCAAATCACAACCTCTGACAACTTTGGTCCTGTACCGGCTCTCAAGTCATCCTAGACAGATGAAAAGGTAAACTGAGGGTAATTGGCTCTAAGCCTAACTTTCAAATTCATTAAAACACATTTTATTGCTTTTATAATTCATATTGCATTCCATTTCTCTAGTTAAGTGAGCCACTAGTGCCACTTAAATTATAATATGTGTAAATAAGCTCGCAGGTATAGACAAACATCCAGAACGTGAGGAAACTCTATCCGAGTTTTCAGGCCCAGACCCCAGCGCTGCCGTTACTCTGTCCAAAATTCGGTAGAAAATGCCTATTTATTAAGCCGTTATAATGTCCGTTTTTTTCTTGAATTTAATTCTTAAATAAAGCTGTCGTAGTGCAGAAATCACCACAAATTTCAAAATTTCAAAATTAATCCAAAAAATTTGAAGAATATGAGTAACTATTATGTCCGAACTTAGAATCTCATTTTCTCTTCGGTATAAAAATCCCATCATGGATCGGTATACCACAATTCCTGGTGGAGCTGAACTGGGTGGCGACTCTATTTCATTTTTAAATAAAGTAAAAAATGCTTTATTTTAAAAATATGTTTTCTCCACAAAATGTGCAAATATATTTCTCGAATATAATCACATTTTTGGCCTACAAAGCCATCGCATTTAAGCAAACTAGATTTTCTCAAACCAGACCAAGTGTCGGGGTTTCCTCAAATTGCACCAAACCAAATCGCGCCCCGCACACCGCACTCCGCGTGCACGACCATCCCTTCAAACGTCCGCCCGCGGATAATGGTGACTCCACTGGGGACGATTATTTTTTTAAAAACCCAATTTTTATAAAAAAATTCATTTTTTGACATAATAATTAAAATATTGTTCAAATTAAATTTTGGAATTACGGAATTTGTGATAATTTCTGCATTACGCAAATTTTAGGATTGCATAGCATCTGCATTCTTTACCCCTAAACCAATTTAGGTGTCCTTTGGTGAAGTATCTCCAAGTTCGCTTAGGGCTTGAGGGGTATGGATCCAATCACACCCCTTGCATAATGTATGAGGACATTGTTCGCTTAAGGGCAAGACTACCTACGTATATTATATGTGGAAAAGCTTGCTTTGGACCCCTTAGGGCCATTGGGACTCGGTACAAAAAGGCGCAGGGTACCCCAATCGTACCCAATCTTGAGACCGGAACCCACATATAGATGAAACATAGACACTTCCCTATAGGTTTACCAGAAAAACCTTGAGTGCACGCGAGCAGACTTCACTAAGTCCCCTGTTGGCTTCAAAGCGAAGTAACCCAATGGAGTTAAAAGGGCGGTAGGCGCGACCTAACCGTTTGCTTCTTGTGTAGGTTTATTAAATATAAATAAACTAAAATGGACATCATAAACATCATGATTGTGTAAAAACTAACCATATCTTTATGCAGCTATGACATTAACGTGTGCCATGCATTTTCATTAACCGAGACTAGTGATTCCACCTAGGCTCAGCCCATGGGTCGAAATGAATCGAGACTAGTGAGTCCACCTCGGCTCAGCCCATAAGCCAAAATAATCGTGACTAGTAAGTCAACCTAGGCTCAACCTGCGAGCTGAAAGACGCAAAACCCTTTGAATGACCCCTGTGTCAGCTCAACCCTTTGACCAGTGAGTCAAAACCCTTTGAGTGACCCTAGTGTCAGCTAAGCCCTTAGACTAGTGAGTCAAAACCCTTTGAGTGACCCTAGTGTCAGCTCAACCCCTTAGACCAATGAGTCAAAACCCTTTGGACTAGTGAGTCAAAACCCTTTGGACTAGTAAGTCAAAACCCTTTGAGTGAGCCTAGTGTCAGCTCAACCCCTTGGACCAATGAGTTAAAACCCTTTGGACCATTGAGTCAAAACCCTTTGAGTAACCCTAGTGTCAGCTTAACCCCTTGGACCAGTGAGTCAAAACCCTTTGAGTGACCCTAGTGTCAGCTCAACCCTTGGACTAATGAGTCAAAACCCTTTGAGTGACCCTAGTGTCAGCTCAACCCCTTAGACTAGTGAGTCAAAACCCTTTGAGTGACCCTAGTGTTAGCTCAACCCCTTAGACCAGTGAGTCAAAACCCTTAGAGTGACCCTAGTGTCAGCTCAACCCTTGGACTAGTGAGTTAAAACCCTTTGAGTGACCTTAGTGCCAGCTCAACCCTTAGACTAGTGAGTCAAAACCCTTTGAGTGACCCTAGTGTCAGCTCAACCCCTAGGACCAGTGAGTCAAAACCCTTTGGACTAGTGAATCAAAACCCTTTGAGTGACCCTAGTGTCAGCTCAACCCCTTGGACCAGTGAGTTAAAACCCTTTGGACCAGTGAGTCAAAACCCTTTGAGTGACCCTAGTGTCAGCTCAACCCCTTGGACCAGTGAGTCAAAACCCATTGAGTGACCCTAGTGTCAGCTCCACCCTTGGACCAATGAGTCAAAACCCTTTGAGTGACCCTAGTGTCAGCTCAACCCCTTAGACTAGTGAGTCAAAACCCTTTGAGTGACCCTAGTGTCAGCTCAACCCCTTAGACCAGTGAGTGAAAACCCTTGGAGTGACCCTAGTGTTAGCTCAACCCTTGGACCAGTGAGTTAAAACCCTTTGAGTGACCCTAGTGCTAGCTCAACCCTTGGACTAGTGAGTTAAAACCCTTTGAGTGACCCTAGTATCAACTCAAACAATGAGTCAAAACCCTACCCTAGTGTCACCTCACCCTTTGGACCAATGAGTCGACCCATCTTTGACTATTGAGTCAATTTGCCCTTGGGCTTTCGAGTCTGATCCAACTCAGGCCTTTGATCTTTGAACCATGTATTTGCAATATTCCATGAATATTGCAAGTTATCAATTGCTCCTCGAGCGATTGGCATATGCCCAAACCTTTTTTTAATTTGATTGTACATCTCCATCATTCATCCATGCATTTGATCACTCATACATTCATTCATTCATCCACGAACAAGGTGAGAAAGGCCCATAGCCACGCCCAATGCACTTACTAACACTTAACCTCTTGCCCTTCCAGGTTGGAAGTGAGAGAGAAGTAGGTTGAGGCATAGTATAGGCAGTCCAAAAGTCACACCCCTACTACCAATCGAATTTTTAACTGGGTTCTTCTCTGATCCATAACCCAAAATCGCAATGGCAGATGATGATGGAGTTGGCCAGTCGCTTAGGAGGATTCTTGATGCCTCAGAATTTCATGATATTTGGGAAAGGTCGAGAACCGCTAAGGCTAAAAAAACCTGAGAATGAGAGACCAAAATAGCCGCACTAAAAGCAAAAATGGCAGACATGGAGAAACTATCTCCGGGAAAGGACAAATCTGTTGCCTCCTCTATAGAGAAATACGTGGATATTGATTGATTCTTGCCTAGGAATTAGAAACCCTTTTGGCTAACTTTGTGATGCTCTACATGGCCCCATATACTGGCACCAGACCTCCCCACTTACACGTGGAGAGTTATCTCTGAATTATGACTAGCATGAACATCCCTAAGGTTTATATAGTCAATCTGTTTTAAGAAACTCCTTCGTGGACTAGCCTCTGAGTGGTACATGAGAATGCCAACCGATGTAAAGTCTGATTAGAAGAAGCTGTGCTTTTTGTTCCTTGAAAACTATACCTTTAATCTGAAGGTCAAGGCTACTCTGCACGATCTTGAAAGAATTAAGCAATGGCCAAATGAGTCATTCAATGAGTTTTATCTAAGGTGGATGGTTGTTTGTGTGCTTGAAATCAGGGCACCTGACCAAGACGCCCTGATAGTAAAGCTTGTTGAAGGCTCTAGCTTGAAATATCAGGATAAAATGAAGATGAAAAGATTTGACACCTTCAACGACGTGGTAGACTATGCTAAGAGGCTTGAAATATATAAAGAGGAGGAACGAGCAAAGAAGCAAGAATAGCAAGCTTATACTAAACCTTGATATTGGGAGAAAGGCGGTTCTTCCAAATAAGGCACCTCCAAATCCTCGAAAGCTACTCCTAAAGTGGCAGCAGTTACCCAAGTACAGACCCACCAGCCCATCTCTCCATGGGTAGAATCACTATCCCAGATATTCACCAAACTAAGGAAGTCCAACCAACTCTAGATCATTAGGCCGTTTGCTTCGCCTATAGAGGCAGACAGAGATAATTTCTATGCTTGTCATGTGACTAAGGGGTACTGCACTAGCGAATGTGCTCGGCTACTAAAAGATCTGCAGCAGTTGATAGCCGATGGGAGAATGAAAGAGCCTGAGAAGAAGCCAAGCACTGAGACTAATCCGCTGCCAAACTTCCAACCTATGGTAAATGCCATCAGTGTTCATGTAGAGGCCGACGAATACGGTATCAATGTAACAGATAACTTTCGACATGACCCAGGATGGGGGGACAACATGATCTTTGACAATATAGATATCATCTACATGGTCGACCAGTACATCCTAAGGATGAGGAGAGAAGGTCTGGACCAGTATCTTGTACCCCCACATCTCATATATCATAGAGATTCAGATCTGAATGAACATTTAGAGGAATTTCTCCAATTTATGCACGAGCAAGGAATAGCCATAATGGGTTTCGCACCATAGTTTCCCTGATTCTCAGGAGGCCTGACCATGGACTGGTATGACGTAATGCCACTGGAAGGATGTTAGAACTGGTACTTTATGGATAGATCTTTCCTCCACTACTTCATGGCATCTCAGTTATACCCGGATGAGCTTTGCTGGTGGTTGGCACAATAGGTAGACCAGCATAATATCAGCTGTCAAGATATACCTCCTCCACAACCTCCCATGTACACTCATCTGAATTAAATGAGTCCTAGTTATATTAGAACAAGTCTGTTTGGATTTGGGAGCTCCTTCGGGGAAGCATATCCAGGAATTCAAGCACTATATGATCCTAAACAGGCATGGAGTACCCACTAAAACCAGCAGAGGTATCTCAGCCTGAATCTAGATGAAAGTGCACGAGCCCCGTTTACAGAAATTCGTACCGACATTATAATATATGGTACCCGTATGGAGGAAACATTCATTAGCATACAAACCATGGTATCCGTGTTTCGTATAGCTATAGTAGGGGTCAAGGTTGAGGCAAATATGGTAGAAGAAGACCCAAAAGAGGATCTCGGGGAAGATCCCGAGGAGGACCCAGAAGAAAATTCTGATAATGATATCCTAGCTCAGCACACACCAAACTGGATCTTTTAGCCACAACCTTTCAAAGATTCAGATGAAGAGGTGGAAGCGTTTATGGACTCCTGTGAATCGGATCATGAAGATGAAAGTGAAGTGGATAACTTGGGGTATGAATCAGAGACTTTCTCGAATGACAAGCTAAATCACTTGCTGGGAGATTTCGAGTACGAGGCTTCCTTCCCCAATAGCATGATGGTTGATTATGATGGTGCTGAGAGCTACCCCTCTTCTCTAGAGCATGACTCCCTGGGTGCCTTATGGTCTATAGTAAGTGACGATTCTGGAGACTTTACGGACTTTGACTAGGATAGCAAACATGTCATTAATATAATCTGGGACAAGGGTCAAGAACCGTCCCACGAATACATTATGGAGAGAATTCGTGCAGAGAATGAACTAGCTTAAAACAGTTCTTGGATCCGGAGTCCATACTTGAGGGAAGTTTGCCCCATATTCTACAATGAAAATACAAGGCTAAGCCCTCACATCCGTGAATTCGTGCAAATGATGAACGACGGGTACATTCACTTTGCCCATTGGCCTGAAAGGTTCCGCTGGACTCTTTGAGAAAAGGAAGTCATTTGGTATGCAAGGCTGACATTTTACCAGAAGTCATTCTGGAATATTCTGGCTAAGCAATTCATCGACTACTTCATATGGTTCAACCCACCAAAATGCACAAACCCCAAACTAGATAGGTACGGGAACCCCTTACTGTATTAGGAATGGGAAGCAACCAACGTTGCCTGCCCAACATCAATGGAATCGGTCAAGGAGTACCCATGGTATACAAATAAATACCATGACACGCTAGTCCTTTCGATAATATGCTAGATCTGTTCAGCAGAAGTGAACCAAGTGATGGAGCCTCCTTATCCATCTATATGATCAGACAGGAATCCAATCCTGCCCTATGCCAAAACTTATAAGAGAACCCCATCATTCTAGAAAAGCAGCCTAAAAAGGTTTCGTTCATGTAGTGGCCCTTCGTCACCAAGGCATCAGTTTCTGTGAACAAGCCAATATACTTGGGAGAGATACCCCTCAATGAGGATTTAGACGAGTTTGAGGTCTTTGAAACAACAAACTCGCTAATCTAGGTGGTCAGTCCTATCACTAGAGGAGGAAAAGTCACAGGATTAGTAGCCCTAACTGCACCAAGAACTAAGCCCCCAATACCTCCTACTTTTGTTAAGTCCTCAGAATAGAGAGAAAGCCCAATTGTGGATCAACTAAAGGCCACTACAACTAAGATGAGTACTTGGGACCTACTCCTGGGCTCTCAAGATCACAGGCTTGCTATTGTTAAAAAGCTGATGGAACTTGAAATGTCTCCTCTGGCATCCCTAGAATAGGTCTGTGCACTACTCAATAATGAGACTAGCACTGTTATCCTTGACATTGTCTTCTCAAGCTTAGATCTGCCTAATGAAGGCACTCACCACAATAAGGCTCTTTACTTGAAGGCTAGTGTCTTCGGGCACATCATGCCCTGCATAATGATCGATGATAGCTCATCACTAAATGTCTATTCTAAAGATATTTTGCTAATCCTAGGACCGACCAAGAAGGACCTAAAGAAATCCACAGCAGTCATCAAAGCTTATGAGAATTCAAAAAGGACCGTCATCGGCACATTTGAAGTTGAAGTCATTATCAATAAAATCTCATCTATAGTACTCTTCACGGCCATAGATATCCTGATAACTTTCTCTATGCTACTTGGGAGAGCATGGTTCCATGCTTTAAGAGGAGTCCCATCCACCCTGCACCAGAAGATCAAAATCCCATTCCGTGGAAAGATTGTTACCCTGGAAGCTGACGAAGCCTCAGTGGTAGCAGTAATGAAAATGGAAGAAAGCAACATGAAAGGGTTTACCATAACCATAATTGGCTAGGAAGCGAACAAGCAATCAGAGGTGTACTGGGGGCCCATGGATTCAGGGATACATGCAAAAGCACCATAGTCCTGAAAAAGGACTAGGAATGCCGACCTTCAATATAAGGGCAGGAGAATAGAAGCCCACAAGACTCGGTTACACAGGCTCTCGAAGAGTTGTTCACAAGATGGCCTTTCAAAAGAAGTTGCAACAACCCTACGAAGGAACCCCCGAGCCTGTTACTCATCAAGGGAAGGCCATTCCGGGGTTTGAGATTTTCTCAGACATAGTTAACTATCGTAAAAATGGTAAAAGCTTCACAACCTATGTGAAGAAGGCCAGTCGCTAGCTAGATGTAGGGGCAATCCCGAATCGAGCCGAGAATGACAAACAGGTACACCCAAAGAAGGTCAAGAAGCTGAGTAGAGAGGAAGAAATCCTTGACACCTTAACCAAGCACCTTCAGGCACAACTCATGATAGTAGAGGAAGCAAGAAGCAAGGGAGGTAGCTTGAACCAAGCCGTCATGGACATGGTTGCGACTATGAAAGGCAAATCAAAGGTACATGAGGAGGACAACGAGGATATCTTGCTCAAGCCAGTTGCCATAGGAGAATCATCCGCAGTGGAGCCAGACCCTATTGATTAGGATGAGTCTTTTGTTTCCATTTCTAGCATGTTTGAAATGAATAATGTATTTTATGATGATAATAAGATGAAGAGCTTTACTTATTTGGATTGTGTTTCTGAATACGATTCTATGCATCCATTCTAGCATTCATCTAGCATCTTTAACATCAATAATGATATTACTAAAGACATTAATTTAAACACGGAAGATGATCCAAAAATGGTATAAATTTCCAATCAATTGCCCATCGAAGAAGAGAGAGAATTGATAAAGGTATTGAAAAATCACATTTTAGCCTTCGCTTGGTCTCATGAGGATATCCCTAGACTTGATCAGCGCATCACCAAGCATAAGATCCCCACGGACCTGAAAATTCGACCGATGAAGCAAAAGATGAGGAGAATGCACGGCCGAATAGGTCTAAGCATAGGTGGCAAAATAGATCAAGGCAAATTTGGTCGAAGTCATCGAGTATCCCACTTGGCTATCCAATGTAGTCTTGTACCCAAGAAGAATGGTGATGTCTGGGTTTGCATCGACTTCAGGGACTTGAATAAGGCTACCCCTAAGGATGATTTCCCGCTACCATACATTGATGTTTTGGTAGACAGTGCGGTAAGAGCGGCCATGTATTCCTTTATGGATGGGTTCTCGGGATACCACCAGATCCTCATGAATGCAATAGATAAGTTCAAAACCACATTCATCTTAGAGTGGGGAACTTATTTTTTTAGAGTAATGCCTTTCGAACTTAAGAACATAGAGCGAGCAGTCATGACCTTGCTACATGACTTATTCCACAAACAGATCAAGGTCTATATAGATGACATGCTTATGAAATCCGTTACACCAGAAGAACACCCGATAGTGCTATAACGATTCCTCATAAGGATTGAGAAGTACAACCTCCATTTGAACCCGAAAAAGTGCATATTTGGTGTCACATCAGGCAAATTAATAGGGCACGTGGATCCCAAAAAGGCTAACACTGTCAGGGAAATGCCCCATGCCGAAAACTGAGAAAGAAGTAAGAAGCTTCTAGGGATCCATACAATATGTCAGTGGCTTTATAGCGTGGTTGACCACCACATGTGAGCCTATCCTCAAACTCTTGAGGAAACAGCAGTCGATGGAGTGGAATGACAAATGTCAAGTAGCCTTTGATAGAATTAAAGCTTACCTGGTGAACCCTCCGGTACTGAAATCGTCGATTCTTAGAAGGCCTCTCATTCTCTACTTGGTGGTAGAAGAAACCTCTTTGGGGCCATGCTAGTTCAAGAACATGAAGATAAGAGGGAACACATGGTTTATTACATCAGCAAGAAATTGCTACAGTCTGAGACTTGATACATCATCGTGGAAAAGACTTGTTCCACTATGGTTTGGCTCACCAGAAAGCTCATGCATTACTTCCAATCATACCAAATCCAAGCAGTCACGAAAGTGGATCCGATAAAGTACTTATGTCAGGCTCCCTCACTAACTGGAAAACTGGCAAGGTGGCTTTTATTACTATTAGAGTTCGATATTAAGTACGTAACAAACAAGACCATCAAGGGTAGAGTAGTGGCCGAATTCCTAGCAAATCAACTACTCAAGGAAGGAGAACAGGAAAACCTAGAATTTCCCAATAAATGTCTCATAGCCACCACAGAGAACATCAAAAGATGGACCATGTTCTTCCATGGCACCGTCAATTAGCAAGGAGCCAGTTTGGGAGTTATCATATTTACGCCAGACGGAGCACTCATACCTCTATTAAAACTCTTAGAATTTCTCACCACGAATAACCGGGCAGAGTATGAAGCCTGTTTGTTCTGAATGTCTGCCCTAATCACTCTTAAAGTAGACAAAGTCAAAATTATTGGTGATTCAGCTTTGGTCATCAAGAATGTCACAATGGACTGGGAACTAATGGAGGAATCCCTCAGGCCTTACTTAGAAGCTGTATGGAGAGAAGCCACAATGTTCAGCGAGTGCAAATTTAGTCACATGCCTCGCGAGGAAAATCAGATGGCAGATGCATTGGCCACTTTAGCCTCCATGTGGGAAGGGCCCCAAAAGCAGCCAATCAGACCCTTATTATGGAAATAGCCCAATCTCCTTACTATGTTTGTACAATAAAAGACACCGTGGAAGAAGGAACCCTCTGGTATTTAGACATCGTCAAGTTCCTTGAAAATGGCGAATTCCCGACTGAGGCTACAGATTCTAATAAAAATGCGCTGAAAAAGATTGTTATGCAATTCTGCCTAATTAAAGGAGATCTATTTAAGAGGACCTCTAACGGCCTACTGCTAAAATGCCTGACACAATAAGAAGGTGAAGAGGTGATGAAAGAAGTACATTTGGGAGACTGTGGTCCACACATGAACAAAATCATGATGGTAAATAAAATCCAGAGAATGGGGTACTTTTGGCTTACCATGCTAGCTGGTTATGTTCAAGAAGCAAGGACTTGCCACGCTTGTCAAGTATACGAAGATGTGAGCCATTTACCTCCATCAGCATTGCAAGGCTTAACAACTCCTTGGCCATTCTCAGCCTGGGGCATCGACATCATTGGTGAAATAAGACCTTCTTCGACCAATGGTCATCACTTCATTATAGTAGCGGTTGATTACTTTTTCAAGTGGGTTAAAGCAGAATCATACACAAGCATCACGACTAAAAAAATGGCTCGATTTATTTAGCGACACATCTTTGCTAGGTACGACATTCCATATCAAGTGGTGAGTGACAATGGTGTGCAGTTTCAAGGAGAAAAAACTAATCTAATTGAAAAGCACGGGATTGAGCATCATCGCTCTTTGCCTTACCTCTCTCAAGCCAACAGAGCTATGGAAGCAGTTAATAAGGCGATCCAGAAAATCCTCTCAAAGATGATTTCCAAATACTGGGATTGGGCTGATCATTTACCCTATACCTTGTGGGGATATAGAACCAGTGTCAAGACTCCTACGGGTCAAACTCCTTTTTCCGTTATCTATGGGATGGAGGCGGTATTGCCCATTGAAATGGAAATCAAGTCTTTGCGCATAGCCCTTGAAGCCAGACTTCCTGAAGATACATGGGCAAAAGCGAGGCATGAAGAACTGACCTTAATCGATGATACGTGATTAGCTACATTGGAAAATCTACAGTTATACCAATATTGCATGGCCTAAGTTTACAACCACAAAGTCAAGGGGCAGAGGCTACCTTTGAAGATGGGCTATTTAGTCTTGAAGCAATCTCGTAAAATACACATGGATGTCCGAGGGAAATTCCAGCAGAACTAGGAAGGACCGTACGTGGTAAAGAAGACTCTCAGTAAAGGGGTGGTAAAGATCTCAGATCTGGATGACAATGAATTCGTGAATCCAGTCAATCGCGATAAGCTAAAGCGCTATCTCGTGTGATAATAATAATAATAATAATAATAATAATAATAATAATAATAAAGTCTGTCAAGAGCTGGTAAGGGCTCTTGAGAAAAAATAAAGACTCTAAAATAAAAGAGTGGAGCCTTGGGTAAAATTCGTTCGGAGCCTTAGGCAACGGTGGGCATTTCTTGGAAATAAATACCACTTGTCCTCCATGATAGATAATATCTTTTGTAGTAACATGTTCATGTTAAAAATACTACATGAGTGCATTGAATGGAAACTATGGATTGTTTAATGAAACATGCATTTAAATAACATCTTTTCATCCTTATTACACATAAAGGTGCATTACAAATAGGGAATGAAACGACAAAGACGAGCGACGAGGCCCGATGCCTTTATTCTCCTACAGGAACAAAACACACACAATCCCAAGCTCAAAGACCCTTAAGGAAGCTTCGGAGTCTCTATGTATCAATGAGCCTCTCTCCAAAGGTAGGAAGCCCACAAGTACTCGCAACCCAGATGTGATAAGCCTCGGAAGGATGGATGTCAAAAAGCATGGAGTAATTCATCTCCACCTGAGTGCGACTGGTCCACCTTATGTCATGATGATAAACCCAAGTATAGGATAACTCTAGGCCAATAAGGGTACACAAGGATGCAGGAAACACCTAAGATTGGCCGTACTACCTGCACAAGCGACCAGGAGAATAAGTGATTATTTCAAAAAGGCTAATAAGGACCACACCACCTCTAGCAACGTCATTAGTCATATGCGTGATACCCCACAAAGGGAAAACCCAATGAATATCCTCAGCAGCTCGGGGTACCCATAAAGTCAACCCTCTCCTCGATAGTGAAGTATCTATACGGATGATTACCAATATGAACTATAGAGCCCTGCGCCTAGTAGGCCTTCGGATAATAATCCATGCTTGTGGGAACAAACAACACAGAAAGCTTGTCCTAGAGCCAAAGCTACAAAAGCAATAAATGATAAAAAATGAAAAGAAAAAAAGAGAAAAAAAAGAAAAAGAAGATAAAAAGTAAAGAAAAGATAGCCTGATGGATTGAAAACTTGAAAAGGCAATCTAGGCAAAAATTAAGGTAAGCCTGATGGATTGAAAACCCAAAAGGGCAGTTTATGCAAAAGAAAGGCTGAAATAAAAAGTTACCTGAAGAAAAAGCCTGCTACCCCTGGTAGTAGCTTCAGTTCCATTCCGATAAGCATGCACAAAGATCAGCATCTCAGCCAAGCTAACTGTAATAGGAGATTTTCTCTCTAGCATCTGATCAACAATAGTCAGGAAGGCAAAACTGTAAACCACAGTAGGAACCTCGCATAGGAAGACCCCTAACAAAAGTAGACAAATGAGTGGGAGCCAACTCGCGTCATTAGGGGAAAGTCCCCTAACTATGTCAAATGCCACATCCAACCTCAGGCCCTCGTCACAGGTCAATCGATGCCTGTCAAATCGTTGAAGCTGAAAATGATTCATCTACAAATCAGAAAATTTAGGGCAATGTGTCAGAATAATTAGAGGCATATCAGCAGAGGACCGGAGAAGCCCACATAATTCTTCATACAAGGGGCATAGCTCATGATTCCTAAAATGGAACACATTATCGACAGGGTCCCAGAACCTGATAGCAGCTTGGATCATATTGTCTTTGTCAAAGACGCGACAATACTCCTTTATGTGCTCCAAACCATAAACCTCGAGACAATCCCAACCATTGGAGTTCTTCAAATAAACATTCAGATCAGCGCAAAAACGGATGTAGCCCTCCATGGCAAAATTTCACAAGGGTAACAGTTTGCTATACGTAGTTTATGGGGCAATCTACCAATATCTGGCAGATTACCCCAATAAACTCGACTAACAATGAAAAGAAAACACAAAGCGAGGGAATAAAGAAAATTTTATTTATGCGAAAAAGTGTTCATACAAAAGAAGGCACTGTAAATGGCCCAAAAGAAAGCAAAACAGAAAAATAAAAGAAAATAAAAAGCCTATCTAATTGCCCTGTGGGAAGAATTTGGGAGAATTGCCTTGTTCCTGCTATGGCTGCTGCTGCGGATCATCCACTTGAAGCATCCTCAACTGAACTCGGAGCTGTCAAATCGCTAGCTGCAACATTTAAGCGTAAATCATTCATATGCATTTCATGACATGCCATGCATTATCATTAATATAATAAAATAACAAACATACCACCATATCCAATTTTGGGTCAGCATGAAGTGCTGCTGCCCTTGAATATACCCCCAATCGGAGATGCTATCAGCAATAGGCACTTGGAAGAATGAAAGATCAAAGCAAGTCAGAACTATCATAATCCAAAATGGAAAGGCAAAAGAAGAAAAGAGAGAGGAGACTAACATGAGTGGTGCCAGCATAATGGAAAGTCACCGTATCCTCAGGATCCAGATAAGGCGGAATCACTAGAGTATAAGTGCTCAGGTCAGAGCTGTACATCATGAATAGGGGTGGCTGATACTCCAACCCCCGATACCCCTCCACCATCGTCAGGCACTGAGGCGGGACTAGGGCTGTAAATGAGCCAAACTACTAATGAACTACTCGGTGATCGGCTTAGTCAAACCTCATTCGAGCTTAATTCATTAATGAATGAGCTTGTTTGTGAATAAAATTTGGGGCTTGTTATCGTAAACAAACCAAGCTTGAACAAGGAGATACTCAGCTCAAAAGCTCGTGAACATGCTCGATAAGAGGCTCGCGAACTAGTTCACCATTAGGCTCATTATTAGGCTCATTAATAAGCTCGTTAACATATTTGAAAAGTTTATACATTATATTTATGAAATAGATAAATTATGAACAAATATAAAATAGTGTATATGTAAAATGGATATAAAAATGTGCAAAGAAAAATATAAAAATATAAGATAAAGAGTAAAGGAAAAATATGTATAAAGTGATATATAAAATATATATAAAAAAGAGAAAAGATGGATGTAAAGCCTAACAAAGGCAATTCGGACCCATTTCAATCCCCGCTATATATATTCATCAATCTCAATATGCTCAATAAAACTCTAATCTCATTTTCCTCTGAAAAAATGCAGCCTCCAATACACCACTCCTCCTCTTCCTCTTCATAGTACAGTCAAAATCATTTATTGTGTTTAGATCCTTCATATTTGATTCTTCATCTTACGGATTCTATCTTTTTTCTAAGCTAAGCTCTCAATTTAAACAAAGCTCAAGATAGGCTTGAAGCTCGGCTCGAGCTCTGTTTGACCAAGGTCGAGCTTTGCTCAGGCTTAGTTTGACCAAGCTCGAGATCGGTTTGTGTTCATTAAAATTTAAATGAATAGAGCTTGAATAATTAGTGTTTGAGCTTAGCTCAGTTTGTTTACAGCCTTAGGCGGGACATGAGTAGATGTAGTTGTAGGCCTCTTCGTACCCTAGTGATCCTACAAAGACAACAGAGTGAGGCCAGGTTAGTCTAACTAAGCACAATAGTCGAAACAACAACAACTATAAAAGAAAGAAAAACTCAGGCTAGTGAAAGGGGAAGTACCGTCATCCAGATAGCCTCAGACAAACCTGACTGGCCTGGCAACTAGGGGTAGAAGTCGAAGGGGTAGAGGCCTTAGGGATAGAAGCCAAAGGATCGTAATCCTCAAGAGGGTTGTGGATATCCCACTGAGGCACAATAGGAACATGATCCATATCCAGCCATCGAAGCAGCTGAAAATGGTAGAACTCCTTGTATCCCCCAACTCACTCCGGGAAGGCGCTAGGGATACCCTCGGAGACTAATCATTCAATGTCAGGCAAGCTTCAAGGCCAGAAGACTTACTGAGGCACCTCAGGAGAAATAGAATGCAACCTAGGAGGAAGATGCCAACCCTAGATACGATGTCCCAGGTACCACTCTAAAAAGAAGGGGGTCTCTATGATCAGTCGGGTGTTCACAAACTCCTCAGCTAATCTCATGACCTCCGGCCAGTGAAGAGCGTGCCCCTAAGGTTGCGTCTTAATCTATAAGAAAAGAAAGCCAAACATTAGTACAATGATTGTGGAAAAAATGGAAATTAGAATAAACCATGAAAATTATGAGACATACTTGCTCCGAAGAAAGGGTACGAAGCCGGGCAGAAAGAGCGGAAGAAGACTCCATTTCCCAACCACAAAAATAGTGTGGCAGTCAAGGGCAGAACGAGAAACCACTGCCGGGCACAAGCTTGGTCCTCGGAAGGATCCCCATCTCAAAAAACAAGATCTGCAAGCAGTCAAGAAAAAGATCAGAACACCAAAGATGGACAAAATACTCATAAAGAAAAGAGATAAGGATCAAATTCTTACATAAACAATCTAAAGACAAGAATTGAACTTGTCAATCCTATTCCTCAAGCACTAGTCAAGAGCCCAGCACAGGTGACCCAGTGTGGCTCGGCCCCATGCGTACTCATGAAAGCGAGATGGATCTATCAAAGCTGGTAGAATATGGAGATTCATGATCGAATCGTCAATGGGAAAACACAGCCACGACAAGGTAGCGGTCATGAAAGCTCTAGCCTCACAGGCAGTGGTGAGATACCCTCTACCCTCAGATGTCCAAAAAGGTCATGAGTTTCTCGCAAGAAACTCGCCGTAGCTTGGTCCAAAATATCCAATCAGAGCTTCAATGCTCTCCACGTTGAAGTTGTCATAAGTAAAGCAAGCATTGAAATGGATCACATTAACATGGAAGGGTAGACCTGTGATAGTGTAGTAATCCAACAGAGTGATGGTATACTCCCCACAATGGAAGTGGAAAGTATGGGTAGTATCGGAACACCTACTCAAGATGTAAGTAGAGGTACCAGCTGGAATGTATGGATACTTGCGATGCTTGATGTACTTGCAGTTCTTGACCATCCTCCCTAAAGTTGTCCCGTCAACAATGGCCTTGGTATCAGGGGATAACACCTTATACCACTTATCAAAGTGGGTAATGCTAGCGCCGTTATACTTCGTAACCTAAACAATGCATACACATGTATCACACACCAGTTTTTGACAAATCACAGGACTATCAAAAATAATAAATCATTGCATTAAATAAATTTTTTCATAAAAATAAATAAACATTAAAATGGATAGGTCTTTGCGCGGAACAAAAACAGTAGTAAGGCTTGCAAAAATCAGAGAAAGATTGTCGGAAGGCTTCAAGGAAGGTGGAATGAAATCCCCACGATGTACCCCATGATACATCGAATTCAGAGGGAGACCATACAAAGCCTCCAGAATCTCAGAAAGTTCCACTTGTTCTCCATCAATAAGCACGTTTTGAGTAGTACTTGAACGACTAGCGAATCCAAGCGGATGTTATAAAGCTTGAACCACATTAAGACCCCACAGAATCCGAAAAGAAGGGGTAGAAAAGGGAAGAAGATGAAAGAAATCATCGTAAAAAATAGCTCAGAGGGAGAAATTTTTGAAAATCGGGAGCAGAAAATGCAAAAGAAAGAAGAGAGAATTGTTAGTGTGAAGAAAATTGGAGCCAAGCTGCTATTTTTATAGACCGGTGCTAATTAGCCTGCCGACTAATTACCTATGTAATTAGCTCGATTAATTACCTATCCAGCTGTTACATGTTTACGCGTAGCGGCTATAAAAGTTACCGTTATATAGGTATTTACCCAGCCGGCTAATTACGTGTATTTTAAAAAATTTTGCAATTTTGCATTTTTCGTCCATTTTCTGCTTCATTTTCAAAACGAGCGAACCTAAAAGCTGTTTTTACACAGTCACACATGCATCAAGCATCCGCAAAATATTTATTCCGACCCTTGGTTAATTCCTTAACCTCATGCAACTCATTAATAAATTTTTAATTGAAGGGGCAAAATATATTTTGTTTCAAAATTTGTCGATTAAAAATATTTTTAATTCATTACATCCCACACACTATTTTGTTTGTTTCACATACGACAAAATTTCTTGCATAAAATTTATGTATGCGAGGGGCAAACTGTTAGCACAGGTCCGTTCCGGCCCGATGAAGAATTATGCCTATTTCGTTCAATGATTAGACAAATGAGCAAAAGAAGACCGAATTGTCATCCAAAATCCGAAATTCAAAAATCCACATCCTAGGGAAGCTTTGATTTAGCAATCCCTACTGAAAAATCAAAAAGTGAAAGTTTGGTCAAATAAGGTAATTAGCCTGCCGGCTATTTACCGATCTATTGTAAAAAAAATCAAATCTTACCGAGATCCGCCCGGGATTTACGGGATCTGATGTCAAATCCTGTTAGAGTTGTAATTAGACCTCCGGCTAATTACCTATGTAATTAGCCCGCCGGCTAATTACCTACCTATTATAAATACGGGGTCAACCCCCCTCATTTTAAACAGACGCAAATTTTGTAAAATCCCAAAATTACCTTTGTGTTCTTTTTCAGTTCTGGGAATCCCAAAAGCTCGAAACTCTATCAAAATAATCCCAGATTCGAGTTCTATCACCGACATTTGGTATAAACTCACTTCACGGTCTTTTTAGATCAGGATCCTATAGTGATCTTCGGTCAAAAAAAGACAAAATCTTACATTTTCCTTTAGAAATAATTCAAGATCATAGCCATAACTTGGGTTAAATCTATTTTCCAACCAAATCACAACCTTTGACAACTTCGATCCTGCACTGGCTCTCAAGTCATCCTAGATAGACGAAAAGGTAAATTGAGGGTAATTGGCTCCAAGCCCAACTTTTAAATTCATTAAAACACATTTTTATTGCTTTATTATTACAAATTGCATTCCATTCCTCTGGTTAAGTGAGCCACTGGATCCACTTAAATTATAATATGTGTAAATAAGCTCGCAGGTATGGATAAACATCTAAAATGTGAGGAAACTCTATCCGAGTTTTCGGGCCTAGAGCCCAGCGTTGCCTATTTGTTAAACTGTTATAATGCCCATTTTATGTCTTGAATTTAATTCTCAAATAAAGCCGTTGTAATGCAGAAATCACCACAAATTCCAAAACTAATCCAAACAATTTGATTAATATGTGTAACTATTGTTTTCAAACTCAGAATCTCGTTTTTTCTTCCATATAAAAATTCCATCATGGATCAGTATACCCCAATTCCCGGTGGAGCTGAACCGGGTGGCGACTCTATTTCATTTTTAAATAAAATAAAAAATGCTTTCTTTTAAAAATATGTTTTTGGAATAAAATGTGCAAATATATTTCTCAAATACAAATGACATTTTTTGCCTACAAAGCCATCGCATTTAAGCAAACTGGATTTTCTCAAACCAGACCAAGCGTCGCGGTTTCCTGAAACTGCACTAAACTAAATCATGCCCGCACACTGCACTCTGCGTGCACAACCATCCAGAAACCATTTGCCCGCTCACAACAGTAAAGTGAGTAGGCCTAATTCTAAGGCTGCTTGTAATTTTTGTGGAAAGTCAGGACATGCTACAGTCATATGTAGACACAAAAATGGTTACTATGATGAGTATGACTGGTCAAGGATGATCACCACTAACAAGGGAGGACCCAGCCAGAAAAAGGCTTGGGTACCTAAGAAAACTTAACTATTTTGCAGGTGAGCCTGAGATCCACTGAAGATAGAAGAATGTGGTATTTGGATAGTGGATGCTTGAGGCATATGACAGGTGATGAAAAGCAATTCATCACACTGGAGCGAAGAAGGAATGGAAGTGTCAGTTTTGGAGACAACAAAAAGAGAAGGATTGTTGGCAATGGCACTATAGGAGTGAATTCTTTAATTGATAATGTGTCTCTAATGAAAGGCCTAAAGTTCAACTTGCTAAGCATTGCCTAGCTATGTGACAAAGGCAGGAAAGTTGTATTTGACTCAGCGGGCTGCTCAGTCATTGATGGTAACTCTTACCAAACTATTCTTTATGCTCCTAGAATTAATAATGTTTATATGTTTGATTTACGCCCTCAGCTCCAATGATATATGCTTAGTTTCAAAGGAGGATAACTCATGGCTATGGCAAAGAAGGTTAGGACATATCAATATGACCAATCTGTTCAAATTAGCAAAAAATGAACTTATTAAGGGATTACCCAATCTAGCCTTTGAAAAAGATAGACTCTGCTCAGCATGCCAAATTGGGAAACAATTTAGGAAGACCTTTAAATCATTAGCTGATATATCTTCTTCTCATCCCCTTGATCTTCTTCACGTGGATTTGTTTGGGCCTTTTGTGCCAGCAAGTCTAGGTGGAATGAAATACACCCTTTATGGTTGTAGATGATCTATCCAAGTTCACTTAAATTGTCTTTCTTGCAGTAAAGATGAAACTTTTGAATCATTCTCTAGGTTGGCTACAAGGATCATGAATGAAATAGACCTTAAAATTAATAGAATCTGCAGTGACCATGGAAGAGAGTTCGAAAACAGGCAGTTTGAGGAATTCTGTTCTAAGCATGGTACTGACCACGATTTTTCTGCCCCTTATACACCTCAGCAGATTGGGGTTGCTGGTAGAAAGAATTACACTATTGCAAAGATGAGTCATTCTATGCTGAGTGATAACAATCTATCAAAGTATTTCTTGGGAGAGGCTGCTAACACAACTTGTTATATTCTAAATAGGGTTTTAATTAGCCCAGTTTTGAACAAAACTCCTTATGAACTTTGGAAGGGTCACAAGCCCAAGGTTGTTCATTGCAATGCCTTTGGTTGTAAATGCTTCATATTAAACACTAAAGACCAATTGGCTAAATTTGACCCCAAGGCTAATGAAGAATCTTTCTGGGTTACTCAATATACAGTAGAGCATACAGATTGTATGTCAAGAGAACTGGTATCTTAGAGGAGTCCATGCATATAGATTTCTATGAAACTAACAATGTAGGTAAAGAAGCCAGCGATGATGAAAGAGAAAAGGAACAAGTCAGTGGATCAGTCAGTCAGCCCATTATTATCCCTGATTCAGTACCAGAAAAAAAAGATGAAGAAGTTGACTTCGACCAATCCATCAACTTTAGTGATGATGTAGATGCTCAACCAATGATAGTACCTCAGCGAGCTGATCCTAATCTACTAAAAGAAGTCAGAGCAAGGAGAGATCAACCTGTTGAGAAGATTCTTGACAGTGTGCAAAATCCAGTGCTGAATAGTGGTCAGCTGAATAGAATGATGAGTCATTCAGCATTTGTTTTATTGATTGAACCAAAGAAGTTGGAAGATGCTGAGTTTGATGACAATTGGATGATTGCAATGCAAGAAGAGCTAGACGAATTCAGAAGAAATGAAGTTTGGGATTTGGTGGAGAAACTCAAGGCAAGTCAATAATCGGTATGGAATGGGTTTTCAAAAACAAGTTAGATGAAGCTGGAAATGTTTTTAGAAACAAGGCCAGATTAGTTGTATAAGGCTATAATCAACAAGATAGCATTGACTATGGAGAAACATTTGCACGAGTAGCAAGACTCGAAGCCATAAGAATTCTCTATGCTTTTGCATGCTATATGAACTTCAAGTTGTTTCAAATGGATGTTAAGAGTTCATTTCTTAATGGTTCTATTCAAGAGGTAGTCTATGTCAGACAGCCCCCAGGCTTCGAAGATCTAAAGTTTCCAGATCATGTCTTTAAGATGAAGAAGGATCTCTATGGACTGAAACAGGGTCCAAGAGCTTAGTATGATAGACTGACTAACTTTTTAATCAGTAGAAGTTATGTCAGAGGAAAAGCAGATGCAACTATGATTATCAAGAAGAAGCATCAAGATATGTTGCTAGTCCAAATATATATTGATGATATCATATTTAGAGCAACTGATGAAAAGCTATGCAAACAATTCAGCCAGTAGATGAAGAAAGATTTTGAAATGTCAATGATGAGAGAGCTTAATTTCTTTCTTGGTTTGAAAATCAAGCAAGGCAAAGATGGAATCTTCATCAGCCAAGCTAAGTATACCAAGGAAGTACTCAAGAAGTTTGACATGGACAAAGCCAAGCCAATGTCAACAACCATGGCCACTAATACTATTCTGAGTAAAGATGAGGAAGGTAAACCTGTAGAGAGTAAGCTCTATAGAGGTATTATTAGTTCTCTACTTTACTTAACTGCTAGTAGGCTTGACATTCAGTATATTGTATGTTATTGTGCAAGATATCAAGCTGACCCTAAAGAATCTCACTTAGCTACTGTTAAGAGAATTTTGAGGTACTTACTAGGCTCTATTGATGCAGGATTATGGTATCCAAGTAATGCAGATTTCACTCTGAGAGGATACACAGATGCTGACTAAGGAAGAGACAAACTTGAAAGGAAAAGCACCATAGGAGGTTATCATTTCCTTGGTGATTGTGTGGTAACATGGTATAGCAAGAAGCAGACTTCTATGGCTCTGAGTACAGCTGAGGCTGAGTACATGGCTACAGGAAGTTATGTAGCAACTGCTATGGATCAATCAGTAACTGGATTGTTATTGTATAAAGTCTAAGTGCCTTGAAGTCATGTGTGACAATAAGAGTGCAATTGACCTATCCAAGAATCTAGTTCAACATGGCAGGATGAAGCATGTCAGTATTAGACATCACTTAATAAGGGATCATGTGCTAAAAGGGGAAGTCAAGCTCACCTACATTCCTACTAAAGAATAGAGTGCCGACATATTCATAAAGCCCATTGGAAAGGATCAATTCAATACTCTAAGATAGCTGATCAAAATGTCTAATCCAATTTGAAGAAATACACTCAACTCTAACCTATTCTGAAGCCGAATATATTAGGGCACACTTTGAGCTTTTATAAATTAGGTTAAGTATGTCTTTTTGGCGCTTGAATTTTGGACACATCATTAAATTTCCACCGATTTCTGTTCAAATTTAAACTTGGTAGAAATGGTAGCAAGTTATGAAACGATCCATATTCAATAGCAGTTATCCTGTGATTCTCGCTTTCATTAATCCTATGGTATACTTTATGTGATCTCACCATTTATCTTTAGACCATGGATTATGAGTTGTAAATGTAGCATTTCAAGGATTAGTGAAGAGACTTTGGCTATTTAAGGAGAATTTCAGAAAGAGGAAAGGTTACTTTTCCAAAATTCTTCTCTGCAAATTTCTCTCAAAATTTCTAAGATTCTCTAAGTTTTTTTCTTCAAGTAATTTCTATGGCAAGTTCATAAGGAAGATCTGCAGAACCCAGTTCTGAAAGGCCATTGTTTGTGAGAAACAAGAAGAATACTTGCTGGGTTACAACTCAAGACCATATCGCGAAAGTGGAGATTGGAATCAACAAGAGGGAAAATCTATTAATTCCTCGCTCGAATAAAGTATATCCCTACTGAATGGAGGGAACTGAAGTGGACAATCCAATTATTATAGATATGTTGAGTTTTTGCAGCGATAAAAGCTTTGGGAAGTGGGCCCACCAACATCACTTCAGAGGTTTCTTTTAACTTCCAAATGGCTGTTATGAGGAAATAGTTCTGAGATTCTTTTATGGAATCCACTTAGTGGAAGGAAATAAAGATCTCTTTGTAACTACAACGATGGGGAGAAAATTCTATGTTGCTCCCAAGCTGATTGCAGGGCTATTAGGAATGCACAAAAGAGGACTCAAATTAAGGGTGATAAAATATGAAGAACATGTGGATATCTCCATTGACTATGAGGTTCCAGAAGATAGGCAAACTCATAGCCTCAATGTTCACCAAGGAAGGAAAGCAAGTACATGAGCTTGTTACCAAGGTTCTTCTGCCTAAGATAGCTTCTACATGAAGCTGCTCAAAGTTTGAAAGGGTTTTCATCTATTCTCTGACCCATGGCATGAGTATTAAATGGCTGCTGGCTATACGATACAAGTTTTTAAAAGTATCTAAGCATATGGTGTGTGGACAGCTAGTAATGGAGATTTGCAGAGCTTATGAGCTCGATTTAGAAGGATGGGTAGCAAAGAACAATGTTCTGTTGAAGATAATTGAGTCCAATGTTCTCAGTAATGCCCATTTTCAAGGACGAAGAACTAATGAGAGGCCTTCCAACACCAAGTATATAAAGCTGAAAAAAGGGGAGGTTAGAGTAAAGGATCCAAAGGCTATAATGGAGATGAAGCCTATTGAGCCCAATGAGGAAAATTTGGCTCTAGATGCCTTTGTGGCTAGCGAGCTTGAGAGAATTACCAAGCTCAAAGCTGAGAAAGGAGAAGAAGTGGATGAAAAGAAAGGAAGTAGGAAGGAGGTCTAGAAGGACTCAAGAAGGCCAAGAAAGGGAGCTCAACGAACGCAGTTCCAGCAATTGTTCCCAAAAAGACAAGATCCATAAAGAGAACTAAGGAAGAGAAGGTCAGAGAGCTAACCCAAAGGAAATAGAAGAAGAAAAGCAAGCTGAAGAGGAATTGAGAGAGGAAATGCCCCTGAAGAGGGAGAAGAAGAGGAAAGTTGCTAAAGATAAGCTAGATAAGGTGCCTGCTAAGGATAAGGAAGCTATATCAGTTCCTATACCTTAAGTAGGTCAACCCAAAGAGAAGCTAATGGTGAAGAAAGGGAATGGGATAATCCAAGTTTTTGAGGAGGCTGGGAGAGTTAAGGCTGTCAAGGAAGAAAGAATTAGAAAGAGGCAGGAGGAGATTGAAGCTGAGATTATGAGGAAGGCTAAGGAAGCAGCAGCTAGAGTTAAGACTAATACAGAGAAAATCTTACAATCTGCTATGGCTAGCTTAGCTGGGAAATAAGTACCAGAAGTTGTGGAAGAGATGATTGGGGCTCTTAAAGGCATTGAAAATTAGGAAGAGCCGGAGGAGGAAGATGAAGTAGTAGAGTTTAAGGCTATGGAATTTAATGTACTTGAATCTGACCAGCGGACTCTGACTGCTAAGGAAGTTAAAGAAGCGAAGAAGGAGAGGAGAAGATATCTGTTAAAGAGGATGAAGGTAGTAATAGATGAAGATGAGGATGATTTGTAGGATAAGGAAGAAGCTATAAGCATGGAGCTCAGCTGACTGAGGAATCTCAATCTCAGGTTAGCGAGTCCAATGTTGAAGGTACTGATGAAGAGAAGGAGAAGGAGAACCCAGAACCATTCATTTTACCAAACCCATCTATCCAAACACCACTCTTAGCTATACCTATCTCTGCTATACCCTTACCTGAAACCCAAACATCATCCACATTCACCTCTGACCAAACACCTAACCCAGACTCTAAACAAACATCCATCATTCCATACCTTTCACCCATTGGATCTCTAGTGCATGGACAATTATACTTGGAAGGACCCCCAATAGTCAGAGGACCTCCAATTGTAGAAGGGATTCTAGAAGAACCATAGCAACCACAACCACCTCAACAACCTCAACCACAACCCCAATTCAATCCTCAAGCAAAACTTTTCGGAGATATAAGGAGAATGGGGAGAGCAAGGTTTCCAGGACTTAGGATAGATGCTGCAATAGATGCTGAGATAGCAAAATCTTTACTATCTGAGGATGTCTTGAGGAGAATTACAAAGGCTATGGAGCCAGTTCAAGGTTCTCTTAAAGCTGTTGATGAGATGAAAGCCCACTTCAAATCAGTCCCTACCCAATTCTGATTGGTTAAGGCAATAGTATCCCATGTGTTGCCTTTGTTATCTATTGCAGGTAGGCAGGCTGGCGGTTTGAAGATGGAAGTTGCAGAACTCAAGAAGAAGATGGAAAAGATCTATGAGAGTAACTGCAAGGTGTTGAATGATGAGATGGATTTTAGGAACTCAATGATTGACAAATCTAACCCTCTTTTAGAAGCTATGCTAAAAGTGCTTGATGGGTATAGTATATTGAGTAAGGAGAATGAAGACAACACAGCTCGCTTGAATGTAGTTGTTGATGGGATTAATGCTCTGATCACAGTGGTAGCCAGACATCATGGGTTACACACTGAGTTGAGGACTATGAAGGAAGAGATGCTAAAAGGAGCTAAGGACCCAGAGGGAGCTGTGCTTAATGCCTCGAAGAGGCTTAATATTTCAAATGCTCTAACTAGTGACATTGTTGTGGTAGATGTTGAGCAGGAACCATCACTTCATTAGAAGCTTGGTCATATTCATGATCAAATCAAGAAAGTTCACTCATACATCATTAATGATGTGCAAGCCATTTATCAGATTCATGAAGAATTCACTACTCATATTAGGAGCACTCCCATGCTACAACGCATTTAGAGAGAGAACAATCAAGCCAAGGCTCTAGCCTGTCTCACTTAGATTTCGAAAGAAGGACTTGACTCTCAATATCTGGTCAATCTATACCAATCCCGCGCTTTAGTAGGCTTGTTTGCCTTTCTCAGAGAACAGGACGCAATATCCCAAGAAATCTATGAGCTGCTAGTACAACATTTTTCATCCAATGTCTATGGTCAACTAGAATCTTTTGAAGAGTCTCTGAGCTCATTTGATCATAAAGCCCAAGCCATTTTAGATGCAATGACAATGGGGGAGATGGATCGCGAGAAGCGTGAGCAGGAGGAAAGGGAGAGAGATCAGAGGATTGCTGAATTCTCATACAATTTGTCCAAGGATCTGGAGCGCATTCAAATAGAATATCATGAGACAAGGAAGAGGAAAGGCAACGAGATTGTACTGCCCAAAGAGAAGAAGTCAAGATGGGATTAGCAGGTCTATGAAGAAAGGAGAGAAAATCTTGGACGACCACCTTTGCTCAAATAAATAGAATAGGATTTTGTAATCATTAGAGCTCATCATAAAACTTTGTATAGATTAACTCTTCGTTGTCTGTACTTAAGTTATTCATTTATGAAAAGATTACATATTCTATTCCAAGTTAAGATCTTCTTAACTTCTTATATTTTCTGCTGCATACATATGTGTTGATCTTTTTGTAGAAATAAAAGTGAAGTGTTGAGGAATGCTGAACTCAGTGAAGTCAAGGATTATAGGGGAGTTAGCATTCTCTCTGAGCAGATTGAAGATGTTGAACAAAGACATATCAAGCATAAGTATGAGGTAACTCTGATCTAGATATCTTATTGATTTAATTCTAGCTCAAGTTAATTGCCATTGATCAAAATGGGGGAGATTGTTGAACCAAACACAAGTTTGACTGACTCAGTGGACTGATTCAGTAGTGCTTAAGTTTTGATCATAACAATTAAGTTCGGTCTGAGTTAATTAAATAAATAATGATCTTAAAATAAGTAGTTTATGCCCGATTTTATTCCTCACAATAAAAATTATTTTTTGGAATTTTTATTACCAATATAAAATTCTTAACAAATTTTATTTTCAGAAAAATTTAGTTTGACGTGTCTAGTAACACGTCCGATGGTAGCTCAGACCGATGATTTGCACCAAAAAAATAATTTAGTCCAAAATACCCATAAAAAGTTAAATAATAACCCCCAATATTTCAGTTTTTCCGTCAAAATCACCTTTTGTCGGATTTCCACTCCCTTTCCCTGATTTCGATCAAGAATTGTGCTTGCTTTTCAGACCTATCAGGAAGCTGATGCCGCTGGCGGCCTCATCGATACTGTTGGTGGTATCATCTATGCCGGTGACGGCATCATTTCCTCTAAAGAATAACTATCTGCTTTTTTTGCTCGATATCCGACGGATAAACAATTGAAGGCAATTTCCAATAGATTTCAGTCTATATAAGGAGCATTTCTCAGCCATTTGAATGGGTTCAACATTTGTGACTTGAAAATCATATAGAGATTTTGAGTATTTAGTTAGATTTAGTGGGATAAAGTTTAGAAAAGGAACGAAAAGGGGATTCAATCCAACTTGTCTTGGTTTTTCTCTATTTGTTCTTTGATATTAAGTAGATTTTTAGATTTAAAATCACTAAAAATAGGATTTAGAGCCCAAAATCACCCATTACTTCCCAAAATCATCATTTGAGCTCCCTAGAGGTGTTATACGGATCACGAAGAGGTGGATTAACGGCCCCGAGGTAAAAATTCTAGGTCTCATAGCTCTTTGGCTTTCATTTTACTTATTTGTTGTATTTTGGTTGTTGTTTGTGCTTAGTTTTTGGTTTTTGATCGCTTTCTGGCCAAAAATATCTGCTCCGAGAAAGTAAAGCTGCCATAGGCAATTGAAGCCACAGGTGGTATCAACCATACAACAAGCGGCATGGTCGATACCTCCAGTGGCCTCATTTGCCCCCAGTGGCCCCATTTTCTTACATGACCCTTTCTTTATGGTATCTAGAAAGTCATGTAGCTTGCTAGTGTAACTGAGATTGCCAGCGGCACTATTTATGCCCGCGGTGGCCTCAGTCATAAACAGGCGGCATGGCCTTCTAGATAGTAGTTTTATTTCATTTTTATTCCCGACCTACTTTAATTTTCGAAGTTAGGATGTACAGTGCAACGACAAAGGTCCAGAACCTTTTGAAAATAGACCCCACCCCATAACATGTGGCATTTTCACTAATAATTCGGTTAAAATAACAACTGAGTCTAAAATTTGGATATAATGGAATTTTCCCCTCAAATGCCGTTTACATCTCATTTTTAGCCATCCAACAGGGCTCCATGAATTGAAAATAAATATACCATGTTCACGCTAACTCTGGTCTTATTTTGTTTGCTAACTATGAATGTTACGTGATATATCTCGTACAATGTGCTGCATTTGTGCGAACTATTTTCTTGCAGTAGGTTTAGGTTAGATGAATGCTAGGTCTTCGAGTATTTTATTTATTGTATAAAAAAATGTGTAGGTATTTGGAAAGCCATGTAGTTATTATTTTATTTCCCGCATTTTATTTGTTGGATGACTGTAATAATTATTTATTTACCCGCTTTTGAATGCTTGCTAAATAACGCGATAATAATAAATAACCGAAAACATAATAAATAGGGTGGATTAAACCGATTAAGAAAGAATGAAATATGTTAACTTGGCCAATGCAAAATAGATAACATCATCCCAGCTAGAAATCTCTATTTAAGGTATAGTCTACCACCTGGTGGGAAAATCGTACCTAAATTTCCCGATTGAACTGAACCGGGTGGTGACTCTATTTTAAGTACGGGATTTCGATCTCGTATCTTTTGGACATTAAAATATGCAAAGCCATTTTCACAATCCCCATTACGCTCCATTATTTTCAAGCGATCGGTCCTCTAGGCTGGCAGAATTGTTGTTTGCTCATAGTGGTGACTCCGCTGGGGAAAAGTTGTTTTGAACTTGAACTTAAGATTTTCAATAAGTTTAAAAGATTTTGATGATGTATTGAAATCATTGGCCAAATTAAAACTTCATTCTTTTTCATGATGTTTTATCCTTACGCATATAGATAGTTCGGTAATTTTTTGGTGCCCCATTTTACCCGAGAAGCTCGCAAAAGTATCACTCATTCCCTGTTTGGAATTGAGGATGCCTGGTGGGTGGATCACTCATTTTAACCAACACGTAAACTCCTGCAATCGCACCTATTTGGGGAGTGGTTGAGTAACGTGGAATCAAGGTAAACGAGAACCTTCTACATCAACAACCATACCAAAGCCAGGCTCAAAAAAGCCTTATCACTTCAATCCCTTAGGACTACCAAAACAATGAAAATAATTGGTACGCGCTCCTTTCGATACTAACGGTGAAGAAGCCAAACTCCATCCTTTCAAAGAGGCATTACGCGGGAGTCATAAGGTTAGAAGAGGGGCGCTTTATGTGCTATGTGCTATGTGCTCATGCATCCCCCATGCATCATCTTCAAGAGCCAAAAATCAACTTACCCTTACCGATCTCCATTCATGGAAGAGGTTTAGCAACATCCGTAGGACTTCTTTTGTGCCCCCGTTGAGTCACGACATATCACTATATGTAGCGATGGGTACGAACGTCCCACGGATGTTGGAGGGATAAGCCGCCGCATCGTTGCTAACCATGTCTATGTGAAGCCATACATACCACGCATCAGTTATTGGACAAAGGTCAGTCACCCCATCCATAAACATCACACAATCAATGCATGATCTGATTTAATGCCTATCGTTGTAGCTAGAAAGAGACAAAATTATTGCCATACCCCGATTTGGAAAAGGCCAGAACACTGCCTGATTTGTCATACTCTCACCCCGATTATCACCACAGAAGTCGAAGGTGTTCCATATACCGATTCTAGTGGGGAGTCTGATTCAGATCAGGTTTAGTCAGGTCAAAATTTCTCTAAGCCAGTCATGTCTTTTCCAAGCTATGATGGAAATCCTCCTTCGCCCAAGGAGCAAGTTGGTCCTACTCGCACGTCTAGAGCAGCGTCTCACCCCCCTACTAGTTTTGATTTCACCAGTGCTATGGCACAGTTCCTGAATTCAGATGCTTTCCAAGCCTCTATCCAAACCACTATTGAAGCAGCTATTAAGCAAGCTCTCAAGGATAAGAATTCCGACCGGGTGTGTGAGTCCGATATGCAAGCCTAGAATGGTTCGGCACAGATGTTGGCCGCTCTGGTAGGGACAAGACCTATTGCACCTATTTTTCACCCAACTCCCTCAACTCGGCCTATGGCAAGCCCATTTTAGTTCAGGAAAACCTTTGCTTTTCTGCCAACCACGACTACTCCATTAATTGTTCCTTTAAACCCGAGACCTTTTGCTCAAAGCTCGGTTCCTCTAGCATTCACTCATTAGTTTTAAACTTCTTCCAGTGGGCTAATCCAGCCACTGCCATCTTTCACTCCTCCTTAGTTCATTGTAACTCCCAAGGGTACTACCTACCCCCCATATCATTTTAGTAGCCAATTGGTCCCTCGACCTCCACCATCTCCACCAGTTAACCACCAGGTCACGTAGCCTCTAGGCGTGACACCAGAAATAACTGCTTCTGTTCGCCAAATGATGGCCTCTCAGATCAATGACTTAGTCACGCATTCTCTGGGCATGTCACCTGAGGCCGCAACACTCTCTCAACCAATCAATGGCCAGGTCACTCAGCCTCCGGGCCTGACACCAGAAATTCAAGCCTACATCAACCGCCTTATAGTTGCCAAGGAATCCAAAAGAGATGAAGATTGGGTCTCTGATAATTTTACCATGCCGAATATGGCCTATTATGATGGTTCTAGTGCACCTGCTTCCCATATTATCATGTATGAAAGAATTATACGTGTAAAGAAATTAAGTGTTAAAGTGCTTGCTGAAATGTTGCCTTATTCCCTTCGGGGCCTTGCTCTTGAATGGTAACATACTTTGCCCCAGCACATTATCACTGATCGTAAACTTCTTTCTGAGGCTCTAGAAATGTACTATAGTTTTAATACTATGATGGAAACAACCCTCCAACATCTTAAGGGAGTCCGCTAAATCCTTAATAAAACCTTTAGACAGTATTTTAGTCGGTGGATGTCGACCCAATTTCTGATGAAATCTAAGCTGAATCTGGAGGATATGATTGTTAAGCTCCTAGAGGGATCTCTTCCCCTATTCCATAAAGAAATGGCTACTGATTCATTCCATTCTTATAAGGCTGTATTTGAAAAGACCGAGAAAATTGAGTGCGAGGGAGAGCGCACAAAGGCCGAAAAGGCGGGGAAACCCTGGTTCAGAAAGAATAATGATGCTCAGCCCTCAACTCTAACACCTGCTAAGCCTAAAGCCCGGGCTATAGTTCAGGCAGTTTCTTAAGCCCCTGCTGCACCCCTATTAATTGCTCAAGCTCTGCCTGCAGTAGTCAAAGTTCAGCCCCCTCGTCCTCCTTTTGTTTTAGCAAATCAGTACAAGTTACCTCTTTAGATCATTTTTAAGCGTTTGAGGGAAGCGGGTTTCATCTAGTCCCTTCAAGAGTATAAACCACCGAAACCCAAAGATAAGAACAATTTCTGTAACTACCACGTTCAAGTGGGTCACCAAACCAATGATTAAAAGGCCTTGCTTTTAGCGTTTAAGCATCTGGTTAGCGAAGGAAAAATTGTTGAACCTAATAAAACCCAAAGCACCATTAACAATCCCTTGCCTAATTTTGGGAACAATGTGGGAATGATCTAGTTAGGCTTGCCTGAAGCCATAATCTTTGATCTTCTTGATCGAGGGTCGGGTAGTAGTGATTCTTTTCTGGTTATCAATTTCGGTCTCCTGTCCAATTTAGTTTTTGATCAAATCATTTAAGCTAACCTGGGAGTTAATTCAGTTTAAGGCGTGCATGTTGACCTAAACCTGCCTAAGCAAGAAAGCCACAGAGCTCAGCGTTTTGTGGCCAAAAGAATGAAAGTAGAGAAAAAGCCGTTATTCAGCGTAGATCCCTTTATTTCGAAGGGCGACTATTCCAATGAAGATGAGGGAGTAGTCGAAGTAACCAAGGCCATAAGCACAGAATTGTTTAGGGTAGATTCACCTGTCGACGAGAAGCCGAATGAGTTATTTAGGGTTGATAAGAGTGGGCATTTTAAAGTGGATGAGTACGAGTTACAAGATCCAAATTCAGACTCTGACAAGCCACCATATCTGTTCGAAACACAAGCCAGACCAAGTGTCTTGATCGATAATGTTCTCAACATTACTGAAAGTGGCCGTGTATATCAACCTGAGGATCGTCATCTCCATCTGGAAAAGGACCCGATCCCTAAAAGGATTGGCACCGCTGCGAGGCCTCCTTCTCCACCTCCGCCTATTTTAACCCATCTCGAAGTTGATCCTCTCATTACTAAGCTCAAAAACACACAAGCCTGTTATAATATATGGTAGTTGGTAATTGATTCTAACAGGCATCGCAGGGGATTGATTAAGTAAATGCTTGATTTGGAAGCTACTCCAACCGCTTTGGAGAGGGTATTCCTCCAAGGAAGGGACCCTAGATTGTGTTTGACCATTTTGATCTTCCTGGGATCATAACAGGGCCTCGTTCCTTCGTATCTAGATCCTCGATAAGATTATCCCCTGTGTCATGGTGGATAATGGCTCCGGCCTAAATCTGTGCACCCTTAAAGTCCTTCTTCACTTGGGACTATCGAAAGAAATGCATTAGAAATTTAGCACTATTATTAGAGCTTATGATGATTGGAAACGTAGTGTAATTGGGGCCTTTGAGGTAGAATTCATTGTCGAAGATATTTTGAGCAATGTGCGGTTCAATGTCCTCAATATTCCTATCACTTACTCTCTGTTGCTCGGTCGGCCTTGGCTCCACACCTTGGGCATAGTTCCCTCTACTCTCCACGAGAAAATAAAGCTCATTTATGAGGATAAATTAGTAACTATTGAGGCTGATCACACTTTTGTTGTGGCTGTTATAGAAGCCGAGGCTAAACTAGAGGGAGGTTTTCATATTGTTGAGGTTAGTAAGACTGAGAAATCTCCTCCCCTTTGGCACAGTTATCTCCATGCCGATATGGGAAAGCTAATGAAGAAATCTGGGTATAAGCCTGGTAGAGGCTGTGAAATGTTCGAGTAGAGAATTATTGAGACCTTAGAACCTGGTCCTCCAAGCGGGATTAGGGTACAAGCCCAGAAAAACCTATCTCCATGTCCCTTCCTGCTATTGCCGCATGGTCACTATTTGTAAGATTCAGGGCAAAAGGCCTTATAAGGGAGAGCCAGTAGCTGTTGAACGTGATGGAAAAATGTGGCCCAGCTTTAAGATCTTCAGGGATTTCTATAACTTTGAAGCCGGCTGCATGGTTATCTCTCCTGAACCCAAACCCACTGAGCCTGTTGCACCTATCAATGTCATTTCTAATAAGGCTAAAGGGTAGGGTAAAATGTATTTTGAGGATAAGTCTAGGGGAAGTAATGTACAGTATATGGATCCAGAGGTTGAAGATGATATGGCTACCATGACTAGGGCTATGGAATTCCTGATGAAGAAAGGTTTAAGGGGTGAGAGAACCGGGGAAGAGGATGCCATGACAAAGATCTTAAGTAAGCTTGCCAAGGCCCTAGCCAAGAAAGCCAACCTGTTCAAAGAATCATCCCTCACCGCCGACCAGAAAGCGGCTTTGGAACATGATCTAGACATAATTCTAATGAAGACTACAGAGAATGCTCCTCCTGTTGCTGCTACCACTACTGAAGCCCCTCCGCCTATAGAGGAGGATGATATGGATATTTTTTACGTTTTTGATGCAAACAATGTTGCCTACAAGGCTTTTAATGCAATGAATGACTCTCTTTTTGCTTACTTGTTTGATTTTTTTCCTAATGGATCAATGCATTCAAATAACAATATGCATAACATTTTTGGCATTAGCGATACATCTTTAAGTGAAATAAACTTAAGTACTAATGATAATTCTAATATGGTAATCATTTCCAACTATTTAACTCCTGAGGAAAAAAGTGAGATAATAAAAGTGCTTAAAGATTATGTTAATGCTTTTGCCTGGTCGTACAAAGATATGCCTGGGGTTGATCATCAAATCACTGAGCATAGAATTCCAATCGATCCTAAGTTTAGGCCTGTCAAGTAGAAGCTCCATTGGTTAAGACCAAAATGGGCTGATCAGGTTAAGGTAGAGGTTTCGAGGTTGATTGAAGCTCGATTCATCGTAGTTGTGGAATATCCAACTTGGTTGTCCAATATAGTTCTAGTTTCGAAGAAAGATGATAGGGTTTGAGTTTGTGTTGACTTTCAAGATCTCAATAACACTTTGCCTAAGGAAGATTTCGCGCTTCCTCACATAGACGTCATGATTGACAGTTCCGCCGGGGTAGCCATGTACTCATTTATGGATGGATTCTCGGGTTATAATCAGATTTTGGTGGATATCATCGACAAGGAAAAAACAATGTTCATTACTGAATGGGGGGTTTATTGCTACAAAGTAATGCCGTTTGGGTTAAAGAATGCCGGGGCCACTTATCAGCACACCATAATCGCCCTCTTGCATGATATGATCAATAAAGAAGTAGAGGTATATATGGATTATATGATTGTGAAGTCTGCTACCTGAGAAGAGCACCCTACTATCCTTGACAGATTTATGACTCATCGAAAAGTATAATCTCCGCCTGAATCAGAAGAAGTGTGTGTTTGGGGTTACTTCAGGCAAGTTACTGAACCATGTGGTTAGTTAGAAAGGAATTGAAATGGATCCTGATAAAGTTTAAACCATTAGGGATATTCCCCCTCCTAAAATAGAGAAAGAGGTCCAATCATTTTTGGGGTCCTTACAGTGTGTCAGCCGGTTCATTACCCGCCTCACTACCATATGCGAACCCATTTTTAAATTGTTGAGAAAGTAGAAACTGATGGTATGGAATGATCATTGCCAAGTGGCATTTGATAGAATCAAAGCTTATCTTGTTGACCTCCCGTTCTGAAGCCCTCCATCCCCAAGAAACCTTTGATCCTATACCTGGCCATTGAAGAGTCTTCTGTAGGGGCTCTCCTCTAGGTGGGGGCCCGCATGGTATCTGTAATTGGAGATTAGGCTCTTGTGATCTGTATGGTTGTCGGAGATTGTGAAATCACAGAAGAATCTCTTCGTCCTTATATTGAGGCACTCTGCAGCTCATCCGAGAAATTCACCTCATGCTTGTATCGCCACATCCCCCGGGTCGAGAATCAAATGGCTGACTCTCTGGCTACCTTGGACTTAATATGGGAAAGAGCCTAGCAGTAACCTATTTATCCTCTAGTTCTTTATCAACTAAGATCCCCTACGTCACTCAGCCAGTTCAACAGATCCTCGCCATCTCCACCGAGCCCTGTTGGTACTCTGACATCATCCCATTTCTCTAAACTAGAAAATATTTCTCCAAACTAGACAATATCCTTCGAATTCCTCTGATTTGGACCATACCACTCTAAGGTGGCTCATTGTACAGTTCCAGATTATCGATAATGATCTATTCAAGCTAGTGATGGGTTACTACTTCTTTGCTTAACCGAATCAGAGGCTTAGAAAGTAATTGATCAGGTCCATACTAGTGATTGTGGCCCTCATATGAATGGTCTCGCTCTTGTAAAGAAAATTCAGTGGTTAGGATGTTTTTGGCTTACCCTAATGGCTGATTGCATTGCCTAAGTCAAGCGGTGCCACCAATGCCAGATTTATGGGGACATGTAGAATTTGCCCCCTACTTAACTACTTATCTACTCCTTGGCCATTCTCGGTGTGGGGGATAGACATAATCGATAAAATTTATCCTTCGTCAACAAATGGGCACCGATTCATCATGGTAGCGGTGAATTATTTCTCGAAATGGGTAGAGGCCGAATCCTACACCAATGTCATCGCCAAAAAGATGGCCAAGTTCATAGAGAAGCACATCTTCACTCGGTATGGACTTCCACATTATATAATCTCAGATAACACGGTACAGTTTCGAGGGGCAAACGCTGATCTGATCGAGAAATACGGGATAGAACATCATAGATCTTCTCCATACAGACCACAAGCTAATGGCACTATCGAGGTAGCTAATAAATCGGTAAAAAAGATCCTTTATAAGATGATAGCCGGTTATAGGGATTGTCTAGATAAGATACCTTTTGCTATTTAGGAAGCGTCCTTACCCCGATCGGTCAAACTCTGTTCTCCCTGGTCTACGGAATGGAAGCGGTCTTGCCAATTGAAACTCAAATAACCTTACTAAGAGTCGCATTAGAAGCCAAGATGAAAGAATCTGAATGGACTCAGGCGAGGTATGAACAGCTGAATGTGATGGTTGAGCAGAGGCTAATGGCCCTAGATAATCTCTAGATGTACCAGAAGTGCATGGCTTGAGCCTATAACAGTCGAGTGAGACACCAGAAGTTTCCCCTAAAAGCTAGCGATCTAGTCCGTAAGCAGCTAAAACCCTCCACCACCGATGCAAGGGGCAAATTCAGGCCTAACTAAGAAGGATCATATGTGATAAAGAAGATGCTTAGTAAAGGAGAGATTAAGCTTGGACATGGATGGGAATGAGTTTGTGAACCCCAGGAACCAGGACAGGCTTAAGTGTTATCATATCTAATTCAAATGAAACAAATCGAAAAAAGTAGCACGCAAAAAATAGATTAAATAATCACCTGCCTTTTGGTCTTTTACTGATTGGACAAAATTTCGGGTGACATCTGACAGTTGGTATTCTGTAAACTGGTCGTACAAAAATGAGGGGATATGAACAACCCACTAGCTTGAAAACCCAAAAAGGGCGATCAAGGCCAAAATTAGGGTATGTGAGGAAAGAGAGAGTGCCTTCTAGAAAACCGATCTAGGCTAGTTGGCACCGGGAGTTAAATCAATGGGAAAGTTTACCAAACATCATGTTTGTTTTACTTCAATTAATGAAAGCATCTCTTTTGCTGAATTCTAAATGCTTATGTTTATGGGAATTTTGTATCCATACGGTCAAAACAGCTCAAGTGAATCAAATGCAGAGTTCAAATTATCCTAAATCAAATACGTATAATACAAATAATTCTGATAGACTGAAAAGAGTGGGGTCTATGCAAAAGTCGGAATAAGTCTGCTGAATAGAAAACATGAAAAGGCCGATCCAAGAAAAATTAAGACAAGGTTCGATAGATTGAAAACCCCAAGGGGTAGTCTATGCAAAAATTAGAACCAAATAAAAGACAAATAAAGTTCGATAGGTCTGTCGCCCTGACTAGCCTATGCAAAAGACAGAACTAAAAGGAAGCGCATTTCAAGCCGAACTCCCTACATCATCATAGTACCTAGAAATCCTCCACAAGGTGGTAGTCAAAAAGGGCTCATGTCCTTGCTCTGCTTACTCTCCCTCAAAGCGAGAACACGATTGCTCAGATCGGGTTGTTAGACATCTAATCTCAGTGAGCCATCCTCTATAGTGTATATCAGTCTCAATGGTCTAGCCCGCTTCTCCTGGATATGGTTCACCCATCTGGCTTTGTAGACACCGATTTGGATGTGAGGTAGCTTGATCGGGACTCTCTATCGCTTGCCATACTAACGGCACAACTGGTAGGGGGTATAGAATAAGGACCTCTACAGACCTATCAGCTGAACGCAGGATCCCTAGGACTCCACAATAACATCTCAAATCCTCCACCATGGGCTAACCCGCTTAATCTGTGAATCTGTGTATCCCCTCAGAATAGGCATCTAGCTGTCAAATGTGAGCTGTTCGAAATCTGCTCACATAAGCCCCCTTTCCCAAAGATGAACGGGTAAATACTTCTTCGGGTTCACCCGTGGTACCTCCTTCAATTTCAGCTTCTCCATTAGCCACACATGTAATCCTGTTTCAAAATGAAAGCTGAGAGAAGTGAATAATTCGTAAAGGTAAAAATGAATACCTGCAATAGTGTAAGTTGGTCACCGATAAGAGATGGGTAGGTGGAAGCAGCGTATGTGTTGAGCAAGATCTCAGCTAGTCCCACAGATATAGGAAAAGCCCCTATCGACTTGGGGCCGATATGCGAAATTAGCCTGAATGAGGCAACTATGCCCACTCCGCACATAAACTCCGCCATGAGTAATAGGGACACCATGGAAGGCCAAGCAAGGTGAGATCTAGGGGCCCTCGGCACCACTCTAGCACTACATTGAGCTAAAATCCAGGTTTGTTAGGAAGTCGGGACAGAAATGGGTCTACGGAATTCAAATTCCACAACCCTCGAGGCACACCATCTGCACCAAAATGAAACTCAGGGAGTACCAAGGGCACCCGGTTGGGGCATGGAACCCCTAATATAGCATGGAACTCTTCAAGCAAGGAGCATAGCTCAAATGAAGAAAATCGGAAAACGTGGTCCATCCGATCCTAAAAAGCCAATGCCGCCCGCTGGAATTTGCGATATATCAAAAACCCTATAGCCCAAATTTTTCTAGGTTCTTCAAATCTGCATTTCCCAGGCTCTCCACGAAGCCCCGTAGCTGCTGCTTGTGGTTTGCCATGGTTAAATTTAAGGAAATGGCCGAATCCATGTTTCTGGACTAGTGATGTCTCCGGCGATATAGGTGATGCCACCGACGATACGAAGAAGTGTTGGGCGGTATGAAGTGATGCCACCGGTGGTATGGATTATAAGCGACTTTGCCTATACTATTTAACTGATCAGATGAATGGCAATATCAGTGATGCCACCGGTGGCATGACTGCATTTTTTTTGTAAATTTTAGGCCTATTTTAGTTAGTTCAAACCTATAAAACAACCTGTAAAAACCTTATAATCTATTTCCAGAATATACCCTAGCATAAATTCAAATTTTATTCAAACCAAAGGCCCGAAGGCTCACAAACACCAAAATATCCATGTCTTAAGCCTAAGCAAAACCAAAACAATCCACAAAATCCAAATATTAAGCATTCAAGCCTAATGTGTCAAAGGCATACAGAACCAAAATAATAAAAAACAAGCAAAAAATAAAGCTGAAATAGGGATCAACAGATAAATCTAAGAATGCCTACTACCATCGGTCCGGAGAGATAAGACATCTTCCTCGCTGAGAAGCCAATGGTTGACCATATGTCATCCTCTTCCCTATCCTCTATCATTGGGATGCTGCTTGATTCAACAGGTACAATACCTTTACTCCTCTGCGACTGGGCTCACCAAGGTTTGCACGATCTAGGTTATGCTTGCTCCTTCTTTCCTGCATGGTAGATGCTACTCCAACTCACTCACGCAGTGTCAAAGAGCCACCGTCTCCTCCTGATATCTTTGCTGAGCCATGTTGGCATCCGACAGTGAAAGGGCCAGGAAATCCTGCTGTTAAAGGAGCAATAGTAACTCCTATCATTCGCAACATCCATACATGCAATTCATTTTTTTTACCATGTCATAATAGGGAATATACCTGAATAAGAAAGGATAAATCGATAAGAGTATCCCTAAGAGTGAAGGTATTTCTGGCCAACCGCTCCGCCTAACTTCGAAAAACCTATAAAATCCAAAAAGCAATGAGAAAAAGGATCCACGCAAGAGTTATCGCATGCACATATGAATTTGGCTAAGACTTATATGCATAGCGTCACTCATAAAGAACTCTAGGGAATGGGTACTCAGGTTTATATTCCTAGTATGGAATTCACCTCTTGAGTTCACAAGCGGGAAAAAGGTCTCTAAGGCAGTCTTGAGTTTCCCGTCTACAAATCCAATGCACTAGGGTCTACCTTAGCCTTGCTGTCCGCTATTCTCGGGCTTATTCCGCTTCCTCGGGGGTGCCGGAAAATCTAATACAACACAAGAAAACCATAAACAACCATTAGACAATTGACATACATGTATATAAACACAATCCTACCTCAAAAGAGTGATGCTCCTCATGGAACATAGGCTCGCCCTCACCAACCACATCCTCACCTACCTCGCCCTCTCCCTCAATTTCGCCCTTGCTAGCCTCTTCTTCCTTTTCCTCCTCTTAATCACTCACTATGCCTTTAAGCCGCCGTTTCTCCTCATTCCTCCTCTTCTCCATATAGTACTGCATTGTGTCATTCCTATGGACACAAGGGCTTATAGGAAGCAGGCATTGCTGGTGCTGCTCATATGAATTCTACACACTCTCCATAACTCAACCTTACCCTTTGAGGTAGATGGCTTTATCAGCCTCAGAAGTAATCACTAGGTGTGGCCACCATACGCTTGTAGGGGGTCCACAAGCACTAGCCTGGCAAAAGGGGCAACAAACCTCCAACTCCGTACATGCTCCCTCAAGTACCACTCTAAGGATTAGGGGCATTCTATCACGGATCACTGATCTTCCACCTCCTTTTGAACCCTAGCTACCTCCACAAGGTTGACACCTCGTCAAAGGGATCGCGGATAACCTAACCAAACAAACAGGCAAGCGATCAATGTAAGCATAATGTAAATTCATAAATGCATTTTATCTACTAATGTTTTGTTTGAGTGTGAAACAGGGACAAAAATAAAAAATCACATACCGAGCTCAACCTCACACTCCTCAAGGACTCCCTATAACGGGTATGGTACTTGCTCTTTCCTCGAATGCCACTACACCACCAGGTGAGGAAGTGAGAACCGGCTAGCATGGTGACTTTGAACTTGACCGGTGAGAGAATCTGATGCTCGAAAGTCCACGCCTGCACAAATAAGCAATTAATCAGTCCAACACACCCAAAAGAAGAAAAGCAGACAAATCAAGAAAAATGTAAAATTAAATACTTTTGGGAACGATAAACCTGTATAAGTAAATGGATGAGCTAAAGGACTTTACCCTTCTTCCTCACCCCCGCATCCAACCCGCGGTAAATCTGTGCCAAAATGGCCTTAGGCCAATTTTTTTCCTTGATACTTGGTACATCCTCAATGGCAGATATTAGTCTATAGTTAATCTTACTACTCGAGACTTGAAAGAACAGCACCGTCAACAAGGAAATCACGAAGGACCGAACACAAGCATCTCGATCCATTTTGGGAACCACCCCGACTCCTACCTAATGCTTGTGTAATTCTCCATACGATAATCGCCCTGAGATAGGCTTCCAACCAAATAGCTCAGTCACCTGCCTTGTCGCAGGCTTCTCAAGGTAATACTTTTCCATATACAAATCAAAATGGATCACTTCCTTCATCCATAGTAGCCCAGTCATGACAACCATGTCGGAACGGGTGATGGTCACCTCCCCGGACAAGAAATAGAAAGTGTGCGTGGTTTTGGACCACTTCTCTATCAAACCAGTCAAGGCCGAGTGGGAGAGCTTCGGCATTAGTAGGGGCATGATATAGGCCAAATCCCCAAAGCCCACGTCATTAATAACTACCACAAGCTTGGGGTCTTTTTCCATGATGTATTGCCACCATTCACCAATGGTCACCATGCCTCTAGTACAGGTCAGTCCATGCGACTGCAAAAATTAGGAATGAACAGATAAGTCTCCAGTTTATTTTCTCATACCTTTTACCTGCTGGAAAGGTGCTGATGCCACTTCTATAAGCAGCGATGCCCGCCGTCAACATCAGCCATACCACCAGCGGTATGAATGATGTCGCTAGCAACATCACTATAAATAGCAGCGACATGGAATTTTCCTAGGCCTTTTTACAAGGCCTGATGTTACTGGTGGTATCACTCATGCCACTAGCGACAACATTTTCTGTGGGCAAAACTCAGTTTTGCACCAAAATCAAACCAAATCATGCCAAATTCATAAAAACACAGTAAAAATCAAACCTACAACATAAAATCTCAGTTTCTACACAATCAATTTCATATTTACAACCCCTATCATGGCAAAATTTTGAGCCTAAGGCCGAAATCAAAACTTAACACAAACAAGGAAATTCAAGTTTTGTAGGATTACCTGGACATAGTAGAGATGTTTCTCCTTCTCGAGAGTCAAATCGGTAAAGGGAGAATTAATTTTATAGCCATACATCTTATTGATTGCCTTCATACCGTACACAACATGAACTGGGCAAAGTTTTAGCCCTTCAATGGGAGAATTAGGCAGCCTACGGGACTTAGAACTGCTAGATTTTTGGCCAAAGATCTTCTTCGTGGTTGTAATCAAAAAGCAAAGAGATTTGAGTTTGGTTGAAGGAGGATAGAGAGAGAAGGGAGGTTTTAGCTTCTGTATATGATGAAATAGGAGGAATTAGAGTTTAACCCCGCATTAAACATTGGCACAAAATTCGAGGAGTTTAATTTAATCTGAAACTATTTATCCATGCTGCCCGTGGCATCAGCCAAATCGCCAGCGGTATCAGCCATGCTGCCGGCGGTCTCAGCTTTCTATATTTGAATTTTTAATTTCTTTGACTAGTCAAAGATGGCACATGGCATCCATACCACCGGTAGTGTCGATCCAGATCATCAGCGGCATAAGTCAAGCCGCCGACAACATTAAATCTCCCCCTATTTCTTTTAGCAGCTTTGATGGAATCTCGGCTCTAGCCCCGACATCCCAGGACTTCTGAAACCCTTATACTTTTAATTTATCATGTTTTTACTATTGATCGAAGGGGCAAAAATATTTTTGTTTCACAAAATATTTCAAGGAGTAAAAATGTCATCTAAAATCAACCTAATCTTTATTTACTTGTCATTTGTTGCAGGAATGGTGCTCCACAACGGAGCCTTTATCTATCACGAAGAAATTTTATAAGTTCTTGAGTGAGTCATTCACCCCTCTCTAACTCATGGAGTGTTCGCACGGGGACCAACACACACTTTACAAGACTTTTTAAAGTCTACTTATTTCTGCAAAAAGGGTCATTCACCCCTCTCTGACCTTATTTAGCCCCTCACAGGGACCAACAAGTGGTATTAGAGCAAGTGCTCAAAACTAGAGATCTAACAATCTCGAGCTAATGGTCCAAATTTTGATCCAAGAATCAAAATGAGTTTCCAAAACTCACAACTCCTTCCTGAGGGTATGTCTTTTTCCCATCCTTCACTATGGCCATTGAAAGATGGCCCATGTGAACCTGTTCATGAAGTAGAGGGTATGACTACCCAAAAGCCCTCAAGTGCGTGGGATGATAATGATTATAAAAGATTGCGTGAAAACACAAATGCTATTATGCTGCATTCTACTCTTAGTGCAGCAGAATTTAACAATATATCCGGAAGTGAGACTGCACAAGAAATTTAGCAGAAGCTGGAAGTGACCTATGAAGGAACAAACAAGGTCAAAGAAACCAAAATTGACCAACTACAACAAAAGCTAGAATCCTTCAAGATGGAGCCCAAAGAATCGATCAGCAATATGAATACTAGATACACCAATCTAGTAAATGAGATGAAGAGACTTGGGAAGGAGATCTCAAAAGTAGATATGATCAAGAAAATACTCCGGAGTCTCACTAGGGAATTGGATAACAAAAAGATTGCCATTGAGGAAGCTCATGACTTAAACTTCTATAGTTATGATGAACTCATTGGTAATCTCCTAACTCAAGAGTTATCCTTGGAGAGATATAGCTAACAAGAAAAAAAGCCTGACGAAAGGAAGAAGACTATGGCGCTTAAGGCAGATTCTACCGGATCAGATAAGCTACCAAAAGAATCTAATTATAGCAAAGAAGATATGGCTATGCTGGCCAATTATTTTTATAGATCCCTAAAGAAAAAAGATAGGAGGAGATCCAGAAGGTATGAATCAAAAAGATCAAAAGAAGTCACTTCAAGAAGGGATAAGGCCAGAAAGGCTCTGGAAGAAAAGAAAGATCCGGAGAAAGATGCTGGCTACTTTGAATATGGAGAAAAAGGCCACTTCAAAACTAAATGCCCCAAGCTCAAAAGAGATAAGAAATATAAGAAGAAAGCTATGGTGGCCACATGGAGCAACAGTGAAGAAAGTAGCAGTCACAAAGGAAGAAGAAATAGCTAAATGTGCATTCATGGCACTAACAGATCCGGAAGAAGATAAATCTAGAAGAAATATATCTAAGCAAGATATTGAGCAAATGGAGGATTCAGAATCAAAGGCAGCCAACACTAAGGTAAACTCTCACTCTAACTCTGTTTCTAACCTTGATCTTGCTAGAGCACGAGGGATGGTGGTCCACAATGTGTGGAAGAACACCAAAGCCATAAAATCCCAATAAAGACAAGTTCTAGAGCTAACTAAAGATGACGAAGCAATGTCACAAGACATCAATCTGATAAGAACCACAAAGCATATGGATGTGGTTAAGGAGAATTTCCTATGGAGTCAATCGCATATCTTAGGAGCTGACTTGGCAGGGCTAGATAGGGAGCTAACCTTGATGAAGGAGGCATCCAGAAGGAAATCAGATCTTTCACAATTAAGGAGAAATCAAGGGCAAGCAGCACTAAGAAATCCAAATCAAAAGTATCTGGTGCTCCCAAATCTAAAGGAAAGTAAAGTTAGCAGGCAACCTCATGCACAGAGATTCACAACTGCTCAAAAGGAAAAAGCCAAGGCTATATAAAATGAGCAATCTTCCAAGCAAAGAAAGAATCATAGAGCAGAAATTGAACCTCCAACTAGCTTTTGGATACACACCGAAAAGACAAGTATACAAGAAGCTGGATATGTTGGAAACTATGGAAAGGAGGATCTCAAGATGATCCAGAAGAAGCATGAGCAGAACAGACCCATCTCAGGGTGCAGGTTTTATGGGTAAATAATCATATTACTAAATTATGTAGATTAAAAAATGGTTATTATGATGTTTATCCTTGGCCTAAAATGGTTGATAACCTGAGCGGACCCAAACCTGATTGGGTACCTGTTGGGAACTGACAATCACATTAAACATGCATAACAGGCATGGCGAATATTCAAAATTTTATCCCTGTCCCCAGGGACTCCTATTAGTTGCATATGAATTAAATAAAGCCTTAACTAAATAATTCTCTACCTAGGTTAGCATGGATAGGGTAGGCATACCGTAATTCTAAATTATATCTTAGCATATATATTTTATACTATGCATGTTATAACTCTAAGCTATAACCTAAGTATGTTATAACTCTAAGATATAATCTAAGCATAAAATAAATTAAGCACGAAAAATAACCTAAGTATAATTATTAAGTCTAAAAATGCTTAAAGAAAAAGACCTAATAATTAAAAGAGAAAGAAAGAAAACTTACCAGTTGAAGCGTGCTTTAGCAGAACCTCCTTGCACAAGCCTCCAAGCATAGGATAGCCTCTATGCGTATCCACACGAACTAAAACCTCCCCGAGAGGAAGAACTTTGGAGCCTTGAGTAGCTACTGGACCACTCCAAACGCCCACCCAAAAGTATAAACTAGAGGTGCTCGAGTAAAATCAAGCTCCTGAAGTTAACCTTTATCGTAGGAATTATTCTTGAACTTGGTACAAATTGAAAGGGGGAAGGCAAAGCCTATTTATATGCTTAGGGGAGTGAAATTGCTCCCCATTTTTCCGATGTGGGATTAGGATTTCTCCTAATCCTACATGGGTCAGCACATGGAGCCCCATGTATCCGCCGGACCCCGCCCGTAGTGTTGTGTCTGGCTAGCGTAAGGCAATCTCTTGCGAGCTTGCCTTGCATGCAAGCTAGGCCTCGCGACCCATGCCGCGAAGCCAGCTTACGGTGCGCTATTGGGCTGTGCCTTGGGTAGCCCATTTCCATGGGCTGCCCGCGATCAATTCCTAGCATTGCTCGCACACCTTTTGGTACACTCTCGCGCACTCGAGCCTGTACAAAATATATTTTGTACTCCCAGTCCAATTTAACTCGCCAAGGCAAAAGTTCCTTTTACCCCTTTCAAATAAATATTTATTTTATGACCCTGGTAAATTAGTTACCTGTTAAAATAAATATCTTGGCTCATCTAAAATGATCTAATCAATTTTAACCAATTAAATAATAATTCAGTTATTATTGCAATATATTTTTGTAATAGAATAAATCTATTAATTCTTTACTTAGTCCGATGAAGGTTCAATGTGTATGACCTTATAGGATGCCGAAGTAGTGAGCTGTTAAGGCTTAACCAACCCTTGTTCTATTGGAACCATTGGCTCGAGGTTCTAGACTGTGAATAGTACCTGATTACCTTAAACGACTGTAGTACACCTCTAGCAAGGGTCTACCATCTCCCACTACTCGGAATGTCATTTGTGCTTATGACTCAATCCAGGTTAATGCAATAGTTATCCAATTCGATGAACTCCTTCCGTTCTTTAATATTAGTACCATCTAGTTTGTAGGGTTTCTTTTAAAGTGTTAACCTATTAATAGAAAGCTTGCTCCAAGCTATCCTAGTTATTAACTTGTTACCGAAGTATATTGCCTTTTACCATAGTGTGTTTGACTAGAAACTATTTCAATCAAACACATACTCTGATAAGAGGTTTAAGGCAATCATCACTTCAACAAGCAAACATGTACAACTCCTAAAAATATCCAGAGCGATAGATTCTTTCCAACTACATAGCTTACCAACGTGCTAATATCATTATACCCGTAACTACATGTGACACCCTAAATTAATGAGTGTATGGGAATGGCCCAAAGTACAGTGATGGTACCACACAAGATAACTGGCATCTTAAGTATGAGGATATTCACAAAGCTTATTGTATGAAGATAAACACTAACACATTGATAGATACACCAAGTGTTTACCTTACTGCGATCTCCAATATATCTCCCAGATATATCCATGTGTCAAACTTAAGGGACAACCTTCAGCCCTTAGGAGATTGCCTGCATGGACCCTTTCCAAGAAAGTTGACCACATGCTAGTCTATCTACTTCACCAATATCCTTTCTTGATGAAACTATGACTAGGGATAGTTTAGACATAATCATAACTACACATGAAGCAGATCTCACTAAATGTAGTCCAACTATAATTTCTCTGAAATTATGGTATGATACGTCAAGGACTTTTCTATACATACATTAATGAATATATTTTAACCAGCCATAATATATTTACAAGCACATCGATATAAACAAAAGATTTAAATGCCTTTATTAATTAAACAAATTATTCGTACTATTACATAATTAAGATATATCACAAAAGATATATTTCCTTAAGGGTATACATCATATCTAACAAACTCCCACTTGCATTAAGGCCAATTAGCCATACGTCTTAATCCATATGCTTTAACTTGCTGGTCATGTTTAACTTGAGTTAATGGCTTCGTCAGACCATCTGCAAGGTTCTGATTAGTGGGTACGTATTCTAGTCTTATTATCTTAGCATCAATAATCTCCCTAATTATATGATACTTTCTGGATACATGCCTGTTTTTCTGGAGAGATCGTGGTTCCTTCATCTAAGCTATAGAACCATTTTTATCATAATACAAAGTAATTGGATCAATAGTCTCAGGCACCACACCGAGATTATTAACAAATCCCTTTAACTAGATAACTTCTTTTGCTGCTTTGAATGCATCAATGTATTCAGATTCCGTGGTTGACTCAGCAGAAGTTTCTTGCTTGGAACTCTTCCAGCATACCGCCCCTTCATTTTACATATACACAAAGCCCGATTGAGACTTAAAGTCATCCTTATCAGATTAAAAACTCGCAGTAGTGTAACCTCTGATTGTGAGGCCACCTTTTCCATAGATCAAGAGCTCATCCTTAGTCCTTTCCAAGTACTTAAGAATTGCCTTGACAGCCATCCAGTGTTTTTCACCTGGATTTGACTGATATCTGCTCATGAAGCTCAAAGCTTGAGAGACATTTGGCCTAGTACATATCGTAGCATACATGATGGATTTTATCGCAGATGTATGGGGAATATCCTTCATGCGCATTCTTTCTTGAGCTGTCTCCGAACACTCTGCTTTAAATAGGTTAATCCCCTTTGTCATTGGGAGATAACCATTCTTTGAATGCTCAAGATCGAACCTATTCAGTACCTTATCTATATATGAACTTTGAGAAAGACCTAACAACCACTTGGATCTATCCCTATAGATCTTTATACCTAGTATAAATGCTGCTTAACCAAGGTCTTTCATGGAGAACTTTCTTGACAACCATACTTTAACACTTTGAAGAAGAGAAATATCATTTCCTATTAGTAGAATGTCATCGACATACAATACTAAGAAAACGACTGCACTCCCACTAACCTTCTTGTAAACACAAGGCTCATTAATGTTTGGACAGAAATCCAATTCACGGATTGTCTGATCGAACCTTATATTCCAACTCATGGATGCCTGCTCAAGCCCATAAATGGACCTTTGCAGCTTACATACCTTTGAGCCATTCTGAGATGTAAAAATCTCAGGCTGTGTCATATACACATCCCAGTCTAAATCCCTATTCAGGAATGCAGTTTTAACATCCATCTACCATATCTCATTATTGTAATGAGCAGCAATGGCGAGGAATATCCTTATAGACTTAAGCATGGCCACCGGTGAGAAAGTTTCATCATAGTCAATGCCTTCATATTGAACATAACCTTTCGCAACTAACCTTGCCTTATAGGTAATCACATTACCATCCATGTCAGTCTTTTTCTTAAAGACCCACTTGTACCTGATTCGTTTAACCTCTTGTGGTGCATCAACCAAATTCCAAACTTGGTTCTCATACATGAAATCCATTTCTGACTTCATGGCTTTAAGCCATTTACTAGAATCTGAGCTTTTCATTACTTCATCATAGGTTCTCGATTCATCCTCCTCTATAAGATATAGTTCCTTATCATCAGTGATGATAAAACCATATCTCTCGGGACCTTTATAAACATGACCTGATCTTTGTAATGCTTGTGTTTCGATAGGTTGTTCTTGGATCACACTTTCTTGTGTATCTAGAACGGGGTCAATCAGTTGATTGTCTGTTTCTTCCTATTAAACCTCTAGTTCAATATTGCTCCCACTGTCTTTTGTAAGTAAGTGTTCCTTTTCCAAAAAGTCAGCACTCTGAGACATAAATACCTTATGTGCTTCGGGTTGGTAAAACAAATATCCAATAGTTTCCTTTGGATATCCAATGAACAGACACTTGTTAGATTTGGCGCTTAGCTTATCTGATGCTATTGTCTTTGCCATAGTAGGATAGCCCCATACTCTAAGGTGACTTAGAGATGGCATTTTATTACACAATCTTTCATAAGGTGTAAAATCAACTAATTTAGAGGGCACTCTATTTAATACATAAACTGCACTCTCTAGTGCATATCCCCAAAAGGAGTTACTGAGATCTGCTTGGCTCATCATGGACTGAACCATATCTAATAAAGTCTGATTCCTCCTTTCAGATACTCCATTGTGTTGGGGCATGTAAGGAAGGGTCCATTGGGGAACTATCCCATTTTCCTTTAGATAATCATAAAACTCTTGACTTAAGTATTCCCCACCTCGATCAAATCAAAGTGCTTTAATACTTTTATCAAGCTATTCCTCTACTTCAGTTCTAAATATTTTGAACTTTTCAAAACTTTTAGACTCGTGATTGATTAAGTACGAGCAACCATATCATGAATAATCAACAATGAAGGTTATGAAGTAGGAGTATCTTCCTAGTGCCTGAACACTCATTGGACCACACACATTAGTGTGAATAAGTTCTAATGTATTCGTGGCTCGTTCACCCTTTCCTTTAAAGGGCAGCTTTGTCATTTTTCCTCTTTAACAAGATTCACAATCACCATAAGACTCTAAGTGTATTAGGTCCAAGTCACCTCGCTTATACAGCTTGGTTAAGCGATCTTGTTTATGTGGCCAAAATGATAATGCCATAAGTAGGAGGAATTCTCATTATCTAATTTAACTTTCTTTACATTGTTTACTTTAAAAACTTCTGTTTTAGTATCAAGAATATAAATGCCTCCTTTGAACATCCCATTACCATAAAGAACATTATTCAAGCGAATTTGACAATTATTATTCAAAAATAAAATTTCAAATCATTCTGCTGCTAAACATACAACAGACATACTATTCTTAGTAACACTTGGAATGTAGTTACAATTATTCAAAACTAAAAGAAGTCCACTTGGAAAAATAAGATTAAAGCTTCCTACGACTAATGCAGCAACTCTCGCTCCATTTCCCACACACAGGTCCATCTCCCCTTTTGCAAGTCTTATACTGTTCCTTAATCCCTACACAGAAGTACAGATATAAGAACCATAACCAGTATCTAATACCCAAGTGATTCACATGGAAAAGTAGCATAGTTTTCTATTACAAACATACCTGAAGTAGATGCCTCTACATGCTTCTTCTTCAAATGTTTAGAAGCAGGAGCTTTGCAATCCATCTTCCAATGTCCCAGTTTCCCACACTAGAAGCAGACATACTTGGATGTCTTCTTTTCTTTTTTCTTACTAATTCTTTTCTTGGCACCTAGTGCCTGCTTCTTTTTCTTAGAAGCCTTGCCTTTCTCGACCAATAGTAGTGGTTTCTGATATTTCTTGATCTGAGGTTCTATAGTGTTCATCATGTTGATTAATTCTAGGATATTAGAATTAATCTTGTTCATGTAATAGTTAGTCATAAAGCCTGAGTAACTATCTGCTAAATACATCAACACAGGGTTAATGCTTAAGTCATGATTCATCTTGAATCACAATCGATTTAGCTTCTCAAGGTATCCCAAGAGTTTCAGTACATGCTGAGAGGCAGAGGTGCCAACCTACATCTTGGTTCTAAAAAGGAGTCCTGCTCAGCAAAGACTCCTCAAGATGGAGAACCATGTCCTCTTAGGTCATGTTCTCATGTTATTTCTGAAGCTCAGGATTTATGGACCCCAACATTATGCATATTGCAGTCTCATGATCTTTCCTATGCTTCAACCAGGTATCATGTTCCACATGATCGTCAACATCAGGTTCAACAAGGAAAATTTCATCCATAACATTGGAGATTCCCTCGAATTTGAGAATTATTTTCACTGCTCAAAACCAATCAGAAAAGTTTGAGCCATTCAGTTTTGTGTCAAGTAACAGACGTATATTAACGTTGGAAGCCATTTTCAACCTAAGATATAAGAAAACAAAAATTGTTCAGATATTAGTTTTAGTACATGCATTTAATGAAGGTCTATAAATTAAATACATTTGTCATACTATTTTCTTTGAAATTTATAATAGTCCATTCTATTGAATACGGGAATTTTAGCCAGCTAAACTTCCTAGTAGGTAGCATCTATAACTAGTCTATTATGACTCCCAATTTTATGAGTCAAGTCATATTAGTAAGTTATAGTTTGAATCCCATTCCATTTGCGTCGTATGCATGCTAATACATTCAAGTTCCCTATTTTAGCATCTCCTTGAATATGTCTCAGTCTTGCGGCTAGCCCCTAATTTTATGGTGGACTACCCAGTCCTGTTAAGGCAGACCCTATCTCAATTTTTATAACCGATCAATGTGGACTAAAAGGAATGCTTTGCGTAGCACTTTGATAACCCAAAAGAGACCGTATTATAAATTTGAGTAAGGAAGACTATAACTTGCCTTAATATATTTACTTTGGGATTTTATTGGTGTTAAACGTCTCACCTAATCTATGATTTTATCAGATGGACATATTTATAACAGTTTATATTAATTCAGGGAATATAAGAATTAATTTATAAAGTCCAACCTTAGGTGGGTTCAAGCTCTTTATTATAATTATTCCATCAACCTAAATTATATGTCAAATAATTAACATTTTTATTTGTTACATTTATATTGCATTTCCTTTAAGCTTTTATTCAATAAATTTAATTTTTACTTTGTTATATAAACATATATAAGCACCATCTTATATACTAGAAATAATTTAGTCCATTTTAATCTCCCAAGTCAATTCGAGTTGCACCGATATAGGTTCTCAGGTAGGAGAGGTGCCCTTAAAGTGAGTAGACACCAAATCCAATCCTTAGCTAGAACAAATACGGTCATAGACTCAAAGACCATAGATCCTTTTGAACTAATAAATTTCGTTCTTACAATTCATGTAAATTGAAAACATGTAAAACCCTTGTAACTTATATAATTTATTGAGTCTTATATAATTTGAGTAAGTTGAGCAAGCTTATTCAAAATTATCTATAACCATTTTCTAACCGTGAAATGAAAACCCAAGTTCATATATATTGTTCCAACAATTCAATAAACAACAAATCATTTCATATTGAAAATAAAATTTAGTTCGATTCTAACTTAATTATGCACTAAATAACCTGACTTTGATACCGCTGTTGGGAACTGACAGTTACATTGAAAATGCTTAACAGGCATGGAAAAAATTCAAAATTTTGTCCCTGTCCCCTAGGAACTCCTATTAGTTTCATTTGAATTAAATAAAGCCTTAACTAAATAATTCACTACCTAGCATGCATAGGATAGGCATACTATAATTCTAAATTATATCCTAACATATATATTTTATACTAAGCATGTTATAACTCTCAGCTATAACCTAAGAATAAAATAAACTAAGCATGCAAAATGACCTAGCATAATTATTAAGTCTAAAAATGCTTAAAGAAAAAGACCTAATAATTAAAAGAGAAAGAAAGATAACTTACTTGTTGAAGCATGCTTTAGCAGAACCTCCTAGCACAAGCCCGCAAGCCTAGGATAGCCTCTATGCATATCCACACAAACCCCACCAACCAAACACCCCCCCTGAGGGGAAGAACTAAGGAGCCTTGAGTAGCTGCTAGACCACTCCAAAAGCCCCACCCGAAAATATAAACTAGAGGTGCTCGAATGAAATCAAGCTCCTCAAAATAACTTGTTCAAGTTAACATTTATTGTAGGAATTATTTTTGAACTTGGTACAAATTGAAAGGGGGAAGGCAAAGCCTGTTTATAGGCTTAGGGGAGAAAAATTGCTCCCCCTTTTTTCTCTCCTAATCCCACGTGGTTCAGCACGCGGACCCCCCCATAGCATGTAGAGCAAGCTGCGTGTGGCCTGCTCAAGGTAGGCTCTTGCAAGCCTGCCTTGCACGAGAGCTAGGCAATACAACCCATGTCACGAGCCCAGTTTGCAGCGCGCCATTGGGTCAAGCTTTGGGCATGCACGCGAGTAATGCCCAGCATAGCTCGTGCACCTTTTGGTTTGCTCTCGCGCACATGAGCACGTACAAAATGAATTTTGTACTCTCGATCCAATTTAACTCGCCAAGGAAAAATTTCCTTTTAATCCCTTTCAAATAAATATTTATTTTATGACTCTGATAAATTAGTAACCTGTTAAAATAAATATCTTGGCTCATCTAAAATGATCTAATCATTTTTAGCCAATTAAATAATAATCCAATTATTATTGCGTTATATTTTTGTAATAGAATAAATCTATAAATTCTTTACTTAGTCCGATGAAGGTTCAATATGTGTGACCTTATAGGATCCTGAAGTATTGAACTGTTAAGGCTTAATCAACCCTTGTTCTATTAGAACCACTGGCTCAAGGTTCTAAACTATGAATAGAACTCGATAACCTTAAACGACTGTAGTATGCCTCTAGCAAGGGTCTACCATTCTCCATTACTTGGAACGTCATTTGTTCTTATGACTTAACCACGTTTAATGCAATAGTTGTCCAATGCGATGAACTCTTTCCATTCTTAAATATTAGTACCATCTGGTTTATAGGGTTTGGTTAAAGTGTTAACCCACTAATAGCAAGGTTGCTCCAAGCTATCCCAGTTATTAACTTATTACCGAAGTATATTGCCTTTTACCATATTGTGTTTGACTAGAAACTATTTCTATCAAACACATACTCTGATCAGAGGTTTATGGCAATCATCACTTCAACTAGCGGCCATGTACAACTCCTTAATATATCCAGAGCGATGGATTCTTTTCAACTACATAGCTTACCAACGTGATGTTATCACTATACCCGTAACCATCCGTGACACCCTAAATTAATGAGTGTATGGGACTGGCCCAAGGTATAATGATGGTACCACACAAGATAACTAGCATCTTAAGTATGAGGATATTCACAAAGCTTATTGCATGAAGATAAACACTAACACATTGATATATACACCAAGTGTTTACCTTACTATGGTCTCCAATATATCTCCCAGATATATCCATGTGTCAAACTTAAGGTGCCACCTTCAGTCCTTAGGAGATTGACTACTTGGAACCTTTCCAAGAAAGTTGACCAGATGCTAGTCAATCTGCTTCATCAATATCCTTTCTTTATGAAACTATGACTAGGGATAGTTTAGACATAATCATAATTACACTTGAAGCAGGTCTCACTAAATATAGTCCAATTATAATTTCTCTGACTTCATGCTATGACACGTCTAGGACTTTTGTGTACATACATCAATGAATATATTTTAACCAGCCATAATATATTTACAAGCACATCGATATAAACAAAAGATTTAAATGCCTTTATTAATTAAACAAATTATTCTTACTATTACATAATTAAGATATATTGCCCTAATTGCCATAAGGGCATACATAATATCTAACAGTACCCAAACCCACTTGATCTATTTTGCAGGTATGCCTCAGGTCCACAGTAGATCAATATACATAGTACATTGATAGTGGATGTTCAAGGCACATGACTGGTGATGAGAAAGCCTTCATCACTTTAATCCCGAAGAGAGGTGGAAAAGTAAGCTTTGCAGTCAACCAAAAGGGACAAATCATTGGAACTGGAATCGTTGGATCTGAAATAAAGATAGAAGATGTCTCACCGGTTGATGGACTGAAGTTCAACTTGCTAAATGTAGCACAACTCTGTGACAAAGGAAGGAAAATCACCTCTGATTTTGGAGGATGCTCAATCTATGATAGTAAGTCAAATCAACTCATTCTTTATGCACCTAGAGTAAATAATGTTTATTATGCTAAGATTGAAAATGAGAAAAAAAGATATACGTTTGGTGTTTAAAGAAGAAGAATCATGGCTATGGCACCGGAGGTTGGGACATGTAAGCATGAACCTCCTGTACAAATTAGCCAAAAAGGAATTGGTTGTGGGTTTGCCTAAGGTAGCTTTTGATAAGGATGACATATGCACTGCATGTCAATTAGGTAAAAAACATAGGAAAAGCTTCCCTTTCATCTCATACATCCCTTCCAAAAGAGTTCTTGAACTCTTACATATTGACCTCTTTGGTCCAATCAAACCAATGAGTTTAGGTAGAAGAGAATGCACCATGGTCATAGTGGATGGTTATTCTCACTATACCTAGGTTGCTTTGCTAGCTAGAAAAGATGAAACGTTTGACCAGTTCTCAAAAATATTCATCCGGATAGAGGTAGAACAGGGCATAAGCATTGCACGCATCTAGAGTGATAATGGAGGCGAGTTAAAAAATAAGCACTTTGCTAAATTTTGTGACTCCAAGGGAACTGAGCATAACTTTTCTACTCCTCATACACCTCAACAGAATGGGGTTGTTGAAAGAAAAAATAAAACCTTAATTGAGATGGCCTGGACAATGCTAAGTGAGAAGAATCTGCCTAGATATTTTTGGAGTGAGGCCGTAAACACCGTATGCTACATCACAATTAGAGCTCTCATTAGAAAGACCATAGAAAAGACCCTATATGAAATCTGGAAGGGAAGGAAACCCAAAATTGTGTATTACAAAGCCTTTGGACGTAAATGCTACATCCTGAATGATAGATAGCAACTAGGAAAATTTGATCCTAAATCTGATGAAGCAATTTTCCTTGGCTACTCAACGCATAGCAAAGCTTACAGAGTCTATAACCAACGAACACAAACTGTGGTAGAGTCTATACATGTAGATTTTGATGAGACTAACGGTGCAGGAAAAAGAAGTTCAAATCTGAAAGAGTTAACTCTAGAAGCTAAAAATACTGAAGAAAAAGAAGAAGTGTAGATTCCTGATTCCTTTCAGATCAAGAAGTACAAGGAAGAAGGATGTTGCACTAGTCTATATTCCAACAAATGAGTAAAGGGTAGATATCTTAACTAAGCCTTTAAGTAAAGCTCAATTCAATAGGATAACGGAGTCAATTAGAATGACTAATCCAAATTGTAGAAGAATCCAAAAGACAATCAGGGTTTGAGTTTGACTTTTATAAGTCAAGAGGTCAACAAGAAAAGAAGAAGTAAATTTGACTGTGGATTCGAAGAAAATTGAATGCTAGCACAGCAGACAGAAAAGACAAATGGTAGTAAAAGCGTAGGAAAAGTAACTGTACACGTTTTGAATTTCAAACATTTATTGGGCATCACATGCGCTGCAAAAACAACAATTATTTTGGAAAATAAATTATTCCAATTCTCTGGTTAAATGCCATTTACCTCTTTCCTCAAATCTAACTACCCTTCATCACTACGGTTAAATTTAACTGTGTCTGGATTACGATTATACCCTCATCTTGGGAATTCTATAAAAAAAACCCCCCAAAAATCCCCCTTCTATTCAGGCAATAGAAGGGATGACTGAGGACATTTCTAGTCATTTAGATACGGGATTGGAACATCAGGTTGAGGAAGCGATCAACGAGCCTCAACAACCAAATCAGGTAATTATCATCCCAAACACCTCTACTACTGCTAATGATATTCTGGCTAGTAAAGCCATAGAAATACAGGATAACTTTGGTGCAGCCACTATAATTGCATCTAAGAACAACCAATCAATCCCGGAATACAATGTTCCGAAGGAGGGAACTAGTCTGGGATCCAAAGAGGATACTTCTTAAGTAGACTCCAAGGATGAGGGTAGTATGGGGGCTAGGTTAGAAGAAGAAAAGAAAGATGAGAAAGAAATAAGTGAGGAAGAGTCATCCGAATCTAAGGAATCATGTAGGAGTTCTGAATCAGAAGAATCCTCCTCATCCGGAGAGAAAAAGAAGCCAAAGCTAAAATCATTTATGGACTACAATGACTCAAGAAATGAGAAAATCCGGATGCGGTTAACATTGCTAGAACAAGCTGCTCTATAAGGACATAAGGATGTTGAGTTTAAGCCTTTGCTCTAGAACATCTGCGCCCAATTTAGATTAGTTAAGAGCTTAATGAAAAATAGAACAATGGCTCCAGATCTTAAAACTAAATTTGGGGAGATAAAAAGCAGTGTTCAGAACATTGAGAAGAAGGTAGAGGCTTTCCCAACTACTGAAATTGTAGCTAAAACTTCTCTCTCAAAGAGTGCTCCGGTGCTAGAACAAATAAATACAAGTTAGCAGGAGTAAATTGCCATGCTGATCAAGCTCACACCGGAGCAGACAATAATTGTGCAACTCTAATGCATAAAATCACTTCCTCCTCCACGGAGATAACAACTGAGCTCAAAGAGTATCTGGATAGCAAGTTTGAAAGCTTGGAAAAATTCATTCCAAAAGCAATTGAAGAAGGTGGAAAGGACATTACAAGACCATCAAGCTGCCCAAGAGATGCTAACTAATTTTTCTTGATGAGGGCCTCCTAAAGCTGTTGAAGAAAAAAATGGATGATTTCAGTGATGATGTTGGGAGCGATCTCTCCAGAGAGGAGCGGATTATTAATAACTTAAGAGAAGCATTTCACAAAGATTTGACAACTCTTAACACAAGTCTTCATAACATCCAGAGAGACATCGTTGAAGATATTGATAAGGTAAAGTCAGGTATGGCTAATTTATCCATCTCTTCATTCGAATCTTTATCTTCCAATCCGAATAGCCTTCTTCTCCCAATCTACCAAGACCTTTTCCAATCAATTGGGGACACAGGTTTCTTTGGCTACAAATGTAGCTTGACTCTACTCAAAGCTCTCTTCCCATTCTTTAAGGAAGCATACTAGAAGCATTCTCTGTAGATGATTCTAGACATGGTCAAATCATATAAGCATCTTAGAGAATGAGTAAAACCACTCCATCTCCTTCCAGCCACAGTTGAGGCTATTCTAGAAAAGCGCCTGCTTAGAAATGTGGATTATTTAGTATATTCAGAAGCATGGTAAAAGAATTGGGATAAGAGAACTTATATTGTAATTGACCCCCAAGCTGATGAAAACCAAAAGGGGGAGAAAGGCAAAGGAAAAGAGGGATAATCATCTAGAAAAGGAGGCAAATGAAAAGCTGCTTATATGTTAGAATATGCATTTTTATCAATGCACAAATTTGTAATAGATAGTTCTATTTTCACTTGTATATATTTCTGTGATTGTAATCCGGAACTTCATGAGGTTAACCATTGTTAACAACAGAAGTATACATAGTGAAAAATTTATACTCAAAATTGGTTCTAAGTAAAATCTGTAATTGTACTTAAAAAACTTAGAAGCTAAAAGTCAAAAATATTGTGGGAGTTCAGATGCTTATATTATGGGGGAGTGAAACATGTAAATGACTAAGTATCAAGAATCATACTTAGCTCATAAACCCCCTTTTCTTATGCTTAGTTTTTGTTTCCATCAAATTGGGGAGATCGTTGGAAAACAATGATCCAGAAGAACTAAAACAATCTGGATCAAGTTTGAAGAAAATAAAAAAAACTATAGAAACAAAATCTTAATGAACAAATCATGTAATCTCCTTAATCCAAAAATGGAAGCATCGGATCCAAAACAAGTCATCTGGACACTGATTAAAGACTACAAGTACCTAAGCACATAATGGAAGCATCCGGTTTAAGTCTGGAAAGGAAACAAACTTTGAATCACTCAAAATCAACATAGGGAAGAAGACTGGTTAAATAGCATCCAGATTCCAAAAGATAAAAGTCATCCAGAAGATACAGATAACGAGACAAAGGGAAAAGTTTCAAAAATAACTTTTCCCTCAACCTTTTGGTCTGAGAGTCAAAGATCCCTTTCCCTTGAGCAAGACAAAAATGACAGCTTGCACACTTTTCAGGAAAGGATAAAAGGATTAACATAGGAAATAGAAAAGAGAACAACCTTTTCTACCTAGACAAATAGGAAAGGCTCGTGAAGAGCACACTCCGAATTTCTGGCACAAAAGTTGGTAGATCACAAAAATACAAGAAAACGATCACTGACATCTTTCAGACCTCAATCCCAATGATTCAACAGGACATTTATTCAGTCTAATGGATTGATCAATGGATCTAGAAGCACCACATATTACCTAATCAATGGTGAAGATTTAATCCAACATTCAATAACTCACAACGGCTACATTTATAATAGAAGCCTATAAAAGAGAAACTTCACAACTTGAGAAGGTGCTGGTTGTTTTGAGAAAAGAATACATAAAATAATCAGTGACATAAAACCTCGAAGAATCAAACAATTCCAATTCAGTTTGTAAGGATGATCAAGTGAGTTATAAACTTGAGGGGATCCAAAACAACAACCATTGAAAAAAGTGTAAGATCTCATACTTGGGTGAGTATTGAGATTGGGATATAGCTTAAAGTTGTTGCTTTAAGTGGGATCTCACTGTAGGACTCAGCTTAGATTTGGGTAGAAATCTAAGTGGTATATCCTGCTAAAGATAAAAGGACTAAGCTAGGAATTGGTGCTTCTAGTGGTATATCCTACATCCGGAAGGGGTCACCATCTGGAGATAAATTGTAAGGCTTGATTCCTGCCAGTTGGAAAGGACACCACTAGTGGAAAAGCTCAGAGGAAGGAAACTTCGGGGATTGGAGTAGGCGGCGCCGAACTAGGATAAAATTATTGTGTTTGATTTTCCTACTCTTTATATCATTGCATAATATTTCATATTTGCATCATCCGAATCCATCACATCCAAAACATAATCAAACATGCTACACAATACTTTTTAAAGTCTGCTTATTTCCGTGAAAAGGGTCATTCACCCCCCTCTGACCTTATTTAGACCCTTACAGGGACCAACAATAAATAACGATAACACTTTAGGCATAATATAAGACCGGTTTAATATCTCAAATGCAGGACTTAGATAAAACTAAGGACAATTTGTTTTGAGGCGTCTATCAGTATAAGACCACAATGGCTACCGACATAAAAACTAAGCAAAAAACTTAGCCAATTTTACACAAGGCATAATGTAAGACCTTAAATAACCCAGAAGTGGTTAAAAGTAATCCTTATTAATAAAAGTAATTACTATTAATCTTTTCTTCAATCATTGGCTGTAACAAGTGCTAATCATACTTTACGGTACGACACCTGGCATAACATAATTCCGACTCAAATTAAATGTTTCACACAAAGTACTTAGTTAAAACTAAGACAACCATTTTATTGATATAATTTCCCCTAAAACATGAATAACCGGATGAAAATGTAAGACCATCACAAATAAAATGCTTGAATTAAGCAAAATATAAAAGACTAAATACTAGACCTAAACATTCACTTGAATGGCTATGAAATGTAAGACCGACTTAGCATGCATGCAATAATCTATAAAGGCAAAGAAATAAGACCTTGAAATAATGATGCCTCAAAGGCTGTAATAGAAAATACCTATTTTTTATACAAAATTTGGACGAAATGATTAATAATTACAAAAAATTAAACAGTAGCTAATTCTTCAGGCAGCTTGGACTCACATTCCCGTTTGTCCAAAACCTCCTTTGAAGCATCAACCTCCTTATCAGATTGACCGCCTCCCTCTCCCTCTTTGTTATCCTCCCCTCTCTCAGGGGATTTTTCCTGATCTAACTTAGGAAGTGGCTCATCTAGTCGGGGATAATGGATGGTGGCATGGAGATCAGTTGGCAAGTTTGGATGGCTAGCCAAGCACGCATTGTATACGCGTTGATCATAGGCAAGGCCCATGTTTAACATGCTAGCCAAAGTGGCTTTAAGTTGATCAGTACCATTTTGGCTAGGCACCAAGTCTTCCTTAGCCTTTGCTAGCTCTTTCTCGACCTACCCACTCCTCTTTAACACCTCATATCGAGCCACCTCAAGGGAGTGAGCTTTATCAGGAGCCGCCTTAAGATCCGCTTCGGCCTTCTTCATCTTCGCCTCAAGCGCCTTGTTTGCATCTAGTAATAGCTTAATCCTAGTCTGGGCTAAGGCATTCTTTTCCTCCATCGCCTTGATTTCATCAGCCCTGCTGCTTATATCAACTAAGCTAGACATGAGATGACAAAAATACTCATAAATTAGGCTAAAGGATAACAAAAAATATATATATTTTTAAGCAGCGAATAAAATCAACTAACCTGGGAGGATGCCTTAAGCAGAAGAGCAACCGCCGGACGGAATTTCTCTGTCCTATACTTAGCAGCCTCATAAGGAAGGGGTAGGAACTGTCCGCACGGAAGAAGAAGGATCTAGCAGAGAAAAAGCCACGTCTCTACAACTGCCTGCGTAAAATAAAATGCATGTGTCAAAAAGCGTATGTGAGGAAAGATGTAAAAAGAGAACTTTTTACCTTATCTTCTTTAGTTTTCTTCATTGAAGGCTCATTTAACACCCCCTTAGGACCATCCTTCTTCTTCCTCTTCTTAGATCTATCTCCCTTGCCAAGCAAAACTGTACTGGCAGATTGGTCAGCACCTTCATGAACCATCACAGGTTTAACATGACTATTCCCCTATGTCAGGTTCTTAGATCTCTTTTCTGATAGGCCGGATAGAAAATCAGCTACTTCAGACATGCTGAAAACTAAGGAAAATAAGGTAAGAAAAGAGATGCTTACTAGGAAGTTTAAGGCTGGGGTAAAAAAATAGTTGCCCTCAACAGACGAATCAATTTCCAAAATACGATAATTATTGGTAAAAGCGTATGCCGCGTTGGCTAATGACCAAATTCTATCCGGCAAGCCACTAACAACCTTAACCCTAAAATCATAATCGTCTTTAGGGGCCAAAAAGGGGGGTCAAACCTTAACGACCATCGAGTTAGAAATAAGGGTACTCCCTCCTTTAAATTTATAAAAATAAAGAATTACTTGAAATTCTTCAAGGAATCAGGACGGTCAGCAAAATGGTAAAATCTATTCCTAGAAACGAAGTAGAGATGATCCTCGCCTTTGTTAAGTTCATAAGATGCTATCCTCTTGAAAAAATCAGGGTCAAACACTAAGTCTAAATCGGTGCATAGGTGATAGTGTCGCACTATATCAACCTAGCAAAGAGGATAAATCTCAGACGAGCAAACACTCCAAAATTTTCACAGATCATAGATACCGGCTGGAAGAGGATAAGTAAAGCTGTACAAAATTTGGTCCAGGTAAATACTAAACCAACCTTCCGGTGGAGCAAAGATGCGCTGCGAGAGTGAGATGCCATCATTGTTGGGAACTGACAGTCAAATTGAACATGCATAAGAGGCAAGGCGAAAATTTAAAATTTTGTCCCTGTTCCCAGGAACACCTAATAGATGCATATAAATTAAATAAAGCCTTAACTAAATAATTCTCTACCTAGGTTAGCATGCAAAAGGGCTAGGCATACGATGATTCTAAATTATATCCTAGCACATATATTTTATACTAAGCATGTTCTAACTCTAAGCTGTAACCCAAGCATGTTATAGCTCTAAGCTATAACCTAAGCAGCAATTAAACTAAGCATGAAAAACAACCTAAGACTAATTATTAAGTCTAAAATGCTTAAAGAAAAAGACCTAATAAATAAAAGAGAAAGAAAGAAAACTTACCAGTTGAAGCGTGCTTTAGCAGAACCTTCTTACACAAGCCTCTAAGCATAGGATAGCCTCTATGAGTATCCACACGAACCCCACCAACCAAAACCTCCCAAGAGGAGGAACTAAGGAGCCTCGAGTAGTTGCTAGACCACTCTAGAAGCCCCATCCGAAAATATAGACTAGAGGTGCTCGAATAAATTCAAGCTCCTCAAAAAGAACTTGCTCAATTACCCGAGAGATTACTCTTTGCGAATCTCAACTTAGGTTTTAGCTTTCGAGCTAATGGTGCAATTTGAAAAGAGGAGAGGGGAAGCCTATATATAGGCTTGGGGAGCAAAATATTGCTCCCCAAAAACCAATGTGGGATGGGAGAAAACCCCCATCCCACGAGGGTCACACACGCAAATCCAAGGAATCCTCGTGTTGACCCACACGCTGTGTGCTGTAAGGCAAAGCCCTTGCATGCGACCTAGGCCTCGAAGTGCGCCCTTATGGGCTACGCATGTGCTGCCCATTTTCATGGGCTGCCATGAACAATGCCCAGCGTTACTCGTTCACCTTTTGGTGCACTCCCGTGCACCATGAGCCTGTACAAAATACTTTTGTACTCTTGGTCCAATTTAACTCACCCTGGTAAAATTCCCCTTTTAATCCTTTTCAAATAAATATTTATTTTTTGGCCCTAATGAATTAGTTACCGGTTAAAGATAAATTCCTTGGCTTATAAAATTGATATAATCAATTTAGCCAATTTATTTATGATTCTAATTAATTAGTTACCTGTCAAAATAAATCCTTGGTCCAACCAAATAATAATCTAATTATCGTCATGTCATATTTTCATAATAGAATAAATCTATTAGTTCTTTACTCACTCCGATGAAGGTCCAATGTGTGTGACCTTATAGGATCCCGAAGTATTGAGATGTTAAGGCTTAACCAACCCTTGTTCTAATGGAACCATTGGCTTGATGTTCTAGACCATGAATAGAACTCGATTAACTTAAACGACTATAGTACGCCTCTAGTAAGGGTCTAGCCTCCCCCATTACTCGGAACGTCATTTATGCTTATGACTTAATCCCAGTTGATGCAATAGTTGTCTAATGCGATGAACTCCTTCCATTCTTTAATATTAGTACCATCTGGTTTATAGGGTGGTTCGGTTAAACTGTTAACCCACTAATAGCGAGGATGCTCTAAGCTATCCTAGTTATCAACTTGTTACCGAAGTATATTGCCTTTTACCATAGTGTGTTTGGCTAGAAACCATTTCTATCAAACACATACCCTGATCAGAGGTTTATAGAAATCATCACTTCAATAAGCGGCTAGGTACAACTACTTAATATATCCGGAGTGATGGATTCTTTTCGACTACTCAGCTTACCAACATGCTATCATCACTATACCCTTAATCACTTATGACACCCTAAATTAATGAGTTTATAGAAATGACCCAAAGTATAGCAATGGTATCACACAAGGTAACTAGTATCTCAAGTATAAGGATATTCGCAAAGCTTATTGCATGAAGATAAACATTAACACATTGATATATATACCAAGTGTTTATCTTACTGCGGTCTCCAATATATCTCCCAAACATATCCATGTGTCAAACTTAAGGCACCACCTTCAATCCTTAGGAGATTGACTGCTTCGACCCTTTCCAAGAAAGTTGACCACATGCTAGTCTTTCTGCTTCATCAATATCCTTTCTCGGTGAAACTATGACTAGGGATACTGTAGATATAATCATAATTGCACATGAAGCAGGTTCTACCAAATATAGTCCAACTGTAATTTCTCTGACTTCATGCTATGACACATCTAGGACTTTTCTATACATACATCAATGAATATATTTTAACCAGCCATAATATATATACAAGCACATCTATATAAACTAAAGATTAAATGCCTTTATTGAACAAATAAAATATTTATAATATTACATAATTAAGATATATCGCCCTAATTACCTTAATAGCATACATCATTTCCAACAAACTCCCACTTGCACTAAGGCTAATTAGCCATGTGTCTTAATCCATATGCTTTAATATGCTGTTCACGTTTGACTTGAGTTAATGGCTTCCTCAGACCATCCACGAGGTTCTGATTAGTGGGCACATATTTCAATCTTATTATCGTAGCATCAACAATCTCCCTAATTATAAAATACTGTCTGGATACATGTCTATTTTTCTGATGAGACCGTGGTTCCTTTGCCTGAGCTGTAGCACTACTATTATCACAATACAAAGTAATTGGATCAACAGCCTCATGCACCACACCCAGATTGCCAATAAATCCTTTTAACCAGACAACTTCTTTTGCCACTTCACATGCAGTAATGTATTCAGATTCCGTGGTTGAATAAGTAGTAGTTTCTTGCTTGGAACTCTTCCAGCATACTGCCCTCCCATTTAACACATGCATAAAACCTGACTGAGACTTAAAGTCATCCTTGTCAGATTGAAAACTCGTGTTAGTGTAACCTCAGATTGTGAGGTCACCTTTTCCATAGATCAAGAACTCATCCTTAGTCCTTGCCAAGTACTTAAGAATTGCCTTGACGGCCATCCAGTGCTTTTCACCTAGATCTGACTAATATCTGCTCCTTAAGATCAAAGCTTGAGAGACATCTAGCCTAGTACATATCATAGCATACATGATGGATCCTATCGCAGCTGCATAGGGTATATCCTTCATGCACGTTCTCTCCTGAGCTATCTTCGGACACTCAGCCTTAGATAGGTTAATCCCCTTTATCAACGGGAGATAACCTGTCTTGGAATGCTCAAGGTTGAACCTATTCAATACCTTATCTATATATGTACTTTGAGAAAGACCTAACAACTTCTTTGATCTATCCCTATAGATCTTTATACTTAGTATAAATGTTGCTTCACCAAGGTCTTTCATGGAGAACTTTCCTGACAACCATACTTTAACATTTTAAAGAAGAGAAATATTGTATTCTATTAGTAGAATGTCATTGACATATAGTACTAAGAAAATGACTGCACTCCCACTAACTTTCTTGTAAACATAAGGCTCATTAATGTTTGGACAGAAATCCAATTCACGGATTGTCTGGTCAAACCTGATGTTCCAACTCCTGGATGCTTGCTTAAGTCTATAAATAGATCTTTGCAGGTTGCATACCTTTGAGTCATTCTGAGATGTAAAACCCTCAGGTTGTGTCATATACACATCTCGGTCTAAATCCCCATTCAGGAATGCTATTTTAAACATCCATCTGCTAGATCTTATAATTATAATGAGCAGTAATGGCAAGGAGTATCCTTATGGATTTAAGCATGGCTACCGATGAGAAAGTCTCATAATAGTCAATACCTTCACATTGACTAAAACCTTTTGTAACCAACCTTACTATATAGGTAATTACATTAGTGTCCATGTCAGTCTTCTTATTGAAGACTCATTTGCACCCAATTAGTCTAACCTCTTGCGATGCATCAACCAAATTCCAAACTTGGTTCTCATACATGGAATCTATTTCTGATTTCTTGGCTTTTAACCATTTATCAGAATCTGAGCTTTTCATTGCCTCATCATATGTCCTTGGTTCATAATCCTCCATAAGATATAATTCTTTATCATCAGTGATGATAAACCTATATCTATTGGGACTCTTATGAACACGACATGATCTTCGCAATGATTATGTTTCAACAAGTTATTCTTATATCGCACTTTCTTGTGTAACTAAAACAAGGTCAATCAGTTGATTGTCTGTTTCTTCCTCTTGAACCTCCAGTTCAATATTGCTCCCACTGACTTTTGCAAGTAAGTGTTCCTTTTACAAAAAGTGATTATTCTGAGACACAAATACTTTTGTGCTTCGGGTTGGTAAAATAGATATCCAATAGTTTCCTTTGGATATCCAATGAACAGACACTTGTTAGAATTCGCATTAAGCTTTTCTGACGCTATCCTCTTTACCATAGCAGGACAGTCCCATACTCTTAAGTGACGTAGAGATGACTTCTTATTACACCATCTTTCGTAAGGTGTAAAATCGACTGATTTAGAGGGCACTCTATTTAATACATAAACTACGCTCTCTAGTGCATATCCCTAAAAGGATTTACTGAGATCTGCCTGGCTCATCACGGACCAGACCATATCTAATAAAGTATGATTCTTCCTTTCTTACACTCCATTGTGTTGGGGTGTATAAGGAGGGGTCCACTAGGGAACTATCCCATTTTTCTTCAGATAATCCTGAAACTCCTAACTTAAGTATTCTCCACCTCGATGTGATGGAAGTGTTTTAATACTTTTCTCAAGTTGTTTCTCTACTTCAGCTCTGAATAGTTTGAACTTTTCAAAACTTTCAGACTTGTGCTTCATCAAGTACAAATAACCATATCGTGTGTAATCATCAATAAAGGTTAAGAAGTAGGAGTATCCTCCTAGTGCTTGAACACTCATTGGACCACACACATCAGTATGTATAAGTTCCAATGTACTCGTGGCAAGTTCACCCTTTCCTTGAATGGGTAACTTTGTCATTTTACCTATTAAACAAGGTTTTTAATCACCATAAGACTCCAAGTCTAAGGGGCCCAAGTCTCTACGTTTATGCAACTTGGTTAAGCGATCCTTGTTTATGTGGCCTAAATTACAATGCCATAAGTAAAAGGAATTCTCATTATCTAATTTAACTTTCTTCAAATTGTTTATATTAAAAACTTATGTTTTATTATTAAGAACATAAATGCCACAATTCAACATCCCATAACCATAAAGAACATTATTCAAACGAATATGACAATTATTAATCGAAAATAAAATCTCAAATCCTTCTGCTGCTAAACACGCAACAGACACAATATTCTTAGTAACACTTAGAATATAGTAACAATTATTCAAAGCTAAAAAAAGTCCACTTGGCAAAACAAGATTAAAGCTTCATACGGCTAATCCAGTAACTCTGGCTCCATTTCCCACACACAGATCCATCTCCCCTTTTACAAGTTTTGTACTATTCCTTAGTCCCTACGCATAAGTATAGATATAAGAACCATAACTAGTATCTAATACCTAAGCAGATTCGCTAAGAATAGTAGCAAAGTTTTCAATTACAAACGTACCTGAAGTAGATGCCTCTACAGGCTTCTTCTTTAAATGTTCAGAAGTAGGAGCTTTGCAATCCTTCTTCTAATGTCTCTATATCTCACATTGGAAGTAGACATTCTCATTATTGGTCCCTATGAGAGTATTTATAAGGGCAGAGGGGGGTGAATGGCCCTTTTTTGCAGAATTTACAGACTTAGAAAAGACTTAGTGTAGCGTGTTTAATTATCATCCGAAAGATGGATCTGGATGATGCAATTAAGTGTGATAAAGTAAAGGAGAAAGAAAATCAACCACAAGTATTTTATACTGGTTCGGCCCCGCCTACGTCCAATCCCTAGAGTTTCCTTCCTCCGAGCTTATCCACTAGTGGATTCCTTTCCAACTAGCAGGAATCAAGCCTTACAGATTTGTATCCGGATGGTAACGCCTTCCGAAAGTAGGATATACCACTGGAAGCACCAACCCCTAGCTGAGTCCTTTTATCTTTAGTAAGATATACCACTTAGCCTTCTACCTTAAATCAAAGCTGAGTCCTACAGGGAGATCACACTCAAAGCACCTACTTCAAGCTATATCCCAATCTCCCAACTTACCCAAGTTGGAGATTTTTACACTTTGGTTTTTAACAAAGGGCTAGTTTTTAAAGTTTCTCAAGTTTATAGTTTCACTTGGGAGTCCTTACAAAAAGATTTTGAATCGAGGGCTCTTGGAGGGATTGTATCAACTGATTGAATGAATATTGCATTGTTACTTGCTTTTGTGAATCAACCAGTTGACCTTCCCATTTGGTGAAGAGCTTTTTTTATAGGCTTTGATCATAAATGTAGCCGTTTGTGGTTGGTGAGCTTTCATTTAATCTTCACCCTGGATTAGGTCGATGTGGAGCTTTTGGATCCATTGATTAATCTGTCAGTCTGCATTTTAATCCGTTTGAAATCTTGGGATTAAGGCTGGAAAGTTGTCAGTGATCATTTTGCTTGTCATTTTATGATGCACCAACTTTCATACCATTTGCTTTATGATGTGTGCTCCATGCCCGCTTTTATTGGTCTAGGAGAAAAAGGTAGTTAGCTTTTCTCTATCCGATGTCAGACCCTTTTAACTTTTCTCTAAAATGTGCAAGCTATCATTTTGTCTTTGTATTTGGGAAAGGATCTTTGACTTCCAAAGACCAAAAAGGTAAAGGGAAAGGTATATTTGAACACTTTCCATATTTGCAATATAGGTCTTCCGAATGTCTTTTAGACCTATATGCTCTGGATCTATCTTCTGGAGATGGCTTCAATTAGTTCTTCCGGATGCTAGTCTTGAAGGACAAAAGTTTGTTTCCTTTCCAAACTTTGTCTGGATGATTTCCTCTAGTGATTTGGTTCTTAAGTTGTTCAATGGATGATTTGTATCTTGATCTTTGTTCAGATTTTTCCATTTGGATTTGGGAGAACTACATACATTATTTTTGTTTCTTTTAAACTTGATCCGGATTTTTTTTTTTTGATTTTTATCCGGATCATTGTTTCCCAACAATCTCCCCCATTTGATGGAAACAAAAACCTATGTCATCTAAGCATAGGACATGGGTATATGAACTAAGTATGATTTTTGTTACTTAGTTTTTTTACAATGCTCCCCCATAATTTTAGCATCCTAACTCCCCCATAATTTTATAATTCTTGCTTCTAAGTTAGTTTTAGTACAATTACAAATTGTACTTCAGAAACAATTGTTTTGATAGTTAAGAATTTTCACTTCATATATACTTTTGCTGTTAACAATGGTTAACATCATGAAGTTCAGTATTACAAGTCACAGAAATACATATAAAATGAATCTAGCTATTACATAAGTATTACAAAATTAGTTATCTAGCTAGCTTAACTATCTCTCCGGATGGACCACTCTTCCAGACTTGCAGCGTTTTTCCCTTGCTACTTCCTTCTCCTTGATGACATGGATCTTCCTCCCCCTTTTTACTTCCATCAAGGGGATTAATAACAATATAGGTTCACTTGTCCCAAGATTGCTGCCATGTGGAGGAGTAGATGGAGTAGTCTTTGTTGCCTTTAGCCCTCTCATCAATAATATGATCTACTAAGGGCGGAGTCAAATAATATGGGCGAAGGGACCTCCGGAGTTAATCATAAGATTGTAAGACTTGAGGAAGAATTCTCAGAATGTGCTCTTGGTCCTTGGAATCAATATAAGGAAATACGGCCTTGATAAGAGTAGTCATACCTTTTCGGCTCACGAACCTTGAGTCCCCTATGGCTTGAACAAGGTTGTGCAGAAGTTGAATGAGCTAACTCTCTGGAATAGCCAGAGATGAGGATGGTCTGGAGATAGATAATTTATTTATTCTGGCTTAAAGGACGGTGATTTCATCACTGAGGTCCTTCTGGATGTTGTGGATAGACTCCGTTTGATCTTTTAGCTCTTTGGAGACAGTCTTCTTCCATTTATGAGTTCCTAGCCTATATCTCATCACCCATATCATCTAGGATTTTCTCTTTGAATTTGGGGATGCTTTTATCTATGAAGTGAGCAAGCATTTCCTGGGTTATTTGCTGATCAATCTCCAGGTTGAGTAGAGTAGGTTTCAGATCTCTGTCTTCCTTGAATTTTGTCAAGGTTTCAAACTTGGAGTCAATGTAGTCCTTGATTTCTATGGATAGATCAGTGGCACATGAGGACATTCTATCCAGGATAGTTGTATAGTTATCAGAGGCAAAGTGTTGGCTTGACTGGCATTTCAATTTGCTATAGAGGCGCTTTCTTTTAGCTCATTTAGAAGTGGCTGGACTTCAGATAGGGACTTTGCTGCAAGAGCTCTAGGAGTTGGAAAGTTCATGACTTGTTGCTCAATTTTAGGGAGACACTTCAAAATCTCTTTGATCTTACCCAAATCATTTTGGACTGCTTTATCAGATTTTCACCTGAGGAATTCCTTCTCAACTCCTCAAAGATGAGCACATATAGTTCTGAGACTCTACTTCACATATCCCTCTTCACTCTCCTCCTTAGCGACCTCCTTTAGTAATTTAAGCATAGTTATAACTTTGGTTTTTGCGGTGTTAGGGAATTCCTTGTCAGAGGAGCTGGATGAGGTCTCATCCTCACTATCATCATTACTTGCTTCTTCATTCTTCTTTTCCATCCGTTCCGCCGGATGAGCCTTGCCCCTAGGATCCACTTCAGAAGTGTGCCCTTTGGAACTCAGACCCTCTCCCTCCTCCGGAGTTATTTCATTCGGGTTTGGTACTATGTCCTTAGCTACATTAGTAGAGACTATAGCTAAGTTGTGCTCTTCATAATCAGAATTAAGAAGAAAGAGATCAGGGGCTACCTCTATGGTTTGTAGTGTCTGATTCTGATGGCCTACAGCATCCTGCTTTTCTTCTTCCACCCTAGACTCCGGATGGTTGGAACTGTCCTCAACCACCCCAAAACTGCCTTTACAGGACTTTCTTTTTCTCCCTTAGGCATGTTGGCATTTTCCTCAATATCCTTCTCCAGTGCCTTTTCAGGACTTTCAAGGGTAATGATTGTAGTGCTGGATCTAAGCAGATTTTCTAGAAGAGCTCTTATTCTCTCAGCAAAGATGAATATGTTAGCTTTCAGAATTTTTGACAACTCATCCACATCTTTTGGGTCTACAGGAATTGGGGGAACTTAAGATGATTCTCCAGGTCCTTCAGTTGTTCTCCCTAGATTGATTTGATTGTTGTCTTTTATCACTACTTAGATGATGTCATATTGTTCATCATCTCTCCCCATAATTTCTGTTGCACAGGGAACATTTTTCCCTTTACTAGATTTGGCTTTTTCTAAAGCAGCTTTCTCCCTGTACTGCTTGGCTCCCTCATTCAAGACAATTCCCTTTGCTTGGCTTCCTCATTCAAGACTATTCCAGCGAGCCTCCTGCCTTCACTGGCTTTTTTTCTTGGGCTAATGGCTTCATCCAAATTTGGCCCTTTTCTCCTGAGCTTCTTCTGAGGAGGAGCCTCATCTACTGTCTCCTTATCGTCTTCCTCCTCTTCCATTTTAGCCAATGTTCTTTTGGCTTTCCTCCTTCCGGCCTTAATTGCTTTTGTAGAAATTTGAGGTAAACCTACAGCCAGTGCATGCTGACCATTCTTTGCTGTAGCCTTATTCAGTCTACCTCTGGGCCTAGTCTTTTCTGAGTTTAGGATTTGTGTAAGGGGTAGAGAGTCCTCATCAATCTCCTTTGGAACCATTTGCATTTTAGCCTTGGCTTTGGTGGTTCTTGGCTTCTTAGGGACATGTGCCTCCTCTTCCGGATCAACTGTCTTTTGAGACTTAATTTTTCACTCATCCCTTTTCAATCTCACCATTTCTTCATCCCATTCCTCATCATAGTGGAGATTGAGGAAATTCTTCTCAAGAATTGGCTTTCCATAAATGCCTTCAAATCTGGTCAGATCTACTTCTGCCACTTGCAGAATTCTTATGATCAAGGCACCATATGAGTTTACATATATCTTGAGATAGTGAATGATAAAGACTGGCCAGTTTACTTCTATACTTCTAACCCATTGCTGTAGGATGCAGTGCTTGAGGGAAGAAACTATAGTCAATGATCCTTTCCTTATCAGGATGAGCTTAGCCAAGGCGTGCTACAGGAATCTGGGCATTCTAGGGAAGTAGGTTGAGAATTTATCACCGAAGTAGTTCTTATGGAGCCATAATTTGGAATCGTACACAACTCCAAACTCATCCCTATCTTTTCTCACCATTATATCGGAGTTCTTCATGTTCAAATTCTTCTCAAAGAATTCTGGAGTGAGAGTTATGACCTTCCCCTACACTTCAGTGAGTAGGGCATCAAAATTATTGTGAGCACTGAGATTTGAAAAGAACTCTTTCAAAGCTTTGGGTAGGTAGGTGTGAGCCGACGACCCCCGATCCCCCCGCCTGCACGGTAAGCTTTAATGCTCTTCGGCGTGGGGCGGAGAAACAACGAGCGCTGTGAAGCGGGCTAAGGGATGATCCTTATTTTAGCGTGATAAAAATGAATAATGAAAGCGATGTTGAAGTTGAAATTTAGTCCGATTTACGTGTTAAGGGACACGAGATTTAGAATCCCGTATTTTGAGATAGAGTCACCACCTAGTTAAGCTCCACCAAGAATTTGGGTACGATATTCCCACCGGGTGGTTGGACCGTACCTTAAGACAGAGATTCTAAGTTCGGATGATGTTGCTTACTTTTCAATTTTTAAATCAAGCCGGTTATATTTTAATAAATGTGACCTTGGTTCTTATGCGATTTTAATTAGGTTATTGTTTGGTGTTTTTTATTTATACGCCATACATCACACGAAAAGCGATAAATAAACAAAGAAGGAAAATAAAATTATTACAAGGCTTTACAAATACCTATACATTTTTCTAATGCGAGGAAATAAATAAAGGGATAAAGAAATAAACGGACGAAACATATTTTTGGATTTTTAGGGACAAAAGTGTAATTTTCGGGCATTTATTATCTATTTAACAACCGAACAAGGGTGAAATAAATTAGCTAAACATCCCAAAATCAGATTTAATATGTTCAGAATATTTTTGGGATTTTTAGTTGATGGGAAAACAATTTCTTTAGATTTATCTAGCAAAAACGCTATTTTTAAGCCATTTAAATGCATATTAAATTAATAAAAATAAAATTTAAAAAAAGAAATAAATGAATAAATATAGCTTCAGATTATTTGTGAATTTTTAGAAATTTTTCGGGTTAAAATCGGGGTAAAAAATGCAAGAAAAAGGCAAAAAAGGGCTAAAAACAGTTTTTGGCGGCAAAAGGCTTTGGCGACAACCTTAACCGCCACTGCTATAGCCTTGACCGCTATAGTGGCAGCGATGAAGGCTATAGCGGCGGCGGTCAGGGCTGTCGCTATAGCATTTGCCACGCTAAAGCATTTTTAAAGGGGAAAATCGGTGTTTTTGCATCCATAAACTCGAAATCATTGAAGTTTTAAGTCGTAATCAACTATATTTCAATAGATCTAGACTTAAAACACTCAAATAATGTTGATTTAATGGATTTGGGTAAGAAAATACCCAAAAATTGCAAGAACTAACGGGACCTCTGTAAGGGTGGAGTTCACCTCCATAGCTATAGCCTTCACCACTATAACAGTATCGGCAAAGGCTATAGGGGTAGAGGTGAATGCTACCCCTATATAGGTCAAACTATTTTCCGACGGTTTTCCAAGAACACCAAGGAAACACTAAGAAATAACACCAAAAACAGCAAGTATAGTAACAATAGACAATAAAATGAAATAAAATATCAAGGGAACTCAGTTTTGTTACCTCTAGGCTGTGAATCTAACTCGGGAGACTCGAATCGGACGTTGGGCAAGCTTTTGATGATTTTCAGACGGAAACAACGACGAAAATAGTGCCAGATTATTTTGGGTGGTATTTGAGAAAAAAATCCCTAAAACCCAATTTAATTCATTTTAACCTATGATTTCTAAGTGATTTTAGCATTTAAACTACGACATGAAGCCTAAGAACAATTGAGAATCAAGATTAGAAAGGATTAAACCCGGATTCTAGCTTTTCTTAAGCTTTATCTCTCTAGTTCTTCATTTTCTCTCTCTTGTTCTTGATTTTTTTTTTCTCTCTAAAATTACTTCTCCCTTCTAAAAATGTGAAAAAAGTCCTCTCTCACCGACTTAGGTGGTTTTTTACCCTCCCCCGACTTAGGTGGTTTTTTGGGAAAAACATGTGGCCAAATCACGAGAGGAGAGAGAAAAAAAGAAAGTGGGCCGTGTCAAGTCAACCGCCACTGTGACAATGGTGACCACTATTAGAGCATCCACGGGCAGCGGGGTGGCCACAATGGGGGTGGCCACCTCGGTAGCGTTCACCCTACAAAGGGCAGCGGTGAACGCTACCACGGCGGCGGTGGCCGCTACAAGAGTGGCCGCCACCACCGCCGCCGCTGGCGGTGGTGGTAGCGAAAAAGGGCTGCTATGGGTATAAGCAATATAGGGTTAGGTTTTAGGTAGGGTTAATTAGGGTTTTTGGGTAATTAGGGTTAGGTTCAGGGTAGATTTTAGGGCAGATTTAGGGTTTTGGCTTCCAACGCCTATATCTTTCAGTACGGTTATCCGATTTAGGCAATTCTTGACATTATGAAAAGCTCGGAGAGTCAAGAATCCAATAGTATAAACAACACTCACTGAAAATGTTCAGATCTTATAGAAAATTGCAAAACAAATTACTACACGAGAGGGAAAGGAAACAGCTAATCCTAAATGCATGCGAATGATATTTAAGCACCGCCAAAGGTCCGAAATCATAAAAAAAAGCACTTGCCAAATGTGATTCGACCTTCAAAGAATAGAACAAGTAGACTTATGAGGTCACAGCAATAAGTCATCATCGTTCCAAGGGTCACCGAAAAACCCCTGCTCACATGCTGCCCCTCGGGAGATTACCACTTGGCGAGCCAAGTGTGATCTCATGAAAGAGCAAGGGATAGAGGTCATACCTAACTGGTTGTCTTCTGGGATTGACATAAATAGACCTATCAAGAACAAAATTGACTTGGATGTTGATTCGGTATACCTGTGTTTCCTTAAACTATTTTAGGATAGATGGTTGCTTCGGGAAGAACAGTAGGGATTTCTTGAGTCGGTTGTCTATGAATGGTCATGGGATGCATCATCAATGGACCTATCAGAGGGTGGAGGCTGAATCAAGCATGTCTACTGGTGGTTTAAGGATGCACCATCAACGGACCTATCGGAGGTAGAAGCTGAATCGGTTGTCTACTAGTGGTTTGAGGATGCACCATCAACTAACCTATCGAGGATTAGAGGTTGAATCGGTTGTCTACTAGTGGTTTGAGGATGCACCATCAACGGACCTATCAAGGAGGTGGAAGCTGAATCGGGCATGTAGGAGATAAAGGGGAATGCCGAGAATTTTGAGGGCTTCACTGAGAAATGCCAAGAACTCCTAATGTGATCGGATTGGGATTTGCTACAAAGTAACTAAGGAGACCGTTGGATAAGACACATTATGCCTAACACACAGATTCTTGAACCGGTTGTCTCTGGGATTGCCATAGACAGACCTATCAAGAATAAAACTGACTTGGATTTGGTCTACCTGTTAAGAGAGACTTGAGGTTTGCCAAGCGTGGGCTTGGGCTTTTGAGGCTTTGCCAAGCACAAGCTTGGGCTTTTTAGGGTTTTACCAAGAATGAGCTTGGGCTTTTGAGGTTTGCCAAGAACAAATTTGGGCCTTTAAGGGTTTTGCCAAGCATGGGCTTGGGCTTTTGAGGGATTGCCAAGAACGGGCTTAGGCTTTTGACGGATTGCTAAGAATGGGCTTCAGCTTTTGACGGATTGCCAAGCACAGGTTTGGGTTTTTGAGGGTTTTGCCAAGCATGGGCTTAGGCTTTTGATGGATTGCCAAGCATGAGCCTGGGCTTTTGAGGGTTTTGCCAAGCATGGGCTTTTGAGATTTGCCAAGAATGAATTTGGGCCTTTGATGGTTTTGCCAAGCATGGGCTTAGGCTTTTGAGGGTTTTACCAAGCATGGGCTTGGGCTTTTGAGGGATTGCCAAGAACGGGCTTGGGCTTTTAAGGGATTGCCAAGAACGGGCTTGGGCTTTTGATGGATTGCCAAGAACGAGCTTAGGCTTTTGACGGATTGCCAAGCACAGGCTTGGGCTTTTGAGGGTTTTGCCAAGCATGGGATTGGGCTTTTGATGGATTACCAAGCATGAGACTGGGCTTTTGAGGGTTTTGCCAAGCATGGGCTTGGGCTTTTAAGGTTTTGGATTCTTAGATCAGTAGGTTGCATTGAGATGCCCCTGGAGATTTAGGAGGTTACGGTGAAATGCCCTGAAAGGATCACCGTACAGTGTACCTCTCAAGGTAGTGTTGAAGCATTAGTAAGCCATATAAATTGCATTTTTATTGCTTAATTGGTTTCGTAGAATAAAAATATTTTCCCCTTCAATTAAGCAATAAAATGGGAGAAAAAGAAATAAGAGTTGAGATTTCTGGGAGGCCGAAGAAAATGCCAATGTTGAGTATTGAGACTAGCTGATGTGCCCCTGGGAGAAATTTTGCCTTTGAATGTAGGACAGAAGATAATTTTGAGATGCCCTTTGATATAGGCTCTTGTTTTGTTTCTTGTGGAATTTAGCATAGAATAATAGACATGCATATTATATATGAATGTATGGATGCATGAGAAACATGAACTGGTCATCTTCAAGCTGACTAATTAACTTGCTTGGTCGACTTTGCTTAATCCAGGGAAAGATCGACTTGGTTGAAAAGGGAGGATGCATGGAATTGCTTTGCAGTACTGACAAGACAAGAATGCCCCTGGAGGAGGATGTTGCATAAATTTGGTGAGAATGCCCCTGGTGGAGAACTAGGGAAGCCACAATGATTTGACTATAAATTATTTATTAGATCAGGCATGATGGAGACAAAGGGGGTGCATGAAGCAGAGCTCAAGATTCTGGATAACGAACGACTGGGCGCTATCACTACCAATGAATTCTACCAAGGTTGGCTCCATAGGATTAGGATATTGTGGAATCAAGATGCTCGGCTGCAGTCAAGAATTGAGCGGACACGGGGGGAGGATGAATTCGAGTCCTTCGAATCTATTAGACCGACAAACATATCCATGCATTCGGATGCTGATGGCGATGATGCAGATATCTCGATGTGATCAATGGCAGTCAGTAATCTTCATTCAAATTGTCTTAATTTTTCCATAGACCTAGACATTGTGTCAGGCCCATCAGACTTGTTCATATTTTGCTTTTGAGTTCTAATTTTTGCCTTTTATCTTTATCTTTCCTTTCTTTTGAGGAATTGGGTTGACCGCACAGAACCCTACGTTTGACTCATCTGTTGCATTTCGCCTTTTGGGCCCAACAAATTCATTCAAGCACAAATATAAAGAATTTAGTAAAAGTGATATTTTGGTTAAATGAAGTAAGTTTGAGTACATGATGATGATAATCATTTCTATTGACCCCAAACTCTGGTGTTAACTAGCTTATGAAGGTTTTCTAGTTAACGTATTCTCATGACTCACTTTACCATGACTTTTGCCTAGGCCGCCCTTTTCGGGTTTTTGGCCTAGCAGGTCATTTCGCACCCTAACTTTTGCCTGAATGGTTTGTAGAATATCGATCAGCGAGGTACACCCTAAGTTTTGCCCGAGCAGTAGAGGACCACTCGGCGGGTGATTGATTTATATATGCTTTTTATGTGCTGCTTTTCTGGATTTGATTCTTTTGGTAAGATATGATAACGCTTAACCTAATTTGATTGATAGGGTTTACGAACTCATTTCCATTGATAATCATGCCCTTTAGATCGGACATATTTTTTAATACACAAAGCCCTACCTAATCAGGCTGGAATTTCCCCTTTAGGTTGGTGTTGGCAGGCTTTGCTTACTTCGAAATCAGATGAAATAACACCAAGGAAAAACCAAGAAATAACACCAAAACAGCAAGAACAATAACAATAGACAATAAAATGAAATAAAAGATCAAGAAACTCAGTTTTGTTACCTCTAGGCTGTGAATCTAACTCGGGAGACTCGAATCGGACGTTGGGCAAGCTTTTGATGATTTTCCAACGGAAACAGTGACGAAAATAGCGATAAAAATAGTGAAAGATTGTTTTGGGTGGTATTTGAGAAAAAAATCCCTAAAACCCTATTTAATCCATTTTAACCTATGATTTCTAAGTGATTTTAGCGTTTAAGCTACGAGATCAAGCCTAAGAACAAATGAGAATCAAGATTAGAAAGGATTAAACCCGGATTCTAGCTTTTCTTAAGCTTTTTCTCTCTAGTTCTTCATTTTCTCTCTCTCATTCTTGATTTTTTTGTCTCTAAAATTACTTCTCCCTTCTAAAAATTTGAAAAAAGTCCTCTCTCTCTCTAAAATTGGTTTAAATACCCTCACACACAAAAATCCACCGACTTAGGTAGTTTTTCGGGAAAAATACATGGCCAAATCACGAGAGGAGAGAGAAAAAAAGAAAGTGGGTCGTGCCAAGTCGACCGCCACTGTCACGATGATGACCACCATTAGAGCGTCCACGGGCAGCAGGGTGGCCACCCCAATAGCTTTCGCCGCTATAAAGGGTAGCGGTGAACGCTACCACGGTGGTGGTGGCCACTACAAGAGTGGCGGCCACCTTCGCCAGAGGGTAGGCTGCCACCGCTGCCACCGCCAGTGGTGGTTGTAGTGAAAAAGGGTTGCTACGGGTATAGGCAATCTAGGGTTAGAGTTTAGGTAGGGTTAATTAGGGTTTTTAGGTAATTAGGGTTAGGTTCACGGTAGATTTTAGGGTAGATTTAGGGTTTTGGCTTCCAACGCCTATATCTTTCACTATGATTATGCGATTAAGGCGATTCTTGACATTCCAGAAAGCTCGGAGAATTAAGAATCCAACTGTATAAACAAGACTTGCTGAAAATGTTTGAATCTTATAGAAAATTGCAAAATAAATTACTGCACACAAGCATAAGGAAACGGCTATTCCTAAATGCATGCGAATGATATTTAAACACCGCCAAAGGTCCGAAATCATAAAAAAAAGTACTTGCCAAATGTGATTCAACCTTCAAAGAATAGAACAACTAGACCGTACGAGGTCAGAGCATCAAGTCATCATCGTTCCAAGGGTCACCGAAAAGCCCGTGCTCACAGTAGGGAAATTTATCTTCAAGGGATCACCCAGACTTTGATATTCAATCAGGGTGAAGAAAGAAGGAGTTCTAAATAGGTAATAATCACCTAAGTGATCAGTGGGTATGACGAAGTCGAAGGTTTAGAGATTTAAGGGTTTAAAATCAGTATCCTTCAAGTCAGATACTTGAAAGAAATTTTTGCTTGGTACGATTTTGAGGGTGTTGGAGGTGTTTATGGGTGCCATTTTAGAGAGATTTTGAAAGGTAGAGTTCTGGGTTTTAGTTTTTGCAGAGTAATAGTAGAGTAGCTGATCGCGTGAAGAAGAGAGGGGATTTTGAGTGGTTTATATAGAATTTCTTGATGTGAGGGTATATTGGTAATTTGGACTCTGGCTGTTTTGGCTGGATTGATGACATGCAGTCGGATTATTAGGAGAGAGGTGAAATCAGTTTAACTGGAGAATATGAATGGTTTATTTTTGGATTAACTGTTGTATTTACCCTGCGTGTAGCGGCCAATGGACTTTTGAAATTCAAAAAGTAACAGTTACCTTTATGAGCTTTTACTACCATTCATCATTGTTGTTGGTTGACATGGCAATCTTCCAGAATAGATATTCCCAATGCTCTGAGTTTTTATCTCAGGATCCGGGTTGGTTTAGAAACTATCTTCCGGAGATTTCCTAAATTGGATTTGACATTCCAATTGATTCTCTCAGTTTCCCAAATTGATCTTTACTTAATGGTTTAGTAAAGATATCAGCTCTTTGTTCATTGGTTGGGACATATACCAATGCAACATCCCTCTTCATCACATGATCGAGGATGAAGTGATGCCTTATGTTTACATGCTTCATCCTACTATAGAGCACTGGATTCTTTGATACATCAATAGCACTTTTGGAATCACACATTATATTCACACATTCGGATTGCACTCCATAATCTTCAAGCTGTTGTTTGATCCATAGGAGTTGAGCAACACAACTTCCAGCTGCCATATACTCTACTTCTGTAGGGGATAAGGCAACTGAAGTTTGCTTCTTGCTATACCATGAGACTAAGCAGTCTCTAAGGAAATGGCATCCTCCGGACATACTTTTTCTCTCAAGAGTATCTCTACCATAGTATGCATCTGTGAACCCTTAGAGTGTGAAGTTTCCATTACTTTGATACCATAACCCAACTTCAGTGGTTCCTAGGAGATATCTGAGGATCCTTTTGACTGCCTTGAGATAAGAATCCTTAGGATTGGCTTGATACCTTGCACAGTAGTATACTTTAGAGTGTATGTCAGGTCTACTAGCTATCAAGTATAGCAGTGAGGCAATCATTCATCTATAGAGCTTCTGATCAACATCTTCTCCTTCACAGTCCCTAGATAAGATTGTGTCTGAACCCATTGGAGTGGACATTGGTTTGTTGTTGTCCATTTCAAATTTCTTCAAGATCTCCTTTGTGTATTTTGATTGATTAATGAAGATCCTATCTAGACTTTGCTTGATTTGTAGACCAAGGAAGAAGTTGAGCTCTCCCATCATGGATATCTCAAATTCCTTCTGCGTTTGAGAGCTGAATTATTTGCACATCTTTTCATCAGTGGCTCCAAAGATGATATGATTGACATAGATCTAAACTAGAATAATATCGTTTTTCTTTTTCTTGATGAAGAGTGTGGTATCTACCCTGCCTCTAGTATATCCCTTAGATATAAGGAACGAGGTTAATCTTTTATACCAGGCTCTTGGTGCTTGCTTTAATTCATAGAGAGCTTTCTTCACTCTGTAGACATGATCCGAACGTTTTAGATCTTCAAATTCGGGTCGTTTCTTGACATGTACTTCTTCTTGAATGACACAATTCAGAAATGCACTTTTGACATCCATTTGGTATAATATGAACCCCAAGAATGATGCAAAAGCATATAGGATCCGAATTGCTTCTAGTCTTGCTATAGGGGCAAAAGTTTCTTCAAAATCAATTCCTTCTTGCTGGTTGTAGCCTTGGGCGACTAGTCTTGCCTTATTTCTCACCACTACCCTAAATTCATCAAGTTTTTCCCAAAATACCCATTTAGTGCCTATAATTGATTTTGCTTTAAGAGAGGGCACAAGATCCCATACATCATTCCTGGTGAATTGATCTAGCTCTTCCTACATCGCCATCATCCAGCTTTCATCCCCTTCAGCTTCTTGAAATTTCTTTTGCTCTATGAGAGAGGCAAAGGCAGCATGACTCATCATCCGGTTGAGCTGACCTCTAGTTCTAATTGGATTCTGAACATCATCCAGAATATTTTTAATGGAATGATGTCTGTGGGTCTTGATCTCCCTTTGCAAGCTTTCATGGTGTACTTGGACTTGCTCCACTTCAGTGTCAACTGCTCCTTCATTAAAGTCAATCTCCTGTGGATTGACTTGTTATATCTCTAGATCAAAGGATATTCCTTCATCTTCCTCTTTGTACTTCTTGATTTGAAATGAATCAGGAATTCCTGCTTCCTCCTTTTCTCAAGATTTTTTAGCTTCCGAAACTTGATCTTCCGGAGAGTAGCTTTTCTTTCCTACAGTGTTAGTCTCATCAAAATCTACATGTATAGATTCTACTGCAATTAGGGTTCGTTTATTGAAGATTCTGCAAGCCTTACTATGGGTTGAGTAGCCAAGGAAAACTGCTTCATCAGATTTAGGATCAAATTTTCCTAATTGCTCTCTATCATTAAGGATGTAGCATTTACACCCGAATGGTTTGAAGTATCCAATTTTGGGTTTTCTTCCCTTCCAGATTTTATATGGTGTCTTTTCTATGGTCTTTCTAATGAGAGCTCTATTTAAGATGTAGCATGCTATGTTTACGGCCTCACCCTAGAAATATTTTGGCAAATAATTTTCACTAAGCATTGTTCTAGCCATTTCTACTATGGTCATGTTCTTCTCTCAACCACTCCATTCTATTAAGGATTGTGGGGGCAGAGAAGTTGTGTTCAATGCCCTTAGAGTCACAAAAGTCAGCAAAGTGCTTTTTTTTAGTTCTCCACCATTATCACTCCAGATGCGTGCAATGTGTATGCCCTGTTCTACTTCTATCCGGATGAATGTTTTGGAGAATTGGTCAAAAGCTTCATCCTTGCTTATTAGTAGGAGAACCCAGGTATATCAAGAATAGTCATCTACAATGACCATGGTGTATTCTCTTCTACCTAAACTCAGTGGCTTAATTGGACATCAATATGCAAGAGCTCAAGTACTCTTTTGGATGGAATGTACGAGATAGAATGGAAACTTTTCTTATGCTATTTTCATAGTTGGCATGTAGAGCATAGATGATCCTTATCAAAAGCAGCCTTGGGCAAACCACAACTAATTCCTTTTTGGGTAATTTGGATAAGAGGTTCATGCTTATATGTCCCAACCTCCGATGCCATAGCCATGATTCTTCTTCTTTAGACACCAAGCATATATTCTTCTTATCATTTTTAATGTTTATAGAATAGACATTATTTACTCTAGGTGCATAAAGAATAAGTTAATTAGACTTACTATCATAGATTGAGCAGCCTCTGGAGTCGAATGTGACTTTTCTTCCTTTGTCACATAATTGGGCCACACTTAGCAAGTTGAACTTCAATCCATCAACCAGTGAGACATCTTCAATCTTAAATCCAGATCCAATGGATCCATGACTAATGATCTGTCCCTTTTGATTGTCTCTAAAGCTTACTTTGCCTCCTTTCTTCTGGGTTAATATGATGAAGGCCTTCTCATCACCTGTCATGTGCCTTGAGCATCCACTATCAATATACCAAGTGTGTTGACCTACTATGGATGTAAGACATACATGAAAAATAGATCAAGTGGGTTTGGGTACCCAATCAGATTTGGGTCCTCTCAGGTTAATAACCATCTAAGGCCAAGAATAAACATCACAATAACCATTTTTTAATCTACATGATTTAGTGATATGATTATTTTTTTGACAAAACCTGCACCCTGAAAGGGGTATGTTTTACTTTTGCTTCTTGCTGATCTTTTCCTGATCCTTCGTTCCATAGTTGCCTTTGTACCCAGCTTCTCGTACACTAGTAGATGGTCCGGTACAAGTTCAGAAGTTGGTTGGTGGTACAACTTCAGCTCTATAATTTCTTCTTTGCTTGATAGGTTGTTGGTTGTAAGCTACCTTAGCCTTTCCTTTATGGGCAGCAGTATATCTTTAAGCTTGTGGCTGCCTGCTAACTCCATTTCTCTTTTGATTTAGGTTCCTTTACACCTAGTTCTGAGGAGGAGGAGGAGGATTATCTCTTCTTGGATCCTTCATTTCAGATTTCTTCCTGGATGCTTCCTTTAATAGATTGACTTCTATATCCAGTCCCATTACATTTACATTCAGAATCTGGACTTCATTCCTCAGGAAGTTTTCTTCTACTACATGACTATGCTTGGTTACTCTAACAAGATTGATGTCTTGTGTCATTACCTCAGCATCTTCAGCCAATTCTAGTAATTCTCTTTTCAGAGAGTTGATGGCTTTTGCATGCTTCTTTACTCCCTTGATAACAATAGAGACAGCTTTTGCAAGATCAAATTTAGAGGCATAATTAAGGTAATAGTTTACCTCAGTGTTTGTTGTATCTGATTCTGATTCTTTGATTTGCACTGTTTCTTGCTTGGAGGTGTTCCTTTTAGATTGCTCTGCTTTCGGTTCATTCAGAGCCATGAATGTGCAGTTAGTAGTTTCCTCTTATTCTGTTGAAGATGAGCTGCTTCTTTCTTCACTGTTGCTCCAAGTAGCAACCATTGCATTCTTTTTGAACTTCTTGATTCTTTTGAGCTTGGGGCACTTTGTTCTGAAGTGGCCTTTTCACCACATTCGAAACAGGTAGGATCTTTCTCCGGATCTTTCTTTTCTTCTAGATTCCTTCTAGGCTTACCTCTTTCGGAGGTGCCTTGTCTTGGTCTCCGAGATTCATACCTCTTTGATTTCCTTCTATCTTCTTTTATGTGAATCAATTTAGCCTACTAGTTAGTATAGCAAGTTGATCTTTGGTGCTCATTGATTCATTGATTTGCTCTTACCCCCCAGATGAGGGCGATCAAGTGGATTCTGCCTTAAGAGCAATGGCCTTCTTTTTCTCCCCAGGTTTCTTTTCTTGTTGGTTATACCACTCTAAGGATAATTTTTAGGTTAGAAGATTACCAATGAGTTCATCATAACTGTAAAAATTTAAGTCATGAGCTTCCTCAATGGCAGTCTTTTTATTGTCCCATTCCTTGGTGAGACTCCGGAGCACTTTCTTGACCATTTCTACTTCTGGAATCTCCTTCCCCAGCCTTTTCATTTTATTCACTAGATTTGTGTATCTAGTGTTCATGCTGCTGATTGATTCTTTAGGCTCCATCTTAAAGGATTCAAACTTTTATTGGAGTAGATCAAGCTTGGCATCTCTTACTTTGGTAGTTCCTTCATATGTTACTTCCAGCTTCTCCCATATCTCTTTTGTAGTCTGACATTTGGATATCCTATTTAATTCAACTGCACTAAAAGCACAATGAAGCATGTTAATAGCATTTGAGTTTTCACGCAATTTTTTGAAGTCATTATCATCCTACATGCTTGATGGTTTTCGGGTAGTCGTACCCTCTACTTCATAAGTAGATTCATATGGGCCATCTTTAATAACTAACCATTCTTGCATACTTTGTGACTGGATGAAGTTCTTCATCCGATTTTTCCAGAACGTACAGTGTTCACCAATGAAGAGTGGAGGACGGGTAACCGACATACCCTTGGGAAGGAGTTGTGAGTTTTAAAAACTTATTTTGATATGTGAATCAAAATCTATGGACCTTTAGCTCGAGATTTTTAGATCTCTAGTTTGAGCACTTGCTTTGATACCACTTGTTGGTCCCTGTGAGAGTATTTATAAGGGCAGAGGGGGTGAATGGCCCTTTTCATGGAATTTACAGACTTAGAAAAGTCTTAGTGTAGCATGTTTGATTATCATCCAGGAGATGGATCCGGATGATGCAATTAAGTACGATAAAGTAAAAGACAAAGAAAATCAAACACAAGTATTTTAGACTGGTTCGGCCCCGCCTACATCCAGTCCCTAGATTTTCCTTCCTCCAAGCTTATCCACTAGTGGATTCCCTTCCAACTGGCAGGAATCAAGCCTCACAGATTTGTCTCTAGATGGTAACCCCTTCCAAAAGTAGGATATACCACTAGAAGCACCAACTCCTAGCTGAGTCCTTTTATCTTTAGAAGGATATACCACTTAGCCTTCTACCTTGAATCTAAGCTGAGTCCTACAGGGAGATCACACTCAAAACACCTACTTCAAGCTATATACCTATCTCCCAACTTACCTAAGTTGGAGATTTTTACACTTTGGTTTTTAACAAAGGGTTGGTTTTTGGAGTTCCTCAAGTTTATAGTTTCACTTGAGAGTCCTTACAAACAGATTTTGAATTGAGGGTTCTTAGAGGGATTGTATCAACTGATTGAATGAATATTGCTTTGTTACTTGCTTTTGTGAATCAACCAGTTGACCTTCTCATTTGGTGAAGAGCTCTTTTTATAGGCTTTGATCATAAATATAGCCATTTATGGTTGGTGAGCTTTCATTTAATCTTCACCCTTGATCAGGTCGATGTGGAGCTTCTGGATCCGTTGATCAATCCATTAGACTACATTTTGATCCGTTTGAAATCTTGGGATTGAGGCTGGAAAGTTGTCAGTGATCATTTTGGTTGTCATTTTGTGATGCACTAACTTTCATACCATTTGCTTTATGATGTATGCTCCACACGTGCTTTTATTGGTCTAGGAGAAAAAGGTAGTTAGCTTTTCTCTATCCAGTGTCAGACCCATTTGACTTTTCTCTAAAATGTGTAAGCTGTCATTTTGTTCTTCGGAACTCAGACTCTCTCCCTCATCTAGAGTTATTTCATCCCAATTTGGCACTATATCCTTAGCTACATTAGGAGAGACTATGGCCAAGTTGTGCTCTTCACAATCAGAATTAAGATGAAAGAGATCAGGGGCTACCTCTGTGGTTTGTAGTGTCTGATTCTGATGGTCTATAGCATCCTGCTTTTCTTCTTCCACCCTAGCCTCTAGATGGTTGGAACTGTCCTCAACCTATAGAACTTTCTTTTTCTCCCTTAGGCATGTTGGCATTTTCCTTAACATCCTTCTCCAGTGCCTTTTCAGGACTTTCAAGGGTAATGATTACAGTACCCGGATCCAAGCAGATTTTCCAGAAGAGCTCATGTTCTATCAATAAAGATGAATTTGTCAACTTCTAGAATTTTTGATAGCTCATCCATATCTTTCGGGGCTGCAAGAATTGGGGGAACTTGAGAAGATTCTCCGGGTCCTTTAGATGTTCTCCCCTGATTGATTTGGTTGTTATCTCCTATCACTACTTGGATGATGTCGTATTGTTCATCAACTTTCCCCACAATTTCTATTGCACCAGGAACATTTTGCCCTTTGCTAGATTTGGCTTTTTCCAAAGTAGCTTTCTCCCTGTACTGCTTGGCTTCCTCATTCAAGACTATTCCAGCGAGCCTCCTGCCTTTACTGGCTTTCTTTTCCTGGGTAACGATGGCTTCATCAAAATTTAGCCCTTTTCTCTTGAGCTTCTTCTGAGGAGGAGCCTCATCTTCTATCTCCTCCTTGTCTTCCTTCTCTTCCATTTCAGCCATTGTTCTTTTGACTTTCCTCCTTCCGGCCTCAATTACTTTTGTAGTAATTTAAGGTAAACCTGTAGCAAGTGCATGCTGACCCTTCTTTCCTGCAGCCTTAATTAGTCTGTCTCTAGGCCTAGGCTTTTCTAAGCTTAGAATTTGAGTGAGAGGCAGAGAGTCCTCATTAATCTCCTCTAGAACCATTAGCTTTTTAGCCTTGGCTTTGGTGGTTCTGGGCTTCTTAGGGATAGGCGCCTCCTCTTCCGGATCAACTGTCTTTCGAGACTTAATTTTTTGCTCATCCCTTTTCAGTTTAACCTTTTCTTCATTCCATTCCTCATCATAGCGGAGATTGAAGAAATTCTTCTCAAGAATTGGCTTTCCATAAATCCCTTCAAATCCGATCAGATCTACTTCTGCTGCTTGCAGAATTCTTATGATTAAGGCACCATGAGAGTTTGCATATGTCTTAAGATAGTGAATGATAAAGACTGGCTAGTTTACTTCTATACTTCCAACCCAGTGCTACAGGATGCAGTGCTGGGGGGAAGAAACTCTAGTCAATGATCCTTTCCTTATCAGGATGAGCTTAGCTAAGGCATGCTGCAAGAATCTGGGTGTTCTAGGGAATTAGGTTGAGGATTTATTGTCGAAGTAGTTCTTGTAGAGCCATAATTTGGAATTGTACACAACTCCAGTCTCATCCCTATCTTTTCTCACCATTATACCAAAGTTCTTCATGTTCAGATTCTTCTTAAAGAATTCTGGAGTGAGAGTTATGACCTTCCCCTGTACTTTAGTGCGTAAGGCATTAAAATGGTTGTGAGCACCGAGATTTGAAAAGAACTCTTTTACAAGCTTTGGGTAGGTAGGCCAATTTATCTTCAGGAGATCACCCAGATTTTGATCTTCAATCAGGGTAAAGAAAGGAGGAGTTATGAACAGGTAATCATCACTTAAGTGATCAGTGGGTATGATGAAGTCGGAGGTTTTGAGATTTAAGGGTTTAAAATCAGTATCCTTCAAGTTAGATACTTGAAAGAAATGTCTGCTTAGTAGGATTTCGAGGGTGTAGGAGGTGTTTGTGACTGCCATTCTAGAGAGATTTTGAAGGTAGAGTTCTAGGTTTGAATTTTTGCAGAGTAACAGTAGAGTAGTTGCTCGTGTGAAGAAGAGAGTGGATTTTGAGGGGTTTATCTAGAATTTCTTAAAGTGAGGGTATATTGGTAATCTAGACTCCAACTATTTTGACTAGATTGATGACATGGCAATCAGATTACTAGGAGAGAGGTGAAATTAGTTTAACTGGAGAATAGGAATGGTTTATTTTTGAATTAACTACTGTATTTACCGTGTGTGTAGCGGCCAGTGGACTGTTGAAATTCAAAAAGTGACAGTTACCTTTATCAGCTTTTACTACCATACGTCATTATTGTCGGCTGACGTGGCAATCTTCCAAAATAGATCTTTCCAATGCTCTGAGTTTTTATCTCAGGATCCGGCTTGGTTTAGAAACTATCTTCCGGAGATTTCCTAAATTGGATTTGACATTCTAATTGATTCTCTCAGTTTCCCAAATTGATCTTTACTTAATGGTTTAGTAAAGATATCAGCTCTTTATTCATTGGTTGTGACATATACCAATGCAACATCCCTCTTCATCACATGATCCCCGAATGAAGTGATGCCTTATGTTGACATGCTTCATCCTGCTAAGGAGCAATGGATTCTTTGATACATTAATAGCACTTTTGTTGTCACACATTATATTCACACATCCGGATTGGACTCCATAATCTTCAAGTTATTGTTTGATCCATAGGAGTTGAGGAACACAACTTCCAGCTGCCATATACTCCGCTTCTGTAGTGGATAAGGCAACTGAAGTTTACTTCTTACTATACCATGAGACTAAGTAGTCTCCAAGGAAATGGCATCCTCCGGATGTACTTTTTCTCTCAAGAGTATCTCTACCATAGTCTGTATCTGTGAACCCTTGGAGTGTGAAGTTTCCATTACTTGGATACCATAACTGAACTTTAGTGGTTCCTAGGAGATATCTAAGCATCCTTTTGACTGCCTTGAGATGAGAATCCTTGGAATTGGCTTGATACCTTGCACAGTATCATACTGCATAGTGTGTGTCAGGTCTGCTAGCTGTCAAGTATAGTAATGAGCCAATCATTACTCTACAGAGCTTCTGATCAACATCTTCTCCTTCACAATCCCTGGATAAGATTGTGTCTGAACCCATTGGAGTGGACATTGGTTTGCGGTTGTCCATTTCAAATTTCTTCAGGATCTCCTTCGTGTATTTTGATTGATTAATGAAGATCCTATCTGGACTTTGCTTGATTTGTAGACCAAGGAAGAAGTTGAGCTCTCCTATCATGGACATCTCAAATTCCTTCTGCATTTGAGAGCTGAATTCTTTGCACATCTCAAGAACCTATGCTAATTCATAATCCTTAAGGGTGTCCCTTACATCCTTGATCCATTCATGGTAGTTAATTACTATTAAAATTTGGATGTATTTAAGACACATTTTTAAAATGGAGTTCATATTCAATCTAAGATATAAGAAAAGAAAAGAGTTTAGATATTAGTTCAAGTACATGTATTTAATATAAGGTCTTTTAATTAAATACATTTGTCCTACTATTTTCTTAGAAATTTACAATAGCTCATCCAGGTTTAACCAAGATTATATGCAAAATAATTAGCACTTTATTTGTTAAATTTATATTGTATTTCCTTTAAGCTTTTATTCAATAAATTTAATTTTTACTTTATTATAGAAATATATATAAGCACCATCTTATATACTTGAAATAAATTAGTCCATATTAATCCCCCGGTCGGTCCATTCAAGCTGCACCGATATAGGTTCCTAGGTAGGAGAGGTGCCCTATGAGGAGTAAACACCAAGTCCAATCCTTAGCCAGAACAAATACGGGCAGAAACTCAAAGACCAATGGATTCTCTTGAATTAACAAATTTCGTTCTTCCAATTCATGTAAATTGGAAGCATCTATAACCCATATAATTTAAATAAATTATTGAAACTTGTATAATTTGAGTAAGTTGGGCAGGCTTATTCAAAATTATTCATAACCGTTTTCTAACCTTGAAATGAAAGGCACAAGTTCATATATATTGTTCCAAAAAATTAAATAAATAAATCATTTCATATAGAAAATAATATTCAATTTAATTCTAACTTAATTATGCACTAAATAGGTAGTCTCTGATACCACTATTAGGAACTGACGGTCAAATTGAACATGCATAACATGTATGACAGAAATTCAAAATTTTCTACCCGTTCCTAGGAACACCTAATAGATGCATATAAATTAAATAAAGCATCAACTAAATAATTCTCTACCTAGGTTAGCATGCAAAAGGGCTAGGCATACCATAATTCTAAATTATATCCTAGCACATATGTTTTATACTAAGCATGTTATAACTCTAAGCTATAACCTACGCATAAAATAAACTAAAAAGGCTTAGGTATAACTCTTTCTTTATACCTAAGCATAATTATTAAGTCTAAAAAGGCTTAAAGAAAAAGACCTAATAATTAAAAGAGAAAGAAAGAAACCTTACCAGTTGAAGCGTGCTTTAGCAAAACCTTCTTGTACAAACCTCCAAACATAGGATAGCCTCTATGAGTATCCACACGAATACCACCAACCAAAACATCCCGAGAGGAAGAACTAAGGAGCCTCGAGTAGTTGCTAGACCACTCGAGAAGCCCCACCCAAAAATATAGACTAGGGATGGTCGAATAAATTCAAGCTCCTCAAAAAGAACTTGCTCAATTACCTAAGAGATTAATCTTTGCGAATCTCAACTTAGGATTTAGCTTTTGAGCTGATGGTGCAATTTGAAAAGAGGAGAGGGGAAGCCTATATATAGGCTTGGGGAGCAAAATATTGCTCCCCAAAAAGCAATGTGGGATGGGAGAAAAACCCCCATCCCATGCGAGTCACACACACGGATCCAAGGGATCCGCGTGTTGACCCTCGCACATAGCGTACTGTGCATGCTATGTGGGCTTTGCCTTGCCCGCGAGCTGGGCCTCGCGGCTCGCCTTTCTGGGCTGCCCATATGGGGTCTTTTTTCATGGTCGGCCCGCACCTTTTGGTGCACTCCTACACACCCGAGCCTGTACAAAATGCTTTTGCACTCTCAGTCCAATTTAACTCGCCTTGGCAAAATTCCCCTTTTAATCCTTTTCAAATAAATATTTATTTTTCAAGCCTAATAAATTAGTTACCGGTCAAAGATAAATTCCTTGGCTTATAAAATTGATATAATCAATTTAGCCAATTTATTTATGACCCTAATTAATTAGTTACCTGTCAAAATAAATCCTTGGTCCAATCAAATAATAATCTAATTATCATCATGGTATATTTTCATAATAGAATAAAACTATTAGTTCTTTACTCAGTCCAATGAAGGTCCAATGTGTGTGACCTTATAGGATCTCGAAGTATTGAGCTGTTAAGCCTTAACCAACCCTTGTTCAAATGGAACCATTAGCTCAATGTTCTAGACCGTAAATAGAACTCGATTACCTTAAACGACTGTAGTACGCCTCTAGGAAGGGTCTACCATCCCCCATTACTCCGAATGTCATTTATTCTTATGACTTAATCCCGGTTGATGCAATAGTTGTCCAATGCGATGAACTCCTTCCATTCTTTAATATAAGTGCCATCTGGTTTATAGGGTTTAGTTAAAGTGTTAACCCACTAATAGCGAGGTTACTCCAACCTATCCCATTTATTAACTTGTTACCGAAGTATATTGCCTTTTACTATAGTGTTTTTGACTAGAAACCATTTCTATCAAACACATACTCTAATCAGAGGTTTATAGCAATCATCACTTCAACAAGTGGCTAGGTAAAACTACTTAATATATCTAAAGCAATGGATTCTTTCCGACTACTCAGCTTAGCAACGTGTTGTCATCACTATACCCATAATCACCTGTGACACCCAAAATTAATGAGTGTATAGAAATGACCCAAAGTATAGCAATGGTACCACACAAGGTAACTAGTATCTCAAGTATGAGGATATTCGCAAAGCTTACTGCATGAAGATAAATACTAACACATTGATATATATACCAAGTGTTTATCTTGCTGCGGTCTCCAATATATCTCCTAGATATAGCCATGTGTCAAACTTAAGGCACCACCTTCAGTCCTTAGGAGATTGACTACTTGGACCCTTTCCAAGAAAGTTGACCACATGCTAGTCTTTTCGCTTCATCAATATCCTTTCTTGATGAAACTATGACTAGGGATAGTTTAGACATAATCATAATTGCACATGAAGCAGGTTCCACCAAATATAGTCCAGCTAGAATTTCTCTGACTTCATGCTATGGAACGTCGAGGACTTTTGTATACATACATCAATGAATATATTTTAACTAGCCATAATATATATATATAAGCACAGATATAAACAAAGATTAAATGCCTTTATTGATCAAATAAAATATTCGTACTATTACATAATTAAGATATATCGCCCTAACTGCCTTATTAGATATTGCCTTAAGGGCATAATATCTAAACCGGTGCATAGGCGGTAGTGTCCCACTATATCACCCCATCATAGAGGATGGATCTGAGATGGGCAAAAATTCCAAAATATCAGCAGATTATAGATATCGGCTGGAAGAGGATAAGTAAAGTCCTAGAAAATTTGGTCCAAGTAAATACAAAACCAACCTTTTGGCGGAGCAAAGATGCGTTGTGAGTGAGATGGCATCATAATGTCACAACTTTGCATCCATTTGAACACTACCCTCTCAAATTCCAAATCCACCAAATCAACAATAGAGACCATTTCCAGAATACGCGGCGTTAGTTTACGCGCCTTCTTTTCAGTCGGCTCAAGGTTATCCACTTATGCCTTGCCTTTTGTATTAGGTTTCCTCATGGCCAACCTTTTTATATGATATCCTTTGGGAATTGGGGATACGATCGGTTCCCCAGATTGCTGGTTGACCTCCACGCCAGGATCTTTTTCACCCCTCCAAATGGGGTCAAATGAGTGAATTTGGGAACTCAAGGCATTCTGGCTTGACTCAACCCTTTCCTCATTTAAGTTAATCCTTATAGAATCCATCCTTTCGGCTGTCTTTTTAATCCTAAGGTTAGAACGAAAGTTAGACTGGTCCAAGGTAATAAAAGTGCGTGAAACTATATCAGGAAGTTCTCTACATAAATCAGTGAAAAGGCTATCACTTGAGCTAGAAGAAAGCGAAGACATGATCACCTAGAAAATAAAACTGCCTAAACAAGTTAGATTCATAAAAATCTATCCTAAAGGATCTGAACACTTTTTTAGCCATAAGAAAGAACACTAAATCCAATAAGTATGGTGTTCATCAAGCTCATATAGTTCATCACCAAAATTCATGCAAAAATAGTCATAAAATGAAGAACATCAACAAATCCCCCGAAAACATCCAGATTCTGGCAAACAAAAAGCCCAATTTCTGGCGAACAAATCATAATTATGAGTACCACAACAAAAACTATTCCTAAGAAATTCAAAGTATAAACCCTAGAACAAGTTAGAAACAAAATCAGCTATCCTAAGGGGATCTATGGTCAAAATCCAGCAGGGAGAAGTCCTATGAGCGAACATGCTCACCTTATTCATCAGTCTCATGAGCTATCCTATGCAAAAGCTTGCCTATGTTCGAACTAAACCCAGATTCAGATGAAGAATCTAGAAATTAGCAAAACAACTAGAAATTACCAATACATCCCAAAAGAAGGAAATAAAAAGCACACTCACAGAGCTAAATTACGACAATATAGCAAAACTTATTTGAATAAAGCCATGGACATATTAGCATAAAAAATTGCATAAAAACACCAGCATGATACAAGCACTGATAAAATAATGCATAAAGTTTGTAAAAAAGGATGAGCATCACTCTCTTGTTATACTGGAGAAATAGGGATTCAGATATCGCTGGAAAGATAGCCTTGAAGAAATTGAAAACACCAGAATAGCAAAAAAAAATCCAAAGAAGTGAAAAGTGGTAAAGTAAGTTTACCCCACACTTAAATAAGGGGGAACCAAAGATGAAGAGTCACTTATCATTATTACTTGCCATGTGGCAAGCATTCATAGATGGGTTTTGAAATTCGAAACTTCAACTGCCACTCACTATACGAAGAGGCACAAACTTTTCAAGAAAGATTCACAAAATGCATGGATCATAATTAACTATGTCACTTGAACTTATCTGCTCAAATAGAGCCAAATTACAACTGCTAGAAGCCCTAAAGAACTTCTCACACTTTTAGGTGGGGGGGGGGGGGTTCTAATAACTTTGTAAAATAAATCTTACCCGTCTCGGTCGTAGAGACCGGGTCAACTTAGGTCGACTGGCCCATATATTCAAGAAATAACATACCTCTCAGTACTTTGGGTCCGGCTCAGGTAGTATTCCAACTGGTCTTCATTAAGACATGATCTGGAGCCGGTCAATGGCCGACTAGTGATAGAGTTTGCCTCAAGTTAATATGGATAGAATCTACTCGAAAGTTCCATATTAAATATATACATTCTTCTTCTACCTAAGTAGGAAGATTATTCCTTTCCTTGATAAATGAATAGGAAAGATCCTCATATAGATGAAATAAAGCCCAAATAGGATCCTTGATCGGAAAGGATTCCCACGGCAATATAAGAAATAATCCTATACTACATAAGGAAAATTCTCATATTCATTCCTAATCAAACAAGGATTCCTAATCACTAATTAGGTCAATCCAAACACTATATAAATACCCTTAGGTCAGAATCAAGGGAACACACATTCTAAAAAACCTCAAAAAGCTCTCACTAAATTCTATTAGAACCCCTATACTGACTTAAGCATCGAAGGGTTCCCCACGGGGCAACCACTAATTGCACCCAAGTTCGTGTCTGTTTTGTAGGTTCATCGCTCGTAAGTTGAAGCTGCAGGACCCAAAGATCTATTCTAAAATATCGGTATCTTGATGTTATATCTTCATATAGTAGATATATAATAGTTCAATGAGCATTGTAAATACAACGAGACTGATATTAGCCTTATATATATATATATATATATATATATATATTGCAAATAAAAAGAGACTTATAACAAATATATAATAGATATATAACAATTCAATGCGCATTGCAAATACAAAAAGACTTATGTTAGACTTATATTAGACTTGTAATATATATATATATATATATATAATGAGCGTTGCAAATACAAAGAAACTTATATTAGACATATAACAAATTTATAATAGATTTATAACAAATGTATATTAGATATGTAATAGTTCAATAAACATTACAAATGGAAAGTAACTTATATTACAAAAAAACTTATATTAGACTTATAATGAATATATATTAGATATATATAGTAGATATATAAAAGTTCAATGAACATTGTAAGTACAAAGAGACACTTATATTAAACTTGTAACAAATTTGTAATAGGTCAAATTTTTTTTGGAAAAAATATATCTCAATGGATGACGTTTCAAAAATAAAAATGAGACGAACAAAAAACTCTACAATGACATATCGAAAAAATGAACGGTTAAAGAGATAAATTTAAAATAAGCCAAAATAATTTTAAAAAAACTTTGCTAATCCCACGAGTATATAAAGGTAAAAGAAAAGGTAATTAAGTTTGTGTCATTTTGTTGGAAGGTATTTTGATAAATTAATAAAAGTTTATATGTAATTATTTTGACCAAACTATTCCATCGTGGTCCATACCAATAAAAAAAATACCAAATTAATCCATTATCTGTTGGATAAATTTAAAAAATATGCCATGTGTTTTTATTTAATTCGGGTTCAAAGTTTTATCTTTTCAAAATGAGGTCTTGTGTTTTTAAAAGTTAGTAGACAAATGATAAAAAAGATCCTTAACTTGAAATTATGTTACGACAAAAGTTAATCTTGTCCATTTTAAACTAAAATTTTACAAGTGGTTAATAGAAGTAGAATACACATATATTTTAAATTTTTTTGAGAAGTGCAAATATATTTTCTAACTAAAAGACGAGGATAGTTTTAAAAATTATAACAAAATAAAAAAATGTCTTAACCTTACATATCTTGATATATAATTCTTAAATAAGATGGTTAAATTATAAGAATTTGAACTAACTAAAATATAATGTGTAACATTAACCCAGAAGGAATTTTCCAAAATATACCTACTTTTTCATTTATTTGCTATTTTTGAAACTGCAGACCCTATTTTGAAAAGAAAAATATTTGAGACCCTTTTAAAAAATGAGTAAAACCATATGACATGTTTTTAAAGTTTACCCATATATTTTCTATAATCAATTTAATTATAAGGAAGACTTGAACCCCAGAAACTTTTTTGAACTCTCCCTCTAATCCATTTACAGCTGAGTGGATAAATAATCAATTATATTATCCAATAATTCGAGTACGAAGACATAACAAAAACACCAATAACATAAAAACTGAGTCGCTTCATAAGAGAGTAACAAAAATTTAGAAACATATAAATCGGTTTGGTAATTAAAAGAGATTTTGGAGATTGATTGAATGGGACAAAAGCTTATTGGTATAACTTTAACAATACCGCAAGACCGGCTTTCTAATGAAATGAGTTTGGACAAGTACTAAAATTAGAGCATATGTCATGCTATTCAACTTTCTAACAGTCCGTGTGATGGTTCAGCCCAGAGTCCATTCTCGAGCTTCCAACTCTTCAAGGCTTTAACCTTTTCAGTGGAAACCTGCCGTTTGATTTGTTTCTTTAAAGCCGTAAACCTTGATCATTCATTTATCAGTAAACAATTGGGTTGAAATTTAGATTTGACTTCCAATTATTGGACAGGTTTTGAGCACCCTCTCCTTGATATGTCCTGAATCTTACTTCAATTAAGCTATAAGGATTCTTTCAGATTCAACCTCTTTCTTATAACTCGTAAATCTGACTTGTTTCCCGCCTATTTCATTTAATTATTTGAACGATTTGCTGCTGATTTTATGATAATTTTGTGCTTATTTAGGTTATGAGTGATATTTTGGCTGATTTGGCAAGTATGAAGCATTTTGACACGTTTTGGAGCAAAATTGAAATTAAGAGCTCATCTTTCCTAGTTGATGACGAAGACTTTCATATTTATATTACATTTTATTCCTATTTTATGTTTACCTTTTTAGTTATTTAGGAAAACTCTACTTTTTTATTTAGTCTTTCATTTTAATGAGAATATCTTTAGCCTTGTTTAGATTAGATTTTATTTTAGCATAAATAGGGAGTAGTATTGCATTAACAAGATCATCTTTTGTTTGGTCCTTGTGACAACGTCTCCTTCTTCTCCTTCTTTAATGAATTACTTTTATTTTTCTTTAAATTTATGAGTAGCTAAGTTTTTATCGTTCGGTTGAGAAATAATCAAATCTAATTGAATGTTGTGAGGCTTGTTCTTAATCTTTCTTTCGAATTTCAGTTTTCGATTAAACCGGTAAAATCTTTCTCATTATACTTTTTATTTCTTCAATTTGGCCAATTGTTGTTTTTGAAATTATAATGAATTGTTATTTTCATTGAATTTATGCTCATCATAGTTTAATGGAAAATTGTAACAAACGAATTCTTTTACAAGTTTTCATGGTTTATTCGATTTAAATCAATCTTTATGCTTGATCGTCATAATATTGGTTTAAAGTTGGTTCTTTAAAACTTAATGCTTTTTTATGATTAAATCTTGACAGCTTCTGCAAGTGCGTTTGATAATCGAGGCTTTTTGGTTTAGCTCATCTAAAATCAATCCCATATTTAGAAAAAGAATTTAACTCATGCTCATCATGGTTATTACCAACTAATTGATATTTCAAAAATCTATCTTTTGTGCCTATGATCAATTTCAACCTAGCTGAGAGCTTCCTTGATCGAGAGAATTTCATTTTTATAGTTGATTTCTTTTGCTTTTTAATATAGTTCTTATCAACAGTCAAACTGTTCAAAACCCCCCATTTTATTTATTTGTTTTATTTTTATTGGTCATTAATTTGAATAGAACTGATTTTATTAGTCTCTGTGGATTCGGCCCTACTTACTCAAACTACAAATCCAATCATTAGAGTAATAGGAATTATTTTTGGCGATTTCAATACTCGTCACTTTCTATCATCATTTATTTGGTCTCCAACAATATGCTCACTAGTCAACTTCCTATGATGATAGGCAATCTTATTTCTCTATCTTCTAACACAGTGGCACGTTTGGTTCGCGGAATGCCTATTTCATTAAATAGAATAGAAATGAATGAAAAGATGTCAAATATGACATAGTATTTGTCTAGAATCTGTCATCGATTGGAATAGCTATTCCGGGTTATACATCTCATGGAATAACTATTCCCTTTTGAAATGAAGGAATTAAAGGAAGAGCAACAAATGTATTTTGTGTTATGTAATTAGAGTGTCTAAATACCCAATCCCTAATGAGAGTAATTACAAGTATAGCTTTAAAGATAAATTACAAAGACAAATACGTATACGATAATAATATCTCTAACATCCTCCCTCAAGTTGAACTGGGGAGGAAGACACAGTTAACTTGTCAAGTAACCAGAGAAAACGTTGCTTCGAGAGTCCTTTGGTTAGGACATCGACAATTTGTTCATTGGAGCACAAAAATGTAACATAAAGATAGCCTTTGCGAACTCAATCATGCACAAAATGAAAATCCACTTCCAAGTGTTTACTTCTGTTGTCAAAAATAGGATTAAGAGTTATATATGTTGCACCCAAATTGTCATAGAACAAAGAAGGTGTAGGAAACCTCAGAAACCCAAGTTCACTTAAGAAGATTTGTAACCGGTGAAGTTCAGAAGTGGCTAAAGCTAGGGCTCGATATTCGGCCTCTATAGAGGACCTAGAAACAACCTTTTTCTTCTTAGACAACCATGAGATTGCATTGGTACCAAGATAAATAACAAATCTAGTAGTAGACTTCCTGTCATCAATACAACTCGCCCAATCTAAATTGGCTAAGCCAGTTAATACTATTCTTGAAGGCTGAAGATGAAGACCAAAGTGAGTAGTGCCCCATAAGTACCTTAATATATGTTTAACGACACTCCAATATAATATAGTTGGAGCATGCATATATTATGAAATTCAATTGTCAAGAAATGTAATGTCAGATTGGGTGAAAGTTAAGTATTAGAGACCTCTAACTACAGATTGAAATAATGTAGGATCATGAAAAGGTTCACCACCCTCTAGCGCAGTGCAATTGACTGGAGATGCAATGGCACTACATGTACTCATTTTTGCACGAGCCAATAAATCATTGACATATTTAGATTGATGCAGAAACAATCCAGACGAAAGCCAATCAACTTTAATTCCAAGAAAATAGTGTAATTAACCCAAGTTTTTCACAGCAAATTTTGTTTGAAGAAAAGCAACAACAAGGTCCAAAAATGAAGGAGTATCACCCATGAGCAAAATATCATCGACATAGATCAGATAAAAAAATTTGACATTGGCAGTAGATATGAAGTAAAGAGGGCTATCAGATTTGGAACCTGTGAAACCAAACTGAAGAAGCGCAGTGGTAAGACATTTTTGTGATTGTTTGGGAGCTTGCATAAGTCCATACAAAGACTTGTTCAGGTGACAAACATGACTTGGATATTTCTGATCAACAAAGGTAGGAGGTTGGTGCATATAAATAGCTTCATCAAGAGTGCCATGCAAGAATGCATTAGAGACATCCAGTTGAAGGACATACCACTTGAAAGAAATAGCCAAGGTAAGTAGCAATCGGATGGTAGTAGTTTTGACCATAGGGCGGAACGTATCATAAAAGTCAATGCCAGGATGATGGTGGAAGCCATTGGCCACAAGGCGAGCTTTTATAGAGTTCAATAGAACCATCAGGTTTTTATTTAATGCAAAATAACCATTTGCATCCAATGATATTTTGAGCTTCAAAAGCAGGTACAAGCTCCCAAGTATCATTCTTAATAAGAGCATTGAACTCAAAGACTATCATGGCATGTATATAACAAGTGGGTTTAATAATAGTATCACCAGTTACCGAGGCAATAAGATCAAGAATCTCACGCTGCTTCAAAGAACCAGTTTGGGCTCTAGTTATCATCCGACACTAAATGACCAAACTAGCAGGTTCTACAGGTCGCATAGGAGCATCATAATGAAGATCAGCTATAAGGGGAAGACCTGAAGTCATGACTGTCATGTCTCGGGTAAGAGTAGACTAAGTCATAACTTGAGGCCTAGAAGTTGAACCCAAATTTCCCATAAAAAAATGGGATGTGTCACGTGCATGAGGGGAAATAGGGATGAATATGGGTGTTGTATGTGGAGGATTTGGTGGTGGTAAGTTCTGTTTTAGGGCTGTATAAGGGAGACTGATCGTAATTTGGGATATTGGAGAAGTAAAAGACAAGGGTGAGGTTGTTGATTCCACAGTCACTTTCTCATCATGACTATCAAATGGAAATACATGTTCATCAAATAGTACATGACATGAGATATAAGTACGACCATAATGATAATCAAGACACTTGTACCCTTTATGAACTTTACTATAGCTAAAGAATACAAAAGGAAAAGAATGAGGTTCAAGTTTATGGTTAGTATAAGGACGCAACTACGGATAACACCTACAACCAAAGACCTTGAGAAATTGATATTTAGGATAAACACCAAACAATTTGTGAAAATGATTATCAAAGTTAATAGTATTGGTGGGTAATCGGTTTATATTATAAACAACACACTTAAATGCAGCAGTCCAATATATGATAGGCATATGGCTATGGTGAAGCAAGGACAACCCAGTTTTAACAATGTGTCTGTGTTTTTGTTCAACACACCTGTGAGCAGGCAACCTTTTTTTGCGTGACCCGCATGAGAGGCAGGTATAGAAAAGTAAGGACGTTGTAAAGCATGCCGAAGGATTGATCCTCGTTTTAGAAGAGTGATGGAAAAAGATTGATAAAAGCGATGTTGAAGTTGAATTTTAGTCCAATTTAAATGTTAAATAGATACGAGCTCGGAATCCTATATTTTAAGACAAAGTCGCCACCCGGTCTAGCTCTACTGGGAATTTGGGTACGATATTCCCAACGGGTGGTTTGACCGTACCTTAAAACAGAGATTCCCGGACGATGTTGCTTACTTTTTATTTATTAAATCAAGCCATTTACATTTTAATAAAGGTGACTTCAGTTCTTATGAGATTTAAATCTTCCTAATTAGAGTTTTCGGTTACAACAACCATACATCACACAATGCAACATGCAGAAAGCAGTAAATAAAGCAAAGTAAATAAAGCAAATAAATTAATTATTACATGGCTTTACAAATCCTACACATTTTTCTAATAAGGGAAAATAAAACGAATAAATAACGAAAGACCAAAACTGGGCCTCAACCAAACTTACCAATACCTAGCCAGCTCCGAAAATGATAAATCCCACACAAATAATCACAAATAATAAACAAATAATATAGGGTAGCAATGAAACTAAAACAACGAGAAACACTTTTTAGGATTTTTAAGGGCTAAAAACACATCTTTTTGGGTATTTAATAATTATTAAAGCAACCTAATAATTAATTAAGATATTTACAAAATATTTTTGGATTTTTACTTAGGATAAAAAGATTTATTAAGAACTAATTTGGTGAAAAAACCATTTTAAGCCATCAAATAGACATTTAACCAATTAAATAATTAATAAAATAATTCCATTAGGTTAAAAATTATTTTAATTAACTACAGATTATTTAGAATTTTTTGGAAATTTTTGGGTGAAAATCGGGATAAAAAACGCAAGAAAACGATAAAATAGGGCCAAAAATATTAAACAGGGACCTTCTGGCATTCTTGCCAGTTTGACCGCTGTGGTGGCCATCTGATCGCTGCCGTTGCAGCGGTGGCCACTACCGTGATAGCGGTCAAATGACCACCGGAGTAGTCATGCCGGAAAAATGCAAAATGGACCAAAAATCGATATTTTTACACCAGAAAACTCAAGATTACCGAAATTTTAAGCCGATTCTCACGATATTGCAGTAGATTTGGAGGTAAAATGACGAAATACCTTTGTTTTTTTGACTTTGGGACAAAAAAGAACCCAAAAACACTGGGAAAGATGTTTACAAAAATAACGAAAGAAGAGGGGATAAACACCCCAAAAAGAACCAAGATAGCAGCAAAACGATTAAATAAATTAAGTAAAAGAGATTGGAGCTCAGCTTTGTTACCTGTAGGCCGTGAATCCACGTTTTGAGACTAAAATCGGACATTTGGCAAGCTTTGTGATGAAAATCCGACAAAACAGTGATAGAATTAGTGATGAACTCAGTGACCGATTTTAGTGATTTTATGAGAAAAAGTCCTTAAATCCTATTTAAGTCCATTTTAACCTATGATTTCTACTTCATTTTAGTGTTTAGTCTAAAAGATCAAGCCTAATAATTATTAGGAATCCAAATTAATCAGATTTCCATGGCTTTATGAAGCTTTCTCTCTCTAAAATGCTAAGAACCCTAAAATGTGAATTTCAATCTCTGAATTGGTAAAAAGTCCTGAATCAGGTGATTTAATGGGTTTATATAGACCATTCTCACTCTAAATATCCCAATTAGTCCTTAAAAATGTTAAAATTCCCGAAAAAGATGAGATTATCCATTTTAGAGAGAGAAAGATGAACTGTGGCGACGAACCCAGTGACCCGTGCATCTGTTGAACTTCAAGCATTGTCACGGGTGTAGTGAACCGCGCGAGGGGCGCAGTTAACTGCATAGCCGGGGCAATCAACCATGCAAGGGGCACGGTTAACTGCGCCGCCAGGGCGGTGAACCGCACTGGTGGCACGGTAGAGCGCTCCGACGAGGAGAGGGAAACATAGCATTTTTTATTATTTTATTTTATTTTATGAATTTATTAATTTTTATTAATTAATTGGGTGATAGAAAATGACGCGATTAAAGTCCCAAATTGTCAAGAGAATACTTTCCAAACTCAATTCGACTCCAAAAGAATAGAACAACTGGCCCGTAAATAAGTTAGAGCAAAATGTCATCATCGCTCTGTGGGACACTAAAAAGCCTATTCTCACAGGCAGCCCCTCATGAGATTACCATTTGACGGCTCAAATGTGATCTCATGAAAGAGCAAGGGATAGAAGCTTATACCTGAGGTGTGGATTCTTGAACCGGTTGTCTATTAGGGTTGCCATTAACAAACCTATCAAGAATAAGGTTGACACAGAGATTTTGATTCGGTGTTACCTTTGACCCCTAAACGGGGTTTGAGCCTTTTGCAGAATTGATCATTTACTGGCGGTTTGAGGGTGCACCGCCAACGGACCCATCGAGAAGAAAAATCTGAATTGGTTGTCTACTGGGGGTCTAGGGTCACACCATCTATGGACTTATCCGACTGAAAGATTTGGTGAGAACATCTGAGGAGACTGTCAGACTCAGATTTGCCGAGAACGTCTGAGTAGACTGTCAGCCTAAAAGATTTGCTAAAAATGTCTGAGGAGATCGTCGAACTGAAAGATTCGCCAAAAACATCTGAGGAGACTGTCAAACTAAAAGCTTTTCCAAAAATGTCTGAGGAGACCGTCGAACTGAAAGATTTGCCAAAAATGTTTGAGGAGATCATCGGACTGAAAGATTTGCCAAAAACGTCTGAGGAGACCGTCGGACTGAAAGATTTGCCAAAAACATCTAAGGAGACCGTTAGACTAAACAATTTGTTGAAAATGTCTGATAAGATTATCGGATTGAAAGATTTGCCGAAAATGTCTGAGGAGATGGTCAGACTCAAAGATTTGCCGAAAACGTCTGAGGAGACCATCGGACTAAAAGATTTGCCAAAAAAGTCTGAAGAGGCTATCGGACTATAAATGCTATACCGAGAGCATCAAGGTTTCCATGGGAAAAACTTTTGAGTTTTCATTGAGTTTGTCTCGTATGGCGTACCTATCAAGGAAATTTTTAGATATTAGTAAGTGACATGAGTTGCACTTTAGTTGCTTAATTGATTTTGTCGAGACAAAAAATTTTTCGCCTTCAATTAAGCAATAAAAACATAAGTATGAAATATTGAGTTGAGATTTTCGGGAGTCCAGGGAAGCTGCTAAGGTTGAGCTATAGCTCGAGGATGCTTTTCTGTGCTTCGCAATCTGTAGAAAAATAGACAACATATTTATGAATATTATCCATGTATGTTATGAATGCATGAGCTGTTTGGGCTGATCATCTTCTGTGTTGTTTGATCACTTGCTTGGTTGACTTATTCCATTTGGATGCATGCTAGGAGAGAGAATATATGAAAATGCATTATCAAATAAATCAGGTGGGCATGCCCCTAGCAGATGGTATGCAAATCAGGTGGTAATGCCCCCGGTGAAGAATTATGGAAGTTGCGGTGTACACGTGAGGTTCATATAGCCAGATATTGAGGTTAAGGGTGGCTGTATCCTGTCACTCGTGGTGTCAGAGGCGAGTCAGCTGCTTAACAATCGCTGGACTGAGCATATCGAAGGCAACGGGAGCACGAAGCGAAGTTTAAGATTCTGTATAATGACCAGTTGGATGCTATCAATACCAATGAATTCTACCAAGGATGGCTCCAGAAGATTAGGACATTGCGAAATCGAGATGTTTGGTTGCGGTCGAGACCCGAGTAGACACATGCAACAGATGAATTTGGGTTTTTAAAGTCTATTAGCTTGCAATGGATATCTAGGTACTCTGCTAGTACCCTGATGTGATTAATGGCAATTGTTTACCTCTATTTGTATTGTCTTAATTTTTGCGTAGACCTGAACATTGTGATGCGCCTATCAGACTTTTCATTGTTTTGCTTTTATGTCCTAATTTTTTCCTGGACTGCCCTTTCGGGTTTTCAATCCAGCGGACTTTTCCTGGCTTTTGCATAGACCTTGCTGTTTTCAGTCCATCAGGGTTTGTGCCCTATATCATTATTTTCATTTCTTTTCAGGAATTAGGTTGACTGCACGAAACCCTATATTTCACTTACTTGCAACATTTTACCGTTTGGACCCAATATATTCATTCAATCACAAATATAAGAGTTCAGTAAAAAGAGACATTTCCATTAAATTAATTAAATGTGGGCACATAATGATTATAACCATTTCTATTGACCTAAACTCTGGTGTTAACTAGCCTATGAAGGTTTTCTAGCTAACAATTCTCTCGGGTCACTTATACCCTAAATTTTGCCCAAACCATCCTTTTCGGATTTTCAGTCTAGCGAGTTATATTGCACCTTAACTTTTGCCCGATGGGTTTGTAGAATATCGATCAGCGGTATACACCCTAATTTTTGCCCGAGTAGTAGAGGACCACTCGATGGGTGATTAATTCTACTTATTTTTCATGTGTTGCTTTTTGAGATTTGATTCTCTCTGGTTAGATTGTGATAAAGCTTCGACCTATTTTGATTAATAGGGCTTGCAAACTCGTTACCATCGAAAATATTCATGCCCCTTGTATCGAGCATCTTTCTGAATACATGAAGTCTTTCCTAATCTAGTTAGAACTTCCCCTATGGATCGACGTTCGTAGGCTTTGCTTGCTTTAAAATCAAATCATCGACTCTGATGGACATGTCTAAATGATGTCGTATGCTCTCTCCATAGGCTTTTGGTACGTCTGAATGTTATCTAATTTGTTCGAACTACACCTCGATCCATGGGGGTCCCTTTGACTTGGATTCATTGTGATTTTCAAGGATTTCATCTAGGTTTTTCCTGGGATCACTGGGGTCCCTTCTGACACTCACTTGACATCTTTAAAGGGCAGATGGTAGCTCATCGGCTCGATCTTTGTATCATGTGGAAAGAATCTTCATGATAGACTAGTTTGCAATTTCAGTTACCCCATTAGCCTTGTGATACTTGGTCTCATATTTCTTGATCAAATAGGTTGTTACCCCTTGAAACAAAAACCCCATTATTTGGTATGATGTGGTGAGATAGGCTATGCTGAGCAAAGATATGTTTCTCGATGAACTTGGCCATCCTCTCGATGGTAATGATGGTGCAAGCCTCGGCTTTTCCCCATTTTGAGAAGTAAGCTGCTCCTACAATGATGAAGTGGTGTCCAATGGTTGATGAAGGCTAATTTCACCAATCATATTTTTCCTCCATTTTAAGAAGTAAGATGCCCCTACGATGACGAAGTGGTGTCCATTGCTTGATGAAAGCTGATTTCACCAATCATATTTTCTCTCACGCTGAGAATGGTCAACGAGGAGAGAAATGGGGAAGCTTTAGTTTTGTCAAAGGTGGTCTGGCGATGCTCCTTCTCCACAATTGGATGACACTTCTTCAGTAGCTTGAAGATGGGATTGCACACAGTTGTGAGGCCGGCGATGAAATGATTGACATATTGGATCTATTTAAGGAAGGACTGAGCTGCTTTTTCTATTCTGGGTGTGGGAATGCGATGCTCAGTGTTCAGACAAAGAACCTTAGGTGTGACTAGGTATGCCCAGGCGAAAGTGTTATCACGATCTTTAAGCACTTTTATTATCTCTTTTTCTTTCAAAGGTTAGGTCACTAGAAACGGTTACCATATTAGGTTATCACATGTACTCAAATTTATTTTAGTTGAAGAAATGTCATGAATACTAAACACATTATACTTATGATAAAATGAATGCATGGACCCATCGGGCAAAATATCAAGCGAATAAACAAAATGGGAGCCTTTGATTGAATAAAAATGCCTTTAAGGTAGAATTGTTCACATCTAAATACTAGAAAAGAAAATTGCATCATAGATAGTCATCCTCCACAAGCAGAGGGTCTTGAGTTGCAGTGCTGGTAGATTAAGCATCCTCAATAGCTTTCATTGGTGCGTCATCCAGGACAAGATCCAGAACTTTCACTAGTTCGGTTGATGACTTATCTCCTTCATTTACTAGAGACCTTGCAATATTCTAGTTATCTTTGGCGATCAGATTGGTTTTATCATTCTTAAACATGGCTTTAGACATAGAGACCATAACACCTTCAACTTCTTAATCAGTTTTCCATGGCTTTATGAAGCTTTATCTCTCTAAAATGCTAAGAACCCTAAAATGTGAATTTCAATCTCCAAATTGGCAAAAAAGTCCTAAATCAGGTGATTTAATGGGTTTATATAGACCATTCTCACTCTAAATAACCCAATTAATCCTTAGAAATGTTAAAATTCCCGGAAAAGTTGAGGTTATCCATTTAGAGAGAAAGATAAATTCTAACGACGAACCCGGAGACCCCATGCAGCGATTGAACTTCAACCACTGTCATGGGCACGGTGAACCTCGCTAGTGGCATGGTGAATTGCGTAAGGGGCATGATTTAGCAATGTGGCCACATTATGGCCACGTATGACGAGTCGCGCAAAGGGGTGCGGTTAACCATGCCGTCGGGGCACTTCACCGCGCCAGTGGCACGGCAGACCGCTCTGGCGGCTGCTCTTTTGAGCAGAGGGAAATGGCGCGATTAAAGTCCTAAATTGTCAAGAGAATATTTGCCAAACACAATTCGACTTCGAAATAATAGAGCTGCTGGCCGTAAAGAGGTTAGAGCAAAAGATCATCATCGCCCTGCGGGACTCCGAAAAGCCCGTGGTCGCAAAACCCATTTTGTTCAGGTATATGGGGATATGATACCCAATGAGAGATTCTTTTTGACAAAGATATTTGGTTAAGGCTTCAAATTCCCCACCCTAGTTTGTTTAAAAAAATTTAATGGGTTTTTGGAAGTATTTTTCTACTAATGTGTGAAACTGAATGAAAATGTCCAAGACATCAGACTTCTTATGCATAAAGTAAATCCAAGTATACTTCGTATGATGATAAAAAAAGAGCACGTAATATGAAAAACCATCAAAAGATTTGACCGGTGCCAGTTCCCATACATTAGCACATATAAGTTCAAGGGGAGAATGAGTAATGGATTGAGAATCAACAAATGACAATTTATGACTTTTACTAATCGCACAAGCATTACACAAAGAGACATTAGAATTCGAAAAATGAATTTTATTAAAACTAAGAGTACGTTTAATAGTTGGTAAGGTAGGATGACCCAAACGGGCATGCCAAGTATTCAGACTAGTAACATTTGCATTAATTAAAGATTTACTAGAATTTAAACAAAGATTGTAGAGTCCATTGTCACTCCGACCGCGAAGAAGAATCGCCTTAGACTCCAAATCCTTAGTATGAAAATGATTAGGAAAGAATTCAACAAACACAGGATTAGAATTTGTTAGTGCAAAAACAGATACTAAATTGCGATTGATAGACGGAAAATGTAAGATATTACGAAATTTAAGTGATTTAGAACCAATTCGAAAGGAATTCTCACCAACATGAGAAATGGGAAGAAACATACCATTCCCAATTTGAACTTCTTTGGGTCCATTGTATTCGGAATAAAGGGCAAGGTTTTCCATGTTTAATGTCAAGTGATGGGTGGCTCCGGAATCAATAACCCAAGGCTGATTTATAGGCTGATTTGTAGTTGTGGCAATTACAAGATTGAAGCTTGGTAAATTGGCACGGGTTCTAGGCATTTTTGGTGATGAGCAATTATTGTCTTTATGACGATCCCCTTGCAATTATAATAGGTTACATCTTCCAGATTAAAAGCTGTAGCATTTCGATAATTTTGAGGAGCAAAAGATGATCCAGATGTTGAAGAAAATTAAGAATATGGCTGCTGAAATTATTGAAAATAATACTGCTAAAATTGTTGTTAAACCTGATGCCGACTAGCTCCTCTTCATGACCTGTCCCGCTCCGACTAGCCCGTCTACCTTTTTATTGCAACTGAGTTTGATCAGCTAGTTGTGCTGACAGTTGAACCATGGATTGAATGGTTGAAAGTTATTGCGATTGCTACTCTTTAATCAATAACATTCCATGATGAGTATCAAAACTCACAGGTTCAATATTTGGCAAGTATAGAACATTTGAAATCATGATAGTTTTTTTCCAAGCCCGAATAAATAGAATATACCAAATCATCCTCCGGTACCATATAACTAAAGGCAACCAATTGATATGATATTCCTTCAGCACGTTGTACATAACTCATAATTAAAGAATTACCTCTTGATAAAGTTTGTAATTGATTCTGTAAATTACAGATTTGAGGACGAGAACCCATTGAATAGGTAGTCATAATTTTATCCCATACGGCAGTAGCCATGGTTGCTCCAACAACTTATGACAGCAAGGTCTCTAAAATTGAATTAAGGAGCCAATAGAGAATTTATTGGTCCTTTCTCTCCCAAGCCTAATATTCAAGCGATTCTTGTCTGGTCGGCAATATCCTTATCGATGGAAAGATGGTGCTATTAACATGGCCCATAAGACTATAACCCTTGAGCATTGGAATAATCTATGTTTTCCAAACCAGAAAATCCAAGGAGGCAAGTTTGGCATTAGAATGGATAACACTAGGAAATGACGATGAAAAAATAGGGGCACAAGTAGAGGTATCCATAGCTAGCAAAGTAGAAGACATGAGGGCGACAAACTTAGCGGTGGAAGCTGCTATTGAGGTGGAGTTTTGCCCAGACATAAATAATTTAGTGAATTAGGTCATTAAACCTTAAAAATTGACTCTGAATACCATAAAGGATGAGCAGCAAACGTATTTTGTCTTATGTAATTAGGGTGTTTATATACACAATCCCTAATGAGAGTAATTACAAGTATAGCCTTAAAGATAAATTACAAATACAAATACATATACAATAATAATATATCTAACAGGAATATCTATTCCATGAGACATATAATAACTCAGAATAGCTATTCCATTCGATGGCAGATTCTAGATAAATACTCTACCATATTGGACATCTTTCCATTCCTTTGTTATTCTATTTCATGGAATAAAATGCCACCTTGATGTCTCAACCAATAATTTTGCTGGCAACCTTCTGAGGTTCTTCAATAACTTAGTCATCTCAGTTTTGACACTCAATCTACAAAACAACAGCCTCTCAATAAAAATTCATGCCATATACACGTGGCTGACATTGAATATAATGTTTTCGGGTGAAACAAGTTTAATGTAAAGATTCCACCATTAGCTAAATGTAAGGAGCTGGAAACTCTAAATCCTGGAAACAACAATATAAATTAAAAGTTTCCATCTTGGTTTGCAAATCTAAAGCTTATGATTATAAGTTCGAATAAGTATCACATTGTGATATATGTTAATATTTTAGTGTAATTGGATCGACTAGTTTTACCAATGCGATCGTGATATTTCATCGAACAAGTTGGGAGAGTGTGAAGTGCACACTTGTTTGAGTTTTGTTACGATTTGGGGGGTCCGGGGGCACTGCACCTGGGTACGGGGTCCAAGGGGCAACGCCCCTGGCAGTGTCTAGGGGCAGCGCCCCTTGGTAGGGTCTGAGGGAAGGCAGCCCCTGGCGAGGTCTCGGGGCAGCACCCTAGGCTGCGGTCGAGCTTTTTATTCCTGGGAGAACGTATCCTTTGAAAAATTCATCCGGAAATGAATTTTGGACCCAAAATAGTGTGTCTTTTCGGACATAGGTGAAATCCGAAAAAGCATGTCCAAAAGACATACCTGCTACCCTAAATGACATGTTTGTTAGACTTGTTTATTGGCGTTTTGGCTATATATATATCACGAAAATGAAATTGGAACATGTATAGATAATTTTGGTTGATTTTCTTAACAGTCAATATAATTCTTATTCTTGATACAGTTTCTGATTTTATCCAATTGAAAGTTTGGTAAACGGACATAATAAATTTCAATCTGACAGCATATTCATGACTTCTGAATTATCCAAGATTGAAATTTATTTTTCTAAAGATGTTGAATGGTGAATCTATTAAGGAGATGTCCAGTAAGTTTGCATAATTGGACAAGTTTGGGGGTTAGGATTTTCAAACATGGCAGAAGAAGATGCATTTTCTATTAACAAAACTGAAAGTGGTTTATGTTCCGAGTACTCCCATGCCAAAAATTATAGAGAATGAAACTGTGGAGCAGACAAGGAAGCGCTGCAAATGGGAGAATGATGATTACATATATCATGGGCATATTCTAAACGGTGTGTCTGATTCCATTTTTGATATATATATCAAAATGTTGAGTTTGCAAAAGAATTATGGGATTCTCTAGAATCGAAGTATATGGCAGAGGATGCTTCTAGCAAGAAGTTTCTTGTCAGTAATTTCATCAACTATAGGATGGTTGATATTAGACCTGTCATGGGAAAATATAATGAATTGTTAAAGATTCTGGGACTATTTGTTCAACATGACATGAAGATGGATGAATCTATTTCTGTTTCTAGTATCATTGACAAACTGCCACCATCTTGGAGAGGTTTCAAGCATACAGTGAAACATAATAAAGAAGAGTTGACTCTGGTTCAACTTGGCAATCATCTTAGGATTGAAGAATCCTTAAGGGCTCAAGAGATTGAAAATAATCCTAAGAGCAAGAACCAATTTGGTATTGTTTCTATAAACATGGTTGAAGAAGGTGTTCTAAGAATCTAAATAGTGATAAAGGCAGTAAACGTAAGTTTAAAGGAAATAGCAATAAGTTCTCCAATAAGAAACCTAAAGTGGCATATTGGAAGTGTGGCAAACCTGGTCATTTCAAGAAGGATTGTCGAGTTGGTAAAGGGGAGAACAATTCTGGTTCGAGTGGATCTAAGGAACCAGAAAAGCAACAAGGTCAGATTTTAATGGAAAATTGTAGTTCTAATCAGAATTATGTGTCTTTAATATCTGAAGCATTTTATGTGTAGGATGATGATGTTGCTTGGTGGATTGATTCGGGAGCAACAAGTCATGTTTGTAAAGATCTTTGTTGGTTCAAAGATTTTAAACCAATCAGGGATGGATCTATATTAAAGATGGGAAATGTTGCAACTGAACCAATCAAAGGAATTGGAAAAGTGTATCTTGTCTTTATTTCTGAAAAATGTATTTGTTTAAGTAATGTATTGTATATTCCTGGGATTTGAAAGAATCTGTTGTCTGGTGTTGCATTAAATAACTGTGGGTACAAACAAGTGTTTGACAGTGGCAAGTATATCTTGTCAAAACATGGTACTTTTGTAGGATTTGGATATTTATGTAATGGAATGTTTATGTTAAATGTTAAAGTTTCTTTTAGTGATCAATCGGCTTTTATGCTTTCTTCTAGTGATAGTAAACTTTTAAATAAATTAGAATTATGGCATGATAGACTAAGACATGTACATTATAAAAGATTAAAAGGTATGTCTAAAATGGGCCTTATACCTGCCATTGATATAAACTATGAGAAATATAAAACTTGCATGATGACACAGATAACCAGAAAACCTTTTAATAATGTTAACTGAATGACTAATGTATTGGATTTAATACATTGTGACTTGTGCAATTTTCACTCTATACCTTCAATAGGAAATAAGAAGTATGTTATTACTTCTATTGATGATGCATCCAGCTATTGTTATATTTATTTGTTGCATGAAAAGGATGAAGCTCTTAATAAATTTTAAATCTATAAACAAAAGGTAGAGTTACATCAAAGTAATTTCATTAAAAGTTTACGTACTGATAGGGGAGGTGAGTATTATGATCTAGTATATTTTCAATCTACTAGTATAATACATCAAACCACAGCTCCCTATACACCACAACAAAATGGTGTGACTGAAAGGAAGAATAGAACCTTAAAAGAAATGGTTAATTCTTTGTTGTCCTATTTAGGTTTGAGTGAAGGATTCTGGGGGTGAGGCTATGCTAACAACCTATTATTTGTTAAATAGAATTCCTAATAAAAGGAATAAAACTACCCCATATGAATGTTGGTTTAAAAAGCCACCAAAGTTGAGTTTTCTAAGAGTTTGGGGTTGTAGAGTAGTGGTAAGAATCATTGAACCAAAAAGATGAAACTTGGGGGAAAGGGGTATAGATTGTATCTTCATTGGGTATGCAGAGAATACCCATGTATATATAGGTTCTATGTAATAAAATCCAATGACTATGTATATGTGAACTCGGTTATAGAGTCAATAGATGTTGTTTTTGATGGAAATAGATTTACATATATATCTAGACCAAGAGACATGATTCAGAATTTGTGTGTTGAGAACATAGTTCATTCTGAAGGTTTATCTGGTGGAAATGTTTCCTTGCGTGGACCATCTAGGAAAAGTACTAGAACTAGAAAAGCTAAATCTTTTGGAGATGGCATTCATCTTTATTTAGTTGAAGGATCAAGGTATGAGGTTGAGTATTAGTATCAATATTGTTTTATTGTTGAAGAGGATCCAAAAACATTTAATGAAGCTATGGCTTCAAGAGATGTTGCATTATGGAAAGAAGTAATCCATGATGAGATGGACTCTATCATGCACAATAATACATAGGAATTGGCTGATTTACCACCCAGTTGTAAACCACTAGGAAATAGGTCGATCTTTAAAAGGAAAATTGAAGTGGATGGTACCATAGATAAGTATAAAGCCAGATTAGTTATCCAATGCTTTAGGCAAAAAGAGGGAATAGACTTCTTTGATACTTATCCTATTGTTGCGAGGACTTGTACTATTAGGTTGGTTATAGCCCTAGCAGCTATAAATAACCTTTTAATTCTTGAAATGGATGTAAAAACTGCATTCCTAAATGGTGAATTAGATGAGGAAATTTACATGAATCAACCGGAAGGATTTATTGTGTCAGGTTGTGAAAACAAGGTATGCAAGTTGAAGAAATCCTTATATGGACTAAAACAAGCACCAAAAGCTTGGCATAAAAAATTTGATGATGTGGTTTTGTCAAACGGTTTTCATATCAACCAAGCAGACAAATGTGTATATAGTAAGTTTGATAATTTTGGTAAAGGAGTTATGATTTGCTCATATGTGAATGACATGTTGATTTTTGGTACTGACCAAAATCAAGTTGATAAAATAAAGAAATTCTTGTCATCTAGTTTTGAAATGAAGGATTTGGGGGAGGCTGGGGTGATTCTTGGTATAAGAATTAAGAGGAAGAACAATGTTATTTCAATTTCTCAATCTCATTACATTGAGAAGATTTTAAATAAATTCAACTTTAAGGATTGTTCCCCAGTTAGCACTCCTATAGATCTTTGTCTTAAGCTTTAACCTAATAAAGGTGTTGCAGTATCTCAACTTGAATACTCGAGAGCCATTAGTAGTCTTATGTATGCCATGATTAGCACTAGGCCTGATATAGCCTTTGCTTTTGGAAAACTTAGTAGGTATACTAGTAACCCTAGTTCACATCATTGGCAAGCTTTAAGCCGAGTATTCAAGTACTTAAAAGGAACCAAGGATTATGGTTTGACTTATACTAGATTTTTGTTAGTTTTAGAGGGCTATTTGGATGCAAGTTATATTTCTAATGAAGAAGATAGTTCTTCCACAAGTGGATGGGTATTCCTTCTTGAGGGAGGCGCTATCCCTTACGCATCAAAGAAATAGACTTGCATCGCAGATTCAACAATGGAATCTAAGTTTGTAGCATTAGCAGCAGCTGGTAAAGAAGCTGAATGGTTGCGAGATCTCGTTTACAATATTCCATTATGGCCTGAACCAATATCACCAATATCTATTAGGTGTGATAGTGAAGCTGCCTTGGATAATGCTTATAGATAAATGTATAAGGGTAGATTTAGACATTTAAGTGTTAGACATAGCATGATTCGGGAATGCATCATGCAAGGTGTCATATCACTAGAGTTTGTACAAATTGAGCATAATTTAGCTGATCATTTAATTAAAGGGTTAAGAAGAGATCTTGTGCACAAACCGGCTATGGGAATTGGATTAAGGTTCATCTAAAATCTCTCATGTTGCGATACCAATTCCCATCTAATATGAGATTAGATGTAGAATTCAATGAGGAAAGATTAACATTTGGAGATTGGAATCCCAAGGTATGTCTTCAGACCTGGAAGATAAGAAGGTTGAAGTTTATCTTCTTAATAGTTCTTTTGAAAAATTGCATATGTAGGTGCAAGAGTAAAAGAGCTACCTATGTGAGCATGAAGTTTAGCCGCTTCAAGAAGCTTGGACTTGGCTTTGATATGCTCATAAAGGATAGGGACACAAGGCTAGTACAAGATAGTGTCAAGATAGAACTTTAGAATTTTGACTTATATGTATATTATCTTCTTGTATTCATAATGAATAACTAAGGTTCAATCTATAGTGACACCTTGGTATTCAAATATTGGGAAAGTGTAATATACTAAGATGAGATTCAATCATCCCGATATTTTTCATTTATGCAAGAGTTTGTTATTTATTGTGATTTTGTTTAATAAATCAAGGATTACACCAAAATGGAGGGGGAATGTTAATATTTTAGTGTAATTAGATAGACTAGTTTGACCAATGCTATTATGACATTTCATCGAACATGTTGGGAGAGTGCGGAGTGCACAATTGTTTGGGTATTGTTACAATTTAGGGGGTCCGGGGATAGCGCCCCAGGGTCTGGGGTCCAAGAGGCGGTAGCCCGTAGCATGGTCTAGGGTCAGTGCCCCTCGGCAGTGTTTGAGGGGTGGCAGCCCCTGGCGGGTCCTGGGGTAGCGCCTTGGGCTGGGGTCGAGCTTTTTATTCATGGAAGAATGTATCCTTTCAAAAATTCATCCGGAATTGAATTTTGGACCCGAAACAGTGTGTCTTTTTGGACACGGGTGAAACCCGAAAAAGCATGTCTAAAAGACATACCTGCTACTCAAAATGTCATGTCTGTTAGACATATTTATTGGCGTTTTGGCTATATGTATCACCAAAACGAGATTGGCACACATACAGATAATTTTGGTTGATTTTCTTCCCAACAAATATAATTCTTGTTCTTGATACAGTTTCTGATTTTATTCGATTGAAAGTTTGGTAAACTGACCAAATAAATTTCAATTTGACAGTGTATTCGTGACTTTAGAATCATCTAAGTAGTCCGTGAAATCCAACAATATATAGAAAAATCTGAAGCCATTCTGATTTTGATCAGTTTCATGGGTTGCAAGTTAATGCCTTTCTTTGAAGCCATTTGGAATCTAAGAGAGCTCCAGTTGCTCAACCTTAGGGTGTAGTCAATCGCAAAACTAATTCTGTTTGTCAAGTTCCAAATATGTAAACCCTAGAATTTCTTTCTGCTAGCCGATCTTGATCTTCTTGATCGATTCCGATCATTATTCATCCTAAATTCTTTACTTCAATTACAGATTCTTATTATATTTTGTTTTACTGCAACATTAAGGACAAAAATCTAGCCAGGAAACAACCAATTATTACCTAGAAATTTGCTTTTACCATAAAACCTACTTCTGCAGATGTAGGGAAATCAAACCCTAACCCTAGAAAATTGACTTATGCTACCTCTATTGGAGGGAGTACGATCGGGACTGCCATTAATTCCATTGCCATGGCTTCTGCCGAGGTTGTCAATAAAGGTGGGTTTACTTCAGTTAAAATTCCACATGCTTTGTATGAAAACATATTTCTTTGTACGCAAATTCACTTATAGGGCATTTGGTTCTTCAAAAAGGGGATTCACCTTATAAGCTTGCTTCTTTAAAGTAGGCTTTAGCCAAGAATTGGGGAATTTTGGAATCTTGGTGTTTAATCTCCCTTGGAAAGGGGTATTATCATATTCTTCTTGAATCTCAGGCCATGAAGAATAAGGTTTTCAATAGAGGCATTCTTAGTCTCAAACCTAGAACCTTTATGGTTCAACCTTGGCAGCCGGACTTTAATCCTACCGATTGAAAGACTACTAAGGCTCTTGTATGGTTAAGCTGCCTGGATGGCCTTGGTAATATTAGGATCTATCTATATTGGCTTGTATAGCTAATGGTATTGGAACTTTTATAAGGGTAGATCGTACTACCGTTGAAGGTGATTTTAGGTACTCTGCTCATATTCTTATTGATGTAGACTTAATGAACACTTTACCTCTTACTGTGGGTGTTGAAAGAGAGGGAAAGTAGATTTGGATTGATGTGGAGATGGGAATCTTCCAAAATTCTACAAAATTTACTCTACTATTGGACATGTTTGGCGTGATTGCATGCATAATAAGAAGGATGGCAAGAAGGTGGATGGCACGATGGCTAAGCCACAGGAGGGAAAATTGAGTGAGTGGTAAGCAGGTTCAGGCTGCCCCTAGGTGGGTAGATAAACCTATGGCATCTAGGGCTGCCCCTATTTCAAATGTTGATAGAGTTAAGATTGAGGCAATGGTTACTAAGCCGATTGAGGATGCGGCTAATGAGGTTTTTGAAAAGGAGCCGGGAAATTCTAATTTAGTTCAAGAGTTGGCTAATCCTCTGAGTTCTGAATTGGGGAACGCTCTTACATCTTAGATGGGGAATGACCTAATTAATGCTTTGGAGACAGTTAACTTAACTGTGGATCTCAGAAGTAAGGAAACTGAAGTTCCTAAGTAGATTGATGGCCATATTACTGAAGAATCTAATTATTATAATCACTTCATAAATGCTTCAAATGAGGTTGAACAAGTGGACTTTGATTCAGATTATTCACAACCAGAGAAAGGTGTCCCAGGCTATTCGATGGATTCTGCGGAATGAGAAGAGGCAAAAATGGAAAACATGGCCAAGCAGTTTACACCTGTTAGGCAAGGTTTTTCATTCTTATCCTGCGATGACAGTTTTTGGCATGACATGGATGAGGGAGACAATATCCAACTCTCAAGGAAACAAAGGGTATCCGTCACTAGTAAAGAACATGCCAAATGAGAGCACACAGAGCTAGCTAAATGGGAGCGCAAACCTCTATAGATGTTTTCTCCTTAGTTGATAGCTAGGTAGCCTAGACACGCCCCGAGAGTCCGACACGGCACATACACGTGGACATGACAATATGGAAAAAAATATATATTTGGACACGGCTAGGACACGACAATTAAAATAAATTGTCAAACATAAATATTCATATATAATAAAATCCATATCATCAATAGTCATTTGATCAATTACAAAACAACAAAAAATAAATCCAAAATAGTTGCTATATCATGTCTTGTGTCTTTATTGCACATGCCAATACCTCTACCGGCTATGTGCAACAAATGTGCTTTAACTCTAGTGTAAACATTACTTTTTGTTCCCACATTGTTGAATTTATATGCCATATTACCCACCCCCACTAAGTTTCTCTATTTTTATCACATATTTCCATAAAGGAGATTCATTAACTTCTACATAGAGTGTTCGAGGTGTGTCCCCGGAGTATCCGAGAAGTGTCCATCCTATGTGGAGTGTCTGTTTGAACTTTGGAGTGTCAGATGCATGTTTGATGAGTGTCCAAAGAGTGTCGGTGTCTGATACATTTCCGACACGGGGACACGCCAGGTTTTGGAGTGTCCATGCTTCATAAATTGATAGTTTTTTGTTTTCTGCCGTAATGGCTGTTTGACTTTTTTACTTTTTTTTGTATTTTTTCTTTTCTTTAATAAAACAACCATAGGGGAGGATTTTTAATAGTGGTGAGGTGTTGTGAAACCTCCGCTTACCTTTTCCCTCTCACTGGGTAAATTCAAATAAAAAACCTTATAAACCTTCCAGAGTCAAATATTTTCAACAATGATTTGGGAATATGAAGCAACTTGAAGCTATGGAAATTTCTATCAATAAACTTGGAAGAAAAATCCTGACGCAAATGACAAAACTCTCCTTCCTTGCTTTTTAACATGATAGGACTAATATGGCAATGAAAAAATTCAACATGTCCGAAGAAAAAGTTATTTTTTTTAGCTCAAAACTAATACTGCAATTCCCATGAGCTCCCATTTAGTTTGAGGTTCTAAACGAGATACTTTAAACACATGATGCTAAGTGGTTTTACCAACTGGATTAACACGTAATTTATGATATGATTTCTTTTTTTTTCCTCCTTCCAAATTATATTAGTTTGAGTTTGAACTATCACTACAGAAAAAATGAAAATTATGATGGAATCTAAAGGGCGGTAGAGATGAAGAGGGAAAATCTACAGCATATATAATTTTGAAGGCAGTTGATATGATGTGAAGAACATTATGCTTCAAAATTTACATGATTAAAATTTTAGCCTAGGTTTCATTTCATGTGCTTTTCATTCATAGAATGTTATGCTTCATGTGGTATATTTATATTATGTAAAAAAATACCAAGGAAGAATCCCACATTGCTTGGAAAAGCCAAGTGATGTGGATTTATAAGTTAAGTTGGTCCTCTAACCCATTGGACTAGTCTTTTGGGCTTAGCTCTTCCAATTAACTTATAATAAATGGCATCAGAGCAACTCGGAGTGGTGGCCCGCGGAGTGGTGGCCTACGAGGTGGTACCCATGACCAACGTGGTCGTGACCAACGAGGACGTCGGTCCTGAAGGAGGGTTGAATGTTATGTGGAAAAATACAAAGGGAGAATCCCACATTGATTGGAAAAGCAAAGTGTATGAGTTTATAAGTTAATTGGGTCCTCTAGCCCATTGGAATAGTCTTTTGGGCTTAGCTCTTCCAATTAACTTATAAGAATTGGTATTAAAGTAACTCAGAGTGGTAGCCTGCGTAGTGGTGACCCACGGAGTGGTGGCCTACGGGGTGGTAGTCGTGACCAACATGGCCATGACCAGCGTAGCCATGACCAACGAGGACGTCGGTCCTGAAGGTGGGTCCAATGTTATGTGAAAAAATGCTAAGAGAGTATCCCAAATTGCTTGGAAAACCCAAGTGTATGGGTTTATAAGTTAATTGGGTCCTTTTACCCATTGGACTAGTTGCTCTGATACCAATTGTTATAAGTTAATTGGAAGAGCTAAGCCTAAAAGTCTAGTCTAATGGGTTAGAGGACCCAATTAACTTATAAACCCATGTCACTTGGCTTTTCCAAGCAATACGGGATTCTCCATTGGTATTTTTCCACATAACATTCAACCCTCCTTCATGAACGACATCCTCGTTGGTCACAGCTACGCTGGTCACGACCACGTTGGTCACGGCTACCACCCCGTTGCCCACCACTACGCAGGCCACCACTCCGAGTTGCTCTGATACCAATTGTAACAAGTTAATTAAAAGAGCTAAGCCCAAAAGACTAGTCAAATGGGTTAGAGGACCCAATTAACTTATAAACCCGTATCACTTAGCTTTTCCAAGTAATGTGGGTTTCTCCCTTGGTAGTTTTTCACATAACAGTTTAATCTAGGTTTTCAAAAATCACCGTGTTACAAGTAATATTGAGATATTAATTCCTTTACTACTACTCCTTTGTATTTCCAAATAATTCTAGAATATTCTTTGCTTTGGTTATAAATGTTGGAGAAATGTTGAGGAATTATAGAATATTGATAGAACAAATAACACTCTTAATTTATAACAATTGCTCTCACTCTCACTTTGAAATAGAACTCACTTTTTATTGGATGGAAGAAATGCTTTTATTTTATGATTTTTTGGAATGAATACAAATGACAAATCAAAGCCCTATTTATAGTGCATACAAGATCTACTTACAAGCAATAAAATAAATACAATTTAATTATGAATTAATTTTATTTCCCTAATTACCTCATATAGTTCATGTTTTATTTGTATGGGAAGTGATGATGATTCTTTCCCAATAATTCTAAATATTGCTTTCCTTCTTAGCGTGATCTCATTTATTCAAATTTATTTCTTTCCTTTCCAAATTGATTCCATTAACTCCAATTTATTTCTTGCATTTCCAACTTGATTCCATTAAGTTCAATTTATTTCTCGCCTTTCCAACTTGATCTCATTTATTCCAATTTGTTCCTTGTGTTTCTTGAATTAAGATTAATCATTTCAACACTCCCCCTTAAGCTTAATTCTCGGTTTGTTAATACGATTATTTCAAGCTCTCGGTGCTTGCTTGAGTCGATACAATGTCTTCTTCAGCTTTAACACTTTTTCTTCATGGCCATTGACAACGGAACCAGGCGGTTGTTGAATATATATCTCTTCTTCCAAGTAGCCATTTAAAAATGCTGACTTGGCATCCATTTGGTGGATTTTCCCTCCATTTTGTGCAGCAACTGAGATCACTAGTCTAATGGTCTCCATTCTTGCGATAGGTGCAAACACTTCATCATTGTAAATACCTGGTTTTTTACTATAGCCCTTTGCAACGAGCCTTGCTTTATGTCAAACAATTTTTCCCTTTGCATCCTTCTTTGCCTTGAACACCCATTTGACTCCACTGGGCTTTTTGTTAGTTGGAAGTTTGGTCAACTCCCATGTCTCGTTCTTCTCAATTTCATTGATCTCCTCTTCCATGGCTTTTCTCGAATTTTCATCTTTCATAGCCTCTTCAGTGTCAATGGGCTCACTATCAATGAGATGACAGTAGAGAGTTAATTATTCACTAAGCTCTCTAGTGGCACCATAAAGATTTTCAATTTGCCGAAACTTTCTCGGTCGTTCTCTAGGACTTTCACTTTCATCATCTTCTTTTCTGGGAGATGCAATTGAAATAGGATTGCTTATTGACGTTGTGGCTTGTTCCTCCACATCACTATCTTTGCTTTCATCCATGGGAAACGGATGAAAACTATAGTTCTTCTCATCATCTTTCCATTCCTAAAATTCTTCCTCTTCAATAGTTACGTCCCTACTGATGATTGTCTTTCTTGTGTCAAGATCGAACATTTTGTAACCTTTTGAAAATTCTGAGTATCCCACGAACAAGTATTTTTTACTTTTCTTATCTAGCTTTCTCCTTTCTTCATTAGTAATATGAACATGTGCAACACTCCCAAAAACACGAAAATGAGAGATATTGGGCTTTCTCCTACTCCATGCTTCTTGGGGTGTCATATCTGAGATGCTTGTTATCAGGGACCGATTCAAGATGTAGACTGTACAATCAACTGCTCCTTCCCATAGCTCCTTGGGCAAGTTCTTTCTCTTTAGCATGCTTCTCACCATATTCATCACCATTCTGTTCTTTCTCTCAACTACACCATTTTGTTGTGTCAATCTCGGTACTGATAGGAAATGATGGATTCCATGTTGGTCATAAAATCTTTTAAATTCATTTGATGTGAATTCTTCCCCTCTATCAAATCTTACGGCTTTGATGTAATAGCCGCTTTATTTCTCCACTAACACCTTGAACTTCTTTAAAGCTCCGAAAACTTTTAACTTCTCCTTCAGAAAGTAAACCCATGTCTTCCTGCTATAATCATCAATGAATAGCAAGAAATATTTGTTGCCTCCCAATGATGTTGGTGTAATTGGTCCGCAAACATCGGTATGAATAAGTTTAAGGGGCGCCTTTGCTCTCGACATGGACTCCTTTGGAAAACTGGTTCTAGATTGTTTTCCAACAAGACATCCTTCACAAAGTTGATGGGGTTTATCAATCGGCGGAAGACCATGCACCATCTTCTTTTGGCTTAACAATTTCAAACCTCAAAAATTGAGATGCCCAAATCTCAAAAGCCAAAGCCAATAAGAATCCTTCATGCAAGCTTTCAAACACTTTGCAACGTCTGTCTTGATGTTGAGAGTGAACATTCATTTTTTTGACATAGGCACACTTGCAAGCAGCTCCTTCTTCTCATTCAGCAACACCAACTTTCGGTTCATCATATGAACTTTGTGGTTTTTCTCTAGCAGCTATCCCAAACTTAAAATGTTACTTTTCATGTTTAGAACATAATACACATTATTGATAAACTGGTGCTCTCCATTCTTTAAGAGAATCAAAATGGTTCCTTTTCCTTGAATAGGAGCTTTTGTCCAATCTCCAAAGACAGCATTTCCACTGAACGATTTCTTCAGTTCTACGAACATCTACTCATCACCGCACATGTGATTGCTCGCTCCATTGTCAAGATACCAAATGTTATTTTCTTGACTATGGTCACCTTTACGGGTTAGTAAAATTGTGTCAATTACCTCCTTATCTTGGATGTTGTTGGCTATCTCCTCTACTTGGTTTGAAGGGCTCTGAAATTCTACTACATAGTGGCCAAATCTAGAGCAATTGTAGCATTGGTATTGGACTTTTCACATCCATCATTATGCCTCCAATTTCCTCTTCCTCTTCCTCTTCCTCGTCCATGTCAACGACCTTTGCCTCTTGTGGACTGATTACTTTCGTCATTTCTTCCAAATTGTTGATTTCTGCCACATTCTCATGACCTCTACCGCATCCTCGTCCCTAATGACTAGGATCTCAGCTACTTTCTCCTTTGAACAAAGCCTTTATTGGCAAGACTTATTCTACATACTCTTCTTTCTATCTATTCAGCCTTTCCTCACGTACTTGCAACGAGCCAACAAGTTTATCAATAGCCATTGCACTTGTGTCTTGTGACTCTTCTATGGCCACTACTATATAATTGAACTTCAGTTGTAGTGATCGTAGAATTTTTTCTATAGTTCTCGATTTATCGAGTTTTTCTCCATAATATCGCCTTTGATTGACGACAGAGTTTACTCGTGAGAAATAATCGACAATAGCTTCTGTTTCCTTCATTTTCATCATATCGAACTCTTCTCTCAACATTTGCAGTCAAACTTTCGGTACTTTCTCCTCTTCTTGAAGAGAAACTCGTAGTATATCCCAAGCTTGCTTGGATATGGTTCCTTCGGCCACCTTCTCAAACATTACATCATCCAACACTTGATGGATCAGACTAAGTGCCTTCTGGTCATTCCTGCGACTTTTATGCAAATTATCTTTTTCTACTTGTGAGTGCATTTTCAGCTGGGGCTACGTAACCTTTTTGACTATGTCCCATACATCTTGGGCTCCAAGAATCGGTTTCATTTTAATGCACCAATTTTTATAATTGGTTTTGGTAAGTTGAGGAAAGTTGAAGGAAAAACCGTTGATGTTCATTTTGAGGAGGATTTTTTAAGAAAAAATTTGGTTTCTAGGCATATAGGAGCTACTGCAACACTTTTGTATGCCTTTTGTGACACTTTTGACTTAAGGCAACACTTACAAAAATCTTTTGCAACGTGTGGGATATACTTCTTGCAACACTTCTGGACTATTGCAACGCCTAGAATTTCTTAAACTGGACTTTGAAATTTCTTTCTCGAGAAGATGATCAGGATCAAAACTAGCTCTAGTACCGCTTTGTTGGAGAAATGTAGAGGAATTATAGAATATTGATAGAACAAATCACTCTCTTAATTCATAACAATTGCTCTCACTATCACTTTGAAATAGATGGAAGAAATGATTTTATTTTGTAATTTTTTGGAATAAATACAAATGACAAATCAAAGCCCTATTTATAGTGCATACAAGATCTGCCTACAAGGTAATAAAATAAATATAATTTAATTCTGAATTAATTTTATTCCCCTAATTGCCTCATATAGTTCATGTTTTATTTGTATAGGAAGTGATGATGATTCTTACCCAATAATTCTAAATATTGTTTTCCTTCTTAGCATGATCTCATTTATTCAAACTTATTTCTTTCCTTTCCAACTTGATTCCTTTAACTCCAATTTATTTCTTGCTTTTCCAACTTGATTCCATTACGTTTAATTTATTACTTGCCTTTCGAACTTGATCTCATTTACTCCAATTTATTCCTTACATTTCTTGAATTAAGATTAATCATTTCAATAATAAAAGCATCTCTAGTTGAATGAATAAGAACCGTCTCTCTCTCTAGGTTTCCATTTTTCTCTCTAGTTCTTCTCTTGATTGTCTATGTTTTCTTTAATTTTCCAATCGCTGGATTCCTCCACGTATATCTGGGATAAACCTATGTTGATTTTGAAGATTATTAATTTGATATTTTTGTATTGGAGTCCAAGTATATTTGTGAAGTAATGTCATTTTTTAGCAGATTATACATAGTAACATCAGGATTTGTCCAATGCCTAATATAAATCAAGTTCAGTTCTTATAATAAATCAATATCTAGCATAAAATCCACTTTTAGCATTGAGTTTTATGTTTATCTGTTAAATGTGCCAAAGTAAAAAAAAGAGGTCTGTAGCTTTTATTTTACTTTTTTATTTTTTTAATAATTGAGACGAGGTTAGGTTTTAAACCTTAGAGCTACCCTCTTCAAAGAATTACTTACTCAAAGTCGAGTTTTACCAACACATACACCAAGTTTTACCAAGGTTTTTGTACAAGATTTATTTAGAAAGGTATCAATTCTTTCTTAAAAGAAATAATGAATTATAGTGCTTTTGGATTTATCCTTAATATTACTTGGGAGTTTCTTCTTAGCTAATTTAGTGCATGAGTTTATGTGCTTAATGACAAGCACTAGCACTGTTAGTTAGTATTACCATTCTATTCATTTCTTTCCAATAAGAATGAGTTGCAGTTATTTGCGTGCTTTAGATTTTCTAATTGTGTACTATTTGTCGCCTATAAGGTACACCGGGCACTTATCTATTGTGTTGGTATTTTAGTGTAATTGGATCAACTAGATGATCAATGTAGTCGTAATATTTCATCCAATAAGTCAGGAGAGTGCGGAGTGCACGCTTGTTCGAGTTCTATTATGATACTTAGCTTATGAGAGTCCGGGAGCTACCTTTCGCAACACTTTTGTTATGAACTGTTGCATCTGCTCAAACGGACACGTCTTTTCACAACGCTTTTGTCTGAATAGATGCAGCTGCTCAAGTGAACACGACTTTTAGCAATGCTTTGTCTTTAAAACATTGCAACTGCTCGTTTCAGGTTTATAAAAACCTGGCATTGGCTACATTTACTGGCTGTTTTTGAAAAGCTTACGGGTTGGTTCATTTTTCCTTCATAACAATAATTCAGTCTAATTTCTTGAGTATACTCTGATTTTATCCGATTGAAACATTTGGGAGAACCACCAAATTAGTTTCAATCTGAAAGTGTTACCACAACTTCAGAGATTTTCTAGTTATTTTCAAGAATTTCCCCAACAAAGATTGATACTAATTCATTTTAAAGTCTGCTTAGTTTCAAAGATTGAAACTAATTTTTTTGAAAATGAGGAATGGAGAATCTATTAAAGAAGTCGTGGAAATCTATTGATATTCAAAATACCGGTGATTTAATCTCATTTTTTGCATTCAAATGGTGTTATAATGGCATTCTTCGATCTCAGGCACCGAAAAGGTACACAATTCGACCTGTTCTTATTCGAATTATTTCTTTGATATCATAGCGAATATTTTTGCTATGTTTTTAAGTGTTTTTTACGTAAATTCTCTTTCTCCTTTTTCTGGAAATTCTGAAATTTTTGTTGGGAATGATTTTTGGTGATTTTTTTTGTCGAATTTATGGTTAAAGTATGTTAAATTGTGTAAAAATCGTGTTTTTGGAGCTTTTTGGCCATGATTCTGTAATCTGGTCAATAATTGAACGAAATTTTGTGTTTTTCATGTTCAAAGTCACGTTTGAATCAATTATGTTCGATTTCAGGTATTTTCACGTTGTTTTCACCGAAAAAGGTTGTGTTTTTCACATTATTTTGGGTAATGGCGAGTTTATGTTTGTTTTGTGGTAAAAAGAACGAATCCATTAAACTTGGGACATTGAAAAACCTTAGGAGGGATCTGGTCGGAGGCCGGAACCGTTTTTGGAATGATTGAAAATTAGAATTCGTTTTTCGGCGTTTTGCAAGGGATTTAGAATCCGTTGCAGAATCCATTACAGAATGAAAAATTGTGACGGTTTGTTGTGATAACCGTTTTTTGTGACGGTCCAAGCAGAATAGTACATATGCTTTTCTGTGTTTTGCAAGGGAAATGTGTTCCATTGCAGAATCCGTTACAAACTGAACAATTATGACGCTTCATTGGTGGTGACAGTTACTTTTGGTGACGTCAGAAAGAAGGCGACCATTAAATTTGTTGAAATAGTTATGGCAACGATTAAGAAGGAATAAAGTGTTGCCATAAACTTTTATCTTCATCATACTACGTAGCATATGATGTGGCGTTGGTTTAACCTTTGGGGTTGACCAGCCAATGGTTGACTGCCACGTGTCAGTCAAAAGTTAAAGTTGTATGGACAATATAATGCCAGATGCCGCGTCCCTAATGGTCCCTTATATGTTTTTGCGATTTAAGGCCCTAAACAACATCATTTTGCTCCTAAATTTTTCATATCCCACCATTTTCATATTTTTTGGATTTAATGGTTAATTTTTCAGAATTTTTTGGAGTTCATAAAAGTGAGTATCTGATTTATTTTGTGTAAATTTATTCATAAAAATTATAGAATATAGTTTATGAATTTTATAAAAATTTCTAATATGTTAGAAAAAAAATTTACAAAATTTTTAATTTGTTGGTTAATGTGAAAAACCTTGTGATTCATCAAATGGGTCTAAAATTTGCATTCCTGAATGGCGAATTGGATGAGGTGGTTTATATAATGAATCATTAAGGATTTTGTGTCAGTTTGTCCAACATGACATGAAAATGGATGAATCTATTTCGGTTTATGGCTCGACTTATTCAGGATTTCCTTTGGTTTTTGAAGGGTATTCGTATGCAAGTTATATTTCTAATGAAGAAGAAAGTTCTTCCACAAGTGGGTGGGTATTCCTTCTTAGGGGAGGTATTATCTCTTGGGCGTCAAAGAAACAAACTTGTATCACTGATTCAATATTGGAACATGAGTTTGTAGCATTAGCAATAGCTAGTAAAGAAGTTGAATGGCTAAGAGATCTAATTTAGAAAATTCCATTGTTGACGAATGTATCATGCACGGTGTGATATCATTAGAGTTTGTAAAAACTAAGCGGAATTCAGCCGATCATTTAACCAAAGGGTTAAGAAAAGATCTTGTGTACACAAGTCGGCATAGGGATGGGATTAAAGTCCATCTAAAATCTCCCATGTCGAGATACCCAATTCCCACTTAATATAACGTTAGGTGCTGAATTCAATGAGGAAACCTTTACATCTAGGGATTGGAACGCACTAATAATAACATCGTACGGTGTGTGTTCAAAACTGCAAGATAAGAAGGTTTAAGTTTAACGTCTTAATGGTTCTTTTGAAAAATTGCATATGCAGGTGCAAGAGTAAAAGAGTTACCTATATAAGCATGAAGTTTAGCCACTTCAAGAAGTTTTAGACTTGACTTTGATATGCTTATGAAGGATAGGGACACAAGGCTAGTAAAAGATAGTGTCAAGTAAGAACATGTTAAAATGTTGACTTATGTGTACATTATCTTCGAGTAATCGAGATGGATAACAAAGGTTCAATCCATAGTGACACCTTTAGTATTCAAATACTTGGAATGTGTAATGTACTAAGATGAAATTCAATCGTCAAGATATTTCATTTATGCATAAGTTTGTTATTTGTTGTGATTTTGTTTAGCTAATCATAGATTACACTAGAATGGGTGAGGATTGTTGGTATTTTAGTGTAATTGGATCAACCAGTTGACCAATGCGGTTGTAATATTTCATCGAACAAGTCAGAAGAGTGCGGAGTGCACGCTTGTTCGAGTTCTATTACGATACTTAGCTTACGAGGGTCCGGGAGCAAATTTTTGCAACACTTTTGTTATGAATTATTGCAACTGCTCGAATGGACACGTCTTTTTGCAACGGTTATGTCTGAACAGATGCAACTGCTGAAATGAGCACGACTTTTAGCAACGCTTTGTCTTTGAAGCGTCGTAACTGCTCATTTCAGGTTTATAAAAACCTGGCATTAGCAACATTTACTGGCAGTTTTTGCAACACTTGCAGGCTGATTCATTTTTTTCTTCACAACGATTATTCATTCTAAGTTCTTGCGTATACTAGGATTTTATCCGATTGAAAAATTTGGGAGAGTCGCCATATTAGTTTCAATCTGAAAGTGTTATCACGACTTCAGAGATTATCCCAGTTATTTTTAAGAATTTCCCTAGAATATTGTTTTAATGTGAACAATTCATAGAGATTCAGCTTGTTTAACATTCTTGGTGACAAATAGGTATCAGTGCCTTTCTCTTCTCTTTTTTTTTGTAAGAATATTATCTGTAGGCATAACTTGAGTTATGATGCATGGTTATGGCTAAAATTCTATTTTCATCACAACTGTATGGTGCGGGTTATACATGGTTCTAATATACAGCTTAAACTATTAATTCTACTTTGTTTTTTAGGCAATTAAACTCATGGCATAACCATATGATAGTCATGTAAGGTAGTCTGATGATAGATCCAATTTTGGTTGAGTTTAAACATAAATTTTAGACATCAAAGCTAAGTCATTGAATATAAGCAAAGGTATATTAAAAAATTACGTACTTTATATTAGTACAACCGAAAAAAATGTTTTTATTATATGCAAGATCATATAATTTCACAACCTATAAAGCTTTTTTCTATTAATGTCTTCGTCTTCTTTTGTGCCCCCTTGTAAACTTCTTATTGACAAGCCATTCATACTTTCGAGTGTCGAAAGCGCAACCATAAGCTACCCCAATCACTAATCCAGCACTAAACCCAATCAACACAGTCTGCCAACTAAATTGAAATGGGGACTCTTCATCTTCATCTCTTGAAGGTGGTAATGGCAAGATCTCAAGGTTTCCATATTTTCTTGATAGGGGATTCCCACAAAGAGCCCTTGATTGGATGAAAAGGAATCATTCTCAAATGTGTTGAATTGCTTTCCTTGAGGTATTTGTCCTACAAGTTCAACTTGAGAGACATTGAAGCTCGAAAGTGAAGTGATTGTAAATAGTAGCTAGGGATTTGGCGAAAAGCTCTATCACCGATTCTGTGATTAGAGACTATTATTAACATTGACTTGATTACAAATATATAGTATAGGAAGTATTTGACTATAATAGCACTTCTATACTAACTAGGAAATAAATAAAATCTACATTTATTTACATAATAATACACGGGCTATCACCCCCCTTGGAAGTTGGGTGGGGTGGTGAACCACAGCCAACTTGTCACGTAGAGACTGGAAGCGATGATGAGTCAATGGTTTTGTGAAAATTTCTGCTGATTGATCCTAAGATGAGATGTAACGGATAATGAGAGCCTTGGATGCTACTCTTTCACGTACGAAATGAAAATCAAGCTGGAGGTGCTAAGTACGAGAGTGAAAAATGGGATTCACCATAAGATAAGTAGTACTCAAATTATCACACCATAAGATTGGTAGTTGTGAAATCGGGAACCCAATCTCGAATAGCAAGAGTTTAATCCAAGCTAACTCGGAATTGGTGTTTGCAACGGCCCTATACTCAGCCTTGGTAGAGGAACGAGAAACCGTACTCTATTTCTTTGACAAAATTAAATTTATGCCATGGTAGATACCGTAACCTATAGTAGACCTGCGGTCCATGGCATCCCTTCCCCAATTAGAATTCGAAAAACCATGGAGATGAACACCAATCTATTTACAATACCGAATCCTACAAGTGATTGTACCTTGAAGATATCGTAAAATGCATTTTAGAGCCTGCTAGCTCCCTAACGTCGAAGAATTCATAGACTGTGCCACTTTTGGAGCCGAGTATGCTATATTAGGCCGGCTGATTGTTATATATTGGAGGCCCCCCACAAGACTATGATAATGAGTGATATCATCAAAACGCTCACTCTTAGATGTTGCCACTGGATTTCGAACGGCAGCTAGAGTAGAAATCGATTTTGCAAATCATTAGTATACTTCTACTACGAAAGAAATAATTTGCCATTTACTCGAGTAAATTCAATCCCCAGAAAATATTTAACTGGGCCAAGATCCTTAATAGCAAAATGTGATTGTAAGAATGAAAATAGGTGTGAAGCCTGACAAGAATCATTGCCTAGAATAAGAAGATCATCCACATAAATCAAACAAAACAAGATGCAAGTACCATGTTGGTAGTAATAAAGAGAAACATCAGCCGAGAGCTTTGAAATCCATACGACTGAAGTGATTCAGTGAGCTTTTGATGCCACATACGTGGCGATTGCTTGAGACCATAAAGAGACTTTTGAAGGCGAGAAACATAGTTGGGAAATTGTCTGTCGATAAAACCAGGTGGTTGTACCATATAAACTGGAGTGTCAAGATCACCATGCAAGAATGCATTTGAAACATCCAAGTGATTTATAAACCAGGAATTGCTCATAGCTAAAGACAATAGTAAGTAAATAGTAATAGGTTTGATAACAGGGTTAAATGTATCTATAAAGTCTATACCCGGGCGTTGTTGAAAACCCTTTGTAACAAGTCTTGCCTTATGACATTCGATAGATCCATCCGGTTTTAGTTTAGTTTTGAAGACCCATTTGCGACCGATGATGTTAGTAGCATGGTTTGGGGGTACAAGTTCCCATGCACCATTATGGATTAAAGCATTAAATTCATCACCCATCGCAGTCCGCCAATGTAATGACCTCATAGCTTCCATATGACAATTAGGGTCGACAGGTGTAGTGATCGCATGCATTGCCCGAGTACCATTTTTACGCATCTGTATGCGCGAGAATTGGCGTGTCGAATCAGCATTTGAGTTGCCTACTATAAGGGAAAGCCCGGGAGAAGTTGGTTCAGTTTGGGCATATAGTTGAGAATGAGTTTTTGTTTTTGAGGTGGTGTGGGTAAGGACAGGTTAGGATGTGTTTCTGGTGGTGAAGGGGCAGGTTCAGGTGGTTCCGGTGACTGAATAAGGGACATTGCTGTGGGTTGGCAAGAATTGGATGTGGCTGGTGGTTGTAGTGGTGAGGTAGGGAATGAAGTTTGACTAGGCGATGGTGTATTAACTGGAGTTGTGGGGAATGGTTGGCTATATGGTTGGATAGTGGCAGTCGGAAAGGTGGTGGTCAAAACCAAATCAAGGATAGCAGGCCACAAGTTCCTGATAAGGGAAAACCTATTCATAAAAAATGACATGACATGAGACAAAAAATTTATTAGAAAAAGGATCGAAACCTCTATAGCCTTTGTGTACATGGTTGTAGCCAACAAATATACAATGACGGGACCTATAATCAAGTTTATTCAACGAATAAGGATGTAACCATGGATAACAAAGACACCCAAAAACTCAAAAAAAAGAATAATCAAGAGACTTATGAAATAAACGGTGAAAAGGAGTATCAAAATTGATAGTACTTGAAGGCATACGATTAATTAGAAAAAGAGCAGTATCAAATGCATATGACAAAAATTGCATAGGTAATTTAGCTCGATGAAGTAAAACGAGACCGGTTTCAACTAAATAACGGTGTTTCCTTTCGGCATTCCCATTTGGTTCAAGGGTGTAAGGACATGACATACGATATTGAGTACCATTTATTGCAAGATATTTTTGGATTGGTATATATTCCCCTCCTCTATCTGATTGTAAACATTTAATAGGACGACCAAAAAAATTTTCCATTATGGTACGAAATTGAATAAACACAGAAAGAGCATCAGACTTGTGTGTAAGAAAATAAATCCAACTATATTTGCTAAAGTGATCATAAAATAGAATGTAATAAGAATAACCATCATGTGATTGAATTGGGGCCGATCCCCATAAATCTGAACAAATTAAATCCAATGGTCCAGAAATAACAGACCCATAAACTAAAAAAGGTAAACGGTGACTCTTACTGACCGAATAACTAGGACACAATTGACAGCTAGAATTCCTATTGAAAAATGAAATATTGTTCTGACGAAGAACCCGACTGACGACCGGAAAGGAAGGATGGCCTAGCCTCTCATGCCATGTAGTCAATGATGTAGTATGAGACCGAACCGGAGACAAGTAAGAAGACGCCAGAGTGTACAAGCCATCTTTATTCTGGCCTTGAAGAATAACCTATTTGGAAAGAAGGTCCTTCACAATAAAAAAAAACAGTAAAGAATTCAACAGAAACATTATTAGCTTTCGTTAGCGCACCAATAGACAATAAATTGGAATTTGAACTAGGAACATGTAACACTTAACTCAATTTAAATTTTGTATTAGGAATATAGGAAGACCCGACATGACAAATAGGAAGTTTAGACCCATTACCTAGCTGTACTTCTTTAGAACTAGAGTACTCAGAAAGGAGAGACAGATTTCCTAAATCATTAGTAAGATGGTGTGTGGCACCACTATCCATGATCCATGACTATTTTGTTGGGTTGACAGTGGTAAAGTGAGAAGCAGGTGATGGGTTAGGCCGAGGGTTTTATAGTCTTGGTGAAGGACACTATCTTGAGTAATGGCCTATGCCCTTGCAATTATGACAAATCAAAGCTGAAACTTCTAATAGAGCAGCCTGAGTAATCATAGCATAAGTTGGTGGATTGGGCAGAATTGCCACTCCATAAGACTGCCAGCTAAATTGCTGCTGGCCACCGTGTTTCTAGTGACTATCGTGACCCCCTTGAGGGTTGTTTGGATTGTGAAAAGGTTGTTGTGAGTATCTACCACGTCCACAACCTCTAGGCATAAAGTTTTGCGATTGGAAAAGATGTGCTATGATGTGATTAAGGCCCTCTTTTCACAATTGTCGTTCCTCCGTTAATAAGCAGAACAAATCATCATAAGAAACGTTGTCATGCATGGTTTTAATGACCTATAAAAATCTCGGTACGGACTCGTAGCACCATTTAATCCATCTATAATAGCATCGAGCAAATCATCATTCGAAATAGGATATTGTAGTGATATCAATCTATCGGCAATTAACTTAGCTCGTTCCATATAATCAGAAATCAACTCATTACCTTTTTTCAAAGAACGCAATTGTTGTTTAAGATCTCGAACCTATGCATGAGACCCGGACACGTAAGTCGTCTCTAACTGTACCCAAGCCTCACGGGCTGTATGAACGCCAACAACCTATAACAATATGGATGGCGACACTGAATTCAGAACCCAGCTGAGAACTTGCTGATCCTGTTGCTTCTACACCTGAAACGCCGATTTAGCATATCATTTTCTAACTTCTCAGCAGGTACTACACATGTTCCATCAATAAATTTAACCAAATTGCGGCCTGCTACCATAGGAATAATAAGGTTTTTCCGTAAGACATAATTACTCGAATCTAACTGTAAAGGTAATTGATGTGAGATAGAAGGCGAAATCATGGCAGAGGCTATGGTATTGCCAGAGTTAACAATCAGCGAAGAGGACATTGATGAGCTAGAAGATCCAGATGACGCCATGATAAATTATCGGCCAAGAAGAAGAAAAAAAATACTGAATAGAGGGTAGGAGGAACGAAGAGGAAAGAGAGGTGAGACACTGACAGAAAATAAAGAAATAAAAAAGATGAAGGTGGCGGCAGTTTTACCTTACATAGCTCTGGTACCATGAAGCTATTGTAAACAGTAGATAGGGATTTGTTGAAAAGCTCTATCACTGATTCTGTGATTAAAGACTATTATTAATATTGACTTGATTACAAATATACAGTATAGGAAGTATTTGACTATAATAGCACTTCTATACTAACTAGGACATAAATAAAATCTACATTTATTTACATAATAATACACGGACTATCAGAAAGGAATGTAAGGAGCGAAAGTTGATTTGGGATCTCTCCAGATAGATTGTTTGTACAAAGGTCCAACACTTCAACATTTGTTAGGTTCGCTAAGGATGGTGGTATTTGACCTATAACAATGTTGTTGGAGAGGTTGAGGGATTGAAGTCCTCCTAGGTTTCCCATTATTTCAGGAATTTCTCCTTTGAAATGATTACTCGAGAGATCAATGAACATAGGGAATTCGAGAATAAATTGACTTGTCTTAGTGCCTTTGTGTATGCTGCTGATGACATATAAAGATGCATCAGTCACCATCATGGTAGTAGCTTGTAAAATTGATTTGGATAGCATATAAGCGAGTCTATCATCATCAACGATTTTCATGGCAACCCAATTCTGAAAGCATTACAGTGGCAACTTTCATGTGAAAGAGTTGTAAGAAAGGTCAATGATTTGTAACTTGCCAAACTCGAATAGGCTTAGAGGTCTTCCTATCACACTATAGAACTCATTCGATTTAAATGACAGAACCTTGAGACGGGGAAGGTCCCCCAGGTAAGAAGAGAAGATATCTTTGATAACATTTTCCTCAAGATTAAGGAATTCTAGCTTAAAACAATTTGCAAATGACCTTGGTAGCTTTCCTTCAAATTTATTTTGACCGAAATTGATTTGCTCTAAATTGCAATCACCTGTGAAGACATCAGGTATTTTTCCTGTGAGACTATTATTATTTAGATCAATAACCGATGCAAATTGGCCTAAGTTGCCCAAGCAGGAAGGCAAGTTTCCACTTAAACTATTGCTTGACAAATCTAAAGTAAAAACTGATGTTAAATTGCAGAACAATGGCGAGATTTCTCCACTATATTTGTTCATAGAAACCCTGTAAACAACAATGGAAAGTGGTGGAACTAGAGGGGGTCCTTCGAATTCATTAAGACGTAGATCAAGATATTGTAAATTGGGTAATGAAAGAAAAGTGAAGGGCTTGAAAGTGGTCAAAGAAAACGTAATATTAAGAAAATAAAATCTAAAAAACAAAAAATTATACATATTTTTATTAGATGCATGAAAAGGGTCAAAAAGCATGGCAGCAAAGGATTTATATGTTGGGAAAAATGATAACATGATTACAAGTGTTTTGACAATTTGTCTGCTAAAATTAATAGTTTATGGCTAGGTGTTTGAAATATGGACAAGGCAAAAGTTGTATTAGTATTAAGTGGGATATGGTTGCAAATTTAGTTGAGAAAATTTATCTTAAATTTGGCTGATTGAAATCAAGTAGTATAGTGTGTGGCCCCTTCTACAAGTATGAGGTCCTATATATTGCATTGTATTTCTGCATTGTAAAGTGAGTGAGAGAGATTGATTAACAAGAGTATTTGAGAGTATTGTAATAAAATTATTTTATGTTTACTCTTATTTATTTGAGCTTAATTTGAATCAATTTATATCCTCTCTACTCCAACAAATTGGTATCAGAGCTAGGTTGAAAGCTCGAGTCCTCTTACCGAAAATAATTTTTCCCGAGTGTAGAAAAATCGAGTTGAAAGTGCCCAGGCGTTGCGATAGCTAGAAACCCAGAAGTGTTGCAAAAGACTATAAAAAGTGTCACAAAAGACTAAAGACAGTGTTACTGAGTCCAGAGTGTTGTAAAAAGTAGTACGAAAAGTGTTGCAACAGCCCCTATACGCCTAAAGCAAGCTATTTTTTGAAAAATGCTTTCGAAAATGAATACCAATGGTGTTTTCTTCAATTTCCCCCAACTTACCAAAACCAATTACAAGAATTGGTGTATTAAGATGAAAGCAATCCTCAGAGCCCAAGATGTTTGCGATATTATCGAGAAAGGTTATGTTGTCCCAGCTGAGAATGCACAACTGTCCCAAGTAGAAAAAGACAATTTTAACAAGAGTCGCCGGAGTGACCAAAAGGCCCTCAGTCTCATCCATCATGGATTGGATTATGTAATGTTTGAGAAGGTGGTAGAAGCATCCACCTCGACGTAAGTATGGGACATCCTCCAAGTTTCTCTTCAAGTAGAGGAGAAAGTAAAGAAAGTTTGATTGCAGATGTTGAGGGGAGAATTTAAGACGATGAAGATGAAGAAAACAGAAGTTGTTGTGGATTACTCATCACGAGTAAAGTCTGTCGTAAATTAGATGCGATAGTATGGTGAAAAGATGGAGGAGTCTAGGATCATTTAAAAAATTCTTCGATCACTGCTACCAAAGTTTGACTTTATAGTAGTCACCATCGAAGAATCGCGAGATACGAGTGCAATGACTATTGATGAAGTTGTTGGTTCATTGCAAGCGCGAGAAGAAAGGCTGAACAGATAGAATGAGGAGTCTATAGAGACAGTTTTAGCAGTAGAGGCTTCACCAAAAGAAGGTAAAATTAGTCAAGACATAAGAGAACATGGTAGATGTCGTGAAGGAAATGGAAGATGAAGAGGACGAGGGAAAAATTAGCTATTTGAAAGAGTTGATATTAACGAAGGAAATAACCTATCCACACAAGGAAGAGGTCATGGATGAGGACGAGGCCAGTTTCGAGGTAGAGTATACTGGAGGAAGAATTATGAACGAGACAAGTCCAATATTCAGTGCTATAATTGTGATAATCATGCCCATTATGCATCAGAATGCTGAAGTCAGCAAAAGGAAGCGGCAGAGATAGTGAACAACATCCAGGAGGAGGATGTAATCGAAATAATATTACTGGTTCGTGAAAGTGAAAGCCCCAAAGATCATGAGCCCATTGATGCTAAGGACGTAACCGAATATTAAGTTCAAGGGGAAGTGTTGAAGAATTAAACTTAATATTAAGAAAATAAAATCCAAAAAAAATGATACATATTTTTATTAGATGCATGAAAAGGGTCAATGAGTATGGCTGCAAAGGATTTATATGTTGGGCAAAATGACAACATGATTACAAGTGTTTTCACAATTTGGCTGCTAAATTAATAGTTTATGGCTAGGTGTTTGAAATATGGACAAGGAAAAAGTTATAATAGTATTAAGTGGGACATGGTTGCAAATTTAGTTGCGAAAATTTATTATGAATTTGGCTAATTGAAATCAAGTAGTACAGTGTGTGGCCCTTACTACACGCCTTTGGTCCTATATATTGCATTGTTTTTCTGCATTGTAAAGTGAGTGAGAGAGAGCGATTAATAAGAGTATTTGAGAGTATTGTAATAAAATTATTTTGGGTTTACTCTTATTTATTTGAGCTTAAATTGAATCGATTTATATCCTCTCTACACCAACATAAATTGCCCAACCATTGTGGAATTTGACCAATTAATTGATTCTGGGCAATTGCCAGGAATTGGAGTTGGGTCAGGTTTTTAAGTGAAGAAGAGATGGTTCCATTTAAGTTGGTCTGGGCCAAATCCAAAATGATAAGATTGGTTAGTTTACCAAGCCAGTGCAAGATTCCGGGGCTGAAATCGTTAAACAAAAGATACATACCTCTGAGTTGAAACAAATTGCCTAAAGACGAAGGAATTTCCCCCGCTAAGTAGTTACTATCAATACCTAAGGTATCAAGATTAGTAAGGTTAAAAACTGATGATGGAATTACTCCCCAAAAACAACATTCCGAGACAGTAAAAACTACCAATGACTTGAGGTTTCCAATCGAAAGAGGTAGTTGATGTAGAGAATCTGTGAGCCTCGAGAGTGTTGGGCTTGATAGCTTGAGCTATCATACAAGTGGGGTTGAGCCTATCTAACACAAAACCAATTAGCTTATGTTAAGGCCCAATCTATACCACTTATATATTACTCATTATTCTTGTATATTCCAATGTGGGATAACCAACATCTCCAACACTCCCCCTCAAGTGCAACTAGGCCTGGACCAGTTGCCACTTGCCAACATTCCTTGGCCTATCATCTCCGAGGCTCAAGGTCAACACTAGGTCTAGCCTTTCTTTGCTATCCCAAACTCCACCATGACTTTAAACACGAACCCAGGATCATTCTGGCTATCAGGCCTTTTTCTGCTCTGATACCATGTAGAGAATCTGTGAGCCTCGAGAGTGTTGGGCTTAATGGCTTAAGTGAGCATACAAGTGGGGTTTAGCCCATCTAACACAAAACAATTGGCTTGTGTTAAGGCCCAATCTACACCACTTATATGTTACTCATTAGTTGACCTGAGAAATTTGTGCCATCTAGTATTAGGGCCTCAAGTGTGCTACTGACATGGTCAAACTCTGGAAGATATCCTGTGAGATTTGGATTATACTAAAAGCTAAGAACACGGAGGTAAGGCAATTGAAAGATACTCAGGTGAAATTCACCAAGCAACGAACAGTTTACGAGAACGAGAGATGACAAAGAAGTTAAGTTTGACAAGTTATGGGGTACAGGAGAAGAAACAGCGACACCACTAAGGTCAAGTTCAGCCAAATGAGTGAATCTTTCAACTACATCTTTGAGGTTCGGCTCTCGAACCATCAACAAATTCAATGAAAGATCAAGAGAAACCAAGTTCGAAAGTTCCATTATTTCTTATGAAATACGACCAATGAAATTTGAGGATTTGAGATTCAGATAGGTAAGCTCTGCTAGGTTTCTAATGCCACTAGGAATTCTAGAAAGATTGAAGTTGTTAAAAGAAAGGTCAAGACTTGTAAGATGAACAAGTCGGAAGAGTGGGCTGGAAGAGTTGATAGAACCGAAGATACAGCTGCTCGAAAGGTCAAGCCGAATCACTTGACCCGTTTCAACGTTGCAATTGACACCATCCCACGAGCAGCAGTCATCTCCAGCTTTCCAAGAGCTGAGCTTTGTATGATCAGTAGAAGGATCACACAACGACTTATCAAAGAAAAGGCTATGCTTGAATAGTAACAAGGCTGAGCCGTCATCATTGCGGCAAAGTGGCTTGGGGAAGGCAATAGAGTGATGGATGAGTAGAATGGAAAAAGAGAGGAAAACAAGAGGCAAAATGTTATTAGAGTGAGAGAAGAATGTAGTATTTGTTTGTGTAGTGAATGCAGTGATATGACAAGATTAGAATAGTAGTGTTTTTATAGAAAAAAGAAGTCCAATTAGTTAACCCATTCCATACGATTGATTAAGCTTTCAAATCAATCATTTTCTGGAGAGTTTTTAACTATACTTGTGAATATATTTAAACTTGTGAAATTATAATTAATGACTGACTTTTGAAGGAGGTAATTGGTATTGATCAATTTGAGAATGTTGTTTGATTATAGAGAAAGACATGTGACTCCATTGCTACCACTTTTAATTGGTCATCTTTCTTGGTTTATTTGAAGAATGGTCATAAAGATGATAAGAACATGAGTTAAAGCTAAGAAAATCACATCTCCCTAATTTTCATGCCTCGGACTATGTTTTTCATTCATTTTTTTACAAGTATCAGATACGTAGGAAAATAAAGTGACAAACAGAATGAGAGAAATTGAAATGAGAAGAAAATAATTGTCGAAAGTAACACTTGTAATAAAATGAACTGGAGACATAATTGGGAACATATGTTTAAGGACATGTTATTTATATATCAACTATGAAACAAAATATGAGAGATTTTTAGCAAATGGAAAATGTAAACTCTTACCAAATTTTAACAAAAATATAATTACTAGGTGTCATAACAACTATCTAATTTGTTGCATAACATCTACAGCTAATATAAAGATGATAAGAAGAGAAGTTTAGAGTTAAGACTGAATCGGTGGTCTTTAGATGTCTTAGGTTCGAATTACATCTGAGATAATATATATTTTTCTTTCTATTTAATGTAAGCGTAATTACACTAATTAAAAAAAAAAATTTGTTTGTCTTCGTGTCAAAACGTGAATGTTAAGGTGCAACTCCACCAGGATCCTCGTCTCATTCCCCTTAAAGCCAAAGGACATCCTATCTTTAATATTTATCAACCACACAAATCTAGTGGCTTGTCTAACATTGGATTTAGATTAACGTATTGTATACAATATAAAGCATTCAAATCTATCAGTATAAGTAGACTTCTAAAGTTTACAAATAAATACAAACTCTGAGGAATTTTAGTTAATACGTTCAATTAATACATTCTATACGATTATTTGATAAAACATGTTCAATACGATTAAGCATTCCAATTAATCATTGTTCAGATGAAGCAATATTTTGGGTAATACTTAGCAAATACAGGTATAGTACACAAAGTAATTAAGGAACTAATAAGTGACTATATGATCCAGGCGTGCACCCCCCATAGGTGGCACCGCCTCGGCTCATCAACTACCATGTTCCAGCCAGGTCGTGCCACGTGCTACTGGTATTCGTCTGGAAAACAAGACGGTGCACGCAACCATGGTGTCCAGAGTTAAAGCTGTACCTTCCCAACTTCCTAAAAAGGAGGGACTAATGGGATTTGACCCAGTCTCCGTACAATTTCGGGACCATGATCCCACATTCAAACCCTTAACCACCAGAACATGGGTAACGGTCATAGAGAGGCCTATAAATACCAAAGGCCTACCACTGAAATGGTAATCTTTTTCTACACTTTTCACCTAAACTCTGCCATTTTTTACTTGCAATACACTCCTTCAAGTTACTGACTTAGGCATCGGAGGTTCCCCCGGGGATAAGCCACGATCCTTTGACCCCTGATTGTTTTGCAAGATCTATCCCTAATCGACGTCCTAATCAATTTTCTGAAGTTCTAGCGCGTTGAATACACACTCTTGTGGAGAACTTTCAGTGGTGCAGTGAGCGTGGACCAAATTTACTTGATCCATTCGAGAACTTTGGTCTAACCGCGAACACAAAAATGGTGGGAACCAATGACTACCATCCTTCCGAAACCGGTGCTCTCCAAGGCACCCCCGAGGGTCTCACCGGCCTTGGAGGCTCCTTTACAACATTCCCACTATGGAATGCTGTGGAGCAGATGCTAAAAATCTTTAGGGATTACAACATCCCACCGAAGCAGCAACAAATCATCAGAACAGGGTTTGTGGAGCGGTACAATATAGTGGGAACCGCCCTCTAGGGAATCCCCGACCACGGCCCCAACCGTCAAGGCCTAGCTAGAGAGTTGTTTCCTTCTGATGACAATCGCCAAATGAGAACCACTACAGAGACGCTCCCCATCGTCCCGGTTGCCATGGCGCCTCACCCAGAGTTAATGATTCCTCAGGCCAGCGATACAAGCGTAGATGCTAGCAATGCTCCAAGCCTTCAGCTCCCCAAGCAGCAACCCCCACTTCCCGCCTGGAATGCCGGCACAGGCAATGGGCATGCAGATGCCGTACTCATATGGAGCGGCTCCATCGTCCTAGCTGAACACTTTCTCCCAAGCTCTAAGTGTGTCTTTAGCACTCAATCCTCCTCCAAGTTTCGAGCGGGCGAATAACGCGGATAAAAATGACAACGATGAAAAATTGACCCCAAGCTTAGAGGAAACCTCAAAAAGCTATTGAAAGACCTAGCAGTACCATACCAAGAGTCGATCATGGAGAAGAGGCTCTCCCCATTCACCAAGAAGATCTTGGGCGTTCAACTGAATCTATACTTCATTGCTCCCATCTACACGAAGCTATTCGACGATTGTGATGACCCGGTGGTTAATGTGAGGCATTATGTGAACAGGATGGAGATGGTCTACACCCTGGAAGCGTACATATGCTGCCAATTTGAGTAGACACTCAACGGCCCTACTGCGTATTGGTTCCATAAATTGAAGCCCAACTCTATCAGCTTTTGGGACCAATTAAGTGAGATGTTCTGTAAACACTTCCTCAGTTCCACTCCCGCCTCGTATGTAAGCCGACAACTACATGAGGTTATCCAAGAGCCAGATGAATCACTCCGATCTTACATCCACCGCTTCAATGAAGTGTGCATTAGCACTGATGATCTTGATTTTAGCACTGCTGAGGAAGCCCTCATCCGAGGTACGAGGGATGATAGACTTCGCATGTAAATCATTACAAGGAGGCCCAGAGACACTATGCAGATGATAGCTATGGCCAAGAGCATGATTGAGGTAGATGAAATAAACAGAACCAGAAAGAGGAATGTCGAAGAAAGATCAGGCAATCAAAGAGATTACCGTCGCCCCAGGAGGCATTCAGGTGGCTATTTTAGAAGCACCTTCCAGTGAGCCGACATCAACCAGCCAGCCCTGAACGCCCCACTTAGTCAAATATTGGTCGCAATAAAAAAGACCAGCGAGAGGAGGAACCTAAGGTTCATAAAGATACCCGAGGGCCAGACAGTGGGCCACGACCTAGAGAAGTATTGTGAGTTCCACTGAGCACGAGGGTATCACATGGACGAGTACAGAACATTGGCAGATGAAGTGCACACCTTGATTTGGGCGGGAAAATTCAGTCAGTTTGTTAAAGGAGTCACAATGGAAGAAAAGAAAGCCACCCCGAAGATGTCAAAATTCGGGGATCATAGGGCATAGAAGGCAAAAGGACCGATAATGGTAATAGCTGGGGGACCAAGATTCGAGTCGGCGCAAAAGAAACCCAAGATAGTAGATTTAATGGGCTGAGATGCCAAACTTTTCAAGGCATGTCAAAGGCATTCGTTGGTGAAGAAGGACCACGTAGACCCCTTGGTAATCGAAATGCTAACCGAAGGGTACATAGTCAGAAGAGTCATGATCGACACAGGAAGCTCAGTTAATTAGATAACCAAGTTAGCACTAGAGCAGCTAGACGTCCACCACGGCAGGGCCCAGCCAGGAGACAATCTTCTTGCGAGGCTCGGAGGGCAGACTGTCCTTTTAATAGGACAAGTTAAGCTAGAGATGGAGATAGGAGACAAGGACTTGACTTGGGGAGGGGAAGTAGAGTTCACCATAACTGACATCTTAGTTAGCTATAACATCATTTTGGGATGACCATTCCTTGTCGAGTCGGAAGCCATCATCTCCTTGAAATATCTGACACTTCAAATCCCAACCAAGAAAGGAATGGCTGTAGCAGTGGGAAACTCACAGGTAGCCCTGGAGACATATTTAGCATCCTTATAGATAGAAACCGCCTCTTATGAGGTGGAGGATTGGGAAAGAGCAGAACCAGTGGGAGATGTAGAAGTCCTTACCATAGGTCAGAACAGAACACTCAAGCTCACAAAAAATTTGAGCAAAGATACAAAAAGCTGCTACAGCAAAAGTATTGAGAGAGCAATAACACACTTTCTCATTGTTCCCAGGCGACATCGAGGGTGTGTGTCCCAAGGTCATGTGCCACAAGCTAAATATAGATCCTTCAGCCCCCCAGTGAAGCAAACGAAACGTAAGCACACCCAAGAGTGATAGAAGGCAATTGAAGTACAAATAAAAAAGTTGTTTGAGGCGGGTCACGTACAAAAAGTAAACTATCCCAAGTGGCTGGCTTATATGGTACTAGTAAGAAAGCCCAATAGCTCGTGGCGAATGTGTGTGGACTTCACAGACTTGAACAAAGCTTGTCCCAATTATAGCTACCCTTTGCCAAACATTGACCAACTCTTAGTCTCAATGGCAGTATTTGCAGTCTACTCCCTACTGGACGCCACGACGGGATATCAACAGATCCCAATGGACCCTAAGGACGAGGAGAAGACTTCCTTCATTACACATGAGGGAACTTACTGTTATAGGTGATGCCATTTGGGCTCAAAAATGCAAGGGCCACTTACCAGAGGCTCGTCAACGAGATGTTAAAAGGGCAGATAGGTGAAAACATCGAGGTGTATGTAGATGACATGATCATAAAAAGCAAAGATGAGGCTAGCCACGTAGCTGATATTGAGAAAGTCTTCAAAGTACTACAAAGATAGCGGTTGAAGCTAAACCCAGAGAAATGCACCTTTGGGGTGAAAAGTGCCAAGTTCCTAGGGTTCCTCATCTCCGAAAGGGTTATACAAGCCAACCCCGAGAAAATTGACGCTATCATCAAGATGCAATGACCTCAAAATCTGAATGAGGTGCAAAGTCTCAATATTCATATCAATGCCTTGGGATGGTTCATCTCCTTTTCCGTAAAGAGATGACTACCTTTCTACAAGGCAATTAAGCAAGACAAAGCCTTCAAATGGGACAGGTGCTGCGACTTAGCCTTTGAAAATTTATAGAAATTCCTAGCCTTGCCCTCGTTGCTCAGCCATCTTATCCATGGGGAACCACTATACATCTATCTGGCAGCCACTAACAAAGCAGTTGCAGCAGACCTAGTAAAGGTGCAAGACAATGAGCAACATCCCATCTACTACACCAGCAAGGTACTGAAAAATGAGGAACTAAGATACCTGAAGATCAAGAAGCTAGCCTTAAGCCTAAAATCTGCATCAGTGAGATTAAGGCCCTACTTCTAAGCGCACACCATAATCGTAAGAACCAGTTTTCCTTTGAAGAAGGTACTCCAGTAGGGTGAGACGTCGGGAAGAATGGCGGAATGTGCAGTAAGGATAGAAGAGTTTGATATCAGGTTTGAGGGAAGGACGACTCTAAAAGCATAGGTGTTGGCCGATTTTATGGTCGAATTTAGGGGCCTCGAGCCAACAAAGGTTATCATAACAGAACCCTGGATCATATATATAGACGGAGCATCCTCGAACGAAGGAGCCGGCGATGGAGTGTTGATAAAGGGGCCTGATGACGTCCGGCTGGAGTATGCCACCAAACTCTCTTTCTTGCCAACCAATAACGCTGCAAAATACAAAGCCATGATCAATGGCCTTGAGCAGGTACTGAAACTACTCCAGATAGTTTAATTATTCAAAGCAATTCACGGTTGGTGTCTAACCAAATCAACAGAAACTTCGAAACAAAGGAAGGAAGCATGGTCAAATATTTACGCAGAGTACAAGTTTTGGTGGAAAACCTAGAGAAGAAAGGGACGGAGTGGAAGGTTGAGCATATCCCCTAAGCTCAAAATGAGGAGCCAGATTAGCTGGCAAAGGCCGCAGCTACCCCAAATAACTAAAAGAAGCTAAGCTACCCATATGAAGTTCTGGTCAACCCAAGCTGCAAAGAAGAGGTACTTTACATTGAGGAAGGAAACAACGGCTAGCGTCAGACCTTAATCACCTATCTCAAATAAAATAAACTACCAGCCAATGAGGAAGAGGCCTCCAAGATCATTCAAAAATCCATACGATACTCCCTTAGAGATGGTGAGCTCTACTGGAAATCTTATGCAGATGCCTGGCAGAAATGTATGACTCCCCCTCCAGGCTAGAGTATCCTCAAAGAACTCCAAGAAGGAATTTACGGGTCCTACCAGGTGGCCTCCTCCCTACTTAGAAAAGTCAGCCTGGCCAGTTACTATTGGGAAGTAATGGAAGCGGATGCCACGAACTATGTTCAAAGTTGTCACCCAAATCAAATACATGCCAGAAAGACACACCTCCCCTAAGAGAGCCAGTGGCCTCTCATGACCGGTTGGCCCTTCTCAACAAAGGGAATTGACATAGCTGGACCTCTACCAGAGGCCAGAAGACAAAGGAAGTTTAGGATCATCACCATCGACCATTTCACTAAGTAGGTCGAGGTGGAAGTAGTGAACACCATCACCCCAGAAAAAGTCATTGACTTTGTCTGGAAAAACATTGTCATGAGGTTTGGAGTCCCGATGAAAATTGTAGCAGACAACGACACCCAATTCAGATCAAAGTAGTTCCTAGAGTTTTGTTAAGGGCTGAAGATAAAGAATCACTATTCCTCCATAGCGCATCCACAAATGAACGGCCAGAAGGAAGTCACCAACATGATGCTTGGAGAAGGGTTAAAGAAACGCCTTAAAGAGGAAGGAAAGGATCTTGGCTAGATGAGCTTATAAGTGTACTATGGTCCTATCGGACTACCCCATACAGACTAATTGGCGAGACACAATACTCCCTTGTGCACAGGGCAGAAGCTATAATCCTAATATAAATCACAGCCCCAACTGATAGAGTTGTCTATTACTCCGAAGAGCATAATGATATCAACCTAAGGCACCATTTCGATAACCTCGAAGAAAGGAGAGAATGAGCTTGCATCAGACTGGCTGCCTACAAAGCTAAAATCTCCAAGCATCATGATAGGAAAGTCAGAAGCCTATAACTCAAAGAGGGAGACCTAGTCCTCAAAGACACTACTACTTCACAGTCTCGCGAGGGCAAGGGCAAACTTAGAGCTCACTAGGAAGGACCATACAAGATAAGAGAAGTCATAAGTCATGCAACTTATTGCCTCAGCGACCTCAATGACAGAGAATTAACCAAAACATGGAACATTTTTTATTTGAGGCCATACTACATAGCATCTAATAGCTAGGGAACCAAGTGACCTCACTCTTTTCCTCCCCTTGGATTTTTTCCCATTAGGTTTTTTCCTCGAGAAGGTTTTTAATGAGGTGGCATCCCCTAAGCCATTGCCGACTAACAAAGCACCGAATGATGCAATTACTTGCAATCTATTTACACTCATCAATGAAAAGCACTTTATTCAATTTCATTTTATCTGCTATTAGTTTAGCCTTCAATGGCAATTGTTTCAAAGGCCCAATAGTGGCCACTGCCTCGCCTCCAACTGGTGCAGCCCGGCCCTAGCCGGCTGCCATCATCCTATAACTAAGCTAATAAGCCTTAGATAATATAAACAAGCGAAGCAGCTAAGCTAACAGGCCTTAGCCAATATAAATAATGGTTATAACTAAACCTGTAAGACTTGTCATCAAAAGTCTCACACCTAAGCTAACGAGTCTTAGAAAAAGCATACAAAGAAATTCTTAGATAAATTTAAGTAACGAAGCCCCCAGGCGGGTAACCATGCATGTAAATACAAAATAAATTCATCCAAGCAATCACGGCATGAAGCCTGCTAAAGAAATTGGCAGCAACATAATAATTCAACAATTGAAGCACAAATCAAAATATACTTTGCCATTAAATAGAAAGTCAATAATTACAAGGCCTCAAGCCTAAAACAAAAAAAAGAGAGGGAAAATCTAAGCTAAGTGGTAGGAGGGTCTTCATGTAGCACCTGAGATGAGCTCACTGGCAACGTCTCGCGAACCTCGCTTCCTATAGAAAGATCAACTTGGTTAGCAGGAGGGCGATCAAGAACTTCCCTAAAGGTGGGAATGTTCACATTGCTCACTATCTCCTCAGAAAGCTCCGGCTAGTGTTGGAGCACTGCCCCGAGCAATTGTTGCCCAAACACATGGCCCATCTTCACCATCCTCCCCATAAGACTGTCTAGCTCAACATCCCATTCAGCAATCTATGCCTCGAGCTTCACAACCTTTGGTTCCGACAGCCCCAAATCCTTCTCCTAGAGGGTATTACAGAAGAGGATTTGGGTATGGGCATCGCGCAGGTTTTCCAGCTCCTTCTTCACCTCAGCCAATGTCATCTTAGTCTCTCCTTGCTTGGTGGCCACCGCCTCGGCCTCTTCCTTGGCTTTTAAAGCCTTAGCCTCCCTTCGCTTAGCCGCCGTCACCTCCTTCCTTATCATTTGGAGGTCAGCCTTTGCCACTTAGATGCTCTCCTTGACCTTAGCATGGTTAGAGGCTATCCGATGCATCTCGACACATTAATACATAACCTGCAAAACCCATACAAACATCACAAGTTGTGCAAAGGAAACAACTTAAAATAAAGTTAAAGTTAGAACTACATACCTCAGAGGGCTAGTCAAGTATGATTCCAGTCGTGCACATGCTGGACTCCTCCTTATAAGCCTCTTTCTCCCTAGGAAAAGGAAGCACGCTTCGGAGTGCCAACTGAACTTGAAGACTGTTTATTCCCCCTTATAGACCAGCCAGCTTTAGAAAGCTCTCCTTAAATTGGGCAGAAGGAGAGATAGTGGCCGTGGAAATTGAGATGATGGGCAACCCCTGACGATGGCTCAGGCCCGATAACTCCTGGCCCTACAAAGAATGAGAGCAAATTAGCAATATAAGGCATGCAAGAAAAATATAAGTCAAAAAATAGTTGATTACCTCATGCCCCTTTTTGGGCAATGTGTTGGCCGACAGCAGGAGGGACCTCATCCCTTGATATCTTCCTATCCTCGGCCTTCTTGGAAAGGGCTAGTTTTTGAGGTGTCATCCTAGGTAAGGTCAACCGTCTCCTCATCCTTCCTTTGGTTCTCCCAACCCAGGTCTTTGGTACCTTTTTCTAGATGCTTTATTATGGGCAGCGTTAAGACGAGATGATGACATCCTAACAAAGAAAATAGAGAGATAAGCTTACCAGGGATGTTGACTTCCCCATCGTAGAACACAATATTTGGGTCATCCCACTCGATGACCTTAATATTACTCAAGTAAGCCCAGGCGATAGTTGCTAGTGCCCATCGCCTCTGCTCTAATCAGCTAAAGATGCTAAGGCTACTGTCCAACTCAAGCCCTCTCGTGGGCAATGCATCGGGAATATCTTCCCTCCACCGAGTAGAGAATGGCGGATACAACAAATCTATCTTCATGTACAAGTAGAACTATTTGAAGTTTCAAACCGACTACGGACGGTATGATAAATAGTAGAATCCATTCTTGTAGGTGAAATGTAGATGGTCCTCAGAAGCTTTCCGCCTAAAGGATGATAGCCGGTGGAAGAAGATTGAATCAAACTCAAAATTGAGGCCACAGTATAGATGATAATGCCCTACAATATTCGACCAACAGTTGGGGTGTATTTGAACCGGACACACACCCCAATCGGTCAAAAGATTGGCAATTGCCTTATGAAGTAAATACGTGAAGCCTGCCCAAACTTGCTCCATGTATAAACTTAAATAGCCATCTGAGGGAATATGAACCCGTTCATGGTGAGCCGGCAATAGACATGGTTTTCCAATCAGCCACTTATGCACTTGCAGCTCGAAACCGACATCGAACTTGCTGGAGAAAGACACCATACTCCCAAGAGGTGTAGGGCCCCTAGCGCGGCTCTTCCCCGCCCACTTAGGAGGATCCAATGCCATGGTCCTCCTTCACTTTAGGCTCAGCTGGGGAGACGACGTCCTAACCTCACTCATGTCAGTGGGGCTATCAACCCCCTCATACTTATCTATGGCCCGGATCTCCGTATCGTCCGAGTTAACAGGGGTCCGTGGCTTAGAAGTTGATTCTGCCTGGCCAGTCACTATCTATATGCCCGTTGGTTAGTCCTAATAAAGGGATGCATATTAGTCCTATCGATAGTTATCAACTAAGCTAGGAGGCGGTCCAAATCCTGATTTAGCCTCATAAGAAGGCCCAAAGTCTCGCCGAAAAGAGCATCAGCACTTAAACTACTAGATGAGCTCATCCTAGGAAATAAATAAAAGAAAAAGTCAAGCCCTAGGCCCTGGACCAAAGGGGACATTGCCTCGAGGCTGCCGCACCAAATCAGTGAGGGCCTAAAAAATACCGTTCCCCAAAACTCATGTTAATTCAATCCTTCAAACCTAGGTCTATCCCCAGTCTATACAAGGGAGCGCGAAATACAAGCCCATTCCTAGGAAAGCTTGGCTAAAAGAATTGGAAAGCACATAAATCATGGCAAAAGCATAGAAGTCTAGTGCGTTCATTACGAAAAGGGCATACCATAATTACTCGAAAGCTTGGATTATCGCATTTTAAACTACTTACGAACAGAAGCATAAATCAAAAGCAATCGAAATAAAGAACACTTACTTGCAATTGGGGTCGAAAGGAAAAGCCTTGCTGTCATAGAAAAATGAAGAAAACACCGAAAAAAAGATTGAAGTTCCTTCGCCAGAAAATGCCAAACCACTGGAGAATCAAGTGAAAAGGGGTAGCTATTGAAAAAGGGCGCCTTTTATAAGGATTTTTGAATTTGAAAAGTCATCTTGGAAAAGGATCTAGAAGCACATGTGGCACACTCTTTGTGGCATAGCACATTGCATGAGGCATTTTAATAGCTATCACATAAATCGTATGCGCCAGACCACACTATCCTTAAAGCAACATCTGCCTTGAGATGACACCCATCACGAGACAATAGAAGCCTGAAGACTTCCCACGCTTGCGGGGTGACTCCTGATAAGTGACTATACGATCCAAGCCTACACCCCCCATAGATGGCACCGCCTCGGCTTATCAACTACCATTTTCCAACCAAGTCAAGCCACATGCTACTAGTATTCATCTGGAAAATGAGATGGTGCATGCAACGATGATATCCAGAGTCAAAGCTGTAACTTCCCAACTTCCTAAATAGGAGGGAGTAATGGGATTTGACCTAGTCTCCCTACAATTTCGGGACCATGATCCCACATTCAAACCCTTAACCACCTGATCATGGGTAACAGCCATAGAGAGGCCTATAAATACCAAAGGTCTACCGCTGAAATGGTAATCTTTTTCTACACTTTATACCTAAACTCTACCATTTTTTACTTGCAATACACTCCTTCAAGTTACTGACTTAAGCATCAGAGGTTCCCCCCCGGGGACAAGCCCCGATCCCTTGACCCCTAATTTTTTTGCATGATTTATCCCTAATCAACATCTTAATCAATTTTCTGAAGTTCTAACACATTGAATACACACTCTTGCGGAGAACTTTCAGGAACAAATATCGTATGCCAAGAAAATAGCTGCAAAAAATTGAGTAGTGTATAGTCAGAGTTAATTTGAGGACTTAAATACTTTTTAGAATCAACCCTGGGATGTGCATATAGCAACAAATACTTTTTAAAATCAACCCAAGGGTGTGGTGTAGTGGTAGGGACTAGTCTATCCTTAAGCATCCATAAGGGATTGAACCCTGAGATGTGCATAGAGCAACCTTAAATCTTAGGGCCAGCCATCCTACCCTAATAGGCACCCGCAAATTGGCGATCAGGGATTAGTCTAGGTGTGGACATGGCTTAAAGGTGCCGCCCATAGTTGAGACCTATCCAGGACCACCTCATGGTGAAAAAGAAAATTACTTTTTAGAATCATGCTATACAACTCAAATACCTTTTTGGCAAACAATATATTTAAATTGACTATTTCGTGTCTAGTTTATTCAATTTTTACTTATTTGGTGTGTGACCTATACAATTTTCGCCTATTTGGTGCATTATTAATTGTAGTACTTTATGCATGTGTCCATCCAACGACATAAAGAACATAAAGCACTAATAATGTCAAGCATGAACATGTTTTGATGACCATGCTAAACTTGTCATCAATGATTCGTTAAGTTGTCATACTAGTACTATATGATTGGTCAAACATCAAACATGCAAAAATGTATGGGTCATATACTAAATAGGCAATTTCAAAAAATTATACACAAGAAGAGCATTTGAATTATACATCACAATATAAAAAAATATTTAATTCTTAATATGAGTAGTGTAGTTGCTATTTGCTCATTTTATAGGTAAAAATTGTGGTCACCAAGTCAAGCATCTTATAGATACTTACTTTCTCTAATATTAAAGTTTCCTTTCACTCCAACATTTAGCTCATAACTTTCTCTAACCAAACAAGTTTCAAAATATCCCGAAGTACGTTTCAAGGCAAACCTTTCACCTCTGTTACTTTCCACCTTCTTAAACCGTTCAAATTAATGTTTTAAGTTCAAGCGATTTTAACTCTTCAGAGTTCCATTGATTTTGCTCTTTAGATTTCGCTCTTCATTCATTCCATAACCAATTTCTGCAAAAACAAGTAAGCTTTCTAAAAATAAAAAATTTTTAGTGTTTCATTCGGCTTTTCTCTATTTTTGAATTTGATTCGATTTTCGTTTTAAATCTCTTATTTGATTCGGTTATCTGGATCAAATTATTTTGTTTTCAAATTTGTTGGATAAAAAGTTGAATCTCTGATTTGAATCGGTTATCTCTGATTTCTTTCCAGATTTGAATCTCTGTTGGATATAAAGAGTTTGGATATAAGGTGTTTGATGAATTGCCTGAGTGGTGTTGAGATTGTTGGATGTAAAGTTGTTAGAGTTTTGCTTACAAGTTCATCAAGCTTTGATTTGATTCGCAACTTATTTGTTTGATTAAAGCTTTTAAATTTCAGTTTTGAATGATAAAAATCAAAGATATTGATGTATTTTTTATCAGATTCGTAATTTTTTTGCATATCTGGTAGTTATCTGGTAAAAAACTAGTAGTTTTCTAAATTCTCAATTTTCATATAAGAAACTGGTATTTACCTAGTAAGAAACTGGTAGTTTTCTAAATTCGTAATTTTCATATAAGAAACTGGTATTTACCTGGTAAAAAACTGGTAGTTTTCTAAATTTGCAATTTTCATATAAGAAACTGGTATTTACCTGGTAAGAAACTGGTAGTTTTCCAAATTCGCAATTATCATCAAGCTTGGAGATTTCTAGTTTTCTAAATTTATTATGTTTTATTGGTTACAAGTTAGGTTTCATTAGAAAAACTTTTCCTATCATGTATCTACCACTTACATACGAGTTTCCTACTTGTTCATTACATGATATTTTTTTTCATACAGTGATTTTGAATTTATTGCAAATCATTTTACATCCTACGAGATACTTATGATAGATGTCGAGACCACCAAAAATGAATCCGTGCAAAAAATAAACTGGTAGCTAGTAGTGAGCGGGGGTCGAATCTACAAGAACGGTATTTGACAACGTTATTCTTAGAAGATAACACACAGCGTGACCTAGAAGTACTCTCAATGGGAATTTGTAGATTAAAACTAAATGAAGTAGGTAATAAAACAATGATAAACAATGACTCAACCAAAGTAGATCAAGATTAAATATTATGGTGATCATGGGATGAGAAATTAATTGCACCGGGACCTAGATTTAGTTATACTAGCACTCATGCATCGTATAGTACTAGCAACTCTTCCTTACTGTGTATAGAGACTGGACTTCGTGCCATGACCTCCCTCTTACTCACTGTGTCTCTAGACTTCATTCCATGACCTCCCTCTTACTCACTGTGCCTCTAGACTTCATTCCAAAGAGATCGCTGATGAATAGCAATACAAATTAGAAAAGCCTAAATCCTTACCGACAAGTAGTGAAGCACTCCCAGCAGGCGTAAGATTACCTTTCTCTAGTCTCGATGGGGACTGTTATCACTTTATCTTATTTTAGACACAATTATGGATGCAAGAATTAAGACTATCAATAATCACGGAGACTTACCAAATGGTTGATCAGGCCAAACAACGAGACCAAGTGATATCCTTACCATGAAACCCTTGAAGTACTGAGATTGGTAAATAGGTCGCCTTGTGAACTTTTGTATTCAATTGCGGTCCTCACACCATTTAAACTTAGCCTTAATCCTTACCCAGTCAAGTCATAAAGAATTTAGCTAAAGAATACTAAATTTAAATGTGTTGAAATGTAAAGAAACTGAAAGTAAATCATGCTAAAAGTAGAAAGACTGAAATTGAAATGAAACTTAAAAGCGATTAAACTAGAAATGAAATTGCTTATGAAACTGAATCCAAAACCAAAGCTTAGAAATCCAAAGTACTAAAAGTAAAAAGACTAGAAACTAAAACTAGACTAGAATTGAAAATGAGTGAGACTGTAGTGTAAGATTGGATGATCCTCAATAGTTTGTCGGCCATGGTATTTATAGCTGAATGTCCATCCTCTCGCTTCTTCCTTCATGACAAAATAGGACACTTTGTATTTATTCTTTAGGATTTATTTCCCTTTAGGCCTTGTTCTTTTGGACTATAATTCAATGTAGTACTATTCAGTTCAGTACAGTTTAGTACAGTTCAGTTCAGTGCAGTTCAATTTAGGATTTATTTCCTTTAAGGCCCTATTCTTTCCTTAAATAACTTTATAGAGATCGTATTCTTTCACCTAGACTAATATCAAGGCCTTTCATTGAATATTGAATATTCCAATGTAAGATATCATCAAGAAGACCTTATTTAGAACTTTTCCCGAGTGTATTTAGCAAATCAAAGAACGAGTACACAAAATATTGTTATTTTTCATAATTACCTTGATTTGAAATTTAGCACATCCTGGTGATCATAAGATGACTCCTTCTAAACCTTTTATTTATTTAAAGTACATATTTACTTGGTGGGGTCCCTAAGATGTATCTAGCCATTATTTGGGTTTTGCTTTGTGATTTTAAGAACTTTGCTAGCTTTGCTAGGCCCTCTTTAAATTTACTAACCCATTTCATCTCACTATGTACTTTGCCATTTTACTTTGGTCTTACTGCATTTTCCAACCATCAATTCATCCTCATCTATCTCTCCTTATGAAAGAGCATTCTTTTGGTTTTTAGCAGTGGATAGCTCTTTCTTCTATCTCTACTTATGAAAGAGTCTTCTCCCGGTTTTTAGCCTTGGATAGCTTTTTCTTCTATCGGTCCTAAGAAAGAGATAAACAAGGTTATGAGCCAAGTAAGTCTCGTTTTGACTGATTGCGGAACTCACAATAGAAAGTAACCACCAAGATTGGTAGCAGGATTGGTAGGTCTCGATGGAGGATCTCATGATACACAGGGACTAACTAAGTCAAATCAAGTCTAGATTAAAGCACTTTAAATAATATAATTATGTTACAATTTTTTGTACTCTTTGGGACTAAGATTTTTACAAATTGATTATAAAAAATATTAGATTGGAATATCAATATTCAATTTAGGTCTCGATGATAAGTTCCAGTTAATCAAAACAGTCCTGTTAGTTATTTAATTGTTATTTGCATAGTATTTCTTATCTTGATCATCATCACGTCTCAATGACACATTAGAGAGTGAAACAAGGTCATTGGAGGGATGAAAAGATAAAACATGAGTCCTTATGAAACTTTTTCTTGACGCAAATGAAAAATATATATATTGATAAACAATAAAAAAGATCAAACAGAAGAAAAAAGGATAAATCCCCTCCCTAAACATAAACTAAGCATTGCCCTCAATGCAAAAATAGAAAGAAGAAAAAAATCAAAAATAAAAAAAGAGGGCAAAAGGAATGTTACTATCTTGGTAGGGAAGGATAGAGGCTAAGAGAGTCAGGCCTCAACGATCTTGCCTCTTGGCGACGATATGTAGGATCAGGAAGTCTACATTTAGTTCAAGGGTGTCGCAGTGGATCTAGAGGTTCTAATAATCACCATCGAGCTCCATTATACTTTTGTACAGCTCCTTCCACATGTTCTCTAGGCAGTTGTATTTCTTGAGGAGCTCGGTGTAAGCCACAAAAGGAATAGGGTCATCGTAAGCAGGCTGCTTTGGCTGAGGATCCTTAAGAGCAGGTAGAGAATCCTTTTCTTCATGAGGACCAGGGGGGCGCATAACCACGATCCCGTCAATCGTTTTAGTAATCAGCATGTTCCCAAGAGTCTCTAGGTCTAAGAGCAGAGTTTCAGGTGTCCTGGTGTAATGGCCATGCTTGAAATGCTCCATGCTATGTGCAATCACTGAGATCATGATGCCTAGGATTGGGGGGCTCTTAGGGTGTGTGAGGATATATTGAAATTGCTTGGCCAGCCAGGCTTCCAAGTGGAGCCTCTTTTTGTTCTTCATGTACCATAAAATGTACACTTCCTTGTCATTTAGGGTACTAGATCTTCTATGGTGACCACAAAAATTATATGCAAGGATTATGTGGGCATACATAAGATAGGGCTCATTGATGTAGAAGTCTTGATAGTCACCGGACTTCCAAGTGGTGACTCTAGGATCATTATTGTAGAGGTAAAAATAGGTCTCGATGGCATTAAAATCAGAGGAAAGAGCATCACACATGTAATTAGAGGGTTCATTCACCCCTAAAGCCTTATTGAAGTCATCAAGACTCCAACTCACAGTTCTTCCTTGGAGACAAAACTTGATTACCCCCTCCTCTCGATTATTGGTGTAGTCTTGCTTGAATTGGAAAGTAGCATAAAATTCCCAGACAAGTTCTTAGTAGGAGGGGAAATAGATAAAGTAAAGGGCAACCACGAGATCGCAACGAAGGCATCAATGATGGCTTGATTGATGCTGAGAGTAGTCATGGTCTCTTTATAGGCAAACTTGTAGGGCTTTAAAGACTGGCCCTTGAAGCGAGCGTAGGTGGTGTGGGAAGCAGGATGATGAAAGGAGCTATGAATCTTGCTCTTTGCATCGGGAGCAAGGGCTTTCTCTTCCTTGGCCACTTTGGCCTTATTTGAACTCTAGCCACTTTTGGCGACGCTCCTAGTGAGCATCTTTCTCTTGATAGGGAGTGGGCTTAGTGTGTAGTCACTTCCTTCATCGGAGTCGATCTTGACGAGGTCATCACGTGGCTTAACCTCTCCCCAAGAGGTCTTTTTCCTATTTCATCGGAGTCTCGTCGGACTCCTCATGATCACCGGTGGGGGGAAATATGATGGAGATTAGGCCAACAGCGAGGTGAGTCTCACTGGGGGTAGCGGTGGTTCTGAAAGAGGTGGTAGGGGTATGGCTTGGCATCACCATGGACTTTTAGAGAGTGACCATAGTGGTAGGAACAGAAACAGTGGTAGCAAGCATTGTGGTGGTGGTAGTGATAGCACCAACTTTGGAGGCTGCAGAAATAGGGTCTGTTGTGGTAGCGACGATGGTGGTAATGGTGGAGAAAGTCACCACTGCCAGAATATTGATGGCAAAAATGGTGGTAACAGTACTGTTGGTGGTGGTGAAGGGAGTGGTATCGACAGGGATGGTGCCGATGAGAATGTCAGTGGTCATTGGGGTGGTGGTGGTGGTTTCTTGATTAGAAGCCATTAGTGGTGAAAGGATGGTGTTGAGGAAAAAAGTTCTCCAAAGAAGAAGAAGATTTATTAAGAGGGAGCTTGAGAGTTCAAAAAAGAGCATGGTTTGTTGGGAGTGAGGAGAGAGGTTTAAGTAGTGAATTGTGGCATGCAAGGGGTCAGCTTATAGGGCATTAATAAGAGTAGTAGCAATCATGGTCACGATTTAACATAAACTGTCATAAACCTTCATAAAATTCACACGATTGCCACATCATTCTCTATGCATGTACCCAGGCACGCGAGCTATTTCACATCCCTTATCCTCTCAATCATGTCTCTTTGCGTGTGATGCTTCAGCTCCTAGAGTATGTATGGAGACCTATATCTGTAATAAATAATAGAGAGATTAGTCCTAGTCTAAATACAACTAATAAAGCCTAACTAGAAAATAAAAGAGAGAGGTAAAGCATAAGAAATGCATGGGTTGCCTCCCAAGAGCGCTTTGTTTAACGTCGTTAAGCTTGACGCACCACATCAAGATCATGGTGTGGTGCCAATAGTCTCCATGAGAGTGGTCTCCTCATAGTGGGCTTGGAATCCTTCATAGTAGGGCTTAAGGCGATGTCCATTGACTTTCAGAACTTTTCTAGTCTCTATGCTCTATATAACGACTGCTCCATGTGGGAATACTTTAACCACGACATAAGGTCCGGTACACCGAGACCTCAACTTTCCAAGAAATAGTTTGAGATGAGATTGGAATAGAAGGACTTTTGGTCCCATATTAAAGACTTTCCTAGAAGCGAAAAGGTCATGGGGGCGCTTAGTGGTCTCCTTGTAGGAATTGTTCCTTTCATAAACATCATTGTGGATTTCCTCAAGTTCATCTAGTTGCAACCTCCTGTGTTCCTTAGCCCCCTCGAGCCTAAAATTGGTCTCTTTGACGGAGATTTTAGTCTTTCCTGTTGGGATTGACTGTCTTCTCTGGGATGAGCTTAACCTCTCTGTTGCTCACTTTTGCTTGCCCATTTGTCTGTGGGTGGTATGTCGTGGAAGTCATATTCTTGACCCCCATTTTGTCAGTAGTGCAGAGACTTTCTTGTTGCAAAAATGTGTACCATGATCACTTATAAGTAGTCTCGATGTACCATATTTGTAGATGATGTTATCCTTGATGAAGTCCGCTACGGTATTTCCATCATCGTTCCTACTCGCCTTGGCTTCTATCCACGTGGAGACGTAATCAACTGCTAGGAGGATGTATTTGAACCCATAAGAAGGAGGAAAAGGGCCCATGAAATCGATACCCCAGACATCAAAGATCTCGGCAACCAAAATGGGAGTCATTAGGAACTGATCTCGACGTCCATGATTACCATCCCATAGATAGTTGTTGCATGCCTTGCAGAACATATAGGAGTCACAAAAGATATGGGGCTAATAAAATTCGAATTCAAGGATGCATTGCGCTGTTCTCCTTGGCCCACCGTGACATGCGCAAACTTTACAATGACATGCTTGCAAGAGTCTCGGTATCTCTTTCCCATAAACACATCTCCTCAAAACTAGATCGTTCCTTTGACTCCATAAATAAGAATTATCCCAAAAATACTTTCTAGCTTCTCTCTTTATCTTCTCCTTTTCATTATGTGTGAAATCCTCTAGAAACTCCCCTATAGTAAGAAAGTTGACAAGATTTGCATACCATGAAGTCTCTGTGATAGCAAAGATACTTTCCCTATGATATTCATCCTACATTTCTCTTAGTTCTTCTGAATTGGTCAGCCTGCTAAGATGATCATCCACTAGGTTCACTATCCCCTTCTTATCTCTGATCTTGATGTCAAACTTTTGATTAGTCTTGGCTTAGCGTCTTTCTTGGTCATAAGGTACCTCAAAGTAGCATGATCTGAGTATACAATGACCTTGGAACAGAGAAGGTAGGAACATAACTTCTCTAATGAAATGATAGCGAGAAGCTCTTTCTTGGTTGTGGTGTAGTTCTGCTGAGCTGTATCAAGATTTCGGGAGGCATAAAAAATGACATGAGGTTCTTGGCCATCCCATTATCCCAATACTACTCCTACTGCTTTGTCACTTGCATCAAACATGATCTTGAAAGGCTGATCCCAATTGGGTACTTGGATAATGGGCACCGAGACCAGTTTCTTCTTGATAGTGTCAAAGGCTTCTTTGCAAGAATCTCCAAACTCAAAGCTAGCATCTTTCTGAAGTAATCTGCATAGGGGCTCCGCGATCTTTGAAAAGTTCTTGATGAACCTGTGATAAAAACCTGCATGCCCAAGAAAAGACCTAACTTCCTTTGCAGAAGTAGGGTAAGGTAAGGTTTAAATAACATCAATTTTAGCTTTATCTATCTCAATACCCTTCTTAGATATAATATGACCCAATATCATACCCTGGTCTACAATGAAGTGGCATTTCTCATAGCTAAGTACTAAGTCAGACTCGATACAACGTTTAAGGATCTTACCAAGGTTATCAAGACATGCGTCAAAAGAATCACCATACACTGTAAAATCATCCATGGAGGCTTCATGATGCTTTCCACGTAATCCAAAAAGATGCTCATCATACACCTCTAGGATGTAGCGGGAGCATCGTAGACACCAAAAGGCATCCTTTTGTAAGTAAAGGTGCCAAAGGGACATGTAAATCTTTTCTTCTTCTGGTCTTCTGATGCCACCACGATCTGATAGAAACCTGACGTTTGATCGAGATAGCAGAAATGAGACTTACCTACTAGTCTCTCCATCATTTGATCAATAAATGGTAATGGGAAATGATCTTTCTTGGTCACGGCGTTGAGCTTGCGGTAGTCAGTGCGAACTCTCCACCCATTCTATATTCTCGTTGGGACCGATTCTCCTGCTTTATTTGTTACCACCGGGATACCTATCTTCTTCTGGATAACTGTATCGGGTTAAACCACTCACTGCCGGAGATGGGGTAGTTGAGGTTAGCCTCTATGAGCTTAATGACCTCTTTCTTAATGACTTCCATCATAGAAGGATTGAGTCTCCATTGTGGTTGGCGACAGGTCTTTGCATTCTCCTCCAGCTTGATCTTATGCATACAAGTGGTAGGGCTAATCCCCTTGATATCGACTATAGTCCACCCAACTGCCTCCTTGTGCTGCTGGAGCAAGGAGATCAACCGCTTTTCTTCATCAGGACTCAACTTTCTAGAAATGATCACCAAGAGTGTATTGTTATCCCCCAAGAAAGCATACTTGAAGTGACTCAGCAAACTTTTAAATTAAAGCTCTGGTGGTTTGATGATGGAAGGAGTCAGCTTCTGGAAAGGTGGTAGAGCGAGCTTTGGTCCAGGTTTTGTTGTAGGTTGAGGTGAATCGAGACTATGGACAACCTCTTTCACCTTCTCATCTAAATTAGTATCATCGAGACTCACGATGTCAAGTGCTTTGCTTAGCGCGACCAAATACTTGTTTGAGAGATTGAGCTCAAAAATTTGTTGGATGTTTGGATCAAGACTATCAATGCTGCATAGGCTTAAATCTTCTTCTAGGGTCTTTATGAAATCGTAGACATTGAAAGTGGCTACTTCCTCAAGGAATTCTATAGTAAGAGAACCATTGTGTACATCAATTTTGGTATTGGCAGTGCTTAAGAATGGTCTCCCTAACAACAAATCTAAGTTCCCTTCTTATTTTCATCACACATATCAAGAACATAAAAGTCGGCGGGAAAAATAAAATCATTTACATTGACCAATGCGTCCTCTAAAATCCCCTCAGGGAAGACAATAGAGAGATTCATGATCTGCAAGACTTTCTTCGTCTCCTTGAGAGGCATATTATGGTTGGCTGATATCTGTTGGTAGATAGAGGAAGGCATGACATTTATAGATGCACCAAGATCACACATAGCCTTCTGAATTCCAACCTGGCCTATGGTACAATTGATTGCAAACATTCCTTGGTCCTTTAGCTTAGGGGGTAGTTTTCATTGAATCATAGCAAATACATTCTCCCCCATCATGACCTTATCTAGGTCATGTTGCTTCTTCTTATTGGTGCACAGCTCCTTGAGGAATTTCGCGTATTTAGGTATCTGTCTGATCACATCGAGCAAAGGGATTTTAATCTCGACTTTCCTCAAGGTCTCAAACATCTCCTTTTCTTCTTTCAGCTTCTTTATTTTTGTCAGTCTCTCTGGAAAAGGAGGCATGGTCTGAGTAGAAATCATTAGTTCCTCTATGTCATCAGGAATCATAACGACTTCATCCTCCATTTTTGTTCTCGATGGTTCTGGTTGACTTTCCTTCTTTTCCCTTAGCATGATTGCACTAAAATTCTCTCTTGGATTGTACTCTATTTGAGATAGAAGTCTCCCCATGTTCTCGATCTTGGAGAGAGTGCTAGCTATCTGGGCCATCTATTATTCCAAGTTTCAGAAGTTATCCTGTAGTCCTTATATCTAATCATCTACCAACTCAAACTGCTTATTGGAACCCTCAGCGAGAGTAGTGAAAAGTTCATAAGGATTGTGTCATGGCTGCTAAGGTGGGTTAGGTTGTACTTGTTAAGGAGGTCTCAGTATGATCACATTCTTCTAATTCCTCACCGTGAGCTGATTCTGTGGTCCTTATGGTTGTTGGCGGTCATTATTTCCCCAGGCAAGTGCTGGCCGATCTCACCACTCTATCTGATTTCTCTGTGGTAGTGGGATGTAAGGCTATTTATTCCCATGATTACTATAGTTACTATAATTACCGTAGTTTCCATAGTTGCCGTAGTTTCCCATGGCATTGACTTGCTCAAATTCAGGGTCTCCTTTATGAGGGCATTCTTTAGTAGCATGAGTGGTCTTTTGGCAAAGTTTATACTCCTTTGCAACCTCGGTCTTGACAACTATTTTGCGCACAAGCTCAGCGAGTCTCTTTAATTTGTCATTGAGATCATAAGAACTAATTTCATTAACTGCTCTCAACGTAGATTTTCTTTCACGATCGCCAAACTATTGAGCAGTTTCTGCTATAGTCCTGATGAGTTCCCAAGCCTGAGTTAGGGTCTTGTGGATGAGAGCACCCCCACTAGCGGCATCCATCATAGATCACTTGGAGAATGGGAGTCCCTAATAGAAGGTCTGGACTAAGGCTTGATCGGTGAATCCATAGGGTGGATAGGCTGCCAAAAGGTGCTGGAATCGCTCAAAATACTCATGGAGACTCTTAATGTCTTTCATTAGGGCCGAGCAGATCTGTCTCTTCTAAGTGGTAACTGTCGATACTGGAAAGTACTTGTCAAGAAAGAGTCTCGACATTTGGTCCTATGATGTAATAGATACTGGTTTCAAATGACAAAACTAGTCATTGGCTGAGTCCTTAAGAGAAAAGGCAAAGGACTTCAATTTCGCAAGGTCCTTATTGACCTTAGGAGGCTTCATGGAACAAACCATCAAATGGAACTTCTACAAGTGCTTGTAAGGTCATCAGTGGCCCTTCCAGCAAATTTGGGTAAACTATGAAGAAACCCAGATCTCATCTCAAAGTTATTATCATCAGTCTCGGTCGGATAAGTGATACAGAGTGGTTGTTGATCCACCGGGACCCGTATAAGGCCTCGAATTAACTGTTCTTGATTAGCCATGGTCATGATGGCTTTTTCAGGTTCTGAATCTGATTCTTTTGGATCACCAGATAGTCCTTCTATATTGTATTTATCGTTGTTGGGTCCACTTGAAGTTTCTTCCTGATTTCTACACTCTCGAGCTTGCTTAGCGCGAGCTTTGTTGGATCTTTTGATTTCGGGATCATAGAAGAATTCGCTGCCATGACTAATAGCTCTAGTCATCCATAAAAAATAACTAGTCAAAAGGAACCATTCCCTAGCAACGGCGCTATAATTTGTTGGATGTCGAGACCACCAAAAATAAATCCCTACACAAAATAAACTGGTAGTTAGTAGTGAGCAGGGGTCGAATCCACAAGAATGGTATTTGACAACGTTATTTTTAGAAGATAACACACAACATGACCCAAAAGTACTCTCGATGGGAAATTGTAGATTAAAACTAAATAAAGCAGGTAATAAGACAATGAGAAACAATGACTCAACTAAAGTAGAGCTAGAGTTAATATTATGATGATCATGGGACGAGGAATTAATTGCACCGGGACCTAGAGTTAGTTATACTAGCACTAATGCACCGTACAGCACTAACAACTCTTCCTTACTGTGTATAGAGACCGAAATTCATGCAACGACCTCCCTCTTACTCACCGTGTCTTTCGACTTCGCGCCAAAGAGCTCGCTGATGAATAGCAATACAAATTAGAAAAGGCTAAATCCTTACCGACAAGAAGTAAAGCACTTCCAACATGCGTAAGATTACCTTTCTCCAGTCTGGATGGAGACTATTGTCACTTTATCTCTTTTCAGGCATAATTATAGATACAAGAATTAAGATTAACAATAATCATAGAGACTTACCAAATGGTTGATCAGGCCAAACAGCGAGACTAAGTGATATCCTTACCATGAAGCTCGTGAAGTACCGAGATTGGTAAATAGGTTGCCTTGTCAACTTTTGTATTCAATTGCGGTCCTCACACCATTTAAACTCAGCCTTAACCTTTACCAGGTCAAGTCATAAAGAATTTAGCTAAACATTACTGAATTTAAATATGTTAAAATGTAAAGAAACTTAAAGTAAATCATGCTGAAAGTATAAAGACTGAAATTGAAATGAAACTTAAAAGCGATTAAACTAGAAATTAAATTGCTTATTAAACTGAATCCAAAACCAAAGCTTAAAACTTCAAAGCATTGAAAGTAAGAAGACTAGAAATTGAAATTAGACTAGAATTGAAAATGATCGAGATTGTAGTGTAAGATTGGATGATCCTCAAAAGTGTGCCAGCCTTGGTATTTATTACTGAATGCCCATCCTCTTGCTTCTTCTTTAGTGACAAAATAGGACTCTTTGTATTTATTCTTCAAGATTTATTTCCTTTTAGTCTCTTTCTTCAAATGGTTATAAATCCCCGTCTTTATGGAATTAGGATGGAGATTAAACTTCCTTGAATAGGACTCCTCCTGAATAGGATTTGCCCAAATTAGGTGTCTTCCAAATTTGGAACTTAGCGTGCTTCAATATTGATGTCATCTTGGTCGTTCTAAAGTGTTCTGGAATCACCAAGACTGACTATTGCTCCTGCTACCTGCATCAAGTATCGGTGAAATACTCTTTTTGTCTAATTATCGCATGTTTTCACCAAAATGCCTTCAAAATCTAAAAAATCAAGAAAGGAAGTGATAGCGGCCAAAAAGACTAAAATCATGGCCTCTATGATATAGAAATAAGCACAAATACATGCATAAAATGTAACCCATCAACTCACCAGATACTTACCAGATGCCGACCATATACATTCAAAAACGTTTTTCAACTGTTGAGTTAAAAATAGATACTTACAAGATACCTACCAAATTCTGTTTAAAAACATATGAAAATATGATTCTTACCAGTTACCTACCAGTCACTTACCAGATACCTCCCAAATTCTATTGAATTAAAAACATATGAAAATATGATTCTTACCAGTTACGTACCAGTTACTTATCAAATAGCTACTAGATTTTGTTGAATTAAAAATGAAAATTAAAAACATACGAAAATACAATTCTTACCAGTTACCTATCAGTTACATACCAGATACTTCCTGTTAGCACAGGTCCATTTTGGCCCGATGAGGAATATTGTATGTTTCGTTCAATGATCAGACAAAAGAGCTAAAAAGGACTGAATTGTCATCTAAAATCCAAAATTCAAAAATCCACATTCCAAGGAAGCTCTGATTTAGCATTTCCCACTGAAATATCAAAAGGTCAAAATTTGGTCAAATGTAGGTAATCCTCCCACCAGGTAATTACCTATCTACAATAAAAAAAAATCAAACCTTACCGAGATCTGGCAAGAGTTTATGGGATCTGATGTAAAATCTTATCAGATAGGTAATTAGCCCGCCGACTAATTACCTATGTAATTAGCCTGCCAGCTAATTACTGCCCTATTATAAATATGGGGTCACCCCCTCATTTCTCAGGGGAGTCGCGAAAATTGGAGAATTTCCAAAATTACCTTTGTGTCCTTTTTTAGTTCTGAGAGTCAAAAAAACCCCAAAACTCTATCAAAACACTTCCATATTCAAGCTTTATCTCTGACATTTGGTATAAACTCAGTCTCTGATCTTCTTAGATCAAGATCCCACTTTGAACTTCGGTGTAAAAACAACTCAATCTCCCCCAAAATCCTACATTTTGTATAGAAATAATCCAAGATTATAGCCATAACTTGGGTTAAACCTATTTTCCAACAAAATCACATCATAATCCTTGACAATTTTGATCCCGCACTGGCTCTCAAGTCATCCTTGACAGATGAAAAGGTAAATTGAGGGTAATTGGCTCTAAGCCCAACTTTAAAATTCATTTTTATTACTATATTATTGCACATTGCATTTTCATTTCTCTGGTTAAGTCAGTCACTGGAGCCACGTAAACTATAATATGTGTAAATAAGCTTGCAGGTACGGATGAAACATCCAGAATGAGGGGAAACTCTATCAGAGTTTCCAGGCCAAGACCCAAATGCTGCTGTTTCTCTGTCAAAATTTTGGTAGCAAATTTCTATTTATTAAGCTGTTATAATGCCCGTTTTATTTCTTGAATTTATTTCTTAAAAAAACCGTTGTAATGCAAAAATTACCATAAATTCCAAAAATCCAAAATTAACATAAACAATCTGAACAATATGAGTACCTATTATGTTCGAACTCAAAATCTCACTTTCTCTTCGGTATAAAAATCCCATTTTGGATCAGTATACCACAATTCCCGGTGGAGTTGAATCGGGTGGCGACTCTATTTTATTTTTAAATAAATAAAAAATGCTTTATTTTAAAAATATCTTTTTTCAATAACATGTGTAAATATATTTCTATATATAGTCACATTTTTGGCTTATATAAAGTCACTGCATTTAAGCAAACTGGATTTTCTCAAACCAAACCAAAATGCACCCCGCGCATTGCACCCCGCGTCTACAATCCATTCCACAAAAATGTCCGCCCGCTCACAGTGGCGACTCTATTGGGGAGAATGATTTTTATAAACACCCGATTTTTATAAAAAATTCTTTCTTTGACATGATAATTAAAATATTGTTCAAATTAATTTTGGAATTACGAAATTTGTGATAATTTCTGCATTACACAAATTTTAGTGTTGCATAGCATCTGCATTGTTTACCCGTAGACCAATTTAGGTGTCTTTTGGTGAAGTATCTCCAAGTTCGCTTAGGGCTTGAGGGGTATGGATCTGATCACACCCCTTGCATAACGTACGAGGACCTTGTTCGCTTAAGGGCAAGACTACCTACGTATATTACATGTGGAAAAGTTTCCTTTGGTTCGCTTAGGGCCACTGGGTCTCGGTACACAAAGGCGCAGGGTACCCCAAATCACACCCAATCCTGAGACCGAAACCCACATATAGATGAACCATAGACACATCCCTATAGGTTTACCTAAAAACCTTGAGTGCACGCGAGCAGACTTCACTAAGTCCCCTATTGGCTTTAAAATGAAGTAGCCCAAACGGAGTTAAAAGGGCGGTAGGCACGATCTAACCATTTGCTACCTGTGCAGGTTTATTAAATATGAATAAACTAAAAATGAACATCAAAAAACATCATGATTGTGTGAAAACTAACCACATCTTTGTGCAGCCATGACATTAATGTGTACCATGCCATTTCATTAATCGAGACTAATGAGCCCACGTAGGCTCAGCGCATTAGCCAAAATAACCGAGTGTGAGCGGATGACCTTTTTCCCACCGGCGAGGACCACGTGAAATGCGTAGCACAAGGGGTGGAAAGATAACGAGTGCTGTGAAGCGTGCTGATGGACCGATCCTCATTTTAGTGTGATGAAAAGATTGATTTGTTGATGTTGAATTTAAGTTCAATTTATATGTTAAAGGATACGAGATTGAAATCCCATACTGAAAATAGAGTCACCACCCAGTTCAGCTAAACCAGGAAATTTTGGAACAATTTTCCCACCTGGTGGTAGACCATACCTTAAATAGAGATTTCGAGTTCGGATGATGTTATCTATTTTACATTAGGCAAAGTTAAAATATTTCATTCTTTCTTAATCGGTTTTAGTCCACCCTATTTTATTGGTTTTTTTGGTTTATATATTGTTTTCGCGTTATCAAGCAATCAAAAGTGGTAAATAAATAATTATTATAGTTATCCAAAAGTAAATGCGGAAAATAAAATGATAATTACATGGCTTTCCAAATCCTATACATTTTTCTATACGATAAATAAAATACCCGAAGGCCTACTATTCATCTAACCTAAATCTACCTGCATATAATGGTTAGCACAAATACGGCACTTTGTACGGGGTATATCATATAACATGCATAGTTAGTAAACAAAACATGGCCCGAGTTAGCGTGAACATGGCATGTTTCATTTACAATTTATGGAACCCGATTGGATGGCTAAAAATGGGATTTAATCGGCATTTGCTGGAAAATTCTATTATGTCCGTATTTTAGACTCGATTGTTATTTTCACCAGATTATTAGTGAAAATGCCACATGATATAGGGTGGGGTCTATTTTTAGAAGGTTCTAGACCTTCATCGTTGCACTGTACATCCTAGCTTCAGAAATATAAACTAGATCAGAAAATAAATGAAACAAAACTGCTCTCCATAAGGACATGTTGCCGCCGACATGACTGAGGCCACCGGCAACATCAATGATGCCGCTGGTGGTATCAGTCATACAAGCAAGCTGCATGACTTTCTGGATACTATAAAGAAAGGGTCTTTAAAGAAAATGGGGCCAGTGGGGATAAATGAAGCCAGTGGCGGTATCAACGATGCCGCTGGAGGCATGGTTGATACCGTCAGTGGCTTTAAGTGCCACCGGTGGCTTCAGTTTCTTGCAATAGCTATTTTTGGCCGAGAAGCAACCACAAACCCAAAACTAAGCACAAACTGTAACTAAAGCACAACAAATAAGCAAAATGGTAGCCAAAGGGCTATGAGACTCATAATTTTTACCTTGAGGTTGTGAATCCACCTGTTCATCATCTGTATGACACCTCCCAGGAGCTCAAATGATGATTTTTTGGAAGTAAGGGGTGATTTAGTCTCTAAATCCTAATTTTTGTGATTTCTAAACTTAAAATGCACTTAAGTATCAGAGAGTTCAGTAGATTAAAACGAAGAAAAGATGAATTAAATCCTCTATTCTTACTTTTTCTAAACTTTATTACACTAAAGCTAACTAGAATGCTCAAAATTTTTTTAAAATCTCGAGTGGTGGATGATTGGAACCCTTGAAATGGCAGGAAAATCTTGTTTATATAGGCTAAAATCCATTGGAAATTGCCTTTGATCGATTATCCGTCGGATATTGAGTGAAAAGTGTGTACAGTTGTCTGCAGAAGAAATGATGTCACCGGCGGCATGGATGATACCGCCGGCGGTATCAGCGAGGCCGCCGGTAGCCTCCCTCCTTTGGGAGATCTATAAAGTAGCACGATTCATGAACAAAATTAGGGAAAAGGAGAGGAAATCCAAAAAAGGTTGATATTCAAGGAAAAACTCCGATATTGGGTGTATTTTTTGATTTTTAATGGGTATTTTGGACTAGATTAATTTTTTGTGCAAATCATTGGTCTGAGCTACCACCGGACGCGTTACTAGGCATGTCAAACTGAATTTTTTCGAAAATAATATTCATAAAGAATTTTATATCAGTAATAAAAATTCCAAAAAAGAATTTTATCATGAGGAATAAAATCAAGTATACGTCATCATCGTCTCGCGAGAGGGACTGTCAAATCTCGTGCTCACAGGTTGCCCTTCGAGGGATCACTGCTACCACATATCAGTATAATCGCATGAAAGAGCAAGGGATAAGAATTATACCTGATGGATGGCTGGTTTGCCCCTTGGTTGGGCTTATGCTTTAAGGATTGGTAGCCCCTTGGTCGGGCTTGAGCTTCACGGAGAGGTTTGCCCTTTGGTCGGGCTTATGCTTTGTAGATTGGTTATCCCTTGGTTGGACTTATGCTTTGCGGAGAGGTTTGCCCCTTGGTCGGACTTATGCTTTATAGATTGGTTACCTCTTGGTCGGGCTTGAGCTTCGCAGAGAGGTTTGCCCCTTGGTCGGGCTTATGCTTTGAGGATTGGTTGCCCCTGAGTCGGGCTTAAGCTTCGCGGAGAGGTTTGCCCCTTGGTCGAGCTTATGCTTTGAGGATTGGTTGCCCCTTAGTCGAGCTTGAGCTTCATAGAGAGGTTTGCCCTTGGTCGACCTTATGCTTTGAGGATTGGTTGCCCCTTAGTCGGGCTTGAGCTTCGTAGAGAGGTTTGCCCCTTGGTCAGGCTTATGCTTTGATGATTAGTTGCCCCTTGGTCGGACTTGAGCTTTGCGGAGAGGTTTGCCCCTTAGTCAGGTTTATGCTTTCTGGATTTGCCAAGCGGACTTGGGCTTTGAGATCATGAAGTGTTGTCCTTGCAACCAGCGACAAGTAAAAGATTAGACTGATTCTTAAATGACTTTTTTACTGCTTGATCGATTTTGTAAAATAAAAATATTTTTGAACCTTCCATCAATAGTAAAAACATAATAATTAATATTATATGGGTTTCAGAAGTCCTAGGATGTCGGGGATGGAGTCAGGATTTCATTGGATTTGCTGGAAAACGCTGGGAGAAATTTTGATGTCGCCGGCAGCCTGACTGATGCCCCCGGTAATCTGGAGTGATACAGCCGGCGATATGGATGCCACGTGGCATCCTTGACTTGTCAAAATAATTCAAAATTCAAATTGGGAGAGTTAAGGCCACTGGCGGTATGGGCGATGTCGTTGGCGATTTGAAGTGATGTCGACGGCGACATGGACGAGGTAGTTTTAGATTAATTCAAAGTCCTCAAATTCCGCACAGGCATTTTAAAAGGGTAAAACACTCTTCCTTTTCTCTTCTCTTAGTTATAGAAGCCAAAAAATCCTTCTACTTTCTCTACTCTCCTCCAAGCAAACTCAGATCCTTCTCTTTCTTTTTGATTTTCAATGTGAAGAAGATATTTGGACGCAAATCTAGCAGTTCTAAGGCCGAAGAACTGCCCGATTCTTTATAGAGGGGCTGAAACTCTGCCTAGTTCATGTGGGGTATGGCTTTAACGAGACTGACATCATCTTTGGATATGGGATAATGGCTCCCATTAATAATCTCGTTCCAGACAAGGATAATCAAATCTCCAACATTTAGGTAAACCTACAAAACTCGAACCTTTATGTTAAGTTTTGATTTCGGCCTTAAGCTCAAACTTTAGCCATGATATGGGTTAAAAATAATTGATACATGTTAGGATGCATGTTATAGGTTTGATTTTATGTGATTTACGTTGTTTTTATGCCTTGAAATTTATTGATCTCGATTTTGGGTGATGTGTGCGATTTTAGGCAGAAATTTCCATTTTGCTCGCAGAAATGATGCCGCCGCCGGCATCACTAATGTTGCCAGCAGCTTTAAGCCATGAAAAGAGGAGGAAAAAGTCCATGTCACTACTGGATTCAGCGATGTCGCTGGTGACATCGTCCATACTGCCGGAGGTATGGGTGATGTCACCGGCAGCATCACTACCCCAGCAGCGGCATCAGCAGTTTTTCAATGGAAAAATGACATAGATTTTTAAAATTTACTGATTCGGTCCTTTCTGATTTTGCAGCCTTATACTCACACTTGCATTGGGAGCATGGGGATCATGGGATAGTGGTAGCAACATATAGCAGTGAAAGACTCGGCGCTTGCGACCGCGATGGATGATACGGGGTTTGGGGATCTAGCCCGAACCATGCCCCTCTTGATGCTAAAGCTTTCTCATTCAACTGTTACCACCTTGGTCGAGAAGTGCTTGAGACTATGCACACTTTTCACTTTCAGACTCGGGAGGTTACGATTACTCCTTCTGATATGGTGGTAATGACAGGGTTGCCTTAGACAAAGGAAGTGATTCATTTTAATGTGTACATGGAGAAGAACCACCTTAGGGGGCCGGTGGTGAAGAGAGTGACTGAGTTATTCGGGCTAAAGCTTAAATCAAGGAGGTTATGCTATAGGGAGTTTTACGAATACTGGAAGGGGGTCGGAGTGGTTCCTGAGGATGATCGGGGCGCCTGCGTCCAGTCTTTTATTATTTCTTTATTGATCGTGTTGTTCTTCCCGGTTTTAGGCAGCAAGGTTAATTATGGCTTGATTTTGGCGGTTGAGGATGTCAAGACCATCAAAGACAAGAATTAGCCCTGGGCCATTTTAGCACAGATGTATTATAGGCTGGATGTAAGCGCTCGAAAGATGGTGAAGGCCCTTCGCTTGAGTCACTTTCTACTACAGGTATGCCCTTTTTGAATGGCACCTCATTATCATGGTTAACTGCTTTTCTATTTTTTGTGTTATTCTTTTAGACTAATTGGTTGTCAATTGTACAGGTGTAGGTTTTGAACACCAGATTCTCTCTTCTGTTCAGTTTGGTACTACAGTGGAGCCGGGTTCTCACTTCCTTAGCCGGTGGTGCAGGAGTGTCGGGTGACTTCGCAAGTACTCCACCGCTTATAGGGAGGTTTTGGATGGCCTACAGATTAGCTTGATATGCTACTTTGACTTTTGCCATTGATTTTGTGCTTGATTGGTTGGCCAGGTTGTATGGAACCCTTTTGAAGGGGTGTCCAACTGAGTTGATGTGCTTACTGTCTGCCGGGAGGTGGACGATCGCCGATTTATGATAGAGTACCCCTTAGCCTTGCCCTGGTATCTAGGGGAGAGTGCTTGAGGCTGGAGATAGCTTATGCGGCTGCCAGGCCCGTACCTAAGGATCTCCCAACTGGCCTCTGGTGGCCTTATTTGACCATCACCGGGGAGGCTGATAAGACTGACTACTTAAAGGGGAACGGTAGAGTGGTGCGGAGTTTTCTCGGTCCTTACAACGGTCACATATCACGCTTGCTCCCCATGTGCCCTTGAATTCACAAGAATGATACTATATCTTTCCATAGGAAGAAAAAGTAGGAGGAGCTAAAAAGGCAAAGACGCAGTATTATGGCTGAGGATGATAATGAGGAAGGGAGCGGTGGCGGTGAAGGCCATCCCGAGGAGCAGGGAGAGATTGTTTAGGATGCACCGATGGCCCATGAGGGGCATCATTCTTCTGATGTGAGATCATACCCCTTCTTTTTATGATTATATACACGTATGCTTTGATTAAAATAGTTAATTATGCTTGCTTTATGGATTTTCCAGGTTCCCTTTAGGAAGAGAGGTCGGGTTAATGGAAGCGGCGGGGGATATTATGGCATACCCAAGGGTATCGACTTTGTTGAGGGGTGCCTCTCAACTGCCTTGGAGACTCGATTCCAACTTATGAATTTGAGGGGCGATTTTCGGCTTAGGGAGATAGGCTCGAGCAGTCATTCGTTGAGCTTTATACCAGAGAATACCACTTATGTAAGTCTTTGTGCAAATGTGAACAAATCATATGATTTAGTAAAAATGAAATGCATGTACGGATGTTATGAATGATGTAGCTTATTATTGTCTCCTTTGACTGTATGATTTCTTCACCCTTTCACTGTCGGATGTCGATGCGGCCCGGTAGAGGTATGAGGTGGAGAATGTGGCACTTCAACACTGCGTGAGCGAGCTAGAGAACCAATTGGATTCTACCTTACATGAGCGGAGGAGCAAGGACAATATAAACTGCGCGACCCCGATTGAGCATAGTCAAAGGGGTAAGAAGGTGCAGCCGGGTGCCGCCATGGCGTTGCCCCTATGAGTTCTTGGAGTATCCTAGGGACCAAGGATGATGTCATTGATACCTATCTTCTCAGCGAGGAGGATGTCTCATCTCACTCGCCTGTATGTGGCAATCAGCCCTAGATCCATTCGCATGATCTGATTTCTTTTTGCTTTGAAACTTATTTATCATGATTTTGAACATGGGTTTTGATTTGTGTGCCTTTGATACATTGGGCTTTGATGATTGATTTTGGATTTCGGATTATTTTGGCTTTTTTAGGCTATTTGGATGGTTTGTGCCTTCGGGCCTTTGATTTGAATAAGTTTTGAATTTTGTGCTTGCATATCTTCTGGAAACAGATTACAAGGTTTTCATAGGTTGTTTACAGGTTTGATTTGGCTGAAATAGACCTGAAATTTGTTGGAAACAGCTTAATACCACTGGCGGCATGACTGATGTCGCCGCCAATTATGCTCATACCGTCGGCGGCATAATTCAAATCGTCGGTGGTATCATCCTCCAGAATTGCAATTTTCTTTCTTTTTGTTATTTTTCTTTTGCCTTTTTTTACTCTAATTTTTGCATAGACTGCCCTTATGGATTTTCAATCTATCGAGTATTGTCTTAATTTTTGCCTGGACTACCCTTTTTAGGTTTTCAATCTAGCAAACTTATTCCGACTTTTGCATAGACCTGGATGTTTTCAGTCTGTCCGGTTTTATTATTTTTTGAATTGAATTGTTGATGAGCTCTGAGCTTCTTCAATTAAGCTTACTTGTGTTGTTTTCTCCTTTTGATCTCCAGGCATTCATACAATCACAAGCATAGAGGTTTCAGTACAAAAAATACTTTTATTGAATGAATTTAATTAGAGTACAAGATGTTGGTAACCATTTCCATTAATCAAAGTCCTAGTGTTGACCAATCTTTACACATTTTTAGGTTAACATCTCACTGTTTTTCTCTCGTGCCCTAATTTTTACTTGAACCACCCTTTTTAAGTTTTCAGTTCAGTGGGCGGTATTATGAAGAGATACCCTAACTTTTGCACGGCCAGTTTGTAGAAAACCAACCGTTGGGTGTCACCCTAATTTTTCCCTGATCAGTAGAAGATCGAAAGATAAGTGATTTATTATAACTTTTATATGTTGTGCTACTTTTCTGATTTATTTCTTTTGATTAGGTGTGATAATGCTTAAGCCCATCCGGGTTGATTAGGTCGGTGAATTTGATCTGGCCCGTGCTTATGGCCTTGATTGCCCCGTTCCTTTGGTACCGTCTTTGGCCACACAACGGTTTTCCTAACTTGATCTGAACTTCTCCTTGACGTCGATGTCGGAAAATTCTAGATGCCTCAATGTCGGGCCAATGACTTTTGGCAAGGGTATTAGGTATCTGACTTGCTGTTTTGTGCTCGGTCACACCTTTTGCAAATTGTCCAAGGCTCTTAGTGTCCATTTGACTATCACACTAGATCACCCGATTCATTCTGACCTTCCAAGTGACAGCGGGTTGGCCATATTACAATAATTTTAGTTTGTGGATGTTTTGGTGCTTGAAAAGCGCATTCTTGACTGATTCACTTACTGTTCTGATTGCTCCTCAAGTCGATGGTTTGTAGGGTCCTTCTTGGTAACACCCTGACTTTGCCCCTTCCGCCAGTGGTGGAGGGTTTCAACTGTATCTTATTTCCATAAATTAGGTGATGTTTGGTTTGGGGAGCTTTTACTTGGTGCCTTCATAAGGGCAAATGGTAGTTCATTTAGCTAGTTTGCTTGATAGGCTATTTTACGACTTCGGTTGTATGATTAGCCTGTGGCTTCTGAGGTAAAGATGCCTGATCTTATAGTTTATTTTCTTGGTGGTGGTATTGGTGTAAGATTCGGCTTCTTTTTCTTGGTGGTAACATTGAGGTAAGATTCGGCTTCTTTGTTCATTTGATGGAAGCCGGGGATTACCAATGATTTTTTTGGAAGAGTCCCGTGATGTTGTTCCGAGATGTTTAGTAATCTAACTATCAATTTTTGGCACATCTGGTGAGCGTAACTAGGCAAAAGCCTTATCACGGTTTTAAAGCACTTTATTATCTCACATGTGCTTTGGCAGGAGTTAAATTATTGGAAATGATTACCACTCGGGAGATACCATTTGTACTCAAATTAACTTCCTGCAGTAAAGTATTTTGAATATCGAAAGTATCATGTGTATGTTCATATGAATGCGTTGGTCAGTTGGGCAAAACATGAAACAAGTAACAAAATAGAAAGTTGCTCGCGGAGCTGAGAGCTACAAACATGAAATTGCTCAAACTAAAAGCATAAAGAAACCTAAAGATTACAAATCAAGGCTTTTTGTCCTCCATAGGCAAAGGTTCTTTATTGTTGATATCGGTGGTGAGGTGAGTCTCATTCCACTTAGTACTTGGCGAGGCATCCCTCACATGACTCGACTCCCCATTGAGGACCTCGGTGAACTGCCTCATGGCCTTGATCATTGTCTTTGCTTCACTTCGACCATGCTTCTTTGCTAAAAATTCCATGGCTTTGATCATGGTGGCCATAACCTCCTTGGCCTCTTCATCAATTGACTCCTCATCCTTGTCATTGGAGCACTATTTTCCCTTGCCTTTGGAGCAGATGACCTTGATGAGATCTCGTGGCCCATTCCCTTGTTTAGGTAACCCACGATTAGTCACTCTCATCTGGTTGTCGGACTCCAAAGGGGGCAATTCATATCGCTATACGCCCTTTCGGGTTCCACAAACTTCTTATCCCTTATCAAATGTTGTATGGCATTGAGTGGGGCCTTACATTCATTAGTGCGGTGGCCTAGCAAGACATGATATCCTCAAAAGTTCTTCCTCTAGTTTTTTGTGGGGGGTCTGTACTCACGGAGAGATTTGAGAAGACCGCCTTTTCTTACTTCGATGAGCACTACATTGAGAGGTAAAATCCATGGGTTTATACGGACTTCCACTCAATTAGGTAGCGGAAGTTGAGGATGCTTTTGGGAGGCCTTTTTGCCTATCTCGGCCCGGGAGGGGATGCGCTTGTTTTACCACTACCAGTCAATGAGCACATGCCAGAGTTCTTGGAAACCTACTCTTTCTGATCATAATTAGCTGCTATCAACTGATGCAAGAGGGTCTTGACCTTGGGTGTCATGCTCAGAGACTGTATGACGCGATCGTACTGAGGAGGTGTCGGGGCTGCAGATAGCATAAATTGTAATAGAGTGACCAACGTTGGAGGCGAGATGCCAGAGAATGATGGAGGAGCTGGACTCTGGGGTTCTTCCCTTTGCCCAGGGTAAGCGGATGGCGGTGATGTCCAGAGTGTTCCACCATTGGGTGTCATGCCCGGAGATTGCATGACCTGATCACTCATTTGGAGGATGGATGACTACTATAGGGTAGTCACAGTTGTGAGTGTCACGCCATGAGATTGCATGACCTACTCAGAGTTCTGGTTTTCTAAGGCTCGCTTGACGGCCGTCTGAATTAGTTCCCGAATGTTGTTTCGGAATTAATCTGAGCTTAGAAACTGGATGATGGCGGCGGCGATTTCTGACCCAAGAGACGGGGGGTGAGCTATTGTCAAGGTAGGAGTAGGACCGGTTTGTTCTTTGGGTAGGGCGATGTTGTCAATGTGAGGAAGAGACATGGTTGGTTGTAAGGGTTCGAATTTGGGAGGAAGACTATTTAGGATCATGAATCGGCACGAATGGGTTATAAATGGTATGCATGGTATGCATGCTTTTTATTTTTTAGGAAGCGATGCATGACATGCATGGCTGCATATAAATGTTGTTAATGGTGATGTGGCGGCCTATCCCTCCATTATACGTGGGACGTTAGCACCCCTCGTCATGCATAGTGATATGTCGCGGCTCAACGGGGGTACAAAAGAAGTCCTACGGTTGTTGCTTGAAGCTGATGGATGGGTGATGCATGAGCATGTAGCACATAGCACACAAAACATCCCTTTTCCAACCTTATGACTCCCGCGTAATGCCTCTTTCGAAAAATGCAGTTTGGCTTCTTCACCGAAAATGGCGAGAGAAGTGCGTCCCAATTAATTTTATTATTTTGGTAATCCTATGGGAGAGAAGCACTGAGGCTTTTCTAGCGTGGCTTTAGTATGGTTGTTGATGTAAAAGGTTCTCATTTACCTTGATTCTACGTTACTTAACCACTCCCCAAATAGGTGCGATCGCAGGAGTTTACGTGTTGCTTAAAATGAGTGATCCACCCACTAGGCATCCTCAATTCCAAACAGGGCATGAGTGATGCTTTTGCGAGCTTCTCGGGTAAAATAGGGCATCTAAAATTACCGAACTATTTATACGCGTAAGGATAAAATGTCATAAAAAAGAATAAAGTTTTAATTTGGTCAATGATTTCAATACATCATAAAAATCCTTTAAACTTATTGAAAATATTGAGTTCAAGTTTAAAGAGATCAGACCCCCAACAAAGTCGCCACTGTGAGCGAACGACCTTTTTCCCACCTACGGGGACTGCATGAGATGCGTAGCATGAGGGGTGGAAAGATAACGAGTGTTGTGAAGCTTGTTGAAGGACCGATCCTCATTTTAGCGTGATGAAAAGATTGATTGGTTGATGTTGAATTTAAGTTCAATTTTTGTGTTAAAGGATACGAGATCGAAATCCCGTACTGAAAATAGAGTCGCCACCCGATTCAACTCAATCGGGAAATTTTGGTACGATTTTGCCACTAGGTGGTAGACCATATCTTAAATAGAGATTCCGAGTTCGGATGATGTTATCCATTTTACATTAGGCCAAGTTAAAATATTTCATTCTTTCTTAATCGGTTTTAGTCCACCCTATTTATTGGTGTTTTTGGTTTATATATTGTTTTCTTGTTATCAAGCAATCAAAAGCGGGAAATAAATAATTATTACAGCTATCCAAAAGTAAATGTGGAAAATAAAATGATAATTACATGGCTTTCTAATTCCTATACATTTTTCTATACGATAAATAGAACACCCGAAGGCCTAGCAATCATCTAACCTAAATCTACCTGCACAAAACAGTTAGCAGAAATATGGCACTTTGCACGAGGTGTATCATTAACATGCATAGTTAGTAAACAAATCAAGACCCACGTTAGCGTGAACATGGCATATTTCATTTACAATTTATGGAGCCCGGTTGGATGGCTGAAAATGGGATTTAATTGGCGTTTCCGAGAAAATTCCGTTATGTCTGTATTTTAGACTTGATTGTTATTTTAACCGGATTATTAGGGAAAATGCCACATGGTATAGGGTGAGGTCTATTTTCAGAAGGTTCCGAACCTTCGTCGTTGCACTGTACATCCTAGCTTCAGAAATTTAAACTAGGTCAAAAAATAAATGAACGAAACTGATGTCTAGAAGCTCATGCCGCCGGCAACATGACTAAGGCCGCCGGCGGCATCAATGATGCCGCTAGCAGTATCAGTCATATAGGCAGGCTACATGACTTTTTGGATACCATAAAGAAAGGGTCCTGCAAGAAAATGAAGCCACTGGCAGTATCAACGATGCAGCTGGCGTCATGGTGGATATCGTTGACAGCTTTAAATGCCTCTGGCAGCTTCAACTTCTTGCAGTAGCTGTTTTTTGTTCGGGAAGCTACCAAAAACCCAAAACTAAGCACAAACAGGAACTAAAGCACAACAAACAAGTAAAATGGAAGCCAAAGAGCTATGAGACTCAGAATTTTTACCTCGGGGCCATGAATCAACCTCTTTGTGATCCGTATGACACCTCTGGGGAGCTCAAATGCTGATTTTTGGGAAGTAAGGGGTGATTTAGTCTCTAAATCCTAATTTTTGTGATTTCTAAACTTAAAATCCACTTAAGTATCAGAGAGTTTAATTGAGAAAAAATAAGAAAAGATGAATTGAATCCTCTTTTCTTACCTTTTCTAAACTTTATCCTACTAAAGCTAACTAGAATGCTCAAAAAATATTTTGAAATCTTGAGTGGTGGAAGATTGGAACCCTTGAAATGGCTGGAAAATCTTGCTTATATAGGCTAAAATCCGTTGGAAATTGCCTTTGATCAATTATCCATTGGATATCGAGCGAAAAGTGCACACAGTTGTCTGTAGAAGAAATGATGACGCTGGCGGCATGGATGATACTGCTGGCGGTATCAGCGAGGCCGCCGGTGGCCTCTCTCCTTTGGCAAATCTGAAAAGTAGCACGATTTGTGCCTGAAATTGGGGAAAAGAAGAGGAAATCCGGAAAAGGTTGATATTGACGGAAAAACTCAGATATTTGGTGTATTTTTTTATTTTTAATAGGTATTTTGGACTAGATTATTTTTGGGAGTAAATCATTGGTTTGAGCTACCACTGGACGCGTTACCGGACACACCAAACTGAATTTTTTCGAAAATAAAATTCATAGAGAATTTTATATCGTTAATAAAAATTCCTGAAAAGAATTTTTATCATGAGGAATAAAATAAAATCGGGTATACATCATCAACGTCTCACGAGAACGATTGTAAAATCCCGTGCTCACAACCGAGACTAGTGAGTCCACCTAGCCTCAACCCGTGAGCCAAAGTAACCTAGACCAATGAGTCCACCTAATCTCAACCCGTGAGCTAAAGTAATTGAGACCAGTGAGTCCACTTAGGCTCTGCCCGTGAGCCAAAATAACCATGACTAGTGAGTCCACCTAGGCTCAACCTGTGAGCTAAAGTAACCAAGACCAGTGACTCCACCTAGGCTTAATCCATGAGCCAGAACAAACCAAGAGTAGTGATTCTGCCTAGGCTCAACATATAAGCCAAAATATGCAAACCTTTGAGTGACCAGCGAGTCAACTCACCTTTGACCACCAAGTCAGCCTTTGAGTGACCATCGAGTCAACTCACCTTTGACCACCAAGTCAGCCTTCGAGTGACCATAGAGTCAACTCACCTCCGACCACCCTCGAGTGACCAGCAAGTCAACTTACCTTTGACCACTGAGTCAAAACCCTTTGAGTGACCATAGAGTCTACTCACCCCTTGGACCAATGAGTCAAAACTCTTTGAGTGACCCTAGTGTCAGCTTACCCCTTCGACCAATGAGTTAAAACCCTTTGAGTGACCCTAGTGTCAGCTCACCCCATGAACCAATGAGTCAAGACCCTTTGAGTGACCCTAGAGTCAGCTCACCCCTAGGACCACTGAGTCAAAACCCTTTGAGTGACCCTAGGGTCAGCTCACCCCGTAAGGCACTGAGTTAAAACCATTTGAGTAACCCTAGAGTCAACTCACCCCGTAAGACAATGAGTCAAAACCCTTTGAGTGACCTTAGAGTCAGCTTACGCCTAGGACCAATGAGTCAAAACCCATTGAGTGACCATAGTGTTAGCTCACCCCTTGGACCAATGAGTCAAAACCCTTCGAGTGACCCTAGTGTCAGCTCACCCTTTGGACCAATGAGTCAAAACCCTTTGAGTGACCCTAGCGTCAGCTCACCCCTTGGACCAATGAGTCAAAACCCTTTGAGTGACCCTAGAGTTAGCTCACCCCTTGGACCAATGAGTCAAAACCCTTTAAGTGACCCTAGTGTTAGCTCACCCCTTGGACCAATGAGTCAAGACATTTCGAGTGACCCTAGAGTTAGCTCACCCCTTGAGCCAATGAGTCAAAACCCTTTGAGTGACCCTAGAGTCAGCTCACCCCTTGGACCAATGAGTCAAAACCCTTTGAGTGGCCCTAGAGTCAGCTCACCCCTTGGACCAATGAGTCAAAACCCTTTGAGTGACCCTAGTGTCAGCTCACCCCTTGGACCAATGAGTCAAAACCCTTCGAGTGACCCTAGAGTCAGCTCACCCCTTGGACCAATAAGATAACTCACCTTTGACCAGTGAGTCAATTCACCTCTAGGCTATCGAGTTTGACCTGACTCGAGCCCTTGGTCTTTGAACCACACGTTTGTGATATTCCGCGAATATTATAGACTACTTTCGCTGATTGCTCCTCGAACAATTGGTATATACCTGAACCCCTGATTATTTATTCATATTTACTCATTCATTTGCTCACTCATTCATGCATCCATTCATACATCTCGACGGATCAAGGTAAATGAAGCTTAGAGCCACCTCCAGTGCACTTACCAACACTTGATCTCTTGCATTTTCAAGTTGGAAATGAGAAAGGAGGAGGCTAAAACATATTATGGAAAGCCCAAAACTCATACTCCTACCACCAAATGAATCTTTGACCGTATTTTTATTCGATCCAGAACCTAAAACCGCAACGGCAGACGATGATGTGGTTGGACTGTCCCTCAGAAGGATCCTTGAAGCCCTAGAATTTTGTGATATTCGGGAAAGACTGAGTGCTACTAATGCTCAGAAAACCCTAGAGCAAAAGATGGAAATAACAGTGTTAAAGGCAAAGGTGGCAGACATGGACAAGCTGTCCTCGGCTAAAGATAAATTTGTTACTCCCTCCATCGATCAGTATATGGATATCAACCGATTCTTGCCGAAGGAGTCAGAAGCCCTTCCGGCTAACTTTGTGATGCCTTACATGGCCCTATATATTGGTACTGGCTCTCCTCATGCACATGTGGAAAGTTATCTTCAAATTATTACTAGCATGAACATCCCCAAAGTTCTTGTAGTCAATCTGTTCCAAGCTACTTTATGAGGCCCCACCTTTAAGTGGTATATGAGGATGCCAACAGACGTGAAATCTGATTGGAGAAAGCTATGCTCAGCATTCCTGGAGAATTATGCCTTGAAAGAATCAAACAACGGCCAAATGAGTCCTTCAAAGAATTTTACCTGAGGTTGATGGCAGTTCGTGTACTTGTAACTGGGGCACCCGAGCAAGATGCCCTGATAGTGAAGCTTGTTGAAGGCTCTAGCCCGAATTACCGTGATGAAATGAAAATGAAAAGGTTTGACACCTTTAACGAGACTTGAAAAGTATGAGGAAGAAGATCGAGCAAAGAAGCAAGAACAGCAAGCTTATACTAAACCTTGATACTGGGAAAAGGGTGCATCCTCCAAGCAAGGCAATTCTGAATCCCCAAAGGCCCCATCCAAAGTTGTAGTGGCCACTCGGGTGTAGACTCACCAATCTATCTCTCCATGGGTAGAATCACTGTCACAGATATTCAACAAACTAAGAAAATCTGATCAACTCCAGAGCATCAAGCCATTTGCTTCGCCTACTATGGCAGAAAGAGACAATTTCTGTGCTTATCATGTAACCAAAGGGCACCGCACTGATGAATACACTCGACTGCTATAAGATCTACAGTAGATGATAGCCGATGGGAGAATGAAAGAACTTGAGAAAAAACCGAGCGCTCAGACTAATCCCCTGCCAAACTTCTAAGCTACGGTAAACGCCATCAATATTCATGTGGAAGTTGACAAATACGGTATCGACATAACGGACAACTTCCAACATGACCCAGGATGGGGGGGACAATATGATCTTTGACAACATGGATATTACATACATGGTCGACTAGTACGTCCTGAGAAAGAGGAGAGAAGGGCTAGATCAATATCAGGTGCCACCACACCTTGTATACCAAGGAAACTCTGACCCAAATGAACATGTAGAGGAATTCCTTCAATTTATGCACAAATAAGGGATAGCTATGATGGGTTTTGCTCCTTAGTTCCCCAAATTCATAGAAGGCCCGACCATGGACTAGTATGACACAATGCCTCTGGAAGGACGTTGGAACTAGTACTTTATGGAGATATCTTTCCTCCACTACTTTAGGACATCTCAGCCGTTCTTGGAGGAACTTTGTGGGTGGTTGGTGCCATAGATGGACCGGCATAATATCGGCCGGCGGGATATCCCTCCTCCATAACCTCCTATGTACACTCCCATAGATTACATGAGTCCAAACTATGTTAGAACGAGCTAGTTCAAATTTGGGACCTCCTCCGGGGCAACACATGCAGAAACCCAAGAACTATATGATCCTGAACAAGCGTGGAATAGCCATGAAGACTAGCAAAGGTATCTCAGCTCGAACCTAGGTGAGGGTGCGTAAGACCTATTTGGATCAATCTTTAATGATAGTACAGTATTTGGTACCCGTTTGGAGGAAACATTGGCTATTATACCACCCATTGTGTCCAAATTTCATATAGCCACTGTAGGAGTCGAGGCCAAATAGATCCCGAGGAAGATCTCAAAGAAGATCCCGAGGAAGATCTTGGGGAAGATCTCGAGGAAGACCCCGAAGAGGATCCAGAAGAAAATTCTGATGAGGATATCCCAGCTCAGCACGTGCCAAACTGGATCTTTGAGCCACAGCCTTTCGAAGATTCAGATGAGGAAGCAGAAGAATTTATGGACTCTAGTGAATCATATCACAAAGATGAAAGCAAAGTAGATAACCTGGGATACAAATCAGAGACCTTCTCAAATGACGAGCTAAATCACTTACCGGGAGATTTCGAGTACGAGGCTCTCTTCCCCAATGGCATGATGGTTGATTATGATGGTGCCAAGAGCTATGCCTCCTCTCTAGAGCATGACTCCCCAGGTACCTTATAGTCTATAGCAAGTAACAATTCTAGAGACTTTATGGACTTCGACTCAGGTAGCAAACATATTGTTAATATGATTCGAGATAAGGGGCAAGAACCCTCTCGGGAGTACGTCATGGAGAGAATCCGAGCTGAAAATGAATTGGCATGGGCTAGTTATTACATTTGAAACCCCGATCTAAATGAGGTTTGCCCCATATTATGTGACAAAAGCATAAAGCCATGCCCTCACATCTATGAATTCATGCAAATGATGGACGATAGATACATCCATTATGCCCACTAGCCCGAAAGGTTCCGCTGGACTCTCTGAGAAAAGGCAGTCATTTGGTATGAAGGGCAGACATTCTACTAAAAACCATTCTGGAATATTTTAGCTAAGCAATTCATCGACTACTTCAAATAGGTTGATCCATCGGAAAACTCAACCCCTGAGTTAGACAGACACAAAACCCCTTACGATACTGGGAGTGGGAAGCAACCAATGCTATCTGTCCAACTTCAATGGAATCAGCTAGAGAGTACCTATGGTACATGAATAAGCATAATGACAAGCAAATTGCCTATGACAATACACAAAATATGCTTGGTGAAAGGGATCCAGCTGACGAGGACTCTTTGTCCATCCATATGATCAGACAGGAATCCAACCCTGTCCTGTGTCAAATTCTATAAGAAAACCCTATCGTTCCAGAAAATCAACCTAAAAAGGATCCCTTCATGTAGTGGCCTTTCACCGCTAAAGCACTAGCTCCTATAAACAAACCCATTGACTTGGGGGACATACCACTCAATGAGGATTTTGACGAGTTCAAGGTCTTTAAAACAACAAACTCATCTGCCTAGGTAGTCAGTCCTATCACTAGAGGAGGGAAAGTCACTAGATTAGTAGCCCCAGCTGCACCAAGAGTTGAGCCCCTGACACCTCCTACTTTTGTTAATCCCTCAAGATAGGTAGAAAGCCCAATTTTGGAACAATTGAAAGCCACTACAACTAATATGAGTATCCGGGACTTGCTCTTGGGTTCTTAAGATCACAGGCTTGCCATCATCAAAAAGTTGATGGAAATTGAAACATGTCCCCTAGCATCACTAGAACAAGCCTATGCACTACTTAACAATGAGACTAGTACTATTATCCCTAACATCATCTTCTCGAGCTTGGATTTACCCGACGAAGGCATTCGCCATAACAAGGCTCTCTACTTCAAGGCTAGTGTTTTCGAGAGCATCATGCCCTATATAATGGTCGATGATGGCTCATCACTGAATGTTTATCCCAAGGATAATCTGCCTATCCTAGGACTAACCGAGAGGGACATGAAGAAATCTACAATGATCATTAAGCCTATGACAACTCCAGGAGGACTATCATTGGCACATTTTAAAGTGGAAGTTACTATTAGCAAAGTCTCATCCATAATACTTTTCACAGTTATAGATATCCTAGTAACCATCTCTATACTGCTCGGACGGCCATGGTTCCATGCTCTAGGGGGAGTTCCATCCACTCTTTACCAAAAGATAAAGATCCCGATCCGTGAAAAGACCGTCACTCTAGAGGCTGATGAGGCATCAGTAGTGTGGCATCACTAGAAATGAGAGAAAGCCATATGAAAGAATTTACCACGGCCACAATTGGACAACAATCAAACAAGCAATCAGAGGTGCACTGGGGCCCATAGATTCAGGGATACATGAAAAAGCACCACACACCTGGCAAAGGACTAGGTGTCCACAAATAGGGAATGTCGACCTTCAATATAGGGGCAGGGGAGTGGAAGCCCGCAAGACTCACTTACATAGGCCCTAAAAGAATTGCCCACAACACGGTCTTTCATAAGAAATGGCAACAGCCCTACAACAGGGCACCCGAGCTTGTTACTCACCAAGGAAAGACGGTTCTAGGGTTCGAGATTTTTTCAGATGTGGTCAGCTATAGCAAGTATACTGGAGGACTTGTAACTTGTGTGTTAAAAGGAGCAAGTCATCAGCCAAACACAGGGGCAATCCCAGACCAGATCAAGTTTGATGAACAGATACACCCAAATAAGCTCAAGAAGCTAAGCAAAGAGGAGGAGATCCTTAATACCCTAGCCAAACACCCTCAAGTGTAACTCAAGATAGTAGAGAAAGTAAAGAGCAAGGGAGGTAACTTAAGCCGAACCATCATGGATATGTTCATAACCATGAAAGGCAAGGCAAAGGTACAAGTGGAAGACAATGAGGCCATCCTATTAAAGCCGGCTACCATAAGGGAATCATCCGCTGTAAAATCAGACCCTGACAATCAAGATGAGTCTTTTGTTTCTGTTTCCAGTTTGTTTGAAATGAATAATGTACTTTATGATGATAATAAGATGAAGAACTTTGCTTATTTGGATTGTGTTTCTGATTACGATTCCATGCATCCATTACAGCATTCATCTAGCATCTTTAACATTAATAATGATATTACAAAAGAAATTAACTTAAATACGGAAGATGAATGGTATACATTTCTAACCAATTGCCCATCGAACAAGAGAGAGAGTTGATAAAAGTATTGAAAAATCGCATTTCAGAGTTCGCTTGGTCTCACGAAGATATGCCAGGACTTGATCAGCAGATCGCCGAGTACAAGATCCCCACAGACCCAAAAATTCGGCCGGTGAAGCAAAAGATGCAAAGAATGCGCCCAAAATACGAACAAAATGTTAAAGCGGAAGTAGCCAAGCATATCAAGGCTAATTTCATTGAGGTTGTTGAATTCCCCACTTGGCTATACAATATACTTCCTGTGCCCAAGAAGAATGGCGACGTCCGAGTTTACGTTGACTTTTGGGACATGAATAAGGCCACCCCTAAGGATGATTTCCCGCTACCACACATCGATGTTCTGTAAGATAGTGCAGCAAGAGCAGCCATGTATTCCTTTATAGATGGATTCTCGAGACATCACCAGATCCTCATGAATGTAATAGACAAGTTTAAAACTGCATTCATCTTAGAATGGGGGACCTACTATTTTAGGGGGATACCTTTCGGACTCAAAAATGCAGGGGCAACTTACCAATGAGCAGTCACAACATTGCTACATGACTTGATCCACAAAGAAGTCGAGGTCTATGTAGAGGACATGCTTGTGAAATCCATAACACCAGAAGAGCACCCGGCAGTGTTAGAAGAATTCCTCACAAGGATAGAGAAATACAATCTTCGTCTCAACCCGAAGAAATGCATATTCGGTGTCACATAAGGCAAGTTATTGGGGCATGTGATTAGCAAGAGGGGCATAGAGATGGATCTCGATAAAGCTAACGCCATCAGGGAAATGCCTGTACCAAAAATTGAAAAAGAAGTGAGAAGTTTCTTAGGGTCCATACAGTACGTCAGTCGCTTTATAGCACGATTGACTACCACATGCAAGCCTATCTTTAAACTCTTAAGGAAACAACAGCCAATAGAGTGGAATGACCAATGTCAGGAAGCCTTTGATAGAATTAAGGCCTACCTAATGAACCCTCTAGTATTGAAGTCACCAATTCTCAAAAAACCACTCATTCTCTACTTAGCGATAGAAGAGACGTCAGTGGGGGCCATGTTGTTCTAAGAACACAAAAATAAGAGGGAATGCACGGTTTATTACCTCAGCAAGAAAATGCTAGAATATGAAACCTGATATACCATTATGAAGAAGACTTGTTCCGCCATAGTCTGGCTCACCAAGAAGCTCAGGCATTACTTCCAATTAAACAAAATCCAAGCAGTCGCAAAAGTGGATCCGATGAAGTATTTCTGCCAGGCTCCCTCATTAACTGGAAAACTAGCTAGGTGGCTCTTGTTACTATCCGAATTCGATATCGAGTATGAAATAAAGAAGACCATCAAGGGTAAGGCAGTGGCCGAATTTCTAGTAAATCAGCCACTCAAGGAAGGAGAACAGGAAAACCTAGAGTTTTCTGATGAATGTTTCACAACCACAATGGAGAATCCTAGAAAATGGACCATGTTCTTCGATGGTGCCGTTAACAAGCGAAGGGATAGTTTGGGGATCATCATCATAATGCCCAATGGAGCACTCATGCCTCTGTTAAAGTGATTGGAATTTCTCACCACAAATAACAGGGCAGAGTACAAAGCCTATTTATTTGGGATGTCTGCCCTAATCACTATCAGAGCAGACAAGGTAAAAATAATTGGTGACTCAGCTTTGTCATCAAGCATGTCACAAGTAACTGGGAATTAAAGGAGGAATACCTCAGACCTTACCTAGAGGCTGTATGGAGAAAAGTCGCAATGTTCAGCGAATGCGAGTTTCGCCACATGCCTGTAAGGAAAATCAAATGGCAGATGCATTGGCCACCCTAGCCTCCATATGGGAAGGGCCCCAAAAGCAACCGATCAAGCCTCTCCCGATCTCTTACATCCATGAAATAAATGATGCCATAAGTAAGGAAGAACCCTAGTACTCCAACATTGTTAAGTTCCTCGAAAGTGGTGAATTTTTGGCTGAGGCTACGAATTTTGACAGAAATACACTGAGGAAGCTTACCGTGTAATTCTGCCTGAGTAAAGGAGATCTATTCAAGAGATCTTCTGATAGCCTACTATTAAAGTGTCTGGTCCAATAGGAAGCTAAAAGGGTAATGGAAGAGGTACATTCAAGATACTGCGGTCCACACATAAATGGTGACATGATGGCAAAGAAAATCCAAAGAATGGGATACTTTTGGCTAACCATGCTAGCTGATTGTATTCAAGAAGCAAAGACTTGCCATGCTTGTCAGCTATACGAGGATGTGAGCCACTTACCTCCGACTAAGTTGCAAAGTTTGACGATGCCTTAGCCATTCTCAGCCTGGGGTATCGATATTATAGGAGAGATAAGACCATCTTTGACTAATGGCCATTGCTTCATTGTAGTGGCCGTTGACTACTTTTCTGAATCGGTCGAAGTAGAATCATACACAAACATCATGGCTAAGAAGAAGGCCCGATTTATTCAGCGACATATCTTCATCAGGTATGACATTCCTCACCACATAGTAAGTGACAACAGAGAAAAGTTCTAAGGAGAAACAGTAGACCTTATTGAGAAGCACGAGATTGAACACCATCTCTCATCACACTATCGCCCTCAAGCCAATGGAGCTGTAGAAGAGGCTAATTAGGCAATCAAGAAAATCCTCTTCAAGATGGTTTCCAACTACTGAGATTGGGACAATCATTCGCCCTACACCTTATGGGGATACAGAACTAGTGTCAAAACCCCTACAAGTCAAACTCCTTTTCCTCTCTTCTATGAGATGGAGAAGGTATTGCCCGTCGAAATGGAAATCAAATCTTTGTGCATAGCTCTTGAAGCCAGACTTCCTAAAGATGAATGGGCAAAATCAAGACACGAGGAATTGACCCTAACCGATGAAAAATGGTTAACTGCACTTAAAAATCTACAGTTGTATCAACAGCGTATGGCCAGGTCTTACAATTGAAAAGTCAAGGAACAAGACCAACCTCTAAGAATGGGTGATCTGTTCTTAAAGCAGTCTCGTAAAATGTACACAGATGCTCGAGGTACCAACCAAACTGGGAAGGTCCGTACGTAGTAAGAAAGACTCTTAGTAATGGGGCAGTGAAAATCTCAGACCTTGATGGCAATGAGTTCGTGAATCCAGTAAATCATGACAAGCTGAAGCACTATCTCGTGTAAAGAAAAAAATAAAATAATATGATACAAAGGTTTGTCAAGAGCTAGTGAGGGCACTTGGGTGAAAATAAAGACCCCACAATAAAATAGCAAAGCCCTAGGTAAAATCCATTCGGAACCTTCGGCGATGGTGGGCATTCCTTGGAAATAAATACCATTTGGCCTTCCTATTTACATAATATCTTTAGTAGTAACATGTTAATGTTAAAAATACTAAATGAGTGCATTAAATGAAAACTGTGAATTGTTCAATAAAACATACATTCAAATAACAACATTTCATCTTCATTACACATAAAAATACATTGCAAACAACAAACAGAAAAGACAAAGATGAACGATGAGGCCTAAAGCCTTTATTATCCCATGGGAATGAAAGACACCTGATGGTAAGCTCAAGGACCCTCAAGGAAGCTACAGAGTCTCTATGTCTCAATGAGTCTCTCTCCAAGGGTTGGAAGCCTACGAGTACTCGCAACCTAGATGAGATAAGCCTCGGAAGGATGGATGTCAAAAGGCATGGAATAGTTCATCTCCTCCTAAGTACGGCTGATCCATCTCACGTCATGATGATAGACCCAAGTCTAGGAAAGATCTAAGCTAATCAGGGTGCACAGGGATGCCTGAGAATGGCCATACTGCCTGCACAAGCAACCAAGAGAGTAGGCGATGATCTCAGAGAGGCCGATGAGGACCACGCCACCTCTGGCGATATTAGTAGTCACATATGTGATACCCTGCCAAGGGAAAACCCAATAGATGTCCTCAATATCTTGGCTACCCATAAAATCAACCCACTCCTCAATAGTGTAGTCTCTATAAGGACAAATGCCGATGTGAACTATGGAGCCCCGCGCCCAGTAGGCCTTCGGATGATAATCCATACTTGTGGGAACAGATAACACAAAAAGCTTGTCCCAGAGCCAAAGCTACAAAAACAACAAATGAGGAAAATACAAAAAAATATAAAAAATAAAAAGAAAAAGAAAAGAAAAAAAGAGCTTGCTGGATTGAAAACCTAAAAAGGAGGTCCAACAAAAAATTAAGGCAATCCTGATGAATTGAAAACCCGCAAGGGTGGTTCATGCAAAAGAAAGGCTCAAATAAAAGTTACCTGAAGAAGAAGCCTGCTGCCCCTGGTAGTAGCTCCAGTTCCATTTTGAGATGCGCGCATGAAGATGAGTGTCTCAGTCAAACTCATCGTAATGGGAGATTTCCCCTCTAGCATATGATCGATGATGGTCAGGAAGGCAAAACTGAATACCATAGTAGGAACCTCGTAAAGGAAAACCCTTAACAAAAGTAGACAAATGAGTAGGAGTGAACTCGCATCATTCAGGGAGAGTCCCCTGACTATGTCAAAAGCCACATCCAACCTGAAGCCCTTATCACAAATTAATCGACACCTTTCGAATCATTGTAGCTAGAAATGATTCATTAGAGGGTCAGAGAACTCAAGACGATGTGTCTGAATGACTGGAGGCATATCAACTGAAGATCTCAAAAGCCCGCAAAATTCTTCATACAAGGGGCATAACTCATGCTCTCCAAAACGGAACACATTATCAACAGGGTCCCAAAACCTGACATCAGCTTGAATCACGTTATCCTTGATAAAGATGCGATAGTATCCCTTCATATACGCCAAACTGCAAACCTTGAGATGGTCCTAACTGTCAAAATTCTTCAGATAAACATTCAAATCTATGCAAAAATGAATGTAGTTCTCCATGGCGAAATCTCAAAGAGTAGCAGTTTGCCATACATAATTTATAGGGCAATCTGCCAATCTCTGGTAGATTACCCCGATAAACTCGATCAACAACAAAAGAAAGCACAAAGCAAAGGAATAAAGGGAAAAACTCTTATTTATATATGAAATTGTGTTCATACAAGAAAAGGAACTACAAACGGCCCAAAGAAAAGAAAACAACAAAAAAAGAAAGCCTATCTACTACTGAGGAAAAAAATTTGAGAGGATCACCCTATCCCTGTAGCGGCTGCTACTGTGGGTCGTTCACCTAGAGCATCCTTAATAGACCCCGAAGTCATCGGATCTCCAGCTGCAACATTTTACATAAATCATTCATGTGCATTTCATGACATACCATGCATAATCATTAAAATAATGAACATACCTCCATATCAGAGTTTTGGTTCATCATGAACCACTGCTTCCCTTAAATATATCCCCAATTGGAAATGCTATCAACGATGGGCACCTGCAAGAACAAAAGATCGGAGACAAGTCAGAACCATCACGATCCGATATTCTAAGAAAAGAATAGAAGAAAAGCCAAAACAAGCTTACATGAGTGGTATCAATCGGATGGAAGGCTGCCAAATGCTCGGGATCCAAATAAGGCAGAATCACCGGCATATAGGTACTCAAGTCGGGATAGTACATCAGATACATGGGTGGCTGATACTAAAACCCCCAATGTCCCTCCACCATCACCAGACCGTGAGATAGGACAGATGACGCGGAAGAGCTACCCACGTGAGCCAAAGTAGTTGTAGGTCTCTTCCTACCTTGGTGATCCTACAAAGATAACATGGCAAAATCAGCATAATAATAAAAAGGCAAGGGAGAAATTCGAGCCAATGAAGAGGGCGTACCATCATTCAGACAGCCTCAGGTGATCTCGCCTGGCTACTAGGGGCAGAAGTTGAAGGAGCATCACCCTTAGAAGGGTTATGAATGTCCGGCTCAAGGTAGACAGGAATAGGATACATCTCCGGCCATCCAAGCATTTGCTAGTGGCAAAACTCCTCGGACCCTCCAACCCGCTCCAAGAAAGCACTGGGCAAACTGTCGGAGGCCAAACGCGCAAAGTCTAGCAATTTATGAGGCCAGAAAATCCATCGAGGCACCGTAGGAGGGATGGAACGCGATTTAGGAGGAAGGTGTCAGCCCAGGATACGATCTACCAAGTACCACTCTAAAGAGAAAGGAGTCTCTACAATCAGTTGGGTGTTCACAAACTCCTCAGCTCGTCTTATGACCTGTAGCCACTGAAGAGCATAGCCCTACGGCTGCATCTTGATCTGCAAGAAAGAAAAGACCAAACAATGATACAATGATTGTAGCAGCTATAGCAATTAAAGCAAATCAAGGAATCATAATACATACCCTCTTTGAAGACAGATTGAGAAGGTGAGCGAAAAGCACATATCGAGACTCCATCTCCCAACCACGCCAGTAATGCGGCAGCTGAGGATAAAACATGTAGCTAACACCTCGTATAAGCTTGGTCGTTGGGAGGATCCCTATCTCAAAAAACTAGATCTGCAAGAAGACAAAAGAAATCAGAGTGCCAAAAGACAAACCAAGAATACTCATAAAGAAGAAAAAGAGCTAAGTTCTTACATAGACAATTTGGAGGCAAGATTTGAACTTGCTAATCCTATTCCTTACGCACTGATCGAGTGCCTAATACAAATGACCCAATGCGGCTCAACCCCAGGCATACTCATCAAAGCCTAATGGGTCAATCAAAGCCAATAGGATGTGGTGATTCACAATCGAACCCCCAGTGGGAAAACAAAGCCATGATAGAGTGGTGGCCATAAAAGCTCTAGCCTCCCAGGCAGAAGTCAAATGCCTTCTATCCGCAGTAGTCTAGAAGGTCATGAGTTTCTCGCAGGAAATTTGCCCGGGCTTGTCTCCAGAATAGCCAATGAAAGCTTCGATGGTTTCCACATTACAGAGGTGGTAAGTAAAGCAAGCATTGAAGTGGATCACATTACCGTGGAAAGAAAGACCTGTGATGGCGCAGTAATCCAACGGAGTAACGGTATATTCCCCCACAATGGAAGTGGAAAGTATGGGTAGTATCGGACCACCTGCTTAGGATGTGGGTAGAAGTACCGGCTGGGATGTATGGGTACTTGTGAGATCTCAAGTACTTGCAATTCATCACCATCCTCCCCCAAAGACGTCTCATTGATAACGGCCTTAGCACCGAGAGATAGCGCCTTATACCACTTATAAAAGTGGGTAATGCTAGCACCTTTATGCTTGGTTACCTGATTCAATGCATGCACACATATCACACACCAACTTTAGATAAATCACATGATTATCGGAAAAAAATCATTGAATAAAATAAATAAACAATGAAATGGATAAGTCTTTGCGCAAAATAAAAGCAATAGTAAGGCTTACCATATTCTGAGAAAGATGATCGGAAGGCTTCAAGGCAGGCGGAATAAAATTCCCCGGATGGATCCCGTGGAACATCCAATTTGGCGGGAGCCCGTGTAAAGCATCGGCGGGAACCTCGAACAGTTCCACTTTTTTACCATCAATGAGCACGTTCCGAGTAGTCACTTGAACGGCTGGCAGATCCAAGCGGGTATTATAAAGCTTGAACCATATGGAAACTCACAAAATCTGAAATAAAGGGGCAAAAAAGGAAAAAAGATGAAGGAAATCATCGTCGAAAATAGCAAGAAAGCAAAAATCTTCGAGAAAGGGAGCAAAACCTGCAAGAGAGAAGAAGAAGAAATTTTCGTGTGGAGAAATTGGGAGCCAAGCTGTTGTTTTTATAGAGCGCAGGTAATTAGCCCGCCGGCTAATTACCTATATAATTAGCCCGCTGGCTAATTACCTATCCAGCTGTCACGCATTTATGCATCCCACGCGTTTACGCGTAACGGCTATAAAAGTTACAGTTATATAGGTAATTAGCCCGCCAGCTAATTACGTATATTTTGAAAATTTTTGCAATTTTGCATAATTCATCCATTTTCTACATTGTTTATAAAACGAGCGGACCTAAAAGCTATTTTACACAGTCACTCCTGCATTAAGCATCCAAAAATATTTATTTGGACCCCCGGTCAATTTTAACCTCATGCAACTCATTAATAAATTTTCAATCGAAGGGGCAAATTATATTTTGTTTCAAAATTTGTCGATCAAAAATATTTTAACTCATTGCATTCAACACACACTGTTTTGTTTGTTTTGCATACGACAAAATTTCTAGCACAAAATTTATGTATGAGAGGGGCAAACTATTAGCACAGGAATAATGCCTATTTGGTTCAGTGATCAGACAAAAGAGCCAACAAGGACCAAACTGTCATCCAAAATTTGAAATTCAAAAATCCACATTCTAGGGAAGCTATGATTTAGCATTTCCTACTGACAAATCAAAAAGTCAAAATTTAGTCAAACATAGGTAATCCTCCTGCTGGGTAATTACCTATCTACAGTTAAAAAAATCAAATCTTACCGAGATATGGCAAGATTTTACGAGATCTGATGTAAAATCTTGTCAGATAGATAATTAGCCCGCCGGCTAATTACCGCCCTATTATTAATACGGGGTCACCCCCTCATTTCTCAGGGGAGACGCGAAAACTATAGAATTTCCAAAATTACCTTTGTGCCCTTTTTCAGTTCTGGGAGTCCAAAAAGCCCCGAAACTCTGTCAAAACACTTCCAGATTCGAGCTTTATCTGTGACATTCGGTATAAACTTAGTCTCCGATCTTTTTAGATCAAGATCCTACAGTGATCTTCGGTCTAAAAACGAATCAATCTTCCCAAAATCCGACATTTTCTATAGAAATAATCCAATATTATAGCCATAACTTGTGTTAAACCTATTTTCCAACCAAATCACATCACAATCCTTCACAACTTCGGTCCCGCAGCGGCTCTCAAGTCATTTTGGACAGACGAAAAGGTAAACTGAAGGTAATAGGCTCTAAGCCCAACTTTAAAATTTTCATTTTTATTACTCTATTATTGCACATTGCATTTTCATTTCTCTGGTTAAGTGAGCCACTGGAGCCACTTAAACTATAATATGTGTAAATAAGCTCGCAGGTACTGATGAAACATCCAGAGAGAGGGGAAACTATATCCGAGTTTCCTGGCCAAGACCCAAACGCTGCCGTTACTCTGCCGAAATTTTGGTAGCAAATTTCTATTTATTGAGCCGTTATAATGTCCATTTTATTTCTTGAATTTAATTCTCAAATAAAGCCGTTGTAATGCAGAAATTACCACAAATTCCAAAATTAACACAAACAATCTGAATAATATGAGTAGATATTATGTCTGAACTCAGAATCTCACTTTGTCTTCGGTATAAAAATCCCATTTTGGATCAGTATACCACAATTTCCGGTGGAGCTGAACCGGATGGCGACTCTATTTTATTTTTAAATAAAGTAAAAAATGCTTTATTTTAAAAATATCTTTTTTAATAAAATGTGTAAATATATTTCTCAATATAGTCACATTTTTTGCTTATATAAAGTCACTGCATTTAAGCAAACCGGATTTTCTCAAACCAAATCAAAATGCGCCCCACGCATTGCATTCCGCGTGCACAACCAATTCCATAAAAACGTCCGCCCGCCCACACTTACCAAATATTTACCAGATTATGTTGAATTAAAAACAGAACTTCAAACATATGAAAATACAATTCTTACCAGCTATCTACCAGTTACTTACCAGATATCGAACAATCGAAAAAAAAGTCAAAAAATTATATCAAAATGGATGGCGTTTCAAATATAAAAATGAGACAAACAAAAAACTCTGAAGCGACATGTCAAAAAAATGAACCGTTTGAAAGATAATGTCAAAATAAGATGAAAAAATTTAAAAAATGAACAGTAGCGAGAAGGGTAGTGGAACGTATTTGAGAAGAAAGAAAACTTAAAATTGGTCATGGATGCAAAGAAAACATAAAAGGTTAATTTAGTAAATATGAAACTTAAATCATATATTTTTTTTGACAATTTCCCCTTACTTAATTGGGATATTAATGAAAAGAAAATTATGTAGCCAAGAGCAAGTTCAGCCATATTCTTTATTTTTCATTCCTCAAACTCTATTTAATAGGATCTAAAGTGTTTTTATTCCAATCATTTTCCATATTTTTCATTCCCTATATTACATACCCAAAAATAATAATATTCTATTATTATTATTATATTAATTCTCTTACATCATCTCTATTCTAATCAACAATAAAATTTTAAAAACAAAAGGTGAAAATGAATAGTAATATAAGGCTTGTTTAGGAAATGAAAAATGAAATATAGAATTTGTTGTGTTAGCTAGAAGAGTTCTTGGAGTCAAGTTGGATTTCCCCAGTCAGTCAGTATGCTCAATAATTTAACTTGGAAAATTTTTTTTTAAGAAGTAGGAACATTTAATTTTTGAGAAACTTGTGACTCGAAAACCTAGGACCCCTGGCTTCTTTCTTCACTTTAGGAGGAAGCTGTGGCCACTAGACCAAGTCTAATAGTTACTTGAAATTATCTTTTGTATGTACATAAAGAGATTTATTTTGAGCATCTTTTCTACTTTCATTTGAATTATATCTGATTAGATTTAGGGATTGATTAATTTTTTTATTTTACTGGAAATTATTTGGAATTTATATTCTGATTATGTTGTAGAAAAAATCCTCTATATTAGTACTAACTGAGGACACTGGCCTGAGTGGTTGAATTAAGGCTGGTAGCCAGTGATTTTAGCTAGCGATCTTGAGAATGGGAAATCATGTACAAAAACAAATTTTAATGAGCGACAAATTATATGGTGCCTCATATGGATTATGAGGGCTTGAATTTAAGGTTTTAAACTTAAATCTACAAAAGATGATTGTAGAAAGTTTTACTAGCCGAAAAACTTTGAAACTGAAACATGAAGGTTTAGAACCGAAAATTCAGAGGAAATCTCAAGAGATAAATTGTATTGATAATAATGTTGAATAATCATTTACAGTAAAAGAGTAAGGCTTTTAAAGCACATTGTAAGAATTCCCTTAAAACTTTTAAAAAACTGGATTGCTATTTGTCACCCCTATCATATAGATTTTGTTTAGAATCTTTATGTAGAACCCAATTCGCAATATTGGCAGTTAAACAAATCATGTAAGCTGACATTTATTTTATTACTAATTTCATAAAATGATACATGTTTAATGTGATTTCTGGCCACAATTTCAGAATAAATCAGCAATTAAATTATCTTTCGTGATTCTTATTCGTTAATTTTTTGAATTTCAAGTTTTTTATGTACAAAACAATGAAGTAAAGTAAACACATTAAATTGCATCCACAAACATATATATGTTTAATAGAGAATCCGAATTTCAACTACGTTACGATTTTTTTAACTCTATTTTAGTAATATTATAGTGGAGTATATAACGAATTCAAAAACCAATGCATCATAAGCAAACCAAGCATTCCGCGCCAGCAACTTTCAAGTGTACAGAATAAAAGTTATAAAATAGTTAGCACTTATTGTTAATGAATATAAGTTGTTTGTGTTTTTATTCCTATTGTGTTAAATATTCATCGTAATTATCTATTTAGCACATATATATATATATATATATATATATATATATATATATATATATATATATATATATATATATATATATAGAGAGAGAGAGAGAGAGAGAGAGAGTTGTAAAGCTGAGCCGAGCCGAGTTTTGACTTGTTCGTGTTTCGTTCATTTAATTTTTAAACGACCACGAGTTGAGTTTCATGAAATGAGGTCAAAAAAGTTAGTGCTCAATTCGTTTATGTGTTCATTTGTTCGCGAGCTGTTCACAAACAACTCATTTTTTTTGTTCGTGAATAGTTTGTTACTTTCTTCGTGAACAAGCTCTTTATTTGTTCGCGAACAACATTACCAATTCAATACATAATTTAAATGGGCCATAAAATTGGGCTGAGTAATGTTATACATATATTTGTTGTATTAGTTTATTTTTATGTAGCTATACTTTATTTTAAGTTCTGTAAAATTTTATTTTTGATATGTAATAATAATAATCGAGTTAGTTCACGAACATTTATCGCGTCTGTTCACGAACTTGTTCGCGAACCTTTAATCGAGTTTGTTCACGAGTTAAAGAGCCGAGCTTTGGCTTGTTCATGTTCAGTTCATTTATAATTCGAGTCATAAAATCATGTTCACATATTATTTATTTAATAAATTGAGTCGAACTTTTATCGAGCCAAACACCAAACTGTTCATGAACGGTGTGGTTCATTTACGGCCCTAAAGTTATCCATGGTAAGAATATTAGGGTTGAAAACCAATTTTTCTATCATGGCCAATTTAGACTCGAGCACATGACTTGAATAAATTTCTTAACTCAAATGTTTTATCTATTGAAATTGATAACATTACTTATTTAATTTTTACTTATTTAGTGTCCAACCAATTTAATTTTAATACTGTAACTTCATATATTGATAAGTTCAAGCATTGCCTACAAAATATATCGATGGTTCAAATGATGGTATTTATATTTCTTTTTATTTGAATCATGAGATATACACTAATACTTAATTTAAATAAGTCATACACTAAATAGTAAAAAATTAGATAAATCAGACACAAAATAGAAAAAAAATGAATTACCAGATAAAAAATTTTAATAAACAAGGAAAAAAATTTTCTAATAATATTATATTAAAAGAAAATTAAGTCGTCTAGCACACCAATTGTAGCGGCCTAATCACCTTTTTTGGTCCTTTAATATAAGTTTATCCTTTTAATCCATTTGTTGTACATGTTACACATTTTCATTAACTAATTAGTGATTTTTCTAATGGATTTATAACTACTATGCCACATAAGATCCACAAGGCAAGAAATTGATTACGTGCCACATGAATTTAAATTATAAATCCAACATATAATATATATTGCAATTTTTCTTTCTTCAAATCCTCTCAAGAATTTTATTTCATATTATTCATAGGGTTTTTATAAAAATGTACAGGAAATTAAGTTTTCTATCAGCCCAATATTTGACCATAACTTTTCTAACCAAATAAGTTTTAAAATCTAAAATAGATAAATTCTAAACAAACCATTTACCTCCGTTACTTTCTAGTGTTCATCCGTACTACTCATGTTACTGTTCACTTTTTTTTTTCATTTTCTCGTCTTATTTTGACATTATCTTTCAAACCGTTCATTTTTTTTACATGCCGCTTTAGAGTTTTATGTTCGTCTCATTTTTGTCTTTGAAATGCCATCCATTGCGATAGACTTTTTCGAAACTTTTTTCACTCTTCGATATCTAGTAGGAACCTAGTAGACACATGGTAGGAATCTTATATTTCATTGAAAATTTGTTCAATCCACCAATCTTGTGTTTATACCAGGTTTCTACTATATTTCATAAATATACTAGCATTCTATCGAATACCTTCAAAAACTTTTTTTCAACGGTTCAATATCTGGTAGGAACCTAATAGGAATATATAGTAGGAATCTTATATTTCATTGGAAGTTTGTTCAATCCACCAAGTTTATGTTTGTACCTGATTTTTACTACATTTTATAAATATACCAGCATCCTACAAGATATCTACCAGATTCTATTGAATTAAAACAGAATTTCAAACATGTAATATAAGGTTCCTACTAGGTTCCTACCATATATTGAATAGTTGGAAAAAAAGTTTGTTAAGTCCATTACGTTTGTACTAGGTTTTTACTATATTTCATAAATATATTAGCATTCTACCAGATACCTTCAAGAAAAATTTTCCAACTATGCAATATCATGTAGGAACCTAGTAGGAATTTGTTAGGAATCTTATATTATTCATTGGAAGTTTTTTCAATTCACCAAGTTTTATGTTTGTACCTGATTTTTACTACATTTCATCAATATATCAGCATCCTGCTAGATACCTACCAGATTCTGTTGAATTAAAACAGAAATTCAAACATATAATATAAGGTTCCTACCATGTTCTTATCAGGTTCCTACCAAATATCAAGCAACCAAAATTTTGTTTCGAAAATGGTAAGTCACAATGGGCGACGTTTCAAAGACAAAAATGAGACTAACAAAAAACTCTAAAGCGGCATGTCAAAAAAATGAACGGTTTGAGAGATAATGACAAAATAAGATAATAAATTAAAAAAAAAAAGTGAACAGTGCGCATGAACAGTGCAGTGTATTCATTTATATTTAAAACTAAAAATTGGTTAGAAAGTATAAAGAATAAAGAAAGAGTTAAAGCTATAAATACAAAATTTAATTAATATATTTTTAACAATTTCCCAGTTCACAAGTAAATTAAAACACAATAAAGTTTAAATAAATTGAAGTATGTTAGAAATAATATGAATCAATAAGAATATAACCAATAGAAAAATAGTTCAGTATAAGGAATATAAAGAGATGGAAAGTAATATGTCCATTATACTTGTCAATTGTATGCATAATAAGCCTAAATTTATAGGCAAAGAACATGAACTTGTAAAGATACAAGTTACATAGATTAATACAAGTAAATAAGGGAGAGTTACATATGTTGCACAATACTAATGGAGAATTATGTATGGACATCAATACCAATAAATTGATTAGTAACATCAATTTTTAACACTCCCCCTTTGATGTCCATCTTTACGAATGAGACACTGCCTCGTTAAAAACCTTACCAAGGAAAACCCAATGGGACAAAACCTGTGGATAAGGGAAAAAAGTACAGTGTTTACTCCCCTTATTCGCAAGAATATAAAAGATCCCTAAGACGACACATTATGATGCTACAAACCAACTTTCTTGAATGTTGTAGAAGATAAAACCTTGATGAATAAATCTGCTAAATTGTTGAAGGAGAGATTTGATGAATTATGAACCATTCTTTTCAATATCACGTGGAAAGATAAATTTGAGTGAAATGTGTATCATCCTATCTTCTTTCATGTAGTCTTCTTTCAAATGAGCAATGCATGCGACAACATTTTCATAAATTGTCCTCGGATCTTCTTTGATTATTGATTTACCACATGTGTCCAAATTGTCTTAATCCATGCATAAATCGTTTCAACTGTACTTAATAAAAATCTCATTTGCCATACTTTTCCTGCAATTATAGTCCTTAGAAAATTTTCATGTAACATCATTAGGTAAGCTGTAACAACATTCATCAAGTGCATATTAACTTTTTCTTTCATTCCCAAAAGACATGAAGAAGTTATTGCAACTTTCAAAAGCAAATAAAATATTAAAGATATGCAACAACATAAACTATATAAAATATACCGTTTGGCGATTAGGCGGTGAAGTCAGGCTATGAAAGAGAGAGCTCTTCTCTCTTAGGCAATTAGGCGGCTAGGGTTCTCTCCTGAATCCTAGCCACCATGTTTTCTTCCCACCGGTGATTGGTCGGTTCTTCTGTTCGGCGATTAGGCGGTGAATCTGGCCATCTAGTTTATTCCACTGGCGCTTGGCTTGGTTTTCGGCGTAAGACAGCGATTGGTGGTGTCTCGACTAGGGGTCATCAGCCACCTTTGGCTTTTCTTCCAACCGACTTTGTTTTGGCTGTTTCTTTAGAGGTTCTGGCTATTCTGGTCTCTCTGACGGTTCTGGATGTTTATTTGGAGGTTTCGGCTGTTCTAGCCCTCTCTCACCGGCAGTTTTCATCATGGGGATCGCTCTCCCATTCCACCAAAGCTTTAAGGCGCGGAGTTCTTCTGACCTAATGCAATTCATCGGGCAGTATTCCTTCCTTGGGCAGCCTTCTCCTTGGAATGTGGATTATCGGATTGGATTTCAGTTTCGACCTGATTCGACGGCTTGATGTCTTTGCTTTGAATTTTACGATGATATTATCAACATCGATGCCGTTCGGACTTATCATCTCTTCATTTTGCTAGGGATGTTTGATCATTAGGATCATACTGTGTTGTGATTGGGACTTGTTGTCCATTATTATTGCACTAGTTTTAACTAGCTTTATTTACATCCTATGAATGTTTTTACTTTTCTTTTCTTTTTCGGTTGTTTTCTTTTCTTTTTAATAAATGGATCCGTTTTTTTTGCTGTGCTCAGCTTTTACTTAAAAAAACTATAGAAAATATAGTATGAGAAAGATAGAAATGATCATATAAACAATATGTATATTTTCTATATTCATTGTCATATTATACATAAAATATGGGCTATAACCATTTTATCTTTATTCTATATTTTTTGGTACTAAATATAATATATTTCAATATCCTCATTTTGAACAACTTCAGGTGTTCACACTTCAAGGGTTATTACTTCTGCAGGAAGTATATTAGTACATATATCCTCAATGAGATTATTTTTATTCTCGAGAATTTTTCTTTTTCAAGGATCTTTATCCTTTATACCAATTGGTCATCCACGCTTCAGGCGTGTTATAGCGCTATTTTGACTTAGGATCCATATAATTTAACAATGAAGCATTAGACAAATTTGTCTTTTCCAAAATTGTCTTTTTACTTTTCCCTCCTAATTTTGGGAAAATGCTTTCATCAAAATAAAATTTGCAATCTTTACAAAGAGCATATAATTTTATAAAGGCTCATTAATCATTGATGGAGATCCATATCTAATATAAAATAATAATCTCCTTGAAGGACCCATATTGGTCCGTTATTGTATGCACATAAACTGCATAACAAAAACTCTTAGATGAAAAGTAATGTACTTATGACCAAAGCTAGCTGTAGGGGAAAAATAATCATGATAGCTTGTTGGACTCAAACAAATAAAGTTGTTGTCCTTGCAATTTTGCATATTCTCATATTAATGCATATATATATTTGTTCACATATTCAATGGTCGTGCAACCAAATATTGCAGATGTTTGAAATATGATTCTATCATAACATTATGAGTCCGAACATATACTACAAGATGTTCAAAATTTTTTTAATCTAGATTGACGTAGAAAAACATACATGTGCCCATTTAGTTAAAGCATCAACTTTAGGTGATTGCACTTCTTCGAGAAGTGTACTTATATTAATGACTAAATGGTCTTGTGGATGAATTGGTCCACATATATCACATGTATGCATTCTAAAAATGCTGGAGACCCAATTCCAACCTTACTTCTGGAAGGTCTTATAATTAATTTTCCTTTCAAACGAGTAGCACAAAATTATTCATTATTTTGAAGAAATTTCAGGTTCTTCAATGGATGCCCATGTGCATTATCCATTATTTTTCTCATCATTATCGAATCAGGATTCCCTAGTCGATTGTGCCAAATTTTAATTAAGCATCTAAATCTATAAACTTTTTGTTTATAGTTAAATTGGTCAGAAAATATATGTACCATGTAGATAGTCTTTAATGTCTTCACTCATATTTTCAATAATATTCATTTATGCGAATATTTTAAAACTCCATATGTGAGAAATTGAGGAATATAATGCATTAATCATAATAATCATCCCATTGGTAGATTAATATTGGCTCTTGCGGACCATTTAATAATTTGTTTGTCTCCTTAACACATAATATTAGCTCTTCCGGAGGATTCAACAATTTTTTTTATTTAGTAACTTAGTACTAGCTCTTCTGGAGCACTAAAAAAAATTTATCCCCTTTGTACACTAATTCTGGCTCTTTTAGAGCATTTACAAAATGTGTTACTCGATATAATGGTACACTCATTCCAAATATTTTCATAATATTATTTGGCTATTTTCAATATATAAAATGGCTTTATTAGCCTTGACGTCAATTAATATAGGAAATTTGCATTTCCTTCGATCGAACATATCAATTCAATTTTCCACTTCTAATGGTTATATGAGGCCTCAACTTTATTTTTCCACTTCTGGTGGCAATTATTCACAAATTTTACTTTTCACTTCAAGTGAAAAATGTTCATCAATTTATTTTTCACCTCAGGTGAAAATTGTTCAATATTTATAATTTTTCACTTCAGGTGAAAATTATTCATCATTTGTAATTTTCCACTTTTGGTGGAAATTATTTACCAACTTTGCTTTTCCATTTGGGGTGGAAATTATTCACCAATTTTATTTTTCCACTTCGGAGGAAAAATTATTCATCAATTTTAATTTCTCTTCGGGTGAAATTGCTCATCAATTTTAATTTTTTCACTTCCGGTGGAAAATTGCTTGCAAGTCTAATACTTTCAAATGATTATAGATCTCATTTGAAGCACTTTTACAAAAAGATTTTCAGGATCTTTTATAGTCGACTATAACAATTTTTATACATCTCAATTTTAAACTCATATACAATCCAATAAAATTAAATAAAACATTACCAACATGTTCCTTACTCCCTTATATCATAGTTTATAGGGAAATTCCTCAGAAATTCTCATCGACGATCCAATAGAAAGAACTCCAAAGATTATTCAATGATTCTGAATGGATTGATTCTACAAATATAAATCAAGGTATCAACATTTGAATTCAATAAAAATAAATTTGAATGTAAAAGAACAATAATAATAAAATTGAAAATAGGGAAGAAAAACTTGCCCATCAATAAAATCCATGAATCTTCATAATGTCCATTACTACAATATAATAATCATTGTACCGAATGATATTCTTGTTGGTATTGACCATAGAGCGAACTCGTGCTGATAACATGTTAGAAATAATATGAATCAATAAGAATATAAGCAATAGAAAAATAGTAGAGTATAAGGAAGATAAAGAGATGGAAAGTAATATGTCCATCATACTTGTCAATTTATACATAGTAAGCCTATATTTGTAGTCAAAGAACATGAGCTTGTAAAGGGATGAGTTATATAGATTAATACAAGTAAATAAGGGAAAATTACATGTGTTACACAATACTAATGGAGAATTATGTATGGACATCAATACCAATAAATTGATTAGTAACATCAATTTCTAATGCTAAGATATAAAACAGTTTTCTGTAATTAGTTTAATAGAAAGTTAGTTAGCTTGTTAGTTATAACTAGTCGTTATCTCTAAGGGCTATTTAGTCTTTTCATATTTCATCCATTTTCCCGCTGTATATAACAGCTCAACGACTTTGTATGCACTCACTTCTTCTTCTTCTTTAATCTCTATGATTAATCAATGAAATCTAGTTCTACTTTCTTAGTCAAGATGGTATCAGAGCGTGCCTAGGGCACGGATTTCTTTCTTTCTTAAGCCTTAAACGGTGTCTCTTTCTTCGCCTTCTTCAATCGGAAGAGCTATCTGCGATTTCGTAGAATTCTATTTCTGAAATTTTTTTTCCGTTTTCCTTGAGTTACTTCTTAAGAACTCGTTGCGATTTCAACTTTAGAGGTTTTATCAGAATCAATTTTGTTCAAATCTTGAATATTTCATCAAATGGCAAATCGGAATCAACTAAGAACAGACGAGAACAACCCCTTCTACCTTCATCTAGGTGAAAATCCCTGATTAATTCTTGTTACGCCATTACTTGATAGGTCAAAATTACCACTCCTGGGTAAGAAGTATGAAAATGGCTCTAATGAGTAAAAATAAACTTAAATTTATAGACAGAACTATAGACAAACCTAATGTTACCGATACTCTCTGTAATTCTTGGTGAAGGTGTAACAATATGGTATTATCATGGTTAATTAGATCTCTAAGTAGTTCGATAGCTCAAACTTCCATGGGTTTTGAAACTGCTAAGCAATTGTATGATAATCTAAAGGAAAGATTCTCACAATCTAATGGATATCGCATAGCAGATTTACAGAGTGAAATCTTCTCAATTTCATAAGGAAGTAGGATGATCATTGACTATTTTGCCTCTTTCCAAATTCTTTGGGATGAATTTGTAAGTTTAAGCCCAATAGCGAGTTGTGTTTGCGAAGGATGCTTCTGCAATGTTGCTGACAAATTGTGAAAGACACAAGAATCAAATTTAGTAGTTTGTTTCCTAAAGGGATTGATTGGATCATTCTCTAGTGTCAAAGCATAGATCATGGCTACTGATCCCATTCCAAATATGAATAGGGTATTTTCTTTGCTCCTACAATATAAGAGAATTTGTTACTCTCAATAGAGAAAGGGAGTTAAGTGTGCAAGAAAGGGCTTCTTTTGCTAGGAAAGGAAGATGTGAAACCGGGATTTTTGAGGCAACTAGTACAGGAAATGGGCATTTATGAGTGCTAATGGTTTCAATACTAATGGTGGTTTTAACAACAATGGTTTTAGAAGAAATGGATAAAATGGGAATAATGGTAATAAGCTACATTGTTCTTCATGTAAAAGGAACCACCTGGTAGTGAATTGTTGGAAAAAGAATGGTTATCCACCACACATTAAGGCCAGATTTGGTAGAGCCAATGCAGCGATCTCGGATTATGAGGACTCATTACCTATGGATTAAGACTTACTTGAACGAGACTACTATGAGGGAGAAATCTGCAATAACAATACAAACCAGATGCAACTTTATATTGGCAATGGTTTTACTACTTACAACACTGCTAATCCTACTTATCCTGCTTGGTCTAATAACAATCATGTGAGTTCAAGTTTAATTCAAAACTCTACAGCATCTCAAAGTGTTATGTTTACTCCTTAACAATTGGCCCAAATCTATCAATTAATCCAATCTCAAGCACAGCAGAATGTGCATACTGCTTCTACCACAATTGTTCCAGTTTGCTCTTTCACTCAAAAATAAAGTCAAATATAGAATCATAACTACTCTGCTAACCAAGGTATGGATCCTAACTTAACTAATAATGGTTGGATAGTAGACACTGAAGCAAGTAGTCATATAGCTAGTTCCTTATAGAATTTCACAAATATTAGAAGAATTAGTAATTGGCTTGTTTTATTACCTTACAGCTTAAGGTTAGAGGCCACTCATATAGGTGATGTTCATTGTAGTTCTGACCTCATTCTATGTGATGTGCTATATGTCCCTAGTTTTAAGTATAACTTGCTACATGTGACTAAGCTACTTGCATCATTGCATTGTGAAGTATTGCTTTCTTCTACAAATTGTCTCATATAGGATGTTTTGACCAAGAAGAAGATTGGTTCAGTTGAAGTGAAAAATGGATTGTACCATTTAAATATGTTTGAGTTTGATGGCTTTAATTCTCACATTGCTTTTTCTGTTTCTTCTAATAAAGAGGATTTGTGGCATTATAGGTTAGGCCATTTGTCAAATAATAGAATAGCTGTAAGAAGTAAGAAATTTCCAAACATTTATATGCCATCTCATTTTGTATGTGATGTTTGACCTCAAGCTAAGCAAAATAAAGCACCTTTTCCAGTTTCCAATAGTAATAGCAAAGAATGCTTTGATCTTATTCATGTTGATATTTGGTGTCCCACTGTAATGTCAATGGAAGGTTATAGGTATTTTGTAACTATAGTTGATGATTGCACAAGGTTCACTTAGATAGTCATGATTAAAACCAAAGGTCAGGCTTCTGAAACTATTATAAATTTCTGTAAAATGATCAATACACAGTTTGAAAGAAAAGTAAAAGTCATCAGATTAGATAATGGACCTGAGTTTAAGTTAGATGATTTTTATGTTAGTCAAGGCATTTTGCATCAAACCTCTTGTGTGGAAACACCACAGCAAAATGGCTTGGTAGAAAGGAAGCATCAACACATACTAAAAGTGGCCAGAAGTTTAAAGATACAGAGTAACTTGCCATCAAATTTCTGGAATTACTTTATAGGTCATGCAGTTTACATTATTAATAGGGTCCCTTCTCCATTGCTAAACAATGAAAGTCCCTATGAAAAACTACATAAAACATTTCCTGACTATAGTAGTTTAAAGTCCTTTGAATGTCTTTGCTTTATCAATGCTTTGCCTAGAGATAGGACAAAATTTGACAAAACAGCTGAAAGGGGAATCTTTCTTGGTTTTGTTCAGGGAACTAAGGGTCACAGAGTTTATATTCTTGATTCACACTAGGTTATAATATTAAGGAATGTCCATTTCCATGAAACTGTATTTCCCTATATTAACAATGAGGCTGATAAAGAACCTGAGATCGTTAATATTGGTGAAAATACATTGAACAATGAACACAACTCTTACACTACTTACAAACCCAAGAGAGAGCATAGACAACCACAATATCTAAATGATTATCATTGTTCACTTCTAAATACAGACAATTGTCATGAAATAAAGAGGGACAAACTTTACCCTATCTCTTCAGTTGTATCTCATGACAAATTATCTGAAAAACATAGAAATTTTTCTATTGTTTTCACTGTTGAATCTGAACCTAAAAATTTTAAAGAGGCAGTTAAAATAAAAAAATGGAAAAAATGCTATGATCACTGAATTAGAAAGCATTGAACAATAATTAACTTTACCCCATGGAAAGACACCTATTAGATGTAAATGGGTTTACAAAATTAAAAGGAAAAGTGATGGATCTATTGAAAGATATAAAGCTAGACTAGTTGCAAAGGGATATACTCAACAACATGGTATTGATTACATGGAAACTTTTTCACCATTACCTAAAATTACCACTGTAAGAATGTTGTTAGCTTTACATGCCAAAAACAAATTAGTTACTTGAACAACTAGATATTAATAATCCATTCCTACATGGTGAGAAATTTACATGTCTTTGCCTGAAGGTGTGAGTACTAATATTCCTAATGCAGCTTGCAGATTAAGAAAACCCTTACATGGTCTAAAACAAGCAAGTAGACAGTGGAATTCCACTCTCACTACTTCTCTTTTAGATAAAGGATTTACTCAATCAGTTCCTGATCCTTATCTTGTCACTAAAAGGAATAAAAAGTCATATATTGCCTTAGTTGTCTATGTTGATGACATTATACTAGCTAGTGATAACCAAGAGGAGATAAACCAGATCAAACAGCATATAGATGATTGCTTTAGCATTAAAGACTTTAGCAAATTGAAGTTCATTCTGGGATTAGAAGTAGCAAGAAGCAAACAGGGAATTCATCTATATCAAAGGAAATATGTTTTGGATCTTTTGGTTGAATACGGATTTCTAGAGAGCAAACCTTGTTCTACACCAATATCTATGAATCAAGTAGATTACAGAGAAACAGCTAAAATAACAGACAGTAGCAATTACAGGAAATTAATTAGAAAGCTCTTATACTTGACAAATACAAGACCAGACATTACATATATAGTCCAACAGCTTTCCCAACACCTGGAAACACCACATGAAGCTCATCTTGCTGCAGCACATAGGATTCTTAGATATTTGAAGGGGAAGCCAAGTCAAGGGATATTTTATCCTGCAGTACACAAACTTAGATTAGGGTAATTGTAAGGAAAGCAGAAAATCTATAACTGGTTTTTGCATCTTCTTAGGCTCCTCCTTAGCATCATGGAAATCGAAGAAGCAGAACACCATTTCTAGAAGCTCTATAGAGGCAGAGTATTGGGCTATGGCCACTACAGCAGCAGAAGTTCAATGGCTTCTATATTTGCTCAATGATTTCAAAATTCAGACAACAACGCCATCATTGATGTTCTGTGACAATGCCTCAGCCATCCACATTGCCAACAACAATGTATTTTATGAAAGAACAAAACACCTAGAGATAGATTGTCACTCCATAAGGTCTAAAGTTCAAAATGGCACGATCCACTTGATGACAGTCTCAACTCACAATCAGCTAGTAGATGTCTTCACAAAGTCCTTACATTCTCCTGGATTCGAAGAGCAGATTGATCGATTAGGCATGATAAGCATTCAATGATGCTTATCTTGAGGGGGTATGTTAAGATATAAAACAGTTTTCTGTAATTAGTTTACTAGAAAGTTAGTTAGCTTGTTAGTTATAACTAGCCGTTATCTGTAAGGGCTATTTAGTCTTTTCACATTTCATTTGTTTTCCAGCTGTATATAACAGCTCAACGACTCTCTATGTACTCACTTCTTCTTCTTCTTCAATCTCTGTGATTAATCAATGAAATCTAGTTCTACTTTCTTAGTCAAGATCTAACAAAGTAGAATTCTAATAAAACATTGATGTAGAATTAAATTTATTGAAATTAGATTTGTTGAAGGTTTTGAATTTTTTTTAAAAAAATTTACCTCGTATGAGCTTACAATAATAACAAATGAAAACCTTATCCCACCCCGCCCGAGTGTGGAATTGAACCTACAACTTCTAGTATCACAGCTTCAAGGCTCAGCCACTAGATCAAACATTTTCTACTGTTGAAGGTTTTGAATGTATCCCATTAAATTAATAGTCTTAATAGTGTTTTTATCGAATTAAATTGAATCGAAGTATTTTTTTTATCAGTCGAGTTGAATTTATTTACCTGTCATGTTCGCCTACCTGGCGGCAATTGGAGTGTCCAACTCCATATCGCCGCTGCCAAAAGAAAAAAGCTATTATAATTGTATTCTTTTTTTGGTAAGGTTATAATTATATTCTTAGTTTATATTTTACGAAAATATATATTGTAAAAGGGATTGAGTAACATTTAGCAAGTAAAATCAGTGAAGATTAGATAAGTTCGAGCGCACTGTACGTATCAGCTGAGAAATTGGACATATAACACCTCTAATAAAGTTGATATAGTTGCAATATATATGTACAATTATATAATTAATTAATAACTCCACTTAATCCGACATTAGCTTAGTAATTATTGCTTAAATCAACACTTGGGATTCTAGATTCCCTCATGATTACAAAACCCACTAATTTTATATAATAGTATTAATTTCATATTTTTTTTATAAATATTTTAGTTTGGAAATGTAGGGATAAAAGAAGAATTATACCTAACTTAAGCAACCAAACAAGCTTTAGTAAATTCTTTTAATTCTTTTATTAGTGGTACCAATATATCTAAGTTTAATTATATATAGCTTTGAGTTAATTTTCAAGTATTCTATTGGTATAGATAATCCTTTAACAAAAAGCAAATTGAAATCCTTGACTTCTTGAAAGCAAATTTTCAGATCTTTATCAGCCGACTAAACCAACTTAATTAATTCTCTAATACAAAATCAAACCGTATTTATACTTAAAAAGATAAAGCAATCGAACAAAAGAGTAAAGTGAAAATGTCATATATATCTCAAATGACAAATTAGTTCCCAACGCACTGCGATATTATGTTACATATGACTTCCTTTTCCATAGAATTAATATCAATATGTGCATCAAACTTCACCATGATCAATATAATTTTACTTTGTAATAGAAAAACAAATTATGCATAGATATATCCACGCCTGGGAATTTGGCAAAAGCATGCCTATTAATATCGAATTTTAATATATATATATATATATATATATATATATATATATATATATATATATATATATATATATATATATATATATATATATATAATTTGATTTAACAGGACATAGGTATTTTGGCACTCTAAAAGTATAAAAGACTCTTATACCAGGTAAAAATAGTTGATTGAAACTTCTCACAAACGAAAGTCGAATTATGTCCAATACTAGGACCAAATTCACTCTACATACCATGACCACATATTCACGACCACTAGAGGTCCAATTGAGAGTTGTGTTTTCCAAATCATTGTTTACAAACGTTAACAATAACAACAACAACACTATCTCAATGCCTAACAAGGCTTCCGCAGAAGCGGGGTAAGGGGGGTCGGGTGCACGCAGCCTTACCCATGTTAATTACAAAGAGGTGGTTTTCAAATTGACCCTAAAGTGGAGTTGCAACAACTATCCATGACTTCACAATAAAAGAAGCTCAGACAGTTTAGTGAGTCATTTTATTTTAGTCCATTATAATCTAAAGCCAAAGAATGATGAATCTTTGGCCATCATCGAAATAGTGGACCACGTTTACAAGCATTAACATAAACGTAATTATCCCATAGTTTTATTTGTGTCATGAGCAATCTCAATTTATATAATTTTGACAAATGCGGTCGGAAAGAGCAAGGCGATTTAGAAACAAAAAATCTATCGATTCGAGAAAGGGCACACCATAATGTCAATAGTTATACTTATTCACTAATAACGGTTTTATTACCATCTATTTGGACTAAGTTAAAACTAAAACAAGTACGAAGGCAATACAAGTTTATTATTCTTGAATTTATAATACAATCTCATTAAAATCTTAAAAAGCTTATTCACTTAATTGCATAAATCAAGAAATACAATAAACAAACAAACATGAAAACATAGACCCGCAATCACAGCCTACAGAAAAAGAGTACACAGACACCATAAAACAAAATAGTAATGATTAAGTTTGAAAGAAATTAATTACATAATTGCACCATTATTTATACCTTTCGGCCCTTTATACACACACCTCTAATATAAATATTTGTCTTATCCCTAATTTACATAAAATTAGAATCATTTTGTAGAAACTAGCAAACATAGACCCAAATAGCTTAAATATTTTCCCCCCTCTGTTCATACCTACAGGCTACAGTTAGATCATGGAAACTAAAGGTCCAACAATGATTGCGAAGAAATTAAGAAACATGGTCCGCACAGTTTTCTTCACAGTTCAAAAGGGTATGTTTAACTCCAAGAAACGTGGAAATATCCTCGGAAAAGCATTCAACGAACTCATGCTCGAACACCACTCCAATTTCAGCTGCCACTTACCCCACGCGCCTAACTCATTCGTGTCCCCCATAAGCTGCCGCCCGAGTGACGTGGATTTAGCCTTCGTGTCTCCTCGGGAGTATGAGTTTAGCTGCAGCAGCAGAAGTCCGACGTATAGGCCTTACAAGTGCCGCCGCAAAACCAGCCATTCGAGGAGTAAACACCAGGCGCGTCATTTCCACGCGCCGCCTTATGTGTGGGCAGATGATGGCGGCGGTGGAGATGGGACATCCCCTTTGGTGGCGTTACAGTTGAGGGAATTCGGTGGTGGGGATTATATGGTGGATATGGAGGCTGAGAAATTCATACAGAAGTTTTATAGGGATTTGAGGTTGCAAAAATGGATGGCTGCCCAAGAATCAGCGGGGTTTAATAACTATTGAGGCTTCTTTTTAAATGGTAGTAAATAAGAAGGAGCAAAATGTAAGATATGCTTAAATTTGAGCAAGAGCTTTAAAACTTGCCATTTTCTGTTTAAAGTCTTTTTTGTTCTTTTTATCATTGATGTAATTTTCTGTATATAATCCGCATTAATGAAGTAGAAGATCACGGTCTAGTTGTTAATTACGCAGAGATTCATTTCTCCCTCGGAGTTGTTACGAAAGCCGGATGCCATCTTAAACTTTCAAAAGTTCTAACTAGTCTTTTGAACTCGGAAAAAGTGCACCAGTTTTCCCTCATTGCCACATGTCAGCATCTTATTGGAAGAAAGATCATAAAAACGACATATTTGAAAAGTCAAACCAACCAAAAACCGACAGGTGAGAGGGGGCAAACTGGTGTACTTTTTCTAAGTTCAAAAGGCTAGTTAGAACTTTTTAAAAGTTCAGCGAGCATGCATTCGACTTTTCATGCCGAATTTAAGGGGTCTTGATACATTTAGCCATTTTTTAACTCTTCATTTTTTAGGTTACCATCATCTTCATATTTGAGGTTTGAAGACACTTTAAGCAATGGTGGTGCGGGGTGCCAAATGATGTGGGACACTATTGTCACTGCATCTTTTCTTCTCCTTTTCATCAGCTATTGCAAACAGAAAATATATATAAGCAATTTTTCAATTTCCGGTTGCCACCGCCCTTGTCTTTAAGGCCTTGGGAGAAGGATTTTATTTTGACTTTATGTAGTAGAGGAAAATGCAAAGTTTTTTCCACGGTTGATTAAGTTTGGAGTTGTGGTCAGTTCTTGCTAAACTTGAACAAGAAAAAATATAATCATAAACTCTTATTATTAATTTTTTATAAGTGAACAGTACTTTAGATGTTAAATCATACAACCATTTGACTTAAAAGTTTAAGTTGATATGTAAGGTTTAATCGTAGCTTATATATTGTTTCTGACACCATCACAGACCCACTCTACCATGTGTTGAAATTTAATGCAACAAATAAAGCTGCCAGGATTTGAACTCTCAACCTTTAAGTTCAAGTAGCTCTGAATTCTGGGATCGTGTCACAAAACCAATTGAGTTAAGCTCAATCGTAACTCATATTATTCCTAACATGGCTCATCATTCCAACTATAAAGATTACAACTACAGTGATAATGTCAAAGGGTCTACAAACAGATTTGAGACTGAAAAGAAGACATGATGTGAGATATTGTTGTTCGATTACTTAGTTCGATCCTTGAATGATTCTAATAGTCCATGTATACGTATGTCCTCTCCATTAGGGATGGTTTTAATCGTCCATGGTTGCTGTGCTCTCCATCAATTCAGTTTTTCAAACTTTCCGCGGATTCGTGCTTCAGGCAATTGTCAAATCACCAAAAATCAACGGACCGTTGAATTGAATAATGAAATGAACGAGAAAATTCTTTGAGGGTATATGGCCGGTTGACCTTACGGAAATTTGCCTTCTTGAAGTATACTCTCCCATTTTAGCTTGCACTTCCTGTGCCATAATTTTTTTTTTGGTGTTCAGAAAGCATACTGAAAGTTGGGTGGAGAAAAGAAAATTTTTGTTTAGTAGTAACTATTTTGGGTGAAGAAATAAGTTTAAATTGTTGATTTTTAATTTTCTTGTTTAGCTTTTAGGCACAAATTGATCTAAGCCATTAAATATGAAAACAATATCTTACTGGCATAATGATACACGAAATTTAGCTGCCATTGGTGCTTCTCTTTCTATTGGTTGCTTTTTTTTTTACAAGCTAATTCAAGGTGTCTATAAGATTCTTCCTCAGGATGTTACAGGTGCTTCGTTTTTTATACTAGGCACAACTTAGTCTAGTTTGTATCTTTGTCTTTTTCAACAAAAAAAATGGTACAAGAACTTTCAAATTTTATATTTAGTAACTTTACACTTTACTAACATAATGGTTAAAATTATGTTTGTCTCTACTTAAGATCTTGAAGGATCATCCAACGAAGATTCTCATGCTCATAGCATTTATTAGGGTGGACCTCTGGATTCTATGGATGCTTTGGGAGAGGTTTTGTATAACAAATAAATTTAATTCTTAGGGAAAAAAAAAACAATGTGTGTTAACAATGTGTGTTAGTAGGTACTTAGATATAAATTATATTATCAGGTTGGTCCAAGTGGGAAACGGCTTAATATCACTTAAACAAGCTTTCGAGTTTGAGTCTTATTGAATTCAAAAAAATCCTTATGTAGAGACCCACCATAGTCAGATACACGAATCTAAATGTAGTTAGAGCACAATTCTAGTGAACCAGATGAGAAAAAAAAAAGATTTATAATTACATGACATAACATTTCAAAACAAATAATGCCCAAATGATTTTAGTAATTCTTTTAATTTACTCATAAATACTTCAAAATGAAATTTTTTTAATAATTTCCATAATTGCTATATTTTATAACCTGGATCATTCCTCTAAAACACAATAATGTTAAAAATATATACATTTCATTTTAATTATACATTCCACTTTCCTTTCATGTTTTATATTCAAATACAGAGATTTACTTACTCATTTTGCAGCTTAGCTTTTAAATGAGGGCTTTTAAATGAGGGCATGTGAATATGCATTATCTAACTGGAGTAATATAAGAATATGTGTATGCCTAAATTCTAGAAATTTAATCTCTCCACTATAATTTTTCTGAGTTATTTCTGAACAGGATCGAACCATACCCAACACAACTCGAAACAGATTTTTAACAATTAGAAAAAAAAAAATGACCACACAAAGGAAATCAATGAGAGTAAAAATGAAATTATCCAAATGTATATGAAGATTAAAACAAATATATAATTAAATTCATTCTTATCATACTAGCATATATATCTAGAAGATACAAAGCCACTTAATTAGATCTTATCAAATAGTAATCTAACTTGAGAAATAAAAATTTCTATAATGTAATTCAGTATTATTATGTTTTCATATGTTGTCTCGCTTATTATTAATTTTCCGAGATATATGTTTATAGACGTACAGGAGCGATGGCCGGAGGGTGAGTGTGTGGCGGAGTATAATCTAAACCCAAACCCAAACCATCCAAATATTGATCATCATCATCGTCATCACCAATCACCTTAGATGAGGTGGTGCTAATTGAAGAAGCAGAAGAAATAGTTGTAGTAAGCTTTCTATTCATTCCTGCATGAAATCATATAAAACCAAGCATCATTTAGGATTCAATTAATTCATATATTTATGCTAAATTATTTTCGAATAATTTAGATTGCATAAATGTAATAGATCTTGCAAATTATAATTAGACTGCAAAAGTTTCCATTAAAATAGGTTGAAACAACATTTTTACCACCTTAAAACTCCTAAATTCATTAAATTTTACCAATCTAGCGCTGTTACATATATTCGAAGATAAGCTTAAAAAGCTTCTTGACAATTATGTTTATACTGGATCTTTTAATAACAAATCCATTATCAAAAAGAAAATGCGCATCAAATTTTGATGACATTAATTTTTCGTCAAAACCAACAATGTTAAGGTGAATCAGTATAGCGAAAGAACATATTGAAACTATAGCATATCTATACATACCTCTAGCATTGCAAAGGAAGGACAAAAGGAGAAGAGATATTAAGAACCAAGGTTTCATGATTAAGGTTTAGTATGAGATAGATATTTGTGTAGTGGTGATGCCATACTTATAGTATATATTTTCAATATTGACGTATAATTACCTCATAATCTGACATATGAATCTAAGGAAATAAATGCTCAAAGGCATCAATAACTTCATAAAGTCATTTCATTTGTCCTTAAACTTTGAAATGGTTCCCGTGGCTCTTGAAGCTTTTAAAAAATATACAAATTTGCTCCATAAACACCGTATGTCAGCTTTTATTTGAACAAGAAAGAGAATAACATTTTTGAAAAATCAAATAAACCATAAGCAAGCATGTGACATTTAAAGGGAATATTACTGAACTTTTTATAAGTTAAGGTAGGGCTTTATCAAAGTTCACAAGAGCAGTAGATGAAATGAGACAAATTCATAGAATGGTGGTGTATTATGGCCTTGTTGTTTTTTGGGATATTATTGATTAGTTTTCCTTATTAATTAATTTTAGAACAACTGTAGAATCGTATATTTATTTTCTAGGATATTATATTCCTTTTTCTTTCTCTTTTGTCTAATTTTATACTATATTGGGCATAGTAATATTAGATACCAGTTTTTTTTTATGAGAATTAGATACTAGTATTAAATTGATAATATATAGCTGATTATACAGGACATTATATACAAGATATTTTACGAATGATATGTGTCCTAGAAATTACTTTATGCTATTACTTTCTATTATTGTATTCATTTTTTACACACGCGTCATTCATGCAGGGAGAAATGTTCAAAGGATTCAATGCATTGCATAATTTCCCTTTGAGTACAGACCTCCATTTACTTGTTGACATTATTACTTCCTAATAATTTTAAGATTTATTCTTAACTATCTGATATTTATTATTATTCAATTTTATTACCTTCCTAAATAGCTGTGATTTATTTTTGTTAAGGTTTGGCACCCACTTTGAGAAAAAATTACATGTCCCCAATTTGGAGTCTCCTTCCATGTTTCCCATTCATTTTTCGACATGCGGCAAGTTTGTAGGAGAGATGTTCTGAAAAGTAGGAAAGTAAATTTTAAAAATAATAAAATAATAATAAAAATTACCACATGTCAAAAAATGAATGGGAGACATGAAAGAGTACACCAAATTAGGGACATGTGATTTTTTTCCCAGCCCAAAGCCCTTTCAATGTTAAGAGCCCATTAATCAATCCTTTATAAAAGGGGAAATGGTAAGGAATGTAAGAGATGACTAAAATATTTATATTATTGCCCTCTACTTTTATAATTAACTCTTTGGTCATTTTTTAAAGTTTTCTTTCTCAACCTGTACGTTCCTTCCCTATGATGCGATTCCTTCCTTTTTTATATTTTTTTACTTTCTTTTGCATTTATCTCGCAAATCGTTGATTTTTTCGATATGTCGCTTTAGAGTTTTTTGTTCGTCTCGTTTTTATCTTTGAAAGTATATCAATGATGATATACTTTTTTCAAGTTTTTATTTTTAAAGATATGTAATAGATGATACAAGCATTATATAAGCATTTTACCCAGCATTTTACCCAGCATTATACAAGGTGTGAAAACCAGCATTATACCAGCATCATACCAGGTGTGAAAAACTAGCATTATACCAGCATTATACAAGGTGTGAAAACCAGCATTATACTAGCATTATACCAATTGTGAAAAACTAGCATTATACCAGCATTATACTAGGTGTGAAGAACAAAAACCATAAAAATCTATTTTATGAAAGAAATCAAACAAAAATCACTTTATACCAACATTATACCAGGTATGAGAAACAAAACCAAACATAAGCATCTATTTTTATGAAATAGATCAAATAATAATCACATTTATACCAGCATTATACCAGGTGTGAAGAACCAAAACCATAAAAATTTATTTTATGAAAGAAATCAAACAAAAATCACTTTATACCAGCATTATATCAGATGTGAAAAACAAAAAACATATGCATATATTTTTATGAAAGAAATTAAACAAAAACCACATTTATACCAGCATTACACCAACATTATACCAGGTGTGAAGAAGTAAAACCATAAAATCTATTTTATGAAAGAAATCAAACAAACCATTTTATACCAGCATAATACTAGCACTATGCCAGGTGTGAAAAACAAAAAACATAAGCATATATTTTTATTAAAGATATCAAACAAAAACCACATCTATACCACCATTTTACCATGTTTATACCAAATGTGATGAAACAAATAAGTAATAAAACAAATAATGCATTTATACTAGCATTATACCAAGTTTCTACCAGCAGAACAAACAAAAAATACATTTATACCAGCATTATACCTTGTGCGAGTAAACCAAGTCTCAATCAAACAAAAAAAATATATTTATACGAGCATTTTACAAGCAGTATACTAGTTGAACGTGAAAAAGTTGTTAAACGTGAAGGAACATACAAATATTGTGTTTTGCTCCTGTTTTGGGTATAAAAGTTGGCGACTAAAGTTTTTGTTGAAAATTTTTATAGGCTTTAGCCCAGTTATGTACTTTTCCCTTATAAAAGTGCTTCAATTCTTGAACCCTATTGTATAAATGTCCAACTCTCTTATTGAGCCAAATCCAAGCAACGCTCAGGCCCATTCAACAAATTTTCTCAAAAAATTGTAAGGATTGTTGGGGTTGGGTAGCTTATTTACACGACCACTCTACTTTATAATTAACTTTTGTGTGTGCTTTTAAATGTATTTTTTTTTATGTTGTACGTTCCTCCTAAAAGAAATTCCTTTCTTTTTTTTAATATTTGTTTACTTTCTTTTGCATTTATCTGGTAAACCGTTGATTCTTTTGATATGCCGCTTTAGAGTTTTTTTGTTCGTCTCGTTTTTATCTTCGAAACTAGATACATGATCATATGCATTTTGGAGTTTTTATTTTACAGATATGTAAGAGATGATATACCAATTTATAACAACATTATATTAGGTGTGATATACCAATTTATACCAGCATTATACCCAGTGTGATATATCAATTTATACCAACATTATACCATGTGTTAAATACCAATCTATACTAGCATTGTACCAGCATTATACCAGGTGTAATATACATCTATTTTATGAAAAAAACCAAAGAAAAAGCACATTATACCAAGTTTATACCAGATGCCATCAAACAAAACATTTACTTGGTATCTTGTAAAAGAAGTTAAACAAAAACCTTAAGCATCTATTTTATGAAAGAAATCAAACAAAAAAAACTTTATACTATCATTATACAAGGTTTATACCACGTATGATTAAACTAAATCAAATCAAACAAAAAAAACTTTTTTACTGGCATTATACTAGTTTAAACCAATTGTGAAAAGCAAAATCAAACATAAGCATATATTTTATGGATTAAATTAAACAAAAACCATATTTATACTAGGTGTGAAGAACTAAAACCATAAGGAATTATTTTACGAAAGAAATTAAACAAAAACCACTTTATACCAGCATTATACTAGTAATAAGGTGCAAAGAACCAAAACCATAAGAATATATTTTTTGAAAGAAATTAAACAAAAACGCTTTATACCAGCATTATACTAGCATTACACAAGGTATGAAAAATAAAACAAAAAATAAGCATCTGTTTTATGAATGAAATCAAACAAAAATCACATTCATACTAGTATTATACTAGCATTATACCAGGTATGAAGAACCAAAACCATAAGAATCGATTTTATGAAAAAAATCAAACAAAAAGCACTATATACTAGCATTTTACAAGGTGTGAAAAACAATAAGCATCTATTTTATGAATATAATCAAACAAAAACCACATTTATATCAGCATTATACCAGGTGTGAAGAACCAAAACTATAAGCTTCTAGTTTATGAAAGAAATCAAATAAAAACCACTTTATACCAGCATTATACAAGGTGTTAAAAACAAAACCAAACATAACCAACTATTCTATGAATAAAATCAAACAAAAACCATATTTATGCCAACATTATATTAGAGGTGAAGAACCAAAATCATAAAAATCAATTTTATGAAAGAAATCAAACAAAAACTACTTTATACTAGCATTATACCAGGTGTGAAAAATAAAACAAAACAAAACAAAATCAAACATAAACATTTATTTTATGAATGAAATCAAACAAAAATCATATATATCTGCATTATACCAAGTGTGAACATTTATACTAGCATTGTACCATGTGTGAAGAACCAAAACCATATTTTATGAAAGAAATAAAACGAAAACCACTTTATACAAACATTATATCATAAGTATACTAGGTGCGAAAAGTTTGGAAAAAAATTGAAAAAAATATATCACAATGGATGACGTTTTGAAGATAAAAATGAGACAAATAAAAAGTCTAGAGCGACATGTTAAAAAATTAAACGGTTTGAGAGATAAATGCAAAATAAGTAAAGAAAATTAAAAAGAAACATATGAAATGTAATGGAACGTATGAATGTTAATGGTATTATTTAATTTGGACTCTTATGTAGTTTGAAATTATTACTTGGCTTTGATAGATTCATGTGCTTTTCTCAATTTTCTCCTAATGATCTCCTTAATCAGTTTTAAGCAAACAAAACAAAATTTTCTTTATAATTTCCACACTTTAACTTCAAATCAATTTAATACAAATGCAATTTTGCTTGCATGTATATGATATGTTTTCCAATTATCAATACAAAATTAGCTATTGCAATTATTATAATTATTATTTTTTATAAATAATAATTATTCAAATAATAAAATTAATACTACTAATAATAATTCACTTTATGTTCAATTTAGTTCTATTCAATATAAAACAATATTGTCTCAAAGTAAAAGTATGTTTGTTTATTCTTTTGTCTCTTTTTATTTAAACTTTGGCTGATGAAATCAAATCAATTGAATGTAAAAGTAATTAATGAAACAAAGAGTAAATTAAATGAGCAAAATCATGGGTAAGAGTTCTAATGAGAGAGTCTTAACAAATTAAGTGATCTAAATTTTAATATTTCTAGGCCTCTCTAGTTCACAACGATGTTACATTGTGGTGCTTGTGCAAGGAGAACACACCTTGCTACATTGCTATGGGGAGTGGCATATGTTATAAAATTAGAAATGTGCACGTGTATCAAGCTTGGATACAATACAGTACGACCCGAGATATTCATTTCGGACTTGGTTATTTACACAAATCTCAAGCAGGATAATAAGTCCTCAAAAGGCACGCACTTATATTAATATCAATTATAATATGTTTTTATTTTATATTATGTTTATTAGTTTCACTTGGCTCTTGTTGGTTTTTATGTAAACGTAAGAATTCAAGTGTACGTTATGGCTGAACTACATAAATTGAAGAAAATGGTTCGGTGAACAGGAGAAATTCTAACGAAATGCCAAAGGAAAAACATATCAAAGTCGACTTGAAGAAAAAGGCATGTCACGACCAATGACGAAACCAGGATACATACACTGGTGGGGCACGATATCATATAGGTATAGTAGACCCATGATGCTAATGATAGTGAGTTTTAGAAGAAAAATGAGTTCCTCATCGAAATGTAATACTAAATCAACTGTATGATAATATATATATATATATATATATATTATCTTTTTTAATTTAATTTGTTATGTTATTAACAAGTAAAATTGAAAATTAGAATTAAAAAGGTAGAAAATGAAAAATAAAAAACTTGATATAAATGAACATATTTTCTGTTTTCTAGTCTTATATTTAGAAAACTGAAAAATTAAAAATCTTGGAAATGGAAAAGAAAATTGAAAAATGAAAATGAAAAAAGTTTTCTACAACTGAACAGACTCATAATTTTCCACTCCTCCATGCCTTTTAGTTCTCATCTTCGACTTCAAAGCTTTTGTAATATCAACACGAACCCTAATTCGCATAAACTCCCTCCACACCCCCTTAAACGAGTTAGGGTCTACATCAATAAAATAACCAATATAATTTCAAATCCAAAAGCATGCTAGAAGATCATAAACATGCACCCAAAAGTCCACTCAATGCATCGATACATTCCACGGCAAAATATTGTAATCAAACTTATGCACAACAATAAGCAATTGTTCATACAACCAAGGCCCCTCGTTTAAGACCCTATTAGCATAAAGCTCATGATAGAACTTTAGATAGTAAAGATATGGCTCAATAAGTTGTGCATCCATATTCTTTACCCGTCGCCAAACCGATTCCATCATAGGAAAGAACTGGTTCATCCTCACAAGTCTGTTAGTGATCAATTTTATGATCAAACGGATCCCATCCGTAGCATCAGGAACAAGAACATCATCGTCCTTACAAACCAGACCGCCATCCTTACCCCAATCGTCCTCTAACAAAACCCTAACACATCTTTCTATGATTTCTGAAGCCATCAAACCCTAACTAAAACAACCTAAGACCGAGAGTTCCCGATAAACACACCGAACACAAAACGGAACTAGAGATAATCCATAATCCAAGAAGCGTACAAGAAACTTGACGTAAAGATCAAGAAAAAACATAATTCTTGATCAAACAAAGCAAAGAAACAAGAAGCCCTACGGTAGAAAACCCAGGGAAGAAGAAATCTTGATCAAACAAAGTAGAGAAACAAGAAAGCGAAAGGAGCTTCAACCCACCCTTCATGGAGAGAAACCCTAGCCTCCGCCGCCGCAACCCTTCCTACACCGCAAACCACCGACACTACAACCCCCCCTTCGCCGTCAGCCACCGCAACCACCCCTTCCCCGATAACTGCAATCCCCATTGAAACCATCCATACACCAAACCTCGCCAAAACAATCACTTCCGCCGCACCAAACCTTACCACCACCATCGCCAAACCCTGAACAGCGTTACTGAGACTCATCGCCACCACAATCGCCAACCCACTGCCGTTATCCATCGCCGAAACCCTGAACCCACTATCCTTAATCATCGCCTAAACCCTAACCCCGAAACCACTACCCTTAACCACTGCCTAAACCCTCATCCCAAACCCGCCCTCACCAGACTCTATTTCGAGAATTTCCCAAATTCCTATGGAGTAGATTCTATGAGCAGGGTATTCAAGAAGCATGGAATTTCGGGACGTGTTTATGTGGCCAGGAAAAAGAATGCCAGGAATCTTAATTTTGGCTTTATTACCATAGATGACTCCCTGCCTGTTTAGGAGACGCTTCATAGGTTAAACTCAGTGAGCATTAGAATTATCCGCGTGCGCGCATTCAAAGCCAAGTTCTCGGACTCGGCTGCGGCACCAACATCTCGGCATCACTAACCCAAGCCATTTGCACGACGGATACCTCAACGACGGGTCAATTTTTGGGAATCATTACGTGGAGACAGATCGTATGCCAAAGTTGTGGCAGAACCACAAGTCTCAAATGAGGCATCTTTTGCCATCTATAATTCGGTTCTAGCGAACTCACCCAGGGGCTATGATTTTATTGCAAATGTGGCCCCTTGGAAAGATAAGTCATGCCTAGTCACCCTAATCAATATCTCGAATATTCGACTCACCTTTGATTTATTGCATGAACGTGGATTTGATGTTTCTTTTGCTGCCCCTGTAGGCAAGGATATTGTTATTGTCTAGTTTAATTCAATACTGGCTATGCAAAATTTGTAGGTGGCGAATGCAAGGTCATGCTGCATATTTTTAAGGCTGTACAGTTGCTGTCAGCCGATTTTACACCGACAGAATGCATCATGTACCTGGATTTTATGGGAATTCCTCCCACTCTAATTCAAGAAGAGCTGATCAGACACCTAGCTGCCTCCTTTGGCTGAGTTATTTCTGTGGACTTCTATTTTGATCATTCGGACCATCTGGATGTGGTCTCCTGTCTGGTTTTGGTCCCCTTTGGGACAACCGATCGCTCCTTCAAATTGTTAGTGGATACTAAGGAAGTGCTCATTCATACTAATCTGAGATAAGGTATCGGCTGTGAACACTGCCAAGATGATGATTCTGAAATCTCTGATGCCCCTTCAGATGCTTCTATTGCTACTTCCAATGATTCGCTCAATTTCGGCTGCTAGGGAGTGGAAATTGCGGATCATATTAGCTCAGATCTCCGAATTATCCCTATCCCAAACCAATCAAATGATAATCTGAGTATTGTCCCGGAATTGAATCCAGCTATACGTGAAACTCAGATGGAGGCCGAACAACCTATACGGATAGTCAACCCACAAACGGAAGCCAATCAGCCTGTCACTTCAGTTTTGTCGGGGCCCAACATTTCTAACATGAATCGGGTGATTGTTTTATCTCAGTCAAGGACATCTCTGACCCTCGAAAAAGAGTTGACTATGGAAATGGGAAAAAAATTAGGACTATTCTCGGATAGAAATAAACAAGTTGTTCTAACGGCTATGGATAATCTAGGGAACTAATTAGTTCGCACACATCAAGGTATTTATTTTCTTCTATTATGTCGATGGATTTTTTATGTTGGAATTGTAGAGGAGGTGTCAATAATGGGGCAAACCAGCAATTTGTCTTTTCTTGCATTTGTAAACACAATCTGAAATTTTTCGTCATGTTAGAAACGAAGATAGAAAGTATCTCTGAGCAAGTGGTCATACGGTTCAGGGGGCATAATGATTTTGCTTATCACTGTATCCCTTCTAATGGTCTTTCGGGTGGAATATTATTTTCTTGGAACTCCTCGTTGCTTTCGGGTTCGGTTATCCATTCTACTCCCCGATGGGTGTTAGTTAAATTCCCTCTCCAGCAGCAAGATCTCCACATTCTTAGTCACTACGCCCCAACAAATCATATGGATAGATACGATTTATGGCAGGAACTTATCCCGATTATTTGAGGCTTTCAGATGATTCTGATTTGTGGTGATTTTAATAAGGTGTTACATGTGACGGAGAGAGAAAATGACCGCTTCTACCCATCCATGTCGGCTTTTCAAGACTTTGTATTGCAATCTGAACTCCATGATCTACCCCTACACGGTCGTGATTACACCTGGTGCAATAGAATTTCATTCTCTCGTATTGATCATGTTCTTGTTTTAGAAGGGACACTGCAGTCTTGGCCTAATTTATCCATATCAACTGTGGACACCACCCTATCTGATCATTTACCGATTTTATTTCGTTCCTTCATTGCTCACTCACCCGGCCCAAAACCCTTTAGATCTTTGAACCTGTGGTGGGATAAGGCAGACTTTCTGCCTTTTATTCGTAATAAATGGCACCTTATTTGTCAATCCTATGCTCACAAGGACTTATCTTATAAATTGATGAAGTTGGGCCGAGCTATCAGCCCATGGCACTCAGAAAATTTTGGAAACCTACAGAGAAAGATTGGTGATTTAGAGGAAAAAATATTGGCCCTTACATCGAGTAATGTTCCCTGACCGCTCACTTCAACTCAAAACTCAAAACTAAACCGCAATCGTTCTCTCCCTCTGGAAAAGAAGGCTTCTTTGGAAAAACTGCGGCATCAATAATCGGGAGTGAATTGGACGCTATTAGGTGATAATAATACATCTTTTTTCCACCGCACCGCTTCAGCCTGATCTCGCAACAACCGTATATCGCAACTGTACATCGAGGGAGTAATTGTCATGGACCTGAAGGTTATTTCAGACGCTATTTGTAGCTATTACACCCAATTATTCAAGGCTGCCCCTACAACGCCATTCTCACTTAAGAAGCTACGTTTCAATACTGTTACTTTGCAACAAAACTCAGCTCTTATCGCCCCTTTTTAGGCTGAGGAAATTTGGAATAGTATATATGCGTGTGGTGAGAATAAAGTACCCGGACCAGATGGCTTCAATTTCTTCTTCTACAAAAGATTCTGGGACGATTTAAAGCTAGAATTTATGCAAGTTTTGGATTGTTTTTATGCTACATCTCAGCTCCCAGATTCGGTCAAGACATCCTTCACCGTGCTAATCCCCAAAATTCCAGGTTCTTGTTCTCTGAATAACTTTAGGCCTATCTCGCTCATCCATGATGTCTATAAAATTATTGCGAAACTGTTATCTATTCGTCTTCAGGCTATTCTACCGACTCTTATTTCAAACAATCAGTTTGCTTTCATCAAGGGTAGAAGCATTCAAGAGTGTTCTTTTGTGGCTTCTAAGGTAATTCATGACCTCCATGTTAAAAGAAAACCATGTGTGCTATTGGAACTAGACTTTCTTTTGACAGTATTTCTTGGACCTATATCGACTCGGTTCTTCAAAGGATGGGTTTTGACCGAAAATGGATTTCATGGTTGTCGAATTGCAGGAAAAAGTCCACTACTTCTATTCTAATTAATGGCTCGCCAAGCCCTCCTATTCACATCCGTAGGGGGGTCAAACAAGGTGACCCTTTATCGCCTTTTATTTTTGTGTTAGCAGTGGAGGGCCTAAAACAACTTATAGACCGTAGCATTCAAGTAGGCATGCTACCTGGCTTTCATTTGGAAGAATCCCTTCCAGATATCTCTTTGCTACAGTTCGCTGATGATACGATTTGCTTCCTTCCGGTAGAAGAATCCATCATTCCCAATTTTATTTGGATCCTGAGGTGTTTCGAACTAATCTCAGGATTGCGTATTAACTATCATAAGAGTGCGATTATGGGAATCCACGTCAATGAAGCCTCCCTGGCCTCCTATGCAGCTCAATTGGGATGCCAAGTAGACAACTTCCCGATAAAATACTTAGGTACACCACTATGTATTAAACAGCCACATATCTCCGATTGGGATCCTTTGATCGCCAAGTTTAAGTCTCGTTTGGCCAATTGGAAAGGAAATTGTCTATCATAAGCCGGGCGTACTATACTTATCAAAACGGTACTTTCTTCCCTTCCTATTTACTTACTGTCAATCTTTTGCATGCCTTACTCTGTGTCCTCTACCTTAAATCAATTAATGCGCAATTTTTTGTGGGGAGGTGATTCTTCGACCAATGACATATGCAAAGTAAGCTGGGTTATGATCAATTTACCTTACCACCTTGGGGGATTGGCAATTTGGGATTTCAAGCTTGTTAACTCCAGCCTACTCTTTAAATGGATTTGGAAACTGGGAGACCGTAACGATGACTCCTTGTGGTCAATGTACTGTGCTTGGCGCTATGGGGTTAGATCATGGCATGAAATGACTCTTCTCGACCCCAAGTCTGTTTCTCCGTTATGGCATGGAATTCTAAAATGCTGCTTTAAAAATGAGAGAAATTGGTCCTTTTTCTCATCACAGGTGCGTGTACAAGTAGGAGATGGTCAAAACGGGCTGTTCTGGCACGATAATTGGACCTCAAACATTCCAATCAAATCACTCTTCCCTGACTTATTTGCTATTTGCAATAGGAAATCCTCAACCATTTTTTATGGGTGTAGCTTTATTTTTTCCAACCGTTCCCAAACTTGCCCCTTTTGGAAAAGAAGCCTTCGCATCACGAACCAACAACGATGCAATGACCTGAAAACTTGGATATCGATTTCATGCCCATCGCTCTTCAAATCTCCTGAAGTCGTGAACAACCCTACTTTCTTCCCGAGAGGAGATTGCTTCTTATGGGATATTGGAGTTCAAAAAAATAATCAGCAGCGTCATTTTGTCATGGTTATTATCAACAACCACTATGGCCGAATCCCTCGAGAGACTTCACACTTATTTGGACTTCCCACATGCTTCCCAAGATAAAAATTTTCGGCTGGTTGGTCTTTCATAATAAGTTACTGACTCGTGAGTTCCTTTTCCATCGGGGATATCGTATGATAACTAGCGCATGTTGCCCGTTCTCTCCTACCTGAATCATTGGAACACAACCTTTTTTTATGTCACGAGAATTATCAGATTTGGAGAGATGCATTCCGTTGGCTTGGTATTCAGGTTGTGATGCCGAATGATGGTTACAACTTCCTTCTCTTATGGTGCACATTTTTCAATCCTAGAATCTCCAGTGATTTTGGTAGGTCTAACTAGTTCATTATATCATGGAATCTATGGAAGCGTCACAACAAGAAGATTTTTCGGGATGAAACCGACGACGGTGATATTTTAATTGCTAGTATTAATTTTTGTTGGTTTCTTTTTCATTCCTATAAGCGCAATGTTAGCCTTTCCGTTTCTGATCTGTTTACGAACCCGAGGATTCTTATTATGTAACTTTTGATGTACTTTTTGGTTCTTGTTTCGAGAACCACTATTAATAAAAGCGTGGTGATTGTTTTGTAGGTAAACAGAGGAACCAATCTAGTTGGGTACTCTGCCCCGAAATTTTCACTCACTCCAATCTTTTAGCCGTTGGAGAGATACACTGTCTCTCCAAGGGTTTTTCAAAAAAAAAGCAGAGAAACAAGAAGCCCTACGGTTGAAAACCTAGGGAAGAAGAAAAATACCTACCAGAAAACCCTAGGGAGAAAATCGCATAATCTATTTTTCTAATCGCATAGATCGCATTCTGTATATTTGCTGCATTAATAATCCCCTAACTAACAATTATTTTTGTTCCTGAATCTCTTGAATATTTCAGGAATTTTGGTTGTCTCGAACTTCTTGATTAGATGAAACTGAAAAGTGATAGATTCCAATCCCGAACAGAACTCTCGTATGAGCTGTAAATTCAACGCCCCTTTTCACAAGTATGGAGTCCGAATTCGAAGATGACTATTAGAAACGAAATTTGAGAGCTGTTTCTCAGGTTTCCAAATCATCTTGAAACACTCCAATCCGACTTCATATGAAGCTATGGCCAAAATATGAAAGCTGTCCAAAATGCTTTAAATGCTCCAAAACCACATCAAAATCAACTTTTGCTTGTAAATTCCAAGTTAGGAGCCAGAATTCCTGAAATATGCAATTAAGATCTAAATTAGTAGCATCCAATCTAAAGCAATAATAAAATAAACAATAATAATGAGTATAATTTACACACTAGTCTTCTTCGAATTCGGGCTCTATCCTAGTGAAAAGTGGCGTTGAAGTTACAGCTCATGCAAAGAATTCTTTTCGGGATTGGATTCTATCACTTTTCATCTTTATATAATCAAGAAGTCTAAGACAACCAAAATTCGTGAAATATTCAATTAATCTCTAAATTAGTAACATCCAATCTAAAACAAGAATAAAATAAACAATAAAAAGTAAGTATAATTTACGCCCTAACACATGCAGTGCCCCAGTTGCAATAATGAACATTAAAGGGGAGTGTTAAATATTGGTATGACATACATCAACTAGAATTGATGTCCATTGGTAACATTTGTAACTATGTCTTTGTTATTTACATTCATTTGTAAGATATGTAACTCTCCTTTATTTACTTGATTTAATCCATGTAACCAGTGTCTTTACAAGTTTATAAACTTTGCCTATAAATATAGACTTGTTGTATGTCATACAAAAGAAACATGTATAATAGAAATACATATTATTTCCTCTTCATTTTTCAGATATTCTCTTTTACATTTGTTTATATATATATATATATATATATATATATATATATATATATATATATATATATATATATATATATATATATATTCTTACAGTTCTTTCCGTTAAACTTTTTAAATTTAGTTATAAACTTTTTAGTATGTATTTTTTTAACCAGACAAATGATTGTTATATAGAGTTCTCCACTAGTTTCTTTAGACACTCATTTCACATGAACGACTGAAATAGGCTCACATAAAATCAATAACCCTTATTTGTTTGTTGCAAGTTTAATCAATGGCTTCCCCCATTCTGTTTCTTATTTATGTTTTTTTAGTTTTTCAATTATTTTATATCAATGTATTTAGGGTAAATAATTATAATATCCCTAAATTTTGCTCTAATAGACTACTATCTCCCCGTATTTTTTCAATATAATCACCAACTCTCTAGTTTTGCTTCCATCAAACTAGTACTTCCTTCTATTAAAATTCTTCACTTTTTCATCCAAATATAAAACAAAATTTCCTTTTTCATTATTTGTTCATTTTGCTTATTTCCATGATATGAATATATTTTTCATTCACTTAAATCATTATAGTAAACGATGAACCCAAAGTAGCAGAAAGAATTATTTAATTTCATATTAAAGGAGTAATTCATAATAATAATATTGAATCTATGAACACAAAATATAAGCCTAAATTCAAATTGAGTTAGGAATGAAAACAAACATACGTAATATTCAGTCTAGTAATTCTTATTTCACAAGGTGTCGTACAAGAATCGGGTACATGGGGCCAAAATATTAATTTAATTGCATTGCAACAAAAAAGGAAAAAATGTAATGGTCCGTCCACCTACAAATCCATTTTTCCATCACATATTTGTTCTCCATAAATTAGACTTACGCCTGTTGACTCGGTATTTTTTAGATATCGAGTAGAAGACCAACAAAGAGCCACATTGCTAGTCAGATTCGCAGCCGGTTCACCATCTAACTAGCCGCGTAAAGATTTTGGTCACACCGGCCTGATTAGGAGATACAGTTCCGTCATGACTCCCTTTCCTAAATAGATAAATAGGAATAATATCATTTCCTAAATGGATAAATAAGAAGAAACCTCTTATAGAGGGAATCATTCCTAAATAGGATCCTTGCCTGATAAGGACTCCTCACCGCCAATAGAGGAAACACACTCCGATCATGACAAGGTAACTACACACTATATATATGGGGTTACCCCATATTTCAGGTATTACATTTTAAACCCTAGAGCTCGCTTATTTACTTGCCTTCTCTTTATTACCGTCACTGACTTAAGCATCAGAGAGGCTACACCGTTCACATGGCAAGTCACTTTGATGCCCTTTTCTGTCTTGTAGGCACCATCTCCGACGAAGGAGATCCTGTCTCTTTCTATGAAGGTTAGCTCAAGGAACCCTTTCTTTGATCAATCTTTCAGTGGTGCGGTGAGTGTGGAAAAATTTACTTGCTCAAGCGAGAATTTTGTCTTCCGACAAACACAAAAATCCAACCAGATGGATGACAGCCAAAATCACGATCAAGCAGCCAATGACAACGCCGATGACTTAGGGACGGTGATCAACTCCCAATCAACTACAGTGGCGCCCCTCTCCTCCATAATCCTAGCCATGGATTCCACCGTAACGCCACCAGCAAACTCTGCAACCGGAATGGCGTTCTTCAAAAGTTTTGCTCATTGCTATCAGGTTTCCCCCGAAGACGAAAATCAACTGCGGACTAATGAACGAGGGAATGGCTGGGCATATAACAAGCAGACCGCTAGACTATGCGGACGCTCTCATCCGTCCTGTCACTACTAGGTTAGGCTTTACAATGCTCACCTTGGAGGATCCTTTAACACCAATCTGGGTGAGCCATACAACGCTCTCCCCGAAGGGCCACACAATGCCCAACATTATGGATCTCTCAATGCTCACTCGGTGTGGCCACACAAAGCTCACCCGAGTCCTAACGTTGCTGGAAGCGGCTCCCAACCATCTTATCATAATGCCAACCTTGACGCATCCTTTACGGACATAAGCATGGAAGTCCCCTCGTTGAGGGATCTGATTGGTATGTCAAAAGCGCGGCAAGCAGAATTGGCCGCGGTGAATGAACCTGCATACGACGCGCACTACCCCCAAGGACCTACCCTGTCAGGCTTCTTCCACTCGGGCGGTCCGTATCAAGGTCCAACTCACCCCACTCATCTTTCTCCGCCACCGCCACTAGGTTCACAGTCGAAGCCTAAGAAGTTCAGATATTGGGATGACCCGAAGTTCCAGAAGATGTTCAAGAAAGGCCTCAATTACTATGCTGTTTCCTTACAAGAACCCATGTTGGAAATTTCCGACTCCCCATTCAGCAAGGAGATCCTTGCAGAATAGCTTAACCCCCAAGTCAAGCTACCATTCATTGACAACTACAGCGGAGACAAAAACCCTCACACCCTTACAAGAACAAAATGGACTTAGGATACTCCTCGGAAGCACACATTTGTAGGAACTTCCCCAACACACTAATCGGTCCGGCAGCCTACTAGTTCAACTCATTGTTAGCCGAGTCTATAGATTCATAAGCTGACTTAAGGCAGAAGTTTTATACGCAATTCATCGGCTTCATTCCAACAGGAACCACCACTCGTACCCTCAATGAGATCACTCAGAGGACGGATGAATCACTCCGATCTTACATTAAGCAGTTCAATAAAGCATGCCTACAAATATGAGACCTGGATTGTAGCACCGCTAGGGAAGCTATGATTAGAGGCACAAGGAATGAAAGACTCTGTGCAGAGCTCATTCAAAGGCAACCTAAAAAACTAGATCAGTTAATCACCATTGCGAAGAACCTGATTGAAGTGGACGAAGTGGATAGGCCACATAACCCGGCCTGAAGACCTAAAGGCTAGGAAGAAGGGGGGAGCTATCGCGAGCAGTCCTCCACCCAAAACAGATACAGACCGGAGTTGAACGCTCCTTTATGAGACATCTTGCTAGCTGTGCAAAAAAGTGATGATAGGAAATCCATCAAATATCCAAGGGTGACGCCTGAATAGTTCATTGGGAAAGACACGAACAAGTATTGTAAATTACATAAGTCTAGAGGCTATGACACGGACGAATGCCGCATCCTAGCAGATGAGATCCATGCCCTAATCGAGCAAGGGAAGCTCTCACAGTTTGTAAAGGGAATCACTAAAAAAAGTAGAGCCGGACCGAAGAAGGATGATGAGGATAAGTCATCACAGAAATCAAAAGGGCTTGTAATGGTGATCATAGGCGGACTAGGCTTTGAAGGATGCCCCTCAAAGGGGTAGAGTTTCGAGCGCAAAAAATCAAATACTAAAGATAACTCAGAGCTCAGCAGACCTTTTCAGAAATAGAGCTTAGTAAAGAACCCACAAGCAGACCCCTTTGTGCTAGAGGCCTTTGTAAAGGGGTAGACTGTTAGGTGGATCATCGTTGACACTAGAAGCTCCATCAATTTGATCAGAAAACATGTGGTTAACAAGCTAGAAGTTCGTCAGAGTCGGATGTTGCTAGCCCACTCACGACTCACCGACCTTAGTGGTCACTCGATTCCAGCACTGGGCCAGACCACCCTAGAAGTCGAGCTTGGTGACCACAAAACCAAATGGAGAGCAAAACTGAACTTTATAATCGCTGATGTACCAATCGGCTATAATATCATCCTAGGTAGACCATTCCTAGCCGAGTCAGACGCACTGATCTCAATCAAGCACCTGGTCATGCAGATTCTTACCACAAAGGGAGTCGCGATAGTTACAGGCAATCCTCTAGTGGCACAAGAGACCTACTTAGCATCACTAAAGACGGATGAAGCAGTCATGGAATTGGAAGAAACGAAAAATGCTAAGCTAATCGGTCTCATTGAAACACTGACTGTAGGGCCTAATCGGTAAGTATGCATAGCCGCTACCTCCCAGAACCTGTAAAAATAGACATTAGACGAGTGCTGATAGAAGAACAACACATCTTCTCCTAGATGAATAGAGGTATGACTAGGGTACCACCCGAATTAATTAAGCATAGCTTGAACCTCGACCCGGAGGCATCTTTAATGAAGCAAAAGAAGCACAATCACGCGCCAAACAAGCAGAAGGCAATTGAAGCTGAGATCTTGAAACTCTTAAAAGCTAACCACGTTCAAGTGGTGCATTACCCTAAGTGGATAGCGAATGTGGTCTTGGTGAAGAAGCCAAGTAGGGCTTACAAATGTGTGTGGATTTTACAGATCTCAACAAAGCAACACCAAAAGACAGCTACCCGCTTCCCAGCATTGATCAACTAGTAGACTCAACAGCCAGTCATGCCATATCCTCCTTATTAGATGCAAAAGCAGGATATCACTAGATTCCCATAAACACGGCTGACGAAGAAAAAACCTCCTTCATAACGCATGAAGGAACGTATTATTATAAGGTTATGCCATTTATCCTGAAGAATGCTAGAGCCACCTATCAACGCCTAGTGAATAACATGTTTAAAGACCAAATAGGAGAAATGGTGGAAGTCTATGTTGATGATATGATCATCAAAAGCAAAAGCCTGGAGTAACACGTAGAAGACATTAGGGCTGTGTTTAAAACCCTACAACAATATCAACTCAAATTGAACCCGGAAAAGTGCACTTTCAGAGTAAGAGGTGGTAAATTCCTCATTTTCCTATTTTCCCAAAGGGGAATCGAGGCAAACCTAGAAAAAATAGAAGCTATCATGAAGATGGAACCGCCTAAGACATTAAACGAAGCTCAAAGACTGAATGGAAAGGTGAATGCTCTTGGCCGATTCATCTCATTTTCAGCCAAGAGATCCCTCGTGTTCTATAGAGCCATCAAGAAAGACAAAGCATTTAGTTGGGACAAACACTGTCAGGAAGCCTTCAAAAACATCAAAGAGTTCTTAAGCACACCACCTCTCTTGAGTGAGCCAGAGAAGGATGAAGAACTGATCATGTATTTAGAAGCCACAGATGAAGTAGTAGGATAAGTGTTGATCAGAGAGGAAGATGGGAACCAACACTCAGTCTACTACACAAGCAAAGTGCTAAAAAACACCGAGCTCAGATATCCTAAAATCAAGAAGTTAGCTTTAGCCATAGTCTCCATAGCAGAAAGGCTTTGACCCTACTTCCAGGCTCACACGATCATGGTCAGAACTAATTTCCCCTTGAAGAAAGTACTACAGAGGCCAGAAACCTTTGGACGGCTAGCCAAATGGGCCATACGGCTGCTGGAATTTGACATACGGTTTGAGCAAAGGAAGGCATTACAATCTAAAGTCTAGGTAGATTTTGTTACCGAGTTCGTAGGGCTCGAATGTTCACCTGGCCTCAAGATCGAGTCCTGGCATATATACGTTGATGGGGCATCTTCCCACAAAGGAGCTGGAGTAAGAATTTGGATAAAAGGGCCAGAGAGAATATGGATGAGCTACACAGTAAAACTAGCCTTTCTTGTCACCAATAATGCCGCAGAATATGAGGCAATGATTAAAGGCCTGGAACTGGCTAAAGAAATTGCTCCAGATAAAGTAAGCATCAGAAGCAATTCGAAGTTGGTTTCCAACTAAATCAACAAGAATTATGCAATAAAAGAGCAAGGAATGATGAAATGCTTGGTCAAAGTGGTAGCCTTGCTAAAGGAACTTGAGTCAAAAGGAATTGTGTGGGTACTTGAACACATCCCCAGTGAAGAAAATGAGAAAGCAGACAAGCTGGCTAAAGATGCAGCTAGTGCAGACCGATGGAAGAAGCTTAGCTGCCCGTTTGAAGTTATTCATGCCCCAATAATAGAAGAGCAGAACCTAACGCTAGTAGAACAAATAGAGCTTGAGTGGATGCTACCATTGATTGATTACTTGGATAAGGACAACCTTCCACAGGATAAAGTTGAGGCATCTAGAGTTGTAAAAAAGTCATCGAGGTACTTGGTCATTAACGGGGCACTGTACAAACGAACCTACTCAGACGCTTTACTTAAATGCTCTACTCCAGAAGAAGGAAAACACGTGATCCATAAGATATATAAGGGAAACTATGGCTCCTATCAAGCAGCCTCTAGCATCGCTTAAAAGGCCAAACTTCTGGGGTAATACTGGCCAACCATGGAAGCAGATTCAGCCGACTGTGTATAGTCTAGTTACTGAATGGCCATTCGCCACATGGGGAATTTATATTGCTAGACTGATGCTGAAAGCCGTCAGACAGAAGAGATCATCATCGTTGCAATTGACCACTTCTTAAAGTGGGTGGAAGCAGTAGCTGTTAACACCATTACTCCTGAGAAAGTAATTGATTTTATTTAGGAGCACATAATCATCCGTTTTGGTGTTCCAAATGAGATGATCTCGGACAACGGGTCATAGTTAATCTCTGTGAAATTTTAAAAATTCTGGGAAGGCCTGAAGATCCAGAACCAATTTACCTCTGTAGCACACCTACAGATGAATAGGTAGATGAAAAGAACCAACAAGACGCTTGGAGAAGGACTGAGGAAATGATTGGAGGGAAAGAAAGGTGTATGGCCAGAGGAGTTGAACAATGTCCTCTAGTCGTACAGAATAACCACTTGCCGACCGACTGGAGAAACCTCATTTTCCCTAGTCCACGGGGTAGAAGTAGTCGTAGTAGTAGAAATTGGTGCACCTTCGAATCGAGTGGTCTATTATATAGAAGAAGAAAATGACATCAATCTAAGACACCACTTAGACAGTTTAGAAGAGCATAGAGATAGAGCCTATATCTTGATGGCCGCATATAAATCCTGAATCACCAAGTACCATGATAAGAAGGTTAAAGAGGTGAGACTTAAAGAAGGCAATCTAGTGCTCAGGGACGCGGCAGCATCACAGAGCAAAGAAGGTAAAGGCAAGCTAGGAGCCAACTAGGAAGGAACTTACAAAGTCACTTAAGTCATAGGACCCGCTACCTACCGACTCAGCCAAATGGATGGAAAAGAACTCCCTAAGACATGGAACATAGTTGGCCTTATAAAATATTATGTAGCTGCAAACCCTTAGGGGCCAAGTGTCTGCACTCTTTTTCCCTTGTTAAAGATTTTTTCCCCTGGGTTTTTTCTATAACAAGGTTTTTAACGAGGCAGCACTCCCTAAGCGGACATTCACCCGACATTACAATATAAGCCCGGACATTGTAATCTTTCTATTTTTTTCAATAAATAAAGATTCAATTTTTCTTACATGCTTGTGCACCTTAAAAGTTCTGATCAAACTCTCTTAGCATTTTACCTGACCATAGAGTCAGCTTTAGACCGGCTAAGCGCACCCGGCTCTATAAAAAGTCCTAGGCAACTTAAGCCTTTAGGCATGACAGAAGTCCTAGACCACACTTGAACTCTCAAGCATATCAAAAGTCCTAGGCTAAACTTATAAGACCGCAGGCACAATAAAAAGTCCTAGGCTCCAAAAGCCATCAGGCGAATGAAAGTCCTAGGCCATTCATAAGCCTATAGGCATATTTAGTAAGACCTAGACCACACTTGATTCCTCAGGAATATTCAAAGACCTAGGCAACTCATAAGACCTCACGCACCTAGAGGATCTAAGGAAACAATAAGGCTTACGTTACTACAAAAAAAATCTTAAGTAGAACCATTCGTATCCAAGATCGAGTTCAATATACTTAAGAAAATATCAAACCAAAAGCATTCATCATAAAAGAGCAAATAAATTATCAAAGCATTCATCTCTAAATGCTAAAGGAAAAATCCACAACAACCACCCTTATGACCGAATGTAAACAATCATTCGTCCTAATGGGTCATGGAGGCAAACAAATATAATAGAGACATTCAAAGAAAAACGCAAGTATAAACATTCGGCAAGCATACAAAGGAAGGAAAAATTGAAAGCATGTATAAATAAAAGCCATAAAGGGCAATTGTACTAAATGTTACAAAACTAAGACCCATAGGCCTAAACAAAATATAAAAGCAAAGTTTCACTCGGCTAGAGGAAGAACATCTTTGGAGCCGGCATCCTTATTGGCAGCTTGGTCAGTTATTCCATCGGCACCCTCAGTAAATAGATCTGCATCCAGAGCTTGACCGTCCCTCAAACCCTCTTGGTCTAAAGTCTCTTCCCCATCCTTCTCCACCTCTGCCTGAGTAGCCTTATGAGTGGCTAGGTCATCATAAGAGGGGAAGTCTACATCATCTATGTTCGACCAAGAGAGATCTGGGTGAATGCTGGCAAGCTTTAAAGATCAGCTCTCCATAAAGGAAGCCGCAGTCCCCAAGCTGGTCGGTTATCATAGCAGCCATCCATTTGGCTTTTTCCCCCCCTCTCACACGGTCGCTAACTCCTTCTCCAAGGTAACCACTTTAGACTCCACCTTGCCTTTGACTCGGGTATTCTTCGAGACCCGATATTACTAACATGAATCAGGTGATCATTCTATCTCAGTCGAGGACTTCTTCGACTCTTGAAAAGGAGCTGACTATGGAAGTGGGGAAAAAGTTAGGATTATTCTCCGACAGAAATAAACCAGTTGTTCTGGCAGCCTTGGATAATCTAGTAAATTGACCGGGTATCTTGCATCTAGGCATTCTTTCTTCCTTAATGTCATTAAACATTATTAGTTGGAACTGTCGAGGAGGTCTTACAAATGGGGCAAAACAATTTTTAGTCCATTCGTGTGTTTGCAAATGGTTTGTACAAATTATAGTGTTAGTGCAAACTAAGGTGCAAAGTGTGATGGATCAAGTGGTGAGAAAATTCTGGGGGCTTAATGATTTTTTATTTCACTTTATACATGCTCAAGGTTTCTCGGGTGGGATTGTTGTCACATGGAATTTTAGGCTGATTCAAGGGAGTATTACACGTGTTAATGATAGATGGTGCATTCTTCGTGTGGTTTCAAATCAGGTTAAGATTGATGTAGTGTGTGTATATGGCTGGTTAGAAGTGCTGATAGGAACCGATTCTGGGCTGATCTTACACCTTTGTTCTCGACATTAGTAATGTAGTGTTATATAGTGACTTTAATGAGATCTTACATAGTTCAGAGCAATCGGGTGAGGCTGGAATCATCTCTAATTTGATGGTTAGTTTTTGAGAATTTGTTAATGAATGCATATTGTATGATGTACCTCTGACTAGGAGAGATTATACCTATCGAATAGTCAGTCGTTCTCCTGAATAGACCGAGTTTTGGTTTCATGTGATCTGGTGGATAGGTGGCCGCGTTTGAATCTGATGACTGTTGACTCCACTCTTTCGAACTACCTACCTATTATCTTTTAGTCACATACTTCGTGAAGGTAGGGCGGTAAGACAAATAAGTCTTTGAATTATTGGTGGGATGTTGACACTTTTTTACCATTTATTTCTGGTAAATGGAGTGATATTTGTGAGGGAATTGCTTATAGGGAGATGAACATTGATTTTAAGCTACGAAAGTTGTGGGATTATATTCAGCCATGGCACTAGATGAACTTTGGGAGACTAGAAAATAGAATCAAAGAATTGGAAGCTCGAATGTTAGATTTGATAGATTCAAATGTGGTTCGACAGGTTGATGTTTCTATAGGGTCTGAGTTACAAGAGGTTCGCAACTCGCTTTTTGTGTGTAGATGAAGCCTGGAGAAAATTGGACATCAGCAGTGGAGGGTTAATTGGACGTGTCTAGGGGATAAAAATACTGCATTTTCCTATCGTATTGCTTCCACTCGGTTTAGAGCTAAACGGATTTTACAGGTTGAGGTTGAGGGCTAAATAACGTGTGATCCGTTGGTGATTTCGGCTACCATTCAAAACTACTATTCTAGCCTATTTTCGGGATCTGTGGTGATACCTTTTGACTTGGGGGAACTAAATTTTAATGTTGTTAACGCCTTAGAGAATAGACGATTAGTGGAACCATTCTCAGAAACTGAAATCTAGGCTGCGATTGACTCCGGTGATGAAAGGAAGGCTCCAGGACCGGACGGGTTTAATTTTTTCTTCTATAAAAGGTTTGAGGCCCACATAAAATCGAAAATCATGGATATGTTCAATTCTTTCCATGCTACTGGGTTTTTACCAAACTCCATCAAGTCCTCCTATACTATGCTCATGCCTAAGATACCAGGATCTTCCCTTCTGAATAATTTTCGACCTATTGCCCTTATTTATGGTGTATATAAAATTATGGCTAAAGTCTTAGCTAATTGGCTATAGCCATTACTACTCAGGTTGGTTTCTGATAACCAATTTGCATTTATCAAGGGTGGCAATATCCATGAATGTTCTTTTATAGCATTGGAGATTGTTCATTTTATTTGTAGGAGCCAAAAACCATGCCTGGCTATTAAGCTAGATTTCCACAAGGCCTACGTTGTGTTTTATGGACTTATATTGATGAGATATTTAGGAGTATAGGTTTTGAACAAAAATGGATTCAGTGCCTTGCGAGTTGTAAGGAAAATTCTGTTACTTTGATTCTTATTAATGGTAGTCCGACTGAGCCGATTAGGTTGAGTAGAGGGGTCAAACAAGGGGATCCTATTTCACCTTTAATTTTTGTCCTAGCTTGCGAGGGATTAAAACAAATTTTTGAGACTAGTGTGCGCATGGGTCTTCTGCCGGGATTTCGGATCGAGGGGTCTGAAGTGGATACTTCTATTCTCCAATTTTCTGACGACACGTTGTGCTTTTTGCCTACAGTTGAGTCTCTGTTACCTATCTTTATTAGAATTTTATGCTATTTTGAGTTAATTTCTGGGCTAAAAATAAATTTTAATAAAAGTTCTACTATGGGTATTCATGTAGAGGAATCAATTTTACATTCATTCGTAGGAGTATTGGGATGCAGAATGGAGAACTTTTCGATTACTTATCTTTGTACCCCTTCAAGCACAAGGTGTATACGAGTTTCTTATTAGAATTCCCTTATTAGTAAATTTCAGAATCGGTTATCTAGCTGGAAAGGATAGTGTCTGTCATATGCAGGCCGTGTATTGCTTACAAAGACGGTCCTATCATCTCTTCCGATATTCTTATTGGCTTTTACATAAAATGCCGTATACGGTTACCGTCAGGCTAGAGCAATTGATGCTAAATTTCCTATGGTAGGGTGACTCGAACACTAGGGGTATCAGTAAGGATAGTTTGGCAACAATAACTTTATTAGGGGGCCTTTATATAAGGGACTTTAAGTTGATTAACAGCAGTCTACTGATGAAATGGCTGTGGAAATTTAGATGTGGGGAACAAGACATGTTGTGGTACAAGATTTGCCTGAGGAAATACGAATTTATTTCTTGGTGGTCCATTGCAAATTATGATAGGAGAAGGCTGTCATATACGTGGCAGGGTATTGTCTCATGCTGTATTCGTAATAATGCTATGTGAGATCTATTTAGCGAGCATATTTCAGTTGTAATCGGGAATGGGGGTGACTGCTCTTTTTAGCACGACAATTGGACGGCAAATTCAGCTTTATCAACCTTATTTCTAGATCTATACCGGCTATGTAATTAGAAGTCTTGTACGATTTTTGAGGTATGCCAGTTTCTTTTTGGAACAAATGCTTTCTTGAGGCCTTTTTGGAAGAGGAATTTGAGACTTTTGGGACATGAGCGTGGAGCTAAGCTTCGAAATTGGATTGGTATGAGCTGCACATCATTGTTATTAGACGATGGGAATGGTGGGGATCAGGGACAGGGACAGCAATGACAACTAATTTTCACTAAAGCATTCGATCGGTTTGTGTGGGCTTTAGGAGACATGAAGTCGTATTCGATGGCGTCTTTATCCTCGGGGTTTTATAAAATGGCACAATGGCCAAAACCGGAGATTAATTTTATGATGATATGGGATACATGTATGATTCCCAAAGTTTGTTTTTCTGGGTGGCTAGTTTTTCACAAAAGATTACCAACAAGAAGATTCTTATTCAATCAACACTGCCAACCCGTTACAGATGGTAAATGCCCGTTTTGCGATGAGGAGGAAACTACAGATCACGCTTTGTTTCATTGCGCGAACAGCTGTAAGATTTGGACACAAGCGCTTAATCTGTTTGGAATTTCGATACCTATGTCGTGGACGGAGTGTGAATTCTTGATCTCGTGGCGGGGGTGGTTTTCAGTTGGCATTGGAAAGGAATTTGGAACATCATTATGGTTCCTGATTGCTTGGGCTATATGAAAACGAAGGAATAAGTTCATGTTTCAGGGCACGATGGGCGCGGATGATATTCTCAGCTCAAGCATTTACCTTCGTTGGTTTATTTTCAAGTATAGGAGGCGAGATATTAATTTCATAGCATCTGATGTATTTAATTTTCTCAGTTTAATACTATCTTGTAACTGAATTACTCATGGTCTTATCTTTAGATCGAATTTATTTTTAATAAAAGAGGGGTAGGTGTTTTGTAGGTAAGCAGGAGTGCCAACCTAGTTGGTAGAACTGCACAAAATTTTTTACCTGCCCTAACCTTTTTCTTCTTGGAGGGACACATCGTTCCTCTGGGGGGGTTTTAATATATATATATATATATATATATATATATATATATATATATATGTTTCTTAATATAGTTCAAAATAATAACACACATATCTTATACCAAAAGTGATACAAATGTAACTAAAAAATAAGTTTGATTAAGACAATACTAATTACTAACGATAATCGTTATAGTCATTCCAAAGTTGATATGCAATCGCTTCTCTAACTGTATTCATCTGAAATTGTTGGGACATGTCAATTTGCATTCCTTCTTGTACGACATTTGAATTATTCTCTTCTTCAAATTCTAACCATTCCATCTTATTTTCAGTTAAAAGATTATCTTTATCTTCCCCTTGAATAAAATTATGAAAAGTACGTGATTCAATTCGATACACATAAATGAACTAAGAATTGAACCATTACAACAAATGAAACTTAAATAGGTACCGATAGTGGAGTACCTAATTCAGGCAACACATTTAAATATAATAAAAATTGAATGAAAATACAAAAGGAAACTTAAATAGCTACCCACTTAAGTGCAGTACCAGAATCAATTCATCTCATATACATAAACTATCGAAATTGCTCTAAATCAGCATTAAACTAAAAACAACAAATTAAAATCAAATATATGCATAAGGTGTGCCTGATTTAGTTCAACACATTTGAATAAATTAAAAATTGAAATAAAACAACATATGAAACTTAAATAGCTATCAAAATGTAGTATCGAATTGAATTCAGTGCATATACATAACTAATTAAGAATTATATCTAAACAACGAATGAAACTCAAATAGCTACCAAATTGCAACATCTAATTCTATAACCGAAACATAGGAGACATAATCATCATCAAACTGATTCAATATATGAGAATAGGGAGACTCATGTTGTAGAAACGATTAGCAAATTCAAAACTATTGTTAAAAACCAAAGCAAAATAGAGAGAACACCAACAATTTTATGAGGTTCAGCCAATTTTGCCTACGTCCTCGGACACTACCAAATTAATATTTCACTCAAAGAAATATTACAATAGAGAAGAGAAAGAAGAACAAAGCCTTAAGAATTAGAAGACATTTGATTTTTGGATGAAGAATTAGCAAAGATCATAGGTTTATTTATACACAAATTTTGCCATCTTCCAACCATATTTAGCCACCTAATTAATGTAGCCTCCAATTTAATTAAGCCACCAATTTAGTTGAGTCAACTTTTTACTTTGTCTAGTGGGACTTTGTCACAATTTCTACAAATCTCCACCTTGACAAAGTCCACATCTTCAATCTCTTATCTTGTGTAGTGTCTTCTAATGTAGTCTTCAATTTTCAATAGCATTGATAAAGTCCAAATAACATTGGAGCTTGACCAAGCTTACAACATTTACCAAAATATAAGTTAGATTCTCTGTGGTTCTAATTGCAACTCCACCTTCTTCGAGAACCTCTCGTATAAAGTGGTAATGAACATCGATATGCTTCGTTCTTGAATGATGATCTTGATTCTTATCCAACACAATAGCTCTGTGACTATCACAATGCACCTTCACGCGCTTATGCCAAATCCCCAACTCATCAGGCAACCCTTGAAGCCAAATTGCTTCTTTTACAGCCTCTGTTCATGCCATATACTCTGGTTCTGTCGTAAACCAAGCGTCTGGTAATTGTAAAGTAGACTTGCAATAGACTAGTCCTTTTGCCAAAGTGAACACATAACCAGTATTTGATCAATGTTTATCCATATCACCATCTTTATCTTACTGATACACCGAACCAACTTATCCCAAGCACATTTGTCATAATCCGACTGCTTCCAACACCTCGTCAATAAAAGCCAATTTAGTAGTTCCAATAATTGTAGTACCCTGATAATGATACAACCTGTTGCTCTTTCGAACTCCATCCAACACCACCAGTGAACCAAAAATTATCCTCATAAAACCACTTTCTGCTTGTATGATGGAACCTTCTTCTTCTAACGTTCCCACAGAAATAAGATTCTTTGATAAATCTGATACGTAGTGAACTTTCTTCAAAGTTCTGATTGATCCATCTTGATTTTTCAGTCGTATGGAACCAATCCTATGTGTGGTAATAGGGATATCATTTGCTGCATATACTACACCATCTTCTAGTTCTTTGAAATCATAAAACCATACTCGATTAGGACATATATGATAACTACATCTAGAATCAAGAAGCCAAACACTAGAAGAGCTGGTAGAACTCGATACAACAAGTGAACAATCTGAGTCCATATCATACTCAACCACCACAATAATATTTCCTTTGTCAGATTGGCCTCTCTCTTTCTACTTAGGACACTCGTTTTTCCAATGCCCTTTTTCTCTACAAAAGGCGCATTAATCTTTGCTCAACTTCGACATTGCCTTTGATCGTCTCTTTTTTCCTTTCGCCTGGTTCCCAGGGCGTCCTATGACAATTAAGGCTTCAGTCCCTCCGCTTGAGCTATCTAATTTATCCTTCCTCCTCGATTTATAGCCATACAAATCTCCACAGACTTCAGTAAGAGTTACAGCAGCCTTCCCATGAAGTAGAGTCATTTCAAGAAACTCAAACTCCTCCAAAAGGGATCCCAACAACATCAAGGCGAGATCCTCATCTCCAAATGTCACATCTAGGTTCAACAAATCAGCAACCAACTGATTAAAACTAGTGATGTTATTGTTCATTGTGGTACCAGGAGTGAACATAAATCAGAACAGTCTTTTCTTCATGTAAAGCTTATTTTGACTACTCTTCTTTAGGAACTTCTCCTCCAATGTCATCATTAATCTCTTAGCCAAAGTCTCTTTGAAAAATTCATACTTCTGCTCTCTAGATAAGCAATACCAAATTATACCGCAAGCCAATTGATTGAGGGTACTCCAATCTCCTTCTCCCAGTTCATTTGGTTTCTCTCTTTCAAGTGCCATGTCAAGACCCTATTGAAATAAGGCATCCTGAACCTCACTTTGCCACATGCCGAAATGACCGCTACCAACAAAGATTTCCACCATCACTCTTGAATTCACTCCAGTAACTCTCTGAAAAATACTTGAAGTATTTGATGTGGATGCCTTTGTTGCAAATGGATTCTCCATTTTAGCTAAACCGTAAAATCACAAATAATAATATTACTCAAGTGTGGTAGAAAAAATTCCCAGGTAATTGGTCGAGTCACAAATGGTCTCAGTTACACACTAATTTCCTTAAGCTCTTATTGCTTGGTGACAAAAATTTTTCATTTACCTGAGACAATATACTATTATTATTCTAGATTTTACCAAAAATTATTCTAACAATAATTTTAAATTTGCTAAATGTCAATTAGACAATAGGATCGGAAGTAGGAAAAACTTTCTGATGTGCCGACCGTAGTACACCTACGGCACACAGAGCATACTAATTTCTTCTAAAACCAATGCTCTAATACCAATTGTTGGGGGAAACGACTGGCAAATTCAAAACTATTGCTAAAAACCAAAGCATAATAGAGAGAACACCAACAATTTAATGAGGTTCGGCCAATTTCGCCTATGTCCCCGGACACTACCAAATTAATATTTCACTCAAAGAAATATTACAATAGAGAAGAGAAAGATGAACAAAGCCTTAAGAATTGGAAGGCATTTGATTTTGGGATGAAGAATTAGCAAAGATCATAGGTTTATATATACACAAAATTTGCCATCTTCCAACCATATTTAGCCACCTAATTAATATAGCCTCCAATTTATTTAAGCCACCAGTTTAGTTGTGTCAACTTTTTACTTTGTCCATGTTGGGCTTTGTCACAATTTCTACAACTCAAAAACTGGTTAGATAGAATAGGAACGCAATAGGACTTTCAGAAGGAACCATATTACAATGAATAATCCCAATCCCGCCTATAGTAGCCATAGCAGCTGCCATGTAACATTCAGTTACAGTGTCCATTGGATAAAAAACACAAAAAATTGAAAGAGTAATGTTTTGTGAAAGATTAGTAGAAAGAGAAACAATATTAGTTGGGAATTCGATGTAGTGAGCCCTCGTTAAAGAGCTTCTCTACCAGCAAACCGTAGTCAATCAGATTTTCAAACTAATAAGAAATTGTATTAAGGGTAGTGGATCACTAGTTCAAGAAATTCATAGCTCTCATCAATTTAGATAGATAGAATAATCAAACAATAAATTGTGGTGTTGTTTATCTTCAGTTCAAGCAACATGGAGGTATCAACCAACAAAAACTTACATTAAAAAGAGATAAAAACTGAATTGAAATTGATAAATAACTCACCTAAAGAGAATAGAGTGAAGAAGTTGTTGACAGTAGAGAAGGAAGAAGAATACAAGACGTAGTAAAAGAATAGTCCTTGAATAATAACGACCGTTAGATTGAGAGAATGACGTGATCAAAGTTATGTACCGTGTTTTTTCCATGGAAAACATAATTAATTAGTTTTTAGAATCCTTCATTAATTAGGAAAAAGTGAAAAGTCTTTTTCTATTTTCTAGATTAGAAAAAGTTATTAACTAAATAACAAACTCCATTTTTCAAAATTTTAAGAAAAGTTTTCTAGAAAAGTGCCATTTTTTCTACAAGTAAACATGCCCTATAAGTTTCCAACATGAAAGACTTCTAAATTTCTGTTTCTTTTATGGTGTCATTGGCCATGTAGACAAATTTTCTGCTCTACAATTTGAAGCATATGAAGATAAGCAGGGACTAAAATATGACTAAAGCTTGAGAGATCCTAGGAAAGGAGGACAGTGAGGGCACCTGGTGGTAGTGGAGGTATGGGGAAGGAAAAGGGAAATAGTGATGCAGCCTCGGTTTAGAGTAATTCTAGGAGTGATATTCTAAATAGAAGGGCGGTGAATGATCCATTAGAAGGCCAGCCTATGGGAGAAAATGTTATAGTCTTGGCCAGACTGGAGATTGTGATTATGGACTATGTGGTAGAGCTAAAGAGAAAGCGTATAGAGAACGGGGATGGTGAGCCTACTGTAATTTCTAACAGAAGTGTGATTTTAGGTAGGCATTTTTTAGCATTAGAGGTGGGTTCTTTTATCAAGCAGACCCACCTACAGCCATGGGTTTAATATGTTGGAACTATTGTAGTATGGTCCAGCTGTATCAGTTTAGAAATTGAGGAAGCTGGTGGCCTGTGTTCATTCGTATTTAGTTTTTTTTATTTGAAGTTCGTGTATCTAAGCGTCGTATTATGGAGATTAGTGGACAAATGGGTTATCCGAACTTATTAATGGTGCGTTGTGATTGTTCGGGTGGTGGCCTTGCGATTTTATGGGACTCACCGACTCAGGTTATTTTGCAAAGTTATAATGTGTGGTATATTGATGTTGATTTAAACGTTGGTGGCAATTGGTGGAGGTTTACTGGCTTCTACGGCCAACTGATCCTCCCTTTATGACACCAATCTTGGGACTTATTGTGTAGATTGGCAGGTGGTAATACTGTGCCATGGGTGGTCATAGGAGACTTTAATGAAATTCTGAATGAAAGAGAGAACGATGGTGCTCAACCTTAATCGATTACATGTATACGGAATTCCCAACACCATTAGTAGATTGTTCTCTTTCTAACATGGGCTATTAAGGTAGTCCTTTTACTTAGGAATGGAAGCATTTTAGTAGAGTGGTTTTGTGTGAAAGGTTAGATAGGCGAGTGGCCAATGTAGAGTGGTTTAGGTGTTTCCCTCAATTTGTGGTTAGGCATGAATTAATGTCATCCAATGATAACGACGCACTTATTATGTTTATAAATCATAATTTGCAACTAATATTAAGCATGTTCCATTTTAATAATGAATGGCGAGAGAGGCCAGCTTACCGTGGGGTAGTATTGCAACAATGGGAGGAAGGTAATGGTGGTTCTATTGTTCAAAAATTGCAATCTTTATCCCTAGCTCTACAACAATAGCATCAATAGTTTTTGGATGAATTCCAATGCAAAATTGATGAATGCAAGAGGAAGGTGCTAGATAATTGATGATCATTTAGTTTGGAGTTGCCAATTGAATATGTTAGGGCAAAGAGGGTGTTGGCTGGTCTGTATCATGACTAAGAATTACATTGGAAGTAGAGGTCGAAAATCAAGTGGCTACAGCAGGGTAATAGTAACACTAGATACTTCCATAACTACACATCTTCAAGATGGAGGAGAAATCAAATTGATTATTTGATAGATATTAAGAATAATTAGCTGGAATGGGGTGCAGGGCTCGAACAACATATCACTCACTTATATCAGTGATTATTTTCTAAATCGACATAGATTGATATTAGCATTGTGGATTTGATTGAGTCTCGGCTAGCAGTGGAGCAAAATGTTGCATTGTGTAGGCCGGTCAGTGTGGAAGAGGTGAAAGAGGCCGTATTTGCAATGCATCTTCATAAATCCCCAGGTCCGAATGGCTTTAATCCCGGTTTTTACTAATCTTATTGGGATATTGTTGGTGCTGATGTTTATTCTTGTGTGGTGAATGTTTGAATACAAGTTCTTTGCCTGATGAGTTGCATTTTACTAGTATCATTATTATACCTAAGGCTAAAAATGTCACGAAGATTTCTGATTTTAGACCTATTGTGCTTTGCAATGTTTTATACCATATTATTTCCGAAGTCTTGGCTAATAGACTTAAAGTAGTACTAGATGGGATTTTTTAGAACCAAAGAGCATTCATTCCGGGTAGATTAATTATAGATGATGTCCTTATTGCATATGAGATAGGGCATGCGCTTCATAGGAAGAAGAGGGGCTATGATGGCATGGTAGCATTAAAACTTTATATGGAAAAGGCTTGTGATAGGATCGAGTGGCCTTAGTTACATGCGGTATTGCATCGTATGGGTTCTCAACTAGTGGATTAGATTGATGGACATTTTTATATCCCTGGTTCAGTATTTGTTTTGCTCTAGTGGACGAAAATTTGGAGATATTATTCCTGAGAGAGCTCTATCTCCTTATTTATTTATTTTGTGTGCTTAGGGACTATGGACAAAATTATCTAGACTGGAGTGGGTGGGTTTAATTCAGGGATGTCGTGTTTCTAGAGATGCACCACCGGTCTCAAATCTTTTTTTTTTGAGATGATTGCTTGTTGCTTTTTCATGCTAGGTTGGATAAGTGTAGACATATTAAGGATTGCTTGGCTACGTATGAAAGGGCATTAGGTCAAATGGTGAATTTCCACAAATCCTCGGTATCCTTCAACGCTAACCTTGATGAGGAATATAGTCAACTCCTATATGATTATCTAGGTGTTTCAAAATCGACACCTTCTTCATTGTATTTGGGGATGCCTACGATGGTGGGGCGAAGTAAGATTGCAAGTTTTGATTTTATTCATGGTCGGGTTTGGAAAAGATTATCATCATGGAAAAATAAGTTCCTTAGCTATGAAGGAGAGTGACCCTTATAAAGTCTATGCTATAGTCAATTCCATCATATGTTATGTCATTGTTTAGGATCCTTGAATCACTATGCGACTCTTTTCATAAAATGCTAAATTCTTTTTGGTGGGCCACGAATAATGGTGACAGACGCGGTATCCATTGTTAGAGATGGGAATTGCTTTGCTGGCCTAAGAAAATGGGGGCATGGGATATCTATACAATTTTAGTTCTGCCTTGCTAGCTAGGTAGCTATGGCATTTCCTTGTGAACCCTTACTCGTTTGTTTATAGGATTTTCAGCTTAAGATATTTCAAGGAGGGGTCGATTTTAACGGGTACCTTAACGTCATCACCAAGTTATGTATGAAAGAGTATTTTCTCCGCCATGGATTTTTTAAAGATCAATATCAAATGGCATATATAGGATAGGGCTATGATAAATGTCACTAGTGATGCATGGGTTCACTCTAGGGACCAAATTTTTGTGCATGGCAATGGAAATGCTGTCCTTGATAACATAAAGGTGGTGAGCCTCGTTACACAGGGAGTATGGGATGTTGAATGTGTTTGGGATCGCTTTGATGATGTCGAAGTAGGTATGATATTACGAACGTTGTTGCCAAGTCCACCAATGCCGGAAAACCCTTTTTGGCTTGTAGAATTGAAAGGAATTTTATCGGTAAAGAGTGCCTATAGGGTGCTCTCTTATTTTAAAACTTCCCACTGGCCTATTTCCCATTTCAAATGGGATAAGCTATGGAATGTGCACTTACCTCCGAAGATGAGGATTTTTATTTGGAAAATTTTTATAGATGTCCTACCTGTATGTTCGAACCTCTTGCGAAGGCATTGCATAGAGTTTGATACTTACCTGATTGGCCATTTACAACCTGAGACAACCTCTCATGCCATCTTTGAGTGTGGATTTACATGTCGTGTTTGGTGTTTGTTTGATAACGCAATATGTATACTAACACATATGAATGTGACATCTTTATTTGATGATTGGCTTAAATCTAAAATAAAATTTATTTTGCAGAAGGCTTTTTACTTACTATGGGGTTTGTGTTGGGCTCAAAACAAAACTGTATGGAAAGCAACCCATACATCACCCAATGCAGTGGTTCGAAACTCATTTATGGCACGTGTGCAATGGAAATAGTTATGCCCGGGAATGAGTTCGGGATTAGCAGCTGGTCCTTGGTGGCATGTTTCACTTACTTGGGAAACTCCTCATGTCCCATATTTGAAATGCAGTTTTGATGCAACAATCTTCGATGATGGGGAATTTATCAGTTACAGATTGGTTGTTCGGAATGCTTGAGGTAGTTTTGTTAGTACAAAGGCTGGAAGGCTAGAGTCGCATATATCAGTGGAAGAAGCTGAGGCTTGCTTGGTTTGTGAGACATTTTCTTGGATCAAGAATCTTGGCTATACACACGTAATCGTGGAGATTGACAATAGTGTTTTATTTGATGCTGTGCATAGTGATGCAATTGGTCTTTCATATTTTTGTCAATTATTTCAAGTTGTAAGGACCTTACAAGGTTATTTTCTTATTTTCTTTTCAAGTTTGTGCCATGGGATTTGAATGCCCTTGCGCATAACTTGACATTAGGTGAGGTAACGAGAGTGTGGACATCTATACTACCTCATTGTATTGCCCATCTAATGCATTAATTTAATTACAACCCTTTTTCCTGAAAAAAGGCTCTAAATAAATAGCATCCAATCTAAAGCAAGAATAAAGTAAACAATAAAACTAAGTATAGTTTATGCCCTAACACCTCGTTAAAAACCTTAACAAGGAAAACCCAGTAAGACAAAACCTGTGGATAAGAGAAAAAGAGTACAATGTTTACTCCTCCTATTTGCAAGAATACTGAAGATCTTAAAAATGACGCATTTTGATATGATAAGCCAGCTTAATGGAAATCGTAGAAGGTCTTCAATATTATTGCAGGAACAAATTTGTGGAATGCTGATTAATTCTTCATTCTATCTCCTTTAGTGTAGCCATATTCCTTTGATTAAGCAATGTGTGCGACATTATCTTCCTAATTACTCGTCGAATCTTATTTGACTATTGATTTACCACGTGCACAGAAAATGTTTTAATCCATATATGGATCTTTGAAACTTTATCGACTAAAGTACTAGTTTGCCATACTTTTCCTTTAATTTTAAACATTCAAAGATTTCCACATAAATATCATTATCATGCACACCATATATGTTAGCTATAGCAACATCCATCAAGTGTATGTTATGTTGGTCCCTTTGTGAGTTTTAACTAGGGTCAAAGGGGGGTGAATGACCCTTTTGGCTGAATTTTAGACTTTAAAAAGTCTTTGTGTAGTGTGCAAATGATGAACCGGAAGCTTACTTAGGTAAGATCCAGATAATGCAAATGTTCAGTTAAAAATGCACTTAAAGTAAAAGATTAAAGCAAGGAAAATCAAACACAGTCGTTTTATACTAGTTCGGCCCTGCCTATGTCTAGTCCCCGGAGTTTCCTCCCCCGAGCTTAAATCCACTAGTGATGGTGATTTCTTTCACGGGAAGAAATCAAGCCTTTACAAGTTGTCTCCGAAGGTTCCTTCTCTTCCGGATGTAGGATATACCACCACAGCTAACACCTAGGATGGCTAAGTCATTTTCACTCAGGGATATACCACTCAAACTCTTCCTAGTTCAAGCAAAGTCCCTAATCTCAATACTTACCCCAAGTACGATATTTTACAATGTTAATCTTAACAAAGATTGGTTTTTGAATTCTTCAAGTTTTTAACTTGACTTGAGAATTCTCACTAACTGATTTTAATGGTTTGGTTCTTGGAGGGATTTTGTTTACTAATCAAAGAGCAGATTTCACAAGGTAATAGTTTTCTCAAATCAACCAGCATCTTCTCAATTGGTGGATCTTCCCTTTTATAGGCTTGTATCATCAATGTAGCTGTTGAGTAGCATCTTCTCAATTGGTGGATCTTCCCTTTTATAGGCTTGTATCATCAATGTAGTCGTTGAGTAGATTTGAATCTCCACCATTGATCAAATATGTGTTGGTGCAACCAGAGCCTTTAATCTTTCCATTGGACTCAGTAATTGTCCCATTATCTTTTGTAGGGATTGGTGCACCTAAAATGTCAAAGGTCATTTCTTTGAATTTTTTTCTCTACAAACTTCAATGCAAAGTTGCTCTCCTGGTGAGCTCCATGCACCTTGCTATTGGCCTAGGTTAAAAAGGTAGTTTCCTTTTTCTCTTTCCGTGTCAGGCCTTTTTGTCCTTTGCTGAAATTGTGAAAGCTATACTTTTACTTTTTCCAATGCAAAAAGGTGAGTTTGAATTTAGATAACTTTGGAGGGAAAATTAATGTTTGAATGTTTCCCTTTATCCCTTCCTTGTGATTTGTGTCTTCCGGCTGACTGCAGTTTTCTTCCATAGGCTCTAGACTTTAGCTTTGCCAGATCCTCTTCTAGATGTAATCTTTTTCGAATGTTGTCTTCTTAGACTTAGGAGTATAAGGACTTGATGAGCACAATCTCGGATAAATTAAAGCAAAATCTTCTAACCAAGGAGGGACTCGGAGGATCGTCCAGAGCGACAACCACTGACAGTCCTTCAATCCTAGTATCCTTAAATGATCTAGTGCTTATCAAGGAGTCTAAGTATCCGGATGAAGACTTGTTTCTATTTAAAGCCATAACAGAGTCTCTTCCAAATAACTTACTTAATACAGAAGTGGAAGTTGTGGAGATTGAAAGTCTTGGAAAGGCAATTGAAGAGAGTGTTGAGGACATTTCCAACACTCCTGGGGAGACTATAAGCTTAAGTCCTAAAAAGGAACTTAGAGGGGAGAATGAGGACATTTTAACTCTCCCAGAATCTAGAGTAGAAAAGCCATCAGCTAATCCAAAAGAAACCACTGAGGCAATCTCGGATTCAGTCTCTTTTACAGTTGATATTGAGGTGCCTATCATTGAAAACATAGAGGCTGAAAATAACGACAACTTAGATACTGAAACCTAAATAGTATCTAAGGATGACATGCCTAACCCGGAACAAAATAACCCGGAGGAGGGAAATGGTTTAGGATCCAATGAGCACACTTCTGAAGTGGACTCAAAGGGCGAGGCCATTCCGGAGGAAAATAAGGAAGAAGAGGAAGAGGACAGGGAGGAAAAAGAGAGCAGTCAAAAGAAGGAAGAAGAATCCTCAAGATCTGAAGAATCCGAAAGCAGCTTTGGGTCAGAAGAAACATCTTCATCTGAAAGCACTCCCAAATAGCAAATTCTTAAGAACAATCTTGGAAGAGTTGATAACCTGACCACTGCATTACAGATGATACAAGAGGTTGCAGTTAAGTGGCAGGAAGAAAGCTACGTCAGGCAGACTCTCGAGAGTATATGCACTCAACTAAAATCCATGGAGAGCATTATTAATGACAAGTCTTTAGTTCTGTATTTAAAATCAGAATTAGAAGAACTCAAGGGAGTTTTCCAGAATATTAAAAGGAAGATACAAGGACTCCCCTTCAGCTGACCTTATTGTAGAAGCTTCACTCTCAAGAATCACTCCAGAGTTCAATAAATTGAATTCCAATATTGCACCAACAAATCGATCTGCAGATCAAGCTTACATTGGGGCTGACAATAACTCTACAACCCTCATGGGTTAGATGACCTCCTCTTCCACAGAATTAACCAATGAGCTCAAAGAGTACCTAGATTGCAAGTTTGAAAACTTGGAAAAATTCATTCCTGGAGCTATAGTTGTAGGTGGAAAGGGAATCACATCCAGATTGACATATCTGAATGAAGAACATCAAGCAGTACAGGAGATGCTTGCAAACTTTCTGGATGGGGGGTTTCCCAAGCTACTGGCCAAGCACATGGAAGATGTCTGTCAAGACTTCCAAAGCACTCTTTTTAGAACTAAGAAAATCATCCAACAGTGGAAGACCAACTTCAATAGAGAAATGCCAGACCTGAATATAACTATTCACAACTGCAGAAGGGACATAGTTGAAGAAGTTGCTCATCTCAAATTGCTACGAATCAATTATTTATATCAGCTCCCTTTACATCTGGATCTAGCATCCCAAAAAGTCTTCTACTCCTATTTCTTCAAGACCTAGTCCAGTACATTGGGGATATATGATTTTTCAAATACTAGAGCAATATCACTCTCCTCAAAGCTTTGTTTCCCTACTTTGATGTAAAAGATAGGGAGCATGCTCTGTTAATCAATCCGGATATGATAAAATCCTACAAATATCTCAAGAAGCTCATCCAGCCACTTTATCTCACTTCTGCTATAGTAGACACTATCATTTAGAGATGAGAGCAAGGCAATACAGACTACTCTATCTACGCTACTACATGGCAAAAGAGCTATGATGGCAGAACCTATATACTTATTGACCCCCAATTTGATGAAAACCAAAAGGGGGAGAATGACAATAGCAAAGGTAAAGAGCGAGAGTCATCCAGAAAAGGGGGTAAATGAAGAGCTGGGGGTAAATGAAGAGCTGATTATCTTTTAGAATAGCTATATTTTCAATTTACACATTTGTAATAGCTAGTGTTATTTTCACTTATATATATTTTTGTAATTGTAATCCGGAACTTCCTTGATGTTAACCATTGTTAACAACAAAAGTATATATAGTGAAAACATTTACAAAATTGCTTCTAAGTACAACTGTCAATTGTACTTCAAAATACTTAGAATCTAGAATGCTAAAATATTGGGGGAGTTAGGATGCTTAGATAATGGGGGAGTAAACTTGTAAATGACTAAGTATCAAGAATCATACTTAGCTCATATAAACCCCTTTACTTATGCTTTTATGCACTTAGTTTTTGTTTCCATCAAATGGGGGAGATTGTTGGAAAATAATGAACTGGAAGAACCAAGACAAGTAAGTATCCGGATCTAGTTTAAAGCAAACAAAAACATAAGGAACAAAAACAAAAATCTCCTTAATCCAAAAATGGAAGCATAAGGTCCAAGACAAGTCATCGGGATAAACATTGAAGAATACAAACACCTAAGCAAATAATGGAATCATCCGGTTAAAGTTGAAAAAGAAACAAATTTTGAACCATTCAGGATCCACATCAGGAAGAAGAACTGGTTGAAATAGCATTTTGATATATCAAGACTAAAGCCATCCGGAAGATAAAGTTAATAAAACAAAGGGAATAATTTAAAAATCATATTTCCCTCCACCCTTTTGGTCCAAGAGTCAAAGATCCTTTTCCTGTATGCAAGGCAAATTAATAACTAGCACACTTTCTAGAACAGGATAGAAGGACTGATACAGGAAAGAGAAACGGTAACAACCTTTTCTACCTAGACCAATAGTAAAGGTGCGTGAAGCTCACACTCCGTATTACTAGCATAAAACTTGCAGAATCGCTAAAAAAATAAGGGAAACGCTTATTGACAACTTCTTGATCTCAATCCCAAGGATTTAATGGGACAATTACTCAGTCTAATGGATTGATCATCGGATCCAAATACACCACATATTACCTGATCAATGGTGAAGACTTAATTCAATACAACGGCTATATTAATGATAGAAGCCTATTAAAAGGAAGCTTTACAAGTTGAGAAGGTACTAATTGATTTGAGAAAGGATACATAAGAGAATCCACTATTATAATCAATAACTTAATCCCTCCGAGAAACATATTATTTTAAATCAGTTTGTAAGAATTCTCAAGTAAGTTATAAACTTGAGGAATTCAAAAACAAAAATCTTGAGAAAACAAGTTGTAATGATCTCATACTTGGGTGAGTATTGAGATTGGGATATAGCTTAGAGTTGGTGCTTTAAGTGGGATCTTCCTATACGACTCAGCTTAGGTTTGGGTAGAAATCTAAGTGGTATATCCTACTAAAGACAAGAGAACTCAGCTAGGAGTTGGTGCTTCTAGTGGTATATCCTACATCTGGAAGGGGTTACCATTCAGAGACTAATTGTAAGGCTTGATTCCTGCCAGTTGGAAAGGAATCCACTAGTCGAAAAATCTCGGAGGAAGGAAACTCCGGGGACTGTAGTAGGTAGGGATGAACCAGGATAAAATTACTATGTTTGATTTTCTAACTCTTTACATTATTGCATAACATTTCATATTTGCATAATCCGGATCCATCATATCCGGAACATAATCAAACACCCTACACAAGACTTTTTAAAGTCTGCTTATTTCGCAAAAAGGGTCATTCACCCCCCTCTGACCTTATTTAGACCCTCACTAGGACCAACACTAGACTTTAGCTTTCCCGGATCCTCTTCTAGATGTAATCTTTTTCGGATGCTGTCTTCTTAGACATAGAAGTTTGTTTTCTTTTATAACTCTATCCGGATGCGTTCTTCTTGGACTTGGGAGGTTGTTATCTTCAAATCCTTATCTGGATGCTTGAGTTGAGTTTTCTTTCGATCATTGTTTTCCAGCAATCTCCCCCATTTTGATGGAAACAAAAACATAAGGACATAAGCATCTTTAATTAGAAATATGAACTAAGTATGATTTTTGATACTTAGTCATTTACATAGGTTCTCCCCTATAATCTTAGCATCCTAACTCCCCCAAGATTTTTGCACTTAAGCTCTTAAGTTTTTTAGTACAATTATTGGTCGTACTTAGAAGCAATTCTGAATAATTTTGTTTTCACTATATATATTCTGCTGTGAACATATATTAACATCAATGAAGTTTGATTATAAAAGATTACAGAAGATAATGTGAAAAAAATGTTACATAGCTATGCTACTTTATTACATATGGTAAAAAAATATGCTCGCTATGCCATGCTACTTCTTCTTGCCCTTCCATAATTCTTCCTCCTTTTGTTTCTCCTTCTCCCCCTTTTATTTCCAGCAACACTAGAGTGGGATCTATGATGGTTTTCTTGCCTTGTTGCCACTAATTCTCGCATGTTCCTAATAGAATGGTGTATTTTTCATTTCCCGCCATCCTCTACTCAATTATTTAATCCATCATAGGAGGCACAAGATGGAATGGCTTGAGCATCTTCTTAAGCTGAGAGTAAGACTTGGAGAGATTAGGATATGTAGCTAGAGCATATTCCTGGTCTTCTTGCTCAAAGTAGGGAAGCATACCCCAGAAGAGAGTGAGCAAACATTTGTAACCTCCAAACCCAGTTTCACCAATGTGCTGGGTGAGTTATTGAAGATAGCCGAGAATCATGCTTTCATGGATAGATGATGAAGAGGCAGAGGTTGAAGGAGCAGTTAAACTTAATTTGGACATCAAGGATCTAAGTTGCTAGATTTCCTAGGTGATTGTGTGGGTGTTATTGTGCAATGATTCATTGATATGCTGGAGTTCAATCTTAAATATCTCCTACCAATTGTTTATTGTCTTGTCCACCTCATCAATACTTGTTTTAAATTCTTCAACAATGTCCTTAGCCTTCTTGGAAAGGAGATTAGGCATGTCAGTCTTAAGAAAACTGGGTAGCTCCTCCTTCATGGTTGTTTGTTCAGTGGAAAGACTGTTAAGACTATAGTTGATAGCATTAGAACTTTGACTAACTATAGTAGGAATGGATCGCGTCATTTCCTCAAACTTCTTCTGTATAAAGTATTTCAATTCATTCTTCATATCTACTGAAGCAGAAGTGATGTGCCTAAGAATTATAGCACTGCTAGAGTCAATCCTAGTTGCAGCCTGGATATTAGAGTGTTTAGCTCTGGTTACTTTAGATAGAGCAGTTACTGCAACTTATTCTGCGTTAGGGAAATCATTGACTTTTTGCTCAATTTCGGTCAGCCTAGCCTGAATGTCCTCCAACTCCTTCTTTAGATCTTATGGAATGAATAGAGTTTTGTTGAGGATTCCATTGCCTTTATTCTAGCATAAATCTCCTCAAGAATTGGCTTATGATCAGAGTCATTACTCTTCTTGTCCTTTATAGCAGCCTCTTCTTGTAACTTTAAAGCCATTTTAAGTTTTTTAGCCTTGGTGGATCGTTTAGTTAGAGTGTTGGTTTATTCTTTTATTTTATTTGAGCTTACTAGAGAGTGGTTGGGACTTGAGGTACTCTCATTTTCATTTGTAGACTTCTGTTCATCAGAAGAGGATTTTAAATCACCATCAAAGGAAGCAGCTAGCTTTAGGTCTCCTTCCTTCTCTTCTTCCTTTTCCTCCGGAGCGACCTCGTCCTTTGAGTCTGCTATAGTAGCATGCTAATTGGATCTCAAATCCATTTCCTCCTTTGCTGCTTATAGTCCACCAGAACTAGGAACTTGTTCTGATGTTTGCACCTTTTCCTATTCATCTTCCTTTGATGTTGTTACATCCAAGTTGACTTGATTTTCATCAATTATAGCTTCTTCAGTAGGGGGCATTACTTGTTTATCAAGATTAGTCATTACCTCTACATTGGGTAACTTCTCAGAATTTTTAGCTTCCACTCCCTCCTGGGTATTATTTATCTCCTCGAGAGTTAGGAGTGACTCTGGAAGTGAAGTTCTGATTGACTAAAGATTCAGCCTAGAAACTTCTTCCTCACCATATTCCTTTCTTACTATGTCAATATCTATTGGAGGCATAAGAATAAGTAGAGGAGTTACTAGCAGAGGAGCAGCAAGTTCATTGGCCTTGGAGGAGCTTCCAGGTCCTTCTATGGTGGGTGCACACTTGTTCTGTTTAGTTTATATGAGTTTGGCCATCATTTGCTCATATTCCAAATCATCTAGATGCAGAGTGTATGGTGGGTGCATACTTGTTCTGTTTCTGCTATCTCCACTTTCTTCCCCTTATCGATCCTTACCTCAGAAATCATTTCCTCTCTTGAGGGCTTAGAAGATGGATCCTTAATTGTAATCCCAACCTTCAGCTGCTTTCTTGCAGCAGGAATTACCATCTCTCATGTTTTTGCCTTTTTTCCTTTTAAGGCTTGAGTTAAAGTTGGTCCCTTTTTTACCAATTTCTTCTTTGGATTTGGAACAACTTCCTCTTCTTCACTGCTGCTTTCTGAAATAGTAAGCCCTTCCATTAGCTCATCAATTGTTTAAGCAGCTCCCCTTTTCTTCCCTCCTTAAAGGAAATAACAACTTCTGGCACCACTTCTGGATCCTTCACCATAGCCTTCTCTGTTCCCTTTGCAGAAGCTTTTATTAGCCTTTTTTTTAGGTTTCACTCGAGATTGTTTAAGGATTTCTCTCAAAGTTAGAGAATCCTCAATTGCCTATGAAGCTTCCTCCTTCACTGGCTCCAACTCTACCTTCTTTTGAGCTTTTGGCTTCACTATTCTAGCTCTTTTTACTAGAAGAGCCTTTTCCATTATTTCTCTAGCTCTCCTTGCCTTGTTCTCTCCTACTTGACCCTTTTCTATTCCAGGGCCTTTACCTCATCCCATGCCTCATTGAATGTGAGCTTTTGGAAGTTTTTGGTGTAGATAGGTTTGCCCTTAACTTTATCAGCTCTAATCAGATCTATTTCATTTGCAGTGATGATTTATGTAATTAGCCCTCTATGGGAGTACTTGTGCTGCTACATATAGTGAATGAGAAGCACAATAGTATTGAGTTCCTGCTCTCAACTGAGTGCTGGAGATCATAATGCTAAAAGGTGAAAGCAGTGTTGATAGACCCCTTTCGGACTAGGACTAGCCTAGCCATCACAAATTGTAGCACCTTGGGTACCTTCGGCTAGTGTGTAGAGCACTTATCACCAAAAAATCTTACCGGCAGCCACTTCTCCGGCTCATACTTCACTGTTAACTCATCCCCGTCATTTCTTATCACTACCCCACTATTCTTTATATTAAAATAAGTAACAAAGAATGGAGCGGCTACTGTAATCACCTTTCCTTGGACTGTAGACCAGATAGCATTAGCATAGTATTGAACCCTCATGTTGTCGTAGAATTCTTTGACCAATGGGGGATAGATGGGATTCTTCATCTGTAGGAAAACTTCCAGTTCTTGATCCTTAGTAAGCAGTTGCGCATATGGCTCAATCTCAAAGAAGTACTCGTCTCACAGAAAATCTAAGGGCACAATGGTACCCACTTGCTTAAACTTCACTTCGGTGAAATCTTTATCTTTGAATGTTACTTCTGGTTATTGATTCCTTGGAAGGATTGTAGCTTATGACTTGGTTCTAGCCATTTCAATGTGTTTGAAAGAATTTAGGGTTGCTTGTGAGAATTTTTGCAGAGTAACAGTTGATAGCTGCTCGCATGAAGAAGATAATGGATTTGGGGGGGGGGGGGGGGGGGGTTTATAGAGTAAGGAAGGTGAGGATATTTTGATAATCCGAAAGCAGTTAGTTTTAGCTGGATTGATGAGTTGTCCATTAAATAAGAGAATGAGAAGAGTTTTGTTCCTTTTGTAACTGTTATGGTTTACCTCACATTGACTGTACGATAAACATTTGAAATTCAAAAGTGTACAGTTACTTTTTTGTGCTTTTACTGCCATTTGTCACATTTTTCTGCTGAGCTGGCATTTTCCCCTTTTGGAACCTGAAATGATACACTTCTCTTTTCTTCCTAATTTCCTCTACTTCTTAGATTGGATTTGACATTCCAATTACTTCCCGCAGCTTGTTGAATTGATCTTTACTCAATGGTTTAGTGAGTATATCTACCCTTTGCTCATTTGTTGGAATGTAGAAAAGGACTATATCTTTCTTCATTAAATGATCCCTTATAAAATGGTGTCTAATGTTGACATGCTTCATCCTGCCATGTAGCATTGGGTTCTTTGACACATCAATTGCACTCTTAATGTTCCACATCACATCAACACATCCTTTTTATACTCCGTAATCTTCCAGCTGTTGTTTAATCCAGAGGAGTTGAGCAACACAGTTTCCAACATCCATGTATTCTGCTTCAATAGTTCATAATACCCCTGATGCTTGCTATTTGTTGTACCATGATATTAAGCAATCTCCAAGAAAATAATAGCCTCAGGATATTCTTTCTCTTTTAAGCATATCTCTGCCGTAGTCTGCATTAGTGTACCCTTGAAACGTAAAGTTTCCACTACTTGGATAGCATAAACAAACTTTAGTTGTTCTTAGTAGATATCTGAGTACCCCTTTAATAGCTTTCAGATATGATTGTTTGGGATTGGCTGATATCTTACACAGTAGGAAAACTGCATAGTGTATATCTGGTCTACTCTGAATTAGATATAGAAGTGATCCAATCATCCCTCTATATAGCTTATGATCTACCTCTTCTCTATCACAATTCTTTGAAAGTATTGTATCTGATCATATGGGAGTGGACATTGGTTGCTCTTATCCATGTCAAACTTCTTGAGAATTTCATGGGTGTACTTAGATTGATTTATGAAAATCCCATCTTGTCTCTGCTTGATCTGAAGACCAATGAAGGAGTTGAGTTCTCCCATCATTGATATCTCAAATTCCTTCTTCATTTGAGTGCTGAATCCTTCACACATCCTCTCATCAATTGCTCCAAAAATGATATCATCCACATAAATTTGAACTACAATGACATCATCTTTTTCTTATTAATGAAGAATGTTGTGTCTACCTTCCTCCAGATATATCCTTTAGATATGAGTAATGATGTTAGCCTCTCATACCAAGATCTTGGAGCTCGCTTTAATCCATAGAGAGCTTTCTTTAGCTTGTAGACATGCTTCGGATGTTTTAAATCTTCAAATCCTTGTGGCTGTTTAACATAAAATTCTTCTTGAATTACCCCATTTAAGAAGGCACTCTTGACATCCATTTTGAACAAGGTGAATCCCATATAGGATGCAAAAGCATATAAGATCCTTATTACTTCTAATCTTGCTACTAGAGCAAACGTTTCTTCAAAGTCTATGCCTTCTTATTGGTTGTATCCTTGAGCAACCAACCTTGCTTTATTCCTTACCACTACTCCGAATTCATCCTGTTTGTTCTAAAATACCCACTTCATGCCAATGACTGACTTTCGTTCTGGAAGTGGTACTAAATCCCACACATCATTTCTTCTAAACTGATCTAGTTCTTCTTATATGGCCATCATCCAACATTCATCTCCTTCTGCATCTTGAAATTTCTTTGGCTTCATGAGTGAGACAAATGCAACATGGCTCATCATTCTATTGAGTTGTCATCTGGTTTTGACTGGATTTTGAACATTGTCCAAAAATGGCATAGTGGATTTGTTCCTCATCAGCTTCAACTCCTTCATTTGTTTCTTATTCATTATTGAAGTTTATTTTAGTAATGGGGATTATCTGGAGATTGATTTGAGTTGAAGTTGATTTCTTCATCTTCTTCTTTGTATTTCTTTACTTAAGAGAGTTCTGGGATCTTCACTGGTTCTGCTTCTGATGCATTTTCTGCTTCCGACACTATGTCATGGGGATTTTGATTTCTTTTTCCTGCATGGTTAGTCTTATCAAAATCTACATGTGTTGACTCAACCACACTTTTAGTTATTTTGTTAAATACTCTGTAGGCTAACTATGTATTTAGTATCCAAGGAAGATAGCTTCAGCAGATTTTAAATCAAATTTACCTAGTTGCTTTCTATCATTTAAAACATAGCATTTGCATCCAAATGCTCTAAAGTACCGAATTTAAGGTTTCTTTCCCTTCCACATTTCATATGAGGTTTTGTTCATGTTCTTTCTAATGAGAGCTCTATTTAGAATGTAACATGCAGTATTTACAGCTTCTCCCTAAAAGTATTTAGGCATGCTATTTTCACTTAGAATTGTTTGAGCCATTTCAACTATGGTTCTATTTTTCCCTTCTACGACCCCATTTTATTGAGGTGTTTGAGGAGAAGAGAAGTTGTGCTTAATGCCTTTGGAGTCACAAGATTCAACAAATTGCTTATTTTTTAATTCTCCCCTATTATCGCTCTGGGTGCGTGCAATGTTGATGCCTTGTTCTACTTCAATTTTAATGAATATTCTAGAGAAATACTCGATGGCAGTATACTTGCTGGCTAGCAAAGCTACCTAGGTATAGCGAGAATAATCATCCACAATAATCATGGTGTATTCTATTCTATCTAAGCTCATTGGTTTAATAGGACCAAAGAGATCAATATGCAATAATTCAAGAACTCTTTCGGTAGGTGTATAAGGGATGGAAGGGAAACTTTTATAGTTTGTTTTCCTAGTTGACATGCAGTGCATATTTGATCCTTATTAAAAGAAACTTAGGCAATCCCTCAACTAGTTCCTTTTTTGCTAGTTTGGATAGGAGGTTCATGCTAACATGTCCCAACCTCCAGTGCTATAGCCATGATTCCTCTTCTTTAGACACAAAGCATATATTATTCTTTTTTTATTTATAATGTTCACACAATAAACATTATTAACTCTAGGTGCATGATGAATAAGTTGATTGGACTTACTATCAATGATTGAGCAACCATTGGAGTCAAAAATCACCTTTCTTTCTTTGTCACAAAGCTGAGCAGCACTGAGTAGGTTGAACTTTAGTCCATCAACTAGGGAGACATCTTCTATCTTTAATTCAGATCAAATGGTTCTATGCCCAATGATCTGTCCTTTTTTATTGTCTCCAAAACTTACTTTTCATCCCTTTTTAGGGTCAATGTGATGAAGGCTCTTTCATCACCAGTCATGTTCGTTTAACATCCACTATCACTATACCAAGTTTGTTGATCTTTAGTGGACTTTAGGAATACCTAGAAAACTGGTCAAGTGGATTTGGGTACCCAATCAAATTTGCATCCTCTCGGGTTAGTAACCATTTTCGGCCACAGATTAATATCATATTAACCATTTTTAAATCTACACATTTTAGTTATATGGTTATTTCTACCATTAAACATGCACCCAGAAATTGGTTTCTTTTGTTCAAGCTTCATCTCAATCTTTTGAAGACCTTTCTTTCTATAATATTTGGAGTACCCAACTTTGCATAGCTGTAAGTCTACTTGTCCTATTTTCATCTAGTAGCTGGCTGGAGGAGCTATTTCTACTTTGTGATTCTTCCTTTGCTTGACTGGTTGGTGATAATAGATTATCACATCTTTTCCTTTTTGAGCAGCTGTGTATATTTGCGCTTGAGGTTGCCTGCTAACTTTATTTCTTCTTGGATTTGAAGGTTCTGGTTTGCTTTCGATAGCTTTCTTTATCAAGGCTAGTTCCCTCTCTAGCCCCAACAGACTGGCACTGAGTTTTTGAACTTGAGATCTTATGGAATTTTCTTCAACATTCTCATAATGCTTTATAGCCCTTATGAGATTAATATCTTGTCCCATTTTCTTAGCATCTTCTGCTAGCTCCATTAGTTATCTTTGAAGAAGGTTGATATATTTTGTGTTCTTCTTTAGATTGATGATCACAATCCCTAAAGCTCTAGCAAGATCATTGTTAGAAATGTAGTAAGAGTGAGAATTTACCTCTGTATTGGCTGACTTAGACTCTGATTCTTCAGCTCGCTCTGTGATTTGCTGAGTTGTTCCTCTTTCGAAGTGGTCTACCTCCGGCTCAGTTTATGCAATGAATGCACAATTGGCAGTATCTTCTTCATCTGAGGATGATGAGCTACTTCTTTCCTCGTTATTGCTCTATGGTGCCACCATTGCCTTTTTCTTGTCCTTCTTTTCCTTTTTGAGCTTAGGACATAGTCCTTTGATATGTCCTTTTGCACCACATTCAAAGTAGGCCATCTCCTTCTCTTTATCCTTCTTATCCTCTGGATCTTTTCTATATTTGTTCTTCCTAATGTTGCTTTCATTCATTCTTCTAGAGTCAAACCTTCTGGAGCTTCTCTTTGACCCTTTTTCTTTCTTCCTTAGGAATCTTTTGAATTGTATAGCCAGCTTAGCCATTTCTTCATTTTTATAGGAAGATTGTCTTGATTGTTTTTCTGTTCCAGAGGAGTCTATTCCGGAGGAGTCTTCCTTGAGACCAATTCCTTCCTTTTTCTCTTCAGGCTTCTTTTCTTGTTGACTGCATCTTTCTAGGGATAGCTCTTGAGTTAGTAGGTTTCTAATGAGTTTGTCATAACCATAAAATTTTAGTTTATAAGCTTCCTCAATAGCTGTGTTCTTGCTATCCCATTCCTTGGTGAGACTCTAGAGAATCTTCTTCACCATTTCCCTTCTGTGATCTCCTTTCCCAGTCTCTTAATCTCATTTACCAGATTTGTATATCTAGTATTCATGCAGCTGATTGACTCCTTTGATTCCATCTTGAAATTTTCCAATTTTTGCTGGAGGAGATCAATCTTGGTTTCTCGAACCTTGTTGGTTCCTTCATAAGTCACCTCAAGTTTTTTGCCAAATTTCTTATGCTGTTTCACATCCTAAGATCCTATTAAACTCAGCTGCACTTAAGGCACAATAAAGCATGTTAATAGCATTTGCATTTTCATAGAACTTCTTATAATCATTATCATCCCATTCATTAGATGGTTTATAGTTATAATGCCATCCACCTTATAGGTATGGATATATGGGCCATCCTTGATGGCCATCCTCGCTAGCATGCTCTATGCGTGTATCAAGCTCTTCATCTGACTTTTCCAAAACACGTAGTGATGATCTATGAAGAGTGGGGGATGGGTTATAGACATACCCTCTAGGAGAAGCTATGAGTTACTATCGTGATAACTCATTTTGATATTTGAAATCAAGTTGGACCTTTAGCTCGAGATTGTTAAGTCTCTAGCTATGAGAAATTGCTCTAATACCACTTGTTGGTCCCTTTAACTAGGGTGAAAGGGGAGTGAATGACCCTTTTTGCAGAATTTCAGACCTTAAAAAGTCTTTGTGTAGCGTGCAAATGATGAACCGAAAGCTTACTTAGGTAAGATCTGGATAATGCAAATGTTCAATTAAAAATGCACTTAAAGTAAAAGATTAAAGCAAGGAAAATCAAACAAAGTCATTTTATGCTGGTTCAGCCCTATCTACATCTAGTCCCCAAAGTTTCCTCCTCCGAGCTTAAATCCACTAGTGAGGGTGATTTCTTTCACGGGCAGAAATCAAGCCTTTACAAGTTGACTCCGGAGGTTCCTTCTCTTTTGGATGTAGGATATACCACCACAGCTAACACCTAGCTTAGCTAAGTCCTTTTCACTCAGGGATATACCACTTAAACTCTTCCTAGTTCAAGCTAAGTCCCCAATCTCAATACTTACCCCAAGTATGAGATTTTTCAAAGTTTATCTTAACAAAGATTGGTTTTTGAATTCTTCAAGTTATTAACTTGACTTGAGAATTCTTACAAACTGATTTTAAGGATTTGGTTCTTGAAGAGACCTTGTTTGCTGAATGAAGAGTAGATTTCACAAGGTAATAGCTTTCTCAAATCAACCAGCATCTTCTCAATTGGTGAAGCTTCCATTTAATAGGCTTGGTTCAAAACTATAGCCGTTGAGTAGATTTGAATCTCCATCGTTGATCAGATATACGTTAGAGCAACCAGAGCCTTTAATCTTTCCATCAGACTCGGTAATTGTCCCGTTACATTTTGTAACGATTAGTGTACCTAAAATGTCAGAGGTACTTTCTTTGACTTTTTTGTGCTCTGCAAACTTCAATGTCGAAGTTTGTCTCCTTGTGAGCTCCATGCGCCTTGCTATTGGTCTATGTTAAAAAGGTAGTTTTTTTTTTCTCTTTCTGTGTCAGTCCTTTTTGTCCTTTATTGAAATTGTGCAAGTTGTGCTTTTTACTTTTTCCAATGTAAAAAGGTGAGTTTCACTTCAGACAACTTTGGAGGGAAAATTAATGTTTGAATGTTTCCCTTTATCTCTTCCTTGTGATTTGTGTCTTCCGACTGATTGCAGTTTTCTTTCGTAGGCTCTAGACTTTAGATTTGCCAGATCCTCTTCCAGTTGTAATCTTTTTCAAATGCTGTCTTCTTGGACTTAGGAGTTTGTTTTCTTTTGTAACTCTATCCGGATGCATTCTTCTTGGACTTGGGAGTTTGTTTTCTTCAATATCTTATCCAGATGCTTGAGTTGAGTTTTCTTCCAGATCATTGTTTTCCAACATGTTAAATTTTTCTCAAACTGAAAAATTAATAAGATATAAAAAAATTCATACCTATAGAACAAAAGAATGTCTCCACATAATATAAATTTAAAAAAATATAACAAATCTAAGTATAGGAAAAAGATATTAACAAAATAAGTAGTATGAAAAGCTCTTCTACTTGAATTTCATCTAAATTTCCATTTTGTCAATCACTTTTAGTTTGATATTTCTCGAACATTAAATAGTTCATGATCCAAAGTCACATTCTTAATATATGTTGCCACATACATAGATAAAATATGGTAAAAAACAATTTTATCTCTATTCCATCTTTTTCTCGGTACTAATATAATTTATTTGAATTTTCTTATTTTCAACACTTCAAGTGTTTGAACTTCAGGTGCTAGTACTTCTATAGGAAGCATTTATATTAGTACACTTCAATGAGATTATTTTTAATGTTGATAAATTTTTTTTTCAAGGATTTTTATCCTTTACATCTGTTGATTATCCACGCTTTATCCGTGTTATAGCACTATTTTCAATTTATTCTTCAAGATTTTCAATACGAATCGTAAAAGTTAATAGTGAAGCATTAGACCAATTTGTCTTTTCCAAATTTGTTTTTTTACTTTCTCTCCCTAATTTTGTGAAATGCTTTCATCAAATTAAAATTTGCATATCTTTGCAAAGAACATATAATTTATAAAGACTCATTTAGTCATTGATGGATATTCATATCCAATATAAAATTATAATCTCCATTTAGGACTCATTTTGGTACATTCTGATAAATCTATTAGCACATAAATTGCATAACCAAAAACTCATATATGAGAATATTGGGCTCATGACCAAAAGCTAATTGTTGGGGAAAATAATCATGATAGCTTGTTGGTCTCAAACAAAGAAGTGATGTTGCATGCAATATTGCATATCCCCATACCGATGTGGGTAGATTTGTTCGCATAATCAATGGTCATGCAATTACTTGCAGACTCTTGATAAATGATTCTACTAGACCATTTTGAATGTGAACATAAGCTATAGGATGGTCAACTTTTATCCCAACTGACATACAAAAGTTATTAAAAGTTTGGGATGTAAATTCCCTAGCATTATTAACACAGATTGACTTAATTTTATTATCGGGAAATTGTGATCTTAAATGAATAACTGAGCAAGATGATAATAAGTATACATGTGACCATCTATTTGAAGCATCAATCAAAACCATAAAATATTTGAATGGTCCACATGGTGGATGAATGGGTTCACATATATCACATTGTATGCGTTCTAAAAATGCTGGAGAAATAATTCCAACTTTACTTATAAAAGGTTTTATTATTATCACAAAATGATTTAATATTTTGAAGAAACTCCAGATTCTTCAATGGATGTCCATGTACATGGATGGCCCTCATCATTATCGAACTAGGATGGCCTAGTCGATCGTGCCAAATTTTATAAATATTTTAATATATAAACTTTAGGTTTATAATTAAATTGGCATGAAAATATTTTTGTACCATAAGGACATTCTTTGATGTCTTCACTCACAGTTTCAATATACTATTCATTTTTGTGAATAAGTTTGAAAATCAACAAATTTTTGTGAGAAATTTGAAAATAATGCATTATTTATTATAACTAGTGTACCACCTGTGCGAGGCACGGATTTGTCATTTGTAATAAGTACATTAATGATAAATTTATTTGTAATATATATATATATATATATATATATATATATATATATAGAAAATAAAAAATAGAATATATTAAAGCTAAAAAATATGTTATATTGTGTATCAGATTATATTGCAAAAAAACTCTTTGTATACAATATTTTAGCTTCATCTGATACTTGTTCATCATCATCATAGACCAGAATTATCAATCCCTCTCTTTTTGTTACTCACGATAGAGCTATATAAAGTTGTCCATGTGCGAATACGAATCCTCTAAGCAATAATGCTACATGAGAAAGTGATTATCCTTGACTTTTATTGATAGTAATGGTAAATGACAATGCAAGTGGGTATTGCTTTCTATGAAATCTGAAAGGTAGTCGAGCATTAGATGGTGTTAATGTCATTGTGGGGATGTACACCTTTTCTCCAACCTTTTTTCTTGCTAGAATCTTTGCTTCAATGACCCGATCTCCTAGTCTCGTGACAATTCGTGCCATTTCACAATCCTATTGTTTGATCCATATCCCTAAGTAGCATCACTGGTACATCCTCCTTCAAAGTGATCCAGTGATTCAGAATGCCTGAAGATTTGATACTAGTTAAGATTTGATGCATGGATAGACCATTTGTAATCAGTATATCAATGATAAATTTATTTTGTAATATATATATGTGTGTGTGTGTGTGTGTGTGTGTGTGTGTGTGTGTGTGTGTGTGTGTGTGTGTGTGTGTGTGTGTGTGTGTAGTAAAAAGAAAAATATAACATAGAAAATATTAAAGCTAAAAAATATATTATATTGTATATCAAATTAAATTGCGGAAAACATCTTTATATACAATATCCCAGTAGTATGTATTTTCAAATTATAAAATATTGAAGTCAATCACTATTATTTAAAATACACCCTCACAAAGACAAAACCATAGAGTCATTTCGTATATCGCTGAAATTTGATGATGTTCTTGCCCATTTTTTTCGTCGAATCTCCATTTATTCCTAAAAATATTAATGTAGTTAATCAAAAATAACTTTTTATAATTTAATTGTCGTAGAAAACTATATTTATAACATCCAAATTCATCAAAAATATTATTTTTTTAATAATGCTAAAAATAATTTACCCTAATTGTAATACACACAAAAAAAATAGTCCAATTTTTTTAGCTATATTTTTCTCAAAAAAAAAGAAATATGATTGTTTGTAGGCAAAGTTTTAATTTTATGAATTTCAAAAGCAGGTCCAATTGAAGAAATCATACATACAAATTTGATACATGAAAAAATATGAGGATCAATTAGTTCCACTAATTAGCTACTTAGCTTCTTAATTTCGTTTCACTTGTTTCCTTTATTGATTCTGAACTGTCAATCAATTCCACTAATTAGCTACTTAGCTTCTTAATTTCCTTTCTTATTGAATGTTCATTATTTAATATTCTATATACATATATATTGTCTTCCTTTAAATAAAATTTCTTATTTAACATTTTTTCTTTTTCTTCCATAATTAATTTGATTAACTAATCATTTTCACATATGAAAGAGACAAAAAAAATAAACATTTATTGTGATAATAATGGAATTATTTTAATTATTTCACTTAACCAAATAATTAAAAATATTCCATTATTATCCATAAGGAGTAAATACTAGTATAAAATTTAAATTTTTCTTAAATAAGATTTTAAATTATACTTTTATGCAATTATCTCTTGATTCACTGTCAAATATTTGATGAGGAAAAAAGAGTCACATTATTTCTTAAATAGGATCATAATCATTCGAATAAAATTAAATAAAATAAAGAACAAATTAAATTTTTAAAATATATTTAGGCGATATATTAGTTGATCAAATAAGAAAAAAATATTTCATTATGATCCATAAGAAGGAGTAATTACTATTATAGAATTCAAATTTTTCTTAAATATGATTATAATTTAAAATTTTCTACAGTTATTTTGTGATTTTATGTCAGATATTTTATGAGAAAAAAGAAGCGCATTAATTCCTAAATCTATTTCTTAAAATTTAATTTGTTGCGATTTTATTAAATATTTATTGTGATAATAATGGAAAATTTCTATTATTTCACTTGATCAAAGAATTATAAATATTCTATTATTATCCATAAGGAGTAAATACTATTATAAAATTCAAATTTTTTTATTAAATAGGATTATAATTTAAAATTTTCTGTAGTTATCTTATGATTCTATGTCAAATATTTGATTAGAAAAAAGTCACATTAATTCCTAAATCTATTTTTATAAATTTAATTTGCTCTGAATTTATTAAATATTTATTGTGATAATAATGAAATATTTTTAATTATTTCAATTGATCAAATAATTAAAAATATTCTATTATTATCCATATGAAGGAGTAAGTACTATTATAAATAAGTACTATTATAAAATTTAATTTTTATTTTGAAATCGAATTTTAATTTATACTTTTATGCCGTTATCTTGTGATTCCATGTCAAATATTTGACAAGAAAAAATGAGTTACATTAATTCTTGAATAGAATTATGATCATTAGGATAAAATTAAATAAAATCTAGAACAAATTAAATTTTGAAATATATTTAGGAGACATATTATTTGATCAAATAAGAAAAAATATTTCATTATTATCCACAAGAGGGAGTAATATATAATTTTATAAATATTTTAATATATAAACTTCAGGTTTATAATTAAATTGGCATGAAAATATTTTTGTACCATAAGGACATTCTTTGATGTCTTCACTCACAGTTTCAATATACTATTCATTTTTGTGAATAAGTTTGAAAATCAACAAATTTTTGTTAGAAATTTGAAAATAATGCATTATTTATTGCAACTACTGTACCACCCGTGCGAGGCACGGATTTGTCATTTGTAATAAGTACATTAATGATAAATTTATTTATTAATATATATATATATAGAAAATAAAAAATAGAATATATTAAAGCTAAAAAACATGTTATATTGTGTATCAGATTATATTGCAAAAAAACTCTTTGTATACAATATTTTAGCTTCATCTGATACTTGTTCATCATCATCATAGTCCAGAATTTTCAATCCCTCTCTTTTTGTTACTCACGATAGAGCTATATAAAGTTGTCCATGTGCGAATACGAATCCTCTAAGCAATAATGCCACAAGAGAAAGTGATTATCCTTGACTTTTATTGATAGTAATGGTAAATGACAATGCAAGTGGGTATTGCTTTCTATGAAATCTGAAAGGTAGTCGTGCATTAGATGGTGTTAATGTCATTGTGGGGATGTACACCTTTTCTCCAACCTTTTTTCTTGATAGAATCTTTGCTTCAATGACCCGATCTCCTAGTCTCGTGACAATTCGTGCCATTTCACAATCCTGTTGTTTGATCCATATCCCTAAGTAGCATCACTGGCAAATCCTCCTTCAAAGTGATCGAGTGATTCAGAATGCCTGAAGATTTGATACTAGTTAAGATTTGATGCATGGATAGACCATTCGTAATCAGTATATCAATGATAAATTTATTTTGTTATATATATATATATATATATATATATATATATATATATGTGTGTGTGTGTGTGTGTGTGTGTGTGTGTGTGTGTGTAGTAAAAAGAAAAATATAACATAGAAAATATTAAAGCTAAAAAATATATTATATTGTATATCAAATTAAATTGCGGAAAACATCTTTATATACAATATCCCAGCAGTATGTATTTTCAAATAATAAAATATTGAAGTCAATCACTATTATTTAAAATACACCCTCACAAAGACAAAACCATAGAGTCATTTCGTATATCGCTGAAATTTGATGATGTTCTTGCCCATTTTTTTCGTCGAATCTCCATTTATTCCTAAAAATATTAATGTAGTTAATCAAAAATAACTTTTTATAATTTAATTGTCGTAGAAAACTATATTTATAACATCCAAATTCATCAAAAATATTATTTTTTTAATAATGCTAAAAATAATTTACCCTAATTGTAATACAGACAAAAAAAATAGTCCAATTTTTTTAGCTATATTTTTCTAAAAAAAAAGAAATATGATTGTTTGTAGGCAAAGTTTTAATTTTATGAATTTCAAAAGCAGGTCCAATTGAAGAAATCATACATACAAATTTGATACATGAAAAAATATGAGGATCAATTAGTTCCACTAATTAGCTACTTAGCTTCTTAATTTCGTTTCACTTGTTTCCTTTATTGATTCTGAACTGTCAATCAATTCCACTAATTAGCTACTTAGCTTCTTAATTTCCTTACTTATTGAATGTTCATTATTTAATATTCTATATACATATATATTGTCTTCCTTTAAATAAAATTTCTTATTTAACATTTTTTCTTTTTCTTCCTTAATTAATTTGATTAACTAATCATTTTCACATATGAAAGAGACAAAAAAAAATAAACATTTATTGTGATAATAATGGAATTATTTTAATTATTTCACTTAATCAAATAATTAAAAATATTCCATTATTATCCATAAGGAGTAAATACTAGTATAAAATTTAAATTTTTCTTAAATAAGATTTTAAATTATACTTTTATGCAATTATCTCTTGATTCACTGTCAAATATTTGATGAGGAAAAAAGAGTCACATTATTTCTTAAATAGGATCATAATCATTAGAATAAAATTAAATAAAATAAAGAACAAATTAAATTTTTAAAATATATTTAGGCGATATATTAGTTGATCAAATAAGAAAAAATATTTCATTATGATCCATAAGAAGGAGTAATTACTATTATAGAATTCAAATTTTTCTTAAATATGATTATAATTTAAAATTTACTACAGTTATTTTGTTATTTTATGTCAAATATTTTATGAGAAAAAAGAAGCGCATTAATTCCTTAATCTATTTCTTAAAATTTAATTTGTTGCGATTTTATTAAATATTTATTGTGATAATAATGGAAAATTTCTATTATTTCACTTGATCAAAGAATTATAAATATTCTATTATTATTCATAAGGAGCAAATACTATTATAAAATTCAAATTTTTTTATTAAATAGGATTATAATTTAAAATTTTCTGTAGTTATCTTATGATTCTATGTCAAATATTTGATTAGAAAAAAGTCACATTAATTCCTAAATCTATTTTTATAAATTTAATTTGCTCTGAATTTATTAAATATTTATTGTGATAATAATGAAATATTTTTAATTATTTTAATTGATCAAATAATTAAAAATATTCCATTATTATCCATATGAAGGAGTAAGTACTATTATAAATAAGTACTATTATAAAATTTAATTTTTATTTTGAAATCGATTTTTAATTTATACTTTTATGCCGTTATCTTGTGATTCCATGTCAAATATTTGACAAGAAAAATGGAGTCACATTAATTCTTGAATAGAATTATGATCATTAGGATAAAATTAAATAAAATCAAGAACAAATTAAATTTTGAAATATATTTAGGAGACATATTATTTGATTAAATAAGAAAAAATATTTCATTATTATCCACAAGAGGGATTAATATATAATTTTATAAATATTTTAATATATAAACTTCAGGTTTATAATTAAATTGGCATGAAAATATTTTTGTACCATAAGGACATTCTTTGATGTCTTCACTCACAGCTTCAATATACTATTCATTTTTGTGAATAAGTTTGAAAATCAACAAATTTTTGTGAGAAATTTGAAAATAATGCATTATTTATTATAACTAGTGTACCAACCGTGCGAGGCACGGATTTGTCATTTGTAATAAGTACATTAATGATAAATTTATTTATTAATATATATACATATATATATATAGAAACTAAAAAATACAATATATTAAAGCTAAAAAATATGTTATATTGAGTATCAGATTATATTGCAAAAAAACTCTTTGTATACAATATTTTAGCTTCATCTGATACTTGTTCATCATCATCATAGACCAGAATTTTCAATCCCTCTCTTTTTGTTACTCACGATAGAGCTATATAAAGTTGTCCATGTGCGAATACGAATCCTCTAAGCAATAATGCCACATGAGAAAGTGATTATCCTTGACTTTTATTGATAGTAATGGTAAATGACAATGCAAGTGGGTATTGCTTTCTATGAAATCTGAAAGGTAGTCGTGCATTAGATGGTGTTAATGTCATTGTGGGGATGTACACCTTTTCTCCAACCTTTTTTCTTGATAGAATCTTTGCTTCAATGACCCGATCTCCTAGTCTCGTGACAATTCGTGCCATTTCACAATCCTGTTGTTTGATCCATATCCCTAAGTAGCATCACTGGCACATCCTCCTTCAAAGTGATCGAGTGATTCAGAATGCCTGAAGATTTGATACTAGTTAAGATTTGATGCATGGATAGACCATTTGTAATCAGTATATCAACGATAAATTTATTTTGTAATATATATATATGTGTGTGTATGTGTGTGTGTGTGTGTGTGTGTGTGTGTGTGTGTGTAGTAAAAAGAAAAATATAACATAGAAAATATTAAAGCTAAAAAATATATTATATTGTATATCAAATTAAATTGCGGAAAACATCTTTATATACAATATCCCAGTAGTATGTATTTTCAAATTATAAAATATTGAAGTCAATCACTATTATTTAAAATACACCCTCACAAAGACAAAACCATAGAGTCATTTCGTATATCGTCGAAATTTGATGATGTTCTTGCCCATTTTTTTCATCGAATCTCCATTTATTCCTAAAAATATTAATGTAGTTAATCAAAAATAACTTTTTATAATTTAATTGTCGTAAAAAACTATATTTATAACATCCAAATTTGTCAAAAATATTATTTTTTTAATAATGCTAAAAATAATTTACCCTAATTGTAATACAGACAAAAAAAATAGTCCAATTTTTTTAGCTATATTTTTCTCAAAAAAAAGAAATATGATTGTTTGTAGGCAAAGTTTTAATTTTATGAATTTCAAAAGCAGGTCCAATTGATGTAATCATACATACAAATTTGATACATGAAAAAATATGAGGATCAATTAGTTCCACTAATTAGCTACTTAGCTTCTTAATTTCGTTTCACTTGTTTCCTTTATTGATTCTGAACTGTCAATCAATTCCACTAATTAGCTACTTAGCTTCTTAATTTCCTTTCATATTGAATGTTCATTATTTAATATTCTATATACATATATATTGTCTTCCTTTAAATAAAATTTCTTATTTAACATTTTTTCTTTTTCTTCCTTAATTAATTTGATTAACTAATCATTTTCACATATGAAAGAGACAAAAAAAATAAACATTTATTGTGATAATAATGGAATTATTTTAATTATTTCACTTAATCAAATAATTAAAAATATTCCATTATTATCCATAAGGAGCAAATACTAGTATAAAATTTAAATTTTTTCTTAAATAAGATTTTAAATTATACTTTTATGCAATTATCTCTTGATTCACTGTCAAATATTTGATGAGGAAAAAAGAGTCACATTATTTCTTAAATAGGATCATAATCATTAGAATAAAATTAAATAAAATAAAGAACAAATTAAATTTTTAAAATATATTTAGGCGATATATTAGTTGATCAAATAAGAAAAAATATTTCATTATGATCCATAAGAAGGAGTAATTACTATTATAGAATTCAAATTTTTCTTAAATATGATTATAATTTAAAATTTTCTACAGTTATTTTGTGATTCTATGTCAAATATTTTATGAGAAAAAAGAAGCGCATTAATTCCTAAATCTATCTCTTAAAATTTAATTTGTTGCGATTTTATTAAATATTTATTGTGATAATAATGGAAAATTTCAATTATTTCACTTGATCAAAGAATTATAAATATTCTATTATTATCCATAAGGAGTAAATACTATTATAAAATTCAAATTTTTTTATTAAATAGGATTATAATTTAAAATTTTCTGTAGTTATCTTATGATTCTATGTCAAATATTTGATTAGAAAAAAGTCACATTAATTCCTAAATCTATATTTATAAATTTAATTTGCTCTGAATTTATTAAATATTTATTGTGATAATAATGAAATATTTTTAATTATTTCAATTGATCAAATAATTAAAAATATTCCATTATTATCCATATGAAGGAGTAAGTACTATTATAAATAAGTACTATTATAAAATTTAATTTTTATTTTGAAATTGAATTTTAATTTATACTTTTATGCCGTTATCTTGTGATTCTATGTCAAATATTAGACAAGAAAAAATGAGTTACATTAATTCTTGAATAGAATTAAGATCATTAGGATAAAATTAAATAAAATCAAGAACAAATTAAATTTTGAAATATATTTAGGAGACATATTATTTGATCAATTAAGAAAAAATATTTCATTATTATCCACAAGAGGGAGTAATATATAATTTTATAAATATTTTAATATATAAACTTCAGGTTTATAATTAAATTGGCGTGAAAATATTTTTGTACCATAAGGACATTCTTTGATGTCTTCACTCACAGTTTCAATATACTATTCATTTTTGTGAATAAGTTTGAAAATCAACAAATTTTTGTGAGAAATTTGAAAATAATGCATTATTTATTATAACTAGTGTACCACCCGTGCGAGGCACGGATTTGTCATTTGTAATAAGTACATTAATGATAAATTTATTTATTAATATATATATATATATATATATATATATATATATATATATATATATATATATATATATATATATATATATATAATAAAAAATAGAATATATTAAAGCTAAAAAACATGTTATATTGTGTATCAGATTATATTGCAAAAAAACTCTTTGTATACAATATTTTAGCTTCATCTGATACTTGTTCATCATCATCATAGACCAGAATTTTCAATCCCTCTCTTTTTGTTACTCACGATAGAGCTATATAAAGTTGTCCATGTGCGAATACGAATCCTCTAAGCAATAATGCCACATGAGAAAGTGATTATCCTTGACTTTTATTGATAGTAATGGTAAATGACAATGCAAGTGGGTATTGCTTTCTATGAAATCTGAAAGGTAGTCGTGCATTAGATGGTGTTAATGTCATTGAGGGGATGTACACCTTTTCTCCAACCTTTTTTCTTGATAGAATCTTTGCTTCAATGACCCGATCTCCTAGTCTCGTGACAATTCGTGCCATTTCACAATCCTGTTGTTTGATCCATATCCCTAAGTAGCATCACTGGCACATCCTCCTTCAAAGTGATCGAGTGATTCAGAATGCCTGAAGATTTGATACTAGTTAAGATTTGATGCATGGATAGACCATTTGTAATCAGTATATCAGCGATAAATTTATTTTGTAATATATATATATATATATATATATATATATATATATATATATATATATATATATATATATATATATATATATATATATATATATATGTGTGTGTGTGTGTGTGTGTGTGTGTGTGTGTGTGTGTGTGTGTGTGTGTGTGTGTGTGGTAAAAAGAAAAATATAACATAGAAAATATTAAAGCTAAAAAATATATTATATTGTATATCAAATTAAATTTCGGAAAACATCTTTATATACAATATCCCAGTAGTATGTATTTTCAAATTATAAAATATTGAAGTCAATCACTATTATTTAAAATACACCCTCACAAAGACAAAACCATAGAGTCATTTCGTATATCGTTGAAATTTGATGATGTTCTTGCTCATTTTTTTCGTCGAATCTCCATTTATTCCTAAAAATATTAATGTAGTTAATCAAAAATAACTTTTTATAATTTAATTGTCGTAAAAAACTATATTTATAACATCCAAATTCATCAAAAATATTATTTTTTTAATAATGCTAAAAATAATTTACCCTAATTGTAATACAGACAAAAAAAATAGTCCAATTTTTTTAGCTATATTTTTCTCAAAAAAAAGAAATACGATTGTTTGTGGGCAAAGTTTTAATTTTATGAATTTCAAAAGCAGGTCCAATTGAAGTAATCATACATAAAAATTTGATACATGAAAAATTATGAGGATCAATTAGTTCCACTAATTAGCTACTTAGCTTCTTAATTTCGTTTCACTTGTTTCCTTTATTGATTCTGAACTGTCAATCAATTCCACTAATTAGCTACTTAGCTTCTTAATTTCCTTTCTTATTGAATGTTCATTATTTAATATTCTATATACATATATATTGTCTTCCTTTAAATAAAATTTCTTATTTAACATTTTTTCTTTTTCTTCCTTAATTAATTTGATTAACTAATCATTTTCACATATGAAAGAGACAAAAAAAAAACATTTATTGTGATAATAATGAAATTATTTTAATTATTTCACTTAATCAAATAATTAAAAATATTCCATTATTATCCATAAGGAGCAAATACTAGTATAAAATTTAAATTTTTTCTTAAAAAAGATTTTAAATTATACTTTTATGCAATTATCTCCTGATTCACTGTCAAATATTTGATGAGGAAAAAAAGTCACACTATTTCTTAAATAGGATCATAATCATTAGAATAAAATTAAATAAAATAAAGAACAAATTAAATTTTTAAAATATATTTAGGCGATATATCAGTTGATCAAATAAGAAAAAATATTTCATTATGATCCATAAGAAGGAGTAATTACTATTATAGAATTCAAATTTTTCTTAAATATGATTATAATTTAAAATTTTGTACAGTTATTTTGTGATTCTATGTCAAATATTTTATGAGAAAAAAGAAGCGCATTAATTCCTAAATCTATCTCTTAAAATTTAATTTGTTGCGATTTTATTAAATATTTATTGTGATAATAATGGAAAATTTCTATTATTTCACTTGATCAAAGAATTATAAATATTCTATTATTATCCATAAGGAGTAAATACTATTGTAAAATTCAAATTTTTTTATTAAATAGGATTATAATTTAAAATTTTCTGTAGTTATCTTATGATTCTATGTCAAATATTTGATTAGAAAAAAGTCACATTAATTCCTAAATCTATTTTTATAAATTTAATTTGCTCTGAATTTATTAAATATTTATTGTGATAATAATGAAATATTTTTAATTATTTCAATTGATCAAATAATTAAAAATATTCCATTATTATCCATATGAAGGAGTAAGTGCTATTATAAATAAGTACTATTATAAAATTTAATTTTTATTTTGAAATCGAATTTTAATTTATACTTTTATGCCGTTATCTTGTGATTCCATGTCAAATATTTGACAAGAAAAAATGAGTTACATTAATTCTTGAATAGAATTATGATCATTAGGATAAAATTAAATAAAATCAAGAAAAAATTAAATTTTGAAATATATTTAGGAGACATATTATTTGATCAAATAAGAAAAAATATTTCATTATTATCCACAAGAGGGAGTAATATATAATTTTATAAACATTGTAATATATAAACTTCAGGTTTATAATTAAATTGGCATGAAAATATTTTTGTACCATAAGGACATTCTTTGATGTCTTCACTCAGAGTTTCAATATACTATTCATTTTTGTGAATAAGTTTGAAAATCAACAAATTTTTGTGAGAAATTTGAAAATAATGCATTATTTATTATAACTAGTGTACCACCCGTGCGAGGCACGGATTTGTCATTTGTAATAAGTACATTAATGATAAATTTATTTATTAATATATATATATATATATATATAGAAACTAAAAAATAGAATATATTAAAGCTAAAAAATATGTTATATTGTGTATCAGATTATATTGCAAAAAAACTCTTTGTATACAATATTTTAGCTTCATCTGATACTTGTTCATCATCATCATAGACCAGAATTTTCAATCCCTCTCTTTTTGTTACTCACGATATAGCTATATAAAGTTGTCCATGTGCGAATACGAATCCTCTAAGCAATAATGCCACATGAGAAAGTGATTATCCTTGACTTTTATTGATAGTAATGGTAAATGACAATGCAAGTGGGTATTGCTTTCTATGAAATCTGAAAGGTAGTCGTGCATTAGATGGTGTTAATGTCATTGTGGGGATGTACACCTTTTCTCCAACCTTTTTTCTTGATAGAATCTTTGCTTCAATGACCCGATCTCCTAGTCTCGTGACAATTCGTGCCATTTCACAATCCTGTTGTTTGATCCATATCCCTAAGTAGCATCACTGGCACATCCTCCTTCAAAGTGATCGAGTGATTCAGAATGCCTGAAGATTTGATACTAGTTAAGATTTGATGCATGGATAGACCATTTGTAATCAGTATATCAGCGATAAATTTATTTTGTAATATATATATATATATATATGTGTGTGTGTGTGTGTGTGTGTGTGTGTGCGTGTGTGTGTGTGTGTAGTAAAAAGAAAAATATAACATAGAAAATATTAAAGCTAAAAAATATATTATATTGTATATCAAATTAAATTGCGGAAAACATCTTTATATACAATATCCCAGTAGTATGTATTTTCAAATTATAAAACATTGAAGTCAATCACTATTATTTAAAATACACCCTCACAAAGACAAAACCATAGAGTCATTTCGTATATCGTTGAAATTTGATGATGTTCTTGCTCATTTTTTTCGTCGAATCTCCATTTATTCCTAAAAATATTAATTAGTTAATCAAAAATAACTTTTTATAATTTAATTGTCGTAAAAAACTATATTTATAACATCCAAATTCATCAAAAATATTATTTTTTTTAAAATGCTAAAAATAATTTACCCTAATTGTAATACATACAAAAAAAAATAGTCCAATTTTTTTAGCTATATTTTTCTCAAAAAAAAGAAATATGATTGTTTGTAGGCAAAGTTTTAATTTTATGAATTTCAAAAGCAGGTCCAATTGAAGTAATCATACATACAAATTTGATACATGAAAAATTATGAGGATCAATTAGTTCCACTAATTAGCTACTTAGCTTCTTAATTTCGTTTCACTTGTTTCCTTTATTGATTCTGAACTGTCAATCAATTCCACTAATTAGCTACTTAGCTTCTTAATTTCCTTTCTTATTGAAGGTTCATTATTTAATATTCTATATACATATATATTGTCTTCCTTTAAATAAAATTTCTTATTTAACATTTTTTCTTTTTCTTCCTTAATTAATTTGATTAACTAATCATTTTCACATATGAAAGAGACAAAAAAAAATAAACATTTATTGTGATAATAATGAAATTATTTTAATTATTTCACTTAATCAAATAATTAAAAATATTCCATTATTATCCATAAGGAGCAAATACTAGTATAAAATTTAAATTTTTTCTTAAATAAGATTTTAAATTATACTTTTATGCAATTATCTCTTGATTCACTGTCAAATATTTGATGAGGAAAAAAGAGTCACATTATTTCTTAAATAGCATCATAATCATTGGAATAAAATTAAATAAAATAAAGAACAAATTAAATTTTTAAAATATATTTAGGCGATATATTAGTTGATCAAATAAGAAAAAATATTTCATTATGATCCATAAGAAGGAGTAATTACTATTATAGAATTCAAATTTTTCTTAAATATGATTATAATTTAAAATTTTCTACAGTTATTTTGTGATTCTATGTGAAATATTTTATGAGAAAAAAGAAGCGCATTAATTCCTAAATCTATCTCTTAAATTTTAATTTGTTGCGATTTTATTAAATATTTATTGTGATAATAATGGAAAATTTCAATTATTTCACTTGATCAAAGAATTATAAATAATCTATTATTATCCATAAGGAGTAAATACTATTATAAAATTCAAATTTTTTTATTAAATAGGATTATAATTTAAAATTTTCTGTAGTTATCTTATGATTCTATGTCAAATATTTGATTAGAAAAAAGTCACATTAATTCCTAAATCTATTTTTATAAATTTAATTTGCTCTGAATTTATTAAATATTTATTGTGATAATAATGAAATATTTTTAATTATTTCAATTGATCAAATAATTAAAAATATTCCATTATTATCCATATGAAGGAGTAAGTACTATTATAAATAAGTACTATTATAAAATTTAATTTTTATTTTGAAATCGAATTTTAATTTATACTTTTATGCAGTTATCTTGTGATTCCATGTCAAATATTTGACAAGAAAAAATGAGTTACATTAATTCTTGAATAGAATTATGATCATTAGGATAAAATTAAATAAAATCAAGAACAAATTAAATTTTGAAATATATTTAGGAGACATATTATTTGATCAAATAAGAAAAAAATATTTCATTATTATCCACAAGAAGGAGTAATATATAATTTTATAAATATTTCAATATATAAACTTCAGGTTTATAATTAAATTGACATGAAAATATTTTTGTACCATAATGACATTCTTTGATGTCTTCACTCACAGTTTCAATATACTATTCATTTTTGCGAATAAGTTTGAAAATCAACAAATTTTTGTGAGAACTTTGAAAATAATGCATTATTTATTATAATTTGTGTCCCCCTTGAGACATTAATACTTGCTCTTCCGAACCGTTCAACATTTTCCCTCGGGGTACATAAATACTAGCTCTTCTTAAGCATTCAACTATTTTGGTCCCCTTGGTACGTTATATTGGCTATTCAGGATCATCAATAATTTTTATTTATTGCCTAAGTAGAATAATACTGGCTCTTATAGAGCCTTTAACAATGTGTTACTTGATATGATGGTGACATTCATTCCAATTATTTTCAAATCATAATAATATTTGGCTATTTTCTTTCAAAATGAAATTGCTTCAATAACCTTGAAGTCAATAAATATCGGAAAAAATTCATTTCCTTTTATTAAAATATCAATTCGATTTTCCACTTTTGGTGTCTATTATCCATCAATTTGATTTCAACTTCTGGTGGTTATGTTTTTCAAAAAAAAAAAAAAAAAACTTATGGTGGTTATAATTCTTACATTTTACTTTTCAATTTAAGGTGGAAATTATTCATCAATTTCATTTTTCCACTTCGGGTGATGAAAGTTGTTCATCAATTTCATTTTTTACTTTGAGTGAAAATTGTTCATCAATTTTATTTTTCACTTCGAGTGAAAATTGTGCATTATTTGTAATTTTCCACTTTGGGTGGAAATCGTTAGCACGTTCATAATAATTTCAAATAGTAATATATTTCATTTGAAACTTTTTTTTCGTAAAAGATCTGTAGAATCTTTTATAGTTGATTGTAACAATTTTTATACATCTCAATTTTCACTCAATTATAATTCTGTTGGTCACTGTTAGGGGGTGATGTAGGAGTCAGAGGGGGGGGGGGGGGGTGTGATTGACTCCGTTTCGTTTTGATGTGAAATAGTAGACTTGATCAATTTATTTTGTCTTTCAAATATATAATCAAGTCTATTGATGAATTTATGTTTGATTTGTGAAGATTTACTTTTAACCAAGATATAAGTAATGTAGAATGCACAAAGTATATAATTTGCGGTATTTAAATCAAACACAGATTTTTATACTAGTTCGGCCCTGCCTACATCTAGTCCCTGGATTTTCCTCCTTCGATCTTAAATCCACTTTATCAATTCTCCTTCTAAGGCATAGAAGCCTTTACAGTTCTAGAATCCTTCGCACGCACAGAGTACCCTTCTCTAGCTACTTTTGACTCCTTAATCTAAGAGTACCCTTCTCTTATATTCTTCTACGTCACCAACTTCACCGAGTTATGAATAAGATTGAAGACCCTAACAGTCCCGCTTAGTCTGTTATAAGTCAGAAGCCTAGCCAAGTTCTCCTTGCCTAGGCTCTAATCACCTTCTTCTTTAGTGGATTGATTTGAGATTTAGTGCTCTTGTACTTAGCTATCAAGATGCAATTTTTACAATAGATATGAAAGGAATTGTTCTAACCGAGTCTTTGATTATAAAATAAATAAATTGTTTGCTTTTTGGAGTTTGCACTACTTTGATTACTTGATTATGCACTTGTTAAAATTTCTCGACACTTTTTATGATTGTGGAGAGAGACTTATTTATACTCTCTTCATTAAAGTTTACCGTTGATGCATGCCTTAGTGAGAGAGTCTTTTTTTTACCGTTATAAGGGAAGTACATTCCTCAGAACGACTATATTCTGAGGACCCTTTTGCAGTTGTCTCTTAAATGACTTCTTCCTTTGTGACCATTAGATTAGTTGATAGACTAAGATCAATCTTCTCGTTAGATGTGTCCAAAATTGGCTAGCTCTATCCGTACCTTGACTTTTACCAGTTACATGTTTTAGTACTTGCAGCTTTCTTTGTGTCAGGTTTAGGTAAAGTAGCTTTTTACTTTTGCTCATCAACTCACTTCTGTAGTAGTGTCTTTTATATTTTAGTGAAGGTTTGGATAACCATCTTTATAGTATTGCAGAGATAAATACTACTATATTTGGAAAAGGTGGAATCACGAGAGTTGCCTAGTGATTATTGATTTCCCTAAGATATTAGTTGATTGAGAGCATTGATGTTGCCATTCCTTTGTCTCTTGAAGTAATGACCCTCTGAGTTAGTTTATCCTTTGGTTGAGGTGGAATACTTCTCATGTAGTAGCTTTAAGCTTTTGGCATGCATGATTCTAAGGAATCTTCGTTGTTTCTCAGAACCAGTTTCTTAGTGCTCTACATTTGGCATTCCCTTCTTCTAACTTATTTGTCTTTGGTCTGATGATCTTCCTTGGAGTGATACTTTAGAGGTTAAGATGTGATGTCCTTAACTTCGAGATCGCTTATATCCTTCAAACTCTTCACTTGATTATATCCTTTCTTTACACTGTTGAGTTCTGCTTGCACTTATAGTGGATTTTTCTTTTGGAATCTTTACTTCTGAATTAGTTTGTTTTGCTAGTGAGCTGATACATCTTCTAATATGTTTGCCCTTAACTTTCTTCTGAGCAATTCCTTTACAGAGTTTGTTTGTCTTATGAACTCCTAAATCTGGGAGTAATTTCTCTTTCTTGTGATGTGCGGTTTGCACGAAGATTTATATTCTTAGGAGATACAATATCAACTTTGACTTATAATAATATCCTCCATGATTCCTCTGAGCTTGATCTTATTTATCTTTTATGATCACAACTTTTTAATGTCTTTGACTTTTATCTTTGAATTACGGTCTGAGCACAACTTTCAATATATCTTGGATCTTCTAGACTCCGAGGTGTTCTTCTTCTAAGCTAGATTTGACATTTTTATTATCTTCAAAACTCTTATTTTGGATCTTATGGATTCTGAGGAGAAATGCTTCTGAGCTAGATCTAACAATCTCCCCCATTTTGATGATAACAAAAACCTGCAAAGATAAAAGTTAAACTTGACATTCAAGATGTCAGTTTTTGTTTACTCCCCCATAATTCATTCTGATATTAAAAAGTACAATTAGAGATTGTACTAAGAAGCTATAAGATCTTTTTACTCATTTCAGAGTCAACAATAAGTTAACCCATAATCAAGATACAAGTACATTAAAGATCTATAACTATTACAAAAGTTAGCTAATCTAAGACTAGCTACGGCTTCTTCTAACACTTTTTATCTTTGTCTTCTTGAGGGGCTAGGAATGCCTCTAAGGCTTTTCTTTTTGCTGCTATGCTTATACTTTTCTCCCCCTTTTTGATATCATCAATAGGTCTATCAATAAGCAAAGGGGTTGGAGAGAAACTGACCTTGCTCTTCTCCTAGTTGCGCTTATAGTTGTCAAAGGATGGTAGTCCGTGCTTCTTTATAATGCAATGTTTTCTTACAATGTCAGGTGATCCTCTAATGAATTCTATGTAGTTATTATATGCCTCAGACTCGGGTTATCTTGAAGGAATAGGTGTTTGAAGGTGCTTCTTGCTCTCTCCCTTGATTTCATCTTTCAGACATTTGTATATTGTGTAAATCCCTTGCTATCTAAGCATGATATTGTCTATAAGATGATTGTGAAAGTCTTTGAGGGGAGCAATGATTCTGGGCTCTGACTTCATTGATAATGCCTTAATTTTCTCCTTAATTCCCTTGAGACTGGCCTATAAGCGCTCTTTTGACTCTATTATGGCTTTCTTTTTGCCATATGTGAATTTGATCAGTTCTTCTCTAGCTTTTTTGCAAGTATCTTTATTCTTTTGCTTCATATTGGGTTTTTCCTTGAGATACCTTGTACCAAGATCCTTCTTAAGTATATGAAGAGATTTTCTAACCTCTTTTGGAATCATAGAGAGCTTGAAATCTCTTCCAGGTCTTTGAGCATTATTCTTCTCCATCCATCTTTCAAGATTATCTTTTTGAAACTAGAGTTGATGGTTTCAATGATGTTTTGTGCAACACCCTTGATCTCTTCTCTCATCAGGGCTTTCTTATACTCAAGATTTCCTCCAAATGTTTATACAATATTAGCCTATTGATTTTTAAGTCTTCTTATATCTCTTCTAAATTCTGTTTGGTGTGACTAAAGAAGCTTTGTTGAGTGCTCAACTCTCTCTATAGAGACATCGTATGTGCCAAGTATCTTTACCATGGATTCCAGATTTTCCACCAAGGTAGGTAGCATGTTGTTAGCAGCTCAACTACCATTTGCCTTACTAATAGAGTCTCTTTTATATTCTTACTAATTTTAACTACTTAATTTCTCAATTTGGTGCACATTAAGATTAAATCAAGGTTAATTTTTCTTGGCTTAGACTTTAGCAAATTCTCTCGTAGCTTCAGAATCAGGCTGATGATTTCCCTATGCTGCCTCACAATAATAAACAAGGTGGATATGTTTTCCCTTTCCTTGTCACTTTTGATTTTTTTCTCCTTCTATTGAGGCTTTTGAGCTTTCTCCTTTTTGTTGTCAAACTCTAAGTCTGATGAACTAGGTGAGCTTGGATCCTCTTCTGACATGCCAGTCACATCACCCTTAGGCAATTTTTCCAACCCATCTTCATTGGGATTCATATGCTCTGCACTTTGCTTAACCTCTACATCCTTAACAATATTTTTAATGCAATGTAGAGTTGGTTGGCAATCATTATTCATCCCCTTAAATAGAGTTAGAGCTCTATCTAAGTTGCCTTGGCATTTAATAACTAAAGCTTCATCAATAACTGGTGCTATTGAGTCATAAGCATCATCGCCAAATATTGTCTTTGCTGCTCTAGCTTCATTGACCTTCTCGAAATATGTAGCCATGGCTCCCTTGCAAGCTTTATTGGCTTCCTGTTGAAGTTTTTGAACTTCATTAGCTGCTTCCTTAGGTGATGGCTTTTCATCCATAACATTTAGTTTGTCCATGACCAATCTAGAAATGCTAACAGCTTGTACGAGATGATCAAGTAAAGGTGATGGAGGAGCTTTGGATGGTGAGTGAGTTTTTGTTTTTTTAAAGCGGTGGGGTTTTTTTAGAGAATGGCTTGGTTGGTGAGGAGGTTGGTGTTTTAACCCATGAGATTGGATCTACAATAATGGGTGTAGGTTTTAAGCCCTTGATTCTGAGGCTGAATAGCTTAGGCATATGTAAGCATATAGTAGCCGACTTTTTGTAAGAATAGTCACCTTCTTCAAGGTTTTGATTTACTATTCTTGCTCGAAGCTCCTCTCTGCTATTGTGTTCTCTGAGGTCCTCTTCCATTCTAAGCCTCTGACACTCTACCATATCCTTAGAGTCAACAGTTTGAATTGTTTCTTGAGGGATATTCTCCTCGTTTTTTAACTCATCTTCATCCTCATGTTTAGTTTTCTAAGCTTATTCCTTTATCTTTTCTGTAAGCTCTTGTTGGGTAGGAGATTTCTTCTTAAAATCTTCTTCAATCTGAGCTTCTCTTTTAGCAGCATTAATTATGAATGTTGTCTCCTTTCTTTCCCATTGCGTAATTATGTAAATCCCCTTCCTTTTTTGCTTTAGCATACTGATTTGTATGACCAAGTTATACTGATATTCTTCACCATCTTTATCCTTTGGCTCCTCATCCCTTCTGACGAAGCATACTTCTTTCTTCTTTTCTTTTTGACCTTTTCTGCTCCTTTTGAGCTTTCTTAAGAGACTCTGGAATGTTCCATTCTATAGCTTCTTTAGTGTAGCCCCTTCTTAGAGGAATAAGGCTGAAATTGTTACCTCCTTCTTCTGACTCACTGCTGGAGGATCTTACCAGTTTCTTCTTAGTTGCTTCTTTAAAGATTTTTCTCTCTAGTCTCTTTAACTTCCCTTTTATGAAGTTAATGGGTTCTTCTTTGATGGCTGCTATCTTTGAAGATTGCTGTTGAGCTAGATTAAGCATTGTGATAGGTATGACTTCTTGAGTTAGCACACTTCTGCTTCGTGATCTTTCTTGGAGTTTTGGTAGGGATTTTTTTATAGTGCCTGTGAGGACTCTTCCTTCTGATACAATGATGCTCTTACATTAGATCTATTTTCAGTTAATCTTAGAGATTTTGGAACCATTCTTCTTCATCGTTAAACTAAAGTCCACTTCATCTCTTCTGAGGATCTTTGTCCCCAATCCTCCTATACTGAACTTATTCATCTTCATGTGTTGAAGAATAAGAACATGAAGGTTTATCTTCTTCATCTATACTAGAAATCACATAGCGAAATGTTCTATTGTTGTCATCATGTGTAGATCTTTTGGCTTCTTGAGAATTACCTTGGCCATCATATATTGGACATATTTATGGCCTACTCTCAGCATTGAAGCATTCTTCTTTCCATTCCAGCTAATGCAAAATCCAAACTATCTATCACAGTCTGGATGAGTCCACTCATCATTTCTCTTTTCCCTTAGAATTATGCTAGAATTTGGAAGGCCAAGAATTTCAGCAATCATCTCAGGAGTCATATTTATGGGCTTCCCTTTGACTTCTAACATGATAATATCTATGTTTGGAGATGATTCCAACATATTTTTGTAGAACTCCTCTGTTAAGTTAGGGTATACTGGCTCATACATTTGTACCCATTTGTGCATCTTTTAGGTTAGTATAATGTCAGAGATAGGAGGAGTCATAAACATAAATTTGTCAGAGTATGAGGGTTAAGGATTGAATTTGGTTGGATTATTACTAAATTGAATATGTATTGTTGGATAAAAATGATCTGGAAGAAAATTACTAAGTCCAAGAAGAATGCATCTAGATAGAAGTTTTGAAGAAAATGAAATCCTAAGTCCAAGAAGAATGCATGCGGACAAGACTTTAAAGAAAACAAAATACCAAGTCCAAGAAAACAACATCCGAAAAAGATCACTAGAAGAGCATCCGAAAAACTGAATAATGTAGACATCCAGAAGACACAGTTCACTAAGGAAAGGATAATATTCAAAGTATTAGTTTTCCCTCTAATTAGTCTGAAGTCAAACTTACTTTTTTTCCTTGGAGAGTGAAAAAGTGACAGCTTACATGAATTTAGTGGAGGACAAAAAGGCTGACAGAAAAAACAAAAAAGGTAACAACCTTTTTAACCTAGACCAATATCAAGGCACGTGGAATCCAAATGAAGACAAACTTTGCATAGAATTTTATAGAGCACAAAAAGGCAAAGAAACGACGTCTTATAAATTTGTTGCTCCAATCCCAAGAAATTCAAATGGGACATTTATAGGGTCTAATGGAAAGATCAATGGCTCCGATTGCACCAACTCTTATTTGATAAAAGTTGAAGATTCAGGACTACCCACTGGCTACATTTGTGATCCAAGCCTATAAAAGGGAAGTTTCACAAGTTGAGAAGATGCTTTTTGATTTGAGAAAGCTAATAACTTCAGAAATTTTCCATTCAATCAGTGATAAAAAAATCCCTCCAAGAACCAAATTCCTCAAAATCTGTTTGTAAGAATTCTCAAGTAAAATTATAAACTTGAAGAATTCAAAACCCAATCTTCATTAAGATTAAAGCTGTAATATCTCATACTTGGATAAGTATTAAGATAGGGGACTTAGCTTGAACTAGGAAAGGTTTGAGTGGTATATCCCTAAGAGAAAAGGAGTCATCCAAGCTAGGAATAAGTTTTGCGGTATATCCTACTTCCAGAGAGACTGAATTTACGTTGACAAGCTAGGTGTTAGCTGTGGTGGTATATCTTGCATCTGGAGGAGAAGAAATCTTCAAAGACAACTATAAAGACTTGATTTTTGCCCATGAAAGAAATCTCACTAGTGGATTTAAACTCGGAGGAGGAAACTCCACGGATTGGACGTAGGCGGGGCCAAACCAGTATAAAAATCACTGTGTTTGTTCCTTTTACCTTAAGCTTTTAATTTAAGAGCATATTATTTAATATCAACATCATCCAAATCCCATAACACCAGATCATATATAACACACTACACAAAGTCTTTCTTGAAAAGTCTATTATTCTACAAAAAGTGTCATTCACCCCCCTCTGACCCTAGTAAACACTCCTAAAGGACCAACAAGTGGTATCAGAGCAAGTGCTCACAACTAGAGACTTAACAATCTTGAGCTAAAGATCCAACTTGATTTTATAAATTAAGATAAGATATCAGAATAAGTCACAGCTTCTCTCGGAGGGTATGTCTATTACCCATCCCCCACTGTTCACCGGTGAACACTACACATTCAAGAAAAACTGGATGAAGAATTTTATTCAACTACAAAGCATGCAAGCATGGATGACCATTAAGGATGACCCATATGTTCCTACTTATGAGACTAAGGGTATCACTACCAGAAAACCCTTAAAATAATGATTATAAAAAGTTATGTGAAAATGCAAATGCTATTAATATGCTTCATTATACTTTGAGTGCAGCTGAATTTAACAGGATCTCAGGCTATAAAACTGCTCAAGAAATTTGGCAAAAGCTTGAGTTGAATTATGAAAGAACCAATAAGGTTTGAGAAGCCAAGATTGATCTCCTCTTGGAAAAGCTAGAAAATTTTAAGATGGAGCCAAAGGAGTCAATCAACAATATGAATACTAAATACACTAATCTTGTAAATGAAATGAAAAGACTGGGAAAGGAGATTACTAAAGAGGAGATGGTGAAAAACATTCTCTGGAGTCTTACTAAAGAATGGGATAATAAGAAGACAACCATTGAGGAAACTCATGACTTAAAATTATATGGTTATGATGAACTCACTGGAAACCTCCTAACTCAGGAGCTATCCCTAAAAAGATATAGCCAGCAAGAAAAGAGGCTTGAAGAGAAGAAGAAAGGAATTGCTCTCAAGGCAGACTCCTCCGGATCAGATTCCTCTTAAATAGAAAAGTAGTCAAGGGAATCTCCCTATAAAAAGAAAGAAATGGCTATGATGGCCAGACAATTCAAAAAATTCCTAAAGAATGAAGAAAAAGGGTCAAAGAGAAGCTCTAGAAGGTTTGACTCCAGTAGAAGAAGGGAAAGTAACTCCAAAAGGAACAAATACAGAAAAGGTATGGAGAATAAGAAAGATCAAGAGAAGGAAATGGCCTACTTTGAATGTGGTGAGAAAGGACATATTGAAGCACAATGTCCTAAGCTCAAGAAAGAGAAGAAGTATAAGAAAAAGGCAACGGTGACCACATAGAGCAATAATAAGGAAAGAAGTAGCTCTTCAATATCAAAAGAAGAAGATACTGCCAATTATGCATTCTTAGCACTGACTGACCCAGAAGCAAAACATTTTGGAAGAGGAAAAACTCAGTGAATCACTGAGCAAGATGAAGAATCATAGTCTAAGTTAGCAGTATAGAGGTAAACTCTCACTATAATTTCATTTCTAACAATGATCTTGCTACAGCTTTAAGTATTGTGATCAACAATCTAAACAAGAACACCAAAGCCAATAAACTTCTTCAAAGATAAGTAATGGAGCTAACAGAAGATACTGAGGCAATGGGATAAGATATCAATCTCATAAGGGCTACAAAGCACTATGAGAATATTGAAGAAAACTCCATAAGGTCCCAAGTTCAAATAATCAGTGCCAATTTGTTTGGACTTGAGAGGGAAATAACCTTAATGAAGGAAGTTGCTGGAAGGAATCCAAAGAAAGCTACCAGAAGGAAACCAGAACACCCTAAAATCCAAGAAGAAACAAAGTCAGTAGGCAACCTTAGGCGCAAAGATACATAGTTGTTCATAAAGGAAAAGTCATGGTAATCTATGATGACCAACCAATCAAGTAAAGAATAATAGAGTAGAAATATATCCTCCAACTAACTACCGGATACAAATTGGATAAGCATACTTGCAACTTTCCACGGTTGGGTATTCCTGATATTATGGGAAGAAAGATGTCTAGAAGATTGAGAAGAAGCTTGAACAGAATAAATCCATTTCTGGGTGCAGGATTTGTGGAAGAAATAACCATATAACTAAAATGTGTAGATTTAAAAATGGTTATTATGATGTCAATCCATGGCCAGAAATGGTTATTAACAAGAGAGGACCCAAATTTGATTAGGTACCCAAACTCACTTGATTTGTTTTGTAAGTATGCCTGAAGTCTACTAAAGATCAACAAACTTGGTAAATTGATAGTGGGAGCCTTCATCACATTACCTAAAAGAAGGGAGGAAAAGTAACCTTTGGAGATAATAAAAAAGGACAGATCATTGGGAAAGGGACCATTGGATCTGAATTAAAAATAGAAGATGATTCTCTAGTTGATAGACTGAAATTCAACCTACTTAGTGTTGCTCAACTATGCAACTAAGGAAGAAAGGTGATTTTTGACTCCGTAGCATGCTCAATCATCGATAGTAAGTCCAATCAACTTATTCCTTATGCACTTAGAGTAAATAATGTTTATTTTGTTAACATTAAAAAAGAGAAAAAGAATATATGCTTTATGTCTAAAGAAGAAGAATCATGGCTATGGCCTTGGAGGTTGGGGCATGTGAGCATGAACCTTTTGTCCAAACTAGCCACAAAAGGACTAGTTGAGGGTTTCCCTAAGGTTGCTTTTAATAAGGATTAAATATGCACTGCATGTCAATTAGGAAAACAAACCAGAAAAAGTTTCCCTTACATCCCTTATATACTAATCGGAAGAGTCCTTGAACTACTATATATTGACCTTTCTGGACCAATCAAACCCGTGAGCTTAGGTAGAAGAGAATGCACCATAGTTATTATGGATGATTATTCTCGCTATACCTGGGTAGCTTTGCTAGCTAGCAAGGATGCTTCCTTTGAACATTTCTCTAGAATATTATTTAGAATAGAAGTAGAACAAGGCATAAGCATTGCACCCATCCGGAGTGATAATGGAGGAGAATTAAAAAATAAGCAATTTGCTTAATTCTATGAATCCAAAGGCATTGAGCATAATTTCTCTGCTCCTCATGCACCTCAACAAATTGGGGTTGTAGAAAGGAAGAACATAACCATAGTGGAAATGGCTCGTACAATGCTAAGTGAGAATAGCTTGCCTAAATACTTTTGATGAGAAGATTTAAATACTGCATGTTACATTCTAAATAGAGCTCTCATTAGAAAGAACATGAACAAGACCCATATGAAATCTGGAAGGGAAAGAAACCCAAAATTGGGTATTTTAGAGCATTTGGATGCAAATGTTTCGTCCCAAATGATAGAGAGCCATTAAGCTAATTTGATCCAAAATTTGATGAAGCAATCTTCCTTGGCTACTCAACACAGATTAAAGCCTACAGGGTATTTAACAAGAGAACTCAAACTATGGTAAAGTCAATACATGTAGATTTTGATGAGACTAACCATGCAAGAAAGAAAAATCAAGTTTTGGATGACGTAGAACTAATGGAAATTCAAGGAATTTCCCAAGTAAAGAAATACAAAGAGGCAGATGAAGAAATCAAATTCAACTTAGATCAATCTCCAGTCAATCCTCAAAATAATGGAATTTATTTCAATGATAAACCAGAAGCAAATGTAGGAGTTGAAGTGATGGAGAACAAGTTCCACAACAACATGAAGACCTTCAGAGGGAAATCCAGACTCACAGGAATCATCCATTGGAAGCCATTTTGGACAATGTGCAAAATCTAGTTAGAACTAGAGGCCAACTCAATAGAATAATGAGCCATGCTGCATTTGTCTCACTTATTGAGCCAAAGAAAATTAAAGATGCTAAAGGAGATGAAAGACGGATGATGGCCATGCAAGAACAGCTAGAGTAGTTCACAATGAATGATGGTTGGGATCTAGTACCACTTCAAGAAGGAAAGTCAATCATTGGCACAAAGTGGGTCTTCAAAATAAACTGGCTGAATCCTGAGTGGTGATAAGGAATAAAGAAAGGTTGGTTGATTAAGGATACAATCAACAAGAAGGCATAGATTTTGAAGAAACCTTTGCCCTAGTAGCAAGATTAGAGGTAATAAGGATTTTTTATGCTTTTACATTCTATATGGGATTTGCCTTGTTCTAAATGGATGTCAAGAGTTCCTTTCTAAATGGAGTTATTCAAGAAGAAGTCTATGTTAAGCAGCCACCAGCGTTTGAAGACTCAAAACATCCAGAGCATGTTTATAAGCTGAAGAAAGCTCTCTATGGATTGAATCAAGCACCTAGAGCTTGGTATGAGAGGATCACTTTATTTTTATAACCAAGGGATACATCCGGGGAAAGGCAGATACAACACTCCTCATCTAGATTAAAAAGGGTGATGTCATCCTTGTCCAAATCCATGTGGATGATATCATATTTGGAGCAACTGATGAGAGGATGTGTGAAGAATTCAACACTCAAATGAAGAAGGAATTCGAGATGTCAAAGATGGGAGAACTCAACTTCTTTATTGGTCTTTAAATCAAGTAGATTCTAGATGGGATTTTCATAAATCAATCCAAATACACTAAGGAGATTCTAAAGAAGTTTGATATGGATAAAAGCAAACCAATGTCCACTCCCATGGGATCAGATACAGTTCTTTCAAAGGATTGTGATGGAGAAGAGGTAGACCAGAAGCTGTATAGAGAGATGATTTGATCACTTTTATATCTAATTGCAAGTAGACCAGATATACACTATTCTGTGTGCTATTGTGCAAGAAATCAAGCCAATCGTAAGGAATCACATCTAAAAGCTGTCAAGAGGGTACGCTAAAATCTGTTGTGAAAAACTAAAGTTGGTCTATGGTATCCTAGAAGTGGTAACTTCACATTGCAAGGGTACACTTATGCTGATTATGGCAGAGATACGCTTGAAAGAAAGAGCAAATCCAAAAGCTGTCATTTTCTTGGAAATTGCTTAGTGTCATGGCACAATAAGAAGCAAAAATCAGTGGCACTATCAACTATAGAAGATGAATATATGGCTGCCAGAAGCTGTGTTGCTCAACTCCTATGGATCAAACAACAGTTGGAAGATTATAGAAATCAAGCAGGGTGTGTTAATGTGATGTGTGATAATAAGAGTGCAGTTGATGTGTCCAAAAATCCAGTGCTACATTGTAGGATGAAGCATATCAACATCATGCATCATTTCATTAGGGATCATGTGATAAAAAAGGATGTGGTCCTTTTCTACATTCTTATAAATGAGAAAAGAGCTGATATCTTTACTAAACCATTGAGTAAGACCAATTCAACAAGCTCCAGGAGGCAATTGGAATGTCCAATCCAATTTAAAAGTAGAAGAAACAAGGAAGAAAATTAAGTTGGATTATTTCATGGTTTAGAAAGAAGAAAATTGCTAGCTAAGCAGACAAAAATGACAAATTGCAATAAAAGTGCCAAAAGTAACTGTACACGTTTCGAATTTCAAACGTTTATAGGACAACCCACCTGCGGTAAACCACAATAGTTATAAATAGAATAAAACTGTTCCTATTCTCCAGTTTACATGCCATTAACTTCTCCTTTCAAAGTTAATAGCCAACTCATCAATCCAGTTAGAATTAATTGATTTCGGATTACCAAATTACCCTCACCTCCAAAACTCTATAAAAAGCCCTTAAATTCCGCTATCTTCTTCATGCAAGGAACTCATTACTATTACTCTGCCAAAATACCTTTAGAAACCCTAAATTATTTCAACTTTTCTTCAGACACTCTTAAATGGTATGAACTAAGAGTCAAGCTGCATTTATCCTCAAGAATCAACTACTTGAAGAGAATTTCAAAGATTAAGATTTCATAGAAATCAAATTCAAGAGCACAGATACTATCTCCCCTTATGAATATTTCGGAGAAGAGTACATATTAACAACGGAGCCATATGCGCAACTTCTCACTAAAGATCAAGATCTGGAAGTGTTCCTCCAGATGAATAAACAACTTGCCCCATGATAGTCAAAGAGTTCTATTAGAACATACGTGTCCACAACTACGCAGATGCTATCTGGACTAAGGTATAAGGGAAAGTAATCATAGTGACCCCTCAGTTATTTGTCACCCACTTCAACATGAAAAATAGTGGGGTAGCGATGAGAAATGATGAGGATGAGCAAACTGTGAAGTACAAGCCAAAGATTTGGCTACCGAAGAGATATTTTTGTGATAAATTCTCCACCTACTAGTAGGAGGTACCTAGAGTGCTTCAGTTTGTGATGGCTAGGCTAGTCCTAGTCTAAAGGGGGTCCATCAACACTGGGTGGAAAGCAGGGTACTCAACACTGTTGTACTGCTCATCAATTACATGAAGCAGCACAAATACTCTTATAGAGGATTAATCATAAAAATTCTCACCGCCAATGAAATTGATCTAATGGGAGTGGATTAGGTTGAGAGGAAGGCCATCCTTACAAAGAATTTCCAGAAGCTAACCTTCAATGAGGTTTGGGATGAGGCTAAGGCCCTGGAGAAAAAAATGGGCTAAACAAGAGAAAAGCAAGGCCAAAAGAACTAGAGGAATAAGTTGCAAGGTTCCAGCCAAGAAGAGGGCTAAAACTTCAAGTCCCAAAGATAAAAAAGGATTGATATGGAGTCGGTGGAGGAAGAAGAAGCTACAGAAGTAAATGAGGATTCTCTTACACTAACATAAATCCTCAAGCAAACACATGTGAAGCCTAGACAAAGGCTAGTGAAAGCTAATGAAAAGAAGGGGAAGGATCCGGAAGTGGTCCAAACCCCATAACATGCAGTATTTTCACTAATTATTTGGTTAAAACAATAATCGTTTCCAAAATGGACTTTTTCCCTAAAATTCGTTCGGAAAATGAATTTTTCAAAGGGAACTTACATTCAAAAATCAAAAATTTTTGAGCTAATAATCCCTCTCGCGAGATGATGATGACGTATATTTGATTTTATTCCTCATTATAAAAATTCTAAATAATTTATATTACCGATAAAAAATTCTCTACAAATTTTATTTTTGGAAAAATTCAGTTCGGCGTGTCCGATAAAGCGTCATGTGGGAGCTCAAATCGATGATTTGCTCCCAAAAATAATTTAGTCCTAAATACATTAAAATTCAAAAATAACCCTAATTATATAAAAAAAATCCTGCTAAACACCTTTTAAGGCTGGTTGACCACTTTTTCCCCCTTTTTAGGCTAGGCCATACTTACTTTTCAGACCTGGTAGAAGTTGAAGCTGCCAGCAGCTTCAGTGATACCACCGGCGGTATGAGTTTCTGCAGTAGGTAGCTTTTTACCGTACTTGCTCGATACCCGCTGGATAATTGATCAAAGTCGATTTCCACTAGGTTTTAGCCCTTATAAACAGCCATTTGTAGTAGAAATGGTGGTTGGACTCTCACCACTTGAAATCTTAGAGAGATTTAAAGAAAATTCTAGCTAGTTTTAGTGAGTTAAGGTAAAGAAAAGGTAAGAAAATGGGAGTCAATCCATCTTTTCTTGGTTTTTCTTAATTGAACTCTCTGATATTTAGGTAGATTTTAGGTTTAAAATCACTATAATAGGATTTAGAGACTAAAATCCCACACTTATAATGCAAATCATCACTTGAGGTCCCTAGAGATGTCATTTGGATCACAAAGAGGTGGATTCACGGCCCCAAGGTAAAAATTCCGAGTCTCATAGCTCTTTAGCATTATTCCCTCTGTTTGTTGTGTTACTTGGTATTTTGGTTTTGATTTTTAGGTTTCGGGCATTTTTGCCTGATCTTCTACTATTTCTGTAGATTCTGAAACCACCAGCAAGCGAAGCCCCTGGTTGCATCACACAGGCCGCCGGCGGCATGGGCTTTTGGGCAATAGCCCCGCATGCTGACCTTCGACCTACATTTATTGTTTCTCGTATTTTCATGTACGGTACCACGACGAGAATCCAGAACTCCCTAAAGATGGTCCAAGCCCCATAACATGCAGTATTTTCACTAATAATTTGGTTAAAATAATAATCGTTTCCAAAATGGACTTTTTCCCTAAACTTCGTTCGAAAAATGAATTTTTCAAAGGGAACTTACATTCAAAAATCAAAAATTTTTGAGCAAACAGTCCCTCTCGCGAGATGATGATGACGTTTATTTGAAGTTATTCCTCATTACAAAAATTCTAAAGAATTTTTATTATCGATAAAAAATTCTCTACGAATTTTATTTTCGGAAAAATTCAGTTCGGCGTGTCCGATAAAGCGTCCTGTGGGAGCTCGAACCGATGATTTGCACCCAAAAAAAATTTAGTCCTAAATGCATTAAAATTCAAAAATAACCCTAATTATATAAAAAAAATCCTACTAAAATACCTTTTAAGGCAGTTTGACCACTTTTTCCCCCTTTTTAGGCTAGGCCATACTTACTTTTCAGACCTGGCAGAAGTTGAAGCTGTAAGCAGCTTCAGTGAAACCACCGGCGGTAAGAGTTTCTGCAGCAAGAAACTTTTTGCTGTACTTGCTCAATACCCGCCGGATAATTGATCAAAGTCAATTTCCACTGGGTTTTAGGCCTTATAAACAGCCATTTATAGCTGAAATGGAGGTTGGACTCTCACCACTTGAAATCTTAGAGAGATTTCAAGAAAATTCTAGCTAGTTTTAGTGGGATAAGGTATAGAAAAGGTAAGAAAATGGGAGTTAATCCATCTTTTCTTAATTTTTCTTAACTGAACTCTCTGATATTTAGGTAGATTTTAGGTTTAAAATCACTATAATGGGATTTACAGACTAAAATCCTACACTTACTACCCAAATCATCACTTGAGCTCCCCGGAGGTGTCATTTGGATCTCGAAGAGGTGGATTCATGGCCCCGAGGTAAAATTTCTGAGTCTTGTAGCTCTTTGGTAGTACTCCTTGCTGTTTGTTGTGGTACTTGGTGTTTCGATTTTAATTTTTAGGTTTTCGGGCATTTCTGCCCAATTTTCTGTTGCTTTTGCAGATTCTAAAATCGCCGGCGATTTCACCAAATCGCCGGCGGCTTCACCCAAACCGCCGGCGGCTTCACCCAAACCGCCGGCAAGTGAAGCCGCCATCAGCTTCATTCATGCCGTCGACGGCATCACCCAAGCCGGTGGCGGCATCGGCATCTGGGTAGTAACCCCGTACGTTGCCCTTCGATCTAGATTTATCATTTCTCGTATTTTATATACAATACCACGACGGTAATCCAAAATTCTCCGAAGATTGTCTGAACCCCATAACATGCAATATTATCACTAATAATTTGGTTAAAATAGCCATCGTGTCCAAAATGTACTTTTTTCTTGAAATTCATTCGGAAAATGAATTTCTTCAAGGGAACTTACATTTAAAAATCAAAGATTTTCAAGCTAATAGTCCCTCTCATGGGTAGCAACCCCGTATGCTGCCCAAAGAATTTTTATTATCGATAAAAAATTCTCTACGAATCTTATTTTTTGAAAAATTCAGTTTAGCATGTCCGATAACGCGTCCAGAGGGAGCTCAAACCAATGATTTGCACCCAAAAAATAATTTAGTCCTAAATACCCTTAAAAATTCAAAAATAACCCTAATTATACAAAAAACATCCTGCTAAAACACCTTTTTAGGCTGGTTGACCACCTTTTCCCCCCTTTTTAGGCTTGGCCATGCTTACTTTTCAAACCTAGTAGAAGTTGAAGCCGCCAGCGGCTTTAGTGATACTGCCAGCAGTATAATCCATGCCGCAGGCGATTTGATTTTCTGCAGCCTACAACTTTTTATCCTACTTGCTCAATACCTCCCGGATAATTGATCAAAGTCAATTTCCACTGTGTTTTAGTCTATATAAAAAGCCATTTGCAGCTGAAATAGAGGTTGGACTCTCACCACTTGAAATCTTAGAGAGATTTCAAGCAAATTCTAGCTAGTTTTAGTGGGGTAAGGTATAGAAAAAGTAAGAAAAGGGGAGTTAATCCATCTTTTCTTGGTTTTCCTTAATTGAACTCTCTGATATTTAGGTAGATTTTAGGTTTAAAATCACCATAATAGGATTTAGAGACTAAAATCCCACACTTACTACCTAAATCAGCACTTAAGCTCCCCAGAGGTGTAATTTTGATCACAAAGAGGTGGATTTCCTGTCCTGAGGTAAAAATTCTGAGTGTCATAGCTCTTTGGCATTATTCCTTGCTGTTTGTTTTGTTACTTGGTCTTTCAGTTTTGATTTTTGGGTTTTCAGGCATTTTCGCCCGATTTTCTATTATTTCTATAGATTCTGAAACCGCCAGCAATTTCACCAAATCACCGCGGCTTCACCCAAACAACCAATAAGTGAAGCTGCCATCGGCTTCACTCATGCCGCCGGTGACATCACCCAAGCTAACGGCGGCATGGGCTTCTAGCAGCAGCCTTGCATGCTGCCCTTCGACCTAGATTTATTGTTTCTCGTGTTTTTATGTACAGTACCATAATGGGAATCTAGAATTTCCTGAAGATAGTCTAAACCCCATATCATGCGGTATTTTTACTAATAATTTTGTTAAAATAATAATTGTATCCAAAATGGACTTTGTCCCTGAAATTCGTTCAGAAAATGAATTTTTCAAAGGGAAGTTACATTCAAAAATAAAGAATTTTTGAGCTAATAACCCCACTCGCGAGACGATGATACGTATATTCGATTTTATTCCTCATTATAAAAATTCTTTGGAATTTTGATTACCGATAAAAAATTCTCTACGAATTTTATTTTTGGAAAAATTCAGTTCGGCTTGTTCGATAATGCGTCTGGTGGGAGCTCACACCAATGATTTACACCCAAAATACAATTTAGTCCTAATTACCCTTAAAAATTAATAAATAACCCTAATTATACAAAAAAAACCTTCTAAACCACCTTTTTAGGCGGGTTGTCCGCCTTTTTCCCCCTTTTTAGGCTAGGCCATTCTTACTTTCTAGACCTGGCATAAGTTAAAGCCGCTAGCAGCTTCAGCGATACCGCCGGTGGTTTTATCCATTCTGCCGACGGTATGAGTTTCTGTAATAGACAACTTTTTGCCATACATGCTTGATACCCGCCGGATAATTGATCAAAGACAATTTCCATCGGGTTTTAGCCTATAAAAACAACCAATTGTAGCTAGTTTTAGTGGGATAAGGTATAGAAAAGGTAAGAAAAAAGGAGTTAATCCATCTTTTCTTTGTTTTTCTTAACTAAACTCTCTGATATTGAGGTAGGTTTTAGGTTTGAAATCACTATAATAGGATTTAGAGGTTAAAATCCCACACTTGCTACCCAAATCATCACTTGAGCTCCCCGGAGGTGACATTTGGATGATGAAGAGGTGGATTCACGACCCCGAGGTAAAAATTCTGAGTCTCATAGCTCTTTGGTATTATTCCTTACTGTTTGTTGTGTTACTTGGTGTTTCGGATTCGATTTTTGGGTTTTTGGGCATTTTTGCCCGATTTTCAGCTGTTTCTGCATATTCTAAAACTGCCGATGATTTCACCAAACCATCGGCAAGTGAAGCCGCCATAAGCTTCACTCATGTCACCGGCGGCATCATCCAAGCCGCCAGCGGCATGGGCTTCTGGGCAGCAGCCTCGCATGATGACCTTCGACCTAGATTTATCGTTTCTCGTATTTTTATGTATATAAACACGACGAGAATCCAGAATTCCCCGAAGATGGTCCAAACCCCATTACATGCGATATTGTCTCTAATAATTTTGTTAAAATAATAATCGTGTCCAAAATGGACTTTTTCCCTAAAATTCGTTCGAAAAATGAATTTTTCAAAGGAAAATTACATTCAAGAATCAAAAATTTTTGAGCCAACAGCCCCTCTCGCAAGATGATGATGACGGATATTCGATTTTATTCCTCATTATAAAAATTCTTTGGAATTTTTATTACAGATAAAAAATTCTCTACGAATTTTATTTTTGGCAAAATTCAATTCGGCATGTCGGATAACGCATCTGGTGGGCGCTCGAGCCGATGATTTGCACCCAATAACCCTAATTATACAAAAAAAATCTGCTAAAACACCTTTTTTGGCTGATTGACCACCTTTTCCCCCCTTTTTTGGTTAGGCTATGTTTACTTTTCAGACCTAGCAGAAGGTGAAGCCGCCAGCGGCTTCAGCTCAATACCAGCTAGGGGCTTTGCCCTCGTACCCCATTCGGGGAGCTGCCCCGGAACTTAGCAAGGGGCTACCTCCCCTCCACTTCACAAGAGGCGCTGCCCCTAGACCCCCGCGAGGGGGTACCCTCCAAGCCCCGCTGCCTAGGGCGCTGCTATGTGTGATATATCTCGTACAACATACCATATCTTTGCTAACCTTTCTGTGCAGGTAGATTTAGGTTAGATGTGTGCTAGGCCTTTATGTATTTTATTTTTCACTTTAGACAAATGTTTAGGATTTGAAAGCCTTGTTAGAATTTTAATTCTGCATTTATTTTTGGATGACTATAATAATTTATTTATCGCTTTGATTGCCAGCTAAAATGCACGGACATAATATATAAATCGAAAACACAATAAATAGGGTGGATTAAACCGATTAAGAAAGAATGAAACTTTTAAGTTAGTCAATGTAAAATAGTTAATATCATCCGAACTCGGAATCTCTACTAAGGTATGGTCTACCATTCAGTTGGAAAATCGTACCAAAATTTTCCAATTGAGCTGAACTGGGTGGCGACTCTATTTTGAGTATGGTATTTCGATTTTGTATATTTTGAACATTAAATAATGCAAAACAATTTTCCAATCACCATCATGCATTACTATTATTTTCAAGGGATTGGTCCTCTGGCCCGGCTTTGCAGCCCGTTCGAAACGTCGTCTGCTCATAGGTGGTATTTTGGATATTTGGACAACTATGTCTATCTCGACGGTGGACACCACTCTATCCAACCATCTACATATTTTTTTCCACTCTTATATTTCTCCACATATGGGACCGAGGCCTTTTAGAGCACTAAACTTGTGGTGGGACAATGCTGAATTTTTACCATTTATTCAAAGCTCTTGGCATTCTATTTGTAACTCTCACTCGAACTGAGATATTTCTTTCAAGTTGTCCAAATTGAGCTCGGCTATTCAACCATTGCATTTGGTGAATTTTGGGGATTTAAATTGTAAAATTACAGAATTAGTAGACAAAATTTAGGCACTCAATTCTAATAGTGTTCCTCGGCCTCTTACTTTAGCACAAAATATGGAGCTTCACAATCATCGTTCTCTACTTCTTCAGAGACGAGAAAGTTTGGAAAAACTGAGACATCAACAATCTTGGTTTAATTGGACACTCTTAGGAGATAACAATACCTCATTTTTCCACCACATGGAATCCGCTAGATTTCGCAATAATCAAATTACCCAGTTAGAAATTGAGGAGGAGATTGTCACCGATCCGCAAGTTATTTCCGATAATATTCGCTCCTTTTTTGAACTTCTCCTTATGGAAAATCAGGAGGTTCCTTTCTCACTTTGCAAACTCCATTTTAACATGGTTAATGATCAACAAAATGCTACCCTTATAGCCCTGTTCTCAATTGAAGAGATTTGGAACTATATTTACGCTTGTGGGGAAAACAAAGCGCGAGGACTAGAAGGTTTCAATTTTTTCTTTTACAGACGATTCAGGGAGGATTTAAAGTCTGAATTTGTGGGTGTTTTTTATTGTTTTCATGTTACCTCTTGGCTGCTCGACCCTATAAAGACGTCGTTTACAGTTCTACTACATAAAATACCAGGCTCTTATTCTTTGAATAACTTCAAACCAATTTCTCTAATTCAAGGGGTTTACAAAATTATCACAAAGCTGCTATCCATTCGTTTACATGCTATTTTGCCTTCTTTAATCTCGAATAATCAGTTTGCATTTGTTAAGGGAAGAAGTATTCATGAATGTTCATTCTTGGCAGCTGAGGTAATATATGACTTACATGTTAGACGGAAATCCTATTTGATTTTGAAATTAGATTTTCACAAGGCTTTCGATAGTATTTTGCAGACATACATAGATGCGGTTCTTTTTAGAATGGGTTTCAGTAAAAAATGGATTTCCTGGTCTTCGAACTGCAGGAAAAACTCCATAACATCGGTTTTAATTAATGGCATGCCAAGTGCACCGATAAAAATTAAGAGAGGAGTGAAACAGGGGGATCCACTATCGCCGTTCATTTTTGTGCTTGCTGTGGAGGGCTTAAAATAACTTATGGACTGTAGTATTAGAGAGGGTGTGTTACTTGGTTTTCGACTTAAGGAATCACTTCTAGATATTTCATTATTACAGTTCGCGAATGATACTATTTGCTTTTTACCGGCAGAGGAGTCTATTATTCCAAATTTTATACGTATCTTAAGGTGTTTTTGAGTGAATTTTTGGGCTTCGCATAAACTTTCAGAAGAGTACGCTGATGGGTATTCATGTTCCCAAAAATTCTTGCATGAAATGTGACTCTATTTAGCTGTAGGTTGGAAAACTTTCCTATTAAATATTTGGGTGTACCTATTTGCATAAATCAGTCCACTACCACTGCTTGGGACCCGTTGATTGTAAAGTTTAAGAATCGATTGGCCAATTGGAATGGCAGAGTTTTATCTTACATGGGAAGAACCATCCTTATTAAATCGGTATTGTCTTCTCTTCTAATTTATTTATTGTCTCTTTTTAGAATACCTATCTCTATGATTACCATTTTAAATCGTTTGATGCATAATTTCTTATGGTCAGATGACTCAAATACAAATGGCATGTGCAAAGTTAGCTAGGACACTATTTCTTTGCCGCAGCACCTAGGAGGACTATCCATCCGGGATCTTCGGTTAGCTAACACTAGCTTACTTTTTAAATGGATATGGAGATTAAGAGTTACAGATATGGATTCTCTTTGGTACATTTATTGCATTCATCTACATGGGATGCGATCTTGGCACGATTTAGTCATTCAAGATTTTAAAGCTTTGTCATTGTTGTGGCGCGGGATTTTAAAATGTTGTTATAAAACCGAAGGGAGCTGTAATATTTTCACTACTCATGTGCGTGTAAGAGTAGGTGATGGCCAAATGGGCTCATTTGGGCATGATAATTGGACCTCCAACTTCCCTCTTAAGTCCATTTTCTTGGATTTATTTGCTATTTGTAATAGGAAACACTCTGCTATTCTTGAGGGGTGTTGTTTCCTTTTTGCAAAAAAGCCTTAAAATCGACCCTTTTGGTAAAGAAGATTGCGAATTACGGGGCAACAGCGATGTATGGATTTGAAGGTGTGGATCGGGTCATCTTGTCTAACTCTTTTTCAACCTCCGATATCCTCAGGATAACCTATCTTCTTGCCTAACAAAGATCATTTTATTTAGGAGGTTGGGACTAAAAATAAGTTCTCGGCTGCTTCTTTTTATCATAGTCACTATCAACAAGCACGTTGGTCTCCTCCTTCAAAGGACTTCAATCTCATTTGGAATGCTATTTTGCTTCCCAAAATTAAATTCTTCAGCTAGCTAGTATTTCACAGCAGGCTACCCACTCATGAATTTTTATGGAATTGTGGTTGTAACTCAATCATAAATGACGTATGCCCCTTATGCTCAAGCTCGGAATCCTTAAACCATTGCCTTTTCTTATGTCAGTCATGGTTTAGGGTATGGAGGGATGCGTTCCAATGGGTGGGAATTTCATTGGTTACGCCACTTACGAGGTTACAATTTTTTACTATTATAGCGCCCCTTCTTCAGAAGGGGTATTTATCGAGAGTTTGGGACTTCATTGTGGTTTATCATATCATGGAATCTATGTACAAGGCAAAATAAACAAATATTCGAGGGTGTGTCTAAGAATAGGGACATACTTGTAGGTAGCATTAATTTGTGCTAGTTTCTTTTTAATTCTCACAAGTGGAGTGTATGAATTTTGATTTCAGATTTGTTTATGAATCCGCGCTTTCTCACTAGGTAACTTCGATGTAACTATTACTTTATGGTTCTTGTTTTGAGAACCATTTATTAATCAAAGGGGGTGGGTGTTTTGTAGGTAAGTGGAGGTGTTAACCTAGTTTGAACCTCTGCCCCGAAATTTTCACCCATTCCATTCTTTTATCCTTTGGAGGGACACATTGTTCCTCCAGGGGTTTTTTTTAAAAATATATTCTTGATATTAACCATGCTAAGAGAAATTAGATAAAGGCAAGTCCTCTTACTTATGGCATTATTGTTTAGGCAATACAAACGAAACTCGCTTAACTAAGTTACACAAAGGTGATGACTTAGACCTAATAGACTGGGAGTCTTATGGGCTTAAACCTTGTTTAAAAGGCAAAATGACCAAGAAGCCCTTTAAAGGAAACATGGGAATGTGCCACGAGTACATTGGAAATAATACACAAGGCTGTATGTGGTCCAATGAATGTCTAAACACATGGATGATTTGTTTACTTCATCACTTCTATCGATGATTACTCACGATATGGGTATTTGTACTTTTTGTGGCACAAATCATATAGTTTTGAAAAGTTCAAAGACTATAGAAATGAAGTTGAAAAACAACTTGGAAAGAATATTAAGGCACTATGGTTAGACCGAAGTGAAGAATACAAGCCAAGAGTTTCAAGATTATCTAAAGGATAATGGAATATTATCTCAGTGGACCCGTCCTTATACTTCTCAACTTAATGGTGTATCTGGGAGGAGGAATAGACATTTGTTAGACATGGTTCAGTCCATGATAAGCCAAGTAAGTCCCAGTAAGTCCTTTTAAGATATGCACTTAAGAGCGGAGTTTATATCTTAAAACATGTGCCCTAAAAATCAGTTGATACTACACCATATGAAAGGTAGTATGGTAAGAAACCCACTCTTTCTCACCTAAGAGTTTGGGAATGTCCTGAGTATGTTAAAATGATAATTTCAGATAAGCTGGGAGCTAGATCTGATAGATGCTTGTTCATTGGTTATCCTAAAGAGATTATAGGATATACCTTTTATGATCCTGAGGAACAAAAGGTACTTGTTTCTAGGACCACTCAGTTCCTTTAGAAGGAACACAGTGGGAGAGACCTTGAACTTGGAGTTTAAGTAGGCAAACAAGACGGTCAACTGATTATTCCCATGCCTGATACACAAGAAATTGTGATCGAGGAACAACCTATTATACAACAGCCATTGCATAGATTTGGTAGGGATTTCAACACTCCTAAAAGATATGGATTTTCATCTTAGATGATAAACAAATCTTTCTAATGGAGGATGATAAACATAAGACCTACAAGGAAACAATGAAGAGCTCAGATTCCGATAAATGGTTAAAAGCCATGAAATCAGAAATGGATTTCATGTATGAAAACCAAGTATGAGAATCGGTCAATGCACTTAATGAGGTTAGACCCATAGGTTGCAACTGGGTTTTCAAGAAGAAAACTGAGATGGATGGTAATGTAATTACCTATAAGGTAAGGTTGGTTACAAAGAGTAATAGTCGATGAGAAGGTATAGACTATAATGAAACCTTTTCACTGGTAGCCATGCTTAGATCCATTCAGATACTCTTGGCCATTGCTGCTCATTATGACTATGAGATCTGGTAGATGGATGTAAAGACCACTTTCCTCAATGGAAACTTATAACAGGATGTATATATGGTACAACCTGAGGGTTTTACATCTCAGAATGGCTCGAAGGTATGCAAGCTATAAAGATCCATATATAGACTTAAGCAAGCATCCAGGAGTTGGAATATGAGGTTTGATGATAGGATCAAGGAGTTAGATTTTATACCAAACGCTTATGTGCCCCGTGTATACAAGAAGGTTAGTGGGAGTGCAGTCATTTTCCTTGTGTTGTATGTTGATGAAAAATTATTGATAGGAAATGACATTTCTCTTCTTCAAACAGATAAATCATGATTGTTAAGGAAGTTTGTTAGTCACTACGAGAGTATTTATAAGGGCAGAGGGGGGGGGGTCAATGGCCCTTTTTTGCGAAATTTATAGACTTAGAAAAAGTCTTAGTGTAGCGTGTTTGATTATGATCCGAAAGATGGGTCCGGATGATGATTATGATCCAAAGGATGGATTCCGATGATACAAATAAGTGCAATAATGTAAACATAAAAGAAAATCAAACACAAGTATTTTATACTGGTTTGGCCCTGCCTACGTCCAGTCCCCGAAGTTTCCTTCTTCTGAGCTTATCCACTAATGGATTCCGTTTCAACTGGCAGGAATCAAGCCTTACAGATTTGTCTCCAGATGGTGACCCCTTCCGAAAGTAGGATATACCACTAGAAGCACCAACTCCTAGCTGAGTCCTCTTATCTTTAGTGGGATATACCACTTAGCCTTCTCCCTTGAATCTAAGTTGAGTCCTATAAGGAGTTCTCACTCGAAGAACCCACTTCAAGCTATATCCCAATCTTCCAACTCACCCAAGTTGGAGATTCTTACTCTTTGGTTTATAATAAAGGGTTGGTTTTTTGAGTTCCTCAAGTTTATAGTTTCACTTGGGAATCCTTACAAATAGATTTTAAATCAAGGGTTCTTGGAGGGATTATCTCAACTGATTGAATGAGTATTGCTTTGTTACTTGCTTTTGTAAATCAATCAGTTAACCTTCTCATTTGGTGAAGAGCTCCATTTATAGGCTTTGATTATAAATGTAGCCATTTGTGGTTAGTGAGCTTTTATCCAATCTTTACCCCTGATTAGGTTATGATGTGGAGCTTCCGGATTCGTTGATGATTCCGTTAGACTATATTTTGATCCATTTGAAATCTTCGGATTGAGGCTGAAAAGTTGTCAGTGATCATTTTGCTTGTCATTTTGTGATGCACCAACTTTCATACTAATTACTTTATGATGTGAGCTCCATGCGTGCCTTTATTGGTCTAGGAGAAAGTAGAAAGCTTTTCTCTGTTCGGTGTCAGCCCTTTTAACTTTTTCTAAATTATACAAGCTGTCATTTTGTCTTTGTCTTGGGGAAAGGATCTTTGACTTCCATAGACCAAAAAGGGTAAAGGGAAAAGTATATTTGAATACTTTCCTTTTGTTTCAGATATATATCTTCCGGATGTCTTTTAGTCCTATGTGCTCCGGATCTTTCTTCCAAAGATGGCTTTAATCAGTCCTTCCGGATGCTGGTCTTGAGAGTCAGAAGTTTGTTTCCTTTCCAAACTCTGTCCGGATTATTTCACTTAGTGCTTAGTATTTTAATTTGATGAATGGATGACTTGTGTCTTGATCTTTGTCCTGATATTTCCATTTGGATTTGGGAGAAATTACATATATTGTTTTTATTTCTTTCAAACTTGATCCAGACTTAAACTTTTTTATCCGAATCATTGTTTCCCAACAATCTCCCCCATTTGATGGCAACAAAAACCTAAGTCATCTAAGTGTGGGTGTATTTACTAGGTGTAACTTTTATTACTTAGTCTTTTACAATGCTCCCCCATAATTTTAGCATCCTAACTCCCCCATGATTTCTGCTTCTAATTTTGTTTTAGTATAATTACAGATTGTACTTTAGAAGTGATTGTTTTGATAGTTAAGAATTTTTCACTTTATATATACTTCTACTGTTAACAATGGTTAACATCATGAAGGTAAGTGTTACAAGTTACAGAAATACATATAAAGTGAATCTAGCTATTATAGAGGTATTACAGGATTATCTAGCTAGCTTAACTATCTCTCCGGATGGACCACTCTTTCGGACTTGCAGTGTCTTTCCTTTCCCGCTTTCTTCTCCTTGATGACTTTGATCTTCCTCACCCTTTTTGCTTCCATCAAGGGGATCAATAACCATATAGGTCTGCTTTTCCCATGATTGCTACCAGGCGAAGGAGTAGATCGAGTAGTATTTGTTGCCTTTTGCATGGTCATCAATAATATGATCCACTATGGGCGGAGTCGAATAATAAGGGTCAAGGGACCTTCGGAGTTGATCATAGGATTGAGAGACTAGAGGAAGAATGTGCATAATAAGTTCCTGATCCTTGGGATCAAAATAGGGAAACGTGGCCTTAATTAGAGGGGTCAAGCCTTTTTGGCTCATGAACCCTGAGTCCCCTATGGCTTGAATAAGATTGTGCAAAACAGGAAAGAGCTGACTGTCTGGAAGGACCTGAGATAAAGAGGATCCGAAGATAGATAACTTATTGATTCCGACTTGAAGGAGGGTGATTTCTTCACCGAGGCCCTTCTAGATAATGTGAATAGACTGTATTTGATCCTTGAGCTCTTTGGAGACAGTCTTCTTCCAATCATTTATTGTTTGCTGAATATCGGCATTGCGAGCTTGCATTTCATCACCCATATCATCTAAGATTTTTTATTTTAGTTTGGGGATGGTTTTGTCTATGAAGTTGGCAAGCATTTCCTGAGTTACTGGTTGATCAATTTCTAGGTCCAACATAGTAGGTTTCAGGTCTCTGTCCTCCATGAATTTTATCAAGATTTCAAACTTGGAGTTAATATAATCCTTGATCTCTGTAGATATATCAGTGGCGGAGGAGGACATTCTATCTAGGATAGTTGCACAGTTATCAGACTCCAAAGTGTTGGCTTGACTACATTGTAATTTGCTGTGGATGCACTTTCCTTTAGCTCATTTAAAAGAGGGTGGATCTCAGAAAGGGAAGCTGCCACCAGAGCTCCGGGTGTTGGGAAGTTCATGACTTGTTGCTCAATTTTGGGGAACTTCAACCTTTCTTTGATCTCACCTAAATCCTTTCGGACTGCTTTATTAGACTTTTGCCAGAGCAACTCCTTCTCCATAGCTTTTAGATGGGCGCATATTATTAGGAGACTCTTCTTAATAAATCCCTCTTCATGATGCTCAAGAGTTGCCTCCTGAAGGAGTTTAAGAGCGGCACTGACTTTGGATTCTTTGGAGTTTTCATCAGGGAGAGTTACTGATTTTGTGCGAGGAGGGAAGTGTTTGTTGGAGGGTCCGAATGAGTCACCATCGGATGAATAGGATTCATCTCCAGAGCATGAACTACTTCCGGAGGGGCTGTCATCTTCCAAATGGGAGGCTCCTCTTCTCCACCCTTGCTCAATTCCCTTTCCTCCAAAGGAGCCTCACCTGCAGGATCCACTTTAGAAGTGTGCCCTTTGGAGCTCTGACTTTCTCCCTCGTCCGGAGCTGTTGCATCCGAGTTTGGCAGTATATCCTCAACTACATTTGGAGAGATTGTAGCTAAGTTGTGCTCTTCACGATTAGAATAGAGATGAAGAAGACCGGGGGCTACCTCAATGGTTAGTAGCGTCTGATCCTCATCCTTCTTTTCCTCTTCCAGCCTTGCCTCCGGATGGTTGGAACTATCCTCAAACACCCCTACAGTTGCCTTTTTAGGACTTTCTTTTTCTCCTTCAGGCATGTTGCTATTTTCCTCAACAGCCTTCTCCAATGCCTTTTCAAGACTTTCAAGATTAATGACTGCATTACTTGATCCAAGTAGATTCTCCAGAAGTGGTCATGTTCTATTAGCAAATATGAATTCATCTGCTTTCGGAATCTTTGACAGAGTGTCCATGTCCTTTGGATGTATAAGAATTAGGGGAACTTGAGATGATTTGCCAGGTCCTTCGGTTATTTTCCCCTAATTTATTTCATTGTTTTCATTGATTGCAGCCTGAATTTCATCGTATTACTCATCATCTTGTCCTACAAATTCTGTTGCACCGGGAACGATTTTCCCTTTGCTGGACTATGCTTTCTCTGAAGTGGCTCTCTCCCTATACTTCCTTGCTTCCTCATTCAGGATTATTCCAGCTAGCATCTTGCCTTCACTAGCTTTCTTTTTTTGAGCAGTAAGGGCTTCATCAAAGGTTAGCCCTCTTCTTCGGAGCTACTTTTGAGGAGGAGCCTCATCCTATATCTCCTCATCTACCTCTTCTTCCATTTTAGCCAAAGTTCCTTTGGGTTTCCTTCTTCCGGCCTCAATTGCTTTTGTAGCAATTTGAGGTAGGCCAACAGCAAGCCCAGTCTATCCCTTCTTAGCTGCAGATTTAATTAGTCTGCCCCTGGGTCTTGGTTATTTGGAGATTAGGATTTGAGTGAGGGGCAGAGTTTCCTCATCAATCTCTTCCAAAACCATTTCCACGTTCCTTTTGGCCTTAACTTTGGTGGTTCTGGGCCTTTTGGGAACATGCGCCTCTTCTTCCGGATTAACTATCTTCTGGGATTTAATTTGCGCTCATCCCTATTCAGTTTCGCCTTTTCTTCATCCCATTCTTCATCAAAGCGGAGATTAAGGAAATTCTTCTCTAAGATGGGCTTTCCATAAATCCCTTCAAATCCGGTTAGATCCACTTTTGCCACTTGGAGAATTCTTGTGATCAAGGCGCCATGTGAGTTTACATGGGTCTTGAGATAATGAATGATCAAGACTAGCCAATTTACTTCCACACTGCCAACCTAGTGCCATAGGATACAGTGTTGGAGGGAAGAAACTGTAGTCAATGACCCCTTCCTTATCAGGATGATCTTGGCCAGAGCATGCTGCAAGAATCTAGACATTCTGGGGGAGTACGTTGTGAACTTATCACCAAAGTAGTTCTTGTGCAGCCATAGCTTGGAGTCGTACACAACTCTAGCTTCATCTCCATCCTTTCGCAACATTATTCCAGAGTTTTTCATGTGTAGAGTCTTCTCAAAGAATTCTAGAGTGAGAATTATCATGTTTCCCTGAACCTCAAAGTGTAGGACATCAAAATAGTTATGAGCACTGATATTTGAGAAGAACTCTTTCACCTGCTTCGGATAGGTAGGGCAGCTTATTTTTAGAAGATCACTCAGACTTTGATCTTCAATTAGGGTGAAGAAAGGTGGAGTTCTGAATAGGTAATCATCTCCTAGATGATCAGTAGGGATGACGAAGTCTAAAGTTTTAAGATTTAAGGGCTCAAAATCTGCATCCTTCAAGTCTGATACTTGGAAGAGATTTTTGCTTGGTAGGATTTCGAGGGTGTTAGAGGTGTTTTTGGCTACCATTATGGAGAAAGTTTTTGGGTGATCGAGTTTTAGGTTTGAATTTTTGTAGAGTAATAGTGGAGTAGTTGCTTGCGTGAAGAAGACAAGGGATTTTGATGAGTTTATATAGAATTTTTCAGGTGAGGGTATATTGGTAATCCGGACTCCGGCTATTTTGACTGGATTGATGACATGTCTGGCGGATTTTTAGGAGAAAGGTAAATTCAGTTTAATCGGAGAAGGGGAACGGTTTATTTTTGAATTAACTGCTATATTTACTGTGCGTGTAACAGCCAATGGACTTTTGAAAGTCAAAACGTAACAGTTACCTTTATAAGCTTTTACTGCCATACATCATTGTTGTTGACTGACATGGCAGTCTTTCGAAATAGATCTTCCTAACTCTTCTTGTCTTTCATAGTGAGTTTCTTTCTCAGGGTCCGGCTTGATTCAAAACTAACTTCCGGCTTCTAAATTGGATTTGACATCCCAATGGATTCCCTTAGTTTCCCAAACTAATATTTACTTAGTGGTTTAGTAAAGATATCAGCTCTCTATTCATTGGTTGGAATATATACCAATGCAACATCCTTTTTCATTACATGATCCTGGTTGAAGTGATGCCTTATGTTGACATGCTTCATCCTGCTATAAAGCACCGGATTCTTTAACACATCAATAGCACTTTTGTTGTCACACAATACATCCACACATTTGGATTATACTCTGTAATCTTCAAGTTGTTGTTTGATTCATAGGAGTTGAGCAACACAACTTCCAGTTGCCATATATTCTGCTTTTATGGTGGATAAGGCAACTAAAGTTTATTTCTTGCTATACCATAAGACTAAGTAATCCCCAACGAAATGGCATCCTTCGGATGTACTTTTTCTCCCAAGAGTATCTCTACCAAAGTCTACATCTATGAACCCCTGGATTTTGAAGTCTCCATTACTAGGATACCATAACCCAACTTTAGTGGTTCCTAGGAGATATCTAGGTATCCTTTTGACAGCCTTGAGATGAGAATCCTTGGGGTTGGCTTGATACCTTGCACAGTAGCATACTACATAGTGTATATCAGGCCATCTAGCTTTTAAGTATAGGAGTGAGCTAATCATCCCTTTATATAGCTTCTGATTAACATCTTCTCCTTCACAGTCCCTGGATAAGATTGTGTCTGAACCCATTAGAGTAGACATTGGTTTGCTGTTGTCCATTTCAAACTTCTTTAGGATTTCCTTGGTGTATTTTGATTGATTGATAAAGATTCCATCTGGGCTTTGCTTAATTTGTATATCGAGGAAAAAGTTGAGCTCTCCCATCATGGACATCTCAAATCCCTTCTGCATCTAAGAGCTGAATTCTTTGCATATCTTCTAATCAGAGGCACCAAATATGATATCATCCACATAGATCTGGACTAGAATAATATCCTTTTTCTTCTTTTCAATGAAGAGTGTGGTATCTACCCTGGTATATTCCTTGGTATAGATCTGGACTGGTATATTCCTTGGATATAAGGAATGAGGTTAATCTTTCATACCAGGCTCTTAGTGCTTGCTTTAATCCATAGAGAGCTTTCTTTATCCTGTAGACGTGGTGCGGATGCTTTGGATCTTCAAATCCGGGTGGTTGCTTAACATATACTTCTTCTTGAATGACACCCTTTAGAAATGCACTTTTGACATCCATTTGGTATAATGCGAACCTCATGAATGATGCAAAAGCACATACGATTTGGATTGCTTCCATTCTTGCTAATGGGGCGAAAGTTTCTTCGAAATCAATTCCTTCTTGCTTATCGTAGCCTTGAGCTACTAGTCTTGCCTTGTTTCTTACTACTGCTCCAGATTTATCAAGTTTATTCCAGAACACCCATTTAGTGCCTATAATTGATTTTCCTTTAGGAGAGGGCACAAGATCCCATACATCATTCCTGGTGAATTGATCTAGCTCTTCCTGCATCGCCATCATCCAGCTTTCATCCCCTTCAGCTTCTTGAAATTTCTTTGGCTTTATGAGAGAGACAAAAGCAGCATGGCTCATCATCCGGTTGAGCTGACCTCTGGTTCTAACTGGATTGTAAACATCATCCAGAATATTCTCTATGGAATGATCTCTGTAGGTCAGGATCTCCCTTTCTAGGCCTTCATGTTGAGCTTGGACTTGCTCCACTTTAGTTTCATCTACTCCTTCATTAAAGTCAATCCCTTTGTTGATTGAGATTGACTTGTATTTCTGGATCAAAAGACATTCCTTCATCTTCCTCTTTGTACCTCTTGATTTAAAGTGAATTAGGAATTTCTACTTTCTCCTTTTCTCCAGATTTTTTAGCTTCCGAAACTTGATCTTCTAGAGTATAGCTTTTCTTACCAGCAGTGTTAGTTTCATTGAAATCTACATGTATAGATTCTACCACAGTTTGGGTTTGTTTATTGAAGACTCTGTAAGCCTCACTATTTGTTGAGTAGCCTAGGAAAACTGCTTCATCAGATTTAGGATCAAATTTTTCTAATTGCTCTCTGTCATTAAGGATGTAGCATTTACACCTGATTGCTTTGAAGTACCCAATTTTTGGTTTTCTTCCCGTCCAGATTTCATATGGGGTTTTTTCTATAGCTTTTCAAATGAGAGCTCTATTTATGATGTAGCATGCTGCGTTTACGGCCTCACCTTAGAAATATTTTGGCAAACAATTTTCACTAAGCATTGTTCTAACCATTTCTACAATGGTCCTGTTCTTTCTCTCAACTACTCCATTCTATTGAGGAGTGTGGGGGGCAGAAAAATTAAGTTCAATGCCCTTGGAGTCACAAAAGTTAGCAAAATGCTTATTTTTGAACTCTCCACCATTATCACTCCAGATGTGTGCAATGCGTATGCCCTATTCTACTTCTATCCAGATGAATGTTTTGGAGAATTGGTTAAAAGCTTCGTCCTTGCTTGTCAGTAGGAGAACCTAGGTATATCGAGAATAGTCATCTATAATGACTATAGTGTATTCTCTTCTACCTAAACTCAGTGGCTTAATTGTACCAAAGAGATCAATATGCAAGAGCTCAAGTACTCTTTTAGAAGGAATGTATGAGATGGAAGGGAAACTTCTCTTATGTTGTTTTCCTAGTTAACATGCAGTGCATAGATGATCCTTATCAAAAGCAATCTTAGGAAAACCCACAAGTAATTCCTTTTTGGCTAATTTGGACAGGAGGTTCATGCTTGCATGTCCCAACCTCTGGTGCCATAGCCATGATTCTTCTTCTTTAGAGACCAGGCATATGTTTTTCTTATTATTTTTAATGTTTATAGAATAGACATTATTTACCCTAGGTGCATAAAGAATAAGTTGATTGGACTTACTTTCATAAATTGAGCAGCCTTCGGAGTCAAATGTGACTTTTCTTCCTTTGTCACATAATTGATCCACACTTAGTAGGTTGAATTGCAGTCTATAAACTAGTGAGACATCCTCAATCTTTAATCCAGATCCAATGGTTCCATAACCAATGATCTGACCCTTTTGATTGTCTCCAAAGCTCACTTTGCCTCCCTTCTTCCGGGTAAGTCTGGTGAAGGCCTTCTCATCACCTGTCATGTGCCTTGAGCATCCATTATCAATGTACTAGGTGTGTTGATCTACTATGGATCTGAGGCATACCTGCAAAATGGATCAAATGGGTTTGGGTACCCAATCAGATTTGGATCCTCTTGGGTTAATAACCATTTCAGGCCAAGGATAATCATCATAATAACAATTTTTTAATCTGCATGATTTAGTTATATGATTATTTTTCCCACAAAACTTGCACCCTGAAATAGGTATGTTTCGCTTTTACTTCTTGCTGATCTTCTCCAGATCCTCCCTTTCATAGTTGCCTTTATACCCAGCTTCATGCACACTAGTGGATGGTCCGGTATAATTTCGGAAGTTGGTTGGAGGTGCAACTTCAGCTCTGTAATTTCTTATTTGCTTGATAGGTTGTTGGTTATAAGCTACCTTAGCCTTTCCCTTCTGAGCAGCAATAAATCTTTGAGCTTGTGGCTGTCTTCTTACTTTATTTGTCCTTTGATTTGAGTTCCTTTGAACCCTGTTCTGAGGAGGAGGATTATCTCTTCTTGGATTCTTTGTTTCAGGTTTCTTTCTGGATGCTTCCTTTAATAGATTGACTTCTCTATCCAGTACCGTTACATTTGCATTCAGAATCTGGACTTGATTTCTCAAAAATTTTCTTCTACTAAATCAATATGCTTGGTTGCTCTAACCAAATTGATGTCTTATGCCATTACCTTAGCATCTTCAGCCAATTCTAGTATCGCTCTTTTCAGAGACTTGATGGCTTTCGCATTCTTCTTCACTCCCTTGATAACAATAGAAAGAGCTTTTGCAAGATCAAAGTTAGAGGCAGAATTAGAACCAGAATTTATCTTAGTGTTTGCTGTATTTGATTCTGATTCTTCGATTTGCACTGTTTTTAGCTTGGAGGCATCCCTTCCAGATTGCTCTGTTTTCGGTTTAGTCAGAGCCATGAACGCATAGTTAGCAGTCTCCTCGCCTTCTATTGAAGATGAGCCGCTGCTTTCTTCATTATTGCTCCAGGTAGCGACCATTGCCTTCTTTTTGAACTTCTTGGTTCTTTTGAGTTTGGGGCACTTTGTTCTGAAGTGGCCTGTTTCACCACATTCGAAACAGGCAGTGTCTTTCTCCGGATCCTTCTTTTCTTTAGGATTCCTTCTGGGTTTACTTCTTCTGGAGGTGCCTTCTCTTGTTTTCCGAGATTCATACCTTTTTTATTTCTTTCTATCTTTCTTTTGTATGAATCGATTCAGCCTTCTGGTCGGTAAAGCTAGTTAATCTTTGGTGCTCAGTGACTCATCGATTTGTTCTTCTTCTCCGGATGAAGCTGGTTCAGTAGATTTTAACTTAAGAGCGATGGCCTTCTTTTTCTCCTCAGGTTTCTTTTCTTGTTGGTTGTATCTCTCCAAGGACAATTCTTGGGTTAGAAGATTGCCAATGAGTTCATTATAATTGTAAAAATTTAAGTAATGAGTTTCCTTAATGGCAATCTTTTTATTATCCCATTCCTTGGTGAGACTCCGGAGCACTTTCTTGACCATTTCTACTTTTGGAATCTCCTTCCCCAGTCTCTTCATTTCATTTACTAGATTTGTGTATCTAGTGTTCATGCTACTGATTCATTCCTTAGGCTTCATCCTAAAGGATTCAAGCTTCTGTTGAAGTAGATCAAGCTTGGCCTCTCTTACTTTGGATGTTCCTTCATAGGTAACTTCCAGCTTCTCCTATATCTCTTTTGCAGTCTCACATCTAGATATCCTATTGAATTCAGCTGCACTAAGAGCAAAATGAAGCATATTAATAGCATTTGCATTTTCACGCAGTTTTTTAAAGTCATTGTCATCCCACATGCTTGATGGCTTTTGGGTAGTCATACCCTCTACTTCGTAAGTAGGTTCATATGGGCCATCTTTAATAACTAACCATGCTTGCATACTTTATGACTAGATAAAGTTCTTCATCTGGTTTTTCCATAACGTATAGTATTCACTGGTGAAGAGTGGAGGACGGGTAACAGACATACCCTTGGGGAAGAAGTTGTGAGTTTTGGAAACTCATTTTGATATGTGAATCAAAATTTATGGACCTTTAGCTCAAGATTATTAGATCTTTGATTTGAGCACTAGCTCTGATACCACTTATTAGTCCATGTGAGAGTATTTATAAGGGCAGAGGGAGGTGAATGACCCTTTTTCGCGGAATTTATAGACTTAGAAAAAGTCTTAGTGTAGCATTTTTTATTATGATCCGGCAGATGGGTCCGGATGATGATTATGATCCGGATGATGCAAATAAGTGCAATAATGTAAATATAAAAGAAAATCAAACACAAGTAGTTTATACTAGTTTAGCCCCGCCTACGTCCAGTCCCCGGAGTATTGACTAGGTTCAACCTTGAGCAATCAAGAAGGGGTTATCGTCCAATGTCTCATGAAATGAACCTTTCTAAATCTGAGTGTCTAGGAACACAAGAGGAGAGATATTGGTCACTATGCATATGTATTTAAGGCCAAGGGGGGCTGAATGACCTCTTTTTGCAGAATTTATGGACTCATAAAAAGCCTGTGTAGCGTATTTGAAATGATATGGATATATTGGATCCGGATGATGTAAGTATGAAATAAAATGTACTTAAAGTAAAAACTGAGTAAGTAAATTGAAACACTGAGATTTATACTAGTTTGGCCCCGCCTACTCCAGTCCTCAGTGTTTCCTTCCTCCGAACTTTGTCCACTAGTAGGATTCCTTTGAATCGGGCAGGAATTAAGCCTTTATGGTTGTCTCCGGATTATAGGATACACCACCAAGCTAACTACTCTAGCTGAGTCCTTCTGGAAGTAGGAGATACCACCAAGGCACCAACCTTAGTTGAGTCCTTTCAACTTGTGACCAGAAATTCTTCTCCGAATGTAGGATATACCACTAACTCACCAACCTTAGCTGAGTCCTTTTCCTTTGGGATGTTCCACTTAAACTCTCTAGTCTAAGCTAAACCCCTATCTCAATACTCACATAAGTATGAGATATTACACACTTGTTTTATCAAATGGTTTAGGTTTTGAATTCTTCAAGTTTATAACTCCCTTGAGAATTCTTACAATAGATTGGAGTGTTTAGTTCTTAGAGGGTTTTTTGTTCACTGATTGAAATAGCTTGAGATCTTAATGTAATTGCTTCTTGTGAAAATCAACCAGTACCTTCTCAACCTGTGAAGCTTCCCTTTTATAGGTTTTGATCATAAATGTAGGCATTGTGTACCATTGAGGTTGATCTTGAATCTTCACCGTTGATAAGGTATAAGGTGGGGCTTTTGGAGCCATTGATCAATTTGTTAGGCTCGTAATTTGACTCGTTTGAATTGTTGGGACTGATACAAAAAGCTATCAGTAGTCATTTGTTTGCCTTTTTGTGCACTACCAAATTCTAGGCAAGCTTTGTCAGTTTTGTGATCTCCACGCGCCTGTTTATTGGTCTAGGTTTAAAAGGTGGTTACCTTTTTCTCTTTCCAAGTCAGATATTTGTCCTTTTGCAAAATGTGTGCAAGCTGTCTTATTTTTCATTCTTCAAAGCAAAAGGAACTTTGACTTTAGACCGATAAGGAGGGAAAATGTAATTTTGAACTTTTTTCCTTTTATCTCGTACGTTGAGTATTTTGGAAGTCTTTAGACTGAACTTATCCGGATGTTCTTCAATCAGTCTTTCCCCGGATGCTATTTTTGAAGGGTTAGAAGTTTGTTTGCTTTCCAAACTTTAACCGGATGCTTAGTACATAGGCATAGGGTTTTGATATCTTACACTATTTTAAAAATCCCCGCCTAGTCCCTCCTATGCGCTATTTTGGTGCTCGCCACCCCACTTTTCATTCCTAGGGTGCTGTTAGGCGCTCGTCCAATTTATTACCACCTAGGCACCGGCTAATCTAATTTTTTCTGCCTAGGCGGCACTTTATGATACCATTATTTATAATAATCATATTTTACCAACAAAAAGTAGTTTAATTGGTAAAACTAAAGTACATTAAAGTGTTCTCACAATAAAATTATCATTTTGAGTCTCAAAGCGAGAAACAATATGCTGTGTGTCACTTAGTGATTTTTAAAACATGGTCTTAATTATGTTTTTGATATTTTATATTATTATAATTTACTTTTTAAACAATAGGCCCCACCTAGGCGTTTTGAAGCTTTGGTCGCCCAACTAGTGCCTAACACTTTTTAAAATACTGATATCTTCAATGTATATCCGGATGTTCTTCTTGGACTTAGAGGTTTTGTTTGCTTCAAACCTGATCTGGATTGTTCTTGATGTAAATCTTCTGGATCATTGTTTCCAACAATCTCCCCCATTTGATGGAAATAAAAACCTAAGTATAAAGAGCATAAAAAATTGGATATAATCTAAGTATGATTCTTGATACTCAGTCATTTACAATTTTACTCCCCCATAATTCTAGCATCCTAACTCCCCCAATCTTCTTGCATTCTAGCTTCTAAGTTTTTAAAGTACAATTGATGGTTGAACTAAGCAATTTTTGATAGAATTTTTTACTATATATACTTCTGCTGTTAACAATGGTTAACATCAATGAAGTTCCGGACTACAGATTATAGAAGAATATAAGTTGAAAGCAAAAAAAAATTGAGCTAGCTATTACAGATTTTTGCATGTGTTTAAACTAGCTATCCTAGACTTCTATGGTACTCCTTTTCTCTCTCAAAGGCTTGATCCTCCTTGCTTTTACCTTTTTTTGAGCTCTTCTCCCCCTTTTTGTTTGCATGAGCTTAGGGGTCAATGACCATATAGGAGCGAGTATCCTAGTTTCTTTCCCAGACTCTAGAGTAAATAAAATAATCTATATTACCTGCTAGACGCTTTTCAATGATTACATCTACAGTTGTAGGAATGAGATGAAGTGGTTTGATGATCTTCCAGAGTCGTGAATAACACTTGACAAGATCTGGATGCATTTGAAGAGCATATTGCCTGTCTTCTTCTTCAAAAATTAGAAACAGGGCTTTAAGCAATGTGAGCTAAAATTTATACCCATAGAACCCGGTGTTCCCAATATGCTGGATTAGATCTTGAAGAATTAGGAGTAGAGTTTCTGGAATGGTAGAGGAACTTTTGGAAGAGGAAGGAGCAGTAAGAGTGAGTTGATTCATACCAGTGCATGGTTTCTGGACCTCCTTAATAATTCTTTTCCTGGAATTATGGATAATTTTGTTTAGATGCCAGAGTCCAATGTCAAAAGCGCTTCACCAATTCCCCATGTTAGTGTTGATGTCAGTTAGACCATTTTTGAAATCATAGCCTATATCTTCTGATGCTTTGGCTAGCAACTAGGGTAGATCAGTCTTGAGGAATTGTGAGAGCTGCTCTTTGAATGCAGTTTGCTCTTCTGTGAGGGAAGTGAGTCAAGAAGAGATTTCTTTGGATGTTTCAGAGAGAGCATTTGGGATGAATTTTTCCAAGTTTTCAAACTTGCTATCCAGATACTCCTTGATTTTAGCCTTGATGTCAGTCGAGGTTGAAGTAATGTTTCCTATTATTGTTGACAACTGTTATAAGCTCCGGTTGCAGCTTGAGTCGCAACTCGATTTGCCTCTGAAATAGATGAGGTGAGCTAATTCAGAGCCAAAGTGATCTTTGAGAGTGAAGTCTCAGTAACTTAATCCGCAGAGGGAATTATATTTATTCTATTTTCAATGTTTCCCACTGTGGCCTTTATCTCTTCTAATTCTCCCTTAAGATCCGGAGCCATGGATTTCTCTTTCATGAGCTTCTCCACTGATGCCAACTTTGCGCATATGTCAAGGAGCATTAGCTTAATCTCATCTTCTCCCTCTCCTTCTAGAGTGGCTTGCTCTAATAGATTCAATGCCATTCTCTCTTTCTTAACTCTGGTGGGTTTGGGGATTAGTGATCGTTCTCTGTCCTTCATTATCAGTGAAGGATTCTTCCTCAGATCTGGAGATGCTTCCAGTTTCCTCAAAGCTAGAAGTTTCTGTATTTTTATCATCTTTCTTTTCTCCTCACCTTTCTTCCAACCTAACCCCCAGAATGGCCTCACCCTGTGAGTCCACTATAGTAGTGTTCTTAGTTGGTCTCTAACCATTTCCCTCCTTCAGAGTATTAAGCTTCGGGCTAGTCTTAACTACCTTAGATGCATTTTGAGTTACATCAAAGTTGCCTTGTTTTTTCGGAGCATCATTATTTATAGCAACATTAATAGAGTTAAGGTCAGAAGTTACCTCAATTGTCAGTTGTTCTATATGCTCTGTTGTCTCATTAATCCTTCCTTCCACTTTAGTTTCCAAAAGATTGGTATTTTCCTCAATATCCCCTTCATTTGCCTTTCTAGAAATTATAGTTGTAGCTGTTTATCTCTCGGTAAGAAGAAGAGAAGTAGGAAGAGGATCTGCTCTGGCTTTAAAGATCAATCAGTCCTTTTAACTATTCCCCACTTGTAGCACTTATCGATCAGAGGGAGTGATGAGAATTGAGGGAGTATAGGTGTCTAGAGGAGTGGTTTACTTAGTAGCTCTGGATGAGCTTTCAGGCCCTTCTTTGGTAAGTCGGTTTTCATTTAAATTATCTTTGACAGCTTCCATCATCTCATTGAATTTTGAATCCTCCAGGTGGATATTGTCCGGAACAACAGTTATTTCAGTAGACTTCATATTCTTCCCCATTGATTACTTGGCCATAGCTATTTCATCTACTCTAGAATCCTTTGGGGAGGGTTCACGAATAGCAATTCCTGACGCATGCTTCTTTGGTGCCAATTTAGCTCTTTTGGCCTTTAGAGCTTCACTGAAAGTTTGTCCCTTCTTTTGAAACTTTCTTTTCAGCAAATTGCTTCTTCTTCTATACCACTACTTTCCTCAGCCTCATTCTCTTCAAGGATATCTTTCAGTGATTATGCATCATCTCTCTTTCTTCCGGAAATAATAGCCTCTACTACCTCTAGAGTTTGGTCTACAACCATAACTTCCAGAGTTTCTACATTCCTCCCCTTTCTAGCTGTAGCTTTAATCAATATTCTTCTAGGCTCATCCGGAGTCTTCTTCTTCATAATTTGAGTGAGGGTCATAGAATCTTCATCACTTCCTCCCTAAAGTCAAGATTAATCTTCTTTTGTGTCCTTGGTTTAGTGGTTCTTGCCCTCTTTGGTACTAGAGCTTCCTCAACTGTGCTTCCGGCCTTCCGGACCCTTCTCTTTTCCTTCTTTTCATTTTTTTACCCTAAGGCCTTCTCTTCATCCCATGCTTCCCTAAAAGAAAACTTCTTAAAATTCTTCTCTGAAATGGCCTTTCCTTCTACTGATTCTTTCTTGGTGAGATCAATTCCATTTTCAGCAAGAATTTTGGTGATAAGCCCTTCATAAGAGTATTTTGGTTGCCGGATGTAATGGATTAGGAGCACTTGCATATTGATTACTCTACTCTCCACCCAGTGTTAGAGGACATAGTGCTAAAAGGAGGATACTATGTTTAGGGACCCCCTCTAGATTAACGCAAAATTGGCTAAGAAAAACTGAAGCAATCTTGTAATCTCTGGCCATAGGGTCGAGCACTTATCTCTAAAAAATCTCTCTGGAAGCCACATATTTGAATTGTACTTCATAGTTTGTTTATCCCCATCCAGTCCTCCCATCACTCCATTTTTTATAATGAGAAGGTTGACAAGGAATTCTGGAGTTAGGTTATCACTTTGCCTTCCATGGTAGTTCGCAGTGTGTTATAATAGGTTTGGCTTTTGAGATTCTCATAAAATTGGTTCACCAGAATAGGGTAAGTTGGGTTATGCATTTCGAGGAAATCTTCTAGATGTTGGTCCTTGAGAATCTAGGCATAGGGTTCAGTGGGGAACAAGAAGTTATCCCCAAGAAAATCAGATGGGATAATGGTTTGTAAAGCGATTCTCTTTACCGTAATGAAATCTGTATCGCGAAGGTCTTCTACCTTAAAGATGTTCATTAGAGGAGGAGTTGTTTTAGTTTGATTGCTTGCCATTTTATATGTTTATAATGAAAGGATTTTTGAATTTAGGTTTCTGAAAGAAAAATTGCAGGCTAACAGTAGATTAGTTGCTCGCATGAGGAAGAAGATGAAATTTGGGTGGTTTTATAGAGTTTTAAAGAGTAAGGGTATTTTGGAAATTTGGATACAATTAAAGTTAATTGGATCAGTGATGTGTTAGGTAAAGTTGAGGAGAGAGTTTAATGGCATTTAAATTGGAGAATTGGAATAGTTTAATTTTGTAACAGCTGTAACTTTTTACCGCGCGTGGACTCCTTAATAAATGTTTGAAATTCAAAATGTGTACAGTTACTTTTTGCGCTTTCACTACCATTTGTCTGCTTGTCTACTTAGTTGGCAATATTCCCTCTGGATCCAGAGTCAACTCTCATTTCTTTTCTTCCTTGATTCCCTTATTTTCAGAAGACCAAATTAACAGTTGTTTGTCTTCCGGATTCTTCTCCAAATTGGATTACACATTCCAATTGACTCCTTTAGCTTGTTGAATTGATATTTGCTCAATGGCTTAGTAAAGATATCTGCCCTTTGATCATTTGTGGGAATGTACATCAAAATTACATCCTTCTTCATTACATGGTTTCTGATGAAATGATACCTAATATTAACATGCTTCATCCTAATATGTAGCATAGGATTCTTTGATAGATCAATTGCAATTTTGTTGCCACATATGACTTCAACACATCCTGATTGAACACCATAATTCTCCAATTGTTGCTTGATCCATAAGAGCTGAGCAACACAACTTCCTTCTGCCATATATTCTGCTTCTGTGGTTGATAATGCTATTGAGGTTTGCTTCTTGCTATACCATGTCTGAGGTGTCAATGACGTGTGGGTCTCCCTTGGCGCCTGGGTAAGAGGCAGGGCCCATTGGGGGTTGGTTGGATTAATGCATGACAAAACCTTTTTAGTTCAAGTTTGCACAAATAGCCCATTTTAACGAATAAAAGAATTGAGACCCAAATCTGGATACAAAATGATAGAGTCTCCACCCAAGTTGTCTACTTGGGTAAGAGTTTTGGTATGGTTCCTATTGGGTGGGAGACTTATACCTATTGGATCAGAGATTCGCGGTATCGGATGAGTCAATTATTTCTTATTTTGTTGATTCAAAATTACATTCACCGCGTAAAATCTTTTTTATTTCCATCATTTGGGGATTATCATAAAAATCCTATTTTTCTGCACTCTTTCACACTCGTTACATGCGTTTACAGATTACAATAAAACATAAGCAATAAATGGGGGAATAAAAATTACAACAAGGGGAAAAGGGAGAATTGCAAGAGAACCTATACATTTGTTCCAAGTTATAAAATAAAATAAAAATGAATTCCCCTGCATCCACAAAGATTAGCACAGTTTATAGCACGTCATAATTCAACATTTCGTTCGGAAAAATATGGTTATGTTAGTGTGGCAGTTTTACAATCGGTAATGCCCCGGTGGCTTCTAGGATCAAAGAGAAATAACCAGTCTTCAACGTATTTTGTTATGAAAACACATTTTAACTTTTGTGGGTTGATTTTTAACCAAATTAAAATGAATTCTGGATTCTGCTTGGGGCTGGTACCCGTATGGGTGGGTGAGACCCATACGGCTACAAGGGAGGACCGGTATGAGTATGGTGCACTTGTATGGGTCCAGTCTGGCCCAGGCAGAAGCCTTGTAGAGTATGGCACACCAATTTATTATCCCACGGACACAAGGTACCAACAAGGCTCATATGGGTTCAAACCGGACCCAAAATAGAAAATAAAACGAGCAGATGTAATAGAGGAGGCAGAAAATAACAATAAAATAACTGAGATGTGAGTCTCTTTAAAACTCAGGAGCGTTACCTTTGAGGCGAGAATTCACATTGAGGCGATCCCTTTTGTTGTTGAGAGAGTATAGCCAAAGTAGATGAAACAGGACTATTTAGGCGAGTGTTTGTGTGGACAGAACCTCCCCTAAATCCTAATAAATAAAGGTAGGAATGAATAAAATGTGGACAAAAGCTCAAAAGATGGGTTTTCTCCCTATTTTATACCTCTTATACCTCACTCGTACGGGTCCCCTATAAGTGTATAAAAGGAATGACCCGTACAGGTCTGCTACTGGATTCATACCACTAGGTAGCACCCGTACGGGTCCTTAAGGGCAGACTAGGTCTCTAAACTTTGGCCAAACTCAACTCTGCAATAGTAGGAACACCTCTGATGGATAACACTTGCAAGAGAATGCATCATATAGCTCTCATCATTGTTTTGTAAGAGGGATCTTTAAAATCCAGTGCTCACATACTACCTCCCATTAGATCACTGCAGATACAGATATGTATGATCTCATGCTGTGAGGAGGGTTTAGAAATCATACCTACGGTGATATCATGGGTGAGTTCCTTTCTTGAGGAAAATTTCTTTCCTGGGTGTCCCCTTCTTGAGGTGGATGACTTTACTTGCCAATGCGTATCCCTTTCTTGAGATGGATGACTTTCCTTACCAATGCATATCCCTTTCTTGAGGTGAATGACTTTCCATTGCCAATGCATATCCCTTTCCTAAGGCGGAAGACTTACCTTTGCTATTGTGCATCCTTAGTGACTTAACTAGACATAGTGTGTATCCCTTTCTTAAGGCAGATCGACTCTCCTGGCTGATGGTGTATCCTTTTCCTAAGGTGGATTGACTTTCTTGACTGATGTATCCCTTTCTTGAGGTGGATCGACTTTCCAGCTACTGGTGATGTGTCCCTTTCCCAAGCCGGATGACTCTCGTATCGGATGGTGTATCCCTTTCCTAAGGCAGATTGACTTTCCTAACTGATGATGTATACCTTTCCTAAGGCGGATGACTCTCCTATCTGATTGTGTATCCCTTTTCTAAGGCAGATCAAATTTCCTAACTGATGATGTATCCCTTTCCTAGGGCGGATGACTCTCCCATATGATTGTGTATCCCTTTCCTACGGTTGATCGACTTTCCTGACTGAAGATGTATACCTTTCATAAGGCAAATGACTCTACTATCTGGTGGTGTATCCCTTTCCTAAGGCGGATTGACTCCCCTGTCTGGTGGTGTATCCCTTTCCTAAGGTGGATGACTCTCCTATCTGGTGGTGTATTCCTTTCCTAAGGCGGATGACTCTCCTGCTGGGGAATTTGAATAACCTGAAAAGAGACAACAATCAAACACCGAGTTAGTCATTATCTAAGCAGACACATATTTATTCTTAATTGACTTTTGTGAAAACAAAAAATATTTTTACCCCTTCAATTAAGAATAAAGATGTGTGGATGGGGGGTTAGCCCTAGAAATAAACTGAAAAACTAACTACGTTAAATGTTGGGTTTGGCCCAATTGCAGTCGGTTCCACTATTGAGGAAGTCCCCTAGGGTGGATGCCCCAAGGGTTTTTTACGATAGGGATATGCCCCTTGCTGATTGCATTACTGGGCAATAGGGGAGATGCCCCTGGATTGGCTAATTTCGCTGTTGGAAGATGGGGGGATACCCCTGGATTGGCTGATTCCACTGCTGAAAGATGGGGGGATGCCCCTGGATTGGTTCAGAGATGCCCCTTGGTTGACTTTGATGCTGGGGAGTAAAGTAATATCCTTTGGTAAAACCTTTTCTACTAGGAAGTCTTTCCTGGTGAGATTTATTTGCTAGGGAAGAATTCCTGTGCTAGGATGGACCTATGGACAAAAATTATCCTAGTCAATGATCAACTCAAAAATGGCTTACCTTGATTCTTGATTGACTTTTGTGAAAACAAAAATATTTTTGCCCCTTCAATCAAGGATCAAGGTGAGCTAGAGGGTGGAGGAGAAGTGGGGTTGGCCCCAAACTCGGACTGGATGAACTCCTTGTGGTTTCTAGGATACTGGTTCAAAAATCTATCCCTAGATGGTAAAAGAAGGCCCGAATGGGGGGGCTAAGACCTGTATGGGTGGGGTCCTCAGGTACGGCCCCCCATTGGGTGTGTTCCAAAGGCTAAATAGACTCTTTGTATTCCGCCTTATACAAAATCTTCCTATTTTGCATCTTCCAGCGATTCTCTTCCTAGAACCAATCAAAATGTATAAAAAGATCCCAAAGACCGGCCATTTCTCCATTAGACTCGAGGATTTTCCCTCGGTGGGTGATTCGGGGCTTTGAGAATGCCCAGTTTCTGTCGGTTATACTTTTCGTGAAGGGGACTCATTTTTTGGGCTCACTCCTATCTCTGAAGTGCCTCTAATCCCTTCTTCTGTTACCCACGCTTTAAAACTCTAGGTAATTTTGCTTGATTCTCCATTTTTTGTTTTCAAACTCTTTGAGAATTTCGAGAAGTTTGGCATGAATTAGGGTGTCTTAAATCATGGAATAGAGCTTGATGCCTGTAACTTTAGTCTAGGATGCTTTTCGGATAATTTTGGATAAGCTTTGATTGAATTTTGATGATTTTGGATTTTTGGAGGTTTTTCTCGCAAAGCCACTATTTACAGGGAACCGTACAGGTGAGGGGGACCCGTACGGGTTCCATTTTTAGTATGAGAGCAACTAGAGGACCTGTACGGGTGGGCCAAACCTGTACGGGTCCTGTCCTCAGGGATAGAGTGTTGATTTCTTTGATTTCTGTAATTCTTTTCTAATTTTTGACATGTCTGTTGTATTTTAACCCTGTTGAGCTGTAATTCTGTCTTTGTAGTTTTAATACAAGACTGTGGGAGCCCTAAGCTTCTACAGGAAAAGGTAAAAGGAGATCCGTACTGCAGGGGACATCGAGTTGCTGGCCCATATTAATTCCTTTGGCTTTAGTGACATTATTGGGGTCATTCCTCAGGCTCCGAAGACGCTGGCCCTATAGGCCATTTCAGCCTTAGCAGAGATATGGTTGGAGATACCCATACCTTCAATCTTCTGATTAGGGAGGTCACCATCACTCCCTCAAATGTGTGTGTTGTGACAGGATTGGAATGGAGCGGGGATATTGTCCACTTCGATGTTTATGCCGATAGGTGACATTCCTGACCTGAGGTGAAGGCCTATATTGCTAGATTACTTGGGCTCCATCTGGGTGGGATGAACAAGCTCAAGTATGGGGACCTGCATGCTTATTGGATCAGAAAGCCAAGTCCTATTGTTGCGAATACGAGGGATCAGTACGCCCAGTCTTTCCTACGGACATTTATTACCTCCGTCTTTTTACCGATCTATTTGAGCAACCTCAATTATGGTTTGCTCTCCGCTGTAGAGGATCTTGCCATTGTGCCAGGCAAGAACTGGTGTCAGGCCATCCTAGTGCAGCTATATTATGGATTGGACATTGGATTTCGAGGTGAGCAGTCCGAGCTCAAGATCTGCCACCTAATACTACTGGTAAATCCGAAATAGGTCTTTTGTACTTTAACCTTTCATTCAATTGAGTTGCAACTAATCCTGATTTTATCTTACAGATTTGGGCCTTTGAGCACCACTTTATCCATAGGCCAGATTTGCCTATACAACCCGAGACACCGCACATGATTTTCAGGTGGATGGGGCTTTAAAAGGGTCAGCCCTTAACCACAACACTATATAGAGAGTTCCTTCGCCAGCTGCTCTTAGATCGGGTAAACTTCTTCCCTACTAAACCTGTATTTTACATTTCAACAAACCATTAGCGGAAACTTTTTTATTAGGTCATGATACTTATAATGCATTTATTTTTTGCAGGTCATCCAAGACCCATGGGAGAGATTGGCTATCCATGGGGCTATTGTGCAGATGTGAGATGGTGTGGATGACTGCCGCTTCATCCTGGAGTCACCGCTCTCCTTTGAGTTGTGTTTTGGTGAGCGGGTCCGAGGGTGGAGGACTAGTGCTGTGGTAGAGAGACTGATCCCTCCCCTAATCCCAGTTGGCATCTTTTGGCCACTTCTGATGCCAGGTATTGACCAGGGGTTGTATGTGAGGGCGCTCACATGCTGTCTGTAGAGCGCTTCTATACCGACTTCATTGACTCCTTGCTTCTTCGTCCTGGTGAGAGGATTCACCACAAGGATGTCCCTCTCGAGTTCTACTAGAGCAACAGTGAGGATGATGATGATGATGATGATGAGGATGGACCGAGGGGTGACTGTGGGGGTCCATCTTTAGTCCAAATACCTAAGAGCTCAACAAGGTCCGCTAACCCTTCTTCTCCAGTATTTTTTTAACTTAACCTTAGTGAATAATTTAATGTTCCCCGAAATTGGTTGTGATCCTGGGTTTGATCATTTATTGCTACATCCTTCCCTTTCCATGTGAAAGAGACCTGTCGATATTGTTGCTGTCCCTGAGCCGCCTGTAAAGCGGTCTCATGCTTTTGGGTCTGTGAGAGAGGGAATCCCCCGAGCTAAGCTAGACACTTTCTTCCAATTCCTCAATCACTTGAGAAGCGAGCTGTCAAAGAGCTTGAGGAGTTAGTCCAACCCATTAGTTTTACTCCATCTAGCTCTACTCATGTAAGGAATCCCTTGCTTGTCACCTTGTCCATTACAACAATTATTTAGAACTCCTATTCTGATGTGACCTTTTTCTTTTCGGTGACCATTTCTAACACTAAGAGGATTGCTAGGGGCTACTTCTCTGTGCGGGATCTACTACTATCCTAGGATGCGCTAGCCTCGGTAAGTTTCTTTTACCTGTAAAATTTAACAAACTATGCATGATGCATGCTATGACATTCATGTATGTGTCCTAATCTTATGACTTTACACAGACTCTGCTGGCCATGGAGCACAACAAGTCTTCTCAAGACTTAGATACTTCTAAGGAGAGAGCTAGATTCTTGGAGGAGCAGCTGCGGGTAGCCACTACTAAGACTGACCAGGCCAGGGCCTAGACTGCTCGAGCGAGTGCTGAGATTGAGATGCTTTGGGGTCAGTTGGCATAGATGACTGAGGATAGACATACACTAGATCCATCTAATACTGAGTCCGACGATGATCTTTCTGCATACTGAGTGACTCAGAGGGGTGGAGATTAGCATGCTAAGGGAGCTGATGCTGTTAGGACTGCTGTAGGGACATTTGCGAACCCTTGTTACTTCTATCCACTGATTTTGTAGTGAGGGGACCGAGTGATGTTCTAACTTTTGTATAGGCCATTCGATGTGAGATGACCTATCGAACATATATTTTTCTTTCTTTTTGTGCTAATTTTTTCCTGAACTGTCCTTGATGGCTTAATCCAACGGACTTTTTCTTTTTAACTTTAACTTTTGCTGGACCGCCCTTTCAGGTTTTCAATCTAGCAAGATTTTTCTTTATTTTTTGCCTTAATTTTTTCATGGACCACCCTTTTAGGTTTTCAATCTAGTAGGCTTTTTCTTTTCTTTTGCCTTAATTTTTGCCGAGTCCACCCTTTCGGGTTTTTGACCTTGCAGGCTTTTTGTTTTCCTTTTGATTCGTCTTAACTTTTGCATGCACCGCCCTTTCGGGTTTTCAATCCAGCAAATTGTCTTAATTTTTGCCTGAATTATCCTTCACGGCTCAATCCAACAGAATTTTTCTGAACTTTGCATATGCCTGATTTCTTTGGTACTTTTATCTCTGTTGGATTACATGTATAATGAAAGGAATAACAATGATGCATAATATGTAGAGAAAACTGTAGCTTTGACTGGTCAAACAATTTCAAATTTTGAATTGAAAAAGGCGATGTCATCGAGGGCATGGGTGATGTCGCTGGCGGTATAGAGTGATGCCGCCGCCGGTATGAACTGGGCAGTTTTAGATAAATTAAAACTCCTCAAATTCTACGCCGTAGTTTAAAAGGAAGCAAAACTCCTTTTTCTTCCTCATTCTACAAATCCGTACCCCTCTTTGTTCCCTTCTTCTCCAAATCTTTTGAGTTTCTCCGTTATTCCAAACATGAAGAGAATTGCCAAGGCTTTTAATGGAAAATCTGCTAAGGCTAGGAGAATCTGCCTGATTCCTCCGTCGAGGGGTTGAAACTTCTCTCGGTTCCTGTCGCTTATGGCTTGAAGGAGATGGTCAAGATGTATGGGTATGGGATCAATTCCTCCAACACCAATCTGACCCCGAAGAAGGAAAAGCACCTCTTGTACTTCTAGGTAATCCTGTAAAACCTGAATTTCTTCTTTTTGGGTTGAGTTTTGATTCATCCTTAGGCTTGAAATTGTGCCATGATAGGAGTTTATAAGCATGAAATAGATTGATTACAACTAGATGTTGCATGCTTTCGGTTCAATTTTCACTGTTTTTAGGCTTTATGGTTTGATTGATTACAATTTTTGTGGTTTAGGGATGATGGGTGCGATTTTTAAGGAAAACTGTTTCTGCCCACAGGTTGTAATGTCGCCGACAACATTGATGATGCCGCTGGTGGCATCAGGCCTTGCAAAAAGGCCTAAGGAGGCCTAATGTTGTTTCTGCTTAAGGTGATGTCACCGGCGGAATCATCCATACCGCTAGTGCTATGGACGATATTACCGATGACATCGCTACTAGTAGAAGCCACATTAGCAGCCTTCCAGTAGTTATTAGTGATGAGAAAATAAATAGGGACTTAACTATTTTGCTTCTTATTTTTGTAGCCACACGAACTGACTTATACCGGAGGCATGGGCACCATCGGCGAGTGATGGCACCATATTTCTGAGAAGGGTCCAGAGCTTGCACTAGCCATCAATGAGATGGGCCTTGAGGACTTGGTCCAGATCATGCCAATGTTAATGCCCAAGCTCTCTAATCCAGCCGTGACAGCCCTTACAGAGAGGTGGTCTGAAACCACCCACACCTTTCACTTCTCATTTGGGGAACTGACAATCACGTCCTCCGATGTCGTAGCTATCACCAGGCTTCCCTAGATGGACAAAGTCATTCATTTTGATGCCTATATGGATAAATATCACATCGAGAGGCCTGTGGTGTGGTGGGTGAAGGAGCTATTTAGGTTTAAGCCCGTCTCAGGGCGGCTATCTTATGGTGAGTTGCACCAATACTGAACTAGGGCAGATGTGGTGCCTGAGGATAAGAGAGACGCTTGCGTCAGCTCCTTCGTGATTTCCTTGCTCACCGTGCTGCTTTTTCCAATCTCGAGGAGCAAGTTGATATCCATCATGGATGATGTGGCGGGCATTAGGAATAAGAATTGGCCGCGTACCATCCTGGCACAGATGTATCATGGGCTGGATGTGGGAGCCTGTAAGAAGGTGAAGGCCCTTCATGTCTGCCATCTGCTACTCCAAGTATATCTTCTTGGAAGCATTTTTCTTGATTGTGCACGTCTCATTTATTCTGAATGCTTTTTTTGAACTGATTAATTGTTACTTGTGCAGGCTTGGGCTTTTGAGCACCAGATTCTCCCGCCGGTTGAGTTCAAGAAGACCTTGCCATTGGGCTCCCATTTTCCTGCCCGCTGGTGCAGGGGTATAGGTGGGAAGGCCAAGTATCCTACCAAGTATAGGGAGGTTCTGAGGAGTGTACGACAGAGCTCAGTATGTGATCTTTTGATTTAGTCCTTGTTTAACATTTAGGACAAAACATTAGTAAACAAAACGCGTTTATGAAATTAGATTATACTTACATCGGTTGTTTTGGTTGGTTGTTGGTGCAGCTTGTCCTGGACCCGTTTGATGAGGTGGAGCACCTGCTAGAGGTTGCAAGGGTTAGGAGGGAGGTGGACGACCATCGGTTTATCATGGAGTGCCCTTTGTCCCAGTAGTGGTACTTAGGGGAGCGTGTCCGAGGCTGGAGGTTTGTCCCTATCACCGATAGACCGGTGCCTGCTGATCCTCCCAAGGGCTTATGGTGGTCCCACTTGGTGATTACATCTGCAGCTGACCAAGCCGAATATATTGAGGGGGATGGTTTGGTCATTCCGCGCATTCCGGGATCCTATGAGCGACACCAGTAGCGTCTGCTCCCCCTGTGTCATCGCATCCATAGGAATGATAAGACTAAGTATCATAATGAGCAAAGGTTGGAGGGGGAGAAAAGGCACCTCAAAGGTATTGTGGATGTTGAGGAGGAGGAAGAAGAGGAGGAAGAGGAGGAGATTGAAGGTGATGTTGGGATCGAGCCTGAGGGGGAGGATAAGGCAGGCGTGGATGTAGCTGGCGAGAGTGCACCAATGTCCCAAGAGGGGTAGCGGTCTTTTGTGGTTTGATTATGTTTATGTGCATGATTTGCAATCGTTTGAGTTTAGGAGTGTCGCTTATGTGTGTTTTTCTTGTTTTTTCAGGAACCTACGAGGAAAAGAGGCCGAGATAACCAGAGTGGGATGTAGTATTATGGTGTACCCGAGGGGATAAAATTTTGTGGTGGGACGTCTGGTCAACCCGATGGAAACCCAGTTCCTACTGTTGAATTCTCGGGGCGAGTTCCTCCCTAGGAACATAGGCTCGAGTCGGCATGCTCCAATCTTTATGCTAGAGGGCACCACTTATGTAAGGCTTGAGAACATCATAATTGCCTCCTTGCTCACCCTTGGATGCTGGTGTTTATTGATTTGCCTTTTGGATTTTTCAGGTGGTGCAGAGCCATGTGGAGCAACTTACAGAGAACAACTTTGCTCTACAGGATATGCTTATTAGGCAATTATTGCTCGTTCGGGTACATTCCCTGTTATGACATACTAAAATAAGATAAGATGCATGTATGGGTGCTATAAATGAATTGCATTATTGATGTCTTCCTTGGTTTGCAGGATTTCTTGGCCCTTTCCTTATCAGACATTGATGTGGCCTGATGGAGATACGAGGAGGAGACTGCAGAACTTCGATGTAATGTGAGCGACCTTGAGGGTCAGCTAAAGGCTACCGTTTAGGAATGGAGGAGCAAGCAAAATCTAGATCGCACGTACCCTGGTAGCACCAGTCGTAGGGGAGTGAAGATATCCGCCGGCCGACACCCATTTGTTGTGGTCGAGGAGTCGAGCAGTGTCCCGATGATTGAGGGAAGAGAGGAAGATGATGTTGATGATTTGCTGATAAGCCCTGAGGATGTTTCATCCCGCCCGACTGGTAGTGGCGGGCAAGCCTAGCTTTATATTTTCATTCTAGTTTTTGTTTCAGATTTTGGTTTGTACCCTTAATACATTGGGGTTTGAATAATTTGGATTTGTTGCTTGGTTTCGCTTTGGTAGGCTAGATATTCGGGATTTTTGAACAATTTGTGCCGTCGGGCTTTTTACTTTGAATAAAATGGGTTGCACTTGCTCAGGTATTTGGAAACAGATTACAGGATTGTTTACAGGTTTTGTATAGGTCTATAATGAAAAACATGCTTGTGATGTCACCGAAAAATTAACTCCATGCCCCTAGCGACATGACCCATATCGCCCATACTCAATCAGCTAAAATAATATAGACAGGGCTGTCTTAAAGCTCATATCGTCGGCGGCATCAGTCGATACAGCCCAAATTGATTCATATTGCCGATGACATCACTCACATCGTCGGCGATATCACCTTTCCAGGAATCTGATTCTAGCCATTCTGCCAATTCCTGTCATGGCAACCTATAATCAACAGCTGTGGGGTTTTCTGCAAAGTCTGGGAAATGCGGACTAGAAGAAGCTTGAAAAATTCAGATTTTAGGGGTTTTGATATGTCGTGGTGTGGCTCGTAAGCCACGAGTTCCTTTGAGCGGCGCTATCTTTTTGGGACCCAATGGACTACATCTTCTGATTTTCATCGTTTGAGCTATGTCCCTTGTTTGAAGAGTTCCATGCCATATTGGGGGTACCATGCCCTAAACACATGCCCCAAGCACTGCCGGAATTTCATTTTGGCGCAGGTGGAATTCCTCAAGGGTTATAGAATTTGGACTCTATAGATTGATTTTAGTCCCGGTTGTCTGATAAACCTGCGTGTGGGGCGCCCCGATCTCATCTTGCTTAGCCGTCTATGGTGGCATTATTACTCATGGCAGAGTTTATGTACGGAGTGAGCCCAATTGCTCTGCTCAGGCTGATTTCACTCATCAGCCCCATGTTGACAGGGGCTTCTCCTATGGCTTTGGGGTTGGCCGATGTTTTGCTGAACATAGATGCCGCTTCCGTTGACCCGGCACTTATCGGAGATTAGCTCATATTACTACAAGTACCTTTTTCTCTTCCCGATTTCGCCCATTTCTTTCTCTAATCTTTACCTGAATTTAAATTATAGGTATGGCTAATGGAGAAATTGAGGTTGAGGGAAGCGCCACGAGGGAATCCAAAGAAGTACCTACCCGTTCATCTGAGGGAGAGGGGGCTTATGCGGGCTGATTTTGATCAGCTGACATATGATGATTGGGTGACTATTTTGAGGGGGTATACCGATGCACAGGTTCAGTGGGTTACTCCATGGTGGAGGATTCAGGATGTGGTTATAGAATCCTGGGGAGCTTGTGCTCAGTTGATAGGTCTGAAGAGATCTTTATTTTACACCCCCTACCGGTTGTACCGTTAGTATGGCAAAAGGAAAAGGATCCCAATCAAGTAAGCCCACAATCAGTTTGAAATCTACAAAGCTAGGTGGGTCAACCATATCCAGGAGAAGTGGTCCAAGGAAGCTGTATTTGAGATTCTAGATTATGATCATGTGGAGACCATCGAGACTGACACACATTACAGAGGATGGCTTGCTGAGATAAGATGCTTGACGACCCGTTAGAAGTAGTCATGGGCCCGCTTCAAGGGGGAGCATGCAGAATAGTGGGAGGAGCCTCCTTTTTACTACCACATCAAGGCAGATCTCTAGGTACTATGATGATAATGCAGGAAGCTTAGTTTGAGTCGCACTTTTGTCAGTTCTATCTATTGCATGGGCTAGTCGGGGTGACTGACCTATTGGACTTTGTCTTAATTTTTTTTTACGCATTTGATATGGAATAAAATGAACTCTATCCTAAGCTTGCTAGAGTTGTCTTTGTCCTTGAATACAGGATTCACATAAGTATAAGGATTTAGATTTCAACAAGAGATATACTTTCATTAATTGAGATAAAATAAAGTACACAATGTTGAGTTGACATTCCAATTGATTTAACTCCTGGTGCCCACTAGCCTAGATTGGTTTTCTAGAAGGCACTCGCTCTTTGCTCACATACCCTAATTTTTTCCTAGATCGCCCTTTTCGGGTTTTCGATCTAGCGGGTTTGACTCATCCCCTAATTTTTGCACGGTCAGTTTATAGGATACCGATTGTTAGGTGTCACCTAATTTTTGTCCGATTAGTAAAAGACTGAAAGACAGGTGATTATCTTGTATATATATATATATATATATATTGTTGTGTTGCTTTTCCAATTTATTTCTTTTGAATCAGATATGATAACACTTAAGCCTGTCTTGGTTCACGAGATTCACAAACTCGTTCCCATCCCTGTCCATAAGCTTAACTACCCCTTTGCTAAGCACCTTCTTTATCACATATGGTCCTTCCCAATTTGGCCTAAATTTGCCCCTCACATCAGTGGTAGAATGTTTCAGCTATTTAAGGACCAGATCACCAGCCATCAGGGGGAACTTCTGGTGTCTTACCCCGACTATTATATGCTCGAGCCATACATTGCTGGTACATCTGGAGGTTGTCGAGGGCCTTTAACCTCTGCTCATCCATCATGTTTAACTATTCAAATCTCACCTGGATCCATTCAGATTCTTTTAACTTAGCCTCTAGAGCGACTCTTAAGGAGGTCACCGGAGTTTCAACTGGCAAGACCGCTTCCATCCCATAGACCAAGGAGAACAGAGTTTGGCCTGTCGGGATGCGAATGCTGGTGCGATATCCCCAAATAGCGAAATGTACCTTATCTGCCCAATCCCTATAACTAGCTATCATCTTACAAAGAATCGTCTTTACCAATTTGTTAGCTGCCTCAACAGCTCCATTAGCTTGCGGTCTATATGGGGAAGATCTATTGTGTTCGATCCCGTATTTCTCGATTAGAGAAGTAGTTACTCCTTGAAATTGTACCCCATTGTCTGAGACTATATGGTGTTGGAGTCCATACCGAGCAAAGATATGCTTCTCTATGAATTTTGGCCATCTGGTTGGTGGAGACATTGGTGAAGGATTTGGCTTCTACCCATTTCGAGAAGTACTCTACTGCTACCACAATGAATCTATGGCTGTTTGTTGAAGAAGGACGTATTTCACCAATTATGTCTGTCCCCCACACCAAGAATGGCCGAGGGGTGGATAAATAATAGAGTCCAGTGGGCAGTAGATGCTACATATCCCCGTAAACCTGGCATTGGTGGCATCGTTTGACTTAGGTGATGCAATTGGCTATGAGAGTAAGCCAAAAATACCATAACCACTGGATTTTCTTTGTGAGAACAAGACCGTTCATATGAGGGCCACAGTCACCGGCATGGACTTGGGTCATTAAGTTCTGAGCCTTAGAGTCAGTGAGGCAATGTGAGAAGAGGCCATCGCTGGTATACTTGAATAAATCGTTATCCATAATACAGAACTGGATAGCGAGCCGCTATAGGGTGGCATAGTCTGAGTCAGAAGAACCCGTAGGATATTGGCCAGTCTGAAGGAATAGGACAATGTTAGAATACCAACAAGATTCAGATGAGATAGTGAGGATTGGAGGAGTCCATTGAACGTGGTATAGGATCTTGGAGGATAATATAACTAAAGGGCGGATAGGCTACTGCTGAGGTCCTTCCCATATGGATGCGAGAGTGGTGAGAGCATCAGCCATTTGATTCTCATCCCGAGGGACATGGTAGTACAAGTACGAGGTAAATTTCTCAAATAATTCACAGACAGCCTCGATGTGAGGACTGAGAGATTCCTCTTTAATTTCCTAATCTCTGATAACTTGACAGACAACTAGAGCCCAATCCCCGATGACAGATACGCGGTGTGCCTGTACCTGAAGAAGAGCCTCAAGGCCGAACAGACAAGCTTCACACTCAACACTGTTGTTTGGGATAGTGAATTCTAAGCATTTGGACAATGGGATTATCTCATTATTCGGCGTGACTATGATGGCCCCGAGACCTGCTCCTTGGCGGTTCATAGCGCCGTCGAAGTACATTATCCAGACATTGCCAAGGATTGTAACAGAGGCGAGCTGCCCATTGGGAAACTCCAAATTTTCCTCATAGTCAGACCTGAGAGGTTGATTAGCTAGGAATTCAGCCACGGCCTGCCCCTTAATGACCTTTTGGGTGACATACTCAATGTCAAACTCAGACAGGAGAAGTAACCATCGGGGCAATTTGCCGGCTAGAGTGGGGGATTGACAAAGAAACTTCATTGGATCAATCTTGGCCATGGCTTAGACACAATAAGATTGGAAATAATGTCACAACTTCTTGGTGAGCCAAACCATGGCAGTGTAGTTCTTTTCCACAATCAAATACCGGGTTTTAAAATCTAATAACTTCTTGCTTAAGTATTAGATGGCATGTTCACGCTTATCAGCATGTTGCTGGACAAGCATGGCCCCGATGGAAGTTTCCTCGATAGCCAGGTAAAGGATGAGCGATTTTTCTGGGATGGGGGGTGTTAAAATGGATGGATCAACAAGATACGCCTTCATTCTATCAAATGCCACTTGGCAGTGATCATTCCAAACTACGGGTTGTTGTTTTCTTAACAGCTTAAAGATGGGTTCACAAATAATAGTAAGGCGAGCAATGAACCGACTAACATACTGCAAGGACCCTAAAAACTATCAAACTTCCTTCTTTGTCTTAGGTGGAGGCATGTCCTTGATGGCTTTAGCTTTTTCTTCATCCATTTTGATTCCTTTTTGGCTAACCACGTGCCCCAATAGTTTATCGAGGTAACCCCAAACACGCACTTCGTTGGATTTAGCCGGAGGTTATACTTTTCAATACGAGTCATAAATTTGTCAAGAATAGCAGGGTGCTCTTCTCAAGCAGCGGACTTCACAATCATATCGTCCACATATACTTCCACTTCTTTATGGATCATGTCATGTAAAAGGGCGGTTATGGTGCGTTGATAAGTGGTCCTGGCATTTTTTAACTCGAATGGCATTACCTTGTAGCAATACACCCCCTATTAAGTGATAAATGCTGTTTTGACTTTGTCGACAATATTAACCAGAATCTGATTATACCTCGAGAATTCGTCCATGAACGAATACGTAGCTGCCCTAGCGGCGCTATCAATTAGGACATCAATGTGCGGGAGTGGGAAGTCATCCTTCAGCAAGCCTTTATTGAGATCTCAAAAATCCATACAGACCCGGACCCTACCATCTTTCTTCGGAACTGGGATGATGTTAGACAACCAAGTCAGATATTCCACAACTTTGATGAATCAAGCTTCAATCAACCTTGAAACCTCTGTCTTAACCCAATCTGCCCATTCTAGTCTGAACCAGTGGAGTTTCTGATTGACAGGCCAAAATTTAGGATCATTTGGGATTCTATGTTTGGTAATTTATCGATTAACCCCAGGCATGTCTTCGTATGACCAAGCAAAAATGTTAACATGATCTTTAAGCACTTTTATGATCTCACTTTTTTCCTCGGGAGTTAGATCTTTGGAAATGGTCACCATTTTATGATTGTCATCTATACTTAGGTTTATTTCACTTAATAATGTATCACTAATGCCAAAAACATTATATGTATTGTTATATGAATGCATGGATCCATCAAGAAAGACATCAAACAAGTAAGCAGAACGAGAGTTATTCACTGCATTAAAAGCCTCGTAAGCAGCATTATTCGCATCAAACACAACAGAAATGTTAAGAATTACATCATCCATATCCTCATCCATAGGCAGAGGGACATTAGTAGCAATATCAATAAGAGGAGCATCCTCTGTATTGTCTATTAGAATGGCACCCCGGTCATGCTCCAGAGCGGTCTTTTGGGTAATGGTGAGCGATGGCCCCCTGGACATGTTGGCTTTCTCGGCAAGAGCCCTGGTGAGCTTCCCTACTATTGTCGTCATAAGACCTTCTTCCTCGATTCTCCTACCCTTCCAGCCTTTCTTCAGCAGCAGTGTCATAGCTTCACTCACAGTTGCCACATTATTTTCAATTTCTGGATCGATAGACTCTTCTCTACTTCCCTCATGCTCATCTTCGGGATGCATCTTACCTTTTCGATTAGACTTATTAGAAACAAAATTGACAGGTATAGTAGGCTCAATGGGCTAGGGTTCAGTGGAAACTATCATGCGGTAGGTCTTGAAGTCGTAGACATCTTTAAAGATCTCAAAGGTGGCTATATTTTTCCGCCATACTCGATCGGCTTAGGCTCTCCCTTATAAGGCCTCTTGCCTTGGATTTCATAAATAGTGACCATGTGGCAGTAGCAGGAAGGGATGCGACGATAGGCTTTTCTAGCCTTATATCCCAATCAAGCTCGATGGGTAAGGGTTTTTGGCTCTAATGCTTCAACAATTCCCTGCTCATGTATTCCCCCACCTCTGCCAGGCTTGTAACCAGATTTATTCATCAGTTTACCCATACCAGCATGAAGGTAGTTGTGCAAAAGGGGAGGAGACTTCTGAGGTTTGCTAATCATGGCAATCTGAAGGCCTCTTTCTAAACTAGCTTCAGCTTCCATAATACCCATAACGGAAGCAGGATTGGCCTCTGCAGTCACCATTCTGTCTTCATGAATAAGCTTGATTTTCTGGTGTAGTATGGAGGGAACGGCACCCAAAGCGTGAAGCCACGGTCGGCTAAGCAATAGAGAATAGGTAACAGGAATGTCAAGCACAATGAAGCGTACATTTCTTGCAACACCTTCTACACTGACTTCTGCCTCAAAGGTCCCCGATTACATTATGCTTTGAATCATCATAAGCTCTAATAATAGTGATAGATTTTTCAAGCATGTCCTCCGACTTTCCTAAATGAGGAAGGATTTTTAGAGGGCACAGATTTAGAGCGGAGCCTTCGTCCACCATGACATATGGGATAACCTTATCGAGGACTTAGACTCGGATGAATAAGGCCCTGTTGTGATCCCTACCCTCGAGTGGAAGATCAAACAGTCGAACATAATCTTAGGCCCTTTTCTTGAGGGAATGTCTTCTCCAACCATGGCGCATATCTCGACGACCGAGGTGGCCGAATTAGCTTCTAAATCGAGGAGTCATTTAATTGAGCCCTTGTGATGTCCCTCGAAGTCAATTACCAGTTGCCAGATACTATATCAGGCTTGGGTGTTTTTCAGCTGGGTAATAAGAGGGTCAACCTCAAGACCGGTCTGGACAGGCAAAGGTGGAGAAGGGGGTCTCGCTGTAGTTCCAACCCTACCAGGAACCGGGTCTTTGCTTAAGCAAAGATATCGATCCTCAGGCTGATATACGCGGCCACTCCGAGTAATGTTAAGAACATCATCGAGCAAGACATTCTTAGTGGCTTATGTTTCAAATAGATACTGTTGTTCCTCCAAGTCTGAATTTGGGTTTTGCAGCTCATACTTATCCATGCTAAACAGGTTATTTTGATCAACCTTGAACAATTCGGTGCTTAAAGCCTTGGACCCTTGAGCTACTTCCTTATCACCATCGAAGTAGTCCTCCTTCGAAATAAAGGAATCTATGTTGGACAGTGTTTTTTTTCTCAACTTTCATTCTTTTTGCCATGAATAGCTGAGACCTGTGGCTCTCTTGCTTTGGCTAGTTTGGATTAACTTCCATCCCCTGGATAGAGCTGACCCCTAGGTTAGCTTGATTGATTAGATCAAAAATTGAGTAACATGGGAGACCCAAACTGATGACTAGGATAGAGTTATTATTGTCTGGTCTCTGAGCAAGGAGATCAAAGATTGTGGCTTTAGATAAACTAGAGTAGACCATGCCAATCTTGTTTCCAAAATTTAGCAAAGGATTGTTCACAGTGCTCAAAATTCTGTCAGGTTCAGCGATCTTTGCTTCGCTAACCAAGCATTGAATTGCCGAGAGCAGGGCTTTGCAATTGTTGGTTTGGTGTCCTACTTGAACATAATAGTTACAGAAATTGTTCTTATCCTCAAGTCTAGATGGCTTGTATTTCTGAAGGGACTGTATGAAACCTGCTTCACTCAAACGCTGGAAGATAACCCGTAAGGGCAACTTATAAGGGTTATCCTAAATAAAAGGGGGCGAGGAGGCTGGATTGTGGCAACCGTCGGTGGAGTCGGAGTGATTACGAGGGGCGTAGCAGGGGTTTGAGAAACGGCTTGAACTATAGCCGGTGCTTTAGGCTTAGCTAGCGCCAGGGCTGAGGGTTGAGCTTAATTTTTTCTGAACCATGGTTTCCCCTCTCTTTTGGCCTTTTTACGCTCTGCCACATGCTCAATTTTCTTGACTTTCTCGAATACAGCCTTGTAGGATAGAAAAGAACTAGTAGCCATTTCTTTGCGGAATAGGAGGAGAGACCCTTCGAGGAGTTTGAAGATCATTTCCTCGAGGCTTAGGTTGGATTTCATTAAGACTTGGGTTGACATCCACCGATTAAAGTATTGCTTAAAGGTTTCATTGGGCATTTGATGGACCCTCTTAAGATGTTGGAGGGTTGTTTACATCATAGTATTAAAACCATAATGCACTTTCAACGCCTCAGATAAAAGATTCCAGTCAGCGACAATATGTTGTGGCAAGGTGTGATACCATTCGAGGGTAGGGCCCCGAAGGGAGCAAGGAAACATTTTAACAAGCACCTCATCACTTAACTTCTTCACGCGCATTATTCTTTTACACATTATAATGTGAGAGGCAGGTGCTCCAAAACCATCATAATGAGCCATATTCGGTATAGTAAAATTATTGGGGACCCAGTCTTCATCTCTTTCAGGTTTCTTGGTGGTGATGAGGTGGTTGATGTAAGCTGGGATCTTGGGTGTCACGTCTGGAGGCTGCATGACCTGGTTGCTGACCCATTTATGAGAGATAGCTAGGGCTTTGGGTGTTATGCCTGGAGAATATGCGACCTGGTCATTGACAATTTGAGAAGCTATCATTTGTCGGACAAAACCGGTACCTCGAGAGTCATGCCCAGTGGTTGCACGACCTGGTCATTGAGTGTCAGAGGACGAATGATCAGCTGGCTAGTAAAAGGATTTTGGGGGTTGGTGGTACCTTTGGAAGTTACAATGAACTGCGAAGGAGTGAAAGAGGGCAGTGGTTGAGAAGCTGAGCATTGGTGAGTAAATACCGGAGCAGCAGAGTTTTGAGTGAAAGGTCTTAGATTAAAAGGCACAATTGATGGAATAGTCAAAGTTGATAGAAAAACCGAAGCCCAAACTGGAATGGGCTTGCCATAGGCTGGATTGACTAAAAATAGGTGCAACAGGTCTTGTCCCTACCGGATCGGTCAACATCTGTCCTGAACCATTCTGGGCCTGAATATCGGATGCTGATACTCGATCAGAATTTCTATCTTTGAGAGCTTGCTTAGCGGCAGCCTGAATAGTGGTTTGGATTGAAGCCTGAAAAGAGTCTGAATTTAGGAATTGTGCCATAGGACTGGTAAAGTTAAAGCCAGGTTATGGCTGGGATCTCGTTCCCGAGATAGAAGTAGGGCCGGAGGGTTCTTCGGTAGGAGGGGTCCTTTTGTTTCTTGGAAAAGACATGGTTGGTTGAGAAGGGCTCCAGCTTAACTAAACTTGTTCCGAATCTGACTCCCCACTGGAATCGGCGTGTGGAATCCCTTCGACTTTCGTGGTGACAATGGAGGTGAGAGGATGACGAATCAAGCGGTGTTCTATCCATTTCCAAACTGGGGTGCGATGATCAGTCCGCCTCCTTCTAGCTGAAATGGTGTGCAGTGGATCTGATCATAAATGGTTTATAAGTGGTATGGATGGTATGCATGCCTTTTTTTCTTGAAGCAGTGCGTGATACAAATGGATGCACGTAGATATGGTCAGAGATGATGCAACAGCTTATCCCTCCAACATACTGGGATGTTTGTATCTTACGTCATATATAGTGATATGTGGTGACATAATAGAGGCACAAGAGAAGTCCTACATTTGTTGCTAAACTTCTTCTAGGACCGAAAGTAGTAAGGGTAAGTTGATTCATTTCTGGCTCTTGAAGCTGATGCATGGAGGTGCATGATCACGGAGCACATATCACGCAAATCGTCCCTCTTCCAACCTTATGACTCCTGTGTAATGCTTCTTTGAAAGGATGAAGTTTTGCTTCTTCACCGGTAATGGCGAAAGAAGGGCGTCCCAATTATTTTATTTGTTTTGATGACCCTAAAGGAATGATATGCTAAGGCTTTTTCTAGAACGGCTTTGGTATAGGGTTGTTGATGTAGAAGGTTCTCGTTTACCTTGATTCCACGTTACTCAACCACTCCTCGAATGGGTGTGATTGCAGGAGTTTACGTGTTGGTTAAAATGAGTGATCCACCCACTAGGCATCCTCAATTCCAACAGGGCATGAGTGATACTTTTGTGAGCTTCTCGGGTAAAATGGGGCACCTAAAAATTATTGAACTATCTACACGTGTAAGGATAAAACATTATAAAAAAAAGAATGAAGTTTTAATTTGGCCAACGATTTCAATACATCATCAAAATCTTTTAAACTTTATGAAAAGAAAGTTCAAGAGAGCATTCCCCAGCAGAGTCACCACTGTGAGCGAACGACGTTTTGCACAACAGCTGCGAAGCTGGGCTGGTGAAACGACCTCTAAACATAACGGGGGATGTGTGATGTTATTGGAAAATGGTTTTGCAAATTTTAATGCTCAAAAGATATGACACCGAAATCCCGTACTTAAAATAGAGTCGCCACCCGGTTCAGCTGAACCGAGAAATTTTTGGTACAATTTTCCCACTGGGTGGTTGGACCATATCTTAAGTAGAGATTCCGAGTTTGGATGTTGTTATCTATTTTTCATTAGGCCAAGTTAAAATACTTCATTCTTTTCTTAATCGGTCTAATCCATCCTATATATTTGAGTTTTCAGTTATTATGTTATTTTCGCATTTATTAGACAGTTGAGGTGATGAATAAATTATTACAGTCATCGAAAAATAAGTGTGGAAAATAAAATTATTACAAGGCTTCCAAATTCTATACATTTTTCTAAGTGATAAATAAAATACCCGAAGGCCTAATATACACCTACCTACAAAAATGGATAGCACAGATACGGTACGTCGTATGAGATATCTCGTGAACCACATATAGTTAGCAAACCAAACAAGACCCGAGTAAGTGTGAGCATGACATATTTTATTTACAATATTATAAAGCCCGGTTGGACAGCTAAAATGAGATTTGAACAGCGTTTGCGGGAAAATTCCATTTTTAACAAAATTTTAGACTCAGTCGTTGTTTTAACGGGATTATTAGTGAAAATGCCACATGTTATGGGGTGGGGTCTATTTTAAAGAGTTTTAGACCTCCATCATTGCACTGTGTATCCTAGCTCCAAAAGATCAACTAGGTCGGAAATTAAAAAAAATAAAAATAGCTGTCTAGAAAGTCATGCCGCCGAAGATGCAACTGATGCCGCCGGCGACATCATTGATGTCGTCGGCGACATGGCTGATGCCACCGGCGACATCAATGATGTTGCTAGAGGCATCAGTGTGTAGGCAAGCTACATGGCTTTCTGAGTACCACAAAGAAAAGGTCCCACAAGAAAGTGAGATCTCTAGGGAATGTGATGCCACCAGCGGTATCAGTGATGTCTCTAGCGATATGGGTGATACCGCCGATGACATCACATGTTCCGACGACCTCAATTTCTTGCAGCAGGTAGCAGGCAGCAGTAAAAATGATCGAAAACCCAAAAATGAACACAAATCAACAAGAATCAACACAAATCAGTAGTATTAATGCCAAAGAGCTATGAGACTCAGAATTTTTATCTCGGGGTCGTGAATCCACCTCTTCATGAACCGAAAAGCAGCACCTCCAGGGAGCTTCTAATGATGATTTAGTAGTAAAATTTAAGAGTTCTAAGCCTCTAAATCTGATTAAGTTGATTTCAACGAAAATACCTACTGATTTTAAGCTCAGAATCAGAGAATTCAAAGAAGAAAAACCAGGAAAAATGGATTAGAACCCTTTTTCCTGCCTTATCTAATTCTTATCGCACTAAAATCTATTTTCTCATTAAATTTCCAATCTTTCTTGCTCCAAATTTCCACCTCCTTCCATAACAGCCTAAGGTGTGTTTTTATAGACAAATTGGGGTGGTTTTCGAGACCTTTTTGAATCGAAAGTTGCAAAAAATCTGTCTATGCAGGGGCCCATTTTGGGCCACGCCGTCAGCGATATGATGATGTCGTCGGCGGTATGGCTAATGCCGCCAGCGGCATGGCTGATGCCTCCAGTGGCATTAGCCCCCGGCAAGCCGACAGCCAGCGGGGCCAGGAGCCTAAAAAGTTGCAAAAAGTGGACAAAAGTGGTTAAAAGTGGGTCAAAAGGCATCTTTTTGAATTTTAATGATATTTTAATGGGTATTTTTAATTTGGGTGTAAATCATCGGTTCAAGCTCCTATCGGACGCGTTATTGGCGACGCCAAATTGGATTTTACCAAGTATAAAATTCGCAAGGAACATTATATTGGTAATAAAAATTCTAAAGAGAACTTTTATTTTGAGGCATTAAAATCGGGTACACGTCCGCATCGTCTCGCGAGAGGGACTACAAAATCCCATGCTCATAAAGAGCTTGCTCTCCAATCAAACCTTCTACAAAGGAGGTGAACTGGAAAATGACCTTGAAGTTGCTGGAAGAAGCTTCTGCTGAGGATAAATCGGGACCTTGAGCCAATCCTCAAAGATATATCTGCTAGACTGGGGGCAATTGAGTCCACGACTCAAAATCAATCAATTCCATAGGATATGAAGACTGAATTGGAAGAGATCCGGAACAGGCTAACTGCTTTAGAAGAAAAAGTGAATAATCTTCCTAGTGATGAGCAAGTTACAGTGACTGCTCTCTCTCATGTCACTCCGGTCTTGGAGCAGAGATCTATAGATATCAGTGAAGCAAAAAGGGTTACTACCAAAGCTGAGACCGGAATTAATTCCAGCAGTGCCGCTATTCTTAGGCATGCTACTTCTACTTCCAATGAGCTGAAAATAGAACTGAAAGAATTCATGGAGCAAAAATTTGAAGATATGTTGAAATCCATTCCCACTACCGTTACTCAAGGCTCAAGTGCCAAATCATTCGGAATCAATACTCTAACCACTAAGCAAACAGCCATCAAGGAGCAGCTCACAACCTTCCTCAAAGATGATGTGCCAACTCTCTTGTCCAAGATAGCTGAAGACATGGTTGGGGATTTTCAAACTAGTCTCCATTCTGTGGACAAAACCATTTGCAATTGGCAAGATATCTTTAACATTGAGCTCCGGCACATAAATGAAAGCATTCACAACAGCACTAAAACTATTTCAGAGGAAATCAAGCACCTCAATCTTGGAATGTCCAACCTCAGCCTCACTACTCCTTCAACTTCATCCTTAACCCCATCTATCCTAGAAAGCATGCTTCTCCCCTATCTCCAGCAACTGGCCCAACACATTGGAGATACTGGGTTTGGAGGCTATAAGTGCTTTCTCACACTAATCTGGGGCATGTTCCCTTATTTTAAGGAGGAAGACCAGGCGTATGCCCTACATATTCATCCCAATCTAACCAAATCCTACTCTCTGCTTAGAAAGTTAAACAAGCTAATCCATCTTGTACTTGCTACAGTGGATAGAATTATTGATCAGTGGCTTGCAAGAAATGAAGATTTAAAGAAATGGAAACAAAGAAAATACATGGTAATAGACCCTCAATCTGATGAAAACCAAAAGGGGGAGAAGAAGGACGGGAAGGAAGCTGAAGCTGGGAAGGGCAAAGAAAAGAAGAAGTAGATAGAATGGCTACCACTAGTATAACTATTTCTTTTGAATTGTAACAAATTTTCACTTGTATTCTTCTTTGTCTTTTGTAATTACACTTCGTTGATGTTAACAATTGTTAACAGCAAAAGTAATACATAGTGAAAAACAATTATTCCGAAAAGCTTCTAAGTACAACCATCAATTCTACTAGCAAAACTTAGAAGCTCATATGCAAAAATCTTGAGGGAGTTAGGATGCTTAGATTATGGGGGAGAAAAATTGTAGATGACAAAATTATTAAAAATCATACTTAGCTCATATCCTAATTATAGATGCTTCTATCCTTAGGTTTTGTTTCCATCAAAATGGGGGAGACTGTTGGAAAACACTAATCTAGAAGAGAATTCCTAAGTCCAGGTTGAACGCATCCAGATATAAGTTTTAAAGAAAACAAAATCCCAAGTCCAAGAAGAATGCATCTGGATGAGACTTTAAAGAAAACTAAACCCCAAGTCCAAGAAAATCGCATTCAAAAACCAACACTGGAAGAGCATCTAGAAAATTGAAGAATGTAGACATCTGGAAGACACAGTTCACAAGAGAAAGGCAAATATTCAAAGTATTAATTTTCCCTCCAATTGGTTTGAAGTCAAACTTACCTTTTTTCCTTGGAGAATGAAAAAGTGACAGGTTACACGAATTCAGTAAAGGAAAAAAAGGCTGACTTAGATAGAGAAAAAGGTGATAACCTTTTTAACATAGACCAATACCAAGGCTCGTGGAGTCTAAATGAAGGCAAACATCGCATAGAATTTCGTAGAGCTCAAAAAGGTAAAGAAGAGACGTTTGACAACTTTGTTGCTTCAATCCCAACAAATTCAAACTGGACATTTATTGGGCCTAATGAAAAGATCAATAGCTCTAGTTACGCTAACTCTTATCTGATCAACGGTGAAAATTCAAGATTACCCAACAGCTACATTTATGTTCCAAACCTATAAAAGGGAAGCTTCATAAGTTGAGAAGATGCTGGTTGATTTGAGAAAGCCACTACCTTGAGAAATTTTCTGTTCAATTAGTGATAAAAAAAATCCCTCCAAGAACCAAACACCTAAAAATCTGTTTGTAAGAATTCTTAAGTAAATTTATAAACTTGAAGAATTCAAAACCCAATCTCTGTTAAGATTAAACTTGTAATATCTCATACTTTGGTAAGTATTGCGATAGGGGACTTAGTGGTATATCTCTAAAAGAAAAGGACTTAGCTAAGCTATGAGTTAGTTTGGTGCTATATTCTACTTCCGTAGAGAGTGAATCTATGGAGACAACCTGGAAAGGACTTAGCTGAGCTAGGTGTTAGCTACGGTGGTATATCCTACATCTAGAGGAGAAGAAATTTCCGAAGACAATTGTAAAGGCTTAATTTCTGCCCGTGAAAGAAATCTCACCAGTGGAAATTCTCCTTCTGAGGCGGAGAAGCCTTTATAATTCTGGAATCCTTTGCACGCACAATGTACCCTTCTTTTGCTGCTTCTGAATCCTTAATCTAAGAGTATCCTTCTCTTAGATTCTTCTATATCACCAACTTCGCCAAGTTGTTAATAGGATTGAAGACCTCAACACTCCCGCTTAGTCTATTATGACTCAGAAGGCTCTCCAAGTTCCCCCTACCTAGCTTTTAATCACCTTCTTCTTTGGTGGATTGATTTGAGATTTAGTGCTCTTATATTTAGTTATTTAGATGCACTTTTTACAATATTTATGAAATGAATTGTTCTAATCGAGTTTTTCGATTACAAATAGATGAATAAATGAATTGTTTCCTTTTTGGAGTTTTCACTGCTTTGATTACTTGATTGTGCACTTATTAAAATTGCTCGACATTTTTTTATAGTTGTGGATAGAAACTTATTTATACTCTCTTTGCTAAAATTGACCATTGATACATGCCTTAGTGAAAGAGTCTTCTTTTGACCGTTATAAGAGAAGTACATTCCATAGAGCAACTATATTCTAATGACCCTTTTGCAATTTTCTCTAAAACGGCTTCTTCCTTTGTGATTGTTAGATTTGTTGTTAGACTGAGATCAATCTTCCCCGTTAGATGTGTCTAAAATTGGTCATCTCTATCTATACCTTGACATTTTCCAGTTACACCATTTTATTACTTGCAGCTTTCTTTATGTTATGTGTGTTGGAAATATTGGTGTGCCCTAGTTCCCAGACATTGGTTCTTACGTTATGTATATACTAATGGTGTCATACTATTAAGGCAATAATCTACTGCATATATATCTTATGCTATAACATGAGTAGTGTTAGCACAGGCCGCTCCGGCCCGATGACGAATAATGCCTATTTCGTTCAATGATCAGACAAAAGAGCCAAAAAGGACCGAATTATCATCCAAAATCTGAAATTCAAAAATCCACATTCTAGGGAAGTTCCGATTTAGCATTTTCCATTAAAAAATCAAAAAGTCAAAATTTGGTCAAACATAGGTAATCCTCCCGCCAGGTAATTACCTATCTACTTTAAAAAAAACAAATCTTACCGAGATCTAGTAAGATTTTACGGGATCTGATGTAAAATCTTCTCAGATGGGTAATACCGGCTAATTACCACCCTACTATAAATACGGGGTCTCCCCCTCATTTCAAGCTAGACGAAAAAATTTGATAAATTTCCAATATTACCTTTGTGTCCTTTTTCAATTCCGGGAGTCCCTAAAGTCCCGAAACTCTGTCAAAACACTTCCAAATTTGAGCTTCATCACCGACACTCGGTATAATATCAATCTCCGATCTTTTTAGATCAAGATCCTACAGTGATCTTCGGTCTAAAAATGACCCAAATTTTACATTTCCTTTAGAAATAATCCAAGATTATAACCATACCTTGGGTTAAATCTATTTTCCAACCAAATGACAACTCTCGGCAGCTTCAGTCCCACACTGACTCTAAAGTCATCCTGGACAGACAAAAAGGTAAACTAAGGGTAATTAGCTCTGAGCCTAACTTTAATCCTAGACTCTAAATTCATTTTATTACTTTATTATTGCACATTGCCCTTCATTTCTCTGGTTAAGTGAGCCACTTGAGCCACTTAAATTATAATATGTGTAAATAAGCTCGCAAGTACGGATGAAACATTCAGAATGTGAGGAAACTCCATCTGAGTTTCCGGGCCGAGACCCAAGCGCTGCCATTACTCTGCCGAAATCTCAATAGAAAACATCAATTTATTATTCCATTATAATGTCCGTTTTATTTCCTGAATTTAATTCTTAAATAAAGCCATAGTAATGCAGAAATTACTACAAATTCGAAAATTAATCCAAACAATTTGAACAATATGAGTAACTATCATGTCCGAACTCAAAATCTCATTTTCTCTTCAGTATAAAAATCCTATCGTGGATCGGTATACCACAATTCCCAGTGGTGCTGAACCGGGTGGCGACTCTATTTTTATTTTTAAATAAAGTAAAAATGCTTTATTTTAAAAATATCTTTTCTTAATAAAATGTGCAAATATAATCACATTTTTGGCCTAGAAAGCCACCGCATTTAAGCAAACTGGATTTTCTCAAACCAGACTAAATATCGTGGTTTCCTCAAATCGCAACAAACAGAAAAGCGCCCCGCGCGCCGCTCCTGCTTACAACCCGCCAAAACATCCACTCGCTCACAGTGGCGACTCCGCTGGGGATTTTGTTTTTATAAAAATCCGATTTTTATAAAAGTTCTTTTTTTGACATGATAATTAAAATATTGTTCAAATTAAAATTTTGGAATTATGGAATTTGTTATAATATCTACATTACACAAATTTTAGGACTGCACAGCATCTGCATTCTTTACCCTTAAACCAATTTAGGTGTCTTTTAGTGAAGTATCTCCAAGTTCGCTTAGGGCTTTAGGGGTATGGATCCAATCACACCCCTTGCGTAACGTATGAGGACCTTGTTTGCTTGAGAGCAAGACTACCTACGTATATTGTATGTGGAAAAGCTTCCTTTGGTTCGCTTAGGGCCACTATGACTCGGTACACAAAGGCACAGGGTACCCCAATCGCACTCAATCCTGAGACTAAAACCCACATTTAGATGAACCGTAGACACTTCCATATAGGTTTACCCGAAAAACCTTGAGTGCACGCGAGCAGACTTTGCTAAGTCCCCTGTTGGCTTTAAAGCAGTAACCCAATAGAGTTAAAAAGGGCGGTAGGCACGATCTAATCATTTTCTACATATCAACTTTATTAAATATAAATAAACTAAAAAAGGACATCATAGGCACCATGATTGTGTGAAAGCTAACCACATCTTTTTGCAACCATGACATTAACATGTGCCACACCATTTCGTAAACACAAACCAATGAGTCTACCTAGGCTCAGCCCATGAGACAAAATTAAATAAGACCAGTGAGTCTACCTAGGCTCAGCCTATGAGCCAAAATTAACCAAGACCAGCGAGTCTACCTAGGCTCAGCCCATGAGCCAAAATTAACCAAGACTAGTAAGTACACCTAGGCTCAACCCGTGAGCCAAAATACTCAAACCCTTCGAGTGACCCTAGTGTCAGCTCACCCCTTGGACTAATGAGTCAAAAACCTTTGAGTGACTCTAGTGTCAGCTCACCCCTTGGACCAATGAGCCAATACCCTTTTCGAGTTACCAGCGAGTCAGCTCACCCTTGGACCAATAAGTCAAAACCCTCTAAGTGACCCTAGTGTCAGCTCACCCTTGGACAAATGAGTCAAAACCCTTTTTGAGTTACCCTAGTGTCAGCTCACCCCTTTGGCCAATGAGTCAAAACCCTTCGAGTGACCCTAGTGTCAGCTCACCCCTTAGACCAATGAGTCAAAACCCTTTGAGTGACCCTAGTGTTAGCTCACCCCTTGGACCAATGAGTCAAAACCCTTTGAGTGTCCCTAGTTTCAACTTGCCCCTTAAACTAATGAGTCAATTCACCCATGGGCTATCGAGTCTAACATGACTCAAGCCCTCGGCCTTTGCACCCTGTGTTTATGTTGTTCAACGAATATCACAGACTACCTTCGTCGATTGCTCCTCGAGCAGGTGGCACATACCCAACCCCTTTTATTATTTGTACATATTTACTCATTCATTTGCTCACTCATTCATGAATCCATTCATGCATCCCGACAAGTCGAGGTAAAGGAAACTTAGAGCCACCTCTGGTGCACTTACTAACACTTGGTCTCTTGCATTTTTAGGTTGTAAATAAGAAAAAATGAGGCTAAGAATTATTATAGGAAGCCCAAAAGTCAAACCCCCACCACCAATCGAATCTTTGGTCGGATTCTTCTCCGATCCAGAACCTAAAACCACAATAGCTGATCATGATGCTACTAGATAGTCCCTTATAAGGATTCTTGATGCTTCAGAATTTCGTGATATCTGGGAAAGGCTGAGTGCTGCTAATGCTCAGAAAACCCAAGAGCAAGAGACAGAAATAGCAGCATTGAAGGCAAAATGGTAGACATGGAGAAGCTATCCCCGGCTAAAGAGTAATATGTTGCTCCCTCTATCGACCAGTATATGGATATTCTTGCCAAAGGAGTCAGAAGCCCATCTGGCTAACTTTGTGATGCCCTATATAGCCCTATATGCTGGTATTGGACCTCCTCATGCACATGTGGAAGGTTATCTTCAAATCATGACTAGCATGAACATACCCAAAGTTCATATGGTCAATCTATTCCAACCTATTTTATGAAGGCTCGCCTCTGAGTGGTACATAAGGATGTCGACGGACGTGAAATCTGATTGGAGGAAGCTATGCTCGGCATTCCTAGAGAATTTTACCTTCAATTTGAAGGTCAAGACTACCTTGCAAGACCTTGAAAGAATCAAACAATGGCCAAATAAGTCTTTCAAAAAATTTTACCTAAGGTGGATGGCTGTTTGTGTACTTGTAACCGGGGCACCTAACCAAGATGCCCTGATATTGAAGCTCGATGAAGGCTCTAGCCCGAAATACCGTAATGAAATGAAAATGGAAAGGTTCAACACTTTCAACGACGTGGTAGACTATGCTAAGAGGCTTGAAAAGTATGAGGAAGAAGATCGAGAAAGCTTATACTAAACCTCGTTACTAGGAAAAGGACGGATCCTCCAAGCAAGGCAATTCTAAGTCCCCAAAGGCTCCAGTCAAGATTGTAGCAGCCACTCAGGTGTAGACTCACCAATCTATCTCCCCATGGGTAGAATCACTGTCACAGATATTCACCAAACTGAGAAAATCCGATCAACTCTAGAGCATCAAACCATTTGCTTTGCCTACCGCGACAAACAGAGACAATTTCTGTGCTTATCATGTAACTAAAGGGCACCGCACTAACGAATGCACCCGACTACTAAAAGATCTACAACAGATGATAATTGATGGGTGAATAAAAGAGCCTAAGAAGAAACCAAGCACTCAGACAAATCCCCTGCTAAACTTTTAAGCTACGGTGAACGCTATTAGGATTCATGTAAAAGCTGACGAATACGGTATCGACGTAATAGATAACTTCCAACATGACCCAGGATGGGGGGACAATATGATCTTCGACAACATGGACATCATCTACATGGTAGACCAATACGTCCTAAGAATGAGGATAGAATGGCTAGATCAATACCAAGTGCCACCACACCTCATGTTCTGAGGAGACTCTGACCCTAATGAACATGTGCAGGAATTCCTTCAATTTATGCACGAACAGGGAATAGCTATGATGGGTTTTGCACCTCAATTCCCTAGATTCTTAGAAGGCCCGGCCATGGACTACTATGATGCGATGCCATTGGAAGGCATTGGAAATGGTACTTGATGGAGAGATCTTTCCTCCACCACATTAAGGCATCTCAGCCATACCCGAATGAACTTTGTTGGTGGTTAGCACCATAGGTAGACCGGCGTAATACCGGTTGGTAAGATATCCCTCCTCCACATCCTCCTATGTACACTCCCCTGGATTATATGAGTCCAAACTACGTTGGCACAAGCTTGTTTGAATTTAAGAGCTCCTCCAGGGAATTACATTCACAAATCCAGGAACTATATGACCCCGAATAGGCATGGAACAACCACGAAGACCAATGAAGGTGTCTTGACCTGAACCTAGATAAAGGGGCGTGAGACCCATTTAGCGAAATCCGTACTGACATTACAAAATATGGTATCCATATGGAGGAAACATTCGCCAGCATATGAACCATGGTGTCAGAATTCTGTATAGCCATCGAGGGAATCAAGACAAGAATAAATCCTGAGGAAGACCCCGAAGAAGATCCCGAGGAAGACCCCAAGGAAGATCCTGAGGATAATCCCGAAGAAGATTCTGAGGAAGATCCCATGGAAGATCCTGAGGAAGACCCCAAAGAGGATCCAAAAGAAAATTCTGATAATGATGTCCCAGCTCAACATACGCCAAACTAGATCTTTGAGCCACAGCCTTTCAAAGATTTAGATGAGAAAGTGGAAGAATTTGTGGACTCCAGCGAATTGGATTACAAAGATGAAAGTGCAGTAGATAACTTGGGGTATGAATCAGAAACCTTTTCAAATGACGAGCTAAATCACTTGCCGGGAGATTTCGAATATGAGGCTCCCTTTCCCAATGGCATAATGGTTGATTATGATGGAGCTGAGAGCTACTCCTCTTCCCTAGAGCATGACTCCCTGGGCGCCTTATGGTCTTCAGAAAGTGATGATTTCGGAGACTTTATGGACTTTGACTCAGATAGCGAACATATCGTTAATATGATTCGAGATGAGAGGCAAGAACCTTCTTGGGAGTAAATCATGGAGAGAATCCATGCCAAAAATGAATTGACCTGGGCTAGTTATCGCATTTGAAACCCGGTTCTAGGCGAGGTTTGCCCTATATTCTGTGAGGGAAGCATAAGCCCATGCCCTCACATTCGTGAATTTGTGGAAATGATGAACGACGGATATATTCACTATGCCCACTAGCCCCAAAGGGTCCGCTGGACACTCTAAGAAAATGCAGTTGTTTGGTATGAAGGGCTGATGTTTTACCAAAAATCATTCTGGAATGTTTTGGCTAAGCGATTCATAGACTATTTCACATGGGTCGACCCGCTAGAAAACTCAACTCCTATGTTAGACAGACACGGAAACCCCTTACAATACTGGAATGGGAAGCAACCAACACTATCTATCCAACGTCAGTGGAATCAGCCAAAGAATACACATGGTACATGAATAAATATAACGACAACCAAGTTGCCTACGATGATGCGCCAAGTTTGTTTGATGAAGGAAAACCATCCAACGAAGCCTCCCCATCCATCTATATGATTAGACAAGAATCCAACCCCGTCCTATGCCAAATCCTACAAGAGAACCCTGTCGTTCCAGAAAAGCAACCTGAAAAGGTCCCCTTTATGTAATGGCCTTTTGCTACCAAAGCACCAGCTCCTATGAACAAACCTATTGACTTGGGGGAGATACCGCTCAATGAAGATTTTGATGAGTTTAAGGTCTTTAAAACAACAAACTTGCCAACTCAAGTAGTCAATCCTATCAATAGAGGAGGGAAAGTCACTAGATCGGTAACCCTAGCTGCACCAAGAGCTGAGCCCCCGGCACCTCCTACTTTTATTAAGCCCTTGGAATAGATAAAAAGCCTGATTGTGGATTAACTAAAGGCCACTACAACTAAGATGAGTATATGGGACTTGCTTTTGGGTTCTTAAGAACATAGGCTTATTATCGTCAAGAAGCTGATGGAAATTGAAATATCTCCCCTAGCATCACCGGAACAAGCCTGCAAACTACTTAACGGCGAGACTAGTACTGTTATCCCCGACATCGTCTTCTCAAGCTTGGATCTACCCGACCAAGGCATTCGCCACAACAAGGCTCTCTACTTGAAGGCTAGTGTTATTAGGTGCATCATGCCTTATATAATGGTCGATGATGGCTCATCATTGAATGTCAGCCCTAAGGATATTCTGCTAGTCCTAGGACCAACCGAGAGATATTTGAAGAAATCCACCACAGTCATCAAGGTCTACGATAACTCCAAGAGGACTATTATTGGCACATTCGAAGCAGAAGTTACTATCGGTGAAGTCTCATCCATAGTACTTTTCACAGTTATAGACATCCCAGTAACCTTCTCTATGCTGCTCGGACGGCCATGGTTCCATGCTCTAGAAGGAGTTCCATCCACTCTTTACCAAAAGATCAAGATCCCATGCCGCATAAAGATCATCACTCTAGAGGCTGATGAGGCATCAGTGGTGGCAGCACTTGAAATGGGAGAAAGCCATATGAAAGGATTTACCACGGCCACAATTGGGCAAGAATCAAACAAGCAGTCAGAGGTGCACTAGGGTCCATAGATTCAAGGATACATGTAGAAGCACCACACTATTGGCAAGGGACTAAGTGCCCACGAACAGGGAATGTCGACCTTCAATATAGGGGTAGGGGAGTGGAAGCCCATAGGACTCGGTTATACAAGCCCTATAAGAATCACCATAAGACAATCTTTCAAAAGAAGTTGCAACAGCCCTACAATGGGGCACCTAAGCCTGTCACTCACCAGGGAAAGACAATTCCAAGGCTTGAGATTTTCTCAGATGTGGTCAGCTACCGCAAGCATGCTGGGGGTCCCATAACCTGCATGTTAAAAGGAGCGACTCATCAGTCAGAAGTGGGGGCAATCCCAAGTTAGATGGAGTTTGATGAACATATGTACCCAAAGAAGGTTAAGAAGCTGAGCAAAGAGGAGGAGATCCTCGACACCCTAGTTAAACACCTTCAAGCGCAACTTAAGATAGTCGAAGAAGTGAAGAGTAAGGGGAGTAACTTGAGCTAAACCATCATGGACATGGTCACAACCATAAAAGGCAAGGTGAACGTGCAAGAAGAAGATGACGGGGTATTAAAGCTGGCTGCCATAGAAGAAACAACCGCTGTTGAGCCAGACCCTACCGATCAAGATGAGTCTTTTGTTTCCATTTCAAGTTTGTTTAAAATGAATAATGTACTTTATGATGATAATAAGATGAAGAACTTTGCTTATTTGGATTATGTTTCTGATTACGATTCCATGCATCCATTCCAGCATTCATGTAGCATCTTTAACATCTATAATGATATTACAAAAGAAGTTAACTTAAATATGGAAGATGATAAAAAAATGGTATACATTTCCAATCAATTGCCCATTGAACAAGAGAGAAAATTAATAAAAGTATTGAAAAATCATGCTTTAGCCTTCGCTTGGTCTCACAAAGATATGCCAGGCCTTGATCGGCACATCATCAAGCACAAGATCCCCATGGACTTAAAAATTTGGCCAGTGAAGCAAAAGATGAGAGGAATACGCCCAGAATGGGCCAAAAAGGTCAAAGCAGAAGTAGCCAAGCAAATTAAGGCTAATTTTGTTGAGGTTGTCGAATACACCACTTGGCTATCTAATGTAGTTCCTGTACCTAAGAATAATGGCGATGTCCGAGTTTACATTGACTTTCGAGACTTGAATAAGGCCACCCCTAAGGATGATTTCCTGCAACCACCCACTGATGTTTTGGTAGATAGCGCAGCTAGAGCAGCCATGTATTCCTTTATAGATGGATTCTTGGGATATCACCAGATCCTCACGAATGTAATAGACAGGTTCAAGACCGCATTCATCTCAAAATGGGGGACCTACTATTTCAAGGTAATTCCCTTAGGGCACAAAAATGTAGGGGCAACTTACCAATAAGCAGTCACAATGTTACTACATGACCTGATCTAAAAAGAAGTCAAAGTATACGTAGATGACATGCTTGTAAAATCTGCCACGCCAGAAGAGCATCCGATAATGTTAGAGCGATTCCTTACGAGAATTGAGAAATACAATCTCCATCTCAACCCAAAGAAGTGCATATTCGGCATCACGTCAGGCAAGTTGCTAGGGCACATGGTTAGCAAGAGAGGCTCAGAGATGGACCCCAATAAAGCTAACACCAACAGGAAGATGCTTGTACCAAAAACTAAGAAAGAAGTGAGAAGTTTCTTAAGGTCCATACAATATGTCAATCGCTTTATAGCACAGTCGACTACCACATGCGAGCCTATCTTCAACCTCTTGAGAAAATAGCAGCCAATAGAATGGAACAACTAATGTCAGGAAGCCTTTAATAGAGTTAAAGCTTACCGAATGAACCCTCCAGTAGTGAAGCCACCAATTCTCGGAAAGCCACTCATTCTCTACTTAGCAATAGAAGAGATATCAGTGGAAGCCATATTGGTTCAAGAACATGAGGATAAGAAGGAACATGCATTTTATTATGTTAGCAAGAAATTGCTAGAATATGAAACCCGTTACACCATTGTAGAGAAAACTTGTTCTGCCATGGTTTGGCTCACCAAGAAGCTTAGGTATTACTTCTAATTATACAGGATCCAAGCACTCACGAAAGTGGATCCGATGAAGTATTTATGCTAGGCTCCCTCATTAACTGGAAAACTGGCCAGGTGGCTATTGCTACTATCAAAATTCGATATCAAATACGTCACTAAGAAGACCATGAAATGTAGAGTGACAACCGAATTTCTAGCAAATCAACCACTCAAGGGAGGAGAACAGGAAAACCTAGAGTTTCTTGATGAATGTTTCACAACCACAATGGAGAATCCCGTAAAATGGACCATGTTATTCGATGGCACTATTACCAAGCAAGGGGCTGGTTTAGGGGTCATCATTACAACACCTGATGGAGCACTCATACCTCTGTCAAAGCAATTGGAATTTCTTACACAAATAACAGGGCAGAGTACGAAGCCTATTTATTCAGGATGTCTGCCCTAATCACTCTTAGAGCGGACAAAGTAAAAATCATTGGTGATTCAGCTTTAGTCATCAATCACATCATAGGTGATTGGGAATTAAAGGAGGAATCCATCAGACCTTACTTAGAGGCTATATAGAGAAAATCCACAATGTTTAGCGAATGCGAATTTCATCACATGCCCCGCGAGGAAAATCAAATGGCAGATGCATTGGCTACTCTAGCCTCTATATGGGAAGGACCCCAAAAGTAGCCAATTAAGCCTCTTATTATTGAGATAACCTGAGCTCCGTATTAAGTCCACATGATAAACGACGCCATAAGTAAGGAAGACCCCTGGTACTCTGACATTGTCAAGTTCCTTGAAAATGGTGAATTTTCGGATAAGGCTACGGATTATGACAAGAAATACGCTGAGAAAGCTCATTGTGCAATTCGGCCTAGTTAAAGGACATCTATTCAAGAGATCCTCTAATGGCCTATTTTTAAAACATCTGGCCCAACAAGAAGCTGAAAGGGTAATGAAAGAGGTACATTTGGGAGACTGCGATCCATACATGAATGATGTCATGATGGCAAAGAAGATCTAAAGAATGGGGTACTTTTGACTAACCATGCTGGCTGACTGTATTCAAGAAGCAAAGACTTGCCATGCTTGTCAGATATACGGGGATGTGAGCCACTTACCTCCGACAACATTGCAAAGCTTGATGACGCCTTAGCCATTCTTAGCCTGGGGCATCGACATCATCAGCAAAATAAGACCATGTTCAACTAATGGCCATCACTTCATTATAGTGGTCGTCGATTACTTTTCCAAATAGGTTGAAGCAAAATCATACACGAAGATTAAGGCCAAGAAGATGGCCCGATTCATTCAGCGACATATCTTCGCCAGGTACGGCATTCCTCACAACCACTACAAGAAATTTAGCATTTTATAACGATTTTTTCCGCTACGCACGTGATTTCATCATAATTAGAAGCTTTATAATGACAAAATTAATATTTTGTCATTATTTTTATTTTTTCATGACAAATTTAATGTGTCATTATGAATATAAACTTTTGTCACAATATGTATAATTATTGTGATGATAAAGAAAATACCGTCAATTATTAATTTGGAGGGAAAAATTTTGGAGGGAAAAATTTATCATGACAAGAAAAAGTTTATTTGTGACAAATCCATGGTTACTATAAAAACAAATTGTTAAGACGTCTAAGATTCGTATTACTTATAAAACAATAAAACGATAAACTGAAATTGTCATGTACTTTATTTTTTAGTGACACTATTAAGTTTTTGTCATTTATTCTAATGTATTATTATGAAGATATAAAAAAATTTTGTGGCGATAAAACAAATATCGTCACTTATTAGTTTGGAGGCAAAAAATTTAGAGGGAAAAAAATTTTTCATGACAAGAAAATGTTTATAAGTGACAACTTAATCGTTATGGTAAAAACAAATTGTGATGACATTTTAGATATTCGTCATTATCTTATAAACAATAAAATGACAAATTGAAATTTGTCATATATTTAAATTTTAGTGACACTATTAAGTTTTTTGTCATATGTTTAAACGTGCTATTATGATGATATACAAAAATCGTTACAATTATATTATCTAAAGATAATTTAATTCTTTTATGTGATTTATGTTTCTTATGTTGACTTTTTTTTGTCGAAATTAATAAAATAACATGGCAATTTTAATTTTGGCATAAATCTTGATTTCGTCGAATCTTTATTCTTATTTTCATCGGATATTGTGTTGTTTTTAGTGTATTTTGTGATGATTTATAACATATATATGTCCCTTAAATGTTAACACATACAATATATGTTGTTATTAATGATTTTTTTTTGAGATTACACATACAACCGATTATTTAATTTCAAAAATATTTTCTATTTTTTCAAATTTTTGTATGAGAGTCGAATATATAGTGTTATGTCATTGACATTAGGGATATTCTATGTTTACTTAAATTAACCTTTACTTCCATCACCATTGGATGAGTGAACGATATTTTGATCCAATGGTGATAAGTGGCAAAGTAATGTTTACTTTGTGAAAACCAAAGTAACCATAGCCTACACCTTGAAATTATTTAAAACTAAAAGCGAGTTGTTGATTTCAATTTGAAAAGCAATAAAAAAAATATTTTCCTTCTATTAATGTAAAGTTCTAGATAATGAAAAATTTCCTATCGATGTATTATTGGGGAATATTTTAAACTAAATAGTTAGAAATAACCCATTTAGAAGAGAGATAACATGGAAATAATCTAAAAAAATACAATAAAAGTAAATTACCCGTTTAGAAGAGAGATAACATGGAAATGACTAAATTAAAGAATTTTATATAATTATTTTATTTTGTTCAAGGTAAAAAGCTCATGGATATGGAAGCAAAATATGTTAGATCATGGTATAGTATTATTATATTCTAAAAATCTTTAATTAATTAAAATGTTTAGTCTCATAAGGGATGAAACGTGATTAGTGGGTGTGGAAGTTATCAAAATAGTGTTTAAAATCACGTAGAGTTTATCCTTTCCTCACTATCAACTAATTTCAATTTCAGTTATTAAAAAGCATCGATTTGTGAAGATTTCTCTTCGGCGCTAGTTGTTCAAAGGCAATGACACAAAAATTCTTCTTTTAGCTGATAGCATATTGAGCGGAAAAGAGCATGCGTAGATGATTAAGAGGAGAAATAGCATGAGAAGATCTGAACAAAAGATGCATAGACAAGAACTAACTATCTTGCTTCACCTTCTAGATTTTTAAGGAAGATTTATCCTTTTTGACGTGAATAAGACTTTCAAATATTCAAAATGATGATTTGCTTTACTATAATACAAACTATTGTCAATGCTTGAGACATTCTTATGATAGTTTGTAATTTTAGGTTATTTACAATACCTGCAATTTAGTCTTTGAAAATGATGATCTTTCTTTATCGTTATACTAACATATATTTTGGATTGTAGGAACAAAGGGCTCTTGGGTGCATTTGGTTTAAGAAAATGAGAAAAGAAGTCTCCAATTGTGCTTACTTGTCCCTCTCCATTTACAAGAGGGCTCCAAATTTGTGCAAAGATTGTTTTGTGATTGTGGTGTACTTTGTGAGAGAATGAATTCATATTTTGCTTATTGTCATTCTCCATTGAGAAAGCTTCAAATTAATGTAAAAATTGCTTTATGACATTAATATTGTCTCAATTTGTAAAACAACGGATTCATACTATTTCACAAAATTTTATAATATGATTATAATTTATTGACAGACAATGTTTAAGATTGTCACTGTTTTATCTTTTAGACGACACAAAACTTTGTCATATTTTTATTTAATGACAATATATGTTCTGTCACCAATGTTATATTATGACTATAAAAATTGTCAATTATTATGTAACTATGATGATGAAATTGTACATTTCATGATGTAAAAAAACTGTCACAACAAATATTTATACAATGACGATAATATTTTGTCACCAATTAATAAATTTTAGTGACAACTTACTTGTTATTACGACAAACATGTGCATTATTTATGACAATTGCACATCACTATAATCTTGTACATTTACTATTTACTTGTAATTCGTCACCATAACTGAAATTTTAGATGACGAAATGCATGATTTGTCATTCAAACACTCAACTTTAGTGAAGATAAGGAATATAAAGTGACAACAGAATTTTAATAAAGTGACAAAATAAGCGTCACAGAAACAAAAAATTCTAGTGACATGTAATGTTTTGTCATATAAACACAAATTTTGATGATGAATTATAAAATTGTTACATTGACAAAATACGACGAACATACTATAACGAAGCCTGCGACCATAATTTTTCATCACTTTTTATCTATGGTGACGAAATAACATGTTTTCGTGACGACTTCAGTGCATCGTAAAATGCCAAATTTCTTGTAGTGACATAGTAAGCGACAACAGTGTATAGTTCCAAGGAGAAACAGCCGACCTTATTAAGAAGCACGGGATTGAGCACCATCGCTTTTCACCCTATCGCCTCAAGCCAATAAACCTGTAGAAGCGGCTAATAAGGCAATCAAGAAAATCCTCGCCAAGATGATTTCCAACTACCGAGATTGGGCAGCTCATTTGCCCTATGCCTTGTGGGGATACAAAACTAGTGTCAAAACCTCTACGAGTCAAACTCCTTTTTCTCTCATCTAAGGGATAGAGGCGGTATTACCCGTTGAAATGGAAATCGAGTCCTTACGCATAGCTCTCGAAGCCAGACTTCCTGAAGACGAATGGGCAAAAGCAAGACACGAGGAATTGACTCTAATCGATGAAAAATGGTTAAGTGCACTAGAAAATCTACAATTGTACCAATAGCATATGGCTAGGGCTTACAACCGAAAAGTCAAGGGGCAAGACCGACCTCTAAGAATGGGTGATTTGGTCTTAAAGCAGTCTCATAAAATGCACACGGATGCTCGGGGCAAGTTCCAACCCAACTAGGAAGGTCCGTACGTAGTAAGAAAGACTCTCAGTAAAGGGGCAGTAAAAATCTCAGACATGGATGGCAACAAGTTCGTCAATCCAGTAAATCGTGACAACCTGAAGCGCTATCTCGTGTAGGAAAAATAATACAAAGGTCTGTCGAGAGCTAGTGATGGCTCTTGGGAAAAACAAAAGACCCCAAAATAAAAGAACGAAGCCTTAGGTAAAATCCATTTGGAACCTTCAGCAACGATGGGCATTTCTTGGGAATAAATACCATTTACCCTTCCTATTTAAAGAATATCTTTAGTAGTAACATGTTCATGATAAAAACTCTAAATGAGTGCATTAAATGGAAACTGCGAATTGTTCAATGAAACATACATTCAAACAACAACATTTCATCTTCATTACATATAAAAATACATTTCAAATAATAAATGGAAAAGATGAACGATGAACGACAAGGCCCAAAGCCTTTATTATCCCACAGGAATAAAGGATACCTGATGGCAAGCTTAAGGACCCTCAAGGAAGCTACGGAGTCTGTGCATCTCAATGAGTCTCTCTCCAAGGGTAGGTAGCCTGCGAGTACTCGCAACATATATGCGATAAGCCTCAGAAGGATGGATGTCAAAAGGCATGGAATAGTTCATCTCCACCTGACTACGGCTGATCCATCTCACGTCATGATGATAGACCCAAGTATAGGAAAGCTTTGAGCCAATCAAGGTGCACAAAGATGCCGAAAACCCTTGAGAACGGCCATACTGCCTGCACAATCAACTAGGAGAGGAGGTGATGATCTCAGAGAGACCGATGAGGACCACGCCACCTCTAGTAATGTTAGTAGTCACATGCGTGATGCCCCACCAACAGCAAACCTAACGAATATCCTCAGCAGCTTAGTTTCCCATAAAATTGACCCACACCTCGACAGTGAAGTCTCTGTAAGGACGATTACTGATACAAACTATGGAGCCCCGCACCGAGTAGGCCTTCAAATGATAATCCATACTTGTGGGAACAGATAACACAGAAAGCTTGTCCCTAAGCCAAAGCTACAAAAACAACAAATGATAAAAAAAAGAAAATAAATCAAAAAAATCAAAAAAATCAAAAAATCAAAAAAAAGAAAAAAAAAAGAAAAAAAAGAAAAAGAAAAGAAAAAAAGAGCCTGCTGGATTAAAAACCTAAAAAGGCGGTCTAGGCAAAAATTAAGGCAAGCCTGATGAATCAAAAACCTGAGAGGGCGGTTCATGCAAAAGATAGGCTTAAATAAGAGTTACCTAAAGAAGAAGCCTACTGCCATCTGGTAGTGGCTTCAGTTTTATTTCGAGACGTGCGCATGAAGATCAAGGTCTCAGCCAAACTCACCACAACGGGAGATTTTCCCTCTAACATCTGCTCAACGATAGTCAGGAAGGCAAAGCTGTAAATCATAGTAGGAACCTCACAAAGGAAGACCCCTAACAAAAGTAGACAAATGAAAGGGAGCCAACTCGGATAATTATGGGAGAGTCCTCTGACTATATCAAAAGCCACATCCAACCTCAAGCCCTCGTTGTAAATCAATCGACGCCTATCGAATCGTTGTAAGTGAAAATGATTCATCAGCGGATTAGAGAACTCAGGATAGTGCATCAGAATGACTTGAGGCATGTCGGCTGAAGACCTTAGAAGCCCACAAAAATCTTCATACAAGGGGCATAACTTATGCTCTTTGAAACAAAACACATTATCGACAGGGTCCCAAAATCTGACGGCAGCTTGAATCACATTGTCCTTAACAAAGATGCGGCACTATTCCTACATATGTGCTAGACCGCAAACCCCAATATGGTCCTAACCATCAGAATTCTTTAGATAAACATTCAAGCCCGCACAAAAATGGGTGTAGTTCTCCACGGTGAAATCTCAAAGAGTAGCATTTCTCTATACATAGTTTATGTGGAAATCTGCCAATCTCTGGCAGATTACCCCGATAAACTCGATCAACAACAAGAGAAAGCACGAAGTGAGGAATAAAAGGAAAATTCTCTTATAAATAAAAATGTGTTCATACAAGAAAAAAAGTTGCTGCAAATGGCCCAGAAAGAAAAAAAAAAAAGAAAGCAACAAAAAAGAAAAGCCTATCCAATATTGAGGAAAGAATCTGGGGGGATCGCCTTGTCCCTGCTGTGGCTCTTGCTGCGGGTCATCCACTTGGAGCATCCCCAATAGACCCCGAAGTCGATGAACCTCCAGCTGCAACATTTTAATATAGATCATTCATATGCATTTCATAAAATACCATGCATAATCATTAAAGTATTAAAATAACAGGGATCGAACGTACCGCCATTTTGAAGTTTTGGTTCATTATAAACAGCTGTTGTCCTTGAATATATCCCCAATCGGAGATACTATCAGCAGTGGGGACTTGCAAGAATGAAAGATCAGAGATGAGTCAGAACCATCATGATCCGAGATTCTAAGAAAAAATAGAAAAAAAGGCAAAACAAGCTCACATGAGTGGTATCGGCCGAATAGAAGGCCACCGGATGCTCAGGATCTCGATAGGTTAGAATCACCAACATGTAGGTACTCAGGTTGGGATGGTACATCAAAGACATGGGCAGCTGATACTGAAACCCCTGATGTCCCTCTACCATCGCCAAACCCTGAGATGGGACAGATGACGCGGAAGAGATACCCACATGAGCGGAAGTAGTTGCAAGTCTCTTCCTAGCCTCGGAGGATCCCCATCTCAAAAATCCAGATCTACAAAGAGATAAAAGAAATCATAGCGCCAAAAGATAAGCCAAGAATGCTCATAAAGAAGAGAAGGAGCTAAATTCTTACATAGACAATCTGGAGGCAAGACTTGAACTTGCCAAATCCTATTCCTCGCACACTGGTCAAGGGCCCAATAAAGATGACCCAGTGGGGCTCGGCCTCAAGTGTACTCATCAAAATGGGTTGGATCAATAAATGCTGGCAGGATATGGAGATTCGTGATCAAACCCCCAGTGGGAAAACACAGCCATGACAGAGTAGCGGCCATAAAAGCTCTAGCCTTATAGGCGGAACTCAAATGCCTTCTATCTCGAGTAGTCCAGAAGGTCATGAGTTTCTCGCAAGAAATTCGCCCGAGCTTATCCCCAAAGTAGCAGATCAAAGCCTTGATGGTTTTGACATTGAAGCTATGAAAGGTAAAGCAAGCATTGAAGTGGATCACATTACCGTGAAAAGGGAGACATATGATAGCACAGTAATCCAGCGGAGTGATGGTATACTCCCCATAACAGAAGTGGAAAGTATGAGTGGTATTGGACCACCTGCTTGGAATGTAGGTAAAAGTACCAAGAGGGATGTACGGATACTTGTGATGCCTCACGTACTTGCAATTCCTCACCATCCTCCCCAAGGATGTCTTATTGGCAATGCCCTTAGCACTGAGAGATAGCACCATATACCACTTGTGGAAGTGGGTAATGCTAGCACCCTCATGACTGGTTACCTAAGACCATGCACATACACATATATCATACACCAGTTCCCAATAGATCACACGATTATCAAAAAGAAAGCATTGCATTAGATAAATCATTGCATAAAATAAACAAGCAATAAAATGGATAAGTCATTGCACAAAATAAAAGCAGCAGCAAAGGCTTACCAGGATCTGAGAAAGATGACCGGAAGGCTTCAAGTTAGGTGGGATACCCCGGACAGATCTCGCGATACATCTATTTCAGCGAGAGCCCCGTACAAAGCATCAGTAGGAACTTTGGATAATTCCACTTGCTGGCCGTCGATAAGCACATTCCGAGTAGTCACTTGAACGTCCGACAGGTCCAAGCGGATATTATGAAGCCTAAACCATATGGACACCCCGCAAAATCTGAAAAGAAGAGGTAAAAAGGGGAAGAAAATGAAGGAAATCATCGTTGAGCAAAAATTTTTGAAGAAAGGGAGTAAAACCCGCAAGAGAGAAGAAGAAGAAATTTTTGAGTGGAGAAAATGGGAGCCAAGCTGCTATTTTTATAGACAACAGGTAATTGGCCCACCGGCTAATTACCTATCCAGCTGTCACACGTTTACGCGTTCCAGGCGTTTACGCGTAACGGCTATAAAAGTTACCGTTATATAGGTAATTAGCATGTCGGCTAATTATGTATATTTTGAAAATTTTTGTAATTTTGCATATTTCATCCATTTTCTGCATTGTTCTCAAAACGAGTTGACCTAAAAGCTGTTTTTACACAGTCACTCACACATTAAGCATCTAAAAATATTAATTTCGACCCCCGGTCAATTTTAACATCATGCAACTCATTAATACAGTTTTAATCAAAGGGGAAAAATATATTTTGTTTCAAAATTTGTTGATTCAGAATATTTTAACTCATTGCATTTCACACACACTATTTTATTTGTTTCGCATAGGATAAAATTTCTAGCACAAAATTTATGTATGCGAGGGGCAAATAGTTAGCACAGGTCCACTCCGGCCCGATGAGGAATAAAGCCAATTTCATTCAGTGATCAGACAAAAGAGCCAAAAAGGACCGAATTACCATCTAGAATCCAAAATTCAAAAATCCGCATTCCAAGGAAGCTTCGATTTAGCATTTTCTACTGAAAAATTAAAAAGTCAAAATTTGGTCAAACATAGGTTATCCTCCCGCCAAGTAATTACCAATCTACAGTAAAAAAAATCAAATCTTACCAAATCTGGCAAGATTTTACGGGATCTGATGTAAAATCTTGTCAGATAGGTAATTAGTCCGTCGGCTAATTACCACCCTATTACAAATACGGGGTCCCCCCCATTTCTAGGGAGACGAAAAAATTTGATAAATTTCCAAAATTACCTTTGTGTCATTTTTCAGTTCCGAGAGTCCCTAAAGCTCCAAAACTCTGTCAAAACACTTCCAGATTCGAGCTTAATCACTGACACTTGGTATAAGCTCAGTCTCCGATCTTTCTAGATCAAGATCCTATAGTGATTTTCGGTCTAAAAACGACCTAAATTTTACATTTCCTTTAGAAATAATCCAAGATTATAACCATAACTTGGGTTAAATCTATTTTCCATTCAAATCACAATTCTCGACAACTTTGATCCCGCACCGGCTCTCAAGTCATCCTGGACAGAGGAAAAGGTAAACTGAGGGTAATCAGCTCTCAGCCCAACTTTAAAATTCATTTAATTACTTTATTATTGCAAATTGCATTTCATTTCTCTAGTTAAGTGAGCCACTGGAGCCACTTAAACTATAATATGTGTAAATAAGCTCGCAGGTACAGATGAAACATCCAGAATGTGAGGAAACTCTATCTGAGTTTCCGGGCAAAGACCCAAGCACTTTCGTTACTCTACTGAAATCTCGGTAGAAAACATCAATTTATTATGCCATTATAATGTCCGTTTTATTTCTTGAATTTGATTCTCAAATAAAGCCGTTGTAATGCATAAATTACTAAAAATTCCAAAATTCCAAAATTAATCCAAACAATTTGAACAATATGAGTAACTATCATGGCCGAACTCAGAATCTCGTTTTCTATTCGGTATAAAAATCCTATCACGGATCGGTATACTACAATTACCGGTGGAGCTAAACTGGGTGGCGACACTATTTTATTTTTAAATAGAGTAAAAATGCTTTATTTTAAAAATATATTTTCTTCATAAATTGTGCAAATTTATTTCTTAATTATAATCACATTTTTGGCCTACAAAGCCACCGCATTTAAGCAAACTGGATTTTCTCAAACCAGACTAAACGTCGCAGTTTCCTCAAACCGTAACATACTGAAACGCGCCCCGCACACCACACCCTGCGTGCAACCTGCCAAAACGTCTGCCCACTCACAATTAGAGTATCCATTGATTATAATCATAAATGTCCCAAGTCTATTTTAATCATGAGAATGAATAAAATGAAAGGCTTATATGCTGGATCATCTATAGCAATATAGTTTCTATGTCTCTTGGTCACAAACATAGGCACATGTTGAGAATATGGGGATGGACTGATCCACACAGCAAGTTCACATGGTTGTATGTCATAGATAGTTTACTGAGTGTGAGCACGGGATTTTGCAGTCCCTCTTGCGAGACGATGATGACGTGTACCCGATTTTAATGCCTCAAAATTAAAAGTTCTCTTTGGAATTTTTATTACCAAAATAATATTCCTCGCAAAATTTTATTTGGTAGAATACAGTTCGGCGTGGCCGATAACGCGTCCGGTGGGAGCTTGAACCGATGATTGGCAGCCAAATAATAAATACCCTTTAAAATATTGTCACAAGTCAAAGAGATGCCTTTTTACCCACTATTAAACCACTTTTCCCGACTTTTTTGGCTTTTTGGCCTATTAGCTGTCGGTATGCTGGAGGCTGATGCCGCCAGAGGCTTCATCCATGCCGCTGGCGGCATCACTATACTGCCGGCGGCATGGGCCAAAATGGGTCCTCCACAGACAGCCTTTCGGCCACTTTCGGCGGAATAAGTCAAAAAGGCCTCGAAAAACACCCCAATTTGCCTATAAAAAGGCACCTTAAGCTGCAAAATGAGGCAGAATGGAGAAGTGAAGATTTTAATGTGAGAATAGATTCTAGTGAGATAAGAACTAGATAAAAGAGAAAAAAGGATTCCAATCCATTTTTCCTGGTTTTTCTTCTTTGAATTCTCTGATTATGAGTTTGGAATTAGAAAGTCTCTAAGTTAAAATCAACTTGATTGAATTTGGAAACCAAAAGCACTTAAATTTGCCGCTAAATCATGGTAACAAGCTCCCCGGAGGTGTTTCTTTTGGTTCACGAAGAGGTGGATCCACGACCTCGAGGTAAAAATCCCGAGTCTCATAGCTCTTTGGCATTAATATTACTGACTTGTGTTAATTTTTGTCAATTTATATTCATTTTTAGATTTTCGGTCATTATTACTACCACCGCTGCTGCCCACAAGCTGATACCGCCGGTGACATAACTGATGCCGCCGGTAGCATCAGCCATGTCGCTGGCAGCATCAGACATGTCGCCAGCGGCATCAGTTATATCATCGGCAATATGACCTTCTGGACAGCAGTTTTATTTTCATTTATAATCTGGTTAAAACAATGATTGAGCCTAAAAATTACTTAAAATGGAATTTCCTCGAAAATGCCGTTCAAATCCCATTTTAGCCATCCGACCGGGCTTTATAATATTGTAAATAAAGTATGCTATATCTGTGCCAACAATCTTCTGCAGGCGGACGTATATCGAATATTCAGGTACTTTATTGCATAGAAAAATGTATAGGACTTGAAAGCCTTATAAAAATTTTACTTTCTGCACTTATTTTTTTTTCTTTGTTGCTGTGAATATTTTATTTATTGCTTCAATTACTTGATAAACGTGAAAACAACAAAATAACTGAAAATACAAATAAATAGGATAGATTAAACCGATTAAGAAAGAGTGAAGTATCTTAACTTGGCCCAATGAAAAATAGATAACATCATCCAAACTTGGAATCTCTACTTAAGGTATGGTCCAACCACCCGGTGGGAAAATCGTACCAAAAATTTCTCGATTGAGCTGAACCGGGTGGAGACTCTATTTTAAGTGCGAGATTTCAATCTTGTATCTTTTGAGCATTAAAATATGCAAAATCATTTTCCAAACACATCATACTCATCTCCCAGACCAGGCCCGGCCCAGCGCTACCGCCTCGCGAAACGTCGTCCGCTCACAATGGCGACTCTGCTGGGGATCTCTTTAAACTTGAACCTTCCTTCATAAAGTTTAAAAGATTTTAATGATGTATTGAAATCATTGGCCAAATTAAAACTTCATTCCTTCTTATAGTGTTTTATCCTCACACGTGTAGATAGTTCGGTAAGTATAGGTGCCCCATTTTACCCGAGAAATTTGCAAAGTATCACTCATGCCCTGTTAGAATTGAGGATGCCCAGTGGATGGATCACTCATTTTAACCAACACGTAAACTCCTACGATCGCGCCCATTTGGGTAGTGACTGAGTAACGTGGAATTAAGGTAAACGAGAACCTTCTACATCAACAACCCTATACCAAAGTCGCGCTAGAAAAAAGCCTTAGCACATCATTCCCTTTAGGATTACCCAAAACAAAAAAATTAATCGGGACATGCTTCTTTTGCCATTACTGGTGAAGAAGCCAAACTGTATCATTCCAAATAGGCATTACACGGGAGTTATAAGGTTGGAAGAGGGCGATTTTGCATGCTATGTGCTCTGTGATCATGCATCCCCATGCATTGGCTTTGCAAGCCAAAAATGAATTAGCCTACCCTTACCACTTCCACCCACAGAAGAGGTTTAGCAACATGCGTAGGACTTCTCTTGTACCTCCATTGCATCACCACATATCGCTATGTATGACGTGGGGTGCAAACTTCCCACGTATGTTGGAGGGATAAGCCATCACGTCGTCTCTAACCACATCTGCGTATAGCCACATGCATTACACATTATTCCTAAGGAACAAAAGGCATGCATACCATGCATACCATTCACCAACCCATTCATAGTCTGATCCACTGCCTACCATTTCAACTAGGATGATGCACATTGACCGTTGCATCCTGACTTGGAAAAGGGTAGAACATCGCTTGATACGTCATCCTCTGACCCTAGTTGATACCACGGAAGTCGAAGGAATTCCCTACACTGATTCCAGCGGGGAATCAGATTTAGAAGAAGTTCAGTTAAGCCAAAGGCCCTCTCGACCAACCATGTCTCTCCCAAGAAATGAAGGGACCCCTCCTCCAGAAGAGCCCTTTGGTCCCACTTCCAGCTCGGGAACAAGATCCCAACCACCCCCTGGTTTTAACTTTACCAGTTCTATCATGTAATTCCTGAACTCAGATGCTTTCCAAGCTTCTATCCAAACTATGGTCCAGGCAGCAGTTAACCAAGCTCTTGAAGACAGGAATTCTGATCGAGTATCGGCATCTGACATGCAAACCCCGAACGGTTCAGCGCAAATATTGACCAGCTTAGTAGAGGCGAGACCCGTCACACCAGTGTTTCAATCAACCCAGCCCTTGACGAGTCCATTCCAGTTTGGGCAGGCTTCGGCTTTCTTATCGACTTCGACCACTCCACCAGTTGTGCCTAACCCAAGACCCTTCGCCCAAAGCTTCACTCCTCCGATATTCAACCACCAAAGCCTAGTCTCTCAGCCACTACCCTCCTTCACGCCTCCGCAGTTCATCGTGACTCCTAAAGGCACCACCTACCCCCAAAATCAATTTGCCAGCCATCTGACTATTCGCCCTATGCTGCCTCTAACATTCAACGAACAGGTCGTACAACCTCCGGGCATGACACCTGAGGTAGTCGCCTTTGTTCAGCAAATGATAGCTTCTCAAACCGTCAACGACCAGGTCATGCATTCTCCGGGCGCGACACCTGGAGTCCCAACCGTCTCTCATGAACCGATCAGCGACCAGGTCACATAACCTCCGGGTGTGACACCAGAGATCCAAGCTTACATCAACCGCCTCATCACTAATAAAAAACCTGAGAGGGATAAGGATTGGGTCCCCGACAATTTTACTATACCAAACATGGCTCATTATAATGGCTCAGGAGCACCTGCCTCTCACATCATAATGTAAGAAAGAGTGATGCGCGTAAAGAAGCTGAGTGATAAGGTGCTAGCTGAGATGTTTCCCTATTCCCTTTGAGGACCTGCACTCGAATGGTATCACACTTTGCCACAGCATATTGTCGCCGACTGGACTCTCTTATCTGAGGCATTAAAAGTGCATTATGGTTTCAATACTATGATGGAGACGACCCTCCAACATCTTAAGAGGGTCCGTCAAATGCCCAACAAAACCTTTAAGTAGTACTTCAATAGGTGGATCTCGACTCAGGTCTTGATGAAGTCTAAGCTTAGCCTTAAGGAAATGATTATCAAACTCCTCGAAGGGTCTCTCCCCTTGTTCTGTAAAGAAATGGCTACAGATTCCTTTCTTTCTTACAAGGCTGTGTTTGAGGAAGCTGAGAAAATTGAGCGCAAGGCAGAGCGTGAAAAGGCCAAGAGAGCGGGGAAACCATGGTTCAGGAAAAACGAAGATCAACCCTCAGCCCTAGTGCCCGTGAAGCTAAAAACACCAGCTCCATCAATGATTGCCATAGTCCAACCTCCTCGTCCCCCTTTTGTTTTGACCAACCCCTATAAATTGCCCCTGCGGGTCATCTTCCAACGCTTGAGGGAAGCAGGTTTTATACAGTCCCTTCAGGAATACAAGCCACCTAGACCTGAAGATAAGAATAACTTCTGTAATTATCACGTTTAGGTGGGGCACCAAACCAACAACTGTAAGGCCCTCCTCTCAGCTATTCAGTGGTTGGTTAGCAAAGTGAAGATTGTTGAACCAGATAAGGCCCTGAGCACTATAAATAACCCTTTACAGAACTTTAAAAGTAAGGTCAGAATGGTCCAATCTGGTTTACCCGAAGCCATAGTCTTCGATCTCCTTGCTCGGGGGCTGGATAGTAGTAACTCTATCCTGGTCATCGGTTGGGGTCTACCATCTTGCTCAGTTTTTGACCTTATTAATCAAGCCAACCAGGGAGTCAACTCCATTCATGGAATGGAAATCAATCCAAACCAACCAAAGCAAGAGAACCGCAGGTCTAAACCATTTGTGGCAAAAAGAAAGAAGGCTGAGGGGAAAGCACTGTTCAGCGTAGATTCCTTTATTTCGAAGGAGAACTGTTCTGATGAGGATGGGGAAATAGCTCGAGAGACCAAAGCCACAAGCACCAACTTGTTCAAGGTTGATCACCATGACCTTTTTAGTGTGCATAAATGTAAGCTACAAGACCCGAATTCAGACGCCGAAGAGCAATAGTACCTATTTGGAATGCAAGCCACTAAGAGTGTCTTGCTCGATAATGCCCTCAATATTACCCGGAGTGGTCGCATGTATCAGCCGGAAGACCGATATCTTCGTCTAAACAAAGACCCGATTCCTGGCAGAGTTAGAACTATCACAAGACCCCCTTCTCCACCTCCGCCTGTCCCTACCAGCCTTGAGGTTGACCCTCTTATTACCCAGCTGAAAAATGCCCAAGCTCGATATAGCATCTGGCAACTGGTAATTGACTCTAAAAGGCATCGCAAGGGTTTGATCAAGCGGTTCCTCGATCTAGAAGCTAATCCGACCACCTCATTCATTGAGATGTGCGCCACGATAGGAGAAGGCATACCCCCAAGGAAAGGGTCTCAGATTATGTTTGATAGTTTTGATCTTACGCTCAAGGGAAGGGATAACAATAGAGCCTTATTCATTCAGATTTAAATTCTCGATAAGGTCATCCCGTGCGTCATGGTTGATGATGGCTCCACTCTAAACCTATGCCCTCTAAAAATCCTTCCTCATCTAGGGCTGTCAAAGGACATGCTTGAAAGGTCCAACACGGTTATTAGAGCTTACGACGATTCAAAATACAATGTAATTGGGACTTTTGAGGCAGAAGTCACTGTTGAAGGTGTGGCAAGCAATGTATATTTCACCGTACTTGACATTCCTATTACCTATTCTCTGCTGCTTGGCTGACCATGGCTCCATGCTTTAGGCGCAGTACCCTCCACACTACACCAAAAAATCAAGCTAATTAACGATGGCAGAATGGTGGCTATAGAGGCCGATCCTGCTTCCGTCATGGCCGTTATGGAAGCCGAAGCTAATCTAGAAAAGGGCCTTCAGATTACCATGATTAGTAAAACTCAAAAACCCCCTCCCCTTTGGCACAAATACCTGCACGCGGGTATGGGCAAACTAATGAAGAAGTTTGGTTACAGGCCTGACAGAGGTGGAGGAATACACGAACAGGGAATTATTGAGGCGTTGGAGCCAAAAATCCTTATCCATGGAGCTGGACTGGGATATAAGCCTAGAAAAGCCTATCACCGCATCCCTTATGGCTATTGTCGCATGGTCACTGCTTATGAAATCCAAGGTAAGAGGCCTTATAAAGGGGAGCCCGAACCAATCGAGTATGGTGGGAAAATATGGCCCAGCTTTGAGGTCTTTAAAGATGTCTATGACTTTGAGGCTGGTCACATGATAGTTTTAACTGAACCCAAGCTTATTGAGCTTGATGCGCCTGTCAATGTGATTTCTGATAAGGCTAAGGGGAAAGATAAGATGTATCCTAAGGATGAGCCTATCGATCCGGAAATTGAGAATGCTGTGGCGACCGTGACAAAAGCTATGGAACTACTGATGTAGAAAGGCTGGAAGGGTAACGGAAAAGAAGATGCCATGACGGCTATAGTAGAAAAGCTTGCCAGGGCTCTAACCAAATAGGCTGACCTGCCTGAAGAGCCATCACTCACCATTACCCAAAAGACCGCTCTGGAGCACAACCTAAGCACCACCTTGATAGACAATACAGAGGACACCTCTCCCATCGATGTTGCCACTGAAGCCCCTCCGCTTGTGGAGGAGGATATGGACGATGTAATTTTTAATATTTCTAATGTTTTTGATGGAAACAATGCCGACTTATGAGGCTTTTTACGTAATGAATAACTCCCATTCTGCTTACTTGTTTGATGTCTTTCCTGATGGGTCCATGCATTCACATAACAATACACATAATGTTTTTGGCATTAGTGATACGCTATTAAGTGAAATAAACCTAAGTACAGATGACAATCCCAAAATGGTAACCTTTTCCAAAGATTTAACTCCCGAGGAAAGAAGTGAGATCATAAAAGTGCTTAAAATAATGTTAACGCTTTTGCCTGGTCGTACGAAGGCATGCCTGGGGTTGACCGACAGATCGCCGAACACAGGATCCCAACTGATCCTAAATTCTAACCTATCAAACAAAAGCTCCATCAGTTGAGACCTGAATGGGCAAAATAAGTAAAGACAGAGGTTTCAAGGTTAATCGAAGCTCGATTTATAGAAGTAGTAGAATACCCAACTTGGTTGTCCAACATCGTCCCGGTACCAAAGAAGGACGGTAGGGTCTGAGTCTGCGTGGACTTTTGAGACCTCAATAAAGCCTCACTGAAGGATGACTTCCCTCTCCCACACATCGATGTCCTAATTGACAGCATCGCCAGGGCGGCTATCTATTCATTCATGGATGGGTTCTCAGGGTACAATAAGATTCTGGTTAATATTGCCGATAAAGTCAAAACAGCATTCATCACTGAGTGGGGGGTGTATTGCTACAAGGTAATGCCATTCAGGTTGAAAAAAGCTGGGGCCACTTATCAGCGAGGTATAATTGCCCTCCTACACGACATGGTCCATAAAGAAGTGGAAGTGTACGTGGACGACATGATTGTGAAATCCGCCACTCAAGAGGAACACCCTACTGTTCTTTTCAAGTTCATAACTTGCATTGAAAAGTATAATCGTCGTCTGAATCCAAAGAAATGCGTATTTGGAGTTACCTCCGGCAAGCTGTTAGGATACGTGGTTAGCTAGAAAGGGATTGAAATGGATCCAGACAAAGCCAAAGCTATCAGGGACATGCCTCCCCCTAAGATAGAGAAGGAAGTTCGATCGTTTTTAGGGTCCTTGCAGTATGTTAGTCGGTTCATCGCTTGCCTCACTACCATCTGCAAACCCATCTTTAAACTGTTAAAGAAACAGCAACCCGTGGTATAGAACGATCACTGCCAGGTAGCGTTCGACAGAATCAAGGCATATCTTGTTGATCCACCCGTCTTAACACCCCTCATCCCAGGGAAACCACTCATCCTTTATCTGGCCATTGAAGAGCTTCCGTCGAAGCCATTCTTATCCAAGAACATGATGATAAGCACAAACATGTCATCTACTACTGGAGTAAGTAGCTCTTAGATTATAAAACCCGATATTCGATTGTAGAGAAGACCTGTGCTACCATGGTTTGGCTCACTAAGAAGTTGCGACATTATTTCAAATCTTATCACGTCCAAGCCATAGCCAAAATTGATCCAATAAAGTTTTTTTGTTAATCCCCTACTCTAGCCGGCAAATTGTCATGATGGCTACTTCTCCTATCTGAGTTTGACATTGAATATGTAACCCGAAAGGTCATTAAGGGGCGGGCTGTAGCTGAATTCCAGGCTAATCAACCCCTCAGCTCCGACTATAAGGAAAATTTAGATTTCCCTGATCAATAGCTCGCCTCTATTACATCCCTTGATGACAATTGGACAATGTACTTTGACGGCGCTATGAACCGTCGGGGAGCAAGTCTCGGGGTCATCATTGTCACACCAGATAATGAGATAATCCCGTTGTCCAAAAGTTTAGAATTTGACATCACCAACAACGGCGCTGAATACGAAGCTTGCCTATACGGCCTTGAGGCTTTTCTTCAAGTTCAGCCACGCCATATATCTGTCATCGAAGATTCAGCTCTGGTTCTTCGTGAGTCACTAGAGATTGGGAAGTTAAAGAAGATTCCCTCCATCCTTATATTGAGGCTGTCCGCAAATTGTCTAAGAAATTTACCTCATGCTTGTACCGCCATGTCCCTCGAGATGAGAATCAAATGACAGATGCTCTCGCCACTCTCGCGTCCATGTGGGAAGGACCCTAATAGTAACCCATCCGCCCCTTGGTTTTGCTGTCCACCAAGATCCCATATCATGTTCAATCGACTCCTCTAATTCTCACCATTTCATCCGAACCTTGTTGGTATTCTGACATCGTCTGATTTCTTCGGACCGGCCAATACCCCATAGATTCTTCCAACTCAGACCATACCACCCTACGGTGGCTCGCTACCTAGTTTTGTATTATGGATAATGACCTATTCAAGCGCACCAGCGATAGCCTACTTCTCCATCGCCTTACTGATTTCGAGGCTTAGAATGTAATGACCCAGGTCCATACCAGTGATTGTGGCCCTCATATGAACGGTCTTGCCCTCGCAATGAAGATCCAGTGACTAGGGTATTTTTGGCTCACTCTCACGGTCAATTGTATCACCCAGGTTAAACGATGCCACAAATGTCAGGTTTACGGAGATATAGCTCGATCACTTATCCACCCCTTGGCCATTCTCGGCATGGGGTATAGATATAATTGGCGAAATCTGTCCTTCCTCAACAAATGGCCACAAATTCATTGTGGTGGCAGTAGATTACTTTTCAAAATGGGTGGAAGCCGAATCCTTCACCAATGTCACTGCCAGGCAGATGGCCAAGTTCATAGAAAAGCACACCTTTGCTTGGTATGGGCTTCCATATCATATAGTCTAAAACAACGGAGTACAGTTTCAAGGAGTAACTGCTTCACTGATTGAGAAGTATGGGGTCGAGCACCATAGGTCATCTCCGTACAGACCACAAGCCAATGGAGCTATTGAGGCAGCCAATAAATCGGTGAAGACGATTCTTTCTAAGATGATAGTCGGTTATAGAGATTAGGCGGATAAGCTTCATTTTGCTATCTAGGGATATCGCACCAGCATACCCACCCCGATGGGCCAAACTCCATTTTCCCTGGTCTACGGGATGGAAGCAGTCTTGCCAGTTGAAACTCAGGTGACCTTATTAAGAGTTGCTCTAGAGGCTAAGTTAGAAGAATCCGAATGGACTCGGGCAAGATTTGAACAGTTGAACATGATGGATGAGCAGAGGCTGAAGGCCCTCGACAGCCTCCAGATGTACCAAAAATGTATGGCTCGGGCATATAACAGTTGGGTAAGACATCAAAAGTTCCCCCTGAAGGCCGGGGTTCTGGTCCTCAAACAGTTGAAACACTCTACCACTGATGTGAGGGGAAAATTCAGGCCAAATTGGGAAGGACCATATGTAATAAAGAAGCTACTTAGCAAGGGGGCAGCTAAACTTATGGGCATGGATGGGAACGAGTTTATAAATCCCGTAAACCAAGACAGGCTTAAGTGTTATCACATTTAAATCTAAAGAAAGAAATAAGAAAAGCAGCACACCAAAAAAAATATACGTGATAATTACCCGCCTTTCAGTCTTTTACTGATCGGGAAAAAATTAGAGTGATGCCCGAAGATTGGTATTCTGCGAACCAACCGTGCAAAAATTAGGGGATAAGACAAACCCACTAGATCGAAAACCTAAAAAGAGGCAATCTAGGCAAAAGTTAGGGTATGTGAGCAAAGAGTGAGTGCCTTCTAGAAAACCGATCTCGGCTAGTCGGCACCGGGAGTTAAATCAATGGGAATGTCAACCAAACATCATGTACTTTATTTTATCTCAATTAATAAAAGTTCTCTTTTGTTTAAATTTAAATGCCTATGCTTATGTGAATCCTGTATTTATAAGTTTAAGACAACTTCGACAAGCTTTGAACAGAGTTCATTTTATTTCATTTTAGATTATTTTTTAAAAAAAAGAGAGAGACCTGATGGTTCCGACAAAAGCAAGACTCAAAATGAACTTCCTGCATCATCATCACAGTACCTAGAGGTCTGCCTCAGTGTGATAGTAAAAGAGGGATCTTCTCCCCGCACCGCATATTCCCCCTCCAAATGGGCCCATGACCGCTTCCGACGGGTCGGCAAACCTCTTATCTCGGCAAGCCATCCTCTGTAGTGTGTGTCAATTTCGGTGGTTTCTAGGTGATCATAATCCAGAATCTCAAATACAGCCTTCCTGGACCACTTGTCCTGAATATGGTTGACCCATTGTAAACTCCAATCTGATTATGGGGCAATTTGATCAGGACTCTCTGCCTTTTGCCATACTGACAACATAGCCGGTAGGGGGTATAAAATGAAGATTTCTTTAGACCTATCATTTGAACGCATGCTCCCCAAGATTCTACAACCACATCCTGAATTCTCCACCATGGACTAGCCAACTGAACATGCGGATTAGTATACCCCCTCAAAATAGATGCCCATTCGTCATATGTCAACTCATCAAAATCAGCCCACATAAGCCCTCTCTCCCTCAGATGGACAGGAAGATACTTTTTCGGGTTCCCTCATGGCGCCTCCCTCAACTTCAGCTTCTCCATCAGCCAGACCTATAATTCAAAACTCGAGTAGGGATGGGGGAAGGAAATATTTGGATCAGAAAGAATAAAAGATACCTGTAGTAATATGAGCTGATCTTCTATGAGTGACAAGTCAACAGAAGCACCATTCACATTCAACAAAACATCAGCCAACCCCACAGCCACTGGGGAAGCCCCTGTTGACATAGGACCAATGAGCGAAATCAGCCTGAGCGGAGCAATCAGGCTCACTCTGCACATAAACTCCGCCATGAGTAGTAATGCCACCATGAATGGCCAAGCAGGATGGGATCGGGGCACTCCACGGCACCACTCTAGAACTGCTTCAAGCTGAAACCCAGGTTTATCGGGCAACTGAGACAGAAATGGGTCAATAGAATCTAAATTCCATAGCCCTCATGGAATTCCATTTATGCCAAAATGAAAGTCCGGCAATGCCAGCGAAATGCGTTTAGGACACGGTGTCCCTAAAATAGCATGGAATTCTTCGAGCAAGAGGCAAAGCTCGAACAATGAAAATCGGAAAACGTGGTCTATTGGATCCCAAAAAGATAGTTCTGCTCGAAGGAATTCGCGGCTTACGAGCCATGCCGCGATATATCGAAACCCCCAAAGCCTGAATGTTTTAAGCCTCCTCCAGTCTGCATTCCACAGACTCTGCAGAAAACCCCGTAGTTTTTTATTGTGGGTTGCCATGATAGAAGTGGACAGAATGGTCAAAATCAGATCGCTGGAAAATTGATGCTGCCGGTGATGTGGGTGATGCCGCCAGTGATGTAATTGATGTCATCGGCGATATGGATCAATTTGGGCGATATTAGATGATGCCACCGGCGATATGGACTTTCAGATAGCCCTGCATATATTATTTTGGCTGGATGAGTTTGGGCGATATGGGTCATCCCGCCGGCGATATAGAGTGAATTTTTCGGTAGCATCAGAAGCGTTTCTTCCATTTTGGACCTGTACAAAGCCTGTAAACAATCCTATGCTATATTTCCAATGCCTTATCAAATAACAATTGATTTCTTATTCTAAATAAAAGCCCGTAGGCGCAAATAGCTCAAAATATCCTAAAACCAAACCCCTAATGTATCGAGGGTACAAACAAGGAACTAAAAAAAAGCAAAATAAAATAAAACTAAGCATACCTGCCACTGCCGGCCAGGCGGGATGAAATGTCATCAGGGCTTGCAAACCAGTCATCAACATCATCCTCGTCTTCCTCCCTTCCCACTGTCATAGGCACACTACTGGACTCCTCAGCCGCAGTAAACGCACGTCGACGGGCGGACATCTTGATCCCCCTACGACTGGTGCTCCCGGGGTGCGCACGGTCCAGGTTTTGCTTACTTCTCCATTCCTGAGTGGTGGCTGCCAGCTGACCCTCGAGATCACTCACACGACGCTGTAGGACCGCAGTCTCCTCCTCGTATCACCGCCGGGCTGCATTAGCATCAGTCAGGGAAAGGGCCAAGAAATCCTGCAAACCAGAAAAAAAAATATCAGCAGTGCATGACATGTATAACATCCATACATACATCCCATCTTAACATGTGCATAAAATACCTGAACGAGGAGCGACTATCCAATAAGGGTATCCCGGAGAACAAAATTGTTCTCTGCAAGCTGCTCCATGTGACTCCGTACCACCTGGAAAATCCAAAATGCAAATCCTTAGACACCCACATCCAAGGCTTAATAAGAAAATAATTATTAGGCCTTACGTAAGTAGTATTTTCAGGCATGAAAATTAGAGCTTGCCAGCTCGAACCAATATTCCTATAGGAAAATTCACCTCGGGAGTTCATCAGCAGGAAGGTGGTTTCTAATGGATTGACCAAATGCCCCTCCATAAAGTTTATGCCCTCCGGCACACTATAGTACGGGTCCCACTTTGGTTATCCCGGCCCCTCTTTCTCACGGGTTCCTGCAAAACATGAAAGCCACACATCAACATCGTTCCTAAACAACTTCAAAATCATACACACATGCACAATCATACCTCAAAAGAACGTTGTTCCCCTTGGGACATTGGCACGCTCCCGCCAGCTACGTCCGTGCCCACCTCATCCTCCCCCTCGAGGTCGAACGCAACATCCCCTTTAAGCGCATCATCCTCATCATCCTCTTCCTCATCAACGTCCATAATGCTTTTAAGGCGCCTCTTCTTATCCTCAAACTGTTACTTGTTGTGATACTCAATCGTATCATTTCCATGGATGCGAGGACACACAGGGAGTAGACACTGCAGAAGCTGCTTGTAGAGGCCAGGAACACTAGGGATCACTCGGCCGTTCCCCTCAATATAATCAGCTTTATCAGCCTCAGAAGAGATCACCAAATGGGGCCACCATAAGCCCGTGGGAGGATCAGCAGGCACCGATCTAGCAGCCACCAGGACAGACCTCCAGCCCTAGATGCGATCGCCTAGATACCACTGCTAGGACAGAGGGCACTCAATCACGAACTGGCGGTCATCCACCTCTCTTCGGACCCTTGCGACCTCAGCCAAATTCTCGACCCCATCAAATGGATCCAAGATGAGCTACATCAAAACAACCAATATAAGTCCATAAGCGATTTTTGTTTCATCTAAATGTAAAAAACAAAGACTAAATTAAAAATTGCATACCGAGCTCAACCGCACGCTCCTTAGGACCTCCCTATACTTCATAGGGTACTTGGCCTTCCCACCAATGCCCCTACACCAGTGAGCCAGGAAATGAGAGCCCGGTGGCACAACCTTCTTAAACTCTACTGGCGGGAGGATCTGATGCTTGAAGGCCTAGGCCTGCACAAATGACGACCAATCAATTCAAAAAGCGTCATACAATAAATAAGAACGCGTGCTATCAAGAAAAATATTTCAAAAAAGTTATACCTGGAGTAGCAGGTGGTAAAGATGAAGGGCTTTCTCCTTCTTCCGGGCTCCCACATCCAGCTCGTAGTACAACTGGGCCAAGATGGCCCTTGGCCAATTCTTCCTCCTGATTCCCGGCACATCTTCCACTGCGGTTATAAGCACATAATTGATATTACTTCTCGAGATTAGGAAGAATAGCACAGTGAGCAGAGAAATCACGAAGGACCGGATACAAGCCTCGCTCTCCTCCTCAGGCACTATGTCCACCCGGGTCTAGTGATGGTACAAGTCTCTATAGGACAGCAGCCCAGAAATGGGCTTCAGTCCAAACAACTCCTTCACCCGACTCACCACGGGCCTCTCAACATTGTACTTATCCATGCAAGCATCAAAATGTATGAACTCATCCGTCCAAGGGAGGCCGGTCATGGCTACTACGTCAGAGGGGGTAATTGTAGCTTCCCCAAAAGAGAAGTGGAAGGTATGGGTGGTCTCAGACCACCTCTCAGTTAGGGTCGTTACTGCTGAATGAGAAAGCTTAGGCATCAGCATTGGCATTATCCATGCTACAACCCCAAACCCTGTCTCATTAATTGCAAGCGCGACCTCGGGGTCATTCTTTGAGATATGGTGCCACCATTCACCAATGGTACCCATTCCCCCTGTGTAAGTCAGTTCATATGCCTGCAAAATTAGAAACAAAATGAATCAGTCCTGCTTATTTTTCATCAGAAGAGCCACTGACATCGCTTCTGCTAAAAGCGATGTCGCCGGCGGCATCAATCCATACCGCCAGCGGTATCGATGATGTTGTCGGCGACATCACTTTAAAATAGAAGCGACATCAGACTACCATAGGCCCTTTCGCAAGGACTGATGCTGCCAGCGATATCACTCATGTTGCCGGCGACATCACTATGTGTGGGCAGAACCAGTTTTCTCCTAAAATCGCACCCATCGTGCCAAAACCATAAAAATCGCAATCAATCGAACAATAAGCCCAAAAAGGTAAAAATCGATCCTAAAGCTTGCAATATGACCAATCTATTTCACATTTAAACTCCTATCATGGCATGATTTCAAATCTAAAACTAAATCAAATCGAACCCAAAAAGAAGAGATTCGGGTTCTGTGAGATTACCTGGACATAGCAGAGGTAGTTCTCCTTCTCCGGGGTCAGATTGGTGATAGGAGAGTTAATGCCATAGCCATACATTTTAGCCATCTCCTTCAGGCCATATGTAGCAGGAACAGAGAGGATTTTCAATCCCTCAGCGGAAGAATCGGGCAGGCTCTCCCTAGCCTTGGATTTGCCCCTGAAAGCCTTGGTGATTCTCTTCATGATTTCAAAGACAAAGGTAAAAAATCAAGAAACTTTGGAGAAGAGAAGGTGAGGGGGTATGGTTTCTAGATAAATGGGGATGAAAGAGTTTCAATTCCTTTTTAAACTACCGCATGGAATTCAAGGAGTTTTAATTTATCTGAAACGGTCCATTCATGTCGTCGGCGACATCGCCTCTTTTAGTTCAAATTTTGAAATTATCTGACCAGTCAAAGATGCCACGTGGCACTCATACCACCGGCGGCATCAATCCATCCCGCCAGCGACATCATGCATGCCACCGGCGACATCGCTCCTCCAAATCAGATTTTTACACAAGCCCGACCAGAGGGCAATCTCTTCGAAGGGAAGTCCGACCAAAGGACAACCACTATACAAAACACAAGCCTGATCGAAGGGCAGTTTCTTCAAAATGAAAGTCCAACTAAAGGACAATAGCTATATAAAACACAAGCCCAACCAAAGGGCAATCTACAAAGTGTATGCCCGACTAAAGGGCAAACTCTCCACAAACCGAAACCCGACCAAGGGACAATTTCCCTGCGAAGCATAAGTCCGACCAAAGGGCAACCAATCTACAAAACAAGAAACCAGACCAAGGGGCAACCGCTCTACGAAGCACAAAGTCCGACTAAAGGGCAACCAATCTACCAAACATGAAACCCGACCAAGGGATAATTTCTCCATAAAGCATAAGTCCAACCAAAGGGCAACCAATCCATAAAACACAAAACCCAACCAAGGGATAATTCCTCCGCAAAGCATAAGTCCTACCACAGGGCGTCCTTTACACAAAGCTCAAACCCGACCAAGGGACAGTTCCTCCGTAAAGCTCAAGCCCGACCAAGGGGCAACCACTCTACGAAGCACAAAGTCTGACCAAAGGGCAACCAATCTACTAAACACGAAACTCGACCAAGGGAAAATTTCTCCGCAAAGCATAAGTTCGACCAAAGGGCAACCAATCCATAAAACACAAAACCCGATCAAGGGACAATTCCTCCGCAAAGTATAAGTCCGACTAAAGGGCGTCCTTTACACAAAGCTCAAACCCGTCCAAGGGGCAACCGCTCTACGAAGCACAAGGTCCGACCAAGGGTAAAACCAGTCACCCATCAGGTATCATTCTTATCCCTTGCTCTTTCGTCTGATCATACTGACTTGTGGCAGTAGTGATCCCCCGAGGGGCAGCCTATGAGCACGGGATTTTACAGTCCCTCTCGCGAGATGATGATGACATGTACCCGATTTTAATGCCTCAAAATTAAAAGTTCTCTTTGGAATTTTTATTACCAAAATAATATTCCTCACGAATTTTTATTTGGTAGAATACAGTTCAGCATGGCCGATAACGCGTCTGGTGGGAGGTTGAATCGACGATTGGCACCCAAATAATAAATACCCTTTAAAATATTGTTAAAAGTCAAAGAGATGCCTTTTTACCCACTATTAAACCACTTTTCCTGACTTTTTTTGCTTTTCAGCCCATTAGCTGTCGGTATCCTGGAGGCTGATGCCGCCAGAGGCATCATACATGCTGCCGGCGGCATCACCATACCATCAGCAACATCAGCCATACCGCTGGTGGCATGGCCCAAAATAGGTCCCTCCACATACAGCCTTTCGGCCACTTTCAACGGAATAAGTCAAAAAGGCCTCGAAAAACACCCCAATTTGCCTTTAAAAAGCCACCTTAAGCTGCAAAATGAGGGGGAATGGAGAAGTGAAGATTTTAATGTGAGAATAGATTCTAGTGAGATAAGAACTAGATAAAACAGAAAAAAAAAAGGATTCATATCCATTTTTCCTGGTTTTTCTTCTTTGAATTCTCTGATTGTAAGTTTGGAATTAGAAAATCTCTAAGTTAAAATCAACTTGATTGAATTTAGAAACCAAAAGCACTTAAATTTGCTGCTAAATCATCGTAACAAGCTCCCCAGAGGTGTTTCTTTTGGTTCACGAAGAGGTGGATTCATGACCTCAAGGTAAAAATCCTGAGTCTCATAGCTCTTTGGCATTAATATTACTGACTTGTGTTAATTTTTGTCAATTTATATTCATTTTTAGATTTTCGGTCATTCTTATTGCCACCACTACTGCCTACAAGCTGATACCGTCGGTGACATAACCGATGCCGCCGGCAGCATCAGCCATGTCGCTGGCGGCATCAGACACGTCACCGCAGCATCAGTTATATCGTCGGTAATATGACCTTCTGGACAGTAGTTTTATTTTCAATTATAATCCGGTTAAAACAATGATTGGGCCTAAAAATTACTTAAAATGGAATTTCCTCGAAAACACCGTTCAAATCCCAATTTAGCCATCCGACCGGGCTTTATAATACTGTAAATATCTATGCTAACAATCTTCTGCAGGCGGATGTATATCGAATATTCAGGTACTTTATTGCATAGAAAAATGTATAGGACTTGAAAGCCTTGTAATAATTTTACTTTTTGCACTTTTTTTTTCTTTGTTGCTGTAAATATTTTATTTATTGCTTCAATTGCTTGATAAACGCGAAAACAACAAAATAACTGAAAATACAAATAAATAGGATGGATTAAACCGATTAAGAAAGAGTGAAGTATCTTAACTTGGCCCAATGAAAAATAGATAACATCATCCGAACTCGGAATCTCTACTTAAGGTATGGTCCAACCACCCGATGGGAAAATCGTACCAAAAATTTCCCAATTGAGCTGAACCGGGTGGCGACTCTATTTTAAGTGCGGGATTTTGATCTCGTATCTTTTGAGCATTAAAATATGCAAAATCATTTTCCAAACACATCATACTCATCTCCCCGACCAGGCCCGGCCCCGCCCTGCCACCGCGTGAAATGTCGTCCGCTCACACTGAGTAGGTCTCAATAGTCCTTTGACTTAATTTCAACTTATATTAATGTGGAAGTGGGTATGTTGTGGCATATTACAAATGGGTCCTTAAATATTGGATTACAAGTACGGGTATGCTCGATATATTTTATGACCATTTTAATAATAGTATTGAATTGATAGAATTACCATTCGGTTTGATAAACCGGAATGAATCACCGGGCACTTGATGAATAAAAGGGATAAGGACGTCCAATAAGTCTTTGACTTATTTTACCATTTTATACTAGATCAAGAAATACGATGAACTGCATAAGAGGGTGACAAGCACCACGCCTCTTGTTCATCATATTGATGTCAGCTGGCAAAGGACTTTGTGATATAACTACTGAGTTCAGTATCTTTTAAAGACTGCTATACTCTATCCTAATTGGGGGCTGTAATGGTTTGCTAGAATTCGCTTACAGTCTATGGGCGAATCTCATTGCCAACATATGGACAGACCCAATGGATCTTGCACTTAGAACTGCTGATCTGGGATTCCCTGTACATGCAATGTTCCAAGTCTGGGTAAAGAATTAATTATTAATTAATTGACATGTCAAGTCAATGTAATTGAATAATCTATGTAACTCTAAGAAATTAATTTAGTTAATTGTATAAAATAATGTAGTTTATATTATTCATTAAAGTTAAATTAAGTTGATTAAAAGTATTTGCATATGATATTTATTGAATTGAAAATTAAACAAATTTATATGTCAAATAATTTAATTGAATAAATTTAATCAATAAAGGTGTCATACAAAAATATTAATTAGTTAACTAGTTGAGTTGATTGAATTAATTTATAGTATGCCATATAGTTTGATTAAATTGTAATGTTTTAATTTTGTCTATGGGGTTAATTTGTAAATTATAAAAGATGTCAATTAAATTTGTTTAAGGAATTTAATCTTGGGGTTTAGTTGTTAAACTAAAATTTTAATGGGGCTAACTTATAATTAAGATTAACCTAACCCTAATTGACTAATTAGACTATAAATACACAAAATAAAAACAAAATCCTAACCTAATTTCATATATGAAAAACGTGAAACACAGCCACCAAGGGTATAGACGTTCTCTTCGTATCGGGATTAAGGGTTCTTGGAGTTTTTCTTTGATTGTTCTTCGTCTCTACGGCTAGCATCGGTCCCGGTTTAAGAGTAGTTCATACATGTGAGATAAGGGAGCTTTCACTTGCGAGCTTTATAGCATCCGTCTCTTAAGGGGACTAACCATGTAAGTTTTTATTTGTTAAAATAAAATACTTTTGAAACCATATCAATGGTTCTTGAAAAGATCCTATTTTGAATTTGAGAAAATTTTAACTGGTAATTCCGCCTCCACGACTATGTTTTCGATCGTAATTTCGTTCAATTAGTATCATGAGCGACGTTGTTTCAAGAAGATTGATGGGTTTCTTGATATCTTAAGGGTTTTGAATCTTAATAAGAAAAGTTTTGAATGGGTTTCTTGAAATTTTGATATTGTTCTTAAATCAATTTTTAAAGATTATTAAGGAATGATTTAATTTGATTTAAAGAAAGTTATACTGGATTTCAAGATTCAAAAGGTTTTTCTATTTTAATGAAAAAAGTTTAAGGAATTATTCTTGACGTTTTTGTAATTTTTCCTCAAGTTGATTAATGGACAAGATTAATTTGTTAAATTAATGATTGTAATTAATCGATGTTGAATTTAGTCAAAAGATCAAGTTTTTTTTAAAATTACCCTGGTGAGGGAAAAGTTAAGTGGAAGAGGTTTTCACCGCTGTTAAAAACCCTCACCAAAGTAATATAATCGATAAATTAAAAACTAGATCTCAAGGTGAGATCAAAGGTATTCAGTTACAAGAGAGTAAAAGATTTGGATGATTAAAAACATTTGATGTACATGTTGTCTTCTATGTCTAAAAATAAACCAACAAAAATAAATACATGAGTAAAGGTGATCCTCCGAACTCAGCACGCCCTTGAACATGAACTTGTTTTGCCTCTTTCATATAGCCCATGCAATCAAGAACCACAATGATGTCCCGAACTCTCAATTTGGACCTGGTGTAAAGTATCCATGCCACATCTACAGGAACTCGCACCCTGAAAATGGCATCACTAACGCATAGCCGAAGAATCTAAATGATTGAGCCCACACCTTGTAACTATCAACGCAATGAAATAATGCGTGTTCGATTGATTCCTCCACATCACAAAATGGGCATCTCCCATCTACAACGGCCTAACATCGTCGATGAAAAAGAAATGCTTTTGTCGGTAGGTGACCATGAAAAATGGTCCACCCAAAGAATTGTACTTTTGGCAATAGACAGGCATTCTAAATAATCGTAAAATCAACATTAGGCTTAGGCCAATTTTTATAAAACCCTACGCAAAAGGAGGATGCAGAGAACCTTTTTTTATCACCCAAGTCCCAAAAAAAGCAATCAGCCCTTTCCATGAACACCACTTAGCGTTGATGCCCTCCTATAGATTCGCCACTAACTTCGTGAAATAATGAAGGACAACATTGTACTAACCAATTCTAAAGTTGATTGCACCTATCATGATATGAAACCCTTAAATTCCTTTTCCAAAAAGGTCTTGAAAACCCATCTAAGCCAAAAAAAAATAAATACACACCCCTTAAGAACTGAACACTTCATATTACATAACAAATAAAGGTCGGGAAAAATATTGGCCAGGTTAATGTTTGTAGTCTGATTGTCATGCCAAAATGAGCAATTAACCCCATCGCCCACTACCACACTCACATTAGATATGAAGAATTTCCAAAATGAGTCATTTTTAATACAACATGCCACTATATCACGCCACACTACTGATAAACGTCCCCATCAAAATTTTCAATCGACCACCATGAAGTAAAACCATATCGTCGAACACAGATTTCATACCATAAGGAACCTTAACAAGAACCACGAATTTTCCAAATCCATTTCAACAACAAACTGCAATTAACAAGCTTGAAATCCCTAATGAATAACCCACTTTAATTTTTTTGTAGAGTTATAGTGTTCCAACTCAACCTATAAAGACTCGTAGAATTTGAATCTCCCCTCCACAAAAAAATTCTCATTAGGCGAAAAAGCCTATCATTCACTAAAGATGGCATTTTATTCAATGACGAAAGATAAATCGATAAGGATGACAACACCAACTTCAAAAGAACCACCCGGCCCGCATATGATAAACTATGTCCTTTCTAAGTAGACAATCGATTATGAAACTTACCAATCAATAAGTCCCAATAAGACATTGGAATACGTGTTAGACTTAGGGGAGTGCCAAGGTAAGTAATTGGGAATTCCTCCACCTTACACCCCAATAAATCCCCACATAACCGCAACATTGAATCCTGCACATTCACACCCATAATAGAAATTTTGCTATAATTAATACGCAAGCCAGAGATCAACTCAAAGCATCGTAAAATGCGCAAAAAATAGGTAAAAGAGACTCATCTGTAGGTAAAAAGCACATAGTGTCATCTACAAACTGAAGGAGAGAAATATCCGTAGTAGATCCTTCAATACTAAACCCTGGTAAAATTCCTTTCTAAACACTACTATCAATAAGCCTTTTCAGCCCTTCAATAGCCAAAATGAAAATAAAAGGCGAAATAGGATCTCCCTGTATGACCCCTCTACCCGACATAATCGGCGCACTAGGGCTTCTGTTAACAAGGACTTATGTAACTGAATTCTGATGGCAATTAGCTAACCAAGCCACCCATTTCTCATCATATCCCATCCTTCTCAGCACTGAATCAATAAAAGATCATGAGACACAATCATACACTTTGCGAAAATCAACCTTGAGCACCAAACAAGACTGGCGTCTCACGTGAGTGGAGTAAATCACCTCCGAAGCTATAAAAGAGAACTCATGAATACTATGTCCCTTAACAAATGCAAATTGATTATCCGAAATCAATTCAGGAAACAAAGGTTGCAATAGGTTAACTAGCACTTTAGAGACAATTTTATAAATATCATGAATGAGAGCAATTGGCCTAAAATTATTCAAAGAACACGAACCTGGGATTTTTGGAATCAAAATAGTGTAAGAGGTTTTAATATAGTTTGGAAGGAATGATGTCGCAAAAAACTTATCAAACATTTCTAAGATGTCCGATCTCAACTCACCACAAAACCACTTGTAAAAGAGGAAATTAAATCCATCTGGACCAGGTGATTTTCCTTCATTACATCTATTAACTACCGCCAAAATTTCAGTTTCAAAGAATGGCCTTACTAACCTGTGATTTGCATCGACACCAACAGTTCTAAAATGTAATCCTCTCAAATCAAACGGTACATCAATGATTCCACAAAAAAGCTCGAATAATAGCTTCTAATTGATTTAGTAATTACACACGGATCGCTTGTCATAATACCATCCACCTCAAGCTGAGTGATTCTGTTTCCCCTAGATCTAGCAAAAGCCATTTGATGAAAATAAACCATGTTATCATCTCCTAATGTGACCCAAGTTACCCAAGATTGTTGATGACGGACCTTCTCTAAGCTTTGCCTACACTTAAACTAAGAAGATCGTACAGTCTATAACTCTGACCCTATGGAAACTTCCACTGGTCGTACATCACTACTAGAGGTCAGCGCTAATACCCTATCTTCCAATTCCTTGATACGATGTTCCAAACCCCCAAAATTCCTAGAGTGTCATGGCCGAATAAAATCTCGTAAATGTTTTAGTTTGAAATCAATATACCTACCGGGTTAATCTCGCCCGATATCACTCCATTTAGATTTGATGAGTGAAAGGAATCCATCGTTGTCCCACCAATAATTTAATGAACGAAATATCCTCCCTCCCCCCTGGGTCGCAACATGAGACTGAAAAATGACCGGGAGGTGATCTGAAAGAGCCAAATCAACCGTCACCAAATTTATGCCCGACCAGCGATCTAAAATACCACATGAGGCCAACACTCTATCAATCCTTGAAAATGACTGACTATTAAACCATGTATAGTCCCTACCAAAAAGTGATACATCGTATAAGACACAATCATTAACAAATTCCTGAAAATTCATCATAGAGTTCAAGATAGATAGTCCCCCCCCCCCTTGATCTTTCTGCGCTATATAATACCTCATTAAAATTGCCACACACTAACACATTGTCTCTACCCTGAATATGGGGCATCAAGTCATACCACAACTCCCCCCATATGATTAGTAGGACCGTATAAAAAAACCAAATAGATCAAGTTCTTGATTACTGAAAATTTTCTATTTATTAGATTAGGTTTTGGAATCAATGATTTGAGTTTTGTTATTTTTCTGAATTGCTAGTTTGATCTTGGTGGCTAAGTTCTTAGTTGTTATTTGTGTTTATTAGGGTTTTTATTAATTGAATTTATTTAATTAATGTAACAGAATTAATAAATAACTTCATTAAAAAAATTATTAAAAAAAGTTGTGGGCAGAACCCGAAAAGGGATTCTGCCTATGCCACTAACGCCACATTATTGGCATTGTGGACAGCTCCTCCTTGTGGATATAAGGCTATCCACAGCGTGGACAGTCTGCTGTCCACCTGGCAGTGGGTCTGATTTGCAGGCTCGTAGGTATGGGAGTCCCGAAATAATTTATACCATTACTCGTTTTGATAAAACGATTTGGGCCGGATCGTGTTTTAAAATTGTCGGGTATTTTAAATTTATCTAGGCTAATAATTTAAGTCGAATTATATATTAATTTGAAGGAGAATATTTTGTCGAGGTTAAATTATAATGGTTGTAAAATTATTCTAAGTTTGTTTTGAAATTTCAAATAGCTGACCGAATTGTTTTAAAATAAAGTTTCGGTTATTTTATTTTGAAAACCCCCAGAGGAACATTGTGTCCCTTTAGAAGGAAAAAGATTGAGGCAAGTGGAAATTTCAGGGCGGACATCCCAACAAGGTTGGTGCCCCCGCTTACCTATAAAACACCTACCTCTCTTTATTAATACAATCCAAATTCTGCTCACAAGATGAGAGCATAATTGGACATCATATACAGACTAAAGGTGATACGAAAATATAATCCGATCCCAACAAGTCCATGCCTATTACAATGTAAGGCAACAATAAGTTAACAGCTATCTATTGATCACTAAGTAATAAGCTCGGAAAATTAAAGATATCAGAAGCAACAAAATTAAGATTCCGCCGCCTATACTTGAAGAAAAACCAATATATATATAAATGCAAGACTTCAGGTGATCCTCTAAGCTTGATACTCCCTCGAACACACACTTATTCCTCCTCTTCTAAATAACCCAAACGATCATAAACCATAAAGACGTGCCAAACTCGCGGCCATGCCCCGGGGTAAAGTGTGTACGCCTTAGTAGTAGGAAATCAACTCCCTCTAAGGGCATTGTGACTGAGATCCCTAGCAATAAAAAAGCTTGAGCCCATATACGATAGCTGCCCAAACAATGGAATAAAGCATTATCAATTGATTCAGTATCCTCACAAAACGGACATTTATCATCCACTACTGCTTAGCATCCACGGCGAAAAAGAAAACCTTTGTTGGTAGACGTATGTGGAACAATAACCAGCCGAAGAATTTAACTTTAGGAGGGAGGCACGCGTTCCAAACCATTAGGGAGTCCTGTAAAACCCCAAATGAAAATAGGCGGCTAAAAATACATTATTATCTCCCAAATCCCATATAAACTGATCTGTTACCCCCTAAAATGCAACATGTAGTTGTTGTCCCAGAATTTCGTCATCTCCATCTCCCACAAAAATCGCAGGGCAATTTTGGCAAATCCAATTCCAAAGTTGAGTACACCTCTCTCTACTTGAAATCCTCAGATTAGGTTTCTAAAAAGGTCTAGAGAATGCTGATGCACCAAAAATTATAAAACACCCATCCCGAACCGAATAACTTTTCCTATTACATAAGAGATACAAGTTTGGGAAAAGAACTGATAATGACACATTTGTCATCCAATTATCGTACCAAAATGAGCCACAAGCCCCATTCCCCACTTTAACACTCACATTCGATTTAAACAGCTCCCAGAAGGATGTATTCTTCACACAACAAGATAAAATGTCTCGCCAAACATATGAAAGGTGCGACTTCTCAACATTTTCAAATGAGTTCAATGAGTCGAAGCCATATCTTCGAATATACATATCATACCATAACGATCCCTGCCTGTCTACTCTAGTTCGCCATATCCATTTCAATAGCAAACTGCAATTTACTAGTCTAAGATCCATAACGTACAGGGCCCCTAGATTTTTATGTTACATGATTGTCTCCCAACTCACTTTACAAATCCCTCTTGAATCCGCATCACCTTTTCACAAAACATGCATCATCAATTGCACAAGCTTATTATTAATTGCAATCGCATCTTATTCAAGGATAGCATATTAATTGGAATAGATGAAAGAACCGATTTCACAAGGACCACCATGCCAGAATATGATAAGAACTGACCTTTCCAGCTTGACAGATGATTTTGGAACTTACCAATCAACGAGTTCCAATAAGACACTGGAATGCGACTCATGCTGAGAGGGGCACCCAGATAGGTAATAGAAAATTTCTCAATCTTGTAGCCCATGATCCCCGTACACTGATTCAACATGGCATCCTACACATTGATGCCTATAATTGAGCTCTTAACAAAATTAATTCGCAAACCCAAAATCAGCTCAAAGCAACGCAATAAAAGGATAAAAATAGGAAAAAGAGACTCATCTATAGGTAAGAAACACATCGTTTCATCCGCAAATTGGAGAATAGCTATATCCACCTCTAACCCATCAATATGGAACCCAGGTAAAATGCCCTTCAGGACACTTGCATCGATAAGCTGTTTAAGACCTTCCACAGCTAAAACAAAATTAAACGGAGAAAAAGGATCGCCTTGTTTTACCCCTCTACCCAAACTGATCAGATCATATGGAATTCCATTAATAAGGACAAATGTTATAGAGTTCTCTCTACAGGCCGCCATCCATCTAATCTACTTATTAGAAAAACCCATCCTCCTCAATACTGAATCAATATAAGGTCAGGAAACACTATCGTAAGCCTTATGAAAATCAAGCTTAAGTGCTAGAGAGGACTGACTACGGCGGTGAATCGATTGGACCACTTTTGAAGCTATAAACGAACATTTGTGAATGTTGTGGCCTTTGACAAATGCAAACTGGTTATCTGAAATCAGTTGAGGCAACACACCTTGTAACCTCTTCGCGGGCACTTTCGACACAATTTTATAAATACCGTGGATAAGAGCAATCAGTCTATAATTTCCCAATAGAGACGATCCAGGGACTTTAAGGATCAACACAGTAAATGATGATTTAATTAAATTAGGCAAACGAGCATACATATAAAATTCGTTGAACAATGCTAGTACATCCGATTTCGACTAACTCCTGAATCATTTATAAAAGAAAAAATTGAATCCATCCGGACCCGGTGCCTTACCTTCTTGACAAGCATAAACCACATCCCAAACTCCAGCCTTAGAAAATGACTCAAATAACCAAATATTGGCTGCACCATCCACCATGCAAAAATTTAGCCCACTCAGAACAAACGGCACCTCCATATTTTTTGAAAACAACTTTGACTAATAATTCCATATCGTCGATTTAATAAGTATCAGGTTAGAAGATAAAACCCCATCAATTTCCAGCTGAGAAATCTGATTACCCCTAAACCTCGCCGACGCCACCCGATGAAAAAAGCTCATATTATCATCACCCAGCATAGTCCAGTTGACTCTCGATTATTGATGTCAAATTTTTTCTAAATTCCGTCTATAGGTAAGTAGTTCCGATTGCACACTCTTAATCTCTAAATTACTCTCCCCACAATAGGCTAAGACACCAAAGTAGATGTCAAGGATATAACACGAGCCTCTAACTTCTTTATTCTTACCTCCAACCCACCGAAACTGGCAAGATGCCATGGCCGAATAGAGTTCCTTAGTTGACACGGTTTAAAATCAATGTCACAACCCGGAGCCTCCAATTCTATAGCCTGCCACTTCAGTTTTTAAAAGGGTAAGAAACACTCATTCTCCCACCAGCAATTCAATGAGCGAAAAATCTTTTTACCACCCCACATAGATGCATGAGAATGGTAAACAATCGAAAAGTGATCTGATAATGCCAAATCACTCATCATCAAACTCTTCCTCGGCTACTTATCGAGAATATCACACGACACCATTACCCGATCAATCCTTAAAAAGGATAGGCTATTAGACCAAGTATAATCACTGCCATATAATGGCAAATCAAATAGAGCACACTCATTGACGAACTCCTGGAACCTGATCATTGAACCCGAACCCGACATCGAATCCCCACTCCTAGCTCTCTTAGAGCTATGTAACACATTGTTGAAATCACCACATAACATCAAATTATCCACATTCGAATGTGGGCCAGTAGATCAATCTAAAACCGATTCCTCTCAACAGCATTAGGGGGACCATATAAACATAACAAATTTACCTCAAATTCGCTAGACAGAATATGTAGCAAGCACCATCTATCTGTGAAAGCAATAACCGAACCATGAATTAGACTAGAAATCCATGAGAACAATAGGCCCCCTAATAAACCATGCGAAGGAATACAATGTGATTGAAAATTGTTATGTCCCCAAAACTTCCCGATAACCTGATCTAAAATCAAAGAAATTTTTGTCTCAATCGGAATAAAAGCCTGTAGCTGCCACTTTTGTATACACGACCGTACCAAAAATTGTTTGCTCCATTCAACAAGCCCCCACGATAATTCCAATACATAAGACTCAATAACAAAATATTAATAACAATACCCAGCTCGAGCAACAACCAGCTCACCTTCGTTGCCCTTTCAAGGCCTCCACAATCAATCCCATATTTTGTTCATTACAAAGCTCAAGCTTTTCACCAATCCGGAATGTCATTAGTTCCTCACTAACACTCGGTTCATTCTCTTCCCTTCGGGTGATAATTCTATTCATATTTGATATGTTTGGGCCTCAAGAGCCGGAATCCTCCATAACTAGAATCATTGTATTATCTCCCACATTTATCGCGCTACCAGTAGGAGACTGGTCACTTCCAAGTTTGTATCATTACTATCCACTACATTCTCATCATCCTCACCCATTCTAGTCTCAACTTCATTCCCCGATGATTCCCAGCTACTACTATCAGAAGGATCCTCCTCCGTCTCACTCAAATCTTCCGACCCATACTCTTGACAGTATTGACATCCAACACCTTATCTAAGATTTGTATAAAACATCACATCCCCATCAACCACAGCAAGGGTCAAATTTCTGCTCTCTATCCCTAATGACACAGACACAAGGCATGAGACTACATCCAGGTGATCCAGTTTTTCAAAATTACAATCCATCGCAACAATCCGACCAAACCTCACTGCAAGTTTGCACACCATATATTCACAAATAAAGGCAGGTGGAATTCCCATGAGATCCAGGTACATAATACATACTGAAGGGGAAAAATCTACCAGTAGTGCACAGACTGACTCCACAATATGTTCTATTGCTTTCCAATCACCTTTCATAAAATCTGTAAGAGCTTGATATGATAAGAATGAAATAATAACGCAATATCCACAGCAGGAGCAGCAAAATTGAACTCAAAACCATGGTCACGCAATCATATATATTACGAATGTGAGAAATATTTTTGAGTTTAGCCAAGCAAGATTTTGTTTTCCAGGGTGCAATTTTAACCACTAACTCACTATTTAATTGAGGTTCAGCAGGTTTAATTGAATCAGATTCTTCCTAAATAGGATTGATGGTCGTTTCCTTTCGCGTATCCTAATATGCCACAATAGCCATGAAAGAGCGATGATCTCGTGGGGAGTTACAAAATGCAACCTTCTGCTTTGGCACTATGGGGTTAGGCCGTACTTGAGGGGGCATTATCGAATTAACATACCTAGCCCTAAAAGCTTTGAGCCTCACTAAACCAATCACGATCATATTCAAAACTTTCAGCGCCTCTTGTAGTCGCATTGTTCCATCAAGAGTGATGAACCCAAAATTAAGGTTCTTAGCATTCCTTCTCCGAGCAATACAGACCCATCCATTCACTCCATACCCATTGAAAACTCTCTTCATTGCTGCTGCATCAAAGTTATTCAGAAAGTTCTCAAAGTATATTTTTAGGAGATTAGGGTTTAAAGTTTGGCAATTACGGGGTAGGCTCGTGGATAGGGTTATGGTGTTGAGACGGACAGCAGTTGGTTTTCGATCAGAACAGGGTGGTCGATGGACGGTGGTGGCAGCTGAGGAAGGGGTTGGGGCGGGTGTGGGTGTGGGTAGGGTTTCTCTCCATCTAATATCTCTTCCGGTTATTTTATTAATTCGGGGTCATAAAATTTTAATGTTTAAAATTATCCAAATTCTGTTTTAAAAAATTTAAAGCAACTGAACTAGATTGTATCAAAATAACACTCCTGTTATTTTGTTAATTTGGAGCCATAAATTCTAGTATTTTAAAATTGATAATTTTAATTAATTGGAATTTAATATGTTATAACTGGTGGCATTTATATTTAATAAAGGTAGAATTTGTTAAATTTAAAATTAGCTCATTAGACTGTGGTACTGGTTATGGTTGGGGTGCTAAATTTTGAAATAGTGACGCCCTAATTCGAGTGGGAGCAAAATTGTATATTTTGCATAATGGTTGCTAAACCATTGGGCCCTAATAATCTTCAAGTCACAATTGTAAAAACTTAGCAATTTCACCAAGTATCTCGGCTAAATATAGTAGATGTAATTATAATTGCCATGATCAAGAATCATATTAGAAAATATAAGTATGACAGTTGGTTTGTCAAATTTGTATTTGAAAATTCTATAGGTCCAAATAAGATTTGGCTTAAATATTTAATATTTGCTAATACTCATTGAAGTTCTAAATTATGATATTGTACATTGAATCTCATTTTATATATAGAATATGGATACATTGTATTTAAAATAATTACATGAACCCAATTCATAATACTTAAATAATCCATAAAATATTGAGTCACCTAAAAGTGTTTCCCGGAGTTGCACCTATGCCACCCATTGAAGATTTTTGTACCTTATGCTCAGTAGGGTGCATCATGTTATCGGTGGGCCGCTTAGGGTTAGGATACTTTGGTATGGCTAACATATGGAATGGCGGTTTGACTCAACGGGTTTTTGTTCTAACACAATTAGGCCAAGAACACAGATGGGTAAAGTATCAATACACCCATCAACCAAGAGTCCTTTTGAGAAAAGGATTGGATAGTCTATCCTACCAGACATTCAATAATGGGTTTTTGTTCGAGCTAAGTCTGGCTCATTATTGGAGGGTTGTGGATCTTGGATAAAGCCATTAAAATCATCGACATAAATTAATATGGATTAATTAATTTGTTTAATGGTTTTAAAGACCTTTATTTTTAACTTTGTAATGATTATTCTGTTTAGACTAACAAATAAGTTTCAGCAATAAAACAATCAATCATTCAAACTACAACATATCCTTAAAAGGACTGGCTATCTAGGCAACACTTCCTTCATTAGCCTCAAGAACTAGTGGATAGTTTTAAGACACGGATCGAAGGAATGTGTGGTAGATAGGCCTAAGCCTACTGGCAGGGATACTATACCGACCCTATTTGGGTGGTATATAAATTCAAAAGGGATAGTTGGGATGTGAAACACCTTGTGTTGGCTAGAAAGTTTCCTGAATTGTATAAACAATTAGAGGAGATACAAGCCTATGCTATGATAAGGTCTCTTAATGAGGCATTTTATGAGCAATTTTATCAAGAGAAGTTCTTGATCACAAGGCGCTTCAATCCTACAAGATGGATACTATGATCTCTAGAGTACTTTATTGTAGAAGATGGAGAAGCTCATTAAGGGTTTTTGTTCATTTTAGTATACTAGTACGAGAGTTTATAGTTATGACTATCTTGGTCTTCTTATTTGAATCGTATGACCATTTCATTATGAGCTGCAAGCCATAGATGAGTATGACTATAGTAGATCTATAAGAGTTACTTGAGCTAACTAGAAGTTTTGTAAATAGGACACAGCCAGGGTTGATGGTGGATAACTTATTCAACATTTGGGCATAGATGAGGCCTTGATGTTCAAGGGGCTCATGACTAAATAAGAAGTTAAGTCTATACTACGTCCAAAGGATACTCTTATCAAATACTAACACATTGGAAACAAAATGAGAAAATGTCCTCAACCACATAGGAGAGTCTATGAAAAGCATTGAATGTTTTTCATAGAGGATTCTATGTTATAGATATGATTTTTTCTCTTCAACATCACAAGTATTTGATACTAGATTTGATTCTAACATTGATAATGTGCAAGAACTTAATATGAGAGATAATTGAGATCTAGATAAGTGAATTCTTAAATCATAAGTGGATTTCAAGAAATGGCCATTAAGATTAAAGAATGTCACTTAAAGATAGTTGGTTAATTATTTTGATTCTGAAATGATGAAATTTTGTATTCACTTAGAGTGAGAACTTTATTTCTATTTCAATCAAGGATGATTCTAGATATTCAATTTTTCATTGATAATGAATATAATTGGGATGTCTGAGGATTGTTATTCCCAAACTTAAATCTTAGGAATAGTCATTTCCTTGAGTTGATCAAAATGAATTTGATCTATAACATAAATGCAAAAGGGATAAGCATGGAATGCTTGATCTAGTCTATATCCAAAAGTTATTTATACTGTGTTAACAAGAAACATATGGCTGAGTTTTCTACAAAGAAAGCTTAGGATCATTTGATTGATAATCATCTAATCATATAGGTTCTTTGAACACTTGGTGAAATAAAGTAGAAGTTATTCAATAGACTTGTAGATATAGAAAATAGCCTGGTGAGCCTGAAGTGTAATGGAAGCATGTGTAGGGCCTTAGGCGTATATGCTAGTCAACGAAGTTATTGAATGAGCGGCTAACACTATGGACCCACAACCCAGTGGGAGTGTATGTAAGTCCAAGAGCGTGCTAACTAGAAATAGGCACATTTCTCCGTTATTCTTAGGATGAATTTTATTAGCATAGCTAATGAGATTAGATCCATCGACCTTGATTAAGTCAAGGACTCCGAGAATAAAGCATAGAAATATATAGGTTATAATATCAAGTTTTTTGGTGTAACCAAGAAAGTAAGCATATTAAAACCTAGTTTGAATAGTCACCTAAGACCTGGATTAAGGACATATCTCACTTGGCTACTGACTAACAACATTACACTATGACTGAGGCTATTGAAAGAATACAGTCGTAATATTTCATCAAACAAGTTAGGAGAGTGCGGAGTGCATGCTTGTTCGAGTTCTATTACGATACTTAGCTTATGAGGGTCCAGGATTTACCTTTCGCAACACTTCTGTTATGAACTGTTGCAACTGCTCGAATGGACATGTCTTTTCGCAACACTTCTGTTCTGAAGAGTTGCGACTGTTTGTATCAGGCTTATAAATATCTGGCATTGGCAACATTTTTAGCAATCTAGTTGTAATCTGGTTCACTTTTTCATAACAAGAAATTCATTCTAAGTTCTTGTCAATTCTGATTTTATCCGATTGATCTATTTGGTAGAACCGTCAAATAAGATTCAATCTGAAAGTGTTCGTCACGACTTCAGAATTATCCAGGCTTTATTCTACCGGAATTCCGCAACAAAGATTGAATCTTATTTTGTCGCTTGAAGCCTGAAAGGTACGAATTTGATCCGTTCTCTTGCGATGATTGTTTGTGTCTCTAACTTCGATTTCTCGATTTTTCAGAAAACTTCCAGATTTTGCCCTTGTTTTGTTTTGATGTTTTCTCTTGTTATATAAATCTGATTTGAATGATTCTTGATTCTATTGATATCTAAGAATCTAAGGAATATATGTTTAGAAGAAACATTATTTAATTTCGGTTTTCAATGTGAAATTTTCGTTTGAAGTTGAGTCATGAAATCCGTTTTCAGAAAATCTCAGCTTTGTACACTGTTTAGTGTTTTGATCATAACTTTGGTTATACAATTTGGATTTCTATGATTCTGGTGGATTTGAAAAGCGGAGACATGTGGCTAATTATGTTTAAAAGAAAATTTTTCGATTTAATGATGTTTTAATGGAGAAAAATGCAGGGAAAGTCAGGTCATGAAATCTGGAAAATTCTGAAAAATATGTATGTTGATTTTATGGTGTTTTAATTGAAGTTTGATGCTTTAAAATTTAGGATTTAAATTTCTTAATTATTGAAGTTATGTTGAATAATGTTTGATGGCAATTTTCATTTTTGGTTATTTATGGCGGTATAAACGTTCTTTTTCTCCGAAAAAATCTTGATTCTCAAGTCGTTTTGTATAAACGACGTGTTTAGGCTCATTTTTTCGTAAAAAGAACAGCGCCATTGGACTCGGGATGTCAAAAAACCTAAGAAGGGGTTTTGTCAGTGGCCGGAATTGATTTTGAAATGATTTAAAATCTGAATTCGTTTTTCTGCAGTTTGCAAGGGATTCTGAATCCGTTGCAAAATTCGTTGCAGATTGAAAAGTTGCGATGGTTCATTTGCGACAACTATTTTTCGCGGCAGTTCATGGTTCATTGTGACGGTTTGTGAGGGATTCTGATTCCGTTAGAAATTCCGTCGCAAAATGAAAAATCAGGATGTTTAGTTTTTGTGACAACCGTTTGTGACGGTTCATGTTCTTTGGTGATGCTTCATGTAGCAGTTTTGGCAACGCTTTTATGATCTATTCCGATGCTTTTAGAAGTGTTGCCAGAAACAAGGCCATTGGTTGATATGGTAACGATTTTCAGAGTGTTGCCAGAATTTTTTTATGTGTCGCTAGAAAGAATGTAAGTGAAGCAGTTTTGGCAACACTTTAGTAAAATTAAGTGTTGCCAAAAACTTGTCCTTATCCAAATTTAACCGTTATCTAATGTGGCATTGGTTTAACTTTTGGGGTTGACATGTCAATGGTTGACTAACACGTGTTAGTCAAAAGTCAAAGTTGACCGGTTAATATAATGCCATATGGCGCGTTTCTAATGGCTTCCTTCGATTTTGGAAGGTTAGTCAGATACAAGTTATTTTTCTTATGAGGAGTATAGTTCTTCCGTAAGTGGATGGGTGTTTCTTCTTAGGGGATGTGCTACTTCTTGGGTGTCTAAGAAACAAACCTGTGTGAGTGATTCGACAATGGAATCTGAGTTTGTAAAAACTGAGCATAATTTAGCCGATCATATAACCAAAGGGTTAAGGAAAGATCTTGTGCAAAAGTCGGCTATGGGGATGAAATTAAAGTCCATCTAAAATCTCTCATGTTAAAATACCCAATTCCCACCTAATATGACGTTAGGTGCTGAATTCAATAAGGAAAGCTTAACATCTAGAGATTGGAAACACTGATTAAAACATCCCAAGGTGTGTGTTCAGACCTGCAAGTAAAGGAGGTTGAAGTTTAACTTCTTAATAGCCTTTTTGAAAAATTGCATACGCAGGTGCAAGAGTAAAAAGGCTACCTAGATAAGCATGAAGTTTAGCCGCTTCAAGAAGCTTGGACTTGGCTTTGATATGCTTATGAAGGATAGGGACACAAGGCTAGTAAAAGATAGTGTCAAGTAAGAACATGTTAGAATGTTGACTTATGTGTATATTATCTTCGAGTATTCAAGATGGATAGCCAAGGTTTAGTCCATAGTGACACCTTTGGTATTCGAATATTTGGAATCTGTAATATACTAAGATGAAATTCAATCGTCATGATATTTCATTTATGCATAACTTTGTTGTTTGTTGTGATTTTGTTTAGTTAATTATGGATTACACTAAAATGGGGGAGGATTGTTGGTATTTTAGTGTAATTGGATCAACTAGTTGACCAATACAGTCGTAATATTTCATCAAACAAGTTAGGAGAGTGCAGAGTGCACGCTTGTTCGAGTTCTATTACGATACTTAGCTTACGAGGGTCCAAGAGCTACCTTTCGCAACACTTCTGTTATGAACTGTTGCAACTGCTCGAATGGACATGTCTTTTTGCAACACTTCTATTCTGAAGAGTTGCGACTGTTCGTATCAGGCTTATAAATATCTGGCATTGGCAATATTTTTAGCAATCTGGTTGTAATCTGGTTCACTTTTTCACAACAAGAAATTCATTCTAAGTTCTTGTCAATTCTGATTTTATCCGATTGATCTATTTGGTAGAACCGCCAAATAAGATTCAATCTGAAAGTGTTCGTCATGACTTCAGAATTATCCAGGCTTCATTCTACCCCAACATAACTCACTTGGCTACTGACTAACAACATCACACTATGACTGAGGCTATTGAAAGAACACTATATGAAACATGGATAGGCTGAAGCCTAACATGTCTTTCTCTAGATTTTGGAATTGTGAAATTTGAATCGAATGGTTGACATGAGCTTGAAACTCTATGTCATGATATTGATATCAGATTGAAACAAGAAAATCTAGTTGAGCCTATTGTGAACTACCCATTGGAAATCAAAGGGTATTGCACCTACAACCCTACCTAAACATAGTTTTGGGGCTTGTAAGGGTGTTTTTCTAAAGGACGCAATTCTTTGAGAAAAGTAGTAGGAGCATGGTTGAACTTGTAAGTTCAACGAGCATAAATTCCGAGAGGATGGTTAGATTTTACATTTATTCTTCATATGTTTGAAGCATAAGTTATAAAGACATAATTGACCTAAAATGCATGATAATTCAATCACAAACATGAGTAATGCATTTTTCTGGAATGGTGATGACTCTTATCATATATTATGAGTAAGAGACTTGGAACTTATTAGAAGCTATTGAATCTTCAAGTGGCAATCCAATGATGCTTTTATGGACAATATGTGTACGTGATGTTAATCAGTAATACGACCACGTTTTCAAAACGTTGTATTGTGATAGTGTAGTTATGATTGGGTAGATTGAAATTTGTTCACTAAAAATATAGTGAATACTTTTCAACGTAAGCTTCAGGCTAAACCGTGACATTTTGGTTGGGTACAGATCTACTTTGTTAGATCATAGCCAAGAAAATGATCTTTAGGATGGAAATCTATGAATTTAGATTTGATCTGATTGATTGTGATCTATGAGATAAATTAAATCAAGTTATCCAAATGAGGCAAATTTACAGCATTAAATTTGATCGTGGATATTTAGATTTATGAGGTAAATCGAATCAATTTATACCTGAAGACCGGATGTATTCTGGTAATGTTATGATTGCTAAAAATTGTATTATTAACTAAAAGCTTTATACAATGTATTTACTAATTCTACAACAGGAACTACACATATAGTAGCAAAGTATTACTACAAGTGAATGTGTTTGGATTAGGAAGTTCATAAGTAAGTTAGGATGGATGGATCCCAAACCTACTTGATGTTTTCTGTGATAGAAACGGGGTCCATTGCACAAGCTAAAGGGACCCGGTCATATGTTCAAACATGTGTTCAGAATGTCTAAGACATGTCATTACATGGGGTTGACACAAGAACAATGTTATTGATGTTGGATATGATGTATGCCCTTAAGGCAATTAGGGTGATATATCTTAATTATGTAATAGTACGAATATTTTGTTTAATCAATAAAGGCATTTAATCTTTTGTTTATATACATGTGTTTATAAATATATAATATAGCTGGTTGAAATAAATTCATTGATGTGCATATACAAAAGTCCTTGACATATCATAGCATGAAGTCAGAGAAACTATAGTTGGACTATATTTGGTGGAACCTGCTTCATGTACAATTATGATTATGTCTAAACTATCCCTAGTAATAGTTTCATCAAGAAAGGATATTGATGAAGCGGAACGACTAGCATATGGTAAACTTTTTGGAAAGGGTCCAAGCAGTCAATCTCCTAAAGATAGAAGGTGGTGCCTTAAGTTTGACACATGGATATATCTGGGAGATATATTGGAGATTGCAGTAAGATAAACACTTGGTGTATATATCAATGTGTTAGTGTTTATCTTCATACAATAAGCTTTGTGAATATCCTCATACTTAAGATACTAGTTACCTTGTGTGGCACTATTGCTTTACTTTGGGTCATTCCCACACACTCATTAATTTAGCTTGTTATGGATGATTATAGGGTATAGTGATGATAGCACGTTGGTAATTTTAGTGGTCGGAAAGAATCCATCGCTCTGGATATATTAAGGAATTGTACCTGGCCACTCGTTGAAGTGATGATTTCTATAAACCTCTAATCAAAGTATGTGTTTGATAGAAATGGTTTCTAGTCAAACACACTATGGTAAAAGGTAATATACTTCGGTAACAAGTTAATAACTGGGATACCTTAGAGCAACATCGCTATCAGTGGGTTAACACTTCAACCGAACCCTATAAACCAGATGGTACTAATATTAAAGAATGGAAGGAGTTCATCGCATTGGATAACTATTGCATTAACCGGGATTAAGTCATAAGCACAAATGATGTTCCAAGTAATGGGGGGTGGTAGACCCTTGCTAGAGGCATGCTACAGTCATTTAAGGTAATCAAGTTCTATTCATGGTCTAGAACCTCGAGCCAATGGTTCCATTAGAACAAGGGTTGGTTAAGCCTTAACAGCTCAAGACTTCGGGATCCTATAAGGTCACACACATTGGACCTTCATCAGACTGAGTAAAGAATTAATAGATTTATTCTATTATAAAAATATAACATATTAATAATTGGATTATTATCTGGTTGGACCAAAAGTTTTTCATTTATTGACCGGTAACTAATTTATTAGGGTCATTAAATAAAATATGGATTTATTAAGGAGAGCTAAAAATTGGATTGCCAAAGCGAGGTTTGGACCCTGCGCACATGGGCCCTGCAAGCTTGAAAGGACTTGTGGGGCTTATGATAAAAGGCCACACGAGTGCATGGTACACTCATGGGCCGCATGCCACGCAAGCCTAGCTTGCACGGGCATGCGGCCTGGGTTGAGCAAGCACTGCACAAGCAGCACTTGCACAGCCTAAAAGAGACACTCGCAAGCTAGGATCGCGGGTAAGCCCACGAGGCCTAGCTTAAGGGGCAAGGCAGGCAAGAGCCTGCCTTACGCAAACCCACTAACCCGGCTTACGGAGCAAGCTGGGTTAGCTTGAGGAGCACGTGGATCCACTAGGATCCGGTTGTTTCTCATGGGGTGGGATGGGAATTTTCCCATCCCGCATTTATTAGGTGGAGTCTTTGCTCCACCTATAAAAAGGGGCCTCCTCGTCATTTGTAAATCGCACCAGTTTAATAGTAAAACCTATATGTAAGGTAAATTGAATAATATATTTTCGGGTGGGATTTTGGAGTGGCCTAGCAGCTACTCAAGGTTCTTTGGTTCTTCCTCATTGGGAGGTTTCGGTTGGTGGGGTTTGTGTGGATACTTATAGAGGCTATCCTATTCTTGGAGGCTTGTGTTAGGAGGTTCTGCCAAAGCACGCTTCAACTGGTATGTTTTATTATTAGGTCTTTTTCTTTAAGCGTTTTTAGACTTAATAATTATGCTTAGGTTGTTTTGCATGCTTAGTTTATTTTATGCTTGAGTTATAGCTTAGAGTTATAACATGCTTAGTATAAAATATATGTACTAGGATATAATTTAGAATTATGGTATGCCTAGCCCTTTGCATGCTAACCTAAGTAGAGAATTATTTAGTTTAAGGATTTATTAAATTTATATACATCTAATAGGAGTTCCTGGGGACATGGACAAAATTTTGAGTTTCCATCATGCCTGTTAAGCATATTCAATTTGACTGTCAGTTCCCAACAGTGGTATTAGAGCCTGCCTATTTAGTGCATAATTAAGTTAGAAGCGAACTGAATATTATTTTCTATTTGAAATGATTATCTTTTATTTAATTGTTTGGAAAAATATATATGAACTTGTGCTTTTCATTTCAGGGTTACAAAATGGTTGTGAATAATTTTGAATAAGCCTGCTCAACTTACTCAAATTATACAAGTTTCAATAATTTAATTAAATTACATGGGTTATAGATGCTTCCAATTTACATCAATTGGAGGAACGAAATTTATTAGTTCAAGAGAATCCATTGGTCTTCATGTGTGTGCCCGTATTTGTTCTGGCTAAGTATTGGACTTGGTGTCTACTCACTTCAAGGGCACCTCTCCTACCTGAGAACCTATATCGGTGCAGCTTGAATTGACCAACCAGGGATTAATATATGGACTAATTTATTTCTAGTATATAAGATGGTGCTTGTATATGTTTCTATAACAAAGTAAAAATTAAATTAATTGAATAAAAGCTTAAAGGAAATGTAATATAAATATAACAAATAAAAGTGTTAATTATTTTGCATATAATCTAGGTTGATGGAATAATTATAATTAAGAGGTTAAACCCACCTAAGGTTGGACCTTACATATTAATTCTAAAATTCTCTGAATTAATATAAGTTATTATAAATTTGTTCATCTGATAAAATCATAGATTGAGTGAGACGTTTAACACCAATAAAATCCCTAAGTAAATATATTAAGGCAAGTTACAGTCTTCCTCACCCAAATTTATAATACGGTCTCTTTGGGCTATCAAAGTGCTATGCAAAGCATTCCTTCTAGTCCATATTGATTAGTTGTAAAGTTTGGGATAGGGTATGGTTTAACGGAAATGGGGTAGTCCACTATAAAATTGGGGCTAGACCCAGATCTGAGATATATTCAAGGAGATGCTAATATAAGAGCACACGTCCCTTAGGATTAGGGAACTTGAATGTATTAGTAATTGCATACGATGCAAATGGAATGGGGTTCCAACTATAACTTACTATTGTGACTTGACTCATAAAATTGGGGGTTATAATAGACTAATTATAGATGCTACCTACTAGGAAATTTAGCTGCGATAAAATTCCAGAATTCAATAGAATGGGCTATTGTAAATTTCAAAGAAAATAGTAGGACAAATGTATTTAATTAAAAGTCCTTATATTAAATGCATATACATACTTAAACTAATATCTAAACCTCTTATCTTTTCTTATATCTTGGGTTGAAAATGGCTTCCATAGTTTATCTCCGTATGTTACTTGACACCAAACTGAATGGCTCAAACTTTTCTGATTGGTTCCGAGCTGTGAGAATAATTCTCAGATCTGAGGGAATTGCCTATGTTCTAAGTGAAATTTTCCCCGTTGAACCTAATGTTGAGGATCATGTGGAATGTGAGGCCTGGTTGAAGCACAGGAAAGATCGTGAGACTGCCATGTGTATCATGTTGGGGTCCATAAATCCTGAGCTTCAGAAACAACATGAGAACATGCCCTTAGAGGACATGGTTCTCCATCTTGAAGAGCTCTTTTCGGAGCGGGAAAGAACAGAGAGGTATGAGACCTCCAAGCTCCTTTTTGGAACTAAGATGCAGCCTAGCACTTCTGCCTCTCTGCATGTACTGAAACTCTTGGGATACCTTGAGAAGCTAAATCGATTGGGATTCGAGATAAATCATGACTTGAGCATTGACCTTGTGTTGATGTCCTTTACAAATAGTTACTCAGGGTTCGTGACCAATTATTACATGAACAAGATTAATTCTATTATCCCTGAATTAATCAACATGATGAAAACTGTAGAAACTCAGATCAAGAAAGATCAAAAACCTCTACTATTGGTTGAGAAACGCAAGGCTTCTAAGAAAAAGAAGCAGGCATTGGGTGCCAAGAAAAGAATCAATAAGATTAAAGAAAAGAAGACATCTAAGTATGTCTGATTCCAATGTGGGAAACCGAGACATTGGAAGAGGGATTATAAAGCTCATGCTTTTGAACATTTGAAGAAGAAGCCTGTAGAGGCATCTACTTCAGGTATGTTTGTAATTAAAAACTATGCTGCTTTTCCTCGTGAATCTACTTGGGTATTAGATACTGGTTGTGGTTCTTATATCTATACTTCTGTGCAAGGAGTAAGGAATAGCAGAAGACTTGCAAAAGGGGAGATGGAACTGCATATAGGAAATGGAGCAAGAGTTGCTTTAGTAGCCGTAGGAAGCTTTAATCTTATTTTGCCAAGTTGACTTGTTTAGTTTTCAATAATTGTTACTATCTTTCGAGTGTTACTAAGAATATTGTATCTGTTGCGTGTTTAGCAGCAGAAGGATTTGAAATTTTATTTTCGAATAATAATTGTCAGATTCATTTGAATAATGTTCTTTATGGTTATGGGATATTGAATGGTGGCATTTATGTTCTTGATACTAAAACAGAAATTTTTTAATATAAACAATGTGAAGAAAGTTAAATTAGATAATGAGAATTCCTTCTACTTATGGCATTGTCGTTTAGGTCACATAAACAAAGATCGCTTAACCAAGTTGCATAAATATGAAGACTTGGGCCCAATAGACTTGGAGTCTTATTGTGATTGCGAACCTTGTTTAAGAGGAAAAATGACAAAGTTACCCTTTCAAGGAAAGGGTGAATAGGCCATGAGTACATTGGAACTTATACATACTGATGTGTGTGGTCCAATGAGTGTTCAGGCACTAGGAGGATACTTCTACTTCATAACCTTTATTGATGATTATTCACGATACAGTTATTTGTACTTAATGAAGCACAAGTCTGAAAGTTTTGAAAAGTTTAAACTATTCAGAGCTGAAGTAGAGAAATAGCTTGAGAAAAGTATTAAGACACTTTGATTAGATCGAGGTGGAGAATACTTAAGTTAGGACTTTCAGTATTATCCAAAGGAAAATGGGATAGTTCCTCAGTGGACCCCTCCTTATACAACCCAACACAATAGAGTGTTAGAAAGGAGGAATTAGACTTTATTAGATATGGTTCGGTCCATGATGAGCCATGCAGATCTCAGTAAATCCTTTTGGAGATAAGCACTAGAGAGCGCAGTTTATGTATTAAATAGAGTGCCCTCTAAATTAGTTGATCTTACACCTTACAAAAGATGGTGTAATAAAAAGTCGTCTCTAAGTCACTTAAGAGTATGGGGCTATCCTGCTATGGAAAAGAGGATAACATCAGATAAGCTGAATGCCAAATCTGACAAATGTCTATTCATTGGATATCCAAAGGAAACTATTGGATATCTATTTTACCAACCTAAAGCACAGAAGGTATTTGTAACTCGAAATGTTCACTTTTTGGAAAAGGAACACTTACTTGCAAAAGTCCGTGGGAGCAATATTGAACTGGAAGTTTAAGAGGAAGAAACAGACAATCAGCTAATTGACCCTATTCTAGATACACAAGAAAGTGAGATCCAAGAACAACCTATCGAAACACAAACATTGCGAAGATTAGGTTGTGTTCATAAAGGTCCCGATAGATATGGTTTTATCATCACTGATGATAAGGAAATGTATCTCTTGGAGGATGATAAACCAAGGATATATGATGAGACAATGAAAAGCTCAGATTCTAATAAATGGCTGAAAGCCATAAAATTAGAATTAGATTCCATGTATGAAAACTAAGTTTGGAATTTGGTTGATCCACCGTAAGAGGTTAGACCGATTGGGTGCAAATTGGTCTTCAAGAAGAAGACTGACATGGATGGTAGTGTAATTACCTATAAAGCAAGGTTGGTTGCAAAAGGTTATAGTCAACGTGAAGGTATCAACTATGATGAAAGTTTCTCATCGGTAGCCATGCTTAAATCCATAAGGATACTCCTCACCATTGTTGCTCATTACGATTATGAGATCTAGTAGATGGATGTTAAAACAGCATTCCTGAATGGGGATTTAGACTAGGATGTGTATAATATCACACAACCTGAGGGTTTCAGAATGGCTCGAAGGTATGTAAGATATAAAGATCCATTTATGGACTTAAGCAGGCATCCAGGAGTTGGAATATAAGGTTTGATAAGACAATCCATGAACTAGATTTCTGTCCAAACATTAATGAGCCTTGTGTTTACAAAAAGGTTCGTGGGAGTGCAGTCATTTTCTTGGTATTGTATGTCGATGACATTCTACTAACAGGAAATGATATTTCTCTTCTTCAAAATGTTAAAGTATGGTTGTCAAGAAAATTCCCCATGAAAGACCTTGGTGAAGCAGCATTTATACTAGGTATAAAGATCTATAGGGATAGATCAAAGAACCTGTTAGGTCTTTCTCAAAGTACATATATAGACAAGGTATTGAATAGGTTCAACCTTGAGCATTCGAAGAAAGGTTATCTTCCGATGACAAAGGGAATTAACCTATCTAAGGCTGAATGTCCGAAGAGAGCTTGGGAGAGAATGCGCATGAAGGATATACCCTATGCATCCACGATAGGATCCATCATGTATGATATGATATGTCCTAGGCCGAATGTCTCTCATGCTTTGAACTTTAGGAGTAGATATCAGTTAGATCAAGGTGAAAAGCACTAGATGGCTATCACGGCAATTCTTAAGTACTTGAGAAGGACTAAAGTTGAGTTCTTGATTTATGGAGAAGGTGACATCACAATCAAATGTTACACTGATGCGAGTTTTCAATCTGATAAGGATGACTTTAAGTCTTAGTTAGGTTTTTTGTATATGTTAAATGGAGGGGCGGTATGCTAGAAGAGTTCCAAGAGAGAAATTACTGCTGATTCAACCACAGAATCTGAATAAATTGTTGCATGCAAAGCAACAAAAGAAGTTGTCTAGTTAAAGGGATTTATTGGTGAACTCGATGTGGTGACTGAGACTGATGATCCAATTACTTTGTATTGTGATAACAATGGTGCTATAGCTCAGGCAAAGGAACCACGGTCTAATCAGAAAACAGAGATGTATCCAGAAAGTATCATATAATCAGGGAGATTATTGATGCTAACATTATAAGACTAGAATATGTTACCACTGATCAGAATCTCGCGGATGGTCTGACGAAGCCATTGACTCAAGTCAAACATGACCAGTATGTTAAAGCATATGGATTAAGACATATGGCTAATTGGCCTTAGTGCAAGTGGGAGTTTGTTGGATATGATGTATGCCCTTAAGGCAAGGGGGGCAATATATCTTAATTATGTAACAGTACGAATATTTTGTTTAATCAATAAAGGCATTTAATCTTTTGTTTATATCGATGTGTTTATAAATATATAATATAGCTGGTTGAAATATATTCATTGATGTGCATATACAAAAGTCCTTGACATATCATAGCATAAAGTCAAAGAAACTATAGTTGGACTATATTTGGTGGAACCTGCTTCATATGCAATGATGATTATATCTAAACTATCCCTAGCATGTGGTCAACTTTCTTGGAAAGAGTCCAAGTAGTCAATCTCCTAAAAACTGAAGGTGGTGTCTTAAGTTTGACACATGGATATATCTGGGAGATATATTGGAGACCATAGTAAGATAAACACTTGGTGTATATATCAATGTGTTAGTGTTTATCTTCATGCAATAAGCTTTGCGAATATCCTCATACTTGAGATACTAGTTACCTTATGTGGTACTATTGCTTTACTTTGGGTCATTCCCAGACACTCATTAATTTAGGGTGTTACAGGTGATTATAGGTATAGTGATGACAGCACGTTGGTAAGTTGAGTGGTCGAAAAGAATCCATCGCTCTAGAAATATTAAGGATTTATACCTGGCCGCTTGTTGAAGTGATGATTGCTATAAACCTTTGATTAGAGTATGTTTGATAGAAATGGTTTTTAGTCAAACACACTATGGTAAAAGGCAATATACTTTGGTAATAAGTTAATAACTGGGATTGGTTGGAGCAACCTCGCTATTAGTGGGTTATTACTTTAACCGAACCCTACAAACCAAATGGTACTAATATTAAAGAATAGAAGGAGTTCATCGCATTGCATAACTATTGCATTAACCGAGATTAAGTCATAAGCACAAATGACGTTCTAAGTGATAGGGGATGATAGACCCTTGCTAGAGGCATACTATAGTCGTTTAAGGTAATTGAGTTCTATTCACGGTCTAGAACCTCGACCCAATGGTTCCATTAGAACAAGGGTTGGTTAACCCTTAACAGCTCAATACTTTAGGATCCTATAAGGTCACACACTTTGGACCTTCATTGGACTGAGTAAAGAATTAATAGATTTATTCTATTAATAATTGGATTATTATCTGGTAGGACCGAAAGTTTTCATTTATTGACCAGTAACTAATTTATTAGGGTCATTAAATAAAATATTGATTTATTAAGGAGAGATAAATATTGGATTGCCAAAGCAAGGGTTGGACCCTACACACATGGGCCCCGTAAGCCTAAAAGGACTAGAGGGGCTTATGACAAAAGGCCACATGAGTGCATGGTACACTCGTGGGCCGCATGCGGCCTGGGCTGAGCAAGCGCTGCACAAGCAGCGCTTGCATAGCTCAAAAGGGCCATCCGTGAGATGGGCTCGCGGGTCAAGGTAGGCTCGCAAGAGCCTGCCTTACGCAAGCCCAGTAACCCCGCTTGCAGAGCAAGCCGGGTTAGCTTGAGGAGCACGTGGATCCACTAGAATTAGCATGTTTCTTAAGGGGCGGGATGGGAATTTTCCCACCCCGCATTTATTAGGTGGAGCCTTTGCTCCACCCATAAAAGGGGCCTCCTCCTCATTTATAAATCGCACCAGTTCAATAGTAAATCCTACGTGTGAGGTAAATTGAACAATATATTTTTGGGTGGGATTTTGGAGTGGCCTAGTAGCTACTCAAGGCTCTTCGGTTCTTCCTCAGTAGGAGGTTTCGGTTGATGGGGTTCATGTGGATACTAATTGAGGCTATCCTATTCTTTGAGGCTTGTGTAAGGAGGTTCTGCCAAAGCACGCTTCAACTGGTATGTTTTATTATTAGGTCTTTTTCTTTAAGCGTTTTTAGACTTAATAATTTTTCTTAGGTTGTTTTGCATGCTTATTTTATTTTATGCTTGGGTTATAGCTTAGAGTTATAACATGCTTAGTATAAAATATATGTGCTAGGATATAATTTAGAATTATGGTATGCCTAGCCCTTTGCATGCTAACCTAGGTAGAGAATTATTTAGTTAAAGGCTTTACTTAATTTATATGAATCTAATAGGAGTTCCTGAGGATAGGGACAAAATTTTGAATTTCCGCCATGCCTGTTTTGCATGTTCAATTTGACTATCAGATCCCAATAGTTGATAGTCTAACCTATAGTCCATCATGGATGGAGCTTATAAGGTTAGGTCAGATCTGTAAAGATTAGGGCAATGCCTACTGTGAACTAGTTCAAGTGGGAGATTGTTGGAAATGTTGGTGTGCCCTAGTTCCCAGACATTGGTTCTTACATTATATATATACTAATGGTGTCACATTATAAAGGCAATAATCTACTGCATATATATCTTGTGTTATAACATGAGTAGAGTATCCATTGATTATAATCATAAATGCCCAAAGTCTATTTTAATCATGGGAATGAATAAAATGAAAGGCTTGTACGTTGGATGATCTATAGCAATGTAGTTGCTATGTCGCTTGGTAAGTAGATCATGAACATAGGCATATGTCGAGAACATGGGGATGGACCGATCCACACAGCAAGGTCATATGGTTGTATGTCATTGATAGTTTGCTGAGTAGGTCTGAATAGTCCTCAGACTTGATTTCGACTTATTATTAATGCGAAAGTGGGTGTATTGTGGCATATTACTAACGGGTCCTTACATATTGGATTACAAGTACGGGTATGCTCGGTATATTTCATGACCATGTTAATAATAGTGTTGAAGTGATAGGATTGTCATTCGGTTTAATAAACCGGAATGAATCACCGGCCACTTGATGAATAAAAGGGATAAGGACGTCCAATAAGTCATTGACTTATTTTATCATTTTATTGTAGAACAAGAAATACGATAAACAGCATAAGAGGGTGTTAAGCACCATGCCTCTTGTTCATCATATTGATGTCAGCTGGCAATGGACTTTGTGAGATAACTATTGGATTCAGTTTCTTTTAGAGATGGTTGTACTATGTCCTAATTGGGGGTTGTACTGGTTTGCTAGAATCCACTTACAGGCTATGGGTGAATCTCATTCCCAACATGTGGACAAACCCAAAGGGTCGTGCACTTAGAACTACTGATCTAAGATTCCTTGTACATGCAATGTTACAAGACTGGGTGAAGAATTGATTATTAATTAATTGAATAATTTATGTAACTCCAAGATATTAATTTAGTTAATGGTATAATATAATGTAGTTTATATTATTCATTAAAGTTAAATTAAGTTGATTAAATGTATTTGCATATGGTATTTACTGCATTGAAATTAAACAAATTCATATGTCAAATAATTTAATTGAACAAATTTAATCAATAAAGGTGACATACAAAAATATTAATTAGTTAACTAATTGAGTTGATTGAATTAATTTGTCATATGACATATAGTTTGATTAAATTGTAATGTTTTAATTTTGTCCATGGGGTTAATTTGTAAATAATAAAAGATGCCAATTAAATTTTTTAAAGGAATTTAACCTTAGGGTTTAATTGTTAAACTAGAATTTTAATGGGGCTAATTTATAATTAAAATTTACCTAACCCTAATTGGCTAATTATATATAAATAGACAAAATAAAAACAAAATCCTAACCTAATTTCATATATGAAAAACGTGAAACACAGTCACCAAGGGTATAGACGTTCCCTTCATATGGGGATTAAGGGTTCTTGGAGTTTTTCTTTGATCGTTCTTCGTCTCTACGGCTAGCACCGGTCCCGGTTTGAGAGTAGTTTGTGTATGTGAGATTAGAGAGCTTCCACTTGCGAGCTTTATAGCATCTATCTCTTAAGGGTACTAACCAAATAAATTTTTATTTGTTAAAATAAAATACTTTTGAAACCCTATCAATGGTTCTTTAAAAGATCCTATTCTAAATTCGAGAAAATTTTAACCGGTAACTCCGCCTACGCGGTTATGTTTTTGATCGTAATTCCCTTTAAGGTATTAGGTGGTTAAAAGTAGCTTTTTGCTCTTGCTTGTCAACTCACTTCTGTAATAGTCTCTTTTCTCTTTTAGTGAAGGTTTAGATAACCGTCTTTATAGTATTGCAGAGATAAAGACTACAATTCTTGGAAAAGGTGGAATCACGTGAGTTGCCTATGGATTATTAATTTGATATTAGTTGATTTTGAGAGCATTGATACTGCCATTCCTTTTGTCTCTTGAAGTAATGACCCTCTGAGTTAGTTTATCCTTTGGTTGAGGTGGACTACTTCTATTCCAACAGCTTTGAGCTTCTGCCATGCATGATTCTGAGGAATCTTCATTGTTTCTCAAAACCAGTTTCTTAGTGCTCTACTTCTGGCATTCCCTTCTTTAGACTTATTTATCTCTTGTTTGATGATCTTCCTTGGAGTGATACTTCAGAGGTTAAGATGTGATGTCCTTAACTCTGAGATCCCTTATATCCTTCAAACTCTTCACTTGATTATATCCTTTCTTTAGAGTGTTGAGTTTTGCTTCCATTTATAGTGAATTTGTCTTCTGGAATCTTTTCTTCTGAATTAGTTTGTTTTGCCAGTGAGCCGATGCATCTTCTGATATGTTTGCCCTTAACTTTCCTCCAAGCGATTCCTTCACAAAGTTTGTTTGTCTTATGGACTTCTGAGCCTAGAGGTAATTTCTCTTTCTTGTGATGCGTGGTTTGCAAGGAGATTTATATGCTTCTAAGATATGACATCAACTTTTGTTGACTTCGAATAATATCCTCCATGATTCCTCTGAGCTTGATCTTTTTTCTCTCTTATGATCACAACTTTTTAATGTCTTTGACTTTTATTTTTATATTACGTTGTGTGCGCAACCTCCAATATCTTGGATCTTCTAGACTCTGAGGTGTTCTTCTTCTAAGCTAGATTCGACATTTTTGTTATCTTCAAAACTCTTATTTTGGATCTTCTGGATTTTGAGGAGAAATGCTTCTGAGCTAGATCCAGCAAATCCAATAAAAACAACTTAAATAAAACATTACCAACATGTTCCTTAATCCCTTATATTAATGTTTATAAGCAAATTCCTTAGAAATTCTCATCAACAACCTAATAGTGATGATTCTACAAAATATAAATCAAGATATCAATATTTGAATTCAATAAATTAAATTAAATTAAATTTGGATGTAAAAGAAATAAATTCATAGTAAACTTCTTGCTTAATCAAACTCTGTGCATGTCCGTCATACACATAATCATAAAAACTTTTTCTCATGATAAATTAGATGATCTTCTTATCAATATTGACAAAAAGAGCAAACTCGTGCTGATAATGTGTTAGAAATAATATGTATATATGAGAACAAATGTAAAGAAGAATATGAGAAAGATGAAGAGGAAGTAATATGTATTTCTATTATACATGCTTCTTTTGCATGACATACAATTAGCCTATATCTATAGGCAAAGTCTATGAACTTGTAAAAACACAAGTTACATAGATTAATACAAGTAAATGAGGAAGAATTACATATGTTATAAATAAATGTAAATAATGAAGGAATAGTTACAAGTGTTAGCAATGGACATCAATTCCAATCGATGTACGTAACACTAATATTTAACAAGAACTTTTATATATATATATATATATATATATATATATATATATATATATATATATATATATATATATATATATATATATATATATATATATATATATATACGATAAATTAATTAGAAAAAACTGAAAATAAAATATAACTTCACACAAAATTAATAAAATAAAAATGAAATTTGGATTATTAAGATTTTGAACTTCTGTAAAGAAAAATAAAATAGTAGGTTGAACATAAACACAATGCTTATTAACACGCGGACAACACAGTACAAAAAGTAATCTTCCCATTCGGGAAATTATATAGAGTTCACTCGCTACGAGAAAATTATTAATATGTGACAATAATTTCTTTGTCACTAAAGTTATCACAAAAAGGTCATTTTTAGTTATAATAAAATTTTTAATATCACAAAAATTAATTTTGTAAAATTTTATTGAAAATTTGTCACATATAATAGATATTTTTGTGACAAGTTTTTAGGATCGTAACTATTCTTTTTCCGTTAGAACTTAAGTCGTAACCTATAATTTAGAATATGTTACAATGAAAAATTTATTATCACACAAACTTTTTATGTGACGATATAAAAATCTTGTTTTACATACAGTTTTTTAGTTTCGTGATAATAAATTCAACTTGAAACAAAAAAAATTTCAGTTACAAGTAACAGTTGTAGTTAAAAATATTCAATATATGACAATAACATTTTATTGTCATAAAAACAATATATGTGACAACATAAAAGACTTGTTGCAAAAAATTTATTATTTTGTGACAATAGTTTTAACTTGAAACAAAAAAAACTTCAGTTACAAGTAAAAGTTGTAACTGAAACTATCGACTATGTGACAATAAATTTTTTATCATCACAAAAACTATATGCATGACAACATAGAAAGTTTGTTACAAAAATATATTACTTTTGTGACAATAAGTTTAACTTGAAAAAAAAATACTTTAATTACAAGTAACGGTCGTAACTAAAACTATTCAACACGTGACAACAAATTTTTTGTTGTTACAGAAACTGTATGGTGACAACATAAAAAGCTTGTTGCAAAAAATTTAATATTTTTGTTATAATAAGTTTAACTTGAAACAAAAAATGTTGGTTACAAGTAAAAGTTGTAACTAAGATTATTTAATATGTGACAATGAATTTTTTATCGTCATAAAAACTATATATGTGACAACATAAAAAAGCTTGTTGCAAAAAATATATTATTTTTGTGACAATAATTTTAACTTGAAACGAAAAAAATACTTCAATTATAGATAAAAGCTGTAACTAAAATTGTTGAATATGTAACAATAAATTTTCATTGTTACAAAAACTATATGAGTGACAATAAAGAAACATGTTACAAAAATTATATTACTTTTGTGACAATAAGTTTAACTTGAAATAAAAAATACTTAAGTTATAAGTACTGGTTGTAACTAAAACTATTTAATATATGACAAAAAAAATTTATTGTCATAAAAGTTATATACATGTCAACATAAAAAGCTTGTTGCAAAAAATTTAGCATTTTCGTTACAATTAGTTTAATTTGAAACAAAAAATATTTATGTTACAATTAAATGTTATTACTAAAATTATTCAATATGTGACAATAAATTTTTTTATCGTCACAAAACTATATGTGTGACCATATGAAATGTTTGTTGCAGATAATTTTTTAGTTTTGCAACAATCAATTAAAGTTAAAAAGTTATACAAAATATATAGGATAATTATAATATCATCATGTTTTGTTATAAAAATAAGTACAAAAAAGATATAAGGAAGTTATACATTATATTAAAAGTTATATCAAATGTATAAGAAAATTACTGATGATGTTATATAAAGGTATATGAAGTGCAATGAAAAGTTATTAGAAAGTTATACATTTAATGAAAAGTTATAAAGTGTATTTAAAAGGTATAAGAAAGTTACAAGTTGTATGAAATGTTGTAAGAAATGTATAGGACAGTTATAGGAAAAATATAAATTAAATGAAAAGTTATATAAAAGGTAAGTGAAATATATAAAAATGTATAAGTTATTCAAAAAATTATATAATATTAAAGGTAAAGGAAATATATACAAAAAAAATGTATAAGTTATTTAAAAAGTTATATAAATTTTATAAATAAATTATAGGTTATTTAAAAATTTAAATAAAATGTATAAAAAAAGTTGTAAGTTATTTAGTTATATAAAATGTACGAAAAGGTCTACAAAATTATAGGAAAGTTATATGTTATTTAAAAAATGATATTGTTTTGGAAAAGATTTAAAAAGTGATATAAAAGGTATAAAAAAATTTGTAGGTTATTTTAAAAAGTTTAATGAAAGGCATAGAAAATGTATAAATAATAGTTATAGGAAATTATATCTTATTTAAAATATTATATGAAGGTTATATGTTATTTAAAAAGTTGTATAAAGTTATAGTTAGGGTATAAAAAAGTTATAAAATAGCTACATGTTACTTGAAAATTTATAGGAAGGATATAAAGAAAGTTATATGTTATTTAAAAAGTTATATTTTTATGGTAATATTTACAAGTATCTACAGTGAAATAATTTTGTTCGGGGCTTAGTAACAGTTGAGGCTCATCGCCCCTCCCAACAAATGTATTTAGTGGGATTTGAACCTTATTCTCCTCCAACTTGCTCAGTCTGCTTAGCCAACTGAGCTACACCTTGTTGGTAAAAAGTTACATAAAATGTATAAAAAATGTATGAAAAAGTTATCATGAACCTTAAACCTTAAACTCTAAACTTTAAACCCTAAACCATAAATTTAAACTAAACCTTGAACCACAAACCCCGAGTTTAATAATAAATATTTATTATTTAAATATTTTAATTAAGTATTGTAATTGTTGAACCTATCTCAGAAGAGGCAAAGAAGGATCAGAGGCTAGAGCTCGGAATCCAAAAGCCGAGTTTTGAAGATAACCAAAAATCAAATTAGAGGCTGCGCGCTCGGAAGAAGCAAGCTCAGAATAACATACGCTCAAGACAAAGAAAGAGTAAGAGCTCAAAAGCCAACAAGCTCAGAAGGATCATAAGGCTTCCTAGAGATGGAAAGGATCTCCTACTGGCAAAGCTCAAATCTCAATACAACAACTCACATGAAGACAAATGCTAAAAATAAGCCTTTACTTTTTATGACACAAAAAGAGAGATGATCTGCCTAATACTAAATGCAAGAGTTGGCAATAAGGAAGGAAGGACCACTCTTACCACATATCAGACTAACAAAGGCTGGTCAAATGCAGAAGGTTAGTAGAGTTAACTTTCGCTAAAAGTTCCAACGGAATAGAAAACGAGCCTAACGGAAGATCCAATGGCTCTAAAGGAAAAAGAGTTATTGTGAGACAAAGGCTAAAATTGTGGCTTTGAGGATAAGTCACAACGGGAAGTTTTTGAAGACTGTCTATATAAGTACCTCTACTAATGGGAAGAAAATTATTGAAGCTTTCATAAAAAGACTGCAACCTCTAATATACATCCGCAAGAATTCTCAAAGCAAACAACCATCACAAATCTGTTTGTACTCCAAAAAGTTTAGAAATGATTCTTGATAAGTCTAAGTATAAGATCACAAAATTCATTCAAATCCACTCATAGATAAAGCACGGGTATTGTTGATGTCTGTTTGTAACCCTGAGAACAACTTGGTGTAAGTTGTGTCTTAAAAGAGTTTAAGAGGAAGGTACTCTTAAACTAGGGAATTAGAGACAGGAAGAGGAAGGTACTCTTAGTTGTAAAGAATTTCATTGTAAAGGCTTCTTCGCCTGTGAAGCAGTTTGAAATAGTGGATTAAAGCTTAGAAGCGGACGCTTTGAGGACTGGAGGAAGGCAGGGTCCGAATCAGTATAAAATAGCTGTGTAAAAATCTCTAACTCTGATCTATTTATTTTTACATTCCTGCATTAGAAGCTCATTCTTATAATATCTGCTTTACTTTACAAAAAGGAGTCAATCATCCCCCTCTGACTCTTGCTTATTTCACCTCTCTTAGACCAACAATAATTAATACTATTTTTATGCATATTCTCTTAAATTTAAAAAAATAAAACTATTTTTACTTTATATCATATAAAATTATTTTATAATTAATTATTAAAAAATAAAATTAAAATTGCACTATATATTTTTATCACTATAATAATAATAATATTAATTAAAACTAAAACCTTATATATTGTGTTATCAATTTTTTTAAGAAACAAAACCTTGTTATCAATTGAAACCTATTATAATAATTAACAATATTATTCTACGAATATTTTCTTATTAATAAATTAATTATTCATAAAATAGAAATAAAACCTACTATGTAAACCTATCACTCTTTCTCTCTCTATGCTATCCTCCCAAATCCCTTCACAGCCGCCTCTTCCAATCTCAGTTGATGCATTTGCTCTCCCTCAAACCCTCTCCATTTCATTCAGAGTAATCACTTCTCCTCTCCATTATTTTCCTCAGATTCTCTAACCTATATTTCTCAAACAATAGTTTCCATTGATTCGTCAATGCATTTGTTGATTCCGCTTTCGGTGATTGTCTCCGCCACGTCTCTGGTTACGCAGGCTCTCACCTTTCAAGGTAGCCTCTGTTTGTCACGTTGATTTTAGGGTATGTTGAATTCGAATTTTGATTTAATTTTTGTTAGGATTTTTTTTTTTTGGCTTCTATATTTTGTATGTTATATATATATATATATATATATATATATATATATATATATATACATGACATCATGCCATGCTTGATTTCTTTTTCCAAATCAAGTCAAGAACTACTTAGATAGCTTGATCTATCTTTGCAATACTGCTCTTAGATAATTCTGCAGAAGGAGACCGTCTCTTTATTTGCTTGAACCATAATAACCCTGTATTACATGTGCAAATGGTTTATTTTATATGTTGTTTTGTTTTGTTTATGGGATTGATGTACATACTTCTATAAATGCTCAATTGTATGTTCAACTCATGGCTCCAACTTATACAAGATATGGATAAATTTTAGTGAAATTCATTCTGAAGTATTGTAACATTGAATTTAAATGGAAGAGGAAGTAATGGTAGAAAGCAGGAAGAAAAAGAAACACAAGGATCCCTTAAATATTTGTACTTAACGAGAAAACTATCTTATATGTTGAATACAAATTGTTTTTTATATGCCATTGTAATGATTTGAGTGTGTTTCTGTGGGATTTTTCTTCAAGCTGTCATGAGTATGAACAAAGCTTCATGTGACTACTTATGTTTTAAATAATATTATTCTCATCCTCGCAATACTTCCATAATAATATCGAATTTAAGTCATTATTTTTTCTATGAACCATTTTTATTTTGTTTTATTATATATGTACATCTTTCAGCTTCCTCTTTGTATGTTGTCTGTTAGGTGGAGGACAATGTTTGGTATTGCAGTTGTCCATGCTATCCTATTGGCACTAGGGATGCATTATCGCCAGAAAGCCCTAGATGGCTATTTCAGGTTACCCTTGGATATCAATTTTCGTGTTCCTTACCATGCTATTATATTTATTATGTTTTCGACTGTTGTTAAATGTTACTAGCTAAAAACTGTCTTGTAGCAAGGAAAAATTTCTGAAGCAGAAAAGGCCATAAATATACTCTATGGAAAAGAAAGAGTTTCAGAGGTTATATAAGACTTGGCAACTGGAAGCCAAGGTTCTGGTGCTGGCCCTGTGCCTGCTCTTCTTCTGCCAGAAATATTTTCCTCCAAAATCAGAGCAAAAATAGTTTCTTTGTCCCTCGGCATGCATTGGGTAAGTCATAAAGATGAACCTTACTATATATAAGTAGCTATACCTGAAACAAGAAGGATAGGTAGGAAGAATTTGATGGTTGTCACCTAGGTAGCACAGAAACTGCCACACACTAACGTTTCCAAGTTCCCATCTCATAAACCTAAACTCGCGTTATATTTGGCGTTTCATACTGCATAGGCTGACACTAGATTCTAGTGGATAATAACCTCTGAAGCCAAGGCTAACAAAATGCCAATTTTAGTCCTCAGACCTTAATTTATCACTTGAATGTAAAATTGTTGTGTTGGGAAAAGGCCAAATTCTTGTCAGAATATCACTTAAAAGTAGTGTGCACATTTTCAATTGGACTTGTTATTGTCTTCAAATTCTCTAGCGTTGGAATTCTACTAAAATATTGTAGTTTATCCTCGCACTCTTAGAAAATTAGAATTTGATAGCATATGTAAATAACGTATCCTAAAATCAAAAAATTAAAAATAAAGTGAAAAACACAGTTTCAAGTGCACAATATATTTTCAATTTATAGTATATAAAGTTTATATATTTGTATGTTATATAAATGCAAGCATATTTCAGTTATACTTGTGCAAGTTTGAGTATTGTTAGTTTGGCGATTAAATTTGAATCAGTGATAAGTTCAGGAGACATGAACGAAAGTCACTGACAATAAAGGAATTAGCAAGCATTAAGGCAGGTCACTGATTTGAGCATTTAATTTGACAATAATACAACATGACTAAGTTTCGTTTGTGGTTTTAAATTTGGATATATTTAATTACTTAACATGGCAGATTGCACATCCAATATCAGGTGTATAGAGAATTGCATGTACTTACTACTTGACTATATAGATTTATATGTGTGTATAATAACTTGGTTTCTTTGTCAACAGATTTTGAATTTTTTCATTGGTATGTATTTCTTGAGCGTTGTAAACAAGTTTGGAATTAGTGCTATCTATTTAGGATTTTTAGCTGTCTGTGTTCTAGCCGTTTTATACATATCATGGAATGTTGTGGAAACGAAGGGGAAGTCCTTGGAGGAAATTGAGCGTGAGCTTAGCCCTTGATCTAAGACTACATATAGATACTTGTCGAAAGTTCTTTGTTGTAATAATTTCTCCGCGGCTCATGAATTAATTGATTGTGAGTTTTGTTTATATAATCATTCATTTTTCTAAGGTTCTACTTGGCTTTTCGTCTTGAGCCCCATTTCAAAAGGAATGATAATGGTCTTCAAGAGTTTCTATAGCATTAATATTATTACACTTAAAAACCAGAGATTTAAACTTTTCTCTTGTCAAAGGAATGAGGTACAAATTTTTCCTTGGTGGAAAGAATTATAGAATAAAACTACGAAAAAGTTGAAAATTTGGCTTATTATTCTGTAAAATTTAATTTAGATCTGAAACCTTTCGAAATGATCAATCTCCATTGCCTTTTAGATTATCAATAATATGTTATCTCTTATATTGGCCATTAGTCTTTTTTGAAAACTAATATTGAGTAGATTTTCATGAAGAGATAGAAATGGGAGAGTATGTTTTTTCCAGTAACATACACTACTTACTTTTGTTATAGTTCGTATCAATTTGTTTGACTTTGGCTTCTGTGTTGTTTTCTTTACCCATATGCAGAAACTACCCCCATAGAAAAAAAGGCAATTCAGAAGAAAGTTGTGGTGAACCCGAAGCCTCAAGAAGTGGTGCACATAAGCCCTAATACTGAAGAGAAGTTGTAGAAAAAGGAAGAGAAGAAAGAAAATGTTAGAAGAAGAAAGGAGTTGGAAAAATCTTCAACAAAGAATGCTCAGACCTGTACTTCAACCCTCACCGCTCGTAGCAAGGTAACTTTCACCTTAGTATCAAGTCCAACTATTTGTGATGTGATTTTGTACTACCCTTTGTTAATCTTTTCATGTGTTGAACATTAGTCAGAGTGTTTGTAGTGTCAATGATGCCTTTGTTTTCATGCTATTTGTGTCCTTTCATTTGTCTGAACGCATGTTAAATTCAATAATTACTTAGATCTTTAAGTTTGATATAGATTCTCCTGAAAGTATATAGTGTCATTATCATCATTTCCGGAAATAATAGAACAACTTTTAAGTAAATCTATGGCTATTAAACAACATTGGGCTTACTTGGTATTAGATTATGTTATGTTCTTTGAGCGTTAGTACGTAGGTTAATAGATTAACTCATATTGTTTGACATGTTTTTCTTTTGATTTCCTACTGTCTTGTAATTTTTTGTTGTTTGTGGATTATTCTAGCTCGTAATCATTTTGCCTATAATGAATAATACAAAAAGAAAAGATTGTATTGTTTGACATGTTTTCTTTTGATTTGCTACTGTCTTGTAATTTTTTGTTGTTTGTGAATTATTCTAGTTCGTAGCATTGCCTATAATGAAGAATATAAAAAGAAAAGATTGATCTCTTTCACATGCTTTGGTTAGTTTTGAAATGTTTCTCCTTGTACCTAATACAGCCAAGTTAAGTTGAGTAGAAATGGCTTTAGTCATTTAAGCTCGTGTATTAGGTTGAGATCTACTTGCACTGCGGACCCCACAAATCACTAAAACTCAATCTCGACTATTAAAAGTCACTGGATGGTTGAGATTGACTGAAATGTAGAACTTTACCATTTCTCAACTTTAGAGAATCCAAATCCTTTCTTAGAACAAAATCACTTTTGACAATGCTTTTGTTCTATACAAGATATAGTTGTGTTAATGCTTTAAAGAGATGTTGTGAAAGGGGCTCCATGGTTCAGCCAAGTGATGATCTCTTCTAGTTCAACCTATCATACCCTTTTTTTCTTTATTCATATATGTGACAACAAACAGCCGTCAACCTATCAGGTGACACTCTAACTGATTCTCGAGCTTTTTCTTTTTTTTTCAGTCTCCCCTTCCTTTCTACTTGCATCCAGCCTTAATTTCCATTGTTCTTTATCGAATTAAATTAGAAGCCTAATTTAGAAATTTTCAGATTTTGCTCAACTTTGTAGATTTACTCCTCGCTCTAAAGGTAAGTGAACCAACATTCATTTTTTCTAGCTGATGCACGGTTTCTTTCTTATTCTTTGGGTCACTTCTTTCTTATTTGGCATTTTGGTGCACAGGTTACAGTGGCGAAGGTCACTAAGTTTTGCTATTAAAGGTAATATTCTATTTCTTTTTCTAATTTCTTAATACTCTTACACAATTCTTTGAGTCGTATTTTGGTATTTGATTAATTTAAAGTTTATATTTGAGTTTATGATAGTCTGGGTAATTTTGATTGGTTAAGAAAAATTGATCAATTTAGTGTGTCATGTACTTTATATATCCGATGATTGACATTTGGAAATACAAAGAAATCTTATATTTGCTAATAAGATGGTTGTAATCAGTTGATTAAGGTGATAAATTTGAGTCATGTGCTTCAAATGTTTTCTCTCTTTTATGAGATTTAATTATTTCAATTTATAGTTGATTTGTTTTTGTCTTTGCTTATGAGCTATTTTGCCTTCATTTAAGAATAATTGCAATTAGCTCATTTTATTCATTGTTAATTTTCTCTTTGTTGAAATTCTCTTAAAAATTATTGTGTTTTCAGAATTTTTAAAGCTAATAATATAAATTTGAGTTCCCGTTAATTCAAAGTTGTTACAAATATTAAATGTAACAAGTTAATATTGTAACTATAAATTGCTAGTGACAGAAAAAGTTATAACTGATGGTCATCACATATTATGTGACAATAAAAAGTTGTCACAATAGTCTTTCGTGATGATTAATAAATGTTGTCATTTCCTTTCAGTACAATTTGTCATATTATACGTGACAACTATGTTTATGTGACATTGAAAATTATTGCCACAAAATTGTAATTTTTGTTACAACACATTTAGAAATATTATTTGTTATGGAGTTATTAGCGATGATATCTTTGTGACAACTATTCTTGTCACATATTGACTTGTGTGACAACTGCAAATTTTTTTGTGACATTAATTAGTATCACAAATAAATTTTTTTGTGACGACTTTTTTTATGTTGTCACGTAGTTTTAGTGCATTTTAATGCATTATATTTGACAAGATGCTTATTTGTGACGATAATGTTTTCTTTTTAGTAATAACTAAAGTTGTCACAAAATATTCAAATATTTGTGACAACATTTTGATGAAAAAAATGGAAATATTATCTGTTATGGAGTTATTAGCGACGACGTTGTGACAACAATATATAATGTTATATGTGACAACTTTTGCTTTTTTGTGACTAAATGTTGTCACAAAAAGCTTGATTTCTTGTAGTGAGTTACTACCATATCCTTCTCTTAACTTTCCATTTAGTTCTCCCTTTCTCAAATAAATTAAAAGTATTAAAAATTAAAGAGAATCATTGGGACCAGAAATAAAAGAATGCCAATAGCCAAGCCTTAATTCCCTTAATCCCCTCCTCCTCCTCCTCCTCCCCCCCCCCCCTCCCCCCCCTCCAACTAATTTGGGTGAAGGGACGAGAGGTTCCTGGCGGCCGGTGGGACACGTGCCCTATCGCCCCCCCTCTCCCTCAAACACTGATTGTGACCATTATATACAAACACACACATATATACATGACTGCTACATAACAAGGGAATGCGGTCTCTGCCTAGTGGATGTCGTGCACCATCGTGACACCACAAACCAGCCGCGATTGCGACATGCTCTAGCTAAGCATGATAACATGCATCACAGGTATATTAGGTTTTATTCTTTCATGAAGAGGTGTTATCCTTTATTCACCGATGAGATCCATTATACCCTTACACTCTCTATAAATAGCTGTAAATATTTATTTATAAAGGTTGTTGAAAAACCATGGTTCTAAAATGTAGACATATCTTAAACATTTTGTACCATTACTTTTATCAATCACTATGTAGTTACTTGAATTTTTTTTTGAAAAACTCCCGAAGAGAAAGTGCATCCCTCCGAAAGCTAAAAGGTTGGAGCAGGTGAAAATTTTGGGGCAGAGTTCCCAACTAGTTTGGTTTCCCTGCTTACCTATAAAACACCTACCCCTCTTTTATTGAATAAAAAGTCATGCTTAAGTTCGCAAGAAGCGAACTTGGGCTAGTTCAGTTACAAGCTAATAATAAACTCAGATTAGTAAAAAGATCTGAGGCCGAAAGGCATAAGCTATGTTTATATGAATAAAAAAGAAACCAACAAAAATTAATACTAGCAATAAGAATGCCCCCGTTGTCGGTTTCGCCTTGGAAGATCATCTTCTTTTGTCGCTTCCACAAATTCCACATAATAATAAACTAGAGTGACATTCCAAAATCTGTAGAAGCTCCATGTTTAAAGAATGAGCACTATAAAAGAAAGAATTTGTAACCATCCTGTGGCATTACCGTCGAAATACCCAACCAACAAAATGCATCCCTCCAAATCTGAAAACTCGCATGGCATAGAAAGAAACAGTGATCTAGAGATTCAGGGAGAGGACAAAAAGGGCAACACATACTTGAAATCATGCTACAACCTCGACTAAATAGGAACTCGCGAGTTGGCAACTTAACGTGAAAAACCAACCAACCAAAGAATTTTATTTTGGGAGGAATGTAGGAGTCCCAAATAAGATTGAAGTGCTTGGAGGGGGTAGGCCAATGAGGTTCTTGATAATATCCCAGATAAAAAGAAGCTGCCAAAAAATCTTTATAGACTCCAATGTCCCCCAAAAAGCTATCTCTTCTCAGAAGAAAGATTTGATTAACAATGCTTCCAAAGTCCTGAAAGAGAGAGGGACATGAAATCGAAATCCAAGTTTTCAGGTCCCTGCAGTGAAGTTGGCCCGTGATGTGCAGATTCCTTTTCCAAAATGGACGGGTTTAGGGATGATTGGCAAAAAAAAACCTACACCCGTCAAAAATGGTCAAAAATCTCCTATTGCAAATAGCAAAGAGATCCGAAAAAAGTGTTTTGATTGGAGCATTGGAGGTCCAGTTATCATGCCAAAACAGACCGCTTCGACCATCCCCAACTTGAACACGCACCTGTGAAGAGAAAAATACCAAATTCTCTCATTATTATAGCAACATTTTAGAATTCCCCGCCAAATGGGAGAAACCGATTTAGGGTCGAGTAGAATCATTCTATGCCAAGATCTCACTCTATAACATCGAACACAATATGTAAACCATACGAAATCATCATTTGGTCTCTTAATTTCCATATCCATTTAAGGAGCAGGCTAGAGTTGACAAGCTTGAAGTCATGAATTGCCAATCCCCCAAGGTGGTAATGTAGATTGATTGTGCTCCAGCTTACCTTGCACATGGAATTTACCAACGAATCACCTCGCAATAAAAAATTTTGCATCAATCAATTTAAGGTAAAAAGCATAGAACATGGAATACAATAAATGGATAATAAGTAAATAGGGAGGGAGGAAAGTACCGCTTTGATAAGGATGGTTCTTTCGGCATATGATAGACAATTTCCCTTCCAATTAGCCGGACGAGACTTAAACTTAGCAATCAGAGGATCCCATGCTGAAACAGGTTGCCGGTTAACACAAAGAGGAACACCCAAGTATTTAATCGGGAATTTGTCAATACGGCAGCCAAATTGTGATGCATATGAAGCCAAGTTAATGTCATTAACATGAATCCCCATAATAGCGCTTTTATGATAATTAATTCGAAGACCAGAAATTAATTCAAATACCTCAAAATCCATATAAAGCTGGGAATGAGGAAATCTTCTGTTGGGGAGAAAGCAAATAGTATCATCCACAAACTGTAACAGAGAGATATCTGGAAGAAAATCTTCTAAACAAAAGCCTGGTAAAACACCTTCCCAAATGCTATAATCAATAAGCTGCTTCAGACCTTCCACAGCTAACATGAAAATGAAAGGCGATAAGGGATCACCTTGCTTGACTCCTCTTCGAATGTTAATAGGGGGACCTGGTGAGCCATTAATTAGAACGGAGGTGGTGGATTTTTTTCTACAAATAGTTAGCCATGAGATCCGTTTCTGGTCAAAACCCATCTTTTAAAGCACTGAATCAGTATAAGTCCATGAAACGCTGTCAAAAGCCTTATAGAAGTCTAATTTCAGAACCACACAAGGTTTCCTTCTAGTATGAAGGCTATGGATAACCTCAGAAGCCATAAAAGAGCATTCATGAATACTTCTTCCCTTAATAAATGCAAATTGATTATTCGAAATGAGTGACGGTAAAACGGCCTGATGACGAATAGAGAGCAACTTTGCAATAATTTTGTAAAAGCCTTGAATGAGAGAAATAGGCCTAAAGTTATTTAGACAACAGGAAATAGGAATCTTGGGGACTAACACTATGAAGGACGTTTTAAGTGAGTCAGGCAGTTGAGGGGTGGCATGAAAATGATCAAAAACTGGTATAAATTCCGACCTCAAATCTTCCCAGAATCTTTTATAAAAGAAGAAATTAAAACCATCAAGACCTGGAGCCTTATTCTCACCACACACACAAATGCTTCTCCAAATCTCATCAACCGAGAAAGGCACAATAAGTGCAGCATTTTCCTGTGGGTTAACAGACTTGAAGTGCAGTTTTCGAAGGGAGAAAGGTATCAACGGAGCAGCCTTAAACAACTGCTCATAATAACCATGAATAGCATCCAAAATTATGTTACGATCAATGACAATAACCCTCTCAATTTCCAATTGTAAAATACAATTATTATGGTACCGGGCTGAAGTAGTATGATGAAAGAAAGACGTATTATTGTCACCCAACAAGGTCCAATTTACCCTAGATTGTTGATGTCTCAATTTCTCCAAAGAAGCCCTCCTATCTTGAAGAAGAGAATGGTGATAGTCAAGCTCGAAATTTTGAGCCGAAGTAAGAGGCTGGGAATATTGCTAGATGTGAGGGCTAAAAGTCTGACTTACAAATCTGAAATTTTCCTCTGAAGGTCACAAAAATTTTCCATATGCCATGGGCGAATTGCACGTCCAAGTCTCAAAAATTTGAAAGATAAGTCCCTATGAGAATATGATTGACAAATAGTCTATCGTTGATTGCGAATGAAAGGCAGAAAATCTACCTTATCCCACCACAATTTTAAAGATCTGAAGGGTCTAGGGCCAGCGGAGAGAGTATTACACGATTTGAACAAAATAGGCAAATGGTCAAATAGAGTAGCATTAATAGTCGAGATAGATAAATTCAGCCAAGTCTCTAGAGTTGAATCCGAAACAAGAACCCGATCAATGCGAGAAAAGGAAAGCCTGTTGTGCCATGTATAATCACATCCATGAAGGGGAAGATTACGTAATTCGGCTTGCAAGACAAAGTCCTGAAAAGCCAACATAGAAGGATAGATACGGTCACCTGCTCTCTCAAAAGCGTGTAACACTTCATTAAAGTCACCATAAACCAAAATATTCTGAAAGTCACGAAAATTAGGATAAGTTCCAGCCATAACGCATTCCTTTCTACATAACTAGTCGGGGCATAAAGACCAATATTGTGGAAAACTTGTTGCTGAAGTGAAAATTTAAATAATATCCATCTAAGAGACGAAAGGATTCTAAGAGACGAAAGGATTACCAAAACCGAAATGGACGAAGAATTCCAAGAGAGTAAGATACCTCCCGAGAGACCACTAGATGGGACACAATGATAAGCAATATCATTATGTCCCCAAAACCGTTTGACTACCAGATCAGAAATACTCTCAGCCTTTGTTTCCAACATAACAAAAAACTTCAGATTATGTTTATAAATGCAAGAAAATAAGAATTGCTGTTTCACCTGTTATTAACTCCACCTCGAGAATTCCAACATAAAAAATCGATCGACATATGGGAAAAATAAAATACCTCGGTGCGTGATAAATAATCAACCAACCAAATTATCCAAGGCTGCCAAGATAACTGGTTTATTTTTATTAGAGAATAATCCAAGCTTTTTCCCTATATCCATAGTCAACTCCTTTTCAAGAGTCGGAGAAGGCCTCGATTGAGATAAAATGATACCCCGATTCATATTTAAAATGTCGGGCCCCGAAGATTCTGAGGTCACTAGTTGATTGGCAGTAACTGTCTGTGAGTTCGCCAATCTAACAACTTATACTTCCTCCATTTGAGTTTCATAGGCTACCGAGTCAGTCTCAGTAATGAAACTCGGATTTTCACAGGGATGGATCGGAGTAGGAATAATTTGAAGGTCGGCAATTATATGATCGGTTGTCTCTACCTCATGAAAATCGGAATTATGCGACATGCTAGAGGTATCAAAAGAATTCGTAACTGAGTCATTGGAATCATCAGAATCTTCGTCCTGACACTGTTTATAGCCCACGCCTTATCTGAGATTAGTGTGAATTGTCACCTCTTTACTACCCATAGACATTTTGAAGGAACGATTGGATGTTCCAAAGGGGACCGAGACCAGGCACGAGACAACATCAAGACAATCTGGCTTATAAAAATCGAAATCCACATATACAACTCGGCTAAAGGAGGCAGCCAAGTGTCTAATAAGATTTTCCCCAATCAAAGTGGGGGGAATTCCCATAAAATCAACATACATGATGCACTCGGTCGGAATGAAATCAGAGGGCAGCAATTGTACTAACTCGAAGATGTGTTGCATAACATTCCATTCGCCACCTACAAAATTTTGCATAGCACGTATCGAATTAAAGGAGACAATAACATTATCATTGCCTATGGGGGCAACGAAAGAAACATCAAAGCCTCAATCATGTAATAAATCAAAAGTGAAACAAATATTTGAGATATTGTTCAAAGTGACTAAACATGACTTATCTTTCCAAGTGGCCACATTTGCAATAAAATCATTGCCCCTGGGTGAGTTCGCTAGAATTGAAGAGAGATCTTGCCCAACTGAAGTAGGGTTGGCAAAAGATGCCTCGTTTGAAATATGGGGTTCTGCAACAACCCTAGCATACGATCTGTCTCCTCGAATAGATTCTCGGAAGACGGTTCGTCGTTGACGGGTCCAATGTGTACTCGTATTGGGTTGATTCCGGACCTTCGGTGAAGCAGCCGTTTCCGTAAACTTGGCCCTAAAAGCGTGCGAGCGAATGATTCCTATGCTTATTGAGTTCAGCCTGTAAAGTGTTTCTTGAACTGGCAAAGAATCATCAATGGTTATGAAGCCAAAATTGAGATTTCCTGCATTCGTTTTCCTGGCCACATACACACGTCCCAAAATTCCATGCTTCTTGAATATTCTACTCATGGAATCAGCTCCATAAGAGTTTGGAAAGTTCTCAAAATAAATTCTGTTAAGGGTGGCGGGTTCGGATTCACGGTTATGATGAAAAGGGGCATGGTTGCGATGTGGGATTTGGCGATGGTAAGTGGTGGGGTTGCGAGGGTGGGTGTTTTTGTGGTAGGGTTCGGTGGTGGGGTTGCCGTGGTGGGTGTTTTGGTGGTAGGGTTCAGTGGTGGGGTTGCGGTGGTGGGTGTCATAGCGGTAGGGTTCTGTGGTGGGTTCGCGCCGATTGTTGAAGGGTTCGTAAGGTTCGAAGGGAAGGGAGTGGCGATGGTGGTGTTTGGAGGCTACGGGGTTGCGACGATGGTGGTGATAGGAGGCTGGGGGGTTGCGGCGGTGGTGGTTGAAGGCAGGGGGATTGTGGCGTCGGCGATCAACAACCTGCCAAGGGTTTCTCTCTATCTCGCCTTACATATGAATCAAATGATGCAGACTTGAGTTTGAGAATTAGCTACTTGAATTTTGTGCATGTTTAAATTAATTAAAGGGAGAAAGCCATTAAGAATTGACAACATTTAAACATAGACTCTAAAACAATTTCTTCTACTTAAATTATGTGCTTAAAATTTTCTTTATTGATGGATCGTCTCAGAAACCAAGTGTGTAAGTCATCTTATTTTTCCTCTATTCTCATAATTTTTTATTTTTTTAATATAAATTTGAAATGAAATATAAAAAAAAGAATCACTTTATTCATCATCTAGGGTGGAGGGAAGGGGTTAAACTTTCATTTATAAATTAATAAGGCTGAGTCCCCAACTAAATTTGGGGTAATTGTGCTCCACCAGAAGAATAAAAGACCAAGCTTGGAGAATTCTTAAGCTGTCAACTTTTCATCAAATGGGAGGTATTAAAATTCTCTTAATTTGAAAAACAACTTTAGATAATGTATATCTAACCCTTTAATACATTTTGATCGGTTAAGTTTTATTACACAACTCTTAACAAGTTTTTTCTTTCACTTGTTTTATCTTTGTCTCTCTCTAATTTTATCTTTGTCTTTCTTTAACTTTATTCTAAAGTAATTTTAGAAAATCCCAAGGAGATATATGAATAATTTGCAAGAAAAGAAAAACGATAAAAAAAAATGAATGAGCAAGAGACTTTTCCTGATGGAGATGTATGATTTTTATTCCTAATTAAAGCATGAAAATAATAGCCACACATTCTCTACTTTTACAATGTTAGATTTGTCTCTCTTATTAATATAAAATAAATGTCAAATTCATATGTTGTCTTTCTGATTTGGCAGTGTATGGTTTACGCCACTTCAAACTTTTAAGTGTAGTATTTTATCCCCTAAGTTGGTAAATAAGTATATACAACCAGGCTCGGCCCGATCTAGAGGGTGGGCAACAGGTGTCACCGCCTAAGGTTCATAGCTGGAAGGGGTTTAAAAATATTTTTTTACTTACAAATTTAGTTATTATTTTAAAGATAAAAGTAAACACAAATTAATGTTCGTAGAGTTGGTTAGAAGTTCATTGTAGTTGTGGGAGGGTAAGGGTTTAATTCTGTCTTTATAAAAAAAATATGTTTTATTTCATTATTTTTTGTTAGGGGCCCCATGTTATTACTTTCGATGATAATTTGCCTAGGGCCTTGTGAGCCGACGACCCCCGATCCCCCATCCGCAAGGTAAGCTTTAATGCTATATGGCGTGGGGTGGAGAAACAACGAGCGCTGTGAAGCGAGCTAAAGGATGAACCTTATTTTAGCGTGATAAAAATGGATAATGAAAGCAATGTTGGAGTTAAAATTTAGTCCGATTAATGTGTTGAGGGATACGAGACTTAGAATCCCATATTTTAAAATAGAGTCGCCACCCGGTTAAGCTCCACCGGGAAATTGGGTATGATATTCCCACCGGATGGTTGGACCATACCTTAAAACAGAGATTCTAGGTTCGGATGATGTTGCTTACTTTTCATCTTTTAAATCAAGCCGATTATGTTTTTAATAAGCCGATTATGTTTTTAATAAGCCGATTATGTTTTTAATAAGCGTGACTTTAGTTCTTATGCGATTTGATCCGATTATTGTTTGGTGTTTTCGGTTTAATATGCCTTACATCACACGAAAAGCGATAAATAAACAAAGCAAGAAAATAAAATTATTACAAGGCTTTACAAATACCTATACATTTCTCTAATGCGAGAAAATAAATAAAACAATAAATAGATAAACGGGCAAAACCGGATTCTAACCGAACTTACCGACTTGGGCCCGACTCCAAACGAGGCAAGATTAATACGGGAGTAATCACAAATAAAGCGGGAACAAATAAATGTGGGAAATAAAAACATAATATGAGGAAAAAGATATTTTTGGATTTTTCGGGACAAAAACGTAATTTTCGGGTGTTAATTAATCATCTAACAAACTAAAAAGGGTGAAATGAATTAACTAAACGTCCTAAAATCATATTTAGCATTTCCAGAATATTTTTGGGATTTTTAGTTGGTGGAAAACGATTTATTTAGATTTATTTAGTTAAAAACACCATTTTAAGCCATTAAATAGTCATTTAACCCATTAAATAATAGATAAAATAATTTACAACATCTATAAAAATTAATTTAATTAATTTAAGATTATTTGTGATTTTTAGAGATTTTTCGGGTAAAAAAGGGACTGAAGACGCATTAAAATGACAAAAATCGGGTCAAAAAAGACAGAAACAGGGCCAAAAACAACAGAATAAAGCAAACAGGGACCGTTTGGACATTTATACTAGTAGGCCAACTGAGTGAGGTGGTAGCCCGACTCAGTGACATGGTAGGCCAACTCAACGAGGTGGCCTAGATGACACTCAGTCGGCCTTCATCCCACTGAAGTGGCCTGCCGGAAAAAGTGTCTGAACAAGGTAGAATCGACATTTTTGTGTCTGAAAACCCAAGATTATTAAAATTTCAAGCCGTTTCCTACATTGTTAGAGTAGACTCGAGCTTAAAATGTTTGAATAACTTTGGTTTTACAATTTGGGGAAAAAGAACCCCGAATATCCGACAAAACAACGATTAGCCGCTTGAGCGACTCGCAGACCGACTGAACGAGGTGGTAGGCCTACTCAGTCAGGTGTCCTAGTTGACATTCAGTCGGCCTGAACAGTAAGCTGGAGTTTTGATGGAAAATCACAAAAAAGAGGAAGAAAAGAGCCAAACGCCCGAAAAATAACAAAAAATATCGTTTTCCTCATGTTATGTGTTTATTTCCCACATTTATTTGTTCCCGCTTTATGTGTGATTACTCCCCGTATTAATCTTGCATCGTTTGGAGTCGGGCCCAAGTCGGTAAGTTCGGTTAGAATCCGGTTTCGCCCGTTTATCTATTTATTGTTTTATTTATTTTCTGGCATTAGAGAAATGTATAGGTATTTGTAAAGCCTTGTAATAATTTTATTTTCTTGCTTTGTTTATTTCTCGCTTTTCGTGTGATGTATGGCATATTAAACCAAAAACACCAAACAATAATCAGATCAAATCGCACACGCTTATTAAAAACATAATCGGCTTGATTTAAAAGTTGAAAAGTAAGTAACATCATCCGAACCTAGAATCTCTGTTTTAAGGTATGGTCCAACCACCAGGTGGGATTATCGTACCCAATTTTCCGGTGAAGCTTAACCGGGTGGCGACTCTATTTTAAAATACGGGATTCTAAGTCTCGTATCCCTTAACACATTAATCGGACTAAATTTCAACTCCAACATCGCTTTCATTATCCATTTTTATCACGCTAAAATAAGGATCATCCTTTAGCTCGCTTTATAGCGCTCGTTGTTTCTCCGCCCCACGCCATAGAGCATTAAAGCTTACCTTGCGGGCGAGGGGATCGGGGGTCGTCGGCTCACAGTGGCGACTCTGCTGGGGAAAGGAAGTGATTAACATTTTAAACGTGATTCAATTATTATTAATCGGGATCAAAGATCTCAAAATCGCCAATAAAGAACTTGTCAATTATGATTCGATTCTAAAATAATGGAACAGCTAGACCATAAAAAGGTTAGAGCAAAAAGTCATCATCGTTCCAAGGGTCACCGAAAAGCCCGTGCTCATAGGCTGCCCCTCGTGAGATTACCATTTGATGAGTCAAATGTGATCTCACGAAAGAGCGAGGGATAGAAGGATATACTTGACGCGCGGATTCTTGAACCGGTTGTCCTTTGGGATTGCCATAAATAGACCTATCAAGAATGAAATTCTAACTTGGATGTTTTGATTTGGTATACCTGTTAAGAGAGACTTGAGGTTTTGCCAAGCGCAGGCTTGGGCTTTTGAGGGTTGCCAAGCGCGGGATTGGGCTTTTGAGGTTTTGCCAAGCATGGGCTTAGGCTTTTAAGGTTTGCCAAGCACGGGCTTGGGCTTTTAAGGGTTTACCAAACATGGGCTTGGGCTTTTGAGGTTTGCCAAGCATGGGCTTGGGCTTTTGTGATTTGCCAAGCACGAGCTTGGGCTTTTGAGGGTTTGCCAAACATGGGCTTGGGCTTTTTAGGTTTGCCAAGCATGGGCTAGGGCTTTTGAGGTTTGCCAAGCATGGGCTTAGGCTTTTATGGGTTTGCCAAACATGGGCTTAGGCTTTTGAGGTTTTGCCAAGCATGGGCTTGGGCTTTTGAGGTTTGGATTTTTGAATCGGTAGGTTGCATCGAGGTGCCCCTAGAGATTCGAGAGGTTACGGTGAGGTGCCCCGAAAGGATCGCCGTATAACGTACCTGTTAAGGTAGTGCTGAAGCATTAGTACGCCATATAAATTGCAATTTTTATTGCTTAATTGATTTTGTGGAACAAAAATTTTTGCCCCTTCAATTAAGCAATAAAAATGAAAGAATGAAATATAAACTGAGTTAGGATTTCCGGGAGTTCGAAGAAACTGGGGTGTTTATCGGGACTCGCTGATATGCCCCTTGGATTCTCTATCTTTGAAAGCAGTTTAGAACATGTGTTGATATGCCCCTGATGATTATATCGAGGTGCTCCTGGGTAATTGTATCAAGGTGCCCCTGGGAGAAAATCTGAGTTCTGACTTTAGAATCCATCGAATTGGTTGTCCATCTGGATTGCCACATCGTGTACCTATCGAGGAAATTTTGAAGCATTAGAAAATGATATAATTTTTATTACTTAATTGATTTTTTGGAACAAAAATATTTTTGCCCCTTCAATTAAGTAATAAAAATGGAAGAATGAAATATAAACAGAGTTAGGATTTCCGGGAGTCCGGAGAAACTACTGAGGTTGAATGTAGAGCTCAAAGACATTAGTTAACATACCCCTTGGGCAAGGCCTAGAATATAGGATAGAGAACAATTCTGCGAGGCCCCTTAATATAGGTGCTCGCTTGGAAGTCGAGCGTATGGCTCGAGGATACTTTTCTATGCTTTGTTTCCTATAGAATTCAGTATAGAATAATAGAAATGACATTTATGAATATTATGAATGAATTTATGAATGCATGAGCTACTCGTACCGATCGTCCTCCACATCTGAGCTACATGACTGCTGGCCTAATCGATTTTGCTCAATTCGGTTGCTTGCTCGATTGACTTATCCGACCCAGCCTCTTACTAAGAGAGAGGATATATGGAATCATATCGCTGCATGGACAAGGCAAGAATGCCCCTAGTGAAGGATTAGGGATGTCGCATAGATTAGGTAGGGATGCCCTAGATGGATAATTAGGGAAGTTGCGATGCACACACTAGGCTTGTGTGGCCGGACATTGAGGCTGAGGATTGTCATTTTCTACACCCCCTCTCGCTTGCATAAATGATTGTTGAATTGAGCGTATCGAAGACAAGTGGGAGCACGAAGCAAAGTTTGAGGTTCTGGATGACGAACGGCTGGACGCTATCACCACCAATGAATTCTACCAAGGACGGTTTTAGAGGATTCAAACCTAGTGAACTGGAGATGCTCGGTCGTGGTCAAAATTTAAGTAGACACTAGTAGAGGATGGATTTAAGTCCTTCGATTCTACTAGACTAGAGAATGTATTCAGGCACTCTAATGATGACGATAATGTGAGTACTTCGATGTGATCGTTGGCAGTCATTTATATTTGTTTTGATTGTCTTAATTTTTGCATAGACGCAAACATTGAGATGGGCCTATCAAACTTTGCTTACCATTTCGCTCTTATGTTCTAATTTTTGCCTGGAACCCCCTTTTCGGGTTTTCAATCCAGCGAACTTTCCTGGCTTTTGCATAGACCTCGATGTTTTTAGTCCATCAAGATTTTTGCCTTCTATCATTGCTTTTCTTTTCTTTTAAGGTATTGGGTTGACTGCACAGAACCCTACGTTCGACTCATCTACTGCATTTCACCTTTTGGGCCCAATAAATTCATTTAAGCACAAACATAAAGGATTCAGTAAAATGACATTTCCATTAAATGAATTTAAGTTTCAGTACACGATGATGATAACCATTACTATTGACCCAAACTCTGGTGTTAACTAGCCTATGAAGGTTTTCTAGTCAACATACTCTCATGGCTCACTTTACCCTGACTTTTTCCTAGGCCATCCTTTTCGGGTTTTCAGCCTAACGGGTTATTCTTGTACCCTAACTTTTGCCTGAATGGTTTGCAGAATACCGATCAACGGGATATACCCTAGTTTTTGCCCGAGCAGTAGAGGACCACTTGTTGGGTGATTGATTTATATATTTTTCTTTATGTGTCGCTTTTTTAGATTTGATTCTTTTTGGTTAGCTACAATAAAGCTTTGACCTGATTTGATTGATAGGGTTTCCGTACTCGATACCATCCAAAATCTTCATATCCCCGGAACTAGGTATCTTTATGGTTACATAAGGTCTTTCCCAATTCAGTCGGAACTTCCCCCTTGGGTCAGTGTTGGCAGGTTTTACTTGCTTTGGAATTAGATCGTTGGGCTTGGTTGGATATTCGATACTTGACACGGTTGTTGTTCAGCCTCGCTATGCGCTTTTAATATTTCTGAAGACCGCTTGAGCTGGTTAGGTTGCGCCTTATTCCATGGGGGTCTCTTTGAAGCTGGGTTCAATACGGCTCTCAATTTCGGTTGTCCCACCAGCTCATGGGCAGTGTGGTGAAGATCTGTGGTGGTTGGGCCCAAATTTCTTGATCGATCAGTGGTTGCTCCTCGAGATTGAAATCCATTGCTTGAAATGATGTGATGAGGTAGGTTGTACCGAGGCAAGATATGTTTCTTGATGAACTTGACCATCTTCTCGACGGTAATGTCGGTGAAAAGGGTCAGCTCCCCGTCCGATATCTGTGCCATAACTGAGATGCGATGGGAGGGTTTCCCAATGGTATTCGACTTCTATCCCAATCACTTTCGCCATGAATAGGAGGCCCGCGCCCGGGTTGCAGTACTTTTGGGGGTACTGATGCCAGCTGACGGCAAGCTGAGATATGTAGATTTGCATGAGCATTGGGTCGCGGTGACTGACCTTAAAGGGGAGCACTTTGATCAGTACCTCCGGTCATTCCTCCTGAAAATACTGACATGCCTATTCTTTCCTTGCTCCTCGAGTAGGGCTTCACTTGGGTTACTATGCGCCCTTGATGATTTGAGCAGCTTTACTACGTGGAACTGTCCAAGGGCCATTCTTGGCCAAATTTATTATGCTCTTGACTGCTCGGCGCGAGGAAGGGTCATCGAGTTTAAGGTCGGACAGCTATGGGTCTTGGTAATGAATCCTCTTTGGCTAAAATCTTCAACATACACTTCTACTTTTGGATGCTTTCTGAGCTCTTTTTTTTATTTATTTATTGCATTTATAGATGTAGGCCTTCAAGTATCAAATTATCTGTCCCCCGGACTTAGAGGATCAGCCACCACCCGGGTCACATGCCATTGCCCAGTGGATGGTTAGCTGGTCAAATGTTGACCGAGCAAGCGGGCCGTGCTGGTACCGAGAGTTTTCGAGGCAGTTGTGCCATCACCGGGTAACCTTACTTTTTGCACATTTAGTTTAAACATTAGTTCGAAACCGTATTTATAAAAGAGTAAGAATACTCACATTGATGACTGCTGTGGTTCTCTTTGTTCTTATTTGGCAGATCATTTCCAACCCTTGGAAGAAGTTGGTTAATTATCAGCACATGAAGGAAGTCCGGGGGACTATAGATGGGTGCCGAATAGTATTGGAGTGCCCATTCAGCATAGAGTGGTACTTTGGCAAGCGGGTTCACCAATGGAGGACCAGCACGACTGCTTGGAGGAGAGTCCCCCCTGACGTACCTGTCGGTATCTTTTGGCCTCACCTTATATCATCGAAAGACCAGACTCAATTTAGGGGAGGAGATCATGTCTAGGTGGCCTCAGTTGGTAGAGATTATAATGCTCATCTGAGGCGACGGATTCCTTCTTGCCCTAGGAGGGCCCGAGATGATGTAGTGCGAAACTTTGAGTTTGAAGACGATGGCGTTCAGATAGATGGCAGCACCAAGCTCGATGAGGTGAATGACGATGCCGACGACATCCCTTCTGAGGCTGACGACGAGATGATTTTTATAGACCTGGGCGAGATGCTTTTTGGCGATGACGGGTCGGGCGTTGAGCCACCTGCCCCTAGGCGAGGACGCCGAGGGGTACGACACTCAAACTTCTAACGAATCTCCTTCATATAATGCTTGAATTACTATATTACTCTAATTTTGCCTTGAATGATCAATCTATTTTTATTTTTATTTTAGGGGACCAGGAGAGATAGGAGAGGAGCCCTTGTGTTCAACACAGGAGCGCATGCAGGGCCTTCGTACTAGAATACAACCGATCTAGAGATTGCTTCTATTAAATTAAAGTGCCTTAGAGGTAAAATTGTTCACATCAAAACACTAGAAACATAAAGAAAGAAAATTACATCATAGAAAAATCATCCTCCACAGGCGGAGGGTCTTGATTGGTAGAGCCGGTAGGCATCCTTGGTAGCTTCCGTTGGGGTGTCGCTCAGGATGAAGCCCAAAACCTTTGCTTGCCCAGCTGATAACTTTTCTTTTTCATCCGCTAGAGACCTTGTGGGATTCTTGTCAGAGTCGACGGCAGAAATGGCTTCCATAACGGAGTTGGGCGAATCAGAAAAGACCATTGCCAACACAAAACCCTCAGGGAGACCAGAATCGATGGCGCTCACTTCATCATCAGAGCCCGGTGATGGCTTCTCCTCAGTGTCGGTCTTCCTTGTAGGCTCATCCATTTTTCTTTCTCTTACCAAGCACCAAATAGCCATGCCTAAAGGCCTATATTGATCTGTTGTGTGTCCCTTTTGAAGATAATAGCGACAAAAGTTCCCTTTCTCTTCAAGCGTAGGAGAACGGTACTCATGAAGAGGGCTAACCAGGCCTTTCTTGCGCAATTTGGCAAATATGATATGAAGAGGGAGCTTCCATAGAGACACGAATGCCTTCTGACGAGGAGCCTGAGTGGGTGTGGTTTGCATTGCGGAAACACTTTCTTGATCGACAACTTGAACTGCAGGTGCCTTCTCCCCAGTTGGGGCCGGAGCAACTTCGAAGGACTGAGAGTTGTTGCTCTTGAACCAGGATTTTCCACTTGGCTTGCTAGCCCTTTCCTTTTCCTCCCGGCGCTTGATCTTTTCAGCTTTTTTAAAAACTTTTTGATAGGACTCGAAAGAATCGGTCTCCATCTCTTTCCGAAGGAGTGGGAGAGCTCCGTCAAGCAATTTCGGGATCATTTCTTTAAGGCTGAGCTTTTGCTTTAAGAGGACCTGAGTGGCCATCCATCGATTGAAATAAGATTTGAAAGCTTCGCCTGGCTTTTACGTGACTGCCTCAAGATGCTGAATGGTAGTCTCCATTGTGGAATTAAATCCATAGTGGGCAACCAAAGCCTCAGATAAGAGTTTCCAATCCAGGATTATGGACTCTGAAAGAGTATTGTACCACTCGAGAGCAAGGTCTGAAAGGGTACACGGGAACAACTCGGCCAACACCTTATCCCCAATCTTTTGGACGCGCATGATTCGATCATACATAACTATATGGGACTTAGGGGGGCCTTCACCTGAATAAGCATCCATTCGGGGCATTGAGAAATTTTCAGGCACCCAATCATCACCTCTTACTTCCTCCTCATGTTATGTTGTTTATTTCCCACATTTATTTGATCCCTCTTTATTTGTGATTACTCCCCTATTAATCTTGCCTCATTTGGAGTCGGGCCCAAGTCGGTAAGTTTGATTAGAATCCGGTTTCGCCCGTTTATCTATTTATTGTTTTATTAATTTTCTCGCATTAGAGAAATATATAGGTATTTGTAAAGCCTTGTAATAATTTTATTTTCTTGCTTTGTTTATTTATCGCTTTTTGTGTGATGTATGGCATATTAAACCGAAAACACCAAACAATAATCAGATCAAATCGCATAAGAACTAAAGTCACGCTTATTAAAAACATAATCGGCTTGATTTAAAAGTTGAAAAGTAAGCAACATCATCCGAACCTAGAATCTCTATTTTAAGGTACGGTCCAACCACCCGGTGGGAATATCGTACCCAATTTCCCAGTGGAGCTTAACCGGGTGGCGACTCTATTTTAAAATACGGGATTCTAAGTCTCGTATCCCTTAACACATTAATCGAACTAAATTTCAACTCCAACATCGCTTTCATTATCCATTTTTATCACGCTAAAATAAGGATCATCCTTTAGCTCGCTTCACAGTGCTCGTTGTTTCTCCGCCCCACGCCATAGAGCATTAAAGCTTACCTTGCGGGCGGGGGGATCGGGGGTAGTCGGCTCACAGCGGTGACTCTGTTGGGGAAAGGAAGCGACTAACATTTTAAACGCGATTCAATTATTATTAATCGGGGTCAAAGATCTCAAAATCGTCAACAAAGAACTTGCCAATTGTGATTCGATTTTAAAATAATGGAACAACTAGACCATAAAAAGGTTAGAGCAAAAAGTCATCATCGTTCCAAGGGTCACCGAAAAGCCAGTGCTCATAGGCCCCCAAACTGTCAGGGTCGGACCTGTACACAGGGTTTTTATATAATGGTCTCGGTCCTTTGGTCTCTTCTCCTTGCATGGATGACAAGTGTCCCATAAACTACTTTGTGACATTACTTTTTATTATTCTATTCATTTTTTGTGTACTTGATATTTATGTAGGAAGGAGGGCCGAAAAACCCAGTCTATTGTATAGTTTCCCCTGTGCATAAACTCTTGAAACGAACTTGTCTAGTCTCGTACTAGAGAATTTTTACTTGAGCAATTACATGACAAAAGTAGAAAAAGTAAAACCAATAGTAATTTGACATGCTTCATGTTAGACACTAAAAGTTTCAAAAAGTCCCTCAAATAATTTCAATTAAATCCCTATATAAATTTTCAACTTTCAATTAAATCCTACCAAACAAAATTAAATCTGTTACAGTGCAAAGAAGAAATTATTTCTTCCTTTCCAATTTCTTTTCTTCTGCAATCAATTGGAATAAAAAACTTTGAATTTCATCTCCATTAAATTTTTAGATTTTTATGCAACTCAATTAAATCTGAAACTTGTCATCAGATGGAACTACAATAACACCTTCGGTCTCTCCATCTGTAGATAACTACCCAGTACCATCTAATATATCTATAACTTCATCGTCTTTATTGTCTTGACTAACTAAAATCCAAAAATTCTCATATTTGGGTCAAGTGGCGAATCCAGAGACCTAATTCTCTGGAGTCTAAGTATTAATATATAAAATAACTTTAAACATCAAATATATGTAAACAAATATTCATTTAGATAATATTTCATAGCTTTCCTCTACCAGTTTTCATACATTGAAAATAGTACAAATTGCATATTTGATTGTACAAATATGAAATTAAAGGCTTAAAAACGTCAACGGTACACGAACTCTACTTTTACTAACATAATGGTATATGAACTTTAAAACTTGGCATAAAAGCATACAAACTTATGATTATACTAACATAATGGTCAAATTTACTATTTAATCTAAAAAATTTACCTAAAACAAGTAATGGGCATCCCCTCTTACACCTTGATATATATATAAAATTGCTTGAAGTTCTTCACTGAGTCAGAGTTCCCGGAGAAAGGGTAGAATCCCTTCTTGTGGGAGAAATGTAGGTGGTCCTCACCCTTATTCAACTTGCAGGAAGCCACCAGCTTGAAGAAATTGGCATCAAAGCCAAGCCTTAGGTCTATGCAAATTTTATAATGGTCGGCAATGCCGCCGTAGGCGTTTGGATGTATTTGAGTCGGGCATATATTCTAATGGTTTGGTAGTTCGCATATCCCCGGGGGTAACGGGTAGAGGAACCCCTACCAATTTTGCTCCAGATAGATACTAAACCACCCGAGAGGCGGCTTATGGACCTGTTGGTCTTTGGCCGGAAGCATGATCCTACACTTTCTCATCCAGGGGAAGGCCTCCTTTTCAAACTCAATGTCCACCAAGTGAACGATGGAAATCATATCCTCTATCCTCGGGGTCATCTTTTTCGATTTAGGGGCTTCTTTCCCAGACGGTTCCCCAGCAACAACTTTTGTCTTCCCTTTGGTTGCTTCCCTCTTAGCTCTAAAGCCTTTGGGAATCGAAGCGGTAATGTCTTGTTGAATCGGCTACTCAATTTCTTGCTCTTCTTCATTTTCATCCCCAGCCCAGGCCGAGTCGGACGAATGTATTTGCGAACTCAAAGCCGCTTCATGGGATGCCCTCCTCTCATCATTAGCATTCCTTCCTACCAGGTCCATCCTCCTAGCTGTTCTTTTTACCCTAGTGTTCGGATGAAGGTTAGTTTGGTCAATACTAACGTAACACCTTGACACCGAGTCAGGAAACTCAGCACAAAATTCATCAAACATCCTATCGGCAGAGCTGGTACTCATGGAAGAAGTAGAAGACATGATCGCCTAGAAAATGAGCCGCCTAAAACAAGTTAGATTCAGGGAAAATCTACCCTAAACGATCTAAACACCTTTTCAACCTGGAGGGAGAATGTCAAAGTCTAAAAAAGTCCTATATTCATCAAAGTTCATGCAAAACCCAGATTCCGACGAGCATCAAAAACAGAATTCCGGCATATTCGGTAAAAAACTAGAACCAAAGAAAGGCCACCCCTAAATTCATACTTCCAGCGTATTTTTAACAAAGGGTGAAAACCAAGATTACAGTACGGCAAGAGGCATACAAACATTGGCAAACAAAAGATGAACAGGGGTAGTCCATGGTAATATATCATTTGCAACACAATAATTCATACTCAAATGCAAGAAGGATAGTGAGATGCTTACTTGTTGAGTAAAGGTGAAAGGAAAGATCGCCGGAAATGAAAGCTTTGCTGAAATCAGAAGTGACTCGCCGAAAATCACCGGAGAAAATTTTTCAGAAGAGGTAAAATGGTAGGATGAGTTCATTTCGCGTTAAATAGGGGGGAACCAAAAATGAAGAGTCACTCATCATTATTATTTGCCACATGGCAACTATTCACAGGTGAGGTTCAAAATTCAAAAAATTTGGACTGCCGCCAAGATATGCGAAATGACGCACGCTTCCCAGAGAAGCTTTGAGAATACTTGGGCAATGGCTTGCCACGTAACCCTTATCCAATCGAGCCGAGTTGGATCATAACCGAATGAAGCCTTAAAAGAACTTCTCACATTTATATGGGGGCTTCTGATAATCTTATGATTATTACCCCCGTCTCAGGTAGAGAGACCGGGTCAAAGTTAAGCCACCTAGCTCTCTCCCTCACAAAGATCACAACTTACTAAGTCTATTCTAATGAGACCCACTTATGGGACGTCCCATTCGGTATCTAAGACTGGATCCATCTCGTTAAGGGCTTTACGTTATCCTAAGTGGACAAGGTCCCGAGTCGGCACAAGACCGGCTAAGTAGCACTGTGTGTCGCACACGCATGAGAGTCAAAATAGGATTCTTGTTCCTATATTCTCTCCAGCTAACCTTATCCTAATTTACTTGGGATTCAAGGATCAGATAGATATAAAGAGTCACAAACTCACTCTATTTAGGACTTCTTATTCCATCAGGAATAGAACAGATCCTACGCTTATATATAGTCCCCTTAGGTCAGTTCAATAGGTACATTCACATTCTTATGTTCACTCTCATAATATTCCTCAGAACCCTTTACTAACTTAAGAATCGGAGGGTCCCCCATGGGGTAACCACCGATCGCCCCCAAGTTTGTGTGTTGTTTTGCAGAAATTAGTTTATAGATTCGAGATAGTTCATAGTAGATCAATTCTGAAATATCGGATCAATTCTGATGAACTATTTTGGCCATGGAATCCAAATGGGAAATATTCAATTAAATCGGGATATTTCCTTGCTGAGAAGCTCAGAAGCAATGTAAAAGGAAACCCCACATGCTCAAGAAATAATGAAGATTTCTGGAAATCTATATGGAGATTGAAACTACCATTGAAGGTATTACATTTCCTTTGGAAGTTTTGTAATCAAATTATTCCTTAATTTCAAGAGGGGCTGAGGTTGATCAAATTTGCTCAAGATGTAATGGAATTAAGGAGTCTCTGATGCATATTTTCCAATTATATCCAGCCTCCAAAAAGATCTAGAAAAGGTGCAACTTCAGTTTCAGGGTTGATAAAGTAAACGCTTGTGACCCCTATGATTGGGTTAATGCTATCAACATAAAACTTACCATAGCTGATTTCAATTTTTTATTGTCCTTCTTTGGTGGATTTGGGGTGAAAAGAATGAGATTGTACATGGTAAAAACCCATCAAGTGCAGACATGATCGTATCCCTCTCCAGACAATGGCTAGCTAACTGGAATTCTTTGCATAATGTGTGCAATACTTCAATCCAACTCTCCTCTGTTCAAACTAATTCAGAGCTAAAGCATTGGTAACCACTTGACACATCTTTCTTTAAGGTAAACATAGATGCAGCATGGAAGTCTATGGGACACCAAGTGGTGCTAGAATAGCGGTTAGAGATGTAGATGGCGAGGTTCTACTTTCGGCATCAATTTCAATCCACCCTTCAGATTCAGCTTTTACTGCCAAATTACGAGCTCTAATTGTAGCATTGGAAGTGGTTGTAGATGTTGGCTTCTATTATGTGGTTATTGAATCAGATTGCCTTGTTTTGGTGCAAAGCTTGCATGCTAAAGGATGCCCAATAGCTGTAGCTTCCCTACTATTTGAAGATGCCTTAATTAGGAGCTATGGATTTCAAACAATCTCTTTCAATCATGTTAGGAGGGACTATAATACCTTAGCTCATGCCCTTGCTCATTGGGAAACTTGTCTTAGTTCTCTTGTTATTCTATTAGAAGAGTATCCTTCCTTTGTTACTGGCATTGTACAAACAGAGAAGTGTCATACTGCTTGATTTAATACTAGTTTTCTTTCGTAAAAAATGCAGGCTAACGGAAAGAGTCCCACTGTGACTGTGCTTGTATCGAGTCTTGGGAAAGAATGTACACTTATGAGTATTGCAATAGGCCCGTAGTAGTAGCAGTTGTACTATTTTTTTCAAGGGGCTTTTACACAAATGAGCTAAAAAGATAAAATAATTTGGGTCAAAAGATTAGCTAATAACAAAAACACAAGAAAGAGGGAAAATATTTACAAGAACACAATCCATTCCAAAAAAATTACAAATTCTAGATTTATCTATGTACTATGCGTGTAGTGTAATATTTACAATCCCTCCACATGTACTATGTGTACTTCACTAATTATTTAATTTTTTTCTTTATTTTGCATTTATCTCTCAAAACCGTTCATTTTTTCAACATGCTGCTTTAGAGTTTTTTGTTCGTCTCATTTTTATCTTCGAAACAACATCCACTGTGATATATTTTTTCCAATTTTTTTGAACAATCACATATCCTATAGAAATCTAATAGAAGTTCAATAGAAATCAGTAAAATTAGAAGAACTTAGATTCAAAATATTAGATGAATTTTTTATGAATGTTTAAAATATATTTGTAAATGTAGAAGAACTTTGATTCAAAACATTAGGATAATTTTACTGACATTTGGACTGGATACCGACTTCTGAAATAAGGTTTTGTTGCTGTAACCATTTTATCTTAATTAAAGTAGTTTTTGGACTACATGATGAATTCTGATATTGTATGTATCCATCAGACATCAAATAGATTACCAATAGACATTTGATATATCCAATAGACATCCGATTTAAATCCAATAGATAATTGATGAAACATCCATAATACAACAACAACAATAACATTACCCTAATGCCTAACAAGACTTCTGTACAAGCAGGGTAAGGGGGTTGGATATACGCAAACTTACCTCTATAATTACAGAGAGGTTGTTTCCACCCTGAAGTGGTGTTGCAATGCTATACGCGACTTCCTAATAAAAGAAGCTCATACAGTTTAATGAATTATTTTACTTTAGTCCATTTTGCTTTAATTAGACATCCAGAATAATCTAACAAAATACTAAATTCAACCAACAATTATCCAATAAACAACCAATATATATCACTTTTCCAATATAAAAAAGAAACAGTAACTAAAAAGTATCAATATTCAATATACAAAATATCATATAACAATCTATTAGAAATCTACTGAAACGTTAATCGAAAACACACAAGTCAATTACATATACTTGTACAAATGTCTAATATCAACTTCAAAACAAGTGACAGCTGGAATTTAAAATATATTTGTACAGATGTCTATTATCAATTTCAAAATATATTTTCTTAAAGAATTCTTGTAGATGTTTGATAGATGTCTAATAGATGTTTGATAGATGTCAATAGACATCCAACAGATACTCCAGAAATTTCTTTTAAACTAAACTGATGTTGTTAACCACTGCCTGAAAACCCATCTTAGAACACCAACAACCGGCGATGCTACTAGTGACGCAAACATTGCTGCAAACAAAATTGAACCATACCATATATCAATAAAAATGAATGAATTAAAGATCGAGTTGTTGGTTTCAACGATTCAAGCTCAACTGAAAAGTAGCAACTAATTCACTACGAGAATAAATACCAAAACAGATAGTCAATCTTTTCAATCAATCACCAAAAGTATTTGTCATCCAATTGAATGCCATATCATATATGCTGGGACTCAAAATAGAATTGTAGCGTTCTTCCATTTAAGTCAGAAGCATACCATTAACAAGCATTGATTAAGGGATTCTTCACTTAAAACCAAAATTAGACTAGAGTTTAATAATATTCAACAGATGTCCAATATATGCCCAATAGATATTCAATAGATGCTTAATGTTAACATGATGATAATTTAGTTCACTAATAAACAACGATATCATCCTTAATTTGGAATACATGCACACCTTTCAATGCCAAAATTGCTTGCTCCACCAGCAGTCTAATTAAATTGGCCATTGATATCAAAAATAACTACCTTGGCATTTTATCAAACACATGGCATGCACTTTAATTTCAAAAAAACAAAAACCTGCTTTTTCAGTTTCATGCCATCTAGAAAATACCAAATGCAAAATTAATCTGCGGCTAAAAAGATCAAATCCATCCACAAGAGAAGACTCAGCAACTGTCTCGAAATCCCATAATTCAATTTATTCGTTAGATATCTTTATATTTCATAAAAATCTCAATTTGTTGCAAGAGAATCTCAATCTGTTGATCAATTTTTAGAAGTATCTAGTTAGTATACAATAACAAAATAATTAATGAGTAAATTTATCTGGGGTGCATTTGGTCAAACATTTTTTAAGAGCTTTCATTTCTTTTTATCTCTTTGCTTCTTTCATTATTCCAAAATAACCAAAGAATCAAAAGAAAAATTATAATTGGACAACAGAGGGGAAGGAGATGATGAATAAATCAAAGGAGATAAAATTGCACTGTAACCATCGACACCAACCCCGATTTCCATCTATTGTGAATGATAGAGTAAAAATTACTTAAAAATAACTAATTGATCATATAAGATGTATCAAAATCAATGAAATTAAAAGGAGACTCAAAAGATAGACAGATAAATTTAAATACGTAGCAGAGTACTATGAAGTCCATCAATGATAAGAACAACCGAAGATACTATGAAGAGAGAAGTGTACAGCTCCCTTCAATCTAAAGAAAGAAAAAACAGAGGCATTAGAGGCCACGATAGTGAAATTCATAACAAAAAACCAAATAGATGAAAAATAGAAGATATCTAAACATCAATAGAAGATAAGAATTGCTACTAATCATGGAAGGAGGATACGATTTAAATTCAATGAGGAAGGTAGAGCATGTACATCTGAAGAAAGATGGGTCGTAAAGTTGTAAATAGTTTTCAGAAAAATATACAAGTGGTAAATAATTTCCTGTTTGTGGGAAAGTCAAAATAGTTTAGAAATTTAGACTAAATTTGACAATTACCCTTTTTCAATTTTGAGTAGACCTGTTCATAGTCCTGGGGTATCCGTTGGGCCACGGCCCGAGCCCTCTCCCATAGACTAGACTTGGATACCCCTTTTTCTATTAGGCTTGACTCAAACCTGGACGCACTAAAGCCTTAACTTTTATTGGCCAGGTTTGGATTTTGTATAAATGTGTAAGTCTGGTCCAGCGTGTTACAGCTCGCAGAAGCTCCATGAACACCTCATATTCTCATACATGGTATGATATTATCCACTTTAGGCCTAAGCCCTTATGATTTTGCTCTTGGGCTTTAACCCCAAAAGGCCTCATACCAATGGGGATATTGTCCACACTTATAAACCATTGATTCTCTAAATTTTTTAGCAATGTAGGATATTTGTTTTGTACAATACAAAAAATTTGTATTATATAATAATATTTGTTTTATATGATATCCTTAAATAAAATTTACTATATATATTAAGAATGTAATTATATATCTGTTAGTTATATTTGGAAAAAATTATCTTTTAATTAGGGCTAAATACATCACCAGCCCCCTGAACTTGTCCCTAATTGCCTCTCGCCCCCTAAACTTTCAAAAGTTTCTCTCGCCCCCTTGAACTTGTCTAAATTGCAGTCCATGACCCCTTTCGGCTGACGTGGCATTGACTTTCAACGTTGCCGAATGACCTGCCACGTTAGCCGAAAGGGGTTATGAGGTACACTTTGGACAAGTTCAGGGGGGTGAAAGGAACATTAGAAAAGTTCAGGGAGGCGAGAGGAACTTTTGAATTCCTGATAAATTGGGCCTTTAATTAGTCCACCAAAAACTTTAAAAATTTATGGGTCAGGGGTCAAGTTTGGGAATGATCCCGTAAGCTCGGCCCAAGCTCAAAGTTTTAAGGTTTTGGCCTGATCTAGTTTGAATTGATGTTTTAGTAAAAAACTCAGCCCGCCCGACGAACATGTCGGGTTTAGAGCCTTTCCAAGAGAAGTGTTATTTTCATGAGGTTACCTATCAAATTGAGCACATATATGAATGTACCGTTGCTCTTAAAATAAAAAGTTGTGGTGAAAAATGTCTCCTCCATGTCCCTTGTACATGTTGTTTCCAAAACTAGAAGAAGACACTGGGGGGTTAGCTAAAATCTCTCTGATGCCTAAGTCTATTTATTGGGGGTTGGATGTTACCTTTGGACCCCTATTGTGCTTTTGGTCATTTGTTGGGTGCCACCCTTTTATATAGGTCCCACAAATGGTAGGGTTGTAAATGAGACGAGCCGTTCATGAACAACTCGGTGTTCGGTTCGAAAAGAGCTCGACTCAACTCGGCTCGATTTATAAATGAATTGTTCATGAACATGATTTTGAGTTCGAATAATAAATGAGCTAAACATGAACAAGTCCTAGCTCAGCTCGAAAACTCGTAAACAAACTCGATTAGAGGCTCGTGAAAAAGTTCATAAACATGCTCGATAAAAGCTCGTGAACCAACTCAATTATAATATTCATATAATAAAATATTTATAAATCTATAATAAAACATATTTTTAAAATAGTTGATGAAATAATTTATATTTGTAATATAAACACGTAGTCCATAATCCAATTTGATGACCCATATTAACAATACTTACTTAAATTTATACCCAAAGAATTAATTCATAGTATAAATAATTAAAAGTCTTAAATTAAGGTTCTCTACGTTGTCTTTTGTTCAAGGATATTATGTTAGTTATTGAGATATTATGATATTAAGAGCTTACTTTTTCATATTTTGTTATTAATTATGTTCGTGAACATAAATAAACGGGCTTGTTCACGAATAAATTAACGAACTGATTACAAACAAAATAAATGAGTTGTTCGTGAACAGCTCGTGAATGAATGAGAAAGTCAATGAGCCGATCACAAATAGGATTTTGAGCTTGATTCTAGCTCGACTCGACTCGTGTTCAATTAAAAATTAAATGAGTTGAACACAAACAGACCACAACTCGGCTCGACTCGACTCAATTCATTTACAGCCCTAACAAATGGGATCTAGAGAAATACAGGTATATGGAAAGAGAGTGAAAGAGATTGTGAATGTACATAGATGGAGGATACGAGCCCATTCACTGAGAGTTTGATGTTACCTTTGGGCCCTTATTGAGCTCTTGGTCATTTGGTGGGTATGGGCCATTTATATGGGTGCCACAAATGTTTATTTTGAGTGTTGACAAAGAGCCACGAGTATTGAATTAATGGCCATATAAGGTCAAAATTGGAGAGTGATGGTACACTTCAGATGTACAAGACACATCGAGTACCAAAGGCCAGCATGGCCATGCCATAGTTGTAGATAAATGACAATGAACCACCATAACTGATGGGTTGTATTTTCAGCATATATTTGAGTCTATTTCCATATCACCAAGACCATGTTTTTAGTCTTTCTGGCCGCTATTACTTCCTTTTCTGTCTTTTTCAGGTCTTGAAGGCAATTCAAAGATAACATGCGATATTTAGAGAAAAAGAGCCTCTCGCCGATACCTGAAGAAGGCAGCAGGAGCGATAGCGGGTCCTGGTGACTCTAGAACACTTCAGAACGACCAAGATGACATCAATACGGGAGCACGCCATATCCAGATCTGGAAGTTACCCAATTCGGGAAAATCCTATTCAGGAAGAGCCATCTCAAAAGGAAGTTTGGTCTCTTTCCTAATCTCATAAAAGGAAGGATTTACTACCATTTGAAGACCAAGACTAAAAGGAAATAAATCCATCAAAATAAATACAAAGAGTCCTAATTTGTCACTAAAGAGGAAGCATAAGGAGGAGCTCTCAGCTATAAATACCATGGCCGAACATTTCAAAGGACACACAAAAAAAATTTCATATACAATTCTGATCCAATCTATCATTCAGTCTTTCTAGTCTAGCTTTAGTCTTTGTGTTCTTTAGTTTCAAGCATTTTGATTTACAGTTTTGGTTTTGAACATTTCTAAGTTTAATTACAATTTCAGTTTCATTTTTACCTCTTTGTTTTAATTTCAGCCTTTATATTCTTAGCATGATTTATTTTCAGTCTCTTTATATTTCTGCACATTTAAATTTAGCCATGTTTAGCTAGAACCCTCATGGCTTGACCAATTAATGGTCAAGACTGAGTTTAAATGGTGTGAGGACCGCAGTTGAATACAAGAATTTGCAAGGCGACCTATTTACCAATCTTAGCACTTGAAGGGTTTTATGGTAAGAATATCACTTGGTCTCGTTGTTTGGACTAATCACCCATTTGGTAAGTCTTTGTGATTATTGTTAATCTCTATTCTTGCATCCATAATTGTGCCTAAAGAGGGATAAAGAAACAACAGTCTCCACTGAGACTGGAGAAAGGTAATCTTATGCCTGTTGGGAGTGCTTCACTACCCGTCGGTAAGAATTTAGGCTTTTCTTATTTATATTGCTATTCACTTGCAAGCTCTCAACATGAAGTTGAGAACACAGTTAGTAAGAGTGAGGTCATGGCGCAAAGTCTGGTCTCCATACACAGTAAGGAAAAGTTGCTAGTACTGTACTGTGTATGAGTATTAGTATAACTAAATCTAGGTCTCGCTGCAATTAATTTCTTATCCTATGAACACCATGACATTTAGTCTTGTCCTATTTTGGTTGAGTCATTGTTTCCTATTGTTTCATTACTTGCTTTATTTAGTCTTAATCTACAAATTCCCATCGAGAGTACTTCTAGGTCACGCTGTGTGTCGTCTTCTAAGAATAACATTGTTAAATACCATTCCTTACAGATTTGACCCCCGCTCACTGCTGACTACCAGTTTATTTTGCATAGGGATTTATTTTTAGTGGTCTCGACACCCATCAAATTTTGGCGCTGTTGCCGGGGAGTGGTTCCCTTTGACTAGTTGTTCGACGTGGATGACAAGAGCCATAAATCATGGCAGTGAATTCCTCGATGGTCCAGAAATTGAAAGATCCAATAGAGCTTGTGATAAGCAAGCCCAAGAGCGTAGAGACTCAAAACATCAGGCAGAGACTTTAAATAGACCTCGCGACCATCAAATCACTAAAGAAGGACTGTCTGACTTTTTGACTGACTCATAATCAGAGCTTGAAATAGCCATCGTAACCATGGCTAATCAAGAGCAGTCAATCTGAGACCTTACACGGGTCTTGGTGAACCAACAACCTTTCTGCATCACTTATCTAGATGAAATTGAAGATAACAATTTTGAGATAAGATTGGGGTTTGTCCATAGCTTACCCAAATTCACCAGGAGGGCCACTGATTACCCTTACAAACATTTGCAAAAATTCCATTTGACAGTGCGTTCTATGAAGCCACCAAAGGTCGATCTAAACCTTGCGAAATTGAAGTCCTTTGCTTTCTCTCTTGATGACTCAGCCAATGACTGGTTTTGCCATTTGAAACTAGGATCAATCACATCATGGCAATAGATGTTGAGAGTCTTCCTTAACAGATACTTTCCAGAACCAAGAGTTACCACTTTGAAAAGGCAGATCTGTTCAGCTAACATGAAAGATACGGAGAGTCTCCATAAGTATTATGAAAGGTTCTAAGACCTTTTAGCAGCCTGTCCACCTCATGGATTCACTGATCAAGCTTTATTCCAGACCTTCTATGAGGGATTCCCATTCTCTATGTGGTCCATTTTAGATGCCGCTAATGGTGGTGCTCTCATCAACAAGATCCCAACTTAGGCTTCAGAAATCATCAAGACTATGGCAGAAACCGCTCAACAATATGGTGATCGTGAGGGAAAATCTAAATTGAGATCAGTCAATGAGATCAAATCTTACGATCTCAATGACAAAATAGAAAGACTCGCCAAACTTGTGCATAAAATAGCTATCCAGACTGAGGTCTTGAAGGAGTGCAAACTCTGCAAAAAGACTACTCTTGCTATTAATGAATGTCCTCGCATAAGGGACCCTGAGTTTGATCAAGTCCATGCCATGTGGAACTATGGCAATTATAGCAATTATGGTAACTATAGGAACTACAAGCAGCCATACATCCCACCACCACAGAGAAATCAAATAGGATGGCGAGATCGTCCAGCACTAACTTGGCAAAATAACGACCGCCAACAACCACGAGGACCACAGAATTAACTCATGGTGAGAAATCAGCAAAATGCGATCGTACCGAGACCTCCTCAACAAGTGCCGCTCTAGCCCAACCCACCTCAGCAGCGATAATATAATCCTTATGAGCATTTCACTACTCTCGCTGAGAGTTCTAATAAGCAGTTTGAGCTGTAGACAATTGGATACAAGGACTACAAGGTAACTTTTCAAACTTGGAAAAAATAGATGGCCCAGATAGCTAGCACTCTCTCTAAGATCAAGAACATGGGGAGACTTTCATCCCAAATAGATGATAATCCAAGAGAGAATGTCAGTAAAATCTTGCTAAGGGAAAAGAAAGAGACTCAATCGGAACCACCGAGAGCAGAAATAGAGGATGAAGTCATAGTGATTCCCGATGACCCGAAGGAACCAGTTACTTCTACCGAGACCAAACCTTCTTTCCTGGAAAGACTAGCAAAGACTAAGAAGCAGAAGGAAGAGAAAGAAATCTTTGAGACATTAAGGAAAGTCAAGATCAACATCCTGTTGCCCGATGTGATTAGACAGATACCCAAGTATACGAAATTCCTTAAGGAGTTATGCACCAATAGGAAGAAGCAGCATGACCTGGATAAGGTCGTGATTGGGGAAATTGTGTCTGCCGTGATCCAATGCAAATTACCCCCTAAGCTGAAGGACCAGGGAATGTTCTCGATCAATTGCAACATAGGTCAGGTTGGAATTTAGAAAGCTATATGTGATCTCGGTGCATCTATAAATGTCATGCCTTCCTCTATCTACCAGCAGATATCAGCCAACCATAATATGCCTCTCAAGGAGACTAGGACTATCTTACAGCTCGTACATTCCTCTGTCGTCTACCTTGAGGGAATTTTAGAGGACGTATTGGTCAAAGTAAATGATTTTATTTTTCCCGCTAACTTTTATGTTCTTAATATGTGCGATGCAGATAGAAAGAGGAACTCAGATTTGCTGTTAGAGAGACCATTCATAAGTACTACCAAGACCAAAATTGACGTACACAATGGTTCTCTCACTATGGAATTCAATGGGGAAATAGCCACTTTTAATGTTTATGATGCTATGAAGACCCCAGAAGAAGATTTGAGCCTATGCAGTATTGATAGCCTTGACCCCATCGTCCAACAAATTTTTGAGCTCAATCTTTCATACGAGTACTTGGTCACATTGAATGAAGCACTTGACATTGATAGTCTTGATGACACAGATTTGGACAAAAAGGTGGAAGAGGCAATCCATAATCTCAATCCACCTCAATCTACATCGAGACCTGGACAGAATCTCACTCTGCCACCTTTCAAGAAACTCACCCCTTCTATCATCCAACCACCAGAACTTGAACTCAAGAGTCTGCCAAGTCATCTCAAGTATGCCTTCTTGGGGGATAACGACACACTCCCGGTGATCATCTCGAGTAAATTGAGTCCTGATGAAGAGAAACAACAAGTCTCCTTACTCCAGCAACATAAGGAGGAAATTAGGTGGACTATACCTGACATCAAGGGGATCAGCCCTTCCACTTGCATGCATAAAATCAAGTTAGAGGAGAACGCTAGGACCTGTCGCCAACCCTCCTATGACGGAGGTTGTGAAGAAGGAAGTGATCACGCTCATGGAGGCTAACCTTATTTACCCTATCTCTAACAATGAGTGGGTTAGCCTGGTGCAAGTTGTTCCGAAGAAGACAGAGATCACAGTGATAACGAATGAAGCAGGAGAACTAGTCCTGATGAGAATACAAAATGGATGAAGAGTTTGCATTGACTACCCCAAGTTCAATGCCTCGACCAAGAAGGATCATTTCCCACTGCCATTCATTGATTAGATGCTAGAGAGACTGGCAAGAAAGTCTCATTTCTGCTGTCTCGATGGAATGTCGGGTTTCTATCAGATCCCGGTAGCACCAGAAAACCAGGAAAAGATAACATTTACATGTCCCTTTGGCACCTTTGCTTACAGATGGATGCCTTTTGGTCTCTGCAATGCTCCCGCCACATTCTAGAGGTACATGATGAATATCTTTTCTGATTATGTGGAAAACAACTATGAGTGGACGACCTCTTCCCGCCCCAGACCGCGTGAGATGTGTAGCACAGGGGAGGAAAGTAACAAGTGCTGTGAAATGAGCTGGAGGGATTGATCCTCATTTTAGCGTGATAAAAAGATTGATAAAATTGATGTTGATGTTGAGTGTAAGTCTAATTTGCATGTTAAGGGATATGAGACTTGAAATCCGATATTTTAAGATAGAGTCGCCTCCCGGTTTAGCTCCACCGAGAATTTGCATATGATATTCCCATCGGCTGGTTGGATCGTACCTTAAAACAGAGATTCCAAGTTCGGATGACGTTGCTTACATTTCATTTATTAAATCAAAAATATTTACATTTTAATAACCGCGACTTTAGTTCTTATGCGATTTAAATCCGGTTAATTTCTTTTGAGTTTTCAGTTTATATAGTCATACATCACACAAAAGCAGTAAATAAAGCAAGAAAATAAAACTATTACAAGGCTTTACAAATACCTATACACTTTTCAAATACGAAAAAGTAAAGAAAGCGGGTAAATAAAGCGAATAAAGAGAGATCGAAATCGGGCCTCAACCGAACTTACCAACACTGAAATGGCTCGAAATATGATAAATAAATCACAAAAAATGCTCAAACAATAAAAGGCAGGAAATAAAAATTTTTTTTGGGGATTTTTAGAGTTAAAAAGGTATTTTTTTTAGGCACTTAATTGCTATTTAATCAATTTAAATAATAAATAAATAAATTCATATTAAAATTAAATTAAATATATTCCAGAATTTTTTATTATTTTTAGAAAAAATTTTGGGCAAAAGTTGGGGTAAAAAATGCAAGAAAACGGCCAAAAAAGGACTTAAAATCAAATTTTGGCGGTCAAAGCTATGGCGACAGCTTTGACCGCCGTCACCATAGCCTTAACCTTTATAGTGGCAGCGGTGGAGGCTATAGCGGCGGCGGTCAAGGCTGTCGCTATAGCCTTGGCCGTCGGGATTTGTTTTTAAGGGGGGAATCAGTGTTTTTGAACTCGAAATCATTGAAGTTTTAAGTCGTAATCAACTATATTTCAACAGATATGTACTTAAAACAAACAAATAATATTGCTTTTATGGATTTGGGTAAGAAAATACCCAAAAATCGTAAGAAATAAGGAGACCTCTATAGGGGTGGAGTTCACCTCTATAACTGTAGCCTTGACCGCTATAACAGTAGCGGCCAAGGCTATAGGGATAGAGGTGAAGGCTATCCCTATAGAGGTCAGATTATTTTCCAACTGCTTTCGAAAAAACACCGAAGTAAAATAAAGAAACAACACCAAAAACACCAAGAACAGCAACAATATACGATAAAATGAAGTAAAAGGTTAAAGGAACTCCGTTTTGTTACCTCTGGGTCGTGAATCTAACTTTGGAGACTCGAACCGGACGTTTAGCAAGCTTTTGATGATTTTTCGACGAAATAGTGACAGAATCAGTGACGAAAATAGTGACAGATTCAATGACGGAATATTTGGGTAGTATTTGAGAAAAGTCTCTAAAACCCTATTTAATCCGTTTTAACCTGTGATTTCTAGTTGATTTTAGTGTTTAAGCTACGAGATTAAGCCTAAGAATAACTAAGAATCGAGATTAGAATGGATTAAACCCAGATTCTATGCTTATCTTAAGCTTTCTCTCTCTAGTTCCTCACTTTCTCTCACTTGTTCCTCATTTTCTCTTAAAAATGTGATTCTAATTCTAAATTCTAGAAAAAAAAGTCCTCTAATCTCTCTCCTAGATGGGTTTAAATACTCCCTCTCAAAAATACACTGACTTGGATGAATTTTCAGGGAAAATACGTGGCCCAATCACGAGGAGAGAAGGGAACCGAAGTGGCACGGCTAAAAAATGGTCGTACCACAACCGTCATCGCCAGTACCGTGGCGGCTGCTGCCATCACTATGGTGGCCGCTACAGGCTCGGCGGCCACCGCCATGGCCATGGTAGTCACCACTACCATGGTGGCGGTGAAGCCACCATGGTGGCGGTGAAGCCACCATGGTGGCGGGGGTGGCCACAAAGGGGGTGGCCACCCCGGTGGCGTTCACCGCCACAAAGGGTGGCGGGCCGCCGCCGCCGCTAGCAGCAGCAAGGAGTGAGCTAGGGTTTCTAGGGGTTTGACTAGGGGTTCTAGGATTTGACTAGGGGTTCTAGGGTTTGACTAGGGTTTCTAGGGTTTTGGCTAAGGGTTTGAACTTCCGACGCTCATAACTTTCACTATAGTTATCCGATTAAGGCGATTCTTAACATTCTGAAAAGCTCGGAGAGTCTAAAATCCAATGATATAAACAAGACTTGCTAAAAAAATTTAGATCTTATAGAAAATTGCAAAACATATCACTGCATGTGAGTGAAAGAATAACAGTTAATTCTATGTGCATATGACTGATATTTAAGCGCGGTCAAAGGTATAAAATCATCCCAAAGGTAATTTCCAAACATGATCAACCCTTAAAGAATAGAACAACTAGTCTATAAGAGGTTAGAGCAAAATGTCATCATCGTTCCAAGGGTCACCGAAAAGCCCATGCTCACAGGCTGCCCCTCGAGAGATTATCGCTTGGCGAACTAAGTGTGATCTCACAAAAAAGTGAGGGATAGAAGGTTATACCTAAGGTGAAGGAACCTCGAGTCAGTTGTCTATGGATGGTCGTAGGATGCATCATCAACGTACCTATCGGAGGTAGAGAAAGATGAATCGGTTGTCTACTGGTGGTCTAGGAATGCACCATCAACAGACCTATCGAGAAAGCAAGTCTGAATTGGTTTTCTACTTGTGGTTTGGGAATGCACCATCAACAGACCTATTAAGAAGGCAAGTCTGAATTGATTGTCTACTGGTAGTTTGAGGATGCACTATAAATGGACCTAAGATAATGGAACTTCGAGTCGGTTGTCTACGGACGGTCATGGGATGCATCATCAACTGACCTATCGGAGGTAGAAGCCAAATCGGTTATCTACTGGTGGTTTGAGGATGCACCATCAACGGACCTATCGGAGGTATAAGCTGAATCGGTTGTCTACTGGTGGTTTGAGGACACACCATCAACGGACCTATCGAGAATTGAAACTTGAGAAGTTAGTAGCTATTGTAAATTGCATTTTTAATTGCTTAATTGATTTTGTCAAGACAAAAAAATTTTCCCCTTCAATTAAGCAATAAAAATGGAATATTGAGAAAAAAGAGGTTTGGAAATATCCGGGAAGTCCGGGAAAGCCATCGTTAGGTTGATTTTGCGATAGTTGTATCGGGAAGCCCCTAGAGGACTGAAAGCCACATCACGATGTCCCTGGAGGGTCAAAAAATGTGTAGAGGTGCCCTGAAAGGATTTTCTAAACTCTGGATTCTAGATCTTCGGATTGATCATCCAACGGAATTATCGTACGGTGTTCCTATCAAGGAAGTTTTGAGATATTAATAATTGACATGAGCTGCGTTCTAATTGCTTAACTGACTTTGTGGAACAAAAATATTTTTGCCCCTTCGATTAAGCAATTGAAGCGGAAGAATAAAAGTTGAGTTAGGATTTCTAGGAGTTCGGAGAAACTACCGAGGTGTCCATCGGGTCTAACTAGTATGCCCCTTAGAGTCTCTATCTTTGACAGCAATTTAGGAAAGGTATTGAGATGCCCTTGATGATTATGTCCATGTGCTTTTGGGGAATTGCATCAAGGTGCCCCTAGAAGAAAATCTGAGTTCTAATTTTAGGGTCCATTGGGTTGGTTGTCCATCTGGATTGTGACATGGTTACCTGTCAAGGAAATTTTGAAGCATCAGTAAATGATAAGTTGCATTTTTATTACTTAATTGATTTTTTGGAATAAAAAAATTTTTGCCCCTTCAATTAAGCAATAAAAATGGAAGAATGAAATATAAATTGAGATTTCTGGGAGTCCAAAAAAACTATCGAGGTTGAGCACTGAGACTAGCTAACGTGCCCCTGGGAGAAACTATGCCTTTGAATGTAGGATAGAAAACAATTTTGAGATGCCCCGTGATATAGGTGCTTGCTTAGAGGTCGACCATATAGCTCGAGGATACTTTTTTGTGCTTTTGTTCCTATAGAATTTAGCATAGAATAATAGACATGACATTTATGAACATTATGCATGAACGTATGAATGCATGAGATGCTCAAGCTGATCATCTTCAAGATGACTGATTAACTTGCTTTATCAATTTTACTCGGAGATAGATTGACTTATTTAAAAAGAGAACATTCACAATTGCATTGCTGTACAGTTCAGATTCCGATGTCCTTAATGGGGAATCAGGGACATCGCACAGGTTAGGTGAGAATCCCCATAGTGGAGAATCAGGGAAGTTGCGGCGTTCATATGAGGCTTGTGTGGTAGGATATTGAGGTTGAGGATTTACCTGCAAATTCTGTTTTGCCAGCATGACAAGAAATAAAGGGCTCCTCACAAACTATTCAAAGTGGTAACCTGACTGCAAATTGATTGCTGGATTGAGCATGTCAAAGATAAGGGGGTGAATGAAGCAAAGTTCAAGATTCTGGATAACGAACGACTGGACGCTTTCACTACCAATGAATTCTACCAAGGATGGTTTCAGGATATTGTAGACTCAAGATGCTTGGTCGCAGTCGAGATTGGAGTGGACACGCGTAGAGGACGGATCCGAGCCCTTCGAGTCCATCAAATTGTAGAAGATATTCAAGCACTATGACGATGTGGGTATTTCAATGTAATCGATGGCAGAAATTTATCTTCATTTCTATTTGTCTTAATTGTTGTATAGACCCGAATATTGTGAAGGGCCTATAAACCTTTGTCATATTTACTTTGATGTCCTAAATTTTGCCTGGACCGCCCTTTTCGGGTTTTCAATCCAGCGGACTTTTACTGGCTTTTGCATAGACCTCATTGTTTTCAGTCTATCAAGATTTTTGCCTTTTATCATTGTTTTCATTTCTTTTGAGGAATCAGGCTAACTGCACGGAACCCTACATTCGACTTATTTGCAACATTTTGCCTTTCAATATATTCATTCAAGCACAAACATAAAGGATTCAGTAAAATGACATTTCCATTAAATGAATTAAGTTTGAGTACATGATGATGATAACCATTTCAATGGACCCAAACTCTGGAGATAGCTAGCCTAAAAAGGTTTTCTAGCCAACACGCTCTCTTAGCTCACTTTACCCTAACTTTTGCCTAGACCGCCCTTTTCAGATTTTCAGTCTAGCAGGCTATTTTACACCCTAACATTTTCCTGGCCGATTTGTAGGGTACCGATCAGCGGGATACACCCTCATTTTTGCCTAATCAATAGAAGACCACGCGTCGGGTGACTAATTTTATTTATTTTTTATGTGCCACTTTTCTGGATTTGATTCTTTTTTGTTAGATATGATAACGCTTCAACCTACTTTGTTTGATAGGGTTTACAAACTCATTAATGTCAATATTTATGCCCCTTGTGCTGAGTACCTCTTTGGTTACGTAAGGTCTTTCCCAATTCAGTTGGAACTTCCCCCTTAGATCGGTGTTAGAAGGCTCTACTTGCTTCAGAACCAGATTGTCAGCTTTTGACAGATACTCCTGATGCTTGGACATAGTTATAGTTCAGCCTCGCTATGTTCTTTTGATACATCTGAAGATTGTTTAAGCTATTCAAATAGCGCTTTAGTCCATGGGTGCTCCTTAGATTGCGACTCTTAAGGACTTCATCTCGGTTTTGGTTGGTAGCACGATTTCCATTTCATAGGCAACAGAAAAAAGTGTTCAATTAGGGAGAATTCTGACATTTTCTTAACATCTTCGGAGGGATAACGGCGGCTCATCGGCTTAACCTTTGATCTTTGCGATGGTCTTGGAAATGAACTTCTTGATAAGCTGGCTTGTGGCTTCGGTTGCCCCATTACCTCATGGTCAATGAGGCAAAGCCTTGCGGTATTCAGTTCTACATTTCTCTATCAAATTAGCGGTTGCTCCTTGGGACCGAGCCTCATTTTTTGAGACTAAGTGGTGAAGTAGGTTGTACGGAGCAAAGACATTTTTTTATGAACTTGGCCACCTTCTCGACCGCAATGTTGGTGAAAGACCCGGCTTCCCCCTATATTTAGAAGTAACCTACCCCTATGATGATGAAGAAGTGTTCATTTGTTGATGAGGGTTGAATCTTGTCAATCATATGTGTCCAGCTCACTGAGAATGGCCAATGAGGAGAGAAATAGTGAAGGTTTGTGGTTGGGAGGTATACGATATGAGTAAGAATCAATGGAGTATTAGGGGTGGGAAATTTGAGAATGGGTGGGGAAAGAAAAGGTAAGCCTTGATTTTGTCGGAGGTAGTCTGGCGATGCTCCTTTTCCATAATCGGCTGACGCTTCTTCGGTAGTTTGAAAATAGGTTTCCGCATAGTGGTATGTGATGAACCGATGAACCAATTGACTTTTTGGACCTATCCAAGGAAGAACTGAGCTTCTTTTTTTGTGTTAAGCATGAAGATACGATGCCCGGCATTCAGACAATAAACCCTAGGCGTGTCTACGTATGATCAGGCAAAAGTGTTATCATGATCTTTAAGCACTTGTTATCTCTCATTTTCTTTCAGAGGTTAGATCATTAGAAAATGGTTACCATTTCAGGTTATCATCTGTACTCAAACTTATTTCAGTTAAGGAAATGTCATGAATAGTGAACACCTTATGCTTATGATAAAATGAATGCATGTATCCATCGGGCAAAATATCAAATAGATAAGCAAAAAGAGTCTTTGATTGCATAAAAAATACCGTAAAGGCAGAGTTGTTCACATCCAAATACTAGAAAAAGAAAAGAAAATTATATAAATAGAAAGATGATGTTTTACTCTAACCTCTTATGGACTAGTTGTTCTATTCTTTGAGGGTCAAATTGCGTTTGGCAAGTAACTTTTTGGTGATTTTAGACCTTTGACCGCACTTAAATATCATTCATATGCACTTAGAATTTACTGTTATTCTTTCACTTGCTTGCAGTAATTTTTTTCACAATTTTCTATAAGATTCGAACATTTTCAGTGAGTCTCATTAACATGTTGGATTCTAGACTCTCCAAGCTTTTCTTAATGTCAAGAATCGCCTTAATCAGATAACCGTAGTGAAAGTTATGAGGGTTGAAAGTTCAAACCCTTAGCCGAAACCCTAGTCAAACCCTAGAACCCCTAGTCAAACCCCTAGAAACCCTAGCCCCCTCTTGACTATTGCCGTCGGCGGCGGCGGCGGCGTGCCCTCTAGCGGTGGTGACCGCCACTAGAGTGGCAGCCACTGCTGCTGTGGTGGCGGTATGGTAGTGAACGCCACAAGGGTGGCCACCCCCGTTTGGCCACCCCCCGCCACCATGGTAGCGGTGACTGCCATGGCCATGGCGGTGGCCGCCATGGCTGTAGCGGCCACTGCAGTGGCGGTGGCGATTGTGGCACGGCTATTTTTTTATCGTACCACTTCATTTCCCCTCTCTCCTCGTGATTGGGCCACGTATTTTCCCCAAAAATTCATCCAAGTCAGTATATTTTTGAGAGTGGGAGTATTTAAACCCATCTAGGAGAGAGATTATAGGAATTTTTTCCAGTATTTAGAATTAGAATCACATTTTTGAGAGAAAATGAGGAACAAGTGAGAGAAAAAGAGGAACTAGAGTGAGAAAGCTTAAGAAAAGCATAGAATCCGGGTATAATCCATTCTAATCTCGATTCTTAGTTGTTCTTAGGCTTAATCTCGTAGCTTAAATGCTAAAATCAATTAAAAATTATAGGTTAAAACGGATTAAATAGGGTTTTAGAGACTTTTCTCAAATACTACCCAAATATTCCGTCATTGAATCTGTCACTATTTTCGTCACTGATTCCATCACCATTTCATCTGAAAATCATCTAAAGCTTGCCAAACGTCCGGTTCGAGTCTCCAAAGTTAGATTCACGGCCCAGAGGTAACAAAACGGAGTTCCTTTAACCTTTTACTTCATTTTATCGTATATTGTTGTTGTTCTTGGTGTTTTTGGTGTTGTTTCTTTATTTTTATTCGGTGTTTTTTGGAAAGTAGTTACAAAATAATCTGACCTCTATAGGGATAGCCTTCACCTCTATCCCTATAGCCTTGGCCGCTACTATTATAGAGGTCAGGGCTATAGTTATAGAGGTGAACTCCACCCCTAAAGAGGACTCCTTATTTCTTGTAATTTTTGGGTATTTTCTTACCCAAATCAATAAAATCAACATTATTTGTGTGTTTTAAGTCTAGATCTGTTGAATATAGTTGATTATGACTTAAAATTTCAGTGATTTCGAGTTTATGAATACAAAAACACCGATCCCCTCCCTTAAAAACAAATCTCAACAGCCAAGGCTATAGCGGCAGCCTTGACCGCCGCTGCTATAGCCTCCACCGCTGCCACTATAGCGGTCAAGGCTATAGTGACGGCGGTCAAAGCTGTCGTCATAGCTTTGACCGCCGAAATTTGATTTTAAGTCCTTTTTTGGCCGTTTTCTTGCGTTTTTTACCCCAATTTTCACCAAAAAAAATTTAAAGATCATAAAAATTCTGAAATATATTTAATTTAATTTTAATCTAAATTTATTTATTTATTCATAATATTAATTGATTAAATAGCCATTAAATGCCTAAAAATGCCTTTTTAACTCTAAAAATCCCCAAAAAATGTTTTTCTCCACAATAAAATTTTATTTTCTGCCTTTTATTGTTTGTGCATTTTTTGTGATTATTTGTGATTGATTTATCATATTTCAAGCCATTTCGGTGTTGGTAAGTTCAGTTGAGGCCCCGATTTTGGTCTCTCTTTATTCGCTTTGTTTACCCGCTTTCTTTACTTTTCCGCATTAGAAAAATGTATAGTTATTTGTAAAGCCTTGTAATAATTTTATTTTCTTCCTTTATTTACTGCTTTTGTGTGATGTATGGCTATATAAACTGAAAACTCAAAAAAATAGCCGGATTTAAATCGCATAAGAACTAAAGTCGCGCTTATTAAAATGTAAACGTTTTTTTATTTAATAAATTAAATTAAGCAACATCATCCAAACTTGGAATCTCTGTTTTAAGGTACGGTCCAACCACCCGATGGGAATATCGTACCCAAATTCCCGGTGGAGCTAAACCGGGTGGCGTGTCTTAAAATATGGGATTTCAAGTCTCGTATCCCTTAACATGCAAATTAGACTTAAACTCAACATCAACATCAATTTTATCAATCTTTTTATCACGCTAAAATGAGGATCAATCCCTCCAGCTCGCTTCACAGAGCTCATTACTTTCCTCCCCTGTGCTACGCATCTCACACGGTCCGGCGGTGGCAGTAGCAAGGAGGGAGCTAGGGTTTCTAGGGGTTTGATTAGGGGTTATAGGGTTTCTAGGGTTTCAGCTAAGGGTTTGAACTTCTGACGCTCATAACTTTCACTACAGTTATTCGATTAAGGCAATTCTTGACATTCCGAAAAGCTTAGAGAGTCTAGAATCCAACGATATAAATGAGACTCACTGAAAATGTTTGAATCTTATAGAAAATTGTGAAAAAAATTAATGCGCGTGAGTGAAAGAATAACAGTTAATTCTAAGCGCATATGAATGATATTTAAGCGCGGTCAAAGGTCTAAAATCATCAAAAAGGTACTTGCCAAACGTGATTCGACCGTCAATGAATAGAACGACTAGTCCATAAGGGGTCAGAGCAAAACGTCATCATCATTCCAAGGGTCACCGAAAAGCCCGTGCTCACAACATCATTGAGGTATTTATGGGTGAATTTACCGTGTATGGTGATCCCTTTGATGCATGTCTCGATAACCTTGGTGAGATTATTAAACGTGCATTGAGTCTGATTTAGTGCTTAGCTATGAAAAATGCCACTTCATGGTAGACCAAGGTATGATATTAGCTCATGTTGTAACCACTTCATGGTAGACCAAGGTATGATATTAGCTCATGTTGTAACTAAGAAGGGTATTGAGGTAGATAAAGCTAAAATTGATGTTATTCAATCCTTACCTTACCCTACTTCTGTAAAAGAAGTTATGTCTTTTCTTAGGTATGCGGGTTTTTATCGCAGGTTCATCAAGAACTTTTCAAAGATCACCGAGCCCCTATGTAGATTACTTTAGAAAGACACTAACTTCAAGTTTGGAGATCCTAGCAAAGAAGCCTTTGACACTATCAAGAAGAGGTTGGTGTCTACGCCCATTAGCCAAGCACCCAATTGGGACCAGCCCTTCAAGATCATGTGCGATGCAACTGATAGGGTAGTAGGAGCAGTATTGGGACAATGAGTTGACCGAGAACCTCACGTCATTTATTATGCCTCTCGGAATCTCGATATAGCTCAGCAGAACTATACCACGACTGAGAAAGAGCTCCTTGCTATCATTTTTGCATTGGAGACGTTTTGTTCTTACCTTTTCTATTCTAAGGCCATTGTATACTCAGATTATGCTACTTTGAGATACCTTATGACCAAGAAAGACGCCAAGCCAAGACTAATTCGGTGGATCCTTTTGCTTCAAGAATTTGACATCGAGATTAGAGATAAAAAGGGGACAGAGTACTTGGTGGCTGATCATCTCAACAGGCTGACCAATTCAGAAGAATCAAGGGAAGTTCAGGATGAATACCCAGGGGAAAGTCTCTTTGCTATCACCGACACTCCATGGTATGCAGACCTTGTCAATTTTCTTACCACCAGAAGGTTCCCGGAGGATTTCACACGTAATGACAAGGAGAAGATAATGAGGGAAGCTAGCAGGTACTTTTGGGATAATCCTTATCTATAGAGACAAGGAAATGAGACTTTTGCAAGCATGTCACTCTGAAGTCTGTGGAGGTCGCGGTGGGCCAAGGAGAACAGCACAATGCATTCTTGAGTGCAAATTTTATTGGCCCTACATCTTTTGTGATTCCTTTATATTTTGCAAGGCATGCGACAACTGTCAATGGATTGGTAATCTTGGACGTCGAGATTAACTCCCGATGACTCCTATTTTGGTCGTCGAGATCTTTGATGTCTGGGGTATTGATTTCATGGGCCCTTTTCCTTCTTCTTATAGGTTCAAGTGTATCCTCCTAGCAATTGATTATGTCTTCAAGTGGATAGAAGCTAAGGCGACCAGGAATGATGACGGAAAGACCATAGCAGACTTCATTAAGGATAATATCATCTGTAGATATGGGACACTAAGAGCACTCATCAGTGATCGCGATACACATTTTCACATTAAGACGATCTCGTTGTTACTAGCTAAATGGGGAGTCAAGCACATGACTTCCATGGCATACCATCCATGGACAAATGGACAAGCTAAGCTGAGCAACAGGGAGGTCAAGCTTATCTTAGAGAAAATAGTCAATCCCAACAGGAAAGACTGGAGTCTCTGTCTCTTTGAAGCTCTCTGAGTAGTCCACGCAGCATGGAAACCCCCCACCGGGATGTCACCCTACAGAGTTGTCTATGGAAAAGCATGCCATATACCTATCGAGATTGAGCATAAGGCGTATTGGTCCATCAAGGAGACTAATTTCAGGCTTGATAATGGCCAAAGAACATAAGAAGTTGCAACTACATGAACTCGAAGAGATTCGCCAGGATGTTTATGAACAGAACAGGTCCTACAAAGAGACCACTAAGCATCACCATGATTTTTTGCTTTTAGGAAAGTCTTTAACGTGGGATAGAGAGTGCTTCTATTCCAATCTCGTCTCAAGTTATTACCTAGAAAGTTCAGGTCTTGGTGGGCCGGACCTTACGTTGTGACCAAAGTATTTCCACATGGAGTAGTCGTTATATAGAGCATCAAGACTGGAAAGATTCTGAAAGTCAATGGGAATCATCTCAAGCCCTACTATAAAGGATTCCACGCTCACTCTGAGGAAACAACTCTCACAGAGACCGCTGATACCACTCCATGATCTCGGTGTGGTACGTCAAGCATACTGACGTTAAACAAAGCACTCTTGGGAGGCAGCCCAAGCATTTCTGACTCTTCATCTCTCTCTTAGTTAGCTTCTATTAGTTGTATCTAGACTAGGACTGATTTCTATCTCTGTTTTTGTTACAGGATTAGGTCTCCATGCACTCTCTATGGAAGTTGAAACATCACATGCCAAGAGACGTGACTGAGAAGACAAGGATGTGAAGGGACTCACGCGGACTGATGCATGCACAGTGGGTGATGTGACAGTCATGCAAAAACCATGGAGATTTTTTACGGTTCGGCACCCAAACAGACCATGATTACTACTACTCCCATTAATGCCCCTAGAGCCACCTTTGCATGCCTAAAATACCTACTTAAACCCCTCTCCTCACTCTCAACAGTCACGCTCTCCTTCAAACTCTCAAAGCAAATACTTCTCTTCTCCAGCAAACTTTCCTTTTTCAACCCACCGCAATGGCCTCAAATCAAGAAACATCCACCACCAACCCCACAACCAGTGAGGTCATGATTAGCAGCATCGCCTGCGACACCACACCTTTCACCACCACCACTACTAATGTTTTTGCTATTCCGACAATAGAAACCTTCTCCACCGTCACTGCTACAGTCGCCACCCCCAGTGGACCATAGTCTCGCCGCACTCACCGCTGCTGCCACTACCATCTCCACCATACCTACTACTGCTATTCTCCTCCTACCACCGTGGTCGGCCTGTAAAAGACCGCGGCGATGCCAAGCCACGGCTTCCCTACTCCCGCCACCTCTATTAGCACCACCACTACCCCCAATGAGACTCCTCTCATCATTGATCCTATCTCCACCATCTTTCTTGCCGCCACTGAATAGGAGGATTTCGGCAAGACTCCACTGAAAAAGGAAAAGAAAACTAAGGGAGGGACCAAGATCCAAGATGTCCCCATCAAAATTGATTCTAACGGGGAGAGCGACTATATGCCTGCTCCTCCTCCTGCCCAAAGGAGGATGCTCACCAGAAGTGCCGCCAAAGGCTAGAGTTCTAAAAAGGCCAAAAGAATCAGGGAAGAGAAGACCCATGCTCCCGTTGTAAAGGGCAACATCCACAGCTCTTTCGACCACTCTGTTCCATGCACTACTTATGCTTGATTCAAAGGCCAGTCATCAAAGCCCTGTAAGTCTGCCTGCAAAGACACCATGACCACTCTTGGCATCAACCAAGCCATCATTCATGCCTTTACCACGATCTTGTGGCTTCCTCTGCTCTTCATTTGCTTCCCCTCCTACTAGGAGCTTATCTGGGAATTTTATGCTACTTTCAGTTCAAGCAAAACTATACAAGCCATCAAGAGGAAGATGCGATCAAATTCTGTCTCTCTGGGAAGAATGTGATTTGGAGTCTCGACGACTTCAACAAGGCTTTAGGGGTGACTGACCCCTTTGATGACATGTGCAATGCTCTTCCTTCCGACTTCAACGCCGTCGAGACCTACTTCTCACTCTGCAATAATGATCCCCAAGTCACCACTTGGAAGTCCGTTGACTCCCTAGACTTCTACATTCACAAGCCTCACCTAAGGTATGCCCACAGAATTCTTGCATTTGACTTTTCTGGTCGACATAGAAGCTCCTAGACCCTAAACGAGGAAGAAGTGCACATTCTGTGGTGCATGAAGAACAAGAAGCTCCACCTAGGAGCCTGGCTGGCCAAATAATTTCAGTATCTCCTTACCCACCCTAAGAGCCCCCTAATTCTAGGTTTTATAATCTCGATCGTTGCGCACGGCATGGAGCATTTCAAGCATGTCCACTACACCAGGACCCCTGAAACTCTACTCCTAGACTTAGAGACTCTTGGGATAATGCTGCTCACTGAAATAATCAACGAGACTGTAGTTATATGTCCTTCTAAAGAAAAGCCTGCTCCACCTGCTCCCGAGGACCCCCAGCCAGACCAGCCTGCTCGTGATGACTTTCTTCCTCCCGCCGCCTACACTTAGCTCCTCTAGAGTCACAAGTTTGGAGAACCAGTACAAAGACCTCTTCAAAAGCCTCATTGAGCTCGGGGCTGAGAACTATGATCTCTAGACCCATTATGACTCCCTGGAACTGAATGTGAACCTAATCATCGAGCAGTTCGGGATCCGACGGATATAGCGAGACTAGCCAAGTCTCTTTTGCCTCCTTCCTCCTCCACCAGGAAAGTAATGTTTTAATTTTCCTTCTCTCTCTTTCTTTTTCTTTTTTCTTTTTCTTTTTTTTCTTCTTTTTGTTTTTCTTGTTTTGCATTTAGGGCAATGCTTAGTTTAGGTGTGGGGAGGGGATTTATATGTTTTTGCTTCGTTTATTGAAATCTTTTTTTTTCAATATATCGTTTGCTCAAAGAGACTTCACAAGGACTCATGCTTCATATTTTTGTTGCCCCTGCAATGACCTTATTTGCTCTCTAACCTGTCATTGAGACGTGATGATAACCAAGATAAAGAATGTTGTGTAAATAACTAACTAATAACTAATAGGACTATCCCGATTAACTGAGACTTATACCGAGACCTGAGTTGAACTTTGATATTCCAATCTAAGATTTCTGATTAATCACCTTGTAAATTCCTTAATCCCGGTGAGTTCAGAAAAGTGTAACATCATTTTATTGTTTAAAGTGCTTTAATCTGACCTTAATTTGATTTAAGTTAGTCCCTGTGTATTATAAGATCCTCCTTCGAGACCTTGCAAAACCAGTATCAAATCTTGGTGGTTATTTTCTGCTTCCGTAATTAGTCGAAATGAGGCTTACTTGGCTCGCAACCTTGTTTGTCTCTTTCATAGGGTCGATAGAAGAAAGAGCTATCCACAGCTAAAAATCGGGTGAAGGCTCTTTCATAGGACCGATAGAAGAAAGAGCTATCCACTACTAAAAACCGAACGAAGACTCTTTCATAGGGAATAATTGATGGAAAATGCAATGGAACCTAAGAAAAAATGGCAAAGCGCCTAATGAAGTAAATTGGGTTGAAAAATCTAAAAAGAGCTAGCAAAGTTATAAAAAATCGCAGAACTCAAACTTTGGCTAGATGTATCTTAGGGACCCCACCAAGTAAAAATGTGCTTCAATTAAATAAAAGGTATAGAAGGAGTCGTCTTATGATCGTCGGGACGCACTTGAATATAAATCTAGGTATTTATGAACAATAATAACATTTTTACGTACTCGTGCTTTAATTTGGTAAATGCTCTCGGGTAAAGTTATGAACAAGGTCTTCTTGATGATAATCTTACATTGGAATGCTCGATGGTCAACGAAGGACCTCGATATAAGTCTCGGTGAAAGAATTTGGTCTCTGTTTAGTTATTCAAAGGTTGTTTGCGCAGTTTCCCTTCTTCTTGATCTTTAATGCATACTTGAGGGCAAGTATGGAATAAGTGTGGGGAGATTTGATGGTTTGTATTTTCAGTATGTATTTGTGTCTATTTCCATATCACCAAAACCATATTTTTAGTCTTTATGGCCATTATAACTTCATTTTCTGTCTTTTTCAAGTCTTGAAGGCAATTCGAAGAAAACATGCGATATTTGGAGAAAAAGAGCCTCTCATCGATACCTGAAGAAGGCAGCAGGAGCGATAGCTGGTCCTGGTGACTCCAGAACACTTCAAAACGACCAAGATGACATTAATACGGGAGCACGCCATATCCAGATCTGGAAGTTACCCAATTCGGGCAAATCTTATTCAGAAAGAGCCATCTCAAAAGGAAGTTCGATCTCTTTTCTAATTTCATAAAAGGAAGGATTTTACTACCATTTGAAGACCAAGACTAAAAGGAAATAAATCCATCAAAATAAATATAAAGAGTCCTATTTTGTCACTAAAGAGGAAGCATAAGGAGGAGCACTCAGCTATAAATACCAAGGCCGGCCATTTCAAAGGACACAAAAAAAAATTCATGTACAATTCCGATCCAATCTATCATTCAGTCTCTCTAGTCTAGCTTTAGTCTTTGTGTTCTTTAGTTTCAAGTATTTTGATTTACAGTTTTGGTTTTGAACATTTCTAAGTTTAATTACAATTTCAATTTCAGTTTTACTTCTTTGTTTTAATTTCAGCTTTTATATTCTCAGCATGATTTATTTTCAGTCTCTTTTATATTTCTACACATTTAAATTCAGCCACGTTTAGCTAGAATTCTTATGGCTTGACCAATGAATAGTCAAGACTGAGTTTAAATGGTGTGAGGACCACAATTGAATATAGGAATTCGCAAGGTGGCCTATTTACCAATCTCGACACTTGAAGGGTTTTATGGTAAGAATATCACTTGGTCTCGTAGTTTGGACTGATCACCCATTTGGTAAGTCTTTATGATTATTGTTAATATCTATTCTTGCATCCGTAATTGTGCCTGAAGAGGGATGAAGTAACAACAGTCTCCACCGAGACTGAAGAAATGTAATCTTATGCCTGTTGGGAGTATTTCACTACTTGTCGGTAAGGATTTAGGTTTTTCTTATTTATATTGCTATTCACTGACAAGCTCTCGGCGCGAAGTTGAGAGACACGGTGAGTAAGAGTGAGGTCGTGGCGCGAAGTTTGGTCTCCATACACAGTAAGAAAAAGTTGCTAGTACTGTACGGTGCATGAGTATTAATATAACTAAATCTATGTCTCGTTACAATTAATTTCTTATCCTATGATCATCATGACATTCGGTCTTGTCCTATTTTGGTTGAGTCATTGTTTCTTATTGTTTTATTACTTGCTTTATTTAGTCTTAATCTACAAATTCCCATCGAGAGTACTTCTAGGTCACGCTGTGTGTCGTCTTCTAAGAATAACATTGTCAAATACCGTTCCTTGTGGATTCGACCCCAGCTCACTGCTGACTACCAGTTTGTTTTGCGCATGAATTTATTTTTTGTGGTCTCGACACCCATCAATAACTAGTGATTCATACTAGTAAAAGAAAAGAAATATCGAAATATATGAAAATAAGAGCACCAACAGAATGAAAAGAATGGGAGAAAAAGTTATAACATTTTCAAAGTTTTACATCAGAAAAAACAACATTGTTCCAATCTAACACTAAATCCTTTTCTCCCATTTCATTATCTAACATTACTGTCCAGTTTCAGACAAAAGACCAGTTGATGAACATAAAGCAAATGCAATGAGCAGTCTCCTCTTCATTTAACACCTTCCACGCCACTGCTCTTTCATACGATATCGGCCTTCCCATACTCGACATGCATATTCCTCCTTGAAGGCACATAAATCCCTGCCATTTTAACACTTCCTATATTATCCAATCTTCCCCCAAAAAAACAGTTTCGTTATTCTCAATAATAGTTAGTTTGTATTATAGTTACCTGTTGCATTATTTGAGGGAACTCCGAGCACAAAATTTTCCTACCATTCTCATCAAATATCTTTTCCAAAGTAATGTCTTGAAGTGCAACCAATGTTGTCTCCAGCATATCCAGTCCTGCCTGATTTGCAAATGTAAAAACCGGCATAGCCTGCAGCACAAATATTTCCATAATTTACAATTATAAATATACGTTCAAAGTTACCCAAAAAAAAATATACGGTCTACAAATTAATGGCCTAATGCATCTGAACTTGTACCAAAAAACCCTCCTAAACTTTCAAAGTGATCCGTACCTACCTCGACTTTCAAAAAGTGCATCACTTTGCTCAATGAACGCAACGTGTTAGCTTCTGATTGGAGAGAGAGAAAATCAGAAAAATAACATCTTTGAAACGTCAAACCAATTAGAAGCTGACACGTGACGTTCAGGGAGCAAAGTAGTGTACTTTTTGAAAGTTGAGGGAGCTACGGGTTACTATGACAGTTCAATGGAGTAGTAGGTTTTTTTTGGACAAGTTCAGGTGTCTGGAGATACATTAAGCCAAAATTAAATAATAATGGCGCATTGGTCAGCGGACTTAAAATTACCTTCAAAGAGCAACACATTACTGCATCTGAATGATGCCATAGTGATTTCAGGACAGGTTCAGTACCTTCATCTTTGAGTAGTTCCACGCCTAAATAGCACCTGAACAAAACAAGACCGGTTAGTTCAAATGAAAAGGTGATTTCGGTTTACTTTATTTTATTTCATATTCAAGCGATAAACCTGTAGCTTTGACCTATCCAACATGCAAGAGTGTGGGCTTCAGGAGTTCCAGGAAGTGGCCTAAAGCCAGGATTTGAGCCAAAACCAGAAGGAGAGAGAGCCAAAGCCACTCTTTGAACAAAGGCTATAATGCTACGAACATATTGGCGAGCCATGGAAGCTACATTGTCTTGAAGGTGCATTTCAAATGCAAATTGGAACGCTATTGTCATTACTGATTTTGTGGTCCCACATTGGGCTGCAACATCGGAAGAGAGTTTGTTCCCTGCAGCCCCAACTTCGAGAGTAGAGGCAAGGTCAAGTGTACGATTCGGGCTACTTGCATCCTATATAGAAGTAAACAGACGAAATTCAGTAACCAAACAAAATGAATAATCATAGTTGTTACGGCGCAAGGCGCACTGAGGCGCAGAGGGGTCAGGCGCGCCAAGGCACGAGGCGAGGCGCGCGTCCGAGGAACTCGAGGCGCATACTGAAAAAAAGGGGCAATAAAGTATTAATTACTAGCCATAACAAACATAAAATGCAATAAATAGTGAAAAAAACCATATTAAATCACATTCAATACGACTAACCATAATCACTCTCAATCTAACTACCCATAATCAAACCCTTATTAATGCAAAATCTAAATAAAAAGTTCTATCAAACTTTTTAGATCGTAGACTCCATAGATAAACTAAAACATAGAGTTGAACTCTATTCTAATTGCTAATCTCATATCCAACATTTCATTCTCATCATCTTCAAACTCATCTACCTCAAAGCTATCGTTTTCTTCATCATCATTTAGAGAGAATGAAGCAACATTTTCAACTCTAGATTGTTTTATCATTTCCCCTTACTCCTTTACCACTATAAGAAATGATGAAATTTGATTTGAATGAGTTGATTTCTTTCCTTTTCGTGAAGAGAAGTCCGATAGATGATATCGTATCTAATGAAATAGATATCGCTTCTTCAGTCTTATTTTTCTTTCTTAACTAATATAGTATTCTATTATAATGGTCAATATCATATATATGACACAATGCTATAAAAATAGTAAAAACCTTCTTTATGCACTGAGGCATGCCCGAGGCGCAAAAGGCACGAGGCGAGAGGCGCGCCTAGGCGCAAAAGGCGCCCGCCTCATGTACCTCGCCCTGCCTGACCCTCTGTGAGGCGCTGGCCATTGAGCCTCGAGCGCCTGGAGCCCAAGGCGCGCCCGTAACAACTGTGAATAGTAGTTAAAATCATAGTAGATAAAGCGTGTGCCTTTATCAAGGCGCAAGGCGCAAGGCGCAAGGCGCAAGGCGCAAGGCGCAAGGCGCAAGGCGCACAAGCATTAGTAAAATCATAGTAGTCAAAGTCGTGCCGGGCGCGCGCCTAGGCGCAGCTGTGCGCCTCATTGGGACGTAAGGCGTAGGTTCCTGAAAAGGCACGCGCCTAGATACGCCTTTGTCTAGGCGCAAAGGCGCAAAGGCGCAAAGGCACAAAGGCGCAGAGCTTTTTTAAGTTAGGCGCAAGGGGAGAAAAAAATTGAAAAAACAGTACTTGAAACCAGTTTTTGTTAATTAAAAAATAAAAATAAAATAAAAAGAGGGCCCATATAAATAGCAAAAGGAACTAAACCCTAAATCAGGTTTAAGCTAAAAAAACACACGTTGTCTTCATCTGTATTCTCTCCTTGGCGAATCGACTTCCAACTCCCTTTTCCGGCGCCGACCTTCAGTTTTTCGGTAAGTTTTCTTATCTTCTAGTCGCTTTCTCTTCCTCTCTTTCCATGCTTGTCGTTTTCTGTTTCTCCTCATCCCCTGTTCATTGTTTTCTCTCTTTTGTTTACACTTACAAATTATTAAATCCGTCGCTTTTAAAGCCTGATTCTGACACCGTTGAAGCCTGATTCCGTCGCCGTCGCATTTGGCGAGTACGCTGTCTTCAGAAATTGAAATTTCATAAAATCTCAATGCTGCCCAGTTGAAATTGAATGTGGTTGATGACTTGATGTAATGTTGCCTAATGTTGATGAGAAAGTAAAACCAAATCCTTCCTTTTTCTATCTTCAGTAAATTAGACATGATTTTTTCCACTGTTATTGCTGCCTAAATCAGTTTGCAAATTCATTGATGAGTATTATATGCTTTTGATTCAGTGAAAGATGGACTCAGCAGCAAACTTATATATATGTTTATTGCTTTATGTTGCAGATTCATTTGGCTGAATAATGGCTTCTGAAACTAAGAGGAGAATGAAAACTTAGATTACCTTAGTGATGAATGATTTTCTAGTCTGTTCTTGTGGATCTCCATGTGCGATGAATGTTTTTTTGGATTATTATTGTCTTTAATTTTGGATTATGAACTTGTTTTTTATTTTGGACCATTATGACTTGTGATATTTTTATAACTTCAAGTTTTAAGTAGTTATATTATATATATCTTATATATCTATAAGACTAAAAATATATATTTTAGAACTTTTATACTTGTGCGCCTTTTTTGTTCCGGGCGTGCGCCTTTTTTGCGTGGGCGAGACCCTAGCGCCTTGAGTGCGCCTCGCGCCCTCGACTACTATGAGTAAAATTAGTTTAATTAAACTTATTTTTTGTCGCAAATTGATTCATATATATTAAACTTAGATAGTGGTATTATTTGTTTTTTGTGAATTTGAAGTGTGCTTTAGTTTTTATCATAGTATTTTTTTTGCTAATCAATTAAAAATGTGGAATGATATTAAATTTTATATGTCTAATATATATTTTAATATTTTTCATATTATTGCGTTTTTCTTTTTCCAGGTGTGCGCTTTTTTTGCGCCTTGCGCTTAGGCAACAGGCAAACCCTTTGCACCTTGAGTGGGCCTTACGCCCTTTAACTACCATGTTTAAAATGAGTAAAATAATGAGCAGAACGTGCTTATAATTGCAGGCAATTTTACCATTCGGGAATCAAGAGGAATGATGCGAAAACCAGAAGGAATAATAGGTGCATCGTCAGAAAAGGAGGCATCGATTGGAGCAAAGATCAGTTCAGCACAGGAGCCTACAGAGTTCTCATCTACTCCATTACAAAGCTGGGGAATGAATCAAACCCGTAAACATTAGAAATCGGAAAGTCAATTCGTGTTTGTTCTAATTTCACTTAAATTTTATTGCTTACTTGCAAGAGAAAGATGTCTCCAGGCATCATCATGTCCTCCCTGTAGCCCATATTTTCAAGTTTAATAACCTCCATGAACTGCAATCAACAAGTGTTACAACAAAAGATCCATTACTAAAAGCACATAAACCAATAGTTGAAATCTTCGATAATCCAGAAATTAACAAAATACTTGCCTCTTCATTCTCAATTGTGTGAGCTAAGGGTAGAATAACCTGACCCCCAAAATTCCCGACTCGAGAAATTGGTAATGTACAGGGACTAGCTTTAACAGCAGAAGCAGCATATGCATCAATACCACTGTCTGCCCATTCTGATCGATGTTCACGCAAGAACCTTAAAAGTACAGTTGGAGGAACATTCTACAGGTGAAAAAAATTCATATATTTTATTAACACCAGTCTTCCAATATAAATTTTTTTTAAAAAAAGAACAAAGAAAGAAAAAGATTATTACCTGTAACAGCATGGATGCCTTGGCACAAAGCACTCCACTAGCCATAGATGGAAATCCATTGGCATAAGCAATATTTAGACCCATCATTTTAGCAGGAGATGAGTTCACAAGAACTGTGACATCATCAATGCCGTCACTTTCCAACATAGACCATCCTTCGTCGTTAAAACCATTAACAGCTTCGTTGAAACCCCTAAAGAGTTTGAATTGTTAGTCTCCATGTTTTCTTTCAGTGTTTCAATCTGAACTAAGTAAAGATACTCACTTGCTCAGTCTCTGGCTAAGTGCTCGTAAGGCCGCAGGTCTTCTCCCCCAACCAGATGTGACATTCGGCTGAGAAATTTCTTGAGAAATCTGCCTTAGATGTCGTAAAGCCTGCATTTATTGCCAACATTATATTGGAGTTTAGGAATTTCTTCATCTAGTCACAAAAATAAAGATAGAACTGAGCAAAGCTTACCGCCATTGTTGTTTTCTGAGCAAGTAGAGCTGAGGATTGATACAGCGGCCGCAACACTTCGGGTACACTCCAAGGCTTTATTAAAGTGACAAATAAACCATCCCGAATTAGTTATTTAGACTATTCGGAAAATGAAATTCTTAGAGACTGTAATGTGATAGAATGTATTTGATACCTCTAAATCCATATGATCGACTAGATGAATAATTGATCCACCTCCTTCACAAGGCCTTATCAAATACCCACTAGGCAACATTTCAGCCCTCACAAAATGCTGAGTAGGTGGTATACTCGGGCCGTTTTGAGTGTTGTTGAGCGATCTCTCGCAAACCTTAAAGGCAGAGAATTTAATTAGTGCACAATAATTTAAATGGTGATTTTAAGAAACTTTTAATACATCTTTAGAAATAGTTTCATACCACAAGACTGCCATCCTCCAAAACAGAAGTGTAACGAAGCAACCAGAAGTCACGAGCTGGTGCTAGAGTGGTAGGAGCATAGAGCTACACCCAAAAACATGTTTAATTAAAAGGTTGTAACATAAATACTGACTCAAAAATTACAGCTGCGAAATAATCAGCTACTTGCCTGCATGTAAAGCAGCTCGATTGCTCCTCCATTTCCAGTAGACAAGGCATTTAGAACATCCACAGCTCGGCAATCACGGAACCATGATGGCCGATCTTTAAGGATTTCAGCGACCTGCAGAATCGTTCAACAATTATTTATCCACCGAATCCAAACATCAAAGAAAATAGTAGGCACCTAATACTTAGAGGCGAGGTAGAACTTACTCTTGTAGGTTCTAGACCCACAAGACCGCAAGCACGTGCTGCCACACCAGGGCAACCATGAGAAATAGCAACGATTCCAATGGAATCCGGACCAGGCTGTGCACATAGAACAGCAAGAATCAAATAAGAAATCAAGGGAAATGCCAACAAAATTAAGAAAATTATATTTTTAGCAGGATATCAGTTTCAGCTACCTTATCCAAACATATATGACTACATTGATGACAAACAAAACAAAATACCAATGTTAATTAATGAACAAAGGGGGGCATAGAGACTGTTCCCAAGAGATTTGCATGATATGATTTGGACATTGCTTAGAAGTTTAGCAAGGTTTTTGTTTAGCATAAAATGAATATTAGGAATAATGAAAAAAGAAAGCACAATGAATAGTAGTAATGATAATGATAGGTGAAATGAAGAGTAACCTTCATCCCAGGCATTTGGACCCACTCCACAGCAGTTCCAGTAGCCTTTGAAAGAAACTCTGCTAAAGTCTCCTCTGCAATGGACAAAAGTCTGCAAATACACAAAGAACAAACGCATCAAACCACCAACAACGTTACAAATTGTAAAAAACAAGGTTAGATAGGGACCCAACAGAAAAACATGTTCAAACAAGAGCAAAAGAGTAATAGAGAAGGGGTAATTCCACTAACCCTGCAGGACTGGCATCCTTTGGCGGAAGCTGAGGAGTCAAATGGTGTTGACCACTTGTCACCACCGATTCACAGCTCGTATTTGTGTCTCCGGTCGCCAGATTAGTTGCCTGAACCGACCAACAAATCAATAAGTTCAAAACCGCTATTTTCAACCGATCTAAGCAAGAATTCCATGTTTATACAATTAAAGAGAGGATTTGATATACATTGTGTGTCTGCTGGCGGAAAAAACTGTTCTCATAGACGAGGTGCGACACCTGTTTTTGCAGCCTATCGTTCTCCTCCATCAACAACTTGTTCATGGCGGTCAACTTCCGATTCACCGCTTGGAGTCGCGATGCCTCTTTCCGCTGTTTCTCTCTACATCTGCACAATTAATCAACGAATTAATCAATTGACCACAAGAAGAAGAAGAAGAACTAGAAGAGGAATCAACGAATTAGTAGTCTAATACCGTCGATTTTGGAACCAAACTTTGATCTGCTTGGGCTCAATACAAGAAAGGATCGGGCATTCCCTAATCAACTGCTGACGGCGCATAGAGCTAGGTTTAGGGCACTCATGGTACAATCTCTCAAGCGCTTCCACCTGCTCCGGCGTATACCTTACGTACTTGCCGTTATCCATCGCTATTTTGCTTCCCCCATCCTTGCAGGCCGAAGTAACCGCCATCATCACTTCAATTTACTCTCTGCATCACCAATATTACATAGAGATTTACAACAGCAGCAAGAATATATAAAAACGTCACTCTCTAGAAGGAATTTGACAAACAACAACAACAAACATTAGCCCAATGCCTAACAAGGCTCCGCACAAGCAGGGTAAGGCTGCTTACACCCCCTGTAGGTTGTTTCCTGTGGAGTTGCAACAGCTATCCAGACTTGGTTCGTTCGTCGAAATAATGGACAATCTAGAAAGAATTTGAAATTGATCTAAATTTAGTATGAAAAAGATTACCGTTTGAAGAAAGCAGGCGCAGATCGGGTCAGCGCCCTTACCGACTCAAATAAAGAACATAAAGTAAATCTCTACTACTACTACTACTACTTCTTCTTCTTCTTCTTCTTCTTCTTCTTCAATAGAGTACTTGAACCAGAGAAATTATGAAGAGAAGTGTTGTATATAAATGGAAACAAAAGGGAGAAGAAGAGGGAATTGGGATTGGGAAAAGGAGAATAGACCCTAAATACCAGACAGAATATCAGAGAGCATGTTTTGTGTTTTGTGTTTTGTTTTTGTGTTCACAAACCTCAAATATATCAAATCATTCTCTTCTTTTTTCGCCATTTTTGTTTTTCCAAGTCTTTCTTTCTTGCCATTCGCCTGTCAGCAAGCTGGACTGGATTTATCCACCCATACTCCCACTCACATGCGCGTGATCTTTACTTTTTATTTTATATTACCATTGTGGTCCTCAGTTTTCATTATTTATCTTTCTGCTCGGAATTCGAAATTTATCCGTTAGGCGGTGTTATTTTGGGAATTCTATTATATTGAGGTTGATTGAATTAAATTGAAAAGAGTTGAATTAGATTGAATTTAATTTATTTTAGTATAAATTTATAATTATATATAATTAAATTAAATTAAAATAAAATAATTAAAATAAATTTAAACAATTTAAACTGAACTAAACTGAATTATAATCTAAAAAAACTGAACCTTAACCTGCTTATTTATTTTTACTTGATGTTGAAAAAATTGCTAAGACCAATACTAACAAAATATGGATTTTTATCCTTGATAATTTTCTATTATTACCACATTTTTCATGAATATATATTTTAAATGTATCTATTTGTAAAAATAGGAAAAACTGAGAAAAATTGCAAAATATGGTTGATGTAAAATAATGGAAACTGTGTAGTTCATCACTAAAGCTCATTAATTTGGAAGTACCATGTTTATATTTCACACCATTTCCAGCAATGATAAATCAATATACAAGTAGAATTACTTTTTATGTTTTATTTAAGTTGAACTTGCTTTTAAACTTCTAAGGAATTTAATTGTTGTATATAGAATTAATTCTATTGAAATGAACTACTCCAAAGGTTTACAAACACAACCTTAATTACTTATTTTTTTAAAATTAATGAAATTTTAAAGAGGTTGACTATTAAATTTAGGTACTCCCACTACTTTATATAGTGGTGTACCAATTGAGCTATAGGTAATTGGTAACCTTAATCACTTATTTAGTTTACCTTATTTCATTTTCATATCCGTGAGTTAGTTTTTTAAAGTTATTAAAAATATCCACCTAGTTTAAATGTTTAGTCATCTTTTATATCCCATATCGATTGCTTATTAAAAAAACAAGTGTGATCATTTCTTGAGTTGGGCTTAAGTTTTAATGTGGAAAATATGATAGTTATCTTTTTATATGATTTGAGAATTTATTTTTTTTAAATTATGCAATTACACTTACATTAAATTCAAATGTAAATTTTTATCTACTATAAATGTAACTCGAACTTGAGACCTCTATAGACAAATTCAGTGTTAATCGCTAGGTTAAGACATTTTCAAACAAATATATATGATTTAAGATTTGTTATTCCATCAATGAAAACTAAAATTTGCATGTCAAAATGGAAAACATGTTCCATTGTTTTGTGCTACAAGGTGTAGCTCAGTTGCCTAAGTAGGCTAAGTAAGTTTGAGGACAATAAGATTTAAATTTCACTAAATACATTTATTGGGAGGGGTGAGAAGCCTTAACTGTTACTAAGCCCAGAACAAAATTATCTCAATAAAAATACTTATAAATATTAAAAAACAATACAAAATTTTACCGAATATTGATTGATTTATCAACAAACATTTTGTCATAAAACTTCATCGTCATATAAACACCTAATTTACTTGATACTAATATAGTACGGACTAAACTAAGTAGACTATTTCATCATAAAAAAAATTTCTTATTACTTCGAGACCCCTGTATTTGGGACTATTTGTTTTCATAAATTTATTAGTTTCTAATTTTGTTCGGGGCTTAGTCACAGTTAAGGGTCCTCACCCCTTCCAACAAGTATATTTAATAGGATTCAAATTCACCACCAACTTACTTAATTTTCATTGTCAACTAAGTTATACCTTATAAGTAGTTACTCAAAATATTCTTATAGTCAGACCTGTTTATTTATAAACCTAGAAGAAACATTTAGATGGCAAATAGCAAATACAGAAAATGAATTGAAAAATAGTTAATTATTTAATGTATAAAAGTAAGCAATGCATATATCTTGCATATGTATATGTAAGACATAAAAAAATAAAAAACTTTAAATGATGATATTAGGTATGAGGAGGACAAAATTATGAGATATTCTGCATGCCACTTCCACATTCGCTATCTTTCCTGGGAATTTGGAAGCTACCAAAACAACACATTTTCAATATCAATATCATAATCTTATACCATGGTTTTCATCAACAAAATATAATCTCTAATTATTACATAAATATAGACTGAAAAAGCTACATTTTTTTCAAGAATTACAATCCATTATCCATTATGGATTACTAGAAAAGCTCAGAAAAAATATACATGACTTGGACTCAAATATCATCTCCCTGAGACTTAATTGATCATCAAATCTATGACTTGACGGTCCAAATATATGATTTTTTATGGTAGGTTTTGGATGGAAAGGATGGGAGTTAAGGTAATTTTTGAATTTATGGTATGACATTCTATAAATTTGACACTCCACTACAAATATAAAATTGGTGTATAATAATTCAATGTGAACGGCGAAGAAAGCTCTCACCGTAAGTGAAATGGTTGAAAGATAATGGGTTTATCTCATCCAATTATTGTTAAAAAATAACTTTCATCTATTTATTTTTATTGAATATAAGTGTGTATATTTTTCTATTATGTATATGCACACTTCAAGTTCAAAAAAAACGTTCAACGTGTATTACATGTTTTGCATGTGGTTGAGCTTTGGAAATAGGAAAAAAAATAAGAAATGTTGTTAAATAATTCAAAACACTAGGAAACTGTACCAAAATAGAATACGAAGTTGCGGTTCAAAGAAAACTTAATACTTGACGAGTTGAAGCCATCCCATTACTAGTCTACTAATGATATACATTGAGACATTGACTAGCTAGTAGTTCTATGTTTTCAAAGTCTACCCGAATTTCAGTGATATATTTTTTTTTTCTCAACTTTACTCTGACTACGTTCAGATTCGATTTGGGTCGCGCACCTAGCTGTGGTGGGTGAATCTCCCAATAAAGATTTTCTGCATTCACTAGAACTCGAATTTAAGACCTTACTCAATACCAAATAGCTCACCATTTGAACCAACCTTATTGATGAATTTCAGTGATATATAAATCAAGACAAATCAATAAATCTTCATACATTTATTGACAGATCGAAGCTAGTTGAATTGATTTTTAACTTATTTATATTCGTTTGCTTAATTTTAAATGAGTTAGAGTTGAATTTTAACCTTTAAACTTGATTCAAGCTCAAAACTCATATTTACAAATAATTCGTTTAATAACTCATTTATTCACAAATAATTTATTTATTTATCTGTTAATAGCTTATTATCTCAATCATTAAGGAGCACTTTATTTTCTTTACAAACAAATATGATGATATCAAATTTATTGTATTAAATAATATTAAACTTTCATACTTATAATACCGTTCATTGATCATTATTTAATGAATTGTTGAAAAAATCTTAAATCAACAAATTTTTGATTAAAATGAACTAAAATTATAAAGAGTGCATATGCCAAGAATGTTTTTTATTCATTATTAAATTTTATTTTTAATATGTAAAAAAATAATAGATCGAGTTCACAGATTTTTAATGAGCTAGTATGCGAATTTATTCATGTGTCTCTAATTAAACTTGTTTACGAGCTTTTGAGTTGAACTTTGGCTTATCCACGCTCGATTTATTTACAAACTGGGTCAAAAAAATTATGCTCATGAATATTTTATTAACAAATCGAGTCGAGTTGAGTCAAACTTTTATTGAGACAAATACTGAGTTATTCATGAAGCGCTCTACTCATTTACAATCGACTTTATTCATATACATGTATTGATATCAATCAAGAAAAAATTCATTTAACCTTTCTTCCTTTAAAATTATTCCAATCACTCCAATCACGTTAAAATGAATTTATTTTAATATAAATTTTTAACTATATAAATCTATATTTTATTGATTATAAGTTTAAGACAACAAATCATTAGAATGTCAACTGCCTATGGCCAATTTTTAAATGTAAACAATATTAATTTGGAAAGTAATTTCCATTATTATCTTAAAAATAAATAAAACACAAGTATATAAGAGTTAAATGAGGGAGAAATAAATATATAAAATTAGACTTATTTCTAATAACAGATATTCTAAAACATCAGTCAAGTCGAAATAAAATTAGTATACAGTGTGTATATATTACTAATTACACATTAGAATAGAAGTATACATGAATACACATTATACTAATTATAATCAAATAAAATAAAATTATTATAATGTGTGTGTATAAAAGAAATTGTAACCTGAAACAGACATTTTTGACAATACGCGTGGAAAATTGTATAAGGATACATTTTGAGAATTGAATTTTTTTTTCTCAATTATACAGCTTGAATTTTTATAACTGAAAATAGTTAAACCAAAATAATGTTCTTCTGTTTGTATGAAAAGTCAACATTAAAATATAATTGTCTTTTTCCATCTATTTGTAATTCAGATCGTGCAACGGGTGAATTTTTTAATAAAAATTTTTTACATTTATTAGGACTCGAACTCGAGACCCTACTTAAGTAAATATCAAATCGCTTGCCACTTACACCAACCTTATTAATGTAACATATATAATTTATAAATGCATAACTAGATAAAAAGGAATTGAAACAAAACAATCAACTTTGGTGACTACAAAGAAACAAAGCGAATGGAAATGGCAGACCAACTCTAGTGCTTGCCTCTTCTTTCATCCTAAATAAGAAAATATGATTCACTTTTTTCACATATATTTTTCGAACATTTGCAATACCCTCATCTTCTAATACCTTTCTTTGCACTCAAAATTTTAAACATGATTATTCTTGCACAATTTTAAAGATTCAAATTTCAATTTAATACTTGTGTATTTGACTAATTGAGTATCAAATAGGTAGAAAATGGTGTAGTAACAAGATACAAATTTGAGCTCTTGATATAATTTTTTTGATAAAAAATTTAATGGATATACTTTTTAAAAAAAATATATTAGATATAAATTTTTATTAGAAAATAATAGATAGAGTAATAGAAGAAAGGAGTAGGAAATATCATTTTAAAAAATTCATGTCTAGTCCTGTCCAGGCTCTATTTTAAGGTTTGTAGTCCGACTTTTTATTCTTAGGGCGCTATCAGACCCTCGGGCGATTTATTATCACCTAATCCAATTTTTTTGGCCTAGCCAGCGCCTATTTTTGATTTTGTATGATACCATTATTTATAACAATTATAGTTTACTAATAAAAAGTAATTTAGTTGATAAAAGTAAATTAATTAAAGTGTTCTCACAATAAAATTATCATTTTGAGTCTCAAATCAAGAAATAATATGTTATGCCATTAATAAATAGGTCTCTATAATTTAATTAACACTTAATAATTTTTAAAATATGATCTAAATAATATTTTTTAATATTTTATTTTAATATAATTTACTTTTTAATTGATTTTATATTTTTACAAATAATAAATATTTAAAATTAAAAAAATACAAATTCTCCTAAATTTTACCTAAATTTCACCTAAACTTCACTTAAATATTTTAAAACTCCGATAGTTCGATTAACTCCTAACATATGTTGGTAGAAAAAAAATAAAATAAAGAAAAATAAAAAATGTCAACGGGTGAGACGATATAATTGGGTGGTAAAAGTAATAGCATGTCTCATCATATCACTGTGCTACCCAACAACTCCAATCTTGTTTGTGCTTTTTTTGTTTTAGGTACAGCAAGATATCAAATCTTACAAGAAAAAGATGTATCACAAAATAATACCGCCTATATTTTTAAAATAAGTATTTCAGTTTAAAATTAAATTATTAAAATATTTATTATTTATTATTTTTAAAATATTTTTTTATTATTTTTTTAACTATATTTTTAATATTAATTATATTTTAATTAAAAAATTAAAATATTAATTAAAAATACTGAGATAAACTAATATTTTTATATTATTAATAAATAAATTTATAAAAAAATATAAAATTTATAAAAAGATAAATAAAAAAATATAATTGAATCCGAAAAAAATCAATATTTTTCTAAGATTTCCATATTTCGATACACACTTGTCAATTCTGAGTCAAACTAACTCCAGAAATCAAAAAAACGTTTATAACACCATCAGAATACTACCAAAACGCATATATCTCAGGAAGTTACAATTGCAAATTAATTATAACAGCCTGATTCCAGCTCTATTATGTGTTATTTAATATGATCATCAAACATATTGTTGCTTTTTTTAAGAAAAAATGGGTTGTATTAATCATGCCAAAAAATGAGCAACACAATACGGTGGTATAAGCAACTACTTACCCGTTACCTCATTCAAGTGGATAACACATGTTAAAATATGAGCTCAAAAATTAACATTGTGCGGCACCAAACTGCAAATAAAAGATGAACAATTTCTATACAACCCAAAATAATAGAAAAAAATATGATAAACCAATGTCATCTCTTCGTAAGGCATCAAATAAATTGCTATTGTCCATGTCCAACACCACATGGGAGTAGCCAAGGCCCCTAAGCCATCGAAAGCGCCTCTTGAACAGAATAAGTTTCAGCTTTTACAATGGACGTATACGTTGTTGGATATCTCACACTGGTTGAGGCTTTAGCAGTGTTGCTCCTTATATGTGTGAGACAACCCTCGCCCTTTGAGAGTACCTTTTGGGGTGAGTTAGGCAATTGTTCCACATTCGCTTCTAGCCTTCTTGATTTTGCACATACGAAGGTTCCACCGGCATTTCGAACCATTAGTCCATAGCACACGTCTACTCCTTATCGAAAATGGATGCATCAGAATTGCACTTCACATGTGGAGTGTGGGGGTTCCCATTCCAATACCGTCACACCTTGCTGACCTCCAGCATTTACAGCCATCAGACTAGCTCCATTTCTGTTTTGTTGCTGTCATGCGTTTAACCCCATCTCATATGTTCTTTATACATTGTTGGTCCAAGTGGTAAGGGGCTTGGTATCGCTTAAGCAAGGTCTCGAGTTTGAGTTCTAGTGAATGCAAAAAATCTTTGTTTGGAGACTCACCCACCATAGCTATGTGCGTGACTCGGATCGGATCTGAATGTAGTCAGAGTAAAGCTCCGATGAATCAGATGAATAAATACTGTATAAGAAAAATAAATAGATCATGAATAATATTAAAAAAAATCTAGAAACGTACTAAAGGTAGATACCATTAATTAGTTATAATACGGAATAACACTTTAAATTCTATAACCATTGTTTTATTAGTAATTCTAATAATTTGAAGGACTTATCCGTCCAAATTATAAATATTGGACGAAAGTTTTAGTTTTACATTCAAAATGCGTGATTTTAACATCAACATTAAGTAAAATGCTAAAAAAAAAAAAAGTAAAGTTGTTTGGATATAAAAGAAATATATACTTATTTTTTTAGCTATGATAGCAAGAAACTCTAACAACTAGCCAAAACCAAGTCACATAGTTAAACTATCCCATACGCCTCTGATGTTAGAATTTCTTTCAATAACAGTAACTTTTAGAAAAGAAAAAGGGCAATAATCTAATGAAAGGGTGACAGGTGTGTGAAATGATAAGATGGAGGGTTGGCTTGGGGTTGAAGAGACCTGACAGTGGGGTCCTTTGTGGGTCCCATAAATTCTGTGGACCCTCCACGCGTGAATCTTTCATTCTGTCCTTTTGCCCTTTTACTTTTATTTATTTTAACACATTTTTTTAAAAGAAAATTATCTTATTTAAAAAAGAAAAGGGATAGTTTCTCCCACGCGCTTGCTTTTTATAAACTAACAATGAAACAAAAATAAAAGCCATATTCCATATTTGTTATTTTTTCTTTATCAATACTTGATGTGATTTTACACTGTAAATTAAAAAGTAAACTTTTACTTTGCGTGAAAATGGTACTATTATTTTAATAACCCACTCATGCCCATAGACCTTAACTAGAATATGCAATTTCTAGCACGTCGTCAAAATCGGATCGAATATTGAATTAGTGAAGGTGATAGTTTATAATTTTAATATTTTAATTGTAACTTAATTAAATTCAATTACAATTTAATCATAGTTCAATTATAATTTTTTCAATTGAACCGATCAATTCAATCGGATTTTAATAATATTGCCCATTTATCAATGCACGTTGAGTTTATAGCAGGACATTTTAGTTCCACTCTAATTGAATATACATTTATAGACAAATATGATAAATCATATTTGTGATTAATTACCAAACACAGTTATATTTTCAATATGTATTTATGTTTATTTCTATATTATAGAGGGCATATTTAGCATTGCTGTTAGAGCTGTTGTCACGAGAAGCCCCACTTATAAACTTTTAATAGAACAATATATTTTGACATTGGACATAAGATTTTGACTCTTAATACTAATTAATTAAGAACTGCTTGCTAATAATTTTCAGAACTTTTCACGATAGCAGCTTGGAAAAGCTTGAAAATGAAGCTTTTCAGAAAAACAGCCTGGGAAAGCAATCCCAAACTGGCCCAGGGACCATGTTTTTTTGTCTTTATGGCCGCTATTACTTCATTTTCTGTCTTTTCAGGTTTTGAAAGTAATTTATAGAAAACATGCGATATTTAGAAGAAAAGAGCCTTTCACCGATACCTGAAGCAGACAGCGGGAGCGATAACTGGTCCCAGTGATTCCAGAGCATTCCATAACGACCAGGACGACATCAATACCAAAATACAAAAAGATCCAGAACTATAAGATCACCTAATTCGGGCAAATCCTATTTGGGAATAGTCCAATTCAAGGAAGAGTTTAGTTTTTATCCTAATCCTATTTATGAGAAATAAAGATAGGGATTTAATTCCATTTGAAGATCGAGACTAAAAGAAAATGAATCCAACGAGATAAATTCTAAGATTCCTATTCTATCACAAAGGAGGAAGCATAAGGAGAGGCATTCAGCTATAAATACCAAGGCCGACGGATTTCAAAGGACCACCTACCATTCGCCATTTTCAGTCTTTCTAGTCTAGTTTTCAGTCTTTGTGTTCTTTAGTTTCAAGTACATTTTGATTTACAGTTTTAGTTTTTGAACCTTTTTAAGTTTAATTGCAAGTTCATTTTCAGTTCTATTGCTCTGTTTCAATTTCAATCTTTATATTCTTAGCATGATTTACTTTCAGTATCTTTATATTTTAGCACAATTAAATTCAATCATGTTTAGCTAAATTCTTTATGACTTGACCAAGTAAAGGTCAAGGCTGAGTTTAAATGGTGTGAGGACCGTAATTGAATACAAAAGTTCACAAGGCGACCTATTTACCAATAACGGTACTTCAAGGTTTTTATAGTAAGAATATCACCTAGTCTCGTTGTTTAGCCTGATCAACCATTTGGTAAGTCTTCATGTTTATTGTTAATTCTAATTCTTGCATCTATAATTGAGCCTAAAAAGGAATAAAGTGACAACAGTCTCCATCGAGACTGGAGAAAGGTAATCTTACGCCTGTTGGGAGTGCTTCACTACATGTCGGTAAGGATTTAGGCTTTTCTACTTTTTATTACTATTCATTAGCGAGCCCTTGAGCGCGAAGTCGAGGTTCGCGGTGAGTAAGAGGGAAGTCGTGGCGCGAAGTCCGATCTCTATACACTCTAAGGAAGAGTTGCTAGTACTGTATGGTGCATGAGTGCTAGTATAACTAAATCTAGGTCCTAGTGCAATTAATTCCTTGTCCCATGATCACCATGATGTTCAATCTTGCTCTACTTTGGTTGAGTCATTGTTTCCCATTGTTGTATTACCTGCTTTATTTAGTTCTAATCTACGAACTCCCAAAGAGATCACTTCCAGGTCACACTGCTGGTTGTCTAGTAAAAATAACATTGTTAAATAACGTTCCCTGTGAGATCGACCTCTGCTCGCTGCTAACTACTAGTTTGTTTTATGTAGGGATTTATTTTAAGTGGTCTCAACACCCATCAAATTTTGGGGCCGTTGCCAGGGAGCAGTTCCTTTTGATTAGTTATTTTATGTGGATGACTAGAGCCACAGGTTGTGGCAGCGAATTCCTCTACGATCCTAAAATTGAAAGATCTAACAAAGCTCGTGCTAAGCAAGCTCGAGAGCCTAGAAAGCCTAAACATCAAGCAGAAACTTCAAGCAGACCCAACGACGACCCATTCAATATAGAAGGACTTTCTGACGATCCAAATGAATCAGATTCAGAACCTGAAATAGCCATCGTGACCATGGATAATCAAGAACAATCGATCCGAGTCCTTGCACGGGTCCCGGTGGATCAATAACTACTCTGTATCACTTATCCGATTGAGAATGATGTCAATAACTTTGAGATGAGATCTGGGTGTATTCATAGCTTACCCAAATTCGCCGGAAGGGCCAATGATGACCCTTATAAACACCTGGAGAAGTTCCATTTGAAGGCTTGTTCCATCAACCCGCCCAAGGTTGATCTAAACCTTGTAAAATTGAAGCCCTTTGCTTTTTTCTCTTGAGGACTCAACCAATGGCTGGTTTTGTCATTTGAACCAGGATCCATTATATCATAGGACCAGATGTCGAGACTCTTGCTTGACAACTACTTTCCAGCATCGAGAGTTACCACTTTGAAGAGACAGATCTGTTCAGCCAAAATGAAGGACATTGAGAGTCTTTATGAGTACTATGAGCGGTTCCAGCACCTTTTGGCAGCCTGTCCACCCCATGGATTCACTGATCAAGCCTTAGTCCAGACCTTCTATGAGGAACTCCCGTTCTCTCAGTGATCTATAATGGATGCCGCTAGTGGGCGTGCTCTCATCAACAAGGCCCCAACTCAGGCTTGGGAGCTCATTAGGACTATAGCAGAAACTGCTCAACAATTTGGCAATCATGAAGGAAAATCTACATCAAGAGCCGTCAATGAGATCAGTTCTTATGAACTCAATGACAAATTAGAGAGACTCGCTGAGCTTATGCATAAAATAGTTGTCTAGACCGAGGTCGCAAAGGAGTGTAAGCTTTATAAAAACACCATTGATGCTACTGATGAAAGCCCTCACATAGGAGACCCTAAATTTGAGCAAGTCAACGCCATGAGAAACTATAGCAACTATGAAAACTACGATAACCATAATAACTATGGTAATTAGGGAAATAAGTAGCCTTACATCCCATCACCACAAAGAAATCAGATAGGGTGGCGAGATTGACCAACACTTGCTTAGGGAAATAATGACCGCTAATAACCAAAGGGACCACAAAATTAGCTCATGGTAAGGAATCAATAGAATGCGATCGTACCGAGACCTCCTTAAGTATAACCCAACCCACCTCAGCAGCCGCAACATAATCCTTATGAACTTTTTATTGCTCTCGCTGAAGGCTCCAATAAGTGGTTTGAATTGGTAGATGGTCAGATACAAGGACTGCAAGGTAACTTCTCAAACTTGGAAAAATAGATGGCCCAGATTGCTAGCACTCTCTCCAAGATCGAGAATATGAGGAGACTTTTGTCTCAAATGGAGGACAATCCAAGAGAGAATGTCTGCACGATCACGCTGAAGGAAAAGAAAGAGACTCAGACAGAACCATCAAGAGCAGAAATGGAGGATGAAGTCATTGTAATTCTCGATGACACAGAGGAACCAGTGATTTCTACCGAGAGCATACCTCTTTTTTAAGAGAGACTGACAAAGACCAAGAAACTGAAAGAGGAGAAGGAGATCTTCGAGACTTTGAGGGAAGTCAAGATCAACATCCCGTTACTCGATGTGATTAGAAAGATACCCAAATGTGTGATCTCGGTGCATCTATAAATGTCATGCCTTCCTCTATCTACCAGCAGATATCAGCCAACCACAATATGCCTCTCAAGGAGACCGGGACTGTCTTACAGCTCACTGATTGCTATGTTGTCTACCTTGAGGGAATTTTGGAGGACATATTAGTCAAAGTAAATGATTTCATTTTCCCCGCTGACTTTTATCTTCTTGATATCTATGATGCAGATAAAAAGGGAAACTCAGATTTGCTACTAGGGAGACCATTCTTGAGCACTACTAAGACCAAGATCGATGTATACAATGGTTATCTCACTATGGAATTCAATGAGGAAGTAGCCACTTTCAATGTCTATGATGCCCTGAAGACCTCTGAAGAATATTCGAGCCTATGCAGCATTGATAGTCTTGATCCCATCATCGAACAAATTTTTGAGCTCAATCTCTCAGACGAGTATTTAATCACGCTAAATGAAGAACTTGATACCTAGAGTCTCATTGACACTGATTTGGATGAGAAGGTGAAAGAGGATATCCACAGTCTCAACTCATCTTAACCTACATCGAGACATAGACAAAAGCTCACTCTACCACCTTTCAAGAAGCTTACTCCCTCCTTCATCTAACCACCAGAACTTAAACTCAAAAGTCTACCAAGTCACCTCAAGTATTCTTTCCTAGGGGATAACGATACACTCCCAGTGATCATTTCTATTAAGTTGAGTCCCGATGAAGAGAAGCGGCTAATCTCCTTGCTCTAGCAATACAGGGAGGTAATTGGGTGGATTATAGCCGATATCAAGGGAATTAGTCCTACCACTTACTTGCACAAGATCAAGGAGAACACCAAGACCTATCACCAACCTCAAAGATGACTCAATCCTCCCATGATGGAAGTCGTAAAAAAGGAGGTGATCAAGCTTATAGAGGTTAACCTCACTTACCCTACCTCTGACAGTGAATGGGTTAGCCTGGTACAAGTTATCCCAAAGAAGATGGGGATCACGGTGGTAACAAACGAAGCTAGAGAATCGATCTTAATGAGAATACAAAACAAGTGGAGAGTTTGCATTCACTACTGTAAGCTCAACTCCGTGACCAAGAAAGATCATTTCCCACTACCATTCATTAATCAGATGTTAGAGAGACTAGCAGGAAAGTCTCATTTTTGCTATCTCGATAGAATGTCAGGTTTCTATCAGATCTTAGTGGCACCAAAAGACTAAGAGAAGACAACATTCATGTGTCCCTTTGGCACCTTTGCTTACAGACGGATGCCTTTTGGTCTCTGTAATGCTCCCACTACATTTTAGAGGTGTATAGTGAGTATCTTTTCTAATTATATGGAGAGCATCATTGAAGTCTTCATGGATGATTTTACAGTGGATGGTGATTCTTTTGATGCATGTCTCGATAACCTTGGTAAGATCCTTAAAATGTTGCATTGAGTATGACTTAGTGCTTAGTTATGAGAAATGCCACTTCATGGTAGACCAAGGTATGATATTGGGTCATGTTATATCTAAGAAGGGTATTGAGGTAGATAAAGCTAAAACTGATGTTATTCAATCCTTACCTTACCCTACTTCTATAAAGGAAGTTAGGTCTTTTCTTGGGTATGGAGGTTTTTATCACAGGTTCATCAAGAACTTTTCACAGATCGCCGAGCCCCTATACAGATTACTTCAGAAAGATGCTAACTTTGAGTTTAAAGATCCTTGCAAGGAAGCCTTTGACACTATCAAGAAGAAGCTAGTCTCTGCGCTCATTATCCAAGCACCTAATTGGGATCAGCTCTTCGAGATCATGTGTGAAGCAAGCGACAAAGCAGTAGGAGGAGCATTGGAAAACTGGTTGTCCGATAACCTTATGTCATTTACTATGCCTCTCGGACTCTCGATGCAGCTCAGTGGAACTACACCACGACCGAAAAAGAACTCCTTGCTATCATTTTTGCATTAGAGAAGTTATGTTCCTACCTTCTTTGTTCCAAGGTCATAGTGTACTCGGACCATGCTGCTTTGAGGTACCTAATGACCAAGAAAGACCCTAAACCTAGACTGATTTGATGGATCCTTTTTCTTCAAGAGATTGACATCAAGATCAGAGATAAGAAGGGGACAGAGAACCCGGTGGCCGATCATCTCAGTAGGCTGACCAATTTAGAAGAACCAAGGGAAGTACAAGATGAATATCCTGGGGAAAGTCTCTTTGCTATCACCGAGAATCCATAGCATACAGATCTTGTCAACTTTCTTACTACAGGGGAGTTTCCAGAGGATTTCATATGCAATGACACGGAGAAGATGAAGAGGGAAGCCAACAAGTACTTTTAGGATAATCCCTATTCATGGAGACAAGGGAATGATATGGTTTTGAGGAGATGTGTTTACGGGGAAGAGATATCAAGACTATTACAAGCATGTCATTCTAAAGTTTATGGAGGTTATGGTGGGCCAAAGAGAATAGCACAACGCATCCTTGAATACGGGTTTTATTGGCCCCACATCTTTCATGACTCTTATATGTTCTGCAAGGCATGCGACAACTGTCAATGGGTTGGTAATCTTGGATGTCGAGATCAGCTCCTGATGTTTGGGGTATCGATTTTATGGGCCCTTTTCCTCCTTCTCATGGGTTTAAGTACATCCTCCTAGCAATTGATTACGACTCCAAATGGATAGAAGCCAAGACCAGGAATGATGATGGAAAGACTGTAGCGGACTTCATCAAGGACAACATCATCTGCAGATATAGGACACTCAGACTACTTATTAGTGATCATGGTACACATTTTTGGAATAAAACAATCTCGGCGTTACTAGCAAAATGGGGAGTAAAGCATATAAATTCTACGGCATACCACCCATAGATAAAGGGGCAAGCTAAAGTGAGCAACAGAGAAGTAAAGCTCATCCTGGAGAAAACAGTCAATCCCAAGAGGAAAGACCGGAGTCTCTGTCTCTTTGAAGCTCTCTGGGTAGTCCTCACAGCATGTAAAGCTTCCATCGGATGTCACCTTATAGAGTTGTCTATGGGAAGGCATGCCACTTACCTATTGAGGTCAAGCACCAGGCATATTGGGCCATCAAAGAGACCAGTTTTAGTCTTTATACGGCTAAGGAGCACAGGAGGTTGCAGATAAATGAACTTGAGGAAATCTGCAATGATGTTTATGAAAGGAGCAAGGCCTACAAGGAGACCGCTAAGCGTCACCATGACCTTTTTGCTTCCAGAAAAGTCTTCAAAGTGGGGTGGAGAGTTCTTCTATTCTAATCTCATGTCAAACTATTTCCTGGAAAGTTGAGATCTCGGTGGGCTGGACCATACGTCGTGACCAAGGTGTTTCCATATGAAGCAGTCGTTATACAGAGCATTGCAACTGGGAAAGTTCTAAAAGTCAATAGGCATCGTCTCAAGCCTTACTATAAAGGATTCCAAGCATACTCTGAGGAAATCACTCTCACAGAGACTCCCGACACCATAACGTGATCTCGATGTGGTGCGTTGAGCTCACCGACGCTAAATAAAGCGCTCTTGAGAGGCAACATAAGCTTACATGACTCTTTATCTCTCTCTTTTATTTTTAGTTATCTTTTGTTAGTTGTATCTAGACTAGGACTGATTCCTCCCCCTGCCATTTATTGCAGATATAGGTCTCTATACATACACTGGGAGTCAAAGAGTAACATGATAAAAGACAGGATTGAAGGGACAAGGGATAGGAAGTGCCTCACGTGACCTGATGCATGCACAATGGGTGATGTGGCAGTCATACGAAGATTATGGAGATTTTTGATAATTTTTTTGCTTAATCGAGGCCATGCTTGCTACTGATCCCATTAATACCTTATGAGCCACCCTTGCATGCCAAATTTCCCTATTTAAAACACCTTCCTTTACCCTTAATAGTCACGCTCTCTTTCAAACTCTTAAGCTACCTCTCAAAAGCAAAAAACCTCTTTCTTCTCCGGCGAACTTTTCTCTCCACCACCACTCACTCTAATGGCTTCTAACCAAGACACCACCACCATCACCCCGGTGACCACTGATATCCTCATCAGCACCATTCCTATTGATATGACTCCTTTTACTACGGCCATTACCACCATCCCCATCGTTGCTATTCCGAAAGTTGCCACTTTCTTCACCATTACCACCACTATCGCCGACGCAACGGACACCACCCCCGCGGCTACTGGCGTTGTTGCTACCACAACCATCGCTACACCTGCCACCGCTAGTTCTCCTCTCGCTACCATGGTCACTCTCCCAAAAACAACGGTAATGCTGACCCATGGCATTCCTACTCCCGGCACCTCTTTCAGCTCCACCGCTACGCCCGGCAAGACTTCCATCGCCGTTGAACCAATCTCCACCATACTCTCCACTGCTGCTGATCACGAGGAGTCCGGCGAGACTTCGGTATAAAAGGAAAAGAGACACCGGAGAGAGGTTAAGCCACAGGGTGACCTCTTCAAAATTGACTCCGGTGAGGGGAGTGACTACACACCTCCTACTCTCCCTGCCAAGAAAAAGATGCTCACCAGGAGCGCTACCAAAAGCAGCCAAATTTTGAAGAAGGCCAAAATGCCCAAGGAAGAGAAGACCCCTACTCCCGGTGTAAAGAGCAAGATCCACAGCTCTTTTGATCATCCTGCTCCATACACCGTCTATGCTCGTTTCAAGGGCCAATCCTCAAAGCCCTGTAAGTCTGCCAGCAAAGAGACCATGACTACTCTCTACATCAATCGGTCGTCATTGATGCTTTCACCATGATCCCGTGGTTATCCCTGCTCTTCATCTGTTTCCCCTCCTACCAAGAGCTTATCTGGGAGTTTTACGCGACTTTCCAGTTCAAGCAGGACTACACCAGCTACCAAGAGGAGGGGGTGATCAAGTTTCGTCTCTATGGGAGGACTATAAGTTGGAGTTTCAATGACTTCAACAAGGCTTTAGGGGTGACTAACTCCTCTAGTGATATGTGTGATGCTCTTCCCCCAGATTTCAACGCCGCCAAGACCTATTTCTATCTCTACAATAATGATCATCGAGTCACCACTTGGAAGTCCAGTGACTCTTGAGACTTCAACATCTATGAGCCCCACCTCAAGTATACCCACAAAATCCTTGCATATAATTTCTCTGGTAGACATGGAAGCTCCGGGACCCTAAACAAAAAGGAAGTGCACATTCTGTGGTGCATGAAAAATAACAAGAAGCTCCACCTAGGGGCCTGACTGGCCAAGCAATTTCAATACATCCTCACTCACCCCAAGAGTTCCCCAATCCTAGGCACTGTAATCTCAATACTTTCATATGGCATGGAGCATTTTGAGTATGTCCATTACACCAGGACCTCGAAACTCCGCTCCTAGACCTAGAGACTCTTGGAAACATGCTGCTTACTAAAATGATTGACGAGATCGTAGTTATGTGCCCTTCTGTTCCTCCTGAAGAAAAACCTTCTCTACCTACTCCTGAGGACCCTCAGCTAGACCAGCCTGCTCATGATGACTCTACTCCTTCCGCCGCTTATATAGAGCTCCACTGGAAATTCACTAGTCTGGAGAACCAGTACAAGTACCTTCTTAAGAGCCTTTTTGAGCTCGGTGGAGAAAATCATGACCTCTGGACCCATTGCAACACCTTAATGCTCAATGTGGACCTGATTGTTAAGCAACTCGGGATTCGAAGGACATAGCGTGACCAGTTGGGTCTCTTTTGCCTTCTCCTCCACCACTAGGACAGTAATGTTCTTTTTGCCCTCTCTTCTATCTCTTTTTATCCTTTCTTTTGCATTGGGGGCTAATGCATAGTTTAAGTGTGGGGAGGGGATTTATCTTTTTGCTTCTTCTATTTAATCTTTTTCTTGTTTTTCAATATATTTATCTTTGCACTAAGAAAAAGTTTCACAAGGACTCATACTTTATATTTTCATCCCTGTAATCACCTTGTTCTGCTCTCTAACTTGTTAATGAGACGTGATGATAATCAAGATAAGAAAAACTGTGTAGATAACCAATTAAATAACTAATAGGATTATTTCAATTAACTGAAACTTATCATTAAGACCTGAATTGAATATTGATATTCTAATCTAATATTTCTGATAATCTCTTTGTAAAATCCTTAGTCCTGAAGAGTACAGAAAAGTGTAATATAATTTTTGTTGGAAAACAATGATCCAAAATCTCAATTAAACTAAAATATTTGGATCAAGTTTGAAAGAAACAAAAACTTAAACAAAGTATCTCCTAAATCCAAATGGAAGCATCCAGTCAAGATCCAGCTACAAGGACATCCATTAAAGACTACAATTACCTAAGCATATACTGGAATCATTAGGTTAAAGTTTGGAAAGGAAACAAACTTTAAACCTCCAAGACTAGCATCCAGAAGAATTGATTGCTAGGCATCTGAATAAAGACAGATCTAGAAATATTGAGTCTGAAGACATTAGGGAGATTCATATATTAAGATAATGGGAAAAGTCTCAAAGATAACTTTTCCCTCCACCTTTTTTGGTCTACAAAGTCAAAGATCCTTTCCCTATAAGCAAGACAAAGGTGACAGCTCGCACTTTTCAGAAAAAGGACATAAGGACTGACACGGGGCTGAAAAAGAAACAACCTTTTTCACCTAGACCAATTAGTTGGCGCGTGGAGCTCACACTAAAAAGCTAATGGTATAAAAGTTGATGTGACACTAAAAACAAGGAAAACGATCACTGACATCTTTTAAGCCTCAATCCCATGGATTCAAACGGGTCAAATTACTATCTAACGGATTGATCAACGGCTCCGAAAGTGCTACATTTTGCCTGATTAATGATGAAGATTAATTACAGCTTACCAACCCACAATGGCTATATTTATGATGGAAGCCTATAAAAGGGAAGCTTCATAAGTTGGGAAGGTGTTGGTTGATTTCACAAAAAGCATATACAAGAGAACTTGCTAGAGAACAATCAGATTCACAAATCCCTCCAAGAACCAAGTCATTCAAAATCAGTTTGTAAGGATTCCTAAGTGAGTTATAAACTCAAGGAAATCGAAAACCAAAACCTTTGTTAAAAACCAAAGTGTAAAAGTTCTCCTACTTGGGTGAGTAGTGAAGATTAGGATATAGCTTGAAGTAGGCGCTTTGAGTGGGATCTCCCTATAGGACTCAACTTAGATTCAGGGTAGAAGTCTAAGTGGTATATCCTGCTAAAGACAAAAGGACTCAGCTAGGAGTTGGTACTTCTAGTGGTATATCCTATATCCAGAAGGGGGTACCATCCAGAAACAAAACTGTAAGGCTTGATTTCTGCCACTTGGAAAGAAATCACACTAGTGGAAAAGCTTAAAGGAAGGAACCTTTGGGGACTGGACGTAGGTGGGGCCGAACCAGTATAAACCATTGTGTTTGATTTTCTTTATCTCTTTATTTATATTTGCATCATATTTTATATTTGCATCATCCGGATCGATAACATACGAAAGCCATCAAACACGCTATACAAGACCTTTTAAAGTCTGTTAATTCCACAAAAAAGGGTCATTCACCCCCCCTCTAACCTTATATAGGCCCTCACAAGGACCAACAAGTGGTATCAAAGCAAGTGCTCAAATTAGAGATCTAACCACCTCGAGCTAAAGGTCCATATATTTTGATCAAAGAATCAAAATGAGTTTCCAAAACTCATTGCTCCTTCTGGAGGGTGTGTCTATTACCCATCCTCCACTCTTCACCGGTGAACACTACACGTTCTAGAAAAATCAGATAAAGAATTTCATTCAGGCTCAAAGCATGATGGCATGGATGGCCATTAAAGATGGTCCATATGAGCCTACAATGAGGTAGATGGTTTAACCACCCCTAAGCCCTCGAGCTTATGGGATGAAAATGATTATAAGAGATTATGTGAAAACCAAATGCTATTAACTTGCTTCATTGTGCTCTTAATGCAATAGAATTTAATAGGATATCCGAATGTGAAACTACACAAGAAATCTGGCAGAAATTGGAAGTCACCTATGAAGGAACCAACAAAGTAAGAGAGGCCAAGCTTGATCTTCTCCATAAAAACCTTGAGACCTTCAAGATGGAACTAAAAGAATCAATCAGCAGTATGAACACTAAACACACAAATCTAGTGAATGAAATGAAGAGGCTTGGAAAAGAAATTTCTGAAGTAGATATGGTCAAGAAAGTACTCCGGAGTCTCACCAAGGAGTGGGACAATAAGAAGACTGCCATTGAGGAAGCTCATGACTTGAATTTCTATAGTTATAATAAGCTTATTGGCAATCTCTTGACTTAAGAATTATCCTTGGAAAGATACAGCCAACAAGAGAAGAAGCCTGAAGAGAAAAATAAAGCTATTGTACTCAAGGCAGAATCCACTGGATCAGCTTCATTCGGAGAGGAAGAGTAAGTTAATGAATCTCAAAGTACCAAGGAGCAACTAGCCCTATTAACTAGACAGCTCAACAGGTTCTTACAAAATAAAGAAAGGAGGAAGTCCAGAAGATATGAATTCCGAAGACTAAGGGAAGGCACATCCAGAAGAGATAGGCCTAGAAAGAATCCGGAAGAAAAGAAGGATCCGAAAAAAGAAGCTACCTATTTTGAATGTGGGGAGAAGGGCCACTTCATAACCAAATATCCTAATCTTAAAAGAACCAAGAAGCACAAGAAAAAAGCAATGGTGGCCACCTAGAGCAATAGTGAGGAAAGTAGCAGCTCATCTTCAATAGAAGAAGAAGAGACTGCCAACTGTGCATTCATGGCACTGACTGATTCGGAAGTAGAGCAATCCGAAAAGAATGTCTGTAATCAAGATACAATGCAAATTGAAGAATCAGAATCAGAAACAGCAAATACTGAGGTAAATTCTTATTCTAATTCTACTTCTAACTTTCACCTTGCTAGAGCCTTAGCTATTGTGATCAAGAGTGTGAAGAATAACACAAAAGCAATTAAATCTTTGAGAAGAAAAGTGATGGAGCTAGCTGAAGATGGTGAAGCATTGGTACAAGATGTCAACTTAAGAAGAACTGCCAAGCATATTGATGTGGTTGAAGAAAATTTCCTGAGAAATCAAGTGCAGATGCTGAGTGATAACTTGATGGGGTTAGATAGGGAGCTAACCCTAATAAAGGAAGCATCCGGAAGAAAATCAAACCCTTCTCAACCAAGAAGTAATCCAAGGTAGAATACACAAAGGAATCAGCACCAAGCTGCCAAAGGAAATCCAGAGCCTTCAAATCAAAAGGTGAAGGAGGTTAGCAAGCAACCACAAGCCCAAAGATATACTGCTGTACAAAAAGGAAAGGCTAAGGCAGTACACAATCAGCAACCTGCCAAATAAAGAAGGAATAATGCAACAGAAGTTGCTCCTCCAGCCAGCTTTCAGATACACACCGGATCATCTACAAGTGTACAAGAAGTTGGATACAAAGGGAACTATGGGAAGGAGGATCTTGAAAAGATTAAAAAGAAGCAGGAGCAGAGCAGACCCATCTCAGGGTGCAAGTTTTGTGGGAAAAACAATCATATTACTAAATTATATAGATTAAAAATGGTTTTTATGATGTCAATCCTTGTCGTGAGATGGTTATTAACCTGAGAGGACCCAAATCTTATTGGGTACCCAAACCCACTTGATTTGTTTTGCAGGTATGTCTTAGATCCATAGTAGATCAACACACTTGGTACATTGATAGTGGATGCTCAAGGCACATGGCGGGTGATGAGAAGGCCTTAATCATATTAACTCGGAAGAAGGGAGGCAAAGTAAGCTTTGGAGACAATAAAAAAGGACAGATCATTGGACATAGGACCATTGAATCTGAATTAAAGATAGAAGATGTCTCACTGGTTGATGGATTGAAGTTCAACTTGCTAAGTGTAGCCCAACTCTATGACAAAGGAAGAAAAGTCACCTTTGATTCTGAAGGCTTATCAATATATGATTGTAAGTCTAATCAACTCATTTTTTATGCACCTAGAGTAAACAATGTCTATTCTGTCAACATTAAAAATGAGAAAAAAATATCTACTTGGTGTCTAAAGAAGAAGAATCATGGCTATGGCACCGGAGGTTGGGACTGTCAGCATAAACCACCTGTGGGTGAGCCTAAGGTTGCTTTTGATAAGGATCATCTATGCACTGCATGTCAATTAGGTAAACAGCATAAGAAAAGTTTCCCTTCCATCTCCTACATTCCTTCCAAAAGAGTACTTGATCTCTTACACATTCATCTCTTTGGTCCAATTAAACCATTGAGTTTAGATAGAAGAGAATACACCATGGTCATTATGGATGATTATTCTCGATATACCTGGGTTCTCTTGCTAGCAAGCAAAGATGAAGCCTTTGACAAATTCTCAAAAAAATTCATCCGGATAGAAGTAGAACAGGATATAAGCATTACACGCATCCAGAGTAATAATGGTGGTGAGTTAAAAAATAAGCATTTTGCTGAATTTTGTGACTCCAAGGGCATTAAACATAACTTCTCTACCCCTCACACCCCTTAAAAAAATGGTGTTGTTGAGAGAAAGAACAAGACCATAGTTGAAATGGCTAGAACTATGCTAAGTGAGAACTGTTTGCCAAAATATTTCTGGGCAGAAGCCGTAAACACAGCATGTTATATCTTGAATAGAGTTGTCAATAGAAAGACTATAAAAAAGACCCCCCAATGAAATCTGGAAGGGAAGAAAACCCAAAATTGGGTACTTCAAAGCATTTGGATGTAAGTGCTACATCCTAAATGATAGGGAGCAACTAGGCAAATTTGATCCTAAGTCTGATGAAGCAATTTTCCTTTGCTACACAACACATAACAAGGCTTACATAGTCTTTAATAAAAGAACCCAAACTGTGGTAGAGTCTATACATGTAGATTTCGATAAGACTAACCATGCAGGAAAGAAAAGTTCCACTCCGGAAGATCCAGATCCGGAAGTTGAAAACTCTGGAGATAAGAAGCAAGTTGAAGTTCCTGATTCTTTCCAAATCAAGAAGTACAAAGAAGTGGATGAAGGAATATCTTTTATTCCAGATGTTCAACAAGTTGGTCTCAATCAACATGAGATAAACTTCAATGATAACCAAGGAAACCAAGATGAGGAAGATGTAGAGCAAGTCCCAGTTCAACATGAAGGCTTACAAAGGGAAATCCGAACTCTCAGAAATCATCCGATAGATGCCATTTTGGATGATGTCCAAAATCCAGTCAAAACTAGAGGACAACTCAATAGGATGACGAGCCATGCTGCTTTTGTCTCTCTCATTGAGCTAAAGAAATTTCAAGATGCCGAAGGGGATGAAAGTTGGATGATGGTAATGCAAGAAGAGCTAGATCAATTCACGAGGAATGATGTATGGGATCTAGTGGCACATCCAAAGGGAAAGTCAATCATTGGCACCAAATGGGTATTCTGAAACAAGCTAGATGAATCCGGAGTTGTGGTAAGGAACAAAGCAAGATTGGTTGCCTAAGGCTACAACCAACAGTATGGGATTGACTTTGAAGAAACATTTACTCCAGTAGCAAGGCTGGAGGCAATCCGGATCTTATATGCTTTTGCATCATTCATGGGATTCACATTATTCCAAATGGATGTCAAAAGTGCATTTATTAATTGAGTTATCCAAGAAGAAGTCAATGTGAAGTAGCCATCTGGATTTGAAGATTCAAAGCAACTGGATCATGTCTCTAAGTTAAAGAAGGCCCTCTACGGATTAAAGCAAGCACCTAGGGCTTGGTATGAGAGACTTACAATCTTTCTTATATCCAAGGGATATATTTGGGGCAAAGAAGATACTACCCTCTTCATCAAGAAAAAGAAGAATGATGTCATTCTAGTCCAAATTTATATGGATGATATCATATTTGGGGCAACAGATGAAAAGATGTGTGAAGAATTCAGTTCTCAAATGCAGAAAGAATTTGAGATGTCCATGATGGGAGAACTTAATTTCTTCCTTGGTTTACAAATCAAGCAAAGTCCGGATGGGATTTTCATTAACCAATCAAAGTATACCAAGGAAATCTTGAAGAAGTTTGAAATGGACAAGAGAAAGCCAATGCCTACTCCAATGGGATCAGATATAGTCCTATCCAAGGGTTGTGGGGGAGAGGATGTTGATCAAAAGCTCTATAGAGGGATGATTGGTTCACTTCTGTACTTGATAGTAAGCAGGCCTGACATACATTATGCAGTTTGTTACTGTGCAAGATACCAAGCCAATCCTAAGGATTCTCATCTCAAAGCAGTTAAGAGGATCCTTAGATACCTCTTAGGAACCACTGAAGTTGGATTGTGGTATCCTAATAATGGAAATTTCACACTCCAAGGTTTCACTAATGTAGATTATGGGAGAGACACTCTTGAAAAGAAGAGTACATCCACAGGTTGCCATTTCCTTGGAGATTCCCTAGTATCATGCTATAACAAGAAGCAAACTTTAGTTGCTCTATCTGCTACAGAAGCAGAATATATGGCAGCTAGAAATCGTGTGGCTTAACTCCTTTGGATCAAGCAACAATTAGAAGATTATGGAGTTCAATCCGGATATGTGGATGTTATGTATGACAACAAGAGTGCCATTGATGTGTCAAAGAATCCAGTACTCTATAGCAGGATGAAGGATGTCAACATAAGGCATCATTTCATCTAGGATCATGTAGTGAAGAAGGATGTTGCCTTAGTGTATATCCTAACCAATGAGAAAAGATCATATATCTTTACTAAACCATTAAGTAAAGATCAATTTGGTAAGCTAAGGGAAGCAATTGGGATGTCTAATCCAATTTAAGGAACATCCGGAAGAAACTCTGCAGCAGATTTGACTCTTCACAAGTCAAGGAATTCGGAAGAAAAAGGAGAATTGAAGAAAGCTCTATTCCAGATGGAATATAGCCACGTCAGTAGACAAGACAGGACACATGGTAGTAAAGGCGCTGAAAAGTAACTGTCCCTTTTTAAATTTCAAACGTTTATTGGGTGTTACACGCGCTATAAATTCAAGAGCTATTTTTCAAAATAAACCGTTCACATTCTCTGGTTAAACTAAAATTACCTCTCTTGAAATCATGATTGCCATGTCATCAATCCAGTCAAATCAACGGCATCCGAATCACCAAAATACCATCACTTTAAAAATCCTATTTAAACCCCCAAAAATCCCTGTCTTCTTCACGCGAGCAACAATCATATACTGTTACTCTACAAAAATCCTATCTCAAACCCTAATTTCTTTCAATTCCTCAAATGGATGCTATCATGACAAGCGTAGTACCCAAAATGCTACCAATCAAAAACATCTTTGTAGAGTTTGATCTGCAAGATAAAGACTTTAAACCCCTCAAAATGAAAACCAGTGACTCCGTTATCCCCACTGATTTTTTGGGAGATAACTTCCTATTTAAAACTGACCCCTACTCCAAATTGATTGAGGATCAACACTTGACTGATTTCCTCAAGATCAACTGTCATACCTACCCGGATTTGGTTAAGGAGTTTTAAACCAATCTCAAAGCTCACTCCTTCCACGACACTTTAAGAACTAAGGTACAGGGAAAGGTAATTACGATCACCCCAAAATTTTTTGAAAAATTCCTGAACATGAAGAATGATGGGGTTTAGCTGAGAGTTAATGGAGATAAGCAGAAAGTCAAGTATGAACCAAAGATGTGGCTACATCCCAATAATTTTGGGGACAAATGTTCAACTTATTTCCCGAAAGTGCCAAGATTCCTCCAGCACGCACTTGCTAAATTGGTGCTCATTCGGAAGGGCTCTCTTACCACAGTATCATCCTTCCAACACTTTGTGCTACAGCACTGGGTGAAAAGTAGAGTAGTCAGTATACCAGTCCTGATCATCCACTATATGAGGCAGCACAGGAACTCTCATGGTGCCCTAATCACCTAGATCTTGATTGCCAACGAAGTAAATCTAACAGGATTCCAGTCAATTACCGAAAATGAAATTCTAGAGAAAAATTTCAGAAAGCTAACCTTTGGGGAAACTTGGAATAAGGAAAAAGCCAAAAAGCTCTGGGATGATAAGAAAAGTAGGGCAAGAAAAGTAGTGGATCCAGTAGAAGCTTCGGTTCCCAAGAAAGCAAGAACTAATAAGCCAAAGGCACAGAAGAAGCTTGCCTTAGTTCCGGCTGGGGAAGTCAATGAGGATACTTTATCCTTAACCCAGTTGTTGGCAAAATCTCCGAAGAAGCCTTAGTCTCGAGGAAGACTAATTATGGCAGCTGATAAAGTGAAGCCAATCTGTGACCTGGAGGCAAGGGAGTCTATTACAGTGGCTACTGTTGCAACTAGAGAGGGGTACAAGAAGGGGCAGAAAAGGAAGGAAACAGATATGCTAATAGAAGAGCATGGGTCTGATGAAGAAACAGAGGATGAGGCTCCTATGCCCAAGAAGCAATTCACCCGGAAGGGGTGTACTTTTAGACCTGTTGATCGGTGAGCCGGTCGGGCCAGGCTTCATCGGGCTTTTGACTAAAAGCATCAATCCAAGCCCGGCCCGACCCACACTTTAAAAATTCAGGCTCGAGCCGGGCTTGGGCCGGGCTTACGACGTCATTCCAAGCCTGGCCCAAGGCCCGTAGATAATTTTTCAATAATTTTTTTGTGAATTTTTAAAAAATAAATTGACAAAATTATGTATAACAACGTCATTTATTTGAAGTTCTTAATATATTATACAACTTATTGTATTTAAATTTGAAAATTCATTAGTATAAAATATAAAAGTTGAAAATAATTATTTAATACAATTATAATATATATGAAAAAATTAAATTATTATTCGTCGGGGCGGGCTCTGGCTGGGCTTGGGTATTTATACAAAAATCAAGCCCGGGCTATAAAACTTCGGGCTTTAGCGGGTTCGGGCTCGGGCCGGGCTTAATAATAAAATAGGTGTCCAAGCTCGGCCCATAGGATAGGGCTTGGGCTAGGCCGGGTGGGTAGCCTGGCCCACAAATAGGTCTATGTACTTTTGATAAGGCTGTGTAGGCCCAAATATCTCAAAAAATCAGAAAAAGAAGGCCAAAAAGCCTGCGGGCATAATCATTGATGAAGAAGCTGCTAAGAGGGTAGTAATGGAAGAATTGGATAAGGCCAAAGTTACTAAGGGCAAGCATGTGCCCGGATCCACTGAAGAAATTGATCTAGAAGACCCTTAATATGATACAATAAGGGAGGCTATAAAGGACAATGACAGGATCAACAAAGAAAATATAGAAGGACCCGGGGGCTCTTCCGGTGTACAACCAATACTTGTTGATCCAATGGATATGGAAGCTATAGCCCATAAACTGGAAGCTGACAATTTCCCCTTTCTACCCAGATCCGGACCCCTGTCGGATAATCTACTATATGTGGAAGATGAAATCCAGACTGAAGTAAGTCCTGTAAAGGCACAAGGAGAGGGCATTGGGGACATTACCAATGCGCCTAGAGGCGAAACTAAAAGTCCTAAAAAGGCATTTGTAGGGGTGACAGAGGACATTTCCTGTCATTCGGGGGTTGAAGTGGAAGTAAATGCTAAAGAAAGAGAAGTTGAAGTAGTACAGAATCAAACACCAATTCATGAGGTAATTCCTGACATTGTCTCATTCAATATTAATAATAATACCACTGATATTACTGTTAAAATAGAGAAGGACAACTTGGTTGAACAATCTCAAAGTGAATCCAAGGAAAACCAGTCCAGCCCGAAAAATACCATTCCGAAGGAGGGACTTGGTCTGGGTTCCCAAGAGCACGCTCGTAGAGTGGACTCAAGGGGTGAGGCTAGTCTAGAGGATCGGTTGGAAGAGGAGAAGGAAGAAGAAAATGAGAAATCCATTGAGGCAGAATCTTCCGAATCATCTGATGCTAGCAGCAGTTCCGGATCAAAGACTCTACTAGCTAGCCCAATCTAAATCCCAACCACAAATGTTAATCCTGCAAGAGCCAAGAGAATATCCACTACACTTAAAATTCTTCAAGAGGATACTCATGAGGAACATGAGGAGAGCTATATCAAACAGAGCCTGCGGAATATCTGCAAACATTTAAAGGCCGTGGAAAAAGTACTGCTTGATGAATTCTAGCCTCTAGATTTGAAAGGAGAGCTTAGGGTGATTAAAGGGAGTGTACAGAAAATAGAATAAATAGTAGAGGACTTTCCCACTGCTGATCTGGTAGTAGAAGTCTCTCTAGCCAAAGTTACTCCGGTTCTTAATGAGCTCAAAGCCAGCATAACAGAAGTAAACTATTCTGCAGATCAACCCAACACAGGGGCTACTAATAACTACGCAACTCTCATTGACAAAATAACTTCCTTATCCACTGACATGTCCACTGAAATAAAAGAGTATATAGATACCAAGTTTGAAAACTTGACAAAATTCATAGTTGAAAAGGAAGAGAAATCCCCTCTCCCAAACCTAAATGAATCACATCAAACCATTCTCAACAAGCTGACCAAGTTCATGGAAGACGATCTTCCAAAGCTCTTTCCTACACAATTAGCTGGTATTGCACAAGAGGTGTGTGGACAACTCAATGGACAAGCTGTTGTCATTGAAAGAGCAAGAGATGATCTTCGCAAAGATCTGACAACAATAAACTGCAGCATTCATAATATCCACAGGGATCTGGGCAAAGACATTGAAAAACTGCAGTCCAGAATATCAAGCCTATCCATCTCCGGATCCTCCTCCTCTCTATTAATTCTTGAAAGCCAACTCATTCCAGTCTTCCAGGATCTAGTTCAGTACATTGGGGATACCAGTTTTTTTGGCCATAAGGGAATCACTACTCTTCTCAAAGAGTTATTTTGATGAGAAAGATAGAGATTATATGCTCTAGATGCATCCCTACATCACCAGATCCTACACACAGCTTTGGAATCACTTCCACCCCCTGCACTTATCTCCGGCAACTGTATATCATATTCTACAGCAAAGAAAGTAAGGTAATTTGGACTACTCAATCTATTCAAAAGCCTGGCAAGAAAAGTGGGACGACAGGACTTATATGGTGATCGACCCCCCTATTGAAAACAAAAAGGGGGAGAAAGATAAAGGCAAAGAGAAGGAAGGAGGAGCCTATGGTGCATCCGGGAAGAAATGATTTAGTTTTGTAGTAGATTAGCTACGGTATTCATATGTAAAATCTGTAATAGCTAGTTTCACATTTTCACTCATATATTACTGTATTTGTAACCCTGCACTTCATTGATGTTAACTATTGTTAACAGCAGAAGTATATATACAGTGAAAATCTATTACAAAATTGCTTCTAAAGCACAATCTGCAATTGTACTATAAAAACATTAGAAGCTAAAATTCAAAAATATTAGGGGAGTTAGGATGCCAGAATTATGGGGGAGTAAAAATTGTAAAAGACTAAGAATTAAGAATCATACTTAATTCGTATAACTCCTTTTACCATATGCTTAGTTTTTGTTTCCATCAAATGGGGGAGATTGTTGGAAAACAGTGATCTGGAATCTCAATTAAACTAAAATATCTGGATCAAGTTTGAAAGAAACAAAAACTTAAACAAAGTATCTCCTAAATCCAAATGGAAGCATCCAGTCAAGATCCAGCTACAAGGACATCCATTGAAGACTACAATTACCTAAGCATATACTGGAATCATTAGGTTAAAGTTTCGAAAGGAAACAAACTTTAAACCTCCAAGACTAGCAACCGGAAGAACTGATTGCTAAGCATCCGGATAAAGACAGATCCGGAAATATTGAGTCTGAAGACATCTGGGAGACTCATATATCAAGACAATGGGAAAAGTTTCAAATATAACTTTTCCCTCCACCTTTTTAGTCTACAAAGTCAAAGATCATTTCCCCATGAGCAAGACAAAGGTGACAGCTCGCACTTTTCAGAAAAAGGATAAAAGGACTGACACCGGAATGAAAAAGAAACAACCTTTTCCACCTAGACCAATAAGGAGGCTTGTGGAGCTCACACCAAAAAGCTAATGGTATAAAAGTTGGTATGACACTAAAAGACAAGGAAAATGATCATTGACATCTTTTTAGCCTTAATCCCAAGGATTCAAATGGGTCAAATTACTGTCTAATGGATTGATCAACTGCTTTAGAAGCGCCACATGATAAAGATTAATTACAGCTTACCAACCCACAATGGCTACATTTATGATGGAAGCCTATAAAAGGGAAGCTTCATAAGTTGAGAAGGTGCTGGTTGATTTCGTAAAAAGCATATACAAGAGTACTTGCTAGAGAACAATCAGCTTCACAAATCCCTCCAAGAACCAAGTCATTCAAAATCAGTTTGTAAGGATTCCTAAGTGAGTTATAAACTTAAGGAAATCCAAAACCAAAACCTTTGTTAAAAACCAAAGTGTAAAAGATCTCCTACTTGGGTGAGTAGTGAAGATTGGTATATAGCTTGAAGTAGGCGCTTTGAGTGGGATCTCCCTGTAGGACTCAGCTTAGATTCAGGGTAGAAGTCTAAGTGGTACATTTTGCTATAGACAAAAGGACCCAGCTAGGAGTTGGTGCTTCTAGTGATATATCTTACATCTGGAAGGGGGTACCATCCAGAAATAAACTGTAAGGCTTGATTTCTGCCAGTTGGAAAGAAATCACACTAGTGGAAAAGCTCAAAGGATGGAACCTTTAGGGACTGGATGTTGGCGGGGCCAAACTAATATAAATCATTGTGGTTGATTTTCTTTAACTCTTTATTTATATTTGGATCATTTGCATCCGTAACATCTCAAAGCCATCAAACACGCTACACAAGAATTTTTAAAGTTTGTTGATTCTGCAAAAAAAGGGTCATTCACCCCCTCTGAACTTATATAGACCCTCACCAACAATTTTATTATTTAAAGTACTTTAATCTGGACTTGATTTGATTTTAGTTAGTCCCTATATATCATGAGATCCTCCATCGAGACCTTACAATCGTGGTGTCAATCTTGGTGGTTATTTTCTGATGTGAGTTTCGCAATCAGTCAAAATGAGACTTACTTGGCTCGCAACCTTGTTTATCTCTTTCATAGGGCCGATAGAAGAAAGAGCTATCCACAATTAAAAACTAAGAGAATACTCTTTCATAAGGAGAGATAGAAGAAAGAGCTATCCACAGCTAAAAATCGGGAGAAGACTCTTTCATAAGGAGAGATAGATTAAGAAGAATTGATGGTTGGAAAATGCAGTAAGACCTAAGTAAAATGGCAAAGTACAAAATGAGACAAAGTGTTGGAAACAATTATTCAGAACAGCAAATAATCCGGATCAGGTTTGAAGTAAACTAAACACCTAAGTTCAAAAAGACCTAAGTCATTCCATTCGGACATATAACCAAGACATCCAAAGTCTAAGACAAGTGAAGACAATTACCTAAGCATAAATGGAAGCATCCGGTTAAAGTTTGGAAATGAAACAAACTTTGAAACGCCTAAAACAGCATCCGGAATAACTAATTGCACTAGCATCCGAAAGAAGACAGATCCGAAGATATTAAGTCTGAAGACATTCGGAAGACTTAAATATCTAGACAAAGGGAATAATTCAAAGTATTGAATTCCCTCCATTCTTTTGGTCTCCAAGTCAAAGATCCTTTTCTCTAAAGCAAGACCAAAATGACAGCTAGCACTTTTTAAAAAAAGGACAAAGGACTGACACAAGAAAGAGAAAAAGGTTACAACCTTTTTCACCTAGACCAATGAGAAAAGAGCGTGGAACTCACACCAAAAAGGTAATTGCGTAAAAGTTAGTGAGTCACTAAAATACAAGGAAAACGATCACTGACAATTTTTCAGCCTCAATCCCAAGGATTCAAACGGGTCAAAATCTCTGTCTAACGGATTGATCAACAGTTTCGAAAGTGCCACATATTACCTGATCAAAGGTGAAGATTTAATTAAAGCTCAATAACCCACAACGACTATATTTATGATGGAAGCCTATAAAAGGAAAGCTTCACAAGTTGAGAAGGTGTTGTTGATTTTGAGAAAGCATTGACAAGAGAATCTGCTAAAAATAATCAGTAAACACATCCCTCCAAGAATCAATCGAATTCCAAATCTGTTTGTAAGGATTCCCAAGTGAAGTTATGAACTTGAGGAAGTCCAAAATCAAAACCTTTGAGAAAAACCAAAGTGTAAAAGATCTCCTACTTGGGTGTGTAGTGAGATTGGGATATAGCTTGAAGTAGGTGATTTGAGTGGGATCTCCCTGTAGGACTTAGCTTAGGTTTGGGTAGAAATCTATGTGGTAGATCCTGCAAAAGGAAAAAGGACTCAGCTAGGAGTTGGTGCTTTTAGTGGTATATTGTACATCCGAAAAGGGTTACCATCCAGAGACAAATTGTAAGGCTTGATTCCTACTAGTTGGAAAGGAATCCACTTGTAGAAAAGCTCGGAGGAAGGAAACTCTGGGGACTAGAGTAGGCGGGCCGAACCAGGATAAGATACTTGTGTTTGAATTCCTTACTTTTTATTTATTTGCATTACTATTTTCATAATTGCATCAGCCGGATCATATTCAAACACGCTACACAAAGACTTTTTAAAAGTCTTATTAATTCAGCGAAAAAGGGTCATTCACCCCCCCTCGCCCTCTGACCTTACTTGGACCCTCACAGGGACCAACACAAAATGGGTTAGCAAATCTGAAAAGGGCCTAGCAAAGCTAGCAAAGTTCTTAAAATCGCAAAGCGAAACCCAAATAATGGCTAGATGCATCTTAGGGGCCCCACCAAGTAAAAATGTGCCTCAAATAAATAAAAGGTTTAGAAAGAGTCATCTCATGATCACCAGGATGCACTAAATTTCAAATCAAGGTAATATTAACTAATAACAATATTTTGTGTACTCGTGCTTTAATTTGGTAAATACTCTCGGGGCAAAGTTTTGAACAAAGTCTTCTTGATGATATCTTACATTGGAATACTCAATAGTTAATGAAGAGCCTCGATATAAGTCTCCGTGAAAGAATATGGTCTTTGTGAAATTATTTAAGGTTACTTGCGCAGTTTAAATTTCTCTTCTTTTGATCTTTAATGCATACCTGAGGGCAAGCATGGAATAAGTGTGGGGAGATTTGATGAGTTATATATTCAGCATGTATTTATGCTTATTTCTATATCATAGAGACCATGGTTTTAGTCTTTATGGCTACTATTACTACCTTTTTTGTTTTTTCAGGTTTTGAAGGCAATTTGGAGAAAGCATGCAATATTTAGAAGAAAAGAGCCTTTCACCGATACCTGAAGCAGACAGCGGGAGCGATAGCTAGTCCCAGGGATTCCAGAGCATTCCAGAGCTACTAGGACGACATCAATACCAAAATATAAAAAGATCCAGAGTTGGAAGATCACCTAATTTGGGCAAATCCTATTCGGGAATAGCCCAATTCAAGGAAGAGTATACTTTCTATCCTAATCCTATTTATGGGAAATAAAGATAAGGATTTAATTCCATTTCAAGATCGAGACTAAAAGGAAATGAATCCAACGAGATAAATGCTAAGAGTCCTATTCTATCATAAAAGAGGAAGCATAAGGAGAGGCATTCAACTATAAATACCAAGGCCGACGCATCTCAAAGGATCACATATTGTTCGCTATTTTCAGTCTTTCTAGTCTAGATTTCAGTCTTTGTGTTCTTTAGTTTTAAGTACATTTTGATTTACAGTTTTAGTTTTTGAACCTTTTTAAGTTTAATTACAAGTTTATTTTCAGTTCTATTGGTCTATTTCAATTTCAGTCTTTATATTCTTAGCATGATTTACTTTCAGTATCTTTATATTTTAGCACATTTAAATTCAGTCATTTTGAGCTAAATTCTTTATGACTTAACCAAGTAAAGGTCAAGACTGAGTTTAAATGGTGTGAGGACTGTAATTGAATACAAAAGTTCACAAGGCAACCTATTTACCAATCTCGGTACTTCAAGGGTTTTATGGTAAGAATATCACCTAGTCTCGATGTTTGGCCTGATCAAACATTTGGTAAGACTTCGTGATTATTGTTAACTCTAATTCTTGCATCCGTAATTGTGCCTGAAAAGGAATAAAGTGACAACAGTCTCCATCGAGACTGGAGAAAGGTAATCTTACGCTTGTTGGAAGTGCTTCACTACCTGTCGGTAAGGATTTAGGCTTTTCTAAATTTTATTGTTATTCGTAGGCGAGCCCTTGAGCGCGAAGTCGAGGGTCACGGTGAGTAAGAGGGAAGTCGTGGCGCGAAGTCCGGTCTCTATACACGGTAAGGAAGAGTTGCTAGTATTGTACGATGCATGAGTGCTAGTATAACTAAATCTAGGTCCCAATGCAATTAATTCCTTATCCTATTATCACCATGATGTTCAGTCTTGCTCTACTTTGGTTGAGTCATTATTTCTCATTGTTCTATTACCTGCTTTATTTAGTTCTAATCTACAAACTCCCAAAGAGATCACTTCTAGGTACACTGTTGGTTGTCTAGTAAAAATAACATTGATAAATACAGTTCCCTGTGAGATCGACCTCCGCTCGCTACTAACTACTAATTTGTTTTGTGCAGTGATTTATTTTTTGTGATCTCGACACCCATCAACACACTTAAGGAAGATAATCGTTGTTTATATATTAAAAAAAAAAGAACAATCACAATTTCAGTAAAATTTTATAAGCATCAACATTAGTTGGACTACATTGTATGTATGAGATTAGCTATGCTATTTAATTTAATTATAACATTTAGTTTCTGTTATTTTTAACTTTTAAAAGCTGATCTGAATTGAAGTTAGTTGAACTAAACTAAATTAAAGTGTGCTAAATTGAACTAAACTTATCTGAGTGTAAATTTATGACCACGCATAACTGAACTGAATTAAATCGCAATGAATTATATTAAACTAAACTAATTAAATTATAATCCAGTTCTTGGAGTACATTGTGGTTTTGGCCACCCTAAAGTTTGTTTTCTTAAAAAATAAATCCATTAATATATGTGAATTTTCGTAATTTTTCTATTTAGTCAAGCTAAGACATGTAGTTTTCTAATTTATTTTGTGTAGTACACATCATAAATGAGATAAGTTAATAGTTCCAACTATACTTTCTTTATCGAGACATTTGGATTCTCTAAAGTTAAGGAATGATAAAGTTATACATTTTATTCAATATCAATCATTTATTCTGTTTTAATGGTTGAGATTTAGTTTTAGTAGTTTATGAGGTCTACAGTACAGTTAAATCTCAACCATTCAAATCTAATAAATGACTGAAATTAACTGAAATGTGTACTTCAGAATACCCAAATCCTTGCTTGAGCGTTCTTATTTGTTAGTGTCATCATATTCTATTGAACTCATGATCGGATTTAATAGTTTTAGCTTGTGAAATATGTTGTAATTAATTATAATAACGGTTAATGCTAGTATTATTATGATAAATTATTATTATTATTATTATTATTACTATTATTATTACTTATCAATATAATCAAATATTATTATGCATTAAATAGATATTATTATTAATAGTTAAATATTACCGTAAATGCTGTGATCATTGTTTTAATTATAGTAACAATTAATTTTAAATAATACTATAATTAGTCATAATGATTATTTATTTTATTTACTTCAATTATTACTATTACTAAGTTGAATTAAATTTTTAGTTCAGATAGATCACAGATGTAATGAAAATAAGTTTATCATTAATTTAATGTTATACGTTTTGATGACAACGGATATAGGTAATATTGATGATAATAAGAGATGTAATCAACCACTAATTATAATTATAGTAGTGTTAATTGTCAACTCATTAATATCACGTAATGTGTTGGGGATGAAAATCTATTGGACCCAAAAGTTGATGTTCCCTTCAATTTCAATTATTTTTTTCATGAAATAAGGTATAATTTAGAAAAGAGAAATTAAAAAAAATAAAAAATAAAAATTAACTTGTGCCCATATATAAATAAAAGATATTGAAGGAGACACGAAATTATCTACATAAGATTTGGTGGTGTTGGGGATGCAAAGCAAAAAAAACACGTCTCCACATACATGATTTTAGGCTTTTTATATTATGACTTAATTTTTTTGTCTACTCTCTTATCACTTTTGGGTTTACTTCTACTCCATAATCCAAAAGGTAAAGTAACTTTTATTTTCCATAAAAATAAAATAATTATAGCATTAATTCATTAAAAAACATTATAGCATTCACTGTGTTCAACTATCTCCCCGATTTAATATTTTCATAATGTTATTTTATCAATTATTTTTTATTTAAATTCATGTTTGCTACTTTCTCTCTTATGTACGTTTGAGTTTGGGGAAACTATATAATGAATTGGGTCGTTTGATTCATTCTCTCTGTATAAATAATATGTGTTCCGAAAATCAATGGAGACTTGTCATTCGTTCAGAGGGAAGAGACAAAGAACACAGAGAGTCCATTGTATAATCTCTGATTTTGATGGGAAATTATACAATAGTCCATGTCCATGTTGAAAAAATGGGAGTTTATGTTACTTTTAAAAGGATAAGTTTTATGATATTTTTTTATTGAGAAAAATATATTTGATCAATTGTTTTAATTGTGGTTGTTACTGAATTTAATTCCTTAATAAATCTGAGTTTTATTTGTATTTAAACTCTAACAACTATGTTTGATAAATATTGTGGTTATAGTTTTTAAATATTTGTAACTCTTGGATTATAGTTTTGATTAAGTGTTTTAATTGTAATTAAAACACTAAACAACTATTTTATTAATTTTTTTAACAGCAAAACTTTTATGGCCATAAACTCTTTTGTTTACCAATAAAATGGATGGTGGGTTTTTTAATTTAAAAAGTGGATCCAATTTTTACTCTCTTCTCTCTCCCTCTTTTCTGGATATGATAAGCATTTCTGATTCATGTACCAAACTTAAATCGAGTTTGAAGGAGTTGTTTAATTTTGAGAGTAATTACGAAGTATACTTTAAGGACAGAGTCTCATACTCGACTCAACTCATGCCAACCATTAACCCATTTTTTCTGCTATTTTTGTGTCTCAAATTTAGCCTCCGAGTTCAAAATCATCTGTTGAATTCCTGCCTAGAATTTCAGTTTTAAGCAACTGCTTTAGAGAAAAAACGCGTTGCCTTTAGTCCAGCTTCTAAGCTCCGATGACAGATTCAGATCCAAAAGTGTTACCTCTGATCCAGTATTTGAGCTTATGCAACTATTTCTTAGAAAAGCGTTGTTTCTATTCTAAAGCAACTCAAAAACTAACTTTAAAGCACAAATTTAAAGCAAATTCTACAACAATTCTTTAATCTCTTTTCACTAAATAAATAGTATATATCTTAAAAATAAATAAAATAATAATTAATAATATCATAAAAGTAATCATTCATAAACGAAAAGCACCTTGACGATGGTATAATATCCCGATTTTGACATCTGGAACAATAAACGAGTCACATAAATGGAGAAGTGGAAGAGGAACCACTAAATAGAGGACGCGTGTACAAGTGTTTTGGGCATATTTTATTTATTAAATTACATATTGAACTAATAAGGAAAAGACATGGCAGCAGAATGTGGGATTTTACTGAAAAACGTGACTTTGTGTTTCTTCGACTCAATGGCTTTCTCCTTATCTTATCAATACCATATCCGGCTATGTATCGACGAAGTTAGTGATATACGGTATGATTGATATTATTGATATTATTAGTAGTTTTATCGGTTTTTATTTTTTAAAGAATATATATCATTATGGTTTTTAGTGGCTATTACAACGCTTTTTAGGTATTTTATAACGCTTCTACGTGTCGTCATAGAAGTTTTGGAAAGAAATATATATATTATTTAGGATTTTCAGTGGCTATTGCAACGCCTTTTTTGGTCTTTAGCAACTTTTTTTGTCTTTAGCAACGCTTTTAAGTATTTAGCAACACTTTTCTATATCTTTAACAACACTTTTATTTGTTGCCAAAAATATTTTTAAAAAACCGGTTTAAACAGATACGCCGATTTACCGGTTCAATCCGATTTTCTTTAATTTTTTATTAAAATCGATTTCTACACATACCATACCATGCCGTGACCGATTCACGATAAAACCGATTAAACCAACCGATACAATACGATATTAATAACACTGCTTTCTCCTTCGTCTCCGCTTTCTGCTTCTCTGTTTGTCTTTTATTGCTAGACTTATATTTTTCAAATTGGTCGTAACTCTTTACAAAATAAATTAACAAATATTGATAACATTATTTTTATACTATTACTTTGTATTTTACAAAATAATTTACTGTTTGCTTTTAACCACTTTTACCTCTCATCTAATATTGAAAAATGGCAGAGTAAATATTACTACTTTACAAAAAATAAAGTAAGTATAAAATAAATTAAATATATAATTTTCTAGAGATTTGGGTCAAAGTATTACAAATTCAGACACATCAAAACAAAGGCAGCAAGCATGGGGAGAAATATTTTACTTGCTTTTTAAGTTATTATTAAAATAAGTTATTTCCATAAATTTTTAATATAACTATATATTTTAACTTTAAATAATATATTTTGATCATTTGTATTAATTAGTTAATAATTTTTTAATTTATTTTTTTAAAATAAAATATACTCCTTCAAAGAAAAGCTTGAAAATGGAGTTTCATGAAAAAAAAAAAAAATTAGCCCAAGTGATCCTCCATCAACAAACCCCATTATCTTTATAGTTTTGTCTAAGTATACAATATTCAGTTATATAAACAAAGTCCTGATGTTGGAGTTTTGTTGAAACAGAATCTACCTTTCTCTTTCTCTCTTTTGTAAACTCTGCTATATATGGTTTGATTATAATAATCTCGAAGCATATAAATGAAGATATATACTCTCTATTTGAAAGTTAATTTTCTCATTTTCCCACAAATTTCCCTCCACTTTAGCTGCGAGTTTTTGCAGTTTTCTTGAAAAGCTCTATTTTTAAGTTTTTTTTAAAGATACAGATTTGATTTTGGAAAAAATAAATCAGACAGTTCATAATTAATTAGCATAAAAGATCAAAATGTATTATTCAAAGACAAAATATGTAGTACTATTAAAATTTTGTGAGAACAATTTATTTTAAAAGTAGTTCAAACACAATGCCAAACTGGCCAGCTCATTTTCTAGTTTCTAGTAATCATCTTACTAGTAATGTAAAGTTTAAATTAGAAGAAGAAGCAAATATATTCAGTTAGACCATAAAAAAAATATATTCAGTCAGTTATAAATATCACTGACTATGGTTCTAAAAACTAATTATTTTAGGTATTCTATCTTAATTTCTTTTATTTATTATTTTAAAATATTAATATAATTTTAATATTTTTTCTTCAATCTACCCTTATTTAATTAGGGAAGAGATTAAATATTAATAAAATTATAAATCAACAATAAAAAGAATGAAAATTTCATCAAAAACAAAATAGTTATTTTAATAATATATTAAATTTTTATTAATTATGATTAAAAATAACTAGTTTTCAGAATAAAAAAAAAGTAAAAAACTCTATAATTGAAAAAGTTAAAACTAGTACTCCGGTAATAATGTATTATTGAAACGTGTAAGCATAGTAGTTAGTGCTGAATAATATGATACGTACGGCAGTTTGGCTATAAGTTTACGGAGCTTCTTTCAAAATAATTTTTTTAAAAGATTTTATTTTTAAGTTTTTTTTTAAAAGTTATAGATTTAATTTTAAAAAAAGTAAATCAGATCGTTTTTAATTAATTAATGTGAAAGATTAAAATATATTATTTAAATTCTTTATATATAATTTTGTTAAAAATTTATAAAATTAATTTATTTTAAAAACAGCTTAAAAATAATATCAAATGAAATCAGAAATAACATATAGAAAAAGGGGCAGGGATGGGATGCAAATAGGATAGTTGGGAATAGGGATGGCCCTATAACCGAGTATTTGGATTTACATAAAATAAGTTAGTTCTAACAAACAAACACAGCGTGGTGATTAAAAAAAGTGAATCAATGATATCCTAATTAAACGGGACATCAAAATGAATAATTTATTGATACGTGGTGTAACCGTCCAATTGAGTTTAACCAGTAATTTTATTTAACTATTGATTTTGAAATAATTTAAATTAGAAACACATTTTATTAAGACATTTATAACATTGGTACACACATGTGCTCTCTCTATTTTATATCAATTACATTTTTGTTTTATTGAATTTTGTATAGATTAGGGACGGGACGAGTCAAATGGAGACTGAATTTATTTAAGTTCGGCTCGTAGCTTATTGAGTTTTGAATATTTTAGTTCGGTTTGAGCTTATGGACAAATTCAGCTCAAGTTTATAAATTTATGAGACATATTTATCTATAAATTTTTGACTTATTATTTTTAAATATACACTTTTTGTCAAATTAAAATTAAAAGAGATAACCCCTTTTTATATTAGATGATTAGGTTAAGATTTTTTTAGAAGTGATAGAATCAGAATAAGAATTTGTTTAAGGATATTTAAAACTAATTAAGAATATGACACATAATTTTTTCTTAATTAGAATATTTAAAATTAAAACTAACCCACCGTATTTTTATAAATATATTGGAAATTAATAGTATTTTAAAGTAATTAAAAAATTAAAGGAGCCAGCTTGTGAGCTTTCAAGCTAAACCTTAAAAAGCTCTGTTTGACTCGTTAATATCTCGAGCCGATCTCAAACTTAAGTCGAGCCTTATCAAGCCGAGCTTTGACTGAGCCGAGCACGAACCGCTCAACTCGATTGCAACCCTAGCATAAATAAATTTATAATATTTTTAGTTTTCCGATTCAGCTGTATTTGTAATAGTTGTAAGCCAATATAACTACTTTCAATTTAAATCGATGACACAGTTTTCTTCCATACCATAATCAACAAGATAAGCCGGTCTACTATTAGAACCAGACAGTGCACCAAATCATTTTTTTTTGTAGGTACAAAAAACGACTATTTTTATTGAGATAATTTTATTTGAATCTTACTCTCAATTAAAATTCTTCACATCTCTCGCTATAAATATATTTAATGAAATTCAAACACTATTCTATACTCATTTCTATATATTGATCTTCTGCTGCGAAACTGAGCTACACGTAAAATGCAGAAACCGAAGGTGAAATTTAAAGGAAACAAAAGGCACGCCAAACGGGTGGAAACACCAAACACAAGTGAATGGGAGTGAGTGGAACGGCCCTTAGCGTGGGCCGACAACCTCTATGGGCCCCACTTTTCGGCGTTGATATTGAGAATTGGGCCCCCCATTCTTTTCTTTTTTTACTATTTAATTACGATTTGCCACTGTCACTTCAATTTTCTTTTTTATTTTATAATTTTGCTTAAAAAACAATTCAGGGGAGAATATTCGGCGGCGCCACTTTATGTGACACATATCTCGATTTTCACACATAAGTTAAGCTTATTTTATGGTGTGCTGGGCCCTATTTTATGCCCACCAGGTGGCACGTGTCCTGCACTGAAATCAGGCCCATGGGCCTTGTATTTCTTTATTTTTTTCTTCTGAAATTCGTATTTTTTATACTTAGAAAGCAAAAAAAATCCCCTAATTTAATTAGGAAAATAAAAAATTTCAATAAAAATTTTAGTCTATAGCTTTTTTTATTTAAAATAGGGGTAAAGTATAATATTTATATGTTTTCTTCACATTCAACAACTTTTTTATATTCTAGTATTTCGTTGATATAATGTTAGTGTAAATGTGTTTTTTATTTAATTGAGATTTTATTAGGTCGCATCTGGTATAATGTTGGTATAATGCTGGTATAAATATATTTTTTATTTGCTCTGCTACTATAAACCTGATATAATGCTAGTATAAATATATTATTTATTTGATTACTATTTTGTTTAATCACACATGGTATAAACATGATAAAATGATGATATAAATATGATTTTTGTTTGATTTCTTTCATAAAATACAAGTTTATAAGTTATTTTCATTACACCTAGTATTTTGCTGGTATAAACTGGTTTTTGTATGATTTCTTTCATAAAAACATGCTTATGTTTGATCTCAATTTTCCAAAACTAGTATTTCGCTGGTATAAATCTGGTATGAAGTGGTTTTTATTTTATTTCTTCATAAAATGCAAGTTTATTGGTTATTTTCATCACACCTAGTATTTTGCTGGTATAAAACTTGTTTTTGTATGATTTATTTCATAAAAACATGCTTATTTTTTGTTTCAATTTTCGAGAACTGGTATTTTGCTGTTATGAGGTGGTTTTTGTTTGATTTCTTTCATAGAATGCATATTTATTAGTTTATTTCTTCACACCTAGTATTTTGTTGGTATAAATTGATTTTTGTATGATTTCTTTCATAAAAACATGCTTCTGTTTGGTTTCAATTTTTCAGAATTGGTATTTTGCATGTATTTTGCTGGTATGAGGTGGTTTTTGTTTGATTTCTTTCATAAAATGCATGTTTATTAGTTTATTTCTTCATACATAGTATTTTGTTGGTATAAGCTGGTTTTTGTATGATTTCTTTCATAAAAACATGCTTATGTTTGGTTTCAAATTTCCAGAACTGGTATTTTGCTGGTATGAGGTGGTTTTTGTTTGATTTCTTTCATAAAATGCATGTTTATTAGTTTATTTCTTCACACCTAGTATCTGCAGATATTTTGCTGGTATAAACTGATTTTTATATGATTTCTTTCATAAAAACATGCTTAGGTTTGGTTTCAGTTTTCCAGAATTGGTACTTTGCTGGTATAATGCTCGTATCATCTGTTACATATCTGCAAAAATAAAATTCGAAAAAAGTATATTATCATGAATTTCGTTTTGAAGATAAAAATGAGAAGAACAAAAAACTCTAAAGCGGCATATAAAAAAATCAATGGTTTGCTAAATAAATGCAAAACAAAGTAAGAAAAATATAAAAAAAAAAGAAAGAATGACATGGCAAAGGAAGAACGTATGAAATGAAACAGAGAAGTTTAAAAACTGACAAAACAATTAATTATAAAAATTGGGGATGGAGTGATAAATATTTTTCATAATACCCCATTCCTTATAATTTTTCATTTAATTATATTGCTATGGGTTTTGACTCGGACCAAAATTCATGTTTTATTGTGTTCTAGAGCTTCATTCTGGTTGTTAATGGCCATATTCCAACTACTTTAGATGGAGATTATTTAATGAGTTTGCTGCAGGGAGGATATCAGCATGATTGTTCGGCTTGTCATTAACTGCAATGGGATGAAAATTAATACCGTGAATAGAGATGGCAATGGATTGGATATGGAGTGGATCTGGATCGATCCATTCTAAATTCATTATTTTATTAATCCAAATCCATATCCGCTCCACGTCCAATAGATTTTAAATTTTGATATCCTTATCCATATCTTAGGATATGGATATGAATTCTAAACGGATATTTATATTCAATATCATTATTACGTTTTGGTGAAAATACGTTTCAGGCCCGATTTTGTGAAAAATAAAAACTCTGAAAAAAATTATGAAAAATATGGAAAATAAAGAAAATAGGTGCAAGAAATTTTCAGAAAATGTTTTTTGAAGGGCCTGGAAATGTGAAAATACGTTTTGGGGCCCGGTTTCGTAAAAAATCGAAAACTCCGAAAAAAATTATGAAAAATCTGGAAAATAAAGAAAATAAATGTGGTACAAAAAAATTTCAGAAAAAATTTTGGAAGGGCCCCAAAATGTGAAAATACGTTTTGGGGCCGGTTTCGTAAAAAATAAAAAAACTCCGAAAAAATTATGGAAAATTCGAAAAATAAAGAAAATAAATGTGGTGCAAGAAATTTTCAGAAAAAAGTTTTTGGAAGGGCCCGAAAATGTGAAAATACATTATGGGTCCCAGTTAGTAAAAACTCGTAAACTCCGAAAAAAATTATGGAAAAGCCGGAAAATAAAGAACATAAATGTGATACAAAAAAATTTCAGAAAATGTTTTTGGAAGGGCCCGGAAATGAGAAAATACGTTCCGGGGTCCGGTTTCGTAAAAAATTGAAAATTATGAAAAAATTATGGAATATCCGGAAAATAAAGAAAATAAACGTGGTGCAAGAAATTTTCAGGAAATATTTTTGGAAGGGTCCAAAAATGTGAATACGTTTCAGGGCCCGGTTTCGTAAAAATCGAAAACTCCAAAAAAATTAGATTAGGCAAAGTAATTAGGTTTTGTATAAATAAGCCAAAATCCAAGTCTAAATCAATATCCATTATTACATCCAAATCCAATTCCAAATCTATTTTGTTAAATCAAAATCCAATCCATATCCCATGGATTTGAAAACAAAAAGATATGGATTGAATTCAATATCCATTGTCATCCTTAATCGTGAATGAGAGTAAGTCACATCTTATTTGGATCATTAATGAAAAATGAAAGATATTTTTTTTAAAAATTTTGTGGAATGAGTGTAAGTTAGCCATTGTAGAAATTTGATGGTAAAGTGGGTATCAACATCCCTATTTATGTGCTTAGTTTCATGTGTTTGCAGTGCTTTAGTTCTAACATTATCCTTAACTGGAAATCCTCGAGCCTGCCAGATAGCAACATGATGAGACAAAATGCAAAACAATACTTAGCAAGAGAAAATAGTTTTATGTGAACAAATCAAATCCATAAATATATGAAAATTGTAACTAACATATCTGAATGAGGTGATCCCGAGGGGACCCTCTCACACTTTGAGGTTTGAGCCACTCGGAAGTTGAATATTTTTATCAAAGTGCACAGAATCCAAAATTCATAACAACGGCCAAAAAATAAATAAAACTGTTTTTAAATTTCCATAAGCCAGTAACAATATTGTTTTACTATGCATATACTCCATTTACCCACCTAGCATGAGATTTAAGGCTTGGTTTGTTGTTTGTTGTTTTACACACTTGCTTCCTTTAGAAACTCAAGCAAGAGGTGTTTCCAGTGCTTATGTAAGTGTTTCTTTTTTACGAAACGTATCGTTATTCCCCAAATAAATGCGAATGGGGCCTAAGCGGAGTCCATATAAGTTATGGACTGCAAAGATTTTGTGTTTTCTGATAAATAAAATGCTTTCTCAACCCCTTCTTACTATAATTTATGCACTTGTTTTAATATAGTCTAGCCAAATAAAGATGACAAAGTTAACAATTTGACTTGGAGATTCCCAAATTCGATCGGGATGATAAAACACAATAAGAATTTTCAAAACATTGCTGAAAGATTTTTTAATTTTTGAATCCTTAATGAATACAAGGATGATGATAACCGTTTCCAATAAAAAAAATCTTAAAACTCTTATAATCATAGATAACTTTAATTTTAGCATAAGTACCAAAATTTCTGAATAAGCACGGTAGGGTTAGTGTTGCCATTATCTCATTCGTTTATGATTTACTAATTATGTATTTTGGATTATTTTTATTTTATCCGAAATATTTGATATGAAATTATATAGTTGCACATATTGTGACAAAAAAAATATAAATATCATTTTTAATAAGAATAAAGAAAAAAATTTCATTGCAACCTTAATAATGTTTTGTCGCCCAATTAAGTCTCGTTTATGCGATTAAAAAATAAATGTAAACCTCAACAAAAAAAAAAAAGAACTTGCGTAATGCTCGATTGAAAAATTCAGCTTGAAAAATCACCCAAAATAGTTTGAAGTTATATGGCTCTTTTGTATATGTGAAAAGGTTGGATATTTGACCTACCAACATCTCTTTGTCTATATTGTAAGATGTATTAATTAATTAGTTTATCCTTCTTGGCGCATTATAAAATTTTATCCTCTCAATCTTCTTCAATGTAAACTTAGTTATGGCTAATATAGAATTAGAAACCCAAGTTGGCATCTCTATTTATGCTCTTTTTTATTGGAGACTAATAACATGTGTGTATACAAGCCTTCAAGCCCACCAACTCAAACAGTTACTCTCAAAAGCCCTATAAAGTGCATGAATTCTTAGGAAGTCCAGGAGTCATGGAACACCTTGTACAAGCGGGTGACGTAATTCGGGTTATGCATATTGTTAATGCAATATTGTGTACTATAAGTGTTACAAGATGGTTAAATTTGAGTCACTTCTCATCGGTCGGTTCGGTTGAATAACCGAATACACCGACAACCGAAAAATTAAAATATGCAAACCGAAACCGAACCCAAGTTTTTAATTCGGTTGGTTCGGTCGGTTAATTCGGTTTATATACTTGCATGTCTTTTATGCTCAAATCCAATACATAGCTGAAATTTGAAAACATTATAAATAGCATCTAAACGTGAATTTCCTTAATTAGGCTGCACCAACAATCACAGTCTCTGCCTCTGCCATTGGTTCTTCAGCAGGCCTATCCAATTTCACACCAACATCATCAGCTGAATAATCATCAGCTTTCCAAGATCAAACTTGGGAGCCTTGAGGATCTTGACTTTTCTGATGTACACTTTTGGAGAGCTACTGATATATATATACATGCACTTCATAGTTAATAAGAGAATGATTATAAAATTTTATTCTGCAAAAGGTTATAGAATCAAGAAGTTAACCATATTGATCTTAGTTTAAGTTACTGCATGTAATATCCTTCACATGCAGTAGTTGAAATACTACAAGTCTACAACACTTAGAAGGCTGTTAATTGTGCTATTACTTCAGCATATATACCAGTTGCCTTCTGAATCTCTCTACCAATCAATCATGTTACTATCAACTATTAAAAAGTGGTGGCAACGTTACTATTTTACATTTTATGAAGCTAATTTTGTTGATAAAATCTTATAAAATTAAAATATGATATTATATATGATTAATTTTTTAATAGATAAGTTAATCAATCGGTCGATTTGGTTATATCGGTTTTTTATCGATTAAAACCGAACATATCGAATAAACCGAAAATCTATGAAATTAATAACCGATTCGGTCGATTATTTCGGTTAGGATCGGTTTTTTAACACCCCTACTTCCTATCCAATAATTGTAACGGCGTGCATAACTATTGATGTTGGTTGACTAATATGACTTGTTATACATCCAACAATGCAAACTTCCATGATTCTAGCTAAACTTTATAACAAGATTATAATTCAGTGGACAATATGTTAACGAACCGTGTAGAAGAATTATCAAGTTCCAATCTCAATAATTACAGTTATGTAGAGAGATACAAATCTAAACCATGACTAAGTCCTAAATATAATTAATCGAAATAAATATGTTTTTAAACAGATCTTTGAGGTGAACCCCCAAGAAAGAACACTTTTACTCTAATATTTGCTTAGAAGTTGCATGTACCTGTCATTTTTACTCACCTCCAAGAATTCAGTTTTGCATTTGCTATTTGCTTTTCTGCTTAGCTATTTATCAATCATTACTTTATATGGATCAATTTACCTTTCATGATTTAGGAGCTATGGACTCCGGGAAGTCCACTATATTTAAGCACTATTTTTTGCCTAGAATTCTATTTAAATCTTTTCATGTGCAGATAAAATTTCAAAGAGGATTTGACAAAGGTGAATTGAAGTCATAAATGTTCATATAGGAAAGCATATAGGAAACACATTATTGTATGTGAGAATGAATTGAAGTCACTATATTTTCTATTCTACTTACATCTTTAATATGAACCATATATCTTCAGATATTTGCTTGGAAAAGATCCCTGAATTCTCCAACCTACAAACAGAAATAGAACTATAATGAACAAAGATTTAAACTATAATAGAACTATAATGAACAAAATACAAACTCTAAATCTAATACAACTGAACTTCTCATTGCCCAGCGAGCCAAATAGAAAAAAAAAACTCATTCAAGAGCGGAAAAACTCATCGCAATCGAAGCAAAACAAATTGCAGCCAAATAGACACGAGAACGAGCAGATTGAGCGGTTTAGGTCGATTTAGGTCAGAAGCATATACATATTTGGTAATAGAAACCGTTAAAATTCATTTTGCATTTGAAAATTTTGAATGATTGGGCGCGCTATCTATATTCCCCCTATTGAAAGTAAGTAATAGTTTTGGTTTAGTTATAGATTTTTGTGTTATAGTTTTAGTTATTTTTCTTTTTACAGTTTATAAGTAATAGTTTTAGGTTAGTTATAGATCTTTGTGAAAGAACCATAATGAACAAAGATTTAAACTATGACAGAACTATAATGAACAAAGATTTCAACTATAATACAACTACAATACAAACTCTAAATCTAATACAACAAAATTAAAATGAAGAAGCACTAATATTTACATTTAGTTTGTTTGTATTTTACGAGTAATTATTACTGCAAAGTATGGTTAATTGTAAAAAAATAAAATAACTGTAAAAAAGCAATAATAATAATAATAAAGTTATTCTACGGTGACTTTATTTTTTGCTTACTTTGTCATTATCACCATTAGATTAACTTCTACCCCACTAATTTAATGGACATAAAAGATAATGTAACTTTTACTTTATAAAAAATAAAGTCACAATAGCCTTCACCATAATAATAATAATAATAATAATAATAATAATAATAATAATAATAATAATAATGTTATTATTTATAATTGTAGAATGATAAAAGATAATTAATTATTAATATAGTTGTTAGTATGATAATACAACCCACCAAAACAGTGGCGGGATTCTTCCCTCTTTGTTAAATATTAAAATTAAAACCCTAGTAGATAATACATATTTCTTTCCTTTTAAATCAATATAAAAAAAATTCATGCTCTTTTTCTCTCCCACATGTCGTAAACTTCTTTTGCCGCCGACTCCTCCACTCTTCGCCTCCCCCGCCGCCGATCTTCACCATCGCAATTAACTGTGCAGTAAGAGTAAGTCCTTTCTCTCTAACGTGTCCTTTTCATTTTTGTGTGTGTGTCAATTGAGTCGTGTATGGGAGTTTTGACTTGTGAGCTGCTTTGCCTAGATTGCTCTTATTTCCTCTACTAATTTCGTAGTCCATGGAACTGCCGGTTTTTTTAAGCAATTAGGGATTATTTGCTTTGTTCTTCTATTTGGTTGCTAGGGGACTGTGGAGAACTAATACCGTTAGGGTTTATGCATCTCTCTTCTTCTTGTTTTGGATAGCTAGAAAAGAAAGAGTCTTGAATAATGATTCAATTTATTCAAAGTACTAATATAACGTGTTTTTCTTCTTTTCAAATGTTTTTCCTGATTATCCCATTTCTTTTATTAACTGTTGTGGGTTTGTGTCACTAACCATTTCTATTGCTTGGGGTACCTGTTGGCTCTATTTTGTACTTGTAGAGTTAGTTACATATGATTTTTGCAGTTGAGGCTAATCTTTCAAATTTTTCTCATCTTTCTTCTGTGAAAGTAATGATTAGCCATTTTTGTTGTATCCTTTGTCATTACATTGAAGATGAGAAATTTTAATAGGTTAGAAGAAAAGATCAGCAAACGGATGAGATTACTACAAGAACTTGTTCCAGAATGCAACAAGGTATATAAAAAATGAATGCCCTTTATTTTCCACTGAAAACAATTAAAATTGATGATGAGTTAAATGTTGATTATGTGTTTTAGATTACTGGAAAGGCATTAATTCTTAATGAAATCTTCAACTGTGTGCAATATTTGTAATAGTAGGTCGAGTTGTTCTGTTTTAGATTAATTGGGGAACCACTTGTATACTTGCTTAATAAGTGCATCAGTGTTAGTAGAGTTCAGCACCTTGTAACAATGTTTCAGAACTTCAATATGTTTTGATAATTAAAACTAATGGATAACTATGATAGCTTTTGGAGTCCTATTTGAGTTGTCAAATGTCTCGTTTGTATTGGTAATCTTTTCATTCTAGTTTTTAAAGGCAAACATACAGAATGCATAACTATCAAGTTTAGTGTCAGAGTTGAAATCACATTGACTATTTTCTCATGTGTATTTTTGTATATATCTATTGTTCTTTTGGATCTCTTTTTCAAATTCAAGAAATTTTACCTTTAATATTGGCTCCACATCTTGGATACTTAGTACATTGGCTTGATAAAGGTGAATCTGAGGATAATTACTCACACACATGTCCTTTTCACATTGTGGATTTATCACGGCGCTATTTTTTTTCTTCTCACTTTATGAATCTGAGGATACTCACACGCACGTCCTTTTGCTTTAGGTTGTTTATATTTAAGTTGCAGCGAGTTGATTAATTTTGTTGAAGTCTTGAAAGTTGTAGGATAGTGTAGGACTTTGCGTTTCATTTCTCTCTTTTTTGTTTCTACATATTTTTCTTTTCCTTCAATTCACCAACATTCGTCAATTGGTGCAGTAGAAGAACCTCAACAAGCAATTCAGTGGCTACAGGTGAAATTACTTGTTTGGCTCCTTTAATCAACCAATATTCTACTGCTTTTCAGGAATTCTAATTTAGGGTTCCGCCCTCTCTCTCCTTGTCGTAAGGAAATCCAATCTAATGCAATAGAATTTCTTCCCCTTTTTAAGTTTCAATTCCCTGTCATTCCCTCTAGCAGTTGAATATATTGAACAGGGTGAGTTTGTGATAGAGGATGTTGGAGAAGGTATGATTTTTTTATACTTGGTGTGTTTTACCTTACCTATTTTCATTGTGGGTAAGATTTCTCTTGTTCGCTTATGGTTCCTTTTAAAATGTATATGATAAGTTTGAGAGGCTGGCAAAGATTTTTCCGTTAGTTTGTGCATTGTGCTCTTCGATAAATGCTACTTAGATTAGTCATTTTTAAAAAAGAGTTATGATCCTTGAGCCTTTCTGTGATTTTCTTTTTAACATTCTATTTATAGAGAGAGAGAGAGAGAGAGAGAGAGATGAATGCATTGGACTTTGCTCTCATGATTTTCCCGATTCATTCTGGCAGGTCCTTTGGCGGGTGATCAATTATACTTTTCATTTTCACTGTTGGGAGGAAAACTTTTTATTCTTGCTAACTGATATCCTTTTTCTTTGCACATGCAATTCTTCTTTCGAGAGAGTTAATACGTTGTGCTTTATTTTAATAATCTTAAATTGGGAAATGATATTCTGTGCTTGTACCTTACGCATGTATAGCATCTTTACTCCAATGGTTTTCCCTTGTATATGGCTTCATATATGTTTTATGTGTGTAGTGTGTTCTTTCTTGTTAGTCATAGATGTGGATCGTTATGTTTATTTTCATATTAAGGTTATTTTGACTTTCTAATCAAATACTTCCCCTTCTCCCTGTTTCTCGTCTACTTGTTTCACTATAATTCCTCAACCTAATGAACGGTCACGATTATTCTGGAATATAATGATATCTTCATATGCCAAACATGGTTTTTTTTATTATATGGCAAGTCTTAACATGTCAAGCCTAAGTATGGTAGAGAAAGCTTAATGCAATATGTAGAAGCACGATAATTTTAATGATATATTAAACATGTATTCTTGCTTAAGATTTTAAATATAGTTTCTCAGTACATGGTTTACTTCAACACTTGTTTACATCCATCTTCTCATTACATGGATTATAGTATTGTGCCTATTCAATAGGTTTCTTTGTTGTTCATTTATGCAAATCTCTTTGACATTAATTTTTGGTCATTTGAATCCTTGATATGTTTTAATCTGCTGATGAGTGTATGCTTCTCCCAGATTCTTTGACTCTGTAAGTGTGGAAGTTGACTTTGATTATAAGCTGCAGGAGATATTTTAAGTTTATTGGCCTGGTACAGGGTTGAAGATGTTAAAGAAGTGTTGGTTTGTATTGGACTTCAAGTTTTGAGCTATGCTTTTTCTGCTATAATGACCATAATAGTTGTTGGTTGCAACAAAGTCAAACAATTTTACTGATTCTTTTGACGATTGGAGTGTACATTGAAAGGGAAGCAACCTACCTGTTTTTAACTAGGAGCTCTGATGTTCAATAGTGTGCTTGCTTTTTGCTTCCAGATATTCAAGTTTCAGTGGTTTGTTACTTGTCACAACATCTTCATTTTGCTTGAGTTTTTGATGCACAGCTTAGTGGTGTGATCCTCCATAATGAACTTGTATGGGTTTGTTTCACAGGTCCTTGTTAGGAATGTACCACCAGATCCTGATGAATCTGTAAGTGAGCTTGTGGAGCACTTTATAATGGTCAATCATCCAGAGCAGTATCTGAGGCATCAGGTATATTTCTGCTCAAAATGGACATAAAATTTGGTATTGTTTTGAAAATTTCTATAGAAGTTGATTGAGTAGTGAATACTTGTTTTGTAATTTTAGTTGAATGGTCATTGTTTTATTGGCTTATATGATGCAACTACAATAGCACAAACATGATGCATATTTTTAAGCTTAAATGAACATGTTTTAATAGTTTGTTGTCATATTAGGAATAGAAAAGAGAGGCTTTCAGCAATTATCTTCTGTCATCTACTTGCTATTTGTGATGCTCTGTGGAATTAAGAAATCTTAGTATTAGCTTATGTCCCTAAATCCTATGAATTTCATGTCACTGCCAATGTACTTTTTTGAATGAATTAACTACATAGTTGAAATTTTCTGAAAACTTCAGTTAGTAATATTTGCTGCTACCATAACAAAACTTATCATATGCTGCATTTTTTCTTGGCACCTTTATACTCATCAATTGAAAATTTCTTCTTTAATTAATATTTTTTCAAATTTGTCAAAAATATTATTATAAATTTGAGTTCTCTTCAATCCAAAGTTGTCACAAATATTCAATGTAACAAGTTAATGTTGTAACTACAGACCAGAGTAAGGAAAAAAATTGTAACTGATTAAAATGTTGTCATTATATATTATTTGACAATAAAGTTGCCACAAATAGTATTTTGTGACGACTAATAAAAGTTGTAATGCATTTTGAGTAAAATATGTAGAGTATAATACATGACAATTCACTCTATTTGTGACAACTAATTTTATGTGACATGAAAATTATTGTCATTAAAATTGCAATTTTTGCGAGAACAGAGTTATTAGCGACGACATTTTTGTGACAATTATTCTTGTCACATATAAACTTGTGTGACAACTTAAAAACTTTTTTGTGACATTAATTATTATTACAAATATTATAATATGTGACAACAATATTATTTTTGACAAGGAGTTTCCTTTCAGTGACAACAAAAGTTGTAACTAATAAAACTATTGTGACAACTTTATTGTTATAAATAATTTCTTTGTGACAACTTTTTTATGTTGTCACGTAGTTTTAATTTATTTTGATGTATTTTATGTGACAATTAGTTTATTTGTGACGATAATATTTTCTTTTCAATTACACCAAATGTTGTCACAAAAAAATGTTGTCACAAAAATACTTCACTATTGGTAACATTTTGATGAAATATTATCTGCAACGGAGTTATTAGCGACGAAACTGTGACAACTTATTATTGTCACATAGTGTTATATGTGACAACTTCTTGCTTTTCATGACGACATTTATTGTCACAAAAAGCTTGATTTCTTATAGTGGTTCTCTATTCTCAAAAGACATTCTACCTCTCTCATTTTCCCGTGACTATTCCTCTTGAAAAAAGCTTACGTGGTTATGTTACAGCAAATTGTCCAGGACATATTTCAATCTCTCTCATATTGAATTTCTTGAATGACTGGTCTTTTCTCTCTGCCATTGAATAAGGATTTAGTTCTTTAGGGGATTTTAACGTATTGTTTTTATCTATATGGGATATGATTATGTAGTTTTTATCGATCATTGCTAATCCTATACCTATTGTTGCATAAACTATACCTATTATTACAATAATTATACATTTGTAATTCATCAACTATAAATATCATTTTTTACCGCAACTATACATGTCTACTACAACAAATATATTGTTATGTTGCATCTTATATCATTTGTTGCATAAACTATACCTATGTAGTTTAACAACTATATTCTTTGTGACAACAACCATACCTCTGTAATCCAACGACTTTATTGATTGTTACACAATTGTATCATTTATTACAGCAACTATACATTGTAACTCAACAACTACTATACCATGTAGGAGCACTTATACTTTTGTACAAGAACTCCTATAACTCAGTTAACAAAGGAATTGGAAAAAAGTATATCAATATAGATATATTTTTAAGAGGAAAAGTAAAGAAAAAATTTTAAATTCATGTGTCCAAGAAACTAACATCATAAACAATAAAAAAATCTCCACTGGTACACCACTCAATATAGTAATGGTGAGTCCTAGATTCGATATCTAGCATCTTATAAAAAAATCCTTAATTATAAAAAATGATTAAAAAACCATAAAGAGAGAGAGGAGATGTCCAATGTGTAATATGTATTTAGTAAAACACTTAGTAAAGGAAAAATATAAAAAAATATTAAAAAGGGAAAAAAATTCTCTAAAGTTTGAGTCAAATTTTATAGTAAAGTTGTTTAAAATCTCTCATAATCATATGAGAGAGAGTAAAAAAAGCATTTTCAATCCATACCTTCCATTTTGAAATGGATAATTTGGATTGAACCAAATTTACTCTAAAATTTAACTCTAACCTAGAGAATACTTTTCCATTAAAAACATATTGCCGTGTCAAGGGAATAGTAAATAGAAATGAGAAAAGTTGTGTTTTTGACAATTTACCTATTTATGTATAACAATCTTGTAATTTGCTCTCCGAATATAAATAGGCCCAAGGTATTTAAAAAATTTGTACTATATATTTAATGAAATATTTTCAAAACTCAATTGTAACTCGAATATATAACCTTTAACTATTACAAATTAAATTTTAATCACAAGACTAAGGCATTTGTCGCAAAAGACTTATCCATGTGGCCTTTATGGTCTTCAATTCCAAAAATTTCAATTTGAAACTCATACAAGTTTGCAATATATAAGGCTAACTTAGTTCATAAATTTATATTTTACTATAAATTCTAAGAGAAAAAGATGTAATAAACACACAGACTATAATATGATAAAAGCAAATTGTAGAGGTATAAAACATTTTTACAACATTACAATATTTACTCCAATGCCTAACAAAGCTCCCGTATAAGTGAGATAAGGGAGGGTTGAGTCTACATAACCTTACTCCTATAATTACAGAGAAACTGTTTCCAATTGACCTTGAATTAGAGTTGCAAATTGTAGAGATATAGAACAAATGTGCAAAAATATTGGGAAATACAAGTTATTGGATTATAATTATTTATCTTAAAAAGAATGTAATTATTGTGAAAATTTTACTCAATATAATTTTATAAGGAAAAATATATATTGAAATGGTTGAATAAGCTAGGCAAAATATAGAGAGTGAACTTAAATTGAATAATAATTTCATTAAAGTTAAGGTACTACCAGGAGGGGTGGTGAGGTGGGCCTCAACTGGTATCGGCCCTTCAGCCACAGGTGAATCTCTTAAAAATTTTAGTAAATACGATTCACATAAATATAAATTTAGAATTTTAGTAAATGCGTGCATTGGTTTGTTCAGTTTAAAAATCAAACTGAACAAACAAAATGACCTAAATATTGATCTTAACCAGTTTAAAGTAATTTGTGTTGTTTAGTTCGAACTTAACCAAATTGGTTAAGTTTGCGGGGAAAATTTTTTTGCTACACTCCAGACCCCATTTATGCCACATTCTGTTTAATCGGTATACATGACATAATTTTGTATGAAAATGTATGGTAATAGTATTACACCAGTGCGATTCAGAAGATAAAATCAATTCTACTAATTCATCTAAGGGTCAGTTTGGGATTGCGTTCCCAAGCTGCTTATTTTGAAAGCTTCATTTTCAAGCTTTTCCTATAAGCAGCATATTTGAATTTGGAAAAAATAAGTCAGACAGTTCTTAATTAATTAGCATGAATGACCAAAATGTGTTGTTCAAAAACAAAATACGTGGTTCTATTCAAAGTTTGTGAGAGCAACTTACTTTAACAACAGCTTAATAAGCAGTACCAAAATGACCCTTAATTTCATTCGAGCTTCTAACTTTGTATCTAGCACCTGTCGAAGAGAGAAAATAATTGACTGGTATTTCTTTCATGGTAGAAAGTTGTGGTGTTGTCAGCTTTTGTTTAGCTCTCTGAAACCAATCGTCTATATGGCTATATGGGCTAATGGTGCCATTGGCTAGCCCAAAGTAACTGGCACCTTTAACAGATTGGGGTTATGGGCCTCCAGGCCCTATTTTTGCTGTTATCATAAGCCTTTTTTGCTCAGGGCTATGGCATATTTTAAAACTGCCAATTTCCTTATTTTTTTTTGAAGAATTATTTTTGAAGAGGCTAGGTATTGAACTCGGGACCTTCCACCACTAACATTGAGTGGTGTACCAATTGAGCTACACCCAATTGGTACCAATTTCCTTATTTGAAATAAATTTTTATGGAAGTTAAACATATCATTTGGAAAACATTTTTTATACAACTAAATTCGTGTTGATTCGGAGTGGTTTTTAAAGTTAATGCTATGATGACTTCGGTTTTTGCATTTACCTTCATCACCATTGGATTTTTGTGGTGAAATCTGATACAATGGCAATAGTGGCAAAGTAAGCAAACAAACAAAGTTGCCATTGAAAAACTGATTTTCAATTATCACTTACAATCAAGATTCATTTTACTTTTTTCCTAATGAAAATAAACTGAATTTAACCAAGACTCAAACAAACAGAAATTAGGAATTAGGTTTGGAACTGACATAATTTCAATCGCCAAATATCCAAATATTGTCTATAGTTTAAACAAGTGTTTGACTCCATTGATGAATAAAAAAGTTTAAATTTGCAAGTTAGCATTTACAGCACGGTCACTGCTAACAAAAAAGGCTAATGCCACAATTGTTACATCAAAATTATATCACCATTTGGAAATTTTTGATTTATAAGTGTAAATACATGCATGTATAATGTAATTGATTATTGAATAATTGAGAATGGTAACAAATCAACAAGGAACGTCTAGCCCACGTCTCATGTCAAATAGGGAGGTAACACACGTACGTGCCATGCCCACATCTCACGTGACCGTCCTCCACCTGCTATCACGTTAACTTAATTGCAATTATTAAGTATCTATCTATCTATCTATGTATCTATCTAAACACAATTAATATGTACAAGCATAAGAAGAAAAGATCCCATGCAACACTTATCACTAAGGGGGTTCCAAAAGCCTATCGATCAAGGCCACGTGTAATTTGGCCACCGTCAATTTGGGCTTTAGACACTCACATGCTCCCTGACATCTCCCCTTAGCCTCGTCACGTGCATATTCAACCCCTAAACATGCAAATAATATTCTACAAGTACACTTTATTTTTATTTATTTAATTTTAAAAATAAATAAAAAATAAAAAATAAAAAAATCAAAGTTATAAAAAAAACTAATATAAGGGGTAAAATGAAGGATTTTATAGAAAGCTTCTGGCTTTTTGTACACTTCTCTCATCCAATAGTTAAGAATTGACGAGAGCTTAATTAAATATTCTTTCATATTAATTAAATCCGCTCTCATTAATTCTCAACCATTAAATTAAAAAAAGTATAAAAAGACAGAAACTTTCTATAAAATCCCGTAAAATGAAATCCTCCGCGGCAAGCAACGGCCAAGGTTCCCTCTTCTTTAACAGGCTTTCCTTATAATATAAGCAAAAAAAGTAGTAAAAGAAAACAAAATAAAAAAAGAGAGTAGTAAAGGTAAATATTTGAAAAATATCCAGGAGGCAATAAATATAAAATATAAAAATAATGTAGGGGTGCGGGGAGCTTATCCGTAGCTCGAAGAAGGTTACGTCGGGATTGGTGTGAGGGCCCACAAAATTCAGTGAACAGTCGTCGATGTTTGCCACGTGGCTTGAGGCCAACATTCATCACCCCCGTAAGGATTTGGAAAATTGAGACTACGTGCTTGCTCTACTCTTTAGCCTTTTATAAGGTTAACTCTCACTAGTTTCAATCAACTCATTTTTTTTGAAGATTAGACTTAGTTTTATTGTGGTAATTTTATTTAAACCTTAATAATAATTAAAGTTTTTTTTTATTTTTTTTAATAAATATATTTAGTAAAATTTAAATTTTATTTTCCTTCAATTTGTTTAAACTACTTAGCTAATTAATTTACACTTTATTGGTTATTTTCAATCAAAGATAAAAGTGCTTCAATTTACTTATGAATCATATAATAAATTCTGATTGGTTTGATTTTTCTACGCATGTCATTTTTTAATTTTCTACTCTCCAATTAAGCAGTTCACATGTGTTGTTAATGAAGTAACACTTATACATTATTATCAAATTTAAAGGACAACCGACGTAAATAAAAGTTAAGCATGATATCCATGAAAGTTTTCAATTTCAAATAAGTCTGAATGCAATTATTATAACAATAATAATTATTATTATTATATCGAGAATTTTTTATTTTCTTCATTTTATAATAAATTAACTTTATAACTTACCCAATTATTATTAACAGTTATTCATATAAATTTTTTAATTTGTAATATCAATAAATATAAATTGAAAATACATATTGGATGGAAAACTTTTAATATCTCAATGTGAATTCTTTTTTTTTTTTTATGAAATCTCAATGTGAATTCAGATTCGAATAAAAAGTCTGGTAAGGTTTAATCAATATAAAACCTACTGTTGTTCTTATGTTAGTTAAGAGAGGGACAATATATATTTGCAGATTGTATGCAGATTAAATGAGATTTGTTGGAAATATGATATATTAGATTACGTTGTGAATCATCTACTTTAGGCTAAATTATAATATGGGAAAGTTATGATTTGAATAACATGAAATATATTATTATATTCTATGCTTCGAGAGCTTTCCAATGATATCTTATACGCCTAAAACGGATTAACGGTGAATGAGAAATTGTAGTTTAAAGTTTGTACATCTGCCAGATTTAGACGTGCTAAATCGGTGATTCGGTACTGAAATAATATTGCCATGTAATATTTTTTTCACCAGATTTTTGTTCGAGATTAATGAGTTTTTAATCTCTTAATCAATATATTTTCTCATAACATCCATGGTTAATGACCATAAAGGCATGATTACAAATGTTAATAGCCATAAGGTGTGGTTACAAAGGTTAATGCCCTCTAAACCGCATTAAGCCATGCTAACGCCATTTGTCCTATAAATACCCTATTTTTGTAGCCTTCTCAAAGCATTTGTTCTTCACTCTAGAAAAAAAATTCAGCTGGTATTTGTGCTTGTTTACTTTGTGATTTATTTTCTGTTTTCATACTAAAAATATCTCTCAAAGTTTTCATTCCTTTTACAAAAGGCTACTTAGTATTAGATTCTTGTGAATTGCTCCTCACACGGTTAGAGTTCGCCTACGATTGTGGTTGTATCCTGGAAGACAAATTCACCGATAGTGGACGAATAATTGTCTTAAGGAAACTGAGTTTCAGGCCTCCGTAATAAACTTCTACTTCGGTAAAAAAGTTGAATATTTTTTATATTTGTTTGCAATAAATCTCCATTATAATTTGTGCTTATTTTTAATGAAATATAGTATTGTTTATTTTATTCAATACCGCTACTAAAAAGTTTTCTAACAATCTTAAGACAATTATGTATATTTTTTTTTCAGATTAAGTGTAGGTTACTCTGGATTTCTTGAAGACTTTTTTTAGAACAAAACGTTGTTTATATAAAAAAACAGTAAATTGCTTTTCATAAAAAAAATCTCTTTCTTCTTTTTCTTGGTTTTTCTCGTTAACAAGTTTCTGACTTACTCTGTAGTATTTCAGATAGTGAATTGAGAAAATTATGGACATTATTTTACCGATTGGAGGTAGTGGTTCTGAAATGGTTCCAGGCCTAAACAGCCAAAATGGACAAATTGGTTCTATTGGTGGTGGACCTAATGGAAATGAACTTTCGAGTTTAATGATTGTTATGCCTAATGATCATGGGGTTGCTTTGGGATTATATCTTATTTCAACTCTGAAAAGATCGGAGAAATTTTGTGGATCAAATTTTAAAGTTTGACAATATAAAATATTTTTCTATTTGACAAACACGAGACACCATAATATATTGAAAGATGACCCTCATCTTGGAGTGGTTAATGGTGCTTTTCAATTATTTATGAATGGCTGGAATCATATGGATTTTCTCTGCCAAAATGCTATCTTGAATGACTTAGTCATTGATCTATATAAGGTGTGTAATATTAAACTTATTGCAAAAGAATTATGGGATTTCCTTAAATAAAAAATTTTCTATTGCTAATCAAGTTTTGGCGAAAGTTAACGTGGTGGAAGTCTTTAGAGACTCCAAAAAGGGTAAGCAACATGTTAAACTTAAGTGCAAAATGGGACAAAATGAAAGCATATCCAAGAGACAAACGTTAAATGGTAAATGTTTAAATTGCAAAAAGATGAGACAAAAGTCATTTTGTTTGTAAATTGACAAAAATGGTCAATAACATTGAGGTAAACTTTATGAAAGAAATTACAAAAGATGTATATGACATCAATGTATGTGCTATAATTTCTGAGGTCAACATGATTGACTCAAACTCAACGGAGTGGTGGCTTGACACCGGTGCTACTTGTCATGTGTGTTGTGACAAAGAGTCTTTTGCTGGATTGACTCTTATTGATAATGGGGAGAAGATCTTCATGGGAAATTCTACTACTTCTAATGTCAAAGGACATGGAATGGTGATTCTGAAAATAACTTCTGGCAAAGAAGTAAAACTGCAAAATGTCCTATATGTACCTGACATGAGGAAGAACTTGATTTTTGGGAGCCTTTTGAGTGTACACGGCTTCAAGATGGTATTTGAATCTCAGAAATTTATTTTGTGTAAGGGAGACATGTATGTGGGAAAAGGTTATTAATATAACGGAATGTTTAAATTTTCTTGTATCTCTTGTAAGCAAAATTCTATTAATGAGAATAACATTGTTGCTTATATGATTGAGTCTTCTAATCTATGGCATAGTAGACTTGGACACGTTAATTTTGATACGTTATGACGCTTAATTAACTTGAATCATATACCCACATTTTATATCGATAAATCATATAAATATGAAACGTGTGTTGAGACAAAATTGACAAGATCTTCATTTTAATCCGTTGAAAGAAATTCAGAATTACTTGGTCTAATACATACTGATATTGGTGACTTAAAATACATTCAATCAAGAGGAGACAATAAATATTTTATTATCTTCATAGATGATAACACAAAATATTGTCGTGTGTATTTGCTTAATAGTAAAGATGAAGCTTTAGAGAAATTTGTACACTACAAGCAAGAAGTAGAAAACCAACTTAATAAAAAAATTAAGAAGGTTATAAGTGATCGTGGTGGTGAACGTGATGCACCATTTGGCGAGTTTTGCTCCCAAATTGGAATTATTCACGAAGTAGCACCATCTTACTTTCCACAATCAAACGGTGTAGCTGAACGCAAAAATCATAATCTAAAAGAGATGATGAATGCAATATTAACCAGTTCTGGTTTACCACAAAACATGTGGGGTGATGTTGTTTTGTCAGCAAATTATCTTTGAATAAATTACCACGTAAGAAACAAGATAAAACTCCTTATGAGTTATGGAAGGGTAAAAACCTTCTTATAATTACTTGAAAGTGTGGGGGTGTCTTGCAAAGGTAATTGTACCATTACTTAAACATATGAAAATAGGTCCAAAAATGGTGGATTGTATTTTCATTGGCTATGCTAGTAATAGCAATGCATATCAGTTTCTTGTGCATGAATCTAAAAACCCGGATGTACACAAGAACACTTTGATTGAGTCAAAGGACACTTCATTTTTTGAAGACGTGTTTCCATGTAAGGAAAAAGGCGAATGGTCGGGAATTAAAAGGTCTCATGAACTAATTGTAAGTGACGGTCAAATTGATCAACAAGAAGTTGATAACTATGACAATGTTCAATCAATAATTGAAAAATATGATAAAAATTCTCAAGAAGAGAATAATACGGATCATGAGGTAGAACCTAGAAGAAGTAAACGAGCAAGGGTTGAAAAATCCTTCGGTCCAGATTTCTTAACGTATATGGTTGAATCGGAACCTCAAACGTAGAAAGAAGCTATAAACTCTATTGAAAGTCCTTTATGAAAAGATACCATAAGGAGTGAAATTGATTCCATTTTGCAAAATCATACATGGGAACTAGTCGACCTTCCTCCCGGAACTAAGCCATTAAGCTCTTAAAAGTGGATGATATTTCGGACGGCTGTGAAGCCAGGCCAGAGGACTGACCTCTAAAAATATAAGTGTTGAGCGTGATGGTAGAAAATGGTTTTTGCATATTTTAATGTTCAAAAGATATGAGATCAAAATGCCGTACTTAAAATAGAGTCGCCACCCGATTCAGCTCAACCAGGAAATTTAGGTACGATTTTCCCACCAGGTGGTAGACCATACCTTAAGTAGAGATTCCGAGTTCAGATGACGCTATCTATTTTACATTGGCCAAGTTAAAGTTTCCTTCTTTCTTATTCGGTTTTAATCCACCCTATTTATTGTGTTTTTGATTATATTGTGTTAGCGCTTTATTTAGCAAGCATTCAACAAAATAAATTATTACAGTCATCCCAAATAAAGTGCGAAAATTAAAATAATAATTACAAGGCTTTTCAAATCCTATACATTTGTCTAAACAATAAATGAAATACCCAAAGGCCTAACAATCATTTATCTTAAATCTACCTGCACAAAATAGTTAGGACAAAAATAGCACATATATGGGATATATCACATAGAGCATGCCTAATTAGTGAACCAAACAAGACTCCAGTTAGCGTGATCATGGAATATTTATTATACAATTTATGGAGCCTGATTGGATGGCCAAAAATGATGTTTGAACGGCATCTGTGAGAAAATCTCGTTTTATTTACATTTTAGACTCGATTTGTTGTTTTAACTCGATTATTAGTGAAAATGCCACATGTTATTAGGTGAGGACTGTTTTTGGGGAGTTATGGACTCCTGTCGTTGCACTGTACATCCTAGCTTCAGAAATTAAACTAGGTCAAAAATAAAATGAAAATAAATCTATTATCCAAAATGACATACCGCCGGCGGCATCAATGAAGCCGCTGGCTATTTCACTTACACAGGCCTGCAAAATAACATTTTGGGTACTATAAAGAAATGGTCTTACAAGAAAATAAAGCCGTTGGTGACAAAGGAAGCCTCTGGCGGTATCATAGATGTCGCTGGCGACATGAATGATACCGTCGGTGGCTTCACTTGTCACTGATAGTTTTAACTTCTTGCAGCAGCAGTAGTTAACAAATAAAAAAGGATCGAAAATCAAAAACTAAGCACAAAATAGCAAATAAACACAACCACAAATGCCAAAGAGCTATGGGACTCAGATTTACCTCGGGGCCGTGAATCCACCTCTTCGTGATCTAAATGACACCTCCGGAGAGCTCGAAATGATGATTTGGCTAGCGAACCTAATATTTAAGTCTCTAAATCCTATTAGGATTGATTTTAAACTTAAGTTCTACTGAGTTTAAGTTAATTTTGAGAGAGTTTGACAAAGAAAAACCAAGAAAAGATGGATTTTCTTACCTTTTCTTCACCTTATCTCACTAAAATCTCTCTAAAATTCAAGTTTTTACTTGCCCCACCCCATAAAAATGTCTAGAAAGAGGCCTTTTATAGGCTAAAATTCGGAAGAAATTGACTTTTCTTAATTATTCGGTGGTTATCGAGCAAACCATGACAAGATTCCAATTTCATCAGTACCTCCATTTGATATTTGGTAGGCTGGACCTGAAGGATGACAAGATTCTGATTCCGTCAGTACCTCCATTTGATATTCGAGGGCTGGACCCGAAGGATGATAAGACTTTGATTCCATCACTACCACTATTTGATATTCAGTGGGCTGGACCCGAAGTATGACAAGATTCTAATTTCGTCAGTATCTCCATTTGATATTTGGTGAACTGGACCCAAAAGATGACAATATTCTAATTCCATTAGTGCCTCCATTTGATATTCGGTGGGCTAGATCCGAAGGATGATAAGATTCTGATTTTGTCAGTACCTCCATTTGATGTTCTGTGGGTTGGACTCGAAGGATGATAAGATTTTAATTCAATCAGTACCTTCATTTGATGTTTAATGGGTTGGACCCAAAGGATGACAAGATTCTTATTCTGTCAATACCTCCATTTGATGTTCGGTGGGCTGGACCCGAAGGATGACAGGATTCTGATTCCGTCAGTACCTCCATTTGATGTTTGATGGGCTGGACCCAAAGGATGACAAGATTTTGATTCCGTCAGTACCTCCATTTGATGTTCGATGGCCTGGACCCGAAGGATGACAAGAATCTGATTTCGTCAGAACCTTCATTTAATATTTAGTGAGGGAGAACCTAAAGGATGACATGTACACTGACTATATCACGACCTTCAGTTGACATTCGGTGAGGGAGAACCTAAAGGATGACATGTACACTAACTATACTACAACCTTCTACTAATTTCAATGAGTGCTGGCTCGAAGGACGGCATGTACACTGACTATACCTCGACCTTTTACTGATTTCAATGAGTGCTGACCTAAAGGACGACATGTACACTAGCTATGCCACAACCTTATGCTAATTTCAACGAGTGCTGACCTAAAGGACGACATGTACACTAACTACACCGTTACCTTCTACTGATTTTAATGAGTGCTGACCTAAAGGATGGCATGTACACTGACTATACCTCGACCTTTTGCTGATTTCAATGAGTGTTGACCTAAATGATGATGATTTTTTTGTTTACCCCTTGCGGTTGTACCTACAATGAGAGACGAGTAAGATGAGGTTAGATAGGCTTTTTAAATAACATTTTTACTACTTGATCGATTTTGTGAAACAAAAATATTTTTGCCCCTTTGATCAACAGTAAAAACGTAATAATTAAGGATGTAAGGGTCTTAGTAGTCCTAGAGTGCCGAGGGCTTGAAGACCCGAATTGGTCTTACGCCAAGAAGGGTCTGAAGAGCCAGATTGGTCTTTTGCGAAGAAGGTTCCAAAGAGCCGGATTGGTCTTGCATGGTTTGACATGCTGTTGAAAATGTGAAAGGTTTAGGAATCTCGGGTCGTCGAGGAATCAATATAAAAATTTGTTGAATCTGGAAAAAAGTTGTGAAGGTATTTAAAGTCATTGTTGGTAGTTTGATACCGCTGACGATATGGCCATGCCGTCACCGGCAAGAATGCCATGTTCTCCCTTTAACCAGTTGACCGAATCCAGACAGATGTATCTTATAGAGTTGAGGCTGTCGATGATATGACCGATGGTGGGAATGATGCCCCGAGCGAAGGTGGTAGCAATGCCCCTGGCGAATGTAGGGAATGACACCCCGAGCAAAGGTATGATCATTGCCCTTTGCGAAGTTGTTTACAATGTCCCGAGCGAAGATAGGAGTGATGTCCCGAGCAAAGGTGGGAGTGATGCCCTAAGCGAAGGTGGGATCAATGAGGGTGAAAAATGTTATCTCGGGCGAATGACTTGAGTAATGTCTCGAGCGAAGGTGGGATCAATGCCCCTAGCGATGATGGGAGTGATGTCCCGAGTGAAGGCGGGAGCGATGCCTCGAGCGAGAGTGGGAGTGATATCCGAAGCGATGGTGGGATCAATGCACCTAGCGATGATGGGAGTGATGTCCCGAGCGAAGATGGGAGTAGTGCCCGAGCGAGAGTGGGGATGATGTCCCAAGCGAGGGTGGGAAGCGATATCCCAAGAGTCATGAGGGAATGATGTCCCGAGCGAAAGTGGGAAGCGACATCCTGAGAGAATGTGGGAGAGATGTTATAAGAGAAGGTAGGAGTGGTGTCCCTAAAGAAGGTAGGAATAATGTCCCTGGCGATGATATGAGCAATGACCCTTGCGAAGGTGGGAGCGATATCCATTGCTGCCATTTGCATTGAGTAAGGGTGACTATTGCTGGTAATCGTTGGATAAGTGGTTGACTGAGCTTGATCGACATTTGGTCGGCTGATCAATCCTTGTATTCGGGTATTTTCCTTTAGCCATTTTGATTAGTAGATGATACCATTTGACTTGAGTCGCGGTAAGGGAAGAGCCTGTAACTGTCACCAACCTGCATTAAGATGCAGTACAGAGAAGTTAGCATAGAGCATGAATTGCATTTTTATTATTTAATTAAGTATGCTGGAAGCAAAAATTTTGCCCCTTAAATTAATAATAAACACGGAAGTATGAATCATAAATTGAGTTATATTTTCCTAGGGAATCTGGAGGAGATGCTGCGGGGGTTTGGCGGGTCATCTGAACCATCTTGAGCATGCCCATTGAGGTTTATTTTTGATCAAAAGATGACCCTGAACGGTTGGAGAGAACCATGCCCTTTCGAAGTGACTCTTGTTGATCGGTAGATGACCTCCGGCGGTTTGAGAGAACGGTGCTCCTTCCAAGTGCCTCTTGTTGATCGATAGGTCATTGGACCATTTGGAGGTTAAGCTTGTTCGACGTGCTTGGGGTTATGCCCTTAACTTTGATGCCTCGATAATTTTCCTTTGGATATTTGGGAAATAGAAATTGCAAGAGAGTATGCATGAAATGCATGTATTAAAGATGCATGATTATTCGCTTTTCGGTTGAATCATGTTAGATGGGAAAATGACTCCTCTGTAGTGACTAGGTAGGTTGCGTGATGGAAGCAGAACTCCTTAAAAATGACTGCTTTGAAGGACTAGGGTTCAAGTCTGAGTTGAAATTTGAGTTTCAATCAAGATACAGCTCATGGAGGGTATCCGGCTTTGAGTGGATTGAGTCATTGATTTTAAATGCTTAACATTTACTGGCCATACCAAGTCAAAGAGAGATGAGGATAAGGTACTTCATTTGCGACCATAGATTACAACACAGAGGACGCTATCACTCCTGATGGATCCTACCAAGGATGATCGGTAGAAGTTGGGCCTTCGTCTGCTTGTAAGAAGCGTTTATAGGCGAGGCTGGAGTGGGAATCTGGTGAGGATAGTCTCAAAGTTTTCTTGATGTGCATTTGCATGTTGGTGACTGAATTTGATGTGACATGTGCGTTTGTTTACCTTGTTAGTGGTTTTAATTTTTGTATAGACCCGCTTGATGTGATGGGCTATCGAACCTTGTCCTAACTTTTGTCTGGACCGCCCTTTCAGGTTTTCAATCCAGCAGACATGTTTCTTGTATAGATCGTCCTTTTTGGATTTTCAGCCTATCTCTTTTTTTATTATATTATACATTTTTTGTCTTTATTTTTTACTAGACTACCCTTTTCGGGTTTTCAATCCAACAGACTTATTTCTAACTTTTGTATAGACCTGGATGTTTCTAGTCTATCCGGATTTATTTGTCTTTTAGATGTTGAATTGTTGTGCACTTATATAGATGAGCTTTGAGTACCCTCCATTAAGTTTACTTGCGATGTTTCCACCATTTAGCTACCAGACATTCATACAATCACAAGCATAAAGATTTCAGTATAAAAGATCCTTTCATTAGATGAATCTTACCGGAGTACAAGATGTTGGTAACCATTTCCATTAATCAAACTCCCGGTGTTAACCAATCTTTATAGATTTTCATGTTAACATCTTATTGTTTTTCTCTCGTGCCATAATTTTTGCCTGAATCGCCCTTTTCGGATTTTCAGTTCAGCGAGTGATTTTCTGAAGAGAAGCCCTAATTTTTACCCTGCTGTTTTGCAGAATACCAACCGTAGGGTGTTAGCCTAATTATTTCCCGATCGGTAGAAGACCGAAAGGCGGGTGATTTATTACATATATATATTTTTTTTGTTGTGCCACTTTTCTAATTTATTTCTTTTATTTAGATCTGATACCGCTTAAGCCTATCTTGGTTGATTAGGTCGATGGACTTACCCTTGTCCATGCTCATAATATTAGCTACACTGTTTATTGAGAACCATCTTGACCACAAGGGAACTCTCCCAATTTGATCTGAACTTCTCCTTAACGTCAGTGTTGGAAAGTTCCACCTGCTTCAGTGCCGAATCTCTAACTTTTGGTGAGAATATTAGACATCTGCCTTGTCATTTTTTGCTTAGTCATGCCTTTGCAGATTGTCTAAGGCCCTTAGTGTCCATTGGACTATCATGCTAAATTGCTCGATCTATTCTGACCTTTGAAGTGACATCGGGTAACCTTACTTCGCATTTGGCTAGCCACATTGCAAGTAGTTAGTCCGGAGGGAGCTTTGATGTTTATGTAGATTTCTAAATGGTAAATGGCAGCATTTGAACCTAATCTCTATTGGCCGCTAGGATCTTGGAAAATGTCTCTTCAATTGGTTTGTTCGCCGCTTTGACTGTTTCTTAACCGTGCTTTGTGTGGAGAGGATTTATAGCATTCAATTATACATCCCCTGATTAATTTGGAAATTGCCCCTTGAAGTAGAACTTTGTTATCCGAAGTAATGTGACGAGATGTGTTGTACCGACCCAAGGAGATGCTCCCTTGTGAATTCGGCCATCTTTTTATTGGTTAGACTGGTGTTTGATTGAACTCCTGGGTATTTTGAAAAGCACCCTACGTCTAATTCAATAATCTTGTGTCCATGAGTTGATGATGGTTGAATCTTGTCGATCCTACTGATCCTTTACGACGAGAATGGGTGAAGAGTAGCGAAACTATGATACCCAATAGGGGGAGGGTACTACTCACTCCTATGAATTTGATGTTGATGGTGCCTTTTTGCCTTAGTGATGTAATTGGAAATTTGGGTTTATAAGTCACAGACCACCCACTAAATCTTCTTTTTGAGATAGTCCGTATGGTGGTTGTAAATGGTGAAGCTTCTGTTTGATTGCCTTGCACATGGTACCCTCGGGGATGGGATGCTTGGAAATTAGGTGGCCTATTCTGAGTGTATCTTTGTATGACCATGTGTAAGCGTTATCAAGATCTTTAAGCACTTTTATTATCTCACATTTATTTTTAACGGGAGTTAAATTATTGGGAATGATTACCACTTGAGAGATTGCATTTGTACTCAAATTAATTTCATGCAATCAAGTATCTTGAATACTAAAAACGGCATGCATATGCTTATATGAATGCGTGAATCAATTGGCCAAAACATGAAACAAGCAAACAAAATGAAGGTTGCTCGTAGATCTGGAAGTTTGAAACATGAAATTGTTCAAATGAAAGCGTAGAGAAATCTAAAGATTACACATTAAAGTTTGTCATCCTCCACAGGCGGAGGGTCTTCTTTGTTGATGTTGGCAGTGAGACCATCCTCGGTAGGTTCCATCAATATGTCATCCCGGTTGAAAGCTGGAGTCTCATTCTACTTGGTGGTTGGCAAGATGTCCTTCACTTGACTTGCCCCCTCAATGAGAACCCCAATGAGTTGTTCTATGCTTTCGGCCAACAGGCTCTCTACTTCGCCTTTTTCGTGCTTCCACCCTTTCTTCGTTAAAACTGTCATGGCCTTAGTTATTGCGGTAATAGTCTCCTTGAATTCTTCATCGCTCGATTTCTCATCTTTAGCCTCATCATTAGAGCATAACTTTCCCTTTACTTTGATCTTGCCTTTGGAGCAGATGACCTTGATGAGTTCCTGTGGCCTATTTCCTTGTTTAGGTAAGCCAGAATTGGTCATTCCTGTCTGGTTGCTAAACTTTGGTAAGGGGAAATTCATAGCGCTAGGAGTTCTTTCGGGTTCAACAATTTTCTTTTCCCTCACTAAATGGTGGATGGCGCAAACAAGAGCCTTACATTCATTGGTGTGGTGACCCGGCAGGATATAATATTCACAAAAGTTTTTCCTCTCATCTCTCGTGGGGGGTCTTTACTTGCGAAGGGATTTGAGAAGGTCGGCCTCTCTTAATCCGGTAAAGAATACATTGAGGGGTAAAATAAATGGGCTTATGCTACCCGTAGGACAACTGCTTGGCTGGATGGTGGCAGCTAGGGTCGATTTTAGAGAGGACCTTTTATTCATCTTGACCTAAGATGGGGACATGCCTTATCTATCACAGCATGTTGACCGATGCATGTTGGAGTTTTGGGGAACCTGACCTTCATTTCTTTGGAGTTCCCCCTCTTTCTTATCATAATTAGCTGCCACCAATTGACGCAAGAAGGTCTCAACTTTGGGTTTCATACTCGTAGGTAGCATGACCAGGTCGTGTGAGGAGGGAATGTTTCCTTGCACTGTAAGGGGCTGAGGTTGTTTTGCTCCCTCACAAAGGTTCGGTTAGGAAATGTACAGGTCTTGGGGGTAGGTAGCCCCTTTGGCTACGACATCAATCTGGGGAGGTGTCATGGATGCGGGTAGCGTGAGTTGTGATGGAGTGACTAATGTCTGTGAAAATAAGGGAAGAACTGAATCTTGGGCTTCTTTCCTCTATTTAGTAGATATTGATCGTTGTAGGAGAGTTTCCACTTCATGTGTCATGCACAGAGATTGCATGAACTGGTCACTAGATTGAGGGACTATTGGCCGGCGCAAGGTAGCCTCAACTGCAGGTATCATGGCCGGAGGTTGTGTGACCTAGTCTTTAGTTCCGAATAGGCCAGACAGAGGAGGTGGTGGCAAATCAAGAATAGGACGGGGCACTAGTTGGGTATTGAAAGGATTTTGAGGGTAAGTCATTCCTCGAGGCTTTACGATAAACTGAGGAGGACTGGGAATGAAAAGCTGTAGAGGCACCGTGGGCTGGGCCAACCGACTAGAGGAAGCTAAGAATTGGTGAGTAGAACCGTTGGAAAATGGAAGGAGAACTAACCTTTGGGCTATAGGCCTTGGGTACTAGGTTAAGAAAGAGAAAATTGGTTGGGCCTTTGAGGTTTAAAGATGGCTTGAGGTTTGACTCAATTGGAATAAGCTGGACTGAGGTCGGGTCAGAGCTGATTTAACTAGAAGCTGAGCAAACTAAACTAGTTGTGCCCCTGTCGGGCCGGATAGAACTTGAGCCGAACCATTCTTAACGATCCCATTTTGATTCTAAGCCTAAATATTTGATTTTAGAACCCGGTTGGAATTCTTGTCTTCCAGGGCTTATCTAACAGCTGCTTGAACAATCACTTGAATCTGTTCCTGAATAATGTTTTGAAAGAGATCCAAACTTATAAACTAGACCATGGCGGTGGAGATTTCAGAGCCAAGAGATGATGGAGGAGCTACTCCTGAGGTAGGGGTAAGAACAGTCTGCTCCTCAGGAAGGGCAACGTCGTTATCATTGTGAGGAAGAGACATGGTTGGTTACGAAGACTCTAATTGGAAAGCCAGACTACTCAGAATCATGAATTGTAGGCCATACCATGTGTAGGTTGTGTAATGCTATGGATGGTATGAATGCCTTTTGTTTAATAATCGATGCGTGACATATTTATTCTTATGGTTTCCTGTAAAAGTGGTTAGCGATGATGCAAAGGCTTATCCTTCCAACATACGGGGGACGTTCGTACCTCTCCTCATACATGGTGATTTGTTGTGACTCAACGGAGATAAAAAAGAATTCCTATGGATGTTGCTAAACCTCTTCCATGAATGGAGACTAGTAAGGGTAAGTTGATTAAGATTTGGGGCCTTGAACCCGATGCATGGGTAATGCATAAGCACATAGCACATAGTACATGAAGCGTCCCTCTTCCAACCTTATAACTCCCACGTAACGCAGTTCAAAAAGGATGTAGTTTAACTTCTATGCCAAAAAACTGTAAAGAAGTGCGTCTCATTTATTTTTTTATTGTTTTGGTTCCTACGGGGAAATGACTATGATGGCTTTACTAACGCGGCTTGGTATATGGTTGTTGATGTAGAAGGTTCTTATTTATCTTGACTCCACATTACTCAACCACTCCCCAAATAGTTGCGACCACAGGAGTACACATGTTGGCTGAAACGTGTGATCCACCCACTAGGCATCCTTAATTCCAAACAAGGCATGAGTGATACTTTCGTGAGCTTCTCGGGTAAAATGGGGCATCCTAACCTTATAATCTATCTACACGCGTAAGGATAAAATGTTATATGAAAGAATTAAGTTTTAATTTGGCCAATGATTTCAATATATCATCTAAATCTTTTAAACTTATTGAAAATTTTAAGTTTCAAGTTTAAAGAGATTGTTCCCCAGCAGAGTTGCCACTGTGAACGGACGACATTTCTAACGATTGCAAAGCCGGGCCGGAGGACCGACCTATAAAAATATAAGCATTGAGAGTGATGGTAGAAAATGGTTTTTGCATATTTGAATGTTCAAAAGACACGAGATCAAAATCCTGTACTTAAAATAGAGTCGCCACCAAGTTCAGCTCAACCGGGAAATTTAGGTACGATTTTCCCACCGAGTGGTAGACTATACCTTAAGTAGAGATTCTGAGTTCGGATGATGCTATCTATTTTACATTGGCCAAGTTGAAGTTTCCTTCTTTCTTATTCAGTTTTAATCCACCCTATTTATTTTATTTTTGATTATGTTGTGTTAGTGGGTTATTTAGCAAGCATTCAACAAATAAATTATTACAGTGATACCAAATAAAGTATGGAAATTAAAATAATAATTACAAGGCTTTCCAAATCCTATACATTTGTCTAAACAGTAAATGAAATACCCGAAGGCCTAACAATCATCTATCCTAAATCTACCTGCACAAAACGGTTAGCACAAATACGGCAAGCATACAGGATATATCACATATAGCATGCATAATTAGTGAACCAAACAAAACTTGAGTTAGCGTGATCATGGCATATTTATTATACAATTTATAGAGCCCGGTTGGATGGCCAAAAATGGTGTTTGAACGGCGTTTGTGAGAAAATCTCATTTTATTTACATTTTAGACTCGATTTGTTGTTTTAATCAGGTTATTAGTGAAAATGCCACATATTATGGGGTGAGGACTATTTTTGGGGAGTTTTGGACTCCTGTCATTGCATTGTACATCCTAGCTTCGGAAAGTAAACTAGGTCGAAAATAAAATGAAAATAAATCTTTTGTCCAGAATGTCATACAGCCGGCAGTATGAGTGAAACTGCAGATGACATCATTAATGCCGTTGGCGATTTCACTTACATAGGCCTAGAAAATAACATTTTGGGTGCCATAAAGAAAGGGTCCTACAAGAAAATAAAGCCATTGGTGACAAAGGAAGCCTCTAGCAGTGTAGTTAACGGTCAAAAAACAACCGAAAACCCAAAACTAAGCACAAAATAGCAAATAAACACAACAATAAATGCCAAAGATCTATGAGACTCAAAATTTTTACCTTGGGGTCATGAATCCACCTCTTCGTGATCCAAATGACACCCCCAGGGAGCTCAAAATGATGATTTGGGTAGTGAACCTAAGATTTAAGTCTCTAAATCCTATTAGATTGATTTTAAACTTAAGTTCTACTGATTTTAAGTTAATTCTAAGAGAGTTCAACAAAGAAAAACCAAGAAAAGATGGAGTAATTCCTCTTTTCTTACCTTTTCTTCACCTTATCTCACTAAAATCTCCCTAAAAATCTCTCTAAAATTAAAGTTCTTACTTGCCCCACCCCATAAAAATGTCTAGAAAGAGGACTTTTATAGGCTAAAATCCGGAAGAAATTGACTTTTCTCAATTATCCGACAGGTATCGAGCAAAGCATGGCAAAAAGTTGTTTGCCTGCAAAAGTCAGACCATTGCTGGCATGGATGATACTGCCGGCGGCTTCACACTCTGCTAGGTCTGAAAAGCAAGGCATGACCTAGCCTAAAAAGGTGAAAAAGGTTGTCAATTCTCCCAAAAAGGTGTTTTTAGCGGGATTTTTTTGTATAATTAGGGTTATTTTTAAATTTTTTAGGGTATTTAGAACTAAATTAATTTTTTAGTGCAAATCATAGGTTCGAGCTCCCACTGGAAGCGTTATCGGACACGCCAAACTGATTTTTCTAAAAATAAAATTCATAAAGAATTTTTTGTCGAATAAAAATTTGAAAAGAATTTTTATATTGAGGATTAAAATCGAATATACGCCATCATCGTCTCGCGAGAGGGACTGCGAAATCCCGTGCTCACAGTTCTACATGGATTTTCAAACGTAAGCTAAAATCTGATGGAACAATTGATAAGTGCAAGGCTCATTTAGTCATAAAAGGTTATAGACAAGACGAAGGCCTTGATTACTTTGATACGTTTTCTCTAGTGTTAAGAATAACTTCCATTAGAATGATACTTGCAATTGCCGCTTTGCTGAATCTTAAAGTACGTCAAATGGATGTGAAAACAACTATTCTAAATGGAGATATTGAAGAAGAAATCTACATGGAACAACCCGAGGTTTGTGTAGCTTCAGTCCAGAAAGGAAAGTATATAAGCTGGTAAAGTATTTATATGCATTAAAGCAAGCACCAAAACAATGGCATAATGCCATGATGGCAAGTGGCTATTATATAAATGAGTGTGACAAATGTATATATGTAAAAACTACAAATGAAGGATATGTCATTTTATGTTTTTATGTTGATGACATTCTTATTGTTGGAAGCGATGAGAGAATGGTAAAACGTACCAAGCATATGTTAAATTCTAAATTTGACATGAAATATATGGGACTAGCTGATGTAATTTTAGGCATCAAAGTTCAACGCTCATCTAACAGTTGAGACAGTCACACTATGTGGACAAGATACTTGACAATTTTGACAAAGGTGATATTGGTATAGCCAAAACACCATTAGACATTAATCAACATTTGTCCAAGAACAAAGGTGAATGCATAGACCAAGTAGAATATGCAAGGATTATAGGTAATCTAATGTACCTTACAAGTTGTACAATGCTTGATATTGCTTATATTGTAAGTAGTTTAAGTAGATTTACGAGTAACCTATATAAAATCCATTGGGATGAGATTGTGAGAATACTAAGGTATTTTCGATATACTCGTAATTATGGACTACACTATACAAGAGAACCTGTTGTACTAGAAGCTTGTTCTGATGCTAGTTGGATAGTTGAATCAAGAATTTTAAAGGTACAAGTGGGTACGTGTTCACTCTAGGAGGAGGAGTAGTGTTTGTCTGTCCCTGTACGTATATGTTTAAGGTTAGAGGGGGGTGAATGACATTTTTTGAGGAATACTTAGACTTTTTTAAAAAATCTTGTGTATCGTGTTTGATTTTAATCCGGAGTCAATGGATCCGGATGATGCAGATGTGAAATATGTTGGAATTTCAGGGATTACTTGGATGATTCTGAAGTCACGAATACGCTGTCAGATTGAAATTTATTTGGTCGGTTTACCAAATTTTCAATCGGATAAAATTAGAAACTGTATCAAGAACAAGAATCATAATTGCTATAAAGAAAATCAATCCAAAATATCTATATCTTTGCCAATTTGTTTTAGTGATAGATATAGCAAAAATGCCAATAGACATGTCTAATAGATATGTCATTTCGGGTAGCAGGTATGTCTTTTAGACCTGCTTTTTTCAGGTTTCACCTGTGTCTGAAAAGACACTCAGTTTCAGGTCTAAAAGTCATTTCTGGATGAATTTTTCAAAGGATACATTCTGCCAGGAAAAAAAATTTGTGCTCACCTGGCAGCTCTACCCCAGCTCAAGACGCTGCCCCAAGACCCCGCCAGGGGCTGCCGCCCCTTGGACCCTGTTAAGGGGCAATGTCCCTAGACCCCCGCTAGGGGCTACCGCCCCTTAAACCCCACACATGGGGGCGCTGCCCCCGGACCCCCCAAATCGTAGTAGAACCTAAACAAGTGTGCACTCCGCATTCTCCCGACTTGTTCGATGAAATGTCACGATCGCATTGGTCAAACTAGTTGATCTAATTACACTAAAATTATAACAATCCTCCCCCATTTTAGTGTAATCCTTGATTAATTAAACAAAATCATAACAAATAACAAAATGATGCATAGATGAAATATCATGATGATTGAATTTCATCTTAGTACATTATACTTTCCAAATATTTGAATACCAAGGTGTCACTATGGATTGAACCTTAGTTATTCATTATGATTACATGAAGATAATACACATAAGTTAAACTTCTAAAGTTCTAACTTGACACTATCGTTTACTAGTCGTGTGTCCCTATCCTGCATAAGCATATCAAAACCAAGTCCAAGCTTCTTGAAGCGGCTATACTTCATGCTCATATAGGTAGCTCTTTTACTCTTGCACCTGCATATGCAATTTTTCAAAAGAACTATTAAGAAGATAAACTTCAATCTCCTTAACTTGCAGGTCTGAACACATACTTTTGGATGATGTTACTAATGTGTTCAAATCTCCAAATGTTAAGCTTTCCTCATTGAATTCTACATCTAATGTCATATTAGATGGGAATTGGGTATCTCAACATGAGAGATTTCAGATGGACCTTAATCTCATCCCCATAGCCGATTTGTGCACAAGATCTCTTCTTAACCCTTTAGTGATATGATCAGCTAAATTATGCTCAGTTTTTACAAACTCTAGTGATATGATATATTGCATGATGCGTTCCTAAATCATGCTATGTCTAACACTTAAATGTCTAGATCTGCCCTTGTACACTTGTCTATAAGCATTGGCCAAGGCAGCTTCACTATCACACCTTATAGATATAGGTGATATTGGTTTAGGCCACAATGGAATATTATAAATGAGATCTCTCAGCAATTCAACTTCTTTACCAAATGTTGCTAATGCTATAAACTCATATTCCATTGTTAAATCAGCGATGCAAGTTTGTTTCTTTCATGCCCAAGAGATAGCACCTCCCCCAAGTAAGAATACCCACCCACTAGTGGAAGAACTATCTTTTCCATTTCATATATTACTTCCATCTGAATAAACCTAAAAAACTGAAGGAAATCCAGTATAAGTCAAACCATAATCCTTGGTTCCTTTTAAGTACTTGAATACTCGGCTTAAAGCTTTCCAACGATGTGAACTAGGATTACTAGTATACCTATTAAGTTTTTCAACAACAAAGGCTATATCAGGCCTAGTGTTAACCATGGCATACATTAGACTAACAATGGCTCTCAAGTATTCAAGTTGAGATACTACAACACCTTTATTCGGTAGAATCTTAAGACAAGGATCTATAGGAGTGCTAACTGCAGAACAATCCTTAAAGTTGAATCTATTCAAAATCTTCTCAATATAATGAGATTGAGAAATTTAAATAACATTGTTCTTCCACTTAATTCTTATACCAAGAATCACCTCAGCCTCCCCCAAATGCTTTATTTTAAAACTAGATGACAAGAATTTCTTTATTTTATCAACTTGATTTTGGTCAGAGCCAAAAATCAACATGTCATTCACGTATAAGCAAATCATAACTCCTTTACCAGAAGTATCAAACTTGCTATATACACATTTGTCCACTTAGTTAATATGAAAACCGTTAGATAAAAACACATCATCAAATATTTGATGACAATCTTTCGGTGCTTGTTTCAATCTATATAAGGATTTCTTCAACTTGCATACCTTGTTTTCACAACCTGACACAACAAACCCTTTCGGTTGTTTCATATAAATTTCCTCATCTAATTGACCATTTAGGAATGCAGTTTTTACATCCATTTAATGAATTACATGGTTGTGTATAGCTACTAGGGCTATCAAGAACCTAATAGTATAAGTCCTCACAACAGGAGCATAAGTATCAAAGAAGTCAATTCCTTCTTTTTGCCTAAAGCCTTGGATAACCAATCTGGCTTTATACTTATCTATAGTACCATCCACTTTCATTTTCGTTTAGAAGATCCACCTATTTCCTATTGGTCTAAAACCGGGTGGTAAATTAGCCAATTCCTCTGCATTATTGTGCATGATAGAGTCCATCTCATCCTGGACTGCTTCTTTCTAGAATGCAACATCTCTTGAAGCTATAGATTCATTAAAGGTTTTTAGATCCTCTTCAACAATAAAACAATATTGATAATGATACTCAACCTCATCCCTTGATCCTTCAACTAAATAAAGATGAAAGTCATCTCCAAAAGATTTAGCTTTTCTAGCTCTAGTACTTTTCCTAGATGGTCCAGGAAAGGAAACATTTCCACCAGATAAACCTTCAAAAGGAACTGAGTTCTCACTACATGAATTCTAAATCATCTCTCTTGGTCTAGATATAGATGTAAATCTATCTTCATACAAAACAGCATTTCTCGACTCTACAATCGAGTTCACGGAAATATAGTCATTAGATTCTATTACATGGAACCTATATTCATGGGAATGCTCTGCATACCCAATGAAGATACAATCTATACCTCTTTCCCCCAAGTTTCGTCTTTTTGGTTCAGTGATTCTTACCACTGCTCTACAACCCCATACCCTCAGAAAACTCAACTTTGGTGGCTTTTTAAACCAACATTCATACGGGATAATTTTATTCCTTTTATTAGGAATTCTATATAATAAATAACAGGATGTTAGCATAATCTCACCCCAGAATCCTTCACTCAAACCTGAATAGGACAACAAAGAATTAACCATTTCTTTCGAGGTTTTATTCTTCCTTTCAGCCACACCATTTTGCTATGGTGTATAGGGAGCTGTGGTTTGATGTATTATACCAGTAGATTAAAAATATATCGGATCATAATACTTACCTCCCCCATCAGTACGTAAACTTTTAATGAAATTACTATGACGTAACTCTACCTCTTGTTTATAGATTTTAAATTTATCAAGAGCTTCATCCTTTGCATGCAACAGATAAACATAACTATATATGGATGTATAATCAATAAAAGTAATAACGTACTTTTTATTTCCTATCGAAGGTGTAGAGTGAAAATTGCATAAGTCACTATGTATTAAATCCAATACATTAGTCACTTGGTTAACATTCTTAAAAGGTTTTCTGGTTATCTTTGTCAACATGCAAGTTTTACATTTCTCACAGTTTATATTAATGGCAGGTATAAGGCTCATTTTAGACATATATTTTAATCTTTTATAATGTACATGTCCTAGTCTAGGATGCCATAATTCCTATTTATTCAAAAGTTTACTATCACTAGACGAAAGCATAAAAGAAGATTGATTACTAACAAAAACTTTAATATTAAACATAAACATTCCATTACATAAGTATCCAAATCCTACAAAAGTACCATGTTTTGAAAAGATACACTTGCCACCTTCGAACACTTGTTTGTACCCATAGTTATTTAATACAACACCAGACAACAGATTCTTTCGAATCCCAGGAACATATAATACATTACTTAAACAAATACATTTTCCAAAAGTAAAGACAAGATCCACTTTTTCAAATCCTTTGATTGGTTCAGTCGCAACATTTCCCATCTTGAGTATAGATACATCTTCGATTGGTTGAAAATCTTTGAACCAAGAAGGATCCTTACAAACATGACTTGTTGCTCTCGAATCAATCCATCAAGCATCATCATCATCCTTCACATAAAATGCCTCAGATATTAAAGACACATAATTCTTATTAGAATTAAAATTTTGCATTAAAATATGACCTTGTTGCTTTTTAGGATCCGTAGATCCACTCGAACCAAAATTGTTCTTTCCTTTACCAACTCTACAATCCTTCTTGAAATGACCAGGTTTGCCACACTTCCAACATGCCACTTTAGGCTTCTTGTTGGAGAACTTATTGTTGTTTCCTTTAAACTTATGTTTACTGCCTTTGTCAATGTTTGGATTCTTAGAAAATCCACCTTCTTCAACCATGTTTACAGAAATAGTACCAACTTAGTTCTTCCTCTTAGGATTATTCTCAATCTCTTGAGCCCTTAAGGATTCTTCGATCCTATGATGACTGCTAAGTTGAACCAGAGTCAACTCTTCTTTATTATGTTTCAATGTATGCTTGAAATCTCTCCAAGATGGTGGCAGTTTGTCAATGATACTAGAAACAGAAATAATTTCATCCATCTGAATGTCATGTTGAACAAATTGTCCCAAAATCCTTAACAATTCATTATATTATTCCATGACTGGTCTAGTATCAACCATCCTATAATTGATGAAATTACTGACCAGAAACTTCTTGCTAGAAGCATCATCTGCCATATACTTTTATTCTAGAGAATCCCATAGTTCTTTTTGCAGATTCAACGTTTTGATATATATCGAAGAGGGAATCAGACATACCATTTAGAATGTGCCCACGAAAAATGTAATCATCATTCTCCCATTTGCAACACTTCCTTGTTTGCTCCACAGTTTCATTCTCAACAATTTCTGGCATGGGAGTACTCAGAAAATAAACCACTTTCAGCGTAGTCAACATAAAATGCATCTTCTTCCAGTTTTGCAAACTTACTGGACATCTCCTTAACAGTTTCACCATTAAACATCTATAGAAAAAATAAATTTCAATCTTTGTTGGAATTTCAGGGATTACTTAGATGATTCTAAAGTCATGAATACGCTGTCAGATTAAAATTTATTTGGTCAGTTTACCAAACTTTCAATCGGATAAAATCAGAAACTGTATCAAGAACAAGAATTATATTTGCTGTGAAGAAAATCAACTGAAAATTATCTATATCTGTGCCAATTTCATTTTAGTGATAGATATAGCCAAAATGCCAATAGACATGTCTAACAGACATGTCATTTTAGGTAGCAGGTATGTCTTTTAGACATACTTTTTTGGGTTTCACCTGTGTCCAAAAAGACACACTATTTAGGGTCCAAAATTCATTTCCCGATGAATTTTCAAAGGATACGTTCTGCCGGGAATAAAAAATTTTCGCGGTGACCTGGCAGCTCAACCCCAGCCCGGGGCGCTGTCCCAGAACTTTGCCAGGGGTGCTGCCCCTAGACCCCCACCAGGGGCTGCCGCCCCTTGGACCCCTCACTGGGGGCGCTGCCCCCGGACCCCCAAATTTGTAACAGAACCCAAACAAGTGTGCACTCTACACTCTCCCGACTTTTTTAATGAAATATCACGATCGCATTGGTCGAACTAGTCGATCCAATTACACTAAAATTATAGCAAAATATGATGCTATAAAGTAAAAGGGTTAAATGAAATCAAACACAAGGATTTTATACTAGTTTGGCCCCACCTACGTTCAGCCCCCGGAGCATCCTCCTCCAAGCTTAAGTCCACTAGTGGAATTCCTTTCACAGGCAGGAATTCAAGCCTTTACAATTGATTCTGGAGATTTTTTCTCCTTCGGATATAGGATATACCACTAAAGACACCAATCTTCAGCTGAGTGCTTTCCCGATGTCTCTTGAAGATGACCTTTCTTCCGGAAGTAGGATATACCACGAAAAGCACCAACTTTTGGCTGAGTGCTCTCTCTTTAGTAGGATATATCACTTAAACTACCCAAGTATGAGCTTAGTCCCACAGGGATATACCACTCAAACTCTATAGTTCAAGCTAAGTCTCAATGTCACTACTCACACTAGCAAGAGATCCTTTGTACTTTGTTTTATCAAAGGTTTGGTTTCAAATTCGTGAAGTTTATAATCTCACTTGGGAATTCTTACAAAAAAATATGAATGGTTTGTTCTTGGATGAATTGAGTAACTGATTGTTTAGCAATTTCTTGAATATAGTGGCTTATTAAAAACAATCAGCACTTTCTCACTTTGTGAAGTTTTTCTTTTATAGCTTGACTGATAGATGTAGCCGTTGGTTAAGGTTAGATCTTCACCATTGATCAGGTATGAAGTGGCGCTTCTAAAGCCGTTGATTGGTTTGTTAGGCTCATTGATTGGCCTGTTAGACTTTGTTGGGATTGGAGAAACAAGGTTGTTTATCGTCATTTATTTTGGCTTTTAGTGCTCGGCCAACTTTTATGCAACTTTGTCCTTTGTGTGTACTCCACGTGCCATCTCATTGGTCTAGGAGAAAAAATTAGTTGTCCTTTTTTCTTTCCTTTGTCACCCTTTTTATCCTTTTTCTGAAATAGTGCAAGTTGTCACTTTTCCTTTTTTTGAGGCAGTTTTGACAAACGACCACTGTTGGGGGGAAACAGAATATTTGAATTTTTCCCTCTTATTTAGAGATGAGTCTTCCGTTTCCAAACTCTAACATGATGTTTTTTATCTTGTCTTCCTTGAGCCAGATGAGGTGAGCTAGGGACTTGGAAGTTTGTCTCTTCTAGATTTTGGTCTGGATGCTTCCATTTTGTACTTGGTGGCTTGTTTTATTCCATATATAGTCTGGATGTTTCTGTCTTGAACATGATGAATACTTGTGGTTTTTGTTTTCTTCAAAACCTTTAGATCCGGATGCTTTTTTGAGGTTTTTTCAAAGTCTTCCGGATGATTGATTTCCAACAGTGTCTTGGAAATCCTTAACTCAAACGATTATAACTCATTCTACAATGGAAGCTGAGTTTGTAGCCTTGGATAAAATGGAAGAAGAAGCTGAATGGCTACATAACTTCTTAGAGGATATTCCAGAATGGCCTAAGCATGTGCCTACAATTTGTGTACATTACCATAATCAATCGCGATTAAAAGAGCACAAAATGTTATGTATAGTGGTAAGTTGAGACACATGCGTCGTCGACATAATACTATTAGACAACTGATCTCAACGTCAGTTATCTGTATTGATTTTATAGTATTATAGGATAACATTGCGGATCCACTAACTAAAGGGTTAAATCGATATCAAGTTGATAAGACATCTAAAGGAATGGGACTAAAGCCTATGAATATATAAGGCGCTATGTGAAGGAAAACTCAACCATGTTTGACTGGAGATCCCAAGATCTTGGTTCAATGGGACAACCTAATTGCATAGACCTTGTGTGGTCACTGTGGGGGTAATCCCGTGTCCATTCCTGTGATGTAAACAGTGACAAAATGGGTTAAGGTTAAGCTACATGCTTTTAATGATCCTTTCTGCATCAACAGTTGAGCAAAAGAGATCACCTATGTGAGAGTGAAGTGGGGTCGCTTCAAAGGATATTATTGGGGCATAGTAATCTAAAACTCTTGCAGAACCATGAGATGTTCATGACCATAACGATCATAACCATGAGAACCAAAAACCGTGATGTGTTGATATTTGTGTGGGGTATATCATCATTTACACAAACGACGGAATAGTTCAAGGACATCACGTCTACTAGTCAGCCAGTAAAGTAAATATACTTTCACAAGGGAAGGTTCAAATGTTGTAGCCTACCTATCCTATGCAAATATTGGCCGAAGACCATTTTCACCCTCCGAATTTTGGATAATGTCCGTGTTGTTTTCAATTTTCATTCATGTGGGGGATTGTTGGAAATATGACATATTAGATAATATTGTGCATTATCTACTTTAAGCTAAATTACAATATGGAAAAGCTATGATTTGAATAACATGAATATGTCATTGTATTCTATGCTTCGAGAGCTTTCCAACGATATATTATACACCTAAAATGGATTAACGGTGAATGAGAAATCGTAGTTTAAAGTTTGGACATCTGTCAAATTTAGATGCGCTAAATTGGTAATTCGATACTGAAAAAATATTGTCATGTAATATTTTTTTCACCAGATTTTTATTTGAGATTAATGGGGTTTTAATCTCTTAATTAATATATTTTCTCATAATATCCATGGTTAATGACCATAAAGGTATGGTTACGAATGTTAATGGCCATAAAGGTGTGGTTACAAAGGTTAATGCCCTTTAAACCCCATTAAGCCATGTTAATGCCATTTGTCCTATAAATACCCTATTTTTGTAGCCTTCTCAAAACATTTGTTCTTCACTCTTGAAAAAAAATCCAACTGGTATTTGTACTTGTTCACTTTGTGATTTATTTTCTGTTTTCATACTAAAAATATCTCTCAAAATTTTCATTCCTTTTACAAAAAGGCTACTTAGTATTAGGTTCTTTTGAATTGCTCTTCACACGGTTAGAGTTCGCCTACGATTGCGGTTATATCCTAGGAGATAAATTCACCGATAGCGGGCGAATAATTGTCTTAAAGAAACTGAGTTTCAGGCCTCCGTAATAAATTTCTACTGCGGTAAAAAGATTGAATATATTTTTATATTTGTTTATAATAAATCTCCATTGTAATTTGTACTTATTCTTAATGAAATATAGTATTATTTATTTTATTCAATACCGCTACTAAAAAGTTTTCTAACAAGATCAACTCAAGGTATGTCGGTAGTGTTAGCTCAATAGCCTAGTTGGATAACACATATTTTTGTGGCTAATGCCTTAACCTAGTAGTTAAGATCGAAATTATAATCTCTCGATATCTCAAGTTCAAATTACATCAGAGATAAGTGGAATTTTTCTTTGTATTTAATGACAATGCCAACTTTTTAATGAAAACTCACGGTATGTCAGAGTTTCAATCGTATTTTTACAATTTATGCAAGAATACAAAGACGATGAACGAATAATATTGGAGAGATTACTATAGAAAACAAATTTGTACGAGTTTGAGATATTTGAGAGAATTTCTGCATAAAATTTGTCTAATTAACATTATCGTTTTGAATAAAACGTATTTATAAATGGAAGTGGCAGAAATTCGACTTTATCCACAACAAAATGATATCTCACTAAATTCATGTAACTTATAAGTTCGTACAATTAGGTGCTTACACAATTTTAATATAACCCTTACTTTTCAATTAAATTTAATTAATTAAATGGATCAAATGTTTTAAATCGAACATGTACAGACCTGTTACTTTTAACAAAATATATTACATAATATTTTTAAATGTCCTGGGATATATAAATTAATCTTTAAATTCATATTTTAGGGTCTTAAATTTTAATTTTATGAGAAAAATAAATAGTGAACTATTAATTAATTTATTATTACAATTATTGTAATTTTATTTTAGAATGTGATTTGCCATTATTACATGATGTGGAGCGGATATTCTATCACTCCTTCACACATAGTTCTTGGAATCAAATATGTTATCTTTTTTTTTTTTTCTCTCATTTATATTCAAACATGTAGCTATTTTCACTTTATTTTATTTTATTTTATTTTTCATTTTCTCTCTTTTACGTGTCAGCTTATGAATGGATGGACATAGAAGGGGACAACAGATTTTTTTCATAGTTCTTATTCTAATAATATTGTTTAGTGATTTGGTGAAATTATGGGAGATGTTTAGAGAATCTTACATAAAAATAAGCAAGATTAAAGAGTAAAACATATCCAATGTAGATTGAGCCATAATTCAAAGAGTCAAATTATTGTCCCATTATGAGTGAGGTGAGTTAAATTCCTTTGCACAACTAGTAAGATGTAGTAAATATTTAACTCCTTAGTTATACAATTGAAGTAATTTTTATGATCAGTTATTTCTATATCATCAGGGTTATTACATATTTTTCATGAAATTATAATGGCTGATTACTTCTATAAGCTCAAACTTGGTGGAAACACTATATATAACTAAGGAACATAATTTAAACAATTTTAAGTACATGAACAAAAATATATACAAGAAAACATTGAAATAAAACCAGATCAGTAAAAAAAAACCAAGATATTTATACATCTTGCAATTCTATAAAATAGAATTCATATTTCCTCAATAATTATATCATGATCATTATATTATATATAGATGGTGTAGTTTTGATGATCCTGTAATAACAACCAGGATATCATGACCATCGGCCAAGCTGATCCAATCGAAGAAGGCGACACTTTGTAAACTTTGGCTCCTCGTAGCGGAGGAGAACGCGCCACGATATCGACCCTCAACTAAGTACGGCATCCATAGGACCATGTCAGCTACAATAACTGCATTAATGGTGGTTCAGCTTGTCAAACAACGTCGTTTAATGCAAGCATGGCTTCGTCGCCTGCCACTGCCTAGGATTGGATAGGTCGGTCCCACTAGGCCTCTTTACTCACAAATCCCTATAAAAACCCCCTCTTCCCACATCTCAAGTACATGATTAATCTCTCAACTACCAATTCCCTCTATTAATTAACTAAAGCATCGGAGAGGCTTCATTGAGTCATCGATCGAGCCTTGTTTGCAAGAAAATCGAAGCTAGCTTAAGAACGGAGATCGAACCTTGCCTAATTGGGACATCATCATGTTTTGTTAAAAAAGATCCCTCCATTTTTTTATTAGCATCTTGAAGCTTTTCATCGTTTTAAATTTTTGTTGTCAGTTTAGATAATCAATATATTGTTTACAACTCTTTTTATCTATTTTTTTCATGTATCAATTATGAGAGAAATTATTTATTGATTATTTGGTATTAGCAACACGTATTTTCTTCGAAATAATCTTGTCCGAAACTTAGTAATAGTTAAGGCTTTTTACCTCTCACAACAAATGTATTATTGTAATGACAATGAGCTAATTTTTTTTAAAAAAAAGTGGGAATAAAAAGCGATCTTCCTTCTACATATTTTGGATGCGTTCCCACTAAAGAATATGTATTAATGAATGTATGAGTCAATAAAAGATTGTAGTACATGTAAAAGATAAATTAGATATTTTAGTGTAATAAATTTGTATTGGTGTTGATATTTATACATAAAAATGTACAGAAAAAGGTCAAAATACATATACCAAAATTGGAAAACTGAGAAAAATAACAAAAAATTAGAAATAGAAGCTGAAAAAATCATGGAAAAGAAAGGAAATGAAAACGAAAGTCAACAGAAATGAATACGGAAAGAGAACACAAAAAAAGGAAGGTAAAAAACAAGCCAAGTAAATTAGCAAGAGACTCGCTCACACAATGGCCAAAGTATAAAGTGAAAAAAGGAAGACCGTACTGCCAGGCTTCATCACAGCCGTTGATCTCATCATGATTGAGCTGTTATCGTCGTGCTTACAAGTGGGATTTTGGGGTTAATTATATTTAAATATCAAAACTTATAATTTTAAATTAGTAGCGCGACTCCCGATGAATAAATAAAGCAGGCAAAAACTTGTTAGATCGGTTCGTAAGGAGTTGAATTTTGAACACTTTCAATTTTTTTTCATCTAATTATTTTGCTAATTACTTGTTTATCCCACTAGTCCTCTTGCGTTTACTTTCTCTAATTTTCCATTTTTTAGGGCTTTAAGTACCTGTTTCTGTAAGCAATATGGAATAATGATTTCAAATTTATCGATTAACTACTACTCCATCATCACTTTGCACGTGCTTGTGTAGGATTCCATTTCCATTTTCTAATTTGAAATACAATATAGGATCAATGATCTTAAGAACTTAAAGAAATTCCTTACGTTTGAATTAACTCATTGATTTGATTTAGCTGTTATATTTTGTTGTTTATTTATTTTTACAGTCAGTAATAAGATTTATATCTCCAACAGAGTTGAATTAGTTATTTAGCAATAGTAGCCAAACATTTACGATCTATTTGGTGTAGCTGTTGTTGTAGTTATTGTTCGGTATTGTTAATAATTTATAGTCTCTGTAATAGCTAAAAGTAATCATAACCAAACACTTAAAATTGTTGCTCAATACTAAAAACTAAAAACAGTTCTTCAATAAAATGTCCACCACCCCGATAAAGTTACGTTTAGTTTATAATAGATAGGTGATTCAGTAATGTAATAAACCCAAATGAAGGGGTGAAATTTTATTACCATGGAGTGGTAGAAGAAGAATTAAATAGTTTGACATTTTTAATTTTTTTTATACATTTTTTACAGTTGAGCAGATAATCAACTACAGTTGCAGAGCCAATCATTTGGGTCACCAATTCCAAATCATAACTGTATTTTTACGACTATCAGTGCCACCCATCTGACATTGTAAGTAAAAAAAAAGTCCGTGTAAAAAGCAACAAGGGTTATACCAGTAAATTCCTTCACTATTGCATATTATATATTTTAAAAAATAAACTGAAAGAAGCTCATTATTTAAAGAAAATTAAAATAAAAATCTACGTTCTACTCTTTTAATTTGCCTTCATTTTAGCTGTCTGCCTGTCCCCTTCAAACGCAAATAAACTCCACTCTCTCTATCTCTCTTCAATTCCCCTTTAACAAACACAAATTCACACATACAATCACACCAACTTGTTTATCAATGGAAGCACCTCATTTTCACAATCAATGCTCCACTGATAAGGACTCGAAGCCCGGCTCCAGCGATCATTTCATGGTGGAGGACCTCTTCGATTTCTCCAACGAGGAGGATCCTGTTGTCAACGACGTCGCTTTTGACTCTGTTACCGGAAATTCTACGGATTCCTCTACCGCTACTGTCGTCGATAGCTGCAATTCCTCTTCCTTCTCGGGATGCGAACCTAGCCTTAATGCCGATATCGGCTCTCGCAATTTCGCCGACCTTTGCGTACCGGTAATTCGTGTTGGTTCTTTCTTTTTGTTTTTGAAATTAGGCACGGAAACTCCTAGACTCTAATGTAACCCGTTTCCATTTCCGTCAAAAATTACGTTATTTTTCGCGTTTTCATGTCCGAAATCGGATAGTTCCCTTTCTCGTTCCCGAGAAATTAGGTAATGTAATTCAAATTTGGGGAAATAAAATTGTGAATTAATTGTATTTTTTTTATGTATAAACAGTACGATGATATAGCTGAGCTTGAATGGGTGTCGAATATCATTGAGGAATCTTTCTCCAGCGAGGATTTGGAGAAATTTGAGCTCATTTATGGAATCAAAGCTCCACCCGACCATTCGTCGGTGACCCGAGACTTTCGACCCAACTGTGGCAATAACAGCATTTACAATAATGGCAGTATTAATAATAGTAACAACCCGATTTTCAAACCCGAAATGTCGGTTCCAGCTAAGGCCCGGAGCAAGCGGTCTCGGGCTGCCCCATGTAACTGGGCGTCCAGCCTGCTCCTCCTCTCTCCGATCTCTTCTTCATCGGAGCCGGGAATCGTCGCCGTTCCGTCTCAGCATCATCCGGTTACCTGTAAGAAAACTGTCAAACTCGCCGGACCTAAGAGAAGAGAAGGCGGTGATGGAAGGACAGGGAGCAGTGAAGGGCGGAAATGCCTACATTGCGCCACCGACAAAACGCCGCAATGGCGGACCGGGCCGATGGGCCCCAAAACGCTGTGTAACGCTTGCGGTGTTAGGTACAAGTCAGGGAGGCTTGTGCCAGAATATCGTCCGGCGGCTAGCCCGACATTTATGCTGACGAAACATTCGAATTCTCACCGGAAAGTGATGGAGCTCCGACGGCAGAAGGAGATGGTACGGGCGCAGCATGAGCAATTTCTGCATCACCATCAGAGTATGGTGTTTGATGTATCCAACGGTGATGATTACTTGATTCATCAGCACGTGGGACCCGATTTCAGGCAGTTAATCTAGTACTGGTAGTAGAGGAAAACATAGGTTGGGTCTTCAGCAAGTTAATTTCCTTAATTCTTCTAATGTTGCAGTAGGCCTAATTATTGGCTAGCTTGCTTTTTGATTTTATTAGAACTTTAATTCTTTGCTTTTTCTAAATTTTGCCAATTTTGGTAAGTTCTAATATGAACACTCAACATTTTTAGCAATTCAGGTAATTTGAATTTTTCTTTTTCATATAATTATATATTCTGCTAAATTATATAAACATGATAATGGTACATATAGAATTGAAGAGGTGCCACATGTCTTACTGTATATAGAGAAATCACTTATAGGGGGGAAAGAATTAATTATTGGTCTTGATTAAACCCCAATATAATGATGTACATATGTCCTTATTGGTAATGGGTCACTTGATAATTGATAATTGTTTTCAACATTTATATATCAATCCAACAAAAAGCCAAAATAACTTGAATAATTGATTTCTTCCTTTTTGTTTAATTCCTTAAATATATTTTCAAAATAACAGGTTATAGATATTTTCGAGTGATCATGAATCCATATTAAAAAAATAGAACATTAATTGATTATGCTTTTAGTATGATTGGTGTAATTTTGGATGAATTTGAGATAAGTATGAGTCGCTGGATTTACTAGTTCCCTTTCCTATCCATCCACTAAAAAATTGTTTAATTATGTGATGAAAATTAATTTACCAAGCCTGTTTTTTTTTTAATTTTTAAAAGTTAAACTGAAGTTGATCGAATTGAATTGGGTCGAACTGAATCAAATTTATTTCAGTGTAATTTATAACCATATATAGTTAAACTAAAATGCACTGAATTAAACTGAAATAATTTAAAATAACGGGACTAAATTGAATTATAATTATTTCTTCCGAGGAGGAGTGGGGATAGCATTGATTAATCAATGAGGATGAAAAAAGAAAATAAAAAAGAAAAGGGGTAGAATTTAAGAAAACTCAAAAACCATGTGACAGCCAAAGTCATCATTTGACAATTTCATCTCTTTTATGACATCTTCCTTACAAGTTTTAGATAGGCCTCCCGTCTCCCAACCTTTTTAGCCCTAAAAAAGTGGAGTATTATTTTTCATTAATTGAAAATACAAAATCTATTAGTATATGGCAAATTGGCAAGTGCACTTTCTTTATTTGTCACCTGACTAACTAAGACTATCTTCCTTCAAATTTATAATACATTCAATTCAATAACTATAAATATTGGATACATATAAATTTATAATGAAATAAGTACGTTTCAGCTCAATACAATTCAGAAAATTAAGTTGAAAAGAGCGTTCCCTAAGTCTATCATATTTGTATCTCTAAAACTTAAATAAAAATATTTAAATAAAATTTTTTGTTGTTAGGAAGAGAATTTATCTTTTTCATTTTGGCTATATCCCAACTAATTAGGGAAAATGTCCACATGAATTTCAGTGAAGTGGGATTAAGCATTTCCAGAGAATGTTATAAAAGCAAAAGCAGCTTCTTACCTTCGGAGTAAATGAAAATTGAAATATGGATCCACTTGCTGATTTATTTGATTTCTTTTTCCTTGAATTTCTTGGAAGTATTGATGTTCGAGAAAAAATAAATTAAAATAAATTAAGGGGGCGTTTGGTATAGGGTGTTCAGGAAAGGTTAAAGGAATTAATAATATCCATTTTTTTTTGTTGATGTTTGTTTACATTAAGCAATAAATTTTATTACTCATTTTAAAGTTTTTTAATACCCCAGAAGCCTCTTTCCCATTACCCCCGCTATGCCAAGGTTTTATATTACCCCAAATGCCTCTTTCCGTTTCTTCTCTATTGGCCCTTCTCTTAACCTTATATTCTACAATTATTGCAGCCGCTATCACCTTTACGGCCGCCGTCAACAGCTGCCGGCTCCTCCATTGCTGCCGCAACAAGCTGCTAATTTACAGATTTTTTTCATCAAATTTATACAGCTCTAGCCTTTTTCTTTCTTTGTCTTTTTTTTACTCCAATTTCTACTGTTACTCTAGAATTTATACATTTTTACATAGGTTTGTTAATTGCTAATTTTTTCCCTCTAAACTCCGATGCTTTTCTCAAAATTTCTTCTTGTTTTATTTGGCAACGATAGGTTCTAGGTTTATTGCAAGATTGAGTTTGAGATTTCAATTTCTTTCGATGGTTGGTTGGAGCAGAACCATTGAATAACTGTGCATATTTCCATGATATAAATAATGAGAGATTTGGAATTGATGAAGTATTTGACATGGACAGAATTTTTTTCTTTATTCAATAAACGAAGGTTGATGATACTAATGGGTAATTAATTTTGATTTGAACCAAACATCAACAAAGAAAATAAGGGGGAAATGCATTCCCTTTCTTAATAGTATCCAAACATATAGTATAATCAAAGGGAATTTCATTCCATTCCTTACCCTTCTCTTTCCGTTTCCTTGTTTGAACCAAACGCCCCCTAAATAGTATTAATAAGCTCCTCTCATTTATCTCTCTATTTTTAAGCATTATTGATTTTTTTCGTCCACTATTTCCATATGGCCAACGATTATCATTCTTTGGCTTTAGATTATAATAATGGACTAAAGCAAAATGATTTATTAAACTGTCTGAGCTTCTTTTATTGTGAAGTCACAGATAGCTGTTGCAACTCCACTTCAGGGTCAATTGGAAACAATCTCTATATAATTACAGGGTTAAGGCTGCGTACACCCGACCCCCTACCCCGCTTGTGCAGAAGCCTTGTTTGGCATTGGGGTAATGTTGTTTTTGTTGTTGTATTATTTTTTTTTTTAATATTTACAAGTATCTTTATTGAGATAATCTCGTTCGCAGTGGCGAACGTAGGTGTAGACAAGTGAAGTCCATGGACCCCACATTTTTTTGATTAATAGTATTATATTACATGTGGTTAAGTATATGGACACCACAAAAATATGTAATTGGACCCCTTATATTTATTAAAAACTACTAAAAGATGTCTAAAAAAAAGAATACAATGTTAAAAGTGATGGATTTTACCAATCAAATTGAATTACTTCACATATCACATTAACAAATTTCTTGTTTTTTTCATTTCTTATATTCATTTTAGTAATTTGTAACTTTTTATTTGTTGATGAGAGATATATATGAGTTTTGTTATCTCCATATTATTGAAATGAATATTTATATACATATTATTAAAATTAAAATTTTAGTTATATTAAATTTGGACCCCACAATAAAAAGAGTCTGGATTCGCCACTGCTCGTTCGGGGCTTAGTTACAGTTAAGTATTTTTGGTTTAGTTTGGTTTGGTTTGGTTTGTATTCGTATTTGTATATTTGTATATTTAGTTCTACTAATATATTTGCATGTACAAGATCAATAATCACAATTGGAAAAAATAGATTGTATTATGTTTTTTAATTGGATCATCAATTCATAATTATTGGATGAGCATATGAATGCAATGTGGCGCTCATAGTAAAAAAAATATTTTTGATGAATTTTACTGCACAGGAGCATATGTCAAGAAATAAACGAAGCAACTTCCAAAAGAATAGCCAAAGGACTAGCAATTATGTACACAATATTGTACTGTAAATTCTTTGTTTCATAAATTCTTGCAAAGAAACATAAGAAATAATTACGGCATTCAAGAAAATGTTGAAAAAATAGAAAAATATATTTTATAAACATTGTAATACTGTAAACAATAAAGGAATATATATTGCATGTGAGTGAAGATTAAAAAATTGATAAATTACAGTGTAACAGTAATTAAAACTAAAATATATGTACGCTGCTGCTATAATATGAAGAATGCATATGATCCAAGGCAACACTGATCCATGTAGTCTGTTGTTACTTATCGTTATTATGAACAGAGTATTTGTTTAAACTAATCATTATTTTCAAGTAAATAACCATCTTATTACTGTATCTTTAATTGATTAATTATTGTCTTCATTGCCAGAGAATAAAATTGCAAATCTGAAGAGTGGTTACCAATTTAATTAATCTGAACCAATACGCTGTATTACATTATTAATTAACTTTTATATTATAAATCAACTTAATTGTTAAAATAAACTTTAGCCTATATAAATTAACTAATATATATTATCTTAAGGGGATGCAAAGTTTGCGGTGGTCACATGCCTCATATGCAGTAGTCAGTGACTCATCATGGATTCACCATTACATTAAAAAATATTTTAGTAAATGCATTAATCCATCCTTAATTACCACATTACAATTGTAAATACTGAAACTTAACCCATTAAAAACCTAGAAATTATTTTTTTAAAAATATATTCATAGATTCAATGTAATAATATTTATTTTGAGAGAAACCTACTTAATTATATAATTTGCTGAAGTTTTTTTTTTGAATCGGGTGCATGAGAAAAAAAATAGTCGATAACTGAGTAGAGGATTTGATTAATTGAGATGATAGAAACCAATGTTATGCAAACCATACCATACCGGCCGGTTTGACCGGTTTTATCCAAAACCAGCCATGGATACTATATGGTTTAATTTTAAAACGGTTTTTTAAAAAAAGTTACGGTGATACCACGGAAGTGTTGCAAAGGACCCAAAAGCCACAAAAGACCAAAATAGCATTGGAATAGCCACTAAAAAACGCCATGCGAACACGAAGAAGCGTTAAAAGAGATCCATAAAGCGTCGATAGCCACTGGAAATCCTAAATAATATATATTCTTCTTACAATAAAAACCGATAAACCACTAATAATATCGACTATACCAGTAATACCGCATACCATTAACTTTATAGGTATGATGCCGATAAGAACCACATTTTAGTTTGTGATATTGAACAGCTTTATAATCTTTGTAATTATTTGAAGGAACCTATTGCATTTTAATTCCATGGTTCTTTTGAAATGTGGTCATGCACTCAGCACGTGCTTCATGGCAGAAGGGAGTGTGACAATTGCATGATTAATTAGCAGATTTTGCAGGTTTATATACAAATATCTTTTTTTTAATGATAATTAATCAAGAGATCATCGATCTTACGTATCCTTAATTTTCTCTTATAGACAAATAAATATTAGTTAGGTTATTTGTTTAATTAATCAAAAGGTTCCTGGGGACCCTGCATATAAGGTTCGGTATATATTTGTTTAATTCAAAATCATATCTATTTTTTTATATCTCAAAAATAAAAAGATATTTCAGTAAGACCAATGATTCATAACCAATCCGTCATCTTCCAAACGATTTTAACCCAATTTTCATATATACTCAGTTAGTGGAAGGAACATTGACTTAAAATCTCAAGGTATAAGGGTGTGCAGAAGTGAACCAGAACCGAATAAAGATAACCGAACTGAACTAAACTAAATTTATTTCGTTCCATGTTCGGATTTTAAAATTCTTAAAAATCGGATTTCGGTTCGTTTTCGGTTTTGAAACCGAATAAATTAAGAAATATTATATTTTTATTATATCTAATATACTAATTATACTTATGATATTTAACGCAGTATTTAATAAACAATAACAAATATGAGATTTTAACTTAAGTAATCCTAGTTAGGATGAAATTGTTTCCTTTACAACCTTAGGAACATGATTGATTCACTAATTTATTATATATGCATATCATACCACTGAATTTATATTTTTATGTACCAATATTTATATATATTGTTGGAAATATAAAAGTCTAATTACCATCAAATTTAACACTAATCAGGACAAAATTACTTTAAAATCTCTGTCATATAACCAAACCGCATCCGAACGGAATTATATTCAGTTTGGTTTACACCAACCGAACTATATACGGTTCGGTTTCGGATCAGTCAACGAGCATTTGCTCGCCCCTATGTATAAGTAAGGTGACGTGTTTACACGCCTATAAAATGTTAAAACTCTTTTGGATTGAAAGCGTATGCAACACAAAATCATTTAACAATATACTGAATTCTGCCACCAATTTAAACTCTCAAATTCCAGATTTAATATGAAGTCGTGTTATTTTGAACTGAATTAAGTATAGATGGACAGCACTGTAGGAAAAGAAGAGGGTAAAGTAAAGAAAAGAGTAAGGAAGAAGGAAGTGAAAGAAATAAAAGATAAGGAGAAATGGGAGTCCATAAAGAGAGGGATAGGGATAGGGATAGGGCATGTTCAACTGTAAAGGTAGGGAGTTCTGACATTGCTCACTTGCATTTTACTACATACCTAATCTTCATTTCTACTCCCTTCTTTCAATTGTTTCTCATATTTTTTCATCTAAACTCATAAAATTAACATATACAATATGATAAAAAAAAAAAAATAAGAACATGAACTAGGCCTCGAACAACGCTTGACATTGTTTGATATTTGCTTGTTTGCCCCAATCTTTGAAAAGAACGTACAGATAATCTCATCCTACAAATAATCTTCACCCTTAATCTACTCAATTCGTTTTTCAAATTCATTCACTCCCACCACGTTTACATTATTCAATTCTTAGTCAATCCCATTGCAGTTTTATACGTCAAACACAAAACAGACTAAAACACCATTCTGCAAGTTTTTTTTTTTTTTATGCTTGTTAGTAGCCTACATATAGCATCATTATATAGTATCAAAACTTCGAAATAATCCCTTAATGCCCCCTTCTGTCTTCGACCCTTTATCGCGGCACACTGAGACCTAATTCTGAATCCAAAAAGAAATTGCAGTGGGTTACTATAACTATTTAATCTGTTTTAACAATTCGTTCACAAGAAAACGAAACAAGGAAAGACACCTTCAATACCAAAAAAAATCACTTCAATTTTGGGCCAATGGTCTCATGCATCTTCATCAAAGGTTTTTGTCACTAAACAAACAAAAAATAGTCCCGCGGCCAGTCAATTATATCAGAAACAAAGCATGGTAAACTATATCAATCAAATCATAAGAAACGAGTGTGAATTGAGACAATCTAGGTCAAAGCCCCGAAAAAAAGATTGATCTGTGCTAATTTCATACAGAATCTGTTTGGAAAATAAGTAACTTTCATAGTTGCCAAGGTGCTAGGCGCAGCCCAGGTGCCAGGGGGGCTAAGCACGCCTGAGGTATGCTGTGTGCAAAAAATATTTTATTGAAAAGTGAAGTTAAATGCAATATTTATATCATAAAAACAACTTAGAGAGTTGTTAGATGTACATATACATGTAAATTTTACATATTGCATTATGAATATCTATCCTCGAATTAATCTAAGCCATAATAGGGATTAATTTAGGAATATCTAGCCATGAATTATTATTATAACTCTTAAAAATAGATGGTAAACAAATATTAGAGAAAGTTAGAACCAGGGGAAAAATGTTACCTCGAGGCGCACCTGAGCCGCACCGAAAGGCGCGCCTAGGCGCACAAGGCTCGTGCCCAAGATACGCAGCATATGAAAACTATCTCTTTGTTCAAAATTTGTTTCTAACTGATATAAAAGTAAACTTCACAAAGAATTTCAAGGGACTGAAGTGATAAGTAGAAGTCAAAATGCTACACTCTTGAAGCCAGGCGGAAATTTCAGTTTAAGTAACAAGGCCCGATGAAGCCAGATACTACAGTTGGATTAATGAATGGCATGTCCAGCTACAACAACATCACAGGCCTCGTCTATCGAGTTAAAAACAAGATACTCCAACCGAGGTGCAAACGATCCTCTCTCTCTCTATCTAACCAGGCTTTAAATAATATTCGCTTTTTTTACAAGTTAAGTTTCAAATAAATCCTTCCTCCAGGTAATAAAGAATGGCTTTTTTCCGTCTTGATTGCAGAAGGCAGCTTACCCTGTTGGTGGTCTAGTAAGGTTTCGAAAACAAAGAGGTAGGCAGGGATCGGAAAAAAAGAACAAGTATAGCGCGCAATAGCAGGTTATCAGAAAAAAAGAGCTGAGCTAACGATATGAATGACAGGGCAAGGGCTTTTCCCCAAACATTCTAGGGCTTGAAAAGGAGTCCTAGGGCGCTCTTCACAGCTTATAACTTACCTAAATTCGAGTGGTAAGGGCTAGTCTCCTAGTAAGCAGCAAAGAAGCTCTCCGGTCAAGTTTAGTTTTCAACAATCTTTTACAGCTGTCCATTATGGATTTTAGTCAAGCTCAAAACCGGTGATAGAGCCGGAGCAGGGGAAGGACTCCGGTTGAGACTGTGGGTTCGAGTCAACTGAGAAGTTGGCTATAATGGAATAGAACCCAGGATTCTCCTTCCTCAAAAAATGAATTGGGCAAGGGCTTTAGCCTTACGACAGAGAAGTCGGCTGTAATAAAATAAAATAAAATAAAAAGAAGGGCCCCTCCTTCCTCGAAGAGATAGGACGGACATCCACCGGCTTATCCCCTTCCCTTCCATGAACAGAAGTCTCGGCTATAGCTATAAGAAAGTGTGGATATTGGTTTTCCCGCACTAACCTATAGCATTTAGCGCCTACAACCACTGAAAGGGTCGATGCAGCTCCCCTCCCCTCATCAGAAGTGGAATGGGCGCTTTTAACCGCTTTAATGTCCACGGCCTTTTCTCTTAACCCCGGAATCGGATCGGGCTGGAAGCCCTGGCTCTTCGTTCTGTCAACCGGAGCTTATACTAGACCATCCCAAACAACATTTCAGAGAGACCTAGACCAAAGCAAAGCATCGGTACTAGTTGCAGAAATTCAAATTGACATCGCTTTTAAGGAACATACATGTTCGCAAAAGTATCTTCAAATATAGAGGGTATGTTGAAAGTCTTCAACATAAGGAACTTTTAGGATCAAAATGCCAGTTGATGTTCATGATATTCCGTGCAATAAGATTCATATATGTATAGAAGAAATTTTGAATTTAACTCTTCACTCCAATTCAAGACTTCTTCCATATCAAGAAAAATAAAATGGATGGAAAAATTTTGTTAAAAGCACAAGGCACTCTTGAGGCGCTAAGACACCAAACTGAATGAGGCGCTAGGTGCCACCCTAGGCGCTTGCCCGAGTGAAGTGAGGCTCTATTTAGCAAAAAAATAGCAAACAAATGTATAAATATATCATCAAAATATTCTATCATGAACGTGTTAAAGTATGTAACTTTGTGCACCTTGTTTGTTTTATTTACTTTGTGTAACGGTTTAGCTTGCGTCCATAATTTCAATGGAGCCAAAGATTCACCATTCTTTGGCTTCAGATTATAATGGACTAAAGCAAAATGGCTCATTAAACCGTATGAGCTTCTTTTATAGGGAAGTCACAGATAGCGGTTGCAACTCCACTTTAGGGTCAATTGGAAACAACCTCTCTGTAAATATAGGGGTAAGGTAGCGTACACCCGACCCTCCCTTACCCCGCTTGTATGGGAGCCTTGTTAGGCATTGCGGTAATGTTGTTGTTGTTGATGTTGGAAAACAAGAATACAACCATATCATTCAAAGTTAATTAAACAAATAGTGCTTATAATGGACAATTTTAAAGCAATTATTTTGAAAGTTTTATGTATTTCTATAGTTGAAAACAAGTGTCAATAACACATTATTATTCAAAAAGACATGCTCCCTGGATATTCAAAAACGAGTATAAAATATGATTTTAAATAATAATCACATATTCAATATATAATTGCATTTATATATGATAATATGAATAATTGAGTATAAAAGTGAAGGAGTTGTAGGCTTCTTGCGCTTGGTTCATTCTTTGAAAATTTCTACTCCTTTTTTTTCTTAACCTTGTAGCTCATCTGATATAACTTATATTTTACATTCACTACTCTCTCACCTAAGTCAGTTATCTCTTCTAAATGTCTAATTTAGACTTCTTTCTTCTAATATGAACACTGCAAACCATATTAATTTTGTAGTTTATCTCATATAAGAACTTCACAGATTTAAAACTACAGGCTTATTATGGTAGCGCCTGAGCGCCTCAGGGGCTTTTGACAACACTGGGATGGAAAAAAATAACAGAAAACATAATTCAGTGAGAGTTAACTTTGTAGTCTAAATGTAACATTGAAAACACATTATTTTCCGACATTTTAGAACCAAATGGAAAAGGCAATCATTTTCTTCCAATCGACCCAGAAAAATGAAACAGCTATTCAATTTTTCATTCATTGTGCACTTTGACAAAACTGGTTAAATACACGCCGATTTTACCAACAGTTCCACCATACCAATGAATGGAAAATTGGAATTTGGAAATGATTAGCAACAACCCAACAACTACATGCTCCCTTAATTCCTTAGAAATACATTCTATTTTTGTAACATAATCACCCATTGGAACATCTGAATCTGGGTACCTCGAGAACTACTAAGTTTCATCTTTTCTTAAAGAGAGATCCACACTAACCTATTCTTCCAAATGTTCTTATTAGCAATTTAAAAACTAAGGAAATGAAAAAAATAGTTTTCCCATGGAACAAAGAAGAACTTAAATTTAATGTCATTCTCAAGCTGATTTAAATACTTCAATGAAGTCTTCAAAATCCGAAGGTCATTTCTAGTTATAAACAGAGAAGCTCTACATCAAACTCAGCTACCTCATTGAAGCACTAACACAACCTCCCATTTTCATTTGTATAAACCAAATTCTCTCATGATGATTCACTTTGTACAATTATCTTCCCGGTAAATAGTCTCTTCTTTCTTACTGATATAAGGGATAAAGGCCCTATAACAAAACAACAACAACCAAGACGCCTGAGTTCCAACTAGTAGGGGAGGGCTATATGTATTCTTGCTCCGAAATGGAGATCCATATCTATCTCTAAAGAGATATTGATTGATACCCTAACCACAAGCAATAATTCGCAATGTCTACCAAAATAAATAACCGCATATATGCAAATCAGAATTCAGAGCTCTTCCAGTGCAATAAGCCTATAAATTAAGCCAATAACCACGATCATAGAGTAAAAAAAAGTGCTTACACATAGTAAAACAAAAAAGATTTGGAGAAATCAAACTCCTGGATTTGCTCTGCAGAGCATACCCTGAGACAAAGACCGAGAGCTCGTTGAATCAATGCCAAGGCAGGAAGTTAACCTAGCTGAAGAGACGGCTGAGTGCAGTGGAAGTAGAGATTGTACACCACCCAATTGCGGAAATACCCTGCAACTCCAAATCCAAAAGTAAAAGTGTTGTTATTATTGTTATAATTTCCAAATTATTTGACAATAAATCTTATCGAAACAACCTGAATTGCACGAACTAATGTCAAAATGTATCTGCGAATCAAACTGAAAAAAACAAAGAATTACCTTGAAAGTGGATTGGAAGGACCGGTGGGCAGATGAGAAGATACGCTTCGGGAACGAAGGGCGGGCTTGTTGACAGATTTTAGAAGCGAAACACTAGCTTTTGAGAGGGATCTGTACTGAGACGCCATTTTCGCCGCGACAGCTGAGGAAACAAATGTCGGGCCTAGGGTTTAGGAGAGCAAACAAAACTATGGCAATTTCTTGTTTCCAAACAGGGCTTTTTCTTTAATTGTTTATGCCGGGTTTTACATTTCTAAATTGCTATTTGATGAAAAAAATTAGTCCCCCTTTCCTTTTACTTCAAATTATTCCCGTTCATAGGTATAAATGTGAATTTGTATGAAAATAAATTCAGTCTACTATAATTCAATTTCGCTTTAATAAGATATTCGTAATTAATGTTTGGATTTGAGTTAAGGGCAATCTGCAAGACAAAGAATGGTTAGACATGCTTAGCCGGGGTTGTTGAAAGCTCTTCTGATGTCTAAATAAGTATCCGATGGAAGGAATGGATAGTGAATGAAGATAAGGAGAATGAAATACTTTGGCATTGGTTGATTGAAGGCTTTTATAGTTATAATCTTAGGTGTTAAAGGATAATGATCGTTGTTATGCGAAAATTTATCTCTTTATCTTTGTAGCCCTTTCAGTCTCACACACCAATGTTATCAGTGACTAACCATTTGCTTATAAATTTTATGAGGCAAAAGAGATGTAGTTGGACATTTGTGACCACACTCAACCATGTTGTCAACTTGGGCATTTTCATAGAAGCTCGTTTTTCATTAATGCACCCTACAAATTGTATTTTTCTAATGAAGATATTTTAGTTACTTCCCTCCATTACTAAAATAGTTGTCATTTACATTTTTTTAGATATTTTTTTTATTATTCTTTCAACTATATCTTTAGTATTAATTGTATTTGAGTTAAAAAATTAAGGTACTAATTTAATATACAAGGGTAAATTAATATTTTCATATATTTAATAAATAAATTTATTAATAAGCGTGAAACTTATAGAAAGATAAATAAAAAAATATAGAAAGAGTATTAATTAACTGAAGTTTATTCTATTGTAATTTTGTTTTCTTGTAAAGTAGATATTACTGTACTTTGTTAGGAATCACGGTTGAATCAATGATTCAATATAGTACATTCTATGACGGTTTTCACTTCTTGATGAAGTGTGAAATTTAATTCAACAATAATAGTGGACCAAATAGTCTTACTTTGTAAAATTTAAAGGGCTTTTTTAAAAAATTGCAGCAATTAGCATAATAAAAATAATTAATATTTTTAATTGTATTTCTTTTGGTATAATTTTAATTATATCGTTTTGTATTTCTAGTATAATAAAAATTATACTGTACAAGATCAATTACATTAAAACTAAAAAATAAAACTATTATAAAATGCAAAAATAAATTGGTATAATATCAACGTCAAACAACATCAAAACAATTGCAAATAACAAAATCAACAGGTATGTTGGTCCCAACGGAGTGATTTGGAGTCGGGGTGGGGGGGATTGACTCATTTTCGAAAATAAGCAAGTGATTGTATATTATGCTTTTGATACGGTGAAAAATGAAACTAAAATAGAAAGATTGGAATTTTAACACCTTGATATTATACTAGATTGGATACTGCGTACTTCATGTCCCCAGAACGTCTAGTTCGGAGCTTAAATCTACTATTGTCACTCCTTTCGAGGTGGAGAAGTCTTTACAAATAGAATTCTTTACAGCCAAGAGTACTCTCCTCTTCTCGTCTCTAATTCTCTAGTTCAAGAGTACCCTTATCTTGAACTCTTTTGAAATATAACTTACACCAAGCTGTTTTCAGGTTTACAACAAGACCTCAGCAAACACCCTGATTAATCTTAAAAGTGGATTGAAAGGATTTTTAGTGATCCTGTACTTAGTGTTATCAAGATTCACTTTTACAACAGATTTACAATGAGTTGTTTTAAGCTTTCTGAGTCACAAACATATTTGAGATGATTGTTTGCTTGTGAAGAATTTGCAGGTTTGATTATGAGATTCTAATTGTTAATGACAGCTTGGGTAATCTTCTTGATGATGGTAGATGCCTTTTTATAGACAGTCTTCTAAATCTTCCCTTTGTGACACATCCTTAAAATCACAATCTTAGTTGTTGTCTCACAACACTTTTTCTTGAGAGCCGTTAAATCTTCCGTTAGACTCATTTTCTATTTCGTTAGGCTTTTTAGCGGGCGTCAGCTCTACCAACCTTCTGCAATATATCAAACTTTTGCACCTTTTAGGGCATCTCCAACCCAACCTCCCTATTTTTCACTTCAAACTTTATAATTTGAAGTTGTTACAGTATTTATTCTCCAACTCTTCCCTATAAATTCCCACTTCAAAACAAAAATACTATTATTCTATTCCTTTCTACCTAACTCAAAATAACAAACAACTAATCAAACATCACTAAAAAAAATAAAAAATAAAAAATTATTTGAAGGCTACTCCAATTATGGAGTTGCTGCTCCAATTTTTGAAGTTGGGAAGGAAGCTCTTAGTCTCATACAACTTGCTTATGTCAGCTTGTCAGGTGGGTTAAAAAAAGTTTCTTCTCTTTTTATTGTCAACTCACTTTTAAAAGTCCTCTGATCACCTACCTTTTTGTGTCATAGAAAGTAGAGACCTATTTTTAATATTTGTCTTCACGTGAATTAATGCATTGAGATTTGAGACAGTTGAAGATATTTTCCTTCTCTTATAAGCCATGATAGTCTTCCGAGTTATTTGGCTTCTAATGTTCTAGTCTTTTGTCTTCTGAGCTTGATAATTTTTCAAGCACGTAAAGGTATTTTCTAAGACTAAAATTTAAAATCTTGTATTTTTTTTTAAAAAAATGTTATCATTTTCTCAAAATTAAAACCAACGTAAAGCAAACCCAAAATTACTCCAGTCCGTTAGCCACAACAAAATAATGTACACTCCACGAACCATGTCTTCAGTTTCCCATCGACACAAACAAAACTATCAAAGCAAAACTAAAAACAATAAATCAATAGTCTACACTCTCTCTGCATATAGTTGCGGATTTTTTAATCATCTACCAGAATGATGAGCTCATCATCTAAACGCAAATGGCGGGAATTCCGCAACTGCTTCCAAACTGGCAAGATCCACTTTTTCTTGCAATAACAATACGAGAAAAACCACCTTCAAAAGAGGATTTTTCCAAACCAATGCAGCCATTCAACCTAATAGATAGTTTTCATCATCAAATATCAAAGCAGCCGTAGTTTCCCAGTAACCGAATCCACTGCTGCTTTCCACCCTGCCAGAAATACCAAATATTCAAAAGCCATTTCAAGATTAACTCGAACCCTCCTACAAGTGCAAAATCAGTATATTTAACCTGGTCCAACTGCAAGGACAGTCTTTGATCCAGCCGAAACCTGTGTAACACCAATGTAAACTTACAAATTCTCCTTTACAAACTACTAGTAAGTTATTGTACATAATAAAACCAAGGCCAAATGCATCATCACGTCCCTGAAGCTGTTCCATTTTACTTGCTGCCCCCTATACTTGAAAAGGTCCACATAACCCCCTGAACTTTCCAAGACTGCACCAAGGTGCTCCATCAACGCCACGTGTCAGCTTCTGGTTGATTTGACTTTTCAAATATGTCAATCTTCTGATTTTTCTCTCTCCGTTCAAAAGCTGACACGTGGCATTCAGAGGGCACACTGGTGCATTTTTGCAAAGCTGAGGGAGTTGCAAGGACCTTTTCGAAGTTCAGGGGGCAATAGAGGAAAGGAGACAGCTTTAGGGACCTGGTGATGCATTTTTCCTTAAACCAACAAAAAACAAACCTGTGTTCGCCCAGCATCAGCGACAACAAAAGTTGGAAGGCCGATGTTATCAGCTGCTTCCTGTAGTTTATTCCTAATTATCGAAAAATGCAAGAGAAATTAGCTAACTTGAAGATGTTTTTCAACATATTTTCCGGGTCTTACAAACTGCCTTATTCAAATAAATCACCTTGCTTACATTTCTTGTTGATTTTTGCATGTAACAACTATTTTAGGCTGCCCACATTGCTCCCATCTCCTCAACAGCGACCGATCACTGCAAATATGCAACTTTTTAAACTCCATAATAGTATGACCTCTTGAATGGGTTTGCAGTTTCAGAATAATTTTTCCAATCAAACTTGAATAATAATGAATACCAAGCACATAAAATAAATACCTTTGCATCAGCTCAGAATACATGCCGGTAGCAGCATCTAGAAACAATACACAAGTAAATTTATAAATTTAATTAGGTATATGATAAGGAATTGACATCCAGAAAACAAGTAAGAATCGAAGGTTTTTTAAGAGAAACGCAAGAGTTGTTGGAATTTAACCATCTTACGAGCACATTGAGATGCAATTTTTCCTTGGCCCATCTTCAAATCCTGTCTGACTACTAAAACCTGTCACAAAAACAACATGAAATTTAATAAAGGCCAGGCGCGCCCAGGGTCACTAGGCGCAAAATATTTGCAAAAAAATATTTGCTTGAAAAAAAAAATTAAATCCATTAACAATGCCAGAAAAGAACTAAGAGAATTGTTAGATGTACATATGTATGTAAAATTTACACATTGCATTAGGAACATTTAGCTTGAATTAACCTAGCCTTAACAGGAAATGACTTAGAATTATATAGCCTTGAATTGTTATTAAAACTCTTAAAGTAGATGGACAGTACATACTAAAGTAAGTTAAAACCCTAAAAAATAAAAGTAACCCTGAGGCGCACCGAGGGTCGCGCCCTACGTGAGGTGCGCCTTTTACAATTATGATTAGATATCTTCATCACGTAGAGCATGAAGCTTAATTGAAGCCAATTCAAAACAATTGAGATTTCAAACAAATAATTCCATCTTTCCCTTAGATATGCAGAAACAAAATATTGAATGTGCAATAGAACCATTCAATCAACACAATTCAAATTCAATACCGTGAACTTGACTTTTCTATAACATGCAGCAAAAGGCAAAAGGAAGGAAGTTCTGTCTAAAAGTGTACCAAAAAGTCAAATTTATTGTTTTAGGATATGTTCAAGCTACCGAAACCGAAATGGTTATTATCAGAATATAAACCCATTCAAAGCTATTCCAATCCAGAACTAATGAAATCTGGCAAGATTCGATCTCAGTACTAAAAGGACTAAACAAGGAGTTAAGTTTCAGCAGCCATATTAATTAGAAAGCTTTCTGAAATACAATTGCAAGCCAAATCCCTAAATAATACCCGTACCTGGAAAACTAACAACACAAGTACATACAATTCAAGTAAAAGTTTCTACTCTAGCCAAAACAAAAGCAACTAGAACTTAAATTGTTACCAGTTTGAGCTCTTGGTCACCATTGTTGACTACCAAACTCTGTTGATGAGACTTTCCAGATAAGAAATTCTTCTTCTTGGCTGAAACATTTGTGGGATTTACCATATCCAGCAGCATGCCCAAAATGAAACCAATCACTAGCCCAGGTATGAAATTCTCGGCCCTAAAACTTTCTCCTAACCCTCCTTTATCCTGCTTCTGATTATAAACATGAAAGTGATTCAATTAAGCAAAAAAATGACGAATACTTTCTTTGGATTAGCTTCTGAAAAACAACAACTAAAAAAGAAGATATGCAAGGAGAGAACAGTGCTCTGGAAACCAAAAGGAACCCATCTGAGAGGTAGTAGTTGAAGCTTCTCAAATGCAAATATGATACTTTATTTTGGAAAACGGAAGGATATGCATTTGAGTAACAATATTATTAGCTTCTGAAAAACAGAATCAAAAGGAAATTGTTTTGAGCAGCAAATGGCGCTTCGAAATTCATTACTGAGATACTAGAAAAACACAATTTCAGCAGAAAAAAGAAGAAATAACATGAAGCGATTACATAAAGTGTAAATTAAAACGAAGGGTGTTTTCCAGTACCTTGCTTGAAAGCTGGGATGATTTTGCAGATGAACCCCACATAGTATAGCCAGATAATTGGAGATTGTGAAGCGGGCAAGTGAGACCAAGGGAGAAACTGCCAACTGAGAGAACAAGAAGGAGATGATGATACTCGGATGAACTCTGGCATTAGTTGACAGATAGAGAACAGAAGGGCTTCCGAAACGGTGTCGTGCCGATACACTACTTAGCAATCTAACCTTTAAAATTTAATTGAATCCATTTCTGATTTTGATTTTTTTTTTCGTTTAGAATGAACAAAATTGGATGGAATTTATAAATTCACATTTTATAAAATTAAATTTTATGTATAATTTTTTTTATATATATTATATGAAGCAAGCATACCATATGGAATTCATTTCCATTTTTTGAGTTTTATGTTCTAAGACAAGAGGTCTTTAACAATAACTAAGATACCCCAACAACCAAAAGTAATAGTTAAATCTAGCGGATTGTGATTTTTAAATTTGCATTTTTCTTTCATTAAAAAAAGAGTTCCCTAATTTCCAATCAACATTTTTTTGAAAAATAAAATTCTCTCATAAATAAATCTGGCATTGCTCTCGGATGATTTACTGAGTTTGTATATAAATACGGCCCTCGAAGTCTTAACTTAAACGACGCGTTTTAAAGCTGTGAGTTTGGCTGTAAATGGCACTGAAGCGATCTATATTATTCAAGCATTTTATAACACGTTATCAGCACGATAGCGATAAGGGGGTGTATTATGAATCAGTGATGGTGATTTAGGGTGGGGCTCCCCAATTGGTGGAAAATCACTAATTATAGTTCCTCAATTCAATTCTTTTAATATAATTCAATTTCAATAAACATTGCGATTCGATTCATATTAACCTATTTTCAATTCAATTTTAAAAGCCTAATTTATTTAAATTTCCAACAAAAGTTTACTTTAATTCAATTTAAAAAAATCCTTACCAAATTTTGCTGAAAAGAACAAAAAAAAGAAAAGAAAACAAAGATAGTAGTAATGAATAGAAAAAGATGAAGTGAAGTTTGAGATTATTTAGTAACGAGGAACGATAAATTATCAAGAATAATTATATTTTGTAAATTATTTATAAATTTATCATTAAGTTAAATTATTTATAAATATATATTTCTTTCAATTGTATTTACAACTATGTCATTCATTTGTTTCTCTCATTTTTTTTGATTTTCTTTCTTATATTTTATTTATCTCTCAAACCATTTATTTTTTCTACATTCCGCTTTAGAATTTTAATTTTTCGAAATTTTTTACCCAATAGTCGCATGGTAGATATCCAATAGTCACATTATAGATATCCAATAGACAAGTGGTAGATCTTAGTTTTGACAATATTTTTACGGAATCGTTTATGTTAGTTTTGTGCTGTTGTTTCTTGACTAGTCCAGTGCTGCTATAGTTTTCGGGTGTGGGATTTTGCTTTATTTGTTGCTCGAATTAAGAAGTTTTGATTGTCGCTCTTCATTACGTTTTCCAAGTTTAGCTCTAAATCTTTTGCTGATGAAGATAATGTACTAATTCTTGATACTTTGAAACAAATCAGCTGCAAATGATCATACAATATTGGTGTATATTTATTTTAGAATTTAGCAATTCAAGGCATAGGCGATTGGACATCTATTGGACGTCTGCCACATATTTATTGGATGTCTGCCAGATATTTATTGGACTTCTACCAGATAGATACTAGAAATCTATTTGGAGAAATCTATTTGAAAAAATCTGATTTGAAGTTGATATTAGACATTTGTTCAAGTATATTTTAAAGTTATGATCTAGTAAAAATGTGTCTAGTGTTTTAAATCAAAGTTATTTTACATTTTACTAATTTCTATTGGACTTCTATTGAATATCTACTGGATATGTGATAGTTCAAAAAAAATTGGAAAAAAATATCACAGTTGATGTCGTTTCGGAGATAAAAAAGAGATGAACAAAAAATTCTAAAGCGGCATGTCGGAAAAAATGAACGGTTTAAGAGATAAATGCAAAAGAAAGCAAAGAAAATAATAATATTAATGAAGTGTTGTACGAATGGAAGGGAGGCCGTAACTTTGTAATTAATTTGAGCCGTTTTTGATTAATTTACGTAGAGGAGTGTTTTTTGTAAAAAGTTTATCTTGTGGTCTAAATTATTTTGTGAAGAGAGGTAAGAAAATATATTAAAGGGTAACTTAGGGGAATGCTCCAATAGAAGATGGTAATTTAAAGAATGGAAATACCTAATTAGCAAAAAGCACTTTCAGAGAAACTTATTTATAAACTACCCGATTACAATACATAATTGATATCTTTCAAATCCCTATTTTGTTGTTACCTTTCCAAATTTCGAAACCCTCTCTATAAAACTGGAAATTCTTGTTCATCTCCAACGCCGGCATCCAACCATCGAAATTGTAGCCGCTTGAGTTGCGACTACCGACTGTGATTCCATCTATTGTCGAAACCGTCGCTGCGAGTTTTGTTGCTTAATCCGATAGTCCTCTAACCTATTATCCAACAAACAAGGGCTTAATCGATAAAACCCATAAAATTGAAATTGATTCAGTCCGCTGGTGTTTCAAATCCGTCAATTTCACCGCTCAAATCCCACTGGTATTTCTTAGCCCGTCAATTTCACCATTCAAAACCCACAAATCGGTAAAACATGGGTTTTTAGAAGTTCGTTAATGAGAATTGGGACTTTAGAAAGGAGGGAAAAAAGGCCGATAATGGACCAAGGGAAGAGGAACTCCGATGAACCCGTTTTCAAGGCCACTAATAAGGTATTTTTGTTGTATATTGATATACGTTTTTTTGCATATTGGGAAAACGTAGTTTCAATCTAATTTGGAATTCGGATTTTGTAAGGAAAGGGAAAACGGACAACAACTGATTTCAATTTTGAAACATCAAACGAGGTAGGAATCTGTATACTGAAATATGTATATTGATATACACTTTATATTGTATACGGAATAAAGCCATACGAAAGCGTTTAGGTAATTGTGTATAATCTTGTTTCAAACTAATTTTGGTTCCGGAATTTTTCAAGGAATTAGGAAGAAGAAAGCGACGTCTTCCAAAGGCGAAACGTCAAATGAGGTAAGAATTTGAGTACTGCAATTTGTATGCTGGTTTTACTTATATTTTGTACATGGAAACCAACTGATATATAATCATTGTAGTGTTATGATTTGTGTTGTATACTGCTGATATATAGTTGTATTGCTGATATATAGTATGGATAAAAATGCCTATTAGCAATATACAGCAGAAACTACATTTTGCTAATAATTCAATTTGTATGCTGTCATTAATGTCTGCAATTTGTATATTGGTTTTACTTATATTTTGCACATGGAAACCAACTAATATACAACCATTCTAGTGTTATGATTTGTGGTATATACTGCTGATATATAGATGCATTGGTGATATACAGTCTGGATAGAAAATGCTTATTAGGAATATATAGTAGAATCTATATATTTTAAATAACTCAATTTGTATGTTGTCATCACTGTCTTCAATTTATATGATGGTCTTACTTATATTTTGTACATGGAAACCAATTAATGTACAACCGTTGTAGTGTTATGATTTATGATGTATACTGCTGATATACAAATGTATTGATGATATACAGTCTGGGTAGAAAATGCCTATTAGCAATATATAACATAATCTATATGCTGTTAATAACTCAATATGTATGATGTCATCATTGTCTGCAATTTTTATGATGAATTTACTTATATTTTGTACATGGAAACCAACTAATTTACAACCATTGTTGTGTTAGATGTTTTGTTGATGTACAACCCGTATAAAAAATGCCTATTAGCAATGTACAACAGAAACTATATCGTTGAAAATAATTCATCTGTAATTTGCTTATATCCCTTTTATTTGGAATGTGGAAACCAACTAATGTACATGACTCAAAAGTCAAGATGTATATTGTACATACATCAATACTATGTTGGGAACTGACAATCAAATTGAGCATGTATAAGAGGTATGGCGGAAATTCAAAATTTTGTCCATGTCCCCAGGAACTCCTATTAGTTGCATATAAATTAAATAAAGCCTTAACTAAATAATTCTCTATCTAGGTTAGCATGCTAAAGGACTAGGCATACCATAATTCCAAATTATATCCTAGCACATTTATTTTATGCTAAGCATGTTATAACCCTAAGCTATAACCTAAGCATAAAAATAAACTAAGCATGCAAAATAACCTAAGCATAATTATTAAGTCTAAAAACACTTAAAGAAAAAGACTTAATAATTAAAAGAGAAAGAAAAAAGGACTTACCAGTTGAAGCGTGCTTTTGCAGAACCTTCTTGCATAAGCCTCCAATCGTAGGATAGCCTCTATCAGTATCCACACGAACCCCACCAACCAAAACCTCCCTAAGAGGAAGAACTAAGAAGCCTCGAGTAGTTGCTAGACCACTCTAGAAGCCTCACCCAAAAATATAAACTAGAGGTGCCCAAATAAATTCAGGCTCCTTAAAAATAACTTGCTCAATTACCCGAGAGATTAATTATCTGGCTTAGGATTTATACTTTGAGCTTGGTACAATTTGAAAGGAAACGAGACAGCCTATATATAGGCTTGGGGGAGCACTTTGCTCCCATGTGAGCAATGTGGGATTGGATTAATTAATTCCATCCCATCAATAAATGCAGCGTGCACAGCACGCTGCATGTGGCAAGGCAAGCCCATGTAACCCTTGTGGGCTTGCCTTGCACGTGTGCCCTTTTTCATGGGCTGCCTTTATGCAGCCCATGAATAAGGGTTGCCGTGTTCGCGCACCTTTCGGTGTACTCCACGCAACCGAACTATGTACAAAATATTTCATACGTTTTGATTTTAACTCGCCAATGCAAAATCCCCTTTAAATCCTTTCAAATAAATATTTATTTTTGACTCTAATAAATTAGTTACCAGTCAAAATAAATTTCTTGGTCCAACCAAAATTGATCTAATCAATTATAATTTATTTATGACTCTAATTAATTAGTTACTGGTCAAAATAAATTCCTTGGTCTATCCAAAATTGATCTGATCAATTTTAACCAATCAAATAATAATCCAATTACTATTTATGTTATATTTTCGTAATAGAATAAATCTGTTAGTTCTTTACTTAGTTCGATGAAGGTCCAATGTGTGCGACCTTATAGGATTCCGAAGTATTGAGCTGTTAAGGCTTAACCAACCCTTGTTCTAATGGAACCATTTGCTCGATATTCTAGACCGTGAATAGAACTCGATTATATTAAACGACTGTAGTACGCCTCTAGCAAGGGTCTACCATCCCCCATTACTCAGAACGTCATTTATGCTTATGACTTAATCCCGGTTAATGCAATAGTTATCCAGTGCGATAAATTCCTTCCATTCTTTAATATTAGTACCATTTGGTTTATTGGGTTCGGTTAAAGTGTTAACCCACACTAATAGCGAGGTTGCTCCAAGCTATCCCAGTTATTTACTTGTTACTGAAGTATATTGCCTTTTACCATAATGTGTTTGACTAGAAACCATTTCTATCAAACAAATACTCTGATCAGAGGTTTATGGCAATCATCACTTCAACAAATAGCCAGGTACAACTCCTTAATTTATCCGGAGCGATGGATTCTTTCCGACTACTCAGCTTACCAACGTGCTATCATCACTATACCCGTAATCACCCGTAGCACCTTAAATAAATTAGTGTATAGTAATGACCCAAAGTATAGCAATAGTGCCACACAAGGCAACCAGCATCTCAAGTATGAGGACATTCGCAAAGCTTATTACATGAAGATAAACACTAACACATTGATACTTATACCAAGTGTTTATCTTACTGCGGTCTCCAATATATCTCCCAGATATATCCATGTGTCAAGCTTGAGGCACCACCTTTAGTCTTTAGAAGATTAACTGCTTGGACCCTTTCCAAGAAATTTGACCACATGCTAGTCTTTCCGTTTCATCAATATCCTTTCTTGATGAAACTATGACTAGGGATAGTTTAGATATAATCATAATTGCACATGAAGCAGGTTCAACCAAATATAGTCCAACTATAATTTCTCTGACTTCATGCTATGATATGTCAAGGACTTTTGTATACATTATCAATGAATATATTTTAACCAGCTATAATATATATATATATATATATATATATATATATATATATATATATATATATGTATAGAAACACATTGATATAAACAAAAGAACAAATGCATTTATTGATTAAATAAATTATTCGTACTATTACATAATTAAGATATATCACCTTAATTGTCTTAAGGGCATACATCATATCCAATAAACTCCCACTTGCACTAAGGCCAATTGGCCATATGTTTTAATCCATATGCTTTAACATACTGGTCATGTTTGACTTGAGTCAATGGCTTTGTCAGACCATCTGCGAGGTTCTGATCAGTGGGTACATATTCTAATCTTATTATCTTAGCATCAACAATCTCCCTGATTATATGATACTTTCTGGATACATGTCTATTTTTTTGATAAGACCGTGGTTCCTTTGCCTGAGCTATAGCACCATTGTTATCACAATATAAAGTAATTGGATCAACAACCTCAGGCACCACATCGAGATCACCAATAAATCCCTTTAACCAGACAGCTTCTTTTGCTGCTTCGCATGTAGTAATGTATTTATATTCTGTGGTTGAATCAGCAGTAGTTTCTTGCTTGGAACTCTTCCAGCATACTGCCCCTCTATTTAACACATACATAAAACCTGACTGAGACTTAAAGTCATCCTTGTCAGATTGAAAACTCACGTCAGTGTAACCTTTGATAATGAGTTCACCTTCTCCATAAATCAAAAACTCATCCTTAGTCCTTCTTAAGTACTTAAGGATTGCCTTAAAGGCCATCTAGTGCTTTTCACCTAGATCTGACTGATATCTGCTCGTAAAGCTCAAAGCATGAGAGACATCTGGCCTAGTACATATCATAGCATATATGATGGATCCTATCGCGGATGCATAGGGTATATCCTTCATGCACATTCTCTCCTGAGTTGTCCTCAGACACTCAGCCTTAGATAGGTTAATCCCCTTTGTCATTGGGAGATAACCTTTCTTAGAATGCTCAAGGTTTAACCTATTCAACACCTTGTCTATATATGTACTTTGAGAAAGACCTAACAGCCTCTTGGATCTATCCCTATAGATCTTTATACCTAGTATAAATGCAGCTTCACCAAGGTCTTTCATGGAGAACTTTCTTGACAACCATACTTTAACGTTTTGAAGATGAGAAATGTCGTTTCCTATTAGCAGAATGTCATCAACATACAATACTAGAAAAACAATTGCACTCCTACTAACCTTCTTGTAAACACAAGGCTTATTTACATTTGGGCAGAAATCTGGTTCCTGGATTGTCTGATCAAACCTTATATTCCAATTCCTGGATGCCTGCTTAAGTCCATAAATGGATCTTTGTAGTTTGCATACCTTTAAGCCATTCTGAGATGTAAAACCCTCAGGTTGTGTCATATATACATCCTAGTCTAAATCCCCATTTAGGAATGCTATTTTTACATCCATCTGCTAGATCTCATAATCATAATGAGCAGTAATGGCGAGGAGTATCCTTATAGATTTGAGCATGGCTACCGGTAAGAAGGTTTCATCATAGTCAATACCTTCCCGTTGACTATAACCTTTCACAACCAACCTTGCTATATAGGTAATTACATTACTGTCCATGTCTGTCTTCTTCTTAAAGACCCATTTGTACCCAATTGGTCTAACCTCTTGCGGTGCATCAACCAAATTCCAAACTTGGTTCTCGTATATGGAATCCATTTCTGATTTCATGGCCTTTTGCCATTTATCAGAATATGAGCTTGTCATTGCCTCATCATATGTCCTTGTTTCATCATCCTCTAGAAGATATAGCTCCTTATCATTAGTGATGATAAACCCATATCTATCGGGACCCTTTTGAACACGACTTGATCTTCGCAATGATTGTGTTTTGATAGGTTGTTCATGGATTACACTCTCTTGTGTATCTAGAACGGGGTCAATTAGTTGATTGCCTGTTTCTTTCTCTTAAACTTCCAATTCAATATTGCTCCCACTGACTTTTACAAGTAAGTGTTCCTTTTCCAAAAAGTGAGCATTCTGAGACACAAATACCTTTTGTGCTTCGGGTTGGTAAAATAGATATCCAATTATTTCCTTTGGATATCCAATGAACAGACATTTGTCAGCCTTGGCATTTAGCTTATCTGATGTCATCCTCTTTACCATAGCAGGACAGCCCCATACTCTTAAGTGACTTAGAGATGGCTTTTTGTTACTCCATCTTTCATAAGGTGTAAAATCAACTGATTTAGAGGGCACTCTGTTTAAGATATAAGCCGCGCTCTCCAGTGCACATCCCCAAAAGGATTTATGAAGAACTACATGGCTTATCATGGACCTGACCATATCTAATAAAGTCCGATTCCTCCTTTCTGACACTCTATTGTGTTGGGGTGTATAAGGAGGGGTCCACTGGGGAACTATCCCATTTTCCTTTAGATAATCCTGAAACTCCTGACTTAAGTATTCTCCACCTCGATCTGATCAAAGTGTTTTAATACTTTTATCAAGTTGTTTCTCTACTTCAGCTCTGAATAGTTTGAATTTTTCAAAACTTTCAGACTTGTGCTTCATCAAGTACAAATAACCTTATCGTGAGTAATCATCAATAAAGGTTATGAAGTAGGAGTATCCTCCTAGTGCCTGGACACTCATTGGACCACACATATCAGTATGTATAAGTTCCAATGTACTTGTGGCCCGCTAAGGTAACTTTGTCATTTTTCCTTTTAAACAAGGTACGCAATCACCATAAGACTCCAAGTCTATTGGGCCCAAGTCTCCACGCTTATGCAACTTGGTTAAGCGATCTTTGTTTATGTGGCCTAAACGACAATGCCATAAGTAGAAGGAATTCTCATTATCTAATTTAACTTTCTTCACAGTGTTTATATTGAAAACTTCTGTTTTAGTTTCAAGAATATAAATGCCACTTTTCAACATTCCATAACCATAAAGAATATTATTCAAACGAATCTGACAATTATTATTCGAAAATAAAATTTCAAATCCCTCTGCTGCTAAACTTGCAATAGATACAATATTATTAGTAACACTTGGAATGTAGTAACAATTATTCAAAACTAAAACAAGTCCACTTGGCAAAACAAGACTAAGGCTCCCTACGGCTAATGCAGCAACTCTGGCTCAATTTCCCATGCGTAGGTCCATCTCCCCTTTTGCAAGTTTTCTATAGTTCCTTAGGCCCTGTACAGAAGTACAGATATGAGAACCACAACCAGTATCTAATACCCAAGTGGATTCTCGCAGAAAAGTAGCAAAGTTTTCAATTACAAACATACCTGAAGTAGATGCCTCTGTAGGCTTCTTCTTCAAATGCTCAGAAGCAGGAGCTTTACAATCCTTCTTCCAATGTCCCGGTTTCCCACATTGGAAGCAGACATACTTAGATGCCTTCTTTTTATTCTTCTTACTGATTCTTTTCTTAGCACCCAGTGTCTGCTTCTTCTTCTTAGAAGCCTTGCCTTTTTCAACCAACAGTAGAGGTTTTTGATCCATTTTTGATCTGAGGTTCTACTATTTTCAGCATGTTGATTAATTCAGGGATAGTAGAATTAATCTTGTCCATGTAATAGTTAGTCATGATGCCTGATTAGCTATCTATCAAGGACATCAACATAAGGTCAATGCTCAAGTCATGATTCATCTCGAATCCCAATTAATTCAGTTTCTCAAGGTATCCCAAGAGTTTCAGTACATGCTGAGAGGCAGAGGTGCCAGCCTGCATCTTCGTCCCGAAAAGGAGTTTAGAGGTCTCATACCTTTTAGTCCTCTCCCTCTCTGAAAAGAGTTCTTCAAGATGGAGAACCATGTCCTCCAAGGGCATGTTCTCATGTTGTTTCTGAAGCTCAAAATTCATGGACCCCAACATAATACACATGGCAGTCTCACAATCTTTCCTGTGCTTCAACCAGGCATAATGTTCCACATGATCCTCAACATCAGGTTCTTTAGGAAAAATTTCACTTAGGACATAGGCAATTCCCTCGGAGCTAAGAACTATTCTCACAGATCAGAACCAATCAGAAAAGTTCGAGCCATTCAATTTGGTGTCAAGTAACATACGGAGATTAAAATTGGAAGCCATTTTCAACCTAAGATATAAGAAAAGAAAAGTGTTTAGATACTAGTTTAAGTACATGTATTTAATATAAGGACTTTTAATTAAATACATTTTCCTACCATTTTCTCCGAAATTTACAATAGCCCATTCTATTGAATTCGTGAATTTTAGCCCAACTAAATTTCCTAGTAGGTAGCATCTATAACTAGTCTATTATAACCCCCAATTTTATGAGTCATGTCATAATAGTAAGTCATAGTTGGAATCCCATTCCATTTGCATCGCATGTAATTGCTAATTCATTCAAGTTCCCTAATCCCAAGGGACGTGTGCTCTTATATTAGCATCTCCTTGAATATGTCTCAGATCTGGTCCTAGCCCCCAATTTTATGGTGGACTACCCCAGCTCTGTTAAGGCAGACCTTATCCCAAACTTTACAACCAATCAATGTGGACTAGAAGGAATGCTTTGCATAGCACTTTGATAGCCCAAAGAGACCGTATTATAAATTTGAGTAAGGAAGACTACAACTTGCCTTAATATATTTACTTTGGGATTTTATTGGTGTTAAATGTCTCACCCAATCTAGGATTTTATCGGATGGACAAAATTATAATAACTTGTATTAATTCAGGGAATTTTAGAATTAATTTATAAGGTCTAACCTTAGGTGGGTTCAGCTCTTTATTATAAATATTTCATCAACCTAGATTATATGCAAAATAATTATCACTTTTATTTGTTATATTTATATTGCATTTCCTTTAAGCTTTCAATAAATTTAATTTTTTACTTTGTTATAGAAACATATATAAGCACCATCTTATATATTAGAAATAAATTAGTTCATATTAATCACCCGATTGGTCAATTCAAATTGCACCGATATATGTTCCCAGGTAGGAGAGGTGCCCTATGAGCAGTAGACACCAAGTCTAATCCTTAGCCAGAACAAATACGGGCACAAACTTGAAGGCCAATGAATTCTCTTGAACTAATAAATTTCGATCTTCCAATTCATGTAAATTGGAAGCATCTATAACCCATGTAATTTAAATAAATTATTGACACTTGTATAATTTGAGTAAGTTGAGCAGACTTATTCAAAATTATTCATAACCATTTTCTAATCTTGAAATGAAATGCACAAATTTATATATATTGTTCCAAACAATTAAATAAACAAATCATTTCATTTAGAAAATAATTTAGTTTGCTTCTAACTTAATTATGCACTAAATAGGTAGGCTCTGATACCACTGTTGGGAACTGACAGTCAAATTGAACATGCATAAGAGGCATGACGGAAATTCAAAATTTTGTCCCTGTCACCAGGAATTCCTATTAGTTGCATATAAATTAAATAAAGCCTTAACTAAATAATTCTCTACCTAGGTTAGCATGCTAAAGGACTAGGCATACCATAATTCCAAATTCTATCCTAGCACATTTATTTTATACTAAGCATGTTATAACTCTAAGCTATAACCTAAGCATAAAAATAAACTAAGCATGTAAAATAACCTAAGCATAATTATTAAGTCTGAAAACACTTAAAGAAAAAGACTTAATAATTAAAAGAGAAAGAAAAAGGACTTACCAGTTGAAGCGTGCTTTTGCAGAGCCTTCTTGCACAAGCCTCCAATCATAGGATAACCTCTATCAATATCCACACGAACCCCACCAACAAAAACCTCCCCGAGAGGAAGAACTAAGAAGCCTCGAGTAGTTGCTAGACCACTCTAGAAGCCTCACCCAAAAATATAAACTAGAGGTGCCAAATAAATTCAGGCTCCTTAAAAATAACTTGCTCAATTACCCGAGAGATTAATTATCTCGCTTAGGATTTATACTTTGAGCTTGGTACAATTTGAAAGGAAACGAGACAGCCTATATATAGGCTTGGGGGAGCATTTTGCTCCCCCTGTTAGCGATGTGGGATGGGAGTAATTACTCCCATCCCATTAATACATGCAGCGTGTACAGCATGCTGCATTTGGCAAGGCAAGCCCATTGTGGGCTTGCCTTGCACGTGTGCCCTTTTTCATGGGCTGCAGCTCATGAATAAGGGCTGCTGTGTTCGCGCACCTTTCGGTGTACTCCGCGTAACAGAACTATGTACAAAATATTTCATACTTTTCGATTTTAACTCGCCAATGCAAAATCCCCTTTAAATCCTTTCAAATAAATATTTATTTTTGACTCTAATAAATTAGTTACGAGTCAAAATAAATTTCTTGGTCCAACCAAAATTGATCTAATCAATTATAATTTATTTATGACTAATTAATTAGTTACCGATCAAAATAAATTCCTTGGTCTATCCAAAATTGATCTAATCAATTTTAACCAATCAAATAATAATCCAATTATTATTTATGTTATATTTTCATAATAGAATAAATCTATTATTTCTTTACTTAGTTCGATGAAGGTCCAATGTGTGTGACCTTATAGGATTCCGAAGTATTGAGCTGTTAAGGCTTAACCAACCCCTGTTCTAATGGAACCATTTGCTCGATATTCTAGACCGTGAATAGAACTCGATTATATTAAACGACTGTAGTACGCCTCTAGCAAGGGTCTACCATCCCCCATTACTCGGAACGTCATTTATGATTGTGACTTAATCCTGGTTAATGCAATAGTTATCCAGTGCGATAAATTCCTTCCATTCTTTAATATTAGTACCATCTGGTTTATTGGGTTCGGTTAAAGTGTTAACCCACACTAATAGCGAGGTTGCTCCAAGCTATCCCAGTTATTTACTTGTTACTGAAGTATATTGCCTTTTACCATAGTGTGTTTGACTAGAAACCATTTCTATCAAACAAATACTCTGATAAGAGGTTTATGGAAATCATCACTTCAACAAGTGGCCAGGTACAACTCCTTAATATATCTGGAGCGATGGATTCTTTCTGACTACTCAGCTTACCAACGTGCTATCATCACTATACCCGTAATCACTTGTAGCACCTTAAATAAATTAGTGTATAGTAATGACCCAAAGTATAGCAATAGTACTACACAAGGCAACCAGCATCTCAAGTATGAGGACATTCGCAAAGCTTATTGCATGAAGATAAACACTAACACATTGATATTTATACCAAGTGTTTATCTTACTGCGGTCTCCAATATATCTCCCAGATATATCCATGTGTCAAGCTTAAGGCACCACCTTCAGTGTTTAGGAGATTAACTGCTTGGACCCTTTCCAAGAAAGTTGACCACATGCTAGTCTTTCTGTTTCATCAATATCCTTTCTTAATGAAACTATGACTAGGGATAGTTTAGATATAATCATAATTGCACATGAAGTGGGTTCCACCAAATATAGTCCAACTATAATTTCTCTGACTTTATGCTATGATATGTCAAGGACTTTTGTATACATACATCAATGAATATATTTTAACCAGCTATAATATATATATATATATATATATATATATATATATATATATATATATATATATATATATAAACATTGATATAAACAAAAGACAAATGCCTTTATTGATTAAATAAGTTGTTCGTACTATTACATAATTAAGATATATCGCCCTAATTGCCTTAAGGGCATACATCATATCCAACATACTATACATGCATGCATAGTATCTTTTAGGGGTAGGCATTTATATTATACATTGTTAGCAAAAATGGTTCATTTTGCCCAATTTAGGGTTTTAGTATCGTCATGCATAAATAATGTTTATGCATGAGTACCCTTAAACGATGTTCTCTGTACATGAATAGTACTTATGTCTGGCGATACTAAAACCCTAGGTTAGGCAAACATGAACCCTTTTGCTAATGTGTACAGTATAGATGCCTACCCCGAAAAGATATTGTGCACGCATGTACAGTATTGATGCATGACAATACTAAAACCCTAGGGTGGGCGAAATGAACCCTTTTGGTAATGGTGTACAGTATAGGTGTATGCCCCTAAAAGATACTGTGCACGTATGAACAGTATTGATGTAAATAGTCTGTATATTGATATACATTATTTGCATACTGATATCTCTTTTATTTGGAATATGGAAACCAACTAATATAAATGACTCATAAATCAAACTGTATACTAGCAATCGTATATTAATATACATTTATTATAATATTAGTGATATTAGATCTTTAAAACTGTATGTATATTAAAAATGTATGCTAATTTATTTATGAATTACAGCTGTCATGACTTGTTTACAACACCAGAGTTTTGCAAACGTGGAATAGTAGATTAATGATAGAATCGGACAACGACATTATTCGTGTCATTTCCAATCTGCTCGAGCATATCGGTAAAAACTTCAGAAGCACAATATTTAGATGGACCACCCAGGGTTTAAGATTCACACGAAGCTGTTGTAGTTTAATGATATTAGTTAGAAACATATAGCAGTGTAATAGTATTTTTTTTATGTAATAAAACACTGCAATTGTTATTTAAGTTAGGAATTGTTGCAATACTGACTTATATTATTCCAACCAAAATGTGTATATTGATGATATACAAGTTGAATAAATTATATATTATGATTGTACAAGGCATAATGCACATGTCAAGGCGCAATCTCAGGAGCAATAGATGATATACGAATTGAATAAACTGTATACTATAGTTGTACAAGGCACAAGTCACAAGGCACATGTCAAGGCACATTCTAGAATTATAATTCATAAATGAACTACGATGATATACGAATTGAATAAAATGTATAACATGATTGTACAAGGCACAAGGCATGGGTGAAGGCACAAATGGAAAAATGTATGTGCTTATTATAATTAAAATATTTCAAACAGTTTTGTCTGTAGTACGAAAAGGGCATAAAGTGTATATTGCTAATATACGAGAAACAATTAATGTATATCAAACCGTAATATTGCAATTTCAAATTAGTATCAAACATTATTGGTCCCTATGAGGGTCTAAATAAGGTTAGAGGGGGGTGAATGACCCCTTTTCGCGGAATTAACAGACATTTAGAAAGTCTTTGTGTAGTGTGTTTGATTATATTTCGGATGATGGATCTGGATGATGCAGATATAAAATATAATGCAAGTAAGTAAAGAGTTAGAAAATAAGACATAAGGATTTTATCCTTGTTCGGTCCTGCCTTCTCCAGTCCCTAGAGTTTCCTTCCTTCGAGCTTTTCCACTAGTGGATTCCTTTCAAACTAGCAGGAATCAAGCCTTACAATTTATCTCCGTATTCCAGATGCAAGATATACCACTAGAAGCACCAACTCCTAGCTGAGTCCGTTTGTCTTTAGTAGGATATACCACTTAGATTTCTACCCAAACCTAAGCTGAGTCCTACAGGGAGATCCCACTCAAAGCACCAACTTCAAGGTATATCCCAATCTCACTACTCACCCAAGTAGGAGATCTTTTACACTTTCATTTTCTCAAAGGTTTTCGTTTTGGACTTCCTCAAGTTTATAACTTCACTTGGGAATCCTTAAAAATAGATTTTGAATGGTTTGGTTCTTGGAGGGATTAAGTAATTGATTGCTTTTTAGCGAATTCTCTTATGTTTGCTTTCTCAAAATCAACCAACACCTTCTCAACTTGTGAAGCTTCCCTTTTATAGGCTTCTATCATAAATATAGCCGTTGTGAGTTATTGAACTTGAAACAAATCTTCACCGTTGATAAGGTAGTATGTGGCACTTTCGAAACCGTTGATCAATCCATTAGACAGAGATTTTGACCCATTTGAATCCTTGGGATTGAGGCTGAAAAGTTGTCAGTGATCGTTTTCCTTATTTTTTAGTGATTCACCAACTTTTACGTCAGTAGTCCGAAATGTGTGTATCATGTGCCCTTCCTATTGGTCTAAGTGAAAAAGGTTATTTCCTTTTTCTCTTTCCTGTGCTAGTCCTTCTGTCCTTTTCTGAAAAGTATGCTAGCTGTCTTTTGTCTTGTATATGGGAAAATGATCTTTGACTTGGAGACCTAAAGAATGGAGGGAGTGTAATATTTTGAATTATTCCCTTTATCTTTATCACTGTGTCTTCTGGATAATCCTTTCTCTTGATATCTGGATGCTATTCAATCAGTCTTCCTCCAGATGATGTTGTACCAGGAGTTAGCAGTTTGTTTTCTTTCCAAACTCTAACCAGATGCTTTCCTTTCATGCTTTGTAATTGTCTTCACTTCAATAATTATTTTAGACATTGGATGTTTTGGTTATATGTACGGATACAATTATCTTGGACTTGAGTGTTCTTTGTTTACTTGTCCGGATGTAATGACGTAGCCCTTTTTTGTACTTAGGTGTTTTGTTTTCTTCAAACCTGATCTGGGTTGTTTGTTATTCCGGATCATTGTTTTCAACAAACATAACCATAAAATAAGCTTAAGCAAATCATTATCATAAGTAACACATTTCAAGCAGTTTTGTCTCTAATACAAAAAGGGCATAAATTGTATATGCAAACTGTATATCAATATACATTTTACGTTATAATAGATATATCATTACTATCACTTCATTTTACATTTAACCATACATGTATATACAAACTGTATATCAATATACATTTTGCAATATACAAAAAGTATGTATACTAATTTACATACTGCAACATACACATACAAATACTGTACTAACAGTTTATTAAATTTTACATAAGAATGTATCAATATACTTAAAACAATATAGACAGACATATTTTTGCCTTCTTATATATATATATATATATATATATATATATATATATATATATATATATTATGGTGACAATATACAAATAACATGAATATCAATATACATTTGCTAATGTACAAAGAAAGACTTGTCTCATTTCTTGTTATTACTTCGGATTTAACTGTTCTCTTCTTCTATTTGTCCTGCCATTCCGGAAAAAATCACATTACGTATTACACAACAAATAAGGTGGTATGAATATACACAAACAACGTATATCAATATACATAAGCAAATATACACAGTTATACCTTATCTATTGATTTTTCTCAGATTCACCTAGTTTTGTCGCTACTGCTGCTGACGACCACCATTTTTACAATTTTGATCCGCTTCTAACCTGTTCACTACTTCAATCATCTCTATCAAACTCATATCTGATATAATCGAGTAGTAAATTAAGAACGAGAATCGAATGACAAGTTGGCCGCAAATTTGGACGAAAAACGAATTGCCCAGAACCCTCAAGAAGTACAGATGATTGTAATGAATCAGTAGAGAAATTCGACATGGTTAGATTGATTCCGAAAACAATGACAAAAACTAAAACAAGGAAAAACGAAATTGAGAGGATGAACAGAAACGGAATTCCTTATCGTCTCCGCCATCCCTACGAACGACTGCAATCAGGAATTCAATTTCCGTCGCCCCATTTTCTACTGTCAACTTCGGCAATCCTCTCAATTTCGGCAATTTCAGAAATCGACAGGGAATCAAAAATTGAAATAGGAATTAATAAAAAAAAATGAGAAAGGGAAGAAATTGGAATTTGAATGCTGGAAGATAATCAAATCGTGATCGCCAATAAAATAGAGATTCTCAAAATAACTGAAAATTGGAGTGGGTGTAAAAAATGAATTAATTTATTAAAAAAAAGGTATATAATAAATAGGTTTAAAAAAGGTGCATTATATAAATACAAATACCATAAGATACATTTTATACGATTCCCTTATATTAAATTGGTACTGCATCAAAACAATAGTCTCATGCGGGATGGCCTATTTTTATTTAAAGTAGAAAATAAAAGCCCAAATCAACATAAATGCCCGAACCCATCACTTGCACTTCTGCCATCTTCATCCCTTTGTCTTCTTCATTCTTAGTTTTTAAACAATCATTTTTACAAAGCTTCAAATTTCAGGGTGGGGCTGCAAGCGGCATGAAAGGCTGATTCTGGCAACTGCCCCACTCCACCCCTCCGTGCTGCCGCCTCTATTAGGAAGAATTTCACATCGCTCTCAAATGATTTGTCGAGTTTGTATATAAATAGAGGGTCCTGAAGGCCTTAACATACGCATTTTAAAGCTGTAAGGTTGGTCGTAAAAGGTTCAACACGAACAATATCATTATAACAAATTCAATTTAATTCAATATCTGCAGAAGATATTACAAAATCTATGTAAAATAAATTGATTATGATAAACAGATTCCAAACCATTCTTAATGTTTTTTGAGAGGAAAAGAGAGGGGTTCAAAGTGCAACTCAACCGTCACCTATCTCCAAAAAGATGTTGATATTTTGTGCTTGTTTATTAGGACAAATTATTTACGAGCTTTCTTTTTTTTTTTAATATTTACGAGTATTTTCATTGGGATAATCTTATTTAGAGTTTAGTAATAATTAAGGCTCTTTACTCCTCCTAACAAGTGTATTTTGTGGGATTTGAATCTTGTTCTCCTTCAACTTACTCAATCTATTTAACCAACTGAGCTACACCTTATTAGTATTCTCTATGAGCTTTCTAAATATTAGTTGTTTAGTTAATCAAGCTATTTAGTTTAAATTATTGATAAATTTTTTTACTTGGAAAAGTTTTTAAATACTTTTTCCACTCACTGTCAAAGGCATGTGAATTTTTTTTCGTTTTCCTTGATAAAGACATTCAAATTTTGAAACACTTTTAACCAATTATAAAGCACAATTAAAGACATAACCTTACTAAATAATGTTATATTTTTTAAAAAAATTTATCCCATTGAATTTAAAATAATAACATATAAAACTCACATTTCTCCCTACCTGTATGTGACTCGAACCTTTAACCTCTAGAATCATAACTTTAAAACGCAACTATTAGGCTAAGCCACTACTAAAAAATGATATAATTATGAATAAAGAGTTAATATTACAAAAAATGTTAACACTTTTTTTACTATGTCTAGACTATGTTTTAAATATAATACAATTCTCACTTTTTCAATAATTGAATCAGTAACATGAACTTCAATTAGAAAATTATAAAAATAAAGTAACAGCTACAGCAGCAATAATTCACAATTGCATGTTAATAACCGGGTAAATTTTGTGAATGTGTACATACAACAGTATAATATAGATGTCCAATCCTAAAAATAAGATTAGTCCTCTCAATACTAACTAAAAATTAGATTTGTTTAATAATTAAATTTTTTTTTACGAAACAACCATTATTTTACTTTCCACATCATTAGATTGATACTGTATTAAATTTCATAAGATTTTCATAAATGACAAGATAATAATTATTTTTATAGAAAAGAAATTACCATATAAAATACTGTAAAAAAATATATTTTTTTCATCTGGTTTACCGAAGCTTAGTTCTGTTTACTTCCAGATTCGACCCAGTCGCGCACCTGGCTGTGGTGGGTGAGTCTCCCAATAAGAATTTTCCTGCATTCACTGGGATTCGAACTCAAGACCTTACTTAAGCGATATCAAGTCGCTTACCACTTTGACCAACTCAGATGCTTATTGGCTGTAAAAAAAATACATTGAGTAACTTGTATGTGCAGGGCCGTCTCGGAGAAACATGAGGCCTGAGCGAAAAAACGAAAATGGGCCTTTTTTCAATACTATAGAAAATCAATTGATATTGCAATAAAATTGTCATTATAAAATCTATTGGCATATTGTGTAACGTATATCAATGAAAACTAACAAATTATATATGAAATAATATCGAAGTGCAGCCAAAATATTTTGTTGACGAAAAAAATTTAAAAGATTTTGGAGCATCTTAGTATTTAAAGTTTTAAGTGGCCACTTATGAGATTCTCTAATATTTAACTATGATATTACACTAACGGTAAGTATTATCTTTAAGCTACCAAATGTTATACACTACTACTTTTTTTTTTGTTAAATTTAACATTCTTGAATAGTTAGTTAGAGAATTTATAACTAATTCCATGTCTTAGTTTTATAAAATATTTTAGAAAATTATAAACTATCACATTTTTTTTTGTAGAATGCATTTCTTTGATTTTAAATTTTAATTTGATAATGGTAATTTAAAAACTATGAGTAAATAGTATATGATCGTATCTTAATGTACAAAATTTAAAAAAAAGTAAACAAGAAATATCAAAATATAATTTGAAAATAAGAAAGAAGAAAAAAAGATGAAAGTGAAAAGTAAAGAAAGACACTATAAAAGGAAAAAATAAAAAGAAGCCAACAAGAATTGAACCCCGATCGGTGGTATAGAATATGCTTTGCTAGGCTCTCCTAGCGATGAGCCAAAGTGTGACTTGATTACATGTATCGTTGTTCCAGTATATATATTAACTACTTATTTTTATATAGATCCAAACATTTTCAAGAGGTCTCCCTAAAGCTCGGGAACATGAGCGATCGCTCTGTAATTATTCGGCCCTGTGCATGTATATCGTTGAACATAAAGAAACCTTTGCCCAAATGCACAACAGAAGAAAAGACCAATTTTACCAAGTAAACGTTGTTATTTTCGTGCCTTGACTAACTATGTATCCTTCACGTGTCCCAAGCTACTTTACAAAGAATACAATGCCCTCTTTTATAAATACGTTTATTTACCTTTTAATTCCCTGCAAACTGTTCCACTCTCATTTCCTCAATGGAATCCATTGCCTCAACAGCCGATTCTCCCCACCTCCACCGCTTCAGGCCGCCCCAACCGGTCGCCGACCGCATTTTCCGCGCCCTCCGCCACCAACTCCGCCTCCTCCACCGATCCGATTCCAATTTCTTCATCCTAGGCGCCACCGGCAACGTTTACACCGTCTCCCTATCCACCACCCCTTCCTGTACTTGCCCCGACCGTACTAGCCCTTGCAAACACATCCTCTTCATTCTGATTCGTGTCCTCGGAGTCCCCCTCGACGACCGGTGCCTTCACCGGAGAAACCTCCGGCCCGGGATGGTTGGCCGGCTTCTTAGTACGCCTTCGGCGGTGGAATCGCTGGCGGATGCGAGCGTACGGCAGAGGTTTCATGAGGTTTTCTTTGGGGAGTGGAGGAGGGAGGAGGAAGTGAAGATTGAAGAAGGAACAGTGTGTCCGATCTGCCTGGATGAAATGGAAGTGAAAGCGGCGGCGGCGGCGGCGGTGGCGTGTGGCGCGTGTAGGAATGTAGTGCACGCAGAGTGTTTGATGAAATGGCGGAGAAGTAGAGGGAGGAGAGGCGCGTGTTGTGTGATTTGTCGAGCTCGATGGAGACTTCAAGTTAATCAACAGACGTATCTCAATTTGGCTAACCATTCTGCTTTCTCTTCATTTTAAAGATTAGGGTTTGCTGATTTGATTAATTTGTAGATAGTACAATTAAGATTAATTGCACTGACTTGAACATATTTACTTTGTTGTGTTCATATGTTTATATTATTGAAGCTATTCTTATTTGGATTCTAACTTAAGTTGACAAAATCAGACAAATTTCAATAATATAATTTAAATGATTATGATTTAGTAAATTGTGTGCATCCATAATAATAATATAATTAAATTTCAATTATTAATCACAATTTTACACTAATTTAACTTAAATTTTAATCCATCTGATTTACTACCTCCATTATAAAAGTTTGACACTTTAGCCGAATCATGAAAATCAATGAAATATTTATTATACTGTTAAAATGACTAATTTATTCTTTATATTTTATATAACAATTCTCTTTCTTCTTAATTACTACTCATAATCAATCATCTCTCCTAATTAATACAAGAGTAAATTAGAAAAAATAAGAAAAAAAATGCATTAAAATTCTAAAACGTCAAATTTTTTAAAAAAATCAACAAAAGCAAAAACGTCAAATTTTTTGAAATGAAGGAAATACCTTCTTTCTTGTATCCATAATTATACTACTTACGAAATATATTTTGTTCTCAAGCCTTTGTTTGATTGATAGTTCTCCATAGTTTATTAAAGTATGAAATCATATAGTATGACATATTTTTATTCTTATGGTCCGTTTGAGATTGTTGTAATGAACCGTTCCACTTACAAAATTTTAATAAAATAAAATATTTTAACGCTGAAAAAAAAGATTTTATCTACAGTAGAGACGTGCTATGCAGTTGATGTCCATAGGAATTTCCAACATCAAAAGCCGTACTCTTATTGATAAGCTTTCTACAATAATTTCACTCTCACAATATTGTTATCACAAAAATGCTTTATCCGTTATAATAAAAATTTTATCGTCACAAAAATTAGTTTTTGAAATGTTATTGTAAAATTATCACATATAATAGATATTTTATGACAATATTTTAAAATCGTAACTAATATTTTTTTGTTACAACTAAAGTTGTAACATATAATTCAGAATTTGTAACAATAAAAAAATTATTGTCACAAAAAATATTTATGTGACAACAAAAAAATCTTGTTACAAATATTTTGTTAGTTTCGTGACAATAACTTTAACTTGAAACAAAAAATACTTCAGTTACAAGTAATAGTTGTTATTAAAAACATTTAATATGTGACAATAATTTTTATTGTCACCAAATATATAAACGTGACAACATCAAAAGTTTGTTGCAAAAAATATATTATTTTTGTGACAACAATTTTAACTTGAAACAAAAAATACTTTGGTTACAAGTAACAGTTGTAACTAAAACTATTCAATGTGCGAAAATAAATTCTTATTATCACAAAAACTATATGTGTGACAACATAAATAGCTTGTTGTAAAAACTATATTACTTTTTTGACAATAAGTTTAACTCAAAATAAAAAAACTCTACAGTTACAAGTAACAATTGTAACTAAAAATATTCAATATGTGACAATAATTTTTTATTATCACAAAAATAATATATGTGACAACAAAAAAGGCTTGTTGCAAAAAATTTATTAGTTTGTGACAATAGATTTTACTTGAAACAAAAAAATAGTTCAGTTACAGGTAAAAGTTGTAACTAAAATTATTCAATATGCGACAACAAATTTTTTATTATCATAAAAGCAATATACATGACAACATAAAAAGCTTGTCGCAATTACTTTTGTGACAATAAGTTTAACTTGAAATAAAAAATACTTATGTTACAAGTAACGATTGTAACTAAAAGTATTCAATATGTGACAGAATTTTTTTATCGTCAGAAAAACTATATATGTGACAACAAAAAAATCTTGTTGCAAAAAATATACTATTTTTGTGACAATAAATTTTACTTGAAACAAAAAATACTTATGTTACAAGTGACAGTTGTAACTAAAATTATTCAATATGTAATGGAATTTTTTATTATCACAAAAACTATATGCGTGACAAAATAAAAGATTGTTGCAAAAAATATAATATTTTTATGACAATAAATTTAACTTGAAACAAAAAATTCTTCAAGTACAAGTAACAGTTATAACTAAAACTATTCAATACGTGGCACAAACTCTTTATTGCCACAAAACTATATTGCGACAACATAAAGAGCTTGTTGCGAAATTTTTTTTTGTCTTACAATAAGTTTAAATTGAAACAAAAACTAGTTATGTTATAAGTAAAGGTTGCAACTCAAACTATCCAATATGTAATAATGAATTTTTTTACCATCACGAAAATTATATGTGTGATGAATGACAAGTTTGTTGCAAATAATATATTAGTTTGTGGCGATCAGTTTATGTTGAAAAGTTATACAAATTGTATAGGATAATTATATATCTTCATGTTTAGTTATAAAAAAAACATGTAGGCATGGGAAATATGACATATATTAAGAATTATGCTTCATATTGGTAAAAGTTGTAACTTAACCTACTCAATATCATGTGACAACTAAATCTTGAGACTACGATTAATTTGAAGAGTAATACAATGATTAAGATAGTTCTAATATTATGTTTAGTAATAAAATACACATAAAAAATACATAAGAAAGTTACAAGCTTATATAAAAACTATATCAAAGTAATAGGAAAATTATACATGATATGAGAAAATTATTTCTCTCTATAAGTCATGTAGAAATATTTTTATATTATTTAAAAATAAAATTAAAACCTTATCATATATATATATACATGTCAATATAGTAATAACAATATTATTATTATTATGATTATTATTATTATGATTATTATTATTATTATTATTATTATTATGAACTGTACATAATTAAATAACAATTTTTTTGTTTACCCTAAACCTCAAACTCTCGACCCTAAACACCAAACCCCAAATATTTTAATTAATTATAATAAATAATATAGTATGTTAATAGATATTTTTCTTAACTTTTAAGAAATAAAATTATTCACCAATTGGGTGTAGCTCAATTGGTATACCACTTAATGTAGTGGTGGGATGTCCTAGGTTCAATGCCTAGCCTCTTCAAAAATTGATAATATTTCAAAAAAAAAGAAAATAAAATGATTCCTCCAAGGCGTATAAAAGGATTTTATAATTATTTACTAAAAAAGTAAAAATTATAACCTTACTATAATTTTTTTGAAATTTATGCGAATGCTCTTGTATTGTTAAATACCAAGAAAAATCCTCAACACACCTCGGATGTGGTTCGAACCGGTGATCTTCAGAATTATGGATTTAGTCTCAACCATAAAAAAGATCTTAACTACAATAATCAAAACCTTAACCTCGAATCCTACTATATACGCTTGTTGGGAGGGGTGATTGACATTAATTGTGACTAAGCTCCTAACAAGATTATCTCAACGAGGATACTTGTAATGTTACAAAAAAGATACTTTAACCTTGAATCTTGATAATAAATATTTATTATCTAATATTTTAATTAACTAAAATTAATATATTATTTTTATAGGAATATTCTATGGTGACTTTATTTTTTTCTTACTTTACCACTATCACCCTTGAATTGAATTTCATCCCACCAATTCAATAGTAATAAAAGGTAAATTAACTTTAACTTTGCAAAAAATAAAATCACCGTAACGTTATCCCATTTTTATAAGTATTTTGTTGACTTAAATTAAAATTATTTCTTACATCATATAAAATTATTTTATTAATCATTATTAAAAAATTAAATTAAAACTTTATATACCTATCAATATAATAATAATAATAATAATAATTACAACTAATATCTTCTTTTATGCATGTTCTTATTCAATAATTATAATTTATTATTAAAATTATTAATTTTTAATAATTATATTTCTATATTAATAATAATAAAAATAATATAAATGAAATGTATATAATGAAGGTGACATGCGAAATGTATTAAGTTGATAAATACATATACGATACGGTTATTTATAGATTTGAAAAAAATTGGAAAATAAATATACATGATCCAATAAGTTTAACCTAACTCTCTACCCCTCAATGTCACACGTAGACAAAACCCTCACTCTCTTTAAACTCACAGCCGCCACCCCCACTTCTCCTCTTGTAAATTTCACTGACATCTCACCACCGAGGTCAAGCGCCGCCGCAAGCCACACCGATTTGAAGCAGACTAAAACCGTCGTTGTCCTGCCACCAACTTGCTAACTCCAATGAGCCGCCGACCAAGGTCATTTTAGCTACATTTCGACTTAAATCGGATTTTAATTCTCAAGAGTAGCTGGTCGCCGTCTCGTCCTCCATTGTCACGCCGTCTCTTACATTTTGCCTCAATCCATCCCGGTTTTGTTACCATTAAATTTTGGCTCCTCTGGTCTTTCTGCCTACTCTCATGACAAGTAAAATCCCCTCCTCCCTTGGTATATCTTCTATTTCCAATCATTAATGACCTTATCTTTGTTTTAGATTATCATATACTTGGTTAATGTTTTTTTAAACATGTCTGTTATTGTTTGTCTTGTCATGAATCTTAGGTTTTTTTCGCAAATGGCCAGAATTTATTATAGAGATTTTATCTTATGGTGGATTTAGAGAGGATTATGCCTAACTACTAATTGAAATTGTTGGAATTCGTACATTTATGGGTTAATCAAAATTGTGATGAATATCTATTTAAGATGCCAAATGTAATGGGAACATATAGTATTATGCGGCTACTTGGGTTGTAGAACTTTGTTGTCAACATCGGTTTTTATGAGTTCATTTACATTATTATTATTGCCACATTCTACCAAATATCATATTTTATGAGTTCTCTTTCACATATTATGAACCTAGTTGCTTCCCAATCCCCTCAAATTACAACTCTAGTTTAAAACAAGTAATGTCAAGGTTCAGTTAGGTTGTATTTATCTTGTAAATTCCAATGTCTATTAGACTAGTGTGCCTTTAATATTGCTAATCGTTTAAGTCAAAATACATGGTAGGCCTTCAAATTGGTATTATATTATGGTGATTTGGACTCTTTTTTATATTCTTTTGTTGTTGTTGTTGCTCCTGCTTGAAGATAGAGTTTTTGCTGGGTTGTCCCATTTGAGGTCAAATCATAATACAAATCAAATGAGTTCCAAATAATCATTAGTGTTTGATTAATCGTTGCATAATTTTTTCAGCCCATGTCAAAGGGAACTTTTATTCTGTACTATGCATTTGTTAGGAGTTATGGTCCTTGTTGAATTTGTCTCATAGTTGTCAATCGCTTTTGCGCTTGAAGCGCAAATGTGCAGCGCACCCTGTACGCTTCTACTGAACAGAAGCGCACACGGTGCGCCAAGCGCACAGGGTGCGCCAAGCGCACAAAGTGATCTCTTTTTTTAAAACAAAACACCCTAGTCTTTAATTGATTTTTAAATAAGAAATATAAGGACTGGCCCACTTATTTACCCTAATTTGCTATACATTTTTGTCTCTCAGACTAAATATTTGAACTTCAGAAGCCGTCATTCACTATAGCTGCATTCACAATTCCTTTAATCGTTTCTCTCCATCACTGCCGGATTGTCTCTCAGACTGTAATAATCTTTATTTTGGATTTTAATGACTTGTTTCTTGTTGTGGACCATTGTGACTTCTGATATTTCTAATATTTAATAGTTTGAAGTAGTCATATATATATATATATATATATATATATATATATATATATATATATATAATGAAAATTTACACTAGTGCGGTTTTTTTCAATAAAGCGAGCGCTTTTTTTGCGCTTCGCATAAAAGCGAGAAGCAAGACCCTAGCGCTTCGAGTGCGCGTTATGCTGTTGATAACTATGATTTGTCTAATCCTGAATTACACTAATATGAACTGAATTTGTTTTTCTAATTATAAGAGAAAGAAAACAAATAGTGCCTGAGTGTAAAAAAAGTTACTACTTCCTGTTACTTGAACCATGGTTAATAAATTAACTTTATAATTATAACTTTATGCGGGAAGATAAAGAGGACAGACAGAATGTTGCTTTTGGTGTTTAGATATGCTGATTGGATGATTAATTTTGTAATGAATGCGTAAAGAGGATTGATGATTTAAGTAGTACTACTTTTACTCTGGTAGTCACATAATCCATTGAAGGATTGTCAGCTACTGGTTTTGCTTGCTACACCACTTACTCTGCAAATAGCTCGTGAAATTGTTGATTACATAATTTGTAGGAATAAATTCATGCTATAATGGTGGAATTGTTGAATTTTGCTATTATACTTAAGTTTCTTTGTTTCATTCTCTGAAATTGATGGATTGAAAGTTTATTGGAAATGCAGGAAGTCAAGAAAAAGTCATTGTAGCTTTCAAGACATAATTATCTTAATAAATTTCAATGTTAGTTATGCAACTTTTGTGTTGGTACCAAATTGATAACCCGAAAACACTTCTGCTTATTTTAAATTCAGGTAGATTTATTGAAGAATAAGTTTAGGTTGGATAAATCTTTAAATTCCAATGAGGGGCCTGATTTTAATGAAGCCTTGAAAAGGCCAGTATGATCGTATTATAGGAATCCACTGTTATTTTCGGTAATAGTCTCGTTTGGAGAGTCATATATAATGTCCATTTGAGCCTCCGCATTTGATAACCAATTGATCAACTACTTGAGAGTTAAATTCTCATCAAGAAAATAAAGAGTACTACCGCAAAGAGTTAGCTTCTCGTACTCGAGTTATCCAACCATCAATTACCCAGCATATGTTCAAGGAAGAGCAGTAAGTAATAATTTTGATTACTCCATTATTAGCTCCCTATACTAATTAGAAGAACTGAATATTCAATGCAAGTACCTAGGATGAGGTAATATTGTGTACTAGATTTCTTGGTTTGCTATACTAAAGTATGCAGGTTTATGATAGATTATTCTAGCAATCTGACATGACTGTTTTGAGACGTGTAAGTCCCCATTTTCTTGGCTCTGACATGTTATATTTCTATGTAACATGTGCTTTCATTATCTTAATCCTCCTCAGATAAGTGGTATTTTTTATTTTCTATTTTTGGTTGATGAGAATCGTGATAAAACCATTAATGGACCTGATTTAGTGGGCTTTGGATGTTAGTTGAGGATTTGATTCGTCATTGATTCTGAATTTTAGCTGATCCTGTTCTGTAATTATCATTATTTAGTTGTCCTTTTTGTAGTAGCATACTTGAGCATAATGAAGTATAAAAGAATGTTAGAATCTAGAATTATGTGTTTTTTTATTATCGTATGTTTAATCAAATGCCTGTATTGAGCACATTCAGCTTGACTGCTCTTTGCTATTGCTGCATGTTAGAAACTTTTAAACCTATTATATTCGCTAATGTTACTATTCACTAATGTTAAATTTGGACCCTGGAACTTTTCTCAAGCTTGATTTAAGTTTTGCATCTTGTGAATTATACTTTAGATTCCCTATTATGCTAGATTTTCCCCCTGAGATTGTCTTTGCACCTGATAAGGCTTCTATTTGTCATTTGGCTGTGCATTGTGGAAATCATGTTGAAATAATGACTTAATGCAGGTGTGTGCACTTGGATCAGCATCAGCTAACAGCATTCATCTTTTAGATTTCTATCCAAGCTCTAGTTCTCCTTGTCATGTGGACTACAGGTAATAGTTACATATATTTTTTGCACACCTGTGTGGCTCTTCCTTTAGTAGATTTTGTCCAGTCAAATTCTTCCATGTTCGTTGGCTAGACAAGAATATGCAAACTGTGAATTGAAGATCATGTTGAATTCAAATTGCTTTGTGAATGTAAAAATTATACAGAATATAAATTATAAATATTAGACAATATATGGTGATTTTGTTAGTTTGTTCATTATAAATATTAGTTAAAAATGTCAAAAATATGATATTTCATGGCATGTACTGGGCCAATCTCAAGCACATACAAGAGGCCATAAGTTAAAAAAAGGGACTTTGTCAACCTTTTCCCAGCTCTAATAAACATTAAACATTATAACTTGAAGGACCTTACTAATGTAATAAGATGCAGAAAAAAGGAGCAGTCGCAAGTAGCTACAATACAAAGAAATTAGAATAAGAGCACTGATATAATGGAGCAAAATGGAGGTATGCACTATGTACTGAGTTGATCTATAACATTTAAGCATTTTTAGGACGATAGTGGATTCACGTTTTTAATTTATTTCTTTATTCTTCAACATTTTGCCATTTGAGTATTTATTTATTTTCATAGAATTGGAAATGTGGATAAACAACATTCCTGTCATGATAAAAATAATTGGATTCTCTAAAATTGTATATTCAAGTCAATCTCAACTATCCATTGAGTTGTAATGGTTCGGTTTTTATTGCATTGTGGACCCTACAAACTACTAAAACTGAATTTGGACCATTAAAGCTCAATGAATGGTTGAGATTGACTAATAAATACTGTCGTAGGGTGCAATGGCACAAGTTCAGAATGAAGGGTTAAAGCTATTAAAAATCGACTTCCTTAGGCTAGTAAGTTTAAACCTATTTGCATTGACCCTTTTACCCTAAATGGATGGCCTTCTTTCCCATGAGTATTTTTTCATTTTTCTTTTATTTTAATCTCTTAGTTTATTTAGAAAATTATTTTTCATTCAGTGATATGAAGAAAGAAAGGATTTTTTTAACTTGGTAACTCTTGTTTCAGTTGATTCCACTTGCAAATTGTTTTCTATTAATGTTATTTGATCCCTAATTATGCATATCATAGGCTAGTAGCCTCTGTCTACATTGACATGCATTTTTCATTCTTGTTTTGAATTTGATCTTTAGCTGATGGTGTGGTATTGTTACATGACTTGATATTACTTGAATTGACTTGTGTTTACTTCCTAATGTCCAAGTGGTTTCAGATCAAGCAACTTATATACTCGTAATTGACTTGTGTTTTCTTAATGCATGTTGTCTTACATTACTCTGACATACACATGACATCTTCTTCCATTAACTAATCGGGACCTGTTTTTACATCCATTGTCGCTGATAGTTCCCTTCAATCCAAAGTTATTACAAATATTTTATGTAACAAATATATATAGACAGTGACAAAAAAAGTTGTAACTGATGTAAATGTTGCGGCAGTAAAAAGTTGTCACAATAGTAATTTGTGACAACTAATAAAAGTTGTCATGCAATTTCAGTATATGATGTTGTATAATATGTGACAATTCCATCTATTTGTGACAATCAATTTTATGTGACAAAAATTTTTGTGACAACAAATAAGGAAATATTATCTGTTACGGAGTTATTAGCGACGATATTTTTGACAACTATTCTTGTCACATATAATCTTGTGTGATAACATCAAAACTTTTTTATGACATCAATTATTATCACAATTATTATAATATATGACAACAATATTATTTGTGACAAGTAGTTTTCTTTTCAGTTACAATAAAAGTTGTAACTAATAAAAAATATTGTGTCAAGTAAATTAATGTCACAAAAACATGTAATATATTTGACAACTCTATTGTAACAAAAAAATTTTATGTGACGACATTTTCATGTTATGTAATTTTGGTTTATTTTGTTATATTATATGTGACAAGTAGCTTATTTGTGACGACAATATTTTCTATGCAGTTACAACTAATGTTGTCACAATAAATTGTTGTCACAAAAAAACTAAATATCTGTGACAACATTTTGATGAAAGAATGAACATATTATCTGTTACTGAGTTATTAGCGACGACCCTGTGATAACTATTTATTGTCACAGGATGCTATATGTGACAACTTGCTATTATGTGACAACATCTGCTGTCACAAAAACCTTGATTTCTTGTAGTGTCACTAGCTATCCTATAAATAAAGATCTATATTTTCCTTTGAGTATATCAATTAATTGATATACGTAGAGTGTTAAAGCCCAAAAATGGTCATGAAGAAAAAACTGACTAATGTTTGATTCGAGAAAATAGCTTAGAGAAGTATTAAGTTAACTAGGGCAAATTTGGCAAATTGAATTGCCGAAATCATTTTGAATGAATTTTGGCATTTGAAAATGCCAAAATTGTTTTAGCGTTGGGTCCACTGACATAATTTCAGCATTTCTGAATGCCGAAATTGTATTAAGATAATAAAAAAATGATTAAATTTATTTTGCTGCAATCACGGCACCTAACACCTCGGCTGCAACAGTGCCATGGAAATCTCCTTTTATTCCCATGGCACTTTTATTTAAAAAAAAATTGAAAAGATGGTGGGAGAATCCCACGCATCAAAATATTGTCTCTACAACCAGCATAGACAATACATTGAATAAAAGAATATCTTTTAACTAAACTCTATGCATGATAAGTTATCTTTATATTTGTTATAAGTTTCTACCAATTTTCTCGTTCTTCTCTTTATTCTGAACTTAATGAATCTCTCTCCCTAACTTTATTCATAATCTCAAATCCAATTTTACTCAATTTTTAGATTTTCACAAATATTCTAATGTTCCTTATTTTATTCCTTATTATTTCCAACTAATCAGGTATGCTAATATTATTTACTTTAAACTATTTGTTGATTTTTTTACAATGTATTCATTACAAGAAAACAGTTAATATGTGACAACAATTTCACTGTCACTAAAATTGTTGTCACAAAAAGGCTATTATTTGTTACAATAAAATTTTTACCATCACAAAAATTAGTTATGTGAAATTTTATTGTAAAATTGTCACATATAGTAAATGTTTTGTGACAATTTTTTAAGATCATAACATATGTTTTTCCGTTACAACTTAAGTTGTAACCTATAATTTAGAAATTGTTACAATAAAAGATTATTGTCACGAAAAATATTTATTGTGACAACAAAAAATCTTGTTACAAATATATTATTAATTTCGTGACAATAACTTTAATTTGAAACAAAAAATACTTCAGTTATAAGTAATACTTGTAACTAAAAATATTTAATATGTGACAATAACTTTATACTGTAACCAAATATATATATGTGACAACATAAAAAGTGTTGAACCAAGCACGAGTTAGGACTGACTCGGTGGATGACTCAGTTATGCTTAAGTTTTGATCATAACAATTAAGATAAGAATGAGATAATTAAATCAATAATGATGTTAAAATAAATAGACTATGGTTGTAAAGGAGTTAGTAAATTCAAGGGTAGAATTTTAAGTCTCCACTGACCTAGCTATTTAGTTTAACTCTGAGTGATTTTTGGGCTGAGTAGTCATTTAAGTCACTGACTTAATATTATTCACTCAAAACACTTGGTATTTAGATTCAGTATCAGCTGTATTTTACGATGATTTTTTTGGCTGAGTTATCTTAAGTCTGTTAAAGGTACTGACATTACCTTTTAAGGTAATAAGGCATCTTTGCTTGCTTTTTATAGGAACATTAATGAGACAAAGACAAAAAGAATTAATGCCTTGACAAGACCCAATTTAATGAAGAAAATGACAAAGTCTTCCAATGCGAAGCTGCAACAAGTCAATTGCTATTTTGAGCAATTCTGCAGGTCTACCAACCTTGTATCGCGCACCCTACAACATGTCAGAAAACCAAAGGGAATGGGATGAAGACACGTGGCAAGTCAGCGCGAGTTCTCTCTAACGAAAGATTGGCATCAAACGACAAAGGATTCAAATTGAAGCTCGAATTTCAATCTAACGGATTGAAAGGTATTTCACAATGGTGCAATTCTATCTCTTAACGGATCTATTTGAAGAAGCAAAGGGTGAATTACTGAGCCGTCAATCTCAGATGATGCTAAGACAAGTTCAACGGCTACTTTCCCAATCCAACTATAAAAGGAGCAAGAAGGCAAGCGTTAGAACTTGGTGATTACACCTGAATTTCCCAGAAGCTAAAACTCTGCCAAACTTACAAGCTTTAAGGAATTCTAGAAACAAAAGCACAACTCAGCGAGAATCTGCTTACAACAAGAGAGAATAGTATAGATCAACTTATTATAATATTAGATCATTTGTAACTGGATCAACGATTCCATGAGTTGAGTCCAGCTGTTGTTTTAAACTCTTTTGAGTTGCTGATAGAAGAGGGTAGTCTAGTCAGTGGGTGAGCGATTGTAGATTGGAGGGTACTTTCTGTAATTAGGAATTTTGTGAAAGGCTTCTCCGCCTAGGGTAAAGGAGTTGAGATTAGTGGATTAAAGCCGAGACACTCTCTCGGGACTAGGTGTAAGCACAGGTTGTCGAACCAGTATAAAAATCTCTGTGTTCTTTACTTACTCGCAACTTCCAGCCATTTCACTCAGCCAGCTGACCTCACTCAGCGGACCCAATAATTATCGTGAAATTTTTTTATAAGTTATTGAGTGAGTCATTCACCACCCTTTTGACTCATTGAGTGTATGCATAGGGACCAACAAGTGGTATTAGAGCAGTTCTCAATTCACAGATTTTATAATCTTTGAGACAAAGACCATGGCATACAAAGGAGAATCTAGTGGAAGGGCTCAAAGCTTATATTTTGCCTGAAGGCATATTAGTTACCAGGCCTTCCATGTTCAATGGAGAGTAATATGCTTACTGGAAGAATAGGATGAAGAATTTTATTCAATCCTAGAGTATGCATGCTTGGATGGCTATTGTTGAAGGACGTTATGTTCCCACCATCGTGAAGAATGAAGTAAAAGTAGATAAGTATTCTGATGAATGGGACAGTCAGGACTTGATCAGACTAAAGGAAAATGCAGCTGCTATCAACTATCTTCACTGTGCTCTTGATGTTACTGAGTTTAATCACGTTTCGGGATGCAAGACATCTAAAGAGATTTAGAAGAAGTTGGAAGTGACTCATGAAGGTACTGGCAAGGTGAAAGAGTCCAAGATCAATATCCTTATGAGAGATTATGAGTGGTTTTACATGAAGCCCAAGGAGGATATCTCTAACATAAACACTAGGTTCATGAATATAGTCAACGAGCTGAAAAGGCTTGGCAAGACCTTCACAGAAGAAGAGACTGTCAAGAAGATACACAGAAGCTTAACTCAAGATTGGGAAGCCAAGAAGAGTGCTATTGAAGAGGCTCATGATTTGAAGACCTACAAGTTTGATGAGCTAATTAGAACTCTGCTGACTCATGAGATGTCTTTGAAGCAATATAAAGATGAGTCCAAGAAGCACAGGTCCATAGAGAAAGGAAACTCAAGTAGAGCTGTTGTCCTGAAGGTTGATGATGATGAAGAAGAAGAAGATTCCTCTGAGGAAGGATATCCAGAGGGCAGAAAAGAGGAGATAGCTCTTATGACCAAGAATTTTAGGAGATATCTGGGTAAGGAGAAGAATTTTCAAAAGTTTAGAAAGACAGGTAAGTATAAGAAGGGAGCAGTAGATAGTCCATAGAAAGAATTCAACAAGGAGCATAACAAAGATATCAAATGCTTTGAATGAGCAGTCCTAAATCCAAAAAGGATAAGTTCAAAAGGAAGAAGAGTAAGAAAAACCTTGCTGCTACCTGAAGTGAATCTGAACAAGAGTCATCATCCTCAGATGAAGGGGCACACGATTCTACAAATGTGTGTCTCATGGCTAAGGATGATCGAGTTCACTGAGAGTCAGCTGACCAACCAACTACTTATGCCTCCAGATAGTCAGCTGATCAAAGCAAAGATAAAGGAAAACACTATAAGGTAAATTCTGAAGCCCCTTTATCTTCTAATGAGCTTGCTGCAGTGCTCAATGATGTTATTAATATGACTAAGAAGTCAACCAAATACATCAAAGTACTTCAGGGGAGGTGTGATGATATAGAAGATGTTAACTCTTCTATATCACTTGATATCCTATACCTAATGGAAAAAGCTGAGTACCAAAATGGATATAACAGTAAACTCACTAAGAGATTAGATGAGCTAGCTGCTGAATTGACAGCTTTGAAAAAGGTACGGGTCCCTCCTTAACCTAGCAGGAATACTTAAAGTAACCGCACTCACCACTCTGAGAAGGTTTCTCAAAAGAGTAAAGTGAGTAGGCCTAATCCTAAGGCCGCTTATAGTTTTTATGGTAATCCAAGACATTTAACAGTCATGTGTAGGCACAAAAATGGTTACTATGATGAGTATGACTGGTCAAGGATGACCACCACTAACAAGGAAGGACCCAGCTAGAAAAAGGTAAGAGTAACTAAGAAAACTTAATTGTTTTGCAGTTGAGCCTAAGATCCACTAATGACAGCAGAATATGGTATTTGGATAGTGGATGCTTGAGGTATATGCCTGGTGATGAAAAGCAATTCATCACATTGGAGCGAAGAAGAAATGGAAGTGTCAATTTTGGAGACAACAAGAAAGGAAAGATTGTAGGCAATGGCACTGTAGGTGTGAAGCTTTCAATTGATGATACATCTCTGGTGAAAGGTCTAAAGTTTAAATTGCTAAGTGTTGCTCAACTGTGTGACAAAGGCAGGAAAGTGATATTTGACTCAGCGGGCTGCTCAGTCATCGATGGTATTTCTGACCAAACTATTCTTTATGCTCCTAGAATTAATAATGTTTATATGATTGATTTATCCCCTAGCTCCAATGATATATGCTTAGTTTCTAAGGAGAAAAACTCATGGATATGGCATAGGAGGTTAGGACATATCAATATGACCAATCTGTCCAAATTAGCCAGAAATGAACTTGTTGAGGGTTTACCCAATCTAGCCTTTGATAACGATAGACTCTGCTCGGCATGCCAAATTGGGAAACATAGACTCTACTCAGCATGCCAACTTGGGAAACAATTTAGGAAGACCTTTAAATCCATAGCTAATATATCTTCTTGTCGTCCCCTTGATCTTCTACACATAGATTTGTTTGGGCCTGTTGTGCCAACAAGTCTAGGTGGAATGAAATACACCCTTATGGTTGTAGATGACCTGACCAGGTTCACTTGGATTGTCTTGCTAGCTAGCAAAGATGAAACATTTGAATCATTCTCTAGGTTGCCTACCCGAATCATGAATGAAAAAGACTTTAAAATTAATAGAATCCGCAGTGACCATGGAAGGGAATTCAAAAACAGGCAGTTTGAGGAATTCTGTTCCAAGTATGGTATTGACCATAATTTTTCTACCCCTCATACACCTCAGCAGAATGGGGTTGTTGAGAGAAAGAATCGCACTATTGTAGAGATGGGTCATTCTATGCTGAGTGATAACAATCTACCAAAGTATTTCTAGGGAGAGGCTGTTAACACAGCTTGTTACATTCTAAACAGGGCTTTAATTCGCCCAGTTTTGAATAAAACTCCTTATGAACTTTGGAAGGGGCGTAAGCCCAAGGTTGGTCATCTCAAGGCCTTTGGTTGTAGATGCTTCATATTAAACACTAAAGACCAATTGGCTAAATTTGACCCCAAGGCCGATGAAGGAATCTTTCTGGGTTACTCAACACACAGTAGGGCATACAGAGTGTATGTCAAAAGAACTGGCATCTTAGAGGAGTCCATGCATATAGTTTTTGATGAAACTGATAATGCAGGTAGACAAGCCAGTGATGATGAAAGAGAAAAAGATCCAGTCAGCGGATTCATTAGTTAGCCTATAATTATACCTGATCAAGTGCAAGAAAAAGAAGAAGTTGAAGCTAACCTGGACCAATCAATCAACTTTGGTGATGATGTAGATGTTCAACCAATGACTGTAGCTCAGTGAGCTGATCCTGATCTACTAAAAGAAGTTAGAGTAAGAAGAGATCACCCAGTTGACAAGATTTTTAATAGTGTGCAAAATCCAGTGCTGACCAGAGGTCAGCTGAATAGAATGATGAGCCATTTAGCATTTATGCCACTAATTAAACCAAAGAAGTTTGAAGATGCTGAATTTGATGACAAGTGGATGATTGCAATGCAAGAAGAGCTAGACTAATTCAGAAGAAATAAAGTCCAGGTTTTGGTGAAGAAACCCAAGGGCAAGTCAATCATTGGCACCAAATCGGTTTTCAAGAACAAGTTAGATGAAGCTGGTAATGTTGTCAGAAACAAGGCCAGACTAGTTGCTCAAGGCTACAATCAACAAGAAGGCATTGACTATGGAGAAACTTTTGCACCAGTAGCAAGACTTGAAGCCATAAGAATTCTTTGTGCTTTTGCATCTCATATGAACTTCAAACTATTTCAAATGGATGTGAAAAGTGCATTTCTCAATGGCTATATTCAAGAGGAAGTCTATGTCAGACAGCCCCCAGGATTTGAAGACCCTAAATATCCAAATCATGTCTTCAAGCTGAAGAAAGCTCTATATGGACTAAAATAGGCTCCAAGAGCTTAGTACGAGAGACTGACTAACTTCTTGATCAACAAATGTTATGTTAAAGGGAGTGTAGATACAACTCTTTTTATCAATAAGAGGCATCAAGATGTGTTTCTAGTCCAAATCTATGTAGATGATATCATTTTTAGAGCAATTACTAAAAAGCTATGCAAAGAGTTCAGCCAATAGATGAAGAGAGAATTTGAAATGTCAATGATGGGAGAGCTTAATTTCTTTCTTGGTTTACAAATCAAGAAAAGTGATGATGAGATCTTCATCAGCCAAGCTAAGTATGCCAAGGAAGTACTCAAGAAGTTTGACATGGATAAAGCCAAGCCAATGTCAACACCCATGGCCACTGATACTATTCTGAGTAAAGATGCGGAAGGTAAACCTGTAGAGACTAAGCTCTATAGAGGTTTTATTGGCTCCCTACTTTACTTAATTGCTAGTAGGCTTGACATTCAATATGTTGTATATTATTGTGCAAGATATCAAGCTGACCCTAGAGAATCTCACTTAGCTGCTGTTAAGAGAATTCTCAGGTATTTGCTAGGCTCTATTGATGCAGGTTTATGGTATCCAAGTAATGCAGACTTCACTCTAAGAGGATACAGAAATACTGACTATGAAAGAGATAAACTTGAAAGGAAAAACACCACAGGAGGTTGTCATTTCCTTGGTGATTGTCTAGTCACATGGTATAGCAAGAAGTAGACTTCTGTAGCTTTGAGTACAGCTGAGGCTGAGTATATGGCTGCAGGTAGTTATGTAGCACAACTGCTATGGATCAAGCAGTAACTGGAGGGTTATGGTATAAAGTCAAATTGTCTTGAAGTCATGTGTGAAAACAAGAGTGCAATTGACCTATCCAAGAATCCAGTTCAACAAGGTAGGATGAAGCATGTCAATATTAGACATCATTTCATAAGGGACCATGTGCTAAAAGGAGAAGTCAAGCTCACATACATTCCAATTGAAGAACAACGAGCTGACGTATTCACAAAGCCCATTGGAAAGGATCAATTCAATATACTCAGACAGCTGATCGGAATGTCCAATCCAATTTAATACATCTCTGACCTTTTCTGGAGCTGTCTAAATTAGGGCACACTCTGAGCTTCAGTAAAATAAGGTTAAGTATTCTCTTATTGCTTAAATTTTGGACACGTCATTAAAATGTCACCAGTTATCTTTCAAATTTAAACTTGATAGAAATGGTAGCAAGTTATGAAACGATCCATATTCAGAGCAGTTATCCCGTGTTTTTTGCCCTCATTAATCCTACGATATACGTTATGAAATCTAACTATTGAATCTTAAGACCATGGATTATGAGTCGTACAAGTAGCTTTGCAGGTTTATGGGAAGAGTCTTTAGCTATTTAAGGAGAGATTGAGAAAGAGGAAAGGTTACTTTACCAAATTTCCTTCTCTGCAATTCTCATCCTAAAATCCCTAAATTCTCCATTTTTCTCAAAGCAAATTCTATGGCGAGTACATCTGGAAAATTTTCCGAACCCAGTTCTAAGAATTCGTTTTTTGTTTGGGATAATGATGAAGCGTGCTGGGTTACTACTATGGATCATTGGGCTCAAGTAGCCATTAACATCAAAGATACTGAAGAATTATTCATTCCAAAAGGAATGAAGTATATTCCAACTGAGTGGGAATCTCTAGAAGGAACTATAGTAGATGATCCAACTACAATTGATATGCTCAGTTTTTCAAGTGTTTAACGATTTAGGAGATGGACGCGCCAACATAATCTTTGGGGATTTTTTAAAATTCCTAGCGGTTGTTATGAACAAATTGTAGAGCACTTCTATTGAGGAATCCACATGGTGGAAGGATTTCCAGATATGTTTGTTACCACCATGATGGGAAGAAAGGTTTACGTAACTCCAAAGCTTCTCGCTGGATTACTTGGAATGCGAGAAAAAGGACTCAAACTGTGCTTTGAAGGACAAGAAGGAAGACAATATGGGCATCCCAATTGATTATGAGGTTCCTCATGACTACAAGGTTAGAGAATTGATTTCTTCTATGTTCTCAAAGGAAGGGAAACAGGCTTATGAGCTTGTAACCAAAGTTCTTTTGCACAATACTAGTTCTATTGGAAGTTGCTCAAAATTTGAGAGAGTGTTTGTTACGCTCTGACTCATGGGATGTGCATCAACTGGCCTTTGGCTATCTTTCACAGGTTTCTTAAAGTGTCTAAGAACATGGTTTATGGTCATCTAATTATAGATATATGCAGGGCATATGAGCTGGATATGGAAGGATGGGGACAAAAAAAAGAATAACCCTGAAAATAAAAGAGTCAAGAATTCTGAGCAATGCTCATTTTCATGGGTTGAGAAGTGGAGAAAGACCCAGAAATACTAAGTACATCAAATTGAAGCCCAGTGAAGTCAGAATAAAGGATCCTAGGGCTATTGTGCCTATGAGGAGAATTAGACCTAATGAGGAAGATCAGACTCTAGAAGCTTTTATGGAGAGAGAGCTGGAGAGAATAACCAAGCTCGTAGTAGAGAAAGGAGAAGGAGGAAAGAAAGATGTTAAGAAGGAGGTCAGGAAAGACTCCAAAGAAAAGAAGGGAAGTTCATCAAGCTCAGTTCCAGCTACTGTTCTAAAGAAATCTAGATTCTCAAAGGGAACCAAAGAAGCTAAGATTAAAGAGCCAACTCTGAAGAAGATTGAGGAAGAAAAAGAAACTGTGAAAGAACTAAGAGAAGAGCTGCCCTTAAAGAGGAAGAGAAAGAGTGATGAAGCTCAGCTGAATGAAGTGTGAGCGTCTAACCTTTATCCCACCCAGGACGGCCGCGTGAGATGCGCCGCACGGGGGAAAAGCAACTGGCACTATGGAGCATGCCGAGGGATTGATCCTCATTTTAGGCGTGATGAAAGCACTGATGTTGAAGTTGGATTTAAGTCCAATTTAGGTGTTAAAGAATACGATATCAAAATCCCTTACATAAAATAGAGTCGCCACCCAATTCAGCTCAATCAAGAAATTTTGGTACGATTTTCCCACCAGGTGGTAGACTATACCTTAAGTAGAGATTCCGAGTTCGGATGATGTTATCTATTTTTCATTAGGCCAAGTTAACATATTTCATTCTTTCTTAATCGGTTTAATCCATCCTCTTTATTTATGTTTTCGGTTATTACATTGTTATCGCGTTTATCAAGCATCGAAGCGATAAATAACTTATTACAGTCATCCAAAAGTAAATACAGAAATTGAAATTATTACATGGCTTTCAAACCCTATACATTCTCTATGCTATAAATAAAATACTCGAAGGCCTAACATCCATCTAACCTAAATCTACCTGAACAAAGTGGTTAGCACAGATACGGTACATTGTGCGAGATATCATGAATCATGTATAGTTAGCAAATTAAACAAGACCCGAGTTGGCATGAATATGGCATAAGTATTTATATCTTTATAAAGCTCGGTTGGATGGCTAAAATGAGAATTGAACGGCGTTTGAGGAAAATTCCATTTTTAACCAAATTTTAGACTCGATTGTTATTTTATCCGGATTATTAGTGAAAATGCCACATGGTATGGGGTGGGGTCCGTTTTCAGAAGGTTTTGGACCTCCATCATTGCACTGTGTATCCTAGCTTCGAAAAATAAACTAGGCCAGAAATGAATGAAATAAAACAGCTGTCCAGAAGGTCATGCCGACATCGACATGGCTGATGTCGCCAGTGACATCAATGATGTCACTAGAGGGATCAGTCTGTAGGCAGGTTGCATGGCTTTCTGAGTACTATAAAGAAAGGGTCCTATAAGAAAGTGAGGCCTCTAGGGAATGTAATATAGCTAGCGGTATCAGCGATGTCTCTGGCTACATGAGTGATATTGCCAGCAACATCACATGTCTCCGATGACTTTGATTTCTTACAGCAGCAGCAGGTAACGATCGAAAGACGACCGAAAACCCGAAAATGAATGCAAATCAACAAGAATCAGCACAAACAAGCAATATTAATGCCAAAGACCTTCGAGACTCAGGATTTTTACCTCGGGGCCGGGAATCCACCTCTTTCTGAACCAAGGAACACCTCTAGGGAGCTTGTAATGATGATTTGGTAGTAAATTGGGTATTTAAGTCTCTAAGTTCCTATTTAGATTGATTTTAACTTAATGTCTACTGATTTTAAGCTCACAATCAGAGAGTTCAAAGAAGAAAAACCAGGAAAAATGGATTGAGATCCTTTTTCCTGCCTTTTCTAATTCTTATCTCACTAGAACTACTTTCTCACTCTAGAATTCTGTAAATTCAAGTTGCAGGTTGTTCTTGTGTTTCTTTTCTTTTCTCTTTGAAACCTAAGGTGTGTTTTTATAGGCAAATTGGGGTGGTCTTCAAGACCTTTTAGCCATTTTCACCGAAATGGCAAAAAAGAGACTATCCCAAGGGAGAAGATGAAAGCTGCCTGCAGAGCCCGATTTGGCCATGCTGCCGGTAACATGGATGATACCGGCGGCGGTATGGGGCTACACCGCTGGCGGCATCAGCTTTCAAAAAGCTGACTGCTAGCAGGCCCACAACCCTTAAAAGCTGTCAAACGCGGGTCAAAGGGGTTAAAGTAGGATTTTTAAATTTTAAAGGGCATTCGAATGGGTATTTAGAGATTTATTTAAGTTTGGGTGTAAATCATCGGTTCAAGCTCCTACCGGACACGTTATCAGCCACGTCAAACTGTATTCTACAAAGAATAAAGTTCACAAGGAACATTATACTGGTAATAAAAATTCTAAAGAGAACTTTTATTATGAGGCATTAAAATCGGGTACACGTCATAATTGTCTTGCGAGAGGGACTGTAAAATCCCATGCTCACAAGTTGTCCCTTGGGGGATCACTACTGCCACATGTCAGTATGATCACATGAAAGAGCAAGGGATAGGAATGATACCTGATGGATGACTGGTTTGCCCCTTGGTCGGACTTGTGCTTTGTGGATTGGTTGCCCCTTGGTCGGACTTGAGCTTCATGGAGAGATTGCCCCTTGGTCGGACTTATGCTTTATGGTTGGTTGCCCCTTGGTCGGACTTATGCTTTGCGGATAGATTGCCCCTTGGTTGGACTTATGCTATATAGATTGGTAGAGTGTAGTTCCTGCAAGAAGTAACAATTAAAAGATTAGACCGATTCTTGAATGGCGTTTTTACTGCTTGATCGGTTTTGTGAAACAAAAATATTTTTGCCCCTTCTTTCAATAGTAAAAACATAATAATAAAAAGTACAAGGGTTTCAAAAGTCTTGGATGATAGGACGATGGTTGAAACTAAAAGCAGCATGTACGGGGTCACCCTACGATCTTGGAGGGTTGAACCCAAGGGCGACATGTACAGGGTTATGTCGGGACCTTCAGTTGGCATTCTGGGGGTGAACTAAAAGGGTGATACGTACAGAGCCTTTATTAGGGACCTTCAGTTGGCATTCTAGGGGTGAACCTAAAGGGTGATACATACAGAGACTTTATTAGGGACCTTCAGTTGGAGTTCCAAGGGTGAGCCCAAAGGGTGATATATACAGAGCCTATATCAGGGACCTTCAGTTGGCGTTCTGGGGGTGAACCCAAAGGGTGATACGTACAGAGCCTATATAAGGGACCTTCAGTTAGCGTTCCAGGGGTGCACCCAAAGGGTGATACATATAGGGACTGTATCAGGGACCTTCAGTTGGCATTCCAGGGGTCAACCCAAAGGGTGATACGTATAGAGCCTATATCAGGGACCTTCAGCTGGCATTCTAGGGGTGAACCCAAAGGTAATACGTACAAAGACTATATTAGGAACCTTCAGTTGGCGTTCCAGGGGTGAGCCCAAAGGGTGATACATACAAGGACTATAACAGGGACCTTTAGTTGGCATTCCAGGGGTTAACCGAAAGGGTGATACATATAGGGACTGTATCAGGGACCTTCAGTTGGTGTTCTAGGGGTAAACCTAAAGGGTGATACGTATAGGGCCTGTATTAGGGACCTTCACTTGGCATTCTAGGGGTGAACCTAAAGGGTGATATGTACAGAGCCTTTATCAGGGACCTTTAGTTGGCGTTCTAGGGGTGAACCCCAAGAGTGATACGTATAGGGACTGTATCAGGGACCTTCAATTAGCATTCTAGGGGTGAACCCAAAGGGTGATACGTATAGAGCCTGTATCATGGACCTTCAGTTGGCATTTTAGGGGTGAACCCAAAGGGTGAAACGTACAGAGGCTGTATCAGGGACCTTTAGTTGGCATTCCAAGGGTGAACCCAAAGGGTGATATGTATAGGGACTGTATCAGGGACCTTCAGTTGTAGTTCTAGGGGTAAACCCAAATGGTGATACGTATAAGGACTGTATCAGGGACCTTTAGTTGGAGTTCCAGAAGGTTGATACGTACAGAGCTTGTATCAGGGACCTTCAGTTGGTGTTTGAAGGGTGAACTTAAAGATTGACATTTACCGGATCATGCAGTAATCTTCGGATAGCATACAGAATGAGCATATTGGGTTTGTGTTTATGGTTTTGCACCTGTAAAGTGTAGAACGAGAACAAGATTAGACAGATTTTAGATGACGTTTTTACTGCTTGATCGATTTTGTAAAACAAAAATATTTTTGCCCCTTCAGTCAACAGTAAAAATGTAATAATAAAAGTACAAGGGTTTAAAAGTCCTGGGATGTCGGGGCTAGATCCGGGATTCCACCAAGGATGGCTAAAAAAAGCAAGGGGAGGAGTTGATATTGCCGACGATATTGATGATGTTGCTGGCCATTTGAGCTGATGTCGCCAGTGATATGAGTGCCATGTGGCAGCTTTGATTAGTGAAACACATTCAAAAATTCAAATCGGTGGAGGTGATGTCGCCGGTGGTATGGATTTCACCGGCGGCGGCATGGATCGAGCAGTTTTAGATAAATTAAAACTCCTTGAATTCTGTGCGGGTGTTTAAAAGGAAGTAAAACTCCTTCCCTTCCTCATTCTGAATATACAGAAACTGCACCCCCTTTGCTCCATTCTTCTCCAAACCTTTTGCTTTCTTCGCTATTCCAACCATGAAGAGAATTGCCAAGACTCTCAAGTCTGTCAAGGGGCTGAAACTTCTCTTGATTCCTGTTGCTTATGGTTTGAAGGAGATGCCAAGATGTATGGGTACAGGATCAATTGCCCTATCATCGACCTAACATTGGATAAGGAGAAACACCTTTCTTATGTCCAGGTAAGCCTACAAAACTCAAAATTCTTCTTTTTGGGTTGAGTTTTGATTCTGCTTTAGGCTCAAAATCATGCCGTGATAGGAGTTATAAGCATGAAATAGATTGATTACAAACTGATATTGCATGTTTTAGGTTTGATTTTTACTGTTTTTAGGCATAGGATTCAATTAATTGTGATTTTTGTGGTTTTGGCGCTATTAGTGCGATCTTTGGGGCAAAATTGGGTTCTGCCCGCAGGTTGTGATGTCGTCGGTGACATGAGCGATGTCACCAGCAGTACCAGGCCTTGTAAAAAGGCCTAGGAAGATATGATACCATTTCTGCTTAAGGTGATGCCGCCAGCAATATCATCCATATCGCCAGCGATATGGATGATGTCACCGATAACATTGCTTCTAGTAAAAGCGACAACAACAACCTTCCAGCAAGTATCAATAATGAGAAAATAAACAGGGACTTATCTATTTTGCTTTTGATTTTTACAGCCGAATGGGTTGACTTACACTGAAGGTATAGGCACCATTGGTGAGTGGTGGCATCATATAGCAGAGAAGGATCCCGAACTCGGGCTTGCCATCAATGACATGGGTTTTGGGGACTTGGCCCAAATTATGCCCATGTTAATGTCGAAGATTTCCCATCCGACTATGTTGGCTCTTACAAAGAGGTGGTCCGAAACCACCCATACCTTTCACTTTTCATTTAGGGAGGTAACAATCATACCCTCTGATGTTATGGCTATGACCGGGCTCCCATGGATGAATGAGGTCATTCATTTTGATGCCTACATGGACAAGTATCATACCGAGAAGCCCGTGGTGAGGCGAGTGAAGCAGCTATTTAGCTTGAAGCCCATCTCAGGCGGCTATCCTATGAGCTGCACCAACACTAGACTAGAGCGGATATGGTGTCGGAAGATGATAGGGATGCATGTGTTCGCTCCTTCGTGATTTCCTTACTCGCCGTGCTATTTTTCCTGATTTTGGGGAGCAAGATCAACTATAGGCTGATATCTGCAGTGGAGAATATGGCGGGCATCAAAAAGAAGAATTGGCCAAGGGCTATCCTGGCCAGATGTACCATGGGCTAGATGCAGGCGCTCAAAAGTAGGGGAAGGCCCTCCGTCTCAGCCATCTGCTACTTCAAGTATACCTTCCTTGAAAGCATTTTACTTGATTGTGTATGTTTCATTTACTGTGGATGTTTTTGAACTGATTAATTGTTACTTGTGCAGGCCTGGGCTTTCGAGCACTAAATCCTTCTGCTGGTCGAGTTTAAGAAGATCATGCCGCCAGGGTTCCCATTTTCTCGCCTGTTGGTGCGGTGGCATTGGTGGGAACACCAAGTACCCTACGAAGTACAGGGAGGTCTTGAGGAGCATGCAACTGAGCTGGTATTCGATCCTTTGATTTTGTCCCTATTTTATACTTAGAACAAAACATTAGTAAACCAAATGCATTTATGTATTTACATTATACTTACCTCAGTTGTTTGGTTGATTGTTGGTACAGCTTATCCTAGACCTGTTTGATGGGGTGGAGAACCTGCTGGAAGTTGTAAGGGTCAGAAAGGAGGTGGATGCTTGTCGGTTTATGATTGAGTGCTCTCTATCTCAGCAGTGGTACCTGGGAGAGTGGTTTAGGGATTGGAGATTTATCCTTATTGATGCCAGGCCAGTTCCCGTTGATCCTCTCAAGGGTTTATGGTGGCCCCATTTGGTGATTACATCTAAGGCTGACAAAGTCGACTATATCGATGGGGATGGCGGGGACATCCCTTGCATTTTGGGCTCCAATGAGCGGCACCAGTAGCGCCTGCTCCCCCCACATCTATAGGGATCATACAATTGAGTACCACAATGAACAAAGATTGGAGGAGGAGAAGAGGCAGCTCAAAGGTATAGTTGATGTTGAGGAGGGGGAAGAAGAAGAGAAAGAAGAGGCTGAGATGGAGTTTGAGGAAAATGTTGAGATTGAGCCCGAGGGAGAGGACAAAATAGGTGTAGATGAGTGTGCCAATGTCCTAGGGGGGGCACTGCTCTTTTAAGGTATGATTGCATTTATGTGCATGATTTACAATTGTTTGGATTAGGAATGTTGCTTATGTGTGTTTTTCGTGCTTTTTAGGAACCTACGAGGAATAGAGGTTGGGACAACCAGAGCAGAACGCAATACTATGGTGTATCGGAGGGGATAAATTTTATGGAAGGGCGCCTGGTCAACCCGATAGAGACCCGGTTCCTGCTGTGTATTTACATTATACTTACCTCAGTTGTTTGGTTGATTGTTGGTACAGCTTATCCTGGACCTGTTTGATGGGGTGGAGAACCTGCTGGAAGTTGTAAGGGTCAGGAAGAAGGTGGATGCTTGTCGGTTTATGATTGAGTGCTCTCTATCTCAGCAGTGGTACCTGGGAGAGTGGGTTAGGGATTGGAGATTTATCCTTATTGATGCTAGGCCAGTTCCCGTTGATCCTCTCAAGGGTTTATGGTGGCCCCATTTGGTGATTACATCTGAGGCTGATAAAGCCGACTATATCGATGGGGATGGCTGGGTCATCCCTTGCATTTTGGGCTCCTATGAGCGGCACCAGCAGCGCCTGCTCCCCCCACATCCATAGGGATCATACAATTGAGTACCACAATGAACAAAGATTGGAGGAGGAGAAGAGGCAGCTCAAAGGTATAATTGATGTTGTGGAGGGGGAAGAAGAAGAGAAAGAGGAGGCTGAGATGGAGGTTGAGGAAAATGTTGAGATTGAGCCCGAGGGAGAGGACAAAATAGGTGCAGATGTGCCTGGCAGGAGTGTGCCAATGTCCCGGGGGGGCACTGCTCTTTTGAGGTATGATTGCATTTATGTGCATGATTTACAATTGTTTGGATTAGGAATGTTGCTTATGTGTGTTTTTCGTGCTTTTTAGGAACCTACGAGGAATAGAGGTTGGGACAACCAGAGCAGAATGCAATACTATGGTGTATCGGAAGGGATAAATTTTATGGAAGGGCGCCTGGTCAACCCGATAGAGACCCGGTTCCTGCTGATGAATTCCTGAGGCGGGTTGCATCCCATGAACATAGGCCTGAGCCGGCATGCTCCGATCTTCATGCCAAAGGGCACTACTTGTGTAAGGCTCGAGAACATGATAATTGCTTTCTTGCTTACCCTTGGATGCAGGTGCTTATTGATTTGCCTTTTGGATTTTTCAGGCTGCACGGTGCCATATAAAGCAATTGGCAGAGAATAATTTCGCTATTCGGGACACACTTATTGGGCAATCACTACTTGTTCATGTACATTCCCTGCTATAACACGCTAAAATAAGATAATATGTATGTATGGATGCTATGAATGACATGCATTATTGACGCTTTCCTTGGTTTGCAGGATTTCTTGGCCCTTTCCTTATCAGATGCCGATGTAGCCCAACAGAGATATAAGGAGGAGACTACTGCACTCTGACATTGTGTGAGCAACCTTGAGGGTCAATTGGAGGCTACTATTCATGAGCGGAGGAGCAAGCAAAACTTATATCACGCACACCTCGGTAGCACCAATCACAGAGGAGTGAAGATGTCCGTCGGCTGGTGCCCGTCTATTACGGTTAAGGAGTCTAGTAGCATCTCGATGACTGAGGGAAGAGAGGAGGATAAGGTTGATGATTGGCTAGTAAGCCCTGAGGACGTTTCATCTCGCCCGGCCAGTAGTGGAAGGCATGCCTAGATTTATACTTTCGTTTTGCTTTTTATTTTGGATTTTGGTTTGTACCCTCGATACATTGGGGTTTGAATGGTTTCGGGATTTTGAATGTTGGATAATTTTGGTTGCATTTAGGTTCAATGATGGGATATTTGAATGCTTTGTACCTCCGGGCTTTTTACTTTGAATAAAATGGATTGCAGTCGGACAGGTATTGGAATTATGTTACAGGGTTGTTTATAGATTTTTACTTAGGTCTGAAATGATGAAATTGCTTCTGATGCCGCTGGGAAATTAATTCCATCCCACTGGTGGCATCATTCATATCACTGGGTGTACCACTTCAAAACCGCCCTCACCCATGCTGCTAGCGGCATCAACTGATATTGCCCAAATCACCCCATGTCGCCGGTAGCATCACCCATATCACCGGCGGCATCAACTGCCCAGAAACACAGATTCGGCCATTTCTTCAAATTCTGCTATGGCAAGCCACACTCAACAGCTACGAGGCTTCCTACAAAGCCTGGGAAATGCAGATTAGAGGTAACTGGAGAAATTCGGGCTTCCTCTTTTTTTTTACTCTAACTTTTGCATAGACTGCCCCAAGGGGTTTTCAATCTATTGAGCCTTGTCTTAATTTTTGCCTGGACCGTCCTATTGGGATTTCAACCCAGCAGACTTATTGCGAATTTTGCATAGACCTAGATGTTTTTAGTTTATCCAGATTTTTTTAAGAAACACTGATGAGGTCGGAGCATCTTCGATTGAGCTTACTTGTGATGTTTCCTCTTGGTCACCAGGCATTCATACAATCACAAGCATAGAGGTTTCAGTACGAAAGACACTTTATCAAGTGAATTTAATTTGAGTATAAGATGTTGGCAATCATTTCCATCAATCGAACTCCTGGTGTTAACTAGCCTTTATAGGTTTTAAAGTTAACATCTCACTGTTTTTCTCTTATGCCCTAGTTTTTGTCTGAACCACCCTTTTCAGGTTTTTAGTTCAGCGGGCAATATTGACTTATCCCCTAATTTTTGCACTGATGATTTGTAGGATTCCGACCATCGGGTGTCACCCTAATTTTTGTCTGATCAGTAAAAGACCGAAAGGCTGGTGATTATCATATTTATTTTTTTTATGTGCCACTTTTCTGATTTATTTATTTTGTTTAGACTTGATAATGCTTAAGCCTATCCCGGTTGACTAGGTCGATGAACTTGCTCTTGTCTGTGCTCAAGACTTTGTTAGCCCTGCTCATTCGATATCATCTTTGGCCCTAAAGGGGACCTTCTTAATTTGATCTGAACTTTTTATTAACGTTAGTGTCGGAAGTTTTCAGGTGCTTCAATGTCTAGTATATGACTCTTGGCGAGGGTATTAGGTATCTGACTTGCTATTGTGCACTCAGTTGTGCCTTCGCAGATTCTCCAAGGTTCTTAGTGTCCGTTTAGTTTTTGCTTGGATCACCCGATTCATTCTAACCTTCAAAACTACATTGGGTAACCTTGCTTTGATTCTGATTGGCCACATTGTAAGGAGTTTAGTTTGTGGTTATTTTGGCACTTACACAGAGCCTTCTTGGTTGGTTCAATTGCCATTCTGATTGCTATTCTGATTGCTCCTTCAGTCTGTGGTTTGTACAACCCTTTTAGGTTAGGCCTGAATTTGCCCCATGTACCGGTGTTTGAGAGTTTTAACCAAGTGACATTTGGTTCGAGGGCCTTTTACTTTGTGCCTTTGAAAGTTGAAATGGTAGCTTGCTTTGCTAGTTTACTTAGCCAGCTGATCACGACTTCAGTTGTGCGCTTATCTTTATGGTTTATGGTGAGGTGCTTGCTCTCATACTTTATGCTCTTGGCTGAGGTTGCCCCCTGATCTTTGTTGCTCGAGGGGTTTGCTGCGGGTTAATTTATGCTAGGTGAAGATATGTTTCTCTACGAGTTTGGTCATTTCCTTGGCGGTGACATTGGTGTAAGATTTGGCTACGGTGTTTTTTCTCTACGAGTTTTGTCATTTCCTTGGCAGTGACATTGGTGTAAGATTTGGCTACGGTGTTTACTTGATGGAGGTTGGGTTTCATCAATTGTTTATGCCTCCACGCCAAGAATAGCTAAGGAGCGGAGAAGGGAAAGGGGCGGGTAGGCGAAAATGCCGTGATTTTCCATTTTAGGGAACTAGTTGATACTTCTTTGGTAGCTTGAAGGTGTACCATTGCGGGGTTGCTGAATTAATTCTGGTAGAGACCCATGGTGTTCAATAATCTAACTATTGATCTGGGGACTAAGTAAAAGCATTATCGTGGTCTTTAAGCACTTTATTATCTCATATGTGTTTGACATGAGTTAAATTACTGGAGTTGATTACCACATAAGAGCCTTCATTTGTACTCAAATTAATTTCATACAGTAAAATATCCTAAATACTGGAAGCATCATGCGTATGCTCATATGAATGCGTGGATCAAATGGTAGAAACATGACATAAGTAAGAAAAATAGAAGTTGCCCATGGAGCTCAAAGTTTGGTACATGAAAAGTTCAATAAAACAAAGTAAACAGACCTAATGATTACATATTAAAAATCATCAACCTCCATAGGTAGAGGGCCTTGTAAGATCATGCCTTTGGGCGAGAATTGATCGGGAGTGAAGTGTTAGGGGCCTTCCCTTGGACAAAAGGAGGGCGGTTAGATTGGACTGCAGCCACCATCGGAAAAGCTTGGGTGGCTATTGCCTGGACATCACCGTCTTTTCTAAGCCATACATTTTCCATCCTCCCAGTTCACTTAAATCTAGCCCTTCTAGCCTCATTGTCAAGGTACATTTTCCTCTTTCTACAGGCCTTATCCTTAGATCCAGCAACCCCAGTGAGCATATGTGGCCCATTCGCTCGTTTAGGCATACTAGGAAAGGTCTGACTTGCCTAGTCGATCAGCTTTATGACCCCAGGCATTCTATCTGGCTCGGCTATCTTTCCTTCCTTCACCAAACGATGTATAGCTCAGGCCAAGGTTTGGCACTCATTTGTGCGATGTCCCCACAGGACATGATACCCACAAAAGTTTCCCTTCTCGTCTTTCGCGGGGTTTTATACTCACGAAGGGGCTCGATAAGACCATTTCTTCTTAATCTGGTGAAAATCACATTGAGGGGTAAAACCTAGGGGTTTACAATGGCAGCTGGGATAGGTTCTTAAGAGGCTTTTCGGCTCCTCTCGGCATGAGATGGCAATGCTCTTGACCCATTATAGCCTTCTGCCTGGTGTATACTAGAAACCTTTGGAGACCCAACCGCTATTTCCTTGGGGTTCCCTTTCCCTTTGACATGCCGGCACTAGATGGTGCAAAAAAGCTTCCACCTCATATGTCATGCCCCGAGGTTGCATGAGCTGGCCATTAGCTGGTTGATGCATGGCTTCAGGTGTCAACCTCGGAGATCACATGACTTGGTTGTGGCTTTCGAACTGACTATAAGGATAAGGAGTCAGTTTATTAAGTTGGGGACTAGCCATCAGATCATTGCTAAAAAGGTTTTGCTGGTAGGTCATCCCCTAAGGTGCCGTGCAAAGAATTAGTGGCGGCATTGCTGGTCGGGCCGATTCTTTAGGGAGAGTTGAGTCTTGCTGGGTGAGTTTGTTAGGAAATGGAAGGAGGATTGAGTTTTAGGCCATATGCCTTGGGCTTGGAGGTAAGAAAGAGAAAGTTGGCTGAGTCACGGGAGTCTGATCAAGTTGGAATAAACCGGGCTAAGGTCAAATTGGAATTAACTGGATAAGAGGTTGAATCAATCAAGCTGGCCATGCCCCTGGTGGGCTACCTAGAACCTGGTCTGATTCATCCCAAATGAAACCACTCTAATACTGAGGCTGACAGCCTGATTCTAAAATCCAACTGGCGTTCTCATTTGCTAGGGCTTATTTGATAAATAACTGCACTGTTGTCTGGATTTGTTCCCGAATAGTGTTGTGAAAGAGATCTGAATAGATAAATTGGGTCATGGCAGGGCAATTTTCATTCTTAAAGATGGTGGAAGAACTGGTCCCATGGTAGGGGTGGAACTAGCTTGGTCCTCGATCAGGGTAAGGTCATCATCATAAGGGAGAGGCATGGTTTGTTGCAAAGATCTTGGGAGGAAGACTAATTAGAATCATAAATCATGGGTTAGATTATGAATGGGTTGTGAATTGTGTGCATGCATGCTTTTTGTTTCTGGGAAGCGATGTATGACACGTATGGCTGCACATAGATATGGTTAGAGATGATGCGATGGCTTATCCCTTCAACATACGTGGGATGCTTGTATCTTATGTCATACATAGTGACATGTGGTGATGCAACGGAGGCACAAGAGAAGTCGTACGTATATTGCTAAACTTCTTCCACGGGCGAGAGAAGTAAGGGTAAATTCATTCATTTTTGGCTCTTAAAGCCAATGCATGGGGGTTCATGATTACGGAGTACACATCACACAAATCATCCCTCTTTCAACCTTATGACTCCCGCATAATGCCTCTTTGGAAGGATGGAGTTTGGCTTCTTCACCGGTAATGGCGAAAGAAGTGCTAGAGCAGCTTCGGTATAGGGTTGTTGATGTAGAAGGTTCTCATTTACCTTGATTTCACATTACCTAACCACTCCCCAAATAGGTGTGACAGCAGGAGTTTACGTGTTGGTTAAAACGAGTGATCCACCCACTAGGCATCCTCAATTCCAACAGGGCATGAGTGATACTTTCGTGAGCTTCTCGGGGTAAAATAGGACACCTAAAAATTATCGAATTATCTACACGCATGTTTTTGGATAAAACGTTATAAAAAAGAATGAAGTTTTAATTTGGCCAATGATTTCAATACATCATGAAAATCCTTTAAACTTGTTGAAATTTAAGTTCAAGTTTAAAGAGATAAATCCCTAGCAGATTCGCCACTGTGGCGGCCGCGTGAGATGCGCTGCATAGGGGAAAAACAACTGGTGTTGTGGAGCGTGCCAAGGGATCGATCCTCATTTTAGGCGTGATGAAAGCACTAATGTTGAAGTTGGATTTAAGTCCAATTTAGGTGTTAAAGAATACAAGATCAAAATCCAGTACTTAAAATAGAGTCGCCACCCTGTTAAGCTCAATCGGGAAATTTTGGTATGGTTTTCCCACCAAGTGGTAGATAATACCTTAAGTAGCGATTCCGAGTTCGGATGATGTTATCTATTTTTCATTAGGCCAAGTTAACATATTTCTTTCTTTCTTAATTAGTTTAATCCATCCTATTTATTTGTGTTTTCGGTTATTATGTTGTTATCGTTTTTGTCAAGCATCGAAGTTATAAATAAATTATTACAGTCATCCAAAAGTAAATGCAAAAATTGAAATTATTACAGGGCTTTCAAATCCTATGCATTCTCTATGCGATAAATAAAATACCTGAAGTCCTAACATCCATCTAACCTAAATCTACCTGCACAAAAAGGTTAGCACAGATACGACATATTGTGCGAGATATATAACGAATCATATATAGTTAGCAAACCAAACAAGACCCAAGCTGGCGTGAACATGGCATAAGTATTTATATCTTTATGAAGCCTAGTTGGATGGCTAAAATGAGATTTGAATGGCGTTTGAGGAAAATTCCATTTTTAACCAAATTTTAGACTCGATTGTTATTTTATCTGGATTATTAGTGAAAATGCCACATGGTATAGGGTGGGGTATGTTTTCAGAAGGTTTTAGACCTCCATCATTACACTGTGTATCCTAGCTTTGAAAAATAAACTAGGCCGGAAATGAATGAAATAAAACAGCTTTCCAGAAGGTAATGCCGCCGGCGACATGGCTGATGCCACCGGTGACATCAATGATGTCGCTAGAGGCATCAGTCTGTAGGTAGGTTGCATGGCTTTCCGAGTACCATAAAGAAAGGGTCCTACAAAAAGTGAGGCCTCTGGGGAATGTGATAGCTGTATCAGCATGTGACTTCGATTTCTTGCAGCAGCAGCAGGTAACGGTCAAAAAATGACCAAAAACGCAAATCAACAAGAATCAGCACAAATAAGCAATATTAGTGCCAAAGAGCTTTGAGACTCAGAATTTTTATCTCAGGGCCGTGAATTCACCTCTTCATGAACCAAGGAACACCTCCAGGGAGCTTGTAATGATGATTTGGTAGTAAATTAGGTATTTAAGTCTCTAAGTTCCTATTTAGATTGATTTTAACTTAATGTCTATTAATTTTAAGCTCACAATCAGAGAGTTCAAAGAAGAAAAACCAGGAAAAATGGATTGAGATCCTTTTTCCTACCTTTTCTAATTCTTATCCCACTATAACTACTTTCTCACTCTAAAATTCTGTAAATTCAAGTTACAGGTTGTTCTTGTGTTTCTTTTCTTTTCTCTTTAAAACCTAAAGTGTGTTTTTATAGGCAAATTAGGGTGGTCTTTGAGACCTTTCAGCCATTTTCACCGAAATGGCAAAAAAGAGGCTGTCCTAAGGGAGAAGATGAAAGCTACCTGCAGAGCCCAATTTGGCCATGCCGCTGGTGACATGGATGATACCGCGGCGGCATGGGGCTATACCGCTGGTGATATCAGCTTTCAAAAAGCTGACTGCTAGCGGGCCCCTAAGCCTGAAAAGCTGCCAAATGCGGGTCAAAGGGGTCAAAGAGGGGTTTTTGAATTTTAAAGGGCATTCTAATGGGTATTTAGAGATTTATTTAAGTTTGGGTGTAAATCATCGGTTCAAGCTCCTACCGGATGCGTTATCGGCCACGTTGAACTATATTCTACCAAGAATAAAGTTCGCAAGGAACATTATACTTGTAATAAAAATTCTAAAGAGAACTTTTATCATGAGGCAGTAAAATCGGGTACACATCATCATTGTCTCACGAGAGGGACTGCAAAATCCCCGTGCTCACATAAAAAACTACAAAGGGAAAGGAAGCGACATCTGTTCCTATTCCTAAGTAGGACAGCTAAAGAAGAAGCTCATGGTGAAGAGAGGGACATGAGTTGTCCAAGATGTTGAAGAAGCTGAGAGATTGAAAGCTGCTGAGAAAGAGAGAATTATTAAGAAGTAGGAAGAAATTGAGGCAACCATAAGAAGAAAAGCTGAAGAAGTAGCAGCAACAATAGCAGCCAAAGCTATGTCTAGCACTGAAGATGTTTTACAAAAGGCTGTAGTTAGCTTGGCTGAGAAGGAAGTGACAGAAGTTGTGGATGAAGTAATAGGAGTGCTAGATGGGATTGATACCTAAGAGGAATAGGAGGATGAAGATGAGGTAGTTGAAGTAGAAGCTGTTGAAGTTAATGCGCCGATCTCTGACCAGCAGGTCATAATGACTGCTGAGGAAGTTAAGGAGGCTATGATGGAAAGAAAGAGAGGATTGTTAAAGAGAATGAAGGTAGTTATTGATGAAGATAAGGTAGACTTGGAAGATACAGAGGAAGAAGCTGCTGTAGTTGAGCACAGAGCTCAGCTGACTGAGGACTCTCAAACTCAGGTCAACAAGTCTGCTATTGAAGGTGTAGAAGAGGAGAAGGAGAAGGAAGATAAAGATTTCTTTACTTTCCCAAACATATCTACCTAAAAACCACTCTCACCTACCTCTATCTCTGCCTTACCCGTTCCAGAAAGCCAAACACCATCCTCATCAAACTCAAGCCAATCCAACCAAGCCTCTGACCAAAATAACCCAAACACTGACCAAACAACCATTATTCCCTATCTTTCACTAACAAGATCTCTAGTGCAAGAAATTCTATATTTGGAAGGCCCTCCTTCAGTTAGGGGCCCTCCAATTATTGAAGAGATTTCTGAACCACAATAACCTCAGCCGCAACCCTAGTTTAATCCAAATGATGCTCTATTAGGAGATATAAGGAGGTTAGAAAGAGAGAGATTTCTAGGACTAGGGACAGATGCTGAAGTAGATGTTGAAATATATTGTCTCGGTATGTCGTAAGGAGAATTGTTAAGGCTATTGAGCCAGTGAAAGGATTTATAGAAGTAGTTGAGGAAATGAAGGAGCATGTTAAGTCTGTACCTACTCAGTTCTCTCTTATGAAGGCCATTGTATCCTATACTTTGCCTTTATTATCTATTACAGGTAGGCAGGCAGTTGGTCTAAAGTTGGAGATTGTAGAGCTAAAGAAGATGATGCTGAAGATTTATGAAATCAACTGCAAGGTGGTGAATGATGAAAGGGATTTTTAAAATTCAATAGTAGATAAATTCAACCCCTTACTTGAAGCAATATTGAAGGTGCTAGATGGTTATAACATTCTGACCAAAGAAAATGATGAGATCACAACTCGCTTAAACGCAGTTGTAGATGGATTGAATGCTTTAATCACAGTGGTAACTCAGCATCGTGGGATACACACTGAGTTGAGGAAAGTCAAGGAGGAAATGCTGGAAGGAGTAAAGAACTCAGAGGGAGCTGTGCTAAATGCCTTAATGAGGCTCAACATTTCAGATGCTCTAAATAGTGATATAGTGATGGCTGATGCTGAACTAGAGCCTAACCTTTATCAAAAACTTGGTCACATCAGAGACTAAATAAAACAATTCCAAGATCATGTCCTTAATGATGGAGAAGCCCTGGATAAGATTCACAGTGAAGTATCCACTCATATCAGGAGCACTCCTATGCTAGAGCGCATTCTCAGAGAAAATAATCAAGCTAAGGCACTAGCATGTCTCACCCAGGTGTCCAAAGAAGGTTTGAATGCTCAATATTAGGTCAACTTATCTCAATCCTGTGCTCTTGTTGGACTTTTTGCTTTTCTCAGAGAACAAGAAGCTATATCTTAAGATATTTATGAGCTGCTGGTCCAGAATTTTTCCTCTAATATGTATAGATAGCTAGAATCATTTGAAGAGTCTCTGAGCTCATTTGATCATCAAACTCAAGCCATTTTGGATGCAATGGCAATGGGGGAGAAGGATCGCGAGAAGCTTGAAAAGGAAGAGAAGGAGAGAGATTAGAGGATTGCTGATTTTTCCTATAAACTATCTAAGGATCTGGAGCACTTACAAAGAGAATATAAGGAGACAAGAAAGAGAAAAGGCAAGGAGATTGCTCTGCCTAAAGAAAAGAAGACCAAGTGGGATCAACAAGCATTTAAGGAGAGAAGAGCTAATTTGGGAACCCTGCCTATGCCAAAGGATTAGAATATGTTTTATGTAATCACTAGTGCTTAATTGTAAAACTTAGTAGAGTATAACTCTTTGTTATCTGTACTCAAGTTATTATTAATGAAAGATTACAATTCCTGTTATAAGTTAAGATCTTCTTAACTTCATATATTTCTCTGCTATATATATATATATATATATATATATATATATATATATATATATATATATATATATGCTCTAATCAGTTGTTGGAATATATGAGAAGTTCTTGAGGAATGCTAAATTCAGAAGGCTCAAGAATTATGGGGGAGTTAGCATTCACTCTGAGCAGGTTAAAGATGCTGAACAAAAGACATATCAAGCATAAGTATAAGGTAACTCTAATCTAAATATCTTATTGATTTAATTCTCGCTTAGTTAATTGCCATTGATCAAAATGGGGGAGATTGTTGAACCAAGCATGAGTTAGGACTGACTCAATGGATGACTCAGTTGTGCTTAAGTTTTGATCATAACAATTAAGATAAGAATGGGATAGTTAAATCAATAGTGATGTTAAAATAAATAGACTATGGTTGTAAAGGAGTTAGTAAATTCAAGGGTAGAATTTCAAGTCTTCGCTGACATAGCTATTTAGTTTAACTCTGAGTGGTTTCTGGGCTGAGTAGTCATTTAAGTTGCTAACTTAATATTATTCACTCAAAACACTTGGTATTTGGATTCAGTATTAGTTGTGTTTTACGATGATTTTTTTGGTTGAGTTATCTTAGTTCTGTTAAAGGTACTGACATTACCTTTTAAGGTAATATGGCATCTTTGCTTTTAGTGTTGCTTTTTGCAGGAACATTAATAAGACAAAGACAAAAAGAATTAATGCCTTGACAAGACCCAGTTTTATGAAGAAAATGACAAAGTCTTCCAATGCGAAGCGGCAACAAGTCGATTACTATTTTGAGCAATTCTGCAGATCTACCAACCTTGTATCGCGCACCCTGCAACATGTCAGAAAACCAGAGGGAATGGGATGAAGACACGTGGCAAGTCAGCGCGAGTTCTCTCTAACGGAAGACTGGCATCAAACGATAAAGGATTCAAATTGAAGCTTGAATTTCAATCTAACGGATTGAAATGTATTTCACAACGGTGCAATTCTATTTCTTAACGGATCGATTTGAAGAAGCAACGAGTGAATTACTGAGTTATCAATTTTAGAAGATGCCAAGACAAGTTCAACGGCTACTTTCCGAATCCAACTATAAAAGGAGCAAGAAGGTAAGCATTAGAACTTGGTGATTACACCTGAATTTCCTAGAAGCTAAAACTCTGCCAAACTTACATGCTTTAAGGAATTCTAGAAAGAAAAGCACAACCCAGCGAGAATTTTCTTACAACAAGAGAGACTAGTATAGATCAACTTATTGTAATATTAGATCATTTGTAACTGGATCAACATTTCTATAAGTTGAGTCCAGCTCTTGTTTTAAACTCTTTTGAGTTGCTAATAGAAGAGGGTATTCTAATCAGCGGGTGAACGATTGCAGATTGGAGGGTACTGTAAATGGGGATTTCATGAAAGGCTTCTCCGCCTAGGGTAAAGGAGTTGAGATTAGTGGATTAAAGCCGAGACACTCTCCCGGGACTGGATGTAAGCACAGGTTGCCGAACTAGTATAAAAATCTCTATGTTCTTTACTTACTTGCAATTTCCATCCATTTCACTCAGTCAGCTGACCTCACTCAGCGGACCCAGTAATTATCGCGAAAAAGTTTTATAAGTTGTTGAGTGAGTCATACACCCCCCCTTTGACTCATTGAGTGTACGCATAGGGACCAACTTTCATGACAATATTATTAATTCGTGACAATAACTTTAACTTGAAACAAATAATACTTCCGTTACAAGTAACAGTTGTATCTAAAAATATTTAATATGTGACAATAACTTTATACTGTCACCAAATATATATATGTGACAACATAAAAAGCTTGTTGCAAAAAATATAATATTTTTGTGACAATAATTTTAACTTGAAACGAAAAAGTACTTTGGTTACAAGTAAAAGTTGTAACTAAAACTATTCAACATGTGACATAAATTTTTATCGTCACAAAAACTACATGTGTGACAACATAAATAGGTTGTTGCAAAAACTATTTTACTTTTGTGACAATAAGTTTAACTTGAAATAAAAAACTCTACAATTACAACTAACGATTGTAACTAAAAATATTCAATATGTGACAATAATTTTTTATCATCACAAAAATAATATATATGACAACATAAAAAGCTTGTTGGAAAATATATATTAGTTTTGTGACAGTAAGTTTAACTTGAAACAAAAAAACTTACGTTACAAGTAATAGTTATAACTAAAATTATTCAATATGTGAAAACGAATTTTTTTATTGTCACAAAAACTATATTGTGACAACATAAAAAGCTTGCTGCAAAAACTATATTATTTTTGTGACAATAAATTTATTTGAAACAAAAACTACTTATAATACGAGTGATGGTTGTAATTAAAATTATTCAATATGTGACAAAGAATTTTTATTGTCACAAAAACTATACGCGTGATAACATAAAAAGCTTGTTGGAAAAAATATAATATTTTTGTTACAATAAATTTACTTGAAACAAAAAATTCTTTTGTTACAGGTAAAAGTTGTAACTAAAACTATTTAATACGTGACAACATGAAAAACTTGTTGCAAATTTTTTTTTAGTTTTTGTTACAATAAGATTAACTTGAAGCAAAAAATAGTTATGTTATAAGTAAAGGTTGTAACTCAAACTATTTAATACGTGATAATGAATTTTTTTACCATCACGAAAAGTATGTGTGATGAATGACAAGCTTGTTGCACATAATTTATTAGTTTTGTGACAATCAGTTTGAGTTGAAAAGTTGTACAAATTGTATAGGATAATTATATATCATCATGTTTAGTTATAAAAAAAACATATAGGCATGAAAAATATGAAATAGATTATAGAACTATGATTCATACTAAATATTCAGATCCCGTATATATATATATATATATATATATATATATATATATATATATATATATATATATATATATATATATATATATATTCAATTTTCTACTTCTTCTTCCAAGTGTAGAATAACCCCAAGGGGTTGCAGGTTTTTTTAGCAATTAGGGCTGAGATTTTTGGTAGAGACAAGTGGTATTTTAGTAGGTAAATTAATATGTATAAGGAAGTTATACATTATATTAAAAGGTATAAGAAATTTATAGGTGATTATGAATGTTATATAAAAGGTATATGAAGTGCAATCTTGAGAAAGTTATAAAGAGTGTATTAAAAAGGTATAGGAAATTTGAAGTTTATATGAAATATTATAAGGAAAGTATAGGAGAGGTATAAGAAAAGTATAAATTAAATAAAATGTATAAGAAAGTTAGATAAAAATATAAGTAATGTATAAGAAAGTTCAAGATTATTCAGTTTTGATCCTTGTTACTATTATTTTATCAAATATTTATACTTATTAGTACATAATATAATTAGTTACTTATATTTATATTTATCAATATTATTATTTTATTAAATATATTTTTATTATTACCTAATATAAATAATTTTAATCCAATCCAATCCAATTTGTATCAATTAAAGGCCTAAAGTTAGGTTGAATGAAACATGATGTAATTATTTGGAAAACAAAAAATGAAGGAAAAAAAAATTCAAAACATAACTCCTTTATGATGAGAGGGAAATGTCCTCTCCACTCCAAATTAAAAATACAAAATAAAATTTAAACCGTATCGTACATCCCATGTCCTTTGTTTTCTCTCTCTTTCATCATCTAACAAAGTTTTTGCTTCCAACGTATCGTGACTTCCGTTTGTCGCCGTTGCCTCCTCCTCTGCCTCCGCCATCTCCGTTGCTTCTGATCTTCGGCATTGCCGTCTTTGCCGCCTCCGATTTTCATTGTTGTCATCTTCGTTAACCCTAAAAATTTGTGATTTATAAGGTAATTTCACTGATTTCACTGCTCAATCGTTAAATTGCTGCATATTCTCAGCTTCTCGCTTCCACCATTTCTTTCTCACTCACTTAACAACAGCTTTGCTCTCTCTGTGTTTAAGAACTCACCCTTTTGTCTTCAATCTATTTTAGGGTTCACTAGTGGAGATCCATGTCCATTTCAGACCTATTTATTTCCATTTATAGCCTTTTCAGATTCAAAAGCAACACAAATTAATAACCCCAGGCTCCTAAGTTGTTGACCTTGGTTGTGCTCCCTTAGCTTGCCTCCAGGTCTTATTTTTCCTTCTAATCTCAGAATAAATGGTCTTTCTTGTTTATCTATTTGGGGTTTTATTCATTGTTGTTTATCTTAATATTAAATGAAAACTGAATGGACCATTACCTTGTTGCTTTACCTTAATTTTTTTTTTAAACAGGCATGGTATTCATTTTTCTCTGGGATAAAATGATATATTATTGGAACTCTTTCAAAATCTAGTTGGTTATCCAATTGTCTACAGTTTTTAGCTTTCACATAAGACCAAAATTTGCTAGATTAATCAAACCCTGAAAGCTCAAGTTGTGGTGTGTCAGGGATCTAGGTTTTAAATGATCTTAAATCAAATTTCCAATTTTATAATGTTCAGAAGGAAAAGAGGCAAACATATTCATGTTGTTGGCTGCATCAATATCCTGCTCAAGTGTGGCTTTTAGAGTGATTTTGTTGAACTCGATACTTAGGTATGTCTGATTTTTGTAAGTGGATATATATGCATAGGGGAGTTAGAAGCATGTCTGGCTCAGTAGTGAATCTTTGAGTTGTAATTAGGCACATTTGAGCCTTAGCCCTTTGAGCTTTGATTAGGCGCATTTGAGCTGTCATTGCTGCAAATTTGAAATGCTTGCTTGGCTTTTTCTAAAAGTTTTTTGAAACATTGTTGATAGTATTGGTTTATATTAGGATTGATCAATGGTTTAGGTACAGTATAGGCTTTATCATAATGGATTCCTTATGGCTAGAATGTCAATGTCTTGGATTATTAAGTTTAAAATATGTTTAACCTTGTCTATATTAACCTTTATCTTAGATTATTGTGCTTAAAGTAGAACAATTATTGTGCATAATAAGATCATTGAAAATATATACAAAATTATGGTTAGAAAATTTCCATCTGTCAGTGTTTGGCCGCTAGAAGAATGTAAGAGGCAAATATATTCATGTTGTTGGCTGCACATTAATTTGATTTTGTCAGAGTAAAAGTATAAAAGCGAGCCCACAGAATGACAGTATTGGCATACGATTCTGTTTTGAATAAAAAGCCTCTCTTTTATTAGTGATAATTAGTGTAGTACCCGTGCGATGCACATATATGTCATTTATAATAAATATATCAATGATAACTTTATATATAATAAAAATAGAAAATAGAAAATATTAAAGCTAAATAATATGTTATATTGTGTATCAAATTAATTTGCGAAAAACCTCTTTATAAACAACATTTGTAGCTTAAAATGGAATATTTTTAATTATTTCACTTGATCATATAATTAAAATATTCCATTATTACCCATAAGAATGAGTAAGTACTGTTATAAAATTAAAATTTTTTTTCTTAAATAGAATTATAATTTAAACTTTTCTACAGTTATCTTTGTATTCCCTTTCAAATATTTGATGAGAAAAAAGTTACATTAATTCTTAAATAAAATTGGAGATATATTAGTTGATCAAATAATTAAAATTATTTCATTATTGTCCAAAATCTATTTTTAAAAATTTAATTTCTAAATCATTAATTCCTAAATCTATTTTTCAAAATTTAATTTGTTGCAATTCTATTAAATATTTATTGTATTATTATAAAATTCATTTTTTTTCAATAGGCTTATAATCAAGCAATCCTCAATGTTTTTTCCACTTTGGAGAAAATAATATAAGAATTGAAAAATTTACCCAAAAAAAATTGGAATGGTTGAAATAAGAAGAAATAACACCTGTTTAAAATGAAATAATCCAAGAATACAGAATAAATAATATATAACAACAAATAACAGTTCTACTAAGTTTGACAATGATTCAACAAATACTAATATTTCTTTAAAAAGAGTTACATATCAATTATTCTTCTCCTTCTTAATCCTCATTTGTTTTGCTCGATTGCTCGAAAGTTGTGCATTATTTTCATCTATCAATATTGACGGCGTCAGAGTTTCATTTCTTATCTCTACATGTGTGACAGGAGAATTGACCTCATTTTCTAATATCGAATCCTACCAAACAAAAATAAATAAATAAATGAAAGACCTAATTCAAATCATAGTACATAATGAATCATTTGTACTTATAATATAAATGTTAGAATTACCTTGAAATTTTCATTTGCATCTAGAAATTGGTCGACATCGAAATCTGGATCTCATTGTAAAAAAATTTTAAAGTTAAAAATATATATGAACTAAAATGCAAAGAATACAACGTACTAATATGAAGTTACATACCAATTGGGTGTAGCTCAATTGGTACACCACTCAATATTAATGGTGGGAGGTCCTAGGTTCAATACTTAGTCTCTTCAAAATTCTTCAAAAAAAAACAATTTGAAGTTACATATAAAATAAAATTAAACTTATAGTCAATGAATTTTGAGGAAGAGAGATTATATTGTTTTAGAAGTTGTCCATCCTTCGTAAGTTTAACCACAAAATACACTTCATCATGTGCAATAATATTGTTGGTTTTAACTGAAAGTTTGAACATAATTTCTCTTCCTATAATGTTCTCCAATTCCATTGGAATATGTGTTTCACCAAGTGAAAGACATCTAATATAATTTTAAAAGACAAAAAGCAATAAAGATGTTTTAAATATTATTAATGGAGAAATAACTAAAATTAATTGGAACTCAAAGAAGATATATTATTGATATGGGAAAACTATGTACCTCAATTACTGCGTCCCTTAATTCATTTGCAATTTTTTCAATCAGCTGCAGGATTTATATGAGAAAACACGTACTTTGAGGGTACATTCCATCTTAGTTGGATTTATATCACATATAAAATCCGTCTTCAGCTCCATCCTCATTAGGTTGATATCATCCACCAAATTATGTTTCTGCTTCAACATAATGAACACTATACTTTTCTACAATTATTTTATGATTTTCTGTCAAAATTTGATGAGAAAAAAGAGTTACACTGATTCTTAAATAAGGAATAAATATTGTTATGAAATTCAAATTTTTTATTAAATGGGATTATAATGAATAGAATTAAATAAAATCAAGAACAACAAATTAAATTTTAAATACATAGATTTAGGAGATATGTTAGTTGACCAAATAATTTAAAATATTCTACTATAGGAGTAAGTACCATCATAAAATGCAAATTTTTTCTTTATAATTTTTTGCAGTTATACTACGATTCCATGTCAAATATCTGATTAGAAAATAAGAGTCACATTAATTCTTAAATAGGATTATAGTCAACAAAATTTAGTTAGCTAGCATTTATAGTAAAAGTGTAATGCTAACTATTTTGATAAGTTTTCCTTATATATGTCTGTTTGTATTTTTTTTAAAGGTCAAATAATCATTAATTACTATAACAGTTTTGCAATATAATTCTTATCGGCAATTATGAAAAATTTTACTATATAATTATTGCTTTAATTGGTTCTACATTTACTTTGATTTGTTTCTATTATATTGGTATTTAAAATTGGTTAATATCCATAATAATCATAACAATATCAAAATACAATTCTATTGATTATAATCCTATTTAAGAAAAAATTTCATATTTTAAACTTTAATTATCAATTAATTAAATACATAGATGTTTGACAGATATAATTTATAATTTATTCTTAAATAGGTTTATAATTTAGAATTAATGTGACTCTATAACAATTAAGTGACTTCTTATTCATCATAAAATATTTTATTATTATTATTATTGTTATTGTTATTTTTATTATTTTAATTTTATTTTAATTTTATATTTTGGTATTGTTATGATTAGTATGAATATTAACCAATTTTAAATATTCATCAAATATTTTATTATTACTATTGTTGTTGTTATTGTTTTTTAATTTTATATTTTGGTATTGTTATAATTAACATGAATATTAACCAATTTTAAATACTCATTAATTATTTTTATCATTACTATTATTGTTGTTGTTATTATTTTAATTTTAATTTAATTTTAATTTTATATTTTGGTATTGTTGTGATTAATATGAATATTAACTATTTTTATATATTATTATTATAGTAATATGAATTGGAATAATAAGGTAATAAATTAAAACAAATTTAATAATAAAATTAAAATATGTCTTTTGAAAGGTATAGGGGCAAAGAAGTCATTTAGGACTTATTTGCTTTTATATATATAGATATAGATTGTTGTTGTTGTTATTATTATTATTTTAATTTTATTTTAATTTTATATTTTGGTTGTTGTGATTAGTATGAATATTAACCAATTTTAAATACCATTATTATAGTAATATGAATTGGAATAATATGGTAATAAAATAAAATAAATTTAATAATAAAATTGAAATATGTCTTTTGAAAGGTGTAGGGGTAAAGGACTTCTTTACTTATATATATATATATATATATATATATATATATATATATATATATATATATATTGTTGTTGTTATTATTTTAATTCTAACTTTATTTTTATTTCAATTTTATATTTTGCTATTGTTGTGATTAATATGAATATTAACCAATTTTAAATATCATTATTATAGTAATATAAATTGGAATAATATGGTAATAAAATAAAATAAATATAATAATAATAATGAAATATGTCTTTTGAAAGGTATAGGGGTAAAGAAGTCATTTATGACTTCTTTACTTTTATAGATATATAGATATAGATTATAAGTCTTTTTAGAAGTTGGATGATAAAAAAGTAGAACACTTTACCCTTGTGTGTTTGACGTTCTGTTTTTAGTTTAGTTATTATTCTAATTTTTTAGTTTTGTTATTTTTAATATCCTAATTAGTAATTATTCTAATTTACTGAAATATAATTTATAAAACTTGGAATTATTTTAATTGATTGAAATATGTCCAACTCACATATTTATTTATTTGCCATTTCTATCTAATTACAACTTGAATGTTTTTCTATTGTAAGTGAAGATCCCCAAGAATGTAAGGTATTATTCCTTAAGTTGTTCTCTATAATGTTGCCTTGTGAATACCAATTTTCATTGAGGTGCCGTACTCTGGCGCCTCAATTTTCGATTAAGGCGCCCGCCTAGGTAATGCCTCTTTGAAGGCTTGGCACCCGGACGCCCACTAGGCGTTCGGGTGATGCCTTGCCTGAGCGCCTTTTAATAATAGTGGTTTCACTGTCAAAAAATTTTCAGACAAAACCTATTTCTTCTACTAGTGCCTCATGATCCTTTAAAATGTTCATGCCTATATATCCATCATTTTGAATAAAGAAATTATTGTTCTTTAAATAATGAATGATTCATACTTTCAGATTGAGACCAAGAAAATCTTTCTCCATGACATTGATATTTCACAAGCCCTTGTTGATTATATTGTTGATAACAGCATAGACAATATTGTTGTTGGAGCATATAATAGAAATGCAATAATAAGGTGAGATTTTTATTTATTCAATTCTTTATACAAAATGTGTTTTAACAAATAATCAGAAATGTAATCTATGATTATATCCCCTAATGTTTGGATATATTATGTTTTTCATGGCTTTGAGAAACATTAAGAGATCGAAAGTCGGCCGCCTTCAATTTTAAAAGATAAGCATTCTTGGTTTTGGTAACTGCTCAAACACTTGTTTACTGGTTTTTCTTATAGAGGTTGAATGCATTTATGTCAACAGATTCTCCATTTCATTGTTGTTTATTTGAGGTTCCATTCAGAATCCTAATTTATGAATCTGGAATCTGAGAATTGAAAAATAAGAAAAAATATATACCACAGGTTTATTATCAATTTCATATATATATAAATAAGAATTACAAATTGAACCAATTTTGTCTAATTTATCAGCTTCTTTACTTGTGAATCTCCTGACCTTTCGACTTCTTAATTGTATTTTGCGTTGCACGTTATGTTCTCTACACGCCTTGAAATTTGTCTTATTGTTGAAATTATGAGGCTTGAAATTGCATTTAAGTTGAAGATTTGTTAAAGGGGAACATGTGAGACTCCCCTGATTGACTTGAACATAAGCAAAAAAAATATAAGTCCTGATGCTGGCTGTTTTTATATTGAAGCTTGACTTAGTTGAAAGGGAGAAGAAATGCAAGATATGTCCAGAATGTTAATTATGGTAAATTCAAGATGTTTTACATTTCTTAATTAGTTATTCATGTTAATGCTTTAATCTTTTGTCCTGGTAAACAGTGGAAAGGCAGATAATGAACGACTATATAACTAGAGGTTCTGCTGGTGGTTATGCATCCTTAGTGGCTCTTGCTTTCAAAGATACCTTCAAAGCTGGGGCTTTATTGTATGATGTGAGTGCTTATCTTTTCCCAGTTTAGAATATTTTTAATTTTAAAAGATAAGGTACAACTGCTGTCTTTCTATTTAGCACTATCTTTGTATTGAAAATGACTAATATTAGGACAATTTGTGACAATTTGTTTATTGTTTCTTCTATAATAATGCCTTTTCAATTTTTACCCAGCCTGACCCTTGTAAGTTTCTAATTCTATTTTCTTATCTTTAGATGTGATTTTATATTTTATTATGGATAGCATGTGTTTATATGTTCAAAGGTTTACATTTTGGAATGTTAGCATGGTCCAATATTGATTTTGCTACGATATTAGATAATTTGTCAACCTGATATTTTTATTATCCAAGAGATGCAATTGGTTTCACTCAAAATCAGAATATATTGTACACAATTCTCTAGTCCCTGCCATTGCACATTTGCAGATAGAAGAAAACATGACGAACTAGCTGCTGAGTGGAATATGCGATTTGCCAAGTGAATATTGAAGGTTGGGCTTTTCAGTTTCAGTAGCACGTTCTCTGCTCTCATCTGATTATAAATTCTGAAGTGTTGATTGATAATGTTATAAGGGATATTTACAATTATGAATGAAACGTTTATTAGTATTTATATTTGCTTTAATGGAAATAGGCAAATCTCTTGCAAATGCAAAACTTGTTACTAATGATTGTGGATAACTTTAGATTGTTGATATTTTTGTCTGTTTTGCTTTATATTTCCGAATGACATGAATTTTAGAGACACAGATACTTGTATACTAGTTCCAATCATACATGAGCATGCTGAAAGTGTTAATCTTCAATTTGAAAAGCCACTTGGTAAGGTAAAGTATGATGCTTTTGGTTTCTAATTTTTGCTTATGCAGTAAATAAAAACTTTTACGAAGTGATTTAAAAATATGTTTCTTTATATTTTGTGAAGATTCTTGGTTCAAAACTTGTGCGCCTCTAGGAAACTTTTTTCTAAGGTTTGAACTTAATTTAATGTGTTATTCATCTATTTTTAAGAGTTTTAATAATATTTCAAGGTTAGATATTCCTAATTTAATTCCTATTATAGCTGGATTAATTCAAGGCTAGATATTTCAAATGCAATATGTAAATTTTACATATATATGTATATCTGACAATTCTCTTGGTTCTTTTTCTAGTATTGTTATTGCATTTAACTTCACTTTTCAAGCAAATATTTTTTTGTTCAATTTTTTGTGCTTAGCGTTTCTCAGGCATGCGTCTTGCCTTGTGCCTTGCCTTTGTGCACGCCTGGGCCCTCTAGCGCTTGGGCTGCTCCTAATGCCTTTACAATTGTGGTTTCAGCTATTGTCTCAACATAGTTTCTGTGGTGTAGGACCAATATAGATGATAGCGTTGCAATCACTACGTGGCCTTAACCTCTGTTCTGTGGACAAAGGTAGAAATTTTCTTCCATCTTTGCATCAAGGCTTTTCTGTTCTATCAAAATGCCAATTTTACTTATTTTTAGTGAAGAAGAGATAGATATTGATGAGTGGGCAAGTTGTGATGGTTTGTTTTTTGCTTCAAACCACTCTTACAACTGCAATTTAGAAATCCTAGATTTTAAGTTCGTCCTTTTAGTTTTTTTATGCATGTGAATGCAACCCATCGTTTCGGCGAACCCTTGATGCTTTTATATTTATTGTAGACTGTAAATCATTTCTCAAATAGATCTATGTCTAATTTTCTTTAGATCATGTGAAGTATTAACTTGATCATATTTTATTTTTTATATAGGAAACTGATTGGTCAGGCTTGCTACATTTGGTGAAATTTTACACAAGTCGACAATTGGACTACCCAAGTAATTTCTCATTGCCCTTTCGATATTTCCTTATTGCAACTAAATTTTGATACGACAATTGGGTGTAGCTTAATTTGTACACCACTCAATGTAGTGGTGGAAGGTCATAGGTTCAATAGCCTCTTCAAAATCCATAATTATAGAAAAATTAATTACTAGTTTAGTGTATGTGCATTTTTTACACTTATATATGCATTTAGTCTATTTTGTTCATTTGTTAATTTCTTTTCATTAATTGAAAATTTCTTTTTTATTATTATTTTTCATGGTTGTCAAAAATAATATTATTAAATTTTAGTTCCCTTCAATCCAAAGTTGTTACAAATATTTAATGTAACAAGTTATTATTGTAACTACAGATAGATAGTGACAGAAAAAGCTGTAACTGATGTAACTGTTGTCACTAATATATGGTGACAATAAAAAGTTGCCACATCATGTAGTATTTGTGACGACTAATAAGAGTTGTCATGAAATTTTAGTCGTATAATATGACAATTCGCTCTAATTCGTGACAATAAATTTATGTGACATTAATATTATTGTCACAAAAAATGCAATTTTTGTGGCAACATATTTGGAAATATTATCTGTTACGGAGTTATTAGCGACAACTTTGGGACAACTATTATTGTCACACATACCTTGTGTGACAATTTCAAAATTTTTTTGTGACATAAATTATTATCACAAAAATTATTTTCGTGATGACAATATGAAGTTGTCACATAGTTTCAAATTAATTTATGATACAATATGAGACAATAATACCATTTGTGACAAGTGGTTTTCTTTTTAGTTACAACAAAAGTTATAACTAACAAAAACACCGTGACAACAAAATTGTTTGTCACACAAGATTGTAATATATGTGACATTTTTTTGTCACAAATAAATTTTTGCGTGATGACTTTTTTATGTTGTCATGTAGTTTTAGTTCTTTTTTTATGTATTATATATGACAAGTAGCTTATTTGTGACGACAAAGTTTTCTTTTAAGTCACAACTAAAGTTGTCACAAAATTATTTTTGACAACATTTTTGGACATATTATCTGTTACGGAGTTATTAGCAATGACCCCGTGACAACAAATTGTCTCATTATGTTATATGTGACAACTTCTTGCTTTTTGGCACAATAATTGTTGTCACAAAAAGCTTGATTTCTTGTAGTGATTCCTTTGTAGTAAACATTGTAAAATAAATGTTGCACGTAAATAAAAGAATTTACTTGGCATGATATTATTATAAATGTGTTTTATATAAGCAATACATTTAATGGAGATTTTTGAGATGTATATTTCATATAAGAAACTGTGGGTTCATGTGCGTATTTATTTAAGGTCAGAGGGGGGGGGGTGAATGACCTCTTTTTGCGAAATTTATAGACTTACAAAAGTCTGTGCAGCGTGTTTGAAATGATCGGGATACATTAGATCCGAATGATGCGAGTATGAATTAGAATGCACTTAAAATAAAGACTGAGTAAGTAAACTCAAACACTGTGATTTATACTGGTTCAGCTCCGCCTACTCCAGTCCCGTGAGTTTCCTTCCTCTGAGCTTTGTCCACTAGTAGGATTCTTTTGAATCGGTTAGGAATTAAGCTTTTATAATTGTCTCTGGATTACAGGATATACCACCAACCTAACTACTCTGGTTGAGTCCTTCTGGAAGTAGGATATACTACCAAGACACCCACCTTAGCTAAGTCCTCTTCAACTTGTCTCCAGAAATTCTTCTCCAGATGGAGGATATACCACTAAGGCACCAACCTTAGCTGAGTCCTTTTCCCTTGGGATGTTCCACTTGAACTCTCTAGTATAAGATAATCTCCTATCTCAGTACTCACCCAAGTATGAGATATCACACACTTGTTTTATCAAATGGTTTGGATTTTGAATTCTTCAAGTTTATAACTCACTTGAGAATTCTTACAAATAGATTGGAGTGTTTAGTTCTTTGAGGGATTTTTGTTTACTGATTGAAATAGCTTGAGATCTTAACGCAATAGCTTCTTGTAGAAATCAACCAACACCTTCTCAACCTGTGAAGCTTCCCTTTTATAGGCTTTGATCATAAATGTAGCCATTGTGAATCGTTGAGGTTGATCTTGAATCTTCACCAGTGATAAGGTATGAGGTGGCGCTTCCGGAGCCATTGATCAGTCCGTTAGACTCATAATTGACTCATTTGGATTGTTGGGATTGATGCAAAAAACTGTTAGTAGTCGTTTGTTTGGCTTTTTACGCACTGCCAAATTCTAGACGAGCTTTGCTAGTTATGTGAGTTCCACGCACCTGTCTATTGGACTAGGATAAAAAGGTTATTGCCTTTTCCTCTTTCCAAGCCAGACATTTATCCTTTTATGAAATGCGTGCAAGCTGTCTCCTTTTTCATTCTCCAAGGCAAAAGGAACTTTGAATTTAGACCAATGTGGAGGGAAAGGGTAATTTTGAACTTTTCCCTTTTATCTCGTAAGTTGAGTCTTCCGGATGTCTTCAGACTCTAACTTATCCGGATGCTCTTCAATCAGTCTCTCTCCGGATGCTGTTTTTAATGGGTTAGAAGTTTGTTTCCTTTCCAAACTTTAACTGGATGCTTTTTTCATAGACTTAGGGATTTGATGTCTCCAATGTGTATCCAGATGCTCTTCTTGGACTTAAAGGTTTTGTTTGCTTCAAACCAGATATGGATTGTTCTTGATGTAAATCTTTCGGATCATTGTTTCCAACAATCTCCCCCATTTGATGAAAACAAAAACCTAAGTATAATAAGCGTGTAAAAAATGGGTTATGAGCTAAGTATGATTCTTGATACTTAGTCATTTACAATTTTACTCCCCCATAATTTTAGCATCCTAACTCCCCCAAGATTTTTGCATTCTAGCTTCTAAGTTTTTGAAGTACAATTGATGGTTGTACTAAGAAGTAATTTTTGGATAGAATTTTTCACTATGTATACTTCTACTGTTAACAATGGTTAGCATCAATGAAGTTTTGGATTACAAATTATAGAAGAATATAAGTGATAAATTTTAGAACTAGCTATTACAAATTTTTACATTAGGATAACTATTCTAAATACTACTCCTTTTCTCTCCCAGAAGCTTCATCTACCTTGCTTTTACCTTTTTCTGTGCTCTTCTCCCCCTTTTTGTTTGCATCAGCTTGAGGGTATATGACCATATAAGAGCGATTATCCCAGTTTCTTTCCCAGGCTCCAGAGTAGACAGAAATAATCTACATTACCTACTAGACGCTTTTCAATGATGGTGTCTACAGTTGCAGAAATGAGATAAAGTGGTGTGATAATCTTTCAGAGCTGTGAATAAGACTTGACAAGGTCTTGATGCATTTGAAGAGCATGTTGCCTGTCTTCTTCTTCAAAAAATAGAAACATGGCTTTAAGCAATATGAGCTGACATTTAAACCTAAAGAACCTAGTGTTCCCAATATGCTGGATTAGATCTTGAAGAATTGGAAGAAGCAGAGTTTCTGGAATGGCAGAGGAAGTTTCGGAAGAGAAGGGAGCAATAAGAGTGAGTTGATTCATACCAGAGCATAGTTTCTGAACTTCCTCAGCACTTCCTTTCCTAGCATTATGGATACTTTCGTTTAGATGCCGGAGTTCAATGTCAAAAGTGCTTCGCTAATTCCTAATGTTGGTGTTGATATCAGTCAGACCATTTTTGCAATCGTGGCCAATATCTTCTGATGCTTTGGCTAGTAACTGGGCCAGATTAGTCTTGAGAAATTAGGAGAGCTGCTCTTTGAATTTAGTTTGCTCTTCTGTGAGGGAAGTGAGTTCGGAAGAGATGTCTCTGGATGTTTCATAGAGAGCATTTGGGATGAATTTTTCAAAATTTTCAAACTTGCTGTCCACATATTCCTTGATTTCAGCCTTGAGGTTAGTGGATGTTGAAGTAATATGTCCCATTATTATTGTACAATTATTATCAGCTCCGGTTGTTGCTTCAATCACAACTTGATTGTCCTTTGAGATAGTTGAGGTGAGCTGATTTAGAGCTGGAGTGATCTTTGATAGTGAAGTCTCAGCAACTTAATCGCAGAGGGAAATTGATTTATTCTCTTTTCAATATTTCCCACTGTGGCCTTTATCTCTCCCAACTCTGCCTTAAGATCCACAGCCATGGATTTCTCTTTCATGAGCTTCTTTATTGAGATTAATTTTGCGCATATGTCTCGGAGCATTAGCTTGATCTCATCTTCTTTCTACCCTTCCAGAGTGGCTTGCTCCAACATGTTCAATGCCATTCTCACTTTCTCAGCTCTGATGGGTTTGGGGTTGGTGATCTTTCTCTGTACCTCACTATCAGTGGAGGATTCTTCCTTAGATCAGAGCTGCTTTCGGTTTCCTCTGATCAGGAGATGTTGGATGTTTTTTCTTCATTCCTTTCCTCCAACCTACCCACTAGAGTGGCCTCACCCTATGAGTCCGCTATAGTAGTGTTCTCGATGGGTCTCAGACCAAATCCCTCCTCCGGGGCATTCAGCTCCGGCTAGGCTCAACTACCTTAGATGCATTTTGAGTTACACCTAAGTTACCTTATTTTTTAGCAACATCATTATTTACAGCAGCTATGAGCACTGTATTTTAACGATCCTTCTCATAAAACTATGATGAGATATATATGATGCAATATCTTGTAGGTGTTGTCCATCAGAGGTGTTCCTACTACTGCAGATTTGAGTTTGGCCGAAGTCCAGAGACCTAGTCTACCCTCAGGTACCCGTACAGGTTCTGTCTATTGGTATAGATCCACTGTCAGACCTGTACGGGTGACTACCTTCCGTACGCTTAGAGGGGACCCATACGGGTCCCCTAGTACCCATACCGGATGGGCCCCACCTGTATGGGTACTCTAGTTACCTGATTAGGCTCTTTTGGAAGTAAGCTCTTACCTTTTTTGGGAAAAGGAAGGTCTTGAATGTGGTTTATTGCATTCAGACCTGACTCTCACCCTATAAATAGGGCCTTTTCCTCTCATTTCAACACACACATAACTCAATTGAAAAAAATACTAGAGAAAAATTATAGTAAGGTTCTAGCAATTTCTATAGGTATAGAAAAGGTATAGTGGAGATATAGGAGGTATAAAAAAAGGGAGAAAACCCATTTCTTGAGGTTTTGTCCACATTTTTTTCATTCCTGACTTCATTTATTAGGATTTAGGGGAGGTTCTATCCACACAAATTCTCACTTAAATAGTCCTATTTTACCATCTACTATGGCCAGACTCTCTCAACAATAAAGGGATCGCCTCAAAGTGGATTCATGCCGCAAAGGTAATGCTCCCGAGTTTCAAAGAGACTCACATTTTAGTTATTTTATCATTGTTATTCTCTGCCTCCTCTATCATATCTGCTTGTTTTATTTATTATTTCAGGTCTAGTCCTAACCCGTATGAGCCTTGTTGGCACCTTGTATCTTCAAGATATTAAATAGGTGCGCCATACTCATAGAGGGAAATCCCTTTTTGTTTTATGTTTATGCAATTAATCTATTAATCTGTAAGTTAAACTGAACAAAGCTTCTGCCTGGACCAGACAGGACCCGTACGGGTACACCATACCTGTACTGATCCTCCCTGGTAGCCGTACGAGTCCTACCCACCATACGGGTACCAGCACCAGGCATAATCTAAAACTCTTTTAAATTTGGTTAAAAATTAATCCAACTCACCATATGCAATGCGACACTTTCACTAATAATCTTGTAAATCAATCCATAAAAGCTAAAATTTATTTCTACAACAAAATACGTTGAAGACCCGTTATTTCTTTCCAATCCTAGAAGCCGCTTGGGCACTATCGATTATAAAACTGCTACGCTAACATAATCACATTTTTCCTAATGAAATGCTGACTTAAGGTATGCTATAAACTATGCTAATCTTTGTGGATCCAGGGGAATTTATTTTTATTTTGTTTTATAACCTAGAACAAATGTATAGGTTCTCTTCCAATTCCCCCATTTTCCCCCCGATTGTAATTTTTATTCCCCCATTTATTGCTTGTGCTTTATTATAATATGTAAACACATGTAACGGGTGTGAAAGCGTGTAGAAATAGGATTTTCGTGATAATTCCCCAAATGATGAAAACAATAACGGTTTTTCGCAGTGAATGTAATTTGAATTAACTAAATGAGAAATAAGTGACTCATCCGATACCCGAATCTTTGATCCAATAGGTATGAGTCTCTCGGCCAGAGGGAACCATACCAAAAATCTTTCCCAAGTAGACAACTTGGGTGGCTACTCTATGATTTGTATTAAGATTTGAGTCTCAATTCTTTTATTTATTAAAAATTGGCTTATTGTGCAAACTTTAACTAAAAATGTTTTGTCACACCTAAATACAACCAACCCCCAGCGGGCCCGCCACTCATACAGGTGCCAAAGGAGACCCTCACATCATCAACACCTCACAGTGGCGACTCTGCTGGGGATATAATCTTTTAACTTGCAAAATTTTAGTTTATTTTAAAAGCTTAAAAGATTAGGATGAGCACCAAAAATCATTTACTTAATTCAACCCGTTTCCTTTTTCATCATTTGGGAAAGCTATTACACTTTATCTTCTCATCACCCTCTCTCTTTAGTTAGATGCGCTCTTCTTCTAGCGGTTAGGTTAAGGTGCCCTATTTTTCTACAAAACTCATGAACGTGCCACTCATGCCTGTTAGGGATTAGGGACACTCTAGTGGGTGGAGCACTCATTTTCATCTCCCTCTAAAAGAGGCTTGATACGATGGGAACCTTCTACATCAAACTTCTGATATATCATTATGCCATTCTTATTAAAAGACTTAGAATTTTACCTTCTAGGGACCCTGATTTTTGTGAAAAATTAGACTAAGGAAGAATACCCTCAGACTCGATAGGAGAAATAACATAGAATCGATCGCTTTGCATGTGTTGTGTTACATTCCCCTGTAATTAACCTAACCATGCATGGTTGTAATTTGTGCATGCATAATGCATCCCATGCATATACTGATCTTTTGGTTATCACCTCAGCCAAAGCTCAAAGGGTTAAAACTTGGCAACGTTCTTAAGTCCGTTTGATTCAAATTTTGGTTCCTCCTCCTCTTCCAGCTCAGTTAATGGTTGCTCTACTTCCATCTACGGGGATTTCATCAAGTAGTTAGTTTAGTTCGGTTGATCATTTTGTCTACCATCCTGAGGAAATGTATCATATCCTAACTCCAGAGGACTAGATTGATGTTGAGGTTGAGAATGTAGCTACTGGTGAGGAGGCAAATGCATTGAGGGCCGAGGTTAGGTCGAAGATCGCAAATGCTATCTCATAGTACTTAGGAAGTGATCAGTTCTTGGGCCGAATGAATGATAAGATGTTGGCTTCTATCAGGGCAATCATGGCTGAAGAGAGAATGGTCAATGCTCCTCATAGCGCACCTATCAGTGGTCCAGTAGTGAATGCAGTGATTAGTGAGCAAGTATCGAGAGTTGGTCATAATCCATTCACTCAATTTCAGTTCCTACCTGTGCGGACTCATGGGGAATCTTCCAATCAGTTTAGTCAGTTGGGTTTTATGGGTCCATTTGGTTCAGTTAGTCAGTCATTCTAGTCACTAGGTACAGTGGTTCCACTAGCTATCATTCAGTTTGCTCAGCCTAGTCAAGGGTTTGAAACACCTCCATTTTAGTTTGGGGCATCTAGCCTAACCCCTAATTTTATGGTCACTCCTTAAGGGGACAACCTTTCCTTAATCAACAGGTTTACCCTTGGGTGCAATTACTCAATAAGAGGGGTCATCCTTGTCCTTAGAACTGCATTATCTACTTCAGAAATTACTAGCTGCCAATCCCAGCTCTCAGCCGTCATCACTATTGGTTCAAACCGCTAGAGAGGAGGACTGGGTTCCTTAAAACTTTAGTATGCCTAGTATAGAGAAGTATAAGGGAACTGGTCCACCTCAATCTCATATTAGTACCTATAAGAGGGTTATGAGAATCAGAAAGCTAAGTGATAAAGTCCTAGCCGAAATGTTCCCTTGTACCTTGGAAGGTCCGGCTAACGAATGGTATAACACTCTATCAGATGAGGTGACCGAAAATTGGAAAGCTTTATCTAAAGCTTTCATTGAGCAGTATGGTTTCAATGCCACCAATAAAACTACCATACAGAATTTGGAGGCAATCAAGTAGGCCCCTAATGAGAATTTCAAGCCCTATTTCGAAAGATGGATGGCCACTCTTGTTTTGTTGAAAGATAGGCTAAGTCTCCCTGAGGTGATCGTGAAGTTGATGGATGGTGCCCTACCCGCTTATCGTAAGGTTCTTGGTATGGATAAATTCTCTAGCTATGTTGAGGTCTTTGGGAAAGCTGAGAAATGGGAAAGAATTGAGAAATTAGAGAAGGTGAGTGTATCGGTGAAACCTTGGTTCAAAAAGAACGACCCTTCAGCCCTAGCCCAGGCTTCTAAGTTAAAATCTAGCTCCGATCCTAAAGTAGCGGTAGTGCAAGAAGAAGTGGCTGCAGTCCATTCCATTGTAGATGACATTTCCCCTTGGAAAGCATCTCTGCCTGCCATCTTCACTAAGTTAAGGTCACTTGGTTTTCTTAAGAGTATCAAGCCTTATGTCCTGCCCAAACCTGAAGATAGGGATCAGTTTTGTGCTTATCACTTCATTAAGGGTCATCGCACTAGTGCCTATAGAGATCTACTTGAGGCTATTCGTGGTTTGATTAGGTAAAAGAAGATACATGAACCCGATCTTAAACCTAGCACCATGAATAACCCCTTTCCAAATTTTGAGAAACAGGTTACAGCTATCGAGTCAAGGTTACCCTCCTACCATGTCTTTAATATGATCTCGCAAGCTAATCCTATAGTTCACTCAGTAATGGCTTTACCTGATGAACCGGTCCCTATTGACATTGATGCATTCGAGTTAGAAGGAATTCATGATAAGGAAGCTATGATGGTTCAACTAGAACCAATTGATATCGATGCTTATATATTGGAGAATGATGAGCTTGAAGGACCAGCCTTATAGGTGGAAACATCCGAAGGGAGAACTTATATGAAAAATAGGGTATTTCATGTTACCCAAAGTGGAAGGATTCCTCCTAATCCTCTCCCAAAGAGAAGAAAGGGCAGAGATGTAGATATTCAGGTCATTCCAAATATCGATCAAGGTCCAATCTTCATGCCCACTATTGAAACTCAAACCTCAACTAGCAATGAAAAGAAAGATTCAAAGGTCACCCCTCTCCTTTAGCAGTTGCAAGTTACCCATGCTAAGTACAACATTTGGTAGCTTCTCATTGACATTGAAGATCATCGCAAAGGTCTGATAGAAAAGTTATTAAGCATGGAGGCTATGCCTTCCACCACTTTGGTTGAAGTACTTTCAGTAATTGGGGGATCTCCTTTCGATCAGGTTAAACCCATTAAGTTTTATCCATTAGACCTCCCGACTGAAGGGAATAAGCATATCAAGGCACTTTTCATTAAGGTGCAAATCTTTGATCATTCTATCCCATGTATTATGGTGGATGATGGTTCCGCCCTTAATCTCTGCCCTACTTAGATCCTTCCTCTCCTAGGGCTGGATGAATCCATGTTGCAGAAGTCCAATACTATTATAAGGGCATATGATGATATGAAGAGGAGTGTCATTGGGGTCTTTGTAGCTAAAGTTACAGTTGGAGGAGTGAAATCCAAAGTCTTATTCATTATTCTCGACATTCCCATTACTTACTCGTTATTGTTCGGTCGACCTTAGCTGTCCCTTCCACAGTCTATCAAAAAGTTAAGCTTATTCACAATGGCAAGCTAGTGATCATTGAAGCTGACGAACCATCTGTTATTACGGCCATGGAGGTATATAGTGCTTAAGATCGAAAATATCATGATGAAGCAAGGTTATGTGAAAGGCAAGGGGCTTGGAAAGAATCTACAAGGTTTGCTAGAACCCATTTTGCCTCTTCCATGGCCATTCAGACTTGGTTTGGGGAATCACTTAGGTGCTAAGAAATCTAAACCCCAGTCCTACCTCATGATAGGGGTTGAGGTAAAGTAAAAGATATTCACGGGTGAGGAAGAACCTATAGAGGTAAGGGGTAAATTGGTCCCTGGTTTTGAGATCTTTAACGATGTATATGATTTCAAGAAAGGCTGCATAATTGAAACCTCAGTTTCTGTGGAAGTATGCAGGAATGCTGAAGAAGATGAAATGAAAGAAGCAATTGAGTCCATCACCAAGGCACTAGTTGTACTTATAAGGAAGAATTGGAAGGGAAGTAAGAAGGGAAATCCTATCAGCAAGGCTGTCAAAAACTTAGAAAGAGCAGTAGCCGAAGAAGCGCATGTAAACCTGCATATTGGAGCTACCAGTATTGCCAAAGCTGATCAATAAGGCCCTCCGCCAGTGGAGGATGATTCAAATGATGTGATTTTTAATGTTGCAAATATTTTTAATGCAAACAATGCCACTTATAAGTCATATCATGGATAAGTTGTAACATTAGTACTTTTTAGCATGTCGTGAATAAATTGATGCATCTCTCATTCACATTTCACATGAGTATTTCATTTTGATTACACCATGCACTCATAACAATAACATTCTTAAAATATCATCATATTCATTAATGAAGTTGGCTTTAAATACATCGCAATGGTATAAATATCCAATGGTTAAGACCTATCACCAAATAAAAGATAGATAATAAATGTGCTTAGAAAATATAATAACAATAAGTCTTAGCTCATCTTTCTTCACGAAGGGGGAAAAGGCACAAAAGTACACGTTGCCAAGAAAGAAGACCTAGAAGACTCATGACAGCATCAACAATAGGCTGGCTCTGGTTATAAAAAGATAGGAAGCACATATTGGGTCATAAAAAATACCTAAAATCCTTCAGAAGCTCTAAAGAGAAGCTGATAATCAAGAAGATTTTGTCCAAAATGGTAGCCACCTACAGGGACTGGTCTAATAAAATTCCATTCGCAGTTTGGGGGTATAGAACCAATATAAGAACTCCCACTGATCAGATGCCATTCTCCTTAGTATATGGAATGGAAGCTGTGCTACCAGTTGAAATAGAAGTAAGATCTCTAAGAGTGGCACTCAAAGCTCAGTTAAAAGAATCAGATTGGGCAAAAACTAGGTAGGAGCAGTTGAACGCAATAGATGAAAAGCGGCTCAAAGCACTTGACCACCTGCAGATGTATCAACAATGTATGGCTCAATCTTACAACAATAGAGTCAGGTACCCGAAACAACCTCTCAAAGCGGGTGATCTGGTTCTCAAGCAGCTACGCCAAGTCAACATAGATGCTATAGGCAAGTTCAGGCCTATTTGGGAAGGACCATTTGTGATAAAGAAAGTTCTGGGAAAAGGAGGTATCAAGCTTATGGATATGGATAGAAATGAGTCCGTGAATCCAGTAAATCAAGATAGGCTTAAGCGTTATCGTGTCTAGGTTAAAAGAATTAAATCATAAAAAAGCAGCACAAAGAATTAAAGAAATAAAGAATAAATAGCCTGGCGAGTGGTCCTTTACTACTCGGGCAAAAATTAGGGTGCAGCCCGTTGATCGATATTCCGCAAACCGGTCAGGAAAAAATTAGGGCACTCTAACGCAAATAAAGCGTGCTAAGTTGAAAAGCCAAAAAGGGCGGCTTAGGCAAAAGTTAGGGCATTGAGAGAAAAATGTCAGTTGCCTTCTGGAAAATCTGTAAAAGACCAGTGGGCAGTAGGGGTTAACCTTTAGAAATTGTTACCATTGCCTATATACTCAAATTAATCTCGTCAATGAACATGTTATAATTTTGCTAAGAATCTTGGTCTTATAAATGCATGCATGTCTTTAGGTGAAATAATCGCAGGTGTATGAACGTCAATTTTCTCTACATGTTGAGCATCATTGTTATTTCTTTCATTATACATGTAATCCAATAGAAATAAAAGTTCTAAAGAAACCAGGCACATGTAAATTCAGAAAAAGTCTGCTAGACTGAGCCGCCAAGGACAATTCAGGTAAAAATTAAGATAGTCTGCTGGATTGATAACCCAAAAGGGCTGTCCAGGCAAAAGTTAAGATGGAACAAAAGAAAAAGCTTGCAAGATTGAAAACCTGAAAGGGCGGTCTCGGCAAAAATTAAGGCGAAAAGTAAAGAAAAAGCTTGCTAGGTTGAAAACCCAAAATGGCGGTCTAGGCAAAAGTTAAAGCTAAAAAGAAAAAAGTCCACTGAGTTGAGCCATCAAGGATAGTTCAGGCAAAACTTAGGACAAAAAGAAAGAAAAATAAATGTTTGATAGGTCATCTCTCATCAAATGGCCTACGCAAAAGTTCGAACATCACTCGGTCCCCTCACTATAAAATCACTGGATAAAATACGGGTTCGCAAAGCAGTAATACTCAATGATATCGTTTCAAGAAAAATCCATATGCATGAAAGTTAAATCTCAAAAGTATCAATCCAAAGTTTACATCTAAAACAAGCCACTCAGGGTACCAACAGTTCAAAAAGTAGTCATAATCTAAATTGCCGAGGGATCCTATCCCTAGTGTCTGGCATCTGATCCTAAGTATCCGCCAATAGATAATTTATGTCTATAGTTATACGATCCTCAGGCTTACTGATATTAGCAGCTGGCTGGGCGGGAGCCCTAGTCTCTGAGGTCCCTACGGCAGCCCTAACAACACTTCCCCCCTTAACAGACTGATCTCCACCCCTTTGAGTCACTTGGCATGTAGAAAGATCATACTCAAACTTATCATCAGAAGGACCTGGCATCTGCCTGTCCTCAGTCATCCTTGCTAACTGGTCCCTCAATAGGTAATTACATTATCGTCCATATCATTCTTCTTCTTGAATACCCATTTACACCCAATCGGTCTAACATCTTGCAGTGCATCAACCAAATTCAAAACTTGGTTCTTATAGATGGAATACATTTTTGACTTCGTGGCTTTTAGCCATTTATCAGAATATGAGCTTTTCATTGCCTCATCATATGTCCTTAGTTCATTATCCTCCAAGAGATATAGTTCCTTATCATCAGTGATGATAAAACCATATCTATCGGGACCTTTATAAACACGACCTGATCCTTGCAATGTTTGTGTTTCGATAGGTTGTTCTTGGATCTCACATTCTTGTGTATTTGAAATGGGGTCAATCAGCTGATTATCTATTTCTGCCCCTTGAACCTCCAGTTCAATGTTGGTCCCACTGACTTTTGTAAGTGAGTGTTCCTTTTCCAAAAAGTGAGCATTCTGTGACATAAATAGCTTTTATGCTTGAGGTTGGTAAAATAGATATCCAATAATTTTCGTTGGACATCTAATGAACAAACACTTGTCAGATTTTGAGTTCAGTTTATCTGATGCTATCCTCTTTACCATAGCAGAACAGACCCATACTCTTAAGTGACTTAAAGATGGCTTTTTATTACACCATCTTTTGTAAGGTGTAGAATCAACTGATTTAGAGGGCACTCTGTTTAATACATAAACCACGCTCTTTAGTGCATATCCCCAAAAGGATTTACTGAGATCTGCATGGCTTATCATGGACCAAACTATATCTAATAAAGTCTGATTCCTCCTTTCTGACACTCCATTGTGCTGGGGCATATAAGGAGGTGTCCACTGGGGAACTATCCCGTTTTCCTTTAGATAATCCTGAAACTCCTAACTTAAGTATTCTCCACCTCTATCCGATCAAAGTGTTTTAATACTTTTCTCAAACTGTTTCCCTACTTTAGTTCTGAATAGTTTGAACTTTTCAAAACTTTCAGACTTGTGCTTCGTTAAGTACAAATAACCGTATCATGAATAATCATCAATGAAGGTTATTAAGTAGGAGTATCCTCCTAGTGCCTGAACACTCATTGGAACACATACATCAGTATGTATAAGTTCCATTGTACTCGTGGCCCGTTCACTCTTTCCTTGAAATGATAATTTTGTCATTTTTCCTCTTAAACAAGGTTCGGAATCACCATGAGACTCCAAGTCTATTAGGTCCAAGTCTCCACGCTTATGTAGCTTGGTTAAGTGATCTTTGTTTATGTGGCCTAAATTACAATGCCATAAGTAGAAGGAATTCTCATTATCTATTTTTCTCTTAGAAATGTTTATATTTGAGAATATGATTTTGTAATTACGAAATATCATTTGTCATATTACAATAAAATATCATTCTTAACTTTGATAATACCTTTTATCAAATTGGAATAAAATTTCATCTGCTGTGAAGCAAGAAACAATATTTTATAATGACAATTGAATCTCGTCCTTTTACAAATTTTAGCAAAATGGAAATTTCAAGTTCCTACATCAATAGCAGCCATTAAGCTTTAATGATTTTCCGTAGGTACAACTCTCCTTTTTGTCAAACCTCTACTTCTCAACAATATCTATACCTTCGTATGGATATATGATTCTCTTTAGGTATTCCATACCCTTTGAAGCTAGAGTCAATTAAAATTAGTTATCAATGCAAACGTTTGTATTTAAATAAAGATTTCAACCTAAGATATAAGAAAAGAAAAATTTTCAGATATTAGTTTTTAGTACATACATTTAATATAAGGTCTTTTAATTAAATACATTTGTCGTACTATTTTCTTCGAAATTTATAGTAGCTCATTCTATTGAATTCGTGAATTTTAGCCTAGCTAAATATCCTAGTAGGTAGCATCTACGACTAGTATATTATGACCCCCAATTTTATGAGTCAAGTCACAATAGTAAGTTATAGTTAGAATCTTATTCCATTTGCATCGTATACAACTACTAATTCATTCAAGTTCCCTAATCCAAAGGAACGTGTGCTCTTATATTAGCATCTCCTTGAATATGTCTTAGATCTAGGCCTAGCCCCCAATTTTATGGTGGACTATCCCAGTTCTATTAAGGTAGATCCTATCCCAAACTTTACAACTAATCAATCTGGATTAGAAGGAGCGCTTTATGTAGCACTTTGATAGTCCAAAGAGATCATATTATAAATTTAAGTAAGGAAGACTATAACTTGCTTTATATATTTACTTTGGGATTTTATTGGTGTTAATCGTCTCACCCAATTTAGGATTTTATCAGATGGACATATTTATAATAATTTATATTAATTCAAGGAATTTTAGAACCTAATTTATAAGGTCCAACCTTAGGTGGGTTCAAGCTCTTTATTATAATTATTCCATCAACCTAGATTATATGCAAAATAATTAACACTTTTATTTGTTATATTTATATTATATTTCCTTTAAGCTTTTATTCAATAAATTTATTTTTTACTTTGTTATAGAAACATATATAAGTACCATCTTATATACCAGAAATAAATTAGTCCATATTTAATCCCCTCGTTGGTCAATTCAAGCTGCACCGATATAGGTTCTCAGGTAGGAGAGGTGCCTTTGAAGTGAGTAGACACCAAGTCCAATCCTTAGCCAGAACAAATACGGGCACAAACTCGAAGACCAATGGATTCTCTTGAACTAATGAATTTCGTTCTTCCAATTCATGTAAATTGGAAGCATCTATAACCCATGTAATTAAAATAAATTATTGAAGCTTGTATAATTTGAGTAAGTTGAGCAGGCTTATTCAAAATTATTCACAACCATTTTCTAACCTTGAAATAAAAAGCACAAGTTCATATATATTGTTCCAAACAATTAAATAGACAATAAATCATTTCACATAGAAAATAATATTCAATTTACTTCTAACTTAATTATACACTAAATAGGCAGGCTCTGATACCACTTTTGGGAACTGACAGTCAAATTAAACATGCATAACAAGCACGGTGGAAATTTAAAATTATGTCCCTGTCCCTAGGAACTCCTATTAGATGCATATAAATTAAACAAAGCCTTAACTAAATATTTTCCTACCTAGGTTAGCATGCATAGGCTAGGCATACCATAATTCTAAATTATATCCTAACACATATATTTTATACTAAGCATGTTAGAACTCTAAGCTATAACCTAAGCATGTTATAACCCTAACCTATTACCTGAGCATAAAATAAACTAAGTATGCAAAACAACCTAAGCATAATTATTAAGTCTAAAAACGCTTAAAGAAAAAGACCCAATAATTGAAAGAGAAAGAAAGAAAACTTACCAGTTGAAGCGTGCTTTAGTAGAACCTCCTAGCACAAGCCTCCAAGCGTAGGATAGCTTCTATGAGTATCCATATGAACCCCCCAACCAAAACCTCCCCGAGAGGAAGAGCTAAGGAGCCTCAAGTAGTTGCTAGACCACTCTAGAAGCCCCACCCAAAAATATAAACTAGAGGTGCTCGAATGAAATCAAGCTCCATAAAAATAACTTGTTTAAGTAACCTTTATCGTAGGAATTATTCTTGGTGCACTTGAAACGGGTGAAGGGAAAGCCTATTTATAGGCTTGGGGGAGCAAAATTGCTCCACTTTTTCCAATGTAGGATTGGGCAAAATTGCCCAATCTCCACATGGGTCAAGACGCGAACCCTCTATGGGTCCGTGGGTTAACCCGCGTGCAGCGTGCCTTGCACCGTAAGTGGGCTTGTGATCCTCCCGCAAGCCCAGCTTGCAGGCTGGGCTGTGCTGGGCTCACCCAGCGCTGCCCAGTAGCACTGGTGTGACCCAACACGTGGGCTTGCAATGCCGAGCCCACAATCCTTTAGCCAGCCTATATGGGGCCCCAAAAATTGGGCCCCATTTCTGTAGGATCTGACCCCTTTTCCCCGATCTGAAAATTCCTTTTGAATCCTTTTCAAATAAATATTTATTTTTCGATTCTAATAAATTAGTTACCGGTCAAAAAAATATTCCGTAGTTTATCCAAAATGATCTAATCATTTCTAACCAATTTAATAATAATACAATTATTGTTATGTTATATTTTCGTAATAGAATAAATCTATTAGTTCTTTACTTAGTCCGATGAAGGTCCAATGTGTGTGACCTTATGGGATCTCGAAGCATTGAGCCGTTAAGGCTTAAACAACCCTTGTTCTAATGGAACCATTGGCTCGAGGTTCCAGACCGCGGACAGAACTCGATTACCTTAAACGACTGTTGTACACCTCTAGCAAGGGTCTACCATCCCCCATTACTCAGAACGTCATTTGCGCTTATGACTTGATTCTGGTTAATGCAATAATTGGCCAATGGGATGAACTCCTTCCATTCTTTAATATTAGTACCATCTGGTTTATAGGGTTCGGTTAAAGTGTTAACCCACTAATAGCAAGGTTGCTCCAACCTATCCCAGTTATTAACTTGTTATCGAAGTATATTGCATTTTACCATAGTGTGTTTGAGTAGAAACTATTTTTTATCAAACACATACTCTGATCATAGGTTTATAGAAACCATCACTTCAACAAGCGGCCATGTATAACTCCTTAATATATCCGGAGCGATGGATCCTTTTCGACTACTTAGCTTACCAATGTTCTATCATCACTATACCTGTAATCACCGGTGATACCCTAAATTAATGAGTGTGTGGGAATGACCCAAAGTATAGCAATAGTACCATACAAGGTAACTAGTACCTCAAGTGTGAGGATATTCGCAAAGCTTATTGCATGAAGATAAACACTAACACATTGATATATACACCAAGTGTTTATCTTACAACGGTCTCCAATATATCTCCCAGATATATCCCTGTGTCAAACTTAAGGCACCACCTTCAGTCCTTAGGAGATTGACTGCTTGGACCCTTTCCCAGAGAGTTAACCACATGCTACTCTTTCCGCTTCATCAATATCCTTTCTTGATGAAACTATGACTAGGGATAGTTTAGACATAATCATAATTGCACATGAAGCATGTCTCACTAAATATAGTCCAACTATAATTTCTCTAACTTCATGCTATGATACGTCAAGGACTTTTGCATTCACACATCAATCAATATATTTTAACCAGCCATGATATATTTATAAGCACATCGATATAAATAAAAGATTAAATGCCTTTATTAATTAAGAAAATATTCGTACTATTACATAATTAAGATATATCGTCCTAATTGCCTTACGGGCATACATCATGTCCAACACTACTTGGTGGTACGGATCCACTGGCGGACCTGTACGGGTCATCCCTTCCATATGCCTGGAGGGGACCCATATGGGTCCCCTAGTACCCTTATGGGTGGGGCCCCACCCGTATGGGTACTCTTGTTGCCTAAACAAGCTCTTTTGGAAGGGAATCCTTTCCTATTTTTGGAAAAGGCAGGCCATAAACGCTGTTTATTGAGTTCAGACCTCCTTTCCCCTATAAATAGGTCCCTTCTCTTCACATTTTCATGACACACATTTCATACAAAAATTAAGCTAAAATTCTAGCAGTTTCTATAGGTATAGAAAAGGTATTGTAGAGGTACATGAGGTATAAAATAGGGAGAAAACTCATTCTTTGAGGTTTTGTCCATATTTTATTCATTCCTAACTTCATTCCCTAGGATTTAGGGGAGGTTCTATCCACTTGAATACTCACCTAAATAGTCCTATTTTACCATCTACTTTGGTCGGACTCTGTCAACAATGAAGGGATCATCTCAAAGTGGATTCACGCCGCAAAGGTAACACTCCTGAGTTTCATAGAGACTTACATCTTAATTATTTCCTTATTATTATTGCCTATTCCTTCTATTACATCTGTTCCTTTCATTTCTTATTTCGAGTCTGGTCCTAAACCGTATGAACCTTGTTGGAACCATATATCCCCAAAGATATCAAATCGGTGCACCATACTCATATGGAAGGAAATTCCTTTTATTTTATTTTTCTGCCATCGATCCATTAATTTGTTAATTTGTAAATTGAACTAAACAGAGTTTCTATCAAGACCAGACAGGACCCGTACCCATACGGGGTCCTCCCTGGTACCCATACGGGTCCTACCCACCCCTATAAGTACCAGCCCCAGGCAGATTCCTGAACCAATAATTAACTAATGAAAAATCAACCCAACTCACCATTTGCCATGTGATCACTTTCACTAATAATCCGGTAAATCAACCCACAAAAAGATAAAATGTGTTTTAACAAAAACGATGAAGTGCTGATTTATGGGGTGCTTTAAACTGTGCTAACTTCTGTGGATGCAGAGGAATTTATTTTCATTTTGTAGTATAACTTAGAACAAATGTATAGGTTCTCTTTGCAATTTCTTCCATTTTTCCCTCGGTTGTAATTTTTATTCCCCCATTTATTGCTTGTGCTTTATTGTAATATGTAAACGTATGTAACGAGTGTGAAAGAGTGTAGAAATAAGATTTTTATGATAATTCCCCAAATGATGAAAACTAAAATGGTTTTACGCGGTGACTGTAATTTTGAATCAACTAAATGAGAAATAAGTAACTCATCCGATACCCGAATCTCTGATCCAAGAGGTATGAGTATCTCGCCCAAAGAGAACCGTACCAAAATTATTTCCCAAGTAGACAACTTGGGTGGCAACTCTATCATTTGTATCGAGATTTGGGTCTTGATTGCTTTATTTATTAAAATTGGCTTATTGTACAAACTTGAAATAAAAATGTTTTGTCAAGCCTAAATCCAACCAACCCCTAGTAGGCCCCACCTCTCACATAGGAGCCAAGGGAGACCAACACGTCATCGACACCTCACAGTGGCGACTCTGCTGGGGAATATTATCTTTTAACTGGCAAAATTTTGGTATCTTTTAAAAGCTTAAAAGATTAAGATGAGCACCGAAAATCATTTACTTAATTCAACCTATTTTTGCCTTCATCATTTGGGAAAATTATCACACTCTATCTTCTCATCTCCTTCTATCTTTAGTTAGACGCGCTCTTCTTCTTGCTCTAGTATAGGGTGCCCTATTATTTCTGCAACACTCACAACGGCGATTCCCATGACCGCCAGGGATATTGGGGACACCTTAGTGGGTGGAGCAATCATTGCCATCTCCCTTCAAAAGAGGCTTGATGCAATGAGAACCTTATACATCAACTTCCGATATGTCCCTACACCATTTTTATCAAAAGCCTTGGAATTTTACCTTCTAGGTACCCTAAATTCTGTGTGAGATTAGACTAAGGAAGAATACCCTCAGACTCGACGGGAGAAATAAGGACGAAAACAAATCAATTCGCATGTGTTGTGTTACATACCCCGGTAATTGACCCCACCATGCATCATTGTAATTTATGCATGCATACCATATCCCATACATGTACTAATCTCTTGGTTATCAGCTTAGCCAGAACCAAGCCTCAAAGAGAAAGAGCTTCCGTTTGACTCGGATTCCGGCTCCTCTAGTTCTGTTAAGGGTTGCTTTGTCTCCATCTACGGGCATTTTGTCTAGTAGTTTAGTTTAATCCTATTGATCTTTTTGCCTATCATCCTGAGGAGATGTCTTGTATCCTGACTCCAGAGGGCTAGATTGATGTTGAGGTTTAGGATGTTGCTACAGGTGAGGAGGCAAATGCATCAAGGGCTGAGGTTAGGTCCGAGATCGCAAATGCCATCTTATTATACTTAGGAAGTAATCAGTTCTTGGACTGAATGAATGATAAGATGTTGGCCTCCATCAGGGCAATCATGGCTAAGGAGAGAATGGACAATGCTCCTCGTAGTTCACCTGTCAGTACTCCAGCAGTGAATGCAGTGATTAGTGAAGAAGTATCGGGGTGACTCATAATTTGTTCACTTAGTTTCAGTTGCCGCCTGTGCGGACTCATGGGGATTCTTCCAGTTAGTTTTGTTAGTTGGGTTCTTTGGGTCCATTTGGTTCAGTTAGCCTGTTGTTCTGGTCGGTGGGTATAGTCGTGCCACCGGCCATTAGTCAGCTTGCTCAGCCTAGTCAGGTATTTGTTCAACCTCTATTTCAGTTTGGGGCATCTGAGCCTACCCTAATTTCGTGGTCATACCTAAGGGGACAACTTTTCCTCAATCAATAGGCTTACCCTTGGGTGCCGTTACTCAATTAGAGGGGTTATCCTTATCCGTAGAATTGTGTGATCTTCTTAATAAATTATTGGCTGCCAATCCTAACTCTCAGCCGCTGTCATTATCAGTTCAAACTATTAGAGAGGAGGACTGGGTCCCTGAAAACTTTAGTATGCCTAGCATAGTAAAGTATAAAGGAACCGGTCTACCTCAATCTCACATCACCACCTATTAGTGGGTTGTGAGAATCAGAAAGTTAACCGATAAGGTCCTAGCCAAAATGTTCCCTTGCACCTTGGAGGGTCCTGCTATCGAATGGTACAACACTCTTTAAGATAAAGTGACCAGAAACTGGAAAGCTCTATTGGAGGCTTTTATTGAATAGTATGGTTTCAACGCCACCATCAAAACTACCGTTCATAATTTGGAGTTTATCAAGAAAGCCTCCAATGAAAAGTTCAAACCCATGAATAATCCCTTATTAAATTTTGAGAAGCAGGTTGCAGATGTTGAATCTGGGTTGCCCTCCTACCATGTTTTCGATATGATCTCGGAAGCTAATCCTATAGTTCGCTCAATAGTGGCCTTGCCTGATGAACTAATCCCCATTGACATCAATGCATTCGAGCTATAAGGAATTTATGATGAGGAAGATATGTTGGTTCAACCAGGGCCAATTGATATAGATGCTTATGTATTGAAGAATGATGAGCTTGAAGGACCGGCCTTATTGGTGGAAACTTCTAAAGGGAGGAGTTATATGAAAGACGGGGTGCTACATGTTACCTGCAGTGGGAGGATCCCTCCCAAACCTATCCCAAAAAGAAGAAGGGGTAGAGATGTGGATATCCAGGTCATCCCAAATATCGATCAGGGTCCAATCTTTGCACCCGCTACTAAGACTCACATTCTGTTTAATACTGAAAAGAAAGTCACACCTCTCGTCCAGCAATTACAAGTTACCCCTGCTAAGTACAACATCTGCCAGCTCCTTGTTGACTCTAAAGAATATCACAAGGGTCTAATAGAAAAGTTATTAAGTATGGAAGCTGCACCTTCTACCACTCTTGTTGAGGTATTCTCAGTTGTCAGGGGATCTCCTTTTGATTAGATCAAACCCAACAAGTTCTATCTGTCAGACCTCCCAGCCAGCTGGGAATAAGCATAAGAAGGCACTCTTTATTAGGGTGTAAATCTTTGATTGTTTTATCCCATGTGTTATGGTGGATGATGGTTCCGCCCTCAATCCCTGCCCTGTTAAGATTCTTCCTCACTTAAGGCTGGATGAATCCATGTGGGAGAAGTCCAATACTATCATAAGGGCATATAAAGATATGAAGAGGAGTGTCATTTGGGTCTTCAAAGCTGAAGTTACAGTTGGGGAAGTGAAGTACAAGGTCTTGTTTACTGTTCTCAATATTCCCATCACCTACTCATTACTATTGGGTCGACTTGGCTTCATGGATTAGGGGCTGTCCCTTCCAAGATCCATCAAAAAGTTAAGCTCATCCATAATGGCAAGCTGGTAACCATTAGTGCTGATGAACTATCTTTCATAGTGGCCATGAAGGCCGAGGAAAAGGAATCTAGGGTGGCTGTAGCTCATCAAGATATAAAGTTTTTAGTTAAGGGCTACATATCTCTTAAAATTGAGAAGATTATGATGAAGTAGGGTTATGTAAAGGTTAAGGGACTCGGAAAGAACCTGCAGGGAATGCTGGAACCCTTTCACCTCTTCCATAGCCATTTAGACTCAGTTTGGGGAATCGCTCAGGTGCTAAAAAAATCCAAACCTCAATCATGCGTTATGATAGGGGCTAAAGTCAAGCAAGGAAAATTCATGGGCGAAGAAGAACCTGTCAAAGTACGTGGCCAGAAAGTCCCCAGTTTTGAGATCTTCAATGATGTATATGATTTCAAGAAGATCTGCCTAATTGAAACCTCAGTTTCTGTGGAAGTATATGAGAATGCTAAAGAGGATGAAATGAATGAGCCAATCGAGTCTATCACTAAAGCACTAGCGGTACTTATGAGGAAGAATTGGAAAATAAATGAGAAAGGAAATCTCATTAGTAGGGCTGTCAAAAGCTTAGCAAAAGCAGCGGCGAAACAAACACAAGCAAACTTGCACACTAGGGCTATCAGTTCAGTTGTCAATCAATAAGACCCTCCGCCTGTGGAGGATGATTCAAATGATGTAATTTTTAATATTAAAAACATTTTTATGCAAATAATGCTGCTTATAAGGCATATCATGAATAAGTTGAAAGCATCAATATCTTTATTTTTAACATGTCGTGAACAAATTGATGCACCTATCATTCACATTTTCCTCGAGTATTTCATTCTAATGACGTCATGTACTTATAACAACAACATTCTCAACACCATCATCATATTCATTAATGAAGTTGACCTTGAATACAATGCAATGGTATAAATGTCCAATGGTTGAAATCTATCATCAAAAGAGAGATAATATAAAGTCATTAGCAAACATGATAACAATTAGCCTAGATCCTTCTTTCTTTGTGAGGGGGAAAAGGTGTACGAGAGCACACATCATCAAGAAAGAAGACCCAGAAGCCCCAGCAGTAGGTCAACTTTGATCATGAAAAGTGGAAAGAACATCTTAAGTCACAAATTGACCATCTTGAGAGCTCTAAAGGGAAGCTAATCAATTAAAAGGATTTTGTCAAAGACAGTGGCTACCTACAGAGATTGGGCTGATAAGCTTCCATTTGCAATTGGGGGTATAGAACTAGTGTAAGAACTCCCACCGATCAAACACCTTTCTCCTTGGTATATGGAATGGAAGCCGTGTTACCGGTTGAAACAAAAGTAAGATCTCTAAGAGTAGCACTTGAACCACAGTTAAAAGAATCAGATTGGGCAAGAGCCAAGTATGAACAGTTGAATGTAATAGATGAAAAGTGACTTAGAGCACTTGACAATCTCTAGATGTACAATTGATGCATGGCTCGAGCTTATAATAACAGAATTAGACACCCGAAATAACCTCTCCAAGTGAGTGATGTGGTCCTCAAGCAGCTATGCCAAGTCAACACTAACGCTAGGGGAAAGTTCAGGCCTAATTAGAAAGGACCATTCATCATGAAGAAAGTCCTTGGTAAAGGGGGAATCAAGCTTATGAACATGGATGGAAAGGAGTTTGTGAATCCAGTGAATCAAGATAGGCTCAAGGGTTATCATATCTACGTCAAAAGAATTAAATCATAAAAAGCAGCATAAATAATAAAAGAAATAAAGAATAAAACGCCCAGCGAGCGGTGCTCTACTGCTCGGGCAAAAATTAGGGTGCAGCCCGCTGGTCGGTATCCTGCAAATTGGTCAGGCAAAAATTAGGGAACTCAAAATAAAGCCCGCTAAGTTAAAAACCCAGAAAGGGCGGCTTAGGAAAAAGTTAGGCCATCGAGAGAAAAATGTCAGTTGTTTTCTCAAAAATCTGTAAAACACCAGTAGGCAGGAGGGGTCAACCATTGGAAATTGTTACCATGGCCTATGTACTCAAATTAATCTCATCAATGAACATGTCATGATTTTACTAAGAATCTTGGTCTTATGAATGCATGCATGTCTTTAGGTGAAATAATCGCTAGTGTGTGAACATCAATTTTTCTCTACGTGTTACGCATCATCGTATTTGCCTTTATCACACATTCGCAATATTAAAAAAGAAAGGCATGCTGATTGAAAACCTGAAAGGGCAGTCCAGACAAAAGTTAAGGCAAAAAGAAAAGTCTGCTAGGTGAAACTATCAAGGACAATTCAGGTAAAAATTAAGACGGCCTACAGGATTGAAAACCTGAAAAGGCGATCTCGGCAAAAATTAAGGCAAAAGCTTGCTAGGTTGAAAACCCAAAAGGGCGATCTAGGCAAAAGTTAAAGCTAAAAAGAAAAAGGCCCGCTGGGCTAAGCCGTCAAGGACAGTTCAGGCAAAAATTAGGACAAGAAGAAAGAAAAATAAATGTTCGATAGGTCCTCTTCCATCGAGTGGCCTATGCAAAAGTTAGAACTTAATTCAGTCTCCTCACTATAAAATCGCTGGATAAAATACAGACTCACAAGGCAACAATATTCAAACAGTCTCAGTTCAAGAAAAATCCCTAAGCATAAAAGAAGTATCAAAGGTACTAATCCAAAGATCATAATCAAAACCAGCCACCTAGGACTCCAAAATTATCAAATAGTTTAGTAAAAAGCAATCATAACCTAAGCTGCCGGGGGATCCTGTCCCTGGTGACCCTCTTGAGTTTGATCCTTAGTGTCCACCAATAGATAGTCTATGACTATAGTCATTTGGTCCTTAGCATCACCAGTACCAGTAGCCGGTTGGGTTGGGTCCCTAATCTCTGAAGTCCCTACAGCGGTCCTAGCAGTATCAGCTCCCTCAGCTCATTTATTTGCATCCTCTAAGTCACTCGATATACAGAAAGATCATCCTCAGACTCATCATGAGAAGCAATCAGTGTCTGCCTATCCTTAGTCATCTTCGCTAGTTGACCCGTCAGCATCTCAATCTTGGCCCTCGCCCAAGCAATCTCGGCCCTAGCCTGATCAACCTCAGTAGTGCCTGCCTGTAGCTACTCCTCCAAGAACCAGGCTCTCTCCTTCAAAGCATCCAAATCCTGGGTGGACCTACTCCGCTCCATGGCCAACAAAGTCTGGAATGGAAATCCTAAAATCAGTACATATATATAAATGTCATGGCATGCATGCATAGTTTGTTGAAATTTTGTAGGTAAAAGGAACTTACTCAAGCTAAAGCATCCTAGGCCAATAGCAGATCCCGCACCAAAAAATAACCCTGGACTATCCTTTCAGCTCAGAAAAGGTCACCTAAAAAGAAAGGGTCACATCAGAATAAGACGTCTTAAGTAGTAATGGATAAAGGCAAAGGTAAAGGATTCTTTACATGGGTGGAGCTAGAAAGAGTGAAACCAATAGGCTGGATCGAGTCCTTGAGCTTCTTGATAGCTTGATTCCCCAAATGGTCGAGGATTTGAAAGAAAGTGTCCAACTCAACCCAGAGGATGCTCTCCCTTACAGATCCGGAGGCTCGAGACCGCTTCACCGGTGGCTCAGGGGTAGTAGTAGCCGCGGTAATAGTAGACCTCTTCCGCATGGAAGCAGGAGGCTGTGGTAATAAAGAATCAGACTCAAATTCACAATCAATTTCAAAAAGCGACCGAGTATTCACGAAGGCCAAGTGCAGGCATACTTGAGAAGAAGGGGTAGCAGACCTAGCCGAACCTCTAGTGCTTTAAACTATAGATGGACCCCCGCAGTCACCCCTCGGTCCTCCCTCCTCATCCTCCTCCTCATCATCCTCATTATCGCTCTAGTGAAACTCTAAGGGCTCATCCTCATGGTGGATCTTGTTGTAGGGTGGTAGGAGGGAGGAATCAATAAACTCAGCATAAGGCCCCTCAATAGACAGAATGTGAGCTTCCTCACCCAGCAAGTACAACCCCTGATCGGTCCCTGGCATGAGATGAGGCCAAAAGATGCCCGTCGGGATCGGGGGAGGGATCGATCTCTCCACCTTGGCACTGGTCCGCCACCCTTAGACTCGCTCACTGAAATACCACTCATAGGAGAGTGGTGACTCCACCACAAAGCGATAGTGATCCACGCCGGCCCGTATTTGCTCGATGGCTCCATACGTGACCAATCTCTCCCACGGGTCTTGGGTAACATGCACTGTGAGTATCACAACCTAGTAAGTACAATTTCTACTAATGGTTTATTAAAATGTAAAATGCAGCTTTAATAGGGAAGAAGCGTACCCGATCTGAGCGCAGCTAGTATAAGAACTCTTCATACTGCATTGTAGAGAAGGGCTGATTCTGCCAAAGCCCCATCCATCTAGATATGATATGCGGCGTCTAAGGCTGCATGGGTAATCTTAGCCTAGGAATCAACCAGTGCTTGAAATCCTAAATCTGTAAGACAAAGTAAGGATTAGTTGCAACAGAGTTTAGATAAAGGGCTAAAGCATAAGAGATTAGTTTGGGATTTACCAGTAGTATCAGGTGGTAGATCTTGAGCTCAGACTGGTTACCCCGGACCCCTACATCCAACCCATAGTACAACTGTGCCAAGATGGTCCGGCACCAGTTCTTACAGGGCACAGCTGCAAGATCCTCCACGGTGGAGAGCAAACCATAGTTGAGGTTGCTAGTGTATACTAGGAAGAAGATGGTGGTAAGGAATATCAACAAGAAAGATTGGGTGTACTGGTCCCTCCTATCAGCTGCAACAGGACTCGGTTGCCCGATCCAATAAGCATGCAGATCCCTATACTTGAGCTTATTCATACCGCCCAGATGAAGCCCAAGTAATCCAGTAATGTAGGCCTTCACCTCAGGCCGAGAATGCCACCGGTCGGTATAAATGTCAAAGTGGACCACGTCCTCGCTCCACTCCAGGCACATCTTGGCGTACACATCCAAGGGAGTGATGGTGACCTCCCTGATAGGCAAATAGAAAGTATGGGTCATCTCCGACTACCTCTCTGTCAGAGCTGAAACAACACCGGGAGCCTATGTCTTGGGGGCCTGAGGGATGGCCCTGATGATGTCGCTAAACCCAAAGGAATCGATGCTGGTTAGTAGCTCCGTATCCCCTGTGGTATGAATCTCCTTGTATAATTTCCTGCAAAAGCTTAAGGCTCCCATAGTCTTATATTAGAACTGCAGAAATAGAATTACAGAATAATAGGGTTTAAACACAGCATATAAGTCAAAAATCAGAAAAAGGATTGCAGAAATCAGAGAAAACAATGTTCTATCCCTTAGGACAGGACCCATACAGGTAGGAACCTCCCGTATGAGTCCATGAGTGGAACCGGTATAAAAAATGGGACCCATATGGGTCCCTCCTCACCCATAGGGGTCCCCTACAAGCAGTCCCTCTACGCAAATCTCCCCAACAATCCAAAATTGTCCAATTCCAACCAAAGATCATCCAAAACTATGCTAAAAGCATCCTAGACTAAAGTTACATGCATCAGGCTCTATTCTAAAGTCTAAAACACCCTAATCCATGCCAAAATTCAAAAAATTATCAAAAGTTCAAAATTGGAAAACCGATAATCGAGTGAAATTACCTGGAGTTTTGAGGCGTGGGTCTCGGGAGAAGGGATCAGAGGCACTTTAGAAGCCGGAGTAAGTCCCAAAAATGAGTCTCCTCTAAAATGCATACCCGATGTAAATCGGATATTCTCGTAGCCCAGAATCAACTACCAAGGGAAAGCCCTAGAGTCTAAGGGAGAAACGGCCGGCCTTTGGGATCTTTTTGTAAATGTTTGGTTGATTTTAGGAGAATAATTGCCGGAAAATGCAAAATGGGAAGTTTTTGTGTGAGATGAGATGTGAAGGGACTAACCTGCCTTTTGAAACCCCCGTTAGGGACTTGTATACGTCCCACCCCACCCATACGGGTCTAGGCCACCCATACTGGCCCTCTCTTGATATCCAAGGGCAGATTTTTGCGTCGGTATTTCAGAAAACTCCAAAATTTCATCCAGTCCAAGCTTGGGGCTAACCCAACTCTTCTTCACACCCACATTTTAGTTATATTCACTCTCCTTGATTCTTGATTGAAGGGGCAAAATATTTTTTTTTTCACAAAAGTCAATCAAGAATCAAGGTAAGACATTTTTGAATTGATCACTAACAAAGATGGTTTCTGCATACAGGTCTATCCTAGCACAAGAATTATTCCCCAGCAAACAAATCTTACCAGGAAAGGCTTCCTTGGCTAAAGAGATTTTACCAAAGGATATTACTTCACTCCCCAACAACGGTGTTGATCAAGGGACATATCCTTATCATTAAGAACACTAGGAGCATTCCACTCTAGGGTCATTCCCCAGCAAAATAATTAGGTCCCAGGGGCATCCCCCAATTAGATCTAGGGGCATCTCCCTACAGATCTAGGGGCATCCCTCCATCAGATCTAGGGTCATCCCCCTATTTTCTAGTAACAAAATCAACAGGTCTTAGGGACATCCCCCTAGACCTAGAGGCATCCCCCTACTTCCCAGTAGCGGATTTGTTAGATCCTAGGGGCACTCACCCTAGGAGCATTCGACAAATGCGAGATAAACGTCGATCGGGCCAAACCCGACATTTCCTGCACATAATTTTAAGTTTATCGCATCCACATTTCTTTATTCTTAATTGAAACGGCAAAAATGTTTTTGTTTTCACAAAAGTCAATTAAGAACAAAGAAGTGTCTACTTAGGCAACAACTGACTCGTATTTGATTATTGCCCTTTTTCAGGTTATTCAAAATGCCCTAGCAAGAAAGTCATTTGCCTTAAGAATGAGATACACACTTCTAAGCAGAGTCACTAGGCATGTGCATAGTAGTAAAAGGAAAGTCATCTGCCTCAGGAAAGGGATATACATTGGCAAGGAAAGTCATCCGCTTCAAGAAAAGGATATTCAATAGCAAAAGGAAATTCATTCACCCCAGGAAAGGGATACTCATCAATAAAGGAAAGTCATCCACCTCAAGAATGGGATATGTAGTAGGAAAAGGAAAGACATCCACCTCAGCAAAGAGATACACATTAGCAAGGAAAGTTAATCTGCCTTATGAAAAGGGATACACCAATCAGGAAAGTCATCCCCCTTAAGAAAGGGATATGCATTGGTAAAGGAAAGTCATCCGCCTCAAGAGAGGGATACTCATTGGTAAAGGAAAGTCATCCGCCTCAAGAAAGGGATACGCATCAGTAAAGGAAAGACACCCGCCTCAAGAAAGGGATACGCATCCACAAAGGAAAGTCGTCCTCCTCAAGAAAGGGACCCCGGGAAAGGAGTTCACCTCAAGAAAGGAACTCGCCCATGCCATCACCAGAGGGATGATTTCTAAACCCTTGCTCACATCATGAGACTATACAGATCCATATCTGTAGTGATCCCATGAGGGGTAGTCTGTGAGCACTGGATTTTAATGATCCTTCTCATGAAATGATGATGAGAGCTATATGATGCAATGTCTTTCAGGTGTTGTCCATCAGAGGTTTTCCTACTACTGCAGAGTTGAGTTTGGCCAAAATTAGGAGACCTAGTCTGCCCTTAGGGACCCCGTACGGGTGCCGCTTAGTGGTACGGTTCCACTGGCAGACCTGTATGGGTCATCCCTTCCATACACTTGGGAAGGACCCATATGGGTCCCCTAGGACCCGTATGGGTGGGGCCTCACCCGTATGGGTACTCTTGTTGCCTAAACAAGCTCTTTTGGAAGGGAATCCTTTCCTATTTTGGGAAAAGGCAGGTCATGAATGCGATTTATTGCGTTCAGACCTCCTTCTCTTCACATTTTTATAACACACATTTCATACAAAAATTGTACTTAAATTCTAGCAGTTTTTATAGGTATAGAAAAGGTATAGTAGGGGTATATGAGGTATAAAATAGGGAGAAAACTCGTTCTTTAAGGTTTTGTCAATATCTTATTCATTTCTAACTTCATTCACTAGGATTTAGGGGAGGTTCTGTCCACAAGAATACTCACCTAAATAGTCCTATTTTACCATCTACTTTGGTCGGACTCTCTCAACAGTAATGGGATCATCTCAAAGTGGATTCACGCCGCAATGGTAATGCTCATGAGTTTCAAAGAGACTCACATATCAATTATTTCCTTATTATTATTTCTTATTCCTTCTATTATATCTGTTCCTTTCATTTCTTATTTTGGGTCTGGTCCTAACCCATATGAGCCTTGTTGGCACCATATATCCCCAAAGATATCAAATCAGTGCGCCATACTCATATGGAAGGAAATCCCTTTTTATTTTATTTTCCTGCCATCGATCCATTAATCTGTTAATCTATAAACTTAACTGAACAGAGTTTCTGTCTGGACCAGACATGACCTGTATGGGTGCACCGTACCTGTATGGGTCCTCCCTGGTACCCGTACGGGTCCTCCCTAGTACCCGCATGGGTCCCACCCACCTATACAGGTACCAGCCCCAGGCAGATTCCCGAACCCATAATTAACTGATTAAAAATCAACCCAACTCACCATTTGCCATGCGATCATTTTCACTAATAATCCGATAAATCAACCTATAAAAAGATAAAACGTGTTTTGACAACAAAATGTGCTGAAATGCTGATTTATGGTGTGCTAAAAACTATGCTAACATCTGTGGATGCAGGGGAATTTATTTTCATTTTGTTTTATAACTTAGAACAAATGTATAGGTTCTCTTTATAATTTCCCCCTTTTTCCCCCGATTGTAATTTTTATTCCCCCATTTATTGCTTGTGCTTTACTGTAATTTGTAAACGCATGTAATGAGCGTGAAAGAGTGTAGACATAGGATTTCTATGATGATTCCCCAAATGATGAAAACTAAAATGGTTTTACGCGGTGAATATAATATGGAATCAACTAAATAAGAAATAAGTGACTCATCCGATACCCGAATCTCTGATCCAATAGGTATGAGTCTCCCACCCAGAGGGAACCATACCAAAACTCTTTCCTAAGTAGACAACTTGGGTGGCGACTCTAACATTTGTATCGAGATTTGGGTCTCGATTCTTTTATTCATTAAAATTGGCCTATTGTGCAAACTTGAACGAAAATTTTTTTGTCACACCTAAATCCAACCAACCCCTAGTGGGCCCCACCTCTCACACAGGCGCCAAGGGATACCCACACATAATTAACACCTCATACATGCCTTACTTTTTAGACCTAGTAGAGGTTGAAGCTGCCCGTGGCTTCAGCGATACCGTCGGCGATATCATACATGCCGCCAACAGGCTGACTTCTCCAAGGAGATAGATTTTTGCCATGCTTGCTCGATACCCACCTGGTAATCGAAAAAAGTCAGCCCTACACAGATTTTATCGTATATAAGGCCTCTTTCCAGCCATTTTTAAGAGGGGCCAACTCAAAACTTGAATTTGAGAGGAATTTTTAGTGAGATATAGTAGTTCTAGTGGGATAAGGTGAAGAAAAGGTAAGAAAAGAAGGATTACTCCATCTTTTCTTGGTTTTTCTTTACTGAACTCTTTGATATTTTAACTTAAATAAGTAGACTTAAGGTTTAAAATCAATTTAATAGGTTTTAGAGCCTTAAATCCCACAACCACTTCCCAAATCATCATTTTGAGCTCCTCAGAGGTGTCATTTGGATCACAAAGAGGTGGATTCACGACCCTGAGGTAAGAATTCTGAGTCTCATAGCTCTTTGGCATTTACTTTAATTGTTTTTTGTGATTATTTGTTGTTTTGTGAATAATCTTGGGTTTTTGGTCATTTTTCGATGGTTAACTACTGCTGCTGCAAGAAACTGAAGCCGTCGTGTGAGCACAAGATTTTAATGATCCTTCTCACAAAACTATGATGAGAGCTATATGATGCATTCTCTTATAGGTGTTATCCATCAGAGGTGCTCCTATTGCTACAGAGTTGAGTTTGGCCGGAGTTAGGAGACCTAGTCTCCCTTTAGGACCCATACGGGTGCTGCCTGGTGGTACGAATCCACTGGCAGACCCGTACAAGTAGATTTCTTTTGTACACCTGAGGAGGACCCATACATGTCCCCCAGGACCTGTACAGGTGGGGCCCTACTTGTATAGGTCTGATTATTGCCTGATCAGGCTCTTTCGGAAGCCAACTCTTACCTTTTTTGGGAAAAAGCAGGTCTTGAATGCCGTTTATTTCATTCCGACCTGATATTCACCCTATAATAGGGCCTTTTCCTCTCATTTTAACACACGCAACTCATATGAAAAATATACTATAGAAAAATTATAGTAAGGTTCTAGCAATTTCTATAGGTATAGAAAATGTATAGTGGAGGTATAAGAGGCATAAAATAGGGAGAAAATCCATTCCTTGAGGTTTTGTCCAAATTTTATGCACTCATAACTTCGTTTATTAGGATTTAGGGGAGGTTCTATCCACACAAATACTCGCCTAAATAATCCTATTTTACCATCTACTTTGGCCAGACTCTCTTAACAACAAAGGGATCGCCTCAAATTGAATTCACACCGTAAAGGTAATCCTCCTGAGTTTCAAAGAGACTCACATCTCAGATATTTCATTATTATTCTATGCCTCTATTATTATATCCATTTTTGTTATTATTCTGGGTTGGTCCTAACCCATATGAGCCTTGTTGGCACCATATATCCCTAAGGGTATTAGATCAGTGCACCATACTCATATAGAGGGAAATCCCATTTTTATTTTATTTTTCTGCCATTAATCTATTAATCTCAAACTAAGCTTCTGCATCGGACCAAACACGACCAGTATGGGTTCCCCTTTCCCTTACTAGTCCTCCCCAGTAGCCGTATGGGAACCGACCCCCAGGCAGAACCCAGAATTCATTTTAATTTTGTTAAAAATCATTCTAACTCACTATATGCTATGCAATCATTTTCACTAATAATCCAGCAAATCAACCCACAAAAGTTAAAATGTATTTTTACAACAAAAAACGTTAAAGACCTATTATTTCTTTCCAATCACAGAAGCCTATCGGGCACGATCGATCATAAAACTGCCACTCTAACATAATCACATTTTTCTTGATGAAATGCTGACTGATGATGAGCTATAAACTACGCTAATCTTTATGGATGTAGAGAAATTCATTTTTATTTAGTTTTATAACTTAGAACAAATGTATAGGTTCTCTTGCAATTCCTCCATTTTTTCGTCGGTTGTAATTTTTATTCCCCCATTTATTGCTTGTGCTTTATTATAATATGTAGATGTATGTAACGAGTGTGAAAGGGTGTAGAAATAGGATTTCTGTAATAATTCCCTAAATGATGAAAACAAAAACGGTTTTACGTGATGAATGTAATTTTGAATCAACTAAATGAGAAATAAGTGACTCATCCGATTCCCAAATCTCTAATCCACTAGGCGTGAGTCTCCAGCCCAGAGGAGACCGTACCCAAACTCTTTCCCAAGTAGACAACTTGTGTGGCAACTTTATCATTTGTATCAAGAATTGGGTCTCGATTCTTTTATTCATTAAAATTGGCTTATTGTGAAAACTTTAACTAAAAGATGTTTTCTCACGCCTAAATCAAACCAAACTCCAGTGGGCCCGACCTCTCATACAGGCACCTGGGGAGACCCACACATCATCGACACCTCACAGCGGCGACTCTGCTGGGGACTAATCTTTTAACTTGCAAAATTTTGGTTTGTTTAAAAAGTTTAAAAGATTATAATGAGCACCGAAAATCATTTACTTGATTCAACCTATTTTCTTTTTCATCATTTGGGAAAATTATCACACTCTATCTTCTCATCTCCTTCACTCGTTATTTAGATGCACTCTTCTTCTAGCTCTAGTTTAAGGTGCCTTATTATTTCCGCAAGACTCACAACGTTGATTCCCATGACCGCCAGGGATATTGGGGACACCTTAGTGGGTGGACCACACATTGTTATCTCGCTCCAAAAGAAGCTTGATGTAATGGGAACCTTCTACATCAAACTTCTGATATGTCCTTATGCCATTCTTATCAAAAGCCTTAGAATTTTACCTTTTAGGTACCCTAATTTCTGTGTGAGATTAGACTAAGGAAGAATACCCTCAGACTCGGTGGGAGAAATAAGGACGGAATTGATTGCTTCACGTATGTTGTGTTAAATTATCCTATAATTAACCTAGCCATGCATCCTTGTAATTTGTGCATTCATAATGCATCCAATACATGTACTAATCTTTGGGTTATCACCTTAGCCAAAGCTCAAAGGGTTAAAACTTGGCAACGTTCTCAGGTCCATTTGACTCGAATTCTAGCTCCTCCTCCTCCTCTTCCAGCTCAGTTAAGGGTTGCTCCACCTCCATCTATAGGTATTTCGTCTAGCAGTCAATTTAGTCCAGTTGATCTTTCTATCTATCATCCTGAGGAAATGTCTTGTATATTGACTCCAGAAGGGCAGATTAATGTTGAGGTTGAGAATGTTGCTACTAGTGAGGAGATTGCAAATGTTGTCTCACAGTACTTAGGAAGTGATCAGTTATTGGACCAAATGAATGATAAGATGTTACCTTTCACCATGGCAATCATGGCCAAAGAGAGGATGGTCAATGATCCTCATAGCACACCTGTCAATGCACTAGCAATGAATACCGTGATTAGTGAGCAAGTATCAAGAGTTGCTCATAATCCATTCACTCAGTTTTAGTTGCCACCTGTGCGGACTCGCAGGGATTCTTCCAATCAGTTTGATCAGTTAGGTTCTATTGATCTATTTGGTTCAGTTAGCCAGTCATTCTAGTTAGTGGGTACAGTGGTTCCAGTAGCTATCAATCAATTCATTTAGCCTAGTCAGGGGTTTGTACCACCTCCATTTTAGTTTGGGGCATCTGGCCCATCCCCCAATTTTGTGGTCACACCTACGAGATGACCTTTCCTCAATCAATAGGTTTACCCTTGGGTGTGATTACTTAATTGAAGGGATCATCCTTATTCATGAAATTGTGATCTACTTCAGAAATTGTTTGCTACCAATCCCAGAGTTCAGCTCACTATCAGTTCAAACCACTAGAGACGAGGATTGGGTCCTTGAAAACTTTAGTATTCCTAGCATAGCAAAGTATAAGGGAACTGGTCCACCTTAATCTCATATCACCACCTATCATAGGGTTATGAGAATCATAAAGTTAAGTGATTAAGTCTTAGCCGAAATGTTCCCTTGCACCCTGGAAGGTCCTACTATCAAGTGGTATAATACTCTATCAGATGAGGTGACCGAAAGCTTAAAAGCTTTATCTGAGGCTTTCATTGAGCAATATGGTTTCAATGCCACCATTAAAACTACCATACAAAATTTAGAGGCAATAAAGTAGGACCTAAGAAATTGAAGCCCTATTTCAAGAGATGGATGGCCACTCAAGTTTTATTGAAAGATAGACTAAGTCTCTCTGAGATGATCGTAAAGTTGATGGATGGTACCTTGCCTGCTTATCATAAGATTCTTGGTATGGATAAATTCTCTAGCTATGTTGAGGTCTTTGAAGAAGTTGAGAAATGGGAAAGAATCGAGGAATTGGAGAAGGCAAGTGTCCTAGGTAAACCTTGGTTCAAAGAGAACAATCCTTCAACCCCAGCCTAGGCTTCCAAGCCAAAGTCTGGCTCCGATCCTAAAATAGTAGTGGTGCAAGAAGCAGTGGCTGTAGTCCTCACCATTGAAGATGGCATTTCCCCTTGAAAGGCATCTTTGCTTGCTATCTTCACTAAGTTAAGAGCACTTGGTCTTCTTCGTAGTATCAAACCCTATCTCCCACCTAAACCTAAAGACAGGGATCAATTTTATGCTTATCACGTCAGTAAGGGTCATCACACTGGTACCAGTAGAGATTTGCTTGAGGCTATTCATGGTTTGATTAGGGAAAAGAAGATTCACTAACCAGAGCTTATGCCTAACACCATGAATAACCCCCTGCCAAATTTTGAGAAACAAGTTATGGCTGTTGAGCTAGGGTTTCTCTTCTACCATATCTTTAATATGATCTCACAAGCTAATCCTATGGTTCACTCAGTAGCGGCTGTACATGATTAATCAGTCCCCATTGACATCGATGAATTCGAGTTAGAAGGAAATCATGATGAGGAAGCTATGTTGGTTTAACCATAATTGACTGATATTGATGCCTATGTGTTAGAAAATAAGGAGGTCAAAGGACCAGCCTTGTTGGTAGAAACTCCTTCAGGGAGAAGTTATATGAAAAATAGGTTTTTGCATGTTACTCAAAGTGGAAGGATTCCTCCTAATCTGCTCCCAAAGAGAAGAAGGGGCAGAGATATAGATATCTAGGTCATTCACAATATCAATCAGGGTCCAATCTTCAAGCCTGCAATTGAAACTCAAACCTTAGTTGGTAATGAAAAGAAGGATTCAAAGGTCTCTCCTCTTATCCAGCAATTGCAAGTTACCCCTACCAAGTATAGCATTTAGCAGCTTCTTATTGACTCTGAAGATCATCACAGGGGTCTAATAGAAAAGTTACTAAGCAAGGAGGCTACACCTTCCACTACCTTGGTGGAAGTATTTTCAGTTATAGGGGGATCTCCTCTCAGTCAAGTTAAACCTATTATTTTTTATCTGGCAGATCTCCCAACCGAAGGGAACAAGCATAACAAGGCACTTTTCATTAAGGTGCAAATATTTTATCATTCTATCCTATGTATTATGGTGGATGATGGTTCTGCCCTTAATCTCTGCCCTGCCAAGATCCTTCCTCACCTAGGGCAGGTTGAATCCATGTTGGAGAAGTCTAATGCTATTATAAGGGCATATGATAATACAAAGAGGAGTATTATTGGGGTATTTGAAGTTGAAGTTACAGTTAGGGGAGTGAAATCCAAAGTCTTATTCACTATCCTCGATATTCCCGTCACTTACTCATTATTATTGGGTTAACCTTGGCTCCATGCATTAGGAGCCGTCCCTTACACAGTCCATTAAAAAGTTATGCTTATCTATAATGGCAAGATAGTGACCATTGAAGCTAATGAATCATTTGTTATAGCAGCTACAGAGGCTGAAGAATAAGACTCTAAGGTGGCTGTAGCTCACCAGGGTACAAAGTTTTCGATGAGGAGGTATATATCGCTTAAAATGAATAAGATGAAATGAAAGAAGTAATTGAGTCCATTGCCAAGGCGCTAGCGGTACTTATATGGAAGAATTGGAAGGGAAGTGAGAAGGGAAATCCTATTAGTAAGGCTGTCAAAAACTTAGCAAGAGCAGTAGCCAAAGAACCACATGCAGTCCTGTACATCAGAGCTACCAGTTTAGCTGTTAGTATTGCCAAAGTTGATCAACAAGGCCCTCCGCCTGTGGAGGATTATTCAAATGATGTAATTTTGTTATTGCAAATATTTTTATGCGAACAATGCCGGTTATAAGGCATATCATGGATAAGTTACAACATCAGTACTTTTTAAAACATGTCATGAATAAATTGATCCATCTCTCATTCACATTTCACTCGAGTATTCAATTCTAATGACACCATGCACTCATAACAACAACATTCTTAAAAATATCATCATATTTATTAATGAAGTTGACTTTGAATACATCGCAATGGTATAAATATCCAATGGTTAAAACCTATCACCAAGTAAAAGAGAGATGATAAAAGTGCTTAGCAAACATGATAACAGCGAGTCTTGGCCCATCTTTCTTCACAAAGGGGGAAAAGAGTACAAGGGTACATGTCATCAAGAAAGAAGACCAAGAAGTCTCATAAGAGCATCAATAGCAAGCTAGCTCTATTTATGAAAAATGTAAAGAACATCTTGGGTTATGAGAAGATACCCAAAATCCTTCAGAAGCTCTAAAGGGAAGCTGATCATTAATGCCAATAAGTCAATCAAGAGGATTTTGTCAAATATAGTGGCTACCTACAGGTATTGGATGATAAACTCCCTTTCGCGATATGGGGGTATAGAACCAGTATAAGAACTCCCACTAGTCAGACACCATTCTCCTTAAAGCAGAAGTAAGATCTCTAAGAGTAGCACTCGAAGCTCAGTTAAAAGAGCCAGACTGGGCAAAAGCTAGGTATGAGCAGTTGAATGCAATAGATAAAAAGTGGCTCAAAGCACTTGACCATCTATAGATGTACCAGCAGCGTATGGCTCGAGCTTACAACAATAGAGTCAGATACCCAAAACAACCTCTCAAAGCAGGTGATCTGGTTCTCAAGCAGCTACGCCAGGCCAACACTGATGCTAGGGGCAAATTCAGACCTAGGTTGGAAGGACCATTCATGGTTAAGAAGGTCCTTGGCAAAGTAGGAATCAAACTTATGGATATGGATGGACATTAGTTTGTGAATCCAGTAAATCAAGATAGGCTTAACCGTTATCATGTCTAGGCCAAAAGAATTAAATCATAAAAAAGCAGCACAAAGAATATAAGAAATAAAGAATAAATCACCCGGCGAGCGACCTCTACTGCTTGGGAAAAAATTAGAGTGCAGCCGGCTGATCGATATTACGCAAATCGGTCAGGCAAAATTTAGGGCACTCCAACGCAATAAAGCCTGCTAAGCTGAAAACCCGAAAAGGGTGGCTTTGGGCAAAAGTTAGGGCATCGAGAGAAAAATGTCAGTTGCTTTCTGGAAAATCTGTAAAAGACTAGTAGGCAGTAAGGGTTAACAATTGGAAATTATTACCATTGCCTATGTACTCAAATTAATCTCATCAATGAACATGTTTTGATTTTGCTAAGAATCTTGGTCTTATGAATGAATGCATGTCTTTAGGTGAAATACTCACAGGTGTGTGAACATCAATTTGTTCTCTACGTGTTATGCATCATTGTTTTTCCTTTCACATGTAATCCAATGGAGATAAAAGTACCAAAGAAATTAGGCATATGCAAAATTCAGAAAAAGTCTACTAGATTGAGCTGTCAAGGATAATTCATGCAAAAATTAAGACAGCCTTCATGGTCTAAAACCCGAGAGGGCGGTCCCTGCAAAAATTAAGGCAATAGAAAAGAAAAGCTTGTTGGATTGAAAACCTGAATGGGTGGTCCAGGAAGAAATTAAGGCAAAAAATAAAGAAAAAGCTTGCTAGGTTGAAAACCTGAAAGGGAGGTCTAGGCAAAAGTTAAAGCTAAAAAGAAAAAGTCCGCTGGACTGAGCCGTTAAGGACAGTTTAGGCAAAAATTAGGACAAAAATAAAGAAAAATAAATGTTCGAGAGGTCATCTCACATCGAATGGCCTATGCAAAAGTTAGAACATCGCTTGGTCCCCTCACTACAAAATCACTCGATAGACGTAATACGGGTTTACAAAGCAGCAATACTTAATGATCTCAGTTCAAGAAAAATCCATGTGAATAAAAGTTAAAACTCAAAAGTATTAATCCAAATTTTACATCCAAAACAAAGACACGTAGGACCGAAAAGTTTCAAAAGTTCAAAAGAGAATCTTATCCCTTGCGACCCTATTGAGTTTGATACAGAGTATCTGCCAATAGATAATCCACACCTATAGTCATGTGATCCTTGGCTTAACCGATATCAGCAACTAGCTGGGTGGGGGCCCTAGTCTCTGAGGTCCCTGCAGCATCCCTAGCAGCATCAGCCCCCTCAATAGACTGATCTGCACCCTTCTAAGTCACACGGTATGCAGAAAGATCATCCTTAGACTTATCATCAGAAGGATCCAGCATCTACCTGTCCTCAGTCATACTCACCAACTGGCCCCTCAATATCTCAATCTCAGCCCTCGCCCGAGTAGTCTTAGCCCTAGCCTGGTCAGCCTCAGTGGTGACTATCCGCAGCTATTCCTTCAAGAATTGGGCTCTCTCCTCTGAAGCATCCAAGTCCTGAGCGGACTTGCTGCACTCCATGGCCATCAGAGTTTGCAATTGTATCGTAAGATCAATATACATACATGAATTTCATGGCATGCATCATGCATAGTTTGTTAAATTTTGAAGGAAAAACTTACCGAGGCTAGTGCATCCTAGGCCAGTAGCAGATCCCGTACGAAGAAGCAGCCCATAGCAATCCTCTCAGCCTTAGAGATAGTCACCTAAAAGGAAAGGGTCACATCGGGATAGGACATTCTAAGCAATCACTATAATGGACAAGGTTAAAAGCAAGGGATTCCATACATGGGTAGAGCTGGATGGATTAAAACCAATAGGCTGGACCGACTCCTCGAGCTCCTCGATAGCTTACTTCCCTAAATGAGTGAAGAGCCGGAAAAAAGTTTCGAACTCATCTCGGAGGACCCCCTCTCTCACGGATCCAAAAGCACGAGATTGCTTTGCCGACGGCTCAGGGGCAGCAGCAGTAGTAGCAGCAGGTCTCTTTTGTGTGGAAGCAGTAGGCTATAGTAATAAGGAATCATACTGAGATTCACAATCAATTTCAGGAAACAACAAAATGTTCTTAAGGGTTGAGTTAAGAAAATACCTTAGAAGAAGGGGTAACAGACCTAGCCAAGCCTCCGGTACCTAGAATAAAGGATGGCCCCCATGATCGTCCCTCGGTCCATTCTCATCGTCATCATCATCATCATCCTCCCTGTCGCTCTAGTCAAACTTGAGAGGGACATCCTCATGGTGGATCCTCTCACAAGAAGGAGGAAGCAAGGAATCAATGAACTCTGTGTAGGAGCCCTATATAGATAGCACTCGAGCTCCTTCGCCCAGTAGGTACAGCCCACAGTTGGTCCTCGGTATGAGGTGAGGCCAAAAGATGCCCATTAGGATCGGGGGAGGGATCCGTCTCTCTACCGTAGTACTGGTCCTCCACCCTCAGACCCGATCACCAAAATACCACTTGTAAGAGAGTGGTGACTCCAAGACAAAGCGGCGGCCATCAATGCCAGCCCGCATCTGCTTGATAGCCCCATGTATATCCAACCTCTCCCACGGGTTATGGATGACCTACACAAAACAAATGCACTTTGAGTATCACAACCTCGTGAATACAGTTTCTACTAATGGTTTGTTGAAATGTAAAATACAGGTTTAACAGGGAAGAAGTTTACCGGATCTGAGCGCAGCTGACATAAGAACTCTCTATACTGTGCTATAATTAAGGGCTGGCCCTAACAGAGCCCTATCCATCTAGATATGATATGAGGCATCTTAGGCTATATAGGTAAACTCGGACTAGGGATGAATCGGTGTTCGAAGGCCCAAATATGCAAAACAAAGTAAGGATTAGTCGCAGCATAATTTGAGTGAAAGGTTAAAGCACAAGAGATAAGTTTGGGATTTACCAGTAGTATCAGGTGGCAGATCTTGAGATCAGACTCCTCAATCCGGACTCCGATGTCCAATCCATAATACAGTTATGCCAGAATGGCCCGACACTAATTCTTACCTAGTATACCAGTAAGATCTTCCACAGTGGCATGCAAACCATAATTGAGTTGCTCGAATAGGCAGGAAAGAAGACGGTGGTAAAGAATGTCAGTAGGCGGGACTGGGCGTTTGTGAGCACTAAACTTCAATGATCATTCTCATAAAACTATGATGAGAGCTATATGGTACAATATTTTGTAGGTGATGTCCATCAGAGGTGTTCCTACTGCTGCAGATTTGAGTTTGGCCGAAGTCCGGAGACATGGTCTGCCCTTAGGTACTTGTACGAGCTCTGTATAGTGGTAGGGATCCACTATCGGACCTATACGGATGATTACCTTATGTACGCTTGAAGAGGACTTGCACGGGTCCCCTAGTACCCGTACGGGTGGGGCCCTACCCGTATGGGTCCTCTAGTTGCCTGATCAGTCTTTTTTAAAAGTAATCTCTTACCTTTTTCTGTAAAAGGCAGGTCTTGCATGCGGTTTATTGCATTCAGACCTGACTCTCACCCTATAAATAGGCCTTTTCCTCTTATTTCAACACATACATAAATCATATGAAAATTATACTATAGAAAAATTATAGAAAGGTTCTAGCAATTTCTATAGGTACGAAAAAGGTATAGTGGAAGTATAGGAGGTATAAAATAGGGAGAAAACCCATTCCTTGAGGTTTTGTCCACATTTTATTCATTCCTAACTTCATTTATTAGGATTTAGGGGAGGTTCTGTCCACACAAATACTCATCTAAATAGTCCTATTCCACCATCTACTTTAGCCGGACTCTCTCAACAGTAAAGGGACCACCTCAAAGTGGATTCACGCTATAAAGGTAATGCTCCTAAGTGTCAAAGAGACTCACATTTCAGTTATTCCATTATTGTTATTATCTACTTCCTCTATCATTTTTGCTCTTTTCATTTCTTATTTTGGGTCTGGTCCGAACACGTATGAGCCTTGTTGGCACCTTGTATCGTCGAGATATTAGATCGGTGCGCCATACTCATACGGAGGGAAATGCCTTTTTATTTTATTTTTCTTCCATTAATCTGTTAATCTGCATGTTAAATTGAACCAAGCTTCTGCCTAGACCAGACAGGACCCATACGGGTACACTATACCCATACCAGTCCTCCCTAGTAGTAGTATGGGTCCCATCCACCCATACGGGTATCAGCTCTAGGCAAAATCCAGAACTCATTTTAATTCGGTTAAAAATAAATCCAACTCACCATATGACATGCGATCACTTTCACTAATAATCTGGTAAATCTAAATACAAAAGCAAAAATGTGTTTTTACAACAAAATACGTTGAAGACCCGTTATTTCTTTCCGATCCTAGAAGCTGCTTGGGCACTATCATTCGTAAAATCTTTACGCTAACATAATCACATTTTTCCTAATGAAATGCTGACTTACGGTATGCTATAAGCTGTGCTAATCTTTATGGATGCAGGGGAATTTATTTTTATTTTGTTTTATAACCTAAAACAAATGTATAAGTTCTCTTGTAATTCCCCCATTTTCCCCCCGGTTGTAATTTTTATTCCCCCATTTATTGCTTGTGCTTTATTGTAATATGTAAACGAATATAGTGAGAGTGAAAGAGTGTAGAAATAGGATTTCTGTGATAATTTCCCAAATAATGAAAACAAAAATGGTTTCTCACGGAGAATGTACTTTGAATTAACTAATTGAGAAATAAGTGACTCATCCAATACCCGAATCTCTGATTAATAGGTTTGAGTCTCCCGCCTAGAGGGAACCATACCAAAACTCTTTCCCAAGTAGAAAACTTGGGTGGCGACTCTGTCATTTGTATCAAGATTTGGGTCCCGATTCTTTTATTCAATAAAAATTAGCTTATTGTGCAAACTTTAACTAAAAATGTTTTGTCACACCTAAATACAACCAACCCCCAGTGGGCCCGCCTCTCACACAGGTGCCAAAGGAGACCCACACATCATCAACACCTCACAGTGGCGACTCTGCTGGGGATATAATCTTTTAACTTGCAAAATTTTAGTTTATTTTAAAAGCTTAAAAGATTAAGATGAGTAGTGAAAATCATTTACTTAATTCAACCTGTTTTCTTTTTCATCAATTGGGAAAGTTATTACACTTTATCCTCTCATCTCCTTCTCTAATTAATAAGATGCGCTCTTCTTCTAGCACTAGGTTAAGGTGCCCTAATTTTCTACAAAACTCACAAAAGTATCACTTATACCTTGTTAGGAATTGGGGACACTCTAGTGGGTGGAGCACTTATTGTTATCTCCCTCTAAAAGAAGCTTGATGCGAGGGGAACCTTCTACATCAAACTTCTGATATATCCGCATGCCATTCTTATCAAAAGCCTTAGAATTTTACCTTCTAGGTACCCTTATTTCTGTGTGAGAAAACTAAGGAAGAATACCCTCAGACTCGGCAGGAGAAATAAGGACGGAATCGATCGCTTCTCATGTGTTGAGTTACATTCCCCAGTAATTAACCCAGCCATGCATTGTTGTAATTTGTGCTTGCTTAACACATCCCATGCATGTACTGATCTTTGGGTTATCACCTCAGCCAAAGCTCAAAGGGTTAAAACTTGGCAACACTCTTAGGTTCGTTTTGTTTGAATTCCGGCTCCTCCTCCTCCTCCCCTTCCACCTCAGTTAAGGGTTGCTCTACTTCCATCTACGAGGATTTTGTATAGTAGTCTGTTTAGTTTAGTTGATCTTTCTATCTACCATCCTGAGAAAAAGTCTTATATCCTAACTCTAGAGGGCTAAATTGATGTTGAGGTTGAGAATGTTGCTACTAGTGAGGAGGCAAATGCATCGAGGGCTGAGGTTAGGTCAGAGATCACAAATGTTGTCTCATAGTACTTGGGAAGTGATCAATTTATGGACCAAATGAATGATAAGATGTTGGTTTCTATTAAGGTGATCATGGTCGAAGAGAGAATGGTCAATTCTCCTTATAGCGCACTTATCAGTGCTCTAACAGTGAATGCAGTGATTACTGAGCAAGTATTGAGAGTTGCTCATAATCCATTCACTTAGTTTCAGTTGCTACCTATGCGGACTCACTGCTCATAATCCATTCATTTAGTTTCAGTTGCTACCTGTGCGGACTCACTGGGATTCTTCCAATGAGTTTGGTTATTTTAGTTCTGTGGGTCCATTTGGTTTAGTTAGCTAATCATTCCATTCAGTGGGTAAAGTGGTTCCACCAGCCGTCAGTCAATTCGCTCAGCCTAGTCAGGGGTTTGTACCTCCTCTATTTCAGTTTTGGGCATTAGGCCCAACCCCCAATTTTGTGGTCATGCCTAAGGGGACAACCTTTCCTCAATCAACAAGTTTACCCTTAGGTGCGGTTACTCAATCAGATGGGGCATCCTTGTCCGTGGAATTGTGTGATCTTCTTTAGAAATTACTAGCTGCCAATCCCAGCTCCCAACCATCATCACTATTGGTTTGAAATGCTAGAAAGGAGGGCTAGGTCCCAGAAAACTTTAGTATGCCTAGCATAGCGAAGTATAAGGGAACTGGTCCACCTCAATCTCATATCACCACCTACCAGTGGGTTGTGAGAATCAGAAAGCTAACTGATAAATTCCTACCCAAAATGTTCTCTTGCACCCTGGAAGGTCCTGTTATCAAATGGTACAACTATCTATCAGATGAGGTGACCAAAAATTGGAAAGCTTTATTTGAAGCTTTCGTTGAGCAGTATGGTTTAAATGCCACCATTAAAACTACCATACAGAATTTGGAGGCAATCAATTAGGCCCCCAATGAGAAATTCAAGCCCTATTTCAAAAGATGGATGGCCACTCAGGTTTTGTTGAAAGATAGGCTAAGTTTCCCTAAATTGATCATGAAGTTGATGGAAGGTGCCCTACTCGCTTATCGTAAGGTTCTTGGTATGGATAAATTCTCTAGCAATGTTGAGGTCTTTGAAAAAGTTGAGAAATAGGAAAGAATTGAGGAATTATAGAAGGCGAGTGTGCTAACCAAACCTTGGTTCAAAAAGAATGACCCTTCAGGACTAGCCCAGGCTTCTAAGTCAAAATCTAGCTCTGATCCTAAAGTAGCAGTAGTGCAAGAAGAAGTGGCTGCAGTCCGTACCATCAAAGTTGGCATTTCCCCTTGGAAAGCATCTAAGTTTGCCATCTTCACTAAGTTAAGGGCACTTGGTCTTCTTCAGAGTATCAAGCCTTATGTCCCACCCAAACCTATAGATAAGGATCAGTTTTGTGCTTATCACGTCAGTAAGGGTCGTCGCACTGGTGCCTGTAGAGATCTTCTTGAGGCTATTCATGGTTTGATTAGGAAAAAGAAGATACATGAACTGTAGCTTAAGCCTAGCATCATGAACAAACCCCTGCTAAATTTTGAGAAACAGGTTGCAGCTGTCGAGTTAGGGTTACCCTCCTACCATATCTTTAATATGATCTCGCAAGCTAATCCTATGGTTCACTCAGTAGTGGCTTTACCTGATGAATTGGTCCCCATTGACATCGATGCATTTGAGTTAGAATGAATTCATGATGAGGAAGCTACGATGGTTCAACCAGAACCAATTGATATCGATATTTATATATTGGAGAATGATGAGCTTGAAGGACCAGCCTTGCTGGTGGAAACTTCTGAAGGGAGAAGTTATATGAAAAATGGGTATTGCATGTGACCCGAAGTGGAAGCATACCTCCTAATCCTCTCCCAAAGAGAAGAAGGGGCAGAGATTTAGATATTCATGTCATTCCAAATATCAATCAGGGTCCAATCTTCACGCCTGCTATTGAAACTCAAAACTTAGCTAGCATTGAAGAGAAATATTCAAAGGTCACCCCTCTCATTTAGCAGTTGCAAGTTACCCCTGCTAAGTATGGCATTTGGTAGCTTCTCATTGACTCTGAAGATCATTACAAAGGTTTGATAGAAAAGGTATTAAGCATGGAGGCTACACCTTCCACCACTTTGGTTGAAGTGTTTTTCAGTAATTGGGGGATCTCCTCCCGATCAAGTTAAACCCATTAAGCTTTATCCGTCTGACCTCCTAGCTAAAGGGAATAAGCATAACAATGCACTTTTTGTTAAGGTGCAAATCTTTGATCGTTCTATGGTGGATGATGGTTCCATCCTCAATCCCCGCCCTACCAAGATCCTTCCTCACTTAGGGCTGGATAAATCCATGTTGGAGAAATCCAATACTGTTATAAGGGCATATGATGACACAAAGAGGAGTGTCATTGGGGTGTTTGAAGCTGAAGCTACAATTAGGGCAGTAAAGTCTAAAGTCTTATTCACTATCCTTGACATTCACATTACCTACTCATTATTATTAGGTCAACCTTGGATCCATACATTAGGAGCCGTCCCTTCCACAGTCCATCAGAAAGTTAAGCGTATTCACAATGGAAAGCTAGTAACCATTAAAGCTGATGAACCATCTATTATAGTAGCTATAGAGGCCAAAGAAAAAGAATAGTGGCCATAGCTCACCAGGATACAAAAGTTTTCGATTAGGAGGTATATATCGCTTAAGATAAAAAAGATCATGATGAAGCAAGGTTATGTGAAAAGCAAGGGGCTCAGAAAGAATCTGCAGGGTATTCTGGAACCCATTTTGCTCTTCCATTGCCATTCAGACTTGGTTTGGGGAATCACTCAGGTGCTAAGAAGTCTAAACCCCAGCCCTGCCTCATGATAGGGGCTGAGGTCAAGCAAAAGATATTCATGGGTGAGGAAGAACCTGTAGAGGTAGGGGGCAAAAGGGTCCCTGGTTTTGAGATCCCCAATGATGTATATGATTTCAAGAAAGGCTGCATAATTGAAACCTTAGTTTCTCTGGAAGTATGTGGGAATGCTGAAGAAGATGAAATGAAAGAAGTAATCGAGTCCATCACCAAGGCACTAGCAGTACTTATAAGGAAGAATTGGAAGGGAAGTGAGAAAGGAAATCCTATCAGCAAGGCTATCAAAAACTTAGCAAGACCAAAAGCCGAAGAAGTGCATGCAAAATTGCATACTTGAGCGACTAGTTCAGATGTCAGTATTTCCAAAGTCGATCAAAGAGGCCCTCCGCCTGTGGAGGATGATTCAAATGATGTAATTTTTAATGTTGCAAATATCTTTGATGCAAACAATGCCACTTATAAGGCATATCATGGATAAGTTGTAACATCAATACTTTTTAGCATGTCATGAATAAATTGATGCATCTATCATTCACATTTCACTTGAGTATTTCATTTTGATTACACCATGCACTCATAACAACAACATTCTTAAAATATCATCATATTCATTAATGAAGTTGACTTTGAATACATCGCAATGGTATAAATATCAAATGGTTAAAACCTATCACCAAATAAAAGAGAGAAGACTAAGAAGACTCATGAGAGCATCAACAACAGGCCTGCTCTGGTTATAAAAAAATAGGAGGCACATATTGGGTCACAAAAAATACTCAAAATCCTTCAAAAGCTCTAAAGCGAAGTTGATCATTAATAAATCAAGAAGATTTTGTCCAAAGTGGTAGCCACCTATAGGGACTAGGCTGATAAACTTCCATTCGCAATTTGGGGGTATAGAACCAGTATAAGAACTCCCAGCGATCAGACGCCATTCTCCTTGGTATATGGAATGGAAGCTATGCTACCAGTTAAAATGGAAGTAAGATCTCTAAGAGTGGTACTCAAAGCTTAGTTAAAAGAATTAGATTAGGCAAAAGCTAGGTATGAATAGTTAAAAGTAATAGATGAAAAGCGGCTTAAAGCACTTGACCACCTACAGATGTATCAACAATGTATGGCTCGAGCTTACAAAAACACAGTCAGGTACCCAAAACAACCTCTCAAAGCGGGTGATCTAGTTCTCAAGCAGCTACGCTAACTCAACTCTGATGCTAGGGGCAAGTTTAGGCCTAATTGGGAAGGACCATTTGTGATAAAGAAAGTCCTGGGAAAAGGAGGAATCAAGCTTATAGATATGGATGGAAATGAGTTCGTGAATCCAGTAAATCAAGATAGGCTTAAGTGTTATCATCTCTAGGTTAAAAGAATTAAATTATAAAAAAGGAGCACGAACAATAAAAGAAATGAAGAATGAATCACCCGGTGAGCGATCCTCTACTGCTCGAGCAAAAATTAAGGTGCAGCCCGCTGATCGGTATTCTACAAACCGTTCAGGCAAAAATAGGGCACTCCAACGCAAATGAAGCCTACTAAGCTGAAAAACCAAGAAGGGCGGCTTAGGCAAAAGTTAGGGGATCGAGAGAAAAATTCTGTTGCCTTCTAGAAAATCTGTAAAAGACCAGTAGGTAGTAGGGGTTAACCATTGGAAATTGTTACCATTGCGTATGTACTCAAATTAATCTCATCAATGAACATGTTATGATTTTGCTAAGAATCTTGGTCTTATGAATGCATGGATGTCTTTAGGTTAAATAATCGCGGGTGTGTGAACATCAATTTTTCTCTACATGTTGAGCATCATTGTTATTTGTTTCATTATACATTTAATCTAATAGAAATAAAAGTCTCAAAGAAATCAGGCATATGTAAATTCAGAAAAGGCTGCTGGATTAAGCTGCCAAGGACAATTCAAGCAAAAATTAAGATAGTCTGTTGGATTGAAAACACGAAAGGGCGGTCCAAGCAGAAGTTAAGATGGAACAAAAGAAAGAAAAAAAAAAAGTCTATGGGATTGAAAACCTAAAAGGGCGGTCTCAGCAAAAATTAAGGCAAAAAGCAAAAAAAAAAAGCTTGCTAGGTTGAAAACCCGAAAGGGCAGTCTAGGCAAAAGTTAAAGCTAAAAAGAAAAAGTCCGCTGGACTGAGTCATGAAGGACAGTTCAGTGAAAAATTAGGACAAAAAAGAAAGAAAAATAAATGTTCGATGGGTCATCTCACATCGAATGGCCTATGCAAAAATTAGAACATCACTCAGTCCTCTCACTATGAAATCATAGGATAAAATACGGGTTCGCAAAGCAGCAATACTTAATGATATTGGTTTAAGAAAAATACTCATGCATGAAAGTTAAATCTCAAAAGTATCAATCCAAAGTTTACATCCAAAACAAGCCACATAGGGCCCGAAAGGTACCAACAGTTCAAAAAGTAGTCATAATCTAACCTATCGGTGTATCCTGTCCCAAGCGACCCCATGGCATATGATCCTGAGTATCTATCTACAGATAATCTACATCTATAGTCATCTGATCCTCGACCTCACCGGTGGCAGCAGCTGGCTGGATGGGGTCCCTAGTATCCGAGGTCCCTACAGCAGCCCTAGCAGCACCACCCCCCTCAACAGACTGATCTCCACCCCTTTAAGTCATTCGATATGAAGAAAGATCATCCTCAGACTCATCATCAAAAGGAGTTGGTGTCTGCTTGTCCTTAGTCAACCTCGCTAGTTGGACCCTCAGCATCTTAATCTCAGCCCTTGCCTGAGTAGTGTCAGCCCTAGCCTGATCAGCCTCAGCAGTAGCTTCCCATAGTTGCTGCTCTAAAAACCTGGCTCTTTCCTCCGAACCATCCAAGTCTCAAGTGGACTTTCTGCACTCCATGGCTAGCAGAGTCTATAATGGAAATCATAAGATCAGTACGCATATATAAATGTCATAGCATGCATTATGCATAGTTTGTTAAAATTTACAGGAAGAAGAAACTTACCGAAGCTAGTGCATCTTGGGCCAGTAGCAGATCCTGTATGGAAAAGTAGCCCTAGCAATCCTCTTGGCATCAGAGATGGTCACCTAAAAGGAAAAGGTCACATTTGGATAGGAAATTCTAAGCAATCATAGTAATGGATAAAGATTAAGGCAAGGGATTCCTAACATGAGTAGAGTTGGAAGGAGTGAAATCGATAGGCTGGACTGACTCCTCGGGCTCCTTGATAGCTCGCTTCCCCAAATGATTTAGGAGCCTAAAGAAAGTATCTACCTCAGCTCAGAGAATCCCCTCCTCTCACGGACCCAGAAGCGCGAGACCACTTCGTTAGGGCTCAGGGGCAGCACAGTAGTAGGCCTTTTCCACGTGGAAGCGAAGGGCTGCAACAATAAAGGATCATACTCAGAATCCTGATCAATATCAAGAAACATCAAGGTATTCATAAGGGTTAAGTTAAGAAAATACCTAAGAAGAAGGGGTAGCGAATCTAGCCAAGCCTCTAGTGCCCCGGACTATGGATGGACCCCTGCGGTCGCCCCTTAATCCACCCTCCTTCTCATTATCATCATCATCACCCTCACTATCACTCTAGTGAAACTCAAGGGCTCGTACTAACAGTGAATCCTCTCACAAGGAGGAAGAAGTGAGGAATCAAAAAACTCAGCATAAGAGCCCTTTATCGATAGCACGTGAGCCCCTCGCCCAATAAGTACAACCCCTGGTCAGTCCATGGCATGAGATAAGGCCAGAAGACACCCGCTTAGATCGGGGGAGGAATCGGTCTCTCCACCATAGCACTAGTCCTCCACCGTCGGACCTACTCATCAAAATACCACTCGTAGGTGAGTGGTGACTCCAAGATGAAGCGGCGGTCAACCACGCCGGCCTACATCCGCTTAATTGCCCCATACATATCCAGTCTCTCCCATGGGTCTCGAATGACCTGCACAAAACAAATGCACTATGAGTATTGCAACCTCAGAAATACAGTTTTGACTAATGGTTTATTGAAATGTAAAATGCAGGTTTAGTAGGGAGGAAGTTTACCTGATCTAAACATAGCTGGCATAGGAACTCTTGATACTACGCTGTAGTCAAGGGCTGGCCCTGCCAAAGCCTCATCCATTTGGATATAATATGCGGTGTCTTGGGCTGCATGGACAAACTCGACATAGGGATGAATCGGGGCTCAAAGGCCCAAATCTACAAAACAAAATAAGGATCCGTCCCAACATAATATAAGTGAAAGGTTAAAGCACAAGAGACCAGTTCATTGTTTACCAGTAGTATCAGGGGGCAGATCTTAAGCTCAGACTGCTCACCCCGGACTCTAACATGCAATCTATAATATAGTTCAACCAGAATGGCCTAGCACTAGTTCTGGCCTGGCACAACAGCAAGATCCTCCATTGCGGTGAGCAAACCATAATTAAGGTTACTCGAGTAGACCGGGAAAAAGACAGTAGTAAGGAACGTCAGCAGGAAAGACCGGGCTTACTGATCCCTCCTATCAGCTGCAACAAGGCTAGGCTGCTTGATCTAATAAGCATGTAGGTCCCCGTACTTGAGCTCATTTGTCCCGCTCGGACGAAGCCTAAGTAATCTAGCAATATACGCCTTCACCTCAGGCCGGGAATGCCACCAGTCGGTATAAACGTTGAAGTGAGCAATATCGCCGCTCCACTCCAATCCAATCATGGCATACATATCTGAGGGAGTGACAATGACCTCCCCAATTAGTAGATGGAAGGTATGGGTTGTCTCTGACCATCTCTCCGCTAAGGCTGAAATGGCCCCTGGGCTAGCATCTTTGGAGCTTGAGGAATGGCCCCGACAATGTCACTAAAACCCAAGGAATCAATGTGGGCCAACAACTATGTATCCCTTACAGTACAGATCTCCTCATACCATATCCTATAGAAGCTCAGGGATCCCACAATCTTATATTGGAACTGCAAAGACAGGATTATAGTTCAATAGGGTTAAAATACAACATACATGTTAGAAATCAGAAAAGAATTTTAGGAATCAAAGTAACCAGAATTATGTCCTTAAGGACAGGATTTGTGTGGGTAGGCCCCACCCATATGGGTCCATAAGGGCTCCTGTAATCTAAAAGGGACCCGTATGGGTCCCCCCTCACCCATACGGGTCCCCTGCGAATAGTCCTATGCGGAAAAACCTCCCAAAAATCCAAATTCATCCAATCTCAACCAAAGCTCATCCAAAACTATCCCAAAAGCATCCTAGGCTAAAGTTACATGCATCTTCCAAAGTCTAAATCACCCTAATTCATGCCAAAATTTGAGAAATTTTCAAAGGGTTCGAAAATGGAAAATGGAGAATCAAGAAAAATTACCTAGAGTTTTGAAGCGTGGTTCTTAGGAGAAGGGATTTGGGGCACTTTGGAGATAGGAGTGAGCCTCAGAAACTAGTCTCCTTTGTGAAAGGCATACCCGATGGAAACCGAGCATTCTTAAAGCCTTGAATCGCCCACCGGGGGCAAATCCTCAAGTCTAAGGGAGTAATGACCAGTCTTTAAGATATTTTTGTACATTTTGATCAATTGTAAGAAGAAAATTGCCAGAAAATACAAAAGGGGAAGGTTTTGTATGAGGTGGGATATGAGGGGTCTGAACAGCCTTTTGAAACCTCCGGCGGGAACCCGTACGAGTAGCACCCCACCAGTACGGGTCCAGGCCCACCCCGTACGGGCATTCTCTTGCCATCCAGGGGCAAATTCTTGAACCATTATTTCAGAAAGCACCAAAAATTCATCCAGTCAGAGTTTAGGGCCAACCCCACTCTCTCTCAACCCTATATTTCAATTATTTTTAGGGCAAGCCCTGTGCTTACCTTGATCCTTGATTGAAGGGGGCAAAAATATTTTTTTCTCATAAAAGTCAATTAAGAATCAACGTAAGCCACTCTTGAATTGATTACTAACCAAGATGATTTTTGTGTACAGGTCCACCCTAGCACAGGAATTCTTCCACAACAAGCAAGTCTTACCAGGAAAGACTTCCCCAGTGAAAGAAGTTTCACCAAAGGATATTACTTTACTCCCCAACATCGGAATCAAGCTTGGGGTATCCCCCCATCTCCCAGCAGCAGAATTAGCCAATCCAGAGGCATCCCCCATTTCCCAATGGTGTAATCAATCAAGGGTCATACCCCCATCATTAAAAACCCTAGGGGCACCCAACCTAGGGACATTCCCCAGTGATGGAACCAGTGGCAATCGGGCCGAAACCGACATTTCCCGCACATAGTTTTTAGTTTATTTCATCCACACATCTTTATTCTTAGTTGAAGGGGCAAAAATATTTTTTTTCATAAAAGTCAATTAAGAATAAAGATGTGGCTGCTTAGACAATGACTAACTTGGTGTTTGATTGTTATCTCTTTTCAAGTTACTCAAATTCCCCAGTAGGAGAGTCAGCCACCTTAGGAAAGGGATACACCATCAGTCAGGAGAATCATCCACCTTAGGAAAGGGATACACCAACAGTCAGGAAAGTCGATCCACCTCAAGAAAGGGATACATACCTTCCCCAATAAAGTGACTAGGCATGCACAGTAGTAAATAAAAGTCATCTGCCACAAGAAAGGGATATACATTAGCTAAGGAAAGTCATTCGCCTCAAGAAAGGGATATGCAGTAGCAAAGTAAAGTCAACAACCTCAAGAAAGGGATATGCATTGGCAAAGGAAAGTCATCTACCTTGAGAAAGGGATATGCATTGGTAAGGAAAGTCATTCGCCTCAAGAAAGGGATACGCATTGGCAAGGAAAGTCATCTGCCTCAGGAAAGGGATACGCATTGGCAAAGGAAAGTCATCCGCCTCAAGAAAGGGATACAAATTGGCAAAGGAAAGTCAACTGCCTCAGGAAAAGGATACACATTGATAAGGAAAGTCATCTACCTCAGGAAAAGGACATGCATTAGCAAGAAAAGTCATCCACCTCAGGAAAGGGATATGCATTGGCAAAGGAAAGTCATCCGCCACAGGAAAGGGATATGCATTGGCAAGGAAAGTTATCCCCCTCAGGAAAGGGATACACATTAGCAAAGGAAAGTCATCCACCATAGGAAAGGGACACCCAGGAAAGAAGTTCACCTCAAGAAAGGAACTCATCCATATCATCACCTTACGTATGATTTCTAAACCCTCGCTCACATTGTGAGATTATACAGATCCGTATCTATAGTGATCCTATAAGGGTCAGTCTGTGACCACTGGATTTTAATGATCCTTCTCACGAAACTATGATGAGTGTTGCATGATGCATTCTCTTACAGGTGTTATCCATCAGAGGTGATCCCACTATTGTATAGTTGAGTTCGGCCAGAGTTAGGAGACCTACCTTAGGACCCATACGAGTGCTGCCTGGTGGTATGGATCCATTAACAGACCCGTATGAGTAGATTTCTTCCGTACACCTAGGGGGGTCCCCTATAGATGAGGCCCTACCCATATGGGTCCACTTATCGCCTAATCAGGCTCTTTTGGAAGCTATCTGTTACCTTTTTTCGGAAAAGGCAGGTCTTGAATGTGATTTATTGCATTCAGACTTGATTTTCACCCTATAAATAGAGCCATTTCTTGTCATTTTAACACACACAACTCATACAAAAAATGTACTATAGAGAAATTATAGTAAGGTTCTAGCAATTTCTATAGGTATAGAAAAGGTATAGTGGAGGTATAAGAGGTATAAAATAGGGAGAAAACCCATTCCTTGAGGTTTTGTCCACATTTTATTCATTCCTAACTCCGTTTATTAGGATTTAGGGGAGGTTCTGTCCATACAAATACTCAACTAAATAGTCCTATTTCACCATCTACTTTGGCCAGACTCTCTCAAGAACACAGGGATCGTCTAAAAGTGGATTCACGCTGTAAAGGTAACGCTCCTCAGTTTCAAAAAGACTCATATCTCAGTTATTTCATTATTATTCTTTGCCTCTATTATTATATCTATTTTTGTTATTATTCTGGGTCTGGTCCTAACCCATATGAGCCTTGTTGGCACCACATATCCCTAAGGGTATTAGATTAGTGCGCCATACTCATACGAAGGGAAATCCCACTTTAATTTTATTTTTTTGCCATTAATCTGTTTATCTTGAACTAAGCTTCTGCCTAGGACCAGACATGACCCGTATAAGTTCCCCTTACCCGTACCGATCCTTCCTGGTAGCTTTATGGGTCCCACCCACCCTTAAAGGTACCGGCCCCAGGCAAAACCCATAATTCATTTTTATTCGGTTAAAAATCAATCCAACTCACCATATGCCATGCGATCATTTTCACTAATAATCCAGTAAATCAACCTACAAAAGTTAAAATGTGTTTTTACAACAAAATACGTTAAAGACCCGTTGTTTCTTTCCAATCCTTGAAGCCGCCCGGGCACTATCAATCGTAAAACCGTCACGCTAACATAATCACGTTTTTCCTGATGAAATGCTGACTTATGATGAGCTATAAACTATGCTAATCTTTGTGGATGCAGGGGAATTTATTTTTATTTTGTTTTACAACTTAGAACAAATGTATAGGTTCTCTTGCGATTCCTCCATTTTACCCCGTGTTGTACTTTTTATCCCCCCATTGATTGCTTGTGGTTTATTGTAATATGTAAACGCATGTAATGAGTGCGAAAGAGTGCAGAAATAGGATTTCTGTGATAATTCCCCAAATGATGAAAACAAAAACGGTTTTACGCGGTGAGTGTAATTTTGAATCAACTAAATGAGAAATAAGTGACTGATCCGATACTCAATTCTCTGATCTAATAGGTATGAGTCTCCCGCCTAGAGGGAACCTTACCAAAACTCTTTCATAAGTAGACAAACTGGGTGGCGACTCTATCATTTGTATCGAGATTTGGGTCTCGACTCTTTTATTTGTTAAAATTGGCTTATTGTGCAAACTTTAACTAAAAATGTTTTGTCATGCCGAAACCCAGTCGGCCCTGCCTCTCACACAGGCGCCTAGAAAGACCCATACGTCATCGACACCATACACGTGGGTGATAAGTGAATCCGCCAGCGGTATCACTCATGTCGCCAACGACATGAGTGATACCGCCATAGGCTTTCTTTTTCACAAATGGCTCTATTTTCTTGGGGGACCCTTTCTTTATGCTACCTGAAATGTTATTCTATCAGCCTGTGTTAGTGAAATCTCTAGCGGCATCGATGATGCCGCCGACAACTTCACTCATACCGCCAGTGGTATGATGTTCTAGACAATAAGTTTATTTTTCTTTTCATTTTCGACCTAGTTTAATTTCCTAAGCTAGGATGTACAGTGCAATGGCGGGTATCCAGATCATGTAAAAATTAGTCCTCACCCCATAACATGTGGCATTTTCACTAATAATTCAATTAAAATAATAAATCGAGTCAAAAATGTAAATAAAATGAGATTTTATCACAAACGCCTTTCAAACACCATTTTTAGCCATCCAACCAGGCTCCATAAATTATACAATAAATATGCCAAGTTCATGCTAACTGGAGTCTTGTTTAGTCCACTAACTATGCATGTTACATGATGTACCTCGTACAACATGTCATATTTGTGCTAACCCTTTCATGCAGGTAAATTTAGGATTAATGTATGTTAGGCCTTCGGGTATTTTATTTATTGTTTAGACAAATGCATAAGATTTGGAAAGTCATGTAATTATTATTTCAACTTCCGCATTTTATTTTGGATGACTATAATAATTTATTTACCACTGTGAATGTTTGCTAAATAACGCGCTAACACAATATAATCAAAAATACAATAAATAGGGTTGATTAAATCGATTAAGAAAGATTGAAACTTTTAACTTGGTTAATGTAAAATAGACAACATCATCTGAACTTGGAATCTCTACTTAAGGTATGGTCTACCACCCGGTGGGAAAATCATACCAAAATTTCTTGGTTGAGCTGAACTGGGTGGCGACTCTATTTTAAGTATGGGATTTTGATCTCGTGTCTTTTGAGCATTAAAATATGCAAAACCATTTTCGACCATCACGCTCCACATATTATTTTTAAGAGGTCAGTCCTCTGGCCTGGCTTTATAGCTCGTCCGAAATGTCATTCATGCACAGTCACAACTGTTGATTATTTGGCTCAAGTGGCTGTAAGTATTAAAGAAAGAGAAGACTTATTCATCCCTGCTGGAACTTCTTAAACTCCAACTAAGTGGTGTTCAAAAGAAGATACTATTATAGAAGGCCCAGTCACAGTAGATTTGCTAAGCTTTTTAAGCGATGAGCGCTTTGGAAAAGGGACGTGCCAACATCTTTTGAGAGGGTTCTTTGAACTCCGTAGTGGATACAACGGGCAGATTATGAAGAGGTTCTTCCATGGCATCCACATGTTTGTAGGCTTTGATGACATGTTTGTAACAATAATGAAGGGGAGAAAAGTTTAAGTAACTCCTAAACTGATTGCGAATCTATTGGGAATGAGGCAACGAGGTCTAAGAATGCAAGCTGTAAGAGATGAGGAATATGTTGATATTCCTATAGTTTATAAAGTACCCACTGACTACAAGGCTTGAGAACTAACGGCCTCCATGTTCTTAAAGAAGGGGAAGCAAGCCCATGAACTAGTGATGAAAGTACTACTACCAAAGACTGCATCAATTGGTAGTTGCTCCAAGTTTGAAATGGTGTTTATCTATGCCATTATAGAGGGCATAAGTATCAACTGGCCTTTTGCCATTCTTCATAGGTTCCTTAAAGTTTCAAAGCATAGGTGTATAGCCACTTAGTGATGGAAATCTGTAGGGCCTATGAGCTAGATCTTGAAGGATGGGCTCTGAGAAATGATGTGCTGTACAAGGTTATTGAGTCTAGAGTACTTAATAATACCCACTTTCATAATTTGCATTGTGAAGAGAAGCCCAAGTCCACCAAGTACATAAAGCTCAAGCATGGAGAGGTTAGAGTGAAGGACTCAAGGGCTACCATGAAGTTAAAGCTTATTGAGCCTAAGGATGAAGATCAGACCTAGTTGATTTTGTGGCTGAGGATTTGGAAAGGGTCACTAAGCAGAGAGTGAAGGAAGGAGGAAAGGCTGAGTCTAGGAAGGGTGAGAAGGAGGAGGTCAGGAGAGACTCCAAGAAGGAGGAGAAGGGAGCAAGCTCGGTCAGCTCTAATCCTGTGGACATCCCTATCCCCAAAAGATCTAGATTTTCTAAGGGGTCCAAGGATGTGAAGCCTAAGGAGCTGACTGACAAGGAGAAGGAGGAAGAGAAGAAAGCTAAAGAGGAATTCAAAGAAGAAATGCCTTTGAAGAGGCTGAAGAAGAGGAAAGCAGATGAAGCAAGTCTTGACTCTGAGTAGATTGAAGGACAGGTGGCTAAATCAGAATTTGTGCCTGAAGTAGGTCAGCCTAGAAAGAAGTTCATAGCGAAGAATCTAACTAGCATTGTCTAAAATCTTGAATAGGCTAAGAGAGTGAAGGCTACTGAAGCTGAGAGACTAAAAAAAGGCAAGAGGACCTCAAAGATGAGATTAGGAGAAGAGCTGAGAAAACAGCTGCTAAGGCTAAGGCTAATGTGGAAAAAGCCTATGAAAAAGCTACATCTAGTTTAGCTGAGAAATCCATTCTAGAAGCTGTAGATGAGATGGTTAGTGCTCTAAATGGAATTGAGAGTGAGGAACAACAACAAGGCGATGAAGAAGCTGAAAATGCCAACTCAGTTAAGTTTAATGTAAATGAGCGAGAAGAAGACTAGCATATTATTGATTTATCTACTAAGGAGGCTAAGGAGGAGAGGAAGGAGAAGAAGGGGAGATTGTTCCAGAGGATGAAGGTAGTTATTGAAGAGGATGAAGGAGACTTGGAGGATAAGGAGGAAGGAGAAGTAGTTGTAGTTGAGCAAGGAGCTCATATGGATGAACAAACATCTCTAGGTTAGGTCATTGAGCAAATTGTTGAAGGTGCTAGTGAGAAGGAGGCTGAGAAGCAGCTAGAAGAACCACTTATTTTCCCTAACCTTTGGACCAAAACACCTCTTTCACTTACACCCATTTCTATGAAACCCTTATATTTCTTGAAATTTAATTACCATCTGTTGAACCAAGTATAAGTTTGACTGACTCAGTGGATTGACTCAATAGTGCCTAAGTTTTGATCATAACAATTAAGTTCAGTTTGAGTTAATTAAATTAATAATGATGTTAAAATAAATAATCTATGGTTGTATGGGACTTAGTAAATTCAACGGTAGAATTTCAAGTCTCCGCTGACATAGTTATTTAGTTTGATTCTGAGTGTTCTGGGCTGAGTATCTACTTTAGTTGCTAACCAAGTAATATTCACTCAGCACTTGATATTTAGATTTTATTTCAGCTGTGCTTTACAATTCATTATTTTGCTGAGTTACTTTATGTCTGTCAAAGGTACTGACCTTACCATTAAAGGTAAAATGGGATCTTTGCTTTTAGTGTTGCTTTTTGCAGGACATTAATGAGACAAAGATAAAAAGAATTTATGCCTTGACAAGATATAGTTTAATGAAGAAAATGACAAAGTCTTTCACATTTAAGCTGAAAAAGTCATTTGCCAATTTGGGCAATTCTGCAAAATCTACAACATAGTATCGCATGCTCTCCAACATGTCAGATTACCAGAAGAAATGGGAAGAAGAAATATGGCAAGTTAGCATGAGTTCTCTCTAATATAAGACTGGCATCAAACAACAAAGGATTCAAATGGAAGCTCAAATCTCAATCTAACAGATTGATTTTCTATCTCACACAGTGCAATTCTATCTCTTAACGGATTGATTTGAAGAAGCACGGGGTGAATAGATGAGTTGCCAGTTTTAGAAGATGCCAAAGTAAGTTCAATAGCTACTTTCTCAATCCATCTATAAAAGGAGCAAGAAGTCAAGCATTAGAACTTGGTGATTGCACCCGAATTTCTCAGAATCTAAATCTCTGTCAATTGGCAAGCTTCAAAGAAGTTCAACCAAGAAAGCAACTACTCAGCGAGAATCTGCTTTAGAACAAGAGAGAATAGTGTAGATCATTGAACTGTAATATCTGATTATTGTAACTGGATCAACAATTTATAAGTTGAATCCAACTCTTGTTTAGACTCTTATTGAGTTACTGATAGAAGAGGGTATTCTACTCATCGGGTGAGTGATTACAGTTTGGAGGGTACTTACTGTAATTAGAGATTTTATGAAAGGCTTCTCCGCCTAGGGTAAAGGAGTTGAGATTAGTGGATTAAAGCTGAGAAACTCTCTTAGGACTGGATGTAAGCACAGGTTACCGAACTAGTATTAAAATCCCGGTGTTCTTTACTTTGAAGTTTTTCTAGAATTTTCACTCAGCCAGCTGATGTACTCAGTAAACCTCAATACTATTGCAAAAAAGTTTACAAAGTTTTTAAGTGAGTCATTCAGCCCCTCTCTATCTCATTGAGTGTACGGATAGGGACCAACAAGTGGTATGAGAGCCATATTCTCATTTCATAGATTTAACAATCTTGAGAAAAAGACTATGGCATACAAAGGAGGAGAATCCAGTGGAAGAGCCCAAGCTTATATTCTGCTAGAAGGCATGTCAGTCAATAGGCCTCCTATGTTCAATGGAGAACGTTATACCTATTGGAAGAATAAGATGAAGAGGTTCATTTAGTCTCAAAGTATGTAAACTTGGATGGTGTGAGCACTGGATTTTAATGATCCTTCTCACTAAATGATGATAAGAGCTATATGATGCAATGTCTTACAGGTGTTATCCATCAGAGGTGCTCCTACTACTATAGAGTTGAGTTTGGCCAAAGTTTAGAGACCTAGTCTGCCCTTAGGGACCCGTACGGGTGCTGCCTGAGGGTACAGATTCACTGGCAGACCCGTATGGGTTGATTCCTTCCATACGTATGGAGAGGACCCGTACGGGTGATCCCTTTATTGTAGAGAGAGTTCGACGAAAGTAGATGGTGGAATAGGACTATTTAGGTGAGTACATGTGTGGATAGAACCTCCCCTAAATCCTAATAAATGAAGTTAGGAATGAATAAAATGTGGACAAAACCCCAAGTAATGGGTTTTCTCCCTATTTTATACCTCCTAGACTTCCGCTATACCATTTCAATACCTATAGAAATTGCTAGCACTTTACTATAATTTTTCTATAGTTTCTTTTTCATATGAATGTGTGTGTTATGAAATGAAGGGGAAAAGAACCTATTTATAGGGTAAGAATCAGGTCTCAATGCAATAACCCACATTCAAGACCTGCCTTTTCCTATAAAAAGGTAAGAGATTACTTCCAAAAGAGGCTAATTAGGAAATCAGAGGAAGCATCTTTTGGAAGTAATCTCTTACCTTTTTTTGCGAAAAGGCAGGTCTTGAATGTGGGTTATTGCATTGAGACCTGATTCTCACCCTATAGATAGGGCCTTTTCCCTTAATTTCACAATACACACATTCATATGAAAAAGAAACTATAGAAAAATTATAGTAAAGTGCTAGCAATTTCTATAGGTATAGAAAAGGTATAGTGGAAGTATATGAGGTATAAAGTAGGGAGAAAACCCATTACTTGGGGTTTTATCCATATTTTATTCATTCCTAACTTCATTTATTAGGATTTAGGGGAGGTTCTCTCCACACATATACTCACCTAAATAGTCCTATTGCACCATCTACTTTGGCCAAACTCTCTCAACAGTAAAGGGATCACCTCTAACTGGATTCACGCCGCAAAGGTAACGCTCCTGAGTTTTAAAGAGACTCACATTTCAGTTATTCCATTATTGTTATTATCTACTTCCTCTATCATTTCTGCTCTTTTCATTTCTCGTTTTAGGTCTAGTCCCAACTCGTATGGGCCTTGTTGGCACCTTGTATTGTTGAGATATTAGATCGGTGACCCGTACTCATATGGAGAGAAATCCCTTTTTATTTTATTTTTCTACAATTTAATTTGTTAATCTGTAACTGAACAAAGTTTTTTCCTGGACCAGATAGGACTCGTACGGGTACACCATACCTGTATTGGTCCTCCCTGGTAATTGTATGGTTCTTACCCACCCGTATAGGTACCAGCCCCTGGCAGAATCCAGAACTCATTTCAAATCGGTTAAAAATCAATCCAACTCACCATTTGCCATGCAATCACTTTCACTAATAATCCGGTAAATCAACCGCAAAAGTTAAAATGCATTTTCATAACAAAATATGTTGAAGACCCGTTATTTCTCTCCGATCCTAGAAGCTGCCTAGGCACTATCGATCCCAAAATTGCCACGCTAACATAATCACATTTTCCTAATGAAATGCTGACTTATGATGTGCTATAAACTATGCTAATCTTTGTAGATGCAGGGGAATATATTTTTATTTTTGTTTTATAACTTAGAGCAAATGTATAGGTTCTCTTGCAATTCTGCCATTTTCCCCTGATTGTAATTTTTATTCCCCCATTTATTGCTTCAGCTTTATTGTAATATGTAAACGTATGTAATGAGTGTCATAGAGTGTAGAAAAATAGTATTTCTGTGATAATTCCGCAAATGATTAAAATAAAAATGATTTTTCGCGGTGAATGTAATTTGAATTAACTAAATGAGAAATAAGTGACTCATCCGATACCTGAATCTCTGATCCAATAGGTATAAGTCTCCCGCCCAGAGGGAACCTTACCAAAACTGTTTCCTAAGTAGACAACTTGGGTGGTGACTCTATCATTTGTATTGAGATTTAGGTCTCGATTCTTTTATTCATTGAAATTGGCTTATTATGCAAACTTAAACTAATATTTTTTATCACGCCTAAATCCAACCAACCCCCAGTAGGCCCCACCTCTCACAAAGGCGCCAAGGGAGGCCTGCACAACATCAACACCTCACAGTGGCGACTCTGCTAGGGATATAATATTTTAACTTGCAAAATGTTGGTTTGTTTTAAAAGCTTAAAAGATTAAGATGAGCATCGAAAATCATTTACCTTATTCAACCTGTTTTCTTTTTCATCATTTGGGAAAATGATCACACTCTATCTTCTCATTTCCTTCTCTCTTTAGTTAGATGCTCTCTTCTTCTAGAGCTAGGTTAAGGTGCCCTATTGTTTCCGCAACACTTATGAAAGTGTCACCCATGCTCGCCAGGAATTGGGGACATTCTAGTGGTGGAGCACTCATTGCTATCTCCCTCCAAAAGAGGCTTGATGCAATGGGAACCTTCTACATCAAACTTCTGATATATCCCTATGCCATTCTTATTAAAAGACTTATAATTTTAACTTTTAGATACCCATTTCTTTGTGAGATTAGACTAAGGAAGAATACCCTCAGAACTGGCAGGAGAAATAAGGACGGAATCGATTGCTTCGCATGTGTTATGTTACATTCCCCGGTAATTTACCTAGCCATGCATCATTGCAATTTGTGCATGCATAACACATCCCATGCATGTATTCATCATTTGGTTCCCATCTAAGCAAGAATCAAAGCTTGACAACCATCTCAAATTTATTTAGTCCGCATTCCGGTTTCTATACAACCAAATTCAGTTCTCTCTGCCTCTATCTCCTGGTAATCCATCATCCAGTCAGGTCGGGTAGTTGGGTTTAATTGATCCATATGATTTAGGGGGTACAACAATTCCACCAGCCGTCAGTCGATCGATTCAGCCTAGCCAAGGATTTTTATCGCTAGTGTTTTAGTTTGAGGAATCTAGCCAAGGTCTTAACTGCGTAGCCACGCCTAAGGGGACGACCTTCCATCTTCCAACTGGTCTACCCTTTGGCATGACTACAAATTATCAACAACTTTCACCTCTGCTCTAACCACAAGAGTGGAAGATTGGATCCCTGAAAAGGCTGAAAAGTGGGATATATTTGAGGAATTGGAGTACATTGATGAAACAAATAGAGGACTACTGCCAATACAAGTAGAAGCTCAGTATTGGGAGACTACCGATTCACCTATGGATCCTACCGAGATTAAAGATGGAGACCCTCCACATCAGGTGGATGATTTCAAGGATGAGGTAACCTTTTAATGTTGTTGGTATTTTGATGCAAACAACGCCACTTATAAAGCATATCACAAATAAATTAATGCATTCACATTATGTTTAAGCATTTCATTCCTAAAGATATCATGCACTCATAAAATCAAATTCTTAAAAATTTCATCATGTTTATTAAAGAAATTGAATTTAAGTACATCGCAATGGTATAAGGTTCCAATGGTTAAAACTTACCACAAAAAAAGAGAGATAAAAAGTGCTTAGTAAGCATGATAGCCTTAGGTCTTAGCTCATCTTTTTTTCATAAGGGGGGAGGAAGATACACATCACTAAGAAAGAAAGCCAAAAAAGGGGGAGAAATAGAGGAAGATATACTTCACATCAAAAGCACCATTGAAGGAAAAGATCTTATAACACAAATCAAAAATCAAGGCATGCTTAAATCCAATGGTCTTCTTAAACATGCAAAAGGGTAAACCATCACGTCCAACAAATGGGAATTTCTTATCAGTATAGGTACCCCCTTGGATCTATATTCCCATCAAAATATCCCTCCAAAAATGCTTTCTCCATTTGTTTAAAAGAAAGAAGATCCCTTAACCTACATAATGATCCCAAACCTTCCCCACAATAACATGACCTCTTTCTTTCACAAAAGAGAGGAACCTATTCATTCCAACACTAAATGGCCCAAACTTACTAAAAATAGAGTCAGATATCCAAAGCAACCCCTCAAGGCGGGTAACCTGGTTCTCAAACAGCTACACTAAGTCAACATCAGTGCTAGGGGCAAGTTCAGGCCTAATTAGGAAGGACAATTCGTGGTTAAGAAGATCCTTGGTAAGGGAGGAATTAAGCTCACAGATGAAAATGAGTTGTTAATCCACTGAATCAAGAAAGGCTTAAGAGCTATCATGTCTAGGTTAAAAGAACTAAATCACATAAAGCAACTCAAAGAATAAAAAAAAGAAGTAAATAATAAATCACCCGACGAGTGGTCCTGTACTGCTCGGGCAAAAATTAGGGTGCAACCCGCTGATCGATATTCCATAAATCAGTCAGGCAAGAGTTAGGGTACTCCAACAAAAATAAAGCCCGCTAAGTTAAAAACCTAAAAAGGCCGGCTTAGGGAAAAGTTAGGGCATCGAGAGAAAAATATAAGTTCCTTTTTGGAAAATCTGTAAAAGGACCAAAAAGCGGGTAAGGATTAGCCATTGGAAACTATTACCATTGCCTATGCACTCAAATTTAATTTCGTTAATGAACATGTCCTGATTTGCTGAATCCTGGTCTTATGATTGCATGCATATCTTTAGGTTAAATAATTACAAGTATGTGAACATCAGTTTCTTCTCTACTTTTTGTGCTCTTTGTATTATCTATACTGTGTGTATCGTTCAACAAAAGACAAAAATACCGATAGGTCACAAAAAAATAAGGCCTATGCAAAAGTCAGAAAAAGTCTACTAAACTGAGCTGCCAAGGACAGTTCAAGCAAAAGTTAAGATAAACGAAAAGAAAGAGAAAGTCCACTGAGTTGAGCCACCAAGGACAATTCAGGCAAAAATTAGGACGAGAAAAATACAAAATCAGTTCGATAGATTGCATCACATCAAGCGATCTATGCAAAAGTTAGAACTCAATTCAAAAATGCCAGTATTTTTCACTTACTTTTTCAAGCATCATTTGTAATAGCAATGTTTCACAGTTGGGATCCCTCAAGTTTAGTTTACCACTATGAAGCTACTCATCATCCAAAGCGCCAAGTGCCTCCACTAGCATCCTCCAACTTGCACCAAGTTACAGTTTGGACACCATAAGGACACACTCCCCTAGTGTGCAAAGTGTGAATCTTAGCTAAAGAATCTTAGTAGTACTCATCGGTCTCAGTCGGGTCAGTCTTTCAGTAATCTAGAACTTTAAAAGTTTGGTTACTAGTCAATTCACCAGCAATTTAAGCCTTTACCAAAGAAGGACAAGAAAATAATAACCATGAGGTAAAGGATCAATCAAGGACCCAGACAATCAAGAAAAGCACAGCCTAACCTAAGCTATAGGGGCGTCCCATACCAGGTACTCATCCTGAGTCTGATCCTATACATCCGCCAGTAGGCTATCCCTGTCTATCATCACTTGATCCTCTACCCTACCAGCATCCTTAGCAGGCATATCAGGAACCCTAGTCTTCAAAGCTCCTGCTATTCTCCCAGAGGTAATGCCAATCTCCTCTACTCACCGCTCTATCTCCTGCTCATCTCCCACAACTAGAGTGGCCACCGGCGCCACCCAATAAGCTAAACTATCCTCCTCCAAAGAACGAAAAAGGCTACTGGATTGAAAACACGAAAGGCAGTCTCAGCAAAAATTAAGGTAAAGAAAAACAAAAGAAAAAGCTTGCTGGATTGAAAACCCAAAAGGGCGATCTATGCAAAAGTTAAAGTAAAGAAAAAAAAAGAAAAAGTCCGCTGAACTGAGCTGTCAAGGACTATTGAGAAAAAAATTAGGACAAAAAAAGAAAGAAAAAAATAAAGGTTCTATAGGTCATCTAACATAGAATGACCTATGCAAAAGTTAGAACATCAGTTGGTCCCCTTGCTACGAAATATTTGGATGGAAGTAATACGGGTCTACAAGCGACGATATTCAATGATCTCAGTTCAGGAAATGTAAAAATCAGCATGCATAAAAAGTTAAATGCCAAAAGTACAATCCAAGTTTACACCAAAGTAAGCCATGCAGGGCCGAAAAGTATCAAATGTCTAGAAAGTAAAAGTACATCTCAATCTAATCTACTGAGGGATCTTGTCCTCGGTGATCCTCTAAAGTTCAGTCCTGTGTATCCGCCAACAGGTTGTCCATGTTAATCATTACATGGTCCTCAGTCCCTCCGGCACCCTTAGCAACAACATTGGCTCCCCCAGCATGCTGGTCCACCTCTTGCTCAGCTCTGTCCCTCTGGGCCACTATCATCGCGACTTGGTAGGTGAAAAGATCATCCTCGGGTGTAGAATTAGATGGCTCCAGTCTTTCTCTGCCCTTGATCATCTGAACCAGCTGGCCTCATAACACCTCTACCTCGGTCCTCTCCCTAGCAGTCCCCGCTCTAGTCCTCTGTAACTCCTTCTCGAGTTTCCTAACCCGGTCGGCCTCAATAGTGACTACTCATAACTGCTCCTCTAAGAACCTAGCTCGCTTCTCAGAGGCATCCAAAGCCTGAGTGGACTTACCATGCTCCATAGCCAATAGAGACTGCAACGAAAACCAGGGGATTAATACACATATGAAAATGTTCATACATCATGCATCATGCGTCATGCATAGTTTAGCTTTGAGTTTTATAGGTTTAAACTTACCATGAGGGTATCCTACAACAACGTCAGATCCAACACCAAGGGGAAACATAAGTCTCATTTGGGCATACACTGTCCATCTATACTTGGGCAAGTTCACGAAAAGCGCATGAGTCCCCTTTTCAGATTCAATACAAAGTTCTCACAAGGGCGAAATGCAACAATGTAACCAATGCCATTACGGGGGCATACTAGTTAAACTCAGGGTTCCACTTAAACCCATCCTCAGCTATATAGGTCCCCAGCAGGCATCGGTATCCCATCCAATAGCTTACTCAGCCAAACGGGTCAATATAATGCATACAAGTCCTACCTAAGCATATGGATCCTCCCTCCAATTTCAGACCAATTTTCCAATCAAAACCAAACTCCTCAGCAGCAGGGACATATCAAATCCAAATTGGGGCAAACCCCACTTCTCAAAGCCTAGTCTTTCAGCTAATTAAGGGTTAAACCCTTAGCTCACCTTGATTGTTGATTGAAGAAGCAATTTTTTTTATTTACACTTAGTCAATCAAGAATCAAGGTAAGCCATGTCCAAAGAAACTGCTAACGTTAATACCTTTTCATATGGAGGTTCATTCAAGGGGAGGATCCCCAAGCTGTCAAAACATCAAGGGCCTATGATCCCCACAAGATAAGAGATTCTGCCCCAAACCAAGGAAGTGTTAACCTAGAAGAAATCCTCAGTAGAAAAATCATCCAGGAAGACACCTCCGCAGCAAAGAAGTCAATAGGGGGCATCCCTCCGTTCCCCAATAGTGGATATAGTTGAGGGGTATGCCCCCATCATCAAACACCCTAGGGTCACCCACCTTAGGGACACCCCCCAAAAAGGATACCATCGAGGGGTATCCCACCATCATCTAACACTCTAGGGGCACCCACCCTAGAGGCACTCCCTGAAGTGACACAATTGAGGGGTATCCCCCCATCATCAAGCACTCTAAGAGCACTCCGTAGCAGTGCCAGCCAATATAAGGGGCATACCAGGGACACCCTAGTTAAAGTTAGGACCAACCTAACATCACTAAACTTGGCCTTTTCTTTTAATCAAGGCAAGTCCTAACCCTCATGTGTCAAGGTTTTAATGACTAGTTCCATTATCATGTATAGCAACCCAGGGAGAGGTATTTGTTGGAAAAGAGGGAATTCTCCTAGCCACACTACCACCCAAAGGGCATCATTCAAAGGACATATCCAACAAAGGCGTCGTCTGAGGGGCACCAGCCAAGGTGTATCTTCCCAAGAAGCATTCCCAACAGCTAAACCATTGAAGGGATCATTTCCCTAACAAGTGAACCATCCGAGGAGCATCCCCCCAACCGGTTAAGCCACCCAAGGCAATTTCTAGGGAACCCCCCAGCAGCTAAGTTTCCCTTTCCAAGGGGTGCCCCCTAGCAATCCAACTCATCTAGGAGACTTGCTCCTAAGCAGTTAAGCAACTCATAGGCTATTTTCACCAATAGTCAGACCACTTCAGGTGCATACCAAGGCAGAATTAGGACCAACCCAACATCTCTTCACCACTCTTTACAGTTAATTGGGCCCTAGTACGTCTTAATACTTGATTGCAGGGGCAAATTTTTTGTTCGTCATAAAATCAATCAAGAATTAAGATGTACCATTCCAGGTTATATTCTGATAGAACTTGTTTTTCCGCTACAGGTCATACAAGATAGAACTTGAATGCCAACCAAAGGGGCACCTCTTCTCTATTAGAGCATCCACACTAGGATAGTTCATTCCCCAGTAGACGGAACATTCAAGGGGCACTTCCCCTATCCCCATAAAGAGTTAATCCTTGTCTCTGATAGCTAGACAGTTAGAGAAACCATTCCCCCAGTTAGAAGAATACCCGAGGGGCATCAACCATAAAGCCTCCCAAGTGCAAAGTTCTAGGAGCACCTCCCCAACTAGTCAAGCTTTCTTATGACAGTTTTCGAAGACACTCCATAGCAACTATAATGTCCCAGGAACACCTTCCTCTAAACAAGTGAAATTTCCCCAAGTAGTTTTTCCCCAGCAATCTAAGTGGACTAGCCATCCAACGGCTTTATCCTCAGCAATCAACTCCTCTAGGGGCACCCCCTGAGGAGCATTCTAGCTCAAAATAGTTAGGCCAAACCCAACATATCTAAACTCAGTTTATAGTTTATTCAGGGGCTAACCCCCAGCCACTCATCTTCATTCTTGATTGAAGGGGTAAAGTATTTTTATTTACCATAAAGTCAATCAAGAATTAAGATGTATCATTTCAGATAGTAACTAATATAGTGTTTTTTATTATCGTTTTAGCAGGCAGCTCAAAACCATCAACAGAAGAGTCGTCCACCTTAATAAAGGGATACACCAGCAGTAGGAGAGTCATCTACCTTAGGGAAGGGATACAGCAGCAATAGGAGAGTCATCCGCCTTAGGAAAGGGATACAACAGCATCAGGAGAGTTATTCGCCTAAGGAAAGGGATACACCATCACTCAGGAGAGTCATCCGCCTTAGGAAAGGGATACACCATCAGCAGAAGAATCATCCACTTTAGGAAAGGGATGCAATATCAACCAGGAAAGTTGATCCGCCTTAAGAAAGGGATATGAGGAGTAGTAATCTGCCTTAGGAAAGGGATACGCCAGCATCGGTTAATGGAAAGTCATCTACCTTAAGAAAGGGATACGCACAGGAAAGGAGAGATGTTCACCTTAAGAAAAAGAACACCAAGGAATAGAGTTCGCCTCAAGAAGGGAACCCACCCGTATCACAACATTATAAAGACCTTTACAGGGGCTCATCCAGTCTAGAATCGAGGCCAACCCTACTTCTTCTAAACTCAATCATTACAGTTATATTCAAGGCAAGCCCCCTAGCTCACCTTGATCCTTGATTAAAGGGGTAAAAATATTTTTGTTTGCAGAAAAGTCAATCAAGAATCAAGGTAAGCAATTTTTGAATTGCTCACTAATGAGGATGATTTTTGTGTACAGGTCCATCCTAGCACAAGAATTCTTCCCCAGCAGAAGATGTTTTACCAAAGGATATTACTATACTCCCCAGCCGTGGAGTCAATCTAGGGGCATACCCCCATTTATCAATAGTGTAATCATTCAATTTAGGGGCATCCCCCCATTTCCCAGTAGCGGAATCATTCAATCAAGGGGCATCCCCCCATCTCCCAGCAGTAGAACCAATCAATCTAGGGGTATCCCCTCATCATCAAGCCCTCTAAGGGGCCTTCTTTGAGAGGCACCCTTCCAAGGGGCATTCCATCCCTAAAGTAATCGTACAAAACCCAACATTTCTCGCACTTAGTTTTTAGTTCATTTTAAGAGCTCACCCCCATCCACACATCTTTACTCCTAATTAAAGGGGTAAAAATATTTTTGTTATCATAAAAGTAAATCAAGAATAAAGATGTGTCTGCTTAGACAATGGCTAACTCGGTGTTCAACTGTTGTCTCTTTTTTTAGGTTATTCAAATTCCCCAGTAGGAGAGTCATCCGCCTTAGGAAAGGGATTCACCATCAGCAGTAGAAAAGTTGATCTGCCTTAGGAAAGGGATACACCAGTCAGGAGATTCATCCACCTTAGGAAAGGGATACACCATCATTAATTAGGAAAGTTGATCGGCCTTAAGAAAGCGGTACACAATCATCCAGGAGAGTCGATCCGCCTTAAGAAAGGGATAAACCATCAGCCAGGAAAGTCAATCCACCTTAAGAAAGGGATACGCCATCAGCCAGGAGAGTCAATCCACCTTAAGAAAGAGATACACACACCTTCCCTAGTAGAGTAACTAGGGATGCATAGTAGCAAAGGAAAGTCATCCACCTCATGAAAAGGATATGCATTGGAAAGGGAAGTCATCCACCTCTAGAAAGGGATAAGCAAAAGCAAAGGAAAGTCATCTACCTCAGGAAAGGGATACACAGTAGCAAAGGAAAGTCATTCACCTTAGGAAAGGATACATATTGGCAAGGAAGGTTGTTCGCCTCAAGAAAGGCACCCTTGGGAAAGGAGTCCACCTTAAGAAAGGAGCTCACCCATATCATCACCTCAGGTATAACTTCTAAACCCTCGCTCACATCATGAGATCATACAAATCCATATCTGTAGTGATCCCATGAGGGGCAATTTGTTAGCACTAGATTTTAACGATCCTTCTTATAAAACGATGATAAGAGATATATGATGCAATGTCTTATACGTATTATCCATCAGAGGTGATCCTACTACTGTAGAGTTGAGTTTGGCCAGAGTTTAGAGACCTAGTCTACCCTTAAGGACTAGTACGGGTGCGGTCTGGTGGTACGGATTCATTGGCAGACCCATATGGGTTGATTCCTTCCATATGCATGAAGGGTACCCGTACGAGTCCCCTTATACCCATATAGGTGGGGCCCTACCCGTATGGGTCCTTTGATGACCTAATCAGCCTCATTCGGAAGTAATCTCTTACCTTTTTTGGGAAAAGGCAGGTCTTAAATGCGGTTTATTGCATTCAGACCTGATTCTCATCCTATAAATAGGGCCTTTTCCCCTTTATTTCATAACACACATTCATATGAAAAAGAAACTATAGAAAAATTATAGTAAAGTGCTAGCAATTTCTATAGGTATAGAAAAGGTATAGTGGGGGTATAGGAGGTATAAAATAGGGAGAAAACCCATTCTTTGAGGTTTTGTCCTCATTTTATTCATTCCTAACTTCATTTATTAGTATTTAGGGGAGGTTCTGTCCACACAAATACTCACCTAAATAGTCCTATTCCACCATCTACTTTGGCCGGACTCTCTCAATAGTAAAGGGACCACCTCAAAGTGGATTCACTCCACAAAAGTAACGCTCCTGAGTTTCAAAGAGACTCACATTTTAGTTATTCCATTATTGTTATTATCTGCTTCCTCTATCATTTTTGCTCGTTTCATTTCTTATTTCAAGTCTGGTCCCAACCCGTATGAGCCTTGTTGGCACCATGTATCATTGAGATATTAGATCGATGTGCCATACTCATATAGAGGGAAATCCCTTTTTATTTTATTTTTTTGCCATTAATCTGTTAATCTGTAACTGAACAAAGTTTTTTCCTAGGCCAGAGAAGACCTATACAGGTACACCATACCCATACCAATCCTCCCTAGTAGTCGTACGGGTCCTACCCACCCGTACAGGTACCAGCCCTAGGCAGAATCCAAAACTCATTTCAAATCGGTTAAAAATCAATCCAACTTACCATTTGCCATGCGATAACTTTCACTAATAATCCGATAAATCAACCTACAAAAGTTAAAATGTGTTTTTATAACAAAATACGTCGAAGACCCATTATTTCTCTCCGATCCTAAAAGCCGCCCGGGAACTATCGATCGCAAAACTGCCTCGCTAACATAATGGCATTTTTCCTAATGAAATGCTAACTTATGATGTGCTATAAACTATGCTAATCTTTGTGGATGGAGGGGAATTTATTTTTATTTTTTTTATAACTTAGAGCAAATGTATAGGTTCTCTTGCAATTCCCCCATTTTTGCCGGTCGTAATATTTATTCCCCTATTTATTACTTGTCCTTTATTGTAATATGTAAATGCATGTAACGAGTATGAAAGAGTGTAGAAAAATAGGATTTATGTTGTAAATCCCCAAATGATGAAAACAAAAACGGTTTTTCGCGGTGAATGTAATATGAATTAACTAAATGAGAAATAAGTGACTCATCCGATACGCAAATCTCTAATCCAATAGGTATGAGTCTCCCACCCAGAGGTAACCGTACCAAAACTATTTCCTAAGTAGACAACTTGGGTGGTGACTCTATTATTTGTATTGAGATTTGGGTCTCGATTATTTTATTCATTAAAATTGGCTTATTATGCTAACGTAAACTAAAATGTTTTATCACGCCTAAATCCAACCAACCCCTAATGGGCCCCGCCTCTCACATAGGAGGAGACCCTTACATCATCGACACCTCATAGATGGATATTATTCCTACCATCATGAGGAATGGAGTAAAAGTTAAAAAGTACTCTAATGAGTGGGACAGTTAAGACTTGGTCAAAATGAAGGAAAATGCAGCTGCTATCAATTATCTCTATTATGCTCTTGATGCAACTGAGTTAAATTGTGTTTTAGAATGCAAAACTGCCAAAGAGATATAGAAGAAGTTGGAAGTAACTTATGAAGGTACTGATAAAGTTAAAGAGTCCAATATTAATATCCTTATGAGGGATTATGAATGGTTCCACATGAAACCCAAGGAGGATATTTCTAACATGAACACCAGGTTCTTGAATATTGTCAATGAGCTAGAAAGAATTGGCAAGACCTTCAATTAAGAAGAGACTGTTAAGAAGATCCTTAGAAGCTTGACTCAGGAATGGGAAGCAAAGAAGAGTGCTATTGAAGAAGCTCATAATTTGAAGACTTATAAGTTTGATGAGCTTATTAGAACCTTATTGACTCATGAGATGTTGTTAAAGCAATATGAAGATGAGTTTAAGAAGCATAGGCACAAGGAAAGAGAGTTCTTAAGCAGAGCTATTGTTCTGAGAGCTAATGATGAAGAAGATTCCTCTGAGGAAGAATATCCAGAGGATAGAAGAGAAGAAATGGCACTAATGACTAAGAATTTCAGAAGATACTTAGGAAAAGATAAGAACTTTCAAAAGTTTAGAAAGATTGGTGTGAGGTGTCGATGACGTGTGGGTCTCCCTGGGCACCTTCGTGAGAGAGGTGGGGCCCACTGGCGGTTTGGTTGGATTTAGGTGTGACAAAACATCCTTTAGTTAAAGTTTGTATAATAAGCCAATTTTAATGAATAAAAGAATCGAGACCCAAATCTTGATACAATTGTTATAGTTACCACCCGAGTTGTCAACTTAGGAAGAGTTTTGGTATGGTTCCCTCTAGGCGGGAGACTTATATCTATTGCATCAGAGATTCGGGTATCGGATGAGTCACTTATTTCTCATTTAGTTGATTCAAAATTACATTCACCGCGTAAAACCATTTTAGTTTTCATCATTTAGGGAATTATCACAGAAATCCTATTTCTACACTCTTTCGCACTCGTTACATATATAGACATATTATAATATAGCACAAGCATTGAATGAGGGATAAAAATTACAACCGGGGGAAAAATGGGGGAAATTGTAAAGAGATCCTATACATTTATTCTAAGTTATAAAACAAAATGAAAATAAATTCCCCTACATCAACAGACGTTAGCATAGTTTATAGTACAACATAAATCAACATTTTATTGAGGAAATGTGATTTATATCATAAAACCATATTTTAGCTTTTGTCGGTTAAATTATCGGATTATTAGTGAAAATGACCGCATGGCAAAAGGTGAGTTGGTTGAATTTATTTAACCAAAAAATGAAGCCTAGGTTCTATCTAGAGGTCGATACCCGTCTGAGTGGTGGGACCTGTACGGCTATCAGCGAGGACCTATATAGGTGTGAGGGACTTGTACAGGTCCTGTCAAATCTGACAAAACCAATGTTCAATTTATATCAATAGGTTAATTGTAGAGGAGATAAAATAGAAGCGGGAATTCCCTTTCTACAAGTTTGGCACACTAGTACAATCACCAAAATGATATATTAGGTACCAATAAAGCCCGTATTAATCAGGATCGGACCCAAAATGAGAATTGAAATAACTGTCGATATAGAATAAATTGACAATAATAGTATAATGGAGATGTGAGTCTCTTTGAAACTCAGGAGCGTTACCTTTACGATGTGAATTGACTTTGATGTGATCCCTTTACTATAGAGAGAGTCCGACCAAAGTATGTGCTTAGTTAGGACTATTTAGGAGAGTATTTGAGTGGACAGAATCTCCCCTAAAACCTAATAAACAAAGCTAGGAATGAATAAAATGTGGATAAAACCTCAATGAATCGGTTTTCTCCTTATTTTATACCTCATATACCTCAACTATACCTATAAAGATTGCTAGAACTATAATTTTCTATAGTAATTTTGCTTATGAGTTGTGTCCTCTTAAAATGAGAGGAGAAGGTCCCTTTTATAGGGTGAAATTAGGTCAGAATTTGGTGATCCCGAATTCAATACCTACCTTTTCCTAAAATGGTAAGAGACTACTTTTGAATTGGCTTGAATGGGAAATAAGCATACCCGAATGGGTGGGGCCCCACCTATACCTGTACCAAGGGACCCGTACAGGTCACCCCCTAGGCGTTAGGAAGGTAGTCACTCGTACGGGTCTACTAGTGGATCCGTACCACTAGGCAGCACCCGTACAGGTACCTAAGGTCAGTCTAGGTCTTCGTGTCATAGCCAAACTCAACTCTTCAGTAATGGGAACACCTCTAATGGATAATACCTATAAAAGAATGCATTATCTAGCTCTCATTATCATTTTGCGAGATGGATTGTTGAAATCTAGTGCTTATAGACTGCCCCTTATGGGATCATTACAGATAGGGATCTGTATAATCTTACGATATGAGCGAGGGTTTGGGAATTATACCTGAGTTGGTGATGGTGATCTTAATAAGTTCCTTTCCTTGGGGTGAACTCTTTCCCAAGATGGTGCCTTTTTTCGAAGGCATTTGGCTTTTCCTCGTATCCCTTTTCTAAGGCGGATCAACTTTCCTGATTGATGTATCCCTTTCCTAAGGCCAATGACTTCTCCTCGTATCCGTTTCCTAAGGTGGATTGACTTTCCTGACTGATGTATCCCTTTCCTAAGGCGGATGACTTCGCCTCATATCCCTTTCCTAAGGCGGATTGACTTTCCTAACTAATGTATCCCTTCCCTAAGGTGGTTGACTTCTCCTCGTATCCCTTTCCTAAGGCAGATCGACTTTCTTGACTGATGTATCCCTTTCCTAAGGCAGATGACTTCTCCTCGTATCCCTTTCCTAAGGTGGATCGACTCTCCTGACTGATGTATACATTTCCTAAGGTAGATCACTTCTCCTCGTATCCCTTTCCTAAGGCAGATCGACTCTTCTAGTATCCTTTTCCTAAGGCAGATCGACTTTCCTGACTGATGTATCCCTTTCCTAAGGCGAATTGACTCTCCTGGTATCCCTTATCCCTTTCCTAAGGTGGATCGACTTTCCTGACTGATGTATCCCTTTTGTAAGGCAGATCGACCCTCCTGACTGATGTATCCCTTTCCTAAGGCAGATGACTCTCCTGACTGATGATTTTGCATAACTTGTGAAAACAGACAACAATCAAACCCCAAGTTAATCATTGTCTTAGCTGATGCATCTTTATTCTTGATTGACTTTGTGATAAACAAAAATTTTTGCCCCTTCAATTAAGAATAAAGATGCATGGACAGGGGTTGGCCCCTGAATAAACTGTAAACTAAGTGTGAGAAATGTCGGGTTTGCCCTAATTGCTCTAGAATGAAGTGCCCCTTGGAAGGGTGCCTCCCAAAGAATGCCACTAGGAGGTCTGGACTATGGGTGGAATTCCCTTAGATTGACTGATTTTGTTGCTGGAGAATGGGGGGATGCCTCTGGATCTGGTTCCTCTATAGGGGCCCATACGGGTAGGGTCTTGAAAGATTGGAACCCGTACAGGTAGGGTGGGACCCGAACGGGTGGGGTAGGACCCGTATGGGTCCCTATTGGGTGTTTTAAAACTGAAATAGACCCCTCACATCCCGCCTTACCCCAAAACTTCCTATACTAAAAATTCCAGCAATTTTTCCCTAAAACTCGATCAAGATGTATAAAAATATCCCAAAGACTGGAAGTTTCTCTCTTAGGCTCAAAGATTTTCCCCCAATAGGTGATTTAGGGCTTTGAGAATGCCTGATTTCCATCAGGTATGCTTTCTGTGAAGGGGATTCATTTCTGGGGCTCACACCAGTCTCCGAAGTGCCCCTAATCCCTTCTCCTAATACTCATGCTTCTCAATCCCAGGTAATTTCACCCGATTTTCCATTTTCCATTTTTTGATTCGTTTGAGAATTTCTCGAATTTCGGCATGAATTAAGGTTGTTTAGACCTTAGGATAGACCTAATGCACGTAACTTTAGCCTAGGATGCTTCTAGGATAGTTTTGGATGAGCTTTGGTTGATATTTGGACAATTTGGATTTTTAGGAAAATTCCTTCAGGGGAACTACTTGCAGGGGACCCGTATGGGTGAGGGAGGACCTGTACGGGTCCCAATCTTGATACAGTTACTGACGGTGTACCGGTACGGGTGGGGCTTGCCCGTATAGGTCCTATCCTTAAGGATAGAATGCCCAGTTCCTTGATTTCTGCCATGCTTTTCTGATTTCTAACATGCTTTTACGATTTTTGACACATTTATTGTATTCTAACCTTGTTGAACTGTAATTCTGTCTTTACAGTTTTAGTATAGGACTGTGGGAGCCCTGAGCTTCTACAGGAAGTGGTAAGAGGAGATATGCACTATAGAGGATACCGAGCTGCTGGCCCTCATCGACTCTTTTGATTTTAGTAATATCATCAGGGCCATCCCGCAAGCTCCGAAGACACTAGCCCCGGGGGCCATTTTAGCTTTGATGGAGAGGTGGTCAGAAATGACCCATACTTTCCACTTACCGATTACGGAGGGCACTATTACTCCTTTTGATGTTTGTGCTATGTTGGGGCTATAATGGAGCGGGGAGATCATCCGCATCAATGTATTTGTTGATAGGGGGTACTCCCGGCCTGAGGTCAAGGCCTATATAGCTAGATTACTTGGGCTTTGTCCGGGCTGGATGAACAAGCTCAAGTATGGGGATCTCCACTCTTACTAGATAAGGCAGTCGAGGCATGTTACAACTGATAGGAGGGATCAGTATGCTAGGTCTTTCCTGGTGACATTCCTTACTACTGTCTTCTTCCCAGTCTACTCGGGCAACCTTAACTATAGTTTGCTCGCCGCTGTAGAGGATCTTGCTGCCTTGCCCGGCGAGAACTAGTGTCAGGCCATCCTGGCACAGTTGTATTATGGGTTAGATGTTGGAGTTTGGGGCCAGTAGTCCGAGCTCAAGTTCTGCCGCATATTCTTGCTGGTAAAGCTGAAAGCTCATCTCTAGTGTTTTATCTTTTCATTCAAACTATATTGTTTCTAATCCTGGTTTTGCTTTTTAGATTTGGGCTTTTGAGCACCAGTTCATCCCTACATCGGGGTTTCCTATGCTGCCCGAGACACCGCATATCATCTCCTAATAGATGGGATTTTTATAGGACCAACCCCTAAGTTCAGCGTAGTATAGAGAGTTCCTGTGCCAGCTGCACTCAGATTGGGTAAACTTCTTCCGTATTAAACCTGCATCTTACATTTTAACAAACCATTAGTAGAAACTATATTTACTAGGTTGTGATACCCACAATGTACTTATACCGTACAGGTTATCTGAGACCCATGGGAGAGATTAGCCATGTATGGGGCCTTTGAGTGGATGCAAGCTGGTGTTGATGACCGCCGCTTTGTCTTGGGGGCACCACTCTTCTATGAGTGCTCTTTCAGCGAGCGGGTCTGAGAGTGGAGGACCAGCGCAGTGGTGGAGAGACTGATTCCTCCCCCGATCCCAGCGGGCATCTTCTAGCCTCAACTTATGTTGAGGACTGACCAGGGGTTCTATTTATTAGCCGAGAGGGCCCAAGTGCTGTCTATGGAGGGTTCTTATGGAGACTTTATTGATTCCTTGTGAGAGGGTTCATCATAAGGATGTCCCCTTTGAGTTTCACTAGAGTGATGATGAGGATGACGATGGTGATGATGATAATGAGGATGCGTCGGGGGGTGACCATAGGGGCCCATTTGTGAGTCGGGATACTAGGGGCTCGGCTAGGTATACTACCCCTTCTTCTCAGGAATTTTCTTAACTCGAAGCTTTATGAATACTTTATGATTTCTTGTAAGTGCTTGGTATTCTGATTAGGATGTCTTATCACTACAGCCTCCTGCCCCTATGCAGAAGAGACCTGCTACCACTATTGCTGCTACCCCTAAGTCACCGGCAAAGCAGTCTCACATTTTTGGATCCGTGAGAGAGGGGATCCTTCGAGCTGAGCTAGATACCTTCTTCCAACTCCTCGATCATTCGGGGAAGCGAGCTATGAAGGAGCTCGAGGAGTCGGTCCAACCCATTGGTTTCACTCCTTCCAGTTCTACCCACGTAAGGAGTTTCTCGCTTTTAACCTTGTCCATATAGTGATTGCCTGAAATGTTCCATCCTAATGTGACCCTTTGTTTCCAAGTGACTATTGCTGAGGCACAGAGGATTTTTAGGGGGTACTTTTCAGTGAGAGACCTACTACTGGCGTATGATGCACTAGCCTCGGTAAGTTTTACCTGCAAAATTTAACAAACTATGCATGATGCATGCTTTTACATATATATATACTGATCTTATGATTCTAATATAGACCCTGCTGGCCATGGATTGCAGCAGATCCGCCCGGTACTTGTATGCTATAAAGGAGATGGCTAGATTCTTGGAGGAGCAGCTGAGGGTTGCTACTGCTGAGACTGATCAGGCTAGGGCCAAGACTGCTCGGGAGAGGGCTGAGATAGAGATGCTGAGGGGCCAGCTGGCAATGATGACCGAGGACAGGCAAACGCCGACCCCCTCCGATGTTGAGTCCGAGGATGATCTTTCTGCATATCGAGTGACTTAGAGGGGAGGAGGCCAGCCTGCTGAGGGTGAGGATGCTACTATAGGTGCGGAGGCATCAGGGATTAGGGACTCTGTTTAGCCAGCTGCTGATGCCGATGGGGCCAAGGAGCATATGACCATAGATGTGGATGACCTGCTAGCAGATACCCAAGATCAGGCTCAGGAGGATGGCCAGGGATAGGATCCCCCGATGTCTAAGATTTGATTACTCTGATAGCCTTTTGATACTTTTAGGGCCTGCAAGGCTTGTTTATGCATGTGAGCTTTTCTGAACTGAGACCATTGAATATTGCCGTTTTGTGAACCCAAGTTACTTCTTCTCGATCGTTCTGTAGCAAGGGATTAGGCGGTGTTCTAATTTTTGCCTAGGCCAATCGATGTGAGATGACCTATTGAACATTCATTTTTTGTGTCCTAATTTTCGCTCGGGCTGTCCTTGACGGCATAGCCTAGTGGACTTTTTCTTTTGCCTTAATTTTTACTTTGACCGCCCTTCGGGTTTTACATCCAACGGGCTTTTTGCATCAACATTTGCCTAGGCCGCCCTTTTGGGTTTTCAGCCCAGCAGGCTTTTTCGACTTTTGCATGGGTCTAATTTGTTTTGTGACCCATCGGTATTTTTTTTCTCTTTTACTGAATGGTGCGCGCAGTACAAAGAATTTTAACAAAGAAGAATAACATGATACCGAAAAAATTGATGTTCACATACATGCGATTATTTCACCTAAAGACATGCATGCATTCATAAGACCAAGATTCTTAGCAATTCATAACATGTTTATTGATGAGATTAATTTGAGTACATAGGCAATGGTAACAATTTCCAATCGTTAACCCCTACTGCCTACTGGTCTTTTGCAGATTTTCCAAAAAGCAACTGACATTTTTCTCTCGATGCCCTAACTTTCGCCTAAGCCGCCCCTTTTGGGTTTTCAACTTAGCGGGATTTATTTTGATTTCCCTAACTTTTGCCTAACCGATTTGCAAAATACCCATCAGTGGGTTAAACCCTAATTTTTGCCCAAACATTAGAGGACCACTTGTTGGGTGTTTTATTTATTTTATTCTTTGTATGGCTTTTTTGTGATTTATTTCTTTTGGCCTAGACAGGATAGCGCTTGAGCCTATCTTGATTTACTAGCTTCACGAACTCATTTCCATCCATATCCATAAGCTTGATTCCTCCTTTGCCAAGGACTTTCTTAACTACAAACTGTCCTTCCTAGTTAGGCCCGAACTTGCCCTTAACATCAGTGTTGACTTAGTATAGTTTTTTGAGAACCAGATCACCTGCTTTAAGAGGTTGCTTCGGGTATCTAACTCTATTATTGTAAGCTCGAGCCATACACTGCTGGTACATATGTAAGTGGTCGAGTGCCATAAGCTATTTCTCATCTATCACATTCAACTATTCATACGTAGCCTTTACCCAATTCGACTCTTCCAACTGAGCTTTGAGTGATACACATAATGATCTTACTTCTGCTTCAACAGGTAATACTGCTTCCATACCATATACTAAAGAGAAATGTGTCTGGCCAGTAGGCGTCCTTACACTGGTTCTATACCCCTAAACTGCAAATGGAAGTTTATCAGCCTAATCCTTATAAGTGGCTACTGTCTTGGATAAGATTTTCTTAATCGACTTGTTAGCAGCTTTACTGCCCCATTAGCTTGTGGCCTGTATGGAGAAGATATGTGATGTTCATCATTTAACTTCTCAAATAACTCACTGGTTGCCCCTTGGAACTGAACCCCATTGTCGGAGACCACATGATGTGGAACCCCATATCGAGCAAGAATATGCCTCTCTATGAACTTGGCCATTTTCTTGGCAGTGATATTGGTGTAAGATTTGACCTCTGCCCATTTTGAAAAATAATCGACTACGACTATGATGATTTGATGTCCGTTGGTTGATGATGGCCAAATTTCACCAATTATATCTATCCCCCACAACGAGAAAGGCTAAGGAGTAGACAAATTGTAAAGTTCGGATGGAGGTAGATGTTGTATGTTCCCATGAATCTAGCATTCATGACATTTCCTAACTTTATCTACATAGTCAGCATTCATCGTGGTCCAGAAGTACCGCAATCTCTGAATTTTCCTTGCTAAAGCCATACCATTCATATGCAGGCCGCAATCCCCTGAATGTACCTGGGTCATCACCTTTTCCTCTTCTTCTAATGATAAACACCTCAATAGTAACCCTTCAGTTGTCCTTTTGGAGAGATCTTCATTAACTAGTCTAAATTTTGTGGCTAACCTTTTAAGAGTTAAGCGATTTGAACTTGATAATACGTTGGGGCATTTCTCTTCCTTCAGGATCCTTTTAATGTTATCGAACTAGCAACTCTTTTGCTCCCTCGTAGTCATGACTCGAGTCTTCTCATGAAATGGGGAGCAAGCAGTCTCCATTATGAGTGGGCAGATGGGCTGTACCTCTTCCCCTTCCCACATTGAGGCTAAGGTAGCTAAAGAATCAGCCATTTGATTCTCATCTCTTGGTATATATTGGAAGAAGCATTGATTGAATTGTGCAGCCAAGTCCCAAACTGCCTCTACGTATGGTCTGAGCAATCCTTCTCTAATTTCCCATTCCCCAACAAACTGTTTTATTACCAAAGCTGAATCTCCCATTACCTTGACCTCCTTTGCTTTTGCTTTCAATAGGATATTTAGACCGAAGAGAGCCTCATATTCAACTTTGTTATTGGTGACTGGGAATTCCAATCATTTGCTCAGTGGGATAACTTCATTTTGTGGTGTGACGATGATTACCCCAAGACTAGCACCCTTTCTATTAATAGCCTTGTCAAAATACATAATCCATTCAGTCCTCTCTACTTCCACTACTACTAACTATTCTTTGAAAAAATCCAAGTTCTCCACATAATCAGATTCTATGGGTTAACTAGCCAGAAATTTAGCCACTGCTCTCCCCTTAATGACCTTCTTCGTGACATACTCAATATAAAACTCAGATAGCAACAGGAGCAAACGAGATAGTTTTCCTGCCAATGTAAGGGATTGATAAAGACACTTCATTGGATCCATTTTCGCAATCGCCTGGATTTTATAAGACTGGAAGTAATGCCTTAATTTCTTGGGTAGCCACACTATGGTAGTACATGTCTTTTCCACTATCATGTACTTCACTTCATAATCTAAAAACTTCTTACTCAAGTAGTAGAAGGCGTGTGCACTCTTATCTTCCTATTCTTGGACCAATATCGCACCTACAGATGAATCCTCGATGGCTAAGTAGAGTATCAATGGTTTACCAGGCATCGAAGGTTTCAAAACTAGAGGATTCACTAGGCATGCCTTTATTTTATCGAAGGCCATCTGACATTGATCGTTCCATTCTATCGGCTGCTTTCTTTTTAACAACTTAAAGATAGGATCACAAATCCTGGTTAGCTTGGTAATGAAATGGCTTACATACTGAAGCGATCCTAGAAATGACCTGACTTCATTTTCCGTTCTAGGAATAGGCATTTCTTGAATTGTCATAACCTTATCAAGATCAACCTCGATTCCTCTCTGACTAACTATGTGACCAAGAAGATTCCCTAATGTAACTCCAAACACACAATTCTTTGGGTTCGACCGGAGGTTGTACTTGTCAATCCTTATCAACAACCTTTCCAAGACCTCAGGATGTTCTTCTCTTGTGTTGGACTTAATTAGCAGGTCGTCCACATAAACCTCAACCTCTTTGTTGACCATGTCATGTAGCAAAGCTGTTACGGATCTCTGGTAAGTTGCCCCTGCATTTTTCAGTCCTATAGGCATTACCTTATAACAATATACCCCTCATTCAATGATGAAAGTTGTTTTGACCTTATCTATGATGTCTATTAGAATCTGATTGTATCCATAAAACCCATCTTAGAATGAGTACATTACGGCCCTGGCGGTGCTGTCTATTAGCACATCAATATGTGGTAATGGGAAATCATCTTTAGGAGAAGCCCTATTAAAATCACGAAAGTCGACGCACATTCTGACCTTTCCATCTTTCATAGGAACCAGGATAACATTGGCTAACCATGTTGGATACTCAATTACTTCGATGAACTTAGCTTCAAGTAACCTAGCAACTTCAGCTTTGATTTTATCAGCCCATTCCGGATGCAATCTTCTTAATTTTTGTTTAACTGGTTTGAACTTGGGATCAGTGGGGATATGATGCTTGACTATCTAGCAATCTACCCCAGGCATATCTTCGTAGGACCATGTGAATGCTCTAACTTGTTTTCTAAGCACCTTTATTATCTCTCTTTTTATGATAGGGGTTAAGTCATTGGAAATGGTTACCATTTTTGGAGTTTCCTTTGTACTTAAATTAATGTCATACAATAAAACGTCATGAATGCTAAAAATGTTATGCATATGGTTAGATGAATGCATGGTGCCGTTAGGCAAAAAATCAAACAAGTAAGCAAAATCACTAATATTATCATCAAGATGCCCGAAGGCTACATCATTTTCATTACATAAAATTGCATTGTCGTCCTCCACAGGTGGAGGGTCTTCTTGGTCATTCATTAGAATGTGAGTCAAGTCACGATCCAGATCTTACAACTGTTTCTCTATCAACACGTCATTCATGGTTTCCCTTGTGACTTGGGCCAGGTTTCTCAGTGCTTCATGAATAGGTGTCTCCTTCTTATCCCCTAATTGCAAAATAGTGTATATTGAAGTGGTGAGAGTATTGACGACTTTATCTACATCAATTCTTGATGGGTCCTCATCCCCCATAATCTTGGAGAGTCTCTCGGCTTCTATAACGGCTTCATAACTTTCAAGGATAGATTTGTAGGCCTTTCCAAACATCATCTTGCGAAGCTGAGGTGATAATCCAAAGATGAACCGGTCAGCCAATTCCAATTCCTGAGGTTTTCTTTTAAGGGCCACCACGATTGTTAACCACCTTTGAAAGTAGTCATAGACGGGCTCTCCACTCTACTGTTTCACAGCTATGAGATCAAATATGGATGGTTCTTCTCTTACTTTCTTTGCTTCCATAATGCTTTCTACACCTTTTGTTTCTTCTAATCCTGAGTTAATCATGGCTATTTCCTCCCCTCTTCTATGGGGTTCACAAACTTTGCCTTCATTGATCAACGTAGTGATAGCTTTGAGGAGATCTTTGCATATTTTAGTTAGATGTCCAGGACTGACATGATATACACAGAAATTGCCCCTCTGTTCGGGCTTTGGTTGAACATATGGCCGCAAGTTATTGATCAATCCGTATTCCTTCAACTTCCTGAAGATGACCAAAAGGGGAGTATCCCAAGGTGAGATGTCAGCAAGGGCCATGGAATGAGTCATTTGGTCCTAGGTTATGCCATAGGGCAGACCCATGAAATAAGGGAGAATCATCCCCTTTAGAATAACCACAAATTCCAGCGATTGACTTGGGTCCCTACTATGGTGAAACTGTAGAACAGCCTCACGACGGAGCGAATGAGTCCTACTATAGAGCGTTATGTTTACTAGTTGAACTGACAGACCAAGCTAAACCATTATAGTGACCGGGATGAGTGTTGTATAGGATTGCCAGCTCTTAAGCTGAATTAGTAACCAAGAGATCTGTACATGCATGGGATATGATATGTATGCATAAATTACAATGATGCATGGTAATTACAAGAGTAGGTAACACAACACATTGATTCCGTCCTTATTTCTCCCTGCCGAGTCTGAGGGCATTCTTTCTTAGTCTAATCTCACCAGAAAATGGTACCCTAGAGGATAAAATGCTATGGCTTTTGATAAGAATGGTGTAGGGACATATTGAAAGTTTGATGTAGAAGGTTCCCATCGTACCAAGCCTCTTTTGGAGGGAGATAGCAATGAGTGACCCACCCACTAGAGTGACCCCAGTTCCTGGCGGGCATGGGTAACACTATCGTGAGTGTTGAGGAAATAATAGAGCACCCTAACCTAGCACTAGAAGAAGAGCGCATCTAACTAGAGAGAAGGAGGTGAGAAGATAGAGTGATAATTTTCCCAAATGAATAAAACAAAAATAGGTTGAATTAAGTAAATGATTTTCGGCGCTCATCTTAATCTTTTAAGCTTTTAAAACAGACCAACATTTTGCAAGTTAAAAGATTATATCCCTACCATGAGTATGACTGTAAGGTGTCAATGATATGTGGGACTCCCTTGGAGCCTTTGTGAGAGAGGCAGGGCCCACTGGGGGTTTGGTTGGATTTAGGCGTGACAAAACATCCTTTAGTTAAATAATCGAGACCCAAATCTCGATACAATTGATAGAGTCACCACCCAAGTTGTCTACTTGGGAAAGAATTTTGGTATGGTTCCTATTTCTACACTCTTTCACACCCGTTACATGCGTTTACATATTATAATAAAGCATAGGCAAAAAATGTGGGATAAAAATTACAACCAGTTGAAAAATGGGGGAAATTGCAAGGAGATCTTATATATTTGTTCTAAGTTACAAAACAAAATGAAAATAAATTCCACTTCATCCGCATACATTAACACAGTTTGTAGTACAGCATAAATCAACATTTCATTGAGGAAAACATGATTTATTTTGCAAAACCATATTTTAGCTTTTGTGGGTTAATTTACCGAATTATTGGTGAAAATGACCGCATGGCAAAAGGTGAGTTGGTTGATTTTTATTTAACCAAAAAATGAAGCCTGGGTTCTGTCTGGAGGCCAGTACCCATACTGGTAGGTAGGACCCGTACGGCTATGGGGAGGACCCGTACGGGTATATGGGGACCTGTACGGGTCCTATCGGATCTGATAGAACTAGTGTTTAATTTATATCAATAGGTTAATTATAGAGGAGATAAAATAGAAGTGGGAATTCCCTTTATATGAGTCTGGCGCACCAGTACAATCATTGAAATGATATATTAGGTACCAACAAAGCTTGTATTAATCAGGATCGGACCCAAAATGAGAATTGAAATAACAGTTGATATAGAATAAATTGATAATAACTATATAATGGAGATGTGAGTCTCTTTGATACTCAGGAGCGTTACCTTTACGATGTGAATCCACTTTGAGGCGATCCCTTTACAATAGAGAGTCCGACCAAAGTATGTGCTTAGTTAGGACTATTTAGGAGAGTATTTGAGTGGACAGAATCTCCCCTAAAACCTAATAAATGAAGCTAGGAATGAATAAAATGTGGATAAAACCTCAATGAATGGGTTTTCTCCCTATTTTATACCTCATGTACCTCAACTATACCTATGGAGATTGCTAGAACTATAATTTTCTATAGTAATTTTGCTTATGAATTGTGTCCTCTTAAAATGAGAGGAGAAGGCCCTTTTTATAGGGTGAAATTAGGTCTGAATTTGGTGTTCTTAAATTCAATACCTGCCTTTTCCTAAAATGGTAAGAGACTACTTCCGAATTGGCGTGAATAGGAAATAAGCGTACCCGTATGGGTGGGGCCCCATCTGTACCGGTACCAGGGGACCCGTTCGGATCCCCCCAAGTGTAAGCAAGGTAGTCACGGGTATGGTTCTGCTAGTGGATCCCTACCACTAGGCAGTACCCGTACAGGTACCTAAGGTTAGTCTAGGTCTCCATGTCATGGCCAAACTAAACTCTACAGTAGAGAGAACACCTTTGATGGATAACACCTATAAAAGAATGCATTATCTAGCTCTTATCATCGTTTCACAAGATGGATCGCTGAAATCTAGTGCTCACAACAGGCAACTACAAGAAGGGAGCAGATGATAGTCCACGAAAGGAGTTCAACAAAGAGCATAACAAAGATATCAAATGCTTTGAATGTGGTAAGAAAAGGGCATATTCAGTCTAGCTATCCTAAATGTAAGAAGGACAAGTTTAAGAAGAAGAAGTATAAGAAAGCCCTTGCTACTACCTGGAGTGACTTTGAACAAGAGTCATCATCCTCAGATGAAGAGGCACAAGATTCTGCCAATGCGTGTCTCATGGCTAAGGATGATCTACCAAATTGAGAGTCAATTGACCGAGCATCAACTTTTATTGCCAATGACTCAAGTGACTAGAGTAGAGACAAAGGAAATCACACTAATGTGAGCCTGAGATCCACTGATGATAAAAGAATATGGTATTTGGATAATGGATATTCGAGGTATATGATAGGTGATGAAAAGCAATTCATCACATTGGAGTGAAGAAGGAATGGAAGTGTCAGTTTTGGGCACAACAAAAAGGGAAAGATTGTTGGCAATGGCACTGTAGAAGTGAAGCCTTCAATTGATAATGTGTCCCATGTGAAAGGCCTGAAGTTTAACTTGCTAAGCTTTTCTCAGCTATGTGACAAAGGCAGGAAAGTAATATTTGACTCAGCGGGCTGCTCAGTCATTGATGGTAACTCTGGCCAAACTATTCTTTTTGCTACTAGAATTAATAATGTTTATATGTTTGATTTATCCCCTACTCCAATGATATATGCTTAGTTTCAAAGGAGGAAAACTCAAGGATATGGCATAGAAGTTTAGGACATATCAATATGAACAATCTGTCCAAATTAGCTAGAAATGAACTTGTTGAGGGATGACCCAATCTAACCTTTGAAAAAGATAGACTCTGCTCAGCATGCCAACTTGAGAAATAATTTAGGAGGACCTTTAAATGATTAGGTGATATATCTTCTTCTCATCCCCTAGACCTTCTACACATGGATTTATTTAGGCTTGTTGTGCTAACATGTTTAGGTAGAATGAAATACACCCTTGTGGTTATAGATGATTTGACCAAGTCCTCTTGGATTGTCTTGCTAGCAAGCAAAGATGAAACATTTGAATCATTCTCTAGGTTGGCTGGCTAGATCATGAATGAAGAAGACCTTAAAATTAATAGAATCCGTAGTGACCATGGAAGGGAATTCAAAAATAGGGTCGTTCTATGCTAAGTGATAACAATCTACCAAAGTATTTCTGGGGAGAAGCTATTAACACAGCTTGTTATATTCTAAATAGGGTTTTAATTCACTCAGTTTTGAATAAAACTCTTTATGAAGTTTGGAAGGCCCGCAAGCCCAAGGTTGGTCATCTCAAGGCCTTCGGTTGTAAATGCTTCATATTAAACACTAAAGACCTATTGGCTAAATTTGACCCCAAGGCTTATGAAGGAATCTTTCTGGGTTACTCAATATATAGTAGGGCATATAGAGTGTATGTCAAGAGAACTAGTATCTTAGAGGAGTCTATGCATGTAGATTTTGATGAAACTAACAATGTAGGTAAAGAAGCCAGTGATGATGAAAGAGAAAATGAACAAGTCAGCGGATCAGTTAGTCAGCCGATTGTTATTCCTAATCCAATACTAGAAAAAGAAGGTGATGAAGTTAACTTGGATTAATCCATCAACTTTGGTGATGATGTAGATGCTCAACCAATGACAGTAGCTCAGCTAGCTGATTCTGATATACCAAAAGAACCCAGAGCAAGGAGAGATCACCCAGTTGAGAAGATTCTTGATAATGTGCAAAATCTAGTGCTGACTAGAGGTCAGCTGAATAGAATGATAAGTCATTCAACATTTGTCTCATTGATTGAATCGAAGAAGTTTGAAGATGTTCAGTTTGATGACAACTGGATGATTGCAATGTAAGAGGAGCTAGACCAATTCAAAAGAAATGAGGTTTGGGATTTGGTGGAGAAAACTAGAGGTAAGTCAATTATTAGCACCAAATGGGTTTTCAAAAATAAGCTAGATGAAGTGGAAATGTTATCAAAAATAAGGCCAGACTAGTTGCTCAAGGCTACAATCAACAAGAAGGCATTGACTGTGGAGAAACCTTTGCACCAGTAGCAAGACTTGAAGCCATAAGAATTCTTAGTGCTTTTGCATCTCATATGAACTTCAAGCTATTTCATATGGATGTTAAGAGTGCATTTCTTAATGGAAATATTCAAGAGGAGGTCTATGTTAGACATCCCCCAGGCTTTAAAGATCCAAAGTATCCAGATCATGTGTTCAAGCTAAAGAAGGCTCTGTATGGACTGAAACAAGCTCCAAGAGCTTGGTATGAGAGACTGACTAACATTTTACTCAGTAAAGGTTATGTTAGAGGAAAAGCAGATGCAACTCTGTTTATCAAGAAGAAGCATCAAGATGTGTTGCTAGTCCAAATCTATATTGATGACATCATATTTGGAGCAACTAATGAAAAGCTATGCAAAGAGTTTAGCCAGTAGATGAAGAAAGAGTTTGAAATGTTAATGATGGAAGAGGTTAATTTCTTTCTTGGTTTGCAAATCAAGCAAGGAAAAGATGGAATTTTTATAAGCCAAGCTAAGTATACCAAGGAAGTACTCAAGAAGTTTGACATGGATAAAGCCAAGCCAATGTCAACACCCATGGCCACTGATACTATTCTGAGTAAAGATGAGGAAGGTAAACCAGTAGAGAGTAAGCTCTATAGAGGTATTATTGGTTCTTTGCTTTAATTAACTACTAGTAGGCCTGACATTCAATATGCTGTATGTTATTGTGCAAGATATCAAGCTCAACCCAGAGTATCTCACTTAGTTGTTGTCAATAGAATTCTCAGGTATTTTCTAGGCTCTAATGATATAGGTTTATGGTATCCGAGTAATGCAGATTTCACTCTAAGAGGATACATAGATGCTGACTATGGAAGAGAAAAACTTGAAAGGAAAAGCACCACAGGAGGATGTCATTTCCTCAGTGATTGTCTAGTAACATGGTACAGCAAGAAGTAGACTTTTGTGGCTCTGAGTACAACTGAGGCTAAGTACATGGTTGTAGGAAGTTGTGTAGCACAACTGCTATGGATCAAGTAGCAGTTGGAGGATTATGGTATAAATTCTAATTGCCGTGAAGTCATGTATGACAACTAGAGCCCAATTGACCTATCCAAGAATCCAATTTAACATAGTAGGATGAAGCATGTCAATATTAGACATCACTTTATAAGGGATCATGTGCTAAAAGGAGAAGTCAAGCTCGCATACATTCCTATTGAACAACAATGAGCTGACATATTCACAAAGCCCATTGGAAAGGATCAATTCAACACTCTGAGAGAGCTGATCGGAATGTCCAATCTAATCTAAAGAAATACATTTCCCGCTGACCAATTCTGAAGCTGACCAAATTAGGGCATACTCTGAGCTTCTACGAATTAGGTTAGGTATTTCTTTTTGGCGCTTGAATTTTGGACATGTAATTAATTTGGCATCGATTTCTTTTCAAATTCAAAACTGTTAGAAACGGTAGTAAGTTATGAAATGATCCATATCCAGCTGCAGTTATCCCCTATTTATTGCTTTCACTAATCCTATGGTATTCTCTATTCAACTAAACCATTCAAATATGGCCATGGATTGTGAGTCGTACACGTAGCTTTGCAGGGCTTAACGAAGAGTATTTGGCTATTTGAGGAGAATTTCAGAGAGAAGAAAGGTTACTTTACCAAAATTCTCTTCTAGAAATTTCTTCCAAAAATCCCAAAAAATTTCTCTACTCAACTTTCAAGTTACAATCATGGTGAGTTCATCTGGAAGAACATCTGAACCTCGCTCTAAGGAATCTCTGTTCGTAAGGGATAAAAAGGATACATGTTGGATTAAAACAATGGACCATATAGCAAAAGTGGTGATTAGTATCAATAAGAGGGAAGATTTGTTCATTCCCGCCTGTGAGCGGATGACATTTTAGACGGGCTGCGAAGTCGGCAGGTGGACCGATCCTTGAAAATGATGGGTGTGATGGTGATGGAAAAAGGTATACATATTTTAATGTCCAAAAGATACGAGATCGAAATCTCGTACTTCAAATAGAGTCACCACCTGATTCAGCTCAATTGGGAAATTTTGGCACGATTTTCCCACCGGATGGTAGACCATACCTTAAGTAGAGATTCCGAGTTCGGATGATGTTATCTATTTTACATTGGCCAAGTTAAAAGATTTCATTTTTTCTTAATCGGTTTTAATCCACCCTATTTATTGTGTTTCCAATTTATATATTATTATCGCGTTATCAAGCATTCAAAGCGGTAAATAAATAAATTATTACAGTCATCCCAAATATAGCGCAAAAAATAAAATAATAGTTACAAGGCTTTTCAAATCCTATATATTTGTCTATACAATAAATAAAATACCTGAAGGCCTAACATACATATGACCTATATCTACCTGCACAAAAAAAGGTTAGCACAAATATGGCATGTTGTACGAGGTATATCACGTAACATGCATAGTTAGTAAACCAAACAAGACTGAGTTAGCATGAACATGGAATATTCATTTTAAAATTTATGGAGCCCGATTGGATGGCTAAAAATGGTATTTGAACGGCGTTTGTGGGAAAATTTTGTTATATCCATATTTTAGACTCGATAATTATTTTAACTAGATTAGTGAAAATGCCACATGTTATGGGGTGAGGTATGTTTTCAAGAGGTTTTGGGCCCATGTCATTGCATTGTACATCCTAGCTTCGGAAATTAAGCTAGGTCAAAAGTAAAACAAAAATAAAACTGCTATCTAGAACTCCATACCGCCAGCGGATAAATGAGGCCACCGGCGGCATCACTGATGCCGCTGGTGATCTCATTTACACAGGCAGGCTATTTGACATTCTGGATACCATAAAGAAAGGGTCATGCTTGAAAATAGAGCCTTTGGGGGCAAATGAGGCCACTGGCGGTATCAATGATGCCGCTGGCAATATGGTTGATACCACCGGCGGCTTTAAATGACTCTCATAGCTTCAGTTTCTTGCAGCAGCTATTTTTGGCTGAAAAGACTCCAAAAACCCAAAACTTAGCACAAAACATCAACTAAACACAATAAACAAGTAAAATGAAAGCCAAAGAGCTATGGGACTCTGAATTTTTACCTTAGGGCCATGAATCCACCTCTTAGTGATCCAAATGACACTCCTGAGGAGCTCAAGTGATGATTTAGGAAGTAAAGGTGTAACTAAGGTCTCTGAATCCTACTTTTGTGATTCTAAACTTAAAATCCTCCTTATTATTAGAGAGTTCAGTAAAGAAAAACCAAGAAAAGATGGATTGAATCCTCATCCGCTTTTCTTACCTTTTCTAGACTTCATCCCACTAGAACTAACTGAAATACTCAAAATCTCCTTAAGATTTCAAGTGGTGGAAGTGTTGAACCCTTTCATCAGCTGCAAATACCTTCTTATATAGGCTAAAACCCGATGGAAATTGACTTTGATCAATTATCGGCGGATATCGAGGAAAAAGGCACAGAGCTATTCTGTAGCAAAAACCCATGCCGCCGCCGACGTGGATGATACCGAGGGCGGTTTTGATGAGGCCACCGGTGGCCTCACTCTCCTGACAGGTCTGAAAAGCAAGTATGAATCAAGCCTAAAAACTGGAAAAAGCAAGAAAATCCTGCCAAAAGTAATTTCAGCGAGATGGCTTCAATTATTGGGCTCTTTTTTTTTTACTTTTTATGGGTATTTTAGACTAAATTATTTTTTGGGTACAAATCATCGTTTTGAGCTACCACCGAACGAGTTATCGGATACGTTGAACTGAATTTTTCTAAAAATAAAATTCGCAGAGAATTTTATGCCAGTAATAAAAATTCCAAAAAAGAATTTTTATCATGAGGAATAAAATAGGATATATGCCATCATCGTCTCGTATGAGGGACTATAAAATCCCGTGCTCATAGGCTGCCCCTCGAGGGATAACGGCTGACACTAGTCAGTATGATCACACGATAAGAGCAAGGGTTTAGAAATTGTACCTAATGGATGAAAAGGTTTTGATTCCGCTAGTGCCTCCATTTGGTGACTGGTTTGCCCCTTGGTCTGGCTTGGGCTTTGTTGATTTGTTTGCCCCTTGGTTGGGCTTAGGCTTTGATGATTAGTTTGCCCCTTGGTTAGGCTTGGGCTTTGAAGATTAGTTTGCCCCTTTGTTGGGCTTGGGCTTTGATGATTTATTTTCCCCTTGGTTGGGCATGGGCTTTGTTGATTTGCCAAGCGGGATTGGGTTTTGATAATTATTTTGCCCCTTTGTCGGGCTTGGGCTTTGAGATTTGCCAAGGGAGGCTTGGGGTTTTCAGGTTTTGAGATTATGGAGTGTCATTTCTGCAACAAGTGATAGTAAAACAAGATTAGAGTGATTTTTAGATGATGTTTTTACTGCTTGATCGATTTTGTTAAACAAAAAAATTTTTGCCCCTTCGATCAACAGTAAAAATGTTATAATTAAAAGTATAAGGGTTTTAGAAGCCCTAAAATGTCAAGGTATGAGCCAGGATTCCATCAGATTGTTAAAAAAGCATGGAGAATTTTTTATGCCATTAGTGGGTTGGTTGATGCCGTCGGCGCTATGGAGTGATACTGCTGGCGGTATGGGGTGCCATGTGGCATCTTTGACTGGTCAAAGAAATTCAAAATTCAAATTGGTGATGGTGAAACCACCGGTGGCTTGGACGATGCCACTGGCAACATGAATTGATGTCACCGGCGATATGGAGGGGCAATTTTAGATATAATTAAACTCCTTGAATTCCTCGCGGGTGTTTAATATGGGTTTAAACTCTTATTTTCTCCTATTTCTGTAACAAAGGCCGAAAACACTCTTCTTATTCCTCCCTACTCTTCAAAAAAATAAAACTCAACCATTCTCTTTCCTTTCTAATCCCAATCATGAAGAAGATCTTCAGGCATAAATCTAGTAGTTCTAAGTCTGAAGATCTGCCTGCTTTTTTCCATCGAGGTGCTGAAACTTTACCTGGTTCATGTGGGCTATGGCTTTAAAGAATCTGACATCATATTCGGATATGAGATTACGGCTCCAATCGACAATCTAGTCTCGGACAAGAAAAACCACATCAGTTATATCCAGGTAATCCTACAAAACTTAAACCTTGTTATTAGGTTTGTAGATTTCAGTTCTAGACTCAAAAAATGGTAGAAAAAAGGTTAAAAACAAGAGATATACGTTAGAATGCATGTTATATGCCTTTTTTCTACTTAATTTATGCCCCAAAACTGATTAATTGCATTTTTTTGGTGATTTGGTGCGATTTTAGGCAAAACCGGATACTACCTGCAGAAATCGATGCCGTTGCCGACATCACTCTTATCGCCAACGGCTTCAGGCCTTAAAAAGGCTGGAATCATGCTATATTACTACTAATTCCAGCGATGTCCCTAGCGACATCATTCAAACCGCTGGCTATATGGCTGATGTCATCGGCAACATCACTTCTCCAGCAGTGGCATCAGCAGCATTCTAGAAGCTAAATGACATATAAATAGAATAATTGATTTGTTCCTTTCCAATTTTTACAGCCACATGGATTGACTTGTACCAGAGGTATGGGGACTATTGATGAGTGGTTGCACCATATTGAGGAGAAGGATTCTACACTTACGGCTTCCATAGATAACATGGGTTTCGGGGCTTTAGCCCGTGTTATAACCCTACTGATGCCAAAGCTTTCCCACCTGGCCTTGGCCGCTCTGACTGAGAAATGGTCCAAGACCACTCATACCTTTCACTTCTAGATTGGCGAGGTGACTATTATCCCTTCCAATATGATGGCAATGGCTGGGCTGCCATAGACTAAAGAATTGATTCATTAAACATCTATATGAAGAGGAACCACCTCAGGGGCCTGTGGTGAAAAGAGTGACTAAGCTCTTTGGATTAAAGCCCAAGTCAGGACGATTAGGCTATGGAGAGTTATAGGAGTACTTGATGGAGGTTGGAGTTGTTCACGAGACCTAGCGGGATGCTTGCATCTGGTCCTTTATCATTTCTTTGCTAACCGTGCTGTTCTTTCTGGTCTCAGGCAGCAAGGTCAACTATGGGTTGATTTTTGCTATCGAGGATGTGGCGAGTATCAAGGAGAAGAACTGGCCTAGGGCCATTTTAGCTCAGATGTACTACAGGCTGGATATAATAGCCCGAAAGAAAGAAAAAGGTCCTCCATTTGAGCCATTTGTTGCTTCAGGTATAGCCTTTTGAATAGTTCTTTATTATCATGGTTAGTTGCCTTTCCCTTTTTGGTGTGTTGAGATTTTAGACTGATTGGCTATCAATTGTACAGGTTTGGGCCTTTGAGAATTAGATCCTCCCCCCGGTTAAGTTCAACACTACGGTGCCACTGGGTTCACACTTTCTCGCCCAATGGTGCGGGAGCGTTGGGGGATTCGGCAGGTATTCTACCACATACAGGGAGGTATTAAGGAGCTTACAGTTTGGCTCGGTATGTTACTTTGAATTTTAGCCCTGTCTTACATTCAACAAACCATTAGTCAAAAAACACATTAATGAATTTAAATTGCCTACATTAGCTTTCTACTTGATTTGATTAGCCAAGTCATTAGGGATCCTTTTGAGGAGGTGTCCAAATGTGCTGATGTCCTCACAATCCGGTGGGAGGTGGATGACCACAAGTTTATGATGGAATGCCCCTATCTCTTTGGCTTGGTACTTGGGGGAGAGAGTTCATGGTTGGAGGGAGCTTAAGCCTTCTGCTAGGCTAGTGCCCGAGGATCCTCCTACAGGCCTATAGTGGCCTTATTTGACCATTACTTGTGCGGCCGATAAGGTTAATTATTTGAAGGGCAATGGTTGAGTGGTTGGGAGCGTCCCTGGCCCTTACAATGGCTATATGATGTGCTTGATTACTATATGCCCCCGCATCCATCCCAAAGACTCTATTGCCTTCCACACAAAAAAGAGGAAGGAAGAGCTGAAAAGGCAGAGGCGTGGTATTGTTGAGGAGAGCGATGATGAGGAAGGGAGTGGTGGTGGTGAGGGCGATCCTGAGGGGCAGGGAGAGGATGGCCAGAATGCGTTGATGGTTTGCAAGGGGCACCATTCTTCTGATGTGAGTTTGCATCCTTTTATGTTTATGTATATATATATATATATATATATATATATATATATATATATATATATACACACATATATATGCCATATGCTTGGGTCAAAACAGTTGCCTATGCTTGTCTTTTGTATTGCTTTTGATTTTCAGGCACCTCTCAAGAAGATAGGCTGGGCTGAGGATAGAGGAGTACAAGGCCAGGGTAGACCCAAGGGTGCTGAATTCGTAGAGGGGCACCTCTCAATTGCTTTGGAGACCCATTTCCTACTGATGAACTCGAGAGGTGACTTTTAGACTAGGGAAATAACCCTAAGCAGCCATTCGCTGAACTTCATGCCTAAGAACATAACTCATGTAAGTCTTATGCAAATGTCAACACACCCATATGACAAGTCCTTTATGGATTTCTTTTTAATTTCCTCTTTTTTTTATATTTTTCAGGTTACTCGTGCTGAGGCGGAGTGGCTTGCTAGAAATGCCTTTGCTCTCAGGGAAACTCTCGTTTCTTAGACATTGCTCACTCAGGTATATCCCCTGTTATGATATGACATTGTAAAATAAATGCATGTATGAATTTATGAGTGATATGGATTGTTGTTGTTTCTCTATCTATAGGATTTTATGGCCCTCACATTGTCAGATGCTAATGAGGCCCAGTGGAGGTACCAAGAAGAGATGAGGATGCTCCGACACCGCGTGAACAAGTTAGAGAGCCAGCTGGATGCAACTTTGCATGAGAGGAAAAGCATACACAATATGGAACGTGCAACCCCGGCCGAGCCGAGCCCTGCCATAGGGGAAGGAAGGTGATAGCTGGTCATCATCCTAGAGGTCATCCTAAGAGTATATGGAGCATCCCGAGGATTGAGGTGGACGTCATTAACCGCTTTCTTATGGACGAGCCAGAGTATTCATCTCGCCCGACTGATGGTGGTGACCAGTTCCAGATTCACCTGTTGATCCCTATTTCCCTTTTCTTTTTGTTTTTATCTACTTAGATATTGATTTTGGTTTGTATGCCCTTGATACAATGGGTTTGAATGTTTGGTTTTGGATTTTGGATGATTTTAGTATTGTTTAGGCTTAGGATTTAGATATTTTGGTACTCTTGTGCCTTCGGGCTTTTGGCTTGAATAAGATTTGAATTTTGTGCTTGAATATGTCCCAGAAATAGATTACAGGGTTTTTATAGATCATTTTTCAGGTCGAAACTGATTAAAATAGGCCTTATATTAGCAGAAAATACTATCATGCCACCGGCGGCATCATTGATATCGCCATCCACAAGAAAATTTGATCTGCTAAATTATATAGACAAAGCTTCCTACAACCCATACCGTCGGTGGCATTACACCATATCACCGACGAGCTTACCCATACCATCGGCTGCCATTTTCTAAAATTCAACCATGGCAAACCACAATCAGCAACTAAGCGGCTTCTTGGAGAGCCTGGGAAATGCATACTAGAAGAAGTTTGAAAAATTTGGGCTATGGGGCTTTTGATATATCGCGGCATGGCCCGTAAGTCCCGAATTCCTTCCCGTGATGTTGACTTTTTGGGATTAGATGGATCATGTATTCTGATTTTCCCCATTCGAGCTATGCCCCTTACTTAAGGAGTTCCATGCCATATTGGGGGTCCCATGCCCCAAGTGCATGCCCCTGGCACTTCCGGAGTTTCACTTTAGTACGGACGGTGTGCCCCAAGGGTTGTGGAATTTGGACTCCATATACCCATTTCTATCCCAGCTTCCTGACAAGCCCGGATTTCAGCTTAGTGTTGTGTTGGAGTGGTGCTAAGGGGCCCCTAGATCTTACCTTGCTTAGCCTTCCACGGTCATGTTGTTACTTATGGCGGAGTTCGTGTGCGGAGTGAGCCCAGTCGCCCCATTCAGGCTGATTTTGCTTATCGGTCCTATGTCAACTGGGGTTTCCCCCATAGCTATGGGAATAGCAGAGATCCTGCTATATATAGACGCTGCTTCCATCTACCAAACTCTTATTGGTGACCATCTCATTACCGTAGGTACTTATTTTCCCCCATCTTTTAAATTATTCACTTCCTACTGCCCTTACCTAAAATTGGTTTACAGGTATGGCTAATAGAGAAGCTGAAGCTGAAGGAGGTACCGTGGGGTAACCCGAAGAAGTACTTACAATTCATCTGAGGGAAAGAGGGCTTATGCAAGTAGATTTTGATTAGTTGACTTTTGAAAGCTGAATGCCTATTCTGAAGGGGGTATACAGATGCACAGATACAATGGGCCAGCCCATAGTGGAGGATCCGAGATGCAGTGGCGGAGTCTTGGGGATCTTGCGTTTAGTTGATAAGTCTGTAGAGGTCTTCATTCTATACCCCGTACCAATTGCACCGTCAGTATGTTAAGTAATAGAGAGTCCCAATCAAGCTACTGGAGAACCAAATCGGAGTCTACAAAGCCAGGTGGGTGAACCATATCTGAGTGAAATGGGCCAAGGAGGCCATATTCGAGGCTCTGGACTATGCTCATATGGAGACCATTGAGACTGATATACACTATAAAGGATGGCTCACTGAGGGAGAGCGAGCAGAGTAGGGACACAAGCCCTTTTCTACTACCACCTTGCAGAGGATTTCTAGGTATTACAATGATGATGCGGGGAGCTCGGCTTGAGATGTGCTTTCTTTTAGTTCTAGCTTTTGTATAGGCTAGTCAGCGTGATAAACCTATCGAACTTTATTTTATTATAATGTATTTTATTTTGTTCTAATTTTGGCATAGACTGTCCCTAGGGGTTTTCAATCTATCGAACCTTGTCTTAATTTTTGCCTAGACTGCCATTTTCGGGTTTTTAATCCAGTAGAATTTTCTGACTTTTGCATAAACCTCACTCTTTTCAGTCTATCAGAATAATTTTTAGGCTTAATGCATCAATAGCATCCCCAACTTGGCACCAATAACCTGCTGCCTCTCTGAGCTTTGAAAGTGTCCCGGTAGCTACCTTAACTTTCAAAAAGTACACCATTTTGCTCCCTAAATGCCACGTGTCAGCTTCTAGTTGGTTTGACTTTTTAAAGATATAATTTTTTAAGATTTTCTATGTCTAATCAAAACCTGACACGTGGCATTTAGAGAGCAAAGTGGTGCACTTTTTGAAAGTTGAGGTAGTTGCAGGGATACTTTCAAAGTTCAGAGAGGCAACAGGATTTTTGGGCTAAGTTGAGGATGTTGTTGATGCATTAGGCCATTATTTTTATTTATTACGCATATTTGATAATGTGAACTCTGCATTCGGCTTACTTGAGCTGCTTTGACCGTATGGATACAAAATTCACATAAACATAAGCATTCAGAATTCAACAAAAGAGATACTTTCATAAAATGAAGTAAAACAAAGTACATCATGTTTGATAAACATTCCCATTGATTTAACTCCCGGTGCCAACTAGCCTAGATCAATTTTCTACAAAGCACTCTCTCTTTTTTCACATGCTCTAATTTTTTCCTAGATCACCCTTTTCAAGTTTTTGATCTAGCGGGTTGGTTATATCCCCTAATTTTTGCATCGCCAGTTCGCAGAATACCGACCATCGGGTGTCACCCTAATTTTTGCGTGAGCAATAAAAGATTGAAAGGCGGGTGATTATTATATCCATTTTTTTGTACTACTTTTTTCTTATTTATTTCTTTTAGATTAGATGTGATAACGCTTTAGCCTGTCCTAGTTCACGGGGTTCACGAACTCGTTCCCATCCATGTCTATAAGCTTAACTGTCCCCCCCTTACTGAGCATCTTCTTGATCACATATGGTCCTTCCTAGTTAGGCCTCAAATTTCCCCTTGCGTTAGTGGTGGAAGGTTTCAGCTGTTTGAGGATGAGGTCTCCTACTTTTAAGGGAAACTTCTGGTGTCTTACCCGACTATTGGAGGCTCAATCGATCCATTGTTGATACATCTAGAGATTATCCAGGGATCTCAATCTTCGCTCATCCATCGTATTTAGCTGCTCAAACCTTGCCTGAGTCCATTAAGATTCTTTCAGCTTAGCCTCAGATGCAACTCTTAGTGAGGTTACTTAAGTTTCAATTGCCAAGATCGCTTCCATTCCATAGACTAGGGAGAACAGAGTTTAACCTGTTGGGGTACGGATGCTTGTGTGATATCCCCAAATAGCGAAAGGTAACTTATCTTCCAATCCCTATAACTAGCTATCATCTTAGAAAGGATCTTCTTTACCGATTTATTAGCTACCTCAATAGCACCATTGCCTTGCGGTCTGTATGTAGAAGATCTGTAGTGTTCAATCACGTATTTCTCAATTAGATCAGCTTTTCCCCTTGAAACTATACCCCGTTATCTGAGGCTATGTGATGCAAAAGTCCATGGCGGGCAAAAATATGCTTATCTATAAACTTGCCCATCTTCTTGGCAGTGACATTGGTGTAGGATTTAGCCTCTACCGACTTAGAGAAATAGTCCACTTTTACCATGATGAATTTGTGCCCATTTGTTGATGAAGGATGAATTTCACTGATTATATCTATCTTCTATGTCGAGAATGTCAAAGGAGTAGATAAATGATGGAGCTCAGTGGGTGGTAGATGCTGCATGTCCCCATAAATCTGGCATTGGTGGCACCACTTGACTTGGGTGATGCAATCGGCCATTAGGGTGAGCCAAAAGTATCCCAACCGTTGAATTTTCTTCGCGAGAGTGAGACCATTCATATAAGGGCCACAATCATTGGCATGGACCTGATTAATTACCTTTTAAGCCTCTGATTCAGTTAAGCATCGAAGTAGTAAACCATCACTGGTGCACTTGAATAGATCATTATCGATAATCCATAATTATACAGTGAGCCGCCATAGAGTGGTACTGTCCGAGTTAGAGGAATCCAATAGAAATTGTCTAGTTTGGAGAAACAAGACTATGTTGGAGTACTAACAGGGTTCGATTGAGATGGTGAGGACCTGCTAAACTGGCTGAGCGTAGTAGGGCATCTGAGTCAATAACATAACCAAAGGATGCATAGGCTGCTGTTGGGGTCCTTCCCATAAGGAGGCCAAGGTGGCCAGAGAGTCAGCCATTTGATTCTTGTCTTGGGGGATGTGGTGATACAAGCAAGAGGTGACTTCTCAGATAAGCCTCGGAAGGCCTTGACATAAGGACGGAGAGATTCCTCTTTTATTTCCTAATCCTCGACAGCCTGACGGATCAGAAGAGCCAAATCTCTGAGTACAAACACCATATAGGCCTCGACCTAGAGGAGAGCTTCGAGACTGAATAGACATGCTTCATATTCAACCCCATTGTTAGTGACAACAAATTTCAAGCGTTTGGACAATGGGATAATTTTATTATCCGCTGTGACTATAATAACTCCAAGGCCTCGTCCTCGTCAGTTCACAGTGCCATGAAAGTACATAGTCCACATGCGCTCGAGGAATGTACTGGAGGTGAGCTTCTCATCAGGGAACTCTAGGTTCTTAACATAATTGGAGTCAAGGGGTTGATTAGCCAAGAACTCTACCACTGCCCGCCCCTTAAAAACCTTCTTCGTTACATAGTCGACGTCGAACTCAGATTAAAGTAGCAACCATCTAGATAGTTTACCAGCTAGAGTGGGAGATTGATAAAGATACTTCATGGGGTTAATCTTAGCCACGGCTTGGAATCGGTAGGATTGAAAGTAATGGCGTAGCTTCTTAGTGAACCAAACCATGGTGGTGCAAGTTTTCTCCATAATCAAGTACAGGGTTTCATAGTCTAACAACTTCTTGCTCAAGTAGTAGATCTCGCGTTCCCATTTATGATCATGTTCCTAGACAAGCATTGCCCCTACAGAAGACTCTTCGATAGCCAGGTACAGGTGAACAAGATAAGCTTCGATTCCGTCGAACGCCACTTGGCACTGATCATTCCATACCACTAGTTACAGCTTTCTCAACAATTTAAATATGGGTTCACACACGATAGTGAGGCAGGCAATAAACCGACTAACATACTATAATGACCCCAGAAACGACCAGACTTCTTTCTCTGTTTTAGGCGAAGGCATATCCATGATGGCTTTGGCCTTATCGGGATCCATTTTAATTCCTTTCTGACTGACCACGTATCCTAGTAACTTTCCTGAAGTAACCCCAAACACACACTTCTTCGGATTCAGGCAGAGATTATACTTCTCGATATGAGTCATGAATCTGTCAAAAATAACAGGGTGCTCTTATCGGGTAGCAGACTTCACAATCATATCATTCATATATACCTCCACTTCATTATAGATCATGTCATGCAAGAGGGCAGTTACAACATGCTGATAAATGGCCTTAGTATTCTTTAACCCAAATGACATTACTTTGTTGCAATAAACCCCCTATTCGGTAATTTACATCATTTTATCCTTATCGATGATATCCATCAGAATCTGATTGTAACCCAAGAATCGGTCCATAAACGAGTATATAGCTGCCATGGCGGCACTGTTAATTAGAACATCGATTTGAGAAAGCGGGAAATAATCATTAGGCGAAGCCTTATTGAGATCTTGTTAGTCAACACAAACTCGGACCTTACCATCTTTCTTCAGAACCGGAACTATGTTGGACAATCGAGTTGGATATCCCACGACCTTGATGAAATGAGCCTCGATTAACCTCAAAACGTCTCCCTTAACCTGATATGCCCATTTTGGTCTTAACCAACAGAGCTTCTGCTTGAAAGGTCTAAACTTAGGATCGGTTGGAATTTTGTGTTAGGCAATTTGACGATCAACTCCAGGCATATCTTCATATGACCAGGCAAAATGGTTAATATGATCTTTCAACACTTTTATTATCTCACTCTTTTCCTTGGGAGTTAAGTTGTTTGAAATGGTTACCATTTTAGGATTGTCATTAGTACTTAGGTTTATTTCACTTAAAGAAGTATCACTAATGCCAAAAATATTATGCATATGGTTATGCGAATGCATGGATCCATTAGGAAAAACATCAAACAAGTAAGCAAAACAAAAGTCATTCATTGAATTCAAAGCCTTATAGGTGACATTCTTTGCATCAAATACATCAGAAATATTGAAAATTACATCATCCATGGTATCCTCCTCCACAGACGGAGGGGCTTCAGTGGCGATGTCAGCAACATGTGGAGCATCCTTTGTAATCTTTATCAGAATGGCATCCAGGTCATATTCTAGAGCCGTCTTTTGGGCAGCAGGGAGTGGTAGTTCCTAGGATAGGTTAGCTTTCTCGGTCAGAGCCCTAACAAACATTTTCATGATATGGGCCATGGAATCCTCTTCCCCGGTTCTCTTACCCTTCCAACCCTTCTTCATAAAAAATGCCATAGCCTTGGTCATGGTAGCCACAACGTCAATTTCTGGATCGACGGACTCTTCATTACTTCCCCTAGACTCATTCTTAGGATACATCTTACCCTTTCCCTTAGACTTATCAAAAACAACATTGACAGGTATAATAGGCCCAATAAGTTCAGGTTTAGTAGAAATAACCATGCAGCCAGCTTCAAAATTATAGACATCCTTGAAGACCTTAAAACCGGGCCACATCTTCCCATTATGCTTGACCGGTTCGGGCTCTCCTTTAAAAGGCCTCTTGCCTTGAATCTCACATACTATCACCATGCAATAATAGCTGGAAGGAACACGACAATAGGTCTTTTTAGGTTTATACCTCAATCCAGCCTGGTGGACCAACACCTTCAATTCTAAGGACTCGATAATTCCCTGCTCATACATTCCGTAGCCTCTGCCAGGCTTATGCCAGCTCTCTTCATCAGTTTCCCCATACTAGAGTGGAGGTAACTATGCCAAATGGGAGGCTATTTCTTAGTCTTACTAATCATAGCAAAATAAAGACCTTTCTCTAATTTAGCTTCAACTTCTATAATAGCCACAATGGAAGCGGGGTCGACCTTGATAGTTGCCAACTTGTTCTCGTGAATAAGCTTGATTTTATGATGGAGAGTGGAAGGAATCATGCCCAAGGCTTGGAGCCAAGGTTGGCCAAGCACCAAAGAGTAAGTAACAGGAGTGTCGAGTACAGTGAACCGCACTTTGCTCATAACACCTCCAATAGTGACTCATACTTTAAAGGCCCAATCACACTGTGCTTCAAATCATCATTATTGTGGTTCACGGTGTTGGATTTCTCAAGCATTTCCTCTGACAAGCCCAAGTGAGGAAGGACTTTAAGGGGACAGAGATTTAGGGCAAAGCCATCATTCATCATGACACAGGGTATCGTCTTATCAAAGAACTAAATTCGGATGAACAAGGCCCTATTGTAATTCCTACCCTTAAGCTCGAGATCAAAATGGTCAAATACAATTTGTAGCCCCTTCTTTAGAGGGATAGCCTCCCCGACCCTAGCACAAATCTTATCAACAGAAGTGGTCGAAGTAGCTTCTAAATCAATTAGTCGCTTGATCAATCCCCTGTAATGCCCATCAGAATCAATAACCAACTACTAGATGCTATAATAAGCTTAGGTGTTCTTAAGTTAAGTAATGAGAGGATCGACCTCGAGGCTGGTTGGAATAGATGGAGGTAGAGAAGGAGGACTTGCAGTGGTGCCTACCCTCCTAGGGATCGAGTCCTTATCCAGATGGAGACGACGATCCTCAGGCTGATATACACGACCTCTCCAAGTAATGTTGAGAACATTATCGAGCAGGACACTCTAAGTGGCTCATGTTTCAAACAAATGTTGTGGTTCATTAGGGTGCGAATTTGGGTTTTCCAACTCGTACCTATCCACATTAAAAAGCTCATTTTGGTCCACCCTAAAATAATTCATTTGGCTTTTCGTCGGTAGGCAAATCAACCCTAAATGGTTTAGTGCTTATAGCCTTAGCTACTTCGACTACTCCCTCATCTTCATCAGAATAGTTGTCCTTTAAAACAAAGGAATCTACACTGAAGAGCGACTTCTTCTCAGTTTTCATCCTCTTAGCCATAAAAGGCTGAGCTCTGCGGCTTTCTTTCTTAGGTAGAGTCGGGTCTACTTCCATTCCCTGAACTGAATTAACTCTTAGATTAGCTTTGTTGATTAGATCAAAGACTGAGTTGGATGGGAGACCGAAACCGATAACCAAAACTAAATTATCACTCCCTGACCCACGAGTAAGGAGATCAAGAACTATGGCTTCGGGGTAAGCCAGAATGGATCATGCCCACCTTGTTCCTAAAATTTTGCAAAGGGTTGTTCATAGTGCTCGGGGCTTTATCAGGTTCAGCGATCTTTCCTTCACTAACAAGATGCTGGATAGTTGGATGTAACCTACTTCCCTCAAATGCTTAAAAATAACCCGGAGGGGGAGCTTGTATAGATTGTTGAGGATAAGTAGAGGAAGAGGAGGTTGGACTACGGCAACTATCGGTGGAGCTAGAGTGATTGCCAGGGGTGCAGCAGGGGCTTGAGAAACTGCCTAAACTACAGCTGGGGCTTTAGGTTTAGCAGGTGCTAGAGCTGAGGGCTGAGTATCATTATTCTTTCGAAACTAGGGCTTTCTTGCCCTTTCCACCTTTTCGCGCTCTGCCTCGTGCTCAATTTTCTCAGCTTTTTCAAACACAACCTTATAAGAAAGGAATGAATCAGTAGCCATTTCTTTGCGGAAAAGAGGAAGGGAGCCTTCTAGGAGTTTAACAATCATCTCCTCAAGGCTTAGCTTAGATTTCATCAGAACTTGGGTCGACATCCACCGGTTGAAATATTACTTGATGGTTTAGGTGGGTAGCTGGGGGACTCCCTCAAGGTGTTGGAGAGTTGTTTCCATCATGTTGTTAAAGCCATAGTGCACTTTCAAAGCCTCAGAAAGAAGTTTCCAATCAGTGACAATGTACTAAGGCAGAGTATGATACCATTCGAGAGTAGGGGCCCGAAGGGAACAAGGAAACATTTCGACAAGTACTTTATCACTTAACTTCTTCACACACATCACCCTTTTTATATATAATAATGTGGGAAGTAGGGGCACTAGACCCATCATAATGCACCATATTCGGTAGAGTGAAATTATCGGGGACCCAATCTCCTTCTCTCTCGGGTTCCTTAGCAACTATGAGACGATTAATGTAAGCTTGAATCTTTGGTGTCACGCCTAGAGTTTGCGTAACCTGGTCATTGATCGCCTGATGAGTGAAAGATACGGCCTCTTAAGTCACACTTGGGGGCTGCATGACCTGGTCGTGGTTAGTTTGAGAGGCCATCACCTGGCAAACAAAACCAGCTACTTGAGGTGTCACACCCGGAGGCTACGTGACCTGGTCATTGTTCGAGATCGGTGGAGATGGTGGAGGAATGTCAAAGTGAGGACAAGCAATTATTTAGCTACTGAAAAGATTCTGGGGATAGGTATTGCCCCTAGGAGTTTCAACAAACTGAGGAGAAGTAAAAGATGGTAGAGGCTAGATTAGCCCACTGTGAGCTAGCGACCAATTTCCCACCTGCGAGGACCACGTAAGATACATAGCACGAGGGGCAGAAAACAACGAGCATTGTGAAGCGTGCTAAGGGTTGATCCTTATTTTAGGCATGATGAAAATAATGATAAAAATGATGATGACGTTGAATTTAAGTCCAATTTGCATGTTAAGGGATACGAGACTCGGAATCCCATATTTTAAGATAGAGTCGTCACCCGGTTTAGCTCCATCGGGAATTTGGGTGTGATATTCCCACTAGGTGGTTCGACTGTACCTTAAAACAGAGATTTTGAGTCCGGATGATGTTGCTTACTTTTCAATTTTTAAATCAAACCATTTATATTTTAATAAATGCTACTTGAGTTTTTATGCGATTTAAATCCGGTTATTGTTTAGAGTTTTCGGTTTATATGCCAGACATCACACGAAATGCCATAAATAAAGCAAATAAATAATTATTACAAGGCTTTACAAATACCTATACATTTTTCTAATGCGAGAAAATAAATAAAGCGATAAATAAATAAACGGGCGACCCGGGTTTTAACCAAGCTTACCAACTCGGACTCGACTCCAAACGAGGCAAAAATATACGAGAATAAACACAAATAAAGCATAGATAAATAAATGGCAGAAAATAAACACATAACATGGAGAAAACATACTTTTGGATTTTTCAGGAGTAAAACACAATTTTTGGGTATTTAAATAACATCTAAACAACCTAAAAAAATAATTAAATAATCTAAAAATGTGAAGAAAATTTTAGAAAATATTTTGGGATTTTTAGTTGTGGAAAAGAATTTATTTAGATTTATTAGGTGAAAAACTCATTTAAAGCTATTAAATAGACTTTTAACCAATTTAAAAATTAATAAAAATAATTCCAGCATATTAAAAACTAATTTCATTAATTTGATATTATTTGAGATTTTTGAGACTTTTTTGGGTGAAAATCGGGGTAAAAAGGCAAGAAAACGATAAAATAGGGCTAAAAACGCAAAATAAAACAAACATGGACCATTTGGACATTTTTTACTAGTAGGCTGACTCAGTGGGGTGGTAGGCCGACTCAGTGACATTGTAGGTCGACTCAGCGAAGTGGCCTAGATGACACTCAGTCGGTCTTCCGCCCACTGAAGTAGTATACCGAAAAAAGTGTCTAAACAAGCCAAAATCGACATTTTTGTGTCCGAAAACCCAAGATTATTGACATTTCAAGCCGTTTCTTATGTTAACGTAGTAGATTTGGACTTACAATGCTAAAATAACTTTGATTTTTCAGCTTGGGGGAAAAGAACCCAGAAAATCCGGTGAAATAATGATTGGCCACGTCACTCAAGCGGCCTGCCGGTCGCAGGAACGGTTAGCCGGAATTTTCCCGAAAAATCATAAAAAAGGTCAAAAATAAGGGCAAAACGCCCGGAAAACTAGCCAAAAACACAGCAAAAGACAATAAACAACTAAATGAAATAGATTGGAACTCAGAAAGTTACCTAAAGGTCGTGAATCCACTCTCGAGACTCGAACCGGATGATTGACAAGCTTTGTGATGAAACCCGACGAAACAGTGACCAATTTAGCAAGGGATTTAGTGGTTTGTAAGGAAAAAGTCCCTAAATCCTATTTAAATCAATTTTTTTTACCTAAGATTTCTACTTGATTTTAATGATTTAACTAAACGATCAAATCTAACAAAGTTTGGGAAACTAGGATATTTTATTTCTACCACTTTATAAAACTTGTTCTTTCTAAAGAACACTAAGAAATTCTAAAATCTGAGTTTTTTTATCATATGAGCCAAAAGTCTACAAAATCTGAATTTTTGGAGACCCTAGAAAGTGCAAAATCTCTGAATTAATCCTCCAAATTTTTGGATTTGACGGAAAAATCGCGAAACCCGACTTGCAGGGCAAGAAAAACTCGAAAAAATGCAGAACCCAAAAGACCCTGAGCTAAGGCCGTGTCGGCGATGTGAATGGGCCAAGGCCGCGTCCCCTAATGCGACAGGCCACGTCACGCGACATGGCCTGGCCCAGGCCAAATCAGGCGACTCAGCAACATCTAGGCCGCATGGCTTGACGCGGCCTAGGTGTGGTCCCTCAGTTATGGGGAACCACGCCAGGCCGTATGAGCCATGCAGCCTATTGCATGGTCCACGTAGCCCGAACGCCCGTTGACGGCACTGGCTGTCGTCGCCTGAGCAGGGGACCGGCGAGGAGAAAATAAACCTCATGGGCCACGAACTTTGAACGCTTATAACTTACACTATGGTTATCCGATTAAGGCAATTCTCGACATTTTGGAAAGCTCGGAGAGTCAAGAATCCAACGATGTAAATGAGATTCACTGAAAATGTTCGAATCTTATGAAAAATCATGAAACAAAATACTATATGTGAGGGGAAGGGAAACTGCTAATTCTAAATGCGAGGTAATCATTTTTAATCGGGGTCAAAGGTATAAATTTGTCAACAGAAGCTTGTCAAATGCGATTCGATTCTAAAAGAATGGAACTAGTAGACCATAAAAGATTAGAGCAAGAAGTCATCATCATTTTGCGGGTCACGAAAAAGCCCGTGCTCATAAGCTACCCTTCGTGAGGTTACCATTTGATGGGTCAAATGTGATTTCACAAAAGAGTGAAGGATAGGAGGTTATACATAATTTGCGAATTCTTGAGCCGATTGTCTACTGAGGTTGCCATCAACAGATCTTTCAGGAGGAAAAAGACAGGTATAAAAGTGAAATTCATGAAACGATTGTCTACAGACTGTGCAGGTACGTGTCATCAACGGACCTGATAAGGATAGAAAATTCTTTGAGTTGGTTGTCTATAGATGGTATAGGGGTGCATCATCAACAGACCTTTCAAAGCCGAAAATCTCGAGTTAGTTGTTTACCGGCGGTTCGAGAACACACCATTGACAGACTAATCAAGATGAAAATTTTTATGAGTTGTAGGAATTCTTAATTGGTTGTTTTCTAGGTTCGCCATCGACAGACCTATCAAGAATTAAAATTGAGAAATTAGTATGCGATAAATTTGTCCCTTTTTTATTGCTTAATTGATTTTGTGAAATAAAAAATTTTGCCCCTTCAATTAACAATAAAAAAAGGAAGTATAAAATAGCAAAGATTAGAGATGTTCGGGAGCCGAAAAGAAATAATCGATTGGAGGATTTTGCCCCTTGCTAAAAGAAATATTCCATAGAATATTCTATACACTACAGAACAAAAAGGAATATATTCCTTTTACTTTCTTTTTTCTTTTTTTTCCTGCCCCTTTTTTTCTTCTTTCATTTCTCTTCTTATTTCCATTCTTTTCATTTCCTTTACTTCCCCTTTCTCTTCATTTCTCACTTTCCTCTCTTGACAAAACCCGACCCATTCCCTGATTTTTTGAGCTTGAAGCAAGATGTACTACAAGAAAGGGCTTAAGAGGTCCCACAACCTCAATCATGACACGTTGCCACGAGGGGAGGATAACGGGCAAATTTTCCCGGTTCATTGGGCGTACGGATTGCAGGCTTCCTACACATATATGGGATACTCACAGACTTCTCAAGTTCAGAAGTTCACTAACCTAGCCGGGCATACTTCTAACCTTCAGGTAAATTGCTTAAACCCAATTTTTTGCCTGAATTTCTATAAAATGCCACGAACTTGATTTGGATTTTTAGGGTGTTTTAGGCTTTAAATTAGGTAAAATAGGTTAAATAAAGATGTTTATGATACATCTAGGTGTGATTTAGGACTGATTTGGACAAACTTGGACCGAAATTGGGCTTGAAAAGGTGAAAAATGGGGTTATATGGGGATAAGCCGCCGCCGGCGGGAGGCCGGCCACCGCCGGTGGCAAGGCAGCGTCTACGGTGCTAGGCCAAGTTATCGACCTAGCCGGCCACCTCAATGAGGTGGCTTGGCCTCCTGAGGTAGCCTCCAGCCACCAATCGCAGGCGACGGCCACCGGCGGCTGGAGAAATAGGGGGATATGCTTCGAGGGAAACTAAGAGGCCTATCCGGACTGGTTTTTTGTGCTTAGTCTGATTTTGCAGTCAAAATTTAGATCTGAGATAGGCTAGATGCTAAAAATTTGATTTATTTCTGATTTTGGACATTTCAACTGCTAGTACTAATGCTTGACATTAATTTTTGCAGCTACAGGAACTTAAGCCGATGGGTTTTCTTTAGAGATATGCCAAGTGGTGGGGTTAGATCAAAGGTCGGGCTAACAACTCACTGATTATGGCTATCCGAAGAATGGGGCTAGAGAAGATGCTGGATTTGTTGACAATTTCACGCTGTTTGATGAGCCCGGATATATTAGGGTATTTGGTCGAGTGATGGAGCGAGATTACACACACGTTCCACCTTTCGGCCGGCGAGATGGCCATCACACCATCTGATATATGTGCTATGACTGAGATATGATGGGAGGGCCACCTAATGATATTTGATGTCTATCCTGACTGCTTTCGCCATGAGCCAGAGGCTTATGATGGGGTGCTGGCACTTTTGGTGATTTTGATGTCAGCTGACGGTAAACTGAGATATGCAGAGCTACATGAGCCTTGGGTTGCGGCGACTGACATTAGCGGGGTGCACTTTGACCAGTAGCTTCGTTCATTTCTCCTGGCCATACTAACATGCTTATTCTTTCCCTCTTCCTCGAGTAGGGTCTCACTAGGATTACTATGCGCTCTTAAGGATTTGGGTAGCTTCAATTTGAGGAACTGGCCAAGGGCCATTCTTGGCCAGATATACTATACTCTTGACTACTTGACATGAGGGAAATTCGCCGAGTTCAAGGCCGAGCAACTATGGGTTTTGGTAATGGATCCTCTTTGATTGAAATCCTCAACATATGCTTTTGCTTTAAATGCTTTATGAGCTTCTTTATTCATTGCATTTGTAGATGTGGGCTTTCGAGAACATCTATCCCCCTGACTTGGAAGATCAGCCACCACCCAGGTCACATGGCATTGCCCGATGGATGGTTGGTTGGTCAAATATCGATCAAGAGGGCGGACCATATTGGTACCGAGAGTATCTGAGGCAGCTCCGTCGTCATCGGGTAACCTTGCTTTCTGCGTATTTAGTTTAAACATTAGTTTGAAACTATATTTATAAGAAGAGCAAGAATACTTACATTCGTCATTGATGCGGTTTTCTTTATTCTTATTTTACAGATCATTTCCAAGTTTTAGAAGAAGCTGTTAAACTATGAGCATGTGAAGGAAGTTCGAGGAACCATAGATGGGTGTCGATTTATATTAGAGTGTCCGTTCAGCCTGGAGTGGTAATTTGGCCAGCGAGTCCATTGATGGAGGAATAGCACCACTACTCGGAGGAGAGTCCCCCCTGATGTTCCCGTTGGTGTCTTTTGGCCTTACTTCATGTCGACAGAGGATCAGACTCAATTTAGGGGAGGCAACCAGGTCCGGGTGGCCTTAGGTGGCAGAGATTATGATGCCCATCTGAGGTGACTAATTTTGTCTTATCCCAGGAGAGCGCGAGATGATATGGAGCAAAACTTCAAGTTTGGTGATGACAGTGTTCAGACAGAGGGTAGTACCGGACTTGACGGGATTGACGACAATGTAGATAATGTTCCTTCTAAGGATGATGATGGGATGGCTGATATGGACCTAGGCAAGATGCTTTCTAGTGATGCTAGGTCAGGTGTTGAGCCACTTGCCCCTAGGCAGGGGTGCGGAGGGGTATATTTCTCAAACTTTCACCATGATTGCTGAAATCACTATATGATTCTCTCTAATTCGACTGACCAATATGCCTTTTCTCTTCATTTTAGGGGACCCAAAGAGACAAGAGGGGCGCCCCGTGCTTAATACTGGAGCACGCCCAGGGTCTTCACACCAATATAAGATTGACCCAAAGACCTTTTCTGTTAGACCAGCTCCTCCTACATAGAGAGCGTTCCCACCGGGATTCATTGAGAGAGTGTTGGTAAATCAGCTGGATACCTCTTTACACCTGATGACCGATCTGAGAGTCTGAGAGCCCAGGTGCGTTGAGGAGAATACCGCACCTTTGACCTTTGCCCCACCAAAGACCACACACATAAGAATCTAACTCATGCTTTACTTTATCGATTCTTATATGATGTTATTGTCTAACCATAGTGATTGGTTGGTTCTGCTTTTAATTGTGTAGGTACTGTACCCATCTTGGAGGGTGAGCCCTTGGCCTAGGGTTGCTTTAACATAAGGGACGTAGTCATTGCATAGGAATCCGTAGGTTGGGTAAGATTCTGTCTTATAACCTATCAAGATTTAAAACAAGAAAAGCATATAGGATATTTTTTAGCTTTATGCATGTATGTTATAAATGCATGAATTGTTGGGCTGACCACTAATATTTATAGCTCTTGGTCAGGATAGAGCAAGATAAGTATAGGAGCGAGCGAGAGGAGTGGATACGGCTTAAGTACGAGTATGCAGATTATCGGAGGTGGCAGGATCGAGAGATGATAGATTACGAGGGTCGGCTAGCTCTGGACTATGAGAGGTGACTAGCTCAGCAGAAGGAGTAGTACACACGAGAGATGGAGACATTGAGGGGCTATATTGAGAGGGTGGAGGAGTGGTAAAACCAATTAGAGAGGGAGGCAGAAGCTCGTGATGACAGCCATAATGACGGGGGAGATGATACTGAGATCACTATGATCGATGCGAGCCAGTCTATGCACTTACCCTAGAGATGATAAGCTTTCCAGGGTTGTGGCTTATGGGTCCACCTTGTATGAGCCCTTACTCTTATGCATTTTTATTTTTGATACACTGCTGAACTTGTGGATGATTTGATTGCATGATGCTTGGCTTGTATGCTTGTTTGATTATGTTGCTTGCTCGCTAGATGAATGCTAGGTGCGATAGATGTTTGACTAGGAATGAACTAATTAATGCTTACAATCATCTGAATTAATGAATGCAACCTTATATTATAGGCGATTAGCAAAGAGAGATCACTGATGGAGACACTCAATGCTAGGCTGAGGCAGTTTATGCGCACTTTAGCGAGCTCTGATTGGGAGAGGCTGGAGGTTTTCGGATTAGGAGGGCTTCGATATATTACTAGTAGGCCGATGAACGTGGCCTTTCTCCACGCAGAATTCCTCTATCGAGACCTGATGGACCTTTTATTCTGCTTCTTGAGCTTCGAGCTATGCCTGAGTGTGGAGGAGTATCACACTATTCTCGGGATGATCTGCACTCGTGGGATGCACTTTGCCATACCGAAGGTGCACTTTAGGGCTGAGCACTAGTTGACTAGGTTATGGAACCTGGATGCCCCTACTACTTTTCTTTCATAGATATCTGGATGATCGAGATTTAATCTCAATAGAGTACTTGATTAGTGCATAGCCACTCCCAGGTCGCATATTTCTTATCCTTTTATTGTGGCTCTATTGCTTGTGGCTGAGTTTATTTATGGGGTTGGTACTGTTGCCCTATTTCGGCTAGTTTCAATCATTAGGCAGGCCTGGAGGGGCATATCTCTATTATTTCTAGGGTTAGCTGAGACCCTATTCCATCTAGATAGAACGGTCGGTGATCCTGACCACATCGAAGATCACTTTTCTATACTATAGGTATTCCCTTAACAGACTCTAAACCCAAAACCAATACTGAATCTGAAACTAAAATTGAAACTGAATCTAAAACTAAATTTGAAACTGAATTTGAAACTGAATCTGAAACTGGATCTGAAACTGAATCTGAAACTAAATCTAAAGCTGAATCTGAAACTTAATCTGATGTTGTAGGTTTAGCTCTTAGAGAAGCTAGCTTTGCTCTAGGATCCTCGGGGGAATCCAAGAGGATACAGGCCTAGGAATTATCATGGTAGAGCTCATATCACTATTGGCCATGATGCCCTAACGGCTGGCAATTGGACTGCAATCATGGAGGGCTTATTCAATGCATACATTCACTGGGTCTGCCGCTGGTGGGAGATTTCTAATGTTCTGGTTCAGCTTGTAGGGCTACAATACTTTGAGCATTACTCACCTTATCTCTTGTACCGACAGTGGGGGCGACGATAGAGGGTCCCATTGCACTTGGGTTATTTCGAGGCTGGGCCATTCTCGGCCCACTTTTTTAGCCATGCTAGAGAGGTATGGGCCCACCGAGTGAGCTACGAGACCTTAGATTATGATTGGCTGAACGCTATCACTACCGATGGATTGTATCAAGGATGGCTTCGACAGCCTGGGAGATTATAGAGTCAGAGGAAGGGCCTACACTCGTGGTTCCAATGGAGAGATAGGCAGGCAGGACGTGATCCTTTATCAGTAGAGGAGAAGCTGGTTCGAGCTTTTGACTCTGACTACGACGATGATGATGATGATGAGGGTGCAGGGCCTTCTGGGCGATTGATGATTTCGCTACCTTTACTTTCATTTGTATTCACATTTGCATAGGCCTGAACATTGTGTTAGGCCCATCAGACTTTTACTTGCTATTTTTGTGTCCTAACTTTTGCCTAGACTGCCCTTTTTAGGTTTTCAATCCAGCAGACTTTCCGGCTTTTGCATAGGCCTAGATGTTTTAGCCTATCAGAAATATGCCTCTTTATACTTCTTATGATTTTTATTATGTGTGCGCAAGACTTTGAGTTAAGTGATATCCCAAACTCGACATATTTGCAACATTTCGCCTTTAGGGCCGAATATATTCATTTGCACATAAACATAAGAGCTCAGTAAAAGTGAAATTTCCATTGATTGAGTTAAGCTTGAGTACATGATGATGATAACCATTTCTACTAACTCAAACTCTGGTGTTAACTAGCCTATGAAGGTTTTCTAATCAACAAACTCTCATGACTCACTTTTACCCTAATTTTTAACTAGACCGCCCTTTTCTGGTTTTTAGTCTAGCGGGCTATCTTTGCACCCTAACTTTTGCCTGATTGGTTTATGGAATACCAATCAGCAGGATACACCCTAATTTTTGCCCGACCAGTAAAAGACCACTCGCCGGGTGATTTGATTTTATTTATTTCTTTTATGTGCCGCTTTTTTGGATTTGATTCTTTTGATTCAGATATGATAACGCTTTAACCAATCCTGATTGATAGGGTTTGTGAATTCATTACCATCCATATCCATGATTTTCATTTTGCCTTTACCGAGAACCTTCTTAATCACATAAGGTCCTTCCCAATTTGGTCGAAACTTCCCCCTTGGGTCGGTGGTGGTAGGCTTTACTTGCTTCGGGACTAAGTCACTGGCTTTTAATGGATATCAGAGATGCTTGATCCAATTATTGGAAGCCCTTGCCATGCGCTACTAATACATTTGGAGGCTATCCAAGGCTTTCTACCATTGCTCATCCAGTGTATTCAGCTGCTCAAACCTTGCTTTTGTCCATTCAGTCTCTTCGAGCTTAGATTCAAGCGCCACTCACAAAGACTTTATTTTAATTTCAATAGGTAAAACCACTTCTATACCTTAAATCAAGGAGAAGGGGGTTTGACTTGTAGGAGTTCAAATGCTCGTTCGATACCCCCAAAGAGCGAATGGTAACTTATCGGCCCAATCTCGATAACTGGCTATGGTCTTAGAAAGGATTTTCTTAACTAACTTGTTGGCTGCCTCTGCTGCACCGTTGGCCTGAGGACGGTAGGGCAAAGATCTATGATGCTCTATACCATACTTCTCAATCAACTCTACAGTTGCCCCTTGCAACTGAACCCCATTATCTGATACAATATGATGAGGTAGACCATACCAAACGAAAATGTGCTTTTCAATGAACTTGGCCATCTTTTTGGCGGTAATACTGGTGTACAATTTGGATTCCACCCATTTTGAGAAATAATCCACTGCCACAATGATGAAGCGGTGACCATTAGTTGACGATGGTCGAATCTCACCAATTATATTTATCCCTCATGTCGAGAATGGCCAAGGAGTAGATAAACTATGAAGTTTGATAGGTGGAAGATGCTGAATATCTCTGTAAACCTGACACTAGGGGCACCTCTTAACCTCAGAGACACAGTTGGCGATCAGAGTTTCCAAGAAGTACCCCATCAGCTGAATTTTCTTAGCTAAGGCCAGGCCATTCATGTGTGGTCCATAATCACCAGCTTAAACCTCTCCCATAACCCAATGAGCTTTTGATTTAGTCAAACACCGCAGCAACAAACCATTGGAAGTTTGCTTGAAGAGATTATTGTCCACAATCCTGAATTGAAAGGCCAATTTATAGAGCGTAGCTTAGTCGGACTCGGAAGCACTCTCAGGAAACTGACCGCTCCATAGAAATTGCACAATGTCTGAATACTAGGAAGGGTCGTCACTGATGGTGAAGACTTAGGCAATGTCGCGCGAGTGGTAGGGAACCTTCATCGAAACTAATATCAGATGGCAAATGGGTTGGCGCTGAGGACCTTCCCACATCAATTCTAGTGTAGCTAATGAATCACCCATCTAATTTTCTTCTTTGGGGACATGCTGATATAGGCACGTCTCGAATTTAGATGATAAATCCCAAACTACATTGACATAAGGACGAAGAGACTCTTCTTTGATTTCCCAATCTCCCACGACTTGGTGGATGACCAAGGCCGAATCTCCAATCACAGAAACATGCTTTGCCTCTACAAGTAACAGGGCTTCAAGACCAAATAGACAAGCTTCATATTCGACCCCATTATTAGTAGTGTGAAACTCCAAATGCTTAGATAGAGGGATAACTTCATTGTCGGGTGTGAATAAGATAACTCCGAGGCCGGCTACAAATCTGTTCACAACACCATTGAAATACATAGTCCACATGGGCTTGCCTATATCAATCATAGCTAATTGTTCATTGGGAAAGTCCAAGTTCTTGACATAATCGGATTCAAGAGCTTGGTTTGCTAAAAATTCTGCTACTGCTCTACCTTTAATAACTTTCAATGTGACATACTCAATATCGAATTCGAAAAGCAATAGTAACCATCTGGATAACTTGCCGGATAAGGTTGGCGACTGATAAAGATATTTCATTGGGTCAACCTTAGCAACGGCCTGAACCTTGTACCACTGGAAGTAGTGGGGCAACTTCTTAGTTACCAAATCATGGCAGCACACGTCTTTTTGATAATCGAATAACGATCTTTGTAATCCAAAAGCTTCTTACTTAAGTAGTACATGTCATGCTCCTTCTTACCATCGTCTTCCTGAACCAACATTGCCCCTATGGCGGAGTCATCAATTGCTAAGTACAAGATCAATGGCTTCCATGGGGTGGGCGGATGAAGGACGAGTGGGTGAAGAAGGTAGGCCTTGATTTTGTTGAATGTGATCTGACAATGCTCATCCCACATAATCGGCTAATGCTTCCTTAACAACTTAAAGATTGGCTCACAAACGGTGGTAAGGCAAGAAATGAACCTACTGACATATTGAATGGATCCAAGGAAAGACCGGACTTCTTTTTCTGTCTTAAGAGCGGGCATATCCCTGATCACTTTAATCTTATCTGGATCCATTTCAATCCCCCTTTGACTTACCATATGGCCGAAAAGCTTTCCCGATGTAACCCTGAATATGCGCTTCTTTAGATTAAGGTGTGAGTTGTATTTCTCAATGCGAGTCATAAATTTATCCAAAACCGTGGGGTGCTCTTCTTTGGTAGCAGATTTAACCAATATGTCATCCATATAAACCTCTACTACTTTATGGATCATGTCATACAAGAGAGTGGTGATAGGGCGCTGATAGGTTGCTTCGGCATTTTTCAGACCAAACGGCATAACCCGATAGCAGAATACTCCCCATTCTATGATGAAAGTCATCTTAACCTTATCAATTATATCCAATAGGATCTGATTGTACCCTGAGAACCCGTACATAAATGAGTACATTGCAGTCCTAGCAGCACTGTCAATTAGCACATCGATGTGAGGTAGAGGAAAATGGACTTTTGGTGAAGCCTTTTTCAGACCCCGATAATCCATACAAACCCTTACCCTTCTATCCTTTTTTGGAATAGGGACAATATTGGACAACTAGGTCAGATATTCGATGACTTTGACGTGCTTAGCCTCAATCATGTTAGCAACCTCCGCCCTAACCTTGTCGGCCCACTCTAGTCTCATTCTTTGGAATTTCTGCTTGATGGGATGGAATCTAGGATCGGTTGGGATGCGATGCTCAGTGATATGGCGATCGACAGCAGGCATGTCCATATGCGACCAAGCAAAAGCGTTAACATGATCCTTTAGCACTTTAATTATCTCACTTTTTATCTCAGGGGTTAAGTCATTAAAAAGGGTTGCCATTTTAGGGTTATCATCTGTACTTAAGTTTATTTTAGTTAGAGAAACGTTATGAATACTAAACACATTATGCTTATGATTAAATGAATACATGGGGCCGTTGGGCAAAACATCAAGCAAATAAGCGAAATCAGAATCTTTCATTGAATTAAAGGCCTTATAGGCTACATTGTTCTCTAAAAAAACACTGGAAATATTAAAAGTTACATCATCATAGATAAAGTCATCCTCCATAGACAGAGGGTCTTGAGCAGCGGCATTAGTAGAGTTGACACCCTCGATAGGTTCTATTAGCAGGTCATCCAGATCGTGATCCAGGGCTTTCACTTGATCGCATGGACAGCATACCTTCTTCAGTAGCAAGAGATCGGGGCCAGCTTCTTCACAGCTTTGGCCAGAGGATTGGCTTTATCATTCTTCTTCCAATTCTTCTTGAGCAGAACAAACATGGCCTTAGATATAACAGCCATAGCATCTTCAATTTTTGGGTCAATAGGCTTCTCTTCATCTAAATTAGAAAACAGTTTCCCCTTGTCTTTCTTATGACATGCAACAATAGATATCGACTTGATCAGGTTCTCCCCCTTCTCAATAAAGCAATTCTTCTTGAAGTCATACACATCCTTAAAGATCTCAAAACCCGACCAAACTTGACCATTATGCTTAACAAGCTTGGATTCTCCTTTGTAAACATTCTTCCCTTGAACTTCACAAATAGTCACTATATTGTGGTAGAATGGATGAATACGCATGTAAATCTTCTTTGAGGTATAACCAAAACCAGCTTGCATGGGGTGCTTCTTGATTGGGACAGGATCGACAATTCCCCCAAAGCTCTTGCCTAAAAACTGACCCAGCTCATGGCCATGCTTCTTCACCAACTTCCTTGCTATAGATGAGTGGCACTTATAACAAGGGGCCTTAGGTTTCTCATTACTGATAATAGTCATTCAAAATCCGGACTCCTCCTCCACTTTCATAATGGCCATGACTGAGGCATGATCAGCTTCGATAACCTTAATCTTTCTGTCTTCCCCACGGCTTTGATCTTTTGATGGAGTGTCAATGAGACCACTCCCACAGAATGAAGCCCGAGTCGACCTAATAACAAAGAGTAAGTGATGGGAATATCAATAATGGTAAACTGAACCTTAGCAATAATTTTCCTCGTAGTCACTTCGGCTTCAAAAACCCCAATCACATCCCTCTTCAAATCATTATAGGCTCGAATGACAGTGTTGAATTTCTCAAGCATTTCCCCGGATAAACCTAAATGAGGGAGGAATTTAAGAGGGTAGAGGTTTAGGGAGGAACTATCATCAGTCATAACGCACGGGATAATTCTGTCGAGGACCTAGGCACGGATGAACAAGGCTCGATTATGACTGTACCCTTCAAGTGGAAGGTCTTGATTAGAGAACATTATCGGATCATCCCCTCTAGAGAGTGGTATTCCATTCCCTATCATGTTTGACATCTCAACAATAAAAGTCACAGACTTCACTTGAAGCTCCAAAAGCCTCTTAATCAGAGCCCGGCGGTAATTAGCAGAACTAAGAACCAATTGCCAAATGTTGAAACGGGCTTGAGTTGTCTTCAATTGAGTAATTAGAGGATCAATATCGAGACTTATCTCAACCTAAGAAGACGGTGCCAATAGCTTAGCTACATTCTTAATGGGGTTTGGGATTGGGTCATTCTCAATGTGGATATGATTATCCTTAGGCTGGTACACTCGACCACTGTGGGTGACATGTAGAATGCCATTAATCGATACCCTTTTCATGGTCTGGGTTTCAAACAGATACGGCAGTTCCTCATATACTAGTGATGAATCTCGAAGCTCATACTCATCCATATAGAAAGCTTAAAACTCTTCATCAGAATACTCTCCCTTTAAAACATAATCATCAACATTGAACAACGTCGTTTTGACCATTTCCACATCTTTGGTTTTAGTCTCCTCTTCTTGCCCCACTTCTTCAATTTCCATGGAGCTTACCATTGGATTGGACTGTGAGATCATATCAAATACAAAGCTTGAAGGGAGACTAGAGCCGATAACCATTACGAATTCCTTGGATATCATTTCCAAAACATACTCTTCCTTAATGCTAGAACTGATCATAAAGACCTTGCCCCCATAATTAGGCAAAGGGTTTTCTATAGTGCTCGGCTTCCTGGCCGGCTCAGCCATTTTTCCTTCTTTGACCATACGAGCGATAGTGGAGGCTAGAGCCTTACACTAATCAGTCTAAAGCCTCTTTTGCATATGAAACTTGCAGAAATTTCCCTTTCCATCCGATCGAGGAGCCCTAACATCATACAGAGGTTTCAACTGGCCTACTTCATACATCTTACCAAAAATGACACCGAGGGGCAATTTCCACGGGGATACAAACGATTGCCGAGAAGGGGGAGAGACTTGACCTGCTGTTACTTCCTCTTGAGCCATGGTTTACACCACAGGCAACTTACCCTTAGCAGGAGCTGGGCCAATTTCGCTAGATTCATTCTTCTTAAACCATGGTCGATTCCCACTCGACTTGTTAGCCTTTTCTTTCTCCTCCCAGCGCTCGATCTTCTTGGCTTTTTCAAAAACTTTCTGATACAACTCAAAAGAGTCAGTCTCTATTTCCTTTCGGAGCATTGGGAGAGCCCCGACAAGAAACTTTGGGATCATTTCTTTCAAGCTGAGCTTTTGCTTTAACAGAACCTGAGTGGTCATTCATCTGTTGTAATATGACTTGAAGGATTCACCTTGCCTTTGCTTGACTACCTCAAGATGCTGAATATTGGTCTCCATTGTAGAATTAAATCCATAATGGGAAATCAAAGCTTCTGATAGGAGTTTCCAATCTAGGATTATGGACTCTGGGAGAGAATTGTATCACTCGAGAGGTGGTCCTAAAAAGGTACATGGGAATAACTTAGCCACCACCTTATACCCAATCTTTTGAACATGCATAATCCACTCATACATCACTATGTAGGACTTGGGGGGTCCCTCATCTGAATAAGCTTCCATCCGGGGCATTGAAAAATTCTTGGGCACCTAATCATCATCTCTCACTTCTTTCTTATCCTCGCCCCTACTCAGAAATTGCCTGAAGAAAGCCACCATTTCAAGTGTCATGCCCAGAGGCTGTGTGACCTTGTCACATGGTGTCACGCCTAGAGGCTGCGTGACCTAGTCGTTAAGCACTGAAGATGATCCAAACTGAAATGGTAGAGGAGCTAGGAACTCGATCTGGGGGCGAGCAAAAGGATTCTGGGGGTAAGTAGTTCCATGCAGGGTAACCACAAAATTGGGGGGAGATGGTGCAAACGGTATTGGTGGTGTCGAGGAGATGATAAACCTGATGGATAGAACAGCCATTTATAGGGTAAAACCCTCTGAGAAAGCTGGGAATATAGGAGCTTGGCTAATGGGCCTCAAAAGGGGGAGGAAAACTAAAGGTTGGTGGAGAAAATGACAGGGGTGGCTGAGAGGAACTCTGACCAAACTAAAATTAGCTCTGTAGGATAGGATGAACAGGGGGAAGTGGTGGAGGTAAAAAACTAATTCTGAACTGGCGAAGACTGACTAGCCATATTCTAAACAATCTCTCCCTAAGCTTGAATTATAGGCCCTGCTGGCCTCTGAGTCTCTCTTTCCTCCCTAAGAGCCGATCTAACTTGCTCTTAAATAGTGGCCCAAAACATATCCGATTGTCGGAATATAGCCATAGCATTAGACAACTCAGAGCCCAACCGAGATTGCCCTTAATCAGATGAAGGTGACAAAGCGGGAGGAGACATCTCAAATGGGACCCCACTAATTGGAGGAATATCAGACATAGTTGAAGGAGCAGATTTAGACAATGAATTCACTGGCTAGCGGATTAAACGGTGATCTAGGCACAACTAAAGATGACTACAGCGACGGCGATGTCTCAACCTAGCTAAATAAACCAGAAGATGATCAGCCCGAATCAAACCATGAATGAGATGGATGATTATATAAATATTTGAGTGATGAGAGCATAAGGGCTTATGATGCTAAGCTTATCCTCAAAATACATGAGACATGTGAATTCCTCGCTATGCCTAGCGAACTAGGTACGGGTCATCGGGACTCAAATAATCTCAGGCATTTTGTTAAATTCCCCCTTCAAGCGAGGGGAGAGTAGAGGTAAGAAAAAATCAAAAATAAAGGTCGGCCACAAGCGGCCTATGCATGAGTTTTGCATGAATGAGCATAACACAAGTAGCACACGAAAGTAAATAAACCTCTTCCAACCTTATGACTCCCACACAATGCTAATTTGGATTCTGGGGTTAACTCTAGCGCCAGGGAATGGCAAGAGAATATGCGACCTAAATCTAGATTATTTCGGTGAGCCTAAGGGGAAGTTTCTAAGACTATATTTATTGCAGTTCATAGTCTCAAACTGCTGGTGTTGCGGAATGACACTATAGAAGGGTCTCGTTTACCTTGATTCCATGTAACTCAACCACTCCTCAAATGAGTGAGACCGCAGGAATTACACGTTGGTTGAAACAAGTGTTCCACCCTCAAATATCCCCAATTCCTAGCGGGCATGAGGTATACAAGTGAGCTTCACGGGGGTGATAAAAATGGCACCTTAAAACTTAGAATCTAACTAAACGGTGGATTCAAAAGGCATAAGAAATAAAGCGTTGATTTAAAAAATGATTTAGGCACATCATCGAAATCCTTTAATGAGACAAAAAAAGAGAGAGATCTTTCAAATTTTAAGTTATAAGGAAATCCCCAGCGGAGTCGCCACTGTGAGCTAGCGACCAATTTCCAGCCCGCGAGGACCTCGTGAGATGCGTAGCATGGGGAGCAGAAAACAACGAGCGTTGTGAAGCATGTTAAGGGATGATCCTTATTTTAGGCGTGATGAAAATAATGATAAAAATGATGCTGACGTTGCATTTAAGTCCAATTTTCATATTAAGGGATACAAGACTCGGAATCCCGTATTTTAAGATAGAGTTGTCACCTAGTTTAGCTCCACCAGGAATTTGGGTATGATATTCCCACCGGGTGGTTCGACCGTAACTTAAAACAGAAATTCCGAGTCCTAGTGATGTTGCTTACTTTTCAATTTTTAAATCAAACCATTTATATTTTAATAAACGCTACTTTAGTTCTTATGCAATTTAAATCTGGTTATTTTTAGAGTTTTCATTTTATATGCCATACAACACACGAAAAGCGGTAAATAAAGCAATAAATAAATAAATGGGCAAAACAGGGTTTTAACCAAGCTTACCAACTCGGACCTGACTCCAAACAAGGCAAAAATATACGAGAGTAAACACAAATAAAGCATAAATAAATAAATGGCAGAAAATAACCACATAACATGGAGAAAACATACTTTTGGATTTTTCGGGGCTAAAACACTATTCGGGTATTTAAATAAGCATCTAAACAACCTAAAGAATAATTAAATAAACTAAACAACCTAACAAATGTGAAGAAAATTCCAGAAAATATTTTGGGATTTATAGTTGTTGGAAAAGGATTTATTTAGATTTATTAGGTGAAAACCCCATTTTAAGCTATTAAATAGACTTCAACCAATTTAATAATTAATAAAATAATTTACATCAGATTGAAAATTAATTTAATTAATTTTAGATTATGTGGGATTTTTGGAGACTTTTTCGAGTGAAAATCGGGGTAAAAAGGCAAGAAAACAATAAAACAGGGCCAAAAAAGCAAAATAAAACAAACAGAGACCATTTGGACATTTTTTACCAGTAGGCCGACACAGTGAGGTGGTAGGCCGACTCAGTGACATGGTAGGCCAACTCAATGAGGTGGCCTAGATGACACTCAGTCAGCCTTCCGCCCACTGATCTACAGAATAAAATGTCTAAACAGGCCAGAATCTACATTTCTGTGTCCGAAAACCCAAGATTATCGACATTTCAAGCTGTTTCCAACGTTAATATAGTAGATTTGGACTTAAAATACTAAAATAACTTTGATTTTTCATCTTGGGGGAAAAGAATCCAGAAAATCCGGTGAAATAACGATTGGCCGATTGAGTGACGCGTAGGCCGACTGAGCGAGGTGGTAGACTGACTCGCTGAGTCGGTCAACCACCTCACTCAAGCGGCCTGCCATTTGCCAGAATGGTCAGCCGGAGTTTCGCAGGAAAATCACAAAAAAGGTTGAAAATAAGGCCCAAACTCCCAGAAAACCAGCCAAAAACATAGCAAAAGACAATAAACAACTAAATGAAATAGATTGGAACTCAGAAAGTTACCTAAAGGTCGTGAATCCACTCTCGAGACTCAAACTGGATGATTGGCAAGCTTTGTGATGAAACCCGACGAAATAGTGACCAATTTAGCAAGGGATTTAGTGGTTTGTAAGGAAAAAGTCCCTAAATCCTATTTAAATCAATTTTTTTTCCTAAGATTTCTACTTGATTTTAATGATTTAACTAAAGAATCAAATCTAATATGGTTTAGAAAACTAAGATATTTTATTTCCACCACTTTATAAAACTTATTCTTCCTAAAGAACACTAAGAAATTCTAAAATCTGAGTTTTTTTTATCAAATGAGCCAAAAGTCCTCAAAATCTGAATTTTTTGGGTTTTTATAGACTCTCGAAAGTGCAAAATCTCACAATTAATCCTCCAAATTTTTGGATTTGACCAAAAAATTGTGAAACCCGACTTGTAGGGCAAGAAAAACCCAAAAAATGCAGAACCCAGAAGACCACGAGCGAAGGCCGCGTTAGCGATGCAGCCGGGCCAAGGCTAGGTCACCTGATGTGGCCTAGGCATGGTCCCCCGGGCATGGGGGACCACACGGCCCAAATGCCTGGCATTGGCGCCGGCCACCGTCGCCAGAACACGGGACTGGCGGGGAGAAAACAGGCCTCAGAGGACATTCCACGAACTTCAAACGCTCATAACTTACACTACGGTTATTTGATTAAGGCAATTCTTGACATTCTGGAAAGCTCGGAGAGTCAAGAATCCAACGATATAGATGAGACTTGCTGAAAATGTTTGAATCTTATGGAAAATTGCAAAACAAATTACTATGCATGAGGGGAAGGGAAATGGTTAATTCTAAATGAGAGTTAATCATTTTTAACTGGGTCAAAGGCATAAATTCATCAACAAAGCTTTCCAAACGTGATTTGATTCTAAAAGAATGGAACAACTAGACTATAAAAGGTTAGAGCAAAAATTCATCATCATTCTGCTGGTCTCCGAAAAGCCCATGCTCACACCCGCTGGAAGAAGCTAAAAACTGATGACTGAATGCTGGAGGGACCAAAATTTAAGCCAAAGGTCTCAGATTGTAAGGAACAATTGACGGGGTTGTCGAGGTTCGCAAACTAAAATGGGCCTGCCATAGGCTGAGTTGAGGGTGTTGGGTGAAAAACTAGTGCAATGGGTCGTGTCCCTACTGGACCAGCCAACATCTATGCTGAATTGTTGTGGTCTTGCATATCGAACTCAAAGACCCATTCGAAATTCCTATCCTCAAGGGCTTACTTGATGACTGCTTGGACAGTGGTTTGGCTAGAGGCTTAGAATGCATCCAAATTCTAAAACTGAGCCATGGCACTAGCGAAGTCAAAATCGGGAGGTGGCTGAGATCCTACTCCTGAGATGGGAGTAGGGCCTACTTGCTCCTCAGGCAGAGGATGGTTTCCATCATAGTTCGGGAAAGACATGGTTGGCTGAGAGGAATTCTGACCCAACTGAATCTACTCTGAATCTGACTCCCTGCTGGAATCAGTATATGGAACCCCTTTGACTTCTATGGTGGCTACCGGGGTGAGAGAACGATGAATTAGATGGTGCTTAGGCCTTCTCCAAACTGGGGTGTGATGATAACTTTGCCTCCTCCTAGCTGAAATGGTAGGTAACGGATCAGATCATGCATGGATTGTGTGATACCATAGATGGGGTGGATGATCTTTTGTCTAATAATCGATGTGTGGTATGTATGTGTACATGTAGATGTGGTTAGCGATAATGCGGCGGCTTATCCCTCTAATATTTGTGGGATGTGTGTACCTCTCGTCATGCATGGTGATATATTATGACTCAATGGGGGTATAAGAGAAGTCCCACGGATGTTGCTAAACCTCTTCCATGAATGGAGATTGGTAAGGGTAAGCTGATTGAGTTTTGGCCCTTGAAGCTGATACATGGGTGATACATGAGCACATAGTACATAGCGCACAAAGTGTCCCTCTTCCGACCTTATGACTCCCGCGTAACGCCTCTTTAGAAATGATGGAGGTTGGCTTCTTCACCGAAAATTGCAAAAGAAGTGCATCCCAATTATTTTCTTTATTTTAGTAGTCCTAAGGGAATGAAGTGCTAAGGCTTTTTCTAGTGTGGCTTTGGTATAGGGTGTAGAAGGTTCTCGTTTACCTTAATTCCACATTACTCAACCACTCCCCAAATAGGTGTGATCACACGAGTTTACGTGTTGGTTAAAACAAGTGATCCACCCACTAGGCATCCTCAATTCTGAACAGGGCATGAGTGATACTTTTGCGAGCTTCTCGGGTAAAATGGGGCACCTAATATTACATAACTATCTACACGTGTAAGCATAAAATGTTTTAAAAAAGAATGAAATTTTAATTTGGCCAATGATTTCAATACATCATCTAAATCTTTTAAACTTATTGAAAATTTTAACTTTCAAGTTTAAAGAGATCAGTCCCCAGCAGAGTCGCCACCTTGTTCAGCTCAATCGGGAAATTTTGGCATGATTTTCCCACTGGGTGGTAGATGATACCTTAAGTAAAGATTTCGAGTTCGGATGATATTACCTATTTTACATTGGCCAAGTTAAAATATTTCATTCTTTCTTAATCGGTTTTAATCCACCCTATTTATTGTGTTTTCAGTTTATATATTATTATCGAGTTATCAAGCATTCAAAGAAGTAAATAAATAAATTATTACAGTCATCCCGAATAAAGTGCGGAAAATAAAATAATAGTTCCAAGGCTTTCCAAATCCTATACATTTGTCTATACAATAAATAAAATACCCAAAGGCCTAACCTACATCTAACCTAAATTTACCTGCACAAAAAACGGTTAGCACAAATACGACACGTTGTATGAGGTATATCACGTAACATGCATAGTTTGTAAACCAAACAAGACCTGGTTAGCGTGAATATGGCATATTCATTTTGCAATTTATGGAGCCCGGTTGGATGGCTAAAAATGGTATTTGAATGGCGTTTGTGGGAAAATTCTATTATATCCATATTTTAGACTCAATAATTATTTTAACTGTATTATTAGTGAAAATGCCACATTTTATGGGGTGAGGTCTGTTTTTAGGAGGTTCTGGGCCCATGTCGTTGCACTATGCATCCTAGCTTCGAAAATTAAACTAGGTCGGAAATAAAATAAAAATAAAACTGCTATCCAGAACTCTATATCGCCGGCGGTATGAATGAGGCTGTCAACGGCATCACTAATGCCGCTGGCAACATGGTTGATACCGTCGGTGGCTTCAAATGCCTCCGATGGCTTTAGTTTCTTGCAGCAGCTGTTTTTGGCCAGAAAGCGACCAAAAACCCAAAACTAAGCACAAAACGTCAACTAAACATAACACACAAGTAAAATGAAAGCTAAAGAGCTATGAGACTCAGAATTTTTACCTCGGGGCCGGGAATCCATCTCTTTGTGATCTAAATGACACCTCCGGGGAGCTCAAGTGATGATTTAGGAAGTAAAGGTGTGACTTAGGTCTCTGGATCCTACTTTTGTGATTCTAAACTTAAAATCCTCCTTAATATCAGCTAGTTCAGTAAAGAAAAACCAAAAAAAGATGGATTGAATCCTCTTTTCTTACCCATTCTAGACTTTATCCCACTAGAACTAACTAAAATACTCAAAATCTCTTTAAGATTTCAAGTGGTGGAAGTGTTGAACCCTTTCATCAGCTGCAAATGCCTCCTTATATAGGCTAAAACCCGGTGGAAATTGAATTTGATCAATTATATATCGAGCAAAAAGACACACGGCTATTCTGCAGTAGAAACCCATGCCACCGCCGGCATAGATGATTCCTTCGGCGGTATCGATGAAGCCGCCTCTCCTGACAGGTCTGAAAAGCAAGTATGAATCAAGCCTAAAAATGGGAAAAACCAAGGAAATCCTGTCAAAAGAAATTTCAGCGAGATGACTTGAATTATTGGGATCTTTTTTGACTTTTATGGGTATTTTAGACTAAATTATTTTTTGGGTGCAAATCATCGGTTTGAGGTACCACCGGATGCGTTATTAGACACATCAAACTGAATTTTTCTAAAAATAAAATTCACAGAGAATTTTGTGTCGGTAATAAAAATACACCCCTACAAAATGGTGTTTTATGGAAGGAATTGAAGTGGAGGCGCCAACTACTATAGATATGCTCAGTTTCTCTAGCTATGAGAGATTCAGAAAGTGGACGCACCAGCATAACTTAAGAGGGTTTTTTTGAAATACCCAGTGGATGTCATGAGCAGGTGGTATTGAGTTTCTTCCATGGAATTCACCTAGTTGATGGATAGAAGGATCTCTTTTTCACCACCATGATGGGGTGAAAGGTGTATGTTACTCCCAAATTGTTAGCTGGGTTGCTAGGTATGCGAGAGAGAGGGTTGAGGATGCGAGTCATCAAAGATGAGGAGCATGTGGATATACCTATTGACTATGAGGTCCCTGCTGACTATAAATCAGGTGAACTCATAGCATCTATGTTTATAAAGGAAGGGAAGTAGGCGCATGAGCTATGTAACAAAGGTATTACGGCCCAAGACGGGTTCAACAGGAAGCTGCTCTAAGTTTGAGAGAGTGTTCTTCTATTCTCTTTCCTATGGGATGTGCATTAATTGGCCACTGGCAATTTTGCAAAGATTCTTGAAAGTATCTAAGCATATAGTGTGTGGACATTTGGTGATGGAGATACGCATGGCATATGAGCTAGACTTAGAAGGATGGGCGCTAGGGAACAGAATCAATCTGAAGGTGATTAAATCTTGAATTCTAAGCAATGCTCATTTTCAGGGACTAATGTGTAATGATTATCCCAGCAACACTAAATTCATAAAGCTGAAGAAGGGAGAAGTCAGAACCAAGGATCCAATGGCTATAATGACAATGAGGCCTATTAAGCCTGAACAAGAAATTCAGACTTTGGATGCCTTTATGGCCAGCGAGCTTGAAAGGTTTACCAACCTCAAAGCAGAGAAAGGAGAAGACGTGGCTGAGAAGAAGGGTAATAAGAAGGAGGTCATGAGAAATTCCAAAAAGGAAGTGAAAAAAGGGAGCTCAGCGGGCTCAGTTGCTATAGCTATCGTTTTCCCAAAAAGACTAGATCCTCAAAGGGAACTAAGGAAGAGAAGCCCAGAGAGCTTACTCTTGAGGAAGTTGAGGAAGAGAAGAAGGTTGAGGAGGAGCTGAGAGAAGAAATGCCTATGAAAAGGAAAAAGAAGAGGAAGAGTGATGAAGCTCAGCTAGACTCTAAGACTCCTGAAGGACAAGAAGCTATATCACTTCCTGTGCCTAAAGTAGGTCAGCCAAAGAAAAAGCTCATGGTGAAGAAAGGAACTAGCATAGTCCAGGATCTAGAAGAAGCTGAGAAGGTGAAAGCTGCTGAGAAGGAGAGAATCAGGAAAAGGCAAGAAGAGATTGAAGGAGAGATAAGGAGAAAGGTTGAGGAAGCAAGAGCAAGAGCAAAGGCTAACACTAAGAAAATTCTTCAATCTACCATAGCTAGTCTTATTTAGAGAGAAGTTCCTAAAGTTGTGGCAGAAATGATCAGTGCTCTGGAAGGGATTTAGGATCAAGAAGAGCAGGAAGAGGATGAAGTTGTGGAAATAAAGGCTATTGAATTTAATGTACTTGAATCAGACCAGCAGGTCCGTTTGACTGCTGAGGAAGTTAAGAAAGTAAGGAAGGAGAGGAAGAGACAATTGTTGAAGAGAATAAAGGTGGTGATTGATAAGATCAAGGATATTTGGAGGATAAGGAGGATGATGTTGTAGTTGAGCAAGGAGCTCAAGTGACTGAGCAATCTCAAGCACAGGTTAGTGAGTCCATTGTTGAAGGTGCTAAAGAGAGGGAAGGGGAGAACCAAGAGCCATTCTTTACCAACCAATCTACTGAAACACCACTCTCACCTATGCCCATATCTGCCATACCTCTACCAAAAACCAAAACACCGGCCATATCCACTGCTGACCAACAAAAACCTCACACTCTCACCAAACACCCATCATTCCATACCTATCACCTATTGGATCTCCTGAACAAGAACCATTGCTATTAGAAGGACCCATTATCAGAGGGCCTCCAATCATCGAAGATATTCCAAAACCCCAACAACCACAATGACCTCAATAACCACAACCCCAATTCAACCTGTAGGCTAAGCTATTGGGAGATATAAGGAGGATTGGGTGAGAAAGATTTCCAGGACTTAGGATAGACGCTGAAATAGATGCTAAAATAGCTAAATCCTTACTGTCTAAGGATGTCCTAATGAGACTTCCAAAGGCGATTGAGCTAATGCAGGGGTTTGTAGAAGGAGTTGAGGAGATGAAGGGCCATTTCAGATCAGTTCCTACCCAGTTCTCACTGGTTAAAGTAATTGTTCCCATATATTGCCTTTGCTAAATATTGCAGGTAGGAAAGCTGATTATTTGAAGATGGAAGTTGCAGAGCTCAAGAAGAAGATGGAGAAAATTTATGAGAGCAACTCCAAGGTTTTGAAAGATGAAAGGGATTTTCGAAATTCAATGATAGATTAATTCAATCCCCTTTTGGAAGCGATGTAGGCAGTTCCAAATAGATACAACATTTTGAGCAAGGAAAATGGATAAAACACAACTCGCCTAGATGTAGTTGTTAATGCTATCAATGCACTTATTGCAGTTGTTACCCAACATCAGGGTATACATACTGAGCTGAGGACTATGAAGGAAGAAGTGCTAAAGGGAGTCAAGGACTCAAAGGGAGAAGTGCTCAAAGCCTTGAAGAGGCTAAATATTTCTGATGCTTTGTCTAGTGATATTGTAATGGCAGATGCTGAACAAGAACCATTGCTCCATCAGAAACTTGGTCACATTCATGATTAGATCAAGAAGGTTCACTCAGACATCATTAATGATGGTCAACCCATTGATCGGATTCATGAAGGAGTCACTACTCATATAAGGAGAACTCGTATGCTAGAGCAGATTCTGAGAGAAAATAATCAAGCTAAGGCTCTAGCCAGTCTCATCCAGATATACAAGGAAGGAGTAAATGCTCAGTATTAGGTCAATCAGTCTCAATCTCATGCTTTAGTTTGCTTATTTGCCTTTCTCGAAGAATAGGATGCTATCTCAGATAATATCTATGAGTTTCTATTGCAAAATTTTCAGCCAATATCTATGATCAGCTCAAGACTTTTGAAGATTCTTTGACCTGGTTTAATCGTCAAACCCAAGCCATTTTGGATGCAATGGCAATAGGGGAGAAAGATCACGAGAAGCATGAGCAAGAATAGAGAGAGAGAGATCAGAGGATTGCTGAATTTTAATACAATTTATCCAAGGATCTGGAGCTCATTCAGAGAGAGTATATTGAGAGAAGAAAGAGGAAAGGCAAGAAGATCGTGCTGCCCAAGGAGAAGAAATCAAAATGGGATCAGCAGGTGTATGAATAGAGGTGAGCTAACCTTGGAGGACCACCATTGCCTAAGTAGAATAGAATCTTTGTAATCATTAGCGCTGATTGTAAAACTTAGTAAAGATTAACTCTTCATTGTCTATAATCAAATTATTTGTTGAATGAAAAGATTACTTATTCTGTTCTAAGTTAAGATCTTGTTAACTTCTTATATTTTCTACTGCGAATATATGTTGATCCTTTTGCAAAAATATATGAGATGTGTTGGGGAATGCTGAACTCAGAAGAATTAAGGATTATGGGGAAGTTAGCTGTGAGCACGGGATTTTACAGTCCTCTCGCGAGACGATGATGACGTATGCTCGATTTTATTCCCCATGATAAAAATTCTTTTTTGGAATTTTTATTACTAATAAAAATTTCTCTACGAATTTTATTTTCGGAAAAAATTCAGTTCGACGTGTCCGGTAATGCGTCCGGTGGTAGCTTAGACCGATGATTTACACCCAAAAAACAATTTAGTCCAAAATACCTATAAAAAGTCAAAAAAGACCCCAATAATTCAGTTCTTCCCGATGAAATCCCTTTTGGCCAGATTTTATTACTTTTTCCCTAATTTCGGGCACGATTCGTGCTTGCTTTTCAGACCTGTCAGGAGAGCGAGGCCACTGGCGGCCTTACTAATACCGCCGGTGGCATGATCTTCTACTGCAGAACAGTTGTATAACTTTTTACTCGATATCCAACGAATAATTGATCAAAGGCAATTTTCAATGGATTTTAGCCTATATCAGCAACCATTTATAGCCATTTTAAGGGTTTAACACTTCCACCTCTCAAAAACTTAAGGAGATTTTGAGCATTTTAGCTAGTTCTAGTGGGATAAAGTTTAGAAAAGGTAAGAAATGAGAGGATTCAATCCATCTTTTTTGGGTTTTCTCTATTGAACTCTTTGATATTATGTGCAATTTAAGTTTAAAAATCTCTAAAAATAGGATTTAGAGTCTAAAATCACCCCTTAGTTCCCAAATCATCATTTAAGCTCCCCAAAGGTGTCATACGGATCTCGAAGAGGTGGATTCACGGCCCCGAGGTAAAAATTCTGAGTCTCATAGCTCTTTGGCTTTCATTTTACTTGTTTTGTGTTTTAGCTGCTGTTTGTGCTTAGTTTTGGGGTTTTGGTCGCTTTCCGGCCAAAAAGAGCTGCTGCAAGAAATTGAAGCCGTTGGAGGCATTTCAAGCCACCGACGGTATCAACCATGCCACCATCGGCATCATTAATACTGCCAGTGGCCTTATTTACCCATAATGGCCCCATTTTCTTGCAGGACCCTTTCTTTATGGAATCTAAAATTTCATACAGCCTGCTTGTGTAACTGAGATCGCCAGCGTCATCAATGATGCCGCCGGCGGCGTCATTCATATCGCCGGCAGTATGGAGTTTTCGGCATTAGTTTGTTTACGTTTTTATTTCCGACCTAGTTTTATTTCTGAAGCTAGGGTGTACAGTTCAATGATGAAGGTCCAAAACCTTCTGAAAATAGACCTCACCCCATACCATGTGGTATTTTCACTAATAATCCGGTTAAAATAACAATCGAGTCTAAAATTTGGATAAAACAGAATTTTCCCGCAAACGCCGATTAAATCTCATTTTTAGCCATCCAACTAGGCTCCATAAATTGTAAATAAATATGTCATCTTCGCGCTAACTTGGGTCTTGTTTTGTTTACTATCTATGCATACTACGTGATATATCTCGTACAACATGCCGTATTTGTGCTAAGCATTTTGTGCAGGTAGATTTAGGTTAGATGTTTGTTAGGCCTTCGGGTATTTTATGTATTGTATAGACAATTGTATATGATTTGGAAAGCCAAGTATTTATTATTTTACTTTCCGCATTTCATTTGTTGGAAAACTATAATAATTATTTATTTTTTGCTTTGGATGCTTGATAACGCGCTAACAATATATAAACTGAAAATATAATAAATAGGGTGGATTGAAACCGATTAAGAAAGAATGAAATACTTAAACTTGGCCAATGTAAAATAGATAACATCATCCGAACTCAAAAACTCTACTTAAGGTATGGTCTACCACCCGGTGGAAAAATCGTACCAAAATTTCCTGATTGAGATAAACCGGGTGGCGACTCTATTTAAGTACAGGATTTTGATCTTATATCTTTTAAACACTAAAATATGCAAATCCATCTTTCCAATCCCATCACACCAACATTTTCAGGAGACCGGTCCTCTGGCCCGGCTTTACAGCCCGTCTGAAATGTCATCTGCTCATAGTGGCGACTCTGCTAGGGATTTTATCTCTTTAAACTTGAACTTAAAATTTTCAATAAGATTAAAAGATTTTGATGATGTATTGAAATCATTGGCAAAAATAAAACTTCATTCTTTTTCATTACATCTTATCCTTACGCGTGTAGATAGTTCGATAATATTAGGTGCCCCATATTTTACCCAAGAAGCTCGTAAAAGTACCACTCATGTCCTATTTGGAATTTAGGATACCTAGTGAGTGGATCACTCATTTTAACAAACACGTAAACTCCTGTGATCACACCTATTTGGGGAGTGGTTGAGTAACTTGGAATCAAGGTAAATGAGAGCCTTCTACATCAACAACCATACCAAACCCGCGCTAGAAAAAAAGCAGTAGCACTTCAATCCTTTAGCATTACCAAAATAAAGAAAATAATTAGGATGCATTTCTTTTGCCATTTCCGGTGAAGATGCTAGTCGTAAGGTTGGAAGAGGGACACTTTGTATGCTATGTGTTACGTGATCATGCATCCCTCATGCATTGGCTTTGAGAGCCAAAAATCATCCAACTTACCCTTAGCGATCTCCAGTCATGGAAGAGGTTTAGCAACATTCGTAGGACTTCTTTTGTACCCCATTGAGTCATGACATATCATTATGCATGGTAAAGGGTGCCAACATCCCACATATGTTGGAGGGATAAGCCGACGCATCATCCCAAACCACGTCTACATGCAGCCACACATACCATACATCAGTTATTAGACAAAGGCCATTCACCCTATCCATGGCATCACACAATCCATGCATGATCTGATCCATTGCCTACCATTTCAGCTAGGTGGAGATGAAGTTATCGTCATACCCCAATTTGGAGAAGACTTAAACACTGTCTGATTCATCGTTCTCTTACCCCAATTGTCACCACAGAAGTCAAAGGGGTTCCGTATATCGATTCCAGTAGAGAGTCAAATTCAGATCAGATTTAGTTGGGTCTGAATTTTGCTCAGCCAGTCATGTCTTTCCTGAGCATTGATGGAAACCCTTTACCACCTGAGGAGCAAGTCGGCCCTACTCCCAGCTTGGGAGCAGGAACTCAGCAACCTCTCGGTTTTGACTTCGCTAGTGCTATGGCTTAGCTTCTGAACTCAGATGCATTCCAAGCCTCTATCCAAGCTACTGTCCATGCAGCCGTTAAATAAGCCCTTGAGGATTGGAATTTCGATTAGGTCTCCAAATCCGATATGCAAGCCCAGAACGGTTCAACACAGATGTTGGCTAGTCTGGCAGGAATAAGACCTATTGCACCTATTTTTCACCTAACTCCCTCAACTCAGCCTATGGCAAGCCCGTTTTAGTTTTGGCAATCCTCCACTTTCCTATAAACCTCGATAAACCTTTCGATTGTTCCTTATAATTCAAGACCTTTTACTCAGAACTCGGTTCCTCCAACATTCACTCATAAGTTTTTAGCTTCTTCCAGCAGACTAATCCAGCCTCTACCATCTTTTACTCCTCCTCAGTTAATTGTAACTCCCAAGGGCATTACTTATCCCCAGAATCCTTTTAGTAGCCAGATAATTGCTCGTCCTCGCCTTAACAATCCTCTACCATCTCCACCAGTCAATGATCAAGTCAAGCAACCTCCAGGCGTGACACCTGAAATAGCTACTTTTGTTCACTAAATGATGGCCTCTCAGACCAACCATGACCAGGTTACGCAATCTTCGGGCGTGACTCCCGAGCCCGCAGCTCTCTCTTACCAATCGATCAACTACTAGGTCATGCAGCCTATGGGCATGACACTATAGATTCAAGCCCACATCAATCATCTTATAGCTGCCAAGGAGTCTAAAAGAGGAGAGGATTGGGTCCCCGATAATTTTACTATGCCAAATATGCTGCATTATGATGGTTCTGGCGCCCCTGCTTCCCATATTATCATGTATAAAAGATTTATGCGTGTAAAGAAATTAAGTGATAAAGTGCTTGCTGAAATGTTTCCCTGTTCCCTTTGGGGCCCTATTCTTGAATGGTATCATACTTTGCCTTAGCACATTGTTACTGATTGGAAACTCCTTTCTAAAGGTTTGAAAGTGCATTATGGATTCAACACCATGATGGAAACCACCCTCCAGTACCTTGAGAGAGTCTGCCAGTTGCCCACCGAAACCTTTAAACAATATTTTAATCGGTGGATGTCAACCCAAGTTTTGATGAAATCTAAGCTAAGCCTCGAGGAGATGATTGTTAAAAGAAATGGCAACTGATTCATTCCTTTCTTATAAGGCTGTATTTGAAAAATTTGAGAAAATTGAGAGTGACGCAGAGTGCAAAAAGGCAGAAAAGGCAGGAAAGCCCTAGTTTAAAAAGAATAATGATGCTCAGCCCTCAACTCCAGCACCTGCTAAACCCAAAGCCCCGGCTGTAGTTCAGGCAATTTCTCAAGCCCTTGTTTCACCCCTGGCAATCACTTTAGCTCCACCGATAGTTACTGTAGTCCAGCCTCCTCGTCCTCCTTTTGTTTTGGCCAATTCGTACAAGTTGCCTCTTCGAGTTATCTGTATACGTTTGAGGGAAGTAGGTTACATCCAGTCCCTTTAAGACTACAAACTGCCCAAACCCAAGGATAAGAACAATTTCTGTAATTACCACGTTCAAGTGGGTCACCAAACCAATAATTGTAAGGCCTTGCTCTTAGCTATTCAGTGTCTGGTTAGTGAAGGAAAGGTTGCTGAACCGAATAAAGCCCCAAGCACCATTAACAATCCTTTGCCAAATTTTGGGAACAAGGTGGCAATGATCCTTTTTGGCTTATCCGAAGCCACAGTTTTTGAACTCCTTACCCGTGGGCTAGGGAATGGCAATTCGGTTCTGGTTATCGGCTCCGGACTTCCATCTAATTCAGTTTTTGATCTAATCAGCCAAGCTAATCCAAGTGTTAATTTAGTTCAAGGTATGGAAGTTGAGCCAACTCCGCCTAAGAAAGAAAGCCGCAAAGCTCAGCCTTTTATGGCTAAGAGAATGAAAGTTGAGAAAAAGCCGCTCTTCAGTGTAGATTCTTTGTTTTGAAGGATTACTATTCCGATGTAGTTGAGGGAGTAGTCAAAGTAGCCAAGGCCGTAAGCACCGAGCTATTTAGGGTTGATTCGCCTACCAACAAAAAGCCAGATGAATTGTTCAGGTTTAACCAAAATGAGCTTTTTAGTGTGGATGGGTATAAGTTATAGATACTGAATTTGGACCCTGATGAACCACAATATCTATTTGAAACACGAGCCACTCGAAGTGTCTTGCTTGATAATGTTCTCAACATTACTTGGAGTGTCCGTGTATATCAACCCGAGGATTGTCGTCTCCATCTAGATAAGGACCTGGTCCCTAAAAGAATAGGCACCACTACAAGGCCTCCTTTTCCACATCCACCTATTCTGACCAGCCTCAAGGTTGATCATCTCATTACTCAGCTCAAAAACACCCAAGCTCGTTACAGTATCTGGCAGTTGGTTATCGATTCTGATAGGCATCATAGGGGATTAATTAAGTGACTGCTCAATTTAGAAGCTACTCTGACCACTTTTGTTGTCGAGATGTGTGCCAGCGTCAGAGAAGGCATTCCTATAAGGAAGGGACCGCAGATTGTATTTGACCATTTTGATCTCCCGATTGAGGGTAGGGATCACAATAGGGCCTTATTTATCCGTATTCTGATCCTCGATAAGACCATCCCCTGTGTCATAGCAGATGATGGCTCTGCCCTGAATCTCTATCTCCTAAAAGTCCTTCGTCACTTGGGACTGTCAGAGGAAATGTTTAAAAATCTAACACTATTATCCAGGCTTATGATGATTTGAAGCGCAGTGTAATTGGGGCCTCTGTACTCGACATTCCTGTTACTTAGTCTTTGTTGCTCAGCCGGCCTTGGCTTCATGCCTTGGGCATGGTTCCCTCCACTCTCCATTAGAAAATTAAGCTCATTCACGAGGATAAGTTGGTAACTATTGAGGCCGATCTTGCTTCTATTGTGGCTTTTATAGAAGCTGAAGTTAAATTGGAGGAAGGTCTTCAGGTTACTGTGGTTAGTAAGACTAAGAAATCACCTCCCATTTGGCACAGTTATCTCCACTCTGGTATGGGTAAACTGATGAAGATATCTGGGTATTAGCCTGGCAGAGGCTACGAAATGTTTAAGCAGGGAATTATTGAGGCCTTAGAACCAAAAGTACTGGTTCGCCAACCTGGATTGGGGTATAAGCCTAGAAAGACCTATCATCGTGTTCCTTCTTGCTACTTTCACATGGTGACTGTCTTCAAGGATGTCTATGAATTTAGCGGCTGCATGGTTATATCTATTGAACTCGAACCCGCTGAGCCTATTGCACCTATCAATGTCATTTTTGATAAGGTTAAGGAAAAGGGTAAGATGTATCCTAAGGATGAATCTAGGGGAAGTAAGGAAGAATCCGTTGATCCAGAGGTCAAAGATTCTATGGCTACCATGACCAAGGCTATGGCATTTCTGATGAAGAAGGGTTGGAAGGGTGAGAGAACCGGGGAAGGGGATGCCATGACCAAGATTGTGAGGAAGATTGCCAGGGCCCTAGCCGAGAAAGCCAACCTATTGGATGAACTACCACTCACTGCCGCCTAAAAGATAGCTTTGGAACATGACCTGGATGCCATTCTAATGAAGACTACAGAGGATGCTCCTCCTGTTGTTGTCAACGCCGCTAAAGCCCCTGTGCCTATGAAGGAGGACACTATGGATGATGTAGTTTTCAATATTTCTGATGTTTTTTATGCAAACAATGTTTCCTGCAAGGCTTTTAATTCAAATGACTCTCATTTTGCTTACTTGTTTAATGTTTTTCCTGATGGATCCATGCATTTACATAACAATACGCATAATGTTTTTAGCATTAGCGATACTTCTTTAAGTGAAATAAACCTAAGTACTTATGATAATCTAAAATGGTAATCATTTCCAACGATTTAACTCCCAAGGAAAAAAGTGAGATAATAAAAGTGCTTAAAGATTAAGTTAACGCTTTTGCCTAGTCGTGCAAAGATATGCCTGGGGTTGATCTTCAAATTGCCGAGCGCAGAATTCCTGCCGATCCTAAGTTCAGACCTGTCAAGTAGAAGCTCTTTCAGTTAAGATCAGAATGAGCAAATCAGGTTAAGCTAGAGGTTTCAAGGTTGATTGAAGCTCAATTCGTCAAAGTTATGGAATACCCAACTTGGTTATCCAACATAGTTCCGGTACAGAAGAAAGATGGTAGGGTCCAAGTTTGTGTTGACTTCTGAGATCTCAATAAGGCTTCGCCTAAGGATGGTTTCCCGCTTTCCCACATCAATGTTCTGATTGATAATGCGGCCAGGGCAACTATGTACTCGTTTATAGACGGATTCTCAGGTTACAATTAGATTTTGGTGGATATCATTGATAAAGTTAAAATGGAATTCATTACCGAATGGGGGGTTTAATGCTACAAAGTAATCTCATTTATGTTAAAGAATGAAGGGGCCACTTATCAACACGCTGTAACCGCCCTCTTGCATGACATGATCTATAAAGAGGTAGAGGTATATGTAGATGATATGATTGTGAAGTCTGCCACCTAAGAAGAGCACCCTGCTATTCTCAATAGATTAATGACTCGTATCGAGAAGTATAATCTCTGCCTAAATCCAAAGTATGTGTTTGAGGTTACTTCAGTCAAGAGACTGGGAGACGTGGTTAGTCAGAAAGGAATTGAAATGGATCCCGATAAAGCCAAAGCCATCAAGGATATGCCTCCGCCAAAGATAGAGAAAGAAGTTCGATCATTTCTAGGGTCCTTATAGTATGTCAATCGATTCATTGCCCTCCTTACTACCATGTGCAAACCCATCTTTAAACCGTTGAGAAAGCATTAACCAGTGGTATAGAATGATTAGTGCTAAGTGGCATTTGACAAAATTAAATCTTATCTTATTGACCCACCCGTTCTGAAACCCCCCATCCCCGAGAAACCTTTCATCATATACCTGATGATCAAGGAGTCCTCTGTAGGGGTAATGCTTGTCCAAGAGCACGATGATAAATGGGAGCACGTGATCTACTACTTGAGCAAGAATTTGTTAGATTATGAAACCCGATACTCGATTATGGAGAAAACTTACACCACCATGGTTTGGCTCACTAAAAAGTTATGCCATTATTGCCACTCCTACCGAGTCCAAGCTGTGGCTAAGATTGACCCCATGAAGTATCTTTGTCAGTCCCCCACTCTAGCCGATAAACTATCTTGATGGTTGCTACTTCTCTTCAAGTTTGACAATAATTGTGCAACAAAGAAAGTTATTAAGGGGCGGCCAGTGGTAGGATTCCTAGCTAATCAACCCCTTGACTCCGATTATATTGAGAACCTAGAGTAACCTGATGAGCAGCTCACCTTTGTCAAAATCCTTGAGCGTGTGTGGACTATGTACTTCGATGGTGTTGCGAATAGAAGGGGAGTAGGCCTTGGAGTTATCATAGTCATACCAGATAACAAAATCATCCCATTGTCCAAACGCTTGGAATTTGTTGTCACCAACAATGGCGCTGAGTATGCAGCCTATCTATTTGGTCCCGAGGCTCTCCTCTAAGTCGGGGCTCGCATGGTGTCTGTCATTGGGGACTCGGCTCTTACGATCTGTCAGGTTGTTGGGGATTGGGAAATTAAGGAAGAATCACTTCGCCCTTATGTTAAGACTGTCTGTGGCTTATTCAAGAAGTTTACCTCCTGTTTGTATCGCCATGTCCCCAGGATGAGAATCAAATGGCTGACTCTCTGGCTACCCTGGCCTCCTTATAGGAAGGACCCCAACAGCAGCCTATCTATCCTCTGGTTCTATTGTCAACTAAGATCCCCTACCATGCTCAGCCGGTTCAGCAGGTCCTCGCCATCTCAACTAAACCCTGCTAGTACTCTAACATTGTCCTATTTCTCCAAACCAGATAATATCCTCTAGATTTCTCCAACTCAAACCATACCACTCTAAGGCAGCTCGATATCCAATTCCGGATTGTCGATAATGATCTATTCAAGCACACTAGTGATGGTTTACTGCTTTATTGCTTAACCGAATCAGAGGCTTAGAAGGTGATTAATTAGGTCCATGCCGGTGATTGTGGCCCTCATATGAATGGTCTCACTCTCGCAAAGAATAATTAGCGGTTCGGATACTTTTGGCTCACCCTAACGGCCGATCAAGTCAAATGGTGCCACTAATGCCAGATTTATAGGGACATGCAGCATCTGCCACCCACTGAGCTCCATCATTTATCTTTTCCATGGCCATTCTCGGTATGGGGGATAGACATAATCGGTTAAATTCATCCTTCATCAATAAATGGGCACCCATTCATTATGGTAGCAGTGGATTATTTCTTGAAAGGAGTAGAGACCGAATCCTACACCAATGTCACCGCCAAGAAGATGGCCAAGTTCATTGAGAAGCACATCTTTGCTCTGTATGGACTTCTGCAGCATTTAGTCTAAGATAACAGGGTATAGCTTCAAGGAGCAACCGGCAATCTAATTGAGAAATATGATTGAATACCATAGATCTTCTCTATATAGAACACAAGCCAATGGTGCTGTTGAGGTAGCCAGTAAATCAAAAAAGAAGGTCCTTTCTAAGATGATAGCCAGTTACAAGGATTGGGCGGATAAGCTACCTTTCGCTATTTAGGGATATCACACAAGCGTCCGTACCCCGACCGATCAAACTCCATTCTCCCTAGTATATGGAATGGAAGCAGTCTTGCTAATCGAAACCCAAGTAACCTCTCTAAGAGTCGCATTAGAAACCAAGCTGAAAGAATCTGATTGGACTCAAGCAAGGTTTGAATAGCTAAATATGATGGATGAGAAAAGATTAAGGGCTCTAGATAAACTCTAGATGTACCAGTAGCATATGGCTCGATCCTATAACAGTCGGGTAAGACACCAGAAGTTTCCCCTGAAAGTAGGAGATCTAGTCCTTCAGCAGCTGAAACCTTCCACCACTGACACAAGGGGCAAATTCAGGCCTAACTGGGAAGGACCGTATGTGATAAAGAAGATGCTTAGTAAAGGGGTGGTTAAGCTCATGGACATGGATGGGAATGAGTTTGTAAACCCTGTGAACCAGGACAGGCTTAAGTGTTATCGCATCTAATTCAAAAGAAACAAATCAGAAAAAGTAGCACAAAAAATAGATATAATAATCACCCGCCTTTCGGTCTTTCACTGATAGGGCAAAAATTAGGGTGACACCCCGACGGTCGGTATTCTGCAAATTGGCCGTGCAAAAATTAAGGGATATAACAAACTCGCTAGATCAAAAACCCGAAAAGGATGATCTAGACAAAAAATTAGGGTATGTGAGAAAAGAGAGAGTGCTTTCTAGAAAACCAATCTAGGCTAGTTGGCACCAGGAGTTAAATCAATGGGAATGTTTACCAAACATCGTGTACTTTGTTCTACTTCACTTAATGAAAGTATCCCTTTTGTTGAATTTTGAATGCTTGTGTTTATGTGAATTTTGTATCCATACGGTTAAAAACAGCTCAAGTAAACCTAATGCAGAGTTCACACTATTCTAAATCAAATGCGTGCAATAAATAAAAATGATTCTGAAAGACTAAAAAGAGCAAGGTCTATGCAAAATTCAGAAAAAGTCTGCTGGATTGAAAACCCAAAAAGGGCAGTCTAGACAAAAATTAAGATAAGGTTTGATAGATTGAAAACCCCAAGGGGCAGTCTATGCAAAAATTAGAACCAAATAAAAGACATATAATAAAATAAAGTTCGATAGGTCTGACACCCTGACTAGCCTATGAAAAACATAGAACTGAAAGAAAGTGCATCTCAAGCCGAGCTCCCCGCATCACATTATAATACCTAGAAATCCTCCACAAAGTGGCAGTGGAGAAGGGCTCGTCTCCCTACTCTGCTCGCTCTCCCTCAAATAGGGCCCACAATCACTCAAATCAGGTCGTCAGGCGTCTAATCTCAGTGAGCCATCCTCTGTAGTGTATATCAGCCTTAATGGTATCCATATTAGCATAGTCCAAAGTCTCGAATATGGCCTCCCTCGCCCACATCTCCCAGATATGGTTCACCCATCTAGCTTTGTAGTCTCTTATTTGGTTCTCGGGTAGCTTGATAGCACTCTCTGTCACTTACCGTACTGACGGTGCAACCGATAAGGGGTATAGAATGAAGACCTCTCCAAACCTATCAGCTGAACATAGGACCCCCAAGACCCCATAACAACATCTTGGATCCTCCACCATGGGCTGACCATTTGTATCTGTGCATGTATATATCCCCTCAGAAAAGGCATCCAATTGTTAAATGTCAACTGATTGAAATCTGCTCACATAAGCCCTCTCTCCCTTAGATGGACAGGTAAGTATTGCTTTGGGTTCTCCCGTGGTGCCTCCTTCAGCTTCAGATTCTCCATTAGCCATACCTATAGGCCAATTTTAGAGGGCATAAAGAAGTGAATAATTTGTAAAGTGGGAGAAAGAATACCTGCAGTAGTGTAAGATGGTCACCGATAAGAGTCAGGTCGGTGGAAGCAACGTCTACATTTAGCAGGATCTTGGCTAGTCCTACAGCTATAGGGGAAGCCCCTATTGACATAGGACCGATAAGTGAAATTAGCCTAAATAGGGCAATTGGGCCCACTCCGCACATGAACTCTGCCATAAATAACAATGCCACCATAGATAGCCAAGCAAGATGAGATCTAAGGGCCCCTTAGCACCACTCTAGCACTGCACTAAGCTCAAATCTGAGTTCGTCAGGCAATCGAGATAGAAGCAGGTCTATAGAATCCAAGTTCCTAACCCTTGAGGCACGCCGTCTGTACCAAAGTGAAACTCTGAGAATGCCAAGGGCACGCCCTAATATGGAATGGAACTCTTTAAGAAAGGGGCATAGCTCGAATGATGAAAGTCGGAATACATGGTCCATCCAGTCCCAACAAGTCAGCACTACACAGAGGATTACGGGCTATGCCGCGACGTATCGAAATCCCCATAGCCCAAATTTTTCTAAGTTCTTCTAGTCTGCGTTTCCCAGTCTATCCAGGAACCCCCATAGCTGTTAATTATGGTTTGCCATGGTTGAATTTGAGAAAATGGCCGAATCTAGGTTTCTGGCTAAATGATGCCGCCAGCGGTATGAGTCAGGTCGTCGGTGATATGGATCAGACCGCCGACGGTATGGATTGAGAGAAGTTTTATCTATATTATTTAGCAAGTCTGAATTTCATATAGTTATCGATATCAATGATGTCGCGGCGGCATGACAGTATTTTCTATGAATTTTAGGCCTGTTTTAACCAGTTTAAAGCTGTAAACAACATGTGAAAATGTTGTAGTTTGTTTCCAGGACATATCCAAGCATAAAATTCAAATCTTATTCAAATCAAAAGCCCGAAGGCGCAAATTATCCAAATATCCAAACCCTTAGCCTAAACAAAGTCAAAATCATCCGAAATCTAAAATTAAGCATTCAAGCCCAATGTAGCAAAGGCAATCAAACCAAAATCAATATAAATAAGCATAAAGAAGAGAGAATCAAGGATTAGTAGCTGGATCTAGAACTGGCCGCCACCACTGGGCTGGTGAGGTAAGACATCCTCATCGCTCAGAAGATAACGGTTGACAACATCCTCCTTGGTCCCCGGGATGCTCCAGGAAATCTCGGGATCATCTCCATAACAACGCCCGGCTGTCACCTTGCTTCCCCTTTCGCTCGACTCACCCGAGGGTGCACGGTCCATATTGTGTTTGCTCCTCCTCTCATGCAAGGTGGCATCCAGCTGGCTCTCTAGCTTGCTCACGCGGTGTCAGAGCGCCCCCTTTTCTTCCTACTACCTCCCCTGGGCCTCATTAGCATCCAAAAGCATGAGGGCCATAAAATCATGGAGACAGAGAAACAACAATAACAATCCATATCAATCATAACATCCATTCGTGCATTTTATTTTAATGTCACATCTTGGCAGGGAATATACCTAAGCGAACAAAGTATGGGAAACTAGAATGTCCCTGAGAGCAAATGCATTTCTAGCCAACAGCTTCACCTCAGCAAGGCTTACATAAGTGGTGTTCTCCGGTATAAAGTTCAACGAGTGGCTGCTCAAGGTGATCTCCCTAGTCCAAAAATTACGCCTCGAATTCATCAATAGGAAGTTGGTCTGCAAAGCAATCGAGAGGCACCCCTTGATGAAGTCAACACCCTCGGGCATGCCCCAGCCGTGTATTCCGCTATCCTAGGCCCTGCCTCTCTTCCTAGGAGGTGATTAAAAATCAAAAGCAATACAAAAAGCAAGCATCAGCAACCATTTTGACCAAGAACATGGCAGATTTATATGTAAGCAAAAGAAAAGGTGCAATCTTACATCAGAAGGATAGTGCCCCTCGTGAGCCATCGGTGCATCCTGGCCAACCTTGCCCTACCCCTTGGGGTCGCCCTCACCACCGCCGCTCCCTTCCTCATTATCGCTCTTCATGATAATACTACGCCTCTGCCTTTGTAGCTCTTTCTACCTCTTTTTTGTGTGGAAGGCGATAGAATCCTTGTTATGAATACGGGGCACATAGGAAGTAAGCGCGATATCTGGCCATTATAAGGGCCAGGGACACTCTACACCATTCGACTGCTGCCCTCCAAATAATCAGTCTTGTCGGCTACGCTGGTAATTGTCAAATAAGGCCACTAGAGGCCAGTAGGGGATCCTCGGGCACTAGCCTAGCAGCAGGCATAAGCTCCCTCCAACCTCGGACTCTCTCCCCCAAGTACCAGGGTAATCCTAGGGGCACTCCATAATAAACCGACAGCCATCCACCTCCCGTCGGATCTTAACGACAACAGCTCGGTTGGACACCTCCTCGAAAGGGTCCCGAATGACCTGGCCAATCAAATTAAGGAGAAAACCAATGTAAGCAATTTAGATTCATAAATATTTTTGTTGACTAATGGTTTATTGAATGTAAGATAGGGGTAAAAGTCAAAGTAGCATATCGAGTCGATCTACAAGCTCCGTAGTGCCTCCCTGTATGTAGTAGGATACTTGCCAAGTCCCCCAACACTCTCGCACTATCAGGTGAGGAAATGGGAACCAGGTGGTACCGTAGTATTGAACTGCACTAGGGGAGGATCTGATGCTTGAAGGCCCAGACCTATACATTTGATAGCCAATCAATCCAAAAGATCAACACACTAAAAATTAAAAAGTAGCTAGCCATGATAATAAAGCACTATTTAAAAGGATATACTTGAAGTAGAAAGTGGCTCAAGCGAAGGACTTTCTACTTCTTTCAGGCTCCTACGTCCAGCTCGTAGTACATCTGAGCTAGGATGGCCCTAGGCCAATTCTTCTCCTTAATGGTCGCCACATCCTCGATCGCTGAAATCAACCTATAGTTGACTTTGCTGCCCGAGACCAGAAAGAATAGCACAGTTAATAAAGAAATGACAAAGGAGCGGACACAAGCATCCTGATCGGTCTCGAGGACCACTCCGACCTCCATCCAATACTCCTACAACTCCCCATAGCACAATCACCCTGCCTTAGGCTTCAACCCGAACAACTCCATCACTCTCTTCACCACTGGCTGTCTAAGGTGGTTCTTCTCTATATAAACATCAAAGTGAATCACTTCCTTGGTCCATGGCAGCCTAGTTGTTGCTACCATGTCGGAAGGGGTAATAGTCACCTCACCTATTTGTAAATAAAAGGTATGAGTGGTCTGGGACCACTTCTCAGTCAAGGCTGTGTGCAAAAGCTTTTGTATTACAAGGGGCATGGTATGGGTTAAATCCCCAAAACCCGTATCATCTATGGCAGCCACAAGTGCAGAATCCTTGTTCTCTATATGGTGCCACCACTTACTGATAGTCCCTTTACCTCTAGTGCAAATATAGGTATATGGCTGCAAAATCAAAAAGGAACAAATCAGCTAAGTAATTCAATTCTATGTCTTTTAGCTTCGGGAATGCTGTTGATGCCGTTGCTAGGGTAGTGATGTTGTCGATGACAATAGCCATACCGCTGGCGGTATGGATGATGTAGCTGGCGACATTGTTGAAACCAATAGTGGAATGGAATGATTCCAACCTCTTTTAAAGGCCTGAAGCCGCTGGCAATGACAGTGATGCCGTCGGCGGCATCGTTTTTGCGAGCATAATTTAATTTTGCCAAAATCGCACCAAATCACCAAAAATTGCAATTAATCAATTTCAAAGCATAAATCGAAAAGAAAATAGGCCTATAACATGCATTCTAACATATATTTGTTGTTTTTAATCTCTATTCAACAACCTTTTGAGTCTAGAACCAAAAATCTTCAAACGAAACAAAAACGTTTAAGTTTTGTAGGATTACCTAGATGTTAGAGATATAATTCTTCTTATCCGGGATAAGATTATCAATTGGAACCGCAATCCCATACCCAAAAATGATGTCGGACTCCTTCAACCCATAACCCACATGAACCAGGAAAAGTTCAGGCCCTCAATGGAAGAGTCGGGTAAATCGCCAAACTTGGAACTACTAGATTTATGTCCGAAGATCTTCTTCATAGTTAAGAATCGAAAGGAAGGAGAAGCGGGATTATTTATGAGAAGTAGAGAGAAAGAGAGAAGAACTTTTGACTTCTGTAGATGCAGAAATAAGGAAAATAGGAGTTTAATCTAGTATTAAACACCCCCGTGAAATTCGAGTTTAATTTTATCTGGAACTGCCCATCCATACCGCCAGCAGCATCATTAAAATCGCCAGCAATATCAATCATGCTGCTAGCGGCCTCACCTTTACCAATTTGAATTTTGAATTTCTTTGACCAATCAAAGATGCCACGTGGCACCCATATCACCGGCCGTATTGCTCTAGATTACTAGTGGCATCAGCCAAGCCACCGCTGGCATCGAAAGTTCTCCAGGCTTTTTTAGCTATCCGATGGAATCCCGGCTCTAGCCTCAACAACCCAGGACTTTTGAAACCCTTATACTTTTTATTATTACATTTTTTCTATTGATCGAAGGGGCAAAAATATTTTTGTTTTACAAAATCGATCAAGCAGTAAAAACGTCATCTAAAAATCAGTCTAATCTTGTTTACTTGTCACTTGTTGCAGGAATGACGCCCCCCAATCTCAAAGCCCAATCCCCTCTTGGCAAGTCCCAAAGTACAAGCTCGACCAAGGGGCAAATCAACCTCAAATCCCGAGCCCAACCAAGGGGCAAATCAACCTAAAAGCCCAAGTCCGACCAAGGGGCAAATCAACCTTAAAGCCCAAGCCCAACCAAGAGGCAAATCAACCTCTAAGCCCAAGCCCAACCAAGGGGCAAATCAACCTCTAAGCCCAAGCCTAACAATGGGAAAATAAATCTCAAAGCTCAAGCCCGACCAAGGGGAAAATCAATCTCAAAGCCCAAGCTCGACCAAGGGGTGAATCAATCTCAAAGCCCAAGCCCAACTAAGGGGCAAATCATCAAAGCTCAAGCCTGACCAAGGGGTAAACCAGTCACCGAATGGAGGCACTAGAGGAATCAAAACCCTGTCATCCATCAGGTACCATTTCAAACCCTTGCTCTTTTCATGCAATCATACTAATGTGTGGCAGCAATGATCCCCCGAGGCGTAGCCTGTGAGCACAGGATTTTACAGTCCCTCTCGCGAGACGATGATGATGTATGCCCAATTTTATTCCTCATGAGAAAATTTCTTTTTTAGAATTTTTATTGCCGATAAAAATTGCTCTACGAACTTTATTTTCAAAAAAATTCAGTTCGACATGTCCAGTAATGCGTCCGGTGGTAGCTCAGACCGATGATTTGCACCTAAAAAATAATTTAGTCCAAAATACCCATAAAAAGTCAAAAAAGACCCTAATAATTCAATTCTTCCCGTTGAAATCCCTTTTGGGAGGATTTTATTGCTTTTTCCCTAATTTCGGGCACGATTTGTGCTTGCTTTTCAGACCTGTCAAGAGAGCGAGGACGCCGGCGGCATCATCCATGCCGCCATCGGCATGATCTTTTGTTGTAGAATAGTTGTGTGACTTTTTACTCAATATTCGACGGATAATTGATCAAAGACAATTTCCAACGAATTTTAGCTTATATAAGTAGCCATTTACGGCCATTTTAAGGGCTCAACACTTCCACCTCTCAAAATCTAAGATTTTGAACATTTTAGCTAGTTCTAGTGGGATAAGTTTAGAAAAGGTAAGAAAAGATGATTAAATCCATCTTTTCTTGGTTTTTCTCTACTAAACTCTCTGATATTAGGTGCAATTTAAGTTTAGAAATCACTAAAAATAGGATTTAGAGACTAAAATCACCCGTTACTTCCCAAATCATCATTTGAGCTCCCTAGAGGTGTCATATGGATCACTAAGAGGTGGATTCATGGCCTCGAGGTAAAAATTCTAAGTCTCATAGCTCTTTGGGTTTCATTTTAGTTGCTATTTCTACTTAGTTTTAGGTTTTTGGTCCCATTCTGGCAAAAAAGAGCTACTGCAAGAAACTGAAGCCGCCGGAGGCATTTGAAGCCGCTGGTGGTATCAACCATGCCGCCATTGGCATCATTGATACCTTCAGTGGCCTCATTTGCCCCCAGTGGCCCTAATTTCTTGCAAGACCCTTTCTTTATGGTATCCAGAATGTCATATAGCCTGCCTGTGTAACTGAGATTGCCAGCGTCATCAGTGATGCCTCCGGCGGCCTCAGTCATACCGCCGACAGAATGGAGTTTTGGACAGTAGTTTGTTTTTGTTTTTATTTCTAATCTAGTTTTATTTTTGAAGCTAGGGTGTACAGTGCAACGATGAAGGTCCAAAACCTTTCGAAAACATACCTCACCCCATACCATGTGGCATTTTCACTAATAATCCGGTTAAAATAACAATCGAGTCTAAAATTTCGATAAAATGGAATTTTCCCACAAACGTCGTTTAAATCACATTTTTAGCCATCCAACTGGGCTCCATAAATTGTAAATAAATATGCCATGTTTATGCTAACTCGGGTGTTGTTTTGTTTACTAACTATGCATACTATGTGACATATCTCGTACAATATGCCATGTTTGTGCTAACCATTTTGTGCAGGTAGATTTAGGTTAGATGTATGTTAGGCCTTCAGGTATTTTATTTATTCTATAGACAAATGTGTAGGATTTGGAAAGCCATGTAATTATTATTTTACTTTCTGCATTCTATTTGTTGGATAGCTGTGATACTTATTTATTTCCTGCTTTGGATGCTTGATAACGCGCTAACACTATATAAACCGAAAATATAATAAATAGGGTGGATTGAAACCAATTAAGAAAGAATGAAATACTTTAACTTAGCCAATGTAAAATAGATAACATCATCCGAACTCGGAATCTCTACTTAAGGTATGGTCTACCACCCGGTGGGAAAATCGTACCAAAATTTCCCGATTGAGCTGAACCCGGCGGTGACTCTATGTGCGAGATTTTGATATCATATCTTTTGAACACTAAAATATGCAAAACCATTTTTCTAATCCTATCACACCATCATTTTCAGGAGATCGGTCCTCCAACTCGGTTTTACAGCCCGTCCGAAACATCATCCACTCACATTAGCGTTCACTCGGAGTAAATTGAAGATGCTAAATAGAGTCATATCAAGCATGAGTATAAGGTAACTCTAATCTAGATATCTTATTGATTTAATTCTCGCTTAGTTAATTGTCGTTGATCAAAATGGGGGAGATTGTTGAACCAAGCATAAGTTTGACTGACTCTGTAGACTGACTCATTAGTGCTTAAGTTTTGATTATAACAATAAAGTTCAATTTGAGTTTATTAAATCAATAATGATGTTAAAATAAATAATCTATGGTCGTATGGGACTTACTAAATTCAAGGGTAGAATTTCAAGTCTCCGCTGACCTAGTTATTTAGTTTGATTCCAAGTGTTCTGGGCTGAGTATCTACTTTAGTCGCTGACCAAGTAATACTCACTCAGCATTTGATATTTAGATTTTGTTTCAGCTGTGCTTTATGATTCATTATTTTGTTGAGTTACTTTATGTCTGTCAAAGGTACTGACCTTACCATTAAAGGTAAAATGGGATCTTTGCTTTAAGTGTTGCTTTTTGCAGAACATTAATGAGACAAAGACAAAATGAATTAATGCCTTGACAAGACCCAGTTTAATGAAAAAAATGACAAAGTCTTCCACATTCAAGCTACAAAAAGTCATTTGCCAATTTGGGCAATTCTGCAAAATCAACAACATGGTATCGCACGCTCTGCAACATGCCAGATTACCAAAAGGAATAGGAAGAAGATACATGGTAAGTCAGCGCGAGTTCTCTCTAACGAAAGACTGGTATCAAACGATAAAGGATTCAAATTGAAGCTCGAATCTCAATCTAACAGATTGATTTTCTATCTCACAATGGTGCAATTCTATCTCTTAACGGATTGATTTGAAGAAGCAACGGGGTGAATAAATGAGTTGCCAGTTGCAAAAGATGCCAAAGTATGTTCAACGGCTACTTTCTCAATCCATCTATAAAAGGAGCAAGAAGGCAAGCATTAGAACTTGGTGATTACACCTAAATTTCTCAAAAGCTAAATCTCTATCAATTTGCAAGCTTTATATAAGTTCAAGTAAGAAAGCAACTACTCAGCGAGAAAATTCTTTAGAACAAGAGAGAATAGTATAGATCATTGAACTGTAATATCTAATTATTTTAACTGGATTAACAATTCATAAGTTGAATCTAGCTCTTGTTTAGACTCTTATTGAGTTGCTGATAGAAAAGGGTATTCTACTCAGCGGATGAGCGATTATAGTTTGGAGGGTACTTACTGTGATTGGGATTTTGTGAAAGGCTTCTCTACCTAGGGTAAAGGAGTTGAGATTAGTGGATTAAAGCTGAGATACTCTCTCAGAACTGGATGTAAGCACAAGTTGCCAAACCAGTATAAAAATCTCAATGTTCTTTAATTTAAAGTTTTTCCAATATTTTCACTCAGCCAGCTGACCTACTCAGCAGAGCTCAAAACTATCGCAAAAAAGTTTACAAAGTTTTTGAGTGAGTAATTCACCCCCCCCCCCCTCTAACTCATTGAGTGTATGCGTAAGGACCAACACCATCCACTTCTAGTTTTGACCAATCAAACACTTTCACCTCTGACCAAACAGCCTACCAAACATCATCCCACTTTTGTCCCTCATTGGATCTCTTGTTCCTGAGCCATTGTACTTAGAAGGACCAGTTTTAAGAGGTCTCACTATTAAGGAGATTCATAATGAACAACCACCACCTCAACCTAATCAACCTCAACCCCAATTCAACCCCACTGTTGAACTCCTTGGAGAGATAAGGAGAATGGGAAAAGAAAGATTTCCAGCACTTAGGATAGATGAGGAAATAGATGATGAGATAGCTAAATCTATACTATCTAAGGAGGTGGTAAGGAGACTTACAAGGGCTAGTGAGCTAGTGCAAGGGTTTATGGAAGCTGTTGAGGAGATGAAGGCCTACTTTAAGTTAGTCCCTACTCAATTCTCATTGGTGAAGGCTATAGTATCACATACTTTGCCTATACTTACTATGGCAGGTAGAAAGGCTGATTACTTAAAGATGGAGGTTGCAGAGCTTAAAGAAAAGATGCAGAAGATCTATGAGAGCAACAACAGAGTTATGAATGAAGAGATAGACTTTAGGAAATTTTAAAATGATAAGTTTAACCCAGTTTTGCAGGGATTACAAGCTGTGCTGAATGGATATAGCATTCTAAGCAAGGCGAATGATTCTAACACAACAAAGCTAGACATTGTGATTGATGCCATAAATGCGCTGATAACTACTTTTAAGCAAAATCAAGGCAACTCCAATGAGCTTAGACAGATAAAGAACAAGCTATTGGAGGGAGTAAAGGCCTCTGAAGGAGAAATTTTCAAAGCGCTGAAAAGATTGAATATATCTAATGCTTCGAGCAGTGACATTGTGATGGTAGAGGCTGAATAAGAACTATCTCTTCATTAGAAGCTTGGTCACATTCGTGATCAAATCAATGTTGTTCATGCCAATGTATTCAACGATGGTCAAGATCTTGATCAGATACATAAGCATGTATCCTCGTACATTAGAAGCACCCCCATGTTTGAAAGGATCTTACGTGAAAACAGCCAAACCATAGCTTTGGCCAGTCTCACCAAGATTTCTAAAGAAGGGTCGAATGCTTAGTTCCGAGTTAATCAATCTCAGTCTCAAGCCCTTGTAGCACTCTTTTCATGCCTCAAAGAGTAGGACTTCAATTCGTAAAAGGTTTATGAGTCACTAGTCCAGAATTTTTCCACAACCATTTATGGTGATCTCAGTCTTTTTGATGATTCTCTGAGCTCGTTTGATCACGGTCCATTTTGGATTCAATGGTAATGGGGGAGAAGGATCATGAGAAGTGTGAGTAAGTGGAAAAGGAGAGAGATGCAAGGGTAGCTAAGTTTTCATATTAGTTGTCCAAGAATTTGGAACACATTGAAAGAGAATATCTTGAGACTCGCAAGTGGAAAGGGAAGGAGATAATCCTCCTAAAGAAAAAGCAATCAAGATGGGATCAAGAGGCATATGAAAGGGAGGCTGCTAACTTGCATGGACCAACTCTGCATGATAACCTCTAGAATAGAATAGAATTGTTTTTGTAATCTTTCAAGTTCATTGTAAAACTAAGTATAGGTTAACTTTCTGTTGATTTGTACTCTGTTATTCATATATAAAGATTACCTATTCTATTCTAAGTTAAGAACCTCTTAACTTCTTGTATTTTTTGCTATATATTTGTTGCTGACCTTGCAGAAAAACATGAGAAGTGTTGAGGAATGCTGACCTAAGAGGAATCAAGGATTATGGGGGAGTTAGCATTCACTCTGAGCAAAAAGGAGATGTTGAACAATGATATATCAAGCATTCTTTTGAGGTAACTCTGATCTAAATATCTTATTGATTTAATTCTCGCTCAGCTAATTGTCATTGATCAAAATAGGGGAGATTGTGGAACCCAGCACAAGGTTAGGCTGACTCAGTATATGTCTCAGTAATGCTTAAGTTTTGATCATAACAATTAATTAAGATTGAGTTAATTAAATCAATAATAATGTTAAAATAAATAGTCTATGGTTATATATGAGTTACTGAATTCAAGGGTAGAATTTCAAGTCTCCGTTGACCTAGCTATTTAGTTTTTAACTATGAGTTGTTTTGGGCTGAGCTGTGTACTTAGTCACTGACTAAGCACTGTTCACTCCGCTCTCGATATTTAGATTATGTTTTAGTTGGGTTTATTATTTACTCATTTTGCTGAGTTATTTTGTTTTCCAGTAATGCTGACCATTCCATTTAAGGAAAAATGGAATCTTGCTTTTTGTCTTGTTACTTTTACAGACATTAATGAAAGACATCATACAAAAGACAAAAGGAATTAATGACGCGACAAAGACAAAAGCTCAATATAGATAAAGACAAAAGTTGTCCGGATAAAAGCTGCACAAAGACAAAGTCAAATTGGATTGAAGTAGCGCATATCTCCTATAAGTGCGTGACTCTGCAAGAATGTCAGATTGCCAGAAGGAATGGGAAGATGGCATGTAGCAAGTTAGCGCAAGTTCTCTCTAACGGAAGACTGGTATCAAACGACAAAGATTTAAATTTGAAGCTCTAATTTAATCTATCTCTAACGGATTAATTTCTGTTTCACAACAGTGTGATTCTATCTCCCAATGGATTAATTTGAAGAAGCAACGGGTGAATAGTTAAGCTATCAAATTATAGAGGACGCCAAGGAAATTTCAACAGCTACATTGTTGTTTTCAGCTATAAAAGGAGCAAGAAGGCAAGTGCTAGAACTTGGTGAACACACCTGAATTTCTAAGAAGCAAAACTCTATCAACTTCCAATCTTTAAAGAAGTTCAATCGAGAAAGCAACTACTCAGCGAGAATCTGCTTTGCAACAAGAGAGATTAATATAGATCATTTGAACTATAATATCAGATTATTGTAACTAGATCAACGTTTCTATAAGTTGAGTCTAGCTCTTGTTTAGACTTTGTTGAGTTGCTAGTAGAAGAGGGTATTCTACTCAGGGGGTGAGTGATTACAGTGAGGAGGGTACTCATTTGTAATTGAGACACTCTGTGAAAGGTTTCTCCGCCTAGGGTAAAGGAGTTGAGATTAGTGGATTAAAGCCAAGACACTCTCTTGGGACTGGATGTAAGCACAAGTTGTCGAACCAGTATAAAATCTCTATGTTCTTTACTTTATTGTTGAAGCTTTACTTAGTTAATGTTCTGCCCGCTGACCTACTCAGCGCAGTTTCCTTAATCGCGAAAAAGTTATCTGTTTTATTCTAGTGAGTCATTCACCCCTTTTGACTCACTGTGTGTATGCATAGGGACCAAAAAGCAAAAATATTGGCCGGGGATTAACTCTGAAAGATTAATTTTTTTAATCCATCATGTGAAAGGAAAAAAGAAAGACCAAAGTCATCTACAATCTGAAATGAAATGGATGAGAAAGAAAGGGAACCACTTCGTACACGTGCAGTAATTGTGGTTGAAGTGGACATAACAAAATAACTTCTAAAAATCCCAAGATAAGTCTGCATGGATCTCGAGAACGAAAGGTTTCTTTTTAACCTTTAATCTTCTATTTCTAGAACTTGAGTTGATAATATCATACACAAACCCACTCTCGCTAAAATACATCTTCCTTCCCCAATATATAACATAAAATTTGATCATAACATTTTCACCTAATGAAGCAAACAAATTAAAAAGTTAGTGTTTTCATTATAAAGTAGTGTCTTATTTGAAATAGACATCTCCAAAATCTTCATTAAATGTATTGCTTATATAAAACACATTTATAATAATATCATGCCAAGTAAATTCTTTTAATTACGTGCAACATTTATTTTACAATGTTTACTATAAATCTTTTATACTTTATAAAAAAATAAAAGCTTACATTAGACTTGATTATCCATATTCATAAAATAATAATAAATAGATTATATAAACACAATTTAAAAAAAATTATCATGTCATGCGAAGCGTATTATATGGATCAAAATTTTTGTCATCCAAATAAAAGGCTAATTCAGTTGTAAATTTTTTTTCTAACAGGGATGCTATCAAAGTTATAAAGGTGTTTCTAAGAACATAAATAAAGTCCTTTGAGGTATAAATGAGTTTGTAGATAATTTTTTTATCATGTCAAGCAAATTAATGAAATAAAAAAAATTTTATTCAGTTGTATAGGTGAATTTATTTCAAATTATTTGTTATAAAATGCCTACTGCATAAAACAGTTTGGTATTGTTGGAAATCAATCATCCGGACGACTCAGCAAAAACCTCAATACAAGCATTCGGATCAAGGTTTTGAAGAAAAAAAAATCACAAGCCCAAGAAGAACTCATCTGGTTCAAGACAGAAGCATCTAATTAGAGTTTGGAAGGAAACAAACTACTAAGTACAAAGAGAAAACATCCAGACCAAGTATTGAGGAAAACAAATCACTAAGTCCAAAAACACCTCATTCAGCTCAAGATAGAAAAATGCAAGAAGAAAGCATCCAGTTAGAGTTTGGAAAGGAAATAAACTCCTACACCCTAGAAGACAGCATTCGGAGCAGACCACAACTGGAGTAGCATCCGGCTAAAAATGAGTCTCGAGACATCCAAAAGACTTATCTCTCAATAACGAAGGGAAAATTCAAATATTCAGTTTCCCTCCAATATTGGTTTGAGCTCAAATTTGCCTTGGAGAATGAAAAAGTGAGAGCTTGCACAATTTTAGGAAATGACCAAAAGGCTGACACAGAAAGAGAAAAATGTAATAATCTTTTTCACCTAGACCAATTGCAAGGTGCGTGAAGTCCACAAAAAAGGACAAAGTTGCATAAATTTTGGCAGAGCACAAAAAGCCAAATAAACGACGACTGACAACTTTGTTGCTCCAATCCCAACAAATTCAAACAGAACATTTATTGGGTCTAACGGATAAATCAACGGCTCCGAAAGTGTCATCTCGTATCTGATCAACAGTGAAGATTCAAGATCTAGCAACGACTACATTTATTATCCAAGCCTATAAAAGGGAAGCTTTACAAGTTGAGAAGATGCTGGTTGTTTTTTTTAAAAGCCATTACATTGAGAAATTTGGTGCACAATCAGTGATTCAATCCCTCCAAAAACTAAACACTCAAATATGTTGTACGAATTCTCAAGTGCAAATATAAACTTGAAGAATTCAAAACCAAACCTTTGTTAAAACAGAAGTTGTCAAATCTCATAGTTGGGTGAGTATTGAGATTGAGACTTAGCTTAAACTAGGAGAGTTTAAGTGGTATATCCCTGTGGGACTCAGCTTAAACTTGGGTAGAGTTTGAGTGGTATAGCCTTCTAAAGAAGAGGACTCGGCCAAGCTCAGTGGTTTGGTGGTATATCCTACATTCGAAAGAGAGACTAACTTCTGGAGACAGCACACAAAGGACTCAGCCAAGTTAGGAGTCAGTTTGGGTGGTATATCCTACTTCCGGAAGAAGAGAGATTCGACGGAGACAAGCTGCAAAGGACTCAGCCAGGCTAGGAATTAGTTTGGTGGTATATCCTACATTTAGAAGAGAAGAAATCTCCGAAGACAACTGTAAATGCTTGATTTCTGCCCGTGAAAGAAATTACACTAATGGATTAAGCTTGGAGGAGGAAACTCCGCGGACTGGATGTAGGGAGGCCAAACCATTATAAAAAAAAATCAGTGTTTGATCTACTTTACTTTAAGTCTTTACTTTTAGTGCATTTCAATCACATTTGCATCATCCGGATCCACTAACTCCGGAATAACCAAACACGCTACACAAGACTTCTAAAAAGTCTTACATTTCTCAAAAAGGGTCATTCATCCCCCTCTGACACGTATTATACTCTCACATGAACCAACAGGTATTAATACTAAAACAAACTCGGATACTAGCTCTAGAAATATCTAATCCTTCCCCATAAAATATTTTCACTATTCAATTTGTTCACTGTATTTTAATTAAAAAAATACGTTTATTTAGATACCTCAAGAACTAACCAATGTCCACAATAATATATTTCAAATGAGACTAAATAATTTTAAATAAAAAACTAGCCCAAAAAATAAATAAAGATGTAAGTAACATACTGTACAATTGAATGAAAAAGCAAGTAAATATTTACTAAACTAAGAAAATTGTAACACGTAAAGCAAACTCACAATAAATTAACATAACAAAAGTAAACTTGTGAAATTGAAATTTATAGATGTAATATACATACCTTGGTCTAGAAACTAGCAAATAGCTATAGAAAATTAACACAAAAATCAATAATTACGAATACATTGTAAAAAAAATTAACAAATAGTTTAAAGTAAATAATATTAGTGATATATTAAATTGAATTTAATAAGGAAGATAAGAATATTGGTGAAAAATCTAAGAATGGGGTAAAGTTGGATTTAAGATTATGAATAAAGCCAAGGAGAGAGATACATTAAGTTCAGAATAAAGAGAGGGACGAGAAAAATTGGTAGAAACTTATACCAGATATATAGATAATTTGTCATGCACAGAATTTAGTCAAAAGATATTCTTTTACTCAGTGCATTGTCTTTGCTCGTTCCAGAGACAATACTTTAATGCGTGAGAATCTCTCCATCTTTTCAGATTTTTTTAAATAAAAGTGGCATGGAAATTTTCTAACAGTGGAGATTCTCATGGCAGTGTTGCAGCTAAGGTGCTAAGTACCTCGGCTGCAGCAAAAAAATTTTAATTATTTTTTTTGTTGGCCTAATACAATTTCGGCATTCCGAAATGTCAAAATTGCGTCAGTGGGCCCAATGCTGATGCAATTTTGGCATTACCAAATGCCGAAATTCATTCAAAATGAATCTGGCAATTCGACTGCCGAATTTGCCCTGGTTAACTTGACACTTCTCTAAGCTATTTTCTCTAACCAAACATTACATTCGTCACGGGCATTTTTGGGGCTAAATCTGATTTGAAATTTTGAATAGAATAAAAGAATTGAATAGATGAGAGTGAAATAGTTGAATTTACGATGGAGAAAAGGATAAGAAAAATATATATAATTTAATACATGGATTTATTAGAAGAAGTGTATTGTCTCTGCTGGTTGCAGAGACAATACTTTGATGTGTGGGAATCTCTCCCAACAAGAGAGATTCCCATAATCTTTTCAATTTATTTAAATAAAAGTACCATGGAGATTCCCATGGTAATGCTTCAGCTGAGGTGTTGGGTGTCTTGACTGCAGTAAAAAAGATTTTTTTTGTTGTCCTAATACAATTTTGGCATTTGGAAATGCTGAAATTGCATATATGGGCCCAACACTGACTCAATTTCTCCCACTGACGCAATTTCGACATTTTCAAATGCCGAAATTCATTCAAAATGATTTCGGCAATTCAACTTGCCGATATTTCCTTGGTTAACATGATACTTCTCTAAGTTATTTTCTCTAACCAAACGTTACATTCGTGATGAGTTGTATTTTCAGCATGTATTTGTGCTGATTTCTATATCATAAAGACCATAATTTTAGTCTTTTTGGCTGCTATTACTTCCTTTCTTGTCTTTTTCAGGTTTTAAAGGTGATTCGGAGAAAACATGCAATATGTAGACAAAAAGAGTGTTTCATCGATACCTGATGCAAGCAGTGGGAGCGATAGCCAGTCTCGGTGATTCCAGAACACTTTAGAATGACCAAGATGACATTAATACCGAAGCACGCTAAGTTCCAAATCTGGAAGACACCTAATTCGGGCATATCCTATTTAGGAAGGATCCAATTCAAGTAGGAAGTTTAATCTCTATCCTAATTCCATAAAGACGAAGATTTTACTACCATTTAAAGAAAGAGGCTAAAAGGAAATAAGATCCAAAGAATAAATGCAAAGAGTCCTGATTTGTCACTAAAGAAGAAGCAAGAGGATGGGCATTTAGCTATAAATACAAAGGTCGGCACACTTTTGAGGATCATTGAATCTTACGTTACAACATCGATCATTTCATTTCTAGTCTAGTTTTAGTTTCTAGTTTTACTTTCAGCACTTAGGATTTCTAAGCTTTGGTTTTGGATTCAGTTTAATAAGCAATTACATTTCTAGTTTAATCGCCCTTAAGTTTCATTTCAATATTAGTCTTTATACTTTCAGCATGATTTACTTTCAGTCTCTTTACATTTCTGCACATTTAAATTCAGTAATGTCTAGCTAAATTCCTTATGTCTTGACCAAGCAGGGTCAAGGTTGGGTTTAAATGGTGTGAGGGCCGCAATGGAATACAAAAGTTCACAAGGCGACCTATTTACCAATCTCAGTACTTCAAGGGTTTCATGCTAAGGATATCACTTAGTCTCTCTATTTGGCATGATCAACCATTTGGTAAGTCTCTATGATTACTATTAATCTTAATTCTTGCATCCATAATTGTGTCTGAAAAGAAATAAAGTGATAACAGTCTCCATCGAGACTGGAGAAAGGTAATCTTATGCATGTTGGGATTGCTTCACTACCTATTCGAAAGGATTTAGGCTTTTCTAATTTGTATTGCTATTCACTGGCGAGTTCTTTGGCGCGAAGTTGAGAGAAATAGTGAGTAAAAGGAAGGTCATGGCGTAAAGCTTGGTCTCTATACACAGTAAGGAAGAGTTGCTAGTACTGTACGATGCATGAGTGCTAGTATAACTAAATCAGGGTCACGGTGCAATTAATTCCTCATCCCATGATCACCATAATATCCAGTCTTGCTCTACTTTGGTTGAGTCATTCTTTCTCACTGTTTTCTTACCTACTTTATTTAGTTCCAATCTACAAATTCCCATTGAGAGTACTTCTAGGTCACGTTGTGTGTTATATTCTAAGAATAAAATTTTCAAATACCATTCCTTGTGGATTCAGCCTCTGCTCACTATAAACTACCAGTTTATTTTGTGCAGCGATTTATTTTTTGTGTTCTCGACTCCCATCAAATTTTGGCGCTATTGTCAGGGAACGGTTCCTTTTGACTAGTTATTCGACATAGATTACCAGAGCCACAGGTCGTGGCAGTGAATTCTTCTACGATCCCAAAATTGAAAGATCTAACAAAGCTCGCGCTAAGCAAGCTCGAGAGCATAAAAATCAGGCAGAAACTTTAAGCGGACCCAACGACGACCCATTCAGTATAGAAGGACTATCTGACGATCCAAATGACTCAGATTCAGAACCTAAAACAGCCATCGTGACCATGGCTGATCGAGAACAGTCGATCCAAGACCTTACATAGGTCCCGTTGGATCAACAACCACTTTATATCACTTATTCGATCGAGACTGACAATAAAAACTTTGGGATGAGATTTGGGTTTGTTCATAGCTTACCCAAACTCGCCGGAAGGGCCACTGATGTCCCTTATAAACACTTACAGAAGTTCTGTATGACAGTTTGTTCATAAAGCGGCCCAAGGTTGATCTAGACCTTGCGAAATTGAAGTCCTTTGCTTTTTCTCTTGAGAACTCAGCCAATGATTCGTTTGTCATTTGAAACCATGATCCATTACATCATGGGACCAAATGTTGAGACTCTTTCTTACAAGTACTTTCTAGCGTTAAGAGTTACCACTTTGAAGAGACAGATTTATTCGGCCAAGATGAAGGACACTGAGAGTCTCAATGAGTATTATGAGCGGTTCCAGTATCTTTTGGCAACCTGTCTGCCCCATGGATTCACTGATCAAGCCTTAGTCTAGACTTACTATGAGGGACTCCCGCTCTCCTAGCGATCTATGATGGATGACGCTAGTGGGGGTGCTCTCATCAATAAGACGCTAACTCAGTCTTGGGAGCTCATCAAGACTATGGCAGAAACTGCTCAACAGTTTGGGAATCATGAAGGAAAATCTGCATCGAGAGTAGTCAATGAGATCAATTCTTATGATCTCAATGACAAATTAGAGAGACTCGCTGAGCTTGTGCATAAAATAGCTATCCAGATCGAGGTCACAAAGGAGTGTGAACTTTGCAAAAAGACCACTCATGCTACTGATGAATGCCCTCGCATAGGAGACCCTGAATTTGAGCAGGTCAATGCCATGGGAAACTATGGCAACTGTGGAAATTACAGTAGCCATAATATTTTTGGTAATTAGGGGAATAAGCAGCCTTACATCCCACCACCATAGAGAAATCAGATAGGGTGGCGAGATCGCCCAGCACTCCTTTGAGGAAATAACAACCGCCAACAACCATAGGGGCCATAGAATCAGCTCGTGGTAAGGAATCAGCAGAATGCAATTGTACTAAGACCTCCTCAACAAGTACAACCCAACCCACCTCAACAGCCACAACACAATCCTTATGAACTTTTCGTTGCTCTCAATGAGGGTTCCAATAAGCGATTTGAATTGGTAGACGATCAGATATAAGGACTGCAAGGTAACTTCTCAAACTTGGAAAAATAGATGGTCCAGATAGCTAGAACTCTCTCCAAGATCGAGAACATGGGGAGATTTCCATCTCAGACAGAGGATAATCCTAGGGAGAATATCAGCATAATCACGCTGAGAAGTAAAAAAAAGGTCCAATCAGAACCACCGAGAGCAGAAATGGAGGATGAAGTCATAGTAATTCTTGATAACATAGAAGAACCAATGATTTCTACCGAGACCAGACCTCCTTTTCCATAGAGACTGGCAAAGACCAAAAAGCTAAAAGAAGAAAAAGAGATCTTTGAGACCTTGAGGAAAGTCGAGATCAATATCTCGTTGCTCGATGTGATTAGACAGATACCCAAATATGCAAAACTCCTAAAGGAGTTGTTCACCAACAAGAAGAAGCATAACCTAGACAAGGTCGTCATAGGGGAGAATGTATCTATCGTGATCCAACGCAAATTACCCCCTAAGCTGAAGGACAAGGGAATGTTCGCGATCAATCATACCATAAGTAAGGTTGGAATTCAAAAGGCTATATGTGATCTCAATGCATCTATAAATGTCATGCCTTCATCTATTTACCAGTAGATATCAGCCAACCACAATATGCCTCTCAAGGAGACCAGGATTGTCTTGCAACTCATGGATCACTGTGTTATTTACTCTGAGGGAATTTTGGAGGACGTATTAGTCAAGGTAAATGATTTTGTGTTTCCTATTAACTTTTATGTTCTTGATATATGTGATGCAGATAAGAAGGGGAACTCAGATTTGCTGTTAGGGAGACCATTCTTGAGCACTGCCAAAACTAAGATCGATATACACAATGGTTCTCTCACTATGGAGTTTAGCAGGGAAGTAGCCGCTTTTAATGTTTACGATGCCATGAAGACCCCAAAAGCAGATTCAAGCCTATGCAGCATTGATAGTCTTGATCCCATCATCCAACAAATTTTTGAGCTCAATCTATCTGACGAGTATTTAATCGCACTAAGTGAAGCACTTGACACCAAGAGTGTCGATGATACTGATTTGGACGAGAAGGTGAAAGAGCCTATCCATTGTCTTGATTCATCTTAATCTACATTGAGACCTGGACTGAAACTCGCTCTACCACCTTTCAAGAAGCTCACTCCTTCCATCATCAAACCACCGAAGCTTGAACTTAAGAGTTTGTTGAGTCACCTCAAGTATGCCTTCTTGAGGGATAACGATACACTCCCAGTGATCATTTCTAGTAAGTTGAGTCCTAATGAAGAAAAGTGGCTGGTCTCCTTACTCTAGTAGCACAATGAGGCAATTGGGTGGACTATAGCCGATATCAAGGGGATTAGTCCTACCACTTGCATGCACAAGATCAAGCTAGAGGAGAACGCCAAGATATGTCGCCAACCTCAAAGATGGCTCAATCCTCCCATGATATAAGTTATGAAGAAAGAGGTGATCAAGGTCATGAAGGCTAACCTCATTTACCCCATCTTTGATAGTGAGTGGGTTAGCCATGTACAAGTTATTCCAAAGAAGGCAGGGATCACGATGGTAACAAATGAAGCAGGAGAATCGGTCCCGACGAGAATACAGAACAGTTGGAGAGTTTGCATTGAGTACTGCAAGCTCAATGCAGCGACTAAGAAAGATCATTTCCCACTTCCATTTATTGATTAAATGCTAGAGAGATTAGCAGGCAAGTCTAATTTTTGCTGTCTTGATGGAATGTTAGGTTTCTATCTGATCCCAATAGGAGTAGAAGACCAAGAGAAGACAACATTTAAGTGTCCCTTTGGCACCTTTGCTTACAGACAGATGCCTTTTGGTCTCTGCAATGCTCCTGCTACATTCCAGAGGTGTATGATGAGTATCTTTTCTGATTATATAGAGAACATCATTAAAGTCTTCATGGATGATTTCAGAGTGTATGCTGATTCTTTTGACGCATGTTTCGATAACCTTGGTAAGATCCTTAAACGTTGTATCGAGTTTGACTTAGTACTTAGCTATGAGAAATGCCACTTCATGGTAGACCAAGGTATGATTTTTGGTCATGTTGTATCTAAGAAGGGTATTGAGGTAGATAAAGGTAAAATTGATGTTATTCAATCCTTACCTTACCCTACTTCTATAAAGGAAGTTAGGTCTTTTCTTGGGCATGCAGGTTTTTATAGCAGGTTCATCAAGAACTTTTCAAAGATCATCGAGCCCCTATGTAGACTACTTCAGAAAGATGCTAACTTTAAGTTTGGAGATCCTTGTAAAGAAGCCTTTGACACTATTAAGAAAAAGCTGGTCTCTATGCCTATTATCCAAGCACCCAAATGGGATCAGCCCAAACGGGTTGGCCGAGAATCTCATGTCATTTACTATGCCTTCCACACACTCAATAAAGCTCAGCAAAACTACACCACAACTGAGAAAGAGCTTCCAGCTATCATTTTTGCATTGCAGAAATTTTGTTCATACCTTCTCTATTCCAAGGTTATTGTATACTCAGACCATGCTACTTTGAGGTACCCTAATGACTAAGAAAGATGCTAAACCTAAACTGCTTTAATGGATCCTTTAGCTTCAAGAATTTGACATCGAGATCAGAGATAAGAAGAGGTCAGAGAACTTTGTGGCTAATCATCTCAGTAGGCTGACCAATTTAGAAGAACCAAGGGAAGTACAGGATGAATATCTTGGGGAAAGCCTCTTTGTTATCACCGAGACTCCATGGTATGCAGATCTTGTCAACTTTCTTACCATAAGGGAGTTTCTAGAGGATTTCACATGCAATGACAAGGAGAAGATGAAGAGAGAAGCCGACAAGTATTTTTAGGATAATGCTTATTTATGGAGACAAGGGAACGATCTGGTTTTTAGGATATGTGTTTACAGGGAACAGATACCAAGACTCTTGTAAGCATGTCATTCTAAAGTTTGTGGAGGTCACAGTGGGCCAAGGAGAATAGCGCAATACATTCTCAAGTGTGGATTTTATTGGCCCATATCTTTCATGACTCCTATATGTTTTGCAAGACATGTGACAACTATCAACAGGTTGGTAATCTTGGATGACGAGATTAGCTCTCGATGACTTCTATTTTGGTCGTCGAGATCTTTGATGTCTGGGGTATTGATTTCATAGGCCCTTTTCCACCTTCTTATAGGTTCAAGTAGATCCTTCTAGCAGTTGATTACGTCTCCAAGTGGATAGAAGTTAAGGCGACCAGGAACGATGATGGAAAGACTGTAGCGGACTTCATCAAGGACAACATCATCTGTAGATATGGGACACTGAGACTACTTATTAGTGATCGCGGTACACAATTTTGCAATAAAAAGATCTTGGCATTACTAGCAAAATGGGGATTCAACCACATGACTTCCATGGCATACCACCCACACACAAACGGACAGGCTGAATTGAGTAATAGAGAGGTTAAGCTCAGCTTGGAAAAATAGTCAATCCCAATAGGAAAGACTGGGGTCTTCGTCTCTTGGAAGCTCTCTGGGTAGTCTGTATAGCATAGAAAGCCCCCATCGAGATGTCACCTTATAGAGTTGTCTATGGGAAATCATGTCATTTACCCATCGAGATCAAACACAAGGCATATTGGGCCACCAAAGAGACCAATTTCAGGCTTGATGAGCCTAAGGAGTGCAGGAGGTTGCAACTACTTGAACTAGAGGAGATTCGCTACGATGTCTAGGAAAGAAACAAGGCCTACAAGGAGACCACTAAACGCCACCATGACCTTTTTTCCTCTAGGAAAGTCTTTAAAGTGGGGTAGAGATTCCTTCTGTTCCAATATCGTCTCAAACTATTTCCTGGAAAATTGAGGTCTCAGTGGGTTGGACCATTTTTAGTGACCAAGGTGTTTCCATATAGAGCACTTGTTATACAGAGCATCATGACTGGAAAAGTTTTGAAAGTCAATGGGCATCGTCTCAAACCCTACTATGAAGGATTCCAAGCTCACTCCGAGGAGATCACTCTCACTGAGACTTCTGACACCATATCATGATCTTGGTGTGGTGCGTCAAGCTCACCGATGTTAAACAAAGCACTCTTGGGAGGCAACCCAAGAATTTCTGACTCTTTATCTCTCTCTTTTATTTTTTTTTCTAGTTAGTTTCTTTGTATCTAGACTAGGACTGATTTCTCCCCCTATCATTTATTGCAAATATAGGTCTCTATACATATATTGGGAGTTAAACCATCAAATGAAAAAAGGCAGGATTGAAGTGGTGGTCCCCGTGAGGGTCTTTATGGGGTCAAAGGGGGTGAATGAACCTTTTTCGTGGAATATAAAGACTTTAAGAAGTCTTAGTGTAGTGTGTTTGAATATGATCCGAATGATCGATCCTGATGATGTAGTTATCACAATATAATGCAATAAATGAAAGTTAAAGAAATCAAAAACAGAGGATTTTTATCCTGGTTCGACCCCGTCTACTCCAGTCCCCGGAGTTTCCTTCCTCTGAGCTTTTCCACTAGTGGATTCCTTTCCAACTGGCAGGAATCAAGCCTTACAATTTGCCTCCGGATGGTAACCCCTTTCAAATGTTGGATATACCACTAGAAGCACCAACTCCTAGCTGAGTCCTTTGAGTCTTTTGTAGGATATACCACTTAGCCTTCTACCCTGAATCTAAGCTAAGTACTACAGGGAGTTCCAGCTTAAAGCACCAACTTTAAGTTATATCCTAATCTCACAACTCACCCAAGTTGGAGATCTTACACTTGGGTTTCTATCAAAGGTTTGGTCTTGGAGTTCCGTAAGTTTATAGCTTACTTAGGAATCCTATAAAAGATTTTGAGTTAACTAGTTCTTGGAGGGATTATATCAACTGATTGAATAAGTATGCTTTGTTACTTGCTTTTGTAAATCAACCAGTGTTCCTTCTTAAATGGTGAAGATCTCCTTTTATAGGCTTCGATCATAAATGTAGCCGTTGTGGGTTGTTGAACTTGAAATAAATCTTCACCCTTGATCAGGTTATAGGTGGCACTTCCGGAGCCATTGATCAATCCGTTAGACTGTAATTTAACCCATTTAAAGTCTTGGGATTGAGGCTGAAATGTTGTCAGTGATCGTTTTTATTAGCATTTTGTGATGCATCAACTTTTATACCAATCATTGTTTGATGTGAGCTCCACGCGCCTCCTTATTGTTCTAGGAGAAAAAGGTAGTTAGCTTTTTATTTCCAGTGTCAGTCCTTTTATCCTTTCTCTAAAATATGCAAGCTGTCATTTTGTCTTTATTTTGGGAAAAGGATCTTTGACTTCATAGACCAAAAGGTGGAGGGAATGTTATATCTGAAACTTTTCCCTTTGTCTGATATAGTAGTCTTCCGGATATCTTTAGACTCTATATCTCCGGATCTGCCTTCTACCGGTGTAGCTTCAATCAGTTCTTCCGGATCCTAGTCTTGACAGTTAATAGTTTATTTCCTTTCCAAACTTTAACTGGATGATTCCTTTTATGCTTAGGTACTTGTCTTGACTTGAGTGCCTTGTTTAGGACTTGTTAATGTCTTAATTTTCCGGATGATACAACTTCAGTTCTTTGGATTATCTGGATAAGTCTTATATTTAGGTTTTGTTTACTTCAAACCTGATCCGGATATTAGTGTTCTGGATCATTATTTCCAATAATTTCCCCCATTTGATGGAAATAAAAACCTGAGTCAACTAAGCATAAGACAGAGGGGGTTTTATGATCTAAGTATGATTCTTGATACTTAGTCATTTACAATGCTCCCCCATAATTCTAGCATCCTAACTGCCCCAACATTTTTCAATTCTGGCTTCTAAGTTTGTTTTAGTACAATAACAGATTGTACTTTAGAAGCAATTTTTTTATAGTTAAGAGTTCACTTTATTTATACTTCTATTGTTAACAATAGTTAACATCATTAAGTTTGAGATTACAGATACAAAAATACATATAAAAGTGAATTTAGCTATTACAAGATTTTACGTTTGATATCATCTAGCTAGCTTAACTATCTCTCCGGATTGTCCGCCCTTCTTTACTTTCAGTGCCTTATCTTCTCCACTTCCTTCCTCCCCATGTTGACTCTGACTTTCCTCCCCCTTTTTGTTTGCATCATGGGGATCAATGATAATGTAGGTTCGATTATCCCAGGCTTGCTGCCATATGCTAAAGTAAATAGAGTAGTCAGGATGTCCCTTTGCCCTTTCATCAATGATCCTATTTACGATAGGAGGAGTCAGGTAGTAGGGTGGATTGTTTTATTGAGGCGATCATAAGACTGCTTGATGATTGGATGAAGCTATAGAACAAGCTCTTGATCTTTGGGGTCAAAGGAAAAAGTACCTTGAGAAGAGTTGTGACCCCTTTCTGCCCAAAGAATCCAGAGTCCCCAATAGTCTGAATGAGGTTATGGAAGACAGGAAGTAGCTGACTTTTTGGAATTGATGGTCCAGAGGAAGAGGATCCGGAGATGAAGAGATTATTGAGTCCAGTTTATAGGAGAGAGATTTCTTCACTTAAGCCCTTCCGAATATTGTGAATACTTGTGTTTACAGCGGCAATTTCTTTGATAACTTCATCTTTGGCTCGCTCAATGACTTTATCTTGCTCATTTAACTATCCACACACATCTTGAGCAATGTTTGTGGCATGGACAGCAAGCTTCTTAGGCAGGTCTTCTTCAAAAAACTTTGTTAAGTTGTCAAAAATTTCTTGTTGTTGCTCTGTCAGGCACGGGAGAGCGGCTATTGCATCTTTTTCAGATATGAATTTTGACAAGTTTTCAAACTTATAGTCAAGATAGGCTTTTATTTCCTCTATTTTCTCAAAGGAGGAGGATGTTATCTTGTTAAGGATTGTACCATAGTTGTTGGAGGCTAAAGTGTTGGCCTGATCCATTGTTCTGTTTGCTGTGGAAACATTTTCTTTGAGCTCTTTGAGGGTTGGATTAATTTGGGGGAGAGAAGCTTCTTCTATGGCCCCCGGAGAACTCCCCTTTATCACACTCAACTCTTTCTTTATTTCTGACCCGAACTACTTCATGAGCTCTTTTTCCACTGCTTTCAGATGCGTGCATATAGTCAGGAGGCTCTTTTTCACAAATCCTTCTTCATGTTGTTCAAGAGAAGCCTCTTGTAGGAGTTTAAGCATTGCAGTGACCTTAAAGTCTTTAGAATTGTGTGCAGGCAGAGTTACTGGAGTAGTGGATGGGGGAAAGTTGTCTTCCAGTGATAAGTCATCTCCGGATGATCCGGATGAACTTTCTTCTTCATCGTCCTCGCCGACTATATCTTCATCCTCCTACTCTCCTTCTTCTTCTTCCAACCTTTCCTCCGAATTGGCCTCGTCCTTAGGGTCCACTTCAGAAGTGTGCCCTTCGGATCCCAGACCCAATCCCTCCTCCGGATTCTTTTTATCCGAGATAGGCACTAGATCCTTAACTATAGTTTGAGAGTCTGTAGCTAAGTTATCCCTATTTTCAGTAGCAATATTCACAATGTTAGAATCAAATGGAGCTAAGGTAAGATTTACCTCATTGATTTGTTGGGTCTGATTCTGAGCTTTGGGTTTTAAGCTTTGGGTTTGGTGGTTCTGGGTTTCTTAGAAGCAGGGGCTAGTGCTTCCGGATCCACACCTTTACAGGCCTTTGTTTTCTTCTCATCCCCCTTTTGCTTAGCCTTTTCCTCATCCCATTTCTCATTATGCCGTAGATTCTTAAAGTTATTTTTAAGGATGTCTTTTCTAGATAGACCATCAAATTCGGTGAGATCAACTCCAGTAGCTTGGAGGATCTGGGTGATGAGAGCACCATGAGAGTTTACATGGCTCTTTAGGTAATTAATGATAAGCATCGGCCAATTGACTTCTACGCACCCTACCAGTGTAGCTGAATGCAATATTGGAAGGAAGACACTGTGGCCAGGGATCCCTTCTAGATTAGTATCAGTTTTGCCATGGCATGTTGCAAGTACCTTGGGGTTTTTGGGAAATAGGTGGAGAACTTATCTCCAAAGTAATTCTTATGAAGCCAGAGTTTTGGGGTATAGTCAATACCCATTTCATCTCCATCTTTCCTCATCAAGACTCTAGAGTTCTTCATGTTAAAGCGCTTTTCAAAAAATTCTGGGGTGATGGTGATGTCCTTCCCCTGGACTTTTGTTTGCAGGGCATCATGGTGATTATGCGCATAGAGATTCTTATAGAATTATTGAACGAGATCAGGGTAGGTAGGGCAGTTTATTTTTAAGAACTCACCTAGATTTTTATCCTCAATCAGGGTTGAGTAAGGGGTAGTTTTGAAGAGGTATTCATCACCCAGATAATTAGTGGGAATCACTGATTTAGTAGTTTTTAGGTTTAAGGGAGAGAAATCAAAATCTTTCATATAAGACTCTTGAAAGATATTCTTGTTGGGAAGGGCTTTAGGTATTTATGAGGTGTTGATTTCTGCCATTTAGAAGGATTTGAAGGAATTAGGGTTCTGAGTTTTCAAATTTGCAGAGTAATTGTAAGAGTGTGTTGCTCGCGTGAGGAAGAGCATGAACTTTGGGGGGTTTTATAGAGTTTTTAAAGTGAGGGTATTTTGGTAATCTGGATGATAGTTGTTTGACTGGATTGATGACATGGCAGCCAGAATATTTGGAAAGAGGTAAATTCAGATTAACCAGAGAATCAGAACGGTTTATTTTTGAAATAACTATTGTATTTACCGCGCGTGTAACAGCTAATGGACTTTTGAAATTAAAAAAGTAACTATTACCTTTATGTGCTTTTACTGCCATATGTCATTCTTGTCTGTTGACATGGTATTTTTTCGGAATAAATTTACTTTAAGTGCTTTTCCTCTTCCGGATTGTCCTTAGATTTGTCATTCCAATAGATTCCCTTAACTTTCCAAATTGATCTTTACTTAGTGGCTTAGTAAAGATATCTGCTCTTTGTTCATTGGTTGGGACATATAATTCATCACATGATCCCGGATGAAATGATGCCTTATATTGACATGCTTCATCCTACTATAGAGTACCGGATTTTGGACACATCAATAGCACTTTTGTTGTCACACATAACATCCACACATTCAGATTGGACTCCATAATCTTCAAGTTGTTGTTTGATCCATAAAAGTTGAGCAACACAACTTCCAGCTGCCATATACTCTGCTTCTGTAGTGGATAAGGCAACTGAAGTTTGCTTCTTGCTATACCATGATACTAAGCAATCTCTAAGGAAATGGTAGCCTCCGAATGTACTCTTTCTTTCAAGAGTATCTCTGCCATAATCTGTATCAGTGAACCCTTGGAGTGTGAAATCTTCATTACTAAGATACCATAACCCAATTTCAGTGGTTCCTAGGAGGTATCTAAGAATTCTTTTAACTACCTTGAGATGGGAATCCTCAGGATTGGCTTGATACCTTGCACAGTAGTGAACTACATAGTGTATGTCAGGTCTGCTAGTTGTCAAGTATAAGAGTGAACTAATCATTCCTCTATAGGCTTGCTTTTGTCTATTTCAAACTTCTTCAAAATCTCCTTGGTATACTTTGATTGTTTAATGAAAATCCCATCGGGACTTTGCTTGATCTGTAAAGTAAGGAAGAAGTTGAGCTCTCCCATTATGGACATCTCAAATTCCCACTACATTTAAGATCTAAATTCTTCACACATCCTTTCATCAGTGGCTCCAAAAATGATATCATCCATATAGATTTGGACTAGAATAATATCATTTTTCTTCTTCTTGATAAATAATGTGGTGTCTGCCTTGCCTCTAGTATACCCCTTGGATATTAGGAGTGAGGTTAATCTTTTATACCAGGCTCTTGGTGCTTGCTTTAATCCATAGAGAGCCTTCTTCAGCCTGTAGACATGATCTGGATGCTTTGGATCTTCAAATCTAGGTGGTTGCTTAACATAGACTTCTTCTTGGATGACACCATTTAGAAATGCTCTTTTGACATCCATTCGGTATAATGTGAACCCCATAAATGATGCAAAAGCAAATAGGATCTGGATTGTTTCCAGCCTTACTACAGGAGCAAAAGTTTCTATAAAGTCAATTCCTTCTTGCTGATTGTAGCCTTGGGCAACTAGTCTTGCCTTATTTCTCACTACTACTATAGATTCATCAAGCTTGCTCTGGAACACCCATTTGGTGCCAATGATTGATTTCCCTTTAGGAGAGGGCACTAGATCCCATACATCATTCCTGGTGAATTGATCTAGCTCATCCTGCATCGCCATCATCCAGCTTTCATTGCCTTTAGCATCTTGAAATTTCTTTGGCTCTATGAGAGAGACAAAGGCAGCATGGCTCATCATCCGATTGAGCTAACCTCTAGTTCTAACTAGATTCTGAACATCATCCAGAATATTTTTGATAGAATGATCTCTATGGGTCTAGATCTCTCTTTGTAGGCCTTCATGTTGAACTAGGACTTACTCCATTTCAGCTTCAACCATTCCTTGGCCTTCATTAAAGTCAATCTCCCGTGGGTTGAGATTAACTTGTTGTACCTTTGGATCAAAGGATATTCCTTCATCTTCCTCTTTGTACTTCTTGATTTGAAGTGAATCAGGAATTCCTGCTTCCTCCTTTTCTCCAGATTTTTTAGCTTCCGGAACTTGATCTTCTGGAGTGTAGCTTTTCTTTCCTGCAGTGTTAGTCTCATCAAAATCTACATGTATTGACTCTACCACAGTTTGGGTTCGTTTATTGAAGACTCTGTAAGCCTTACTATATGTTGAGTAGCCAAGGAAAATTGCTTCATCAGATTTAAGATCAAGATTTCCTAGTTGCTCTCTATCATTAAGGATGTAGCATTTACATCCGAATGCTTTGAAATACCCAATTTTAGGTTTTCTTCCCTTCCAGATTTCATATGGAGTCTTTTCAATGGTCTTTCTAGTGAGATCTCTATTCAATATATAGCATGTTGTATTTACGGCCTCTCCCCAAAAATATTTTGGAAAACAATTTTCACTAAGTATTGTTCTAGCCATCTCAACTATAGTCATATTATTTCTCTCAACAACTCCACTCTGTTGAAGAGTGTGAGGGGCAGAGAAGTTGTGTTCAATACCCTTGGATTCACAAAAATTAGCAAAAATCTTATTTTTGAATTCTCCACCATTTATCACTCTGGATGCGTGCAATGCTTATGCCCTATTCTACTTTTATCCGGATGAATGTTTTGGAGAATTGGTCAAAAGCTTCATCCTTGCTTGTTAGCAGGAGAACCCAGGTATATCAAGAATAGTCATCCACAATGACCATGGTATATTCTCTTCTACCTAAATGTAATGGCTTGATTGGACCAAAGAGATCAATATTTAAGAGTTCAAGTACTCTTTTGGAAGGAATGTATGAGATGGAAGGGAAACTTTTCTTATATTGTTTACCTAGTTGGCATACAGTGCACAAATGATCCTTATCAAAAGCAACCTTAGGCAATCCCACAACTAATTCCTTTTCGGCTAGTTTGGACAGGAGGTTCATGCTTACATGCCCAACCTCCGGTGCCATAGCCATGATTCTTCTTATCATTTTTAATGTTTACAAAATAGACATTATTTACTCTAGGTGTATAAAGAATAAGTTGATTGGACTTACTATCATAGATTGAGCAGCCTCCGGAGTCAAATATGACTTTCCTTCCTTCGTCATATAATTGGGCAACACTTAGCAAGTTGAACTTCAGTCCATCAACCAATGAGACATCTTCAATCTTAAATTTGGATCCAATGGTTCCATGATTAATGATCTGTCCTTTTTTACTATCTCCAAAGCTTACTTTGCCTCCCCTCTTCTGGGTTAATGTGATGAAGGCCTTCTCATCACCTGTCATGTGCCTTGAGCATCCACTATCAATATACCATGTGTGTTGATCTACTGTGGATCTAAGGTATACTTGCAAAACAAATCAAGTAGGTTTGGCTACCTAATCAGATTTGGGTCCTCTTGGGTTAATAACCATCTCAGGCCAAGGGTAAATATCATAATAACCATTTTTCAAACTACATGATTTAGTAGTATGATTATTTTTCCCACAAAACCTGCACCCTGAAATAGGTATGTTTTGCTTTTATTTCTCGCTGATCTTTTCCAGATCCTTTTTCCCACAGTTGCCTTTATACCCAGCTTTTTGCACACTGGTGGATGGTCCGGTGTTAATTTGGAAGCTGGTTGGAGGTGCAACTTCTGCTCCATGGTTTCTTCTTTTTTTGATAGGTTGTTGGTTGTAAGCTAGCTTAGCCTTTCCCTTTTGAGCAGCAGAATATCTTTGAGCTTGTGGTTGCTTGCTAGCTCCCTTCATCTTTTGAAGGGGGGTCCTTTGAAATCTGTTCTGAGCAGGAGGAGGATTATCTCTTCTTGGAGCCTTTGTTTCTGGCCTCTTTCTGGATGCTTCCTTGAACAGATTGATTTCTCTATCCAGTCCCATTACATTTGCATTTAGGATCTGGACTTGATTCCTCAAGAAGTTTTCCTCTACAACATCAATATGCTTGGTTGCTCTAACCAGATTGATGTCTTGTGCCATTACTTCAGCATCTTCTGCCAACTCCAGTACTGCTCTTTTAAGAGACTTGATGGCTTTTGCATTCTTCTTTACATCCTTGATAACAATAGAAAGAGCTTTTGCAAGGTCAAGGTTAGAAGCAGAATTAGAGCAAGAATTTACCTCAGTGTTTGCTGTATCTGATTCTGATTCTTCGATTTGCACTATTTCTTACTTGGAGGCGTTCCTTCTGGATTGCTCTACTTCTGGATCAGTCAGAGCCATGAACGCATAATTTATAGTCTCTTCTTCTTTTGTTGAAGATAAGCTGGCACTTTCTTCACTATTGCTCCAGGTGGCCACCATTACCTTCTTTTTGAGTATCTTGGTTCTTTTGAGCTTGGGGCACTTTGTTCTAAAGTGGCCTTTCTCACCACATTTGAAACATGCAGCTTCTTTCTCCGGATCCTTCTTTTCTTCTGGATTCCTTCTAGGCTTATCTCTTCTGGAAGTTCCTTCTCTTAGTTTTCGGGATTCATACCTTTTTTATTTCCTTTTATCTTTCTTTTGTATAAATCGATTTAGCCATCTAGTTAGTAGAGCAAGTTGATCTTTGATGCTCATTGATTCATTGATTTGCTCTTCCTCTCCGGATGAAGCTGATCTAGTGGATTCTACCTTAAGTGCAATGGCCTTCTTTTTCTCCTCAGGCTTCTTTTCTTGTTGGCTATATCTCTCCAAAGATAATTCTTGGATTAGAAGATTACCAATGAGTTCATCATAACTATAAAAGTTTAAGTCATGAGCTTTCTCAATGGCAGTCTTTTTATTATCCCATCTGAGCACTTTCTTGACCATTTCTACTTCTGGAATCTCCTTCCCCAGCCTTTTCATTTCATTCACTAGATTGGTGTATCTAGTGTTCATGCTGCTGATTGATTCTTTAAGCTCCATATTGAAGGATTCAAACTTTTGTTGGAGTAGATCAAGCTTAGCCTCTCTTACTTTGGTGGTTCCTTCATAGGTTACCCCCAACTTCTCCCAAATCTCTTTTGCAGTCTCGCATCTAGATATTCTATTGAATTCAGCCACACTAAGAGCACAATGAAGCATGTTAATAGCGTTTGCATTTTTATGCAACTTTTTAAAATCATTCTCATTCCACATACTTGATGGCTTTCGGGTAGTCATAGCCTCTACTTCATAAGTAGGCTCATATGGACGATCTTTAATAACTAACCATGCTTGCATACTTTGTGACTGGATAAAGTTCTTCATCCGATTTTTCTTGAACATGTAATGTTCACCGGTGAAGAGTGGAGGACGGGTAACAGACATACCCTCGGGAAGGAGTTGTGAGTTTTAGAAACTCATTTTGATATGTGAATAAAAATATATGGACCTTTAGCTCGAGATTGTTAGATCTCTGGTTTGAGCACTTGCTCAGATACCACTTGTTGGTCCCAGTGAGGGTCTTTATGGGGTCAGAGGGGGGTGAATGACCCTTTTTCGCTGAATATAAAGACTTTAAGAAGTCTTAGTGTAGCGTGTTTGAATATGATCCGGATGATGGATCCGAATGATATAGTTATGACAATATAATGCAATAAATGAAAGTTAAAGAAATCAAACACAGATGATTTTATCCTGATTTGGCCCCGCCTACTCCAATCCCCAGAGTTTCCTTCCTCTGAGCTTTTCCACAAGTGGATTCCTTTCTAACTGGTAGGAATCAAGCCTTACAATTTGTCTCCAGATGGTAACCTCTTCCGGATGTAAGATATACCACTAGAAGCACCAACTCCTAGCTGAGTCCTTTGAGTCTTTTGTAGGATATACCACTTAGCCTTCTACCCTGAATCTAAGCTAAGTACTACAGGGAGTTCCAGCTTAAAGCACCAACTTTAAGTTATATCCTAATCTCACAACTCACCCAAGTTGGAGATCTTACACTTGGGTTCCTATCAAAGGTTTGGTTTTGGAGTTTCGTAAGTTTATAGCTTACTTAGGAATCCTATAAAAGATTTTGAGTTAACTAGTTCTTGGAGGGATTATATCAACTGATTGAATAAGTATGCTTTGTTACTTGCTTTTGTAAATCAACCAGTGTTCCTTCTCAAATGGTGAAGAGCTCCTTTTATAGGCTTCGATCATAATGTAGCTGTTGTGGGTAGTTGAACTTGAAATAAAGTTCACCCTTGATCAGGTTATAGGTGGCACTTTCGGATCCATTGATCAATCCGTTAAACTGTAATTTGACCAGTTTAAAGTCTTGGGATTAAGGCTTAAATGTAGTCAGTGATGGTTTTCATTGGCATTTTGTGATGCACCAACTTTTATACCAATTGCTATTTGGCATGAGCTCCATGCGTCTCCTTATTGGTCTAGGAGAAAAAGGTAGTTAGCTTTCTCTTTCTGGTGTCAGTCCTTTTGTCCTTTCTCTGAAATATACAAGCTATCATTTTGTCTTTGTCTTGGGGAAAGGTTCTTTGACTTCATAGACCAAAAGGTGGTGGGAAAGTTATATTTGAAACTTTTCCCTTTGTCTGATATAGGAGTCTTCAGGATATCTTCAGGCTCTATATCTCCGGATCTACCTTCTTTTGGTATAGCTCTAATCAGTTCTTCTAGATGCTAGTCTTGATAGTTAATAGTTTGTTTCCTTTCCAAACTTTAACTCGATAATTCCTTTTATGCTTAGGTACTTGTCTTGACTTGGGTGCCTTGTTTAGGACTTGGTAATGTCTTAATTTTCTGGATGATATAACTTCAGTTCTTTGGATTATCTAGATAAGTCTTTACTTAGGTTTTGTTTACTTCAAACCTGATCCGGATATTAGTGTTCCGGATCATTATTTCCAATATGAAGAGCCAAGGGATAGGAAATGGCTCATACGCCCTAATGCATGCACAGTGGGTGACGTGGTAGTCATGCGAATTTTATGGAGGTTTATGATGGTTTTGTGCTAAATCGAGGCCATGATTGCTACTGATCCTATTAATACCCTATGAGCTACCCTTTGAATGCCAAACTTCCCTATTTAAACTCCTTCCTTCACCCTTAATAGTCACACTCTCATTCAAACTCTTAAGCTCCCTCTCAGAAGCAAAACTTCTCTTCTTCTCCGGCGAACTTTTCTCTCCATCGTAATGGCTTCCAACAAGGAAATCACCACCACCACCAACCCCATGACCAGTGAAGTCATGATTGGTAGCATCGCCTGCGACACCACTCCTTTCACCACCACCACCACTGCTGTGACTACCATTCTCGCCTCTACTATCCTGGCGGTGGCCACTTTTTCAACCATCACTACTGCCATCGCCATAACAGACTTTACTCTCGCCGTCGCTGCCACTATCATGACTACCGAAGTAGTTCCTACTCCCGCCGCCGTGATCACTCTCAAAAAGACCATGATAAAATGAAGCCAAGGCACTCCCACTCCCCGCCACCTACTACAGCGCCACTACTACCTCCAGTGAGCTTCCACTCACCATCGACCCAATCTCCACCGTATTTCCCACCACTGCTGATCATGAGGAGTCCAGCGAGACTCCAATGAAAAAGGAAAAGAGACCTCGGGTAGAGGTTACGCCACAGGGTGACCTCGTCGAGATTGCCAACTCTGGTGCGGGAAGTGACTACAAGCTAACCCCCCTCCCCTGCTAAGAGGAAGATGCTTACCAGGAGCACCGCTAGAAGCAACCAGAGTTTGAAGAAGGCCAAAGTGGCCAAGGAAGAGAAAACCCCTACTTCTAGTGCAAAGAGCTAGTTTCACAGCTCTTTTGGTCATCCTGCTCCCTACACCACCTACGCCCGCTTCAAGGGCCAATCCTCAAAGCCCTGCAAGTCTGCCTGTAAAGAGACCAGGACTACTCTCAGCATCAATCAAGTCGTCATTGATGCCTTCACCATGATCTCGTGGTTGCTCCTGCTCTTCATCTATTTCTCCTCCTACCAAGAGCTTGTCTGGGAATTTTATGCTACTTTTCAGTTCAAGCAGGACTACACCAGTTATCGAGAGGAGGGGGTAATCAAGTTTTGTCTCTATGGAAGGATTGTGCGTTGGAGCCTCAATGACTTCAACAAGGCTTTAGGAGTGACTGGCCCCTCTGATGACATGCATGATGCTCTTCCCTCTGATTTCAACTCCATTGAGACCTATTTCTATCTCTGCAATAATGATCTTAGAGTCACCACTTGAAAGTCCAATGACTCTCGAGACTTCTACATCCATGAGCCCCACCCTAGGTATGCCCATAGAATCCTTGCATATAATTTTTCTGGTCGATATAGAAGCTCCGGGACCCTGAATGACAAGGAAGTGCACAATCTGTGGTGCATAAAGAACAAAAAGAGGCTCCACCTGGAAGCCTGGCTGGCTAAGCAGTTTTAATATGTCCTTACTCACCCCAAGAGTCCTCCAATCCTAGGCATCGTGATCTCGATGATTGCACATTGAATGGAGAATTTTGAGCCTGACCCTTACACCACAAATCCCGAGACGCCGCTACTGGATTTGGAGACTCTTGGGAACATGTTGCTTCCTAAAATGATCGACAGGATCGTGGTTATGACCCTTGGTCCTCCTGAAGAAAAGCCTTCTCTATCAGCTCCTAAGCTCAACCAGACCAGTCTGCTCATGATGAGAACCTTCGGATCCACTGCAATGCCCTTCTACGGCCTACACTAAGCTCCTCAAGAAATACAACTGCCTAAAGAACATGTACAAGAAGCTGTACAAAAGTATGATGGAGCTTGATGTCAATGATCAGAACCTCTGGATCCGCTACGATGCCCATGAAGAAAATGTAGACTTTCTGATCCAGCATATCGGCGCTAAGAGGCAAGATCACTGAGGCCTGACTCTCTTAGCCTCTCTCCTCCCCCACCAGGATAGTAACGTTTCTTTTGCCCTCATTTTTTTATTTTTCTTAATCTTCTTTTTTTTCTTTTTTTTCTTCTTCTTTTTGCTTTTGAATTGAGGGTAAACCTTAGTTTAAGTGTGGGGAGGGGATTTATCCTTTTTACTTCTTTTATTTAATTTTTTTCTTATTTATCAACATATGTATTCCTTTTGCTCCAAGAAAAAGTTTCACAAGGAATCGTGTTTTATCTCTTCATCTCTGCAATGACCTTGTTTCGCTCTCTAACCTGTCATTGAGACGTCATGATAATCAAGATAAGAAATACTGCATAAATAATAATTAAATAACTAATAGGACTGTTTAGATTAACTGGAACTTATCATTGAGACCTGAATTGAATATTGATATTCCAATCTAAGATTTCTGATAATCACTTTGTAAAATTCTTAGTCCCAAAGAGTACAAAAAAGTGTAACATAATTTTATTGTTTAAAGTGCTTTAATCAGGACTTGATTTGATTTTAGTTAGTCCCTGTGTATCATGAGATCCTCCATCGAGACCTTATAATCCTGGTACAAATCTTAGTGGTTGCTTTCAGCTGTGAGTTATGCAATCAGTCAAAACAAGACTTACTTGGCTCGTAACCTTGTTTATCTCTTTCATTGGGATGATAGAAGAAAGAGCTATCCACGGCTAAAAATGGGGAGAAGACTCTTTCATAAGGAGAGATAGAAGAAAGAGCTATCCATGGCTAAAAATTAGGAGAAGACTCTTTCATAAGGAGAGATAGATTAGGGAGAATTGATTGTTGGAAAATGCAGCAAGACCTAAGTAAAATGGTAAAGTACATAATGAGACAAAATGGTTAGCAAATTTAAAAAGGGCCTAGAAAAGCTAGCAAAGTTCTTAAAATCGCAAAGCGAAACCCAAATAATGGCTAGATACATCTTAGGGACCCCACCAAGTAAATATGTGCTTTAAATAAATAAAAGGTTTAGAAGAAGTCATCTTATGATCACCGGGATGCGCTAAATTTCAAATCAAGGTAATTTTGAAGAATAACAATATTTTGCGCACTCGTGCTTTAATTTGGTAAATACTCTCGGGCAAAGTTCTGAACAAGATCTTGTTAATGATATCTTACATTGGAATATTCAATAGTCAATTAAAGGCCTCGATATAAGTCTCGGTGAAAGAATACAGTCTCTATAAAGTTATTTAAGGCTACTTGTGTAGTTTAAATTTCTCTTCTTTCTAATCTTTAATGTATACTTGAGGGCAAGCATGGAATAAGTGTGGGGAGATTTAATGGGTTGTATTTTCAGCATGTATTTATGCTTATTTTTATATTATAGAGACCATGATTTTAGTCTTTTTGGATGCTATTACTTCCTTTCTTGTCTTTTCAGGTTTTGAAGGTGATTCAGAGAAAACATGCAATATTTAGACAAAAAGAGTCTTTTACCGATACCTGATGCAAGCAGCGGGAGCGATAGCAAGTCCTGGTGATTCTAGAACACTTTAGAACGACCAAGATGACATTAATACCGAAGCACGCTAAGTTCTAAATCTAGAAGACACCTAACTCGGGTAAATCCTATTTAGGAAAGGTCCAATTCAAGAAGGAAGTTTAATCTCTATCTTAATTTCATAAAGAAGGAGATTTTACTACCATTTGAAGAAAGAGGCTAAAAGGAAATAAGACCCAAAGAATAAATGCAAAGAGTCCTATTTTATCATTAAAAAGGAAGCAAGAGGATGGGCATTCAGCTATAAATACCAAGGCTGGCACACTTTTGAGGATCATCCAATCTTACGTTACAGTCTCGATCATTTCATTTCTAGTCTAGTTTCAGTTTCTAGTTTTACTTTCAGCACTTTGGATTTCTAAGCTTTGGTTTTGGATTCAGTTTAATAAGCAATTTCATTTCTAGTTTAATCGCCTTTAAGTTTCATTTCAGTTTCAGTCTTTATACTTTCAGCATGATTTACTTTCAGTCTCTTTACATTTTTGCACATTTAAATTCAGTAATGTCTAGCTAAATTCCTTATGACTTGACCAAGTAAGGGTCAAGGCTGGGTTTAAATGGTGTGAGCCGCAATTGAAAACAAAAGTTCACAAGGCGACCTATTTACCAATCTTGGTACTTCAAGGGTTTCATGGTAAGGATATCACTTAGTCCTACTATTTGGCCTGATCAACCATTTGGTAGGTCTCCGTGATTATTGTAAATCTTAATTCTTGCATCCGTAATTGTGCCTGAAAAGAGATAAAGTGTCAACAGCCTCCATCCAGACTAGAGAAAGGTAATCTTACACCTGTTGGGAGTGCTTCACTACCTATCAATAAGGATTTAGGTTTTTCTAATTTGTATTGCTATTCACTGGCGAGCTCTTTAGCGCAAAGTCAAGAGACATGGTGAGTAAGAGGGAGGTCATGGCGCGAAGTTCGGTCTCTATACACAGTATGGAAGAGTTTCTAGTACTGTATGGTGCATGAGTGCTAGTACAACTAAATCTAGGTCTCGGTGCAATTAATTCCTCATCCCATGATCACCATAATATTCAGTCTTGCTCTACTTTGGTTGAGTCATTGTTTCTCACTGTTTTGTTACCTACTTTATTTAGTTCTAATCTATAAATTCCCATCGAGAGTACTTCTAGGTCACGTTGTGTGTCATCTTCTAAGAATAACGTTGTCAAATACCGTTCCTTGTGGATTCAACCTCTGCTCACTACTAACTACCAATTTATTCTGTGAATGATTTATTTTTTGTGGTCTCAATACCCATCAATTCATCATTTTTTCTTCACGGGCAGGCTTAAATCCAGTCTAAAAGGACTATTCATGTATCTTTCATTATCTAGTTATTATATACGTATAATTTGAGCTTTTGCAACTGCTATTTTAAAATACATTATCCGCACAACGTTTCTCTGTCAACTTGTTTATACAAGATGGTTATCCTAATTAACCTTACAGTACAATTTTGTTTTTGTACCTTATAGTTTTTATTTATATCTTTTTCCTAATCACTTTTGGTGTTATAGATATGTCTAAACTTATAATCACTGAATTTGTGTCACTTGATATGATTGGAAGTGGTGTTAGATGCAGAAATTCATTTGGATTCAATGGGTCTCAAAAAAACTATAAAAGTAAAAAATGATGCTATTGTGCAAGACAAGGTAAAGGCATGATCTTTCTTCGCTGTCATTTTGACGAAGCGTTAAAATATGAATATTTGATAATCAAATATCCTGCAGATCTTTGGAAAGACTTAAAGGATAGATATGACCACCTGGAGTTGGTCTCATTACCAAAAGCTCGTTATGAGTGGATGACTTTACGTTTACAAGTTCTTAAATCTTTAAGCAAATACAATTCTATTGTTTTCAGGATAATATCCACACAGAATTTATGTGGAGAAAAAAACATTGATGAAGACCTGTTAGAGAAAACTTTTTCTACTTTTCATTCAAATAATATGGTCTTACAATAGCCACCGTTAAATTACAAGACATCGGATAAATACCTAGTAAATATATGGTAGACATTCGGTAAACAACTAGTAAAAACTGTATCAACACAAAAAACCTAACAGATGCCTAGTAGAAAATTGTTATATATCCAATAGAAACATGACAGACAAGTCAGATAAAAAAGCCATAAACTATAAAAAAAAATGATGAAAACCAAATATATGAAACAAGGATTGCCTTGATTACCAGTAGGAACAGAATAAACTGTTGTAACACACAGAGGACAGTCGGTGATCAACATATTTTGAGACTTCAATTTAATATGAAACCGAATAGAAAGATCATTCTTGATCTCGATAGCAAGATATCCATTAGAAACTTGATACTCGGTCTCAACATCATAATTCTGCTCATCTAACTTCAAACTCTCAACAAAACATTAAAAAACAGAAAAGCTAGGTGACCCAGGAATCAAGCCACCAACAGCACTAAAAGAGACAAACTTACCATCAGAAGTCTATGTTCCATTATATTGGATTAAAACTCTATTTCAAAAATCCCCGCCTAGTCCCGCTTAGGCCCTACCTAGGCCCTATTATAGAGCTTGTCGCCCGACTTTCCGTTCCCATGGTGCTGTCAGCCCTCTAACCGTTTTATTGCCGCCTAAGCACCGCCTAGTCCGATTTTTTCCTCCTAGACGACGCCTGAATTCAAATTTTTAAGATATCGATATCTATAATAATTATAGTTTGATATTTTTAGCCTACTAAAAATAGCTTAGTTGGTAAAATGAAAGTACATAAAAGTGTTCTCACAATAAAAGTCTCATTTCCAATTTTAAAACATGCTCTAAATTATGTTTTTTTAAATATTTTATAATTTATTTCTTAGTTGAAACTATATTTTTATGTATAAAATAATAAAAAATTAAAAAAAAAATACAAATCCGCCCAGGCCCCGCCTAGGCCTTTTAGAGCCCTGGCCGCTAGACTAGCTCCTAGTGCTTTTTAAAACACTAGATTAAAACAACAATATCTTCCATTACAAACTAAATATATAAACTAGAATCTCGAAATCAACAGAGTAATTCAAAAATGAAATCAAACTCAAATCGAAATTAAGCAAACTAGAAAGAGAAAGAAAACGAAACGCACAACAAGATCAAACGAATAGAGTAATTCAAAAACGAAATCAAACTTAAATCGAAATTAAGCAAACCAAAAAGAGGAAGGAAAAACCAAAGCGAACGAACGAGCAATGATGAGAACAACAAGAAGGCAAGATCAAATCGACAATAGAAAACGAAAAATTAGATGAAGAAGATGAGTGCAAAGACAAGATCGCAACAGAGAAAGTAGGATAAAAATTCATTAATGAAACAATCTGAACATGAGAGTTTATATAGGTGGTATGCTTGTAAAAATTTTAACGAAAGAAAAGAAAATTAGAAAATATCTAAGACGCTTGACAAGTGTGTAAATATTTTAGGGAGACATGTGTTCTTAACAATTTTGCATAAACAAACCTTCCTCACTGTAAGCTTCTGGGCTTATTTCTAGGGTCTGCTTAGGACCAGGTTTTCTAAGGGATGAGAAAGGGAAGTATTCGAAATTCAGTACTTGGGAGAAGGAACAGTGAGCATGGGATGGAAATGGGACAGAATCCATTTCTTATCATTTCCTTTAAAATGTCAAGTTTCCAGATGACTTGATTTTACAATATTAACATTTTATTTCTCTTATCTTACAAACTCAATTAATTTTCAAACTTTAATAACTAAAAGCTATATATGTAATTACACAATAATTTTCTTTAAAAACCAATCCCTTCCTTCCAAACATCAAAATTTTAAAATTTACATCTTCCACTCAAATTTTATCCTTTCTTTTTTTTTCCATTCTTTTTCTTTCCTTTAAAATTCTCCACTACTTTGCTCCCAAGCAGAGCCTTAAGGTCTGTTTAGTTGTAGAAAATTGTTTTCATTTTTCATCTTCAGTTTTCTTTTCATTTTCCAAATTTTCCAGTTTTTAGTTTTCTAAATAGTTAATTTCTGTTTTTTATTTTTAAAAAATAATTAGTATTATAGTTTAAATTTTACTTATTGAAAATATTATAAGTGCAATAAAAATATTACAAATTAAAGTAAATCATCCATTTTATATAAAATTTTAAATAAAATTTGCCTCCATAGGCTTGCAATAATGACAAAAAAAACCTTACCCCACCCGAATATGGACTCGAACCTGTGACCTATAGAATCACAACTTCACGTTCAACCACTAGGTCTTAATCTTTGACACTTTAAACTAACTAATCATGAGATGAAAAAATATAATTTGATTCGTCTATAAAGTGTTTAAGCTATAAAAACTATTTTTTGTCTACCTTATAATAACTTTTGTCTTTAACACTCTAAAATCTAGTTCTATCACATTATGCTAGAAAAGATGAATGCTTCAAGTTCGCCAATGTATAGTTTCTCCTAATTTGTATGCTTACACGAGAATCTTTTAATTGATATTTCCTACTACAATTAGGAGCTAAGAATCCAAAAATGTTAAAGTATGTTTAAGTTTTATTGGTTAAAAAATAATCGATTAATTTAAAACAAATTTATATAAATTAGATCATATTAAGTGGAAAATATGCAATAAAAAGTTACCAAGTAAATAAGAAAAATAACTAAATAAATAAACTAAAAGTATATTAATAAAAAATGAATTGTGTATTATTAACAATATATATATATATATATATAGGATACACAAGTCGTGTGAACTGAGTTTGGAAAATTGTAGAAAACGTAAAAAAGATGTTTTCTACTGTAAGGCATAATTTAGAAAATTCTGAAAAGTCTTTTTCGATTTTTTAATTTAAAAAATTCTTCAACTAAGCAGCAGTTTCCATTTTTCAATTTCATTAGAAAAATTTTCTGGAAAATCTGTTTAGTTGCAGAAAATTGTTTTTATTTTTCATTTCTAGTTTTCTTTTCATTTTCTAAATTTTCCAGTTTTTGGATTTCTAAATAGTCAGTTTCTATTTTTTATTTTTAAAAAATAATCAGTATTATAGTTTAGATTTTACTTATTGAAAATATTATAAGTATAATAAAAATATTACAAATTAAAGTAAAGCATTCATTTTACATAAAATTTTAACTTTTTCAAATAAAATTTGCCTTATAGGTAGGGATGTGCATTCGGTCGAACCGATCTGAACCGAATTAACTGAACACCAAATAATAAAAATATTGTTAACAGAACCAAACCAAATAAGAATCAAAACCGAATTAATCGAACCGAAATAAATTATTTGGTTCGGTTTTTAACCGAACCAAACTACAATTTTGAATTAATTAACTAAAATTTTAAATTCTAACACTTAAAATACAAAATGTACATCCAATATAAGTATTACAATAGATTAAATGGCTTACTAGAGACACATAAAGGAATAAGAGTGCATTTTGAAAAGAGGAATAAGGGTGTGATGTTAAAATAATTTATATATGAGCATATTTTAAATTTTTATTATGTGTTATATATATTTCGGTTCGGTTTGGTTATTACGGTTTTTTCTACACAAAAACCGAACCGAACCGAATAACCAAAATAATCAATATTTTACAACCGAACCGAACCGAATTTTTTAAATAACCGAACCAAATAAATATTTCGATTTGGTTTGGTTTGGTAATTCGGTTACCAAACCATTTGCACACCCCTACTTATAGGCTTGCAATAACAACAAGGGAAAACCTTACCCCACTCGAATGTGGACTCGAACCTGTGACCTTAGGATCACAACTTCACGCTCATCCACTAGGCCTTAACCTTTGTCACTTTAAACTAACCAATCTTAAAATAATAAAAATATAATTTGATTCATCTATTATTAAGTGTTTAAATTATAAAAACTATTTTTTGTCTATGTTATAATAACTTTTGTAATTAACACTTTAAAAGCTTGTTCTATCACATTATGCAATTAAAGATGAATGCTTCAAATTCGCCAACGTGTAGTTTTTCTTAATTCGTATGCTTACATGAGAATCCTTCAATTGATATTTATTACTACAATAAGGAACTAAGAATCCGCAAAATGTTAAAGTATGTTTAAATTTTATTGGCTAAAAAACAATATCGATTAATTTAAAACAAATTTATATATAAATTAAATCATATTAAGTGAAAAAAATATGCAAGTTACCAAGTAAATAAAAAAATAACTAAATAAATAAACTAAAAGTATATTAATAAGACTTGAATTTTTTATTATTAACAAGTAATTTTATATATATATATATAAATATATAAATAAATAAATTAAATCAATAAAGTATTTGTATTAGATATACGTGAAATGAGTTTGAAAAATTTCAAAAAATATAAAAAGATGTTTTGTGTTGCAAGACATTATTTAAAAAATTCTAAAAAATCTTTTTTAATTTTTTAATTTAAAAATTTTTATAAATAAACCGCAATTTCTATTTTCAAGTTTGATTAGAAAATTTTTTTTAAAAATAGTTACAATTCTCTGCAACGAAACATATGTTTGGGCCGAAATTTGAAGTCGGAGAAGGCAGCAGCCCAATGTCTCTGCTTCTACTCGTACTTAGATTAAAAACGACTGAATGGTATTTCCGATTTAGTCTGAGAGAGATCAGTGAACAGAAACGGGAAGGAATTTTTCTGAGCTGTTAACAAGCTTTGGATTTTCAGTAACTTTCAATGAGACTATGAGAGTTGTAGGAGCAATTGTTCAGAGATTCTCCAACGGAGTTTACCTCAAATGCCCAAACAATTCCTTTCTTCCTTTAAGTAAATTCACAATTATCCCTGTAGTGTTCTGATTTTGGTTCATTATTTGATATTGAAGTGATTGCTGTTGTGAAATTCAGGGAAAAGTTTGCTCGATATGGTTATGTTGTCTCCACTGTCATCATACAGCAATTCTTCATCTCCGTTATTGTGCGAGGAAAATCGCAGTCATTGGCAAATGAATGTGAGAAAGATATGGACTTATCGTCCTCTTTGTATGGGCAGACGCTCTTGTAAAATCGCCGGAAGAAAGGTTTCTCTCTTTTAATGCGCATCGAAAAGTTTTTCTGTTCTGCTTCTTGGCTAAAGTTGGTGAAATTTTCTTGCGTACACCACATGCTTGATGAAAGTCCTAGACCAAATTCTTAGCTCAATTTAAATAGAAGATGGATCATTACTTTTGTTTAAAGCAAAATTCACATTTTATTGCGCGGCTGGGATGTATGTATTAGAAATGACTGAATTGTGGCTTCAATTCAGGGAGCTCAAGATGCTAAGAAAGCAAAATTGTACGCGAGGATTGGTAAAGAAGTTGTATCTGCGTAAGTTAATTTCTGAGCTAATAGAGTTTCTAGAAATTAAATCATCTTTTGTCTGTGGCAAAGGCTTGGCCTTGAAGCTGTGATCCCAGAGATCGCAGCTTCGAGTCCACGCTCGGGCGGGTGGGCATAAAGTTTTCCTTTGTTATTTTTTTTAAGTAATTATCTTTTGTCTACTTATATTCTCTGGAATGGCATTGGGATAAGGTCAATACATGTTCATTTTAAGGTTATTAGAGTATTAGAAAGAGAAGTTTGGCCTCTATCGTTTAAAATGGATATTGGCCTTATCTAGAAATCCTAGCTCAAGTTTGTTGTTTTTCTTGAAATTCCGTTGGATATCTGTCCCTAAAGTTACCATAGATTTTCTAATTTTGATTCATCTGTAATTTTTATTGGTATTTACTTGAAAACATCAACTTGAGCTACTGCTTTCTAAACGCTGTTCCATTAAACATTGCACCATTTGAACGTCCTTGTTTCCATCCCGTGGCATTTGTACTCTAAGCAATTAAAATTATGATTTAAAAAGAAGAGTCTATAGTTCTGTTTCTTGCAACAAGAAGTAAATATAATGATTAATTCAGCGTAAAGAAAGGCGGACCAAGCCCTGTATCAAATACAGTTCTCGCAGCTTTACTCGAGAAAGCCAAGGAACTTGACGTGCCTAAGGATATTATGGAGCGCAATATCAAAAGGGCTTCTGAGAAGGGCCAAGAGGCTTACATTGAGAAAATTTACGAGGTCAGTATGACTGAGTGGGTTTTTAAATTTTTTTGGTTTACTGTTAGGCATCCTTTCTGGTATAATGGATTTTCAAACAGAAACATTGTTTTACTTTTAGGTATATGGTTATGGTGGAGTTAGTATGGTGGTGGAAGTCTTGACAGATAAAATAAACAGATCAGTGGCAGCTGTTAGAGAGGTTATAAAGGACTATGGAGGAAAGATGGCTGATTCTGGATCTGTTATGTTCAAGTTTAGACGTGTACGAGTTGTGAATATAAAAGTCAGTGATGCAGACAAAGATCAGCTTCTTGAGATTGCTCTGGATGCTGGTGCCGAGGATGTTATTGAACCTCCAGTATACGAAGATGATACTGATGAAGATATATCAGAAAGGTAATGCTCTTCCTTTTCGATTAAGTAAAATAATACTTAATTTAATTGTAAAATGTAAACAGTCATGCTTCAAATGTAATTGCATCATACACTTGTGCAATAGTATAGTGTATGCTTTCTTGCTTCCATGAGTTTCAGCATTGATTCATATCTATACTTTGTTGAAGTAATGGAAGAACAATACTGAGATTGCTTTACTCTGACTAGTTATGAAAAACTATGATTGACAACTGCTACCATGTGCTGGATGCTTATAAGCTGAACTTATTAGTTATTACTACCATATCAGGACTGAGAATCTTTAAGTCAGGTTCTATATGTAGTTGAAAATTCTAATCAAGATACTTTGATGAGTCTTCCTAGAAGGGTCTATGAACATGACATGTGGATTGGACTTGTAAGTCTGCTTTAAAGAAAATCAATCATCGTCTTCACTGGTGCATAGTTGTTTGTTGTCAAGTATGGACTTTTTGACCTTGATAATTAAGAAGAGTAGCTAGAATAGAGAGAAATGGGGTGAGAAAATAGAAGAAAGGGATTGTTGGATTTCGGGGATTACTTGGATGTTTCTGAAGTCGCGAATGCACTATCAGATTGAAATTTATTTGGTCGGTTCACCAAACTTTCAGTCGGATAAAATCAGAAATTGTATCAAGAACAAGAATCTTATTTGCTGTGAAAATATCAACCGAATTTTCTCTATATCTGTCTCCCAAATTCGTTTTGGTGAAATAAATAACCAAAATGTCAATAGACATACTATTTCGGGTAGCAGACATGTCTAAAAGACATGTTTTTTCGGATTTCAGTTGCAACACACTGTTTCGGTCCAAAATTCATTTTTCTGATGAATTTTTCAAAGGGTGCGTTCTGCCAGGAGTAAAAAATTTTCGAGCTGACCTGGCATCTCGACCCCAACCCGGGTCGCTGCCCCGGGACCCCGGCAGGGGCTGCCTCCCCTCGGACCCTACCAAGGGGCACTGCCCCTAGACCCCGCCAGCGGCTGCCGCCCCTTTGACCCCGCACCCGGAGGCGCTGCCCCCTGACCCCAAATCGTAACAGAACCCGAACAAGTGTGTACTCCGCACCCTCCCGACTTGTTCAATGAAATGTCACGATCGCATTGGTCAAACTAGTCGATCCAATTACACTAAAATTCTAACAGGGATGAGATTTAAGAGGAAAATAGATGAGAGAAGAATACTTGAGAGAGAATAATATTTGATATTTTCCTTGATTGATCGATATTACTGATGAGAATGGTTTAAATAGGAATAATTCTACTGGCCATAAGGACAGCTCACCAATCCAAAATAGCTAAACTAATTCTATCCATAAAGGCTCCTATTGTACTATGGCTGTTGCCATAGGGAAAATAACAACATACTATGAGTAAAACTAATTACTATTAATAATCTACTTTCCTAATAATCTCTATACGTGACATTTGTTAGCAATTCACTGAAACGACTTCTGACTTCTTATATGGAACTATATGAACACTGAACAGTTTTGGAATGGGTTGTGTGAAATTTTTTTTTAAAATTGCCTCATATGGGCTTACAATAATAACAAAGGAAAACCTTATCCCAACCCGCCCGAGTGTGGACTCGAACCTGCGACCTCTAGGATCACAACTTCAAGGCTCAACCACTAGACCAAGCCTTTGCCACGAATGGGTTGTGTGAAATTAAGCCTTGCTCAATTAGTAGTCTTGTTCGAACTTTTTTGAGGATCCAGTTAATATTTGCATACAATTAAATGAAACTGCTTGGTTAGTCATTATTCTTTTTAATGGAAAAGAAAACAAAAATTAGGGGAATTGATAAAACCATAGTTGTCAAAGGCACAAAGCGCAAGGTATCCAGGCGCGCCCGGGTTATAGTAGGCGCATAAAAACATTGTCATTTTATTAAAATTTGACACATAATTGTAATACAACTACAACTAGATTACTATGTTTATTTTTTCAAGTTGAGTGTTTCTGGCTTCCTGCAAATACATAGTATAACGCTTCAAAACTTTGTTTTATTTTAGTTTTAGTAGTTAATTGATTTATCATACAATAATATATTATTTTGGTACTCAATTAGTATTTGGGAAATAAAAACGTTATTTGGGGTCTTGAAAGAGGAGATTACAGATTTGATTATGAAAAAGGGAAATAAGAAACAAAAAATCCCAATAATTTCTAGCCTTAATTCGAAACTGAATTAGGAATTTCTAGCCTTGAATTATGATTAAAACTCTTAAAAATAGATGGACTACTCATTAAATTAGGTTGAAACCTGAAAAAAGTTGTCCCCGAGGCGCGCGCTTCAGGGATGCTACCTCGCCTTTAATATGGCGAGGCGCAGAGGGTAGCACCATTCGTTGTGGCAACTATGGATAAAACTGAACTAGGGAGCACATGATTTTTCTTTGGAATTCTAAGTTTTATTAGTTATGAGATGAACACTGCACACCGAAAGTAAGCTCAGACATTACACCTTTTGCATTTAACTATTATGCGTGAATTGGTGGCAGTGATATTTCTCAGTCTATGAGTGCTCTTTGTGGATTATATTAAATCACTGGCTTCTACATATGTAACTAGGTCATAATTATATTCACTTTCCTTTTTCTCATCATTATTAGGTACTACAAAGTTGTAAGCTCGTCAGACAACTATGATGAAGTATTATCGAAACTTCGTGGAGCAGGAATAAGTTTTGAGACTGATAATGGTTCAGAGCTACTACCTTTAACAACTATCGAGGTACATCCGAAATGGTCCGCTCTTTCTGTGGTTATTAATTGCTTGCTGGGATATAAATATAATAATCTATTTTTCATCTCTGGCATTAATGAAAAATCTTATTATATTTTAGAATTCCTACAAGCTTGTATCTTATGTCACCTTTTTTGTTAAATTTTTTTTGCGCAAATGCACTTACATTAAATGTAAATAAAAACCTAACCAAACCCTGGTGTGACTCGAACCTGCGACCTCTAGAGGTCACAACTTTTGTCTTAACTACTAAGCTAAGACATTCGCCACTTATGTCACTTTACTATGAGTCTGTAACTCGAAATATAATTTTCGAAATAACGTAGTCAAGTCAAATAAGAATGATTAGCTTATATGATGCCCTTCTTTGGAGAACATTTGCTACTTGTTAGTCCTTACGGCTTACTGATGCATAAAATATGAAATAGAAATGTGTAATCAAACCAGTCCAACTCCATGCTGAGGAATTGTGGTTGTCTTTCCTAGAATGTCATTGTTCCATAAGAGCATGGCTGAGTTCTGATCATGAACAATGCCCTACTATCCTGGTTGTTAAGGTAGCACCAAATTACAATTTTCTTATAAATAGCGTTGTGTACGTACGAAAGAACATTTGTTTTTTTTTCAATTTTACTTTATTACTTCCGTTGGGTGTTATCCATTGAAGAGCTACCTTGATATACTAACTACTTTGTAGCTATTCTTAGGAACTTCTTTGGAAGTTTTTGCAACTGTAACATGAAGCCCATGTATGTTTTTTTTTTTAAAAAAAATTTACTTCTGAAGTAACAAAGTTGTAATATATTCTGATGGTCTTTTAGGTGGATGACGAGGCAATGGACTTGAACAAGGAACTAATGTCCAAGTTACTTGAACTTGATGATGTTGATGCTGTTTATACGGACCAGAAGTGAGCAGACACCCGACTTTGCTCGCATTCAGAGGTATTTAGTTGAAAATTTTGACAGTTTTGGGAGTAGACATACCGAGTCTTTGACCTTTCGAGTACTTCCGAAATTTATTCAGCAAGGATATGTAAATTATATACCTTTTGCAGAAAGAAAGGGACTCAATTTTGTAATGAGCATTTGATCAACAATGATAACTTTATTATACCAATAATATGTGTTCTCTTTTTTGGCTCCTCATTTGTACTTATTACAAGAATCATTTTTAAGTTCCGCTGTGTTTTGTCCGGAAGCCAAACTTGTAAAAGCTTTAAAATATAAGAGTCCAACAAGTGTAACTTGTTCAGGGACTTGTAAGTATTCCTTTTTTGATTCTTGAAGATTCCCAGGTTCTCTCAGCAGGGCAACTTTTAGTCAATTTTGTATAGAGGAATGCGAATCATGTAACTCATTGACTTGCTCATATTGGTTTGACTTTTGTTGACCTAGTGGTTTAAGAAACTTGTCCTTTTGCTATATCGAATTAAGTTGTTCTACTATGGCCCATTTTGGGGTTGAGTTTTTGCAGTTTTTTTTTTCTTGCACCTATTCTAAAAAGCTCAATTTTTAAGCTCCTTTAAAACCAACAGATTTGATCTTTGGAAAAAATGAATCAGGTAGTTCCTAAATAATTAGTATGAAAGATCGAAATGTGTTGTTCAAAATTAAAATATGTAGTTCTATTAAAAGTTTATAAGATCAACTTATTTTAAAAGCAGCATAAAAAGCAATTCCAAACTGACCTAAGTATGCTTTGATTTTTACTTTTTTATTCTATTGATTTAAAAAGGAAAAAAAATCAAACATTTATAAAATGCATATTATTCATCCCACTAATAAAAATTCCAAAATCATAAGAGTGTCGATCGACAGAGTTAGGTTTAATTATAAAGATTTATAGATATGGTCGAATTAACCCGTATCCGCTGTAATAAAATGTTTGGTTCCAAAAATTGAAAAAGAGTATATTGAAGAAATATTGTAATATATATGAAGTTTAAGGATTTCAACTATTAAATTCTTGCGCAAAAAGAAACAAAATGTAACACTAATATATATAATTTTATCATCAAATTTACGAAACATAATTGTGACATGTTTCTTAGCCTAGTGGCTAAGATATAATCTTTGATCTTCAGAAGTTTCAAATTCGAGTCACATTAGGGATAGGGCGTGGTTTTTCGTTGTATATATTATAAGATCATTTGCGCAAAAAAAAATTTGTTACAAAATTTACAAATCATAATGGATAAACCTGAAAAAAATAAAAATATACCATTTGGGTGTAAGGTGTGAGGTACTAGTTTCTACGCATAATTATAAAAAAGAGTAAAGATATTAAATTTCTACTGTATTTCACATAAATAATACCACAATTTTTGGATTTGGATTTTCTAAAGTTAACTCTCTATGTATATTTCAGTCAATTTCAGTCATTTATTAAGTTTTAATGGTTCAGATTCAATTTTAGTGGTTTGTAGGATCTACAGTGTCATAAAATTTAGATCATTAAAACCTAATAAATAACTGAAATTAATTAAAATATACAATTTTAAAGAATTTAAATTACCGATAACATTTACAGAAAAACTAACTCAAGAGATCAGAAAGCAAACTCTAATTAAACAAACTCTCTGTCACATCTCTCATTAAGCCACAACTAATCATATTTAATTGAATTTCACATCATGCAATCGAAATCATGACATTTTGTTGGCCCATTAATTATGTGTTTATATTTAGGATTTGGATTCTTTAGAGTTGTACATTTCACTTAATTTTAGCTATTTATTGAATTTTAACGATCCGGATTTTATTGCACTGTAGATCCCACAAATCACTAAAATTGAATCTGGACAATTAAAACTCAATAAATAATTAAAATTAACTGAAATAAACAACTTTAAAGAGTTTAAACTCTAAAGAATCATAATCATTATATCTATCACTTTATCATAATTAATCAACCACTTTATCATAATTAATCAACAAATATCAAATCTTTGGTACCCAGCATCCATGTAGCCCATATGGTAGACCATATGGGAACTTTGCTCTTGCAATTTCTTCAAATGTCATTCCATCTAATAATAGGGCAAACCCTTCTCCATTTTCCTCACTAATCATTGATATCACTACACCTATATTATTGTAATTATTCTTGTCAATATCCCAATTATATAAAATATATGTATCTTGATTTACTGTACTAACCATCGTCTTCTCGTGTAGCACCCGGACGAGCCACGAAAAAGGGTTCAGACGGTACGGCTCCTTCGTGATACCAATTCTTTGCCTTTTTTTGTTCTAAATCAATCTACAACACACTCCAAATTAGATTATTAGAAAAACATAATCGGGAATAAAATATGTTGTATCTAAATTGGTGTCTCCTTTCGGGTCTTCCATTCAATTTTTAACACGTGTCAATCTTTTTTTTTCTCTTTTCAATTTTTTTCTCATGCTTTTCAAATTCTCTTTTAAACAAATGTGCTACGTGTCGAAAACTGAATGAGAGATATAAATAAGGAATTAATTTCGGGACAGTAGATTTACTTTTAATCTGTGTTTGTAGTACCTTAGTAAGGGTATTGGGGAAATTACAAGGCCGATGAGCACCACAAGCATAAGCATATCTATATTTTTTGCCTAGAAAAGAAGGATTAATGGAGCACATGTCCAATCCTCTTCCATGTTCATCTGGGTCCAATGCTGCTTCCAGTTTCCCCTTTGGACTTCCGTCTAGTGGTATTGTGAACCTCCCTACCCTGTTTCATAGTTCTTGTCAGATTCAAAATTATTTATTCTACTGTACTCTCGGACGAAATTGACAAGGCACTACATTTCAGAACTAAATCACATAATATAGAGTTCCCCATTTGTTTTTCAAGAAAGGAATATATTGTTGTTATCATTTTGATGTACTATTAAGATTCTAAGAATAACAAGTACATATAGACAATACTATGAATAATATATTGGTTCACATATTAAGTATTACTATTAGTATTTTTCAATGAAGTTTAAACCTTTAATTTTAAAAATATAATTGAAACTTTTTATTTGTTTTGTTGTAAGGAATGTACAAGGATGAGTTTACAATCTCAACTCCAAACAAATTAAAACTGGCTAAACTGATGCACACCTTTTTGTTTTCTATGTAAACATTTTAAAGATGCTAGCTAAGCTAAGTTTGTCCGTACACAAAAGTTGTAATATAGGAAATGCTGTGCTTAATCCCGGCCATTGTCGGGCTAAGTTAATTTTGTCGTTACCTAAAGTTGTAATTTGGGGTGCAGATACTCTTTTTAGACCCTAATTTCCATGCCAAAATTAGTAATAAATAATGTAGTTGACTTTATTTCGACAGTTTTAAAAAGGTATATGTGTCACAGCTTTCTCTTAAAGTGGAGAAAGAAGCTAGAAATCTTAGATTCGAGCCTCAAATTCTTCAAAAATTAAATATTTATATTTTTCAAAAAAAAGTATATGCGTTTTTCCAATTTAAAAAATTTATGGAATGTTATTCGTTTTATTAAACTGAACCCAATCAACTGACGGTGTTAAGCATATATATATATATATATATATATATATATATATATATATATATATATATATATATTAACAATTATTTACTTCAAAATGAGAGATTGTATTGTAGTGTAAGAGGCATATGGTTACCATTATTGGATGATTGACATATCGACATAATTGATATCAATTATTCAATTACACGATTAAATTTTACTCAAATAATATACTTATGCAACTGTTATAAATAGTTTTTCTCTTAAACCAACTTGATTTAGAATAAGTAAATCAGCTGAAAATGTAGAAAACACAATATGAGAAACTAGTATTGAAAAGTATACCTAGCATCAGGAAGCACATCTACACCCATAGGAGATCTAAGGTTTTGAAGTTTAAGCTTGTCTAAGATAGTTGTATCCGCATTATGTTCACAACAATCGGCTTTGATCACTGTCACTCTTCCATCTTCGTCCGTCTCTTCGTATGCATTAATGAAATGGAACATGACAAACAGAGGCACCTCCACACTTGAAACCTTCAAATTAAAAGTTTCTTACATTTACTATACTTGTTCGAAAGCACTAGGTCTAAGCATAAAAAATTTCATGAAATCAACCATAAACACCCTAAACTTTCATATGTTTCAAATAACCCATTTAACTTGATTAAAGTACACCAATTTGTCTTCTGAGCGTCACATGTCAACTTCTAGAAGGATGTCAGAAAAATGACATCTTTGAAAAGTCAAACCAACCAGAAGCCGACGCGTAATGTTTATAAGCAGATTGGTGCAATTTTTCCAAGTTCAAGGAATAATTGGGCATTTTAAAAGTCAAAAGCATCTAGAGCCGACTTGGCTTCCAATGCATTATGCCAAATTACTATAATCACTTCACACCAACAACATATAATAATGTGACATGATAAAAAAAAAATAGTCGTGTAACAGTTCGGTCCAAGACCATGATAAAATACGTCTTACTTACAATGTTTCCACTAGCTTTGCACACAACATGGACAAAGGCTTTAGACTCCGGGTGCCACTCAAACTTGTAAAGTGGGGTGGGCTCAGCTTTTAACAAATTCCCCGCACAATATCTCAACGGCATTTCCGGCACCACCACATAATGCTCGGTCACCGGGAAAGAGTGAACCCATCCCGGAGATGGCCCGCCCCGGCAATCAACTCGTCCTATCACTTTCCTCTCATTACTCCCCGGCTCCATCCTCACCACCAAATAACCCGGCTTAAACAAATCCGGCAATAACGTCAAAAACTCCGATTCCGTCACAATCGGATGCGCCGAGTGAATCAAACCCCCTAACGAATCGCTGTATTCGAATTTCCCGATTGTATCCAGCGTGTCAGGATCGATGATTATCGATCCTTTTTGTGTTTCAGTCAGGCAAACAACTCGGCCGTCCCCGAGCTTCACGACGCCGGTGTTGGCATTGTCGGTCAGGGAGACGCCGGTGAAGAGGTTCGCAATCTCGCCGATGTAGGCCAGGAAGTTGTCGGGCTTTGGGACCTCAGAGAATTCACGGTAACATAGTTTCTTGTTGTGTTTAGCAGCTTTATAGGCGTCGGATTCGATTTGACGGTGGCCAGCAATTAACCGGCCGTTTTCGAAGTGGAGCTTGACTAGTGTGGCGTAACCGTCAAAGAGATGCCGGAAATTGTGATCCTCTATGTGCCAGAGACCGGGACCATTTCTTAGGTATGTTCCTTTCTGCATGGAATCAAAACTCTCTTGTGAGTTACTGGCTCCATATTTTTTTACTTACCTTCATAAACTCATTTATTAAGGATATGAAAATACTAATTTACCCTTATATCTCAATTTAATGCCTTAATTTTTCAAAACCCAAATGCAATTAATACTAAGGACATAGTTGGAAGAATAATAAAAAAAATACCTAAAAAAAGTGTAAATGACAAGTATTTTAATAATCTAATTTTAGACTAAAATATCTATTTTAAAAAGATGGAGGGAGTAATTAATTTTATTGGTAAATTCAAATATTCAATAAATTAATAATTAATTGACATATTATGGAAATTAATTGAATATTGGTTTATTCCTTTTGGTATACGAAGTATTAAACAAATAATCGAAAAGAGTATTACAAACTTTTTATTCTACTTGTGGAATTGGGAGTTCTTGATTTATGTACACGACGTAACTATTAAAATAAGGAATACACTTAGTTTTCAAATACGCCCAACACACTTCCGACATAGTTTTCATTGCTTTCTACAATATCAATTTTTTTTGTATCAACTACAGCAAGTTAGTGTTTATATAAGAAGTTTTAATTTATTTTGTTCAGTAAATTTTTTTTATCAGTTGTTCAGTAAATTTTCTTTTTAGTTTCTATACATCTATCAAATATTTTGAGATTTTTGGACTTCGTGTATTTTCAAACCGAAATTAAACAGGTCTATAATTTAAATCATAGGCTTAAAACAAATAAATTCAAAATTTAGAATTGTTTATGAATTCCGTTCACCAGACATGCTAAATACAGAAATTTGGTATTAAAATAAATTTCATTTTTTTATTTTTCGAAAATTGAATTTACGGATTCCGCCTAATTTCAAGGCATGTTGAATTCAATGTAATTATTTAATTCTAAGAGTCGAAATCCAAGTTTTTTTTTCCATTTCAATGAAAAGAAATTGGAATTAGGTTTCGTGGAATTTGTTATTACACCTTATTAAGGTTCACAACAAACTATTTATTTCTTCAGACATTAACTAACAGTTATAATATGATCAATTAAAAGATTAGAAGCTAATATAGTAGTATAAAAAAAAGGGAATCAAAATACTTTTGTCCAGATAAAATGTTTTTTGTGTAGTAGTGATATCATCAGAGTGTAAAGATCTCGAAGAACTAATATAGCATTAAAAAACTGAAAAGCAGTATTTTTTTTTGGTAAAATCTGCAAAGCAATATTAATATATAATTAGTTTGATGATTATTCTGACTACATGGATTGTCGAACGTGCTGTCTTCTTTTGGGCACCATAATTGATATTCTAAGGTTGCATGTTAAACAATTCATCGTTAAATTCAAACTCTAACTCCTAAAAATAAATCAATTATAGAAAAACTATTACAGGTTCCCTTTGAACAAATAACTTTTTTTATCCTGAAAGATTCATTTAGTTACTTATTTTTGGCAGTTCTGTTATTTGAACCACTCAGTAGTGGCTTTCCATATATAAAAAAATTAAAAACACTTAGCAGCAAATTTTCTCCTATATATTTAAAAAATGTTACAGTAACTGAAATTTCTTAAATTGCAACTCAGGCCAACTGACTAAATGTTTAAACCAACGTGATTGGTCTTTATTTATGTATTTTTTTTTTCACCACGACGACGTTGTTAGAAAGGAAAGATTGATCCAATTTAGGATAAGATTTTATTGAAAAGGAAAGAAGAGCAATATATGTAATCAGAATTATGGTAATCATTTCCCTATTCAATACCATGATTTTAGGATGCTATAATAGAATTCTTTTTTTCTATTCAATAGGGAAATGATTACCATAATTCTAATTCCATATTCCTTTCCAATAAAATATTATTCCAAATTAGATCAATCTTTCCTTTCTAACAGAGGTAACTTGGATGGGTCTCAACTGTGGGCGGCATTTTTAAGCCTTGTGCATATCCAGACTAATCCCCGATTGCCAATTTGAAGGTGCATCGAAGGGCAGAATGACTGGCCCCAAAAGTTAAGGTTGCTCCATACACATCATAAATTATACTTTGTTGTACACATAGGAAGAGTGCTCAAGTGGGGTTAGTGACGGAGTGACGGATCCAAGCAGCAAGGGACACAATTTTAGACAAATGGAATTAGGTGGCAAGTGTTTTCTTTGCGACAGTGGTAGTAAATTTTGAACAAAATAGGAAAAAGATCATATAATTTTTATTACTATTTTAATGTTCACAACATAAATTCGAACAAAATAGGAAAAAAAAGGAAAAAGATCGTATAATTTTTATTACTATTTTTATATTCAAAACTTAAATTCGTATCGTAATAGTATAAAATTTTAACCATTTAAATTATATAATTTAATTAAATTTAATGCAAGTTAAGTGAATGAAATAATTTTATTTAGTATTTATTTTTCTTTTTTCGGTAGGAGGATTTATTTATCTTTAGTTTATAGTACAATTGTGTATGAAATAATTTTTTATAATGTAAAATTAAGAGGAATTTTGGCTTTGTTGTTATATTTGAACAATAGAAAACTGACAAATTGCAATGACCTGCCACTTGGTTTACATAAGTTAAAATGGCTTTCCAATTGTTTTACATGCATCTATCAGCCAGCTAAGTTTTGGACATGAATGTAATTAGGCTTTTGAACCTTAGTAGAATTTTCTTTGTTGTTGCTTTTCTTCGTATTGTTTGTGACGTTTTTATACATGATACTTAGGTATTTTGTAGCTTGCTCACTCACTCATTAACGCATCACCACATTTTATACTATAGTAATAAAAAGTAATGATGTGTTAATCACTGAGTGAATATGGTATAAATAAAGTACGTGATACCCTAGATAATTTCAAATGATTTTCTTTATTGAAAGAAGTTTTCGTAAGAGTGGAGAATTTTTCCTTGATCATCCCAGCAACAGTAGAATTTAATTGATTATTGCTTTGAATTTTTTTTTTTAATAAAGTAGCAGGAGCAATGTAGGGCACATACCAGCCATAGTGGGATTTGTCCCTGAACAAGAAGCTCCCCTTCCCATCTCTCTTGCCGGACACTTGTCCAAGCAACATGATTCCGGTGAGAAGAACCAGATTTCTCCGGCGAAGGAACGATAGCCGGAATCTGGGTAGCAACATGTGTAATAACTGAGTCTCTGGTAGGGTCACGCGTTCCTGCAAAAATAGCAGTTTTTAAGGAACAAGAAGACTCAAGTGTTGCAGTTTCATACTTGTGAGAAAGCATGAGATTAGATGGTGAAGTGAAACGCAAGGAAGCCATTAATTAATTAAGAACAAGGCAGTGAAAGTCTATGATGTTTTTGTTTTGATTTGTGGTAAAACAACTTGGGAATTAACGTATTTATAGAAGAAAACAGCAGGACAAGTAATATGTCCAGGAATCTTGATTGGTGGAATTCCTTAACACTATCAGACATGGCCTCACTATATATGTATGCGTATCATATGGGCCGGACCAATAAGGTGTAGCTCAGTTGGCTAATCAGGTTGTGTAAGTTGGAGGAGAATAAGATTCAAATCTTACTAAATACACTTGGGAGGGGTGAGCAGCTTAATCTGTTGCTAACCTCCAAATAAGATTATTTCAATGAAGATACTTGTAAATATTACAAAAAAAATTATCGGGCCGGGTCCTGCCTGTAAAGTGTTTGGTTACTTTACTACTACCAAATACTTCACTAACAAACAATTAATAACAACTCAATCAACCAAATGAGTATATTGACTAATTTTTCTTTGTCTTACACATGAATATTTTTTGTGGACAAAAATTGGTTACGACTAAAAATGAAATAGAACGGATATGAATTCCTACTTTTTTTCATTTTTGATATCTTTAATTTGCAATGTATGTTCAAGTACAGATTGTATCACGATATATTGGATAACAATAATAGTTGGAAAAAGGGAACAAAATCAACTATTTTGGAAAAAATCAGCATTTATCACATTCCATATAATGTCAAATGTGTTAGAAAAGGAAACGAGATCAAACGATTTGAGATCAGTATCAGTTATCATATCTCATTTATACATACCATGATTTTAGGAAGCAATTATAGAAAGTCATATGTCTCTTTATTTGTTTTCCTATTCTCAGAAATATGTTTCCTTGTACTAATGTATCTGACCAGCTATATAAAGCAGTGTAATATCAAATGCAATATACACCAAAATTAAACACTTTATTTTCTCTTATTTTTCATTTATGTAATTGAAATCAGGAATATCGATAACGACTGAATAACGGAACTTTTTTATTGTAGGAAAAATCTGAAACGAAAATTTCATCAATCGTAAGTTCGTTTCAAATGAATGCGTTTATAGTTGAAGAAACGGTAAAATTTCATGGTTAGTACCTACGAAGGAAATTTATCTCATTTAAGTTCTATTGTTTGCAATTAGGTCCTTAAAATTATTTACTCTCCATTTATATCAAATCACCCAAATTGGATCGAAACCTTTGACTCGATCATGGGCGGACCGGTTATTTCCAATAGGTTAGTCACTAGGGACGACAATGAATCTTAGACTCAGTTCGGATCTATGAATTCATATTTGGGTTCGGTTTATAAATAGGACCCGAATCTAAACCCTAGTCATGCTTTGTAAACCTTAATAAATTTAGTTTAAGAAATATCAAAAGTTTTGGGAATTAGATATATATAAATTCAATTTATATACTATTATGTTATACAAGTTTTCAATAATATTTTCTATGAGGCATAGTATTATTTACAATAATATTTTAATTTTGTTATACTGTGAATTCAAAACCATATTCCATCCTCATAATATTATGAGAAGTGTTTGTTGGATTATTTTATATATATATATATTAAAAATTAAATATATTTCTATGATTGTGTGGATTCGTTTTAGACCCAAATTAATGAAATCTGTTGGTTATGAATCTTGGTCCTAAGCGTATAGAATCGATAAATTAAGCAAATTTGGATCTACTTTGTGAAATCAGCTAACAAATCCATATTTTCTTATCTTTTAATTTTATAACAACTTAACACATGTCATTGATCTTTTTTTTAATTTTGCCTCATTTGGAATTACAATAATAACAAAGGAAAACCTTATTCCACTCCGCTCATATGTTGACTTGAACCTGTGACCTCTAAGATCACAACTTCAAGGCTCAACCACTACACCAAGCGTTTGCCACAACACATCTCATTGATCTTCTTACTTGTGATTTCGGATTTATTTGGGAAAATGTTATTATTAATATATTAATGTCTAAAATATTTTGTTGAGGAAAATTTATTACATCATTAAATCTAAATCCATTGGTTTAAAGAGAAATATTTTTATGGAGAATTAATTTCTTACTTTTTATGCTTGTAATTTATACGCAATGTAAGTTTTTTTATATGAATATGGATTTTGTAGAGGTTGGTTATTGAATCCAAGACCTCCCACCTCCTCTTCTTTTTTTGGGAGATGTACTAACTAAGCTACACCCAATTGGTATACGCAATATAAGTTAAAGAGAGAATATTTGAAGTGAGAAAAAACCTTTTAACAAATGAGAGAAAATAACTTTTTTTTTTATTTTGACCACGAGCTGGTATCTAAGATGGATCTCAACTATACCTTTAAGTCATGTTCACATTCAGAATAAATCCTTGATCGCCAATTTGCGGATACCTAGAAGGGCAAGATATATGACTGGCCCCAAAATTTAAAATTACTCTATACACGTCCCATAATTTGATATCTGGAAGATCCTTAATGATGGACAATAACTTTCTATGAAGTACTTGTTTAGAAACAAGAAAGCATTATACATATATTCAATTGTTGTAACTTATATTACTAACATATCCATATTTTATAAATACGAATTTCGGTCCGAATCAGAGGGTAAAGTTGAAACTGCAAAGCGTGGAATATGCAAATATATTTAACTATACTCAAAACAATGGTCGACATAAGTGATCTATGATAAAAATAAATAAAAAAAACTATATGTATAACAATAATAGTTCACTCACTATTTCAAAAAAAAGTATTTATGAATTCAAAAAAGCAATTAACTAAAATACAAGGAGTGAAATTGAGCTTAAAAAAGCGAATAATTACAGACCGCGTACTAAAATAGACTTACTTATAAAACTGAAAAAATAATTTTTGGTTAAATGGGAAACTATATAAAAGTATTCTTTAATATTCCTCGTGCGCATATTTCCATTTCAAAATTTGCAATGATGTTCTCAATGAACTTATAAGTATAATGCAGCCATATTTTTCTTTAGAGGATAGAAAAATAAAAAAGAAATTAGTTGACCAAATGTAAATCCACTCAATATTAATTTTTCATAGTCCATACACATTTAGGAAAGAAGAGAGTCTCAATTTGGAGATTGAATATAATCAAAGATCCATATTAAAATTAAGGGTCCATGTGTTTGCCACATACTTTAATTATATAATATTTCATACAATTAATAATATGATCAGTGATGGTTCCAAAGTGGCAAACAGAAATTCCCCTTTCAATTATTTTTTTCACCTGAAATTATTAAAGTTGATCATTTAATTGTGTACATGGCAAGAAAACTTAAACATAGCCGTCTATTGAGGGTGTTAATATTAGTTTAATTGAATAACCGAATTAAATATCTCGAGCACTAAAAAGTTAAAATATATAAATTAAATCAAACCGAAATAAAAGAGATAATCAAATTAAATAATTCAGTTTAGTTAGTTATGTTTGTTTAACTAAATTAATTTATTTTTGCTCTTTTATCTTAATTTAACATGTACTTGTTTTATTGATCATTATCACTCATGATCACTTTTATTATATGCATAATCTAACTTATCTCTTTTATCTCGGCCATTATGCATAATCTCTTTTATCTCAGCCATTATGCATATAATATAAGTGATCATGAGTGATAATGATCAATAAAACAAGTATAGGGTGAGATTGAATACGTGACTTCAAATGTTTGAACACCTTCAAGGTGAGATAAGGATTATCCTATCATATTTTTTTATTTAAGCGTATTTACACAAAAAAAATTTTGAATCGTTACAAATTTTTTTATTATATCTTAAATTTCTAATAAATTGTAATGAAATCACTATAATATAAACTTTGAAATAAAGTAATTGACATAAGAGTTGATAAAAACACATATTATGTAATTATATATAATATTATAAATAAGGAATTTCAAGTTAAAAGAAAGAAACAAAGAAAATATTAGTCTTTAAAAAACACAAGAAATAGTTATAACATTACTAAATATATATTTTATGAAATTAATTTTGTAGATTAAATTGTTTAAGGTTAAAATATAATATGAGAGATAATTAAATTTTAAAGAGATATTTTAATTAATTAATGGATTCCGCTATATCATTTTTCTCTTAATTAAAATTGAACTAATCAAATATAAAACTTACAATTGAAACCAAATCAGTCAGACTTTTTCATTTATCAGTCAGATTTAGGTTCAACGTTCTAAAAGCTTAAGCATCTTGGTGTAAGGATTGAAAGAGTATTATTATTAAAAAACAACACTTAAGTTCTAAAAGGAAACCTCAAAAGAATATGAATGAAAATTACGAGGACTTTTAAAAGCTATTCATAGAATAACTTGAAAGTGCTGAAATTAAGGTCATTGACGGAGACGCTAGTTTATTTGAAGGCGGAGCAAGATTAGACCACGGGTGTGTGTTGCGATCTTTACAAAATTCAATACTAGCTGCGATAAATTGCCTCCTTTACGGGAGTGGAGATCTGGAATTGGCAGAGGCTATGGGTTGTCGTGAAGCATTGAGTTGGCTAAAGAACAAAGGCCACAAGAAGGTTTTGATTGAGATGAATGCATTTGTCATAGTTAATCTTTTGAATAACAAGACAATCTTACCTTCTTTTTAGGCACTGTTTTGAGAGATTGTCTTTTGCTTACAACTTTTTTTAAGTCTGTTAGGTTTAAGTATATCAAAAGATCCGGGAATTAGTTTGCCCATAGACTTGCTAGAAACTGACTCTTCGGTTTGCAGGGGCGATTGGAATCATTTTCCATTGTTTATTTGATGTATTGCATTTTTTATCAATGGAAGTTATCCTTTGAAAGTAAAAAAAAAGGTTATTGACGGGGACCAATATATATTTATTTAAAAATTTGGTAGGCACTTGATATCTTGAAGACTCCTAATCAAATCGTAAAATATTGAAGAGAGACATTGAGATAGATGCTATTATGTATGCTCTTAAAATAAAAAGAACTTGAATTAAAGGATTAAACTAAAGGTGCAGGTCAAAACAATGAGGGTATATTTGGTAAAGAAAAGAATAGTAATAACAAAACAAAAGATACCAACAATCAATTGAATAATAACACAAACAATGCTATGGATTTCAATTTTAACAGTCCAGTAACCACCATCTTATTAGGAAAAAATCCAATAAGTGCGGGTTGTAATAGGTTCGAACCCCACAATCAGTAAATTTGGTAAAAAAAATGCTCCATATTATTAAAAAAAATTCAATTTCAATAACGAAAAGGATGGTGATAGACCTAATTGGGACAAGTTATATTGTAAACAGAAAGGTCACATTAGAGAGTTTTATAGGAAAATATTTCATTATCAAAGTAAACAATATGATGATAGAAACCTGGGTATATTAATAGGTAATAATATTGATGATCTTGAAGATATATACTCTATAAACATTATTCATTGTAAAGACTTAGAATCCCAAATTCACATGAATCCTAGGAAAGAATGGTTCATTAATTATGGACAAGATAGTCCTTATGGTAATGATCACACTGCCTATGATTGTAATTATGGTGATTTTGTAGCCTATTTTGCTCTTGCTTATGTTTTTAAGCAAAAAGATTGGCATAGATGGCTTGAAGCCATCAAGGAGGAAATGCACCCTTCAGCCAAGAATCAGGCCCGACTTACTAATTATGAGGCCCTAGGTGAAAAATATAGATTTTTACAATTTTATAGTCAATTAAAATTAATTTACTAAAAACTAGTAAGAAAAAACAATTTTTCTAATGTGTAGTGATATATTTTAAAAATATAAAAAAATTTGGTATTAAATTTATTTAAAAAAATTATTTAGGGGCCCTCATTTTTATGAGCCCCTAAGCGACCGCCTTAATAACTTCTATTGTAGGGCCGATCGTGCCAAAAACGGCACGCAGATTTCAGTTCTTACACTTGTTTGTAAAATGCTTATTGGTTGTATAATGCTACCGTAGTAACAAAAGGTTTAATGAAATTTTTTTTAGCCTCTCTGATCTACCGGAGCTTTGCTCCGACTACATCCAGATCTGATCCGGAGAGCCCTGGCTGTGGTGGCTGAGTCTCCCCATAAAAATTTTATGCATTCATTAGGACTCGAACTCGAGACCTTGCTTAAATGATACTAAGCCGAACATCCCTTATTGGTAGGTTTTATTCAAAGTTAAGGTAGTAAATTATGAAGAGATTTCCCTCAAATTCTTAATCATGTACTATCAGACTAAATTTTTTTTTCTGTTACTACTCTACTTGACGTAGAATTATAACAACTTGAAGTTAAATTTTTTTTTTCATAGTTATTTTGAGGACAAGTTGTATGTCTAAATATAAAAGTTCTGCATTACCAATTTAACATCGTCTAAGTAGTACAACTATTAAAAATAGATCGAAAGGTTTGAGATTAAAATCTCAGCTCCTATTTAAAGCTTTCTTTAAAAAAAGTTATGCTGTAGATAATAAAGTCTTAAACAATGCTAATTATAGTGATCCACTTTCTCAAGTGGCTCAATTAATAAAAAAAATTGATTAAAATTGGTGAATTAGAATAGTACAAACACTTTGAAGACCCTTGTAAGTGCTTATCTCCCTTCTTGCCTATGTTGATTCCCACAATTATTAATCAATTATGTCATTCAATTTGTCCATATTATGTGTGGCAGACAAAATTAGGGTTTCCCCACGAACTAGCAAACTCATTCCTTCATTACTTATAATTAAATTAATTAGTGGATGGTCCAAAATCGAACCCATAAATTAAAACATCTCGTATTATAAATATAAAGGATTATTTAACATTATTTTTTGAATGATTAGGGGTTGAATGGTACTCCTTCGTCTAAAAAGTTATTATCTCTTTACCTATTTTATTAGTTCTCTTTTTAATTATCAATTTATATTATTAATACATTTTGTAGAATTTTTTCTCTAATTTACTCTTGTATTAATTATGAGAGAGATTATATATTATTAAAATTATAAGTGAGTAATTAAGAAGAAAAAAAATTTAATAAAAAATAAATTAATTATTTTAATTATATAGTAAATTTTTTATTAATTTTAATAATTAAATGACGAAGTAAGTGTAAATAAATATTAATGTGAAAAATAGAAAAAAATATTAATTTATTATGTTAAAGTGGGTCCTTGATGATGCTCCACTAGTCTTAATTTGTCACTTTCGACATTATTTCATTATTATTGGTTGAATTTTTCTAATATAGTCTTTTTTTTATGCGCTTAATTACCTGTTTATTAATTGTTGCTTACATGGTTGTTGAATGTTAAAATAAACATACCTGCATTAATGGCGCTCGTATCGTAACAGCTACTTTCATGAACTTTGAAGAAATTTTCAACATTTTAAAAGGGTATTAATTTATCCTTAGTTTTTAATTTATTTGACTTTTTTAAAGATATAATACTTTTAATTTTTCTCTTTAATTAGAAACTGATATAAAGGTAAACTGATTTATTTTTAATAAGTTTAGAGAACTACTTAAAACTTTTTAAAGTATGAAGAGGCAGTAACTAGAGTGAAATAGCCACTAATATATTATACCAAATAGATACGTTTGATACAGGGTTGTTTTGAAATTTCATGTCTTGTGTTATTAATTAAATTCCTTGTCTATTTTCTTCCTCGTTCTTTTCCACGTACAAATTCAAAATTATCCAACTAATATGCCACTTAAGGGAAAAAAATAAATACAAAAGGATAAATGATTTTTTGGACTTTATAGATGCTCAAAGTCTGGGAATAACATCCAAATAGATGCTCTAATTTTAGCTCTCGGCTATTCTTCCATGATTTTGCTTTTACATGATTTTAAGGTGTTTATTTTTCATGTGTATAATAGTTTAACTCATCACAAGAGGATGTAAGTTTCCTCATATATCTCAGGAGTAATGATGCTTAAGTCTTAAGCAATGTGAAATATCTAATATACACACTAACGCCAAATTCATGTAAAGCTTAAAGCAAATATCAACAAGTAATCCAACATCATAATCATGCTCCGATTAATAATAATCTAACTCGCCATAAATATATTTCAAAGGATAAGAGTTATCTCACATATATAAGAAGCAACGATGCTCAAGTTTCAAAAAATGTCACCAAGCTAACCGACAACTATAGAAAGGCATTGAAATTAATTGTAGAATTAGACACAACTTAACGTCTTTACTTTATCCATAAGTGCTCTATAACCGAAATAAGATTAAATTTAAATAAGTTTTGATGATATAGTTAACAGGTAATACATTTTTACTCGTCTAAACTTAATTAAAGAGTTTATTGTCTCCTAAACTTTTTAAAGTTTTTCTTCGCCCCCTAAACTTGATAAAAGTACATCAGTTTTTCCTTAAACGTCATATGTCAGCTTCTGATTGAAAAAAGAAAAATCATATTAATGACATCTTTGAAAAGTCAAACCAACTAAAAATTGACATGTGGCTTTCAAAGGGCAAACTAGTACAAAAATTTTAAAAAGTTTAATAGGAAAGTAGGTCATTTAGACCAAGTTCAAGGGGGGACGTAGAAATATATATGGCCTAATTTATATAATTTTAAGTACATGTAAACATTTAGTCTATGGTTAGTTATAATAACTAAATTATAGTAACCAAAAGTAGTTTTTAAAATTGGTCGTTACTTTGAAATGTTGTTTGATGAAGAAAAGAATAAATGATGGTTGTTGAAGTAATAGAATACTCATTTAAACACTTAGAAATATTGTTTGATGCCTAAAAAGTAAAAATATATAAATTTCAAATATAAACTAAAAATGTATTGTGATATGTTTGATTTAGTTATAACTGTTAACTGCTGTGGTTATTGTTGGTTATTTTTTCTCTCTTAAATAGCTAAAAAATTATAACCAAACACCTTAAAATATATTTTGATGTTGGAAAGTCGATCCCCCCATAATGTGGACAACTGATAAATTGTTTATAAACAAGTTAAAAGAAGACTTAATTTAGACAAAATTTTGTGATTGCTGGACAAATTGATATTTGTAATTGTAGGTATGTAACTTATTATGTTAGATTTGCATGATAAAGGGGTTGATTTCTTGAATTGTGCCAATGATGAGTGGAACTTGAGTTTAATGGTATTCTTTTTCTTTGAACTCTGCCTCTAGGTTGTCTTTCCATCATCCACCCCTTTAATTGTTGGAATAGGTGGTTGTTTGACAACTTTGCTCATTTTCAGCATCAAATTAATAACAACTTTGTGTGGTCACTTAATTGATTAAATAATTGTCTTTAATTTTTCGAGAGAGAAACAATTTTCAATAATAACAACAAAATACCAATTGGCAATGTTGTTAAAAAAAAAATACACGCTTGTCAATGTTATTAATTTTCAATAAATATTAGAGGCCAGGTATTACACCCAATTGGCAAGGTTGTTATTTTTAATATAGGGTAGACCAGCACAAATTCTCCATATATATACAACATTATTATATATATTATATAAATTATTTTAGTTTATTTTATTCAATTTTCACAACACATCATACGAAAAAGAAATTAGAAAAAGAAAATCTAATCTTGATATCGTATTCCCATCTGCTCCTCTCCTCATTGTCTTTTTTTTTTTGCCAATTTAGTTGATCAATGCTTTACTTCAACTACATCCAAATCCGACCCGAATCACGCACCTTACTGTGATGGACTCCTTCCTGCTTATATGAATAAGAATTTAACATAATAGCAAATTGTTTGTTTATTTGCTTATGTTTGTTTTTCCTTTACAATTAAATTGTGTATCATCTATTAAAAGATGCATATATAGGGCGGTGAACGAGCCGAGTCAAGTTGAGTTTCAACGTGTTTATGTTCTTCGCTAAGTTTTTAGAGGGCTCGAGCTGAACTTTAATTCGAGTTTGGTTCGAGCTCAAAATTCATATTCATGAATAGTTCATTTAACAACTCGTTTGTTCAAGCCGAAACATAGGTATTCACGAACGACTCAACTCATTTTATAGACCTATGCATATAGGCCCAACAGTCTGCATGTCTAGTTGACCCAAAGCAGATCCAGGGAGACGGTTCATAAGCATATCCACCCTCCTAACAACTTCTTCGAATATTGGTGACAAGACATTATGGTGGGTGTGTTTGAAATGAAAAGAATTTAATTGAATTCTTTAATAGAATTCAATTGAATTCAATTTCTCACTTGAAGTTCTTTGTTTCGAAACGTCCTGTACATAAAGGAATTCAATTGGTTTTCAAAGAATTTGTTCTAGATTGTTTCTAAAGTTGTCCTTCTTCTCCAGTAAGTATTTTTAAATATTTAATTAAACGCTGAATACTCTTTAGTACCCTCCAAGTTAAGCATTTTTGCCTTCCCAACTTTTAAGTGGACCTCCGAAGCACCCAAACTTGTAAAAAGTGAACCTCCGTGCTGCCTCAATCCTACATGACAGCTGAGGTGTCTTACTTTGACCAAGGGAGCGCGTGGTTGACTTCCAATTGAGTAAACAATTAAATAAATTAAATAATTTATAAAACAAATCATAAAAAATCACTAAATACTTTTCTAATTATAGAATGACCCTCTTCCTCCTTTAGGGTGTGTTTGGAAAGATCACACTTTTTTGAAAAATTCTTGCAATAAATTTATTTTCTTTTATCATAATTTTTTGGGAGTTTTCAATTTTTACGTAACCGGGCACGAAAAGTATTTTCACATTTTCGGGCCCTTCCATAAACATTTTCTGAAAAATTCTTGTACCAAATTTATTTTCGAATTTTTAAATTTTCATAATTTATGGGGGGAGGTCTGTCTTCAGAAGGTTCTGCACCTTCGTCGTTGCACTGTATATACTAGCTTTGGAAATTTAAACTAGCTCAGAATATAAATGAAATGAAACTGTTGTCCAGAAGGTCATGCCGTCGACGGCATGACTGAGGCCGCCGGCTGCATCAATGATGCTGCTGGCGGTATCAGTCACACAGACAGGTTGTATGACTTTTTGGATACCATAAAGAAAAGGTATTGCAAGAAAATGGGTCCACTGGGGGCAAGTGAGGCCACTAGCGATATCAACGATGCCGCTGGCGGCATAGGTGATACCGCTGGTAGCTTCATTTGCCTCCGATGGCTTCAATTTCTTGCAGCAGCTGTTTTTGGCCGGAAAGCGACCAAAAACCCAAAACTAAGCACAAGCAGAAACTAAAACATAACAAATAAGTAGAATGAAAGCCAATGAGCTATGAGACTCAGAATCTTTACCTCGGGCCGTGAATCCACCTCTTCGTGATCCGTATGACTCCTCCGGGGAGCTCAAATGATGATTTTGGGAAGTAAGGGGTGATTTAGTCTCTAAATCCTAATTTCAGTGATTTCTAAACTTAAAACGCACCTAAATATCAGAGAGTTCAGTAGAGAAAAACCAAGAAAAGATGAATTGAATCCTCTTTTCTTACCTTTTCTAAACTTTATCCCACGAAAGCTAACTAAAATGCTCAAGATTTGCTTGAAATCTTGAGTGGTGGAAGTTGGAACCCTTGAAATGGCTAGAAAATCTTGTTTATATAGGCTAAAATCTATTAGAAATTGCCTTTGATCGATTATCCATCGGATATCGAGCAAAAAGTGCACACAACTGTCTGCAGAAGAAATGATGTTGCCGACGGCATGGACGATAGCACCAGCGATATCAGCGAGGCCGCTGGCGGCCTCTCCCCTATGGCATGTTTGAAAGTTTGCACAATTCGTGTCCGAAATTGGGGAAAAGGAGAGGAAATCCGGAAAAGGTTGATATAGGCAGAAAAACTCAAATATTGGGTGTATTTTTTGATTTCTACTTGGTATTTTGGACTAGATTATTTTTTGGATGTAAATCATCGGTCTGAACTACCACCGGACGAGTTACCGGACATGCTGAGCTAAATTTTTCCGAAAATAAAATTCGTACAGAATTTTATATCGGTAATAAAAATTCCAAAAAAGAACTTTTATCATGAGGAATAAAATCAGGTATACGTCATCATTGTCTTGCGAGAGGGACTATAAAATCCCGTGCTCATAGGCTACCCCTCGGGGGATCACTGCTGCCACATGTCAGTATGATCGCATGAAAGAGCAGTGGTTAGAAATGATACTAGAAGAATGGCTGGTTTGCCCCTTGGTCGGGCATGAGCTTTGCCGATTTGGTTGCCCCTTGGTCGGGCTTGAGCTTTGTGATTTGCCAAGTGGACTTGGGCTTTGAGATTGGTTTGCCCCTTGGTTGGGCTTGCGCTTTGAGGATTGGTTGCCTCTTGGTCAGGCTTGAGCTTCGAGAATTGGTTGCCCCTTCATCGGGCTTGAGCTTTGAGGATTGATTGCCTCTTAGTCGGGCTTGAGCTTTGAGGATTGGTTGCCCCTTGGTCGGGTTTGAGCTTTGAGATTTGCTAAGTGAACTTGGGTTTTGAGATTGGTTTGCCCCTTGGTCGAGCTGAGCTTTGAGGATTGATTGCCCCTTGGTCGAGCTTGAGCTTTGAGGATTGGTTGCCCCTTGGTCAAGCTTGAGCTTCGTGATTTGCCAAGCGGACTTGGGCTTTAAGATTGATTTGAGGTGGGGCGTATCGTTCTCACAATAAGCGAAAAGCAAGATTAGACTGATTTTAGATACTACTTTTACTGCTTGATATATTTTGTGAAACAAAAAATATTTTTGTCCCTTTGATCAACAGTAAAAATGTAGTAATTAAAAGTATATGGGTTTTAGAAGTCCTTGGATGTCGGGTTGGAGCCAGGATTGCACCAGATTTGCTGAAAAAAGCAGGGGGAAGTCTTGATGCCGCCGGTGATCTGGGTCAATACTGCCGGCGATATGGGTGCCACTTGGCATCTTTGACCGGTCAAAATAATTCAAAATTAAAATTGGGATAGCTGAGGTCGGCGGCGGCATGGGCGATGTTGCTGGCAGTTTGAAGTGATGCAGCCGGCTGCATGGACGGGCAGTTTCAAATTAATTCAAACTCGTTGAATTCCGCGTAGGCATTTTAAAAGGGTAAATACTATCTTCTTTTTCTCTTCTCTGCATTACAAAAGCCAAAAACCCTTACCTTTTTCTCTCTACTTTCCTTAAACTCAAATCTTTCTTCTTTCTTTCAATTCCTGACCATGAAGAAGATTTTTGGGTGCAAATCTAGCAGTTCTAAGTCTGAGGAACTGCCCGATTCTTCCATTGAGGGGCTGAAACTCTGCCCGATTCATATGGGATACGATTTCAAGGAGACTAACATCGTCTTTGGATATAGGATAGTGGCTCCAATCGATAATCTCGTCCCGGATAAGGATAATCACATCTCTAACATTCAAGTACACCTACAAAACTCGAACCTTTATGTTAAGTTTTGATTTTGGCCTTAGGCTCAAAATTTGGTCATGACAGTGGTTATAAACATGAAATCGATTGTTTAGAAATTGATATTTCATGTTATAGGTTTGATTTTTACTGTTTTTGGGCTTCGGGTTTGATTAATTGCAATTTTTATGGGTTGGTGCAATTTTTGTGTGATTTTGGGCAAAACTGAGTTCTGCCGCAAAAACGATGTCATCGGCGACATCACTGTTATCGCCAGCGGCTTTAGGCCCTTAATAGAAGGCAGGAAAAATGCCATGTCACCGTTGATTTCAGCAATATTGTTGGCAACATCATCCATACCGCTGGCGGTATGGTTGATGTCATCGGCGGCATTACTGCCTCCAGCGGTGGCATCAACAAGTCTCTAAAAGCAAAAAGATAAGGAATTTGAAATACTTAGCTGATCCGCTCTTTTTTGGTTTTGCAGCCACACACCCATACCTACACTAGAGGTATGGGGACCATTGGAGAGTGGTGGAAGCACATTGCTGAAAAAGGATCCAGAGCTGGTTGTGGTGATTGATGATATGGGGTTCGAGGATTTGGCTCGAACCATGCCTTTACTGATGCCTAAGCTGTCTCACTCAGCTCTGATGGCCTTGGTTGAGAAGTGGTCGGAGACTATGCACACCTTCCATCTTTAAATTGGGGAGGTTACTATTACCCCATCCGACATGGTAGCGATGACGGGGTTGCCATGGACGAAGAATGTGATCCATTTTGATGTGTACATGGAGAAACACCACCTAAAGGGGCCTGTGGTGAAGCGAGTGACTGAGCTTTTTAGGTTAAAGGTCAAGGCAGGGTGATTTTACTATAGAGAGTTATGCGAGTACTGGAAGGGGATGGAAGTGGTCCCCTAGGATGATCGAGATGCCTATGTCCGGTCCTTTGTTATTTCTTTATTTATCGTGTTGTTCTTCCCGATCTCCGGCAGCAAGGTCAATTATGGGCTGATTTTGGTAGTTGAGGATGTCAAGGCCATCAAGGGGAAGAATTGGCCTAGGGCCATCCTTGCATAGATGTACTATGAGCTGGACGTGAGAGCCCGAAAGATGGAGAAAGTTCTTCGATTGAGTCACTTTTTACTACAGGTATGCCCTTTTGAATAGCACTTCAATATCATGGTTAGCTGCTTTTCTATTTTCGGTGTGTTATTCTTTCGGACTGACTAGTTGTCAATTGTACAGGTGTGGGCTTTTGAACACTAAATTCTCCCTCCTATTCAGTTTGGTACTACAGTGAAGCCGAGATCTCACTTCCTCGTTTAGAGGTGCGGGAGCATCGGGGGACTCGGCAAGTACTCCACTGCTTATAGGGAGGCTTTGCGGGGCCTACAGATCAGCTTAGTATGCTACTTTGACTTTTGCCCTGTCTTACATTCAAAAAACCATTAGTCAACAAAATATATTTATGAATTTAAATTGGTTACATTGATTTTATGTTCGATTAGTTGGTCAGGTTGTGTGGGACCCTTTTGAGGAGGTGTCCAACTGAGCTGATGTTCTTATTATGTAGCAGGAGGTGGATGACCACTGATTTGTCATGGAGTGCCCCCTAGCCTAACCCTGGTGCATGGGGGAGAGTGCTCGAACCTGGAGAGAGCTTATACCTGCCACCAGGCCCGTACCTATGGATCCCCTTACTGGCCTTTGGTGGCCTTATTTGACCATCATTGGGGAGGCCGATAAGGCTGATTACTTAGAGAGGAACGGCCGAGTGGTGCAGAGTGTCCCCGGTCCTTACAACGATCACATATCACGCTTGCTCCCCATATGCCCCTGCATTCACAAGAATGATAATTTATCCTTCCATAGAAAGAAAAACGATGGGGAGCTAAAAATGCAAAGGCGCAGTATTATCGCTGAGGATGATAATGAGGAAGGGAGCGGTGGTGGTGAGGACCATCCCGAGGGGGAGGGCGAGGCCGGCCATGACGCATCGATGGCCCATGAGGGGTATTACTCTTCTGATGTGAGATCGCACCCCTTCTTTTTATGATTATATATATGTTGCATGCTTTGATCAAAAGAGTTCCTTATATTTGCTTTTCAGATTTTTCAGGTACCCTTTAGGAAGAGAGGCCGGGCTGGTGATAGCAGCGGGGGATATTATGGCATACCCGAGGGTGTCGACTTTGTCGAGGGGCATCTCTTGACCTCCTTAGAGACCCAGTTCCTACTGATGAATTTGAGGGGTGACTTCTGGACCAGAGAGAGATCCTCCAGCAGCCACTCGCTGAACTTTATGCCAGAAAACACCACTTATGTATGCCTTGTGTAATCAAAACCATATGACTGACCCCTTATGAATTCCTTTTGATTCCTCTTTGAATCTTTTAGGTTTCTCATGTTGAGGCAGAGCGATTGGCGAGAAATGCTTTTGCTCTTAGGGATACACTAGTTTTCCAGAGTTTACTTGCTTAGTATATTCCTTGTGGAAATATGACATTAGAACGAAATGCATGAATGGATGGTATGGATTGTTTATTATTTCTTTATCTGTAGGATTTTCTGGCCCTTACGCTGTCGGATGCCGATGAGGCTCAGCAGAGATATCAGGAAGAGATGAGGGCGCTCCGGCACCGAGTTAGCGAGCTGGAGAACCAGTTGGATACCATATTATAAGAGAGGCGGAGCAAACACAACATGGATCGTGTTTCCCCTAGTGAGCCGAGCTGAAGGGGAAGGAAGGTGGCAGTTGGGCGCGCCCATAGAGGTGTCTCTGCGAGCTCTTGGAGCATCCCGGGGACCGTAGAGGATATTGTTAGCACTTATCTTTTCAGCAAGAAGGATGCTTCATCTCATCCACCCGGTGGTGGCAACCAGGCTTAGACTCACATGCTGATCTGATTTCTCTTTATTTCAGCCTTTATTTTTATTGATCTTAGTTTTGTATGCCTTTGATACAATGGGATCTTGATTTTGCTTTAGTTGCGGATTTCGGACGATTTTGGTTTTATTTAGGCTTGGTGATTGGATATTTGGATGGTTGTGCCTACAGGCTTTTAGTTTGAATAAGATTTGAATTTTATGTTTGCATATCTTCTGGAAATAGGTTACAGGTTTTTTATAGGCTATTTACAGGTTTAAACTGATTAAAATAGATATGAAATTCATAGGAAAAATGGCCATGCTACCGGCGGTATGGCTGATATCGCCCTCTACATAAAATCCTGACTTGCTAAATAATATAGACAAAACTACCCGTAAACCCATACCGTCGATTACCTGGTCTATAATGTCGGTGACCTGACTCATACCGTCGGTGGCATCACCTTGCCAGAAAACCAAATTCGGCTATTTTCTCTAATTTACCTATAGTAAACCATAACTAATAGCTACGGGGCTTTCTGCAAAACCTGGGAAATGATGACGGGAAGAAGCTAGAAAAATTTGGGCTATAGGGCTTTCGATATATCGCAGCATGGCCTGTAAGTCTCGAATTCCTTCGCGCGGCATTATCTTTTTAGGATTGGATGGACCATGCATTCCAATTTTCCTTATTCGAGTTGTGCCCTTTGCTTGAAGAGTTTCATGCCATATTAGGGGTTCCATGCCCCAAGCGCGTGCCCTTGGCACTCCCAGAGTTTCACTTTGGCATGGACGGCGTGCCCTGAGGGTTATGGAATTTGGATTCTGTAGACCCATTTCTATCCTGATTGTCTGACAAACCCAGATTTCAGCTCAGTACAGTTTTGGAGTGGTGTCGCGGGGCGCCTAGATCTTACCTTGCTTGGCCATCTATGGTAGCACTATTGCTTATGGCAAAGTTTATGTGCGGTGCCGGCCTAGTGGCTCCGTCCAGGCTGATTTCACTTATTAGTCCTATATCGATAGGGGCTTCTCCCATATCTGTGGGACTAACTGAGGTTCTGCTCAATACAGATATTGCTTCCACTAATCCGACTCTTATGGGTGACCATCTCATACTGCTGCAGGTATTCATTTTCCAATTTCACCAATTATTCGCCCTTTTCTGCCCTTATCTGAAACTGGCTTACAGGTAGGCTAATGGAGAAATTGAAGCTGAAGGAGGCACCACGGGGGAACCCGAAGAAGTACCTACCTGTTCATCTAAGGGAGAGGGGGCTTATACGAGCTAATTTTGATCAGTTGACATTCGACAGCTGGATGCCTATTTTGAGGGGGTATACGAATCCATAGATTCAGTGGGTTAGCCGATGGTGAAGGATCTGGGATATGGTTGTGGAGTCCTGGGGATCCTGTGTTCAGCTGGTAGGCCTAGAGAGATCTTCATTCTACACTCCCTACCGATTGTGCTGTTAGTACAGCAAGTGATAGAGAGTCTCGACTAAGTTGCCTTATAACCAAATCCGAGTCTACAAAGCTAAATGGGTGAACTATATTCGGGAGAAGTGGACCAGGGAGGCCATATTCGAGACTTTGGATTATAGAGGATATACACTACAGAGGATGGCTTGCTGAGATTAGATGTATGGTGACCCGGTCCGAGCGATCATGGACCCACTTTGAGGGAGAGCGAGCAGAGTAGGGACACGGGCCCTTTTCTACTACCACCTTGCGGAGGATCTCTCGATATTATGACAAGGATGCATGGAGTTTGGCCCGAGACGCGCTCTCTTTTAGTTCTATATTTTGCATAGGCTAGTCAGGGTGACAGACCTATCGAACTTTATTTATTATATGTCTTTTATTTGGTTCTAATTTTTGCATAGACTGCCCCTTGGGGTTTTCAATCTATTAAACCTTATCTTAATTTTTGCCTGGACCGCCCTTTTTGGGTTTTCAATCCAGTAGACTTATTCTGACATTTGCATAGATCTTGCTCTTTTTAGTCTATTAGAATGATTTTTATCTATCGCGCATTTTATTTAGAATAACGTGAACTCTGTATTAGGCTTACTTGAGCTGTTTTGACCATATGGATACAAAATTTACATAAACATAAGCATTCCGAATTTAACAAAAGAGATACTTTCATTAATTGAAGTAAAACAAAGTACATGATGTTTGGTTAATATTTCCATTGATTTAACTCCCGATGCCAACTAGCCTAGATCGATTTTCTAGCAGGCACTCTCTCTATGCTTACTTACCCTAACTTCTAACTAGATCGCACTTTCCGGGTTTTTGATCTAGCAGGTTTGACTCATCCCCTAATTTTTGCACGGCCAGTTTACGGAATACCGACCATTGTGTATCACCCTAATTTTTGCCCGATCGGTAAAATACCGAAAGGCGGGTGATTTATTTCATCTATTTTTTTGTGTGCTACTTTTCTGATTTATTTCTTTTAAATTAGATGTGATAACGCTTAAGCCTGTCTTAATTTACGAGGTTCACAAACTCATTCCCATCCATATCCATAAGCTTAACTGCCCCATTGCTAAGCACCTTCTTTATCACATACGGTCCTTCCCAGTTTGGCCTAAATTTGCCCCTCGCTTCAGTAGTGGAAGGTTTCAGCTGTTTAAGGACCAAATCACCAGCTTTTAGGGGGAACTTCTGGTGCCTTACCTGATTGTTATAGGCTTGAGCCATGCACTGCTGTTACATCTAGAGATTATCTAAGACTTTTAATCTCTGCTCATCCATCATATTCAGCTGTTCAAACCTCGCTTGAGTCCATTCAGATTCTTTCAGCTTGGCTTCTAAAGTGACTCTCAGTGAGGTTATCTGAGTTTCAACTGGCAAAACTGCATCCATTTCGTAGACCAGGGAGAACGGGTTTTGACTGATCGGGGTACGAATGCTTAAGCAATATCCCCAAATAGCAAAGGGTAGCGTATCTGCCCAATCCCTGTAATCGGCTATCATCTTAGAGATGATCTTCTTTACTGATTTATTAGCTACCTTAATAGCACCATTCACTTGCAGTTTGTATGGAGAAGATCTATGGTGCTCAATCCCATATTTCTCAATCAAATTGGTGATTGCTCCTTGAAACTATATCTCGTTATCTGAGACTGTGATGCGGCAGTCCATACTGAGCAAAGATATGCTTTTCTATGAACTTGGTCATCATCTAACATTGGTGAAGGATTCTGCCTCTACCCATTTCGAGAAATAATCCACTGCTAACATGATGAATTTATGCTCGTTTGTTGATGAGGGACCAATTTTACCGATTATGTCTATCCCCCATGCCGAGAATGGCCAAGGAGTAGATAAATGATGGAGCTCAGTGGGTGGTAAATGTTGCATGTCCCTATAAATCTGGCAGTGGTGGCACCTTTTGACTTGGGTGATGCAATCGACCGTTAGGGTGAGTCAAAAATATCCCAACCACTGAATTTTTTTTGCGAGAACGAGTCCATTCATATGAGGGCCACAATCGCCGGTATGGACCTAATCAATGACCTTTTGAGCCTCTGATTTAGTTAAGAACTGAAGTAGCAAGCCATCACTGGTACGCTTGAATAGATCATTATCGATAATCCAGAACTGGATAACAAGTCACCTTAGGGTGGTGCGGTCTGAGTTAGAGGAATTCGAGGGATAGTGGTCGGTTTGGAGGAACAGGGCATTGTCAGAGTACTAATAGGGCTCAATGGAGATGGCGAGGACCTACTGTACCGATTGGGCATGGTAGGGGGTTTTAGTTGATAAAAGAACCAAGGGGCGAATGGGCTGCTACTGCAGTCCTTCCCATAAAGAGGCCAAGGTAACTAGGGATTCAGCCATTTGATTCTCTTCCCGGGGTACGTGGCGATACAAACAAGAGGAAAACTTTTTAGATAAGCTGCGGACAGCCTCAATATAAGGATGGAGGGATTCTTCTTTGATTTCCTAATCCCCAACAACCTGATAGATCACAAGGGCTGAATCTCCGATTATAGATACGATGTGAGCCCCGACCTGGAGGAGGGCATCTAGACCACATAGACAAGCTTCACATTCAACTCCATTATTTATTACAGCGAAATCCAAGCATTTGGACAACGGGATGATTTTGTTATTTGGTGTAACTATAATAACTCTGAGGCCCGCTCCCCATCAGTTCATAGCACCATTGAAGTATATGGTCCACACACGCTCGAGGATTTTGACGGAAGCGAGCTGCTCATCGGGAAATTCCACATTCTCAACATAATTAGAGTCAAGAGGTTGGTTAGCCAGAAATTCTTCCACTGCCCGTCCTTGAATAACCTTCTTCGTCACATACTCAATGTTAAACTCAGATAGGAGTAACAGCCATCGAGACAGTTTTTCGACTAGAGTGCAGGATTGATAAAAATACTTCATGGGGTCAATCTTGGCCACAGCTTGGACTCGGTAAGATTGGAAATAATGGTGTAACTTCTTAGTGAGCCAAACCATTGTGGTGCAGGTCTTCTCCACAATCGAATACCGAGTTTCGTAATCCAACAACTTCTTACTCAAGTAGTAGATCATGTGCTCCTGCTTATCATCATGTTTTTGGATAAGCATTGCCCCTATGAAAGATTCTTTGATAGCCAGATACAAGATCAAAGGCTTTCCGGGGATGGGGTTTTTCAAAACGGGTGGGTCAACAAGATAAGCCTTGATTCTGTCAAATGCGACTTGGCACTAATCATTCCAAACCACTGGTTGTTGCTTTCTCAAAAGCTTAAAGATGGGTTCACACACGATAGTGAGGCTGGCAATAAATCGGCTGACATACTATAAGGACCCCAAAAAAGATCGGACTTCTTTCTCTATCTTTGGTGGAGGCATATCCCTTATAGCTTTGGCCTTATCGGGATCCATCTCAATTCCTTTTTGACTAACCACATATCCTAGTAACTTGCCTGAAGTTACCCCAAACACGCACTTCTTCGGATTTAGGCGGAGATTATACTTTTCGATATGAGTCATAAATTTATCGAGAATAGTAGGGTGCTCTTCTCGGGTAGCAGACTTCACAATCATATTGTCCACATATACCTCCACTTCCTTCCAGATCATATCATGTAGGAGAGCAGTTACAATGCGCTAATAAGTGGCCCTGACATTCTTTAACCCAAACGGCATTACTTTGTAGCAATAAACCCCCAATTTGGTAATGAATGCCGTTTTGACTTTGTCGATGATATCCTTTAAAATTTGATTATAACCTGAAAACCCGGCCATAAATGAGTACATAACGGCCCTGGCGGCACTGTCAATCAGGACGTCGATATAGGGGAGCGAGAAATCATCCTTAGGCAAAGCTTTATTGAGATCTCAGAAGTCAACATAAACTTGGACCTATCATTTTTTTTCGGGACCGGGACTATGTTGGAAAACCAAGTTGGATACTCCACCACTTTGACAAATAGAGCTTCAATCAACCTTGAAATATCTGCCTTAACCTGATCAGCCCATTCTGGTCTTAATCGGCGGAGGTTTTGCTTGACAGGCCTGAACTTAGGATAGGTTAGAATTTTGTGCTCAGCAATCAGATGATCAACCTCAAGCATATCTTCGTATGACCAGGCAAAAGCGTTAACATGATCGTTAAGCATTTTTATTATCTCACTTTTTTCCTCGGGAGTTAAATCATTGGAAATGGTTACCATCTTAGGATTATCATTTGTACTTAGGTTTATTTCAATTAAAGATGTATCACTAATGCTAAAAATGTTATGCATATTGTTATGTGAATGCATGGATCCATCAGGAAAAACATCAAACAAGTAAGCAAAATGAGAGTCATTCATTGCATTAAAAGCCCTGTAGGCAACATTGTTTGCGTCAAATACATCAGAAATGTTAAAAATTAAATCATCCATTTCCTCCTCCACAGGCGGAGGGGCTTTGGTAGTTGCAGCAGTAATAGGAGGAACATCCTCTGTAGTCTCTGTCAGAATGGTGCCCAGGTCATGCTCTAGAGCAGCTTTCTAGGCAGTAGTGATGGATGGCTCTCCGGACAGGTTGGCTTTCTCGTCTAGGGCCTAGGTAAGCTTCCTTACAATCTCTATCATGGCATCCTCTTCCCTGGTTCTCTCACCCCTCCAACCTTTCTTCATTAGCAATGACCCGAAGACCATCTTCTAATTTAGCCTCGGCTTCCAAAATAGCCACAATAGAAGCGGGGTCGACCTCGATAGTTACCAATTTATCCTTGTGGATGAGCTTGATTTTCTAGTGGAGAGTGAAGGGAACTGTGCCCAAGGCATGGAGCTAAGGCCGGCAAGTAATAGGAATGTTAAGTATAGTGAAGTGCACATTGCTCGTAACATCTTCCACGGTGACTTCCATCTCAAAGACCTTAATTGTACTGCGTTTTGAATCATCATAAGCCCTGATAACAGTACTGGATTTCTAAAGCATTTTCTCCGATAGTCCTAGGTGAGGAAGGTCTTTCAGAGGACACAAATTTAGGGTGGGGCCATCATCCACCATGACACAGGGGATAACCTTATCAAGGATCTGAGTACTTACCCTCAAGCGAAAGATCAAAATGGTAAAATACAATATGAGGTCCCTTCCTTGGAGGAATTCCTTCTCCAACCCCGGCGCATATCTCTATGACTGAAGTGGTTGGAGTAGCTTCTAAATCGAGCAATCGCTTAATCAATCCCTTGCAATGCCTGTTAGAATCAATTACCAACTGCTAAATACTGTAATAGGCTTGAGTGTTTTTCAGCTGAGTAATAAGAGGATAAACCTTGAGATTGGTTGGAACGCCCGGAGGAGGAGAAGGGGGCCTTGCAGTAGTTCCTACCCTGTTAGGTATCGGGTACTTATTCAAGCAGAGATATCGGTCTTCAGGCTGATATACGCGGCCACTCTGAGTAATGTTAAGAACATTATCGAGCAAGACACTCTTAGTGGTTCGTGTTTCAAATAGATACTGATGTTCCTCAGAGTCTGAATTTGGGTCTTGCAACTCATATGCAACCACATTGAAAGGCTCATTCTGATCAACCTTGAATAATCCTTTCAGCTTCTCATTAACGGGCGAATCAACCCTGAATAGTTCAGTACTTATAGCCTTGGCTACCTCGACTACTCCCCCATCTTCATCGGAATAGTCATCCTTCGAAATAAAGGAATCTATGCTGAGTAGAGGCTTTTCCTCAACTTTTATCCTCTTGGCCACAAACGGCTGAGCCCTGTGGTTTTCTTGATTATATAAATTCAGGTCGACATCCATGCCTTGAACTGAATTGACTCTTAGATTAGCTTGACTGATGAGATCAAAAACTGAGTTAGACGGGAGACCGAAACCGATAACTATAATAGAGTTACTATTACCTGGACCCTGGATGATTAGTTCAAAGATTGTGGCTTCGAATAAGCCAGACTGGATTATTCCTACCTTTTCTCGAAATTAGGCAGAGGGTTATTCATGGTGCTTGGGGTTTTATTAGGTTCAGCAATCTTTCCTTCACTAACCAGACGCTGAATAGCCAAGAGCATGGCTTTGCAATTGTTGGTTTGGTGTCCCACCTGAACATGGTAATTACAGAAATTGTTTTTATCTTTGGGTTTAGGCAGTTTGTACCCTTGAAGGGACTGGATGAAACCTGCTTCCCTTAAACGCTTAAAAATGACCCGAAGAGGCAACTGGTACGGATTAGCAAAAAAGAATGGAGGATGAGAAGGCTGAACTGCAGCAACTGCCAGTGGAGCTGGAGCGATTTCCAGGGGTGCAACAGGGGCTTGATAAACTGCCTAAACTGCAGTCGGGGCTTTAGGCTTAGCAAGTGCCAAAGCTGAGGGCTGAGCATCATTATTCTTTCTGAAACAGGGTTTTCCTGCCTTTTCTGCCTTTTTGCGCTCTGCCTCGCGCTCAATTTTTTTTGCCTTTTCGAAATAGGCTTATAAGAAAGGAACAAGTCAATAGCCATCTCTTTACAGAATAAAGGGAGAGAGCCTTCCAGGAGTTTAACAATCATCTCCTCGAGGCTTACCTTAGATTTCATCAGAACCTGGGTCAATATCCACCGGTTAAAATAATGCTTAAAGGTTTCATTGGGCATTTGGCGAACTTCCTCGAGGTGTTGGAGGGTTGTTTCTATCATAGTATTGAAACCATAACGCACTTTCAGAGCCTCAGAAAGGAGTTTCCAGTTTGTGACAATATGCTGCGGCAAAGTATGATACCATTCAAGAGCAGGGCCCCCAAGGGAACAAGGAAACATTTCAGCAAGCACTTTATCACTTAATTTCTTTACACGCATAACTCTTTCATACATTGTAATGTGGGAAGCAGGTGCACCAGAACCATCATAATGAGCCATATTCGGCATAGTAAAATTATCAAGGACCCAATCTTCATTCCTCTCGGGTTCTTTGGCAGCTATATATAATATCCCATTTCATGCATTATATTTACATTTGTCCACATCTGTTATTTGTCATTATATTTAAATTTTACATGTTATATTTATTAAAATTGGTTAGTGAAAATAATAGTTATTTTAACCATACAAAATACGATATTTAATATCTAGGTACCGAATTATATGGCTATAGAATTTTAAGGAATAAGTTGAGTATAGTTATGTTATAGATATAAAATGATTATTAGAACATATAAAGTTGAATAAAATTGTGATATATCATAAGGATTTAAGTATAAGAATTAGTATTAGAATTAGTATTAGTATGGTATAGATATATGTATATGTATTTAGTATAGTTAGTATTTGTAATGAATAAAGAATTTGAGGGCAAATTGGTCTTTTGCCCCTTAGATCTTTTTATGAACTGATAAGAATTAGATCAGTTCTTCATCTCCTAAAACACAAAGCAAAGAACAAAGAAAAAGGAAGAAGAGAAGAAGAGATCTAGAAGGAAGGAATCATGTATTTTAGTAACTTTGTAGTGCGATTTTTGTTAGGTTAAAGTTATAATTAGCAGTTTTAGTAAGAAGATGAATTGTTTCTCTTTATGTCAAGGTTCATCCTGCAAAATTTTAGAATTTTTAGACGAGTAGATCAATAGTTATGATTTTTATAAGATGCAGTGTGCAGAATTGGATGATCAAAGAGATAGGGTGAGTTTCAAAATTAATCTGGGATTGTTATACTACTTAGAAAATTCTGATTTTCTGATATGTTATTCCCTTATGTGTATAGTTTAATTAGGAAAAAGAATCAGGTCGATTCATGTTGTGTAGAGAGAGTTATACCCGTTTTATTACGTTGCTGTCCAGGTAAAGCGGGACTGAAACAGGTTTTGATGGGAAATTCCCTATAAATCGTATAAGACTCTAAAATTTTTGAGGTTTTAGTATGTTATAGCCTTGTGTATTAGGGATAGAATAAAAAAAGAATCAGATCTTTTGGAGAAGTGAATTGAAAGTTATGAATTTTTAAGTAGAGCAAGGTCATATGAACAAGTATACAAGTAACAATGGTTTAAGTCATGAAAACTTTATAAATAGAAAACAACACAAGGTGAAATGTATTAATGTGAATTTATGTTTATAGGAACATGAGGTCGGGAAAGTGTTCAAGACGAGGAAATAAGTCGATTTCGTGGAAATTAGCATTCCATCTGTGAGTATAAACATGATATGAATAGGTGAAATGTTTTGATATGTGATATTTGAATGTTTGGTGAATTGTTGTGAATTGAATGATTATATGTTATTTGCAGAACTTGAATTATATGAACATATGTTTATTTGGTGAAACTTGAGATAATTGAATTATTCATGATATACGCAATTATACAGGAATAAATGAAATAAAGAGAGACGTTGTGACATAGCCGATCAAACATTGCAATACATGTTCCGTTATCTAAACCTATATGGTCAACCAATTGCAATATTTGACAAATGGACCGAAAGGTCAACCAATTGTTATCTGGACCGAAAGGTCAACCAATTGTTATATTGCTGGCCAGCAAATCAATTGTTATCTGTTACAAATGTTACATGTATCCCGGGGTAATAGTTTGGCCGGAAATGTCACAACAATTAAATAAATGAATCATTTAATAGGAATCATCCAATAGTATATAAGAATGACTGTATGTTTATTTTGAATGTGTAACTGTATGTGATTGTTAAATTCATTGATTGTTTATATTCACTGAGTGGCGACTCATATAAATCGCTATATTTTTCAGTTGTTGAAGTTGTAGATAAAGTATTGTACTAGAAGGTCCTTACCTGTAGCTGTCATGGAAGAAAGGTCTGTCGGCTGTGTCCATCTCGCTCTCTCTCCTCACATGACAAGCATATAGAATAGAAAGTAGTCGGGTTTTGATTTTTCAAATCAAACATAATTATGGTTTGTAATAAACGAATGATATTAGAGTTGATGTGAAATATTATGGTTGTGTTAATATATGAATATTTTTGAAAAAAAAATAAAATTTTCTATAGTATTTTTCTATAGTTATTATATGATAAGGGTGTTTCAGTTGGTATCAGAGCGGGGATATGGTCATAGGGACATACAAATGCATACATAATATAAGATTAGTATATGTTATTTTATAACATGTTATCATATTCATATAGGGCTGATGAGAACCAAAATGTTAACCCGAGGAGAGAGGGACCAGCCGTAAATCAACCTGTAGAAATCCAACCTATTATATCTGCATCACCTATGCATTCTCATGCATCAAATTTACAGCATCATCAGAAAATACATGTGGTGCAAGCACCTGTAACATTTGTCCAAAGAGAAAGAAGGTTCGATAAATTGAAGAAACAAGGTGCAGAAGAATTCAAGGGAACTATAGATCCTACAATAGCGGAAAGATGGTTAAAAAGGTTAGAAAGAGTTTTCAATATGATGCATTGTACTCCTGATGGAAAGTTTGATTATGCGGTATTTTTACTTCAAGATGATGCTTATGACTGGTGGGAGACTATCCCGGGGAGCACTGTTCAGCCTCCTATCTTGACTTGGGATGATTTTGTGCGGGAATTCAAAAGTAATTATATGCCTGATGTGTACATTGATGATAAAAGAAAATAATTTTTGAACTTAAGACAAAGGAGGATGACAGTGGCCGAGTATGAAGTTAAGTTCAATCAGCTATCCAGTTATGTACCAACATTAGTGGCGACTGAAAAGGATAGATGCAGGAAATTTGAGGATGGGCTTAGATATGAAATTCGAACCAAGATATCATCATTTGAACTTGAAAGTTACCTAAAGTTGAAAAATGCTGCAGTTAGGGCTGAAAGACTAGAAAAAGAGAAAGCAGATTATAAAGCTAGAAGAGGTTACGGTGATTTTAGTGGTGACCAAAGTAAAAAGTCTGCTAAGCATCAAACAAATTCTTCTCCATCATAGTTTATAGCTAGAGGAGGATATTCTGGGAATAGAGGAGGAAGAATAAATGTGCAAACTCATTCGAGATAAAGTCAGGGACAAAGCTCGGGACAAAAACCTCAGTGTATGCTATGTGGTAAATTGCATGAAGGTGAATGCAGGAAACTGACTGGAGCATGTTACTTATGTGGCTCTTTTAAACATTTAATACGTGATTGTCCAAAACGATTAGAAGCAACTGAAAGAGCTCAATCAGAGGCTACAGTTCAGAATACCAGAGGCAGGGGAGCTGGTGTAATAGTAGGTAGAGGTAGGGGGTAGAGGAATAACAACAAGCAATATTGGTAGATCTGAGGCTCAGAGTTCTAGGCCTCCAACACAGGCTCGTGTTTTTGCCATGACTCGACAAGAAGCTATTGACGCACCAGAAGTTGTTACCGGTAAGATTTCTATTTGCAACATGGATGTTTGTGCATTAATTGATCCTGGATCAACTCATTCATTTATATCATCAAACTTGGCATCACAATTGCATATGGCTTATGAACCTTTGGGATTTGATCTATATGTGGGAACTCCTTTGGGTGAATTGGTGATTGCAAATCAAGTGTACAAAAATTGTTTGATTCAAATTGACAAGGTTATATTAAGTGCAGATTTGATTAGATTGACTTATTAGAGAGTTTTATATGATTTTGGGCATGGATTGGTTGGAAAAACATCATGCAGTAGTAAATTGTTTCACCAAGGAAGTTATTTTAGAGACATCAGATAAGCTAAAAGTCATTTTTCAGGGTGAACGTCAGATAGTACCGACTTGTTTAATTTCTGCAATTAATACTTTTCGGTTAATCAAGGGTGGATGTGAGGCATATTTAGCACATGTTATTGACACCAAAGTATCAGATGTATCACTTGATGATATTCCTATTGTTAAAGAATTTCCCGATGTATTTCCTGCGGACCTACCAGGATTGCCACCTGATAGAGAAGCAGAATTTACCATTGATTTAGTTCCAGGAACTACACCGATTTCTATTTCTCTATATAGAATGGCTCCAGTGGAATTAAAAGAGTTGAAAAAGCAGTTACAAGAGTTACTTGATAAGGGATTTATTAGACCTAGTGTGTCTCCTTGGGGTGCTCCGGTATTGTGTGTTAAGAAAAAGGATGGCACTATACGACTTTGCATTGATTACAGACAGTTGAATCGAGTAACTGTGAAGAATAAATATCCTTTACCTCATATTGATGATTTATTCGATCAATTGCAAGGAGCATGTGTATTTTCTAAAATTGATTTGAGGTCAGGGTATTATCAACTCGGAATTTCAGCGCAAGATGTTCCAAAAATAGCTTTTAGAACTCGATATAGACATTATGAATTTCTGGTGATGCCATTTGGTTTGACGAATGCACCTGCAGCTTTCATGGCTTTGATGAACAAGGTATTTCAATAGTATCTTGACAAGTTTGTCATTGTTTTCATTGCTGACATACTTGTGTACTCGAAAAGCAATGAAGAACACGAGCAACATTTGAGAATTGTACTTCAGATTTTGAGAGAAAAACAGCTATATGCAAAGTTTAGCAAATGTGCATTCTGGTTGAATCATATTTTATTTTTGGGACATGTGGTTTCTGGTCAAGGCATTCAGGTTGATCCTAAAAAGATCGAAGCTGTGGTTCAATAGGAAGCTCCGAAAAATGTAGTAGAAGTAAGAAGTTTTTTGGGATTAGCAGGGTATTATCGACGATTTGTTGATGGGTTTTCTCTTATTGCTGCTCTAATGATAAAATTACTATAAAAGAATGTACAGTTCCAGTGGACAGATGATTGCCAGAAAAGTTTTGATGAATTAAAGAAACGATTGACTACAGCTCCGATTTTGATAATTCCAACTGGCACTGGTGGATTTGTTGTTTACAGTGATGCTTCTCACCAAGGTTTGGGTTGTGTTCTGATGCAACACGGGAAGGTAATTGCGTATGCATCTAGACAATTAAAACCATATGAATTATCTTATCCAGTGCATGATTTAGAACTGGCTGCTATTGTGTTTGCTTTGAAAATTTGGAGGCATTATTTGTACGGAGAAACTTTTCAGATTTTCACTGATCATAAGAGTTTGAAATATTTGTTGAGTCAGAAAGAATTGAATATGAGGCAGAGGAGATGGCTAGAATTGTTAAAAGATTATGATTTCACGATAGAATATCATCCGGGAAAAGCGAATGTTGTAGCTGATGCCTTAAGTACAAAATCCAGTAGTGTAATGGCTAATGTTCAAGTTTCTAAACTCCCATACTTAGTACAATTGCGAGCAATGGCTGTTGACTTAAAATTGGGTGAAAATGGTGCATTATTAGCTAACTTCAAGGTAAGACCAGTGTTACATGACAGAATTAAGGAAGCTCAGGTTCGAGATCCTCAATTAAAAGAGATTATGGAAAATGTCAAGCAAGGAAAGAACACTGATTTTATAGTAGAAAATGATACTTTGATGTTGGGACAAAGAATTTGTGTGCCTGATGTTGATAATTTGAAGAAGGAAATTTTAGAAGAAGCTCATACTGCTCCATATGCTATGCATCCGGGAATGACAAAAATGTATCATACCTTATGCTCTCATTTTTGGTGGTCTGGAATGAAGAAGGATATTGCTGAATACATTTCAAAGTGTTTGATATGTCAATAAGTAAAGATTGAACATCAAGCTCCAGCACGGAAATTACACCCTTACCTATACCAGTTTGGAAATGGGAGATGGTTACTATGGATTTTGTGTACGGGTTTCCGAAAACTCCAAGAAAGAATGATGCTATTTGGGTTATTGTTGATAGATTGACAAAATCAGCCCACTTTTTACCCATACAATGGGGTTGTTCATTGGAGAATTTGGCAAAGAAGTATGTTAATGAAATTGTCAGATTACATGGAATACCTGTGTCTATTGTATCAGATAGAGATCCTCGATTTACATCTTGATTTTGGAGAAGTTTACAGCAGGTATTGGGCACAAAATTGAACTTTAGCACTGCTTTTCATCCTCAAACAGATGCTCAATCAGAAAGAACAATTCAGACTTTGGAAGAAATGCTTCAAGCTTGTGCTATGGAATTCAAAGGTTCGTGGGATGAATATGTTGCTCTAATGGAATTCGCTTATAATAATCACTATCATAGTAGTATTGGAATGGCACCGTAAGAGGCTCTTTATGGAAGAAAATGCAGAAGTCCTATTTGTTGGGATGAAGAAGGGATGAGAGTTTTGGAGGGTCCAGAAATAGTACAAGACACAGTTGAAAAGGTGAAGATAGTGAGAGAAAGAATCAAGGCAGCACAAGATAGACAGAAAAGTTATGTTGGTCAACATAGAAGGGAAAAGGAATATGAAGTAGGGGACAAAGTTTTTCTTCGCGTATCACCTTGGAAAGGCGTACTAAGGTTTAAGAAGAAAGGGAAGCTTAGTCCGCGGTATATAGGGCCTTATGACATTCTTGAAAGAATTGGTCCGCTTGCTTATAAATTGGCATTACCACCAGAGTTAGCTCAAATTCACAATGTCTTTCATGTGAGCATGCTAAGGAAGTATCGGTCAGACCCTACTCATGTATTGAAGGACCAAGAGATAGAGATTGCTGATAATTTGAGTTATGTAGAAGAACCAGTAGCAATTATCGGGTATAAGACCAAACAATTGCGAAACAAAGAAATACCATTGGTAAAAGTACTTTGGAAAAGTCATTCAGTAGAAGAAGCCACTTGGGAAACAGAAGATCGAATGAGAAAGAACTATCCTTATTTGTTTTCTGATTCAGGTATTTAATTTCGAGGACGAAATTCTTTAAGGGGTGGAGAATTATAATATCCCATTTCATGCATTATATTTGCATTTGTTAACATCTGTTATTTGTCATTATATTTAAATTTTACATGTTATATTTATTAAAATTGGTTAGTGAAAATAATAGTTATTTTAACCATACAAAATACGATATTTAATATCTAGGTACTGAATTATATGGCTATAGAATTTTAAGGAATAAGTTGAGTATAGTTATGTTATAGATATAAAATGACTATTAGAACATATAAAGTTGAATAAAATTGTGATATATCATAAGGATTTAAGTATAAGAATTAGTATTAGAATTAGTATTAGTATGGTATAGATATATGTATATGTATTTAGTATAGTTAGTATTTGTAATAAATAAAGAATTTGAGGGCAAATTGGTCTTTTGCCCCTTAGATCTTTTTATGAACTGATAAGAATTAGATCAGTTCTTCATCTCCTAAAACACAAAGCAAAGAACAAAGAAAAAGGAAGAAGAGAAGAAGAGATCTAGAAGGAAGGAATCAGGTATTTTAGTAACTTTGTAGTGCTATTTTTGTTAGGTTAAAGTTATAATTAGCAGTTTTAGTAAGAAGATGAATTGTTTCTCTTTATGTCAAGGTTCATCCTACAAAATTTTAGAATTTTTAGACGAGTAGATCAATAGTTATGATTTTTATAAGATGAAGTGTGCAGAATTGGATGATCAAAGAGATAGGGTGAGTTTCAAAATTAATCTGGGATTGTTATACTACTTAGAAAATTCTAATGTTTTGATATGTTATTCCCTTATGTGTATAGTTTAAGTAGGAAAAAGAATCAGGTCGATTCATGTCGTGTAGAGAGAGTTATACCCGTTTTATTACGTTGCTGTCCAGGTAAAGCGGGACTGAAACAGGTTTTGATGGGAAATTCCCTATAAATCGTATAAGACTCTAAAATTTTTGCGGTTTTAGTATGTTATAGCCTTGTGTATTAGGGATAGAATAAAAAAAGAATCAGATCTTTTGGAAAAGTGAATTGAAAGTTATGAATTTTTAAGTAGAGCAAGGTCATATGAACAAGTATACAAGTAACAATGGTTTAAGTCATGAAAACTTTATAAATAGAAAACAACACAAGGTGAAATGTATTGATGTGAATTTATGTTTATAGGAACACGAGGTCGGGAAAGTGTTCAAGACGAGGAAATAAGTCGATTTCGTGGAAATTAGCATTCCATCTGTGAGTATAAACATGATATGAATAGGTGAAATGTTTTGATATGTGATATTTGAATGTTTGGTGAATTGTTGTGAATTGAATGATTATATGTTATTTGCAGAATTTGAATTATATGAACATATGTTTATTTGGTGAAACTTGAGATAATTGAATTATTCATGATATACGCAATTATACAGGAACAAATGAAATAAAGAGAGACGTTGTGACATAGCCGATCAAACATTGCAATACATGTTCCGTGTTATATTGCTGGCCAGCAAATCAATTGTTATCTGTTACATGGAATTACATGTATCCCGGGGCAATAGTTTGGCCGGAAATGTCACAACAATTAAATAAATGAATCATTTAATAGGAATCATCCAATAGTATATAAGAATGACTGTATGTTTATTTTGAAGGTGTAACTGTTTGTGATTGTTAAATTCATTGATTGTTTATATTCACTGAGTGGCGACTCATATAAATCGCTATATTTTTCAGTTGTTGAAGTTGTAGATAAAGTATTGTACTAGAAGGTCCTTACCTGTAGCTGTCATGGAAGAAAGGTCTGTCGGCTGTGTCCATCTCGCTCTCTCTCCTCACATGACAAGCATATAGAATAGAAAGTAGTCGGGTTTTGATTTTTCAAATCAAACATAATTATGGTTTGTAATAAACGAATGATATTAGAGTTGATGTGAGATATTATGGTTGAGTTAATATATGAATATTTTTGAAAAAAAATAAAATTTTCTATAGTATTTTTCTATAGTTATTATATGATAAGGGTGTTTCACTATAAGATAGTCGATGTAGGCTTGAATTTCTGGTGTCACACCAGGAGGCTATATGACCTGGTCGTTGATCGGCTGAGAGAGAGCTGCGGCCTCGAGTGTTACTCCCAAAGAATGTGTGACCTGGTTATTGAGCTGAGAGGCCATCATTTGGAGAACAAAAACAGCTACTTCAGTTATCACACCCAGAGGTTGCGTGACCTGGTCGTTGACTAGAGAAGATGGTGAAGGACAAGGGACTATCTGGCTACTGAAGGGATTCTGAGGGTAGGTGGTACCCTTGGGAGTTACAATGAACTAAGGAACAGTAAAGGATGACGGTTGGATTAACCCCGCTGGAAAAAGCTGATAACTGATGAGAGAATACTGGAGGAACTGAGCTTTGAGCAAAAGGTCTAGGGTTGAAAGGAACAATCGATGGGGTAGTCGAGGTTAGTAGGAAACTATAGGCTGAGTCGAGGGGACAGGGTTGAAAACAGGTGCAATGGGTCTTGTCCCTTCTGGGCAGACCAACATCTGTGCTGAACCATTCTAGGTTTGCATATCGGACTCAGAGACCCAGTCAGAATTCCTATCCTCGAGGGCTTGCTTAACATCTGCTTGGACATTGGATTGGTTGGAGGCTTGGAACGCATCCGAATTCAGGAATTGAGCCATAGCACTGGCGAAATCAAACCCAAGTAGGTCTGAGATGCTGCTCCTGAGGTGGGGGTAGGGTCGACTTGCTCCTCGGGCGGAGGATGGTTTCCATCATTGCTCAAAAAAGATTTAGCTGATTGAGAGAAATCTTGACCTAACTGAACCTGATCTGAATCTGACTCGATGCTGGAATTGGTATACAGAACTCCCTCGACTTCCGTGGTGACAAACAGGGTGAGAGAACGATGAATTAGATGGTGACCTGGCCTTTTCTAAATCGAGATAAGACAATAATTCCGCCTCCTCCTACCTGAAATGGTAGGGAACGGATCAGAGCATGCATGGATTATGTGATGCTATGGATGGGATGAATGGCCTTTATTTAATAACCAATGCGTGGTATGTATGGCTGCACGTAGATGTGTTTAGCGATGATGCGGCAGCTTATCCCTTCAACATTCGTACCCGTTGTCATGCATAGTGATATATCGTGACTCCATGGGGGTACAAAAGAAGTCCTATGGATGTTGCTAAACCTCTTCCACAAATGGAGGTCGGTTAGGGTAAGTTAGATTTCGGCTATTGGAGCTTGATGCATGGGTGATGCTTGAGCACGTAGCACATTGCACACAAAAACGTCCCTCTTCCAACCTTATGACTCTCGTGTGACATCTTTTGGAAGGATTGAGTTTAGCCTCTTCAACGGAAATGGCGAAAGAAGTTCGTCCCAATTTATTTTTATTATTTTGATAATCCTAAAGGATTGAAGTGCTAAGGCTTTTCTAGCGCGGCTTTGGTATAGTTGTTGATGTAGAAGGTTCTCGTTTTCCTTGATTCCATGTTACTCAACCACTCCCCAAATAGGTGCGATCGTAGGAGTTTACGAGTTGGTTAAAATGAGTGATCCACCCACTAGGCATCCTCGATTCCAAATAGGGCATGAGTGATACTTTCGTGGGCTTCTCGGGTGTAAGTGGGGCACCTAAAAATTACCAAACTATCTACACGCGAAGGATAAAATGTCATGAAAAAGAATGAAGTTTTAATTTGGCTAATGATTTCTGTACATCATCAAAAATCCTTTAAACTTATTGAAAATTAAAGAGATCGTAGCGGATGACCTTTTTCCCACCCGTGAGGACCGCCTAAGATGTGTAGCACGGGGAGTGAAAAGATAACGAGCGTTGTGAAGCGAGCCGAGGATTTGATCCTTCATTTTAGCATGATAAAAGAATTGATGTTGATGTTGAATTTAAGTCCAATTTGCATGTTAACGGATACGAGACTTGAAATCCCGTATTTTAAAATTGAGTTGCTACCCGGTTAAGCTCCACCGAGAAATTTTTGGTGCGATATTCCCACATGGTGGTTAGACTACACCTTAAAACAGAGATTCCAAGTTTGGATGATGTTATCTATTTTACATTAGGCCAAATTAAAAGATTTCATTCTTTCTTAATCGGTTTTAATCCACCATATTATTGTGTTTTCAGTTTATATGTTGTTTTCGTGTTTATCAAGCATTCAAAGCGGTAGATAAATAATTGTTACAGTTATCCAAAATAAATGTGGAAAATAAAATAATAATTACATGGCTTTCCAAATCCTATACATTTTTCTATACGATGAATAAAATACCCGAAGGCCTAGCATACATCTAACCTAAGTCTACCTGCACAAATACGGCAAGTTGTACGAGGCATATCATAAAACATGCATAGTTAGTAAACAAAACAAGACCCATGTTAGCTTGAACATGACATACTTCATTTACAATTTATGGAGCCCGGTTGGATGGCTAAAAATGGTATTAAATCGGCATTTGCCGGAAAATTCCGTTATATCCATATTTTAGACTCGATTGTTGTTTTAACCGGATTATTAGTGAAAATGCCACATGGTATGGGGTAAGGTCTGTTTTCAGAAGGTTCTGGACCTTCGTCGTTGCACTGTATATACTAGCTTCGGAAATTTAAACCAGGTCAGAAAATAAATGAAACGAAACTGCTGTCCAGAAGGTCATGTCGCTGGTGGTATCAGTCCCACAGGCAGGCAGTATGACATTCTGGATACCATAAAGAAAAGGTCTTGCGAGAAAATGGATCCATTGGGGGCAAGTGAGGCCACTGAAGGTATCAACGATGCCGCTGGCGGCATGGGTGATACCGTCGGCGGCTTCAGTTTCTTGCAGCAGCTGTTTTTGGCCGGAAAGGGACCAAAAACCCAAAACTAAGCACAAGCAGAAACTAAAACACAACAAACAAGTAGAAACAAAGCCAAAGAGCTATGAGACTCAGAATCTTTACCTCGGGGTCGTGAATCCACCTCTTCATGATCCATATGACACCTCCGGAGAGCTCAAATAATGATTTTTGGAAGTAAGGGGTGATTTAGTCTCTAAATCCTAATTTCGGTGATTTCTAAACTTAAAACGCACCTAAATATCAGAGAGTTCAGTAGAGAAAAACCAAGAAAAGATGAATTGAATCATCTTTTCTTACCATTTCTAAACTTTATTCCACTAAAGCTAACTAGAATACTAAAGATTTGCTTGAAGGTAGAAGTTGGAACCCTTGAATGGCTGGAAAATCTTGTTTATATAGGCTAAAATCCGTTGGAAATTGTCTTTGATTGATAATCCTTTGGACAATGAGTGAAAAGTGCACACAAGTGTCTGTAGAAGAAATGATGCCACCGGCTGCCTCGCCCCTCTGGCAGGTCTGAAAAGTTAAACGATTCGTGCCCGAAATCAGGGAAAAGGAGAGGAAATCCGGAAAAGGTTGATATAGATGGAAAAACTCAGATATTGGGTGTATTTTTTTTATTTTTAATGGGTATTTTGGACTAGATTATTTTTTCGGTGTAAATCATCGGTCTGAGCTACCACAGGACGCGTTCCTGGATACGCCGAACTAAATTTTTTCAAAAATAAAATTCGTACAGAATTTTACATCGGTAATAAAAATTCCAAAAAACAAACTTTTATCATGAGGAATAAAATCGGGTATACGTCATCATCATCTCGCAAGAGGGACTGCAAAATCTCGTGCTCACAGAAACCGGGCCCCAAAACGTATTCACATTTTGGGCCCTTCTAGAAACATGTTCTGAAATTTTTTTGCACCGAATTTATTTTCTTTATTTTCCGGGCATTTCATAAATTTTGGGGATTTTTTGATTTTTTACGAAACCGGGCTCTGCAACGTATTTTCACATTTTTGGGCCCTTCCGGAAACATTTTCCAAAAAATTCTGGCACCAAATTTATCTTCTTTATTTTTCAGACATTTCATAATTTTTTGAAATTTTTCGATTTTTTAAGAAACCGGGCTCCAAAACCTATTTTCACATTTCCTGACCCTTCCATAAATATTTTGTGAAAAATTCTTACACCGATTTTATTTTCTTTATTTTCTAGACATTTCATAATTTTTTGAAATTTTTAGATTTTTTACAAAATTGGGCCCAAAACGGTTTTTCACATGTTCGGGCCCTTCTATAAGCATTTTCTAAAAAATTCTTGCACCGATTTTATTTTCTTTATTTTCCGGATATTTCATAATTTTTTTAGATTTTTTTATTTTTTACTAAACTGAGCCTCAAAATGTACTTTCACATTTTCAGGCCCTTCCAGAAACATTTTTTGAAAAATTCTTTTATCAAATTTATTTTCTTTATTTTTCGAACGTTTCATAATTTTCTAGGATTTTTCAATTTTTTATGAAACCGGGCCCCGAAACGTATTTTAACAATTTCAAGCCCTTCTAGAAACATTTTCTGAAAGATTCTTGTACCGATTTCATTTTCTCTATTTTTCGGATATTTCATAATATTTTGGGATTTTTTGATTTTTTACAAAATCGGGCCTCGAAACGTGTTTTCACATTTTCGGGACCTTCCAGAAATATTTTCTGAAAAATTCTTACACCAAATTTATTTTCTTTATTTTTCAGAAAATTTATATTTATTTGGGATTTTTTGATTTTTTTACGAAACTAGGCCCGTAAACGTGTATTCACATTTTCATGCCCTGCCATAAACATATTCTTTAAAATTCTTGCACCAAATTTATTTTCTTTATTTTTCAGATATTTCATGTTTTTTTGGAATTTTTTGATTTTTTTACGAAACCAGGCTCCGAAACGTATTTTCACATTTTCAGGCCCTTCCATAAACATTTTCTGAAAAATTCTTGCACCGAATTTATTTTCTTTATTTTCTGGACATTTCATAAAATTTGGGGATTTTTCGATTTTTTACGAAACCGGGCTCCGAAACGTATTTTCACATTTTTGGACCCTTTCAGAAACATTTTTTCAAAAATTCTTGCATATTTCATAATTTTTTTGGAATTTTTGGATTTTTAATCGGCCTTGAAACGTATTTTCATATTTTCGGACCCTTTATAAACATTTTCTAAAAAATTCATGAAACAAATTTATTTTCTTTTTATAAGAAAAGTTATAGAGACTTAAATGAATTTTGTCAAAGTTTTTTTTAAATTCATTGTAGAAGATGATGTTTTTTGTTGAATTAAAATTATAGAGACTTAAATGAAGTTTTACCAAGGTTCTTTTGAAATTTGTTAGTTTATGTCACGTATTGTTATATCATGGTTTTGACTTTTCCAAATGTATAGTGTATTTGATTGAATTAAAACTATAGACACTTAAAAAAGTTCTGTCAAAGTTTTTTTGGAATTCTGATAATTTATGCAACATATCTTTCACTCGAGTGAAAGATAATCAATAAAATTAATATTCATCAAAATCATGCAACTTTTGATAAAATTGTTATTCCATATATTCACAAAAATTCAAATCTTGAATGATTCGATTCTATTGATATTTTTTTCTTTCAAATAATAAAATTTAAGAAAATAAATTCAATTAAATTAAATTCCCTCCTAACCGAGTTTTCCAAGCACACCCGTCATGTTATCTAATTCTGGCTTATATATACCCATAATAATTGGTCTTTCAGATATCTCCTTTTTAATTTCAAACTCCTTGACCTTATTTATCTTATGAAATTAACCATCAGAGTGGCCAGCGGCAACTACTAATTAACAATTTCCAGTATTATAGATACATCATCCTCAAAGCTTCAATTCAATTTCTAAAGTGTGGCTATTGCACAAGAAATCATATAGGGAAATCACAAGGAAGAAGGTAAACGTGCGTACCACTGCTTCAAAGCGAGTCTCAACGGGTTTTTTTTTATTAAAAACACCATATTCGGTCCAGCCCATACTTCAAGACTTGGAGCTAGGGTTGTGCTCAAGCCCGACTTATAAGGCCATTTCTGAATCTGATTCATGACCAACAAATATTTGTTCTCTAAAATTTGTGGATTGAGAGTAAAAAAAAATTTATATAAATATATCTACCTCTTAAAAATAATTATATTATTTACTTAAACAATGGGGCATATGGTAGTCAAGTTAAAAAATTTAAGAGATTAAAATATAAAAATCTAAAATAATTGTTAAATATAATATATAAATATGTAATTATGGCTTTAATATTTATATAAAAAATCAAGTTCGACTCACAGAACTTCACATTTTAATATGTTCAGGTTTAAGCTGAACTTTGTTAGAATATGAGTGTTCAAATCCGTTATATTTAAGCGGACTCGGGCCGGATCGGACAAGTAACGGGTCACGTGAATAGGTATATCCTATAGTGAAAATGTATTAATCTAGTGGGCTTTTTTGGATTAGAGGGGCCTAGTGGCCTTTCTTGGAATTAGTTAAGTAGGCCTGAGCTTGGCCATTGTGGAGCTTGGGCTAGATTTGGGTTAACGAATTCGCATTAGGTTCGGCTCATGAATAATGTTAATTAAAAGATTAGTCATTGAATTAATTTAATTCCCGAGAACATTTTTGTGGCAATTTCAGTCAAAGCCCTACACATGACAGTCTAAGTGGTCCATGCGTCCTACACATGATAGTCAAAGTGGTCCATGCGTAGGGCTATTTCTGTTGATGACCACACAACAACCTCTGTAATTATATCCTAATATTAACATATGATTTATATTTGTAGTCGCACATAGAAGAACACATTTTATATTAGACGAGTTAAAGTTTATTGTTTTAGATTTAGACTTTTATTACAACACCAATTTAATTACTTTTACAAAAAAAATATTGTACAGTGTAAAATACTGATATAAGGTTTACTGTCTGATAATATATATTATTAACTATGTATTGTGCAATAAAAATTGATAAAGCTTTGTTGCTAGTAATATACATATGACAGCCACGTTTGTCACAATATTAAACATAAATGCATTATTTGTTGTTTTGAAAAATAAGGGTTATTTTTTCGCCAATGAGATTTAAGGATTATGGATTAAACAACAAAATACAATAAATTGTTTCTGCCATATTTAACACCAGGCTTGCTTCTCATCAAATGTAAGATTTTATTTAAATTTCTCAAATTTTGACATTTTTGTAACTACTTTCAATATATTCTTAACAGACCTAATGCATTAATAGCATTCTCAACTTGTCCCCAAGATCCTACTGCCTCCCTGAACTTTGAAAATGTCCATGCAACTACCTCAACTTTCATAAAGTGCATCACTTTGCTTCCTGAGAGCAAGTCCAACCATTTTTCCCATTTTTCATTCCCCAAACCCCATTTTGAGGAATCTACAGTATTTTTGCTCCAACCATTTTTCCCATTTTTCATTCCTCATATTGAATTCCCTAAAAATAATAATAGTTTATTATTATTATATTAATTTTTTTACATAATTTATATTATACTCAACTAACAAAACAATTAAAAAAAATCAAAACTATAAAAAGTAATGATAATATAATGGGGTTCCCTAATGGTTGGACTCAACCATTCCCCGTATGTGTTCCCCATCCGCAAATTAGGAAACCATTGGAAGTGCCCTAAATAACACATGTCAGCTTTTGATTGGAGAGAGAAAATCTTAAAAAATGATATCCTTACCAAGTCAAACCAACCAAAAGCTGACATGTGGCATTCAGGGAGCAAAGTGATGCACTTTTCGAACGTTGACATAGCTGCGGAGACACTTCTAAAGTTCAGGGAGGTAGCGGAATTTTGAAAATAAGTTGAAGATGTTGTTGATGCATTAAGCCTTCTTAATATAATCAAAATCCATCAAAAGATTGAAAACAATTAAATATTTTTGGTTGTCTAATCTTCTGCTACAAAATTCTTCCCACCTCTATTTTGTGTGGGAAAAAAAATATTGAAGTAGATGTTTGAAATGCAATTTGTAAATGATTTTCTGTGATTAAACAATGCAATTATATCCAAATTTTATGAAAAGTGAAGGATATGATCATACTATTATGATTCATAGAGCTTTGAGAAATTTGTTCTTTCTCTCCAATTTGAAGGAGAAAGTTTAACATTATATCTATTGATTCTGTACCAATTGGGCCATTCAATATTAATAGTGGAAGGTCTTAGATTTAATACCTAGCCTTTTTAAAAGTCTTTCAAGCTTACCGCCTGGCATTAAAAATTGATGATAGGTATAAGTAGGGGAATATTGGACGTACAGATAGTCCAGCTCTTGTATATTTCCGGAGATTTCGTACGGTTTATATCTCATGGCTGCAAATTGGTCCAAGTTTTAATGGCCTCTATTTCTTTCTTTTTTTTTTTTTTTGTCTTCCCTTTCCAACATTTCCCGCAAAATATGCTGCCTTTTACTCTCATAATCACTTCCTTTTTAACCTTTCACCAAAATATTGAAAATTTGTATAAACCCCAATTATTGTTATTGAATTTTTTTATTGTTTAGAAGCCACAGTAAAATCTTCTCTCCCCTCCCTACACATGCATTTAGCAGGAATATTGGAACATAATGTAAGTAATATTAGATATTCGTAACGATTTTGATAATGAAATCGAATCGTTCTTTCTCCTCTACTTTTTATTATTCGCCTCTTGAAATAAGATTGGAACAGTAATTTGAAACGATTATACTTAATTGAAAGCATCACTACACTGCTTCATGTAAATTACATTCATATTGTTTCCTTTATTCATTTTGTCCTTACCTAATATCTTCTCTTCTTCTTTTTCTTTTTAATGAGAACAGAATAAAATAACATTGATATCTTTTTGAAATGCAAATTACCTTTTATACATTTCAACCATTAGATGCAATGTTTCATGAAACGGATAATTAAAGAAAAGTAACCGTCTGATTAATTAACCAATAGATAAGGACATTTATTTATTTGAAGAAACAGTAAGTGCCCCCTTCATGTTTTCTTATACTTTATATTAAACTATTAATTTATTGAAAAAAGAAAACAATTCAATTAAATTAAGGAAAGGAACCCACTAATCCATTTCTATTCTTTTGTTTCAATTCACTTACGTTTCCTTCAATTGTTTTCACATATAAATAATTGATTAATGAAACAAACCTTTATAACAGTTCATTAAACATTGCCGTTAATTAACTCTCCAATTTAAATATTAATCTTTCTTTCCAATCTTTTACTATTATGCCAATCTAATAGTAGAGGGAAGGGAATTTAAATCTCATCCGGATAAATATTTGTAAGGCTTTACGACCATCACATGAAGCTACATATAATCATTTAATCGGGAATCCATGGGCCACTATGATTGTATTAAAAAAATGTTACTCATAAGTCTCCACCAATAAGCTCAGACGCTACCAACTGAGCTATACTTTATAGGTTATTTTTGTTTTTATTTTCTTGATGATGAGAAGATACTAAGAGTATAGCCGGACAGTTACCTAACTACATTTTTATGGCTATTTCTTATCTGAATCATTTCTTGAAGATTAATGAAGAATGTGTTAGCCTGGTGATTAAAACTTGTTTTATGACCTCTAGAGTTTTAAAATCGAGTCACATATGGTGGTGAGGTGTAGCTCAGTTGGTCGTAGTGTTGGCCTACTCTGGGGCCGGATCTAGTTATACCATGAAGTCCAAAAAGTTGGGTCTCAGAATTTCATTTAATAGGTTGATGTTAATAGCTAAAGATAACTTTATCCATAGCCACTACATGATTGGTGTGCTGGCCAGGTAAAAAGATTCTTTTATATCACTTTATCAGGTATTTGGAGTATCCTGCTATTAAAAGATGATATTCATCCCAATTTATAATTAGTGAAACATATATCATCTATTAGAGCAAGGTACTCCAAATACCTCGTTCCTGGTACGATTTCTCCTTGGTAGAACCGGCTTGATTATTTTGCGCGAAAGCCTATGCATATACTTTTCTTATAGGAGGACCATGATGCATAATAATTTTATAAACAAGCTAAAAATCAATTATTTATCTATCTCAAAAAAAATTTACAAGTACATCAATTAAGAAAAGCGCCAAGTTATTCCTTTTTTAAAACTTTGCTTGATCAATACAGGCAGCAAATTAAGACAATTTGATCCGACATGGTAAGCACTATTGATTTTTGTGTCGTTGAAAATGGATCGACTAGCTAGAGTTGTTGACCTTATGGTTCATAATTGATAATAGCATTGTTTTCTTCCTGTATTCAGATCATTATCAATTCATTAGTAAGAGTTATAGTAGTTTTTGTACATCTTTACCGAGGGCCAAAATTTCTCCAAACAGAAAATCTTGCCCTATTTTTGGGTGTCTGTGAAAGCATATTTTGCGAATTTTCATGAGATTTATCGGGGTTACATGGTGGATGCCACTTGACTTCACATGTACAGACAACGTCACAAATCATCGAATTTTAATGGACAATATATAAGTCATAGAATGAAATATAGGTTTTTAATTAATTTTCATGCTTTAAAATATATTTTTGTTTTTTTTATTATGTTTATGATATCATCTTACTCATGTGATAAGTTTTGTTTATACGTTTTCATATGGCGAGATTAACTAGCTTATTTTGGTACTAAAATGTTTTACTTGATTTGTATTGTCATTTTGTTCATGTATCAGTTACTCCATAATTCAAAACTAATGATTTTTATCATTGTTTATAAATAAGCTTTTTCCACCGGAAAAAATGTTAGTTTGCATTAGTTGAGTTGGGAAACGAGGGTCCTCGTTCTCTTAAATTAGAGTTTAATTATCGAATTCCACTTAAAGCATTTTTAGGGAAGAATGAGGAATCTCAACTGTAAATAATTACCGAATAATATTATCTCAATGAAAATATATGTTTATGATAAAAAAATGGGTAAAATTTAAATTAGACTTATTCACGGGCCGTGATACCCGCCCGGCTTAGCCCGAGACCGTTTAAATAGGCCGGGCTTGGACTCTCATTTTTCTGTAAAGCTCGGCCCGTGTCCAAGCCCGATAATATTCAATGTTTTATGGGTCGGACTTAGCTTTTACATAACTATTCAAAGGCCGGTCCAATGAATAATAATTATATATGTTAAATATTTATATAGTATAATTGTTTTAAATTTTTATATTTTAATCTATTGAATTTGTCCAATATTTCTATCTATTTATTAAATTAGTTAAGTAAAAATTATAATTATATGTAAGATTTGGACACATTGGTGTCTTCTTTTTCACTCTTTGGTATACCAAAAAATTAAAAGGGAACTATTTATGAACAATAGGCCGAACTTGGGAATGATCTCTAAAGCTCGATCCAAGCCCAACCCTAGCCCGAAGTTTTAAAGTGTGGGCCGAGCCGAACCGGGCTTAGGTTAATGTTTTAAATCAAAAGTCCGAATAAACCCGATCCGAATCCACCCCAACCCTCCCAACGAACAGGTCTAATTTAAATATGAATTATTATATTACAATTAATTTTTCTTGGTAACAATATTACAATTAATTTTAGTACATTGAAATTGATTTTTTAAAAAAAAATTTATCTCATTAGACTTAGAATAATAATAAAGTAGAACTCCAACCATGACCTATTATTAAAGTTTCAAGGAATACAGAACCCATTATCCAACTAATTTAATGCAAAATATTATCAAACATTTGAATGCCGCCACAATAAACATAGTGCAAAATGATTTTTATTGGCAACAAATGAAACTTTTCAATCTAGTAGTTATAAGAAATTTTTGTCTAGCGGTAAACCCGAACAAGGTTTAGCAATTTAGTTGAACGATAGTATTAATAACGGTAGACAGCGTGACTTGTCTAGTGGTCATAGTTTTTCTTAAAAATGAAGAAGGAAGCTCTGAGTTTAAGCTCACATTTTTTTTAGTTATGTTCCTACTTTTAAAAAGAATAACGTTACTAATAATGTTGGTCTAGGTGGTAAGCAGTTTGGTATCGCTTAAGCAAGGTCTCGAATTCGAGTCGTAATGAACATAAAAAATCTTTATTACTCCCTTCATCTAGAAATTATTGTCTCTTTAGTCATTTTTTTAGTTCTCTTTTTAGTTGTCAATTTAGATTATCAATGCATTTTATACAATTTTTTCTCTAATTTACCCTTGTATTAAATATGAGAGAGATTATGTATTGTTAAAATTATAAGTGAGTAATTAAGAAGAAAGAGAATTTAGTAAAGGATAAATTAATCATTTTAATTGTATAATAAATTTTCCATTAATTTTGATGATTCGATTAAATGGACAATATTTTATAAATAAAGGGAATAAAAAACTTATCTACTGTACTTAAATACACCCAGAACGAATCTGAATATTTAAAGCTCTAATAACGGACACAGGAAAGAAAATTAAAGGTTTTGTCATCAGAGGGGCTCACCCCATTGGTGCTATATGGCTCTTTTTAATCAAATACAGCTCAATATCTTCATGAAAAGGGCATATATTACTATATAAACAGGTAAACTCTCTTTTCAATGTATTATATATATGGACGCCAAATCTAACAAAATCATCAATAAATGTCTTTTTCATAATTATTTCCAATCAGATTATATTATATTTTATTTATGCTCAAATTAAAATCATATACAACCAAATAATTTATAGGAACTTAGCACATGAATTACTAGCATATACTTTTTTTGGACCTTGTATGTTGATATTATATACTAATTAAGTATAAACCAACCAAACAGAATATGCCTACTCTGTTATATATCATACTTCAATATTTGTTGGTAATATATATATATATATATATATATATATGTTTGTGCCCTTATATATAAATATAAGGGCAAACTTAATTATTTGTTCAATTTCGAAATTCAACTATTTTATTGTACAAGTATATTCAATGATATATTAATATATGGATGGTTGAAAATATATACATCTTAAAGTCATAAGTCTTAGACATAAAGAATCTTGCCAAAAAAAACGAAATTAAGCAAGGCCACATAAACGGCAATGACAGTTACAACATCACTATATATAATGCCTAATTATAGCTAATTTGGATACTATACAATAAACAAATTTGCCATTTGTATTTGTCTCTATACCCAATTGGGTACTTATTTATAATCATCTTAATTAAGGGGGTCTTCATCTAAATTATTAATTATTATATATACTTTGATGTATTAAATAATATATAAAATGTAAAGATCAGAGATAGAATACATTATACTACTCATTCATTCTAGCTTATTCTCTGTGTTTATGTATATCAATTTTTATCGGGCCATATTATGCCTCCACTGTGTATAAAACATTTTTTATATAGGAAGAGGATTTTGAATGAGCCAATGACTGATCCTTAGTCATATACATACGCTCTTTAAGGATGTACCATTAGAATAGTTTTAGTTGATGAAACATTTGAATTTCATACAAAATTCTCTCATCTTTTCTCTCCCATAGAAGTTGTGAATATACGATTATTTCCAATACATATCGTGAGACAACTTGATTCGGCACACAAATCAAGTTAATTCGTGATCTCAGACATTTAAAAATATTTCACGTTTGATATGTTTTTTGCTTCCTTCAGATAAATCAATACTTTATTTACATATATTTATTCTTATAAAAAAAAGTTAATATACGGTGCCATAAATTCTTATGGCTCGTTTGGTGCAGCCGTTCGCTTATTTGTTGCGGTTACTATTAGTTGTTGCAGATAATTTTTTGATCTACGATATACCAAAAACTAGTTATAAGCATTTGGTTGGGACTGTTGTTTGATGACGAAAATGTTAAAAGCAAATGTTCATGAATTTGCCAAACATATACTTTATTTTTTTCAATGTAAAAGTTACTTTACCTACTAATGCCATTAGATATCAATGTTCCCCCAGTAATCCAATAGTGGTAGCCAGCAAAGTGCTCATAAATTGAGAATGAATTTTATTATTTCAACTCAACTAATTTTAACATTAGTCTGATATTTATATTAGCTATGAAAACAAAGGTCTTAACTCAATGGTTAAAACCGAATTTATGATTTTAGAGGTCACATGTTCAAACCGCGTTAAGTGTGAGGTGAAGATTTTTCTTAGTATGCTGCAAATTAAAAAAGAAACTTAAATGACTCTTAGATGAAATGTAAATGAGCTGAACATTAAAGCTAATTCAAAGTTTTCCACCAATAGTAAATAACTAAATGACAGCTGGAATTCTGTCCGATGAGCAAGGAATGGATGTGCTGAGGTGTAGTTTGTTCTGCTACACTGTGATTCTTTTTAACATGATTGAACACCAAAGTAGCTTATCATATTATTTTTAAAGATTGGCTTTGGCTTTCAATAGTAACTTGCTTCTAGTAGCTCATTTGATTCATCAAAGCTTTATTCTGATTATATTCAGATTCGATTCGGGTCACACATCTGGCTATGGTGGGTGAGTCTCCCAATAAGGATTTTTTACGTTAACTAGAACTCGAACTCGAAACTTTACTTAAGCGATACCAAACCACTCTTTAAATTGTAAGAATAAAAAAGATAAAAAGTCAAGTGATAATAATCAATACAAAAATTTTAGTACTAGTTGCCATAAATTAACTTTGCCTAGGGATAATGTTTGCCAAACAAATCAACAACATTTTCTAACTGCCACCACATAAAAAAAAATCACATGCAAAGACTATAAATTAGGAAAAATACATCGGTTAACTCCTTAAAGTTATCGTGATAAGTTGTTATTTGTTATGTGTCGTACAAACTTAGTTATGTAGTTCGATTCGTGCTAATTGAAGGGTCTAATACAACACTTGGCACAAAGTGGATGGGAAAGTCGTTTTTGCCAAGTTTATGTGACAATAGAAAATTGCGAAAGTTCAAAAAAGTTAGGTTGATAGTCAGCAAAGTATAAGTTAAATTGTAGGGATTTATTCTCCAAATTTTTAGATTCTTAATATGCAATAGAAGATAAAATCGTATAAAAACAAAGAACACATAGATTTAACGGAGTTTCCTCCTATTGGTACGTTTACCCAAAGGACCAATAATCAAGGTACGTCTCCGGAGCAAAGATTGGAGCCTTTATTGATAATCGGAAAAGCTAAGCAGGGTATAGAGAGTTTTCTAGCGAATCAATATACAAAACAAGGATCTAACGCATAAATAGTAATGAAACTACTGTATGCAACAAGAACAAACCCTTAAACTATCAAATCGCCAAAAAGAACAGATCAAAGAGACTGATCTAAAGAGAATATACAACCTGCAAATACCAAACTGAGAATACAAAAACAAGCTACTCAATCACCTCTGAATTTCCCCCGTTTATATAGCAACATCGAGTAACCGCCTAGCAAAGTAACCGCCTTTCAACAACCTTCAATCACGTGCCTTCTCACGCCTCTTTCGAAACTTCAAGAATCACCCTTTTACACAAGGAAGAGGAGTTGCAACAGATTAGGTCAATAAAAAAAGGGTTTAACAGAGGGAAAAGAATTGGGAGAAAAGAGAGAGGCGTAAGGCTGAAAAACAGTAAGGGGGGCTTTTATAGTTAGGAATAGTTAGGGTTAAAACAGGAAGTGGGCTTAAGAGGGGTAATAGACCACCTGAAAGCTATTAAGCCACATATAGCCCAAAAATCTCCGCCTTGGCTTCACAGCTTCTCTAAGACTATCAATAAAACCTCAACAACCATCCCTTGCCCAAGGGCTTAATTAAAAATAATTAACTCAAGGCTTAGGAGCAGAGCAATGACAAAACGTCAAGCTTCACCTCACCAAGCCTTCTGCACATATGCATCAATAGATCAGAACTTAGTGGCACAATGTGACATAAAGTCAAACTGCGTCTTACTAAGATTTGATTTATTGATGCCTATGTGTCAAAGGCTTGGTGAGGTGAAGCTTGGCGTTTTGTCATTGTTGTGCTAGTTAATTATTTTTCATTGAGCCCATACTGAAGTACTCTTTGTTTTCTGATTTCAAAATATAAATTATTACGCTTAAAGTCAGCAGCAACAAGATGAGAGCCAAGACATACAGATTTCTTATTTGAATCACTTGACTCCACCTTAACGGAAACAGTATCATGCAAAGCAATTCAGATGAAACACACAATCAAAGATTATCATACAAAAACAGTTTCATACAGATTCTGAACAAGAAAACAATTTTACTGTTTACCGAATTCAGAAATAATGTAGAGACTTCATGAAAAATATTAGCGAAAACTATTTAAAAGTACCAAATCATGCGAGACTAGATCACCGAGCAAAATCGCATACCAAAATTTGCAGGTCAAGAGAAACACATACACGAATCTTAATAGAACAAGATTATTCAACCACAGGATTCACAAGAACATAATCAAAAATGCTAAATTCAAAACAGAAAATTAGCACATGTGACCGAAAACTTACATATCTAAAGAAAAATAAAAGCCAAATTCAGAGAATAATTAATGTATTTAATTAATTAATAATGTAATATGCCGAGTTTATTCTAAAATCTCTTAGAAGTGTGTCATATGGGAGGAAAATATTCCGATTCCAATACCCAGTCATTTGTCAATTGTTTGAAAACCAAAACGCATTTTGAACATGTAATTAATTGTATTGATATTCATCAAAATAAAAAATAAAAGTCGTACTGATAGCCTCATAGCCACCAATTTTCATATAGAAACAGTGGACAAAAAAGAACAGCTACAATTATGTATATGGTACAAAGAAATAATTTGTATTAAAAACCCAGAGGCCTTTTACCCCTTTAGTAGACTATATATTTAGTATCAATAATTGTCCTTTTCCTTTTTAAGAACAAGGTGCACATTTCGACCATATATCTATACTTTATAATTTAATTTAGTTTAGTTTTAATTAGTTAGTATAAAAAAATAATTAGTATAGTGCTAATTCAAGTGACTGAGCGCATGCCTATGACTAGAGAAGGTCGTGTGTTCCAATCACGACAGAGTAAAACTTTTTCTTTGTTTATTTATAGTTTTACAGTAAAATTGTGAATTTAATAAAAAAGAAAGTATAATTATATATAAATTATATGAATTCATATAATTATAAAATATATAATGGTGTTGTTTAAATAGTGTATAAAACTCGGTTTTAAAAATTCTCACCTTGTAATGTTTAGGCTCCGCCTAGACTTTATTTTAGAGCTTGTCGCTCGATTTTACGTTTCCATGGCGCTCTCAGGCTCCTAATCAATTTATTGCCGCCTAGACACCGCCTATTCCAATTTTTCCGCCTAGACGACGCCTGAATTCAATTTTTTAAGATACTGATATATATAATAATTATAGTTTGATATTTTTAACCTACTAAAAATAGCTTAGTTAGTAAAATAAAAGTACATAAAAGTATTCTCACAATAAAAGTCGCATTTCCAATTTTAAAACATGTTCAAATTATATTTTTTTAACATTTTATAGTTTATTTTTTAGTTGAATCTATATTTTTATGTATAAATAATAAAACATTAAAAAAATATAAATCTACCTAAGCCACCGTCAGGCCCCGCCTAGTCCCCGCTCAAGCCCCACCTAAACCCTTTAGAGCCCTAACCTTCAGATTAGCACCTAACGTTTTTTAAAACACCGATAAAAAATAGGTTCAATCGTGTGGTTGTCCATACATGTGCTTATAATATCCGGAAATTTTATATCATGCTCTAAGAATATACTTTCTATTCTCTTGTATGAGTGACAAGTGTTAAAAAAATGAATAAAATAATAAAAAGTAATAGCATATATTAATTTTTAGAACACTTATCATTTATGTCGATGAATAGAGAGTATTTCTGGAGTATGGTATAAAATCCCATAATATCTCCTATTTAATGAATTTCCACCAATCATGTAATTAATGCTATTTTTTTATTTTATTTAAGCCATTTTCCTCTTTCCTTGTACCGTACATTTTAGGGAAATTTCACATCCAACCCAACCACTATAATTCTTCCATGAAAACAAAATATCAATGTTATCATTACCGTATCGGACCATATATCGATGAGGTTAGTGATACGCGATATAATTAATATTATCGGTATTATTAATGGTTTTATCAGCTTTTTATTTTTTAAAGAATATATATTATTTATGGTTTTTAGTGGCTATTGCAACGCTTTTTAAATCTATTATAAAGCTTCTGCGTGTCGCCGTAGAAGTTTTAGAAAAAAATATATATTATTTAGGATTTATAGTGGCTATTCCAACGCCTTTTTGGATCTTTAGCAATTTTTTTTGTTTTTAGCAACGCTTTTCAGTCTTTAGCAACGGTTTTCTATGTCTTTAGCAACACTTTTCTATATCTTTAGCAATACTTTTATTTATTACCAAAAGTATTTTAAGAAAACCGGTTTGAACTGATACGCCGGTTTATCAATTTTTTACCGGTTCAACCCGATTTTCTATTAAAATTGATTTCTACGTACCGTAGAGGTGACCGGTTTGTAATAAAACCGGTCAAACCGGGCGGTACGGTATTAATAACACTGCAAAATACAACAAAAGAAACTTCATTTTTCATTATGTCCCTTTTACTTGTTCTACTGCGTACTTAAGTTTCAGAACTGAGATGTATTGCACCCTTTTTTTTAACACATGTCCTATGAAAAAGGAGCAATAATTAACAACAAAAAAAATAGTGGTAGATAAAGTATGGTCGGTTTGTAAACACTTTTTAGATTAAGATAGACTACGAATCACTCTAAACCTATGAATTTTTTCAGTACCGAATTACCGGCTAACCCACCCCACCTACCACTCGAAGAAGCTAAAATACAAATTAAAGGACCTAATTCAAAAGTTTAAAGACTAGCTAAACAATGAGAATTTCCTTATTGTAACACTTCGAGAAATTACACTATTGAAACTAGACGGTAAAGAAAAATAATCTTGAAAATTTATTGTTAAGCTTAAGTGCAACTAATTTAGCTTGTTTCAATATTTTTTTAAATTGAATTGTGAAAAAAGGTAAGCGGAGGTTTCGGGACACTTCACCAAAAACCCTCCCCATTTTCTTCAACTAATTAACATTTTAGCTATATTGCATTGAAAATATGATTAAAGTCTTCTCTAAGTAAATGATATAATACAAATAGTTAACAGTTAAAACTCGGATTTTATTTGTACAATTCAAGTGCTTTATTATTGTTTTGCCTACAGAAAATCACACACAATTAACTAATAAGAGATAATAATTACTTATATATGTACCATAAAAAAGTAAAATCATTTCAGCCCCTAAGAGAAAAACAAAAAGGGCTAAAGTCTCTAAATTACAAAAATAAAAACACTTACACAAAATACATAATTCACAAGCAAAAAAAAAGAAAGGAAAAGAAGATAGTTTTTTCATTCCCAAAACAAACCTTCCCCAGAGCTAGAAGTATTAGAAAACAAACAATCAGTAAGCGCCGTCAAATCCTTCCACTCTTCCACCCACGGCGGCGGGTACAACCACCCCTCCACCGAGTCAATATACACAAAATCGCTCCTCAATTCATTCTCCTCGTAACTCGTTCCCAGACTCGGCAGTTCAACAATCTCACTCAATTGATCCTCTTCCGACGACGTCAATACCAATTCCGTCGCTAAAACCGAAGATAGCGACGAAGTAGAAGAAGAATTCGTCGCTAATTGGACTATATCCATACGGGCAGCTTTATTAGCGGCGACCTGGATGTCACGAGGAGCAATAGAAGCAGGGCGAGGAAGCGAGTCAACAAGGTCAGGGAAATTGAGAATCGCTGAGTTGCCTTTAATACTTAAGGCAGCAACATCGTGAGCTCTAGCTGCCATTTCAGGGGTTGCAAAAGTGCCAAGCCAAATGCGAGATTTTTTTCGGGGCTCCCGGATTTCGGATACCCATTTCCCCCAAGATCTCATACGAACACCTCGGTATAATGGGTGCTTGTTTGGGTCATTTGATCTTATGCGTTTTGTGTTGTTTTTGGGTGCCGTTTTGGAGTTTGAACTTGGTGAAGATGGACTGCTACTTGAAGAACATGAACTGCTTTCGGTTTCGGAATTGGTCATTGTGAGGGATCACTAGTGAGAAAGCACAAGTGTGGTTAGTGTAAGAGATGTTTTTTTTTGTTGGTGAAGAATGGGAAAGGGAAAATGTGGAGAAAGGAAATGAGCTGAAAGCTAGTAAAGGAAAGAGGGGTTAGGTTTTGTTTGGATGCATTGATCATTGGGGAAATGAAAAGAATAAGTAAGACTTATAAGGAGAGGAGGGGGAGGGAGGGAGGGGGGAGTGAAAAGAAAAGTGGACCCGTGAAGTTATATAAATGATCGGATCAATTAACACACATTTCGATATGTTAATTTATTAATTTTACCATTTTAAATGTCATCGGCACGCATCATAAAATATATATATTGTGAGTTTTTTTTTCCATGTGTTAAGAGAAATAGCACAAATGGCGTCCCCCTTCTCTTCTCTTCTCTTCTACTTCCACGCAACCATCCCCACCCCTTTTATTTGTTTCATCTTTTACATGTTTTGCTTCTTTGTTTATTGCTAGTGCAGGGTAGAAATGTCTTTCAACTTTAGGGTTTATAGAAAGTCTTAATACATACATGTGTAGTAACTCTTGTTGGAAAACCATATTATGTGACTATTATATTATGGTTCAAAATTAAATTAGTATGTGACTATTGAGATCATGGAACAGAATCAAACTACTATATCATATTTACTGATTTATTTAGTCAAAAAAATTATAGTAAAACTTCTCTTATTTCTGAATACAGTTTATATATATTTCTAAAGGTATATGTATCACATATTTCTGCCATGCGTTTTGAATAACAAAATAATGTGTGTTCGGCCGGATTTGTATTCTGTAAAGTTAAGATGTAGTAAAGTTATATAATCTCAATTATGTATTGAATTTTAATGGTTGAAATTCAATTTCATTATAAATCTCACTTTAAATGGTGCATTAAGGCTTTGTGGATTTAATCAACTGAATTGAATTCAATCCATGTTAATAATTATTTGTTACTAATCCACAATAGATAGAATGGTGTTAATTATCTTACCACTAGCTATTTCCACCCAAATAAACTTTTACTTGGTGTACTATTCATTTTAGTCCTTATCTATACTTACCCTTGCCGACCTAATATTTTGTTTAAAATATTGATTAAAATTCTACTAACATTTTCCTCTTCTTTCCTTATCCACATTCACACCGGTACAGTTTTGTACCCTATGGCTACCTCGGGGAGTATATTTGTGATATTTTGAAAATAAAATCACTATTCTATAACTTGATATTCTAACACTTATTTTACAGGACACTTTAAATCTTCAAAATATTTTAATTTACAACTTTTAATGATCGATTAATGAGTATTGTCTATTTCATTTACATATAAAATTACAATAATATATTTTTATTATTTAATACAAAACATTTATAATTCTACAACCACAATAAATATATGAATTTTTTTTCAAAATTTATGTTATTGTGCTTACCTTAAATAGAAAGAAAAATTCCCGCTCACCTCAGGTGGAGTTCGAACCTGAGACCTCTATAAACCCTAAATTTAATGCTAACCATTAGGCTAACACCTTTACTACATAGCCACCTATCATCAATTTTTACTTTACAAATGAACTATTTTTATATCAATAACTAAAATTTAACCAGTATGATTATAATTATGGAAAGATTAATTTATTAAATTTGAAAACAAAAAATGTGATCCATAAAACAGAAATATTATGGCTTAATTAGTTATACCATAAATGCTTAGGTGGATGGGCGATTATACTAAGGGTGGATTGAATTAGAACTGGATACATCTGTTAAAAGATCGGTGTGATATATATTGAAAATAAATTGATAGAAGGACAACTAAGGTATTATGATCATGTGTTACATAGACTAATAGATACTCCAATTAGGAAATGTGAGAACATAAGGACAAAGAGTAAGGAAAACCTAAGATTACTTCGAAAGAAGCTATTTGGAAGGATATGTATCTCCTAAGTACGGATGAGTATCTCATTGTTAATAGAGCTTCAAAACATTAAAAAATCTTACTAACATGAAATTTAAGGTTTAGTTGATTGGTTGAAAGAGCAACTTAAAATATCTACCTTTTTACCTTAAATTTTATTAGCTGCCAGGATCTTAAATTTTTCATTTACAAAATATTGTTTTAGTATTGGAAATATGTTCTAATATAATATAAGTACTTTTATTTTTATTTTGTTTTGTTTTTCATCATGTGTTTAATATTTCTTTAATTGTCATTTTTTTTTTGCTAGTAAGGGTTTTACTCCCTCCATCTAGAAATTATTGTCTTTTTAGTCATTTTATTAGTTCTCTTTTTAATTGTTAATTTAGATTATTAATGCATTTTGTATAATTTTTTCTCTAATTTGCCCTTGTATTAAATATGAGAGAGATTGTGTATTGTTAAAATTATAAGTGAGTAATTAAGTAGAAAGAGAATTTAATAAAAGATAAATTAGTTATTTTAATTGTGTAATAAATTTTTTATTGATTTTGATGATTCGATTAAATGGATAATATTTTATAGATAGAGGGAGTATAATTTTTTTTATTGGCTAGCCGTTATTGCATTGGACCCACACACAAAATCAACTTTTTGATTGCGTACTTTTTCATTTGAATTAATTTATCACCGCTAAAAAAATTATTAGTTGCTACCTATAAACTCATAGTTTTTGGTTAATTAGTCTAGACTTGTAGCTATGATGTGATCATATAAAAACAACTTAAATCTGTACCGAGAGTATGAATCATGATAATTTCAGTTGTGAGTTGAATTTCATCATACAACAGAGTAGATTTGTGTTGTAGCTTTTCAGGTACTCTTATTTTTAATTTATAATTGGTTCTATTGAACTGAATAGAATTGAATTGAACTGAACTAAATGATATTGAAATTGAATAATGTTGAAACCGAAACTAAAATATAATTAATATTTAAAATGTAAATATATATTAACAATATAATTAATAACACAAGAAATAATATTATATATTATAATAAAATTTATTAATTATTATATATAATAATAATAATAATTAAATTTTTTTATACTAATTAAATTTACTATTATAAATTATTATTAGTATATTTATTTTATGCAATTATTGTTATTAATATTTTTTTATTATTTTAATTATTATCATGTTTATAAACTATTATTATTACTATTATTTATTATACAAAATTATCCATCATAAAAATAATAATTAATAATTTAAAAAATATATTATTAGTTACTTTTTCTTTACTATCATTGTACTAATTGTACCAAGTCCAATTCATTAGATGTGGATTTTATTCTGTCAACTATTCACTAATTCACAAATTATAGCTTGTAAGATTACTTAAATATGGAACAACGATTTTATGTTAGGAAAAAATTAGAGTAAGTAAAGGTTTCACTCCGAAAAGTATAAAAAAATTATAACCTAATACAGAAAAAGGTATTTTAATTCATAAAACTATCCCTAAATTCATTCTCCTGCTTGAAATCCAAATCCAATATAGTTTTGTTTTAATATTAATATCAATATTTAGATACAATATTTCAGGAGTTTATAGGAAAACCAATAGTTTGGTCATTTTACTTGTAATAACAAGTTAATTATGTTGCTACCCATATTCCATAAAAGTATTGTAGCACAAAGTTGTCTTTTTAATAATTTATAAAAATCGTTAGCGTCTGAGTCTTCCGTCATAGGAGTCTAAGCAAAAACTAATTAGATTTTTTTTCTATTTTTAATATTTTAGTACCATATTAAAATTACAAATTTAAATAAAAATCTTTCCAGTATCTCAATAAATTCGTCCTAGCTGGTTGCCTAACTTGAATTCTGAAAAAAAATCGCCGAATATTTAAAAAATAAATTTTTTTTATTTATTTGAGGAAGTGCCTCCTTAGCTCGCCTCAGGCCGATTTGACACACTTAAAGTTAATAAATCATAAACTTCCTTACACCGCCTATACTATAAAATGTGTGTTTTGCAAAATTAAGAAGTATTTTGAATAATAGCAAAGATCTAAGAATAAAAAATTTTGAAAATAAATATCGAAGAATTTATAATATAAATTGGTTCAGGATAGCAGACTTAAGATATTTATTAGTAATAATAATAAATAACAACGAAACTCAAGTTTGAATTTTCAAAATAGAATATATGATGTATAAAATAAATAAGTATAAAAAATCATTAAAACTCCTTCAATAATGAATAGGGATATAGAAAAATTTGCTTATTATCTATGTCAGATAGATTATACCTCAGAAAAATACAAGTTAAATCTAAACCTCATGATCCAAGAAATTAATAGCCAACTAGAATTTATTCATAAAGAAGAAATACCTACAGTAATAGAAATAACAGGGATAGATCAAGGATTCCACGTAATTTCAAAAGAAATAAGTAATAAAATAAAAATCTTAGAAGCAATAAAAGAAGCCTTAATAAATTTAGAAGTGAAGAATAAATTAAGGATAAATTATTAGAAGATATTAAATCCATAGCTCAAACTGCATTAATACAAAATCAAGATACTAACCACCATATTATAAGTTGCAGAAATGCCATAACTATTATAGAATTCAAAGATAGTCAATATGAAAAGGTTTATAAGATCGCAAAATCTAGAGAAAATAATAAAAAAGAATTATTAGGAAAAATTGCAATATTAGAAAATCAAATAAGAATATTAAATAATAATAAAACAGCGCAAGAAAATACTAGAATGTCATAAAATCATAAATGAATTAATAAGTAATGAAAGAAAGTAAACAAGTACAAAATACTGACGTTTATTATCAAATGGATACCTATGAAGGAGGTACTACTCAAACTTTAAGATTTAAACCTGAAACGTATTATAAAATATAAGAAGAAAAAGAAGAGTTATCTATAAATAAAAATTTTAAAAGTAGATGGTTTGATAGAAATAAGGAAATAAGATATGTAGTTCAAAAATATGAAAATACTATAGATATAACTACAATAAATGGAAAAGTAATAATTAATTTAATATCAGATGAAGTAGTAAAAAGAGAATTAGCTAAATTATCTAACAAAGAATCTAAAAGATATAAGAATATATACTTTGGTGGAATTGAATTCATAATAAAAGCATATTTTCAGAAAAATATAAATACTCCTATACAAATCTATATACTAGATGATAGAATACTAAATAATCTACAAGATGCATTAATCTCAGTAATAAGAGGAAATCTAATTTATCAAAAATTAAAATTTACTATTCAACCAGACTTCAGTATTTCTTTACAAGATAAAAATAAAGACTTAGCCCTAACGTTATATTATAAATTAGAAGGAATAAATATGCCCCCAGGAAGTAAAGTAATAAGTGTAGAAACAAAAATGATATATGCATTAACTGGTAATCACCACATAAGAAAACCTTATGAAAGAGATATACTAGTACCTAAATTATATCAAGAAATATTAGAACCCTTGGAACACAAAGATTACTCTCAAATAACAATACCCGAAGAAATATGTATGGATTTTATGAATAGACAAAGTAAACCTATTCAAAAATTAATACCCATAATAGAAAACGCAAGATTAAGTTTTAGAAAAGAAATAATAGATTCCCCAAGAAAAATGAATCTTATAAATACCTATAAATTTAGAATAAAAGTTGTGTTATTTATAGGAATATTAGCAAATGACTGCATAGCCGAAATAAATAAAGAAGCGAAAAGTTGTATAAATATAGACAAGGTAAATAAAAAGAATTGTGAAATGATAGAACCACAAACATATATTTACCCTAATAACTCTAGAGAACTTATTATAACTCAAGTAGCTAACATAAGATTTAGAATACGATACAACCATTGGAGTAGCAGCAAATGTTAGTAATAATTGCGACCTAATACTAGGACACGATTTTTTTTAGAGAAAATAGAACATGAAATTCACCATACCAAAATAACCATAAAAGATCAAGGAAAAATAAGGGTTATAGACAGAATATGAATACACAACATATAATTAAAAATAAAGAGAAGGAATTAGAAATCATTAAAGATTTTTTAAATACAACAATAATTGAATCACAGATAAAAAATTTATAACTTAAAGAGGAACAAAAGAATTTAGAAAATGAAATAAAACAATTAAAAGGTCTATTAGAAAAACCCCAGAAAAAATGGATCCATTGTGAACAAGGATGGATAAAAAGAGAATATATTCATGAATAATGACAAAAAATTAGATGAAATTTGGAATGAAGTTATAGTAAAAGAATAATTAAAAACCATAGTAAAACTATTAACAGACATACAAGAAAGTTTAAAAGAAAACCAATTTCATATACAACAAATAATTAAACAAGAAATAACAACCCAATGGAATACTTTAGAAATATCAACTTTCAAAATAATATTAGAAAGATTAAATATGTTAGTAGACAAAGAAAAAGGTATAGCTCAAGAAAAATCAGATGAAAAATTAGATAAAAAATTAAATGAAAAATTAGAATCCCCTAATAAAATATTTACAGAAGAATTAAAATCTAAAAAGAAAAAACCTGAAATAGGATTTAACTATAAGTATGGATTTCAATTTAAAAAACTAGAAGAACATATATCTTTTTGGTATAAATCAGAATAGAAAAAGCCAAAATGAATGAGCAGATAAAAGAATTAAAAAATTTATTATCTAATTTAAATATATATGAAAAATTTAAAATAGAAAAAGATGATGAAACAAATGAAATCATTTTTGAAGAATCTGGTGAAGAAAGTAATTTCAAGACAAAACCTATTAAACAAGAAGAAACTGAACCAAGTCACAGGTATCAGTCTAAATATGTGCTACCAACAAAAACTATGAGAAACACAGGCAAAAAACAACGATATACATATTACAATAACAAATTCAAGAAAATACCAGAACCATATAACCAAAAGTTAAACATATAAATAATGATTTAATATTAGATCTAGACTGTGTAGAAAGCGGACAAGATTTATTACAAAATTGGATCTCTAGATATACTTTTGAATTAGCCATGAATGAAGCATTAGAAAATCTAAACCTAGAAAGTACCCATTATTACTTATTATTCCATACTAGTGGAGATGTATATAATTATCTAAATAAATTATCAATACCAACTGAAAGTAATCAACACCCGATAGAATATGTTAAATACATCGAAAACGAAATTAATAAGGAATTTTTGGAAAACATAGTGACGTATCAGCCAGCAGAGAACACGAACAATTTATATCAAAATACATACTATACAATATACAACTTTGTAATGTATGTGAATTTAACGAATTTGCATGTCAATATAGAAAAAATTATAATAAACTCGAATTAACAGAAAGAAACCCATTTTTAGAAATTTTTATTAACAAATTACATTGGCCAATAAATGAAGAAGTAAACAAAAGATATAAAAACCAAGTAAATATTACCATCCCAGAAACGTTAGGATCTTTAATAAAAATAACTAAAGAATATATAATGGAAAAATGCACTGAATCAGAAAAAGATAAATTACTAGAAAACAAATTTAGGATTAATTGCTGTAACAATTTTGCAGAAGTACCACAATAGTTTGGGTGTTCCAACCTTTCTAGGGAGGGAAGATCTAAACATTATAAACAAAAATATCAATCATACAAATATTATAAACCTTATAAATACAAACAAAAGAAATATAAACCGATTCTAAAAAGAAATTTTGACCCAAAAAATAGAAGAAGATATTTCAAAAGAAGAAATCATATTAAAAACCAAAAATATTTTCCTGAGAAGAAAAAGAATTGCAAATGTTGGTTATGTCAAGAAGAGGGACATTACGCAAATGAATGTCCTCAAAGAAATAAAAAGAAAGAAAAAATTAAATTATTAAACTGGATAGAAGAAATAGATTTAGAACCCATAGAGTCAGAAGTAGATAATAATGATGAATTGTATTATTTAGAATCCATTGATGAATCAGATGAATCAGAATTATGTAGTGATCCATATGAATCCGAATAGTACCTATATTAGAATAATAATAGGGAATAAACCAGTATTAGCATACATAGATACAGGAGCATCTCTATGTATATCATTAAGAAACTTTGTACCTAAAACTTTTTGGAAAAAAGCTTCTAAACCAATAAAAGTTAGAATAGCAGATCAAACCTTATTAGAATTAAAAGAACTAGTAGAAGAACTAACTATTCTTATATCTGGAAAGAAATTTATTATACCAATCTTATACCATTTAGAATCAGGAGTTCCTATAATTCTAGGTAATAATTTTTTAAGATTATATCATCCATTTTGCTAATATTTATTTCATATAGAATTAACTTGCCCTAAGCTAAAGGATCAAGACAAATAAATAGTAAAAATACCCATAGAAAAAACGAAGTTAGAAAATATAAAACAAAAGTTAAAAATAGTAATCTATAAACTAGAAAAAGATTTAGAAAAAGAATTAGAAGATGAAATAAATAAAAAATTAGAAGAAAGAATTACTCATGATTTATTAGGAATAAAAAATACAAAAGATGCTTTAATTGAAATAAAATTAAATGACCCTACAGCAGAGATAAAATGCCCTAATAACATACCCTACACGAAAAGAGACGTAGAAGAATTTGAAAAAGATATGGATGAGTTAATAAGAAAAGGAGTAATTAGACCTAATAATAGCCCTCATAGTGCTCCAGCATTTTACGTAGAAAATCATGCCGAAGAAAAAAGAGGAAAAAGAAGAATAGTTATTAACAATAAAAAAATGAATGAAGCAACCATAGGAACACCGAAAGGGTTACCAAGGAAAGATTATATTATGAACAGACTACAAGGAAAAAAACTGATTCTCTACATTAGACATAAAATCAGCCTATTGGCAAGTACGAATACATGAAAATACAAAACCCTTAACAGCTTTCACCTTTCCACCCAATAATCATTATGAATATAATAGCTTACCCCTAGGGTTAAAACAAGCTCTGGAATATTTCAAGAGTTTATGACTCGACAACTAAGAGGATTAGAAAATATATGTTCCATATATATTGATGACATTATAATATTCACAGCTGGATCCAAGAAGGATCACTTAATAGCAGTTATAAAAATAATAGATAGATGTAGAGAAAAAGGGATAATTCTATATAGATAAAAAGCTATAACATGAAAAAAGGAAATAGATTTTTTAGGACTAACTATCTCTAATGGAGAATTAAAGTTACAACCTCGCATAGTAGAAAAACTAAATCAATTTCCAGATCAGATAACGGATAAAAAGCAATTACAGAGGTTTTTAGGAAATCTTAATTATATTAGTGATCAAGGTTTTCTAAAAAAATCTAGCACAACTAAGACAAAATTTACAAAAGAAATTATCAGAAAAAATTAAATGGTCATGGTCAACAAAAGACACTGAAAATATAATTGTATTAAAAAAGAGCTGTCAAAATTTACCATCCTTATATAACCCCACAGAAAAAGATTTATTAATTATCTCTACTGACGCTAGTGGAGAATATTGGGCAGCAGTAATGACAGCTTTACCATTTGAATTATTGCCAATTCACAAACAAGAAAAAGGAAAAGAGTTAATGGAAGAAACTCTTTCTACTCTCACCGCATTATTCAAAACTAAACAATTTATTTCTTTAGAAAGAATAGCTAAATATATTTCGAGAACATTTACAGATACCCATAAAAGATATACTACCCATGAAAGAGAAAAATTGGCCTTATTAAATACCGTAAGAAAATGGAAAACAGAATTATTAACAAAACCTTTTATTGTTAAAACAGATAGCAAATATGTCACTACTTTTATTCGAAATAAAATAAATACTCATTAATCCGTTGGCAACTAGAATTATCTTATTATGAATTTCAGGTAGTATTAATAAAGTCCGAAGAAAACTACGGAGCAGACACCTTGACCCGAGAATGGAGTCAGCAATAGCAGTCATTACCAACCAATTGAAACAAAAGAATAATCAATTAGAGTAGGCATTATCCAATGTAGAAAGAATAAAAGCAGAAATAACACAGCTAGAAAATACTCTTGCATTAATCAAAGGATTATTTGGAGTCGATACAGTAAGCACCCCAATAAATAATCATTCAATACTAGTCTGTTTGCCTACGGATAATAAATTATCTTGGCCAGAAGAAAGCGAAGCATCAGAAAAACAAGAAGCATCTGTTTCTACTAGTAATATACAGCCTGAATCTAGTAAAGATAAAGGCAAATCAGTATTAATCACTCCCCGTCCAGTAAGACTTATTATGTAATACATAATGGACCAAATCGAGGCCTGTTTGACGAATGGGCTAAGGCCGCAATATTCATTCAAGGACAACCCGGTATTATTCATCAGAAATATCCATCTTTTGAGTTAGCAAAAAAGGCCTTGGAAGAAACCAGTAATATGTATGGTACCTATAAAGAAAAAATACTGTCTAGCAAAGTACCAGAAACAAAAACAGTTTTAGGCAAAATTCCAACCATTGCTCAAATAAAAACCGTTTCAAAAATAAACGAGATGAAGGAAACATCCTCTAATAAATATATTAAATGGTCCCAAATAATCCAGAATTATAAGGACGAAGATCGAAGTAGAAATATGTATCCTACAACTAAGGATCAAATGAAAACAAAGATGGTAATATTACCAGAAGCCAATCCCATAAAAGCATATGAATTATCAGTACATGGATTAATAGATACTATCTATTTAAACAAGTTAGAAATTTTAAAGTATTTTCCAGAAAAATTCAAAAGAGCTGTTACTTTATATTTCAAAAATTACGCAAAAGGAAGAATGATTTTTCTAAGATTCTTCAGCGTCATTCCTATTTTTTCAGAAGAAGGCAAAGAACTAACACCTTCTTTTGCATATATTTTAATGGGAATATCCAATGGACAATATTCAGATATTGAAGCAGCCAAAATTCCTATTACTTATGAAGAAATGGTATTATGGAACCAAACCCTCTTCTCCATAATAAGGCAATTAACAAATATAGAAGGAGCATATAGAATTAATTATAAATCCGATTATTGGTTATTAGCAACTCATTCCAAAAAGGAAATACCCATGGACGATTCAATGTAAGCAATATTTTATGAGTTTGAGAAAAAATTCCTTGAATTAAAAATCCCTAATCTGGACCAGCAATCAAAATTAATTTTATGTGAAAAAAGCCAGAATTATCTAGGCCATTCATGTGAAGTATGCGGATTAATGGAAGAGGAATCTAACCACAGTGAAGCAAACGAAACTCCACTAGTTGAATAAAACAAAGAAGATGTAAACACCTGTAATAGTCTGTCTAAAGATAAGGATACCTATCTTATCCTATCTTTATACTTTTCTTTTATTTTTGTCGTAATGTAAAATTATTAAAGTAGAATAACTGGCATTTGCCGGTATGTTTTCTTTTTACCAGTTTTATATGTAATTTTATTGTGTATATAAGGGAGCTGAGACCCTTGTTCTCGGCAGAGCTTTTTCAGGTAAATAAACTTTAGTTTATTTAACCTTTGAGTGCAAACTCTGGAGAGGTTAGCTCAGAGAAATACTGTTGAGAATATTGAGAGTATTTTAAAATCAAATAGAAAATTCATAAAAAATCGGTATTATCAAGCAATACTTAAGAAAGCCATCTCTACAATTCATAAGCCATCAGATATATTTTTTTTTCATAAATATATTTAAATTTTAATTGTTAGCAATAAATTTATCAATAATATTAATATCAGCAATATGAAAAGAATGAAATTTATCAGTAATATTAATATCAGAAATCAGTCCTATACTATAAAACGTGTGTTTTGCAAAATTAAGCGTTTAAAGGTCTACTTAGCCTAGGCCAATTTCAAAATAGTGCTTTTTAAAGAAGATGACATATGAAATAAAGAAAATGAGTTATTGATAAATTTTGAGTGATAGGTAGGTTGAGTTAAGAGACTCAGACAAGTTATTGTTAGGAGTTGTATTGCATTGATCGTAACATAGTCCTGCAAATGGTGGCTTGCAACGTGGGCTCAATGTGTTAATTAAGATTTATTAACAGTAATTAATGAAGTTACCCCACAATTAATTCACATGTTAAAAATTTTATTCAGTATATGACTATATGTTTCTCATTAAGTTAGCATACAAATCAAAGAGTCTCATCCCTCCCCAAATGGAGATGTTTGTTGGGTGAGCTTGGTTTGATTATGTCGTGCTTTTGATTTAAATCATTAACTTAAGATTGACTCATGCTTTAAAAGTTTTTGCTCACACTTAAGTCCAGTCCATTTGTATAAATAAATTTTTTTATTTTAATAGACTAAATAAAAATAAATAGATAAATTTTATACCAACAGAGTGTAGCTTAGTTAACAAAGCAGATTGAGTAAGTTGAGGAGAATAAGATTCGAATCCCATTAAATACATTTGTTGGAAGGGGTGAGGAGCCTTAAATATGACTAAGCTTCAGATAAGATTACCTCAATAAAATATTTGTAAATATTATAAATAAAATAGATAAATTTTATACAAATTATTTGATAAAAAGTAAGACATACATTGTAGTAAGACATATATTGTAGTTGAGTTTAAAAATTGTATGGATTTAAAATATAAAATAATTCAAAATAATTATTATATATGATGAATAATATTTTTATTTGTTGAGTGAGGCTTAGATTTATATATAAAACCTAGGTCAAACTTATAAACATTCGGACCTTAACGGGTATGGGCTTCACCAAATCAATTCATTGCTGTACGGATTGTAATGGGAAAACATTTTCTCCATCTGCATTAGCATGACGAAATTGGAAAAGAAATTTCAACGCTTCCTATTAGAGATTCTCAGTTTTTTATTAGAAAATAATTGGCAAATTTTAAAGTAACTAACATATATAAGTATTTCATATAGATACTTAAAAAAAATTAGTTTGAGATATATAATTAATGAAATTAAGTAAATAAGCTGAAAAAAACTATATTTTTATACTAATTCAATTTTCAAACGTTACTTATGAATTAATAAAAAAAATAAAATGATGTTGAATATCGAATTAACTATCTTGTTGTTTTTTATAAACAATAAATATAACTTTTATAGTTTTGCCTTTTCTTATAAATTATTTGCATTTATATAATTTTTTTTTTATAAATTTGGATGATTGTGTTTTTTAAAAATGTCTGGATTTACAATAATAATAAAGAAAACCTTCACCTCGGTCCACTCAAATGTGAATTCAAACTTGTGATCTCTAGAATCACAGTTTCATGTTTGTACTTTTTTTAAATTTTTTTTGCCTCATATGGAGTTACAATAATAATAAATGAAAACCCTTATCCCACCCCACTAAAGTATGAATTCGAACCTCTAGGATCACAGTTTTATGTTTGTACTTGTTATAAACTAAATGTTCCCACCTATATTTAAAGATTTAGAAATTAAATATCTTCTTCATCTATAACTCATATCATTTCTATCGGAGATTCATCATTATCATCGAATTTATATAATATTCGCCTTGTTTATAACTCTATCGTAGCATATTTAATTGTTTTTTTGTTATATTTAAATTTGATGATTATGTTTAATCCAAGTTCGATATATTTTTACTATTTATGTTTTATTTTTTAAATGATTATTTTAATATTGGAGATATCCGGATATTAATTGGCGATTTAATGCTTATAAGCTGCCCTTGGGGGCCTACAAGACGACAAATATGATTTTACTTGTATGTATACCAGCTAATTAATTCCTTTTTTTTCTTTTTCTTTTTCTTTTCAAACCTTTCCCTCGTGTTATATTTAATCATTAGAAGAATAATATATATATATATTAACGCAGAGTAAACTAAAATTTTCTCAATTAGTTTTTTTTTATAATTTTTCTCAATTAGTTATTGTAGCGTTAACAAAATTTTAATTAATTATCAAAAAAATTTAATTAACGTTTGCTGATATAAAAATACTTTTTATTTTTTTCAAATTGACAAGTTGAAAATGGAATTAATTATTGTAATATATATGGTTGAATTGAAAGAATGAGAGACGTTTAAGAACTAATTGAACAGTTATTTTTATCTTTTCTAAAATGGAAAATTCTAAAATATTTGTCGGGGTATTTAAATGTATTATAACTATATCTATTAGACTTTATTACAATATAATAACCAATTAAAATGCAAAGATGAGGTTTCTTGTAATAATACGTTTAATAAATAAAAATAATAACTTAACTTATTTCAGGTTTGATCCATCCTTTAATATAGGACACGTTATATTTTGTTTAATTCATTGCTACTTTAATCATTTTTATTGTTGTATTATACTGATTACTTTTATTAACTTTATTATGACTCAATATATGGTGAATAAGTGGTAAATGCTTGGTCTAATAGTTGAGTCTAGAAGTTGTGATCCTAGATGTTGTAAGTTGGAGCCCACACTCGAGCGAGGTGAGATAAGGTTTTCCTTTGTTGTTATTGTAAGCCTATATAAGGCAAAAATTTTTTAAAAAATATATGGTGAATAAAACAAATTAATACCAATAAACTTTGTAACATTTCCATTGAAATAAAATTAGATAACATTGCCAACACTCAAGTACTTATCAATTTATGGATTAAATATGGTGATATTTTCATTCTTAATTAGATGTAAACAATAAACATATCAAATTAAAAAAAATCTTATATGCTCTAAATTTAGACATAAAATTAACAAACCCACGTCTCTTTAATTTTATTTTTCAACATTTTGACATTTATTTATTATTTATTATAAATTATAATTTTTTTTAAAAAAATTGTCTCATTTGGGCTTACATTAAATGGAAAGAAAAATCTTAAACTCATCCCGTGTGTGATTTGAACCTGAATCTCTTAAGGTCACAGCTTCAGTATTAACCACTTGGTCAACACCTCAATCACAATTATAAATTGTAAATTACATCTACAATTTCTTCCAATTCATATATATTAATATGGAATTCACGAGTCTCATACAAGGATGGAACTAGTCCCGGATATCATCAAATGATATCATGTTTTATAGAAAAAGAAATTTAATCAAAATTTCTTAATATATATTTCAAAACAAATACATTATACTATTTCAAAAACTAGTTGATTTTATCTATGTAGTATAGTATAAATTCAAATAAACATTTTAAAATAAAATTGTTCATAACATATAAAAGAATATACGAAAAAAATCTACATTTAAACATATCATGACATAAAGTGACCAAAGCCTAATCTTTTGTGCGATTTGAAAATATCAAATGCTAAGATTTTTTTAATCTGCTTATTAGTTACATCATATTAAGAATGACAATGTCACCGTATTTGATTCATAAGCTGGTCAGTACTTACTGTTGATAATGTTATTTGATTTTATTTCAAAAGAAATATTGCAAGTTTATTGATATTAAATTTATTTTATTTTCCATATATTGAGTCATAATTAAATTAATAATAGTAATTAGTATTATACAACAATAAAAATGATTAAAGTAGCACTGAATTAAACAAGAAGGGAAGTAGCAATGAACTAAACAAAAGGAAGGTGTCCTATATTTAAGGATGGATAAAACCTGTTAAAAATTGGAATTATAATTATTATGTTCATTTATTTAGTTATTATTTTTATTTATTAAAAATATTATTACAAGAAACCACATCTCTTAATTTTAATTGATTATTATATTGTAATAAAGTCCAATTAATAGTATTATAGTACATTTAAATACCCCATCAAGTACTCTAAAATCAGCTAAATTGATTACGCTTACTTTTAACTATTTCAAACATAAAAAATTATTAAAATGAACAAAAAGCTATCTCAAATATTAAAATTCATTAGCAATCATAATCCATTTAGAAAGAGAAAACCACTGGATAAATTCTATTGCAGTTCTCTCTCTTTTTTTTTTTTAATTTCTTTTGAGCACAAGGTAAAATTACGAAGGTTGATGATAAAATTTGGGCCTTCAGCACATGCTGAAATAATTTACTTTTCCACTATTTAAAGTTTCATTAATTTGATATTTTTATATTAAAACTAAATATATATAAAATTTCACGTGTCTCAATAACAATTTTACATGTAATTCAAGAGCATGCAACATGTATTATAGGGTCAATTTGGTCGTGATGCCTCAAACCAAAACTGTTGTCCAGTAAAAGCTTGTTAAAGGAGCTTTTTTAAGAGAACAGTTGCTGAAAAGTGATACTAAATTGGCTCACAGTATGTTTTACTTTGTATTGATTTGTAAAGACAACTCTAAATTAAGTTATAATTGAAACTAAAATTCATATTATTTATTTCAAGAAATCATATTTTAACCTATAAGTATACTATGTTGGCAACACAAGTTGAGTATGTCGGAGTATACTCTAATTTAACTCTGAAAAACTACATTTGTTGGAATCGGTAAGGAGTCTTATATCCTCACTACAAGAAATTTGATTTTTAGTGGGGAAGATTTTCCCCACTAAAAGCTCTATTTTCGCCATTGAAAGTTTTAGTGGCGAAAACTAGAGTCACGGCTGTTGCTGCGCCTCTAAAGGGTTCAGTGGCGAAAAAAGTTGTTCGCCACTAAAAATAAGCAACAGTGGCAAAAATGTTTCCGCCACAAAACTAGAAACTTTTTGTGGCGAAAATATTCGCCACTAAACATAATATATTAGTGGCGATATAATTCGCCACAATAGAGTATTCCCCACTAATAGTCTAAGCTTTGGTGGGGAAATGTTTTCCTCACTTAAATTTTTTGTTTTTGCGGGGAAATTTTTGCCACAATAGATTATCTCTTTTTTTTGTATTATCCAACAAAATATATATGAAAAATATCTGGATTGAAGGGAGCTAATAATACACCTCAACAATTCGAAGTGCTTTTCTTGCGTATTCTTGATAAACCAGCGTTTATATATAGATGTAAGAGGATCTGTTTGGGAAATATGAAGCCCCTTTGACATCTCTCCATCTGCAAAGAATTCTCGATGTGAAAACATAGTGACAGAGCTGATCTTTGAATAGGAAAAAGAGTAACTCAAATGCATCATCTCAAATCATATATTAAGGACCAAAAAATATAGCAATAGATCTACACAAACTTTTTGTATGCAACATAAAAGTAATAAAGAAAATATAATGTCAATTTGGACGGTTGAACTATATATAATAGGAGCTCTACTTAATTATCCGCTTTCTTCACACTTGTATACAGAAAAAGAATAATGATTTTGAATGTCATACCTACAACTGTCGTTCAGTTTTGACATAATCTGCTTGCACGGGATCTAGAGTTCATTTTATAGAAAAATATAGCTCTAATTATCACCCTCAACCAACTACTTCACAGCATTAGCAAAGCTTCGGATCCTTCCTAAATGGAATAATTTTAGTCATATCAAAATTCACATATGTACATGAGTTGGAAGCAAGAAGATATCAAATACTAGTTGCAACATATATATCTAATTCCAGCACTACTGGACATAAATTAAAGCAGATATGTAGATCTAATTGAAAATAGGGTGACTACCGTTTCAAGATGGCTTTTCCTCCCTCAGTGATGTTGAACCTTGCAAGATGTAAGATGTTTCCTATTGTCCAAATACATATTTTTAATCAGTCTTTCATTTTTGACATTTTCTAAACAAATATATATTAGTGTGCAAAAGTATCATACTAAATGATACTTAAGATACAGTAATGAAGATTCTTCATGCAACAATATAGAAATTATCGAGTAAACATTGTGTATATATGCAATATTTACTGTTGGTGAAAAACACCACTACTTTCAAGCAACTAAATATAGTTCATCAAAGCACCAAACCTATTTTTGTTGCAATATGGATAACAATTCAATTACCCAACAACAAGAAACAAACTAAAATCATCACTTAATATATGTTGACAAGTCATTTGGATGTGCAACTCATTATCACACAAAAATCAACTATATATATCAGAAAAATATGGACTTAGGGATTTATCACATTGCATACTGTTATAGTAGAATATATATGTTGTGACGAAAACACAAACCACATAGAATTGTTTCCAGAATGATGCCATATCAGTAAAATCTGGTAACAACCAACACATCATTATCCTTCCATCAATTAAAGTGAAAATTTTTATTCCCATTGTAATTACAAGAAAGACAACAGCCAGATCAACAAATATAGCAGAGATGAAGGTTATGAATCTGCAAAGCCAAAAACAGCATGACCAATTTGAGAAATCACAATTCTTTAGAACATGGAAACTTCAAAATCTAGTAACCAAAACTAGAAAAAGTAATTTATTGACCTTCTCCGATCAAGACATAATACTACTAACAAATTCACATGAACCAAGCAGGTGGAGTAAACATAGCTAGTGTTGTGAAAAGGACAAAACAACAATAACAACATTACCCTTAATACCTAATTAAGGAGGTTTGGGTGCACGCAGCCAAGGACAAAGGTGGCAAAAAAATCAAAAGATAGCCAACAAGTAATTTATGATATATTCATTAAAATGCAAGATAGTTAATCAATGTAACATATATAGACATACCAATGATAATCATGTACAATAAGCACACTAGTTTTCTTAACTAGTTTGATACAAGAAAATATACACAAATTTATATAACCTCCTCATCAAATCAAAGAGCTATATAAATTGGATTCTAAATGAAAAGATCAAATTTATTACGTAATTTTTAAAAATGAATGATTGAGGCCTAATTCTGATAAGTTTAAAAGCTTCTACATAAAATGAAAAATTATCTCTTCAAAAGATTACGGTCAATGTAGTATATGGAAGTTAGAAATAAAAGCACAGGAAAATACAAATGCCAACTAACACTAGGTTAATTTGATCAAAACAAGAGTTGATATCTAAAACTAAGTTAAAGTATACATATTTTAAGGTCAGTAGGCTTAACTGCTCCACCTCTCTCTCTCTATTGCCATTCTTAAATGTTAATGCTGACAAAATAAATTTACCAGTTTTAAGAAACAATGAAATTGAACAAATGTGCATGAATTGAGGGCAACAAGTCAAGAAATACAAGAAGTAAATGGAGGATAGCTGAACAAACAGCTTACGGAATAAAAACATTGTTAGAGAAATTGGAGAGGAATATCAAAGAAAACAACTTATAAGAGATGAAAGACTTAATACTTTCTATTTGTTTCTTTGAATTGGATGATTACAACCTTCATACCATGCTCTATTTATAGTGCAAGAGAAACAATTATAACCATTCATTGTGCAACAATAAAAACATAAACTAATACACCATTAACTCTAAATTATCACCACACAAAATCCACCAACTCTAGTGTTTCAATTTCTACCACATAAATAATTTAAGTTTATTATTTTTAACACCCCCTCTTAAACTTAATTCTCGATTATTCCAAGTGATGCTCGCAACTGGTTGAACACATCGTACTTGAGCGGCTTTGTGAAAATATCCGCGATTTGATCTTGAGTCCTCACGTATTTAAGTATGACTTCCTTCTGCTCAATGCATTCTCGAATGAAATGAAACCTTGTGTCGATGTGCTTACTTCTATCATGAAAAACTGGATTTTTTGATAGTGCCAGCGCAGACTTGTTATCAACCAAAATTTCTGTTGGTTCTTGCTGAGTCATTTGAAGCTCCTTCAATATTCGTCTTAGCCAAATTGCATGGCACACACAAGATGTTGCAGCTACATATTCAGCTTCACAAGTTGACAGTGTCACAATAGGTTGCTTCTTTGAACTCCAAGTAAACGCCGTGTCACCAAGAAAAAATGCAAAACCGCTTGTACTCTTTCGATCATTTTTGTCACCAGCCCAATCACTATCGCTGTAGCCAACTAATTTGAACTCATTAGACTTTGAATATCGTAATCCAAAATTAGTTGTACCTTTCAAATAACGGAGTATTCTTTTCGCGGCATTCCAATGTGACTCCTTTGGTGTTTCCATATATCTGCTGACTAGTCCGACTGCGTACAAAATATCAGGCCTTGTGCACGTCAAATATCTTAGACTTCCAACCAAGCTTCTGAACATTGTTGGATTGACATTTTCTCCATCTTCATCTTTGGTCAATTTTAAGTTGCATTCTACCGGTGTGTTGACAGGGTTGCACTTCTCCATTTTGAACTTATTCAAAATCTCCTTAGCAAATCCACTTTGAGAAATGAAAATGCCATTATCATCTTGCTTCACTTCGATGCCTAGATAATATGACATCAGGCCAATATCGGTCATCTCAAATTCGCGAGTCATCGTCTTCTTGAAATCTTCAAACATTTGAGGATTACTTCCAGTAAAAATGAGATCATCCACATACAAGCAGACAAGCAGCATATCTCCTTTCTCCACCTTCACATACAGCGCGTATTCATGTGGGCACTTTTTGAAACCATTCTCTTGGAAATATTTATCAATTCGGCTGTTCCATGCTCTCGGTGCTTGTTTGAGACCGTACAATGCTTTCTTCAACTTCAACACTTTTCCTTCTTGGCCTTTGACAACATAACCCGGTGGTTGTTGCACGTAAATTTCTTCCTCCAAGTATCCATTCAAAAATGCTGACTTGACATCCATTTGATGAATCTTCCATCCGTTTTGAGCAGCAATAGAAATCACCAGTCTGATTGTCTCCATTCTTGCGACGGGTGCAAACACTTCATCATAGTCGATACCTTGTTTCTGACTATACCCTTTCGCAACGAGCCTTGCTTTGTATCGCACAATTTTTCCACTTGCGTCTTTCTTCGCCTTGAAAACCCACTTAACTCCAATGGGCTTTTTGTCAGCTGGAAGTTTAGTTAACTCCCAAGTCTTGTTCTTCTCAATTGCTTGGATCTCTTCTTCCATGGCTTTTCTCCAATTCTTGTTCTCCATGGCTTCTTCAACGTCAATGGGCTCACTATCAATGAGATAGCAATAATTAAACTCTCTACTGATATCTCTTGTCACATCAAGAAGATCTTCAACACGTCGAAATTTTCTAGGTCTCTCCTTCGGATTTGTACTTCCACTTTCGCTATCGTCATTCCCTTGAGTTGCATATGAAATAGGAGTTCTTATTGGTGTGGCAGGTGTCTCTTCAGCGTCTTGATCATCACTTTCATCTATTGGGAAAGGATAAAAATTATAACTTTTTAGTTGGTGATCATTCCAATCCCATGTTGCTTCTTCATCGATAGTCACATCCCTACCGATTACTATTTTCCCGGTGTCAGGATCAAAGACCTTGTAGCCTTTTGAAGATTCTGAGTATCCCACGAACAAGTATTTTTTGCTTTTATCATCCAATTTTCTTCTTTCTTCATCCGCCACGTGAACATGAGCAACACTCCCAAAAACACGAAAATGAGAGATGTTAGGCTTTCTCCCACTCCATGCTTCTTGAGGTGTCATATCTGTAACACTTGTAGTTGGGGACCGGTTCAGGATGTAGACTGCACAATCAACAGCTTCTGCCCATAACTCCTTTGGTAAATCTTTACTCTTCAACATGCTCCGCACCATGTCTAGCACAGTTCTATTCTTCCTTTCAACAACTCCATTTTGTTGAGGAGATCTTGGGACTGATAAGAAATGGCGAATTCCATTTTCTTCGCAAAAATTCTTGAATTCATTGGATGTGAATTCTCCCCCTCTGTCGGATCTTAAGGCTTTAATGTACTGATCGCTCTCCTTTTCCACGCGCACTTTGAACTTCTTGAATGCTCCAAAAACTTCTGATTTCTCCTTCAGAAAGTAAACCCATGTCTTCCTGCTATAGTCATCAATGAACAGCAGAAAATATTTATTTCCTCCTAATGACGATGGAGTTATCGGTCCACAAACATCAGCATGAATTAGCTCTAGCGGCGCCTTTGCCCTTGACATGGACTCCTTTGGAAAACTGGTTCGTGATTGCTTTCCAACGAGACATCCTTCACAAAGTTGATGAGGTTTGTCGATAGGGGGAAGACCGTGCACCATCTTACTTTGACTTAGCAGCTTTAGCCCTCCAAAGTTCAGATGTCCGAACCTTAGATGCCAAAGCCAATGAGGATCCTTCACGCAAGCCTTCAAGCATTTCGCCACATCCGTCTTGATGTTAAGAGTGAACATTCGATTTTTTGACATCGGCACACTTGCTAACAGCTCCTTCTTCTCGTTCAACAACACCAACCTCCGATCCACCATGTGAATTTGGTAGTTTTTCTCCAACAACTGTCCCAAACTCAAAATATTACTTTTCATGTCCGGGACATAGTAGACGTTGTTGATGAATTGATGTTCACCATTCTTTAGACGAATAAGAATGGTTCCTTTGCCTTTGATTGGAACTTTTGAAGAATCACCGAAAATAACGTTTCCACCGAATGACTGATCCAACTCCGTAAACATGTTCTTGTTGCCACACATATGATTGCTTGCGCCATTGTCGAGATACCATAGGTTGTTTTCTTGTCCATGTTCTCCTTCACGAGTTAGTAAAACCGTGTTGTTTTCCTCCTCATCTTGAATATGGTTCGCCGTCTCCTCTACTTGTTTTTTCTGATACCAGCACTCGGATGCGTAGTGACCAAATTTACCACAATTGTAACACTTTACATTTGACTTGTCATGTCCGTCATTTTGCCTCCAGGCTCCTCGTCCTCGGCCTCGTCCATGTCCACGACCTCTGCCTCTAGTGGACTGGTTACTTTCTCTACTGTTATCATCTCTTCCATGTTGTTGATTTCTTCCACGTCCTCTTCCTCTTCCATTTCCTCCACGACCTCTACCCCGACCTCGTCCATATTGACTAGCATCTCGGCTTGTTTCACCTTCTCTAATCGAATCCTTTGTAGCCAGGACTTGTTCCATAGACTCTTCTCGTTGTCTATTTAGCCTCTCCTCATGTGCTTGTAGTGATCCAACAACTTCGTCAACGGTCATTGTACTAGTATCACGTGCTTCTCCAATGGCTACTACTATGTGTTCAAACTTCGGTAGTAGTGATCGCAAAATTTTTTCAACAACTTCACTTTGCTCCATTTGCTTTCCATACTGCCGCATTTGATGAACGACAGACTTTACTCTCGAGGTATAATCCACGATTGAATCGGTCTCCTTCATCTTCAACGACTCGAACTCGCCTCTTAACATTTGAAGCCGCACCTTCTGTACTTTCTCCTCTCCTTGAAGAGAAACTCGTAATATATCCCAAGCTTGTTTGGAGGTAGTAGCTTCAGCCACCTTCTCAAACATCACGTCATCTAACCCTTGGTGGATTAGACTAAGTGCCTTCTGATCATTTCGACGGTTCTTATTAAGAGCTTCTTTTTCGGCTTGGGACATTTCTGCACCTTGTGCTGGAACTGGAACTACGTAACCATTTTCGACAACATCCCAAACATCATGGGCTCCAAGGATGGCTTTCATTTTAATACACCAATTTTTGTAATTGGTTTTGGTGAGCTGGGGAAAGTTGTAACTGTTGACATTCATTTTTTCGGGTAGGGTCTCTCAACACTCAAAATATATTTGGAGAAAAATAAGAAACCTCACAAGGGTTTTTGTGATTCGGAAACCAAATATAATTCTTTTCTGATGTGGAAGATCAGACTACGCTGCAACCACAGAGCATACTTGGAATTAAACTCGGCTCTGACACCACTTTGTTAGAGAAATTGGAGAGGAATATCAAAGAAAACAACTTATAAGAGATGAAAGACTTAATACTTTCTATTTGTTTCTTTGAATTGGATGATTACAACCTTCATACCATGCTCTATTTATAGTGCAAGAGAAACAATTATAACCATTCATTGTGCAACAATAAAAACATAAACTAATACACCATTAACTCTAAATTATCACCACACAAAATCCACCAACTCTAGTGTTTCAATTTCTACCACATAAATAATTTAAGTTTATTATTTTTAACAAACATATCTAAAAAAAGTAGCATACAAAATAGATCCAAGTTAAAGCTTCCCTGAATGATATGGGTGAAGAACTAATTTAAAATTTTGAAAAAAAATTGTAATTAAGAATTTCTATTCTTGTACACCAATCAAAGATATCTCCATGCAGTATTACAACTACTCTACTAGGAAAAAACCCAATTACCGAAATGTAAAACTAAACCCTGTGTTCAATAATTTGGCCTCTTATTTATTAAATCCGGATTCACCAATCTGTGACCCTAGCAAAGTAATCAGCCCCAAATTAACCCATCTAAAAGTCCATAGTGGTGGACATGGCACAAGATAGTAAAAATGGAACAAGCCAATACCTTATGAGAGATTCTGAAACTGTGAGATGAAGATCTGGAGAGGAAGCTGAAACCGCGAGATGATGACTTGGAGAGGAGGGATTTTAACACGAACGTCGAAGAACGACAGTCCTTGCCAGAATAAAAAGTTGAAACCATGAGAAGATGAGGGACTGCTGGCGTTGTAGCAACTGAGTTTTGAAACGAAGAGTGAGGTTTAGGGTTAGACAAGTGTGAATTAGATGAATATAGTATGTGATTGGTTGGATCCGGGATTCTATACCTATTTTTAAACCCATGGGCCACATCTTTTGTATTTTATTATTTAAATTTTTAAGACTAACAAAACACCCCATACAAACTAAAACTTAATTATTTTAATTCTTGAAAATTCTTAAATTAATTGTAACAAAAGCATTTATTATTTTTAAAATATTGTTAACAAAATTTCACAATTATGTCATTATTAGCTACCTATTTCTCCAAAATTTTTTTATTACAATTTTTTATTTTGTTCTTTGAAAAATCAAACAAAAGCAAATTAATTTTAAGAAAATATAAATACATGATTGAGCTATACCAAACTTATATTATATATATGGTTTTTAAAAATAGTTCTTCATATATTTTTAGTTCATTTATATAAATGATAAACTAAAATTATAAATAAATAAAAATATAAATATATTAGCCAAATTGAATTCTTATCCTTAAGAAAAAATAATCACATTATTTATTTGAAAAGGAGTAAAACCGTAAATAGCAATATTATTTTCTTGTTAATGGAAAAATAAGAATTAAAAGTTTTGCCACAATTTTGTATAATCTAGTGGTAATTTTTAATACCCATTGTATTATTTATCAATAGTGGCGAATTTCTTCATTGCCACTAATTTTGCAAGCTTAGTGGCGAGTTTGTATTTCGCCACTAAATAACGAATTTATTGTGGCGTAATTCATCTATTCGCCACTGAAATGTTCGCCACTGTTGAGCTATAATTAGTGGCAAATGTCTGTTGGCCTCTAAATTACTGCTTTAGTGGCAAATTCAATTTCGCCACCAAATTATCCCCGCTAAAGGTGCAATTTGTAGTAGTGCCTTTATACAGAAATTGCAATCATGGCTTGAGATTTATGTATGTTGCTTGTTAAATCCACAGTACATTAAATTTCAACCACTTAAATTAAAGTGGTGATTGAAATTAATCTTACTATATAACTTCATTTACATTCCAACTTTAACATGCTAGTAAGTTACAATCAAATTAAATTGATGATGTAGTAGAATTTCCTATAGCACAGAAGAAACATAACATATGTAAAAGCAAATTTCGTTCATGTGCATGTGAGATCGAACTTCTAAAAATTTTACAATTAACTGATGTTTAGAAAATTTGTGAAAATCTTATTTCAATTAATATTGCTAAATACTCCCTCCGGTTCGGAAAACTAGTCACTTTAGAGAAATTCATAAATTTTAAGAAACAATTAACTGAGGGTATGAAATTACTTGTTCACCATTAAATTAGCATTAATTGAGTAATATGTGTATTGAGATTGAGCTACAATTAATAGGGGTATAATAGGAAGAAAGAAGTAAAAGCTTAAATTGAAAATAGAGAATGACAAATAAAAGGAGAAAAAAAAAATGTATAAAGTGTCTAATTTTTAAAATTGGAGGGAGTAAGAGTCCAAGCCTTTAAATAGGTTTTGAAAGTTAGTGTTAAAATTGGGTGTTTTTACACAAAGCCGAATATTTTAAAATATTCCGTTTCTAATAAATATCATATATTTTATTTTATAACTAATGGGACATGTGACATTCTTTTAGAGTAGGATATTCTAAATATATGGCTGTATGCAAAGTTTGTCGTTAAAATCCCACCCTAAACAATAAAAAAACAAACTTATTTATGTCCCCAAAAAATCTCTAAAATTAAAGGCCTAACCATTATTTTTTTAAAAAAGGATGGACCACACAAAGCGTCAGTATTTTTTTTATCATTGTTAAAAAATCAAAATCAGCGGTTTGATATTATTTGAATAAGGTTTTGAATTAAGTATTAGTGAATGTAAAAAAATTTTATTAGGAGAGACTCATTTATCATAGTTAGGTGCTTCATTCGGGTCAGATTTAGATGTAATTGGAGCAAAGCTCCGATGAACTAGATGTGAAAAAGAAACCAACCAATCATACACACGGCCTTTACAATCAGCATATCTCTAAATAGATCAACCCCAATTGCTATAATTTGGGACTAATTTCTTTCTCTTTATAAAAATGAAATGCAATCCAATTTAGGTCTATAGCCATTAGCCACAACTACTCCTGTTATTTGGAGTAATTAATGACTTAGTTTTGCATGTATTATTGGTGTCTGAAAATGATCCAAAAGTTTATAAACAGGGAAGCCATTTAATAACCACACACAATGAAAGTGAGTTATCTTTTAGATTTTAATGAGTTAGTGACAGAGTTGAAATAAGATAAATTAAATTTTCTCTTCAAAAGACGGCCTTCATTTCACCTATACATAAACTAAGGTGGCAGGCAGGCTGGCAGAAAAATTGACTCATATTTTAATATGAATTAATCAATATTAAAAGAAATAAACATTTTATTGGAAATCAACTATTCATACGAATATTAAGGAATTATATTAAGAATAGAGAGAGTTAGAGAATAAAATTTTTTTATTACTTTTATTGGTGTGTAGAATAAAGAAAATTTGTACATATTTATAGTAAGAAATATGAGATAAAATATAACAAACATTAATGTGTGGGTTTCACATTTTAATGACATTTTGTAAATATCTACCAATTATCAAATAAGGTTAATAATAATACTATTGACATGGTGGATAGGTAAAAGTCTAACAAATAATTCACATCAATTTTACATCAAATTTTAACACTCCCCCTTTGATGTAAATTATTGCGAATGAGGCACTGCCTCATTAAAAATCTTACTATAGAAAAACCTTGTGGGACAAAAATCATAGTTAAGGAAAAAAGAGTACAGTGTTTACTCCCCATGTTCGCAAGTTGACTGAATGTCTTTAAGACAACGCATTCCAATGCCGTAGACCAATTTCTTGAAAGTTGAGGAAGGTAACGACTTGGTGAACAAATCTGCTAAATTGTTACAAGATCAGATTTGTTGAATATTGATTTCCCCATTCTTTTCCAAATCATGAGTGAAGAAGAATTTTGGTGAAATATGCTTTATCCTATCTCCTTTAATGTATCATTCCTTTAATTGAGCAATGCAAGCAACATTATCTTCATATATTACCGTCAGGTCTTCTTTAGTCTTTACTTTGCCACATGATTCTTGGATATGCTTAGTTAATGATCTCAACTATACACATTCGCGACTGGCTTCATGAATTGCAATTAATTGAGCATGATTTGAGGAAGTAGCTGTGATAGTCTGCTTTGTGGATCGCCAAGAAATAACTGTTCCTCCATATGTGAATAAGTAGCCCGTTTGAGATCGAGCTTGGTATGGGTCGGATAAATAACCCGCATTCGCATATCCAACTAATTTAGACTTAGATTCATATGGATAAAATAAGCCTAAATCAGTAGCTCCTCGAAGATAGCGCATTATATATTTAATTTCACTCCAATGTCTACGTATCTTGATAATAAATTAACAGAGAAGGCAATATCCGGCCTTATATTGTTGGCAAGACACATTAATGCACCTATTGCGCTAAGATATGGTACTTCTGGGCTATGAACTTCCTCATTATTTTCTCTAGGACGAAATATATCCTTTTTCACATCAAGTGATCATACAACCATTGGATTACTCAATGGATGTGCTTTATCCATATTAAATCATTTCAGGATCTTTTCTGTATAATTTGATTGATGCACCAATATTCCCTTTTCCAGGTCATCAATTTGTAAACCAAGACATAGTTTTGTCTTTCCAAGATCCTTCATCTCAAATTCTTTCTTTAAAGAATCTACCGCATTTGGAATCTCTTCTGGAGTTCCGATGATATTCAAATCATCAACATAAATAGAGATGATAACAAATTTAAATCCTGATTTTCTTATGAAAACGCATGGACAAATTTGATTATTTTTATAACCTTGCTTTAATAAATATTCACTAAGACGGTTATACCACATGCGTCCAGATTGTTTTAATCCATATAGGACCTTTGTAATTTTATCGAGTAAAGTTCTCGTTGACCATATTTTTCTGGCAGTTTTAATCCTTCAGGGATTTTCATGTAAATATCATTATCTAGCGAACCATATAGATAAGCTGTAACAACATCCATTAAGTGCATTTGCAATTTTTCTTGCGCTACCAAACTAATAAGATATCTAAAAGTTATTGCATCCACTACAGGTGAATATGTCTCCTCATTATCAATTCCAGGTCTTTGAGAAAAACTTTGTGCAACAAGTCTAGCTTTATATCTTACTACTTCATTTTTCTCATTTCTCTTTCTCACAAAAACCCATTTGTATCCCACAGGTTTTATACCTTGTGGCGTTCGAACTACAGGTCCAAAAATATTTTATTTTTCAAGAGAATTTAACTATACTTGAATTGCATCTTTCCATTTAGGCCAATCATTTCTATTTTGGCATTCTTCAAGAGATTTTGGTTCATAGTCCAAATTATCATTTTCAATATTTACTACAACATTATATGCGAAAATAGGATCTATAACCATTTTATCTCGATTCCATCTTCTTTCATTACTAATATAATTTATTTGAATTTCTTCATTTTCAATAACTTCAGGAGTTTGCACTTTAGGTGATTGCACTTCAGGTGCTTCTACTTCTTCTAGAAGTGTATTTATATTAGTATTTGAATTTTCAACGAGAGTATCCTTATTATCATTAACTCTCCTCTTTCTAGGATTTTTATCCTTTGAACTATAGGTCGTCCACGCTTCAGGCGTGTTATCATATTATTATTTGGTTGTTCTTCAGAAATATCAATACGTATAGGTGCATTTTCTGCTGGTATATGCGACTTGGTTACTCGTTTTGGGTCAGCAAGTGCATTAGGCAACTGATTTGCTAAATTTTGAAGATAGATTATCTTCTGAACTTCTAGTTCAGAATCTTTTGTTTTAGGATCCATATGAAAAAGTAATGAAGCATTCCATAAGATTGACTTTTACAACATTGCCTTTTTGCCTTCTCCCCCTAATTTTGGAAAAGTGTTTTCATCAAAGTGACAGTTTGCAAAATGTGCAGTAAACATGTCTCCAGTTAATGGTTCGAGATATTTTATAATTGAAGGAGACTCATAACCAACATAAATTCCTAATCTTCTTTGAGGACCCATTTTGGTTCGTTGTTGTGGAGCAATTGATACATATACTGCACAACCAAAAACTCTTAGATGAGAAATATTGGACTTATGACCAAAAGCTAATTGCAAGGGGGAATAATCATGATAGCTTGTAGGTCTTAAACATATAAGAGCTGTTGCATGTAATATTGCATATCCCCATACTGATGTAGGAAGGTTTGTTTGCATAATCAATGATCGTGCAATTAATTGCAATCTTTTAATAAATGATTCTGCCAAACCATTTTGAGTGTGAACATGTGCTACAGGATGTTCCACTTTTATCCCAATTGACATACAATAATTATTAGAAGTTTGGGAAGTAAATTCTCCAGCATTATCAAGATGAATCGATTTGATTGTGTAATCGGGAAATTGTGCTCATAATCTTATAATTTGAGCAAGTAATCTCGTAAATACCATGTTGCGTGATGATAATAAGCATACATGTGACCATCTAGTTAAAGCATCAATTAGAACCATAAAAAATCTAAATGGTCCACGTGGTGGATAAATCGGTCCACATATATCACATTGTATACGTACTAAAAATGCTGTTGATTCAATTCCAACCTTAAGTTTTGAAGGTTTTATTATTAATTTTCCTTGTGAACAAGCAGCACAGAAAAAATCATTATGTTGAAGAAACTTTTGGTTTTTCAACTGATGCCCATGTGCATCGTCTATAATTTTTCTCATCATTATTGAACCACGATGACCCAGCCTATCGTGCCATATTTTATATGTATCTGAATCTATAAACTTCTGGTTTATAGATAAATTGGCTTCAATTTCATTTATAAATGTGTAGTACAAGCCAGTTGGAAGAATATAAAATTTTTCAAGTAAATATTTCTTCCTAAAAATTATGCTTATAACATAAAGACATTCTTTTCCATCTTCATTCACAGTTTTAATATGATATCCATTTCTGCGAATATCTTTAAAACTTAATAAACTTCTTTGAGAATTTGGGGAAAATAATGCGTTGTTTATTGTAACTATCGTTCCCCTTGGTAAAGTAATATGAGATCTTCCAGGGCCTTTAACAATTTTCGAGTTACCCGTTATTGTGGTAACGTTTGTCTCACCCTTTTTCAATGTGGAAAAATATTTTAAATCTTTAAGAATAGTATGGGTGGTAGCACTATCAACAATGCATATATTTTCTTCATTAGCCTTGATGTCAATTAATACTCGGAAAGAATTCATTTTCTTTTTCTTTGACTGATAGAGCAAGTTCGTGCTGATAACGTGTTGAAAATCGGCTATTAATACGAAGGAATTATAACAAGAATAGAGAGAATTAGAGAATAGAAATTTTCTTATTACTTTTGTTGGTGTGTAGAATAAAGAAAATTAGTACATTTTTATAGTAAGAAATAGGGGACAAAATACAACAAACATTAATGATATGAGTTTCACATCTTAATGACATTTTGTAAATGTCTACCAATTATCAAATAAGGTTAATAGCAATACTATTGAAATGGTGGCTAGGTAAAAGTCTAACAAATAATTCACATCAATTTTACATCAAATTTTAACACATTATAATTTTTAGATAATTTTATCTGGGATTTGGTCTCTACTATCTTACTACAAATATATTTAGTGAGAATTGTACTTGAGTTTATTTTTATAGTCTCACTCTATTTTCGTTAAGGAATAAATATCATACTTGATGGACAAGTATATTTGCTCAAAAAATAATTGTAAATATGGGAAGGATTATGTATTTATTAGATTACCATTATGTATTTGTATTTATTTCTTCTCTTGGTGAACAAGTATTTGAACACCTATAAATACTTGTAAAATACAACTTTCTATTCACTATTTATATTCTTGTCAATTTATATATTCATCACTTTGTTCATAGACAAATTTCACATGGTACCAGAGCAGTGATCTTGGTGTTTCAAAGGTCTTACACTTTAATCTATTACATATACTACCATGGCAGATAATTCCGATAAAGGTAAATCATTTGCAAATGCATCAGGTATTTAACTCCTAATGCATTCGTCAATTCTGCTTTCACAAAACCTTAGATCTTGGATAGCGGAGCCACCGATCATATATCATCTAATTTACACCTATTTTATAACACATCAACATCCCCAATTTCAATTGTTAATTTACCCACAGGCTCAACTACACCTATCACTTCCACAGGCACAATCAATTTTAATAATGATATCACCCTAAACAATGTTCTTTGTGTTCCATCTTTTAATTTAAACCTCATTTTAGTCAGCAAATTGACTAACCAGTTAAATTATTGTGTTTTCCTTTTCCTAAATGGTTGTGTTTTGCAGGACTTGGCTACGGGGAGGACGATTGGCTAGGGTGAACAACACGATGGTCTATATTACATGTCTCTATTAAAATACTCACCAAAATCATTCCAAGCATCTCACATCCCTGATTTATGGCATATGCGCCTTGGACACCCTTCTTCAAGGTATCTTAAGCTCATCTCACCATTAATGCCTTTAGATAAAAATTCAATTTCTAATCATAATAATTGCCATGTTTGTCCTAGAGCAAAACAAACAAGATTGCCTTTTCCATTAAGCACAATAAAATCTCATTCTCTTTTTGATCTTTTACATTGTATTATTTAGGATCCACATAAAGTTCCAACACATTCGGGGGCACGTTTCTTTCTCTCTATAGCAGATGACTATACTAGGTGCACATGGTTATTCCTCATGAATCAAAAATCTAAAACACAACACCTATTAGAGTCATTCATCACTTTTGTAAAAACTTAATTTTATGCCTTAGTCAAAACTGTTCGAGTCGACAATGGCTTAGAATTTCTCTCTATGCAAACATTCTTTCATAAAATGGTATCGAATGTCAACGCACTTGTGTCTATACACCACAATGAAATGGGGTAGTAGAACGCAAACACAGACACATTCTTAACACTGCACGAGCATTGTTGTTCCAATCATATTTGCCACTAGAATTCTGGGTTGAATGTGTCTTGATTGCATCATACATAATTAATCGTTTACCTTCACCTCTATTAAAAAATATATCCCCATTCGAATTTCTACATAACCGAACTCCATCCCTCTCTCATTTGAAGGTATTCGGCTGGTTACGTTATGCAACCATTGTTCTACCCTAACAAAAATTTGATTCTCACGCTCGATAGTGTATCTTTCTTGGGTATCCAAATAATCAAAAAGGGTATAAATTGTTTGATTTGGAAAGTGGCAAATTTCTTGTTAGTCGAGATGTTACATTCCATGAACATATTTTTCCTTTCCTTAATCAATCCACAACATCATCTCATTCTGGTCCACAAATTGTTTTACCAAATATGGGTATTGACATGCCAAATCATACTCCACCAATCACACCTTTAATATCAGACCCATTTCAGAAAATTCCTCCTTATACACACTACCAGTCACATCTTCCCTCTTAGATAATTTAGAAATTCAAAATTCCATTCCTTCATCCATGCTAGAGAATTGACCATTAAACACACCTGCACCACTAACACCTCTTTCCATCTGCCTCTCCGAACGTGTCAAATAGGCCCCTATCTGGCATCAAGACTACGTGGTGGGATCTCAAGCCAATCTTTCCAACTCTAGTCAATAACTGTCAAAATCGACCTGGTATCCCCTTCAAAATTTTCTTTTTTTCTCGTTTTACTCCCACATATCATACATTTCTAGCTAATATCACATGCTCTAAAGAACCCACTTCATATTCTCAAGCTATTCTTGATCCAAAATGGAAGCAGGCCATGGAAGAGGAGTTAACATACCTACAACTCAATAAAACATGGACAATAACACCACTCCCTAAAGGTCACAAACCCATCGGTTGCAAATGGGTGTATAAAATCAAATATCGGTCTGATGGCACCATTGAACGATATAAAGCACGCCTGGTTGCAAAAGGGTACACCCAAATTGAAGGGATTGACTATGAAGAGACCTTTTCACCTATAACTAAACTTATAACTCTGAGATGTCTCCACACTATAGCAGCGGCCCGAAACTGGTTAATTCATCAATTGGATGTGCAAAATGCATTCTTACATGGCAGTTTACATCAGGTTGTCTACATGGACTTACCACTTGGACATCATTGACAGGGGGAGAATATTGTATGTCGACTCAACAAATCATTATATGGCCTCAAACAAGCCTATGGAAATTGGTTCTCTACATTTTCTAATGTAATTCAAACAGCATGTTACCAATAGTCCAAATCGGACTACTCTTTATTTACAAGGATTCAAGGGTCCTCATTCACTACCATTCTAATCTATGTAGATGATATTCTTTTGACTGGAAATGATCCAAAAGAAATACAGTGCCTTAAAGAATGCCTGCTTCGTCGTTTTCGCATTAAGGATCTTGGAGATTTAAAATACTTCTTAGGGATTGAATTTTCTCGTTCTAAAGCTGGAATTTACATGTCCCAAAGAAAATATGCACTTGATATTTTACATGATACAGGGCTCACAGGTGCTCGCCCCGAAAAATTTCCAATGGAGCAACATTCAAAGTTAACTTCAGATGATGGAGAATTGTTGAAAGATCCATCCAAGTATAGACGGCTCGTGGGAAGATTGATATACCTCACAGTCACTAGACCTGACGTAGTATTTTCAGTTCGAACAGTAAGTCAATTCATGGAAACTCCACGTCAACCACATTAGGATGCAGCGATTCATATTCTGAAGTACATTAAAGGAACTCTAGGTCAAGGCTTGTTATTGCCATCCAAAAAAGAATCTCTCATTGAAAGCATATTGTGATTCAGATTGGGCAGGCTGTCAAACCACTCGAAGATCGATTTCAGGTTATTGCATCTTCCTCGGTTCCTCTCTCATTTCGTGGAAGTCAAAGAAATAGACCAATGTATCAAGATCTTCGGCAGAGGCAGAATATCGTGCAATGGCCAATGCATGTTTGGAACTAGTATGGCTACATTATATATTGAAAGATTTAAAAGTCTTGTGTGATGTTCCTACACCACTATTCTGTGATAATCAAGCAGCACTACACATTGCGGCAAATCCTCTATTTCATGAGCGCACAAAGCACATTGAGATTGATTGCCATATTGTCCGAGAAAAGTTGCAGGCCGGAATAATTCGTCCTTCGTATGTACCTACGCACTACCAGCTCACTGAAATTTTTACAAAGGCATTAGAAAAGGATCAATTCTTAACACTGCGACACAAGTTGAGAGTTCAGGATATTCACTCACCAACTTGAGGGGGGGGGGGGGGGGGGGTGTTAAGGAACAAATATTATACTTGATGGACAAGTATATTTGCTCAACAAGTAATTGTAAATATGGGTAGGATCATGTATTTATTAGATTACCATTTTGTATTTGTATTTATTTCTTCTCTTGGTGAACAAGTATTTGTACACCTATAAATACATGTAAATACAAGTGAGAAATATAACTTTCTATTCACCATTTATATTCTTGTTAATATATATATTCATCACTTTGTTCATAGACAAATTTCACAATTTTTTCAACTGAACTGCATCTTATAGATTTAACAATCTTAAAATTTTTTTTACAAGACATAAAGAAAAATTCAGACTAGAACAAACGATAGAAAAAACAGTCTGGAAAATATGCTGATTCACCGGTTTCACCACATGGATTGTCGTCTGTCATTAATTAAATTGTCACTATAACATTGCTTCTACTTACTTCCATCACATTTAATTTCCTACATACTCTGCGGGGACCTCTTTCATTTCATGTACATTGTAATAATATATACTATAGCTATGCTTTGTACATATCCAAGTAAATATGTTGGAACTGCATGATATTAAAGATCGATGTATTAGCACAATGGTAGCATTAGCTAATTGATTTTATGTTATATGGATCGTTAATAGTACATATGTACTTATGTGGTCGTCACGAGCATAATCAAGGTCCACCAAGACTATACATGGTATTAGAGTATAAGAATGTTGAACACATGAGAGATCATATGTCCATATTTAAAGACTTGGAGTTTGAGCTTGTAGCTAGAGATGGAGACTAGCCTCTTATGAAATGTTTGATAAGTGATGATAAGATCAAGTCTGTTGTTGCTAACAATTGCCCAACTCACCCAAAAGGGTACATAAGAGTTGTCTCATACATATAAAGAGCAATAATATTCAAGCCTCAAGCAACGTGGAATATTCAATAGTTATTCAGTTTAAGTGCTGATGAATATATACGGTTCTAAAATGTGACTTATCAATTGTATAGATTGAGATTTAATATTCTTCAAAAAATAGATTGAGATTTAATTTAAATAAATTAATTTAATGTCAAAATAGAAATGTGACTAAACTCAAATTAAACAAGATTATGTCAATGTAAATAGTTATCATTTATAAAAAAAATCAAATGTACATATTTATAATGATACAAAGCATTGTAAGAAATTTCTCAACATTTATTTTTGGTAATTTTTAGAAGTATCTTCATTGAGATCATCTTGTTCGGGGCTTAGTCACAGTTAAGGCTCCTCATCCCTCCCAACAAGTGTATTTAGTAGAATTTGAACCTTATTCTCCTCCAACTTCTTCAGCATGCATTGCTAACTGAGTTACGCCTTATTGGTTTAAGAAATTTCTCAACATGATATAAAACCTTTTGGATTCCATCATTAGAGATTGAGAATTTAAATCGTAATAGAGTGGAATATAAAAAGGAAGAAAATTTTAACCAAGGTAAAATAATGTTATACTAGATGTGATACAAGATATATATACTAATTTTCAAGTGTCAGTAAACAGGTTATGGAATGATGGGAAATAACAATGCAAAAGATGGGGACTACATGGATTGAGTGATTATCGTTCACTCATAATTTCAAAATCATATAGTTTGACTTGTGAGCATACGATTTTTGTCCATAATTTACATCAACCTGTCCAAGGAACATGCTAGGCCACTGGCAGGTTTGAAAGTGACCAATTAGGCCAACATAAAAGTTACAGTAATTTACCATATGGTCTATATACACATTTTATCAGTCTGAATTAATGGTATCCACACACATATATATATATCACTGTTCTTTTTCACGGCTTTTCAGTTTAGTTCAATAAAAATTGACAAAGTTATAATTTTTTTAATAGAAATTGAGGACGTGTGATGTTATGGGGCGGACGTCCGGTTAGGTTAGCACCCTTGCTAACGAAACTGAAAAAACTCCAACTCTGATAAAAAGAAAATGTTGGAGATATCCTATTCGGGAAATAAATAATGAAAATGAGTGGTATATAAGTGATTTAAATTGGGCCTTAAAATAAGCCAATTAGTTTTGTGTTAGATGAACTCAACCTCATTTGTATACTTGCTCAAGCTAACAAGTCCAACGCTCTCGAGACCCACGAATTCTCTACATGGTATCAGAGCAGAAGAAAGCCTGATAGCTAGTGATCTTGGACTCGTATTAAAGTCTTAGTGGAATTGGGCTAGCGGAGAAGACTAGACTTGTTGATGGCCTTAAGCCTCGATGAAATAGGCCAATGGATGCTTGACAAGTGGCAACTGGTCCAGACCCAGTTGCACTTGAGTTGAGGGGAGTGTTAGAGATATCTCACACGGGAAACAAATAATGAAAATGAGTGACATATAACACAAGCCGATTAATTTTGTGTTAGATGGGCTCAACCCCACTTACATGCCCATTCAAGCTAACAAGCCCAACACTCTCTCACGCCCACATATTCTCAACAACCATAATTTGGTAAATTATAGTTGTTTTATAGGCGTAACAAATTTAAAACTGTTGTTTGATTAAAAAAAGGTAAAAGACACTAGGGTAACTTAATCAAAGGAAAAGTAACCAAATTTACATAATATAATTTAGAAAACTATAAATATTCCTTTAATGAAATATATTCAAGTCTTTTTTTCCCCAAACAAGTATTCCACAAACTGTTAGTTATGTGTGCCCATAAACAGTGTATAAGGATATTTAGGACCTGCATTGATAAAAGCAATGCATTCATCAAATAGTGGTCACCCTTGTATTTATATGGACAATCTATGCAAATTGGTCCTTCAATATTGTATTAAACTCCAGATTAAAGTCCTGACAAGATAACGATGTTATCTGAGCTACAGTCAAAGTTATGCAATTTATTTCTATATCAAAAAACACGTTAGCTTACACCCAACCTATAGTATATCTACTAGCATAGTTGTTAAGGCGTGCCTAGGGCTCCACGCACTCAAGGCACCGGGGCTAGAACCTAGCGAGTCACAGTTAATCAGGCACTCGGCGCGCCGGTGCGTCTCAGTATAAGAAATGTTTTTATGGTTTTTTTTAGGATTGTTCACATTTATATTCTTGACTGCTGAAATAAATTAATATATACGTAAAAAAGAAAGAGAAAGAAGACTATAGTGTCGTGAAACCGTTTTACTCAAAAGGTTAAGCTGTTAGGTTTGGCCCAATCGTAGTATTTATATTATTCCTGACACTCCCCTGCATGCGAATGCCCTCTAGGCTTGAAGCGGGTACAACACAGACTCATTCTGCTATGTGTTGCATTTTAATTCAGTAAATGGAGCTGCCAGGATTCGAACTCTCAAAACCTTTAGGTCTAAGCTGCTCTAACACTATGTAGTGGAACCGTTTTACCCGAACGCTTAAACTGTTTGGTAAGGTTCAATCGTAATATTTATATTATTCTTGACGGAGCAAAAATGATTTCATTAGATTCAATTTCATGAATCAAAACTTTTCTTCATAAAAAGGATCGGTATCAGTTTACTTAACATCACGATTTCGTCATTTCCTTATGTGCTAATTGAACAAAGGAAAAGGATAAAGTAACAATGTTTAATGTTGAAGAAAGAGTTATTTAAATATCTATACTTCTTTTTTATAATTATGGATTTTTGTGGAAGTTAGATATTGAACCTATGACCTCCCACCAGTACATTGAGTGGTGTACCAATTAGACTATACCCAATTGGACTTTGAGGAGGAAGAGTATGAACAAAGAAGATATTCAAGATAGTGATTAGCGAATAGAATTAAGTTCAAGTTTAGGTTACAGTTTATCTGTAGCTTCCACAATCTAGACTAGAAGTACAATTTGTTAACTTTGATAGTTTGGTTGAACGTATGTTTTTAGTACTGTTTATTGCATTTTAGAATTGTTAATGGTAGTAACTAATAGTTGCTGCAGGTTTTTTTTGTCATGCACCTCCGGTCCCTCAAGCTCATTGAGCTATATATAACTCAAGAAATTAAGATATAACTCAAGAGGAAGAGCTATAATTGAGCTACAACGCAAGAAATTGGTTTGTGTTTATTATTTAGAAAACATATAAAAAAATGTCTCAATATGTGATCAGCCTGCTAAAATAATAATAAAAAAATGAAGTAATTTTTATAAATAGTATAGTACAGTACAAATAGCAAGATGCCTTCTTTTTCTTTTTCTCAATTAAGCTTTTCTTCTCATCATCGTCTTCATCATTATCATCGGTGGTTCTCTTCTTAGGTCTAAGTTCGCGTTCCGGGATGCCTGTTGTTGCTTATGAGAGCTTTCGGGTTTAGTTAGTGGTTTGGAAGATTTGAAGGGAGTCCCTAATCTTTGTAACTTTTGCTTTCTCTGTGTCTTATCGTATGCCTTTTCCGCTCTCTAGGGTGATAGCAAACCATGTTCCATCATCCTGCAAATGGAAGGATCACTCACTTTGCTCCTTAAACTAGATTGGATTGCAAGGTAAACGATATGCAGACAACAATTAATAGCAGATTTAGAAATAAAATGCAACTAGTTATTGGCATGCCCTGTGTCATCAACTGGGAAGATGGTATCTTATTCGATGATAAGCGAATGTGACAATAAAACGGGCCTACCCTTTACAATTTGTTGCCAATTACAGTGATACACCTCAAACTAACCAATTCATCGGTAATTTATAAAATCGTTAAACAACAATGCTATATCCAATTCAACTAGTTAACCAAACCAATAAAAATCAAGCCTTGGTAAGAACTGATCCCAGTCTGCCAATGGCATAATCTACAGACTTCAGCATAGAAAAGGAATCATAAACCTGGATACCCAATTGAAAAAGAAAATGATTACCTATGATAAAATAACAATGATATATTCTAACAGAATCAGCAGTAATTCTTCTGCCATAGCTCTCAATCTTCTTATTTTTAAAACAAGAATCTAGCCTTGAAGAACCATCTGGACTAGTATAAGGCCTGACCTTCGCCACACTTGGCTTGCTTTCTGTGCCCATAAATTTAATCTGCTTCTTAATCAATCACTGTAACCCCGAGCTGTAAAGCCCCTAAATAAGAAAAAAAAGCCTCCAATTGTGTTTTCCTTTGTTACATAATCTACCAATTTGAATTCAGAATCAAAATCAAGTTCAAACCTCTATCAATGGAGAACGCATTTGAAGTATTTCAATTTAATTATCAGATTCAGAATCCGATGATGAGAAATCAAGGGGCTGAAACAATTCGAGAAGGGTTTTTTTAGGGTTTCCATGGCGAATTTCAACAACTGATTTTGAAATCCAAATTGTGTTCAGTCCTTGACGATTTCAACTTATATACAATTCAATCAGTGAAGTTAAGACATAAGTCAAGTTTTTGATTCATGTGTCTGTGATAACGCGTTCAATTATCCGATCGTTAAAGTAATGATGGGAGGTGATTTGGTTAAGTTTATTAAGTGACAGAATTTGATTTCAGAATTTTTTGTTTTGTTTTAAGAGATAGCACTCCACATTTTTTTTCAGAAAATTTTTCTAATAAAATTGGAAAATGGAAACTGTTGTTTAGTTGCAGAATTTTTTAAATAAAAAACTATAAAAGACTTTTCAGAATCTTCTAAATTATACCTGTTGGTCCCTATACGTATACTCAATGAGTTAAAGGGGGTGAATGACTCACTCAAAAACCTTGTAAAACTTTTTCGCGACAATAATGACTCCGCTGAGTGAGGTCAGCTGGCTGAGTGAAATATCTGGAAAATGCTATTAAGTAAAGGACACAGAGATTTTATACTGGTTCGACAACCTGTGCTTACATCCAGTCCCGAGAGAGTGTCTCGGCTTTAATTCACTAATCTCAACTCCTTTACCCTAGGCGGAGAAGCCTTTCACAAATTCCCCAATTACAGTAAGTACCCTCCAAACTGCAATCGCTCACATGCTGACTAGAATACCCTCTTCTATCAGCAACTCAATAGAAGTTTAAACAAGAGCTGGACTCACCTTATAAAAACGTTGATCCAATTACAAATGATCTAATATTACAATTGTTTGATCAAACCTATTCTCTCTTGTTCTAAGCAGATTCTCGCTGAGTTGTGCTTTTCTTGCTAGAATTCCTTTAAAGCTTGTAAAATGACAGAGTATTTCCTTCTAGGAAATTCAGGTATAATCACCAAGTTCGAATGCTTGCCTTCTTGCTCCTTTTATAGTTGGATTGAGAAAGTAGCCGTTGAACTTATCTTGGCATCTTCTGAAATTGACAGCTCAGTAATTCACCCGTTGCTTCTTCAAATCGATCTGTTAAGAGATAGAATTACACAGTTGTGAGATACATTTCAATCTGTTAGCATGAAATTTGAGCTTCAATTTGAATTCTTTGTCGTTTGATTTCATCCATTCCCTTTGGTTTTCTACCATGTTGCAGAGTGCGCGAGAAAAGGTTGGTAGATCTGCAGAATTACCCGAAGTGGCCATTGACTTGTTGCACCTTTGCATTGGGAGACTTTGTCATTTTCTTCATAATTTTGTGTCTTGTCAAGGCATTAATTCTTTTTTTGTCTTTGTCTCATTAATGTTTCTGCAAAAAGTAACACTAAAAGCAAAGATACTTTTTTCACCTTAAATGGTAAGGTCAGCAGCGTTAATAGACTTAAAGTTAGTCAGGTGAAATGACAAAACAAAATGCACACAGCTGAACAAAAATCTAAATATCAAGTGCTGAGTGAATAATACTAAGTCAGTGACTAAGTAAGTACTTAGCCCATAAACCACTCAGAATTAAACTAAATAGCTAGGTAGCGGAGACTCGAAAATCTACCCTTGAATTTACTAACTCCTTTAAACCAAAGACTATTTATTTTAACATCATTATTGATTTAATTATCTCAAGCTGAACTTAATTGTTATGATCAAAACTTAAGCACTACTGAGTCATCCACTAAATCAGTCCAAACTCGTGCTTGGTTCAACAATCTCCCCCATTTTGATCAATGACAATTAACTTGAGCGAGAATCAAATCAATAAGATATTTAGATTAGAGTTACCTTATACTCATGCTTGATATGTCTTTTGTTCAACATCTTCAATTTGCTCAGAGTGAATGCTAACTCCTCTATAATTCTTGAATCTTCTCAGTTCAGCATTCCTCAGTACTTCTCATATATTTCTGCAAATGATCAGAGCATATATATATAGCAGAGAATATATGAAGTTAAGAAGATCTTAACTTAGAACAAAAATTGTAATCTTTTCATTAAATGATAACTTAGGTATAGATAACAATGAGTTAGTCTACACTAAGTTATACAATTCAGCACTAACGATTACACAAATTCTATTCTAATCCTTTGGCATAGGCGGTGCTCCCAAGTTGGCTCTTCTCTCCTCACAAACCTGCTGATCCCATCAGGATTTCTTTTCTTTGGGCAGCGCTATCTCCTTGGCTTTCCTCTTTCTTGTCTCATTGTATTCTCTCAGAATGCGCTCCAGATCCTTAGACAGGTTGTAAGAAAATTCAGTAATCCCCTGCTTTCTTTCCCTTTCCTCATTTTCACGCTTCTCATGATCCTTCTCCCCCATTGCCATTGCATCTAAAATGGCTTGAGTATGAAGATCAAACGAGCTTAGAGACTCTTCAAAGGTTTTGAGCTGACCATAGACATTTGAGGAAAAATACTGCACAAGTAGCTCATAGATTTCCTGCGATATTGCTTCTTGTTCCCTGAGAAAGGCGAATAATCCTACCAAAGTGCGAGATTGAGACATATTGACCTGATATTGAGCATTTGAACCTTCTTTGGATATCTGGGTGAGACTAGCCAGAGCCTTGGCTTGATTATTTTCTCTTAGAATTCGCTCCAGTATTGGAGCGCTCCTGATGTGAGTAGTGACTTCATCATGGATTTTGTCTATGGCTTCTCCATCATTGATAACATGTGCTTGAACTTGCTTGATTTGGTCTCTAATATGACCAAGTTTCTGGTGAAGTGATGGCTCTAGTTCAACATCTGCTATGAGAATATCACTGCTCAGAGCATCTAAAATATTAAGCCTCTTCAAGGCATTTAGCACAACTCCCTCAGAGTCCTTAACTCCTTGTAGCATCTCCTCCTTCTCTTTCCTTAGCTCAGTGTGTAACCCATGATGCTTGGTTACCACTATGATCAAAGCATTCTGTCTATCTACAACTGCATTCAATCGAGTTGTGTTCTCATCATTCTCCTTGCTCAGAATGCTATAACCATCTAGCACCTTCAACATAGCCTCAAGTAAGGGATTAAATTTATCGATCATTGAGTTGCGAAAATCCCTTTCATCACTAAGCACTTTGCAGTTTCTCTCATAGATCTTAGACATCTGCTTCTTGAGCTTTGCTACTTCCATCTTGAAACCAGATGCCTGCCTACCTGCAATAGATAACAAAGGCAGAGTATGGGATACTATTGCCTTCACCAAGGAAAATTGGGTAGGTACTGATTTGACATAGGCCTTTATCTCCTCAATAGCCTCCATGAAACCTTGCACTGGCTCCACAGCCTTTGCAATCTTCCTTAGAACTTCCTCAGACGTCAATGATTTTTCTATCTCAGCAATTTTCCTCGGTCCTGGAGACCTTTCTCTTTCCATCCTCCTTATGTCTCCCAATAATTTAGCATTTGGATTGAATTGGGGTTGAGGTTGAGGTTGTTGGGGTGGTTGTTATTGTTGTGGTTGTTCAGGAATCTCATCAATGATTGGAGGTCCTCTGACTGGTGGAGGTCCTTCCAAATATAAAATTTCTCACACTGGAGATCCTGTAGGGGAAAGATATGGGATAATGGCTATTTGGTCAGAGTCTGGGTTATTTTGGTCAGAGGATTGGTTGGTTTAGCTTGAGTTGGATGTGGATGGTGTTTGGCTTTCTAGTAGGGGTAAGCCAGAGATTGGTGTAGGTGAGAGTGGTGTTTGGGTGGATGTGTTTGGGAAAGTAAAGAATTCAGCTTCCTTCTCCTCTTCTATAACACCTTCAATAATGAACTCGCTGACCTGAGTTACAGAATTCTCAGTCAGCTGAGCTCCGTGCTCAACTATCACTTCCTCCTCCTTATCTTCTATATCTCCTTCATCCTCATCTATCACAACCTTCATTCTTTTCAACAGCCCTCTCTTTCTCTCCTTCCTAGCCTCCTTTACTTCCTCAGTAGTCAGAGTGACCCGTTGGTCAGAGTTTAGCACATTGAATTCAATAGCTTCTACTTCTACCACATCATCTTCCTCCTCCTGCTCTTCTTGATTATCTATTCCATTCAGAGCTCCTATAATCTCATCAACAACTTCTAGAACTTCCCTCTTAGCCAAGCTAGCTACAACTTTTTGCAAAATTTGCTCAGTGCTAGCCTTAGCCTTAGCTGCTGCTGCCTCCTCATCCTTTCTATTTATAGTGGCTTCTATCTCCTCCTGCTTTTTCTTAATTCTCTCTTCCTCAACATCCTTTACCTTCTCAGCTTCTTCTACATCTTGGACAACTCTTGTCCCTCTCTTCACCATCAGCTTCTTCTTTGGCTGACCTACTTGGGGAATAAGAACTGATGTAGCTTCCTTTCCCTTTGTAGTAACCACATCTAGCTGAGCTATATCTGCTTTCCTCTTCTTTTCCCTCTTCAAGGGCATTTCTTCTTTCAACTCTTCCTCAGCTTTCTTCTCTTCCTTAATCTCTTGAGGAGTTAGCTCTCTCCTCTTATCTTCTCTAACTTCCTTAGAGGATCTTGTCTTCTTTGGGACAACAGCTGGAACCGAGTTTGATGAGCTCCCTTGCTTTTCTCTCTTGGAGTCTTTCTTGACCTCCTTCTTACTACCTTTCTTTTCTCCTTCTCCTTTCTTAACTCTAAGCTTAGTAATCCTCTTAAGCTCCTTAGCCATAAAGGCATCCAAAGTCAGGTCCTCTTCATAAGGCTGGATAGGCTTCATCTCCAGTATAGCCTTTGGATCATTCATTCTTAATTCTTCTCGCTTCAGTTTGATGTACTTAGTGTTAGCAAGCCTCTCATTAGCTTCGAATCTATGAAAGTGAGCATAGCTTAGGATTCTGGACTCAATCACTTTCATCTGAATGTTGCTTTTGATAGCCCATCCTTCTAAATCAAGCTCATAGGTCCTGCAAATCTCCATAACCAGCTGTCCATACACCTTATGCTTGCTGACCTTCAAGAATCTATAAAGAATGGCCATGGGCCAGTTGATGCTCATGCCATGGGTCAGCGCATACAGAAAAACTCTTTCAAACTTAGAACACCTCCCTATAGAGCCTGTCTTGGGCAGCAACACCTTGGTTACTAACTCATGTGCTTGTTTCCCTTCTTTTGTGAACATGGCAGCTATGAGCTCTCTTGCCTTGTTATCTGCTAGAACTTCATAATCTATGGGAATATCAGCATGATCTTCATCATTGACCACTCGCAGCTTGAGTCCTCTTTCATTCATTCCCAGTAGACCTGCAATAAGCTTGGGGGTCACATACACTTTCCTCCCCATCATAGTGGTTATAAATAGGTCCTTTTGACCTTCCACCAAGTGGATTCCACTGTAGAATCTGTCCACTGTTTCTTAATAGCATCCATTTGGGAGTTCAAAGAATCCTCTTAAGTGGTGCTGACGCACCCGCTTTCCAAACTTCTCATCACTACAGAAACTCAGCATGTGTACTGTAGTTGGTCTATCTACCTTTGTTTTCTCCAAAAAACACCAAAATGTTGGAGCATACTTTGTTCCTGCTGGAATTTTGATTTCTTCAATCTTGTCCATACTAATTGCCAACTGAGCCATATGATCTCTGGTAGTAACCCAGAAAGTATCCTTTTTATTTCTCATAAACAAATTAGAATTCCTCCCAGATGTGCTCGTCATAGTGAATTTGCTTTGAGAAAGATAGAGATTTTAGGGATTTAGAAAGAAAATTGCAGAGAAAGGAATTTTGGTAAAGTAACCTTTCCTTTTTCTGAATTTCTCCTTAAATATCCAAAAACTCTTTGCATAAACCTACAAAGCTATGTGTATGACTCATAATCCATGGTTTAAGGATTCAACGGTTAGATTGTATAACGTATACTGTAGGATTAATGAACATGAGAAACATGGAATAATTGCTCTGAATATGGATCGTTCTATAACTTGCTACCATTTCTATCAAGTTTAACTTTGAAAGATAACAGGTGACAATTAATAATATGTCCAAAATTCAATCAGCAAACGAAATACTTAACCTAATTCGCTGAAGCTCAAAGTGTGCCCTAGCTTGATCAGCTTCAGAATAGGTCAGAGTGAGATGTATTTCTTCAAATTGGATTGGACATTCCGATCAGCTGTCTTAGCATGTTGAATTGATCCTTTCTAATAGGCTTTGTGAATATGTCAGCTCGCTATTCTTCAGTTGGAATGTATGTGAGCTTGACTTCTCCTTTTCGCACATGATCCCTTATGAAGTGATGTCTAATATTGACAAGCTTCATCCTGCCATGTTGAACTAGATTCTTAGATAGGTCAATTGCACTCTTGTTGTCACACATGACTTCAAGATAATTTGACTTTATACCATAATCCTCCAGCTGCTGCTTGATCTATAGCAGTTGTGCTACACAACTTCCTGTAGCCATGTACTCAGCCTCAGTTGTACTCAGAGCCATAAAAGTCTACTTCTTATTGTACCATGTAACTAGACAATCACCAAGGAAATAACATCCTCTTGTCGTGCTTTTCCTTTCAAGTTTGCCTCTTCCATAGTCAACATCAGTGTATCCTCTCAGAGTGAAGTCTGCATTATTTGGATACCACAAACCTTCATCAATAGAGCCTAGCAAATACCTGAGAATTCTCTTAATAGCAGCTAAGTGAGATTCTCTGGGGTCAACTTGATATCTTGCACAATAACATACAACATATTGAATGTCAGGCCTACTAGCAGTTAAGTAAAGTAGAGAACCAATAATACCTCCGTAGAGCTTACTCCCTACAGGTTTACCTTCCTTATCTTTACTCAGAATTGTATTAGTGGCCATGGGTGTTAACATTGGCTTGGCTTTATCCATGTCAAACTTCTTGAGTACTTCCTTGGTATACTTAGCTTGGCTGATGAAGATCCCATCATCACCTTGCTTGATTTGCAAACCAAGAAAGAAGTTAAGCTCTCCCATCATTGACATTTCAAATTCTTTCTTCATCTACTGACTAAACTTTTTGCATAGCTTTACATCAGTTGCTCAAAAAATGATGTCATCCATATATATTTGGACTAGCAACACATCTTGATGCTTCTTCTTGATAAACAGAGTTAAATCTGCTTTTCCTCTGACATAACCTTTGCTGATAAAAAAGTTAGTCAGTCTCTCATACGAAGCTCTTGGTGCCTATTTTAGTCCATATAGGGCTTTCTTCTTCAAAGCCTAGGGGCTGTCTGACACAGACTTCTTATTGAATATAACCATTAAGAAAAACAATCTTAACATCCATTTGAAATAACTTGAAGTTCATATGGGATGCAAAAGCACAAAGAATTCTTATGGCTTCAAGTCTTGCTACTGGTGAAAATGTTTCTCCATAGTCAATGCCTTCTTGTTGATTGTAGCCTTGAGCAACCAGTTTGGCTTTGTTTCTGACAACATTACCAACTTTATCTAGCTTATTTTTTCAAACCCATTTGGTACCTATAATTGACTTTCCTTTGGGTTTCTCCACCAAATCCCAAACTGCATTTCTTCTGAATTGGTCTAGCTCTTCTTGCATTGCAATCATCTAATTGTCATCAAACTCAACATCTTCAAACTTCTTTAGTTCAATCAATGATACAAATGCTGAATGGCTCATCATTCTGTTAAGCTGATCTCTAGTCAACACTAGATTTTGCACACTATCAAGAATCTTATCAACTAGGTGATCTCTCCTTGCTCTAACTTCTTTTGGTAGATCAGGATGAGCTAGCTGAGCTACAGTCAATTGGTTGAGCATCTATATAGTCACCAAAGTTGATTGATTAGTCCAAGTCAACTTCATTTTCTTCTTTCTCTTGTACAGGATCAAGAATAACTATGGGCTGACTAACTAATCCGCTGACTTATTCCTTTTCTCTTTCATCATCACTGGCTTGTCTACCTGCATTGTTAGTTTCATCGAAATCTACATGCATGGACTCCTCTAAGATGCCAGTCCTCTTGACATACACTCTGTATGCCCTACTATGTATTGAGTAACCCATAAAGATTCCTTTATCAGCCTTGGGGTCAAATTTAGCCAATTGGTCTTTAGTGTTTAATATGAAGCATCTACAACCAAAGGCCTTGAGATGATCAACCTTGGGCTTGCGCCCCTTCCAAAGTCCATCAGGAGTTTTATTCAAAACTGGGCGAATTAAAAGCCTATTTAGAATTAACAAGCTGTGTTAATAGCTTCTCCCCAGAAATACTTTGGTAGATTGTTATCACTCAGCATAGAATGACCCATCTCCGCAATAGTGCGATTCTTTCTCTCAACAACCCCATTTTGCTGAGGTGTATGAGGGGCAAAAAAATTGTGGTCAATACCATACTTGGAATATAATTCCTCAAACTGCCTGTTTTTAAATTCTCTTCCATGGTCACAGCGGATTCTATTAATTTCAAGGTCTTTTTCATTCATGATCTGGGTAGCCAACCTAGAGAATGATTCAAATGTCTCATCTTTGCTATCTAGCAAGACAATCCAAGTGAACCTGGTTAGATCATCTACAACCATAAGGGTGTATTTCATTCCACCTAGACTTGTTGGCACAACAGACCCAAACAAATCCATATGTAGAAGATCAAGGGGATGAGAAGAAGATATATCAGCTATGGATTTAAAAGTCTTCCTAAATTGTTTCCGAAGTTGGCATCTTTATGAAAGGCTAGATTGGGTAAACCCTCAACAAGTTCATTTCTGGCTAATTTGGACAGATTGGTCATATTGATATGTCCTAACCTTCTGTGCCATAGCCAAGAGTTTTCCTCATTAGAAACTAAGCATATATCATTGGAGCTAGGGGATAAATCAACATATAAACATTATTAATTCTAGGAGCATAAAGAATAGTTTGGTTAGAGTTACCATCAATGACTGAGCAGCCCGCTGAGTCAAATATCACTTTTCTGCCTTTGTCATACAACTGAGCAACACTTAACAAGTTGAACTTTAGCCTTTAACCAGAGACATATTATCAATTGAAGGCTTCACTCCCACAGTGCCATTGCCAACAATCTTTCCTTTCTTGTTGTCTCCAAAACTGACACTTCCATTTCTTCTTTGTTCCAATGTGATAAATTGCTTTTCATCACCTGTCATATGCCTCAAGCATCCACTATCCAAATACCACATTCTGCTGTCATCAGTGGATCTCAGGCTCACCTACAAAACAATCAAGTTTTCTTAGGTACCTATGCCTTTTTCTAGCTGGGTCCTCCCTTATTAGTGGTGGTCATCCTTAACCAGTCATACTCATCATAGTAACCATTTTTGTGCCTACACATGATTGTAGCATGTCCTAGCTTAGCACAAAAATTACAAGCGGCCTTAGGATTTGGCCTACTTACTTTACTCTTTTGAGAACCCTTCTCAGAGTAGTGAGTGTGGTTACCTTGAGTATTCTTGCTAGGTTGAGGAGGGACCCGCACCTTTTTCAAAGCTATTAATTCAGTAGCTAGCTCATCCAATCTCTTAGTGAGTTTGTTGTTATATCCATTTTGGTACTCAGCTTTTTCGATCAGGTATAGGATATCAAGTGATGAAGAAGAATTAACATCTTCTATATCATCACACCACCTCTGAAGTACTTTAATGTATTTGGTTGACTTCTTAGTCATATTAATGACATCATTAAGTACCGTGGCAAGCTCATCTGAAGACAAAGGGGGTTAAGAATTTACCTTAGAGTTATTTCCTTTGTCTTTGCTTTAGTCAGATGATTGTCTGGCAGCAGAAGTTGATCATTGGTCAGCTGACTTTGAGTGAACTAGATCATCCTTAGCCATGAGACACACATTGGCAAAATCATGTGCCTCTTAATCTGGGGATGATGACTCTTGTTGAGAGTCACTTTAGATAGCAGCAAGGGCTCTCTTACTCTTCTTCTTCTTCTTGAACTTGTCGTTCTTGGCCTTAGGACAGCTCGACTGAATATGCCCCTTCTCACTACATTCGAAGCATTTAATGTCTTTATTATACTCTTTATTGAATTCTTTTCATGGTCTATCAACTGCTCCGTTCTTATACTTACCTGTCTTTTTGAACTTCTGAAATTTCTTATCTTTACCCAAATGTCTTCGGAAATTCTTGGTCATTAGAGCTATCTCTTCTTTTCTGTCCTCTGGATATCCTTCCTCAGAGGAATCTTCTTCTTCATCATCATCATTTGCTTTTAGAATAACAGCTTTGCTTAAGCTCTCTTACTCTTTGGACTTGTTCTTCTTGGACTCATCTTTATATTATTTCAAGGACATCTCATGAGTCAGAGAGTTCCAATCAGCTCATTAAACTTATAGGTATTCAAATCATGAGCTTCTTCAATAGCACTCTTCTTGGCTTTCCAATCTTGAGTCGATCTTCTAAGAATCTTCTTGACAGTCTCTTCTTCTGTGAAGGTCTTGCCAAGTCTTTTCAACTCATTGACTATATTCATGAACCTGGTGTTTATGTTAGAAATATCCTCCTTGGGCTTCATGTGAGACCATTCGTAATCCCTCATAAGGATATTAATTTGGACTCTTTTACTTTGTTAGTACCTTCATAAGTTACTTCCAACTTCTTCCAAATCTCTTTGGCTGTCTCGCATCTAGAGACATGATTAAACTCAGTAGCATCAAGAGCACAATGAAGATAGTTGATAGCAGCTGCATTCTCTTTAAATCTGGCCAAATCATTATCATCCCATTCAGTGGAGTACTTATCAATAGTAACTCCATTCTGCATATGTGATGGAACATATGGCCCTTCTACAATGGCCATCCAAGCATGCATACTCTGGGAATGAATGAAATAAGTCATTCTATTCTTCCAGTAAATATAATGCTCTCCATTGAACATTGGAGGGCTGGTAACTGACATGCCTTCAGGCATAATATAAGCTTGAGCCTTCAACTGGATTCTCCTTTATATACCATGGTCTTTGTCTCAAAGATCGTAAAATCTATGAAATGAGAATTGCTCTGATACCACTTGTTAGTCCCTATGCGTACACTCAATGAGTCAGAGGGGGGGGTGAATGACTCACTCAAAACCTTGTAAAACTTTTTCGCGACAATAATGGCTCCGCTGAGTGAGGTCAGCTGGCTAAGTGAAATATCGGGAAAATGCTATTAAGTAAAGGACATAGAGATTTTATACTGATTCGGTAACCTATGCTTACATCTTGTCTCGAGAGAGTGTCTCGGCTTTAATTCACTAATCTCAACTCCTTTACCCGAGGCGGAGAAGCCTTTCACAAATTCCCTAACAACAGTAAGTACCCTCCAAGCTGCAATCGCTCACCCGCTGACTAGAATACCCTCTTCTATCAGCAACTCAATAGAAGTTTAAACAAGAGCTGGACTTAACTTATAAAAGCGTTGATCCAGTTACAAATGATCTAATATTACAATTGTTTGATATAATCTATTCTCTCTTGTTCTAAGCAGATTCTCGCTAAGTTGTGCTTTTCTTGCTAGAATTCCTTCAAAGCTTGTAAAATGACAGAGTATTTCCTTCTAGGAAATTTAGGTGTAATCACCAATTTCTAACGATTGCCTTCTTGCTCCTTTTATAGTTGGATTAAGAAAGTAGCCGTTGAACTTATCTTGGCATCTTCTAAAATTGACAGCTCAGTAATTCACCCGTTACTTCTTCAAATCGATCTGTTAATAGATAGAATTGCACTATTGTGAGATACATTTCAATCCGTTAGCTTGAAATTTGAGCTTTAAATTGAATTCTTTGTCGTTTGATGTCAAACTTCAGTTAGAGAGAACTCGCACTGACTTGTCATGTGTCTTCATCCCATTCCCTCTAGTTTTCTAACATGTTGCAGAGTGCGCGATACAAGGTTGGTAGATCTACAGAATTACCCGAAGTGGCAACTGACTTATTGTAGCTTTGCATTGGGAGACTTTGTCATTTTCTTCACAATTTTGTGTCCTGTCAAGGCATTAATTCTTTTTGTCTTTGTCTCATTAATGTTCCTCCAAAAAGCAACACTAAAAGCAAAGATACATTTTTACCTTAAATGGTAAGGTCAGCAGCGTTAACAGACTTAAAGTTACTCAGTTGAAACGATAAAACAAAATGCACACAGCTGAACCAAAATCTAAATATTAAGTGCTGAGTGAATAATACTAAGTCAACGACTAAGTAAGTACTCAGCCCAGAAACCACTCAGAGTTAAACTAAATAGCTAGGTCAGCGGAAACTCGAAAATCTACCCTTGAATTTACTAACTCCCTTAAACCAAAACTATTTATTTTAACATCATTATTGATTTAATGATCTCAAACTGAACTTACTTGTTATGATCAAAACTTAAACACTACTAAGTCACCCACTAAGTCAGTCCAAACTCGTACTTGGTTCAACAATACCTTGCAGCAGAAAATATCTTTTTTATGTTTTCTGAAATTTTCCAAACTCAATAAACACAACTTCTGTATGCAATACAATACTTTATTGATTTAATATATTTTTTTCATATATATATATATATATATATATATATATATATATATATATATATATATATATATATATATATATAAACTTGTATAATTATTTGTTAGTAACAAAAAAAATCATTTTTTTATTAATATACTTTTAGTTTATTTATTTATTTATTTTTCTTATTTTCTTGGTCACTTTATTGCATATTGTTTCCACTTAATATGATCTAATTTATATAAATTAGTTTTAAATTAATTGATATTATTTTTTAACCAATAAAACTTATACACACTTTAACATTTGTGGATTCTTAGCTCCTCATTATAGTAACAAATATTAATTAAAGGTCTCGTGTAAGCATGTGAATTATGAGAAATTATACATTGGTGTGAGTACGGGACTTTGCAGTCCCTCTCGTAAGACGATGATGACGTATTCCCGATTTTATTCCTCATAATAAAAATTCTACCGTTATTAAATTCCCCGCAAATTTTATTTCTCGTAAGAATTCAGTTCAACGTATCCGATAACGCGTTCAGTAGAAGCTTGAATCGATGATTTGCACCCAAAATTAAATTAATCTCTAAATACCAATTAAAATATCATTAAAATTCAAAAAGATGCCCTTTGACCCGCTTTTGACTCCTCTTGGCAGCTTTTTGGGCTTGTGGGCCCACTAGCTGTCAGCTTGCAGGAGCCTGATGCCGCTGGCGGCATTACCCATACCGCCGATGGTATCACCATATCGCCAGCGGTATGGCCCAAAATGGGCTTCTGCACAGACAGCTTTTTCTTCTTCCCTAGACTAACTCTTTTTTGTCATTTCGGTGAAACTGGCCAAAAGGTCTTGAAGACCCCCCATTTTTGCCTATATAAACATGCATTAGGGTTCCAAAACCAGACAACAACACATACGAATTTTATTTGAGAGGTTTTAGAGTGAGAAAATCAATTTTAGTGAGATAAGAAGTAGAAAAGGTAAGAAAAGGGATTCGAATCCATTTTTCTTGGTTATTCTTCATTGAATTCTCTTAGTTAAAGCTTAAAAATACTTTAGGTTAAATCAATTTAATAGGAATTTAGAGACATAAATCCTTAACTTTACTATCCAAATCATCTTTGCAAGCTCCCCGGTGGTGTTCCTTGGATCACGAAGAGGTGGATTTAAGGCCCTGAGGCAAAATTCGGAGTCTCATAGCTCTTTGGCTTCATTCTACTTGTTTGTGGTTCATTGTGTATTGTTTTGTGCTTGTTTTTGGGATTTCGGTTGTTTTGACCGTTACCTACTACTACTGCAAGAAGCCAAAGCCGTCGGAGGCAAGTGAAGCCGCCAGCGGCATCGACCATACCGCCAGCGGCATCATTGATACCGCCAGCGATATCACTTGCCCCCAGAGGCTTCATTTTCTTATAGGACCCTTTCTTTATGGTATCCAGAAAGTCATGTAGCCTACATGTGGATACCGCTAGCGACATCAATGATGCCACCAGCGGTATCAACCATGCCGCCGGCGACATAACCTTCTGGACAGCTGTTTTATTTCATTTATTTTCGACCTAGATAAATTTCCGAAGCTAGGGTGTACAGTGCAATGATGAAGGTCCAAAACCTTCTGAAAATGGACCCCACCCCATACCATGTGGCATTTTCACTAATAATCCGGTTAAAACAACAATCGAGTCTAAAATTTGGTCAAGATGGAATTTTCCCTCAAACGCCGTTCAAATCTCATTTTTAGCCATTCAACTGGGCTTTATAACATTGTAAATGAATATGCCATGTTCACTCTAACTCGAGTCTCGTTTTTTCCACTAACTATGCATGCTAAGTGATACATCTAGTATGACGTGCCTATCTATGCTAACGATTTTCTGCAGGTAGATTTAGGTTAGATGAATGTTAGGCCTTCGGGTATTTTATTTATCGCATAGAAAATGTATAGGATTTGAAAGCCTTATAATAATTTTAATTTTTGCATTTATTTTTGGATGACTCTAATAATTTATTTATCTCTTTGATTGCTTGATAAACGCAAAAACAACTTATAAACCGAAAACACAATAAATAGGGTGGATTAAAACCAATTATGAAAGAATGGAATATTTTAACTTGGCCTAATGAAAAATAGATAACATCATCCGAACTCGGAATCTCTACTTAAGGTATGGTCTACCACCTGGTGGGAAAATCGTACCAAAATTTCCTGGTTGAGCTGAACTGGGTGGCGACTCTATTTTAAGTACGAGATTTCGATCTCGTATCCTTTAACACCTAAAATGGTCTTAAATTCAACATTAACTTCAACGTTTCCATCACGCTAAAATGATGATCAATCCCTCGGCACGCTTCATAGTACCTGTTACATTTTTGCACCCTGTGGACGTCTTTCACGCGGTCCTTGCGGGCTGAGAAAAAGGTGGTCCGCTTACAGTGGCGACTCTACTGGGGAATTGTCCTTAAACTTAAACTTATCTTTTCATAAAGTTTAAATGATTTTGATGATGTATTGAAATCATTGGCCAAATTAAAACTTCATTCTTTTTTTTAATGTTTTATCCTAAAACACGCGTGCAGATAGTTTGTAATTTTTAGGTGCCCCATTTTACCCAAGAAGCTCGCGAAAGTATCACTTATGCCCTATTTAGAATTATGGATGCCTGGTGGGTCGATCACTCGTTTTAACCAACACGTAAACTCCTGTGATCGCACCTATCTAGGGAGTGGTTGAGTAACGTGGAATCAAGGTAAACGAGAACCTTCTACATCAACAACCCTATACCAAAGCTGCATTAGAAAAAGCCTTCGGACTTCATCCCTTTAAGATTACCAAAATAATGAAAATAATTAGGACGCACTTCTTTCACCATTATTGGTGAAGAAGCCAAACTTCATCCTTTCAAAGAGACATCACGTGGGAGTCATATGGTTGGAAAAGGGACGTGTTATGTGCTACATGCTATATGCTCATGCATCACCTACGCATCGGCTTCAAGAGCCAAAATAAAACAACTTACCCTTACTACTTCCACTCATGGAAGAAGTTTAACAACATGTGTAGGACTTCTCTTATGCCTCTGTTACGTCACCACATATCGCTATGTGTGGCGCGAGGCACAAACGTCCCACGTATGTTGGAGGGATAAGCCATCACATCGTTATTAACCATATCTATATGCAGCCATACACGCCATGCATTGATTATTACATAATACCATTTACCCATCTATAGCATCACACAACCCATGCATGGTCTGATCCGCTACCTACCATATCAGCTAGGAGGAGGCAAAATTATCATCGCACCCTAGTTTGGAAAAGGCCAGAGCACTGTCTGATTCATCGTTCTCTCACCCCAATTATCACCACGAAAGTCGAGGGGGTTCCGTATATCGATTCCGGTGGGTAGTTAGATTTAGAACAAGTTCAGTTGGGTCAGAATTCCTCTCAGCCAGCGATGTATTTTCCAAGCAACAAAGGGACCCCTCCTCTTGAGGAACCAGTTGGCCCTACTCCCACCTCGGGGGCAGGATCTCGACTGCCTCCGGGCTATGACTTTGCCAGTGCTATGGCACAATTCTTGAACTCAGATGCTTTTTAGGCTTCTATCTAGACCACTGTTCAGGTAGTTGTTAAGCAAGCTCTTGACGATAGAAATTCTGACCGAGTATTAGAGTCTAATATACATGCCCAGAATGGTTCAACAGATATGTTGGCCAGTCCGGTAGGGACAAGACCCGTTGCACCTGTCTTTCAGTCAACCCAGCCTATGGTAAGCCCGTTCTAGTTTGGACAAACTTTTGCTTTTCTATAAACTTTGACTACTCCGTCGATTGTGCCTTTCAATCGGAGACCTTTTGCTCAATGCTCGGTTCCTCCGGTATTTACTCATCAGTGCCTAGCTTCTCAGCCACTGCCATCTTTTACTCCTCTGTAGTTCATTGTAACTCCCAAGGGCACCACCTACCCCCAGAATCCTTTTGCTAGACAGCTGACCATTCGTCCTTAACCATCTCCACCAGTCAATGAGTAGGTCACACAACCGCCAAGCATGACACCTGAAGTAGCCACTTTTGTCCGACAGATGATGGCTTCTCAAACTATCAATGACCAGGTCATGCATTCTTCGGGTGCGACACCCAAAGCCCTAGCTCTTTCTCACAAGCCGATTAATGACCAGGTCACGCAGCCTCCGGGCTTGACACCCAAGATCCAAGCCTACATCAACTGCCTCATCGCCGCTAAAGAACCCAAAAGAGATGAAGACTGGGTCCCTGACAATTTTACCATGCCGAATATGGCTCATTATAATGGTTTTGGAGCACCGGCCTCTCACATTATAATGTATGAAAGAATTATGCGCATAAAGAAATTAAGTGATAAAGTGCTTGCTGAAATGTTTCCTGGCTCCCTTCGGGGCCCTCCTCTTAAATGGTATCACAATTTGCCGCAGCATATTGTCACTAGTGGAAACTTCTCTCTAAAGCGCTGAAAGTGCATTATGGTTTTAATACTATGATAGAGAAAACCCTCCAACATCTTAAGGGAGTCTGCTAAATTCCCAATGAAACCTTCAAGCAGTACTTTAATTGGTGGATATCGACCCAAGTCTTGATGAAATCCAAGCTAAGCCTCGAGGAGATGATTGTCAAACTCCTCGAAGGGTCTCTTCCTCTGTTCCTTAAAGAAATGGCTACTGATTCTTTTCTTTCCTACAAGACTGTATCCGAGAAAGCCAAGAAAATATAGCGTGAGGTAGAGAGCGAAAAGGCCAAAAAAGTGGGAAAGCCATGATTCAGAAAGAATAATAAAGCTTTGCCCTCGGCTTCGACACCTGCTAAGCCTAAAGCCCTGGCCGCAGTTTAAGCCATTTCTCAAGCCCCTACTGCACCCCTAACAATTGCTCCGGGTCCATCGGCAGTTGCCGCAATCCAGCTTCCTTGCACTCCTTTTGTTTTGGCTAATCCTTACAAGTTGCCTCTACGGGTCATCTTTAAGGATTTAAGGGAAGCGGGTTTCATCCAGTCCCTTCAGGAATACAAACTGCCTAGACCCGAGGATAAGAACAACTTTTGTAACTACCATGTTCAGGTAGGACACCAAACCAACAATTACAAAGCCCTGCTCTCGGTGATTCAGCATCTGGTTAGTGAAGCAAAGATTTCTAAACCTGATAAAATTTTGAGCGCTATGAGTAATCCATTACCAAATTTCGGGAACAAGTTGGCCATAATCTATTCTAGCTTATCTGAAGCCATAATCTTTGATCTCCTTGTTCGTGGACCAAAAAATGGTAACTTTGTTCTAGTCATCGGTTCGGGTCTCCCATCTAACTCAGTTTTTTATCTAATCAATAAAGCCAACCCGGGAGTCAATTCGGTCTAGGGGATGGAAGTTGATCCAAATTCGCCAAAGCAAGAAAGCCGCAGGTCTCAGCCATTCATGGAAAAAAGAATGAAAATTGAGAAAAAGCCATTATTTAGCGTAGATTCCTTTGTTTTGAAGGATGACTACTCCGATGATGATGAGGGAGTAGCCCAAGAGGCCAAGGCCATAAGCACCGAGTTATTCAGGGTCGATTTGCCTGCCAATGAGAAACCAAGTGAAATGTTCAAGGTTGATCAGAATGAACTTATTAGCGTAGATGGGTATGAGTTGTAAAACTTAGATTTAGACCCTGAGGAACGACAGTATCTATTTAAAACACGAGCCACTAAGAGTGTCTTGCTTGATGATGTTCTCAACATTACTTAAAGTGTCCATGTGTATCAGCCTGAAGACCGCTATCTCCGCTTGAACAAAGACCCGGCCCCTAATAGGGTAGGAACCACCGCAAGGCCCCCTTCTCCAACTCCAGCTGCTCTGACCAGTCTCGAGGTTAACCCTCTCATTACTTAGCTAAAAAACACCCAAGCCCAATATAGTATCTGGTAGCTAGTAATTAACTCTGAAGGGCATCACAAGTGGTTGATTAAGTGACTCTTTGATTTGGAAGCTAATCTGACCACGTCAGTTATTGAGATGTGCGCTATGGTCGGAGAAGGCATTCCCCCAAGGAAGGGGCCTCAGATTGTGTTTGACCATTTTCATCCTCTGCTTGAAGGTAAGGATCACAACAGGGCCTTGTTTATCCATATCCAGATCCTTGATAAGGTTATCCCCTGTGTCATGGTGGACGATGGCTCCACCCTAAATCTGTGCCCTCTAAAAGTCCTTCCTCACCTGGGATTGTTAGAGGAAATGCTTGAGAAATCCAGTACTATTATTAGAGCTTATGATGATTCAAAGCACAAGGTAATGGGGACCTTTGAGGCAAAAGTCACTGTGGAAGGTGTTACAAGTAATGTGCGCTTCACTGTACTTGACATTCCTGTTACTTATTCTCTGTTGCTCGATCAACCATGGCTCCACACCTTGGGTGCAGTTCCCTCCACTGTACACTAGAAAACCAAGCTTATTCATGAGAATAAACTGGTGGCTATCGAGGCTGACCCTGCTTTCGTCGTGCCCGTTATGGAAGCCGAAGCTAGATTGGAAGAAGGCCTTTAGATTGCTATGGTTAGTAAGGCTGAGAAATCTTATCCCCTTTGGCACAGTTATCTCCACGTTAGTATGGGTAAATTGATGAAAAAATCTGGTTACAAGCCTAGTAGAGGTAGTGGGATGTATGAATAGGGAATTATTGAAGCCTTAGAGCCGAAAGTGCTAGCCCACCGAGCTGGATTGGGGTATAAGCCTAGAAAAGCCTATCGCTATGTTCCCTCTTGCTACTATCGCTTGGTCACCGTTTGTAAAATCCAGGGTAAGAGGCCCTACAAGGGAGAACCTGAGCCGATCAAGCATAATGGAAAAATGTGGCCCAACTTTGAGGTCTTTAAGGATGTCTATAACTTCGCGGCCAGCTGCATGATGGTTTCTGCTGAACTTGAACCCACTGAGTCAGTTGCACCTATCAACGTTGTTTCTGATAAGGCTAAAGGAAAGGGTAAGATGTATCCCCGAGGATGAGTCTAGGGGAAGTAATGTTGATAGGTGGGGGTAGATTACTTCTCGAAATGGGTGGAGGCCGAATCCTGCACCAATGTCAGCACCAAGAAGATGACCAAGTTTATAGAGAAGCATATTTTTGGTCGGTATGGACTTCTGCACCATATAGTCTCAGACAGTGGGGTACAATTTCAGGGAGCAACCGCCGATCCAATCGTGAAATACGAAATTGAACACGATAGATCTTCCCTATACAGACCGCAAGCTAATGGGGCTGTTGAGGCGACTAATAAATCGATGAAGAAGATTCTTTCTAAGATGATAGCCGGTTACAGGGATTGGGCGGATAAGCTACCTTTTGCTATTTGGGGATATCAGACCAGTATTCGTACCCCGATTGGTCAAACTCCGGTCTCCCTAGTCTACGGAATGGAAACAGTTTTGCCAGTTGAAACTCAGGTGACCTCTCTAAGAGTCACCCTAAAGGCTAAGTTAAACGAATCTGAATGGACTCAGGCGAGGTTCAAACAGCTGAACATGATGGATGAACAGAGGTTAAGGGCCCTTAATAACCTCTAGATGTACCAGCAATGTATGGCTTGAGCATATAACAGTCGATTAAGACACTAGTAGTTCCCCTTGAAAGCTAGTGATTTGGTCCTCAAATAGCTAAAACCTTCTACCACTGATGCGAGGGGCAAATTCAGGCAAAATGGGAAGGATCCTATGTAATAAAGAAGATGCTTAGTAAAGGGGTGGTCAAGCTCATGGACATGGATGAGAATGAGTTTGTGAACCTCGTAAACCAAGACAGGCTTAAGCGTTATCATATCTAATCCAAAAGAAATAAATCAAGAAAAGCAGCACGCAAAAAATAGATAAAACAAATCACCCACCTTTTGGTCTTTTACTGATCGAGCAAAAATTAGGGTGACACCCAACAGTCAGTATTCTGCAAACTGCCCGTGCAAAAATTACGAGATGAGTCAAGCCTGCCAGGTCAAAAACCCAAAAAGGGCAATCTAGGAAAAAATTAGGGTATGTGAGCAAAGAGAGAGTGCCTTCTAGAAAACTGAGCTAGGTTGGTTAGCACCGGGAGTTAAATCAATAGGAATGTTAACCAAACACCATGTACTTTGTTTGACTACAATTAATGGAAATATCTCTTTTACTAAATCCTGAATGCTTATGCTTATGTGAATTTTGTATCCGTATGGTCAAGACAACTCAACCAAGCCTAATGCAGAGTTCATGTATTCCAAAATAAATGCGCAATAAATAAAATAATCCTGATAGATTGAAAAGAGCGAGGTCTATGCAAAAGTCAGAATAAGTCTGCTGGATTGAAAACCCGAAAAGGGTAGTCCAGGCAAAAATTAAGACAAGTTTCAATAGATTTAAAACCCCATGGGGGCAGTCTATGCAAAAGTTTGAACCAAATAAAAGACATAAAATAAAATAAAGTTTGATAGGTTTGTCAACCTGACTAGCCTATGCAAAAGATAGAACTAAAAGAAAGTGCATCTCAAGCCAAACTCCCTGCTTCACCATCATAATATCGAGAAATCCTCCTCAAGGTGGCAGTGTAAGAAGGCTCACGCCCTTTCTCCGCTTGCTCTCCCTCAAAGTGGGCCCACAATTACTCGGATTGAGTCATCGTGCATCTAATCTCGGCAAGCCATCCTCTGTAGTGTATATCTGTCTCAAGGGTGTCCACGTGGTCATAGTCTAGAGTCTTGAATATGGCCTCCCTGGCCCACTTCTCTCGGATATGGTTCACCTATCTAGCCTTATAGACTCCGATTTGGTTTTGAGGTAGCTTGATTGGAACTCTGTGTCGCTTACTGTACTGACGGCGTAATCGATAGGGGGTATAAAATGAAGATCTCTCTAGACCTATCAGTTGAACACAGGATCCCTAGGACTCCACAACCACATCTTGGATCCTCCACCATGGGCTAACCCACTGAATCTGTCATCTACGTATCCCCTCATAATGGGCATCCGGCTATCAATTATCAGCTGGTCGAAATCAGCTCGGATAAGGCCCCCCCTCTCTGAGATGGACGGGTAGGTACTTCTTCGGGTTCCCCCGTGGTGCCTCTTTACCTTCAGCTTCTCCATCAGCCATACCTATGAACCAATTTCAGATAAGGGCAAGAAGAAGTGTGTATTTCACAGAATTAAGGGATAAAGAATACCTGTAGTAGTATGAGGTGGTCACCGATAAGGATCGGGTCAATAGAAGCAACATCTGTATTTAGTAGGACCTCGGCTAATCCCACAGCTATGGGGAAGCCCCTGTCGACATAGGCCTGATAAGTGAAATCAGCTTGAGCAGAGAAACTGGGCCCACTCCGCACATAAACTCCGCCATGAGCAATAGTGCCACCATAGATGGCCAAGAAAGATGGGATCTGGGCACCTCGCTACCACTCCAGAACTATACTAAGCTGAAATCTGGGTTTATCAGGTAGTCGACATAGAAATGGATCTACGGAATCCAAATTCCACAGTCCTTGGGGAATGCCATCCACGCCGAAATGGAACTCTGGGAGTGCCAAGGGCACACACTTAGAAATGTTACCCCCAATATAGAATGGAGTTCTTCGAGCAAGGGGCATAGCTTGAATAATGAGAATTGGAACACGTGGTCCATCTCATTCCAAAAAGATAATGCCGTGTTAAGGAACTCAGGGCTTACAGGCCACGTCGTGACATACCGAAATCCCCAAAGATCGAATTTTCCTGCTTCTTCTAGTTCGCGTTTCCTAGGCTTTACAAAAAACCCTGTAGTTGCTGGTTGTGGCTTGCCATGACAGAATTTGGCAAAATGGCTAAAATTAAATTTCTGGGCAAGTGATGTCACCGATGATGTTGTTGATGCCGTCGATTATATGGGTTAAAATGGGGCGATATCAATTGATGCCGCCGGCGGTATGGATTATGGGTGACTTTGTCTATATCATTTAGTAGGGTGAAGTGGGGCGATATCAGTGATGTCATCGGTGGTATGGGATTATTTCCCGACGGCATTAGATGCATTTTCATCAGTTCGACCTGTGCAAAAACCTGTAAACAAGCCCCATAATCTATTTCCAAAACCTGTTCGATCCTAAATCTGCATTTTATTCAAAATGAAAGCCTGAAGGCACAAACCATCCAAATTTTCTAAACGCTAAGCCTAAATAAAACCAAAATCACATCCAAAATCAAAGATTATTAAAACCCAATGTATCATGGGCATACAAACCAAAGCAAAGATTCATAAAAAGGTAAAAAGCTATCTTAAACATCCCATCACCACCGGAAGGATGAGAGGACACGTCCGGGTCATCCACGAGCCAACGGTTAGCCACATCTTCATCTTTGTCCTTGCCCTCCATCATAGGAATGCTGCTTGACTCCACCGGCGCGGCAGGTGGATGTCGGCCGGCTGCCATCTTCACTCCCCTTCGGCTTATGTTACCGGGGTGTGCACGATCTATATTTTACTTGCTTATCCTCTCATGAATAGTAGCATCCAATTGGTTCTCTAGATCACTCACACGGCGCCGAAGCAATGCATTCTCTTCCTCACACCTCCGTCGGGCCGCATCGACATCTGATAGGGAAAGGGCTAGGAAATCCTATAGACAAGGAAAACAACCTTAATGCATGTCATTCATAGCATCCATACATACATCTTATATTACTTTAACATGTCATAGCAGGGAATTTACCTAAATAAGCAAGGATTGACTAATGAGAGTGTCCCTGAGAGCGAAGGCATTTCTAGCCAACCGCTCTACCTCTCTCTAAGCAACCTAAAAAATCTAAAGGGGCAATGAAAAGAAGTCCATAAGAGGGTTATCGTAGGAATATGTTTAGAATTGTGCAGAGCTTACATAGGTAGTGTTCTCTTGTATGAAGTCTAGCGGGTGGTGGCTCGGGCCTATATCTCTTCGCCGAAAATCACCCCTTGAATTCATCAGCAGGAATTGGGTCTCTAAAGGGTTTGGCAGGTGCCCCCCATGAACTTGACACCCTCAGGCATGCCATAGTAACATGTCCCGCTATTGTCATCGTGGCCTCTCTTCCTAGGGGGTTCCTAAAAAGCATAAAAGGAAAACATAACCAACCATTTTCAACCCATATAATCGCCATATATGTACAAAAACACAATCATACCTCAAAAGAGCGGTACTCCCCGAGAGACATCGGTATGCTCCCGTCGGCCGCTCCTTCACCTACATCACCCTCTCCCTCTGGTTCGCCCTTATCTTCTTCAACTTCTTCCCCCTCTTCCTCCTCTTCCTCCTCAACATTGCCCACTATGCCCTTGAGCCGCCTGCTCTCCACCTCCCTCATTTTCTCATTATTATATGCTAACGTGTCATCCCTCTTGATACGAGGGCACACAGGAAGTAGGCGCTACTGTGCTACTCGTACGATCCTAAAACACTTAGAATAACCCAACTGTTCCCCTCTAAGTAGTCAGCCTTATGCACTGCATAAGTGAGCACTAAGTGAGGCCACTATAAGCCCATAGGAGGGTCCACAGGTACTGGTCTTGCAGAAGTAGCAACAAACCTCCAATCCCGAACATGCTCCCCCAAGTACCACTCTAGGGATAGAGGGCATTCCATCACGAATCGGCGATTGTCCACCTCTTTATGGACTCCAGCCACCTCCACCAAGTTCTCCACCCAGTCAAAAGGGTCATGGTTAATCTGAACAAACAAGCAATTAAACAATTAATGTTAACGCAATGTAAATTTATATATGCATTTTGTTTACTAATGTTTCATTTAAGTGTGAAATAGGAATCAAGGTCAAAAGATTGCTTATCGAGCTCAATCGCACGCTCTTCAAATGTTGGTCCTTATGAGAGTATTTATAAGGGCAGAGGGGAAGGGGGGGTGAATGGCCCTTTTTTGCAGAATTTACAGACTTAGAAAAGTCTTAGTGTAGCGTGTTTGAGTATGATCCGGAAGATGGATCCAGATGATGCAAATATGACAGTAATATGCAATAAAATAAAATAGAAAGAAAATCAAACACAAGTATTTTATATTGGTTCGGCCCCGCCTACATCTAGTCCCCGAAGTTTCCTTCCTCTGAGCTTATCCACTAGTGGATTCCTTTCCAACTGGTAGGAATCAAACCTTACAGATTTATCTCTGAATGGTAACGCCTTCTGGAAGTAGGATATACCACTAGAAGCACTAACTCCTAGCTGAGTCCTCTTATCTTTAGTAGGATATACCACTTAGCCTTCCACCCTGAATCTAAGTTGAGTCCTACAGGGAGATCTCACTCAAAGCACTACTTCAAGCTATATCCCAATCTCTCAACTCACCCAAGTTTGAGATTCTTACTCTTTGGTTTTTAACAAAAGGGTTGGTTTTTGGAGTTTCTCAAGTTTATAGTTTCACTTGGGAATCCTTACAAAATAGATTTTGAATTAAATGTTCTTAGAGGGATTGTATCAACTGATTGAATAAGTATTGCTTTGTTAATTGCTTTTGTACATCAACCAGTCGACCTTCTCATTTGGTGAAGAACTCCTTTCATAGGCTTTGATAATAAATGTAGCCTTTGTGGTTGGTGAGCTTTCATTCAATATTTACCCTTGATCAGGTCATGATGTGGAGCTTTCGGATCTATTGATCAATTTGTTAGACTGTATTTTGACCCATTTGAAATCTTAGGATTAAGGTTATAAAGTTGTCAGTGATCATTTTGCTTGTCATTTTGTGATGCACCAACTTTCATACGAATTGATTTTTGATGTGAGCTCCACGCACCTCTGTATTGGTCTAGGAGAAAAAGGTAGTTAGCTTTTTCTATCCGGTATCAGTCCTTTTATCCTTTCTCTGAAATATGCAAGCTATCATTTTGTCTTTGTCTTGGGGAAAGGATCTTTGACTTCATAGACCGAAAAGGATGGGGGGAAATTGGTATTTTGTATCTTTACCTATGTTTGGAATATAGGTCTTCCGGATGTCTTTTTGACCTATATGCTCTGGATCTGTCTTCTTTCGGAGATAACTTCAATTAGTTCTTCTGGATGCTAGTCTTGATGGATAAAAGTTTGTTTCTTTTCCAAACTTTGTCCGGATGATTTCCTCCAGTGCTTAGGTATTTAATTTCTTCAATGGATGACTTGTATCCTGATCTTTGTCCGGATATTTCCATTTAGATTTGGGAGAATTACATACTTTGTTTTTGTTTCTTTCAAACTTGATCCGGATTTGGTTTTAGATTGTTATCCGGATCATTGTTTCCCAACAATCTCCCTCATTTGATAGAAACAAAAACCTAAGTTAACTAAGCATAGGACAAGGTTATATGAACTAAGTACGATTCTTGATACTTAGTCGTTTACAATGCTCCCCCATAATTTTAGCATCCTAACTCCCCCATAATTTTATAATTCTAGCTTCTAAGTTTGTTTTAGTATAATTTCAGATTGTACTTTAGAAGCGTTTGTTTTAATAGTTAAGAACTTCACTTCATATATACTTCTGTTGTTAACAATGGTTAATATCATGAAGTTCAGAGTTACAAATTATAGAAATACATATAAAGTGAATCTAGCTATTACATAAGTATTACAATATCATCTAGCTAGCTTAACTTTCTCTCTGGAAGGACCGCTCTTCCTGACTTACAACGTTTTTCCCTTGCCACTTCCTTCACTTTGATGACTCAGATCTTCCTCCCCCTTTTTGCTTCCAACAAAGGGATCAATAACCATATAGGTTCGCTTGTCCTAAGATTGCTGCCAAGCAGAGGAGTAGATAGAGTAGTCTTTGTTACCTTTAGCCCGCTCATCAATGATGTGATCAACTATAGGCAGAGTTAAATAATAAGGTCGAAGAGACCTCTGGAGTTGATCATAAGATTGTGAGACTTGAGGAAGAATCTGTAAGATGTGTTCTTGGTCCTTGGGATCAAAATAAGGGAACATAGATTTGATTAGAGTAGTTGTACCTTTTTGGCTCATGAATCCGGAGTCCCCTAAGGCTTGAATAAGGTTGTATAGTACCAAAATGAGCTGACTTTCCGGAATAGCTGGAGGATAAGAGGGTCCGGAGATAGATAAGTTGTTGATTCCAGTTTGGATTAAGGTTATTTCCTCTAAGATCCCCTTTCGAATATTGTGGAGTGACTCCGTTTGATCCTATATTTCTTTGGAGACTGACTTCTTCCATTCATTTATTGATTGTTCAATACTAGAGTTTTTGGCGTGCATCTCATCACCCATATATCTAGTATCTTCTCTTTGAGTTTGGGGATGGTTTTTTATCAATGAAGTGAGCAAGCATGTCCTGGGTTACTTGCTGATCAGTTTCCAAGTTGAGAAGAACAGGTTTCAGGTCTCTTTCTTCCATGAATTTTGTCAAGTTTTCAAACTTGGAATCAATGTAGTCCTTTATTTCGGTGGATAGATCAGTGGTAGATGAGGATATTCTTTCAAGGATAGTTACATAGTTATCAGAGGCCAAGGTATTGGCTTGACTGGCAGTCCGGTTTGCTGTAGTGGATTTTCTTTAAGCTTATTCATAATTGGCTAGATTTGAGATAGAGAGGCATCAGCTATAGCGCCAGGAGTGGGAAATTCCATAACTTGCTTCTCAATTCGAGGAAGGCTTTTCAAACTCTCCTTGATTTCCCCAAACTCCTTCTGAATGGTCAAGGGCTGGAACTCTTCATAAAGCATTGCTTCAATGGATTTTAAGTGTGAGCAGATGCTTTGAAGGCTCTGCTTGACATACCCTTCCTCTGTTCCTCCTGTGATGCTTCTTGAAGAAGCTTGAGTGCAGCTGTAACCTTGTCACTCTTGGTGTTGGCAGTGGGAATTTTGATTGGATTGGCAATGAGGGGTGTCTTTTCTCCGGATGAGGTGGATTCATCTCCGAAGCTTGAACTGCTTCCGGAGGAGTGATGTTCCTCTTCCTTTTTAGTTCCTTCTGAGCTAGAGCTCTCTTCTTCTTCTACCTCCGCCATCCGTGCCTTCGAATAAGCCTCACCCTTAGGGTCTACTTCGTAAGTGTGCCCTTTAGAACTCAGACTCACTCCCTCCTCCGGAGTTATGTCATCTGGGTTTGGCACTATGTCCTTAGCTACATTATGAGAGTCTGTAGCTAAGTTATGCTTATCAAGATCAGAATTAAAATAAAGTAGAGCAGGGGTTACCTCAGTGGTTTGTAGTGTCTAATTCTGATTTTCTTAACTTCCTGATTTTCTTCCTCTAGCCTAGACTTCGAATGGTTGGAACTGTCCTCAAGCACCCCTACAAGTGCCTTTATAGGACTTATCTTTGCTCCCCTAGGTGTGTAGGCATTTTCCTCAACACCCTTCTCTAATGCCTTTTCAGGACTTTCAAGATTAATAATTAGAGTGCCGGATCCAAGCAGATTCTCTGATAGATCTTCTTTGTGAGAGGCAAAAACAAATGAATCAGCTCCATGGATTTAAGACAATGTGTCCATCTCGTCAGGGTTCACTAAAATTGGAGGTACCAGGGCTGGATTTACTTCGGATGAAGCACCTAGACCTTCTGTTCTTTCTTGGTTTATTTTGGTGTTTTCCTTGATGACAGCTTGTATTATAGCATATTGTTCATCATCTTCCCCTACTATCTTTGTTGCTCCGGGCACATTTTTCCATTTGCCTGGTTTTGCTTTTTCTGAAGCAGCTTTCTCCCTGTACTACTTTGCTTCTTCATTCAGCACTATCCCAGCTAGTCTCCTCCCTTCACTAGCCTTCTTCTCTTGGGCAGCAATGGCTTCAGCATAAGTTAGCCCCTTTCTTCTGATTTTTATTTGAGGAGGAGCCTCATCCTACATCTCCTCATCATCTTCCTCCTCTTCCATTTCAGCTAAGCTTCTCTTAGCTTTCTTCCTTCCAGCCTCAACTTCTTTGGCAGTAATTTCATCAACCACCTTCTGACCCTTCTTAGCTGCGGCCTTAATATGCTTACCCCTAACTTTGGGTTTCTTAGGACTGGATTTTATGATTTGGCTGATTGGAAGGATGTCTTCATCAACTACGTTTTTCAGAATTGCTTTCGGCTTCTTTTGTACCTTGCTTTTAATGGTTTTGGCCTTCTTGGGGATAAGCGCTTGCTCTTCCGGATCCACCATCTTTCGGGAGTTAACTCTTTTCTCATCCCTTTTCAGTTTGGCCTTTTCTTCGTTCCACTCCTTATTATACCGAAGATTGAGGAAATTCTTCTCAAGAATAGGCTTGCCATAGATGCCTTCAAACCCTATCAGATCTACTTCTGCTGCTTGTAGAATTCTTGTGATTAAGGCACCCTGGGAGTTCACATGCATCTTGAGATAGTGAATGATCAAGACTAGCCAGTTTACTTCCACACTTCCAACCTACTGCTATAAAATGCAGTGCTAGAGGGAAGAAACTGTAGTTAATGATCCCTTCCTTATCAGGATGAGTTTTGCTAGAGCGTGCTATAGGAATCTGGGTGTTCTGGGGAAGTATGTGGAGAATTGGTCTCCAAAATAATTCTTGTGAAGCCACAATTTGGAATTCTAGTCAACTCCAGCTTCATCGCTATCTTTTCTCAACAATAGACCAGAGTTTTTCATGTTCAGATACTACTCAAAGAACTCTGGAGTGATAGTTATGACCTCCCCCTGTACTTCAGTGTGTAAGGCGTCGAAATGGTTATGAGCGCTGAGATTTTTAAAAAATTCCTTCACTAGCTTTGGGTAGGTAGGGCATTTTATCTGTAGAAAGTCACCCAGATTCTGATCTTCGATTAGGATGAAGAAAGGAGGGGTTCTGAATAAGTAATCATCATCTAAGTGATCAGTGGGAATACCGAATTTGGAGGTTTTGAGATTCAGGGGTTCAAAATCTGTATCCTTTAAGTCAGATACTTGAAATAGATTTTTGCTAGGTAAGATCTCAAGGGTGTTTGACGTATTTATGGCTGCCATTTGAGAGAGATTTTGAAAGCTAGGGTTCTGGATTTGAATTTTTGTAGAGTAACAGTAATAGTATGTTGCTCGTATAAGTAGGAGGATGAATTTTGGGGGTATTTATAGATTTTTCAAGGTAAGTGTATTTTGGTAATCCGAACTCCGACTGTTTTGGCTGGATTGATAACATGGCAGTCGGATTTTTAGGAGAGAGGTAATTTCAGTTTAACTGGAGAATGTGGATGGTTTATTATGAAAATAACTGTCCAATTTACCGTGCGTGTAACCACCAATAGACTTTTGAAATTCAAAAAGTAACAGTTACCATTAAAGCACTTTTCTGCCATTTGTCCTTCTTGTCTGCTGATGTGGCATACTTTCCTCCAGATTAGGCTTGTATTGGCAATTATCGCTATTCCAGATGATCCTGTTGACATGAGTCTTAATTTACCATGGATTTGCTTCTAGATCAAATTGGATTTGACATACCAATGGCCTCCCTTAACTTCCCAAATTGAAATTTACTTAAGGGCTTAGTAAAGATATCTGCTCTTTGCTCATTGGTTAAAATGTATACCAATGCAACATCCTTCTTCATCACGTGATCCCGGATGAAGTGATGCTTTATGTTGACATGCTTCATCCTACTATAGAGCACCGAATTCTTTGACACATCAATTGCACTTTTGTTATCACATATAACATCCACACATCCGAATTGCACTGCATAATCTTCAAGTTATTGTTTGATCCATAGGAGTTGAGCAACACAACTTCCAACTGCCATATACTCTGCTTCTGTAGTGGATAAGGCAACTAAAGTTTGCTTTTTGCTAGACTATGAGACTTAACAATTTCCAAGGAAATGACAGCCTCCGAATGTACTCTTTCTCTCAAGAGTATCTCTTCCATAATCGGCATCAGTAAACCCTTGGATTGTGAAATCTCCATTACTACCATAACCCAACCTTAGTGGTTCCTAGAAGATATCTAAGGATTCTTTTAATTGCCTTAAGATGGAACCCTTAGGATTGGCTTGATACCTTGTACAGTAGCAAAATGCATAGTGTATGTCAGGTCTGCTAGCTGTCAAGTATAATAGTGAACCGATCATTCCTCTATAGAGCTTCTGATCAACATCTTCACCTTCACAGTCTCTGGATAAGATTGTGTTTAAGCCCATTGGAGTGGACATAGGTTTCCCTTTGTCCATTTCAAACTTCTCCAGGATCTCCTTGGTGTACTTTGATTGATTAACAAAAATCCCATCCGGACTTTGCTTGATCTGTAGACCAAGGAAGAAGTTGAGTTCTCCCATCATGGATATCTCAAATTCCTTCTGCATTTGAGAGCTGAATTCTTTGCACATCTTTTCATCAATGGCTCCAAAAATGACATTTTTGGATATAAGGAATGAGATTAATCTTTCATACTAGGGTTTTGGTTCTTGCTTTAATCCATAGAGACCTTTCTTCAGCCTATAGACATGATCCGGATGCTTTGGATCTTTAAATCTGGGTGGTTGCTCTACATAGACTTCTTCTTGGATGACACCATTTAGAAATACACTTTTGACATCCATTTGGTATAATGTGAACCCCATGAATGATGCAAAAGCACATAGGATCCGGATTGCTTCCAGCCTTGCTACAGGAGCAAAAGTTTCTTCGAAATCAATTCCTTCTTGCTGGTTATAGCCTTGGGAAACTAGTCTTAGAACACCCATTTGGTGCCAATGATTGACTTCCCTTTAGGAGAAGGCACTAGATCTCATACATCATTCCTGGTGAATTAATCTAGCTCTTCCTGCATCGCCATCATCCAGCTCTCATCTCCTTCAACATCTTAAAATTTCTTTGGCTCTATAAGAGAGAAAAAGGTAGCATGGCTCATCATCCGGTTAAGCTGACCTCTGGTTCTAACTGGATTCTAAACATCATCCAGAATATTTTTGATAGAATGATCTCTGTAGGTCCAGATCTCTCTTTGTAGGCCTTCATTTTGCACTGAGACTTGCTCCATTTCAGCTTCAACCAATCCTTCTTGGCCTTCATTAAATTCAATCTCCTGTGGGTTTAGATTAACTTGTTGTACTTCTGGGTCAAAGGATATTCCTTCATCTTCCTCTTTGTACTTCTTGATTTGAAGTGAATCAGGAATTCCTGCTTCCTCCTTTTTAGCAGATTTTTCAGCTTCCAGAACTTGATCTTCTGGAGTGTAGCTTTTCTTCCCTATAGCTTTAGTCTTATCAAAATCTACATATATTGACTCTACCACAATTTGAGTTTGTTTATTGAAGACTCTGTAAGCCTTACTATATGTTGAGTAACCAAGGAAAATTGCTTCATCAGATTTAGGATCAAATTTACCTAGTTGCTCTCATTCATTAAGGATGTAGCATTTACATCCAAATGCTTTGAAATACCAAATTTTGGGTTTTCTTCCCTTCCAGATTTCATATGGGGTCTTTTTGATGGTATTTCTAATGAGAGCTTTATTCAATATATAGCATGCTGTATATACGGTCTCACCCCAAAAATATTTTGGCAAACAATTTTCACTAAGCTTTGTTCTAGCCATCTCAACTATGGTCCTATTCTTTCTTTCAACAACTCCAATCTATTGAGGAGTGTGAGGGGAAGAGAAGTTGTGTTCAATGCCCTTGGAGTCACAAAAATTAGCAAAATGCTTATTTTTGAATTCTCCACCATTATCACTCCGGATGCGTGTAATGCTTATGCCCTATTCTACTTCTATCCGGATGAATGTTTTAGAGAATTGGTCAAAAGCTTCATCCTTTCTTATTAGTAGAAGAACCATGGTATATCGAGAATAGTCATTAACAATGACTATGGTGTATCCTCTTCTACCTAAACTCAATGGCGTGATTGGACCAAAGAGATCAATATGTAAGAGCTCAAGTACTCTTTTGGAAGGAATGTAGGATATGGAAGGGAAACTTTTCTTATGTTGTTTACCTAATTGACATGTAGTGCATAGATGATCCTTATCAAAAGCAACCTTAGGCAAACCTACTACTAATTCCTTTTTGGCTAGCTTGACAGGAGGTTCATGCTAACATGTCCTAACCTCCGGTGCCATAACCATGATTCTTCTTCTTTAGACAACAAGAAGATGTTATTCTTTTCATTTTTAATGTTTACTAAATATACATTATTTACTCTAGGTGCATAAAGAATTAGTTAGTTGGACTTACTATCATATATTGAGCAACCTCCGGAATCGAAAGTGACCTTTCTTCCTCTGTCACAGAGTTGGGCTACACTCAATAGGTTGAACTTCCGTCCATTAACTAGAGAGACATCTTCGATCTTTAATTCTAACCCAATGGTTCCATTTTCAGTGATCTGTCCTTTTTGATTGTCTCCAAAGCTCTCTTTGCCTCCCTTCTTCTGGGTTAATGTGATGAAGGCCTTCTCATCACCTGTAATGTGCCTTGAGCATCCACTATCAATATACCATGTGTGTTGATCAACTGTGGATCTAAGGCATACCTGCAAAATAGATCAAGTGGGTTTGGATAGCCAATCAGATTTAGGTCCTCTCGGGTTAATAACCATCTCAGGCCAAGGATAAACATCATAATAACCATTTTTTAATCTACATGATTTTGTAATATGATTATTTTTCCCACAAAACCTGCACCCTGAAATAGGTGTGTTTTACTTTTACTTTTCGCTGATCCTCTCCTGATCCTTCCTTCCATAGTTACCTTTATATCCAGCTTCTTACACACTAGTGGATGGTCTGGTATAAATTTGGAAGTTGGTTGGGGGTGCAACTTCAACTCTATAATTTCTTCTTTGTTTGATAGGCTGTTGGTTGTAGGCTACCTTAGCTTTTCCCTTTTGAGCAGCAGTATATCTTTGAGCTTGTGGCTGCCTGCTAGGTTCCTTCATCTTTTGATAGGGGGTCCTTTAAAATCTGTTCTGAGCAGGAGGAGGATTATCTCTTCTTGGAGTCTTTGTTTCAGGCCTCTTCTTGGATGCTTCCTTTAACAAATTGATTTCTCTATCCATTCCCATTACATTTGCATTTAGGATCTGGACTTGATTCCTTAGGAAGTTTTCCTCTACAACATCAATATGATTGGTTGCTCTAACCAGATTGATGTCTTGTGCCATTACTTTAGCATCTTCTGCCAACTCCAGTACTCCTCTTTTAAGAGACTTGATAGCTTTTGCATTCTTCTTTACACCCTTGATAATAATAGAATAGCTTTTGCAAGGTCAAGGTTAGAAGCAGAATTAGAACAAGAATTTACCTCAGTGTTTGCTGTATCTGATTCTGATTCTTCGATTTGTACTATTTCTTGCTTGGAGGCATTCCTTCTAGATTGCTCTACTTCTGGGTCAGTTGGAGCCATGAACATATAGTTTGTAGTCTCCTCTTCTTCTGTTGAAGATGAGCTGCTACTTTCTTTACTATTGCTCCAATTAGCAACCATTGCCTTCTTTTAGAACTTCTTGGTTCTCTTGAGCTTGGGGCACTTTGTTCTGAAGTGGCCTTTCTCACCACATTTGAAATAAGCGGCCTCTTTCTCCAGATCCTTCTTTTCTTCCGAATTCCTTCTGGGCTTGTCTCTTCTGGAGGCGCCTTCTCTTAGTTTTCGGGATTCATACTTTTTTGATTTCCTTCTATCTTTCTTTTGTATGAATCAATTTAGCCTTCTGGTTAGTAGAGCAAGTTGATCTTCGGTGCTAATTGATTCATTGATTTGCTCTTCCTCTCTGGATGAAGCAGATGCGGTGGATTCTGCCTTAAGAGCAATGGCCTTCTTTTTCTCCTCAGGCTTCTTTTCTTGTTGGCTATACCTCTCCAAGGACAATTCTTGGGTCAGAAGATTACCAATGAGTTCATCATAACTATAAAAATTTAAGTTATGAGCTTCCTCAATGGCAGTCTTTTTACTGTCCCATTCCTTAGTGAGACTCCGGAGCACTTTCTTGACCATTTCTACTTCTGAAATCTCGTTCCCCAGCCTTTTCATTTCATTCACTAGATTCGTGTGTCTAGTGTTCATGCTACTGATTAATTCTTTAGGCTCCATCTTAAAGGATTCAAACTTTTGTTGGAGTAGATCAAGCTTAGCCTCTTTTACTTTGGCGGTTCCTTCATAGGTTACCTCCAACTTCTCCCAAATCTCTTTTGCAGTCTCGCATTCGGATCTCCTGTTGAATTTAGCTGCACTAAGAGCACCATGAAGCATGTTAATAGCATTTGCATTTTCACACAACTTTTTAAAGTCATTCTCATCCCACATGCTTGATGGCCTTCGAGTAGTCATACCCTCTACTTCATAAGTAGGCTCATATGGACCATCTTTTATAACTAAACATGCTTGTATACTTTGTAACTGATTGAAATTCTTCATCTGGTTTTTTCAGAACATATAGTGTTCACCGGTGAAGAGAGGAGGACGGATAACAAACATACCATCGGGAAGGAGTTGTGAGTTTTGGAAACTTATTTTGATATGTGAATCAAAATATATCGACCTTTAGCTCGAGATTGTTAGATCACTAGTTTGAGCACTCGCTCTGATACCACTTATTGGTCTGCGAGAGTAATTATAAGGGCAAAGAGGGGGGGTGAATGGCCCTTTTTCGCAGAATTTTCAGACTTAGAAAATTCTTAGTGTAGCGTGTTTAATTATGATTCGAAAGATGAATCCGGGTGATGCAAATATGACAATAATATGTAATAAAGAAAAATAGAAAGAAAATCAAACACAAGTATTTTATACTGGTTCGGCCCCGCCTATGTCCAATCCCCGGAGTTTCCTTTCTTCGAGCTTATCCACTAGTGGATTCCTCTCTAACTAGCAGGAATCAAGCCTTAAGGATTTGTCTCTGGATGGTAACGCCTTCCGAAATTAGGATATATTACTAGAAGCACCAACTTCTAGTTGAGTCCTCTTGTCTTTAGCAGGATATACCACTTAGTCTTCTACCCTGAATCTAAGTTGAGTCCTACACGGAGATCTCACTCAAAGCACCTACTTCAAGCTATATCCCAATTTCTCAACTCACCCAAGTTGGAGATTCTTACTCTTTGGTTTTTAACAAAGGGTTGGTTTTTGGAGTTCCTCAAGTTTATAGTTTCACTTGGGAATCCTTACAAAACAGATTTTGAATTAAAAGGTTCTTGGAGGGATTGTATCAACTGATTGAATAAGTATTGCTTTGTTACTTTCTTTTGTAAATCAACCAGTCAACCTTCTCATTTGGTGAAGAGCTCCTATTATAGGCTTTGATCATAAATGTAGCCATTGTGGCTGGTGAGCTTTCATTCAATCTTTACCCTTGATCAGGTCGTGATGTGTAGCTTTCGGATCCATTGATCAATCCGTTAGACTGTATTTTGACCTGTTTGAAATCTTAGGATTGAGGTTATAAAGTTGTCAGTGATCGTTTTGCTTGTCATTTTGTGATGCACCAACTTTTATACCAATTGATTTTTGATGTGAGCTCCACGCACCTCCGTATTGGTCTAGGAGAAAAAGGAAGTCAGCTTTTTCTGTTCGATGTTAGTGCTTTTGTCCTTTCTCGGAAATATACAGGCTGTCATTTTGTCTTTGTCTTAGGGAAATGATCTTTGACTTCATAGACTGAAATGGATAGAGGGAAAGTGATATTTTGTATTTTTCCCAATGTTTGAAATATAGGTCTTCTGGATGTCTTTTAGACCTATATGCTTCAGAACCTTCTTCCGGAGATAACTTTAATTAGTTCTTCTGGATGCTACTCTTGATGGACAAAAGTTTGTTTCTTTTCCAAACTTTGTCCGGATGATTTCCTCCGGAGCTTAGGTATTTAATTTCTTCAATGGATGACTTGTATCTTGATCTTTGTCCGGATATTTCCATTTAGATTTAGGAGAATTACATACTTTGTTTTTGTTTCTTTCAAACCTGATCCAGATTTGTTTTTAGATTATTATCCGGATCATTGTTCCCCAACATCAAAGACTCCCGATAGCTCATGGGGTACTTGCTTTTCCCCCCTGATACCACCACACCATCGAGAAAGGAAGTGAGAACCCGACGGCATAGAGACTTTGAACTCGACTGGCGGGAGGATTTGATGTTCAAAAGCCCAGGCCTGCAAAAGTGAACAATTAATCAGTCCAAAACGTCCAAAATAAGGAAAAGCATGTGAATCAAGCAAAAAGGAATTAGTTAAATATTTTTGAGAAGGGTGTACCTGTAGGAGCAAATGGTCGAGCCGGAAGGCTTTCCCTTTCTTCCTAGTGCCCGCGTCCAGTCCATGGTAAAGCTGTATCAAGATGGCCCTGGGCCAGTTCTTCTTGCGGATGCTGGTTACATCCTCGACAGCAGATATTAGTCCATTATTAATTTTACTGTCCATGACTGAAAGAACACCACGGTGAGCAAAGAAATCACAAAAGAGCGGACGCAACCATCCCTATCCCCCTCGGGCACCACTTCCACTCCTGCCCAATGCTTATACAACTCCCCGTATGATAATCGCCCCGAGATAGGATTTAAGATGAATAACTACTTCACCCGCCTCACCTCAGACTTCTTAGTTTGATACTTATCCATATAAACATCAAAATGGATGACCTAGTTCTTCCATGGGAGCCCATTCATAGCCACCATGTTAGAAGGCGTGATAGTTATCTCCCCAAATAGGAAGTGAAAGGTGTGAGTGGATTCGGACCACTTTTCAGTCAAAGCCTTCACCGCTGAATGGGAGAGCTTAGGTATCAGAAGGGGCATAATACGGGCTGGGTCACCAAAAACCATCTCATTAATGGCCACCGCGAGATCAGGATCCTTCTCCGAGATGGGGTACCACCACTCGCCAATCATACCCATACCCCCGTTATAGGTCAGTCCATGCGGCTGTAAAAATCAAAAGCAAAACAAATAAGTCCCAGTTTATTTTTCTCATCTCTATTATCTACTGGAAGGCTTCTGATAGAAATGGCATCACATCTTCCTAGGCCTTTTTGCAAGGCCTGATGCCGCTGGTGGCATCACTCATGTCACTGGCGACATTATAACCTACGGGCAGAACTCAGTTTTGCCCTCAAAAATCGAACCCATCACGCCAAAACCATAAAAATCGCAATTAATCGAATCCAAAGCCGAAAAATTGTAAAAATCAAGCCTAAAGCATGCAATATCAGTTTCTAATAAATCAATTTCATGTTTATAACCCCTATCATGGCAAAATTTTGAGCCTGAGGCCGAAATCGAAACTTAACCTAAACAAAGAGATCCGAGTTTTATAGGTTTACCTGGAAGTAGCAGAGATGTTTCTCCTTATCCGGGGTCAAGTCGCTGATAGGAGAATTGATTCTATAGCCACACATCTTGTCCTTCGCTTTCAAGCCATACCCGGCGGGAATCGAGCAAAGTTTTAGCCCTTCGATGGAGGAGTCATGCAAGGCTTCCCTAGCAGCCGATTTTCCCTTGAGAGCCCTTGAAATCCTCTTCATGCTTGGGATTGAAGAAAGGGTGAGAGATTTGGCTTGCTATAGAGAAAGTAGAGAGAAGGGGGGTTGTTTTCGATTTCTGTATGTGAAAGAGGAATCTTTTAATACCCCGAGCGGAATTTGAGGAGTTTTAATTTGTCTGAAACTGCCCGTCCATGCTACTGGTGGCATGAATTCGTACCGCCAATGACATCAGTCATGCAACCGGTGATATCACCTTCCCCAATTTGAATTTCAATTTTTTTGACCGGTCGAAGATTCCACGTGTCATCCATACTGCCAGCGATCTTGATTCATATCATCGGCGGTATTAGCCGAGCTGCCAGCAACATCAAGGCATCCCTCAGCAAATCTAGTGGAATCCCGGCTCTAGCCCCGACATCCCAGGACTTCTGAAACCCTCGTACTTTTTATTATTACGTTTTTACTATTGATCAAAGGGGCAAAAATATTTTTGTTTCACAAAGTCGATCAAGTAGTAAAAACGTCATGTAAAAATCTGTCTAATCTTGTTCTTATACTACTCCTTGCAGGTACAACCACAGCCACAAACCCAGTATAGTCATTCACTATGCCAACCAGAGATTATAGAATGACCCTGTACGTTTTGATCATCAAATTCACCCCTAGAACTCCAACTAAAGGTCCCGGCATGACCCCATACATGTCGACTTTGGGTTCACCCCACCGAGATCGCAGGGTGACCCTATACATGCCGATTTTGGTTTCAATCGTCGTCCTATCATCCAAGGCTTTTAAAACCCTTATACTTTTTAGTACTACATTTTTACTATTAATTGAAGGGGCAAAAATATTATTTGTTTCACAAAATTGATCAAGCAGTAAAAATGTCACTTAAGAATCGGTCTGAACTTTTACTTGTCGCTTGTTGCAGAAACTACACTCCACCAAATCTACAAAGCATAAGTCCGACCAAGGGGCAACCAATCCACAAAGCATAAGTCCGACTAAGGGGCAACCAATCCACAAAGCATAAGTCCGACCAAGGGGCAACCTCTCCGCAAAGCATAAGTCCGACCAAGGGGCAACCTCTCCGCAAAGCTGAAGTCCGACAAGGGGCAACCAATCCACAAATCATAATTCCAACAAAGGGGCAACCTCTCCACGAAGCTTAAGTCCAACCAAGGGGCAATCAATCCACAAAGCATAAGTTCAACCAGGAGGCAACCTCTCTGCGAAGCTCAAGTCCAACCAAGGGGCAACCAATCCACAAAGCATAAGTCTGACCATGGAGCAACCTCTCCGCAAAGCATAACTCTGACCAAGGGGCAACATCTCCATAAAGTATAAGTTTGATCAAGGGGCAACCAATCCATAAAGCATAACTCCGACCAAGGAGTAACCAATCCGCAAAGCTCAAGCCCGATCAAGGGGCAAACTAGTCAACCATCAGGTATCATTCCTATCTCTTGCTCTTTCGTACGATCATATTGACATGTGGCAGCAGTGATCCCCTGAGGGGTAACCTGTGAGCACGGGATTTTGTAGTCCCTCTCGCGAGACGATGATGATGTATTCCCGATTTTATTCCTCATAATAAAAATTCTTTGGACTTTTTATTATTGATATAAAATTCCCCGCGAATTTTATTTCTCATAAGAATTCAGTTCGGCGTGTCCGATGGGAGCTTGAACCGATGATTTGCACCTAAAATTAAATTAATCTCTAAATACCCATTAAAATATCATTAAAATTCAAAAAGATGCCCTTTGACCCTTTTTGACCCCTTTGGCAGCTTTTTGGGCTTATGGCCCCGCTGGCTGTCAGCTTGTAGGAACCTGATGCCGCTGGCGGCATCGCCCATACTGCCGGTGGTATCACCATAGCAATGGCGACATGGCCCAAAACGGACTTCTGCACAGACAGCTTCTTCTTCTTCTTCCTTTGACTAGCTCTCTTTTGCCATTTCGGTGAAACTGGCCAAAAGGTCTTGAAGACCCCCCATTTTTGCCTATATAAACATTCATTAGGGTTCCAAAAGCAGAAAAAAAACACATCTAAATTTTACTTCAGAGGTCTTAGAGTGAGATAAGAAGTAGAAAAAGTAAGAAAAGGGATTCCAATCCATTTTTCTTAATCTTCTTTGAATTCTCTTAGTTAAAGCTTAAAATCAGTAGATTTTAGGTTAAATCAATTTAATAGGAATTTAGAGACATAAATCCTTAACTTTACTACGCAATCATCTTTGCAAGCTCCCCAGAGGTGTTCCTTGGATCACGAAGAGGTGGATTCACGGCCCGAGGTAAAATTCTAAGTCTCGTAGCTTTTTGGCTTCATTCTTACTTGTTTGTGGTTTATTGTGTGCTGTTTTATGCTTGTTTTTGATTTTCAGTTGTTTTGACCGTTACCTGCTGTTGGTGGAAGAAGCTGAAGCCGCCGGAGGCAAGTGAAGCCGCCGGCGGTATCAACCATGCATCTAGCAGCATCGTTGATACCGCTAGCGAGATCACTTGCCCCCGGAGGCTTCATTTTCTTGTAGGACCCTTTCTTTATGGTATCCAGAAAGTCATGTAGTCTGCCTGTATGACTGATACTGCTAGCGACATCACTAATACCGCTGGCGGTATCAACCATGCCGCCGGTAACCTGACCTTCTATACAGCTATTTTATTTCATTTTTTTTACCTAGTTAAATTTTTGAAGCTAGGGTGTACAATGCAACGATGAAGGTCCAGAACCTTCTAAAAATGGACCCCACCCCATACTATGTGGCATTTTCACTAATAATTTGGTTAAAATAGCAAGCGAGTCTAAAATTTGGTCAAGACGAAATTTTCCCTCAAACGCCGTTCAAATCTCATTTTTAGCCATTCAACCGGGCTTTATAACATTGTAAATGAATATGCCATGTTCACGCTAACTAGAGTCTTGTTTTGTCCACTAACTATGCATACTAAGTGATGCACCTCATACAACGTGCCGTATCTGTGCTAACCGTTTTTTGTAGGTAGATTTAGGTTAGATGAATGTTAGGCCTTCGGGTATTTTATTTATCCAATAGAAATGTATAGGATTTGAAAGTCTTGTAATAATTTCAATTTCTGCATTTATTTTTGCATGACTATAATAATTTATTTGTCACTTTGATTGCTTGATAAACTCGAAAATAACATATAAACCGAAAACACAATAAATTGGGTGGATTAAAACCGATTAAGAAAGAATGGAATATTTTAATTTGGCCTAATGGAAAATAGATAACATCATCCGGACTTGAAAACTCTACTTAAGGTATGGTCTACCATCTGGTGGGAATATCGTACCAAATTTCCCGGTTGAGCTGAACCGGGTGGCGACTCTATTTTAAGTACGGGATTTCGATCTCATATCCTTTAACACCTAAAATGGACTTAAATTCAACATCAACTTCAATGTTTCCATCACGCTAAAATGAGGATCAATCCCTCGGCATGTTTCACAGCGCCTGTTACATTTTCGCCCCCCGTGGACGCCTCTCACGCGATCCTTGCGGGCGGGGAAAAAGGTCGTTCGCTCACAATTGGCGAATTGGAAGCATTTATTTTTAATTGCATAATGTGATAGAGCAAACTTTAAAGTGTAAAAGGCAAGCATTATTATAACGTAGACAAAAAAATAATTTTTATAGCTTACACACTTCATAGACGAATCAAATTATATTTTTATCATTTTATGATTGGTTAGTTTAAAGTGGCAAAGGTTAAGGCCTAGTGGTTAAGCATGAAGTTGTGATCATAAAAGTCACATGTTCGAGTCCAAATTCGGGTGGGGTATGATTTTTCTTTATTATTATTGCAAGCCTAATGATGCAAATTTTATTTAAAAAAGTTAATTTTTTTTATATAAAATGGATACTTTTTTCAATTTATAATATTTTTATTACACTTTATAATATTTTTAACAAGTAAAATTTAAATTATAATACTAATTATTTTTTAAAAATAAAAAATAGAAACTAAATATTTAGAAAACTAAAAACTGGAAAATTTAGAAAATGAAAAGAAAACTGGAAATGAAAAATGAAAATAATTTTCTGCAATTAAACACGCCCTTGGTCTGTTTAGTTGTAGAAAACTGGACTTATTTTCTAGAAAGTTTTTCTAATGAAACTGGAAATTGGAAATTGTTTTTTAGTTGCAGAATTTTTTAAATTAAAAAACTGGAAAAGACTTTTCAGAATTTTTTAAATTATGTCTTTCAGCAGAAAAGGTCTTTTTTATGTTTCCTGAAATTTTCCAAACTCAGTTCACACGAGTTTTGTATCCAATAAAAAAAACATTTTTCATTAATATAATTTAGTTTATTTATTTAGTTATTTTTCTTATTTACTTGGCAACTTTTTATTGCATATTTTTTCTACTTAATATGATCTACTTTATATAAATTTATTTTAAATTAATCGATATTATTTTTTAACCAATAAACCTTAAACATACTTTAACATTCTTGGATTCTTAGCTCCTTATTGTAGTAAGAAAAATGAATTAAAGGATTCTCGTGTAAGCAAACGAATTAGAAGATACTACACATTGGCGAACTTGAAGCATTCATCTTTAATTGCATAATGTGATAGAACAAGCTTTTATAATGAAATAGAACAAGCGTTTAGAATGTTAAAAGCAAAAGTTATTATAACGAGACAAAAAATAGTTTTTATAATTTAAACATGTTGGTCCCTATGAGGGTCTTTATAAGGTCAGAGGGGGTGAATGACCCTTTTTTGCAGAATATACAGACTTTAAAAAGTCTTAGTGTAGTGTGTTTGATTATGATCAGGATGATTGATCCAGATGATGCAGTTATGACAATATAATGCAATAAATAAAGAGTTAAAGAAATCAAACACAAAGGATTTTATCCTGGTTCAGCCCCGCCTACTCCAGTCCCCGGAGTTTCCTTCCTCCGAGCTTTTCCACTAGTGGATTCCTTTCCAACTGGCAGGAATCAAGCCTTACAATTTATCTCCAAGTGGTAACCCCTTCCGGATGTAGGATATACCACTAGAAGCACCAACTCCTAGCTGAGTCCTTTAGTCTTTAGTAGGATATACCACTTAGACTTCTACCCCGAATCTAAGCTGAGTCCTACAGGGAGTTCCCACTCAAAGCACCAACTTTAAGTTGTATCCCGATCTCTCAACTCTCCCAAGTTGGGGATCCTTACACTCTTCTTTTCACAAAGGTTTTGGTTTTGCATTTCCTTAAGTTTATAACTCAATTAGGAATCCTTACAACAGATTTTGAATTGATTGATTCTTGGAGGGATTTATAAGCTGATTGAATGCTCGTTCTTTGTTACTTGTTTATGTGAATCAAACAGCCAACCTTCTTAATTGGTCAAGCTTCCCTTTTATAGGCTTCTATCATAAATGTAGCCGTTGTGGGTTGTTGAGCTTGTAATAAATCTTCACCCTTGATCAGGTTATAGGTGGCACTTTCGGAGCCGTTGATCAATCTGTTAGACTATAATTTGACCCGTTTGAATCCTAGGGATTGATGCTGAAAAGTTGTTAGTGATCGTTTTACTTGGCTTTTTGTGATGCACCAACTTTTATACCATTAGCTTTTTGGTGTGAGCTCCACGCGCCTCCTTATTAGTATAGGTGAAAAAGTTTGCTAACTTCTTCAGTCCGGTGTCAGTCCTTTTGTCCTTTTTCTGAAAAGTGCAAGCTGTCACTTTTGTCTTGTTCATGGGGAAAGGATCTTTGACTATGTAGACCAGAAGATGAAGGGAAAAGTTATCTTCGAAACTTTTCCTATTGTCTTTAAGCATGAGTCTTCCGGATGTCTTCAGACACATTGTCTCCGGATCTTTATGCTTCCGGAGTTAGAGCAATCAGTTCTTCTAGATTCTGTTCTTGAGGGATTAAAGCTTGTTTCCTTTCCACACTTTATTCTGATGATTCCATATGCTAGGGTACATAATGTCATCAATGGATAACCTTGTAGCTGAATCTTTGTCCGGATGTTTCCATTTGAATTTAGGAAGATTACATAATTTAAGTTTTTGTTTCTTTCAAATATGATTCGGATAGTTTAGTTTAATTTGTGATCCGGGTCATTGTTTCCCAACAAAACACTACATAGATGAACAAATTATATTTTTATCATTTTATGATTGGTTAGTTTAAAGTGGCAAAGGTTAAAGCCTTGTGGTTGATAGTGGTTGAGCGTGAAGTTGTGATCCTAGAGGTTACAGGTTCGAGTCCACATTTGGGTGGGGTAGGGTTTTTCTTTGTTGTTATTGCAAACATATAAGGCAAATTTTATTGAAAAAGTTAAAATCTCATATAAAATGGATGTTTTACTTTAATTTGTAATTTTTTATTATACTTATAATATTTTCAACAAATAAAATTTATACTATAGTACTGATTATTTTTAAAAATAAAAAACAGAAACTGACTATTTAGAAAACAAAAATCTGAAAAATTTAGAAAATGAAAAGAAAAATACAAAAAATTTTGTGTAACTAAACATGCCCTTAATTTTTTGAATAACTTAGCCCAAGACTCATAGTTTCTTTCTCCACCTTGGGAGCAAGCTTTAGCCACCAGACTAAATCTAGTGGTCGCATTTTTTTTGGTAATATTTACAAGTACCTTCATTGAGATAATCTTATTCGAGGTTTAGTCACAGTTAATGCTCCTCACCCCTCCCAATAAGTGTTGTATTTAGTGAGATTCAAATCTTAATCTTCTCTAACTTGCTTAACTTGTACTAACTAAGTTACACCTTGTTGGTATTTTAAATGGAGAGATGAGAAGCCATTTTGCGCTGATTTTCATGTGGAAGGACGTGATGAATTTGCTTTCGGCTTTAACTGCTAAACTCCATGTTCCGGAGCAGTTACCTATGGCCTATGCCTTTATATTTTTGGGGGCCTTACGTATATTTGAATTTTCCTTCTTTCAAAATAAAATATACATAATCTCGAATTGAATTACAGTAGAAATGAACAACAAAGTTACAAATTGAAGTTGTCATTTCAAGTTTTGTTTCCATGCTTTATTCAATAATAATGAAAGACCCAAGTGACTTTATTTTTTTTATAAAGTATAAGTTACTTTATCTTTTATTATTATTGAATCGGTGAAATGAAATATAATTAAATGGTAATAATGATAAAGAAAAAAAAAACTCACCGTAACCATGAAATTTTTTGTAAAGAAACTCATGTATAGGCTGCTGATTGATATTTCACTTGTGGTTATTTTTGTTTTTTCACAATATAATTCTTATTTTTCTTTTTAAAAAAATTACCTCATTCGAAATTACAATAATAATAAAAGAAAACCTTATCCCACCATACTCGAATATGGACTTGAACCTGCGACCTTTAAAATCACAACTTCAAAACTCAACTACTAAACCAAGTCTTTGCCAATACAATATGATTTTTATTTAATTACTTTATCTTTTACAAAATAACCATCATTTCTATACACTATAAAAGATTAGCAAAATAAAAAATTTGCAAAGTAACCACAGAAACACCCTTTGTTTTATCATCCACTCATCAGCTGGAAATCTTACTGTGTCTAATTGATTATTATGACACTAATCATTTCATTATTAGGAGAGTCAGAAAAAATAAAAAAAATAAAACAATTTATTCTCTTCCAATCTATGTGCAGAAACCAACCATCTAACAAACAAAAAAACACAAACACCTTTTACCAATTTACAGTATTTATGGCCAAAATTTACTGTTCATCAAGGCTGACTTTGAAAAACTCTGTTATACCAAATTGAGTGAAGTATCATATGAAATAGATCATATTTTACAGGCCTTGAATGCCAAAGAAAATGCTGCTGCACCTTTTTAACCCTCATCTGCATTTCCCGAAACCTTTTTTCGGGAATAGAAAGCAGTATATTCTTCAAATTTGGAATATCTTTCTCCAACACAAAAACGGCAAACGACTCCCAGTTCAATACTTCATAAAAAGGCGGCACGTAATTGTCAGATATAATTACCGGAACACACTCGTACATTATAGCCTCCACAATTCGTGGACTATTGACTTCGTAACCCCTTGGACAAATACAGTATTTGCTGCTCTTCATGTGCTGGAGGTAGTTCATTTTGCCTTTTACCTTTTTAGGCACTTTAGGCATTTTGCCGTATATTTTCATGTCGGGATCTTTGTTTTCCCAATGCTGAAGGAGAATTGGGCGGACATAGCCGTGCATGCTTCCTGCGAAGAACGCCAAGATTGGCCTTTGTGAAGGAGGTTTGCCGCCGAGATCTCTAAGGGGATTTTGAGGCGTGCGGACATTAGTCTCGGGGAGAGAGGCATCTTTTCCAAACACAAAACCTTCTTTAACATCGGCGTTGCAGAGGGCTCGTATGCAATTGGACATATGCCGTCTTGTTTCAGATGGGGCCTGTAAAGGTTCTCTAAATTAATATTTTAATTTAAAGGCCTAATACATTGAGACCGAAACCCTGAAGTTGACCCTAAACACCCATTTGCCTCTTTGACATTCAAAAGTTCCTATTTTCCCCTGAACTTCGAAAAAATGCATCAGTTTGCCCTTAAACGCCATATGCCAGCTTTTGATTGGTTTGACTTTTCAAAGATGTCGTTTTCCTGATTTCCCTCTCCAAACAGAAGTTGACATGTCACACTTGGAATTCAGTGGGTTAGGAGATGCACTTCATACAAGTTCATGGAGTTATTTGGAATAGCTGAAAGTTCTGAGGGCAGATGGACGTATGGTGCCAAGTTCGGGGTCCTCATGTATTAATCCTAATTCAAATACAAAAAAATCTTTCTTCTGTAAAGAAATTCCTTATGCCTATAATTTCAGTATTAAAGATTTCATATAACAAGCAACCAATAGTAAGAAATATATGAAATATCAGATGAGCATTTTCTGAAAATAATGACAAAAGTGCTAAAAAACCCAAAAAATGGGAGAAAAATCCAAGGAATTGAGAAAAATATACCCAGTCATGACAGGCAACAAGAAAATGATCTGCTCCTTGTGTTCGATTCCAGAAAGGATATTTTGACCCAATAATGTCCAAGTAATTCTTCAAAAATTTAATGAGGTTCTTATGATTATGTGAATCAACAACATATAATTCCATCTCCAAGTTTCGAGAACTAAAAGGCAGGTAAAAAAGGTGAGCTTTCCTTGGATTTTTCGTAACAAACTTTTTGCTACTTTCCAGCTGTTTCATGAACCATCCCTCAGAAGCATATATTCCCTTCAGTACTGGCTGATGTAATATCGGCTTTTCTCCCTCCTTGTAGATATATACCTTCAGTATGCTTTCCATTAACTTATAACTCCTGAAATTACAAAATTCTATCACTTGAGCCTTTGTAATTCAGGATAATTGTAAATTAGAATTGTTGAAAATTGAAAATCTTACCTTCTGAACATGGAGACATTGTTGGTATTAAAACACTCAAATGAACAACTTTTATTAAACTCAAAAGTATTACAACACTCACACTCAAAATATAATACTACAACTCACTCTTTACTTCTTTTCTCTCTAAAGAAGTTCTTATTTTTGTTGATGCATAAGCAACTAAACACTCACCTATTTATAGGTGAATTTGTATCCTAATACAAGGCTTATAAATTAGCCAAGTCACCTAAATAATACAACCACAAAATACTAACCACATTTTACAACTAACACATTACTAACCACAACTTTCAACTAACCTTCCACATATCACACTTACTTACCACAAATTCTAACTAACTCTCCACATTTCACACTTTCTAACCATTCATCAAACCTAACACAACTTTTTAACACATCATACATTTTCCATCCACAAAATAAAATCTACATACTTCAAAATATCTAAATAATTTACTACAATTTGGATTTGTGGGCTTGGACTCATTTTTATTTGGTTTGGGTTTCTTGAGTTTTTTTTTAACTTGATTCAAGTTTATGATCCAACACCCCCTCTTAAACTTGATCTAGTCATCCCAAGTGAACTTCTCAGTCTGATGAAGTTTTCACTTGTCAGTGGTTTGGTAAAGATATCCGCAACTTGATCTTGTGTCATGACATATTCAACTTGTACTTCCTTTCTTGCAACACACTCTCTTATATAATGGTAGCGGATGTCGATGTGCTTGCTTCGATCATGGAATACAGGATTCTTTGCTAAGGCAATAGCTGACTTGTTGTCAACACGGATCTCAGTCGGCTCTTCTTGGGTCAAGCCGATCTCCTTCAATAAGTTTCTGAGCCAAATTGCATGACAAACACACGAGGTTGCTGCAACATATTCAGCTTCACATGTAGACAAAGTTACAATTGGTTTTTTCTTTGACATCCATGTGAAAGCAGTATCTCCTATGAAAAACACAAATCCACTAGTGCTCCTGCGGTTATCTATGTCTCCACCCCAATCGCTGTCGCTATATCCAACAAGTTTGTAATCATTAGAAACCGAATAGAACAAGCCAAAATTGATTGTACCTTTCAAATAGCGAAGAATTCTCTTAGCAGCTTTGAAATGGGTAGTTGTTGGTGATTCCATATAGCGGCTAACTAACCCGACTGCATGAAGGATATCTGGCCTCATGCAGGTAAGATAGCGTAGACTTCCAACCAAACTTTTGAAAAGTGTTGGATCTACATTCTCACCTTCTTCATGTTTGGACATCTTGATCTCGTACTCCACTGGTGTGCTTATCGGCTTACAATTCTCCATCTTGAACTTTTTCAAGATCTCCTGGGCATAGCTTTCTTGTGAAATAAAAATTCCATCATTTTGTTGCTTTACTTCTATACCGAGGTAGTGCGCCATGAGCCCCATGTCTGTCATCTCAAACTCCTTCGTCATCACTTTCTTGAATTCATCGAACATTCTTTGGTTGATTCCAGTGAATATCAAATCATCCACGTAGAGGCACACGATCAAAATATCTCCATCTTTGATCTTGATGTACAAAGCGTGCTCAAAGGGGCATTTGTTGAAGCCATTTTCTCGGAAGTACTTGTCAATTCTGCTATTCCATGCCCTTGGTGCTTGTTTTAGCCCATAAAGAGTCTTCTTCAATTTCAACACCTTGTCTTCATGGCCTTTGACTTCATAACCTGGTGGTTGCTGGATGTAAACTTCCTCTTCAAGAACTCCATTTAGGAACGCTGATTTTACATCCATTTGATGAATTCTCCACTTGTTTTGAGCTGCTAAAGAAATTATTAGTCTGACAGTTTCCAATCGAGCAACTGGAGCGAATACCTCATCGTAGTCAATTCCAGCCTTTTGACAATAGCCTTTTGCAACAAGCCTTGCCTTGTGTCTTTCGATCTCTCCCTTGGCATTCCGCTTTGTTTTGTACACCCATTTGACACCTATTGCCTTGTGTCCTTTGGGAAGTGAAGTGAGTTCCCATGTATAATTCTTCTCAATGGCCTTGATTTCTTCGTCCATTGCACCTCTCCACTTTTTCTCTTTTGCAGCTTCTTGAAATGTCACTGGCTCGCAGTCAACAAATAGACAAAATAATGTAAGATTGTCTAGTTATTCAGTCACCTCATAGAGTTCTCGAAGACTTCTCGTACGATGCACTTCTCTTTCATCTTCAGTCTCGGTTGAGCATGGAGATAATGATGATGATGATGATGATGATGATGATGAATCATCTCTATGAATAGGAGAAGTTGGTGGAGTTGTGAGGCCTTGTTGAAGTTGTCTTGGTTGCTCAAGTGTTGTCGGCTCATCTTCCTCAAATGGAGAAAAATTGAAGTCTTCCATTTGAGAATCAAAGTTCCATTCTCCTTCTTCATCAAATATCACATCTCGGCTGATCATAAATTTCTTCTCATTCGGATTGTATAGCTTATAGCCTTTTGAGCTTGAGTCATAACCGATGAAAATAAAACTTTTGTTTTTATCATCAAGCTTGGTTCGATTCTCATCTGGTACATGAACATGAGCTACACTCCCGAAGACTCGAAGATGGGAAATTCCGGGCTTTCTTCCACTCCATGCTTCTTGTGGTGTCTTTCCCCACACACTTCTTATAGGAGAACGATTTAATAGGTAGACTGCACATGCTACTGCTTCCGCCCAAAACTGCTTGGGTAGTTTCTTGCTTTTGAGCATACTCCGTGCCATGTCAAGAATTGTTCTATTCTTCCTTTCTGCCACACCATTTTGTTGGGGGGATCTAGGAACCGTTAAGGGTCGATGGATTCCATGTGTTGCACAAAACTCGTTGAATTCATTGGATGTGAATTCTCCTCCTCGATCAGATCTCATGGCTTTGATTTTATGACCACTCTCCTTTTCCACGGTTTCTTTGAACTTCTGAAACACTCCAAAGACTTCTGATTTCTGCTTCAAGAAATATACCCATGTTTTTCTTGAGTAATCATCAATGAAAAGAAGGAAGTAGTTACTAATAGCGAGAGAACTTGGCTTGATAGGACCACACACGTCGGTATGGATGAGCTCGAGCGGTTTCTTGGCTCTATAGTCTGACTCCTTTGGAAAGCTTCTTCTAAATTTCTTCCCTTGTAGAAATCCTTCGCACAATTGATCAGGATTATTGATACATGGTAAACCTCTAACCATTCCCTTCTTGGATAACAACTCCAATCCTCTAAAGTTAAGATGACCAAATCGAAGATGCCATAGCCACGATGCATCTTTGTAACACACCTTCAAACACTTCGCAACATCGTGTTGTATGTTTAAAGGAAACATTCTATTCTTTGACATTTGTACTTTAGCAATCAGATCTCCTTTGCCATCTCTTATTAAAAGACTACAATCTTTCATGTGACTATCATAGCCTTTTTCTAAGAGTTGGCCCAAACTTAGAATGTTGCACTTCATATTAGGCACATAGTAGACTTTTGAAATTAATTGGTGGCTACCATCTTTTGCACGAAAGAGGATGTTACCTTTCCCCTTCACCGATATCTTGCTGTCATCTCCAAATGAGACATCACCAGTTACTTCTTCAGTCAGCTCCACGAATAAGCTTCTTTATCAGCACTTGTGGTTGCTTGCACCGGTGTCGAGATACCATGTGTTGTCTTGATGATCACTGTTGTTGTTGTATACTAATAATAGCGTTTCTTTCTCCTCGATCTTCTCCTCCACGAAATTTGCCTTCTCTACAACTTGATCATTTCGAGCTCTACATTCTGAAGCGTAATGCCCAAACTTTTGACAATTATAGCATCGGACTTGAGATTTGTCATACCTAGAGTTCGAATTTCCTTTTCCACGACCTTGTGTGGAGCTTTCTCCTTTCTCATAGTTGTTGGAATTGTTGTTGTAATTCCAACTCCGTCCATGACCACGGCTTCCTCCTTGTCCGCGGCCTCATCCTCTGCCTCTGCCTCTGCCTCTGCCATGGTTGTTTCTACCATTGCCTTGGCCTTCACTCGTATCCTTAAGTTGTAACTTGAGGAGTTGCTCAGAGATACCTTGCTTCTTCTTATGCTTTTCTTCATAGGCTTGTAGCGATCCTTGGAGTTCTTCAATCGACATCTCCTCCAAGTCTTTGGTTTCTTCAATCGTCACCACGATGTGCTCAAATTTAGGATCTAATGAGCGGAGTATCTTCTCTATTATTCTTACATCTTCTAACTTCTCACCATTTCTTTTCAATTGATTAGAAACGACTGCTACTCTTGAAAAGTAATCGGAGATAGACTCGGATGGTTTCATGTGCAAGGATTCAAACTCACCTCTTAATGTTTGGAGACGGACCTTCTTCACCTTTTCGGCTCCTTTATAAGAGGTTTGTAGCTTCTCCCATGCTTGCTTGGCGGAAGTTGCACTTGAAATCTTTTCAAAACTGTCATCATCTAATGCTTGATAGATGAGGAAGAGAGCTTTCTTGTCTCTCTTTCGGGAATCCTTCAAAATTGTAGCTTGATCTGGTGTGAGAGAGGCTTCATTTTCGGGCTCCTTGAATCCTTTCTCTACGATATCCCAAACATCATGAGCACCGAGAAGAGCCTTCATCTTGATACTCCAATTGTCGTAGTTGTTGTTATTGAGTGTTGGAACTTGAAATGATGTCACGTTATTCGCCATCTTACTCAAATAGCTTTTCTAGACGTATAGGAGCTATTGCGACACTTTCTGGAGTGTGATGCGACACTTTCTGGAGTCTTCCGCGACACTTCTAGTCTCTGCGGCAACACTTCTGCAGTCTACTGCGACACTTCTGGAGTCTTTTGCAACACACTAGACGTATTGCAACACTTTTGGCAGTCTACGGCGACACTTTCTGGGCTTTTTAGCTACTGCAACGCCTGAACAGTTTCTATTTGATTTTTCCGCACTCGGGAAAAAAAAATTCTTTTCGGGAGGAGGACTCGAGCTTTCAACCTAGCTCTGGTACCACTTTGTTGGAATTAAAATACTCAAATGAACAACTTTTATTAAACTCAAAAATATTACAACACTCACACTCAAAATATAATACTACAACTCACTCTTTACTTCTTTTCTCTCTAAAGAAGTTCTTATTTTTGTTGATGCATAAACAACTAAACACTCACCTATTTATAGGTGAATTTGTATCCTAATACAAGGCTTATAAATTAGCCAAGTCACCTAAATAATACAACCACAAAATACTAACCACATTTTACAACTAACACATTACTAACCACAACTTTCAACTAACCTTCCACATATCACACTTACTTACCACAAATTCTAACTAACTCTCCACATTTCACACTTTCTAAACATTCATCAAACCTAACACAACTTTTTAACACATCATACATTTTCCATCCACAAAATAAAATCTACATACTTAAAAATATCTAAATAATTTACTATAATTTGGATTTATGGGCTTGGACTCATTTTTATTTGGTTTGGGTTTCTTGAGTTTTTTTTTTACTTGGATCAAGTTTATGATCCAACAGACATTCCAATAAAGAGGAGCGTACAGAATTGGATCATTTTTTACAATGGGAGCACTCATGATCTGTGATTTGGTATGCAATAGTTCTTCGTCAACTGCTGAACGCCATTGTGGTTTCTACAAAGAGTAAGACAAGTTAAAGAAAAATTAAAACCACTAAAAGTACATATTTAATCCTCGAAAATTTTTTATGGCACAAGTTTGTAAAATTACCACGAAATTAGGCGAAGACCAACTCTGAAGCAGCAAGTTGTTCATCTCAGAAACTAAAATTACCCCTGATTTTGGCATTTGGGGCGTTTTCTTCAACCTAGGAACATTTTTCACTGGCAATGAATGATCCAAGAATTCGATGGTTTTGTTTTGCAGTTCAACTGACTTTTCATGAATGTCCGAAATGGTTTTTCCATCTTTATCAACAGAGGATGCATTAGAATCAACATCAGCGGCAGGATTTGAAGATTTAGATTCCACATCCCTTGGAATTGTTTTATTAAGTGATGATGAGTCCACTGGTGGTAAAGTCAGAAAAGAAGGATCAATACCAGCAGTGGAGTTTTCAATATTTTCAGATAAGAAACTAGAATTTTCTTCAAGGAATTTCTCTTCAGTCTCTTCTTGTTCAAAGCTGTCATCTGAATTGTCTACCATATACAGTGTAGTATTTACATCTGCGGTGGTATTTCCTTGGGGTGAAAGTATAATGCTTCCATTATTATCAGGATCCACAAATGATTGCAGAGGCGGCTGTACTGTCTGCTGTAATAAAGAGTCCATATCATGGTTGTCTGTACCAAAAGAATTGGTTAATGCTACATTTTCATCCTCCACGTTATCATGATTTACATCTTGGTCATTAAGATTAGCGTTACTAGTGTTGAGACCACTTGTTCCAGTCACATTAAGAACCGTACCAGATTTTGATAATGTGTGATTAGTCAACAAACTTTCACTTTCTGCTACTTGATCAGAGCCTTCTGTCCATCTACAACTGCATTCAATCGAGTTGTGTTCTCATCATTCTCCTTACTCAGAATGCTATAACCATCTAGCACCTTCAACATAGCCTCAAGTAAGGGATTAAATTTATCGATCATTGAGTTACGAAAATCCCTTTCATCACTAAGCACTTTGCAGTTTCTCTCATAGATCTTAGACATCTGCTTCTTGAGCTTTGCTACTTCCATCTTGAAACCAGATGCCTGCCTACCTGCAATAGATAACAAAGGCAGAGTATGGGATACTATTGCCTTCACCAAGGAAAATTGGGTAGGTACTGATTTGACATGGGCCTTTATCTCCTCAATAGCCTCCAAGAAACCTTGCACTGGCTCCACAGCCTTTGCAATCTTCCTTAGAACATCCTCAGACATCAATGATTTTTCTATCTCAGCATTTTTCCTCGGTCCTGGAGACCTTTCTCTTTCTATCCTCCTTATGTCTCCCAATAATTTAGCATTTGGATTGAATTGGGGTTGAGGTTGAGGTTGTTGGGGTGGTTGTTGTTGTTGTGGTTGTTCAGGAATCTCGTCAATGATTGGAGGTCCTCTGACTGGTGGAGGTCCTTCCAAATATAAAATTTCTCACACTGGAGATCCTATATGGGAAAGATATGGGATAATGGCTATTTGGTCAGAGTCTGAGTTATTTTAGTCAGAGGGTTGGTTGGTTTAGCTTGAGTTGGATGTGGATGGTGTTTGGCTTTCTAGTAGGGGTAAGCCAGAGATTGGTGTAGGTGAGAGTGGTGTTTGGGTGGATGTGTTTGGGAAAGTAAAGAATTCAGCTTCCTTCTCCTCTTCTATAACACCTTCAATAATGAACTCGCTGACCTGAGTTACAGAATTCTCAGTCAGCTGAGCTCCGTGCTCAACTATCACTTCCTCCTCCTTATCTTCTATATCTCCTTCATCCTCATCTATCACAACCTTCATTCTTTTCAATAGCCCTCTGTTTCTCTCCTTCCTAGCCTCATTTACTTCCTCAGTAGTCAGAGTGACCCGTTGGTCAGAGTTTAGCACATTGAATTCAATAGCTTCTACTTCTACCACATCATCTTCCTCCTCCTGCTCTTCTTGATTATCTATTCCATCCAGAGCTCCTATAATCTCATCAACAACTTCTGGAACTTCTCTCTTAGCCAAGCTAGCTACAGCTTTGTGCAAAATTTGCTCAGTGCTAGCCTTAGCCTTAGCTGCTGCTGCCTCCTCATCCTTTCTCTTTATAGTGGCTTCTATCTCCTCCTGCTTTTTCTTAATTCTCTCTTCCTCAACATCCCTTAGCTTCTCAGCTTCTTCTACATCTTCGACAACTCTTGTCCCTCTCTTCACCATCAGATTCTTCTTTGGCTGACCTACTTGGGGAATAGGAACTGATGTAGCTTCCTTTCCCTTTGTAGTAACCACATCTAGCTGAGCTATATCTGCTTTCCTCTTCTTTTCCCTCTTCAAGGGCATTTCTTCTTTCAACTCTTCCTCAGCTTTCTTCTCTTCCTTAATCTCTTGAGGAGTTAGCTCTCTCCTCTTATCTTCTCTAACTTCCTTAGAGGATCTTGTCTTCTTTGGGACAACAGCTGGAACCGAGCTCGATGAGCTCCCTTGCTTTTCTCTCTTGGAGTCTTTCTTGACCTCCTTCTTACTACCTTTCTTTTCTCCTTCTCCTTTCTTAACTCTAAGCTTAGTAATCCTCTTAAGCTCCTTAGCCATAAAGGCATCCAAAGTCAGGTCCTCTTCATAAGGCTGGATAGGCTTCATCTCTATTATAGCCTTTGGATCCTTCATTCTTAATTCTTCTCGCTTTAGTTTGATGTACTTAGTGTTAGCAAGCCTCTCATTAGCTTTGAATCCATGAAAGTGAGCATAGCTTAGGATTCTGGACTCAATCACTTTCATCTGAATGTTGCTTTTGATAGCCCATCCTTCTAAATCAAGCTCATAGGCCCTACAAATCTCCATAACCAGCTGTCCATACACCTTATGCTTGCTGACCTTCAAGAATCTATGAAGAATGGCCATGGGCCAGTTGATGCTCATGCCATGGGTCAGCGCATACAGAAAAACTCTTTCAAACTTAGAACACCTCCCTGTAGAGCATGTCTTGGGCAGCAACACCTTGGTTACTAACTCATGTGCTTGTTTCCCTTCTTTTGTGAACATGGCAGCTATGAGCTCTCTTGCCTTGTTATCTGCTAGAACTTCATAATCTATGGGAATATCAGCATGATCTTCATCATTGACCACTCGCAGCTTGAGTCCTCTTTCTTTCATTCCCAGTAGACCTGCAATAAGCTTGGGGGTCACATACACTTTCTTCCCCATCATAGTGGTTACAAATAGGTCCTTTTGACCTTCCACCAAGTGGATTCCATTGTAGAATCTGTCCACTATTTCCTAATAACATCCATTTGGGAGTTCAAAGAATCCTCTTAAGTGGTGCTGACGCACCCGCTTTCCAAACTTCTCATCACTACAGAAACACAGCATGTGTACTGTAGTTGGTCTATCTACCTTTGTTTTCTCCAAAAAACACCAAAATGTTGGAGCATACTTTGTTCCTGCTGGAATTTTGATTTCTTCAATCTTGTCCATACTAATTGCCAACTGAGCCATACGATCTCTGGTAGTAACCCAGAAAGTATCCTTCTTATTTCTCATAAACAAATTAGAATTCCTCCCAGATGTGCTCGTCATAGTGAATTTGCTTTGAGAAAGATAGAGATTTTAGGGATTTTGGAAGAAAATTGCAGAGAAAGGAATTTTGGTAAAGTAACCTTTCCTTTTTCTGAATTTCTCCTTAAATATCCAAAAACTCTTTGCATAAACCTACAAAGCTATGTGTATGACTCATAATCCATGGTTTAAGGATTCAACGGTTAGATTATATAACGTATACCGTAGGATTAATGAACATGAGAAACATGGAATAACTGCTCTGAATATGGATCGTTCTATAACTTGCTACCGTTTCTATCAAGTTTAACTTTGAAAGATAACCGGTGACAATTAATAATATGTCCAAAATTCAATCAGCAAACGAAATACTTAACCTAATTCGCTGAAGCTCAAAGTGTGCCCTAGCTTGATCAGCTTCAGAATAGGTCAGAGTGAGATGTATTTCTTCAAATTGGATTGGACATTCCGATCAGCTGTCTTAGCATGTTGAACTGATCCTTTCCAATAGGCTTTGTGAATATGTCAGCTCGCTATTCTTCAGTTGGAATGTATGTGAGCTTGACTTCTCCTTTTCGCACATGATCCCTTATGAAGTGATGTCTAATATTGACATGCTTCATCCTGCCATGTTGAACTAGATTCTTAGATAGGTCAATTGCACTCTTGTTGTCACACATGACTTCAAGATAATTTGACTTTATACTATAATCCTCCAGCTGCTGTTTGATCCATAGCAGTTGTGCTACACAACTTCCTCCAGCCATGTACTCAGCCTCAGTTGTACTCAGAGCCACAGAAGTCTACTTCTTGTTGTACCATGTAACTAGACAATCACCAAGGAAATAACATCCTCTTATGGTGCTTTTCCATTCAAGTTTGTCTCTTCCATAGTCAGCATCAGTGTATCCTCTCAGAGTGAAGTCTGCATTATTTGGATACCACAAACCTTCATCAATAGAGCCTAGCAAATACCTGAGAATTCTCTTAATAGCAGCTAAGTGAGATTCTCTGGGGTCAGCTTGATATCTTGCACAATAACATACAATATATTGAATGTCAGGCCTACTAGCAGTTAAGTAAAGTAGAGAACCAATAATACCTCCGTAGAGCTTACTCCCTACAGGTTTACCTTCCTTATCTTTACTCAGAATTGTATTAGTGGCCATGGGTGTTAACATTGGCTTGGCTTTATCCATGTCAAACTTCTTAAGTACTTCCTTGGTATACTTAGCTTGGCTGATGAAGATCCCATCATCACCTTGCTTGATTTGCAAACCAAGAAAGAAGTTAAGCTCTCCCATCATTGACATTTCAAATTCTTTCTTCATCTACCGACTAAACTTTTTGCATAGCTTTACATCAGTTGCTCAAAAAATGATGTCATCCATATATATTTGGACTAGCAACACATCTTGATGCTTCTTCTTGATAAATAAAGTTAAATCTGCTTTTCCTCTGACATAACCTTTGCTGATAAAAAAGTTAGCCAGTCTCTCATATGAAGCTCTTGGAGCTTATTTTAGTCCATATAGAGCTTTCTTCTTCAAAGCCTAGGGGCTGTCTGACACAGACTTCTTATTGAATATAACCTTTAAGAAAAACACTCTTAACATCCATTTGAAATAACTTGAAGTTCATATGGGATGCAAAAGCACAAAGAATTCTTATGGCTTCAAGTCTTGCTACTGGTGCAAATGTTTCTCCATAGTCAATGCCTTCTTGTTGATTGTAGCCTTGAGCAACCAGTTTGGCTTTGTTTTTGACAACATTACCAGCTTTATCTAGCTTATTTTTTCAAACCCATTTGGTACCTATGATTGACTTTCCTTTGGGTTTCTCCACCAAATCCCAAACTGCATTTCTTCTGAATTGGTCTAGCTCTTCTTGCATTGCAATCATCTAATTGTCATCAAACTCAGCGTCTTCAAACTTCTTTAGTTCAATCAATGCTACAAATGCTGAATGGCTCATCATTCTATTAAGCTGATCTCTAGTCAACACTAGATTTTGCACACTGTCAAGAATCTTATCAACTAAGTGATCTCTCCTTGCTCTAACTTCTTTTGGTAGATCAGGATCAGCTAGCTGAGCTACAGTCAATTGGTTGAGCATCTATATCGTCACCAAAGTTGATTGATTGGTCCAAGTCAACTTCATTTTCTTCTTTCTCTTGTACAGGATCAGGAATAACTATAGGCTGACCGACTAATCCACTGACTTATTACTTTTCTCTTTCATCATCACTGGCTTGTCTACCTGCATTATTAGTTTCATCGAAATCTACATGCATGGACTCCTCTAAGATGCCAGTCCTCTTGATATACACTCTGTATGCCCTACTATGTATTGAGTAACCCAGAAAGATTCCTTTATCAGCCTTGGGGTCAAATTTAGCCAATTGGTCTTTAGTGTTTAATATGAAGCATCTACAACCAAAGTCCTTGAGATGACCAACCTTGGGCTTGCACCCCTTCCAAAGTTCATCAGGAGTTTTATTCAAAACTAGGCGAATTAAAAGCCTATTTAGAATTAACAAGCTGTGTTAATAGCTTCTCCCCAGAAATACTTTGGTAGATTGTTATCACTCAGCATAGAATGACCCATCTCCGCAATAGTGCAATTCTTTCTCTCAACAACCCCATTTTGCTGAGGTGTATGAGGGGCAAAAAAATTGTGGTCAATACCATACTTGGAACATAATTCCTCAAACTGCCTGTTTTTAAATTCTCTTCTATGGTCGCAGCGGATTCTATTAATTTTAAGGTCTTTTTCATTCATGATCTGGGTAGCCAACCTAGAGAATGATTCAAATGTATCATCTTTGCTATCTAGCAAGACAATCCAAGTGAACCTGGTTAGATCATCTACAACCGAAAGAGTGTATTTCATTCCACCTAGACTTGTTGGCACAACAGACCCAAACAAATCCATATGTAAAAGATCAAGGGGATGAGAAGAAGATATATCAGCTATGGATTTAAAAGTCTTCCTAAATTGTTTCCGAAGTTGGCATGCTGAGTAGAGTCTATCTTTATGAAAGGCTAGATTGGGTAAACCCTCAACAAGTTCATTTCTAGCTAATTTGGACAGATTGGTCATATTGATATGTCCTAACCTTCTGTGCCATAGCCAAGAGTTTTCCTCATTAGAAACTAAGCATATATCATTGGAGCTAGGGGATAAATCAACATATAAACATTATTAATTCTAGGAGCATAAAGAATAGTTTCGTTAGAGTTACCATCAATGACTGAGCAGCCCGCTGAGTCAAATATCACTTTTCTGCCTTTGTCATACAACTGAGCAACACTTAACAAGTTGAACTTTAGCCTTTAACTAGAGACATATTATCAATTGAAGGCTTCACTCCCACAGTGCCATTGCCAACAATCTTCCCTTTCTTGTTGTCTCCAAAACTGACACTTCCATTTCTTCTTTGTTCCAATGTGATGAATTGCTTTTCATCACCTGTCATATGCCTCAAGCATCCACTATCCAAATACCACATTCTGCTGTCATCAGTGGATCTCAGGCTCACCTACAAAACAATCAAGTTTTCTTAGGTACCTATGCCTTTTTCTAGCTGGGTCATCCCTTGTTAGTGGTGGTCATCCTTGACCAGTCATACTCATCATAGTAACCATTTTTGTGCCTGCACATGATTGTAGCATGTCCTAGCTTAGCACAAAAATTACAAGCGGCCTTAGGATTTGGCCTGCTTACTTTACTCTTTTGAGAACCCTTCTCAGAGTAGTGAGTGTGGTTACCTTGAGTATTCTTGCTAGGTTGAGAAGGGACCCGCACCTTTTTCAAAGCTATTAATTCAGTAGCTAGCTCATCCAATCTCTTAGTGAGTTTGTTGTTATATCCATTTTGGTACTCAGCTTTTGCGATCAGGTATAGGATATCAAGTGATGAAGAAGAATTAACATCTTCTATATCATCACACCACCTCTGAAGTACTTTAATGTATTTGGTCGACTTCTTAGTCATATTAATGACATCATTAAGTACCGTGGCAAGCTCATCTGAAGACAAAGGGGGTTAAGAATTTACCTTAGAGTTATTTCCTTTATCTTTGCTTTAGTCAGATGATTGTCTGGCAGCAGAAGTTGATCATTGGTCAGCTGACTTTGAGTGAACTAGATCATCCTTAGCCATGAGACACACATTGGCAAAATCATGTGCCTCTTAATCTGGGGATGATGACTGTTGTTGAGAGTCACTCCAGATAGCAGCAAGGACTCTCTTACTCTTCTTCTTCTTCTTGAACTTGTCGTACTTGGCCTTAGGACAGCTCGACTGAATATGCCCCTTCTCACTACATTCGAAGCATTTAATGTCTTTATTATACTCTTTATTGAATTCTTTTCGTGGTCTATCAACTGCTCCGTTCTTACACTTACCTGTCTTTTTGAACTTTTGAAAGTTCTTATCTTTACCCAAATGTCTTCGAAAATTCTTGGTCATTAGAGCTATCTCTTCTTTTCTGTCCTCTGGATATCCTTCCTCAGAGGAATCTTCTTCTTCATCATCATCATTTGCTTTTAGAATAACAGCTTTGCTTAAGCTCTCTTACTCTTTGGACTTGTGCTTCTTGGACTCATCTTCATATTATTTCAAGGACATCTCATGAGTCAGAGAGTTCCAATCAGCTCATCAAACTTATAGGTATTCAAATCATGAGCTTCTTCAATAGCACTCTTCTTGGCTTTCCAATCTTGAGTCGATCTTCTAAGAATCTTCTTGACAGTCTCTTCTTCTGTGAAGGTCTTGCCAAGTCTTTTCAACTCATTAACTATATTCATGAACCTAGTGTTTATGTCAGAAATATCCTCCTTGGGCTTCATGTGAGACCATTCATAATCCCTCATAAGGATATTAATTTGGACTCTTTTACTTTGTTAGTACCTTCATAAGTTACTTCCAACTTTTTCTAAATCTCTTTGGCTGTCTCGCATCTAGAGACATGATTAAACTCAGTAGCATCAAGAGCACAATGAAGATAGTTGATAGCAGCTGCATTCTCTTTAAATCTGGCCAAATCATTATCATCCCATTCAGTGGAGTACTTATCAATAGTAACCCCATTCTTCACATGTGATGGAACATATGGCCCTTCTACAATGGCCATCCAAGCATGCATACTCTGGGAATGAATGAAATAAGTCATTCTACTCTTCCAGTAAATATAATGCTCTCCATTGAACATTGGAGGCCTGATAACTGACATGCCTTCAGGCATAATATAAGCTTGAGCCTTCAACTGGATTCTCCTTTATATACCATGGTCTTTGTCTCAAAGATAGTAAAATCTATGAAATGAGAATTGCTCTGATACCACTTGTTAGTCCCTATACGTACACTCAATGAGTCAGAGGGGGGGTGAATGACTCACTCAAAACCTTTTAAAACTTTTTCGCGTCAATAATGGCTCCGCTGAGTGAGGTCAGCTGGCTAAGTGAAATATCGGGAAAATGCTCCTAAGTAAAGGACACAGAGATTTTATACTAATTCGGTAACCTGTGCTTACATCTTGTCTCGAGAGAGTGTCTCGGCTTTAATTCACTAATCTCAACTCCTTTACCCTAGGCGGAGAAGCCTTTCACAAATTCCCTAACTACAGGTGTACCCTCTAAGCTGCAATCGCTCACCCGCTAACTAGAATACCCTCTTCTATCAGCAACTCAATAGAAGTTTAAACAAGAGCTGGACTTAAACTTATAAAAACGTTGATCCAGTTACAAATGATCTAATATTACAATTGTTTAATCTAATCTATTCTCTCTTGTTCTAAGCAGATTCTCGCTGAGTTGTGCTTTTCTTGCTAGAATTCCTTCAAAGCTTGTAAAATGACAGAGTATTTCCTTCTAGGAAATTTAGGTGTAATCACCAATTTCTAACGATTGCCTTCTTGCTCCTTTTATAGTTAGATTAAGAAAGTAGCCGTTGAACTTATCTTGGCATCTTCTAAAATTGACAGCTCAGTAATTCACCCGTTACTTCTTCAAATCGATCTGTTAACAGATAGAATTGCACTATTGTGAGATACATTTCAATCCGTTAGCTTGAAATTTGAGCTTTAATTTGAATTCTTTGTCGTTTGATGTCAAACTTCTGTTAGAGAGAACTCGCACTAACTTGCCATGTGTCTTCATCCCATTCCCTCTAGTTTTCTAACATGTTGTAGAGTGCGCGATACAAGGTTGGTAGATCTGCAGAATTACCCGAAGTGGCAACTGACTTGTTGTAGCTTTGCATTGGGAGACTTTGTCATTTTCTTCACAATTTTGTGTCTTATCAAGGCATTAATTCTTTTTGTCTTTGTCTCATTAATGTTCCTCTAAAAAGCAACACTAAAAGCAAAGATACCTTTTTACCTTAAATGGTAAGGTCATCAGCGTCAACAGACTTAAAGTTACTCAGTTGAAACGATAAAACAAAATGAACACAGCTGCACCAAAATTTAAATATTAAGTGCTGAGTGAATAATACTAAGTCAACGACTAAGTAAGTACTCAACCCAGAAACCACTCAGAGTTAAACTAAATAGCTACGTCAGCGGAGACTCGAAAATCTACCCTTAAATTTACTAACTCCCTTAAACCAAAACTATTTATTTTAACATCATTATTGATTTAATGATCTCAAACTGAACTTACTTGTTATGATCAAAACTTAAACACTACTAAGTCACCCACTAAGTCAGTCCAAACTCGTACTTGGTTCAACAATACCTTGCAGCAGAAAATATCTTTTTTATGTTTTCTGAAATTTTTCAAACTCAATAAACACAACTTCTGTATGCAATACAATACTTTATTGATTTAATATATTTTTTTCATATATATATATATAAACTTGTATAATTATTTGTTAGTAACAAAAAAATCGTTTTTTTATTAATATACTTTTAGTTTATTTATTTATTTATTTTTCTTATTTTCTTGGTCACTTTATTGCATATTGTTTCCACTTAATATGATCTAATTTATATAAATTAGTTTTAAATTAATTGATATTATTTTTTAACCAATAAAACTTATACACACTTTAACATTCGTGGATTCTTAGCTCCTCATTATAGTAATAAATATTAATTAAAGGTCTCGTGTAAGCATACGAATTATGAGAAATTATACATTGGTGTGAGTACGGGACTTTGCAGTCTCTCTCGCAAGACGATGATGACGTATTCCTGATTCTATTCCTCATAATAAAAATTCTACCGATATTAAATTCCCCGCAAATTTTATTTCTCGTAAGAATTCAGTTCAACGTATCTGATAACGCGTCCGGTAGAAGCTTGAACCGATGATTTGCACCCAAAATTAAATTAATCTCTAAATACCAATTAAAATATCATTAAAATTCAAAAAGATGCCCTTTGACCCGCTTTTGATTCCTTTTGGCAGCTTTTTGGGCTTGTGGGCCCACTAGCTGTCAGCTTGCAGGAGCCTGATGCCGCTGGCGGCATCACCCATACCGCCGATGGTATCACCATATCGTCGGCGGTATGGCCCAAAATGGGCTTCTGCACAGACAGCTTTTTCTTCTTCCTTAGACTAACTCTTTTTTGTCATTTCGGTGAAACTGGCCAAAAGGTCTTGAAGACCCCCCATTTTTGCCTATATAAACATGCATTAGGGTTCCAAAACCAGACAACAACACATACGAATTTTATTTGAGAGGTTTTAGAGTGAGAAAATCAATTTTAGTGAGATAAGAAGTAGAAAAGGTAAGAAAAGGGATTCGAATCCATTTTTCTTGCTTATTCTTCATTGAATTCTCTTAGTTAAAGCTTAAAAATACTTTAGGTTAAATCAATTTAATAGGAATTTAGAGACATAAATCCTTAACTTTACTATCTAAATCATCTTTGCAAGCTCCTCGGAGGTGTTCCTTGGATCACGAAGAGGTGGATTTAAGGCCCTGAGGCAAAATTCGGAGTCTCATAGCTCTTTGGCTTCATTCTACTTGTTTGTGGTTCATTGTGTATTGTTTTGTGCTTGTTTTTGGGTTTTCGGTCATTTTGACCGTTACCTACTACTTCTGCAAGAAGCCAAAGCCGTTGGAGGCAAGTGAAGCCGCCAGCGGCATCGACCATACCGCCAGCGGCATCATTGATACCGCCAGTGATATCACTTGCCCCCAGAGGCTTCATTTTCTTGTAGGACCCTTTCTTTATGGTATCCAGAAAGTCATGTAGCCTATATGTGGATACCGCTAGCGACATCAATGATGCCACCGGCGGTATCAACCATGCCGCCGGTAACATGACCTTCTGGACAGCTGTTTTATTTCATTTATTTTCGACCTAGATAAATTTCCGAAGCTAGGGTGTACAATGCAACGATGAAGGTCCAAAACCTTCTGAAAATGGGCCCCACCCCATACCATGTGCATTTTCACTAATAATCCGGTTAAAACAGCAATCGAGTCTAAAATTTGGTCAAGATGGAATTTTCCCTCACCGTTCAAATCTCATTTTTAGCCATTCAACTGGGCTTTATAACATTGCAAATGAATATGCCATGTTCACTCTAACTCGAGTCTCGTTTTTTCCACTAACTATGCATGCTAAGTGATACATCTAGTATGACGTGCCTATCTATGCTAACGATTTTCTGCAGGTAGATTTAGGTTAGATGAATGTTAGGCCTTCGGGTATTTTATTTATCGCATAGAAAATGTATAGGATTTGAAAGTCTTATAATAATTTTAATTTCCGCATTTATTTTTGGATGACTCTAATAATTTATTTATGTCTTTGATTGCTTGATAAACGCGAAAGCAACTTATAAACCGAAAACACAATAAATAGGGTGGATTAAAACCAATTATGAAAGAATGGAATATTTTAACTTGGCCTAATGAAAAATAGATAACATCATCCGAACTCGGAATCTCTACTTAAGGAATGGTCTACCACCTGGTGGGAAAATCGTACCAAAATTTCCTGGTTGAGCTGAACCGGGTGGCGACTCTATTTTAAGTACGAGATTTCGATCTCGTATCCTTTAACACCTAAAATGGACTTAAATTCAACATTAACTTCAATGTTTCCATCAAGCTAAAATGATGATCAATCCCTCGGCACGCTTTACAGCACCTGTTACATTTCTGCACCCCGTGGACGTCTTTCACGCGGTCCTCATGGGCTGAGAAAAAGGTGGTCCGCTCACAGTGGCGACTCTGCTGGGGAATTATCCTTAAACTTAAACTTATCGTTTCATAAAGTTTAAAGGATTTTGATGATGTATTGAAATCATTGGCCAAATTAAAACTTCATTCTTTTTTTTAATGTTTTATCCTAAAACACGCGTGCAGATAGTTCGTAATTTTTAGGTGCCCCATTTTACCCAAGAAGCTCGCGAAAGTATCACTTATGCCCTATTTGGAATTGAGGATGCCTGGTGGGTGGATCACTAGTTTTAACCAACACGTAAACTCCTGTGATTGCACCTATCTAGGGAGTGGTTGAGTAACGTGGAATCAAGGTAAACGAGAACCTTCTACATCAACAACCCTATACCAAAGCTGCATTAGAAAAAGCCTTCGGACTTCATCCCTTTAGGATTACCAAAATAATGAAAATAATTAGGATGCACTTCTATCACCATTATCGGTGAAAAAGCCAAATTTCATCCTTTCAAAGAGACATCACGCAGGAGTCATAAGGTTGGAAAAGGGATGTGTTATGTGCTACATGCTATGTGCTCATGCATCACCCACGCATCGGATTCAAGAGCCAAAATAAAACAACTTACCCTTACTACTTCCACTCATGGAAGAAGTTTAACAACATGTGTAGGACTTCTCTTATGCCTCTGTTACGTCACCACATATCGCTATGTGTGGCGCGAGGCACAAACGTCCCACGTATGTTGGAGGGATAAGCCGTCACATCGGTATTAACCATATCTACATGCAGCCATACACGCCATGCATTGATTATTGCATAATACCATTTACCCATCTATAGCATCACACAACCCATGCATGGTCTGATCCGCTACCTACCGTATCAGCTAGGAGGAGGCAAAATTATCATGGCACCCTAGTTTGGAAAAGGCCATAGCACTGTCTGATTCATCGTTCTCTCACCCCGATTGTCACTACGGAAGTCGAGGGGGTTCCGTATATCTATTCCGGTGGGTAGTCAGATTTAGAACAAGTTCAGTTGGGCCAGAATTCCTCTCAGCCAGCGATGTATTTTCCAAGCAACAAAGGGATCCCTCCTCCTGAGGAACCAGTTGGCCCTACTCCCACCTCGGGGGCAGGATCTCGACTGCCTCCAGGCTTTGACTTTGCCAGTGCAATGGCACAATTCTTGAACTCAGATGCTTTTTAGGCTTCTATCCAGACCACTGTTCAGGTAGTTGTTAAGCAAGCTCTTGAGGATAGAAATTCTAACCGAGTATTAGAGTCTAATATACATGCCCAGAACGGTTCAACAGATATGTTGGCCAGTCCGGTACGGACAAGACCCGTTGCACCTGTCTTTCAGTCAACCCAGCCTATGGTAAGCCCGTTCTAGTTTGGACAAACTTCTACTTTTCTATAAACTTTGACTACTCCGTCGATTGTGCCTTTCAATCTGAGACCTTTTGCTCAAAGCTCGGTTCCTCCGGTATTTACTCATCAGTGCCCAGCTTCTCAGCCACTGCCATCTTTTACTCCTCTATAGTTCATTGTAACTCCCAAGGGCACCACCTACCCCCAGAATCCTTTTGCTAGCCAGCTGACCATTCGTCCTTAACCATCTCCACTAGTCAATGACTAGGTCACACAAACGCCGAGCATGACACCTGAAGTAGCCGCTTTTATCCGACAGATGATGGCTTCTCAAACTATCAACGACCAGGTCGTGCATTCTTCGGGTGCAACACCCAAAGCCCTAGCTCTTTCTCGTAAGCCGATCAATGACCAGGTCACGCAGCCTCCGGGCTTGACACCCGAGATCTAAGCCTACATCAATTGCCTCATCGCCGCTAAAGAACCCAAAAGAGATGAAGACTGGGTCCCTGACAATTTTACCATGCCGAATATGGCTCATTATGATGGTTTTGGAGCACCAGCCTCTCACATTATAATGTATGGAAGAATTATCCGCATAAAGAAATTAAGTGATAAAGTGCTTGCTGAAATGTTTCCAGGCTCCCTTCGGGGCCCTCCTCTTGAATGGTATCACAATTTGCCGCAGCATATTGTCACTAGTGGAAACTTCTCTCTAAGGCGCTGAAAGTGCATTATAGTTTTAATACTATGATAGAGAAAACCCTCCAACATCTTAAGGGAGTGTGCCAAATTCCCAATGAAACCTTCAAGCAGTACTTTAATTGATGGATATCGACCCAAGTCTTGATGAAATCCAAGCTAAGCCTCGAGGAGATGATTGTCAAACTCCTCGAAGGGTCTCTTCCTCTGTTCCTTAAAGAAATGGCTATTGATTCTTTTCTTTCCTACAAGACTGTATCCGAGAAAGCCAAGAAAATATAGCGTGAGGTAGAGAGCAAAAAGGCCAAAAAAGTGGGAAAGCCATGATTTAGAAAGAATAATAAAGCTTTGCCCTCGGCTTCGACACCTGCTAAGCCTAAAGTCCTGGCCGCAGTTTAAGCTGTTTCTCAAGCCCCTACTGCACCCCTAACAATCACTCCGGGTCCATTGGCAGTTGCCGCAATCCAGCTTCCTCGCACTCCTTTTATTTTGGCTAATCCTTACAAGTTGCCTCTACGGGTCATCTTTAAGGATTTGAGGGAAGCGGGTTTCATCCAGTCCCTTCAGGAATACAAACTGCCTAGACCCGAGGATAAGAACAACTTTTGTAACTACCATGTTCAGGTAGGACACCAAACCAACAATTACAAAGCCCTACTCTCGGTGATTCAGCATCTGGTTAGTGAAGGAAAGATTTCTAAACCTGATAAAATTTTGAGCGCGATGAGTAATCTATTGCCAAATTTCGGGAACAAGTTGGCCATAATCTAGTCTAGCTTATCTAAAGCCACAATCTTTGATCTCCTTACTCGCGGACCAAAAAATGGTAACTTTGTTCTAGTCATTGGTTCGGGTCTCCCATCTAACTCAGTTTTTTATCTAATCAATCAAGCCAACCCGGGAGTCAATTCGGTCTAGGGGATGGAAGTTGATCCAAATTCGCCAAAGCAAGAAAGCCGCAAGTCTCAGCCATTCATGGAAAAAAGAATGAAAATTGAGAAAAAGCCATTATTTAGCGTAGATTCCTTTGTTTTAAAGGATGACTACTCCGATGATGATGAGGGAGTAGCCCAAGAGGCCAAGGCCATAAGCACCGAGTTATTCAGGGTCGATTCGCCTGCCAATGAGAAACCAAGTGAAATGTTCAAGGTTGATCAGAATGAACTTTTTAGCGTAGATGGGTATGAGTTGTAAAACTTGGATTCAGACCCTGAGGAACGACAGTATCTATTTAAAACACGAGCCACTAAGAGTGTCTTGCTTGATGATGTTCTTAACATTACTTAAAGTGGCCGTATGTATCAGCCTGAAGACCGCTATCTCCGCTTGAACAAAGACCCGGCCCCTAATAGGGTAGGAACCATCGCAAGGCCCCCTTCTCCAACTCCAGCTACTCTGACCAGTCTCGAGGTTAACCCTCTCATTACTCAGCTGAAAAACACCCAAGCCCAATACAGTATCTGGTAGCTAGTAATTAACTCTGAAGGGCATCACAAGGGGTTAATTAAGTGACTCTTTGATTTGGAAGCTAATCTGACCACGTCGGTTATTGAGATGTGCGCTATGGTCGGAGAAGGCATTCCCCCGAGGAAGGGGCCTCAGATTGTGTTTGACCATTTTAATCCTCTGCTTGAAGGTAAGGATCACAATAGGGCCTTGTTCATCCATATCCAGATCCTCGATAAGGTTATCCCCTGTGTCATGGTGGACGATGGCTCCACCCTAAATCTGTGCCCTCTAAAAGTCCTTCCTCACCTCGGATTGTTAGAGGAAATGCTTGAGAAATCCAGTACTATTATTAGAGCTTGTGATGATTCAAAGCACAAGGTAATGGGGACCTTTGAGGCAAAAGTCACTGTGGAAGGTGTTACAAGTAATGTGCGCTTCACTGTACTTGACATTCCTGTTACTTATTCTCTGTTGCTCGATCGACCATGGCTCCACACCTTGGGTGCAGTTCCCTCCACTGTACACTAGAAAACCAAGCTTATTCATGAGAATAAACTGATGACTATCGAGGCTGACCCTGCTTTCGTCATGCCCGTTATGGAAGCCAAAGCTAGATTGGAAGAAGGCCTTTAGATTGCTATGGTTAGTAAGGTTGAGAAATCTTATCACCTTTGGCACAGTTATCTCCACGTTAGTATGGGTAAATTGATGAAAAAATCTGGTTACAAGCCCAGTAGAGGTAGTGGGATATATGAATAGGGAATTATTGAAGCCTTAGAGCCGAAAGTGCTAGCCCACCGAGCTGGATTGGGGTATAAGCCTAGAAAAGCCTATCGCCATGTTCCCTCTTGCTACTATCGCTTGGTCACCGTTTGTAAAATCCAGGGCAAGAGGCCCTACAAGGGAGAACCTGAGCCGATCAAGCATAATGGAAAAATGTGGCCCGACTTTGAGGTCTTTAAGGATGTCTATAACTTCGAGGCCACCTGCATTATGGTTTCTGCTGAACTTGAACCCACTGAGTCAGTTGCACTTATCAACATTGTTTCTGATAAGGCTAAGGGAAAGGGTAAGATGTATCCCCGAGGATGAGTCTAGGGGAAGTAATGTCGATTTAGAGATTGAAGATGCTATGGTAATCATGACAGAAGCCATGGTGCTACTGGTGAAGAAAGGCTGGAAGGGTGAGAGAACTAAGGAAGAGGAAGCTATGACAGAGACAGTAAGGAAGCTTGACATGGCCCTTGCCAAGAAAGCCAACCTATCCGGGGAACCATCGCTCACCGCTGCCTAGAAAGATGCTATAGAGCATGACCTGTATACCATTCTGATAGACACTACAGAGGATGCTCCTCCTATTATTGTTGCTACTGAAGCCCCTTCGCATGTGGAGGAGGATAAGGATGATGTAATTTTTAACATTTCTGATGTATTTGATGCGAACAATGTTGCCTACAAGGCTTTTAATGCAATGAATGACTCTTGGTTTGCTTACTTGTTTGATGTCCTTCCTGATGGATCCATGCATTCACATAACAATACGCATAACTTTTTTGGCATTAGCGATACATTTTTAAGTGAAATAAACCTAAGTATAGATGATAATCCTAAAATGGTAACCATTTCTGAAGATTTAACTCCCGAGGAAAAATGTGAGATCATAAAAGTGCTTAAAGATCATGTTAATGCTTTTGCCTAGTCGTATGAAGATATGCCTGGGGTTGATCGATAAATTGCTGAGCATAGAATCCTATCCAATCCTAAATTCAGGCCTATCAAGCAGAAGCTTTGCTGTTTGAGACCAGAATGGGCAGATCAGGTTAAGGCAGAGGTTTTAAGGTTGATTGAAGCTCGAGTACTCTTTTGGAAGGAATGTAGGATATGGAAGGGAAACTTTTCTTATGTTGTTTACCTAATTGACATGTAGTGCATAGATGATCCTTATCAAAAGCAACATTAGGCAAACCTACTACTAATTCCTTTTTGGCTAGCTTGGACAGGAGGTTCATGCTAACATGTCCTAACCTCCGGTGCCATAACCATGATTCTTCTTCTTTAGACAACAAGCAGATGTTATTCTTTTCATTTTTAATGTTTACTAAATATACATTATTTACTCTAGGTGCATAAAGAATTAGTTGGTTGGACTTACTATCATATATTGAGCAACCTCCGGAATCGAAAGTGACCTTTCTTCCTCTGTCACAGAGTTGGGCTACACTCAATAGGTTGAACTTCCGTCCGTTAACTAGAGAGACATCTTCGATCTTTAATTCTTATCCAATGGTTCCATTTTCAATTATCTGTCCTTTTTTATTGTCTCCAAAGCTCTCTTTGCCTCCCTTCTTCTGGGTTAATGTGATGAAGGCCTTCTCATCACCTGTAATATGCCTTAAGCATCCACTATCAATATACCATGTGTGTTGATCTACTGTGGATCTAAGGCATACCTGCAAAATAGATCAAGTGGGTTTGGGTAGCCAATCAGATTTAGGTCCTCTCGGGTTAATAACCATCTCAGGCCAAGGATAAACATCATAATAACCATTTTTTAATCTACATGATTTTGTAATATGATTATTTTTCCCATAAAACCTGCACCCTGAAATAGGTGTGTTTTACTTTTGCTTTTCGCTGATCCTCTCCAGATCCTTCCTTCCATAGTTACCTTTATATCCAGCTTCTTGCACACTGGTGGATGGTCTGGTATAAATTTGGAAGTTGGTTGGGGGTGCAACTTCAACTCTATAATTTCTTCTTTGTTTGATAGGCTGTTGGTTGTAGGCTACCTTAGCCTTTCCCTTTTGAGCAGCAGTATATCTTTGAGCTTGTGGCTGCCTGCTAGGTTCCTTCATCTTTTGATAGGGGGTCCTTTGAAATCTGTTCTGAGCAGGAGGAGGATTATCTCTTCTTGGAGTCTTTGTTTTAGGCCTCTTCCTGGACGCTTCCTTTAACAAATTGATTTCTCTATCCATTCCCATTACATTTGCATTTAGGATCTGGACTTGATTCCTTAGGATGTTTTCCTCTACAACATCAATATGATTGGTTGCTCTAACCAGATTGATGTCTTATGCCATTACTTTAGCATCTTCTGCCAACTCTAGTAGTCCTCTTTTAAGAGACTTGATAGCTTTTGCATTCTTCTTTACACCCTTGATAATAATAGAAAGAGCTTTTGCAAGGTCAAGGTTAGAAGCAGAATTATAACAAGAATTTACCTCAGTGTTTGCTGTATCTAATTCTAATTCTTTGATTTGCACTATTTCTTGCTTGGAGGCATTCCTTCTAGATTGCTCTACTTCTGGGTCAGTTAGAGCCATGAACATACAGTTTGTAGTCTCCTCTTCTTCTGTTGAAGAAGAGCTGCTACTTTCTACACTATTACTCCAATTAGCAACCATTGACTTCTTTTAGAACTTCTTGGTTCTCTTGAGCTTGGGGCACTTTGTTCTGAAGTGGCCTTTCTCACCACATTTGAAATAAGCAGCCTCTTTCTCCAGATCCTTCTTTTCTTCAGAATTCCTTCTGGGCTTGTCTCTTCTGGAGGTGCCTTCTCTTAGTTTCCGGGATTCATACTTTTTTGATTTCCTTCTATCTTTCTTTTGTATGAATCAATTTAGCCTTCTGGTTAGTTGAGCAAGTTGATCTTTGGTGCTAATTGATTCATTGATTTGCTCTTCCTCTCTGGATGAAGCAGATGCGGTGGATTCTGCCTTAAGAGCAATGGCCTTCTTTTTCTCCTCAGGCTTCTTTTCTTATTGGCTATACCTCTCCAAGGACAATTCTTGGGTCAGAAGATTACCAATGAGTTCATCATAACTATAAAAATTTAAGTTATGAGCTTCCTCAATGGCAGTCTTTTTACTATCCCATTCCTTGGTGAGACTCCGGAGCACTTTCTTGACCATTTCTACTTCTGAAATCTCATTCCCCAGCCTTTTCATTTCATTCACTAGATTCGTGTATCTAGTGTTCATGCTACTGATTAATTCTTTAGACTCCATCTTAAAGGATTCAAACTTTTGTTGGAGTAGATCAAGCTTAGCCTCTTTTACTTTAGTGGTTCATTCATAGGTTACCTCCAACTTCTCCCAAATCTCTTTTGCAGTCTCGCATCCGGATATCCTGTTGAATTTAGCTGCACTAAGAGCACAATGAAGCATGTTAATAGCATTTGCATTTTCACACAACTTTTTAAGGTCATTCTCATCCCACATGCTTGATGGCCTTCGGGTAGTCATACCCTCTACTTCATAAGTAGGCTCATATGGACCATCTTTTATAACTAAACATGCTTGTATACTTTGTAACTGAATGAAATTCTTCATTTGGTTTTTTCAGAACATATAGTGTTCACCGATGAAGAGTGGAGGACAGGTAACAAACATACCATCGGGAAGGAGTTATGAGTTTTGGAAACTTATTTTGATATGTGAATCAAAATATATCGACCTTTGGCTCGAGATTGTTAGATCTCTAGTTTGAGCACTCGCTCTGATACCACTTATTGGTCTGCGAGAGTAATTATAAGGGCAAAGGGGGGGAGGGAATGGCCCTTTTTCGCAGAATTTACAGGCTTAGAAAATTCTTAGTGTAGCGTGTTTAATTATGATTCGAAAGATGAATCCGGGTGATGCAAATATGACAATAATATGCAATAAAGAAAAACTGAAAGAAAATCAAACACAAGTATTTTATACTGGTTCGGCCCCGCCTATGTCCAGTCCCCGAAGTTTCCTTCCTCCGAGCTTATCCACTAGTGGATTCCTCTCCAACTAGCAGGAATCAAGCCTTAAGGATTTGTCTCCGGATGGTAACGCCTTCCGAAATTAGGATATATTACTAGAAGCACCAACTCCTAGTTGAGTCCTCTTGTCTTTAGTAGGATATACCACTTAGCCTTCTACCCTGAATCTAAGTTGAGTCCTACACGGAGATCTCACTCAAAGCACCTACTTTAAGCTATATCCCAATTTCTCAACTCACCCAAGTTGGAGATTCTTACTCTTTGGTTTTTAACAAAGGGTTGGTTTTTGGAGTTCCTCAAGTTTATAGTTTCACTTGGGAATCCTTACAAAATAGATTTTGAATTAAAAGGTTCTTGGAGGGATAGTATCAACTGATTGAATAAGTATTGCTTTGTTACTTTCTTTTGTAAATCAACCAGTCAACCTTCTCATTTGGTGAAGAGCTCCTGTTATAGGCTTTGATCATAAATGTAGCCATTGTGGCTGGTGAGCTTTCATTCAATCTTTACCCTTGATCAGGTCGTGATGTGGAGCTTTCGGATCCATTGATCAATCCGTTAGACTGTATTTTGACCTATTTGAAATCTTAGGACTGAGGTTATAAAGTTGTCAGTGATCGTTTTGGTTGTCATTTTGTGATGCACCAACTTTCATACCAATTGATTTTTGATGTGAGCTCCACGCGCCTCCGTATTGGTCTAGGAGAAAAAGGTAGTCAGCTTTTTCTGTCCGGTGTTAGTGCTTTTGTCCTTTCTCGGAAATATACAGGCTGTCATTTTGTCTTTGTCTTAGGGAAAGGATCTTTGACTTCATAGACTAAAAAGGATAGAGGGAAAGTGATGTTTTGTATTTTTCCCTATGTTTGAAATATAGGTCTTCTGGATGTCTTTTAGACCTATATGCTTCAGAACCTTCTTCCGGAGATAACTTTAATTAGTTCTTCCGGATGCTACTCTTGATGGACAAAAGTTTGGTTCTTTTCCAAACTTTGTTCGGATGATTTCCTCTGGAGCTTAGGTATTTAATTTCTTCAATGGATGACTTGTATCTTGATCATTATCCGGATATTTCCATTTAGATTTAGGAGAATTACATACTTTGTTTTTGTTTCTTTCAAACCTGATCCAGATTTGTTTTTAGATTATTATCCGGATCATTGTTTCCCAACATCAAAGACTCCCGATAGCTCATGGGGTACTTGCTTTTCCCCTCTGATACCACCACACCACCGAGAAAGGAAGGGAGAACCCGGCGGCACAGAGACTTTGAACTCGACTGGCGGGAGGATTTGATGTCCAAAAGCCCAGGCCTGCAAAAGTGAACAATTAATCAGTCCAAAACGTCCAAAATAAGGAAAAGCATGTGAATCAAGCAAAAAGGAATCAGTTAAATATTTTTGAGAAGGGTGTACCTGTTGGAGCAAATGGTTGAGCCGGAAGGCTTTCCCTTTCTTCCTAGTGCCCGCGTCTAGTCCATGGTAAAGCTGTATCAAGATGGCCCTGGGCCAATTCTTCTTGCGGATGCTGGTTACATCCTCGACAGCTGATATTAGTCCATTATTAATTTTACTATCCAAGACTGAAAGACCACGGTGAGCAAAGAAATCACAAAAGAGCGGACGCAACCATCCCTATCCCCCTCGGGCACCACTTCCACTCCTGCCCAATGCTTATACAACTCCCCGTATGATAATCGCCCCGAGATAGGATTTAAGATGAATAACTACTTCACCCGCCTTACCTCAGACTTCTCAGTATGATACTTATCCATATAAACATCAAAATGGATGACCTAGTTCTTCCATGGGAGCCCATTCATAGCCACCATGTTAGAAGGCAAGATAGTTATCTCCCCAAATAGGAAGTGAAAGGTGTGAGTGGATTCGGACCACTTTTCAGTCAAAGCCTTCACCGCTGAATGGGAGAGCTTCGATATCAGAAGGGGCATAATACGGGCTGGGTCACCAAAAACCATCTCATTAATGGCCACCGCGAGATCAGGATCCTTCTCCGAGATGTGGTACCACCACTCACCAATCATACCCATACCCCCGTTATAGGTCAGTCCATGCGGCGGTAAAAATCAAAAGCAAAACAGATAAGTCCCAATTTATTTTTCTCATCTCTATTATCTACTGGAAGGCTGCTGATAGAAATGGCATCACATCTTCCTAGAACTTTTTGCAAGGCCTGATGCCACTGGTGGCATCACTCATGTCGTTGGCGACATTATAACCTACGGGCAGAACTCAGTTTTGCCCCCAAAAATCGAACCCATCACGCCAAAACCACAAAAATTGCAATTAATCAAATCCAAAGCCTAAAAATTGTAAAAATCAAGCCTAAAGCATGCAATATCAGTTTCTAATAAATCAATTTCATGTTTATAACCCCTATCATGGCAAAATTTTGAGCCTGAGGCCGAAATCGAAACTTAACCTAAACAAAGAGATCCGAGTTTTATAGGTTTACCTGGAAGTAGCAGAGATGTTTCTCCTTATCCGGGGTCAAGTCGCTGATAGGAGAATTGATTCTATAGCCATACATCTTGTCCTTCACTTTCAAGCCATACCCGGCGGGAATCGAGCAAAGTTTTAGCCCTTCGATGGAGGAGTCATGCAAGCCTTCCCTAGCAGCCAATTTTCCCTTGAGAGCCCTTGAAATCCTCTTCATGCTTGGGATTAAAGAAAGGGTGAGAGATTTGGCTTGCTAAAGAGAAAGTAGAGAGAAGGGGGGTTGTTTTCGATTTCTGTATGTGAAAGAGGAATCTTTTAAAACCCCGAGCGGAATTTGAGGAGTTTTAATTTGTCTGAAACTGCCCGTCCATGCTACTGGTGGCATCAATTCGTACCGCCAGTGACATCAGTCATGCCGTCGGTGATATCACCTTCCCCAACTTGAATTTCAAATTTTTTTGACCGGTCGAAGATGCCACGTGGCATCCATACCGCCAGCGATCTTGATTCATATCATCGGCGGCATTAGCCGAGCTGCCAGCAACATCAAGGCATCCCTCAGCAAATCTAGTGGAATCCCGGCTCTAGCCCCGACATCCCAGGACTTCTGAAACCCTTGTACTTTTTATTATTACGTTTTTACTATTAATCAAAGGGGCAAAAATATTTTTGTTTCATAAAGTCGATCAAGTAGTAAAAATGTCATGTAAAAATCTGTCTAATCTTGTTCTTATGCTACTCCTTGCAGGTACAACCACAGCCACAAACCCAGTATAGTCGTTCACTATGCCAACCAGAGATTACAGAATGACCCTGTACGTTTTGATCTTCAAATTCACCCCTGGGACTCCAACTAAAGGTTCCGGCATGACCCCATACATGTCGACTTTGGGTTCACCCCACCGAGATCGCAGGGTGACCCTATACATTCCGATTTTGGTTTCAATCGTCGTCCTATCATCCAAGGCTTCTAAAACCCTTGTACTTTTTAGTACTACATTTTTACTATTAATTGAAGGGGCAAAAATATTATTTGTTTCACAAAATTGATCAAGCAGTAAAAACGTCACTTAAGAATCGGTCTGAACTTTTACTTGTCGCTTGTTGCAGAAACTACACTCCACCAAATCCACAAAGCATAAGTCCGACTAAGGGGCAACCAATCCACAAAGCATAAGTCCAACTAAGGGGCAACCAATCCACAAAGCATAAGTCCGACCAAGGGGCAACCTCTCCGCAAAGCATAAGTCCGACCAAGGGGCAACCTCTCCGCAAAGCCGAAGTCCAACAAGGGGCAACCAATCCACAAATCATAATTCCAACAAATGAGTAACCTCTCTGTGAAGCTTAAGTCCAACCAAGGGGCAACCAATCCACAAAGCATAAGTTCGACCAGGAGGCAACCTCTCTGCGAAGCTCAAGTCCAACCAAGGGGCAACCAATCCACAAAGCATAAGTCTGACCATGGAGCAACCTCTCCGCAAAGCATAACTCCGACCAAGGGGCAATATCTCCATAAAGCATAACTCTGATCAAGGGGCAACCAATCCATAAAGCATAACTCCGACCAAGGAGTAACCAATCCGCAAAGCTCAAGCCCGATCAAGAGGCAAACCAGTCAGCCATCAGGTATCATTCCTATCCCTTGCTCTTTCGTGCGATCATATTGACACGTGGCAGCAGTGATCCCGAGCACGGGATTTTGCAGTCCCTCTCGCGAGACGATGATGATGTATTCCCGATTTTATTCCTCATAATAAAGATTCTTTGGACTTTTTTATTACTGATATAAAATTCCCCGCGAATTTTATTTCTCATAAGAATTCAGTTCAGCGTGTCCAATGGGAGCGTGAACCGATGATTTGCACCTAAAATTAAATTAATCTCTAAATACCCATTAAAATATCATTAAAATTCAAAAAGATGCCTTTTGACCCATTTTGACCCCTTTGGCAGCTTTTTGGGCTTGTGGCCCCGCTGGCTGTCAGCTTGTAGGAACCTGATGCCGCTAGCGGCATCGACCAAACTGCCGGTGGTATCACTATAGCAACGACGACATGGCCCAAAACGGACTTCTACACAGACAGCTTCTTCTTCTTCTTCCTTTGACTAGCTCTCTTTTGCCATTTCGGTGAAATTGGCCAAAAGGTCTTGAAGACCCCCCATTTTTGCCTATATAAACATGCATTAGGGTTCCAAAAGCAGAAAAAAAAAAACATCTAAATTTTACTTCACAGGTCTTAGAGTGAGATAAGAAGTAAAAAAGGTAAGAAAAGGGATTCCAATCCATTTTTCTTAATCTTCTTTGAATTCTCTTAGTTAAAGCTTAAAATCAGTAGATTTTAGGCTAAATCAATTTAATAGAATTTAGAGACATAAATCCTTAACTTTACTACGAAAATCATCTTTGCAAGCTCCCCAGAGGTGTTCCTTGGATCACGAAGAGGTGGATTCACGGCCCGAGGTAAAATTCTAAGTCTCGTAGCTTTTTGGCTTCATTCTTACTTGTTTGTGGTTTATTGTGTGTTGTTTTATGCTTGTTTTTTATTTTCAGTCGTTTTGACCGTTACCTGCTGTTGCTGGAAGAAGCTGAAGCCGCCAGAGGCAAGTGAAGCCGCCGGCGGTATCAACCATGCATCTAGCAGCATCATTGATACGGCTAGCAAGATCACTTGCCCCCGGAGGCTTCATTTTCTTGTAGGACCCTTTCTTTATGGTATCCAGAAAGTCATGTAGTCTGCCTGTGTGACTGATACTGCTAGCGACATCACTAATACCGCCGGCGGTATCAACCATGCCGCCGGCAACCTGACCTTCTATACAGCTATTTTATTTCATTTTTTTACCTAGTTAAATTTTTGAAGCTAGGGTGTACAATGCAACGATGAAGGTCCAGAACCTTCTAAAAATGGACCCCACCCCATACTATGTGGCATTTTCACTAATAATTTGGTTAAAATAGCAAGCGAGTCTAAAATTTGGTCAAGACAAAATTTTCCCTCAAACGCCGTTCAAATCTCATTTTTAGCCATTCAACCGGGCTTTATAACATTGTAAATGAATATGCCATGTTCACGCTAACTAGAGTCTTGTTTTGTCCACTAACTATGCATACTAAGTGATGCACCTCGTACAACGTGTCGTATCTGTGCTAACCGTTTTTTGTAGGTAGATTTAGGTTAGATGAATGTTAGGCCTTCGGGTATTTTATTTATCCAATAGAAATGTATAGGATTTGAAAGTCTTGTAATTATTTCAATTTCTGCATTTATTTTTGCATGACTATAATAATTTATTTATCGCTTTGATTGCTTGATAAACTCGAAAATAACATATAAACCGAAAACACAATAAATTGGGTGGATTAAAACCGATTATGAAAGAATGGAATATTTTAATTTGGCCTAATGGAAAATAGATAACATCATCCGAACTCGGAATCTCTACTTAAGGTATGGTCTACCATCTGGTGGGAAAATCGTACCAAATTTCCCGGTTGAGCTGAACCGGGTGGCGACTCTATTTTAAGTACGGGATTTCAATCTCGTATCCTTTAACACCTAAAATGGACTTAAGTTCAACATCAACTTCAATGTTTACATCACGCTAAAATTAGGATCAATCCCTCGGCATGTTTCACAGCGCCTGTTACATTTTCGCCCCCCGTGGACGCCTCTCACGCGATCCTTGCGGGCGGGGAAAAAGGTCGTTCGCTCACAATTGGCGAATTGGAAGCATTTATTTTTAATTGCATAATGTGATAGAGCAAACTTTAAAGTGTAAAAGGCAAGCATTATTATAACGTAGACAAAAAAATAATTTTTATAGCTTACACACTTCATAGACGAATCAAATTATATTTTTATCATTTTATGATTGGCTAGTTTAAAGTGGCAAAGGTTAAGGCCTAGTGGTTAAGCATGAAGTTGTGATCATAAAAGTCACATGTTCGAGTCCAAATTCGGGTGGGGTATGGTTTTTCTTTATTATTATTGCAAGCCGAATGATGCAAATTTTATTTAAAAAAGTTAATTTTTTTATATAAAATGGATACTTTTTTCAATTTATAATATTTTTATTACACTTTATAATATTTTTAACAAGTAAAATTTAAATTATAATACTAATTATTTTTTAAAAATAAAAAATAGAAACTAACTATTTAGAAAACTAAAAACTGGAAAATTTAGAAAATGAAAAGAAAACTGGAAATGAAAAATGAAAATAATTTTCTGCAATTAAACACGCCCTGGGTCTGTATAGTTGCAGAAAACTGGACTTATTTTCTAGAAAGTTTTTCTAATGAAACTGGAAATTGGAAATTGTTTTTTAGTTGCAGAATTTTTTAAATTAAAAAACTAGAAAAGACTTTTCAGAATTTTTTAAATTATGTCTTTCAGCCGAAAAGGTCTTTTTTATGTTTCCTGAAATTTTCCAAACTCAGTTCACACGACTTTTGTATCCAATAAAAAAACATTTTTCATTAATATAATTTAGTTTATTTATTTAGTTATTTTTCTTATTTACTTGGCAACTTTTTATTGCATATTTTTTCTACTTAATATGATCTACTTTATATAAATTTATTTTAAATTAATCGATATTATTTTTTAACCAATAAACCTTAAACATACTTTAACATTCTTGGATTCTTAGCTCCTTATTGTAGTAAGAAAAATGAATTGAAGGATTCTCGTGTAAGCAAACGAATTAGAAGATACTACACATTGGCGAACTTGAAGCATTCATCTTTAATTGCATAATGTGATAGAACAAGCTTTTATAATGTAATAGAACAAGCGTTTAGAATGTTAAAAGCAAAAGTTATTATAACGAGACAAAAAATAGTTTTTATAATTTAAACATGTTGGTCCCTATGAGGGTCTTTATAAGGTCAGAGGGGGGTGAATGACCCTTTTTTGCAGAATATACAGACTTTAAAAAGTCTTAGTATAGTGTGTTTGATTATGATCAGGATGATGGATCCAGATGATGCAGTTATGACAATATAATGCAATAAATAAAGAGTTAAAGAAATCAAACACAAAGGATTTTATCCTGGTTCAGCCCCGCCTACTCCAGTCCCCAGAGTTTCCTTCCTCCGAGCTTTTCCACTAGTGGATTCCTTTCCAACTGGCAGGAATCAAGCCTTATAATTTATCTCCAAGTGGTAACCCCTTCCGGATGTAGGATATACCACTAGAAGCACCAACTCCTAGCTGAGTCCTTTAGTCTTTAGTAGGATATACCACTTAGACTTCTACCCCGAATCTAAGCTGAGTCCTACAGGGAGTTCCCACTCAAAGCACCAACTTTAAGTTGTATCCCGATCTCTCAACTCTCCCAAGTTGGGGATCCTTACACTCTTCTTTTCACAAAGGTTTTGGTTTTGCATTTCCTTAAGTTTATAACTCAATTAGGAATCCTTACAACAGATTTTGAATTGATTGATTCTTGGAGGGATTTATAAGCTGATTGAATGCTCGTTCTTTGTTACTTGTTTATGTGAATCAAACAGCCAACCTTCTTAATTGGTCAAGCTTCCCTTTTATAGGCTTCTATCATAAATGTAGCCGTTGTGGGTTGTTGAGCTTGTAATAAATCTTCACCCTTGATCAGGTTATAGGTGGCACTTTCGGAGCCGTTGATCAATCTGTTAGACTATAATTTGACCCGTTTGAATCCTAGGGATTGATGCTGAAAAGTTGTTAGTGATCGTTTTACTTGGCTTTTTGTGATGCACCAACTTTTATACCATTAGCTTTTTGGTGTGAGCTCCACGCGCCTCCTTATTAGTATAGGTGAAAAAGTTTGCTAACTTCTTCAGTCCGGTGTCAGTCCTTTTGTCCTTTTTCTGAAAAGTGCAAGCTGTCACTTTTGTCTTGTTCATGGGGAAAGGATCTTTGACTATGTAGACCAGAAGATGAAGGGAAAAGTTATCTTTGAAACTTTTCCTATTGTCTTTAAGCATGAGTCTTCCGGATGTCTTCAGACACATTGTCTCCGGATCTTTATGCTTCCGGAGTTAGAGCAATCAGTTCTTCCAGATTCTGTTCTTGAGGGATTAAAGCTTGTTTCCTTTCCACGCTTTATTCTGATGATTCCATATGCTAGGGTACATAATGTCATCAATGGATAACCTTGTAGCTGAATCTTTGTCCGGATGTTTCCATTTGAATTTAGGAAGATTACATAATTTAAGTTTTTGTTTCTTTCAAATATGATTCGGATAGTTTAGTTTAATTTGTGATCCGGGTCATTGTTTCCCAACAAAACACTACATAGATGAACAAATTATATTTTTATCATTTTATGATTGGTTAGTTTAAAGTGGCAAAGGTTAAAGCCTTGTGGTTGATAGTAGTTGAGCGTGAAGTTGTGATCCTAGAGGTTACAGGTTCGTGTCCACATTTGGGTGGGGTAGGGTTTTTCTTTGTTGTTATTGCAAACATATAAGGCAAATTTTATTGAAAAAGTTAAAATCTCATATAAAATGGATGTTTTACTTTAATTTGTAATTTTTTATTATACTTATAATATTTTCAACAAATAAAATTTATACTATAGTACTGATTATTTTTAAAAATAAAAAACAGAAACTGACTATTTAGAAAACAAAAATCTGAAAAATTTAGAAAATGAAAAGAAAAATACAAAAAATTTTGTGTAACTAAACATGCCCTTAATTTTTTGAATAACTTAGCCCAAGACTCATAGTTTCTTTCTCCACCTTGGGAGTAAGCTTTAGCCACCAGACTAAATCTAGTGGTCGCATTTTTTTTTGTAATATTTACAAGTACCTTCATTGAGATAATCTTATTCGAGGTTTAGTCACAGTTAATGCTCCTCACCCCTCCCAATAAGTGTTGTATTTAGTGAGATTCAAATCTTAATCTTCTCTAACTTGCTTAACTTGTACTAACTAAGTTACACCTTGTTGGTATTTTAAATGGAGAGATGAGAAGCCATTTTGCGCTGATTTTCATGTGGAAGGACGTGATGAATTTGCTTTCGGCTTTAACTGCTAAACTCCATGTTCCGGAGCAGTTACCTATGGCCTATGCCTTTATATTTTTGGGGGCCTTACGTATATTTGAATTTTCCTTCTTTCAAAATAAAATATACATAATCTCGAATTGAATTACAGTAGAAATGAACAACAAAGTTACAAATTGAAGTTGTCATTTCAAGTTTTGTTTCCATGCTTTATTCAATAATAATGAAAGACCGAAGTGACTTTATTTTTTTTATAAAGTATAAGTTACTTTATCTTTTATTATTATTGAATCGGTGAAATGAAATATAATTAAATGGTAATAATGATAAAGAAAAAAAAAAAGTCACCGTAACCATGAAATTTTTTATAAAGAAACTCATGTATAGGCTGCTGATTGATATTTCACTTGTGGTTATTTTTGTTTTTTCACAATATAATTCTTATTTTTCTTTTTAAAAAATTACCTCATTCGAAATTACAATAATAATAAACGAAAACCTTATCCCACCATACTCGAATATGGACTTGAACCTGCGACCTTTAAAATCACAACTTCAAAACTCAACTACTAAACCAAGTCTTTGCCAATACAATATGATTTTTATTTAATTACTTTATCTTTTACAAAATAACCATCATTTCTATACACTATAAAAGATTAGCAAAATAAAAAATTTGCAAAGTAACCACAGAAACACCCTTTGTTTTATCATCCACTCATCAGCTGGAAATCTTACTGTGTCTAATTGATTATTATGACACTAATCATTTCATTATTAGGAGAGTCAGACGAAATAAAAAAAATAAAACAATTTATTCTCTTCCAATCTATGTGCAGAAACCAACCATCTAACAAACAAAAAAACACAAACACCTTTTACCAATTTACAGTATTTATGGCCAAAATTTACTGTTCATCAAGGCTGACTTTGAAAAACTCTGTTATACCAAATTGAGTGAAGTATCATATGAAATAGATCATATTTTACAGGCCTTGAATGCCAAAGAAAATGCTGCTGCACCTTTTTAACCCTCATCTGCATTTCCCGAAACCTTTTTTCGGGAATAGAAAGCAGTATATTCTTCAAATTTGGAATATCTTTCTCCAACACAAAAACGGCAAACGACTCCCAGTTCAATACTTCATAAAAAGGCGGCACGTAATTGTCAGATATAATTACCGGAACACACTCGTACATTATAGCCTCCACAATTCGTGGACTATTGACTTCGTAACCCCTTGGACAAATACAGTATTTGCTGCTCTTCATGTGCTGGAGGTAGTTCATTTTGCCTTTTACCTTTTTAGGCACTTTAGGCATTTTGCCGTATATTTTCATGTCGGGATCTTTGTTTTCCCAATGCTGAAGGAGAATTGGGCGGACATAGCCGTGCATGCTTCCTGCGAAGAACGCCAAGATTGGCCTTTGTGAAGGAGGTTTGCCGCCGAGATCTCTAAGGGGATTTTGAGGCGTGCGGACATTAGTCTCGGGGAGAGAGGCATCTTTTCCAAACACAAAACCTTCTTTAACATCGGCGTTGCAGAGGGCTCGTATGCAATTGGACATATGCCGTCTTGTTTCAGATGGGGCCTGTAAAGGTTCTCTAAATTAATATTTTAATTTAAAGGCCTAATACATTGAGACCGAAACCCTGAAGTTGACCCTAAACACCCATTTGCCTCTTTGACATTCAAAAGTTCCTATTTTCCCCTGAACTTCGAAAAAATGCATCAGTTTGCCCTTAAACGCCATATGCCAGCTTTTGATTGGTTTGACTTTTCAAAGATGTCGTTTTCCTGATTTCCCTCTCCAAACAGAAGTTGACATGTCACACTTGGAATTCAGTGGGTTAGGAGATGCACTTCAAACAAGTTCATGGAGTTATTTGGAATAGTTGAAAGTTCTGAGGGCAAATGGACGTTTGGTGCCAAGTTCGGGGTCCTCATGTATTAATCCTAATTCAAATACAAAAAAATCTTTCTTCTGTAAAGAAATTCCTTATGCCTATAATTTCAGTATTAAAGATTTCATATAACAAGCAACCAATAGTAAGAAATATATGAAATATCAGATGAGCATTTTCTGAAAATAATGACAAAAGTGCTAAAAAACCCAAAAAATGGGAGAAAAATCCAAGGAATTGAGAAAAATATACCCAGTCATGACAGGCAACAAGAAAATGATCTGCTCCTTGTGTTCGATTCCAGAAAGGATATTTTGACCCAATAATGTCCAAGTAATTCTTCAAAAATTTAATGAGGTTCTTATGATTATGTGAATCAACAACATATAATTCCATCTCCAAGTTTCGAGAACTAAAAGGCAGGTAAAAAAGGTGAGCTTTCCTTGGATTTTTCGTAACAAACTTTTTGCTACTTTCCAGCTGTTTCATGAACCATCCCTCAGAAGCATATATTCCCTTCAGTACTGGCTGATGTAATATCGGCTTTTCTCCCTCCTTGTAGATATATACCTTCAGTATGCTTTCCATTAACTTATAACTCCTGAAATTACAAAATTCTATCACTTGAGCCTTTGTAATTCAGGATAATTGTAAATTAGAATTGTTAAAAATTGAAAATCTTACCTTCTGAACATGGAGACATTCCAATAAAGAGGAGCGTACAGAATTGGATCATTTTTTACAATGGGAGCACTCATGATCTGTGATTTGGTATGCAATAGTTCTTCGTCAACTGCTGAACGCCATTGTGGTTTCTACAAAGAGTAAGACAAGTTAAAGAAAAATTAAAACCACTAAAAGTACATATTTAATCCTCGAAAATTTTTTATGGCACAAGTTTGTAAAATTACCACGAAATTAGGCGAAGACCAACTCTGAAGCAGCAAGTTGTTCATCTCAGAAACTAAAATTACCCCTGATTTTGGCATTTGGGGCGTTTTCTTCAACCTAGGAACATTTTTCACTGGCAATGAATGATCCAAGAATTCGATGGTTTTGTTTTGCAGTTCAACTGACTTTTCATGAATGTCCGAAATGGTTTTTCCATCTTTATCAACAGAGGATGCATTAGAATCAACATCAGCGGCAGGATTTGAAGATTTAGATTCCACATCCCTTGGAATTGTTTTATTAAGTGATGATGACTCCACTGGTGGTAAAGTCAGAAAAGAAGGATCAATACCAGCAGTGGAGTTTTCAATATTTTCGGATAAGAAACTAGAATTTTCTTCAAGGAATTTCTCTTCAGTCTCTTCTTGTTCAAAGCTGTCATCTGAATTGTCTACCATATACAGTGTAGTATTTACATCTGCGGTGGTATTTCCTTGGGGTGAAAGTATAATGCTTCCATTATTATCAGGATCCACAAATGATTGCAGAGGCGGCTGTACTGTCTGCTGTAATAAAGAGTCCATATCATGGTTGTCTGTACCAAAAGAATTGGTTAATGCTACATTTTCATCCTCCACGTTATCATGATTTACATCTTGGTCATTAAGATTAGCGTTACTAGTGTTGAGACCACTTGTTCCAGTCACATTAAGAACCGTACCAGATTTTGATAATGTGTGATTAGTCAACAAACTTTCACTTTCTGCTACTTGATCAGAAGATATCGATGGCAAAATATTTCCAGATGGGAGTTGAAAATGCTGGAATGTTATTATCATAATAAACATCATTCCCAAAACCCCCAACAATCTCCAGGTCTCCATCCGACAAAAATATTGAAACTCTTGCCCCATTCAAACCACTTTGATTAGGAGCTGTCTAACATCCTATAATAAAATTTCATCCCTGCATTTAAATCTTAGATTAGGTATGAAATAAGCCCCCTTTCTCTAAAATTTCAGTTTCCCAAATCCATACCAGTAAAAATAAAAGCAATTCGCATACAAATTTCAAGAACAACTGTGTAAGCCACAAAGTTCTGCTACTTTTTAATGTTAATGTTCAATTCATTCATTCATTCATCAACTCAGAGAATGTTAATAGCTAATCCACTGATTTTAAAAATCATCAGGATAGAAGACCCAGTGCCACGAATAAAGAAGGTAGAGCCAAATATCCGTGTTATACTGTTCATAAAAACAGGAAGCCCTTTTCAGAGACGAAACCCTTCGCTCAATCCCCTGGGACCGAACAAAATCATTACAAAATGGACAAAACAAAATAAAACAAAGGGGGAACAAAAATACTCAATAAAAGGGGAAAGTGTGCAAAAGTTAGGGACGGCTGGCTGCAAAATTTTGCAATGATTACTAATTATGTAGCAATATGTCATAATCAACTAATAAAAGCATTGAATAGATGTCTATAGAGAAATTCAACTAAAAGCGAACACAAAATCGACTCAATGCACAAACCACTATCAAAGTTAACAACCAAACAAGCATCTCCATTTTCAAAACCATCAGAAATTAGAGATCACAGACCCACAGCAGCACAAACTCACTAAAACTTCAGCAGATAAAGCAGAACCAAGCCACACATCTTTGCTTTCAAAATAAGCAAACAGTTCAATCAAAAGCAACAAGAAAAGGAATGGAAACTCAGAATCCGATTCACAATTAATACAATTCGGAAATAGAAAAGGCAAACTGAACATGCAAAAGAGTAGAATTACCGCAAGATGAGCGAGTAGGGGTGAAGCGGTTGTTTGGTAGCGTGTAGAAAAGAGGAAACCGCAATTATTGTATTGAAAGGAATGAAACAAGCTTCAAGTCAAAAGCAATAGCCAGTTGTAGATTCCAAATCCGAATCGGCCACCAAACAGCAGTTTATTTTGTTTAATCAAAAGAAAAAGCCAAAAAGAGAAGTATGATGAAAGAGAAAGGGTAGAAATCAACAGTGTGATTAGGGGAACAGAGAGGATTGTTTAGTTGATAAAATCGAATTCTCCATCGTTAGGATTCTGTTCTTATGCTGGTGGTAATTGGAAAGTAAAAATAACCACTCTGGATTCTGATTTGAACAGAAACGCCGCCTTGCTTTGACTCTTCCTTGTCCGCGCCCATCCCGCTGTAATTACCCACATCACATGTTAGCCAAACTTGTTAATACTTCTTTAACTTTGATTTTTGGCGGTTTTGATATGGTTATTTTTGAAAAAAGTAATTATTACCTCCAAATCATTTATTCAACCCTTGAAAATACTGAGATTCCGATATTTAACAATTGTTCTATGAACTCCACGAACTTGTGGGGGGTTTGGAGTTGTCTCTGGAGGAACTCTCCGATACTTAAGTCAATAAAGGGTTTGAATAAATAATGTATTAGTGAGTTTATAATGTGATATATTTGATATGATCAATGAGGTCTTTATATAGGCGTGTGATGTGTCCTATTTCGGGTGAAATATGAAGTCTAAGTTATAATAAGATTATAACTTCTTTGGTGCTTGTCACAAGCTTAAACCCTAAATAGATCAGGATAAGATCATCGGTAGGAGAGAATATAGGGAATGAGATCCTTCTGGACTCTTCCTACTTGTGCGGCATGAAATCATCATTCAGCCGGTGTGAGACCGGCTCGATGCCTTGTTCGCTTAAGGCATTTGTATGCCACGTATGACTATCTTGTTTGTTCGTCACCAGCTGGAAGACCAATCCATCCGGTTCCTTAGGGTAGGATCATTAGATGCTTTATGTTCTCAAAGGGGCGAGCCAGGCGACTCAGTTTGACTCGGTCTCCTCGGCCGAGACGAGTAACATAAGCTACGATTGTTACGATTGTTTAATTGATAAAATCAAATTCTCCATTGTTAAGATTATGTTCTTATGCTGGTGGTATTTGGAAAGCAAAAATAACCACTCTGGATTCTGATTTGAACAGAAACGTCCCCTTGTGGGAAAAAATCACATGTCTCCAATTCGATGTCTTCTTCCGTGTCACTCATTCATTTTTTTGACACATGGAAATTTTTAATATTATATTATTTTATTATTTTTCAAATTTACTTTTCTATTTTTCATTTGATCTCTCCTACAAACTTGCCACATATCAAAAAATAAATAGGAGACATGAAAGAAGACATCGAATTGAGGACATGTGATTTTTCCCCCTCACGTGCTTTATTCTGCCTGCATTTTGCTTCTTTCCACCCGTATATACCCCCTATTCACAATTTTGCCCCTCTCATAATTTCCACTCATTCTGTCTCTTGTTCTCTCTCTACCCAGTTCTCTAAATTTTCCTTTTCCCTCTCTTACCAAATTGCGAGTTCTTTTCCATCTCTTATGAAATTTCACGTCCCCTCTCTTCAGGCGGAAAATTTGCTTAAATTTAACACACCCAACTCAGGACTCATCCTTTCTCTTCTTCTAAATTCAAATGTAAGGTATCTGTTTAAATGACATCCAGGGAGGAAATAGATTGGGAAGACTTAATTGATTATAACATCAGTCATGATGAATCATCCAGTTACTTCGATTCGGACCATTACTCAACGCCGGTGAAGGCGTACGCAGTATTAGAACTAGAAAAAGATCCTCAACCAACCGATCATGACTCACCTCCATTGGAAATAACTGATTATAACTCCACTCCAACGGAATCAACCGACCGTAACACAAGTCCAATGGATTCAACTGATTATAACTCCACTCCAATGGAAAACACAGGCAAGGGAGGTCAATCAAGATTGAACAGCGACAACGGTCCATCGGTAAGAAACATGGTAAGATTTAATTTTTCCAGTTATTAGTGTATGCCGCATTCAGTTAATGCATCTTACCAATGGTAAAGACTCATAATAGATCGGGGCTATCCTTTAGTATACCATTTCCATTGTGGGTGCAAAACCAGTGGACAGTCCTAAGTCTCGTGCGGCTCATTTTCCCGCCTAAAATTACACTCAATTTCCCGCCATATAAATACATCGCAGTCGTCTGAAAGTTTCAAGAGAGTGACCTAAACCAACAGATTAAAATGAGAGCGACCTAATTCTACTAAATCTCCATAATATTAATAGGTCGCACTCAGTTGAAAATGTCAAAAGAGTGACCAAAATCAACAAATGAAAACCAGAGCGACCAAAAGCAACAAGTTAAAACTATACTTTTACATTGTATTGAAGTAATTCTAGAAGACTAATATACATGATTTCATTTTGTTTATATACCACAAAATGTCACTGAAAATGTAGTGGATCATAAAGATTAAAATAGTTGCTCCTTTCTTATTAGCTAAGCTTATCATTGGAGTTGTACATATAGCAATACAAAGTGACTCTCTGAATACAAACCATACAGATTGTCTAACATTTATGAGCTTCATGCATGTGTAATGCATTGGATACAACCTCAGTGTAAAACACCATTACTCATACATTAACTCCTACAAAACATAATGACAAATACATTCAATATTGTGTAACCACCCACCACAATCACTAAATTACATAGGTCGTATTTGATTGAAGCTTTCTAGAGAGCCACTAGAACCACCAGTTGTAATGGATTTTTTTACTGCCAATTATTCTGCGATGAGAACTGTAATTAATGTTCAATGAGTCATGCTGAACAAGTGAGTGATGGTGCAGGTAAGAGTGGTAGAGTTTGAGGGCAATAGGATTGAGAGGCAGTTGGGAAGGCTAAACAAGCTGCAATCTAAAATGGATTCTAGTTATGTATTTCTTCACATAAGGGTGGACCCCATAAGAAGCTGCTCAAATGTATATGTGGCGAAAGGGATAGAACAGTCGACAAGAATCTAGCTGTGAGAAAGACGAACATGACTAAAATGATCGGGTGCAAATTCTCATTATATGTGCAATAGGTACAAGGGTGTGATATTTGGGGTATCCATCCACTCCGAGGGCACAAGGGGATGCACAACCATGTAGTACAAGAGTGTGTAAAGATCCCTAAACTTAGTCTCGAAGCCAAAGCAATTGTTCGTAACATGACGGAGGCCCAATAAAAGCCGTGTTATATTCGTGCGACTGTTAAGTCAAAATTAGAAGTGGCATATGAACTGAAACCGGTTTATAATTACAAGGATAAGATGTGTAAGAAAGTTTTGCGAACAGGGATGTAGTGGGACAGTTGTTTCATTTATGTAAATAATACAAATATGTGATTTGGAAGCATTCTGACCCAGATTCAAACATGCTGATCCATTTATTTTTTGCACACCCCGACTCCATTTGTTTACTTTGGAACTTCCCTTGGTTCATTGGCATAGACTCGACATACAAGACCAACAGGTACAAGATGCCCATGGTGGAGATGGTAGGAATGACTCCATGCAAATCTAATTTCCTAATTACTTATGCACTTGTGAAAGATAAGACTGAGGTGACCTACCATTGGGAGTTAGATAAGTTGAGGATGTTGCTCAATCCTGACCTCCATTTGACTACCATTGTGACCGATAGGGAGTTAGGTCTGATGAATCCGATAAAGGAGATATTTCCATAAATAGCCCACTTGCTTTGCACTTGGCACATCAATAAGGATGCCAAAGATGTGGTTTATCATCTTTCCGAAAAGGACATGATATAGCTGTACATGTCAAGGAAAAGGTGTTTAGTAGAATTTTGGAAACTATAAGTGAAGAGAAATTTAAACAGACTGTAGAGTTTGCGAGAGATGCCCTATCGAACCATCCTACGGTGATGGCGTACATTGAGTCCACAAGGAGAAATTTGTTAGAGCATGGACTAACAAGGTGCTGCACTTTGGCAGCACCATGACATGCAGAGTCGAGAGTCAATATGCTGCACTAATGCAATGACTTAACTCATCTAAGTAGATACAGTGTGGGAGAAAGCAAACAAACAAATAGAATTGCAAATAATTGAGATCTGCAGTTACATATTTTTTATTCTCGCATTTAGTTGTCATTTTGTTGTGAACCAACATGGTCGATTGATTATTGTGTACATTAGGTGGGTCAATATGTTAATAATTACGTGTAAGGCTCATAATGATGAAAATAAATATATGGGTTATGTTATATGCTTCATGCCTCCTATAAATTGACTTTTTCGAAAATGTTAAAGTTGCTTCAATTCGTTAAATAAGTTTTTAATTTGATTTACTTCCTATAACTATCATTAATTACCGTCAGGTCCAAGCTTAATAAATCAAAAAGCAGTAAATGTGCCTACTACAGTGGCTTTCCCTTTATGTTCCTTACCTATCAAGTCTCCCAACATTGTTTGAAAGAGCTTAACGAAGAACTGAGAAGGATGAGACAATTGAGCTATGAAGTTAATTATCGTTGCAAATGCATTTTGAGACACACCCTTTAAATTCCTTGTGCGTGTGAACCAAAGAAAGCAGTTGACTCAAACACTCATATCGGCATTCACCAAGTGCATTCCTTTTGGAGGACACTTCTGATCGATGATAAAGGCAAACCTAATGTTCTGGCATATGAGGATATGTTGATAGAGGAGCACCGCTATCTCAACACCCTCATTGAGAAGGTGAAAGCAAGCTATCCTGCAAATGTACGAAGAATATCCCTTATAATACACAACAAAGTTAACCCCAGACAGATAAATGTGCGTGAATCGGAGGTGAAGATGAATGTTAGAGGTCGACCAAAGGTTAGTAGATCCACGAAATGAGATCCCAGTGGTCTTGAGTATGGTAAGCATGGGCAAGGGCATGGGCGTGGTCGTGGGTGTGGGGGTGGGCGTGGGTGTGGGCAGTCACTAAGTACACCATTTTTATGTGGGTCTACTCAGTCCCATACTCAGTCACTCGATCCTGCTGGTACATGTAACTGGTGTTAAGATTATTATAATTACAAAATGGATTTGTAGGGAAAATTGATTCACAATATTTTACAGGCAAAGATATTACAGACTTCACTAAGGTGGGCAAATTAATGCCAGTGATCCTGCCATTTATTGAGGGTTATATGAACCCCAAATATAATGGCAACTGTGGGTTCTGCATAGTCACGAGCTATGTACATGGTAATCAGGATAATTGGCAGTACACAAGACAATCCATTGTACATGAAATATATGCAAACGATGGTCTATACATGGAATTTTATGATCAGAATATCAGACAAGCAATCGATCGTATACTGGGTGGAGGCGACTTGGAAGACTTGTTCCCAATCACTACATTTTACAATGCAGCTGTCTTTTGTCACTCAACCCTGCGATGTGCCTAACTGTCATGCTATTAACATCACCCTCAACTTCAACATGGTCGGAGGTTGATATAGTGATTTGTCACTTGGTAGATTTAAAACACTATATACACCTGAACTTGACTAAAGATTTTCCAGTGCCGCCTATAGCATATGATTGGCATAAAAATCACAGACCTAGTGTTGAAGGTTAGGATAAATTGTACGCTGCCAGAAGCAAAAATTAGGATGCATCTACATACATAGGGTGAGCCATTAATTAAATTTTTGCCTCGTATATAATCTGAATCATATATCCATATTGACATGCACATGTGTATTAGTGACAGGAACATCTCTATCATAGAACCAATATTGGTGGAAGATTGATTCATCGACATTGCCATCAAAGTTGTCCATGGTATAAGTTTTGGCTTGTCTATTTTGATTTAAAATGAATCCATAGTCTTGTCAATGTAAGACAGACAATAATAAACAATTTAAACATGCATTGTATTAAATTATTTCCCACTATTCTTTTTCATTAAAGTTGTGCGTACATGTAACCGACAAGGTCAGGAATCATTCTTAACTCCACTATGTCCTATAGCGATTCCTCCTTGCTTGACATTCATCAGTTGTAAGTCCAATCTGTTGATGATACAGATACGCTTTTTCAAGATTCTACTGTAGAAGAGGATAATGCCTGTAGTTTGGAGTAATAGGCAGCACTTTGCCTCTGATAAAAAATTCTCTATACACTACACTTAGCGCATGGCCTGGGTCTGAATATTTACATCCCTCATTTTCACCTGGAAGATAATAACGACCTTTTCATCATAGTCATCAAATGTCACAATTATATTCTGGATCATTCTTGGCAACACAACGTTCTTCCTTATGTAGACATTCCTCAAGGTATTGCTTGTGAGGAAGACGAAGAATTACAGTAGGAAATGGACTTGGGGAAGACATTATTTTTATCACTAATCTCAAACTTTTATTTTTGTTTTGGATTATGGATTAGGGTAAAGTTGTGCACAACACCAATGATATTAACCACACCTATTCACTGTTAAGCAACTCTTCATATCCCAACCAATAATCACGCTCGCCCCTGTTAAGGGAGAGAATTTACCATGCTCCTGGAGCATGGCTCCCTACTCCATGCATGAATGACAAGTGTCCCAAACACTACTTTATGCTATTACTTTTTATTATTTTATTCATTTTTGGGACACTTGTCATTCATGCAGGGAGTAGGGAGAATGCTCCAAGAGCATGGTATAATCTCTCCATCTCTTTGTATTCCAACCATTCTTTTAAATGTATGCATTTAAACTGATGAAGTGTTGGAACATGTGACCTCGCAAATGTGTTGGAACATGTTACAAGATGTTATTTTTATGTAATAATAGATTTAGGTGTAATGATGATGTGTAATATTATGAACTACCTATAAAGTATATTTTGTAAATACCGCGTAAGTTGATAATTTCAGACGAATTTGATCGAGAGTGTAGCCTACAAACTTGTAGAAAACTAGCATACCGATATAGCTAATGCAACTTAACTCGATAGAAATTTGTTACAAATTAATCTCGGTTGGGATGGACTGCAGTTAATAGGTCTAATGTGTTTGTTAATGTGTTGGAGATCCAAGTCATCTCGGCGAACCAAGTAGAATTAAAATCAACTTAACCTACGGGGCAGTACAGTTTCCGTAATTTGTTTCTAAACCTTGTCATCCCACATAGCTGGGCTGTCGTTATCATATCTATTAGAGTACGAAACGTAGTTGCTTAAAAATCAACCCAATGCCACTTAGCACGACGCAATGTCCGCCACTTAAAAATCTTATCAATTGGGTATGGATGCATTTTATTTATCGTCCAGGTTTATGAATGTGTTTAAAAAAAGGTTTCTCGTAGAGTTGACATATCTGGCTCAACTACATTAGGATCCGGAACAATTATGAAAAGGAATCCACTTAGTGCGATTAAATTGAGCAAATTGTTTTATAAATCTTCTCAATTGGGCTGGAATGAGGCTAACTTAATTTGTCATATGGGTGTGTTAATATTCTTACACAATAATTCATTTCAAAAAGTTTGGCTAACGGGCTCAAATCCAATAATGCTATGCCACACATGAATTGATTTACGACGCCCATATATACCCCTTTATTGGAAATTTTGCCCCTCTCATAGTTTCCACTCACTTCCAGCAATACTCTCAAATGCTCTCAACTCCCACAATTAATATGCTTCGGGACCCACTTGACTAATAATCAACTTAATGCAACTTCACAATGCTCAAACTATATTAAAACTCTTCCATAACTGGGTTGCAATGCGGTTAATATGGTGTAATACACTAATATGGAATATGTTGCAAAACAGAGTCATTTCGCAAAGTTGGGGTATTGGGCTCAAGATTTTTGAACCCAATAGAATAAATCAAAGAAGGGTAACATTGATTTCTAGTCCTTACACGACCTAAGGGTTACTTATTTGATTCCAGAAAATGCAAATCAATTCTTTCCCAGGCTACATTCCAAACGATGTCGTTTTTACTTCTCCCACATGTAAGTATATATAAACGTCACCCCTTACCACCTTTTGAAAAAATCCCTAATTTCAAATTTCAAAATTCAAACGAGTGTTGGTGTGGTTTATGTGCCATCAAGTTCATTCAGCAATTATGAGTTCGCAATCATCAAGTTCTAGGTATATTAGACCTCCCGAAATAAAACTCGAGTGTACGTGTCGGTTACCATCACCTACTAGGACTGCATCTACAAAAAACAACATTGGGAGAAGATTCTATTGCTATGGAAGATTCAGTGCACTAGGGGAATGCAACTTCTTTAAATGGATCGATCGAGAACTTTGCCCGAGGGGAAGAGAGTACGCACTCAAACTTTCAGAGAAACCGAAGATGCATGAAAATGAACAAGTCTATCGCCGCATATTGAAAGTGGAGGCAGAGATAAGGCATGCCACGTGTTCAATCTAGCAGATGAAAGAAAGGAATGAAGAATTACGTAAGGAATTAGAAGCCAAAAGAAAAAAATGAAATTGATTGGTATGTCGTTGAAGACATGTGTTTTTCTTAGTTTTATTATTTTGATTATATGTAGCCTATAGGTACAACAGTACCAGTATCGTTAACAATGGTATTATCTTACTGCAATCGATGTGCTAATTAACTTCAACCTACCCAACCAATTTTCACTTCAAAATCTATAATTTGAAGTTACTACAGTGTTTATTTTCCAACCCTTCACTTCAAATTTCTACTTCAAAATAAAAATATTATTATTTTATTCAAATCTACCTAACTCAAAATAACAAACAACCAATTTGAATTAAAACAAAAGAAAAGAAAAAGCGAAAAGTACAAAAATAATTGAGTTATGCTTGAAGTGGTACTGTTCATACTTTAAAATTTGAATCTGGAAATGAAGTGGGGTTGAAGCAATTCCACTTTATTTCCAACTCCAAACCCGACTTTTGAAGTAGGGTTGGAGATGCTCAAATAACAGATAAAATGACATAAATTATCGCTGAGAATTTACACATACTAATTAAACTAAGAAATACATATCACTACTACTTATTACTTAAACAGAAACTAACTTAAATACATTGACCTTTTCAATGTGACCGTTCAAGCACTATCCAAGTCCTTAATCATTTTACAATCCACTAACCTCTAGTAGTGATCCTTCCATGCAACACAATCATTAGTGTCGTGTCTAATTTGTTCATGAAAAAGACAAGCTTTACGCACACTCTCTTGACAAATGAGATACAGTCTATAGTTTGGAACAATTGGAGTAACACTTCCATGACTGCATAATAGATAGAACTCCCAACTTCATGCATGGCCAGGGTCACTGTACTTGCATGACCATGGGTACCCTATAAGAGGTTTTCGACCGCGAGTGTATTACCGTCGATCTGTGTAAACTCCCAGGCACCGTTGTATAACACGATGAACCTTATCCATGATACAAGCCTCGACATAGTCAGGGTCTGGTTTCTGAACATATACAATCAGAATATCCAATCATTGATCCACTGAAAATGTTTCACACATGTCAGATGAAGTGGCTTTAGAGGGGGAATACATCTTTATGTGTTCCAGCAATGATAGAGATGAAGCACTTTACATGGCCGGTGTTTGAGTGTGTTAAATAGGCAGTAACCTGAAGAGTCACACCCATTAATGTTAAAGACAACCGTTCCTCTCAACCAATTGAATGAAGTCTCTATTAATGTATTTCATTAGTGCATTTTGTGTCTACTAGTAAGTCAGAGCAACCTACATTAATAGTGAGAGATTTTATATATATTACTTTCTACTCAACTTGTTACTTGAAGAAACTGGCATTTTATCTTTGTGAGAATTACCATATAATCAGGGTTATGATTTGTGTTGCTACTGTAATTATAGCTTTGAAAATTATACGTAAAGGAGTCAATGTAATTAAGATAAAATGAAGCCACTCCAACACATAAAGAGAAATTCTAATTACCTACTAGTACTATTTAACTTGTAACTTGGGGAAAATGGAATTTAATCGGTGTTATGAGGGAATGCACTGCTTCTATTATATTATATTAGAGTCAATCTATAGGAAATAATATATCATGGGGTAGTGACTTGAACCCACAAACCTATTCAATTTATCACTAGCATTAATTTCAACTCATATAAGTGTTTGCTATGAATCGGAGATTACTTTATTGCAAGATTAGTGACACCGAATCATCTAATTTAAACAACTCATAATTTAGATGGTGTTTCATGTGCATTAAATGATGGCCTATTGGGTCCTCTGCAGAATAGGGTAAAACAAACTTAAGAACAAATATAAGATTGAGATCAAAATTTAAGAGTTAGTACCTGCAATATGGTACAATCTATTTGAGCACAGACTGTTAAAAGAATAAAATTATTGTCCAGATACAATGAATCAGCAGTTACGGAGTCCTAAGAGTCACAATGATTACAAGATTTATGATTGTCTTTAAAGAGTCATTTACTTTCGTAATAAGTTAGGCATTTACTTTTGTATTTACTTTAGTAATCGAAGAGTCACCTTGTAAGACTATAAGTATGTAATCATTTTCAAGGTTAATGATATACCATAATAATATTCAACCACTTTATAAATATGCTCTCTCCATATTCTCTCCCAACAAAGTGGTATCAGAGCGACAGGGAGCGCTAGTGAGCGACTTAAATAAATCAGTGAGTGACAGAGAGAAACAAACAAAAAAATTCAGAATCATGATGAACAACATGATTAAATTTCCCTAACTTACTAAAGATAATTATGATGCTTGGAACGTCAGAGTGAAGACATTACTAGATTCCCAAGATTTTTGGGATATGGTTGAGATATGCTATGAATAGCCTGAGAATGAGGAGAAATTGAATGCTCAATAGATGGAGTCTTTGAAGAAGACAAAGAAGAAAGACCAGCAAACATTCTCTCTCATTCATATATGTTTGAATGAGAATATGTTTGTGAAAGTTGCTACTGCTTCTAAAGCGAAAGGGAAAGATAAGGTGATTAAAGTTCGTTTGCAAATTCTGAGGAGATCAATTCCATTCAAAAGAATGACACATGAGAGCTGACCTCATTGCCAAAGGGAAAGCGAGCAGTAGGTGTCAAGTGGATTTATAAGGCAAAGAAAAATTCAAAAGGCGAGGTGGAGAAGTACATAGCTCACCTTGTTGTAAAAGGCTATTCTCAAAAGGCTGGTATTGATTATGAAGAGGTGTTTGCACCAGTGGCTCGGATAGAAACAATCCGACTGATTATATCCTTGGCAGCACAACAAGGATGGAAAATACACCAAATGGATATGAAATTGGCTTTCTTGAATAGAACTCTTGAAGAAGAGGTTTATGTTGAACAACCTTTGGGCTATGTTATCAAAGGTAAAGAAGATAAGTTTTGAAGTTAAAGAAGGCTTTGTATGGCCTCAAACAAGCTCCGAGAGCTTGGTACTCATGTATTGATGAGTATATTTAGAGGAATGGTTTCACAAGATGTCCTTATGAACATGCTTTATATGTAAAGGAGATCTCAAGTGGAAAAATGATGTTTTTGTGCTTGTATGTTGATGATTTGATATTTACAAGAGTTGATGAGAAAATGATTGATGAGTCCAAGAAGTTGATGGCAACGAACTTCGAGATGACTGATTTGGGGCTAATGTCTTATATATTTGCGCATTGAAGTCCAATAAAGTGATGAAGCCATATTACTTTCACAAAGAACATATGCGGAAGCTATTTTGAAGGAGTTCAAAATGGACAAGTGTAATTCAATCTCTACTCCTGTGGAATGCGGATTAAAGCTTTCGAGGCATGACAATGAAGCTAAAGTAGATCCAACTATGTTCAGAAGATTGGATGGAAGGCTGCGTTTTTTGACTTGTACAACACTAGATATCTTGTATAGTGTTGGATTAGTGAGTCGTTTCATGGAGGCTCTGACATCGAGCCACATGAATGCTGCAAAGAGAATCCTCAGTTATGTTACAGGTACTATTTCTTATAGTTTGTTCTATTCGTGTCCAAACAATAGCAAGCTATATGGATTCACTGATAGTGATTGGGGAGGAGATATTGTTGATAAAAAAAGCACAACTAGTTTTGTGTTCTTTATTTGAAATTCAGTTTTTGCTTGGAGTTTGAAGAAATAAGCAATTACCACATTGTCAACATGTGAAGTTGAGTATATTGTAGTAGCATCCTGTGTTTGTCATGCTATATGGTTAAGGAGATTGTTAAAAAGTCTCAATTTTGTTCAAGAGGAAGCTACGGAAGTGTTTGTTGACAACAAATCCGCAATTGCATTAGCGAAGAATCAGATCTTTCATAAGAGGATCAAGCACATTGACACAAAGTATCATTACATCTGGGAGTGTGTCAATAATAAGGAAGTTAACTAGAAACATGTTTCATCCAAAGATCAAGTTATGGACATTTTCTCAAAGGCGTTGAAGTTTGTTGACTTTAGTAGATTTAGATCGCTGTTGGGAGTTATGAAGACATAAGTTTAAGAGGGGGTGTTGAAAGAATAAACTTATTATCTAGATACAATGAATCAGTAGTTACGGAGTCCCAAGAGTCACAATGGTTACAAGAGTTATGATTGTCTTTAAAAAGCCATTTACTTTCGTAATAAGTTAGGCATTTACTTTTGTATTTACTTTAGTAACCAAAGACTCATCTTGTAAGACTATAAGTATGTAATCATTTTCAAGGTTAATGATATACCAGAATAATATTCAGCCACTTTGTAAATATGCTTTCTCCATATTCTCTCCCAACACAGACTTGAACTTTATCTCAAAGTCATGATTTGGTTCATGCGACATGGTATAATCAACTTAAGCACGCACAAACATCTAATTCATATCAGAATTAAATATTTGGTTCATGGCATAGGGTAAAACCAACCTAAGCACAAACATAGGCTTGATATCAAAATTCAAGAGTTGATTCCTACTTCTTCCAATATGGTACAATCCATTCCGACGTAAAAGTACACTTGTTATCAAAACTCAAGAGTTGGTCCCTGCAGGTCTTTGATCATGCTGACCATAACCAGTCTCATGAATAATGATAATTCATTATCTAATTCATCCATACTATAATAAATACTAGATCAATCAAGTTACCATGAGTAATAATAATCGGCAAGATGAATTACCCTGTATTTCATAATGCCCTAGACAGTCATATATCAATCATCATTGAATAGTATGCATTTACAACCACATTAGACATAAGAACTGCTACATTGAAAAGGACGTACTATTAAATATTAAAATACCATTATAAATACAATAATGGACCAGCAGCATAAATATTATAGTAGCAAAATTAATATTCACATATTATATTATCCATACATAAAGTACCATGACAATAAAAAGAACGAAAGTACTAGAAGTCTGTACTCTAACAAGCAGTTTACAATAGGTATAAAGAGCAGTAGATTATTTATTCTGGCCTGTTGGATGGTGATGGAAGGACAAACAAAGATGGTTTGTCATTCATTGCAATCCATCCATTGTCTTAATAAGATATTCAACTTCGGCTTTGAATCGGTGCTAATTATCATCCACCCATTCCCTTAAAGTCAAAATCCTTTGGTTCACTTCATCGGTTTGCCTTTGAAGTTCAGATTGCTGCAGTTAAAGACTAAAAATACATCTCTATAGCTCTGCAATGGACTCTGGGACCATTCTACAAATTTTACATGACATGATAACATTAAGACGTTGTAGAGCTTCTCTAAATTGGTATGTCGAGTTTTAAAGGACATTACCACTTGCTTCCATGAAACTCTGGGCAATATCGTTTTGATTGAGGGTTGGTGTTCCACATTGTGTTTGTTCTTTGTCATCCCCAAATAAGACACGGGGAAATCTGGACTCGTCGATATAGCTGGTCATCCCTGGAATTGAGAGTCAAAGGGTTTGAGAGGTATGGAGAAAATTGTTTGAGGGAATGGTTTGAAGGAGATGAGGGTTATCCAACACGGATTTTGTCTATCTATAGTTGGGAAGTGGTAGAGTTGTACAATTAAGACAATCCCATCCCTCCATTGAGTCCTAATCATTAAGTCTCAACCATTAGGACTCAATGAATGGATGAGATTGACTTAAATGTACAAATTCACTATTTTTATACTTTAAGGAATCCAATCCAGATGTTGCGTGTACAACCATTAGTTTGAGATGTGCGGTCATTTTAGTTTCAGTAGTAGAGTCTACTTTCAGTCATAGAGGCCTATTTTGCCGCCACATGCAAGGATATTTGGAAATTTCACGACGTACTCCCTCCAATTGTCAACTAACACCTTCTTATTATTGCACATCTACCCCTGAAAGCATGAACACATTTCAGATAATAGGATCAAAAAGTTTAGATTAATTGCATTATTTTTTAATTCAATACTTCTATCATATGTTTCATTCTTAATTTCATTCTTAATTTCATTCACTTTAACTAATTTTTGTAACAGTGATTGCTAAATTTGAGAATTTAGGCAAATAATAATAGATGAAGTCATATAATAATTAAACTTCACATTTTAAAACATATAATATATCGATAACATGAAACTAGAAACTTGAAATTACATGATTTAACAGACAAAAATATCAGCAAGATTTAATTTAATTTATCACTTCATAATGCAAAGAAAAAGTCTCTTAACTACCAACTTTTGTTCTTGTGGGAACGAGTCAACATGAATTTACAGTCATTCTAATGTAGAGGGACTTGACTGACTTTATCCGACCTAAGAATTAGAGTAGATAATTTGCAATTGGAACCAATATCATTTCATTCTTATATTATGGAGAGATAAATTATTAATTCAGTGTGCTAGTTCCAGGGAGCATCGAAATGAAATCTAAAGCCATTCTTCGATCGAGGGACTCGGTGTAACTTAAGTTGACTCACGGATAAAACTGAATAATTAAGAACATGGATCCCAATTCTTTTTATTTTTTCTCTGAGGAGTGAGAGAATGGATAATTTTGGACAGTAGATCAATTGTTGTGGTTGTGAGAACGGGACGAGTTGATTTCTATAGCCATTCTATTACGGAGAGACTTGAAGTCACTTTATCCGACTTAATGAACTCCATTAGATAATTTGCAATTGGTGGGAATATCGATTGATTCTCAGGTTAATGATAGAAAAATGATTAATTGAGCATCCGAGTCCCATTTTTAGGGCCTGTGGGTAGAGTCAGGAGGATTTTGAAAGCAATTATATGGTTGTGGGACTTGGTGTCACTTAGGTCAACTAACACTCAAGACTAAATAATTAAAAACTTGGATCCTATTTCTTTTTATTATTTCTTTTAAGATTGAAAGAATTAATAAGTCTGAACGATATATGAATTATTGTGCTTGTTGCAACCGGTCCAGTTGATTCTATAGCCACTCTAATACGAAGTAACTTGAAGTAACTTTATCTAAATTGATGAATTACATAAGATAATTTGCAATAGGTCAAAATATCATTTTATTCTCAGGATAAGGAGAGCAAATGATTAATTGAGAATCCTAGATTCAAATTTCTCGCTCGTGGGCAGAGTCGGGGTGAATTATAAAGCATTTCTATGGTGGTGGGACTTGGTGTCACTACGGTCAACTTATAGTTAAGACTAAATAATTCATAACTAGGATCCTAATCCATATTATTTTTCTTTAAGGAGTGAAAGAATGTATAATTCTAAATAGTAGATCCATTATTATGCTTGTGGGAACGAGTCGAGTGGTTCTATAGCCATTCTATTACGAAGCGACTTGAAGTCACTTCATCAGACTTCAACCATTACACTAGATGATTTGCAATTGGACAAAACATCATTTTATTCACAGGTTAAGGGGAGTAAATTGATTAATTAAGCATGCTAGTCTCATTAGTCAGGCTCGTGGGCAGAGTTGGGATGATTTTTATAGCAATTATATGGTTGTGGGACTCGGTGTCACTAAGGTTGACTTACGGTTAAGATTAAATAATTCATAACTAGGATCCTAATGCTTATTATTTTTTCTTTTTGGAGTGAAAAGAATCTATAATTCTGATTGGTAGATCCATTATTGTGCTTGTTGGAACTTGTCTAGTTAATTTTTATAGCCATTCTATTGTGGAGCGACTTGAAGTGACTTTATGTGACTTCAAGCATTACACTAGATAATTTGCAATTGGTCTATATATCATTTTATTCATAGGAAAAGGGGAGGGAAATGATTAATTGAGCATGCTAGTCTCATTTTTCGAGCTTGTGGGCAAAGTCTGGTGGATTTTGAAAGCAATTCTATTGTTGGACTTGGTGTAACTAAGGTCGACTTACGGTTAAGACTAAATAATTCATATCTTGTATCCTAATCTTTATTATTTTTTCATTCATGATTGAAAGAGTGTGTAATTCTGAACGGTAGATCCATTATTGTGCTTGTTGGAACGGGTTGAGTTGGTTTCTATAGCAATTCTATTACCGAGTGACTTGTAGTGACTTTATCCAATTTCAAGCATTACATTTGGTAATTTTCAATTGGTCAAATTATTGTTCTATTCACTGGATAAGGGAGGGATTTGATTAAATGAGCATGCTAGTTTCATTAGTCGAGACTCGTGGGCAGAGTCAGGATGGTTTTTAAAGTAATTTTATGGTCATGGGACATGGCACAACTTAGGTCAACTAGCGGTTAGAACTAAATAATTCATAATTTGGATCCAAATCCTTATTATTTTTTCATTCAAGGCTGAAAGAATGAATAAGTTTTATTGGTAGATCCATTATTGAGCTTGTGGGAATGAGCCGAGTTGGTTTCTATCTCCATTCTATTATGGAGCAACTTGAAGTCACTTCACAAGACTTAAATCATTGCACTAGATAATATGCAATTGGACCCGATATCATTTTATTCATAGCTTAAGGGGAGTGAACTAATTAATTGAGCATGCTAGTCTTATTATTCGGGATCGTTGGCAGAGTCACTATGATTTTTAAAGTAATTTTATAGTCGTGGAACTGGGCGAAACTTAGGTCGACTAGCGGTTAAAACTAAATAATTCATAACTTGGATACAAATCCTTATTATTTTTCCATTAAGAGTGAAAGAATGAATATGTTTGGCTGGTAGATCAATTATTTAGCTTATGGGAACAGGTTGAGTTGGTTTCTATCGCCATTCTATTATGGAGCAACTTGAAGTCACTTCAGCAAGCTTAAAGCATTACACCATATAATTTGCAATTGGTTCCGATATTGTTTTATATACAGGTTAAAGGGAGGGAACTGATTAATTACGCATGCTAATTTTATAATTCAGGCTCGTGGCAAGAGTCAGGATGATTTTTAATGTAATTCTATGGTCGTGGGACTTGGTGTCATTTAGGTCGACTAACGCTTAAAACTAAATAATTCATAACCTAGATGCTAATTCTTTTTACTTATTCTTTTAGGAGTGAAGGAATGAATATTTTATAATGGTAGATCCACTATTGAGCTTGTTGGAACGGGTCTAGTTGATTTCTATAGCCATTCTAATACGTAGAGACTTTAAGTGACTTTATCAGAATTAATGAATTACATATGATATTTTGCAATTGGTCAAAATATCATTTTCTCTCAGGTTAAGAAGAGTAAAATGATTAATTGAGCATGCTAGATTCTTATTTCTGGCTCGTGGGCAGCATCAGGGTGATTTTTAAAGAAATTATATGTTTGTGGGACTTGGTGTCGCTAAGCTAGACTTACGGTTAAGACTAAATAAATCATAACTAGTATCCTAATGCTTATTATCTGTTTCGTTCAAGAGTGAACGAATTTATGATTCTGAATGGTAGATCTAATATTGTGCATGTGGGAATGGGCCGAGTTGGTTTCTATAGCTATTCTATTACGGAGAGACTTAAAGTCACTTCATCTGACTTAAAGCATTACACTATATGATTTGCAATTGGTCCCAATATTGTTTCATTCACTGGTTAAGGGGAGGGAATTGATTAATTGGTCCTAATACCATTTAATTCGGGCTCGTGGGTAGAGTCGGGATGATTTTGAAAGCAATTCTATGGTCGTGGGACTTGACGCCACTTATGTCGACTAGTGCCTAACACTAAATAATTCAAAACTATCATCCTAATCCTTAATACTTTTGTTTTTAGGAGTGAAGGAATGCATAATTCTGAACGGTAGATCCATTATTGTGCTTGTTGGAATAGATCTAGTCGATTTCTATCCCGATTCTAATACGATATGACTCAAACTAACTTCATCCGACTTAGAGCATTAAACTAGATAATTTACAATTGGTCCCCTTCATCATGTAATTTACAGTTTAAGTAGAAGGAATTGATTAATTAAGCATGCTAGTTACATTATTCAGGCACGTGGGCAGAGGTGGGATGATTTTGAAAGCAATTCTATGGTCGTTGGACTTGGTGCCACTTAGGTCTACTAATGCCTATCACCAAATAATTCATTACTTGGATCATAATTCTTTTTATTTTTTCTTTTAGAGGTGAATGAATGTATAATTCAGAATGGTAGATCCATTATTGTGCTTGTTGGAATGGGTCCAGATGATTTCTATCTCAATTCTAATACGGTGCGACTCAAACTAACTTCATTCAACTTAGAGCATTACAATAGATAATTTACAATCGGTCTAAATATTGTTTAATTCACAAGTGGAGGGAATTGATTAGTTGAGAATGCTAGTTACATTATTCGGGCTCGTGTGCAGAGTCAGGTTGATTTCGAAAGAAATTCTATGGTCGGTTGACTTGATGCCTTTTAGGTCTACTAACGCCTAACACAAATTAATTCACTACTTGGATCATAATTATTTTTATTTTTTCTTTTAGGGGTGAAGGAATGCATAATTCTCAATAGTAGATCCATTAATGTGCATGTTAGAATGAGTCTAGTCGATTTCTATCCTTATTCTAATACAGTGCGACTTGAACTGACTTCATCCAACTTTAAGCATTAAACTAGATAGTTTGCAATTGATCCCAATATCGTTTAATTCACAGGTTAAGCAGAGGGAATTGATTAATTGAGCATGCTAGTTACATTATTTGGGCTCCTGGGCAGAGTCGAGATGATTTCGAAAGAAATTCTATGGTCGTGGGACTTGGTGCCACTTAGGTCGACTAACGCCTAACACTAAATAATTCACTACTTGGATCATAATTCTTTTTATTTTTTCTTTTAGGGGTGAATGAATGCATAATTCTAAACGCTAGATACATTATTGTGCTAGTTGGAATGGATCCAGTCGATTTCTATCCCCATTTTAATACGGTGCGACTCGAATTGACTTCATCCGACTTAGAGCATTACACTAGATAATTTACAGTTGGTCCCAATATCGTTTAATTCACAAGTTATGCAGAGGGAATTGATTAATTGAGCATTCTAGTCACATTATTCAGGCTCGTCGGCAGAGTCAGGATGATTTTTAAAGCAATTCTATGGTCGTAGGACTTGGTGCCACTTAGGTCGACTAACGCCTAACACTAAATTTTTCATTACTTGTAATTCTTTTTATTTTTTCTTTTAGGGGTGAAAGAATGAATAATTCTCAAAGGTAGTTCCATTACAGTCATTGTTGGAACGGGTCCAGTTTATTTCTATCCCATTTCTAATACGATGTGACTCAAACTTACTTCATCCGACTTAGAGCATTACACTAGATAAATTGAAATTGGTCCTAATATCGTTTAATTCACAGGTTAAGCGGAGAGATTTGATTAATTGAGCATGCTAGTTACATGATTCGGGCTCGGGGCAGAGTCGAGACAATTTTGAAAGCAATTCTATGGTCGTTGGACTTGGTGCCATTTATGTCTACTAGCGCCTAACACTATATAATTCACTACTAGGATCATAATTCTTTTTATTTTTTCTTTTAGGGGTGAAGGAATTTATAATTCAGAACGGTAGTTCCATTATTGTGCATGGTTGAACGGGTCTAGTCGATTTCTATCCTCATTCTAATACGGTGCGACTCAAACAGACTTCATCCGACATATAGCATTACACTAGATAGTTTGCAATTGGCCATAATATCATTTAATTCATAGGTTAAGCTGAGGGAATTGATTAATTGAGCATTCTAGTTACATTATTTAGGCTTGTGGGTAGAATCGGGATGATTTTTAAAGCAATTCTTTGGTCGTCACACTTAGTGCCACTTAAGTTGACTAACGCCTAACACTACATAATTCACTACTTGGATCATAATTCTTTTTATTTTTTCTTTTAAGGGTAAAGGAATGCATAATTCTTAACGGTAGATCCATTATCATGCTTGCTGAAACGGGTCCAATCGATTTCTATCCCCTTTCTAATACAGTGTGATTCGACCTGACTTCATCCGACTTAGAGCATTACACTAGATAATTTGCAATTGGTCCTAATATTTTTTAATTCATAAGTTAAGCGGGGGGAATTGATGAATTGAGCATGCTAGTTATAATATTCAGGCTCGTGGGTAGAGTTAGGATGATTTTTAAATCAATTCTAATGTCGTGACTTGGTGCCACTTAGGTCTACTAACGCCCAACACTAAATAATTCGCTACTTGGATAGTAATTCTTTTTATTTGTTCTTTTGGGGTTAAAGGAATGCATAATTCTAAACGGTAGATACAGTATTGTGCTTGTTAGAACGAGTTAAATCGATTTCTATACCCATTTTAATACTGTTCAACTAGAACTGACTTCATCTGACTTAGAGCATTACACAAGATAATTTGCAATTGGTCCCAATATCATTTAATTTTTAGGTTAAGCGGAGTGAATTAATTAATATTATTCGGGCACGCGGGTAGAGTCGGGATGATTTTGAAAGCAATTCTATGGTCGTGGGACTTGGTAGAGCTTAGGTCGACCAATGCCTAACACTAAATTATTCATTACCTGGATAATAATTCTTTTAATTTTGTTTTAGGGGTGAAGGAATGCATAATTCTAAATTGTAGATCTATTAGTGTGTTTGTTAGAATGGGTCCAGTCGATTTCTATCCACATTCTAATACGGTGCGACTCAAACTGACTTCATCCGACTTAGAGCATTACACAAGATAATTTGCAATTAGTCCCAATATTATTTAATTCATAGGTTAAGTGGAGAGAATTGATTAATTGAGCATGCTAGTAATATTATTTTGCCACGTTGACAGAGTCAGGATGATTTTTAAACCAATTCTATGCTCGTGGGACTTGATGCAACTTAGCCTAACACAAAATGATTTATTACTTGGATCAGAATTCTTTTTTTTTAGGGGTGAAGGAATGCATAATATAGAACGGTAGATCCATTATTATGCTTGTTGGAATGAGTCCAATCATTTTCAAACCCCATTCTAATACGGTGTGACTCGAACCGACTTCATCCGACATAGAGCATTACACTGGATAATTTGCAATTTGTCCCAATATGATTTAATTTATAGGTTTAGCAGATGGAATTGATTAATTGATCATGCTAGTTACATTATTTGGGCTCGCGGGAAGAGTCGGGATGATTTGTAAAGCAATTCTATGGTCATGGGACTTGTTGCTCTTAGGCTGACTAACGCCGGACACAAAATAATTCCTTACTTGGATCGTAATTCTTTTTATATTTTTTTCTCTTAGGAGTGATAGATTGCATAATTCTGAATTGTAGATCCATTATTGTGCTTGTTGGAATGGGTCCAGTTGATTTCTATCCCCATTCTAATACGATGCGACTCGAACTGACTTCATCCGACTTAGAGCATTACACAAGATAATTTGCAATTGGTCCCAATATTGTTTAATTCACAGGTTAATCGAAGGGAATTGATTAATTGAGCTTGCTAGTTACATTATTCAGGCTCGTGGGCAGAGTCAGGATGATTTTTAAAGCAATTCTATTGCCGTCGGACTTGGTACCACTTAGGTCGACTAACGCCAAGCGCTAAATAATTCATTACTTTGATCGTAACTATTTTATTTTTCTTTTAGGGGTGAAGGAATGCATAATTCTGAACTGTAGATCCATTATTTTACTTTTAGAACTAGTCCAGTCGATTTCTATCCCATTCTAATACGCGCGACTCGAACTGACTTCTTCCGACTTAGAGCATTACACTAGATAATTTGCAATTGGTCCCAATATTGTTTAATTCACAGGTTTAGCAGAGGGAATTGAGTAATTGAGCATGCTAGTTATATTATTCGGGCTTGTAGGGAGAGATGAGATGATTTTTAAATCAATTCTATGGTCGTGGGACTTGGTGCCACATAGATCGACTAATGTCTAAAACTAAATAATTCATTACTTGGATCGTAATTTTTTTATTTTTTCTCTTAGGGCTGAAGGAATGAATAATTTTGAGCGGTAGATCCATTATTTTGCTTTTGGAACAGGTCCAGTCGATTTCTATCCCCATTCTAATACGGTGTGACTCGAACTGACTTCATCTGACTTAGAGCATTACACAAGATAATTTGTAATTGGTCCCAATATCATTTAATTTTTAGGTTAAGCGAAGGGAATTGATTAATTGAGCATGTTAGTTACATTATTCGAGCTCATGGGCAGAGTCGGGAAGATTTTTAAAGCAATTCTATGGTCGTGGGACTTGGTGCCACTTAGGTCGACCAATGCCTAATACTAAATAATTCTCACCTAGATCGTAATTCTTTTTATTTTTTCTTTTAGGGGTGAAGGAATGCATAATTTTGAATAGTAGATCCATTATTGTGCTTTGGAATGAGTCTAGTCGATTTCTATCCCCATTATAATACGGTGCAACTCGAACTGACTTCACTTGACTTAGAGAATTACACAAGATAATTTGCAATTGGTCCCAATATCATTTAATTCACAGGTTAAGCGGAGGGAATTGATTAATTGAGCATGCTAGTTACATTATTTCGGCTCGTGGGCTGAGTCGGAATGTTTTTTAAAGCAATTCTATAGCCGTGGGACTTGGTGTCACTTAGGTCGACTAGCGCCTAAAACTAAATAATTCATTACTTGGATCATAATTCTTTTTATTTTTTCTTTTAGGGGTGAAAGATTGCACAATTCTGAATGGTAGATCCATTATTGTTCTTGTTGGAACGGGTCGAGTCAATTTTTATCCGCATTCTAATACCGTGCAACTCGAACTGACTTCATCCGACTTAGAGCATTACACTAGATAATTTGGAATTGGTCCCAATATCATTTTATTCACAGGTTGAGCTGAGGGAATTGATTAATTGAGCAATCTAGTTACATTATTCGGGCTTATGGGCAGAGTCGGGATGATTTCTAAAGTAATTCTATGGTCATGGGACTTGGTGCCACTTAGGTCGACTAATGCCTAACACTAAATAATTCATTACTTGAATTGTAATTCTTTTTCTTTTCTTTGAGGGGTGAAGGAATGAATAGTTCAAAATGGTATATCCATTATTGTGCTTGTTGGAATGGGTCCAGTCGATATGTATCTACATTCTACTATGATGCGACTCAAACTAACTTCATCCGACTTAGAGCTTTACACAAGATAACTTGGAATAGGACCCAATATCAATTATTTTTTCGGCTGAGTAGAGGGAATTGATTAGTTGAGCATGCTACTTACATTATTCGGGCATATGAGCAGAGTTGGGTCAATTTTGAAAGCAATTCTATGGTCGTGGGACTTGGTGCCACTTAGCTTGACCAACACCTAACACTAAATAATTCATTAATTAGATCGTAATTCTTTTCATTTTTTCTTTTAGGGGTGAATGAATGCATAATTCAGAACGGTAGATCCATTATGATAGTTGGAACGGGTCCAGTCGATTTCTATCCCCATTTTAATACGGTGCTACTCGAATTGACTTCATTTGGCTTAGAGCATTACACTAGATAATTTGCAGTTGGTCCCAATATCATTTAATTCACTGGTTTAGCGGAGGGAATTGATTAATTGAGCATTTTAGTTTCAAATTCAAGCTCCTGGACAGAGTCTGGATGATTTTTAAACCAATTCTATGGTCGTGGGACTTGTTGCTCTTACGCCGACTAACGCCTAACACAAAATAATTCATTACTTGGATCATAATTCTTTTTATTTGTTTTCTTTGGAGTGATGGAATGCATAATTCTGAATGGTAGATCCATTATTGTGTTTGTTGGAATGGGTCCAGTTGATTTCTATCCCCATTCTAATACGGTGCTACTCGAACTGACTTCATCCGAATTAGAGCATTACACAAGATAATTTGCAATTTGTCCTAATATCATTTGATTTATAGGTTTAGTTGATGGAATTGATTAATTGAGTTTGCTAGTTACATTATTCGGGCTCGTGGGTAGAGTCCATATCATTTTGAAAGCAATTTTATGGTCATAGGACTTGGTACCACTTAGGTCGACCAATGCCTAACACTAAATAATTTCACTACTTGGATCGTAATTCTTTTATTTTTTCTTTTAGGGGTGAAGGAATGCATAACGGTAGATCCATTATTGTGCTTGTTGGAACAGGTCTAGTCATTTTTTATTCCCATTCTAATACGATGCGACTTGAACTGACTTTATCCGACTTAGAGCATTACACAAGATAATTTGCAATTGGTCCCAATATCATTTAATTCACAGGTTTAGGTGAGGGAATTGATTAATTGAATATGCTAGTTACATTATTCGGGCTTATGGGCAGAGTTAGGATGATTTTTAAGAAATTTTATGGTGCCTAACACTAAATAATTCATTACTTGGATCGTAATTCTTTTTATTTTTTCTTTTAGGGGTGAAGGAATGCATAATTTTGAATAGTAAATCCATTATTGTGCTTGTTGGAATGGGTCCAGTCGATTTCTATCCCCATTCTAATATGGTGCAACTCAAACTTACTTCATCCAACTTGGATCATTACACAAGATAATTTGCAATTGGTCCCAATATCATTTAATTCATGGGTTAAGCGGTGGGAATTGATTAATTGAGAATGCTAGTTACGTTATTCGGCCTTGTGGGCATAGTTGGGATGATTCTTAAAGCAATTCTATGGTCATGGGACTTGGTTCCACTTAGGTCGACTAATGCCTAACACTAAATAATTAATTGGGGTCACTAAGGTCGACTAACGGTTAAAAATAAATAATTAAATCCCTACTTCTTTTTATTTTTTTTCTAAGGAGTGTGAGAATAAATAGGATTGAACGATAGATCCATTATTGGGGTTGTGGGTACGAGACGAGTTGATTTCTAGAGCCATTCTATTACGGAGCTACTTGAAGACACTTTATCCTACTTAATGAATTAAATAAGATAATTTACAATTGTTCGCAATATCATTTTGTTCTCAGGTTAAGAAGAGAGCATGTGAGTTTAAATTTATGGGCTTATCGGGATGATTTTTAAAGTAATTCTATGGTCGTGGGACTTATTGAGGTGGACTAACGGTTAAAACCAAATAATAAATAGCTTATTTGCCGAAATTTCCCGCTAGGAGGGAAACACTGTTTCATGAAAACATCAATTAATGATTTTTTTTAGAGTACAAAACTGATATAAAAATTAAACAAAATATCATACCAAAATCGTATAAAATGTAATATCATTGGAGATAGGAATAAACATTCCACAAGAGCAAGAGGAAGACATAAAGAAAATTGCATACAAATAAATACGCCTTAAACCTATATTTTCTATATCCTCAATCAAACAGAATTGAGAATCCACCACCATAAGAACACTGTCCTACTCCATAAAACCAACTAGTTTTGTAGATTTGGAATAATCTAGTTTTTTTCCTTCAACCAAACAAGCTACTCAAAATGGAGCTACGTCAATTCATGAGCATAATCAATGATCTCATGTTTAGATTGTGATTTTCGGTACAACTTTTCCGAATTCATTGACCGTACCCTAATTTTGCATGACTGCTTTGGTTTACAGAAATTTTAAAAAAATAGGCTGAATCTACTTCAAAAAAGGTACAACATAAAGGAGTAGACTCATCCTGGAGAAGAATATGAAGTTTATAAATTAAGAGAGGACGATAGATCGGGTGACGCCTCGATCTTTGGCAGACACTGATTCATTACGTCCTCCCTCGTACAGAGATCAACTTATTACGTCCTCCCTTATGCAGAGTTTATTGGAGATGTTGGGGATATCTCACATAGGAAATAAACAAGGAATATGAGTGAAATACACCGAGTTATAATCCTGAGTAGCAGTCAAAGCATGTTAATTAAAGGAATATGGGGAGATTTGACCCGCAAAAGGAATCTGAAGGAGGCCATGTCACACCATAGCCCAACATCCACCCCTCGATCGCTAACCACTAATATCTCGGAATCGGAATTATTAATAAGAATAGGAAGAGTAAGAGCATTAATGAAGGAAAATGAAGGATGAAAAATGACCCAAGAAACTCATACTAATATTCTACTAGAAAACGCTCGTGGAAGTGCGTGGAAGATGATAATTGAAATGTGAAGAATTATCCCCATTTTATAGCACATATCGAGTTTATGTTCTCAATCAGATTTATATTCTGTATAGTTTGGAATTGGTGGGGTTAAATTACCTTTAATCTCAGCCATCCACTAAATTTTAGTTGTGGCGATTTAAGTAGTTCTCTTTTCATCAGTTATCTATTTAGATTATTAATACCCTTTTTACCAAAGTGCCACTTTACCTTATTTGCCCTTGTATTAATACCATTGTGTAGGAGTGAAAGTTGTCACAAAGTAAAGTAAATCATTAAATAGAATGATTGTTAATATCCAAATATAATAAAATATAATTATATTATAGAAGTATTATTGAATTAAAAAATATTATTATAACCTGCTTGAACTTATTAACTGAAATCTGTTAATATAACAAGGGGAAAATGTGCAATAATAAGATGTCGATGGGCTAGCAAAACAACTTGACAATGGGTGGGAATAAGTCGGGAAAATTTATAATACCCATGCATGTGGTGGGAAAATGACTCCTACGCCTGAAAGAACACTCAATTACTATAACCGAAATGACTGCACTTCTCACGCCGATGTCTTCACATGAAACCTCTGTAGGGTAGGCCTCGTCTCCTTCAAAACCGTCTCTCAAACACTTTTTTCCATACCTCTGCAAACCTTTTGCGCTTTCTAGGGATGGGTACACTCTACTACTGAAACCGATATGATTGCACATCTCAATCTAATGGCTGTATATTAGAGTATAAAGAAAAAAGTATCTCACGGCTAGCTATACACACAAAGTAAGGGGGATTTAGATTCTATAAAGTTGAAAAATGATGAAGTTGTAAATTCCAGTCAATCTCAACCATTCATTGGGTATCAATGGTTGAGATTGAAATTGACTGCAATTGTAACACTTTACCATTTTCCAGCTTTATAGAATCAAAAATGATTATATAAAATTGGGAGGTGATAAAGTCATAAATTTCATTAAATCCCAACCATCCACTGATTCTTAATAAATTTTAAGTCCAACGGAATTCAAATCCAATGGGTGGTTGGGATTGACTTAATTGTACAACTTACACACAACCCATCTTTAGAATGGCTATAAAATCCATCCACACTCATCCATAAAATCGATAAATACAGCTTAGCATGATTAATAATTACTTTTCCAACCCTCAAACAAAAATTAAAAAAGAATTAGGAACCAAGTTATGACTTACTATTTGATTTTAACCATGAGCCGACCTAAGTGTCATCAAGTCCCATGACCATAGAGTTGCTTTAGAATAAAATGATATTGGCCCTACTTGCAAATTATTTAATGTAGTTCATTAAAATGGATAAAGTGACTTTAGATCGCTCTGTATTAGATTGACTATAGGAATCAACCCGATCCATTCCCACAAGCACATAAAAAATGATAGCACCATTCAAACATAAATATTCTTTCACTCTTTAATTAAAAAATAAAAGGGTAAAATTCAAACATATACCTTGTAGTTTCACTCATTTGCAAAATGGGATACGTGGTTTAAAAAAATTTGCAAAAGGGGGGCCTACGGATTCAGAATAATTGTGTTATAATGAATATTCTTAACAATTCAACATTCTTGTATTTTATCCTTATTAATCAAAAATTAAACGTCATGATTTGAGTAAGTTTTGGAGATTTTTTATGATTATTTAAAATTGTTATCATACTTTAATAATCGCTTGGATCCCAATTCTTTTTATTTTTTTCTCTGAGGAGTGAGATAATAAATAAGTTTGAATGGTAGATCCATTAATGTGGTTGTGGGAATGGGTTGAGTTAATTTCTCAAGCTAATCTCTTATGGAGCGACTTGAACTCGCTTTATCCGAATTAATGATTATATAAGATAATTTGCAATCGGTCCTAATATCGTTTTAGTCGCTGGTTGCCTGGAGGAAATTGATTATTCGAGCATGCTAGTTTCATCTTCAGGGCTCATGGGAAGAGTCGAGATGATTTTAAAAGCAATTCTATGGTCATGGGACTTGGTGTCACTTAGGTCGACTAACATTTTAAAGTAAATAATTAGTAGATTGGATCCTGATTCAATTTCTTTTTCCTTTTAGGAATGAAAGAATGAATAAGTCTGATATGTAGTTTCATTATTGTGGCTGGGGGAACGAGCCGAGTTGATTTCTATAGCCTTTCTATTATAGAGCAACTTGAAGTCACTTTATTCGACTTAATGCATTACAATAGATAATTTGCATCTGGTCCCAATATCATTTTATTTTCAGGTTAATGGGAGGAAATATATTATTCAGGCTCGTCGCCATAGTTGGGATGATTTTTAAAGCAATACTATGTTCGTGGGACTTGGTGGCACTTAGATCGACTAAAGGTTACAAGTAAATAATTAAGAGCTTGGATCCTTATTCAATTTCTTTTTTCTTTTAGGAATGAAAGAATTAATAAGTCTGATCATTATTTCTGCATTTTTGGTTGGGGAACGAGTTGTGTTAATTTCTACAGCCATTCTATTACGGAGCAACATGAAGGCCTATCATCCGACTTAAAGCATTACATAAGATACTTTGCAGTTGCTCCCAATATTGTTTTATTCCCAAGTTAAGGGGATGTAATTCATTAGGTTAGTTTCGTTTTTTAGGCTCGTGGGAAGAATCGGGATGATTTTTAAAAATATTTTATGGTTGTGGGACTTGGTGTCACGTAGGTTGACTAATGGTCAAAAGTAAATAATTAATAGCTTAGATCCTGATTCTATTTCCTTTTTCTTTTAGGAGTGAAAGAATTAATAAGTCTGCTCAGTAGTTCCGTTATTGTGCTTGTGAGAACGGGCCGAGTTGACTTCTATAGCCATTGTATTATGGAGTGATCTGAAGTCACTTTATCCGTTTTAATGAACTACACTACATAATTTGCAATTGGGACCAATATCTGTTGGAAAACAATGATCCGAAATCTCAACTAAACTAAATTATTTGAATCAAGTTTGAAAGAAACAAAAACTTAAACAAAGTATATCCTAAATCCAAATGGATGCATCCGATCAAGATCCAGGAACTAGGACATCCATTGAAGCCATCAAGTACCTAAGCATATAGCGGAATCATCAAGTTAAAGTTTTGAAAGGAAACAAACTTTAAATTCTCAAGTCTAGCATTAGGAAGAACTGATTGTACAAGCTCCAGAGAAGACAGATTCGGAGTCACTGAGTCTGAGAACATCCGGAAGACTTAGATATCAAGACAATGGGAAAAGTTTCAAAAATAAATTTTCCTTCCACCTTTTGGTCTATAAAGTCAAAGATCCTTTCCCCACATGCAAGATAAAAGAGACAGCTTTCACTTTTTAGAAAAAGGACAAAAGTACTGACATCATACTGAAAAAGATAACAACCTTTTTCACCTAGACCAATAAGGAGGCGTGTGGAGCTCACACCAAAACGTTACTAGTGTAAGAGTTGGTGTGACACTAAAATACAAGGAAAACGATCAATGACATCTTTTCAGCCTCAATCCCAAGGTTCAAAAGGGTCAAATTACTATCTAACGGATTGATCAACGGCTCCAGAAGTGCCACATCCTACTTGATCAACGGTGAAGATTAAGTTACAGCTTACCAACCAACAACGGCTCCATTTATGATCCAAACCTATAAAAGGGAAGCTTCACAAGTTGATAAGGTGTTGGTTGATTTCACAAGAAGCATATACAAGAGAACTTGCTAGAGAACAATTAGATTCACAAATCCCTCCAAGAATCGAACAATTCCAAATTAGTTTGTAAGGATTCCTAAATGAGCTATAAACTTAAGGAAATCAAAAAACCAAAACCTTTGATAGAAACCATAGTGTAAAGTATGTCCTACTTGGGTGAGTAGTGAGATTGGGAAATAGCTTAAAGTAGGTGCTTTGAGTGGGATCTCCCTGTAGGACTCAGCTTAGATTCGGGGTAGAAGTCTAAGTGGTATATCCTGTTAAAGACAAAAGGACTCAGCTAGGAGTTGGTGCTTCTAGTGGTATATCCTACATCTAGAAGGAGTTACCATCTAAAGATAATCTGTAAGGCTTGATTCCTGCCAGTTGGAAAGGAATTCAGTAGTGGATAAGCTTGAGGGAAGGAAACTCCAGGGACTAGATGTAGGTGGGCCGAACCAGTATAAATCACTGTGTTTGATTTTCTTACTTTTACTTACTACATTATATTATTGCTTTTGCATCATCCGGGTCCATCTACCGGATCGTAATCAGGCACGCTACACTTAGACTTAATAAAGTCTATAAATTCTATGAAAAAGGGTCATTCACCCCCCCTGACCTTATGTAGACCCTCACAGGGACTAACAAGTGGTATCAGAGCAAGTGCTCAAAACTAGAGATCTAACAATCTCGAGCTAAAGGTCTAAAATTTTGATTCAAACATCAAAATGAGTTTCCAAAAGTCACAACTCTTTCTCGAGGGTATGTCCATTACCCGTCCTCCACTCTTCACCGGTGAACACTACACATTCTGGAAAAATTGGATCAAAAACTTCATTCAAGCACAAAGCATGTAAGCATGGTTGGTCATCAAGGATGGCCCGTATGAGCCTACTCATGAAGTAGAGGGTATGATCACCTGAAAGCCATCACGTTTATGGGATGAAAATGATTTTTAAAAATTGCGTGAAAACGCAAATGCTAATAATATGCTTCACTGTGCTTTTAGTGCAACAAAATTTAACAGGATATCCGTATGTGAGATTGCAAAGGAGATTTGGGAGAAGCTGGAGGTAACCTATGAAGGAACAAATAAAGTGAAAGAAGCAAAGATTGATCTACTCTAGCAAAAACTTGAATCCTTTAAGATGGAGCCAAAAGAATCTATCAGCAGCATGAACACTAGATATACCAATCTAGTGAATGAGATGAAAAGGGTCGGAAAGCAAATCTCTAAAGTAGAAATGGTGAAGAAGGTGCTCCAGAGTCTCACCAAGGAATGGGATAACAAGAAGATTGCCATTGAGGAAGCTCATGACTTAAATGTTTATAGTTATGATAAGCTTATTGACAATCTCTTGACTCAAGAGCTATCTCTAGAGAGATATAGTGAACAGGAGATGAAGCTTGAAGAGAAGAAGAAAGCTATTACGCTTAAGGCAGAATCCATCGAATCAGCTTCATCCGGAGAAGAAGAGCAAGTGACTGAATCTCTAAGCACCAAGGAGCAACTAACTCTATTGAGCAGACAGCTCAACAGATTCATATAAAAGAAGGAAAGGAGGAAATCTAGAAAATATGAACCCCGAAGACCAAGGGAAGGCACATCCAGAAGAGATAGGCCTAGAAAGCTTCCGAATGAAAAGAAGGATCCAGAAAAAGAAGCTGCCTATTTTGAATGTAGGGAGAAAGGCCACTTCAGAACAAAATGCCCTAAGCTTAAAAGTACCAAGAAGCACAAGAAGAAGGCAATGGTGGCTACCTAGAGCAATAGTGAGGAAAGTAGCAGGTCATCTTCAATAGAAGAAGAAGAGACTACCAACTGTGCATTCATGGCACTGACTGATCCAGAAGTAGAGCAATCCGGAAAGAATGCCTTTAAGCGAGAAATAGTGCAAATCGAAGAATCAGAAACAGCAAACACTAAGGTAAACACTTATTCTAATTTTGCTTCTAACTTTGACCTTACTAGAGTTGTAGCTATTGTGATCAAGAGTGTGAAGAAGAACACCAAAGCAATTGAGTCCTTAAGAAGCCAAGTCTTGGAAATCGCTGAAGATAATGAAGCATTGGCCAAGATGTCAACTTAATCTGAACAACAAACAAAATTGATGAAGTTGAAGAAAACTTCCTAAGAAATCAAGTGCAGATATTAAGTGCTAACTTAATGGGGTTAGATAGGGAGCTAACCCTAATAAAGGAAGCATCTGGAAGGAGATCAAACCCTCCTCAACCAAGAAGGAATCCAAGGCAGAACACACAAGGAAATCAGCACCAAGCTGCCAAAGGAAACCCAAAGCCTTCAAATAAAAAATTGAAGGAGGTTAGCAGGCAACCTCAGGCCTAAAGATATACTGCTGCACAAAAAGGAAAGGCTAAGGCAGTATACCATAAAAAACCTGCCAACCAGAAGAGGAATTATATAGCAGAAGTTGCACCTCCAACCAGCTATTGGACACATTTCAGACCATCCACAAGTGTACAAAAAGCTAGATATTGAGGGAACTATAGGAAGGAGGATCTGGAAAAGATCAAAAAGAAGTAAATGCAGAACAGACCCATCTCAGGGTGCAGGTTTTGTGGGAAAAACAATCATATAACTAAATTATGTAGATTAAAAAATGGTTATTATGATCTCAATCCTTGGCCTGAGATGGTTATTAACTTGAGAGGACCCAAATCTGATTAGGTACCCAAACTCACTTGATCTTTTTTGTAGGTATGCCTTAGATCCACAGTAGATCAACACAGTTGGTACTTTGATAGTGGATGCTCAAGGCACATGACAGGTGATGAGAAGGCCTTCATCATATTAACTTGGAAGAAGGGAGGCTTTGGAGATAATAAAAAAGGGCAGATAATTGGACATGGGATCATTGGATCTGAATTGAAGATAGAAGATGTCTCACTGGTTGATGGACTAAAGTTCAACTTACTCAGTGTAGCCCAACTTTGTGTCAAAGGAAGAAAAGTCACATTTGATTCTAGAGGCTGCTCAATCTATGATAGTAAGTCTAATCAACTCATTCTTTATGCACCTAGAGTAAATAATGTCTATTTTGTTAACATTAAAAATAAGAAAAAGAATATTTGCTTGGTGTCTAAAGAAGAAGAATCATGGCAATGACACCGAAGGTTGAGACATGTTAGTATGAACCTCCTGTCCAAACTAGCTAAAAAGGAATTGGTAGTGGGTTTGCCTAATGTTGCTTTTGATGAGGATCATCTATGCATTGCATGTCAACTAGGTAAACAAAATAAGAAAAGTTTCCTTTCCATCTCTTACATTCCTTCCAAAAGAGTACTTGAACTCTTACACGTAGATCTCTTTGGTCCAATTAAACCATTGAGTTTTGGTAGAAGAGAATATGCCATGGTCATTGTGGATGATTATTCTTAATATACCTGGGTTCTCTTGCTAGCAAGCAAAGATGAAGCCTTTGACCAATTCTCAAAAACATTCATCCGAATAGAAGTAGAACAGGGCATAAGTATTGCACGCATCCGAAGTGACAATGGTGGTGAGTTCAAAAATAGGCATTTTCCTGAATTTTGTGACTCAAAGGGCATTGAACATAACTTCTCTGCCCTTCACACCCCTTAATAAAATGGAGTTATTGAGAGAAAGAATATGACCATAGTTGAAATGGCTAGAACAATGCTAAATGAGAATTATTTTCCAGAGTACTTTTTGGGTGAGACCGTAAACACAACATGCTATATTTTGAATAGAGCTCTCATTAGAAAGACCATCGAAAAGACCCCCTGTGAAATCTGGAAGGGAAGAAAAACCAAAATTGGGTACTTTAAGGCATTTGGATGTAAATGCTACATCTTAAATGATAGAGAGCAACTAGGAAAATTTGATCCTAAATCTGATGAAGCAATTTTCTTTGATCCTACACATAGTAAGGCATACAGAGTCTTCAATAAATGAACCCAAACTGTGGTTGAGTCTATACATGTAGATTTCGATGAGACTAACCATGCAAGTAAGAGAAGTTCCACTCTAGAAGATCTGATTCCGGAAGCTGAAAAATATGGAGAAAAGAAGGAAGCTAAAATTCCTGATTCATTCCAAAATCAAGAAGTACAAAGAAGAGGATGAATGAATATCTTTTGATCCAGAAGTTCAACAAGTTAATCTCAACCCACAAGAGATTGACTTCAATGAAGGCCAAGAAGGAGTGATTGAGGCAGAAGTGGGACAAGCCCCAATCCAACATGAAGATCCGCAAAGAGAAGTTTGGACTCGCAGAGATCATCCAGTTACAGCTATTTCGGACAATGCCCAAAATCCAGTAAGAACCAGAGGTTAACTAAATCGAATGATAAGCCATAATGCATTTGTCTCTCTCCTTGAGCCAAAGAAATTTCAAGATGCTAAAGGAGATGAAAGCTGGATGATGGCAATGCAAGAAGAGCTAGATTAATTCACCAGGAATGATGTATAGGATCTAGTACCACCTCCCAAAGGCAAATCAATCATTGGCACCAAATGGGTATTCCAGAATAAGCTTGATGAATCCGGAGTTGTAGTGAGAAACAAGGCAAGATTAGTTGCCCAAGGCTACAACCAGCAAGAAGGAATTGATTTTGAAGAAACCTTTGCCCTTGTAGCAAGACTGGAAGCAATCCAAATTCTATGTTCTTTTGCATCATTCATGGGATTCACATTGTTCCAAATGGATGTTAAAAGTGCATTCCTTAATAGAGTTATCTAGGAATAAGTCTTTGTGAAGCAACTACTTGGATTTGAAGATTCAAAGTATCCAGATCATTTATACAAACTAAAAAAAGCTCTCTATGGATTGAAGCAAGCACCAAGAGCTTGGTATGAGAGACTCACTACACTCCTCAGATGCAAAGGGTATATTCGGGGCAAAGGAGATACAACGCTTTTCATCAAGAAGAAGAAGAATCATATTATTCTAGTCCAAATTTATGTGGATGATATCATATTTGGAGCAATAGATGAGAAAATGTGTGATGAATTTAACTCTCAAATGCAGAAGGAATTTGAGATGTCCATGATGGGAGAACTCAATTTCTTCCTTGGTTTATAGATCAAACAAATTTCAGATGGAATCTTCATCAATCAATCCAAGTACACTAGGGAAATTCTAAAGAAGTTTGAGATGGACAAGAGCAAGTTTATGTCCACTCCAATGGGATCAGATACAGTCCTATCCAAGGATTGTAAAGGAGAAGATGTGGATCAGAAGCTCTATAGAGGGATGATTAGTTCACCTCTATACTTGACAACTAGCAGGCCTGACCTACACTATGCAATTTACTACTGTGCAAGGTATCAAGCCAATCCTATGGATTCTCATCTCATGGCAGTAAAGAGGATTCTCGGATACCTCCTAGGAACTACCGAAGTTGGGCTATGGTATCCTAATAATGGAGATTTCACACTCTAAGGTTTTACTAATGTAGATTATGGCAGAGATACTCTTGACAGAAAGAGTACATCCAGAGGAAATCATTTCCTTGGATTGCTTGGTATTGTGGTATAATAAGAAGCAAACTTAGTTGCTTTATCAACCATCGAAGTAGAATATATGGCAGCTGGAAGTTGTGTAGCTCAACTCCTTTGGATCTAGCGACAACTAGAAGATTATAGAGTTTAATCTGGATGTGTGGATGTGATGTGTGACAACAAAAATGCCATTGATGTATCAAAGAATCCTGTACTCCATAGCAGGATGAAGCATGTAAACACGAGGCATCATTTCATCCAGGATAGTGTGATGAAAAAGGATGTTGCTTTGGTATACATTCCAACCAGTGAGCAAAGAGCAGATATCTTTACTTAGCCATTAAGTAAAGATCAATTTGGCAAGCTAAGAGAGTCAATTGGTATGTCTAATCCAATTTGAAGAAAATTCGGAGGACAGTTCAAAATTAATTTGGATCCTTGGCTAATTGATGAATCCGGAAGAGAAGCAGTACTGAAGAAAAATGTATTCCGGAGGAAAGTGTGCCACATCAGCAGACGAGACAGGACACATGGCAGTCAAGGTACTAAAAGGTAACTGTCCTCTTTTGAATTTCAAACATTTATTGGGTGTTACATGCGCGGTAAATTTAATAGATAGTTCTCAAAATAAACCGTTCCCATTCTTCGATTAAACTGAATTTAACTCTCTCCTGAAATTTCGACTGCCATATCATCAATCCAGCCAAAATAAATGATGTCCGGATTTCCAACATACCCTCGCCTTGAAAAATCTATATAAACCCCCCAAAAATCCCTTTCTTCTTCACGCGAGCAACATTCCTACACTGTTACTTTGCAAAATTCTATCTTAAACCCTAATTTCTTCAAATTCCTCACATGGCTGCTATCATAACAAACGAGGGACTCAAAATCCTCCCAACACAAAACATTTGTACAGAGTTTGATCTGAAAGATGAAGATTTCGAGCCTTTAAAATTCAAAGCCAGTGATTCTATTATCCCCATAGATTTCTTGGGTGATAATTTCCTCTTTTAGACAGACCCATACTCAAAATTGATTGAGGACCAACATCTGATAGATTTCCTCAAAATTAACTACCCTACATATCCGGATCTTGTGAGAGAATTCTATGAGAATCTCAGAGCCCACCCTATCTTTGACGCTCTAAGAACTAAAGTTCAAGGAAAAATCATAACTCTTATTCTGGAGTTCTTTGAGAAACATCTTAACATGAAGAATGACGATGTACAACTAAGAAGTGATGGGGATGAACAGCATGTCAAGTACGAACCGAAGATGTGGCTACATCCTAACTACTTTAGAGACAAATTCTTCACCTATTTCCCTGAAGTGCTCAAGTTTCTCCAACATGCACTCGCAAAACTAGTCCTAATCAGGAAGGGATCTCCCACCACAGTGTCAGCCTTTCAACACTATGTACTACAACACTGGGTAGAGAGCCGGGTAGTCAACATGTTGGTGCTAATCATCCACTACATCAAGAAACACAACAACTCTCATGGCGCCTTGATCACCAGGATATTACTTGCTAACCAAGTGGCCTTAACCGGATTCCAAGCAGTGAATGGAAAAGAAATCATAGAGAGAAACTTCAGGAAATTAACCTTTGGGGAAACTTGGAAAGAGGAAAATGCTAAGAAGCTCCGGGATGATAGGGAAACCAGAGCAAGAAAAGCAGTGGATTCGGTAGAAGCTCAAGTTCCCAAGAAAGTAAGAACTACTAAGCCAAAGGCACAGAAGAAGCTTGCCTTAGTTCCGGCTGGGCAAATCACTGAGGATACTTTATCCTTAACCCGGTTGATGGCCAAATCTTCGGAGAAGCCTAAGTCTCAAGGTAGACTAATTAAGGAAGTTGATAAAGTGAAGAAACTAGTATGTGAGCTGATGCGAGAGAGACTATTGCAGTGGCTGCTGCTGGTATTAGGAAAGGATACCAAAAGGGGCAGAAGAGAAATATAAAAGACATTCTAATAAAGGAGCAAGAATCTAAAAATGAAGAAACAGAGGATGAGCTTCCCATTTTTAAGAAACAATTCACCCGAAAGGGGTGTACTGTTGATAAAGCCATAAAAGCCTAAACAGCTCAAACACAACAAAAGAAGAAGGCCAAGAAGCCCAAAGGCGTAACGATTGATGATGAAGTAGCAAAAAGGGCAGAAGAAGAAAAATTAGTTGAAACTAGAGCCATGAAAGAGAAGAATCTTCTGGGGATTACTGAATCAGTCAATTCGGATGATCCTGAGTATGAACAGATAAGATAAGCTAATAAGGAAAACACTGAGATCAACAAAAAGCTTATAATAAAAGGTCCTAGTGGCTCTTCCGGTGCTCAATCCATCAATATTGATCTGATGGATCCGGCAGAAATTTCCTGGGATCCGAAAGCAGATAATTTTCACTTTTTACCCATATCCGGACCCCTTCCTAATAATATACTACATGTGGGAGATAAAACCCTTACTGGGAAAAGTCCTGTAAAGGCAAATGAAGAGGGCATTGAGGACATTTCCAAGGCGCCTAGAGGAGAAAACAAAAGCCCTGAAAAGGCATGCGTAGGGGAGACTGAGGATATTTCCAGTCTTCTGGGGGTTGTAAAAGGGGAGAAAGAAAGAGCAGAAGTAGTCAATTAGATTTCGGATCAGCACACAAATGAGGTAACCCCTAACATAGTTTCCTTTGATGTTAATACTAACACTGCTTGTGGTGATTACACGGTAGTTATAATAGAGGATGGCTCAGCGACACACTCCCAAGAGATAGCTAAGGCATTACTGCCTAACCTAGATCACATCATTTTAGAGGAGGGATATGGTCTGGGATTTGAAGGGAAAACTTCACAAGTGAACTCTAAGGGCGAGGCCAGTCCAGGGGAATGGATGGAGAAGAAAGATAATTGTGAGGACAAAGAAGAAGAAGAGGAAGATAGTACTGGTTCTTTAAGCTCATCTGGAGATGGTTCTTCTAGCTCATCAGGAAATAAAATCCCTCCCGTTGCTAGCCCCATCAGAATTCCTATAGTTAATACAAAGCAAGCAAAGGTAACAGCGTGCTTAAACTTCTTAAAGAAGCTACTCGTGAAGAAAATGAGGAGGGTTATATCAAGCAGAGTCTTTGGAACATCTACAAACATTTAAAGGCTGTGAAAAAGGTACTCTTGGATGAATTTCAGCCTCTGGATCTAAAGGAAGAACTTGGGGTGATTAAGGGCAATGTACAGAAAATAGAAGCAAAAGTGGAAGACTTTCCAACTGCTGATCTGGTACCAGAAGTTTCTCTCGCTAAAGTCACTCCGATTCTCAATGACCTTAAAGTGAGCCCTATAGAGGCCAACAGATCAGCTGCTTAAGCTAACATTATAGCTTTAAATAATTGTGCAACGGTCTTAGACAAGATAACCTCTTCTTCCTCAGAGCTCACAACCAAAATAAAGGAGTACATTGATGCCAAGTTTGAAAACTTATCAAAATTCATAACTGAAAGGGATCCTATGCCTAACCTCACAAAATTGGAAGAAGAGCAACAAGCTATCCAGGAAATGCTTGTGAATTTTCTAGATGAATCTCTCCCAAAAATCCAAGAAAAAAGTTGGATGATATGGGAGATGAAATTTGAAGCCATTTATTCGGACTTGAGAAGATAATAAATGATTGGAAAACTAACTTCACCAAGGAAGTAAAGCTCTAAACAGAAACCATCCATAACATCCGCCAGGATCTTTGTAAAGAAATTGAAAATCTTTAAACCGGATTAACCAATCTCTCAATATCTGGATCCTCTACTGTCCCCTCAATTTCGGAAAGCCAGCTCCTTCCTATATTCCAGAATGTAGTCCGGCACATTGGATACTCAGGATTCTTTGGCAAAAAGGGAGTAACAACATTGATAAAGGCACTCTTTCCCTACTCTGATGAGAAAAGTTAGGGAATTTGCCCTATATCTGCATCCGGCTATCATACAATCATGTGTTAGCTTAAAGAAAGCCTTCAAACCCCTACATCTCAATCCGACCACAATTGATCAAATCATTACCGAGAGAAAAAAAGGCAATATTGACTACTCCATCTACTTTAAAGCCTGGCAATAGAGATGGGATAGAAGAACCTACATGGTAATCGACCCCTAAGTTGCAAATAAAAGGGGGGAGAAGAGTCAATAAGGGGAAGGGACCAACAGAGGAAAGGAAAAGGAGGACCGAGCACCCGGAAGAAAGTAGTCTAGCTAAATCTTTTGTAATCAATGTAATAGCTAGATTTAGTCATTTTCATTTATATGTATTTCTGTATCTTGTACCCTGAACTTCATTAATGTTAACCATTGTTAACAGTAGAAGTATATAGAAAGTGAAAAAGTTCATAAAACATTACTTCTAAAGTATAATCTGAAATTGTACTATAAAAAACATTAGAAGCTAGAATTCAAAAATATTGGGGGAGTTTGGATGCTAAAATTATGGGGGAGTAATTGTAAATGACTAAGTACCAAGAATCATACTTAGCTCATATAACTCCTTTCCTTATGCTTAGTTTTCTTAGTTTTTGTTTCCATCAAATGGGGGAGATTGTTGGAAAACAATGATCCAGAATCTCAATTAAACTAAATTTTCCAGATCAAGTTTGAAAGAAATAAAAAGTTAAACAAAGTATCTCCTAAATCCAATTGGAAGCTTCCGATCAAGATCTAGGAACTAGGACATCCATTAAAGACATCAAGTACCTAAGCATATAGCGGAATCATCAGGTTAAAGTTTAGAAAGGAAACAAACTTTAAATTCTCAAGTCTAGCATCTGGAAGAACTGATTGTACAAGCTCCTGAAGAAGACAGATCCGGAGTCACTGAGTCTGAGAACATTCGGAAGACTCAGATATCAAGATAATGGGAAAAGTTTCAAAAAAACTTTTCCCTCCACCTTTTGGTCTACAAAGTCAAAGATCCTTTCCCTATATACAAGACAAAAGAGACACTTGCAGTTTTTAGAAAAAGGACAAAAGTACTGACAACGGACTGAAAAAGATAACAACCTTTTTCACCTAGACTAATAAGGAGGCGTATGGAGCTCACACTAAAAAGCTAATGGTGTAAAAGTTGGTGTGACACTAAAATACAAGGAAAGCGATCACTGACATCTTTTCAGCCTCAATCCCAAGGATTCAAATGGGTCAAATTACTGTCTAATGGATTGATCAACGGCTTCAAAAGTGCCACATCCTACCTGATCAACGGTGAAGATTGAGTTACAGCTCACTAACCCACAACAACTACATTTATGATCCAAGCCTATAAAAGGGAGGCTTCACAAGTTGAGAAGGTGCTGGTTGATTTTACAAGAAGCATATACAATAGAACTTACTAGAGAATAATCAGATTCATAAATCCCTCGAAGAATCAAACAATTCCAAATCAGTTTGTAAGGATTCCTAGGTGAGCTATAAACTTAAGGATATCTAAAAACCAAAAGCTTTGATAGAAACCAAAGTGTAAAGTATCTCCTACTTGGGTGAGTAGTGAGATTAGGATACCGCTTAAAGTAGGTGCTTTGAGTGGGATCTCCCTGTAGCACTCAACTTAGATTCGGGGAAGAAGTCTAAGTGGTATATCCTGCTAAACTCAGCTAGGAGTTGGCGTTTCTAATGTTATGTCCTACATCCGGAAGGGGTTACCATCCGGAGACAATCTGTGAGGCTTGATTCCTATCAGTTGGAAAGGAATTCACTAGTGGACAAGCTCGGAGGAAGGAAACTCCGAGGACTGGACGTAGGAAGGGTCGAACCAGTATAAATCACTGTGTTTGATTTTCTTACTTTTACTTACTGCATTATATTATTGCTTTTACATCATTCGGATCCATCCACTGGATCATAATTAAGCACGCTATTCTTAGACTTATTAAAGTCTATAAATTTTTTGAAAAAGGGTCATTCACCCCTTTTGACCTTATATAGACCCTCACAGGGACCAAAAATATCATTTTATTCTCAGGCTAAGGGAGGAAATTTATTAATTGAGCATTCTAGTTTCATTTTTAGTCGTGTGGGTATAGTCGGGATGATTTTTAAAACAATTTTAAGATCGTGGGACTTGGTGTCACTTAGGTCGACTAACGGTTAAAAGTATATAATGAATAGATTGGATCATGATTCTATTTCTTTTTTATTATAGGAATGAAGCAATGAATAAGTGTGATCTGTAGTTCAGTTATTGTGATTGGGGGAACGACCTGAGTTAATTTCTTTACCAATTCTATTACGGAGCGACTTGAAGACACTTTATCCGACTTAATGGATTACATAAGATAATTTGCATCCGGTCCTAGTGTCATTTTATTTACAGGTTAAGGGGAGGAAATTGATTAATTTAAGCATTCTAGTTTCATTTTTCAGGCTCGTGGCTAGAGTCGGGATGATCTTTGAAGTAATTCTATGGTCATGGGACTTGGTGTCACTTAGGTTGACTAACGGTTTAAGGTAAATATTTAATAGCTTGGATCTTTATTCTATTTCTTTTTTATTTTAGGAATGATAGAGTTAATAAGTCTGATTGGTAGTTCCATTATTTTAGATGGGGGAACGGGCCGAGTTGATTTCTACAACCATTCTGTTACGGTGCAACTTGAAGTCACTTTATCCGACTTACTGCATTACAATAGAAAATTTACATATGGTCCCAATATCATTTTATTTTTAGGTTAATGGGAGGAAATTGATTATTTGGCATGCTAGTTTCATTTTTTGGGCTCGTGGGCAGAGTCGAGATGATTTTTAAAGCATTTCTATGGTCGTCCAAGTTGTTGTCACTTAGGTCGACTAACGATTAAAAGTAAATAATTAATAGCTCGGATCCTATTCCTATTCCTTTTTTCAGGAATGAAAGAATTAATAAGTCTGATCAGTAGTTTTTTTTTGTCGTTGTGAGAATGGGCCGAGTGGATTTCTCTAGCCATTCTATTACAAAGCAATCTGAAGTCACTTTATCCGTTTTAAAGAACTACATTACATAACTTGAAATTGGGAACAATATCATTTTATTCTCAGTTTAAGGTGAGGAAATTGATTACTTGAGTGCACTAGTTTCATTTTTGCGCTCGCGGGCATAGTCAAAATGATTTTTAAAAATATTTTATAGTCGTGGGACTTGGTGTAACTTAGGTCGACTAACGGTTAAAAGTAAATAATGAATATATAGTATCCCAATTCTATTTCTTTTGTCCTTTAGGAATTACAGAATTAATAAGTCTGATCTGTAGTTCCGTTATTGTGGTTGGGGGAACAGTCTAAGTTTATTTCTATAACCATTGTCTTACGGAACGACTTGAAGTCACTTTATCCGACCTAATGCATTACAATAGATAGTTTGCATCTGGTCCCAATATCATTTTATTTTCTGGTTAAGCAGAGGAAATTGAATACTTGAGGGTGCAAGTTTCATTTTTCAGGCTCGTGGGCAGAGTCGGGATGATCTTTGAGGCAATTATATTGTCATAAGACTTGGTGTCACATAGTTCGACCAATGGTTTAAACTAAATAATTAGTAGCTTGGATCCTGATTCTTTTTATTTCCTCTGAGGAGGGAGATAATGAATAAGGTTGGTTGGTATATCCATTATTGGGCCCCTAGGGAGAAGGAAATGGGTGGCCATTGGCGGTTAACTTAATAAATTAGAAAGTATGTCGCACATTTTCAAGCGAATGAAAAATGGGTGATGAATTCACACTAATTGCATCCTAAAAGCCTATAAATTAGTTCTAGCACTTTGAATTAGTGCTAACACTTTGAATTAGACAATTTTCATTCTTCATTATCATGAAAATAACAAAATCGGGGAACGTAGGCTGTGAAATTAAATAAATCAATAAATATTCATAAGTCACATATTGTCGTGATAAATTCAAATTGGTGTAAATTTTATTTATATACCAGCCCCACCAAAAACTACATCTAGCGTGATTAATAAGTAATTTTTCACTATATTCCTTAGTTAGAAAACAAAACAATTTGGGGCAGTTAGCGGAGAACCAAAATAAAACAGTAAGTATGTTCAAGTCGCAAATTATCGCCCAATATTCAAATGGATTTAAAATTAAATGTGATTAATTCAAACCCAAGATCCCATAAAATATGGCAATCACGATTGTTTGAAAATAAAAAGAATCGGGGCAGTTGGCGGTGAATCTACATAAAGTAGTACATATGTTTAACTCACAAATGGTCGCGGTTCATTCAGACATATGTAAAATTAATTACATCAAACATACTTAATCAGAAATTATTCACTCCATTCGCAATGAATTAAAATAAACACTTAATTTGGAATATATGGCATTTAAAATACATTCCCAACGATACAATAAGTTGCACCATGCCATTACACATTCAATTAGGTATTAAATTACAGTTTTTTTTTATTTTAGTTGAGTGTATAGAACAACCGTATAGATAAGAAAATAACACATGCACCAAGGGATTCAGAAGGGAATGCATGGAGATATAAGAAAAGAGAATAGAGGAGGACCAAAGAAAATGGAGAGAAGGAAAAGGAAAGAGAAGACACAAGGCCTGCGAATTAAATAGGTGCGATATCAAATGCCCCTAGGAAGTAAAAAACAGAATCCCCATTGCATCCTAGGCACTATGATGTAACGATGACACCCTAGGAAGAGGTAAAACCATTACGTCCCCTCTGGGCGAAGCCCTATACATTACATCCACCCTAAGGCGATAAGAGGTCCCGGTTTTGGGTCAATTGAGTAATTAAAAATCGATAGCCTGCATAATCACAAAAAGCCGCATGAATATTGTCAAATAAGAACCATTTAAGGCAACTACAAACATGATCAAAATTACGATGAGAGCAATGGGAAAGGCTAGATGTAAATCCGATTCTTATGATAAAGCAGTCAATTCTTCAACATCACTCGTTCTAAAAGGATAAATTTTTAGACAAATAGGAGTAGTAGAGAAGATATATAGAACTGTAGTTCAAGAAGAGGAATAGCCTACCTTTTATAGGTGGGAAAAATAAAATAGCTCCCCCATTTAATGGTAGAGAGAATTAAGGCACCGTGAACATGTGCCACAGGCAACGAGAACATGTGCCACAGGCAACGGTTCCCAAGCCATCATGAATAGTGGAGTAATTGCTCCTTTATTCTTGCATGAATGACAAGTGTTCCCAAAAAATGAACAAAATAATAAAAGAAATACTAGTAGTATAAAGTAGTTTCTAGGACACTTATCATTCATGTAAAAATCAAGGAGAACATTTGAGTTGTTCTGAACCATTGGTCACAAAATGAATGGTTGAGAATTTTCTATCATTTTTTAACACTAGAAAAGAAATTTTTAATTTCTTTCTCACTCTCTTTCCTACTATACTCTACATTTAATGTATAGAATCCATTCCCTAGGGAGAGCATGGAAATTGTTACATTTTTGTCAATCTCAACCTTCCATTGAAATACAAAACTAAACTGATGTTTGAGATTGACTAACTTTTTGTTTCCAATATGGGCAGTAATTTAGGGGTTAGTTGCAATAAATGAAAATAAATTTCATCAAATTGCACAAACTTCTTCATTCCCGGTTGGATGACTGCCACGTACCCTATTTTCATATAGTAATATATGAATGAGTACGTATCAATAATCCAACACGAAGATAATTAAATACCTGGACTCACCTGGGGGATTTTACCCCAGTCTTTAACGTCATTAATCACTCCCCAATTTTAGTTATACTCCCCAATTTTGAGTTACGAAATCAAATTAATTACTGGAATTAAGATTAATTGACGATATAAGATCGTTCAATTCGTATAATTAAGTATAAGATATTGTTCGTGCAATTGTGCAGAAATGCAGTTTATTATCGAAAAGATGTGAGAGATAACAATATGGCATGCAAGTTCAGGGTAAGTAAAAAAAATGGGTACTAAATTAATACACCCCAATCTAAAAATTGAAGGGTAAATAAAATAATTGAAATTTATTCAATCCGTATTGTAACAGTAAAACGATTGGGGTTTATTTTTTCATATCATCAAGATAAATAAATAAGTGGGTGTAAGTCACAAAAAGTCCGTCTACAATGAAAAGGGACTTTAATTCACACTGATTGGGGAAACTAAAAAAAAATTAGTAAAGATATCACCTCTTTATATTCCAACCAACCTCCTACAGTAGTTAAATAGTACAGTACTAAAAAATAGAGTTATGATTTGCGCTCCCACCCATGTCTTGGAATATAGGATTGTCACACGAGCGACATCATGTGAGTCTCGAAAAGAAGTGCTAGTAAATGTTTGTGGTTGGACGTGATTGTTTGCATTCAAAACTGCTAGATTTCTGGGACTACATAATAGTTTGTGGTAGTTATATTTCTCACTTCATGCACGTCTTCAAACTGTTTCTCATTTTTTGGTATTTGGTCATATCTGGAGAAACTCCTTCAAAAGTTGTATCCACCCCTACTTAATTATCTTGCAAAATGATGTGGCAACCCACATTATTTAAATATTTAAGCCTCATTCTATTTTTACTGAAATTTATTATTAGATTTTACATAATTATGAAAGTTTCCAAAATAATAAAAAAATTTGATTCATTTAAAATAAATAATTATGTACTCTTTAATCAAATACACTAATCACGTATACTCTATAAGTAACGTTTGTTACAATTATACAGAAAGTATCAATTTGAAAAATTAAAATTCATGATTACTAATTTTTTGTGTGTAATATGTTAATTTAAAATGTGGGACAAAATTAATTAAGGGTGGAAATAGCTAGAAAAATTTATATTTATTTTTCATTACAATTTAAATCTTGAAAAAAAATATTATTAGAACTATCATTTAAAAAAAAATTTCTGTACATAATACTATAATATTAATAGCTATACAATTATACAGAAAGTTTCAATTTGAAAAAATAAAATTCATGATTACTATATATTTTTGTTTCATATATTAATTTAAAATGTGGGAAAATTAGTTAAGGGTGGAAATAGTTAGATAAAATTTGGAATTATTTTCATTACAGGAGAAATCTTGGGAAAAAATTATTAGAATTGTTAATAATAAAAAAAATTTCTGTGCGTAATACTATATTAACTATATTCTGATTATTTAAACTCGTAAATGATACTTGTAAATTAAGTATACAATATAGAAAATTGTTTTCAATAATTCATTTATAATGTAAAGAACTATTATTTTAAAGTAATTCTAAATGCTTACTGCCATCTCAATATTTATAGCAATTAATATCAAATTTTTTCTAACAATTATAACTTGCAATTTTTTTTCAAGATTTTACGTAACATGAAAATGGTTCTGCCAATTATTTTTCTAACTATTTACCCTAAATATTCTATCATATTTTGCTTCACAGTTTAACCTAACATAGCACATACAAAAGTTATGAATTGTTAGTATTTTTTATAAATTGATATTTTTAGCTTTAATGTTAATTATAGAGTATCTGAGATTAGTGTACTAGAGTAATTATTAGATAATTATATAGTTTTAAAATGGGTTTTACGTTCACAGTTGTTCAATGACTACACCTGAAAAAATTAAGATAGAACGATAAAATGCGTATTGGTCCCTCAAAATATATAACTAGAACCCTATGTTGCTTTAAGTCTCAATACGTCCGTCCATGTTCAAATGGGTGTTAAATTCACTCTATCCGAATTACTGAATTGCACTAAATAATTTGCAAATGGTCCCAACATCGTTTTATTCTAAGAATAAGGAGAGAAAAATAATTAATCGAGCATGCTAGTTTCATTTTTTAGGCTCGCGGGCATAGTTGGGGCAATTTTTTTAGCAATTCTAAGGTCGTGGGACTTGGCGTGACTTAGGTCTACTAACAGTTAAAACTGAATAACTCATAAATTGGATCCTGCTACATTATATTCTTTCTGTTAGTAGTGAAAGAATGAATAACTTTGAACGATAGATCCATAATTGGGGGTTTTTGGGTTGAGGCTGATTTGATTTTTATAGCCGTTCTAATACGAAGCGACTTCATGTCACTATATCCAACTTAATGCATTAAATTAGATAATTTGCATTTCATCCCAATATCATTCTATTCTCATATTACGAAGAGGAAAGTGATTAATTGAGCATGCTAGTTTTATTATTTCGGCTCGCGGGAAGAGCCGGGCTGAATTTTAAAGCAATTCCAAGTTTGTAGGACTTGGTGTGACTTAAGTAGACACTCGGATTTGGATTACCTACTGTTTGCGGTAAGTAAAGTTGTACTCCATTTCAGTTAGTCTCAACCATTCATTGAGTTTTACCAGTCCAGATTCAGTTCTAGTGGGTGGTAGGGTTCACATTGCATAAAATATCGAACTTCAAAACTCAATGGATGGTTGAGATTGGCTGAAATGTAACTTTTGAGAATAATTTCCAACTCGCTTTATTTCTATAAAAGGGCGAGGGGGATAATTCTTCACATTATGGTACTCATCTTCCCCGTACCTCCAGTTCTGGTTACCAACAAAATATTTAGAGTTCCGTTTGTTGTCCATGGTGTTTTTATTTTTATTCCTGCATTGTTCTTCATTTTGGGACAATGTTGTTTTGCGATCGAGGGATGCTTTCTTCATTATGGTGTGGCATAGCCTCCTTTGGCTTCTTGTTGTGGGCCATACCTCTAGATATTCATGTAATGAACATTCTTTGCCCTTTTGCCAGTCAAACCATTCCTTACCAGTCATTAACTTTGGAGAATCCGACCATAACTCTGCACAAGGGAGGACGTAATGGGCTGATCACCACATAAGGGAGAACATAATGTTCATATGCCTGTCGGAGATGAGGCATCGTCAATTGTTGATGTAGCGACTTTGAACTCTCGGTCGATGACCTCGTCAGCGCCACCTGATCCATTTGTCCTCTCTTTATTTTAAAAATTTGATTTTTTCTTCTGGCTGAGTCTGCTCCATTTTTTGGAACATTCTCCTTATTTCGTCCCCTTTTTCCAGTGGAATCAACCCTATTTTTTTCAAATTTCTTAAGCTTGGAGCAATCATGAGAGTTGAATCGAAAATGAGAATTGGAACTCGAGACCGTTGATTATGCCAATGTTCTGATATAATTCCATTTCGAATAGCTTCCTTTTTTAGGCAAAAACGAGATTATTCTAGGTCTGCAAAACTGGTTGGTGTTATATAGTACAATGAAGTTCTTTTAAGGTTGTGGATTCTCATGATGTAAAATTTAGGCTAAAGAAAGTACATGTTGAAGAAGTATTAAAGAAGTGTTAAGTTCCTATCGCAAGTTTGTTTATATCTCACATTTGGCTAGGTTATTTATTTTCCTGATACTGGTAGGATGATTTGTGTACCAGTCATATGTACTCTAAATATTAGTAAATAGTGTTTTCTTGAATCACGTTTTACCTCCTATTGAAAAATATAATTAATATGCATGCTTTTACAGCCATTCTAATGTAGAGCAATGCTTTTACAGCCATTCTAATGTAGAGCAACTTCATGTCACTTATCTGAATTGAGAATTAAATTACATAAAATCTATAATTTGATAGTTATTCATTTTAGTTGTACCATGAGGAGTGGAAAAATATTAATGGGGTGCTAAATTTCCACTTATGGGTGATAGTAAAACTATACAATTACGTCTATCCGGACTCAGTGGATGTTTGGATCTGAATAGTACATCTTTATCATTGAAAAATGGTAAAATTGTACATGCAATCAATCTCAATTCTCAACCACCCACTGTGTACAAAGGTTGAGATTTAATTTCCATGCGGCCGGCCCCACAAACCTTCAAAACTCAATCTCAACCGTTAACACTCATTGAGAAGTTGATGTTGCCTGAACTGCACATCTTTAGGAGCTTTCACCATAGGTTGAGTGTACAACCTTCAATTTGGGATGTGCCGTCAGGTCGGTTTCAGTAATATAGTCTACTTTCATTCATAGAGGTCTACTTTGCCGCCACATGCAATGATATTTAAAAATTTCATGACATAATCCCACCAACTTTCAACTAATTATAATTGCCCTTCACCTTCTTATTATTGCATATATGCCCTTGAAAACTTGAACACATTTTGGATGATAGGATCAGAAAGTTTAGATGAATCCATTAATTTAGAATTCAATACTCCTCTCATACATTTCCTTTTTAATTGCATTTTATTTCATTCACTTTAATTGATTTTTTTGGTAATATTATTCTCTTTTGCGAATTTTTCAGAATTTATGAAGTCAACAATGGATATAGTAAATATATATAAAAACCATGAAATAGAAACATGGAATTACATGTTTATCGAAACAAAAAATTATTACACCTAAAAAGCACTATATTTGCTTTAATTTAATTTATCACCTACCTCGTTATACCTAAAAACATGAACTTTAAAGCCATACTAATGTAGAGGGACTTAATGTTACATAAGTTGACTTATGGTTAGCTTAAATAATTTGAACTTGGATACAGTCGTTCAATTTGTTTCACCTAGGAGGGACAGAATCATTGATTATGCACGGTAGATTAATGAAAAAGAAGTCTGTAGCGCCACTTTAATACTATATAAAAAATGTTGCTACAATGCAAACTTTTTTTCCAATAAAAATGTTGCGTTATTGCAACATTTTTTCAGTAGAAAAATTATTGCAGCCAAAAGCAATGATTTGACTGGTCAAAATCGTCGCTACAAGGAAACATTTTGACCAAGTCAAAACGTTGCTTTTGGCAGCCAATGAGACATCTCTGTGTAAAGCAACATTTGGCCTTCCAAAAGCATTGATTGACTAGTAAAAAAATGTTGACAGAGAAACGTTTTTTACCAAGTCAAAATGTCCCATTTGACAGTCAAGTATAAGTGAGGCGGGCCTCATTTTTTGAATGAAAAAACATTGCAACAATGCAACACTTTTGTACAAATACAAAAGATGTAGCACTCTAGCAACTTTTGTGCCCATGATTAAAGTGACACCACAGACTTCTTTTTCATGTCACTAGCAATTCTATGATGCTTTGTTGTCCCAGGGGCATTATTCAGGGCATAAATCCGCAATTATTTACACTACAATAATATTTAATATCTCCCACACTTCGACATACCAAAAAAATATCACTTGATAACGATGCAACTTTTAAGTTCATCAATATCGCAAGGCAATAGTTACTTTATGTTCCACATTCCAATAGCTTCATAGCAGCAAACGATGTTGCGGGTGTCCATTGCTCACTTCACAAACTTATATTAAATATATAGGATATTTTCAGTTATCTTTCTATGTGTTTCTTATCAGTCATAAGGGGATGGTATGTGTCTAAATAAAATCTAAAAAAAAGACTGGATAAAATAATCAGACACTTAGGTAAATAATATGTTCAAACGGCATACGAAAGGCCATACAAAAAACACCAAACCCAGTTCATCCATCCACATTCATTAATAACAAGCAAACATAAAAACAAAACTACATAGAATTAGAAATACGACGCACTATCAGACAAAGACGGAGCCGATCCAAATGCTGGTTAACTTCATTTTCAATTCGACGGATGGTGTGTACCAGATCATCCTTTTCCAAACACAGTTGCTTAATTTCATCATACAAGGAAACCTGCATGGCAGTGATTTAACTCACCACCTCTTCCATTGCAGCCATCATTTTAATTTGGTGCATTTCAACCCTATTCTGCTGGGCTTGTATAGCAACTTGCTCCCTTCGAATAACATCTACCTTCTTCTGCATATCCTAAAGGGCTTCTGGAACCACCTTGAAAGTTTTTCTTTCCATGAGAGACATTGTTGTGGTTAATGTCTTCTTGAACTGAAGATTGACATTATATTTGTTTGAAGATTGGCTAGCCATTATTGTTTGATGTCTGATTAAATATGAATGTAGTGGTATGAAGGAGGAGGGGTGGTTTTGAGTAAAAATGAAAATGGTTTATATAGGAAAGTTAGTATGGTGATTTAAATGGGGATTTCAAGTAGAAGACAGTTTCCCACATGTGTTGTCTTCTCCAATTTAGGCCTAGTCTGTACAGGATGTTTAGTTAGTGTGCATCATGGCAAGTATTCCTCCCAAAAATAATACCGACCTTTAATTCGCGCCAAACTTGCCATGTTGGTAGAAGAATTAATCCCCCCAATTAAGACATTGTCCCAGTTATATTTTTTTATTGAATCTAAAGGAGTCTAATGGTAGTTTAAAAGTATGATGGACTTTATGAGACATATAATACCACTTCTAGAGCAATTTCCATTACTTGCAAATGAACCATAAGTCAATATACGTTTATATTATAAAGACTGAAAAAACCTTATTACGTAACGTGAATTTAATTTTTAGGCATGTTGTCCAGAATCAAAATGAATTGAACACCAATTGGATTCTAGAGGGACTTACTGTAAGTTAATGTGACTTATTAAGCAAATTATATAAATTGAAAATGGTCGTTTCATTTTGACATTAGAGACTGAAACATGATTATTGAAAATTTCATAAGTTTTGACTCATGGGAACGAATCTATATGAATTTTTTAGCTATTCTAATATAGAGGGACTTGGTGTCACTTAATCCCACTATACTTTAGTTTAAAACCATATTTAAGTTCAAGATTTGTTTCTATAGTGTGGCACAATCTGTTTAAGAGCACAAGTGAAATTGATATCAATAGTCAGTAGTTGGTTACAGGATGGTATAATCATTAAAAGAACAAAAATCTCCTCCAAATCAAAATTCAACATTTGGTTCATGGAAAATGGTATAACAAACCGAAGCTTAAAGATATGGTAAAACATACTTAATCTCAAACATATGCTTCCTATCAAAACTCAATAGATGTTTCCTGTAATTCTTTGATCATGATGCCCATTACTAGTACCATGAATATTGTTACTTCATTAGCAAATTCATATTAAATGAAATAATTATAGGATCATTAACGCAAGCACGAGTGATTGGTGCATAGGCAAAATGACTTAGCATCTATTTCATAAATCCACTATACAACAACAACATTACCCCAATGCCTTACAAGGCTCCCAGACAAGTAGGTTAAGGGGGGCCCCTGTTAGTACATAGAGGTTGTTTCCAATTGAACATGAAGTGGAATCTTATATTAGTCATCACAGAATCTTATGCATTCTAAACCAAAATATGCATAAGAACGGCTAAATTGTAAAACACATGATAAATATTAAAATAGCAACTTATATATTAAAGTACTACCAATAAAAAGATAAATACATAATACTAGTAACATATTAAATGGTCTAGAGTCTAATTACCAAAATATAAAATATTCCATACTTCATCATATTGTTTATTATTATAGGTAGCAAGAGCTATAAAATGATTACTCTGGCCTTCTAGATGATGATGGGAAGGATTGGCAAAACTGTTTAATAATCCCTTGCAATCCGTCCACTATCCGAATAAGATGTTCAAGTTCCCCAGTCATTTCACGCATATCTTCGTCCATCCATTCCCTTAAAAGCACAATCTTTTCGAGCACCTCACCAGTTTGCCTTTGCAGATCAGCTTGCTATCTCTGAATCATGTGAATGGTCTCATATAGCTCTATAGTGGCATTTGGCACCACAGTGTAAGTTCTGGATGACATAAGAGCAGTAACAGATAGAAGAGCTTGTCCAAACTAGTATGTGGAATTTTGAAGGACACTGGAATTTGCGTTCATAAAAGTCTGGGCAATATTGTTTGGATAGAGGTTTAAGGTTCTAATTTGTGTCTGTTCTTCGTCATTCCCAGATGAGACATGGGGGGATTCTCCGTTGTGGTTAATCATCACTCGAATTTAGGGCATAGGGGTTGCAGGGGTGTGGGAAAAATTGTTTGAGAGAACGAATTGAAGGGGATGAGGGTTATCCAACAGAGGTTGAGTGTATAGAATTCAGTTTGGAAAGTGCAGTCAATTCAGTTTATGTAATGTAATTGAGTGTTCTTTTAGTCATAGAGGTCAATTTTCCCACCACATGCAAGGGTATTCATGGCTTATTACTGCCAATTATAAAGTTATTCTTCTAGCTTAGTGGCATATTAATATTGCATAAGTGCCCCTTGTTACATGGATCAGCTTTTCCCTCCCAATTGGAAATTCCAACAAAGAAGCTATTTTTATTCACACCTTTATTTTTTTTCCATATATGATATGGCTGTTTATCTTTTTATTTATCTACCATTAAAAGTCAATGGATGATTGAGATTGTAAAAAATGATCACTGCAACGAATGTTTGTTCTAGGTGGCACTAAGTCTGTCTGCACTCAGTATGTGAAATGCAAGTTACCATGGAAAAATGTAGTAACCAAATACTAAAGGATTGAACACCAAGATATTATTGGAAATCCAACCTACCGGGTATGCATGAGTAATTACAAGATTACATTGTATTCACTTTAATGAGCTATTTTCATTCCACATCTCCAACACTACGCCTCATTTTTCACTTCAAATTCAATGTCACTCCATAATTTGAAGTTGCTATAGTGTCACATTATCCAACTCCACTTCAAATACGTTCTTCGATTTAGCTCAATCAGTAAAATTATAATTATATAAAATCATTGTAATTAAATCTTAAATTTTTTTATTTAAGGGAATAGTATTTCAATAGTCGATAAACATTTGAGGTGATGAATGGTGCCACTTCAAATACTAAGTGACATTATTCACCACCTCAAAATTTGAAATGGAGTCTAAAGTTTGGTTAGAGAGAATTTCCATCCCATACCCACACTTCGAAATGCGGTTGGAGATGAGTCACTTATTATAGTGGGAAATTCCTACAAATAAGCTATTTTTATTGACACTTTCATTTATTTTTTGTTTATGTTGTATATGGTTTTTTTCCGTTTCTTTACCATTAAAAGTCAACCGGTGGATGAGGATAAGATTGTCTGGATTGAATACTACTAATAAATTAGGTTAGTCATATGATTATCTTAGGTGGCAATAATCTGTCTCCACTCAATATATGATGCCCAAATAATCATAGTTATGTGGAGCAATAAAAGTGGGTACGTTGAAAAAATGTGCTCCCTCCATCTCTATATCTAATATTAATGGACATTTTAGCTTAATGAGAAAATTAATAATTAATTGTCATTTTATGTTCTCTATGTATAACATGAGTTTTATTCCCAACAATACCCCTATTAATTATAAGCATATTTTTATGTAGTTAGCGGAAAAAATTCAATTAAGTCAAATATTTGAATTTGAAATAGGAAGAGTGGTTAGGGCTAAAATAATACTGAATCATGATAACTAATGTTTTCTTCACTCGTGTGGTGTAGTCTAAACCATCCATCACAATTGTACTAGTGGGAGTGCCAAATACTTAGTGATTTCAACTCGAGCCAACCACCAAGATAACAAACAAGTGAAGAAACTACTATAATACTAGAATTGGAGTAGTATTTAAGTGGAAATCTAACCTACCGGGTATGCATTTAATCAATTCCATTTATGTATATTTAAATCTATTTTAATTCCGGACATGACCTGAAATTATGATGTAGGATTTCACTTAACCACTAAGATACTCAATATATATAGATATATACCCTTACTAATGAAGCAAAAATCCAAACTACCAGATATGCATTTAAATTCCCATATTCCAAGACATGGGTTTTTTAAATTTACTAAAGTTGGGATTTTGAGTGGAATACGAAGAGGTAAATACATGGTTGTGCTGTTGGTATACTAAAAGTGATTGATTTTCGTGTATATACTGAAATAGTAGTGGATAATTTATATGATTTCTCGTACAACAATCTTTACTATATACTACTTATGAAGCACGGAAACTTCGGTTACATGCCATTTTGGTGTTTTTGTTTCCGTTTTTGTTTCCCCACAGTTTCCAAACCTATATTTTTTCGAAATGGCATTTCCCAGTTTTCATTTCTGTTTCTGTATCCGTTTCCGTTTCCATTTCCGTGCTATATAGTATACTACTATACTAATATCCCATAAGATGACATAAGGGCTACAGTTTGATATACTATATTCAAAACCATTTCTTCACGTTATTATTCAGCAACAAAGGGATACTAGCAGTCATGAGGAAAGCAATGCATACGGGCAAAAGTAATAAAAAAACTTATATATTTAAGTAGTACGAGTAATACACTTATATCTTTGAAAAGGTTACAAAAAGATATATTCAAACGCCAAACCCCATTCATAAACATTTGTATACCAACAACAACATAGAAGCACATAGGAACATTAAATCAGACATAGGAGGGCCTATACGTTGAAGATGGGGATGATCCAAAGCGTTGACTAACCTGATTTTGAATTTAGCTAACTGTTTTTAACATATCCTCCATATCCAAAGACATGGAGGCCAGTTCAACAGTCATGGACACCTACAGGTCAGTAATTTGGTCCACCATCTCATCCGTGTCAGCCATAATTTTAATTTGGCGACCATCTGCTGCTTTTGTAAGGCAGTTTGCTCTTCCTAAATAGCCACCACTTTCAGTCGCAGTTCTTTGAGGGCGTTTGGAAAAACATTGTAACTCCCACCGTCAATCAGAGAAATAGCTTTGGACAATGCATGTTCTAGTTCAACAAACACATTATATTCATTTATCGGCTGCTGTTGTGATGATTGGCCAGCCATTTTACCAAAAAAGTTTAATAACAAGAATTCAGAATATACAAGGGACAAGGGGTGGTTTTGAGTTAAATGTTAACGGTTTATATAGAAACATTATAGTGGTTTAAATGGGGATTTTCAAGTACAAGACGGTTTCCCACTTGTGATGCCTTTTCCAATTCAGGCCTAATTAATGGGCATTCTTTACCATATAATCCCGCGTAAATCTTGCCCGCCAAATTTGGCCTGTTAGTATTTTTGCTGTCATATTTAGTAGATTGTCGGTTCTAGAGCAAATTCAACCATTCAAATTGATGACATGGTAAAATATGCAAGACCTTTTTTACTTTAAAAGGTTGCTATACCCATTTAACCCTTTAATATTCTACTGTAGTACTTTTGTCAAAATAAAAAATAAAAAAATTAAATAATTAGGTTTTGCGAGCTTGTATTTGATTTGATTGGCAACATGCAGAGGATCAAATAGACATTTTGCGCATAAAATATCTCAACATTCTCATAATTCTCATTAAACGTCATATATGAGTAAGTTTCGTAGATTTACACTTTTTTGTATATTTTTATAGAGTGTTTATCATCATTTTTCAATTAAAAAAATTTCCAATATTAAAAAATTTTAAAAATTGTTAAGTGATTATTTTAATATGGACCCTAATTTATTTTTATGTAATATATTAATCAGTGATAAATTTTATATTATAGCATGCTGTCTTTAATTTGTTTTTTTTATGCTTGAATCAAAGTGAAATTAACACACATTTGAATTTAGACGGACCTTTTGGTACTTAAAAGCAACGTGTGGGTTTAGTTATATAAAAATGTAGAATATAATCTTATTCATATCATTTACAAGTTAGTGGTGCGATCAATTTATAGTTTCCTATGATCTCTTTTGTTTTTTTTTCGGGTATTTTGATGAATGTGAATTGAAGTGCCATTGTATGAATAACATGATACAAAAACTTTGATTGTTCCCCTTACTATTCATAGCAAACAAACTAATGGAGTATCTTTATTACCAACTTGGGAGCATGTAATTCCATCAATAGACAACACTGTAAAAATAAAGAATAAGAATGTATTGTATTACACAAAATAAGAGACAGTATTTACACAATACAAACCTACGTGCAACATACACGTAACTGTTGATGGCCATTGAGGGCTATAAAAAATGAAGGAGTTTTGAATGTGAACAGTTGTGTCTAACCACAAACATTTACTAGCACTTCTTTTTGAGACTTACGCAATGTCGTGTGTGTGACAATCATAAATTCACGACTACCGGATATGCATCTACTCAATTCCATATTTCAAGACATGGGTGGGAGCGCAAATCATAACTCTTACTCTTTTTCTTTTTAGTTTTTACTTAATGTAGGTGGTTGGGTAGAATGTGAAGAGGTGATATCTTTACTTTTTTTGTTTGGTTGCTCCAATCAAAGTCCCATTTCGTTGTAGATGGACTTTTTGTCACTTAGACCCACTTATTTATTTATCTTGATAATATGAAAAAAAATGGACAGTGATCATTTCACTGTTATATTACAGATTTGATAAATTTTAATTATGTTACTGTTCATTTTTTGGCTTGGGGTGTATCAATTTAATACCCTTTTTTTAATTACTCCGAGCTTGCATGCCAAATTGCTTTCATTGACATATATTCGAGAATTAACTGCATTCTTGCACAATTGCACAAAAATATATCTCCTAATTATACGAATTGAACGATCTTATTGCGTCAATTAATTTTTATTTCAATTGAGTAATTTTATTTCATAAAAGAATTCCAAATTTTATTTCCAACAAATATAAGAAATAATAAAATAAAGAGCGGATATAAAAAAACCTTAGCCGCCGCCGATGGAAGCCTTTTTCGCCACCATCCTCAACGCTGTTTAAAGGCCGATTAGTGTTTCCCACCTTCGCAATCATCGCCTCTTCATCAATGCATCAATCACCTTTTCATTTTGATAGCTTTTAGTCCGATCATCATCAACCAATACACTACAATGGTGAACCCTAATCCGACTTCTAGGTTTCAGCACATTAGGAGTGACCAGGATCATGGAAGACGTTACGCCAGATTGAGCAACCATATTTACTTTGAAAATTTCCTAGGCAGCCATGATATAAGTATGTTGAAAATAGTGTTTGCAAAGTTTGGAGTCATAAGATCTATTTTTGTGGCCAGAAGAAAGAATGCGAAAAACTTAAACTTTGGTTTTCTTTACAACAGATGGATCACTGCCGATGCATGAAGTTCTTTATCGGTTGAATATGGTTTTGATAGGTAATATCAGGATGCATGCCTTCAAAGCCAAGTACCCCTCCCTATCCAAGCCGATCTAATGAAACATTCAAAAGCATCCTCAACCACAGACCAGGCCAAGATCGGTGTTTCGAGAATCTCCCAGAGGGAATAGGACTTATGCTGATGTGGTTGCTCCTCCTTTGAATTCTCTGAAAGTCAGCCTGGGGAATGGTTTCCCTCAAGCAGTTTGGACTCAGTATACATGCATTATGAGAGTTAAGAGTGTAACTGCTATTCCTGATCTAGTAGAGACAATTTTGAATCAGGTTTTCTCCTTCGATTCCATAGCCCCAGCTGGTGGTAATCTCGTAGTCAAGGCATTCCATTCGGCAGATGCCAAGATAGCTTTTATGGATGGAGACTGGACTTTTCTCCTGGTTATATTTAGTGAGTGCAATGATTTTTCATTGAATTTTGTACTATCTGAATGCCTTTACTATATGGATTTCTTGGTTTTACCTCCAGCGCTCGTTACTGAACAACACATCCACAAACTGGCTTCTGTCTTTGGAACTTTTGTGGCTCATGATTTTAATTATTTCATCCCTGACCGTATTGATGTCGTCTCATGTTTGATCACAGCGGCAATTAGTAGTACTGATCAATAGTTCACGTTAGTTAATGGTAATGATGCATATGTGGTTAGCATTAACTTTAGATAGTCAGTGTCGTGTGCTAAATGCTCAGTAATAGATCCAATTGACTCAATGCTCAACAGTTCACCAGTTCTTTCAAGGATAACATCACCAGATAATGCAGTCGAGTTGACTGACAGTGTCCCCTGCTCTCCTCATCTTGTCATATTGTGGAAAGATTCAGCTAAAATTTCTGTCTAACAGCGTGCTTTACAATCAAATGGGTTCACTTACAGTGTCCCCGACCCTCTTCCTCACAGAGTAGATAAGCCTGAAATTTCTATCAAGCAACAGGCTTTAGTTTTGAATGGGTTTACTGATAGTGTCCCCAACTCACCTCCTCACAATACTTTGAGGTTGGCAGGTGCTAAAATTTTTGTCAAACATCCAAATCAAAGAGGGTTTACTGATAGTGTCCACAACCCTCCTAACCTTGCAAAAGAGAATTTAGCTTAAATATTTGTCCTACAATGTGAAGTTAACTATTCAGTAATTAGGCTGCAGTAGAACAATGATCAATTTTAATCCCCACACTTATCTGGGTTTACTGACAGTGTCCCCAGCCAACCTCCCCCTTTAGCAGTTAAATAACCAGTTATAAAAATAGGAACTGCATTAGCTCCTATTTTAAGCTCGGTATATCGGGTTTCAGCTTCGAGGGAGGTTGTAGTTGAAATGTCTATCAATAGTCCTTTCCCAGCCAAACACTTAAGCCAAAAAAAGAATTTCCTCATCTGCTCAAGAAATTGTAGCTTTGGGCCTAAACCAATCGCACAGCTTAGTTTCTTCATCAAATAATACGAATCAAAACAGGGACATGGCAGTGGTTTTAGTTTAAGGTAATGAGTTGAGTACTATAGCGTTCAAACTAACGGGTAATTCCAATAGACAAGCAACATCATCTAGACAGACCTTAACCACTGAATCTTCTAGACCTAACATTGCCAGCATGAATAGAGTTATAGCATGATCACAAGTGAGGCTTGTAGGAGTAAATGAGAATAGGGTGACACTGGAAGTTGTGTAGAGACCGGGTATTTTTACAAATAAGCATGCTAGTGTAATTCTCTAGGCGCTGGATTTACGTTAGTGAGCCATGTTATTTTGAGGTATTTTGCCCTTTATTATATCATTAAACTTTTTGAGTTGGAATTGTCGGGGTGGTCTCAATCATGGGGGTAAATAATTATTGGTAAAATCGTTAATTCAGAAATGGAGTCTGCATGCTTTTATTCTTATTGAAACAAAATCTATCGGGGTTTTAGATCATGTTATACGAAAATTTTAGGGGCATAATGACTACACGTTTCATTGTATTCCGGCGATCGGTTTATCGAGGGAATCATACTTTTAAGGAATTCATTGTTATTTCAAGGATTGGTTTTATTGGAATCAGATCGATGGGTCGTTATCCGTATGAACTCCAGTTAGGCTCAGGTTCACTTAGTTTGTATTTATGCACCTAACAACCAAGAGAGTAGATGCCTCTTATGGCAGGATCTGTATCCCATTATCCTGGGTTTACAATCAGTTGTTTTATGTGGGGATTTCAATGATGTGTTACATGCTTCAGAAAGACATGGAGGGGTTCCAACATCTTCAATGTTAGAGTTTAGGAGTTTTATAGATGATTGCGAGCTGTATGATTTTCCCCTTCATAGGAGGGACTACATGTGGTCAAATTCTCAGTCTTATTCGAGAATTGATCGTGTTTTAGCATCTTGCGAGGTGTTAGATCTTTGGCCATTAATGCGAATTTTGATGATAGATACAACTCTTTCGAATCATTTCCCAATAATGTTCTTATCTCATGGTTCTGGGTTTGCACAGAGGAGGTCGTTTTGTTCGCTTAATGTATGGTGGGAGCATGATGCCTTCTTACCATTCATAAAATTGAAATGGGAGGGAATTAGAGCCTCATATCAAGACTATGACATCAATTTTAAGTTGGGTAAATTGTGGGAAGCTATTCGGGTTTGGCACATCTCTAATTTTGGCAAGGTGGAGGAGAATATTAGGGAACTAGAGGCTCGTGTTATCAGCCTTACTTGAACTTTGGTGGTATGACCTGTAGATGCTTTAGAGAGATCCGAACTGTATAGGACTTGAATGGTACTTTCAGTTTATCGGAAGAATTTAGAGAGTATACGACACCAACAATTGAGAGTGTCCTGGTCCTTGTTGGGGGACGCAAATACAACATTTTTTCATCAAATTGCTTTAGCAAGAGCATGAATTAATCATATAAATTAGCTTGAAGTGAATGACAATTTAACTTCTAACCTAGGAGTGATTGTGTCTGAAATTAGGGGATTTTACTCTGAATTGTTTGCCAAGAAGCAAGTGGTACCATTCTCGTTGAGGAACTTATCCTTCCATTGCATTGACTCCACTTTAAACGCTCGCCTAACAACTGCGTTTTCTGAAGGAGAAATCTAGGATGCTCTTTGTTCTTGTGGTAAAAACAAGGCTCCGGGACCAGATGGTTTTAATTTCTACTTTTATAAAAGATTTTGGACAGAATTAAAGGCTGAAGTTTTATAGTTGTTTGAGAGCTTCTATATGATGAATAGGCTTCCAGATACGATCAAAACATCTCACACCATATTGATTCTGAAAGTCCCCGGGTCGTGTGCTATAAACAATTTTAGACCAATTACTTTGATTCACGGTATTTATAAATTAATTGTGAAAGTTTTAACTGACCGCATCAAACCATGTTTAGAGTCTCTGATTTCAAATTCCCAATTTGGATTTATCAAAGGAAGGAGTATTCACGATTGCTCATTTATTACCTCGGAGGTGTTATACTCAATCCAATCACGAAGATAATCATGCTTCACTTTGAAATTGGATTTCCAAAAGGCATATGATAGCGTGTCATGGAACTATATTGACAAAGTTCTCAAGAGGATGAATTTTGATGACAAATGGATTTCATGGCTGCAAAATTGCAGGAAGCAATCTTCTACTTCTATTTTGATTAACGGAGTACCATGTGACCAAATTTGAATTTGCCGCGGTGTAAAACAAGGAGACCCGTTATCACCTTCTATCTTTTTATCAGCCGTTAAGGGATTGAAACAACTATTGGATGCTAGTGTTAGGGAAGGACCATTATTGGGATTCACAATTTAAGATTTAGTAAGAGATGTGTCAGTTTTACCGTTTACCGACTATACGATTTGCTTTTTACCTGCGGATGTGTCTGTGCTACCTATGTTTATTTGTGTACTACGGTGTTTCAAGCTGATTTCAGGATTAAGGATAAATTATAGCAAGAGTTCTTTACTTGGGGTCATTGTTCAAGAAATTGTTTTACAATCCGGTGCTAATCTTTTAAGATGCAAAGTGGAGAAATTTCCGATTATGTATTTAGGCGCCCCAATTAGTTGGAAACGGATTCCCATTTTGACCTAGAATACGTTAGTATTGAAGTTTTAGAACAGATTAGCGAGTTGGAAAGGCAATTGCTTTTCTTATAGGGGGAGGTTGGTGTTGAATAAATAGGTGTTGGCTTCGCTCTCGATTTATTTAGTGTCACTATACAAGATGCATGTAACAGTTATGGATAAGCTAGCCCAGTTGATGGGGAAATTCCTGTGGAAAGGAGACTCTAATGCAAGAGGCTTATGCAAGGTGGGTTGGAACACGATCACTTCGCCTAAAGAATTAGGGGGATTATATGTGCGGGACTTCGAATTGACCAATTATAGCTTACTCTTGAAATGGCTTTGGAAATTACGTAAAGCAAGCCATCATTCCTTTTGGCACAAAATTTGCATCCATCGCTATGGTTTTCTGTCGTGGGCTGAGTTTGAAAATTTTGATACTTGGATTTTGTCTCCTATTTTGAAATGTGTGGTGACATTTTGTGTTTCGGTTGAGTTATTTTGGACGGTGTTCAAGAGTCAAACCCGTGTGGTCATTGGAAATCGAATTTCAACGTCCTTTTGGCATGATAATTGGGCTGCGGACCAGCCGCTTGGCACAATATTTGCTGACTTATACCCAATGTGTAACAGGAAATTTCGCATGGTTCAGCAGGGGTGTGAGTTCTTATTCATGGAAGATCCTTTTATTAGGCCCTTTTGGAAGTGTAGTCTGCGAATTTCAGCCAAAGAGCATTATCGACAATTATGAAGATGGATCATCGAAGTGTTTCCATCCTTCTTCGAGCCGAGATGGCAGCTCCACGCTGTGAGGTATGTAGGAGATGTATTTTGCCATAGGTTGTAGATAGATTTTTATTGCTCTGTGAGGCTAATAACAAGTATTTGACAAGTTCCTTCTATCAATAATACTGTCAGTTACCTAGGTGGAATTTAACGAGAATGAACTTCAAGCTGATTTGGGACATGAATTTACTTCCAAAAATTAGATTCTTCATGTGGCTTATGTTACATGGGAGCATACCGATGAAAGGCTTCTTGGTCAGTAGAGGATGTAGGGTAGTGGAAAACAATAGCTGTCCATTTTGTGGTGGAACTAAAACAATGAATCATGCTTTATTTTTCTGCCCTCTAAGCCAGAGTCTATGGCATCAATTATTTAGATTATTCAGGATATCGGTTACTATACTAGCAATTTGTTGGGATTTTGTTGAGCTATGGCGCTCCCATTTCACCATAGGCACCAATCGAGAGTTTACTATGACGCTATGGTACGTGATTACATGGAAGATCTAGAGGTGTCGAAATAAATTCATCTTTTAAGTGGTCTTGACTCAGAGGATCTACTACTTTCGAGCATTTACTTTAGTTGGTTTTTGTTTGTAAGTAAGAAGCGTAATATGGGCTTTGTAATTTTGGATGTTTTCATATCTCCTCAACGACTCCTATCATGTAATTGACCGTGTTGATCACACCTTGTGATTAACATTTTGAATCAATAAATCGTCTAGGGATAGCCATGTTAGCTAGCCTCTGGTAATTTGATTCAAAAAAATTTGGGGAGTATAACAAAAAGTGAGGAGTGATTAATGATATTAAAGATTGTAGTAAATTCCTGCCAGTGGGTCCGGGTATTTAAGTATATTTCCGATGGAATATTGACACATACTCACTTTATACATTATTATATGAGAATGGGGTATGTGTCAGTCATCCAACGGGATTGAAGAAGTTTGTACGACAAATCTCTCCTCTAATAAATTCATCTCATCCGGTCAAATGGATTAAATTTATTTTCAGTTATTGCAGTTGAAACCAGAATTACTCACATATTGGAAGTGGAAAAGTTATTCAGTTAATCTCAACCATCCATTTAGATTCAATGATTGATATTGTGTTTCAATAGAAGGTTGTGATTGACCAAAATGTACTACCGATTTCAATGCTCTATCTCTTCGTCATGATGGATTTGGAACCGTTATTTTATTTTCTCCACCTACAAAAGGGAGCCTTTTCCTATCCTGAAATCGCATTTCTTTCTATCACTTCTATTTTTATATTTCAAAATTTTAACCATTTTTAACAAGTGATGTTAAAGAATTGACTGGTTTATCACGTGAATCCATTTTTAACCATGCTTAGTTTTAACCGTTAGTCGACCTAAGTGACACCAAGTCCCACCACCACATTATTGCTTTAAAAAAAATCTCGTCCCTGCCCACGAAACCGATAAAATGAATCTAGCATCCTCCTTAACCTGATAATGAAATTATCTTATGTAATTCATTAAGTCGGATAAAGTATTTCAAGTCGCTCTGTATTAAAATGGCTATAGAAATCAACTGGACCCAATCCTACATTCACGATAATGGATCTACCCGTCCCTCAGAGAGATAATAAAAAAGAATTAGAATGTAATTTATGAATTATTTAGATTAAACCGTTAGTGGACCTTAGAGACATAAGGTCCTATGACCATAGAATTGCTTTAAAAATCATCCAGACTCTGCCCATGAGCCTGAAAAATGTCAATAGCATGCTCAATGAATCATTGTCCTCTTTTAACATTGGAATAAGGGGACAATGATTCATTGAGCATGCCCACGGGCCAATCATAAATTATCTTATGTAATTAATTAAGTCGAATAAGGAATGTCTATATATATCAACTCGACTCGATCCAAAAAGCACCATAGTGGATCTACCGTTCAAACTTATTCATTCTCTCTCTCCTCATAAAAAATATACAGAATTAGGATCAAAGCTGTTAATTACTTAGTTTTAATCTTTAGTCGACCTAAGTGACACCAGGTCCCATGACTAAAACATTTCTTTAAAAACAATCCCGACCTTGCCCACGAGACCGAAAAATGAATCTAGCATCCTCAATTAATAATTTTACTCTCCTTTACCTTAGAATAAAATGATATTTTGACCAATTGCTAATTATCTTATATAATTCATTAAGTCGGATAAAGTTACTTCAAGTTGCTCTGTATTAGAATGGCAATAGAAATCAGCTAGACCAGTTCACACATTCACAATAATGGATGTACCCGTTCCTCAGGGAGGTAATGAAAATGAATTAGAATTCAAGTTATGAATTATTTAGGTTTAACAGTTAGTGGACCTTAGTGACATCAAGTCCTATGACCATAGAATTGCTTTAAAAATCATCCTGACTTTGCTCACGAGCGCAAAAGATGATACAAACATTCTCAGTTTATCATTTTCTTCTCCTTCACCTAAGAATAAAATGATACTAGGACCAATTGCAGATTATCTTATGTAAGTCATTAAGTCGGATAAAGTTACTTCATGTCACTCCTTAATAGATTGGCTATAGAAATCAACTCAGCCCGTTCCCACAACCACAATAATGGATCTATAGTTAAAACTTATTCAGTCTCACACTCATTTGAGAAAAATAAAACGAAATAGGGCCTAAGCTATTAATTATTTAGTTTCATCTGTTAGTCGACCTTAGTGACACCAAATCCCACAGCCATAGAATTGCTTAAAAAACCATCCCGACTCTGCCCACGAGCCCAAAAAATTTAACTATCATGCTCAATTAATCATTTCCCTCCCTTTAACCTGAGAATAAAATAAAATAAGGACCAATCACAAATTATCTAATGTAATACATTAAGTTGGATAAATTGACTTCAAGTCGCTCCACAATAGCATGGCTATAGAGATCAACTCATACCTTTCCTACAACCTCAATAGTGGATCTACCGCTCAAACTTATTCATTCTTTCCCTCCTCATTAAAAAAATAAAATAATTAGGATCCAAGCTATGAATTACTTAGTTTCCACCGTTACTTGACCTAAGTCATACTAAGTCCTCCAACAATAGAATTGCTTGAAAAATCATCCTAACTCTTCCCACGAGCCCAAAAGATGACACTAGCATGCTCGAATAATCTATTTCCTCCCCTTAACTGAAGGTAAAACGATATTTTGATCAATTGCAAACTATCTTATGTAATTCTACATGTGAGATAGAGTTACTTCAAGTCGCTCCGTAATAGAATGGCTATAGGAATCAACAAGACACGTTCTAAGAAGCACAATAATGGAACTACCGTTCAGACTATTTCATTCTTTTAATCCTAAAGGAAAAAAATACAATTTATTAGGATCCAATATGAAGTGTTGGTCCCTGGAAGGTCTTTATAAGGTCAGAGGGGGGGTGAATGACTCTATTTCATAGAATATAAAGACTTAAAAAAGTCTTAGTGTAGCGTGTTTGATTATGAACCGGATTATGGATCCGGATGATGCAGTTATGACAATATAATGCAAAAGATAAAAGTTAGAGAAATTAAACATAGAAGATTTTTAACATGGTTCGGCCCCACCTACTCCAGTCCCCAAAGTTTCCTTCCTCTGAGCTTTTCACTAGTGGATTCCTTTCCAACTTGTAGGAATCAAGCCTTATAAATTATCTCCGGATGGTAACCCCTTCCGAATGTGGGATATACCATTAGAAGCACCAACTCCTAGCTGAGTCCTTTAATCTTTAGTAGGATATACCACTTAGCCTTCTACCTTGAATCTAAACTGAGTCCTACAGGGAGATCCCACTCAAAGCACCTACTTTAAGTTATATCCTAATCTTACAACTCTCCCAACTTGAAGATTCTTACACTCTTATTTTTCATAATGGTTTTCGTTTTTGGATTTCCTTAAGTTGATAGTTCAATTAGGAATCCTTACAACAGATGTGGAATTTAATTGATTCTTGGAGGGATTATATCAACTGATTGAATGAGTATCCTTTGTTACTTGCTTTTTGTAAATCAACCAGCTTTTTTTAAATGGTGAAGAGCTCCTTTTATAGACTTCGATCAAAAATGTAGCCATTGTGGGTTGTTGGACTTGAAATAAATCTTCACCCTTGATCAGGTTATAGGTGGTACTTCCGGAGCCGTTGATCAATTCGTTAGACTATAATTTGACCCGTTTGAAGCCTTGGGATTAAGGCTGAAAAGTTATCACTGATCGTTTTCATTGGCATTTTGTGATGCACTAACTTTTATACCAATTGCTTTTTGGTGTGAGCTCCACGCGCCTCCTTATTGGTCTAGGAGAAAAAGGTATTTAGCATTTTCTATCCGATGTTAGTCCTTTTATAATTTCTCTAAAGTATGCAAGCTATCATTTTGTCTTTATCTTGGGGAAAGAATCTTTGACTTCACAGACCAAAAGGTGGAGGGAAAGTTATATTTAAAACTTTTCCCTTTGTCTTATATAGGAGTCTTCCGGATATCTTCAGACTCTATATCTCCTGATCTGCCTTCTTTTGGCGTAGCTTCAATCAGTTCTTTTGGATGCTAGTCTTGACAGTTAATAGTTTGTTTCCTTTTCAAACTTTAATTTGATGATTCCTTTTATGTTTAGGTACTTGTCTTGACTTGAGTGCCTTGTTTAGGACTTAGTAATATCTTAACTTTCCAAATGATATAGCTTTAGTTCTTTGGATCATCCGGATAAGTCTTATACTTAGGTTTTGTTTACTTCAAACCTGATTCAGATATCAGTGTTCCGGATCATTGTTTCCATCAATCTCCCACATTTGATGGAAACAAAAACCTGAGTCAAATAAGCATAAGAAAGAGAGGGTTTTATGATCTAAGTATGATTCTTGATACTTAGTCATTTACAATGCTCCCCTATAATTCTAGCATCCTAACTCCCCCAACATTTTTCAATTCTAGCTTCTAAGTTTGTTTTAGTACAATAACAAATTGTACTTTAGAAGCAATTTTTGATAGTTAAGAATCCACTTTATATATACTTTTATTCTAAACAATAGTTAACATGATGAAGTTTGAGAGTACAGATACAGAAATACATATAAGAGTGAATCTAGCTATTACAAGACTTTACGTTTGATATCATCTAGCTAGATTAACTATCTCTCCGAATGGTACGCTCTTCTTTACTCTTAGTGTCTTGTCTTCTCCACTTCCTTCCTCCCCATGTTGACTCTGACTTTCCTCCCCCTTTTTGTTTACTTCTTGGGGATCAATAACCATGTAGTTTTGAATATCCCAGGGTTACTATCATGCGCTCAAGTAAATGGAGTAGTCAGGATGGCCCTTTGCCTTTTCATCAATGCTTCTATTTACTGTAGGAGGAGTCAGGTAGTAGGGGGTAATTGTTCTTTTGAGATGATCATAAGACTGCTTGATGATTGGATGAAGGTGTAGAACAAGCTCTCGATCTTTGGGGTCAAAGTAAGGGAAAAATACATTGAGAAGAGTTGTGAGCCCTTCCTTCCCAAAGAATCTAGAGTCCCTAATAGTATGAATGAGGTTGTGGAAGACAAGAAGTAGCTGACTTTCAGGAATTGATGGTCCAGAGTAAGAGGATATGGAGATGGAGAGATTATTGAGTCTGGTTTATAGGAGAGAGATTTCTTCACTTAAGCCCTTCCAGATAATATGAATACTTGTGTTTACAGCGACGATTTCTTTGCATACTTCATATTTGGCTCACTTAACCACTTTATCTTGCTCATTTAACTGTCCACACATATCTTAAGCAGTGTTTGTGGCATGAACAATAAGCTTCTTGAGCATGTCTTCTTCAAAAAACTTTGTTAACTTGTCCAAAATTTCTTACTGTTGCTCTGTTAGGCATGGGAGATCAGCTTTTGCTTCTTTTTCAGATATGAATTTTGACAAGTTTTGAAACTTAGATTCCAGATAGGCTTTTATTTCCTTTGTTTGCTCGGAGGAGGAGGAAGTAACTTTGTTTATGATGGTCCCACAATTGTTGGAAGCTAAGGTATTGGCCTAATCAACTACTCTATTTGCTGTGGAAACATTTTCTTTGAGCTCGTTGAGGGTTGGATTAATTTGGGAGAGAGAGGCTTCAGCTATGGCCCCTGGGGTGGGAAAGGCCATGGCTGTTTCTTTAACCCTTTTTAGACTCCCCTTTATTGCACTCAACTCTTTCTTTATTTCTGACCGAGACTGCTTCATGAGCTCTTTTTCCACTGCTTTCAGATGCGTGCATATAGTCAGGAGGCTTTGTTTCATAAATCCTTCTTCCTGTTGTTCAAGAGATGCCTCATGTAGGAGTTTAAGTGTTGTAGTGACCTTAGAGTCTTTAGAATTGTGTGCGGGCAGGGTAACTGGAGTAGTGGATGGGGGAAATTGTCTTCCATTGATGAGTCATCTCCGAATGATCCGGATGAACTCTCTTCCTCATCATCCTCATCAACTATATCTTCATCCTCCCACTCTCCATCTTCTTCTTCTAACCTTTCCTCCAAATTGGCCTCGTCCTTATGGTCCACTTCAGAAGTGTGCCCTTTGAATCCCAGACCCAATCCCTCCTTTGGATTTTTTTCATCCAAGATAGGTACTAGATCCTTAACTACAGTTTGAGAGTTTGTAGCTAAGTTGTCCCTATTTTTAGCACCAAGATTCTCAAAGTTAGAATCAAATTGAATTAAGGCCAGATTTACCTCATTGATTTATTGGGTCTGATTCTGATCTACCTTCTCTACCTCTTCCTCTTCAACCCTCGGATGGCTGGAACTATCCCCAGCCATCCCTCTACTTGCCTTTACAGAACTTTCAACCATTTGCTTATGACTGTTGACATTTTCCTTAAAATCCTCTCCAGATGCCTTTACAGGATTTTCAAGATTTATGATCACTACCTACTCATTCAGTAGATTCTTCAGAAGGTGCTCTTGTCTGGATGCAAAATGAAGGTGTCCGCTTCCAGGATCATGGACAGAGTATCCATATCTTTAGGGTCTACCAGGATTGGTGGTATCTCAGACGAGCTTCCGGGTCCTGCAGTTCTTTCCCGGTTGATTTTGATGTTATCCTTGATAACTTGTTGGATAATTTCAAACTGCTCATCCTCTGGTCCAATGATTTCTGTGGCCCCTATCACATTCTTCCCTTTGGACTATTTGGCTTTCTCTAATGTAGCTTTTTCTCTGTATTGCTTGGCTTCTTCATTAAGCACAATCCTAGCCAATCTTCTTCCTTCTATTGGTTGTTGTGCCTTAACAGCCACTGTCTCATCAAATGTTAGACCTTTTCGAATAAACTGTATCTTAGGCGCTGGCCTTTCATCCTCAGTCTCCTCATCATCATCTTTCATTTCTGTCAGGCTTCTTTTGGCCTTCTTTCTTCCTGCCTCAATGGCTTTACCAGTAATTTCGTCAACCACATTGCTTCCCTTCTTTGCTGCAGTTTTAATCAATCTCCCCCTGGGCTTTTGTTCGCATGGCATCATGGTGATTATGGGCATAAAGATTCTTATAGAATTCTTGGACGAGATCAGGGTAGGTAGGGTAGTTTATTTTTAAGGAAATCACCACAATTTCGATCCTCAATCAGGGTTCAGTAAGGGGTAGATTTGAAGAGGTATTCATCACCTAGATAATCAGTGGAAATCACTAATTCAGTAGTTTTTAGGTTTAAGGGAGATAAATCAGAATCTTTTAGATCAGACTCTTGAAAGATATTCTTACCAGGAAGGGCTTAGGTATTTGTGAGGTGTTGATTTCTGCCATTTGGAAGGATTTGAATAAATTAGGGTTCTGAGTTTTCAAATTTGTAGAGTAACAGTAAGAGTGTGTTGCTCACGTGTGGATGAGAATAAACTTTGGGGGGTTTTTATAGAGTCTTCAAAGTGAGGGTATTTTGGTAATTCGGATGACGGTTGTTTGACTGGATTGATGATATGGCAATCGGAATATTTGGAGAGAGGTAAATTTAGATTAATCGGAGAATTAGAACGGTTTATTTAAAATAACTATTTTACTGAGCATGTAACAGCCAATGGACTTTTGAAATTTAAAAAGTAACTGTTACCTTTATGCACTTTTGCTGCCATATGTCATTCTTATCTGTTGACGTGGCATTTTTTCGGAATAAATTTTCTTCCAGTACTTTTCCTCTTCCTGATTTAGTCTAGGGTCCGGCTTGATTTTAAAGCTGTCTTCTGGATTGTCCCTAGATTTGATTTTTCATTCCAATATACTTCCTTAACTTTCCAAATTGATCTTTACTTAGTGGCTCAGTAAAGATATTTGCTCTTTGTTCATTGGTTGGGACATATACCAATGCAATGTCCTTCTTCATCATATGATCCCTGATGAAATGATGCCTTATATTGACATGCTTCATCCTACTATGGAGTACCATATTTTTTGATAGATCAATAGCACTTTTGTTGTCATACATAACATCCACACATCTGGATTGCACTCCATAATCTTCAAGTTATTGTTTGACCTATAGGAGTTGAGCAATGCAGCTTCTAGTTGCCATATACTCTGCTTCAGTAGTGGATAAGGCAAATGAAGTTTGCTTCTTGCTATACCATGATACTAAGCAATCTCCAAGGAAATGGCAGCCTCCGGATGTACTCTTTCTTTTAAAAGTATCTCTGCCATAATCTGCATCAGTGAACCCTTTGAGTGTGAAATCTCCATTACTAGGATACCATAACCCAACTTTAGTGGTTCCTAGGAGGTATCTAAGAATTCTTTTAACTACCTTGAGATGGGAATCCTTGGGATTGGCTTGATACCTCAGGTCTACTAACTGTCAAGTATAAGAGTGAACCAATCATTCCTCTATAGAAATTCTGATCAACATCTTCTCCTTCACAATCTTTGGATAAGATTGTGTCTGATCCCATTGGAGTGGACATAGGCTTGTTTTTGTTCATTTCAAACTTCTTCAGAATCTCCTTGGTATACTTTGATTGGTTAATGAAAATCCCATCCGGACTTTACTTAATTTGTAGACCACGGAAAAAGTTGAGCTCTCCCATCATGGAAATCTTTGAGAGCTGAATTCTTCACACATCCTTTCGTCAGTGGCTCCAAAAATGATAACATCCACATAGATCTGGACCAGAATAATATCATTTTTCTTCTTCTTAATAAATAGTGTGGTGTCTGCCTTGCCTCTAGGATATCCCTTAGATATTCAAAATGAGGTTAATCTTTCATACCAGGCTCTTGGTGCTTGATTTAATCTATAGAGAGCCTTCTTCAGCCTGTAGATATGATCCGGATGCTTTGGATCTTCAAATCTGAGTGGTTGCTTAACATAGACTTCTTCTTAAATGACGCCATTTAGAAATATGCTTTTGACATCCATTTAGTATAATGTGAACCCCATGAATGATGAAAAAGCACATAGGATCCGGATTGCTTCCAGCTTTGCTACAGGACAAAAGTTTCTTTGAAATCAATTCCTTCTCGCTGGTTGTAGCCTTGGGCAACTAGTCATGCCTTATTTCTCACCACTACTCCAGATTTATCAAGCTTGTTCCGGAACAGCCATTTGGTTCCAATGATTGATATACCTTTAGGAGAGGGAACTAGATCCCATACATCATTCCTGGTGAATTGATCTAGCTCTTCCGGCATTGCCATCATCCAGCTTTCATCGCCTTGAGCACCTTGAAATTTCTTTGGCTCTATGAGAGAGATAAAGGTAGCATGGCCCATCATCTGGTTGAGCTGACCTCTGGTTCTAACTGGATTATGAACATCATCCAGGATATTTTCTATAGAATGATCTCTGTGGGTCTGGATCTCTCTTTGTAGGCCTACATATTGAATTAGGACTTGCTCCATTTCAGTTTCAACCATTCCTTCTTGGCCTTCATTAAAGTAAATCTCATGTGGGTTGAGATTAACTTATTGTACCTCTAGATCAAAGGATATTCCTTCATCTTCCTCTTTGTACTTCTTGATTTGAAGTGAATTAGGAATTCCTGCTTCCTCCTTTTCTCCAGATTTTTCACCTCTGGGAACTTGATCTTCCAGAGTGTAGCTTTTCTTTCCTACAGTGTTAGTCTCATCGAAATCTACATATATAGACTCTACCATAGTTTGGGTTCATTTATTGAAGACTCTGTGAGCCTTACTATGTGTTGAGTAGCCAAGGAAAATTGCTTCATCAGATTTTGGATCAAATTTTCCTAGTTGCTCTCTATTGTTAAGGATGTAGCATTTACATCCGAATGCTTTGAATTACCTAATTTTGGGTTTTCTTCCCTTCCAGATTTTGTATGGGGTCTTTTCGATGGTCTTTCTAATGAGAGCTCTATTCAATATATAACATGATGTATTTATGGCCTCTCCCGAAAAATATTTTAGCAAACAATTTTCACCAAGCATTGTTCTAGCCATCTCAACTATGGTCCTGTTCTTTCTCTCAACAACTCCATTCTGTTGAGGAGTGTGGGGGGCAGAGAAGTTGTGTTTAATGCTCTTCAAGTCACAAAAATTAGCAAAAAGCTTATTTTTTAATTTTCCACCATTATCACTCCAGATGCGTGCAATGCTTATGCCCTGTTCTACTTCTATCCGAATGATTGTTTTGGAGAATTGGTCAAAAGCTTCATCCTTCCTTGTTAGCAGGAGAACCTAGGTATATCGAGAATAGTCATCCACAATGACTATGGTACATTCTCTTCTACCTAAACTCAATGGCTTGATTGGACCGAAGAGATTAATATGTAAGACTTCAAGTACTCTTTTGGAAGGAATGTATAAGATGGAAGGGAGACTTATCTTATGTTGTTTACCTAGTTTGCATGCAGTGCACAAATGATCCTTATCAAAAGCAACCTTAGGCAATCCCATAACTAATTCCTTTTGGGCTAGTTTGGACATAAGATTCATGCTTACATGTCCCAACCTCTGGTGCCAAAGCCATGATTCTTCTTCTTTAGACACTAAGCATATATTGTTCTTATCATTTTTAATCTTTACAAAATAGACATTATTTACTCTAGGTGCATAAAGAACAAGTTGATTAGACTTACTGTCATAGATTGAGTAGCCTCCTGAGTCAAATGTGACTTTCCTTCCTTTGTGACATAATTGGACCACACTTAGCAAGTTGAACTTTAGTCCATCAACCAGTGAGACATCTTCAATCTTAAATTCAGATCCAATGGTTCCATGACCAATGATCTGTCCCTTGTGATTGTCTCCTAAGCTTATTTTGCCTCCCTTTTTTCGGGTTAATATGATGAAGGCCTTCTCATCACCTATCATGTGCCTTGAGCATCCACTATCAATATACCATATGTGTTAATCTACTATAGATCTAAGGTATACCTACAAAACAAATCAAGTGGGTTTGGGTACCCAATCAGATTTAGGTCCTCTCTGGTTAATAACCATCTCAGGCCAAGGGTACATATCATAATATCCATTTTTTAATCTACATGATTTAGTAATATGATTATTTTTCCCACAAAACCTGCACCCTAAAATAGGTATATTTTGCTTTTGCTTCTCGCTGATCTTCTGCAGATCCTTTTTCCCATAGTTGCCTTTATACCCAGCTTTTTACACACTGATGGATGGTCCGGTGTTAATCCAGAAGCTGGTTGGAGGTGCAACTTCTGCTCCATGGTGTCTTTTTTGTTTGATAGGCCGTTGGTTGTAAGCTACCTTAGCCTTTCCCTTTTGAGCAGCGGTATATCTTTGAGCTTGTGGTTGCCTGCTAGCTCTGTTCGTCTTTTGACTAGGGGTCCTTTGAAATCTGTTCTGAGTAGGAGGAGGATTATCTCTTCTTGGAGCTTTTTTCTCTAGCCTCTTCCTAGATACTTCCTTTAATAGATTGATTTCTCTCTCCAGCCCCATTACATTTGTATTTAGGATCCGGACTTGATTCCTTGGGAAGTTTTCCTCCACAACATCAATATGCTTGGTTGCTCTAACTAGATTGATGTCTTGTGCCATTACTTCAGTATCTTCTGCCAACTCTAGTACTGCTCTTTTAAGAGACTTGATTGCTTTTGCATTCTTCTTTACACCCTTGATAACAATAGAAAGAGCTTTAGCAAGATCAGGGTTAGAAGCAGAATTAGAGCAAGAATTTACCTCAGTGTTTGCTGTATCTGATTCTTTGATTTATACTATTTCTTGCTTGGAGGTGTTCCTTCCAAAACGCTCAGCTTCCGGATTAGTCAGAGCCATGAACGCACAATTTGCAGGCTCTTCTTCTTCTATTGAAGATGAGCTGCTACTTTCATCGCTATTGCTCCAGGTGGCCACCATTGCCTTTTTTTTGAATTTCTTGGTTCTTTTGAGCTTGGGGCACTTTGTTCTAAAGTGGCCTTTCTCACCACATTTGAAGTATGCAGCTTCTTTCTCCGGATCCTTCTTTTCTTTCGAATTCCTTCTGGGCTTATCTCTTCTAGAAGTCCCTTCTCTTGGTTTCCGGGATTCATACCTTTTTTATTTCCTTCTATCTTTGTTTTAAATGAATCAATTCAACCTTCTGGTTAGTAGAGCAAGTTGATCTGTGGTGCTCATTGATTCATTGATTTGCTCTTCCTTTCCGGATGAAGCTGATCTAGTGGATTCTGCCTTAAGTACAATGGCCTGGTTTTTCTCTTCAGGCTTCTTTTCTTATTGGCTATATCTCTCCAAGGACAATTCTTGGGTTAGAAGATTATCAATGAGTTCATCATAACTGTAAAAATTTAAGTCTTGAGCTTCCTCAATGGCAGTCTTTTTATTGTCCCATTTCTTGGTGAGACTCCGGAGCACTTTCTTGACCATTTCTACTTCTGGATTCTTTCCCAGCCTCTACATCTCATTCACTAGATTGGTGTATCTAGTGTTCATGCTACTTATTGATTCTTTAGGCTCCATCTTAAAGGATTCAAACTTTTGTTAGAGTAGATCAAGCTTAGCTTCTCTTACTTTGGTGGTTCCTTCATAAGTTACTTCCAACTTCTCCCATATCTCTTTTATAGTCTCGCATCTGGATATCATGTTGAATTTAGCTACACTAAGAGTACAATGAAGCATGTTAATAGCATTTGCATTTTCATGCAACTTTTTAAAGTCATTCTCATCCCAGATGCTTGATGGCTTTCGGGTAGTCATACCCTATACTTCATAAGTAGGCTCATTAGGACCATCTTTAATAACTAACCATGCTTGCATACTTTATAACTGGATGAAGTTCTTCATCTGATTTTTCTAGAACGTGGAGTGGTCACCGGTGAAGAGTGGAGGATGGGTAACAGACATAACCTCAAGAAGGAGTTGTGAGTTTTGGAAACACATTTTGATATATGAATTAGAATATATGGACCTTTAGCTCAAGATTGTTAGATCTATAGTTTGAGCACGTGCTTTAATACCACTTGTTAGTCCCTATAAGGGTCTTTATAAGGTCAGAGGGGGGTGAATGACCCTTTTTCATGGAATATAAAGACTTTAAAAAGTCTTAGTGTAGCTTGTTTGATTATGAACCAGATGATGGATCCGGATGATGCAGTTATGACAATTTAATGTAAAAGATAAAAGTTAGAGAAATCAAACATAGAAGATTTTTATCCTAGTTCAGCCCCGCCTGCTCTAGGCCCCAGAGTTTCCTTCCTCTGAGCTTTTCACCAGTGGATTCCTTTCCAACTTGCAGGAATCAAGCCTTATAAATTATCTCTGGATGGTAACCCCTTCCGGATGTAGGATATACCACTAGAAGCACCAACTCCTAGCTGAGTCCTTTAGTCTTTAGTAGGATATACCACTTAGCCTTCTACCTTGAATCTAAGCTGAGTCCTATAGGGAGATCTCACTCAAAGCACCTACTTTAAGTTGTATCCCAATCTCACAACTCACCTAAGTTGGAGATTCTTACACTCTTGTTTTTCAAAAAGGTTTTGATTTTTTGATTTCCTTAAGTTTATAGTTCACTTAGGAATCCTTACAACAGATGTGGAATTTAATTGATTCTTGGAGGGATTATATCAACTAATTGAATGAGTATGCTTTGTTACTTGCTTTTTTTTAAATCAACTAGTTTTTTTTTAAATGCTGAAGAGCTCCTTTTATAGGCTTCAATCATAAATGTAGCCGTTGTGGGTTGTTGGACTTGAAATAAATCTTCACCCTTGATCAGGTTATAGATGGCACTTCCGAAGCCGTTGATCAATCCGTTAGACTATAATTTGACCCGTTTGAAGTCTTGGGATAAAGGCTGAAAAGTTGTTAGTGATCATTTTCATTGGCATTTTGTGATAAACCATCTTTTATACCAATTACTTTCTGGTGTGAGCTACACGCTCCTCTTTATTGGTCTAGGAGAAAAGGGTATTTAGCTTTTTCTGTCCGGTGTCAGTCCTTTTGTAATTTCTCTAAAATATGCAAGCTGTCATTTTGTCTTTATCTTGGGGAAAGGATCTTTGACTTCATTGACCAAAAAGTGGAGGGAAAGTTATATTTGAAACTTTTCCCTTTGTCTTATATAGGAGTCTTTTGGATATCTTCAGACTCTATATCTCCGGATCTTCCTTCTTTCGGTGTAGCTTCAATCGGTCTTCCGGATGCTAGTCTTGATAGTTAATAGTTTGTTTCCTTTCCAAACTTTAATTGGATGATTCCTTGTATGCTTAGGTACTTATCTTGACTTGAGTGCCTTATTTAGGACTTGGAAATATCTTAACTTTCTAAATGATATAGCTTTAGTTCTTTGGATCATCCAAATAAGTCTTATACTTGGGTTTTGTTTACTTCAAACCTGATCTGGATATCAGTGTTCCAGATCATTGTTTCCAACATAAAGTACTTAGTTTTAACCGTTAGTTGACCTAAGTGTCACTAAGTCGCACGACCATAGAATTGCTTTCAACTTCATCCCGACTCTTCCCAAGAGCTCGAAAAATGGTACTATCATGCCATAATAATCATTTTCCTCCCTTAACTAATGAATAAGGCGATATTGGAGAAAACTGAAAATTATCTAGTGTAATGCATTAGGTCGAATGGAGTGACTTCATGTCTCTCCGTAATAGAATGGCCATAGAAATCAACTTGACCCGTTCCCGCAACCATAACAATGGATCTACCATTAAAACTTATTCATTCTCACTCTCATTTGAGAAAAATAAAATGAATTATGATCCAAGCTATGAATCACTTAGTTTCAACCGTTAGTCAACCTTAGGGACACCACGTCCCACGACAATAGAATTGCTTTAAAAACCATCCCGACTCCTCCCATAAGCTCAAAAGATGACACCAGCATGCTCAAATAATCATTTTCCTCCCCTTAATCTGAGAGTAAAATGATATTTTGACCAATTGCAAACTATCTTATGTAATTCTTTACATCAGACAGAGTTACTTCAAGTCCCTCCATAATATAATGGCTATAGAAATCAACAGGACATCCAAGAAGTATAATAATGGATCTATGGTTTTGACTATTTCAAACTTATTCATTCTTTCCCTCATTGAAAAAATAAAAATAATTAGGATACAAGCTATGAATTACTTAGTTTCCACCGTTAGTCGACCTAAGTGACACCAAGTCCAATGAACATAGAATAGCTTAAAAAATCATCCCGACAATTTTAGTTAAAGGGTATTGTTTAGCCTATGTTGATGTATATTTTAATTCAAATTTTTAACTTTATAGATCCATATGCACTTTTGTCTGGGAATTTTTTCCCAGGTGAACGGTATGCCGATTGTATGCCGATTGTCTGACCTATGTTCATGCATTGTACTTTCAGGTCTTTTGTTTGATTCCTCATGTCTAATAAATTTATACAACATGCATATATTACTAAAGATGCGAAGGACTTAATATTTCAAAGTTATTATGCACATTATGTTTTTGTAATTGTGTGGAAATTTTTTTTAAATAGTAATGGATATGACTGCAATTTTTTAGTAATGGAGCAAATGTGATTTATTTTTCCATGTTACACAATTTTATGTATTATGCAATATTATAATTCAATCCAATTGTATGAAAATTCGGATGCCTAAATTTAAATTGTAAAAAGCATGCGGCGTAAGTATTCGACGATTTGAATGGGGCTTGTGGGCTAGAAACAAAATGAATGAAACACACATTTGATTTTAGGCATACATAATGTCACTTAATATCACTTATTGTTTTATGTACATTGTTTGTTAACCCTATTTTGATTACTTATCTCACCAAAAAGGGAGAAAGGTAAGGTTTGACTAATGACGTCAGTTTATTTTTTATCTCTAATCATCTTTTGTTTTAAAATAGTATTTCATATGCTTTGCTGAAAAACAAGGAGGCCATTACCCCTGTAATTCTTTGGGAGCTGAAATGTATTTATCTAGAGGGAAAAAAGTTGGAGCGGGCAAAAATGCTTACAATATGTTTTCATATTGATTGTTTTTTATTACGCACCGGTTTGGTTTGTAGTATGTTAGGAACAAGAGTTATCCAACTTGGAATTTTAATTATGTTAGAGTTTTAATAGGATTAGTACGTACGACATACAAAGGGCGTTTCATGTAATAGGTTTTTGCAGTTATTAGTGTAATGAAAGTTTGGGAGTAATTTATTTTTAAATTGCATGTAAAGAACATCCTGCATTGATAACTAAAGGAGTTGGTGTTGGGGTTATATCCATAATGTGGTCTCTCACAAACTGTACGTTACATGGAAAAGCCATCACATTCCTGGGTCAGCTTTTCCATGTAACAGTTTATTTTTATTTTTTTCATGACTGGGCTTAGTTGCAGCTACGGTAAAGGCTCATCAACCCTTCTAAAAAGTATGTTATAGTGGTATTCGAACCTTTTTCTCGTTCAACTTAATCAGCCTACATTTTGTTACTGGTGGTAACACAGTTTGTTACTTATTATTCTAGTTATTATGAGTTGTAGAATTACTAGGTGTCAAAATTTCAATCGTTTAGCCAGCATGCACAACGCCTGTTTGTACTTGTATTGTACATGTAACACATTTGAATTTGGACATAAATTGTAACCTAAACACTTGGTGTTATTTACATTGTTTGCGCTGGCTATTTTGCGTACTTTTCTCACTAAATAAGGCAAAATGCTTGATTAATAATGCTATGTTCCGAATTATGGTATGCGTTACTGAATCAAAATGTATTCACCCGTAATTTTGGTTTTATTTATTTAAATGAAAATGGCCCCATAATCGATGTTTTTTGTAGTTAAGGAGTGGATTTTTTTTCCATAATTACGAATACTGAGCATAGTCAAACAAAAAGTTATGTTATGATTGTTGGTGAAAAGGATGGATTGAATTGATTGAAAATAACTTGAGGTACCAAGTGTATAAACTTTGTTTGAGAGTCAAATTTGAACGAAGAGTGTTTATGAATTTTAGTCTAATAAAAGTACAATATTAATTCACCATTATCATGCACTTAATTGCCATCCTAAAGATAGAAGCAACTTACAAACTATAATAATGTTGCCATCCACTGTCCTCATGTCTGCACAATTGTTTAATTTGTTTACGTCAGCAATTAAGCTTTAATAGAATTATTCAACAAAAATAAGTTTAGAACAAATATTGAAGATTGGAAAATGATTATTACACTCTAAAAATTTTGGAGCAGCGTCGGTCCTCCATTCATATGCCTTTGAGACTCCAAGTAGGAGTTGAACTTGCGGAGAATGAGGTCAATCTGGTCTTTGTCCTTCTTCCTTTCATCATTTAGACCATTTACCAAATCTATAAGCATATTTAACTTGGAGTGAACTGGGGGTACACTCCCACTGTCCTCCATCTCGATATCAGGATCAACAACCTTCATCATATTCATAGCCTCCACTAATTCAGCCTTAGAAGATACAACTTCTGAAATGATCGTAGCCTTTATACTGCCATGTGCTGAGTCATTCTTCTCTTCCATTTCCTACACCAATTGCTTCATATCTTCATTTATAGCATTCAGGATTGAGTCCAACTTGTCGGAATTTGCATATACTTTCCTTGAGATTGATTCTAGGAAAGCTGCAAATTTCTTCATCTCTTCGAACTGACCATCAAACTTTTTTACAAGCCGTTTATGCACCTTATCATCCTGCTCCTTGAGTCTAGCCTATTCAGCACCAAAGTTGAAGAAAAGTCTGTAAATCTCTCTGATACTTTCATCTACAGAACTAGCTTTCCTTGCTGCTTGATCCACATATAGCCTGAGATCTTCCAAGGCAACATTCTTCAGAGATATTGTTGTTGGTAGTCCAAGCATAATGTTGTTAAGTTGTTCAACTATGTCAAACACATATGTATGAGTGAGAGAAATCTTTTAGAGAATGCTATTTAGAGATTTGAAAGTTATGGCATGGTCTCTTTACTACTTCCTACTCTCCTCCGCACATCCTCTAACAGCAATGTGCTGGCTAAAGTAGCGTCAATTTTAGTATCTTTCTTCAGACCTGGAAGCCTCAATCTAGTAATATGTTTGATCTTTCGCATCATAGTGTTATCATCGATCTCAGATTCTTTGTCTTCATCATCTGGAATGTCCACAAACGAGGGTCCTTCCTTTTTAGGGATTGATTCATCAGAATCCATTCTCTTCCTTTTCTTAAACTTCTCCGCTAGGGGGATATTATCATCTTCATCTTCATCATTCTAATTGACATCTCTGGTCTGCTTCAGCCTTCCTAGTCCATCTTCAATAAATAGACTCTTTCTTGTTTTATGGGTATTTACAGATGAACTCACCATTAGCTAAATTAGGCAAAAATTAGAGAGTATTTGAGGGTTAGGGTTAGGGTTCTTCAGAAAATGATTGCAATTCTGAAAGCATAACTTCTATCTTCTCATACTCCGCTTAATAACAAGTGGTAAATTTTGAACTTGGTTTATTGGTTTATTCAATTTCTCTCTCCAGATTACCACTTAAAAGTGCTCTCTCTCTCTTAGGTCAATTAGAAGTTCATGTAATTTTGATGAAAGGATATTTCAATCCACGTCACCAAATTTTTAGTTTACAAGATGACGTGGATAGGGTTATAATGGTATCCTTATTTTCCCGCTACTTGAAGCCAAAAATTTCCCAGACTACGCATTTCAACTTATTTCTCTTCGTAGTTATCAGGACTCTATCTTGTGAGCTAGAAATCCAACCTAAAGCAAAAGCTTAATAAGGTAATCACTAATCTCTTATTAATCTCTCCTTGGACTTATGTCTTCACTGTACTTGTTCGAAAGCGTAGTCTAGGTTTCGTGCATTTCCTGATTTGAAGAAAATTCTAACAAATTCAGCTGCTTTCATACCATTTATGGTAAAGTAAAGAATTTGATGTTCAATTTAGTTGATTTCATGGTCGTTAGATGCTCTTGGCATTTGTACTCAATCTAGGGTTTTTTGTCCCTGTATCTGATGACATTCTCATTGTAATTTGTGTCTAATTCAAATGATTTGTAAGCCTGTGTCTGAATTTTGAATGTTTTTCTATTCTGCGATATTATTTGTAAGTTTATTTATTTTTGTTTATTTTCCTCATTAGTGTGGACATGGGTGATCTTATGTTAATGATCCACCACAGTGGTCGATGGTCTACTGAATGGGGTAGTGATAAAGATGAAATTGAATATGTATGGGGTGAAGTGACTGTGTTCAAGCTGAATCCAGATGGATTTGGTTATTATTATTTACAACATGGAGCTACAAAATTAGGATATGGGGGGATGTCAAATGTGGCGTAAAAGTAGGAGGATTTCTGGTTGTTGTGGGTATGATGAAGTAAATGTTGATGACAATTTAGTAAAGATGATGCATTTCAATAACGGTGAAACTGTCAATGATATAATTTTTTGTTGAAAATCCCCCTCCTCTGAAAATGATATACCCCAATAATAGTTTTGATTATGAAGTTGAACAGGAGGAAGCACACCCAAAAGGTATGTGCTATGCTTAATGCTTATATTTAAAGTTTTTGCTTCTATAGTTCAACACGTGTTTGGTGTTTATGTGTTACTTTACTCGTATATATGGCTTGGTGATGGTTATGTGCCTACACATACTGTATACGAATATGTTGTCAAGTATAATATATGAGATGACTCAATAGGTAATTATCCAGAAGAAGATAAAAGCGGTGTAGATATTTTATTTGCTAATGTGGAGGCAACAAGGGGAAGAAGAAATGAAATCCATAGCAATGATGTGGTACAACAGCAAGGCTTGTACTTTAAATATATTGACATTCTGTACAGGCTGCCAGTGCAGAATCATAAAGGGGAACACCTAAAGAAACTTCAGCGCATGATGAGGTACAACAGTAAGGGCCTCAACTAGAGACACTTCAATGCATGATAAGGTATGAACTCAGACCTCTGCGAGATGAGTATTTTTCTACAAGCTCCTTTTAACTGTAATGTCAAATACTATTCTTAGCTTTCATTTTTCATCATGTGTTAGAGCCAACTATTGCAACTCAGACTCAGCAACAAGATGCTAATTGTGTAAGAACAGGAAGTAGAATATATTCAAGCTCAACAACTTCCACAAATGCTTGTAGAGACATTTCCATTGGGTTGGTAAATAATATGATCAGAAATTATATCACCAACTCATTACAATGTAAGTATTTGGGAGTCAATGTGATAAAAATGGGAAGCTCGTTAATCGTGGAGCAACTTAAAGCAACATAATTAGAGGCTTAGAACGAGGGGCAATATATACTACCTAAAATCGACCGGAGCAATTCAAAACACAAATTTGAACTATGATGAAGTATTGACTATAAAATACGTATTATAAAGTTAATGGTTCAATTGAAAAAAATATTGTGGAATTATGGGCAAATCAGTATTCTACTTCAGCCTTATAAATATCTGTAACAATTATTCGGTCTAGTTACTTAGAAAGAAAACATAAATCCTATTCTCCTATCTGTAGTTTGCTTATGTCGATTTCCATGGCTTCTTAATTCAATTTCTTTTCTTCTTTATACGTGTTACTAATCTTTCAATTGCTTTATTTTTTGAGAAATTTAGTAACAGTAGTCGATGTCATTTTATATATGATTATTCCTCCAATGGTAGCAATATTACCCCATTCACAATGATTTCATATACTAGACAATTGCAACATTCATCAAACCCAGTTTTTAGACCGATATATTTGAAACTAGATACTTTGTCCATAATTTATTTAGGTAAAAGAGATTGGAGAGGTAGAATGCCACAAGGTATACTGAGCATTCAACACATGGAGCTGGGGATAACGATGAAGCCTCACCCATACAGTCTGAACAAAAGGCTACTAGTCCTTGTAAGGGTCTAAGTTTGGTCAGAGAGGGGGGGTGAATGACCCTCTTCGCGAAATTGACAGACTTTTAAAGAAAAGTCTTTAGTGTAGCATGTTTGATTATGATCCGGGGGATGGAACCAAATGATGTAAATGTATATAAATACTTATGCAAGTAAATGAAGAGTAAGAAAATCAAGCATAGGTATTTTATCCAGGTTCGACCCCGCCTACTCCAGTCGCCGGAGTTTCCTTCTTCCGAGCTTTTCTACTAGTTGATTCCTTTTCAATTGGCAAGAATCAAGCCTTATAGCTTATCTCCAGATAGTACCCCCTTCTGGATGTAGGATATATCACTAGAAATCCCAATTCCTAGCTGAGTCCTTTTGTCTTTAGTAGGATATACCACTTAGATTTCTACCCAAACCTAAGTTGAGTCCTATAGGGAGATCCCACTCAAATCACCTACATAAAGCTATATCCCAATCTCACTACTCACCTAAGTAGGAGATTATTTACACTTTGATTTTCTTAAAGGTTTTGGTTTTGGGCTTCCTCAAGTTTATAATCTCACTTGGGAATCTCTACAACTGATTAAGAAATGGTTGATTCTTGGAGGGATGTGTTTTCTGATTCCTTTAGTGAATTCTCTTGTTAATTGCTTTCTCAAGTCAACCAGCTCCTTCTCAACTTGTGAAGCTTCCCTTTTATAGGCTTCCATCATAAATGTAGTTGTTGTGGGTTATTGAACTTTTATTTAATCTTCACTATTGATCAGGAAAAATGTGGCACTTCCGGACCCATTGATCAATCCGTTAGATAGAGATTTTGACCCATTTGAATCCTTGGGATAGAGGCTGAAAAGTTGTCAATGATTGTTTTCTTGTATTTTAGTGTCTTGCCAACTTTTATGCCAGTGACTTTTTGGTGTGAGCTCCACGCGCCTTCTTATTGGTCTAGGTGAAAAAGGTTGTCACCTTTTTCCTGTCTGTTGTTAGTCCTTTTGTACTTTTCTGGAAAAGTGCTAGCTGTCTTCTTTTGTCTTGCTTATGGGAAAAGGATTTTTAACTTGATAGACCAAAAGAATGGAGGGAATGGAATTTTTAAATCATTCCCTTTGTCTAGATAATTAAGTCCATGTCTTCAGACTTAATATATCCGGAGTTGTCTTCTTCCAGATGCTTCTATAATTAGTTCTTCCGGATGCTGTTTTGAGCAGTTCAAAGTTTGTTTCCTTTCCAAACTTTAACCGGATACTTCCATTTATGCTTAGGTAATTATCTTCACTTGTCTTGGACTTTGAATGTTTTGGATATGAGTCCAGATAAGTGACTTATGTCTTTTCATACTTAGGTGTTTTGTTTACTTCAAACCTGATTCAGATTGTTTGTGTTCCGGATCCTTGTTTCCCAACAATCTCCCCCATTTGATGGAAACAAAAACCTAAGGCATCTAAGCATAGGAAAGGAGTTTTTATGATCTAAGTATGATTCTTGATACTTAGTCATTTACAATTTTTACTACCCCATAATTCTAGCATTCCTTAACTCCCCCAACAGTTTTCAATTATAGCTTCTCATATTTTGGTAGAACAATATGAGATTGTACTTTAGAAGAAATTTTTTAATGGAATTAGATTTTCACTATATGTATTTCTGTTGTTAACAATAGTTAATGTCAATGAAGCTTTTGGATTACAAGATACAGAAATATATAAGTGAATGTAGTTGGTACAAAAAATTTTACAAGTTATAGCTAGTCTAATCCCTTCAGGATGCACCAGATGTTCCTCCTTCCTTTTCCTTGCCTTTCTACTTCTTTATATTTTTCTCCCCCTTTTTATTTCCAACCGGGGGGTTGATCACCATATATGTTTTTTCGTCCCACTTTTCCTGCCATGCTTTGAAATAGATGGAGTAGTCCGAGTTTTGTTACCTTATTTGATCCAGGATGTGATCTATAGTTGTCGGAGACAGATGCAGAGGGAAAAAGAGTTTTGGAGTTGGGTGAAAGATCCGGTGATGTAAGAATGCATCTTCAGCACATAATCCCCATCCTTCTCATCAAAATATGGAAAGAGAGCTTTGAGAAGAGTAGTGATGCCTTTATGTCCAAAGAATCATGTGTGCCTAATGTGCTGGACCAGGTCTTGAAAGATTGGAAGTAGTTGGCTTTCTGGGATAGATGGAGAGGAGGAGTATCCGGCGATTGATAAATTTATTAACACTTTTATTTATAGTCATTAAATCCTTGTGAATGTCACCCTTAATTCTTTCAATGACCGAGTCCTGGCCATTGAATTGTCCGATAAGTTCTTCTCCTATTTCAGCTATTTATTTAACGATGAGCTTTGGTAGATCTTCCTCCATGAATTTCGTCAGCTTATTCAACATTGCCTGCTGATTTTCATTAAGTTTGGGGAGAGCTGCCTTTTCTTCTTTTTCTACGATGAATTTTGACATGTTTTCAAACTTGGTATCCATGTACTCCTTTATTTCTGTGGACAGCTCTGAAGATGATGATGTGATCTTGTCTAAGATGGTTGCGCAGTTATTTATTGCTCTAGTGTTGGCCTAATCAGCTGAGCAATTTACTTCTGCGACACTTGTTTTCAGTTCTTTCAGTACCAGAGTAACCTTGGCTAGTGATACCTCAGACACTAAGTCTGAAGTGGGGAAGTCCTCCACTTTTTGCTCAATCCTTTAGACACTGCCATCAATCTCCCCAATTTCTTCCTTCAAATCCAGAGGTGAGAATTTTTCAAGGAGTACCTTTTTGATGGATTTGAGGTGCTTGCAAATGTTCCGGAGACTCTGTTTTACATAGCTTTCCTCATGCTCCTCATAGGTAGCTTCTTGTAATATTTTTAGAGTGGTTGTGATCTTGTTGACTCTAGTTTGATTTATACAAGTAGCTGGTATTCCATATTGGGCTCGCAAGAGGGGTCTCAGATTTGGAGCTACCACTGGTTTCATCAGATTCGGATGAGTCTGCTTTAATGGATTCCTCTTCTTCTTCTTCCTTCTCCTTTTCCAACCATTCCCCTGGACTAGCCTCGCCCCTTGAGTCCACTCTAGGAGTGTGCCCTTAGGAATCCAGACTTTGCATCTCCTCTAAAATGGTGTCTTCCGGGTTGGACTCCTGTTCCTTAGATACGCTTGGAGTTTGTGCATCTAAGTTACCCTCACCTTTATCTGCCATTTCAACAGCAGGAGCAGAATTATCAACATTAACATAAAAGGACATAAAGTTAGGAATTACCTCATTTTGCTAATTCCAAATGTCTGACTCCTTACTTACTTCCACCTCAACCCCCGGATGACAGGAAATGTCCTCTATCACCCCTATAGTTGCCTTTATAGGACTTTTGATTTCTCCCCCAGGTGCATTAGTAGTATCCTCAAGGTACTCTCCAGTTGCCTTTACAGGACTTACTTCAATTGGGATCTCTGCTTTTAGATTAAGAAGATTCTCCAGAAGTGGTTCGGATCAAGGTAGGAAGGGAAAATGATCAGCTTTTAGATCTTAGGCTATAGTGGCCATATCCATTGGATCAACAAGGATTCATTGGGCACCAGAAGAGCCTCCAGGTCCTTCCATTGTAAGCTTCTTGCTGATCTCAGTATTTTCCTTTATGGCTTGTCTTATCTCTTCAAACTGGGGATCATCCGGATTGACTTCCTCAGTGATTTCGGGTACATTTTTCCCTTTCATGATTTTGGATTTAGCCAATTTCTCTTCCTCAACCCTTTTGGCAGCTTCCTCATGAATTATAATGCCCGCGAGCTTCTTGGCTTTCTTTTTCTTAGCTTTCTAGGCTTTAACTACTTCATCAAAAGTGCACCCTTTTCTAGTAAATTGCTTCCTTGGTACCGGAGCTTCATGTCCTGTTTCTTCATCATTTATTACCACAGTTGGGGTTTCAGCATATTTCCTTTTCTAATCTGCGGTTTTGATTAATCTCCCCCTTGACTTGGGCTTTTCCGGGCACTTCTTTGATAGCTGAGTGATGGTTTGGGCATCCTCTTCAATTTCCTCAACTGGAACCAATACCAGTTGCTTTTGAGTCTTGGGCATAGTAGTTCTAGCCCTTTTTGGTACTAGAGCCTCTTCAACAGGATCAACTGTCTTCCGGGTCTTCTTTCTTTTCTCATCCCTCAGTTTTTTCACCTTCTCTTCATTCCATTTCTCTCCAAAGCTCAATTTTCTAAAGTTTTTCTCCAGGATTTCTTTTCCATTGACTTCCTGTAATCCTGAGACATTTACTTCACTTGTGATTAGAATTCGGATAATAAGAGCACCATGAGAATTTTTGTACTCCCTTAGGTAGTGGATGATCAGCACCAGCATGTTCACTTCCATGCTCTCTACCCAGTTTTGTAGTACGCAATGTTGAAAGGATGATACTGTGGTAAGAGAGCCCTTCCTAATCAAAACTATTTTTGCAAGCACATGTTGAAGGAATCTTGGTACTTCTGGAAAATAGGTAGAGAATTTGTCCCCAAAATAGTTAGGATGCAGCCACATCTTGGGTTCGTACTTCACTTTTTGTTCATCCCCATCAACTCTCAGTTGGACCCCATCATTTTTCATATTCAAAAGTTTTTTAAAAAATTCCAGAGTAATCGTAATCACCTTTCCCTGAACTTGAGTTCTCAAAGCATCATGGAAGGAGTGTACTCTAAGATTGGAATAGAATTCCCTCACTAAATTCGGATAGGTTAGGCATTTGATTTTGAGGAAATCGCCCAAGTGCTGATCTTCTATGAGCTAGGAGTAAGGGTCTATCTCAAATAGGAAATTGTCTCCCAAGTAGTCCGTGGGAACCATAGAGTCTAATGGCTTAAAATTTATAGGTGTGAAGACTTTATCGATGAGAGCAGATTCTTCATCGATGTTCTTTTGGGGAAGCATTTTGATTCCTTCGCTGGTCATGATGGCTGCCATTTTAGTGGTTAAAAGAAATTAGGGTTTGTGTTTTAAAAATTGCAGAGTAACAGAAGATGATTGTTGCTCGCGTGAAGAAGACAGAGATTTTTGGGGTTTTTATAGGATTTCCAAAGTGAGGGTATTTTGGTAATTCGGATGCCGTTAATTTGGTTGGATTGATGACATGGCAGGTGAGTTTTTAAGAGAGAGGTAAATTTTGTTTAACCAGATAATAGGAACAGTTTATTTTAAATTCCAGCTATTGAATTTACCACGCGTGTAACTCCCAATAGACGTTTGAAATTCAAAAAGGAATAGTTACATTTCAATGCCTTTACTGCCATGTGTCCTTTTTGTCTGCTAATGTGGCAATATTCCCTATGGAGTAGTGATAACTTCTGTTTCTCTTCTATTCCAAATTCCTTGTCTTGTTAAGAGTCCAAGTTAACTTTGAACTGTATTCTGGATTTTCTTCAAATTGCATTAAGCATTCCAATTGACTCGCTTAGCTTCCAAAAGTGATCTTTACTTAATGGCTTAGTAAAGATATCTGCTCTTTGTTCATTGGTTGGAAAGTATACCAATGCAACATCCTCCTTCATCACATGATCCCTGATGAAATGATGCCTTATGTTGACATGTTTCATTCTGCTATGGAGTACTGGATTCTTTGATACATCAATTGCGCTCTTAGTGTCGCACATTACATCCACACATCCAGATTAAACTCCATAATCTTCCAGTTGCTACTTAATCCATAGAAGTTGAGCTATATAACTTCCAGCTGCCATATATTCTACTTCTATGGTTGATAATACAACTGGCATTTGCTTCTTGCTGTACCATGATACTAAGCAATCTCTAAGGAAATGGCAACCTCTGAATGTACTCTTTCTCTCAAGAGTGTCTCTTCCATAGTCTGCAACAATGAAGCGTTGGAGTGTGAATTCTCCATTACTAGGATACCATAACCCAACTTTAGTGGTTCTTAGGAGGTATCTAAGGATCCTTTTTACTACCTTCAGATGTGAATCTTTAGGATTAGCTTGGTACCTTGCACAGTAGCAGACTACATAGTATATGTCAGGCCTGTTAGCTATCAAGTACAGAAGTGAGCCAATCATTCCTCTATATAGCTTCTAATCAACATCTTCTCCTTCACAATCCTTAGATAGGACTTATCTGAGCCCATTGGAGTGGGCATTGGCTTACTTTATCCATTTCAAACTTCTTGAGGATCTCCTTGGTATATTTGGATTGGTTAATGAAAATTCCATCCGAACTTTGCTTAATTTGTAACCCAAGGAAGAAATTAATTTCTCCCATCATGGACATCTCAAACTCCTTCTGCATTTAAGAGCTGAATTCCACACACATTTTATCATTTGTTCCCCCAAATATGATATCATCTATATATATTTGGATTAGAATGATATCATCCTTCTTTTTCTTGATGAAAATATTTGTATCTGCTTTGCCCCGGATATATCCCTTGGATATGAGAAAAGTAGTGAGTCTCTCATACCAATCTCTAGGTGCTTGCTTTAATCCGTAGAGGCTTTCTTCAATTTGTAGACATAATCTGAATGTTTTAAGTCTTCAAATCCAGGTGGCTGCTTCATATAGACTTCTTCCCGGATAACTCCATTGAGAAATGCACTTTTAACATCCATTTGGAATAATGTAAATCCCATGAATGATGCAAAAGCACATAGAATCTGGATTTCCTCTAATCTTGCTACATGGGCAAATGTTTCTTCAAAGTTAGTCCCTTCTTGTTGATTGTAGCCTTAGGCAACCAATCTTGCCTTTTTTTTCACTACTACTCCAGATTCATTTAGCTTATTTTGGAAATCCCATTTCGTACCAACGATTGACTTTCCTCTAGGAGGTGCCACTAGATCCCATACATCATTCATGGTGAATTGATCTAGCTCTTCTTGCATGGCCATCATCCAGCTTTCATCTCCTTCTGCATCTTTAAATTTCTTTGGCTTAATAAGAGAGACAAAGGCAGCATGGCTCATCATCCTATTGAGTTATCCTCTGGTTCTAACTGGATTTTGGACATTATCCAAAATGGCTGTAGCTGGATGATCCCTGTAAGTCTGGACTTCTCTTGGTAGATCTTCATGCTGGATTAGGGCTTGTTCCACTTCAGCCTTAACTTCCACTTCTTAACCATCATTAAAGTTTATCTCATATTTGTTGAGATTAACTTGTGCTACTTCTAGATCAAAAGATATTCCTTCATCTTCTTCTTTATACTTCTTGATTTGGAAGGAATCAGGAACTTTGGCTTCCTTCTCTTCTCTAGAGTTTTTAGCTTCCAGAGTTGGATCTTTCGGAATGGAATTTTTATTGCCTACATGTTAGTCTCATCAAAATCTACATGTATAGACTATACCATGGTTTGGTTTCGTTTGTTGAAGACTCTATAAGCCTTGCTATGTGTTGAGTAGCCATGGAAAATGGGTTCATCAGATTTAGGATTAAATTTTCCTAGTTGCTCTCTATTATTAAGGATGTAGCATTTACATCCAATGTCTTCAAAATACCCAATTTTTGGTTTCCTTCCCCACCAGATTTCATAGCAGTTCTCTACTAAGGTCTTTCTAATGGGAGCTCGATTCAAAATATAACATGAAGTGTTTACGACCTCACCCCAGAAATACTGTGGCAAAAAATTCTCACTTAGTACTGTTCTAGCCATCTCAACTATGGTTCTATTCTTTCTCTCAACAACTCCATTCTAATGAGGAGTATGAGGGGCAGAAAAGTTAAGTTCAATGCCCTTGGAGTCATAAAATTCAGCAAAATGCTTATTCTTGAACTCACCACCATTATCACTCTAGATGCGTGCAATGCTTATGCCCTATTCTACTTCTATCTAGATGAATGTTTTTGAGAATTGGTCATAGACTTCATCTTTTCTTGCTTGCAAGAGAACCCACGTATAACGAGAATAATCATCCACAATAACCATGGTGTATTCTCTTCTACCTAAACTCAACGGTTTGATTGGACCTAAGAGATCAATATGTAAGAGCTCAAGCACTCTTTTGGGAGGAATGTAAGAGATGGAAGGGAAACTTTTCTTATGTTGTTTACCTAATTGACATGCAGTGCATAGATGATCTTTATCAAAAGCAACCTTAGGCAAACCCACAACCAATTCCTTTTTGGCTAATTTGGACAGGAGGTTCATACTAATATGTCCCAACCTCCGGTGCCATAGCCATGATTCTTCTTCTTTAGACACCAAGAATATATTCTTATTCTCATTTTTAATGTTAATAGAATAGAATTTGTTTACTGTAGGTGCATAAAGAATGAGTTGATTAGACTTACTATTAAAGATTGAGCAGCCTTCGGAGTCAAAGTTGACTTTTCTTCCTTTGTCACAGAGTTGGGCTACACTCAGTAAGTTGAACTTCATTCTATCAACCAGTGAGATGCCTTCTATCTTTAATTCAGATCCAATGGTTCCATGTCCAATGATCTGTCCTTTTTTATTATCTCAAAAGCTTACTTTGCCTCCCTTCTTCTGGGTTAGTATGATGAAAGCCTTCTCATCACCTATCATGTGCCTTGAGCATCCACTATCATTGTACTAAGTGTGTTGATCTACTGTGGATCTAAGGCATACCTATAAAATAGATCAAGTGGGTTTGGGTACCCTATCAGATTTGGGTCCTCTCGGGTTATTAACCATTTCAGGCCAAGGATAAATATCATAATAACCATTTTTTAATCTATATAATTTAGTAACATGGTTGCTTTTCACACAAAACCTGCACCTTAAGATGGGTCTATTTTGCTCTTGCTTCTTTTTTATCTTCTCAAGATCATCCTTTCCATAGGTCCCTCTATATCCTACTTTTTGTACGCTTTTTGTTGATCCAGTATGTATCTGAAAGCTGATTGGGGGTGCCACTTCTACTACATTATTTCTTCTTTGTTTGGCAGGTTGCTAATTGTAGACTGCCTTAGCCTTTCCTTTTTGTTCAGCAGTGTATCGTTGGGCTTGAGGTTGCCTACTGACCTCCTTCTCCTTTTGGTTGAAAGGCTTTGGAGCTTGCCTTATATTCCTTCTTAGTTGTGAAGGACTGGATCTCCTTCCGGATGCTTCCTTCATTAGAGTTAGCTCCCTATCTAACCCTATCAAGTTAGCACTCAAGATGTAAACTTGACTTTTTAGGAAGCTTTCCTCCACCACATCCATGTGCTTTGTGGTTCTCATCAATTTGATGTCTTGTGACATAGCTTCAACATCTTCAGCCAATTCCAGAATTTGTCATTGTATGGATTTTATGGCTTTAGTGTTCTCAGTATTTGCTAATTCTGATTCTGAATCCTTAATTGGCTCAGTGTCTTGCTTAAATGACTTTCTTTCAGATTGTTCTACTTTCGGATCGGCCAGTGCCATAAATGCACAGTCAGTAGTCTCTTCTTCTTCTGTTGAAGATGAACTGCTGCTTTCTTCACTATTGCTCCATGTGGCCACCATAGCTTTCTTCTTATACTTCTTTGCCTTTCTCAGCTTAGGGCATTTGGTTCTGAAGTGCCCTTTTTACCCTGCATTCAAAGCAGGCAGCATTCTTATCTAGATCTTTCTTTTCTTCTGGAGCCTTTCTTTGCTTATCCCTTCTTGAGCTGTTTTCCTTAGGCCTTCTTAACTGGAATCTTCTGGATCTTCTTCTATCCTTTTTCTTTAGGAATTTGTCATTGTACTTTGACTCTTTTGGCTGCTTTTCTGATCCAGAAGAGGCTGATCTGACAGAGTCTACCTTGAGTGCAATGGCCTTCTTCTTTTCTTTCTGCCTTCTTTCTTGTTGGTTGTATCTCTCTAGGGACAATACTGGAGTCAAGAGATTACCAATGAGCTCATCATAACTGTAGAAGTTTAAGTCATGAGCTTCCTCAATGGCAGTCTTCTTGTTATCCCATTCCTTGGTCAAACTCCGGAGTCTTTTCTTGACCATGTCAACCCCTGAGATTTCCTTCCATAGCCTCTTCAATTCATTTACTAGATTGGTGTATCTAGTATTCCTTCAGCTGATAGATTCTTTGGGCTCCATCTTAAAGGTATCAATCTTTTACTAAAGTAGATCTATTTTAGCTTCCTTGACCTCATTTATTCCTTCATAGGTCACTTCCAGCTTTTGCCAAATCTCCTGTGTAGTCTCACATCCGGATATTCTGTTGAATTCTGCAGCACTAAGAGCACAATGAAGCATGTTAATAGAGTTTGCATTTTTCACACAATCTTTTATAATATTCTTATCCCGTAAGCTCGAGGGCTTAAGGGTGGTTAAACCATCTACCTCATGGGTAGACTCATATGGACCATCTTTAATGGCCATCCATGCCATCATGCTTTGAGCCTGAATAAAATTTTTCATCCAATTTTTCTAGAATGTGTGGTGTTCACTGGTGAAGAGTGGAGGTTGGGTAATAGACATACCCTCCGGAAGGAGCTGTGAGTTTTGAAAACTCATTTTGATCATTATCTTAAAATATATGGACCTTTAGCTCAAGATTGTTAGATATCTAGTGTGAGCACTGGCTCTGATACAACTTATTAGTCCCTATAAGGGTCTAAGTTTGGTCAGAGGAGCGTGAATGACCCTCTTCACAGAATTGATAGACTTTTAAAGAAAAGTCTTTAGTGTAGCGTGTTTGATTATGATCTAGGGGATGGATCTGGATTACGTAAATGTATATAAATACTTATGCAAGTAAATGAAGAGTAAGAAAATCAAACACATGTATTTTATCCTAGTTCGGCCCCGCCTACTCTAGTCCCTGGAGTTTTCTACCTTTAAGCTTTTCCACTAGTGGATTTCTTTTCAACTGGCAGGAATCAAGCCTTACAACTTATCTCCGGATGGTACCCCCTTTCGAATGTAGGATATACCACTAGAATTCCTAATTCCTAGCTGAGTCCTTTTATCTTTAGTAGGATATACCACTTAGATTTCTACCCAAATCTAAGCTGAGTCCTATAGAAAGATCCCACTCAAAGCACGTACCTCAAGCTATATCCCAATCTCACTACTCACCCAAGTAGGAGATTCTTTACACTTTGGTTTTCTCAAAGGTTTTGGTTTTGGACTTCCCCAAGTTTATAATCTCACTTGGGAATCCTTACAATTGATTTGGAAATGTTTGATTCTTTGAGGTATGTGTTTTCTAATTGCTTTAGTGAATTCTCTTATTAATTGTTTTCTCAAGCCAACCAGCATCTTCTCAACTTGTGAAGGTTCCCTTTTATAGGCTTCCAACATAAATGTAGTCGTTGTGGGTTGTTGAACTTGTATTTAATCTTCATTATTGATCAGGTAAAATGTGGCACTTCCGGACCCATTGATTAATCCGTTAGATAGAGATTTTGACCCATTTGAATCCTTGGGATTGAGGCTAAAAAGTTGTCAGTGATCATTTTCTTGTATTTTAGTGTCTTGCAAACTTTTATGCCAGTGGCTTTTTATTGTGAGCTCCGCACGCCTTCTTATTGGTCTAGGTGGAAAAGGTTGTTACTTTTGTCCTGCCCGTTATCAGTTCTTTTGTCCTTTTATGGAAAAGTGCTAGCTGTCTTCTTTTGCCTTGCTTTTGGGAAATTGATTTTTGACTTGATAGACCAAAAGAATGGAGGGAATGTAATTTTTGAATCATTCCCTTTGTCTAGATATTAAGTAATCTGGATGTCTTCAGACTTAATATATCCGGAGTTGTCTTCTTTCGGATGCTTCTATAATCAGTTCTTCTAGATGCTGTTTTGGGTGGTTCAAAGTTTGTTTCCTTTCCAAACTTTAACTGGATGCTTCCATTTATGCTTAGGTAATTGTCTTCACTGGTGTTGGACTTTGGATGTTTTAGATATGAGTCCGGAGGTCTTTTTGTACTTAGGTGTTTTGTTTACTTCAAACCTGATCCTGATTGTTTGTATTCCGGATCCTTGCTTCCCAATAAAGGCATGCCATTCTATCCACCATACTCATAATAGTCTAGTACGAGAAGTGTGTCATCGTATCATTTTGCACATCTATAAGACCATATTCAAGGGAAACATTCAAAGTTGGACAATTTGTTTCTGAGTTTTGAACAGGTTGATATAGATGCCGATAAAAAAGATAAACGTACGCGATCAAAGGCTGAAACAAATGGGATAGATGTTAATATCGAAATAAGTGGGGAGTTATTGAAGAGGTTAAGGAATGGTGCAGTGTAGAGTTAAGCAGGCTTATATCAGCTCAACTGAAATCGATTTTAAAGCGAATCATGGGAACAAAAGGATAAGTTTCTAAATTACGGATGCTACATCCAATAATGGGCGAAAATGATGGTTTTAGTGAACTTCCAGAACAAAAAGATCAGCAACAGGAAGAGCCAAATGTCAATGTTCATTGTAATGCAAAAAAACCTGTGTGTATTGAGGTAATGTGAAATCCCAAATATGTCGCTTATTATGAGTTTTGTTGATTTTTTTACCCATAAATGGTGCAAAATACGGTGCTACTTTATGCCACCATCACATATCAGGATGCTTCAGGCAGTTTATGTTGATTTTAGTCTGTTTAATTTATTTTAGTTGTTTTGCCCTCATTCCACATGACTTAATAGAGTATCAAAAGCACCAACGACAAAAAACCAAAGGAGGAGGAAATATATGAAAAGCTTGACCAGGAATACGTAGAGTGGATGAAAAAGAACACGAAGCTTGGTATCTGACAACTGTGTGGTGTCCTACAGTAGGTAGGTAGGAGATGGTTTGAAATGCTTGAAACTACTGGGCAAGGTCTGAATATAACCATAAGTATGCTATAAGTGCACTGTCTTTAGAAATTGTGTCCCTGTTTGATATATATATATATATATATATATATATATATATATATATATATATATATATATATATATATATATATATGTTTGACTACATTATAACTTAACAGCACATTTCTGCATGGCTAAATCTACTGAGAGCATACTACATTAAGAATGAACCCAATCTAGAATGGGCAGCAGTCGGTGCTGAATTTTGCACCCTTATGTTAATTAAAGGAGTTTTGGAGAATGGTATGGCTACAAGTACGCCCTTTTGGCACATATTTACAGAGCCTGTCAGAGGAATCGGAGTCCACAACCGTTCGTGGTGGTAGGTCAGGAGAGTACTACGGGAAATGCATGTATATGTGTACAACAACATTGATAAACTTGTGTCCGATCATAGCTTGGAGGTTTGGATACAAGCTCGTCTATCCATGACTAGCTATGTCATGGACGATTCAAGATATTTAAACCATCAAAACTCTATCAACAAGAAGCTTACCTAGTCAAGGGTTGCCAGTTTTCCACAGGCACAAGCAGGATCAGATGATAGTGGAGTTTATACTTGCGTATTTGTAGAATATTTAGTAGGACATCAAAACATTAATCACATGGTGGTGCACCACATATATCCTTTTTAAAGGGAGGAAGGTAAAAAGTTCAGGTATAGAATGGCAGTGGGAATGTTTCATCGATGCTATATAAACTCTCTAATTTAAGCTATTGTATTTAGGAACTACATACTTAATTTATGCTATAATGTTGAGAAATGAATTATTCGCCAATTTTTATTATTATTAATGGGTTGTATGAAACAATTGTTAAAGTGTAAGTTGAACTTAATTTGATGAAAAAGATGATAGAAAAGGGACGTGAGTTAAAAGAATAAGAGAAAGAGGTGAGTTGTGTAGTCTCCTGCATAAGGACACCCATATTGAGTTGTGATGAGCAGAGGGAAATATTAATATTAAAAGAATGAATATGTAAGTGTATTTATGTATTTATGTAAGTGTATTTTTTGTGTGTGGGTGTTGTGTTGCTCTTTAATAGAATTCTTATGATCATGATTTAATATTATTTATGTTATAATCAAGAATTAGTCAAAATGTAGTCCGTTTACAAATTTCCAACAACAACGCACTAAAGCGATTGTAGATTTGAAATGTTGAATGTAATGTCAAGCCAAAAGTGGCACCAACAAGAAGCAAGCAACTGTTGATACTGAATAAGGTATGGGATCACGAAGCAAAGAAACTGACATAAGGCCACCACATAATAAGGTTTGGAAGAAGCGCACAATAAAAATGACGTTGTTTGGATATAGGGCAAATAACGCTACTTAAGTCGAGTACAGCTGAATAATACAATGAAGCGTGTTTCCCTCCATTACACTGGATTGGAATTTCTACGTTCATTCCAGCTCTCGCATAACCATCCCTTGCACAATCTTTCTTCATCAGCTGTAATGGCTAGATTAAAGAAGAACCCACCGGTGAAATTCAGATCGGGAGAAGAAGTCATGAAGGAACACAAATGCAAGGTACAACTAGCTCTCAATTGGTTCCATTCATCAATTTATCCTAACAACTAATTTTTCTTCAACCCTAGGCTAAGGATTCAAAAGGTCAAGATTCAAAAAATTCATGGGACGAAGGACCAGCTACCAAAAGAAGATGGGTACATTCTTGACCCCAATGTATACAACCAAGAAGTAACCCATTTTGGCATCTTTGTATTGCAATACCTTTTTTTTGTACCAAGTAAGCTGCAAAGTGAGATTTATCTTGAAATTTATAGCACCTTCATGGCATTTGATTCACAGAGCAGTTATTCCATGCAATAGGAGAAAAATGAATTGGGAGACTTGTGAAAACTTGCATAATTTGGTTTTTTTAGAAGACTTGGACTTTCTTGTATGAAACATAGAATTTGTATTTTACAAAGTCTAAAGTACTACGTAGCATCATTAGATGCCATGAAGTTAGGGGGTGTTTCTCTAAACTTACAACTTATTACTTATTACTTAAAAGATACTTATAAGAAGATTTTAACTTATAAGTTGAAGTGTTTCTCAATTTTTTTAAGTAAAAGCTCCTTATAAGGAGAAAATAAAAAGTAGGTCATAGCTACATATAACTTTATCGTTATAAGGAGCTTTTAACTTAAATATAAGTTTAGAGAAAAACCCCTTTAGTTTATTAATATGCCTATAAAAGGCAATTGTATTATGTTGGATAAGTGTGTAAGAGAAAAATGTAAGAGCTTAGGAGGAATAAGAGAGTAAGAGAGTGAGAAATAATAAGAGTATAGGAGTGAATTGTTAGTTTATGCTTACTCTTGTTTAATTTGATCTATAATTGAGTTTATATATTTTGAAGTGCTTTTATAGTTTGATAGCCTGCCAGTGCAGCAGCAATAGGAAGGGGAAGAAATAAGGAATCTTCAGTGCGTGATGAGGCCGCTACTTGTAGCAGGACCTCAACCATTGAAAAGTCAATGCATGATGAGGTATGAACTCAATCCTATGTGAGAGTGTTATCAATTGTCTAAAGTGAGATTTATCTTGAAATTGACAACACCTTTATGGTGTTTGGTTCACGGAATGGTTATTCCAAGCAATAGGAGAAAAATGAATTGGGAGATATGTGAAAGCTTGCATAATTGGACATTGTTGTATGAAACATAGAATTTGTATTTTAAAAAGTCTAAAGTACTATGTAGCATCATTAGATGCCATGTAGTTAGTTTACTGATATGCCTATAAAAGGCAATTGTAATATGCTGGATAAGTGTGTAAGAAGAATATGTAAGAGGTTAGGAGGAATAAGAGAGTAAGAGAGTGAGAAATAATAAGAGTATGTGAGTGAATTGCTAGTTTATGCTTACTCTTGTTTGATTTATTCTATAGATGAGTTTATATATTTTGAAGTGTTTTTACATTTTAACAGCCTGCCAGCACAGCAGCAATAGGAAGGGGAAGAAATAAGGAATCTTTAGTGCGTGATGAGGCCACTACTCTTGCTAGGGCCTTAACCACAGAAAAGTCAATGCATGATGAGGTATGAACTCAATCCTATGTGAGATTGTTATCAGTTGTCAGAACTTACAATTTTTATAAGCTGCAAAGTGAGATTTATCTTGAAATTGATAGTACCTTTGTGACGTTTGGTTCGCGGAATAGTTATTCCATGCAATATGGGAAAGATGAATGACAAATTTTCGGTGCATTTTTTCATTTTGATAGCCTACTGGTGCAGCAACAACAGGAAGGGGAAGAGCTAAGGAATCTTCATTGCTTGATGAGGCCGCTACTTCTGCCAGGACCTCAACCACATAAAAGTCATTACATAATGAGGTATGAACTCAATCATATGTGAGATTGTTATCAGTTATTTGAACTTACAGTTTTTGGAACGGGTCACAACAATCAGACGGCCTTGGAGGAAGATGCACAAAGTTGAATAACCCTACTTTCAATTACCCGAGGGCTATAGGCGGAGGGCTACCGCATGTTTTCGTGCAATTCAACAATAAATTCCATGAGTTAATAGAGCATAGTTTGTCCGCAAAGTAGAGGAAACTTTTCAAAAAATCATGCTTTGGACAATTCTTGGATGTTAGTTTCTCTACATTTTCATGCCACATTTCCAACTCCATACTCGTACGAGAAATTGAGAAGGATAATGCCAACCAAAGGGAGCTTTAGTTCAATATCGGAGGATCAGAGGTCAAGATTGGAGATTGGGAGTTTGGCCTACTTACTAGGTTACCATTTGGAGACAAGGAACTATGTATTCAAAAGTTGTCCAAGCTACAGAAGGATATGTTCAAAAAAAGGTATTTTCCCAGGCTGAAACACATCTCCCACAGAGACATAGAGAGAGTTTTTTCTGAACGGATGTGGGTTCCTCATGATGATGATGATGTCGTGTTGATGGCTAAGTTATTATTTGTAACTGGAAATCTAATTGAGAAAATCAATACACACATTGTTAAGGATCGGATTATGGTCCTTGTAGAATATCTGAAGCTTTTCAAGGAGTTTCCTTGGTCTTTGGCAGCTTGGGACCAGACTCACAAGAGGTTGAGTGGTGCTATAAATGGGAGAGAAGAGAAGGTTGAGGAATTTTCCTCAGGTAATAAGGTAAGAGGTAAGCGTGAGGGCTACCAATTATATAGACTTGCAATAGTATTTCAGGTATGTTATCAGTTATGCATGGCAATTGGTTACGTGATCTATTTTCATCTCTCTAACTTGGAAATGAATACATAGGCATGGATAGTGGAGATCTGGCCTGCAATTTCCACATTTTTCACTCATGCTGGAAACCATATACAGACGCGCATGTGTAGATGGAATTGCATGGGAAAGGATGTCTCAACAAAATTGTTAGAATCTATGCTCTAGGTAACTGTATTATCCTACGGTACAAACATATGTATATTATTCTAATTCCAATGCATTATGTGTTCCACAGCGGGCTTCACCTTGATCTATAGTTGCTCTTCAAGCCGAGGATTATGTAAAGGAGTGTGATTGGTATGTCCATCTTTAAAACCATGTGGAGGGGAAACATGAAGATCTGGACGCTTTATTCGAAGTTTGTGAAAGGGTAGAAGTCGGATAACAAGATAATGTAAATTACGAACAAGAACAAATATAGCTCTCATGGTTTAGACGGTAATGTGGAGGGAGGATGTGGTTCTATCATGCACCGTGGGAAGACTCTCATGAGGTCGGACATGGTTGACGAGATAAAGAAATTGTGCGGTGAAGAATTCAATAGGCTTCTCTTGCCTCACTTGTTTGGAATTAACCAAAGAACATCAGCATTGGAGGATGAAGTCAGAAAAATTCATACATCAGTATCTCTTTACATGAAGAGCAATCATGTTCAATTTTATAAAGATGGAGGAAATGATGGTGGAGAAGAAGATACAAATTGTGGACGAGTTGATTTAAATCAACATCCAATTACTAGTGGGACAGGAGATGTTGAAGTATGTCATGGTTCCGTTGCATTTATAGTATAGCTTTTTACAATTTATGATTGACAAAACATAATGTAACTTTACTAATTTCATGTTTAGTGGTCTTATAACATCCCAAGGATCAGGAGCACATGGATGAAGTATATTGCGAAGCAGCCGGATCTATTGAAATGAGAATGGATCGTGAAGAGCCTATTCTGGATACTAAACCTGGTGAAGTACATGTTGCTTAGTTTAAGGTATTTGTTCTAGCTCTTTCGCAATGGACCTCAAAAAGGAAGTCACATAATGTATCTATCTCGTAATGTTTAAATCTCTGTAGATAAGAACCGAGGAAGTGGATTTCAATGTAGTAAACTTTGGATTAGAAGTTGTTGCTTCAACATATGGCATTAATGATAATGAGGTACCAGTAATGTTAATTGTGACTATTGGAAATGTGTATATCCTCGGGCTATCCAAAGGTCGATGACTGAATATGTCATGATAGGCTACAAATGAAGAACCAGCGAATGTTGATGCAAGTGGTGGTGGGTCAACGAATTTGGGAAACAATGTAATATGTCAATGAATTCTATTTATGTATGTTTGTTAGATGATGTCTTAATATGTCACTGGTTGTTGCATCAATATACTATAAATCTTGTTACTTCATTATGTGAACTAGATAAGGAGGAGCATAGTATTGCCTTAGAACTATATTTAACTAAGTTTTACGTGAATTTTGTACAAGCTTAGATAGTCTCGATTGAACACCATCAGGAGAGCAGTCACCAGACCATCACAGCACGGCCGAAGAGAAAAATAGGTAGAGGCAAGTTGTGAGATGTCGATGATGTGTGGGTCTCCCTTGGTGCCTGTGAGAGGTGGGGCCCACTAGGGGTTGGTTGGATTTAGGCGTGATAAAACTTTTTTAGTTCAAGTTTGCACAATTATCCAATTTTAATGAATAAAAGAATCAAGACCAAAATCTTGATACAAATGATAGAGTCACCACCCAAGTTGTCCACTTGGGAAAGAGTTTTTGTACGGTTCCCATTTGGCGGGAGACTCATACCTTTTGGATCAGAGATTTAGGTATCAGATGAGTCACTTATTTCTCATTTAATTAATTCAAAATTACATTCACTACGTAAAACAGTTTTGTTTTCATCATTTGGGGAATTATCACTGAAATCCTATTTTTCTACACTCTTTCACACTTGGTACATGCGTTGACCGATTACATTAAAGCACAAGCAATAAATAGGGAAATAAAAATTAGGCTAAACTTTAAAAAAGTACCTTGTGGTTTCACTCATTTACAAAATGAGGTCTGAGGAATTTTTTTTTGCAAAACAAGATCTGTGGTTTCAAAAAATTTACAAAAGGGGCCCTACGGATTCAAAATAGTTGTGTTACATCAAATATTTTAAATAATTCAACATTCTAATAATTTAACCTTATTATTTAAAAATTATACGTCATATTTGAGTAATTTTCGGAGATTTTTTTAATTTTTTTATGATTTTTTAAAGTTTGTTATCATAATTTAATAAAAAAATATTTGCACTATTAAAAAAATTTCAAAAAATTTCCCTAATGTGCTTTGTATTTTTAATAACTATCCTACAAAAATTCAGATAAAAAAGAAAAATATTACCTATTTTCGTAACATAATTTAGTATTGTGAATCCTTTATTTGCAAAATTTTTGAAACCACAGACCCTGATTTGCAAAAAAATGTTCCTCTAGCCCCATTTTACAAATAAGTGAAACCACATGGTACTTTTTTAAAGTTTACCCTAAAACTTACAACCGGGGGAAATAGGGGAATTGCAAGAGAACCTATTCTAAGTTATAAAACAAAATGAAAATAAATCCCCCTGCATCCACAAAGATTATCACAGTTTATAGCATGTCATAAGTCAACATTTTATTATGAAAAATGTGATTATGTTAGCGTGGCGATTTTATGATCGATAGTGCCTGGACGACTTCTTAGATCGGAGAGAAATAACGAGTCTTCAACGTATTTTGTTATAAGAACACATTTTAACTTTTGTCGGTTGATTCACCAGATTACTAGTGACAATGATCTCATGGAAAAATGGTGAGTTCGATTGATTTTAACCGATGAAAAATAAATTCTGGGTTCTGCCTTGGGGCTGGAACTTGTACGGGTGGGTAGGACCCGTACGGGTGGGTGGGACCCATACGACTACCAGGGAGGACCGGTATGAGTATGGGGGTGGTCCCGACTAGAAACTTAGTTCGATATAGTAAACAGGTTAATGGAGGAAAAGTGAAATAAAAATGGGGTTTCCTTCCGTAAGAGTATGGCGCACCAACTTAATACACTTAAGGACATAGGGTGCCAACAAGGCTCATATGGATTAGGACTAGACCCAAAATAGGAATAAAAGCACAGACAAAATAAAAGAGGTAGAGAATAATGATAAAATAATTGAGATGTGACTCTCTTTGAAACTCAGGAGCGTTACCTTTATGGCGTGAATCCATTTTGAGGCGATCCCTTTGCTGTTGAGAGAGTCTAGCCAAAGTAGATGATGAATGGAGATTTCAGGACTATTTGGGTTAGTATTTGTATGGACAGAACCTCCCCTAAATCCTAATAAATGAAGCTAAGAATGAATAAAATGTGGACAAAACCTCAAGGGATGGGTTTTCTCCCTATTTTATACCTCTTATACCTCAACTATACCCTTCTTATAACTATAGAAACTACTAGAATTTGCCTATAATATATTTTGTATATGTGTTGCATCTTTTTCCCTTGTTCTCCCCCTTTGAAAAGGTGAGGAAAGGCCCCTATTTATAGGGTGAAAATCAGGTCTGAATGAAATAAATCACATTTATGACATGCCTTTCTCGAAATAGGTAAGGATCTCTTTCCATAAAGCCTGATCAGGCAATAACAGGACCCGTATGGGTGGGGCCCCACCCATACAAGTTTGAGGGACCCGTAAGGGTCCTCTCGAGGTGTACAGAAGGAAATGACTTGTACGGGTCCACCAGTAGATCCGTACCACCAAGCAATACCCATGCGAGTCTCTAAGGGTAGACTAGGTCTACAAACTTTGGCCAAACTCAACTCTACAGCAGTAGGAACAACTATGATGGATAACACCTGTAAAAGATTACATTAACTAGCTCTTCTCATCATTTCATGAGAAGGATCATCAAAATCCAGTGCTCACGGACTGCCCCTCATGGGATCATTCCAGATACGAATCTTTATGATCTCACGATGTGAGCGAGGGTTTAGAAATCATACCTGAGGTGATAACATGGGTGAGTCCCTTTCTTGAGGCAAACTTCTTTCTTGGGTGTCCCTTTCTTGAGGGGGATGACTTTCCTTACCAATGCTTATCCATTTCTTAAGGCGAATGACTTTCCTTGCCAATGTGTATCCCTTTCTTGAGGCGAATGACTTTCCTTGCCAATGCGTATCCCTTTCTTAAGGCGTATGACTTTCCTTTGCTACTATAAATCCCTAGTGACTCTAATGGGGAAGGTGCATGTATCCCTTTCTTAAGGAGGATTGAATTTCTTGGTTGATGTATCCCTTTCCTAAGGCAGATGACTCCCATGGCTGATGTATCCCTTTCCTAAGGTGCATGACTCTCCTAACTGATGGTGTATCCCTTTCCTAAGGCGGATGACTCTCCTGACTGATGTATCCCTATCCTAAGGCAGTTGAATCTCCTGTTGGGGATTTTGAATGACCTATAATGAGATAACAATCAAACACTGAGTTAGTCATTGTCTAAGCAGACACATCTTTATTCTTGATAGATTTTGTGATGAACAAAAATTTTTGCCCCTTCAATTAAGAGTAAAGATGTATGGATGGGGGTTTGGCCCCTGAATAAACTATAAATGAAGTGCGAGAAATGTCAGGTTTGGACCAATCACTTTGGAATGGAATGCCCCTTGGAAGGGTGTTCCTCAAAGACTGCCCCTTGGAGGGTTCGATAATGGGGTGTGCCCCTGAGTTGGCGAATTCCTCTACTGGGAAATGGGGGGATGCCCCTTGGATTGGTTGATTCTACTATTGGGGAATGGGGGGATGCCCCTGGATTGGTGGGGAGATGCCCTAAGGTGGCAAGGGGGATGCCCCTTGGCTGACTCCACTGTCGAGGAGTAAAGTAATGCTCTTTGGTAAAACTTTTTCTGCTGGGGAAGTCTCTCCTCATAAGATTTGTTTGCTGGGGAGAAATTCCTGCGCTAGGATGGACCTATGCAAAAATTATCCCAATTAGCGATCAATTCAAAAAAGGCTTACCATGATTCTTGATTGACTTTTGTGAACACAAAAATTTTTGCCCCTTCAATCAAGGATCAAGGTGAGCTATCGGGTTTTCCCCTAATAACTGAAATATAGAGTTTAAGAGAAGTGGGGTTTGCTCCGAGTTTGGACTGGATGTATCTGTAGTGCTTTCATGGACGTTGGTTCAAAATCTGCCCCTGGATAGCAAAAAGGGACTCGTACGGGTGTGCCAAGACCCTTATGGGTGGCAAGCTTGAAGAAGGGTGGGACCCGTACATGTCCTTGTTGGAGGGGTTCAAAAGTGAATCAGGCCCCTCATATCCTGCCTTAGACAAAATCTTCCCATTTTGTAATCTCCTACAATTTTCTCCCTAAAACTGGTCAAAATGTTTAAAAAGATCCCAAAGACTGGTCGTTTCTCCGTTAGGCCCAAGGATTTTCCCCAGGTGGGCGATTTAGAGCTTTGGGAATGCCCAATATTGGTCGGGTACTCTTTTCGTGAGAGGGACTCCTTTCTGGGATTTACTTTCACTTCTGAGGTCCCTCTAATTCCTTCTCCTGATACCCACACTTCGAAACTCCAGGTATTTCTCATAATTCCCTAGTTTCCACTTTTGAATTCTTTGGGAATTTCTTGATTTTCGGCATGATTTAGGGTATTTAAGGTCTTAAAATAGAGCATGATGCATGTAACTTTAGTCTGTGATGCTTTTGGGATAGTTTTGGATGAGATTTGATTGAATTTTGATGATTTTGGATTTTTGGGAAGTTTTCTCGTGATGTCCCTGTTTGCAAGGACCCGTATGGGTGAGAGGGGACCCATACGGGTCCCATTTTTTGTACGGGAGCCTTATGGGGACCCATATGAGTGGGGCAGACCTATATGGGTCCTGTCCTCAGGGACAGAATGCTAACTTCTTTCATTTTCTACAATTCTTTTCTGATTTTTGATTTTTCCACTAGATCCTAACCCTATTGAACTATAATTTTTTCTTTCCAGTTTCAGTACAAGACTGTGGGAGCCCCGAGCTTTTACATGAAATGGTACGAGGAGATCTGTACCGTAGGGGATACCGAGCTATTCACCCATATTAATTCTTTTGGGTTCAACAACATCATTAGAGCCATCCCTCAGACTCCGAAGATGTTGACCCCGGGTGCCATTTTAGTTTTAGTAGAGAGGTGGTCGGAGATGACCCATACTTTCCATCTACCAATTGGGGAGTTCACCATTACCCCCTTGGATATGTGCGCTCTGACGGGATTGGATTAGTGAGGGGACATCATCCATTTTGATGTCTACGTCGATATGTGGCATTCTCGACCTGAGGTGAAGGCCTATATATCGAGACTTGGGCTCTATCTTGGGGGAACGAATAAGCTCAAGTACGAGACCTTGCATGATTACTGGATCGAGTAGCCGCACCTCATTGCTACAGAGAGGAGGGATTAGTATGCCCGGTCTTTCCTGCCGACCTTTCTCACTACCGTCTTCTTCCATGTCTATTCGAGCAACATCAAATGTGGTTTGCTCTCCACTGTAGAGGATCTTGCCACTATGCCAGGCAAGAATTGGTGCCAGGCCATCCTGGCACAACTGTATTTTGGGCTCGACATTGGGGTTCGAGGCCAGTAGTTTGAGCTCAAGATCTACCATCTGATCTTATTGGTAATAATTGAACTCGAATTTTTGCACTTTAACCTCTTGTTCGAACTGCTTTAAAACTAATTTCACTTTGTCTTATAGATTTGGACCTTTGAGCACTGATTTATCCCTAGGTTGGGATTGCCCATGCAGCCTGAGACACCGAACATTATATCCAGGTGGATGGGGCCTTGGCAGGGCCAGGCCTTGACTATAGCACAGTATAAGGAGTTCCTTCACCAGTTGTGCTCAGATCGGGTAAACTTCTTTCATGTTAAACATGTAGCTTACATTTCAACAAACCATTAGTAAAAACTGTATTTACGAGGTTTTGATACTTATAGTGCATTTATTTTATGTAGGTCATCCGAGACCCATGGTATAGGTTGGACACCTATGGGGATATTGAGAGGATGCGGGCTGCGTTGGACGACCACCGCTTTGTCCTAGAGTCGCCACGATCCTTCCAGTGGTATTTCGGTGAGCGAGTCTGACGGTGGAGGACCAATGCGATGGTAGAGAGACCGATCCCTCCCTCAATCCCAGCAGGTGTTTTTTGGCTGCACTTCATGCCAAGTAAAGACCAGAGGTTGTACCTGCTAGGCAAGGGAGCTCGATTTCTATCAATATAGGGCTTCTAAGCTGAGTTCATTGACTCCTTGCTCCTTCCTCCCTGCGAGAGGATCCATCATGAAGACCTCCTCCTTGAGTTCCCGTAGAGCGACGACAATGATGATGATGACGATGATAATGATAACGAGGGCACACCCAGGGGCGACCATAGGGGCCCCTGCATAGTTCAGCATGCCAGGGGCTCAGCTAGGTCTACTACCCCTTCTTCTCATATATCTTTCTAACTCAGCCCTTGTGAATACCTTGTTATTTCTTGAAATTGATTGCGATCTTGAGTGCAATCTTTTATTGTTGCAGCCTCCCGCTTCTGCACGAAAGACGCCTGCTGCTGCTCCTAAGCCGCCGACAAAGCGGTCCCGTGCTTTAGGGACCTTGAGAGAGGGAGTCCTCCGAGCAGAGCTAGATACCTTCTTCCAGCTCCTCGACCATTCAGGGAAGCAAGCTATCAAGGAGGGTGAGGAGTCGGTCCAGCCCATCAGTTTTACTCCTTCCAGCTCTACCCATGTAAGGAATTTTCTGCTTTAATCTTATCCTTCATAGTGACTGCTTAAAAAATTGTATCTTGATGTGACTCTCTCTTTTAGGTGACCATTTTTTAGGCCAAGAGGATTGCCAAGGGCTACTTCTCCGTTCGGGATCTGCTATTAGCCCAGGATGCTCTAGCTTCGGTGAGTTTCTTTTACTTGCAAAATTTAACAAACTATGCATGATGCATGCCATGACATTTATGCATATGTACTGATCTTATGATTTCTATTACAGACTCTACTGGCCATGGAGTGCAGTAAGTCTGCTCGAGACTTGGATGCTTCGGAGGAGAGAGCCGGGTTTATGGAGAAGCAGCAGCGGGCAGCCATAGCTGAGACTGCCCGGGTGAGGGCTGGATTAAGATGTTGCAGAGCAAGCTGGCGAGGATGACTAAGGACAGACATACATCGGATCCGTCTGATTTTGAGTGTGAGGATGATCTTACTGCCTAACGAGTGGCACCTGCAGTGACTCAGAGGGGCAGAGCTGAGCAGGAGATGGATCAGCATGTTGGAGGAGCTGATGCTATTACTGAGGGTGTTGCAGGGACTGAGGACCATATGATGATCAATATAGATGACCGGCTAGCAGATACACATGACCACATTTTAGAGGATCACTGAGGATATGTGTTAACACAGGTCCGTTCCTACACATTGAGGTTCAGTGATCAGAAAAAAGAGCCAAAAAGGACCGAGCTGTTATCCAAAATCCGAAATTCAAGGGAAGCTTTAATTTAGCGTTTTCTACTGAAAAATCAAAAAGTCAAAATTTGGTCAAACATAGGTAATCAGCCCACCGGCTATTTACGTATCTACAGTAAAAAAAATGTAATCTAATCGAGATCTACCAAGATTTTACGGGATCTGATGTAAAATCTTACTAGATAGGTAATTAGCATGTCGGCTAATTACCTATGTAATTAACCAGCTGGCTAATTACCTCCCCATTATAAATAGGGGACTCGCCCTCTCATTTTCAGCCACAGACAAAATTTTACAAAATCCCAAAATTATCATTGTATCCCTTTTTAGTTTCGGGAGCTCCAAAAGCCCAAAACTCTGTCAAAACACTTCCAAATTCGAGTTTTATCACCTACACTAGGTATAAACTTGATTTACTATCTTTTTAGATCAAGATCTTACAGTGATCTTCAGTCTACAAATGACTCAATCTCTCAAAAATCCAGCATCTCTCTCAGGAATAATCCAAGATTGTAGGCATAATTTGGGTTAAACCTGTTTTTCAACCAAATCACAATCTCTCCTCACAACTTCGGTCCAGCACCAACTATCAAGTCATCCGGGACAGATGAAAAGGTAAACTGAGGGTAATTGGCTCTAAGCCTAACTTTAAAATCCATTTTTATTGCTTTTATTATTGCACATTGCATTCCATTTCTTTGGTTAAGTGAGCCACTAGAGCCACTTAAACTATAATATGTGTAAATAAGCTCGCAGGTACGTATAACCATCTAGATATGAGGAAACTCTATCCGAGTTCCCGGGGAAAAACCCAGGTGTTGCCGTTACTCTGCCAAAATTTTGGTAAAAAATATCAATTTATTATGTTGTTATAATGCCTGTTTTATTTCTTGAATTTATTTCTTAAATAAAGTCGTTGTAATGCAGAAATTACCACATAAAACATAATTCCAAAATTATTCCAAACAATTTGAATAATATGAGAAACTATCATGTCCGAACTCAGGATCTCATTCTCTTTTCGGTATAAAAATCCCATTTTGGATCCGTATATCACTATTCCCAGTGGAGCTGAACTGGGTGGCGATACTATTTTATTTTTAAATAAAGTAAAAAATGCTTTATTTTAAATATATCTTTTCTTAATAAAAATGTGTAAATATATTTCTCAATATAATCACATTTTTGGCCTATATAAAACCATTGCATTTAAGCAAATCAGATTTTCTCTAACCGAACCAAACACGCCCCGCGCACTGCACGCCGCGTGCATCCCAACAAAATCCTCACTCGCTCATAGTGGCGACTCTACTAAGGATCGAAATTATTTTTATAAAAACCAGATTTTTTATAAAAAAATTCTTTTTTGACATGATAGTTAAAATATTGTTCAAATTAACTTTTGGACTTATAGAATATGTGGTAATTTCAACATTACACAAATTTTCATAGCATCTGCATTCTTTACCCCTAAACCAATTTAGGTGTCTTTTGGTGAAGTATCTCCAACTTCGCTTAGGGCTTGAGGGGCATGGATCTGATCACACCCCTTGCATAACGTACGAGGGCCTTACTCGCTTAAGGGCAAAACTACACAAGTATATTATATCTGCAAAAGCTTCCTTTAGTTCGCTTAGGTCCACTAGAACTCGATACACAGAGGCATAGGGTACCTAATCACACCCAATCTTGAGACCAAAACCCGCATATAGATGAACCGTAGACACTCTTCTATAGGTTTACCCAGAAACCATGAGTGCACTCGAGCTGACTCCACTAAAGTCCCCCGTTGACTTTAAAGCGAAGAAACCAAATGGAGTTAAAAGGGCGGTAGGCACGATCTAACCATTTGCTACCTGTGCAGTTTTATTAAATATAAATAAACTAAAAATGAACATCATAAACATCATGATTGATGAAAACTAACCACATCTTTGTGCAGTAATGACATTGATGTGTGCCATACCATTTTATTTCCTTAGTTATAGGAATCTAAAACAAACTAAGACTAGTGAGTCCACCTGGGCTCAACCCATGAGCCAAAATGAGTCATCCTTTACGAGTGATCAACGAGTCATCTCACCTTGGACCAATGAGTCAACCACTTTTGAGTGACCAGCAAGTCAGCTCACCTTGGACCAATGAGTCAACCCCTTTCAAGTGACCAGCGAGTCAGCTCACCTTGGACCAATGAGTCAACCCTTTTTGAGCGACTATTGAGTCAGCTCACCTTGGACCAATGAGTCAACCTCGTTTGAGTGACCAGCAAATCAGCTCACCTTTGACCAATGTGTCAACCCCTTTCGAGTGACCAATGCGTCAGCTCACCTTGGACCAATGAGTTAACCCCTTTTGAGTGACCAGCGAGTCAGCTCACCTTGGACCAATGAGATAACCCCTTTCGAGTGACCAGCGAGTTAGCTCACCTTGGACCAATGAGTCAACCCTTTTCGAGTGACCAACGAGTCAGCTCACCTTGGACCAATGAGTCAACGCCTTTTGAGTGACCAGCGAGTCAGCTCACATTGGACTAATGAGTTAACCATTTTTGACTGATGAGCAAGTCACCTCACCTTCGACCAATGAGTCAACCCTTTTCAAGTGACCAGCGAGTCAGCTCACCTTGGACCAGTGAGTCAACCCCTTTCGAGTGACCATCGAGTCAGCTCACCTTGGACCAATAGATTCTTGATGCTCTGGAGTTCCATGATGTTTGGGAAAGGCTGGGCGCTTCTAATGCACAAAAAGCCCAAGAGAAAGAGGCCGAGATAGCGGCACTAAAGGCAAAGATGGCGGACATGGAGAAGCTATCTCCTATAAAATACAAATCTGTTGTTCTCTTCATTGAGTAGTATATAGACATCAACCAATTCTTGCCAAAGGAATCAAAAGCCCTTCCGGCTAACTTTGTGATTCCTTATATAGCCCCATATACTGGTACTGGGCCTCCTCACGCACATGTGGAAGGTTGTCTTTAAATTATGACTAGCTTGAACATCCCTATGGTTTATATAGTCAATCTGTTTCTAGCTACTCTATAAGGACCCGCCTCTGAGTGGTATATGAGGATGCAAACAGACGTAAAATCTGATTAGAAGAAGCTATGCTCAGCATTTTTGGAAAACTATGCCTTCAATATGAAGGTCAAAACTACTTTACAAGACCTTGAAAGGATTAAACAATGGCCAAATGAGTCCTTTAAAGAATTTTACCTGAGATGGATAGTCGTCTGCGTACTTGTAACTGGGGCACCCGACCAAGATGCCCTAACAATGAAGCTTGTCAAAGGATCTAGCCCAAAGATTCGACACCTTTAACAATGTGGTGAACTATGCTAAGAGACTGGAAAAGCATGAGGAAGAAGGTCAGCAAAGAAGCAAGCTTATACTAAACCCCGATACTAGGAAAGGGTGGATCCTCCAAATAGGGCAGTTCTAAATCCTCAAAGACTCTGACCAAAGTTGTAGCAGCCACTCAGGTGCAGACTCACAAATCTATCTCCCCATGGGTAGAATCATTGTCACAGATATTCAGCAAACTAAGGAAGTCTGACCAACTCCAAAGCATCAAATCGTTTATTCCACCTGCTACGGTAGACAGAGACAACTTTTATGCCTATCACGTAACCAAGGGGAACTACACCAATGAATCCACCCAGCTACTGAAAGATCTACAATAGATGATAGCCAATGGGAGAATGAAATAGCCTGAGAAGAAACCAAGCACACAGACTAATCCCCTGCCAAACTTTAAGGCCACAGCAAATGCCATCAATGTTCAGGTAGAGGCCGACAAATACAGTATTGACATGACGGATAACTTCCGACATGACCCAGGATGGGGGGGACAACATGATTTTCGATAACCTGGACATCATCTACATGGTCAATTAGCATGTCTTAAGGATGAGAAGAGAAGGGTGGGATTAATACCAAGTGCCAACCCACCTCATATACCAAGGAGACTCTGACCCAAATGAGCATGTAGAAGAATTCATCCAATTTATGCATGAACAAGGGATAGCCATGATTGGTTTTGCACCTCAGTTCCTCAGGTTCTTTAAAGGGCCGGCCATGGAATGGTAAGACACAATGCTAGTAGAAGGTCAATGGTACTGGTACTTTATGGAGAGGTCTTTCCTCCACTACTTCAGGGCTTCTCAACCATACTCGAACATGCTTTACTAGTGGTTGGCCCCACAAGTTGACCAATGCAATACTGGCTGGCAGGATATTCCTCCTCCACAACCCCTCATGTATGCTCCCCCGAATTATATAAGTTCGAATTATGTTAGAACAAGTTTGTTTGAATTTGGGAACTCTTACGGAGCAGCACGCCCAGAAAATCAAGATTTGCATGATCCTAAACAAGCTTGGAGTGATCACAGGGACCAGCAAAGGTACCTCAGCATTAACCTGAATGAAGTGACACTGGACCCACATGCCAAACTTCGTACAAGTGTAGCATCAGAAATAAACCATAAAAACCAAGTGAGCATCAAATTGTGAGATCCATTTGAATGGATCCGTGCTGACATTACAGCATATGGTGCCCATGTAGAGGAAATATTCGCCAGCATACAAGGCATGGTCTCTGACTTTCATGTGGCTATCTCAAGGTTCGAGGCTGAAATGAACAAGGAAGATCCTGAGAAAGATCCCAAGAAAATCCTGAGGAGGATCTGAAAAAAGATTTTGATGACAATATCCCGGTTCAGCATGCGCCAAATTAGATCTTCGTACCACGGGATGGGCAACAACCTTTTGAGGATTCAGATGAGGAAGTAGAGGAATATATGGACTCCAGCAAATTGGATCACGAAGATGAAAGTGAGGTCGATAACTTAGGTTACAAATCAGAGGTCTTCTCATGCGACGAGCTAAATCACTTACCGGGAGATTTTGAATGAGGCTCCCTTCCCCCATAGTAGGATGGTCGATTATGATGGTGCTGAGAGCTATGCCTCATCTTTAGAGAATAACTCCTTAGGTGCCTTATGGTATACGACAAGTGGTAATTCATGGGACATTATGGACTTTGACTCAGGCAATGAACACATCATTGATGTAATTCAAGAAGAGGGGCAAGAGCCTTCTCAAGAGTATATAATGGAGAGAATCCGTGTAGAAAATGAAATAGCTCAAGCCAGTTATCATATTCGAAGCCCAGACTTAAGGGAAGTTTATCCCATATTCTACGATGGAAATACAAGGGCATGCCCCCCACATCTAAAAATTTGTCCAAATGATGAACGATGGGTATGTTCACTATACACATTGGCCAGAGCAGTTCCATTTGACTCTTCGAGAAAATGCAGTTATCTAGTATGAGGGATTAACATTCCACCAGAGGTCATTCTAGAACACTTTAGCCAGATAATTCATCGATTACTTCACGTGGATAGACCCAGCAGAGGGCACAACTCCTGAGCTAGACAAGCACAGAAACCAATTATTGTACTGGGAATGGAAGGCGACTAATGTTATATGCCCAACAGTGATGAAATCTGCCAGGGAATATCCATGGTATATGAACAAGTATGATAACAAACCAGAAGAGGCTGTCATGTGTAATAATGAATAAGATGCAAGTGGGGGGCCTCCTCCTCCATCCACATGATCAGGCAAGACTCCAATCATGTCTTGTGTTAGATCCTACAGGAGAACCTCGTCGTCCCATAAAGACAGCCTAAAAAGGTTCCCTTCATGCAATGGCCCTTCTCCACTAAAGCGCCATCCTCTGTAAATAAGCTGATTTACTTGGGAGAGATACCACTTGATGAAGATTTTCATGAATTTGAGGTCTTCAAGACAACAAAATTGCCAACCCAGGTTGTCAGTCCTATCGTGAGAGGAGGGAAAATCACTGGATCAGTAGCCCCAGCTGCGCCAACAGCTGACCCTCTAGCACCCCCTACTTTTGTTAAATCCTTAGAACAGATAGAAAGTCCGATTATGGATCAATTAAAGGCTACCACTACCAAGATGAGCATTAGGGACCTCCTTCTTGGATCTCAAGATTAAGGCTTGCTATTATTAAAGAGCTAATGGAGATCGAAACATCTCCTATAGCATCACTGGAATAAGTCTACATGCTACTTAACAATGATACTAGCACTGTCATCCCCGACATTATATTCTCAAGATTGGATCTACCCAACGAAGGCATTTGCCATAATAAGGCTCTTTACTTGAAGGCTAGTGTCTTTGGGTGCATCATGCTCTATATAATGGTTGACGATGGTTCATTACTAAATGTCCATCCTAAGGATATTCTACCGATCCTAGGACTAACCGAGAGGGACTTAAAGAGATCCATAATAGTCATCAAGGCCTATGACTACTCCAAGAGGACTGTCATTAGCACGTTTAAAACGGATGTTACCATCGGCGAAATCTCATCTATAGTACTTTTCACAGTCATAAATATCCCGGTGACCTTCTCTATACTGCTCAGACAACCATGGTTCCATACCCTAGGACAAGTTCTATCCACTCTTCACTAGAAAATCAAAATCTAGCTCCACAGGAAGATCATTACCCTAGAAGCTGACGAAGCCTTGGTGGTGGCAGCGCTAAAAATGGAAGAAAGCCATATGATAGGATTCACCATAACCATGATTGGGTAAGAATTGAACAAGCAACTAGAGGTGTACTAGGGCCCTTGAATTAGGGGTTGCATACAGAAACACCACACTCCTAGAAAAGGACTAGGTGCCCATGAACATGGAATGCCGACCTTCATTATAGGGGCAGGGGAATGAAAGCCCATAGGACTCGGTTATATAGGATCCAAAAGGATCACCCACAAGATGGTCTCTCAAAAAAGGTCATAGCAACCCTACAACAGGACTCCTGAACGCATCACTCACCAGGGAAGGACAATTCCGGGATTTAAGATTTTCTCAAATGTAGTCGACTACGACAAGAATGGTAAAAGCTCCATAACTTGTGTATTGAAGGAAGTAGGTCACCAGCTAGATGTGGGGGTAATCCCAGATCAAACCAAGCTTGACAATCAGATATGCCTAAAAAGATCAAGAAGCCAAGTAAAGAGGCAGAAATCCTCAACACTCTAACCAATCACCTTCAAGCGCAACTCAAAATAGTGGAAGAAGCAAGGAGCAAGGGAGGTAACTTGAGCCAAGCCATCATAGACATGGTCAAGATCATGAAGGGCAAGGCAAAGATAGAAGAGGAAGATGACAAGGAAATCCTATTGAAGCCAATAGCCATAGAAGAATCATCTATTGTAAAGCCAGACCCCACTGATAAGGATGAGTCTTTTGTTTCCATTTCCAGCATGTTTGAAATGGATAATGTAGTTTATGATGGTAATAAGATGAAGAACTTTGCTTATTTCGATTGTGTTTGTGAGTAAGATTCCATGCATCCATTCCAGCATTCATCGAGCGTCTTTAACATCAATAATGATATTACAAAAGAAATTAACTTAAATACGGAGGACACCCTAAAAATGGTATACATTTCCAATCAATTGCCCATTGAACAAGAGAGAGAATTAATAAAAGTACTAAAAAAACATGTTTTAGCCTTCACTTGATCTCATGAAGACATGCTAGGACTTGATCGGCACATCATCGAACACAAGATCCCTAAAAACCCAAAAATTTGACCAGTGAAGCAAAAGATGAGAAGAATGCATCTAGAATGGTCCGAAAAGGTCAAAGGGGAAATAGCCAAGCAGATCAAGGTTAATTTCATTGAGGTCGTCGAGTATCCCACTTGGCTATCTAATATAGTTCATGTACCTAAGAAGAACGGCGATGTCTGAGTTTATGTCGACTTCAAGGAATTGAATAAGGCTACCCCTAAAGATGATTTCCCGCTACCGCAATCAATGTTCTGGTAGACAGCACGGCAAGAGCGGCCATGTATTCCTTTATGGACGAATTCTCGAGATATCACCATATCCTCATGAACATAATAAACAAGTTCAAAACCACATTCATATCAGAATGGGGAACCTATTATTTCAGAGTGATGCCTTTTAAACTCAAAAACATAGGGGCAACCTACCAACGAGCAATCATAACATGGCTACATGACTTGGTCCACAAAGAAGTCAAAGTCTCTGTAGATGACATGCTTGTGAAATCCGCCACATCGAAAGAGCACTTGGCATTGTTAGAACGATTCCTCACAAGAATAGAAAAATACAATCTTCATCTTAACCTAAATATATGTATATTCGGTGTCACATCAGGAAAGTTATTAGGGCACGTGGTTAGCCAAAGAGGCATAGAGATAGATCCTGATAAAGCTAATGTTATCAGGGAAATGCCTGTGCCAAAAACTGAGAAAGAAGTGAGAAGTTTCTTGGGGTCCATAAAGTACGTCAGTCACTTTATATCATGGTTGACCACCAAATGCGAACCTATCTTCAAGTTCTTAAGGAAGCAGTAACTAATAGAATGGAATGACCAATGTTAGGAAGCCTTTGACAGGATCAAAGCTTACCTAATGAACCCTTTAGTGCTAAAGCCGCCAATTCTTGGAAATTTTTACTCATTCTCTATTTAGAAATAGGAGAGACCTCTGTAGGAGCCATGTTGGTTCAGGAGCACGAAGACAAGAAGGAACATGTAGTTTATTACCTCAGCAAGAAATTAATAAGTATGAGACTCAATACACCATTATGGAGAAAAATTGTGCCGCCATGGTCTAGTTCAACAAGAAACTCAGGCACTACTTCCAATCTTACAGAATCCAAGCACTCGCGAAAGTTGATCCAATGAAGTATTTATGACAGGCTCCCTCGCTAACTGAAAAATTGGCAAGGTGACTCTTGTTACTATCAGAATTTGATATCGAGTACATCACTAAAAAGACCATCAAGGGAAGGGAAGTGGCCGAATTCCTAGCAAATCAACCACTCAACGGAGGAGAACAGGAAAACCTAGAATCCCCTAATGAATGCTTCATAATGACTATGAAAAATTCTAGAAAATGGGTCATGTTCTTCGATGGCACCGTTAATAAATGAGAAGCTGGCTTGGGAGTTATCATCATCACACCAGATGTAGCACCCATACCTCTGTCAAAAAGATTGGAATTTCTCACCAGGAATAATGGGGCAGAATATGAAGCCTGTCTATTTGGAATGTCTACCCTGATCACTCTTAGAGCAGACAAGGCGAAGATTATCAGTGACTTAGCTTTGGTCATTAAATATGTCACAGGAGACTAGGAACTAAAGGAGGAATCCCTCAGACCTTACCTTGAGGCTATGTGGAGGAAAGCTATAATGTTCAGCGAATGCGAATTTTGTCACATGCCCCAAGAGGAAAAGCAGATGGCAGATGCTTTGGCCACTTTAGCCTCCATATAGGAGGGGCCCCAAAAGTAGCCAATCAAACCCCTTATTGTAGAAAGGACTCAATTTCCTTATTATGTCTATATAATAGGCAACACCGTGCATAAGGAAGACCCCTGGTATTCTGACATTATCAAATTCCTCGAAGTCGGTAAATTTTTGGCTGAGGCTATAGATTCCAATAGGAATACAATAAGGAAGCTCACGGTATAGTTCTGCCTGATTAAAGGAGCTCTGTTCAAGAGGACCTTTGATGGCCTACTATTAAACTGCTTGACCCAACGAGAAGCTAAAAGGGTAATAAAAGAGGTACATTCAGGAGACTACGGTCCATACATGAATGGCATCATGATGGCAAAGAAAATCCAAAGAATGGGGTACTTTCGGCTAACCATGCTAGCCAACTATATTTAAGAAGCAAAGACTTACCATGCTTGTCAGATATACGGAGATATGAGTCACTTGCCCCCGAAAACATTGCAAAGCTTGACAACACCCTTGCCATTCTCAGCCTGGGGCATCAATATCATTGGAGAGATAAGATTGTCTTTGACTAATGGCCATCACTTCATTATAGTTGTCGTTGATTACTCAAATGGGTTGAAGCAGAATCATACACAAGCATCACGGCTAAGAAAATGGCCCGGTTTATTCAGCGATATATCTTTCCCAGATATGGCATACCTCATCATATAATAAGTGACAAGGGTGTGCAATTCGAAGGGGAAACAGCTGATCTTATTGAGAAGCATAGGATCAAGCATCATTGCTCTTTGCCCCATCAGCCTCAAGCTAACTGAGCTGTAGAAGCAGCTAATAAAGCAATTAAGAAAATCCTCTCCAAGATGATCTCTAACTATCGAGATTGGGCCGATCATTTACCTTATGCCTTGTGGGGATACAGAACCAGCTTCAAGACTCCTACAGGCTAAACTCCTTTTTCTCTCATCTACAAAATGGAGGCAGTTTTTCCCATTAAAATGGAAATTAAATCTTTGTGCATAGCCCTAGAAGTGAGACTACCTGAAGATGAATGGGTAAAGGCAAGACACGAGGAACTGGCTTTGATCGATGAAAAATGGTTAATCGCGTTGGAGAATCTACAATTATATCAACAGCGCATGGCCAGGGCTTACAACCGCAAAGTCAGGAGGCAAGATCAACCCCTTAGAATGGGCGATATGGTCTTAAAGCAATCTCGCAAAATGTACACAGATGCTCGAGGGAAGTTCCAGCCAAACTGGGAAGGGCCGAACGTAGTAAGAAAGACTATCAGTAAAGGGGCATTCAAAATCTCAGACCTGGACGGCAACAATTTTATGAATCTAGTAAATCACGATAAGCTGAAGTGCTATTTCGTGTAAAAAAAGAGAGAAAAGAAAATAAAGAAGAAAGGAAATGTAAAGTTCTGTTAAGAGCTAGTGAGGGCTCTTAGGCAAAAATAAAGACCCTGAAATAAAAGAGTGAAGCCTTAGGTAAAATCCGTTCGGAACCTTAGCCGATGATGGGCATTTCTTAGGAATAAATACCATTTTCCCTTCCTATTTAAATGATATTTTTTGTAGTGACATGTTCATGTTAAATATACTAAATGGGTGCATTAAATGGAAACTGTGAATTGTTTAATGAAACACACATTCAGGTAGCATCTTTTCACCTTTATTACATATAAAAGGCATTACAAACAGGAAATGAAAATGACAGAGATGAACAATGAGGCCTAAAGCATATATTTTCCCATGGGAACAAAAGACATATGATGGTAAGCTCAATGACCCCTAAGGAAATTGCGGAGTCTCAGCATCTCAATGAGCCTCTCTCCAATGGTAGGAAGCCCATAAACACTAGTAGCCCAGACATGATAAGCCTCAAAAAGATGGATGTCGAAAGGCATGGAATAGTTCATCTCCACCTGATCATGACTAATCGACCTTATGTCATGATGATAGACCAAAGTATAAGAAAGCTTAGAGCCAATCAAAGCACACAAGGATGCCGAGAACCTTTGAGGATGACCATACTGCCTGCACAAGCAAATTGAAGAGTAGGTGATAATCTCAGAAAGACCAATGAGGACCACACCATCTCTAGCAACATCAATGAACACATGCATGATTCCTTACCAAGGGCAAACCCAATAAATATTTTTAGCAACTCGACTCCCCATAAACTCAACCCACTCCTCGATGGTGAAGTCTTCATGAGGGCGGTAGCCAATGTGAACTATAGAACCCCATGCCCAGTGGGCCTTCGAATAATAATCCATGCTTATAGGGATAGACACCATAGAAAGCTTATCCCAAAGCCAAAGCTGCAAGAACAACAAAAAAGAAAAAATAAGAATAAAAAAAGAAAAGAAAAAAAAAAGAAAAAAATAGCCTGCTGGATTGAAAACCTGAAAAGGCGGTCTAGGCAAAAGTTAAGGCAAGCCTGATGAATCGAAAACCTAAAAGGGCGGTTCATGCAAAAGAAAGATTCAAATAAGATATACCTGAAGGAGAAGTCTGCTACCCCTGGTAGTAGCTTCAGCCCCATTCTAGGAAGAACGCACAAAGATCAATGTCTCGGCTAAACCCATCACAACGGGAGATTTCCCCTCTAACATCTGATCAATGATAGTCAGGAACACAAAGTTACAAACTATATTGGGAACCTTTCAAAGGAAGACTCCCAGCAAGAGTAAGCAAATAAGTGGAAGCCATCTTGTGTCATTAGGAGAAAGACTCCTAACTATGCCAAAAGCCACATCCAACATTAAGCCCATGTCACATATTAGTTGGTGCCTATCAAATCATTGCAATTGAAAGTGGTTCATCAATGGTTCAAAAAACTCAGGATGATACATCAGAATGGCTGGGGGCATGTCAGCTTAAGATCGTAGGAGCCCACAGAATTCCCTGTACAAAGGCCATAACTCATGCTCTCCAAAGCGAAACACACTGTCGATGGGATCCCAGAATCTGATAGTAGCTTAGATCAAATTTTCCTTCACAAAGATCTGATAATATTCCTTCATATGCGCCAGACCACAGACCCTAAGATAGTCCCAACCATCGAAGTTCTTCAGATAAACATTCAAAACTGCACGGAAATGGATGTAGCCCTCCATGGCAAAATTTCAAAAGAGTAGCGATTCGCTATACATAGTTTATGGGGTAGTATACGTAGTTTATAGGGCAATCTACCAATATTTGGCAGATTACCCTGATAAACTCAATCAACAACAAAAGACAACACAAAGCAAAGGAATGATGCAAAATTCTTTTATATATAAAGAAAAAGATATGTGTTCGTACAAAAAAGGAGGCGCCACAAATGGCCCAAAGAAAAGCAAACAACAAAAGAAAGAAAGCCTATCTACTGCCCGCTGGAACTCAGGTGGCTAGGATCAAAGGATGATAGAGGAGGAGGATAACCGCCCTAAGGAAAGAATCTAGTAGGATGGCCCTGTCCTTGCTGTTGTGAGTCATCTACCTGAAGCATCCCTGATAGACCTCAAAGCCGTTGGATCTCCAGCTGCAACATTTTAATGTAGATCATTCATATGCATTACATCATCATTAAAATGATAAAATAATGAATATACCGCCATATAGGAGTTTTGGTGCATCATGAATGGCTATTGTCCTTGGATGGATCCCTAATTAGTGATGCCATCAGCGATAGGCACCTATAAGAATAAGAGATCAAAGGAAGTCAGAACTATCACAATCTAAAAAGAAGGAGAAGAAGAAGAAGAAGAAAAAGAAGAGAAGGCTGACGTGTGTAGTGCTAGAAGGATGGAAGGTCACCGAATGCTCGATATCCACATAAGGCGGAATCACAGGAGTATAAGTACTTAAGTCGGGATGATACATTAGGAACATGGGTGACTGATACTATCAACCTGATGTCCCTCCACCATCGTCGAATCCTAAGATGGGACAGATGAACCTGATGAGCTACCCACATGAATGGAAGTAGACACAAGCCTTTTCCTACCTTTGTGATCTTGCAAAGACATTAAAACAAGGGCAAATCAGTCCAATTGAACACAATAATGAAGAGAAAAGAAAGAAACCCAAGTCAATGAAAAGGAGGTACTGTCATCCAGAGAGTCTCAGGTGAACCCATTCTAGCTTGACCACTAGGGACAGAATTTGAAGGGGCATTACCCTCGGAAGGATTTTGAATGTCTGGCTCAGGCTCAATAGGAATGGGATCCGTCTCCAGCCATCTAAGTAGCTACAAATGGCAAAACTCCTCATAACCCCAACCCGCTTTGAAAAGGCCCTGGGTAAGCCATCAGAGGCCAATCGTGCAAAGTCAGGTGAGGGATAGAATGCAACCTAGGAGGGAGATGCCAACCCTGGATGCGCTCTCCAAGATACCACTCCAAAGAGAAGGGCGCCTCTATAATCATTCGGGTGTTCACAAACTCCCCAGCTAATCTCATGACCTTTGGCTAGTGAAGAACATGTCCCCAAGGCTGCATCTTAATCTGAAAGAAGAAAAGAAAGCCAGGCATTAATATAATAATTGTAGCAGATATAACGATTGAAATAAATCAAGAAAGCTATAAGGTATACATGCTCCGAATACAGGGTACGAAGACGGATCGAAAGAGTAAAACCAGACTCCATCTCCCAATCGCACCAGTAATGTGGCGAACGAGGGTAGAACGGATGGCTGCCATGTCGCACAAGCTTGGTCCTTGGGAGAATCCCCATCTCAAAAATCCAGATCTGCAATCAGTCACAAGTAGTTAGGATGCCAAAAGATAGACAAAAATGCTTATAAAGAAAAGATAGGGGTTAAATCCTTACATAGACAATCTGAAGACAAGATTTGAACTTGCCAATCCTGTTCCTCCCGCACTAGTTAAGGGCCTAATACAAGTGACCCAATGTGGCACGATCCTAGGAATACTCATCAAAGCGGGATGGATCAACCAAAGTTGGCAGAATATGGAGGCTCACAATTGAACCCCTAGTAGGAAAAGACAACCATGATAAAGTAGCGGCCATGAAACCTCTAGCCTCACAGGCAGAAGTCAAGTGCCTTCTATCCCCAGTAGTTCAAAAAGTCATGAGTTTCTCGCAAGAAAATCACCCTGTCTTATCCCCCAAATAGCCAATCAAAGCCACAATTGTCTCCACATTGAAGTTGTGATAAGTAAAGCAAGCATTGAAGTGGATCATGTTACAGTGGAAGAGAAGACCTATGATGGCACAGTAATCCACTAGAGTAATAGTATATTCCCCGCAATGGAAGTGAAAGTGTGGGTAGCGTCGGACCACCAGCTCAAGATATGGGTAGAAGTGCCAGCTGGGATGAACGGATACTTGCGGGACCTTGAGTACTTGCAATTCCTCACCATTCACCCAAGTATGTCCCGTAAAAAATGGCCCTAGCGCCAGGAGATAGTACCTTATACCACTTGTAAAAGCGGGAAACAGTGCCACCCTTGTGGCTAGTGACCTGCAAAACAATAATATACATATAACGCATGCACACTGATCACACACCAGTTTTCGATAAATCACACGATTATCAAAAAAATCATTGCATTTAATAAATCATTGCATAAAATAAATAGTAATAAAATGAATAAATAAAAACCGTAATATAAAAGCAGCTGTAAGGCTTACCAGAATTCGAGAAAGATGATCGGAAGGCTTCAAGGCAGGCAGAATAAAACCCCCAAGACAAATCCTATGGTACATCCAATTTGACGGAAGCCCATACAAAGCCTCAGCAGGAACCTCAGATAGTTCCACTTGTTGACCGTCGATGATCAAGTTTCGAGTAGTCACTTGGACGGCTGGCAGATCTAGACGAATATTATAAAGCTTGAACCACATAGACACCCCACAAAATTTGAAGAGGAAGGGCGGAAAAGGAAAAAAGATGAGAGAAATCATTGTCAAAAATAGCTTGGAAGCAAAAAATTTTGAAGTAGAGAAGTAGAAAATGCAAAGAGAAAGAAGAGAGAACTTTCGGTGTGGTGAAAATAGGAGCCAAGCTGCTGTTTTTACAGATCATAGGTAATTAGCCCCGCTGGATAATTACATATGTAATTAGCCTGCCGACTAATTACCTATCTAGCTCTCACGTGTTTACGCATAACGGCTATAAAAATTACCATTCAATAGGTAATTAGCCCGCCGGCTAATTACGTATGTTTTGAAAAATTTTGCAAGCTTGCATATTTCATCCATTTTCTGCATTTTTTATAAAATAAGCGGACTTAAAAGCTGCTTTTACACAGTCACTCAAGCATTAACCACCCAAAAATATTTATTTCGACCCCGAGTCAATTTTAACCTCATGCAACTCATTAGTTAATTTGTAATCAAAGGGGCAAAATATATTTTATTTGAAAGATTGTCGATTAAAAATATTTTAACTCATTGCATTCCACACACGCTATTTTGTTTGTTTCGCATACGACAAAATTTCTAGCATGAAATTTATGTATACGAGGGGCAAACTGTTAGCACAAGTTCGTTCCAGCCCAATGAGGAATACTACCTATTTCGTTCAGTGATCAGACAAAAGAGCCAAAAAGGTTCAAATTGTCATCCAAAATTTGAAATTCAAAAATCGACATTCCAGGGAAGCTCATTTTACTGAAAAATCAAAAAGCCAAAATTTGGTCAAACATGGGCAATCAGCACGCCGACTATTTACCTATCTACAGTAAAAAAATCAAATCTTACCGAGATCTACTGGATCTTATGTAAAATCTTGTTAGATATGTAATTAGCCCGCCGGCTAATTACCTCCCCATTATAAATAGGGGACTCGCCCCCTCATTTTCAACAGCAGACGAAATTTGGGAAAATCCCAAAATTACCATTGTGTCTCTTTTCAGTTCCGGGAGTCCCAAAAGCCCTGAAACTCTGTCAAAACAATTCCAAATTTGAGTTTTATCACCTACACTAGGTATAAACTTGATTTACTATTATTTTAGATAAAGATCTCATAGTGATCTTCAGTCTAAAAATGACTCAATCTCTCAAAAATCTAGCATCTCTCTTAGGAATAATCCAAGATTATAGTCATAACTTGGGTTAAACCCGTTTTCCAACCAAATCACAATCTCTCCTCACAACTTTAGTCCAGCATCAGCTCTCAAGTCATCCTGGATAGATAAAAAAGTAAATTAAGGGTGACTAGCTCTAAGCCCAACCTTAAAATCCATTTTTATTACTTTTATTATTGCACATTGCATTTCATTTCTCTGGTTAAGTGGGCTACTGAAGCCACTTAAACTACAATATGTGTAAATAAGCTCGTAGGTACAGATAAACATCTAGATATGAGGAAACTCTATCCAAGTTTCCAGGTCAAAACCCAAGTGTTGCCGTTACTCTGCCGAAATTTTGGTAGAAAATATCAATTTATTATGTTGTTATAATGCCCATTTTATTTCTTGAATTTATTTCTTAAATAAAGCTGTTGTAATGCAGAAATTACCACATAAAACATAATTCCAAAATTATTCCAAACAATTTGAACAATATGAGTAACTATCATGTTCGAACTCAGGATCTCATTCTCTTTTCTGTATAAAAATACCATTTTGGATCAGTATACAACAATTCCTGGTGGAGCTGAACCGGGTGGCGACTCTGTTTTATTTTCAAATAAAGTAAAAATGCTTTATTTTAAAATTTTCTTTTCTTAATAAAAATGTGTAATTATATTTCTCAATATAATCACATTTTTGCCTATATAAAACCATTGCATTTAAGCAAATCAGATTTTCTCTAATCGAACCGAACTAAATGCGCCTCGTGCACCGCACTCTACATGCATCCCTACAAAACCCTCGCCCGCTCACAAAAGGAACTCCGATAGCTTAGATTGATATTCACTTTTGCATTTTTCGATCTTTGATACTTTTGGGCCCTGCGTGGCTTATTTTGGTATTTGTATTTTTGGCTCTTAACTTTTATGCATGTTGATTTTTCTTTTTTTGAACTGAGACCACTGAATATGGCTGCTTGTGGATCTGTATTACTTCTTGGTATGGCTGTTTTGAAACTAGCACTCTCGGGGATACATGCCATCAAGTGATTCTATAGTGAGAGGATTAAGTGTTGTTCTAACTTTTGCATAGGCCATTCGATGTGAGATGAGTTATCAAACATTTATTTTCATTTCTTTTTGTCCTAATTTTTGCCTGAACTGTCCTTGACGGCTCAGTCCAGTGGACTTTTCCTTTTTTCTTAGCTTTAACTTTTCCTTAGACCGCCCTTTCTGGTTTTCAATCTTACAAGCTTTTTCTTTATTTTTTTGCCTTAACTTTTTCCTGGACTGCCCTTTCGGGTTTTCAATCCAACAGGCTTTTTCTTTCTTTTTCTTTGCCTTAATTTTTGCCAGGACCGTCCTTTCGAGTTTTCGATCCCGCAGGCTTTTTTGTTTTTTTTTTCTTTTATTTCGTCTTAACTGTTGCTTGGACCGCCCTTTTGGGTTTTCAATCCAGCAGACTGTCTTAATTTTTGCCTAAATTATCCTCGGCGGCTCAATCCAACAGACTTTTTCTGAATTTCACATATGTGCAGTGAAGAGAATGCAATGATGCATAACATGTAGAGAAAAATTGATGTTCACACACCTGCGCTAATTTCACCTAAAGACATGCATGCATTCATAAGACCAAGATTCTTAGCAAAATCATAACACGTTCGTTGATGAGATTAATTTGAGTACATAGGCAATGGTAACAATTTCCAATTGTTAACTCCTACTACCTACGGGTCTTTTACAGATTTTCCAGAAAGTAACTGACATTTTTCTCTCAATAACCTAACTTTTTCCTAAGCCGCCCTTTTTGGGTTTTCAACTTAGCGGGCTTTATTTGCATTGGAGTACCCTAATTTTTTCCTGACCGATTTGCGGAATACCAACCAGCGGGTTGTACCCTAATTTTTACCCGAGCAGTAGAGGACCGCTCATCCGGTGATTTATTCTTTATTTCTTTTTATTCCTTGTGCTGCTTTTTTATTATTTAATTCTTTTGAACTAGACATGATAACTCTTAAGCTTATCTTGATTCACTGGATTCACAAACTCATTTCCATCCATATCTATAAGCTTGATTCCTCATTTACCAAGGACTTTCTTTACAATAAATGGTCCTTCCTAATTAGGTCTAAACTTGCCCCTGGCATCATTGTTGACTTGACGTAGTTGCTTAAGAACTAGATCACCCGCTTTAAGAGGTTGTTTCGGGTATTTGACTCTATTATTGTAAGCTCGAGCCATATGATGCTGGTACATCTATAGGTGGTCAAGTGCTTTGAGTCTTTTTTCATCTATTGTGTTCAACTGTTCATACTTAGCCCTTGCCCAATCTGACTCTTTCAACTAGCCTTTGAGTCCCACTCTTAGAGATCTTACTTCTGTAAAGGTGTCTGATTAGTGGGGGTTCTTATAGTGGTTCTATACCCCCAAATTATAAACAAAAGTCTATCAGCCCAATCCCTGTAGGTAGCCACTATTTTTTACAAGATTTTCTTGACTTATTGGCATTAATGATCAGCTTCCCTTTAGAGTTTCTGAAAGGTTTGGGCATCTTTTTATGACCCAAGATGTTCTTTCCATTTTACCTAACTAGAGCTAGCTTGTTGTTGATGTTCTCATGAGTCTTTTCAGTCTTCTTTCCTGCCGACATATACCCTTGTACCTTTTTCCCCCTTCGTGAAGAAAGATGGACTAGGACTTGTTGTTATCATGTTTGCTAAGCACTTTTATTATCTCTCTTTTATTTGGTGGTAAGTTTTAACCATTAGATATTCATACCATTGCTATATATTCAAAGTTAACTTCATTAATAAATATGATGATGTTTTAAGAATCTGTTGTTATGAGTGTATGATGTCATTAGAATGGAATATTCGAGTGAAATGTGAATGAGAGATGCATCAATTTATTCATGACATGCTTTAAAAAGTACTGATGTTACAACTTATCCATGATATGCCTTATAAGTGGCATTGTTAGCATAAAAAATGTTTGTAACTTACATCATTTGAATCATCCTCCACAGGCGGAGGGCCTTGTTGCTCAACCTTGGCAATACTAATAGCTAAACTGGTAGCTCTGATAGGTAGGTGTGCATACATTTCTTCGACCACTCCTCTTACTAAGTTTTTGATAGCCTTGCTGATGGGATTTCCTTTCTCACTTACCTTCCAATTCTTCCTCATAAGTACCGCTAAGGCCTTAGTGATGGACTCTATTGCTTCATTCATTTCATATTCTTCGGCATTCCCGCACACTTCTACAAAAATTGAGGTTTCAATCATGCAGCCTTTCTTGAAGTCATATACATCATTGAAGATCTCAAAACCAGGGACCTTTTTGCCCCTCACCATGACAGGTTCCTCTTCACCTGTGAATATCTTTTATTTTACCTCTACCCCTATCATGAGGCAGGGCTAGGGTTTGGACTTCTTAGCACCTGGACAATTCCTCAAACTAAGTCTAAATGGCCATGGAAGAGGTAAAATAGGTTCCAGCATTCCCTGCAGATTCTTTTTGAGCCCATTTTCCTTTCATATAACCTTGATTCATTAAGAGATATGTATCCCTTAACAGAAAACTTCATGCCCTGGTGAGCTATAGCTACCCTAGATTCCTTTTCCTCAGCTTCTATAGCTGCTATAATAGACGGTTTTTCAGCTTCAATGGTCACTAGCTTGCCATTGTGGATAAGCTTGACTTTTTGGTGAACTGTGGAAGGGACAGCCCCTAATGCATCAAGCCAAGGATGACCCAACAACAAGGAGTAAGTGACGAGAATGTCAAGGACAGTGAATAAGACTTTAGACTTCACTCCCCTAACTGTAACCCCAGCTTCAAAGACCCTAATGACACTTCTCTTTGTACCATCATATGCCCCTATGATAGTATTGGATTTCTCCAACATGGATTCCTCCAACCCTAAGTGAGGAAGGATCTTGGCGGGGTAGAGATTAAGGGTAGAACCATCATCCACCATAACATATGGGATAAAATGATTAGAGATTTGCACCTTGATGAAAAGTGCCCTGTTATACCTATTCCCATCGGCTAAGAGGTCTTATGGATAAAACATAATGGGTTCAATTTGACTAGGAGAAGATCCCCCAAACTGAAAACACTTCGACCAAGGTAGTGGAAGGTGTAGCCTCTATGCTCAATAACTGTTCTACCAAACCCTTGTGATGATCTTTAGAGTCGATGAGAAGCTGCCAAATTTTGTACTTGGTAGGGGTAACTTGCAACTACTAGATGAAAGGGGTGGCTTTTAAATCTTTCTTTTCAGTACTAATTGGGGTCTGAGTCTCAATAGCAGGTGTAAAGGTTGGACCCTGATTGACACTTGGGATGACCTGAATATCCATATCTCTACCCCTTCTTCTTTTTAGGAGAGGATAAGGAGGAACCCTCCACTTTGGGTAGCATGCAACACCCCATCTTTCATATAACTTCTCCCCTTGGAAGTTTCCATTAACAAGGTTGGCCTTTCGAGTTCATCATTCTCCAACATATAAGCATCGATATCAATTGGTTCTGGTTGAACCAACATAGCCTCCTCAATATAAAATCCTTCTAACTCAAATGCATCGATGTCAATGGGGACCAGTTCATCTGGTAAAGCCACTACTGAGTGGACCATAGGATTTGCTTGGAGATCATATTGAAGACATGGCAGGAGGGCAACTCAGACTCAACAGCTGCAACCTATTTCTCAAAGTATGGTAGGAGGTTATTCAAGGTGTTGGGTTTAAGCTTGGGTTCTCAGATCTTCTTTTCCCTAATCAAACCATAGATAGCCTCAAGTAGATCTCTATAGGCACTAATGCGATGACCTTTGCTAAGGTCATAAGCATAGAACTGATCCCTATCTTCAGGTTTGGGGTGGGATATAGGGCTTGATGCTTTGAAGAAGACCAAGCGCTCTCAACTTATGAAAGATTGCAGGCAATGGTGCCTTCCATGGGGAAATACCATCCTTGATGGTGCAAACTGTGGCCACTTCTTCTTGCACTACCGCTATTTTAGGATCGGAGCTACACCTTGGCTTGGAAGCCTGGACTGGGACTGAAGGGTCATTCATTTTGACCAAGGTTTGGCCGGTACACTCACTTTCTCTAATTCCTTGATACTTTCCCATTTCTCAGCCTTTTCAAAGACCTCAACATAGCTAAAGAATTTATCCATACCAAGAACCTTACGATAAGTGGGTAGGGTACCATCCATCAACTTTACAATCATCTCTGGGAGACCTAGTCTATCTTTCAATAAAACTTGAGTGGCCATCCACCTTTTAAAATAGGACTTGAATTTCTCATTAGGGGCCTGCTTGATTGCCTCCAAATTCTATATGGTAGTCTCAATAGTAGCATTGAAGCCATACTGCTCAATGAAAGCCTTAGATAAGGCTTTCCAATTTTCGGTCACCTCATATGACGAAGTATTGTACCATTTGATAGCAGGACCTTCTAGGGTGCAAGGGAATATCTCGGCAAGGACTTTATCACTTAGCTTCCTTATTCCTATAACCCTCTAATAGGTGATGACGTGAGATTAAGGTGGACCAATTCCCTTATACTTCACTATACTAGGCATACTAAAGTTTTCATGGACCCAATCCTCCTCCCTAGTGGTTATAATTGAGAGTGATGATGGATTATTGTTGGGATTGGTAGCAAGCAATTTCTGAAGTAGGTTAGGCAATTCCATGGATAAGGGTGATCCTTCTGACTGAGTAATCACACCAAAAGGTAGACCTATTGATTGAGGGAAGGCCGTCCCCTTAGGTGTGACCACAAAATTAAGGGTTGGGCCAAATGCCCCAAACTGAAATGATGGTAGGATAAACCCTTGACTATGCTGAGTGAACTGACTAACGGCTGGTGGAACCACTGTATGCACTGACTACAATGGTTGGCTAACCGAACTAAATGGACCAACTGAACCTAACTGACCCAACTGGCTAGAGGACTCTCCGCGGATTAAAATGGGCGGTAACTAAAACTGGGTGAATGGATTGTGAGTAACTCTTGAAAGGGGTAACTACTTACTAATCACGTCATTCACTGTTGGAGCATTGACATGTGTGCTATGAGAAGCATTGACCATTTTCTCTTTGGTCAAGATTGCCCTGATGGAACCTTATCATTCATTCTATCCAAGAACTGATCACTTCCCAAGTACTGTGAGATAGCATTTGCAATATCCGACCTAAACTCAGCCCTTGATGCATTTGCCTCCTTACCAGTAGCAACATTCTCAACCTCAACATCAATCTTGCCCTCTAGAGTCATGATACGAGACATTTCCTTCTGATTATAGGTAGTACCAAGATCAACCGGACCAAACTGACTGCTGGATGAAATACCCATAGACGAAAGTGAAGCAACCCTTAACTGAACTGGAGGAGGAGGAGGTAGGAGCCGGAATTCAAGACAAAGCTCAAACGTTGCCAAGTTTTAACCAAAAGATTAGTACATGCATGGGATGCAATATACATGCACAAATTACAATGATGCATGGCTGGGTTAATTACAAGGGAACGTAACACAACACATATGAAGCGATCGATTCTACCGTTATTTCTCCCACCAGTTTCGAGGGTATTCTTCCTTAGTCTAATCTCACACAGAAATGGGTACCCAGAAGGTAAAATTTTAGGGGTTTTGATAAGAATGGCATTGGGACATATCAAAAGTTTGATGTAGAAGGTTCCCATCTTATCAAGCCTCTTTTGGAGGGAGATAGCAATGAGTGCTCCACCCACTAGAGTGTCCCCAATTCCTGGCGGGCATGGGTGACACTTTCATAAGTTTCAGGAAAAAATAGGGCATCCTAACCTAGTACTAGAAGAAGAGTGCTTCTAGCTAAAGAGAGAAGGAGGTGAGAAGATAGTGCTCATCTTAATCTTTTAAGCTTTTAAAACAAACCAAAATTTTTGCAAGTTAAAAGACTTTACTCCCCAGCAGAGTCACCACTGTGAGGTGTCGATGATGTATGGGTCTCCCTTGGTGCCTAGGTGAGAGGCGGGGGCCACTGGGAATTGGTTGGATTTAGGCGTGATAAAACTTTTTTAGTTCAAGTTTGCACAATTATACAATTTTAATGAATAAAATAATCGAGACTCAAATCTCAATATAAATGATAGAGTCACCACCCAAGTTGTCTACTTGGGAAAGAGTTCTGGTACGGTTCCCATTAGGTGAGAGACTCATACCTTTTGGATCAGAGATTCGGGTATCAAATGAGTCACTTATTTCTCATTTAATTAATTCAAAATTACATTCGCCGAGTAAAACCGTTTTGTTTTCATCATTTGGGGAATTATCACTAAAATCCTATTTTTCTACACTCTTTCACACCCAGTACATGTGTTTACATATTATAATAAAGTACAAGCAATAAATGGGGGAATAAAAATTACAATCGGGGGAAATAGGGGAATTGCAAGAGAACCCATACATTTGTTCCAAGTTATAAAATAAAATGAAAATAAATTCCCCTACATCTACAAAGATTAACACAGTTTATAGAATCTCATAAGTCAACATTTTATTAGGAAAAATGTGATTATGTTAGCATGGCGGTTTTACGATCGATAGTGCTTGGACGGCTTCTAGGATTGGAGAGAAATAACGAGTCTTCAATGTATTTTGTTATAAGAACACATTTTAACTTTTGTGGGTTGATTTATCGGATTATTAGTGAAAATGATTGCATGGCAACTTGTGAGTTGGATTAATTATAACCGATTAAAAATGAATTCTGGGCTCTGCTTGGGACAGGTACCCGTACGGGTGGGTGGGACCCATACTACTACTAGGGAGGACCGGTACGGGAATGGGGGATCCATATGGGTCATTTCTTGTCCCAGGAAGAAACTTAATTCGATATGATAAACATGTTAATGGAGGAAAAATGAAATAAAAATGGGATTTTCTTCCGTATGAGTATGGCGCACCAGCTTAATATCCTTAAGGATATAGGGTGCCAACAAGGCTCATATGAGTTAGGACCAGACCCAAAATAGGAATAAAAGCATAGATACAATAGAAGAGGCAGAGAATAATGATAAAATAGTTGATATGTGAGTCTCTTTGAAACTCATGAGCATTACCTTTACGGCTTAAATCCACTCTGAGGCGATCCCTTTGCTGTTGAGAGAGTCTAGCCAAAGTAGATGGCGAAATGGAGATTTCACGACTATTTGGGTGAGTATTTGTATGGATAAAACCTCCTCCAAATCTAAAAAAATGAAGCTAGGAATGAATAAAATGTGGATAAAACCTCAAGGGATGGGTTTTCTCCCTATTTTATACCTCCTATACCCCAACTATACCCTTCTTATACCTATAGAAACTACTAGAATTTGCCCATAATATATGTTGTATATGTGTTGCATCTTGTTCCCTTGTTCTCCCCCCTTTTAAAAGGTGAGGAATGGCCCCTATTTATAGGGTAAAAATCAGGTCTGAATGCAATAAATCACATTCATGACATGCCTTTCCTGAAATAGGTAAGGACCTCCTTCAATAAATCCTAATCAGACAATAATAGGACCCATATGGGTGGGGCCCCACCCAAACGAGTCCAGGGGGACCCATATAGGTCCCCTTCAAGTGTATAGAAGAAAATGACCTATACGGGTCCGCTAGTGGATCCGTACCCCTAGGCAGCACCCGTACGGGTCCCTAAGGGCAGACTAAGTCTCTAAATTTTAGTCAAACTCAACTCTATAGTAGTAGGAACATCTATGATGGATAACACCTGTAAAAGATTGCATTATCTAGCTCTCATCATCATTTGGTTAGAAGGATCGTCGAAATCCAGTACTCACACAAGTACAAAAGATCTCCTTCGATAGAGTAAGGGAAAAAACACCAGCTCGTGTAGAAGCAAGAGGCCAAAGGAATGCCTTTGAAGGAATACGTGGGTTTGCAAAGCACGTACAATGAATGGAAGAATATGTCCGGCCCTAGATCCTGTAGGTCTGTGTATGGTTCTTTAGAAGAACTCGTCTTGGGTTGGTTTGAAAAAATTGAGAAATTTGGCCAATATTTTGAAAATGACGTAAGTCAACATGTTTTACATTTTTACATTTCGGTCTGATAATGCTTTCATTTTGCATGATGCTTTGAACCATGTTCTTTGAATAGCATATCATGTCCTGGTTTGCTCTTATGAGGAAGTATTTCACCAAAATGGCTCCTACTATTGACTGGACAACCATAGACGCAGAGTTCATCGACCTTCTTAATATTGAAAATCGTCTAAATAACAACAGACAACCTGAATGGAAAGAACGCAGACTCAGAGTTCATCGACCTTATCAATATTGAAAATCGTCTGAATAACAACAGATAACCTGAATGGAAAGAACGAAGTTTTTTTACGGAATGAATTGATGGCACGCTAGACCATATGCAACCGTGGTGGGAAGTCTCTAGAGTGTTAATTCCTATGAATATAGGCAAGGAGCAGCACTAGGTGCTTGGTTTTCATGAGCTTGAGGAGATACATCTATATCTGTATGACAACCTCACTGAAAATACATCCAAGTAGAAACTTGGAAGTTAGATACAGCCCCGTCTTGAATGCATCAGTAGAGCAATGGAATCAGCCGGATACTTCATGGCTATGAATACGAATGGTGAGAAGAGAGTAATATCATGGTTCAGGGTCCCCGATAGGAGGTTGGTTCAGGTGATTGTGGAGCACTTACATGTTTATTCGTACATTCTTTTGAGCACCAAACACACATCGATCATTGCACTCCCCCAAGTTTGGGCTGGAAAATGCGGCGGTATTTGGTTCCGTTGAAGACTTGCATGTGAGTTATTTCACAGCCGCTATTTTAGTGAAATAATGCTGTGATGTAGTTTGTGCATGTTGAAAGAATAAACTTTATCATTGAATATGTCTGTTATGTAGAGTTCAATGTATTAGGAGTTACAATCAACCAAACAGTCTCGGGTTACATAATTATGTGTCTTTAAGTAGCATTTAGTTTTGTAATTAGTTCGGTATTTACTTTTGTATTTATTGCGGTAACTGAAGAGTCTTTATAATGCTATAAGTCTTCAATAAGAGCACCAGTGAGAGACTTACAACACCAATGAGCGACAAAGAGAGACAAATGAAATAATTATGAATGTATTCACTAAGAGCACCAGTGAGTGACTTAAGACACCAGTGAGTGACTCAAAGCAACTCAAAGCGACAAATGAAATAATTCTAAATCATGATGAACAACATGATTAAATTTTCCATAATAAAGTGGTATCAGAGCGGCAGGGAGTGACTAAGAGTGCTAGTGAGTGACATAGAGCGACTTAAGGCAACAAAAAAAATTCTGAATCATGATGAACAACATGATTAAATTTTTCCCAAGAAAGTGGTATCAGAGTGGCAGAAAGTGACTAAGAGTGCCAGTGACTGATACAGAGGGACTTAGGGCGACAAACAAAAAAATTCTAAATCATGATGAACAACATGATTTAGGGAGCGACTCAGAGCGCCAGTGAGCGACTTAAAGCAATAAACGAAAAAATTCATAATCACCACAGCGAAATGGTGTGGTGGAATAAAAAAACGGTCATTCTAAATATGGCCACAAGTAAGTTAAAGAGTAAAGCTATGCCAAAGGAGTTTTGGGCTGAAGCTGTGGCATGTGCTCTGTATTTGAACAACAGTCCTGCGAAGAAGTTGTTGAATGTGACACCTCAAGAAGCCTGGAGTGGAATGTTCCATATAACGAGAATTATGATTTTCTTCCTTCCTTTGAAGCAAATTGTAATTGCAGGTGAATGCAACATACGTTGATAAATAGAATTTGACTCATGATGGACATAATGAGACTTATGAGAAACAAAATGCTATATATATGGCTTCTCTCTTCTAAAATATTTTAGCCACAATATCTCTTATTGATATATGCCTTTTAAAGCTGTTTGTTTAGATAATATGCAAATAATAATATTACTTATTATTAGATTTGATTGGATTTGATTTGAATTATTTGTAACAATTAGAGATTTTGTTTAAATTTAAAGTTTTATCTTATAGTTTCATATTAGTTATCCTTGTAAGCCTATAAATAGGCATCTATATTCATAATGAAATTGCGCTCATATGTGCCACATGCATATGTGTTCCAGGATACTGCCTCTGCAGTATTGCTTTGCTATAACCTATATTCATAGAGATATCATAAGCATAACTACATCTGTATTCCAAAATACGATTTCACAACTTCAAAGTCAAGGAAGAGTGTTATAATTTGACTTTTGAAATTGACGGATAATGATAAGTTAGGATTTTATATTGTTGTTTGATATCAGATGTGAGTATCGTATCATGTATTGCCTGTATATTGTGGGTTCTCAATTAATCACATTTTTCTCTCAATTTCTTTTATACTCTTATGCTCTATATATTACAGCATCTCTCTTCTAAAATATGCTCTCTCCATATTCTATCCTAACAGTGTGGAACAATTGCTTGTGTATCTTGTATCTAATATCATACCTAAGCTAATAAAGAGTGACTCTTCAAATTATGACTTAATGACCCGGCCTTTAAAGGCTACATAGCTATTGTAAGTTGAGACTCATGACTCTTCGAAACTATAACCGCAAGAACATTGAATCCCTTGTATCAACTCACCATAATTATGTGTGTTTGGATGTAATAAAGTTTAACATCAAACAATTGTATTATTCTTGAATGTATTAATAAAATGAATAAATGTTACAATTCTTTCTTAAGTGAACCTTCATAAAATACATCAATTGGTCAAATGCCAATCCTTCATTTACTCTGCAATTATCGTTGTATGTTGTGCTACCTTATCCTGACTCAAATCCTTGAGCATGTTTTGGCTAATGTTAGTCAAGTGACTCTCCCACTACAAACAACGCGATAACAAAGTATGTTCTAGTATGTATTAAGAACATGAGTTGGGCGATTTAGGGCAAACAATCATGCATAATAACCGTAGAACTTACATATTTCACTATTAGAACAAGGTGGCATCGCTGATTTAACCACATCATCATCCAAGAGCCGAGGATGCGAATATGTTATGTACCATTTTGTGTACTTCTCATCACATGTAGCTGGATCTTCATGAGCAGATCGGTGACGACTAACAGGCAAGATATATGCATCGGGAAACTATGCCCAAGCATCCACTGCAACAACTGCAGCATGCTCAACCTTATAATTATTTTATTTCCAACACTATACAGCATTTAATGGTCTATGCACATTATGTGGAATAGACTGCACAAAGCCCAGCTAATATAATGCCCGTCCTAGCAACAACATAACCAACCTATGAAGATGGTCCTTATCATAAAAGAAGCTGGTTCATAACCGTAGGGCGACCATATCACCTACACCATAAATAAGAAATGCATTATATCCACTATCATGAACCTAAGAACCGCATACACTTTTAATTCATAGTTGTTAATGTAACTACATAGATACCTCGGATGTAGTCAATTTATCGAGGAGGCAACAAATTGAGTGTAGGCGGGTGATGGATTTATCTGTCAGTCCATTAGCCCAAATATAAGCTCGACTTAACTCGCCTTCTACCATATTACATTCTCGTTGAGGTCGAAATGTTGAAAAATACTCATATATCCATGCTTGCAACAGGGTCAGGCAACCAGCGACATCGTGACAATCCCCTCTACTAGTAATACCTAGCTAGCTATGGAAATAAGTTAAAGTAGATGCACCCTAAGAATATGTTTTAACTCCATCTAATCCCTCCTTCAATTCACGCAGCAAGGATAAGTTGACCCAATTATCGCTCTTATCGACAAACAAGATCAAACCTAGTAGAATCCATAACCATGTGGTTGTCTGGGCCTCAGTAATCATACCCTTCTGACATGATTTGAAGATCAAATCATTCATGACCCCACCACACCCCCAGTGTCTGTCTGTCAGCTCCTTCAGATTAACCCACATTAGCTCCATACAAGAATTCTACATTTTATTCGTACCAGGATCATAGCAGATCATCCGCCCTTCAATTGGAATATGCAGAATATGCCATACATCATGCATTATGATTGTCATCTCACTGAACAGCATGTGATAACTATTTGTATTTGGCTGCCAATGCTCTACAAATGCACTAACCAATGTGGCATCAACATGACCGAATATTGTATAACTGAGGTGTGATAACCCAGTCTGGTCAATAAGTGTTAGCGCATTCGGCAAATTCTCCGACATTCTTTTTTACAACGCTCTCAACCTCTTGCAAATAGCTCATCTTTTCTGACACCTTAGGACCCCTCTCTTCTCCCCATCCTACATTTTAGAGGCTACATGCCCTAGATAGCTTGGAATCTAGATGCCATCCATCAGACCATCACGTAATAACCCCCTAACTATCCAATTATCATCTACAACTATCTTGGCTCATTTTCTGTTCCCTTAAATAACATTCAACTATATAATATCAATAACACAAATTTATGAAGAGACCAAACATCAAGATATATGTTGCTTGTTGTACTTGATGGGGATGGAGGAGTAATAAAATGACCACTTGCACCTTTCTTAACCCGATATAGGATTACGGAGTTAGATTCATCTGAATTAAAGTCAGATGCTCTGAGCAATCCTTACCACTATCAAGTGTCTGTTGAAGCCCATAATATATTGAGTATTGATCATTCTCCTTGCCTGCAGCTGTCTTACGTTATCCTAGGGTCATTCCCATGTTCAACTGTCTAGCAGCAACAAGAGGGTTTGACTTCCCATATCCTCCACCTTTCTACATTTATTACATAAACCCAAATCTATATGCTGGAACTAAGAGCATCTTTAGTAGTTTTTGTATTCCCACTATAGTCTTGACAAATATGCGAAAATAGACAATCATGTAAAACGTAGCTCTACACAAGCTCCTCTATTTTCTCTTTCCTACATGATGTGGCACCATAAATATTGAACATTGTCTATTTGATCTTCTACATGTAGAAAATCAAATAGAAAGCCAAATCATCAAATTTATTAATATGTTAATGGTTAATTTAAAATTCAAATATTGGTTAGTTGTTAAAGATATAATTTATTAACCAATTGATTCTTTTTCTAATGCAATCCACAATGAAATAGACAATCTATTATAGCTAGTTCATAGAAATATACTGCTCATTTTCAAAATCATTGACATGCCATCAATGTGGTATCCATTTCACATGCCACATAATCCTAGAATCCACACTATCTACTAAAGTCTAAAGATGCTCTAAATATATGCAATAGTGTACCAAATTTCTTCTATAACATCAATTCAACTTTATTATGTTATGCCAATGAGGTCGCAGTTTATATCAAGAAGCAAAAAAATACAAACTAAGTTAAGTTGATCTAAGGCCATGTTCTTTTCAACTTATAAGTAGCAGTACTGAACTGATTTCAGTGTAAATTTATATGTATATAGCATTGAACTAAACTGGACTGAACTGAATATAAGTTGAAAAGAACAGGGCCTAAGTTGTATTTACAAGCCGGGTATGAAATATGACTATCTGTTGGAAGTACCGTATGTAGTTGCATCATCACCAGTGGATGACCGCATAATTATAGAACGGCTGCCCACCGAGGAGGAATCAATTTGCGTACGGGACCCTGGATTTTATAGAATGTCACCAAATCTCATTTTTCATCTTAATGTATTACCAATAAACACAATTTTCTTTGAATTGCCAATCGATAACATACCTGGACTCCATTCAGTGCCTTTCGTGTCTCCCTTTATCGCTCCGCCATGCTATTTCGTGAATTGATTGTAACACCTCACAATTAGGTTAGGGGGATAGAGGGATGAATGTTGCAGTTTCGAATATAAGGTTATGTTGCAACTCGTAAATATTAGGGTAAATGGGTTAAAGTTGCAGTTTTGAGTCTAAGTTTTCGTTGCAGCTAGCAAGATTAGGGTAGAGGGAGGAATGTTGCAGTTTTGAAGCTAAAGATTGCGCTATAGGGTGAAGTTTACAAACAGTGAGTTAATAGAAGAAGAATAGGAGAGGACACTAATTGTGAAAGTTGGGAGCGTTTGATAGTATTGCTGGTAGGAGTGGAAATTATGAGAGGGGCAAAATTATCCATATGGGGGTATATGCGGGTGGATTGAAGAAAATTGGAGGGCGGAATAAAGCATAACTCTTTTCCCCCATCCACTATTCCTTGTCTGCACCCCGTTCTGCCTATAAGCCTATAACCATACCCACTTCACGTGTTCCACCTATAAGCCTGCCATTATCGACTTCACGTGTTAGCCAAACTTGTTAATTTACTTCTTTAACTTTCATTTTTGGCGGTTTTGGAATGGTTATTTTTGAAAAAAAAATATTTATTACCTCCAAACCATTGATTCAACTCGTGTTTAAAATATTTCAAAAGTAAAAAAATTAGGAAGAAATTGATGTCTTCTCGATGTTGTTCATTCAGTTTTGACATGTAGTATATTTGTATGAAGAAAAACTATTATGCACAAGCGACATATTGAAAAGATAAAAAAAAAACTACATATTTTATCAAAAATTGAATAAGAAACGTAAAAAATGAGCTAATAATTTGAAGACATCATATTTTATTCTCAAAATTATTAGCAAAGGTAAATATACTAGGAACAATAATTTTATGATTGCAAACTTCATAAAATTAACATAAATGTCTAAATATACAAAGAATATTACTTTAAAAAGCGTTAAGCGCTAATTAATGTTGAGTCGTTCAATTCTCTCTTATATATTTTGTCTTATGGTTGAATTGAAAAAAAAGGTAATGGTCAATTTTTGTGAAAATTGTGATTTAATAGGACTATAATTTTGTTTTCCTCATGGATGCCAATAACTTTTTTCAGGCAACAAAACCGTAAGTTTAAAAATAGCACTAACACAAGTCCATCTCAAGTCAATTAGATTGATGGTAGTGATAATTACTAAAAATGAACATGTACCTGGGACATTGAATGACAATCAAACACACAAGCTACATGATATTATTAGATTGACCGACTATTTGTTGGGGTTTTAGTCTAAATTGATGCCTGAAAGAGTCTTTTTTTTTAGGCTTATTTCAAAGCCTTGGTTTTGGAGTGGACATGTTCGTCGGACGGGCTAAGCCGAGCTTGGATCTGGCCTGTCGGGCTTTATTTAAACAGTATCAACTAAGCCCAGTCCAGCCCATACTTTTCATATGTCGGGCTCAGGCTAGGCTTCCCAAGAATTCCCATGCCTAGCCCATGGGCCCCTCCAATGTATTTTAAATTTTTTATGTATTTAATTTTCTAATTAGAAATAAAAAAATACAACTTAAATAACAAATAACTTACCATTCACTTAATATAATACTTAAGTAACAACATCTCTTACTATTCAGCAAAATGTCATTTGTAATTACACACATGTATAATTTGATAATTACTTACTAAAACTAACAAGTTAGTCATTGACATCATCTAAAATATAATCATATGAACATATCTAGCTTAAATAAGTTTCTATTCCCACTATAAGTAGGAACCAAATCTGGAAACCCTGTTTAAGTTCATGTAACAATCCAGTTGGCAAAAGAACAAAAAAATCAGTATATATCTGCAAATTTCACCACCCAAAACTTTGTTAAGTCAACCTGCAACAAGAATGAAAATTTACAAATTACACACTTGAATCAGATTGGAATGTCACATATAAATTGAATATGAAACTCGTCTTATAATAGAAAATCACTTTCACTTTCACTTTCTGAATCTCCACTTTCCAACAAACCTTCATCTACAAAGAAATAACAAATGCAAAACATTAGCATGCAGTGATTGTTGGGAACTGACAGTCAATGTGAACATGCATAACACGCACAGCGGAAATTCAAAATTTTGTCCCTTGTCCCTAGGAACTCCTATTAGTAGCATATAAATTAATTAAAGCCTTAACTAAATTAATTCTCTACTTAAGTTAACACGTATAGATTGTTGGATATGATGTATGCCCTTAAGATAATTAGAGCGATATATCTTAATTATGTAATAGTACGTACAATTTGTTTAATCAATAAAGGTATTTAATCTTTTGTTTATATCGATGTGTTTGTATATATATTATAGCTGGTTAAATATATTCATTGATGTATGTTTACAAAAGTCCTTAACATATCATAGCATGAAGTCAGAGAAATTATAGTTGAACTATATTTGGTGAAACCTGCTTCATGTGCAATTATGATTATGTCTAAACTATCCCTAGTCATAGTTTCATCAAGAAAGGATGTTGATAAAGCGAAAAGACTAGCATGTGGTAAACTTTCTTGGAAAGGGTCCAAGCAGTTAAATTCCTAAGGACTGAAGGTGGTGCCTTAAGTTTGACACATGGATATATCTGGGAGATATATTGGAGACTGCAGTAAGATAAACACTTGGTATATATATCAATGTGTTAGTGTTTATCTTCATGCAATAAGCTTTGCGAATATCCTCATACTTGAGATACTAGTTACCTTGTGTGGTACTATTACTATACATTGGGTCATTACTACACACACATTAATTTAGGGTGTTACGGGTGATTACGAGTATAGTGATGACAGTACATTGGTAAGCTGAGTAGTCGGAAAGAATCCATCGCTCCGGATATATTAAGGAGTTGTACCTGGCCACTTGTTGAAGTAATGATTGCCATAAACCTCTTATCAGAGTATGTGTTTGATAGAAAGGATTTCTAGTCAAACACACTATAGTAAAAGGCAATATACTTCGGTAATAAGTAAACTACTGGGATAGCTTGGAGCAACCTCGCTATTAGTGGGTTAACACTTTAACCGAAACCTACAAACCAGATGGTACTAATATTAAAAAATGGAAGGAATTTATCGCACTAGATAACAATTGCATCAACCGGGTTTAAGTCATAAGCATAAATGACGTTCCGAGTAATGGGGGATGGTAGACCCTTGCTAGAGGCGTACTATAGTCGTTTAAGGTAATCGAGTTCTACTCACAGTCTAGAACCTTGAGCCAATGGTTCCATTAGAACAAGAATTGGTTAACCCTTAACAGCTCAATACTTCAGGACCCTATAAGCTCACACACATTGGACCTTCATTAGACTAAGTAAAGAACTAATAGATTTATTCTATTACAAAAATATAACATGATAATAATTAGATTATTATCTGGTTGGACCAAGAATTTATTTTTGACCGGTAACTAATTAATTAGGGTCATAAATAAATTGGCTAAATTCATTATATCAATTTTATAAGCCAAGGAATTTATCTTTGACCGGTAACCAATTTATTAGGGTCAAAAAATAAATATTTATTTGAAAAGGATTAAAAGGAGAATTTTGCTAGGGCGAGTTAAATTGGACCGAGAGTACAAAAGTATTTTATATAGGCTTGGGTGTGCTGGAGTGCACCGAAAGGTGCGCAATCAATGCTGGGCATTACTCGTAGCAGCCCATGAAAATGGGCTTTACATGCGCAGTCCACAAGGGCTCGCCGGGAGGCCCAGCTCGCTGCAAGGCAAAGCACGTGTATGACCCGCGTTCTCCCATCCCACATTGCTTTTTGGGGGGAAAATTTTTGCTCCCCAAGCCTATATATAGGCTTCCCTTCTCCCTTTTCAAAGTGCACCAAGGTCAAAGCTAAATCCTAAGTTGAGATTCGCAAAGATTAATCTCTCGGGTAATTGAGCAAGTTATTTTTTAGGAGCCTGAATTTATTCGGGTACCTCTAGTTTATATTTTCGGGTGAGGCTTGTGGAGTGGTCCAGCAACTACTCGAGGCTTCTTAGTTCTTCCTCTAGGGGAGGTTTTGGTTTGTGGGGTTTATGTGGATACTCATAGAGGCTATCCTATGCTTGGAGGCTTGTGCAAGAGGATTCTGCTAACGGACGCTTCAATTGGTAAGTTTTCTTTCTTTGTCTTTTTATTATTAGGTCTTTTTCTTTAAGTGTTTTTAGACTTAATAATATGCTTAGTTTGTTTTGCATGCTTAGTTTATTTTATGCTTAGGTTATAGCCTAGAGTTATAACATGCTTAGCATAAAATATACATGCTAGGATATAATTTAGAATTATGGTATGCCTAGCCCTTTTGCTTGCTAACCTAGGTAGAGAATTATTTAGTTAAAACTTTATTTAATTTATATGCAACTAATAGGAGTTCCTGGGGACAGGGACAAAATTTTGAATTTCCGCCATTCCTGTTATGCGTGTTCAATCGACTGTCAGTTCCTAATAGTAGTATCAGAGCTTGTCTATTTAGTGCATAATTAAGTTAGAAGCGAACTGAATACTATTTTCTATATTTAATGATTATTGTTTATTTAATTGTTTGGAACAATGTATATGAACTTGTGCCTTTCATTTCAAGGTTAGAAACTGGTTATGAATAATTTTGAATAAGCCTGCTCAACTTAATCAAATTATACAAGTTTTAATAATTTATTTAAATTACATGGGTTATAGATGCTTCCAATTTACATGAAATGGAAGAACGAAATTATTAGTCCAAGAGAATCCATTGGTCTTCGAGTTTATGCTTGTATTTGTTCTGGCTAAGGATTGGACATGGTGTCTACTCACTTCAAGGGCACCTCTCCTACCTGGGAACCTATATTGATGCAACTTGAATCGAGCAACCGGGGATTAATATGGACTGATTTATTTCTAGTATATAAGATAGTGCTTATATATGGTTCTATAACAAAGTAACAAATTAAATTTATTGAATAAAACCTTAAATGAAATGCAATATAAATTTAAAAAATAAAAGTGTTAATTATTTTGCATATAATCTAGGTCGATGTAATAATTATAATAAAGAGCTTGAACCCACCTAAGGTTGGACCTCATATTTTAATTCTAAAATTCCCTGAATTAATATAAGTTATTATAAATATGTCCATCTGATAAAATCCTGGATTGGATGAGACGATCAACACCAATAAAATCTCAAAGTAAATATATTAAGGCAAGTTATAGTCTTCCTTACGTAAATTTATAATACGATCTCTCTGGGCTATCAAAGTGCTATGCAGAGCATTCCTTCTAGTCCACATTGATTGGTTGTAAAGTTTGGGATAGGGTCTGCCTTAACGGAACTGGGGTAGTCCACCATAAAATTGGGGGCTAGGCCTACATCGGAGACATATTCAAGGAGATACTAATATAAGAGAACATGTCCCTTGGAATTAGGGAACTTAAATGAATTAGCGATTGCATGTAATGCAAATGGAATGGGATTCCAACTATAACTTACTAATATGACTTGACTCATAAAATTGGGGGTCGTAATAGACTAGTCATAGATGCTACCTACTAGGAAATTTAGCGAGGCTGAAATTCCCGAATTCAATAAAATGGGCTATTGTAAACTTTGAAGAAAATAGCAGTACAAATGTATTTAATTAAAAGACCTTTTATTAAATGCATGTACTTAAACTAATATCTAAACTTTTTCTTTTCTTATATCTTAGGTTGAATATGAACTTCATTTGAAAATCCGTCTTAAATACATCTAAGCTTTAATAGCAATTAACTACCATGAATAGATCAAGGATGTAAATTACATTCTTAAAGGATTATGAATAAGCATATGTTCTTGAGAATCCATTCACAAAAATTCCTAGCACTGATGCACCAGCTATTATTAAGGATGCATGGTTGAAATATCTTAAGGATTCAATTTATGTGTCACACTTGCTGTTGGATACTATGAATCCTATGATACGTTCATAGTGCGATCACATGAGTCTGGAAGCCATGCTGATCCATCTAAAGGGTTTGCCTGAAAAGGCAAGGTATGAAAGGTTCAAATTGACCAATGAACTTTTGAACTCTAAGATGAAGGAAGGGACATGTGTTGTAGCATAAATCAACAAGATTAGAGATTTCATGGTGAAATTGGAATCACTGAGATCTACAGTCAGTCAATCCTTGGGAGCGCACATCCTGTTGGATTCTTTACCCGTTAGCTATGCTGATTTTGTGAAGGAACATTGCTTCAAAGTTCATGACTGTACTTTCCTGGAATTGGTTGATGCGCTGAGAAAATTTGATGCCAAAAACAAAGAAATTTCAAGAAAGTCTACAAACAAATATTCTCCAGAAAATGGCCCAGAGAATACTGTGACCAAAGGAGTAGTTAAAGGGTTTAAAAGGAAGAAAGGAAAGAGGACATATAAGTATGTCTGCTACCAATGTGAGATACCGAAACATTGGAAGAAGGATTACAAAGATCCTGCTTCTGAGCATTTAAAGAAGAAGCCTGCAGAGGCATCTACTTCAGGTATGTTTATAATTGAAAATTTTGCTACTTTTTCGCGTGAATCCACTTAGGTATTAGATATTGGTTGTGGTTCTCATATCTATACTTCTGGGCAGGGACTAAGGAATAGTAGAAGACTTGCAAAAGAGGAGATGGACCTACGCATGGGAAATGGAGCCTGAGTTGCTGCATTAGCCATAGGAAGCTTTAATCTTATTTTGCCAAGTGGACTTGTTCTGGTTTTGAATAATTGTTACTATATTCAAAGTGTTGTTTTTTTTATGGTTATAGGATGTTGAAAGTTGGCAATTATGTTCTTGATACTAAAACAGAAGTTTTCAATATAGATAATGTGAAGAAAGTTAAATTAGATAATGAGAATTCCTTCTACTTATGGCATTGTCGTTTAGGCCACATAAACAAAGATCGTTGAACCAAGTTGCGTAAGCGTGGAGACTTAGGCCCAATAGACTTGGAGTCTTATGGTGATTGCGAACCTTGTTTAAGAGGAAAAATGACAAAGTTACTCTTTCAAGGAAAGGGTGAATAGGCCACGAGTACATTAGAACTTATACATACTGATGTGTGTGGTCCAATGAGTCTTCCGGCACTAGGAGGATACTCCTACTTCATAACCTTTACTAATGATTATTCACGATACAGTTATTTATACTTAATGAAGTACAAGTCTGAAAGTTTTGAAAAGTTCAAACTATTCAGAGCTGAAGTAGAGAAACAACTTAAGAAAAGTATTAAAACACTTCGATCGGATCGAGGAGGAGACTACTTAAGTTAGGAGTTTTAGGATTATCTAAAGGTAAACGGGTTAAGTTCCCCAGTGGACCCCTCCTTATACGCCCCAACACAATGGAGCGTCAGAAAGGAGGAATCGGACTTTATTAGATATGGTTCAGTCCATGATGAGCCACGCATATCTCAATAAATCCTTTTAGGGATATGCACTGGAGAGCGCAGTTTATGTATTAAACAGAGAGCCCTCTAAATCAGTTGATTTTACACCTTACAAAAGATGGCATAATAAGAAGCCATCTCTAAGTCACTTAAGAGTATGGGGCTGTCCTGCTATGGTAAGCAGGATAGCATCAGATAAGCTAAATGCCAAATTTGACAAGTGTCTGTTCATTAGATATCCAAAGGAAACTATTGGATATCTGTTATACCAACCTAAAGCATAAAAGTATTTGTGTCTCGAAATGCTCACTTTTTGGAAAAGGAACACTTACTTGTAAAAGTTAGTGGGAGCAATATTGAACTGGAAGTTCAAGAGGAAGAAACAGATAATCAACTGATTGACCCCGCTCTAGATACACAAGAAAGTGTGATCCAAGAATAACCTATCGAAACATAATCATTATGAAGATCAAGTCATATTCATAAGGGTCCTGATAGATATGGGTTTATCATCACTGATGATAAGGAACTATATCTCATGGAGGATGATGAACCAAGGACATATAATGAGGTAATGAAAAGCTTAGATTCTGATAAATGGCTAAAAGCCATGAAATCAGAAATGGATTCCATGTATGAGAACCAAGTTTCGAATTTGGTTGATGCACTGCAAGAAGTTAGACCAATTGGATGTGAATGGGTCTTCAAGAAGAAGACTGACATGGACGGTAATATAATTACCTATATAGCAAGGTTGGTAGCGAAAGGTTATAGTCAATGTGAAGGTATGATGAAACATTCTCACCAGTAGCCATGCTTAAATCCATAAGGATACTCCTTATCATTGCTGCTTATTACGATTATGATATATGGCAGATAGATGTAAAAATAGCGTTCCTAAATAGGGATTTAAACCAGGATGTGTATATGACACAACCTGAGGGTTTTACATCTCAGAATGGCTCAAAGGTATACAAGCTACAAAGATCCATTTATGGACTTGTGTAGGCATCCAAGAGTTGGAATATAAGATTTGATCAGACAATCCGTGAACTAGATTTCTATCCAAATATTAGTGAGCCTTGTGTTTACAAGAAGGTTAGTAGGAGTGCAGACATTTTCTTAGTATTGTATATCGATGACATTTTACTAATAGGAAATGATATTTCTCTTCTTCAAAATGTTAAAGTATGGTTGCTAAGAAAATTCTCCATGAAAGACCTTGCTGAAGCAGAATTTATACTAGGTACAAAGATCTATAAGGATAGATCAAAGAAGCTATTAGGTCTTTCTCAAAGTACATATATAGATAAGGTATTTAATAGGATTAGCCTTGAGCATTCCCAAAAAGGTTATCTCTCGATGATAAAGGGGATTAACCTATCTAAGGCTGAATGTCCGAAGATAGCTCAGGAGAGAATGTGCATGAAGGATATACCCTATGCATCCACGATAGGATCCATCATGTATGGTATGATATGTACTAGGCTAGATGTCTCTCAAGCTTTAAGCTTTATGAGCAGACATCAGTCAGATCCAGGTAAAAAGCACTGGATGGCCGTTAAGGCAATTCTTAAGTACTTGAGAAGGACTAAGGATGAGTACTTGATTTATGAAGAAGGTGACCTCACAATCAGAGGTTACACTGATGCGAGTTTTCAACCTGACAGGGATGACTTTAAGTCTCAGTCAGGTTTTGTGTATGTGTTAAATGGATGGGCGGTTTTCTGGAAGAGTTCCAAGCAAGAAACTACTACTGATTCAACCACGGAATTTAAATACATTATTGCATGCAAAGTAGCAAAAGAAGTTGTCTGGTTAAAGGGATTTATTGGTGATCTCAGTGTGGTGCCTGAGGCTATTGATCTAATTACTTTATATTGTGATAATAATGGTGCCATAGCTTAGGCAAAGGAACAACGGTCTTATCAGAAAAATAGACATGTATCAAGAAAGTATCATATAATCAGGGAGATTGTTGATGCTAAGATAATAAGACTAAAATATGTTCTCATTGATCAGAACCTCGCGAATGGTCTGAAAAAGCCATTGACTCAAGTCAAACTTGACCAGCATGTTAAAGCATATGGATTAAGACATATGGCTAATTAGCCTTAGTGCAAGTGGGAGTTTGTTGGATATGATGTATGCCCTTAAGGCAATTAGGGCAATATATCTTAATTATGTAATAGTACGAACAATTTATTTAATCAATAAAGGCATTTAATCGTTTGTTTATATCTATGTGTTTGTATATATATTATAGTTGGTTAAATATATTCATTGATGTATGTTTACAAAAGTCTTTGACATTTCATAGCATAAAGTCAGAGAAATTATAGTTGGAGTATATTTGGTGGAACCTGCTTCACGTGCAATTATGATTATGTCTAAACTATCTCTAGTCATAGTTTCATCAAGAAAGGATGTTGATGAAGCAGAAAGACTAGCATATGGTCAACTTTCTTGGAAAGGGTCCAAGCAGTTAACTCCTAAGGACTGAAGGTGGTGCCTTAAGTTTGACACATGGATATATCTGGGAGATATATTGGAGACCGCAGTAAAATAAACATTTGGTATATATATCAATGTGTTAGTGTTTATCTTCATGCAATAAGCTTTGCGAATATCCTCATACTTGAGATACTAGTTACCTTGTGTGGTACTATTACTATACATTGGGTCATTACTACACACACATTAATTTAGGGTGTTACGGGTGATTACGAGTATAGTGATGACAGTACGTTGGTAAGCTGAGTAGTCGGAAAGAATCCACTGCTCCGGATATATTAAGGAGTTGTACCTGGCCACTTGTTGAAGTGATGATTGCCATAAACCTCTTATCAGAGTATGTGTTTGATAGAAAGGGTTTCTAGTCAAACACACTATAGTAAAAGGCAATATACTTCGGTAATAAGTAAACTACTAGGATAGCTTGGAGCAACCTCGCTATTAGTGGGTTAACACTTTAACCGAAACCTACAAACCAGATGGTACTAATATTAAAAAATGGAAGGAATTTATCACACTGTATAACTATTGCATCAACCAGGATTAAATAATAAGCATAAATGACGTTCCGAGTAATGGGGGATGGTAGACCACCCTTGCTAGAGGCGTACTACAGTCGTTTATGGTAATTGAGTTCTATTCACGGTGTAGAACCTCGAGCCAATGGTTCCATTAGAACAAGGATTGGTTAAGCCTTAACAGCTCAATACTTTGGGATCCTATAAGGTCACGCACATTGGACCTTCATCGGACTAAGTAAAGAACTAATAGATTTGTTCTATTAGGAAAATATAACATGATAATAATTAGATTATTATTTGGTTGGACCAAGAATTTATTTTTGAAGGGTAACTGATTAATTAGGGTCATAAATAAATTGGCTAAATTGATTATATCAATTTTATAAGCCAAGGAATTTATCATTGACCGGTAACTAATTTATTACGGTCGAAAAATAAATATTTATTTGAAAAGGATTAAAAGGGGAATTTCACCAGGGCGAGTTAAATTGGACCGAGAGTAGAAAAGTATTTTGTACAGGCTCAGGTGCGCGGGAGTGCACCAAAAGGTGCGCAAGCAATGCTGGGCATTGCTCGCAGCACCCCATGAAAATGGGCTGCACATGCGCAGCCCATAAGGGAGAGTCGCGAGCTGGGCTCGCGGGATGGGCCGCGAGGCCTAGCTCGCTGCAAGCCAAAGCCCATAAGCTTTGCCTTGCTGCACACAGCATGAGCTACACACTATGTGCAGGTGGGTCGCACGCTGATTCCTTGGATCTGCGTGTGTGACCCACGTGGGATGGGAGTTTTTTCTCCCATCCCACATTGCTTTTTGGGGAGCAAATTTTTGCTCCCTAAGCCTATATATAGGATTCCCTTCTCCCTTTTTAAAGTGCACCAAGGCCAAAGCTAAATCCGAAGTTGAGATTTGCAAAGATTAATCTCTCGAGTAATTGAGCAAGTTGTTTTTTAGGAGCCTGAATTTATTCGGGCACCTCTAGTTTATATTTTCGGGTGAGGCTTCTGGAGTGGTCTAGCAACTACTCGAGGCTTCTTAGTTCTTCCTCTCGGGGAGGTTTTGGTTGGTGGGGTTCATGTAGATACTCATAGAGGCTATCCTACACTTGGAGGCTTGTGCAAGAGGATTCTCTTAAGGCACGCTTCAACTGGTAAGTTTTCTTTCTTTCTCTTTTTATTATTTGGCCTTTTTCTTTAAGCGTTTTTAGACTTAATAATATGCTTAGGTTGTTTTGCATGCTTAGTTTATTTTATGCTTAGGTTATAGCTTAGAGTTATAACATACTTAGGTTATAGCTTAGAGTTATAACATGCTTAGAATAAAATATACATGATAGGATATAATTTAGAATTATGGTATGCCCAGCCCTTTTGCATGGTAACCTAGGTAGAGAATTATTTAGTTAGGGCTTTATTTAATTTATATGCAACTAATAGGAGTTCCTGGGAGCAGGAACAAAATTTTGAATTTCCGCCATGCCTGTTATGCATGTTCAATCTGACTGTCAGTTCCCAACATAGGCTAGGCATACCATAATTCTAAATTATATCCTAGCGTAAAATAATTTCAAACATGTTATAATTCTAAGTTATAGTCAAGGTATAAAATAAACTAAGCATGCAAAATAACCTAAGCATAATAATTATTAAGTCTTTAAACGCTTAATAAAAGGACTTACTAACTAAAAGAGAATAAGAGGACTTACCAGTTGAAGCGTGCTTTAGCAGAACCTTCTTACACAAGACTTCAAGTATAGGATAGCCTCTATGAGTATCTATACGAACCCCACCAACCAAAACCTCCTAATGAGGAAGAACCTTAGAGTTTTGAGTAGCTGCTAGACCACTCCAAACTCACCCCGAAATATTAACCAAAGGGACTCCTTAATTTTATCTTTTAAGTTGACATTAAGAAAATGTGTTAGAATCTCAAGTAAGAGCTCATAGAAAGATATGGTGCAAGAAATGAAGAAGAGGGGATAGCCTTTTATAAGGGAAGCAAAGGCTCCCCAAATTTAATGTGTATTTAATGCGAGATCAAATGCGGATTTAATACAGGATTTAATGCGAGATTAAATATAGGATTAAATGCGGATTAAATCCGAATTTAGTATGAGATTAATTTTAATCCTCATTTCTTTTAATTTATTTTATGACACCAAAATAAATTCTTGGCTTAGCCATAAAATGATTTAATCATTTTAATCAATACATTAATTTATTTATGACCATAATAAAATTAGTTACTGGTCAAAATAAATTCCTGGCTTAACCATAAAATGATCTAATCATTTTAATCAACACTTTAATTTATTTATGACCCTAATACAATTAGTTATTAGTCAAAATAAATTTCTGGCTTAACCATAAAATGATCTAATCATTTTAATCAACAGTTTAATTTATTTATGACCCCAATAAAATTTGTTACTCGTCAATAAATAAAATCTCTGGTCAACCAGGTAATAGTTCAACCATCCCTTTAATATTTTTATAATAGATCAAGTCTATTAATTCTTTACTCGGTCCGATGAAAGTTCAATATGTATGACCTTATAGGATCCTGTAGTATTGAGCTATTAATATTTGACCAATCTTTGTTCTATAGTAACTACTGGTTCAAGGTTCTAGACCATGAATAGAACTCGATTACCTTAAACGACTATAGTACGCCTCTAGCAAGGGTCCACCATCCCCCATTACTCGGAACGTCATTTGTACTTATGACCTAATCCTGGTTAATGCAATAGTTGCCCAATGAGATGAACTCCTTCCATTCTTTAATATCAGTACCATCTGGTTTGTTGGGTTTGATTAAAGTGTTAACCTACCAGTAGCAAGGTTGCTCCAAGCTATCCCAGTTATTTGTTTGTTACCGAAGTATATTACTTGTTACCATAATGTGTTTGATCAAAAAATATTTCTATCAATCACATACTCTGATCAGAGGTTTATAGCAATCATCACTTCAACAAGCAGCTAGGTAAAAACTCCTTAATATCTCTGGAGCGTTGGATTCTTTACGACTACATAGCTTAGCAATGTGCTATCATCACTATATCCGTAATCACCCGTGTCACCCTAAATTTATCAGTGAATACGTATGACCCAAAATATAGCAATAGTACCACACCAGGTAACTAATATCTCAAGTATAAGGATATTCTCAAAGATACTGCATGAAGATAAACACTAACACATTGATATATATACCAAGTGTTTATCTTACTATGATCTCCAATATATCTTCTAGATATATCCATGTGTCAAACTCAAGGAACCACCTTCAGTCTTATGAGGTTAACTACTTGGACCCTTTCCAAGAGAGTTGACCACATGCTAGTCTTACTGCTCTATCAATATCCTTTTTGATAAAACTATGACTAGGGATAGTTTAGGCATAATCAAAATTTCACATGAAGTAGGTTTCACTACATATAGTCCTACTATAATATCTCTCACTTCATGCTATGTATTACGTCAAGGACCTTTGTACAAAGATATCAATGAATATATTTTAACCAGCCACAATATATTTGAACACATTGATATAAATAAAAGATTAAATGCCTTTATTAATTACAGAAATTGTTCGTACCAATACATAATTAAGATACATCGCCCTAATTACCTTAAGGGCATACATCATATCTAACAAACTCCCACTTGCTTTAAGGCCAGTTAGCCATATGTCTTACTCCATATGCTTTCACATGCTGGTCATGTTTGACTTGCGTTAATGGCTTTGTCAGAGCAACCACGAGGTTTTGATCAATGGGGACATATTCTAATCTTATTATCTTAGCATCAACAATCTCCCTGATTATATGATGCTTTCTAAGTACATGTCTATATTTCTTGTGAGACCGCGGTTCCTTTACTTGAGCTATAGCACCATTGTTATCACAATACAAAGTAATTGGATCAATAATCTCAGGCACCACACCGAGATCACCAATAAATCTCTTTAACCAGACAGGTTCTTTTGCTGCTTCACAAGCAGCAATGTAGTCAGACTCTATGGTTGAATCAGTAGTAGTTTCTTACTTGGAACTGTTCCAGTATATTGCCCCTCTATTAAACACATATATAAAACCTGACTAAGACTTAAAGTCATCCTTGTCAGATTGAAAACTTGCATCAGTGTAACCTCTAATTGTGAGGCCACCATCTCCATATATCAAGAACTCATCTTTAGTCCTTCTCAAGTACTTAAGAATTGCCTTGACGGCCATCCATCGCTTTTCACTTGGATCAGATTGATATCTACTAGTAAAGCTCAAGGCTTGAGAGAAATCTGGCCTAGTATATATCATAGCATACATGATGGATCCTATCGCGGATGCATAGGGTATATCCTTCATGTGCATTCTTTCCTAAGCTATCTTCGGACACTCAGTCTTAGATAGGTTTATTCTGTTTGTCATCAGGAGATAACCTTTCTTCGAATACTCAAGGCTGAACCTATTCAGTACCTTGTCTATATATGTACTTTGAGAAATACCTAATAGCCTCTTTGATCTATCTCTATAGATCTTTATACCTAGTATAAATGCTGCTTCTCTAAGGTCTTTCATGGAGAACTTCCTTGACAATCATATTTTAATACTTTGAAGAAGAAAAATGTCATTTCCTATTAGTAGAATGTCATCAACATATAATACTAAGAAAAAGACTACACTCCCACTAACCTTCTTATAAACGCAAGGCTCATTTATGTTTGGATAGAAATCTAGTTCATGGATTTTCTGATCAAACCTAATATTCCAACTCCTAGATGCTTGCTTAAGTCCATAAATGGACCTTTGCAATTTGCATACCTTCAAGCCATTCTAAGATGTAAAACCCTCAAGCTGTGTCATATATATATCCCGGTCTAAATCCCCATTCAAGAATGTTGTTTTAACATTCATCTACCAGATCTCATAATCATGATGAGCAGCAATGGTGAGGAGTATTCTGATGGATTTAAGCATGGCTACAGGTGAGAAATTTTCATCATAGTCAATACCTTCACGTTTACTATAACCTTTCTCAACCAATCTTGCCTTATAGGTAGTTACATTACCGTCCATGTAAGTCTTCCTTTTAAAGACCCATTTGCACCCGATAGGTCTAACCTCTTCTGGTGCATCGACCAATTTCCAAGCTTGGTTTTCATACATGGAATCCATTTTACATTTCATGGCTTCAAGCCATTTATTAGAATCTGATCTTTTCATTGCTTCATCAAAGGTTCTTAGTTCATCATCCTCCATGTGATATAGTTCCCTATCATCAGTGATGACAAAACCATATCTTTCAGGACCTTTATGATCATAACCTGATCTTCGTAATGATTGTGTTTCGACAAGTTGTTGTTGGATCACACCTTCTTATTTATCTAGAATGGGGTCAATCAGTAGATTATCTGTTTCTTCCTCTTACACCTCCAATTCAATACTGCTCCCACTGACTTTTGCAAGTAAGTGTTCCTTTTCCAAAAAGTGAGCACTCCGAGACACAAATACCTTTTATGCTTCGGGTTGGTAAAATAAATATCCTATAGTTTCCTTTGAATATCCAATGAATAGACACTTGTCAAACTTAGCCTCCAGATTATCTGATGCTATCCTCTTTACCATAGTAGGATAGCCCCATACTCTTGGGTGACTCAGAGATGGTCTTTTATTACACCATCTTTCATAAGGTGTAAAGTCAACTGATTTAGAGGGCACCCTATTTATTACATAAACTGCACTTTCTAGTGCATATCCCTAAAAGGATTTACTGAGGTCTACTTGGCTACCGAACCATATCTAATAAAGTCTGATTCCTCCTTTTTAACACTCCATTGTGTTAGGGTGTATAAGGAGGGGTCCACTAGGGAACTATCCCGTTTTCTTTTAGATAATCTTGAAACTCTTGACTTAAGTATTCTCCACCTCGATCAGATCAAAGTGATTTAATACTTTTCTCAAGCTATTTCTTTACCTCATTTCTGAATATTTTAAACTTCCCAAAAATTTTAGACTTGTGTTTCATTAAGTACAGATTACCATTGTGAGGTGTCGATGATGTGTGGGTCTTCCTTGGCGCCTTTATGAGAGAGGCGGGGCCCACTAAGGGTTTGGTTGTATTTAAGCGTGATAAAACATTTTTTAGTTAAAGTTTTCACAATAAGCCAATTTTAATGAATAAAAGAATCGAGACCCGAATCCCGATACAATTGATAGAGTCGCCACTCAAGTTGTCTACTTGGGAAAGAGTTTTGGTACAGTTCCCTCTAGGTGGGAGGCTCATACATATTGGATCAGAGATTTGGGTATCGGATGAGTCACTTATTTCTCATTTAGTTGATTCAAAATTACATTCATTGTGTAAACCGTTTTAGTTTTCATCATTTAGGGAATTATCACAGAAATCCTATTTGTACACTCTTTCACACTCGTTACATACGTTTACATATTACAATAAAGCACAAATAATAAATGGGGTATAAAAATTACAAACAGGGGGAAAATGGGGGAAATCGCTAAGAGATCCTATACATTTATTCTAAGTTATAAAATAAAATGAAAGTAAATTCCCCTGCATCCACAAACGTTATCACAGCCTATAGCACACTATAAACAATCATTCTATTGAAAATAACTTGATTTATTTATGTGAGTTGATTCACCGGATTATTAGTGAAAATGACCTCATGGCAAATGGTGATTTTAGGTTCATTCTACGAAGAAAACGGGAAAAGATAAAGAAAACCCAGAATCTGCCTCTGGGGCCTATACCCGTACGACCAATAGGGTACCTATATAGGTATAAGGGGGACCCCGTATGGGTATAGAGGACCCGTACGGGCCTGGGAATGCCTAGACAGAAATAGTAAAAAGGACAAGAGAGGAAGAGGTGGGATTTCCCTTTGTATGAGTATGGCGTACCAAGATAACTAATAAAATGGCATATTAAGTACCAACAAGGCTCATATTAATCGGGGCTGGACCCAAAAGAATAAGAAGGCAAATATAACAAGTAATAATACCAATAGAAGAAATAATAGTATAACCAAGCGGGATTTCCCTCCTTATGAGTTTGGCGCACCGATATAATATCCCTAGGGGTGTATTGTGCCAACAATACTTAGAAGGGATAGGACCAGACCCGAAATAACAGTAGAAATAGAAATGGCAGAAGCAGAGAATAATAATGAAATAAAAGAGGTGTGAGTTTCTTTGAAACTCAGGAGCATTACCTTTACGGCGTGAATCCACTTTCAGGCAATCCCTTTACTATTAAGAGAGCTTCACCAAAGTGCACGGAATGAAGTTTAGAATGAATAAAATGTGGACAAAACCTCAAGGAATGGTTTTTCTGCCTATTTTATACTTCCTATACCTCCACTATACCTTTTCTATACCTTTAGAACTATAATCTCTCTATAGTTTTTATGCTTAAGAGTTATGTCCTCTTTGAAATGAAGGGGAAAGGCCATATTTATAGGGAAAATAGGGTCTAAGTGCATTAACCAGCATTCATAACCTGCCATTTTCGAAATAGGTAAGGCTTACCTTCCATGCGAGCCTAAACAGGCAATAACTGGATCCATACGGGTGGAAGCTAATACCCGTATGGGTTCTACCAGTGGATCTATACCACCAGGTAACACCCATACGGGTCCCTAAGGGCTGACTAGGTCTCCTATATTGGCCAAACTCTACTCAGCAGCAGTAGGAACACCTCTGATAGATAATACCTGTAAAACAATGCAATATATAGCTCTCATCATTGTTTCATGAGGTAGATCACTGAAATCTAGTGCTCATATACTGCCCCTCGTGGGATCATTGCAGATAGGGATCTGTATGATCTCACGATATGCGCAAGGGATTGGGAATTATACCTGAGTTGGTGATGGTGATCTGAACAAGTTCCTTTTCTTGGGGTGAACTCTTTCCCTTTGCTTTCTTATCCTGAGGCAAACAGCTCTCCTATAACTAGTACCTTCACTAGAAAGAAGCGCGTATCCCTTTCTTAAGGTGGATGACTTCTCCTTATATCCCTTTCCTAAGTCAGATCGACTCTCCTATGCGTTCCTTTCCTGAGGTGAATAGCTTTCCTAAATGATGTATCCCTTTCCTAAGGCAAATGACTTCTCCTTGTATCCCTTTCCTAAGGCAGATTGACTCTCCCATGTGTTCCTTTCCTAAGGCGAACAACTTTCCTGAATGACGTATCCCTTTCCTAAGGCAGATGACTTCTCCTGACTGGTGTATCCCTTTCCTAAGGCGGATGACTTCTCCTCGTATCCCTTTCCTAAGGCGGATCGACTCTCTTGTACGTTCCTTTCCTAAGGCAAACAGCTTTCCTGAATGATGTATCCCTTTCCTAAGGCGGATGACTTCTCCTGACTGGTGTATACCTTTCCTAAGGTGGATGACTTCTCCTCCTATCCCTTTCCTAAGGCAAATCGACTCTCTTGTGCATTCCTTTCTTGAGGTGAATAGCTTTCCTGAATGATGTATCCCTTTTATAAGGTGGATGACTTCTCCTAACTGGTGGATCCCTTTCCTAAGGCGGATGACTCTCCTGGTGATGTATCCCTTTCTTAAGGCGGATGACTTCTCCTTACTGATGTATCCCTTTCCTAAGGTGAATGACTCTCCTGGCTGATGTATTTAAATAACCTGTCAAAAGACAATAAAAAATACTGAGTTAGTTATTGCCTGGGATAATGTATCTTAATTCTTGATTGACTTGTTTTTGAACAAAATATTTTTCCCCTTCAATCAAGGATGAAGACGTATGAGTAGGGATAAGTCCCTAAATAAAATGCAAACTGAGTGTGAGAGAATGTCGGGGGGGAGGGGGCGAGCCTAACTATCAGGGTGGATGCCCCTAGATGATTCTGCTACTAGAAAGTGGGGGGATGCACCTGGACCTGACACTACTAGGGAAGAGGGGGAATGTCCCGGACCTGATTCCACTACTGGGGAAGTGGAGGGATGCCCCTAGACCTGATTCTACTGCTAGAGAAGTGGGGGGATATCCCTGGACCTAATTCCACTACTGGGGAATGGGGGGTGGCCCTGGATCTGATTCCACTACTGGGGAATGGGTCGACATCTTAAGATAGGTTACTTGTTATCGGAGAAGTCCCTCTTTGCAATACCAATTTGCTGGAGATAGACCTGCGCATATAGATTGCCTGGTTTAGCAGCCAACTCAAGAATAGTCCACTTTGATTCTCAAAAGATCTTAGGAAGACTAGAATCTTTGCCCCTCTTAATCAAGAATTGAAGTGACTTAGGGTTTTTACCTCTATTTTAGTCAAAACAAAGAGTTAAGAGAAGCAAAGTTGGCCCCGAATTTGAATTAAATGAGTCCTTGGTGGTATTAGTTCATAGATCTGCCCTTGGATAGCAAAAGAAGGCCCGTACGGGGTAGGCTAGGACCCGTACAGGTAGGTTCCTAGAATATTGGGACCCATACGGGTGGGGAGGGACCTGTACGGGTGTGACGGGACCCATACGGGGTCCCCATCGGGGGGGTTTTAAAACTGAAATTGACCCCTCACATCCCGCCTTACATCAAATCTTCCTATACTAAAAATTACGGTGATTTTTCCCCAAAATCCAATCAAGATGTATAAAAAGGTCCCCAAGGCTGGTTGTCTCTCTCTTAGGCTCAAAGATTTGCCCTCGGTGGGTGATTTAGGGCTTTGAAAATGCCCGATTTCCATTGGGTATGCGTTCCATTAAGGGGATTCCTTTTTGGGGCTCACACTAGTCTCTGAAGTTCCAATAGTCCCTTCTCTTGATACTCATGCCTCTCAATCCCAAGTAATTTCACCCGATTCCTCCTTTCCCATTTATGATTCCTTTGAGAATTTTTTAAATTTCGGCATGAATTAAGGTGCTTTAGACCTTAGGACAGATCCTAATGCTTGTAACTTTAGCCTAGGATGCTTTTAGGATAGCTTTGGTTGAGTTTTGACTGATGTTCGGATGATTTGGATTTTTGGGAGAAATCCCTTTGATGAAACTGTTTGAAGGGCACCCGTACGGGTGAGGGGGTACCCCGTACGGGTCCTACTTTTGAGTGCCAATGTTGTACCCGTACGGGGTGGGGTTTGCCCGTACGAGTCCTGATCCCAGGGACAAAATGTCTATTTCCTTATTTTCTGCCAGGCTTTTCTAATTTCTGATATGTTTGATGTATTCTAACCTTGTTGAATTATAATTCTCTCTTTGCAGTTCCAATATAGGACTGTGGGAGCCCTGAGCTTCTGCAAGAAATGGTATGAGGAGCTCCACAAGGCGAGGGATATCGAGCTGATGGCCTGCATCGACTCTTTCGGCTTTAGTGATATTATCAGGGCCATCCTGCAGGCGCCGAAGGCCATGGCCCCGGGGTTCGTTTCAGCTTTGATGGAGTAGTGGTTGGAGACAACCTATACTTTTCACTTACTGATCGGGGAGGTCACTATTACTCCTTTCGATGTTTTTCCTTTGCTGGGGCTGGAGTGGAGCGGGGAGATAGTCTACTTCAATGTGTTTGATGATAGGCGGCATTCTCAGCCTGAGGTCAAGGCCTATATAGCTGGATTACTTGGCCTTCATCTGGGCGGGATGAACAAGCTCAAGTATGGGGATCTCCATTCTTACTAGATTGGGCAGCCGAGGCCTGCTGCAGCTGATAGGAGGGACCAGTATGCCAGGTCTTTCCTGCTAATATTCCTTACCACTGTCTTCTTCCTAGTCTACTCGGGAACCTCAACTATAGTTTGCTCATTATTGTAGAGGATCTTGCTATCGTGCCTGGCAAGAATTGGTGCCGGGCCATCCTGGCCCAGCTATATTATGGCCTAGATGTTGGAGTACGGGGTCAGCAGTCCGATCTGCCACCTGATCTTGCTGGTAAAACTGAAAGCTCATCTCTAGTGTTTTATCTTTCTATTCAATTGTGTTATGACTAATCCTGATTTTGCTTTTCAGATTTAGGCTTTTGAGCACCGATTGATCCCTAGGCCGGGTTTGCCTATATAGCCTGAGACACCACATATCATCTCCCTGTGGATGGGATTTTTGTAGGATCAGACCCCGAGCATGGCACGATACAGGGAGTTCCTATGTCAGCTGTGCTTAGATCGGGTAAACCTCTTCCCTATTAAACCAGCATTTTGCATTTCAACAAACCATTAGTAGAAATTGTATTTACCAGTTCGCGATACTCATAGCACATTGACTTTGTGTAGGCCATTCAAGACCCTTGGGGGAGATTAGCCACGTATGGGGCCGTTGATAGGATGCGGATCGGTGTTGTTGACTACCGCTTTATCTTGGAGTCACCACTCTCCTATGAGTGGTACTTTAGTAAGCGAGTCCGGGAGTGAAGGACCAGTACAGTGGTGGAGAGATCGATCCCTCCCCCAATTCCAGCAGGTGTCTTTTGGACTTATCTCATGCCGAGAACTAACCAGGGTCTCTATTTGCTTGGCGAGGGGGCTCAGGTGCTGTCTGAGGAGGGCTCCTATAGACATTTCATTGATTCCTTACTTCTCCCTCCTTGTGAGAGGATTCTTTATGAGGATATCCCCTTTGAGTTTCACTAGAGTGATGATGAGGCGATGATGGAGATGATGATGATGAGGATGGGCCGGGGGGTGACCATAGGGGCCTATTCGTATATCAGGGTACTAGAGGCTCGGCTAGGTCTACTACCTCTTCTTACCATGTATTTTCTTAACTCAAAACCTTGTGAATACTTTATGATTTCTTGAAACTGCTTGGTATTCTAGGTATGATGTCTCATTGTCACAGCCTCCTGCCCCTATGCGAAAGAGACCTGCCCCGATTGCTGCTGTTGCCCCTAAGCCGCCGGTGAAGCGGTATCATGCTTCTGGATCCGTGAGAGAGGGGGTTCTCCGAGCTAAGCTATATACCTTCTTCTGAATCCTCGATCATTCAGCGAAGCGAGCCGTCAAGGAGCTTAAGGAGTTGGTCTAGCCCATTGGTTTCACTCCTTCCAGTTCTACCCACGTAAGAAGTTTCTTGCCTTTAACTTTGTCCATTATAGTGATTTGACTGAAATGTTCCATCCTAATGTCACCTTTTGTTCCCAGGTGACTATTGATGAGGCAGAGAGGATTACCAGGGGGTACTTTTCGGTGAGAGACCTGCTACTGGTGCAGGATGTGCTAGCCTCTCTAAGTTTTACCTGCACGATTTAACAAACTATACATGATGAATGCTATGACATATATGTGTATTGATCTCGTGATTCTAATGCAGACCCTGCTGGCCATGGAGCGCCATAGATCTGCCCAGGACCAGGATGCTTTTGAGGAGAGCGCTTGATTCTTGGAGGAGCAGCTGAGAGTGGCTACTACTGAGACTGATCAGGCTAGGGCCTAGACTGCTCGGGCGAGGGCTAAGATAGAGATACTGAGGGGCCAGTTGGCAATGATGACTGAGGACAAGTAGACGATGGCCCCTTCTAATGTTGAGTTCGAGGATAATCTCTCTGCAATACGAGTGGCCCAGAAGGGAGGAGGTCAGCCTACTGAGGGTAAGGATGCTACTGCTATAGGGACCTCATAGATTAGGGCTCCTATCCATCCAGTCACTGATGTCGACGGGGACAAGGAGCAAATGATCATAGATATGGATGACCTGCTGGCGGGCACCTAGGACCAGACTAAGGAGGGTGGCCAGGGACAGGATCCCCCAGTGTCTTAGATTTGATTATTCTAATAGCTTTTTGACACTTTTGGGGGCCTGCGTGGCTTGTTTTGAATCTGAACTTTTTATGCATGTGAACTTTTTTAAACCGAGACCGTTGAATAATGCCTTTTTGCGTGTTCTAATTTTCGCCTAGGCCATTTAACATGAGATGACCTACCGAACATTTATATATTTTTTTTCTAATTTTTTCCTAGTCTATCCTTGATGGCTTAGCCCAGTGGACTTTATCTTTTGCCTTAATTTTTGCTTAGTCCGCCCTTTCGGGTTTTCAATCCAACAGGCTTTTTTGCCTTAACTTTTACCTGGGCCTCCCTTTCAGGTTTTCAACCCAGCAGGCTTTTCTGACTTTTGCATGGGTCTAATTTCTTTTGTAACCCATCGGTATTTTTTGTCTTTTACTAAATAGTGCTTGTAGTACGGGAATCCTAACAAAGATGCATATTATGATACTGAAAAGTTGATGTTCACATACCTATGATTATTTCACCTAAGGACATGCATGAATTCATAAGACCAAGATTCTTAGCAATTCATAACATGTTTATTGATGAGATTAATTTGACTAAATAGGCAATGGTAACAATTTCCAATGATTAACCATTACCTGCTTTCCAATCCTTTTATAGATTTTCCAAAAAGCAACTGATGTGTTTACTCTCGATGCCCTAACTTTTTCCTAAGCCGCCCTTTTTGGGTTTTCAACTTAGCGGGCTTTATTTTAAGTTCCCTAACTTTTGCCTGACCTATTTGCAGAACACCAATCAATGGCTTGCACCCTAATTTTTACCTAAGCAGTAGAGGACCACTTATCGGGTGTTTTATTTATTTTATTCTTTATGCTACTTTTTTGTGATTTATTTCTTTTAACCTAAACATGATAGCGCTTGAGCCTGTCTTGATTTACTGGATTCACGAATTCATTTACATCCATATCCATAAGCTTGATTCCTCCTTTGCCAAGGACTTTCTTAACTACGAATGGTCCTTCCCAGTTAGGCCTGAACTTGCCCCTAACATCAGTGTGGACCTAGCACAACTGCTTGAGAACTAGATCACCCACCTTGAGAGGTTGTTTCGGGTATCTAACTCTATTATTATAAGCATAAGCCATGCATTGTTGGTACATCTGCAAGTGGTCGAGTGCTTTGAGCCGCTTTTCATCTATCATGTTCAACTGTTCATATCTAGCCTTTACCCAGTCTGACTCATTTAACTGAGCCTCGAGTGCTACATGTAATGATCTTACTTCTGTTTCAATAGGTAATACTGCTTCCATCCCATATACCAAAGAGAAAGGCTTCTGGCCAATAGGCGTCCTCACAATAGTTCTATACCCCCAAACTGCAAATGGAAGTTTGTCTGCCCATTCCCTGTAAGTGTCTACTGTCTTGGATAAGATTTTCTTAATCGACTTGTTAGCAGCTTCTATTGCCCTATTAGCTTATGGCCTGTATAGAGAAGATCTATGATGTTCAACATTAAACTTCTCAAGTAACTCACATGTTGCCCCTTGGAATTGAACCCCGTTATCGGAGACCACATGATGAGGAACCTTATATCGAGCAAAAATATGCCTCTCTATGAACTTGGCCCTTTTTGTTTTTGTTTGAATTTCTCTGGGCCTTCTTTCTTTGATGATGTGTATCTTCGTGTCCTTCCCCCCCCCCCCCCCCCCATCATGAAGAAAGATGAACCAAGGCCTATTGCTATCATGTTTGCTAAGCACTTTTTATCCCTCTTTTTGTGATAAGTTTTAACCATTGGATCTTTATGCCATTGAGATATACTCAAAGCCAATTTTATCAACAAAATTTTATCATTAGCTAAGGAACGTTGTTGTTATGAGTGTATGATGTCTTTAAAATAAAATGCTCCATGAGATGTGAATGCATCAATTTATTCATGGCATAACAAGGATATTGATGCTACAACTTATTCATGATATGCCTTATAAGCAGCATTGTTTGCATCAAAAATGTTTGCAATATTAAAAATTACATTATTTGAATAATCCTCCATAGGCGGAGGGCCTTGTTGACCAAGTTCAGTTGAGGTGGTACGCAGGTTGGTTTGAGTTTCTTCAGCAATTGCCCTTGCCAAATTCTTGACAGCCTTACTTATAGGATTTCCTTTTTCATCTCCCTTCCAATTCTTCTTCATGAGTACCGCTAGAGCCTTGGTGATGAATTCAACTACCTTATCCATTTTGTCCCCCTCAGTATTGCTACTTATTTCCATAGAAAGTGAGGCTTCGACCATGCATCCTTTCTTAAAATCAAATACATCATTAAAGATTTCAAAATGAGGAACCCTTTTGTCCTTAACCTCAACGAGTTCATTTTCACATGAAAATGCTTTCTTTTTTATTCCAGCTCCTACCATGAGACACGGCTGTATCTTGGATTTCCTAGCACCTAAAAGATATCCTAAACCGAATCTGAACTGCCAAGGGAGAGGTATGATAGGTTCTAACATGCCTCGAAGACTTTTCCCAAGTCCTTCCCCTTTTTGATACCCTTGTTTTATCATGATTTTCTCAACTTTCAGAGATAAAAGCCTCTTATCTTGGTGAGTTGTAGCCACCCTAGACTCCTTCTCTTCCATTTCCATAGCCGCTATAACTGATGGTTCATTGGCTTCGATGGTCACTAACTTGCCATTATGAATGAGTTTAATCTTTTGATGAACCGTAGAAGGAACTGCCCCTAGTGCATGGAGCTAGGGATGGCCCAACAATAGAGAATAAGGGACAGGGATGTCCAGCAAAGTAAGCAAGAACTTGGATGTCACTTCTCCGACTGTAACCTCAGCTTCAAAGACCCCACTACACTCCTCTTTATATCATCATAGGCCCTTATGACGGTATTAGATTTTTCTAGCATTGACTTATCCAATCCTAAGTGAGGGAGACTCTTGGAGGGGCAAAGGTTGAGAATGGAACCATCATCCACCATAACACATGGAATAGAATGATCAAAAATCTGCACCTTATTGAAAAGTGCCTTATTGTGTTTATTTCCTTCAGCCGAAAGATCTGGCGGGTAAAATAAGATGGATTCCATGTGGCTGGGAGGAAACCCCCCCATAACTGAGAACACTTCCACGAGAGAGGTGGTAGGTGTAGCTTCTATGCTCAATAACTTTTCTATCAAACCCCTGAAATGATCCTCGGAATCAATGAGAAGTTACCAAATGCTGTACTTGGCCGGGGTAACTTGTAATTGTTGGATGAGGGGAGTAACTTATGAATTTGTATGCATCGGAACCTAGGTCTCAATGGCAGGCACAAAAGTAGGTCCCGTGCCAGCATTCAAGAGGATTTGGATGTTGGCTTCTCTGCCCCTTCTCTTTTTTGGAAGGGCGATAGGAGCCATCCTTCCATTGCGGGTCATATGCAAGACCCTGTCTTTTATATAGCTTCTTCCCTCAGGAGTTTCAACCAATAGCGGCAGCTCTTCAAGGTCGTAAGCATTAATGTCAATTGGTTTAGGTTAGACTAGCGTAGCTTCCTCGTCATAAGCATTTCCTAACTCGTATGCATCAATATCAATAGGGACAGATTCATGGGGTATAGCTACCACTGAGTGAACTATTGGGTTAGCTTGCTTGAGCATATCGAAGACATGATGGGAGGGAAGCCCCAACTTAATAACCGCGACTTGCCTCTCAAATCTCAGTAGGGGGTTATTTAAGGTACTTGGTTTAAGTTCGGGTTCCTAGATTTTCTTATCCTTAATCAGGCCACAGATGGCCTCCAGCAAGTCTCTACAAGCACCTGTGCGATGACCCTTACAAACGTGATAGGCACAGAACTAATCCTTGTCCTCGGGCTTTAGGGGGAACATAGGGCTTGATGCTTTGAAGGAGGCCCAGTGCCCTTAGCTTGGTGAAGATGGTGGGTAGGGACGCCTTCTAAGAGGAGATACCATCTTCAAAGACACGGACTACAGTAACTTCTTCTTATACGGCTGCAGTCTTAGGATCTAAGCTAGACCTTGGCTTAGAAGCTTGGGTTGAGGTCGAGTCGCCTTTCTTAAACCACGGTTTGGCTGGTACACTAGCATTCTCCAATTCCTCAATTCTTTCCCATTTCTCAGCTTTCTCAAAGACTTCAATGTAGCTAGAGAATTTATCCATGCTAAGGATCTTATGATAAGTGGGTAGGGCACCAACCATTAATTTCACGACCATTTTCGGGAGACTTAGCCTATCCTTCAACACAACTTGAGTGGCCATCCACCTTTCGAAGTAAGGTTTGAACTTCTCATTGGGGGGCCTGCTTGATAGCCTCCAAATTTTGTATGTTAGTTTTAATGGTAGCATTTAAACCATACTGCTCGATAAAAGCCTCTGATAAAGCCTTCCAATCTTTGGTCACCTCGTCACACAAAGTGTTGTACCATTCAATAACAGGACCTTCCAAGGTGCAGGGGAACATTTTAGCTAAGATCTTATCACTTAACTCCTTGATCCTCATACCCCTCTGGTAGGTGGTGATATGAGATTGAGGTGGACCGGTTCCCTTGTACTTCACTATACTAAGGATACTAAAGTTTTTAGAGACCCAATCTTCCTCTCTAGTTACTTGGACAGATGGTTGGAACCCAGGATAAGGAGCAAGCAATTTCTAAACCTAGTCGTGCAATTCCACAGATAGAGATGACCCTTTTAGTTGGGTAATTGCACCTAAGCATAGACCGCTGATTGAGGAAAGGTCATCCCCTTAGGCGTGACCATAAAATTTGGGATCGGACCAAATGCCCCAAATGGTGGTGGTATGAGTCCCTAACTAGACTGAGCAAATTGACTGACAACTGGAGGGGCCACTATGCCCGTTGATTAGAATGATAAGCTAGCCGATTTGAGTGGACCCATAGAACCCAACTAAATAAACGGACTGGAAGCATTCCACTGAGTCTGTACTGGCAGCAATCGAAACTGAGTGAACGAATTATGAGTGATTCTCGATACTGGCGCACCGGCCACTGCATTCATTGTTGGAGTACTGACAAGAGCATTTGCCCTTCTTTCCTCGATCATGATTGCCATGATGGCAATCAACATCTTTTCATTCATTCGGTCCAAGAACTGATCACTTCCCAAGTACTGAGAGACGGCATTTGTGACCTCCATCCTAAACTCGGCCCTCGATGCATTTGCCTCCTCTCTAGTGGCAACATCCTCAACCTGAACATCAATCTAGCCACTCGGAGTCAAAATGTGATACATCTCCTCAGCATGACAAGCAAAAAAATCAACCGGATTAAATTGACTGCTAGATGAAATACTTGGAGACTGACACGGATCAACCCTTGGCTATACTGGAGAAAGTGGAATGCGAGTCAAACGGACTTGAGATCATTGCCAAGCTCTTTCCCTTTGAGGTTTGGTTTTGGCTAAGGTGGTAACCAAGAGATCAGTACATGCATGGGATATGTTATGCATGCATAAATTACAGTGATGCATGGTGGGGTTAATTACAAGAGTAGGTAACACAACACATGCAAAGCGATCGATTCCGTCCTTATTTCTCCCCGTTGAGTCTGAGGGCATTCTTCATTAATCTAATCTCACATAAAAATCAAGGTACCTTAGAGGATAAAATTCTATGGCTTTCGATAAGAATGGCTTGGGAAGTATCGAAAGTTTGATGTAGAAGGTTCCTATTGCATCAAGCCTCTTTTGGATGGAGATGACAATGAGTGCTCCACCCACTAAGGTGTACCCAATACCCCTGGTGGTCATAGGTATCACTGTTGTGAGTGTCACAGAAAAAATAGGGCACCCTATCCTAGCGCTAGAAGAAGTGCACATCTAGCTAGAGAGAAGGAGGTTCCCAAATGATGAAAACAAAAAATGGGTTGAATCAAGTAAATGATATTCGGTGCTCATCTTAATCTTTTAAGCTTTTAAAACAGACCAACATTTTGCAAGTTAAAAGATTATATCCCCAGCAGAGTCACCACTGTGAGGTGTTGATGATGTATGGGTCTCCCTTGGCGCCTTTGTGAGAGAGTCGGGGCCCACTGGGGGTTTGGTTGTATTTAGGAGTGACAAAACATTTTTTAGTTAAAGTTTTCACAATAAACCAATTTTAATGATTAAAAGAATCGAGATCCAAATCCCGATATAATTGATAGAGTCACCACCCAAGTTATCTACTTGGGAAAGATTTTTAGTACGGTTCCCTCTGGGTGGGAGACTCGTAGTCACTTATTTCTCATTTAGTTGATTCAAAATTACATTCACCGCGTAAAATCTTTTTAGTTTTCATCATTTAGGGAATTATCACAGAAATCCTATTTCTACACTCTTTCACACTTGTTACATGCGTTTACATGTTACAATAAAGCACAAACAATAAATGGGGGATAAAAATTACAACCAGGGGGAAAATGGGGGAAATCGCAAAGAGATCCTATACATTTGTTCTAAGTTATAAAACAAAATGAAAGTAAATTCTCCTGCATCCACAAATGTTAGCACAGCTTATAGCACACCATAAACAATCATTCTATTGAAAAGAACTTGATTTATTTACGTGAGTTGATCTACCGGATTATTAGTGAAAATGACCGCATGGCAAATGGTGATTTCAGGATCATTCTATAAAGAAAACAGGAAAAGATAAAGTAAACCCAAAATCTACCTCTAGAGCCTATACCCGTACGGCCAATGGGGTACCCGTACGGGTATAAGGGGGACCCGTATGAGGTATAGAGGACCCGTGCGGGCCTGGGAAGGCCGAGATAGAAACAACAAAAAGGACAAGAGAGGAAGAGGTGGGATTTCCCTTTGTATGAGTATGGCATACCAAGATAACCACTGAAATCGCATATTAGGTACCAACAAGGCTTATATTAATCAGGACCGGACCCAAAAGAATAATAAGGCAAATATAACAAGTAATAATACCAATAGTAGAAATAACAGTATAAGCAAGTGGGATTTCCCTCTTTATGAGTTTGGCCCACCGATATAATATCCCTAGGGATGTATGGTGCCAACAATACTTATAAAGGATAGGACCAGACCCAAAATAACAGTAGAAATAGAAATGACAGAAGTAGAGAATAATAATAAAATAAAAGAGGTGTGAGTTTCTTTAAAACTCAGCAGCGTTACCTTTACGTTGTGAATCCACTTTGAGGAGATCCCTTTACTGTTGAGAGAGCTTGGCCAAAGTGCACGGAATGAAGTCAGGAATGAATAAAATGTGGGTAAAACTTTAAGGAATGGGTTTTCTTGCTATTTTATTCTTCCTATACCCCCACTATACGTTTTCTATACCTTTAGAACTATAATTTCTTTGTAGTTTTTATGCTTAAGAGTTGTGTCCTCTTTAAAATAAAGGGAAAAGGCCCTATTTATAGGGAAAATGGGGTCTAAACGCATTAACCAGCATTCATAACCTGCCATTTTTGAAATAGGTAAGGCTTACCTTCCAAGCAAGCCAAAACAGGGAATAACTGGATTCGTACGGGTGGGGGCCCACCTGTACGGGTACTAGGGACCTATACGGGTCCTCTCCAGCCGTATGGAAGTTGATACCTGTATGGGTACTGCCAGTGGATTTGTACCACCAGGAAACACCCGTACGGGTCCCTAAGGGTAGACTAGGTCTCCTAATGTTGGCCAAACTCTACTCTGCAGCAGTAAGAACACCTCTGATGGATAATACCTGTAAAAGAAAGCAGTATATAGCTCTCATCATCGTTTCATGGGGGGATCACTAAAATCCAGTGCTCACAACCATATCGTGAATAATCATCAATAAATGTTATAAAGTAGGAGTATCCTCCTTGTGCCTGAACACTCATTGGACCACACACATCAGTGTGTATAAACTCCAATGTACTCGTGGCTCGTTCACCCTTTCCTTTAAGGTTAACTTTGTCAATTTTCCTTTTAAACAAGGTTCACAATCCGCATAAGACTCCACGTCTATTGGGCCTAAGTCTCCATGCTTGTATAACTTAGTTAAGCGATATTTTTTTATATAGCCTAAACGACAATGCCATAAGTAGAAAGATTTCTCATTATCTAATTTACTCTTAGCATCATTCATATTCAGAATATGATTTTGTAATTACGAAATATCATTTGTCATATTATAATAAAATGTCATTCATAACTTTGATAATACCTTTTATCAAATTGGAATAAAACTCCATATGTTGTGAAGTAGGAAATAATATTTTATAATGACAATTGAATACCATTTCGTTAGATTACAAATTTAGTCAAAAGGAGATTTTAAGTTCCTATATCAATAGAAGCCAACAAGCTTTAATGATTTTTTGTAGGCACAACTCTCCTATTGCAAAAACTCTACTTCTCATTAATATTTATACTTCGTATGGATATGTGATTCTCATTAAGTATTTCATACCAATTTAGAATTTCCTTGAGATGTAGAATTTCTCAATATGAAACATCTTAAAGTGGAAGCTTCAGGCCTCCTCTTCTCATGCTATGAGACTTTAGCCATTTTGATCTTATTTCCAGTATCCCATATTTAAATGAAGATCTTGGTTTTAATATTTCATATTGAAAACAATCATTTTGTCTCCTAGATAAAATTCTCAGTATTCTTTTTACTTTTCTCTTCACTCTGCTCTATCTTGCTTTAATATCTTAGACACCATGTGTCCCTTTTACTTCTTTGAGATACGAACCATTTAAATTTCTGACTATTTGGGCCACCAATTTTCCATTAAAAATATTTTGGTTCAAATCTTCTACCATAGAAAATCCTTTCTCTAAGATGTAAAGACATAGACTTTCAAGTCCATGATTTTATGATGCCCCTTGTAGCTAAGGTAACATGGATCCTAACATCTGACTCGATGTTTATCCTTATCTCCTGCCAGCTACTTACATAAGGTAATGAGGATATTAACAACCTCTAAGGTGTTGTTTCCAAATTTCCTTTATGTACTTCATGCAAATCTATTTTAAGCAGAATTGCTTGCATCATGTTGTTTAGATTCGGGCTTAAACAATATACATGCCAACCCAAAGGCTTTGAGAATTTTCCTCACATTTCTAAACAAACCCTCGAAGCTAGAGCCAATCAAAATTAGTCATCAATTCGAACGCTTTTATTTAAATAAAAACTTCAACCAAGATATAAGAAAAGAAAAAAATTGTGTAGACTTTAGTATATAGTATATGTATTTAATATAAGGATTTTTAATTAAATACTTTTGTCCTACCATTTTTCGAAATTTTCAATAGCTCATTCTATTTAATTCGGGAAGTTTAGCCTAGCTAAATTTCCAAGTAGGTTGCATCTATAACTAGTCTAATACGACCCCTAGTTTTATGAGTTAAGCCATATTAGTAAGTTGTAGTTGGAATTCCATTCCATTTGCATCGTATGCAATTGCTAATTTATTCAAGTTCCTAATTCCTAGGGACGTGTGCTCTTATATTAGCATCTCCTTGAACGTGTCGCAGTCTTACGGCTAGCCCCCAATTTTATGGTAGACTACCCATTCCTATTAAGGCAGACCCTATCTCAATTTTTATAATCGGTCGATGAAGATGAAAGGAACGCTTTGCACACACTTTATAGCCGAAAAAGATCGTATCATAAATTTGAGTAAGGAAGACTTATAACTTGCCTTAATATATTTACTTTTGGGATTTTATTGGTGTTAAACATCTCACCCAATCTAGGATTTATTAGATGAACATATTTATTATAATTTATATTAATTCAGAGAATTTTAGAATTAATTTATAAGGTCTAACCTTAGGTAGGTTCAAGCTCTTTATTATAATTATTCCATCAACCTAGATTATATGCAAAATAATTAACATTTTCATTTGTTATATTTATATTGCATTTCCTTTAATCTTTTATTCAATAATTTAATATTTTCTTTGTTATAGAAATACATATAAGAACCATCTTATATACTAAAAATAAATCAGTCCATATTTAATCCCCCTCTTTGTTAACTCAAGCTGCACCGATATATATTCTCAGGTAGGAGAGGTGCCCTATGAAAAGTAGACACCTTGTCCAATCGTTGCCAGAACATATACCGGAACAAGCTTGGAAAAACATGGATTCTCTTGGACTAATAAATTCCGTTCTTTTAATTCATGTAAATTGAAAGCATCTATAACCCATGTAATTTAATTAATTTATTGAGTCTTTGACAAGTTTAAGTAAGTTCAGCAGGCTTATTCGAAATTATCTTTATCCATTTTCTAACCTTTGAAATAAAAGTCTAAGTTAATCTATTGTTCCAAATAATTTAATAAACTTTAAATTAATTCATATAGAAAATAAAATTCAGTTTGCTTTTAACATAATTATGCACTAAATAGGCAGGCTCATGATACCACTGTTGGGAACTAACAGTCAATTTGAACATGCATAACAGGCACGATAGAAATTCAAAATTTTGTCCCTTGTCCCTAGGAACTCCTATTAGTAGCATATAAATTAATTAAAGCCTTAACTAAATTAATTATCTACTTAAGTTAGCATGCATAGGCTAGGTGTACCATAATTCTAAATTATATCCTAGCAGAAAATATTTTATTTTAAACATGTTATAACTCTAAGTTATAGTCAAGGTATAACTAAAAGAGAATTAGAGGACTTACCAGTTGAAGCGTGCTTTAGCAGAACCTTCTTACACGGGCCTTCAAGTATAGGTAGCCTCTATGAGTATCCACACGAACCCCACTAACCAAAACCTCCCAATAAGGAAGAATTGCAGAGTTCTGAGTATATGCTAGACCACTCCAAAACCCACCCGAAATATTAGCCGAATGGACTCTTTAATTTTATCTTTTAAGTTGACATTGAGAAAACGTGTTAGAATCTCAAGTCAAAGCTCATATAAAGATATGGTACAAGAAATGAAGAAGAGGGGCTAGCCTTTTATATGGGAAGCAAAGGCTCCCCGAATTTAATGCGGATTTAATGAGAGATTAAATACGGGATTAAATGTGGATTTAATGCGAGATCATGCAAGATTAAATGCGGATTAAATGCGAATTTAATATGAGATTAAATTTAATCCTTCTTTCTTTTAATAATATTTTATTACCCTAATAAAATTAGTTATCGGTCAAAATAAATTCTTGGCTTAACCATAAAATGATTTAATCATTTTAATCAATACTTTAATTTATTTATGACCCTAATAAAATTAGTTACTTGTCAAAATAAATTCATGGCTTAACCATAAAATGATCTAATCATTTTAATCAACACTTTAATTTATTTATGACCCTAATAAAATTAGTTACTGGTCAAAATAAATTTCTGGCTTAACCATAAAATGATCTATTCATTTTAATCAACACTTTAATTTATTTATGACCCTCATAAAATTAGTTACAGGTCAATAAATAAAATCTCTGGTCTAACCAGGTAATAGTTCAACCATCCCTTTAATATTTTCGTAATAGATCAAATCTATGAATTCTTTACTCATTCCGATGAAAGTTCAATGTGTGTGACCTTATAGGATCTCGTAGTATTGAGCTGTTCAGATTTAACCAATCTTTGTTCTATAAGAACTATTGGCTCGAGGTTCTAGACCGTGAATAGAACTCGATTACATTAAACGACTGTAGTACGCCTAGTAAGGGTCCACCATCCCCCATTACTGGGAACATCATTTATGCTTATGACTTAATCCTAGTTAATGCAATAGTTGCCCAATGCAATGAACTCCTTCCATTCTTTAATATCAGTACCATCTGGTTTGTTGGGTTTGATTAAAGTGTTAACCCACCAATAGTGAGGTTGCTCCAAGCTATCCTAGTTATTTGCTTGTTACCGAAGTATATTACTTTTTACCATAATGTGTTTGACTAGAAACTATTTCTATCAATCACATACTCTGATCAGAGGTTTATAGTAATCATCACTTCAACAAGCACTAAGGTAAAAACTCCTTAATATATCCGGAGCGATGGATTCTTTCCGACTACATAGCTTACCAACGTGTTGTCATCACTATACTCATAATCACCCGTGGCACCCTAAATAAATCAGTGAATAGGTATGACCTAAAGTATAGCAATAGTATCACACTAGGTAACTAATATCTCAAGTATGAGGATATTCGCAAAGCTACTGTATGAAGATAAACACTAACACATTGATATATATAGACCAAGTGTTTATCTTACTGCGGTCTCTAATATATCTTCCAGACATATCCATATGTCAAACTCAAGGCACCACCTTCAGTCTTAGGAGGTTAACTGCTTAGACCCTTTCCAAGAGAGTTGACCACATGTTAGTCTTACTGCTCCATCAATATCCTTTCTTGATGAAACTATGACTAAGGATAGTTTAGACATAGTCATAATTGCACATGAAGCAGGCCTTACTACACATAGTCCCACTATAATATCTCTCACATCATGCTATGTATTATTTTACGGACCTTTATACAAAGGTATCAATGAATATATTTTAACTAGCCACAATATATATATGAACACATCAATATAAACAAAAGATTAAAAGCCTTTATCAATTAAACAAATTGTTCGTACCAATACATAATTAAAATATATCACCCTAATTGCCTTAAGATCATACATCATATCTAACAGTGATACACTAGTAAACTGATGTTTCAAAATAATAGAAAAACAAATGAATGAATAAGAGAACCTGTATCTTTGAGTCAATCTCTTAGACAAACAATGGCTTGTACAATTTTTTACTTTAATGAGCTCCTAGTACTTGTGATAATTCTACCACCAGCACTAGATGCAAATTCAAAGGCTATTGTACTAATGGGAATGGTAAGTATATCATGAGCCAACCTTGCCAAATTTGGGTATCGCATGGAACTTTTATTCCAAAAATCCAAAACATCCAATTCTTCATTCAAATCTCTTGCCGGTTCATCCAAATAAATTGACACTTTTGATTTATCCATGGAAGAAGATGCATCAGCCATAAACTTTGAATATTCACTAAAAGGATCATCACCATTTCAACAACTAGACTCACCATAAGACATTCCAGCACCAGAAGTTTTAGGATCCTCATATTCTTTGAACAAGCTATGCAATCCATCAACTGTTTTCTGAACATTATATGAACTCAACTCTTTTCCATAAATTTTACCATAACAAAACAACAAAAAACTTTCGGTACACCAAGGATCTAATGGTGCAACATAACTTAACACTTTATTGTAATCACGCCAATATTTGTCGAATACGCATTGAAGCTACAGTAGCACACAAAATATCATTCTCACCACTAGCCAATTTAACCAAAGTCTTCTCAATCATCCAAACACCTTTAAAATACAAATTTGATGTAAGACTGTTCACAGATGAAAACATGTCTGTCACACTATAAAAAACTTTTAAGAACTTAAGAATAATCCTGACATTATCCCATTCACAAGATGACAACCTAAAGGAACCTATAGTACGATCACTGCCACCAAAATAAACCAACACATCTTTGTAGTAAAGAACATTGTCAAGCATCATATAGGTGGAATTCCACCTAACAGGCATATCAAGTCTAAATTTCTAGTGATTTGCAATTGAAAGTCCTTGTTTGCAATATCAAAGAACTTTTTAGCGCGCTTAGAAGACCTATAATTGCATTTGATCGTATCACAAATTTTGTCAAGAGGACCTATCATGACTTCCAAACCAGGTTGAACAATAAGATTCAGAATATGAGCACAACAACGAACTTGGAAAAAATCACCATTTGACACAAGACACTTTCATGCATTCAAATGAACCCTAAGGATATTAAGCATCGAGTCATTGTAACTAGAATTATTAGTAGTGACAGTTAAAATTTTGTGATCAATATTCCATTGAGACAAACACAAAAACATCTCATCCGCAATGTTGATACCATCATATGGAGGTGTCAAAGCCCTAAATCGAATTATAAATTTCTACAGATTCCAATCACTATCAATAAAATGACAAGTAATTCAAATATACTCTTGCATAGTAAACTCATTCCTCCAATTGTCAGTTGTTAAGCACAAATGACCTTTTGCATTCAACAATTTTTCTTTCATCTTCACCATTTCACCGGCATACACATGGAGCAATTCTCTTTTGAGAGTGTGTCTACTAATGGACTTAAATTTAGGATTAGCCCTAGACATCATTAGCCTAAATCCCTTTTCTTCAACAGTAGTGAATGGATGACTACCTCGAACAACAAACAATAAAATGCATTAATGCAATTCATCGTTATCAAACTTGTAACACTTTAATGAACCATAAACATCACCAAGTGTAGCATTAGAATCAATTTTCACTAGATAATTCTTTATATCAGCATTCACTCTACTTTGACAAATTAGTGTATGACGCTTCAAGTGTGAAGTTCCATCTGTAGATGATCCAAAGAAAAATTCCTTGCAATACTTACATTGGGCCTTTACTTCATTATTTATGATAACCTCAATAAAATCTTGCCACACCTTTGATGTCTTCTTTGGCCTTTTCCGAGCACTTTTGTACTCATTTAAACCATCTTTAGTTGGCTCAAGAACAGGCCCTTTTAGGTGCAACATTTTGAGCATTTGAATCAACATCTTGTTTAGCGTTACCAGCAGCAACACTTATGGCATTAGTTAGGGCATTTAGAGCAACATTAGTTAGGATTAGGACATTTGGAGCAGCATCAGTTATCGCACTTTGTATAACTTTATTACTTGATTGAACTAAACTATTATCCATCTCTTCCTACATATTAGCATCTTCAACAAGAAAATAAAAAATTGAAATAATATGTTTTCATGAACATCAAATTTGAAAGAAAAACAAACAATAATAATCAAAAGGGTGTTAAAAACAGTCGGAAATTATTCGTTACAGCCAGTATAAAAGACGACTTTGCCCTTATAAGTAAAAAACCCTTATAAAATCTATAAACCCTAAAAACATCCATATCAGACAAACCATTTTCACCATTCAAACGACAAATCAAACAATAAGTTGGCTATAAAAATCATAATCTAGTATGTGTTTTAACTATTTTCATATGAAATTAACAAAAACAATTAAAAAAATAAAAAAATTCAAAATCCATTGATTATTCATAAACATTTTATAAAAAAACCCCGTCACTGCAAAGACTTTTTGTCAAAACGCCCCCGCCACTGCAGAGGCTTTTTGGTATTTTAGTAGGAGGCAAAACTGTCTTTTATACCGACTGTAATAAGTAATTTCCGACTGTCTTTAACACCCCAGCAATCAAAATATTCTAAATTGGTTAAAGAAAAGTTGATCAGTCTAATCTATCAACTATGAAATCGATTAAAAAACGAAAAAGCTAACTGTGATTTGCTGTCAAGATCCAACTATCGTTGATGTAAAGAGGTGGAACTAGAAAATACAAAGAAAATCTACTAAGAAAAGAAAACCGAAGAAACCAGAAAACACAATGAAAGTGGCTACATCTTTAAATGATGAGGATATGCAGTGTTAAAATCATTAGAAATTGGATAATGAAAGGGAAAGACACAAAGAAAGGAGAAAAGAAGTGTGCGGCCAAAATGCAGATATGAAAGTAGGGTTTGATAAAATGAATATATATTTCGTATAGAATGGAATGGACCCTGTGAGGAAGTGAAATTGGACTTTTTGAATTGAATGGCCTAGTCAGCACCCATTCATTATTTCAAAATAGTAATTTTTGCATTCTATATATTTCTAGGTGCTATGAATATAAAATAATTTTATAAAATTTATTATTAGTCGGGTCGGGTCGGGTCGCGTCGGGCCTGGTTCAGGCTCGGGTATTTATATAAAACCAAACCCAGTCCATTAAATTTTGGGCTTTATCGGACTCGGGCTTAACAAAAGGAGTATCCAAGCCTGGTCCATGGGACCGGGCTAGGGCCGGGCCTAGCGGGTAGCCCGACCCGCGAACAAGTCTATTTTGGAGGCTTATTTTAAAGCCTTGTTTTTTGGAGCCTAGGCTTATTTTGAAGCCTTTGTTTTTTTTGGGGTTTGAAGGCTATTATGAGCACGGAATGTTCTCATGCCCCTAATCGATGATGAAAGATTAAGATTGGTTGTATACTTTATTGTATCCTAAAATGTTAAGTTTGAAATTGATTTATGGGAATTGGCCTTGAGAAAATACATTTAGTCCCTCATACCCCGATCAAAAACCCAAAAAATAGTCATGAGGTATACCCTGTCATTGGACACCGATACTGTCTTTAGTAGACACTGATACCGTTATCCCTTGTAACGGTACCAGTATCTATTATTTCCTGGTTAGTTTTAAACGACTCAATTCAAATTTCCTGTTTAAAATTAGCCAAAACCGGTACAGACATCCATTAAAATGGTACCAGTATCAATCTTTTTGGCAGAAAATAAATCTGAATTAATTCAATTTTCCCATTCAGTTGGGGAATTAATTAGTCTACCCGATTTTATCTCTCATTTTTTACTATAAATAGAGGTCTAAAATCAGTTTTTCATATACAATTAATATCTATCAAATCTATTCTGCGAAATTAGCTCTAGGAAAGTTCTTACTGAAGTTTTGTCCAAATCATTTCCGAGTTTTTAGTAAGTTTAGGATAAAGAGGGGAATTTATTTTCGCCTAGTTATTCTTTACCAATCTTTAACTAATCTCTTTTAATCCAATCACTCTCCACAAGGTCATTCCAGCATCATTTCAGATCTAACAACGAATTCACAACGAAAAGGTACCCATTATGAGACTAAGATAATAATCATTTTAATTTATTTCTTGGTTCAATTTATTAAAGTTTCAATTCACGCCACATCAATTGAATTAAACTTGTAACAATTAAACTTGACTATAAATCAATCTATTTTATTTATGTCTCATCTTCATCTCACGCTCCATCACCAATAATAATCTAACTAATTCATAATATAAATTACTTATATTTCATTTCTATAGTATAAGTTGTTTAAATTATATATTATAAATCATTTATATTCCATAATATAAATGTTTATGATTCATTTCCATAATATAAGCTGTCTATATTCCATTTCCATGATATAGATTAATTATATTTGGTTTCTATAACATAATTAATTCAACCTCAAAAAATTTAAATAATCCATACTTCATTTTCAACTATAATTATGTTATGTTTCATTTTCCGTTTTATTTCATTACCATTTTCAATTATGCAATTAATTCATGCTTAATTCCTATATGTCATAATTAATTCATATTTCACTTTTATTTATTTCATGCTTCATTCTTAATCATACATCATTTTCCTTTCTCGCTATTTTCATACTTGTCAATTTCATTAATTATATTTGAGCGGGTAAGAGCTCTTTGTGGTGATTTTGTTCGAGGGATTAGCTTGCAACCCCTGGTACACTTTCCTCTACCTCTCTTCCCATTTCTTCTTGGTTTGTGAAATTGTCTGCCATATTTGTGATTCTATCATTTTCTTAATTTTGTGAATTGTTAAATTTATCACGGTGTCGTTATGCTGGAAGAACAGCACTGTGATCCTTGACACCAGCATTGCTATTTATTCCGGGCCAATATACGATATTCATGTTTTAACCTTTTATTTGTAGGATAATTGCCCGAAATCAATTTGTGTTATATTACGTGTTATAAGCATGTGATAACTGCCATAAAATGATGCCATGACCACATTGAGGTGGTGTGTTTTGATTAGAATAGCTCTTTTTCTCATCTCATTTCTTAAAATGAATCTTGGTAACATGTTTAAAATTTAATAAATAATTTTTGTTTTTCAATTTAAATTGGCTAAACAAATCGAATAAGTAATTCATCTAGACCCAAATCTCTAAATTAAGGTATAGTTTTGTTCTTGGGACAGTGCTATACTAGAATTTCCTGGAAGAGCTGATCCATGTGGCGACTATATATTTTGAATTATGGATTTAGCTCCATGAATCTTTTTGACATTATTTTATAAATTGTTTATTTTATCTTCTACCAATTCTATTTATAAAAACCCCCGACCGAGTTACCAAGTTGCCTCGGTTGCCTATAATTAATGCCTCAATTATCCCGAAAAGGAAAGTTGCCTCGATTGACCCTATTTGACTCGATAAGCAGACGCGGCCTGCCCACCCCCGAAAATGTGGTTTGCTTACAGTGGCGACTCTACTAGGGATCTTTTCCTTAAAAATCATTTAAATGATTTGATGAAATTAACCCAACTTTGTCTATTTTATGCATCATGTTCATTGCAGTAGTTAGATTCTTTTGCATATTATAGTAGGATCACCCTTATTATTGACCGCGTTACTTTAGCAAAGCTTTGCCTTTGATTCTTCACAGGACTTAGGGTTGCCTAGCGGGTAACCACTCATGATAGTATCACCAATATTCTTCACGAGGTTTGAGGTGTCGTAATGTCATGGGAACCTTCTTCATCAACAACCCAACTATAAGCTTGCATGTAATAGCCTAGCAACTTACCATTAGGACTACCCTATAACATTTAATAGTTTAGGCCACACTTTGCTGTCTCTTATGGATTTTAGAGTTTTTAGAGCCAAAACTAGATTTAGAAGCTTTTACCCTCTGCGTGGAGTAATAAGGAGATGGGAGGTACAAGGTTGGAAGAATGAGTGCCACCTATGTGTTGACTAACCCCCGTTGTTATGCTATAAGTGTTACCACGCTAAATATTTCCATGCTAAAGGATGAATATTGCCATGTCATTCGCTATGTTTTGTCTTGTAATCATTGTCAAGTCCATCTCATGTTCGTTATTCATTTCCCCCAAGTCTTTTCTCGAGGGGTCTCATATAGCAGTCCCTAGATTCATGCAAACCACTTTTGAGATGGTATCCTATCGATATCGCCTTTTAGCCGCTTATCCATGATAAATCGTTTTATTGTCTATTTTGAGAGATGTCACTTTGATATCTTGACTATCCTTTTCGCTTTTACATATCATCCCCCTTTTCTAGAGATATCCCATAGATGTCTCACTCGATCTATACCTATGAACAAGTTACATGCATCTCACAATCATCATTTTAGAGGCACCACATCGAGGCCTTGCTTAAATCATTATAGCCCCTAGAGATGTCATGTTAACGTCTCACCTAAACCCTTGTATCATCATGCATTTACCCATATTGTTATATTAGAGATGTCCCATCAATGTCTCCCCAAAACTCATCCTATCCATGCATAGAGATATCCCACTAATATCTCATCTTTCATCCTTATGTTTATGAAATGCGTCACATCATGCATTACTCTAGTCAACCTTATGTCAAGCTTGGGTCCTCAGACCCTAGCGAACCTTTACCTGTTCTATGATGTCCTATCGATGTTGCATCCATCGAGTCTGTCCAAACCATAGTCATATAACATTGTTTCATCACAACAATGTCTGTCCTAGAATCCAGGGTGGTGTCACCTTTATCCTTCATGAAAGTCTTAAGGGAAGCCTTGTTTCCTTTTATGACTAACGATTTTTTTGTTTTGTAAGCACACTGCACACACGAGTCTTGTCTGAGTTGCATTACATAGCATTAACTATCTCTTGGAAGCTATGTTTGCATACATTCACTTTAAACAGGTTCTTTATCCCAGTCATTTATCCATGAACAAACCCATGCATGGCTAATCCAACCTTGGTTCTCTCTCAGTTTGGAAGAGGATTGAAGATCGCTTGGTCTGAATTACCTCAGAATCAAGTTTAGCTCCAGCTCAAATGGCCTCCCCTACCAAAACCAATGCTCTTGTGGAAGAGATACGCTCGACCTTATTGAGTTGCTGAAGTTTTATCAGTTCAAGGGTACTCTTGAGGATATGGTACAGAAGATGGTGAAAGAAGATGTTGTTAGCATTGAGGTTTCCTGTGACCAAGGAAATGCTGAAGGCTATTTCAAGCCTCTCCTAGCAAGTTTTGTCATGTTTGTTCCGTCACCATACTTTGGGAGCGGATCACCAAATTTCCATCTGACATGCTATGAGAATGTCATGAAATTGAAAGGTTTGACTGACAAGCAGCTAACGGGTATATTTTGTTGCACCTTAGAAGGGCTATCTATTGAACGATTCCCGGTTCAGCCTAAGGAAGTAAGGGATGATTGGTTGCAACTCGCGAGGGCTTTTTGGGAACATTTTTTGTACAACCTTAAACCTTGAATTATCATTGGTGATTTGGTCTCTTCCAAGCAAAGGGAGAATGATGAGTTCACAGATACTATAAGAGGTGGATGGATTTGAGGGTCTTAGTGAATCCAGTACACTCTAAGAAAATCCTGATTGACATCTTGATCCATGGAACCTTGCCTAAAATCAAGAAAGAATGTATGGCTGGAAACTTTAATGAATTCAGTGAGGTCTATGAAGAGGCACTCACCCTTAAAAAATACGGTGTGAAATAAGGGGATGACTATGGCATTTCCCCATGGAAGGATGATCTTTTTGTCCTTCTCCGGAAGCTGATAAAGGTTGGGATCTTAAACGGTTCTTTACCTTATATTGCTTCACGAGTAGATAAAGTTGGCAATTTTTGTGCTTATCATGTTGTTGCAGGGCACTATAACAAAAGCTTTAAGACACTTCTGACTGTCATAAAAGGGCTCATAAGGGAATGGAAAATCACATTTCTTGCCTATAAAGAGTATCAAGTCCTCTAAGCTCGCATGACCTACAGAGGAAAACTAGATTTGGAACCCTGCAAGTTGCCCAAATCACTCAAAGATGAGATGTGGGAACGCCTTCAATTGGTAAATGAAGATGCTGAGAAATATGAACTAATTACCCTTCATCCAAGATCGTTCATATTCCTAAGGAATTTTGTTTTAATGGGACCTCTTCTCCAGAGGCGTACATTGAAGAGTACTCAAGGTTTATGAAGATCTTCAATTTACATGTCACATGTTGGCCTGGCCAATTTGCAATGACACTCAGCAAAAGGGCATTAAAATGGCATGTTGACCCTCCTCAATCTCAAAGCCTTTTCTGGGAAGATCTAAGCAAGGCTTTTCTGTCCTATTTTGCTTCTCTCCCTCTGCAGGAAGAGCCCCAAGATGATGCCCCATAGAAGAAGAGTAGCCACCCCAGGACCCACCTATGATTATGAATGAAGCAATAGAAGGTCTTATCCCCGACAATGTAGCTGACAATGAGGAAATTAACTAGGAAGAGTTAATATCTTCATTCACGACAGTTCACTTTAGAATTTTAAAAAGTCCAGAAGAATTGCCTGAGTTTATTCTTATTACACCTGTGGGAGTTGAGGCAGGAGAGAAAGAAGAGCCAGTCACTTAGTAGGAAGAGGAGGATGATTTTCTTGTTTCTATTTATGATGTTTTCGATGTGAACAATAAATCCTATGAGGTTAATTTATCAAAGAAAAATAATCATTTTGCTTACTTATTTGATGTCTCGCCTAGCGGCACTGTGCATTTATTTGAGCATTCACATAATGTGTTTAGCATACATGATACTTCTATGCATGAACTTAACTTGGATACAAATGATAATCCTAGATTGGTATGTATTGCAAATGATATGTCTCCTATAGAGAAAAATGAAATAACAAAAGTCTTAAAAAATCATGTGTTAGCATTTGCTTGGTCCTATGAAGACATGTTAGGCATCGATCGTGAAATAGCTGAACACAGGATTCCAACCGATCCTAAGATCAAACCAGTTAAGCAGAAACTCCGTCGCTTGAGACTTGAATGGGCCAAAAAGGTTAAAGCTGACATATCCAAATAAATTAAAGCCAAATTTGTGGAAGTGGTTGAATATCCAACTTGGGTGGCAAATGTTGTTCCGGTAGCCAAGAAAGTCGGAAGAGTTTAGGTTTGTGTCGATTACTGTGATCTCAATAAAGCCACACCTAAAGATGACTTCCCGTTGCCACACATAGATGTTTTCATTGACAGCGCAGCTAGAGCCGCCATGTATTCTTTTATGGATGGGTATTCGGGTTATAATCAGATTCTCATGGACATTTACAACAAAGTCAAGATAGCCTTCATCACTGAATGGGCAGTTTACTATTTCTGAGTTATCCCATATGGGTTGAAAAATGTGGGGTCAACATACCAGAGGGTCGCTACTACCTTGTTACATAACATGATCCATAAAGAAGTTGAAGTCTATGCCGATGACATATTAGTAAAATCGTCAACCTAAGAAGAGCATCCGGCTATCTTGGACAGATTCCTGACCAGAATCAAGAAATACAACCTCCGACTGAATTTGAAGAAGTGAGTGTTCAGATTTACATCGGGGAAATTACTGGGGCACATTATCAGTCAATGAGGTATTGGAATGGATCCCGACAAAATCAAGGCTATCCGTGAAATGCCTACACCAAAAATCGAGAAAGAAGTTCAATCTTTTTTGGGTTCTTTACAGTATATTAGTAGGTTTATATCTCAACTTACTACAGTTTGTGAGCCCATATTCAAATTGTTAAGAAAGCAACAGCCAGTGGTGTGGAATGACCAATGTCAAATGGCTTTCGATAGAGTCAAAGCTTACCTTGTAAATCCACCAGTCCTTCAACCTCCGATACAAGGGAAACCTTTGAACTTATATTTGGCTATTGAGGAAATGTTAGTGGGTGCAATGTTAGTCCAAGAACATAAGGATAAGAGAGAGCATGCAATCTATTACCTCAGCAAGAAGTTGTTAGAGTACGAAAGTTGCTATACTATAGTAGAAAAAACTTGTGCTACTATAGTGTGGCTAACCAAAAAGCTGAGGCACTACATTCAGTCTTACTAGATCCAGGTTGTTGCCAAGATTGACCCCATGAAGTATTTGTGTGAATCACCTACTTTAGCCGAAAAATTGTCAAGGTGGTTACTATTATTGTCTGAATTTGATATTGAATATGTTACAAAGAAGGTCATCAAAGGATGCATTATGGCAGAATTCTTAGCTGGTTAGCCAATTGATTCTGATTATATGGAGAATATGGAATTTCCTGATGAATAATTAGCTATGGTAGAATAAGCAAAACCCTTATGGACCATGTATTTTGATGGTGCAGTCAACAAATGAGGCGTTGGACTTGGGGTTATCATCGTCACTCCCCATAATGAGGTAATCCCATTATCCAAACACCTAGAATTCTCGATCACCAATAACGGTGTAGAATACAAAGCTTGTCTTTTTAGGTTAGAAGGGCTCCTCTCATTAGGGCAACTGATGTATCAATAATGGGTGATTTAGCTCTGGTAATCCGCGAAGTCATAGGAGATTAGGAAATAAAAAATGAGTCACTTCATCCTTATCTCGAAGAGGTTTGAGACCTAACGTCAAAGTTCAAACAGTGTTTGTATAAGCATGTACTAAGGGAGAAAAATCAGATGGCAGATTCATTAGCAACATTGGCTTCCATATGGGAAAATCCTCAGGAAAGGACAATGAGACCAATGGTTATGCAATCCTCCAAGATACCTTTCTTCAACCAATCAATAACGACAGTGGAACAAATTGAAGGAGATCTATGGTATTCTGACATAGTCCAGTTCTTGAGAGATTGCCATTACCCTGATGGCGCATCTTAGTTAGATCGTACGACATTAAAGAAGTTAGCAGTCCAATTCAATAAGGTTGATGGCGTTCTGTTCAAAAGAGGTGGTAATGGGTTACATCTTAAGTGTTTAACTAGTGAAGAAGCTACTCGCGTCATGAGAAATACTATTGGACTACTATAATGGCTGATTGCATATCTGAAGTCAAGAAATGTCACAAATGTCAAATTTATGGAGAAATCTCGCACCTACCGCTCATTGAACTCCAAAATTTGTCCACTCCTTGGCCATTCTTGGCGTGGGGGATAGATATAATTGGTGAGATTTAACCATCCTCGATAAATGGTCACCGATTCATAGTAGTGGCCATCAATTACTTCTCAAAGTGGGTTAAGGCTGAATCCTACACCAATATTACTGCCAAGAAGATGGCCAAGTTCATTGAGCGCCAAATTTTTGCTAGATACAGGATTCCTCACCATATTGTTTCTGATAATGGGGTTCAGTTCCAAATAGAAATGGCATATTTGATTAAGAAATATAGGATAGAGCATCATAGATCATCTCCTTATCGACCACAGGCCAATGGAGCGGTTGAAGCAACCAACAAGGCAATCAAGAAAATCATGTCCAAATTGGTTGTCACATACCGTGATTGGGTCGACAAACTTCCTTTTGCAGTCTGGGAACATAGAACAAGTGTGCGTACTCCAACAAACCTAACCCCATTCTCTTTGGTACACGGAATGGAAGCTGTTCTACCCATTAAAACCGAAGTCAAGTCACTCAGCGTTGCCTTAGAACCTCAATTGAAAGAGATGGATTGGGTCCGCGCCAGATTTGAACAGCTAAATATGATAGATGAGGCATGAGTGAAAGCTTTAGATCCCTTACAGATGTACCAGTAGCGTATGGCTAGAACTTATAACAATCGAGTTAGAAAGCCAAAAGAACAGCTTAAAGCAGGAGACTTGGTCCTCAAATAATTGAGAAAAGTCAATGCCGATACAAGGGGCAAATTTCGTCCTAATTGGGAAGGTCAGTATGTCATCAAAAAGATCCTAGGTAAAGGTGCAATCAAGATCATGGATATGGATGGCAATGAGTTCGTGAATCCTATCAACCAAGACAAACTCAAACGCTATCACGTGTAAATAAAAAAATGAAAATGACAAAATAAAGAATAAGCCCGCCAATTTAAGAACCCGAAAAGGGCGGATTGGGCAAAAATTAGGGCAGCCTGATGACTCGAAAACCCGAAAAGGGTAGGTCATGCAAAAGTTAAGGCTAATAAAGTCCGTTGGACCTTCGTGAGAGGTTCAAGCAAAAATTAGCACTAAACAGTTGAGAGTCGCTATCGATAAAATCGTAACTGGATAGTTAGCAATGGGAAACATGTTATTTGAAATTATTACCAACATCTATAACAAATTTAAGCTCGTTCAATAAAAGTGCCATTCCTACCTAAATTCGCATATGAATGCGATAATAAATGTATTTTGAAGTAAAAGTGACTGATTCTCAAGTTTGCATATGTTTCATATTTCTACTCATGCTTCATCTCTCATTCTATAATTAGACTCAAAAAAATTAATAAAAAAAAAGAAATTAGTCCGCTGGATTGAAAACCCGAAAAGGGCGGTCCAGGCAAAAATTAGACATGTGCAGTTTGATAGGTCGAGGACACAATATAAACTCCCTATGCAAAAATTAGAACTGAAAATGGAAACATTGCATCAAAAGTCTAACATGATCACATCAAAATGTCAGACCACGCGTCTTTTCTTCACCTTAGGAATAATAGGTCCATTACCTCTGCAATAGTAGTACCAATCAAGGCTAGCCGCCAGTCATTTTTTCTCAATAGGTAGAGTCTGAATTTCGGCTATCCAACCCTTGTATAGCTCATCGGTCGTAACAATCCTCTCAACTTTGTATTTCAGTCGAGCATACTTTGTACATTTTGCCCACCTTTCAGCAAAATTTTCCGGCCAACTAGGAGGATATTCAGCTAGCACGTTCTCACAAAACTCAGTAGGAATCTTCTGAACTTGTCCATACTTCCTACACAACCTAGATGGAGAGTAGGACGTCACCCGCATATGTATTCACTCAATATCAATATAGCAACCATAAAAGGTCAAGCCGGGTGATCCCTGGAAGCATTTTGACACCATTCGAACACCAAGCGAATTTGAAATCCAGTCGAGTTTGGGGCATAAGATAAGAAATCCCAAGGAAATTCGAGCCCAAAAATCCGATCTAAATCATTCTCTGAATAAAAGGCTGGTTGAGAAATTGCTATCTTTGCTCGTCAAAGAGAAAGGATATTTAAGATGGCACTAAATTCTTCAAACATGGGGCATAATTTTATGCTACCCGAACAAAATACCTGGTCGATTGGGTCCCACAGCGCACAAATCTCCCCAAGTAGCCTAGAATTTATAGAATCATCGAGTCCTGCTCACTTAAATGTTTCTAAAATGGCGTCAGCTCTACGCTATAAAAGCCCATTGTTCGCTTGAATTAGAAATATTAAAGGAAATTACAGACTGCTGAAACCAACACCGGTACCGGTATTAGCAACAACGGTACCGTTATCTTTTTGCCTCTACCATGATCTATAATATTCAGTCATGAGCCTTTGTAATAGGGGTACTGAGATCATAGACCAGATCAGTGAATTTTTTCTATGAAAAACAAGAAAATTGACTAAGAATTTGAATAAATTGATTCCTATTCATCGAGTCAAAATTCTATACAGCAATAATATGGCAAATATTCCAAAAAGAAGTGTAAATACAGAAAATGCCTAAATCTACTCTAAGCCATCTACAGAAAAGGAATCACTGGAGTCCGATCCCTCCGGTCCCTCAAGCTTCTCTGCTCCTCCTCACACAGCCAGATCACTAAGCCACTTTGAGCGGAGGTTCCTCAAGCGCTCAGTCTCCGCCTCAAAAGCCTCAGCTCTAGCAGTAGCACTCTTTACCTCCTCCTCAGCTTTGTCCAATCTCTCATTCATATCCTCTAAAGCTGACTACAAATTCAAACAAATCATGCATCACTCATCATGCAATTATCATGCATCATACATAAATCACTTCAATAGGTTTAGGTACTTTACCTTCATAAGGTGTCGCTGAGTGGAAAGAAGATCACCAAGAGGCTGGTACCCCCTAGCCAATTACTCCACCACAGCTCGAGGCACTTATAAATCAAAACCAAGCTTAAAGTCCAAAAGAAAATCAACATCAAAGATAACAAATCCTCATAAAGGACAGGATCTTACATTAGTAGTGTCAGCTGGCACAAACTCCAGATGATGAGCTGATGGAGGGAGTCCTCGGGTCACCTCTCTACCAACTCCCATCATAATGATGAAAGCGGTATCCAGGGCCATCTGGATGCAACCCTCAACTATCTGTTATTGGCCAACATGCAGAGCCACTAGCACCTAATCAACAATAAGAGCCACCTGAGCTGTAGGAAGAGTCTCGCTACTACCTAAGGTCCTCCCCCTCTTACGTGAGGGAACATATTAAAATGTGATATCAGACAAAGTATAAGAAGGCAAGCAAAATAAGTTTGTAAAATCATAAATGCATACCTGAGGAGCCAGAAGAGTGGTAGGAAAAGGGATCAATCTTGTCATGAAATTAGTATAAGCGCCCTTAATGGTGCCAATCTGATATCCTGTGCCATCCCACAAAGCGGTTTTATCCTCCTCCCCCACTAATTGTGGGTAGAATAGATCAACTAAAGGATCGGCAAGAACCACCCTCTCAGCAACAGAGGCTATAGTCCTAAAACGCCTCACTCTCTAACCTAGATACCACTCCAGGCATATGGGGCACTCCAACACAAAGCGTTGGTCATCATACAGCTCACAAGTAGTAGTGACTAGACCCATATGGTTAGAACCCTCTCATGGCTCTCGGTGAAGCTACAAAATCATCAAAAGTCAGGGTACAATTCTAAAAACCTTGTATCAATACAGTCTCTACTAATTTTAAATTTAAATTATGTAGATACCTGGTCAGGAGTAAGTCCCTACAGATAAGCTCAAAGTGCAGCTGTATCCCTCAGCACCTTCTTCCAAAATCGAGTCTAGGAGAAGTGAATAGTCGCCCCTGAGACAATCTCACCCACCAGCTCAGGTGGAGGAAGGACTTTGTACTCAAATGCCCAGATCTGTAAAAAAATTAAAGCATTTCAATACCACAAGCGTCATTGAAGGAATAAAATTACAAAGGTTAAGTTTAGAAAATACCAAAAGAAAGAGATAACTGCACTTTAGCTCCTTCAGGTCTCCTCGAGCGCTAGCATCGAGACCCAAGTAGGGCTGGCCAAGTGCCACTTGACACCAGTTTAGCCTGAGGGACCAAGTCAGATTCACCAAAGCTAAAAGGAGCCTATAGTGCACGTGGCTCGATCCCCATGGAAAGAGGACGGTGGTAAGTAAGCTGATGAGAAAAGCTCTAATGTACTACTTCCTTGAATCATCGGTCAACACTCGCTGTGCCAAACAATGATCACGTAGCTTGGTATACTCCAAGCTACTAGAAGTGGGTCTTACTCCCAATAATCCCTCAACATAATCCAAAATTGGCTCCTCCAGATGGTACCTATCAGCATAGACATCGAAGTGGACTACGTCACCTAGAAACGGTAGCCCAATCATTGCTGCCATATCAAAAGAAGTGATCATTATCTCCCTGATTGGTAAATGGAAAGAATGAGTGATATCCAACCATCTCTCTACAAGAACCGTCAAAGCAGCAATAGAAGTATGAGTCCCCTTCGGACGGAGACTCTCAATCAATCCATCGAAGCCAGCATCTGCCACTCCCTGGCACACAGCGGTGTTAGTAATCTTGTCCCACCACTTCCAACTAAAGGACAAGGATCCTAAGCCCTCTCACGGATGCTCCTACACAATAAAATCACTATAAGTATTTTTATTTATCAGTTTCATGCACTTATATAAGGCTTTGTTCCACTTAGAACTGCTCCTAAACAATAAAAATCAAGAAATTTAGTTTTTGGCATTGATATCGGTATGGCCCTTGCTCGTACCGATATGGGTTTCATCGATGCCGGTACCGCTATCCCAGTATAACGATACTGACATTGATAGTGGTAGAGGGGAATAGTTCCTTTATGGAGGCAGAAATTCAAAAAACCCAAAATATGACCAAATTGAGTTCCCAAGACCTGGAATCTCATCATCTAAGGTTCTCTAACTACTCGGGAATCTTAATCAATCCTAGAATCTAACCAAGCATGCATTTTTTGTTCAATTCTGGTCTTATTTCAAAGTTTCAAACCTAAAGCTTTAAATTTTGAAACTAATGAGTTATAAATCATGAAATTGATCTATTAACTAGTCTATGAGAGGCATGTGATCTATAGGCATGATCAATAGCAGGCTCGAAACCCCGATCAAGCCTTAGATTCTTCTCCTCATCCTCAAGGCAATATGCCATTGCAACAGATATAACTCAAAGCTCCAAGTCCGGAACGATGGCCAAGGAGGTCCTCAGAATAGTCCTAGCTTTCTTAGAACTAGCCTTGTGAAACATCATGACAAACGGAATAAAGATTGAGGTGAAATCAAAGTAAATAGGTCTAAAATCCGAATAGAGTGCAAAAGAGCAAGTGAAGTTCTGTTTGAGGGAGAATGGCGCTATTTATAGTTTTTGAAATTTTCAAAACTAGTACCGGCATGTCTCAACAATGGTACCGATATCCAGTAAAACAGTACCGGTATTCACAGTGCTAGCAGACTTCTTTCAACATTTCAAACCAAATGCCTGTTCAAAGCAAGTAAGGTAAATATTTTCAAAGGAAATCATATCACTCCCAAGGTATGACATTTCTAAAACAAAACCAAACTAGATTTTACCTTTTGTGGAAATCATAGCTCCAGCAAATTTCCACTGGCTTGGTCCCTGACCGTATAGCCAATTATTATTGTTATTGTAAAGATCATAGCTCCAGCAAATCTCAACTAGCTTGGTCCCTGACCATACAGCCAATTTTACCCTTTGTGGAAATCATAGCTCCGGAAAATTTCCACTGGCTTGTTCCCGGACCATACATCCAATTATTATTGTTGTAGAAATCATAGCTCCGGAAAATTTCTACTAGCTTGATCCCTAGCCATACAACCAATTTCACCTTTTGTGGAAATCATAGCTCCGATAAATATCCACTAGCTCGGTCCCTGACCATACAGCCAATTAATGTTATTTTAGAGATCATAGCTCTGGCAAATCTCTACTGGCTTGGACCCTAACCATACAGCTAATTTTACCTTTTGTGGAAATCGTAGCTCTTGGAAATTTCCACTAGCTCGGTCCCTGACCATACATCCAATTATTATTATTGTTGTAGAAATCATAGCTCCGGCAAATTTCTACTCGCTTGGTCCCTGACCATATAGCCAGTTTTACCTTTCGTGGAAATCATAGCTCCGACAAATTTTCAATGGCATCGTCCCTGACCATACAGCCAATTTTTATTATTATTGTAGAAATCATAGCTCCGGCAAAATTCCACTAGCTCGGTCCCGGACTATACAGCCAATTATTATTATTATAGATACCATACCTCTGGAAAATCTCTATTGGCTTGGTCCCGTACCATACAGCCAATTTTACCGTTTGTGGAAATCATAGCTCCGACAAATTTCCACTAGCTTGTTCCCTAACTATACAGCCAATTCTTATTATTGTTGTAGAAATCATAGCTCCGGCAAATTTCTACTAGCTTGGTCCCTGACCAAACATCGAATCCCTATTGATGCGCTGATATTTTATTGCAACACTTACATTTTACTCCCCACAGAGTTATTCTCTTTTTTCCCCAACAGGGATATTTATCATGGTTATCAAATCCGGCCCGGCCCCTCGAATCGGTGAAAGTAGAGGATCAAGGGTTGATGGGTCGACCGCAGTTAAACCTGGATTAAATCGTTCATGGTAAATATATGTAAAATTCATACTTTTTAGTATTTTAAAGATTAATATATGATATATTAAACAATAAACTATTCCATAATACAAAAATTTAAGATAAAAAATAAGTATAAAAATACTTAAATTATATTCCAATATGTACATAAATTAATTTTCATTATTCATTAAATTGCAAACTAACCTTTTTATACTTAAAATAAATTAAAGTTAACCAATAAACGATTGTTTTATAATGAAAACAAATTAAAGGTACAATAAAAAATATAAAAATTATAAAGTATACATAAGTTCAACTATAATATTTCAAAAAAATAACACAAACTTTTTCAATTAAAATTGAAAAGTACGACACTCAATAAAATTAAATTTACTGAACTTTTAAATCGTATAGACTTTATTGATTATGATTTAATAGGTTTTTATTTAAACACTAAACAAAAAAATTCAAATTAGTGACTTATTAACCCAATCCGGATCATCGGGTCAATGGTTCAATCGATCGGGTCGCCAGGTTTTTAGAGGGTCATAGCAAAGTGGGTATTTAGTGTCACCCGGCTCGTTTTTATCACCGGGTCCGAGTTTTTTAGGTTCGATCGGCTGGGTCGATCCGGGTCTTACAACACTGATATTTATAATTTCTTTTCCCCATCAGAGTGGTTTGTTCTCAGCAGATTTTCACCCTGTATGGAGAGACAGACTTTCATTCCAAAGTAGAGTCAATCGAGTACTATCTCCGTCAAAGGCATTTTACCTTATTCCTACTCTCTTTCGCACGATCATAAAGACTTTGGTCTATTATGTCCTGCGAGGGGCAATCTGTGAGCACGGGATTTTCTCATGCCTCTAGTCGATGATGAAAGATTGGCTCTATACTTTATCGTATCCTAACATGTTAAGTTTGAAAGTGATTTATGGGAATTGGCCTTGAGAAAATACATTCAATCCCTCATATCCCTGTCAATAACTGTAAAAATAGTCATGAGGTGTACCCTGTCATTGGACATCGGTACCGTCTTTAGTAGACACCGGTACCGATATCCCTTGTAACGGTACCGCTATCTATTATTTCCTTATTAGTTTTAACAGACTCAATTCAAATTTCTTGTTTAAAATTAGCCAAAACCGGTACCAACATCCATTAAAACGGTACTGGTATATATCTTTTTGGCAGAAAATAAATCTGAATTAATTCAATTTTTCCATTCAGTTGGAAAATTAATTATTCTACCTGATTTTACCTCTCATTTTTCACTATTAAAAGAGGCCTAAAATAAGTTTCTCATATACAATTAACATCTATCAAATCTATTCTGTAAAATTAGCTCTAGGAAAGTTCTCAGTGAAGTTCTGTCCAAATCATTCTCGAGTTTTTTAAAAGTTTAGAATAAAGAGGGGAATTTATTTTCGCCTAGTTATTCTTTACCAATCTTTAACTCATCTCTTCTAATCCAATCACTCTTCATAAGGCCATTCCCGTATCATTTCAGATCTAATAACAGATTCACAATGAAAAAGGTACATAATCTGAGAGTAAGATAATAATCATTTTAATTTATTTCTTACTTCAATTTATTAAAGTTTCAATTCACGCCACATCAATTGAATTAAACTTATTACAATTGAACTTGACTATAAATTAATCCATTTTATTTATGTCTCATCTTCATCTCACGCTCCATCACCAACAATAATCTAACTAATTCACTATATAAATTAGTTATATTTCATTTCCATAGTATAAGTTGTTTATATTATATATTATAAATCATTTATATTTCATAATATAAATTGTTTATGATTCATTTCCATAATATAAGCCGTCTATATTTCATTTTCATATTATAATTATGTTATGTTTCATTTCCCGTTTTATTCCAATACCATTTTCAATTATGCAATTAATTCATGCTTAATTCTTTTATGTCATAATTAATTCATGTTCCACTTTTATTACATGCTTCATTCTTAATCATACATCATTTTCCTTTCTGGCTATTTCCATACTTATCAATTTCATTAATTATATATGAGCGGGTAAGAGCTCTTTGTGTTGCTGTTGTTCGAAGGATTAGCTTGTAACCCCTGGTACACTACTCTATACCTCTCTTCCCATTTCTTCTTGATTTGTGAAATTGCCTGCCATATTTGTGATTCTATCATTTTCTTAGTTTTTTGAATTACTAAATTTGCAACGGCGTCGTTATGCTAAAAGAACGGCACTGTGATCCCTAACACCAGTATTGCTATTTGTTTCAGGCCAAAATACGATATTCATGCTTTAACCTTTTATTTGCAGGATAATTGCCCGGAATCAATTCATGTTGTATTACGTGTTATAAGAATGCAGTAACTGCCATAAAATGATGTCATGACCACATTGAGGTGGTGTGCTTTGATTAGAATAGCTCTTTTTCTCATCTCATTTCTTAAAATGAATCTAGGTAACATGTTTAATATTTAATAAACAATTTTAGTATTTCAATTTAAATTGGCTAAACATATCGAATAAGTAATTCTTCTGGACCCGAATCTATAAATTAAGGTATAGTTTTATTCTTGGGACAGTGTTATACCAGAATTTCCTGGAAAAGCTGATCCAGTTGGGCTTCTCTTGTATTGTGGTGTTTTTGGGTGGGTAGAATACTCTTTTAGGGTTGTATTGAGCTATTTATCCTCTAATTTATCAATAAGAGGAGTAGGGTTGGACTTTATTATCGGTCTCATGGTTTTACTCTTCACATCAAAGAGGTTTCCTCGTAAAAACTTTGGTGGTGTTTGGTTTGCTTGTTTTCTTTGCATATTTGGTTGATTGTTTCTCTAGTCGAAACTTTTTGTTGTTAATCTGCATTTGTAACTTCGAGTTTGGGGGGCCTTATGCTCAACAAGTGGTACCAAAGCGGTTAAGATCAGTTCGAGGTTATCATGGAGTCTAGCAGCAATAGTTCCGTGGTCAAATTGACGTTAACCAACTATTCCATATGACGACCCATGATAGAGGATTTTCTTTTTTACAAATATTTATATGATCCAATAGATGTAACTACGGTCACACTTGGTAGTTCCAAACCAAACCCGAAAAAATGGAAGATAAAGAATGGGAGAAGTTGAAGAGGAAGACTCTTAGGACTATTAGACACTGGATTGATGTAAGAATTTACAACCATGTTTCTAAGGAGTCCGAACCATTCGACTTGTGGAAGAAATTGGAGGGTCTTTACGAAATGAAGATCACTCATAACAAGGCTTCATTGATTAGAAAGCTAGTGAACTTGAAGTTGAAAGGTGGAAAATCTGCTGCAGAACATCTAAGTGATTTTCAGGATGTTGTTAGTAGACTTATCACCATGAAGATCAATCTTGATGATGAGATACAGGCTTTATTTCTATTGATTTCTTTGCCAGATAGTTGGAAAACTCTTTTGGTGACTATCAGTAACTCTGCTCCAGATGGTGTCCTTTTATTAGATATGATAAAAGAAAGCATGTTCAATGAAAAGTTAAGGAGAAAGGAGATGGGAGATGGGAGTTGATATTTCACTAGCCTTTTGAGCACAGAGGAGCCGAGAGTGGAGATACTAGAGGGTGTGTTGACTCAAGGGGCATGTCTAAATCCAGAGTTAGGAATAAGATCAGAACATGCCATTATTGTGACAAGTCTGGCCATATCAAGAAGAATAATTTCAAATGGAAACGAGAACAAGAGAAGAGGAAATCAGATTCCTATTTGGTGGGAGATGAAAGTGGTACTACAGCAGCTGCTGTAAATTCCTGTGATGGTATCAGCTTGGTTTGTATAGCTTGTGAGTGTCATTAAGGTGTTGGTTTTGACTCAGAATGGCTTGTTAATACAAGAGCTTCTTATCATTGTGTTCCTAAGAGAGAATACTTCTTGAACTATAAAATAGGAGATTTGGGTAATGTCAAGATGCGAGATGAGACCCTGATAAGCATTGTTGGTGTTAGCGATGTTCATGTAAAGACCGGTGTTGGTTGTATGATGATATTGAAAAATGTTCACCATGTTCCTAACTTGTGCTTTAATTAGTTAGCGGCAGGATTGCTAGATCAAGAAGGTTTTAGGCACACCTTTAGTGATGGAAAATGGAAGTTGTCCAAGGGTTCACTAACAGTTGCTTGGGGTAAGTTGTGTTGCTCGTTGTATAAGACATACTTTAGCGTATGTTATGGTGACATATTTATAACTAAAGAAAGAATTCCTCCGACTTGTGGCATAGAATTATTAGAATAGAGGTGGATAAAGGGATAAGATATGTGGTCGATAATTCCCTCATGCATGTAAAGCCTATTCTAATTTATGAGCCAAGTGGTGGTAATGATGCACCAGAACTTATTGGTGGACATGGCGATATGCATAAAGATGATGTTTAGTTTTATGATGCTCTTGATGAAGAAGTTCATGAGTGGGGGGAGCCATTTTCTTCATGGGTTGAACAGTCACAAGTTCAAAGGTCATTCTAATAGATAAGATCCACAGGAAATCCAAGTTCAGAATTCATTCTTTTCACAGATGGTAGGGATTGAAAAGGTTTCATGGAGTATTACCTAATGAAGACAGATGGTCTTGGTTGGATATTATGAAATTAAAGTTTGATTCCTTGAAGAATGAGATATTAGAGTTAGTGAAGTGGAAAGCTAATATAGTGGATTTTGGTTTTGAGGGTGATCCTCAATTTTCTCATGCACTTTACGATCCATGTTTAGAATCATGTAACAAAAGTCTTCCTGGCATGATGTCCAGGCAATGTGGCTCATTGGTTGATAACGGCGGTAAATGGTTATGATGGATGAGTTGTTATTGCTTGAGAGAGACCGAGTTAGATTTGCAATAAGTGTCTTGTGTCGAAAGTCTTCTTGGCATGGTTGTTCAGGCGGTGTGTCCTACGGTTGCGTCAGTATAAGATCATTTGTTGAATGTTGTTTAGGTAAGGGATGTACCTATGTTCCCCGATTTAGGCTTACAGGGGAGATTGTTGGGGTTCCAGCCTAAATTGATTCCTAAAAGAGTCCCTTTTTGGAGGTTTATTTCAAAGCCTTGGTTTTGGTGGCTTATTTTAAAGCCTTGTTTCTGGGAGCCTAGGTTTACTTTTGGTGGAAGTCAATCATCCGAAAGCCTTTGCCTAAACACAAGAAAATAGCATCTGGATCAAGGTTTTAAAGGAAATAAAATCTCAAGTCTAAAAAGACCATCCAAATTGGGCCTTGAAGGAAACAAGCCACTAAGTCCAAAAACATTTGCATCCGGTTTTAAGAACAGAAGAAAAGATCTCCTATATCTAAGAAGATAGCATCGGAGATAATCACTGATTGGAATGAGCATCCGGTTATAGTTGGAGTATGAAGTCATCCAGAAGACTCATCTCTCAAGTAAAAGGGAATATATTCAAAAACATATTTTCCTCCATATTAGTCTGAAGTCAAAATCCCTTTTGCCTTGGTATATAAAAAAGTGTCGGCTTGCACGCATTTCAGAAAATGACAAAAGCCTGACTTGGAAAGAGAAAAAGGTAACAACCTTTTTAACCTAGACCAATGGCGTGGCGGTAGAGCTCAAACAACTGACAAAGGTGCATAAAATTTTGCAGTACATAAAATGCCAAACAAATGCCATTTAACAACTTTGTTGCATCAATCCCAATAATTCAAATGGGACAATCAATGAGTCTAACAGACTAATCAATGGCTCTGAAAGCACCACTTCATATCTGATCAATGGTGAAGATTTAAGATCATGCCAATGGTACACAACGGCCACATTTATGATCTAAAGCCTATAAAAGGGAAGTTTCACATGTAGAGAATATGCTGGTTGAAAAAGGAAAGCTATCCATTAAGAAATTCGTTATTCAATCAGTTGTGAAAATCCCTTCAAGAACCGAACAATAAGAAATTAGTTTGTAAGAACTCTCAAGTGAAAATAAAAACTTGAAGAGTTCAAAAACCCTTTTTGAAAACGAAATCTGTAAAATCTCATACTTGGGTGAGTATTGAGATTGGGACTTAGCTTAAACTAGGAAGGTTTGAGTGTTGTATCCCTGTAGGACTTAGCTTGAACTTGGGTAGAGTTTGAGTGGTATATCCTTCTAAAGAAGAGGACTCAGCCAAGCTTGGTGGTTTGGCGGTATATCCTACATACGGAAGAGAAGAAATCTCCGGAGACAACTATAAAGGCTTGATTCCTGCCCGTTGAAAGGAATCTCACTAGTGGATTGAAAAGCTCGGAGAAGGAACCTCTAAGGACTGGAGTAGGCGAGGTTGAACCAGTATCAATCACTATGTTTGAATTTCCTTACTTATCACTTTAAATTTTAGATCATCTCATTCATATTTGCATCATTCGAATCCACTGATTCCGGAACATATCAAACACGCTACACAAACTTTTAAAAAGTCCATTAATTCCATAAAAAAGGTCATTCACCCCCTCTTGCCCTAATTATACCTTCACTGGGACCAACAATTTTAAAGCCTTTGCTTTTTGGGTTTTGAAGGCTATTTAAAGCCTTTGTGAGGCTATAAAAGGTAGAGAAAAACACAACCAAAGAGAAGAGAAGAGGGTGAGAAAAACAAAGAGAGGTAAAGGAGAGAGAGAAATTTTCAGCTTCTTTGCTTGGTTGGGCAGCCGATTTCTGACGCCGATCATCGAAGTTTCGACTATCAAATTGCCCTAAAATTTTACCAGCATGCTCCTAACATCCATGGCTTAAGTTTGACTATTGGTTTTCTTGATAGGAGTTGCAGAGGGTAGTTTTGGGTAGGGGAAGGTTGTGGTTGTGAGCAATTTGTTGCTCTTTTGTCATTTTTCTTGTGTTTTCTCTCTAGTTTTTAGGCTTTTCTTGTATTGTGGTGTTTTTTGGTGGGTAGAATACTCTCTCAGGGTTGTATTGAGTTGTTTATCCTCAAATTTATCAATAAGAGAAGTAGGGGTGGACTCCATTATTGGTGTCGTGGTTTCACTCTTCACATCAGAGAGGTTTTCACGTGAAAACTTTAGTGTTGTTTGATTTCCTCGTTTTCTTTGCATATTTGGTTAATTGTTTCTCTTGTCGAAACTTGTTATTACTATTCTGCATTTGCAACTTTGAGTTTTTGGGGCCTTGTGCTCAACATTCTTAAGAACATTTAAGAAAATCAATTTTGTATTGATCAAAGAATGATGATCTTAAGGTTACAAATACATAGTTATTTTGTTAACACTTAGCAGCTCAAGTAATCGAAGCTTGATCAAGTTACTAGTTAGAAGCTTTAGTTTCAGCTTGTGAATCTTTAACATTACATCCTATGAATAAAAGTACAGATGTCACTCTCAACTTTCATTTGCTACAATTACTACTTCTTTAAATTTGATAAAAGTGTACAAGTTTGTCTCATCAACGACACCTGTCAGCTTGTTGTTGGAGAGCGTAAATTCAAAAAACTGATAGCTTAAAATATTCAAACCAAGAAGAAGATAACACTTGGGATTCATGGGACAAGCTGCTACAGTTTTACCAAGTTCAATCGATTGATTGAAAATTTTTGAATGTGTAGGACAATATGTCAGGTTCTTGACCTGAACTAGAATATTGAAGGAGAAAGAGAGATTAGAGAGAAGAAGGAAGAAGGGGAAGTGAGAAATTAGGAAGAGAAGAGAGAGAACCGAGAGATACTAGAGAGGGAAAACATTTTGTTTACTATTCATTGATTGCTTAATCAATACATTGTATAGGTATTTATACTAATGCCTATAACTGCCTTCCTAACAACCTGTCTTACTAAAAGACTAAAGTACCCCTTGTACAATATCAGAATTACTAACATACTATCAATACCTGACAATACCCTCCCCTTGAAATCATTCTTGTACGCAAGAATGAAAAATGAAAATTGCAGAATTAACCAATAACAACCCTTAAACATGGAGCTGGTACTGATCTAACTATTTTGATTTTGATCAAGAATCTACTGCTGTATACCCTCCCTTATAGCAGTGGTTCCAGGTCTATCATACCTTGACCTGTGCTTTCCTCTATTAAATGGAAACAAGACTTGACACTCATTAGCTAGACAAGGCTCAGGTGGTAAGACTGCCTTACTTGGCCTCCTCTGATCAGCTACGTACAGTCCTTGAGGCACAACCAGCTGTTGTCCTTCTTTAGTAGGTGTATTCAAAGAGACAAGTCTAGCTCTAATTTTGGAATTTGAAATAGCATCTTGACTGTCTGATACACTATCCTCTAGAGCTATTGTAAGTATGTGAGCCTTTGGAATACTATGAATACCTTTCTGTTGGTCTTCCTTTTGAGCTTTAAAGACTTTTAAAGCCTTTTCAATGTATTGAAAATATCCCCATCACCAGGCAACATTCCTCCTTCCACAAATGTTTTTGTTGCATTTAATACATCTATGGCAACATTCTTCTTTTTCCCAACTTCAGCATCACTAATGTTACCAAACTTGAACACATTAACTCCAACTGAGAGCTTGGAAATTTCTTTTTGTGCTTTCAAAGTAGTTGTTGCTCCATTAATCTTCAAGATTAATGAAATAAACACAAGACTTTAAACTGTGAAAGAATGGATTAACCGAGCCATATCTATAGTCATATTGTGATAAACAAATAAAGGAACAAGGTCGTAGGTTGAGGTTGCAATTGGTAATCCAGAATACGTTTGTACTTCATCTATAACAACTTTAACCTTATTTGGTTCCTATTGAGCCCATTTCCTGCTTGTATCACCCCAATTCTTAGGTGGTTTCTTAGTTGCAGAATTTAAGAAGTTGCAGCCTACCTTGTCTCTCTTTGACCAACCCTCTTCTACATCATTACTCCAAAAACCATCTAGTGTGTAGGGCTCTACTTCTTTTACTGGTGCTGCAGCAAGAAATGGACTTTGTGAAACTCCTGCTTCCGAACCATTTGCAACATGCCATTCCTGAATTACCATTAAAAGAGCCTTCATGACTTTTGGAATACAATCAAGATGGGAGACATTTCCTTCAACAGATTCAGCAAGCACCTGTCTATTTATACAAATGGGTTGATGGTTTTCACCTATATCCATGTTAGGTGGTTTCCAATTTGCTGTTTCCTCATGAGCATTACACCTGTTCAGCCTCTCCTCTTAAAGGTCAGGTTGGGTTGAAACTAGAAATTGCCCAACAGTGACCTTCAAAAAATCCTTCCTCTAGATCAGAATCCTTTGTCTCATCATATTTCTTTTCGGAATTCTTTTTCGACCTTTCATCGAACACTTGGAATGCAGTCGGAGGATATGGAGTATCTTAAAGCACGCTTAAATGAGGTAAGTCTAGCCTGTTGGTTTCCTTTCCTCTTTCAAATGGATATGAAACTGGAAAAACCCCCATTCTTACCCCCAATTGAAAATCAGTAGAGGTCAGAGCTGTCTTCCTCCTACCTTCACGTACTTCCTCTATAATATTGTCTTGTGGACTGATTGTTTGGACAATAGAGAAAATATTAGGGGTTGGTTTTCCTTTAGACTGAAAATCACCAAGAGAAGCATCACTAGAGGGGTGTTTCTTCTCCATTTTCCTCTTAGAACTTTCATTGAACAGGTTGAGTGCAATCATCGGAAAATGAATTGAATCTGCCCCCAATCCCTCCTTAAGCCTTTCATCAAACAAGTGGCGTGCAATTGAGGAATGAACTAAATCCCCTTTCTTCTTGCGTTTGTGTTTCCAATTTCTCCTTAAAGGGAAAACATTGCCCCATCTGCAATTCTTTCTTTCTATGGTCAGCCTCGCCTCTTGTTTCAATTTCTTTTTAAATCCTGATTCAGTAGCCGACTCTTTTCCTACACGAGGTTTTACAACCTTGCATATAAATCCTTCATTTTCTTTCTTAGACGATTCATCAAACAGGATGTGTGCAATAGAGGAGTGAACTGGATCCTTTAGACTCTCTTGCATTTCAACAACTTTTCCATTCTTCCTAGGCTCTGTAATTTTCGTAATCCCTGGTGGCAGCTCATTCTTTTCACCCATTTCCAAAGCCTTCGTTTCAACAACAAAAACATCCAGGGGCTTCTTTGGCTTTTTGTCAAACACAATGTGCGCACCTGCTTTCTCCAATTGTAAAGCACAATTAATATCCTTTTCTTTATCACCTTTACCCTTCTCTGCAATTAATGGCTTCTCAAAGGAAACCAATTCTTTGCACTCAACCAGCGCAAACTCAATTTCCATCCTACAGCAGCCGTCATAGATGCAACGATCATGAAGAGCAAACATGGCAGGTATAGTGCTTGAACTGGAATAGAAGTGAATCTGTGCTTGAAAGATAGTCGAAGATTGAATAATCTCAATCTTCTTCAACAGCCCGTATGTAGAAAAAATCTGATCTAGGACCTCTTCTATGATTGGGTACACCGTATAGGTAATCGTGACTTGCAAAACTCGGAAATCCATTGAAATTACGCCGAGAATCTAACCGCTTTGATACCAATTGTCAGGTTCTTGACCTGAACTAGAATATTGAAGGAGAAAGAGAGATTAGAGAGAAGAAGGAAGAAGGAGAAGTGAGAAATTAGGAAGAGAAGAGAGAGAACCGAGAGATATTAGAGAGGGAAAACATTCTATTTACTATTCATTGATTGCTTAACCAATACATTGCATAGGTATTTATACTAATGCCTATAACTGCCTTCCTAACAACCTGTCTTACTAAAAGACTAAAGTACCCCTTATACAATATCAGAATTACTAACATACTATCAATACCGGACACAATACAAAGCGAAAGTTGTCAAGTTCACGAGAGTGTGGATGTATATGGCCAAATATAATGAAATTAAGACCATATTATTTTTTTTTGTTGACCATCTGGTTCACCGGAGCTTTACTCTGACTACATCCAGATTCAACCCGGGTCGCGTACCTGGTTGTGGTGGATGAGTCTCCCAATAAGGACTTTCTATATTCACTAGGACTCGAACTCGAGACCTGACTTAAGCGATACCAAGCCGCTTACCACTTAGACCAACCCTTATTGGTAAGAACGAATTATATTAAATTAAAATGAAAATTACAAAAAAGACTGATGCATTCGTCTTTAGTCAAACCATTATATGTATAGATTGTGAGGACACGAAAAGAAGTGAATAGAAAGTGGAAGAACAGAAGAAGCCGTAGGGCCAGCCATGTCAACATCGTATGCCTTCAAAATCAGTTGCTCTCTTCCGAAATTCAACACATTTCCTAACCCCAAATCAACACTATTCCTTCCTTTTAAGGTCTCTCCCATTTTCTATACAAATTCAACTGCTTTTTCTTCATTACTTAATTTGATTTCATGTATATATTGTTTATTACAGCAGCCGTTGCAAAGAGAGCTGCAGATTTTTCCTCTTGTATTGGAAACTGTCAAAAAAACTTCTTTGAAGCTGTTGGATGTTTTTGTTGACTCACTGTTCCATTTTGTTGATCAACCTTATCTACCTTCCCAGGTTTTAAACCCTATTTTTTATCACTTCATTAGCATCCTTGAGCTTTTAATTTTCTCTATTTTTGTTGTTGTGTAGTTAGCAAAATTACAGCTTTTGTATGTAAATGAACATATATACCAAATCAATCATAATATATTATCAATAAATACATTATTTTTACCAATATTAATAACATATACATAAGCTTTTTTACTCGTTGCAGTCAATTTGAGTCTGTTTTTTCAAATCCAGTACATTTTTCATGGGATGACTTTGTCACTAGAGGTTTCTTATTGTCTCTTTTAAATTTATTTACGTGTGTAATATACATATATACAGAGTAACTTTGCTCCAGTGGCCGAATTGAAGGAAGTTGTTGTCACCGACATTGAAGGCAAGATTCCGGATGAGTTTTTTGAAGGTGTCTACATAAGAAACGGTAAGCATATGCTCTAACTAATTTAAACTTACAATTGTTTGATACTTTTTCTTTCTTTTTCTTCCATAATTGTGTCTTGTAAAGAAGGTGATGGTTCTTAGCTGTAACTAATTAAGCAATGAGCAAAATTATATCAACTAAGATGTATGTGAAATATAAAAAAAAGTAATTATATTGCAGAACATTAGTAGTACTCCATTTACATGGTGACAAAGAACATATTAACTTATTCTACGGATTCTTTTTTTTCGGATATATAGGTACATACAACTCAGGAGTTAAATTAATGCGATGCAATTTGGTATTATTTAATTTAATCAAATAAACGAGTTTGATTTTTGTTGATAATTAAACTGGAAAAGGTCAATGTGTGTCCATTGAGATGCACATAAACACATTAAATACCATTAACTTGTCATCTTCTAAGTTTATATAATTACAGATTCTCTAAATGCTTCTTCGTTGATGCCATAGCAACAGGACAACACACCAGTTCCATTACAATTTCGAAAAAGGAAATGATCAAGTCTATCATATAAAATTTTAATTTGAGATTTTTATGGTAATTAGTAAATTTATGAGCCTGAATAATTGTGTGTATGTTTATATATATGACAAATGTTTCTCACCACGCAAAATTCGCAATACAGAAAACAATAGAAATAAAATTTGGTTAAAAATAATCAATCAATTCAACATTTTCATAATTTAATCAGATTATTTAAGAATTATATTTTTGAAATTTTTAGTTTGTTATAAATTTTTGAAATTTAAAAGTACCTTTTAATTAAAAAATTTGTGATCGTAAGAAATTTTAAAATTTTATTGCTAATATGTATTGCATTTTTATTAATCAATCTGTCAAGTTTCAGTTCAAAAATGGACAAGATTTCCTTTTTCCGTGACATTATTTAATATTGGAGATTCTTTTTTCTCTGTTTGCTAACTTTTGAAACCATAGACCAGTTTTCAAGGGGAAAATTCCACATATACCATTTTGCAAAACAGTGAAACCAAACGACATAATTTTATTATATTATAGAATAAAAAATGAATGAAATAACGTAATATGTGATAGAAATGAATGACGTGTTTGGAATAACTCTTCCTAGTTAATACACATCTTATGGGAATACAAATTTTTTCAATTCACCTAGTAATAAAAATTCCACGAGACAGTTAGGAATATCTATTCCAAACAATTGGATCGAGGGTTATTTATCAATTGATTCTTCTTTCGAGTGTTCTCCGGGTTGAATGCAAAGCAAGTGACATGATGTAGAAAAACATGAATGCAGGGCCAAATCCAATGTTTGGAGGATTAAAGTGAACAATTTCGATATTTGGAAAATCAAATGAGATATGGGTAGAAGGAGAAGGAATGCTTCATGCTTTATATTTTCATAAATCAAGTAATGAAAGCTTGTGGAGAGTAGAGTACAACAATAGTTACGTGGAAACTCAATCCTTCAACATTCAAAAACAAAGAAACAAGCCATCCTTTCTTCCTGCTGTTGAAGGCCCTTCCCCTTCTATTCTTTCTGCTTTCTTCCTCAATCTGGTACAAATAGTTTATCTACCAATTAGACCTGTTCGTGAGGTGAACTGGGCCAGATTTGGGCCGAGCCTCATCGGGTTTTTACTAGAAAAATCAACCCAAGTCCGATCCGGTCCACACTTTAAAACTTCAGGCTCGAACTAGACTCGGGTCGGGCTTAACAAGCCATTTGCAAGCCGGACACAGAGACCACATAAATAGTTTTTTCTTATGAGTATTTTTTACTTGACTAATTTTATAAATAGGAAGAGAGAATAATAGGTTAGAACATCCAAAACGGTTGTTACACATAATATATAAATATTTAATGAATAAAATTAATATTCATCGGGCTGAGTTCAACCTAATATTTATATAAAAACCAAGTTAGACCCATAAAACTCCGGGCTCTAGTGGACTCATGCGGGGCTTTGTGAAAAAATGAGTATCAAAATCCTGCTCATTTGAGCGGGTTCGGACGGGCCGAAAGAATACCCCCAACCCACGATATACACTCCTAATTATCATGTAATATATGGCTGTATGATATGTATGCCGTTGAGATTTGGGGAAGTGAACAAACATCTGAGCAATACAAATGTCTTTGAACATGGTGGGAAATTCTATTCAATCACATTCCACAAGAAATTGACATTTTTACCCTCCAAACTTTAGCAAATTGGAATCTCAATGGTTCTTGGAATCGACCTTTTACAAGCCACCCCAAGGTTACAATTGTATTAATTTACATACACTCAAATAAAATTCAAATTTTTAACTTTTCTTAATATGCTAAATACAGAGAGCTCCAAGCACAGGAGTGGATGCAACCAAACCATATATTGAGCTAGGAGTTATTTCAGGTTTACTTATCAGTTTTTTCATTATTCAATACACCAAATTTGATATTCCTTTATTTTATTTTTTTTAACATCAAATTAAAATAATTTGCGGACGGAACAAGTTTGATTCACAAAGTGGATCTCGAATTGAGTCGATGCATCTTTTGTCACGATGTCGGGTTACTGAAAGGTTAGTTCTTTTTAGATACAAGTGTCTGATGACATCACTTGAAATGAACCAAAATGAATTTACAAAAGAAGCATTATTCCTTAATTAACATGAAAATACATAAAAGTAATGAATGATCAAATGATGCAGGTACAATGTGATACTGGATATTCCAGTGACCATAGATATACACAGACTTGTTAGAGGAGGCCCGTGAGTTTAATTTCCATCTTTTATGTAAATTTGGTAAGTCAATGTATGAATTAAAATGTATATATCTTGAATAGGTTAATAAAGTAGAAGAAGGAAGAATATGCTAGAATTGGAATAATGCCTGGATATGGAGATGCAAACTCTATCAAATGGTATAATGTGGAACCCAATTGCACTTTTCACATCCTCAATTGTTTTGAGGATCACAATGATGAGGTAATTTATTAATTCTACTTTTCTTATTAATTATTAAGAACCCATTTAGATTTATTTGGCTTAATTGATTGAAAAAAGTCAAAATACAATATGTATTTGTTAAGATTTAAATTGCTCCTATATAACTCAAATATTGTTTTACTGTTTTGAAGATGCCTCTTTAGTACATTATGTATTAATGTTTGCCTATTTAGTATTTGACGTATTCAATGTGCATATATGACGCATGACCCATTTAATTTTAGTACATTAATGGTTCAACTATTTTTGTCAAGTTCAAATGCATTAAAATCATTATATACAGAACAACAAGTTAAACATGGGCAGCTAAAAGATTAGAAAGATAGAAGAAGCCACAGGTCGTCCCATCCACCCAGGCCGCCATGTCATCATCATTTGCCTTGAAAATCAATTGCTCTCTTCACAAATCTCCATCTTCCCGCCTTTTCAACAGATTTCATAACCTCAAATCCACACTCTTCACCTCATCTTCTTCAGTTAGAAAGCTGCAGATTTTTCCTCTTCGAATTGATGTATCGGAAACTGTCAAAAACACTTCTTTGAAGCTACTGGATGCTCTTGTTGATTCTGTATTCCAGTTTGTTGATCAACCATATCTACCTTCCCAGACCTTTATTAGTTCATTATTAGTATACTTGAGCTTTAAACTATTTTTGTTATTATAGAAACAAATTTAGTTGCAATTTACAGCTTTATTGATCATTTTGCGAATCATATTTTTCAAACGAACATGCAAAATCATCAACATATTGTATTCAGGCCCGGCCCTGGGTGGCACCTCATAGTCAGAAGAGGCCTAAAAATATTTTTTTGCTTAAAGATTTAGTTATTATTATTTAAAAGATAAAAATAAACACAAGCTAATGTTAGTAGAATTGATAAGGTGCTTATTAAAGTTGTGAAAAGGCAATGGTTCATTTCCTAGTTTTCACAAAAAAAGTGTGTTGTATTTCATTATTTTTTTTAGGGCGCAATGTTACTACTTTTAATATTAATTTACTTAGGGCCCCAAATTGTCAGAGCCGTGCCGGATTCTATTAACAAAGTAAGATACATTATTTTTATCAATACAAACACAAACATCTAGTCCTTTTTATTCAATCCACTTAAATCATTTTATCTTTGAATAATTCTAATTAAATGATTTAATTTGAATTGAATATCATCAAAAAGAATGTTTTCAAATACACACTTACCGAATATTATAAGGAACGCAACGCATCAATAATTGAGGAGTGCGGTTAGGGACCAAAATATTATTTGTCTCTTTTAAATTTATTCACATGTGTAATATACATATATACAGAGTAACTTTGGTTCAGTGGCCGAATTGAAGGAAGTTGTTGTTGTCGCCGATATTGAAGGGAAAATTCCAGATGAGTTTTGAGAAGGTGTCTACATAAGAAAAGGTACGCATATAGTCTGATTAGTTTAAACTTATTCTATCATGCTTTTGGGTTTTCTTATGTTGCTTGAATTGTTTTGGATTGTAATTTAGTTTGACTATTTTGTTCTTGTTTTATTAGTTTAATACGTACATATGTTAATGTTATTATGTATTCTTTGGTGCATATGGTCATTTTGATCAGATAAGATCCGTCTTAATAATTTCTAATAAAGTTAATTAAATATTTTTGAAGAAAAAGAATGATGTATTTAAAACGCATAAGCGAAGCAATACAAGCGGTGTAAAGGGAAATTTTAACTTATGCTATGGTTTCTTGTTTTCGGATACATAGGTAGATACAACAAGGGAAATAAGTTGAATTAATGCAATGCAATTTGGTAATAAATATTCTTTTTAATCAAATCAACTAGTCTTATTTTTGTTGAGAATAATAAAACTAAAAAATGTTTGAGGGGCCCACAAGCATCTTAATATATTATTAAATATAGGGTAAACTTTAAAAAAAATATAACATGGTTTGATTGTTTTGGAAAAAAGTATTTGTGAAATTTCTTTTTAAATAGGTGTATGTGGTTTTAAAGTTTTCAAAATGGTGAATGTGGTTTGAAAATTATAGTGTTACACCAGTTATTTCAATAAATTCAACATTCCTATTATTTAACTATATTATTTAAGAATTATATATTAAGATTTGAGTAAGATTCAGAAAATTTTCATTTTGTTTTAATTTTTTAAAGTTTTAATCAAATTTTAATTAAAAAAATATTAATATTTCTCAAAGAAAATTCTAAAATTTATCACAAATGTGTATTAAATCTTCATTAACTAAGATGCAAAATTTCATTTCATATTACCCTTCAAATTGTGGTTTTAAAATTTTGAAAATCCTCTTTTTGCAAACTTTTGAAACCACATGCACCCTTTTGAAAAAAAAATTTCACAAACACATTCTTGTAAAATAACCACGGGTATATTTCTTAAGTTTACCCTTAAATATATCATTAATTTGTCATCTTCTACTTTACAAAGAATTAATACAAACTCTCTCTGGTCCAAAAGCTGACGTTTTAAACATTTTACCTTATTTTCTTTTACTTGTCAGTTTAGAATATCATTACAATTTTTACAATTTCCTCACTAATATACCCTTGTATTAACTAATAAAGAAAGTAGGTATTGATGAAATAGTAAATTAACATTTAAGTAGAAATATAATTTAATCAATGATAAATTAGTCATTTTAATTATATATTAAATTCACATTGAATTTGATGAAAAGGCAAAAAAAAAAGGACTAATTTTTTTGAAATGCATGGAGTATATATATATAAAAGTTAGGGCAAACTTTAAAATGTACCTTGTAATTTTATTCACTAGTATGAGAATTTTTTTTGAAAATGGGGTATGTAGTTTCAAAAAATTGGCAAAAAGATGATAAAAAATTATTTTGTTAGAATAGTGATGTTACGGAAGATATTTTAATTAATTCAACATTCTCATAATTTAATCCTATTATTTAAAAATTATACGTCACGATTTAAGTACGTTTCGGAGATTTCTATTTTTTATGATTTTTCAAGTTTATAATCACATATTAATTATAAAAAAATATTACACTATTTAAAAAAATTTAAAAATTATCATTGATGTGCATTTTTATTAACTAATTTACAAAATTTCAGATTGAAACAAACAATATTACTCATTCTCTTGACATAATAAAATATTAAAAATCTTCATTTTACCAAGTTTTTTGAAATCACATACCCTACAAAAAAAATTTCAGACCACGTTTTGCAAATGATTGAAACCACATGGTACTTTTTTTAAGTTCGCCTTAAAAGTTATCCTCTATCCTTTGCCACGGAGTAGGGATGTAAATGAACCAAGTCGTTCGTGAACAGCTCGATGTTCGACTCAATAAAAGCTCGGCTTGACTCGATTTGTAAATGAACAGTTCGTAAACATGATTTTATGGCTCAAATTATAAATGAACTGAACATGAACAAGCCAAAGCTCGGCTCGTTAACTCGTGAACAAACTCAATTAGAGGTTCGCGAACAAGTTCGTGAACTAACTCGATAAATGTTCGTGAACTAGCTCAATTATTATAATTACATATCAAAAATAAAATTTTATAGAAATAAAATAAAGGGTAAACTTAAAAAAAGTACCTCGTAATTTCACTCATTTGCAAAATGGGGTTGCATGAACTTTTTTTTGCAAAATGGGGTTCGTTTTTTCAAAAAATTTGCAAATAAAGGATCCTCAACATTAAATTATGTCACGAAAATGGGTAATCTTGTTCGTTTTTATCTGAATTTTTGCGGGATGGTTATTAAAAATACAACACACATCAAGGAAAAATTTTGAAATTTTTTAACTAGTGCAAATATTTTTTTTAATTAAATTATGATAACAAACTATAAAAAAATCATAAAAAATAAAAAAAACTCCGAAAATTACTCAAACTCTGACGTATATTTTGTAAATAATAAGGATAAATTATTAGAATATTAAATTATATAAAATATTCAATGTAACTTCACTATTTTAAAGTCAAAGGCCCTTTTTGCAAAATTTTTGAAACCACAGACCTCATTTTACAAAAAAAATTCCTCAGACTCCGATTTGCAAATGAATGAAACTACAAGTTACTTTTTTTAAGTTTACCCTAAAATAAAATATGACTATATAAAATTATATTAATATAATAAGTATATGTATAACATAATCTAACTCAATTTTATAGCCCACTTTGAAATAAGTATTGAATTGTCAATCTTGTTCACGAACAAAGTAGACAAGCTCGTTCACGAATAAATTAGCGAACTGCTCTCGAACAAAATAAATGAGTTGTTCGTGAACAGCTTGCGAACAAATTAACACTTAAACGAACGAAACACAAACAAAATTTTGAGCTCAAATTCGAGCTCAGCTCGGCTCGTGTTGGATTAAAAATTAAACGAATGGCTAGCCTTACCTCAAATTAACGGAATATGATGAGATGGGAACTACAATTTTCATTCCAATTACTACAATATAATTGCAATTACTAAATTTGTATAGACAAAGAATTTAGACCCTCCAGAAGTTTGAGGATCGTGAGTGAAGTGATGTAGAAAAACATGAATGCAGGACCGAATCCAATGTTTGGAGGATTAAAATTCAATATTTGGAAAATCAAATGAGATATGGGTAGAAGGAGAAGGAATGGTCCATGCTCTATATTTTCGTAAATCAAGTAATGAAACTTCAACAACAGTTATGTGGAAACCCAATCCTTCAACATTCAGAAACAAGCCATCCTTCCTTTCTCCCTGCAGTTGAAGGCCCAATCCTGAAACCCAATCCTTCATCTCAATGGGTCTTCGAACCGACCTTTTACTAGCCACCCCAAGGTTATAACGTGTATTCAAATAGAATACACAGTCCCTAAAAATTTCTCCACAATTCTTGATTGACACCTAACTATTTTACTATATACATTTCAATAGATAATTATCTTTTATCAAAAAATTTTGAACTTTTCTGAATTTGGTAAGTACAGAGAGCTCCAAGCACAGGAGAACAGGTTATAATAGGAGTGGATGCAACGAAACCATATCTTGAATTGGGAGTTATTTTAGGTACATAAGCTTAATTATCAGTTTTTTCATTTTAGAACATACTAAATTTGGTATAGTATATGTTGGATTATAAACTTGATTCATATCAATGAAAATCCAAAATCCAAATCCAAATCCAAATCCAAATCCAATCAATTGGAGTCCAAGCCCACAAATCCAAAATATAGTAAATTTATTTAAGTATTTTAAGTATGTACATTTTTGTCTGTGATAACCAAATTGGAGGCTATTAACTACAACCAATTTGGAGGCCATTAAATTAACTAAATAAGTTGGCTATTAATTATATTAGTTGGAGGTGGTGGCGAGTAATTGTGTTAGTTAAGAGTTGTGGTTATTAATTGTGAGAGTTGGGAGTTGTATAATTCACCTATAAATAGGTAAGTTGTTTAGTTGTTTTTCATCAATAAAAATAAGAACTTCTTTAGAGAAAAAAGAAGTAAAAGAGTGAGCTCTAGTTTTGTATTTTGAGTGAGAGTGTCTTGTAATATCTTTGAGTTTAATAAAAGTTGTTTATTTGAGTATTTTAATTCCAACAAAGTGGTACTAGAGCTAGGTTGAGAGCTCGAGTCCTCCTCCCGAAAAGATTTTTTTTTCCCGAGTGCGGAAAAATCGAGTTGAAACCACCCAGGAGTTGTAGTAGCTAAAAAGTCCAGAAAGTGTCGCAGTAGACTACCAAAAGCGTTGCTATACGTCCAATATGTTGCAAAAGATTCTAGAAAACGTCGCAACAGCCCCTGTACGTCTAGAAAAGCTTTTTGAGTAAGATGGCGAATAACGTGGCATCGTTTCAAGTTCCAATACTCAACAACAACAACTATGACAATTGGAGTATCAAGATGAAGGCTCTTCCCGGTGCGCATGATGTTTGGGATATCGTAGAGAAAGGTTTCAAAGAGCCCCGAAAATGAAGCCTTTATCACGCCAGATCAAGCTACAACTTTAAAGGATTCCCGAAAGAGAGACAAGAAAGCTCTCTTCCTCATCTATCAAGCATTAGATGATGATGATTTTGAAAAGATTTCAAGTGCAACTTCCTCCAAGCAAGCATGGGAGAAGCTACAAACCGCTTACATAGGAGTCGAAAAGGTGAAGAAGGTCTGTCTCCAAACACTAAGAGGTGAGTTTGAATCCTTGCACATGAAACCATTCGAGTATATCCTTGAATACTTTTCTAGAGTAGCAGTCGTTTCTAATCAATTGAAAAGAAACAGTGAGAAGTTAGAAGATGTAAGAATAATAGAGAAGATACTCCGCTCGTTGGATCCCAAATTTGAGCACATCGTGGTGACGATTGAAGAAACCAAAGACTTAGAGGAAATGACGATCGAGGAACTCTAAGGATCACTACAAGCCTATGAAGAAAAGCACAAGAAGAAACAAGGTATCTCTGAGCAACTCCTCAAGCTATAACTCAAGGATACGAGTGAAGGTCAAGGCAATGGTAGAAACAACCATGGAAGAGACAAAGGCAGAGGATGAGGCCGCGGACGAGGTTGCAGCCGTGGTCGTGCACGAAGTGGGAATTACAACAACAAATCCAGCAATAACTATGAGAAAGGAGAAAGTTCCACACTAGGTCGCGGAAGAGGCTACTCGAACGCGAGGTATGACAAATCTCAAGTCCGATGCTATATTGTCAAAAGTTTGGGCATTACGCTTCAGAATGTAGAACTCCTAACAATCAAGTCGAGGAGAAGGTGAATTTTGTGGAGGAGAAGATTGAGGAGAAAGAAATGCTATTACTAGCGTATAACAACAACAATGATCATCAAGATAACACATGGTATCTCAACACCGGTGCAAGCAACCACATGTGTGGAAGAAGGAACATGTTTGTGGAGCTCAATGAAGTAGTAAGCGGCGATGTCTCATTTGGAGATGACAGCAAGATATCAGTGAAGGGAAGAGGTAACGTCCTTTTTAGAGCAAAAGATGATAGCCACCAAATGATTTCAAATGTCTACTATATACCTGGTATGAAATGCAACATTCTTAGTTTGGGCCAACTCTTAGAAAAAGGCTATGATATTCATATGAAAGATTGTAGTCTTTTTATAAGAGATGGCAAAGGGAATCTAATCACCAAGGTACGGATGTCGAAGAATAGAATTTCTCTTTGAATATCAAAAATGATATTGTAAAGTGTCTAAAGACTTGTTACAAAGACGCATCGTGGCTATGGCATCTTTGATTTGGGCATCTAAACTTTGGAGGATTGGAGTTGTTATCCAAGAAGGGAATGGTTAGAGGTTTACCATGTATCAACAATCCCGATCAATTGAGCGAAGGATGTCTACAAGGGAAGCAATTTAGAAGAAGCTTTCCAAAGGAGTTAGACTACAGAGCCAAGAAGTCGCTCGAGCTCATCCATATGGACGTGTATGGTCCTATTAAGCCAAGTTCTCTTGCTAATAGTAACTATGTCGTTCTCTTCATTGACGATTATTCAAGAAAAACTTGGGTATATTTCTTGAAGCAGAAATCAAAAGTCTTTGGAGTGTTTCGGAAGTTCAAAGCAGTAGTGGAAAAGGAGAGCGGTCATAAGATCAAAGCCGTGAGATCTGATCGAGGAGCAGAATTTACATCCAATGAATTCAACGAGTTTTGTGCAGCACATAGAATCAGTCAACCCTTAACGGTTCCTAGATCCCCCCAGCAAAATGGTGTGGCAGAAAGGAAGAATAGAACAATTGTTGACATGGCACGGAGTATGCTCAAAAGCAAGAAACTACCCAAGGAGTTTTGGGCGGAAGCAGTGGCATGTGCAGTCTACAAATTAAATCGTTCTCCTACAAGAAGTGTGTGGGGAAAGACACCACAAGAAGCATAGAGCGGAAGAAAGCCCGGAATTTCGTGTTCATGTACCAGATGAGAATCGAACCAAGCATGATGATAAAAGCAAAAGTTTTATTTTCATCGGTTATGACTCAAGCTCTAAAGGCTTCAGGCCATACAATCTGAATGACAAGAAGTTTTTGATCAGTCGAGATGTGATATTTGATGAAGAAGGCAAATGGAACTTTGATTCTCAAATAGAGGACTTTAATTTTTTCCCATTCTAGGAAGATGAGCAAACAATGATTGAGCAACCAAGATAACTTCAACAAGGCCTCACAACTCCACCAAATTCTCCTACTCGTGGAGACAGGTCATCATCATCGCATTCTCCATCCTCAAGTGAGACTGAAGATGAAAGAGAAGTGCATCGTACGAGAAGTCTTCAAGAACTCTATGAGGTCACTAAACAATTAGACAATCTTACATTATTCTGTCTATTTGTTGATTGTGAGCTGGTGACATTTCAAGAAGTTGCACAAGAGAAACAATGGAGAGATGCAATGGACGAAGAAATCAAGGCCATTGAGAAGAACGACACATGGGAACTCACTTCACTTCCCAAAGGACACAAGGCAATAGGTTTCAAATGGGTGTACAAAATAAAGCGAAATGCCAAGGGAGAGATCGAAAGACAAAAGGCGAGGCTTGTTGCAAAAGGCTACTGTCAAAAGGCTGGAATCGACTACGATGAGGTGTTCGCTCCAGTTGATGGATTGTAAACTGTTAGACTAATCATATCTTTGGCGGCTCAAAACAAATGGAGGATTCATCAAACAGATGTAAAATCGGCCTTCCTAAATGGAGTTCTTGAAGAGGAAGTCTACATTCAACAACCACCAGGCTACGAAGCAAAAGGCTATGAAGGCAAGGTGTTGAAGTTGAAGAAGGCTCTTTATGGGCTAAAACAAGCACCAAGGGCATGGAATAGTAGAATTGACAAGTACTTCCGAGAAAATGGCTTCAACAAATGTCCCTATGCGCACGCTTTGTACATCAAGATCAAAGATGGAGATATTTTGAGTGTGTGTCTCTACGTGGATGATTTTATCTTCATTGGAAGCAATCAAAGAATGTTCGATGAATTCAAAAAAGTGATGATGTAGGAGTTCGAGATGACAGACATGGGGCTCATGGCGTATTACCTCGGCATAGAAGTAAAGCAACAAACGGATGGAATTTTCATTTCACAAGAAAGCTATGCGAAGGAGATCTTGAAAAAGTTCAAGATGGATAACTGCAAGCCGATAAGCACATTGGTGGAGTACGGGATCAAGATCTTCAAACATGAAGAAGGGGAAAGTGTAGATCCAACATTTTTCAAAAGTTTAGTTAGAAGTCTACGCTATCTTACATGCACGAGGCTAGATATCCTTCATGCAGTCGGATTAGTAAGCCGCTATATGGAGTCACCAATAACCACCCATTTCAAAGCCGCTAAGAGAATTCTTCGCTATTTGAAAGGTACAACCGACTTTAGCTTGTTTTATTCAGTATCTAATGATTACAAGCTTGTTGGATATAGTGATAGCGATTGGGGTGGAGACGTAGATAACCGAAGAAGCACTAGTGGATTTGTGTTTTTCATGGGAGACACTGCTTTCACATGAATGTCAAAGAAACAACCAATTGTAACTTTGTCTACATGTGAAGCAGAATATGTTGCAGCAACCTCGTTCGTCTGTCATGCAATTTGGCTTAGAAATTTATTGAAGGAGATTGGGTTAATGCAAGAGGAGCCGACTGAGATCCGTGTTGACAACAAATCAGCCATTGCCTTAGCAAAGAATCGTGTATTCCATGATCGAAGCAAACATATCGACATCCGCTACCATTACATAAGAGAGTGTGTTGCAAGAAAGGAAGTACAAGTTGAATACGTGAAGACACAAAATAAAATTGCGGATATCTTCAATAAGCCGCTCACAAGCGAAAACTACATCAGATTGAGAAGTTCACTCGGAATGACAAGATCAAGTTTAAGGGGGGTGTTGGATTATAAACTTGATCCATATCAATGGAAACCCAAAATCCAAATCCAATCAATTGGAGTCCAAGCCCACAAATCAAAAATGTAGTAAATTTATTTAGGTATTTTAAGTATGTACATTTTTGTGTGTGATAACTAAATTGGAGGCTATTAACTACAACTAATTTGGAGGCCATTAAATTAATTAAATAAGTTAGCTATTAATTGTATTAGTTGGAGGTGGTGGTGAGTAATTGTGTTAGTTAAGAGTTGTGATTATTAATTGTGTGAGTTGGGAGTTGTATAATTCACCTATAAATAGGTGAGTTATTTAGTTGTTTTTCATCAACAAAAATAAGAACTTCTTTAGAGAGAAAAGAAGTAAAAGAGTGAGTTGTAGTATTGTATTTTGAGTGAGAGTATTCTTGTAATAACTTTAAGTTTAATAAAAATTGTTTATTTGAGTGTTTTAATTCCAACAGTAGACACATTCCTTGACGTTGTTAACATCAACTTTAAATAATCAGTTGATGGAAAGAGTTTAATTCACAAAGCGGATCTCAAATTGACCCGATGCACATTTTGTCACGAAATTGGGGTTACTAAAAGGTTAGTTTTGTTTTTTTACAAGGGCCAACTCAACTGCAATGCAATAGTTCTTGTCAAATGAAAAATGAAATTTGCAAACTACATCATCAGCCTCAGAAATTGTCCCCAATTGCCCCCGCCCCTCTATCTTATCAAAAGTTCATCTGGCCTTCAGAACTTGTCTAAATTACACCTCATGACCCTGTTTCTGCAGACTTGGCAGATGAGTTGGCAATGCTTGAAAATAATAAACTCACTTGCTAGGCCAACGGAAAAGGGATCATGATGTGCAATTTAAACAAGTTTAGAGAGGCGAGGGGAACTTTGAAAGTTCATAGGGGCAATGGACGAATAGAGACAAGTTCAGAGTGTTTCCGATGCACTACGCCTTAAATTAAATATATATATATATATATATATATATATATATATATATATATATATATGATGAAAATAAATTGATGATTAAATGATGCAGGTACAATGTAATATTGGATTTTCCAGTGACCATAGACATACACAGACTTGTTAGAGGAGGCCCGTGAGTGCTTTAAATTTCACTTTTTGTTTGATTTTATATTTGAAATTCAATTTGGTAAATACAAGTATAAAATGTATTTTTGAATAATAGGTTAATAAAGTATAACAAGAAAGATTATGCTAGAATTGGAATAATGCCTCGCTATGGAGATGCAGACTCTATCAAATGATTAGATGTTCAACCCAATTGTACGTATCACATCCCCAATTGTTTTGAAGATCACAATGATGAGGTAATTAATTAATTAATTCAACTTTATTAATTAATTAATTCATGTGAATTATTGAAATTGTTTATTAAGGGTTTGACATATTTATTGTTACTACACAACTTAATTTATCTTTTAAGGTTGACTTGTTCATGTATGGTCAACAAAATATGTTTATGTTCTAAATTATGGTATTGATATTTTAGGTGTTTCTATATAGTTAAATGAACACTAAGTGTACTAAAATTTGATAGGTTATCCATATAATAGGAAAAAAATGGATAGGTTAGATATCAAGTAGCAAAAATTAAATAGTTCATACTCCAAATATGAATTTTTGATAGGTCAAACACTAAAAGATTATTTGAGTTCTAGAATAAAACCGAAAACGTTTTTTTATATTTGAACAATTGCACTTACATTAAATTAAATAGAAAGATAAATCCATGCTCACCCTAGATGTGGTTCGAACTTAAAACTTCTACAGATGACAAGTTCAGTCTTAACTATTAGGCTAACACTTCAACACCAATATTAAAATGGTATGGAATAAGGCAAAACAGATTAGTGTTCTTTAAGGAATGTCTATTCCATTTGGCGAAGGGTGTTGTTAAAAACAATCGGAAATTACTTATTACATTCGGTAGAAAAGACATTTTTGCCCGTACTTAAAAATCAAAAGAATTTGGCACAGGCGTTTCTAGGAAAACGCCTATGCAGTGGTGGTGGACGTTTTATAGAGATGCCCTTGCCTTATTGTATTAAGGTTTTTTAATTATAAGGAACTCTAACGAGTTATTTCCGATTGTATTTAACAATCCGATAGTTAAATTTGTAAACAACATGAAGCCACGTCGTGGTGATGCAGGTTGTGGTGTGGGGATGAAAGGCTCTTGATTCGATATGGGCCTAAATAAACTTGAGTGGTGTGCAACAAGATTTAAGCACATTGGTAAGAAGAACATAATGGCGCTTTATTCAGTCGTTGCCATGAATGGAGATTAAATATAACAACTGGAGAGGTTCAGGAATATTACCTCTCCGATACTCAGTTTTCTATGGATTTTCCTATCATTAATCCAAACTTCACTGGTCTTAAAAATCAATTTGGGTACACCCAAATTCTTGATTCTCAAGCCAGCTCTATTTCAGGTACATTCAAATTTGGGTAGTTTTTCTCTACCTAAAAATTAATCACCAAAAACGTCATAAGATTATATGTTCAATTTTTATCCTTTCCAAGGAATGGCAAAATATGGAGGCCTAGCCAAATTATATTTTGAACAACTCAATTTGGTAAGTTTTAAATTGTAGTCCATATATAATAAATAAATAATATAAATGGAATATGCAATATAATTTATATATAAATTTGTAGCAGGGAAATGAACAACATGGAAAATTGATTAAGGAGGAATACCCTAACTTTGAGAAAAACACATTCTGCACAGGTTCATAACGAAGATGTCTGTAAAGTAAACTCAATTTCTGCTTTTAATTATCCGTTCATACGTTTAAAAAAATTAGACCATTTATTGGATTTGATATTGGATTTTGTAAATTTGACACTTTGATTTTGTGCAGGCTTATATAATTGACACAAAAAATTTCACTAGTCAACCGGTGGCTAAAATCACATCGCCTTATAGACTACCTTATGCTTTCCATGGAGCTTTCATGCCACTCACTTTTCCAAACTAAGGTTTTAGTGCGACTGGTACATGTTGTTGTTGGTAGTTGTGTGGAGTCGTTCGTAATTGTTTGCGGTTGTTCAAAATTAACTATTTGGTGTTTGATAAAACTTTATATATTAATGTTGTTAAAAACATTAAAAATATAGGAATTTTTTATGGTTACTCGAAATAATTCTTATTTTACCTCCATCATTATTAGATGAGAGGATGATATTTTAATCCAATGGTGATAAGAGATAAAGTAATGTATACTTTATAAAAAATAATGTAACCATAGCTGACACCATATTATAATTTGTTGAGTAATCAAAATGTTTAAGGCAAATTCCATGGATAGTTTAAGTAACCATTACTTCCTTTATCACCATTGGATGAGTGGCAGGATGATTGATCCAATGATAAGGAACAAAGTAACATGTACTTTATTAAAAGCAAAGTAAGCATAGAAAACACCAAATGTTAAACGTATAAATTCTTGATTTATATTGTAATTTATGAAATGGCTAGAGTGAAAAGAGAAGTAAAAACAAAAACAAAAAAGAATTAGTGGAGAAGAGCATGGAATTTTTTTGTGGAACTTCAAGAAATTTCAGTGTTTCATTAGGGATAGTTTTGATAAACAATTGTTTGATCAGCTGTACATGAAAAGCTCAGGAACATAGGCAGTTTTAGTTTTAGGCAATGTTTTAAAAAGTTTTAGGCGTTAGTCGGGCGGTCTAAGCTTTAAAATATTTGGGTGAGACCTAGGTGAATTTGTATTTTTTATTTTTAAATATTTATTATTTATATAAAAATATAAATTCAACTAAATAGTATATTATAATAATATAAAATATCAAAAAACAGAATTCAGATCATGTTTTAAAAATTACTAAGTGGTATAGAACATATTGTTTTTCGCTTTGAGACTTAAAATGATAATTTTATTATGAGAACGGTTTAATGTACTTTAGTTTTATCAATCTAACTACTTTTTATTAGTAAACTATGATTATTATAAATAATGGTATCATAAAAAATCTAAATTAGGCGCCGCCTAAGTGAAAAAAATTGGATTAGGCGGTGCCTAGGCGATAATAAATCGGCCGAGCGTCTAAAAATAAAAAGTCAAATAACAAACTCTAAAATAACACATTCACAAAACTTAGACAAGGCTAGACAGAGATATTTAAAACAGTTTATTGTGAAATAGTAAGTAGTTATAAAGAGCAAAATATAGATATTTTCTAAAAAGAACCCGTAGTTAATTTTATAATCTGTTAGTATCATAATTAATTAATATTGTTGCATATATAATCTATGTCTATATATAATATATAAAAATAATAAAATTTTAAAAAAAAATTTTGCCTTTATACTTTATACTTTTTTTATTCACATTATATATATATATTATGGTATTGTTATAATTATTATGAATAATAATTAATTTTAAATATTATTATTATAGAAACAAATCAAAGTAAACTTATAATCAATTAAAGTAATAACTATATAGTAGAATAATTCATAATTACTAATAAGAATTCTATAGCAAAACTGTTATAGTAATTAATGATTATTTGACCTTTAAAAAAGATATACATACGGACATATATAAGGAAAATAGTTAACATTTCACTTTTATTATAAATACTAACTAATTAAAATTTGTTGACTATAATCTTATTTAGGAATTAATGTGACTCTTTTTTCCTCATCAAATATTTGACATGGAATCACAATATAACTGTAAAAAAGTATAAATTATAAACATGTTTAAGAAAAAAATTGAATTTTATGATGGTACTTACTCCTGTAATGGAATGTTTTAAATTATTTAGTCAGCTAATATATCTCCTAAATCTATTTATTTAAAATTTAATTGTTGTTCTTGATTTTATTTAATTCTGTTGATTATAATCCTATTTAAGAAAAAATTTGAATTTCATAATAGTACTTATTCTTTATTTAAGAATCAGTGTGACTCATCTTTTCTCATCAAATATTTGACATGGAATCACGATATAACTTAAAAAAAGTATAAATTTTAAACCTATTTAAGAAAAAATTTGAATTTTATGATGGTACTTACTCGTATAATGGAATATTTTAAATTATTTGGTCAAGTAATATATCTCATAAATCTGTTTATTTAAAATTTAATTTATTGTTCTTGATTTTATTTAATTATGTTGATTATAATCCTATTTAAGAAAAAATTTGAATTTCATAACAGAATTAATCCTTATTTAAGAATCAGTGTGACTCTTTTTTCCTCATCAAATTTTGACAGGTAATCACAAGATAGTTGTAGAAAAGTATAGTGTTCATTAAGTTGAAGCAGAAACATAATTCCGTGGATGATATCAACCCAATTAGGGTGCAACTGAAGACGGATTTTATATGTGATATAAATTTAACTAAGATGCAATGGACCCTCAAATTACGTGTTTTCCCATATAAATCCAACAGCTAATTGGAAAAACTGCAAATGAATTGAGGGATACAGTAATTGAGGTACATAATTTTCATATATCAATAATATATCTTCTTTGAATTCTAATTAATTTTACTTTTTTCTCCATTAATAATATCTTAAACATCTTTTATTGCTTTTTGTCTTTTGAAATTATATTAGATGTCTGTTGCATTAGGTGAAAACACATATACCAATGGAGTTGGAGAATATTATAGGAAGGGAAATTATGTTCAAACTTTCAGTTAAGAGCAACAATATTATTGCACATGATGAAGTGTATTCCGTGGTTAAACTTACAGAGGATGAACAACTTCTGAAACAATATAATCTCTCCCTCAAAATTCATTGACTGTAAATTTTATTATTTTATATGTAACTTCAAATTAGTACATTGTATTATTTGCATTTTAGTTCATATATATTTTAACTTTAAATTTTTTTACAATAGGATCCAAATTTTTATGTTGACCAATTTTCAGATGCAAATGAAATTTTCAAGGTACTTACAACATTTACTCCCTCCATTCCATTTTAAGTGATTTTTTAGCCTTTTTATTTTATTTCGTTATAAGTGACTATTTAGATTACCAATGCATTTTTTACCTTATTTTTATTAATTTGCCCTTGTATTAATTAGGAGAGAGGTTATAACCTGATGAAATTATATCTTGGTAATTAAGAAGAAAGATACTTATGCAAAGGGTAAAATACTTATTTCAATAGTGTAATAAATATTTTATTGGTATTGATGAAATTTCTAAAAAATCACTTAAAAATTGAATAGTGAAAATAAATGAAAATGAGATCAATTCTCCTCTCACACCTGTAGAGATAACAAATGAAACTCTGACGTCGTCGATATTGATAGATGAAGATAATGCACAACCGAGCAGTCGAGCACAACGGATGAGGATTAAGAATGAGAAGAATAATTGACATGTATCTCTTTTTAAAGAAAGATTAGTTATTGTTGAATCATTCGCAAAAATATAATTTGGTGTTAAGTATCATTTATTTTATATTGTTTGATTATTTCATTTTAAACATGTGTTATTTCTTCATATTTCTACCTTTCCAATTTTTTAGGTAAATTTTGTAATTATATTATTTTCTCCAAAGTGGAAGAAAAAACATTGATGATTGATTGATTATAAAGCTATTGAAGAAAAAATTTGAATTTTATAATAGTATCTACTCCTTATAGATAACAATAGAATATTTATAATTATTTTATCAAGTGAAATAATTAAAAATTTTTCATTATTATCATGATAAATATTTAATAAAACCGCAACAAATTAAATTTTGAAAAATGGATTTAGGAATTAAATTTTGAAAAATAGATTTTCGATAATAATGGAATATTTTTAATTATTTGATTAACTAATATATGTCCTAAATATGTTTTAATATTTAATTTGTTGTTCTTGATTTTATTTAATTTTTTTCTATTGATTACAATCCTATATAAGAATTAATGTGACTCTTTTTTATTAAATATTTGAAACGGAATAACAAGATAACTGTATAAAAGTACAAATTATAATCCTATTTAAGAAAAAAAATTTGAATTTTGTAACAGTATACTCCTTATGGATAATAATGGAATATTTTTAATTATTTGATCAAGTGAAATAATTAAAAATATTCCATTAGAAGCTACAAATATTGTATATAAAGAGGTTTTTCGCAATTTAATTCGATACACGATATATATATATATATTAGAAAATAAACTTATCATTGATATACATATTACAAATGACCTATCTGTGCATCGCACGAATACTACACTAGTTAATAATAAGAAAATAAACTTAATAACAAATACTAAAATAACAGAGCCGTTAACAAGAAGTTTAAAAATACTGTCTACAAATTTAATTGGATTTAACTATTTAGAAATATTTCAAAAAATAATATTTTCTTTCTTGAAATAATATACCAAAACAAAAAAATTAACCATTTTATTAGTTCTCTTTTTAGTTTTTAATTTATATTATCAATACATTTTATACACTTCTTTTCTTAATTTGGCTTTGTATTGGTTAGAGAGAGATTATGTATTGTTAAAATTATAAGTGAGTAATTAAGAAGAAAGAGAATTTAATATAAATATATAAAGGGTAAATTAGTCATTTTGATTGTAATAAATTTTTTATTGGTTTTGATAATTCGGTTAAATGGATAACTTTTTATAGATGGAGGGAGTAGCATATACAAATGCAATAATAACTCCCAAGTATTGACCATACAAATGAGGACAACAATGAATGAATACGTTGAAAACAATTCAATAACAAAGCCACATTAATTCCTCCTCTACAATCTTCGAAGACACACCATATGTGACTAATAAACTCGCAAAAAGGTAGTAAAATTGTGCAAATTCCATGAATAATAATCCTCCCTTTTATGTCTGACATTTTGATAATCTGCAGGCAGGGCGATTAACCCCTGTAAACGCCTGAGGGGTCAGCATTCTGTACAATCCATGGATGCTCCAGTAGCTTATGTAAGGGCAACCGCTGAGATGAATCCTTTACCAGCATCTGTTCAACAGTCGAGATTTTAAGATTCGGTTCGACCAATACTATTTTGCAACAAATTTTGAAGTAAAACATCAAAGGATAAGCTTTTTAAGTACCTGGCTAATGAGATCCTTTGCAGCAGAAGAAACAACTGGTTTCGAGGGGAACTTCAGATCCACTTGCACGATCCTGGTTACAATCGCATAACATAACAACCATCGTCAAGTTACATGCTTTAAAAAATATATTCAGAATTTTCAGTGATTTACTTCTTTATTGCAAAAAACTTCAGAGAGATTGGAGGAAATACTGTCTTGTCTAATATTGCATAACAAAATATTGCACAGTATATGGCAACAGAAAGATTGAACTTAATATGAAGGATAACATTTCAATTAAACTTTCATCTATCTCTCATGTGATGATGAAATATGACCCATACGAAATTTATGCTGACCTTCTATATGTATCTGAATGCTCTTTGGCCTCAAACGGAGGGACACCATATAGAAATTCATAGCACAACACACCAAGGCTCCATATATCAACACTAGCATCGTGCTCCACGCTTTCAACTGCCGTTAAACCAAAAGTGAGGTCGATATGAACCAGGGATGGCATGAACAAGTTAAAGCCACAGTACAAGAAAATCCGTGAACTATACACTGAATGAATACATACCCATTTCAGGGGGCAGGTAATCTAATGTACCACACATTGTCCTCCTGCGGTTAAATGTGTGCACTGACCAGCCAAAATCTGCAATCTTGAGCTCACCCTGGTAGAAAAAAGAAAAGAGGTTCACATGATTAGCATATGCAAGAATATCAAACATATTATGTGGGGTATATGTCGAGGATAAAATGTCTGCAGTACCTGTGCACCAATTAAAAGGTTCTCTGGCTTGATATCTCGGTGAATTACATGTTTTCCATGGCAATAAATCAAAGCTCGAGCTAGTGATGCAACATACTGAAAATTACAAAAAAGAAGTAGACCATCAGAAGTTATGTTTTATAACATATTTTAATCAGAAGTCAAATAACTTCCAGATATTTGCCAAAAAGCCGATTTTGACAACAAAATAAAGTAGGGAACAAAAATCAAGTTCTTTAACAAATAGGTGATGCTATATGGAAGGTCTGCAGGCAAAAAAAAAAAAAAAATGACTCACTGTTGCAGCCCGCCTTTCGCTGAAGTATTTACACTTCTGTAGTTCTTTATATAGTTCACCCTTTGCTGCATACTCCAGTATCAAGTAGACCCGTTTCTGCAGCAATCATGTGAACAAATAACATGTAATGTTAAACAGTTTTAGGCATTTTCTTAATACTTTTGAAATACTTCAACTGAATAATGAAAATATACCTGATCATAAAAATAACCATACAGACGCAAGATGTTGGGATGCCGAAGATGACTTTGGATTTCAACCTCCCTTCGAAGCTGATGTTCTACTTGTGATTGTTGCAACTGGCTCTTAAACAACACCTTTAGAGCCACAATATGATTGCTCTGTTTCAAATCAAATGCAATCCTATTGTTAGACTAGCAACAATAATCCAAATGAAAGCATAATTCAAGATAGATACATGCATACAAACACAATCAGTGGCTCTTAAAATTGATGTAGGCAGAAAAAGATAAAAGGTTTGAAAGCAGAAATTGGTGTAGGCATACAAATCCAAATGAAAGCAGAAATTGATGCATGCAAATACAATTGCTTGATCTGGCGTTGACTTCAGAGGGAAATATATTGCAGTATGCACATGATATGATGTTCACAATAAAAACTTCTTTCAGCTTTTCTACATCATTCAGTAAACAAGATGTATGCAGTAGACTATATCTTCTACCACTTGATGAGTTGTAATGAGATTCACGCAATGTATATTCAATCAATATAAGCTGACGTCAGAAAAATCAAATTCTCATCCATAACCATAAACACCAAGAGCAATAATATATCAAGATTCAAGAAATTTCAAGCAGTCCATCACAACTAACCCTCTTCTCTCGAGCTAGGTAGACATGGCCAAATTTTCCCCGTCCAAGAGGTTTTCCTATATCAAAATCGTTGAGCGTCCATCTTCTTTTTTCTGCTGTTTCCACCTCTGAAGTGGTCTGTAATAAACAAAAGAAGAAAAACAATTGAATCGCAGACAAAAAAAAAACAGAGGAACAGTACGCATAAATGTAGAACTAAAAAGGGAAAACCATGAAAAGATGCAGCATCTATGAGAAAACCAAAGATATGTCGCACGATTCGAAAACATAAGCTAATAACAGGCGATTTGACACAAATCAGAAAAGCAACCCCATTAATACACATTGCGTTACAAACAAAAAAATGGAAAAACATTCCTCCCTTCTTATATTCTTTCTTTAAGAGCAAAAGTAAAAGGAAACAAATGAATAACCATAAAATAAACAAAAGAAGCATCTCAGTCTACAGAAATCACGAATCCATGGATTAAAATATGGAGGATGATGATAAAATCAAAACATAGAAGATAGCGATTGAAATCGTTTAGGGCAAAGCAAATCACCTTGTGCTGCGGCGGGGTCTCGGTAGCGATTGCCATCGGGGAGAAAGGTTAGAGAAGATAAAAAGAAGTGAAATGGAAGAGAAAGATCGGTGGAGACCAAGGGCAAGAGACAACCAAGGAAAGGGCGAATACGAGACTGTCTATGAACGTTTCGCAACGGTCGAATGCGTGCGTTATGCCACGTGGTCCAATCAAGTTCCGGATCTTTTTCAAAATTATTTCGTCGAGTTTTCTTTATGGAGAGAGAGGGAGAGAGAGAGAGAGGAGCGTCTTCAGTCTAGTAAATAGTAATGTAATATAAGATCTAATATAGGGATTTATCAAAAAAAAAAAAAGATCTAATATAGGGAGCAAGTGCTATTGTTACACGGCGGTGATGCTTTTATAGCTCACTGTATTATGCGGATGACCCTGATGTTTGCAACTGGGGAATTAATTTGTGATTTCTTTTGGGGCAAATTTTATAAAGTAATTGGTATTTAATATTCGATGTTTAACATAATATATATAAATTTTAATTCTTATAATATATAAATTATATATGTGTCAAGTATTTAATCAGAGGGGTATTAAATACTTTATTTCGTATAAAAGAACTCTCCTTTTCAAGTGTTTTTATTTTGGATAGTATCATGTTTATGGTTGTGTTGTATTATATAGTTACTTTAATTTCTTTTTTAAAAAAATCATTGCTCAGTTACACCATTTGTTTATTGGAATAAAATTTTATCAAATAGTACGTTTAAGAAATAAAGTCATCATCTTTATATACCAATAAGGGTCCAAAGATTAAGTAAAGGGAATTTATATTAAATGCCCAGAATTCATTTGAAACCTGTATTTTATCTGGCAACTTAGTTTGGCTCATATGTGAAATAAGGAATATATATCAACCAAGTGAAATTAGTCCTAATTGATGAATTTTACTTTGTCATTTCATATGATATGTTCTAGTTATCTCTTAACATTGGAAAAAAAAGAAATGCAACAATTTTGTCCCGAGAAAGTGGTTTAAATACTTTCATTTCTTTTTAATTTATCACTTTAGCATATCTATCTTATTTGTTTCTATTTTCACCATTTTTTTTCTACTTAATACTAAATAGGAGAAAGATTATGTATTGGTGGTAGTAACTGTGGAAAAAAGAGAATTTAATATAATACTTTAAAGGATAAATTTATCATTTTAGTAGGGTGATAAATTTATTTTACACACTTGACAAATTTTTATAAATTCCATAGTAATTTTTTCTCACAAAAATGTAGGGTTTTTTTTATATAAATATATAGAAAATAAAGTTTCCTTTCACCCCAACATTCGGCTCATATCTTTCTCGGACCAAACAAGTTTCAAAATATCTCATCATACGTTCCAAAGCAAACCTTTCACCTCTCTTACTCTCCCCTTCTTAAACCGTTCAATCACCATGGCAGTTAACATTTCAGATTCCATCGCTCTTCATGTTTCCATCGATTTCACTCTGCACAATCTTTCTTTGGCGCACTACTAAAGAATCTTAAAATGATAACTTCATTCATTCCGTAACCGATTTCCACAAAAACAAGTAAGATTTCTGAAAACAAAAAAAAATTTAGTGTTAAGTTTTTCTCTGTTTCTAAATTTAATTTGATTTTCGTTTTGAATCTCTGATTTGATTCAGTTATCTGGATCAAGTTATTTTATTTTCAGATTTATTGGATATAAAGTTGAATTTCTAATTTGATTCCAGATTTGAATCTTTATTGCGTATATAAAGAGTTTGCACATAAGGTGTTTGATGCAATTGCTTGAGTGGTGGTGAGATTGTTAGATATAAAGTTGTTAGAGTTTTGCTTACAAGTTCATCAAGCTTTGATTTGATTCTCAACTTATTTGTTTGTTTATAGCTTTTGAATTTCTATTTTGAATTATAAAATTCAAAGATATTGATGTGTTCTTATCAGATTTGTATTTCATTTTGCATTTTCGTTTTTTTGCGTATCTGGTAGTTATCTAGTATTTGTCTGGTAAGAAACTGGTGGTTTTCTAAATTTGTAATTTTCATATAAGAATCTGATATTTACCTGGTAAGAAACTGATAGTTTTCTAAATTCGCAATTTTCATATAAGAATCTAGTATTTACCTGGTAAGAAACTAGTAGTTTTCTAAATTCGCAATTTTCATATAAGAAACTGGTGTTTACCTGGTAAGAAACTGATAGTTTTCTAAACTAGCAATTTTCATATAAGAAACTGGTATTTAACTAGTAAGAAACTTGTAGTTTTCTAAATTCGCAATTTTCATCAAGCTTGGATATTACCAGTTTTCTAAATATATTGTGTTTTATTGGTTACAAGTTAGGTTTCGTTGGAAAAACTTTTTATATCATGTATCTACCACTTACTTACCAGTTTCCTACCAGTACATTGCTTGATTTTTTTTCCATACAGTGATTTTTTATTGCAAATCATTTTACATTTCCTACCAGATACTTACCAGGCACTTATCAGATACCTACCAGATACATTCAAAAACTTTTTTCAACTGTTAAGTTAAAAACAGATACTTACCAGATACCTACCAGATTCTGTTGAATTAAAAACAAAAATAAAAAACATATGAAAATACGATTCTTACAAGTTATTTACCAGCTATTTACCAGATACCTATCAGATTCTGTTGAATTAAAAGCAGAAATAAAAAACATATGAAAATATGATTCTTACCACTTACCTACCAGATTCTGTTGAATTAAAAATATATGAAAATACGATTCTTACCAGTTACCTACTACTTATTTACCATATACTTATCAAACACTTACTAAATTCTGTTGAATTTAAAATAGAAATTCAAACATATGAAAATACGATTCTTACCAAGTATCTACCAGTTACTTACCAGATATCGAACAACCGAAAAAAATTCGAAAAAGTATATCATAATGGATGGCATTTCGAAGATAAAAATGATACGAACAAAAAACTTTAAAGCGACATGCCAAAAAAAATAATGGTTTGAAAGATAATGTCAAAATAAGATTAAAAAAATGAATAGTGCGTGAACAGTAGTGGAATGTATTTGAGAAGAATGAAAACTTAAAATTGGTTAAAGAGTGAAAAAAAATATAAAAGGTTAATTTAGTAAATATGATACTGAAACCATATATTGTTAATAATTTCCCAAAGATGTACTACTATTCAACCTTTATTTATTTTTCTATATCCATTGGACACAAATTTTAATTCATCAATTAAAAAACATTTCTTATAGGAATAAAGGGCAATATTTGCCAATTTACAGGTTGCGGAGATTCAACCCCAACCACACACTTTTTTGCTATTTCGTAAGAAGGTCGTTGAAAATCAAATTAAAGCAAACCAAAATCAAACAATTTTACCAGCAAAATTCCAACTATATTCTATTTTTAAAAAAAATCAAACAATATAGTGAAACACCTGGAAACCAAATAATTGGTTAAAAACTTAAAATATATCTACATTATCAACACCAACAAACTAAAAATTCTCAAATGAAAAATAAATCAAAGCTCGATACTCATAATCGTTCATGTATTTTTTATTTCTATAAAATCTGGCGATCCTCTTCCCCTTTGGTGTTGATGACCAAAGGTTGAGCGACAGAGGAAGGTTAAGCCATCATCGACAAACTGTCATGAGTCGCTAATTTTCTTCTTGCAGATCATGAGTACAAATTTGTCTCTTAAGTGTAATTTGCAAGAAATGGGGATTTCATTGTAAGAAAATCTGTTTGAATTTGTAAGAAAAAGAGGATGGTTGAGTAGCAAAAGTACCAAATAAATTATGCTAATGTTTTCTTTTCATGTCTGAATAAAAAATCTGAAACAAGTACACTAATAAAGGAAAGTTAAGCAATAAAACCACAGCCCTCAATTTGTCATAGTGTGAGCAACTTGATTCCCACACAAATAACAAAAGATGAGGAAACTTCTCAATTCTGCTGGCTAACAATAAGACATTCGCCAAGAACAATGCCTAAATGAGAATAATCCCTATTTCCCTATCAGAGTGCAAGTAACAATAAACAAGAAGAAGATACCCGAGTTTAAGAATGCAACCATTCTTATCAAACCATTCATGTAGGCTGCGATCTACAACTGTTCCTTGTTCAAGACTTTGGGTACTTTAATATAAGGATCATCGTAGCTTGGAACAACACCAATCATAGCATCTCTATTCAGGTATAATAACAATTTCCATCAGTTTCAATATTATAATGATCTATATAAGTTTACTCGTCCATCTTTAAACTGAAAATGGTGCGGTCTCACCTTCCTTCAAAGGTTTCCGGTATATCATTCCGCACATTCTCGCCCTCAGTGTCTGTCCATTAAAAGAAACAACTTTAATAGGTTGAATTCAAATCAACATGGTTATCTTTCTTCAAAGGTGGATCTTAAAATTCCAAAAGTATCTTAGAGACTGTAAAGCATTTCCAGAAATTTGATATTTTTATATAGAGATAATGTAGTTATTCACCTTTCTCAGAGAAAAAAAAAGTAGTTATTCACTTACCTGCTCTAAGTGAGGGTTCAACACTGTTAAGGTCAATGCCTTGAAGTTGTCCAAACCTAGCAAAATATTAAAAGGACGAACTTCAGTCAATTCATCAAATAGACAAAGCAATGCCACTGTAAGAAAGAGTTAGAAATAAAGAAACACACCAATCAATCACTTGTCGAATTTTTGGAGCGAATTCTTCAGCCTGTGAATGCAAATGAGATAAGAGGACCTAATGCGGAAAGTAATTTGTAATTGAAATCTGTGAGGGGTTTATAGATAAAACCTCATCCTGGGTGAGAGAAATTCGAGCAATTTCAGCTAAATGAGGTACATCTGGGGGTTGAAGTGAGGACTCATTTGTTGCTTTCGTTGAATATCTACAGATATTATAAGCATTCTGATAACTGGGTAGCTGGGTAGTGTCGCTGAATTTTCTGCAGTTGAAGAATAAATGATTCTTTGGTGGTTCTGGTAATGCAACTCTGAGCAGCAATAAAGCTCTGCTTCCCATTCTGATCTTTTCTTTTGCTGATCTTCAGTCAAACTCTTCTGGACCTTCAGAAACAGATGCAAAAACTACAGTTAAATGCAGCAACTATTGGATATGGGCTAAATATTTACTAATTTATCTTCAGACAACCGCTTGCTATATGACCGGGAAGAAAAATTAAGGCAGCTATACATTGCAACAGCAACTTATTTTTTCCTGAAAATAGAAACTGTTTATAGTTATTCTATCTTCTGTTATTTTCATGAGACTGGTTATTCTAGGTTGCTAGCAATAAATTTGGGGAAGTATTCAAGTTCTTTAGTTTTCCTTCTCTTGTTGAGCATAATTTATTATGTTAGTGTTTAAATACAGAAACATCAAAAAAAAGCCTCATCAGCTTATTATTTTTCACTTAGGCTTTTCATCAAACATGTGGAGAGCTCCACTGAGAGAATAGAATATTTAGAGCGAAGAGGGAACACTTGTAGAATTTTCTTTCCTTTATGAATTTCATCTAATTCGCTAAAGACAGTCTGAATACATTTGCAATCCAAGAACGAAGGAATGAATGAAGCAAATGCTGTCAAGAAGTGAATGAAGAACATGCCAAAATTATCACCTGGTGTATGCGAAGAGATTGAGATCAACAAAAAGTGGAAGCAAAATTGAGTAAGTAGCTGTGTTTATGTTCTATATGCAGTTCTAAGACATGAAGGGAAATGGAAATATAAATTGAACAGATAACCAGCAGCATTACCAATTACGAATTCAAAAATTCCGAATTGTAGGAATAGAACTCACCTTCGATAGCGCAAGAATGATTATTGATGAACTGGACTGTGAATTGAAAAGTGACTGCCCAGTGCAGTGGCCTGTGAAGATGGGATGCCGGAATTTTGAGGCCTGAGTTGAGAGACAGAGGAGAGGCTATCAAGCTGTTATTCAGCCCTTGAGGCTATGCGAGGGAATTAGGAATACAACGGTTATCCACAATGAAACTTTTTTTTTTTTTACATATATTTAGAAGTACTTTTATTACGATAATTTTATTCGGAGTTTAATTATAGTTAATATTTCTTACCCCTATCTAATAAATGTATTTACCTTATTTATTAAGGACTTTATAATCAAGTAATGTGCTCAACAAGTAAACTACATATACGGTTATGATTTTATAATAATTAGATTACTATTTGTATTTTGTATTTATTATTCTTATAAATAAGTAGTTACACACCTATAAATACCTGTAAATGTAATTAATTATCCACAACTCAATAATACAATTTATAATTTATCATCTTTTCTTCATTATTCATTTTTATCATGGTATCAGAGCATCGTTCCGGGTGACTCAAGATTTCAGTCTTCCGCTCATATTTTTCATTCAGCCCCCATGGACGGTAAAAGTAAAAACACAACCGCCAAGGACTCCATTGATGCTATCATTCACAATCGATCCAAGGTTGTACAACATATCAATAATCCTGGTAACAATAACATATGTGCTAATGCATCAGGTTTGTTTTCTTTTAATGCATCAATTATTTTTGTTTTTGCAAAGCCATGGATTCTTGACAGTGGCGCCACTGACCACATCATTTCTGTTTCCAAATGTTTCACACAAAAACATACATCTTCAATCACCTCAGTAAATTTACCCAATGGTTCTACTGCTCCTATCACATTCACAGGCAGTGTTCAATTTAATCATGATATACGCTTAGAACAAGCATTATGTGTTCCATCTTTCAATTTGAATCTTATTTCCGCTAGTAAATTGACCAAATCTCTCAATTGTCGTATTATTCTTTTCCCTAATAGTTGTATCTTGCAGGACTTGGTTACGGGGAGGACGATTGGTTCGGGTGCGCAACGAGGTGGTCTTTATTACATGTCACCTTCCATTCCGGTACTAAACTCCTCACAAACTTTTCATTCTTTCGATATATGGCATATGCGTCTTGGACATCCATCATCAAAATGCTTAAAAATGGCTTCTCCATTACTTTCATTTAATAATAAAATGTCATTTCACAATAACTGTAGCATTTGTCCTATGGCTAAACAATCTAGGCTTCGTTTCCCATCCAGTTCGATAAAAACAAATTCTCCTTTTGAACTTATACATTGCGACATTTGGGGACCACATAAAATTGCAACTCATTCCAATGCCAAATATTTTTTAACAATTGTCGATGATTTTTCACGTTACACATGGATTTTTCTTATGCAACAAAAGTCTGAAACATAACGTTTTCTCAAATCATTCATTGCCTTTGTATCTACGCAATTTGATAAATTTGTTAAAAAGATTTGATCTGATAATGGTCCTGAGTTCATTTCCATGTGCCAATTTTTTGAAGAAAAAGGTATCGAGTGTCAGTTTACATGTGTTTACATACCTCAACAAAATGGGGTTGTTGAACAAAAACACCGTCATATCATTATTGTCGCTCGTTCCTTATTGTTCCAATCAGGACTAATACTTCAATTTTGGGGAGACAGTGTTCTCACTGCAAGCTTCCCTCATTTGGCCATCTTCGAGTATTTGGGAGTCTATGTTATTCCACCATTGTACAACCTAAACAAAAATTTGACCCGGGAGCTCGTCAATGCATCTTTGTTGGTTATAAAGGCTACAAGTTATATGACATTGCTTCTTCCACTTTCTTCATCAGTCGAGATGTTATTTTTCATGAAACTATATTCCCATATTAGCATCATCATCCTTCACCTACATCTACACTTTTGCCAAATTTAGCTATTGATCTTTCTCCTTCGCCCGTTTTTCCAAATTTAGCTCTTGATCTTTCTACTTCACCAAATCTAAATAATGAGCCAAACATAAAAAGTTATTTGCCCTCAACTGAGTCACATCCTATCAATCAACCGCATAATGTCGATCAGTCGCACCATATTGACCAGTCGCAACCTGTTGATCAATCACATCCTGTCAATCTACCCAAAAATCAGCTTCCTTCTCCACCATCGATTCGACAATCTTCCCGAAATCGTCAAGCTCCAGTGTGGCATAAAGACTACTTTGTTCCTACTTAAGCCAATCAGTCCATCGCAGTTCCAATGTCCTCTAAAGGTACAAAATATCCCCTTTCTCACTTTTTATCATATTCAAAATTTTCACCTACACAACGCACTTTTTTTTGCTAACATCACAGTTCCAAAAGAACCCACTTCTTGTGAACATGCCAACCTTGATCCTCACTAGCAAAAAGCCATGGCTGTAGAATTAAATGCATTAGAACAGAACAATACTTGGAGCATTATGTCACTTCCTATAGGTCACAAACCTATTAGATGTCGATGGGTCTATACGATCAAATACAATTCTGATGGGACTATTGAGTGCTATAAGGTGCGACTAGTTGCCAAAAGATATACATAAATTGAGGGTCTTGATTATCATGAAACATTCTCTCCAACTGTCAAACTTACCATATTGCGGTGTCTCTTAACTATTACTGTTGCTCGTAATTGGTTCACATACCAATTACATGTCTAAAATGCATTTTTACATGGTGACTTACATGAAGTTGTTTACATGGAACTTCCTCCCGAACTTCGCCGACAGGGGGAGATTCAGGTGTGTCGGCTCAATAAATCTTTATACAGATTGAGACAGGCATCTAGAAATTGGTTTAACACTTTTTCTCATGTTATTCAACAATATGGCTATCAACAATCCAAAGCTGACTACAGTCTCTTCACTAAAAAGGTTGGTTCATCTTTTACTGCCATCCTTCTATATGTGTACGATATTCTCCTAACAGGTAATGATGATCATGAAATCAAGGTTCTCAAACAATCCTTACTTTGACATTTTCGGATTAAGGATCTAGGCCAACTTAAATATTTTCCTGGCATAGAGTTTTCTCGGTCAAAAAATGGAATCTTTATGTCCCAACGAAAATATGCATTGGATATTTTGGCAGATACAGGACTCACTAGCTCAAAACCTGAAAAATTTCCGATGGAGCAACACTCAAAGTTAAATTCTGAAGATGGTGACTTGACAATCCAACTAAATACAGATGAATGATTGGTAGACTAATTTATCTCACTATTACAAGACCTGATATAGTTTACTCAGTACGAACATTGAGTCAGTTCATGCAATCACTATGAAAGCCTCACTGGAATGCAGCCATTCGTGTCTTGAGGTACATCAAAGGAACTCCTAGACAAGGTTTATTACTACGTTCCAATAATGATCTTAGATTGAAAGCTTTTTGTGACTCGGATTGGGGAGGATGTCGTAGCACTCGTTGATCTGTCACAGGATATTGTATATTCCTTGGCAATTCATTAATATCTTGGAAATCAAAAAAGCAGACCAATGTCTCACGATCATTAGCAGAAGTTGAGTATAGAGCAATGGTGAACACTGGCTTAGAGTTGACATGGTTGCGATATATCTTGCACGACTTGAAAGTCTCGACCGAAAATGCAACACCACTCTACTGTGACAACCAAGAAGCACTACATATTGCCATCAATCCTGTGTTTCATGAACGCACTAAACATATAGAGATTGACTATGGTTGAAAGTGGGGCGGGGATTCCCCGAACCCGATGGGGATTCGGCCCAATAGGGACGAGAAATCCCCGATAAGAATCCCCATGGGGTGGGGATAGAGATTTTTTAATCCCCGAATCCTTAATGGGGATGGGGATGGGGACTATGTCCCCAAACCGATGAATCCCCGTACCCGATAAGAAAAACTAATTTTTAATTTTTTATAAGTACTTTCAATAATCTTACAAAATTTCTTGATTAAGCTTATAAGTATATTGTAAAAGATAATAATATAATATTTACAATTATTAATTTCTATATATTAATATTAAAAAGTGGCAATATACTTGAAAGCTAATATTCAACACTATTTCATCAATCATCTAATTGATTTTACAATTGAATTGATATTAATTATATTGTATTGTTTTTAGTTTTATTTACTTATTTTCACTAATTATATAACTTGTATCAATTTTTTCAACGTGTCAATATGAAGTTATTTTAGTTTATGTTACTTTGACGAAAAAATTAGTATATTTTTTTGTTAACGGGGAATGGGGAATCCCCGATTTGTAAACGGGGAAAATTTTTTCCCCAAATCCTTAATGGGGATGGGGATGGGGAAAATTTTTTCCCCGAAACCTTAATGGTGACGGGGAATGCATTCCCCGCCCCGATAAGCCCCACTTTCAACCCTAAGATTGACTGCCACATTGTACGTGAGAAACTACAAGCCGGATTGATTAGTCCATCTTACATTCCGACACGATGTCAATTGGCCATATATTCACAAAAGCATTGGGAAAAGAACAGTTCATTCTTTTGTGAGACAAGTTGGGACTTCACAACATTCACTTACCAACTTGAGGGGAAGTATTAAGGACTTGATGACCAAGTAATGTGCTCAACAAGTAAACTAAATATATGGTTATGATTTTGTAATAATTAGATTACCGTTTGTATTTGTATGTATTTATTATTCTTGGTGAACAAGTAGTTACACACCTATAAATACCGGTAAATATAGTTGATTATTCACAACTCAATAATACAATTTACAATTTATCAATTCATCTCTTCTTCATTATTCATTTTTATCATTGTTCACCTCTAACTTACTTAGCCTGCCAACTGAGCTACAGCCTGTTGGTTTATCCACGATTAAAAATAAATGTGAAAGATACTAAATTATTTGTGTCAAAATTAAAATGCTACAATTAAAATAAAAAAATGCTAAACTATTGTTTTTCAAAGGTGGAATTATAAAGTGAAATTTAGGTAAAAATAAAATATTCTACTTGTTGGAGGCAAATAAAAACTTTAGGGAAAACTTTAAACACATTCCATGTGGTTTGGTCCTTTTATAAAAAGGTGCTTGTGGAATATTTTTTTTCAAAATAGTGGTTACGGTTTTAAAAGTTTGCAAAAAGAGGATTTCCAAAATTTCAAAACCACATTTTGAAGGATAACCTTGTCCATTTTAAAGTAAAATTTTACAGCTTAGTTAATAAAAATATATTACACCTTGGTGATAAATTTTAGAGTTTTTTGAGAAGTATTAATATTTTTTTAATTAAAAGTTAATTATAACTTTAAAAAATCATAACAAAATGAAATTTTTTCGAATATCACACTAATCTTCATATATAATTCTTAAATAATATAATTAAAATATAGAAATATTAAATTTATTGAAATAACTGGTGTAGTAGCTAATTCTTAAACCACATGCATCATTTTAAAAACTTTTGAAACCACAGGCACCATTTTGAAAAAAGATATATCACAAGCACCTTTTTGAAAAACGACTAAACCACATGACATATTTTTTAAGTTTACCCAAAACTTTAATATACTTAACGATATTCATTTTTAATGTATTGTAATAATTTTAGGGTTTAATTATAGCATCCCTATATTTTGCACTAATAAACTACTACCTCCCTATGTTTTGTTTCCATCTAATTAAAATCTCTCTATTAAATTTACTAACTTTTCCATCAAAATAGTCTTTATTTTGATAAAATTACCCTTATAATCCCTTTTCATCTATATACTTCTTTTCACTACATTATCATATAAACTTGTGTATTTTTGCTTTCTCTCTCTTTCATTTTCAGCCTTCTTTTGACTGCTTTTTTTTTACTTTAACCTTAATCCTGCAATGATGATGATTTTTTCTACAACTAGCTTATTGATCGAAGATGAAGAAAAGAAGGTTTCAAGACTTTACTTGGTACATATGAGTTAGGGCTTAATTTTCAATTCTTCTATTTTCTAAATTTTGAAAAGTGAAACGTAATATTGTTAGAAGAAGAAATAAAAAATTACTAATGTTCACGGATAGATTTTTTAGTGTATATATATATAAGTTTTATTCCAGTTACGGTATGCTTTTAGGCTTTAGCCTCATTGATGTTGTATTAAAGGTTGTTTTATTTATACCAATAAGGGTTGGTCCAAGTGGTAAGCGGTTTGGTATCTCTTAAGTAAGGTCTCGAGTTCGAGTCATAGTGAATGCAAAAAATCCTTATTGAGAGACTTAGGTCGGATCTGGATGTAGTCGGAATAAAACTCCGGCGAACCAAATGGGCAATCATAAAAAAGGTTGTTTTATTTATATTAGTAATTTCAATCTAACTGTATGTTTGATACTCATACTATTTCATTTGTTTTTTATTTGTCTTAAACCACATGTAAATGAATAGAATTTTCAGTCTAAGTGTATGTTTTCTACTCATACTACTTTCATGTTGATGGGGCGCGCAATGAAGGATATGGGGCCATTGCAGTGGGAGGGATTATTCAAGACAACAATGGGATATGGCGAGCTAGATTTGTTCATAACATCGGGATAGGAAATTCTCTCATTTCAGATGCTTGGGCTTCCCTCGTTGCAATTTTTGGGGGGGGGGGGGGGGTGTCAACTCATTCAACTTATGCCAAGGGACCCTTTGCTGCTGAATATTATCACTGCCATCAGACAAAGTCTACTTATGGTTGCAAATATGAAGGTGCAACATTGCCACAGACAAAGCAATCTATGTGCAGACTGTTGGAAATATGGCATATAAGATAATGTTGTGCATTATCTACTTTAGGCTAAATTACAATATGGAAAAGCTATGATTTGAATAACATGAAAAATGTCATTGTATTCTACGCTTCAAGAGCTTTCCAATGATATATTATACGCCTAAAATGGATTAACGGTGAATGAGAAATCGTAGTTTAAAGTTTAAACATCTGTCAAATTTAGACGCGTTAAATCGGTGATTCGGTACTGAAAAATATTGACATGTCATATTTTTATTTTCACCAGATTTTTTATTTGATATTAATGGGTTTTAATCCCTTAATCAATATAATTTCTCATAACATTCATGGCTAATGTCCATAAATTGGTGGTTACAAGGGTTAATGCCTTTAAGCCAATTTAAGATCCATGTTAATGTCATCTACCCTATAAAAACCCTATTCTTGTAGCCTTCTTAAAATACTTCCTTCATTCTTCTACTCTTGAAAAGTTCTAGCTAATTCTTATTTACTTGTTTACTTTGTGGTTCATTTTTTTGGTTTCCATACTAAAAAAATATTCTTCAAAGTTTTCATTTCTTTTCAAGAAAAGGCTACTTAGTGTTAGGTTCTTGTAATTTGCTCTTCACATGGTTAGAGTTCGCCTACAATTGCGGCTGTATCCTGGGAGATAAATTCACCGGTTGCGGACGAATAATTATCTTAAAGAAACTGAGTTTCAGGCCTCTTCAATAAACTTCTACTTCGGTAAAGAGGTTGAATATTTCTTTTATATTTATTTGTAACAAATCTGCATTGTAATTTGTTCTTATTCTTATTGAAAAATATAATATTATTCACTTTATTTTAATACCACTACTAACAATCTTCAGACAATTACGTCTATATTTTTTTTAGATTTAAGTGCAGGTGACATTGGATTTCTTGAAGATTATTTTTAGAACAAAATGTTGTTCATATGAAAACAATTACTATTTTTTCATAAAAAAAACATTCTCTTTCTTCTTTTTCTTGGTTTTTCTTTCTGACTTACTATGTAGTATTTCAGATTGTGAATTGAGAATATTATGGATATTATTTTACCAATTGGAGGTAATGGTTCTAAAACGGTTCCAGGCCAGAATAGCCAAAATGGACAAATTGGTCCTATTTTGGTGCTGGATCTAATGGAAATAAACTTTCGAGTCTAACGATTGTTATGCATAATGATCATGAGGTTGCTTTGGGATTATATCTTATTTCAACTCTTAAAAGATCGGAGAAATTTTTTGGATCAAATTTTGAAGTTTGGCGATATAAAATATTTTTCTATGTGACAAATATGAGACACCATAATATATTGAAAGATGACCCTCATGTTGGAGTGGTTAATGGTTTTTTTTCAATTATTTATGGATGGTTAGAATCATATAGATTTTCTTTGCAAAAATCATATCTTGAATGACTTAGTTATTGTCGACCTATATAAGGTGTGTAATATTAAACGTATTGCAAAAGAATTGTGGGATTCCTTAAATAAAAAAAATTTCTATTGCTACTCAAGTTTTGGCGAAAGCTAACGTGGTGGAGGTCATTAGAGACTCCAAAATGGGCAAACAACATGTTAAACGTAAGTTCAAAATTGGACAAAATGGAAGCATTTCCAAGAGACAAATGTTAAATGGAAAATGCTTGACATCAATGTATATGTAATTTCTGAGGTCAATATGACTAACTCAAACTTAACAGAGTGGTGGCCTGACACTGGTGTTACTCATCACATATGTTGTGACAAAGAGTCTTTTGTTAAACTGACTTTTATTGAAAATGGGGAGAAACTCTTCATGGGCAATTCTGCTACTTCTAAAGTTAAAGGACATGGAATGGTGATTCTGAAAATGACTTCCGGCAAAGAGGTAAAACTACAAAATGTCTTGTATGGACCTGACATGAAGAAGAATCTAGTTTCTAGGAGCCTATTGAGTGCACACGGCTTCAAGATGGTATTTGAATATCAGAAATTTATTTTGTCTAAGGGAAACATTTATGTGGGAAAGAGATATGAATGAAATGGAATGTTTAGATTCAATTGTATCTCTTATAAGCAAAATTCTATTAATAAGAATAACGTTGTTGCTTATATGATTGAGTCTTCCAATTTATGGCATAGTAGAATTGGACACGTTAATTTTGATACGTTATGGCATTTAATTAACTTGAATCATATACCCACATTTCATATCGATAAATCACATAAATGTGAAACGTGTGTTAAGACAAAATTCACAAGATCTTCATTTCAATCCATTGAAAGAAATTCAGAATTACTCGGTCTAATACATACTGATATTTGTGACTTGAAATATGTTCAATCAAGAGGAGGCAATAAATATTTTATTACCTTCATAGATGATAGCACAAAATATTGTTATGTGTATTTGCTCAAAAGCAAAGATGAAGCTTTAGAGAAATTTGTACTCTACAAGTAAGAAGTAGAAAACCAGCTTAATAAGAAAATTAAAAAGGTTAGAAGTGATCGTGGTGGTGAATACGTTGCACCATTTGGCGAGTTTTGCTCTCAAAATAGAATTATTCACGAAGTAACACCACCTTACTCTCCACAATCAAACAGTGTAGGTGAACACAAAAATTGTACTCTAAAAGAGATGATGAATGCAATGTTAACCAGTCTGGTTTACCACAAAACATGTGGGGTGATGCTGTTTTGTTAGCAAATTATCTTTTGAACAAGAGTACCACGTAAAAAACAAGATAAAACTCCTTATGAATTATGGAATGGTAGAAAACCTTCTTATAATTACTTGAAAGTGTGGGGTGTCTTGCAAATGTAATTGCACCATTACCTAAATGTATGAAAATAGGTCAAAAAACGGTGGATTGTACTTTCATTGGCTATGCCAGTAATAGCAACGCATGTCAGTTTCTTATGCATGAATCTAAAAACCCTGATATACACAAGAATACTTTGATTGAGTCAAATGACGCTTCATTTTTTGAAGATGTGTTTCCATATAAGGAAAAAGCGAAGGGTCAGGAACTAAAAGGTCTCGTGAACTTATTGAAAGTGACGGTCAAGTTGATCAACAAGTTGTTGATAAAAACAACAACCTTCAATCAATAATTGAAAAGATGATTAAAATTATCAAGAAGAGAATAAATTGAATCACGAGGTGGAACCTAGAAGAAGTAAAAGGACAAGAGTTGAAAAATCATTTGGTCCGAATTTCTTAATGTATATGGTTGAAGCGGAATCTCAAACGTATAAAGAAGCTATAAGCTCAATTGAAAGTCCTTTATAGAAAGAAGCCATAAGGAGTGAAATTGATTCCATCTTGCAAAATCATACGTGGGAATTAGTGGACCTTCCTCCCGAAACTAAGCCACTAAGTTCTAAATGGATTTTCAAACGTAAGCTAAAAGCTGATGGAACAATTGATAAGTACAAGACTCGTTTAGTCATAAGAGGTTATAGACAAAAAGAAGGCCTTGATTACTTTGATACGTATTCTCTAGTGTCGAGAATAACAACCATTAGGATGATACTTGCAATTACCGCTTTGCGGAATCTTGAAGTACATCAAATGGATGTGAAAACTGCTTTTCTAAATAGAGATCTTGAAGAAGAAACCCAAGGGTTATGTAACTTTAGGTCAAGAAAGAAAAGTATGCAAACTGGTGAAGTCTTTATATGGTTTAAAGCAAGCACCAAAACAATGGCATAAAAAATTTGATGATGCCATGATGGCAAGTGACTATCGTATGAATGAGTGTGACAAATGTATATATGTCAAAACTACAAATGAAGGATATGTTATTCTATGTTTGTATGTTGATGACATACTCATTGTTGGAAGCAATGAGAGAATGGTAAAGAGTACCAAGAATATATTAAATTCTAAATTTGACATGAAAGATATGGGACTAGCTTATGTAATTTTAGGCATCAAAGTTCAACATTCACCTAACGGTCTCATATTGATGCAGTCATACTATATGGACAAGATACTTGACAAGTTTAACAAAGGTGATATTGGTATAGCCAAAACACCGTTAGACGTTAGTCTACATTTGTCTAAAAACAAAGGTGAATGCATAGACTAAGTGGAATATGCAAGAGTTATAGGTAGTCTAATGTACCTTACAAGTTGTACAAGGTCTGATGTTGCTTATATTGTAAGTAGTTTAAGCAAATTTACAAGTAACGGGTAAAAGCCATTGGGATGCGATCGTAAGAATACTAAGGTATTTGCGATATACTAGTAATTATGGATTGCACTATACAAGAGAGCCTGCTATACTAGAAGCATATTCTGATGCTAGTTGGATAGTTGACATCAAGAATTCTAAAGGTACAAGTGGGTACGTGTTCACTCTAGGAGGAGGAGCAGTGTCTTGAAAATCCTCAAGACAAACGATTATAACTCGTTCCACAATGGAAGCTGAGTTTGTAGCCTTGGATAAAACGAGAGAAGAAGCTGAATGGCTATGTAACTTCTTAGAGGATATTCCAGAATGGCCTAAGCCTATGCCAGCAATTTGTGTATATTGTGATAATCAAGCAGCGATTAAAAGAGCACAAAATGTTATGTATAATGGTAAGTCGAGACACATGCGTCATCGACATAATACCGTTAGACAACTAATCTCAACGCCAGTTATCTCTATTGATTTTGTAGGATCAAAGGATAACATTGCGGATCCTCTAACCAAAGGGTTAAATCGAGATCAAGTTGAAAAGACATCTAAAGGAATGGGACTAAAGCCCATGAATATTTAAGGCGTTGTGTGAAGGAAAACCCAACCATGTTTGACTGGAGATCCCAAGATCTTGGTTCAATGGATAACCTAATTGCATAGACCTTGTGTGGTCACTATAGGGGTAACCTTGTGTCCATTCCTGTGATGTAAATAGTGATAAAGCGGGTTAAGGTTAAGCTACATGCTTTTAATGATCCTTTGTGCATCAACGGTTGAGCAAAAGAGATAACCTATGTGAGAGTGAAGTGGGGTCGCTTCAAAGGATACTATTGGGGCATAGTAATCCAAAACTCTTGTAGAAGCAAGAGATATTCATGACCATAGCAAACATAACCTTGAGAACCAAAAACGGTGATGTGTTGATATTTGTGTGGGGTATATCATCGTTTACACAAACGGCAGAATAGTTCAAGGATATAAACTCAAAATCATTGAAGTTTTAAGTCGTAATCAACTATAATTCAATAGATCTAGACTTAAAACACTCAAGTAATGTTGATTTTATGGATTTGGGTAAGAAAATACCCAAAAATCGCAAGAAATAACGGGACCTCTATAGGGGTGGAGTTCACCTCCATAGCTATAGCCTTCACCGCTATAACAGTAGTGGCCAAGGCTATAGGGGTAGAGGTGAAGGCTATCCCTATAGAGGCCGGACTATTTTCCGACGGTTTTCCAAGAACACCAAGGAAAAAACCAAGAAACAACACCAAAGGCAGCAACAACAGGAATAAAAGACAATAAATGAAGTAAAAGATCAAGGGAACTCAGTTTTGTTACCCCTAGGCTGTGAATCTAACTCGGGAGACTCGAATTGGATGTTTGGCAAGCTTTTGATGATTTTTCGACGGAAGCAGCGACAAAAATAGCAACAGAAATAGTGACAGATTATTTTGGTGGTATTTAGGAAAAGTCTCTAAAACTCTATTTAATCCGTTTTAACCTAGGATTTCTAATAGATTTTAGTGTTCAAGCTACGAGATCAAGCCTAAGAACAACTAAGAATCAAGATTAGAGAGGATTAAACCCGGATTCTAGCTTTTCTTAAGCTTTCTCTCTCTAGTTCTTCCTTTTCTCTCTCTTGTTCTTGATTTTTCTCCCTAAAATGATTTCCCAAATTCTAAATCTGGAGAAAAGTCTCTCTCTCTCTCTCTTGGATTGGTTTAAATACTCTCACACACAAAAATCCACCGACTTAGGCGAATTTTCGGGAAAAATATGTGGGCAAATCGCAAGCGGAGAGAGAAAACGAAGTGGCACGGCCTGAAACAGGCCATGCTAAGCCAACCGCCACCTTTACGGTGGTGACCGCCATAGGGGTGACGGTCACCGCCTTGACAGCAGCATCCACCGCCACAACGGTGGCTGTGGATGTTGCCACAAGAAGCGGGGGTGGCCACAATGGGGGTGGTCACCCCTGTGGAGTTCACCGCCACAAAGAGTGGAGGTGAACACCACCACGGAGGCGGTGGTTGCCACAAGAGTGGCGGCCACCGTCGCTAGAGGGCAGGCTGCCACCGCTGCTGCTGCCCGCGGTGGTGGGAGCAAAAGGGGCAGCTAGGTGGAGCTAGGGTTTTGGAATTAGGGTTAGGGTTTCATTAGGGTATTTGTAGGGTTTTAGGTAATTAGGGTTAGGTTTAGGGCAGATTTTAGGGCAGATTTAGGGTTTTGGCTTCCAACGCCTATATCTTTCACTACGGTTATCCGATTAAGGCGATTCTTGACATTCCGAAAAGCTCGGAGAGTCAAGAATCCATTGGTATAAATGAGACTTGCTAAAAATGTTCGAATCTTATAGAAAATTGCAAAAAAAATTACTGCACGCGAGCGAAAGGAAACGGCTAATCCTAAATGCATGCGAGTGATATTTAAGCGCCGCCAAAGGTCTGAAATCATAAAAAATGTACTTGCCAAACGAGATTCGACCTTCCAAGAATAGAACAACTAGACCGTACAAGGTCAGAGCAACAAGTCATCATCGTTCTAAGGGTCACCGAAAAGCCCGTACTCACAGACAACGCGTCTACTAGTCAGCCAGTAAAGTAAATATACTTTCACAAGGGAAGGTTCAAAGGTTGTAGCCTACCTATCCTATACAAATATTGGTCGAAGAGCATCTTCATCCTTTGATTTCTGAACGCGTCTGTTTCGTTTTCTTTTCCAATTTTCATTCATGTAGGGGATTGTTGGAAATATGGCATATAAGATAATGTTGTGCATTATCTACTTCAGGCTAAATTACAATATGAAAAAGCTATGATTTGAATAACATGAAAAATGTCATTGTATTCTACGCTTCGAGAGCTTTCCAATAATATATTATACGCCTAAAACGGATTAGCGGTGAATGAGAAATTGTAGTTTAAAGTTTGAACATCTGTCAAATTTAGACGCGTTAAATAGGTGATTCGGTACTGAAAAATATTGACATGTCATATTTTTATTTTCACCAGATTTTTTATTTGATATTAATAGTTTTTAATCCCTTAATCAATATAATTTCTCATAACCTTCATGGCTAATGTCCATAAATTGGTGGTTACAAGGGTTAATGCCTTTAAGCCAATTTAAGGTCCATGTTAATGCCATCTACCCTATAAAAACCCTATTCTTGTAGCCTTCTTAAAATACTTCATTCTTCTACTCGTGAAAAGTTCTAGCTAATTCTTGTTTACTTGTTTACTTTGTGGTTCATTTTCTTGGTTTCCATACTAAAAAAATAATCTTCAAAATTTTCATTTCTTTTCAAGAAAAAGGCTACTTAGTGTTAGGTTCTTGTAATTTGCTCTATACACGGTTAGAGTTCGCCTACGATTGAGGTTGTATCATGGGAGACAAATTCACCGATAGCGAACGAATAATTGTCTTGAGAAAACTGAATTTCAAGCTTCTGCAATAAACTTCTACTTCAATAAAAAAAATAAAATATTTTTTTTATATTTATTTATAACAAATCTCAATTATAATTTATTCTTAAAAAAATATAATATCATTCACTTTATTTTAATAGCAATAGTAACACAGATTTCTTAGTCAAAATGGCTCTTTCTGCCAATCTTAGTGTTCAGAATCTTCTTGCGCCTCCAACAAACATGAGTCGCCTTTTCCGTGATATTTGCAACAATGATGTGGCTAGGACCTGTTCAACCACTTTTTTTAATTCATTGTTAATTTGTTTTGGCCTTCAATGGGCATTTTGTAATTGTAGTTTTTTATTCCCTTTTTTTACAAAAAAATCTCATATTAAACAAAGCAATAAAAGAAAGCTGATGAATACACATGTTTTTATATAAAATTATGATGAAAAAAAGTTAGATAAATAAATAAAAAGAGAGTCAAGGGTAATTTTATTAAAATAAATGTTATTTGAATGAAAAAGTTATAAAATTAATAAAGGAGGGTTTTAGTTGGTTGGAAGTAAAACATATGAATGTTGCAATAATATTAGAAAAACTTGAAGAGGTGGTAGTGTATTAGTACAAAATATATGTAGGTTATAATTATTTATCCATAATTCTGTTATCTCTGTCGCCCTAGTTTACCAACACCATTGTAAATGAGTAGGAAAAGAATTCTCTAAAAGTGAATCATTTTCGTGGATTTGAAAATCAATGGCTAGGATAGTTTTAAGTATTGATTTGCTTTCCATTTTTTTTAACCGTCGCTTTTGATAAGTTTGTCCAAACCATGAAAATATTAATTAAGAGAATAAAAGTACTAAAATACCTCAAACACTAATAATTATTTGAAAAAATGATTAATCTTTGTTATCCTTTGTCATTTTCAATGTTGCATTTAATAAGGGCAAAATGAAAAAGATGTTCAAATAATTATATTAAAATTTAAAAATAACACTTATTAAAAAGAATTTGTTTAACTCCAAAGCGACAGTTAAAAAGAACTCGCCATTAATTTCCAAATAATTGAGGGGTACACTGGCTTAAGTTTTGATATAGAACACGATAGAATGGTTTATCATGGCCATCTTTACTTTAGCAAAACCGAGTCCAAGTTTTGAAATAAGTAGTAATCAGTTTCTTGAATCATTAGTCATAGCTCAATTACTATCATCCTTGCCATTTTTGTTTTTGCTCCTATAACATTTTTTTTTGTTACCTGGAGCTTTGCTCCGACTACATCCAGATCCGACCCGGGCCACGCACCTGACTGTGGTGAGTGAGTCTCACAATAAGGATTTTTTACATCCACTAGGACTCAAACTTGAGACCGTACTTAAGTGATACCAAGCCACTAGGTTTGGTTTTTCTTCTATTACATCATCATCTATTAACTATAACACAATTAGTTGTCCAAGCTAATTTCTTACTTCAACAAACACAGTTTTTTCTCGTTTCATCTAAAGTGGGTTGTTTACACTACAATTCTGTTATCCTCGGCTATATGCTCACAAACCCTCATTGTTTCCGATTAATCCAGATATTTACAACAGCAAATCCCTTGAGATTTTACTTACTAGCCTTAAAGATAGTCCTTTACTGTTTGGATATCCACCTCTTCTTCACAAGTCATCTCAGCAAGTATAGAGCTAACAGGATTAGCCTGGGCCCCACCATTACTATTGTAGTTCCCACTGGAAAACAGTGACGATGGCTCAGCCTCAGATGGTGGTGCCGACACGGGAGTTGTCGTCTGAGGTGTCTCTAATTCACTAGCTAAACCATGACTGCTGCTGTCTTTTCCACCACCTACACCCATATCAAATTACATACCTCAATCTGATGCCTTAAGAACACCTATGTTTTGGTCTTGTTCTGTTACTCAATTTAATTTTACTACATTTAGCTTCCATCAAACAATACAAAAATGCGTGGTTTGGAGTATGAGAATGTTTTGCCGAAGATACAAAAAATTGTTGATCCTTAATGATTTGTTAAGTTATCGTAGAGGTCTTAGCCTAGTGGTTGAGCCTGAAGCTGTGATCCTAGAGGTCACATGTTCGAGTCCACATTCGGGCGGGGTTGGGTGGGATGAGGTTTTTCTTTGTTATTATTGTAAGCCCAATGACGCAAATATTTTATAAAAAAAGAGTTATCGTACTAAAATTGTAAGCCCAATGAGACAAATATTTTATAAAAAAAAGTTATCGTACTAAAATTGGATATGTAAGACACCAGACATGAAAAAATTGAATACATCAAGCACCATAACAATTTTTAAAAGGAACAAGCCTATGTTACATGGACTCGTGTAGGAGTATCCAATATGGGTACAGATCAGAGTATCCAGTACGGCAAGTGGGAAAAATTTGGACAAGCGGACCCTGTCCTAAATTCGGACTTGGGTACGGGGACACGAAAAACTTAAAAAAATACTCGTATATATGTATGTATATATGCCATTTTTTGTTGCAAGAAAGCCAATAATAGTGAATACAACAGAAGAAAAGTGAATATATAGATAAGATAAGAAAATTGAACACAAAACAAGAACCACAAATAGAGAAGAAAGAAGAATGTTTAGGTATTATGATTATTTAGGAACTCTAAATATATAAGATGAATATTAATTAATAATTTATATTTAATGCAAGTTTAGATGTTTAGGGAATTTAACTAATTAGATACTCTAAATATATAAGAAGTTTGCATTATTTTTATTTTTTTTGGAATGATTATAGTTATCATTTACATACATATTTTTGGAGTGTCCGACACATATTCCATGACACGGGTACGGCTCCTAATTTGAAGAGTCCGAGTATCATAGGAACAAGCACTATAAGGGCATTTGAGTTGAAGAACAGGACTCAAAAAGGTATTTAAGTCTCAGTACGATCGAAACCTGAAAATCTCATGCATATAAATATTTGGGCAAGTATATGGAACAGAGGTGTTTTTTCTCCACTGCATTGTTGGAAAATCCTAAAATTGGAGAAAGAAAAAGTGTTATTCATTGGATAAGAGAGAACCTGAATGAAATGCAGGTGTAGAGGGCAGGCTTGCTTGGAATGGAGTGGAAAACGCTCCACCTCCCTTTTTCATCTTTGACTGACAACTCCAAAACAGCAAACAATCAAATGAAAACCCGAAAATGAATTAAGATACATCAAATAAACAAAAAAATGCAAATACCTTGAGATTTTCTTCACAATGCTTTAGAACAGCAGCAATGTTCGCATAGTGGCCGTGCACCAGCGTGTAAGCCCACAACAAAATCTTCCTAGGAACACTCAAATCAAGAATTTCAACACTGTTTAATCCAGGCTGAACTTGGGTTCCCATTGACACCCGAGTAGGTACCAAATACAGGTTTAGACCAGATGGAAGTATTACACAAGAGCTCTCCCGAAAGAAGTTATATGAACTTTTAAACAAGGAGTTGGCACTCTCGAGATTTTCAACCGAAGCTTTCTCGACCACTACGTTCTTGATTTTAGCCAACATTGGATTCCACTTCGTTTCAACACTTGGCAAATGGGAAAAATCATCAGATGATGAGTTCCAGAACTCATTTGTTTGCACATCGACACAAAGCAAGTGAGAATTTTCGGAAATATTGTCTGATGAGTTAGGGCCATGAACCTCACTTGGGGTGATCAATGCTAGATTAATAATGAGTGCTCGACACCAAGCCACCGAAGCATGCCTGCAAACTTTTGCACAGTTACAGTTTGACAGCTTGGGATTCTTGAAACGCTTTCGAATCTTCTCGTTTATTGCTTCGAGTGTCTCGAGCTTGCCATTGCTCTCAAGTGTAGCAATATATGCATGTAAGTAACTGCCAAAATTAGCAAATTGTTGAGAATAAAGAACAGCAGAAAGGCAGGATTAGTAAAATATCAAAATGTGAGCAAGAAGAAAAAGTGGCTTTTTAGAAGTGAATGCCCTAATGCATTGGGAACTCCCTTATATTAGGCCGTAAACGCCCGTTTACCCCTGAACTTACAAAAGTTCCATGCAACGCCCCTGAACTTGTTTAAAGTGCACCTCGTAACCCCTAAAAGCTGTGTGTCAGCTTCTGGTTGGAAAAAAATATATAAAAAAAATGACATCTTTGGAAAGTCAAACCAACCAGAAGCAGACATGGCGTTCAAGGGGCAAATTGGTGCATCTTTTCCAAGTTCAGGGAGTCATGTGTAACTTTTGTAAATTCAGGGGGAAAATGGGTGTTTAAGGCCTACTGTGGGGGTCCTGATGTATTAGGCCAAAGTGAATAAACAAGGGAAACGACATTTCAGCACTCTGGCTTATGAAGCTCAAAAAATGAAAAGAATAGAAGTTATTGCTATTACTCGGAAGTCAATGGACAAAGACTGTTGAAAATCTTTTAGAAAGCTAAGTGAATCGGAAAAAAATTTACATTTTAGAGATGAATTCATCAAAAGATGGATATCTTCTTCGTAGAGGAACTCATAGTTGTTAGATACATTAAAAATTAAGAACTTGAGGCTACAATTGCTTTTACAAGGTAGAAATACTGAAGCTCAAGAAAATCTAATAAGTTTCTTCATAATTATACCATAATTGACTATGAGTTACCCGTATAAGCTTCCCTCGGACATTTCTGGCCCTCTGGTCTCCGGCAAACAAAATATCTCTGGCCATAGATTTCCTTGTTCCATAAATAATGAGAACATCTTTTCTAATTGATGCTCAGAGCCCACAGGTAAACCGCAGCCAGCTTGGGGCATGGATGATACAAGAGCCTTAATTAAGCTCCCAAGAGTTACTGGTATAAGATCTTCAATGCACAAAAAAAACTACACAAATTGCAGAGTTAGATCCTGATTGAATTAATTAAAGCATGATATGCAAATATCAGATTTTAGATTGTATACAAGAAAATGCACAAGTATTTAGTAACTTATGATGAAAAGGCTGGTAATAAAAGAGCATTAAGTAATATTGGAGGGCATATTTATTATTTACAGTAATAAATTAATCCCTAAACTAGTATGCACTACAAGGTAATAGGCTCTTAGCAGGCAATAGGAACAAAGTCAGTAATTAGAAGGCTAAGTTTATATTATACCCTTTTATCTGCCCGCAGGGAAATAAAAGCACGATCAAGGGTACAAATGTCTCCAGTCACCTCCAATAATTTCAAATAAAACAACAAATACTTTCTGATGCAGGTGATAAATTTTCGAGAACTTTCTGCTAAGTTAACTTCAAGGGCTTTTTTATTCCCAGCAACACCTGCAGTTTTCCGCCTGTCACATTAAATAAAAAATTATCAAACTTAATAATATGGCAAGTATGTGTATATCGTAGCACAGAGCATCTTAAGCAATCGAAAGGACAAAAAATGATCATTCCAAACCATGATTACTAGAATGCTGTAGTTAAGATGCATTTGAATGTTAAACGTTTCAAAGCAGCTGATTGCATGCATGTGCTCAGGTTGAAGTTTTTCTTAATGCCATTAGAAATGGAATATATCTATCCATGAGGATTTCGCACATTTTCCATGTTATTGGATACTAAACACAAGAAAAATAAATGGACAACCTTTTTGGACATGTCTAAAGCCATAGTCTATCAAGTTTCACGAATAACAACTTAAAAGAAAATAACAAAAACAACAGTAATAATACTAATAATAAGTATGCTACTCCAAATAGTCAAGCTATTAAATGGGGAACAGAGAAAGGCTTACCTCCCTTTCTTCACTGTGCTATCAATCTCCCACATATTTATTGTAAAGGATGACCGTGAAGATTTGAAACAAAAAGAAAGTTCCTCTTTTGCACGTTCCAAATCGTCATTCGAACGTCTCCTATACAGTCCTTGTGCAAGCATGTATCTGGCCTTATGAAAATGTTTAAGATCACCTTCAACACAACACTCGAGAGCTGAAAGGCAATCATTGTATAGCATGTTCCACACTTCCTCCATGTGAATTGATTCCATGTGTTTTAACTCCGTAAAATCTCCTTGATTGCTTTTTCCTTTCACATGATCTGACGGATGTGAATTTTCAGGTCCGAATTTAATTAAAATGTCCATGGCAGCATCCTTCACTGATTGGTTGAAAGCACATCCTGAAAGGACCTAAGAATGACAAAACTTCATGGAATCAGTATACATACAACAATATTTATTTTCAAAAACTTGGCAACTCCAATAAGCATTCGATAATTAGTCGCTGAAACACACGGACTACAACAAATAAAGAGTATTTGTTGTGAAGGAAGTTACAATAATAAATAACCAAGGCAGCATGTCAAAAGGATTTCATGTTCTTTTATTGTATTATTTTTCATTCTTTTTTATTTGCTTGTTTGTTTGGCTGGAGTTGGGAGAAAGAAGAAACCTTCAAAGCTTCAAGATTATGTTTCCCACACATGTAAAGTAACTTCATCCGTGAAGCATGCATCCTATACACAGGATCAACAGCTGATGGATTTAAAGCAATGGCCTTATCATAATGCGGTAAGAAAGTACGGTATGAGTATCCAAGTTTTTCACAGAGTTTCCCCATATAAAATGAATGTGACCAGTCCTCCCTGCAAACAAACAAATTTACAGTCATATATATCATTGGGTAACCGTCCATTATTTCGATGGGGCCAAAGATTCACCATTCTTTGGCTTTAGATTATAATGGACTAAAGCAAAATGACTCATCAAACTGTTTGAGCTTCTTTTATTGTGAAGTCAAAGATAGTTGTTGCAACTCCACTTCAAGGTCAATTGGGAACAACCTCTCTGTAATTACAGAGGTAAGGTTGCGTACACCCGACCCCCCCTACCCCGCTTGTGCGGGAGCCTAACAAGGCAGTGGGGTAATGTTGTTGTTGTATATATCATTGGGTAAACAAGAAAAAGAAAGACTAGTTTCAGTTACAGAAAGTGTGCATACTTGTGAAAGGAGGCTTTTTTAAACTGCTTGAGAGAATTCTCACAAAATGCCATCCATGCTGCATCTTTCAAAGGCACACCAGATCGCTGGTCATAAAATGGCACCACATTCTGAATGCTGTCATAGTACACCAACGCCAGCAGCTCGTGTATCTCACACTATCAACCCACAAAATTTTGCACTAGTCATTAAACATTATGATATATATGCGACTCAGTCTCAGTAGTATTAATGATTCAAATTTCATTACCATTCAGATATATAAATGGAAATAGCTAGAAATGTGATTACAGTTACATGCTTTCCCAATGCCCAATCATAAAGCAGCATCCTATTTAAAAAATTTCACTGCCATCAACACCACTAAGTGGGGCCTACAGCCTTCTAAATTCAAAAATGTGTACTAGCAAAGCCACTGAAGTGTTTTAACTATTGTGCAAATATTTTTATAATTTCTACGACAAAGACCGTCCCATATGATATCACGAAGAAACAATGATTATTTCTTCTAATTAGCTACTAAACTGGAAATGATTCATGAAGTGATATATAATAAAGAAACTCTTGGAGATAAGATTAGTCCTGCGGAAGCAAAAAACAATTGAAGGTTCAGCATGCATGTAATAAGGGAAAGACAACCTGTTGCTCTGATGTTTTTGCCAAAGCCAGACTCATTAGCAAACAACGCCTGCTCCTCCTTCGACTTGTTTCAACTCTCTGAGGCAGGGTAGGATTCTTTCTCCACTCAGTTACATTAATATGCTTACTTCCATCATTTAACAGCAAGTCTACCTCCTATTGCAAATGAACAAAAAAAGAAGGAAAGAAGTCAAACCTAGGAATATTTCCCAAATTAAAGAAAAAACTGTAGAGGCTCTGAAAAAGTTACAGATAGATAATGAAAATATGCCTTGCCTCATCATAAATATTTGCAAGCCGTTGCCAACTCTCAAACCGTAGAGGGTTATACAGAAGATCATATTTAAACAGATCTGCATTTTGCTGCACAAAGTCTGCCCCTTCCTTTGTAAGTACAAAGCCTGGCCACTTATCAGTTGCACTCATTTCCTCAGACAGAGCTAAGTAATAATATAAATTGAAATACACATCCAAATATGGCTCAGAGCTGCAATAAACTATATATCATCAGAATTCCTAAAGCATTAAAATATCAATGGTTTAAAAATTTGAAAATAAGCATATGGAATAATTAAATAACCTTCTAGAAATCATTTTTTTGTGCTGCTTCACACTATTGGGAAATATTATTGCTGTTATGGTCTCAAGGTACCTTTCAGATCCTGCTTCCTCTGAAAGTTTGTTTTCACATAAATCAGGATCATCTAAGAATTTATCAATTGCATTTTGAGACATGACATCTTCAGGTGGCTCAGGAAAATGTTTGCGTATAGCTCTTAATACTCTACGAAGCTTTACCAGCCCGGTTCTCTGAGACGTAACGCGCATGACCAAGTCAAAAGGAAGCAAAAATGAACATAAAATATCGAGGAAAGAGAGAGAGTGAAGAAACTCACTGAAGAACCCCTCGCGCAGGGAAGTATATACTGAAAAACGTCAGCACATTGTTCTTTGGTTTGATAATCTCCACGGCTAGCATTTTTGTGCATGGCCAGATCATCTTCATAGGATGGGTCTGATCTAACATTAAGACCATATAAACAGAAAAAGCATTGATCTAAAGCATTGTCAATTATTAACTCTAGCTCCTCACGTTCATCTTCAGTGGGTTCATTGTTCAATTCATCCAATTGTTCAGAATTATTTTCTTCTTTATTGCCTGTATCACTGCCATGCTTTTCAGTTCCTACGCCTGCATGGTCTTTCTCGGGGCCCTCAGCAGTTTGCATGCCACTTGATGTAACTCCTCCTAGAACATCATGTACGGCACTAGTTTCATTAATTTGAATCCCACCGGTCTTCTCGTTCGGCATGTCTGACTTTACCTCATTTTCGCATGTTTTGTTTTCACTGTGTGGAGAAAGCTGCTTATCCACTTCAATAGTTTCTTCTTTTGAAGAGTTAATATTGGACTTAAGCTTCATATCCAAGGCCAAGAGGTACTTTATAGCAAATTTAAGAAATGTTCCCTCCTCCCCTTTGCCACCCTCGCCTGCACAGCACATGGCGTACCCGGCAAGCAAGTCGTGAATTGCCACAATTAATTCAACCTAGAACAGAAAAAAAACCATGGTACATAAATGAAAGGAGCAATATATATACTCAGGACGAAGAATATTTTCAAAATTCAGTTCCTCAACTAGAAGAAAGATAAGACTCACTTGAGCTTTAACAGGGACACTAGGAATGATATGTTGGGACTTGCAAAAAGCAATGCATGCATTAACAAAGCCGAATCCTTGCTTTTGCTCAGTTTCACCAGCAACAGTTGGTGAAGAAGATTGCTTACCAAGGTAATTTATTGCAACATGGTACATGAACGATAACAGTGAAGTTTGAATGTCACTGATACTTCCCAATAAAAGATCATTCTGCAATTTAACATGTTAACACATCAATCACTTTATGGCATAAAATATGTTAATAAATCAAGAATCGAATATAAACCAACAGAACTATTTTTATTATAATCTTCATAATTATCGACCACTGTGGCAGCCCCAATCTGCATTCTTCACTTATATAAGCTACTGAAGTTATAGAAATTTTTTCACATAAATTGTAAGCATAAGGTACTTTCACTTATTACAAATAACTAAGGAGGACTCACACAAATAAGAGTTAAGTCCATCTTCAGTTGTGACAAGCATTGTGAAATGGCTTTCACCTCCTCCACCACCGAGTCATTCCAGTGTTTGTTGAGATTTTCTTTTGCTGCAGAATCAGATTCAGAGAGTGCATTCAACTTATACTTCTTCTGGGTTGTTTCATAGTCATCCATACCAGCTGCTAGCATGAGGATTTGCAGCTTCCTCCGATGGCAATTCAAATATAAAGCGTTGTCCATCTGATTTGCCTTTTCACATGCTTTAATTAGTATATTAATTGCCGATAATTCAATGCATGTAAATCCTTCACCTTGCTCATTTAAAAGGGGAGAGGGGAAAACATCAAGGGAAAAGTGTTCTGTAGAGAATAAAAGGGGAGCAAGCAAGTTTATGCACTCCATATACATTTCTTTCTCAATCATCTCACCCAGACTCTTCTCAAGCAAGAGATCAACCTTCAATAAATTAATTTCATGAAGAACCCTGCCAACAGTTAGCTCTTTATCAATCTTAAGATGTTGCAAGCGAACTGAACATGAAGAACCACTAATTTGTTCACTCTTCGACAACAGTGACAGTGAAATACAGAACTCTTCATGAGCTTTTGCTTTGTTTCCCTCAAAGATGGACAATTTTCCACTCAACCAGAAGTAGCGAGCCCAAAAGGTGTAGTTATCGGTTATCAAGTAACTGCTAAGAAAAGAGTCCGGACAACTTAATTCTTTGTCAAATTGGAAGCTTTTCAGTGATGAGCCGCTGTCAGTCCCAGATATGTGAATCAAGCATGAAGGGTTGTCCAAAGCAACTGACTCAATTATCTTACAAAGATGATATGATGCCTCGGTCATGAAATGTGACAGATTTGAAGCGTTGCAAGGCAAGGAACCCAAGTCATAATACAGCTCAGCAAGAAAAAGACTACATGCAAGGATCCTATCCTTCCCCCAGTGTCTTGTAAGCTTCTCTAACTCCAGGAATTTGACAAACACATCTTGACAAGATAATTCCTTAGTTGCAGCATGTTCTAGAAGCAAGTGAGCCACATGATAAGCACCATAATTTTTTGAAGTTTCTCTTAAAAATGAAGAAATGCCACCATGTTCAGTGTCCAAGGAATTAGCCTGATCAGGATGTGAAACAGACTCAGTAGCTGCTTGATCAGAAGCTTTACGTCTGCAAACAATAAAAGGTTCGAGCGCTTTAAGTACAACTCTAGCCAGATCCTTACTGTTAGCAAAATCCAATTCCTCTTTTCCTGGTTTACGACTCCGAAGCCTTTCAAGGCGAGTACTTCTTCTCTCATGAGGCTGTTCTTCAGCATAATTTGCTTGTTCAGGATTAGGATTACAATGACCAACAGACATGTTTTCACTCGATACAGAGGTCAGCAATTTATCCTCAGTTGATCCTGTTACAACATCCATAAAAGAAGGCAAGCGTATGGTTAACCTAACATCTCCAGATCTGTATTCTTTTATGGCTCCCGTCTCAGAGCTAGACCCATTCAACGGACGTAAAATTTCCAAAAGGCACTCAGTAAGAGCTGCCCACGAAGCCTCAGGCAAGCACAATTCTATGTTCTGGCTCAACTTTTTACAGGCAACACCCTCGTCAATATCTTCGGTTGCTTTTCGCTTGTCAATGAATTTGAGTCGCACATGCTTAGGCTCCAATTTATCTATACCTTTAGGAGCAAAGGGAACTGGCCCAGAATTTTCAATAGTATTTTTTACATGCAAAGCACGAGAATGCGAAGGCCAATGCCTCAAAATCAACTCCGCAACAGAGAGGCAGGCAATCTCATCACCAATGGCAATAAGAACTTCCAATAGCTTTTCCATGCAATTCCCTGCATATATCAAATCAGGAGAACATGAAATTTTCTAATACCACATGTGGAAAGAGGAGATGCTTCCATAAGACCCAGCATCATATGGGAATAGCAATAGAGGTGACACTAAAGAGGAAATGTACATAAACAAGTGTATGTGTAGAAGGAGATGCATCTCAATGAACAAAATAAAAGCATACAATTAGTAGGGCTGCAAACAAGCCCTTGCTCAAATGCCCAACGTGAAATACTCAGCAACCCCATTGAACAGGATAATGTTCCTAGCTGATTCCAGACAACAAAATCCTTGGTATCAATCTCTACAGCTTGAAGATAACACTGAAGTGCACTCTCGTGATAAGCTGAGCCTTGTTGAAGGAAAACAGTTGCAAGATTTTTCAGTGCCAGAAATCTGCCAGAAAATGAGCACAGCATTGGTTAAAACCTCAATCGCAGCATTTACAAGTTACAATCATCCCACCTAGGGTTCCCCAGTTAAATATAAGTCTATATTTGACCCGCCGGTAGAGGCAATCTTGAAGTTGGAAGCAGAAAGAAATTAATCAAAACAAGAGGACTTCTTGACAATAACCAAAACAATCATCCCCATGCTTAAGGTAGTCCATATGACAATCTTGAAGCAGATAGCATTTAAAGTAAAGACACTAACAATGTCTATTAAAAACAGCAACAAGCGAACAAACAAAACAATCATCCCCGTGCTTAAGTAAGATAGTCCATACGACAATCTTGAAGGAGATAGCATTTAAAGTAGAGACACTAACAATGTCCATTAAAAATAGTAACAAGTAAAATCCAGAAATGCAGACCTCAGCTTCATGAGATGGCCATCACTTGCATTACTGTCCCCCTAAGAAGAGAGAGACATACGAGAAATTGAGCAAGCTAGCATAGGAAACAACACATGCAATGTAATCAAATAGAAGTACCTGAGCGCTTGATACCAAAGGATCTTTGAGTACAGATTCTAACAAGTCGCGAGCTTTATCATACTCTTTAGCTTGCAATTTCAGGAGCCCCTCGTGGTAAGATTGCGTGAGATGAAATTCCTGAAAAAAGCGACAATATTTCACAACACACACTAACAACAGCCATAATTTTAACAACAAAAACAAGGAAACATAAGAAAAAGCGTGCCTGAGCTTCTTTGGTGGGAGCCAAGGGTTCCCATTGCTCTCTGGAATCGGAATCATTGATGGCTGCAATTGAAAACTGAAAACACGGAAAATAAGAAAGAATGATTGAGTAAAACTTGCAACAGAAATCACTCGTATGACTATGAAGATGTAAAATGAGCATACCATTTTGCAAAGGCTATGGAACAAAGGCGACGAGCATTGAAGGTGTTGTATTGTATGAGAATGGGGTTAAGCTTTCAGATTCTAGGCGGGGAGCTTTTTTAGAATAGGGGTTTTTTTGCAATTGCGGAGGTTGGAATTTAATTTGGCTATAACTTCTTGAATATTTTGGGAATGAAAAAATATTCGGATTGAATTAGATTCTATATTTTGCTTCTGTTAGATTCTAGGAAAATTGATCTGAATATATTCAATTTTGTTTGGATTTTGAGATCATTACGAGTGGATGAATAAGTATATAAAACAAGCAATTAAATAATATTGTTTTTAGCACTTACAAAAATAATTTTTTTTTTTAATTTGTACCGTCTGAAAAATTTCAAACCACTGCACCCCAATACTACTGTTGAACTAAACTAACTATTGACAAACTAACCACTAAATTTTATTTAGTGGTTACAGTTTACTTTTAAAGTGACGGTAAATTTATTTACTATTTTAGATAAAAATAAATAAAGTAATTATAGAAATTTAATATTTCAAATAGATATGAGTTAAAAGCTTGTTTGATAATCACGTTTAGATATTTTCAATTCAGTCAATCACTTACTTTTTCAGTCATAAATATTTTGCTTAAAATTTTTTATTTCATATTTAATTGTTTATATATTCTTTTAAAAAGTAATCGGTATTTTATTCATTATGATCATTGGATCACTTTTACAATACTTATTTTGGCATGCTTCGTCGATGGAATAATTTTATTTGAGAGATGACTCACTTTGAGTTAGTTCGAAGAGTTAACTTTAAAAATATGTCATATGATTTCGACGTTTTGTAAAAAGTTTTTGTGAAATTTTTTATTTTAAAAGAGTGCATGTGTTTTCAAAAGTTAGTAAAAATATGATTCTCAAAATTTTGAAACCACATTTGGAAGGGTAATCATGGTTATTTCAATAAATTCAAAATTCATATATTTGAACTATATTAGTTATGAATTATTTATCAAGATTTGAGTAAATTTCAGAAATTTTTCATTTTGTTATAATTTTTTAAAGCTATTGTCCATTTTTTATTAATATAAATATTAGTACTTCTCAAAAAATTCTAAAATTTATCACTAATGTGTAAGGTATTTTTATAAACAAAGCTGCAAAATTTTCACTTCAAATGGATATGATTACCCTTCCAAATATGGTTTCAAAATTTTGAAATGCATGTTTTTACTAACTTTTGAAACCAGAAGCACCCATTTACATAACATTACCCCAATGCCTAACAAGGATCCCGCACAAGAGGGTAAGGGAGTCCGGTGTACACAACCTTACCTCTGTAATCACAAGCACCCATTTGAAAGAAAAAATTTCACAATAACTATTTTACAAAACAGTCAAATCACATGACATATTTTTTTAAGTTTACCCTAATTTAAATTCAAAGACAATGGATACTCAAATAACTATAATATGAGATGAGACAAATTCGTTTATTTGACTGTAAATACTATCCTGGTAGAGGTGGCGTACAAGTTATTTTATTCTAATAAACTCGTATACTAACAAGGGTAACTTAGTTAATAAAGCAAACTGATAAAGTTGGTAAAGAATGAGGTTCGAATTCTATTAAATGCACTTGTTAGGAGGAGTGAAAAGTCTTAATTATGACTAAACCTCGAACAAGATTATCTCAATGAAGATGTTTGTAAATATTACAAAAAAAAAATCTAATACACTCAACGTACCATCATATTTCGAATTCTTTCATCCATTTGTATTTTATTCTTACGGAATAAGGATTTGAATTCTCTAAAGTTTGGAGTTTATAAAACTATTCATTTCAGTTAATTTTAATGATGTAAATTTAGTTTTACCGGTTTGGAATAATCATTTTGTGAACTAAAAGCCACCATAATTTTTGAGCTTTCGACTCTTAATATCATTTTAACAAATCCCATTAAATTTTTTTTCAACCCTTTTGATTAACAGATTTATCAGCATCTCCAATCTCTCTGTGACCACAATGATATCTGTACTGAGTTTAACCATCTGGGTGAGATCCTTATTTAGCAGAGAGACAAATCAATCAAATGGAGACCATGTCTGAAGAACAGTGCACTGCCCTTCAATTGTTGAAGTTGAAGTTCACTCTTAGATTTTCATTTGGGTGGCAGATTACTCACTCAAGCACATTATAGTAATGCTTACAGAATCACAAATAAAACAAACACAAATCCGAGCATTTACAATTTTCGGACTTGAGAATGCAGCTTTCAGCTCTTGTATGGATCAACCAGCTATTCTCAAGTTCATCAAGTTTAGTCCAGTTCCAGTTTAACCAAAACAAAGATTCATCTCTTCTTGCTCAAATTAAACCCAATGCATCAAAGCTTGCAATATATAGAAATAAATAAAACTGAATATAAAGTAGTCAAAGCTGCGGTTGCTATGAGGATGGGTGTTGACCCCTTAATATTTACATTGACGCCGAACGCAAACATATCCAGCTGCACAGTGAGTGTTCAAAAAGAAAATGTGAATTAATGCTCTTGTTTCTATTTATATATCATCTATTTCCTCACTTCTAATCTGTTGATCATTTTTTCCTACTAGTCAAGATGTGCATACAAAACAAAGCACAAAAAAGAAGCCCAATTATATTATTATCAGGACTGCCAGAAGAGATCAAAATCATTACTGTACAAGGACCGGTCTTGAATCTCCAAATTTGCAACATGCCAATTTATAAGTTGAGACTGTAAAACCTTACACACCACTAGTCCTGCCGGAAATATCCACCATTCACTTTCATCCCTGCACAACATGGGTCCCCCATCTATGTTAGGTTCCCCACAAACATAAACATATAAAATAAAGGCATAATGCATCACCAACTTGTCTCATAAAAATAACTTTGTAAAGGTCACAGTAGCCCCCTTTAATTTTCAAAAAGTGCACCAATTTGCCCCTTTATTCTCTTAATTTTTTCTCTCTCCAACCAGAAACTGATACCTGGCTTTCTGGGGCAAATGGGTGAACATTTTGAAAGTTCAGGGACCTTTTCAAAGTTCAGGACAGCAGTAAGCGGAAAACGACAAGTTGAGTGAGTTGGTGATGCATTTGGCCTATAATAAATTTTCCGGAAGCTTAAAAATAACTCACATGCTAATATTCCATGGTTGAAATGGAAATTTTTTACTCGACGAAGACTGACTGTGATAGTGAACATATCCACAAATGAACGCAACCACCTGGCAGAAAGTTAAAAAGAAGGGCTAAGGACATGCACTATGAGAGAGAATGTAATTGCTATTCTAGCTGATGAATATAATATGTTAAGATTATTTCCAGAAACTTACAACGTTGATTAAGGACATAATATTCCACAGAGCATAGATCCGTGCAAGCCCAGCAGAACGTCTAGGTCCATGACTAAATAGAGCATTGATCCCGGCAGGAAATGGCAAAAGAATACCAAGAGGTAAAATAAATAAAACCAGAAAGACATCAACCAATGAAATTGAATATAACTGCAGCAAAGTTAGCAAAACTAAGCTAAAATCTCCTAGAAGTAGCATTGAGATGACCAAACCAACAAGATCCTGCAAAAGGAAGAAATCAATTGAAATGAGAGACAGAGGAAACTCGAAGACACAAAACAAGTTGCTAGTAAGCTTATATTGATTGGCAACTACCTGGTGGCCAACAGGTTTAGTATTATGTATTACGAAAGAGAGAATCCAAAATACATCTCTCTTTTCTTTGAGCATTTGCAAACTGTTAGTATCTATACTGCCTCCATATCCCTTTTTCCGCCTCAAGTAACTTTCACTGACTCTGGGGTTTCCACTTGATAGTGGATCAACTCCAAAATGACCAGATGAATCTCCTTGGTAATCACTTCTCATCCTGTTGACCACAAGTTAGACGAAAATCATGCCTAAATTCCATTTTAAATCAGAATTTATACCAACTGTCCACTTTTTTGTATTTATCAAACAAGGCTGAATTTCCAATGTGGTTCGTGTGGATTTCCAATGTTTTCACCCCAAAGTACCTTTTTAACTAACATGCATGTAAACTAAAAAAAATGCAGAATAAGCATAGATGACCACTATATATGGTCAAACAATATAAGCATGCACTCTACAAAATACAAGTGGATTTCTAGATATATGAATATCAGAGAGAGCCTAATGAGATGTGTAAGAAACCATTACCAAGCCTCATGCTTTTCAATTTGTTTAGCACCATCAATATTTTGTACAAGGTTTTCTTCAAAAGCATCAACCAAGAGTCCATACTGGTAATAACCACAAGATGTAGCCTGAAACCATGCAAGATCAACACGAATCCCATGAACCCTCAAAGCAGGATTCGCATGAGTTTCAAGCCAATTAATGACAATTCGAAACGTTTTTCTTAACTGGCCACGGCGAACAAGGCGCAACCGTGCATTCAAACCAGCCACCATTCGGTACCAAGTGGTGGGGGGTACCATCTGCAAGCAGAATAAGATCAGTTAAAAATATTATTGTAAGCTTTGAATAGAAGATGACAGTTAAGCATAACAATTTAGCCAAATGTTGAAGTTGAAAAACGTAACAAACTTCGAACTCAGTTTTCAGGAAATTGGATAACAAACCTGGCTCATAAGGCTAGTAAGTATATTGTCACACTGGATTGAAAAAGGAGCCATGTAACTTCCATCACCTCCAAAAATTATAGATATTGGAAATCTTTGATGTAGTCGTGGAGGAAGATCCATCCTCTTTTCATCGCCACCAAGAAAAAAGTCAACATAAGCAAGCATCAAGTCAGGAGTTGCTGCTACCTACAGTGACACGTGACAAGAATTTCAAACAACACTTTAAAGGTATAATTTTAAGCAGCTTTCATAAGTGTTAATTAATTAATGCATATCAAATGACTGTCAGGAAAGTAACAAAACATTCCTTAAAAACAGTAACATTAGGTGTTAAATAAAACAGAGTTGAAAAGACCAACACAGAGATGGCAATACATACCATATGCAAATCATCTACAATTACTCGACCAGTGATAACAAATGCAGTCGCAATAATCTAAAAATTTCGAAGTTCACGAAAGTAATTAAAACTGAAATATATAGCCTTCTTTCTCATCTTTTGGGTGTCAAAGTACAGGAATAGAACTCCTTTAAGTAAGTCTCATAGCAAACCCCATCAAGCATATCAAAGACTTCTGAGACAGTAGGATGCTGGGCCAATAGCTAAGCATCATCATGTAAAAAATAACTCTGCTCACCAATTACTACCAGAACAATTTGGTACTTTTGTACATTATGAAATAAGGTTGGCTGAAACTATTAGTTATGTGAAAATAGAGTATGGGAGCAGAGAAAAAGAGGGCAAAGATAAGAATGAAATAGATCAGAAATCTTGCCGAAAAAATAAACATTGCTCCTGAGTCCTATGTCCTAACTCCTAAGTCCCCAACCATGAAGCTGAGTAAATTTTAAAATGGCAATAGACAGTTATAAAAAGAAAAACCAATTCATCATGCTATTGTATTAATTGGACTTTCACAATACATGTTTTATAAATCTGATTTTCTAGACGTACGTTTACAGTTTTATTGGTAGTTACCCAACATATTTCCAGATATGAAACAAAGAGGCGGCTTTGTACGAATAGAATCTGAGAATAAAGATAAATGAAGGGATACCTTAAGACCTTCGTAAAGAGCCCGAGAACGACACGAACGTAAGCATGCGTGATCATACTCAGATCGAACAAACTCGCGCAACCTTTGCAATTTTATTCTTCGTCGCCATTGTTGCCATGACCATGCCAGGGGATATGATAAAACAGAAAGAATGATGTACATTGCGCCTTCCCACCATTGATAAGAAGTTATAACATTAATTTCATCCACAAACGTGTTGTATGCACCTTCGTATCTGAAAAATTAATTATATTGACAATAAATCATATTAGCAACTATAAAATGTTGTATGCAACCACAAAGGACAAGCTGAAGATCAAATATTAAAATAACAGGACCAAGCAAGCCAACAAAATGAAACATGTAGCTTACACAATCTCTTTTATTTGTTCAGGTGGAGTGTGGGGAAGATGCCAAGGTTCACTAAACGTGTTAGGCCCCATGAAATACATTCTGTGAACATGGCTCTGAGACTCCTCAGCTCTATTTGTTTCCAAAACCTGAAATTTTAAGTCAACCACGGGAAAAAAAGCAAGCATAAAACAATTTGGTAATTACAGAAAGACAGAAATAAATAAGGTACACATGGAAACTTCAAAAGCTAGTCATCAAATGCAATTTTCAAAAGTATGCTAGAAATACTGAATAAGACCTCATTTAATGATTCCAAGAAAGGGAAAGAATGATCTATTTGAGAACCATGTTGAGTAGGAGCTGGGCCAGGACATTCATCAACCCCAACAAATTTCATTCGAGCAACACTAAGCACCAGCGCCAAGAGGACTAGGAGGCCCAAGAGAAGAAGACAAAACAACCATGGACCACCAAAAGTGTAAATCAACTCTTCAAGAGCTGTATAACAATGGGGCATGTGAAATCTGTCTGAGATGCATTTATAAGGACATGGTGTTTCAGCAATCCCACCTGTTCAGGAGAACAGACAATTATTGAAGTAGGTAAACCATTTTAAACAGTAGTACAAAAACAATAAAAGAGAATAAAAAAACACATATGCTTGTGCGACATCTGGCTCTGCATTAGTTGTCTTTTACTATTGCCATCTGCCACAGCTTATTAGTTAATTTCAAAAATCCAACTTGTGATAAATAGCCAGCATGTTTATTATAGAACCTCATACAATTCACTTCTAAGTATGCTTTTTTAACATGAGCACATCTTCCGGTTACTAAAATGTTACTATCATTTCTTTTAACAAGAACAACGCATTAAGTGTATATGTTGGAGCTCTTACACAAGCTACAAATCTAAATATCAATTGAGACGATAACAATGCTACAGTACCTCGGACAGAAACATAAACAGCACGGCGGGGAAGTTCTGCAGCAGGGCAAGGATGACATAGAGCTCTATCAGATCCAGTAACATTCTTATAAGTACCAGCTGGACATTCCTGAAGATGCCAAAATATAGATAAAAGCTAAGAGAGTATGAACTGAACATAGGAAATAGCTAGCTGCGATTTCATCCATTCAGCTGGTAGTAAATATTTCATCAGCTATAAGCCTATAACCATTAAATATACATAAACTGTGCTCCAAACCAAGACCCTGTTATCTCAAGCTTCAACCAGCTACTCTTCAACAACTATTTATCTGTTTCACTATACATTATGTGGAAACAGAAAGAAGGTATCACACTTGAATGGTGAAGGCTCCCAGGGTCCACCAGTCTCATAATAAACCAAAAATACTAACGCCTAAACTCTAATCACCCAGAAACCACTCTTCATCAGTAACACACAGCTGGATAGGAGACCAATACAGCTGGTACTTGTTCTATCATTCAATATGGATACATAGATATTAGGCAAGTGAAATCACACAAGTCGCAAAATATATTCAGGAATGTAAGTGAAAGAAAAAAAAACAGTACCACACCATTTTATTTTCTGCCAAAACGATGGTTGAAAATTATGATGCATGCATATAACCCCAACAAAATATACTCCCAAAGTTGTTTCAATATCAAAGAAAGCTTTAAGGAAAAATGAGAAATATTTGACAAAATGCATTTATAATATAAAATGTCAAATAAAAATGAACAAACAGATAAACCTAAAAAGTCATAGTGAAAATTAGAGGAAGTACATCACAAAAACAAAGTAAAGAAAATCTCTACGAAATCATAGTAATACCTTGCAAAATACTCCATACAACCCCTTTGGACAAGCTTTTCCGGTCACTGTTCCATTTTCTCCAACATGACCCTCATCTCTACCCATCCCTCCTCTGCCATATCAATAAGAACAAGAATGCATTTGACTTAATCACAATCATCATTTCTAACAAGTGGTACAAATGGCAAAGCAATGTTCACCATGAAAAAGACAAACCCACGTATTATCTTAAGAAACAGGAACTAGAAACTATTGAATTTGAGATAATTAAGTGATGAGCACTGAGGTGATTCACCACAATAAAGTGCTCTGCTACTTGAAGTTAGAAAATAATCCAGGAAATACATATTCAGCCTTACAGTTAAGCAGTTATTAGTTTTAAATTAGGCCAGTGCTTCATATTGCAATTTTGTAGGTTTTAAAACCCCACTAGTCCATTTCAACAGTAACATCATTTGATGGAAGCCTAACCAAAAACAACAAGTGGCATTTGAAAACACTTTTTCAACCAAATTCCTCAGTTTCTTGTTTTGATTTGCAGAATTTCAAATTGAAGAAGTCATAATAATATTGTTTATTGCTAAGATTTTGCAGTTTAATCTTTCCCCTGTATAATTAAGACCTCTGTGCATTTATAAAATGTGAATCCCAACAAATATTTTAGACTTAAGATTATTAAATGGATCCTGAAACCTCAAGACCACCATTGAAAGGATCACATTTTCTTAGCTCCAGAAGTCAAGAAAATGAGGTGATTGAGAAAGTATTCAACAGCACCAAAGTTTTCTGTGATAAAGACCTGAACCAACTATAATTAAAATAAAATGAGCCAAATTCCAACTCTAAGTAGGTTGCGATTCAGGCATGAATGCCAGTTAGATTCTGAATATTATCATGATTTCACAACTCTTTCAAACAAAGTCATAAAAGTAAATAATATGCCATATCAACTTGCTAACGGAAGAATCAAAAAGATTTTAAATATATACACATTCCAAATTAGGATATAAAACACAACTGATTCCTAATCAACATGGAAAGGAAGAAAGATTTTTTTACACAAAGAAACGCTTGAAACAAAATGAAACATGGGAGGGTGACCACTAAATTTTAAGTTTTAAATAAATATTACAAAAATACTAACCCTGTGAGGATGCTTCCTTTTACACTGGCTATAGGCTGGTATACATCTCCAGTGGGAATATCTGACCAATGGAAATGAATCCTTCCACCACCACCTCCTCCACCGCCATGAGGGCTTCCATGCCCTCCACCACTTGAAAGAACAGCAGACTCGCTAAGATCTAGTGTTTGCAGAAACACTAGTATAGTTCCTCCAGAACCACCCCCAGGACCTCGACCTCCACTGCTGTTATATATAACAGGGAACTCTCCTACTTCAACGGTTTCTTGGAAACTTTCTCCATCAGCCATCACAGAGCCTTCAACATACAAACTTGACAAAGGATGCTCCAAAGAGCCCATTACTGTCCAAAAAAAGTTGAAGAGTGAGTGGAACAATCAACTCTCAGACAACACGCTTAACACATCATTACAAGAAAACATAGTAAATATTGCAGATAAATATTCATTAAGTCGCCAACAAAAGGAATACATCCAGTTCCCTATGAAATATTTGCTAAAAGCACACCCATACCTCATGTGGGAAGATTATGACCTTATTTTATAGTTGTTCAAACAAAGAAAAAAGAAGAAAAACTAAAATAAAAGATAAAAGAATAAACCCAAAAGCAATGAAGAACTTTGCTGGTCAATGTTACCTATGGTACCACCGCCTGCAGTCGAACCATTAGAACTTTCGTCTCCACTTCCACTACCAAGTTCACAAGGAAGCTCAGAATTCCCATATGAAATACCACCATCAACACAGCTACCATTGTAACATCCAAGCCCACCTTTACCACCATGGCCACCGCCACTACCAATGCCATTTTTCAGAACTCGGCCTCTACCCACACCGCCTATGCAACCTGTATTAACATGAACATATTTATTTGGATACAAAATCAAACTATAATTCCCCAGGAAGTGTTAGAAGTTTCTTATGATAATGATATGTGTATTCAATATCCTCATCAACCATCCAAGCATGGTAAATTCTTGTGCAGGTGCAGGAAAAAAAGCAACGCGAGACAACAATTTCAGTAAGTGATTGTCTGTAAAGCAAAGCTTAGAGAGTATACCCATCCCAGATGAACTTATTGTTCCAGAAGTCAGGATAGATACTGTTCTTGCACGATGGAAATGGACAACTGACCCTTTTATATGTCCTTCGACGGCAATATCCTCCACTCTGCATATCTGAACAAAACAAGCCAATTGTTTAACACAATAAGTCAAGTTCAAAACGTGCAACATGCTGACTCTGTTTGCTGTTCAGTTGTTACCTGGAGAGTAAAAGATAAAGATGAGTTCACATTGCAATCTTCAGGAGGATGAAGAAGTTCGATAGGACAATCTTCACGTTCACAATAGAGCCTCGGTGTACTAACGTAGTCAGAACACTGAACTTTAAGTATTTATAGATAAAAGAGGGTGGAAAAGAAGACAAAAAAATCAGAACTTACACAGCCTCACTAGTAGCATTCTCTAGAGGACCACGCAAAATAGATCCAGGTCCAACCTTCAGGCAAATCAGAATTGCAAAATTAGGAAAAATTGCTATTTCTGAAAAAGACATGAACAACATTCTATGACAGTATGATTTCCACCACCCAACATATCTTGACATAATTATAGCACTCATAAGAACCATCAGACTCATGAAGTTTCCATCGCAAGATCAATCTGCCAAGTATCAAAATACTTACACAAGCATATATCTACAAGGCCAATACTCATATGAGAGCATTAATTTATTCCGAATCCAAATAATGTAAGGAGCTAGAGAACCCCCTAATTTTTTTGCACAGGCTATGGCACCCAAAGAAAACTATTTGACACAATCAGAATGTTCTATCAGGAAATCTACGGATCCAAAAAATACAGATCAATTTTGAGCTCTGACTAACTTAACATTCAGAGTATGATCACACTATTGCACAGTATGGTTACATTTTTTGCAGTTGAATAAGACATTTAGCATTCTGGTATTCCATAGTCTGATGAAGCATAAAAACCATAATCTGGCGCAGAAACATTTACACACACAAGAGAACAAAACTCTATGCAATGACTAGTTACAAGTTACATCATACAAAAGTGGCTTACATGAATACTGTAAAACAATGATAGAACCAGGCGTTGAGCTTCAATTGAGTCACCCGGTCCTGACAAATTCAACAGTCCCTGTCCATGAACTCCTAGATTTGCATTAGATTGTATGACAGATGACTCCTGTTTCGCAAAGATATAAAAAGTCATTCTACGCACCATAATAAGCAACATAGAACAAAAAAATTGCATGTACAGTAAAACATACCTTGAGAACAATCAAATTACTAGCCTCAAGCCAAGAAGTAGTAATGGTCGTATCATCACCACCATCTATGACCATTTTGGAGTTCCACATTAAGAAAATTTTCACAGTCATTCGTAGAGCACCATATACCTGAGGATCAATAAACACCATAAGAATTACAGATATTGCAACAAAAATAAGGTTTGAAAAGAACCTTCACAAATACGAGATTATGCTGTAATTTGAACTCTATGAATACGGAGATCCAAAAAAAAGCTTATGCATTTCATGCAATTTAATGTGTCTAATGGAAAGGAAACACAAAAAAACAGGATTTAAATGTTAACAATGCATAGTTAAATAGTAAATTCAAAAGATAAGATTAGACGGTTCACAATGATGTCCAAACATAATTAGATACACAAGAAAATCTGCATATAAATGTATATTTGCTGCTACGCATAGAGAATGATTCATTTACATGACACAAAGATGCAGCATACCTGCTATAAACACACATGAAAAGGAAGGATGGTAAAGTTTCATGGCATACAAAACAATGAAAACATAGTTTCTTCCAGCTATCATTCAAAAAACACAACTAAACAGGAGATTTTAAGCAAGTCACTAAGGTGTATGAAACTTAATCAGGTCACCATGCAAGTGAAAAAGGACAACCATAGCTTACTTTGATAATGGAATCGCTCATTAACAGCTCCTCTGCCAATAATTCAAACTCAGATGAAGCATAATGTGCTAACCCAAAGCTCAGCACTCCACGACATAATAGACTAATCTGCCCTTGGACCTGCAATGGTGTAAGATTAGCTAAAATTACAATTATATATCCACAACACATGGGATAAGAAGAAGATCCTACAAAACAGTAAGGCAAAAGACCAACTGACCCATGATACTATAATGGAAAAGGTTAAGCCTTAAAACCAACAACTTGAAAAGCATTACATGAAGCTTCATTGAGCTCATAGAAACAAAAATCAAATACCAAACAGAACATCATAAGTTCAAGGCTGTAACATAATGCCAACAACAAAATACAGCAAGGCATCATATACATAAAACGTGAGCTCCAACTAAAGCACCTCTTCCACATTTTATCTATGTGTATAAGAACACATGCCCGTTTGAAATTCAAATAATATGAGGATGCATTTTTTCAGTATATCCCGCTATCACAGCAACGTGCATCCAATTTCATCGAACTACCACCTCCCCAACTCCCCCAAAAAAATACATCTGCATGTTGATATATTTCAAGCATCCCTACAGTTATTAGTCAATCAAATGTATTTTCTCAGCAATCTATTTGTTTCCTAAATTAATCCACCATCAAATTATTTGTTTCCTAAATTAAGCATGGTATGCAATCCACCATTCTCCTTCCTCCCATCCCACCCACACTAAAAGATAAGTTCGGATTAGCAACCAAATGACCACAATTATACAGCAAATAACAAGTTTATTTGGGAAACCTGAACACGGCTCCAAAGCAAGGGTACAGTTGCCCTGGCATGATTTCGAACATAAACATTTGTCCAAAGAGGCTGGTAAGGGAAGTCCAATAGAAGTGTCTCTGTATCTGTTGAAATGTTGTGATTGCTAATGATAAGGCTACGGGGTACAGCATCATATAAAGTCCCAGCAGCACCTGCATTATCTGGACATCCACGACTATTTCCTCCTAATACATTGTACATAATTTGCACAGTTAAGTTTTATCTCAACCAAAAGTATAATTCAACTGAATTTGGATCAATATAATATAAGACTGCACTGTTCAGTAATCAACACATGGTAGATGGAAAAAATGAAAAATTCAGATTTGGGCTTATCATATGCGTATGCATGAGCATGTGCTGCTGAATCAATGAGGCTGTTTGAAAAGCAATATATCAAGGCAACTGAAACACACAAAATTTAACTATAATGCAAGTCAACTGCTCCAAGAACAGAAAAAAAGGATTGCTACGATACTCTATCCTAATGATATTCCATTAGTACAAATCACTCTTCCATTTATAAGCAAAAAATGAGAGAAACCCGTTATGCATATATATTGAACACAGAATTAAGTTACCCATGACGTAGGTTTGCCGGCAAATTCCCTAAAGAAACGCTGGAAAAAAAGAAATATTGAGTCTCACCATGAACAAAAATTTGAGGGTCATCATGCCTACTGAATATATCAACTGAAACTCTTCCACCGCCACCACCAGCAAAACCACTGCCTCCACAAGCACTTATTCTGCCATCTCCCGTCCTGTTCTTCGGAGAGCGATTACAAAGATATTAAAAAGCCAGTCTGACAATTATGTCATCATAGAGAAGTAAAATTGCAACAATAAAAGATGTTGTCACATTACATATAAATCAATGATAAGGACCCCATATCTTTATTATTATGGAAGTAACATTCCGACCAAGGAAAAGTAAAAATCATAAAGCAACAAGAGTGAAGAATAATAAAGATTGTAAGGAAACAAAAACAACATACTTTGAAGCTTTACAAATGATGCAAATTTATGGTCTAACATATTGCAGATTCTTTTATGCCAAGTACGCATTTCTTATCCCCAAAGGACTTTCCAAACTTGATAACCTAATATAAGTCCACTTCAGGAAAATTGGCTTTTAGTTTAACTTAAGCATTCCTTGCATTAACCCTTCTTCAGACCTTTATACGCCTATGGTATGTTCAAATTAAAGGACTAAAGAGATTTATATGTATATACAAGTATTGAAATTTTTTGGACGAGTATGGGGGTGGCTTTTTAAAAAGCTTCAACTTGGAGCTTTTTTCTTTTAGCTTAAAAGCCAAAAGTTAAGCTTTCAGATTCACTTAGGCTACGAGCTTAAAAGCTAAAACTAACTTATAATCTGCATATAAGATTTGAGAAACTCTATAATTGAACAGATCAAAAAGAAATCTTATTGGTTAGTTAAAATGCCATATGAGCAAGCACAGGAAAATATAGAAAGGAGGCACCACTCGCAAACCACCACCCAATGAATTTCTTTGATTTATTTCATAGCAGAACAGTTCGAGTTAGACATTCTAGATACACCAAACTAAAGATCGTTCTCAATTTCTTTTAGTCTATACTAAAATTTATGGATTGCTCATCAATCAGCAGCCTCATATTTCGCATCGACCAACTCAAAAGTAATTATTTTTGCAAATTGAACTCAAAGTTGAATGCTGAAGATAAAAAATGAAAAGACCACCATAAAAAATATTTTTGGAGTGAATAAAAAGATTAGACATCAATGACATAACTTTCTTACATAGTAAATAATGTAACATATAGGGCGAGAGTAAGGGGACCAATTAGTACATGTACATATTAGGATCATGTTATATAATCAAACACAATTCCAAAAAAAGAGATGACAGGAAGGGGACATACTGAGCTTCAAAACAAAGAGAAGAAATGTCCATATCTAATAATTTATCAAAAAAATCCAGCATTCATTGTTACAAATGCAATTCAATTGAGAATTATCTAAATCCATTTAAAATTCAAATCTATGAAGATAACTGCTCTGCACATAGGTTCAGCTACAGTTAACCAATTTTTCATGTGAAATGTGCATAAAAAACAGGGTACAATTTCCTATTTAATATATATGATCTAAGGAAAATTTTTTAAGAAATGGAAAAAGAAGGCTTACTAAAAACATATATATTTATGAGTAATATCATCATCGTTGTTTTGACTAGTTTTATGAACAAGTTTCTCATAAAAGAAGGCTTACTAGAACAAGTTTTTCACAGAAAAAGGCTATCTAACTGAACCAGACCAGCCAATGGTCCAGTTCTCCAGCTTTTCCATCTGGCTAACAAGGGAATCTAAAATTTGATAATTGATATGGATGATAAACACTGCACAAGTCCAGATTTCATGCAATTTTAAATTAGGCAACATAAGTAACTAATACCAGTATACAACATAGAATCAAATCCGTGATTTGGAATGACACCCACACTAAAAGCAGCTACCTTCATGAACAATGGATCAATAAACTTATCTAATGTAAAAAATAAAGCACATTGATTTTTACACAGACAACTTCGAACACAGAGAGCAGTAGGGGGTAGGAATAGAATGTAGTATGAATAAGAAAATATCATGAGCGTAATGTTCAAATGTTTCTAAATTTCCCTCAGAAAGTCGCAAACTATGCTTTAACATCTAAAACATCACAAAAGTGAGCAATCCTTTTGCAGTATCCTCAACTTAAACAGTGCGCTTGTTCATAAATCATAAACAGCAACTCCAAGGTATACAATGATATTCTTCCCGCATAACAGCTTCATGACCCCACCCCCTAATTAACAAGCGTATTGTCGTTGGGAACACAAATAAGTTACCAGTTTTTTATGGATGCAGAGTACAGTCTAAATTCCTAGGTTAAACTTAACTAGTAGCTTTGACGAACAGAGCATTAGAATTTCACATCTGCTTCACAGAATAAAAGCAGTCCATACCTTATATTTGATTCCATACATGATTAAGCTCTAACTGCAATAACTCTCCTACACCAAGCATTTAAGTATCTCACCTACAGCGAGCATTACTGACATTTCATATTGCCTATCTTTCTAAAATGAGATATATTCATTTGCTTTCAGAAACAATAAATATAAATCTTCATTTATGGTTTTAGAGATCCATAAAACTTATTATTTCCTAAATAAGAATTAAGAAGATCATACTGAAGTAAACTTACATTTTATAGGTTTTTATATGGATGCTACCACCAGAGCCGCCGCCTCCCTTGGTACCCCCATCACCTCCATCAGCTAATATGTGCCCGTCCACATGCACCTGCTCTTTTACTGTCAACTTCACCTTACCACCCCCTCCCCCGCCATAATTCACCTCCTTACTTGTACTTCCTCCCCTACTTCCATAACTCGATGGATTTTGCAAGGACGACCACGAGTAGGCGTCCCCTCCCCAAACATCCTCCGGCAACTTTTTATCATCCACTAAACAACAAGCCCCCCTCCCTCCGTGCCCCCCTCCTGCTCCATCTACCCCTTGAGGAGTCCCACTGGTCTGAGCTGGTGGATTCCCAGCTAATCCAGTTGTGTTCACAGCCGAACAATTCAGAAAGCTAGCATTATACGCGACAAGCTCAAAGCTCCCGGTCACAATCGACGCATTAATTGACAAAGTAAAATTGCCGGTGATGTTAATAGCTATCGAACAACCAGCCAACAGACAATTAAAACTCACCCCGGGATGGATATAAAAATTTCCCTTCCCTTCTATATACGCGTCGCGGGTAAGGCTGACATCGGAGACTATCTGACAAGTGGTGTCCAGTGAGCCAACGCCACCGAGATCACCTGTGCAAGAGACCGACGGCGCGTGCGGCGGCGGAGGCGGCGGGGCCGGAGGAGAGTAATCCTGGTGAAAGAGACTGGAATCAAAATCGATCGATAAATAATCCTCCCGAACGGCGTCGAGGTATGCAATTAGCGTGGTTACGAGAATGGCGAAATGGAAGAGAGTGTGAGAATGAAATCGAGCCATTCACTAGTAGCGAAAGTCATTACAGTAAAAGGTCAAAATTCTGCAAATGGAAGCTTTCGGATATGAACCTTGAGACTGCCATTGGTAGTGAAATCCAATTAGTTCCAATAGAGAAAGAATTGAATTGAACGGAACTGCAAACCCTAGAAATGGCCGTTTCCGATATCAGATTGAGTTTTTCAAGAGAGAAAAAGTGCAGATGGCGAAAGACAGAGAGAGGATTAGAGAACTTTACTGGATTAGGTTACGGGTTTTATAAAATGAGGTCGCGTTTACATGAGCTCGACTTCTTATTTGCAGATTATAAATGCTTTTTGAGTCAAGCCAATGATATATAATCATATAATGGACATGACCGTTCAGGATTCGGTAGGTTTGATTGAAACCCACGCTAATCGGAAGAGCGTCAACTTCACGTACTAAATTGCTAACGAGGTAAATAAACCTGTGAGAAGGAATTTCTAGCTGAAGAGGGCAATTAGGTTTTCTGCTTGTGCATGACGCGCAATGAAATTCAGTAACTGAGGGGGGAGGCGTGTAATTTTTTTTTACCTATCTGATTCACCGGAGCTCTGCTCTAACTACATTCAGATTCTATCTAGGTCGCGCATCTGACTGTGGTGAGTGAATCTATCAATAAAATTTTTTTGCATTTACTAAAATTCAAACTCTAAACCTTATTTATCAAGTCGCTTATTACTTATTAAAAATGAAGAATGACCCTTATTACAAATGAAGAATGACAGGGAAAGTAAAGATAAATTACCAGCGATTGCATCTAAGATCTGTCACAGCTCAGTCGTTAATGAAGGGAAAGGAAAATTAGACTAGTTATGGTTTGATGGTCAGTTTGGTAGTTACGCGGCAACCGTGCGGGTGGTATAGTCGTTTTCCCTGTCGATTTTGGTGAAGTTTTCACTTGACATTTCAATAATCGGACACGTGTTGTATGTCTTAAGCTGAGCAACCCCTTTTCCATTTTTATCATACTAGGTAAGTAGTTGTGTAATGCACGAAAATGTTATTTGTAAGAAGTATATTAATGGTCAATAAGTTTATATTTTAAAAAATTTTATTTTATAATGTATATTTTATTTTATTAAAATAGGTACTGACTGTATTATTCGACATGTCAAGTAGCGATGTTATAATTCTATTTTTACAAAACTAAAATAACGCATAAAAGTTCAATATTAACATATATTTAAATCAAAAGTACAATTATATTTTATAATTTTTGTATTGATTCATTTCAACTTTCAAGTATGTAAAATAAATATTTTGTATTCAGTTGAAAAAATACTAACCTGTATGAATCTATAACGACAAATATTACAATATAAACTTTTGTCTCGATAGTTTCCGTGCTTATCAAGCTCGTGTAGTCTTTCATTTTTACTATATGTGCTTTGATACAAACGTTTATATTGATTGTGAAAATTGACCATAATTTATAAGTGTATAACAATAACTATAATTCACTCCAATTAATTATTTCCTTATAAAAAGTAGTTATTGCTATTAATTATTATCATTTTTCTAAATCAAACCTATTCGAAAAATATATTAAAATCAATTTCCTAAAATTTTGATTGAAGAAGTATTGATTTAAATTTATGAAAAAATATTCAATTTAATAATTATTATAGACAGCAATAAAATCTGCTCATATATAGTGTAAAATCAATTAAAGTAAAGAAAACTCTTATATGTCATCAAATAATTAGAAAAGTTAGCAATAACATATCAAATATTCACATTGGTAAAAAAAAAGTAAGAATCAACTTGTAAAAAAATTTTCAAACAATTGGACAATGTGAACAACAAATTAAAATTTAAAAAATATGACTATATTGATTATAATCCTATTTAAGAATTAATGTGACTTTTTTTTCCTCATCAAATATTTTATTATTTTGTTGTTGTTATTATTATTATAATTTTATTTCTATTTTATATTTTGGTATTGTTATGATTATTATGAATATAACTGAAATATAATTTTTATTGTTTTTATATATAGATTTGTTATTTTAATTTTATTCATTAAAAAATAATTAATAATTAATAATTAATACTGTTTGTAGTTAATTTCACCATTTTATTATTCATGGTAAGTAACATTAATTAGTAATCTATATATGTAAAAGGTATAATGATAAAAAAATTTTAAAATGTATAAGGGTAAAAGAGTCTTTTAGAGCTTCAGTTTCATCATTTATTATTCATGGTAAGTAACATTATTAGTAATTTATATATGTAAAAGGTATAAGAATAAGTTTTTTAAAAAAGGTATAAGGGTAAAAGAGTCTTTTAGGACTTTCTTGCTTTTATATATTGTAGACGGCAGTAAAATCTGCTCATATATAGAATTAATTAAAGTAAATAAAACTCTTATATGTCAATAAATAATTGAAAAAGTTAGCAATAAGTAATATATCAAATATTCACACTGGTAAAAAAAATAAGAATCAACTTGTAAAAAAATTTCAAATGATCGGACAATATGAACAATAAATTAAAATTTAAAAATTATGAATCTATTGATTATAATCTTATTTAAAAATTAATGTGACTTTTTTCCTCATCAAATTTTTTTATTATTATTGTTATTATTATTATTATTTTATTTCAATTTTATATTTTGGTATTGTTATGATTATTATGAATATAACTGAAATATAATATTTATTGTTTTTATATATAGATTTGTTATTTTAATTTTATTCATTAAAAAATCATTAATAATTTATTTGTTATTAATAATGTTTGTAGTTAGTTTCATCATTTATTATTCATGGTAAGTAACATTAATTAGTAATCTATATATGTAAAAGGTATAAAGATAAATTTTTTTAAAATGTATAAGGGTAAAAGAGTATTTTAGGATTTCAGTTTCATCATTTATTATTCATGGTAAGTAGGGCTGTAAACGAGCCGAACTACTTGGCGCTCAGCTCGGTCAAAGCTAGTTCGAGCTCGGTTCATTAATAAATGAACTTGTTCGTGAAAAAAATTTCAGGCTCGTTATTGTAAACGAACCAAGCTTGAACAAGGGGATACTCATGCTCGATAAAAGGCTCGCGAACTAGTTCGCCAACATGCTCGTTAGTAGGCTAGTTAACATAATTAAAAAGTTTAAACCTTATATTTATGATATAGATAGATCATGATAATATAAAATAGTGTATGTGTAAAAATGGGTATAAAAATGTATAAAGAAAAATATAAAATATAAGATGAAAAGTAAAGGAAAAATATATATAAAATGATATATAAATTATAGATAAAAGTAAGTAAAAAAAAGAGAAGATGGATATAAAATTCGGATTCAATCCAATCCAATTCCCACCATATATATTCATCAATCTTCATATGCTCACTAAAACTTTAATCTCATTTTCCTTTGAAAAAACGCAGTTGCCAACACAACACTCATCCTTTTCCTCTTTTTCGTACACTAAAAATCATTTATGGTGCTTAGATCCTTCATCTTGGATTTTTCATCTTACGGATTCTATCTCTTTTACATGCTCGAGCTCTCGATTTAAACAAAGCTCGATATAGGCTTGAGGATCAGCTCGAGCTCATTTTGACCAAGGTCGAGCTCGGCTCGGGCCGGTTTGACCAAGCTCGAGCTCGGCTCGAGTTCGTTAAAATTTAAATGAACAAAGCTTGAACAGTCAGTGTTCGAACTCGACTCGGTTCATTTACAGCCCTAATGGTAAGTAATATTAATTAGTAATTTACATATGTAAAAGGTATAAGGATAATTTTTTTAAATGTATTAGGGTAAAATAGTCTTTTAAGACTATATATAAATTTTGAGGTTTTCAAAAAGAATAGTATGAATTTTTGTTATAGCTAATAATGATCTAACAATAATTAAAGGAAGGAGAAGTGATCATATCAAGCATCTAGTTTTGTGCTAAGTTATCAAAGGTAATTCTGCCAAAGAAACAATTTGTTCTTTTAAATTTATAAAATTATTACAATATAATTTCATTTACAAAGTGAATTAAATGGTTATTACATATTTTTTAAAAGGAAATTTGTTAAGATAGATCACGTTTTTTAAATAATTACTGTTTTGCTATAATAACTAAACACTTTTCATTTTACTTTTTTTAACAAATTTTCTATAGATATTCGTTGTATATAAGTATTTTACTTTGGCAGAAACTGTTTGATCTGCATTTTCTCTCTTGTGCGATCTGTCCTCATTGTTTTGTGTTTGAGTTCTTCTTCTTCTTCCTCCTCCTCGTCCTCCTCCTCCTCTTGATTTTTTGCTCATTGATTTGTATTCTCATTATTTTGTGCCTTTGTTTTTGGTTGTGTTTGATTGATTCGTAAATTGAAGCTCTTTTCGTGGTCTTTGATTTTGTTTTTAGCTCATTCTCTTGATTTCGAAATTTTATAGTTCATTCTCTTGTCTCTAATGGAATATATTACTGTGTTGATTCATTGTAGTAGAAGTTGGACTCATGAGCATGATTTTCTTTATTTTGTTGTCTCCAATAGAAGATTTGTAGTTCAGTTTATATTTGTTTTAACATTCTATTTGTTGAATTTGATGTGCACACTATGTGTTTGATAAAATGTCAAGGTAGTTGTTTTGTTATTAATGGCCAATTTAATTAGGGTGCTTGCCAATGTGTTCTTGTTTCCAAATTAAGGCTTAGATCGTGTTGGATGGTGACTAAATTATAATCATGTTGGTTTTGAATCTGTTAGACATATATTAGATATCCAATAGACATCTGATTGTTATCCAATAGATATTTGATATATATTAGTTTTGACATTTTTTTATGGTGTGCTTGTATTCAAAATTAGGCCGGGATTGTTGTTGGTTAGTGACCTAAATTATAATCATGTTGGTTTTGAATCTGTTAGACATCTATTAGATATCCAATAGACATCTTATAGATATCCAATAGATATTTGATAAATCTTAGTTTGCAGGTTTTTTATAGAATCGTTATGATAGTTTGTGTTGTTGATTCTTTGACTGGACTAGTGCTGCTTTAGGGTTCAATGTGAGATTTTGCTCTATTTCTTGCTCAAATTGAGAAGTTTGATTGTTATTTTTCATTTGTGTTTTCCAAGTTTAGCTCTAAATCTTCTGTTGATGTAACTTCTGCACTAATCCGTGATAAGTAAACCAATTGCAGAAGATCATAAAATATCAGTGTTTATTTATTTAGGAACTTAGCCATTCAAGGCATAGCGATTGGACATCTATTGAACATATATTTAACATCCGTTGGATATCTATTAGACATCTATTTGGTGATGAAAGATTCCAAGGTAATAAACAAAATTTGAAGGCAGTGAGCAGGTTTTTAAATTGGCATATTCAAAGGAATGATTCATAAAATTGAAAATAAAGAAGCACTTAGACCACAGTTGGGGCTGTGTCTTCTTTCAATTAAAGAGATCAAAAGAGAATATGATGAACGAGTTGGTGAATTGAGCCCATACGACTAACGGATAGATTGAGGAGTCGATTCTAAAAGTTTTTGCAATTGATTTCTTGTTTCGTCTTTTTCTTTATTTGTTGTGTTTATGAGATCAATTAGTTCTTAACTTAGTCTTTATGTTCTCTCATTTACTTGACGTCACCAAACATTTATGGGATATATACTGGACATCTACTGAATTTCAGTTAGAAAATCTATTTTTAAGTTGATATTAGACATCTGTAAAAGTCTATTTTAAAGTTTTGATGTATAAAATATCTATCTAGCTTTTTGAATCCACGTTCTTCTAATTTTACTGATTTCTATTGGACTTCTATTAGATATCTATTGGATACATGACAGTTCGAAAAAAAATTGGAAAAAAATATCATAGTGGATGTTATTTCGAAGATAAAAATGAGACGAACAAAAAAATTCCAAAACGGCATGTTGAAAAAATGAACGGTTTGAGAGATAAATGCAAAATAAAACAAAAAATTTAAAAAATCAATGAACAGTGTACCCGTTTGATGAAGGTTTGGAATTTTTTTTTGCTGACAACGTGTGTTTGTAATTAAATATTCATGTTTGTTGTGTTAGTGTTATTAGTTAATTTTTTGGCCTAAATTATTTTATATTTCGAGCCCCTTTATGTAAAAGCCCCTTTTGGGCAAGCACTACAAGCATGAGATCAACGATCCCAAATTGGCAGTTATTTTTTTAAAAAATAATTTATCTTAGTGGGCTTATAATAATAACAAAGAAAAAGTTTCATTTCACCCCACTTGTATGTGAACTTGAACCTATGACCTATGAGATTGCAACTTCACGGCTCAACCATTGGACTAAACTTTTACCACTTAATTGAGGCGGAATAAATTTTGAGATATTAGACAAGAGTATGTGTTATTAGTAAGGGAGCATATTTTATTTCAAATAAAAAGATGTTCTGTTTGATGGGGGGTATTGTTAGTGATGTAAATCGGGAATAAAAGAAACGAATTAGTACCTTATTCGGATTCTTCCTGTGCCCGGATAGTAGATATGCAAAGATTTGTACGTTGAATTAGTCCTATATCACTGTATGTTGAATAGTAGGCATGTTTCCACAACTTCAGCCGCGTCGAAGATCGATAATGATCAATTTGCGATTTTTTCCACCGTGAGATGAAAGCCTAGGAGAGAGAATGAAAAGGAAATGAATTGAAAATGAAAAAATGAATTCTTCTTGGAAAACACACGTCCATTTCATTTAAATATGAAACGAAAATTGATTAATTGCAATCAAGTTCTCAAATTCTTGATTATTTGTAATTAAATCCTTAAAATTTTATAACTTTTCAATTTAGTTCAAAATGACTAAATTGGATCGGATCCCTTGACCCGATTGACCCGCTCACGGGTGGATCCTTTGACCCTATTGACTTTTAGCCCTGTCTTACATTCAACAAACCATTAGTAAAAAAAAACATTTATGAATTCAACTTGCTTACCTTAGCTTTTAGCTTGATTGATTGGCCAGGTCGTTAAGGACCCTTTCGAGGAGGTGTCCAACCGTTCTAATGTCCTTACGGTCCGGTGGGAGGTGGATGACTGTAGGTTTGTTATGGAGTGCCCCCTGGCTTTACCCTAGAGTCAGCGGTTGGAGGGAGCTTATGCCTATTGCTAGGCTAGTGCCCGAGGATCCTCCTACAGGCCTCTGGTGGCCTTACTTGACTATTATTGATGCGACCGATAAGGCTAACTATTTGGAGGGCAACGGTCGAATGGTGTGGAGTGTCCTTGGCCCTTATAATGGCCACATATTGCGCTTGCTTACTATATGCCCCCGCATCCATGCTAATGATTCTATCACATTCTATACAAAAAAGAGGTAGGAAGAGCTGAAAAGGCACAGGCGCGATATTGTTGCCGAGAGCGATAATGAGAAAGAGTGGGTGGCGATAAGGGCCACCCTAAGGGGCAAGGCAAGGTTGGCCAGGATTCATCGATGGCTCACGAGGGGCACCATTCTTCTGATGTGAGATCGCGCCTTTTCTTTTATATTTATATATATACCATGTGCTTGGGTCAAAACGGTTGCTTATGCTTGCCTTTTGGATTTTTTAGGTATCTCCTAGGAAGAGAGGCCGGGCCGAGGATAGTGGAGTGAGAGGCCAGGGCATACCTAAGGGTGCTGAATTCGTTGAGAGGCACCTCTCTACTGCTTTGGAAACTCATTTCCTACTAATGAACTCGAGAGGTGATTTTTGGACCAGGGAGATTACCTCGAGTAGCCACTCGCTGATTTGTGCTGGAAAATACCACTCATGTAAGTCTTGTGCAAGTGCGAAAAAATTCATATGACAAGCCTTTTATGAATTCCTTTTGATTGCCTTTTAGATCTTTCAGGTTACCCGTGCCGAGGCGGAGCGGTTGGCCGGAAATGCGTTTGCTCTTAAGGACACTCTTGTTTCTCAGACCTTGTTCGCCCAGGTATATCCCTTGTTATGGTATGACATTAAAATAAAATGCATGAATGGATGTTATGAATGATATAGATTATTGTTGTGGATCCTCTCTGTAGGATTTTATGGCCCTCATGCTATGGGATGCTAATGAGGCCAGGCGGAGGTACCAGAAAGAGATGGGGGGCGCTCTGATGCAGCGTGAGCGAGTTAGAGAGCCAGCTAGATGCTACTTTGCATGAGAGGAGAAGCAAACACAATATGGACCGTACAGTCCCGGGCGAGCCGAGCCATAGAGGAAGGAAAGTGATAGCTGGCCGTGACCATGGAGGTGCTCTTGAGAGTTCCTGGAGCATCCCGGGGATCGAGGAGGACGACGTCAACCGTTCTCACCAATGAGGATGTCTCGTCTCACCCACCCGACGGTGGCAACCAGTTCTAGATCCACCTACTGATCCCTGTTTCCCTTTTCTTTCTATTTATTTTTATTGATTTTGGTTTGTATGCCCTTGATACATTGGGTTTGGATGTATGATTTTGGATTTTGGATGATTTTGGCTTTATTTACGCTTAGGATTTGGATATTTTGGTACTCTTGCGCCTTCGGGCTTTTGATTTAAATAAGATTTGAATTTTATGCTTGGATACGTTTTGAAAATAGATTATAGGGTTTTTACAGGTTGTTTACTGGTCTAAGTTGATTAAAACAGGCCTAAAATTTGTAGAAAATACTCTCATGCCGCCGGTGGCATCATTGATATTGCCACCTGCATGAAAATCTGATTTGCTAAATAATATAGATAAAGCTGCTCGCAACCCATACCGTCGACGGCTTCACCTCATATCGCCAGCGACCTGACCCATACCGCCAGCGGCATCACCAACCAAAAAACTCAGATTCGACCATTTTCTCAAATTCAACCATGGCAAACTATAATTAGCAGTTAAAGGGTTTCCTAAAAAGCCTGGAAAACATAGACTAGAAGAAGTTAGAAAATTTTGCGCTATGGGGCTTTCGATACGTCGCGGCGTGGTCCGTTAGTCCCGAATTCCTTCGCGCGGCGTTGACTTTTTAGGATCGGATGGACCATGTATTTAGATTTTTCTCATTCGAGCTGTGCCCCTTATTTGAAGAGTTCCATGCTATATTAGGGGTACCATACCCCAAGCGCGTGCCCTTGGCACTCCCGGAGTTTCACTTTGGTATCGACGGCGTGCCCGAGGATTGTAGAATCTGGATTCTGTGGACCCATTTGTTTCCTAATTACCTAACAGGCCCGAATTTCAGCTTAGTGTTGTTTTAGAGTGGTACCGAGGTGCTCCTAGATCTCACCTCGCTTGGCCTTCCATGGTCGCGCTTTTACATGTGGCGGAGTTCATGTGCAGAGTAGGCCCATTTGCCCCATTCAGGCTAATTTCGCTTATCGGTCCTATGTCGATATTGGCTTCCCCCCATAGCCGTAGGACTAGTAGAGATCCTGCTAAACATAGACGCTGCTTCTACCGACCCGACTCTTATTGGTGACCATCTTACACTACTGCAGGTATTCATTCCCCCCATTTTATAAAATTGTTCCCTTCTTTCTGCTCTTATCTGAAACTGTTTTACATTTATGGTTGATAGGGAAGCTAAAGCCGAAGGAGGCACCACAGGGGAACCCGAAGAAGTACTTACCCATTCATTTGTCGAAAATGGGGCTTATGCCGCAAATTTTGATTAGCTGACATTTGACAGCTGGATGCCTATTTTGGGGGGGTATATAGATTCACAGATTCAGTGGGTCAGCCCATGGTGGAGGATCCGAGATGTAGTTGAGGAGTCTTGGGGATCCTGTGTTCAGTTGATAGGTCTAGAGAGGTCTTCATTCTATACCCCGTACCGATTGCGCCGTCAGTATGACAAGCGACAGAGAGTCCCAATCAAGCTACATGAGAACTAAATCGGAGTCTACAAAGCCAGATGGGTGAACCATATCCTGGAGAAGTGGGCCAGGGAGGCCATATTTGAGACTTTAAACTATGATCATGTGGAGACCATTGAGACTGATATACACTACATGTTGGGAACTGACAGTCAAATTGAACATGCATAACAGGCATGACGGAAATTCAAAATTTTGTCCCTGTCCCAGGAACTCCTATTAGTTGCATATAAATTAAATAAAGCCTTAACTAAATAATTCTCTACCTAGGTTAGCATGCTAAAGGACTAGGCATACCATAATTCCAAATTATATGCTAGCATATTTATTTTATACTAAGCATGTTATAACTCTAAGTTATAACCTAAGCATAAAATAAACTAAGCATGCAAAAATAACCTAAGCATAATTATTAAGTCTAAAAACACTTAAAGAAAAAGACTTAATAATTAAAAGAGAAAGAAAAAGAACTTACCAGTTGAAGCGTGCTTTTGCAGGACCTTCTTGCACAAGCCTCCAGTCGTAGGATAGCCTCTATTAGTATCCACACGAACCCCACCAACCAAAACCTCCCTAGGAGGAAAAACTAAGAAGCCTCGAGTAGTTGCTAGACCACTCTAGAAGCCTCACCCAAAAATATAAACTAGCGGTGCCCGAATAAATTCAGGCTCCACAAAAATAACTTGCTCAAGTACCCGAGAGATTATTTATCTCACTTAGGATTTATGCCTTAAGCTTGGTACAATTTGAAAGGAAAGGAAAGGAAATAGCCTATATATAGGCTTGGGGGAGCAAAAATGCTCCCCCTTTCATCGATGTGGGATGGGAGTATTACTCCCATCCCATTAATATATATATATACACACACACACACACAACCGCGACTTTTCATGGGCTGCCTTTGTGCAGCCCATGAATAAGGGTTGCGTATTTTTTCGGCAACCGAACTTTGTACAAAATATTTTATACTTTTCGGTTCCAACTTACCAATGCAAAATTCCTTTTAAATCCTTTCAAATAAATTTTTATTTTTGACTCTAATAAATTAGTTACCAGTCAAAATAAATAATTTGGTCCAACCAAAATTGATCTAATCAATTATAATTTATTTATGACTCTAATTAATTAGTTATCGGTCAAAATAAATTCCTTGGTCTATCCAAAATTGATCTAATCAATTTTAACCAATTAAACAATAATCCAATTATTATTTATGTTATATTTTTGTAATAGAATAAATCTATTAGTTCTTTACTTAGTCCGATGAAGGTCCAATGTGTGTGACCTTATAGGATCCCGAAGTATTGAGCTGTTAAGGCTTAACCAACCCTTATTCTAATGGAACCATTGGCTCGATGCTCTAGACCAAGAATAGAACTCGATTACCTTAAACGACTGTAGTACGCCTCTAGCAAGGATCTACCATCCCCCATTACTTGGAACGTCATTTGTGCTTATGACTTAATCCCAGTTAATGCAATAGTTATCCAGTGCGATAAATTCCTTCTATTCTTTAATATTAGTACCATCTGGTTTATTGGGTTCAGTTAAAGTGTTAACCCACTAATAGCGAGGTTGCTCCAAGCTATCCCAGTTATTTACTTGTTACCGAAGTATATTGCCTTTTATCATATTGTGTTTGACTAGAAACCATTTCTATCAAACACATACTCTGATCAGAGGTTTATGGCAATCATCACTTCAACAAGTGGCCAGGTACAACTCCTTAATATATCCGGAGCGATGGATTCTTTCCGACTACTTAGCCTACCAACGTGCTGCCATCACTATACCTGTAATCACCCGTAGCACCCTAAATTAATGAGCGCATAGTAATGACCCAAAGTATAGCAATAGTACCATACAAGGTAGCTAACATCTCAAGTATGAGGACATTCACAAAGCTTATCGCATGAAGATAAACACTAACACATTGATATATATACCAAGTGTTTATCTTGCTGCGGTCTCCAATATATCTCCTAGACATATCCATGTGTCAAACTTAAGGCACCACCTTCAGTCCTTAGGAGATTGACTGCTTGGATCCTTTCCAAGAAAGTTGACCACATGCTAGTCTTTCCGTTTCATCAATATCCTTTCTTGATGAAACTATGACTAGGGATAGTTTAGACATAATCATATTTTCACATGAAGCAGGTTCCACCAAATATAGTCCAACTATAATTTCTCTGACTTCATGCTATGATATGTCAAGAACTTTTGTATATATACATCAATGAATATATTTTAACCAGCTATAATATATATGTATAGAAACATATTGATATAAACAAAAGAACAAATGCCTTTATTGATTAAATAAATTATTCGTACTATTACATAATTAAGATATATCGCCCTCATTGCCTTAAGGGCATACATCATATCCAACACTACAGAGGATGGCTCACTGAGATTAGACATCTGACGACTCGATCCGAGAGATTGTAGGCCCACTTTGAGGGAGAGCGAGCAGAGTAGGGACACGGGCCCTTTTCCACTACCACCTTGCGGAGGACTTCTAGGTATTTATGATGATGATGCGGGGAGCTAGGCTTGAGATGCACTTTCTTTTAGTTCTATCTTTTGCATAGGCTAGTAAGGGAGACAAACTTATCAAACTTTATTTTATTACATGTCTTTTATTTGGTTCTAATTTTTACCTAGACTGCCCCTAGGGGTTTTCAATCTATCGAACCTTGTCTTAATTTTTACCTAAACCGCCCTTTTTAAGATTTCAATTCAGCAGACTTATTCTGACTTTTGCATAGGCCTTGCTCTTTTCAGTCTATCAGAATTATTTTTATTTATTGTGCGCTTGATTTAGAATAATATGAAATCCGCGTTTGGTTTACTTGAGCTGTTTTGACCGCATGGATACAAAATTCACATAAACATAAGCATTCATAATTCAGCAAAAGAGATACTTTCATTAAGTGAAGTAAAAAAAAGTATGATGTTTGGTAAACATTCCCATTGATTTAACTCCCGGTGCCAACTAGCCTAGATAGGTTTTCTAGAAGGCACTCTCACTTTGCTCAATTACCCTAATTTTTGCCTAGATTGCCCTTTTTAGGTTTTTGATCTAGCGGGTTTGTCACATCCCCTAATTTTTGCATGGCCAGTTTGCAGAATGGCGATCGTCGAGTGTCACCCTAATTTTTGCCCAATCAGTAAAAGACTGAAAGGCAGGTGATTTATTATTTCTATTTTTTTATTTATACTGCTTTTTCTGATTTATTTCTTTTAATTAGATGTGATAACGCTTAAGCCTGTCGTAGTTCACAGGGTTCACAAACTCATTCCCGTCCATGTCCATAAGCCTAATCGCCCCTTTGCTAAGCATCTTCTTTATCACATACGGTCCTTCCCAGTTAGGCTTGAATTTGCCCCTTGTGTTAGTGGTGGAAGGTTTTAATTGTTAAGGACTAGATCCCTACCTTTCAGGGGGAACTTTTGGTGTCTTACCTGACTGTTATAGGCTTGAGCCATGCATTGCTGGTACATCTGGAGATTATCTAGAGCCCTTAACCTTTGCTCATCCATCATATTTAGCTGTTCAAACCTTGCCTGAGTCCATTTAGATTCCTTCAACTTAGCCTCAAATACGACTCTAAGTGAGGTAACTTAGGTTTCAATTAGCAAGACCGCTTCCATTATGTAGATCAGGGAGAACGAAGTTCGACCGGTAGGGATGCGGACGCTTGTGAGATATCCCCAAATAACGAATGGTAACTTATCTACCCAATCCCTGTAACCGACTATTATCTTAGAAAGGATCTTCTTTACCAATTTATTGGCTGCCTCAACAGCCCCATTGGCTTGTGGTCTATATAGAGAAGATCTGTGGTGTTCAATCCTGTATTTCTCAATCAAATCGACGGTTGCCCCTTAAAACTGTACCCCGTTGTCTGAGACTATATGATGCAGAAGTCCATATCGAGCGAAGATATGCTTCTCTATAAACTTGGCCATCTTCTTAGCGGTGATATTGGTGTAGGATTTGGCCTCTACCCATTTCAAGAAATTGTCCACTGCTACCACGATGAATCCATGCCTGTTTGTTGAGAAAGGACGAATTCAACTATTATGTCTATCCCCCACACCGTGAATGGCTAAAGAGTAGATAAATGATGGAGCTCGATGGATGGTAGATGTTGCATATCCCCATAAATCTGGCATTGGTGGCACCGCTTGACTTAGGAGATGCAATCAGTCGTTAGGGTGAGCCAAAAGTATCCCAACCGCTGAATTTTCTTTACTAGAGCAAGACCATTCATATAAGGGCCACAATCACCGGCATAGACCTGATCAATTACTTTCTGAGCCTCTGATTCACTTAAGCAACGAAGGAGTATACCGTCACTGGTGCACTTGAATAGATCATTATCAACAATGCGGAACTGGATAGCGAGCCGCCTTAGAGTAGTACGGTCCGATTTAGAGGAATCAAGAGGATATTATGCGGTTTGGAGAAACAGGATGATGTAAGAGTACCAGCAGGGGTTGATTGAGATGGTGAGGACCTGCTGAACTGGCTAAGGATGGAAGGGGATCTTAGTCGACATCAGAACCAAAGGACGGATAGGCTATTATTGGGGTCCTTCCCAAGAGACAGGGTGGCCAGAGAGTCAGCCATTTGATTCTTATCTCGAGAGACGCGGCAATACAAGCAAGAGGTGAACTTTTTGGATAAGCTTCGGATGGCTTCGATATAAGGATGAAGAGATTCTTCTTTGATTTCCCAATCCCTGACAACCTGATAGATTACAAGAGCTGAATCCCCGATTATAGACACCATGCGGGCCTTGACCTGGAGGAGAGTCTTAAGATCGAATAGACAGGCTTCATATTCAGCTCCATTATTGGTGACAACAAATTCTAAGCATTTGGACAACGAGATGATTCCATTATCCAGTGTAACTATAATAACTCCAAGGCCTGTTCCCCTTCTATTCACAGCACCATCAAAGTTCGTAGTCCACACACGCTCGAGGATTTTAACAGAGGCAAGCTGCTCGTTAGGAAACTCCAGGTTCTCAACATAGTTGGAGTCAAGGGGTTGATTAGCTAGGAATTCTGCCACTACCCGCCCCTTAATAACCTTCTTCGTTAGACACTCAATGTCGAACTCGGATAGAAGTAGCAACCATGGAGACAGTTTACCGGCCAGAGTGGGGGATTGACAAAGATACTTCATAGGGTCGATCTTAGCCGCGGCTTGAACTCGCTAGGATTGAAAGTAATGGCGCAACTTCGTAGTAAGCCAAAACATGGTGGTCGTTAGCACATGTCCGTTCCGGCGCGATGAAGAATAATGCATATTTCATTCAGTGATCAGACAAAAGAGCCAATAAGGATCGAATTATCATAAAAAATCCGAAATTCAAAAATCCGCATTCTAGGGAAGATCCAATTTAGCATTTTCTACTGAAAAATCAAAAAGTCAAAATTTGGTCAAACATAAGTAATCCTCCCGCCGGGTAATTACCTATTTATAGTAAAAAAAATCAAATCTTATCGAGTTATGGCAAGATTTTACGGGATCTGATGTAAAATTCTGTCAAATAGGTAACTAGCCCGCTGGCTAATTACCTCCCTATTATAAATACGGGGTCACCCCCCCTCATTTCAAAAGAGGCCCAAATTTTCAGAAATCCTAAAGTTACCTTTATGTCCTTTTTCAGTTCCGGGAGTCCTAAAAGCCTCAAAACTCTGCTAAAACACTTCTAAATTCGAGCTTTATCACCTACACTAGGTATAAACTCGATTTACTGTCTTTTTAGATAAAGATCCCACAGTGATCTTCGGTTTAGGAACAACTCAATGTCTCTCAAAGTCCCACATTTCTCTCAAGAATAATCCAAGATTATAGCCATAACTTGGGTTAAACCTATTTTCCACCAAAATCACAACCTCTGACAGCTTCGGTCCCGCACCGGCTCTTAAGTCATCCTGAACAGACGAAAAGGTAAACTGAGGCTAATTGGCTCTAAGCCCAACTTCCAAATTCATTAAAATTCATTTTCATTATTCGATTCTATTATTGCACATTGCATTTTCATTTCTCTGGTTAAGTGAGCCACTGGAGCCACTTAAACTATAATATGTGTAAATAAGCTTGCAGGTACGGATGAAATACCCAAAACGAGAGGAAACTCTATCCGAGTTTCCGGGCTAGAGCTCAAGTGTTGCCGTTACTCTGCCGAAATTTTAGTAGAAAATACCAATTTATTATGCCATTATAATGCCCATTTTATTTCTTGAAATTAATTCTTAAATAAAGCCGTTATAATGCCAAAATTACCATAAATTCCAAAATTCTAAAATTAACTAAAACAATTTGAACAATATGAGTACCTATTATGTCCTAACTCAGAATCCCACTTTCTTTTTGGTATGAAAATCCCATTTTGGATTAGCATACCACAATTCTCGGTGGAGCTGAATCGGGTGGCGACTCTATTTCTATTTTTAAATAAAACAAAATGCTTTATTTTAAAAATATCTTTTCCTAATAAAATGTGTAAATATATTTCTCAATATAATTACATTTCTGGCTTATAAAGCCACCGCATTTAAGTGAACCGGATTTTCTCAAACTAAACCAAACTTCGCAGTTTCCTTAAACTGTACCAAATCACGCCCCGTGCACCGCACCCCGCGTGCTCCCGTCTAAAACCTCGCCCGCTCACAGTGGCGACTCTGCTGGGGAGGAATTATTTTTATAAAAACCCGATTTTTATAAAAATTCTTTCTTGACATAATAATTAAAATATTGTTCAAATTATATTTTGAAATTATGGAGTATGTGGTAATTTTGTCACTACACAAATTTTGGGATTGCATAGCATCTGCATTCTTTACCCAAACACTAATTTAGGTGTTTATTGGTGAAGTATCTCCGAGTTCGCTTAGGGCTTGAGGGATATGGATCCAATCAAACCCCTTGCGTTACGTATGAGGACCTTGCTTGCTCAAGGGCAAGACTACCTACGTATATTATATATGGAAAAGTTTCCTTTGGTTCGCTTAGGGCCACTGGGACTCGGTACATAAAGGCGCAGGGTACCCCAAATCGCACCCAATCTTGAGATCGAAACCCGCATATAGATGAACTATAGGCACTTTCTCATAGGTTTACCCGAAAAACCTTGAGTGCACGCGAGCAGACTTCGCTAAGTCCCTCGTTGGCTTTAAGAGTAACCCAATGGAGTTAAAAGGGCGGTAGGTGCAATCTAACCGTTTGCTACATGTGCAGGTTTATTAAAGATAAATAAACTAAAAAGGACATCATAAACATCATGATTGTGTGAAAACTAACCACATCTTTATGCAGCCATGACATTAATGCGTGCCATGCCATTTCATTTCCTTAGCTATAGGAACCCAATGAAACAAAGACTAGTGAGTCCACTTAGGCTCAACCCATGAGTCGAAATAGCCCAAGACCAATGAGTCCACCTAGGCTCAACCTGTGAGCCAAAATAAATCGAGACCAGTGAGTACGTCTAGGCTCAACCTATGAGCCAAAACAAACTAAGACTAGTGAGTCCACCTAGGCTCAACCCATGAGCCGAAATAAACCAAGGATAGTAAGTCACCCAAGCTTAACTTATAAACCGAATTACACAAACCCTTTCGAGTGTCCATAGAGTCAGCTCACCCTTGGACCAATGAGTCAACCCCTTTCGAGTGACCATAAAGTTAGCTCACCCTTGCACCAATGAGTCAAAACCCTTCGAGTGACTATAGAGTACCATTGGACCAATGAGTCAACCCTCTTCGAGTGACCAACGGGTTAGCTCACCCTTAGACCAGTGAGTCAACCCTTTTCGAGTGACCTGCGAGTTAGCTCACCCCTTTGGACCAATGAGTCAAAACCCTTCGAGTGACCAAAGAGTTGACTCACCCTTGGACCAATGAGTCAACCCTCTTCCAGTGACCAAGTCAGCTCACCCTTGGACCTATGAGTCAACCCTCTTCGAGTGACTAATGAGTTAGCTCACCCTTGGACCAATGAGTTAACCCTTTTAAAGTGACCAACGAGTCGGCTCACCCTTGGACCAATGAGTCAACCCTCTTCGAGTGACCAGCGAGTCAGCTCACCCTTGGACCAATGAGTCAAAACCCTTCGAGTGACCATAGAGTTAGCTCACCCTTGGACCAATGAGTCAACCCCTTTTGAGTGACCAACGAGTCAGCTCACCTTTGGACCAATGAGTCAAAACCTTTCGAGTGACCAGAGAGTCATCTCACCCTTGGACTAATGAGTTGATCCACCTTTGACCAGTGAGTCAACTCACCCCCGGGCTATCGAGTCTAATCTGACTCAAACCCTTAGCCTTCGAACTGCGTGTTTGTGATGTTCCACGAATGTCCCAGACTATCCTTACTGATTGCTCCTTGAATAATTGGCATATGTCCGACTCCCTTATTTGTACACATCTACTCATTCATCTGCTCACTCATTCATTCATCCATTCATGCATCCCGATGGGCTGAGGTAAATAAAGCTTAGAGCCACCTCCGACACACTTACTAATACGTGATCTCTTGCATTTTCAGGTTAAAAACGAGAGTGAAGGAGGCTAAGATGTATTACGAAAAATCCAAAAATCACACCCCCACCACAAATCAAATCTCTGACCAGATTTTTCTCTGATCCAGAACCTGAAACCATAATAGCGGACGACGACGCAGTTGGACAGTCCCTTAGGAGGATTCTTGATGCTCTGGAATTTCGTGATGTCTGGGAAAGGCTGAGCACTGCTAATGCTTAGAAAACCCAAGAGCAAGAGGCCGAGATAGCAACACTCAAGGCAAAGATGGCAGACATGGAGAAGCTATCCCCAGCTAAAGATAAATTTATTGCTGCTTTTGTTAAACAGTATGTAGATATTGACCGATTCTTGCTAAAGGAGTCAGATGCCCTTCTGGCTAACTTTGTGATCCCTTACATAGCCCTATATACTGGTAATAGACCCCCTCATGCGCATGTGTAGGGTTATCTTCGGATTATAACTAGCATGAACATCCCTAAAGTTCATATAGTCAATCTGTTCTAAGCTACTCTATGAGGACCCGCCTCTGAATGGTACATGAGGATGCTAATAGACGTGAAATCTGATTGGAGAAAGCTATGCTCGGCATTCTTGGAGATTTATGCCTTCAATCTGAAGGTCAAGACTACTTTGCAAGACCTTGAAAGAATCAAACAACGGCCTAATGAGTCCTTTAGAGAATTCTATCTGAGATGGATGGTTGTTTGTGTACTCGTAACCGGTGCACCTGACCAAGACGCCCTAATAGTGAAGGTTGTTGAAGGCTCTAGCTTGAAATACTGGGTTAAAATGAAAATGAAAAGATTCAACACTTTTAACGACATGGTAGACTATGCCAAGAGACTTGAAAAGTATGAGGAAGAAGATCGAGCAAAGAAGCAAGAGCGGCAAGCTTATACTAATCCTCGATATTGGGAAAGGGCAGATCCTCTAGGCAAGGCAGTTCTGGGTCCCTAAAGGTGTCAGGCAAAGTCGTAGCGGCCGCTCAGGTGCAGACTCACCAATCTATCTCCCCATGGGTAGAATCACTGTCACAAATATTCACCAAACTGAGAAAGTCTGACCAACTCCAGAGCATCAAGCCATTCATTCCACTTGCTGCGGCGAACAGAGACAACTTCTATGCTTATTACGTGATCAAGGGGCATCGCACTATTGAATGCACTCAGCTACTAAAAGATCTATAATAGATGATAGCTGACTGGAGAGTGAAAGAGCCTGAGAAGAAACCAAGCACTCAGACTAATCCTCTGCCAAACTTTCAAGCTACGGTGAACGCCATCGGTATTCATGTGGAAGCCGACGAATAAAGTATCGACGTAACGGACAACTTCCAATATGACCCAGGATGGGGAGACAATATGATCTTTGATAACATGGATATCATCTACATGGTTGACCAGTACGTCCTGAGAATGAGGAGAGAAGGGCTGGATCAATACCAAGTGCCACCACACCTCATATACCGAGGAGACTCCGACCCTAAATGAACATGTAGAGGAATTCCTTTTAGTTTATACATAAATAAGGAATAGCTATGATGGATTTTGCACCTAAATTCCCCAGATTCCTAGAAGGCCCAGCCATGGAGTGGTATGGTACGATGCCACTCGAACGATGATGGAACTGGTACTTTATAGAGAGATCTTTCCTCTACTACTTTAGGGCATCTCAGCCGTACCCAGATGAACTTTGCTGGTGGTGGGCACCACAGGTAGACCGACATAATACTGACTGGCAGGATATCCCTCCTCCAAAACCTCCTATGTACACTCCCTGAATTACATGAGTCCAAACTATGTCAGAACAAGTTTGTTTGAATTTAGGAGCTCCTCTGGAGCAGCACACCCAGAAACCAGGAACTATATGATCCTGAGCAGGTGTAGAATAGCCACACAGACCAGCAAAGGTTTCTTGGCCTGAATCTAGATGAGGGTACAAGAGACCCATTTGGAAGAATCTATGCCGACATTACGGCATATGGTACCCGTGTGGAGGAAACATTCTCCAGCATATGAACCATAGTGTCCAAATTCCATATAGTATCACAGAGTCAAGGCTAGAATAAATGCCATGAAAGATCCTGAGGAAGATCTCGAGGAAGGTCCTAAGGAAGATCCCGAGGAGGACCCTGAGGGAGATCCCGAGGAATAACCAGAGGAAGACCCCGAGGAGGATCCGGTGGAAGATTCTGATGACGATATCCTAGCTTAGCATGCACTAAATTGGGTCTTTAAACTGTGGAATGGGCAGCGGTCTTTCGAGGATTTAGATGAGGAAGTAGAAGAATTTGTGGGCTCTAGTGAATAAGATCATGAAGATGAAAGTGAGGTGGATAACTTGGGATATGAATTAGAGACCTTTTCAAGCGACGAGCTAAATCACTTGCCAGGAGATTTTGAATATGAGGCTCACTTTATGACGGTCGATTAAGATGGTGTTGAGAGCTATGCCTCGTCTTTAGAGTATGACTCCCCGGGCGCCTTATGGTCTACAACGAGTGACGATTCTGGAGACTTTTTGGACTTCGACTCAAGTAGTAAACATATCATTAATATGATTCGAGATGAGGGGCAAGAACCCTCTCGAGAGTACATCATGGAGAGGATCCGTGCTAAAAATGAGTTTGCCCGAGCCAGCCGTCGGATCCGGAGTCTGGACTTCAGGGAAGTTCACCCCATATTCTATGATAGAAGTACCAGGCCATAACTTCACTATTGGGAAACAAGGATCCGGAACACAAATAATCCGGATTAGGTTTGAAGTAAAAAAAGACCAAGTATAAAAAGACCTAAGTCATTTATCCAGACTCATATTAAAAACATCCAAATTCCAAGAAAAGTACCTAAGTATAAATGGAAGCATCCGGTTAAAATTTGGAAAGGAAACAAACTTTGAACCACTCAAAACAGCATTCAGAAGAACTGATCGCAGAAGCATTCGGAAGAAGACAAATCTGGAGACATTAAGTCTGAAGACATCCGGAAGACTTAATTTTCTAGACAAAGGGAATGATTCAAAAATTCCATTCCCTCCATTCTTTTGGTCTCCAAGTCAAAGATCATTTGCCCTAAAGCAAGACAAAAGTGACAGCTAGCACTTTTCAGCAAAAGGACAAAGGACTGACACCGGACAGAGAAAAAGGTAACAATCTTTTTCACCTAGACCAATAAGAAGGTGCTTAGAGCTCACACCAAAAAGCTACTGGTATAAAAGTTGGTGTATCACTAAAATATAAGGAAAACAATCACTGAAAAATTTTCAGCCTCAATCCCAAGGATTCAAATTGGTCAAAATCTCTGTCTAACAGATTGATCAACGGCTCCTGAAGTTCCACATCTTACCTGATCAACAGTGAAGATTTAACTACAGCTCACCTGCCCACAATGGCTATATTTATGATCAAAGCCTATAAAATGGAAGCTTCACATGTTGAGAAGGTGCTGGTTGATTTGAGAAAGCAATTAACAAGAAAATTCGCAAAAGCAATCAGAAAACATATCCCTCCAAGAATCAATTATTTCCAAATCTGTTGTAAGGATTCCCAAGTGAAATTATAAATTTGAGGAAGTCCAAAACCAAAATCTTTGAGAAAACCAAAGTTTAAAGAACTCCAACTTGGATGAGTTGTGAGATTGGGATATAGCTTAAAGTAGGTGCTTTGAGTGGGATCTTCCTATAGGACTCAGCTTAGGTTTGGGTAGAAATCTAAGTGGTATATCCTACTAAAGATAAGAGGACTCAGCTAGGAGTCAGTGCTTCTTGTGGTATAACCTACATCCAGAAGGGGGTACCATCCGAAGACAACTGTAAGGCTTGATTTCTACAAGTTGGAAAGAGATCACACTAGTGGAAAAGCTCAAAAGAAGGAACCTTTGAGGACTGGACGTAGGCGGGGCTGAACTAGTTTAAATCTCTTGTGTTTGAATTTTCTTTACTTTGCCTTTAATTTATTACAATTTATATTACGTGCATCATCCAGACCTAAAACATCCAGAACATTTAAACACGCTATATAAGACTTTTTAAAAGTCTAATATTTCCGCGAAAAAGGTCATTCACCCCCCTCTGACCTTATTAACATAAGCACATGGACCAACACTCACATCCTTGAATTTGTGCAAATGATGAACGATAGGTACATTCACTATGCCCATTGGCCTAAAAGGTTCTGCTAGACTCTCCGAGAGAAGGCAATCGTTTGGTATGAAGGGCTGACATTTTACTAGAAATCATCTGGAATATTTTGGCTAAGCAATTCATCGACTACTTCACATGGGTAGACCCGCCAGAAAACTCAACCCCTGAGTTAGACAGGTACGGGAATCCCTTACGGTACTGGGAATGGGAAGCAACCAACGCTATTTATCCGACGTCAATGGAATCAGCCAAGGAATACCCATTGTTCATGAATAAATATAACGACAAGCAAATCGCCTATGACGATGCTCCAGATATGCATGATAAAGGGGAACCAACCGACGGAGCCTCCTCTTCCATCCATATGATCAGACAAGGTTCCAATCCTATCCTATGCCAAATCCTATAGGAGAACTCCATCGTTCCAGAAAAGTAGCCTAAAAAGGTTCATTTCATGCAATGGCCCTTCGCCGCTAAAACCCTATCTTCTACAAACAAACCAATTGACTTGGGAGAGATACCGCTTGATGAAGACTTCAATGAGTTTGGGGTCTTTAAAATAACAAATTCGACAACCCAGGTTGTTAGCCCTATCATCAGAGAAGGGAAAGTCACTGGGTCAATAGTCCCAATAACGCCAAGAGCTGAGCCTCCAGCACCTCCTACTTTTGTTAAGCCCTCAAAATATATAGACAGCTCGATTGTGGAACAATTGAAAGCCACTACAACTAAGATGAGTATCTGGGACCTGCTCCTTAGTTCTCAAGATCACAGGCTTGATATCATTAAAAAGCTGATGGAAATCGAAACATCTCCCTAGCATCACTAGAATAGGTCTGAGCACTACTTAACAATGAGACTAGCATTGTTATCCACGACATCATCTTCTTGAGTTTGGATCTACCCGACGAAGGCATTCACCATAATAAGGCCCTCTACTTGAAGGCTAGTATCTTCGGGTGTATCATGCCCTATATAATGGTCGATGATGGTTCATCATTGAATGTCTCTCCTAAGGATGTTTTACCTACCTATCCTAGGACTAACTAAAAGGGACTTGAAGAGGTCCACAATAGTCATCAAGGCCTACGACAATTCTAAGAGGACCGTCATTAGCATGTTCGAAGCTAAAGTCACCATCGGCGAGATCTCATCTATAGTACTTTTCACAGTCATAGATATCCTAGTAGCCTTCTCTATGCTGCTCGGATGCCCATGGTTCCATGCTCTTAGAGGAGTTCCATCCACTCTTTAGCAGAAGATCAAAATCCCATTCCGCGAAAAGATCATCACTTTAAAGGCTAATGAGGCATTAGTGGTGGCAGCGATAAAAATGGAAGAGAGCCATATGAAAGGATTTACCATAGCCACGATCAAGCAAGAGTCAGACAAGCAACCAGAGGTGCACTAGGGCCCATAGATTCAGGTATACATGTAAAAGCAGCACACTCTTGGCAAAGGACTAGGTGCCCATGAACAAGGAATACCGACATTCAATATAGGGGCAGGAGAGTGGAAGCCCATAGGACTCGGTTACATAGGATCGAGAAGAATCGCCCACAGAACGGTCTTTCAAAAGAAGTCGCAACAGCCCTACAATGGGGCACCCAAGCCTGTTACTCACCAAGGAAAGACGGTTCTGAGATTCAAGATTTTCTCAGACATAGTCAGCTACGACAAGTATGGTGGGAGTTCTATAACTTGCGTGTTGAAAGGAATAGGTCATCAGCCAGACGTGGGGGCAATCCTAAATCAGATCAAGTTTGATGAGTAGGTACACCCAAAGAAAGTCAAAAAAATGGGTAGAGAGGAGGAAATCCTCGACACCCCAGCCAAACACCTTCAAGCACAACTCAAGATAGTGGATGAAGCAAAAAGCAAGGGAGGTGGCTTGAGCCAAACCATTATAGACATGGTCACGACCATGAAAGGCAAGGCAAAGGTGCAAGAGGAAGATGACAAGGGCATCTTGTTGAAGCCAGCTGCCATAGGAGAATCATCCGCTTTTGAGCCAGACCCTACCGATCAGGATAAGTCTTTCATTTCCATTTCCTATTTGTTTGAAATGAATAATGTACTTTATGATGATAATAAGACGAAGAACTTTGCTTATTTGGATTATGTTTCTGATTACGATTCTATACATCCATTCCAGCATTCATCTAGTATCTTTAACATCAATAATGATATTGCAAAAGATATTAACTTAAATACGGAAGATGATCCAAAAATGGTATACATTTCCAATCAATTGCCCATCGAACAAGAGAGAGAGTTGATTAAAATATTGAAAAATCACGTTTTAGCCTTCACTTGGTCTCACAAAAATATGCCAGGACTTGATCGGCACATCGCTGAGCACAAGATCCCCACGGACCCGAAAATTCAGCCTTTGAAACAAAAGATGAGGAGAATACACCCAGAATGGGCCGAAAAGGTCAAAGCAGAAGTGGCCAAATAGATCAAGGCTAATTTTGTCGAGTTTGTTGGATACCCCACTTGGCTATCCAATGTCGTTCCTGTACCCAAGAAGAATGGTGACATCCAAGTTTACGTCGACTTCAGGGACTTGAATAAGGCTACCTCTAAGGATGATTTCCTTATACCATACATTGATGTTCTGGTAGACAGCACAGCAAGAGCTGCCATGTATTCCTTTATGGATGGATTCTCGGGATATCACCAGATCCTTATAAACGTAATAGACAAGTTCAAAACCGTATTCATCTCAGAATGGGGAACCTACTATTTCAGGGTAATGCCTTTCGGACTAAAAAATGCAGTGGCGACCTACCTATGAGCAATCACAGCATTGCTCCATGACCTGATCCATAAAGAAGTCGAGGTCTATGTGGATAATATGCTTGTAAAGTCCGCCATGCCAGAAGAGCTCCCAACAGATTTAGAGCGATTCCTCACAAGGATAAAGAAGTATAATCTTTGTCTTAACCCGAAGAAATGTATATTCAGTGTCACGTTAGGCAAGTTACTCGGGTACGTGGTTAGCAAGAGATCGATAAAGCCAACTCCATCAGGGATATGCCTGTACCAAAAACTGAGAAAGAAGCGAGAAGTTTCTTCTGGTCTACATAGTACGTTAGTCGCTTTATAGCACGGTTGACCACCATATGTGAGTCTATCTTTAAACTCTTGAGGAAGCAACAACCAATAGAATGGAACGATCAATGTTAGGATGCCTTTGATAGAATTAAAGCTTACCTAATGAACCCTCTAGTGTTGTAGCCGCCAATTCTCGGAAAGCCACTCATTCTCTACTTAGCGATAATAGAAACATCTATGGGGGCTATGTTGGTTCAGGAACACGAAGACAAGAAGGAACACTCGGTTTATTACCTCAGCGAGAAATTGCTGGAATACGAAACCCGATACATTGTGGAGAAAACTTGTTCCACCATGGTCTGGCTCACCAAGAAGCTTAGGCATTGTGACGAACTGAAATTTATAAATTTTAGTTATGTTAAATTATAACTTTATAATTATCATGAAAACTAAGATTATTAGCATAGGTAATTCTTATAAGGAGCTAAAAAAATTAGAGATAAAGGAAGTAATTTATATAAGGACATGTTATGAGTATTTAATTAATTATAGAAGGATATAATGGTAATTTGGCAACAAATATATTATTTTTATCTTCCAAAACACTACAGACTTCTCCATCCTTCCATTTGGTGCGTGTTCTTCCTTTCTTTTCATCTCATACTTTACATCACCATTGAAAAATTTTCAGAGCCTTAAAAACTTAAGTTTTATTCAATTCAATACCAATTTCTTACAAGAGATTGTTATCTATGCCTTATACACTCATCAATTCTGTCTATCAAGTCAAGGAAAGAAAGATTTGAAGAGTTAGGGTTCTTGGTGAATAGTGACTCAAACTTAAGAATTATATATGGATATGTAGAGGAAGCTAATACCAGTAGGGGAAAGGGGAAAGTAGTGGAAGAGAACCATTAAAGAGCTTAAAAGAGGTATGTGTATACTAATTTTATTTCTATATGCTTTTGCCGAAATTTTGGAATTGACCACAACTGCTTGTTTTTTATTTATCTCTTGATTTACAAACTGGATTTTGATGATTCTAATTGCTAGGTATTTATAAGATATAAATGAAGCTATGTCTAGAAGAAATTTTTATGAAATTCTATCATTTACTGGTTCGAATATTTAGTTGAAGTGGAGTCTTAAAAACTGTCTTCAGTAAATTTCCAGATTATACCAATTTTATTGTTTTGATGTTTTCTCCTATTATAAAACTTAGAATAGAGTGATTCTTGACCCTATGAATATGAGAAGAAACTGTATAAGATATGTTTAGAAGGAAGTTTTGTGAAATTCGGCTATTTATTGTGAGAAATTTGTTGTTAAAGTTGAGTGATGAAATTGGTTTCTTAAAAGTTCCAGCTTGCGCATGGTTTAGTAATTCGATCATAATTTGAGTTATTTTCAACAAAAAAAATATATGATTTTCGATAAGTTAGAGAATAGACACATGTTGCAACTTATGATTATAGAGTGCTTTGTAATAGTTTGCTGTTTTCTGGTTGTTTTATGCCTTAAAAATTGAGTTATAAAATCTGGAATTTCTTAGAATATAAATGTTGGTTTTAATGTGTTTTAATTCAAGTTTATCGCTTGAAAATTTAGAGAATTGTGATCCTTAGTACTTGATTATATGTTGAATATATTGATATTGTTATAGATTGTGAAGTTTCGACTTCGGGGCTTGACCGATATATTATTATTGAAGCTTCGGCTTCGGGCTTGTCCACTCTTGTATCCATTTTACCGTTATTCATGACTTGTTTACTTTGGGAAACATATGGTTAATGTGTTTGGAAAGTTGGATATAAATTTGATTGTACTTAAAAGGTTCTATAATATAAGTTTTGTGTTTTGGTTTTATAAAGTTTTTTTGTAGTTTATTTTTGGCTTATGAACATACTTTGTTTGTATTTTAAAGTGTTGTAAATGTCAAAATTGTTATATTTATATTAGCGTACACCAGTAAGCGAATTGCTTAGCGTGTAGTTTATTTTTTTTTCTACATGTAGGTTTGTGAAGCTTTGTAGATAACCTAGACTAAAGTGGAGAAGTGGATCGATTTTTGAAACATAGCCAACATTAAAGCTTTAAGGTGGTTTAAGTATAATTTGAATATTCTAATATAATTGCATGTACATAGTAGTGTAGGTGGTGCAAAGTGTATTTTGGAGATTATTAAATAGTATGTTTTATCTTCATTATACTTGAGTTTTATAGAAATGTAGCAGGTTATATGAATATTTAAGTCCAAAAGAGATATAGTAGGCTATAAATGTAAATGAATATGGTTAAATAGTAGATGATGAAATTATAGTAACATTTCCCCAATTAATCATTAAGGGGGTGTTACATTTATCCTGTAACGACCCCGTCCTAAGAGGGTTTATGAAGGATGTTGATGAGGACAGGAATGAACCGAATCCACACCCAAAAGAGAGGATTTCGAGATTGTGCTGGTATGGGACAGTACAATTGAGAACGGTTAAGGATTTTGAGATTGTGATGGTATGGGACATTATAATTGAGAGAGACTCAAGAGATTTGATTGGCACTACCTATACCAACAAGGTGCACCTTCTTTTCAGTAGCCTACTAGGGAGGACTCGAAAGTTGAGCGTGCTTGACTTGGAGCAATCTCGGGATGGGTGACCTCCTGGGAAGTAATTTCCAGGAAGTGAGCGAGTGAGGACAAAGCTCACTGGAAAGACTCGTGGTTGTTTCTTGGGGTAGTCGGTCAAACTCGGGGTGTTACAGGGATTACTTCCAATCATATAGAATCTAAGCAGTAGCAAAAGTGGATCCGATGAAGTATATGTGCCAGGCTCCCTCGCTAACTGGAAAACTGGCCAGGTGGCTCTTGTTACCATCAGAATTTGATATCAAGTACATAACAAAGAAGACCATCAAGGGTAGGACAGTGGCCAAATTCCTTGCAAATCAACCACTTAAGGAAGGAGAATGGGAAAACCTAGAATTTCCTGACGAATGTTTTCCAACCACTATGTAGAATCCTGGAAAATGGACCATGTTCTTCGATGGTGCCGTTAACAAGCGAGGGGCTGGCTTGGGGGTCATCATCATAACACCGAACGAAGCACTCATACATCTGTCAAAGCGATTGGAATTTCTCACCACAAATAACGGGATAGAGTATGAAGCCTGTTTATTTGGAATGTCTACCCTAATTACTCTCAGAGTGGACAAAGTAAAAATCATCGGCGATTCAGCTTTGGTCTTCAAGCATGTTATAGGTGACTGGGAATTAAAGGAGGAATCCCTCTGACCTTACTTAGAGGCTGTATAGAGAAAAGCCACAATGTTTAGCGAGTGTGAATTTTATCACATGCCCCTTGAGGAAAATCAAATGGCTGATGCATTGGCCACTTTAGCCTCCATGTGGGAAGGACCTTAAAAACAGCCAATCAAGCCTCTTGTTATGGAGATAACATGATCTCCTTAATACATCCACACAATAAACAATGCCATGAGTAAGGACAAACCCTAGTACTCTGACATTGTCAAGTTCCTAAAAAATGGTGAATTTTCGGCCGAGGCTACGGATTCTGACAGAAATACACTGAGGAAGCTCGCTGTGCAATTCTACCTGATTAAAGAAGATCTATCCAAGAGGTCCTCTAATGGCTTACTGTTAAAGTGTCTGGCCCAACAGGAAGCTGAAAGGGTAATGAAAGAGGTACATTCAGGAGACTGCAGTTCACACATGAACATTGTCATGATAGCAAAGAAAATCCAAAGAATGGGATACTTTTGGCTAGCCATGCTAGCTGATTGTATTCAAGAAGTGAAGATTTGCCATGCTTGTCAAATATGCGGGGATGTGAGCCACTTAGCCCCGACAACGTTGCAAAGCTTGACAACTCCTTGGCCATTCTCAACCTGGGGCATCGATATCATCGGTGAAATAAGGCCATCTTCGAGTAATAGTCATCGCTTCATTATAGTGGACATCGATTACTTTCCCAAATGGGTTGAAGCAGAATCATACACGAGTATCATGGCCAAGAAGATGGCCCGATTCATTCAGCGACATATCTTTGCCAGATACAACACTCCTTATCATATAGTAAGTGACAACGGTGTACAGTTCCAAGGGGAAATAGCTGACCTTATCGAGAAACATGGGATCGAGCACCGTCACTCTTCACCCTACCGCCCTCAAGCTAACGAAGCTATAGAAGCGGCTAATAAGGCAATCAAGAAAATCCTCTCTAAGATGATCTCTAACTACTGGGATTGGGCTGAACATTTGCCCTCTGCCTTATGGGGATACAGAACTAGTGTCAAAACTCCTACAAGTCAAGCATAATTTTCTCTCATCTGTGGGATGGAGGCAGTGTTGCCCGTTGAACTGAAAATCAAATCTTTGTGCATAGCTCTCAACGCTAGACTTCTCGAAGATGAATGGGCAAGAACAAGACACGAGGAACTGACTCTGATCGATGAAAAACAATTAACTACACCAGAAAATCTGTAGTTGTACCAGCAACGCATGGCAAGGGCTTACAACCGTAAAGTCAAGGGCAAGACCGACCTCTGAGAACTGGTGATCTAGTCTTAGATTAGTATCATAAAACACATACAGATGCTCAAGGCAAGTTCCAGCCGAACTGGGAAGGTCCGTACGTGGTAAGAAAGACTCTCAGTAAAGGGGCAGTGAAAATCTTAGACCTGGATGGCAACGAGTTTGTTAATCCAGTAAATCATGACAAGCTTGGGCTATCTCGTGTAAAAAATATATATAGTAATAAAACAATAATGTAAAGGTATGTCAAGAGCTAGTGAGGGCTCTTGGGTAAAAATAAAGACCCCGAAATAAAAGAGTGAAGCCTTAGGCAAAATCCATTTGGAACCTTAGGCAACGATTGGCATTACTTGGGAATGAATACCATTTACCTTTCCTGTTTAAGTGATATCTCTTGTAGCAACATGTTCATGTTAAAAATACTAAATGAGCGCATTAAATGGAAACTGTGAATTGTTTAATGAAACACGCATCCAAACAACATCATTTTATCTTCATTATACATAAAAGTAGATTACAAACAGGAAATGGGAACGACAAAGACAAATGGCCAGGCTTGAAGCCTTTAAGTTTTTCTCAAGAGTGAAAGATACACAAGCTCAAGGACCCCCAAAGAAACTGCGGAGTCTCTGCATCTCAGTGAGCCTCTCTCCAAGGGTAAGAAGCCCTCGAGTACTCGCGACCCAGATTCAAAAAGCCTCAGAAGGGTGAACGTCAAAAGGCATAGAATAGTTTATCTCCACCCGAGAACGGTTGGCCCATCTCATGCCATGATAATAGACCCGAGTATAGGAAGCTTTGGGCCAATCGGGGTACATAGGGATGTAGCGAAACCCTGAGAACGGTCGTACTACTTGCACAAGCCACCAGGAGAGTAGGTAATAATCTCAGAAAGGCCGATGAGGACAACGCCACCTCTAACCACACCAAGGGAAAACCTAGTGAATATCCTTAGCAGCTTGGCTACCCATAAACTCAACCCACTCATCGATAGTAAAATCTCCGTGAGGGCGATTGCCGATGTGAACTATTGAGCCCTGCGTCCAGTAGGCCTTTGGATAATAATCCATGCCCTTGGGAATAGATAACATAGAAAGGTTATCCCAAAGCCAAAGCTACAAAGGTAATATAAAAGGCCCAAAGAAAAGAAAACAAAAAAAGAAAAAAAAAGAAGAAAGCCTATCTACTGCCTACTGGAGCTCCGATGGCTAGGATTGAAAGGGGGGTAACCACTCTCCGGAAAGAATTCAGAGGGATCACCTTGTCCCTACTGCGGCTGCTACTGCGGGTCATCCACTTGGAGCATCCCCAAAAAGACCTCGGAGCTGTCGGATCTCTAGCTGTAACATTTTAACACAGATCATTCATATGCATTTGATGACATACCATGCATAATCATTAAAATAATAAAAAATGAATATACCACCATATTGGAGTTTTGGTTCATCATGAACCGTTGCTAACCTTGAATATATCCCCAATCGGAGGTGCTATCAGTAATGGGCACCTGCAAGAACAAAAGATCATAACCTATTCAGAGTCATCATGATCTAAAGAAAAAGAGAAGAAAAGGCAGAACAAAGCTCACATAAGTGGTATCGACCGGATGGAAGGCTATCGGATACTCGGGATCCAGATGAGGTAGAATCACCGGCGTATAGGTACTCAAGTTGGGACGGTACAACAGAGACATAGGCAATTGATACTGAAACCCCCAATGTCCCTCTACCATCACCAAACCCTGAGGTGGGACAGATGACGCCGAAAAGCTACCCACGTGAGCAAAAGTAGTCGCAGGTCTCTTCCTACCCTGGTGATCCTACAAAGAGGACAAAGCAGAATTAGCACAACAATAAAAAATAACAAGGGAGAAATTCAAGCCAATGAAAAGGAGGTACCATCATCTAGATATTCTCAGGCAATCTGCCCTAGCCCCTAGGGGCAGAAGTCGAAGGGCCATCACCCTCAGAAGGGTTATGAATGTTCGACTCTGGCTTGACATGAATGGGATCCATCTCCGGCCATCCAATCAGATGTGAACGGCAAAACTCCTCGTATCCCCTAACCCGCATCGGGAAGGCACTGGGTAAACCGCCGAAGGCTAATCGCGCAAAGTCTGGCAAGTTATGAGGCCAGAAAATCCACCGAGGCACCTCAAGAGGGATGGTACGCGACCTGGGAGGAAGATGCAAACCCTGGATGTGCTCTACTAAATACCACTCTAAAGAGAAGGGGGGTCTCTATGATCTATCGGGTGTTCACAAACTCCCCAGCTCACCTCAGGACCTCTTGCGAGTTAAGAGTATAATCCCAGGGTTGCGTCTTGATCTACAAGAAAAAAGGGAAAAGACCAAACAATGATACAATGATTGTAGTAGATATAGCAATTAAAGCAAGTCAAGGAATCCTAAAATATACCCTCTCCAAAGACAGATTGAGGAGATAAGCGGAAAGCACAAATTGAGACTCCATCTCCCAACCACGTGAGTAATGCGGCAGCCGAGGATAAATTGGTTAGCTAACGTCTCGCATAAGCTTGGTCGCTAGGAGGATCCCCATCTCAAAAAACCAGATCTGCGAGAAGACAAAAGAAATCAGAGCGCCAAAAGACAAACCAAGAAAGCTCATAAAGAAGAAAAAGAGCTAAGTCCTTACGTAGACAATCTAGAGATAAGATTTGAACTTACCAATCCTATTCTTCGCACACTGATCAAGGGCCTAGTACAAATGACCCAACGTGGCTCGACCCCAAGAGTAATCATTAAAATGAGACGGGTCAATCAAAGCCGGCAGGATATGCAGATTCACAATCGAACCTCCAATGGGAAAACATAGCCATGATAGAGTAGAGACCATAAAAGCTCTAGCCTCATAGGCGGAAGTCAAATGCCTTCTATCCCCAGTAGTCCAGAAGGTCATGAGTTTCTTGCAGGAAATTCACCCGGGTTTATCCCCAGAATAGCCAATCAAAGTCTCGATGGTCTCCACATAGAAGTTGTGGTAAGTAAAACAAACATTGAAATGGATCACATTACTGTGGAAAGGAAGACCTGTGATGGCACAATAATCCAATGGAGTGATGGTGTACTCCCCACAATGGAAGTGGAAGGTGTGGGCAGTGTCAGACCACCTGCTCAAGATATGGGTAGAAGTAACGGCTAGGATGTATGGATACTTGCGAGATCTGAAGTACAAGCAATTCCTCACCATCCTCCCCAAAGACGTCTCATCGACAATAACCTTAGCACTGGGGGATAACACCTTATACCACTTATAAAAGTGGGTAATGCTAGCACCCTCATGCTTGGTTACCTAATTCAATGCATGCACACATATCACACACCAGTTCTTGATAATTATATGATTAGCGAAAAATCATTGCATTAAAAAAATCATTGTATAGAATAAATAAGCAATAAAATGGATAAGTCTTTGCACAAAATAAAAGTAGTGGTGAGGCTTATCAGAATCCGAGAAAGATGATCGGAAGGCTTCAAGGCAAGTAGAATAAAATTCCCCAGACAAATCCTGTGGTACATCTAATTCGGTGGGAGCCCTTATAAAGCATCGACAGGAACCTCGAGCAATTCCACTTACTGACCATCAAGGGGCACATTTCGAGCAGTCACTTGAATGCCTGGTTGATCCAAGTAGATATTATAAAGCTTGAACCATATGGAAACCCCTCAAAATCTGAAAAGAAGGGCCAGAAAAGGGAAAAAGATGAAAGAAATCATTTTCGAAAATGGCTCGGAGGTGGGAATTTTTTAAGGAGAAGAGCATAAAACGCAAAAAGGGAAGAGATAATTTTTTTGGTGTGGTGAAAATGGGAGCAAAGCTGCTGCTTTTATAAACTGCGGGTAATTAGCCCGCCGGCTAATTACATATATAATTAGCCCGTTGGCTAATTAGCTATCCAGCTGTCATGCGTTTACGCGTTACATGCATTTACGCGTAACGGCTATAAAAGTTACCGTTACATAGGTAACTAGCTCGTCGGTTAATTACGTATGTTTTAAAATTTTTTGTAATTTTGCATATTTCATCCATTTTCTGCATTATTTATAAAACGAGCGGACCTAAAAGCTGCTTTTACACAGTCACTCATGCATTAAGCATTCAAAAATATTAATTTCGACCCCCGGTCAATTTTAACCTCGTGCAACTCATTAATAAATTTTTAATTGAACGGGCAAAATATATTTTGTTTCAAAATTTATCGATTAAAAATATTTTAACTCATTGAATTCCACACACTCTGTTTTGTTTGTTTCGCATACGATAAAATTTCTAGCATGAAATTTATATATGCGAGGGGCAAACTGTTAGCCCATGTCCTTTCCGGCCCGATGAGCAATAATGCCGATGAGGAATAATGCCTATTTTGTTCAGTGATCAGACAAAAGAGCTAAAAAGGACCGAATTGTGATAAAAAAATCCGAAATTCAAAAATCCGCATACTAGGGAAGCTCCGATTTAGCATTTTCTACTGAAAAAATAAAAAAGTCAAAATTTGGTCAAACATAGGTAATCCTCCCGCCGGATAATTAACTATCTACATTAAAAAAAATCAAATCTTACCGAGATATGGCAAGATTCTATGGGATCTGATGTAAAATTCTGTTAGATAGGTAACTAGCCCACTGGCTAATTACCTATGTGATTAGCCAGCCTGCTAATTACCTCCATATTATAAATGCGGGGTCACCTCTTCCCCCCCTCCCCCTCATTTCAAAAGAGACGCAAATTTTCGGAAATCCTAAAATTACCTTTATGTCATTTTTCAGCTCCAGGAGTCGTAAAAGCCCCATAACTCTGCCAAAATACTTCTAAATTCGAGCTTTATCACCTACACTAGGTATAAACTTGATTTACTGTCTTTTTATATCAAGATCTCACAGTGATCTTAAGTCTAGGAACGACTCAATTTCTCTCAAAGTCCCGCATATCTCTTAGGAATAATCCAAGATTATAGCCATAACTTGGGTTAAACCTGTTTTGCACTAAAATCACAACTTCTAACAACTTTGATCCCGAACTGGCTCTCAATTCATCCTGAACAGGCGAAAAGGTAAAATGAGGGTAATTGGCTCTAAGCCCAACTTCCAAATTCATTAAAATTCATTTTCATTATTCTATTCTATTATTGCACATTGCATTTTCATTTCTCTGGTTAAGTGAGCCACTAGAGCCACTTAAACTATAATATGTGTAAATAAGCTTACAGGTATGGATGAAACAACCAGAACGAGAGGAAACTCTATCCGAGTTTCCGGGCCAAAGCACAAGTGCTGCCGTTACTCTGCCGAAATTTTGGTAGAAAATATCAATTTATTATGCCGTTATAATGCCCGTTTTATTTCTTGAAATTAATTCTTAAATAAAGCCGTTGTAATGCCAAAATTACCATAAATTCCAAAATTCCAAAATTAACCCACACAATTTGAACAATATGAGTACCTATTATGTCCGAACTCAGAATCTCACTTTCTTTTCGGTATAAAAATTCCATTTTGGACTAGTATACCACAATTCCTGGTAGAGCTGAACTGGGTGGTGACTCTATTTCTATTTTTAAATAAAGTAAAATGCTTTGTTTTAAAAATATCTTTTCCCATAAAATGTGTAAATATATATCTCAATATAATCACATTTCTGGCTTATAAAGCCACCGCATTTAAGCGAACCGAATTTTCTCAAACCGAACCAAACTCCACGATTTCCTTAAACTGCACCGAATCGCGCCTTGCACCCCACACCCCGGGTGCTCCCGCCTAAAACCTCGCCCGCTCACAATGTTGCAAGTTTTCTCCACAATCAAGTACCGAGTTTTATAATCTAACAGTTTCTTGCTCAAGTAGTAGATCGCGTGCTCCCATTTATCTTCATGTTCCTGAACAACCATTGCCCCCACGGAAGACTCTTTGATAGCCAGGTATAGGATCAAAGGTTTCTTGGGGATAGGGGGTTTCAGAATGGATGGGTCAATAAGATAAGCTTTGATTCTGTCGAATGACACTTGGCACTAATCATTCCATACCACTTGTTGCTGCTTTCTCAATAGTTTAAAGATGGGTTTGTACACAGTAGTGAGGCGGGTAATGAACCGACTAACATACTATAAGGACCCCAGAAACGATTAGACTTCCTTCTCTGTTTTAGGCGGAGGCATATCCCTGATGGCCTTAGCCTTATCGGGATCCTTTTTAATTCCTTTTTGACTGACCAAGTGCCCTAATAACTTGCCTGAAGTAACCCCAAACACACACTTCTTCAGATTTAGGCGGAGATTATACTTCTCGATACGAGTCATGAATCTATTGAGAATAGTAGGGTGCTCTTCTCGGGTACCAGACTTTAAAATCATATCATCTACATATACCTCCACTTCGTTACGATACGCTGATAAGTGGCCCCGACATTCTTCATATCAAATGGCATCACTTGTTAGCAATGAACCCCCCATTTAGTAATGAATATTATCTTGACCTTGTTGATGATATCTACCAAAATCTGATTATAACCCAAGAACCCATCCATAAATGAGTACATAGCTGCTCTGGCCGCACTATCAATCAGGACATCTATGTGAGGAAGCGGGAAGTCATCTTTAGGCAAAGCTTTATTGAGATCCCGGAAGTGAACACAAACTTGGACCCTACCATCTTTCTTTAGAACCGGAACTATGTTGGACAACCAAGTCGGATATTCCACAACTTTGACGAATTGAGCTTGAAGCAACCTTGAAACCTCTGACCTAACTTGATCTGCCTATTCTAGTATTAATCAACAAAGCTTATGCTTAACAGGTCTGAACTTAGGATCGTTGAAATTTATGCTCAGCGATCTGACGATCAACCCCAGGCATATCTTCGTACGACCAGGCAAAAGCGTTAATATGATATTTAAGCACTTCTATAATCACTTTTTCCTCGGGAGTTAAATCATTGAAAATGGTTACCATTTTGGGGTTGTCATGAGTACTTAGGTTTATTTCACTTAAAGAAGTATTGCTAATTCCAAAAATGTTATGTGTATAGTTATGTGAATGCATAGATCGATCGAGAAAAACATCAAACAAGTAAGCAAAACGAGAGTCATTCATTGAATTAAAAGCCTTGTAGGCGACATTGTTTACATACAATACATTAGAAATATTGAAAATTACATCATATATATTGTCCTCCACCACAGGCAGAGGGGCTTCAGTGGTGGTGGCACTAACAAGAGGAGCATCCTCTGCAGTCTTCATCAGAATGGCATCCAGGTCATGTTTCAGTGCCGCTTTCTGGTTGGCGGTGAGTGATGGTTCCCTTGATAGGTTGGCTTTCTAGGTTAGGACCCTAGCAAGCTTCTTCACGATCTCAGTCATGGAGTCCTCTTCCTCGGTTCTCTCAGCCATCCAACCTTTCTTCATTAGGAATGCCATAGCCTAGGTCATGGTAGCCACAACATCTTCGACTTCTGGATCGACATATTCTTCATTACTTCCCCCAGGCTCATCCTCAGGATACATCATGCCCTTGCCTTTGACCTTATCAGAAACTACGTTGAGAGGTGCAACATGCTCAACAAGTTTGGGTTTAGTAGAAATAACCATGCAACTGGCTTCAAAGTCATAGAAATCCTTGAAGATCTCAAAACCATGCCACATTTTCCTATTATGCTCAACAAGTTTGGGTTCTCCCTTATAAAGTCTCTTGCCTTGGATTTCGCAAACAGTCACCGTGCAACAGTAGCGAGAGGGAACATGACCGTAGGTCTTTCTAGGCTTATACCCTAATCCCACTTGGCGAATAAGCACTTTTGGCTCCAAATCCTCAATAATTCCCTGCTCATGCATTCCACAGCCTTTGCCAAGCTTATACCCAACTCTCTTCATCAATTTCCCCATACCAGAGTGGAGATAATGGTGCCAAATGGGAGGTGATATCTCAGTCTTACTAATCATAAAAACATGGAGACCTCCCCCTAATTTAGCTTCGGCTTCCATAACAACCACAACGGAAGTGGGGTCGGCCTCGATAGTTACTAACTTATTCTCATGAATGAGCTTAATTTTTTGATGGAGAGTGGAGGGAACTACGCTAAAGGCGTAGAGCCAAGGTTGGCCAAGCAACAAAGAGTTAGTGATAGGAATTTTGAGTATAGTGGACCACATATTGCTAGTAACACCTCTAACAGTGACCTCCACTTCAAAGGCCCTAATCACACTTTGCTTCAAATTAGTATAAGCTCGGATAATAGTGTTGGATTTCTCAAGCATTTCCTCCAATAGACCCAACTGAGAAAGGACTTTTAAGGGGTATAGATTCAGGGCAGAGCCATCATCCACCACGACAAAGGGGATAGTCTTATCAAGGATCCGAATACAGATGAACAAGGCCCTATTATGGTCCCTACCCTCAAGCGGGAGATCAAAATGGTCAAATACAATCTGTAGTCCCTTCTTTAGAGCAATAGCCTCCCCAACCCTGGCACACATCTCAACAATAAAAGTGATCGGAGTAGCTTCTAAATTGAGTAGGCGCTTAATTAAACCCCTATGATGCCCATTAGAATTGATAACTAACTGCCAGATACTGTAATGAGCTTAGGTGTTTTTAGGCTAAGTAATAAGAGGATCAATCTTAAGGCTTGTCAGGATAGGTAGAGGTGGAGAAGGGGGTCTTGTAGTGGTTCCTATCCTTTTAAGGATCAAGCGTTTATCCACATTGAGACGACGATCCTCGAGATGATACACATGGCCACTCCAAGTAATGTTGAGAACATTATCGTGTAGGACACTCCCAATGGCTCGTGTTTCAAACAGATACTATGGTTCATCAGAGTCTGAATTTCGGTTTTATAATTCATACCCATCCATACTGAAAAGCCCATTTCGGTTGACCTTGAATAGTTCATTTGGCTTTTAATTGGCAGGCAAATTAACTCTAAATAGTTCAGTGCTTACTGCCTTGGCTACTTCGACTACCCCCTCATCTTCATCAGAATAGTCATCCTTCAAAACAAAGGAATCTACGCTGAAGAGCGGCTTTTTCTCAGTTTTCATTCTCTTAGCTACAAAAGGCTGAGTTCTATGGCTTTCTTTCTTAGGTGGAGTCGGGTCAACTTCCATGCCCTAAACTGAATTAACCCCTAGATTGGTTTGGCTGATCAGATCAAAGACTGAATTAGATGGGAGACCGGAACCAATAACTAGGCTTGAATTGCCACTCCCTAGCCTGCCAATAATGAGATAAAAAATTATGGCTTCAGGTAAGCCGGATTGGATCATGCCCACCTTGTTCCCAAAATTCGATAAAGGATTATTTATGGTGCTCGGGGCTTTATCAGGTTCAGCGATCTTTCCTTCACTAACAAGACGCTGGATAGCTGAGAGGAAGGCCTTACAGTTGTTGGTTTGGTGACCCACTTAAACATGGTAATTACAGAAATTGTTCTTATCCTCGGGTTTGGGCTGTTTATACTCCTAAAGGGACTGGATATAACCTGCTTCCCTCAAATGCTTGAAGATAACCCGAAGAGGCAACTTGTATGGATTAGCCAGAATGAAAGGAGGGCGAGGAGCTTGAGTGATTGCCAGGGGCTTGAGAAACTTCCTGAACTGCAATCGAGGCTTTGGGTTTAGCAGGTGCCAGAGCTGTGGGCTGAGTATCATTTTTCTTTCTGAACCAGGGCTTTCCTGCCCTTTTGGCCTTTTCGCACTCTGCCTAGTGCTCAATTTTCTCAGCTTTTTCAAACATAGACTTATAAGAGAGGAATGAATCAGTAGCCATTTCTTTACGGGAAAGGGGAAGAGATCCCTCTAGGAGTTTGACAATCATCTCCTCGAGGCTTAGCTTAGATTTCATCAGAACCTCGTCGACATCCACTGGTTAAAGTACTACTTAAAGGTCTTGGCGGGTAACTGGCGGACTCCTTCAAGGTGTTGGAGGGTTGTTTTGATCATAGTATTGAAACCATAATGCACTTTCAAAGCCTCGGAAAGAAGTTTCCAATCTATGACAATATGCTGATGCAAAGTATGATACCATTCAAGAGCAGGGCCCCGAAGAGAATAAGGAAACATTTTAGCAACCACTTTATCACTTAATTTCTTTACATGCATAACTCTTTCATACATAATAATATGGGAAGCGGGGGCACTAAACCCGTCATAATGCGCCATATTTGGCATAGTAAAATTATCGGAGACCCAATCTTCTCCTCTCTCGGGTTCTTTGGCAGCTATATGGCAGTTGATGAAGCTTGAATCTCTGGTGTCATGCCTGGAGGTTGCGTGACCTGGTCATTGATGGACTGGTGAGTGAAAGTTGAAGCCTCAGGTTCCACACCCGAAGAGTGCATGACCTGGTCATGGTTGGCCTGAGTTGCCATCATTTGGTGAATGAAAATAGCTACTTGAGGTGTCATGCCCAAAGGCTGCATGACCTGGTCATTGATCGGGACTGGTGGAGATGGTGGAGGAATGTCAAAGCGAGGACTAGAAATTAGTTGGTTACTGAAATGATTCTGGGGGTAAGTAGTTCCCCTAGGAGTTACAACAAATTGAGGAGGAGTAAAAGATGGCAGTGGCTAGATTAGTCCACTAAAAGAGGCTGAAAACTGATGAGTGATACCAGAGGAATCGAGCTCTAAGCAATAGGTCTCGGATTGTAAGGAACAATCGATGGGGTTGTCGAGGTTAGCAGAAAAGCAGAGCATGAGCGGGCAAACTTTTTATGGACCCTTTTGGGTCATCAATTGGATTGGCACGACCAATGTGGGACTCCTGAGTTTTAATGCGGGGAGTCGCCGTTACGGCGTGGGGCTCATTGTATGTATGAATATACTTGGCATTTCCAACTAGACAAAGGGGTTAAGGACTTCTTTGGGGATTAGCCTTTTTATTGTGGGAGCAAGGTCCCTATTTTACACAATATGAGAGTCGCCACCCGGATTAGCTCTTTTGAGAAATTATTGGTATAGCTTATCCGGGTAGGATTCCTATAGCGATAAAAGAGAGATTTTGGTTCCGGATGAAATAGTTACTTGCCATTTGAATTTGGATAAAGCATATGAAAAATCTTTTATTATAATAATAAGCAAAAGAGATGAGTTAGAGAGATATGACCTTTGCGGGCCTAGCCCATAGAGCAAGGGCTCGAGCAGGGGCTTCCTAATTCATGTTGAAATAGTAATTAAAATGCATGATTGGAAGTAATATTTTACCCTTAGTTACATTTCGAGTGTCCTGAAGGCCGGTACATGCTAGAATCGAATGATTGGAAGATTTGGGTTGAGAACCTTGGGATTTGCTGAGATGGTTTATAACTAAAACCCATCGAGAGTAATGGACTATACCTTGGTATAGTTGGTGTTTGAAGATCAATATGAGGAAGTTTTGTGCCTAAAACCCGTCGATAATATTGAACTGTGTTATTGGTTTGGTGTTTAGGGAATAAGGCTAGGCCAGTTTATAGCTAAAACTTGCCTAAGGAAGGGTCCTATATCTGAGTATAGTTTTGGGATAAAGGAAGGGCTTTTTGGCATGGATTCAGGGAATCCGAAAAAAGGAATTTTACAGAGGGGTTTAGATGTGTTCCTCCGTTAAAAGTTGTTGAAAATAAGTAGGGATCGCGTTCTTTTTATAGGATTTTTGGCAGCATCGATCGATACATCTTAGGAGCATCAATCGACTCATCTAGGGCAATTGTAGCTTTGCTAAGTCATCACTAGACTCGACATGTGTCCAAGGAGCATTGATCAATGCATCTGGGATCATCAATCGACACATGTGTGGGTTTGATGAGTCATCGCTAGACTCAACACGTGTCAGCAATGATTAGAGTCAATTGAAACATATGGGAGCGTCGATCGATGCAAATCTAGCCGTTACAATTTTTTGAAATTTAGACATGTGGTTTCTAACACATAGGGCTAACTTTTAACCATTGGAAATTTGATTTAGAGTTATAGAGAGAATTCTGTCAAAGTTAAAAGTTCAGATAGGAAATTACTGGTCTAAGGTTCTTTCCTTTAGGATACTTTTAGGATTGTTCAAGGGTTTTGGACAAGGAAAGAGACATTTGATTTATAGCACTTTTGAAATTCGGACTCCTATATGAATAGGTATTAACCATTATCAGGCCGGGCAGATCGTGCTTACACAGAGGTTTGCCCAAACTGAAACGGGGTTGCCATGGGTTGAGTTGAGGGAGTTGAGTGAAAAACTGGTGCAATAGGTCTTGTCCCTACCGGACCGGCCAACACCTATGCTAAACCATTCTGGGCTTGCATATCTGACTCAAAGACCCGGTCAGAATTCCTATCCTCAAGAGCTTGCTTGAAGGCTGCCTGGACAGTGGTTCGGATAGAGGCTTGGAATGCATCTGAGCTTAGAAATTGAGCTATAGCACTGGTGAAGACAAAACCAGGAGGGGGCTTAGACGCTGCTCCTAAGGTGGAACTAGGGCTTGATGGATCTTTAGGCGGAGGGAGGTTTCCTTCATTATTCGGGAAAGATATGGCTGGTTAAGAGAAATTCTGACCCAATTAAATCTGATCTGAATCTGACTCCCCACTGGAATCAGTATACGGAACCCCTTCAATTTTCATGGTGACAACTGGGGTGAGAGAATGATGAATTAGACGGTGCTTAGGCCTTCTCAAACCGGGGTGCAACGATAACTTCTCCTCCTCCTAGTTGAAATGATAGGCACCAGATCAGATTATGCATGGATTGTGTGATGCCATGAATTGGGTAAATGGCCTTCGTCTAATAATCAATGCGTGGTGTGTATGGCTGCACGTAGATGTGGTTAGCGATGATGCGACGACTTATCCCTCCAACATTCGTGGGACGTTCGTACCCTTCATCACGCATAGTGATATATTATGACTCAACGGGGGTACAAAAGAAGTCCTACAGATGTTGCTAAACCTCTTCCATGAATGAAGATCAGTAAGGGTAAGTTGATTGAATTTTGGCCCTTGAAGCTGATGCATGGGTGATGCATGAGCAGGTAGCACATAGCACACAAAATGGCCCTCTTCTAACCTTATAACTCCCGCGTAACGCCTCTTTGAAAAGGATGGAGGTTAACTTCTTCACCAGAAATGGCGAAAGAAGTGCGTCCCAATTATTTTCTTTGCTTTGGTAATCCTAAGGGAATGAAGTGCTAAGGGTTTTTCTAGCGCGACTTTGGTATAGGGTTGTTAATGTAGAAGTTTCTCGTTTACCTTGATTCCATATTACTCAACCACTCCCCAAATAGGTGCTATCGCAGGAGTTTACGTGCTGGTTTAAAACGAGTGATCCACCCACTAGGTATCCTCAATTTTAAACAGGGCATGAGTGATACTTTCGTGAGCTTCTCGGATAAAATGGGGCACCTAATATTACCAAACCATCTACTGGCATAAGGATAAAACGTCATGAAAAAGAATGAAGTTTTAATTTGGCCAATGATTTTAACACATCATCAAAATCTTTTAAACTTATCTAAAATATTAAGTTCAGTTTAAGGGGACAAATCCCCAGTAGAGTTGCCACTGTGAGCGAATGACATTTTACGTGGCGGCTGTGAAGCCAGGCCCGTGGACTGATCTCCATGAAAATGATGGGAGTGATGGTGATTGTAAAAATGGTTTTGCATATTTTAATATTCAAAAGATATGAAATTAAAATCCCGTACTTAAAATAGAGTTGCCACCTGGTTCAGCTCAACCAGGAAATTTTGGTACGGTTTTCCCACCGAGTGGTAGACCATACCTTAAGTAGAAATTCTGAGTTCGGCTGATGTTATCTATTTTACATTGGCCAAGTTAAAAGATTTCATTCTTTCTTAATTGGTTTTAATCCACCCTATTTATTGTGTTTTCGGTTTATATATTGTTATGGTGTTATCAAGCATCCAGAGCAGGAAATAAATAATTATTACAGTCATCCAATAAATAAAATGCGGAAAATAAAATAATAATTACATGGCTTTCCAAATCCTATACATTTTTCTATACAATAAATAAATTACCCAAAGGCCTAGCATTCATCTAACCTAAATCTACCTATACAAAACGGTTAGCACAAATACGACACGTTGTACGAGATATATCATGTAGCATGCATAATTAGTAGACAAAACAAGACCCAAGTTAGCGTGAACATAGCATATTTATTTACAATTTATAGAGCTTGGTTGGATGGCTGAAAAATGAGATTTAAACGGCGTTTGCGGGAAAATTCTGTTATAACCATATTTTAGACTCGATAATTATTTTAACCGAATTATTAGTGAGAATGCCATATGGTATGGGGTGAGGTATGTTTTCAGAGGTTCTGGACCCTCGTCGTTGCACTGTACATCCTAGCTTCGAGAAATTAAACTAGGTCCGAAATAAAATGAAAATAAACTGCTATGTAGAACTCCATACCGCCAGCGATATGAATGAGGTCGACAGTGGCATCACTGATGTCGCCAGCGATCACATTTACACAGGCAAGCTGTATGACATTCTGGATATCATAAAGAAAGGGTCCTGCAAGAAAATAAGGTCATTGCGGGCAAATAAGGCCACTAGCGGTATCAACGATGCCGCTAGCGGCGTGGTTGATACCGTCGGCGGCTTCAAATGCCTCCAGCAGCTTTAGTTTCTGACATCAGCTATTTTTGATCGAAAAGCGACCAAAAACTCAAAACTAAGCACAAAACAACAACTAAACACGACAGACAGGTAAAATGAAAGCCAAAGAGCTATGAGACTCAGAATTTTTACCTTGGGGCCGTGAATTCACCTCTTCATGATCCAAATGACACCTCTAAGGAGCTCAAGTGATGATTTGGTTAGTGAATGGGGAATTTAAAGCTCTAAATCCTATTTTGGTGATTCTAAACCTAAAAATTCTCCTAAATATCAGAGAGTTCAGTAGAGAAAAACTAAGAAAAGATGAATTGACTCCTCTTTTCTTACCTTTTCTAAACTTTATCCCACTAGAACTAGCTAAAATGCTCAAAATCTCCTTAAGATTTTGAGCGGTGGAAGTGTTAAACCTTTATTTTGGCTGAGAAATGGTCTTTATATAGGCTAAAACCCGGTGAAAATTACCTTTGATCAATTATCTGACGGATATCAAGCAAAAAGGCACACAACTATTTTGCGGCAGAAGAGATCATGCTACCGACGGCATGGATGATACCACCGACGGTATCGATGAGGCCACCGACGGCCTCACTCTTTTGACATGTCTGAAAAGAAAGCATGAATCAAGCCCAAAATTGGGGAAAAAGCAATAAAATCCGGCCAAAAGCAATTTCAATGGGATGATCTAAATTATTAGGCTCTTTTTTGACTTTTTATGGGTATTTTGGACTAAATTATTTTTTGGCTGTAAATCATCGGTTTGAGCTACCACCGGACGCGTTACCAGACAGGTCAAACTAAATTTTTTTTGAAAATAAAATTCATAGAGAATTTTTTATCAGTAATAAAAATTCCAAAAAAGAATTTTTATTATGAGGAATAAAATCGGGTATACGTCATCATCGTCTCACGAGAGGAACTGTAAAATCCCGTGCTCACAAGTATACGAGAGAAGTATTAAAATGCAGCAAATAATAGAGAGACATCTTTAGCAGAACCATATGATTCAGGGGATTACCTCTATACCATTAAACTAATTAAAGTTTTGAAACCATTTGTTACACTTCAAAGAATGAAGTAGGTAATGAGGCTCTTTTAATAATGTCTCAAATTTCTATCTTGTGAATAGAAAGAATACTTGCTAGAGGAGTTCATCTCTTTTGAGGGTCATCCTAAATTAAATCTAGATTAGACTAGATGATTCAAACAAAAAATAAGATACACAACTTGGTCTTTTCTTATGAATTATGTACAACCAATGTCTAGATAAAATGATCAGATAGTAATCACTATTTACCATATATATAGGAACCTAAGCCGTAGGAATAAGCTCTAGCAAGCATACAAAGAAAAACAACATTAGTAGTAATAAGGATGACTTGCTTAGAAGTAAGATCCCAATGTAGTTGAACTGTTTTCATAGTTACAAAATAGGCATATACAAATATTTTTAACATAACAACAGTTTTATAACTATAAGAGTTTCAGGAACTTTAGCTATCTCATATACTTACCTTAGTATGCTATCTTATACATTTACCTCTATTTTATCCATCCTAGTTCAGAATCTTTAGTTATCTTATATACTTATCTGTGTTTAACTTTATGATGAAGATATGGATTTTAATTTTGTATTCAAGTATTTCACATGTTCTTGAGCATCTGCATACCAAAAGACATAATTATATGATGATTTTAAAGGTGAGAAAATAAGTATAGTCAATAATTACAAGGAATTGAGACTATTCTTCATTTGAATCTTGAACCATTAGCAAAAAAATCTTATTCAAACCTAGAATATTTTGTATCACTATAAAATTATATAAGGTGTTTGGTCCGTAAGTAAAAAAATAAATCAACATTACAGAGCATATATAAATATGCTCACAACTCATTTATATCCGCTAAAACAACTGATGCACATGCTTATGCTTTGAAAATAATGATACAAGGTATCCTAACAACATGCTATTGTGTGTGTGTGTGTGTTTGTCTCACTATTTTATTGTCACCTATGAAGCGTAGACACTCCAAATATAGGAGTGTCCAGTTTTTGACACTGTCCAATATGCCAGATTTGAATCTGATACGCTGCGTAGGCATCCAAGGAAGAGGACACATCTGGGAAATGTTTGGGATACGAGATGACACCGTTTTGGATAACAAAAATTAGGTTTTGTTTCTTTGCAACTCACATTACCATCTCTCATCTGTTTTTATTGAACTTCATAATCGACACAAGGCTACTACAAACTCTGATGGTGACGACCCACACTGACTCCGGCACCAACAACATTCGCTACATCAGACTCCGGCGTCAACGAAGGTTAAGGTTCTAAGCTTTTTTATTTTTAAACCCTGATTTGATTTTCGATTAATTTATTTTCTAATTTTGACGTGATTGGGTTTGAAAGTGAGAGAGGAGGAACTGAAACTAAGAATAACCTTGTTATAATTAGTAACTTCATTTGTAATTTCTAAATATCATTAGTAATTTCTTTTATTACATATATCTTCAATGCTTATTATTTGAATATGTTTGTTAATTAAGCGTTACTGACACTAGTACAAAAATGGCTATTAGGGTCGAGCTAATACGGACGGTTACACAAAAAAATCATCTGAAAAAGTGTTTTAAAAAACACGGAGGGGTATTTTTGGATTTTATCGGGAGAAATACGGACGGTTTTAATAAAATAACCGTCCACATTAATACTTATTAGCAATCCGGATGGTTACATATAAGTAACCGTCCGGATTGCCCATATAATACAGACAGTTAATTAAACACAACCGTTAGCATTGCTAAATTACCCTGAATCCAATTAAATACACGCATTCCTTTCTCCAAATTACTTTTAAAATATCAGACATTTGCGAAACCGCTGCCTTCATCTCATCGCACCTCCACTCCGGCCTCCGTCGATGCATCTCCTTCGCCTTCGTCGCCGCCCCCTCTTCCCTGGCTCCGTATTCCTCCGACGTACCTTTGCTCGACCTTTGTCTCGTGATGCTTTGCTCCGCCTCTGCCGTCTCCGCCTATAAAGTTGAAACCACTTGCCGTCTCGCTCAATGGAGGATAGATAATCTTGCTTCCTTTATCTACCATAAATCCGATCCTTTTAGATTCAGAAAATGGAACTGGGTTGATCCTTTCTCTTATTATTATATGCATTTGATTCCCCTGTAACCAAATTCATCCATAAATCTGAGTTAGGGTTTTTGAGAAATTCAATGGAATTTGTTGTGTAGATAAGATGGGGGTTATGGGTCTAGTTCATAGAGGGGATGGGCATTATGTGTTGTCATTTGGTTTCCGATGAATTTTGTTTCTTTGTAGATAAAGTGAATCCCTGAGTTTTTATATGTAAATTTGCATTTAATATTATCATAGATAGGTATTTATAGGTAAGTAGATTGAAAGACGAGTTACTGAAAATAACCGTATCTTAAATTTTCTCAACTTTTAAACTAATTTTTTGCTAATTTGAACTCATATATGTGAGCTATTTACAATAAATGTTGCAGAAAACTCACAAAGGAGCTATGTGGGGTGGTGGAAGATTGCAGTCTTGTTCACATCTTTAGATTTCCAGGTTTGCTAGTTTCTATCAGTTCAATGTATTTACAAAATGACACTACTATTTGTGAGTTACATGTTATTATTACAGGATAAGGAGAGTGTAGGAAATCTTGTAAAACAGATAGACAAGGCCAATGGATACATATTCACTGGCGTAGATGTCGGGATTTTTACAGATATCCTTATTTTTGGTCTTTAACTCTAAAAAATCATCATTGGGTTGTCATGGTACAAGGACAACTCTTGCAGCTCGATTTTTAACATATAATGAATTGATTTCCTTAACAAAGCAGCCACAGTTGCAGCAGTGCAAGAGAAGTACATAAAAGATGATGGAGAAAGTTTGAGTTTTGATGAATCGTAATCCTAATTAGGTTAGATAATAAAGTTGCCATGCGCTCAGTGCTCTTCTTTATGGCCTTGTGTTTACTCATTATAAAATTTATGCAGGAGATTCTTGTTGGTAATATGATGTTGTAGAAGATAGGGAGAAAGCTGATCAAAGAGTAATTAGGTAATTAAGATCTTGTGTAGAAAGTCAAGACAAGGGCTTATCTTTTTGTTGGTCTCTAAAGCCCAAAAAATGCAATTTATGATTAAATAGGCTCTGAATGATATTTTCATTTTTCAGTACAAGAAAGGTGAGATTATGGTCAGTAAAAGACCAATTTCACGAATCATATTTAGCTGATGTAAAATGCAAATTGAAGCAAAATCGTATATCTACCTGCTATTGCTACTCCATCTCTATCTTTTTTCTACAGATCTTTAACTCTATGTTGTCAATTGCAGACTAAATTATGATTTGCTGTTTCTTACTACTTATTAATTTTTTAATCTCTTTGATCGGTTGTGGTTTTATGTTTTTAGGTCGGAGTATGATACCCTAGGCACCTCTAAAAGCTGCCCTGGTTTATCTTGGGACTGCATTAATAAAGGTCAATTAGGGCTTTTATTTTTTCTTTCATTTTTTTTTCTGATATTTGAATCATATTTTTCTGATACTACTTTTATACTTTTGATTGGAAGTATTTTGTTTGGCTTATGGTTTTCATTGATTATGGGAAAATGTAGCAGGAAAAAAATGTATTAGTAACTTGCATTGGACTGCTCCCTTCAATCCATATTATATGAATTACGAATATGCAAAAAAAGAGGTACTATTATCACTGTATTCTGGACGGTTATATCAAAAAAACCATCCCGAATAATGCATAATGCGGACGGTTATAATTAGAAAACCGTCCGCATTGTTCATTGTGCGGAATGCAAACCGCACGTTCCGCGTACTTTTCCGGACGGTTTTTTAGATATAACCGTCCGGAATGCTCCTTATTCCGAACGGTTCAAAACCGTCCGCAATAGGCCTGATCAATAGCGTCGCGGGCTTTGCGGACGGTTCAGAACCATCCAGAAAAGCCGAAAATAACCGTCCCTAAAGCCCTTTTTTGTACTAGTGTGACATGTTGATGCGAGAATGCTGATAATGTTCTTCAAATTTATGCTTGCTAGTGTCTTAACTATTTGTTGATAATTACATTCTTCTATTGATTATGTGAGCAGTGCTATAAAAAATGATGTTTACAAGAAGTTTATTAGTGGCTTTTTAGCTAATTAAGAAAGAAAATTAGATTATGCATATTGGAGACTAAAAGCATTGATCCTTTTGAATTAAATTAGTCATTCTTGTGCTTATATCTTTGGTGCTTTTTTATACAGAATTTGGTAATCTTATCAATAACTTCTCAAGTTGGTGGTAGTAGTATTGGTAGTGTTAGTGGAACTGTCAATACTAGTACGGGTGAAAATATGGTGGAGAAAGAAGTTAATCAAGCTCCTTTATGGAAATATGTGACAAGAATAGACAAAATTAGTGAAAGGGGTAATATGAAATCTAAATGCAACAATTATGGGCAAGAAATAAAGGGTCATACACTAGAGCTTAAGCACATTTGTTGCACATACCTAATAAAGCTATCGCCAGTTGCAAAAAAATCACCAGACAAGATATAGTAAATATGTCAAGGAAGGATGAGGAGTTTGAGAGATTAAATAAATTAAGGGCTTCTAGTACTATTAGTCTCCATTCCTTCTAAACCTATCATATCCTCAACCCCTAGTGGATTCGATACACTTGTTGTGAAGAATAGAAAAGTGCAACCCCTTTGGAGAAATTATTTGACAACCAAGTTAGGGCTCAACTAAATTATGAGATAGATAGGATGTTTTACACTAATGGGTTGCCTTTCAATCTTGCAAGACATCCTTGATTCATAAGCTCATATACTTTTGCAGCTATTCATAATTTGGGTGGGTATGTAACTTCAAGATATAATAAATTAAAAACTACCCTTCTTGACCAAGAAAAGAAACATATTGAAACTTTGTAGATTCTAAAAATAAGTCATGGGTGACCGGGGGAGTTAGTATTATGACGAATGGATGGAGTGATCCCCAAAGGAGACCCTTGATAAATTTCATGATTGTTTCTAGAGATGGTCCCATATTTCTCTAGTGAGTGCATTGTGAGGAAGAGAGAAAAGATAAATATTTTACCTCTAATTTGATGAAAGGGGTTATAGAGGAGGTAGGGAATGAAAATGTAGCTCAAGCTATGACCGATAATGCTCCAAATTACAAGGGTGTAGGAGAAATTATTGAGGGGATGTACCCACATATTTTTTGGACTCCATGTGTTGTCCACACACTTAGTCTTGATTTGAAAAATATTTGCGAGCCAAAGAATGTGGAGAGTAATGAAGAAACATTTGAAGAGTGTTCTTGGATTAAAGATGTTTATGAAGATGTCATGTTGATAAAAAAAATTTCATAATGAATCATTCTATGAGATTGGTAATTTTCAACCTTTCACCTCTTAAGTTGCTTTCAGTTGCACCCACTCAGTTTGCTTTCATGGTTATAATTAAAAGAATGAAGCTTCTTAGATGTTCTTTATGGAAATGGTGACAAGTGACTTCTTATAAGGAGGATGATCAAAATCGAGCAAAACATGTAAGAGAGTTGGTGCTAAATGAAGATTGATGGGATACAAAGGTGGATTACATCATTGAATTCACTACTCTCATTCATGACATGATTAGATATTATGATACAGACAAACCATGTTTTCGTTTAGTGTATGAGAAGTGGGATACTATGACTGAAAAGGTTAAGGTTGCAATCATAACATATGAGAGCAAGTCATCATAGGAGCATTCAATTTCCTTTAATGTGGTTAACCAAATTCTTGTGGCTTGATGGATTAAGAACAACACCCCTCTTCATTCTTTAGCTCATTCTCTTAATACAAGGTATTTCAATCTCACTTTATAGTTTATATGCTTATTTGCAAATTCTCTCTTTCGCATAATCAATACTTATTAAAGTTATTCATTTTAAAAGGTTCTATAGTCTTGAATGGCTTAAACAAAATCTCGCAAAAACCTCTCCCAATTTAGATAACGAGATCTCCATTGAAAGGAAGAAGTGTCTTCGATATATATTTACATGTGATGATGATTATAAAAAGATACTTGAAGACTATGGTCTATTTTGTCTTAATATTGGCACTCTTAATGACTCATCAAATATAATCAGCAACATGTGGGACCTTAGAATTTGGTTGTTCAACAATGGTTCATCATTTTCTTTACTAGCCAAGTTTGACCTAAAAGTGCTTGGACAACCAACCTCATCTTCATGTGTCGAACAAAATTGAAATACTTATGTCTTTGTTAACTCGGTGAAAAGGAATAGGTTACTACCAAAATGTGCGGAGGATCTTTTTTATGTTCATAACAATCTTAGATTACAATCTATGAATTCCTCTCAATATCAAGAAGGAAAAACTAAGTTTTAGGATGTTGGTGGAGATGCTTTTGGAACTTTAGATGAAGCTAATGTGCTTGAATTTGTCGAACTATTTATTGATGATCCCTAGTTAGAAAAAGTTATATTATTAGATAAAGATGTGGAGAATTAAAGCTTAACTCATTAGTTATTTTAGATATGTTTTTTTGTTTTATAATTGATTAAATGATTACGGATTATATGAATTTCATTATGTATGAATATTTATGTTTGACAATATTTTTTAGTCGTCGAGCGGTGTCCAAATGTCTATTTTTTTCAAAATTGCCATGTCTGTGTGTATGTGTCTACGTCAGGGCCGCCGGCCTTACGATTTTCAGGGCCTATATGAAAGTATATATTAATAATTTTATTATTTATTATGAAATAAAAATTATAAAATCTGAAATCAAAAATTACTTTCATTTCTAGTTTAATGCTACTAATTAACTTAATTTACTAACATAAAATAATTATATTTAATTTGTAACATGAAAGAATAGTTTTTTGAAAAAATAAAAATAAAAATGATAATATATTTATATACATTCTTGTTTTACGGGGCTCTTATTTTTTTGAGGCCTTAAGTGGTCATCTTAGTGGCTTCTACTGTAAGCTCACCCCTGGTCTGTGTCTTGTCGGACACTCGGGACGTGTCCATGCAACCTAGATTGTCACTCACGATTGAAAACCCTCTTAATATTTAAAATTTTTGTCAAAAAATAGAAAAGAAAACGTAAACAAAATGTGATAGAATAAGTTCACTAACATAGAAAAAATATGGCAATGACTTGATGCCTTCAACATAGTTACTTTTTCAAAAGGCACATGAACCTTGTCATGTTCATGAATGATCAAATGAGATTTATAGTTCCTCTGGCATATACCATCAATAACATAATCAAACAGATTTTAAAATTTCAAGAGTGGTTAGGTTGCGAAGTAAAAGTCATATCAAACTTACATGTGATGGTTCCTTTAAAAGTTTGATGTTATACTCATCAAAAGAATTTCAATAAAGATATAGAGAGATGTTTTTTTAAGTCTTCGGAGCCCAGTTTTTGCTCACTATATGTTTGTTTCCACCAAAGACAAACATGTCAACAATTTCTGGGTTATGACTATTTAAGTACTTCAGTCTTGTAAATATTTCTAGAAATTGTGAATTTGCAACTAATATGGTTTATATCATTCAATTTATAATGCAAAGTATAACAATAGAATGAATCTATTTGTGAATTCCTCGAGTAACTAACATAACAAAATAAAAGACAAAATAATGGAACTAGTGCAATAAAACCACCTTTGTCTTTTGTAGCAGAACATATGTATCTAATTTTCATTTTCATAAGGATATGTTGTGTATTTGACCTTCAATACGATCCAAATAATTGAAATCTGGGTTGCATAGGCATGCCCGAGTGTCTCACATGACACGGACACGCCGACACAACAATTTTGAAAAAATACGCATTTGGACAAGTCTATGACACGACGATTAAAAAATATTATCAAACATAAATATTCATACATAAATCGTTTAATCAATTACAAAACAAAAGAAAATATATCCAAAATAACTAATGCATTAAGCTTTAGGGGACATTTGGTTGGGCTCTTTCAGGAAAGGGTAAGACATTAAAATTGTTCCATTCCCTTTGTTGGTGTTTGGTTTGCAAAAAGAATAAAATTTATTACCCACTTCAGAGTCTTACAAAGCCCAAAAGTCTTTATACCCATTACCCCTGATAACCTAAGGTTTTACATTCCCTTTCCAATGTGTTAAAACTCTCTGTCTGTCTACATAACTATTTCGTCTTCTCCATCACCCTAACCAACTCTTCATGGACGCTAATCTTTCATCTTTGTCACTAGAATCCGGTAAGCTCCTTTTCTGCTCATCACCGTCTCACATGGTTATTATATGCTTCTTTCTGCTATGTTTTCTCTGATTTTGGTTTGGATTAAAGTTCAACTGCTACATCATTTTTTCTATTTTATATCGCTGCTTCATCCTTTTTTCGACACCATGTTCAATTTTTAGTTTTAAACACAGTAGTAGAACAAAGGCTAACACTTGATCATAGAAAAAGAATGATAAGTAACTGCATAATATAGCGAGTAATATAGATGAGAGATATAGAATTGAACATATAAAACCATTACCTTATGTTTGCCCTTTGCTATTCTGGTAAATTTATTAAGAAAATTTTTTCGATTTTTTGCCCTTGAATACAACCCGCAGACTTATTCATCATGTGCAACTGTATGATTGTTTTCTAATCAAACTATTAACTAAAGTATTTTTTTCATATATATGTATATGGTTTTTTTAAATATGTTCTTCAAAATTAAAGGAACCAGTTTGGTTTGGATGGCAAAGTAGAGATATTTTTAGTTAATAGTTTGATTAGTATTGTTGTTTTGCATATTTTAGCTAGATGGATGAAAATATGTCAAGCGGAGGGGGAAGAGGTAAGAAAAAATGCTATTGGTCTACCGAAGGAGATAACGTACTAGTAGCGGCTTTGTTAGAATTGGCCACGGATCCACATTGGAAGTGTGATAACGGATTTCGAAATGGATATATGATCCGCTTGGAAGAGATGATTGGAAAGGCTCTCCCTAATTGTGGTTTGAAAGGTTTACCACACATTGATGCAAGGATTAAAATCCTTGTTACCAAATTTAAAGCTATTTCTCAAATGCTAAATACAAGCGGTTTCAAGTGGGATGATGAAAAAAGTACAATTTCTTTGGAATAAACAGTGTACAATGAATATTGTAAGGTATGCTTATTTTTTTTACTTATATCTTTAATTAACCTAGTAACTTTTTGTTCTTAAGCATTTTGTTTGAATTAATCTTTGTTAAATTGTTAGGCTCATCCAAATTGTAAAAAGATATACAGAAAACCTTTTCCTTACTTGAATACCTTGATGGAGATTTATGGTAAAGATTATGCCTCTGGAAAGTTAGCTGAGGGTTTTTCTGATGCGGTTGAAAATATGGAGAAAACTGCATCCAATCAAGTTGTGCTTGTTTGAAGTGATGAGAACGATACAAATGCTAGTGATAATTTTGTTCAAGTGGAAGAATCTGTCCCTCCATCAAAGAAAATGAAAAGAAAGAATGCTTCCAAACACAAAGGTAAGAAGAAAGCTTATATTGATCCTAAATTGACAAGTTTATAAGGTTTTATGATAGATATGAATGTGCTTCTTTCAACTATGGCTAATGAAATGGTTTCTACTAATGAACATGAGCAAAATGCTCATGAACGAGCGAAATATGCTCATGAACGTGAGCAACATGCAGCTGAAAAAAGTGAAAAAGTGTTAGATGAGCTACTTGTTTTGGAAGGTATTACTCAACAACAGCTTTGAAAGTAGCTCAAATTTTAGTTGCGAATCTAAGCAAGCTCATGCTTTTTTCCAAGTGGATGATTTGAAAGTCATGTTTATCAAGGATCTTCTTGGTGGAAATGAAATGGAATGATTAGATGGTGAATTTTGTAATGTTTAAATATTATGTTTTGTATGACTTCTGTTAGTATCCGTTTTTTGAAATTTTGGTAATTTATATAATGTGATTTTTAACATATAAAATTTTTTGTTTATTTAAATTATTTTAGACTTTTTTTAATCATTTGTGACATTAGGCTTGAGTTGAATAATAAAAATTGGTTTGTTGTTTAAGTTGAGAAAAACAGTTTTTGTTCCCTCATTTGAACCAAACAACAACAAAGGGAATTAAGGGGAATCTCATTCCCTTTCCTAGAATGAACCAAACATCTAGGAGAATTCAATGCTGTTCTTTTCCTTTCCTGATTCCCTTTCCGTTATCTTGTGTGAACCAAAAGCGCCCTTAATTCTCTATATATTCATCTAGAAATGTAACTTTCTCTAACTCGGGCTCATTAAGAGGTAGTTCGGCAAATTCAAGCACATTAGCTACATTTAAAGTTCCAAAAGCATCTCCATCAACATCCCAAAACTTCGTGTTCCCTTCTTGATATTGAGAGGAACTCCTATATATTAATCTAAGATTGCTATAGACATAAACAAGATCCTTCATACGTTTTGGTAATAACCTATTCCTTTTGATCGAGTTAATAAAGGCACAAGTACTCCAATTTCATTCGGTACATGAAGATGAGATTGGTTGTCTAAGCACTTTTAGGGCCAACTTGGCATGAACCATTGTTGAACCATTAGATTCTAGGGTCCTATGAGATGCTCATTATATATGACGAGTCATCAAAAGTGCCAATATTAAGACAAAATAGGCCACACTCTTCAAGTATTTCCTTGTAATCATCATAACTTGCAAATAAACATGGCTTAATGCATCAATGACATCCTTAACTTAGCACAAAAAACTTGCTACCTCCCTGAACTTTGAAAGTGACCCCGCAACTACCTCAAATTTGAAAAAGTTTGCCAGTTTGCTCCTTAAATGCCATGTGTCAGCTTTTAATTGGAGAGAAAATTTTTAGAAAATGATGTCTTTGAAAAGTCAAACCAACCAGAAGCTGACACGTGGCATCCATGGAGCAAAGTGGTGCACTTTTTCAAAGTTGAGGTGGCTGCAAGGTCACTTCTAAAGTTCAGGGAGGCATCGGGTTTTTTTGTGCCAAGTTAAGGATGTTGTTGATGCATTAAGCCAATAAACATTAAAGGCAATTCTTCCTTTTAATGGATATCTCATCATCTAAATTAGGAGAGGTTCTTGCGCGATCTTGTTCAAGCCGTCCCTGACTATAGAACTTTTTAAAATAAATAACTTTAACAAGCATTGGTTATGCCAAAGAATTTATAAATAAGCATATTTAAACTATAAAGCGAGATTGAAATACCTTGAATTAAGAGAATGAGGTAAATAATGATGAGGGGTGTTGTTCTTGCTCCATCAAGTCACAAGAATTTGGTGAACCACATTATAGAAACTTGAATGCTCCCATATGGCCTTGTTCTCATGTGTTAAGATTATAACCTTAACCGTTTTAATCGTAGTATTCGACATCTTATACACCAAATGAAGACATGGTATGTATGTATCACAATATCTAATCATGTTATGAATGAAAGCAATGAACTCAATGATGCAATCCACCTTTGTATCCCACCAATCTTCATTTAGTACTAACCCTCTTACATGTTTTTCTTGATTTTAATCATCCTCCTTATAAGAAGTTCACCCTTCATTTGTCACCATTTCCAGTAACGAACATCTAAGAAGCTTCATTCTTTTAAGCATAATAACCATGGAAGCAAGTGAGTGAGTACAACCAAAAGCAACTTAAGAGAGGTGAAATAGTTGAAAAGTTGCTAATCTCATAGAATGATTGATTATGAAATTTTTTATCAGTATGACATCTTGATAAACATCTTTAATCTAAGAACACTCTTCAAATGTTTCTACATTACTCTCCATATTACTTGGCTCACAAATATTTTTAAAAGTAAGATTAAGTATGTGGACAACACATGGAGTCTAAAAATATGTGGGTACGTGCCCTCAATAATTTCTCCCGCACCCGTACAATTTAGACCATTATCGGGCACACCTTGAACTACATTTTCATGCACCACCTCCTGTATAACCTCTTTCATAAAATTAGAGATAAAATATTTATCTTTCCTCTCTCCCTCACAATTCACACACTTAAGAAATATAGGACCAATCTAGAAACAACCATAAAATTTATCAAAGGTCTCCTTTTGGGAATCACTCCACCCATTTGTCACAATACTAACTCCCCCTGTTACCTATGACTTCTTTTTTAGAATCAATAAAGTTTCAACATGTTTCTTTTCTTGGTTAAGAAGGGTCATTCTTAATTTGTTATACCCTGGAGATACATACCCACCCAAATTGTGATTAACTGCAAAAGTATATGAGCTTATGAAATAAGGATTTCTTGCAAGATTAAATGGCAACCCACTAGTGTAACACATCCTACTTATCTCAATATCTAGTTGAGCCCTAGCTTGGTTGTCAAATGATTTCTCCAAAGGGGTTGCACTCTTTCTTTTCTTCATAACAAGTGTATCGAATTCACTAGGAGTGGAGGATATGGTAGGTCCAGAAGGAAGGGATACTCTATTAGTACTAGAAGCCCCTAATTTATTTAATCTCTCAAACTCCCTATCCTACCTTGACATATTTACTATGTCTTGCCTTGTGACTTGTTTTTAACTGGCAATACCTTTATTAGGTATGTGCAACAAATGTGTTTTAACTCTAGTGTATGACCCTTTATTCTCTTGTCCATATTTGTTGCATTTAAATGTCATATTACCCCTCCACTAATTTTTCTATTCTTGTCACATATTTCCACATAAGAGCTTCATTAACTTCTTTCTCCACCACATTTTCACCTGCACTAGTATTTACAGTTCCACTACTACTACTAGGGTTGAAAGTGGGGCTTATCGGGGCAGGGAATGCATTCCCCATCCCCATCTCCATTAAGGATTCAGGGAAAAATTTTTCCCCATTCCCCATCAGGTAATCATTAATTCCCCGTTAACAAAAAAATATGCTAATTTTTTTTGCCAAAGTAACATAAACTAAAATTACTTCATATTGATACGTTGACAAAATTGATACAAGTTATATAATTAGTGAAAATAATTAAATAAAAATAAAGATAATACAATATAATTCATATCAATTCAATTGTAAAATTAATTAAATAATTAATAAAATGTTGTTTAACATTAGTTTTTAAGTATATAGGGTTGAAAGTGGGGCTTATCAGGGAGGGGAATGCATTCCCCATCCCCATCCCCATTAAGGTTTCGGGAAAAAAATTTTCCCCATCCCCATCCCCATTAAGGACTCGTGGAAAAAATTTTCCCCGTTCCAAATCGGGGATTCCCCATTCCCCAGTCCCCATCAGAAAATTACCAGTTTCCCGTTAACAAAAAAAATGCTATTTTTTTGCCAAAGTAACATGAACTAAAATTATTTCATATTGATACGTCGAAAATTTTGATACAAGTTATATAATTAGTGAAAATAATTAAATAAAACTGAAGACAATTATTGGTCGGTTCTTCTAAAAATGCAAACTGAAGGACTGCTGCGTATCACTTCCATCAGTGAATCAGCGCATCAATGTTTAGGTTGAAGGATACTTTGGGATGTACCCGGATGTCATTAGGGGTGGACTTCGATATCCTCTACCCGCTTCTGTATCAAACTTACTGTAAGTATGGGGAGTGAGCCTAGTTGAGCTTCACCCGAATGCTTGGGCGGACTTGATGGGTCACCACCACTTATGTCTTGACTTAGGGTTTGGTTTTGATACCGAATTTTTTCGTAAGATCTATTCTATTAAGAGGAACATATATGATGATCACTATCAGTTGGTTAGGAAGGCAGGCTTACATTTCTTCTCTGCACAACTATAAAGAGTTTTGGTTTTATATTTGTGTCAATAATGATTATCAGGTGTTCCCAATTAGTTGGTCTGTAGATCCGCCTGCCAAGTTAAAAATTGGGCGTAGGGATCCTGATGTGAGGTTGGGAGTCTTCCGCTCTTTAGAGCAAAAGAAATGGAGTATGAATGCAGCCGCGTGGGCACAGGGTTATCCTCTCATAGCCTGGGATCAGGCCGACCAGGGATATGTTTATTTTCCTGGTCCTATTCCTACACCCGGTATTCTTCTTTACTTACTTTACCTTTTCTTTCCCTTTTCAGGTAGAAAAAGTCTGACCTTAATCTTGTAGAAAACATTTTAGTAGCAAAGAAATCCTCCTGGAGGAATACTCATTCTCAATCGGTGGCCGTAGAAGCAAAAAGGCGTGAAAGTGTCTGGCAAGCGACCTCTAGTGGTGGTGCTGGATCCCCATATTGCTCAGCGCACGTGATCTTTTGAGGTTTAATTTGTCTTCTACTTTTTTATCTACCATTCTTTTGCTTTTTGTTTCTCACCTATCTGCTTTGTTACTTCTTGTAGGTCACTCCATCTCTGAAGACGAGTGATACTCGGCTGGAAATCTATCTCCTTGAAAGTGAGCTCTTGCTGATTTCTTCAAGGAGACCTTCCTGTGGAAGCTGTGTACTGACTTAGAGGTCCAATCTACTTTGAAAGGTGCATTTCCTCTTCCTATAGACTTGGAGGAGTATTCTAGTGAGCCAAATGCTTTGTCCACATGCTTCTTTCAGGATTTCACGAAGGTATTTTGTTGCTTTTTTTGTTTTTACACTTTTGTTTCTATCTATACGTCTTCTTCTTTTATTTATTTTAGGCTATGTCTCGTGGTTCTGAGCTCATTCGTCGCGCCTGTACTGAAACTAAGCTTGAGAGCAAACTCAAGATGAAGGAAAAAGAGCTTACTGAAACCAAGAGGAAGCTGACCTTGGCCTAGAATGGCTGAATGAAGGCTGATGGGGAGAAGGAAGCAGCTCAAAAGGCTTATAAGGAGGCAATGGTGAAGATAGCGACTCTAGAAGCAGAGCTTATTCAAGCATGTGCTGAGATGGCCAACCTAAAAGGAACCGTAGACACCATTATAGATAAGCTGACTTATTGTGGCTATCTATATAGTGAGTTGATTTTAAAGTCTTGCCAGCGCACTCACCCTGATCTGCCTGATGACGTTCTTGATGAAGTTGAGTTTCCTTCTTATGCTACCTTAGATGTTCATAAGGTCGCTCTTGCTGAAATGGATGTTGCTGAGGTTAAGGAGTGAATCTTTATTTATTGTAAAATAGAAGATTACAAGATCCGAGCTTTTAGTGTTATGCCAGATAGAGAGCTGCATGGGGAGTGTTTACTCAATACAAATCTTTGCTATAGATTAATCCAGTGGCCAGCTGGAAAAATCAATAGGAAGGGGAAAAGAGTGTATCCACTTCGTCTCTTCGGCATTCTACTACAAAATGTTGTTGGGTGATAGTTATGCTCCATGTCTTTATAAGTTCTTTATTTATCCATTCGGTTGAATGGGATGGCTTTATAGGTGGCCGACCGGATGCTCACTCATCTTCTTCAACAGGATGCTCACTTGGCTCTTGTGACAGTGTCTCTAGAGTGGAGATCATATTAGTGCAAAAGGATGGTCACCCGGTTACTTCTAGTTTCCTCTTTGCAGACGAGTCTTATATTGTAGGTCGAGTGAGTAGTCGGTTTGAATGCCTCATAGAGGTAACAGCTTTATTCTCTTTTTCAAGGTAAGGGATGTTGAATCCACTGATACTTGAGTTGGGCTTGCGTTAATGTATTGCATGCCTTTGATTTAAGTCACTTCAATTTGCTTCGTACTGACTGCTGAGTCAGTTGTTCTCTTTCATAGGACTTCCTTGTTTGCATGATTTAGACAATGCAACTAGCTCGTAGCATTAAGGCCAGGTATTCATAATCCCTGATCATTATGCAAGGTTTTTACTTTTTGCCTTAAATTTTAAGGACTTATAGCATGGTCAAGGTCTTATGTTGCGCCTCAGCATTATGTGTTCCTTAGTTTTAACTAAGGTCTTATGTTGTGCCTCAGTGCTTTGTGCATTCTTTTAGTTTTAACTAAAGTCTTCAATTGTGTCAGAGGTCTTCTATCGCGCCTCAACTTTATGTGTTCCTTAGTTTTAACTAAGGTCTTCAAAAATGCCATAGGTCTTACGTCGTGCCTCAACTTCATGTGTTCCTTAGTTTTAACTAAGGTCTTCAAAAATGCTGAAGGTCTTATGTCATGCCTTGGTCTTATGTGTATTCCTTAGTTTTAGCTGAGGTCTTCGATTATGCTGGAGGTCTTACGATGTGCCTCAGCTTATACATACCTAAGTTGTAGTTAAGGCCTTTTACTAGGTGCTCCATTCGTTTGTCTTTGTGTGCCGACTGGTGAGTAAGTCTTTCATGGTGTGCCCATTCGTAGGGCTTTTTAAGTGTTGTGTGGGGCTATATGCCTGATTGAGTTCGATCTATGGCTTTGAAATCACGATCCTCCTTGTTCGAGTGCACACAATTGGTGTCCTTTGTTATAGTGAATTTTGATTGGTCTACGCCTAAACTCGGTTGTTGGGAATGGTGTAGATTTATTGATTTGATTCTTACTTTGGTAAGTGATTGGTGTTTCATCTGGCGTCCTTGCTAGATTGCCTTTGATGACGGTGTTTGTCTGATTCCTCTAGTAGAGTATGTGCTTGGTCTTGTTTACAAAACAGGGTTGGAATGACTTCCTTTTGTGAGAGCGAATTCTTCACTCGATATCGTTTTCACTGCTCTAGATAGAGAGAAAGAGGTTATGACATAATAATACTTTGTGAACTTGAAGTAAATAACTCAAACATGATTATAGCGTTATATTTGGCATGTATAAATCACAACATAAATAATGTGCATGTAACTAATTATAGCAAGACTTATGATCGTTTATGCCAAATAAATTTAACATACTAAGAATTACGTAATAATGAATTGAGCACTTATCTTTTTTGCAAGTTTGTTGTAAGATTCAACATCTTTTCCCCGAATGAAAACTTTGATGATTTTCCATTGCTCCACGCAATTGGACTACTGGAGTCAGCTCGCTGACACTCAATGCGGTAATCATTATTAGCATATGTCATCTTGTGGACCTTATATGACATGCTTAGTGGGCATAATTTTGACATTATATCTGCAAAAGAGAGCAACACACTACTCTTTCCGAGTGGTTGTTAGTATATTTTGGGTGTAAGACATTCACAAAAACAAATATCAAGTGGCACCAAATATCAAAATGGGAATATTAGCAATGTGGACTCATATATATATGCACCAATTATGGCAGGATTTCATGATATTATATATTACCGTATATGATGAAACTTGAAATCGGAATATATCAACAATTATGATGAAATCAATGGATACACATTATGTGGCATATCAATGAATCACATGATTCTTCTTAAGAAGTCAAAACATATCAAAGAGTTGAAAGAAGCCTATCATGAATAATAATTCCGAATCGATATATTAAATGACCCTGAAAGCATATACTCCACATATAATAAGCAAATATGTCTAATGCAATTAGCATTCATGGCAAGATAAGATTAAATCTATTCACCCATATGCATCATAGAGCTTATACATTAAGTCTAAGAAAGCATACATGTGTATATGATTATCACATAAAGCATGTAGATAATTAATAGGTGAAATAAGAGTTGTGAATATATCGGAGAACTTATCTCAAGATGGTGTCTCCATCGTTATAAGATAGCGTTTGATTCGGATATGTGCCTTGTCTAGGTTGTAGGTTGTATGTGCTGGCCTCCATCCCTATACTTTTGCTCGTTCGGTCTTTAGGTCGAGTAGATGTTGTGGTAGATTAGAGGCGGTGGGAAAAATATTCCCCACGGATGAAAGTACCCTAAGAGGGTAGATCCTCATAGGAGGTGGAAGCCATGCGTTGGTGCCATCCATAAGCGATCATGAGATTCGAGTTATTGGTTTCTGAATATCTCAATAAAAATTTTCTAAGATGGGTCTTTGAGAGTCTTCAGTCGGATTAGATGAATTATGAGTGTAGTAGTTCTACATGGACTGGGTCAAGAAAGCAGTGATTACTCCTGATCCGGTAAGAAAGTGAATATTGAATGATGACCCAGATTAGACGCCGGCTGGATGGTGATATCTTATGGGCGCTGGCCGGATGTGGGGATCCTCCGCATGGAGTGGTTTTCTTGATGTGTGGCCAGCCATCTCCGATTTCCTCATGCCAAACAGGTTTCTTTGCAATTGGTTTTTGGTCTTTAAAAGATACCCGATACCATTGAGTGAAAGTTTTGGAGAAAACTAAGTCGCCCATCGAATGAGCTGGTAGCGTGACTAAGGTATTCATTGCTGGGATAGGGGTGGTTAGAGATGCCTCCAACATAGGATTAGAAGATGTGGTTTTCTCGTGGCCATCGACGCCGTTGTTCACCATTTCATTGAGGTTCTGATTGTTCATCCTCCGAGAAGGCTATTGTGTTTGTCGGAAGACAAAATTTTCGCCGGAGCAAGTAAGTTTGTCCACGCGCACCGCAACACTAAAAGAATTATCAAAGAAAGGGGGTTTTTGGACTAACCTTCACAGAAAAGGAATGTAGGATATAGGTCTACCTTTGCAGTAGAGGGAGGCTTCAAAGTAGGAATCATAATCTAGCTCCGCCGTAGGTGGTGGCTACAAGATAGAAAAATGGCGTTAGAGCGACTAGCCGGATGACCGGCGTAGCCTCTCCTATGCCTAAGTCAGCACGGGGTGTAAAGAGGAGGCAAGAGAGATTTAGGATTTAAGAGTGGCATACCTGATCATGGGGTGGATCCCCTATTTATAGTGAGATCTCTCCTAATTAGATTAGGACTGAGCTTCCTAATTAGCATGAGGAGTCCTGGTTGGACAAGGATCCTATTTAAGTCTTTTTTCCTCTTGAGGAGGATTCTTCCTAATCAGCGTAGGGAGTCCTTGCTGGACAAGGATCTCGATTAGGCCTTGTTTCCTACATAGTAGGATTCTTCTTGTTTATCCCTTTAGGAAAGGGATAATCTTCCTATTTATCTAAATATGAAAGGAGTCAAAGATGGACTCTATCGTCAATTTGAGGGCGGTTCTGCTCAAGTCTTCCACTCGACGGGACAAATGGTCATCCGTCTGGGATGCTGGCTCGCTCTTTGGTGCCACGTCGTTAGTCCACGTGGACTTTATTTTTTTTACCGAGTCTACATTATTATATTTTACAATCTACTTTTAAGCTTAATCAAGAACTTTTGTAAGATTATTGATAGTTCTTATAAAAATTAAAAATTAGTTTTTCTTATCGAGTTCGAGGATTTATCAGGTTTGGGGACTATGTCCCCATCCCCATTCCTATTAAGGATTCGGGGATTAAAAAATCTCCATCCCCACCCCGTGGGGATTCTTATCAGGGATTCCTCGTTCCCATCGGGGCGGATCCTAATCGGGTTTGGGGAATCACCGCCCACTTTCAACCCTACAAGTTGTCACTTTTTAATATTGATATATAGAAATTAATAGTTATAAATATCATATTATTATATTTTACAATCTACTTTTAAGCTTAATCAAGAACTTTTGTAAGATTATTGATAGTACTTATAAAAAATTAAAAATTAGTTTTTCTTATCGGGTTCAGGGATTTATCGGGTTTAGTGACTATGTCCCCATCCCCATCCCTATTAAGGATTCGGGATTAAAAAATCTCCATCCCACCCCGTGAGGATTCTTATCAAGGATTCCCCGTCCCCATCAGATTCGAGGAATCACCGCCCCACTTTCAACCCTAACTACTATCACTACTACCACCAACTTGAGAAGCCATTGATAAGAATAACAAATTCTGCATAAAGAAAAAGCACGAAAGCTATAAGCATATTAACCACCAAAATGACTAATTTAATTCAATAGGATCAATGTTTTTAGTCTCCAATATGCATAATCTAATTTTCTTTCTTAATTAGCTAAAAAGCCATCAACAAACTTCTTATAAACATCATTTCTTATAGCACAGCTCACATAATCAATAGAAGAATGTAATTATCAACAAATAGTTAAGACACTAGCAAGCATAAATTTGAAGAAGATTGCCAACATTCTTGCATCAACATGTCGATAACGCTTAATTAACAAACAAATTGAAATAATAAGCATTGAAGATACATGTAATAGAAGAAATTACTAACGATATATTAGAAAATTACACATGAAATTACTGATTATAATATGGATATTCTTAGTTTTAGTTCCTCCTCTCTCACTTTTGAACCCAATCACGTCAAAATCAGCAAACAAATTCATCAAAATCAAATCAGGTTTTGAAAATAAAAAAGCTTAGAACCTTAACCTCCGTCGGCGCCAGAGTCTGATGTAGCGGCAGTTGTTAGTGCCGGAGTCAGTGTGGGTCGTCGTTTGTAACAGCCTTGTGTCGATTATGAAGTTCAATGTGAGTTGCAGAGAAATAAAACCTAATTTTTATTATCCAAAACGACGTCGTCGTTTGTCCCAAATGTGTCCCAGAAGTGTCTTCTGCCTTTGATGCCTACATGGCGTGTCGGATTCAAATCCAACATGTTGGACATGTGTCCGACGCGTGTCCGAGCCAGACACGTGTCCTAAACGTGGACACTACAATAGGAGTCTCCATACTTCGTAGATTGAAATCAGAAGTCAGAATTTTTAAGCTACAAACTATTCAAATGTTACAAACTTCTTGACTCTGGATCCATGACTGAAACTACCTAGAAAGTAACTAAAGCGAATAAGACTACCGAATATGTCTTCTAACTGCAAAGAAACCCAATGAGGAGACATAGATAGACCGTGAGAGACAAGATTACATGAGGGTGTGGTGTTAAGCACACACGAGAAATAGTGTAGTTACGGCTTCTCTTGCTTCTATATCTCAATCGTCGATGGCGGTTTGTATTACTTCTTCGAAAGGCTGTCGTGATGACGGTAGAGAGAGAGCTTATTGATGGAGAAACAAGTAGAGGAAAAGGAGTTTGGTCTCAGCAGTAAGACCATATGGTTACTGCGTATGGGAAGAAGATGAAGAAAGTAGAGAAGGATATGTGGCGGCTACGATTATAGATGACAAGAGAAATAAATTCCAAAAAAAGTTTTAATTTTATAAAATATCAACCGTGGGGAAATTCATAAGTTGCCACCTGATTTCGCCACGGTTTAAAAGTTTTAGTGGCGATTATAAAGTACATCACTGTATAGTCTATTTATAGTGGGGATATTCAAATTTCGCCACTAAGTTTTAATATTTGTGGGAATTTATTGTTCGACACTATATCACTACTTTTAGTGACAAATTTGGTTTCGCCACTGAATATTTGTCATTAAAAGTCCAATTTCTTGTAATGAGAAAAAGAAACACATGTCAACTTCCAATTACTTACAAAAGAAAACACTTCACTTTGCCAACTCATATAAATACTAGTTATAAATAAACATAATTATTACTTGTTGTTGTTGCATTTTTTATTACTTATTGCTTGCATTTATTTTTTGGCTATTGATAATTTTTTATATCTAAAATATATAAAAATGTTTGTAATCAAACATATAAAACTAAAATATCACGTAGTAGAAAATGCAAAAAAGAACGAGTATGAAACAAATTTTCAAAGGTCATATTAGTCCAATACCTTACTTCTTAATTTGACAGCACTTAAATACATAAGCAGCCAATACTTTTTAACAAGTGTAGAACGCTACAAGTCTAAAACCATCAAAATCATGGGTGCAAAGTAAGCAGCCACAACATTAGATATGATTTTTTTACAATAATGTTAGAATATGATTAAAAAGTCCAAATATACATGTTATGTTTGCAGGAAAACACCTGGATCATGTAAGTTTTCAATCACAAAATTATAGTAAATACACAAATACATTATTCGTATTGATGCATACATATGGAAATGAATGATTGGTATACAATGAAGTCTATAGTTAAACTTAGGATACAATTGCATACAATAACATCAAACTTTTTGTGGCATTTTTTATTTAATTGAATTCCGTAATGAAGTTAAGAACAAGCATCCAAATTTCTACGGAAGAAGCCAATATATCAATAAAATAAAAGAGTGATACCCATTCATTGAATTAACTACTTGAGAATGGTAATTGCAATTTAGAATTATGAACTGGCTTGGAAAGTAGAATATATGAATTTGAAATAAAAGCTATAAATAAGAAAATTGTAAGAAATTCTCTGATGAACCCAGAAAACAAGGCCCATTGGAAAATAAATTCTTCTAAAGGCCAAACCCGGTTTGCTAATAAGAACATCCAAACATCAAAAACCATGATGAAGCATATGCTCATCTAATAAAGTTAATGCAATAACAAATGGAGTTAAAAACTTCAAAAAAACCAGTGTGAAAAAGGGTATTTACAATGTGCAATCAAAAGTTGGGGTTTGGTTCGCAAATTGACTACTTTATAAAATTAAATTGATTTAAATGAAATAATTTGAAATATAATAGATTAATTATCTTTGATCTTAGCAGTAGAGTTATGCATTCAAATCCAATATTCAATTAAATTAGCAAAAAATACTTCGTATTACTGAAAAATGTAATCCTATTGTGAAGGTCTAGTTATCAAAGTTGACACCTAGCGTAATCGCTTAAAAACTATACCACGGAGATTAATTTGCATTACCAAAAATATAAAAGAATTATTTACCTAAAAATATATATTAAGAAAAAAAACTATTAGTGTAAGATATTTAGGACTTATATACGACAAATTTAGGGACAAACGGTAAACACAAGAACCAAAAACAAGGACCGAGGAAGTTAATAAGAGTAGCACAAATATTATTTTATAACACCTACACAACCTAACTCACTTCTTTACCTAAAAAACATCATCTTATGCGGATAGATCTGTTTTAATCATTAATTAATCCAACTTGTATTTTTTTAATTTTAATTACACAGTAGTAGTTTTTTATTTCTATAATGTTGGTAATGATTTGGTCACAGCCTTTCGACAAACTAATCCACCACAATTTTATCTGGGAAAATTGCTTTTTAATCCCTATCAAATGAATTATATTACGTTATGGTGCAAGGAAATAATTTTACAAGCTCCACTTGGACACATATTACATATTGCATTTCCATCCACCTGTTCTTTGGAGGCATTAACAATCCTATACCGACAGAATAGAAATGTACTCTCTGAAAAAATGAAACTTGGAAAACAACTACGTTTTGGCCCCATTCGTAATAATCAGGGTTACGATCATCAAACTTGGTTTACTAAGTTTTTTATTGAGCTCGATTCAAGTTTCAAGTTTGATTTGAGTTTCAAAAATGCGTTTATGCGTGGACGACTCATTTTTAGCACCTTCTTTGCTTATAAACAATACATTTATTTGTCTGTGATCGACTCATTTATTTTTTTCATAAACGAGCTCAATTATTTTGTCCAAAAACATAATATTTAATACAACAAATAATAATGAATTTAGGTGCTTATAATATCATTTAGTAATTAGAGCATATAGTGAAAAAAAATTCATAAACAAGCAAATTAACTATGAGTTAAAATATAAACATATATATGAATCAAAATATATGTAATATCATTTATTCACCATTAAAATTTTATTTTTAATATGTGAATAAGATAATCGATTTAGTTCATGAGTTTTTAATGATTCAGTTTATGACGTATTCATGAATCTCTATAGGAGTTTGTGCAAGAGCTTTCATGTCGACTTTGGCTTGCTCTCACTCACTTGTTCACATGTATTAAAAAAATCATGTTCACGAACAATTCATAACAAATCGAGTCGAGTGAAGTTGAACTTTTATTGAGCTGAACACCAAGTTGCTCATAAATAAATCACTCTATAAATAAGTAGACTAACCCTAAAATGAGATAAAGGTCATGTTCTTTTCAACTTATTTTCAGTTCAGTACCATTAAGTTCAGTATTCAATATTCAGTATTCGGTATTCAACATTCAGTATTAAGTATTCAACATTCAGTATTCAGTATCAAATTTCAGTTTATACGATATCAATATTATTAATTAATTTTAATATTCATAAATAATAAAAAATAATGAGTATTAATGATAGTATCATTTCAATTTCAGTTCATTTATATTCATATACATTATGGTATATATTATTAATTAATATTAGTAATCATAAATAACAACAAAGAAAAAGTAATCAATAATAATTTTTCAAATTTATTAATTACCATTTTTACGATGGATAATTTTGTTTGACAAATAAATAAATAAAAGTAATAATATTTTATAAATATTAATAATAATTAAAATAATAAGGTAATATTCATAACAATAATTGCATTAAACTAAGATATATAATAATAATTTATAATGGTAATTTAATATTATTATTATTATTATATGTAACAATTAATAGATTTTATTAGAATATACAGTACTATTTAAAGTATTATTAATTATTTTTCTAATAAATTTTAATATTATAAAATATTATTTATATTATTAATTATAATTCAGTTTCAGTATTTTCAGTTTTAGTACCATTCAATTTAATACTATTTAGCTCAATTCAGCTCAATACAATTACTTATCAGTTGAAAAGAACATGGCCAAAATAGTAATCTATTTTTTGGTTAATCATACTGTGAACTCTCGGTGGTCAAAGATATGTGGATCTCCCTTGGCACCTTACAGTGGGGTCGACTAGGGGGTTGGTTGATTTAGGCGTGATAAAACCATTTAGTTCAAGTTTGCACATTTTAACCAATTTTAATGAATAAAAGAATCGAGACCCAAATCTCGATACAAATGATAGAGTCGCCACCCAAGTTGTCTACTTGGGAAAGAGTTCTAGTACGGTTCCCATTGGGCGGGAGACTCGTACCTTTTGGATCAGAGATTCGGGTATCGGATGAGTCACTTATTTCTCATTCAGTTAATTCAAAATTACATTGACCGCATAAATCCGTTTTCTTTTCGTCATTTGGAGAATTATTACAGAAATCTTATTTTTCTATACTCTTTCACACTCGAATCATGCATTCAACAGTTCATAATAAAGCACAAGTAATAAATGGAGGATAAAAATTACAACCAGGGGAAAATGGGGGGAATTGCAAGGAAGCCTATACATTTGTTCTAAGTTATAAAAAAAATAAATAGATTCGTCTGCATCCATAAAGATTAGCACAACTACGGCACATCATAAGTCAACATTTTGTTAGAAAAATGTGATTATGTTAGCATGGCGGTTTTGTGAACGATAGTGCCCGGGCGGCTTCTAGGATCGGGAAGAAATAATGGGTCTTCAACGCATTTTGTTATGAAAACACATTTCAGCTTTTCGCGGGTTGATTTAAAGGATTATTAGTGAAAGTGATCGCATGGCAAATGGTGATGTTAGATTGATTTTACAGGTAAAAAAAGGAACATTGGGTTCTACTTGGGGGCTAGTACATATACGAGTGGGGTCGAACCCGTACAGGTGTGGGGGGGCCCGTACGGGTCTGGTTTGGTCCCGGGTAGAACTTCAGTTGGTTTAAGATGAAGAAGAAATACAGAAAAGCAGAAATGAACAATAAAACTAATAAGATGTGAGTTTCTTTGAAACTCATGAGCGTACCTTTACGTCGTGAATCCACTTTGAAGCGATCCCTATGCTGAGAGAGAGTCTAACCAAAGTAGATGATGTAATGATGATATTAGGACTACTTAGGCGAGTATTTATGTGGATAGATTCTCCTATAAATCCTAATAAATGAAGCTAAAAATGAATAAAATGTGGACAAAACCTCAAGGAATGGATTTTCTCCCTATTTTATACCTTCTATACCCTTACTATACCTATAACAACTGCTGGAATTTTATATGAATTGTTTTTTTTAATTACTATTTTTGCTCCCCTTGAAAATGAGATAAAAATCCTCTATTTATAGGGGAAATCAAGTATGAACGCAATAAATTGCATTCATGAATGATTTCCTCCGCAAAAGGTAGGGATTACACGTCATTCTGGCTATTCAGGCAAGTACGGGACTCGTATAGGTATAATGGGACCCGTAAGGGTCTAGGTGGGACATGTATGGGTCCCTCCCAAGTTGGTGAGGGGTTTTGACCCGTACGGGTCAATCAGTGGATTTGTACCATTAGGTTTGACCCATATGGGTCCCTAAGGGCAGACTAGGTCTCCGAACTTGGCTAAACTCATCTCTACTATAGTAGGAATATCTCTAACGGATAACACGTGTAAAGAATAACATTATCTAGCTCTCATATCGTTTCGTGAGAAGGACCGTTAACATACATAATTATGTGTCCATAATTTTTGCTCTATACTGGCATACTCTAAAGTTAAGTTAGGTCGATTGAAAATTTGAAAGTTTGAATAATATAATTCATTGAATAAATTTAATTTATAAGTATTTGTGAGACATACAAACAATAATTAAATTTAAAACTTGATACTTAATAACCACTGAATTAACTTTAGAGATAGTTCATTCTAGCACTTTTATCACCTATCTGTTGGGATACAATGATCCGGATCGAAAATTGATCTAAATTATCCGGATCAATTTTGAATGAAATAAAAACTTAAACTCCTAAATCCAAATGGAAACATCCGGGCAAGATCCAACCACAAGGTCATCCGTTGAAGACATTAAGTACCTAAGCATATACTGGAACTATCAGGATCAAGTTTGGAAAGGAAATAAGCTTTAATCCTTCAAGATCAGCATCCGGAAGAACTGATTGCACTAGCTCCGGAAGAAGACAGATCCGGAGATAATGAGTCTGAAGACATCCGGAAGGCTCATGCTTGAAGATAAATGGGAAAAGTTTCAAACATAGCTTTTCCCTCCACCTTTTGATCTTCAAAGGCAAAGATCCTTTCCCATGAACAAGACAAAAGTGACAGCTTGCCCTTTTCAGAAAAAGGACAAAAAGACTGACACCGAACAGAAAAAGCTAACAACCTTTTTATCCTAGACCAATAGGGAGGCGCGTGGAGCTCACACCAAAAAGCTAATGGTGTAAAAGTTGGTGTGACACTAAAATACAAGGAAAACGATCACTGACATCTTTTCAGCCTCAATCCCAAGGATTCAAACGGGTCAAATTACTGTCTAACGGATTGATCAATGGCTTCGGAAGTGCCATATTCAACCTGATCTAGGGTGAAGATTAAAACCCAACCTCAACAACCCACAACAGCTACATTTATGACAGAAGCCTATAAAAGGGAAGCTTCACACATTGAGAAGGTGGCTGGTTGATTTGAAAAATCTATTCACAAGAACATTTGCTCAGGAAATAAGTAATCACAATCCCTCCAAGAATTAAACAATTCCAAATCTGTTGTAAGGATTCCTAAGTGAGTTATAAACTTAAGGAAATCCAAAACCAAAACCTTTGTGAAAACAAAAGTGTAAGGATCTCCAACTTAGGTGAGTTGTGAGATTGGGATACAACTTAAAGTTAGTGCTTTGAGTAGGATCTCCCTATAGGACTCATCTCAGATTTGGGGTAGAAGTCTAAGTGGTATATCCTGCTAAAGACTAAAGGACTCATCTAGGAGTTGGTGCTTCTAGTGGTATATCCTACATCTGGAAAGGGGTACCATCCAGAGATAAATTGTAAGGCTTAATTCCTGCTAGTTGGAAAGGAATCCACTAGTGGATAAGCTCGGGGGAAGGAAACTCCGGGGACGGGATGTTGGCGGGGCCAAACCAGTATAAAATCACTGTGTTTGATTTTCTTCTCTTTACTTATTACATTATATTGTCCTACTTGCATTATCCGGATCCATCATTTGGATCATAATCAAACACGCTACTCTAAGACTTGTTAAATTTTGTTTATTCCGCGAAAAAGGGCCATTAACCCCCCTCTGCCCTTATGAAGACCCTCATAGGGACCAACAAGTGGTATCAGAGCAAGTGCTCAACACTAGAGATCCTACAATCTCGAGCTAAATGTCAAAAATTTTGATTCAAATATCAAAATGAGTTTTCAAAACTCACAACTCCTTCCCGAGGGTATGTCTATTACTCGTCCTTCACTCTTAACCCGTGTACACTATATATTCTGGAAAAATCGGATGAAGAACTTCATTTAAGCACAAAGCATACAAGTATGGTTGGTCATTCAGGATGGCCCGTATGGGCCTACTCATGAAGTAGAGGGTGTGATCACCCGAAAGCCATCACGCTTATGGGGTGAGAATGATTTTAAGAGTTGCATGAAAACACAAATGCTATCATTGTGCTCTTAGTGCAATAGAATTCAACATAATATCTGGATGTGAGACTGCAAAGAAGATTTGGGAGAAGTTGGAGGTAACCTATGAAGGAATAAGTATAGTGAAAGAAGCAAAGATTGATCTTTTCCAGCAAAAACTTGAATCATTAAAGTTAGAGCCAAAAGAATCCATCAGTAGCATGAACACTAGATATACCAATCTAGTGAATGAGATGAAGAGGCTTGGAAAGGAAGTTTCTAAAGTTGAAATGGTGAAAAAGTGCTCCGGAGTCTCACCAAGTAGTTGGATAACAAAAAGACTGCCATTGAGAAAGCTCATGACTTAAATGTTTACAATTATGATGAGCTCATTGGCAATCTCTTGACTTAAGAGCTATCCCTGGAGAGATATAGCCAACAGGAGAAGAGGCCTGAAGAAAAGAAGAAAGCTATTGCACTAAAGGCAGAATTCACCGGATCAGCTTCATCCGGAGAAGAAGAGCAAATCACTGAATCACTGAGCACCAAAGAACAACTTGCCCTATTAACTAGAAACCTCAACGTATTCATACCAAGAGAAGGCACATCCAGAAAAGACAGGCTTAGAAATAATCCGGAAGAATAGAAGGATCCAAAAAAAGAAGCTGCCTGCTTTGAATGTGGAGAGAAAGGTCATTTCAGAACAAAATGCCCCAAGCTTAAGAAAACCAAGAAGTTCAAGAAGAAGGCAATGGTGGTTACATGGAGCAACAGTGAAGAAAGTGGTAGCTCATCTTCAACGGAAGAAGAAGAGACTGCCAACTATGCATTCATGGTATTGACTGATCCAGAAGCAGAGCAATCCAGGAAGAATGCCTCTAAGCAACATACAGTACAAATCGAAGAATCAGAAACAGCAAACACTAAGGTAAACTCTTATTCAAATTCTGCTTCTAACTTTGACCTTGCTAGAGCTTTATCTATTGTGATCAAGAGTGTGAAGAATAATGCAAAAGCAATCAAGTCCTTAAGAAGACAAGTGTTACAGATTGTTGAGGATAGTGAAGCCCTGGCACAAGATGTCAACCTAATAAGAACAACAAAGCGCATTAACGAAGTTGAGGAGAACTACCTGAAGAATCAAGTACAAATGCTAAGTGCAAATCTGATTGGGCATGATAGAAAACTAGCCCTAATAAAGGAGGCATCCGGGTGGAAATTCAATCCTCCACAAAGAAGGAAAAATCCAGGGAAGACTAATCAAGAACTCCAAAACCCTCTAACCAAAAGGTGAAAGAAGTCAACAGGCAACCATAAGCCCAAAGATATACTGCTGCTCAAATGGGAAAGGCTAAGGTGTATTATGGCCAACAACCTGCCAACCAGAAGAGGAATTATGCAGTAGAAATTGTACCTCCAACCAGCTTCTGGACACATTCCTGACCATCTACAAGTGTGCAAGAAGCTGGATACAAGGGAAACTATGGGAAGGAGGATCTGGAAAAGATAAAAAAGAAGCAAAAGTAGAACAGACCCATCTCAAGGTGCAGGTTTTATGGGAAAAATAATCAAATTTCTAAATTATGCAGATTAAAAAATGGTTATTATGATGTTAATCCTTGGCCTGAGATGGTTATTAACTCGAGAGGACCTAAAATTGATTGGGTAACCAAACCCACTTGATCTGTTTTCAGGTATGCCTTAGATCTACAGTAGATCAACATACTTGGTACATTGATAGTGGATGCTCAAGGCACATGACAGGTGATGAGAAGGCCTTCATCATATTAACCTTCAAGAAGGGAGGCAAAGTAAGTTTTGAAGACAATAAAAAAGGACAGATCATTGGACATGGAACCATTGGATCTGAATTAAAAATTGAAGATATCTCACTGTTTGTGGACTGAAGTTCAACTTACTAAGTGCAGCCCAACTTTGAGATAAAGGAAGAAGAGTCACATTTGATTCTGAAGGCTGCTTAATCCATGATAGCAAGTCTAATCAACTTATTCTTTATGAACCTAGAGTAAACAATGTCTATTTTGTTAACATTAAAAATGAGAAAAAGAATATCTGCTTTGTGTCTAAAGAAGAAGAATCATGGCTATGGCACTGGAGGTTGGGACATGTTAGTATGAACCTCGTGTCCAAACTAGCTAAAAAGGAATTAGTAGTGGTTTGCCTAAGTTTGCTTTTGGTAAGGATCATCTATGCACTGCATGTTAATTAGGTAAATAACATAAGAAAATTTTCCCTTCCATCTCCTACATTCCTTCTAAAAGAGTACTCAAGCTCTTGCATATTGATCTCTTTGGTCAATCAAACCACAGAGTTTAGGTAGAAGAGAATACACCATTGTCATTGTGGATGATTATTCTCAATATACGTGGGTGCTCTTGCAAGCAAGCAAAGATGAGGCCTTTGACCAATTCTCAAAAACATTCATCCAGATAGAAGTAGAACAGGGCATAAACATTGCCCGCATCCGAAGTGATAATGGTGGAGAGTTCAAAAATAGGCAGTTTACTGAATTTTGTGACTCCAAGGGCATTGAGCATAACTTCTCTGACCCTCACACTCCTTAACAAAATGGAGTTTATGAGAGAAAGAATAGGACCATAGTTGAAATGGCTAGAACTATGCTAAATGAGAATTGTTTTTCAAAATATTTCTTGGGTGACGCTGTAAACACAACATGTTACATCTTGAATAGAGCTCTCATTAGAAAGGCCATAGAAAAACACCCCATATGAAATATGGAAGGGAAGAAAGCCCAAAATTGGGTACTTTAAAGCATTTAGATGTAAATTCTACATCCTAAATGATGGAGAGCAACTAGAAAAATTTGATCCTAAATCTGATGAAGCAATTTTCCTTGGCTACTCAATACATAGTAAGGCTTACAAAGTCTTCAATAAACGAACCCAAAATGTGGTAGAGTCTATACATGTAGATTTCAATGAGACTAACCATACAAGTAAAAGAAGTTCAACTCCAGAAGATCCGATTCTGGAAGCTGAAGAATCTGGAGAAAAGACAGAGGCAAAAATTCCTAATTCGTTCGAAATCAAGAAGTATAAAGAAGAAGATGAAGGAATGTCCCTTGATCCAGAACTACAACAAGTTAATCTTAACCCACGAGAGATCAACTTCAATGAAGGTCAAGAAGAAGCAGCTTGGGCAGAAGTGGAACAAGTTCCAATCCAACATGAAGGATTACAAAGGGAAATCCGGACTCATAGAGATCATTCAATGGATAATATTTTGGATGATGTTCAGAATCCAGTAAGAACCAGAGGTCAACCCAATAGGATGATGAGTCATACTGCCTTTGTCTCATTAATTAAGCCAAAGAAATTCTAGGATGCAGAAGGTGATGAAAGTTGGATGATGGCCATGCAAGAAGAACTGGATCAGTTCTCCATAAATGATGTCTGGGATCTAGTACCACCTCCTAAAGAAAAATCAATCATTGGCACTAAGTCGGTGTTTCAGAACAAGCTTGATGAGTCCAGAATTGTGGTAAGAAACAAGGCAAGATTGGTAGCCCAAGGATACAACCAGCAAGAAGGAATTGATTTTAAAGAAACCTTTGAACCAATAGCAGGGTTGGAGGCAATTAGGATCCTATACTCTTTTGCTTCATTCATGGGGTTCACACTATACTAAATGGATGTCAAAAGTAGATTTCTAAATGGTGTTATCTAAGAAGAAGTCTATGTTAAGCAACCTCCCAGATTTGAAGACCTAAAACATCCGGATCATGTGTACAAATCGAAAAGGCCCTCTATAGATTAAAACAGGCACCTATAACTTAGTATGAGAGTTTAACCTCGTTCCTTATATCCAAAAGATACATTAGAGGCAAGGCAGACACCCTACTCTTCATCAAAAGGAAGAAGGATGATGTTATCCTAGTCTAAATTTATGTGGATGATATCATTTTTCGAGCCACTGATGAGAAAATGTGCAAGGAATTCAACTCTCAAATGCAGAAGGAATTTGAGATGTCCATGATGGGAGAACCCAATTTCTTCCTTGGTTTACAAATCAAGCAAAGTCCGGATGGGATTTTTATAACCAGTTAAAATATACTAAGGAGATCTTGAAGAAGTTTAAAATGGACAAGCAAGCCTATGTCCACTCCAATGGGATCAGATACAGTCTTATACAAGGATTGTGAAGGAGAAGATGTTGATCAAAAACTCTATAGAGGAATGATTGGTTCTCTTTTATACTTAACAGCTAGCAGAATTGATATACACTATGCAGTTTACTACTGTGCTAGGTATCAAGCCAATCCTAAGGATTCTCGTCTCAAGGCAGTAAAGAGGATTCTTAGATACCTCCTAAGAACCACTGAAGTTGGGTTATGGTATCCTAGTAATGGAGATTTTACACTTTAAGGATTCACTGATGCAGATTATGGAAGAGATACTCTTGAGAGAAGGAGTACATCTGGAGGATGCCATTTCCTTAGAGATTGCTTAGTATCATGTTACAGTAAGAATCAAACTTTAGTTGCTTTGTCTACTACAGAAGTATAATATATAGTAGCTGGAAGTTGTGTGGCTCAACTCCTTTAGATTAAAATAACTAGAAGATTATGGAGTTGAATTTGGATGCATGGATGTTATGTGTGACAACAAAAGTGCTATTGATGTGTCAAAGAATCCAGTACTCTATAGCAGGATGAAGCATGTGAACATAATGCATTATTTCATCAGGTATCATGTGATAAAGAAGGATGTTGCATTGGTGTACATCCCAACCAATGAGCAAAGACCAGATATCTTTACTAAGCCACTGAGTAAAGATCAATTTGGGAAGCTAAGGGAGTCAATTGGAATGTCCAATCCAATTTGAAGTTAATCCACAAGATAGTTCAAAATCAAATTGAATCCTTGGCAAGAAAATTAATCCGGAAGAAAAGAGGCATAGAAGAAAAATCAATTCCGGAAGAAACACTGCTACGTCAGCATACAGTTACGACATATAGTAGTAAAAGCGCTTAAAGGTAACTATCACTTTTTGAATTTCAAACGTCTATTAGGGGTTACACACGTGGTAAATTTGACAGTTTCTTTTTAAAATAAACCGTTCTCATTCTCCGGTTAAACTGAATTTACCTCTCTCCTAAAAATCCGATTGCCATGTCATCAATCCAGCCAAATTACTAGCGTCCGGATTACCAAAATACCCTCATTTTGAAAAATCTATATAAACCCCCCAAAAATCATTTTCTTCTTCATGCGAGCAACTGAGTACTATTACTCTTCAATTTTTAAAACCCAGAACCCTAATTCCTTTAATCTTTTTCAAATGGCTGCTATTATAATTAGCAAAGGACCTAAAATGCTTCCTACTTAAAACATCTTCTCAGAATCCGATCTGAAAGATAAAGATTTCATCACTATAGACTTTAAACCCTCCGACTCTGTTATCCCCACGGATTTCCTAGGCGATAACTTTCTGTTCGAAACTACCCCCTACTTAACACTCATAGAAGATTAGCACTTGCATGATTTTCTCAAAATAAATTGCCGAACTTATCCTGAAATGGTCAAAGAATTTTATGATAACCTCCAAACCCACAAGTACTTTGATGCCCTGCGAACCAAAGTTCAAGGGAAAGAAATTACAATCACTCATGCCTTCTTTGAGAAATACCTCGGCATAAAGAATTCCAGTCTGCTACTGCGGACTGATGGAGATGAATTAGATGCGGAATTTGACTAAAAGTTGTAGCTACACCCCAGATACTTTGGTGACAAGCTCTCAACTTACTTCACAGAAACCCCAAGATTTCTCCAACATACAATGGCAATGCTTATTCTAATCCGAAAGGGATCCTTAACTACAGAATCTACCTTCCAACACTACGTGTTGTAACATTGGATTAGATGCAAGGAAATCAACATGCTAGTACTGATTATCAATTATCTCAAGAACCACGTAAACTCCCATGGAGCACTCATTACCCGGATCCTTATAGCACATGAAGTGAATCTTACTAGTTTTGAAGCAGTTCAAGGAAAAGAAATTCTAGAGAAGAATTTTAGAAGACTAAGTTTTGGGGAAAAATGGAATGAGGAGAAGGCCAAAAAGCTTAGAGATGAGAAGAAGTGCAGAGCAAGGAAAGCTACAAATCCATATGCTATTGCCCCTACTCCTAAGAAGCCAAGAATAGCTAAGCTAAAGGTCCAACAGCAATTGGCTTTGGTCCCAGTAGAGGAGGAAGATAATGAAGATGCTAAAACTCTAACCTAGCTCTTGGCCGAATCCACGAAAAAGCCTAAGTCGATAGGTAAATTGATCAAAGATGCTAATAAATTGAAAAAGCTTATATGCGATCTGGAAGTAATAGAAACCATCGCAGTGGCTGCTGCTACAATTAGGAAAGGCTATTAGAAGGGGCAGAAGAGAAAGATAACAGAGATGCTGATAGAGGAGTATGGGTCTGATGAGGAAGAAACAGAGGATGAGACCCCTATGCCAAAGAAGCAACTTACCCGGAAGGGGTGTACATTTGATGAGGCAGTACAAGCTCAAAAGCATTAGAAGAAGAAGGCTAAAAAGCCTGCTGCTATTGTTATTGATGAGAAAGTATCCACCAGAGTAGTGATGGAGGAATTGGCTAAGGCCAAGGTTGCAAAAGGCAAGAATGTGCCTGGATCCACTGAGGCGATACAACCGGATGATCCACAGCTTTAAGAAAGGCAAGCCATGAAGGAAAACACTACAATCTATAAAAAGCTCATAATAGACGGACCCGAGGGCAGTTCCGGCACTCAACCCATCCAAATTGATTCAATAGATCTGGAAGAAATCACCAGGGATCCGGAAGCATAGATTTTCCCCTTTCTACCAAGATTTGAACCTCTGCCGGAAAAATTATTGTTTGTGAAACCTTCAATCCAAACTAAAATAAGTCATGGGGGAGGTATTCAAAGTCCTGTAAGGGCATATGTAGAGGGTGTTGAGGACATTTCTAACACGCCTGGGGATGCTATCAAATGTCCTGAAAAGGCAAATATAGGGGTGATAGAGGACATTTCCTGTCATCCGGGGGTTGTGGTGGAAACTAATGAAGTAAGAAGAAAAGATGCAAACATGCTGCTCTAATCGTAAATTAGTGGGGTAACTCCTACCATAGCTCTTTCTTATGTTAATGCTGACCCTGCTGTTGGTGATGACACAGCAGGTAAAATCAAGGACAACTTTAACACTGAAAATCAAAATGAGTCTAAGGAACCAGTGCCTAACCCAGATAACCTTATTCCAGAGGAGGGATAAAGTCTGGGTTCCAAAGGGAACACTTCTGAAGTGGACCCTAAGGGAGAGGCTAGTCCGGAGGAATGGGTGGAAAAGAAGAAAAATGAGATGTCAGGTGAAATAGAGGAGGAAGAAGAAGAAAGTAGTGGTTCTTCCGGCTCATCCGGAGAGCTCATTCGGAGATAAACCTCTTCAAGCTGCTAGCCCTATCAGAATACCAGGAGTCAATACCAAAGAAGCTAAAGTTGTAGCAGCACTTAAACTGTTAAAAGAAGCTACTTAAGAGGAGAATGAGAAAGGATATATAAAGCAAAGTCTCCGGAACATCTGCATCCATCTGAGAACTGTTGAAAAAGCCATGCTTGAACAAACTTCTGGTACTGATTTAAAGTAGGAGTTGGGAGAAATAAAATAATCAGTGAAGAAGATAGAAGAAAAAGTTTAAGATTTCCCTTCTCCTGGAGCAATTGTTGAAGCCTCCTTATCCCAGATAAATCCAAAATTCACTGAGCTTAAGGCTAGTATTGCAATAGCCAACCGGACTGCTGATCAAGCAAACACATTGGCCTTAAATAAATGTAGAACAATGCAACACAAGATTACTTCTTCCTCCTCCGAGCCATCAGATGAAATCAAGGCATACCTGGATTCCAAGTTTGAAAACTTGTCAAAATTCATGGCCAAAAGGGATCTCAAGCCGACAATCACGGAACTAGGAGTAGACCAACAAGTAGTCCAAGAAATGCTTGAGAACTTTGTGGATGAATCTCTCCCCAAAATCTAATAGAAGATGCTAGATGATATGGGAGATAAGATGGGAAGCCGCTTGGCCAGATTGGAGAAAATAATAAATGACAAGAAAGCCTCAATCATAAAAGAAGTCAAGCTCCAAACGGTATCTATCCATAACATCCGGAGAGGTATCAGTGAAGACATAACTCTCCTTTAAACCGAAATTAATAACTTATCATTATCTGGATCTTCATCTGCACCGTCAATTCCAGAAAGCCAACTCCTTCCGGTATTCCACAATCTTGTCCAAGTCATAGAGGACTCCGGTTTCTTTGGATAAAAGGGAGAGACAACTCTGCTAAAGGCACTATTCCCCTACTTTGATAAGAAAGATCAAGAGTTTGTACTCCACATCCATCCCGCCATCAAACAGACCTATACTCAAGTAAAGAAAGCTATCCACCCCTACTACCTTACTCCAGCAATTGTTGATCAAATCATTGATGAAAGGAGTAAGGTAATGTTGACTACTCTATATACTCTAAAGCTTGGCAAGAAGCCTGGGATAATAGAACCTATATGGTAATCAATCCCCAAGCTAAAAACAAAAAGGGGGGAGAAAAGCCAACAAGGGGAAGGGACAAGCAAGGGCAAGGACAAGGAGGGAGGACCATCCAGAGGAAATTAGACTAGCTTATCATTCAATGTAAATTTTTTTGTAATATCTAGATTCACTCATATATTTCTGTATTTGTAATCTTGCACATTATTGATGTTAACTATTGTTAACAATAGAAGTTTATAGTGAATATCTAATTTCTGAAAAGACTGCTTCTAAAGTACAACCTGAAATTGTACTATAAAAATATTAGAAGCTAGAATTCAAAAACATTGGGGGATTTAGGATGCCATAATTATGGGAGAGTAAAACTTATAAATGACTAAGTATTAAGAATCATCCTTAGCTCATATATACTCCATTCCCTTGTGCTTAGTTTTTGTTTCCATCAAATGGGGGAGATTATTAGGATACAATGATCCGGATCGAAAAGTGATCTAAATTATCCGGATCAAGTTTGAAAGAAACAAAAACTTAAACTCCTGAATCAAAATGGAAACATCCAAACAAGATCTAACCACAAGGTCATCCATTGAAGACATCAAGTACCTAAGCATATACTGGAACTATCATGATAAAGTTTGGAAAGGAAACAAACTTTAATCCTTTAAGATCAGCATCCGAAGGAACTGATTGCACTAGCTCCGGAAGAAGACAGATCCGAAGATAATGAGTCTAAAGACATCCGAAAGCATCATGCTTGAAGACAAATGGGAAAAGTTTTAAAGATAGCATTTCCCTCCACCTTTTGGTCTTCAAAGTCAAAGATCCTTTCCCATAAACAAGACAAAAGTGACAGCTTGCAATTTTTAGAAAAAGGATAAAAGGACTGACACCGGACAGAAAAAGCTAATAAACTTTTTTGTTATAGACTAATAGGGAGGCGCTTGGAGCTGACACCAAAAAACTAATGGTGTAAAAGTTGGTGTGACACTAAAATACATGGAAAATGATCACTAACATCTTTTCAGCCTCAATCCGAAGGATTCAAATAGGTCAAATTACTGTCTAACAGATTGATCAACAGCTTTGAAAGCGCCACATTCAACCTAATCAAGGGTGAATATTAAAACTCAAGCTCAATAACCTATAACGGCTACATTTATAACATAAGCCTATAAAAGGGAAGCTTCACACATTAAGAAGGTGGCTGGTTGATTTGAAAAACCTATTCACAAGAACATTTTCTCAAGTAATCAATAATCGTAATCCCTCCAAGAATCAAACAATTCCAAATCTGTTGTAAGGATTCCTAAGTGAGTTATAAACTTAAGGAAATCCAAAACCAAAACCTTTGTGAAAACAAGAGTGTAAGGATCTCCAACTTGGGTGAGTTGTGAGATTGGGATACAACTTAAGGTTGGCTCTTTGAGTGGGATCTCCCGTAGGACTCAGCTTAGATTCTGGGTAGAAGTCTAAGTGGTATATCTTGCTAAAGACTAAAGGACTCAGCTAGGAGTTGGTGCTTCTAGTGGTATATCCTACATCTGGAAAGGGGTACCATCCGGAGACAAATTGTAAGGCTTGATTCCTGCCAGTTGGAAAGGAATTCACTAGTGGCTAAGCTCGGAGGAAGGAAACTCTGGGGGCTGGATGTAGGAGGGGCTGAACCAGTATAAAATCTATGTATTTGATTTTCTTCACTTTACTTATTGCATTATATTGTCATACTTGCATTACCCGGATCCATCATCCGGATCATAATTAAACACGCTATACTAAGACTTGTTAAAGTCTATTTATTCCGCAAAAAAGGGTCATTCATCCCCCTCTACCCTTATAAAGACCCTCACAGGGGCCAACACTATCATGCTGTGCAAAATTCTAGTGTATATAGCACTTGCAATCATCATTCTCAAATTTGAGAGACACCAAATTGAAGTTGTGATCATATTATTTTAATTATAAAACATATACGAAGAAAAGCCATAAAATGTATTTCTGGAGAAGCTATTTGTTTTTATTGTGTTGTGTATAATGCTGAGAATACAACATAAGGGAAAGCTACATACAGATAAAAGAAAATAAATCTATACAAAAGGCAAGGTAATAACTAGCAATAAAGAGTTTCTATAACAGCTTCCTCAAAATCTGTTGACTAATTGGAAATAATGATTTGCATAATTCGATCCTAATTTCCTCTTATTTTCCTTTTTCTAACACTCCCCCTCAAGTTGAGAAGTGGGGTCTCCAATGCATAACTTGTTCAAAGCTTCTCTGAATATCTTCCCGTTGACTGCTTTTGTCAATATCTCTGCTAATTGTTCTTCAAAATGTATGAAGGGAAATTTCACAATCCATTCTTTGATCTTCTCTTTAATTAAGTGTTTGTCAACCTCCATATGTTTTGTTCGACCATGTCGTACTGGATTTTCAAAAATTTGGATTGTTGTCTGGTTATTTTCACAGGTTTCGGTCGGCAAGAAACCAATCTCTGTTAGTAATTTTTTTAGCCATAATATTTTCATTAGTCCTCGAGCAATCCCTCGGAATTATGCTTCTACACTTGATAACGAAACTACCTTTTGTTTCTTACTTCTGCATGTCACTAAATTATCCCCTACAAAGGTAAAATAGCCTGATGTTGACCTTCGATCTATTAGAGTTCCTTCCCGGTTAGCATCAGGGTATCCTTTAATATGAAGGTGACCGTATACTTTGAATAAAATTCCATGTCCTAATGTACCCTTTAGATATCTAATGATCCTCCATACAGCCTCCATGTGAACTTTCTGAGGTCGATGTATGAATTGACTCACAATCACAACTGCATAGGATATGTCTGGTCTTGTGTGTGAGAGATAGATCAGCTTTCCCACCATTCATTGATATCTTTATTTTTTAGCCAATTCATCTTCTTCCACTATTTTAAGACCATGGTTTACCACAATGGGTGTATCAACTGGCTTACAATCAAGCATTCCTATTTTTCCTAGCAGATCGAGGATATACTTTTCCTGGCATATGAAAATTTCTTGCCTTGATTTGAGTACTTCAATTTAAAGAAAGTATTAAGCCTCCCTAAGTCCTTCATCTCAAATTCTACAAACAGGTTCTTCCTCAGCTTGCCAATTTTATCTACGTCTTCTCCTGTAATAATCATATCATTGACATAGATGATTAAGTAAGTAATAAGTTCCCCTCTTTATTTTAGAAACAAAGTGTGATCAAAGTTGGATTGCTTGAACCCATATTGCTTCATTGCTAATGTGAATCTCCCAAACCAGGCTCGGGGTGATTGCTTTAGTCCATACAAAGACTTCTTTAATTGCCACACTTCTCCCTTTTTGAATTCTTCTTTGAATCTCGGTGGAGCTTCCATATAGACTTCTTCCTTCAAATCGCCATGCAGAAAGGCATTTTTTCATCGAACTGATGGACCATTCTTTATTTACTGATATGGAAAATAATACTCAAATAGTGTCAATTTTAGCCACCGGTGAGAAGGTCTCCAATTAGTCAATGCCATAAGTTTAATATATCCTTTTGCTACTTCCCTTGCTTTGTATCTCTCAACTGATCCATCTAGCCTATGTTTTACTATGAAAACCCAGCAACACCCAACTGGTTTTTTTTCCTATAGGCAAAATGCATCTTTCCCATGTATTGTTTTTGTTAAGAGCAATCATCTCTTCCCTCATTGCATTTTTCCATTTGTTAGATGTCAATGCAAGTTCAATAGTGCTCGGGATTTCATCTTCACACAGGGCTGTGATAAAGGCTTTGGCTTCTTGGAAAGGTTCCCCCTTGCAATGTGTGCTACTAGATACCTGGACCTTTGAGCTTCTTTTTCTAAAGAGTATTTATCAGGTGGGATACCCCTATTTCATCTGTGAGGTAGTGCAAACTATTTTGTTTGTTTTGTCTCCAGTTCAATCACCTGCTCAACCATATTTTCAAGGTCATCGTGGTTTATTTGAACATTAGAAGTTTCAGTTTCCCTTACCTTGGACACAAGGTTAGGATGATTATTTTCTGAGATATTGGACTCCGAAGACTGTATGGAAGTATCAGAAGTTTTCCTAATAGTATTGTCTACTTTACTTACCATTCCTTCAGAAGTTTTCCCAATGGTATTGTCTTCTTTGCTTTCCATTTCTTCTTCTTGCGGGGTCACTGTCTCAGGTAACCAACTGAGTGCGTCTACATTTTCTCCATTCTCCCCCTGACCACTGAGTTGGGTATTATAGAAATACTCAGTCTCAAGGAAGTTGCAATTCATGGTGGTGAATATGTGGTGGGTTTGGGGGTTGTAACATATGTATCCTTTCTAACTAATCCCATATCCGATGAAAACACATTTTTGGTACATGGGGCAAGTTTGGTACATTCAGATTTTGGGATGTGGACAAAAATAGTGTTACCAAATATTCGTGGTTGAAGGGTTAAAGGTGGGGGGACTTTGGTAAATTTGGCTAGGATTTGTATGGGTGTTTGTAGGTCTAGGATTTTTGTGGGTAATCTATTAAGAAGGTAAGTAGCTGCGGATAAGGATTCGGGCCAAAATTTTTTGGGAACGTTGGATTCAATGATGAGTGCTCAGGTCATTTCTAAAAGAATTCTATTTTTCCTTTCAGCGATGCCATTTTGTTTAGGACTATAAGGACAAGTGGTTTGGTGGATTATCCCTTATTTTTTGCAGAACGACTTCATGGAAGTATTGATAAACTCTCCCCTATTGTCGGATAATAAAATTCATATAGTTTTCTCAAACTGGTTTTGGACCATCGTATAAAACTAGACAAATTTTCCATTCACCTTATATTTATTTTTTAAGAAATAAATCCAAGTCATACGAGCGCAGTCATCCACAAATATAAGAAAGTATAGGAAAAATTGTCCACCAATAACAGATGATGGATCCCAAACATTGGAGTGAATTAAGTGAAAAGGTGAATTGGACCTAGTATTATTTGGTTTGAAAGTTTGTCTATAAATCTTAGCCAAAACAAAAGTTTCACAATGCATTTTATTTTTGGAATCAAACAATTTTGGAAACAAAAGATTCAAATAACCCATGGATGGATGCCCGAATCTCTGGTGCCAAAGCCATGCTTCTCTATCTGCAGTCCTATGATCAAGCATCATAGTACTATTTTGAGCAACTTTATCCACGTAGTATAGTCCTCGGTGTTCAGTGCTACACCCAATAATCATACCCGTCCTGATATCCTGTAAAACACAGAAAATCGGATACATTAGTACGACACAGTTGAGTTCTTTTATAATATGGTTGATAGACAGCATTTTATGTGATAAAGATGGAATAAAAAGACAGTTGGATAGTTTTAAATTGGGAGAGATATCAATTGTTCCAGCCCCTTTTACAGGGATAATTTCTCCATTGGCTACCATGACATGAGTTTTTTCTGCTCTAGTTTTTATTTTAGTGTCACAAGGGTTGTCTGTCACTATATCCGTAGCACCACAATCAAAAATCCCAAGAGGTAACCCTTTGAGAATCATTATTTTAGGCTATATTTGCAAGAGATTGACTTTTAATGGGCTGAATTTCAGAAAAAATAGTTTCGTGGGGTCAATTTTGTCATAAGCCCTTTTATGTGGTTTATCTCTATAATCGGCCAAATCAGAGGGGTCAATTTGTGAAAAAAGGAAAATGGAAGTAATTGAGGCTTTAACCCCAAACCCTTTACCTTTAATATCTGATCTAGGGTTCTCTTCACCCTTAGTGGCCGCCATAGCCATCCCTCTAGTGCTTCTTACTCCTTCATTCTCCAGGCTATCATTGTTGCTGTCGGCGGCTTCCAAGCTACCCACGGTGGTGGCACCCTTCCCTACAGCACTCTGATTTTTTCTTTTGCTTGCATCTGGTCCCCAATTTTGGTACTCAATTTTTTCAAAGCATCCTTCTCTAGTATGCTTTATTTTTTCACATAGACTACACTTGAGTTTTGATTTATCTTAATGGGATGATGAGCCCTTGCTGGAGCCTAACCGGTGTTGCCCTTGTACCGTAAATCTAGTAGCTTCAGTTTCGGCCACCAATCCACTGCCTACTCCTTGTTGTGGTGCGATTTCCATCGATGTTGGCCAAAAAAATGGTGAGACGGGCTGCCTCCTTTCTAATGGTGGCATATGCTGCTTCAGGTGATGGTAATGGATCTTGTCTCAATATCTCCCTTTTAAACTGTTGATATTCTTGATCTATGGCATTTAAGAACTGAAATAGCTTTTGTTCTTGATGGACTGTATTGTATGTGGCTATATCGGTTTATGAGGTCATCGGATTTGGCTCTCTCCGGTCACTCTTGGTGCAAACTCCCTGTAAGGTAATCTAAAAACTTTCAAGGCTTTGCCCATTCTATTTTATGCCATTGATCCTTGAATGAAGGTCAAATGTTTAAAATTTGCCTCTGCCACTGCTGTAAGGCTCTGGCTGTAGGGAATTCTATCAGATTGCTTGCCAGTTGAGGTTCGATATTTTGAATGAGCCATGACAAAATGATCAAGTCGTTTTATTCCCATCTATCAAAGTTTTCACTGCCAAGTTTTAGTGGGGGTGGATTTCTGGTAAGATGGCTTAACATGGCCTTTGATCTTCCTCCAATTGCGACCTTAATCATGCATGCCCATAGCGTATAATTTTGGCTATTTAATTTGATGTTGATAGTGAGATTGTCGGAAATTATCTGTTTTAGGTTTTGATTATTGAGGCTCATTTTTATCAGGTTTGCAATTTGCATTGACAAGTCATTGTTGATTCTAGATTGCTTTTCTAAGTTGTCGTCTTCGGACATGGTAGCCAAAGTTTTCTGGGTTGGTGACGAAGTGGTAGAGGCGGAGTTGCTGTCTTCGGACATGGTGGCTGGATCCTTTAGCAAGATGGTAGATGATAAGGGTGCTAATTATGGTCTGAGAACCATAACCTACTCTGATGCCATGTTTCAATTGTAAAACATATTTGAAGAAAAGCTATAAAATGTATTTCTGGAGAAGCTATTTGTTTTTTTTGTGTTATGTATAATGCTAAGAATACAACCCTTTATATAGGGAAAGCTTCATACAAATAAAAGAAAATAAATCTGTATAAAAGGTAAGGTAATAACTAGCAATAAAGAGTTTCTATAACAGCTTCCTCAGAATCTGTTGACTAATTGGAAATGAAGATTTGCATAATCTGATTCTGATTTCCTCTTGTTTTCCTTTTTCTAACACATATAACAAAAAGAACCATTACAAATCTTAATGAAATAAATGACTACATAATAAAAACTATTAGTCCCTATGCGTACACTCAATGAGCCAGAGGGTGGGTGAAGGACTCACTTAAAAATCCTATAAACTTTTTTGCGATTAATATTGAGCTCCGCTGATTCAGGTCAGCTAGGTGAGTGAAATTGAGGGAAAAGCTGCAAAGTAAAGAACACTAAGATTTTTATACCCGACAACCTGTGCTTTCATCTAGTCCCGAGAGAGTGTCTTGACTTTAATCCACTAATCTCAACTCCTTTACCTTAGGTGGAGAAGCCTTTCACAAATTCCCCAATTACATTAAGTACCCTCCAAACTGCAATCGCTCACCCGCGGAGTAGAATACCCTCTTCTATCAGCAACTCGATAAGAGTCTAAACAAGAGCTGGATTCAACTTATAAAAACATTGATCTAGTTATAATAATTAGATTTTATAATTCTATGATATATTCTATTCTCTCTTGTTCTAAAGTAGATTCTCGCTGAGTAGTGCTTTCTTTCTTTAACTACTTTAAAGCTTGTAATTTGGCAGAGTTTTAGCTTCTGAGAAATTTAGGTGTAATCACCAAGTTCTAACAGTTTCCTTCTTGCGCCTTTTATAGATGGATTGAGAAAGTAGTCATTGAACTTACTTTAGCATCTTCTGAAATTGACAGCTCATCTATTCACCCATTGCTCCTTCAAATCAATCCATTAAGAGATAGATTTGTACAGTTGTGTGATAGAAAATCAATCGATTAGATTGAGATTCGACCTTCAATTTGAATCCTTTGTCGTTTGATGGTAGTCTTCCATTAGAGAGAACTCGCGCTGACTTGCCACATGTCTTCTTCTCATTCCCTCTGGTATTCTGACATTTTGTAGAGCATGCAAAACAAGGTTGTTGATATGCTAAATTAACCAAAATGGCAAATGACTTTTTGTAGCTTGAATATGGAAGACTTTGTCATTTTATTTATTAAACTGGGTCTTGTCAAGGCATTAATTCTTTTTGTCTTTGTATGAGCACGGGATTTTTCAGTCCCTCTCACGAGACAATGATGACGTATACCCGATTGTATTCCTCATAATAAAAATTCTTTTCGGAATTTTTATTACCAATATAAAATTCTTTACGAATTTTATTTTCGAAAAAATTCAGTTCGACGTGTCCGATAACGTATTCGGTGGCAGCTTAAACCGGTGATTTGCACCCAAAAAATAATTTAGTCCTAAATACCCTTAACAAGTCAAACAAAACCCTAAAAGTTCAAAAATTCCCGCTGAAATTGCATTTTGTGCGGATTTAGGAAACTTTTCCCCTTTTTAGGCTAGTACAAGCTTACTTTTCAGACCTAGCAGGAGGTTGATGCCACCAGAGGCATCAGCGATACCACCGGCGGTATCATCCATGCCACCGGCGGCATAAATTCTGCAGCTGTCAGCTTTTTGCTCGATATCCGCCGGATAATTGATCAAAGTCAATGTTTCCACCTGATTTTAGCCTATATAAAGAGCCATTTTAAGCAGAATTAGGGGTGGCACTTCTCATACTTAAAAGCTTCTAGAGATTTTCTCAAGTTTTAGTTAGATTTAGTGGGACAAAGCTTAGAAAAGGCAAGAAAAGGGATTCAATTCATCATTTCTTGGTTTTTCTTTAGTGAACTCTCTGATATTTAGGAGAATTCTTAGGTTTAGAGTCACCAAAATAGGATTTAGATTATTAAATTCCTCATTCACTAACCAAATCATCATTTGAGCTCCCCGGAGGTGTCATTTGAATTGCGAAGAGGTGGATTCACGACCCCGAGGTAAAAATTCTGAGTCTCATAGCTCTTTGGCTTTCATTTTGCTTGCTTGTTGTGATTACTTGTTGTTTTGTGCTTAGTTTTGGGTTTTCAGTCGTGTTCCAGCCGAAAACAACTGCTGCAAGAAACTGAAGCCGCCAGAGGCACTTGAAGCCACTGGCGGTATCAATCATGTCGCCAGCGGCATCGTTGATACTGCCAGTAGTCTCATTTGTCCACAACGGCTTTATTTTATTGCAGGACCCTTTATTTATGGTATCCAAATTATCATACAGTTACCCATGTAAATGAGATCACAGGCGGCATCAGTGATGCCGCCGACGACCTCATTCATACCACCGGCAATATAGAGTTTGGGACAACAGTTTTATTTGCATTTTTATTCCCGACCTAGTTTAATTTCTGAAGCTAGGATGCACAGTGCAACGATGGGGTCCAGAACCTCCTGAAAGTAGACCCCACCCCATGACATGTGGCATTTTCACTAATAGTCCACTTAAAATAATTATTGAGTCTAAAATATGGATATAACGGAATTTTCCCAAAAACATCGTTTAAATACGATTTTTACCCATCCAACCGGACTCCATAAATTGTAAAATAAATATACCTTGTTCACGCTAACTCGAGTCTCGTTTGATCTACTAACTATACATGTTACGTGATATACCTCGTGCAACGTGCCGTATTTATGCTAACCATTTTTTTCATGCAGGTTTTGGATAGATGAATGCTAGGCCTTCGGGTATTTTACTGATTGTATAGACAAATGTATAGGATTTGGAAAGCCTTGTAATTATTATTTTATTTTCCGCATTTTATTTGGGATGACTATAATAATTTATTTATTCACTGCTTTGAATGCTTAACAACACGATAACGATATATAAACCTAAAACACAATAAATAGGGTGGATGAAAATCAATTAAGAAAGAATGAAACCTTTTAACTTGGCCAATGTAAAATACATAACATCATCCGAACTCGAAATCTCTAATTAAGGTATGATCTATCACCCGGTGGGAAAATCGTACCAAAATATCCTAGTTGTGCTGAACCGAGTGGCGACTCTATTTTAAGTATGGGATTCTGATCTCGTATATTTTGAACATTAAAATATGTAAAACCATTTTCACAATTACCATCGCACCCATTTATTTAGGAGGCCGATCCACCGGCCTGGCCTCGCAGCCCGTCCGAAATGTCGTCCGCTCATAGTGGTGACTATGCTGGGGATTGATCTCTTTAAACTTGAACTTAAAATTTTCAATAACTTTAAAAGATTTTCATGATGTATTGAAATCATTGGCCAAATTAAAACTTCATTCTTTTTCATGACGTTTTATCCTTGCGTGTGTAGATAGTTTTGTAAGATTAGGTGCCCCGTTTTACCCGAGAAGCTCGCGAAAGTATCACTTATGCCCCGTTTGGAATTGAGGATACCTAGTGGGTGGATCACTTATTTTAACCAACACATAAACCCCTATGATCGCACCTATTTGGGTAGTGGTTGAGTAACACAGAATTAAGGTAAACGAGAACCTTCTACATCAACAACCCTATACCAAAGCCGCGCTAGAAAAAGCCTTAGCACTTCATTCCCTTAGGACTACGAAAATAAGGAAAATAATTGGGGTGCACTTCTTTCGCCATTTCTGGTGAAGAAACTAACCTCCATCCTTTCCAAAGAGCCGTTACGCGGGAGTCATAAGGTTGGAAGAGGGACACTTTATGTGCTATATGCTACATGCTCATGCATCGGCTTTAAGAGCAAAAAATCAAGCAACTTACCCTTACCGATCTCCATTCATGAAAGAGGTTCACCAACATCAGTAGGACTTCTTTTGTGCCCCTATCGAGCCACGATATATCACTATATATGGCGAGAGGTGCGAACATCCCACGTATATTGGAGGGATAAGCCACCGCATCATCCCTAACCACATCTATCTACAGCCATACCACGCATCAATTAGTAGATAAAAGACCATTCACCCCATCCATGGCATCACACAATCCATCCATAATCTGATCCTCTGCCTACCATTTCAGCTAGGAGGAGGCAAAGTTATCGTGCACCTCAGTTTGGAGAAGGCCTAAGCACCGTCTAATTCATCATTCTCTCAGCCTGATAGTCACGACAAAAGTTGAAAGGGTTCCACATACTGATTCCAGTGGGGAGTCAAATTCAGAGCAGATTTGGTTAGGTCAAAATTCCTCTTAGCCAACCATGTCTTTTCTGAACAATGATAGTGCTATAGGAGTAAGTAAGCCCTACTTCTACCTCAGGAGCAGCATCTCAGCCACCCCCCAGTTTTGACTTTGCCAGTGCTATGGCTCAGTTTCTGAATTCGGATGCATTCCAAGCATCTATACAAATCACTATCCAGGCAGCCGTCGGGCAAGCCCTTGAAGATAAGAACTCCGACCAGGTCTCTGAGTCCGAGATGCAAGCCCAGAATGGTTCAGCATAGATGTTGGCCGGTTCGGTAGGGACAAGACCCATTACACCTATTTTTCACCCAACACCCGTAACTCATCCTATGGCAAGCCCGTTTCAGTTTGGGAAAACTTCTGCTTTTCTGCAAACCTCAATAACCCCGTCGATTGTTCCTTACAACCAGAGACCTTTGGCTCATTGCTTGGTTCCTCTAGTATTTCAGCTTCTTCCAATGGACTAATCTAACCTCTACCATCTTTTACTTCGCCGCAGTTTGTTATAACTCCCAAGGGCACTACCTACCCCCAGAATCCTTACAGTAGCCAACTGATTGCTCGTCCTCGCATGGATATTCCTCCTCCATCTCCACCTATACCAAACCGCGACTAGGTCACACAACTTCCAGGCGTGACACCTGAAGTAGTAGCTTTTGTGCATTAGATGATGGCCTCCTAGACCAATGACCAGGTCATGCATTCTCCGGGCGTGACACCCAAGGCTGAAGCTCTCATTCAGCAGTCGATCAATGACTAAGTCACGCAACCGCCAGGATTGACACTTGAAATTCAAGCCTATATCCATTAGTTGATGAATGCCAACTTTAGCCGAGGCAAGGAACCCAAACGAAGTAAGGATTAGGTCCCCGACAATTTCACCGTGCCTAATATGGCACATTATAATGGGTCTAGTGCCCTAGTTTCCTACATCATTATGTATGACCGTATAATGCAAGTAAAGAAGTTAAGTGATAAGATTCTTGTCGAGTTATTCCCATGCTCCCTTCGGGGTCCCGCTCTTAAATGTTACAACACCTTGCCTAATCACATCGTCACCAATTGGAAACTTCTCTCAGAAGCTCTAATTTAACATTATGGCTTCAATACCATGATGGAGATGACCCTCCAGCACCTTAAGGGAGTCCGTCAGTTGCCTAGTGAAACCTCCAAGTAGTATTTCAACCACTGGATGGCAACACAAGTCATGATGAAGTCTAAGCTTGGCCTAGAGGAAATGATTGTTAATCTATTAGAAGGAGAACTTCTGGTTCTCCGAAAGGAGATGGCAAATAACTCATTCTTATCCTATAAAGCTATTTATGAAAAAGCTGAGAAAATTGAGCGTGAGCTTGAGCGCGAAAGAGCAGATAAGGCAGGAAAACCCTAGTTTAGAAAGAATAGTGATACTCAGCCTGCAGCTCTAGCGCCTACTAAGCCCATAGCCCCGGCTGTAGTTCAGGCAGTTTCTTAAGCCCCTACCACATCCCCGTTAATTGTTAAAGCTTCGTCGGCTATCGCCGTAGTCCAGCCTCCTTGTCCTCCATTTATCCTCAATAATCCATACAAGCTGCCTCTCCGGATTATTTTTAAGCGCTTAAGGGAAGTAGGTTATATCTAGTCCCTTCAGGATTATAAGCCGACTAAACCCGAGGACAAGAATAATTTCTGTAATTACCATGTTCAAGTGGGACACCAAACCAACAACTGTAAGAGCTTGCTTTAAGCCATTCAGCATCTTGTTAGTGATGGAAAGATTGCTGAACCGAAAAAAGTCTCTAGCATCATGAACAACCCCTTGCTGAATTTCGGGAATAAGGTAGGAATGATCCAGTCTGCCTTTCCTAAAGCCACAGTCTTTGAGCTAATCACCTAAGGTCGAGGGAGTAGCAATTCAATTTTTTTATTGATTTCGATCTCCCTACCAACTCGATCTTTGATCTAATCAGCCAAGCCAATCTGGAGGTTAATTCATAGATTCAGCTCTGCCTAAGAAAGAAAGTCGTAGAACCCAGCCTTTTTTGGCTAAGAGAATAAAAACAGAGAAAAAGCTGCTCTTCAGCATAGATTCCTTTGTTTCGAAGGATGACGATTCTAATGAAGATGAGGGAGTAATCAAAGTAGCCAAGACTGTAAGCATTAAACTATTTAAGGTTGATTTTCCTGCCAAAGAAAAGCCAAATGAACTATTCAGGGTCGACCAGAATGAGCTTTTCAATGTGGATGGGTATGAGTTGCTAAACCCGGATTTAGACCCTAATGAACCATAGTATCTATTTGAAACGTAAGCTACTCGGAGTGTTCAGCTCGATAATGTTCTCAACATTACTCAGAGTGGTCGTGTGTATCAGCCCGAGGATCACCGCCTCCATCTGGATAAGAACTCAGCCCCTAAGAGGGTGGGAACCACTGCAAGGCCTCCGTCTCCACCGCCGCCTATTCTAACAAGCCTCGAGATTGATCCTCTCATTACTCAGCTCAATAATACCTAAGCTCGTTACAACATCTAGCAGTTGGTTATTAATTCTGATGGGCATCGCAGGGGTTTATATAAGCAACTACTTGATTTGGAAGCTACTCCAACCACTTCTGTAGTTGAGATATGTACCAGGGTTGGAGAAGCTATTCCTCCAACTAGAGGACCGTAGATTGTGCTCGACCATTTTGATCTCCCACTTGAGGGTAGGGATCATAACAAAGCCATGTTCATCTAAATCCAGATCCTTGATAAGACTATACCCTATTTCATGGTAGATGATGGCTCCGCCTTGAATCTCTGTCCCCCAAAGCTCCTTCCTCATTTGGGCCTATTAGAGGAGATGCTTGAGAAATCCAACACTGTTATCCATGCTTATGATGATTCAAAGTGCATTGTGATTGGGGCCTTTGAAGCAAAATCACTATTGGAGGTGTTACGAGCAAAGTGTGGTTCACTGTACTCGACATTCCTGTTACTTATGTTTTGTTGCTCAACCGACCTTCTTCACACCTTGGGCGTGGTTCCCTCCACTCCCTATTAGAAGATCAAGCTCATCCATGAGAATAGGTTGGTAACTATCGAGGTTGACCCTGCTTTTATTATGGCTGTTATGGAAGTCGAATCTAAATAGGAGGAAGGTCTTTATGTTATTGTGATTCGTAAGACTGAGAAATCACCTCCCATTTGGCACAGTTATCTCCACTCCAGTATGGGGAAACTGATGAAGTGTGTAAGGTTTAAGTCTGGAAACGGCTGGGGAATTCATGAGTGGGGAATTATCGAGGCCTTAGAATCAAAATTGCTGGTCCACCAGGCTGGAATAGGGTATAAGCCTAGAAACACATACCATCGTGTTCCTTCTCGCTACTATTGCATAGTGACTATTTGAAAAATTCAAGGCAAGAGGCCTTATAAGGGAGTGTCTGAACCCGTCGAGCATAATGGGAAGATGTGGCCAGGTTTTGAGATCTTCAAGGATGTTTATGACTATAAAGCCAGCTGCATGGTTATTTCTGCTGAACCCGACCCCACTGAGCCTATTGTGCCAGTCAACATCATTTCCAATAAGGTCAAGGGGAAGAGTAAGATGTATCCTGAGAATGAGTCTGGGGGAATGATGAAGAGCCGGTCGATCAAGAAGTCAAAGACGTTGTGGTTACCATGACCAAGGCTATGGCGCTTTTGATGAAGAAAGGTTGGAAGGGTGAGAGAACTGGGGAAGAGGATTCCATGATCGAGATAGTAAAGAAGCTCCTTAGGGCCCTAACCAAGAAAGCTAACATGTCCTAGGAACTGCCCCTCACTGCCGACCAGAAGATGGTTCTAGAATGTGGCCTGGATGCCATTTTGATGAAGACTACTGAGGATGTTCCACCTACTGCTGACATCACCACTGAAGCCCCTCTGCCTATGGAGGAGGACATTAGGGATGATGTAATTTTCAATATTTTTGATGTATTTCATGCAAACAACTTCGCCTACAAGGTTTTCAATTCAATGAATGACTCTCGTTTTGCTTACTTGTTTGATGTTTTTCCTAATGGATCCATGTATTTACATAACCATAAGCACAATGTTTTTGGCATTAGCAATTCTTCTTTAAGTGAAATAAACCTAAGTACTGATGACAACCCTAAAATGGTAACCATTTCCAATGACTTAAATCCCGAAGAAAAAAGTGAGATAATAAATGTGCTTAAAGATCATGTTTATGCTTTTTTATGGTCGTACAAAGATATGCCTATGGTTGATCGTCAAATAACCGAGCATAAAATTTTGATCGATCCTAAGTTAAGGCCTATCAAGCAGAAGCTCTGTCAGTTAAGGCTAGAATGGGCAGATCACGCCAAGGCAGAGGTTTTGAGGTTAATTGAGGCTCATTTTGTTAAAGTTGAGGAATACCCAACTTGGTTGTCCAACATAGTTCCGGTTCTAAAGAAAGATGGTAGGGTCTGAGTTTATGTTGACTTCTGAGATCTCAATTAGGATTCACCTAAACACGATTTCCTACTTCATCATATCAATGTTCTAATTGACAGTGCCCCTAGGGAAGCTATGCACTCATTTATAGACAGATTTTCTGGTTACAATCAGATTCTGGTGGATATCATTGATAAGGTTAACAAGGCATTCATTATCGAATATGGGGTTTATTGCTACAAAGTAATGCAGTTTGGTTGAAGAATGTCAGGACCACTTATCAGTGCGCTGTAACTGCCCTTTTGCATGACATAATCTATAAAGAAGTGGAGGCATATGTGGATGATATATTTATAAAGTCTGCTACTCAAGAAGAGCACCTTACTATTCTTGACGGATTCATGACTCGTATCGAGAAGTACAATCTCCACCTAAATCCAAAGAAGTATGTGTATGGGGTTACTTCATAAAAGTTACTAGGACATATGGTTAGTTAGAAAGGAATCAAAATGGATCCTGATAAGGCCAAAGCTATCAGGGATATGCCTCCTCTAAAAATAAAGAAAGAATTCCGGTCGTTTCTAGGGTCTTTATAGTATGTTAGTCAGTTCATTGCCTGCCTCACTACCGTATGCGAACCTATTTCAAACTATTGAGAAAGCAGCAACTAGTGGTATGGAATGATCAGTGCTAAGTGGCATTTGACAGAATCAAAGCTTATCTTACTAACCCACTCATTCTGAAAACCCCCCATCCTTGGGAAACCTTTGATCCTATACCTGGCTATCAAAGAGTCTTTTGTAGGTACAATGCTTATCTAGGAACATGATGATAAACAGGAGCACGTGATCTACTACTTGAGCAAGAAGTTGTTGGTTTATAAAATGCAGTACTAGATTATAGAGAAAATTTTCACCACCATAGTTTAGCTCACCAAGAAGCTCAACCATTACTTCCAATCCTACCGAGTCCAAGCCGTGGCTAAGATTGACCCCATGAAGTATCTTTTTCAGTCCCCTACTCTAGCCGGTAAACTATCTCAATAGTTGCTACTTTTATCCAAGTTTGACATTTAATATGTACCAGAGAAGGCTATTAAGGGGTGGGCAGTGGCAGAATTCATATCTAACCAACCCCTTGACTCTGATTATGTTGAGAACATAGAGTTTCTCGATGAGCAGCTCGCATCTATTACCATCCTCAAGCGTGTGTGGACTATGTACTTTGATGGCACTATAAACAGAAGGGGAGCAGGCCTTGGACTTATCATAGTCACACCGAATAACAAAATCATCCCATTGTCCAAATGCTTGGAATTCATTGTCACCGTTAATAGAGCTGAATATGAAGCATGTTTGTTCAGTCTCGAATCTCTCCTCCATATTAGGGCCCGCATGGTGTCTGCAATTAGGGATTTGGCTCTTATGATCCATCGGGTTTTTAGGTTTAGGAAATCAAAGAAGAATCTCTTCACCCTAATGTCGAGGCAGTCCGAGGCCTATCCGAGAAGTTTACCTCTTACTTGTATCGCCACGTCCCCCGGAATGAGAACCAAATGGCTGACTCTTTGGCCACCCTGGCCTCCTTATGGGAAGGACCCAACAGTAGCCTGTCCATCTATTGGTTTTATTGTTGACTAAGACCCCCTACCACGCTCAGCAGCTTCCACAGGTCCTCGCCATCTCAACCGAACCCTGCTGGTACTCTGACATAGTCCTGTTTCTCCAAACCGGACAATATCCTCCAGCTTCCTCTGACTCGGAATGTACCACTCTAAGGTGGCTCATTGTCCAGTTCCGGATTATCGATAATGATCTATTCAAGCACACCAGTGATAGTTTACTGATTCATTGCTTAACTGAATCTATTCAAGCTTACCCTAACGGCCGATTGCATCGCCCAAGTCAAGCGGTGCTACTAATGCCAGATTTATGGGGATATGTAGCATCTATTACCTACCGAACTCTATCATTTATCTACTCCTTGGCCATTCTCGGTGTGGGGGATAGACAAAATCGGTGAAATTTGTCCTTCATCAACAAACGGGTATAGATTTATCATGGTAGTAGTGGACTAGTTTTTGAAATGGGTAGAGGCTGAATCCTACATCAATATCACCGCCAAGAAGATGGTTAAGTTTATAGAAAAGCATATTTTTGCTGGGTATGGACTTCCACATCACACAGTCTCAGATAACGGGGTAAAGTTTTAAAGTACAACCGCCTATCTGATTGAGAAATACGGGATTGAATACCAGAGATCTTCTCCGTATAGACCACAAGCCAATAGAGTTGTAGAGGTAGCCAATAAATTAGTAAAGAATATGCTTTCTAAGATGATAGCTGGCTACAGGGATTGGGCTGATAAGCTACCTTTTGCCATCTGGGGTTACCGTACGAGTGTCCGTACCCCGACCGATCAAACTCCATTCTCCTTGGTCTACGGAATGGAAGCAGTCTTGCCTATTGAAACCCAAGTAACCTCACTGAGAGTCGTATTAGAAGCTAAACTGAAGGAATCTGAATGGCCTCAGGCAAGGTTTGAGCAGCTGAACATGATGGATGAACAGAGGTTAAGGGCTCTATATAACCTCCAAATGTACCAGCAACGCATGGCTCGAGCCTCTAACAACCAGGTGAAACACCAGAAGTTTCCCCTGAAAGCTAGAGATCTAGTCCTTAAATAGCTAAAACCGTCCACCTCTAATGCTAGGGGCAAATTCAGCCCTAACTAGGAAGGACCATATATGATAAAGAAGATGCTTAGTAAAGTGGCGGTTAAGCTTATGGATATGGACGGGAATGAGTTAGTGAACCCCGTAAACTAGGATAGGCTTAAACGTTATCACATTTAATCCAAAAGAAATAAATCAGAAAAAGCAGCACAAAAAAGAGATATAATAATCACCCGCCTTTCGGTCTTTTACTGATCGGGCAAAAATTAGGGTGACACCTAATGGTCGGTATTCTGTAAACTGGCCATGCAAAAATTAGGGGATATGACCAACCTGCTAGATCAAAAACCCTAAAAGGGTGATCTAGGCAAAAACTAGGGTAAGTGAGCAAAGAGAGAGTGCCTTCTAGAAAATCGATCTAGGCTAGTTGGCAGCGGGAGTTAAATCAATGGGAATGCTCGCCAAACATCATGTGCTATGTTTTACTTCACTTAATGAAAGTATCTCTTTTGCTGAATTTTGAGTGCTTATGTTTGTGTGAATTTTGTATCCATGCGGTCAAAATAGCTCAAGTAAACTGAGGCCCTGTTCTTTTCAACTTATAAGTAGTAGTACTGAACTGAACTAAACTTATCAGTACTTATTTCAGTGTAAATTTATATGTATATAGTACTAATAAGTACTTAACAGTACTGAACTGAACTGAATATAAGTTGAAAAGAACAAGGCCTGAATGCTGAAATCACATTATTCTAAATCAAATGTGCGCAATAAATAAAAATAGTTCTGATAGACTGAAACGAGCGAGTTCTATGCAAAAGTAAGAAAAAGTCTGCTCGATTGAAAACCCTAAAAGGGAAGTCCAGGCAAAAATTAAGACAAGGTTCTATAGATTGAAAACCTCTAGGGGCATTCTATGCAAAAATTAGAACCAAATAAAAGATGTACAATAAAATAAAGTTCGATAAGTCTGTCACCCTGACTAGCCTATGCAAAAGATAGAACTAAAAGAAAGCGCATCTCAAGCCGAGCTTCCCGTATCATCATCGTAATACCTAGAAATCCTTTGCAAGGTGGTGGTGGAAAGGGCTCATGTCCTTGCTCAGCTCACTCTCCCTCAAAGTGGGCCTATGATTGCTCGGATTGAGTAGTCAGACGTCTAATCTCAGTGAGCCATCCTCTATAGCTTATATCAGTCTCTATGGTCTCCATATGATCATAGTCTAGAGTCTCGAATATGGCCTCCTTGGCCCATTTCTCCTAGATATAGTTCACCCATCTAGCTTTGTAGATCCACTTTGGTTCTCAGGTAGCTTCATCGGGGCCCTCTATTACTTACTGTACTGATAGCGCAACCGATACGGGGTGTAGAATGAAGATCTCTCCAGACCTATCGACTGAACGCAAAACCCTTAAGACTCCACCACTACATCTCGGATCTTCCACTGTGGGCTAACCTACTATATTTATGCATCTATATTACCCCTCAGAATAGGCATCCAACTATCAAAAGTCAATTGATCAAAATCTGCCTGCATAAGCCCCCTTTCCCTCAGATGAACTGCATAAGCCCCCTTTCCCTCAGATGAACGGGTAAGTACTTCTTCGGGTTCCCCCGCGGTGCCTTCTTTAGCTTCAGCTTCTCTATCAGCCATACCTGTAAACCAATTTCAGATAAGGGCAGAAGGGAGTGAACAATTTAAAAGATGGGGGAAAATGAATACCTGCATTAGTATAAGATGGTCGCTGATAAGAGTCGGGTCGGTGGAAGCAGTATCTATGTTTAGTAGGATCTCTGCTAGTCCCACAGCTATGGGGGAAGCCCCTGTCGACATAGGACATATAAGCAAAATCAGCCTCTAAGGGGCAACTGGGCCTACTACACACATTTACTCCGCCAAAAGTAACAACGCGACCATGGAAGGCCAAGTAAAGTGAGATCTAAGAGCCCCTTGGCACCACTCCAACACGGTACTAAGCTGAAATCTGGGCCTGTCAGGTAGTTAGGATAAAAACGGGTCCACAGAGTCCAAATTCCATAACCTTCAGGGCACGCCATCCGTACCAAAGTGAAACTCCAGGAGTGCCAAAGGCACTCGCTTGGGGCATGGGACCCATAATATAGCATGGAACTCCTCGAGTAGGGGGCATAACTGGAATGAGGAAAATCGAAATACATGGTCCATCCGATCCCAGAAAGTTAACACTGCGCGAAGGAATTAAGGACTAACGGGCTATGCCGCAATGTATCGAAAGCCATAGCTAAAATTTTTCTAACTTATTCCAGTCTGCATTTCCCAGGCTTTCCAGGAAACCCTGTAGCTGCTGATTGTAGTTTGCCATGGTTGAATTTGTGAAAATGGTCGAATTTGAGTTTCTGGGTTGGTGATATCGCTGTTGATAATGGCGATGCCACCCGCGGTAAGGGTCAGGTCTCCGGCGATATGGTGTGATGCCACCGGTAGTATGGGTTACAGGCAACTTTGTCTATATTATTTAGCAGATCAGATTTTCATGCGGATGGTGATATCAACGATGTCGCTAGTGGCGTGACAGTATTTTCTGTGAACTTCAGGCCTATTTTAACGAGTTTAGATCTGTGAAGAACCTGTAAAAACCCTAGAATCTATTTTTAGAACATAGTCAAGCACAAAATCCAAATTTTATTCAAAAACCAAAGGCCTGAAGGCACAAATCATCCTAAACAAACCAAAACAAAGCCGAAATTATCCAAAATCCAAAATCAAACATTCAAACCTAATGTATTAAGGGCATACAAACCAAAATCCATATCTAAGCAAATAAAAACATAAAGAAAATGAAAACGTGGATTAATAGATGTGTCTAGAGCCAGTTGCCACTGCCAGGCAGATGAGACAAGACATCCTCCTCATCGAGAAGATAATGGTTGATGACGTCCTCCTAAGTCCCCAAGATGTTCCATGTACTCTCAGGATCACCTCTAGGATGACGGCCAGCTGTCACCTTCCTTCCCCTATAACTCACCTCGGCTAGGGTTGCATAATCCATGTTGTGCTTGCTTCTTCTCTAGGGCAAGGTGGCATCGAACTAACTCTCTAGCTCACTCATGCGACATCGGAGCACCCCCGTCTCTTCCAGGTACCTTCGCTGGGCCTCATTAGCATCTAATAGTGTGAGGGCTATAAAATCCTATAGATAGAGAAACAACAATAATCCATATCATTCATGACATTCATACATGCATTTTATTTTACAATGTCATATCATAACAGGGAATATACCTGAGCGAGCAAGGTCTGAGAAACAAGAGTGTCCCTGAAGGCAAAGGCATTTCTAGCCAACTATTACGCCTCCCTACGAGTAACCTGAAAAATCCAAAAGGCAATCAAAAGGAATCCATAAAGGACTTGTCATATGGATTTGTTTACGTTTGCACAAGACTTACATGTGTGGTGTTTTTTGGTCTAAAGTTCGGCGAGTGGCTGCTTAAGGTTATCTCCCTAGTCCAAAAATTGCCTCTTGAGTTCATCAATAGGAAATGAGTCTCCAAAGTAGTTGAGAGATGCCCCTCTATAAATTCAGCACCCTCAGGTATGCCCTGGCCTTGCACCTCGCTGCTCTCAGGTCGGCCTCTTTTCCTGGGAGGTGCCTAAAAATCAAAAGTAACACAAAAGGAAAGCATAAGCAACCGTTTTGACCCAAGCATATGGCGTATTTAAATAAACATATAAAAGGCATGATCTCACATCAGAAGAATGGTGGCCCTCGTGAGCCATCGGTGAATCCTGGCCAACCTCGTCCTGCCCCTCGGGATTGCCCTCACTGCCACTACTTTCTTCATCATCCTCATCACTCTCATTAACAATACCGGGCCTCTACCTTTTCAGCTCTTCCTTCCTCTTTTTCGTATGGAAGGCAATAGAGTCATTGGAATGGATGCGGGGGCACATCGTAAGAAAGCGCGACATATGGCCATTGTAAGGGCTAGGGACACTTCCAACCACTCGACCGTTGCCCTCCAAATAATCAGCCCTGTCGGCCGCACCAGTAATGGTCAAGTAAGGCCACCAGAGGCCAGTAGGGAGATCCACAGGCACTGGCCTAGCAGCAGGCATGATCTCCCTCCATCCGCGTACTCTCTCCCTTAAATACTATGGCAGAGCTAGGGGGCACTCAATCATAAACCTATGGTCATCCACCTTCTGTCGGACCGAAAGGATATCAGCACGGTTGGACACCTCCTTGAAAGGGTCCCTAATGACATGGCCAATCAATCAAGTAGAAAGATAATGTAAGCAATTTAAATTTATAAATGTTTTTTTACTAATGGTTTGTTGAATGTAAGAGAGGCCTAAAAGCCAAAGTAACATACCGAGCCAATCTGTAAGTTCCTCAGTGCCTCCTTGTATGCGATAGAATACTTACCGAGTCCTCCAACGCTCCCGTACCACCGGGTTAGAAAATGTGAACCCGGCGACACTGTAGTACTGAACTTAACTGGGGGAGGATCTGATGCTCAAAGGCCCAAACTTGTACAATTGACTGCCAATCAATCCAAAAGCTCGACACACCAAAAAGAGAAAAGCAACTAACTAGGAAAATAAAGAATTATTCAAAAGGATTTACCTGAAGCAGCAGATGGCTCAAGCGGAGGACCTTTTCCTTCTTTCGGGCTCCTATGTCAAGCCCATAGTACCAACCAACCAACTAAGCCTTAAATCCCATGCTAGGGGGGTCGGCTATAATGAAAGAATGACATGACTATAAACAAGTTATAGCAGTTTTACACGTTGGTTGTCGACCTACCACACTTCCTCCTTCACCAGTGCTTAGGACTGGCAATGCGTAAAAACGTACAGGCAGCTAAAATGCCCCTAGGCCAGTTCTTCTCCTTGATAGTCACCATATCCTTGATAGCAAAAATCAACCCCTAGTTGACCTCATTGCATGAGATAGGAAAGAATAGCACAATCAGAAATGAGATGAAAAAAGATCAGACGCAAGCATCCCGCTGGGTCTCAGGGACCACTCCAACATCCATCAAATACTCTTGCAACTCTTCATAGCCTAATTGCCCCTACTTGGGCTTCAATCCAATGAGTTCCTTCACCCTTTTCACTACCGACCCCCTGAGGTGGTTCCTCTCCATATAGACGTCAAAATGAATGACTTTTTTAGTCCATGGCAGCCCGGCCATTGCCACCATGTCGGAGGTGGTAATAGTCACCTCGCCAATCTGGAGATAAATGGTATGAGTGGTCTCAAACCACTTCTTAGTCAAAGCAGTCAAGGCCGGGTGGGAAAGCTTTGGCATCAGTAGGGGCATATCACGGGCTAGACCCCCAAAACCCGTGTCATCTATGGTAGCCGCAAGTGCAGAATCCTTCTTATTAATGTGTTGCCACCACTAGCCAATAGTCTCCATGCCTCCAATACAGGTTAGTCAATGAGGCTACAAAAATTAGAAAGAGCAATAGATAAGTAATTTTATCTTTATATCATAGCTGTTGGAATGCTGCTGATGCTGCTGCTGGGGCAGTGATGCCCCCGGCGACATCAGCCATACTTCTAGTGGTATAAATGATGTCGCTAGCGACATTGCTAGAATTAGCAGCGATATAGCATGAGTTCAGCCCTTTTTGGAAGGCCTGAAGCTGTTGGCGATAAGAGTGATGTCACCGGCAACATCAATTTCTGCGGGCAGAACCCAGTTTTTCCCAAAATCGCACCACATCACCAAAAAACGCAATTAATAAGTTTTATGGCATAAATCGAGCAGAAAACAGGACTATAACATGAATTCTAACATATATCTTTTATTTTTAACCTTTATTCTACCATTTTTCCAGTTTGAAACCAAAATCTTCAAACGAAACAAAAAGTTTAAGTTTTGTAGGATTACCTAGATGTGAGAGATGTGGTGTTTCTTGTCCGTGACCATATTTTCAATTGGAGCTGCAATTCCGTACCTGAATATGTTGTCAGATTCTTTAAAGCCATAGCCCACATGAATCGGGTAGAGTTTTAGCCCCTCAATGGAGGAAGCAGGCAGATCGTCAGACTTGGAACTGCTAGCCTTACGCCCGAAGATCTTCTTCATGATTAGGAGTAGAAAGAGAAGGGTAGAGCTTTTTTGTGAAGAATAAGATGGGAGAAGAAGAACGTTTCAGCCTCTGTTACTAAAATAAGAGGAAAAAAAGAGTTTAAATGCATATTAAGCACCGGCGTGAAACTTATGGAGTTTAATTATATCTGAAACTGTCCCTCGATACCGCGTGCGGCATTAACTCATGTCGCCGGTGGCATTACCTAAGCTGCCAGCAGCCCTATTCTCACCAGGGTTAATTTTGAATTTCTTTGACCAGTCAAAGGTGCCACGTGGCACCCTATACCACTAGTAGCATCAACCAAATCGCCAGCGGCATCACTCCAAGCCGCCGGTGACATCAATTTTTTCGGGGGCATTTTAGTTGCATTTTCAATAGTTCAATGGGATCCCGGCTCAAGCCCCCGACATGCTAGGACTTTTGAAACCCGTGTGTTTTTAATTTATCACGTGTTTACTGTTGATCGAAGGGGCAAAAATATTTTTGTTTCACAAAATCGATCAACCAGTAAAAACGTTATTTGAAATTCTGTCTAATCTTGTTTTACTTATCACCCTTTGTAGATATAGCCTGAAAGCCCAAGTCCCGCTTGGCAAACCTGAAAGCCCAAGCCCCGTTTGGCAAACCTGAAAGCCCAAGCCCCGTTTGGCAAACCTGAAATCCCAAGCCCGCGCCTGGCAAACTTGAAAGCCCAATACCCACTTGGCAAACCTCAAAGCTCGAGCCTGACCAAGGGGCAAACCGATCATCAAGTAAGGGTCCTGACGAAGCCAGAATCCAGTTATCCTTCGGGTCCATGCTACCAATCATTGAAGCCCAAGCCCGACCAAGGGGCAAACCAATCACCAAATGGAGGCACTGATGGAACAGAATCTTGTCATCCTTCAGACCTAGCAAGCCAGCTGTCAGGTACAATTTCTAACCCTTGCTCTTTTATACGATCATACTGACATGTGGCAGCAGTGATCCCCCGAGGGGCAGCCTATGTGCACAGGATTTTACAGTGCCTCTTGCAAAATTATGATTACGTATACCCTAGTTTATTCCTCATAATAAAAATTCTTTTCAAAATTTTTATTACCAATATAAAATTCTTTACAAGTTTTAGTTTCAAAAAAATTTAGTTTGACGTGTCCGATAATGCGTCTGGAAGTAGCTCAAACTGGTGATTTGCACCAAAAAAATAATTTAGTCCTAAATACCCTTAAAAAGTCAAACAAAACCCTAAAAGTTTAAAAAATCCCACTGAAATTACTTTTTGTGCAAATTTAGGCAACTTTTCCCCTTTTTAGGTTAGGCCATACTTACTTTTTTAGACCTGGCAGGAGGTTTATGCAACCAGCGGCATTAGCGATATTGCCCGTGGTATCATCCATGCCGTCAGCGACATGAATTCTATAGCTGTCAACTTTTTGCTCGATATCCACCGGATAATTGATCAAAGTCAATGTTTCCACCTGATTTTAGCCTATATAAAGAGCCATTTTAAGCAGAATTAGGGGTGGCACTTCTCATACTTAAAAGCTTCTAGAGATTTTCTCAAGTTTTAGTTAGATTTAGTGGGATAAAGCTTAGAAAAGGCAAGAAAAGGGATTCAATTCATCATTTCTTGGTTTTTCTTTAGTGAACTCTCTGATATTTAGGAGAATTCTTAGGTTTAGAGTCACCAAAATAGGATTTAGATTATTAAATTCCTCATTCACTAACCAAATCATCATTTGAGCTCCCCGGAGGTGTCATTTGGATCATGAGGAGGTGGATTCACGGCCCCGAGGTAAAAATTCTGAGTCGCATAGCTCTTTGGCTTTCATTTTACTTACTTGTAGTGTTTACTTACTATTTTATCCTTAGTTTTGGGTTTTCGGTCGCTTTTCGGCCAAAAACAGCTGCTGCAAGAAACTGAAGCCGCCTGGGGTATCAATCACGTAGCCAGCAGCATTCTTGATACCGCCAATGGCCTTATTTATCCCCAGCGGCTTTATTTTCTTATAGGACCCTCTCTTTATGGTATCCAGAATGCCACACGGCCTGCCCGTGTAAATGAGATCGGCAACGACATCAATGATGTCGCCGGCGGCCTCATTCATACCGCCGGTAGTATGGAGTTTTGGACAGTAGTTTTGTTTTCATTTTTATTCCTGACCTAGTTTAATTTCCGAAGCTAGGATGCACAATACAACGACGGGGGTCCAGAACCTCCTGAAAGTATACCTCACCCCATGACATGTGGCATTTTCTCAAATAATCTGGTTAAAATAATTATCGGGTCTAAAATATGGACATAACGGAATTTTCCTACAAACGCCGTTTAAAAACCATTTTTAGCCATCCAACCGGGCTCTATAAATTGTAAAATGAATATGCCATGTTCACGCTAACTCGAGTCTCGTTTGGTCTACTAACTATGCATGCCGTATTTATGCTAACCGTTTTTTCGTGCATGTAGATTTAGGATAGAAGAATGCTAAGCCTTCGGGAATTTTACTTATTGTATAGTCAAATGTATAGGATTTGGAAAACTATATAATTATTATTTTATTTTCTGCATTTTATTTGGGATGACTGTAATAATTTATTTATTTACTGCTTTAAATGCTTGACAACATGATAACGATATATAAACCGAAAACACAATAAATAAGGTGGATTAAAACAGATTAAGAAAGAATAAAACCTTTTAACTTGTAAAATGTAAAATAGATAACATCATCCGAACTCGGAATCTCTATTTAAGGTACGGTCTACCACCCAGTGGGAAAATTGTACCAAAATTTCCTGATTGAGCTGAACTGGGTGGCGACTCTATTTTAAGTACGGGATTTCGATCTCGTATCTTTTGAACATTAAAATATGTAAAACCATTTTCACAAATACCATCATGCCCATTATTTTTCTGGAGACCCGTCCACCGGTCCGGCCTCCCGGCCCGTTCGAAATGTCGCCCGCTCACACTTTATCTCATTAATGTTCTGCAAAAAGCAACACTAAAAGCAAAGATCCCTTTTTACCTAAAATGGTAAAGTCAGTAACTTTGACAGGTATAGAGTAACTCAGTGAAATAATGTACCATAAAGCACAACTAAAACAAAATCTAAATATCAAGCGCTGAGCGAATATTACTAAGTCTGTGACTGAAGTAGATACTCAGCCTAGGCCAGCAGAGAGTCGAAATTCTACCCTCGAGTTTACTGATTCTCGTACAACCATAGATTATTTATTTTAACATCATTATTGATTTAATTAACTCAAACATCATTATTGGGTCTAGTCCTAACTCATATGAGCCTTGTTGGCACCTTGAATCGTCGAGATATTAGATTGGTGCGTCATACTCATACGGAGGGAAATCCCTTTTCATTTTGCTTTTCTACCACCAATCCATTAATTTGTTAATCTATAAACCACATCGAACAAAGTTTATTTCTGGACCAGACAGGACCCGTACGGGTACACTATACCCATACCGGTCCTCCCTGGTAGCCATACAAGTCCCACCGGGTACCACCCCCAGGCAGAATCTAGAACTCATTTAAACTGATTAAAAATCAATCCAACTCACCCATTGCCATGCGATCACTTTCACTAATAATCTGGTAAATCAACCCACAAAATTTAAAATGTGTTTTCATAACAAAATACGCTAAAGACCAGTTATTTATTTCTGGTCCTAGAAGCCGCCCGGGCACTATCGATCATAAAACCGCCACCCTAACATAATCACTTTTTTCCTAATAAAATGCTGACTTATAGTGTGCTATAAACTGTGCTAATCTTTGTGGATGTAGGGGAATTTATTTTTATTTTATTTTATAACTTAGAACAAATGTATAGGTTCTCTTGCAATTTCCCCCATTTTCCCCCGGTTGTAATTTTTATTCCCCTATTTATTGCGAGTGCTTTATTGTAATATATAAATGCGAGTAATGAGTGTGAAAGAGTGTAAAAATAGGATTTCTGTGATAATTCCCTAAGTGATGAAAACGAACACAATTTTACGCGATAAATGTAATTTTGAATCAACTAAATGAGAAATAAGTGACTCATCCAATACCCAAATCTCTGATCCAGTAGGTATGAGTCTCCCGCCCAGAGGGAACTATACCAAAACTCTTTCCCAAGTAGATAACTTGGGTGGCGACTCTATCATTTATATCTAGATATAGGTCTCGATTCTTTTATACATTAAAATTGGCTTATTGTGCAAACTTGAACTAAAAAATGTTTTGTCACACCAAAATCCAACCAAACCCCCAATGGGCCCCGCCTCTCACACAGGTGCCAAGGGAGACCCACATGTCATCGATACCTCACAGCTACCGTTTCTATCAGTTTTGAATTTGAAAAGAAAATGGTGCCAAATTAATGACGTGTCTAAAATTCAAGCACCAAAAAGAAATACTTAACCTAATTTACAATAGCTCAGAGTATGCCCTAATTTAGTCAGCGAGAAATTGGTCAGCGAGAAATGTATTTCTTCAAAATTGATTGGACATTCTGATCAGCTCTCTCAGAGTGTTGAATTGATCCTTTCCAATGAGCTTTGTGAGTATGTCAGCTCGCTGTTCTTCAGTTGGAATGTATGTGAGCTTGAGTTCTCCTTTCAGCACATGATCCCTTATGAAGTGATGTCTAATATTGACATGCTTCATCCTGCTATCTTGAATTGGATTCTTGGATAGGTCAATTGTACTCTTGTTGTCACTCATGACTTCAAGACACTTAGACTTTATACCATAATCCTTCAATTGCTGCTTGATATATAGCAGTTGTGCTACATATCTTCCTGCAGCCATATACTCAGAGTCACAGAAGTCTGCTTCTTGCTATACCATGTTACTAGATAATCACTAAGGAAATGACAACCTCCCGTAGTGCTTTTCCTTTCAAGTTTGTCTCTTCCATAGTCAGCATCAGTGTATCCTCTCAGAGTGAAATCTGCATTACTTAGATACCATAAACCTACATCAATAGAGCCTAGCAAATACCTGAGAATTCTCTTAACAGCAGCTAAGTGAGATTCTCTAGGGTCAGCTTGATATCTTGCACAATAACATACAACATACTGAATGTCAGGCCTACTAGCTGTTAAGTAAAGTGGAGAAACAATAATACCTCTGTAGAGCTTACTCTCTATAGGTCTACCTTCCTTATCTTTACTTAGAATTGTATCAGCAGCCATGGGTGTTGACATTGGCTTGGCTTTATCCATGTCAAACTTCTTGAGTACTTCCTTGCATACTTAGCTTGGCTGATGAAGATTCCACCTTTGCCTTGCTTGATTTGCAAACTAAGAAAAGAAATTAAGCTCTCCCATCATTGACATTTCAAACTCTTTCTTCATCTGCTAGCTGAAATCTTTGCATAGCTTTTCATCAGTTGCTCCAAATATGATATCATCAATATAGATTTGGACTAGCAACACATCTTGTTGCTTCTTCTTGATAAATAGAGTTGTATCTACTTTTCCTCTGACATAACCTTTGTTGAGTAAAAGTTAGTCAGTCTCTCATACCAAGATCTTAGAGCCTCTTTCAGTCCATACAGAACCTTCTTTAGCTTAAACACATGATCTGGATACTTTGGATCTTCAAAGCCTAGGGGCTGTCTGATATAGACTTCCTCTTGAATATAACCATTAAGAAATGCACTCTTAACATCCATTTGAAACAACTTGAAGTTCATATGGGATGCAAAAGCATAAAGAATTCTTATGGCTTCAAGTCTTACTACTGGTGCAAATGTTTCTCTATAGTCAATGCCTTCTTGTTGATTGTAGCCTTGAGCAACTACTCTGGCCTTATTTCTGAAGATATTTACAACTTCATCTAGCTTGTTTTTGAAAAACCATTTGGTACCAATGATTGACTTGCCTTTGGGTTTCTCCACCAAATTCCAAACTTCATTTCTTCTAAATTGGTCTAGCTCCTCTTGTATTACAATCATCTAGTTGTCATCAAACTCAGCATCTTCAAACTTCTTTGGTTCAACAAATGAGCCAAATGTTGAATGACTCATCATCCTGTTCAGCTGACCTCTAGTCAGCACTAGATTTTGCACACTGTCAAGAATCTTTTTAACTGGGTGATCTCTCCTTGCTCTGACTTCTTTTTATAGATCAGGATCAGTTCACTGAGCCATAGTCATTAGTTGAGCATCTAAATCATCACCAAAGTTGATGGATTGGTCCAAGTCAACTTCATCATCTTCTTTTTCTGGTACTGGATCAAGAATAATAATAGGCTAATGGACTGATCCGCTGACTTGTTCCTTTTCTCTCTCATCGTCACTGGCTTTTTTACCTGCACTGTTAGTTTCATTAAAATCTATATGCATGGACTCCTCTAAGATACCAATTCTCTTGACATACACTCTGTATGCCTTACTATGAGTTGAGTAACCCAGAAAGATTCCTTCATCAGCCTTGGAGTCAAATTTAGCCAATTGGTCTTTAGTGTTTTAATATGAAGCATTTACAACCAAAGGCCTTGAGATGACCAACTCTTGGGCTTGCTTCCCTTCCAAAGTTCATAAGGAGTTTTGTTCAAAAATGGGTGAATTAAAACCTAGTTTAGAATGTAACAAGTTGTGTTAACAGCCTTTTCCTAGAAATATTTTGGTAGATTATTATCACTTAGCATAGAAGGACCCATCTCCACAATAGTGTGATTCTTTCTCTCAACAACCCCATTCTGCTGAGGTGTATGAGAGGTAGAAAAATTATGGTCAATACCATGCTTAGAACAGAATTCCTCAAACTGCCTGTTTTCGAATTCCCTTCCATGGTCACTGCGGATTTTATTAGTTTTAAGGTCTTTTTCATTCATGATCCAGGTAGCCAACCTAGAGAATGATTCAAATGTTTCATCTTTGCTTGCTAGCAAGTCAATCCAAGTGAACCTGGCCAGATCATCTACAACCATAAAGGTGTATTTCATTCCACCTAGACGTGTTGGCACAACAGGCCAACATAAATCCATGTGTAGAAGATCAAGGGGATGAGAAGAAGATATATTAGCTAATGATTTAAAGGTCTTCCTAAATTATTTCCCAAGTTGGCATGCTGAGCAGAGTCTATCTTTTTCAAAGGCTAGATTGGGTAATCCCTCAACAAGTTCATTTCTAGCTAATTTGGACAGATTGGTCATATTGATATGTCCTAACCTTCTGTGCTATAGCCATGATTTTTCCTTCTTTGAAATTAAGCATATATCATTAGAGCTAGGGGATAAATCAAATATATAAACATTATTAATTCTAGGAGCATAAAGAATAGTTTAGTCAGAGTTACCATCAATGAATGAGCAGCCTGATGAGTCAAATACAACTTTCCTGCCTTTGTCACACAGCCGAGCAACGCTTAGCAAGTTGAACTTCAGGCTTTCACAACAGACACATTATCGATTTAAGGCTTTACTCCTACAGTGCCATTGCCAACAATCTTTCCCTTTTTGTTGTCTCTAAAACTGACACTTTCATTCCTTCTTTGCTCTAATGCGATGAATTGCTTTTCATCACCTATCATATACCTTAAGCATCCACTATCCAAATACCACATTCTTCTGCCATTAGTGGATCTCAAGCTCACCTGCAAAATAGTTAAGTTTTCTTAGGTACCCATGCCTTTTTCTGGCCGGGTCCTCCCTTGTTAGTGGTGGTCATCCTTGACCAGTCATACTCATCATAGTAACCATTTTTGTGTCTACACATGACTGTTGCATTTCCTGATTTTCCATAAAAAATTACAGACAGCCTTAGGATTAGGCAGGCTCACTTCACTCTTTTGAGAAACCTTCTCAAAGTGGTGGGTGTGATTACTTTGAGTATTCCTGCTAGGTTGAGGGGGGACCCATACCTTTGTCAAAGTTGTTAATTCAGCAGCTAGCTCATCCAATTTCTTAGTGAGTTTAGTGTTATATCCATTTTGGTACTCAGTTTTTTCCATCAATTATAGGATGTCAAGTGAGGTAGAAGAATTGACATCTTCTAGATCATCACACCTCCTCTAAAGTACTTTGATGTATTTGGTTGACTTCTTAGTCACATCAATAACATCATTAAGTACTCCGGTAAGCTCATATAAAGACAAAGGGGGTTCAGAAATTACCTCAGTGTGATTTCCTTTGTCTCTACTCTGGTCAACTGATTGATTGGCAGCTGAGTAGATGGTTGGTCAGCTGACTCTGAGTTGGGTAGATCATCCTTAACCATGAGACACACATTGGCGAAATCTTGTGTCTCTTCATCTGAGGATGATGACTATTTTTTAGAGTCACTCCAGGTAGCAGCAAGGGCTTTCTTATTCTTTTTCTTTTGAACTTGTCCTTTTTAGCTTTAGGACAGCTAGACTCAGTATGCCCTTTCTAACCACATTCAAAGCATTTGATATCTTTATTATACTCTTTGTTGAACTCCTTTTGTGGTCTATCATCTGCTCCCTTCTTGTACTTGCATGTCATTCTAAGCTTTTGGAAGTTCTTATCTTTTCCCAAGTACCTACTGAAATTCTGGGTCATCAGTGTTATTTCTTCTTTTCTGCCCTCTGGATATTCTTCCTCAGAGGAATCTTCTTCATCATCAGCTCTCAAAACTACAACTCTGCTTGAGCTCTCTCTTTCCTTGTGCCTGTGCTTCTTAGACTAATCTTTATATTGCTTCAAGGACATCTCATGAGTCAACAAGGTTCCTATCAGCTCATCAAACTTATAAGCCTTCAAATCATGAGCTTCTTTAATAGCACTCTTCTTCGCTTCCCATTCTTGAGTCAAGCTTCTAATGATCTTCTTGACAGTCTCTTCTTCTGTAAAGGTCCTACCAAATCTCTTTAGCTCATTGACAAGTTTATGTTGGAAATATCCTCCTTGGGTTGATGTGGAACCATTCATAATCCCTCATAAGGATATTGATCTTGGACTCTTTCATCTTGTCAGCACTTCATAAGTTACTTCCAATTTCTTCCATATCTCTTTAGCAGTTTTACATCCAAAGACACGATTAAACTCAGTTGCATCAAGAGCGCTATGAAGATAGTTGATAGCAGCTACATTTTCTTTCAGTCTGATCAATTCCTGACTATCCCTCTCATCAGAGTACTTTTCTACTTTTACTCCATTCTTCATGATGGTAGGAATATATGGCCCTTCAACAATAGCCATCAAAGCATGCATACTTTGAGACTGAATGAAATTCTTCATCCTGTTCTTCTAATAAGTATAATGCTCTTCATTAAACATAGAAGGCCTGGTGACTGACATGCCTTCAGGAAGAACATAGGGTTGGGCTCTTCCACTAGATTCTCCTCCTTTATACTCCATGGTCTTTGTCTCAAGATTGTTAAATCTTTGAAATGAGAATTGCTCTAATACCACTTATTGGTCACTATGCATACACTCAATGAATCAGAGGGGTGGTGAATGACTCACTCAAAAATCCTATAAACTTTTTTATGATTAATATTGAGCTTCATTGAGTTAGGTCAGCTAGCTGAGTGAAATTGCGGGAAAAGCTACAAAGTAAAGAACACTGAGATTTTTATATTGGTTCGGCAACCTGTGCTTACATCTAGTCTTGAGAGAGTGTCTTGGCTTTAATCCACTAATCTCAACTCCTTTACCCTAGGCCGAGAAGCCTTTCACAAATTCCCCAATTACAGTAAGTACCCTCCAAACTGCAATCGCTCACCCGCTGAGTCGAATACCCTCTTCTATCAGCAACTCAATAAAAGTCTAAACAAGAGCTAGATTCAACTTATAAAAATGTTGATCTAGTTAAAATAATAAGATTTTACAATTCTATAATCTATTCTATTCTCTCTTGTTCTAAAGCAGATTCTCGCTGAATAGTGCTTTCTTACTTGAACTTATTTAAAGCTTGTAATTTGGCAGAGTTTTAGCTTCTGAGAAATTCAGGTGTAATCACCAAGATCTAACGCTCGTCTTCTTGCTCCTTTTATAGATGGATTGAGATAGTAGCCGGTGAACTTACTTTGGCATCTTCTAAAATTGACAGCTCATCTATTCACATGTTGCTTCTTCAAATCAATCCATTAAGAGATAGAATTGCACCGTTGTGAGATAGAAAATCAATCCATTAGATTGAGATTCGAACTTTAATTTGAATCCTTTATCGTTTGATGCCAGTCTTCCGTTAAAGAGGACTTGCACCGACTTGCCATGTGTCTTCTTCCCATTCTCTCTAATATTCTGACATGTTACAGAGAGCGCGATACAAGGTTATTGATCTGCAAAGTTGCCCAAAATGGCAAATGACTTTTTGCAGCTTGAATATGGAAGACTTTGTCATTTTCTTCATTAAACTGGGTCTTGTCAAGGCATTAATTCTTTTTGTCTTTGTCTTATTAATGTTCTGAAAAAAGTAACACTAAAAGCAAAGATCCCTTTTTACCTTAAATGGTAAAGTCAGTAGCTTTGAGAGACATAAATAACTCAACAAAATAATGCACCATAAATCACAGCTGAAATAAAATCTAAATATCAAACGCTGAGTGGATATTACTAAGTCAGTGACTACAGTAGATACTCGGCCCAGATCACTAATAACTAGGTCAGCGGAGACTTGAAATTCTACCCTCGAATTTACTGATTCCCGTACAACCATAGATTACTTATTTTAACGTCATTATTGATTTAATTAACTCAATCTAACCTAAATTATTATGATCAAAACTTAAGCACTGCTGAGTCAGTCCACTGAGTCAGTCAAACTCATGCTTGGTTCAACAAAAACTAATCATATTATTAAAACATTGGTCCAAATATTTGAATCAGCCTTAAAAGCTCTAGCTATGGATCTTAAGACTCTAATCCTTAATGTCGATGCCCATCTTATGCATTGAAACTTGATGACTACTATAGTTGTTTCTTCCCCTTTGTCCAAAGAGGAAAGTGATCAACTAGAGAGGAGCAATAAGAAGATCAAAGGATTGGATGGATTGGCTGGTAACAATCAGAAATAAGTAGCCCGAATTTGAAAACCCTTTCTCTCATAAGGAAGAGATCCCCTGATAAGGATGTTCTGAAAGGAGTGCAACATGAAGAGGATGAAATCATGTCGGATTCATCCAACAAGGATGATTCTGAAATCTTGGAGGATAAAGATCTGATGGCACTATCAGATAGCAAAGACGAGGATGAAGTGGATGAAAAATACCCCATATTGAGATTTTCTACTTCAGAAAAGCTAGCATTTTGAAAACCTTGGAAGTTTCTAGTATTTACAGAGTTCTAGGTAAAAAAGGTGGGCTTTCATTTACTTACTTCTAGATTGTACAAATTCTGGCAGAAAAAAGGAACTATGGAGCTGATCAATTTATCAAATGATTTCTACCTTACAAAATTTTCTACAAAGGAAGACTGCATGGCTGCACTCCAAGGCGATCTATGAATGGTGGCAGACCACTTGATCTCAGTAACCAAATGGCATCCTAATTTTGATCCATATGACACTCACGTTTCAAAAGTTTTAGCTTGGGTACGATTCCCCTGTATTCCAATTGAATACTACAATGGTTCAATGCTACTTAAACTTGGAAATTTGGTTGGGAAAGCTTTGTACGTTGATAATACCAGTTTAACTGCTAATATGGGGAAATTCGCTCAGGTATGTGTTGACATAGACCTGAGCAAACCCTTGTTAGCCAAATTTTGATTAAAACACATAATTTACCTAATTGAATATAAAGGGTTGCATAAAGTCTGTTTTTTATGTGGTCTTTATGGTCACAGTCAAGAGTCATGCCATACTAAAGAATCCCCTACAAAGGAACAAAATGCCCCAAATCAAAACATGGAGGCTTCCCTAAACTTTAATGAAATCACAAGGCTAGAAGTATTGGATGATTTTAGTCCTTGGATGCTAGCAAAGAAGAAATGATTAAGCAGAGGCAAGAATTCGGCGACAGCTTTGACAGAGATCAGAGGAAACACACTGGCAGGAGGAGGAAAGCGAAAAACAAAATCAAACATTAAGCCACATTCCTAGAACACGAGCAAATAGACTAATGTGAAAGCTACTAGAGTAGGTGGCAGCAGATTTCACATCCTTAGACCAGAGGATAGGAAGGGAACTGAGGAGATGGTGAAAAGTGCCGTTGAAAAGGAAAAGCAAACTTTAGCAGGGAGTAGGTCAATAAACCTAGTCTAAAAGAGAATAAGGCTCTCTTAATAATTGGGCCTTCTAGCTCCAAAGCCCACACTCCCACCTCATATGTTAACTCAGTGGATCAAACCAAGTCACATGTAGTAGCACAAAAATTAAATCTAGCCCCTTTGAACCCCACTAGTGAGGCCATATCCAACAACCCAAGCCCAAAACCACAGGCCCCTCGCAAAAATGCAGTTTCACAATTGACTTACCCAGATATGGAAATCGTTGGAACTCCTACCAGCAAAATCAATATTTTAAAGCCTCACAATTCCACCCCCTTGCTCTTAGAAAATATGGAAGCTGAGAATAGGATGGGGGCTAGAATTCCCTAGAGAGAACTAGAGACCAGTGATAAACAAATGGTTGTGATGGGTCCAGAGAATGTTCCTCCCCCTATCCCACGAGATTATCTATCAACGGGGAGACTAGAAAGATGAAGATGAAGGAAAAGGCAAGAGTGAATACCTCGAGCCTATGACATAACTCGGGTCAATCTCAGTAAGTACATTCATTGTCCAGAACCTCTATAAATCTCTTGTTTTTTATGAATTGCCTATTTTGGAATATTCATGGAGGAGTTAGTCATCAAAGCGTCCTCCATATAAAAGACCTAGTCAAATGTCATATATTGAAATTGTTTGGAATTATGGAGACTAAAGTGGGTACTTCCCGAGATGTAGAGATTTTAGCTAAGTTCAAAGATTGGCATTATAAGTGTATTGATCCTACAGGCCTTTTGAGGGGGATATGGTTGTTTTGGTATTCCAAATTTGCCAAAATTGCAGTGATTGAAGAGAATAGGTATTTCCTTCACTTTCGGGTAACAACAATAAAAAAAAGTCCTTCATTATGACCCTAATCTATGCCAGCACTTTACCATTGGTACGGGAATGGATGTGGGAGGATATATACAATCTTAAAGTTGAAACAAACTCAGCTTGGTTTGTCTTTGGTGATTTCAATGACATCACAAGAATGGAGGACCAACAGGGGGGATCTGTTTAGTATGTCAAAAGGTGTTACAAACACCAGCAGCAGTTAAATGCAGCCAACCAGATCGATTTGGGTGCATCTAGAAATAGGTACACTTGGAGGAGGAATAGAATCCAAGTCAGGCTTGATAGGGTCTATTGGAATGTGTCAGAAAGAGGAATGTCCCCTGAAGTAGAGGTGATTAATCTTCCTTTTCGGCACTCGGATCACTGCCCGATACTACTAAAACTTGAAGGTTCATCCTTTGAAGCCACCAACAGACCCTTCAGATATAAATTGGCCTGGGAAATCCATCTTGAATATAAAATCTTTATAGAGAAAAAGGGAGGCAAAATTCTAACCTCTTCTTAGCAACTGACAATTTCAAAATGGAAGTTGGACTTTAGAATCGTAATACCTTCGGTCACATTACTCAGAGAAAAAAACAAAATCCTTGCCCGTTTATCCGGCATAAATAGAGAGTTGGAAAATAATTGGACCTACACTCTCACAATTCTGGAAGCAGGAATTAGAAAAGATTTATTGGATACTCTAACACAAGAAGAACTGCTATGGAACCAAAAATCCCGCAAAGCTTGGATCAAAGATGGTGATCGCAATACGAGGTTCTTCCACATCTCTATAATGACCAGCAGGAAAAAAACATAATTATCAAATTACAGAACAATATAGGAGAATGGGTGGAGGATCAACCTACTCTGAGATAAACGGCTATCCAACATTTCCAGGATCTCTTCACAGAAATAGGAACTTTCTTAACATGGACTCAAATCGGTGAGGGATTCCCTCATATTGACAGTGGTTTTCTCTGAATGGTGTCTACGCCTATTTTGGTCAACGAGATCAAGGCTGTGATTTTTAGCATGGCACCTATAAAGGCTCCAAGCATTGATGGCATTCCAGCTGGATTTTATCAGAAACACTAGAATGTGGTGGGCGAGTGTTCGTTCAATTTATAATGGACACATTTGTGGGGAAGACCCAAATTGCGGGAATCAATGAGACTCTTTTTGTCCTCATCCCCAAATTGTCTAGCCCTAACAACTTTTCACAGTTCAGACCAATCAACATATGCTCAGTCATCTACAAGTCCATCATAAAAATCTTCTCGAATAGAATTTAACCAATACTGCACTTCCTCATAAGCCCAAACTAGTGTAGTTTTATTCCACGGAGACAAATCAATGATAATATCATAGTTGCACAAAATATTATCCACTCGATGAGTACAAAGAGAGGGGAAAAAAGGCCTTGTAGCAATCAAAATTGACTTGGAATGGGATTTCATCGAAGACACCTTGAAGAGATTTTTCATGGAGGAACTGTGGATTGACTTGATCCACCAATGCATTTCTTCATCCTTTATGCACATTTTATTTAATGGAAACATGATTGACCAGTTCACTCCATCACGGGGGATTCGCCAAGGTGATTCTCTTTCGTCGTATCTGTTTGTCTAGTGTTTGGAAGGACTCGAACATATCATCCAATAAAAGGTCAAGCACGACCTCTAGAAAGGAATTAAATGCACTAGATCATGCCCAGCCATCACACACCTCTTCTTTACTGACGACCTCCTCCATTTTAGTGAAGCCAATGCCGGGCAAATTGAAGTTATGCAAAACTACCTTGAGAAATTTTATGGTTTTTCTGGACAAAAAGTCAGTCTCAATAAGTTTTGTATATGCTTTTCCAAGAATGTGAAACCAGCAATGGCTAGGGCCCTTAGCCACAATTGTGGCATTCCTCTTACGTCATGCCGTGGTAAGTACTTGGGAGTACCATTGTTGGACGATTGAGTAAAGAAGGATACGTTTGTTGAAGTCATTGGAAATGTTCAGAATAGACTCTCGGGATGGAAGGCTTCTTGTTTATCAATGGCAGGCAGAACTACCCTTATAAAGGCAGTTACAAATGGCATACCGAACCATATCATACAGATTAAACTCTTACTAGCCTCCACTTTGGAAGCCTTAGATAAGGCCAACCATAATTTCCTTTGGAGGAGTGCCAGTGATATGAGGAAAATCCACTTGGTAGGTTAGAATCAGGTGTGTCAACCAAAAAAGGAAGGTGGAATTGGAATTCGACCCAGTAAAGAACACAATACGGCCCTTCTGATGAAATTGTTATGGAAAGTCATTAGAAAGCCCGAGTCATTATAGGTGCAGATTCTTAAAGGGAAGAATCTAAGAGGGAATGACATTTTCTCTAATTCTGATAAACCCGGAAAAAAATCCCACGTGAATCATTGTTCAACCTCTTTCTCAAGTGGTAAGAAACATCCATGTGGACCAAATTGAGTGTAAAGTGAACAACTACCGGTCCATTGATGGAGACTGAAATCTGCCCATGCTTGAAAATATTCTACCTAAAAACATACTTCTTCACTTTGCAGCCTTCAGGTTAAATGCGAGCGAAGGTGAAAAAGATGATCTATTCTGGAACAAAACCCCTTCAGGAGCCTTTACGACGAAATTTACATATGAAATGATAATGTCCTCGCTCCAATCATCAAGCCCCGTCCTTACCTCTTCATGGGAAATTAAGATACCACACAGAGTTCAATACTTTATGTTGATTGCTTCTCAAAACAGATTACGTACCACTATGGAAAGGAGGAGAAGACACTTGATTGATCATGACAATTGTGGTATTTGTAAGCAACAACCTGAGTCTGTGATCCACATTTCGAGAGACTGCCTGGATAGTAAACAAATTTGGAACTCAATTGGAGTGAGTGGATTTTTTCCAACATTCTTCTGCTTAGAAGCATAGGATTGGTGGCAATCTAGCATCAAGAGCAAATAGCGCTACACATGGGACATGAGCTAGGATTCGGTGTTTTCTATAACCTATTGGTGGATATGGCGTTGGAGAAACTTCCGGATTTTTGGAGATGATCAATCACTTCCATTTGACAAGATCAACACCATTTGGAATTTTGTGGAAGAATGCAAGCAAAGTTGGTCCACAACTCTCATTAGGAAAAAGCCTACGGAGTGGGAAATTTGCATGGGATGGCAGAAACCTCTTAGTGATTGGATGAAGGTTAATGTCGATGGGTATTAGAAGGAAGATTCAGGAGTAATAGCAGCTGGTGGCTTAATCAGGGACCAAAAAGGTGATTGGAAAATCGAATTTGTCTATAACATTGGCAAAGGGAACATTCTTCTTGCGGAAGCTTGGGCTGTACTAACAGGAGCCCAAATTGCAGTAGAGAACGGATACACTAGTGTTATCTTGGAATCTGATTCATCTAAAATTGTCCAAATTATTAATAAAACATTCAAACGAGGTTAGTAAGCCGTCGCTGCTCAATATTATTGCTGACATCAAACAACAAATTCAAAAGTCCTAGAGTTCATTATGAAACACTGCTACAGAGAATGTAATGCTTGTGCAAACTCACTTGCCAAGATTGCTAGCTCCCAACATTTGGGTATTCAAGTCCTTCAAACACCCTTTCATCTATCCAAGATCTTTTACTTCAGAATTCTATATAATATTTTGGTGGCTAGGAGATGTCCTGCCCCGGACTAGCTTTATTTTTGCCTTTGTTTGTTTTGGACCCCTTTGGGCTCCTTTTTGTTTTTCCCTATATTACCAAAAAAAAAAAACTCTAATCCTTAAGTTCCACAACATCTTGAAATGGTCTCTAGCTAGAAAGGGATTTATTCACAAATGCCGATTCGAAACTAGCTAAGAATTCCAAAAAATAAGAGCTTACGATATTTTGGACCCAAAAAAAATACTTATAAGTAGTTGTTACAAATTATGACAATTGAAAGTTAATGAAGTAATATAACTAAAAATAGTGAAAGCTTAATTGTAATTAGAGAACAGTTTTCAAAATTTTAAATTTGTATATTTACACAATATTTTCTACAACTATTTTATTTTTTAATAATAATTATTACGTTGTTTACTATAACTGTTTCATCGAATTTTATACCATTTACTTTATAACAATGATAAAGAGTAGAGTAGTAATTACATTATGAAAAAAATACTACAACAAAAAAGATCATTAGTAGATAATATTAATTAGTTATTATTAATATAAACGGAGATAGTATGCCACATGGTTTAATTTAGTCATTAAGATAAGCATTAGGACCATATCAACAAGGAGTATTTTTTATTTTACTGACAAAGACAGATTTATTTATACTACCAACAATGACATTTTTTTAGTCTCCATCACGTGACTTCTCACGCGTTCCACTTCCATATGTCCGTACATAATATTTACCCAAGTAATCTTCCTTTTGTTTGTTTGTCCCACCATTTTATTTGGAACCATTATCGTGACCTCCACAATTTCCATATACTTTTATCATGAAATTATATTCCCAAAATAAATGTAAAATGTAAAGATAAGAAAGTAATAAACAACGTATTATAAATGAATATATTCGAATTTACTTGGAAGAAATATAATATATGTATGAATATAGTCACATTATGACAATTATTTTTCATAATTATTTTTTTATGATAAATAAATCAATTAATTAATTATTTAAGATACTAATTACCTCCTTATATCTTACACTATGTGTTAATCTATCAAATTATTTATATAACATATATTTGTTAGTATATTTAATCGTATTATGGTATTTATACGGGTCTGCAATCATAAAAGTATTTTTACAATTTATGATGTTTTATAGCTTTAGGTATAGTTGCATTAGGTAGAATTACAATAAAAAAACTTTCTAGAGCAGGTTGAGACTATAACATTTTAAATATGGTATATAAGACGATATTTTTGTCCCTAAATATATACCATATTACGAAATTTAAAACAAAATGAGATAATAAAAAAGACAATAAGAAAGTTATAATATGAAAATGATAAAATAAAGAGAGGCATAAATTATTTTTCTAAAAACATGGAAGTACTAGCGTATTTTGTAAAAACTTTTTATTTCTTAGAAAAATAACTTATGCATCCTTTCATCTTGCTTTTTTTATATTATATATAACATCCTTGTATTTTATATTATGTGCTTCTATTAAATTTGTTAGTATAGCATGTATTTTTCGTATATTCAACCTTATTACGTTAGTTTTGCCAGGTCTCCAACCATAAAAGGTTTTTTTAACATTTTATAAAATATTTATGTAGTTTTCAAGTTATGGTTGCACAAGATAAAATGTAATAAAAAAATTGGAACAATTTGGTATCTTAATATTTTAAGATAGGGAAAATTTTAAAAAATATCTTGTGGTTTCACTCATCTGTAAAATGGGGTATATGGTTTTAAAAAATTTGTAAAATGGGGCCTATGGATTCAGAATAGTGGTATTATATTGAATATTTTTAACAATTCAACATTCTAATAATTTAACCTTATAATTTAAAATTATATGTAATGATTTGAATAATTTTTGGAGATTTTTTATTTTTTATAATTTTTTAAAGTTTGTTATCATTATTTAATTAAAAAAATATTTGCACTATTTAAAAAATTTCATTGATATGTATTGTATTTTTAATAACCATCCTGTAAAAATTCAGATAAAAACGAACAAGATTACCCATTTCCGTGACATAATTTAATATTAAAAATCCTTTATTTGTAAATTTTTTGAAACCACAAACCTTGTTTGTAAAAAAAATTCCTCAGACCTCATTTTACAAATGAGTGAAACTACAAGATACTTTTTTTAAATTTACCCTTTAAAATATGGTATATATAATACTAAATTTTGTCCATAAGAATATTTATGTTAAAGTTTTTACAATAAAAATAAAAAATAAAAATACAAAGAGGTCATGATATAAAAAAAAAATTAAAAGAGATATAAATTATCTTCTTAAATACACTAAAATATCAGTACAAAACTTATGAATGAATCATTTACTATATTGTATAGTTATCTATAACAAAAATAAATATGTAAAAAGTTATTTATTACCACGTGGAATATAATGTTTCAAATAAATTCATGCGAGGAAATAGTTTCTTTGACTATGAAGTGTAGAATTGGAAGTTCAATTGTCCCAATCCCCTCACATGTTAAAACATTTACAAGAAGATACCCTTTCCATGATATTTTTTACCTATACGAATAAACACCAGTAAATTTTTTAAACAAAACATAAATTGTGTTTTATATAATAAATTGAATTATTTAAGCATAAACCATTAATAGTCTAAATGATATATGTTAATAATATATCTTAATTTGAAGTGATTATTTATTTATTTATCAGCTCAAATTTTATACTTTGATTAATAATGAAAACATAAAATAATATTAATAAAAAATAAAATGGCCTTATAAAATTATCAATATAACAAGGCAAGTTCGGCAAGTTCTATTATTACTTTGAGTAACCATTACTTTCTCTTTATTATCATTGGATGAGTAGTGAGATGATTGATCCAATAGTAATAAAAAATAAAGTATCATTTACTTTGTTAAAAATTAAGCATAAAAAGCACCCACGAGAAATATTGGAACACATTAGGGGTGTTTCATTAATTCTTTTAGTAACCTTTTACTAAAACATTGTAAAACTGAGCTCATATTATTAAATACAAATAATATCTCCGCTACTTTGGACATGACTCAAATATAAGATCCAGTGGAGCACATATTTAGATTTAATCGTTCACCACATTTTCTAATAGGTTTCTTTGAGTTATATCCATTAAATATACTTCATACTATCCTTTTTAATGGTCTCTTAGATATTTTTCATAAAAACAGATAAAATATTTAATACATTGATATTATAATTAATCTATATTTTATACTTCACAATAAAAAAATATATTTTTTATTAATTATTAACTTATAAATTTATTATTATTTAATTTTTATTTAATTGATGTAAGGTGTAACTCATAAAATTATTATAAAAAAATATTAATAATCTAAATCGATAAATAAAAGAAATCAAAATAAAAAGTTAAAATATCAATTAAAAATTAAAGAGAGTAGTTTTAAGTGACAGCATTGCTATTGAACATTTTCTTTTAATTATTATGAAAAAAATAAATTATAAATGCCCCACCAACAACCTCAATAACAACCACTACAACCATAGCAAACTATAATATTAAGAGAATATCTATTATATAGTCTATTCTTTCAATTATTTTAATATAAAAATAAAAATAATTAATTAATTAAAAAATAATTTTATATTAAATTTTTTGTTTTTTCTTTTTGATATATATAATATAATAAATATTATATAATGTCTATTTGATCACGCAGATAATGAAATAAAGTTTGAATAATTAATTTAATATTATTTTATCGATTAAATAGACTATTTAATAAATTATTTAATTTTTTATTATTATTTTATTTTAAAAAGTTATAATAGAAGTATTTTACTACATCATCAATGTGATCTTTTATTCTATATACAATATAATTTTAGAACCCACAATCTAGATATAAAGTTTATAAATTATGGTTTTAAAAATTGAACTGAACCTACTGATAGAACCGGATTCAACCAAAACATACAACTGATCCGGCCAAATTTTAAAATGGTCAAAAATCAGTCCACAGGTGATTGAATTGGTCGATCAAACCAAAAGCCAACCAATTCACCGAATGACCGATTCTACCAAATCACTTAATATAAAATATATTGTAGGCTCTATGATTTGAACGCAGACCTTTTAACTTAAAATATGGTATTAATCAATTAAATTACATGGTAAATTTCTACATTTATTTCTTATATTATTTAGATAGAATTTTCAAATTGTTTCAGACAGATTTATTACTCCCTCCATCTAAAAATTATTGTCTTTTTAGTCATTTTATTAGTTCTCTTTTTAATTGTCAATTTAGATTATCAATACATTTTATACAATTTTTTCTCTAATTTGCCCTTGTATTAAATATGAGAGAGATTATGTATTGTTAAAATTATAAGTGAGTAATTAAGAAGAAAGAGAATTTAGTAAAGGATAAATTAGTCATTTTGATTGTGTAATAAATTTTTCATTGATTTTGATGATTCGGTTAAATAGACAATATTTTATAGATGGAGGGAGTAATTAATTTTCACAAAATCATCATTTAACGATACTCTAATTTTTCAAGAAAAAATTAATATGATTTAATATTCTTTATATAACAAACATTTAAAATTATCAAATTTTATAATATAAATTAAATTTATTAACCTTTTTTATCTAAATTATAACGGTTTTTTAATCCAAATTAAATTCGATTCAAGACTCTTTAATTTTATCATATTATGAAATTAATATATTGTATTTTATTATTATTCAAAGTATAAAGTTTAAATTATACAGTATTTACATTAAATGTTACCCCCTTAATTTTTTCAACTGTCGCTTTGGATCCAAATAAATATTTTTTGTAAGTGTCACTTTTGAAATTTTAATGTAATTGTTTAAGCATCTTTCATATTTTATCTTTATTTAATATAACATTGTAGATGATAAAAGATTACAAAGATCAATCATCTTTTTAAATAATTATTAGTGTTAGAGGTATTTTAATACTTTTATTTTCTTAATTAATATTATCTTAATATTAACAAATTTATCCAAAGCGAAAATTAAAAAAATAAAGGAATAATAAGATATCAATAATATATCTTTTGTTATATATTTTTTATTTTAAATTATTAAAAATATTAATATTTTAACCTACTTGAAAAAATTTAATTTAATTTTAAATATATAATTCACTTCCTTCACTAATTTAAAACTCAGCTCAGATCTAAAAACCATGCTGAGACTAAAAAGACAATAATAGATAAAAGAAATATCTAGAAGTGCGGAGCGCATGTTAAAGAAAAAAAGGCGGAGAAAACTAGAATGCACGGGGAGGTAGAGAGGTGCAAAGTGCCAAATGGTTGGTGGTTAGGAAATATAGGAGGGAATTAATGACAAGTGGGCGGAATGCATCACCCTTTGTTTTTATTTTCCGCGTGGCTTGCTAATGCATCGATTTCTCCCACGTGTTAGCTCCTCCTTTTTTACTCCATGCATTCAATTTCTCGCCTTTTCTCTTTAATATCTCCTCACTTTACTTCTCTCCATCTTATTGTTTATTTAAGAGTTCTTTTATACGGAATCGAATATTTAATATTTTTTCGTTTAATATTTGACACTTATATAATTTATATATATGTATCAAATATTTACTAAGAGAGTATTAAATATTCGGTCTTATATTAAATTTGTCTTCATTTAAATTATTTTTTCTATCTATAAAATATTATTCATTTAACCGAATTATTAAAATTAATGAAAAATTTATTACACAGCTAAAATGATTAATTTATTCTTTAATAAATTCTCTTTCTTCTTAATTTCTCACTTATAATTTTAATAATATATAATCTCTCTTATAGTTAATACAAGGACAAATTAGAAAAAAAATTATATAAAATATATTAATAATTTAAATTAATAATTAAAAAGAGAATTAATAAAATAGTTAAGGAGAAATTAATTTTTAGATGAAAAAATTAATTTTTAACCTCTTAAAAACTTTTTTGAACCGTGCACTATTAAGTGTCTTTTTGGTATCTATTTTATTGGAATTATATATTTATTATGCATATTAAATTTTATCATATTAATAAATTATATTTATTAAAATACATGTTAAGATTTTTAAAATATAAAATGACTATTTTATTGTTTGAATTTGTCAATGTTTTAGATTTAGCAAACCCTTAATATAAAAATAATAAAAGCAAATTAATGTTTATTGAAGTTAAAACATTGGAATATACAGTATATAACACAAACATACTAAACTTACTTTTATAATAAGATAATAATGCCCTTGGATAAGATTTAATAAGAAAACAAAATATAAACATTGTAATCTATATTTTCTTAACCTCCAACTGATGATTTTGAAGATCCATAATTACAAAAATATTTGTTTACGCTGTAACATCAACTAGTATTGTATATTTGAAATGATCTTTCTAGATGGATATACATCTGAGTATTTACTGTGAAAGATAAACAAATATCTTATCTAAAGACAGATGAAGTCCAACGCAATTTTTGAACTTTTACATGCTTCCAATATTACGCAAAAAAAAAAATTAGAATGACATAAAAGAGTATTTTTTTGGGGTTAAGTTTTTTTTTCCTAATTTGATGCTAAAATCTATGATTTTTTTTATCAATTTCGCTTATTATTTGAAAGATGTCATAATATTAATATGTAAGACACAACTCAGTTGATAATATTTCATAAATATGTGAGAATAAATTAAAGTTCAATTCGCATTAAATAAACTTATAGAAAAGTTTGATAAGCTTTACCTAGGTCTAATCACCAAATAAAAATATATCAATAAAGATATTTAAATTTTATATATATAATATTGATATACAATTTACTTGCACCTTATAAGCTGTAACTCTCAATTTCTCAACAAAACACATAAAATTGTTTTTGGATTGATTTTTTAAAAAAAATATACGCCGTTCTAAAAAATTTAACAAAATTAGAAATTTGGACGACATATTCAAATTCTTATAATTCAGTCTCTATTGAATTTCATAAAATATTTACAAATACTGGAAATAATATATTAAAAGCCAAGTTGACTACATGTTCAAATTGTTCTAATTTGGCATTTCCTATTTTGAATTTCATGACATTATCTGAATAATAGTTGTAGGCAATAAATTTCTATTTAATGTCATTGTGATTTCTTTTTGTTTTGGGTATTACTTAAAAACTCACGTGTTAATGTTAATAATACCATTAATAAAAAAAATTTATTTAATTTTTACTCAATTATTTACCCCACCTAAACTAAACTAAAATAAATAAAATAAAATCTAAAATAAAAAAATAAACCCAAACCTAATATAAATATAACTCTATTATACGATTTATATCATTTATTTTTTACATTATCCTCTATTTTATGTAATCCTTGCACATGAAAAATCGTTTGCTAGGCCTATCGATCAACAACTAACATTTAAGAATTACATTCCATTATCATATTTTTTTATTTATTATATTGTTTTAATTATATTTAATATAGTATATTTAAGATAAATAATATAAATAAATGATAAAAAAGGTGAGGCGTAATTATATATGAGAAAACTTTCATATTTATTTAATTAATTTCAGTAATTTATTGAGTAATTTATTGTTAGGGTACCCTAATTCTAACCCCAACTTTTTTTAGCGCACCCATAATTTGTATCGTACACGCAACAACACCATCAAATTTATGTAGTTGCTTTACAATATTGGTTGTACAAAACTTCAGTTGGCGACCGCCCAAGTAGGGAAATATGTGTAGCGTTTTTAGAATATCCGAAACACTACGTGAGGCTAAATTTAACAATTAACTGTCTAGTACAACGTATACCAATAATATGGTTTAATAATCGTGACGTCAGTGTTAATGTACGAGAATTATTATACTTCTAGGAGAGAGTATTGGGATATATTAGCGAACTTGTGAAATTTCTTATTGTCGATTTAGTATAATAAATTTCTTTGCTTTATATTCAAATTATTTCTATTTTATTTATATAATATATGTGGCTGATGGTTCTCTATATTTTTTTGCTTTAGACTAAGTAGCTAGATGTTTTACACTTCTTTTAAATCCTATCTTAGTTTAATGCAATTTGAGAAGTTTCGACTTGTACACTTCTGGCCATATTGTGACAATTTCTTGGATAGAGAAAAAAAAATACAATAGTATAACATGTACTTTCATATAAATATTGTTAATGGTAAACGACAATTTAGATTTTTTTAACTACCAAATCTTGAAATATCACTCTTTTTTATTCTATTTATAGTAATTGTGCTTATATTAAATAGAAATAAAACATCCATTCACCCTAAATTTGATTTGGATTTAAAACATTTTGGTCTTAAATATTCCTGATTTATTAACTTAATATTTCCTCCTACCTTTTTTAATTATCGCAAAAACCTTTTTGTATTAGTTCTTTTTATTGTTCAATTAAGATAATTACTGAAATTTCATATTTTTTCAATTTACGGTCGTATTAATTAAATACTAAATATTAATAAAAATATAAGTCATAATTTTAAAAAAATAATCATTAAAGTATGAAAAATAAATTTATCAACAATTTGGTCAAATTTATTGATTTTAATTAAATATTTACAACGACAATTAAAAAGATTAAATGGAGTAAGTAATCGTGGTGTTACATATGTTTATTTAAGAGGTTTTGGTTTAAAGCCTTAAACCCCGAGGAATAATTAAAAAGTGCAGTAAAAATTAATATAAAATATTAATTTGATGCAGCTCGCTTGCTACGGCTTACAAAAATATATTTAATATTTGATCACTTCAAAAATTGTATTTATATAAAAAATATTTAATATAGATTAACACAAAAAGCTAATTATATTTCCGGATAAGGCAAAAAAATATATAAAAAAGACAAAGTTTGGTAATGTTAAAGGAAACCAGTATGGCAAAGTCTAATGTCGTTTGCTTTAAATATTTCTAAAATTTCATTAATTAATTTTAGAAGATTTTTTTATTTATATCACGAGATTTACACACAGCGATAATCCCGCGATAATGAGAACAACCATCAAAATATCCGGTGGGGTCCAAGCAGTAACTCGTCGGTTTCAAAACGTACAAAAAAGATAATACAGTCACAAGCCTACGGATGTTATTTTCCGTCACAGTCATTACCCAAAAACTATTAATGGGCCCATTCAAGGTTCTCTGATTGAAACCACGGTTTTGATCAAACGGTGTATAGGCGCCTGTGTCCTTTTTCTGTAACCACAGATAAAAAGGAGGCGGTAATTTATTAACTTAACCCCAGTTAGAAAACCCCAACCGCGGTTAAAATCAGCAGTTTATAACCCTCAAGAGATCACTTCGTTTTCTTCACTGAAATCGCCGGATAATGTCCAAAAATGATGATCGGAGAATCTCCAATCCGTTCAACTCCGACCGTCCAAATTCCTCAGTGGGATCCTTTTTTTGACGAGCCAACCTCGCCGTTACCGTCTCCGTTTGGTAATGCCGGCTCTCAGTTCCTTGATTCCCTGACGGCGCTCCACCGTTACCTGCCGTCGAATGAACCGGACTCGTTCTCCGACGACCTTGACTTTCCCGTCGATGCTTTCTCCTGCGATAATTTCCGCATATACGAATTCAAGGTCAGGCGCTGCGCACGTGGCAGGTCACATGACTGGACCGAGTGTCCGTACGCCCATCCAGGTGAGAAGGCTCGCCGGCGTGACCCGCGGAAGTATCATTATTCCGGCACCGCCTGCCCGGAGTTCCGTAAGGGCGGGTGTAGGAAGGGGGACTCGTGCGAGTTCGCTCACGGCGTTTTTGAGTGCTGGCTTCACCCGGCTCGTTACCGGACTCAGCCGTGTAAGGACGGTCCGGCGTGTCGCCGCCGTGTTTGTTTCTTCGCCCATACGCCGGATCAGCTTCGCGTTTTGCCCCAACAGAGTCCGAGAGGAAACGGATCCGGATCTGGAATCAGTGAAGTCGAAATCGGGTCGCCTTTGAGGCACCATTTTGAGTCGTATTTAGCCAAGGCTGGGGCATATGCCTCTTCTCCGACTTCGATTTTAATCTCCCCGCCTATGTCTCCGCGGTCGGAGTCGCCGCCGATTTCTCCAAGCAGCCCACAGGTACTCTGCGGGTCGTTCAACTCCGTCAGCGAGATTGCCGCATCCATGCGCGGGTTGAAACTCGGGAAAATGAAACCCGGGCATGCTTCTTGGTGCATGCAGAACGGGTCAGGGTTCGGGTCGCCCCGTGGATCCGTACTCCGACCCGGTTTCTGCAGCCTCCCTGCAACTCCAATGGGTCGGGCTATGGGTCAAGCGGAGCTTTGGGACAGTGGTTTAGAAGAGGAACCCGCAATGGAGAGGGTGGAATCAGGAAGGGATTTGAGGGCAAAGATTTATGCTAAACTCAGCAAAGAAAACTCACTGGATGGGGCCGGACCAACTGGACCTGCCCCGGATGTTGGATGGGTTTCGGAGCTAGTGAATTGAAGTCCAAAATAATGATTTTGATTTTTTGTAAGAGGTAAAATTAATTCCGGTGATTTCATCCTTTTGACTTATTGTGAATATGAATGAAGGTGGATTTGGGGGGACAATCAGTGTAAATAGTAGAAGGGGAAGATTGCAACTTTTGTGTACAGACAGAAATGAAGGATTCTTTTTGACGGTGGCCGGAGAACGGGTAGCAGTTTGTTTGTTCATCGGAATTTTGGTTTTCAATTGTAATTTCAGTTTGCATAATTTCAACCTCTAATTTTCACTATCGGTAAGTTGTAATGTTTTATTCATAATGAATGTAGTTATGTTTAATCTACCCTCTTTAATACAATTATGCCTTTTGTTGGTACATGATTTTGCATATATGATTCTTATCTGGCAATTTGGTAACTTATAACATGTGTATTAGATGCGTACATATATTGCCTATTTGTCCCTCTTATTGTAATTTTGGAGAGTTTTTGAGTTAAATTTTTTTATGGTGCATCTTCTAGTCAAAGTGCCTTGACTAATTACCAAATGTTGATTATTTAATTAAATGGATTGCCAAAATCATGTAATTGAATAATTGATTGGTTGGATGATTTTATTTGCTTTGCTTTGCTTAGGTATCATAATTAAATGTTGCATGCGAGAATATGCTAGTGTAGCAGATTTCTTTTTTTCTTTTTTTTTTGTAATTAGTGTAGAAGATTTCTAAAAGAATTAATGTAGCTGAGATTATAAGAGGCCAAACGGCCTGTACAAAATTTTTTTAAAATTTTACAAGTAACTCTGTGTAATGTTTCCTGTACCTACGAAATTGAATTTTTTATAAAAAAAGAAACTGAATTTTTGATATATATATATATATATATATATATCCGTTTTAAGTAACATAATAAGAAAGGCTTGGGACAGGGAGGCCTAATAAATGCTTTGGATCTTAATAAAAAAAATCCGATGTAACTAAATGTGGGCATTAATACCATTACTTCAATGAGATGTTGTTGGTAAATAGGAGATAAAATTTGCTACATCTGCCTTTGGTACATATTTCCAAATTCATGTTGTAAACATATTAGTGATTATTTTTTTGGTTGTTTGTCTGGTTAATCAACTTTGCTCCGACTATATTTAAAATTAATTGTGATGGGTGAGTTTTAAAATAAGAATTTTTTATATTCACTATAATTTAAATTTAAGATCTTATTTAAGCGGTAATAAATTGGTTATGATTACAGTGATACATATTCCCAAATTCACGTTGTATACATACAGTGATGTAAAAGATAGAAAAAAATTTAAAAAAAAAAGCAAAAACAGAAAAGGAAAAGGACGATGAGATTAGGTAAAATAAATTATCATAATGCATTAAAAGTATAACATACTTGCTAAACAAGAATTATCCAATAGGCACATGATCATGACGTGGAGCTAAAAACAAATAAGACCGGTCCTTATCTCTTAAAATAAACAAATACATTCACATTTCATATTTTTTATTTTTTAAATTTTATTTTAAAAGATTTATAATATTTTTATTTTAATTATTTTTTATATTATATTTTTTAAAAAATAATAATATTTTATTGTTATTATATTAATATTTTTATATCACTTTAATTTTAATTAATAAATTAATTAAAAATAAATTATACTCCCCCATCTATTTTTTATTTTTCATTTAGTTAAATCATCAATACCAATAAGATATTCTTTATATTATTAAAGTGACTAATTTATCTCTTACACTTTATATAAATATTTTCTTTCTTTTTAATTACCAACTTATAATTTTCATTCATATACAATTTCTCTCATCATTAATTCAAGGTCAAATTAGAGAAAAAGTGGTAAAAAATGTATTGAAAATATAAGTTGACAACTAAAAAGAGAATTAAAAAAAAGTTAAAAAGATAATAAAAACTAGATAAAAGAAGTAATATAATATACATCCCCTACAATAAGATTCCTTATATATAAAGAACTTTATTTCAAAAATATACCATATAAAAAATAATTAAATTAAAATATTTTTTATTTTTATTTTTTATTTTAAAATATCTAAAATAAAAAATGACTGGATTTTGGAGAAGTCATCTTATAATTTGGATAGAATAATGGCACTTGCTTTGTGTTTGACCAAGTGGATTAAATCCCTCAATTAAAAATTATGTGCAAGTCTCTTTCTCAAAGAGACAGCATGTGGTCAACATAGACACTTGTGTCCCTACTCTCAATGGAACCTGTAGCTTGTTTAGATCTATTTTTTTTAAGTAAACTTAATACATGCGTTCCATTCGAGTCTGTTCATATAGCTTTAGATATTACACATTCATTTTTTTTATATAGTTCGGATCTACCTTTTTTTATAAATATAATCTGAATTTATTAAAATCTAAAGTTTATAAAAATTGTGCTTATTTTTTATATAAATATTTAAGTATAGTTGAATAAATAATAATTTTTATTAATTATATATTTATTTATTATATTTAATAGTTATTTAGAATTTTATATTTCAGTTAGTTGACTCTTTAATTTAATTAAAAAAGTTATATCATATATTAATAATTTAAGTAAAGTAATTGATAAAAAACAATTTAAGTAAAGTATATAATTATATATAATAGTTTGACATATTTGTTTAACTTTTTTCATATTTAGTTGATTTAAAATTTAATAGAAAATTAATTTATAAGTCGCGAGATGAGCTTATGAATGATCTCATAAGTATGATCTAAGCATGGATTAGTGGGTCAAACTAAGTCTCTGTTGATATGTTAGTTAAAAAGCTCAAGGGCTTTTTATGTAAATGTACGAGAAAAATAAATAAATTTGGCCAAAAAATAAATAAATAACATAAATAAGAGAAACAGGGAAATTATTTCCAATTACACGCTTCAGGACTAAACAAATAACAAGCGTTTAAAAAATACAGTGCTTTCAAATTTAATTCCAAACTTGTTGCACACTGTTGGTAATTAATAAACTTTTTTGCTCTATTTTACATTTATCTCTCAAATCGTTCATTTTTTCGACATGTCGCTCTAGAGTTTTTTGTTCGTCTCTTTTTTATCTTCGAAACGACATCCACTGTGATATTTTTTTTAATTTTTTTTTGAACTATCACATATCCTATAGATATCCAATAGAAGTTCAATAAAAATTAGTAAATATAGAAGAACATTGATTCAAAACATTAGATTAATTTTTTTATAGATAAGAACTTTAAAATATATTTGTAAATGTAGAAGAACTTTGATTCAAAAAATTAGGATAATTTTATTGCATTTGAACTATATACTGACTTCTGAAATAAGGTTTTGTTGATGTAACCATTTTATCCTAATTAAAGCAGTTTTTGGACTAGATGATGACTTCTGATATTGTATGTATTCATCAGGCATCAAATAGATTACCAATAGACATTTGATAGAAATCCAATAGACATCCGATATAAATCAAATAGATAATTGATGAAACATCCAGAATACAACAACAATAACAACAATAACATTACCCTAATGCCTAACAAGGCTCCCGCGCAAGCAGAGTAAGGGGGATTGGGTGTACGCAACCTTACCTCTGCAATTACAAAGAGTTGATTCCAACAACCAGTGTTGTTGCTAGTGATGTAAACATTGCTGCAAACAAAATTAAACCATACTATATATCATAAAAAATGAATGAATTAAAGATCAAGTTGTTAGTTTCTAAGATTCAAGCCTAATTGAAAAAGTAGCAACTAATTCACGATGAGAATAAATATTAAAATAGATAGCCAATCTTTGTAACACCAAAAGTATTTGTGATCTAATTAAATGTCATGTCATATATGCTGAGACTCAAATAGAATTGTATCGTTCTTACGTTTAAGTCAGAAGCATACCATTAACAAGTACTGATTAAGAGATTCTTCGATTAAAACCAAATTTAGACTAGAGTTCAATAATATCCAATAGATGTCCAATAAATATCCAATAGATTTTCAATATTGATATCAAAATAACTATCAGCCACTATCTTAGTATCTTGACAGTACACACCATTATCTTAGTATCTTGAAGCTTATATTTGTTCAATTCATCATTATACCTGCCATCGAATGCCAATATTTCATTTGTTCAATCTCAAATGACACTGACTGTTAAGGTCCTTTATGTAAAAATGAAGTTTGATTAATGAGTATTTGATTTATATTAGATGCCTATGGGATTTATATTGTATGTATGTTGGATTTCTATAGGTTCTTACATATTATTAATTCCTTATCAGGTTCTATAGTTGAGGAAAATGTGAATTATATTTTTTTTTTGTTGAATAGGTGGAAGAGGTGCTTGAGACGCATATAGATAAAAGTGAAATAAGTATTAGTTGCTACCACAAACAAACCTTCATTTTTGCATTGAGGCGCACAAAGGCGCGCCCAAGGCGCACCTGATGAACCTTGCCTTGCCTGACCCTCCACGAAGCACTAACCCTTGAGCCTCGAGCACCTTGCGCCCGAGGCTCGCCCACCCGTAACAACTATGTTATACCTGCCATCAAATGTCAATATTTCATTTATTCAATCTTAAATGACACTAACTATTAAGCTCCTTCATGTAAAAATGAAGTTTGATTAATGAGTATTTGATTTATATTGGATGTCTATAGGATTTATATTGGATGTCTGTCGGATTTCTATTGGTTCATACATATTATTAATTCATTACCAGGTTTTGTAGTTGATGGAAGTGCGAATTGTATTATTAACAAGCAGTCTCTATTTTGCAATCCAGGCAATTTTCACACTCTATTCAGCTTGAATTATATAAATTCAAATATTTCGAAACTGAAAAATGCATTCTTTTTTAATTTATATGATGCCTTTCAATAATAAGTGATATTTTTTAGATCAAAACAACGATTCAAGTTTCTTGGTTCCTATGGCAGGTTTGTCAACTTGAAAGCTTGAACAACATGGCACACACGACATCATACGTGGCATGACATTGTATAGGTTTTGGTTGACTTTTTGGAGATAGCACCTGCTATGGTTAGGGCGCCAGCTTACAAATCGAGGCCTCAGTTTTCAGATTCTTGTTATGTGAAATGCTGGAAGCCTCCTAAATTGAAGATTGCATTTCCACTGTTGAATAGGTTTCTTTACAAGTTTGTAACAAATTTCAGCAATCCGTCATGTATATTGGACGTATACAGAATGTCTATTGGGTCTCTGTTGGATTCCTATTCGTTCTTTATTATTTTTAATCGATTATCAGGATCTGTAGTTGAGCAAGAACCAATCCCAGATCAGCTTTATGTCCAAATGCACAGAACACGGTTGGCTAGCTTTGAGGTATACAAGCATGGAAGGGAACATCTAGAAAACAAACTTGAGAGCCACGAGCAGTATATCGACACAATAGACTGCCAATAGAGATAGTTTTGATGATCAATTATATTTGAATTCTGGAAATCTTGTTTAATTAGAGATCTAAGTAGTTGGAATTGATGTCCCTTTGAACATGTTCGAAGTTTACAAGATATGGAATTGTCTTCTTCTACCTTAATAAAATACATGTTTCGCAATTCAATTGAAAAAGTATGACACTTACAGTAGATATCAGACATGTTCAACATATGAAACAAAAAGTTAGAAAAACTTTCAAGAATGACAATAATACACTTATATCAGTAGGGATCATATACAATGCCTATAGAAAACCTAGTTTCCGCACAATACAATTTTTTCAATCTACTCAATCATCACTTCAACTAGTTTCCGCACAAGCAAAACCAACATATCCAATCATAAGAATTCTAGTTGCGTAGATTCAGTATTTTATTTTCCATTTCTCATTGAAATCAACTGAAAACAGTTCCTCTTTTCATATTATCCCCATCCAAAAATAGTACCAAACGAAACATATCAATCATTAGTACCAAAATTAGGTATGAAAAAAAATAGCAAATGAACAGCAGTGTATCAAATAGTATAATACAGCTGGACGGAAAAGATTCTCTCCTAGATCATAACTTATTGGACGGAATCGGTCTCTAAGGGTTATTAGCCAAAATGGAACTGACAATACGATTAACTCTCACGCTGTCATTTCTGCTCCAAACAAAGTCAAAACACGATGGGAGGAATCGGCGGCGAGACAATCACGTGAGGATCAAGAACACAAAGTGAGCCAGAAACCAAAAACGAAGAAGAAGAGGGAGATGGAGAAGGAGGAGGAGGATGAGCAAGAGCTGGTAGTACATAAAATATAACGTAATTATGTAGATATTTAGGAAAAGATATTTTAATTGGGAAATAATTATTAGTTTACATGGTAAAGGTGTAAATATTTTAGAAATATTGTACAATTATAATAAATACCCAAAACTCAACGAGGTCTAATATGGACTTGTCTCGGGCTTGGCCCAATCCACCGAACATATCTATATATTAGGATATATTATTTTAGACTTAAATAGATGGATTTATAAAAAATTTATAGATTTGCATCAGACCAAAAAACTATAGTTGAATCCAGAAAGTAACATAAAATAAAAAAAAGATTTATGGAATAACAAATGTATCAGTTATTAGATATTAAAGGCTTAAAATCATTAATGGTATACGAACTTTATCTTTACTAACATAATGATATATGAACACTAAAACTTGACATAACAGTATACAAACTTATCAACATAATGGTTAAAGTTAGCGTGGTTAATCAAAAAGACCCTTACCATTTATTTCTTCCACAAATGCCCTTGTTTTGTTTAAGGAGCAAACTGAGCAATGGCTATGGCTTTCAAAATGCTTGTTTGTGGTATTCGATAACATATTATTTCCAATTTCAACAACAATATGCATGGCTTTAGTATGTCCTGACAACTTTACAATCTCGTATTTTTTGGGCAAATTAAAACTTGAAAACTTATTCAGTTGAAGGAAAACTGCAATTCTAAGATTGCAAAGTTACAGAGCTACCCTCCTATACATTTTTGTTCAATGCCTCCAGCTCTGCAAGGATCAAAAGGCCATTTTTTAAAAATAAAAATAAAATCATTACAATCTAATATAATGCGGATGATATTTCATCTTTTTCAATTGGGAAAAATAGAAAGAAATAGACCCACTGATCAAAGCTAACCCTAAAACTAATGTCAGTTTTAGCTGATTGCAATATGTTCAAAATTGAATCTCAACTCCTAGATAATTTCTAAATCATTCAGCACTCCAAATTTTTGAATTTGTCACTATATATGTATCATCTTCGGCACTCCCACTGCTTTGTTTGCTCAACTGCACCATTCTCTCCACGAGGGAAGGAGGGGTAGACAAAGCAGACCAATCAATTCCAAATTCCTCTTCTCGGTGAGTCCACTAATTGAATTTCGGTGAAGAAGACGGAATCGCAAAACCCACTTTGCATCTTGTAGATGAGAAACCTTCAATGTTCTTCAATGTAACAATTGAATCATAAGGGACGAATTGATGATTTAATAGAATCTCAGTTTGGAAACACTTAGAAATAAAATCATTCACTACATCTCTGACGCTGATTGTAACCGAATTTCTGGTGACATTTCATTAAAGCAATAGCCATAGCCTTCGTTGAAGAAGCCTGGGCTGCTTTTGGAAAAATAAAATAATGAAAATAATCTTCTAACACATTTCATACTTTTTAACGAATTAATTAATTAAGGTAGAAAAATAATAATTTGCCCTCTAATTAATATTTACTTTTTCACTTAATGATAATGGGACAAATAGGGTATAATTGAAAAAAAAATTCAAAAAGTGCCTAGAAATTTGAAAATGATAAATAAAAAAATATTTGAAAAAGTGGCTAGAATGCCTATTTTAAAAAGATAGAGGGAGTAGTAGTTTTCATGATTATGTGGCATGTGAAATGGAAGTTCACATTAATGGTATGTCAATGATTTTAAAAATAGACAATGTCTAAAAAAAAGCCACATAAGATTGTCTATTTAATCTAAAATTATGTAATTAAATAATAAAAAATACTTGACCTTATTTTAATGTTAAATATTAAAATATTAATTAATTTAATGAGTTGATAGTCCATTTGATTGACTACATATAGAAGATCAAATATATAATGTCCAATATTTATTGTGCCACATCATATGAGAAAGAGAAAATAGATAAGTTAGTGTAGAACGGTTTTTTAAATTAATTATTTATTTTTATCTATGTGACAAGACTATTGTTGAAGTGAACTATCTACTAAAGATGCTCTAAATGATAAGTTTGTATACCATTATGTCAAGTTTTAAAGTTTATATACCATTATGTTAGTAAAAGCAAAGTCAGGCCCGACCCTGACAATTTGGGGTCCCAGGCAAATTAATATTAAAAGTAGTAATATTGAGCCCTCAATAGAAAAATAATGAAATAAAATATACTTTTTTTTAAACCTAGCAAATGAACCTTTGCCCTCTCACAACTTTAATAAACACTTCACCAATTCTACTAACACTAATTTATGTCTATTAATCTTTTAAATAATAACAACTAAATCTTTAAATAAAAAAATATTTTTGAATCACTTTTAACTATAAACTTTAAGAGATGACATCCGTTGTCCACCCTCAAAACCGAGCCTGAACGAAGTTCATATAATATTTCTGATTTTAAACCGATATTAAATAAAGTCTAGTACTATTAAGAGTAACTATATAGTTTTCAAAAAAAATATCTATTATTTGAACGTGAATAACCAAAAGTCAAAAACTAATAAAATTTCATTTTGAGTTTGAAACTTAGTCTCGTTATTTTCAACTTCTGAAATTTAAATTGAATGAAACTTATTTTAATATAAATTTATAACTACATATAATTAAATTAAATTATATTAAATTATAATCTAAGAGAATATCACTTTAGTCAACAAGTTTCACATGTGGATTTTTCGGTAAGTTATTTTAGTGTTTTCAGGTACATTTGTTTGTCATATGACCGAGCATCATATTAAGCTTCTTAATAAAAACATTAATCCAAATCTAACTCGACCTAGACTTGTAAAACTTCAGGGCTGGTTTTGCAATCTTGACTAACATAGAAATAGTCAATATTAAAGTTTAAGTGACTTGGAATTAATAAGGGGACAAAATTATTTGTATTTATCGGTTATAATTAAGGCAAGTTTGATATTATTTTTCAAATTATCTTTTTAATAATCTGCTCTTATAAATTTAATAGAATTATGTGTTAGTAGCGGTATTAAAATAAATGAATAATACTATATTTTTATTAAGTATGACTTACAAATTATAATGGAGATCGAATTAGAAAAATACAATTAGAATAATAATATACTCTCAAACCTTTTATCGAAATAATGTTTATTGCAGAGGCTTAAAGCTTAGTTTCCTTAAGATAATTATTCGTCCGCTATCGGTGAATTTGTCTCCCAGGATACAACCGCAATCGTAGGCAAACTCTAACCGTGTGAAGAGCAATTCACAAGAACCTAATATTAAGTAGCCTTCGCTTGAAAAAGAATGAAAACTTTGAAGAATATTTTTAAGTTTATAAAACAGAAAATGAACTACAAAGTAACCAATTGAACAAGTACCAGCGCTGGATTTTTGTTAATAGAAAATTGTATTTTTGAAAGTTAGTATGAAGGCTACAAGAGAAGGAGTTTATATGGATCATATGTCAGTTTCCTTAAGACAATTATTCGTCCGCTACCGGTGAATTTGTCTCCCAGGATACAGCCGCAATTGTAGGCCAACTCTAACCGTGTGAAGAGCAATTCACAAGAACCTAATATTAAGTAGCCTTAACTTGAAAAAGAATGAAAACTCTGAGAAATATTTTTAATTTATAAAACAGAAAATGAACCACAAAGTAACCAATTGAATAAGTACCAGCGCTGAATTTTTATCAATAGAAAATTGTATTTTTGAAAGTTAGTATGAAGGCTACAAGAGAAGGAGTTTATTTAATGGAGATTAAATACATATAACCACCACTTTTTATGATGAGTAACTCATATATGTTATGAGTATTAAACACAATTAAACCACCACTTTTTATGGTGAGTAACTCATATTTGTTATGAGTATCTTATTGATTAATGGAGTTACAATTCATTAATCCATAAACTAAAACATATGAGAAAGTAAAATGACAAATTGTCTTTCTATTGAAATACCGACGTGGCACGTCAAAGTCTGACAACTATTCAAACTTTAATATTTCAATTTCTCATTCACCATAACATGTTTTAGGCTTATAATATATCGTGAAATACTCATAATTCGTAGAATAAATGACATATTTCATTTTATTCAAATCATTTTTTTATATATATTATAATTTAGCCTAAAGTTGATAATGCACATTATTATCACTTATGTCATATTTCCAACAATCCCCCACATAGAAATTGAAAACGACAAGGACATATTCCAAAATTCGAAGGGTAAAAATGCTCTTTGTCCAATATTTTCATAGGATAGGTAGGCTACAACCTTTGAACCTTCCCTTGTGAAAGTATATTTACTTTACTGGCTGACTAGTAGACGCGATGTCTTTGAATTATTCTGTTGTTTGTGTAACAATGATATACCCCACACAAATACCAACACATCAGGGTTTTTAGTTCTCATGGTCATAAACATCTCCTGGTTCTGTAAGAGTTTTAGACTACTAGGCATAAATAGTATCATTTGAAGCGACCCCACTTCACTCTCACGTAGGTGATCTCTTTTGCTCAACCATTGATGCATAAAGGATCATTAAAAGAATGTAGCTTAACCTTAACCCATTTTGTCACTATTTACATCACAAGAATGGACACGGGGGTACCCCTATAGTGACCACACAAGGTCTATGCAATTAGGTTATCCCATTGAACCAAGATCTTGAGATCTCCAGTCAAACATGGTTGGGTTTTCCTTCACATAGCGCCTTAAATATTCAATGGCTTTACTCCCATTCCTTTAGATGTCTTTTCAACTTGATCTCGATTTAACCCTTTGGTTAGTGGATCCGCAATGTTATCCTTTGATCCTATAAAATCAATAGAGATAACCGACGTTGAGATAAGTTGTCTTACGGTATTATGTCGACGACGCATATGTCTCAACTTACCATTATACATTATGTTTTGTGCTCTTTTAGTCGTTGCATGATTATCACAATGTACACAAATAGCAGGCACATGCTTAGGCCATTCTGGAATATCCTCTAAGAATTTTCGTAGCCATTCGACTTCTTATCCTGTTTTATCCAAGGCCACAAACTCAACTTCCATTATGGAACGAGTTATAATTGTTTGCCTTGAGGATTTCCAGGACACTGCTCCTCCTCCTAGAGTGAACACGTACCCATTTGTACCTTTAGAATTCTTGATGTCAGCTATCAAACTAGCATCAGAATACGATTCTAGTACAACAGGTTCTCTCATATAGTGTAGTCCATAATTACGATTATATCGCAGATACCTTAGTATTCTTACAATTGCATCCCAATGGCTTTTACCTGGGTTACTCGTAAATCTGCTTAAACTACTTACAATATAAGCAATATCAGGCCTCGCACAACTTGTAAGGTACATTAGACTGTCTATAACCCTTGCATATTCCACTTGGTCTATGCATTCACCTTTGTTCTTGGACAAATGTAGACTAACGTCTAATGGTGTTGTGGCTATACTAATATCACCTTTGTTAAACTTGTCAAGTATCTTGTCCACATAGTGTGACTGCGTCAATATGAGACTGTTAGGTGAACGTTGAACTTTGATGCTTAAAATTACATCAGCTAGTCCCATATCTTTCATGTCAAATTTAGAATTTAACATATCCTTGGTATATTTTACCATTCTCTCATTGCTTCCAACAATGAGTATGTCATCAACATACAAACATAGAATAACATATCCTTCATTTGTAGTTTTGACATATATACACTTGTCACACTCGTTTATACGATAGCCACTTGCCATCATGGCATCATCAAATTTCTTATGCCATTGTTTTGATGCTTGCTTCAAACCATATAAAGACTTCACCAACTTACATACTTTCCTTTCTTGACCAAGAGCTACACAACCCTCGGGTTATTCCATGTAGATTTCTTCTTCAAGATCTCCGTTTAGAAAAGCTATTTTCACATACATTTGATGTACTTCAAGATTTCGCAAAGCGACAATTGCAAGTATCATCCTAATGGAAGTTATTCTCGACACTAGAGAATACGTATCAAAGTAATCAAGGACTTCTTTTTGTCTATAACCTCTTATGACTAAACGAGCCTTGTACTTATCAATTGTTCCATCAACTTTTACTTACTTTAGAAAATCCATTTAGAACTTAGTGGCTTAGTTCCGTGAGGAACATCTACTAGTTCCCATGCATGATTTTGAAAAATGGAATCAATCTTACTCCTTATGGCCTCTTTTTATAAAGGACTTTCAATAGAGCTTATAGCTTCTTTGTACGTTTGAGGCTCCATTTCAACCATACACGTTAAGAAACCTGAACCAAAGGATTTTTCAACCCTTTCCCGTTTACTTCTTCTAGGTTCTACCTCTTGATCCTTGTTATTCTCTTCTTGAGAATTTTGATCATCTTCTTCAATTACTGATTGAAGATTGTCATAGTTATCAACACCTTGTTGATCAACTTGACCGTCACTTATAATAAGTTCACGAGACCTTTTAGTTCCCGACCCTTCGCCTTTTCCCTTACATAGAAATACATCTTCAAAAAATGAACCATCATTTGACTCTATCAAAGTGTTCTTGTGTATATCGGGGTTTTTCGATTCATACACAAGAAACTGATATGCGTTGCTATTACTAGCATAGCCAATGAAAATACAATCCATCATTTTTGGACCTATTTTCATACGTTTAGGTAATGGTGCAATTATCTTCTTCAATTACCGATTGAAGATTGTCATAGTTATCAACGCCTTGTTGATCAACTTGACCGTCACTCATAATAAGTTCACGAGACCTTTTAGTTCCCGACCCTACTCCTTTTCCCTTACATGGAAATACATCTTCAAAAAATGAACCGTCATTGGACTCTATCAAAGTGTTCTTGTGTATATCCGGGTTCGTAGATTCATGCACAAGAAACTGTTATGTGTTGCTATTACTAGCATAGCCAATGAAAATACAATCCATCGTTTTTGGACCTATTTTCATACGTTTAGGTAATGGTGCAATTACCTTTGCAAGACACCCCCACACTTCCAAGTAATTATAAGAAGGCTTTCTACCCTTCCATAATTCATAAGGGGTTTTGTCTTGTTTCTTACGTGGTATCTTATTTAAAAGATAGTTTGCTGACAAAACAACATCACCCCACATGTTTTGTGGTAAACTAGAACTGATCAACATTGCATTCATAATCTCTTTTATAGTACGATTTTTGCGTTCAGCTATACCATTTGATTGTGGAGAATAAGGTGGTGTTATTTCGTGAATATTTCCATTTTGGGAGCAAAACTCGCCAAATGGTGCAACATATTCACCACCACGATCACTTTTAACCTTCTTAATTTTCTTATTAAGTTGGTTTTCTACTTCTTGCTTATATCACTACAAGAAAATCAGAGTTTTGCAACGAAAACTGCAGTGGAATATCCGTTGCAGAAGCCGTTTTGGAAAGGAATTGCAACGATTTCCATTCCGTTACAATATTGCTTCTTGCAGATCGTCTTGTGAAGGTTTACACTTCGTTGCAAAATTGCTATGGATAATAGATTCGTTACAATTACCGTTGCAGATCTGCAAATGAATTTTACTTGCAATTTTCCGATGCAGATTTGCAAGTAAAACATCCCTTGCAATATAGCTTCTTGCAGAATCGCAAAAATAATTTCCCTTGCAGAATCCCTTGTAGACTATTTAATGAGAAACAAATAAAATAATTGAAGAAATATATTATTTGGATTGAAGGGAGCTATTATAAGCTATATTAGCTTACAATACACAAATGTTTTTTTTTATGGAAAGTATGATACATATTAGCTCAATAGAAACTGGTAGATCTGTACAAGCCTAAGCTGAGAAAAAGACTCAGCAAAAAATCAAAATCTATACAAGAATTCTACAATAGATTTCTGTATCCAAATCAGTTTTGACTCTTTTCCCATACAAATTTATTCGACTTCTAATCACAAATTGAATTTGACTAAAGCACCAATCAACAGAATAGCAAGACTTAGCCAAGATGCAGGAATTCCTATTAATCCAGATTATAGCATGGCCTGGGGAATAACAATTTTCACAGCACTACCAAACTTCATACTATTATTATTTTGCAACCAAACCAACCATTGATTGAAATCAGATACCAAATAAGACTCACCTATCCAATTATCAATCTTGCGTTTAAGGGCTTGAGAGTAGCTGCATTCAAAGAACAAATGAGATGAGTTTCCAAGGCATTCTCACAGACTGGACAGTTCAATCCTGAATATGTATCCAGCGAGCAAGTTGATCTCTGGTGAGGAGTTTCCCCTGTGTTGCTAGCCAAAAAAAAATACGGTGTTTTGGGCAAAGCTAGTGAACACCAAACCTATTTATATAATGGAAAAACAGGGCCAGGAGTCGAAAAAAGATCATAGCATTTAGAGGCTTTAAATTTACCATTAATGGAGCATTTCCCCAACAGGTCAGGTTTCAAGATATTCCTCAATTTAATGAGTTTCCTCCAATACCAACTACCATTACTCACAAACGAATCATCCCAAATGTTGACATGCCTTAAGTAGCATATATAATATATTCTGATTAAACAATAAGGTAAACAAAACATGAGTTACTAAACCTGAGAATGAAAAACGCTCTAATTATCTTAAGCTTAAGACTCAAAATAAAGCTAATCCAACTAGCTAATGGAAATTAAAACAGAACCAACTTGCTAGTGCAACAAGTTTATATTTACTTAATTATGAAATAAGTACATGTTCAAGGCAGTGTTGAGACATTTTGATTTCTTGTAGCAAAGGTTCTCCATGCACTACTCAAATCAAACGCATGCTTAAGCAATTTAAAAGTGCATAGTTGAAAAAATATAACCAATTTCAGAAATATTCAGCTGGAGAAAAAAAAGATACTCACCTAATTTCAGAAAGCTGATTTAACATTCTAATGTTAGAGTAGGAATACATAAATTAATAACTATATAAGTAAACCCTAATAACTATATTTTATATTTTTCCTGGAATGTTTATAAATGAATAATTACGAATATCTAGTTAAAACTCTTAAAAAATAGATAGACAACCCATTAAAGTAAGTAAAAACCTTAGAAAATAAAAGTGTCTCTGAGGGGCGCCTAAGGCGCAAGAGGCGCTCTCCAAAAGACGCACCTAGGCGCACAAGGCACGGACCTGATGTATGCTACCTCGTCTGAGGTATCTAATTTGCTATCAAGAAAAGAAGCCTATATATATTCCATAAAGACACATATATCATCTCAACATACAACCAATTGAGACAATCCGCAACAAGTGTATACTACATTTTTTTCATAAAGCATAAACTAAAATGAACACACACATAAAATTTTTTTTATAGACCCATAGACTATGGAAAACATATCACAACACAACAAATGAATGTGTCGTGATAAAAAAATCACAGCAATGGCAATTGTAACCATATAGTTAAATTTAGCAAAATATTCGTAATCGTAAATCCAAAAACAGATTTATCAACCAAAAAAACAAAATGCATCAATTGAAATCTAATATTAAAAAATATATATCAGTTCACATCCAATCAAACACACCATCTAAATCATCCAGTTGTTGCAGGACAATATTAGACAGTTTTATCTCCATATCAACATTACCTTTGAATGTCTCATATATCCTTATATATATAACTCATCAAGCAAGTCATATGTTGCCACATATATGTAATGTGTGAACTTTTATGTTTACTCATCACCTTGGAATAAAGCAAGAGGAAAAAAGACCACATTTTTAATACAAATTAATAAAAAAGGTACAACAATGAGAACTCGTATGATTTTCTCCCTCCAGAACAACATAACACTAAAGTAAACCATCAAACCTACCACATCCAACAACATATAAATATATACACAAAAACTAATCACTAGCTTACAACATACCTTCTTAAGATTACAAGTAATTTGTAACTTTGTCATTGTTGCACAACTATGTGGATAATATCCAAGACCTGAAAAGTGCCCGTTACATTACTTTAAAATATATATTAGATAATACATAGAGTACTGTGAAAGAATTTACCTGCAGAATAACCTCAAGTTCAGATAAACGTGTCAATAAAACGTAAACCTCAAGTCTTAAAAAGGCTAGTGCATACACACTATACTACTGGAAAAAAACATAAAGGCATGCACAAAAACTACTTAAATGACGCTCATGTAAAGAAGCTCTGGATAAGTATCATGCAATTAAACACAAGCTATATAAAAGTCAATATCAAGAAAGTATCAATCAAGGCAGGAGCGCATATATGAGCATTTAATGGTAATGTGCCATCAAATTTTCAAATTAATGGCCACATATAGTATCAAGGGATTCACATTTTAATCTGTAGTCATACCTTGAGTGGAAAAAAGGCCCAAAAAGCTTTATAGTGTAGTAGAATTCAAATTAGTTCATAGACTTCTTTTATCAACTATAACAAACAAGTAATCAATGATTGACTAACAATAATACCTCTATTATAGCTGAAAATACGACTTTTTAAGGAATCTAAATTATCAAAACCACCAATTATAAAACTAAATACTTGAAATTATCGAAGGATTCAAATTATCCAAAGCCCCAAATTGTACATACCTAAAATTGAAACCAACCACTCAATCTCTAAATATAAGTGATGCAATATATAGAATTGGTATTTCAAACCATAATAACAATGATAATATATCGTTTTCCAGGAAAAATTAAAAGTATTAAAATAAAATAAAAACCTAAATGATTGATACTTGACATAACCCATGAAAGATAACACAAAGGAACTAAATTTTAGTTGAAAATCAAGAGACCTAGACAAATTACCTTGACGATTTGAAGTTCTCTCCTACGATCAAATTGTATCTACAGGGTTTTTATTGTTATCTTCAAATTAGAAGGGTTAGTTCAAATGAACTACAAGTTAGGGAGAGATAGTAGAGGAGGAATAGAGGTAGATAGAGAGAGGTGGTGAACGAAGAGTTGTCAATTTGATTAGCTGATGAGGAAGAGAAATTGTGAGCGGCGATTGAGAGAAGGGGATGGAGAACGACATATTTAGGTTAGAGTGTTTTGAGTTAGATATCTTAGACTGTCCAATTTACTTTCCTTTTTATTTTTTTTTTATTATTATACAATGAATTGCTACGAGAAACTCATTGCAATTTTGCATTATCATTTCATACTTTGCAACAGAAGCTAAGAACTCTTGCAATATCCTTTGCAATTTTTTTCTCCAAAATTTCCCTCCAATTTTTTGCAAGAGAATTAACACATCGTTGCAGTTTTTCTTGCAATTATATTCAATATTTTAATTTTTATAATTCTGCAAGGGAAAGTCAAGTTCGTCGCAGAATCCGTTGCAAGCTAATAATTTGCAACGGATTTTTTTCCCTTGCAAGAATTCCGTTGCAGATTGCCAATTTTCTTGTAGTGATAAGAGTATAAATTTCTTTAAAGCCTTATCCTGGCTTTTAAGCAAATAAACATAATAATATTTTGTGTTATTATCTATGAAGGTAATAAAATATTTATTACCTCCTCTTGATTGAACGTATTTCAATTCACAAATATCAGTATGTATTAGACCGAGTAAGTCTGAATTTCTTTCAAGAGATTGAAATGAAGGTCTTGTTAATTTTGTCTCAACACACGTTTCACATTTATGTGATTTATTGATATGAAATATGGGTATATGATTCAAATTAAATAAATGCCGTAATGTATCAAAATTAACGTGTCCAAGTCTACTATGCCATAAATTAAAAGACTCAATCATATAAGCAACAACGTTATTCTCAATAGAATTTTGCTTATAAGAGATACAATTAAATTTGAAGATTCCATTACATTCATATCCCTTTTCCACGTACATGTCTCCCTTAGACAAAATAAATTTTTGATATTCAAATACCATCTTGAAGCCGTGTGCACTCAATAGGCTCCCAGAAACCTGATTCTTCTTCATGTCAGGTACATATAAGACATTTTGCAGTTTTACTTCTTTACCGGAAGTCATTTTAAGAATCACCGTTCCATGTCCTTTGACATTAGAAGTAGCAAAATTTCCCATGAAGAGTCTCTCCCCATTATCATCAATTAGAGTCAATCTACCAAAAGACTCTTTATCACAACACACGTGACGAGTAGCACCAGTGTCAAGCCACCACTCCATTGGGTTTGAGTCAGTCATATTGACCTCAGAAATTACACATACGTTGATGTCATATACATCTTTTGTAATTTCTTTCATAACGTTTACCTCAATGTTATCGACCATTTTTGTCAATTTACAAACAAATAGTTTTTGTCTCATCTTTTTGCAATTTAAGCATTTTCCATTTAACATTTGTCTCTTGGATATGCTTTCGTTCTGTCCAATTTTAAATTTATGCTTAACATGTTGTTTGCCCTTTTTGGAGTCTCTAATGACCTCCACCACGTTAGCTTTCACCAAAACTTGATTAGCAATAGAAAATTTTCTAGAATCCCATAATTCTTTTACGATACGTTTAATAGTACACACCTCATATAGGTCAATAACTAAGTCATCTAAGATGAGATTTTTGCAAATAAAATCCATATGATTCCAACCATCCATAAATAATTGAAAAGAAGCGTTAACCACTCCAACATGAAGGTCATCTTTCAATATATTATGGTATCTCATGCTTGTCAATTAGAAAAATATTTTATATTGCCAAACTTTAAAATTTGATCCACAAAATTTCTGCGATCTTTTAAGAGTTGAACTAAGATATTATCCAAAGCAACCTCATGATCATTAGGCATAACAACCGTTAAACTCAAAAGTTCATTTCCATTAGGTCCAGCACCAATAGGACCAATTTGTCCATTTTGGCTATTCTAACCTGGAACCATTTCAAAACCATTACCTCCAATCGGTAAAATAATGTCCATAATATTCTCAATTCACAATCTGAAATTCTAAAGAGTAAGTCACAAACTTGAAAATGAGAAATACCAAGAAAAAGAAGAAAGAGATTTTTTTTAAGAAAAAACAAATTACTGTTTTTTAATATGAACAATGTTTTGTCTAAAAAAAATAGTCTTTAAGAATCCAAAGTAACCTGCACTTAACTTTTTTAAAAAATATAGACATAATTGTCTTAAGATTGTTAGTAACGGTATTAAAATAAATGAAGAATACTATATTTTTATTAAGTATGAATTACAAATTACAATGGAAATAGAATTAGAAAAATACAATTAGAATAATAACATACTCTCAAACCTTTTACTGAAATGATGTTTATTGCGGAGGCCTGAAACTCAGTTTTCTTAAGACAATTATTCGCCCGCTACCGGTGAATTTGACTCCCAGGATACAACCGCAATCATAGGCGAACTCTAACAGTGTGAAGAGCAATTCACAAGAACCTAATACTAAGTAGCCTTCACTTGGAAAAGAATGAAAACTTTGAGAAATATTTTTAGTTTATAAAATAGAAAATGAACTACAAAGTAACAAATTGAACAAGTACCAGCCTTGGATTAATAGAAAATTGTATTTTTGAAAGTTAGTATGAAGGCTATAAGAGAAGGAGTTTATATGGATCAAATGACATTAACATGGTTTAATTATGTTTAATGGAGATTAAACATATGTAACCACCACTTTTAGTGGTGAGTAACTCATGTATGTTATGAGTATTAAACACAATTAAACCACCACTTTTATGGTGAGTAACTCATATATGTTATGAGTATCTTATTGATTAATGAAGTTACAACTCATTAATCCATAAGCTAAAATATATGAGAAAGTAAAATGACAAATTGTCTTTTTATTGAAATACCGACGTGGCACGTAAAAGTCTGACAAATATTCAAATTTTAATCTTTCAATTTCTCATTCATCATAACACGTTTTAGACTTATAATATATCATGAAAAACTCATAATTCATAGAATAAATGATATATTTCATTTTATTCAAATCATTTTTTTAAATATTATAATTTAGCCTAAAGTTGATAATGCACATCATTATCATTTATGCTATATTTCCAACACTATGTATTTTGGCTTTGAACAACACATTTTGGTCATTTATACTAATTAATTACGATCTGCTTGATTTGTTGTTTCCAAAATCAAATATGTTCCTTATAGGAAAAGCTTGAAAATTGAGCTTTCAAAATAAGCAGCTTGGGAAAACAATCCTAGAATGACCCTTAATATAAGTTTTGACACAAGCTAATTATTGATTAATTAACCATTAGGCTTTGGTAGTCACCACCTGTTGGAGAATCCAAATTATATGAGATTGTGGGTTCAAACCTAACTATAAAAAAAAATGGGATTAGTGATTAATGAAGTGTTCATTAAATTATTTGCTGGAACATGGAAATTTTCAACAAATTATCACAATTGAACGGATTTAAATCTGCTGCCCTAAATTAATGTCCTCTTTTATATTTCTTTATGTATTATTTGACATTTAAATTGTATGAGATATAAACTGAAAGGGGATAAAACAATAATAACAATTAGGGATATTAGATTTGGATTACGAACAAATGATATTACTTAGATTAAAGATTTTGAATTCATTGGAATCCAACTTTCGAGCTTGTTAGCCATTAGCCTAACGCAGGTATCAGAATATGAAATATAATTAGAAAATTATTATGCAATCAAGTTTGGGTGTTTATAAGCTACACTATTTTCAAGTCGAACCTATAAGACATTTGTATTAAGTGGTAATTTCAATATCAATGGACATTTTTATTATATAATAGAATCCAAAAAATATTTTTTTCAGTAACACCCAAAAAATATTTAAGTCGTGAAAAAAAAGGCAAATTGTGAGAAGTTTTTGTACAAAGCTATAATTTATGGCACTTGGAAGCATTATGTATGTAATGAACCAAAAGAGATAGTACTACTAGTCATAGTTAATAATGTAACAAATGAATATTGTAAGGATAGAAAGGGCCGACAAAGTGGAGGGTAGTTCCAAGATTTGGTGGGATTTTATGAATCCTAGACCCAGTTAAATGTATTTATAATAATGGGATTTTATTTTATTATTATAGTCACAGAGTACTAGATTTGAGTTGAAAGTAGCGTGATACTCAAAACTGTTGGCTTTTTTCTGCTTTAACCATGATTTTTCCGATGCCAAAATTTTTTTTATTGGAACACTTATTCATCGTAATTATCGCACGCGTCCTGAATTGAATATAGATATAATTAAAGTAAAATTATGATGTATCAGATGAGTAGTATAATAAAAAAAATCGGGTTATTAAATTGAAAAAATGATTTAGTAATTGAAAAAAATTATATACTTCTTATTATGTATATTATTATTTTGTACTTTACCAATATATACACACTAAATAATTTTTTTAAATTACCCATACGAGGGAAAAGGTAAGTGGAAAATGTTTCCACCACTGTTAAAAACCCTCAGTAAGGTAAGATATTCTATAAAGTAAAAATCATTGATCTCAAGACGAGATCAAATAAGTTTAGTTACAAGAGAGTAACATGTTCGGATTATTAAAAACATCCGACACCACAAAATGTAAATGTCTCCTCCTATGTCTAAAAACAAACCAATATAGGTAAATACAAGAGTAAAGGTGATCTTTGGAGCTCAACAGACCCTCGAAATCGAATTTGTTTCTCATCTTCCATAAAGCCCATGCAATCAAAAACCACAACGACGTCGCAAAATCACGACTTGGACTTGAACCGAAATAGCCTTGCCAAACTTGCAAAAAATCGAACCCTGAAAGTAGCATAGTTACCGAAATTCCAAAAGACTGAATGTCTGAGCCCATACCCTATAGCTTTCGATGCAGTGAAATAGGGCATGGTCCGTCGATTCCTCTTCGTCACAGAACGGACACTTCCCATCCGCAACAACCATGCAACGACGATTAAATAGAAACAACTTTAACGGTGAACGCCGTGAAAGACAATCCACCCAAAGAATTGCACCTTGGGCAAAAGGCATGCGTTCCAAATTAGCATATAGTCTAATTTAGGTACAAATTAGCATAAAGTATAATTTAGGTATAGGCCATTGTTTATAGAATCCTATACAAAAAGATGATGCCGAGTACCTTTTATTATCACCCAACTCCCATAAAAACCTATCAGCCCTATCTGTGAACCGAACCTGACATTGCTGCCCCCCTACGGACATATCACCGAACTCAAGGAGTAATGACGGGCAACTATGTACTAACCAACTCTGAAGCTGGTTGCACCTCTCTCTGTATGATACCCTTAAATTCCTTTTCCAAAATGGTCTCGAAAATGTAGCATTGTCAAAAATAGAAACACACCCCTCTTGCACCAAACAACTCTTCTTATTGCACATCATATACAGATCAGGAAAAAGAAAGGCTAAATTTTAATTTTGTAGACCAATTATCATGCCAAGACGAACTACCGACCCCATTGCCTACTTTAACACGCACATTAGAAGTAAAATATTTCCAAAAGGACTCATTCTTAATGCAACAGACAACAATATCGCGTCGCACAATTGACAACCGCCTACTCTCGAAATTTTCTAACGTCCACCACGAAATAAAACCATACCGCCTACCACAGATTTCATACCATAAAGACCCTTGCTCCGCACTTCGGATTTTCCAAATCCATTTGATCAATAGACTACAATTGACAATCTTAAAATATCTAATATATAACCAACCTAAATTTTTAGGTAAAGTTATAGTTTCCCAACTCACCTTACTCATACCCCTAGAATTAGAGTCACCTCTCCATAAATTTTTTTGCATAAGCCCGACAAGCTTATCTTTACTAAAGATGACATTTTATTCAACGAAAGTAAATAAATTGGTAAGGAGGAAAGGACCAACTTCGAAAGACCTACTCGTCAAGCATAAGATAAACTATGTCCTTTCATTCAGAAAAAAGATAAACTATGTCCTTTCCAACTAGACAAACGGTTGTGGAACTTATCAATCAACGAGTTCCAAAAAGACGCAGGAATGCTTCTCGGGCTAAGGGGAGCACCAAGATATGTAATAGGGAATTCCTCAACTTTACACAGCATATTTCCATATGATTGCGTGAACGAGTCCTGAACATGAACACCCATTATAGAACTTTTATTATAATTAATACGCAAGCTAGAAATCAACTCAAAACAACGTAAAATGCGCATTAAAATAGGTAAAAGAGACTCATCTGAGGGTAAAAAGCACATCGTATCATCAGCAAACTAAAGGAGAGAAATATCTATGTTAGACCCATCAATACAAAACCCAGGCAAGAGTCCCTTATGAATAATCGCATCTAATAGCTGCTTCAACCCTTCAATAGCTAAGACAAAAATAAATGGAGAAATAGGATCACTATGTTTGACTCTTCTCCCTAGCACAATCGGATCACAAGGGCTGCCATTTACAAGAACTGAAGTGACCGAGTTATGATGACAATTAGCTAACCAACCAACCCACTTCTCTTCAAATCCCATCCTCCTAGGCACCGCATCAATGTATGCCCACAATACACAATCATAAGCTTAAGGACCAAACAAGATTGGCATCTAAAATGAATAGAATGAACCACTTCCGTAGCAATGAAAGAACACTCGTGAATGTTACGGCCTTTAACGAAAGCAAACTGATTTCCCGAAATCAAACCAGGCAGAAGAGGTTGTAATCGTTTAGCTAACACTTTAGAAACTATCTTATAAATACCATGAATGAGGGCAATTGGCCTAAATTTACTCAACAACGAAGAACCTGGAACCTTTGGAATTAGAACAGTATAAGAGGTTTTACTAGAATTCGGTAATTGTGATGTTGTGAGCAATTTATTAAACAACTCCATAATTTCAAACTTAAATTTCCCCTGAAAGAGTTTGTAGGCCGAGGTGCTTTCCCCTCATTACAATCTCGAACCACTTCCCAAATTTCGACCTCTGAAAAGGGCTCCACAAGTTGTCCATTCACGGCACCATCAACCATGCTAAACTGTAGACCACTTAAATCAAATGGAACATCGTTAGTTCCCAAAAATAAGCTCGAATAATAATTCCTTATTGTGTTAGTAATCACCCTCGGATCACAAGAAATAACTCCATCTATCTCTAACTGAGTAATTCTATTTCCCCTAGACCGAGCAGACGCCATTCTATGGAAATAAGCCGTATTATCATCTCCGAATGCAACCCAAAAAACTCAAGATTATTGATGACAAACTTTCTCTGAACTCCTCCTACACTCAAACAAAGATGATCGCGTAATATGTAACTCTGAACCTATAAATACATCCACAGGCAGCGCCACACAGCTAGATGTCAAAGCTAAAACCTGATCTTTCAACTCCTAAATGCGTCGCTCCAACCCCCCAAAGTTCCTAGAATGTCACGACCGAATGAAATCCCAGAAATGTCTTAGTTTATAATCAATATCCCTATCAGGGACTTCCAAACAAATACAATGCCATTTTGAATTTATTAGTGGAAAGAAACCTTCATTATCCTACCAGCAGTTTAATGACCGAAATATTTATCCTCCCGCTCAAACCACAACATGAGACTGAAAGACTATCGAGAAGTGGTCTGACAAAGATGAATCAATAGTCATCAAATTCATTCTTGGCCATCTGTCCAAAATATCGCACGAAACTATTACTCTATCAATCCTCGAAAATGCCTGACTATTGGACCATGTGTAGTCCCTACCATGTAACGAAACATCATAAAGCCCATAGTCATTAACAAATTCCTGAAAACCCACCATAAAGTTCAAGATAACTCCACCACCCTCTGATCTCTGAGAGCCATGCAAAACCTCATTGAAATCTCCACACACTAACACATTCTCGATTCCCTGAATATATAGCCTCAGGTCATTCCAAAGCTGATTTTGCTCCACATAATTAGTAGGGCCACATAAACAAACTACATGAGCCTCTAATTAGTTTGAGGTAACATGTAAAATACACCATCTATTAGCAAAAAATGTAACCTTCCCTTGAACCAAATGTGAGTTCCAAGAAACCACAAGCCCCCCAAAAGACCCTGAGCAGGAACACAATGAAATAGGTAGTCATTATGTCCCTAAAATTTTTGAACAGCCTGATCTGACACGGCCATAGCCTTTGTCTCAACTAGATAATAATGTACAATTGCCATTTTCGAATATAGTTATGAACAAAAAATTACTTCACACCATTTAGAAGCCCCCTACGATAATTCCAATATAGAAAGTTTAATGACATAAGAAAAAATTCACAAAACCTAGATAACAGAATCTAATCAGAGGCGTTGGCCCTCCAAAATCTCTAAAATCTTCTCAGCATGCTGGCTACTAAACATCTCGAGTTTTTCCCCAACCCGAAACACAAGCATTTCTTCACTTTCTCTCGGTATTATACTTTATACCCTTAGAATCACTCTGTTCATATTTATTATATGCGGCCTTGAGGAACTAGAGGCCGCAATAAAAGGAACAACAACATTCCCAAACCTTGGACTAGCACGACTGCTAATACGTGGGATACCTCTTGATTGGACCCCATCACTTACTATAATGTTCTCACCAGCTCTACCTTCTTTCGTAAAATTGTTCAAGGGAGCTGAATCTCCCCCAATCGAAGATGCCTCATCCGAATCGCTTGGATTATTCGAAAAACTATCTTGACAAGGCTCGTATCCTACCCTCTGACGCAAGCTAGCATAAACAATTAACTCACTAGATTCCACCAGCAGTTTCAGTTTCTTATTCAAGGTTCCCAATGGAACCGATACAAGACAGGATAACACATCGAGATGATCCGGTCTCTCAAGATTTAAGTCCATAGCAACAATACGACTAAATGCCCTAGATGCAAGCTCACGAACCAATGATTCGCTAACAATAGACGGAGGCAATCCCATAAAATCCAAATATATAATAGATTTCGACAGGGTAAAGTCGGCCGTTATCAACTGAATCGATGACATAATATATTGCATAACTTTCCATTCACCATTCATAAAACTTTATAAAGCAGCCTCAATAGCAAAAGATATAATAACATAATCACCTTCAACGGGTGCAACAAAATCAAACACAAAGCTATAATCATTCAGAAAATCACCTGTATTCCGAATATGAGCAATATTTTTAAGACGAGCCATACATGACTTATCTTTCCAATGAGCATTTTGAACTTCCATTACCGCAACAGGCTGATCAGCCACCTTTTCCATATGATCAGCCCCAGTAGGTTCCTTGCTGGAAGCCACTCCAGGAATATGAGAGTTAGCCACCACATCTGCAAAGGATCTATTATCTAGCGGTGAGTTGCGGAACATATGTCTTTGTTTATCGTTAGTGTTCTTCATCCGAATGGGACTAGGATTCTCGGCCTGTTTAGAATACCTTGCTCAAAATGCTCTGAGCCTCACTACTCAAATAATAACCGAATTCAATCTGTAAATTGCCTTATCAAATGGTAATGATCCATCTTGGTCCCTATGCGTACACTAACTGAGTCGGAGGGGGGGTGAATGAATCACTCAAGAACTTATGAAACTTTTTTGCGATAATTATGGCTCCGCTGAGTGAGGTCAGCTGGCTGAGTGAAGAAACTGGAAAATACGATTAAGTAAAGAACACATAGATTTTATACTGGTTCGGCAACATGTGCTTACATCCAGTCCCGAGAGAGTATCTCGGCTTTAATTCACTAATCTCAACTCTTTTACCCTAGGCGGAGAAGCCTTTCACAAATTATCTAATTACAGTAAGTACCCTCCAAACTGCAATCGCTCACCCGCTGAATAGAATACCCTCTTCTATCAATAACTCACAATAAGTCTAAACAAGAGCTGGATTCAACTTATAGAAACGTTGATCCAGTTATAAATGATCTAATATTACAATTTATTGATCTAATCTATTCTCTCTTGTTCTAAGCAGATTCTCGCTGAGTTTTTCTTTCTTTCTTGAACTCCTTTAAAGCTTGTAAATTAACCGATTTTTTGCTTCTAGGAAATTCAGGTGTAATCACCAAGTTCTAATGCTTGCTTTCTTGGTCCTTTTATAGTTGGATTGAGAAAGTAGCCGTTGAACTTATCTTGGCATCTTCTGAAATTGACAGCTCAGTAATTCACCCATTGCTTCTTGAAATCAATCCGTTAATAGATAGCATTGCACCGTTGTGAAATACATTTCAATCCGTTAGATTGAAATTTGAGCTCCAATTTGAGTTCTTTGTCGTTTGATGCCAGTCTTCCGTTAGAGAGAACTTGCGCTGACTTGCTACGTGCCTTCATCACATTCCCTCTGGTTTTCTGACATGATGCAGAGTGCGCGATACAAGATTGGTAGATCTGCAGAATTACCCGAAGTGGCAATTGAATTCTTGCAGCTTTGCATTGGAAGACTTTGTCGTTTTCTTCATAATTTTGAGTCTTGTCAAGGCATTAATTCTTTTTATCTTTGACTCATTAATGTTCCTGCAAAAAGCAACACTAAAAGCAAAGATTCCTTTTTACCTTAAAAGGTAAGGTCAACAGCATTGACAGACTCAACTGAAACGATAAAAGAAAAGGTACACAGCTGAACCAAAATCTAAATATCAAGTGCTGAGTGAATATTACTAATTCAAAGACCAAGTAGATACTCAACCCAGAAACCACTCAAAGTTAAACTAAATAGCTAGGTCAGCGGAGACTTGAAGTTCTACCCTTGAATTTACTAACTCCCTTAAAACCATAGACTATTTATTTTAACATCATTATTGATTTAATTATCTCAAACTGAACTTAATTGTTATGATCAAAATTTAAGCATTACTGAGTCATCCACTGAATCAGTCCAAACTCATGTTTGGTTCAACATTAAGGTTTCGTGAATTTCTTCTCCTAGCCACAAATACCCAACCGCTGACGCCGTACTTCATAAAGACACACTTCATAGCAAGTGAATCGTACCTGTTCGGGAAATTCTCGAAGTATGTTTTCGAGGGTAAGGGAGTCGGTGATTGGTTTTTGATCGAAGGGTTGGTCTAGATAGGGGATCTGTGGGATCGGAAGGACTATAGAGGGCGACGGGGGAAGGGTAGACGGTGATGGGTGGTCGCCGGCGACTGGGGGCGACGGGTGGAAGGGTTATTTAGTAGTCGAGTAGGGTTTTGGTAATTGGCTCCATGGCTCTCTTTTGGGGGCAGTTTTGTATATTTCCAGCTGTTAAAATTTTATAATGGATATGAATTTAACACACTAAATAAATATACAAATAATTTTTATTTTTATTGTCAAAAGATCTTGTTCGTGTTGAGATGATGCCTAGGTGGTCTGAAAGAAAGTGATATTGGTTAGAGTGTGCTTTTTAGGATGATTGAAAATCCTATCTCATTTTAGTCTGCAATATTTATAATTATTTTTTTAAAATAATTTTATTCGGGATTTAATTATATTTAAGACTTTTTATCTATCCCAATAAATATATTTAGTGGAATTAGAATTTTGTTTTCTTTTCTATATTACCAACTGAGCTATACCTTATTGATACCTCATTTAATTCTTCCATACTAATTTTATTCATTTTTCTAGATTCCACTTGGGTCCGATAAAAGTTGGTTCCAAATTATAATTAAGTGTCAGTTTGAGATTACTTTTTTAAACCGTATGTTTTGAAAGTTCTATTTTTAATCTTTTTCTATAAATAATACATTTGATTTTGAAAAAAGAAAAAAATCAGACAGGTCTTGATTAATTAAAATGAATGATTAAAATGTGTTATTCAAAGCCAAAATTTATAGTTCTGTTAAAAAATTGTGAGAACAACAACTTATTTGGACAACAGCTTAAAAAATAATACCAAATTGACCCTAAACATATATTCTGTTCTATTTCAAATTATTTTTTTATGTTATTAAATCAAATTTGTAGTATTCAACGAAACAAAACATGAAACATTTTGCATGAAAGGGGATGAATCATGAAAGTCCATCTTATTTTTTTTGAGTTCTTGAACTTTTTAAAAGCAACATTGAACTTTTGATACTTTATTTTTGTTAAAATTCAATAAATTAGTTGGTTGAAAATATTACTAATACGTTATATAATTACTCTTACAGTTGAAATATGAGCATATATATGTAAGTTTAATGGGTAATCCTAATATATCCGTGATCGTGAGATGTATTTATATCTATATTTAAATTTGATGCACAAGCATAGGTTAGTATGGATAAAAATAAGATTTCTTTCCTTTGAAATAAAGAAAATAATTTGTAGTGTATAAAAGAGAAGAAATAGAAAATAATAAAATGGATAGGGATGCGATAATATCAAAGGTGGAAATGGATAAGATAGGAGAAAGTGACATTATAAGAAGAGAATGAACAATACTAAATAGTTGGAATAAAGAGTCAATCATCTCATTCTCACTTTAATTATTATTATTATTATTATTATTATTATAATAATAATTATTATTAATCCCTTAATAAAATTACATTATTGTACTTGGTTTATTTGCAGATGTAATATCTGTCTTATCTTTTCTTGTGTTTCAAATTTGTGTGTAATATGATTTTTATTTCTGTAATTTTTTACCCCTTCTTGAAGTTCCATTATATATATATATATATATATATATATATATATATATATATATACCTTAAAAAATATTTTAATTTTATTATTAAATTTGTTTTATTTTATTACCATATCAATAATTAGTACATATTTATATTATAATTTATTATATTTTTTTTTATAATCTATATTAATAATCAGCAAGTATTTATATTATAATTTATTATATTTATAAATTTTTTTATAAGAATTTATTATATTAAAAGTAAAATTTTTATAATTTTGATGAGTTTTCTTTATATATATTCATTTGAAATATTATTTTAAAGGTCAAATAACTATTAATTACTATAACAGTTTTGTAGTATAATGTTCGTTTACTTTGATTGTTTCTATAATAATGATATTTAAAATTAGTTATTATTAAAACCTTTCAAACTTAATTTTCATAATTTATCAGATAATTAATAGCAGCCTTAATTTATCCTCAAATAGCTATTTCATTTCATTATAAAAAGGCCCTTCCTATTTGTGTTTCGTATTTACCATTTCTTTACTTTATTTTTACTTATTTTACTTATATAATCTGATTACAAAAAAATTTTCTCCCCATTTGCCATAGGTTGAAGAAGTTGTTTTATCCTGAAAGAAACTATAAGTATCCTTTAAGGACGGTGCTCCGCACGATTTAGATTAACGGTTTTCAAGTTCCTTTAACTTATTTATAATTTTCATTATGTTCCTAGATAATATATTTATTTGTTTGATGCAAGGTGGAGATTGAAAAGCACATCCTTTATATATATATATATATATATATATATATATATAAGCAAAGAAGTCCTAAATGATTTCTTTGCCCCTATACCTTCAAAAGAAATATTTAAATTTTATTATTAAATTTATTTTATTTTATTACCATATTAATAATTAGTACGTATTTATATTATAATTTATTATATTTATGATTTTTCCTTATAAGAATTTATTATATTAAAAGTGAAATATTAACTATTTTGATGAGTTTTCCTTATATATGTCCATTTGAAATATTATTTTAAAGGTCAAATAATTATTAATTACTATAACAGTTTTACAATATAATGTTCGTGAACTTTGATTTGTTTTTATAATAATGATGTTTAAAATTGGTTATTATTAAAAATTTTCAAACTTAATTTTCATAAATTATTTCATAATTAATAACAGTCTTAATTTATCCTCAAATAGCTATTTCATTTCATTATAAAAAGGGTTTTCCTATTTGTGTTTTGTATGTACCATTTCTTTCACTATATTTTTACTTATGTAATCTGATTACAAAATTATTTTTCTTCCCTTTTGCTATAGGTTGAAGAAGCTGTTTAATCCTGAAAGTAACTACAAGTATCCTTTAAGGGCAGTGCTCTGCAATATTCAGCTTAACGATTTTCAAGTTCCTTTAACTTGTTTATAATTTCCATTATAATTCTAAATGATATATTTATTTGTTTAATACAAGGTGGAGATTGGAAAGCACTTTAAGATGGGCATCCCGATGAGATTAACACTCCCATTTAGACAGAGGACAAGATTGGCGCTCCCTCCCATAATGGATAGAGAAACCAAGTTTAGATATTTATTTATTTAATTAATTAATTATTTACTTTTTGTAACTATTAATTAAATACACTGATTTTTTAACATATGTAATTGGTGAAATTGTCAGCTGTAGTGCTCAGCAGAGTCCTAAGAAGTCCTAAAAGCTTCTCTATGAAATACACAGATTTTTTGACAAGTACACGGATAAATATGATCTCATTTGCCCTGAAAAGTCCTAAAAGACTTCTTTGCCTCTATACCTTTCAAAAGAAATATTTTAATTTTATTATTAAATTTATTTTATTTTATTACCATATTAATAATTAGTATGCATTTATATTATAATTTATTAAATTTATAATTTTTCCTTTTAAGAATTTATTATATTAAAAGTGAAATTAAAATGCATGTATAATAGAATATAAAACAACGTTTTGGGGTTAATTTGTAGAACAAATATGATCTCATTTGAATTCATATAATGATGAATGAATTATCGTTGTTATGCAGCTGACACATGCTCGAGAATACAGAGGTAATGAGTTTTTTTATTTTTTTGGTTCTCATGTAATAGAGTCCAACTATAATTTTTTACAACAAGATCTAGATTTTGATGTTGATTGATTCCCAAATGCAAATGAAAAATTCAAGGTACTTTTAACATTTATATTGTTGGATTTTAGAACCGATCCGCCAGTACTAGTACAGGTGTGATTCATTTCGGTGTTAGCTTTAGACCCATTACACATGTATTAGTATTGATATAGTCTAAAGTGTATAATATATATAAGTACATATTAACAGAATGAAAATTAAGGTGTCAAATATATTATACATATATAATATAAGAGCTGCCAACAGGTACCCATGACAACCTATTGACAACTCTTTAGAGAATTGAAGTCCACACAATTGTGGACTTTATTATCTCTAATAGTGTGTATATATATGCATACATATGTCAATATGTAGAGATAGGGGAGCAACGGCTCCTATACTCTCTCACTCCCTTCTGAATAATATTTTGATTTGTCTCTATTTTTCTTTAGTTTGTGGTATATATAATATTTTCCCATAGGGTGTAATTTGTTATTGACTAGTAATACGTAGTTCTCGATCATACTCTTTCCGTTGTATTTTTCGAAGACGTTTTTTGTACTGAAAAAGGTACTTAACTATCTTTTACTCTATATATAATATATTGATATTATATTCCTATATTGGTATCAGAGTCATATACTATGTATTTGGTCATTTTTTGAAAATCAGTTTCGAATCACATATTTTAAATTTGTGTAAAATCATATTTTTGAGAAAAAATAATTTTAGAGAGATAAATTTTGAACTGATTTTATGTGAAAATCAGTATAAATAAACCTGAAGAGTTTTTTATTATATATATTTATATATATAACTTTTTTATTTTTATTCCACTCTCAGGTTTAGGAGTTTGTAAGTTAAACTCCATTTTTTGGTTGTCAAACGGATAAATGGATACCACCAGCGAATTTGTAGTACCCAAAAACCTAGGGGTAATCAGAACCCGGCCACCGGAAAATGTCCAGAGGTCGATGAGTGGACCCCACTCTCCAATGAGGCGGAGAGTGAAGTCATTTTCCGGCGATATCCGGTCACCGATTTTTGGCACTTTTAAGTTTTCAAATATTTTGGATTTTTCGGTGAATTTTATTTAATTTTTTGATGGACAGAATATTAACTCTTAATATTTTGATTAACTAAAAATTATTTAAACTTAATTCTGTTCAATAAATAATTTCAAAAAAATTATAAATGTCTCTAGAATATTTGAATTCGTTGGATGAGTACTGTTTTGATTTTCGGATTGATCGAAATATGTTTTGATCATAAATAATACGTATAAGTACGTTAAATAAGTTTATTTTTGTAAATGAGTTACGAAAATTAAAAAATGGACCAAAATATTATTCTTTATTGTGATAAAGAAATAATTATGATTATTTGGACATTCATTGAATATCAAATATAATGAACTAGATTTGTCTAGTCTATTAAAGTTCCTATAAATTTGATTATTAATAAATGAATATATTATTACTACTGAAACCTTTCAAATAATGATGGTCCTTATTAGTATGCACCCTAATAAATTATAAGATTTTTCTTATGGTTTGTTGTAGACCAGAAATTAGGGATACTCATATTTAAAAGTTAAATTTATGCAATATTTATTTTATTTAAGATTGAAATAAATAATGCTTAGTAATGATATTTATTGATAAATTATATATAACCAAATTTTGTGGAACAATTAAATTTATAACATAAATATGAGTGTTATTTTGATATTAAGAATGAGTTCTTAATTAAAATAAACATATTTTGGTCAAGCTAATAACACCATGAGAATAAGTTTCTCTCTTAAAAAGGTAAGAATAAGTTCTAACTTAAAAATAAATATTTGAGGATATTTATTAATTTTGTAATTTATTATATGAGTATAATAAATTGTAAGTACTAATATATATGAAATTGAAATCTCTATTTGTCAAATTATTAATAACAAGTTCTTAATTTAAAATAAATATTTTAGAATATTTATTAATTTTTTTTGTCAATTTATTATATGTGTATTATATATTGCAGGTACTTAAAGAAGAAGTACCATATGAAAAATTTTAAATAAGTTCAAAATCCATGTAATAAATATTTGTTAGTATTTATTAATTAAATTTATCATTGTACAATTTATTATATAAGTTTAATATATTGTAAATACCGTAAGTGATAGTATTGATAATTTTTATTCTTGTAATAAGTTATAAGAATATTGATATTTAATATGCATATATATGAATTTAGCAAACATTTTTCATTAGAAAAGATAGGGTGATTAGAGCCTTTAAGGTTTCTTTTTCGAATTGAATTCTAATGAAAATTTTTACTTTAATTTATTTGTTGTATATTAAATATTCGTGCATTACCAAGTTCGTATTAAATCGTGCTTATAAACAAAAATTATAAGAATAAGTTCATACAATATAATTATAATTAATATCAACTGTGGTTGAATTAATAAAATAAATGAGACTCAAGTTACAAGTGAACAAATGTAAGAAAGAGCATTAAATTATCATGTTGAGAAGAATATGTTCTAGAATATTGAACCATAGTTATGACTAAGTTCAAAGAGGGAACACATATTTAGCATAAATTGGATAGAGGTCCATGTGGGCTAACAAAAGGAAAATTAATAATGTTAATTACTCTTTGCTAAATATCATAAAAGCATATAAGATGCTCATACATCAAAATATTAGTATTTTGATAATAAAATCCACCCAAATAAGTTGGAGGGTAAGAGTTTAATATTGATTATTACGTCAATAATGAGACATTTTATGTATTTATTGAAAATAGTTTCAATAACCATGAATAAAAGTGTAAGCGTTTTTATTTATAAAAAAACAAAGAGGTGGCTTATGAGCCTAATGAGATTTGAAATGAAAGAAATAGATACATATTTCAAGAGTGAAATATTTTAAATTCTAATTAAGATTGTGAATTTAGTGTCAAAGATATATCTAATTAACTCAAGTGTGAGTAAATTTGTATTTTCAATATATCATACAAAATACAATTCAAATGAATTATTGATTCAAGTATCGTCATGTAATGAGGACCGAGGATCCTTTATATTATTTCAGGTAATCCTATATAGATAAAAGTATCTATGTAGAAATCAACTTAAGAGTTAAAATCACAGGAATTGATGCATTGTTATGTCTATAAAGTAAGATGTACAATAATTATACATGATGTCCTATTTCTTTCGAGATTTTAAGGAATCTCATTTTTGATACAATTGTGTTGAATATAAGATTCAACTTGTAATTTGAAAATAACAGTTCAAAGTTATGGTGGGACATATTTTGAATGATTCAATAATTTTTGGATATCGATCCAAAAAGAAATATTGAAGACATATTTTCAATTGTTTCTACTTCTATATGTGATTGAAATAGTAATGCAATTTAATGAAATATTACATTGAACCTTGTTGACTATATTTGAATGAGTCGAATAAGTCAAAGAATGTTTAATCATAAATTCAAATAAGTTTGAATTTTTTTTTGTCATTTATAAGAAAATATGTAAATACCATTCAAGGCAAATGATTTCCTTTTATAATTAATCCATTAGTGATCTGGTTAGATGTGAGGGCGCATGTGGCCTATTATATTTCATCACTCTCATTATACATATATTGTATAATGTATATTGTTTAATTGATATCTCATAAGATTGGAACTTTGTACTGCTTCAAAAGGTTTATGAGATTTGTTGAGAATCAATTAGTTTAAAAATAAAGCTTTGAGAACTGACCGTGGTCAGATATATTTTATTATGATAAAATTCAAGCTTTATGTGATGAAAAGGAAATTGAACATAAGTATTCAATTTGTTTCACTCAAAACAACGGTGTCGTTAAGAGAAGAATATGACTCTTCTCATTGTGGTTAAATCAATGGTGGTTGTAACAGATTTATTTATCTCCTACTGAGGAGATATCCTATTAACAACCACATAAAGTTTTAACCAAGTGCCTTCTAAATTTGTCACTTCCACTACTTATGAGTCGTGGACATTTTAAAAACCTAATTTTTGTAACCATAACCAAGGAGGTTACAAATTTTTTCACCCATGATACATTGAGCAAGTATTAGTTGCTACACTTAGGATGCAAAAGTGTAATTTTTTAAAAGTATCATAACATGTCAAAAGGACATGTCGCAATGGGAGAAAAAAAACATAGTGACAAAATTCAGATCAAGCATTGTTGTCTTCCTAGAGAATAAGTCCACTAAGTTAGATGAGTTGAACCATTATTTAGTATACCATTTTCCGTAAAATTGATGAACGTATCTCTCCATTCAAGTGGGAGAAATTTTGAGGTCCATGAATATGTTCAAAAACCTTAAAACATTACGAATGATCGAGATCAAGGTCTTGACCAATTTTCTATGTCTTTGGTAACTAGATAAATCCAAACTTCAGTGGGAGTATGGAACATGGTTCAAGTGGGAGCATATAGAATTTTGAAATGTGTATGAGATATTTATCAAAATTTGGAACTGCGGAAAAATAGTTGAATATCATCGATTGATGTATTGATGACATGACTATTTTGCTTTAATTGTTCAGTTCATAAAATGATGATGAGAGAAAGAGACTATCCCATTCCTGCACAAGAATAATGGATTAAAACTATGGAGAAAACAATGGCTTCCATGAAATCCAACGGAGTTTATGAACTAGTTGGTTAGTCATAGGGAAGAAAGGCTATGAAGAACAAGAGGGTTCTCAAGCATTAGGATGATGACAATATCAATAGATATTAAGTTTGCCTAATTGTAAAAGTACTATACATAATCCATTAGACAATCCATGCTATTATAACAAGTCAAGATATGGAGCTAAATCAAGTGGATGTGAAGACTATTTTTTTTTCTCTATTGTGAGAAGATAAACAAATCTACAAGGAAAGACCTATATTTGTAACTAAGGCACAAACAAAAGGTTTGTACGTTGAAATGATCAATATATTGCCTCAAATAGTCTTACAAGATCAAGAAATATTCGATTTTATAATAATATCAAATAGATTTGTTAGTATGTCCTTGCATGTCAATGACGTTCTGATAGCTGGAAATGACATGGAATGTGTGAATTAGATAAAAGTTTGATTAATATCAAATTTTGAAATGATAGTTCTAAGTGAAATTGCTTATACTCTTAGAATTAAGATTTTAAGAGATTACTCCGTGAAGTTGTTAACCTTGTCTAAGAGACATAAACCGACAATGTTCTTGAGTTTTCAATGTAAGCAATCTTAAGCCTATATGTATAACCAGATGACTAAAGGTTAAATTGGACAACACTTGCATGTGTCCCACAACACAAATGAGAAAATGAACGAATGATTAATTTTCCTTATATGAGAGATTTATGAAGCCTCATATATACACTAAAATGTGTATACAATATGATATTTGTAATGCAGTTGTCATTATAAGCATATATAAGCAAAAAAAAAATTAAAAACTACAAAAAGGATACTGGGGTACCTTAATGGCGTTGTAGGCTATTTTTTGTGTTTTCAGTTCACAATAATATGTAATTAAAAGGATGCACAAATGGCAATTTGAGCAAGAGACATGGATAAGAGAAAATCCTTTTCAATATTATCTTGTTGATTGATAATAGTGTCATATTATAAAATAACAAGAAATAAATGTGTGTTGCCCTATCCATAATGAAGGGAGAGTGTATGTGATACTCTACTTTGCCTAAGAAACTATTTAATTAAAAAGGTTAATGAACCATCTTAATGTTATTTCTACTAATGCTCAAGTGGGTCTAAATAATGATAGCCAATCGTATATAGCTTTTGCCACGAAATTGAGGTTCCATATCAAGTTGAAGCATACAGAGATTAAGTATCGTTTTTCTATATAGCACGTAAAGGGTTCAACATGAAAGATGTTTATGTTGAATATGCTAGATCTACCAGATCTAAGTCATATGTTTAAGAACATATTATTCAATAGAGTTTGAATTTTGCAATACACTAGTACGAATATTATTTGTCAATATTTTATGTTATTGAGATGCATGTAAGACAGAGAAGTAGCTCACTCACATGAGCATTTACCATTGTTCTGTTATTAGATAACGGATGTGAAGGATGGGGCTATATTTTGAACAGATGAGAGCTTGTTCAATAATGGAAGTCATCTTGCTTGAAATATGAAACACGTTTTCATGAAAGTGCAAGAGTCACATATTTGCGAAAGGCAAGTATGTCAAAGATTACATGTAATCTACAACTGGACTTGTTACAAGTAACCTGCTCCTATTCTGTCTTTGTAGCCAAAAGTAGTTCATAGAGTAAGTGAACTTAAGTTAGATTTTTTGGCACATCTAACTGATGCTTTGGTATGGTGTTAATGAGACATGCGCTTCTTTCAAATGGAAAGAAAAGAACATCATAATACATGATTTCATACCATGTGTGCTTATCGACCATGAGGTGGAAAAGAAATGATCTCAGCTTTTCCTAGTGTAAGACTCACGCAGCGAAACTATGGTTTTGTTCGCTCGCTATCCTCAGGACCCTAACTTATTCTGAAAGTATAATCCAATGTGGTTGTTTTGGAAGGAGACTCTAAAGAGGTTAAGTATGATTCGACCTTGAATGAGCCCGACTGGAAAAGCGAGTTAGATTATGATGGAAGGAATATAGTAAAAGGGAAAGATTGCCATGTGTTCACATCTTAAGTTTCTATACTTCACAACCCAGGTAGTTATGCATGTGTGTGTAACTATGATGATAAAAAACTGTAGAGATCAAAGGATTACAGTGGACGTGATATGGAATCTAGGATAAGGCATACAATGCTTCGGTACTTTTCATTGAGCTGCTATATATCTCCAACGAGTATATAACATTAGAGCTCTCGAGGTATGCTGGTCGCACGAACTATTTGCAGGTATGAAAGAGACAAATGTAATAGATCTGTTTTGTTACGTGCGAGTAGGAGATGTTGGATTTTAGACCCGATCCACCCGTACCAGTACATGTGTGATTCATTTCGGTGTTAGCTTTAGACTCATTATGCCTATATTAGTATTGATGTAGTCTAAAGTGTACAATATGTATAAGTACATATTAACCGAATGAAAGTTAAGGTGTCAAATATATTATAAATATATATATATATATATATATATAAAATATAAAACCTGCCAACAGGTGCCCATGACAGCCTGTTGAAAACTCTTTGGAGAATTAAAGTCCACACAATTGTGAACTTCATTATCTCTAATAGTGTATATATATATATATATATATAGACACACACATATGTCAATATGTAGAGATAGGGGAGCAACGGCTCCTATACTCTCTCTCTCTCTCCCTTCTGAATAATATTTTGATTTGTCTCTATTTTATTTTAGTTTGTGGTATATATAACGTTTTTCCCATAGGGTGTAATTCGTTATTGACTAGTAATACGTAGTTCTCGATCATACTCTTTCCGCTGCATTTTTCGAAGACGTTTTCTGTATTGAAAAAGGTGCTTAACTGTCTTTTACTCTATATAATATATTGATATTATATTCTTACATATATTATAAGTACAAATGATTCATTATCAACTATGATTTGAATTAGGTCTTTTATTTATTTATATATTTTTGTTTGGAATGATTCGATATCAAAAAGTGAGGTCAATTCTCTTGTCACACCTGTAGAGATAAGAAATGAAACTGTGGCACCGTCGATATTGATAGATAAAGATAATGCACAACTTTCGAGTAATCGAGCAAAGGATACACCCCTGTCACATGTATGTTTTCCACGTAGAAGCTATTTTTATCCCTATACCTTTCAAAAAAAATATTTCAGTTTTATTATTAAACTTATTGCACTTTATTACCATATTATTCCAATTTATACTACTATAATAATGGTATTTTAAATTAGTTAACATTTAATGTGACTCTTTTTCCTCATAAAATATTTGACAGTGAATGCACAAGATAACTACATAAAAGTATAAATTAAAATCATATTTCAGAATAAAAATTGAATTTTATAATAGTACTTACTCTTTCTTATAGATAATAATAGAATATTTTTAATTATTTGATCAAGTGAAATAATTAAAAATATTCCATTATTATCACAATAAATATTTAATAAAATCACAACAAATTAAATTTATAAAAACATATTTAGGAATTAATGTGACTCTTTTTTTCTCATCAAATATTTGACATGGAATCTCAAGATAACTGCAGAAAATTTTAAATTATAATCCTATTTAATAAAAAAATTAAATTTTATAATAGTACTTACTCCTATAATGTAATATTTAAAATTATTTGGTCAACTAATATATCTCTTAAATCTATTTATTGAAAATTTAATTTATTGTTCTTGATTTTATTAAATTCTGTTGATTATAATTCTATTTAAGAAAATATCATAATAGTACTTACTCCTTCTTATTTAAGAATCAGTGTAACTCTTTTTTTCTCATCAAATATTGACAAAAAAGTAAAATTATAATCCTATTTATGAAAAAATTTAAATTTTATAATAGTAGATACTCATTCTTATGGATAATTTTTATAGTATTAACTCCTTAATTATGGAAGATAATGGGATTTTTTTATTTAATTAAGTGAATTCAAATTTCATAATTATTATTTAAATATATCTACCAACTAATATATCTCTTAAATTTATTTTCTTAAAATTCAAAATGTTGTTACTGATTTTATTTAATTCTATTCTATTGATTATAATGCTATTTAAGAAAAAAAATTTCAAATTTAATTTAGTTTCTTATATAAAGATTTCATCCTAGCGATTATTTACTCTAAATATAAGCATGAGAAATGTCTATAACTCAATTCTTCCTCTCATCTATCCCCCCCTCTCTTTAACCTGCTTATTGTTCCTTGAAGAAAAAAGGAAAAGATAACTCATGCTCTTTTCTCTTTTATATATATATATATATATATATATATATATATATATAAACTTATCATTGATATACTATTTACAAATAACCTATCCGTGCATTTATTGTGCCAATGTAATTGAATAATCTATATAACTCCAAGGAATTAATTTAGTTAATGGTATAATATAATGCAGTTTATATTATTCATTAAAGTTAAACTTTGCATATGGTATTTATTTAATTGACAATTAAATAAAATCATATGTCAAATAATTTAATTGAATGTAATTTAATCAATATAGTTTGCATACTAAAATAATTTGTTGACTACTTTAGTTAATTAAATTAATTGTAGTATGGCATATAATTGGATTAAATTGTAATGTTTTAATTTTGTCTATGGGTTAAATTGTAAATTGAAAATAATGGCAATTAGATATTGTTTAAGGAATTAAAATTGATGATTTAATTATTAAATTAAGTTTCTAATGGACCAAATTTATAATTAAATTAAATCCAATCCCAATTGACTAATTAGACTTATAAATAGATAATTTAAAAACAAAATGAAAAAACCCTAATTCTATATGCAAAAAAATGCACACAGCCTTTCAAGAGGCAGAATATGCTTTGTTCATTACGAGGTATAGGATTCTTGGAGTTTTCTTTTGTTCTTCGTCCATACGGTTATTATCGGTCTCGATTTAAGAGTAGTTTATGTACGTGAGATTTGAGAGCTTTCATTTACGAGCTTCATGACATCCGTCTCTTAAGGAGACTAATCTAGTAAGTTTTTATCTGTTAAAATAAAAGTATTGAAACTCTATCAATGGTTCTTGAAAAGATCCTATTCCAAATTTGAGAAAATTTTAACCGATAATTTCGCCTTTGCGGTTAAGTTTTCAATCGTAATTTCCTTCAATTGGTATCATGAGCGAGGTTTTTTCAAAAAGATTGATGGGTTTCTTGATTCTTTAAGGGTTTTCAATCTTGATGAGAAAACGTTTTGAGTGGATTTCTTGAAATTTTGATATAGTTCTTAAATTAATTTTAAAGATTCTTAAGGGATGATTTAATTTGATTTAAAGATTCAAAAGATTTTTTTATTTTGATGAAAAATGTTTAAGGAATTGTTCTTGAGGTTTTTGTTATTTCCCTCAAGTTGATTAATGGACAAAATTAATTTATTAAATTAATAATTGTAATTAATCGGTGTTGAATTTAGTCAAAAGATCAAAAAAATTTTATTAGCGAAAATTTTCTATTCGGTAGAAAAGGTTTCGGAATCATTGATTTGGGTTTTTGTTATTTTTTCTAAATTGCTAGTTTGATCTTGGTGGCTAGGTTCTTGAGTTGTTTTTTTTTTTTATGTTTATTAGGGTTTTAGTTAATTGAATTGAATTTTAGTAATATAACATAATAAATTTATATATATATAAGAACTTCTTTGCCCCTATACCGTTTAAAAGAAATATTTGTCAACTTTATTATTAATTTTTTTTATTTTATTACCAAATTATTTCAATTTATATTACTATAATAATGGTATTTAAAATTGGTTAATATTCATACTAATCATAACAATATCAAAATATAAAATTAAAATAATTATAACAACAAAAACAACAATAGTAATAACAAAATATTTGATGAGTATTTAAAATTGGTTAATGACTTCTTTGCCCCTATACCTTTTAAAAGAAATATTTTAATTTTATTATTAAATTTGTTTTATTTTATTATCTTATTATTCCAATTTATATTACTATAATAATGGCATTTAAAAATATTAATATTCATACTAATCATAACAATATCAAAATATAAAATTAAAATAATAATAAAAAAAACAATAATAGTAATAATAAAATATTTGATGAGTATTTAAAATTGGTTAATATTTATACTAATCATAACAAAATCAAAATATAAAATTGAAATAAAATTAAAATAATAATAATAATAACAACAATAGTAATAATAAAATATTTGATGAGTATTTAAAATTGGTTAGTATTCTTACTATTCATAACAATATCAAAATATAAATTTATATAAAATTAAAATAAAATTAAGATAATAATAATAATAACAACATCAACAATAGTGATAATAAAATATTTGATAAAAAAAGGAGACATATTAATTATTATAGAGTCGCATTAATTCTAAATTCTAAACTTGTTTAAGAATAAATTATAAATTATATCTGTCCAAAATCCGTGTATTTAATTGATTGCTACTTAAAGTTTAAAATATGAAATTTTTTCTTAAATAGGATTATAATCAACAGAATTATATTTTGGTATTGTTACAATTATTATAGATATTAACCAATTTTAAATACCATTATTATATAAACAAATTGTAGTAAGCGTACAATCAATTAAATCAATAATTACACAGTAAAATAATTTATAATTGCTGATAAGAATTGTATTGCAAAACTGTTATAGAAATTAATGATTATTTGACCTTTAAAATAATATACAAACAGACATATATAAGGAAAATTCATCAAAATAGTTAACATTTCACTTTTAATATAAATACTAACTAACTAAAATTTATTGATTATTATCCTATTTAAAAATTAATGTGACTCTTTTTTCCTCATCAAATATTTGACGGAAAATCACAATATAACTGCAAAAAAAAGTATAAATTATAAACTAGTTTAAGAAAAAATTTGAATTTTATGATGGTACATATTCCTATAATGGAATACTAGTGTAGTCCCCATGCGTTGCACGGATAGGTCATTTGTAATAAGTATATCAATGATAAGTTTATTTTGTAATATATATATATATATATATATATATATATATATATATATATATATATATATAAAATAAAAAATAGAAAATATTAAAGCTAAAAAATATGTTATATCATGTATCAAATTATATTGCGAAAAACCTCTTCATATACAACATTTGCAGCTTAATCTGTTACTTGTCCATCATCATCAAGAGAAAATGGCAGGAGTTATCTAATTCTTTTTTTTTCAAAGAACAATGAGCAGTTTAAAGAAAGAGGGAGATAGATAAGTGAAAGAATAAGAAATGCTTCCTGTGTTATGTGCATTTCTCATTCAAATATTTAGAGTAAATAATTGATAAGATGATATCTTTACTTAAGAAAGTAAATTAAATTTGAATTTTTTTCTTAAATAAGATTATAATCAACAGAATAGAATTAAATAAAATCAATAAAAACATTTTAAATTTTAAGAAAATAGATTTGGGAAATACATAGTTGATAGATATACTTAAATGACAATTATGAAATTTGAATTCACTTAATCAAATAAATAAAAATAATCCATTATCTTCCATAAGGAGGTATTATTACAAAATTATCCATAAGAATGAGTAAGTACTATTATAAAATTCAAATCTTTTCTTAGATATGATTATAATTTATACTTTTTTGCCAATATTTGTTGAGAAAAAAAGAGTCATACTGATTCTTAAATAACGAGTAAGTACTACTAAGAAATTCAATTTTTTTCCCAAATAGGATTATAACCAACATAAATAAATAAAATAAAGAACAACAAATTAAATTTTAAATAAATAGATTTAGAAGATTTATTAGTTGACCTAATAATTTAAAATATTGCAATATTGATAATAATACAACAAATGCTAATCTTTTTTTAAAAAGAGATACATATCCATTATTCTTCTCCTTCTTAATTCTTTATTCGTTTTGCTCGACTGCTCGAAATTTGTGCATTATCTTCATCTACAAATAAGATTATAATTAAACAACTAATAAACAAAGAAAAGTGACGAAACAAGAGCTTATATGAAACATACAACCACGATGGCTATTTTCAAACGACATCTAATATAATTGAAAGCCAAATTTTAGATATATAATTGTCAAACTTGTCATAACTATTATTTGATGTTATATATTATTTATTTTATATTGTTGGATTGTTTCATTTTAAACATGTGTTATTTTTTCCTATTTCTATCTTTTCAAATTTTTGAGCAAATTTTGCAATTTTTATATTATTTTTTCTAAAGTGGAAAAAATTGTTGTCAATTGATTGATTATAAGCCTATTTAAGAAAAAATTTAAATTTTATAATAGTTTTTACTCCTTATGGATAATAATGGAATATTTTTAATTATTTGATCAAGTGAAATAATTGAAAAAATCCTAAAATTATCACAATAAATATTTAATAAAATTACAATAAATTAAATTTTAAAAATAGATTTAAGAATCAATGTGACAATTTTTTCTCATCAAATATTTGATAGGGAATCACAAGATAACTGCATAAAGTTTTAAATTATAATCTTATTTAAGAATAAATTTGAATTTTGTAATAGTGCTTACTCCTTTTATGGATAATAATGGAGTATTTTTAATTATTCGATCAAGTGAATTCGAATTTCATAATTATCTATTAAGTATATCTATCAACTAATATATCTCATACATATATTTTTTTTAAAATTTAATTTGTTGTCTCTAATTTTATTTAATTTGATTCTATTAATTATAATCCTATTTAATAATTAATGTGACTCTTTTCGCAATTTAATTTGATACACAATATCATATATTTTCGCTTTAATATTTTCTATTTTTAAATTTTATTATATATATATATAAATATATATTAAAAATAAATTTATTAATTAATATTAGACCGGGCACCAACCCACCAGCCCGCCCATGCCCGCCTTCCATGGGTCAGATTTGGACAAACTAATTGGGGAATAGGCCCGGCCCGGCCCGAACCCGAAGAAGCCCGAATAAAGTATCGGATGGGCTTGATTTTAATTCTAAAATCCAAGCCCGCCCCGCCCAGACCGAACTAATAATAAATATATTAAATAATAATATATTCATTAAATTATAACACTAACAAGTATTGAAAATTTAAAATTTTCTTGTAAAATTTAGCATATAAACTCAATTTTGTGATTTATATTAGAAATTTAATTGCAATTATTTTATACTATAATTTTTTTATCAAAAAATATTTTAATTTTTATTTATATATATTAATTGGTAGGCCCGCGGGCCGGGCTTAGGTTTTGATTATTTTATAAAATCCCGGCCCGGCCCGTCCTAAGCCCAACTTAAATTTTATATGGGTTGCGTCGGGCTTGGGCTCCTAATTTTTTTAGCTAAGCCCGATTAGGCCCGCCCCAAACCCGAACCCAACCCAGCCCAGCCAATGCCCAGGTCTAATTGATATACTGATTACAAATGATCTATCCGTGCATCGCACGGGGTACTACGCTAGTTATAATCTAATAGGATTGTTTACTCTTTTCAGTTTATTACTAAATCAATTTGGGAAAAGTACATAACAGTACAAAAGCCCATCAATAATTTTCATTAAAACTTTAGTCAACAACATAAATACATTCCACACAACTTCACAACATAAATACGTTTGTTAGCACGGTCCGCTAGGCCCGATGAGGATTTACACCTATTTCAACCAGCGATTAGACAAGAGAGCCAAGAAGAACTGAATTATCATAAAAAAAATCCAAAAATCCCAAAAATTTCCATTCGTCATAAAATTTCAAGTTGCATCCTTGAAATGCTTGAAATCCATTTCCGAATAATCAAAACAGTCAAACGATTAAATAGTAAAATTGTCCTGAAAACATAAAAAAAATGTCATTTTGAGGGCTTAAACGATCGAATTTGGCCAAAATAAGGTGGGGCTACAGGCCAAAGGCCACTAGTTTTGCCCATTGGGTCATTTCAGTGAAAATATGGTCAAGTAGGTAATTAGCCGGGCGGGTAATTATCTATCTATAGTAAAAAAATCGTATCTGACCAAGATTTTACAGGATTTGCGGGGTTTAAAGCAAGATTTTGTCAGATAGGTAATTAGTCCGCCCGCTAATTACCTGGGCTAATTACTACCCTTCTGTAAATAAGGGTGCTCCCCCCTCATTTGGATGAAAGAAAAGCGAGAAAAAACCCCCATTACACCACTTTTCATTCCGGGAGTGCTAAAAACCCTGAAACTCCTCCAAAATACTTCCAAATCCGAGCTCTATCACCGATATCTGGTATAAGCTCATTTTCTGTCTTTTTAAATCAAGATTTCACAGTAATCTTTGGTCTAAAAACGACCCAATTTCTCAAAAACCCCACATTTTCTTTTAGAAATAATCCAAGATTATAGCCATAACTTGGGTTAAATCTATTTTTCAACCAAATCTCACTCTCTGACAACTTCGGTCCTGCACCAGCTCTCAAGTCATCCTGAACAAACGAAAAGGTAACTAAAGGTAATTGGCTCTAAGCCCAACTTTAAAATTCATTAAATTTTATTTTTATTACTTTATTATTGCACATTGCATTTTCATTTATCTGATTAAGTGAGCCATTGTAGTCACTTATATTATAATTAGTGTAAATAAGCTCGTAGGTACGGATAAACATCCAGAATATGAGGAAACTCTATCCGAGTTTCCAGGCCAAAACCCAAACACTGCCGTTACTCTGCCAAAATTTCGGTAGAAAAATATATATTTATTAAGCCGTTATAATGCCCATTTTATTTCTTGAATATTTCTTGAATTTAATTATTGAATAAAGCCATTGTAATGTAGAAATTACCACAAATTCCAAAATTCTAAATTAATCCAAACGATTTGAACAATATGAGTACCTATCATGTCCGAACTTAGAATATCGTTTTCTCTTCGGTATACAAATCCCATCATGGATCAGTATACCACAATTCCTGGAGGAGTTGAACCGAGTGGTGACTCTATTTTATTTTTAAATAAAGTAAAAACGCTTTATTTTAAAAATATATTTTCTCAATAAAATGTGTAAATATATTTCTTAATATAATCACATTTTTTGCCTACAAAGCCACCATATTTAAGCAAGCTGGATTTTCTCCAACCAGACCCAATGCCGTGGTTTCCTCAAACTGCGCCGAACCGAACCGCGCCCCGCGTGCAACCCACGAAACTCTCGCCTGCTCACAGTGGCGACCCTGCTGGGGATAAATTATTTTATAAAACCCAATTTTTACAAAATTCTTTTTGACATAATAATTAAAATATTGTTCAAATTAAAATTTTGAATTATGGAATATGTGGTAATTTCAACATTACACAAATTTTAGGACTGCATACCATCTGCATTCTTTACCCTTAAACCAATTTAGGTGTCTTTTGGTGAAGTATCTCCAAATTCGCTTAGGGGTTGAGGGGTATGGATCCAATCACACCCCTTGCGTAACTTACTAGGACCTTGTTCGTTTAAGGGCAAGACTACCTACGTATATTATATGTGGAAAAGCTTCCTTTGGTTCGCTTAGGGCCACTGGGACTCGGTGCACAAAGGCGTAGGGTACCCCAATTGCTCCCAATCCTAAGACCGAAACCCGCATATAGATAAGCCATAGACACTTTCCCATAGGTTTACCCGAAAACCATGAGTGCAAGCGAGCAGACTCCGCTAAGTCCCCCGTTGACTTTAAAACGAAGTAACCAAATGGAGTTAAAAGGGCAGTAGGCAAGATCTAACCGTTTGCTACATGTGTAGGTTTATTAAATATAAATAAACTAAAATGGACATCATAAACATCATGATTGTGTGAAAACTAACCACATCTTTGTGCAGCCATGACATTGATGTGTGCCGTACCATTTTGTTTCCTTAGTTATAGGAACCTAGGCTCAGCCCATGAGCCGAAATTAACCGAGATTAGTGAGTCCACCTAGGCTCAACCCATGAGCCAAAATGAACCGATACTAGTAAGTCCACCTAGGCTCAACCTATGAGCCAAAATGAACCGAGACTAGTAAGTCCACCTAGGCTCAACCCGCGTGCCGAAATGAACCGAGACCAGTGAGTCCACCTAGGCTCAGCCTAAGAGCCAAAATTAACTGAGACCAGTGAGTCCACCTAGGCTCAGCCCATGAGCAGAAATTAGTCAAGACTAGTGAGTCCACCTAGGCTCAGCCCATGAGCCGAGATGAATCAAGACCAGTGAGTCCACCTAGGCTTAGCCTATAAGCCGAATTAGTCGAGACCAGTGAGTCCACCTAGGCTCAGGCCATGAGCAGAATTGAACCGAGACTAGTGATTCTACCTAGGCTCAGCCCACGAGCCAAAATTAGTCGAGACTAGTGACTCCACCTAGGCTCAGCCTATGAGCCGAAATTAGCCGAGACTAGTAAGTCCACTTAGGCTCAGCCCATAAGCCAAGATTAGTCGAGACCAGTGGATCCACCTAGGCTCGCCCCATGAGCCAAAATGAACCAAGGCCAGTGAGTCCACCTAGGCTCAACCCGTGAGCCAAAATAATAGAGACCAGTGAGTCCACCTAGGCTCAGGCCATGAGCCAAAATGAACCAAGACTAGTGAGTCCACCTAAGCTTAACCCGTGAGCTGAAATAATCAAGACCAGTAAATCAACTAAGGCTCAACCCATGAGCCGAAAGATATCAAAACCTTTGAGTGACCCCAGTGTCAGCTCAACCCTTGGACCAATGAGTCAAAACCCTTTCGGTAACCCCAGTGTCAGCTCAACCCTTGGACCAATGAGTCAAAACCCTTTGAGTGACCCCAGTGTCAGATCAACCCTTGGACTAATGAGTCAAAACCCCTTTAAATGACCCCAATGTCAGCTCACCCCTTGGACCAGTGAGTCAAAACCCTTTGAGTGACCCCATTGTTAGCTCAACCCTTGGACCAATGAGTCAAAACCCTTTGAGTGACCCCAATGTCAGCTCAACCCTTGGACCAATGAGTCAAAACCCTTTGAGTGACCCTAGTGTTATCTCAACCCTTGGACCAATGAGTTAAAACCCCTTTGAGTAACCCTAGTGTCAGCTCACCCCTTAGACTAGTGAGTTAAAACCCTTTAAATGATCCTAGTGCCAGCTCAACTCTTAGACCAATGAGTCAAAACCCCTTCAAGTGACCCTAGAGTCAGCTCATCCTTGGACCAATGAGTCAACCCCCTTTCGAGTGACCAGCGAGTCAGCTCATCCTTGGACCAATGAGTCAACCCCGTTTCGAGTGACCAACGAGTCAGCTTACCCTTGGACCAATGAGTCAACCCCATTCAAGTGACCAACGCGTCAGCTCACCCTTGGACCAATGAGTCAACCCCATTCAAGTGACCGGCGTGTTAGCTCACCCTTGGACTAATGAGTCAAAGCCCTTTCGAGTGACCATAGATTCAGCTTACCCTTTGAACTAATGAGTCAAACCTTTCGAGTGACCAGAGAGTCAACTCACCCTTGGACCAATGAGTCAACCTTCGGGTGACTAGCGAGTCAACCTACTTGATCATAAGACCAATCCAAACCAAGCCACTGAGTCACCCGACTATTAAAGTCATTCCAAAACCTAACCAGCAAGTCAATTCAACCAGTGAGTCACCCGACTATTAAAGTCACCTTTAATCCCTGAGTCAATTCAAACTCGACCAATGAGTTAATAAAAATTGGACTAGTAATTCATTAAGCCCCGACCAGAGAGTCATCTAATCCTGACCAACGAGTCATCTGATGCCGATCACCGAGTGGTCTTAAATCCGACTGCAAAGGCCAAACCTTTTAGCATTCAATGAATGACTAAAACCAAGGCAACCCTATGATTGTCGAATTAAGTACCACGGACTTGTTTGGCATTCTCTGAATGACCAAGGCTTTTCTAAGAATTAAGGCGATATAGTGATTGCCAATTGATGTCAAGCCAGACACAATAGCTAAGACATTCCTGCAATGACTTGGCCGAAATGCCTAGGGGCATTCTACATGACCCTGACTTTTGTGCGTTCCTAAAATAACACGATTTTGAGTTATGCTTTCCACGAAAGAAAACTCAACCAAACCTTGACACTTAAAGTGATTGCTTGAGCAAGCTTGATATTCCACGAGTATCAAAGACTTACCTATTTTGTTATGCATTCCTCGAATGCTTAACTTTTATAAAATATTCCACTAATATTTGACCCCTAGGTAACATAGTGATTGCTAAAATGATACCCATCGAGGTACAGTCCTTTTTGGTATTCCCTGTATGTCCAATTCTTATCTAGAACCAAGGCAACATTGCGATTGCCAAATCAATGTCTAGTGAGACACAACCTTTTTGGCGTTCCCTGAAGAACCAAAACTTTCCCAACTCTAAGGCAACATAGCGATTGTCGAATCAATTTCTAGTGAGGTACAACCTTTTTTTGGCATTCTTTGAATGATCGAAACAAGTCCTACCCTAGGGGCATCCTATATGATCCCAATCTTAGCGCATTCCTAAAATGACACTTCCCTGAGTTGTACTTTCCCTAAAAGACACTTGAATTTGCGCATTTTGTGAATGTGGAAAATAACCCAATTAGACCCTGTCGCTATATGCGACCACCTGATCTCATTTGATATTCCTTGAATATCTAGATTCATACCCCTGTTCGGTATCCTCGAATACCTGACCATTGTCAAATACTCCACGAATGTTAAAACCACTCTCTAGCTAAATGATCCATGAACGTTTGGCTCCCTTTTTTGGTACCTCTAAAATCCTACACAATCACATATATTCATTCATTAGGGTTATATCCACAACCTGACATGTTGTGCTATGTTAAGTTTAGTCTATAACATGTATTTTGTGAATATAACATCTAGTGTCATGTAACTCTATACTTATAACATATAGTGCCATGTATCCATGTGTATGATATACAATGCCATGTAAACCCTGAGCTTATGATATGTAGTGCCATGTTATGCTTTGACATGCAGTGTCGTGTTACGTTATATTTCTATTTTTACATGCATTGTCATGTCACGTTATATTTCTGTTTTGACATGCAATGTCATGTTATATTATATTTCCGTTTTGACATGCAGTGTCATATCAGGTTTAGTTATGCTCTTGACATGCATCGCCGTGTCATATTTTGATTTGCCATGCCATGCTTTGACATGCAGCGTCATGTCATCTTATGATATACTTACGACATGCAGTGTCATGTTATACTATGTTATGCTTATTAGGATGCTAGCCCCGATCCTGTAGATACTCGGAATACACACAGCGTTAGCATCTCTAGGATGTTAACCATAGTCTTATGTTTATCCCTATTGGACTTGGCCTAAAAGAGAGAGAGAGACCACCCTCGAATATCTAACTTCTCTTTAATTCACCATACACAAATGCATGCATACATTACATTCACGCATCAAAAGCGCATTCTTGTGAATTCATTCATCACGTATGACTAGTCACCCTTTCCCTCATATCATTAATCCCATACCTAAACATGTAAAGATAATTCATATCATCAGTTAAACCATCCCGCATCATATATGCCTAATGTTTTACATGCATCACTCTAAAAAAAATTGTGACTAACTTTAGCTAAAAAAATTATTATCACTCAAGACGGTTAGCCAAAGCAGTTTGCTATTGGCATTGTATCATTGGTTTTTGTGGTTCACATGGAACGACATTTCTTCAAAGGTCAATCGAGTTGATCAACATTTTCTCTATGAACAGAATGGATAATCAAGACCAAGACAAAATCATTGTAGAAGCAGTATCCAAAGCCGTGATAGACTTTCTGGAGTCAGATACATTCTTGGAAATGATTGATGATGTAATGGAAAAACGAATTTCCATGATACCAAATGTCCATACTTCGACATCGAAACACGTCATGCCTTACCATGTTGACCATATGAAGAGTAAGAGTACGAAAATCTTTGAACACTCAACCGTCTACAACATACCTGTATCCAATCGAAGCCAAAATGAAAACAAACTTCCTATTGAAGACGGTGTTATGAAAATGACTAAAGTGGTTCATAATCAACCAGTCACACGTGGCATATGAAAATGACTAAAGTGGTTCATAATCAACTAGTCACACGTGGCATATCCCGATGGAAAGAATCATTGTCAATGTTATTCTCTAAATGTAGAACTGTTGGTCTACTCCAGAGCTTGAAACCTTACAAAAAGCCAAATGAAATGTATAAGGATAACTTCTGCAGCTATCATATCGTCAAGGGGCACCGAACTAATGATTGTAGCCGCCTACTTCATGATATCAAACAATTGATATGCAAAGGAAAGATAGAAGAACCGTGTTCAAGACAAGCTCTGCTTTTAAAAAAGCTCCACTATGCCCAAGCTAAGAAAGAAAAGGGGTCAAGTAAAGCAAAGGGAAAAGCAATTGGAATATCAATCCCAGTCAGGCCACTAGAAATAGAAACAACACAAGTTTCCTGGGCTAGTCAAAGCAAGGTTGACGAACACAAGGCAGAAGGTAGTCTATGGCTTCAGGATCAAAACGAGAGCATACTAGACGACTATGACATACAAGAAGAACTGCAACGGGAATGTGGCATAATGGACAAGTTAATGTTTGGGCTCTAAGTTTAAGTATCAAATACCGAGATGAAATCTCAAATTGGGAATAGTATGGCAGGCAACAGCTACTCAAAAGAAGTGGGATCTACGCTAAAAAATGAAGATTGCTCTTTTGCTTTTATCGCTAGTGCTTTCGAAATAAACAATATAATAAATAATATTATGAATAAATATGCTTGCATATGTAATGTTTTTGCTAATGATTCCATTTATTCATTCCAGCATACATTTGACATATTCAACATTCATGACGCTCCAATTGAGGAAATAAATTTAGGCACATTTGACAAACCCATAAATGGTATCTATTTTAAATAACTTGACTCCTGCAAAAGAGAGAGAAAAAAAGGAAATAATAAAATCATGTGGTTTCCTTTACCTGGTTCAATCAAGCACGTCTAATCAATAAAATGTCCTTACTACTCGTAAGGGCAAATGAAGAAAAGATCATCAGAGAATCTGCTCAAGTCAATAGCCAAGTCACCAGACAAAATCTAGAGAAGAAAATCACTCGAACCATGCATCAAAACAATCTAGACAAAATGTACTCTATGACACACAAGAAAAATCAGATGGCAAACTTCCAAGCAACTCTAGCATGATGTAGAAAGGACCTCATCGACAATACAATCATAGTGAAAACAAAACCAACAAATCTGATGAGACTAATCTCCAAAGATTTGCTTTTCCTTATGGCGTGCTACTCGACAAGAAGCATGAAGGTCGATAAAGATCTTGCAGAACACACACAAACAAAGTCAAAACAGCTAGAAACATGTAGCAAATGGAATGTCTCTAAATAGTTGTACGGAAATGTATCAACCAGGGGTATGACATCATTGAAATGACATATCCTTCCTCTAACAAAGAGAACCAACGTCGAATCATGTAAAGGTGCGTGAACAAAGGACGACTAGGACAATAAAAATAACCACCAAAGTCAAAATCAAGGGAATTGATCCTAAAACAAATGGAAGTCGTGCATGCTAATGCTAGGGGAAAACTCCACCCAAGAGACCCAACATGGTGAAATAGATTCTCATCAAGCGAATGCTACACATCAAGGACATCAAAGGAAATAAGTTCATGAACCCCTCGAACAAGAACAGGCTCAGGCAATACCATATCAATTGAAAAAATGTGTCTGCTAAAAGCTAGTGAGGACTTTAGGCAAAAATAAAGACAAAAGAAAGAGAGAAATCAATAGGTAAAACCTGAAAAGGACCATTGATAACAAGACAAAAAGTTCTTGGGAATAGATACCAAACTTTTGTGCCTAAAAAATTTCTTTCACTGATGTGTCATTTTACCGAATTATTAAATGTCTGCACTTAATGAATACACATAATTGTTAAAAGAAACATTCATGTAAACACTCTTATTCATAATAGTGCATGCACACAAGAAAAAATTCAAAAAAAAGAGAGCCTCCTAGATTAAAAACCTAAAAGGGAGGTCCTAGCAAAAGTTAAGGCAACCCGATAAATCGAAAACCTGAAAAGGCGATTTATGCAATAATTAGGGTAAGAAAAAAAGAGAGCAAGAAAAATAAAAAGCCCACTGTGCTTCGGTTCAGGCAAAAATTAGGGCATAACCTCTGCATGCAAGCACAATCAAAGTCATTCATCGCAATGACTCACCAAATGACAACAAGCACAATCACTCAATCCAAAGCCTTCACAAAGGAGCAATATTCTTCATCAACACAAGCGTATGAATCTCCCACATCTCCATAATGTGAGAAGATAATCTTCTTGCACTCAGCTATACAATAATTCTGAGAACTGCTGATGCATGCCATACTATCTTCACGGTCAGTCAAAATAATAAAATCTAACCTCTATCAGTCTAAGCAACTGGACTTTACATGTTCAGTCTCATGCTATATGCCACAAGGGGCAAAAGTTTTACAACTCGGGAATTCATTGGAGCTGAGAAGGACTCGAAAGCTTGCCTAGTTCAAGTAGTCAAGTGCACGGCCAGCCTAACAATCAAAGTGTAATGGAGGCAAAGCGCACACAACTACAATGAAAACGAAAAGCTCATCCCTTGAAGCTATGAAGCCTACATCTAGGACTCCAACCCAAAATTAAATTTTCATCATCATTGAGAATGACAGAAACTAAAAAGCCAATGGTATAATAGAATGCTGTTGATAACCAAGCAAGCCTCATCTTACAGCTGCACAAGTCCATCCTATGATAATAAAATGCATTGCATAAACATCACATATCATGCATTATGCATCACATTCATATTTATAGGTGCAAAGGCAACAAGTCTCCAAGTAAACATTGTTAGTCACCAAAAAAGAAATGCAACACAATGCAAAATCAGCTCAGACACTTTCTAAGATCACAAGGCATTTGAGAAAATGCTTCAACAATCAAAATACAATAGTACTAGACTCCAAAGTCACCAAAAAATTGACTACCCAGTGACGTAGACAATAAATCAATCATTTAAGAAAAAATTTGATGGTTCTTCTCCCAATAGAGAGAACTGACCACCAAATTCAACAACTCTCCTCCCAAAAGAAAGAATTGATCACCCTATTTGACAGTACTTCCTCCCAGATGAGAAGGCTGATCACCACATTCGACATTTCCTCAGCAGGGAAAAGCTACTGAGTGATGCATCCTCCCAATTTGACTAGGGACAAATGCCAACTTAATGCATCATGCACTTGCATAACTCATCATACATCAGTAAATGTACTACATCACATGCATCATTAAATAAGAATGCATAAAACTCTTCCAAAAGACTAAGCTTCATCATCTTGATCTAGTGGGATCTTTACCTAGTACATCATAGCCGAACCTTAGATCCAGTGAGATCTTTACCTCGGCACATTATAGCCAAACCTTAGGTCCATTGAGATCTTTACCCCGGCACATAATAGCTAAACCTTAGATCCAGTGAGATCTTCACAATTTATGTTGATGACATGTGGTGTCATATCGATTTATTTTAATAACATGCAGTGCCATATCAAGTTCAGTAGTATTAATTTTTGTAGTGCCATGTATTATGCTTGCGACATGCAGTGCCATGTCAGCTTGTATTTTGCAGGAAATTGCAATAGCAGCTCAACGGTGGCTAATAGTGCCACACTTAATGGTGAGACAAACTGCTCAACGGTGGCTGACAGTGCCCAACTCGATAGTGAGACAAACTGCTCAATGGTGGTTGACAATGCCCAACTTGATGGTGAGACAAACTGCTCAACGGTGGCTGACAGTGCCACACTCGATGGTGAGGCAAACTGCTCAATAGTGTCTGATAGTGCAACACTCGATGGTGAGATAAACTGCTCAATAGTGGCTGACAGTGCCCAACTCAATGGTGAGATAAATTGCTCAATGGTGTCTGATAGGGCCCAACTTGATGGTGAGATAAATTGCTCAATGGTAGCTGATAGTGCCAGACTTAATGGTAAGATAAACTACTCAATAGTGGCTGACAGTGCCCAACTCGATGGTGAGATAAATTGCTCAACGGTGGCTGATAGTGCCCAACTCGATGGTGAGATAAACTACTCAATGGTGGCTGACAGTGCCCAACTCGATGGTGAGACAAACTGCTCAATAGTGGCTGATAGTGCCCAATTCAATGGTGAGACAAACTACTCAATGGTGGCTGACAATGCCCAACTCCTTGTGAGACAAACTGCTCAATGGTGGGTGACAGTGCCACACTCGATGCTGAGATAAACTACTCAACGATGGCTGACAGTGCCACACTTGATGGTGAGACAAACTGCTTAATAGTGGCAAACAGTGCCACACTCGATGGTGAGACAAATTACTCAACGGTGGCTAACAGTGCTATACTCAATGGTGATATAAACTGCTCAACGGTGGCTGCCAATGCCACACTAGATGGTAAGACAAACTGCTCAATGGTGGCTGACAGTGCCCAACTCAATGGTGAGATAAACTGCTCAATGGTGGCTGACAGTGCCACACTCCCTAGTGAGAAAACTGCTCGACAGTTGCACTCCCTAAAAAAAATGCTCGATGATAGCCGATAATACTCCTCCTAGATGAGAGATTGATCACCATATTTGACATTTCCTTAACATAGAAAATTGATCAAGACGTGGCTGACAGTGGCATCCTCCCCGATGAGAAAACTGATTAAGACGTTGCTGACATTGCCATCTTCCCAGAAGAGAAAACTGATCAATGGATGCAAGACTATAGGTAAGTATGATCCTTCAATTATCTTCTGCATCATGTAAAATCGTGTTTTAAAATGGGTGGACCAAAATTTTCTATGCATCGTTAAGGACATGAAGTTTCGCCAACCTATTTTTTCTTTTATCCCCAACATATTTTCTTTTTACATTTACTCCCCAACGGATTTTTATTTAAATATTTTCATCAACATTCTTAATCGAAAGGGCAAAAATTTTTTTTTTCAAAATTATCGATTAAGAAATGTTGATTCTTTCTAAAAAGATTTTTCATGTCCGTATCACACAAGAACACTGGTTTTGACAGTAGCTCTTTCATCCGCGTACGTGCAATTTCACCTCCACAATAAAAAATTTATACGTGAGGGGCAAACTGTTAGCACGGTCTGCTCAGCCCGATGAGGATTTATACTTATTTCAACCAATGATTAGATAAGAGAGCGAAGAATGACCGAATTGTCATAAAAAAATCCAAAAATTCCCATTCGTCATAAAATTCCAAGTTGCATCCTTGAAATGCTTGAAATCTATTTCCGAATAATCAAAACAGTTAAACTGTCAAATAGTAAAACTATCCTGAAAACACAAAAAATGCCATTTTGAGGGCTTAAACAATCGAATATGGCCAAAATAAGGTGGGGCTAGAGGCCAAAGGCCACTAGATTTGCTCATTGGTCCATTTTAGTCAAATAGGTAATTAGTCGCGCATGTAATTAACTATCTACAGTAAAAAAATCGAATCTGACCAAGATTTTGCAGGATTTGTAGGATTTAAAGCAAGATTTTATCAGATAGGTAATTAGCCTGTAATTAGCCTGTATGTAATTAGCCCGACCACCCTTCTATAAATAAGGGTGCTCCCCCCTCATTTGGACGGAAGAAAAGCGAGAAAAAGCCCATTACTCCACTTTTCATTTCGGGAGTGCTAAAAACCCCAAAACACTTCCAAATCCGAGCTCTATCACCGACATCCTGTATAAGCTCATTTTTTTTGTCTTTTTAGATCAAGATCTCACAGTGATCTTCGGTCTAAAAACGGCTCAATTCCTCAAAAACCCTGCATTTTCTTTTAGAAATAATCCAAGATTATAGCCATAACTTGGGTTAAATCTATTTTTCAACCAAATCTCACTCTCTGACAACTTCGGTCATGCACCGATTCTCAAGTCATCCTAAACAGATGAAAAGGTAATTGAGGGTAATTGGCTCCCAACTTTAAAATTCGTTAAATTTTATTTTTATTACTTTATTATTACACATTGCATTTTCATTTATCTGGTTGTAGCGACCCGGTCCTAAGAGGGGTGGCGCCGGGGTAGAAGACCTGAGCAAAGAGCGGCCATGAAGGATGTCGATGGGGACAGGAATGAACTGAGTCCACACCCGAAAGAGAGAGGGTTTCGAGGTTGTGTTGGTATGGGACAACACAATTGAGAACGGTTAAGGATTTCGAGATTGTGATGGTATGGGACATTACAATTGAGAGAGACTTAAGAGATTTGATTGGTACTACCTATACCAACAAGGTGCACCTTCTTTTCGGGTGCCTACTCGGGAGAACTCCAAAGTTGAACGTGCTTGACTTGGAGCAATCTCGGGATGGGTGACCTCCTGGGAAGTAATTTCCAGGAAGTGAGCGAGTGAGGACAAAGCTCACTGGAAAGACTCGTGTTGGTTTGTGGGGGCAGTCGATCGAACCCGGGGTGTTACAGTTTGGTATTAGAGCCAGCTCTCTCCTAGTACGGTGTGGTTCGGGGACGAACCAGGCGGAAGCTGGTGGGCCTGTAGCGACCCGGTCCTAAGAGGGGTGGCGACGGGGTAGAAGTCCTGAGCAAAGAGCGGCCATGAAGGATATCGATGGGGACAGGAATGAACCGAGTCCACACCTGAAAGAGAGAGGGTTTCGAGGTTGTGTTGGTATGGACAACACAATTGAGAACGGTTAAGGATTTCGAGATTGTGATGGTATGGGACATTACAATTGAGAGAGACTTAAGAGATTTGATTGGTACTACCTATACCAACAAGGTGCACCTTCTTTTCGGGAGCCTACTCGGGAGAACTCCAAAGTTGAACGTGCTTGACTTGGAGCAATCTCGGGATGGGTGACCTCCTAGGAAGTAATTTCCAGGAAGTGAGCGAGTGAGGACAAAGCTCACTGGAAAGACTCGTGTTGGTTTGTGGGGGCAGTCGGTCGAACCCGGGGTGTTACACTGGTTAAGTGAGCAACTAGAGCCACTTATATTATAATTAGTGCAAATAAGCTCGCAAGTACGGACAAACATCCAGAATGTGAGGAACTCTATCCAAGTTTTCGAGCCAAAACACAAACACTGCCATTACTCTGCCGAAATTTCGGTAGAAAATATCTATTTATTAAGCCGTTATAATGTCCGTTTTATTTCTTGAATTTAATTCTTAAATAAAGTCATTGTAATGTAGAAATTACCACAAATTCTAAAATTCTAAATTAATCCAAACGATTTGAACAATATGAGTACCTATCATGTCCGAACTCAGAATCTCATTTTCTCTTTGGTATAAAAATCCCATCATGGATCAGTATATCACAATTCTCGGTGGAGCTGAACTGGGTGGCGACTCTATTTTATTTTTAAATAAAGTAAAAAGGCTTTATTTTAAAAATATCTTTTCTCAATAAAATGTGTAAAACATTTCTTAAAATAATCACATATTTGGCCTACAAAGCCACGCATTTAAGCAAGCTGGATTTTCTCTAACCAGACCCAACGTCGTGGTTTTCTCAAACTGCGCCGAACTGAACCGCGCCCTGCGCACCGCACCTCGTGTGCAACCCACGAAACTCTCACCCGCTCACTACGTTCCTCTCCAAAAAATCACATGTGGAAGGCATTTATTTTTATTTTCTTTTCTTATTTTGCATTTATCTCTCAAACCGTTTATTTTTTTGACATACCACTTTAGACCTTTTTGTTCGTCTCATTTTTATCTTCGAAATGCCATCCATTGTTATATACTTTTTTTTACTTTTTTCCAAACTTTTCGACATCTAGTATAAATCTGGTATTTTGCTGGTATAAATCTGGTATGAAGTGGTTTTTATTTGATTTCTTCATAAAAGGCAAGTTTATTATTTTCATCACACCTAGTATTTTGTTGGTATAAATCTGATATGAAGTGGTTTTTGTTTGATTTCTTCATAAAATACAAGTGTATGGGTTATTTCAACACACCTATGAAGTAGTTTTTGTTTGATTTCTTCATAAAATGCAAGTTTATGGGTTATTTTCATCACACCTAGTATTTTGCTGGTATAAATCTGGTATGAAGTGATTTTTGTTTGATTTCTTCATAAAATGCAAGTTTATGGGTTATTTTCATCACACCTAGTATTTTGCTAGTATAAATCTGGTATAAATCTGATTTGAAGTGGTTTTTGTTTGATTTCTTCATAAAATGCAAGTTTATGAGTTATTTTCATCACACCTAATATTTTGCTGGTATAAATCTGCTATAAATATGGTATGAAGTGGTTTTTGTTTAATTTCTTCATAAAATGCAAGTTTGTGGGTTATTTTCATCACACCTAGTATTTTGCTGGTATAAATCTGGTATGAAGCTGTTTTTGTTTGATTTCTTCATAAAATGCAAGTTTATGGGCTATTTTCATCACACATAGTATTTTTCTGGTATAAATCTGGTATAAATTTGGTATGAAGTGATTTTTTTTTATTTCTTCATATAATGCAAGTTTATGGGTTATTTTCATCACACATAGTATTTTGCTGGTATAAATCTGGTATGAAGTGGTTTTTATTTGATTTCTTCATAAAATGCAAGTTTATAGGTTATTTTCATCACACCTAGTATTTTGCTGGTATAAATCTGGTATAAAATAAAAAATTCGAAAAAATTATATCATCATGCATCTAGTTTCGAAGATAAAAACGAGACGAACAAAAAACTCTAGAGCGGTATATCGAAAAAATCAACGATTTGCGAGATAAATGCAAAATAAAGTAAAAAAAAAGTAAAAAAGGGAAGGAATTGCATAAACAAGAAGGAAAAGAAAGGAACGTATAAACTGAAAAGAGAAAGTTTAAAACCTGACCAAGAGTTATTTACAAAAATAAAAAGTAAAAAGATAAATATTTTAGCCAACCTCTACATTCCTTACAATTTCCCAATCTGTTTTATCTAAATTTAACTAAGCAATTCTTTGATTCCTTACTATTTTGTAATTGTTTGTTCAATGAGAGATGTATTTATTTGTTAGTATTTCCCATCTTGGATAAATATTTGTCGTTTTTCTCTAATTTTGATGTGGATGCTTCTTGCTCCCAGTGCAAATATAATCATTCCCTACTAAAATGGGGAATGATTATGGAGAATGGGTGAATTTAACTATTTTTTAAAATGAAAATTCTCCACATTTTGGAAATCCCCCGGAATGATTATAATAATAATATTATTATTTTTTTAAATGTTTTGTTAGTTTTAATTGGTACACATGTAAGGAAATTAATATAATAATAATAAAATATTATTATTTTAGGGGAATCTAATATAGGGATAGAAGATAGGAAAGATGATTGAAATAAAAATACTACAAATTCAGTAAAATAAAGTTTGAAAAATAAAAAATATGAAATATGATCGTGCCTACTCTTAGCTAACCATTCCCATTTTTCATTTTCTTTCTCTAAATAGCTAATACATATTTTTTAAATTATTATTTATGGCTATTGATATCAGAATATCAGATAACAGGGATAATAGTTGGGGCCTCACAAAGTCTACAAAGCTAGGTTGCAGCCCAAGCCCACTTAATCAATATAAAGGAATACACTTGGTGGAAGTAGAAGAATAGTTAGAATAAAAGTGACTTTGAGATTGTTGTCCTGTAATTTTTTTTTGCCTATCAAAGAAGTATGTGAAAGTGTGAAAATAAAAATAGATAGAAAACAGTTTTTAGGCCGTATAGAGAATTTCAAACGCATGTTATATTCATTCATTACGTCATATGGAAACTCGTCCATTCAGCTCACGATTAATTATACACATGTTGATTGATTCACATGAAAAGCCTATTAAGTTGTCAAGTCGAAATGTACAAAGATATTTCAAGTTTGCTAATGATAATTTGGAGCATTGAGAAGTCGCCTCATTAGCAGTAAAATTCAGAGTTTATGAGACGAATTTTTAGAAGGGAATTCGAGAAATAATTTCATAACGAGTATATAGTCTCAGAAGTACAGAAGAAATATCATCATAAGGTTCGATCGGAGTCTACAAAAGCTCAAATCCTACAAAGTTTAATTAGGTGTTTTGGAGTCTACGGAGTTCACAAAATCTCGGACAAATCTTCATCAAATATTGTAGATTATACATTATAAGAATGACAATGTTGGTACTCTCTCTATTTGATATCTATAAATACATTTATTCTTCTAATGTATTGATACCTTGTATCTTTGCAACAATAAGCAATAAAAATTCTACATAACGTGAATGTAGCTAAGTTTTGGGTGAATCATATAATATGTGTATTTTTTGATACTTTTTTTTGTTTTTATCTTTGATTATTATGATTATCTATTCCCAACTAAGCCAAGCTAAATACTAATGTGATTGTATTTATCCTTATTTGACACTAATAAATATTGAACATGTGCTTTATTACGGATAGTTGTATGGTTATGTTATAAAATCAAGTGAATCATTTAAATGAGGAAGTATGTAATATTTTACATTATACTATGACAAAATAAATAAAAATATGAAAATATTAATTAAAATATATTGCTTTGGTTAAAACCAGTGTTATCAATACTAGATCGGGCGTTATATCAATGAAGCTACGCGGTATTACCGGTATAACTAGTTATTTACCGGTTTTTTATTTTTAAAAGATTATGTATTATTTAAGACTTACAGTGACTATTACAATGCTTATTGAGTCTTTTGCAACGCTTCTTTGTATTGTCAGAGGGATTTTGGAACACTTCTGCGTGTTTCCAGCGGCTTTTGCTACTCTTTCTGGATTTTTTGCAATACTATTTAGGTCTATTCCAACAATTTCTGAGTATCGTATAGACTTTTTTTAAAAAACCGATTTAAATTGAACCGTACCCTAGTCATGGTTGGTTTGTAGAAAAATCGGTTGAACCGTTTGATACGGGTACAGTTTTGATAACACTGTTTAAAACATAATATACTCCAAGTCTCTAAAGAATGGAACTTTTTCTGGTTTTCACCGTAAGGTGGTCATGGATAGGTTCCAACTATGGGCGGCACCTTTAAACTATGTCCACATTAAAACTAATCCCAAATTATTAATTTACGGATACTTCAAATAATAGGATAACTAATTTCAAAATTTAAAATTATTTTATTCATATTATAAAATTTAATCTCCAATAAATATTTAAAGATGGATTAGCTAATTATTAAATTACACCTTCAAATAATGGAATTTTATATATAGAAAATAAATGAATGAAAAAGTGGGAGTATGTTGCTACAAATAAAAGGAGACAAGGAACATAATAAGTGGAAAATAAAAAAAGTCAGAGGTTGTTTAAATTGGCTGGCCCACGCCATCTAAATGTATAAGCTAAAGCTATGCCAACTTGTATTGTTTTGGAACCAAGAGTTGCCATCAAAATACGAGGCATACCTTGTGCGTCATTTTCACTTATTGTTCTATTCCCTTCTTTTCAACATCTCTTCGTACCTAGTTGACAATTATATGGAATTGGAGATTGACGTTCAAATTTCATTAAATATATTTATAACGAGGGTAATGAGTATTATTTGTAATTAAGTTATGAAAATTACTATTTTAATAAAAATATTTATAAGAAAATTAAAATTGTAATGGTTGTTAGGTAATTTTTTTGATGGTTGTATTTTACTTTTTTTTTTAATATCAAACAAAAGTTTCCAAGTGTTGGACATAACTATTCTACAACTTGTTTTAGTTGTTTTAAAAATAAAAAACTACTTGCGTGAGCAATAGACTATTAACAATAATAAACAACTTTTGCATCAATAAATAAACTAATCATATCTGACACAAAAATTTATAAATTGTAAATTTATCAATTTTGTTAAAAATTTGTGCAACTACGCTTACATTAGATAGAAAGAAAAATCTTCACTCACCCTGAATGTGGTTCGAAACTAGAACCTGTGAAGGTCACAAGTTCGATTTTAACCACTAGACTAAGAATTCACCGTAAATAAATTTATCAATTAATTTTTAGTAAAGTTTTATTAGTTATTGCATTTGAAGAATAAAGAATCCCTTTGATAATTCAATTTTTTTGTGAGACCTTGATATTTCAATTTAATTAGTTACGTGTTCTTTAAAAATGAAAAGGAGACAAATTCTATACTTAAATAAAATTTACTGATAAAATCATATATAAAACACTTTTTTTGTCATAATTAATTATTAAACTTAAAAAAATATTCTTTTTAGCAATTTTTTAAAAAGTAGTCGGACGGTCGGAGCTTCTGAGACCTAAATGAGGTATGAGGGGATATGTATATTTTTAATTTATAATATTTATATAATTAATACGTACTAATATAAATATAACTGAAAAATAAATTATAATATAATAAAATATTTTAAAAAAACATAATTTTGTATATGAAGTATTAATTAATCAATTCTTACATAAACGAAAAATTATCACAATTTTTTTTTTGGGTTAGAGCATGCTATTTTTCGGTTTGAGATTCAAAACAAGAATTTTATGGCGAGTTCACTTGTTGCACATTAATTTTACTAACAGAGCTATTTTTCTGTGGAATGAAAAAATTGAACTATAAATATATTGATATCTAAAAAATTGCGTTAATACACTGTCTATGCCGAAAAAATTAGACTGGACAGCGTTTTGGAGAAACAAATCGGACTCGGCATAAATAAAAATAAACCAATCAAGATATTGAATATATCTCTATGTTACTCAACATCTCGAAGTTTTATCCTAATTTACTAATACACTAGGTGATTTGTAAACGGTTGAAATTCATATGGCTACGGATCTTCGGTACAATACGGTGGAAAAAAAATTAAAATATAGATTGCAGTGTTATTGTGTTTATTATGTATTTTTTCTCAGCTCATGTGGCTTATTATATATCCATCAATATATAGAGTCTTTTTAATACTTTTTATTTGTTTTGTTGTGTTTTAATACTGGCAGGAATATTTGTTAAATCTATGGAGTTATATCACAAATAATTATAATTTGAAATATGAATTTCACCTTTAATTAAAAAGCATTATATTCCACTGAGAAACAATAAATTGATTAAGAATAAAAAAAAACAGAATATGGTCCCATGAAGTGTCAAGTGGATAGATATGAAAAGATTTGAGGGTACAATAAATTGTCTACTTTAAAAGTTTGATTGTCCAAATCAGAAATTGCAAATTCAATGAATTTGCTACAGTTTCCAAATAATTATAAAAGTTATGGGCATATACAATGAAGCCCTAGGTTGGCCTACTTATCATTTTAAGATTTCCCCTATGTGTGTGGAGAAAGCTGCTTCTCATCCATATATGGCCCTTGCTAGGTTGTATACTTAGTATCTCTTATCCCGGACTTGCAATATAAAGGTGATCAATTAAAAACATCAATAATTTTGGTTTAAATTAATGGTCTATTGCACTCATAGATTATTTTGTAAAGTTTCTTTTAACTTTTTAAATTTGCTAGTGTATCAGTTTGTCACTTGAATTGCACGTGGTAGCTTCTGGTTGGAAGAAGAAAAATCAGGAGAATGGCATTTTTTAAAAAGTCAGACCAATCAGAAGCTGACACGTGGCGTTCAAGCGACAATCATATATATATTTACCAAGTTCACAGGGCTAATAGGAACAGATGAAAGTTATGTGAAACAATAGACAATTTGAGCCAAATTCGTGACATTCTGATGTATTTGGCCTAACATGAAAAATAAGGTCAGTTCTTTGTAGTTATAAATTAATTTAAATTGAAATTAATCCAGTTGAGTTTGCTAATAGAAGTTTTGGACCTTACACTTTCACTTCTCTTATATATGACCAATTTTTTTTTATTTGCGTATAGTAAACACACTAAATACACAAATAACATTTCGGACACTACCTTTTGTTGCAATTCTAGAATACGTACGCAATTGTATATAATTAATACATAACGTAACGTCACTTGGTTATAATAGAAGTGCTCGAATTGAAACTTGTTAGGATTAGGAATTGTGTTTATGAATTTGTTTCCTTTTGAATATCAGGATTTCGAATAACTTCATTAGCTCAGTGCATTATTTTTATGACCTGCCGTTATAAATTGATTATAGACAATTAAGTGAAAGTTAATCACAGAAAAGAAACTAACAATAACAATACGGCATAATAATTACAACTATCCCAAATATCAAACAGAATCATGAATTGAGAATTCGTTGTTACTCAACAACACCAATTATATCGAATTATAGAATCCCTTACAGAAGAAATTAAATGATATAATATTTCTAAAGTAACAAATGGTATTGGGCACTTTAACATTGCTACTGCCTCTTTTATTCTCATCTTCACTGAAGGAATGAGACACTCGATTAAAGGGATTTTGCAATTTTCAGTGGGTGTTATGAGGCGGGCGGGTGCACCACTTGATCTCTTGTGGCCGCCCCTAGACAAGACAATCGCATTTTTCATATATTGGACGTATGGTCATTGTTTAGATGTATAATTGTCTTGTTTTTAAGAATTCTTTGCATCTTTTGGACATATAAAACAACACTGATTCAGAGTGAACTTAGCAAGAACTTAAAGCAGTAGCTCAAAATGCAAAATTACAAATTGACAACATATTTCTTATCATATATACATGGTGGTGGCAAATAGGCAAACTTGCAACAAATTCATTTGATATTATTTTATATACAAGATTCCAATATCTTAGACATGAAAAGTCAAAATAAATTGAATTCCTTTTTTAAAAAATTGTTTCTAAATATACCCTGTCAGAATTTCTCGGTTGGAGGGTAAATTTTGGCCAAAAAATTCTATAAAATATATAAATATTAGTTCCAATAAAAGACATTTAAATTAGTCCGCATAGGAACTTCATTCTGCTAAAAAAAATTAGTTATTTTATGTAATTGATGGAGAAGCTAATCACTCAAAATATTTGTAACAGGAAAAAAAGAAAGATGCTCTTTTGATATATTTCCAATTTATCATTGAACTTCAATAAGGTATATTCATCTTAGATTAACAGCCCCAACGACAACCATTTGTCCTTTCAACTTCAACTTATCATTCTTCTTATTTCTATACAAATTCAATTCAATCTAATCTTTTTTCTATCCTCTGATCCATCCTTATCTTAGTTCTCTATTAAACTACGTATTTCCAGTTATGTCTACAACTGTAACTACTGCTTTATCTAGAGATTCCAATCTTTAAATCAGATTAAGGATTTCAGTCAAATTATAAATTTCAACCAAATTAGGTATTTTAATTTACAGTTGAATTCCTTTCATCAAATTAGGAATTTCATATTTTCAATCAAAATAAATTAGGTATGGTGTTTGAACTTGTCAATTGAAAACTCACTTAAAAGTTACCAATGTGGTGATGCAATTGGTTCCTGCTACGTGACGGACCGGCAACGTGACGAAGGCGCAAATCAATGAGCGGTGGAGGTCTCAAGAATCTCCATCTCTCTTGGTCGTTTCTGCTCTCGGTTCCCAGATGGTGTAAATTAAAGAAATAATTAGTTATTAAATTTAAATTCTTTGGGGCGAACAACCACGTCGTTTGGCTCTTTTAATTAGAATGGCCTAAACGACGCGTTTCCTTGCCTGTTTTAGTAATAAACAGAAACAACTACGGGCAAAACTTACACAGGTTCATCGTCTTCCTCCCTCAACCTGCAAAATTTTGTAAATTTTCTGGGAAGGAAAAATTCATCGGCATACTCCCTATTCATGGAGTTTCCCGGCGTTCGGGTGGGCAGCTGGCGCTGCAAGCCCGGGTGCCCCCTGCCTGTAAGAATGTAAAGTAGCTTCTGGTATTTGTTGTTTAGCACAAACTGCAAATTTGCAAATTGGCACTAGAATTTGATGCAGGAGGCTCAGTGACTTATTTGGGCTATGGCCCATCACCAAATAATATTGTTGGATCTTGATCACTTGATTCATACTATTTAGGGGATTTTTGCCGAATACTTGCACTTACAAACTGTGATGAAATTTAATTTAACATTTTTTAAGTTTCAAATCTTATTTACGCATACATCTCCAAAACTACATTATTTCTACTTTTTAATATCAATATTTTTTGGATTAAGAACGAATTCATCTCATAATCCATTAATATTTTGATACGATCTTTTATATAATCTATTCATTTTTGTTTCTATCTTTAAAACAATATCCATATAAACTTTTTTTTTAAGATTTATTTATAAAACAATGATACAAGTGCTTTTAATAAGTTTGTGTAGTATAATCTGTGGTATAAGGGCTTTATACCGGATATATACAACACTTGTACAACAAATTTTTGTGCAACAATTGTTGGTATAAGTGCTTTCTACCAAGTTTTTGAGTGGTCGGCATTGGCACTTTATACCACATGCATAAAGCTCTTACACAAGCGATTTATGTGTGATATAAACAACTGATATATGCGATGTACTAAGTATAAAAGTGGCGTAAAGTGGTTATATCGCTTTTATACATGCTCTCTATTGAGGCAGATGAGAAATCACCACGGTTCCAAACCATCAAGTTGACTGAAACTAATTTAAAAATTGAAATGCATAAAACCTAAAATGTTAGATTATAGGGACTGAACTCACAATCCCACACTTCTTAATTTATTTCTTAAGAAAGGGGTGACCACCAAACCATTACACGGTGGTTACTCTTTTTCTAATACACTGACATAAAATTTGCATAAAGTGGTTATATTATTTTTATACATTTTATTGACATACATTTTCTCTAAAAATAAAACACATAAAACCTAAATGTTAACTATAATTTGAAATTTACATGAGGTTTTGTTTATTCAATTCACTAAAAATTGGTTGGTTAAATTGCGTTTTGGGAAACATTTCATTGGAAATTACCAATTTTCCTGTTTCCAATTTAATTGGATTGACATCGCATGCATACTGAATACGTGAGAAGGGAATTTTTTTTTTTTGTCCTCTGTTCTTCTTTCTTGTTTTTCTTACGTTCCATTTCATGACTAACATGATGTAGCTTAGTTACTATCGTAAGTTAAAAGAGAATAAAGTTTGAATTCTAGTAAATATATTTATTGGGAAGGGTGATGAGCTTTAAATATAACTAAGCTCCGTACATAATTATCTTTTTTTGGTAATATTTATAAATATCTTAATTAAGATAATCTTTTTCATGCTCAGTCTCAGTTAAAGTTCTCCACCCCTTTTAATAAATATATTTAATAAAATTACAACCTTATTTATCTCCAACTCACTTAGACCACTTTATCAACAAAGCAAATAATGAGGATAATTGTAAATATTAAGAAAAAAAAAATCATGAGCCAGCACAATAACATAAAACATCCCCAAACAAAACGCAGTTTCCAATACAGGCCGCTTATTAATTAACAAGCCCATATAGGTTTCTCTCTCTTTCCTCTCTGTAACGATCAATCCTCTCCCACCAAGATCTGCAATTCCTACCCTTTTTAGTTTTTACTTCTCCACTCAAAGCTATATTTTCTCTCTAATTGAATAGACTGAACTCCAACTACCTGCAGATCTACATAATCCTGCTACCGAATTTCATCTTGCTTTCATTCTGCAGATCCAATCATGGATTTCATGAAGGTTTTCGACCAAACAGTCCGTGAAATGTAAGCTTTCTATCCTCTTTTGAATTCATTCCTCTCTTATTTGCATCTTCTTAATATGCTTTAACTTTTAATTTTATTCCAGAAAGAGAGAGGTGAATCTCAAGGTTCTGAAGGTTCCCGAGATCGAACAGAAGGTAGAAAACTCATTTTCCGTGTCTTATTAATTATTGTTCGTTGAATTATTGGTTGTCGGTGAGGAATTTCTTCCTTCACTCAGAATCGATATTTGCTGTTTAGATCTATTTTGAAGCTAGATTGCGTGGCACGGCAATTTGAAAAAAATATGCATTTGGACACGGCTGGAACGCGGCAACTAAAATAATTTGTCAAACATAAATATTCATAAATAATAAATTTATACCATCCATAGTCATTTGATCAATTAGAAAACAACCAAAAAACAAATCGAAAATAGTTACTATGCTGTGTCGTGTGACTTTATCGCACATGTCAATACCTTTACCAGTTATGTGCAACGAATGTGCTTTAACTCTAGTGTATGGCCCTTAATTTTTTGCCCACATTGTTGCATTTAAATGCCATATTACCCACCACCACTAAGTTTTTCTATTTTTATCACATATTTCCCACAAATGAGATTCAGTAACTTCTACGTGGAGCGTCCGGGATGTGTCCGCGGAGTGTCCGAGAAGTGTCCATCCTACGTGGAGCGTCCATTTGAAATTTGGAGTGTCGGACGCGTATCCGACGAGTGCCCGAAGAGTGTCGGTGTCCGATTCGCGTGTCCGACACGGGGACATGCCAAGTTTTGGGGTGTCCATGCTCCATAGTTTTGAAGTAGTCCAAGTGTTGCTCATTAATCTTATTTTGTGTTCTGGATATTAGCTCGTCCTAGGATTTGTATGATTTCCATCACCAATCAGTCCCATATTCAGCAGTAGTGCATGTTAAGATAGAATGTGGATTGCCTGACTTGATTTTTTTTTATAAGATGACTCAACTTGTGTTTGAGGCTGTTATTAAATTTAGTTGGCTTTGTGGGTTTCTTGAACTGTTTCCATTATTGATGCAGGTCTTAGATGCAACTGATGATGCCCCTTGGGGTCCTCATGGAACTACATTGTCTGAGATCGCTCAGGCTACTAAAAAATTGTAAGTTTTATTTTGTGGTTATTGTTCTTCGAATTTATAGTATGGAAATATTATGTCAAAGGAAAATAGTTTGATTTCATTTTGTTGCAATTTATTGAAGTACCGAATGCCAGATGGTTATGAATGTTCTGTGGACAAGATTGGGTGAGACAGGCAAGGATTGGCGGCTTGTCTACAAGGTAATTTTATGATCTTCAGTGTTCTTCCTAAAAATTGGATGCCGAATGCAGAGTTTCATATATACTGTTGTGCTTAAATCTTCTTGCCTACATGGCTTTGTTTATACCCTTATTTTAAATAATGTGCCACACTATGATATCAGGCGTTAACTGTCATAGAATATTTGGTGGCTCATGGATCTGAGCGTGCAGTTGATGACATAATCGAGCATACATTCCAGATATCAGTGAGTACTAATCCTCTGCATAACTAAAGTTTCCCCTGCTCAATTCTGAGGCATTCAAGATGAGGTTGGATTTTCTAACATTTGGTATTCTTTTGCACTGTTATAGTCACTTACAAGTTTTGAATACGTTGAGCCAAGCGGAAAGGATGCGGGACTTAATGTGAGGAAGAAGGCAGAAAATATAGCGGCTCTCTTGAATGATAAGGATAAAATACAAGAAACCAGAAATAAAGCTGCTGCAAACCGTGATAAGTAATTTTATCTTCAACAACAAATAACATGTGTTTGACTTGAGTTTTTTAATTGTCTGAAGTGTTGCACTGCTGCTATTGTTAGGTATGTTGGTCTTTCATCTTCTGGAATAACATATAAGTCAAGTTCAGCCTCATTCAGTGGCAGTGGCTTCCAGAGTGGTGATAGGTATGATAGTTTTAAGAACAGTTACAAAGACAGAGATAATTATGAAGACAAGGATACTTACAGGAAGTCCCGTAAAGAGGCAGCCAATGATGACGAGGGAAACAATTTTAAGAACAGTTCATCACGCTTCAGCAGGTTATAATTTTCATCCCAGTTCTGCCTGAAAATTGTAATGACAATATTATTGATCCTTGTGCTTTAAATTCTTTGTTTAATACTTTGTTATACTATTTCATGCATTTTACTTGATTAGTCATTTGCTATGCTAATGATGCTTAAATTCATTTTTTGTTGATCATTTAGCGTTCTAGCATCATGTGGTTTAAAATGAACCTGCTCCTTTCTCCCATGCTATATAAGTGGATAGGGTTAAGAAATTTATGTTAGTTTTGTTCATTTATTTATTGCAGTAAGGATCAAAAAAAGATGCTAGTAAGTGCATCAAAATCGTCGTCAAATATAAATGACCCTCCTAAAAACAAGTCAGTTCCTTCTCAGCGCTCGAGTGCCCCATCAAGTAATTATGATGATGAATTTGATGATGATTTTGATCCTAGGGGAACTTCCAGCTCCAGTAAGTATTCCAGATAAAGATAATATTATACTCCAACATGAAAATGTTCGCAATGTGTATATCCTATATCTTTAAGTTGCCTTTTTTGTGTTCCGTGTATAAATCAGAAGCATTGAGTGCTGATTCATGTCATATTCTTCTGTAACATTTCTTTCAACTTAGATCATAATTCCTGTATTGCTTGCTCATATTTTCTGTTGCACATAAAACCAAAGCATGCAAAGAGAAACAACCAAGTTACGATTGTGCAATTTCATTTTAACATCCTTTTCTGAAATCAGAGGCTTATAACAATTTTATGAATTGAGAGAACTACTCTTAGGAGAAGGAATAAATTGCACTTTTAAGCTTCTTTTTTTCGCGTTGCAAGAAATATTAGTCCTAGGATTTATGATTATGATTTATGAGTGGGAGAGAAATTATAAATTTGATGAGCATTTTACTTCCGATATCACAATCCATACAAATTTGGAGAAGTATTGTACAAACAATAAAGCAATTTACAGGGCCTAACTGTGCAAGATATTATTCTTATAACTTTAGGTGATGGTTTTAGTATGGCATGTATGGGGAATTTCCAAATTTCAACCTTTAGATGTCATTTTATCGAAACATTTTATTGTTCCATTCTAATTGTTGATATTCTATCTGTACTAACAAAGAAGTCTAAAATCACAATTCACACAGATGCTATTTTGTTGATAACACTAGTCTTGAATTTTCCTGAATTTTAGCCATAAAGTATAAAAAGAATAAGAACATAATTGCAAAAATTCAACTCATAGATTATATTGCAATTAATTATTGGAAAATATATATTGTACAGATTTTGTGCATGCTAGAACATGCATTACATTATTTATTGTTTATCTTGTTTGACAGAAGGAGCTACTGGAACCTCTAATCAAGTTGATCTGTTCGGAGAGAGTTTGATTGGGGACCTCATGGATGCACCGCCATCTGTGTCAGGACCATCAGCTGGGAATGGTAACTCAGAAGTTGATCTATTTGCCGATGCAGCATTTGTATCAGCACCACCCCAAGTTGAAAAGGGAGCAGTTCCTAAGCCTCAAGTTAGTCCTTTCTCGTTCCTTTTTTTTTAAAAGATTTGTGAAATTTGAACCTCGTAAAGCTCTTTCTGGTTTGAATAAGTAGTATTTGTTAGGATTGGTTTGCTTTCTTCCTGGAAATGTTGAGTGTGAAGCTGGTTATTTGTTTCTGGGATTTAAGAATTCTTAAACTCTTCCCTAAAAACTATTGTTAATTTTGTTATGTAATAATATAATTTACATAGCAAAATTTAGGAATAAAAGATTATTTCGTTGTTAGTCAGAAAGTCTTGAGATGTGCACGGTCTATGTAGCACAGAAACAGAAACGGGGAAACGCCATTTCTAAAAAATATACATTCGGAAACTCTGGGGAAACGTGTAAATAATAAAAATATTGGGGTATATGTATAAATATAAAATGATATAAAATGTCCATGAAAATAATTTAATTCTTTTATAAAATAGTGAAATTCTAAAATACTTTACACTTAAAGTATATTTATCAGTATAAAACAATTTTATCGTAAATATTTATAAAAAGACACCTATCATATCATATTCATCTCATTAAGGTCACAAACATTTGAAAAATTCTAATTTGGAAATAATATATATATTTAGAGACTTACACAATAAATGCATAAGAAATTTAGTTTTAGAATGAACCAAAATTGAATCATAAAGTTGAAGAAATTTCTAGGGAACGGTTTCCGGAATATGAAGAATCGAGTTTCCATCTTTCGGAAACGCCGAAACGGCTTGTCACCGTAGTTTCCGTGCTTCATAGTGCATGGTACGTCGGTTATGCTTTCCTAGAATTGGGATGCTTCCAAGTAGGCTCCACAATATTCTTCACTAACCTCTTTTTTTTTCATTTTTATGGAATTTGAGCAGGCTAATGTTGATCTGTTTGCTTCTGGACCTACTATTCCTCCTGTAGTTCCTTCACCAGTTGATTTCTTTTCTACTGTTGATGTTGATCCTGTTGTGCAACAAGATACGAAAGCTCGACCTTCTGATTCAACGAATGATAATATTGTCGATCCATTTGCGGCAGTGCCATTGAACAATTTTGATGGATCTGATCTCTTTGGTGCATTTTCTTCTAGCTCCAATTCAGCCTCTACGGAATCTAAACAAAGTCCTGCAAATGATGGAGCCCTTAAGAACTTGAACATAAATGCTTCAGACTCTAGGCCTCAAACAAAGGATGCACTCAAGGTGAAATCTGGAATATGGGCTGATTCAATCAGCCGTGGATTAATTGATCTTAACATATCTGCTCGTAAGTTCTTTTCCCTTCTATTAAGTGCTTCCAGAAAAATACCACTTGTGCATTCTCCTACTTTACATCTCTGATATGATATGTGTTTGCCCTAAGATGACTAAGTTCCTATAGGGAGGGGATCCCACTTTGGTCCTTACACTTCAGTACTCCAACTGAAAATAGTCAAATACTACTATAAATATGTCAGAAAGGTATTTAAATTGATACAATGTGAATGCAATATCAATAGCACATTTGGAAAATTTAATCATCATTGACCAAACTATCACTGAAATAGTGAAATATATTATATACATATTTGATGAGCGAATGACTTTCTTATTCTTATTTTTCTTTCAAGGTAATATTAGTTATATGTTGTCAATTAATAATGATTTTAGAATAATTTTAAAAAGAACCGAATCCAAATTCAAAATTATTTAGAAGTTAAAATATTTTGTTAAAAGTGTTTACATAACATTTTTGGTGATATTTAAGCTACATATATCCCAAATTCTAACTATTATGTTTCTATGTTATATTTATATTAGTTCAAATAAGTTAAAAATAGATTCAATGCTCTAAGTTCAGCTGTTAGATCATGCAGATGCATTCTTTTTTTTATTGGTTTGCGACCGGTTTCCGGCCCACTAGCCGACTAATCCGGACTCGGGTACTGTAGAGGCCCAATTACAGGGCCGACTCTCCCAACCCAGTTCGCTTCATACTCATCATGTTGATGCTTAAGGAGTTGATTTCCTTATCCAACTCAACCAACTGGTAGTTGGTCATGTAGATGCATTCTAAGGCCCCACCCTGTTCTCTTGTACTGCAATTTAATTTACTTCAGTTCAGTTTAGACCGCTTCTGTTCAGTCAGTTCAGTTCAGTCCACTGCAGTTCAGTTAAGCTATGCGTAGTTATAAAGTTACGCTAAAATAAATTCAGTTCAATTCAATTCAGCCTACTTCAGCTCAGTTCAGCTTTCAAAAGTTGAAAAGAACAGGGCCTAAGTTTTCTTCTAGTAGGTTAAAACCACGTAAATTGTCCAATAAACATATTGAGTATAGTGCATATATATTATATAAGCTGCTAAGCCGACAGTCCGACACCTTTGTTTTTAATGACCAAATATCTGCCTTTAAATTGGAATTTTTTTTGTTCATAACTTCCCCCTTCTTAATATGTACATTACATGGTATGACTCAGTTAAAGAAAGTATGTTTTGCTATGACTCGGAGTAAACTAGATTTCTAAGTAATAATTAAGAAACAATTGAGTTCGTTATTCATCTTGTATTTGCATGGTTTTCCGGCATCACTCACTTTTGTGAGTCCTTTCCTTTGCTTGTTGCGCCATTTTTCGAATAGTGCAATTACATTTATTCTTCATTAGTTATCCATCCATTTTTTAGGTTTCTGATTCTATATATTTAACCAGAGAGTCCCTTGTCCGTGATTCATGTGTATGCATCATCTCTTCTAATCAGTGGTACTTGTGTGATCTTGTCTTTTACTAAGTGAGCTAAGTGCACATTGAGTTCTAGGATATGATATATATGCTTCTGGATTATTACCGTGTTTTTTTGAACTGGAAGGTCTTCATTTTTTACAACTTGCAGCGAAGAAGGTATCGCTAGTAGATGTTGGAGTAGTAGGCGATCTGGGTATGCAAGACGAGAAGGAGAAGGGACCTCCCACTTCATTTTACATGGGAAGAGCCATGGGAACCATGTCGGGTCTCGGTAAACCCGGGGTTACTTCGTCCCAACCCCCACCTGCACTAGACGACGACTTCTTTTCAAGCCTTGGTAGCCAGCAATACCAATTTGGTAATTTTAACAAGTAATTTTTATTGAGCATCCACCATAATTCATTTTATCATGGTCTCCATATTCTTTTGCTGATTGCCAAATATAAATTTTTTTTATGTATTGCGCTATGCGCAATCTTGTTCGTGGATCAGAACTTTGTTGATGATTGATTGTATTTACTGTGAGTTGACATTTTTGCTAGACTGCTGTTGTTTATTTGATAAATATAGTGCTTTTGAGTTGATCAATTCTTTTAGCGCTTTGGCTGGTTCTAATAAAATAGCCTGAGAGGTTTGAAAATTATTATGAAGAAAGAACCTTTCACACGAAAGGACATTAACACGATAAATAAGGGTTCGAAAAAGAACAGGACTTGTGTGTGGAAACAAGACCAATGTTAAGATGACTAAAGCCTGAATGATGATTTGGAACTTCGTGATTCTTAAATCAAAGTTAGTGATCAAGACGTCAAGAACATTTAGTGGTGAAAGTTGTGTTTTTGACTTGCAAGTTTCTGATATGAAAATCTGATATATGTTAAATAAAGGAAACATGGAGTTACATGTTGCATAAAGACAATAAAAACTTCACATAATTAAACCCATATTAATCAGACATTAAAATCAGTGACTTTATGAAAAATTGTTTGCTAATGTATCATTTCTTTCTCGAACTTGACACTTTTAGCCGAATGTCTCCTTGAACTTACATTTGTTTCAGTTTTCTCCATCAACTTAACAAAAGTGTATCATGTGACAAAATTTGAAAAGTCAACCGAGTCATTATTTGTTTGAAGAAGAAAATATAATATAATAATCTACAAATCAAAATTTTTTTACTCTTTGTTTCACCAATAGATAACTCTTGTCTCCTTTTTTGGCCGAGCTCTCTCGTTGCTTCACCATTGCTAACGAACCCTCGAGATGTAGGTCCTACTTCACTTCGATATTTTTTTCCTTCCCTATATATTCCAAAGCTTATCTTCAGTTAGGGTATGCATAGTCTATTTATATTCTAATCCGATCTAAAGATGTTCCAATACATCTAAAAAATTGTACAAATCAGAATTGTATGAAGCTCCACTATAATTCATTTACTCTTGAGCTTTAGCCTCTAAAGAACTCATACAAGTAATAGAGGGAGAGGGAGGATGGTGGGCACATGCCCCATTGGAGCCCAAAACACCTCTTACCCAGCTATGCAACTCAAATTTGGGGCCTCCTCCCAAATTTGAGGATGGAGTGAGCTTCGTCTCCTTTAAATTATTTTAATCTACCTCCTGTTGGGTAAAATAAGAAAAATTAATCCATCAGCTTTTGGTGATGGGTTAAAATAAGCAAGTAAAAAATTTTACCATTTTTTTACTCATTCATTATTTTTTACATGTATCACACTGTTTCTATATACAGTAGATTTGTTTTTATTTCTATTTCAGCCCTTATTTTTTTCCTTTTTTTTTAATCACATTTTCAATTTTATATTTGTTTCTAATGTAAATTATCAGAAAGCCAACATTTTGTTTTATTTTGTAATTAAATTGCTCACAAAAGTTGTGGGCATTTTCAACCTTTATTTTCTTTTTTTAACATTACTATATATGAGTACCTATTAGTATTTCAGTTTTATTGTCTTATAAATTTTTACTGTTATTATTATTATTATTATTTTGTATTAGAATATAATTCCATTTCTCTTTCTTTTTTTTTTTAAAAATAGCAGTACAAAAACATAGAAATTATAGATTTATGAAGACAATAAATACATTATACGCAAATTTAGAAAATGTGGAAGAGGTAAATGATAAGACGACTAGCCTTTCAAGCCAAAACAATGTTAATAAACTAAATGACTTAAAAATTTGACGTAACATTAATTTTGTTTTTCCTCGAAAATATTATTTTGTGTTTCTCTTTTCGGTGGAAACGTCAATACCACGTTTACTTAAGAAAAATTAAAATCACTTCATCTTTTTTACTCCAAATTTGTCGCTATTTCTGGCGCCTACTACCACCTATCTGCTATTGTCGATGCTATTTAAGTGAACTTGTGCCCCCACCGGCACTCAAATCCTAAGCTACGCCATTGAACCATACTAGTAGGAATATATGTCCATACTTGTATACTCATGTTCCTCCCCACTTCTAGCAATGCAAGATATTTGTTTGCCTAATACATATCATTTTCGCTTTAGATCTTTAAATCTTAAACTGAAGTTTTCACTCTCAAAATACTAAAAATGGATTCAGGTACCTTTCGATTTGGAGTTGTTCTCCTACTTTGATCCACCACACTACCTTTGAAACAATATATTTGATCAAATGAAACAAGCTAATTGTTATTGTTGGAAATCGGGTAATACTTAGATATTTCTGAAGTCGCGAAAACGCTATCAGATTGAAATTTATTTGGCCGGTTTACCAAATTTTCAATCGGATAAAATCAGAAAAAGAATCAAGAACAAGAATTTGATTTGCAGTGAGATTTCAACCGAATTTCTGTATATTGCCAATATCAAATAAATAGTCAAAACGTCATCAGACATGCTCTTTGGGATAGCAGCCATGTCCAAAAGACATGTTTATTCCGAGATTCAGTTGTGTCCAACAGACACACTGTTTCGGATAAAAATTCATTTTCTGGTGAATTTTCCAAAGGATGCGTGGGTTCAGAGATAAAAAAATTTCGAGCTGACCTGGCAGCTCGACCCCAGCCCGGGGCGTTGCCCCAGGACCCTGCAAGGGGCTGCCGCCCCTTGGATCCCGCACCCGGGGGCGCTGCCCCCGGACTCCCCAAATCGTAAACAGAACCCGAACAAGTGTGCACTCCACACTCTCTATACTTGTTCGGTGAAATGTCATAATCGCATTGATCAAACTAGTTGATCCAATTACACTAAAATATTAACAGTTATCAAACTACTCTTAAAGAGAGAAAATGTAATTTTATAACCAACTATAACATTCTAATGAAAAGCATTCCCAACTGGAACTGCAAATCACCAAAACTAATACCATATAAAAAAGAATATGGAATGTGAAAATGAGAAAAGAAAAGGTAAAAAAAACAGAAAGGAGATGATGATATTCACTACCCCATTTTTACACTTACCTCCTCCTAAAATTATTTAAATTCCATTTACATTTATTTATTGAAATAATAGGCTATATTATTTACTTCCCATTTTTACACTTCCAGCCATCAAAACCATTCGTATACCGTTTATATTTATTTATTAAAAAAATTATAATTCACCTAATTAAATGGTTTAGTCAAAATCAGTTGTTGCCGAAATCATCGGTTGGACAAAACTTGGTTTAGCTTAAACATAGGTTCGGCTGAACCCAGTTAACCAACCTTCAAAAAAATTTAAACTAATGTTAAAATAAAAATCCAATATTTAAAATATTTAAAAATACTAAATTGATTATAATTATAATTGTAAACTAAATGATGAAGAATAATTGTATATCTTGAACTTTTTTATAGCAAATAAAGCTTCCCAAATATAAATTATTTGTATTTAAAAATTAACTATATTATTTGTCTAATTAAAATCATATATAATTTTACTTTTTTTTATTTATAAGGACATATATGTCATTCTGAGATGATAAAGTATAGTTTTAATTAGTTTACAAATAATGATATTTTCGTCCTTACGGAGGAAAAGGAATGACAAATAGCAATCCCCAATTAACAAATCCCCAACTCTGTCCCCCACTTATCTTTTTAAGTGTGGCAATTGGACTCCTAATCACTTAACACCTCTAATTAACGTTAACATTGTTAGTCAGACACCCAAACGTCTCTCATTCCATCTCTTTTCCTAATTCATATTGTGTCCTGAATAGAGTTTTTCATTCCTTATCAATCCCTTTTACATATTAATTCCATCTCTTATTTTTGTTCAAAGAAATTAAGAATACTCAATTCATTCGTTTTCGATTAAAGCTTTATTCCAATGGATGATGAAATTCACATATCATCAAGTTCAAGTAGTGAACCAACATCGGTTATTTGTCATGCTATTGTTCTTTAATTATTCTCTTATCAGAAAAGGAAGAATTGATTATGACCTTAATTATTCAAAGAACAACTTTGATTTAATTTCAATGTAAAACAATTTTTCAGAAAATTTGCAGAGTTATTTGGATTGAAAGAATTGTGTCATGTATTTTGTTGATTATTGTGCATAAAGTATGTGAGATATATGGTACAATTGTGCAGCTGACCGCTAAAAAAAAAGCTAAACAGTTTTTATCCCCTAGTTAACAAGTTAACACCCTCTACAATAATGCAAATAATTTGACTGTCAACTAAAGCCTGCATTTATCATATACATAAACTGAATATAAGGTAGTTTGTTAACTATCAGACCATGAAAATTGCAATTTAGTAATATATATATATTAAGAATCTCAATGAGTTTATCAAGGACAGAAAGTCTAAATAGAGTTCATACAAGCCAATCAATATAATATTCTATTGCCATCTTGAAATGCAATTATATATTGTATAATATACGGATGTAAGATAATAAATAGTAAAACTTTGTATGATCAGATGATTTGTTGGATTATTAATATTAAACATTTAAGGATAATTATTTCATGTCTATAATGTATTTTTTTTAGGAGTAGATGATGAAAATTCAAGTAAAGTTAATCATGATTTTAGTGAAGAAGAATCTCTATCAGCCAATAAACCTTGTGATGTTGACTCTATTCATTCAAGAATGTGTCAAGACCAGATTCCTGTAGTTGGTATGCAATTTGAAACTGAAAAAAGTGCACGTGATTTTTATAATCAATATGCATATAAATTTGGTTTTGGTACTAGGCTAAGTAAATCACATACATCTACCACTGGATTTGTGAGAGACAGACTGTTTGTTTGCTCAGCTAAAGAGAAGCATGTATGTCAGAGCTAGTCGTGCGGAGACAAGATTTGATTTTCGGGCAAGAATGGAGATTAAGTATGATCTATTATGTCAAAAATATGTAGTTTCTGAGTTTGTTGCTAATCATAACCATTTGTAATAATCATGGATTTATTGTAGAAGATTATAGGAATTATTTGCGTTCAAAAAGAACAGAAGTGATGAAGTTAGGGGATACAAGTGGCGTGTTAGAATATCTTAAAAAAAAGCAATAAGAAGATCTTAGTTTTACCTATGCCAGACAAGTTGACATTGATGATTTGATTACTAATATTTTTTGGGTTGATGCTAAGACGAAAGTTGACTACAATTACTTTGGTGATGTTGTATGTTTTGATACTCCCTACAGGAAAAATAAAGAAGGAAGACCAATTGCAATGTTTGTAGGTGTTAATAATCACAAGCAAACTCTTCTTTTTGGAGTTGAGTTGTTATATGATGAAACAGTTGAAACGTTTATGTGGTTGTTTGACACTTTTGTGAATACAATGTCGGGGAAAAAATCAAAGAGCATATTTACCGATCAAGATCCTGCAATGGCCAAAGCTTTAGCTACTCGATGGCCTAAAACACATCATCGGTTATGCATTTGGCATATATATCAGAACGCTGCTAAACATCTTAAATGTATCTTTGAGAAGTTTAAGGATTTTGCAAAAGAATTTAGCAGTTTAGTATATGACTATGAAGATGTTGAAGACTTCACAATAGCTTGGCAAAATATGCTTGAAAAGTATGAACTTGAAGATAACACTTGGTTGAGGAATTTATTTGATGTGAAGGAGAAATGGGCTTTAGTGTATGGACGTGAAACATTCTGTGCAGACATCACTACAACCCAGCGGAGCGAAAGTATGAATAATTCCATCAAACAGTATGTGAGCTACAAGTATGATTTATTGCGGTTTTTTTTATCACTTTCAGAGATTGGTTGATGATTGTCGTTATAATGAGTTAGTAGTTAATTTTAAAGCAAATCACACGGTCCCTGCATTATCATTCTCAGTGAGTATATTAAGGGATGCAGCAAAAGTGTATACCCCAATAGTATATAAATGGTTTGAAGCTGAGTTATTTAAAGGTTATGATTGCACCTTTAAGTTGTTTAGCGACATTGGATCAATGAGGATTTATGAAGTGACAGCTCATGGAAGAAGTTTTCATCATACTGTGACATTTGATTCAGCTGATAAGTCCATTAGCTGTAGCTGTAAGAAGTTTGAATTTGCTGGAATTTTATGTTCTCATGCTTTGAAGGTTCTTTCAGCTAATGATGTGAAGACCATTCCTAACCAGTACATTTTAACGAGATGGAGAAAAGATATTAGAGATCAAGTACCTAAGTTGTCTTCTCCAAATGCTTATGATAATGATGATCTAAAGGAAAAATAACAAAACATTACAGAGACTTGGCTCGATTACACACTGAATTGGTAACAATTGCTGCTGAATTTGATGAGGCTTATGAAATTGCTTCAAATAGTCTTCAAAAGACATTAGCTAATATAAAGATTTCTATAAGGAATCGTAAAAAACCTCTTGAAGACACATCAATAATAAATAATAAGACATATGAGGTTTTTAGTGATGAGTTGGGTGAGCATATAGTGAAAGGAATCAAGATCAAAGAGAAAATTTCTTGTAAGGAGGATTCTATCAGACCAAAAAATGCATTAGAGAAACTTGTCGGGAAGAAAAGATCTGAGAAAGTTGAAAAAAGTTCACCAAGCCAAATGGAACCACACATAGATAGTTTTGCCATGCCGTCTCAATGTTACGATTCCATGAGATCTTTTGCTTCCTATAATAAAATGAATACACAGGTGCCTCATACATAACATCCTTAGTTTTTTTTTTGCTAATGCAATGATGTATTATCTAACACATGCCATTATACAACTTGCAGAATGGAATTCAAATGCCAAATATTTTACCCTTCCATCGGCAATTTAATTATGTGCCTCCAAGAATGCACTTTCCATCACCTTTTATGCCTCCAAGTTCATATCTCCATATCATCATGTTCAGGTTTCTTTCAAGTGTTTGTTATTTAAAAATTTTCATGGAATGATTGGTTAATGTTTAATTGTTACTTACTTTTATGTATCTTTGCTTGTGTCATGTTATATGGAAGTTAGGAGGCTTCAATGTTGGCATGCCTTATCAACAGCCTCTTACAGAAAATTCGAATGACACTACACCAACAAGTATATCTAATTTATGATTTTATTAAATATTATTATATAAAATATTGCTTCAATAAAATGTTATAAGAGTATAATTTTGTGAGTGCAGACACCATTTCAATAGAAGAGCATGACTTTACGAAGAAAGTTGAAGAAAAAGAATGAACAACTGCTATATCATTTATATTTTAGCATTTGGATGTAGTTGTAGCTCATATTATAATCAGATTATAGAATGATATTATCCATTTGATTTAATTTTTGGTTATCTGATAGTCAAATACTGAGATAGAATTTGCAGTGTCTGCCACATTTGAAATGCAGTTCTTTTTCCTTACAGAATTGTGAAATTGTGGTATATGATGATGTATAGCAGAAATGACTCTTTTCAAATGAAAAGTTACATTTAAATGGCTCTTTTCAAATTACCTTCTGCAGTTAGTTACCAAATTATTACATAAGAAGTGCCATAAACAACATAAATCTATATTACATAGAAATAACTCAGAAGCAAGCTTTATATAGCTTTAATAGCTCTATCTAAAATGAAAATGTAATATGTAAATTTATTTCAACTCGAGTAAAATTACAATGGTTTAACTTTCTATTTGTACTAGTTGGAGCTATAAAACTTAAAACTGCTATGCTTACTGAATTTTAGCCAACTCTAATAGAAAAACAAACAAATCAAACTCATGAGCTACAAACTGTACATGCCAACTTAGAATAGTAACTAACTTCAATCCTTGTTGTTTATCGTTTACTTGGATTGTGACTCGTTGTTGTTGTGTTGCTGCACAATTATGATACTGAAACATCCTTTCCTTTAGATAAACTACGTGCAAATGATTGTTTACATTGCGCCACTAACACTTTTTGTATCAATAGCTTCATTAGCTTCATCCACTCAAGCTCTCTGATACATGAACATACCTGAATGATACATAACTTCATGAGAATACCCATATATTTAAAAGGTCATAATGAATTCAAAGTTACAATTCTTACGTAAAAAGGAAAATTGCTAATTGCATTACAAATTATCCTCGAGAAAATAAAGAAAAGTGAAGATAAATGTAAGGTACTAGTGCAAGGACCTTTATTGACACAAATGCAACTGATTGGACAACTAATATACTGAATTAATACTAAAACAAGCAGCAAAATTTCAAGCCTAAAGTACAACAGAAATTGGTTTGACCAACAGAAAGTTTTATATTATTAGAATTAGTCCATGCATATGATCACTATTGCTACAGCCCATAACAATTTCTATGCATTAACCTGTTGATTATAATAATATAAAGAAAATAAGCAATACTTTAGTAGATTTGTTACCTTCATTCACTTGATCAAAATATGACATGAACAAGCAAGTAATATATCAGAGTGTCTCAGTGTCAATAGACATGAAAATAAGACTGATTTTGAGTCTTAATTGTCGTGGCAACCAACAACAATCGATGATAAATGTTTGTGACTTTCTAATTCTAATAAAAAGGAGTTGTTACCAATATCCAAATTGCAAAAAACCTCCTGTTGAACCTATCTAACGAACAAACAGTAAATGGAAATGCATTCCCCAGTACAACTAATATTTCAAAAATCGAAAATTAAAAAAGGCCAACCTTTTCCTCCCCTTCAATTACTGATTGACAGAGATGGAAGACGGTATTTAGGTTTTAAATTGAAATTGAAATTTAGTTTTTACCTTAAACAAAGAGACAAGTGAAAAATGAAATTTAGGTTTTACCTCGATCTGTGTGATTGAACTGGAAATCGATAACGAGAAAACTGAAAAGTCTGCTGCTGCTGGTTGAGAAGAAACGAAATAAGAATTTCTGATGAGAAGAAGAGAATTTCACTGATTTAGACGAAGAGATGTGGGTGGGATGGGTGTCTGACTAACAACGTTAACGTTAATTAGAGGTGTTAAGTGATTAGGAGTCCAATTGCGTGGGGGACAGAGTTGGAAAAATGATTAACGGGGACAGACGATTTTTCCCCCAGAAAGGATAATGCAAGTCAATGCAATTTGGTCAATCACCTAAAAGTCGTATTTGAGTGTATTTCTAACTTATATGGAGAATCATTTTTCACAAAAATGATCTGGTTGTTTGTGTAAATACTCTGGACAATGATAACTTATTTTATCCCTAAACTAAACTCTATATAACCTGATTAAGCAACAAGATTAGCCTAATCCACTCGTATATTTTGTATAATTATTATGGATAATCTTAAAGATTTGAAAACACTAAAACAAGCAATTAGCAAAAACATCCACATTATGCATGATTCAAACATGCTATCCCCAATTGTGTGTCCCCTTCCATGTCCCCCATTCAGATTATGCCATATGCTAGACTTTTGAATCCGAATCTGTTGTCCCTATTTCCCTGTCCCCTTCCATACCCCCATTGAAAAATTGACATTTGACAGTTTTGAGGAAAGAGAAAATAAAAATAATGGAGTGAGAAAATAAAAAAATAATAAGAAAAAACCAACACATGTCAATTTCTCATGAAGGATATGGAAATGGGGATAACAGATTTTCTTTCTAGACTTTCTTACTTAATTTTTTATTTTCAGATTTTCTTTCCTTTTTTTCTCTCTCCTAGGTGTCTAACACATGGCAAAATCTAAATGGGGGACATGAAAGGGAACACACAATGGAGGACATCAGATTTAAGTCCCATAGAACAAACAATAGAAATGGTAAAAAATAATTACCCAATTGGAGTTATATAAGTCATAAATTGCATTGTTAGATAAGATTTAATGGTTTCTATAATGACAAAAGGGAGCTCTTAGACCAATCTCTTGTAAATGAACCAAACTTCTCATGAGGTGCTCGATGCTCGGCTCGATAAAAGTTCGTTCGAGCTCGGTTTATTAATAAATGTGCTTGTTCGCGAATAAAATTTTAAACTCGTCTTCATAAACGAACCAAGCTTGAACAAGCAGACACTTTACTCGAAAGCTCGTGAACACGTTCGATAAAAGGCTCATCAACATACTCGCGAACTAGCTCACTAACAGGCTTGTAATATATTCAATAAAAATAAATTAATATTTTATATATGAAATAAGTTATAAAAGTATAGCCTTTTTTTTGTAAAATCTATTATCATATAGATGTAATATATTAACTATATAAATTAGTTTTAAGAATAGATATAAAGGAACATGATTTATATAAATATATTAAAGCCTTTTTGGGCATTTTATCCCTTTTTTCAACCGGATCCAACCCAAATATCCGTAATATATATTTTAGCATCATCCTTGGTCTAAACCCTAGCCTCATTCTCCATTTTCAAAACACAGCCACCCCCGACCATACCTCCTCTTCTTCTACTTAATTTTCACGTTGTAGTTTTAGGCGTAGCTCAGATCCCTCTCCATTTCTTCCTCTTTGATTCTCATGAAAAAAAAATCCAATTCCTAAAAATGGAGGGGTACATGAGAAAAGAAGAGATGACCACAGATGTCAAAATTAAGTCCCTACCTACGTTGGCCTAAGTTGGAATGTGAGAAATTCTCATGATCCCACTTGGGGCAACGAAGGAAGGGGCTTGATTTGAACACCTGAACTTTGATTTGTAGTTGATGTTATGAACTTGGTGTTATAGTTGTTATTATGAACTTACTTTATTATTTTATAGTTGTTGTTATATATGTTGTTATGAACTTATAGTTGGTGTTACAATTGCTGTTATGAACTTATAGTTATGCTATTATAGTTGGTCAGTAACTATTATGAACTTATAGTTGCTATTATGAACTTAGGTGACGTTTGGTCACGGAATTGTAATTCTATGGAATATAAGAAAAATGAATCATAAAGAGGTAAAAATGATCTAAAATTGGCCATCAAATGGAATAACTATTTTTAGTTAGTACACATCTCATGGAATAGCTATTCCTATATTCTATGAGATGTGTATTAGTTAGGAATAGTTAGTCCATCCGATGACGGATTTTAGACCAATAATCTACCAATTTTAACTCTTTTTCATTTTATTCCACGGAATAACAATTCATAATCTTCTAATTAACACATTAGCAACACTTGAAGAAATATAGTGAAAAAGTTATATTTGAGATTTTGAGTACAATAATAAATTACACAATTAAAATAACTTTTACTCAGAATCGGCATCAATTATAGGGTAGCTAACCTTTATCTTGCAGATTTTTGTTATCATTAAAATGGGAGAGATTCAGAAAAATGGGGGAGATTCAGAAAAATGATTCTGAGAAGCTAATGTTTAAAGTTCAGAAGCTAAGTTTTGAAGATAACCATAAATAAAGAAACTGCGCACTCAAAAGACAGACACGCTCAGAACATGAAAATCTTAGAAGCAAGACAAACTTGGAAGATGATTGAAGCTAATCTTAGAAGGCGAGTTTAAGGATATCTCCATACGCACAAAAGAAGGAAAACATCTTATACAGTTAAGCTCAGATCCCTATGCAATAACTCACGTAAAGATAAATATTAAAAATATGTTTGTACTCTTTATGCTCCAAAAAGATAGCTGATCAGCCTAACATAAAAAGGTTTAAAGGTTTTTCAAAAAGCGAGTTGACAACAAGAAAGCATGGTCTACTTTTGGTCACTTGACAACATACATAAGCAAAGTTGTATGGGACTAAAAGGTGCAAGAGTCTGAGAACTTGCAGATTTTGCTAGAGTTAACTACCACCAATGAGTCTAAGGGAAAAGAAGATAGGTCTAACGGAGGATTCAACGACACTCAAGGAAAAGAGCTGTTGTGAGACAATAACTAAGATTTGGACTCTGAAGCTAAGTCACAACGTGAAAATTTTGAAGATTTCTTATATAAAGGTCTCTACCATAAAAAAGAAATCATTTGAGCTTTCATTCAAAAATTTCAATCACTTTTAATCTGCAAACAAGTAAACAACAAGTTCTCAAATCTGTTTGACACAAAATTGAAAGCTTAGAACAACTCATATTTCCAATCTATTGTAAAGTGATTTTTGAAAACAAAGTACAATATTACTGAAATCTTTTCATCCACTAGTAATCAAAAGACTAGGCAATGTGCTTGCTAAGGTCTTCTAAATCTAGATACTACTTGAGGATAAGTTGGGATCTAGAAGAAGTCAAGAGGAAGGTACTCTAGGATTGGGGAATTAGAGACATGAAAGAGGATGATACTTTTGGCTGTAAGAATTCTTGATTGTGAAGGTTTCTCCACCTCAAAATGATTTGATAAATAATGGATTAAAGCTAAAAAATGAATGCTCTATGACTCGATGGAGGCAGAGTCGGAACCGGTATAAACCGTTGTGTTTGATTTCCTCTTACTTGTGTTTAATTTCTCATAAGTTTTAGTTTTTACCATTTTGCTTAAACTATAAACACTTGCAAAAAGGAGTCAATCATCCCTCCGGTTGTCTCCAAATCACCCTAAGGGGACCAACATTTTTTGTTTTAATAACTGAAAAATACTTATTAGAATGAAATTTTTTGAAAATGTGTTAAATAAATTAATTAACAATCAGTTGAATATTATGATATGAATGAAGCTTCCAAACAATGAAATTAATTTGAAAAAATTAATTCAATTAAATTTTATGATGTTACCTCAATTCAATCAAGTTCTTTTTCTCCTAATCAATGAATTATTTCCAACCAAAGTGTTAATGTTGGTAGAGAAATTGGAGCTTTTAACTAATGGTCCTCTTTTTTTATATAATAAAGTACCATCTTCATTACATAAACATAAACATAAACATGAGTACATCAAGAACAATGCAATGGATTATGAGCGTCGAAATCGTCAAAAATAATAATAAACCTTTTACTCTAAAACAAATATATTTTGTAGTAGCGGTAAGCGGGATTGTCTGCACAGGGATTGAAGTAACTAATCTTATTCAAATCAATAGCCAAAAATAAAACAAGAAAATAAAATAGGGGGGTTTTGAGATTGTTTGAGGTTGAAATTAAAACTGAAATTTAAATAACAAAAATATATAAATATGAAATTCTCTCGATTAAGGAGACCCTCAGCTTAGTTGTAATTGATCAAAGACAAAAAAGATTTTGAAATATCAATTCATTGGCTTTAATTATGAAATAGCACAATTAACTCGTTTTCTAAAACAGGTTGATTGTATATGCTAAATCAATTCCCTCGATTATTCAACGCACTTATAGAAATAGCTGACAAGATTTAATCTTTAAAAAGCTTTAAGATCTGAAGAACTAATTTTGAAACAATAAATCATGATAGCACGAAGAATTAAATCAAACTGAATAAAACCATGATAAGTTAGGAAATCGTTTTTTACAAACTTTTCATTATAGTATGATAGTATGAACATAATGAAAATAATATGTTGAAATTCCAAAAACATCGATTGATCACTTTGAAGTAAATAAAAAGACAACGATTAAAAGCAAACCGATTTTATTCGAAAATTGAATTTCAAAATATAATTAAGAACAAACCTCACAAGATGCAACTAGCCTTGATAATTTCTTAATCGAAAGAAAGAAAATTAGCAAAACATAAGAGAAAACAAAACAAAATTAAATTAATGGAGGAGAGCTGGTCATTGGTCACTAAGGACCAAAACAAGAGATGATGTTTACTGCCTATTTAATAAAAAAAAATCTTAAAACAATTAGGAAAGAGATATCCTAATTAAACATAAAGACTAAACAGGAAATTGGGGTATCCTAAACAACTAAAAAGGAAAAGATAAAATCGGAAATAAGATGTAATATAAATCTGGAAGTCTTTGTCTTCAACTAGGAAATAGCATCCCTTTAATTTCAATTTTGCTCCAAAATCCAAAATTGTCATGTCTAGTCATAACTTGTTAGTCTGGACTCCAGGGTAACTGCTGAATTTGACCAAAATAGCTCTAAAACGCCTCAAACTTCTTCATTGTGCTCAAATTAGTCCAAACACATCTTCATCTCCTAAATAAGCACAAATCACTAGCAAACCATTCAAATAAACAATTAAAACAATAACAAAATGTGTAGAAATGAGGCGTTATCAAATTCCCCCACACTTGCCTTTTGTTTGTCTTCAAGCAAAGAATAAAATCAAAGGAAGAAGGAACTAAATCAAATAAAAGACGTGAAACATCTTCACAAAGACTGACTTATTTTTACCAATATTTTGATAGATTGCCTTTTGAAGCTATGATAGTCCCATTGACAGATTTCCTTTTGGAAATCTTACAGCCTTTCTCGAAAACTTGACCCAAAGAATTTTTACCAATTATAAATATAAACATGCAGTTAATTGCTCTTAAAGTTGAGAGTTTACCTTAGCTTCCTATTTAGAGTTCTTTGTAGCCATAAGAAGACTTATTCCGATCTTTTATTGAAGTTATTGTACGTTTCACTTGGTAGTGGGGTCCCTAGACACTAGCCATACTTCATAACCTTTTTTTTCACCAACTTCTTTCACTTCTTCCTTCTTATTCATAATCTTTTTCTCCTTTTTCTTTCTTTTTGTTAGAAATATTATAGAATGGAAGACACAAACTCTAGGAAATAGAATATTTGAGTGCTAGAGAGAATGCTAGTATTATATCAAAATTTCTCTTGTATGAATTATGAATAACAAGTCTATATTTATAGACTATTACAAGAAGATATAGAGACTTGAGTTACACAATTGATTGTGTAGGTTATGGACATAATACATATAACTACATGTAACATCTCAATAACTACTTGTAACATCTCCATAATATAAATGAAAAAGGGGTACATAACACGAAGTGAGGCAAGACACAAATGGCAAAAAAAAGCAACTCAAAGATAATATGAATCTAATTTGAAAAACATCCTTCTCTACTCTTCCTTTACAAGAATGATCTAATTATCTCATCCTCTATATAAATTTTTCTTTTCCTTCTTTTTTCTAACAATTTTTTTCAAACTTCTTCCACTGTTTCTCTTCTTTTTTTTCTTTTCATTTGATTATTTCTCTTTTTTTTCTTTTGAATGAAAATGGAGGAAGAGGATTACAATGTATTTAAAAGACAGAAAGAGAAGAGAAAACTATTTTTCAAAACAAAGTCAATAAAAACTAGAGTTAAGAAGTGGATGTCCCAACTATGTTGGCACACCCCCAAACATGAACAAAATTGAATCAAAATACAAAGATTGTTGATGAAAGACTTGAAGCAAAATAGGAGTTGAATCCTAAAAATAAGTCAAATCAAACAATATTATTTGGAAGAAAACAACCTTAACATAGATGAATAAGCACAAATGGTGAATTGAAATTGATTGCTTCACATGATTAAGGTGAGAAGAAGAGGGTTTAAAACAACAATAGGTTGGCCAATTGTGTGGTGAATCAAAGAAAAAGGCTTAGGCTCAAAGGGGTTTATCTAATGCAAATTATAAATATTAAGGTGGGTTAAAGAAAAGGTTTGAAAAGAATAGGTAAATCCTAATTTCCTTAATCATTTTTGTGTTTTAAAAAATCATGAGTATTGGGTGCAAAAGGTAGAGTCAAATAAGTAATAATTCACTCAACAAAGTATTGATACAAGAAAGAATAAGCGATCTCACAAAAGAAATACATGGTTAATTTGCATCAAACTACAAATGCATCTCTCATTCAAAAAATTCAGTCGATGCATTATTCTAGTCAATGATAAAAAAATCGATGGTTACTTCATGCGTACTCTCATATGTTTAATTGCTTTCCAGTAAGTATCCAGTTAGTTGCTGAAAAACACAAAAATATAAAACAATAAAAACAAAATAAAAAAAGAAGCAGATGACTAAAAAAGATTTTTTTTTGTTTTTTATAAAATTTTTTCTGTAAGAAGCATCAGAACTACAAAGGGACATTCGGGAAGGTGTTGGTTAAGTTAATTAGGCAGTAGGACATGAATATAAGCACGTTAGGTAGAGCAAGAAAGCAATGTAAAACCAAAGCAAAACCCTCCCCACACTTAGAATCATAAATGTCGTTGTTTATGTGCAAAATGAAAGGCAAGAGTAAACAAGGATGAATGAACCTGGATGTGTAGGCTTTATCCATCAATTTATTTTGCAACAACGGTTGTTTCTGGTGGAACAGAGGCAGATGTGGCGGCATTCTAAGTGATGGTGAGAGTGAGAGTGGGTATGGGGTGAGGTGATAAATGGGTATAGTGATACGAACAAGAAGTGGTTATGGGTAAATGGGTGTGATATGGATTATTGGGTCATGGGAAATTGGGTCACAGGTTAGTATGTGAAAATGGTGTGGGTAAAATTGATATGGTTAACTCATGCCCATCTCATATGTCACTGTCAACTATTTCCGTAGGACCTTTTAAGCTCCATTATGCCAAAATCTCCACTAAAGCCCACTATCTACTCCATCACTAAATACCCATGTGCAATCCATTTTAGCTCCAAATTAAAATTCTCCACTAAAGCCATCTTTGCACCTGCAAAATAAAATTCTAGATTGAAACCAAGGTTGAGGACAACCATAAAATTAAGCGTATGCCTTTAATTAAAAACTGAAATAACAGAAAATTAAAAAAACAAATAAAAAAACTAAGCTAAAAGGATAAAGGGATAGGCATGAGTCAAGCCTAACACTGGGCTGCCTCCCAGGAGTACGTTTGCTTATTGTCGTTAGCCCGACATAGTCGCTGCCTCGTTACGGCTCGGAGCTTAGTATCTCGAAGATAAAATCCTTAGGACCTACTATTCAAAAACATTATAAAATCGTTTCAAAAGAATGACCTTAACAATTTCCAAGTTTTTAAATACTACTGCACTATGAGAAAAAACATTAGCAACAATAAACATAAATCTTTCCATCGGGAGTGTAATCTTCTAAGTGCAAATTCAATTTGAGATCATGAAGTAAAATTCTTTTCTTCACCTGAAATCGATTCATATAAACTATTTCATGATCATTCAACATAGGATCATTCACACCTTGATCTTTGCACTTTTGAGGTAACTTACCTTGAATAATTGATGAAATATTTCCCCTATCTGAACTTGTTCATTACAATTACGTTTCTTTTTTCCACTTGATAAATTTTCAAGAAACATATCATATTTAGGGGTTTGTATAACATGAAAAAATGGGTCTTGTACGTCGACATTTTGAAACACCTTTATTAACCCTCCATCCTCCTTTTCCTCATTCGATACTGCAAATTGTTCAGGAAAAGGCGGCTAGATAGATAATGGTTTAGCCTCATTTTGAATTAAAGTAGTTATAGGTGGTGGTTGTGCAATTATTTCAAATTCTGCAGCCTCCCTGGACTCTAGTTTATCCTCACAGTTTAGCTTGGAGTCCAGCTCAGCACTGCTTATAGTTTCAATCACTTTTTCACTTTCAAAAGTTATTTCACAAATAGGGGTAACTTCAATCGGAGTTGAAAACTTACTTTGATTTTTTAACTTACCAATTAAGGTAGCCACTTGACTTACTTGATCCTCCAAATCTTGGATACTTGACCTCATTATTTGTTGAGATCGAAGCGTATGTTCTGTCATTCATGCTATCATCTCCTCAAGAGTCGTGCCTGTTTGATTAGATGATGGATAAAAGTGTTATTTTGATGTATTGCTGCCCACTGAACCTAGAATATTCATATGCTCGATGTTTCTCTCTGAAAAGTAATGGGCACATATTAGCTACATGTCCAGCAACTCACCAAAATTCACAAGAAACCGCAGGTGGTGCTCTTCCTAATGCTACTAGCATTTCTTCGAGTGTCATGATGGCTCCCATCTTCAAGAGATTCTAGAGACGATCAATCCTGGTTATCAAAACTCATAAAATTAATTAGTACTTGGTTTCCGATTATCTGGTGCATTTGTAGAAATAGCTGACAAGATTTAATCTTCAAAAAGCATTAAGATCTGAAGAATTAATTTTGAATCAATAAATCATGATAGCACGAAGAATTAAATCAAACCGAATAAAACTACGATACCTTAGGAAATCGTTTATTACAAACTTTTTATTATAGTATGATAGCATGTACATAATGAAAATAATAACATGTTAGAGATTCCAAAAACATCGATTGATTGCTTCGAAGTAAATAAAAAGACAGCAATTAAAAGAAAAAACCAATTTTATTCGAAAATTGAATGTCAAAATATATTTTAGAACAAACCTCACAAGATGCAACTAGCCTTGATAATTACTTAATCGAAAGAAAGAAAATTAGCAAAACATAAAAGAAAACAAAACAAAATTAAATTAATGAAGGAGACCAAAACGAGAGATAATGTCTATTACTGATTCTATGCCTATTTAATAACAAAAACAATCCTAAAACAATTAGGAAAGAGATCTCTTAATTAAACATAAAGACTAAACAAGACCTATATAACTAAAAAGGAATAGATAAAATAGGAAATAAGATGTAATATAAATTTGGAAGTCTTTGTCTTCAACTAAAAAATATCAGTCCGTTAATTCTAATTTTGCTCCAAAATTCGAAATTATCATGTATGGTCGTAACTCCTGGATTCCAGAGTAACTGCTGAATTTGTCCAAAATAGCTCTAAAACGCCTCAAACTTCTTCATTCTGCTTAAATTAGTCCAAACACCTCTTAATCTCCTAAATAAGCACAAATCAATCACAAATCAGTAGCAAACCATTCAAAAAACAATTAAAACAATAACAAAATGTGTAGAATGAGGCGTTATCAATGGACTAAGCCAAACAAATACATAAATCCAACAAGTGGATAAATCAACACAATGGAAATAAGATGACCACAAAGGGCAAAAAGATCTACAAAAAAGGTAGCAAAACACACAAACACAACAAACAACTAGCCCGAAGAACACCAATCCAAAAACAAGCAACCTAACTATAAGATCTATATTAACTAAACAAAAGATGTTCTAAAAAACCTTCCCAACAGTTAGATTTAAAAAGATCGTGATGAAAATATGTAGATATGTGGATCTACACGACACCAACCATTGTCAAAGGCCTTTAAAAGGATAAACCGCTTTCATCTAGTGTGTTAAAGTTAATAAAAAAGACATCAAAAAAATTCAAGAGTAGTATATGTAAAAATAACATATGGGTAACCACTAAATCAGGAGCCCAGCAAGATATAACTCCAAAAGAAGCACCAAAGATAAAAGAAAAAAAAAGACAAAAGGAAACGAGGAGAGTGTGGCTTACTAGAAAGAAAATGAAAGTTTTTTAGTGAGAGAAAAATTAGTGAGAAGGAGAAAAAAGGAGTATCGTAACTATTGGTCATCTTCAAATGTAGTTTTTGGTGGATTTGAAAGATACGATGAGAGGAAATAGAATATTAATTTGTTTAGGACCCGGGAGTAAGATTTGGATGATTTTTTATATTGTCCATTTGGTTCACTATATATAAATTTGATTTGGGTTATGCATCTGTTTCTGATAGATGAGTCTTTTAATGAAAATTTTCTACATTTACAGACTCGAACTCAAAATATTATTTAAGCGATAACAAGTCATTTATCATTTAGATCAACCCTTGGCGTTGGTAAGAATTGGATGATTTGATAGGTAATAAAAGGTTGTATTTGAAGAAATTCAATATAATTGGCTTCATTTTCATTCGTATTATCATTTCTTTTGATTTTACTGCAACATATAAATGAGATTCGAAAGTTTTTTTTATATAAATTTAGCTGTTTAAAGTTGTTTAAATATTGTTTATTTTTAAAGATATTCACATAATTTCTATTTTTATTTACGATGCTTAAAAAATTCATCTCTTCTGCAATATATTACCATTGCATTTCATTTTAATTAGACATTAATCTATTTCAACAGGTTGATCGTTAGTTAAAATTTTTACACACTCTAGTTCTATGTTATTTGTTGACATTTGAATCATTATCACATGTCATCAATTATTTTATTTTTTTTAAGAGATAAGAACATTTAATTTTTGAGGATTCGGGGGTCGAACTCAGGATCCCCGGCTTCTTTCTCCACTTTGACAAGAAGCTATGGCCACTAAATCAAATTTAGTGGTTGCATGTCATCAATTATTAGTTAAATATTGTTGACGAAACAAAAAATAACGATTTTTACATAAATTTCTAAAATTACACATGTAAATGCATATTAAGGGTTCAATTGGATTTTACAGAATTAAATCTCATTGTTCCTGGTTGTAATGAAAAATTGCTTCTGAATATCAAATTTTGATATGCGGGTTGATAGCCAAAATTTGCTATGACTTGTACTCTATAAACTCACACTACAAAAATTTATATATTTTTCACATTAAATGATCTTTTGTATAAAAAGTTAAGACAAACTATTAAAAATAGTCATACTTTATAAACTATTTATAAATTCACCATCATGTAAAACTATTTATAAATACATTCCCTTCAATTCTATTTACATACCATGCCATCCACTCGTTTCTCCCATTTTTCTTTTGATTTCTTTCTTATTTTTCATTTATTTTTCAAACCGCATGTCGGTTTAGAGTTTTGTGTTCGTCTTATTTTTATCTTTGAAATGACATCCATTATAACATTTTCGAATTTTTTTGAACCAGTAGACATCTGATAGATGTCCAATAGACATGTGATAGAAGTCTGGTAGATATATGGTAGATATTAGTTTTTCATGGTTTTTTTATGGAATCGTTATGTTAGTGTATACAAATCTTGAAATCAAACCACCAACTAAACAATGATAAATTAGTAGCAAAAATCAAACAAATAACAAAAAGAGAAGAGAATGGAGATACATCAGATCAAGAAAAAAATGCAAGAACAGATCCAATAGAGAGAAAGTACAATATACAAATCAAAAGAGAAAAAAGACCAATGAAAAAAATAAATTCTATACATCGACCATACTTCTATCACACGTCTATTAGACATCTATCACATGTCTATTAGTTAAAAAAATTCGAAAAAGTCACGGTGGATATCATTTCGAATATAGAAAAGAGACGAATAGAATACTCTAAAGCGACATGTCAAAAAAAATGAATGGTTTAAAAAATAAATATAAAAGAATGTAAAAAAATTAATAAAAAAATGAATGGTTTCAAATTATTTTATAAAAAGGAGTACTTTTTATAATAGCTTAAAATTAAAACTAAACGGTAATACTTTACTCCTACAATACATTGAAATATATATTCTGAAAGCTTTATCGTGATTTACTATTAACCTGATTAAGCACCAAAATTAGCCTAATCCACTCGTATTTTTTTATAATTATTATGAATAATCTTAAAAATTCGAAAACATTAAAACAAGCAATTAGCAAAAACATCCACAGAAAAGAAACAATAAAAATGGTAAAAAAATTGCCCAATTAGAGTTATACATTTCAATTTATTGATTTCTTTAATGGCAAAAGGGCGCTTCAAGACCAACCCTCAAGGCCCACAATTAGCACTTTCTTGCCCTTTCCCCCTTTCATCTTTTTCAGACGACGATATTCTTCTCCAATCCCTAATACCCAATTCTCATTTTGACCTTCATTCCTTTTCTCAAAATCCAATTTTGTCTTTCTCTTCTAATTTCTATCCTTTTTACCTTGATTTTTTATTCCATCGTTTCATTCTTCCCTGATAAGAAAACCCACTTTTTTGCATCTTTGTTTGCCTATTTTATCTGTTTACCATTGGTAGTCGGTCGATTCGGCGTTGATTTTGGGGGGTTTGTAATTCTATTTGTTATTATTTTTACTCTTTTGCTTCAATTTTGATTTTGAAGGTCTGAATTGTTTGAAGAGCAGTTGATGCCCCAGTTTGAGCTTCAAAATCGTTAGAATCTTTTATTGGCTTTCAATTTCAACGGGTTTACGTTTCTGGTCCCTGTTCATGGATTCATACTGTGAGTCAAAAAAGGAACCAGTATCATATTGATTGTGTGTGAGAGGGATATTGAGGACATGAAGAGAGGGAAGGATGATGAAAAGATAAAGGGGCCTATGTTCCCTAGACTTCATGTGAATGATACAGAGAAAGGAGGGCCTAGAGCACCTCCGAGGAATAAGATGGCTCTTTATGAGCAGCTCTCAACTCCATCTCATAGGTTCAATCATGGCGTTTTCCCTCCCAACTCTACTGATATTAGCAACTTGGTTCCTGCTGCATCTACTAGTCAGGTAGCCCTTAAAATTGATGTATAATTTGCTGCGTATAATATTTTTAATGGGATAGTGTTTTATAGATATTGAATTTGTGATTACTAGAGTAAGTTTCTTAGAAAAAAGCTGTGAATTATATCCAAATCATTTTGGTGCTAATTTATGTAAGTTCAATTATTTGATGCTATTGTTGATGATTTTATTTTCCTGATGCTGCAAATTTAAGTTTCTTTATTTTGCATTCATATCTTTTTTCTCTAATAGATTGTTAAAAATCCATCCAAATTGATCGATGGAAGGTGCAGGGGCAGCTAAGAAAAGCATATGAAAGTTCTATTACTCTTTGGTGATGATTAGTCTTGCATTATGCGCTATTTAGTTAACTTTTTTAAATGAAAGCAACTTAGGCAATGAAAGGAATGGTGAGAGTAGGACTGATGGTTATGAAAAATGACCTGCGAGATCTCGCAGGATTATGTTTTTAATCGATTGATATGTCCAACACTAACTAGTTGGGGTTAAAGCTATTTTGTTGTCAATGTTGATTAGCATGTATAATGTTATGTAGTAGGTAACATGTGCATCCATATGGCCACATAATCTTATTTGGTGTAGCTATACAGGGTGGATTTGAGCTCATCTCTAACCTAAATGCGGATATTGATCTTTTGTGACCTTATTTGCTGACTTCTCATTTCTATTTCCATGTGCTGGCATGGAGAAATATGTACTTGTTTGGTTTTGTATTTGCATCAGCTGCCACTGTGACTTCTTGACATTGCTGATTCTGATCTATGTAGGGGAGTGGCACTGGACAGAATTTAATTAGAAATTCGAATGCTTCATCAAGACATCTTGAGCAGAGAAGGAAGGTCGTAGATGAAGATGATTTCACGGTACCTGTATTTGTCCTCTCTTCGCTGGGTAAAACTCAAAACGGAAGTGATAGGGAAAGACCCTCTAATTTTGGCCCAAATCACCTTGCTTGTTCAAAACAAGATGATAATGATGAAAATAATACCACTGGAATTGGTACCATCCAGAGACAGGAAAGAAAAAATCAGAAAAGGGAGCAATTAGAGGTGTGTGTCTCGAGTAGAGATCATTCAGTAAGATCTTCAATAAGTCCAAGCACTAGGGATAGTATAGCCAGATCTGGGAATGCATCTCTAGGCCAACAGAATGATCTCCCTGGTAATAATTTGTGTAGATTCTCCAAAGACAATGTTTGTTTGGAACAAGAGCCTACACTTTCAGTTCAGCAAAATGATAATCGTCATGGAGAAAGCGTTTATGAGCTGACAAGGGAAATAGAGAAGAGAAATAATACAGGGCCAATTGCAGTAAATGACTCGTATTCTGGTGACAATCTTAATTGTCAGGGTGAGGCTGAAGCTGACAGTAAGTTTCACGGAGACAAGGCATGTAGGTCGCAGCAATTTATGAATGGAGACAAAAGTGATATATCTGAAACTTCTGCTGTGGATTCTATTACAGAAGTTTCTATTACTCCTGATGATGTTGTTGGACTGATTGGTCAGAAACGTTTCTGGAAAGCTAGAAGGGCAATTGTGAAGTAAGTTTTTGTTTTATTGAGACTCTTTTTTAAAGGATCAATGAATTTGATTTTTGAAATGGTGTATATGGTTGACATTCTGAACGTAGCAAATCGTTATATCCTGTTGTATGCTGTTGACCTATTTGGGTATATCATTGTTTCATATATGTTTGGGTATTATATCTATGTTTATGGAACTGAAACCATTAGGAGAAGCACAGTGTGTGCAACTACCATCATACTACTAGTTCTTTGAGCTTTGCTTTGTATTTGAGTGCTTTTTTGTAACTTCTATTAAATTGCACAGAAACCAAAGTATTGATTTTTTTTAACTTTAGTGAGATTGAAATTATGGCAATTTTCTTCCATGTCTAGTGTAGATTCTCTTTTCCCTTCGAAAACTTACCTTATGCTTTTCTTCTTCTCTGTATTCGCTTCTAGAATAAAATTGATCTTAATTTCACATCACTTTTGTTCTTAATATTCATTTTATGTGAATTTCATCTGACAAAACGTAGGATATTTATTGATTTTATTGAACTGGATTTTCAGAAACAGGAGTTTTCCCTTTGCTTTAATGATTTACTGTTATTGGATTACCTTTCTACCTACTTTCACAATGTAAAGCAGATTGTTATGATGTCAGAATACTAACTTCAGAAATATGGAATCATTGTGTTTTGAACTGAAGTGTTTATTCATGGCGAGAATTCAATAGTGTGCAGTCCCAGGTTCAGTTCCATTCTGGCATATTCATGTTTTTGAACTTTGAAGGCCCTCGATAACAGATGGTTACAGCAGGGAGATAGAAAGTAATAATTGAGAGGTACTTTGTTCATGGTGCCCCCGAGACAGCGATCATCTCATCTTTATTTTGCATTTCAGTTTCGATTTATTCCTGTCTCGGTATGGTTTTACTTTATTTTCCCTGCTTAATTCAAGATTCGAGGGCATGGAGCAAGGAGGCAACAAATGGTGGAAGAGATTTCTGAATAGCTGTAGAGAACTTGTGAATTGAATGTTGCCAACAATAATTCTTCATACAGTGTTGTTAAAGGTGTGCCTCATGCAGGGTGCAGGGTTCTGCGCCTCGCCATACCTCAGATGAGGTAGCGTACCTCGGGCACCGACTCGTGTGCCTAGGCACTTCCTCGGGGACACTTTTTTTTAGGGTCTTAACTTTAACATGTGTTGTTCATCTATTTTTAAGAATTTTAATAATAATTCGAGGCTAGATATTCTTAATTTAATTCCTTTCATGGCTATAGATTAATTCAAGGCTAGATATTCCTAATGCAATATTTGAATTTTACATATATATGTACATCTAACAATTCTCTTAGTTGTTTTTCTAGTACTATTATTTCATTTAACTTCACTTTTCAAGCAAATATATTTTGCACATTTGTTGCGCCTAGTGTTCCTCAGGCATGCGCCTTGCCTTGCACCTCACCTTCAGGTGCTCGCACCTTGATAACTACGTCTTTATAGTCCTTTAGTGTTCTAACATGACCATTTTGAGGCTATTCCGTTTATATTGTTTGTTCTATCTGTTTGTCTTACTTTATAGTCCTTTAGTGTTCTAACACAATCAATATTCCGTTTATAATGTAAATGCATATCCTTTTTATTTTGGTACATTTGTTATTTTTTGCATTGGATTTAGCTTTGTTACTCACAAATAGCCTTTATAACATATGGTCTAATGAGTTATGCGCAAAATTAATATTAATCCAAAATTTACATCTACTTCTACTTCTAATTAAAATGGCACTCATTTCATGTATTATGTCACTTGATTTACACAACAATTGCAATAATGGCAGAACAGAGAGTGAACATCAGCTTGTGACATGAAAATCTTAATTTCGAAATCTTAGTAAAACGGAGGTTAGTATTCAGGTCTTTAAAGAACTATTCTATTTTGTGCGAGATTGTGAACAATGTTTAGCTTTATCTGTAATCCCCCTGCATGCTATATTTACAGTATATTATGTTTTGGAACTTTCTTGATCCAATTCCTGTTTCTCTTTACAGCCAACAAAGATTGTTTGCTCTCCAAGTGTTTGAGTTGCATAAACTGATTAAGGTAAGATATCTTGGATCCTGTTAAATTACTTTATTCTTTTCCAGGATTGTATTCAGTGGACTGTGGACATAGTTTCAAAAAGTTTGTCTTTGTGTAGGTTCAACAACTTATTGCTGCATCTCCTCATCTTTTACTAGAAAACGGTGCTTATCTTGCAAAACCTTTTTCAAAGGTCTCTCCTGCAAAGAAACTCCCAACAGAGTATATTCTGGTGCCTCCTGCTGATATTGCTAAATCTAAAAATGACAGTGACAAACAAAACCATAAGACCAAACACTCAGCTGAGAATGGAGTTGGAAAGACATCATTTTCTTCTGCTAAAAACAGTATTCAGCCTTCTAATTACGAGCCTAATATGGGTAACCCTACAACTCCTACGCCTACCGATAACAAAACGGGTCCCTGGGGTTACAACCTGTCACTTGGGAATCAGTGGTTGATACCTGTTATGTCCCCTTCAGAGGGACTCGTATACAAGCCATACACTCCCCCCGATTCAGCCTATGGATTATCACATCCTTTTGGCTCGATTCCTTTTAATGGTAATTTCTTCAATCCATGGTATGGGCTCGCACCCAGTTTTCCTGCTGCGGGCCATGGTTATTTCCCTCCATATGGTATGCCATTTATAGACCGACATGTCTCTCAGAGCGGTGGTGGGTTATCAGGAGTTGGGGCAAATTTCAATACGCAGCATCAAAGCTCTTGTAGTGTACCGACCAAGAAGAGAGGACCCGATTCACAGGTTACGAAGCCTCAGGCATCTAGAGAAAGCCAAGTGCCTGGAAGCACAGCGAGTAGTCCTAGTAAGAAAGTGCAGGTAGTTGCCATGGAGCCTCTTGAGAGTGGTCAGGCAACAAGGGTGATCAAAGTTGTGCCACATAACCGAAGATCGGCTACTGAATCAGCCGCTCGAATTTTCCAATCCATACAAGAAGAGAGAAAACAACACGACTCTGATTAGTGTGAGATTGCATTGGAAATCATTCACTGGTATTCATTTACAAACTAATTGCTTGCATATGCTGCGGTGTGATTGATTATCTTGCATTGAATGTTAGTGCATTGTTTTTTGGTCAACTGAATTGGGTACTGTATTCATATAAAGTAGGTATAGGTGTGGAAGAAGTAGGGCAAAGCGTGCTTGCTTTCATACTAGACTTGTCATATATATATAATATATAGACACATGTAAACCGTGCTAAATCAATATGTATAAAGGTTTCGGTGATCATTGACTCGGAGGATAGACAGGATATATTGCGGAAATGCCCATGCCCTTTGTTGTTTTTTGTTTGGTCATCTCTCATTTTTCAGCAGCATGTGTACTCAATTGTATTAAAACTGTAGCATCTGATTTTTTTCTTTATTTGATTTATTTCCTAGGACTTCCATTAGATTTAGCTTGCTATTCTATTAGAACTCTGATCTTGAAAATTACCTACTGAAACACTTGTACAAATAAGTACTGTATGTGGTGAGTTTTTGGGCAGGAGATTTAATCTTCTTTGATTGTTTCAGTTTCTTGATTGCTAATGAATTTGAGTGAGAAATTTGGGCAGGGGATATAGCGTGATTTCATACTCTGTTGATTGTTAATGATTAATGTGTTCCTCATAGTCTGCATTAAAATGTCCTTGCCCCTGGGTCATGAAGGATGCGAGTTTCACCCTCTAGTTTTCGTCGATTTCTTTTTTGCAATGAGGATCTTTGCTGGAAATTGTCAATATCTGTGCGCAAAATACATTCTATGAAACTGTGCATTCATTTAGTGGTGTGCATTCGGTGTAACCGAATACCAAATAAGAACAACTTTGTTAAACGAACCAAATTGAATGAGAATGAAAACCGAAATAAGAAAAATATTGTTAAATGAACCAAACCGAAAAATTAATTTAAGTTCGGTTAAAAACTGAACCAAACCGAAATTTAAAATAAATTATATTTACCTACATTTTGAATCACATACAAATACAGATTACATGTATACTGATGTAGCAAAAAAGAAAGGAAGAAAGCAAAAAAAAAAAAAAGAAAGAAAAGAACAGAAATGTGAAGTTATGATTGAATAAACATGTCTGCTCGTACTGTTATGAAAAGCACCTTTGGAGGAGGAAGAAGTTTAGTGATAATTTATGGTGATGGTGGAAGAAGACGAGATGAAGCATGGATCTAGTGGGTGGCGGATAGGGACCGGCAGCATTATTGTAAAAGGAGTATAGGTAGAGACAGAGATAGGGTTAAAAGAATTTATATACGAGCATTATTTTAAATTTTTATTATGTATTATAAATATTTCGGTTCAGTCTGGTTATTTTGATATTTTTATACTAAAACCGAATCGAAAACCGAAATAATTAACATTTTATAAACCGAATCGAACTGAATTTTTGAAATAAACCAAATCAAAATTTCAGTTTGGTTCAGTAATTTGATTACAAAATTATTTGCACACCCCTACATTCGTTAGTATTTGTAATCTCAATTTGGAAAAATGGTCACTGAGCATATCCGAAGAGACCCATGTTCTATTCCCACAAAATACACTTGGTAGTGGTAACTAAACTCTTGAATAACCCTTAACGGTAACTAAACTCTTTGAATAAAATTATCATTGTTTATACAAAAAAAAATCAACAACAATTAACATTTTTGTTTCTATAGATTTTTGAGTATTTTGTTGTAGCTCCAATAGCTCTACGGCGGCAGCTAAGCAGGCTCTGCCCCTAATACCCTGAATATATATGTCTACAGCCAAGTTTATCTGCAAGAAGAAAGTAATGGTATTTTATGTTAGAAATAAGAAATTTATACATATGTTCTTAGAGTTATTGCCACATTGAACAGCTTAGTTTCTGCCTTACATTAAATTCCACATATTCTTTACAGGCTCCAACAATAAACACTGCACTGTCATCTATCCATTAGCGCTGTACAACGAGATCCTACAATCTTCACATAAAACACCAGTAAATAAAAACTTACCAGAGGCCAAACCCACTGTGAAACTTGCCGGCAGTTCAGATTCTCCCACGTAGTCACTAAGCCACACTTATGATTTACTCCACAAGGTAAATAACTTCCTCCAGATGAATTTATTAGACCAATGTTTCAATTTCTGATCAATAATACACACTAAAATCTAAAATGTAAATACCAAATTCTGATGCAATCTAAATTGGCTTCACATTCCACGTACATACATGTAAAATTTTTTACCCGAAGCACAATCCATCATCACAAGTTAATTCCGTGTTAGCCTGTAAGATGCAAAGAACAGATCTTTCATATTCCTCTAGTTCATTTTCCACTGCTCAATTTCTCTGATTCGTTTTCTGTCAGTAATGCAAGACCTTACTCGATATATTCAACAAAGGTCCCAAACTACTCGGCGCAAATTTTCTCGCAAAAAGGAAACACATGGAAACTTGCCGATCATTATAACTGCAATTCTGACCTTCAAATACCCTCTTAAAAAAATCCTCCTTTATATCACCACCTCCAAAGGTTGCCGGGTGAGCCCCGCCCCTTGACCAGTCAACCCACGTTAGACTTCTATTCGCCAAAAGATTCGGCGCTTGGATTGTTAGCATAGTCGGAAAATAATGCTCATCAACATAACAGTGGGGCTTACAAGATGTTTGAAATATTGGGTAATAGGTAGAATCTTCCACAATGTTCAAAGCGAGTTTCCGGTTTACCTCGAACCATTGAGACCCTTTTCGCCATTGGGTTATGTTGACTTCGGGAGCCATGCTTTGGTTATATCGTCCTCTTCCAATTGGACGAGGGTCGTCAAATGCACTTACGAAGCTATGTCTTGATTTCATTATGTAGGTATAGATTCCAGTGAAGTTAGAGAGAGGAATGCAGGACTCGGATAATAGAACGAAATACTCGTTTGAGATATCGAGCAAGGCATTGGCAAGGAGCCTTCTTTCAGCATCGCACATACTCATCTTGCCCCATTCAGTAATCTGCATTGTTAATAACATTAAAAATGAACTTCAAGAAAAATACATTTCTAATTCAGAATAGAACATAAAATCACAATTGCTAAAAAATATGCATAATAACAACAAAGAAAATAAGATGGCTCCATCATGCAATGCTGTTCTATTTAAATTAAAAATCAAATAATTTTTAATCCCAAGTCCCAACCTACCATCTTCAGAGTTAGTATTAACTATTAAGCACGAAACTTAGAGCCCGTCTATCATCACAGACAGCCTCCATATGTAGATTGAGCCTTTTATCCAGATTGCAGCTAATTTATAGCTGCTCTGTTGCTCGGTGTTTGTGCTATGAAACCGGTTTATTGCAAACTGAGTATCTTCTCCCATTTCTAACATTTTACTTTCTACAAATTAGAGTTGGATTAATCAGATTACACAAAAGACGTCTAAGAGACAAATTTGAATCTACAAAATTTCAACAGTTGTTATAACCCAAAAATAGCTTAGTTCAATAGAGTGTAAGCAGGTATCTCTACAAATATAATAAAATGTGTCTGACAATATCAGGTACTATGGTATATGGATGCAGTCAAATTGCCATATAATTGTTTCTGTACCCAACTACTAGCATACTGCTATTAATATGCCTGCTACCACCCTTCCCATGGTTGGTAATCCAATTTAAATTCTAAAGCTAAGCTCTAACCCTATTTACTGTTTAATAAATCACATCATCTGTAGCAGCGCGCAAAGGAATTTCAATCTTCAACCTACAGGATCACATCCTCTAGTGGTCGAATAAAACCAGATCCAATTTTACTGATAAAAGCTAAATCACATCTGATATTGCAATATTATCATGTCTTGCCTAAAAATGGCACTTATTAAAGGTAGGGATTTAGGCCAGTTTGGCTAAGCTTTTTTCAGCAGCTTTTCTGAAAAGCTCTATTTTCAAGCTTTTCCTATATGCAGCAAATTTTATTTTGGAAAAAACAAATCAGACAGTTCCTAATTAATTAGTATGAAGGATCAAAATGTGTTGTTCAAAGCCAAAATATGTATTTCTGTTAAAAGTTTGTGAGAACAGCTTATTTTGACAGCAGCTTAAAAAGCAATACCCAACTGGCCCTTAATTTGATCTCAAAAGGGATCCACAGTGTATCACTAAACAAGCCCTCTGTTCAAATCTATATCTATCAACTTTGGATGCCAAAGTAATTTGGAACTCCTGTAAATGGGAAGATCATCCACAGATTATATTTTGTGAAACAAGTCTAACCCAATGCAAGTACAAATAGCAGTATTCAGACTACAAATCTCCTAGCACAGTGATCAAATGCAAAAGTACAGGAGTCAAAGCACTGTAATTAATTTCACAACCAGGCATAAATGCACATAAAAGCAATCAACACATGGGAAAAAATTCTCACCTGACTCGGTATTTGTCTTCCATGAAAAACAGATGAAGCTGGAACTTTGAATTCAAATGAGGGCAACGAATGAATATAGATCGAATAAAGCCCTTCATTCCCCTTGAAAAACTTTTCCCAAAGAGGCGCAAGAGGCAATGGCCCCCTCGTCAAGAACATAAACGCAATCTTTGGGACTCTTTTAAAGGGATACCTCTTAATTCTAGGAACAAACGAAGCTCTCCACAAGAGCTGCTCATCACTCATTGTATGCATAATATTCGAAACAGGCTTAACCCAACGATCAAACGAATTAGGCTCTTCCAGGCGAGACTGAAAACCGGCATTAACCATTGGCAATGGCATCACAGAATTAACCCCAAACCGTTTGATTGTATATATACTAATAATCGAAAACCCAATACATAAACTCAAAAACAAAAAGAACAAGTGTAGCAACCTAGCAGGAAAACCCTTGGGTTGATTTGCCTTAATATTATGAACCGCAGGGTCCTTCCCTTCCTCCAATGGAACTAACCTCGATTGCATATCTAAAACGATTCCAGATCAAAAAAGATTCGACATCAAATAAACTGATTTGAACATTGCAGTAGCTACAATCAATCTAGGAACCGAATTTACAGTGAGCATATAGAAAGCAGAGAGCATACACGGCGTTAAAATCGAAGGAAGGGGGTAATCAAGAGAGTAAAAGACAAGATCGGGTGATGATTTTTAGGAAGACATTGAATTGAATCGAAAGCTTGAAACGCGGCAAATTGAAAGGGGAAAATTGAAGAGAGCGGAATAGAAACGACTGTGAAAATGAAGGAGGAGAAACTGATCGGAAAATTAAAGAATGGGATTAATGAAATAGGGGAGGTGATTCTTTCGTATTAAAGTTTTGATTTTGATCGATTGATTTGTTAGTTTTTGAATTCAATTACAATTTTATAAGAATGTTTTTGAATTTAGTTTTTCTTATTTGTGATGGGCACATTCATAAGGAGTGAGCAGATCTATGATCGGTTGCCTTTGTCGGGGTTGGCTTGGCCTACATGGCTCTCTAAACTTGCCGGATAAATTATGTAGGCTTTCTTTTGCTCGTGGTTTGTTAAAGTATGATATGATATGGTACAGTATAATATAATATAATATGATATAGTTTTTTAAAAGTTTTTATTTGAATAGGTGGTATGATGTTGTATAGTTTTCTAAAGTTTTTAATTTATTTTGAAGTAGAATCATGGTGAACCACTAAATTGGTGGTTCTATTTTCATAGTTATTTAAACTATGAAATAATCATAGAGAATCATACTTGAAAAAAAAAACCATACAACCAAACAAGAGATATTTAGTTAGAATCATACAGTAGTATAATGATTTATTTGGCCTGAAAACATGTTATATGATCACATGTACTTTAGGACAAAAAAAAAATCACTAATTCATATCAACGTGCGTATTTGATGACATTTAAATTTCAATAGTTGGACTTCATCAATATATACAGGATAATGTGTACTAAGAGCTTTTTTTCTATTACGAAGTTGATATTTTTGTTGAAAACAATTAAAAATGTATTTAATAGCTGTGATAAATTATTTAAAATTATTATTTGATGTTAAAATAAAAAGGGCAAAAAAATATAATCTACAACAAATCATTATTATCCCAAAAATGCCCTTAGTAATAGAACAATTTGTTTTTATGAATTTTCCTTTCTTTTGTGACCATTTGAATAATTGAGTACGACACTTAAATTATTAATGAAAAAGGTAATAAGATAATGAAGGTGACGTAGCAAGTGAATGCAAATAAATTACACATTACTTAAAGGTCCAAGTTTTTTTTTGATAAATTAAAAGGTCCAAGTTCTTTTTTGATAAATTAAAAGGTCCAAGTTTTAATTGAATACAGTAGGGTTCAGAACTTAGAACATATTACACCGAAATTATGTAGAATAAGGAGTCATTATAAAAAAACCTCCGCTAAATACGCATTTCAATATTTGTAATGATGATATTTAAATTTTGAACATTTTGAAGCGCATGTTAAAATTTATGAGTTTCTTTTTTCCACGTCAAATATCTTAGTTATTAGTGTAAAAAATTATAATTGGTACTTTTTTCAATTTTTTATGTTACTTTAAAATTTTTATAAAAAAATCTTTACATTTCTTATATTAAGGCCTTGTTCTTTTCAGTTCAATTTAGTATTGTATATATATAAATTTACACTGAAATAAGTTCAGTTCAGTTCAGTTTAATTTAGTACTGCTACTTATAAGTTAAAAAGAACAGGGCCTAAAACTCTCTTTCTACTTAATTATCCAATTAAAATTTTATCAATTCATAATCTCTCTCCTAATTAATATAGGGTAAATTAGAGACAAAATAATGAAAAATGCATTGACATTCTAAAATGAAGAGTTCAACGTAGAAAAACTAAAAAGACATAAAAAAAATAAGGAGAGTAGTTTTTTTTTTGACCTTTTTCAATTGTTGGGTTTCATTTTTTGGGAAATTTATAATACTTTCGGTATTCTGATGTGGATTTATACCCAACCTAAAAAGCTAAATGGATTAATGACTTATGAAGCCCTGATTTGGATAAATTTAAACATGTGGCATAATATGTTAGGTTGGTATAAATTCACATCAGAATGCTAGGAGCATATTATTAAATCCCATTTTTTGACATCACCCAATAGTTAACTTTCAAGTGGTTGGTCATTACTAATGTGCATTTACCTTTAGCGAAAACAGTGGTGGTAGAGGCAGTGGTGATAATAGTAAGGTGATGAAAGTGGCTGTGGTAATGGTGGAGGTGAGGTGGAAAAGCAGATGGTGAACCAAATGGAAAACGTTTTACCCATTTATTACTGAAAATGTTGGAAATATGACATATTAGATAATGTTGTGCATTATTTACTTTAGGCTAAATTATAATATGGAAAAACTATGATTTGAATAACATGAATTATGTCATTGTATTCTATGTTTCGAGAGCTTTGCAACGATATATCATACGCCTAAAACGGATTAACGGTGAATGAGAAATTGTAGTTTAAAGTTTGAACATCTGTCAAATTTAGAAGCGCTAAATCGATGATTCGCTACTGAAAAAATATTGCCATGTCATATTTTTTTACCAGATTTTTTATTTGAGATTAATGGGTTTAATCTCTTAATCAATAAAATTTCTCATAACATCCATGGTTAATGATCATAAAGGTATGGTTACAAATATTAATGACCATAAAAGGTGTAGTTACAAAGGTTAATGCCCTTAAACCCCATTAAGCCATATTAATGTCATTTGTCCTATCAATACCCTATTCTTGTAGCTGTGAGCACAGGATTTTGCAGTCCCTCTCGCTACACGATGATGACGTATATTCGATTTTAATCCTTGATATAAAATTCTTTTTGAATTTTTATTACAGATATAAAATTCTTTATGAACTATATTTTTGGAAAAATTCAGTTCGGTGTGTCCGTTAACACGTCCGGTGGAAGCTCGAACCGATGATTTGCACCCAAAAATTAATTTTGTCCTAAATGCCCTTAAATATTCAAAAATAACCCTCATTTTACAAAAAAATCTCACTAAAACACCTTTTGGGCGGATTTGACCCACGTTTTCACCTTTTTAGGCTAGGCCGCCGGCAGTATCATCCATGCCACCGGCGGCCTGACTTTTGCAGGCAGACAACTTTTTGCCATGCTTGCTCGATACCTGCCGGATAATCAAAAAAAGTCAGCTCTACCTAGATTTTAGCCTATATAAGGCCTTTCTCTAGACATTTTCAGGGGGTTGGCAACTCAAACTTGAATTTGAGAGGAATTTTTAGCGAGATATAGCAGTTCTAGTGAGATAAGGTGAAGAAAAGAGAAATTATTCCATCTTTTCTTGATTTTTCTTTGTTGAACTTGTTGGTCCCTATGAGGGTCTATATAAGGTCAGAGGGGGGGGGGGGTGAATGACCCTTTTTGCGGAATTAACAGACTTTAAAAAGTCTTGTGTAGCGTGTTTGATATGTTCCGAATATAATGGATCCTGATGATGCAAATATGAGATAACTTGCAATAAATAAAGAGTTAGAATATCAAATACAGTATTTTATCCTGGTTCAGCCCCGCCTACTCCAGTCCCTAGAGTGTCCTTACTCCGAGCTTTTCCACTAGTGGATTCCTTTCCAACAGGCAGGAATCAAGCCTTACAATTTGTCTCTAGAGATTTATTCTCCTATGGATGTAGGATATACCACTAGAAGCACCAACTCCTAGTTGTGTCCTCTTGAGCTTGTCTCCGGATGGTGACCCCTTTCGGATGTAGGATATATCACTAGAAGCACCAACTTCTAGCTAAGTCCTTTCACTTTGGCAAGATATACCACTAGATTCTACCCAAACCTAAGCTGAGTTCTATAGGGAAATTCCACTTAAAGCACCAACTCTAAGCTAGATCCCAATCTCAATACTCACCCAAGTATGAGATCTTTACAAATTATTTTTCTTCAGAGAGGGTTTTGAACGCTTCAAGTTTATAATCTTTACTTGAGAGTTCTTACAAACTAATTTTGAATGTATTGGTTCTTGGAAGGATTAAGTCCACTGATTGAAATTGCTTGAGTTCTCTTGATAATAACTTTTTGTAAATCAACCATCACCTTCTCAACTTATGAAGCTTCCCTTTTATAGGCTTTGATCATTAATGTAGCTATTGTGTACCGATGAGGTTGAATTGGATCTTCACCATTGATTAGGTATGATGTGGCACATCTGGAGCCATTGATTAATATGTTAGGCATAGATTTTGACCCGTTTGAATTCTTGGGATTGAGGAACAAAAGTTGTCAGTGATTGTTTTGTTTGGATTTTAGTGATCCACCAATTTTTATGCCGTTTGTTTTGGTGTGAGCTCCACGCGCCATTCTCATTGGTCAATGTGAAAAAGGTTGTTACCTTTTTCTCTTTCCTGTGTCAGTCCTTTTGTCCTTTTCTGCTAGCTATCTTCTTCAAGGCAAAAAGGATCTTTGACTTCAAACCAAAAAGAGAGGGAAAAGGTAAATTTAAACTTTTCCTTTTGTCTTGATCTTTGGATCTTTCGGATGTCTTCAGATAAAATATATCCGGATGCTTTTTCAATCAGTTCTTCTTCCGGATGCTGATTTTGAGAGGTTTAAAGTTTGTTTCCTTTCCAAACTTTAACCGGATGCTTCCATTGTGTGGTTAGGTGTTTATAGTCTTCAATATATGTCCAGATGGCTTGTTTTGGACTTAGGAGACTGAATGTTTTTGTTTGTATTTTTTTGTTTTCTTCAAACTTGATCCAGATCTGTTCTTGGATTTGTTCTTCCAGATCATTGTTTCTTAACAATCTCCCCCATTTGATGGAAACAAAAACCTAAGTACATCTAATCATAAGTAGAAAGGGGGTTTTATGAGCTAAATATGATTCTTGATACTTAATCATTTATAAATTTACTCCCCCATAATTCAAGCATCCTAACTCCCCCAACATTTTTTGCATTCTACCTTCTAAGTTTTTTGAAGTACAATTATAGATTGTACTTAGAAGCGATTTTTGAGTAGAATATTTTCACTATATACTTTTGTTGTTAACAATAGTTAACCTCATGAAGTTCCGGATTACAGGTACGAAAATATGTAAGTGAAAATTTACAGAACTAGCTATTACAGGATTTTACAATGGAAACTAGCTATTCTATAAATGAACTATTCTACTCTTCCATAGCATCACCTCCACCTTCTTTGCTTGTGCTCTTCTCACCATTATTGTTTGCATCAGATTGGGGTCAATTACCATACATGTTCTTTTGTCCTAACTCTTCTGCCATGCTTCGGAATAGACTTATGTGAGTGGGTGAGGTTTTACGGGTTAGCACGAGGGGTGTGATGCACATGGCGCGTTTTGGTGCAGTTTGAGGAAACAGCAGTATTTGGTTTGGTTTAAGAAAATCCAGTTCGGTTAAATATGCGTGTCTTTAATAATAAAATGCTTGATTTTATTAAAGAGAAAATCGTTTTATTATTTTTCACGTGAACTTATTGGGTGTGAAAAATGTGGCTTTTTATAAGCAAAAAATATGATTATATTGAGAAACATATTTACACATTTTAATAAAAGGAAATATTTTTAAAATAAAGCATTTATACTTTATTTATAAATTGAATAGAGTCGCCACTCAGTTCAGCTCTACCAGAAATTATGGTACACTAATCCGAAATGGGATTTTTATACCAAAAGAAGTGAGATTCTGAGTTCGGACATAATAGTTACTCATATTGTTCAAATTGATTGCATTAATTTTGGAATTATGTTTTATGTGGTAATTTTGGCTTTACAACGACTTTATTTAATAAATAAATTCAAGAACTAAAGCAGGCATTATAACGGCTTAATAAATTGATATTTTCTACCGAAATTTTAGCAGAGTAACTGCAGCGTTTGGGTTTTGACCCGAAAACTCGGATAGAGTTTCCTCACATTCTGGATGTTTTATCCGAACCTGCAAGCTTATTTATACTAATTATAATTTTAGTGGCACCAATGGCTCACTTAACTAGGCGAATGAAAATGCAGAATCAAAATAATACAATAATAAAAATGAATTTTAATAAGTTTAAAAGTTGGGCTTTAGAGCCAATTACCCTCAGTTAGCTTTTCGTTTGTACAGGATGACGTGAGAGCCGGTGTAGGACCGAAGTTGTCAAGGATTGTGATTTGGTTGGAAAATAGGTTTAACCCAAGTTATGACTATAATCTTTGATTAGTCCTAAGAGAAAATGCGGGTTTTTTTTTGAGAAATTGAGTTATTTTTAGACCGAAGATCACTATGAGATCTAGATCTAAAAAGACTAGAAAATGAGTTTATACTGAGTGTCGGTAGTAAAGTTCAGATTCGAAAGTGTTTTGGCAGAGTTTCGGGGCTTTCAGGACTCCCAGAAGTAAAGTGGCATAAATGGGTTTTCGTTACTTTTTAGATCTGTTGAAAATGGGAGGGGTGCACCCCTTTTTATAGAAGGGAGGTAATTAGCCGGCTGGCTAATTGCATGTCGGTATAAATATCTAGATATTTTTTGGATGATGTGATAGAAATAGGCAATTATCCCGCAGGCTAATTACCTTTTGACCATATTTTGACAGAAACGACCTAACGGTAAAGGCCTTTAGGCCTCTAATTCGCCTTATTTTAGCCAAATTCGATCGTTTAAGCCCTCAACATGGCATTTTTTTGTGTTTTCAAGACAGTTTAACTATCTGACTTGACTATTCGGAAAGGGATTTTAAATCATTTCAAGATGTAACTTGAAACATTATGAAGAATGAGAATTTTTGGGATTTTTGGATTTTTTTGTGTGACAATTCGGTCCTTCTTGGCTCCTTGTCTAATCACCGATTGAAATAGGTATAAATCCTCATCGGGCCGAGCGAACCGTGCTAATAGTTTGCCTCTCGCGTACAAAATTTTTACTGTGGAGGTAAAATTGCAAGTACTTGAATGAAAGAGCGACTGTCAAAATCAGTGTTCTTCTGTGATAAGGACATGAAAATTTTTTAGAAAGAATCAACATTTCTTAATCGATAATTTTGAAAAACAAAAATTTTTGCCCCCTTCGATTAAGATGTTGATGAAAATCTTTAAACAAAAATCTGTTGGGGAGTAAATGTAAAAAGAAAAGACATTGGGGATAAAAGAAATGACAGGTTGGAAAGACTTCATGTCCTTAATGGTGCATAGAAAATTTTGGTCCACCCATTTTAAAACATGATTTTGCATGATGCAGAAGATAAGTGAAGGGTCATATCAGCCATGTCTTGATCAGTTGTCTCATCAGGGAGGATGGCACTCTTGGCCATGTCTTGATCAGTTTTCTCTGCTGAGGAAATCTCAGATATGGTGATCAACCTTCTCAAATGGTGGAAGTATTGTCAGATTTAGTGATCAATCTCTCATTTGGGCGGAGTATTATCGGCTATCATCGAGTAGTTTTCTCCTCGGGGAGTGTGGCATTGTCAGTCACTGTTGACCAGTTTGTCCCATCAAGGAATTAGGCACTGTCTACTACCATTGACTAGTTTACCTCATCAAGGAGTTGGGCATTGTCTGCCACCATTGATTAGTTTATCTCACGAGGGAGTTGGGCACTGTCTACCTCCATTGACCAGTTTATCTCACTAGGGAGTTGGGCACTATCTGCGGCTATTGAGTAGTTTGTCTCACCATCGAGTTGGCACTGTCTGCTACTGTTGAGCAGTTTTCTCATCAGGGAGTGTGGCAGTGTCAGCCACGTCTTAATCAGTTTCTCATCAGGGAGTGTGGCACTATCAGCCACTGCTGACCAGTTTATCTCATCAAGGAGTTGGGCATTGTCTACCACTATTGACTAGTTTGCCTCATAAAGGAATTGGGCACTGTTTATCACCATTGATCAGTTTGTCTCACTAGGGAGTTGGGTACTATCTCCCTCCGTTAACCAATTTTCTCATCAGGGAGTGTGACACTGTCAGCCACCATTGAGCAATTTGTCTCACCATCGAGTTGGGCACTATCTGCCACCATTGAGCAGTTTGTCTCACCATTGAGTTAGGCACTGTCAGCCACCATTGAGTAGTTTATCTCATCATCGAGTTGAGCACTATCTACCGTATTGAGCAGTTTGTCTCACATTGAGTTGGGCACTGTCTACCGCCATCGAGCAGTTTGTCTCACAGGGAGTTGGGCACTATCTGCCTCCATTGAGCAGTTTTTCTCATCAAGAAGTGTGGCACTGTCTGCCACCATGGACTTGTTATTGATATTCCATGTAAAATACAAGCAGAAATTGCACTGCATGTCACAAGAACATACATGACACTATAAAACTTAATTCACTTGACTTGACATGGTGTTGTATGTCATTGAAATAGATCATCATGACACTACATGTCATCAACATAAATCGTGAAGATCTCGATGGGTCTAAGGTTTGACTATAATTTACTGGGGTAAAGATCTCATTGGATCTAAGGTTCGACTATGATGTATCAGGGTAAAGATCTCACTAGAGCTAAGATTCGACTATAATATGCCGGGGTAAAGAACTCACTGGATCTAAGGTTTGGCTATGATGTACTGGGGCAAAGACCTTACTGAATCTAAGGTTTGGCTATGATGTACCGGGGTAAAGATCTCACTATATCTAAGGTTTGGCTATGATATGCTGGGATAAAGATCTCACTAGATCTAAGGTTTGGCTATGATGTGGCCAGGCATAGATCTCACCGGATCGGGATGATGAAGCCTAGTCTTTTGGAAGATTTTTATGCATTATTATTTAATGATGGATGTGATGTAGTACATTTACTAATGTATGATGAGTTGTGCAAGTGCATGATGCATTAAGTTGGCATTTGCCCCTATTTAAATTGGGAGGATGCATCACTCAATAGCTTTTCCCTATTGAGGAAATGTTGAATGTGGTGATCAGCCTTCTCATCTGGGAGGAAGTACTGTCAAATAGGGTGATCAATTCTCTCTATTAGGAGGAGAACTATTGAATTTGGTGATCAATTCTCTCTACTGGGAGGAGAACCATCGAATTTAGTGATCAATTCTTTCTACTGGGAGAAGAACTGTTGAATTTGGTGATCAGTTCTCTCTACGAGGAGGAGAACTATTGATTTTGGTGATCAGTTCTCTCTACTAGGAGGAGAACTGTCAAATTTAGTGATCAATTCTTTCTTTTGAGAACTGTCAGATTTGTCATGAATGATTGATTTGTTGTCTATGTCACTAGGTAGTCAATTTTCTGGTGACTTTGGAGCCTAGTACTACTGTGTTTTGATGTTAAAGCATTTTCTCAAATGCCTCTTGATCTTAGAAAGTATCTGAGCTGATTTTGCGTTGTGTTGCATTTGTTGGTGACTAAAAATGTCTACTTGGCGACTGGTTGCCTTTGCACTTGTAAATATGAATGTGATGCATAATGCATGATATGTGATGTGTATGCAATGCATTTTATCGCCATAGGATGGAATCGTTCAGCTGTAAGATGAGGCTTGATTGATTATCAACATTATTCTATTATATCATTAGCTTCTTAGTTTTTGTCATTCTCAGTGATGATGAAAATTTAATTTTGGGTTGGAGTCCTAGATGTAGGCTTCATAGCTTCAAGGGATGAGCTTGTCGTTTTCATTGTAGTTGTGTGCGCTTTGCATCCATTTCACTCTAGTTGTTGGGTGGCCATGCACTTGACTATTTGAACAAGGCAAGCTTTTGGGTCCTTCTCAGCCCCAATGAATTCCCAAGTTGCAAAAGTTTTGCCCCTAGTGGCATATAGCAAGAGCCTGAGTAGGTAAACTCCAGTTGCTTGGACTGACAAAGATTAGCTTTTATTCTTTTGACCAATCGTGTATATAGTATGGCATGCATCAATAGTTCCCAGAATCTCTATGTAGCTGAGTGCTAGAAGATTGTCTTCTCACATTTTTGAGATGTGGGAGATTCATATGCTCGTGTTGATGAAGAATATTGCTCCTTTGTGAAGGCTTTGGATTGAGTGACTATGCTTGTTGTCATTTGGTGAGTCGTTACGATGAATGACTTTGATTGTGCTTGCATACAGAGGTTATGCCCTAATTTTTGCCTGAACTGAAGCACATCGGGCTTTTTTTAATTTTGTTTTTAACCCTAATTTTTGCATAAACTGCCTTTCCAGGTTTTCGATTTATCGGGTTGCCTTAACTTTTTCCTGGACTGCCCTTTCAGGTTTTCAATCCAACATGCTCTTTTTTTTGAATTTTTGAATTTTTTTTGCATGCATTGTATGAACAAGAGCGCTTACATGAATGTTTCTTTTAACAATTATGTGTATTCATTAAGTGCAGACATTTAACAATTCAACAAAATGACACATCAATCAAAGAAATATTTTTTAGGCACAAAAGTTTGGTATCTATTCCTAAGAACTTTCCCCTGTTATCAACGGTCCTTTTCAGGTTTCACCGATTGATTTCTCTCTTTCTTTTGTCTTTATTTTTCCCTAAAAGCCCTCAATAGCTTTTAGCAAACATATTTTTTCCTTTTCTTTTAGTTTTCGTGGTATTATCTGAGCCTGTTCTTGTTCGAGGGATTCATGAACTTGTCTCCTCTGATGTCCCTGATGCGTAGCATTCCCTTGATGGGAATCTGTTTCACCATGTTGGTCCTTTGGGTGGAATTTTCCCCTAGCATCAGCATGCAATACTTTCATTTGATTTAGGATCAGTTCCCTTGATTTTGACTTTATCGGTTATTTTTGTTATCATGGCCGTCCTTTATTGATGCATCTTTACATGACTCGACTTTGACTTATTTGTTTGGTTCATGATGCTTCTCTCTTGTAGAGGAAGGATATATCATTTCAATGATGTCATGCCTTAGGTTGAGACATTTTTGTACAATTGTTTAGCGACATTCCATTTGCTAGATACTTCTAGCTGATTTGACTTTGTTCGTGTGTGTTCTATAAGACCCTTATCGACTTTCATGCTTCTTGTCGAGTAGCACGCCATTAGGAAAAGCAAATCTTTAGAGATTAGTCTTATCGGATTTGTTGGTTTGGTTTTCACTATGATTTTGTTGTTGATGAGGTCCTTTCTACAACATGCTAGAGTTGCTTGGGAGTCCGCCATCTGATTCTTTCTCTTATGGCATAGAGTAGATTTTGTCTTGATTGCTTTGAGGCATGTTTCGAGTGATTCTTCTCTTTGTAACTTGTTTGGTGACTTGTCTATTGACTTCAATAGATTCTTTGATGATCTTTTCTTCATTTTCCCTACGAGTAGTAAGGACATTTTATTGATTGGAAATGCTTGATTGAACTAGGAAAAGGCATCCACATGTTCTCTTTATCTTTTTTTTTCTCTCTCTTTTTCAAGGGTTAAGTTATTTGAAATAGATAGCATTTCTGGGTTTTTTAAATGTGTCTAAATTTATTTCCTTAATTGGAGTGTCATGAATGTTGAATATGTCAAATTTATGCTGGAATGAACACATGGAATCATTAGTAGAAACATTGCATATGCAAGCAGATTTATTCATAATATTATTTATTACATTATTTAGTTCGAAAACACTATAGATAAAAGCAAAAGAGCAATCTTCATTATTTAGTGTAGCTCCCACTTCTTATGAGTAGCTGCTATTGGCTATACTATTCCTAATTTGGGCTTTCATTTTAGTCTTCCAGAGTTTCTTCATCTGAATGATATTCAAACTCTGGGTCCTCAAGATCAAGTTGTTCATAATCTGGGTTTTCATTTCGCATCATCCCATGGATCTCGTCTTCTTTCAGCTGATCTTCTTCATCATACTTCTCTAGCTTCTTAGCATAACCTACCACATCATTGAAGGTGTTGAACCTTTCCATCTTCATCTCATATTTGTACCTTTGACTAGAACCCTCCACTAGTTTCACAATCAAGGCTTCCTGGTCAGGTGCCCCACTTACTAGCAGTCGGACTACCATACATCTCAAATAATAATCCTCAAAGGACTCGTTCGGATGTTGCTTAATCCTTTCCAGGTCCTGCAGAGTGGTCTTTACCTTCAGATTGAAGGCATAGTTCTCTATGAAGGCAGAACGTAACTTCTTCCAATAAGACTTTACATCTATCGGCATTCAGAAGCCGGACCACAGAGAGTGGCTTGGAATAGATTGATGATGTGAACTTTCGGAATCGCCATATTAGTCATGATTTAGAGGTATCCCTTAACATGTGCATATGAGGATCCTGTGCCATTGTATAGAGCTACGTATGGCATCATGAAGTTAGCTGGGAGTGCTTCGGACTTACTGGGTGCAAACTTATCAATATCCACATATTGCTCGATGGAGGAAGTAGTGGATTTCCCTGTCTTCAGGGAAGAGTTCTCTAGGTCACTAATCTTTTCCTTCAATACTTCCAATTCGACTTCCTGTTCTTACAACTTTTGAGAGTTCAAGTTCTCCAAGATATTGTGGAATTCTGGAGTATCCCAAATTCTCTTGAGGGAGCAGATAATAGCATCATCATTCGCCATCTTCTTCTTAGGTTCAGAATTGGAGAAAAATCTGGTGAGTGACTGTTGAGAAATAATGATCCAGACCATAAATTAAACTACACTATCCAGATAAGGTTTGAAAGAAATAAAAACTTAAATTATGAAATCCTCCTAAATCCAAATGGAAACATCCGGAAAAAGATCCAGTTATAAGGTTGTCCATTGAAGACATTAAGTACCTAAGCACATGGAATCATCAGAATAAAGCTTGGAAAGGAAACAACCTTTAATCCCTCAAGAACCGCATCTAGAAGAACTGATTGCCCTAACTATGGAAGTATAGAGATCCAAAGACAATGAGTCTGAAGACATCCAGAAGACTCATACTTGAAGACAATAGGAAAAGTTTCAAAGATAACTTTTGCCTCCACCTTTTGGTCTACATAGTCAAAGATCCTTTCCCCATGAATAAGACAAAAGTGATAGCTTGCAGTTTTTAGTAAAAGGACAAAAAGACTGACACCAGATTGAAAAAGCTAACAAACTTTTTCACCTAGACCAATAAGGGGGCGCATGGATCTCACACCAAAAAGCTAATAGTGTAAAAGTTGGTGCATCACAAAAAAGCCAAGTAAAACGATCACTAACAACTTTTTTAGCATCAATCCTTAGGATTCAAACGGGTCAAATTATAGTCTAATGGATTAATCAATGACTCTTTAAGTGCCACATAGAACCTGATCAAGGGTGAAGCGTTATTATAAGCTCAACAACCCAGGACGACTACATTTATGATAGAAGCCTATAAAAGGGAAGCTTCACCGATTGAGAAGGTTGGCTGTTTGATTGAGAAAAGCAAGTAACAAAGCACAAGCATTCAATCAGTTTACAATCCCTCCAAGAATCAATTAATTCCAAATCTGTTGTAAGGATTCCTAAGTGAGTTATAAACTTAAGGAAATCCAAAACCAAAACCTTTGAGAAAACAAGAGTGTAAGGATCTCCAACTTGGGCGAGTTATGAGATTGGAATACAACTTAAAGTTGGTTCTTTGAGTGGGAACTTCCTGTGGGACTCAGCTTAGATTCAGGGTAGAAGTGTAAGTGGTATATCCTACTAAAGACGAAAGGACTCAGCTAGGAGTTGGTGCTTTTAGTGGTATATCCTACATCCGGAAGAGGTTACCATTCGGAGGCAAATTGTAAGGCTTGATTCCTGCACGTTGGAAAGGAATCCATTAGTAGAAAAGCTCGAAGGATGGAAACTCCGGGGACTAGAGTAGGTGGAGTCAAACCAGGATAAAATTCTTTGTGTTATATTTCTTTAACTCTTTATTTATTGCATTATATTGACATAACTGAATCATTCAGATCCATCATCTGGATTATAATCAAACACACCACACTAAGACTTTTTAAAGTCTGTGTATTCCTCGAAAAATGGTCATTCACCCCCCTCCGACCTTATAAAGACCCTCACAGGGACCAGCAAGATGTATCAAAGCAAGTGCCTAAAACTAGAGATCTAACAATCTCGAGCTAAAGGTCCAATATTTTGATTCATATATCAAAATGAGTTTCCAAAACTCACAACTCCTTCCCGAGGGTATGTCCATTACCCGTCCTCCACTCTTCACTGGTGATCATTACACGTTTTGGAAAAACTGGATGAAGAACTTCATCCAGTCACAAAGCATGCAAGGATTGTTATTTATTAAATATGGTCCTTATGAGCCTACTTATAAAGTAGAGGGTATGACTACCCGAAAGCCATCAAGTATGTGGGATGAGAATGATTGTAAAAAGTTGCGTGAAAATGCAATACTATTAACATGCTTCATTGTAATCTTAGTGCAACTAAATTTAATAGAATATCTGAATGTGAGATTGCAAAGGAAATTTGGGAGAAGCTGGAGGTAACCTATGAAGGAACTACCAAGGTAAGAGAAGCCAAACTTGATTTACTCCAGCAAAAGCTTGAATCCTTCAAAATGGAACATAAAGAATCAATCAACAGCATGAACACTAGATACACCAATCTAGTGAATGAGATGAAAAGGCTGGGAAAAGAAATCTCTGAAGTAAAGATGGTAAAGAAGGTGCTCCAGAGTCTCACCAAGGAATGGGACAACAAAAAGACTGCCATTTAGGAAGCTCATAACTTAAACTTTTATAGATATGATGAACTCATTAGTAATCTTCTAACCCAAGAGTTATCCTTGGAGAGATATAGCCAACAAGAAAAGAAGCCTGAGGAGAAAAAGAAAGTCATTGCACTTAAGGCAGAATCCACCAGATTAGCTTTTTCCGGAGAAGAAGAAAAAATCACTTAATCACGGAGCACCAAAGATCAACTTGCTCTGTTGACCAGAAAACTCAATAGATTCAAACAAAAGAAAGACAAAAGGAAACCAAGAAAGTATGAATCCCAAAAATAAAAAAAAGGCACATCCAGAAGGGACAGACCTAGAAAGAATCCAAAAGAAAAGAAGGATCCGATAAAAGAAGCTGCCTGTTTTGAATGTGGAGAAAAAGGCCATTTCAGAACAAAACATCCCAAGCTTAAGAGAACCAAGAAGTTCAAAAAGAAGGCAATGATGGCTACCTAGAGCAATAGAGAAGAAAGTAGCAGCTCATCTTTAACAGAAGAAGAGGTAACTACCAATTGCGCATTTATGGCTCTAACTGATCCAGAAGCGTACCAATCCGGAAGAAATGCCTCTAAGCAAGATATAATGCAAATTGAAGAATCAAAATCAGAAATAGCAAACACTGAGGTAAATTCTTGCTCTAATTCTGCTTCTAATTTTAACCTTGCTAGAGCTCTATCTATTGTAATCAAGAGTGTAAAGAAGAATGCAAAAGCAATCAAGTTCCTCAAGAGAGCAGTGATAGAGTTAGCAGAAGATGCTAAGGCAATGGCACAAGACATCAATCTGGTTAGAGCAACCAAGCATATTGATGTTGTAGAAGAGAACTTCTTAAGGAATCAAGTCCAGATTCTAAATGCAAATGTAATGAGACTAGATAGAGAAATCAATCTATTAAAGGAGGTATCTAGGAAGAGGCCGAAAACAAAGCTCCAAGAAGAGATCATCATCCTCCTACTCAGAACAGATTCCAAAAGACCCTTAATCAAAGGATGAAGGAAGTTAGCAGGCAACCGCAAGCCCAAAGATATACTGCTGCTCAAAAGGGAAAGGCTAAGGTGGCTTACAACCAACAGCCTATCAAACAGAGAAGAAATTGTGGAGCAGAAGTTACACCTCCAACCAGCTTCCGGGTTCACACCGGACCATCTACCAATGCACAAGAAGCTAGATATAGAGGGAACTATGGGAAGGAGGATCTTGAAAAGATAAAAAAGAAGTAGGAATAGAACAGATCCATTGCAGGGTGTAGGTTTTATGGGAAAAACAATCATATTACTAAATTATGTAGATTAAAAAATGGTTATTATGATGTTTACCCTTGGCCTGAGATGGTTATTAACCCGAGAGGACCCAAATCTGATTGGGTACCCAAGCCCACTTATCTGTTTTGCAGGTATGCCTTAGATCCATGCTAGATCAACACACTTGGTATATTGATAATGGATGCTCAAGGTACATGACAAGTGATGAGAAGGCCTTCATCACATTGACCCAAAAGAAGGGAGGCAAAGTAAGCTTTGGAGATAATCAAAAGGGACGGATCATTGGTGATAGAACCATTGGATCTAAATTAAAGATAGAAGATGTCTCACTAGTTGATGGACTGAAATTTAACTTGCTAAGTGTGACCCAACTTTGTGACCAAGGAAGAAAAGTCACATTTGATTCTGGAGGCTGCTCAATCTATGATAGTAAGTCCAACCAACTCATTCTTTATCTGCCTAGAGTAAATAATGTCTATTCTATAAACATTAAAAATGATAAAAAGAATATCTGCTTGGTATCTAAAGAAGAAGAATCATGGCTATGGCACCGGAGGTTAGGACATATTAGCATGAACCTCTTGTCCAAACTAGGCAAAAAGGAATTAGTAGTGGATTTGCCTAAGGTTGCTTTTGATAAGGATCATCTATGCACTGCATGTCAATTAGGTAGACAACATAAGAAAAGTTTCCCTTCCATATCATACATTCCTTCCAAAAGAGTACTTGAGCTCTTGCATATTGATCTCTTTGGTATAATCAAACCATTGAGTTTAGGTAGAAGAGAATACACCATGGTCATTGTGGATGATTATTCTCGATATACTTGGGTGCTCTTGCTAGTAAGCAAAGATGAGACCTTTGACCAATTCTCAAAAACATTCATCCAGATAGAAGTAGAACAGGGCATAAGCATTGCATGCATCCGGAGTGATAATGGTGGAGAATTCAAAAGTAAGCATTTTGCTGATTTTTGTGACTCCAAGGGCATTGAACATAACTTCTCTGCCCCCTCACACTCCTCAATAGAATGGAGTTGTTGAAAGAAAGAACAGGACCATAGTTGAGATGGCTAGAATAATGCTCAGTGAAAATTGTTTGCCAAAATACTTTTGGGGAGAGGTCGTGAATACAACATGTTATATTCTAAATAGAGCTCTCATTAGAAAAACCATAGAAAAGTCCCCATATGAAATCTGGAAGGGAAGAAAACCCAAAATTGGGCATTTAAAAGCATTTGGATGTAAATGCTACATCCTTAATGATAGAGAGCAACTAGGAAAACTTGATCCTAAATCTGATGAAGCAATTTTCCTTGGCTACTCAACACACAGTAAGGCTTACAGAGTCTTCAATAAACGAACCCAAACTGTAGTAGAGTTAATACATGTAGATTTTGATGAGACTAACCCTGTAGGTAAGAAAAGTTACCCTCTAAAAGATCCAGTTCTAGAAATTGAAAACCCTGGAGAAAAGAAAGAGGCAAAAGTTCCTGATTCATTCCACATCAAGAAGTACAAAGAGGAAGATGAAGGAATATCTTTTGAACCAAAAATACAAGTTAATCTCAACCAACAAGAGAGTGACTTTAATAAAGGCCAAGAAGGCGTGGTTGCAGCTGAAATAGAGCAAGTCCCAGTTCAATATGAAGGCCTGCAAAGGGAGATCCGGACACACAGAGATCATTCCATTGAAAATATTCTGGATAATGTTTAGAATCCAGTAAGAACCAGAGGTCAGCTTAATAGGATGATGAGCCATGCTGCTTTTGTCTCTCTTATTGATCCAAAGAAATTTCAAGATGCCAAAGGAGCTGAAAGTTGGATGATGGCAATGCAGGAAGAGCTAGATCAATTCACCAGGAATGATGTATGGGATCTAGTAGCACCTCCAAAGGGAAATTCAATCATTGGCACCAAATGGGTTTTCCGAAACAAGCTAGATGAATCTAGAGTAGTGGTGAGAAATGAAGCAAGATTGGTTGCCCAAGGCTATCATCAATAAGAAGGGATTGACTATAAAGAAACCTTTGCACATGTAGCAAGGCTGGAAGTAATCCGGATTCTATGTGCTTTTGCATCATTCATGGGGTTCACACTATACTAAATGGATGTCAAAAGTGCATATCTTAATGGTGTTATCCAAGAAGAAGACTATGTTAAAAAACCACCCGAATTTGAAGATCCAAAGCATCCAGATAAAGAAGGCTCTCTATAGATTAAAGCAGGCACCTAGAGCTTGGTATGAGAGATTATCCTCATTTCTTATGTCCAAAAGTTATATCAGAGGCAAGACAGACACCACAATGTTCATAAAAAAGAAGAAAAATGATATCATTCTAGTCCAAATTTATGTGGATGATATCATATTTGGAGCAAATGATGAAAGGATGTGTGAAGAATTCAGCTCTCAAATTCAGAAGGAATTTGAGATGTCCATGATGGGAGAACTCAATTTCTTCCTTGGTTTAGAAATCAAGCAAAGTCCAGATGGGATTTTCATTAACCAGTCAAAGTACACTAAGGAAATCTTGAAGAAGTTTGAAATAGACAAAAGCAAGCCTATGTCTACTCCAATGGGATCAGATATAGTCCTATAAGGATTATGAAGGAGAAGATGTTAATCAAAAGCTCTATAGAGGGATGATTAGCTCACTTCTATACTTGACAGGTAGCAGACCTGACATACACTATATAGTTTGCTACTGTGCAAGGTATCAAGCCAATCCTAAGGATTCTCATCTCAAGGTAGTAAAGAGGATTCTAAGATACCTCCTAGGAACCACCGAGGTTGGGTTATGGCATCCTAGTAAGGGAGATTTTACACTCTAAGGGTTCACTATTGTAGATTATGGCAGAGATACTCTTGAGAGAAAGAGTACATCCGGAGGTTGCCATTTCCTTGAAGATTGCTTAGTATCATGGTATAGCAAGAAGCAAACTTCAGTTGCCTTATCTACTATAGAAGCTAAATACGTGGCAGCTGGAAGTTGTGTAGCTCAACTCCTTTGGATCGAGCAACAACTTAAAGATTATGGAGTTTAATCCAGATGTGTGACAATAAAAGTTCTATTGATCTGTCAAAGAATCTAGTACTCCATAGCAGGATAAAGCATGTCAACATAAGACATCATTTCATCAGGGATCATATGATGAAGAAGGATGTTGCATTGGTATACATTCCAACCAATGAGCAAAGAGCAGATATATTTACTAAGCCACTGAGTAAGGATCAATTTGGGAAGCTAAGGGAGTCAATTGGAATGTCCAATCCAATTTAGGGTTAATCTGGAAGACAACTTGAAATCAAGCTTGATCCTTGGCAAGAAAAAATCAATTCGGAAGAGAAGATACATTGGAGAAAAATCTATACCGGAAGAAACTCTGCCACGTCAGTAGATAGGAATGACAAATGGTAGTAAAAGTGCATAAATCTAATAGTTACTTTTTTGAATTTCGAACGTCTATTTGCTGTTACACTCGCGGTAAATTTTGACAGTTTACTTTTTAAATAAACTGTTCCTATTCTTCAGTTAAACTGAATTTACCTCTCTCTTAAAAATCCAGTTGCCATGTCATCAATCCAGCCAAATTATCGATGTCCGAATTATGAAACTACCCTTACTTTTAAAATTTTATATATACCCCCTCAAATTCACCCTTCTTCCTCAAGCGAGCAACTAAGTACTATTACTCTGTAATTTTAAAAATCCAAAGCCCTAACTTTCATCCAAACTCTCAAATGACAGCAATCATGCTTGAAGCTGGTCCCGTGATGCTTCCAACCTAAAATGTCTTCTCAGAATCTGATCTGAAAGATAAAGATTTCATCCCTATAGACTGCAAATCCTCCAATTCTATTATCGTCATAGATTCTTTGGAAGATAATTTCCTCTTCAAAACCGATCCTTATTCCTTGCTATTTAAGATTAACACCTAACAAACTTCCTAAAAATAAATTGCCCAACCTACCCAGATTTAGTCCGGGAATTCTTTGATAATTTACGAGCCAACAAAAAATTGATGCCCTAAGAACTAAGGTTCAGGGCAAGGAAATCGCTGTCACTCTGGACTTCTTCAAAAATTCCTTGAATATGAAGAATAGCAGAGACTTGATGAGGGTGGATAGAGATGAAGCTAAGGTGAAGTATGATCCAAAGATGTGGCTTCCGGAAAGGTATTTTGGGGATAAATTTTCAATAGACTAGCCTCAAATCCCAAGATACCTTCACCATGTGCTAGCAAAGTTAGTCTTGATCTGGAACCATAGTGTCTTCCTTTTAGCACTGTGTGTTAGAGCACTGGGTAGAAAGCAGGGAGGTTAACATGCCTGTGGTCCTTATTCACTATCTCAAGCATCACAGGAATTCCCATGGGGCTCTTATCACCCAGATTCTTCAAGTAAATAAGATAGATTTGACTGGTTTCTAAGGTGTCAGTGGAAAGCTAATTATGCAGAGGAACTTCCTTAATCTAAGATTCAATGAAACCTGGGATGAGGATAAAGCCAAGAGGCTAAGGGATGAGAAGAAAAGCAAGACTAGGAAAGCCCGAAAGCAAATGGTCTGGTACCTAAAAAGGCCAGAACATCCAGGCCTAAGACAAGGAAGGAATTGGCCTAGATTCTAGTGCATGAAGAAGAGAATGAAGATACAAAAATAATCACCCATCTACTTAACAAATCTCTAGAAAAGACAAAGTCAATGGGAAGGCTGATCAAAATAGCTGATTTATTGAAGAAATCGGTTTGTGATCCAGAGGCAAGAGAATCAATTACAGTAACTGCTGCTATAATAAGGAAGGGTTATCAGAAAGGGCAAAAGAGAAAAATATTAGATTTACTGACTGGGGCAAATGGGTCTGATGAGGAGGAAATAAAAGATGAAATGCCAATGCCAAAGAAGCAATTCACTCGGAAGGGGTGCATTTTTTATGAAGCAGTTAAGGCTTAGAAACATCAAAAGAAGATAACTAAGAAGCCAACTTCCATTATGATTGATGAGAAGGCTACTAAGAGGGTTGTCTGGGAAGAGTTAGCTAGGGCCAAAAATTCAAAAGGCAAACATGTACCCAGAGCCAATGAGGATATCCTTCCGGAAGATCCTCAATATAAAGAGATGATGGCCTCTGTGGCAGATAACTACAGGACAAATAACCTAGCCATAGAGGGACCCAGAGGATTCTCTACTACAATAATCCTTATAGATCAAGCTGCCTTAGCTGAGATGTCAAAGATTCCAGAATCCGGCTCATTCAACTTCCTACCCATCATAGAACCACTTCTAGAGAACCTGCTGAATTTGGAAGCAGAGATCCCAACAGAAATAAGTCCTGTAAAGGTAATTATAGAGGGTGTTGAGGACATTTCCAACACGCCTGGGGGTAGTACTAAAAGTCTTGAAAAGGCATGTGTAGGGGTGATAGAGGACATTTCCTATCTTCCGGAGGTAGAGTTGGAGGAAAGAAATGAAGAAGCAGCTGATCAGAACCAATTGCCATATACTGAGGTAATCCCCATCTCACTAAATATTGATGTTAATACTGACATTACTTCTGGTAATGAAATAGCAGTTGAAACCAGGGATAACTTGGATACACATACCCTAAGTGTATCTAAGGAAGGAGAGCCTAACTTGGACAACCTCATTTCGGAGGAGGGACATTGTTTGGGATCCAATGAGAACACTCTTAGAGTGGACTCAATGGGCGAGGCAAGTCCGGAGGAAAGGTCGGATGAGAGGAGAGAAGAACAAGATCAGTCTCATTCAGAGGAGAGTGATAATGAAGCAGATAATGAACCCTCTGGAAGCAGGTCTTGTTCCAGAGATGACTCCTCCAGCTCCTCTAAAGAACGGTTAACTCTAAAAGTTAGTCCTATGAGAGTTCCGGCTAACAATACAACAAAGGCCAAGGTTTCAGCAGTGCTTCACTTGCTAAAAGAGGCTACTCAAGAGGAAAATGAAGAAGAGTACATCAAGCAGAGCCTCCAGACTATCTACACTCATCTAAGAGGAGTTGAAAAGGAATTACTTAGACAAGCCTCTGGTTCAGATGTGAAGAAGGAGTTGGGTGAAATCAAATAATCAGTGAAGAATATAGAAGAAAAAGTCTTGGATTTCCCCACTCTAGGAGCTATTGCTGAAGCTTTTCTCTCTCGGATCATACCAACCCTAAATGAGTTTAAAGAAAATTTTTTCACAGCTAACCAGGCTGCTGATCAAGCCAACACCCTAGCTTTAAATAATTGTGGAACATTACTTGACAAAATCACTTCCTCCTCTTTCGAGCTCTCAGAAGAAATTAAAGCCTATTTGGATACCACGTTTGAAAACTTGTCAAAATTCATGGCTGAGAAAGCCCTCAAACCTGTCATCATTGATCTTGGAGTAGACCAGTAAGTTCTCCAGGAAATGCTGGTACACTTTATTGAGAAGACTATTCCCAAAATCCAAGATAAAATACTAGATGACATGGACGATAAAGTGCAGAGCTGTCAGGCCGGATTAGAGAAGATAATAAATGATTGAAAGGCATCCATCACCAAAGAAATCTCTCTTAAAAAAATCCATTTATAATACCCAGAAAGGGATTAGTGAAGAAATAACCCAGCTCCAAACCAAAATCAATAACCTCTCAATATCTGGATCCTCTTACTCTCCTACTATTCTGGAAAGCCAACTCCTTCAAGTCTTCCATAACCTTATTCAAGTAATTAGAGATTCTGGCTTCTTTGGTCAGAAGGGAATGATAACTCTCCTTAAAGTGCTCTTCCCTTACTTTGACCAAAAAAGATCAAGAGTTTATCTTGCACATTCATCTGTCCATCAAACAATCCTATGATCAGTTGAAGAAGACTATCCAGCCTTACTATCTTACTCCTCCTACTATTGACCACATCATTGCTAAAAGAACCAAAGGTAATCCTGATTACTCAATCTACTTAAAAGCTTGGCAAGAGGCCTGGGATAATAAGACCTACATAGTGATTGATCCCCAAGCTGGCAACAAAAAGGGGGAGATCAGTCCACAAGGGGAAGGAGCAAGTAAAGGGAAACAAAAGGAAGGAGGACCATCTGGAGAGAATTAGACTAGCTATAATTTTGTAAATTTTTGAAATAACTAGATTCACTATTATATATTTTTGTAATTTGTAATATGAACTTCATTGATCTTAACTATTATTAACAACAGAAGTATATATAGTGAAACAATCTAATTCCCAAAATATTGCTTCTAAAGTACAATCTGCTATTGTACTAAAACAAACTTAGAAGCTAGAATTGAAATATATTGGGGGAGTTAGGATGCTAGAATTATAGGGGAGTAAAACCTGTAAATGTCTAAGTATCAAGAATCATACTTAGTTCATATATACTCCAATCCCTTGTACTTAGTTTTTTTTCCATCAAATGGTGGAGATTGTTGGGAAACAATGATCCGGACCATAAATTAAACTAAACTATCCAGATCTGGTTTGAAAGAAACAAAAAATTTAATTATGAAATCCTCCTAAATCCAAATGGAAACATCCAGACAAAGATCCAGCTAAAAGGTTGTTCATTAAAGACATCAAGTACCTAAGCACATGGAATCATCAGAATAAAGCTTGGAAAGGAAACAAGCTTTAATCCCTCAAGAACATCCGGAAGAACTAATTGCCCTAACTCCGAAAGCATAGAGATCATGAGACAATGAGTCCGAAGACATCAGGAAGACTCATTCTTGAAGATAATAGGAAAAGTTTCAAAGATAACTTTTCCCTCCACCTTTTGGTCAACATAGTCAAAGACCCATTCCCTATGAACAAGACAAAAGTGTCAGCTTGTAGTTTTCAGTAAAAGGACAAAAAGACTGACACCAGACTAAAAAAGCTAACAAACTTTTTCACCTAGACCAATAAGGGGGTGCATGGAGCTCACACAAAAAAGCTAATGGTGTAAAAGTTGGTGCATCACAAAAGCCAAGTAAAACAATCACTGATAACTTTTTCAGCATCAATCCCTAGGATTCAAACGGGTTAAATTATAGTCTAATAGATTAATCAACGGCTCCAAAAGCGCCACATATAACCTGATCAAGGGTGAAGATTTATTACAAGCTTAACAACCTATAACAACTACATTTATGATAGAAGCCTATAAAAGGGAAGCTTCACCAATTGAGAAGGTTGGCTGTTTGATTGACAAAAGCAAGTAACAAAGCACATGCATTCAATCAGTTTACAATCCCTCCAAGAATTAATTAATTCCAAATCTGTTGTAAGGATTCCTAAGTGAGTTATAAACTTAAGGAAATCCAAAACCAAAACCTTTGAGAAAACAAGAGTGTAAGGATCTCCAACTTGGGCGAGGAAGGAAACTCTAAGGACTGGAGTAGGCGGAGCTGAACCAGGATAAAATTCTTTGTGTTTGATTTCTTAACTCTTTATTTATTGCATTATATTGTCATAACTGCATCATCCTGATTATAATCAAACACACTACACTAAGACTTTTGAAAGTCTATGTATTCTACGAAAAAGGGTCATTCATCCCCTCTGACCTTATAAAGACCATCACAGGGACCAATTGTGACTAAACTAGTGATGGGGGTCTAACCTTTGGAGTGCTTGAGATATGTGTGAGCCTGCTTCTTTCTCATTTCCAACCTTTTTGTAATAAATAAAATTAGGGCTTCCCACATTACAAGGATCCTAATGGTTTTTCTAATGATTGAATGAATGAATGTTATGAATGTATGAATGATATGTACATACATGAATGAATGTATATGTATAAAATTAAATATTCATAGAACATTGAATAGGTTTTGGTCAAACATTCAGGGAATATTTGACAAAGGTTGGGTATTCGGGGATACTAAACATGGTTATAAATCTTGATATTTAAGGAATATCAAATGAGATCGGGTGGTCATATATAGTGATGGGGTTTAATTAGGTTATTTGCAATATTCATGAAATGCACAAATTTGAGTGTCTTTTAGGATAAGTATAACTTAGGGAAGTGTCAATTTAGGAATGCGCTAAGATTGGGATCATCTAGGATGCCCTTGGTGGGTAGGACTTATTTCGGTCATTCAAGGGATGCCAAAATGGTTGTGTCTCACTGGACATTGATTCGATAATTGCTATGTCGCCTTGGTTTGGGTAAGATTTGGTCATTCAAGGAAGGCCAAAAAGGTTTGTACCTCAATGGGTATCATTTTAACAATCATTGGGTTACTTAGGGGTCAAATATTCGTGAAACATTTGATGAAAGTTAAGCATTCGAGAAATACATAACAAAAGGGGTAAGTCTTTGATACTCCTAGAATATCAAGCTTGGTCAAGCGATCACTTTAAGTGTCGAGGTTTGTTTGAGTTTTCTTTCGTGAAAAGCATAACTCAAAATTGTGTCATTCTAGGAACGCATAAAAGTTGGGGTTATGTAGAATGACCCTAGGTATTTCAGCCAAGTCATTGTAGGAATGGCTTAGCTATTGTGTCTCTTTGGATATTAATTTGTTAATTAATATGTCGCCTTAATTCTTGGAAAAGCTTTGGTCATTTGGGGAATGCTAAAGAAGTCCGTGTGGTTAATTCGGCAATTATAGAGTTGCCTTGGTTTTGGTCATTTAGAGAATGCCAAAAGGTTTAGGCCTCGCAATCAGGTTTAAGACCACTCGATGGTCGAGATCAGATGACTCGCTGGTCAGGGCATGATGACTTACTAGTCTAATTTTTGTCAACTCATTAATCGAGTCTGAATTAACTCGGGGATTGAAGGTGACTTTATTAGTCGGAGGACTTACTAGTAGAATTAACTCACTGGTCAGGTTTTAGAATGACTTTAATAGTCGGGTGACTCACTGGTACGCTTTTAAATGACTTTAATAGTCGGGTGATTCACTGGACAGGTTTTCGAGATGACTCTGATAGTCGGGTGATTCACTTGTTAAAGGTGAGTTGACTCAATGGTCACTTAAAGGGTTGACTCGTTGGTCAAAGGTGAGTTAACTCAAAGGTTGACTCATTAGTCTAAGGTGAGATGACTCAATGGCCACTTGATGGTTGACTCATTGGTCTAAGGTGAGATAACTTAATGGCCGCTCGATGGTTGACTCATTGGTTCAAGGTGAGATGACTCGTTGGTCACTCGAATGGTTGACTCGATTCTTAAGGGTGAGATGACTCGCTGGTCACTCGAAAGGTTGACTCGGTGATCAAGGGTGAGTTGACTCACTGGTCACTCAAAGGGTTAACTCGATGGTTGAAGGAGAGTTAACTCACTGGTCATTCGATAGGGTGACTTAGTGTTCAAAGGTGGGTGGACTCGTTGGTCACTCGAGGGGTTGACTCGTTGGTCAAAGGTAAGTTGACTCGATGGTCAAGGGTGAGATAACTCACTGGTCACTCGAAGGGTTGACTAGGTGGTCGAAGACTAGTAGACTCGTTGGTCACTCGAGGGGTTGACTCAGTGGTCAGAGGTGAGTTGACTCGATGGTCACTCGAGGGGTAACTTTATAGTCAAAGGTGAGTTGACTCGATGGTCACTCGAATGGTTACTTTATGGTCAAAGGTGAGTTAACTCGATGGTCACTCGAAAGGCTGACTCATTGGTGAAAGGTGAGTTGACTCGCTGGTCCCTCGATGGTTGACTCTATGGTCAAAGGTGAGTTGACTTGATGCTCACTCGAAGGGTGACTCTATGATCAAAGGTGAGTTGACTCGATGGTCACTCAAAAGGCTAACTCCCTAGTCAAAGGTGAGTTGGCTCGATGGTCACTCGAAGGCTGACTCTATGGTCTAAGGTGAGTTGACTCGATGGTCACTCAAAAAGGGTTTATGTCTTTCGGCTCATGGGTTGAGCCTAGGTGGACTCACTGGTCTCGATTTATTTTAGGTTCCTATGACTTAAGGAAATAAAATGTTATTTCACACATCAATGTCATGGCTGCACAAAGATGTGGTTAGTTTTCACATAATCGTGATGTTCATGGTGTTCATTTTAGTTTATTTATATTTAAAAAACCTGTACCTGCAGCAAACGGTTAGATCGCGCCTACCATCATTTTAACTCTATTTGGTTACTTCGCTTTAAAGTCAGTGGGGGCCTTAGCGAAGTCTGCTCGCATGCTCTCTTGGTTTTTGGGTAAACCTATAGGAAAGTGTCTATAGTTCATATATATGTGGGTTTCAGTCTCAGGATTGGGTGCGATTGGGTTTCCTGCACCTTTGTGTACCAAGTCTCAGTGGCCTTAAGCGAACCAAAGGAAGCTTTTCCACATATAATATACTCGGGTAATCTTGCCTTTAAACGAGCAAGGCCCTCGTACATTACACAAGGGGTGTGATCAGATCCATACCCCTCAAGCCCTAAGCGAACTTAGAGATACTTCACCAAAAGACACCTAAATTGGTTTAGGGGTAAAGAATGCAGATGCTATGCAATCCTAAAATTCATGTAATGCCTGAATTACCACATATTCCGTAATTTCCAAATTTAATTTGAACAATATTTTAATTATTATGTCAAAAAAAGTATTTTTTTTATAAAAATCGAGTTTTTATAAAAATAATTTTTCCCCTGCGGAGTCGCCACTGTGAGCGGGCGAGGTTTTACGGGTTAGCATGCGAGTTGCGGTGCACTGGGCGTGATTCAGTTTAGTTTGAGGAAACCGCAGTATTGGTTTGGTTTAAGAAAATCCGGTTCGCTTAAATGCGTGTGTCTCTTTAATAATAAAATGCTTGATTTTATTAAAGAGAAAATCATTTTATCATTTTTCACGTAAACTATTGAGTGTGAGAAACATGGCTTTTTATAAGCAAAAAATGTGATTATATTGAGAAATATATTTACACATTTTAATAAAAGGAAATATTTTCAAAATAAAGCATTTTTACTTTATTTATAAATTGAATAGAGTCGCCACCCGGTCTAGCTCCACCGGGAATTGTGGTACACTTATCCGAAATGGGATTTTTATACCAAAAGAAGTGAGATTCTGAGTTCGGACATATTAGTTACTCATATTGTTCAAATTGATTGCATTAATTTTGGAATTGTGTTTTATGGGTTAATTTTGGCATTACAATGGCTTTATTTAATAAATAAATTAAAGAAATAAAACATGTATTATAACGGTTTAATAAATTGATATTTTCTACCGAAATTTTGACAGAGTAACGACAATATTTGGGTTTTGATCCGGAAACTCGGATAGAGTTTTCTCACATTCTGGATGTTTTATCCGAACCTGCAAGCTTATTTATACTAATTATAATTTAAGTGGCACCAGTGGCTCACTTAACCAGGCGAATGAAAATGCAGAATGAAAATAATACAATAATAAAAATGAATTTTAATGAGTTTGAAAGTTGGGCTTTAGAGCCAATTACCCTCAGTTACCTTTTCATTTGTCCAGGATGACGTGAGAGTCGGTGCAGGAATGAAGTTATCAAGGATTGTGATTTGGTTGGAAAATAAGTTTAACCCAATTTATGACTATAATCTTGGATTATTCCTACGAGACAGTGCGGGGTTTTTGAGAAATTGAGTCATTTTTGGACCGAAGATCACTATGTGATCTAGATCTAAAAAGACCAGAAAATGAGTTTATACCGAATATCGGTAGTATAGCTCGGATTTGGAAGTGTTTTGGCAGAGTTTCAGGGCTTTTAGGACTCCCGGAATCAAAGTGGCATAAATGGGTTTTCATTACTTTTTAGATCTGTTGAAAATGGGAGGGGTGCGCCCCTTTTTATAGAAGGGAGGTAATTAGCTGGCCGGGTTAATTACTTAGGTAATGAGCCCGCAGGCTAATTGCATGTCGGTATAAATATCTAGATATTTTTTGGATGACATGGCAGAAATAGGTAATTAGCCCGCCGGATAATTACCTATTTGCCATATTGTGACAGAAACGGCCCAACGGTCAAAATTAGAGTCCTTATTTTAGCCAAATCGATCATTTAAGCCCTCAAAATGGCATTTTTTGTGTTTTCACGACAGTTTGACTGCTTGACAGTCTGACTGTTTTGACTATTCGAAAAGGGATTTCACACCATTTCAAGATGTAACTTGAAACATTATGAAGAATGAGAATTTTTTTGGGAGACAATTCGGTCCTTCTTGGCTCCTTGTCTAATCACCGATTGAAATAGGTATAAATCCTCATCGGTTCGAGCGGACTGTGCTAACAACTGAGTAATTAACATTCCCTTCCAGGTGCTTTTCAAGGATGGTTTTAATAGTAGCCAAAAGGAGATAGAGTGGCTTGATTTGTTACCTAAGGTGTCTGTAAGATTTGACCATACCTGCAATCATTTTTAGAGCATGTTTTCGGTCTTCTTCTTCAAAAAATGGGAAGAGTACCTTGAGAAGTGTCAAGCTGCACTTATACCCAAAGAATCATATGTTCTTAATTGATTAGACAAGGTTCTGATATATTGGGAGAAGAAGGCTGTCCGAATTAGCAGGTGATGATCTATATGATGTAGAAGGAGCGTTGAGAGAAAGATTAACCATACCTGACTTTATGAGATCAACCTCCTGAATTATGTCTCTTCGGATATTATGAACACTGGAGTTAAATGTTGTGAGATCCTTGTGAAATGCCTCCTTTAGGTTGTTAATTATCCGCTCAGTTTCGAAGAGATGCCTCCCAAAGTCATCACTGATGTCATTCATGTGCTTATTCAGAAGCTTAAGGAGTCCTTCATCTAGAAAATTACACAACATTTCCTGGGGAACTTGATGTTCTTCATTCAGATTGTAAGCCCAGATGTGATGCCTTTTCCAGCTTCAACTATTGATCCGGAGATGAATTTTTCCAAGCTTTCAAACTTGCATTCTATATACTCTTGCAGCTCAAATTTTAGATCAGTGGAGGATAAGGTGATCTGACCCAAGAGGGTTGCGCAATTGTTGTTAGCTCCAGTGAGTGCTTGATCTGCAGAGCAATTTGCTCCTACAATATTTGAATTTAGCTATTCCAGCACCAGAGTGATTTTGGAGAGGGAAGTTTTTGCAATCAATTCAGTGGAGGGGAATGTTTCTATTTTCTTCTCAATTGTCTACATAGACTCCTTTATCTCTCTTAGTTTAGCTTTAAGGTTTAGAGTTATAGATTCATCATTTGATCGATTCTCCACGGATTTCAGTTAGTCACGAATACTCCGGAGATTATGCTTGACATAACTCTCTTCGGCCTTTCAACTGTAGCCTCTTATATCAGTTTTAGCACTGTGGTTATCTTTTCAACTCTGCTCGGATTTATATTAGTATTGTTGGAAACTGACAGTCAGATTGAACTTGCATAACAGGCATGGCGGAAATCCAAAATTTTGTCCCTATCCCTAGGAACTCCTATAAGTTGCATATAAATTAAATAAAGCCTTAACTAAATAATTCTCTACCTAGGTTAGCATACAAAAGGGCTAGACATACCATAATTCTAAATTATATCCTACCACATTTATTTTATACTAAGCATGTTATAACTCCTACCACATTTATTTTATACTAAGCATGTTATAACTCTAAGCTATAACCTAAGCATGTTATAACTCTATGCTATAAACTAAGCATGTTATAACTCTAAGCTATAACCTAAGCATAAAATAAACTAAGCATGCAAAACAACCTAAGTATATTATTAAGTCTAAAAATGCTTAAAGAAAAAGACCTAATAATAAAAAGAGAAAGAAAGAAAACTTACCAGTTGAAGCGTGCTTTAATAGAACCTTCTTGCATAAGCCTCCAAGAGTAGGATAACCTCTATGAGTATCCACACAAACCCCAACAACCAAAACCTCCCCAAGAGGAAGAACTAAGAAGCCTTGAGTAGTTGCTAGACCACTCTAGAAGCCTCACCCGAAAATATAAACTAGAGGTGCCCGAATAAATGCAGACTCCTAAAAAATAACTTGCTTAATTACCCGAGAGATTAATGTTTGCGAATCTCAACTTAGGATTTAGCTTTGAGCTTGGTGCGCTAGAAAAGGGTGGATTTATAGGCTTGGGGAAGAAAAAGTGCTTCCTCACTTCCAATGTGGGATTGGGCTAAAATGCCTAATTCCTACATGGGTCAACAAGGGGACCCCCATGGGTCCACGGGTTGACCCGCGTGCAGCGTGCAAAGCACGCTACACACTGGCAGCCTTGCCAGGCAGGCTGTTATGGCCTGGCTTGCACCCACAACCTGGGCTTGTGGGCTTTTTCCCCACAAGCCCAGCTTATGGGTTGGGCCACGCTGGGCACACCCAGCGCTACCCTGCAGCACTGGTGTGTCCCAGTGTGTGGGCTTGGCTAATGCCAAGCCCACACCCCTTTAGCCACCTTTTGGGGCCCCTCAAAAATTTGGGCCCCATTTCCATAGAGTCCCACCCTACAATTTCGATTGGAAAATTTCCTTTTCGTCCCCTTTTCAATTAAACAATTATTCTCGACCCTAATAAACTAGTTATAGGTTGAAAATAAATTCCTTGGCTTGTCCAAAATGATCTAATCATTTCTTAACCAATTAAATAATAATCCAATTATTATTTATATTATATTTTTGTAATAGAATAAATCTATTAGTTCTTTACTTAGTCTGATGAAGGTCCAATGTGCGTGACCCTATAGGATCCTGAAGTATTGAGCTGTTAAGGCTTAACCAATCCTTGTTCTAATGGAACCATTGACTCGATGTCCTAGACCGTGAATAGAACTCAATTACCTTGAATGACTGTAGTACACCTTTAGCAAGGGTCTACCATCCTCCATTACTCGGAATATCATTTATGCTTATGACTTAATCTTGGTTAATGCAATAGTTATCTAGTGCGATAAATTCCTTCCATTCTTTAATATTAGTACCATCTGGTTTATAGGGTTCGGTTAAAGTGTTAACCCATTAATAGCAAGGTTGCTCCAAGCTATCCCAGTTATTAACTTGTTACTGAATTTTATTGCCTTTTACCATAGTGTGTTTGGCTAGAAACCATTTCTATCAAACATATACTCTGATAAGAGGTTTATGGCAATCATCACCTCAACAAGTAGGCAGGTACAACTTTTTAATATACCTAGAGCGATGGATTCTTTCCGACTACTCAGCTTACCAACGTGTTATCATCACTATACTCGTAATCACCTGTAACACCCTAAATTAATGAGTGTGTAGTAATGACCGAAGTATAGCAATAGTACCACACAAGGTAACTAGTATCTCAAGTATGAGGATATTTGCAAAGCTTATTGCAGGAGGATAAACACTAACACATTGATAAATATACCAAGTGTTTATCTTACCGTGGTCTCCAATATATCTCCCAGATATATCCATGTGTCAAACTTCAGGCACCACCTTTAGTCCTTAGGAGTTTAACTGCTTGGACCATTTCCAAGAAAGTTGACCACATGCTAGTCTTTTCGCTTCATCAATATCCTTTCTTGATGAAGCTATGACTAGGGATAGTTTAGACATAATCATAATTGCACATGAAGCAGGTTCCACCAAATATAGTCCAACTATAATTTCTCTGACTCCATGCTATGATATGTTAAGGACTTTTGTAAACATACATCAATGAATATATTTAACCAACTATAATATATACAAACACATAGATATAAACAAAAGATTAAATGCCTTTATTGATTAAACAAATTGTTCATACTATTACATAATTAAGATATATCGCCCTAATTGCCTTAAAGGCATACATCATATCCAACAGTACCTGGCCGTTTAGGTGTGCTATCAGATGATGAAGTTTCTTCTGATCCAGAGCTGCTTCCAAAATCTTCTAATCCAGACGATTATTCTTCACTACTCTGTTTCTTATTTTGTTCTTCACTCTTTTCCTCCAACCTATCCTCCAGATTGGCCTCACCCTTAGAGTCCACTTTAGAAGCGTGCTTAGTGGGTCTCAGACCAGTTCCCTCCTCCGGAGTAATTTGCTAGAGGATAGACCTAATTTCCTTAGATACAGTTTGGGTGTCTGTACCTAAGTTGTCCTCAATAGAATTACCAGCCAAGACATTAGCATGAGAAGAATTTAAGATGGGAATTACCTCATTTGTTTGTTGGATCTCATTATGCTCTACTTCTGTCTGCTCTTCAACCCCAGTATCCGAAAGACCGGAATTATCCTCAGTCTCCCATTCAATCGCCTTTATAGGACTTATAACTTCCACCACTTCTTCATTTTCTGGAATTGTCACCATCCTCTTCAGTTGTCTTTACAAGACTTTCTACCTCAACTACCTCAACCACTGGATTTAACAAGTTCTCTAGAAGAGGTTCAGTTCTGGCCTTGAATATAAATAGAACTTCCTCTGAATACTCGCTTTCTTATAGGAGTGTGGGGTCTATTGAGTCAATAAGGATGGGTGGACTTGAACCAGTTGCTGTTTCAGAAGGGCCTCCGAGACCTTCTTTTGTGAGTTGGTTGGATTTCATATTGGCTTTCACATTGGCCATCATCTTATCAAACTAGGGATCCGTCGGAGTCATATTGTCCAGGAGGATGGGATTCCCAACAACCTCTATTTCTTTACCCCCACTTAAGTCTGTTGGTTCTATGCTTTTGGGAGGCTTCTCTCTGATATTGATACCAGCAACATTTCTTTTTATAGATAATTTTGCCCTTTTAGCCTTCAGTGCTTCATTAAAAGTGGATCCCTTTCGGATGAACTACTTCTTTAGGACATACTCCTCATCCCTTGTTTCCTCAATGTTAGAGCCATCATCATGCTCTAGGATATCCTCAATGGTTTTCTTCTCCCCCTTCTTCCACCCCTTTCTGATAGCAGCAACATCTACTACTATTTTCTCAGTTGCTTCCAACTGACAGACTGGCTTCTTTGCAGTAGATTTGATTAACCTACCTCTTTTCTTAGGTTTTTTAGGGGTAGTCTTCATTAACTGCGTAATGGTCATTGTGTCTTCATCCTTATCCTCAACCACAGGCTTGAGGTTGATTTTTTGCTGTGCTCTAAGCTTAGTTGTTCTTGCCTACTTGGCCTCCGGAACAATTTCATCAATGCTTCCGGCCTTCTAGACCCTTCTTCTCTTTCTCTCCTCCCTTTGTCTAATGGCTTTCTCTTCATCCTAGGTCTCTCCAAAAGACATATTTTTGAAATTGTTCTCCAATATTGCCTTTTGATCTACTGATTCCTCCTTAGATACATCAATTCCACTTTCAATCAGAATTTTGGTGATGAGGCCCCTATGAGTACACGTGTGTTGCCTGATGAAATGGATTAGAAGCACTGGCATGTTGATTACTACACTTTCTGCCTAATGTTGGAGGACACAGTGTTGGAATGAGGATACTATGGTGAGAGAGCCCTTCGGGATTAGTACGAATTTTGCAGGAATAAACTACAACAATCTGGGAGTCTTTGGCTAGTATGTGGAGAACTTATCTCCAAAATACTTCACTAGAAGCCATTTAAGTGGTTCATAATTCACCTTTTGTTCATCTCCATTTGTTCTTAGTGCTACCCCATCATTCTTGATGTTAAGTTGTGTGACAAAGAACTCCGGAGTTAGAGTTATTTCCTTGCTATCTACAGTGGTCTGGAGAGCGACATAGTAGTTGTGGGCTTTAAGATTATCGTAGAATTGCTTTACAAATATAGGATAGGTTGGATTGTGCATTTTGAGGAACGTTTTAACCCTTGGTCTCTGAGGAGTTGATTGAAGGGGTATGTGCAAAATAGGTAGTCATCTCCCAGGAAATCAGAAGGAATAACGGTGTCTGAGGCAATTTTCTTTACATGGATAAAGTCAGAATTGCAAAGATCTTCCACTTTAAAGATATTCTTAGGAGAAGGAGTGGATTTGGTGTTGGCCATTTGGGAATTTTGGAAAGAGATTTATGAATTTAGGGTTTTAGAATGAAAATTGCAGAGTAACAGTAAGATTGTTGCTCGCGTGATGAAGAAGAGGGGTTTAGGGGGGGTTTTTATAGAATTCCCAAAGTAAGGGTAAAATGGTAATCTGAGTTCTATTAGAGTTAACTAGATCGATGAGGTGGCAGTTAAAATTTAGGAGAGAGGTAAATGGCCTCTAAACTGGAGAATTGGAACGGTTTATTTTGTAAAATAACTATTGCTTTTGCCACGCATGAACTGCCCAATAAACGTTTGAAATTCAAAACGTATACATTTACCTTTTTGTGCTTTTATAACCATGAGTCATTATTGTCAGCTGAGCTGGCAATATTCCATCTGTATTCAAAATTAACTTAGCTTCTTCTCTTTTCCTTGACTCCTGATTGATTAATAACCCCGAATTGCCTCCAGATTCTTCTTCAGATTAGATTCAACATTCCGATTGCTTCTCTTAGCTTGTTGTACTAATATTTACTTAATGGCTTAGTAAAGATGTCTACCCTTTGCTCATTTGTTGGAATGTAGACCAATGCAACATCCTTCTTCATTACATGATCCCGGATGAAATGGTGTCTGATGTTGACATGCTCACCCTACTATGTAGCACTGGATTCTTTGACACATCAATTGTACTTTTGTTGTCACATATAACATCCAAACGTCAGGATAGAACACCATAATCTTCCAATTGTTGCTTGATCCATAAAAGTTAAGCAACACAACTTCCAGCTGCCATATATTCTGCTTATATGGTTGATAAGGCAACTGATGTTTACTTCTTACTATACCATGAAACCAAGTATGTTGGTCCCTAAGGTTCATTCCTTTGAGCTTTTCCACTAGTGTGATTTCTTTCGAACTGGCAGAAATCAAGCGTTACAGTTGTCTCCGGATGCTACCCCCTTTCCGGATATAGGATATACTGCTAGAAGCACCCACTCCTAGCTGAGTCATCTTGTCTTTAGCAGGATATACTACTTAGATTTCTACCCAAACCTAAGCTGAGTCCTATAGGGAGTTCCACTTAAAGCATCAACTCTAAGCTAGATCCCAATCTCAATACTCACCCAAGTATGAGATATTACACTTTGTTTTTCTCAAAGATTTTTGTTTTAGATATCCTCAAGTTTATAACTTCACTTAGGAATCTTTACAAACTAATTTGAAAATGTTTGATTCTTGGAGGGATGTGTTTTCTGATAGCTTTTAGCGAGTTCTCTTATTAATTGCTTTCTTGAGTCAACCAACACCTTCTCAACATATGAAGCTTCCCTTTTATAGGCTTTGATTATAAATGTAGCCATTGTGGGTTGGTGAGCTGTAATCAAATCTTCACCGTTGATCAGGTAAGATATGAAGCTTTTGGAGCCATTGATCAGTTCGTTAGATAGAGATTTTATCCCTTTTGATTCCTTGGGATTGAGGCTGAAAATTTATCAGTGATCGTTTTCCTTATATTTTAGTGATACACCAACTTTTATACTAGTAGCTTTTTGGTGTGAGCTCTACGTGCCTTCTTATTGGTCTAGGTAGAAAAAAGGTTGTTACCTTTTTGTCTGTCTGGTGTCAGTACTTTGTCCTTTTTCTAAAAAGTGCCAACTATCACTTTTGTCTTGCTTTAGGGAAAAGGATCTTTGACTTGGAGACCAAAAGAATGAAGGGAATGGAATTTTTGAATCATTCCCTTTGTCTAAAATATTAAGTCTTCTGGATGTCTTCAGACTTAATATATCCGGATTTGTCTTCTTTCGGGTACTTCTGCAATCAGTTCTTCCAGATGCTGGACGATTCAAAGTTTATTTTCTTTCCAAACTTTAACCGGATGCTTCCATTTACACTTAGATAGTTATATTCACTTGTCTTGGACTTTGAATGTTTGGATATGAGTCTGGATTGGTGACTTAGGTCTTTACATACTTAGGTTTTTTGTTTACTTTAAAACTAATCCAGATTGTTTTAGTTCCGGATCCTTGTTTCCTAACAATCTCCCCCATTTGATGGAAACAAAAACCTAAGCACAATTAAGCATAAAAAAGGGGAATATGATCTAAGTATGATTTTTGATACTCAGTCATTTACAGCATTTACTCCCCCATAGTCTAAGCATCCTAACTCAGTCAATATTTTTGTATTTTTGGCTTCTATATTTTTGAAGTACAATTACAGATTGTACTTAGAAGCATTTTTATGTAAATGTGATTCACTATATATATATATATATATATATACTTCTATTGATAACAATGGTTAACATCAATTAAGTTCTGGATTATAGATACAGAGTACATATAAGTGAAAATTTTCAAAGCTAGCTATTATAAGATTTTTACAAGACTTTTACATGATATCAATAGCTAACCATACATTTACCTATCTAGTTCCATATCCTGGCCTCCTTTGCTGGTTGTGCTCTTCTCTCCCTTATTGTTTTCATCTAATTGGCGGCCGATCAACATATATGATCGCTTATCCCAGCTCTTCTGCCACGCTTCCGAGTAGATAGAATAGTCTACATTTCCTTGTGAGCGTTTCTCAAAAATAGTTTCAATAGTGGCCGGAAGAAGTTGATAGGGCTCCAGAAAAGCTCGGATTTCTTTGTATGATTTTGTCATATCCGGAATCATCCTTAGTGCATGGGCTTGATCTTCTTTATCAAAATATGGAAACATACACTTGAAGAGAGTTAACATGCACTTGTACCCAAAAAAGCCAGTGTCACCTATGTGTTTGACGAGATCATTGACAAATGGAATGATAATGCTGTCTTGGGTTCAGGAGGAAGATCCAGATGAGGAGAGTGATAGATTAACCATTCGTGACTTTAAAGCTTCAATATCATGGCAGATATCTCTCTGGATATTGTGGATACTGGTGTTGAGCATAGTAAGATCCTTGTAGAAAGCCTCTTTAAGAGTTTTAATCAAGTCATTTGTTTCGAATGAATGGCTTCCACTGTCCTTACTTATCTCATCCACCTGCTTCTTTAGTAACTTTGGAAGATCCTCATCAAGGAAGTTTGTGAGCATTTCCTATGCAGCTTGATGCTCCTCATTTAATAGTTTAAGTTCTGAAGAATTATGCTTTTCACCTTTTATAGTAGCTTCCGGAATGAATTTTATCAAACTTTCAAACTTGTTGTCGATGTACTCCTTAAGCTCTGTGATCAGATCTATAGAAGAGGAGGTGATTTTATCCATAACTATAGTGCAGTTATTAGTAGCATTGTGTTTGCTCGGTCTGCGGATCTGCTTGCTGTTGCAACATTGGCTTTCAGCTTATTTAGGACGGGAGTTACTTTAGCTAGTAAGACTATAGCTACAAGATCAGTAGTGGGAAAGTCCTCTACTCTTTCTTCTATTTTCTTTACACTCCCCTTAATCACCCCAAGTTCTCCCTTTAAATTCATAGGCGAGAGTTCTTCAAGAAGTACTTTTCCATAACTTTCAAGTGTTTGCATATGTTCCGGAGGCTTTGTTTAATGTAGCTCACCTCATGTTCCTCATGAGTAGCTTCTTGGAGAATCTTGAGTGCTGTGGAAATCTTTTTTGCTCTGGTTGGGCTAACACTTGAAGATGGTATTCTTATTGGGCTTGCAAGTGGAGTTTCAGATTTAGAGCTGCTATCAGACCCGGATGATTCTGTTTTAACTGAAACCTCTACTCGATCTTCCTTTTCTTTGTCCATCCGGTCCCCTGGACTAGCCTCACCCCTTGAGTCCACTCTAAGAGTGTGCTCTTAGAAACCCATACTGAGTCCCTCCTCCGGAACTTTATATTCTAAGTTAGACTGGTTATCCCTTGATGCAACTTGGGTGTGTGCATCCAAGTTGTCCTATATTTTAATAGCATCACCAGTTGGAATATCAGCAATGGAAGGGATAGGTAGAAGAATTATTACCTAACTATTGGTTTGAAGATTAACTTCCTCATTAGGCTCCGGTACTTCTCCATCCGGTAGACTGGTACTATCCTCAGTCTCCACTCCCAATGCCTGTAAATCATTTCTTGTCCTGGAATGGTGGAATTAGCCTCACCATTCCCTCCAATTTCCTTTTCAGGACTCTCCAGCTCCACAACTTTTGGATCAATATTTAGTAGATTATCAGGAAGAGGCCCTGATCTCGCTCAAAAATTGAATAGATCCTCATCCTGGTACTTGGCTTCTTTAAGAAGCTCCAGATCCTTTGATGCGATAAGGATTGGTGGGCTGTTTGATTCTGATGCCCCGAATGTGCTTCCAGGTCCCTCTTTGGTCAATTGGTTGATCTTTTGACTGTCTCATATAGCAGACATTATTTCATTGAATTGAGGGTCTTTCGAGAATATATTATCTTCAGGTGTTAGCCTTTGGGTGAACGAGACAATTTCCTTTCCTTTCCTGGATTCTACCCGAGTGGCAGTTTTGGGAGTTAGTTCCCTAATGGTTATACCAGTAGCAGGTTTCTTGATGGAGAGTTTTGCTCTTGCTTTCTCAGCCTTCAAAGCCTCTTTGAATGTTAACCCCCTATTCCGGAGTTACCTCTTGGGGGTTGGTTCCCCATCTCCGGTCTCTCTATGCTCCTCTATCAGTATATCCCTTATGCTACTTTTATGTCCCTTCTTATAGCCTTCTCTAATTACAGTAGCAGCTATTGCAATAATTTCTGTTGCTTTTAGCTCACATACCAGTTTCTTCAGTTTATCAGCGACTTTAATTAGCCTTCCTCTTGGCTTTTTGGCAGGAGATTTGGGCATTAATTGGGTTAAGGACAAAGTGTCCTCATTTTGTTCCTCAATTTCTGGCTGGATGTTTAGTTTCTTTTGGGCTTTGGGCTTGGTCATTCTTGGCTTCTTAGCTTTTGGTTCATTCTCAGCTTTCCCTTTCCTAGCCTTACTTTTTTGTTTCTTCTCATCCGTCTATCTAATTGCCTTCTGCTCATCCCACTTTTCTCCAAAAGATAGATTTTTGAAGTTTTTCTCCAAAATAGCCTTTCCATCCATGGATTCTTCCTTGGAGACATCAATCCCATTTTCCACAAATATCTTAGTAATGAGTCCTCCATGGCTATACTAGTGTTGCCTAATGAAATGAATTAGGAGGACGGGCTTGTTGACTACTGCGCTATCAGTCTAGTGCTGGAGAACATAGTGTTGAAACTAGGAGACTGTGAGGAATCCCTTTCGGATGAGCACAAACTTTACTAGCATAAATTACAGATATCTTGGGACCTTTGGCCAATAAGTGGAGCATTTATCTCCAAAGTACCTTGGTGGCAGCCATTCCAGTGGTTTGTACTTAACTTTCTGCTCGTCTCCATCTGATCTCAATATTACCCCATCATTCTTCATTTAGAGATGAGTGACAAAGAATTCCGGAGTTAGAGTGATTTCCTTTCCATCTATACAGTGGTCCAAAGGGCGTCATAGTAGTTGTGAGCCCGGAGGTTGTCATAAAATTGCTTTATGTACACCGGATAGGTAGGATTATGCATGGTGAGTAAGGTTTCCAGTCCCTGATCCCTGAGATGCTGTTTGAATGGGCTAGTTGAGAATAGGTAGTTATCTCCTAGAAAGTCTGAAGGGACAACTGTATCGAGGCTGTTTTCTTTATCAGAATGAAATCGGAGTCTACAACATCCTCCATCTTGAAGATATTCTTTGAGGGAAGCATGACTTTGGGTTAAGATTTTGAAGGTGCCATTTAAAGGCTCGGAAGAAAATTAGGAATTTAGGGTTCTGAGTTTTGATTTTTGCAGAGTAACAGTAGATGATTACTTACATGAGGAAGAAAGGGAAATTTGGGGTTTTTATAGAATTCTTAGTGTGAGGGTAATTTGATAATCGGCATTCTGCTAAGTTTAACTAGATTGATGATGTGGTAGTTAAATATTTAAGAGAGAGATAAATGGTGTTTAACTGGAGAATGAGAATGGTTTATTTTGGAAACATCCTTCCAATTTTTGTGCGCGTGTAGCATCCAATAAACGTTTGAAATTCAAAAAGTAACAATTACTTTTCAGCGCCTTTACTACCATTTGTCCTTTCTATCTATTGATATGGCAATATTTTCTCCGGAGCAGAGTTAGCCTCAATTTTCTTCTCTTCTGGATTCCTTAACTTGCTAGGACTCCAAGTTCACTTTGAATTGTCTTCTAGATTTTCTTCAAATTGGATTAGACATCCCAATTAAATCCCTTAGCTTGTCAAATTGATCTTTACTCAATGGCTTAGTAAAGATATCTGCTCTTTGTTCATTAGTTTGAATGTACACAAATGCAACATCCTTTTTCATCACATGATCCCGGATGAAATGATGCCTTATATTGACGTATTTCATCCTGCTATGGAGCACTAGACTCTTTGACACATCATTGGCACTTTTATTGTCGCACATCACATCCACACACCCGGACTGAACTCCATAATCTTCTAGTTGTTGCTTGATCCAAAGAAGTTGAGCCACACAACTTCCAGCAGCCATATATTCTGCTTTTGTAGTAGATAAAGCAACTAAAGTTTGCTTCTTTCTGTACCATGATACTAGACATCCTCCAAGGAAATGACAACCTCCGGATGTACTCTTTCTCTCAAGAGTATCTCGGCCATAATCTGTATCAGTATAGCCTTGAAGTGTGAAATCTCCATTATTAGGATACCATAACCCCACTTCAGTGGTTCCTAGAAGATATCTGAAGATCCTTTTAACCGCCTTTAGATGTGAGTCCTTAGGATTGGCTTGATACTTTGCACAGTAGCAGACTACATAATGTATGTCAGGTCTATTAGCTGTCAAGTATAGAAGTAATCCAATCATTCCTCTATACAATTTTTGATCAACATTTTCTCCTTCATAATCCTTAGATCAGACTATATCTATACCCATTAGAGTGGACATTAGCTTGCTTTTGCCCATTTCAAACTTCTTGAGAATCTCCTTAGTATATTTGGATTGGTTGATGAAAATTCCATCTAGACTTTGCTTGATTTGTAGACCAAGGAAGAAATTTATTTTTCCCATCATGGACATCTCAAATCCTTTCTGCATTTGAGAGCTGAATTCTTCACACATCTTTTCATCTGTTGCTCCAAATATTATATCATCCATATAGATTTGGACTAGGATAATATCATCCCTCTTTTTCTTGATGAAAAGTGTTGTATCTGCTTTACCCCGGATATATCCCTTGGATATGAGAAAAGTAGTGAGTCTCTCATACCAAGCTCTTGGTGCTTACTTCAATCCATAGAGGGCTTTCTTCAGTTTGTAGACATGATCTGGATGTTTTGAGTCTTTAAATCTAGGTGGCTGGTTTACATAGTATTCTTCATGGATGACTCCATTGAGAAATGCACTTTTGACATCCCTTTGGAACAAAGTGAATCCCATGAATGATGCAAAAGCACAAAGAATCCGGATTGCCTCCAATCTTGCTACAGGGGCAAATGTTTCTTCAAAGTCAATCCTTGATTGTAGCCTTGGGCAACCAGTCTTGCCTTGTTTCTCACCACTACTCCGGATTCATCTAGCTTATTTTGGAATACCCATTTGGTGCCAATAATTAACTTTCCCTTTAGAGGTGCCACTAGATCCTACACATCATTTCTGGTGAATTGATCTAGTTCTTCTTTCATGGCCGTCATTCAGCTTTCATCTCCTTCTACATCTTGGAACTTCTTTAGCTCAATAAGAGAAACAAAAGTAGCATAGCTTATCATCCTATTGAGTTGTCCTCTGGTTCTGACTGGATTTTGAACATTATCTAAAATGGCTTCAACTGGGTGATCTCTGTGAGTTCAAACTTCCCTTGGTAGATCTTCATGTTGGACTGGAGCTTGTTGCAATTCAACTTCAACTTCTCCTTCTTGAACTTCATTGAAGTTTATCTTATGTGGGTTGAGATCAACTTGTTGCACTTCTAGATTAAAGGATATTCCTTCATCTTCTTCTTTGTACTTCTTGATTTGAAATGAATCAGGAAGTCTGGCTTCACTCTTTTCTCCAGAATTTTTAGCTTTCGGAATAGGATATTCTAGAGTGGGACTTATTTTCCCTATATGGTTAGTCTCATCAAAATCTACATGTATTGACTCTACCACAGTTTGGGTTCATTTGTTAAAGACTCTGTAAGCCTTAATATGTGTTGAGTAGTCAAGGAAAATTGCTTCATCAGACTTAGGATCAAATTTTCTTAGTTGCTCTCTATCGTTTAGGATGTAGCATTTACATCTAAATGCCTTAAAGTACCCAATCTTGGGTTTTCTTCCCTTCTATATTTCATAGAGGGTCTTTTCTATGGTCTTTATAATGAGAGCTCTATTCAAAATATAACATGCTGTATTTACAGCCTCTCCCCTGAAATGTTTTGGCAAACAAATGTCATTTAGCATTGTTCTAGCCATCTTAACTATGGTCCTATTTTTCCTTTCAACCACTACATTCTGTTGAGTATGAGGGGCAGAGAAGTTATGTTCAATTCCCTTGGAGTCATAAAATTCAGCAAAATGATTATTTTTGAACTCACCAGTATTATCACTCCGGATGCGTGTAATGCTTATACCCTGTTCTACTTCTATTTGGATGAAAGTTTTTTAGCATTGGTCAAAGGCTTCATCTTTGCTTGCTAGCAAGAGATCCTAGGTATAGCGAGGGTAATCATCCACAATGACCATGGTGTATTCTCTTCTACCTAGACTCAGTGGTTTGATTGGACCAAAGAGATCCACATGCACGAGCTCAAGTACCCTTTTGGAAGGAATGTAGGAGATGGAAGGGAAACTTTTCTTATGCTATTTACCTAATTGACATACAGTAGATAGATGATCTTTATCAAAAGCAATCTTTGGCAAACCCACAACCAATTCCTTTTTGGCTAATTTGGACAGGATGTTCATGCTAATATGTCCCAACCTCCGGTGCCATAGCCATGATTCTTCTTCTTTAGACACCAAACAGATATTCTTTTTCTCATTTTAAAGTTAATAGAATAGACATTATTTACTCTAGGTGGATAAAGAATGAGTTGATTAGACTTACTATCATAGATTGAAGCCTCCGGAATAAAGGTGACTTTCCTCCCTTTATCACAGAGTTGGGCTACACTTAGTAAGTTAAACTTCAGTCCATCAACCAGTGAGACATCTTCTATCTTTAATTTAGATACAATGGTTCCATGTCCAATGATCTGCCCTTTTTGATTCTCTCCAAAGCTTACTTTACCTTCGTTCTTCCGGGTTATTGTGATGAAGGCCTTCTCATAACCTGTCATATGCCTTGAGTATCCACTATCAATGTACCAAGTGTGTTGATCTACTATGGATCTAAGGCATACCTCCATGTTTGCTGATTCTGACTCTAAATTCTCAATTTGCTCGGTATCTTGCTTGGATGACTTTCTTATAGATTGCTCTACTTCCGGATCAGTCAGTGCCATGAATGCACAGTGAGTAGTCTCTTCCTCTTCTATTGAAGATGAGCTACTGCTTTCTTCACTATTGCTCCATATGGACACCGTAATTTTCTTCTTATACTTCTTTTCCTTCCTTAGCTTAGGGCCTTTGGTTCTGAAGTGCCCTTTTTCTCCTCGTTCGAAGCAGGCAGCTTCCCTCTTCGGATCTTTCTTTTCTTCTAGAGCCTTTCTTGGCTTATCTCTTCTTGAGGTGTCTTCCTTAGGCCTTCTTGATTTGAATCTTCTGGATCTTCTTTTGTCCTTTTTCTTCAGGAATTTGTCAAAGTACTTGGCTAGCATAACCATATCTTCTTCACTGTACCTTGACTCTTTTGGCTGCTTTTCTAATCCAGAAGAGGCTGATCCGGCAGAGTCTGCTTTAAGAGCAATGGCCTTCTCCTTTTCTTCAGGCCTTCTTTCTTGTTGGCTATATCTCTTCAGGGATGATTCTTGAGTCAAGAGATTACCAATGAGCTCATCATAACTATAGAAGTTTAAGTCATGAGCCTTCTTAATGGCAGTCTTCTTGTTGTCCAATTCCTTAGTGAGACTCCGGAGAATTTTCTAGACCATATCAACTTCTGTGATTTCCTTCCCCAGCCTATTTAATTCATTTACTAAATTGGTGTATCTAGTATTCATACTGCTGATGGATTCTTTAGGCTACATCTTGAAGGATTCAAGCTTTTGTTGTAGTAGATCGATTTTGGCTTCTTTGACCTTGTTTATTCCTTTATAGGTCACTTCCAGCTTCTGCCATATCTCTTGCGTAGTTTCAGATTCGAATATCCTATTAAATTCAGCTACATTAAGAGCACAATGAAACATCTTAATAGCATTTGCATTTTCATGCAATCTTTTATGATCATTCTCATCCCATACGCTCTAGGGCTTGTGGGTGGTTAAAACCATCTACCTCATGAGTAGGCTCATATGGACAATCTTTGATTGCCATCCATGCCATCATTCTTTGAGCCTAAATGAAATTCTTCATTCAGTTTTTCTAGAATGTGTAGTGTTCACCGGTGAAGAGTGGAGGTCGGGTAATGGACATACCCTTTGGAATGAGCTGTGAGTTTTAGAAACTCATTTTGATTCTTGCATAAAAAATATATAGACCTTTAGCTCGAGATTGTTAGATCTCTAGTTTGAGAACTTGCTCGAATACCACTTGTTGGTCCTTGTGCTTATGTTAATAAGGTTAGAGGGGGGGGGGGTGAATGACCTTTTTCATGGAAATATTAGACTTTTAAAAAGTCTTGTGTAGCGTGTTTGAATGTTCTAGATATTTCAGATCCAGATGATACAATTAAAATAAATTACAATAAATTAAGAACAGAGTAAAGAAAATTCAAACTTAAGAGATTTTTACTGATTCGGCCCCGCCTGTGTCCAGTCCCCAAAGGTTCCTTCCTTTGAGGTTTTCCACTGGTGTGATTTCTTTCCAACTAGTAGAAATCAAGCCTTACAGTTGTCTCTGGATGGTACCCTTCCGGATATAGGATATACTACTAGAAGCACCCACTCCTAGCTGAGTCCTCTTATCTTTAGCAGGATATACCAATTCGATTTCTACCCAAACCTAAGATGAGTCCTACAAAGAGTTCCATTTAAAGCACCAACTCTATGCTAGATCCCAATCTCAATACTCACCCAAGTATGAGATATTACACTTTGTTTTTCTCAAAGATTTTGGTTTTAGATATCCTTAAGTTTATAACTTCACTTAGGAATCTTCACAAACTGATTTGAAAATGTTTGATTCTTAGAGGGATGTGTTTTCTGATTGCTTTTAGTGAGTTCTCATGTTAATTAATTTCTTGAGTCAACCAACACCTTCTGAACATGTGAAGCTTCCCTTTTATAGGCTTTGATCATAAATGTAGCCGTTGTGGGTTGGTGAGCTGCAATCAAATCTTCACCATTGATCAGGTAAGATGTGGAGCTTCCGGAGCCGTTGATCAATCCGTTAAATAGAGATTTTAACCCGTTTGAATCCTTGGGATTGAGGCTAAAAAGTTGTCAGTGAACATTTTCCTTGTATTTTAGTGATACACTAACTTTTATACTAGTAGCTTTTTGGTGTGAGCTCCACACGCCTTCTTATTGGTCTAGGTGAAAAAGGTTGTTACCTTTTTCTCTGTTCGGTGTCAGTACCTTGTCCTTTTTCTGAAAAGTGCTAGCGATCACTTTTATCTTGCTTTAGGGAAAAGGATCTTTGACTTGGAGACTAAAAGAATGGAGGGAATGGAATTTATGAATCATTCCCTTTGTCTGAAATATTAAGTCTTCCGGATGTCTTCAGACTTAATATATCCGGATTTGTCTTCTTTCGGGTACTTCTGCAATCAGTTCTTCTGGATGCTGGATGGTTCAAAGTTTGTTTCCTTTCCAAACTTTAACCGGATGCTTCCATTTATGCTTAGGCAGTTATATTAACTTGTCTTGGACTTTGAACGTTTGGAGATGAGTCCGAATTGGTGACTTAGTTCTTTACATACTTAGGTTTTTTGTTTACTTCAAACCTGATTCGAATTGTTTGAGTTCTGGATCCTTGTTTACCAACAAAGCAATCTCCAAGAAAGTGGCATTCTCTAGATGTACTCTTTCTTTCAAGATTGTCTTTGCCATAGTCTGCATCAGTGAAACCTTGATGTGTGAAGTTTTCAATACTAGGATACCATAGCCTAACTTTAGTGGTTCCTAGAAGATATCTGAGAATTCTCTTCACTGCCTTCAAATGTTAATCCTTTGGATTGGCTTGATATCTTCCATAGTAGCAGACTGTATAGTGTATGTCAGGTCTACTAGTTGTCAAGTATAGAAGTGAACCAATCATTCCTCTATAGAGCTTCTGATCTACATCTTCTCATTCACAATCCTTTGATAGTATTGTATCTGATCCCACTGAAGTGGACATAGGCTTGCTCTTGTCCATTTTAAATTTCTTAGGAATCTCCTTAGTATACTTGGACTGGTTGATGAAATCCCATCCGGACTCTGCTTGATTTGTAGACCAAGGAAAAAATTTAGTTCTCCCACCATGGACATCTTAAATTCCTTGTGCATCTGAGTGCTAAATTCTTCACACATTTTCTCATCTGTTGCTCCAAAGATGAGGTCATCCATATAGATATGGACCAGAATAACATCCACCTTTTTCTTCTTCATGAAGAGATTTTTGTCTAATTTACCCTGAATGTAACCCTTGGATATGAGGAAAGAAGTAAGTCTTTCATACCAGGCTCTTGGTGCTTGCTTCAATCCATAGAGGGCCTTCTTCAGTTTGTACACATGATTCGGGTGTTTTGAGTCTTCAAATCTAGGTGGTTTCTTGAAATAGACCTCTTCCTGGATTACTCCATTTAGAAATGTACTTTTGACATCCATTTGGGACAATATGAATCCCATGAATGATGTAAAAGTACATAGATTCTGAATTGCCTTTAATCTTACTACTGGTGCAAAGGTTTCTTCAAAGTTAATGCCTTCTTGTTGATTGTAGCCTTGGGCAACAAATCTTGCCTTGTTTCTCACCATAACTTCGGATTCATCTAGTTTGTACCGGAATACCTATTTGGTGCCAATGATTGACTTTCCTTCTGGAAGTGGCACTAGATCCCAGACATCATTTTTGGTGAATAAATCTAACTCATCTTCCATTGCCATCATCCAACTTTCATCTCCTTTTTCATCTTGAAATTTCTTTGGCTCAATGAGAGAAATAAAAGCAACATGGCTCATCATTTGGTTGAGTTGTCCCCTTATTCTGACTGGATTCTGGATATTATCCAAGATGGCTTCAACTGGATGATCCATGTGAGTCCAGATTTCTCTTTGAAGATCTGCATTCTACACTGGAGTTTGTTCCTCTGCTTTAACTTCTTCTTCTTGATCATTAATGAAATTTATCTCATGATGATATATACTTTTGGTGCTTTTGGATTGATGTTGCTTCCTTCATCTTCCTCTTTGTACTTCTTGATTTGAAATAATTAAGGAATTTGCTCTTCCTCCTTTTCTCCAGATTTTTTAGCTTCCGGAGTTAAGTCTTTCGGATTTGAACTTGTTTTCCCTGCATGGTTAGTCTCATTTAAATCTACATGCCTTGACTTCATCATAGTTTGGGTTTGTTTTTTATAAACTCTGTAAGCTTTGCTATATGCTGAGTAGCCAAGGAAAATTGCTTCATCAGATAGGATCAAACTTTCCTAATTGCTCTATATCATTCAAGATGTAGCATTTACATCCAAAGGCTTTAAAGTACCCAATTTTAGGTTTCCTTCCCTTCTAGATTTCATATGGAGTCTTATCTAAGGTCTTTCTAATGAGAGCTCTATTTAAGATGTAGCATGCTGTGTTTACGACCTCACCCCAAAAGTACTTAGGCGATCTATTCTCATGTAGCATTGTTCAAGCCATCTCAACTATTGTTCTATTTTTTCAACAACCCAGTTTGTTAAGGTATATATGGAGTAGATAAGTTGTGCTCAATGCCCTTGGATTCACAGAATTTAGAAAAATGCTTATTTTTGAATTCTCCTCCATTATCACTCCGGATGCATGCAATGCTTATGCCTTGTTCTACTTCTATCCGGATGAATATTTTTGATAAATGGCCAAAGGCTTCATCTTTTCAAGCTAGCAAAGCCACCCAAGTATAGCAAGAATAATCATCCACTATGACCATAATGTATTCTCTTCTACCTAAACTCATTGGTTTGATTAGATCAAAGAGATCAATGTGTAAGAGTTCAAGAACTCTCTTGGAAGGTATATAGGAGATGGAAGGGAAACTTTTTCTGTACTATTTACCTAATTGACATGCAGTGCATATGTGATCCTTATCAAAAGCTACCTTAGGCAAACCCATAACCAATTCTTTTTGGCCAATTTGGACAAGAGGTTCATGCTTACATGTCCCAAACTCCGGTGCCAAGGCCTTGATTCTTCTTCTTTAGACACCAAACATATATTCTTTTTCTCATTTTTAATGTTAACAGAATAGACATTATTTACTCTAGGTGCATAAAGAATGAAGTTGATTTGACTTAATATGACTTAATATCAAAGATTGAGCAGCCTCTAGAATCAAAGATGTCTTTTCTTCCTTTATCACAGAGTTGTGCTACACTTAGCAAGTTCAACTTCAGTCCATCAACTAGTGAGACATCTTCTATCTTTAGTTCAAATCCAATGGTTCCATATCCAATGATTTGTCCCTTTTGATTGTCTTTGAGGCTTACTTTTCCACCTTTCTTTAGGATTAAAGTGATGAAGGCTTTCACATCACCAGTCATGTGCCTTGAGCATCCACTATCAATGTACCATTTATGTTGATGTTCTATGGATCTAAGGCATACATGTAAAATAGATCAAGTGGGTTTGGGTACCCAATCAAATTTGGGTCCTCTCGGGTTATCAACCATTTCAGGCAAAGGATAAACATCATAATAACCATTTCTTAATCTATAAAGTTTAGTAATATGGTTGTTTTTCCCACAAAATCTATACCCTGAGATGGGTTTATTCTAATCGAGCTTCCTTTGGATTTTCTCTGGATCCTCCTTTCTATAGTTTCCAATGTATCCGTATTTATGTAGATTTGGTTGTCCAGTGTGTATCCGGAAGCTAGTTAGAGGTGTAATATCTGCTCTGTGATTCTTTCCCTTCTTGACAGGTTGTTCATCATAGATTACTACTGCTTTTCCTTTTTGAGTAGCAGTGTATCTTTGTGCTTGAGGTTGTCTGCTCACTTTCTTCTCCTTTTGATTTGAAGTCTCTAGATTTCTCTTAGCAGCTTGATTTGAATTTCTTGGTACAACTTCCCTTGGGTTCCTTCTTCTTTAAGAAGGATTTGGTTTCCTTCTGGATGCTTCCTTCATTAGGGTTAGCTCCCTATCTAGCCCAGTTAAGTTTGCACTTAAAATCTCAGTACTTGCTAATTCTGATTCTGATTCATCATTGATTTGTCAGTGGTCTGCTTTGATGGATTTCTTCCGGATTGCTCAGCTTCCGGATCCGTTAGTGCCATAAATGCACAATTTGTAGTTTCCTCTTCCTCTATAGAAGATGAACTGCTACTTTCTTCACTATTGCTCCAGGTGGCCGCCATTGCCTTCTTCTTATATCTATGTTCCTTTTTTAGCTTGGGGCATTTGGACCTGAAGTGTCCTTTGTCACCACTTTTGAAGCTGGTTGATTCCTTTTTTGGATCTTTCTTGTCTTTCATAGCTTCTTTGGTTTTATCTCTTCTTGAGGATCCTTCTTTCATTCTTCTGGAATCATATCTTTTGGAGCTTCTTCTAGCTTTCTTTTTGAGGAATTTCCCAAATTGTTTGGCTAGTATAGCCATTTGATCTTTATTGTACTGGGATTCCTTAGACTCTTTTTCGATCCAGAAGAGGCTGATCCAGATGATTCTGCCTTGAGTGCAATAGCTTTCTTCTTTTCTTTTGGTTTCTTTTCTTGTTGGCTGTATCTCTCCAAGGATAATTCTTATGTCAAGAGATTACAGTTGAGTTCATCATAACTATAAAAGTTCAAGTCATGGGCCTCTTCAATGGCAGTCGTTTTGTTATCCCAATCCTTGGTGAGACTCTGGAGAACCTTCTTTACCATATCTACTTCAGAGATCTTCTTTCCAAACCTCTTCATCTCATTTACTAGATTTTTGTACCTACTGTTCATGCTGCTAATTAATTCTTTTGGCTCCATCTTGAAGGATTCCAGCTTTTATTGTAGGAGGTCGATCTTTGCTTCTTTGACTTTATTGGTGCCTTTATAGGTCACTTGAAGTTTTTGGCATATCTCTTATGCAGTTTCACATACTGATATTCTGTTGAATTTAGCTGCACTAAGAGCACAATGAAGCATGTCAATAGCATTTGCGTTTTCATACAATTTCTTGTAATTATTCTCATCCTATAGATTTGAGGGCTTCTGAGTTGCCAAACCCTCTACTTTATAAATAGGAATATATGGGCCATCCTTAATAGCCATCCATGCTAGCATGTTCTGTGCCTAAAAGAGATTCTTCATCCGATTTTCCAAGAACGTGTAGTGTTCACCAGTGAAGAGTGGAGAACTGGCAATAGACATACCCTCCGGAAGGAGTTCTGAATTATTAAAACTTATTTTGATTTATAAATTAAAATATGGACCTTTAGCTCGAGATTGTCAGATCTCTAATTATGAGCACTAGCTCTGATACCACTTGTTGGTCCCTGTAAGGGTTTATATAAGGTCAGAGGGGGGTGAATGACCCTTTTTACAGAATTAAAAGACTTTAAAAAGTCTTGTGCAACATTTTTGATATGTTCTAGATATAATGGATCAGGACGATGCAAATATGAGATAATGTGCAATAAATATAGAGTTAGAATATCAAACACAATATTTTATCCTGGTTTGGCCCCACCTACTCCAGTCCTCGGAGTGTCCTTACTCCGAGATTTTCCACTAGAGGATTCCTTTCCAACTAGCAGGAATCAAGCCTTACAATTTGTCTCTGAAGATTTATTCTCCTTCGGATGTAGGATATACCACTTGAAGCACCAACTCCTAGCTGAGTCCTCTTAAGCTTGTCTCTAGATGGTGACCCCTTCTGGATGTAGGATATACCAATAGAAGCACCAACTTCTAGTCGAGTCATTTCACTTTACCAGGATATACCACTTAGATTCTACCCAAACCTAAGCTGAAACCTATAGAGAGATTCCACTTAAAGCACTAACTCTAAGCTAGATCCCAATCTCAATACTCACCCAAGTATGAGATCTTTACAACTGATTTTTCTTTTGAGAGTATTTTGAACTCTTCAAGTTTATATTCTTTACTTGAGAGTTCTTACAAACTGATTTTGAATGTATTGGTTCTTGGAGGGATTAAGTTTACTGATTGAAATTGCTTGAGTTCTCTTGATAATAGCTTTTTGTAAATCAACCAGCACCTTCTCAACTTGTGAAGATTCCCTTTTATAGGTTTTAATCATTAATGTAGCCGTTTTGTACCGTTGAGGTCAAATTGGATCTTTACCATTGATTTAATATGATGTGGTACATCCAGAGCCATTGATTAATCTGTTAGGCACATATTTTGACCCATTTGAATTCTTGGGATTGAGGCAAAAAAGTTGTTAGTGATCAATTTCATTGGATTTTAGTGATCCACCAACTTTTATGTCTTTTGTGTTGGTGTGAGCTCCACGCACCATTCTCATTGGTCTATGTGAAAAAGGTTGTTACCTTTTTTTCTTTCCTGTATCAGTCCCTTGGTCCTTTTCTGGGGTGTGTGCTAGCTATCTTCTTCAAGGCAAAAAGGATCTTTGACTTCAGACCAAAAAGAGAGGGAAAAGGTAAATTTAAAATTTTCCTTTTGTCTTGATATTTAGATCTTCTGGATGTCTTCAGATCAAATATATACGGATGCTTTTACAATCAGTTCTTCTTCTGGATGCTGCTTTTGAGAGGTTTAAAGTTTTTTTCCTTTCAAAACTTTAATCGGATGCTTCCATTGTGTGCTTAGGTATTTATAGTCTTTAATATATGTCCGGATGGCCTGTTTTGGATTTAGGAGACTAAATGTTTTTGTTTGTATATTTTTGTTTTCTACAAACTTGATCTGGATCTGTTCTTGGATTTTTTCTTCCGGATCATTGTTTTCCAATAGAACTCTCTGATATTTAACTTAAAATCAGTAGACTTTAGGTTTAAAATCAATCTAATAGGTTTTAGAGACTTAAATCCCTTATTCACTACCCAAATCATCATTTTAAGCTCCCCAGAGGTGTCATTTGGATCACGAAGAGGTGGATTCACGACCCTGAGGTAAAAATTCTGAGTCTCATAGCTATTTGACATTTATTTTAGTTGTTTGTTGTAATTATTTGCTATTTTGTGCTTAGTTTTGGGATTTCATTCATTTTTCGATGGTTAACTGCTACTGCTACAAGAAATTGAAGCCGCCGACGGTATCACTCATGTCGCCAGCGACATCAGTGACACCGCCCGAGGCTTCCTTTATCACCAACGGCTCTATTTTCTTGTGGGACCCTTTCGTTATGGTACCCAAAATATTATTCTGCCAGCCTGTGTAAGTGAAATCGCCAGCGGCATTAGTGATGTTGCCAATGGCTTTATCATACCGCCGGTGGTATGACATTTTGGACAATAGATTTATTTTTGTTTTTGTTTTCGACCTACTTTAATCTCTGAAGCTAGGATGTACAGTGCCACGAAGGGAGTCCAGAACTCCCCAAAAACAGTCCTCACCCCATAACATGTGGCATTTTCACTAATAATCCGGTTAAAATAACTAAAATGTAAATAAAACGAGTTTTTCTCACAAACTCCGTTCGAACACCTTTTTACCCATCCAATTGGGATCCATAAAATTGTATAATAAATATTTCATGCTCATGCTAACTCGAGTCTTGTTTGGTTCACTAATTATGCATGTTACGTGATATACCTTGTACAACGTACCGTGCTTGTGCTAACTATTTTTGTGCAGGTAGATTTAGGATAGATGATTGTTAGGCCTTCAGGTATTTTATTCATTCTTTAGAAAATGGTATAGGATATTGCAAGCCATGTAATTATTCTTTAATTTCCGTACTTTATTTGGGATGATTGTAATAATTTATTTATCGAATGCTTGCTAAATAACGCGCTAACACATATAAATCGAAAATACAATAAATATGGTGGATTAAAATCGTATAAGAAAGAATGAAATTTTTAACTTGGCCAATGTAAAATAGATAACATCATCCAAACTCGGAATCTCTACTTAAGGTATCATCTACTACCTGGTGGGAAAATCGTACTTAAATTTCCCGGTTGAGCTGAACTAGGTGGCAACCCTATTTTAAGTATGGAATTTTGATCTTATGTCTTTTGAGCATTAAAATATGCAAAACCATTTTCTACCATCACGCTTACATCATATATATCTTTAGGAGGACGGTCCTCTAGCACAGCTTTGCAGTCCATCCGAAATGTCGTCTGCTCACCGTGGTGACTCTACTGGGGAAGTGATATCTTTAAACTTGAACTTAAAATTTTCAGTAAGTTTAAAAGATTTAAATGATGTAATGAAATCAATGGTCAAATTAAAACTTCATTCTTTCATATGACATTTTATCCTTACACGTGTAGATAGTTTTGTAAAATTAGGATGCCCGCTTTTACTCGAGAAGCTCATGAAAGTATCACTCATGCCATGTTTGGAATTGAGGATGCCTAGTGGGTGGATCACTCATTTCAACAAACACGTGAACTTCTACAATCAAACTTATTTGGGGAGTGCTTGAGTAACGTGGAATCAAGGTAAACGAGAACCTTCTACATCAACAACCCTATGCCAAAGCCGCGTTAGTAAAGCCATCATAGTCATTTCCCCTTAGGAGCCAAAATAAATAAAAAATAAATGGGACGCACGTCTTTGCTGTTTGTTGGCATAAAGGTTAACCTCCATCCTTTTGAATAGCGTTGCACAGGAGTCATAAGGTTGGAAGAGGGATGCTTTGTTGGTCTTGATTAAGGTTTTAGCATGTAAAACACGTGCAGTGGAAATTCAAAAATTTAATCTAGTTCCCTGGATCTCGTAAGCATGACTTGATTGATAATAGTGCTAGTCTTAAGTTATTCTAGGTCATAAACACTTATTAAAAGGACCTAATAATAATTTAACCATTTACCAGTTGAAGCGTGACTCCCCTAGTCGGTAGAAAGACCCTTAGCTACGTGCACAGACTCCAAAGTAGAAGCCCTCTATAAATAGCCCACATGAGCACTGCCAACCAAAAACTTCTAGAAAGGAAAAATCGATAAATAAGTGGAGAATAGCTAGCTCCTCCCTACTAATTTATTCTAGAAGAAATTCTCTTAGTTTTCTATTCTAAGTAAGTAAATCTTTCAACGGATTACTTTTAGGAATCAAAACTAAGAGAATAAGAGAGCAAGAGAGGGATTATAAAATTTGGGATGAAAAATAATGAAGGAGGAGAGTTCTATTTATAGTGGTTAGGAATTATACAAAGGATAATAAAGTCCTTAACCTCAATCAATCAGAAATAAAATAAAAAGGGCAAACTTGTATTTGATTAAACCCTGGAAGAGTTGGAAACCAACTCAAATACTGGGAGCTTGCTGAAACTAACTCAAATACTAGGAGCTTGCTTTGGGAGCAAGCTCCCAATCTGACTGAGCGCAAGCGCACAAGGCTTGGGCTTGTGCCTGCCATGCATGGGCTTGTGCTGGTACGTAGGCCCACGGGTAGCGCAGCCTGCCATGGGCTGCCTCCACATAGCGCACACTCTAGTGCACGCTGTGGCCTGCAGCGTAAGCCTATAAGGGCTGCGCACCTGTGCAGCCCCTAGGGCTTGCTTATGCCCACACTGCAGGCTGCCAAAATGCAGCCCGCTTACGCATGCCTAATGGACCATGCATAACACTGTTCTAAACAGTGTTGCCATGTGGCCCATGCGTAGGTCTTTTATGTACTTTCCCACAATACATTTTTAGACCCACTTGCGCAGATTTATCCAACATCCAATGTTTATAAATCCCACTAAGTTTAGTCCAGTCTTCCCTTTATTTATTTTATCCTCCTTATTATTTAACAAGTTCATTGGTCCAACTAATGAATATCGGTTTAACCAATATATTATGATCTAACCATATTTCCTTGCTCTTCCAGATTAGACCCAGTCTAACAATTCTTTACATAGCTTAGTCATGACTCAAATTGTGTGACCTTATAGGATCCTGTAATATCGAGCTGCCAAAAGTTTAACCTGGCTCAATCCCTTTTAGAAATTGACCGGCTCGGAGCTCCAGACCGTTATTGACTTGAATTACTTTGATCAGTCATAGTGGCACTATAGCAAAGGCATATGACCCCTCAATATTTGGAACGTCACGTGCACGTGACTTAATCCCGATTCTACAATAGTATTAATACAATTCACTCCTATCAACTATTAAGTACCATCTGGTTTTTAGGACTCGGTTTAAGTGTTAGTCCACTAGTAGCTATAATAGCTACCCCAGTAGTTTAGTCTTGCTGCCAAAGTACACTACTCAACCATTTAATGTGTTGATCAGGATCCTATCCTATCAACTCATACTTTGATTAGAAGTTTATGAGTGTGTCACTTCTAACAAGTGGCCAAGGTACATCTCCCTTATATTGCTATAGTGGAGTTCTTGACTACTCAGCTTACCAATGGACAGACATCAACTATACCTTTAATTTTCTGTAGCATCTAATCTATAGAATGTATAAGTATAATCCAAAGCATAGCAACATCTGAACAAGGTAACTAGTATCTCAGGTCTAAGGATATTTGTATTTCTATTGCAATGAGACGATTAAAACACCAACACATAATATAGATTACTGAGTGTTGTCTCATAGTGGTCTCCGATCTATTTCCCTGAATACATTCATGTATTAACCTAAGGTACCACCCTCTAGCACTGGAGATATACTACTCTGAATCATATTCAAGAGGTATGAAGACACATGCTAGTCTATCCATATTCATCAATGTTCAGTCTTGATGATACTACGACTAGGGATATTTAGCCAAATCATAATTGTACACGAACCAGTTCTTACCAACATAGTCTCACTATGCCCTTGCAATACGTGTTATGATTATCTCATGGACTTTTGCAAACACGTCAATTAATATATTCTAAACCAGTCATAACACATTTTCACAGTCATTAATATAACAAAAGAATGCCTTTACTAATATAACTTTGTTTGTACAAATAAAACTAACTAATATATATAGCACTAATTGCCTCTAGGGCATACATAATATCTAACAATCTCCCACTTGAACTAGAGCCAATTAGCTACGTGGCATGAGCCATAACTATTAACATGCTAGTCATGCTTAATCTGTGTTAATGGCTTGGTCAGACCATCCGCCAGGTTCTGATCTGTGGGTGCATATTCCATCAGTATATCTTTATCTCTTATCATATCTTGAACTATATGATATTTTCTATGTACATGTCTGTTTCTCTGATGAGACCATGGTTCTTTTGCCTGATCAATAGCCCTAGTGTTATCACAATATATTACTATAGGATCCTCACTGTTAGACACAACACCAAGATCACCAATAAATCTCTTTATCTAAAAAACTTTTTTTGCTGCTTCTGAAGCAGCATTGTACTCAGATTCAGTGGTTGAATTGGTAGTTGTATCATATTTGGAACTCTTCCAAATAATCGCCCCTCCATTTAACATAAACAGGTAACCTGACTGTGACTTGTAGTCATCTTTGTCAGATTGAAAACTCACATTAGTGAATCCCTTTACTATGAAATCACCTCCTCCATATACCAAGAACATTTCCTTAGTCCTTCTCAAGTACTTAAGGATATTCTTAACATCGTTCTAGTGCTTCTCACCCGGAACAGATTGAAATCTGCTTATGATGATCAACGCGTGTGAGACATCAGGCCATGTACATACTATAGCATACATGATAGATCCTATTGGTAATGCATAGGGTATTTCATTCATGCGCAATCTCTCCTCTTGTGTCCTCGGACACTCAAATTTAGAAAGGTTAATTCCATGAGACATTGGAAGAAAACCCTTTCTCGGTTGCTCAAGGTTGAACCTAGTTAATACATTGTCCATGTATGTATCTTATGAAAGACCTAGCAGCCTCTTGGATCTATCTCTGTTGATCTTTATACCTAGTATAAATGCTGCTTCTCCAAGGTCCTTTATGGAGAACTTCATCTAATAAAAGTATCTTTTTGCCGAATTCTGAATGCTTATGTTTATGCGAATGTTTGTAACCAAATGGTTAAAACAACTCAAGTAAATAGAATACATAGTCAACATTATTCTAAATTACCAAATGGTTAAAACAACTCAAGTAAATAGAATACATAGTCAACATTATTCTAAATCAATGTGTAATAAAGAGAAAACAAACAATAAGTAAAAGACTAATAATTCTGATAGAATAGAGCAAGGTCTATGCAAAATTCAGAATAAGTCTACTGGATTAAAAACCTGAAAAGGGCGGTCTAGGCAAAAGTTAAGACAAGGTTTGATAGATTGAAAACCCCTAGGGGCAGTCTATGCAAAAGTTAGAACCAAATACAAATAAAATAAAGTTTGATAGGTCTGTCACCGCGACTAGCCTATGTAAAAGATAGAACTAATAAAAGCATAACTCAATCTAAACTCCCTGCATCATCATCATAATATCTTGAGATCCTCTGCAAGGTGGTCCTATGAAAAGGCTTGAATCCCTACTCAGCTTGCTCCCCCTCCAAGCGGGCCCATGATTGCTTGGATCAAGTCAATAGGCATCTGGTCTCAACAAGCCGTCCCCTATAGTGCTCATCAGACTTAGCGGTCTCCATATGATCATAATCTAGAGTCTCAAGGATAGCATCTCCTACCCATTTCTCCAATATGTGGCTCACCAATTTGACCTTGTAGACACCAATATGATTCTCAAGTAGCTTGGTTGGAACCTGCTGGCATCAGCCGTACTGATGACGAAGCCTGTATAGGGTGTAGAAAGTAATCCTATATAGACCTAACAGCTGGACACAGGATCCCTAGGACTCCATAACCACATCTCAGATCTTTCACCAAGGGCTGACCCACTGTATCTATGAGTCGACATATCCCCTTATGATCGACACCTAGCTGTCTGTTGTCAACTGATTAAAATCTCCTCGTATGAGTCCTCTTTCTCTGAGATTGACATGCAAGTATTTCTTTGGGTTCCCTCGCGGTTCTTGTTTCAGCTTAAGCTTCTCTATCAGCTACGCCTGTAAAGGGGTTTCAGATGAGAGAGAGAAGTAGTGACTAATAGATGTTGATGAGAAAGGATACCTGTAGTAGCATAAGGTGATCTCTGATAAGAGTCAGATTAGTAGATGCGACATCCGTATTCAGTAAGGTCTCTACTAACCCCATAGCTATTGGGGAAGCGCTTGCTACCATAGGTTTGATAAGCGAAATCAGCAGAAATGGAGCAACTAGGCCCACCCTACACATAAACTCGGACATAAGTAGCAATGTAACCATGGAAGGCCAAGCAAGATAAGATCTAGGAGCCCCTCAGCACCACTCTAATACAATGCTAAGCTGAAATCTGGGTTGTTTAGGCAGTTGGGATAGAAATGGGTCTACTGAGTCCAAATTCCACAACCCTCTCGGCATACCATCCATAGGGAAGTGGAACTCGAGGATCGCCAGGGGCACACGCTTGGGGCATGGGATCCCCAATATAGCGTGGAACTCTTCGAACAAGGGGCATAACTCGAATGACGGAAAGCGGAACACATGATCCATCCGTTCTTAAAAAGTCAACGTCGCGCGAAGAAACTCAGGATTTACCAGCCATGAGGCCACGTAGTGGAACCCCCAAAGCCTGATTTTTTATAATTTCTTCCAGTTTGGCTCCCCTAGGGTTTTAAGAAAGCTCTTTTGCTACTGGTTATGGCTCTCCATGGCTAAAATATGGAAATGGCCAAAATCTATATCATTAAGGGTGAAGCCACCGACGATATCGTTGAGGCCACCAGTGGTATGGATGAAAACGGTGGCGGTATGGTTTGCGGGCGACATTGTCTATATTAGTTAGCAAATTAGATTTTTCATACAGACGATGACATCAGTGAAGCCAGCGGTGGCATGACACTATTTTCTATGAATTTCAGGATTATTTTGGCAAGTTTAGACATGTCCATAACCTGTAAAAAAACCTGTAATCTATTTCCGAATACGTTTCAAGCCTAAAATCCATTTTTATTCAAACCAAAAGCCCCGAGGCACAAACATCCAATCCTAAGCCTAATTAAATCAAAAAAAAATAAAAAATCATCCAAACAAACCCAAATTATCCAAACCCCAATGTAATACAGGTACAAATCAAGCAGAAAAGCTAAAATGAAAATAAAATCTAAGGCATCCTGTCACCATCTGACGGGTGAGATGTGAACTCGGAGTCATCCACTAGGTATTGGCTAATGTCCTCATCATCCTCTCTCCCCTCAGTCATCAGGACACTACTTTATTTAGCAGGCTCAGTGGTAGGACGCTGCCCAACTATCATCTTCCTTCCTCTGTGACTGGTCCCGATTGGAGATGTGTGGACGAGGTTGCGCCTCTAATGCACTGTAGCATCCAATTGCTGCTCTAGCTCACCAACACAATGCTTAAGCTCTTGGTTCGCAGTTACCTTCTCTTAGTACCTCACCTGAGCCTGGTTGGCATCTGAAAGCGATAATACCATGAATTCCTGCAAGTGACAATGAATAATAACCTTCCATATCATTCATAGCATTCATACATGCATTAATTAAATTACAGTATCATTTGAACATGCATTCACCTTAGAAAATAAGGTTTCGGAAAAATGAATATCTCTGAGAGCAAAAGCATTCCCTGCCAGCCACTTTGCCTCCTTGCGAGTAACCTGAAAAATCAAAAAAATGAAGGGTGAATCAAAGCCCAACCCCAAAAGAGAAACACATGCATAAAAGGAGCAGATTTGAATTTTTATAAGGCTTACATGTGTAGTATGCGGAGGCATGAAATCCATTGAGTGAGCGCTAGGAGTTATGTTCCTTATACTGAAATCGCCCTTTGGGCCTAAACGTAGGAAGGACTCCTCCAAAGCTGTCAAAAGGTGCCTTATCACTATGTCGCTATCCTAAGGCCTACCCCGGCCTCGCACTCCATTACTCTCGGGCATGTTTCTCTTCCTGGGAGGTACCTGAAAGACATAAACACAGGCATAAAAAGCAAATGTAAGCAACCACCTTAGATTAAATAAGGTGAAATGTGTGAATAAGCTCGACCTTATATCCAAGTATAATGCTCCTCAGGGGCCATCGGCACATCCTTGCCCCCCTCTAGGTCACCCTTACTAGCATTCCTACTCCCAGTCGCTACTCACATTGCCACCAACTATCCATTTAATCTCCTCCTTCCTTTTCTTAGCATGGTACTCAATCATGTCATCCTTATGGATAGGCGGGCATATAGGGAGCCAGCATGACATATGGCTAATATAAGAGCTAGGGACACTCACTACAACATGCCCATCCCCATCCAGAAAATCGGCCTTGTCGACCTCGATAGTGATAGTCAAATAGGGCCACTAGAGGCCGGTAGGAGGTGTCGGGGGAACAAGTCTAGCAGGGGGCATAACATCTCTCCAGCTGCGCACTCGCTCCCCTAAATACCACTCAAAGGACATAGGGCACTCCATCACAAATCTCCGATCATCCACATCCTCTCAGACCATAAGCACCTTGGCATGGCTGGACACCTCATCAAATGGGTCCCGGATAACCTGACCAAATAGTCTAACAAACAACCAAGTAAGCATAATATAAATTCATAAATTTTGTTAAAAATGGTTTGTTTAGTATAAAATAGGGATAAGGGTCAAAGTCACATACTGAGATAATCTGTAAGCTTCTCAGTGCCTCCCTATAGCTAGTGGGATATTTGCTGAATCCCCTGACACTCCCGCACCACCAGGCTAGAAAATGCTTGAACTTCACCGGTGGAAGAATCTGATGCTCAAAAGCCCAAGCTTGCATAATCAACAGCTAATCAATCCAACACATCCAAAAAGAAGAAATTGGACAAAAATGAGTAAAAGCATAAAGGAAAATGATTAAATGCTATTAAAAAGGCATACCTGTATGAGTAAGTGGCTCAGCCGAAGGACCTTACCTTTCTTCCTAGCCCTCACATCCAGTCCATGGTATATCTGTTCGAGAATGGCCCTAAGCCAATTCTTTTCCTTTTCACATCCTCAATGGCAGAAATCAGCCCATAATTAATCTTGCTGCTAGAAATGAGAAAGAATAGCACCGGTAGTAGTGAGATGATAAAGGAATGGACACAAGCATCCTGCTGGGTCTCAGGAACCACTCGAATCACCATCTAGTGTGCTTGCAGATCTCTATAAGATAGCCGCCCCAAAGTAGGCTTCAAACCTAAAAGCTTGATCACTCTCTTTATCACGGGCTTTTGGAGATAGTACTTCTCCACATAAAAATTAAAATGGATGATACGCTCGATCTAGGAAAGCCCAATCATTGCCACCACATCTGAGGGAGTGATGGTCACCTCGCCGATAGTAAGATGGAATACAGTTAAGGCCCAGTGGGTGACCTTCAGCATCCTCTTAGGAAGAATCCTAGCCAGGTCCCTAAAACTCATAGCATGTATAGCCTCTCGAGCGCAGGGTCCTTCTCGTCAATTTGAGTCCACCACTCACTAATAGTCCCCATGCCCCCGATGCACGTGAGCTCGTGCGGCTGCAAACATAGAATCAAGCAAAAAATAGGTAAGTGATCGATTTTTATTCATTTTTGTAATTACTGGAACTAGCTGATATCGCTGCTGGAGTAGTGATATTGTCGGCAGCATCACCCATACAGTCGGTGGTATGGATGATGTCGCCGGTTATATCATTGTAAGCAGCAATGATATGGCAAGTTTTGGGCCTATTTTGGAAGGCCTGATAGCAGCATGGATGAAGCCGCCAGCGGCATCAATTCTATGGGCAAGATCGTAGATTCGCCCAAAAGCGCACTAAAAATCAATGAAACGCAGTTAATTAATTCCAAATAAAATCAGGCAAAATCGACCCTATGACCTGTAATTTCAGTTTATATTCTCTTAATTTCATGTTCCTAACCCCTATCATGGCATATTTCGAGTCTAAAATCAAAAGGAACAAAACAAAAGAGACATATTTTGCAGGATTACCTGGATATAAGAGATGTGATTCTTCTTCTCAGGAGTCAAATTGTTTATAGGAGAAGCAATTCCGTACACATATATCCTATCAGAACTCTTTAGGCCATATGCCACGTGAACTGGAAAGACTTTCAACCCTTCAATGGAGGAAGCAGGTAAATATTTAGGCCTTATAGTAGCAGATTTGCATCCGAACACTTTTCTTAACATTTAGAATAGAAAGGAAGAAGATATAGATAAGTTTGACAGGGAGAGGGAGAGATTTTTTTGCTACTGCTGTTTAGAATAGGAAAAGAGGTGTTTTAATTCATATTAAACACTCATATAGAAATCGAGGAGTCTAATTAAATATAAAACTGCCACTCCATGCCGCCAGTGGTATCACTCATGTCACCGACGATATCATCCAAGTCGCCGCCGGCTTCACTCTCTCCAGGGGCAATTTTGAATTTCTTTGACTAGTCAAAGATTCCACATGGCACTCCAATACCACCGGCGATATCAACCAAGTAGCTGGCGGCATTAAATCCTCTAGGGCTATTTTAGAAACCTTTTCAACAATTCAACGGGATCCTAGCATAAGCCCTTAACATTCCAGAACTTCTAAGACCCTTGTACTTTTAATTATCATGTTTTTACTATTGATCGAAGGGGTAAAAATATTTTTGTTTCACAAAAGCGATCAAGTAGTAAAATCGTCGTTTAAATGTTTATCTGATCTTGTTTCACTTATCACTCATTGTAGGTACAACCGCAAGGGGAAAACTAAATACCCTCTCTCTTTGGGCCACCGCCCGCACAGAACGCCAACTGAAGGTCATGATATAGTCTTCGTACATATCATCCTTTGGGTTCACCCCCTGAACGCCAACTGAAGGTCGTGATATAGTCTCCATACATGGCATCCTTTGGGTTCACCCCCCGAACGCCAACTAAAGGTCGTGATATAGTCTCCATACATGATATCCTTTAGGTTCACCCCCCGAATGCCAACTGAAGGTCATGATATAGTCTCCGTATATGTCATCCTTTGGGTTCACCCCCCAAAAAGTCAACTAAAGGCCGTGATATAGTCTTCGTACATGTCATCCTTTGAGTTCACCCCCTGAACGCCAACTGAAAGTCGTGATATAGTCTCCATACATGTCATCCTTTGGGTTCACCCTCGAACACCAACTGAAGGTCGTAATACAGTCAGTGTACATGTCATCCTTTGGGTTTACTCACCGAATGCCAACTTATGGTCGTGATATAGTTTCCATACATGTCATCCTTTGGGTTCACCCCTGAATGCCAACTGAAGGTCGTGATACAGTCAATGTACATGTCATCCTTTGGGTTCACTCACTAAACACCAACTGAAGGTCATGATATAATCTCCGTACATGTCATCCTTGGGTTCACTCACTGAACGCCGACTAAAGGTCGTGATATAGTCTCCATACATGTCATCATTTGGGTTCACCCCCCGAATGCCAACTGAAGGCTGTGATATAGTCTCCGTATATGTCATCCTTTGGGTTCACCCCCGAACATCAACTGAAGGCCATGATACAGTCTGTGTACATATCATCCTTTGGGTTCTCCCACAGAACACATCCGGTAGGAGCTCGAACCGATGATTTTCACCCAAAAATTAATTTAATCCTAAATACACTTAAAAATTAAAAAATAACCCTAATTATACAAAAAAATCCCTCTAAAAAACCTTTTGGGCGGATTTGACCCACCTTTTCACCTTTTTAGCCTAGGCCATGCCTTGCTTTTCAGACTTGGCAGAGGCTGAAGCCACCTGCGGCTTCAGTGATACTACCGATGGTATCATCCATACCGCCGGTGGCCTGGCTTTTGCAGGCAGACAACGTTTTGCCATGCTTGCTCCATACTCGTCGGATAATCTAATAAAGTCAGCTTTACCCGAATTTTAGCCTATATAAGACATTTGAAGAGGTTGGTAACTCAAACTCAAATTTGAGAGAAATTTTTAGTGAGATATAGTAGTTCTAGTGAGATAAGGTGAAGAAAAGGTAAGAAAAGAGGAATTAATCCATCTTTTCTTAGTTTTTCTTTGTTGAACTCTCTGATATTTCACTTAAAATCAATCTAATAGGTTTTAGAGACTTAAATCCCTTATTCACTACCCAAATCATCATTTTGAGCTCCCTGGAGGTGTCATTTGGATCACGAAGAGGTGGATTCACGGCTCCGAGGTAAAAATTCTGAGTCTCATAGCTCTTTGGCATTTACTTTAGTTGTTTGTTGTGATTATTTGCTATTTTGTGCTTAGTTGGGTTTTCGGTCGTTTTTAGATCGTTAACTGCTACTGTTGTAAGAAACTGAAGCCACCGGTGACAAGTGAAGCCGCCGACGGTATCACTCATGTCGCCAGCGACATCAATGATACCGCGAAAGGCTTCCTTTATCACCAAAGGCTCTATTTTGTTGTGGGACCCTTTCTTTATGGTACCCAAAATGTAATTCTGCCAGCCTGTGTGAGTGAAATCACCAGCAACATCAGTGATGCCGCCGTCGGCTTCACTCATACCGCCGGCGGTATGACATTCTAGACAGCAGATTTATTTTCATTTTTATTTTCGACCTAGTTTAATCTCCGAAGCTAGGATGTACAGTGCAACGATGGGAGTCTAGAACTCCCCGAAAATAGTCCTTACCCTATAACATATGGCATTTTCACTAATAATGCGGTTAAAATAACGATCGAGTCTAAAATGTAAATAAAATGAGTTTTTCTCACAAACGTCATTCGAACATCTTTTTAGCCATCCAATCGGGCTCTATAAAATTATTCAATAAATATGCCATGCTCATGCTAACTTGAGTCTTGTTTGGTTCACTAATTATGCACGTTACGTGATATACCTCGTATAATGTGGCGTACTTGTGCTAACCGTTTTTGTGCAGGTAGATTTAGGATAGATGATTGTAGGCCTTCGGGTATTTTATTCATTGTTTAGACAAATGTATAGGATTTTGAAAGCCATGTAATTATTCTTTAATTTTCATACTTTATTTGGGATGACTGTAATAATTTATTTGTTGAATGCTTGCTAAATAATGTGCTAGCACATATAAATCGAAAATACAATAAATAGGGTAGATTAAGACTGAAATAAGAAAGAATGAAACTTTTAACTTGGCCAATGTAAAATAGATAACATCATCCAAACTCGAAATCTCTACTTAAGGTATGGTCTACTACCCGGTGGGAAAATCGTACCTAAATTTTCCGATTGAGCTAAACCGGGTGGTGACTCTATTTAAGTACGAGATTTCAATCAGGTCTTTTGAGCATTAAAATATGCAAAATGAATTTCTACCATCACCCTTACATCACATATATCTATAGGAGGTCGGTCATCATACCCGACTTTGCAGCCCATCCGAAATGTCATCCGTTCACAGTAGCCTTCTTCTTACACTTGTTCTTCACTCATTTACTCTAGAAAAATCTAGCTAGTATTTATGCTTGTTTCCTTTGTGATTTATTTTCTGTTTTCATACTAAAAATATCCCTCAAAGTTTTCATTCCTTTCACAAGAAGGCTACTTAGTATTAGGTTCTTTTGAATTGCTCTTCACAAGTTTAGAGTTCGCCTATGATTGCGGTTGTATCAGGGGATACAAATTCACCGGTAGCGGATGAATAGTTGTCTTAAGGAAACTAAAATTCAGGCCTCCGCAATCAACTTCTACTTCGGCAAAAAGGTTGAATATTTCTTTTATATTTGTTGGTAATAAATCTCCATTGTAATTTGTACTTATTCTTAATGAATTATAGTATTGTTTATTTTATTCAGTACCGCTACTAACAAGTTTTCTAAAATCTTAAGACAATCATTTGTCTATATTTTTTTAAGTTAAGTGCAGGTTACTCTGGATTCTTGAAGACTTTTTTTTACAAAACATTGTTCATATAATGAAAAAATAGTAAATTGCTTTTCATAAAAAAAACTTTATCTTCCTTTTCTTGATTTTTTCTCATTTACAAGTTTCTGACTTACTCTGTAGTATTTCAGATTGTGAATTGAGAATCTTATGGACATTATTTTACAGATTAGAGGTAATGGTTCTAAAACGGTTCTAGGCCAGAATAGTCAAAATGGACAAATTGGTTCTACTGGTGTTGGACCTGATGGAAATGAACTTTCAAGTTTAACGATTGTTATGCCTAATGATAATAAGGTTTCTTTGGGATTATATCTTATTTCAACTCTTAAAAGATCGGAGAAATTTTGTGGATCCAATTTTAAAGTTTGACAATATAATTTTTTTTTATTTGACAAACATGAGATATCATAATATATTGAAAGAGTACCCTCATGTTGGAGTGGTTAATGGTTCTTTTCATTTATTCACGGATAGTTGGAATCATATGGATTTTCTTTGCAAATTTTTTATCTTAAATAACTTAGTCATTGACCTATATGAGGTGTGTACTATTAAACATATTGCAAAAGAATTGTGGGATTCCTTAAATAGAAAATTTTCTATTGTTAATCAAATTTTGGCGAAAGCTAACGTGGTGGAGGCCATTAGAGACTCCAAAAAGGGCAAACAACATGTTAAACGTAAGTTTAAAAATTGGACAAAATGGAAGTATATCCAAGAGAGAAATGTTATATGGAAAATTCTTAAATTGTAAAAGATGAGACAAAAGTCATTTGTTAGTAAATTGACAAAAATGGTCAATAACATTGAGGTAAACATTATGAAAGAAATTACAAAAGATGTATATGACATCAATGTATGTGTAATTTTTGAGGTCAATATGATAGATAGACTCAAACCCAATGGAGTGATGGCTTGACACTAGTGCTACTCATCACATGTGTCGTTAAAAAGAGTCTTTTACTAGATTGACTCTTATTGATAATGGGTAGAAACTCTTCATGGGAAATTCTGCTACTTCTAATGTCAACATGGAATGGTGATTCCGAAAATGACTTCCGGCAAAGAAGTAAAACTGCAAAATGTCTTATATGTACCTGACATGAGGAAGAATTTGATTTCTGCCACGGCTTCAAGATGGTGTTTGAATCTCAGAAATTTATTTTGTCCAAGGGAGACATGTTTATGGGAAATGGATATGAATGTAATGAAATGTTTAAATTTTATTGTATCTGATATAAGCAAAATTTTGCTGTTGCTTATATGATTGAGTCTTCTAATTTATGACATAGTAGACTTGGACACGTTAATTTTGATATGTTACAGTGCTTAATTAACTTGAATCATATACCCACATTTCATATCGATAAATCACATAAATGTGTAACATGTATTGAGACAAAATTGACAAGATCTTTATTTCAATCCATTGAAAGAAATTCAGAAGTACTTGGTCTAATACATACTGATATTTGTGACTTGAAATACGTTCAATCAAGAGGAGGAAATAAATATTTTATTACCTTTATTGATGATAGCACAAAATATTGTTATGTGTATTTGCTAAAAGCAAAGATGAGGCTTTGGAGAAATTTGTACTCTATAAGCAAGAAGTGGAAAACCAAATTAATAAGAAAATTAAAAAGGCAAGAAGTGATCGTGGTGGTAAATATGTTGCACCATTTGGCGAGTTTTGCTCCCAAAATGGAATTATTCATGAAGTAACACTAGTTTACTCTCCACAATTACATGGTGTAGCTGAACGCAAAAATCGTACTCTAAAAGAGATGATGAATGCAATGTTAACCAATTCTGGTTTACCATAAAACATGTAGGGTGATGTTGTTTTGTCAGTAAATTATCTTTTAAATAAGATACTATGTAAGAAATGAGACAAAACCCCTTATGAATTATGGAAGGGTAGAAAGCCTTCTTATAATTACTTGAAAGTGTGAGGGTGTCATGCAAAGGTAATTGCATCATTACTAAAACGTATGAAAATAGGTCCGTAAACGGTGGATTGTATTTTCATTGTCTATGGTAGTGATAGCAACGCATATCGGTTTCTTGTGCGTGAATCTAAAAATCTGAATGTACACAAGAACACTTTGATTGAGTCAAAGGACACTTCTTTTTTTGAAGATGTGTTTCCATGTAAGGAAAAATGCGAAGGGTCGGGAACTAAAAGGTCTCGTGAACTTATTGTAAGTGACGGTCAAGTTGATCAACACAACAATGGTAACTATGACAATCTTCAATCAATAATTGAAGAAGATGATCAACATTCTCAAGAAGAGAATAATACGGATCATAAGGTAGAACCTAGAAGAAGTAAATAGGCAAGGGTTGAAAAATTCTTTGGTACGGATTTCTTAACATATATGGTTGAAGCGGAACCTCAAACGTACAAAGAAGCCATGAGCTCTACTGAAAGTCCTTTATGAATATAGGTCATAACAAGTGAAATTGATTCCATTTTGCAAAATCATACATGGGAACTAGTGGAACTTCCTCCCGAAACTAAGCCACTGAGTTCTAAATGGATTTTCAAATGTAAGCTAAAAGCTTATGGAATAATTGATAAGTACGAGGCTCATTTAGTAATAAAAGGTTATAGACAAAAAGAAGGCATTGATTACTTTGATATGTATTCTCCAGTGTTGAGAATGACTTCCATTAGGATGATAATTGCAATTGCTGCTTTGCGGAATCTTGAAGTACATTAAATGGATGTGAAAATAGATTTTCTAAACGAAGATCTTGAAGAAGAAATCTACATAGAACAACCTGAGGTTAGTGTAACTTCAGGTCAAGAAAGGAAAGTATATAAGTTGGTAAAGTCCTTATATGGATTAAAGCAAGCACCAAAACGATTACATATGAAATTTGATGATGCCATGATGGCAAGTGGATATCATATAAATGAGTGTGACAAATGTATATATGTCATTCTTATTGTTGAAAGCAATGAGAGAATGGTAAAACGTACCAATGATATGTTAAATTCTATATTTAACATGAAAGATATGGGACTAGCTGATGTAATTTTAGGAATCAAAGTTCAACACTCCTAACGATCTCATATTGACATAGTTACACTATGTGGACAAGATACTTGATAAGTTTAACAAAGGTGATATTGGTATAGCCAAAACATCGTTAGACATTAATCAACATTTGTCCAAGAACAAAGGTGAATGCATAGACCAAGTGGAATATGCAAAGGTTATAGGCAGTCTAATGTACCTTACAAGTTGTACAAGGCATGATATTGCTTATACTGTAAGTAGTTTAAGCATATTTACGAGTAACCCAGGTAAAAGCTATTGGGATGCGATCGTGAGAATACTAAGGTATTTATGATACACTCGTAATTATGGACTGCACTATACAAGAGAACCTGTTATACTAGAAGCATATTCTGATGCTAGTTAGACAGTTGACATCCCAAATTCTAAAGGTACAAGTGGGTACGTATTCAGTCTAGGAGGAGGAGCAGTGTCTTGGAAATCCTCAAGGCAAACAATTATATCTCGTTCCACAATGGAAGCTGAGTTTGTAGCCTTGGATTAAATGGGAGAAGAAGTCGAATGGCTACAAAACTTCTTAGAGGATATTTTAGAATGGCCTAAGCCTATGCCCGCAATTTGTGTACGTTGCGATAATCAAGCAATGATTAAAAGAGCACAAAACGTTATGTAAAATGGTAAGTCGAGACACATGCGTCGTCAACATAATACGGTTAGACAGTTGATCTCAACGTCAGTTATCTCTATTGATTTTTTAGGATCAAAGGATAACATTGCAGATCCGCTAACCAAGGGTTAAATCAAGATCAAGTTGAAAAGACATCTAAAGGAATGGGACTAAAGCCTATGAAAATTTAAGGCACTATGTGAAGAAAAACCCAACCATGTTTGACTGGAGATCTCAAGATCTTAGTTCAATGGGACAACCTAATTGCATAGACCTTGTGTGGTCACTGTAGGGGTAACCCTGTGTCCATTCCTCTGATGTAAACATTGATAAAACGGGCTAAGGTTAAGCTACATGCTTTTAATGATCCTTTATGCATCAACGATTGAGCAAAAGAGATCGCCTATGTGAGAGTGAAGTGGGGTCGCTTCGAAAGATACTATTGGGGCATAGTAATCTAAAACTCTTGCAGAACCAGGAGATGTTCATGACCATAACGATCATAACCATGAGAACAAAAAACCGTGATGTGTTGATATTTGTGTGGGGTATATCATTGTTTGCACAAATGGCAGAATAGTTCAAGGACATCGCGTCTACTAGTCAGCCAGTAAAGTAAATATGCTTTCACAAGGGAAGGTTCAAAGGTTGTAGTCTACCTATCCTATGCAAATATTGGCCGAAGAACATTTTCACCCTTCAAATTTTTTGGAAAATGTCCGTATCGTTTTCAATTTTCATTCACGTGGGGGATTGTTGGAAATGTGACATATTAGATAATGTTGTGCATTATCTACTTCAGGCTAAATTATAATATGGAAAAGCTATGATTTGAATAATATGAATTATGTCATTGTATTCTATGCTTCGAGCTTTCCAACGATATATTATACGCCTAAAACGGATTAACGGTGAATGAGAAATTGTAGTTTAAAGTTTGAACATCTGTCAAATTTAGATGCGCTAAATCGATGATTTGAAACTGAAAAAATATTGCCATGTCATATTTTTTTTCACCGGATTTTTTGTTTGAGATTAATGGGTTTTAATCCCTTAATCAATAAAATTTTCATAACATCCATGATTAATGACAATAAAGGTATGGTTACAAATGTTAATGACCATAAAAGGTGTGGTTACAAAGGTTAATGCCCTTTAAATCCTATTAAGCCATGTTAATGCCATTTATCCTATAAATACTCTATTCTTGTAGCCTTCTTCTTACGCTTGTTCTTCACTCTTTTACTCTAGAAAAATTCAGCTGGTATTTGTGCTTGTTTACTTTGTGATTTATTTTCTGTTTTCATACTAAAAATATTTATTAAAGTTTTCATTCCTTTTACTTTCTATTCATGCATAATTGAAATAATAATGGATGAAATAACATATTGCAGTTTTACACATTAAAATATGTAGAGATTATTAATATTTCATCATTATTTGAAGTTTGTAATTCATATCAATTCGATTGTTATATTACAAAATTAAAGATTTAAATTAAAAAGAACTAGACCTCCTTAATTAAATTTTGATGGAGGAATAGTCCAGTTGTTAATAAAAGAAATCAGGAACCGATTAACCAAGTGTAAGAACACCATGATCATCAAGAAATCCATCAAATTAGAAGAAGGAAAAAAGAGAGAAGTTAGAAGAGATATAAAGCATAAAATACATCCGTCATGAAAAAGAACAAAAATAGACGCCTGCAGAGAAAAATTAAAGCTTCAACAAAGAGGACCCAAAAACAAAAGGAAGAAGACAAAGTCGTAAAAAACTTGAAAGACTGTTTGATATTAAAAAAAGAAATAAACTATATTACCAAAAAAAAAGAACAAATAAACTAAGGCTATGTTGTTTTCCCCTTATAAAAGCTGAACTGAATTGAATTGAATTGAATTGAATTAAAGTTGGCTGAACTAAAATGAACTGAGCTGAACTGATTTTATTGTAAATTTATAACTACGCATAGCTGAACTGAACTAAACAGAACTGATTTCATTGTAAATTTATAACTACGCTCTGAACTGAACTGAACTGAACCGCATTAAACTGTACTGAACTGAACTGAACTATATTGAATTTTAGTCGAAAACAACAGCGCCTAAATGCCTAAATGGTAGACTTTGTATAGTTATCTAAATTTAAGAATTCCAAATCAATAAAAAAATTAAAGACAGAAGATGATAGGAGGGGATAAATGGTCCAGAGGAACAAACTAAACTACTCTTAGAATATTTTACCAGCATTAAAGGCTGAGATAGATAGAGAATAAAGAAATAATATTATTACGCCTAGTTAATGGATTGCTGATTATTAGGCTAAATAAATAGTAAATTGTTGAGGTGGCAGTAGCAACTTACAACATTGACAATAAAGTTCCAATTAAAACAAACACTAAAAAAATCCGAAAATTATTTTCATGCACCATATTTTTGATAAATAAACTGAGCCTAAGTTAAGAACTTAAAATATATTAGGTGGTCCTGCTATACACGCTAATCCAAATAGAACTCTAGCTATACTTAGGCTTAGGTTTGGATAGATTTCTCAAAGTCGATATATCCCGTCCTAAAAAAAGTATGTGCGAGAAAATTTTTAGGGTATAAACTTTTGTAACTTGTAAGTCAATCACAAAATGAAGATTAATTTCTCAAACTGTAATGTTATACACTTTTGAGTAACTGTTAGTTTTTAAAGTTTAGTTTACCAGATTTTCCACCAAAATAGAAAATATGCTCATTATAATTTGTAGAAGTACATTTTTATCTATCATGATAGCAATTAGCTGCTAGTTTGTGCGCTTTGCAAATTGTAGCCATTTAACTGTTCCTTTTATCATTAGAATAAAAACATAAATTTCATAGGACTTGAACTTCTCTTAAAAGATAGTGCTCAATTGTGATTTTATTTTTTAAAAAAATTTCGCTTATTCTCACTCACCATTTAAATGACTTGAACATGTGATTTTTTTAGTTACAAATTCAAGCTCAATCATTGGATTAAAATATTTGCCACGTGTAAATGCGATTATATTAAATATAGTGAAAAATCTCATTTCATCTCTTATTTGACTTGAACCTATTGAATGAAGAATTTAAGGTATTGGCTCATGAACCATACAAACATTGCTCGTATTTAAATTCAATTACCGATATACTCTCAGTTATCAAATAATTCATCCATGACTAACGGATTTGTAACCGTTTAATGGAGCAACCTTAAATCTTGGGGTCAACCATCTTTCCTTTTAAGGCACCTACAAATTAACGATCGAAGATTAGATTGAATGTAGACATAGCTTAAAGGTGCCGCCCATAGTTAGGACCCATACCGAACACCTTGTGGTGAAAAAAATGACTGAATCAAGAGTTCATAACTAAAACAATAATTGGTGAGTAGAACTGATGTCAAAAAAAAATTTTGCCATTCGCTTCTCAAATATGTGGTTAAAAAGTGAGAAATTTGTGATAAATTTTTTAATAGTTTGTCGAACAATGTTAGAATTTTTTTATCTAGCTCTATATCAGTGGATGCCATTTTCATAAAAGTACGCTATAAAGCAAACATTGGTTTTTTAACAATTAAAAAAAATTGTTTTAGAAAACGATGTTTTTTAAGTCACAAGACCCAAATCTTGATATGGGTATAAGATGAGCTCATCTGATGAATTCTTGTACAACTCTTGATCGAGTGGTAACTACTACATTGATTTCTGAAAATGGGTTGAATAAACTACTTAACTAGTGTCTAGTTATAACACACTCAAGCTATCATTTTTTTAATATATGCTATTAACCAATTTCAATTCTACATATTTTTGTCTAAATGCTAAAAAAACAAAACAGTAAAAAATTAATAAAGTAAATGATATCATTAATTGCAATCTGGTAGGAAAAAAATTACATGACCCAGAGATATGGAAGGGGACACCAAATTGAGGACAGACGATTTTTTTTCCATTTGGTAAAACAAAAGTTAGCACATGTATAAATGCAGATAACATTCAATTAGATAAAATGGGATAGTTCCGAGTGGAGAACTCGAGATCACGCATACAAGAGGTAGTCATGAAAGTCTAGTCGATTTCCTACATTTGACGTAGGAAATAATTTTAAAAACACAATGCAATTGTTTGTGTCAATGTTTGAAAAAAGGGCTAGGTTCTAGTAGGACAACTAGAGCCTCTGGGAGTTAAGCGGGGTCCGGAACTTGTCGGAGTCCAGACAAAACTGTATTATTTTACTTTTTAAATATATTGAATTATAAATTTAATTAAAATGCGGAATTATGGTATAAAAATATGTAATATTTTTTTTTAGAAAAAATAGTAATATACATTTCAGATAAAAGAAACTCAAACATAGGATTTTAGTTAATTTGAAATGATAAAAAATTTCACTATAGATACCTATATTTTTATGTGTTTTTGTTGGAAATATTTGCCCCAGAAGTTGAGTTGAGTACTCAGAAGTTGATGAAATTAACTTCAAAAGCTGACTGTAGAATACGGAAGCTGCAGGTCTTCTGAAGATGTTGCTTTAGAAGGTGAAGCTGCTGAAACAGATTATTTGGAGGCTTAGATTCCTCGAAAGTAGATTTTCAGAAGCAGTTTCCTCGAAAGCTATCCTTGGAGACTAAACTCAAAAGATGTGCCAGAAGCTGGGTCATTTTGAAATCACTTAAAATACCGTACCATACCGGCCGGTTTTACCATAAATCGGTCATGGCTATGGTACGTTATGCATAAAAACTGATTTTAGTAGAAAATCGGAGAAAATCGGGTGAACCAGAAAAAGCCAGTAAACCGGCGTATCGTTTCAAACCCGATTTTCTCAAATTGTGGCAACAAGTAAAAATGTTGCTAAAGAATCGGAAAAGTGTTGCTATAGACACAAAAGCATCATTAAAGACACAAAACCGTTGCTAAATACCCATAAAAGAGTTGCAATTGCCACTAGAAACCTTAAATAATATATATTTCTTTCCAAAACCTATTTGGCGACGCACTGAAACGTTTCAATAGATTTAAAAAGTGTTGCAATAGCCACTGAAAATCACAAATAATATATATTGTTTAAAAATAAAAAATCGGTAAAACCACCAATCATGCCAGTAATACCGGTTATACAACGTACCATTAGTCTCGTCGGTATGAGGCCAGGTACGGTATTGATAACATTGAATATTAGCATTACGTAAGTCGAGTTGTGTCCAAGACACCATACTTAAAATTATTTAATAATTTCTTTTTGGAATAAAAAATTTCTTAACTCTCGAATTGAAATTGGCATCATGAATCAGAACTGAAACGTTTCAATAGATTTAAAAAGCGTTGCAATAGCCACTGAAAATCACAAATAATATATATTGTTTAAAAATAAAAAACCGATAAAGCCACCAATCATACCAGTAATACCGGTTATACAACGTACCATTAGTCTCGTCGGTATGAGGCCAGGTACGGTATTGGTAATATTGAATATTAGCATTACGTAAGTCGAGTTGTGTCCAAGACACCATACTTAAAATTATTTAATAATTTCTTTTTGGAATAAAAAAATTTCTTAACTCTCGAATTGAAATTTGGCATCATGAATCAGAACTGTAATGTATATATCAAAAAATTTAGAGAGAACAAAAGTGCATAAAAATCTATGTAATGCACATATGAAAAACCGAAGGCCTTTTTGTAGCTAAAAATATAGTTGTTGTAATTTATTAAATATAATGACACATAAACTTTAATGGAAGGAGATTACAAAACATAAATGAAAATATACTTTAAAGGAAATAAATTACATAAAATATTTTCTCAATCAAAATAATAAAGTAGTTCCAAGTATGGACCCTCTTCATCAACGCAGTGAAAACTTACTAAATATATTTTTTACGTCTCGGCCTTGGAGACCGGATCAACGTGAGCCGCCTAGCTCATCGTATTGAAGAATACATAGATGTTTAGCAACCATACCTTAGGGAGCCGGTTGAATTGACATTCCAGGCGGTAATAACCAAACCAGGTAACCCCACATGGTGTAATAATGTCTTAAATGGACAAGTCCCTGAGACGGTCCTATACCGGCTCAAGGACACTTTCGTGCTCACAAGTAGGAAGAATCTAGGTCATAACCTAATTCCTGTATTCTCTCCAGATATCTGTCATTATCCTAATCTATTTAGGATACATGTTATTATCTTTTTTCTAAAAGAGATAATTAGGAAGAGTCCTCTTAATGAGGAAATAACGCTTGATTGGGATTCTTGGCCGACAAGGATTTCTACATCAGGGAAGAATAGTTCTATACCAATTAGAAAGTCATACACGCCTATAATTAATCCCTCTTGATCAGATCAAGGGTATTACATTCTCACACTTACTACTAAACTATTCCTTTTAAACCCCTTATAACTTAAGTATCGGAGGGTCCCCCACGGGGCAACCACCGATCACCCCAAAGTTTGTGTTTGTTTTGTAGGAATACGATCAAATACTCAACAATTTTGTTAAACCTCGCATAAGTTGGACTGACTCAGTGGATGACTCAATTGTGCTTAGATGTTTTGATGATGTTAATTTAGATCATTTTAAGTTAATTAAATCAATAATGATGTTGCATAGATAAGTCAGACTAAGTTATTTAGTTAATTATATTGACTCAAGGGTAGGGTTAAATATTTTGGCTGACTTAGTTCTATGATTTAAGTTAGTGTGTCTTGAGCTGATCTTTTACTTATGTTTGCTGACTAAGGACTGTTCACTCAGCCCACGTTATTTAGATAGTTTATCAATTACACTTTATTTATTCACCCCTCCCCGAGTTAATTGGTTATCACATGTGTGTTGACCTTTCCATTTATGGAAAGAAAGTATATTCTTGCTTGTCTCACCATTTACTGGCATAAAAGATACACATTATACAAAAGATAAAAAGAATTAACTGGCGATAGAAATCAGCGCTTCGCAACAAAAAAATATGTCCGGAGAAAAGCTGCCAGAAGACAAAGTCAAAAAGGGTTTGTAGCGCGCTTCTCCTGCCATCGCGTGCCTCTACAAAAGCGTCAGAGTACCAGAAAGAATGGGAAGAAGACATGTGGCAAGGTAGCATAGTTTATCTCTAATGGATTTCTGGCATCAAGAGACAAGAAACTCAAATTCACAGTTTAGATTCAATCCATTTGACAACGGATTGATTTCTATCTCACAACGGGGTGATTTCATCTCCCAACAGATTAATTTGAAGAAGCAATGAGTGGATAGCTTAGCTGGCAAATTACAGAAGATGCTAAGATAGGTTCAATGGCTACTTTCTTGATTCCATCTATAAAAGAAGCAAGAAGGCAAGCGTTAAGACTTGGTGAATACACCCGAATTTCTACTGAGCTAAAACTTTTACAAAATTGCAACATTAAAGAAATTCAACCAACAAAAGCACTACTCAACCTGAACTAGCTTCAAGAATTGAGAGATAATAGAATATATCATTTGAATTGTAAAATCTGATATTCTGTAACTGGATCAACATTTTTGTAAGTTAAATCTAGATTCTGAGTTGAACTTTGTGAGTTGCTGATAGAAAGGGTACTCTAGTCAGCTGGTGAGTGATTACAGTTGGGGGGGGTACTCTCTATAGTTGGGAACTTTTGTTAAAGGCTTCTCTGCCTAGGGTAAAGGAATTGAGATTAGTGGATTAAAGCCAAGACACTCTTTTGGTACTGGAGCTAGGCACGTGTTTGTTGAACTAGTATAAATCTCTGTGTTATTTACTTAGCAGTTGAAGTTTTTCTCATTTTTGGCTCAACCAACTGACATACTCACCGAAGTCTGTTCAATCGCGAAAAAGTTTTCTATTTTAATCAAGCGAGTCATTCACCCCCCGTGACTCAATGAGTTATACGCATAAGGGCCAACAAGTGGTATCAAAGCTAGTTCTGATTCTAAAGATTTAACAATCTTGAGATAAAGACCATGGCGTATAATAGAGGAGAATCTACTAGAGGAGCTCAGCCCTACATTCTCCATGAAGGAATTTCTGTTACCAGGCCTCTAATGTTCAATGGAGAGCACTACACTTACTAGAAGAATATAATAAAGAATTTCATCCAGTCTCAACGTCTGTTTGTTTGGCTAGCCATTATTGATGGCCCATTTATCCCCACTATTATGAAAAGTGAAATGGAGGTTGAAAAATATCCACATGAATGGGACAATCAAGATTTGATCAGACTAAAGGAGAATCATGCTGTTATCAACTATCTTCACTATGCTCTTGATGCAACTGAGTTTAACAAAATCTCAGGTTATGAGACTGCTCAAGAGATTTGGAAGAAGTTGGAGGTGACTTATGAAGGGACTGACAAAGTCAAGGAGTCTAAGATCAACATCTTGATAAGGCAATGTGAAATGTTCCAGATGCAACCCAAGGAAGGGATTTCCAACATGAACCATGAACATCATCAATGAGTTGAAGAGATTGGGGAAGAGCTTCACTGAGGAAGAAACTGTCAAGAAAATTTTAAGGAGTCTCATAGCTGAGTAGGAATCTAAGAAGAGTGCTATAGAGGAAGCTCATGATCTTAAAACTTATCAGTTTGATGAGCTCATTAGAACTCTATTGACTCATGAAATGTCACTAAAGCAGTATGAAGATGAGTCAAAGAGATTCAAGCATAAGGAAATAGAAAACAATAGCCAAGCTGTTGTCTTGAAAGATGGTGACTCTTTTGAGGAAAAATATCCAGAAGAGATGAAGGAACAGATGGCGTTGATCACTAAGAACTTTAAGAGATTCCAAAAGAAGGATGAGAATTACCAGAAGTTCAGCAATAGGAAGCCCAACCAGTATAAGAAGGGTACTGAAGAAAGATCACACATAGAACATAGTAGGGATATCAAGTGTTTTGAATATGGTGAGAAGGGCCATATCCAGTCTAGTTGTCTTCAAGTCAAGAAGGACAGGTTCAAAAAGAAGAGACACAAGAAGGAACTTGCTACTACTTGGAGTGAATCTGAATAGGAGTCATCCTCTTCTGATGAGGAGCCATAAGACTTAGCCAATGTCTATCTTATAGCTATTAATGATCAGCCCTATGAGAATTCTACATCATCTAACTAACCAACTACTTTCGCTGCTAACTAGTTAGCTGATAGGAGAAAAGATAAGGGAAAGCAAACAGAGGTAAATTCTGAACCCCCTTTATCAACAAATGAACTTAATTAATTACTTAATGATGTTATCAACATGACTAAAAATTCAGCTAAGTACATCAAAGTACTCTAGAGGAGGTGTGATGAACTAAAGGACTGTAATTCCTCCATGTCACTTGACATCTTATACCTTATGGAAAAAGCTTAGTACCATGATGGTTATAACATCAAGCTCATTAAGCAAATAAATTGGTTAGCTGATGAAATAACATCTTTGAAAAAGGTGCAGGTCCCTCCTTTAAACAACAGGAATACTCAGAGTAACTGCACTCATAACTCTGAGAAGGTTTCTCAAAAGATTAAAGTGAGTAGGCCTATTCCTAAGGCCATATGTAGCTTTTGTGGAAAAGCAGGACATGCCACATTTATGTGTAGGCATAAAAATGGTTATTATGATGAGTATGGCTGGTCTAAGGTGATCACCACTAACAAAGGAGGACCCAACCAACAAAAGCCATGGGTACCTAAGAAAACTTAACTATTTTGCAAGTGAGCCTGAGATTCATTAATGACAGTATAATGTGCATTTGGATAGTGGATGCTCGGGGCATATGACAGGTGATGAAAGTTAATTCATCATATTAAAGCGCAAAAAGGAATGGAAGTGTTTGTTTTGGAGACAACCAAAAAGGGAAAATTATTGGCAATGGCACTGTGAGAATCAAGCCTTCAATTGAGAATGTGTCTCTGGTGAAAGGCCTAAGTTCAATTTTCTAAGCGTGACAAAGGCAAGAAAGTTGTATTTGACTCAGCGGGCTGCTCAGTCATTGATGGTAGCTCTGACCAAACTATTCTTTATGCTCTTAGAATTAATAATGTTTATATGATTGATTTATCCCCTGGCTCTAATGATATATGCTTAGTTTCTAAGGAGGAAAACTCATGGCTATGGCACATAAGGTTAGGACATATCAATATGACTAGTCTGTCCAAATTATCCATAAATGAATTTTTGAGGGTTTAACCAGTCTTACCTTTGAAAAGGATAATCTCTGCTCAACTTGCCAACTTAGGAAACAATTTAGGAAGACTTTTAGTTCTTTAACTAATATCTCTTCTTCTTGTCCCCTTGATCTTCTACAAATGGACTTATTTGGGCCAATTCAGCCAATGAGTCTTGGTGGAAAGAGATTCACCCTAGTCATTGTAGTTGATCTGACCAGATTCACTTGGGAAATCCTACTAGGAAGCAAAACCTTTGAATCATTCTTTAGGTTGGCTACCCGGATTATGAATGAAAATGGACTTAAAATTAATAGAATCCGCAATGACTATGGGAGAGAATTCAAAAACTTACAGTTTGAGGAATTCTACTCCAAGCATTGTATTGACCATAATTTTTCTGTTCCTCACACACTTCAGCAGAATAGAGTTGTTGAGAGGAAGAACCAAACTATTGTGGATATGGGTAATTCCATGCTAAGTGATAACAACCTGCCAAACTATTTCTGATGAGAAGCTATTAACACAACTTGTTATATCTTGAACAGGGTTTTAATTCGCCCAATTTAGGACAAAACTCCTTATGAGCTTTCGAAGTGGCGTAAGCCTAAGGTTGGTCATCTTAAGGCCTTTGGTTGTAGATGCTTCATTTTAAATTCAAAATACCAATTAGATAAATTTAATCCCAAGGTTGATGAAGGAATCTTTCTGGGTTACTCAACACATGGTAGAATACAGAGTGTATATCAAGAGAACTACCATTTTAATGGAGTCCATGCATGTAGATTTTGATAAAACTAAGAATGCAGGTAAAGAAGCTAGTAAAGCTAAGGAAGAACAAATTCTAGTCAGCGGATCAGTTAGTCAGCCAATAGTCATTCTTGATCAATCATCAAAGGAGGAAGATAGACTTATATCAGTCAATCTTCTTTAGAGATGAAAATGAAGCTCAACCAAGAATGGAGAATAACCGAGCTGATCTAGATCTACCAAAAGAAGTGGGAACAATAAGAGATCACCCAATTAACAAAATTCTTGATAGTGTGCAAAATCCAGTGCTGACTAAAGGTCAGCTAAATAGAATGATGAGCCACTCAGAATTTATCTCATTGATTGAACCCAAGAAATTTAAAGATGCTGAATTTGATGAAAACTAGATGATTGCAATGCAAGAAGAGCTAGACAAATTTAGAAGAAATGAAGTATGGGATTTTGTGGAGAAACCCAAGGGCAAGTCAATCATTGGCACCAAATGAGTTATCAAGAATGAGGTGGATAAAGCAGGAAATGTTATCAGCAATAAGGCCAACTTATTGCTCAAGGCTACAATCAATAAGAAGGCATTGCCTATGGTGAATCCTTTACACTAGTAGCAAGACTTGAAGCCATAAGGATTCTGTGTGCTTTTGCATCTCATATGAACTTCTAATTGTTTTAAATGGATGTTAAAAGTTCATTCCTTAATAGATATATTCAAGAGGAAGTCTATGTTAGACAGCCCCCAGGCTTTGAATATCCTAAGTTTCCAGATCATGTCTTTAAGCTAAAGAAGGCTTTGTATGGATTGAAGCAAGCTCCAAGATCTTGGTATGACTAACTTTTTACTCAGCAAATGTTATGTTAGAGAAAAAGCAGATACAACCTTATTCATTAAGAGAAAGAAACAAGATGTGTCGCTAGTCCAAATCTATGTTGATGACATTATTTTTGGAGCAACTGATGAAAAGCTATCGAAGGAGTTCAGCCAACAGATGTAGAAAGACTTTGAAATATCAATGATGGGAGAGCTTAACTTCTTTCTTGGTCTGCAGATCAAGAAAGGTGATTATGGGATCTTCATCAGCCATGCCAAGTATGCCAAGGAATTACTCAAAAAGTTTGACATGGATAAAGCAAAGCGAATGTCAACACCCATAGCACTGACACAATTCTAAGTAAAGATGAGGAAGGTAAACCTATAGAGAGTAAGCTCTACAGAGGTATCATTGGTCCTCTACATTACTTAACTGCTACTAGGCCTGATATTCAATATGTTGTATGTTATTGTATTATTGGTTCTCTACCTAGAGAATCTCACTAGATGTTGTTAAGAGAATTCTCAGGCAATTGCCAGGTTTTATTGATGCAGGTTTATAGTATCTAAGTAATGCAAGCTTCACTTTAAGAGGATACACTGATGCTAACTATAGAAGAGACAAGTTAGAGAGGAAAAGCACCAGTAGTGGATGGCATTTCCTTGGTGATTGTCTTATAACATGGTATAGCAAGAAGAAAACTTCTACAATGCTGAGTACAACTGAGTACACGGCTGTAGGAAGTTGTGTAGCACAACTGCTTTGGATTAAGCAGCAATTAGAGGATTATGGTATAAAGTCTAAGTGCCTTGAAGTCATGTGTGATAACAAGAGTGTAATTGACCTATAAAAAAATTCAATTTAACATAGCTGGATGAAGCATATCAATATTAGACATCACTTCATCTGGGATCATGTGCTTAAGGGAGAAGAGAAGTTAACTTATATCCATACTAAAGAATAGCGAGTTGACATATTCACAAAGCCTATTGGAAAGGATCAATTCAATATTTTGAGGGAATTGGTTGGCATGTCCAATCCAATTTGAAGTTTAGTTGTTCTTGTTGACCATTTCTGGAGATGACCATTTCTGAAGTATTTCTAATTGACGCTTGAATTTGGACACGTCATTAAAATTTTCACCGACTTAATTTCAAATCAAAACTTGATTGAAGCGGTAACAAGTCTTAAAACATTCCACATTCAACTATTATTCTTGCCATCATTGATTTCACGGTAACCGCTGATCAATCTCATCATTGAATTCTGATCACTATGTGTGAGTCATACACGTAGCTTTATAGGTTAATTTGAAGAGTTTTATCATTTAAGGAAGAAGAAAGAAGAATGAAGCTTTTACGCTTACAAAATTTCATTTGAAAAATTTCTCAAATCCCTAATTCTCTAAAATCTTTAAAGTTACTCAAATGGCAAGTTCTTCAAGACAAGCCCAGAAACCCATCATAATCGAAACTTAAGAGAAGCTATTTATCCAAAGGGAAGACAAATCTTGGTACACCACTCATGACCATCTTACTAGATTTGTTTATAACTTTAATGAAAGTGAGAAGTTTCCATCCCATAAGGAACCAACTATACTCAAACTAAGTGGTTCACGAAGGAAGATAATGAAGTTTTACAGCCCAACACTATTGATTTAGTGAGTTTTGCTAGCAATGATAGGTTTGGGAAATGGACACGCCAGTGGAACTTTAGAGGTTTTTCAAGCTACCCAACGGATGCTATGAGTAGATAGTGGAAAGATTCTACAGGGGAATGCATATTGTAGAAGGGTTCAAAGATACCTTTGTGACAATGTTGCTGGGGAGACATGTATGTGTCACTCCTAAGCTGATTGCTAATCTGCTAGGTATGATGCAAAGAGGTTTGAAGCTAAGAGTAGTAAGAGATGAGGAATATGTTGATATTTCAGTAGACTATAAGGTCCCAACTGACTACAAGTTTGGAGAGCTTGTTGCTTCTATGTTCTCCAAGAAGGGAAAGTAAGCCTATGAGCTTGCTATAAAGATTCGATTGCCAAAAACTGGATCTACAGGCAGCTGCTCAAAATTTGAGAGAATATTTGTGTATGCCATTACAGAAGGTATATAGATTAACTAGCCTGTGGCCATTTTCACTAGTTTTTCAAGGTATCTGAGCATGTGGTGTATGGACACCGTATTATGGAGGTTTGCAGGGCATATGAGCTAGATTTGGAGGGATTTGCTGTCAAGAAAGGGATTGAGTGTAATGTTATTGAATTCAAAATCTTTATTAATGCTCATTTCCATGGGTTCCGCTGTACAAATCACTCCAAACCAAGCAAGTATCAGAAGTTGATGTTGGGAGAGGTAAGGACTAAGGGTCCTAAAGCTCAATTTCATCTAAAGCATTTTCACCCAGATGATAAGGACAAAGAGCTTACTAATGTGGTAGTAAAGGAGTTGGCTAGGGCTAGTCAGCGAGCTCAAAAGAATGTGTCTAAGAAAGAGCCTAAGAAGGATATAAAGAAGGATGTGAAAAAGGGGAAGAAGGCTGCAGAGCTATTTGAGGTTCCTACTCCTTACACACTAAGATCTCAAAGGAATAATCCAACTGTAAATATAAGATAGCCAACTCCTAATGAACTTAAAGAAGAGAATGCTATATTGGATGATATGAGGGAGGACGTTCCCCTCATTAAGATAAGAAAGAGAAAGGTTATTGATGTTGACCTGTAGAAAAAAGCTGATAAACTTGAAGGACAAACATCTACATTAGTGTCTATTCCTGCAATTGGTCAACCCAGGAAGAAGTTGGTTGTTAAGAAACTTACTAGAATCACTCAGGATATCTAGAAGGTTGAGGCAGTGAAAGCTGCGAAAGCCAAGAGGATTACTGAGAGAGTTAAGCTTGATGCTGATGAAATCAAGAGAAGAGCTGAGGTAGCTGCTGTTATAGCCAAGGCTGACATTGAGGAAATAATAAAAAGGCAACAAAGAAGTTGCCTGGGTAGTTTGTTGAAGCAACTACAACTGAGGTGATTGAAGCACTAGATGGCATTGATGGAGAAGAAGAGCATGAGGAGAGTGGAGAAGAAGAAGAAGTTATAAACTTAGTCAATTTTAATGTGGCTGATGAGGAGGGAGAAGTGCATGCTGTGAATGAGGGTATTATTAATGGTAAGGAGGAAAGAAAGGAGAGGAAGATAGGCCTCTTCAACAGGATGAAAGTTGTTATTAATGAAGATGAAGATGATCTGGAGGATAAGGAGGAGGATGTAGTTGAGCAGGAAGAGCAGGTAGCTCAACTGGATGAGCAAGCTATAATGGTTCAGTCTAATGAGCCAACTATTGAAGGTGTAGATAAGGAGGCAGAGGCGCAACCAAAAGAACCATTTATTTTCCCAACCTCGTCAACCCAAACACCTCTCTCACTAAAACCCCTCTTTATGAAACCACTAATCATTCCACCTCAAACAACTTCACAATCACCACCTTCCACCTCTAACCAAACAAACTCAGACGTTATTCCACTTCTTTCTCTTGTTAGATCTCCCACTCATTCACCATTTCTTTAGGAAGGACCATCTCGTAAGGGTCCAACCATTGAAGAGATCCATACTGACCAACAACCACAATAATAACCTCAACCTCAACCCCAACCAAATCCAAACTCAAATTTTGTTGAAGCTATTATGAGGCTGGGAAGGGAGAAATTTCCAACACTTAGGATAGTTGAGGAACTTGAATTAGCTATAGTCAAGTCACTCCTATCTGAGGAAGTTCTGAGGAGACTTACAAAGGCCAGTGGGCCAGTGCAAGGGTTATTTACTGTTGTTGAGCAGTTTAAGAATCTGATGAGGGTAGTTCCTACTACATATTCATTTCAAAAAGAAGTGGTGTCACACTTAGCACCATTTTTGAATGTTACAGGTAGGAAGGCTGACCTAGTGAAGATGGAAGTGAGAGAGCTAAGGGATCTTGTGAATCATATTGGACAATAACAAGTGTGATCAAGCTATAAGAGAGGGAACTCAAAGATTCCCTGATTATCAAGTTCAATCCAGTCTTGTTAAGCTTGCAGGCTACACTTAATGGATATTCAATCTTGAATAACAAATGAAGACAATTCTGATAAGCTGAGAACGCTGATAAAGGCTATTGATGATCTCACATATTCAATTCAGAAAAATCAAGGCAACTCTAATGAACTCAGTCAGGTGAAAGATGAGTTATTAAAGGGAGTAAAGGCCAGTGAGGGTCAAGTAGCGATTTGAGGAGGATGAACATATCTGATACAATCATGAGCAATGTTGTGATGACTGAAGCTGAGCAAGAGCCCCTTCTACGCAAGAAAATGAATTTCATCAGAGATAAGATTGATGCTGCTCATGCTGATGTATCCAACGATGGAAAAGCTATTGATTTAATTCACAAGCAGGGTTCCTCAAACATGAGAAATGCAACCATGTTTGAAAAGATGATAAGAGAGAACAACTAAGAGAGAGCTCTAGCAAGCCTGACTCAAATCTCTAAAGAAGGACTTAGTGTACAATTTTGTATCAATTAGTCTAAATCAAGAGCAATTGTTGTGCTGATGTCTTTTCTAAAGGAATAAGATGTCATCTTTAATACAGTTTATCACAATCTAGTCCAGCACTTTGAAGCTCACATCTATGGAGATCTCGCTATTTTTGAGAAGTCACTCCTATCATTTGACCAAGCAGCAGAAGCCAATTTGGAATCAATGGAAATGGGGGAGAAAGAGCGAGGAAAAAGGAAGAAGGAAGATAAAGAGAGAGCTATAGTTGTTACTGATGCAACATTTGAAATTTCAAGAAACCTGTAGTATCTAGAAAAGGAGTACCATGAGCTCAGGAAGAAGAAGGGCAAGGATCCTATGCTAGAGAAGACCAAGAAGCCATCAAGATGGGATCCTGATGAATATGAAAGAAGAGCACAACAATTGAAAGGATCTCCGCTGCCCAAGAATTTTTTATTTTAGAATAGAAATTATTGTAATCTTTGTGCTTATCCTATAAACTTAGCATAGGTTAACTTATTGTTGAACTATATTCAAGGTATATATATATAAAGATTACTAATTTTTATTCCAAGTTAAGACCTTCTTAACTTCTCTTGTATTTTTGCTATATCAATGTCGTTGACCTCACAGGAAAATAATGAGAAGTAATTGATGAATGATGACCTAAGAAGTCTACCATTATGGGGTAGTTAGCATTCACTCCGACCTAAAGGATGCTGAACCATGGGGGAGTTTGCATCTATTATGAGGTAACCTTTATCTAAATAACTTATTGATCTAAATTCTTGCTTAGTTAATTGCCATTGATCAAAATGGGGGAGATTGTTGAACCCAACACAAGTTGGACTGACTCAGTGGCTGACTCAGTTGTGATTAGATGTTTTGATCATGTCAATTTAGCTCAATTTAAAATAATTAAATCAATAATGATGTTAGATCAGTCAGACTAAGTTATTTAGTTATTTGTATTGACTCAAGGGTAGGGTTAAATATTTTGGCTGAATTAGTTCTATGATTAAACTTAGTTTGTCTTGAGCTGATCTTTTACTTATGTCCGTTGACTAAGTACTGTTCACTCAACCTACGTTATTTAGATAGTTTATCAGATGCGCTTTGTTTATTCATCCCTGGCTGAGTTCATTGGTTATCACATGTGCACTGAACTTTCCATTTATAGAAAGAAAGTATATTCTTGGTTATCTCACCTTTTACAGGTATAAAAGATACACATCATACAAAAGACAAAAAGAATTAATTGACGACAGAAATCAGTGCTTCTCAACAAAAAAATTTTTCGGAGAAAAGCTACAAGAAGACAAAGTCAAAATGGATCTTAGCAGTGTGCTTCTCCTGCCATTGTGTGCCTTTGCAAAAGCGTTAGAGTACTAGAAAGAATGGGAAGAAGACACATGTCAAGGCATCAAATTTTCTCTGTAACGGATTTCCAGCATCAAGAGAAAAGAAATTCAAATTCGCAGTATATATTCAATCCATTTCTCAATGGATTGATTTTGATCTCACAACAGTGTTACTCTATCTCCCAATAGATCAATTTAAAGAAACAACGGGTGGATAGCTGAGCTAGTGAATTGCAGAAGATGCCAAGACAGGTTCAACAGATACTTTCTTGATTTTATTTATAAAAGAAGCAAGATGTCAAACACTAGAACTTGGTGAATACACTTGAATTTCTACTAACCTAAAACTCTATCAAAATTGCAGCATCAAAGAAATTCAACTTACAGAAGCACTACTTAGCCTGAACTAGCTTTAAGAATTTAGAGATAATAGGATAAATCATTTGAATTGTGAAATCTGAAATTCTTTTACTGGATTAATGTTTTCATAAGTTGAATCCAGATTCTTAGTTGAACTTTGTGAGTTGCTGATAGAAGAGGGTATTCTAGTCAGCTGGTGAGTGATTACAGTTTGGAGGGTACTCTCTGTGATTGGCAAGTTTTGTTAAAGGCTTCTCCGCCTAGGATAAAAGAGTTGAGATTAGTGGATTAAATCCAAGACACTCTCTTGGGACTAGAGGTAGGCATAGGTTACTTAAAAATTACAAATATCTGTGTTCTTTTCTTAGCAGTTGGAGTTTTTCTCAGTTTTCGCTCAGCAATCTAATCTACTCAGTTGAGTCTTTTCAATCACAAAAAGGTTTTTTGTTTTAATCAAGCGAGTCATTTATCCCCTTTAAATCATTGAGCTATATGCATAGGGACTAATAAAGTTTGCAGAAGATTAATTATGAAATATTGGTATTCAAGTATGATATTTTTAGTGGTGCGATGAGTGTGGACTTCATTTACTTGCTCATGCAAGAATCATAGTGCACTTAGAAGAACATAAATCCTTTCATATTTATGTTTTCGCTGTTTGCATGTCACTCAAAAATAGGGAACTAATCATCGATTCTAGTGTTGAAAACAACTAAGGTGGTGCCAAAAATGCCAACATCATGAAGAAGACGCCATTAAAGGCGGATAGCTCAAGCTTAGCAGAACCAGGGAAACGCTCCTCCCGAACACTTACCCAACTAGTCCAATTCATTAAAATTGCTCAAAAAGCTGCCCTCACTCCAGAGTAGAAAGGTCAAATAATGAGGTCCATTTACAGTCATTATTTGGCTATAGTCCGACTCGGAGGAGAAATTCCAAATAACATGGTGGTCCTGCCTAAGCTACCCGTGAATTGGAACCTCCTTCCTCAATTTAACTCTGTTACCAATACAAAAATGACTATACCTCTAGTGACGGAAGGATTTCAAAACATAATGATATCATAGCTGGCTTCAATTCAGCTGTCGTACCAATGATAGTTGTAATGTCATTAACTCAACCAGCAACTGATAGATTGGTCAATCTATATCCCAACCTAGCTATGTTGCAAGGTCTTTTGATGATGATGCAGAATGGTCAAGAGCTTCCCTTTAGAATGGGAGGAATGCATAATAGGACCTCCGACCAGAGGCAGTGCACTGCTACCAAATCAATTGTTATCGACACGGAGGTTGCAAAGAAGGATGGCTTAAGCTCTCGCCATAAGTCAAAGGGGAAGAAGTCGATGGACATAGGGGCTGCTAGTCCACTTCTTCCTCGTCCGACTTGGAGAATTCTTCCGAGGATCGTGATTCCAAGTTTAAGAGATGCCTAAAAATATGTAGTTTCATACTAAGAACCGATCAATGAGAAGACTATATCTCTATTCAAAAAGAATATCTTGGACCAAAGACTCCCGGAATTTGTCTTCCCGCCTATCATGGAGAGATATTGCCGTCAGGACAATCCAAATATACATCTATAGGGATATTGCAACTGGATGGATTTGATATCCGCTCTTGAGGCCTATAGGTGTAGATACATTTCAAGCACATCAGGTAAAGTAGCTAAGAAGTGGTTTCTTTAGTTGCTGCTAGTTCAATCAAAGATTTTGAACAACTATCAGGAAAGTTTGTTGAGCATTTCTTGGGGTTTGTTCAACCGGCTAACGTTAGCCAAAACCTTCATAACATAGTCCAAAGGTCAGATGAATCCCTCAGAGACTTTATTCAAAGGTTTAATGAAGCATGTGTAGGGATCACAATCTATACTTCAGGATGGTGAAAGAAGCTTTAATTAGAGGAACTCGGAATGGAAAATTCAAACAGGATATCATTACAAGGAAGCTAACTTAGTTCACACAGCTAAATTGGATGGTCCAGAATTTAATGGAAGTTGATGAAATAACTCATCTCGATAAAAGAAGTTTTGAGGATCATGATCACTCCAAGTGGGAAGATAAAAGAAGTAAAAGGAGTAGAGGTAATGGAAGTCGCAAATTTAATCGATTCAACCGCGAGGACAAAGAAAAGCCAAAATTGAACACTTTATTGAGTAAAATTTTAGTAGCAATCAAGAATGGTCCTGAAAGAAAGAATGACAAGTTCTCAAGTGTCCCCAAAGGAAGAACTTTGGGAAGAGATTACGACAAGTATTGTAACTTCAACAAAGCAAGTGAGCAACACATGGTTGAATGCAGAGTCCTTGCAGTAGAAGTGCATGCCCTCATCAAATCTAGTAAGTTTAACTAGTTCGTGAAAGGCATGACAAAAAGATCAGACAATATAGATGACTAGGACAACTCAAAAGAAAATTCCAAAGATAAGAAGAAAGTAGCGAGCAAAGAACAGGAATGGTCCTGGTAATATATTACAGGTTAAAAGTGGACTTGCCTCAAAAGAAAGCTAGAAGCTCATCCAGCCAGCCGGTTACACTACAAGATAGCTCTGAAGCTAACAAGGCATATAAAAAAGTGACAATGGTAATGAAATCCCACATGGAAAACTTTGCGGTTTATCGCGTTCTAATTGATACAGGAAGTCTTGGGAACCTGATAACCAAATCAACATTCAAACAACTCAAGACCCACACAACCGCATCCAACCAAGATATTCAACCTTGTCGGACCTAAGTGGGCATTCCAAAACATCTCTTGGGGAATTTAGATTAGAAGTTGAGGTTGGTGATGAGAGCACGTTTACCGATCAGAAGTAGACTTCACGATAGCTGATATTTCTATCGGCTTCAACATTATTCTGGGATGACCTATCCTTTGTGAATCTATCACCTTGATTTTTCCACTCTACTTAGTATTATAAATACCAACTAAAATGGGGACAATAGTAGCAATAGGAAACCCCTCTATAGTTCACAAAATGTATTTGGCCTCACTTAGGAAGGAGAAGGAATTGGCTGAAGAGGAAAAATCAGAAGATTATAGCAATGATCTAGATGGTTCCAGCCTGGATGAAGGTAGTATGGTTACACAATCAATAGGTGAGCTAGAAGTACTAATGGTAGGTTTAGGTAGAGCACTAAAGGTGGAAAAAGATTTAAAGATAGATACAAAAGCGAGATCAATTCTATTCTAGTGGGACAACATCATTCATTCTCTTGGTCCCACGATGATATTCTTGGAGTACAATTTGAGATAATACATCACAATCTCAACTTGGACCCAGAAGCCACACTAGTGATACAAAAGAAGAGGAAGCATGCCCTTGAAAGACAAAAAGTCATAGAAGAAGAAATTGACAAACTGCTCAAAGCAGAGCACATTCTAGAAGTACATTGTCCAAAATGGCTTGTAGTGGTTCAGGTTAAGAAACCGAATGGGAATTTTCGTATGTGTGTGGACTTTACCTTTTTGAACAAGGAAACTCCTAAAGATAGTTATCCTTTTCGAAGTATTGAATAGCTACTAGACTCCACAGCCAGTTTTTCCATCTAGTCCTTATTAGATGTGAAATTGGGCTGTCATTAGATTCCTATGGACCCGACAGACAAAGAAAGAATGTCCTTTATAACTCACAAAGGAACTTACTTTTACACTTTTATGCCATTTGAACTAAAAAATATCAGAACTACTTACCAACATGTGGTAGACAAGATGTTAAAGGATATGATTGGAAAGACTATGGAGGTATACATCGATGATATGATTTTGAAGAGTAAAGATGAGGAATCGCACGAATAAGATCTTAATAATGTGTTTAAGGTCCTACAAACCTATTGACTGAAACTCAACCCGGAGAAATGTGTCTTTAGGGTTAAGAGTGGAAATTTTTTAGGATTCATGATCTCGGGAAGAGGAATTAAACCAAAACCCGAGAAGATTAAAGCCATTATCAAGATGGAGCCACCTCAAACTCTAAACAAAGTTCAATGTCTCATTGGAAGAATCAACACTTTGGGATGATTCATCTCTTTTTTACCTAAGAGATACATGCCTTTCTATCAGGGAGTCAAGATACATTGAGATTTCAAGTGAGACAAACGATACATGGAAGCATTCGATAGAATGAAAGATTTTTTAGCCAAGCCTCCACTCATGAGCCGCCCCAATGCTGGGGAAACATTGCACCTATACTTAGCAACAACTGATAAAGTGGTAGGAACAATTTTAATTTGAGAAGATGATCAAGGTCAGTGCCTTGTTTACTATATAAGCAAAGTATTGAGAAACATTGAGTTAGGGTATCCAAAGAATGAGAAGCTAGCCCTAACATTAATTCACTTACCCGGATGGCTAAGTCTATATTTCCAGGCACACACTATCATTGTGAGAATAAGTTTTCCTCTCAAGAAAGTGTTGTAGAGGCGGGGTACATCTAGGGGCTAAAATGAGTGGGATATATGCCTAGGAGAGTTTGATAGAAAATTTGAAGCTAAAAACACCTTGAAATCATAAGTACTAGCAGATTTCATGGTAGAGTTTGTCGGGCTTGATCCGAATAAAGTAGTCACATTAGAAACTTGGAGAGTCTATGTAGATGAGGCTTTTTACACTAAGGAGCCAACATTGGTGTTTATATACAAGGGCCATAGAAAATTAGGCTATCATACGTCGCTAATTTGGCATTGCCTTCCACCAACAACGCGGTAGAATATAAAGTAGTCATTAAAGGACTGGAGTTGGCTAACGAGATAGTGCCTGATATGGTCCATCTTAAGAGCAACTCGAAACTGGTTGAAAACCAGGTCAATCAAACCTATGAGACTAAAAGAGCTGGCATGATCAAGTAGTTAGCTAAGGTAGGAAACTTAATTGAAAAATTGGAACCCAAAGGAACCGAGTGGAAGATTGAATACTTCTCCCGAACCTAGAATGAAATAGCAGACGGATTAGCCAAGAAGGCTGATGGCAAGGATTCATGGAAAAAGCTAAGTTGCCCTTATGAAGTCTTGACCCATCTAACTTGTGAAGAATAAGGCCAAAACCTTTAGATAACTAAGAAATCAGTCGGTTGGATGCAACATATCTATTACTATTTAGCGTGTGATAAACTCCCAGAAGATAAATTTATGGTGGGAAAGATAACAAGGAAATTGATTCAGTTTGCCTTCGTTTGGAAATGAGTTGTATAAGAAATACTATTCGGATATATGGCTCAAATGCGTCACTCCTAAGCTAGGAAAGCTTATTTTGGAAGAAATTCATGAAGGACATTGTTGGTCCCATCCAGCAGGCACCACTTTACTTTGAAGGGCTACTTTAGCCAGATATTACTAGGAGAAAATTAAAGCAGACTCGGAGGTATATGTTAAAACCTACCACCAATGCCAAATCCATTCATGAAAGACATACATCCCTAAGGCCAACCAAAATCCAATTATGATCGCTGACCATTCGCATCTTAGGGAACTGACATATTTAGCCCGATGCCAGAAGCAACCAACCAAAGGAAATGGATACTCATGGCAATTGACCACTTTTCAAAGTGGGTCAAAGCAGAAGCACTCAGGTCGGTCACAGCCGATAAGATCATCGACTTCGTCTGGAAGCACATAATCACTCGATTTGGAGTACTAAAGCAAATAATAGTGGACAATGGAGCACAGTTCATATCAGAGAAGTTCAGGGACTTTTGCCAACAATGGAACATTGAAAATCATTTCTCCTCCATTACACATCCATAAACCAATGGCCAGACAAAAGTCACCAACAAAACCCTTAGAGAAGGATTGAAGAAGAGAGTACTAGACAGGAAAGGAAGATGGCCTGATGAACTAGTCAAATTTTTATTGTCTTACAGAACCAACCCTTGTATGATGATTCGAGAAACACCTTATTTGCTCATGTATGGAGTCAAGGCTGTTATTCTAGTCGAAATTGGGGGCACCCTCAGATTGAGTTGTATTACAAAGAGAAAGATAATGATATCAAGATGAAGTGCCACTTAGACAACTTGGATGACTAAAGAGAGAAATCTTGTGTCCTCATGGCGAGATACAAGGCAAAATTGCAAGATACCATGACTGTAGAGTCACAAAGTTTCATATCAAATAAGTAGACCTTGTGTGAGCATGGGATTTTGCAATCCCTCGCGAGATGATGATGATGTACATTTGTATTTTTATCCTCAATATAAAAATTCATTTTGAATCTTTATTATCAACAAAAAATTCTTTATGAATTTTTATTTTTGGAAAAATTCAGTTCAATGTGTCCGATAACGCGTCCGATGGGAGCTTGAACCGATGATTTACACCCAAAAATTAATTTAGTCCTAAATACCCTAAAAAATTCAAAAATAACCCTAATTATATTCAAATCCTGCCTAAATCACTTTTTGGGCGGATTTGACCCCCTAAAGCACCTTTTTAGGCTAGGCCATGCCTTGCTTTTCAGATCTGGCAGAGATGTAAGCTGCCTATGGCTTTAGTGATACCGTCGACGGTATCATCCATGCTACCGTCGGTCTGACTTTTGCAGGTAGACAATTTTTTTTCATGCTTTGCTCGATACCCGCCGGATCATAAAGAAAAGACAATTTCTTTCAGATTTTAGCCTATATAAGGCCCCTTTCTAGACTTTTTAGGGGTTGGCAAGTAAAAACTTGAATTTTAGAGAGAATTTTAGGGAGATTTTAGTGAGATAAGGTAAAGAAAAGGTAAGAAAAGAGGAATTACTCCATCTTTTCTTGGTTTTTCTTTATTGAACTCTTTTAGAATTAACTTAAAATCCGTAGAACTTAGGTTTAAAATCAATCTTAATAGGATTTAGAGACTTAAATCTTTAGTTCACTACCCAAATCATTATTTTGAGATTCTTGGAGATGTCATTTGGATCACGAAGAGGTGGATTCACGACACTAAGGTAAAATTATGAGTCTTATAGATCTTTGGCATTTATCTTTGTTGTTTGTTGTGTTTCTTTGCTGTTTTGTGCTTAGTTTTGGGTTTTTGGTTGCTTTTTGACGGTTAATTGCTATTGCTGCTGCAAGAAGCTAAACTCGCTGATGAAAGATGAAGCCGCTGGTGGTATTATTCATGTTGCCAGTGACATCAATGACACTGCCAGAGGCTTCCTTTATCACCAATGGTTTTATTTTCTTAAAGGACCCTTTCTTTATGGTACCCAAAATGTTATTCTGTCAGCCTGTGTAAGTGAAATCGCCAGTGGCATAAATGATGCCGCTGACAGCTTCACTCATACTGCTGACGGTATGACATTCTCGACAACAGATTTATTTTCTTTTTCATTTTGACCTAGTTTAATTTCAGAAAGCTAGGATGAACAATGCAATGATGGGTATCCAGATTACCCTAAAAACAGTCCTCACCCCATAACATGTGGCATTTTCACTAATAAACTGGTTAAAATAACAATTGAGTCTAAAAATATAAATAAAACAAAATTTTCTCACAAACGTTGTTCAAACACCATTTTTTAGCCATCCAACTGGGCTCCATAAAATTGTATGATAATCATGCTAACAACCTAACTCGAGTCTTGTTTTGTCTACTAACTATACATGCTACGTGATATATCTCATACAATGTATTGTATCTGTGCTAACCCTTTCATGCAGGTAGATTTAGGATAGATGTATGTTAGGCCTTCGGGTGTTTTATTTTATGTTTAGACAAATGTATATGGTTTAAAAAGTCGTGTAATTTATTCTTTTAATTTCTAATTTATTTGGGATGACTATAATAATTTATTTATTGCTTGGAATGCTTGTTAAAATTGCACTAACTCAATATAAATTGAAAACACAAAAATAGGGTGGGTCTAAAACTGGATAAGAAAGAATGTAACTTTTAAATTGGCCAATGTAGAATAGATAGCATCATCCGAATTCGGAACCTCTATTTAAGGCATGTTCTACTACTCGGTGGGAAAATCGTACCTAAATTATCTGTTTGAGCTGAACTGGGTGGCAACTCTACCTTAAATATGGGATTTTGATCTTGTATCTTTTGAGCATTAAAAAATGCAAAACCATTTTCTGTCACGCCCAAATTCATGTTAATTTTTTCAAGGTCTGTCCTCCGGCCTACCTCGCAGCCGTCCGAAACATCGTCTGCTCACAGTGGCAACTCTGTTGGGGACTGATCTCTTTAAACTTGAAACTTGAAACTTTAAATGAGTTTAAAAGATTAAGATGATGAATTGAAATCATTGGCCAAATTAAAACTTCACTCTTTCTTATAACGTTTTATCCTTAAGTGTGTAGATTAGATTTGTAGGGTTAGGGTGCCCTATTTACCCAAGAAGCTCTCGAAAGTATCACTCATACCCTATTTGGAATTGTGGATGCCTAGTGGGTGGATCACTCATTTCAACCAACACGTGAAATCCCGCGATAGCAATCATTTGAGGAGTAACCTTCTACGTCAACAACCCTATACCAAGCCACGTTAGTAAAGCCATCATAGTCATTTCCCTTAGGAACCAAAAGAATAAAAATAAATGGGACACACTTCTTTGCCGTTTTTTGGCATTAAAGTTAACCTCCATCCTTTTTGAACAACGTTATGCGGGAGTCAAAAGGTCGGAAGAGGGACGCTTCCTATGCTACGTGCTATGTGCTCATGCATTACCCAAGCTTAGGTTTTGAGGACCAGCAGTCCTAATAAACTTACCCTTACCAATCTCCACTCATGGATGAGATTTAGCAACATCTGTAGGACTTCTTTTGTACCTCAGTTGAGTCATGACAAATCACCATGTGTGACGAAAAGTGCCTACGTCCTCAATATGTTGGAGGGATAAGACTTTGCATCATGACATCTACCCCCTATATCACAACCATCCTCGCGAGCATATCATACATTGCTTCCTGAAAAAAAGTCATTCATACCATCCATGGAATTACACAACCCATACATGATCTGATCCGCTACCTACCATTCGTTAGCTAGGAGGAGGCAAAGTTATCGTTGCACCCCGGTTTGGAGAAGGCCTTTGATCCATCATTTTCTCACCCCAATTGTCACCATGGAGATTAAAGGGGTTCCATACACCAATTCTAATGGGGAGTCAGATTTAGAGAAGATTCAGAGCAGATTCAGTTAGGTATAAATTCTTCTCACCCAGCCATGTCTTTCCCAAACAACGAAAAGAATATCCCTCCACCTGAGGATCAGTTAGGCCTTACTCCCACCTCGGGGGAAGGATCTCATCCATCCCATGGTTTTGACTTCACCAATGCTATGACCCAATTCCTGAATTCAGATGCATTCCAAGATAGGCTTCAAGCCTCCATGCAAGCTACTATTCAAGCAGCTGTTAGCCAAGCCCTAGAAGATAAGAACTCAGACCGGGTTTCAGAATTAGACATGCAAGCTTAGAATGGGTTGACTTAGAACCCTTTGGGCCCTATTGGGGTAAGACCTGTTCAGGCAGTCTTCCAAGCATTCTCGTCAACTACTGCCCAAACACCACCAAACCCGTTCCAATTCGGCCAAGCCTCTACCTTCCTACAAACTTCATCGTCTTTGCTAATCCTCCCCCTTTTGCCTCAGAATCTGAGGCCCTTAGCTCAGAGCTCAGTTCCACCTATGTTCACTAACCAATATCTGGCTTCCTCCAGCGGATTAGCCCAACCTCCGCCATCTTTCACCCCTCGCAATTTATTGTAACGCCTAGGGGAATGACCTACACCCAGAATCCTTTTAGTAGCCAGTTGGTTACTCATCCTCGCTTGGATATACCTCCACCATCTCTAGCTGTGTCGAACCGTGAATAGGTCACTCAACCTCCAGGCATGACACTCGAAGTAGTTACCATTGTACATCAGATGATGGCCCCCCGAACCATCAGCCAGGTCATGCAATCTCGGGGTGTGACACTTGAGGTGAAGCTCTCACCTGCTAGCCGATCAATAACCAATCACACAACCTCCGGACATGACACCCAAGATTCAAGCCTATATCCACCAAATGCTAACTACCAACTCAAGCTATAGTAAGGAACCTAAGAGGGGCGAAGATTGGGTCCCCGAAAACTTCACCATGCTAGTATGGTACACTATGATGGGTCAGGTGCCCCTACTTCCCACATCATTATGTATGAGCGTATAATGTGAGTAAAGAAGTTGAGTGATAATATACTTACCAAGATATTCCCATGCTCTCTTTGGGGTCCGCTCTTGAATGGTATCACACCTTGCCTTATCACATTGTCACCAATTAGAAACTTCTCTTAGAAGATCTGATTGAGAATTATGGCTTCAACACCATGATGGAAACAACCCTCCAACACCTTGAAGGAGTCCGCCAGTTGCCTAGTTAAACCTTCAAGCAGTATTTAATCAGTGGATGGCAACCCAGGTTCTGATGAAGTCCAAGCTCAACCTTGAGGAAATGATTGTCAAGCTCTTAGAAGGGGCACTCCCTATTTTTCAAAAGGAGATGGAAACTGACTCCTTCCTATCTTATAAGGCCGTTTATGAGAAAGTCGAGAAAATCAAGCACAAGCAAGCCAAAAAAGCGGGGAAGCACTAGTTTAGAAAGAACAATGATACCCAGGCTGTGGCTCCGACACCTACTAAACCCAAAGCCCCGACTGTAGTTCAGGTAATATCTTAAGCCCCTACTACAGTCCCAACAATCACTCAAACCGCGCTAGTAGTTGCTGCAGTTTAACCACCTCGTTCTCCTTTTGTCTTGGCCAACCTGTACAAGTTACCACTCCGGGTTATCTTTAATCACTTAAGGGAGGCTGGTTATATCCAATCTCTCCATGAGTACAAACCGCCCAAACCTGCGGACAAGAACAATTTTTGTAATTATCATATTCAAGTGGGCCATCAAACAAACTATAACGCTATCCATCATTTAGTAAGTGAAGGGAAGATTGCCGAACCAGAGAAGGCTCCTAGCACCATGACCAATCCCTTGCCAAAATTTAGGAGTAAGGTAGGCACAATTATGGCATACCTAAGGCCGCAATCTTTGAGCTAATCACCCAAGGGCAAGGAAAAGGTGACTCGGTTCTAGTCCTCGGTTCCAGCATCCCATCCAGCTCAGTCTTTGACCTAATAACCCAAGCCAACTCAGGAGTTAACTCAGTTCAAAGTATGGAAGTAGACCCATCTTCACCTAAGAAATAAAGCTGTCGAGCTCAACCTATTATGATTAAAAGAATAAAAACCACGAAGGAACCACTCTTCAGTGTTGATGCCTTTGTTCCAAAAGGGGATTATTCTAATGAGGAGGATGGATTGATCGAGGAGGCCAAGGTAGTGGATACCAAGTTGTTCAAGGTTGATGCACCTTTGGTTAAGAAGGTAACTGAGCTATTTAAAATTGATCAGGATGAGCCTTTTAGTGTGGAAAAGTATGTGCTACAAGACCCGGCCTCGGATTTTGATGAACCTCCCTATCCTTTTGAGATACGATCCACTCATAGTGTCCTACTCGATAATCTCCTCAACATCATGAGGAGTGGCTATGTATACTAACCCAAGGACCGTTATCTCCACTTGAATAAGGGCCTAGTCCCTAAAAGGGTAGGCACCATTGTAAGACCTCCCTCTCCTCCTCCGCCTATTCCGACAAGCCTTGAGATTGATCCCCTTATCACCCAGCTCAAGAACACATAAGCCCGCTATAGCATCTGACAGCTACTCATCGATTCATATGGGTCTATACTTGACCTATAAGCCACCCTAACCACCTCTATTTTTGAAATGTGTGCTAGGGTTGGAGAGGCTATTCCTCCAAAGAATGGACCCCAGATTATGTTCGATAATTTTGATCTTCTAGTCAAGGGTAAGGGTAACAATAGGGCTTTATTTATCGGAATCTAGATGCTTGATAAGACCATACCCTATATAATGGTGGATGATACCTTTGCCTTGAATCTCTCTCCCCTAACTAGGCCTATCAGAGGAAATACTGGAAAAATCTAACACTATAATCCTTGCCTATGATGACTCAAAGCACAGTGTGATTGGGGTCTTTGATGCAGAGGTTACTATCAGAGGGGTTACAAGTAAAGTACAGTTAACCGTGCTTGACATTCTGGTCACCTACCCCTTGTTGCTTGGTCAACCTTAGCTCCGCGCCCTAGGGGCAGTACCTTCCACCCTTCACCAGAAGGTTAAGTTCATACATGATAACAAGCTTATGATAATCGAGGCTAACATTGCTTCTGTTATGGCTGTCATGAAAGCCGAGGCTAAGTTGGATGAAGGCCTTCCTATTGCTATGATTCATAAAACCGAAAGATCAACCCCTATTTGGCACAACTATCTCCACCCTACCGCTGGGGAATTGATGAAGCAATTTGGGTTTAAGCTCGGAAAGGGCTGTGGAATGTATGAATAGGAAATTATCGAGGCCTTAGAACCAAAAGTGCTTGTCTGCCTCGCAGGATTAGGATATAAGCCTAAGAAAACCGACTGCCATGTTTACACTAGTTACTGTCGCATGGTGACTGTTTGTGAAATTCAAGGCAAGAGGCCTTATAAGGAGGAACCTAAGCATATCGAGCATAATGGGAGAATATGGCATGGTTTTGAGATCTTCAAGGATGTCTATGATTTCGAAGTTGGCTGTATGGTCGTCTCTAAAGAACCAAAACATGTTGAACCTATTGCGCCTGCAAATGTCATTTCTAATAAGGTCAAGGGAAATGGGAAAATGTATCATGAGAATGCATCAAGGGGAAGTAGTGAAGAACCTGTGGATCAAGAAGTTGAAGACACTATGGCTGCCCTGACTAAACCTATGTCATTTCTAATGAAGAAAGGTTGGAAGGGTGAGAGGAACATGGAAGGATACTCTATGACCGAGATAGTGAAGAAGCTCGCCAAGGCCCTGACCAAGAAATCCAATCTCTCAAAGGAATCACCACTCACCACCGAATAGGAGACAACTCTAGAGCATTACCTAGATGCCATTTTGATGAAGACTATAGAGGATTCTTCACCTTCTGCTGACATCGCTATGGAAGCCCCTTCACCTTTGGAGGAGGAAAATATGGTTGATGTAATTTTCAATATTTCTGATGTATTTGATGCAAATAATGTCGCCTATAAGGCTTTCAATTCAATGAATGACTCTCGTTTCACTTACTTGTTTGATGTTTTACCTAATGGATCCATGCATTCACATAACCATATGCATAATATTTTTGTTATTAGCGATACTTCTTTAAATGAAATAAACCTAAGTACTGATGACATCCCCAAAATGGTAACCATTTCCAACGATTTAACTCTCGAAGAAAAAAGTGAGATAGTAAAAGTGCTTAAAAGACATGTTAATGCTTTTGCCTGGTCGTACAAAGACATATCTGGGGTTGATCTTCACATTGCCGAGTATAGAACCCAACCAATTCTAATTTCAAACCTGTTAAGCAAAAGCTCCGTCGATTAAGACCAGAATGGGCAACTCAAGTCAAAGGAAAAGTTTTGAGGTTAATCGAGGCTCATTTCATTGAAGTAGTGGAGTACCCGACATGGCTGTCCAACATCATTCTGGTTTTGAAAAAGGATGGTAGGGTCTATGTTTGTGTTAACTTCCGGGGATCTCAATAAAGCTTCCCCTAAGGATGGCTTTCCACTTCCCCACATTGACGTCACAATTGACAATGCCGCCAAGGTAGCCATGTACTCGTTTATGGATGGATTCTCAGGTTATAATCAAATTTTGGTAGACATCATCAATAAGGTTAAGACAACATTCATTACCGAATGAGGAGTTTATTACTACAAAGTAATATCGTTTGGGTTATAGAATGCAAGGGCTACTTACCAACTCGCCGTGAATGCTCTCCCACATGACATGATCCATAAAGAGGTAGAGGTATATGTGGATAATATGATCATGAAGTCTGCTACTCGAGAAGAGCACCCCGTTGTTCTCAACAGATTTATGACTCGTATTGAGAAGTATAATCTTTGCTTGAATCCAAAAAAGTGTGTGTTTGGAGTTGTGAGCCCTAGATTTTAACGATTATTCTCATAAAATGATGATGAGAGCTATATGATGCATTCTCTTATAGGTGTTATCCATCAGAGGTGTTCCTACTACTGTAGAGTTGAGTTTGGCAAAGTTTAGAGACCTAGTCTGCCCTTAGGGACCCGTACAGGTGCTGCCTGGTGGTACAAATCCACTAGCGAACTCGTATGAGTCATTCCTTTCATGCACCTAGGGGGATCCAAACATGTGGGTCCCCATATTTACGGGTCCTCTTGTTGACTAAATAGGCTCTTTTAGAAGGGAATCCTTTCCTATTTTGGGAAAACGCAGGTCATGAACACAATTTATTGCATTTAGACCTCTTTTCCCCTATAAATAGGCCCCTCTTCTTCATATTTGAAGACACAAAATTCATAATAGAACATAGCAAGTATACTATACACAAATTCTAGCAGTTTTTATAGGGATAGAAAGGTTATAGTTGAGGTATAGAAGGTATAAAATAGGGGGAAAACCCATCTTCTGAGGTTTTATCCACATTTTATTCATTCCTAGCTTCGTTTATTAGGATTTAGGGGAGGTTTTGTCCACACAAACACTCATATAAGTAGTCCTAATTCATCTACTTTGGCTAGGCTCTCTCAACAGTAAACGGATCCCCTCAAAGTGGATTCATGTCACAAAGGTAATCACATCTCATTATTTTATTATTGTTATTCTCTGTCTTCTCTATTATATCTGCTCTTTTAATTTTCTACTTTGGGTCTGGTCCTAACCTATATGAGACTTGTTGGCACCATATGCCCTTAGGGATATTAAATCAGTGCGCCATACTTATACAAAAGGAAATCCCATTTTTATTTCATTTCTCCTCCATTAAGCTATCCATTTCAAACCGAGTTTCTATCTAGGACCATATAGGACCCGTACAGGTACACCATACCCGTATCGGTCCTCCTTGTTACCTATACGGGTCCCACCCATCCATACGTGTACCAGCCCCCAGGCAGAATCCAGAATTCATTTTAATTTGGTTAAAAATCGATCCAACTCACTATTTGCCATGCGATCATTTTCACTAATAATCTGGTAAATCAACCCACAAAAGTTAAAATGGATTTTCATAACAAAATGCATTGAAGACTCATTATTTCTCTCTGATCCTAGAAGCCCCCCGGGCACTAACAACCATAAAACCGCCATGCTAATATAATCTCATTTTTCCTAATGGAATGCTGACTTATGATGTGCTATAAACCATGCTAATCTTTATGGATCCAGGGGAATTTATTTTTATTTTATTTTATAACTTAGAATAAATGTATAGGTTCTCTTGCAATTCCCCTATTTTCCCCCGGTTGTAATTTTTATTCCCCCATTTATTTCTTATGCTTTATTGTAATTTGTAAATGCATGTAATGAGTGTGAAAGAGTGTAGAAAAATAGGATATCTGTGATAATTCCCCAAATGATAAAAACAAAAATGGTTTTACGCGGTGAATGTGATTTTGAATCAACTAAATGAGAAATAAGTGACTCATTTGATACCCGAATCTCTGATCCAATAGGTATGAGTCTCCCGCCCAATGGGAACCGTAGCAAAACCCTTTCCAATTTAGATAACTTGGGTGGCGACTCTATCATTTGTATCGAGATTTGGGTCTCAATTCTTTTATTCATTAAAATTTGTTATTTGTACAAACTTAAACTAAAAAGGTTTTGTCACGCCTAAATTCAACAAACCCCTAGTGGGCCCCGCGTCTCACACAGGCGCCAAGGGAGACCCACACGTCATTGACACCTTATAGTGGCGACTCTACTAGGGATATAATCTTTTAACTACCAAAATTTTGGTTTGTTTTTAAAGCTTAAAAGATTAAGATGAGCACCAAAAATCATTTACCTGATTCAACCCATTTTCCTTTTCATCATTTGGGAAAATTATCACACTCTATCTTCTCATCTCCTTCTCTCTTTAGTTATATGTGCTCTTCTTCTAGCGCTACGATAGAGAACCTATTATTTTAGTAAAACTTATGAAAGTGTCACCCATGCCCGCCAGGAAATGGGGAAAGTCTAGTGGGTGGAGCACTTATTCCTATCTCCCTCAAAAAGAGGTTTGATGCGATTAGAATCTTCTACATCAAACTTTTAATATGTCCCTATACCATTCTTATCGAAAGCCTTAAAATTTTACCTTCTAGATACCCATTTCTATATGAGATTAGACTAAAGAAGAATACCCTCAGAACTGGCGGGAGAAATCAGGACGAAATCTATCGCTTCGCATGTGTTGTGTTACGTTCCCTTATAATTAACCCAGCCATGCGTCATTGTAATTTGTGCATGAATAACATATCCCATGCATGTACTGATCTTTTGGTTACCATCTCAGTTCAAGATTCAACAAGTTTCCTCCCTCTTAAGTTCATCCATGGCTCAGCTTGATTTATCTATTCAGCCAGCGAACCCAATGCTCCTTACAATCAGTAGTGGGTCCCATCTGTTTCTTTAAGAGGCTGTGTTAGCACACTGTAGCAAGGATCCGAGTTAGATACCTGACTTTGTGGTTATAACAAAGTGGATAATCCTCCTTTATTTTGTGGGTTTACCCTATGGTATGACTCACAACCAGAAGTTTTATCCTATGACTCTTGATAATATCTCACCTTGGTGTACTCCTCTTCTGAGCCTTTTCAAGAATATTAAAAAGTACAAATTGATTGATCATCTCCAATTGTATGTTTAGCCAAAGCTAGAGGAGAGGGGCAATTTCTACATATATTATATCAATTCTTGTCACCTGACTAGAGCATGTGAAGATCTCCTCAAAGCCATCACGATACTCATTAACATAGGCAAAGTTTGTGAACCTCAGAGAAGGGGGGAGCTAGTAGACATGATCAATTTAGGATTAGAAGAAGAGGAGGCCTGGAAGGGCATCATGGAAGTCAAGAAAGCAAGTGAAGAACCATCCATACTTGACCTTATAGCAATCAAACAGTGGAGTGGGGAACATGTCAATGACTACTTTAATACTTGGTAGTTATTAAGAGGAAACCGCACGAGAAAGAACTAGTTGATCGATTTATCTTCGAGTTATCTCCTCACCTCCGTAAGATACCATTCATGGAACTTACAAGACCATGTCTGAGAGTTATGAAGTCGCCATAGAAGTGGAAAAATGTTTCAAGAAAATAGAAGACAGTGACCCATCAAAGATTGAAGTAGACAAAGCTATAGATACCCTTACTACTTCGATATACACCATATTATGCTTGGAGGATATAAAGAAGAGACCTATTCAAGAAGCCTTGACGAATTTGGCCCAAGTCATAAGAGAAACCATGGATGATGTATTGACAGAGAAGCAGTTACAAGATCTAGATCGTGACCTGACTCATATCTTGATGAGTGACCAAGAAGGCCCTTCGCCTATGGAGGATGATAAGGCAATAATATGTAATGAAAATGATGTAGCCTTCGGGCATCCTGATAATAATGATAGTGATTTTGCTTACTTATTTGATGTTTCGCCTAACGACACCATGCATTCATCTGACCATATGCATAACATTTTTAGCATTTATGATACTTCATTGCATGACATTCATTTGGGATCCAAAAATGGTAACGATATCCAATGACTTAACTCCTATAAAAAAAGAGAGATGATAAAAGTGCTTAGAAAACATGTTAACGCTTTTCCTTGGTCCGACGAGTAGATCACCAAATTGCTGAGCACTGTATCCAAACGACCCCAGGTTCAAACTAGCCAAACAAATGTTAAGAAGACTATGTCTAGAATGGGTAGATAAAATCAAAGCTGAAGTTGCTAGATTATTAGAGGCCAAGTTTATCGAAGTAATTGAGTATCCGACATTGTTAGCAAATGTTATCATAGTCCCCAAGAAAGATGGAAAAGTTAGAATCTGTGTCGACTTTCACGATTTGAATAAGGCCTCCCCAAAAGATGATTTCCCATTGCCTCACATCGATGTACTAGTAGATAGTGCTTTTAGAGCTGCAATGTACTCATTCTCAGACGGGTTTTCAGGGTACAATCAGATCTTAATGGACATCATCGATAAGGTCAAGACAACCTTCATCACAGAATGAGGGGTGTATTGTTATAAGGCAATGCCTTCTGGATTGAAGAATGCCGGGGCAACTTATCAGAGAGCCGTGATAGCTATACTACATGACATGATCCATAAAGAGGTTGAGGTTTATGTAGATGATATGCTAGTAACGTCAAACACCAAGGAAGAGCACCTTGAAATTTGGGAAAGGTTCTTGACCGAAATTGAGAAGTACAATCTGCTTTTGAATCCGAATAGGAGTGTATATATGGTAACTTATAGGAAGCTTCTAGGCCATATCATCAGTCAACGGGGGATTGAGGTTGACCCTGATAAAGTTAAAGCCATTCAAGAATGCTTATTCCTAGAACTGGAAGGGAAGTCAGGTCATTTCTTGGATCACTTCAGTATGTGAGCCATTTTAGCGCTAAGTTATCAATAATGTGTGAGCCAATCTTTAAGTTGTTGAGAAAGAAACAGCCGATATAATGGAATGAGTAATGACAGATAGCCTTCGATAATATTAAGGCTTATCTCATGAACCCTCTAGTTTTGAAGCCTCTGATGCTCAATAAGCCACTGATTCTCTATTTAGCCATATAGGAGTCTTCCGTAGGGGCATTTTTTTTATCCAAGAGCAAGAGGATAAAAGCAAACATGCCATCTACTATTTTATTAAAAAGTTGTTCGAGTATGAGACAAAGTACACGGTAGTAGAGAAGACGTGCACAATAATGGTATGGTTAACCAAGATGTTGAGGCATTACTTCCAGTCTTACAAAATCCAAGCAGTTGCAAAAGTGGACCTATGAAGTATCTTTGTCAATCCCCCACATTGGCAGGGAAGCTCTCTCATTGGCTCTTGTTATTTGAATTTGATATCGAATATGTTATAAAAAAGGTCATTAAGGGGAGACCAGTGGCTAAATTTTTGGCAAGTCAACCCATAGAGTCTGATTATGTTGAAAATCTGGAGTTCACCGATGAGCAATTAGTAGCAGTAGAAGTGGAGAAGATAGAATGCATCATGTATTTAAATGGGCCTATAAATCAAAAGGGTGCCGGTCTTGGAGTAATCATCATCATGCTGTAAGGTGAGGTTATCCCGCTAAGCAAGCAATTGGAATTTCCAATTACTAATAACGGGGGCCGAATATGAAGCTTGTCTCTTTGGTCTTGATGCTCTTTTAAAATTAGGGGCAAGAGAAGTTAGGGTGATGGGAGATTACACGCTGGTGATAAAGCTTATTGTAGGGGAATGGAAAATCAAAGAAGAGTCACTCAGGCCATATGTGGAAGTAGTCTTGGACTTATTAGCATAGTTCACTCAATGCTTCTTCTAATATATACCCAGGGATGAGAATCAGATGGCCGATTCTTTGGCTACCTTAGCCTCGATGTAGGATGGAGAAGAGGCTCAGTCCATCCGTCCACTTATAATAGAAACGACTTGTTCCCTATTTTATGAGAAGGTTCAACTTATGACCATCGAAGAGCAAAAGGTTTGTTAGTATGACGATATCAAAAGGATTCTAAAAGAAGGGAAGTGTCGTGAAGGGTCATCAGGTTCTGATCGTATGACTCTCAAAAGGTTAGCAACACAATTCAGACTAGTTAACAAGGATCTCTTCAAGAGGATGGCTGAAGGATTATTGTTGAGATGTTTAACAGAAGAAGAAGCAGAAAGAGTAATGACTCGGGTACATTCAGGGGATTATGGCCCGCATATGAATGGGATGGCTTTAGCCAGAAAAATTTAGCGAATGGGGTACTTCTGGACCACAATGAATGCCAACTATGTCAACAAGGTTAGGAAATGTCATGAGTGCTAAATTCATGGGGATATACAGCATTTACCTCCATCTGAACTTCTTAATTTGTCTACTCCTTGGCCAATCTCGACGTGTGGGATAGATATAATTAGTGAAATTCTGCCATCATCAACCAATAGGCCCTAATTCATCATCATTGCAGTTGATGATTTTTTAAAGTGGGCAGAGGCCGAAATCTACACCAGTATCACTACCAATAAAATGGCCAAGTTCATAGAGAAGCATAATTTTTCTCGGTATGGGGTTCCGTATCATGTGGTATCCGATAATGGGGTTCAGTTTCAAGGGGCCATAATGGAATGTTTGAGAAGTTTAATATCAAGCATCACAGATCTTCTCCATATAGGCCTCAAGCTAACGGGGCAGTTGAGGCTGCCAATGAGTCGATCAAGAGGAATTTGTCAAAGATATTGGCTACTTATAGGGACTGGGCTGATAAACTTCCTTTCATGATTTGGGGGTATAGAACCAGTATAAGAACTCCCACTAATCAGATGCCATTTTCCTTGGTATATGGAAAGGAAGTTATGTTACAGGTTGAAACAGAAGTAAGATCCCTAAGAGTGGCACTTGAAGCTCAGTTAAAAGAGTTAAATTGGGCAAGGACTACTAGATATGAGTAGTTAAATGTAATGGATGAAAAGCGGCTCAAGGCACTTGACCATCTACGGATGTACAAATAGCGTATGGCTTGAGTTTACAATAATAGAGTCAGATACCCGAAATAACCTCTCAAAGCGGGCGATTTGGTTCTCAAGCAGCTACGCCAAATCAACACTGACGCTAGGGGCAAGTTCATGCCTAATTGGGAAGGACCATTCCTGGTTAAGAAAGCCCTTGGCAAAGGAGGAATCAAGCTTATGTATATAGATGGAAATGAGTTCGTGAATCCAGTAAATCAAGATAGGCTTAAGCGTTATCATTTATAGGTCAAAAGAATTAAATCATAAAAAAGCAGCAGAAAGAATAAAAGAAATAAAGAATAAATCATATGACGAGTGGTCCTCTACTGGTCGGGCAAAAATTAGGGTGCAGCCCGCTGATCGGTATTCCGCAAATCAGTCAGGCAAAAATTAGGGCACTCCAACACAAATAAAGCCCACTAAGCTAAAAACTCAAAAAGGCAGCTTAGGCAAAAGTTAGGGCATCGAGAGAAAAATGTCAGTTGCTTTTTCAAAAATCTATAAAAGACCAGTAGGCAGTATGGGTTAACCATTGGAAATTGTTACCATTGCCTACGTACTCAAATTAGTCTCATCATTGAACATGTTATGATTTTGCTAAGAATCTTGGTCTTATGAATTCATGAATGTCTTCAAGTGAAGTAATCGCAGGTGTGTGAACATTAATTTTTCTCTACATGGTATGCATCATTGTTATTCCTTTCATTATACTTGTAATATAATAGAGATAAAATTACCAAAGAAATCAGACATATGCAAAGTTCAGAACAAGTCTGCTGGATTGACAACCCGAAAGGGCGGCCCAGGCAAAAGTAAAGACGAATCAAAACGAAAACAAAGGGCCTGCGGGGTCAAAAACCTGAAAGGGCGGTCTCAGTAAAAATTAAGGCAAAGAAAAAAAGAAAAATCTGCTGGATTAAAAACTTGAAAGGGCGGTCTAGGCAAAAAATAAGGCAAAAAATAAAGAAAAAGCTTGCTAGATTGAAAACCTAAAAGGGCAGTCTAGGCAAAAACTAAAAGCTAAAAAGAAAAAGAAAAAGTCTGCTAGACTGAGCTGTCAAGGATAGTTCAGGCAAAAATTAGGACAAAAATGAAGAAAAAGAAATGTTTGATAGGTCATCTCACATCGAATGGCTTATGCAAAAGTTAGAACATCACTCAGTACCCCCGCTATGAAATCACTGGCTGGAAATAATACGGGTTCGCAAAGCAACAATACTTGAGGGTCTTAGTTAAGAAAAAGAAAAATCAGCACGCAAAAAAGTTAAATGTCAAAAGTATCAATCCCAAGTTTACATCCAAAACAAGCTGCGCAGGGCCCAAAAGTATCAATAGTTCAAACAGTAATCATAATCTAAGCTGCCGGGGGATCCTGTCCCTGGCGACCCTCTAGAGCCAGATCCTGTATGTCTGCCAGCTGATAATCCTCATCTATAGTCATATGATCCTTTGCTTCACCAATACTAGCAGCTGGTTGGGTAAGGGCCCTAGTCTCTAATGTCCCTACAGTAGCCCTAGCAACATCAACTCCCTCAACATGCTGATCTCCGCCCCCTTTGAGTCACTCGGTATGTAGAAAGATTGTCCTCAGACTCATCATTAGAAGGATCTAGCGTCTGGCTGTCCTCAGTCATCCTCACCAGCTAGCCCCTTAGTGCCTTAATCTCGGGCCACACCCGGGCAGCCTCAGCCCTAGCCTGATCAGCCTTAGTAGTGGTTGCCTGCAGCTGCTCCTCCAAGAACCTGGCTCTCTCCTCAGAAGCATCCAAGTCCCGAGCAGACTTTCTACACTCTATGGCCAGTAGAGTCTTCAATAAAATCATAAGCTTAGTATACATACATGAATGTCATAGCACGCATCACACATAATTTATTAAATTTTGTAGGTAAAAGAAACTCACTGAGGCTAGCACATCCTAGGCCAGTAGTAGATCCGACACTGAGAAGTAGCCCCTGGCGATCCTCTCAGCCTAAAAAATAGTCACCTAAAAGGAAAAGGTCATATCAAGATAGGACATTCTAAGTAATCACTATAATGGACAAGGTTAAAAGCAAAGAATTCCTTACATGGGTATAGTTAAATGGAGTAAAACCAATAGGTTGGACCTACTCCTCGAGCTCCTTGACAGCTCGCTTCCCCGAATGATTAAGGAGCCAAAAGAAAGTATCTAGCTCAGCTCGGTGGACTCTCTCTCTCACGGATACAAAAGCGGGAGACCACTTTGTCAGCGGCTCAGGGGCAGCAGTAATAGCAGCGATAAGTCTCTCCCGCATGGAAGCGAAAGGCTATAACAATAAAGGATTAGAATCAGGATCAGAATCAATTTTAGGGAACAACAACATAGTCATAAGGGTTAAGTTTAGAAAATACCTAAGAAGAAGGAGTAGCAGACCTAGTCGAGCCCCCGGTACCCAGACATTGGATGGACCCCTAAGGTCGTCCCTCGGTCCATCTTCATCATCATCATCATCATCATCATCCCAAGTGTTGCTCCAGTGGGATTTAAGAGGGACATCCTCATAGTGGATCCTCTTGTAAGGGGGAAGAAGTGAGGAATCGATGAACTCTGTGCAGGAGCCCTCTATGGATAACACTCAAGCTCCCTCGCCTAATAGGTACAACCCTTGGTCTATCCCCAGCATGAGGTGAGGCCAGAAGATGACCACTAGGATTGGGGGAGGGATCAATCTATCTACCACAGTACTGCTCCTCTAACCTCTTACCCACTCACCAAAATACCACTTGAAGGAGAGTGGTGACTCCAGGACAAAACGATGGTCATCAACACCGACCTACATCCACTCAATAGCCCCATGCATATCCAATCTCTCCCATGTGTCTTGGATGACCTGCATAAAACAAATTCACTGTGAGTATCACAACCTTATAAATACAGTTTATACTAATGGTTTGTTGAAATGTAAAATGCAGGTTTAATAGGGAAAAAGTTTACTCGATCTGAGTGCAACTGATGTAGGAACTCTTGGTACTGTGCTGTAGTCAATGGCTGACCTTGCCAAAGCCCCATCCACCTGGATATAATATGTAGTGTCTTTGGCAACATGGGCAAGCCCAGCCTAGGGATGAACGGGTGCTCAAAGGTCTAAATCTGTAAGACAAAATAAGAATTAGTCGCAGCACGATTTGAATTAAATGTTAAGGCACAAAAGATTAGTTCGGGATTTACCAGTAGTATCAGGTGGCAGATCTTGAGCTCAAACTGCTCACCCCAAGCTCCAATGTCCAATCTACAATATATCTGTGCCAGAATGGCCCGTCACCAATTCTTGCCTAGCACAATAGCAAGATCCTCTATAGCAGAGAGCAAACCATAATTGAGGTTGTTCAAATAGACAAGGAAAAAGATGGTGGTAAGAAACGTTAGTAGGAAAGACTAGCCATATTGATCTCTCCTACTGGCCATAACAGGACTCGGTTGCCCGATCTAATGATCATACATGTCCCCGTACTTAAGCTTGTTCGTCCTGCCCAGAGGAAGCCCAAGCAATCACGCAAAATAAGCCTTCACCTCATGCCTGGAATGCCACCTATTGGCATAAACATCAAAGTGGTCAATATCCTCGCTTTACTCTAATCCTATCGCAGCACACACACCTGAGGGAGTGATAGTGACCTCCCTAATTGGTAGATGGAAGGTATGGGTCATCTCCGACCATCTCTCTACTAAGGCTGAAATAGCCCCCGGGGCCAGCATCTTTAGAGCTTGAGGAATGGCCCTAATAATGTCACTGAAGCCAAAAAGTCAATGAGGGCCATCAACTTGGTGTCCCCAGTGGTATAAATCTTCTTGTACCACTTGCTATAGAAGCCCGGGGCTCCTACGGTCTTGTATTAAAACTGCAAAGACAAAATTATAGCTCAACAAGGTTGAAAAAAGACAGAAAAATCAAAAATTAGAAAAGAATTATAGAAGTTAAAGGAATTAACTTTTTATCCCTAAGGACAGGACCCGTACAGGTCCTCTAGAGGCTCCTGTATCAAAGATGGGACCTGTACGGGTCCCTCCTTACCCATACGGGTCCCCTGCAAATAGTCTCCATCGTAAAACATTCCCAAACAATCCAAAACCATCCAAACTCAATCAAAGCTGAATCAAAACTATCTTAAAAGCATCATAGACTAAAGTTACATGCATCATGCTCTATTCCAAGGTCTAAAACACCCTAAATCATGCCAAAATTTGGGGAATTCTCAAAGAGTTCGAAAATGGAACATAGAGAATCAAGCTAAATTACCTAGAGTTTTGAAGCATGGGTATCAAAAGAAGGGATTAGAGGTACTTCAAAGGTACGAGTGAGCCCCAGATATGAGTTCCCTTCACGAAAAGCATACACAATGAAAATCGGGCATTCTCGAAGCCCCAAATTGCCCACCGAGGGCAAATCCTCAAGTCTAACGGAGAAACGGCCGGTCTTTGGGATATTTTTATACATTTTGATTGGTTCTAGGAGGAAAGTTACCATAAAATGCAAATACGGAGATTTGGTATAAGGAGACATGCAAAGAGTCTGATCAGCCTTTTTGAAACCCCCGACTAGGACACGTACAGGTCCCACCCCACCCGTACGGGTCCTAACTCTGAAGGACCCCACCTGTATGGGCCTTCTATCGCCATCTGGGAGCAGATTTTGAATGGTATTTTAGAAAGCACCAGAAATTCATCTAGTCTAGGTTCGGGGCCAACCCTATTTCTAAGTTATGTTCGGGGCAATCCCCCTAGCTCACCTTGATCCTTGATTGAAGGGGCAAAAATATTTTTGTTTTCACAAAAGTCAATCAAGAATCAAGGTAAGCCATTTTTGAATTGATCACTAACAAAGATGATTTTTGTGTACAGGTCCATCGTAGCACAAGAATTCTTCCCCAAGAAGTAGATCTTATCAGGATAGACTTGCCCATCAGAAAAAGTTTTACCAAAGGATATTACTTTATTCCCAAGTAGTGGAGCCAATCTAGGATCATCCCCCCATCTCCCGCTAGCGGAATCAACCAAGGGGCACCTCCCATCTCCCAATAGCGGAATCAGCCAATCTAGGGGTGTCTTCCCATTCCCCAATAGTGGAATCAGCAAGGGGCATCTGCCTATTCCCTAGTAGTGGAATCAACAAGGGGCATATGCCCATCATGAATAGCCCTAGGGTCACCCAACCTAGGGGCATCCCCCAGTAGTGAAACCAGCAATAATCAGGCCAAACCCGACATCTTTCGCACTTAGTTTTCTGTTTATCCACACATCTTTATTCGTAATTGAAGGGGAAAAATATTTTTATTTTCACAAAAGTCAATTAAGTATAAAGATATGTATGCTTAGACAATGACTAACTCGGCATTTGATTATTGTCTCTTTTTAGGTTATTCAAATTCAACAATTAGGAGAGTCATCCGCCTTAGGAAAGGGATACTCCACCATCACGAAAGTCGATCTGCCTCAAGAATGGGATACATCAGTCAGGAAAGTCATCCACCTTAAGAAAGGGATACATCACCAGTTAGGAAAATGGATCCACCTCAAGAAAGGGATACATCATCCAGGAAAGTCGATCCACCTTAAGAAAGGGATACACATACCTTCCCCAGTGGAGTTACTAGGGATACACAGTAGCAAAGGAAAGTCATCCACCTCAATAAAGGGATATGCATTGGCAAGGAAAGTCATTCGCCTTAAGAAAGGGATACGCATCATAAAGGAAAGCCGTTCGCCTCAAGAAAGGGACATCCAGGAAAGAAGTTCGCCTCAAGAAAGGAACTCACCCATATCATCACCTCAGGTATAATTTCTAAACCTCGCTCACGTCGTGAGATCATACAAATCCGTATTTGCAGTGATCCCATGAGAGGCAGTCTGTGAGCACTGTATTTTAATGATCCTTCTCACGAAACGATGATGAGAGCTATATGATACATTCTCTTATAGGTTTTATCCATCAGAGGTGTTCTTACTGCTGCAGAGTTGAGTTTGGCCAATGTTTGGCAAATAATTATTACTCACCAATCATATATAATTAATTTGTTTTTCACTAATTTGTTAACTAAAAAAATTATATGAACATGTCACGAGCTTTCGAGCCTAACCTTAGAAGGCTTGGTTTGGCTTGTTAATATCTCGAGCTAATCTCGAACTCGAGTCAAACTTTGACCGAGCTTTGACCAAGCCGAATCTCGAACTATTTGCAAGTCAATGGGCTTGTTAACCTCCCTAGTCACCACAAACTTTTAAATGTAATACTTTATCTCTAAAGTTGGCAAGTTAGTATAATATAACTTTCTGACGTGAATTTGTCCAATCTCATACATCGAAGGGTGTTATACACTCGCGCTGATGTGGCATAAGTGTGGAAAAAGTGAAAATGCCAAATCAATAAATTTTAACACTTGGCACGAACCATAAAAGTTGCAAAAAATTCCATGAGAACTTTTATTTAAGTTCTTATTAAATATTTTTTTTTTTGCAAAAGTGTCATCTTCAACCTCTTTTCTCTTTTCTCTATTTTTTCTAAAATGGTTTCTATTCATTTGATCACATAAATAATAAAATTATCTCATCTTGTTACAAATAAAATCTTCCAAAATTATTAGTTCTTGTAATTCCAATTAGTAAGAAAATGAAATAAACATTAATGAAATCGTATTTTAGTTAAAGAAATTTTTTTGAAGAAGTTGCAAAAATAAGGAAAGGAAAAAAGAGAAAAAAAAACTCCCTACGGTTTCGAAAACTAGTCATTTTACACATTTTTCCTCTACTCTTTTTACTTATCATTCACTATTTTCAATGTAAGCTTTTACTTCTTTCTTCCTATTATACCTTATCAATTTTAGCTCAATTCCAAAACACATTTACTCAATTAATGCTATTTAAGGGTAAACAAGTTTTTTTATACCCTTCATTAATTGCTTCTTAAAATTTGTGAATTTTCCTAGGGAGACTAGTTTTCGGAACCGAAGGGAGTATAAGAAGTGACAATCCTATCTGGTTCATCGAAGCTTTACTTTGACTACATCCAGATCCGACTCCAGTTGCGCACTTGGCTGTGGTGGGTGAGTCTCCCAATAAGAATTTTTTGCATTCACTAGGACTAGGGATGTTAACGAGCCGAACCGAGATCAAACATGTCTGGGCTCGGCTAGGCTCAGATCAAAAGGGAAAATGTTCGGGCTCGACTTGGCTTGGCTCGAAGCTTGTTGAGCTTAAAATATTCAAGCTCTGCTTGAGCTCGCGAACTTCTGAGCCTAAATGAGCCTTCTATTAGCAGATTGAATTATTGTCTATCATTTTCAAGATAAAAACATTTTGACTAATTAAATTTTTAATAATCTAAAAGCATGAAACTAATATGAAACTAAACAAAAGCATTTCTTCCAACAAACTACAAATCCATGTAAACTACATACTACATATCCAATTATCTATAAAAACTTTTATTTAATAAATAAGCCTAAAGCCACAGCCCAAGCACATCATGTTAAAATAAGATTACATATTAGTATAATACTATATATATTATATGTATAAATTATACGAGCTTATTCTTGAGCTTTCGAGCCGACCCTTAGGAGGCTTGGCTTGGCTTGTGAATATCTCGAGCTGATCTCAAACTCGAGTCGAACTTTGACCGAGCTGAGTTCTGGTCGAGATTTGACCGAGTTGATCTTGAACTATTTGTGAGCCTCTAAGCTTGTTAACATCCCTAGCTATAGGCAAGGGCCCGAATGGTGTCTGGTATTGGGAATTCATCTCTTGTCATCAATCAGGTCGTCGGGGATTGGGAAATTAAGGAGGAATCTCTTCGCCCTTACGTCAATGCAGTTCGAAGCTGATCCGAGCAATTCAATTCTTGTTTGTATCGCCATGTACCCCGGTATGAGAACTAAATGGCTTACTCTCATGCCACCCTGGCTTCTTTATGGGAGGGGTCCCATCAACAACCTATCTGCCCATTGGTTTTGTTGTCGACTAAGATGCCCTACAATATTTATCAGGTTCAGCATGTCCTCGCCATTTCAACCAAACCTTGTAGGTACTCTAACAGCGTCTTGTTTCTTCAATATGGACAGTATCCTCCAGATTCCTCTGACTCAGACCGTACTACTATGTCGTGACTCGCCGTCCACTTATGGATAGTCGATAATGATCTCTTTAAGCGCACCTATGATGGTTTACTACTTCATTGTTTAACCGAGATAGAGGCTTAGCAGATGATTGATCAGGTCCATGCCAGTGACTGTGGTCCTTATATGAATAGTCTCGCTCTCGCAAAGAAGATACATCAATTAGGATATTTTGGCTCACCTTAACGGTTGATTGCATCACCCAGGTCAAGCGATGTCACTAATGCAAGATTTATGGGGATATGCAATACTTACCACCTGTCGAGCTCCACCACTTATCTACTCCTTGGTGATTCTCATTGTGGGGGACAGACATAATCAGTGAAGTTCGCCCTTCATCAACAAATGGGCATAGGTTCATTATGGTGGCTGTGGACTATTTTTCTAAGTGGGTAGAGGTCAAATCCTACACCAATGTCACCGCCAAGAAGATGGCCAAGTTCATAGAAAAGCACATATTCACTCGGTATGGACTTTTACACCATATAGTCTCAGATAATGGGTATAATTTGAAGGGGAAACTGTTGAACTGATTGAAAATTACAGGATCGAGCACTACAGATCTTCTCCATACGGACCAGAAGCTAATGGCGCTGTTGAGGCAGCTAATAAATCGGTGAAGAAAATCCTCTCCAAGATGATAGTCGGCTATAGAGATTGGGTTGATAAGCTACCTTTTGCCATTTGGGGATATCGTACGAGTGTTCGTACACCGATCGATCAAACTTCATTCTCCTTGGTCTATGGAATAGAGGCAATTCTTCCAATTGAAACTCAAGTAAGCTCACTAAGGGTTGAGCTAGAAGCTAAACTGAAAGAATTCGAATGGACCAAGGCGAGGTTTGAACAATTGAACATGATGGATGAACATAGGTTAAGGGCTCTGGATAGTCTCTAAATGTACCACCAGTGCATGGATCGAGCTTACAACAGAGTTAGACACAAGAAATTCCCTCTAAAGGTTGGAGATCTAGTCCTTAACCAGTTGAAACCTTCCACAATTGATGCGAGGGGCAAGTTCAGACCTAATTGGGAAGGACCATACATGATCAAGAAGATGCTCAGTAAAGGGGCAGTTAAGCTTATAGATATGGATGGAAATGAATTTGTGAATCCTATAAACCAATATAGGCTTAAGTGTTACCACAGAGAAGAAATAAATCAGAAAAAAGTAGCATAAAAAGAAAAAATATATAATAAATCACCCTCCTTTTGGTCCTTTACCGATCGGGCAAAACTTAAGGTGACATCCGATGGTCTGTATTCTGCAAACTGGTCATGCAAAAGTTAGGGGATATGACAACCTGCTAGATCAAAAACTCAAAAAGGGCGGTCTATGCAAAATTTAGGGTAAGTGAGAAAAGAGAGAGTGCTTTCTAGAAAATCGATATAGGCTAGTTAGTACCAAGAGTTAAATCAATAGGAATGGTTACCAACATCATGTACTTTGTTTTGCTTCATTTAATAAAAGTATCTTTTTGCTGAATCCGAAATGCTTATGTTTGTGCGAATGATTGTATTAATACGGTCAAAACAGCTTAAGTTAACATGATGAAGAATTCACATTATCATAATCAATGCGCAATAAAAATAATAAACGAAAGGCAAATGATGCCAATAGACTGAAAAGAGTTAAGGTCTATGCAAAAGTCAGAATAAGTCTGGTAGATTGAAAACCCGAAAAGGACGGTCCAGGCAAAAGTTAACATAAGGTCCAATAGATTAAAAACCCCTAGGAGCAGTCTATGCCAAAGTCAGAACCAAATAAAAAAAAGAACAACAAAATAAGTTTGATAGGTCTATCGCCACGATTAGACTAAGCAAAAGAGAGCAGTCTATGCAAAAGTAAGAACTAAATAAAGAAAAGAACAACAAAACAAGTGGTAGTATGAAAAGGCTCGAATCCCTGCTCAGCTCGCTCCCCCTTCAAGTGGGCACACGGTCACTCAGCTCGATTCAATAAGCGTCTAGTCTTAGCAAGCCATCCCCTGTAGTACTCATCAGTCTCGATAGTCTCAGCATGGTCATATTCCAGAATCTCATAGATAGCATCTCTTACCCATTTCTCCCAAATATGGCTCTTCCATTCGACCTTGTAGACACTGCTGTGATTTTTTAGGTAGCTTGGTTGGAACCCTCTATCACTGACCATACTGACGGTGAAGCTAATAAAGGGTATAGAAAGTTATCCTTTGCAAATCCAGCAGCTAAACAAAAGATCCCTAGGACTCGACAACCACGTCTCGGATCTTCCACCAAGTGCTAATCCACTAAATATGTGAGCCATCATATCCCCTTGCGATTGACTCCTAACTATTAGCCAACAACTGATCAAAATCCCTCCGCATGAGCCCTCCTTTCTTGAGGTGGATAGGAAAATATTTCTTCGGGTTCCCTCATGGTTTTTGTTTCAGCTTAAGCATCTTTATCAGCCACACTTGTAAATCGGTCGAAGATGAAAGCAAGAGGAAGTGTCTAACCAAAGTTGATAAGAAAGGATAGCTGTAGCAGTGTAAGGAGATTAGTAATAAGAGTTGGGTTGGCAGAAGTGCAATATGTAATTAGCCAGGTCTCCGTTAACCCCACAACTATGGGTAAAGGCCCTGCTGACATAGACCCAGTAAGCAAAATCAACCTGAGTAGGGCAATCGGGCCCACTCTGCACATAAACTCAGACATGAGTAACAGTACAATCATGAAAGGCTAGGCAAGATAAGATCTGGAGACCATCAGCACCAATCTAAGTCAGGCAATCGGGATAGAAAGGGGTTTACTTAGTCCAAATTCCACAGCCCTCTAGGCACACCATCCGTACCAAAATGGAAATCCAAAATTGCCAAAGGTGCATGTTTAGGCCATGGAATTCCCAATATAGCCTGAAACTCCTTGAATAAGGGGCACAACTTGAATGAAGAGAAGCAGAACATGTGATCCATCCAGTCCCAAAAAGTCAATGCCGCATGAAGAAACTCGGGGCTAACCAGTCATGAAGTTATGTAGCAAAATCCCCAAACCCTGAACTTATGCAATTTCTTCGAGTGTGCTTCCCCCACAGTTTTTAGAAAGATCCTTAGCTACTGGTTGAAGCTCTCCATGACTGAAATCTAGAAAATGGCTGAAATCTACAATTTTTGAAAACAAAGCTGCAGGCGATATGGGCAAAGCCGCCGACAGTATGAGCGAAATCGATGGCGGTATGGCAAGTTAAAATCACCGGCGGTATGACTTGCAGGCGACTTCATCTATATTATTTAACAGATTGAATTTTTCATACAAATGGTGATATTAGTGAAGCCCCCGACGGTATGACAATATTTCCTGCAAATTTCAGGCCTATTTTGGCCAGTTCAGACCTGTTCATAACCTTTAAACATCCTGTAATCTTTTTCCAAATACAATTCAAACAAAAAATCCATCTTATTCAAACCAAAACCCCGAAGGCGCAAATGTACAATACCCTAAACCTAAGCAATCCATAAACCAAAACAAAGCAAAATATTCCAAACCTCAATGTATCAAGGGTACAAATCAAAAGTAAAGGAAAGCTAAAATCAAGCAGCCAAAGCTAAAATGCAATAAACTAAAGTAGCCTGTCACCATTTGTTGGGGTGAGATATGAACTCCGTGTCATCCATAGGGTAATGGCTGATGTCCTCATCCTCCTCTCTTCCCGCAATCATTGGGACATTGCTCGAATTGGTAGACTCAATAGTAGGATGCCACCTAGCTGCCACCTTCTTTCCTTGTGGTTGGTCCCAGCTTGAGGTGCGCGGTCTCGCTTATGCTTGCTCCTCCTCTCGTGCATGGTGGCATCCAATTCCTACTCCAACTCACCAACCCTGTGCTTAAGCTCTTGATTTGTAGATACTTCCTCCTGGTATATCACCTGAGCCTGATTGGCATCAGAAAGTGATAATGCCATGAATTCCTGCAAAAGGAGCAATAATAGTCCACATCATTCATAACATCCATACGTGCATTATTACAACATCATTCGAACACGCTGGTACCTTGACAAATAAAGTCTGAGAGACTAGGGTGTCCTTGAGAGCAAAGGCATTCTCTGCAAACTACTCTGCCACCCTACGAGAAACTTGAAAAATCCAAAAGATAGGGGCATTCAAAGAGCGATCCCAAAAAGAAGTCACATGCATACAAGGGGTAAAATTTGTATTTCCAAAAGGCTTACATGTATAGTGTGCGGAGGTATAAAGTCCATTGAGTGAGCACTTGAAGTTATTTCCCTTATCTGAAAGTCGCCATTCGGACCCAAAAGCAAGAAAGATTCCTCTAAAGCAGTCAATAGGCGCCCCTCCACTATGCCGATATCCTCAGGCCTACCCCTGCCACGCGCTCCACTAGTCTCAAGCCTATTCTTTTTCCTAGGAGGTGCTTGAAAGACACAAACACAACATAAAAGGCAAACATAAGCAAACCATCTTGGACCAAATAAGATGAAATATGTGGACAAGCACGGTCTTATGGCAAAAGAATAATGCTCCTCATGGGCCATCGGCACCTCCCCAGCTGCCTCGTCGTCTCCTTTGGACTCACCCTTACCAGCAACCTTGTCTTCCTCCTCCCCATTACTCCTCACACAGCCACCAGGTATCGGTCTCCGTTCCTCATTCTTCTTCTTTGCATGAAATTCAATCATATAATTGGCACGAATGTGAGGGCATATAGGGTGCTAGCACAATATGAGGCCATCATAAGGACCGGGGGCACTCGCTACAATACGACCATTCCCATACAGAAAATCCACCTTATTAGCCTCAATGGTAATGGTTAAGTAAGGCCACCAGAGGCCCGAAGGAGGTTCCAAGGGCACTGGTCTAGTAAGGGGCATGACATCTCTCTAGCTGCACACTCGCTCCCCCAAGTACCACTCAAAGGACAAGGGGAACTCCATCATGAATCTTCGGTCATCCACATCCTCCCAGACTATAAGCACCTCGACATGGTTGGATACCTTATTAAACGGGTCCCCAATAACCTGACCAAACAATCAGACAGAAAATCAATGTAAGCATAATTTAAATTCATAAATATATTTATGACTCAAGGCTTGATTACTATGGAACAAGGATAAAAGCCAATGTTGCATACCGAGCTAATCTGAAAGCTCCTCAACATCTCCCTGTAGCTGGTAGGGTATTTTCTAAATCCCCCAACACTCCTACACCACCAAGCAAGAAAGTTCAAACCTGCTGGCACTTTCGTCTTGAATTTCACTGGGGGTAGAATCTGGCACTCAAAGGCCTAAGCTGGTATAATCAATAATTAATCAGTCCAAGACATCCAAAAAGAGAAATGGATAAAAAAATGAGAAAAGGCATGAAAGAAATAATCAAATGCTCTTGAAAAGGCATACCTGTAGAAGTAAGTGGCTCAACCGAAGAACCTTGCCATTTTTCATTGCCCTCACATCCAATTCATGGTATATCTAGGCGAGAATGGCCTTTGGCCACTTCTTTTCCTTGATCATCTTTACATCCTCAATGATCTTACTGCTAGAGACAAGAAAGAACAGCACATACAACAAAGAAATCATAAAAGAGCGGGCACAAGCGTCTCGTTGAGCCTTGGGGACCATACTGACTCCCATCCAACACTCTTGAAGCTCTCCATAAGATAGCCGCCCTGAGGTGGGCTTCAAACCGAATAGCTCTGCCACTCTCCTTATCACCGGCTTTTAGAGGTAGTACTTCTCCATATAGACGTCGAAGTTGGTGGGAAATAATGATCCGAAAGAAGAAATTCCAGAATAATCTGGATCAAGTTTGAAGAAAATAAAAACTATAGAAACAAAGTATTAAGGAACAAAACATGTAATAACCTCAATCCAAAATGGAAGCATCTGGTCCAAAATAAGTCATCTGGACATTCATTGGAAACTACAAGTACCTAAGCATATAGTGGAAGCATTTGGTTAAAGTTTGGAAAGGAAACAAACTTTAAACCGCTCAAGATTAGCATCCGGAAGATAAACTGGTTGAAGTAGCATTCGGATACATCTAGACAAATTCATACGAAAGATACAGGTATCGAGGCAAAGGGAAAAGTTTCAAAAATAACTTTTTCCATAACCTTTTAGTCTAAAAGTCAAAGATCCCCTTCCCTTGTGTTAGATAAAAATGATAGCTAGCACACTTTTCAGGAAAGGATAAGAGGACTGACACATGAAAGAGAAGAGGTAACAACTTTTCTACCTAGACCCAATAGGAAAGGTGCGTGAAGCACACACTCCGGATTTCGGGCATAAAAGTTGGTGAATCACTAAAATACAAGGAAAGTGAAAGGGTCATTCACTCCCCCTATGACCTTATTTAGACTCACACAGGGACCCACATAAGCGGATAACCTGTTCGGTCCATGGAAGCTTGGCCATTGTGACCATATCTGAAGGAGTAATGGTCACCTCGGCGATCATGAGGTGGAATGTATGAGTGGTCTTCGACCACCTCTCGGTTAGGGCAGCCAAATCAAATGAGAGAGCTTCGACATCCTTAAGGGCAGAATTCTGGCCAAAGCCTCAAAACCTATGGCATCTATGGCCTCTCGGAGCATGAGATCGTTTGCATTGATACATGTCCATCAGTCACCAATGGTCCCCGTGCCCCCAGTATACGTGAGCTGGTGCATCTATAAAAACAAAATCAAGCAGAAAACAGATAAGTGATCAGTATTTCTCCATGTTTTTAATTGCTAGAACCTGGCTGATATTGCTACTGAAGCAGTGATATCACCAGCAAAGTCAGCCATACCGTTGGCGGTATGATGTTCCTAGCAATATTGCTGGAAATAGTAGTGACATGGAAAGGTTTGGGCTATTTTAAGGGGGCCCGAAGCTACTGGGAAATGGATTATGCCGCCAACGACATTATTTTTGCAAGCAGAATTGCAGATTCGCTTGAAATCGAACCAAAATCCCCAAAACACAATAAATCAATTCCAAGGCATCAAATCAGGCAAAATGGCCCTATAGCATGTAATTTTAGTTTATGAACTCTTAAATTTCATATTTTCAACCCCTATCAGGGCATATTTCGAGTCTAGGACCGAAATCAAAATAAATGAAACCAAAGATTCGAGTTTTGTAGGATTAGCTGGACATAGGAGATGTGTTTCTTCTTATTAGGGGTCAGATTATCTATGGGAGCAGCAATCCCATACCCATATATCTTGTCATAATTCTTCAAGCCATATGCCATATGAACCGAGCAGATTTTCAGACCTTCGATGGAGGAACCGGATAAATCGTCAGGCTTCATACTAGCGGGTTTGTTTGAGAATACTTTCTTCAACATGGGAGATAAAAGAAGGGGGAGGATACAAGAAGTTTGATGGAGAGAAAGAGAGATTTTTGGCTTCTGCTGTTCTGAATTGGGGAAATAAGGAGTTTTAATTTGTATTAAACACCCATATAAAAATCGAGGAGTTTAATTTAATCTAAAATTGCCAATCTGTACCACCGGGCGGTGTCACCTCATGTCGCCGACGATATCATTCAAGCCATCGGCGATTTCACTCTCACCAGAGGCATTTTTTGAATTTCTTTGACCTGTCAAAGGTGCCACATGGCACCCCATGCTGCTAGTGGCTTCAGCTAAGCTGCCGGCGGTATCAAATCACCTAGGGCTATTTCAGAAGCCTTTTCAATAAATTCAATGGATCTCAGCACAGACCCTTGATATTCCAGGACTTCTAAATACCCTTAGATCTTTAATTATCACATTTTTACTATATATCGAAGGAGCAAAAATATTTTTGTGTCACAAAATCGATCAAGTAGTAAAAACATCATTTAAAGGTATATTTAATCTTGCTTTACTATGCTCTTATTGCAAGTACAACCGCAAGGGGAAAACTAAATATCCCCATTCTTAGGGCCATCGCCCACTATGGAACATCAATTGAAGGTTGTGATATAGTAAGTGTATATGTCATCCTTTGGGTTCTCCCTTACCCAATGCCAACTGAAGGTCGTGATGCTGTAAGTGTACGCATCATCCTTTGGGTTCACGCCTATAGAACTTCAACTTAAGGTCATGATATAGTTAGTGTACATGTCTTCCTTTGGGTTCTCCTCACCGAACGCCAACTGAAGGTCATGATACAGTCAGTGTACACATCATCCTTTGGGTTCACCCCTATAGAACGTCAACTGAAGATCGTGATGGAGTTAGCGTACCCGTCATCCTTTAGGTTCTCCCCTATAGAATGCAAACTAAGGTTTGTGATGAAGCAGTGTACGTATCATCCTTTGGGTTCTCCCCTATAGAACATCAACCAAAGATCGTGATGGAGTCAGCGTACCCATCATCCTTTCAGTTCTCCCCTATGGAACGTCAACTGAAGGTTGTGACATAGTCAATGTATGTATCATTCGTTAGGTTCTCCCTCATAGAATGCTAACTGAAGGTCATGATGCAGTCAGTGTATGCGTCATCCTTTAGGGTCACACCTATAGAATGTCAACTGAAGATCGTGATGGAGTCAGCGTACCTAACATCCTTTGGGTTCTCCCTTATAGAAAGCCAACTAAAGGCCATGGTGTAGTCAGTGCACACATCATCCTTTGGGTACTTACCCCTATAGAACATCGATCGAGGGTCATGATGTAGTCAGCGTACACGTCATCCTTTGAGTCGACGCCCATTCAGAATCAACTAAAGGCCATGATAGAGTAAGTGTACCCATCATCCTTCGAGTCTAACTCACCACCTGTCAGGTACAATTTCTAACCCTTGCTCTTTTTGTGAGATCATACTGACCTATAGCAACTGTGATCTTCCAAGGGGTAGCCTGTGAGCACGGAATTTTGTAGTCCCTCTCGAGAGACAATGATGACGTATATTCGTATTTTTATCCTCAACATAAAATTCTTCAAATTTTTATTACGGATAAAAAATTCGTTAAATTTTTATTACGGATAAAAAGTTCTTTATGAATTTTTATTTTCAGAAAAATTCAGTTTGGTGTGTCTGATAATGCATCAGGTGGGAGCTCAAACCAATGATTTACACCCAAAAATTAATTTAGTCCTAAATACCCTAAAAAATTCCGTCTAAATATATTCCAAAATAACCACTATATTCAAATCCCGTCTAAATCACTTTTTGGGCGGATTTAACCCCCTAAAGCACCTTTTTAGGCTAGGCTATGCCTTGCTTTTCAGATCTGGCAGAGATTGAACCCGCCCGTGGCATCAGAGATATAGTCGGCGGTATCATCCATGCTATCGGCGGTCTGACTTTTGTAGGCAGAAAACTTTTTACCATGCTTTGCTTGATACCTGCTGGATAAATGAAAAAAAGTCAATTTCTTCACGATTTTAGCCTATATAAGGCCCCTTTCCAGACATTTTTAGGGGTTTGCAAGTAAAAACTAGAATTCTAGGGAGACTCTAGCTAGATAAGGTGAAGAAAAGGTAAGAAAAGAGGAATTACTCCATCTTTTCTTGGTTTTTCTTTGTTGAACTCTATTAGAATTAACTTAAAATTAGTAGGTTTAAAATTAATCTTAATAGGATTTAAAGACTCAAATCTTTAGTTCAATACCCAAATCATCATTTTGAGCTTCCTAGAGGTACCATTTGGATCATGAAGAGGTGGATTCACAACCCCGAGGTAAACTTCTGAGTCTCATAGCACTTTGGCATTTATCTTTATTGTTTGTTGTATTTATTTGCTATTTTTGTTGGGAAACAATGATTCGGAACATAAAATAGACCGGATCAAGTTTGAAGTAAACAAAATCTAATTAAAAATTTTCCAAATAACTAAATGTAACTAGACCTAAGTATACCAAGACTTAAGTCATTATATCCGGACAACCAAGTTTTCATCAAGTCCAAGACAAGCTTTCAGTTAAAGACTATTACCTAAGCATAAGTGGATTAGAATCCGGTTAGAGTTTGGAAAGGAAACAAACTACTAACTTCCCTACAATAACATCCAAAAGATAGACTGATTGAAGCTACACCCGGATTGGATAAATACAAAGATATTTGGAAGATTTCATGCAAGACAAAGGGAATGATTTCAAAATAATTCCCTTCCCTCCATTTGGTCTTAGCTATCAAAGATAAGGACAAGAATAACAAGAAATAACCTTTTGAGAAAAAGATAAAAAGTTGATAGTAGAAAGAGAAAAATGTAACAACCTTTTTAAACTAGACCAATGGGAATGGCGCGTGGAGCACACTGAATGAACCACTAGCTAAAAGTTGTTGCATTATAAAAAGCCAAGAAAAACGATCACTGATAACTTTTCAGCCTCAATCCCTAGGATTTAAACGGGTCAAAATTGAGTCTAACGGATTGATCAACGGCTTCAGATGTGCCACATACAACCTAATCAAGGGTGAAGATTTAATGCAAGCTCAACAACCCACAATGGGCTACATTTATGATAGAAGCCTATAAAAGGAGGCTTCACCAAATGAGAAGGTTGGCCAGTTAATTTACAAAACAAGTGACAAAGCACAAGCATTCAATCAGTTCATAATCACTCTAAGAACCAAAACAAATACCAAATCTATTTGTAAGGATTCCCAAGTGAGTTATAAACTTGAGGAATTCCAAAACCAAAATCTTTGTGAAATCAAAGTATTGTAATCGGGACTCAGCTAGTAGTTGGAGCTTTTACTGGTATATCCCTAAAGAACTCAGCTTGGAATTAGGGAAGATTCAAGTGGTATATTATTCTAAAGTGAAAGGATTCAACTTGGAGTGGACTCTTCAAGTGGCATTTCCTACTTCTGGATGGAGTCACCATCCAGAGACAACTGCAGAGGACTCAGCTAGGAGTTGGTACTTCTATTGGTATATCCTACTTTTGGGAGAAGAAAAAATCTCCAGAGATAAGTTGTAAGGCTTAATTCCTGCCTGTTAAAAAGGAATTCGCTAGTAAAGCAAGGACGCTTTGGGGACTGGAGTAGGCGGGGCCGAACAGGATAAAACTCTTATGTTTGAATTTCTTTAACTCTGCATTTAATTTACTACATTAATTATATTTGCATCATCCTGACCATAAATATCTGGAACGTTCAAACATGCTACTTAAAGACTTTTAAAGTCTATTAATTTCACAAAAAGAGGCCATTCACCCCCCCTCTATCCTTATATTTAACAGATATGGACCTATAAATGGTATCAAGGCTAGTGCTCAAACTAGAGGTCTAACAATCTCGAGCTAAAAGGTTTAAATATTTTGATCCAAGAATCAAAATGAGTTTCCAAAACTCACAGCTCCTTCTGGAGGGTATGTCTATTACCCATTCTCCACTCTTCAACGGTGATTACTACACATTCTGGAAAAGCTAAATGAAGAACTTCATTCAAGCACAAAGCATGCAAGCATGGTTGGTCATCCAAGATGGCCCTTATGAGCCAACTCATAAAGTAAAGGGTATAGTTACCCGAAAGCCCTCAAGTATGTGGGATGAAAATGATTTTAGAAAATTGCGTGAAAACGCGAATGATATTAACATTCTTCATTGTGCCCTCAGTGGAATAGAATTTAATAGGATATCCGGATGTGAGACCGCACAGAAGATATGGTAGAAGCTGGAAGTAACCTATGAAGGAACCAACAAAGTGAGAGAAGCCAAACTTGATCTACTCCAGCAAAAGCTTGAATCCTTCTAGATGGAGCTAAAAGAATCCATTAGTAGCATGAATACTAGATATACTAATCTAGTTAATGAAATAAAGAGGCTTGGAAAAGAAATCTCTGAAGTAGAGATGGTAAAGAAAGTGCTCTAGAGTCTCACCAAGGAATGGGACAATAAGAAGACTGCCATTGAGAAAGCTCATGACTTAAACGTCTATAGTTATGATGAGCTCATTGGAAATCTCCTAACTCAAGAATTATTGTTAGAGAGATACAATAAACTATAAAAGAAGCCTGAAGGAAGAAGAAAGCCATCGTACTTAAGGCAGAATCCACCGGATCAGCCTCATCCGGAGAAGAAGACCAAGTCACGGAACCTCAAAGTACCAAAGAGTAACTAGCCTTGTTAACTAGAAGGCTCAACAGGTTCCAGCAAAAGAAAGAAAGAAAGGAGTCTAAAAAATATGAATCTCAAAGACCAAGGGAAGGCACTTTCAAAAGAGAAAAGACCAGGAAGAATCCGGAAGAAAAGAGAAATCCGGAGAAAGAAGCTGTCTATTTTGAATGTGGTGAAAAAGGCCACTTCAGGACAAAATGTCTAAAGCTTAAAACAACGAAGAAATATAAGAAGACGGCAATGATGGCTACTTGGAGCAATAGTGAAGAGAGCAGCAGCTCATCTTTAACAGAAGAAGAAGAAAATGCCAACTATGCATTCATGGCATTGACTGATCCGGAAGCACAACAATCCGAAAATAATATCTCTAAGTAAGATACAATGCAAATTAAAGAATCAGAAGCATATTGATATTGTGGAAGAAAATTTCCTGAGGAATCAAGCCGAGATTCTAAATGCAAATGTAATGAGACTAGATAGAGAAATCAATCTATTAAAGGAAGTGTCCAGGAAGAGGCTAGAGGTAATAGCTCCAAGAAGAGATCATCATCCTCCTGATCAAAATAGATCCTAAAAGGCCCTTACTCAGAAGATGAAGGAGGTTAGTAGGCAACCCCAAGCCCAAAGATATACTACTGCTCAAAAGGGAAAGGCCAAGATAGCTTACAACCAATAACCTATCAAACAGAGAAGAAATTGTGGAGTAGAAGTTGCACCTCCAACCAGCTTCCGGATTCACACCGGACCATCTACCAGTGTACAAGAAGCTAGATATAGAGGGAACTATGGGAAGGAAGATCTTGAAAAGATAAAAAGTAAGAAAAGAATAGATCCATTGCAGGGTGTAGGTTTTGTGGGAAAAACAATCATGTTACTAAATTATGTAGATTAAAAAATGGTTATTATGATGTTAATCCTTGGCCTAAGATGGTTATTAACCCGAGAGGACCCAAATTTGATTCGGTTCCCAAACCCACTTGATATGTTTTGCAGGTATGCCTTAGATCCATAGTAGATCAACACATCTGGTATATTGATAGTGGATGCTCAAGGCACATGACAGGTGATGAGAAGGCTTTCATCACATTGACCCAGAAGAAGGGAGGCAAAGCAAGCTTTGGAGATAATAAAAGGGACAGATCATTGGTCATGGAACCATTGGATCTGAGTTAAAGATAGAAGATGTCTTATTGGTTGTTGGACTAAAATTCAACTTCCTAAGTGTGGCCCAACTTTGTGACAAAGGAAGAAAAGTCACATTTGATTTTGGAGGCTCCTCACTCTATGATAGTAACTCTAACCAACTCATTCTTTGTGCACTTAGAGTAAATAATGTCTATACTGTAAAAATTAAAAATGAAAAAAAATATATGCTTGGTGTCTAAAGAAGAAGAATCATGGCTATGGCACCGGAGGTTGGGACATGTTAGCACGAACCTCCTATCTAAGTTGGCCAAAAAGGAATTGGTAGTAGGTTTGCCTAAGGTTCCTTTTGATAAGGATCATTTATGCACCGCATGTCAATTAGGTAAATAACATAAGAAAAGTTTCCCTTCCTTCTCCTATATTCCTTCCAAAAGAGTACTTGAGCTCTTGCATATTGATCTCTTTGGTCCAATCAAACCATTAAGTTTAGGAAGAAGAGAATACACCATGGTCATTATGGATGATTATTCTCAATATATCTGGGTTCTCTTGGTAGCAAGCAAGGATGAAGCCTTTGACCAATTCTCTAAAACATTCATCCAGATAGAAGTTGAACAGAGCTTAAGCATTGCACACATCTGGAGTGATAATGGTGGAGAATTCAAAAATAAGCATTTTGCTATTTTTTTATGATTCCAAGGGCATTGAACATAACTTCTCTACCCCTCACACTCCTTAATAGAATAGAGTTGTTGAGAGAAAGAACAAGACCATAGTTGAGATAGCTAGAACAACGCTAAGTGAAAATTGTTTACCAAAATATTTTTGGGAAGAGGCCGTGAATACAACATGTTATATTCTAAATAGAGCTCTCATTAGAAAGACCATAGAAAAGAGACCCCATATGAAATCTGAAAGGGAAGAAAACCCAAAATTGGGTATTTTAAAGCATTTGGATGTAAATGCTACATCCTTGATGATAGAGAGCAACCCGGAAAATTTGATCCTAAATCTGATGAAGCAATTTTCCTTTCCTACTCAACACATAGTAAGACTTACAGAGTTTTCAATAAACGAACCCAAATTGTGGTAGAGTCAATACATGTAGATTTCAATGAGACTAACTCTGCAGGTAAGAAAAGTTACACTCCAGAAGATCCAGTTCTGGAAGTTAAAAACTCTAGAGAAAAGAAAGAAGCAGAAGTTCTAAATTTATTCCATATCAAGAAGTACAAAGAGGACGATGAAGGAATACCTTTTGACCTAGAAATACAACAAGTTAATCTTAATCCACAAGGGATTGACTTTAATGAAGGCCAAGAAGGAGTGGTTGAAGCTGAAGTGGAGCAAGTCCCAGTTCAACATGAAGGCTTACAAAGGGAGATCCAGACACATAGAGATCATTCCATTGATAATATTCTAGATGGTGTCCAGAATCTAGTAAGAACTAGATGTCAGCTCAATAGGATGATGAGCCATGCTACTTTTGTCTCTCTCACTGAGCCAAAGAAATTTCAAGATGCTGAAGGAGATGAAAGTTGGATGATGGCAATCCAGGAAGAGCTAGATCAATTCACCAGAAATGATGTATGGGATCTAGTGGCACCTCCAAAAGGAAAGTCAGTCATTGGCACCAAATGGGTTTCGCGGACCAAGCTAGATGAATCCGGAGTAGTGGTAAGAAATAAAACAAGATTGGTTGCCCAAGGCTACAATCAACAGGAAGGGATTGACTTTGAAGAAACCTTTGCCCCTGTAGCAAGATTGGAAGCAATCTGGATTTTATGTGCTTTTGTATCATTCATGGGATTCACATTGTTCCAAATGGATGTAAAAAGCGCGTTTCTCATTGGAGTCATCCAGGAACAAGTCTATGTGAAGCAGCCACCCGGGTTTGAAGATCCTAAGCATCCGGATCATGTCTACAATCTAAAGAAAGCTCTCTATGGACTAAAGCAAGCACTAAGAGCTTGGTATGAGAGATTTACCTCATTCCTTATATCCAAGGGATATATATCAAAGGCAAGGCAGATACCACACTCTTCATCTAAAAGAAGAATAATGATATTATTCTAGTCTAAATCTATGTGGATGATATCATATTTGGAGCTACTATGAAAAGATGTGTGAAGAATTCAGCTCTCAAATGCAGAAGGAATTTGAGATGTCCATGATGGGAGATTTAAATTTCTTCCTTGGTCTATAAATCAAGCAAAGTCCAGATGGGATTTTCATTAACCAGTCAAAGTAAACCAAGGAGATCTTAAAGAAGTTTGAAATAGACAAGAGCAAGCCTATGTCCACTCCAATGGGATCAGATACAGTCCTATCCAAGGATTGTGAAGGAGAAGATGTTGATCAAAAGCTCTACAGAGGAATGATTGGTTCACTTCTATACTTGATAGCTAGCAAGCCTGACATACACTATGTAGTTTGCTACTATACAAGGTATCAAGCCAATCCTAAGGATTCTCATCTCAAGGCAGTAAAGAGGATTCTTAGATACCTCCTAGGAACCACTGAAGTTGGGTTATGGTATCCTAGTAATGGAGATTTCACACTCCAAGGGTTCACTAATGCAGATTATGTTAGAGACACTCTTGAGAGAAAGAGTACATCTGGAGGTTGCCATTTCCTTAAAGATTGCTTAGTATCATGGTACATTAAGAAGCAAACTTCATTTGCCTTATCTACTATAGAAGCAGAATATATGGCAGCTGGAAGTTATGTAGCTTAGCTCCTTTGGATCAAGCAATAACTAGAAGATTGTTGAGTTTAATCTGGATGTGTGGATGTTATGTGTGATAACAAAATTGCCATTGATGGGTCAAAGAATCCAGTACTCCATAGAAGGATGAAGCATGTCAACATAAGGCATCATTAAATCCAGGATCATGGGATGAAAAAGGATGTTGCCTTGGTATACATTCCAACCAATGAGCAGCGAGCAGACATCTTTACTAAACCATTAAGTAAAGATCAATTTGGGAAGCTTAGGGAGTCAATTGGTATGTCAAATCCAATTTAAAGTCAATTCGAAAGACAATCCAAAATCAATTTAGATCCATGGCAAGACACATTCGAAAGAGATGAAGCTTTCATTTCGGAAGAGAAAGTGCCACGTTAGAAGACAAAAATGATAAATGGCAGTAAAAGCGCATAAAGGTAACAATTACTTTTTGAATTTCAAAAGTCTATTGGCTATTACACGCGTGATAAATTCGCCAGTTATCATTTAAAATAAACCGTTCCCATTCTCCGGTTAAATTGAATTTACCTCTCTCCTAAAAATTTGATTGCCATGTCATCGATCTAGCGAAATTACAGGCATCCAGATTACCAAACTACCCTCACTTTGAAAATTCTATAAAAACCGCCCAAAACCATCTTTCTTCTCTACGCGAGCAACTAAGTACTATTACTCTATAAATTTAAAAACCCAGAACCCTAAATTCTCCTTGCTCTCTAAAAATGGCAGCAATCATGATTGAAGTTGGTCCTATGATGCTTCCAACCCAAAATGTCTTTACAGAGTTCGATCTAAAAGATGAGGATTTTAAGCCACTAAACCTAAAAATAGCTAATTCCGTTGTCCCCACTGACTTTCTGGGTGATAACTTCCTCTTTGAAACTGATCCCTATCCCCAGCTATTTGAGGATCAATGCCTAACAGACTTTCTCAAAATAAACTGCCCAACTTATCCAGATTTAGTTCAGGAGTTCTATGATAACCCATGAGCCAACGAAAAGTTTTATGCCCTACGAACTAAGTTTCAAGGGAAAGATATTAACATCACTCCAGATTTCTTCGAAAATTCACTAAATATGAAGAATAGTAGAGTTCTAGTAAGGATAGATGGAGATGAGGCAAAGGTGAAGGATGATCCAGAGATATGGCTTCTGGAGAGATATTTTGGGGATAAATTCTCAACGTACTGGCCCTAAGTACATAGATACCTTCAGCATGTGCTGGCAAATTTAATCCTAATCTAGAAGGGCTTGTTAACCATAGTGTCTTCCTTCTAGCCCTGTGTGTTACAATAGTGGGCAGAGTGCAGAGAAGTAAATATCTTAGTACTAATAATTCACTTCCTGAAGCACCACGGAAATTCCCGTGGTGCTTTGATCACCCGAATCCTCCAGGCTTCTTGAATTGACCTCACTGGTTTTAATAATGTCAATGGAAAAGCCATCCTCCAAAATAATTTTCTAAACCTAAGGTTCAATGAGACCTAAGATGAGGATAAAGCCAAAAGGCTAAGGGATGAGAAGAAAAACAAGACCTAGAAAGCTACCAATCTGGAAGCATATGGTCCGGTACCTAAGAAAGTCAGAACATCCAAGTCTAAGACAAAGAAGGCATTGACCTTGGTACCAGTGAATGAAGATATGGATGAAGACAAGCAAACCCTCAATAAATAGCTTGCTAAATCCTCACCAAAGCTGCAATCCTGGGGGAAGTTCATTAAGGCTGCTGCCAAGAATAGGAGAAACATTGTAACTCCTGGAATTAAAATGGAGGATCAGCCCCCAATTATGGCTAAGGCAATAGAGGCCGGAAGGAAAAAGGCCAAAAGGACCTTAGAAAGAAATGCAGGCTGATCTTAAGGATGATGAGGAAACAGGGGATGAAGACTTGGAACCATAAAGGCAATTACTCAAGAAAGGGCCAACATTTGATGAGGCAGTGGCTGCCTAGGAGAAATAGAAGAAAGCTATTAAAATTATGATAAATGAGATCGGGCAGATGTGGATGGCGGAAACAGAGTTGGCTAGGGACAAAACTTCAAAAGGGAAAAATGTACCTGGAGCTAATAAGGATATACTTCTGGAGGATCCATAATATGAAGAGATGATGGCCTCAGTGGCAGACAATTACCAGACAAATAACCTAGCCATAGAGGAACCCAGAGGATCTTCTACTACACCTATTCTCGTAGATATAAATGCCTTAGCTGAAATGTCAAAGATTCTATAATCTAACTCATTTAATTTCCAAGCTTTCATAGGACCTCTTCCGAAAAACCTACTTGATCCGAAAGCCAATGTAATTTATCTTGAAAGTCCTATAAAGGCATCTATAGAGGGTGTTGAGGACATTTCCAACATGCCTGAGGAAGCTATTAAAAGTCCTGAAAAGGCTGTTGTAAAGGTGAGAAAGGACATTTCCTGTCATCCGGGGGTTGAGGTGAAAGAAAATGAAGAATAGAATATGCTATTATCCTGTCCCAAGTGCCAATTAGGGAGGTAACTCCTACCATAGCTACATTAAATATTATTGCAGATTTGTTGTTGGTGATGACAGAGCAGATAAAACCAAAGACAACTTAGACACTGAAAATTAATATGTGTATAAGGAATAAGTACCTAACCCGCATAATATTTTTCCGGAGGAGGGACTAGGTCTGAATTCCCACAAGCACACTTCTAAAGTGGACTCAAAGGGCGAGGCCAGTCCGGAGGAATGGTCGGATGAAAGTAGAGAAGAAAAGGATCCCTCAAGCTTGAAAGAGAGCGATAAGGAAGTAGATAATGAGCCCTCCGGAAGCAGTTCTAGTTTCGAAGATGACTCTTCCAGCTCATCCAAAAATAAACCTCTTCAAGCTGCTAGCCCTATAAAAATTCCTGTTGACAATACCAAACAAGCCAAAGTATCTGTCGTGCTTAAACTCTTAAAGGAAGCTACTCTTGAAGAGAATGAGGAAGGGTATATGAAGCAGAGTCTCCGGAACATCTGCAAGCACTTACAAAATATTGAAAAATTGCTTTTGGATGCATTTCGATCTCTAGACTTGAACCAGGAGTTAGGAGAAATCAAGTAATTAGTGCATAAAGAGGAGGAAAAAGTTCCAGTTTTCCGTACTCCTAGAGCAATTGTTGAAGCTTCTCTATCGCGGATAACTCCCATCTTAAGTGAGCTTAAGGAAAATGTTACTTTAGCCAACTAGACTACAAATCAAGCCAACATTCTAGCATCGAATAATTGTGGCTTAGTCCTGGATAAAATTACATCTTCTTCCTTCGAGCTCTCAATAGACATAAAAGAGTATATAGATACCAAGTTTGAAAACTTGTCAAAATTCATGGCTGAAAAGGACCTCAAGCCTGTCATCAATGATATGGGAGTAGACCAGCAAGTTCTCCAGGAGATGCTGGTACTCTTTATTAAGAAGACAATTCCCAAAATCCAAAATAAAATGTTGGATGACATAGGGTATGAGATGGGGAGCCATTTGGCCGGACTAGCAAAGATAATAAATGATTGGAAAGCCTCCGTAACTAAGGAAATAACTCTCCAAATGAAATCCCTTTATAAAATTCGAAGAGGGATAAGTGAAGAAATAACCCTCCTCCAAATAGGACTCAATAAGCTCTCAATATCAGGATCCTCCTCCGTTTCTGCAATTCTGGAGAGCCAAATCCTTCTGGTCTTCCATAATCTTATACAAGCAATTAGAGACTCCGGCTTCTTTGGTCAAAAGGGGATGACAGCTCCTCTTAAGGTCCTCTTCCCTTACTTTGATAAAAAGGATCAAGAGTTTATCTTGCGCATCCATCTGTCTATTAAAAACTCCTATGATTAATTAAAGAAGACCATCCAGCCTTACCATCTTTCCCCTCCAATGATTGACAGAATAATTGCTGAAAGAACCAAAGGTAATGTTGACTACGCTATCTACTCCAATGCATGGCAAGTACCTTGGGATAGCAGAACTTATATGGTAATAGACCCCCAAGCTGGAAACAAAATGGGGGAGAAAAGTCAGGAAAGTTAACGAGGAGCCGGAACAAGCAAGGGAAAGGAGAAGGAAGGAGGACCATCCAGAGAAAATTAGACTAGCTATAATGTTTGTAAAAATCTTTGTAATAGCTAGATCCACTATTCTATATTTCTGTATTTTGTAATCTGGAACTTTATTGATGTTAATTATTGTTAACAGCAGAAGTATAATTAGTGAAACAATCTATTTCTCGAAATATTGCTTCTAAAGTACAATCTATAATTATACTAAAACAGACTTAAAAGCTAGAATTAAAAAATATTAGGGGAGTTAGGATGCTAGAATTATGGGGGAGTAATTGTAAATGACTGTGTATCAAGAATCAAACTTAGATCATATACCCCTTTCATTATGCTTAGTTGAGTTAGGTTTTTATTTCCATCAAATGAGGGAGATTATTGGGAAACAATGATCTGGAATATTAAACAAACCGAATCAAGTTTGAAGTAAACAAAATCTAAGTAAAACTTATCCGGATAACTAAATGTAACTAGACATAAGTACAGCAAGACTTAAGTCAATATATCCGAACAACCAAGTTTTCATCAAGTCCAAGACAAGCTTTCAAGCAAAGACTATTACCTAAGCATAAGTGGATTAGCATCTGATTGAGTTTGGAAAGGAAACAAACTACTAACTTCTTTACAACAACATTTGGAAGACAGATTGATTGAAGCTACATCCGGATTGGATAAATCTAAATATATCTGGAAGATTTCATGCAAGATAAAGGGAATGATTTTAAAATAATTCCTTTCCCTCCATTTGCTCTTAGCTGTCATCAAATACACTTTCCAAAGATAAGGACAAGAATAACAACAAATAACATTTTGAGAAAAAGACAAAAAGCTGACAGTAGAAGAGAAAAAGGTAACAACCTTTTTAACCTAGACCAATGGGAATGGCGTGTGGAGCACACGGAATGAACCACTGGCTAAAAGTTTTTGCATCACAAAAAGCCAAGGATTCAAATGGGTCAAAATTGAGTCTAACGGATTGATCAATGGCTCCGGATGCACCACATACAACCTGATCAAGGGTGAAGATTTAATGCAAGCTCAACAACCTACAACGGATACATTTATGAAAGAAGCCTATAAAAAGGAAGCTTCACTAAATGAGACGGTTGGATGGTTGATTTACAAAACAAGCAGCAAAGCACAAGCATTCAATCAGTTCATTATCACTCCAAGAACCAAACCAAATACCAAATCTATTTGTAAGGATTCCCAAGTGAGTTATAAACTTGAGGAACGCTAAAACCAAAATCTTTGTGAAATCAAAGTATCGTAATTGAGAATCAGGTAGTAGTTGGAGCTTCTAGTGGTATATCCCTGAAGAACTCAGCTTGTAATCAGGGAAGATTCAAGTGGTATATGCTTCTAAAGTGAAAGGACTCAGCTTGGAGTGGACTCTTCAAGTGGTATATCCTACTTCTGGATGGAGCCACCATCTGGAGACAAGTGCAGAGGACTCAGCTAGGAATTGGTACTTCTAGTGGTATATCCTACTTCTGGGAGAAGAAAAAATCTCCGGAGATAAGTTGTAAGGCTTAATTCCTGCCCGTTAAAAAGGAATTCACTACTGAAAAGCTCAAAGCAAGGAAGCTTTGGGGACTGGAGTAGGCGGGGCTGAAACATGATAAAACTCTTGTGTTTTAATTTCTTCAACCCTGCATTTAATTTATTGCATTCATTATATTTGCATCATCTGGACCACAAATATCCGGAACATTCAAACATGCTACACAAAGACTTTTTAAAGTCTGTTAATTTCGCGAAAAGAGGTAATTCACCCCCTCTCTGACCTTATATTTAACATACAAGAACCTATAGTTTTGTGCTTAGTTTTGGGTTTTTGGACATTTTTCGACCGTTAACTGCTGCTGCTGTAAGAAGCTTAAACCGCCAGTGAAAGAAGAAGCTGTCGGAGGTATCATTCATGTCACCAGCGACATCAATTATATCGCCAAAGGCTTCCTTTGTCACCAACGGCTTTATTTTCTTGTAGGACCCTTTCTTTATGGTACACAAAATGTTATTCTGTTAGTCTGTGCAAGTGAAATTGTCGGCGGCATCAATGATTTCACCGAAGACTTCACTCATACCACCGGCGATATGACATTCTGGAGAGAAGATTTATTTTCTTTTTCTTTTTGAACTAGTTTAATTTCTAAAGCTAGGATGAACAGTGCAATGACGGGGTATCCAGATTACCCTGAAAATAGTCCTCACCCCATAACATGTGGTATTTTCACTAACAAACCGGTTAAAACAACAATCAAGTCTAAAAATATAAATAAAACAAAATTTTCTCACAAATGCTATTCAAACACCATTTTTTGGCCATCCAATCAGGCTCCATAAAATTGTATAATAATCACGCTAACAACCTAACTCGAGTCTTGTTTTATCTATAAACTATGTATGCTACGTGATATGTCTCGTACAATGTGCCGTATCTGTTCTAACCCTTTCATACAGGTAGATTTAGGATAGATGTATGTTAGGCATTCGGGTATTTTATTTTATGTTTAGACAAATGTATAGGATTTGAAAAGCCATGTAATTATTCTTTTAATTTCTGCATTTATTTGGGATGATTGTAATAATTTATTTATTGCTTTGAATGCTTGCTAAAAATGCGCTAACTCAATATAAATCGAAAACACAAAAATAGGATGGGTCTAAAACCAAATAAGAAAGAATAAACTTTTAAATTGGCCAATGCAGAATAGATGGCATCATCCGAATTTGGAATCTCTATTTAAGGTATTATCTACCGACCGATGGGAAAATTGTACCTAAATTTTTCGGTTGAGTTGAACTAGGTGGCGACTCTACCTTAAATACGGTATTTCGATCTCTCATCTTTTGAGCATTAAATAATGCAAAACCATTTTCCATCACGCCCACACTCATGTTATTTTTTTGAGGGCGGTCCTCCAGCCCAGCTTCGCAGCCATCCGAAATGTCATCCGCTCACACCTTGTTCTTAAAGATTCAGCCACCTTGCATGCCAGAGAAGGAAAAGGAAAGTTGGGCGCCAACTGGGAAGGCCCTTAGAAGATTGTCAAAGTCATCAGACCGGATAAAAATTGGGCACTATGAATGGCATTTCTAACCTTGGGCCCTATTTTTTCGTAGATACTTAGGGACTCTAGCAGCCGCACTCTTTTTCCTTCCTTAAGACTTTTTCCCACTGGGTTTTTTCTTAAGGAAGTTTTTAAAGAGGCGGCTCCCCTCAAGTGGCTTTATCCGGATGCGTAGAATTCTCGGACTTGTGTTTTCATCCAATTAATAAAAAGCATTTTTTTTATTAAAAAATTATTCACCTCAATAAAGTCATGATCAAGCTTTAAGGCACAAAAAATGGCAAAAAGTAAGACCGTCTTAAAAAACCACATGCGTATACTTTAAACCTTTTATTAAAACTAAGGTACAAAAATATTCAGGTGGCAATAAGACCTGCACCATTCGCCATACAAAGGCAACCAACAGAAATCATAAGAATGACATAAAATATCTCAGTAAAAATACTTAGCCAAAATTTACAAAAGGTAAATTACAAGAGCTACGTACAAAATACTCCAATCGGCAATCAAAACCATAATGCATACAAAATATAAAGGCACTGAAAATAAGACCTTAAGAGCCGCCTAAACAGGCTTGAATAAATATAACATTGTACTCACAAAAATGCCAAAAGGGCATAAAAAAGTTAAAACAAAAATTACAAAAAAAGCCTAAACGACTGGACGAACAGAATCTTTATCAGCATGGTTGGATATGTCTAGCTCCTTCCCTTTATCGCCTTATATATCATCCACTCTCCCTCCTAAGCCATCAACACCTTCAACATTAGCTGTCTCCTCTTCCTCCATCTTATCCCCAGGATACTTAATAGAAAGGATCAAGCTTTCAAAAATGTCAGGGTGGAGAATCCGGCAAAAATCAAAGACTAGCCGGCCAAGTTGATATCCAAAGTCCACCATCCCCTAGATGGCTTTCATGTACCTCGCTGAGTCAGTCTCATTTGGGCGCTTAGACATCTCGAGCCCCTCATGGGTAGAGTTTAAATTAGACTTGGCCTTTTGAAGAGTCTTTGTAGTAGCTTCGTGAGTCGACTGTAGGAGGTCATGTTCTCCTTTCAACTCTTGTAGCTAGTCTTCCAACACCTTATTAGGGCCCTCCGTCTCTGTGGGTTGCTCTCTCAGCTTCCGACACATGCCAATCACTTGCTCCAGCTTTTTGATGTTAGTCTCTTCCTCATCCACCCGGTGGTACATATTAGGCACCGAGATATGGCATATAATAAAGATATATAAGTCAAAATCTAAGGCTAAGTATGAGATTACAATTGGAAGAGGAAACTTGAGTAAAAGACTCAAATAATAACATCGCAACCATTTGGAAATCCTCCATCTAATAATGAATCGCTTCGATTCCTAGATGCAAAGCCAGACGGCAGGATTCTTGAAATGGAACATGAGACAAAGAGGCCGCCTTGCCTGCCGCTCGCTTCACGGCCTCCTTCACTAAAGGAGAATCGGCTAGCTCCTAGCCTATTGAGACCTCCACTTTAGGAGGAGAAATCATGTCTGTAGCCACCTGGCAAAAAGGGGAAATTTTAGTAACACTTAAAATATTATGGTTAAAATGAAAAAGCAAACTCATAACTGGCCAATTTCATTCGCCTTCTTTCTCCGCTACTCTTTAGCAGCTGCTTCACCTTTTACGGGACTTCCCCGCTTCGTCCCCCTCTTTGATGTTTTGTCCTCATTCTTTCATAACAAAAATATATTAATCATTTTGTTAGATGCTCCGTCAAATTCTTCATGAGTTTGGCAGGTGTTCTCTTGTTGGATATTTTTAGCCATTTTGTGATAACATTGGCCACCGCCTTGTTAACTCCTGACATTGTTAAAAAATAAAGAAAAATTATAATAAGAACGAAGGATATTCACCTGGAAGTTGAGGATCGGGATAATAATTAAATATATCGTCCGAGTCCAAATTATAATACCACCCTAATATTATTTACAAAGGCATAATAAATGTTTGCCTATGACCAAAATCCCCTCTTCAATCTCCCAAGCGTATCCACTTGTACATCGAAGTCATTCTTTGGGATCTTAAAGGGAGGCGGTATAGCAAAGGACCACCGAGTGGGGAAAGTAGGTGCTTCCTCCTTTATTCTTACATATACAAAAAATTGCTTAAAATTCTTCATGGGGTCCACCCTATCACTAAAAGAATAAAAGGCCAGATTTATGGGAGAAGTGAAGGTGATCTTCACCCTTATTCATATTGCAGGATGCCACATGCTTGAAGAAGTCCGCCTCAAAACCAAATCCCAACTTTTGGCATATCAGGTAATGACCCATTATGTCACCCCAATAGTTGGGGTGAATTTGAGTAGGGCAAATCTTCTATTAATTTAGTAGGTCATAGATACCTTCAGGAAGGGGTAAACAAAGTCAAACCAAATCTTCTCCAAATAAATACTAAACCTTCCTTCCGAAGGATGGTGAACATGCTGACTTTGAGATGGGAACATAAACGTACCGCTTCACATCCAAGGAAATGTCACCCTTTCAAACTCTATATCCACTAGATAAACTATTGAGATCATATCTTCAATTCTCTTTAACGGTCTTGCCTTTAGCAGGCTCTGCATTCGTGACCTTGGCCTTGCCTCTTTTGGTGGCCTTTTTCTACCAAATCCCTTAGGTATAGGATCTTGGAGGATATCTATAGTCAGTTGCTCTACCTCATTATCTTCCTCAATATTAGCTGCCCAAATGGGATCAGACGAATGAATCTTCAAGCTTAAGGCAGCCTTGCCAGACGCCGCCCTTTCCTCATCTGACCTCATTTCTATGTGGTCCATCCTCTTGAATATTTTTTTAATCCTAGGGTTATGATGAAAGTTAGAGCGGTCCATGCTAACTGTTAGTCCCCATGCGTATAATTCAATGAGTAAGGGGGGTGAATGCATCATTTGCTTAACATAGTAAACTTTTTCAAAATTAAACAGACTCCACTGAGTAGGTCAGCTGGCTGAGCAGAAACAGTGAAAACCTCAACAATCAAAGTAAAGAAGACAAAGATTTATACTAGTTTAGCAACCCTTGCTTAAATCCAGTCCCAAGAGTGTATCTTGGCTTTAATTCACTAATCTCAACTCCTTTACCCTAGGCACTGGAACCTTTCGTAAATTTCCCCAATTACAAAAAGCACCCTCCAAATTGTTATTGCTCACCCGCTGAATAGAATACCCTCTTCTATCAGCAATTCACAGAGTTCAAACAAAGAGTTGGATTTAACTTATAGAAACAGTGATCCAGTTACATAATATAAGATTTATAGTTCAAATGATCTATTATATTCTCTATAGTCTACACAAGCTAAATACTGGGCAGAGTAGTGCTTCTCTTGATGAATTTCTTTAATGTTGTGATTTTGATAGATATTTAGCTTAGTAGAAATTCCAGGTTTATTCACCAAATTCTAACTCTTGCTTCTTGCTTTTATAGTTGAAATCAAGAAGTAGCCGTTGAACTTGTCTTGGCATCTTCTAAAATTCGCCAGCCCAGCTATCCACCCATTTCTTCTTTAAATTAATCTGTTGGGAGATAGAATCACACTATTACGAGATAGAAATCAACTCGTTGTGATAGGGATTGAATCTTTGCTGTGAATTTCAAAATCTTATCTCTTGATGCCGAAAATCCGTTAGATAGAAACTATGCTACCTTGCTGTGTGTCATCATCCTATTTGTTCTAGTATTCTGATTCAATTGCATAGGCACGCGATGCTAGGAGAAACACGCTGCAACAATCCATTTTTACTTTATCTTCTTGTAGTTTTTCTGCAGACAAATCTTGTTGTTTAGTGTTGTGCTTTTGTCCTTTATCATGTAATTATTTCCTTTTATCTTTAGTATGATGTGTAACATTAATTTCTTTAAAAGGTTAGAAAAAAAGCAAGATTCCAATTTTCTTCAAATGGAAAGGTCAACGCACGCATAATCTAGTTAACTCAGCCATAGAACAAATAAATGAACGCGACTGATATAATATCCAAATAACATGGGTTGAGTAAACAATACCCAATCTAATAGACATAGGTAATTGATCAGCTCAAGACACATGTTAATCAAATCATAGAACTAGGTCAGCCAACATATTTAACCCAACCCTTGAGTTAATATGTTCAGCCAAGAACCTTAGTCTAACTGGCTTAACATCATTATTGATTTAATTGACCTAAACTAAGCTAATTTGACATGATCAAAACCTTAAGCACAACAAAGTAAGCTATTGAGTCAGTCCTAACTTATGATGGGTTCAACAATCTCTCCCATTTTGATCAATGGTAACTAACTAAGTGAAAAATTAAATTAATAAGTTATTTAGATCAGAGTTACCTCAAGAATAGATACAAACTCCCCCACCATTCAACATCATTTTTAACTCAGAATGAATGCTAACTCCCCTATAATGGTTGACTTCTTTTTAGGTCAACATTCATCAATTACTTCTCATTGTTAGCCTGCAAGGTCAACGACATTGATATAGGAGAAATACAAGGGAAGTTAACGAGATCTTAACTTGGAATAGAATCAGTAATCTTTCATATATAAAACTTGAACATATCAATAGAAATTCAACCAATACTAAGTTTACACTTTAAATCTAAAGATTACAAAATTTCTATTCTAATAAAAAAGTCTTGGGCAGCATAGGTCCTTTTAATAGAGCAGTTCTTCTCTGATATTCATCTTGATCCCATCTCGATGGTTTCTTTGGCTCTCCTACTAGCATTGGATCCTTGCCCTTCTTCTTCCTAAGCTCGATAAACTCCTTCTCAGTCTGCCCAAGCCCTCTTGACATTTTATAGCTGGCCTTAGTTATCCTCATAGCACTTTCCTTCTCCTCCTTTCTTTTCTCACGGTCCTTCTACCCCCATTGCCATTGATTCTAAAATGGCTTCGACTTGGAGGTCAATGGATTGGAGGAACTTCTTAAAATTAGCAAGATCTTTAAAGACGTGATCTTCAAAGTGTTGGACCAAGTTCTAATAAATAAGGTCAGAGAATATATCATATTCCCCGAGAAAAGACATTAATGCCACAATTGCTCAAGATTAAGACTGATTAACCCTAAATTGTGCACCAAGTCCTTCTCTAGATATCTGAGTTAAGCTCAAAAGAGCTCTCTCTTGGCTATTTTCCCTGATCATCTTCTTAAACATGTTGGCATTTCTTAAATTGGAGGACATATGTTTATGGATCAAGTTAATAGCTTTTTCATCATTGGATACATCAGCGTGAGTAGCAGCAGTTTGATCTATTATGAAATTCAGTTTCTTGTGAAGTGGGGGCTCTTGCTCAGCTTCAGTCATCAGAATATCACTAATGACTGAATCTGATATGTTTATCCTCCTCATAGCACTTAGCACTTGATCCTCACTCTCCTTAACTCCCTCTAATAACCCATCCTTTCCATGACTGAGTTTATTAAAGTTACCTTGATTTTGCTGGATTGAGCAAGTGAGGTCATCAATAGCCTTGATCAGCATCCTCAGCTTATCAGAGTTATCTTCATTCTCTTTATTCAAAATCTCATAATCATTATACACAGATTGTAAGCTCAGCAAAATAGGGTTGAATTTGTCAATCGTGGAATTTCTAAATTCCCTCTCTTCTAGCTTGTTCTCTGTTTGGTCCTGGCTTATTTTCAGCATCAGTTTCTTAAGCTCATTGACTTCCATCTTCACGACATCTACTTTCCTACCTATAATATTCAAGAATGGTGCCAAGTGTGACAAAATAGCTTTTATTAGTGAATAAGCAATAGGTACAACTCTCATCAGCTCCTTAAATTCATCCACAACTTTAAAGAACCCTTGCATTGGCCTACTAGCCCTTGGAAGTCTCCTCAGTACCTCCTCAGATAGTAGAGACTTGACTATAGTTGAGTCAATCTCTTCAGCTATCTTGAGTGCTGGAAACTACTCTCTTCCTAGTCTCCTTGCCTCCTCCAAAAAATTCAGTATTGGGATTAGGTTGGGGTTGTGGTTATTGTGGTGGTTGTGATTGGTCAATATGGATCTCTTCTATAGTTGGACCCTTGCGAGATGTTCCTGAAGATCCAACTACAAATAAAAGAGGGATGATTTCTAAATTTGTTTGGTCAGAGTCAGAGGTGGATGTGGATGTGGTGGATTTTGAAGTTGTTTGTGGTGGAATGATTAGTGGTTTCATGGAAACTGGTATAGGTGAAAGGGATTTTTGGGTAGAAGAGGTTGGGAAAAGAAATTGTTCTTCTAGCTGCTCCTCAGCTTCCTTCTCAACACATTCAATAGTTGGCTCACTGAACTGAGCTAGTGTAGCTTGCTCATCCAGCTGAGTTACCTGCTTAGCTACATACTCCTTCTCATCCACTAGATCACCATCCTCAATATCAATGACAACTTTTATCCTCTTAAAGTTCCTCTCCTTCCTTTCTTCCTTAGCAAAAACTTCTTCATCAACCTACTCTTCAACATATTCATCAGCCACATCAAAAGCAATTAAGTTCACATCGTCCTCCTCCATACTATCTTCATTGTCCTCCTCCTCATAAAGCCCATCTAAAGCTTCAATTACTTCTACTATAGCTTCAGTAACTAATTTCTTTGGCAAATTTGTAGTGGCTTAGGCTTAGCAGCATTAGCTCTTCTCTTAATCTCAGCTTCCTCATCTTCCTTCTTTTTCTTAATCCTTTAAGAGCTTTGACTGGCTCAGCCTCCTTTAGGTCTTGGGTGATTCAAGTGAGCTTCTTAACAATAAATTTTTTCCAAGGCTGACCAATTGCTCGAATAGACACTGATGTAGTTGTCTGTCCTTCAACCTTCTCAACCAAGTCAACATCTTTATCATTCCTCTTCTTGTACCAGACAAGATGAACATCCTAACTCATCTCAACCAGGGATGCCTTCTCTTCTTCTATCTCCATAGGTATTGGCTAACTAAATTTCATAGCTTGAGTATTCCTCTGTGATCTATGTCTTTTAACAGCTGGAATCTCAGTTGGCTTAGTCACTTTCTTTCCTTTCTTAACTTCTTTCTTCACCTTCTTTTTAGGCTCTTTCTTAGCCTCATTCTGAGCTCACTAACTAGACCTAGCCAGGTCCCTTGCTACCACATTAGCAAGTTCCTTGTCTTTATCATCTAGATGAACTGGCTTAAGTGTAAATTGAGCCTTAGGGCCCTTAACTCTTACTTCTCCAGGCTTCAACTTCTGATACTTGCCTGGTTTGTTCCTTTCTTCGTAGTGAAGCCCATAAAATTAAATGTTTTAGACTCAATAACATTATACTTAATTCCCTTCCTAATAGCATACCCTTCTGAATCTAGCTTATATACCCTACATATCTCCATTATAAGGCGTCCATACATCATTTTCCTCGAGACCTTGAAGAACCTATGAAGAATGACCACAGGCTAGTTGATCTATATTCCTTCAGTGACTACATAAATAAACACTCTCTCAAACTTTAAGTAGATGCCAGTTGATCCAGTTTTGGCAAAAGAATCTTTATTTCCAGCTCATGGGCTTGCTTTCCCTTCTTTATGAAAGTAGAAGCAATAAGTTCCCCTGATATGTAGTCAACATGGACTTTATAATTAGAGGGAGTATACACATATTCCTCATCTCCAATGGCACTTAGCTTCAACCCTCTTTGGTTCATACCTAGCCGGTTAACAATCGACTTGGGAGAGATATACGCATGCCTCCCCAGCAACATTATGATAAACGTGTCATTGAATCCTTCAATTGTATGCACAATCTGTAGAATATTTCAACTATTTGCTCATAACATCTACTGGGTAGCTTGAAAAAGCCTTTGAAATTTTACTAGTGCATCTATTTTCCAAACCTATCATCGCTAGCAAAACTCACCAAATCAATAGTGTTTGGCTCCACTACTTCTGTGTTCTCCTTAGAGAACCATTCTGTTGGGAAATAGTTTGTACCTTCTGGAATAAAGACATCATTGCTTTCTTTAAAGCCATAAACAAATTTTGCAAGGTGATCCTGAGTGGTATACTAAGATTTGTCTTCCCTCTGGACAAATAGCTTTTCCTTAGATTAGTTTCAGTATATTTTTAGGCTTGGTTTTGAAGAGCCTGCCATTGAAATAGCTTTGAATGATTTGAGAGAATTAGGGATTTGAGAAAAACTGCAGTAAAAAGAAATTTGTAACCATAAAGCTTTCTCCTTCTCTCTTCTTCCTTAAATAGCAAAAACCCTTCAAGTTAAGCTTGTAAAGTTACGTGGATGATTCACACATGGTGATCCCAAATTGATAGTGAGATTGAACAATGGTTACCATAAAATCAATGATGGCAAGAATTATGGAGTTATAACGGTTAAATATGGAATGTTTTAAGACTTGCTAACGATTCTATCAAGTTTCAGTTTGAAAAGAAACTAGTGACAATTTAATGATGTGTCCAAAATTCAAGCACGAGTTAGAAATACTAGACCTAATTCGCAGATAGCTCAGAGTAAGAATGTAGGTCAGCTTCAGAAATGGTCAGCGAGAGTAATTATTCTTCAAATTGGATTGTACATTCCAATCAGTTTCTCCAAGAATGTTGAATTGATCCATTCCATTAGGCTTTATGAATATGTCAGCTTGCTGTTCTTCAGTAGGGATATAATTTAACTTCACTTCTCCTTTAAGCACATGATCCCTTATGAAGTGATGTATAATATTGACATGCTTCATCCTGCTATGTTGAATTGGATTCTTGGATAGGTCAATTGAACTCTTGTTGTCACACAGGACTTCAAAGAACTTAGACTTTATACTATAATCCTCCCATTGCTGCTTAATCTAAAGTAGTTGTACTACACAACTTCCTGCAGCCATGTACTAAGCCCCAATTGTACTTAGCGCCATAGAAGCATGCTTTTTACTATACCATATGACAAGATAATCTCCAAAGAAATGACATCCACTAGTGGTGCTTTTCCTCTCCAATTTGTCTCTTCTATAGTCAGCATTAGTGTATTTTCTCAAAGTAAAATTTGCATTACTTGGATACCGTAAACCTGCATCAATAGAACCTAGCAAGTACATGAGAATTCTCTTAACAGCAGCTAAGTGAGATTCTTTGGGGTCAGCTTGATATCTTGTACAATAACATTCAACATATTGAATGTCAGGGCTACTAGCAGCTAAGTAAAGTAGAGAACTAATAATACCTCTGTAGAGCTTACTCTCTATAGGTTTACCTTCCTCATCTTTACTCAGAATTTTATCAGTGGCCTTGGGTGTTAACATTGGCTTAGCTTTATCCATGTCAAACTTCATGAGTACTTCTTTGGCATACTTGGCCTGATTGATGAAGATCCCATCATTAGCTTGCTTGATTTCTAGACCAAGAAAGAAGTTAAGCTCTCTCATCATTGACATTTCAAACTCTTTCTTCATCTGCTGGCTAAACTCTTTACATAATCTTTCATCAATTGCTCTAAAAATAATGTCATCAACATAAATTTGGACTAGCAACACATCATAGTTCTTTCTCTTGATAAACAAGGTTGTATCTACCTTTCCTCTGACATAACCTTTGTTGAGTAAAAAGTTAGTCAGTCTCTCATACCAAGCTCTTATAGCCTTCTTCAATCCATATAGAGCCTTCTTTAACTTGAAGACATGATATGGAAACTTTGGATTTTCAAAGCTTGGGGGCTGTCTGATATAGACTTCCTCTTGAATGAATCCATTAAGAATTGCACTCTTAACATCCATTTGAAATAGTTTGAAGTTCATATGTGATGCAAAAGCACACAAGATCCTTATGGCTGCAAGTCCTGCTATTAGTACAAAGGTTTCACCATAGTCAATTCCTTCTTGTTTGTTGTAGCTTTGAGTAACAAGTTTGGCTTTGTTTCTGACAACATTTCAAGCTTCATCTAGCTTGTTCTTGAAAACCCATTTGGTGGCAATGATGGACTTGCCCTTATGTTTCTCCACCAAATCTTATATTTCATTTCTTCTGAATTGGTTAAGCTCTTCTTGCATTGCAATCATCCAACTGTCATCAAATTCAACATCTTCAAACTTTTTGGTCTCAATCAATGAGACAAATGTTGAATGACTCGTCATTCTGTTTATATGGCCACTAGTCAACACTGGATTTTTCACATTCTTAAGAATCTTCTCAATAGGGTGATCTCTTCTTATTCCGACTTCTTTTGGAAGATCTAGATTAGCTCGTTGAGCTTCCCTCGTAGGTTGAGCTTCATCATCATCTCCATAGAAAATAGATTGATCCAGGTCAACTTCATAATCCACTTCTATTGGGTTTTTATCAGTGATAACTATGGGTTGACTGGTTGATCTACTGACTGGATTTACTTCTTCTTCAGCTTCACTGACCTCTTTACCTGCATTGTTAGTTTCATCAAAATCTACATGCATAGACTCCTCTAAGATGGTAGTTCTCTTGACATAAACTCTATATGCCCTACTGTGTGTTGAGTAACCCAGAAAGATTCCTTCATCAGCCTTGGGATCAAATTTATCTAATTGGTCTTTTGTGTTTAATAGGAAACATTTACAATGAAAGGCCTTGAGATGACCAACCTTAGGCTTGCTCCCCTTCCAAAGTTCATAAGGAGTTTTATCCAAAATTAGGCGAATTGAAACCATGTTTAGGATATAACAAGTTGAGTTAACAACTTCTCCCTAGAAATACTTTGGTAGGTTGTTATCTTTAAACATGGAACGAATCATTTCCACAACAGTGCAGTTCTTCCTCTCAACTACCCCATTCTACTAGGTGCATGAGGAGCAGAAAAATTGTGGTCAATACCATACTTAGAACAGAATTCCTCAAACTACCAGTTTTTTAATTCTCTCCCATGGTCACTATAGATTCTATTGAATTTAAGTCCTTTTGAATTCATAATCCGGGTAGCCAACCTAAAGAATAATTCAAATGTTTCATCTTTACTACTAAGCAAGATAATCCAAGTGAACCTGGTCAGATCATCTACAACGACTAGGATGTATTTCATACCACCTAGACTTATTGGCTAGGCCTAAATAATTCCATGTGTAGAAGATCAAGGGGACGAAAAGAAGAGATATTAGTTAATGAACTAAAGGTCTTCCTAAATTGTTTCCCAAGTTGGCATGCTGAGCAGAGTCTATCTTTCTCAAAGGTATGACTGGGTAAACACTCAACAAGTTCATTTCTGGCTAATTTGGATAGATTGGTCATATTGATATGTCCTAACCTTATATGCCACAACCATGAATTTTCTATTGGGAAATAATGTTCCGGAAGAACAAATTGAAGATAGATCCGAATCAAGTTTGAAGAAAACAAATATCCAAGGAACAAAAACATGTTAAAATGGAAGCATAAAGTCCAAGTTAAGTCATCAGGACAAACATTGACTACAAGTACCTAAGCACATAATGGAAGCATTCGGTTAAAGTTTGGAAAGGAAAAAAACTTTAAAATCACTCAAGATCAGCATCCGGAAGAAGGACTGGTTGAAATAGCATCCGTATATATGAAGACAAACTTCATCCGAAAGATAAAGTTTAGAAAGACAAAGGGAATATTTTAAAAGTCATATTTCCCTCCACCTTTTGGTCTAAAAGTCAAAGATTCTTTTCCCTTATGCAAGAAAAAAATGACAGCTAGCATACTTTTCAGAAAAGGACAGAAGAACTGACATAGGAAATAGAAAAGGTAACAACCTTTTCTACCTAGACCAATAGGAAAGGCGCGTGAAGCTCACACTCTGGATTATTCGCATAAAAGTTGTAAAATCGTTAAAATACAAGGCAAACGATCACTAACAACTTTCTAATCTCAATCCTAAGGATTCAATGGGATAATTACTCAGTCTAACGGATTGATCAACAGATTCGGATGCACGACATTTTACCTGATCAACGGTGAAGATTTAATTCAACTTCAACAACTCACAACGGCTACATTTATGATAGAAGCCTATAAAAGAGAAGCTTCACAAGTTGAGAAGGTGCTAGTTGTTCCAAGAAAAGCATATACAAGAGAATATATTATTACAATCAGTGACATAATCCCTTCAAGAACTAAATCATTTCAAATCACTTTGTAAGAATTCTCAAGTAAGTTATAAACTTGAAGAATTAAAAAACAAAACACTTGAAAAAAACAAGTTGTAAAAATCTCACACTTGGGTGAGTATTGAGATTGGGATATAGCTTAGAGTTGGTGCTTTAAGTAAGATCTCCCTACAAGACTCAGCTTATGTTTGGGTAGAAATCTAAGTGGTATATCCTTCTAAAGACAAGAGGACTCAGCTAGGAGTTAGTGCTTCTAGTGGTATATCCTATATCTGCAAGTGGTTACCATCCGGAGACAAATTGTAAGGCTTGATTTATGCCAGTTGGAAAGGAATCCAATAGTGAAAAACCTCGGAGGAAGGAAACTCCGGGGACTGGAGTAGACGGGGATGAACCAAGATAAAATCTTTGTGTTTGATTTTCTAACTCTTTACATTATTGCATTGCATTTCATAATTGTATCATCCAGATTCATCATATCCGGAACATAATCAAACACACTACACAAGTGTTGGGATAGGTCCGTTCCGGCCCAATGAGGAATAATGCCTATTTCGTCCAGCGATCAGACAAATGAGCCAAAAAAGACCGAATTGTCATCCAAAATCTAAAATTAAAATATCCACATGCCAGGGAAGCTCCGATTTGGCATTTCCTGCTGAAAAATCAAAAAGTCAAAGTTTGGTCAAACATAGGTAATTAGCCCGCCGGCTATTTACCGATCTACAGTAAAAAAAATCAAATCTTACCGAGATCTGGCCAGGATTTACGGGATCCGATTTAAAATCCTGTCAGAGTGGTAACTAGCCCGTCGGCTATTTACCTATGTAATTAGCCCGTCGGCTAATTACTAACCGTCTATATAAAGGGATGCACCCCCCTCATTTCAAAGGGACGGAAATTTTTAAAAATTCCAAAATTACCTTTGTATCCTTTTTCAGTTCGGGGAATCCTAAAAGCCCCAAAACTCTATCAAAATAATCCCAGATCCGATTTCTATCACCGATATTCAGTATAAACTTACTTTGCGGTCTTTTTAGATCAAGATTCCACAGTGATCTTCGGTCTAAAAACGACCAAATCTCACATTTTCCTTTAGAAATAATCCAAGATTAAAGTCATAACTTGGGTTAAATCTATTTTGCAACCAAATTATAACCTCTAACAACTTTGGTCCTGCACCAACTCTCAAGTTATTTTGGACCGACGAAAAGGTAAACTGAGGGTAATTGGCTCCAAGCCCAACTTTCAAATTCATTAAACCACATCTTTATTGCTTTATTATTACATATTTCATTCCATTTTTTTGGTTAAGTGAGCCATTGGTGCCACTTAAATTATAATATGTGTAAATAAGCTCGCAGGTATAGATAAAACATCAAGAATGTGAGGAAACCCTATCCAAGTTTCCGGGCCCAGACCTAAATGTTGTTGTTACTCTACCAAAAATTTAGTAGAAAATGTCTATTTATTAAGCCACTATAATGGCCGTTTTATTTCTTGAATTTAATTCTTAAATAAAGCCGTTGTAATGCAGAAATTACCACAAATTCCAAAATTCCAAGATTAATCCTGACAATTTGAACAATATGAGTAACTATTATGTCCGAACTCAGAATCTCGTTTTCATTTCGGTATAAAAATCCTATTTCGGGACGGTATACAACAATTCCCGGTGGAGCTGAACCGGGTGGCGACTATTTTATTTTTAAATAAAGTAAAAATGATTTATTTTAAAAATATCTTTTCTTAATAAAATGTGTAAATATATTTCTCAATATAATCACATTTTTGGCTTATAAAAAGCCATGTTCTTTTCACACTAAATAAGTTTACGTAAAAAATAATAAAATCATTTTCTCTTTAATAAAATCCAGCATTTTATTACAAAAGAGGCACACACATTTAAGCGATCGGATTTTCTTAAACTAGACCAAGCACCGCGGTTTCCTCAAACCCCAACAAACCGAAGCACGCCCCGCGCGGCGCACCCCGCATGCCAGACCCTCCTAAATGTCCGCCTGCTTACAGTGGTGACTCCGCTGGGGATAAATTATTTTCATGAAACCCCGATTTTTATAAAGATTCATTTTCTGACATAATAATTAAAATATAGTTCAAATTAAAATTTGAAATTACAGAATTTATGATAATTTCTGCACTACGCAAATTTTAGGACTGTATAGCATCTGCCTTCTTTACCCCTAAACCAATTTAGGTGTCCTTTGGTGAAGTATCTCCAAGTTCGCTTAGGGCTTGAGGGATATGGATCCAATCACACCCCTTGTATAATGTACGAGGACCTTGTTTGCTTAAGGGCAAGACTACCTACGTTTATTAAATGTGGAAAAGTTTCCTTTGGTTCGCTTAGGGTCACTAGGACTCGGTACACAAAGGCTCAGGGTACCATATATCGCACCCAATCCTGAGATCAAAACCCACATATACATGAACCGTAGACACTTTCTCTTAGGTCTATATAGAAACCTTGAGTACACGTGAGTAGACTTTCCTAAGTCCCTCATTGACTTCAAAGCGAAGTAATCGAATGGAGTTAAAAGGTTGTAGGCGCGATCTAATCGTCTGCTACATGTGCAGGTTTATTAAATATAAATAAACTAAAAACAAACATCATAAACAACATGATTATGTGAAAACTAGCCACATATTTGTGTAACCATGACATTAACGTGTGCCATGCTATTTCATTAACCAAGACCAGTGAGTCCACCTAGGCTCACCCCGTGAACCGAAATTAGTTGAGACCAGTGAGTCCACCTAAGCTCAACCCCGTGAGCCGAAATCAACTGAGACTAGTGAGTCCACCCAGGCTCAACCCATAAGCCAAAATAACCCAAACTAATGAATCTACCTAGGCTCAGCCCGTGAGCCAAAATACACAAAACCCTTTGAGTGACCCTAGAGTCAGCTCACCCCTTGGACCAATGAGTTAAAACCCTCTGAGTGACCCCTGCGTCAGATCACCCCTTGGACCAATGAGTTAAAACCCTCTGAGTGGCCCTAGAGTCAGCTCACCCATTGGACCAATGAGTCAAAACCCTCTGAGTGACCCTACAGTCAGCTCACCTCTTAGACGAATGAGTCAAAACCCTTTGAGTGACCCTAGTGTCATCTCAACCCTAGGACCAATGAGTCAAAACCCTTTAAGTGACCCCCCACGTCAGCTCACTCCTTGGACCAATGAGTCAAAACCCCTTGAGTGACCCTAATGTCATCTCAACCCTTGGACCAATAAGTGAAAACCCTTTGAGTGGCCCTAGTGTCAGCTCAATCCTTGGACCAATGAGTAAAAACCCTCTAAGTGACCCTAGTGTCAGCTCAATCCTTGGACCAATGAGTCAAAACCCCTTGAGTGACCCTAGTGTCATCTCACCCTTTGGACAAATGAGTCGACCCACCTTTGACCATTGAGTCAACTTACGCTCGGGCTTTTGAGCCTGATCCGACTCAGGCTCTTAGTCTTTGAACCATGTTTTTACAATATTCCATGAATATCGCAAGTTGTCAATTGCTCCTCGAGCGATTGGCATATGCCCAAACCTTTTTTAATTTGATTGTACATCTCCATCATTCATCCATGCATTTGATCGCTCATGCATTCATTCATTCGCCCACAAACAAGGTAAGAAAGGCTTAGATCCACGCCCGATACACTTACTAACACTTGATATCTTGCCCTTTCAGGTTGGAAGTGCGAGAGAAGCAGGTTGAGGAGCATTACTGGTAGTCCAAAAGTCACACCCCCACCATCGGTCAAATCTCTGGCTGGATTTTTCTCTGATCCAGAACCCAAAACCATGATGGCAAATGATGATGTTGTTGGGCAGTCCCTTAGGAGGATTCTTAACACCCCAAAATTTCATGATATTTGGGAAAGGCTAAGCGCTGCTAATGCTCAGAAATCCCAAGAACGAGAGTCTGAAATAACTGCACTCAAAGCAAAGATGGCGGACATGGAGAAGCTATCTCCGGTAAAGGATAAATCTGTTGCTCCCTCTATAGAGCAATACCTGGATATTGATCAATTTCTACCTAAGGAGTTGGAACCCCTTCCGGCTAACTTTGTGATGCCCTACATGGCCCCATATGCTACTACTGGACCTTCTCACACGCACGTGGAAAGTTATCTCCGAATTATGACTAGCATGAACATCCCTAAGGTTCATATAGTCAATCTATTTCAAGTAACTCTTCATGGGCCTACCTCTGAGTGGTACATGAGAATGCCAACCGATGTAAAGTCTGATTGGAAAAAGCTGTGCTCGGCATTCCTTGAAAACTATGCCTTCAATCTGAAGGTCAAGACTACTCTATAGGATCTAGAAAGCATAAAGCAACGGTCGAATGAGTCCTTCAAAGAGTTTTATCTAAGGTGGATGGTTGTTCGTATGCTTGTAATCGGGGCACCTGACCAAGATGCCTTGATAGTAAAGCTTGTCGAAGACTCTAGCCTAAAATATTAAGACAAAATGACGATGAAAAGATTCGACACCTTCAACGACGTGGTAGACTATGCGAAGAGGCTTGAAAAATATGAAGAAGAAGATCGAGCAAAGAAGCAAGAACAACAAGCTTGCACTAAACCTCGATATTGGGAGAAAGGTGGTTCTTCCAAACAAGGCACCTCCGAATCCTCGAAAGCCGCTCCTAAAGAGGCAGTAGTTACCCAAGTACAGACTCACCAGTCCATCTCTCCATGGGTGGAATCACTATCCCAGATATTCACCAAACTAAGGAAGTCCAACCAACTCCAGAGCATTAAACCATTTGCTCTACCTATAGTGGTAGACAAAGATAATTTATGAGCTTATCATGTGACTGAGGGGCACCGCACTAATGAATGCACTCGGCTGCTAAAAGATCTACAGCAGATGATAGCTGATGGGAGAGTGAAAGAGCCTGAGATGAAGCCAAGCATGTAGACTAATCCGCTGCCAAACTTCCAGGCTACGGTGAACGCCATTGAGATTCATGTAGAAGCTAATGAATATGGTATCGATATAATAGATAACTTTCGACATGACCCAAGATGGGGGGATAATATGATCTTTGACAACATAGATATATCTATATGGTCGACCAGTACATCCTAAGGATGAGGAGAGAAGGGTTGGACCAATATCCTATACCGCCACATCTTATATATCACGGAGATTCAGATCCGAATGAACATCTGGAGGAATTTCTCTGGTTTATGCACGAATAAGGAATAGCCATTATAGGTCTCGCACCGCAGTTTCCCCGGTTCTTAGAAGGCCTAGCCATGGACTGGTATGATGCGATGCCACTGGAAGGATGTTGGAACTAGTACTTTATGGAGAGATCTTTCCTCCACTACTTCAGGTCATATTAAGCATACCCAAATGAGCTTTACTGGTGGTTGCCACCACAGGTAGATTGGTATAATACCGACTGGCAAGATATCCCTCCTCCACAACCTCCCATGTACACTAATCTGGATTACATGAGTCCCAATTATGTCGAAACAAGTCTGTTCGAATTCGAGAGCTCTTCTAGGACAACACATCCAAAAATCCAAGAACTATATGATCCTGAACAGGTATGAAGTAACCACGCAGATCAACAAAGGTGTCTCAGCCTGAATCTAGCTGGAGGTACACGAGACCCATTTGGAGAAATCCGTACTGACATTACAGCATGTGGTGCCCATATGGAAGAAACATTCTCCAGTACATAAACCATTGCATCCGAGTTTTGTATAGCCATAGAAGGAGTTAAAGCTGAGCCAAATGTAGCAGAAGAAACTGAGAAGAGAGTCCTGAGGAAGATCCCGAGGAAGATCCTAAGGAAGACCCCAAAAAGGATCTAGAAGAAAATTCTGGTAATGATATCCCAGCTTTGCACGAGCCAAACTGGATCTTTAAGCTGCAGTCTTTTGAAGATTCAGTTGAAGAGGTGGAAGAATTTATGGACTCAAGTGAATCAAATCACGAGAATGAAAGCGAAGTGGATAACTTAGGGTATGAATCAGAGACTTTCTTGAATGACGAGCTAAATCACTTACGGGGAGATTTTGAGTACGAGGATCCCTTCCCCAATGGCATGATGGTTCATTATGACGGTGTCGAGAGCTAAACCTCTTCTCTAGAGCATGACTCCTAGAGTACCTTATGTTTGTAGTAAGTGATGATTTTGGAGACTTTACAGACTTCGACTCAGACAGCGAACATGTCATTAACATGATTTAGGATGAGGGGTAAGAAGCCTCTCGTGAATACATTATAGAGCAAATTCGTGCAGAGAACGAACTAGCTCAAAATAGTTGTCGAATCTAGAGCCCGGACTTGAGGGAAGTTTAACCCATATTCTACAACGAAAATACAAGGCCACACCCTTACATCCATGAATTCATGAAATTGATGAGCGACGGGTACATTCATTATGCCTATTAGCCCAAAAGGTTTTGCTGGACTCTCCGAGAAAAGGCACTCATTTGGTCTGAAGGACTGACATTTTACCAGAAGTCATTCGGGAATATTCTGGCCAAGCAATTCATCGACTACTTCACGAGGGTTGACCCACCAGAAGACACAAATCCCGATCTAGACAGGCACTGGAACCCCTTGCTGAACTGGGAATGGAAAGCAACCAACGTTGCCTGCCCAACATCAATGGAATCGGCCAAGGAATACCCCTATTATACAAACAAATACCACGATACACCAGTCCATTACGATGACATGTTGGATCTATTCGATAGAAGTGAACCAACTGATGGAGCCTCCTTATCCGTCTATATGATTGGGTAGGAATCCAATTCTGCCCTATGTCAAATCCTACAAGAGAACCCCATCATTCCAGAAAAGCAACCCGAAAAGGTTCCCTTCATGCAATGGCCCTTCACCGCCAAGGCACTGGTTTCTGTGAACAAGCCAATCGACTTGGGAGAGATACCCTTTGATGAGGATTTCAACGAGTTTAAGGTCTTTGAAACAACAAACTTACCAATCTAGGTGGTCAGTCCTATCACTAGAGAAGGAAATGTCACTGGATCAGTAGCCCTAACTTCACCAAGAACTAAGCCCCCGATACCTCCTACTTTTCTCAAGCCCTCAAAATAGATAGAAAGCTCGATTGTGGATCAACTGACGGCCACTATAACTAAAATGAGCATCTGGGACCTACTCCTGGGCTCTCAGGATTACAGGCTCGCTATGGTTAAAAAGTTAATGGAAATTAAAACATCTCCTCTGGCATCCCCAGAACAGGTCTATGCGCTACTCAATAACGAGACTAGCACTATTATCCCCAACATTGTCTTCTCAAGATCAGATCTGCCTAATGAAGGCATTTGCCATAATATGGCTCTCTACTTGAAGGCTAGTGTCTTCGGGTGCATCATGCCCTGTATAATGATCGACGTTGGCTCATCAGTAAATGTCTATCCCAAAGATATTCTGTTGATCTTAGGACTGACCGAGAAGGACCTAAAAAAGTCCACAATAGACATCAAAGCTTACAATAATTCCAAAAGGGCCGTCACCGGCACATTAGAAGTTGAAGTCACTATCGGTGAAATCTCATCTATAGTACTCTTCACGGCCATAGATATCCCGGTAATTTTCTCTATGCTACTTGGGAGACCATGGTTCCATGCTTTAGAAGGAGTTCCATCCACCCTGCACCAGAAGATCAAAATCCCATTCCACATAAAGATTGTTATCCTGGAAGCTGATGAAGCCTCAGTGGTAGCAACACTGAAGATGGAAGAAAGCAACATGAAAGGGTTCACCATATCCACGATCGGCCAGAAAGCGAACAAGCAATCAGAGGTGTTCTAGGTCCCATGGATTCAGGGATACATGTAAAAGCACCATACTCCTGGAAAACAAATAGGTGCCCATAAATAGGGAATGTCGATCTTTAATATAGGGCCAGGAGCATGGAAGACCATGGGACTGGGTTACACAGGCTCTTGAAGAGTTATCCATAAGATGACCTTTCAAAAGAAGCTACAATAACCCTACAGAGGAACCCCCAAGCCTGTTACTCATTAGGGGAACACCGTTCTAGGATTCTAGATATTCAGACATAGTCGACTACGGCAAAAATGGCAACAACTTTGTAACATATGTAAAGAAGGACGGTCACCAGCCAAATGTAAGGGCAATCCCAAATTAGACCAAGAATGATGAACAGGTACAACCGAAGAAGGTCAAGAAGCTGAGTAGAGAGGAAGAAATCCTCGACACCTTAATGAAGCACCTTCTGGCTCAACTCAAGACAATAGAGGAAGTAAGGAGCTAGGGAGGTAGCTTAAACCAAGCCATCATGGACATGGCCGTGACTCTGAAAGGCAAGGCAAAGGTACAAGATGAAGACGACGAGGATATCCTACTAAAGCCAGCTGCCATAGGAGAATCATCCGCAATGGAGCCAGACCCTATTAATCAAGATGAGTCTTTTGTTTCCATTTCTAGCATGTTTGAAATGAATAATGTACTTTATAATGATAATAAGATGAAGAACTTTGCTTATTTGGATTGTGTTTCTGATTACGATTCCATGCATCCATTCCAGCATTCATCTAGCATTTTTAACATCAATAATGATATCACAAAAGAAATTAATTTAAACACGGAAGATGGTCCAAAAATGGTAGACATTGCCAATCAATTGCCCATCAAATAAGAGAGAGAATTGATAAAGGTATTAAAAAATCACATTTTAGCCTTCGCTTGGTCTCACGAGGACATGCCTGGACTTGATCGGCACATCTCCGAGCACAAGATCCCCATGGACCCAAAAGTAGGCCGAAAAGGTCAAAGTAGAGGTGGCAAAATAGATCAAGGAAAATTTCATCGAAGTTATTGACTATCCAATGTAGTCCCCATACCCAAGAAGAACGGTGATGTCTGAGTTTGCTTCGGCTTTTGGGACTTGAATAAGGCTACCCCTAAGGATGATTTCCCACTACCACACATTGATGTTTTGGTAGACAGCATGGCAAGAGCAGCCACGTTTTGGTACACATGGATGGGTTCTCAGGATACCACCAGATCCTCATGAACGTAATAGACAAGTTTAAAACCGCATTCATCTCAGAATTGGGAACTTATTGCTTTAGAGTAATGCCTTTTAGACTCAAGAACACAGGGCCAACCTACCAGCGAGTAGTCATGACCATACTATGTGACTTGATCCACAAAGAGGTTGAGGTCTATATGGATGACATGCTTGTGAAATCCATTACACCGGAAGAACACCCGGCACTGCTAGAATGATTCCTCATAAGGATTAAAAAGTACAACCTCCATTTGAACCCAAAAAAGTGCATATTTGGTGTCACATCAAGAAAATTATTAGGGCACATGGTTAGCCAAAGAGGTATAGAAATGGACCCCAACAAGGCCAATGCTATCAGGGAAATGCCCGTGCCAAAAACCGAGAAAGAAGTAAGAAGTTTCTTGGGATTCGTACAGTATGTCAGTCACTTTATAGCATGGTTGACCACTATATGTGAGCCTATCTTCAAACTCTTGAGGAAACAACAGCCAATAGAGTGGAAGGACCAATGCCACGAAGCCTATGATAGAATTAAAGATTACTTAATGAATCCTCCGGTACTGAAACCGCCAATTCTCGGAAGGCCACTCATTCTCTACTTGGTCGTAGAAGAAACGTCTGGTGGGGGCCATGTTGGTTCAAGAACATGAAGACAAGAAGGATCTAGCGGTTTATTACCTCAGCAAGAAATTGCTAGAGTATGAGACTCGATACACCATCGTGGAAAAGACTTGTTATGTCATGGTTTGCCTCATTAGAAAGCTCAGGTATTACTTCCAATCCTATAGAATCCAAGCAGTCATAAAAGCGCTTCTGATGAAGTACTTATGTCAGGCTCCCTCACTAATCGAAAAACTAGCAAAGTGGCTCTTAATGTTGTCAGAGTTCGATATTGAGTACTTAACAAAGAAAACCATCAAGGGTAGAGTAGTGGCTAAATTCCTAGAATTTCCCGATGAATGTCTTGCAGCCACTATAGAGAACCCTGGAAGATGGACCATGTTCTTTGACAGCGCCGATAATAAGCAAGGAGCCAGTTTAGGAGTTATCATCTTTACGCCAGACGGAGCACTCATACCTTTGTCAAAATGCATAGGATTTCTCACCATGAATAACGAGGCAGAGGATGAAGCCTGTTTGTTCGGAATGTCTGCCCTAATCATTCTCACAGCAGATAAAGTCAAAATTATCGATGATTCGGCTTTGTTCATCAAGCATGTCATAGGGGACTGGGAACTAAAGGAGGAATCCCTTAGACCTTACATAGAAGCTGTGTGGAGAAAAGCCACAATGTTCAGCGAATGCGAATTTAGTCACATGCCCCACGAGGAAAATCAGATGGTAGATGCATTGGCCGCTTTAGCCTCCATGTGGGAAGGGCCCCAAAAATAGCCAATCAAACCCCTTATTATGGAAATAGCCTGTTCTCCCTACTACATCTGCGTAATAAAAGACACCACGAAAGAAGGTACCCCCTAGTATTCTGATATCGCCAAGTTCATTAAAAATGGCGAATTCCTGACTGAGGCTACGAATTATGATAGAAATACGCTGAAAAATCTTACTGTGTGATTCTGCCTAATTAAAGGAGATCTATTTAAAAGGACCTCTAACGGCCTATTGTTAAAATGCCTGACACAGTAAGAAGCTGAAAAGGTGATAAAGGAAGTACATTTGAGAGACTACGATCCACATATGAACGACATCATGATGGCAAAGAAAATCCAGAGAATAGGGTACTTTTGGCTGACCATGCTAGCTAATTGTGTTCAAGAAGCAAGGACTTGCCATGCTTGTCAGATATACGGAGACGTGAGCCATTTACCTCCAACAACATTGCAAAGCGTAACAACACCTTGTCCATTCTCAGCCTGGGACATCAATATCATTGGTAAAATAAGACCTTCTTTGACCAACGGTCTTTACTTCATTATAGTAGCCGTTTATTACATTTCCAAGTGGGTTGAAGTAGAATCATATACAAGCATCACGGCCAAGAAAATGGCTTAATTTATTCAGCGACGCATCTTTGCCAGGTACGGCATTCCTCATCATGTGGTGAGTGACAATGGTGTGTAGTTCCAAGGAGAAATAGCTAATTTTATTGAAAAGCAAAGGATTGAGCATCATCACTCTTCGCCTTATCGCCCTCAAGCCAGCGGAGCTGTGGAAGCAGCTAATAAGGCAATCAAGAGAATCCTCTCCAAGATGATTTCTAATTACCAAGATTGGGCTTATCATTTGCCCTACGCCTTATAGGCATATAGAACCATTGTCAAGACTCCTACGGGTTCAAACTCCCTTTCCCTTTGTCTATGGGATGGAGGTAGTATTGCCCGTTGAAATGGAAATCAAGTCTTTGTGCATAGCCCTTGAAGCCAGATTTCCCGAAGATAAATGGGCAAAAGTGAGGCATGTAGAACTAACCTTGATCGACAAAAAGCGATTAGCCACATAGGAAAATCTAAAGTTATACTAACAGCGCATGGCCAGAGATTACAACCACAAAGTCAAGGGGGAGAGCCAACCTTTAAAGATGTGTAATTTAGTCATAAAGCAATCTCATAAAACGCACACAGATGCTCGAGGGAAATTCCAGCCGAACTGGGAAGGACCATACACAGTAAAGAAGACTCTCAGTAAAGGGGCAATAAAGATCTCAGATCTAGACGACAATGAATTCGTGAATCCAATCAATCGCGATAAGCTAAAGCGCTATTTCGTGTAAAAAATAATAATAAAATAATAATAGAGTCTGCCAAGAGCTGGTAAGGGCTATTGAGAAAAAATAAAGACTCCAAAATAAAAGAGTGGAGCCTTGGGTGAAATCCGTTTGGAGCCTTAGGCAATAGTGGGCATTTCTTGGAAATAAATACCACTTGTCCTCTGTGATAAATAATATCTTTGGTAGTAACATGTTCATGTTAAAAATACTGCATGGGTGCATTAAATGAAAAACTGCAAATTGTTTAATGAAACACGCATTCAAATAAACATCTTTTCATCCTTATTACACATAAAGGTGCATTACAAATAGGGAATGGAAATGTCAAAGATAAACAATGAGGCCTGATGGCAAGCCCAAAGACCCTCAAGGAAGTTATGGAATCTCTAAGTCTCAATGAGCCTCTCTCCAAGGGTAGGAAACCCACGAGTACTTACAACCCAGATGTGATAAACCTCAAAAGGGTGAATATCTAAAGGAACAGAGTAATTCATCTCCACCTGAGTGCGACTAGTCCACCTTATATCATGATGATAGACCCGAGTATAGGATAACTCTGGGCCAATCATGGTGCACAGGGATGCAAGAAACCTCTAAGAACGGCCATACTACCTATATAAGCAACCAGGAGAGTAGGTGATGATCTCAGAAAGGCTGATATGGACCACGCTGCCTCTATCAACATCAGTTGTCACATACAAGATTCTCCACCAAGGGCAGACCCAATGAATATCCTCAGCAGCTCGGCTAACATAAAATCAACCCACTCCTCGATAGTGAAATCTCTATATGGACGATTGCCACTACGAACTATAGAGCCTCGCGACCAGTAGGCCCTTGGATGATAATCCATGCTTGTGTGAACAGACAACATGGAAAGCTTGTCCCAGAGCCAAAGTTACAAAAGCAACAATTGACAAAAAAAATGAAACGAAAAAAAGAAAAAAAAGAAAAGAAGATAAAAAGAAAAGAAAAGATTGCCTGCTGGATTAAAAACCTGAAAAGGCGGTCTAGGCAAAAATTAAGGCAAGCCTAATGGATCAAAAACCCCAAAGGGTGGTTCATACAAAAAGAAATGCTCAAATAAAAAAATTTATTACCTGAAGAAGAAGCCTACTACCACTGGTAGTAGCTTCATTTCTATTTCGAGAAGCATGCATGAAGATCAGTATCTCAACCAAACTAACTACAATAGGAGATTTCCCCTCTAGCATTTGATCAATGATATTAAGGAAGGCAAAACTGCAAACCACAGTGGGAAACTTGCAAAGGAAGACCCCTAACAAAAGTAGACAAATGAGCGGAAGCCAACACGCGTCATTAGGGGAAAGTCCCCTGACTATGTCAAAAGCCATATCCAACCTCAAGCCATCATCAAAAATCAATCGATGCCTATCGAATTGCTATAACTGAAAATGATTCATCAATAAATCAGAAAATTCAGGGCAATGTGCCAGGATAATCAGAGGCATATCAACAGAGGACTGGAGGAGCCCATAGAACTCCTCGTACAAGGGGCATAGCTCTTGATCCCCGAACCAAAACACGCTGTCAATAGGATCCTAAAACCTGACAGCAGCTTGGATCATATTGTCCTTGACAAAGATGTGGCAGTACTCCTTCATGGGCGCCAAACCACAAACCTTTAGACGATCCTAACCATCGGAGTTCTTCATATAAACATTCAGATTAGCACGAAAATGGATGTAGCCCTCTATGGCAAAATTTCACAAAGGTAACAGTTTGCTATACATAGTTGTTGGGCAATCTGCTCATATCTGGTAGATTACCCTAATAAATGCGACCAACAATGAAAAGAAAACACAAGGAGAGGGAATAAAGAAAATTTTATTTATATGAAAGTGTGTTCATATAAAGGAACGCACTGCAAATGGCCCAAAAGAAAGCAAAGCGAAAATGAAAAACAAACGAAAAGAAAATGCCCATCTAATCGCCCTGTGGGAAGAATCCGGGAGGATAGTCTTATCCCTACTGCGGCTGCTGCTACGGTTCATCCACTTGAAGCAACCCTAACTGAGCTTGAAGCCATTGAATCTCCAACTGTAACATTTCAACATGAATCATTCATATGCATTTTATGATATGCCATGCATCATCATTAATATAATAAAATAATAAACATACCGCCATATCCGAGTTTTGGGTCATCATGAAGTGGTACTGCCCTTGAATATACCCCCAATCGGAGATACTATCACGGATCAAAGCAAGTCAAGACTATCACAACCTAAAATCTGAAGGTAAAAGGAGAAAAGACAGAGGAGACTAACATGACTGGCGCCAGCAGGATGGAAAGTCACTGAATGCTCAGGATGCAGATAAGGCGGGATGACCGGAGTATAAGTGCTCAGGTCAGGGTGGTACATCATGAACAGGGGTGGCTGATACTCGAACCCCCGATGTCCCACCACCATCGTTGGGCCTTGAGGTAGGACAGAACCCGCATTAGTAGAAGTAGTCACAGGTCTGTTCCTACCCTAATGATCCTGCAAAAATAATAGAGTGAGGTTAAGTCAGCTTAACTAAAGCATGATAGTAAAAAAAATGGCAACCGTAAAAGAAAGAAGAACTCAAGCTAGTGAAAGGGGAAGTACCATCATCCGGACAGCCTCAGGCAAACCTGATCTGGCATGGCCACTCGGGGAAGAAGTCGAAGGGGTGGAGGCCACAAGGATAGAACCCAAAGGATCGTCATCCTCAAGAGGTTTATAGATATCCCACTGAGGTGCAACAGGAATAGGATCCATGTCCGACCATCTAAGTAGCTGCAAATGGCAGAACTCCTCGTATCCCCCAACCCGTTCCGGGAAGGCGCTAGGGATACCCTTAGAGGCCAATCATGCAAAGTCAAGCAAGCAGTGAGGCCAAAACACCCACTGAGGCACCTCAAGAGGAATAGAATGCGACCTAGGAGGAAGATGCTAGCACTGAATGCGATCACCCAAATACCACTCCAAAGAAAAGGTGGCCTCTACGATCAGTCGGGTGTCCACAAACTCCCCGGCTCATCTCATGACCTCCAGCTAGTGAAGATCATGCCCCTAAGGCTGCGTCCTAATCTAAAAAAAGGAAAGCCATACATTGATACAGTGATTCTAGCAGATATAGCAATTAAAGCAAACCAAGAAAATTACGAAGCATACCTGCTTCGAAGAAAGGGCATGAAGATGGGTCAGAAAGAACAGAACTGGACTCCATTTCCCAACCACGAAAATTGTGTGGTAGTCGAGGGTAGAACGGAAAACCACTGCTTGGCACAAGCTTGGTCCTTAGAAGGATCCCTAGCTCAAAAAACTAGATTTGCAAGCAATCAAGAAAAAGACCAGAACATAGAAAATGAACAAAATACTCATAAAGAAAAGAGATAAGGATTGAATTCTTACATAAACAATCTAAAGACAAGACTTGAACTTGTCAATCCTATTCCTTGCACACTGGTCAAGAGCCTAGTACAAGTGACCCAATGTGGCTCAGCCCCATGCGTACTCGTCAAAGCGATATGGATCTATTAAAGCTACCAAAATATGGAGGTTCACGATTGAACCCCCAGTGGGAAAACACAGCCATGACAAGTAGCGGCCATGAAAGCTCTAGCGTAGCAGGCAGTAGTCAGATACCCTTATCCCTGGAGGTCCAAAAAGTCATGAGTTTCTTACAAGAAACTCACCCCGGCTTGTCTCTGGAGTATCCAATCAAAGCTTCAATGATCTCCTCATTGAAGTTGTCATAAGTGAAGCAAGCATTGAAATGGATCACATTACTATGGAAGGGTACACCTGTGATAGCGTAGTAATCGAGCGGAGTGATGATATCTCCAAGCAACGAAAATGGAAAGTGTGGGTAGTATCGGACCACCTACTTAAGATGTAGGTAAATGTACCGGCTAGGATGTATGGATACTTGCGGTGCCTGATATACTTGCAATTCCTGACCATCCTCCCTAAAGATGTCCCATCAATAATGGCCTTAGCACCGGGGCATAGCACCATCATGCTTGGTAACCTAAATAATACGTACACATGTATCACACACCAGTTTTTGATAAATCACATGATTACCAAAAATAATAAATCATCACCCAATAATAAATCATTGCATAAAAATGTATAAATAAATAATAAAATGGATAGGGCTTTGAGTGAAATAAAAATAGCAGTAAGGCTTACCAGAATCTGAGAGAGATGGTCAAAAGGCTTCAAAGCATGTGGAATTAAATCCCCCGGAGCAATCCTGTGATACATCCAATTTGGCGGGAGCCCACACAAAGCATCGACCAGAACTTCTGAAAGTTCCACTTGTTCACCATCAATAAGCACGTTCTGAGTAGTCACTTGAACGGCTGGCAGATCAGAGCAGATGTTGTAAAGCTTGAACCATATCGAGACCCTGCAGAATCTGAAAAGTAGGGGCAGAAAAGGGAAGAAAATGAAAGAAATCATCATTGAAAATAGCTTGGAGGTAGAAATTTTTGAAAATCGAGAGCAAAAAACTCAAGAGGAAGAAGAGAGAATTGTTGGGGAGAAGAAAATGGGAGTCAAGCTGCTATTTTTATAAACCGGTGGCAATTAGCCCGCTAGCTAATTACCTATGTAAGTAGCTCACTGGCTAATTACCTATCCAGCTGTCACTCATTTACGCATCCCACGAGTTTACGCGTAACGGCTATAAAAGTTACCGTTACATAGGTAATTAGCCCACCGGCTAATTACGTGTATTTTCAAAATTTTCGCAATTTTTCATTTCTCATCCATTTTCTGCATCGTTTAGAAAATGAACGGACCTAAAAGCTATTTTTACACAATCACACATGCATCAAGCATCCAAAAATATTTATTTCGACCCCTGGTCAATTCCTTAACCTCATGCAACTCATTAAAAAATTTTAATCGAAAGGGTCAAAATATATTTTGTTTCAAAATTTGTTGATTAAAAATATTTTTAACTCATTGCATCCCACACACACTATTTTGTTTGTTTCACATACGACAAAATTTCTAGCATGAAATTTGTGTATGCGAGGGGCAAACTGTTACCACAGGTCCGTTTCCACCCGATGAGGAATAATGCCTATTTCATCCAGCGATCAGATAAACGAGCCAAAAAGGACCGAATTGTCATCCAAAATCTGAAATTCAAAAATCCACATTCGAGGGAAGCTCTGATTTGGCATTTCCTACTGAAAAATCAAAAAGTCAAAGTTTAGTCAAACATAGGTAATTAGCCTGCCGGCTATTTACCAATCTACAGTAAAAAAATCAAATCTTACTGAGATACGGCCAGGATTTACTGGATCTGATGTAAATCCTGTCAGAGTGGTAAATAGCCTGCCGAGTATTTACCCATGTAATTAACCCGCCGGCTAATTACCAACCCTCTGTATAAAGGTGTGGACCCCCCTCATTTCAAAGGGACGGAAATTTTTAAAAATCCTAAAATTACCTTTGTGTCCTTTTTCAGTTCAGAGAATCCTAAAAGCCCCGAAACTCTGTCAAAATAATCCCAGATCCGAGTTCTATCGCCGATATTTGGTATAAACTCACTTCACAGTCTTCTTAGATCTAGATCCTACAGTGATCTTCGGTCTAAAAATGACCAAATCTCACATTTTCCTTTAGAAATAATCCAAGCTTATAGTCGTAACTTGGGTTAAATATATTTTCCAACCAAATCATAACCTCTGATGACTTTGGTCCTGCACCAGCTATCAAGTCATCCTGGACAGATGAAAAGGTAAACTGATGGTAATTGGCTCCAAGCCCAACTTTCAAATTCATTAAAACACATCTTTATTGCTTTATTATTACATATTTCATTCCATTTTTCTAGTTAAGTGAGTCATTGGTGCCACTTAAATTATAATATGTGTAAATAAGCTCTCAGGTAAGGATAAAACATCTAGAATGTGAGAAAACTCTATCCAAGTTTCTGGGCCCAGACCCAAATGCTATCTTTACTCTGCCGAAAATTTGATAGAAAATGTCTATTTATTAAGCCGTTATAATGGCCATTTTATTTCTTGAATTTAATTATTAAATAAAGCTATTGTAATGCAGAAATCACCACAAATTCCAAAATTCTAAGATTAATCAAAAAATTTTGAACAATATGAGTAACTATTATGTCCGAACTCAGAATATCGTTTTCTCTTCGGTATAAAAATCCCATTTTGGGACAGTATACCACAATTTCCGGTGGAGCTGAACCGAGTGGCAACTCTATTTTATTTTTACATAAAGTAAAAATGCTTTATTTTAAAAATATTTTTTCTTAATAAAATATGTATATATTTTTCTCAATATAATCACATTTTTTACTTATAAAAAGTCAAGTTCTTTTCACACTAAATAAGTTTATGTGAAAAATAATAAAATCATTTTCTCTTTAATAAAATCCAGTATTTTATTACAAAAGAGGCACATGCATTTAAGCGATCGAATTTTCTCAAACCAGACCAAGCACCGCGTTTTCCTTAAACCCCAACAAACCGAAGCGTGCTCCACGTGCCTTACCCCGCATGCTAGACCTCGCCTAAACGTCTTCCTGCTCACAACAAGACTTTTTTAAAGTCTGCTTATTTCCACAAAAAGGTTCATTCACCCCCCTGACCTTATTTAGACCCTCAGACCAACAAGTGCTATCAAAGCAAGTTATCACAACTAGAGATCTAACAACTCAAGCTAAAGGTCCAATTTTGATCCAAGAATCAAAATGAGTTTCCAAAACTCACAACTCCTTCCTGAGGGTATGTCCATTGCTTGTCCTCCACTCTTCACCGGTGAATACTACACGTTCTGGAAAAACTAGATAAAGAATTTCATTCAGGCATAAAGCATGATAGCATGGATGGCCATTGAAGATGGCTCGTATTATCCTACTCACGAAGTAGAGGGTATAACTACCTGAAAGCCCTCAAGTTCTTGGGATGAGAATGATCTTAAAAAATTGCGTGAAAATGCAAATGCTGTTAATATGCTTCATTGTGGTCTTAGTTCAGTTGAATTAACAGAATATCCAGATGTGAAACTGTGCAAGAGATCTAGTAGAAGCTAAAAGTGACCTATGAAGGAACAAATAAGGTTAAGGAAGCCAAAATTGATCTCCTACAGCAAAAGCTAGAATCCTTCAAGATGGAGCCCAAAGAATCCATCAGCAGCATGAATACTAGATATACCAATCTAGTAAATAAGATGAAGAGGCTTAGGAAGGAGATCTCAAAAGTAGATATGGTCAAGAAAATACTCCGGAGTCTCACCAAGGAATGGGACAACAAAAAGACTGCCATTGAGGAAGCTCATGAATTAAACTTCTGTAGTTTTGATGTACTCATTGGTAATATCTTAAATCAAGAGTTATCCTTGGAGAGATACAACCAACGGGAGAAAAAGCCTGAAGAAAAGAAGAAGGCCATTGCGCTCTAGGCAGATTTAGTTGGATCAGCTTCCTCCGGATCAGACAAGCAACTAAAGGAATCCTATTATAGCAAAGAAGATATGGCTATGCTAGCCAAATATTTTGATAAATTCCTAAAGAAGAAAGATAGAAGGAGATCCAGAAGGTATGAGTCCAAGATGAAAGGAAAGAACTTCAAGAAGGGACAAGCCAAGAAAGGCTCTAGAAGAAAAGAAAGATCCGAAAAAAATATGCTTCTTGCTTTGAATGTGGAGAAAAAGGCCACTTTAGAACCAAATGCCCCATCCTCAAAAGAGACAAGAAATATAAGAAGAAGGATATGGTGGCCACATAGAGCAATATTGAGGAAAGCAGTAGTTCATCCTCCATAGAGGAAGAAGAAACAACCAATTGTGCATTCATAGCACTGGCAGATTTGGAAGGTGAACAATCTGGAAGAAATCCATCTAAGAAAGACACTAAGCAAATTGAGGAATCAGAATTAGAGACAGCCACCACTAAGGTAAACTCTCACTCTGATTCTGATTCTAACCTTGATCTTGCTAGAGCTTTAGGGGTTGTGATCCATAATGTGAGGAAAACCACCAAAGCCATAAAGTCCCTACAAAGATAAGTCCTAGAGCTAGCTGAAGATGCCAAAGCAATGGCACAAGATATCAATCCAATAAGAACCATAAAGCACATTGATGTGGTGGAAGAGAACTTCTTAAGGAGCTAAGTGCAGATGTTAAGTACAAACTTAATAGGGCTAGATAGGGAGCTAACCCTAATAAAGGAAGCATCCGGAAAGAAATCAGATCCTCCATAAAGAAGGAGGAATCCAAGGCAAGCAACACCAAGAAATTCAAATCAAAAGAATCTAATACCCCTAAATCAAAAAGAAAAGAAAGTTAGCAGGCAACCTCAAGCATAGAGATTCACATAAGCTAAAAAGGGAAAGGTTGAGGTAGTGTATAATGAGCAACCTATCAAGCAAAGAAAGAACAATAGAGCAGAGATTGCACCTCTAACTAGCTTTTGGAAACACACTGGACAGATAAGTATATAAGAAGTCAGATACATTGGAAATTATGGAAAGGAGTATCTTAAGAAGGTCCAGAAGAAGCATGAGCAGAGCAGACCCATCTCTAGGTGCAGGTTTTGTGGGAAAAAGAATCATATTACTAAATTATATAGATTAAAAGATGGTTATTATGATGTTTATCCTTGGCTTGAAATGGTTGATAGCCCGAGAGGACCCAAACCTGATTGGGTACCCAAACCCACCTGATGTGTTTTGCAAGTATGCCGTAGGTCCATATTATATCAACATATGTGGTACATTGATAGTGGAAGCTTAAGGCACATGACTGGTGATGAAAAAGCCTTCATCACTTTAATCTGGAAGAGAGGTAGTAAAGTAAGCTTTAGAGACAACCAAAAGGGAAAGATCATTGGACATGAAACCATTGGATCTGAAATAAAGATAGAAGATGTCTCACTAGTTGATGGACTGAAGTTCAACTTGATAAGTGTAGCACAACTCTATGATAAAGGAAGGAAAGTCACCTTTGATTCAGAAGGATGCTCAATCTTTAATAGTAAGTCAAATAAACTCATTCTTTAGGCAACTAAAGTAAATTGTTTATTATGTTAACATTAAAAATGAGAAAAAGAATATATTCTTGGTGTCTAAAGAAGAAGAATCATGGCTATGGCATCGGAGGTTGGGACATGTAAGCATGAACCTCCTATCCAAATTAGCCAAAAAGGAATTGGTTTTGGGTTTGCCTAAGGTAGCTTTGGATAAGGATCACATATGCACTGCATGTCAATTAGGTAAACAACATAGAAAAAGCTTCCCTACCATCTCATACATACCTTCCAAAAGATTTCTTTAACTTTTACACAATGATCTCTTTGGTCCAATCAAACCAATGAGTTTAGGTAGAAGAGAATACACCATGGTCATAGTGGATGATTATTCTCGCTATACTTGGGTTGCTTTACTAGCTAGCAAAGATGAAGCCTTTGACCAGTTCACAAAAATATTCATCCACATATAAGTAGAATAAGGCATAAGCATAGCACACATCCAGAGTGATAATGGAGGAGAGTTCAAAAATAAGCACTTTGCTAAATTTTGTGACTCCAAGGTCATTGAGCATAACTTTTTAGCCCCTCATACACCTCAACAAAATAGGGTTATTGAAAGGAAAAATAGAACATTAGTTGAGATGACCCGGACAATGCTAAATGAGAATAATTTACTGAAGTATTTTTGGGGTGAGGTCCTAAATAGAGAATGTTGCATCTTAAATAGAGCTCTCATTAGAAAGACCATAGAAAAGACCCCATATAAAATCTGGAAGGGAAGGATACCTAAAATTGGGTACATCAAAGCCTTTGGATATAAATGCTACATCTCGAATGATAGAAAGCAACTAGGAAAATTTTGATCCTAAATCTGATGAAGCAATTTTCCTTGGCTACTCAACACATAGCAAAGCTTATAGAGTCTATAACAAATGAAGCCAAACTATATTAGAGTCAATATATATGGATTTCGATGAGACTAACCATGCATGGAAAAGAAGCTCCAATCCAGAAGACTTAACTCCGGAGGTTGAAAATATTGAAGAAAAAGAGGAAGTGCAGATTTCGGATTCCTTCCAAATCAAGAAATATAAGGAAGAAGATGAAGGAATCAATTTCAATATAGGAGCACTATAAGGGAATCTCAATCAACGTGAGATTAGTTTCATGGATGATTAAGAAGTAAAAATTAGAACAGAAGAGGAACAAGCTCAAATACAACATGAAGATCTGCAAAGAGAGATTCGAACTCACATGGATGATTCGATTGAAGCCATTTTGGATAATGTTCAAAATCCAGTCAGAACTAGAGGACAACTCAACAGGATGATAAGCCATGCTAATTTTGTCTCTCTCATTGAGCCAAAGAAATTTTTAGATGCTGAAGGAGATGAAAGCTGGATGATGGCAATGTAAGAAGAACTAGATCAGTTCACCAGGAATGATGTCTGGGATCTAATGCCACTTCAGGAAGGAAAATCAATCATTAGCACCAAATAGGTATTCTGGAACAAGCTAGATGAATCCGGTGTTGTGGTGAGAAATAAGGCGAGATTGGTTACCCAAGGCTATAATCAATAAGAAGGCATTGACTTTGAAGAAACATTTGCACTAGTAGCAAGATTAGAGGCAATCCAGATCCTCTGTACTTTGCATCATTTATGGGATTCACATTGTTCTAAATGGATGTCAAAAGTGCATTTCTCAATGGAGTTATTTAGGAAGAACTCTATGTCAAGTAGCCACCTGGATTTGAGGACTCAAGATATCTGGATCATGTGTACAAGTTGAAGAAAGCCCTTTACGAATTGAAGCAAGCACCAAGAGCCCCGTATGAAAGACTCAGTTCATTCCTCATATCCAAGGGTTACATCCGGGGTAAAGCAAACACAACTCTTTTCATCAAGAAGAAAAAGGAGGATATCATTCTAGCCTAGATCTATGTGGATGACATCATCTTTGGAGCAACAGATGAAAAGATGTGTGAAGAATTCAGCACTCATATGCAGAAGGAATTTGAGATGTCCATGATAGGAGAATTGAATTTCTTCCTTTGTTTACAGATTAGGCAAAGTCCGAATGGGATTTTCATTAATCAGTCCAAGTATACCAAAGAAATTCTGAAGAAGTTTGAAATGGACAAGAGCAAACCTATGTCCATGCTAATTGGATGAGATACATTCCTTTCAAAGGATTGTGAAGGAGAAGCTGTAGATCAGAAGCTTTATAGAGGAATGATTGGTTCACTTCTATACTTGACAGCTAGCAGACCTGACATACATTATGCAATTTACTACTGTGCAAGATATCAGTCCAATCCTAAGGATTCACATCTCAAGGCAGTAAAGAGAATCCTTAGATATATACTAGGAACAACTGAAGTTGGGTTATGGTACCTTAGTAATGGAGAATTCACACTACAGGGCTTCATAGATGCAGATTATGGCAGAGATACTCTTGAAAGAAAGAGTACATCCGGAGGCTACCATTTCCTTGGAGATTGTTTGGTATCATGGTATAGTAAGAAGCAAACTTCAATTGCCTTATCCACCATAGAAGCAGAGTATAAGGCAGTAGGAAGTTGTGTTGCTCAACTCTTATAGATCAAGCAACAGTTGGAAGACTATGGAGTTCAATGTGGATGTGTGGATGTTATGTGTGACAATAAAAGTGTAATTGATGTGTCAAAAACTATTGCTATATAGCAAGATGAAGCATGTTAAAATCAGACACCATTTCATTTGGGATCATGTAATGAAGAAGGATGTTGCTCTAGTCTACACTCCAACAAATGAATAAAGGGCAGATATCGTTACTAAGCCATAAGTAAAGATCAATTCAATAGGCTAAGAGAGTCAATTGGAATGTCTAACCCAATTTGAACAAAAATCCGAAAGATAATCTGGGATTACTTTGGCTTTAAATAGGTCAAAGTGTCAGGAAGACAAGAAGAAGTAAAGATGACTATGGATCCGGAAAAAGATTGCCACCTCAGCAGACATAAAAGACAAATGGCAGCAAAAGCACAGAAAAAGTAATTGTACATGTTTTGAATTTAAAACATTTATTGGGCATCACACTTATGGCAAAAGCAACAGTCATTTTACAAAATAAACAATTCTCCAGTTTAAATGCCATTTACCTCTTTCATCAAAATTAACTGCCACCTCATCAATCCGATTAAATTTAATAGAATTCGGACTACCATTATGCCCTCACTTTGGGAAGTCTATAAAAGCCCTCCAAAAATCTCTCTTCTACTTCTTCACACAAGTAATACTCTTACTGTTACTCAGCAAATTTCTCTTCAAAAACCCTGGAATCTCAAATCTTTTAGAAAAATCTCCCAAATGGAATCTAATCAACTCACTCCTCCTCCTCTAAGATACATATTTCAAGAGTCTGATCTTAAAGATGAAGATTTTGCCCCCCTGAAACTAAAAAGTCCTGACTCTGTATTACGAACAAACTACTTGGGAGACAATTTTTTATTTAACATGGAACCCTACTCGCAGCTCATAAAAGATCAACACCTTGAAGATTTCCTAAAAATCAACTGTCTGACCTACCCACACTTTGTTAGAGAATTCTATGACAACTTGAGGATACACTCTTATAATGATGCTCTCTAAGAACCAAGGTCCAAGGAAAAGTAATCACTGTCACGCCGGAATTTTTTGTAAAGTAACTCAACATGAAGAATGATGGAGTTCAATTGAGGAATGATGGGGATTAACTACTGGTCAAGTATCATCCAAGAATGTGGCTCCAAGTCCGGTACTTTGGAGATAAATTCTCCACCGACTGGCCACAAACACCTAGAATACTCCAACATGTCTTAGCCAAATTGGTCCTTATCTAGAAAGGATCTATATCAAATGCCTCTTCCTTTCAACACTACATCTTACAGCACTGGGTGGAAAGCAAGGTTATAAATTTGCCAGTCCTGATAATCCATTTCCTAAGGCAGCACAGGAACTCCCATGGCGCTCTCATCACTAGAATCCTCCTAGCAAATGAAGTTAATTTATCTGGAGCCCAATCCATTCAAGGGAAGGAGATTCTTAAAAAGAATTTTAAGAAATTAAGTTTTGGAGAAACATAGGATGAAGAAAAGGCAATGAGGCTAAGGGAAGAAAGAAAGGAGAAGAGCAATATCCGGAAGGCCGGAGTTGAAATCACACCTAAGACTAAGAAACCCAGAATAACCAAGTCTAAGGCTCAAATAAAAACTAATCCTAAGCTAGTTATTGAGGAAGTTAATGAGGACAGACTACCCCTCACATAATTGATGTAAACCACACCTGACAAGACTAAGAGAAGAGGAAGGCTCATTAAAGCAGCAGACAAAAAGAAAAAGCCAGTTTGTGAACTGGAATCAAATGAGAACATTGTAGTAACTGCTGCTGCGATTAGAGAGGGATGGAAGAAAGGGAAAAAGAGATCCATTGAAAACATCCTGGTAGAGGATGATGATGCAGATAGTGAGGAAACCAGGGATGGGGAGCCCATTCCCAAGAAGCAGTTCATTAAGAAGGGATCTACTTTTAAAGAAGCCCTAAAAGCCTAAAAATTGAAATTGGCTGCTAAAAAGCCAACTGCTGGGATCACCATTAAAGAGCCAGTGGCCTAAAGCTATAACACCCGCAGACCTCAGCAAAGGGAAAGAACTGGTTTTTTTACTCAGAAACCAGTCCTTCCGGATAATATGCATTCAGAGGATCCTCAATATGAGGAAATGATGTCAGTTGTCGAGGATAACTTTAAAGAGAATAGAAAGACTAAGGAGGGACCCAGAGGCTCATACGGAGTAGCAACCACTGATAATCCTTTAATCCATATAGCCCCAAAAGATCTAGTGCTTCTCAAGGAGGCTAAGTATCCGGATGAATACTTATTTCTATTCAAAGCAAGAAGAGAGCCTCTTTCAGATAACTTATTGAACATAGAAGCAAAAGTGATTAAGCTAGAAAGTCCTAAAAAGGCAATGGGATGGAATGGTGAGAATAATTGCACTATTCTAGAAAATGGGATAGTGGTTATTGTATGTCTTATACAGGACATTTCCAGTAGGTCGTGGGTCTGACTAGAGTGTTTGGGAAGTTTCTATAAGTGTGAGCCTTAGAGGCATATGCTAGGTCCATCTTGTTCTTGTAAGTCCTGATGTGGGTTTAGGGATCCGTATCACTGCTATAGTTGTCAATGAAGGGTATCTAGATGCTGAGGTTGAGCGGTTCAGTAAGAATCTCTGCACTAAATAGGGAGTCGGAAGTCTCGAGGAAAGGTTCTTGCAAAGAGATGGCGTACCCGTTGAGCCCTTCCTTGAATATCTTTTGAAATTCTAGGTCATCCCAATATCTGAACTTTTTAGGTTTTGATTGTGGGTGAATAGGAGGCGGGGAGGAAGATGAGTGGAGTTAAGAGTTAGGCTGTAGTATGTTCCTCCCAAATAGAAATAGCCGGATGGAGTTAGCCCATGGGTAGTGTGCGCTATATATGGGTTCATTCTGTGAGGCCCACTCCACATGATAAGCCTTGGATATACCAATTAGATCTCTCTATGATGGAACCTCGGTCCTCTTATCCATAAAGGACGAGTCGAGGTTAGCATTGTTCAGTGCTTATTGAGTTGAGGAGGCCCGCTATAGTTCCTCAGTTGGTTAGAGGGATCTCCAATGAGTGAGAATGTGCAGCATGCATTCCATCTAGGTAATGATGGATAGAGGGATCCGCCTAATGAATGGGTTTGCTCATGGTGTGTCCAGTCATCCCTTCCTTCATCATTCCAAATAGGTTGCGTCATAAGTGGTTCTAGTCTTTAGGGGTAACTTGATACCGTTGAACAAAGGATTCAAAGAAAGTGGCACCAGTCATCGAGTAAGTAGGAGGTGTGATGGTGCTGTCCGCTGTAGGAGTGGTGGAGGAGGAAGAAGCCGATATAGTGGAGGCAATCTTCTGTGAGCCATTAGTGTTGTTGTACATCGTATTGTCCGGATTTTAGGTGTTGTCCATCTGGTTAACGTTCTTCCTATTTAATAGAAGATACAATTCTCGTTAGAGCAAGTAAGTTTGTCCACGCTCACTACACCACTAAAATATTGGTCAGAGAGAGGGTCTTAAAACTAACCTTCAGAATATGAATTGAGGTATGTCCTTCGCTAGAGATGGTGGCTACAAGAATAAAAGAGTGTTAGGATGACTGATCATATGATCGACATAACCTCTCCGATGCTTAAGTAACAGTTTAAACGAAGAGGCAAGAGTGTTTAGGATTTGTAGAATGTGATACCTGATATTAAGGGTGAGTCCCTATTTATAGAGGGATGTTTCCTGATTATAGTTGGAGTCTTCTTCCCTATTGGCGGTGAAGAGTCCTTGTTGTTCAAGGATACTAATTAAGCTTTATTTCCAGTATAGGAGGATTCTTCTCATTTATCCGATTAGGAAAGGATAGTATTATTATTTATTTGTATAGGAAAGGGAGCAATCGATGGACTCTATCACCATTATATGGTGGTTTAGCTTGGTCCTTCATGCAATCCATCAAATGGTCATTCGGCTGCTAGGCTAACTGGCACTCAGGTGCCATGAGGTTGCGCCATACGGTATTTGATAAATACCAGATTATCAACTAGCATATTCAAGCCTACGGTATTAGCCATATGGCTAATTGACCTTAGTGCAAGTGAGAGATTGTTAGATATGATGTATAACCTAAAGGCAATTAGGACGATATGTCTTACTTATGTATTTGTACGAAATTATTTATTATAAGTAAAGGTATTATCTTTTATTTATATCAATGTATTTAAATATATAATATGATTGGTTAAATATATTCATTGATATTTGTGTACAAAAGTCCTAGACATATTATAGCATGATTTGCAAGAGCATAATGGGACTATGTTGAGTGAGATCTATTTCATATGCAATTATGATTATGTCTAACTATCCCTAGTCATTATTTCATCAAGATGGGACATTGATAAAACAAATAGACTAGCATGTGTTGTCATAGTCTCTTGGATAGATACAAATAGCTAATCTCCTAGGCTGAACGTGATGCCTTGAGTTGACACATGGATGTATCCAAAAGATACATTAGAGACTGCTATAAGATAAACACTTGGTAATTATATCGAAGTGTTAGTGTTTATCTTATTGCAGTAGCTTTGTGAATATCCCCATACTAGAGATACTAGTTACCTTGTGTTGTACTGTCGCTATGCTTTGGGTCATTCCCATGCATTCATTTATTTAGGATTCCACGAGTGATTACAGGTATAGTGATGATAACACGTTGGTAAGCTATCTAGTCAGATATGATCCATTGCTCTCGATATAAAGTGGGAGTAGTACCTAGCCACTCATTAAAGTAACAAATTTCTTGGAACCTCTGATTAGAGTATGTGTTGATAGAAATAATTTCTAGTGAACACATATTGGTAAGCAATGTACTTTGGTAATAAGTCAAATATTGGGATAGCTTGGAGAAATCTTGCTATTAGTGGGTTAACACTTTAACCAAACTCTATAAACTAGAAGGTACATATTTAAAGAATGGGTGGAGTTCATCCCATTGGTTAACTATTGCATAACCGGGATGGGTGGAGTTCATCCCATTAGTTAACTATTGCATAATTGGGATAAAGTCACATTCATGTAACATTAGTAATGGAGGATGAAAGACCTTATTACATGAGTACTATAGTCTTTTAGAGTCATGGAGTTCTATTTATAGTCCAGAACATCAAGCCAATAAGTTCTTAATACAGGACTAGGGTTGGTTAAGCTTTGACAACTCAATACTACGAGATCCTATAAGGTCACACACATTGGAACTTCATCGGACTAAGTAAAGAATTGTTTAAACTATGTCTATACTGAGAATATACTATTTAATGGTTGGACCATTATCTGATTAGACCATAAATTTATTTTGGCTAGTAACTAATTTATTGGGGATAATAAATATATTTAATATTGAATAGTAAAAGAGAGGAACTGGAAATATACCAAACTATGTTGCAAGGGTGGGACCTTGAGCGATTGGGCCACGCATGTATAGGATGCCTGTGTGGGCTGCCTAAGCCATGCGATCACTTACGCTCACGGGCTATAGGTCAAGTGCGGTGTATAGGCAACGTGTAGCAGGCCCAAGCAAGCTGTTTCATGAGGCAGCGCTTGCGGCCCAGCAGGTTGCATACAAGCTGGACTCATGGGGAAGGCATGCCGCAACCCCTGCCTTACACGCTGATCCCCGGCTTATGGAGCAAGCTAGGTCGCACAGTGGCTCGCAGATCTATTAGGATCCGTATGTTACCCTAGGGGCGGGATGGAAATATTTACATCCCGCATTTAATTTGGGGAGCTCTTGCTCCCCGTATAAATAACCTCCTATCTCTTGTTCAATGCACCATATCTTCCTTTGAGCTTTGACTCAAGATTCTTTAAATAGTTTTCTCAAGGAAACTTAGAAGATATTTTTCGAGGAGCCTGAATTATTTTTTGGCACCTCTAATATAGTTTTTCAGGGTGAGTTTTGAGGTGGTGTAGCAGTATAAGGAGGTTTTGATCAGTGGGATTCATGTGGATACTCATAGAAGCATTCCTACAGTTGGAGGCTTGTGCCGAAGGGGTCAATCTTTCGAAGCTCAAGCACGCATCAATAGGTATGTTCACTTTTAATTGTTAGGTCTTTTTCTTTAAGCATTTTTAGACCTTGATAATTATGCATTAGCTAGGATATGCATATTATAGTTTATGCTAGGATATAACTTAAATGTTATAGTTTGCTTATTATATTATAATTATGCGAGATAACCTAGTTATGAATATGTTATAGCCAGGGCTTTAGATAATCACAAGATAAATAAGAGTTCCTATGGGAGCAAGGGATAAAATTTTAAATTTCTTCCATGCCTATTATACATGTTCAACTTGACTATCAGTTCCCAACATCAACTTCCTATCCAAGAATTGACTGGCTTGGTATTCCAGACCTTAGTGGACTCTGATGACTTTGATTGGTCATAGATGGCTCTCTAGCAAAGGCAATATAACCCCTCAATATTCGAAACATCACGTGCTTGTGACTTAATCCCAGTTCTGCAATAGTATTAATACAATTCACTCCTTCTATCAATGCTTAAGTACCATCTAATTTCTTGGACTCGGTTTAAGTATTAGTCCACTAGTAGCCTTAGAGGCCACTCCAGTAGTTTAGTCTTGTTGCTAAAGTACACAACTCAACCATTTTAATGGTTGACTAGGATCCCATCCTATCAACTCATACTTTGATAAGAGGTTTACGAGTGTGTCATTTCTAACAAGTGGCCAAGGTACAACTCCCACAAATAGTTATAGTTGGAGTGATGGATTCCATCTTGACTACTCAGCTTACCAGCGGACATACATCAACTACACCCATATCACTCGTATCAACCAGTCTATAGGAAGCTCAGGTATTACCTAAAGTATAGTAGCACTTGAACAAGGTAGCTGAAATCTCAGGTCTGAGGATATTTGTATTGCTATTACAATAAGACAAAACACCAACACATAATATAGATTACCGAGTGTTGTCTTATAACGGTCTCCAATGGGTTTCCCTGAATACATCCATGTGTTAACTATAGGCACCACCCTTCAACACGGGAGATATACTACTTGAATCTAATTCAAGGAGTATGGCAACATATGCTAGTCTATTCGTATTCATCAATGTCCAGTCTTGATGATACTATAACTAGGGATATTTAAACAAATCATAATTGTAAACGAACCAGTTCTCACCTTACATACCACTATTCTCTTGGACTCAGTTTAAGTGTTAGTCCACTAGCAGCCTTAGAGGCTACCTTAGTAGTTTATTCTTGCTGCCAAAGTACACAACTCAACCATTTTAATGTGTTGATAAGGATTCCATCCTATCAACTCATACTCTAATTAGAGGTTTACGAGTGTGTCACTTCTAACAAGTGGCTAAGGTACAACTCCCATATATAGCTATAATTGGAGTTATGGATTCCATCTTGACTACTCAGCTTACTAACAGACATACATCAACTATACTCGCAATCAGTCATATCAACCAATCTATAGGATGCTCATGTATGACCCAAAGTATAGCAACACCTAAACAAGTTAACTAGTATCTCAGGTCTGAGGATATTTATATTGTTATTGCAATAAGACAAAACACAAACACATAATATAGATTACCGAGTGTTGTGTTATAGCGGTCTCCAATGTATTTCCCTGAATACATCCATATGTTAAATCTTGGAACCACCCTTCAACACGAGAGATATGTTGCTTGAATCTAATTCAAGGAGTATGGCAACACATGCTAGCTTATCCGTATTCATCAATGTCCAATCTTGATGATACTATGACTAGGGATATTTAGACAAATCATAATAGCACACAAACCAGTTCGCACCTTACATAGTGTCACTATTCTCTTAAAATCTACATTATGATTTTGTCAAGGACTTTTGTAAGCACATCAATGAATATATTTTAAACCACTCGTAATATATTTTCACATTCATCGATATAACAAACAAAATGTCTTTATTAATATAACTTGTTCGTACAAAATTTAACTAACTAAGATATATCGCCCTTGTCTCTAGGGCATACATTATATCTAACAATCCTTAAGTCCAAAGAAAATCAAGCCAACTTAGAGCTCAACAACACAAAGTTTGATAACTTGGAGGGAGTCAAGGCATCTGAGGAAGGTATTTTGGTTGCACTTCAAAGGATGAATATATCAGAAGATGTAGTAATGATAGATGCTGAGCCGAAGCCAACATTCCATAAAAAGGTCAACATTATGAGAAATCTAATTGACGCTCTGCAAGCTGACCAATAGAATGATGGGGATACAATAGACCTCATTCATAGGCAAGTTTCCATAAGTGTAAGGAACTTCTCTATGTTTGAGAGGGAATTTATTTCAGAAGAGTCTCGCAATTTGGACATTGAGTTTAGCAAGATTGAGCCAGAGTATCGTTAGACTAGGCTGAGGAAAGGAAATGATCCAATGCCTGATGAATCGAAGAAGCGGAAGAGCATATGGGAGTCTGAGGAGTACCAGAGAAGAGTTATGAAAGGAAAGGACCCAAGCCACCGAGGAGTTTTTAGAATAGATTGTTGTAATCCTGTAGTTTTCAGTGTAAACTTAGTATAGCTTAACTTATTTGTTGAACTATGCCGAGTAATATATAAAGGATTATAGTTTTTATTCTAAATTAAGATCTTCTTAACTTCCATTGTTTTATCTGTTATATCTGTCGTTGAACTTGCAGGAAACAATGTGAAGTATTTATGGATGCAATACTCAAGGAGGAGTCACTCATTATGGGGGAGTATGCATCTACTTTGAGGTAACTTATCTCTAAATAACTTATTGATTTAATTACTCGCTCAGTTATTTGTCATTGATCAATATGGGGGAGATTGTTGGATCCATCACGAGTTGAACTGACTCAGTAGAGCTAACTCAGTCGTGTTAGAAAGTTTAAATCATGTCAAATTTGCTCAGCTATGATTATTAAATCAATAATGTGGTTAAGTCAGTCACTCTAACTGAATCAACATACATAATATACTCAAGGGTAGAGTTATTTACTCAAGGGTAAAGGAATTGAGATTAGTATAGTAAAGCCAAAACACACTCTTGGGATTGGAGGTAAGCACAAGTCACTAAACCAAGATAAAATAACTATCTTATTTTTTTCATGTTTTTGCTTACACTATTTCCGGTTAGCCCAGTTGACCTACTCAACCCAGTTTTATCTCTCGCAAAAGAACTTGAAAAAGAACTCTGTTTTTCAGTAGTGACTCATCCCCCGCTCTAACTCGTTGAGTTATACGCACCGGGGCCAACAGTTTCTTTTTAGTCCATAGAAAAGGTGGACAAAAAATTATTTATGGTTTGTGGGCTTAATCGGATTTGAGTTGATATTTTTAGCTAAAATCACGATGAAGCTTGACCCAGCGTGCCCGATAAAAAATGTCTACATATATTTTGATACATATAATAAGATTAAAATTGCAAAAATTTAAACTGAAAATCTTCCCTTTAAGGGAGTTATCAAACTCAAATTGTACGAATACGACGATAAATAGGGAAAAAGATTCACTTTCTTTGAAAGACTCCCATAGATAGGTTCTTATTCAAATTTCACTTAATAGTTCATAAAAAATATACTAATTCATGAAAAGTATTGTGTCAACCAGTTAAATTAATAACAATATGCTGACGGAAAGCCTTGATATGGATCCCCTAATGCCTCAAAGTTGCCAGGACGTGAAAATACTACCTAGTAAATTAATTCAACCTTGAGTTAATTAAACATTCATTGTCATACATAAACAATGTAAGAAATTTTAATTACCTGGTAATCTCCAAGCATATATGTCTTGAATCCAGAAGCACAATAATCAAAGTAATATTCCCATGTTCTTATAAATTTTTCGTCGAATCCCAATCCCAAAATTTTGCTACCAACATTAACATATGGATGGATGGATTAGCAATATCAGTACCAAACACTTATTTAGATAAATTTCTATCTAAATTAGTAAAAAATTTCAAATTGTTATTTAATTAAATTGGTTTCACCTCTTATTATCCAAGAAGTTTTTTCTCCAAAACCTTAAGGTGCGACAATAATGACTTCCAATATTTTCCACGTGCTCCAAGCTGCATTTATATAACGGGTGCATATAATTATTACCAATATTACTACAAAATAGATATTTTTGAATATTACTATTATATAGTTGTTGTGACTGTCTGTATGAAAACCAATTTTGATTAAGTTGCTTATATACATACAATAACTTTTGAATTTGCCACTAAAAAAGTTACTTAGCAAGCAAAATAGATATAACACGTACTTAGTTATTGCTAAAAAAAAGATAAAAGGTTTAAAAACAATACAAATTGTTGACTTTTGCAGTAAAACGTTTATATCAAAGAATTTTGTTTTAATCATTTGGTACACCTTTGCATGTGAAAGTCCAAAGTTGTGAGTTGGATATCCAACCTCTTTGAAATTTAAATTTATAAAAAACTACATGTTATATTGAATTTTGCTACAATAACATGCAGTCATGACACTGTAAAATACCAACATCCATACTAATTATTTATAGTCTTTTAGTTGAATCAAGCTATATTTTTTCTTGCAACGTAGTCATTGTCTGTAAGGAACCTGACTGATGAAAAATGAACACATACTCTTGAATTGATTACATACCTTAGTGTTGAAGAAGTTTTCATGGCTGTAAGAGTCCACCAAGAAAAATATATTCTTTGATAAAACCTGCACTTCTCCTGTACTCATCATAGGCTTCATCTGCCATTGATATGAACTATTCTAACAAAAAAAAAAGTGACGATTTTAAGGATAAAAAAGTAATAGCAATATATATGTTTTTGTCGTAAATTATGTACTACTTATAGAACAAAAAGTCCGTTTTGAGCCAGTAATGATTCGCAGCAACCAAAGAACTCGTCCATATATTCATGTCCAACATGCTCTATCATTTCACTGAAAACCATATTTCATAAGCTTAATATTTGATCTCCTGATTTTCGTTGGAAATGTCAATGTACATAAATATGTAGCACTGACCACGATATGATTCTGTCGTATTGATGCATTTTCGACAATTGACGATAGTCACAAAGCTCTAGAGTTATACAGTCCTAATTAAACAAATTAGTACATTAATTAATTAGTATGAACAAATCATTTACTAATTAAGTGTGTGTATATATACAATTATTTATTTCCAACGTCGGGTTTTAATATCTTTAATAGTAAACATACCTGAAGACCAGCTTTAATGATTTTGAGTTGTGCAAAATTGAGTTGCTGCTGAGAGAGAGTAATGCCAGTGTATTTACATTCCGTTATTTTTACTACTTCAATTAAAAGTTCCCCACCCACATCCTATGTCTAGTACATGGTGTTTTTTCTCTATTCTTGCCTGCATTTATTGAGGTGTTACTCATATATGGTTAAGCAAAATTTGTATTTTGACCATTTACCACTAATTTGAATTTGTTGCGATTTTCGACAGCACAATTTGGGTCACTGCGCGATGTAATTTTTTATCTTGACCATATGTGAAAAAACAAAATTAATGGAGCGTAGGACGTCCTTAGGGTGGGTGAGTAGGGAGTCTGTATGCTCGGAGTTCATAGTTTAAAGGACTCAAAATAAATTTTTGTTTAACTTGTTTGTTTTAGTGCAAGAAAGATAAACATTAATTGAATTTATATTAATTGGTTTATCTGTTATAAAACTAGAAGGGAGGTTGCCATTTCGATATCTAATCTTTTAAAAAATTAATTTTGTATTTGATTTATGAATTGAAGTTTGCTTTTATTACTCAACTACTCAAAATATTCGTGAAATTATATATGGTATCGAGTATTTAATACCTTTATGTAATCTAACAGTTGAGTATTTATAAGAGTCTATTTATATATTCTTTCATTTTAGTTAAATGGTCCATTAAGAATACTCAACCATTGGATTAGAGAAAGGTATCAAATACCCGGTACCATTTATAAAAACCTCAGTCGTTATCATATGCATGCATCACTTTTCCAATAAGTTTAAGGAGATATTTGGTTTACATAAAAAAAAGGAAAGAGAATCATCAATGGGAAAGATAAAGAAAAAAATATATTCTATTTAATTGACTTATGTGTTTAATATGTTTAAAAAAGATAATTATATTGCTCCTAATTTTATTTATTAATATTTAAAGGAAAGAAAATCAATCATTTAACGATAGTATAATAATTAAAGATAATTTTAATTAATTGCAATATTTTATGTTCTTGTTCGATAAGGCAATCCATCATTATACTTTTATACTAAAAAAATAAAAGCTAAAAAAAGAGTACAGATTTGCAAATGATTGTTCGAAAACAAAGATTCACCTAATTGAAAATTTTGCCTTTAATAGAAAAAAGAAGAAAGGTAAGGAAAATAGAAAAATATTGCTTGGTGCAATTTTCATAGGATAAATTTTCTTTCATGAAAAAACTACTAAAAATGTGTAAGACGACACCACTTGACAAGAAATTATTTTCATATGAACTCACTTCAAATTTCTTTATAAATGCAGGTGAGTTAAATTAACTCGGTCTTAAATCTTACAGTATAATATATGTGGTAGTCGTTTCACTTGCTTATTATAGAGATCTCAAATATATTTATTGGGAGAGGTGAGGAGTCTTAACTGTTATTAAGTATCGAACAAAATTATCTCAATAAAGATACTTGTAAATATTACGAAAAAAATAGAGATCTCAAGTTCATATTTTAGTGTATGCGAAAATACTTTAACTCGAAAAAAGGCACTTAAAGGGTGGCTCATCAAATTAGCTTATTTACTCATTTAATTTATCAATTACTAATTCATAGTAAATTTGATCGGTATCAAGTTTTTTTATACTCACTTTATCCACAAGAGCTTAAATTTTTTTTAGCTGTGCAATTTTTAAGTCTTCGTCTGCGTTCTGTACGTGTAAGAATTATACAAATCAACATATTTTTAATCAATTAAATGAATCAATCATCGACTTGCATTTATAATCAATTAGTACCATTTTCCACCTTTAGTTTCGTACCTTAAATATTCGAGTTGCCATCATTACTCTCTATTTCTTAAGTTCTATTCTATTTCTTAAGTTCTATTTTTATCGGATGTCCCCGAAGGGACTAAGTAATTCATTGATAGGGTTCTTAAGTTCTATTTCTTAAGTTCTTAAGTTCTATTTTTATAGGGTTCAATAAAATAAAATAACAAAATTCATTGATATAATTGCTATGCTTAGTGTGTGACTCGTTGGTTTTTTAGAGTCCGAATAAAAAAAAGACTGACCAAAGTATGAACTAATAAGTATATAACTAATAACCAACTCATCACTTTGCATTATCTGAATACCAGCATAAAAAAAAACATTAAAAAACATGTATTTAACATAAGATAATTTCAACTAATTTTTTTATATGTACCAAATCATAGTGACGAGAAATGTTCCTTCGACTTTAGGTAAGAGAATTTTGTCTTAAAACATGGTGATAAAATAATTTTTCAGACCCTAAAATAGCTGTAAATAACATAGGTGTCCACCAACCCCCTAAAAAATCATATATAGAATTATTTTTTTATTGTAAGATATATAAAATTATAACCATGCCTATAATTATGAAAAAATATGTTCCAAATCATGTTTTAATCAATGTTACGCCGATACCTTTTGTTATTAAACTTTGAGACGGATTTGTTTGCATCTTTATTTCCCAGCATCAGCTGCACTCATAAGAATTAATACAATTTGGCAGTAATAAATTAAATTAACAAAAATATTAAACTATTAATATTTATTACCATAAAAAGATTGAAGAGACCTTTATCTGCATCTGCTAATGAAAAATCTCCATCAATGCAAGGATCAGCAAGACCTACATCTGCCCTTGCCATCACCTAGGAGATATTTCTTAGTCAATTAAGTATTTAATTTAGCATGATAAAAAAATAATAATTAATTGATAAATTATTGACAAAAAGGAAAAAAAAGCCATACTTTCCAGTAGAACCCTCGATTGTGAGCACGGAGATCAATTTTCAAGGAACATTGATCATTATTTCCAATAAAACTAAGATCCGAGCCATTAGATTCATGTAAGCTGCAGAATCACATTTAGTGTGAGTATAATTTATACAGTAACAAAAAAGTATTTATTAACTGACAATTAAATGAAAACTCACATTAAGCAACCAGTAGAGATATAAGAAGCAAGAAATCTGGCAACAAAACGACGAGCAATAGCTTCTAAATAGAGAAGGCTTCTTGTATTTTTCACTTCCAAACTCATCAATAGTATTACTAGCTGAACACAATGCCATCTTATTTGTATCCATCAAATATTTTTCTCTCTATGCTCTAATACATGAAAATTAAATAATGAAATTGTACATGAAAGAAACCACTGCAGAGCAAAAATAGATATTATTTAAGTTGTGAAAATTAGGCTTTTGAAATTGAGGCAAAATTATTGCTACAAATGAATCTAATAGCTTTTGCCTTTTATGATTTATGTTGCTAAATAAATATATACCACAAACGTTTTTCTCAGTTTGAACATGGGTCGCAAAATTTCTTTGTAGGACCAATTTCATTTTCAGTATACCGTAATACAATAGCATATATTGGAATTTTTATTGATTTTAATATTTATTTATTTATTAATTACACTTTTCTCACATATAACTGATTATGGTGAATTATTATTTTCATTTGTTTCTAATCGTTACTTTATTGTTATATAATAATTTTTATTAAAAATTTAATTTTGTATTGTTGTACTTAAGGTGGGAAAATGTTAAAACCAGACTTCTCTAAGAAAATTTCCTTAACAAAGTGCAGTCTCCAAGTTTCACATGTCAAAAGATATAATAAGAAAATGAAAGAATTAATGAGAGGAATTTATTACTTCTAAGTTTGGAGTAGTTGTTATTAAAGTTAGGTTTCTATTGTTGACAAAAAGGTACATCTAATAAAGAAGACCGAATGCAGTTGCTGTAAAATATCTGTATTTTTCCATTTTAGAAATCAACATGGAAATTTCAATGCGTCACTCTTCAAATTAAAATATATTCAATTTGTTAAAATAGAATGTCATATTTATAACTAGGATTAACTTCAAAAATATATCTCGTGATTTCAACCATTTTTAAAAAAGAGTTTGTGAATTTTTTTTTAAAATGGAATCTATAAAGTTTATAACTGTTAGTAAATATAAATTTTTCTTAACACCGTTAATTATTGCCGTCATGGCGAAGGGCAAACTTGAAAACTACTTTCTCCAATTTCCTACTTAATGCCTAATACTGAAATTTTTATCGTAAAATTCAGTTTTAAATTATACAATTTAATTAATTCATCTTTCCTCAAGGTACCAATTTGGTCCCATACCCAAACTCCATGCTTTCCTACTATGTACCGGTCATCATCTCTATCGAGAAAGCCTACCTTGAGCAACTGTATTTCTCTCTCCCTTTCACTGTTAGGAATTTCAAATTAATGATCATCTATGAGGCCATATCGAACCCACTTCCTCTTTTTCACTCCAAATCTTACTATTTTCTACAATTTGATGTTGCTATAGTGTATATATCTCCAATCATTCACTCCAAATTTTGAATCCAAACTACAATACTATTATTTTATACATTTCTACCTAACTTTCTACCTAATTTCTACAAAATAAAGCCTAACAAAAAAATTTTAAGAAAAAACAAAAAAAATTAATAAAAAAAGAATGGAGGGTGAACAGTACCACACCAATATTGGCGTGGTTCACCCTCCAGGATTTGGTGTTGGGATTTGGACGCCAAATCCCAACTCCAACCCCACTTATAGCATGAGGTTGGAGATGAGGTGAGGCTTTTGAAATCTGACATATTTAAAACTAAAGCTTTTGATTCGCTGCAATTGAAAAAATATGCAGTGGGAAGGTAAGAGTGGTCAAAGATGTGGATAATGGTGTTTAGGTGGAATTCAGATTTGATGTTAGGGTTTGACATAAGAAAGAAGAACAAGATATTTGATTTTCCCAAATTGCCGTTGCCACATCATCACCACTTAATACAAAACTTTAGATCCATTTTTAAAATAAAAATTTTACAGGCTCTCTTTTAAAAATGGCTCAAACCATATGAAATTAACCTTCTAATTAAATTTTGATTTGAATTGAATCAGTTATCTTGTTGTCAAATTGCGGCAATATCAGTGCTAGGAAAGGTGGTACAGCCGGGCAAGGAGCGACAAAAACTTGGATACATTTTAGACAAAGTTCTCAATCCAGACTTTTTTTCATTTCAATTTATAATTCATTCAATTCATTCACTTCAATTTTAGTAGAATATAATATTTTGTATTAATAATTTTTTAAGTATTATTGTTCTTAGTATATAGTAATTATTTTATTATTCATATTATTGATTTCAATTTCAGAATTAAGTATTTATTTTAGTTTAATTTAATTCAGTACAGTACATCTCTGAATAAGTTGAAAAGAGCATCCTTATAATGTTGGTGTACCTTTGTTCATAGGCATTGATTCTTAATAATGTATGATAACTTGTATTACATTAATTGTATCATATTAATAAAGGCAATGAACCTACTGCATTTACATAATATGAGTAGAATATTGTTGATTATGAATCATAAAACTATCCCAAGTCTGTTCGCTCGTGGGAAAAATTAAAAGTAAAGACTTGTATGTTAGATGATCTATAGTAATGAGTTTACTATGTCGCTCGGTAAGCAGATCATGAACATGCGCCCATGTCGGAGACATGGGACTGGACCGATCCATGCTAAGTAGGTCTTGATTATCCTCAGACTTAATTGCAACATGCTACTAACTTGGAATTGGGTAATTATTGGTATACACCTAATGGGTCTTTAAATATTAGATTACAAGCATGTGTATGCTCGGTTTATTTCATGAACATGTTATTAGTAGTGTTGTAGTTTAAGGATTGCCATTTTAGTTTGAGAAATTGAAAGACATTGGGCCGGTGCTGATGGACTGTAATAGAGGGTGATAATTATCATGCCTTGTTCATTAGTTAGGTGTCGAGAGTAAAGGTTTTTTGCAAGATAACTGTTGGGTTTAGTATCTAGATTAGACGTATTATGTCCCAATTAGGGGTTGTAATGGTTTATTAGAATCCGCTTACAGTTAATGAGTAAAGCCAATTGCCAACATATGGATAGACCCAAAGGATAGTGTGCTTAAATTCACCGATTCATGATTTCTTGTACATGCAATGTCACAATACATGATAAAGAAGTGATTATTAATTAATTGACATGTCAAGTCAATTTAATTGAATAATCTTTATAATGCCAAGAGAATTTAATTTGCTTAATGGTATAATATGCAGTTGTTTATATTATTCGTTAAAGTAAATTAAATGATAAAAGATTTAATTTGGTTAATGGTACAATATAAGGTAGTTATATTATTCATTAAATTAAACGTCAAATAATTTAATTTGATTAATGATATAATATAATGTAGTTTATATTATTCATTATATAAAATTAAATAATTTAATATTATTAATGGTATAATATAAAGATATTTATATTATTTATTAAATAAAATTAAAATGATAGAGTTTTAATTAGTCTTTGGATTAAATTAAAAATTTATAAAGTTGAAAAAAATAAATATATTGGTTTAATTATTAAATAGATTTTAATTGGGGTCAATTTATAAATAAATTAAAACCTAAAGCTAAACATAATCCTAATTAGGCTATAAATAACTAATTAAAAGGCTAAACAAAAATACGCAGTACGCGTTTTGTGTCTATGGCTTAATCGGCCATTTTCAAAGAAAATTGATGTCTTGGCTTTTTGTTCTTCGTCTTTTTCGCCTAGCATCGGTCCCGATTTGAAAGGAGTTCGTGTACGTAATTTTGGAGGCTTTCCTTCTGAAAGCCTAGACTACATCAACTCCTTATATTCCACGTGAGTTTTATATGCTTTTATCTCACGATTTTGAATTCTCATTGTAGGGTATTCGATCAAAGATCCTTATGGATTTAAGATTTTCAATCGGTTTCCGCATTTTGTGATTGATTTTCGATGACAAATCCCTTCATACATTACCATTAATCGTTGATGAGGAGTCTTTGTATATGGGGATGAGCATGGATCTTGCACCCGGCTTGACTCTAGATTTAGATCCATTGTTTGTTTTTTGTTTTTAAAAATTTGTCTCAATATACTTACAATAATAAAAAAAAAAAAGAAAAACCTTATCCCACCCCATTGAATGTGGACTCGATCCATAACCTCTAGGAACACAACTTCAGGCTCAACCACTAGGCTAAGACTTTTTCCTCAAGATCCATTTTTTGTTGGATAATTTAGAGTATAAGAAATAAAGTCTATCTTCTTAAGACATTTAGTGATGGAGTTGGTAATTAAATTAAAGGCCTAATTGGTATTTAAGTTGCGTTGTTATTATTAGTTATCGTTGTCAATAGTGGGGGTGTTTCTCGTAGCGTTGGCTTTTTGGCTTTTAAGCTAAGCTGGCTTTTTGGCTTTTAAGCTAAGCTGGCTTTTTAAGAAGCTCTAATTTAAAACTTTTTTCTTTTAGCTTTAAAACCTCTTATAAGCAAAAAAATAAGCCTTCAGAAATACTTAAACTAAGGGGGCTTTTGATTGGGGCTGTTCAGGAAAAGGAAAAGGAATCAGAATATCTTATTCCCTTTATTGCTGTTTGTTTGGACAAGGGAATCAAATTCATTACCCATATTAGTTAATAGGATTACCTCTTTAAGGTTTTTCTATTCCCCCACTCTACTATATATTAGCATTCCCTTTCTTTATCGTTATCCATTATTATTATTATTATTATTATTATTATTATTATCTTATCATTATTTTACAATCAAAATAATTATTATAAATATATGTATAATATAATAATAATAATAATATAATTATATATTAATTAAAATTAATATTTTCTAATATTATATAATAATTAATAATATTTTCATATAATAATTAATAATAATATTATTTAATATTTAAAAATAATAATAATATATTAATAAATATTATTATTATATTATAATAAATAATATTATTATTCTATATAAACTAAAATTATTTATATAAACTAAAATAATAAATAAAAATAAATATTAATATTATTTATGTTGTAATAATATTATCATAATATATACAACATATATATTTTTATTATTAATAATAATAATAATTATTGTAAATAATAATATTGAATAATAATATATAAATTTAATCTATATATATATAAAAGTAATGAAGTCCTAAAATACTTCTTTGCCCTTATACCTTTAAAAAATTTATCCTTATACTTTTTTTAATTTATATTACTAATTAATGTTAATTGCCATAAATAATAAATGATAAAAACTAACTAAAAATAGTATTAATAACAAATAAATTTATTAATTACTTTTTAATGAATAAGTTTTAATAACAAATAAATATATAAAAACAATAAAAGTTATATTTCATTTATGAACATATATCATTTATATTCATACTAATCATAATAATACCAAAATACAAAGTTGAAATATATTTGATGAGGAAAACAAGAGTATCACATTAATTTTTCTTAAATATGATTATAATTATAAAAATAAAAAAATAAAAAATAATAATAATAATAATAACAACAACAATAATAATAAAATATATTTGATGAAGAGAAAAGAGTAACGTTAATTCTTAAACAGCATTATAATCATACAACAACAACAACAACAATAATAATAATAATAATAATAATAATAATAATAATTATATTAATTATAAACAAATATATATTTGATGATATGAATATGATTATAATTTGTCAGAAAAACAATGACTAATAATTCCATCAATTACATCCGTTAAAAAAATCTGTGTATTTAATTAATTGATAATTAAAGTTTAAAATATGAAATTTTTTTAAATAGGATTATAATCAACAAAATTAGATAAAATAAAAAACAACTTAACAATTAACTTTGCTTTATTTTATTACCATATTATTCTAATTTATATTAGTATTTTAATTAGTTAGTATTTATATTAAAAGTGAAATGTTAGATATTTTGATAAGTTAGCCTTATATATGTCTGTTTGATTATTATTTCAAAGGTCAAATAATTATTAATTACTATAACAGTTTTGCAACATAATTCTTATCAGAACTTATGAATTATTTTAATGTGTAAATATTGCTTTAATTGGTTGTACGTTTACCTTAATTTATTTTTATAATAATGATATTTAAAATTGGTTATTATTAAAACCTTTCAAACTTAAATTTCCTAATTTATTTCATGATTAATTGATGTGTTGAAATTATGCTATAAAAATCATGCATTTTGAACTACACAAATTGTTGAAAAAGAATCAATTTCTATAGAGTTCTCCACAGATTTACAGATTTTTGCTAAAGAAGGGGATCTCCATCGTGTTATTGCCAAAAGAATGAAAACAGCTCAAAAACCTAGCCAATAATAGAGGTTACTGTATCAGCATGGTGGATGGTGGTTGATGTGACGTTCGTCAGAGAGAGAGAGGAGAAAAAGAAGGAAAAGTAGATTTTGACTTTTGCCCCTTTCTAGAAGCCTTTTGTACTAGTAGGGATTTGTTTAATCTTATTTCGGACAAATATCTAGATATTTTGGTATTGTTTGTAATATTTTATGTTGCAATATTTTCTCTCTCCCATGAAGATTGGTGCCTATATCTATAGCGTCTTCTTCATTAGAGAGAAAGCTTTTGCTACCAAAAAAAAGCTGACTGTAATTTCTTTTCCCCTTTAATGGCAAGTATCATTTTTAAAAGCATGAGTGAGTTGTCCTTCTCCTGGTGAGTCTGCTAAGGCAGATAATCGAAGGAGATCTCTCCAGCAGCTATGTAATGTATTGAACTCTTTAAGCTTTATAATCCTTGTTGTGTTTGTGTGCTTATTCCTTATGAATCTTAAATCCAATTCATAGTGAGTTGCTTGTACAAGTATGCAAGGAACTTTTGTGACTGACCCAAACACACACTTATGATTCATGAGTCTGAAAGGAGATTGATTGTAAGCCTAAGGTTTTAGATTTTATCTAAATGCTGAACTTTACTTAATGCATTGTTATTTGCCTATTGTGTCTGAAAAGAGATTTAGGTTGAATAACTTTAGTGTTTAAGATGGCCGAAGGGAATGCTTAGATTACTTTGGTTGAGATACTTAGGAGATCTTTATATTGCTTATTGATTATACATGTCATGTTGCTGTTGGAAGAACTCTATGACTATCTTGCTGAAGTAGACAAGCCTAGAATCCTTTAATATTATTAATTTCAACATTTATCTTCTATCTATGGTTACAAGAACTTCACCTTAAAATTATAGATCTGTTTAGCCTGTTTACCAGAGAGAACTCTAAGCACTTTAAATGCTCCTTGTGGATACGACACTTGTTCTTGCCACTATACACAATATTGACCTTAGTATACTTGCTAAGTACACTTTAGGCACGACAAGTTTTTGGCGCCATTGCCGAGGAGCGACGCTAAAAGAAGCCTTAGAATTTTAATTGTAAACAGGTGCTTTTCACCCCTCTTTTTCCCATTATGTGTTTCAGGAACAGGTCATTTTAAGGAAAACCCTTTTGCATGTGAAGAAGAGCTGGTCTACCCCTTGTTGTCCCTCTGAATCCAGAAATCGAAAGAACCTACAGAAGACTTAGTGGAGCAGTAAGAAGAGCTCACACAAGATAAGCAATGGACAGAATAATAAATCCTAACCCTAATGGGGATGATGGAGAGTGAGAACCTATTAGACCTGAACTTAATGACGACCACAATCCTAACCACAATAGGGACGAAGAGGATGAAGTCAATCCACCAAGGAGGAGAACTCTTTATACATACTTGCAGCCCAACACAAAGGGACACTCATCATGCATAGTGTTACCTCAAGAGGGAGACAATATATTTGAGGTGAATCCTTCGATGATTCACATGCTCTAAGAAGTAGTCCAATTCAGAGGACTAGCCATAGAGGACCCCAACACATATATTCATGATTTCGTCAACATGTGTAATACCTTCCAAACCAACAGAGGTGTCACTAATGATGTCATTCGGTTGAAGCTCTTCCTATTCTCTCTAAGAGATAGAGCAAAAATTTGGTTGAAGACCTTACAACCAGGGTCCATTACAACATGGAGTGACATGGCCAAAGCTTTCCACAACAAGTTCTTTCCCCCAGACAGGCTCTCCGTCTCAGAAATGAGATCATACTATTTGCTTAATTTCCCAATGAATCACTTTCTGAATGTTGGGAAAGATTCAAGGAAATGCTCAGAAAAGTTCCAAGTCACGGAATTCCTTTATGGCTTCAAGTTCAAAACTTTTATAATGGTGTTGCAAATGCTCATAAAATGCAAATAGAATCCATAGCCAATAGAGACATTGAAGACTATGCCCCTAAAGAGATCTTTGAGATTATCGAAAGACTGGTCAATACAAGTTCCAAATGGCATCCTGTCCAGGAAGAACTACACAGAAACTCTGATTCTCAAGTTGTTGCAGAGCTCTCTAACAAGGTTGATGCTCTTCTACAGCATTTTAACAAGAAAAATGTGGCTGCCATAACAAGTCCTTCACCAAGCTATTGTGATTTTTGTGGAGGAAATCACAAAAGTACTGATTGCAAAATGACTCTCACTAATGAGAAATGCAACTTCTAGCAAGGAAATCACAGAGGAGCAAACCCCTTCTCTAATACCTATAATCCTGGATGGTGATCTCATCCAAATTTTTCATGAAGACCTTCTCAAGCACAGAATCAACAATTTTAACAACCTCAACAATTCCAATAACTTCAGCCTAACCAAGGTAGTCAACAGGCCGGTCCTTCACAACCCTCGAGGAAGTCTAAAGCAAAAGAGATAAAGGAGATGTTGAACCAATACATAAAATAAAATTAGGCTCATTTGAAGAGCTTAGAAACTCAGATTCATCATCTTTCTTAGATTGTAGCCCACCAAACAAAGGAACTCTTCCAAGCAATGCTGAGAAGAACCTCAAGGAAGATTACAATGCTATATCCATCCATAATGGTAAAATGGCCGACTCTACTGATCCAAAAGTTTTTTATGTTTATAATGGTGTAGGTACAGTTGCTGGAATGGAGAAGAACCTGAAGGAACAAACGAAAGAGATCTCCACAGAGAATCTAATCAAGGAGAACCTATCAAAACCAAGAACTAAGGATCTGCAAAATAATGAAGAGCACTCTACTCAAGGAAAGGAAGCTATTCTACCACAAAAGATTCCTTATCCGCAGAAAGCAAAGGATCAACACATAGCTAAGTAGTTTGATAAATTTCTTGATATATTTAGAAAATGGCACATTAACATTCTCTTTGTAGATGCTCTTTCTCAAATGCCTTCCTATGTGAAGTTCCTTAAAGAGCTGCTGTCAAACAAAGCCAAGTTAGAGAATGTAGCCATGGTACAACTGAATCAGGATTGATCATCTATTTTGCAAAACATGTGAACCTTTCCTCCAATACTTAACGATCCAGGGAGTTTTTCAATCCCTTGCTCAGTTGGAAGTCTTTTGATTGATAATGCATTATGTGATCTTAGAGCTAGCATAAACTTGATGCCTTATTACTTGTATGCTAAATTAGGACTAGGAGAACCCCAGCCCACTAGAGTGGCTATCCAACTTATAGATAGAACTATAAGGTACCCCAGAGGTGTAGTGGAAGGTGTCCTAGTGAAAATAGGAAAATTTATTTTACCTATGGATTTTCTAATCATGGATATGGACGAAGACATGCACACACTTATAATCTTAGGAAGACCATTTTTAGCTATAGGTAGAGCCCTCATAGATGTGCATGCAGAACTCGTGTTTAGAATTCATGATGACATAGTCACATTTAGAATGAATGATAATGAAAGAACTCTTCCCACAGAAAATCACTGCAATGTTGTTAAGGCTGTTGATGTGAACCTGAACTCCTACTTTTTACAGGAACCTCAGGAAAAAGAATGGAAGGAGAAGTACAAGACTAACAAAAAGGAAGAAGAAGCTTTAGAGGAAAGCCAAGGGTTAGGAGAACTCGAGCCACAAAAAAGACCTTATAAATCTTTTGGAAAACCTAACTCTTTGTCAAGCTCAGGAGAACCTCAGGAATGCCAAAAAGAAGACTCTAAGATGGGAACATTTCACCCAGGAGAATAAGTACTTTTGTTCAATTATAATATGGAGACCCTGCCAGGGCATGTTAAGGCACTATAGACTGACCCTTATACAATTAAAGAGATCTTTTTCCCTGATTATGCTGAACTGACCAACCAAAAAGGAGAGAATTTTAGAACCAAGCTGGGAAGGATAAAGCTCTATGAATCATCAGAAGCACTTTGCACAAAGGAGGAGACCTTCTTCCTCCTTGACACCAACTAAAAACATCCTCATTTTGGTGCCCGCTTCACGTACCAAGTGAAGTAAATTTTACTGAGGACTTTCATGAAGATCTCCTTGTACATTTGGAGTGGCTAGTGGATGGAGAACTCTTACGTATCCTTTGTTGGCTGCATGCATGACTATTTAAATTTTATCTCTTGCTAATGTTAACTCCTCTCCTACTTTATCAAAAAATGTGCCAAACTTGAAATTTGCAGGCGTGCATGGCATGTTACGGTTGCCAACCACCCATTAATGACGTGATTGATTTTCTCCTATCACACTTAACCCCTCTTTTCTTTTCTTTTCTTTTCTTTTCTTTATTTTCTTTTGGTCCTTTGTTTTTCTTAGCTGTAGTAAGGGGTGGTTATTTTTGAAATTCAAATTTATCTGGTATTTTAATTTTACTTGTAACCGCCCATTTTTCTTTCTAACCCTAGTTGTTTTAAATGGAAAGGAAAACTCAAAAGTCTCACTCTCACTTTTCTATTTAAGCACACCCTTAGAGATTTTCTTTTACTCCTCACATTTTCTCCCTTCACTGCATTTATCTTTTCATCTTTCTCTTCTCCTATTTTCCTTGTGCTAACCCTAGACATTGCAGTGATGGTGAGAAAGAAGAACAACCCACCACCACAGATGAAAACTTCCTCCACCGCCATTCCTCCGACGAGTGTTGAAATCCCTACTAAAATCATCCCACTTCCAGCACCCCATGCCCCAAATCCTCAATCGCAAAACACTCAACTCGCCCTCACTTCTCATTCTGCTCCTAGTTCTTAATTGGGAAGTGAGAGCACCGCCGAGAAAAAACTCCGTTGAATCACCACCTTCATCTATGAAAAAGAGAAAGAAAGGTTGGAAATCATCCAGAAAATTCCATTTGCCTCTTCTCGATGCTTTGACTAGCCAGTAATGATTCATCTCAACCTACATAGAAAAGTTTCTAAATTGCTTGTGGATGGAGGACTCTATAGCTTCTCTAATGCTATTGATCCAGATTACAAAGAACTCACTTGGGAGTTCCTCACAACCTTATTTGTCGATGCCTCTATAGCAAGCCACACTAACTCCAGAAAGATTAACTTCAGGCTATTAGGAAGGCAAAAATCTATGTCTTTAAGAGTTGTCACTGAGGATAAAGTTTTGGATGGAGTTCTCGAAGATGCTTTCTTTACACCTCCTCTTGAGTACAATGCAAAGGCATACTGGTTGGAGATCTCTAAGCCTCCTCACCATAGTTATCCTAAGGCTTTAAGGAAGTTTGAATGTTGCATCATCCACAAATTCATCTTTGGAGTTCTCTTTGGGTGAGGTAACACTTCAACTATGCCCACAAATGATATCTTTATCCTATGCTGTATTGATAACAAAAAGAGAATCAGTGTGGGAGCTGTCTTTGCTAAGTATATCTTGAGAACTTTCAAAACCTTGGCCAAGGTTCCTAGTGTGAGGTGTCAATGATGCGTGGGTCTCCCTTAGCGCCTGTGTGAGAGGCGAGGCCTACTAGGGGTTTGGTTGGATTTAGGCGTGACAAAACATTTTTTTGTTAAAGTTTGCACAATAAGCTAATTTTAATGAATAAAAGAATCGAGACCCAAATCTTGATACAATTGATAGAGTTGCCACCCAAGTTATCTACTTGGGAAAGAGTTTTGGTACAGTTCCCTCTGGGTGGGAGACTCAGACCTATTAGGTCAGAGTTTTGGGTATCGGATGAGTCACTTATTTCTCATTTAATTGATATAAAATTACATTCACCACGTAAAACCGTTTTATTTTTCATCATTTAGGGAATTATCACAGAAATCCTATTTCTACACTCTTTCACACTCGTTACATGCGTTTACATATTACAATAAACCATACACAATAAATGGGGGAAAAAAATTACAACCGGGGGAAATAGGGGAAATTGCAAAGAGAACCTATACATTTGTTCTAACTTATATAACAAAATGAAAATAAATTCCCCTGCATCCACAGATGTTACCACAGTTTATAGCACACCATAAACCAACACTTTAACAAATTTTGTTTTAAAAACATGATTTAGCTTTTATAGGTTGATTTACCGAATTATTAGTGAAAATGATCGCATGGCAAATGGTGAGTTGGATTGATTTTAACCGATTATGAAAATGAGTTCGGGGTTCTGCATGGGGGCTGGTACCCGTATGGGTGGGGGGTACCCATACGAGTACTAGGGAGGACCAGTATAGGTATGGGGTACCCGTACAAGTCCTATCTAGTCCCAAGCAGAAACTTGGTTCAGATAAGTTATAGGTTACAGATCAGAAGACTAGTGGCAGAAAAGTAAAATAAAAAGGGATTTCCTTCCGTAGGAGTATGGCGCACCAAATTGATATCCTTGATGATATATGGTGCCAACAAGGCTCGTACGGGCGAGGACCAGACCCAAAACAAGAAATGAAAGCAACAGATATAATAGAAACAACAAGCAATAATAATAACGAAATAACTGGGATGTGAGTCTATTTAAAACTCAAGAGTGTTACCTTTTTGATGTGAATCCACTTTGAGGTGATCCCTTTACTATTAAGAGAGCCCGACCAAATTAAATGGGATAGGACTATTTAGGTAAGTATTTGTGTGGGCAGAATTCCCCTTAAACCCTAATAAAAGAAGATATGAATGAATAAAATGTGGACAAAACCTCAAAGGAAGGGTTTTCTCCCTATTTTATACCTCTTATACCCCATTATACATTTTGTATACCTATAGAAATTGCTAGACTTTTAGTATAAATTTCATATGAAATGTGTGTTGTGTCAAATATAAAGGGAAGACCCCTTTTTATAGGGGATAGGAGGTCTGAACGTAATAAATCACGTTTAAGACCTGCCTTTTCCCTGAAATGGTAAGAGACTACTTTTAAAAAAGCCTGAATAGGAAACAACCATACCCGTACGGGTTGAGCCCCACCCGTACCGGTACCAGGGGACCTGTACGGGCCCCCTAGGCATACAGAAGGTAGTCACCCGTACAAGTCTGTGAGTGGATCTGTACCACTATGCAGCACTCGTACAGATAACTAAGGTCAACCTAGGTCTCCATGTTATTGCCTAACTCAACTCTGCAGTAGTAGGAACACCTCGGATGGACAACACCTAAAAGACATTGCATCGTATAGCTCTCATCATAGTTTTATGAGAAGGATCATTTAAATCCAGTGCTCGCAGACTGCACCTCTTGGGATCATCCCAAATATGGATCTATATGATCTCATGATATGAGCAAGGGTTTAGAAATCATACCTGAGGGGATGACATGGGTTAGTTCCTTTGAGGTGAACTCCTTTCCTTTGTTGAGGTGTACCCCTCGTAACTCTACTGGGGAAGGTATGTGTATCCTTTTCTTGAGGCAGATGACTTTCCTTTTGCTACCGTGCATATCCTTAATGACTTTGCTTGGAGGAAGGTGTGTATCCCTTTCTTAAGGTGGATCGACTCTCCTGACAGACTTTGATGTATCCCTTTCTTAAGGCGGATCGACTCTCCTGACTAATGATAATGTATCCCTTCCTTAAGGCGGATGACTTCTCCTTGTATCCCTTTCCTAAGGTGGATCGACTCTCCTAACTGGTGATGATGTATCCCTTTCTTAAGGTGGATTACTCTTCTGCCAATGCGTATCTCTTTCTTGAGGCGGATGACTTTCCTTTGCCAATCCGTATCCCTTTTTTTGAGGCGTATGACTTTCCTTTGCTGATGCGTATCCTTTTCTTGAGGTGGATGGCACTTTCCTTTCATGATGTGTATCCCTAGTGACTCTACTGGGAAAGACATGGATCTACTCTCCTGGTTGATGTTGGTGTATCCCTTTCTTAAGGCGGATGACTCTCCTGGCTGATGTATCCCTTTCTTGAGGTAGATGACTCTCCTAATTGATAATTTTGAACAAACTGTAAAAAGACAACAATCGAACGCTGAGTTAGTCATTGTCTAAGCTGACACATCTTTATTCTTGATTGACTTTGTGATGAACAAAAATTTTTGCCCCTTCAATTAAGGAAAAAGATGTTTTGATGAGATAAACTAAAAATTCTGTGCGAGAAATTTCGGGTTTAGCCCGATCGCTCTGGAATGAAGTGCCCCTTAGAAGAGTGCCTCTCAAAGAATGCCCCTAAGAGGGCTAGACGATGGGGAAATGCCCCTATATTGACTGATTCCATTGCTGGGGATTGGGGGGATGCCCCTGGATTTGATTTCGCTGCTGGAAATGGTGGGATGTCCCTAGATTAATTGATTCTACTGCTGGGGATTGGGGGGGATGGCCATGGATCTGATTTCACTACTGGAAAATGGGGGGATGATCCTAGATTAACTGATTCCACTACTGGGGAATGAGGGGATGCCCTTGGATTAACTAATTATATTGCTAACAATACGGGTGATGCCTCTGGATCTGATTTCGCAGCTCGAAAATGGGCGGGGGTGCCCCTAGATTGACTCCATGGCTGGGGAGTATAGTAATGCTCTTTTAGTGACTTCTTTTCTGCTGGGGAAATATCTTTTTTGTAAGATTTGCTCGTTGGAGAAGATTCCTATACTCGAGTGAATCAGTACAAAAATTATCCCTGTTAGTAAATGTTTTGCAATGACTTACCTTGATTCTTGATTGATTTTGTTGAAAGCAAAAATATTTTTGCCCCTTCAATTAAGGATCAAGATGAGTTAGAGGTTTTGCCCCTAGTTTAACTGAAAGAATAGGGTTTAAGAAACACGGGGTTTGCCCCAATCTATATCTAATGTTGGTGTCCGTTCCACGAGGTGGATGACCTTCCTTTGTGCTCTTTCCTTAAGGTGAGCATCCTTCCTTTGAATTCCTTTATCTAGGCAAATCGCTTTCCTTTGTTGTGTGCATCCCTTTCTTAAGGCAAACGGCTTTCCTTTGATTTGCTTATCTCTGGTGACCTCTTTGGGGAAGATATATGTATCCCTATCTTAAGGCGGATGACTTCTACTCATATCCCTTTCTTAAGGCAGATCAACTTCCTGACTGATGATATATCCATTTCCTAAGGCGGATGACTTCTCCTTGTATCCCTTTCTTAAGGCGGATTGACTTTCCTAATTGGTGATATATCCCTTTCGTAAGGTAAATGACTTCTCCTCGTATCCCTTTCTTAAGGTGGATTGACTTTCCTAACTAATGATATATCCCTTTCCTAAGGCGGATGACTTCTCTTCGTATCCCTTTCTTAAGGCGAATCGACTTTCTTGACTGATGATATATCCCTTTCCTAAGGCATATGACTTCTCCTCGTATCCCTTTCTTAAGGTGGATTGACTTTTCTAGTTGATGATGATGTATCTCTATCCTAAGGAGGATGACTCTCCTGCTGGGGAATTTAAATAACCTATTAAGAGACAATAAAAAATGTTTGGTTAGTTACTATCTAAAATGCAAATGTGTGGATGGGGGTTAGCCCCCAAATAAACTGTAAACTGTGTTTATAAATGTTGGGTTTAGCCTAACTATTTTGAGCTAGAATGTCCCTTGGGGGGTGCCCCTAGGGAAGCTGACTGCTGAGGAGATAGCCTTTCAATGGCTAGTTCATTTGGATCGCTAGGGAGAAACTGCTCGAGGGCAATTTCAATTGTGTAGAGGAAGGTGTTCATGGGACATCCTAGCTACTAGGGAGTATCCTTGGAAATCATCTCGAGCAAGCTTGACTACTTGGGGAGTGCCCCTTGGACTTTACCCTTGGAAGGCTTTGGGGTTGATGCCCCTTGGGTATTCTTCTGACTGAGGGAATGGTTTCTATAACTGCCTAGCCACCAGAGACAAGGATTGGCTCTTTGTAGGGATAGGAGGAATGCCCCTTGAATGTTCTGTCTGCTGGGGGATGAGTTATCTTGATGTGGATGCTCTGCTGGAGAAAAGGTGCCCCTTTGGTTAGCATTCAGTTTTTAAATTGTTTGACCTGCAGGGAAAAACATGTTTTATCAGAATATGTCCAAAGATCTACCGGGGTTCTACCCCTAATTAATCGTAAAGATAGAGTGAAGAGATGTTAATTAATCGTAAAGATAGAGTGAAGAGATGTTAGGCTGGTCCCAATTTTTGTATGCCCATAGAGCGGCCTAACTACTAGGGGAAAATAGCCTCTGAGTATCTTAACTGCTTGGGAACAAGTCTCCTAGATGACTTGGGTTACTTGGGGGTGCCTTTTAGAAAGGGAAACTTAGCTGCCGGGGGGTTCTCCTGGAAATTGCCTTGGGTGGCTTGATCAGTTGAGGGGATGCCCCTCAGATGGTTAACTTGTTAGGGAAATGATCCCTCTAATGGTTTGGTAGCTGGGAATGCTTCTCGGGAAGCTGCCCCTTGACTGGTGCCCATCAGATGACAACTTTGTTGGATATGTCCTTTGAATGACACCCCTTAGGTGGTAGTGTGACTAGGGGAATTCCTTCTTTTCCTATAGATACCTCTCCTTGGGTTCCTGCACATGATAAAGGAACTAGTCAGTAAAACTTTGATATATGCGGGTCAGGACTTTCCCCGATTAAAAGAAAAGACTAACTTTAGTGATGTTGGGTTATTCCCAACTTAAACTGGGGCGTCTCTAGTATGCCCCTTCTACTGGATGGCACTACTGGGGAGTGCCCTTAGGGTGTTTGATGATGGGGGGATGCCCCTCGATGGTGCCCCTTTGGGGAATTTCCCTAGGGTGGGTACCTCTGGGGTGTTTGATGATGGGGGGATGCCCCTCGATGGTGTTCCTTTGGGGAATTTCCCTAGGGTGGGTGCCTCTAGGGTGTTAGATGATGGGGGGATGCCCCTCGACTGACTTCTTTGCTGGGGAGGTATCTTTCTAGATATTTTTTGTTGAGGATTTCTTCTAGGTTAACACTTCCTAGGTTCGGGCAAGAATCTCTTATCTTGTGTGGATCATTGCCCCTTGATGTTTTGACAGCTTAGGGATCCTCCCCTCGAATGAACCTTCACATGAAAAGGTATTCGCGTTAGCAATTGCTTTGACATGGTTTAACTTGATTCTTGATTGACTTTGTGTGGATAAAAAGGTTTATCCTTTCAATCAAGGATCAGGGTAAGCTAGGGGTTTAGCCCCTAATATAACTATCATATAGGTTTGAGAGAAGTGGGGTTAGCCCTAATTTGAATTTGACGTGTCCTTACTATTTAAGGAGTCCTTCTTCCACTTAAAAATGCCCTGAGGTGTGAGGAGGGGACCCGTACGGGTGGCATTTAGCAGTAAGGAGACCTGTCCGGGTGAGGATAGACCGGTACGGGTCCCTTCTTCAGGGACAAATTGTCCAAAACTGGGTTTTCTGCAACCTTTTTTCGATGGATGGGGGCTTTGGTAGCGTCAGGCCTTGAATATAGTGAAGTATAGAGAATTCCTTTATCAGCTATGCTCCAATCAGGTAAATTTCTTTATGCTGAACCTATATCTTACATTTTAACCAACCATTAGTAGAAACTGTATTTATGAGGTTGTGATACTTAGAGTGCCTTTGCTTTGTATAGGTCATTTGAGACCCATGGGGGCAGATGGTCATACATGGAGACATCGAGAGAATGTGAGTAAGCTTGGATTATAGTCTCTTCATGTTGGAGTTCTCGCTCTCCCTAGAGTGGTACATTGGCGAGAGGGTCCGAGACTGGAGGACCAGTGCTATTTTGGAGAGACCAATGCTTCCCCTTGCCCTAGTGGGAGTCTTCTGACCTTATCCAATGCCCGAGATGGATCATGGGCTGTACCTATTGAGTGAGGTGGCCCGAGTGATGTCTGTGGGGGGCTCCTATGTTGAGTTCATCGACTCTTCACTTCTTCCTCCTTGTGAGAGGATCCATTTTGAGGACATCCCCCTCGAGTTCCACTAGAGCGAGAGCTGAGGCAGAGAGGATCGCTAGGGCTTTCTTATCCATCCGGGACCTGCTGCTAACTCAGGACGTACTCGCCTCAGTAATTTTCTTTTACCTATAAAATATAACAAACTATGCATGCCATGACTTTTATATACTTGTTTATGATTTCCATTGTAGAATCTGTTGGCCATTGAGCATGGTAGGTCCGCTCAGGACCTAGAGGCTGCCAAGGAGAGGGCTAAATTCTTGGAGGAGCAGCTGCGGGCCGCTGCTGCTGAGGCTGATCAGGCTAGGGCTGATACTGCACGAGCGAGGGCTGGGATTGAGATGTTATGGGGTCAGTTTGCATGGATGAGTGAGGATAGATAAACACCAGAGCCTTCTAATCTTATGTTTGAGGAGGACCTTTCTGCGTACCGAGTGGCACCGGCCTTGACCCAGAGGGGTGGAGCCGAGTAAGAGGTAGATCAACATGCTGGGGTAATTGATGTTACGGCTGGGGGTGTCGTGGGGACTAATGACCAAGTGATGATCAACATGGATGACCTACTGGCAAACTCACAGGACCATACTCTAGGGGGGCGCTCAGGACACCATCCCCTAGTAGCTTAGACCATGATATACTTTCATTTTCTGGATGTTTGATACTTTTTGGTCCTGCATGGCATACTTTTGCTGTGAGCTTGGATTGACACTTCTACCATTTTACTTTTATATATGCTGAACTTTTCCTCCCCTAAATGATGTTCTAATTCTTGCATAGGCCATTCAGTGTGAGATGACCTATCGAACTTTTATTTGTCCTAATTTTTGCCTGAATTGTCCTTAGCGGCTCAACCAGCGGACTTTTCTTTTCGTTGCTTTAACTTTTGCCTTGACTGCCCTTTCGGGTTTTCAATCCAGTAAGCTTTTTCTTACTTGTCTAAGTCTTTGATTGATCCTCTGCCTCGATGACATTGTTGTCTTGTCCTTCTTTCATAAAGGCTTAATTTGCTGGTGAATTTGACTAGTAGCCAAACTTTCGAAGCTTTAGATTATTGAGAGACTGGCCCGATTGAGACCAATGAGTATTACCAAGATTTTCGATGAGATCCGTATACCTGTTATAGACTCGTACAGGGTTGTATGGATGCCTATACTTCTTTGTACTGGCGAATTGATTGGATGAGATTTATTCTTTGCACATTAGGGGAATGTTCCTTTGAGGTGTCCAAACTATAACATGGTGCAAGCTGGACGATGCTGGTGGAAACACTTGTCACTTTGAATGATGTGTGCTATCGAGCAGCTTCACAGCGGCAAAACTATATTGGAGGGATCCCAATTGTGAAACATTGCTATTACAGATGATGCTTGAAGAACAAAAGTAAGTGCAAAATAATGGCATTTTTGAATTGAGTTCTAACTTTTGCTTAGACTACTTAATGCGATGTGATCTATCGAACTATTTTTGCATTTCCCTTATCCTAATTTTTGCCTGAATTGTCCTTGGCGGCTCAACTAGCGGACTTTCTCTTTCTTTTCTTGTGTCTTAACTTTTGCCTGAACTGTCCTTGGCGCCTCAATTCAGCAGACTTTTTCTGACTTTTGCATAGGCCTTATCTATTTTTATTTTTTTTCTTTTTTGTGCCCTATCGGTATTTTCGTCTTTTGTTGAATGATATGCGTAGTACAGATAATTACAAAGAGCACAAAATGTAGAGAATAAATGGATGTTCACATACTTCTGATTATTTCACCTAAAGACATGCATGCATTCAAAAGACCAGGATTCTTAGCAAATCATAACATATTCATCAATGAAATTAAATTTGAGTGCATAGGCAATGGCAATAGTTTCCAATGGTTAACCCTTACCTACTTTCTGGTCTTTTTATTGATTTTCAAAAAGCAACTGACGTTTTTCTCTCGATGCCCTAACTTTTGCCTAAGCCGCCCTTTTTGGGTTTTCAACTTAGAGGGCTTTATTTTTATTGGAGTACCCTAACTTTTGGCTAACCGATTTATGGAATATCGATTAGCGGGTTGCACCCTAATTTTTGCCTGAGCAGTAGAGGACCACTTGCCGGGTGAATTATTCTTTATTTCTTTTTTTATTGTACTGCTTTTTGTGATTTAGTTCTTTTAACCTAGACATGATAGCGCTTAAGCCTTTCTTAATTCACTGGATTCTCGAACTTATTTCTATCCGTGAGCTTGATTCCTCCCTTACCCAAGATTTTTATCAACCATGAACGACCCTTCCTAATTAGGCTTGAACTTGCCCCTAGCATTGATGTTGACTTGGTGTAGCTATTTGAGAACCACATTACCCACCTTGAGGGGTTGCTTTGGGTATCTAACTCTATTTTTGGTAATCTTGGGCCATTTAGTGTTGGAATGAACAGGTTCCTCTCTTTTGTGAAAGAAAGAGGTCATGTTATTATGGGAAAGGTTTGGGATCATTATGTAGGGTGAGGGATTTTCTTTCTTTTAAACAAATGGAGTAAGCATTTTTGGAGGGATATTTTGATAGGAATATAGGTCCAAGTGAGGTACCTACATTGGTAAGAAATTCCCATTTGTTGGATGTGATGGTTTACCCTTTTGGTGGTTTTGGATTTAAGCTTGCCTTGATTTTGGATTTATGTTGTAAGATCTTTTCCTTCAATGGTGTTTTTGATGTGAAGTATGTCTTCCTCCTTTCTTTTTCGTTTGGATTCTTGGCTTTCTTTCTTAGTGATGTGTATCTTCCTCCCCCTTATGAAAAGATGAGCTAAGACCCAAGGCTATCATGTTTTCTAAGCACTTTTCATCTCTTTTTTGGGGTAAGTTTTAACCATTGGAACCTTATGCCATTGCGATGTACTCAAATTCAATTTCTTCAATAAACCTGATGCAACTTTTAAGAATGTTAATTTTATGAGTGTACAATATCTTTAAGAGTGAAATGCTCAAATATAATATGAATGCATCAATTTATCCATGACATGCTTTATAAGTGGCATCATTTTGGATCAAAATGCTAGCAACTTTAAAAGGTTACCTCATCCTTGAAGTCATCTCCCAAATGTGGAGGGTCTTTATTTTCGATCTTAGTAGGATCCATCGGTGAATCAGTAATCTCCCAATTCTAATCTTCTACTTGTCTTGGCACTAATCTTCTTCATGGTTTGGAATGAAGAAAAAGATCATTGAGCACTTGTAGTCACACAAAAGGGTAGACCTGTTGGATGATGGAAGGTTGTCCCCTCAGGCGTGGCTACGCGGTTGGGACCCTGGCTAGATCCCCCAAACTAAAACATTAACACCACAAATCGTTTACTAGGCTGAATAGACTGACTAACGGCTAGCAAAACTATCGTATCCCCTGAATCATACAGACCAACTGAACCCCACTGTCCAAACTAGCTGGATGATGGATCGTTGAGAGACAGAGGTGGTGATTCATCCTTTACCTGTACTGAATTTGGTCGAGCCAAAACTAAAATGCGGACCAAATGAACTCGAGATTGTTGCCAAACTTTGATTCTTTCTCAGGTGAGAACCAAATGATCAATACATGCATGGGTTCGATTCATACATGCGCAAATTACAACGATGCATGACTGGGTTAATTACAAGGATACATAACACAACACATGCGAATCGATCAGTTTTGTCCTTATTAATCCCACTGAGTCTGAGGGTATTCTTCCTTATTCTAATCTCACACAGAAATTAGGGTACATAGAAGGTAAAATACTATGGCTTTCGATAAGAATGGTGTAGGGACATATCAAAATTTGATGTAGAAGGTTCCCATCGCATCAAGCCTCTTTTAGAGGGAGATGGAAATGAGTGCTCCACCCACTAAGGCATACCCAATATCCTTGGCGGTCATAGGTATCATTGTTGTGAGTGTCACGGAAATAATAGGGCACCCTATCCTAGCGCTAGAAGAAGAGCGCATCTAACTAAAGAGAGAAGGAGATGAGAAGATAGAGTGTGATAATTTTCCCAAATGATGAAAACAAAAATGGGTTGAATCAAGTAAATGATTTTCGGTGCTCATCTTAATCTTTTAAGCTTTTAAAACAGACCAACATTTTGGAAGTTAAAAGATTTATTCCCCAATAGAGTCTCCACTGTGAGGTGTCTATGACGTATGGGTCTCCCTTGGCACCTGTGTGAGAGGCGGGCCCACTAGGGGTTTTGTTGGATTTAGGCGTGACAAAACATTTTTTAGTTAATGTTTGCACAATAAGCCAATTTAATGAATAAAAGAATCGAGGCCCAAATCTTGATACAATTGATAGAGTTGCCACCCAAGTTATCTACTTGGGAAAGAGTTTTGGTACGGTTCCCTCTGGGTGGGAGACTTATACCTATTGAATCAGAGATTCAGGTATCGAATGAGTCACTTATTTCTTAATTAATTGATTCAAATTACATTCACCACGTAAAACTGTTTTAGTTTTCATCATTTAGGGAATTGTCACAGAAATCCCATATTTACACTCTTTCACGCTCATTACATGCATTTACATATTACAATAAAGCACATGCAATAAATGGGGAATAAAAATTACGACCGGGTGAAATGGGGGAAATTGGAAAAAGAACATATACATTTGTTCTAAGTTATAAAACAAAATGAAAATAAATTCTCCTGCATCCATAGATGTTAGCACAGTTTATAGCACATCATAAATCAGCACTTTAACAAATTTTGTTGTAAAAACATGATTTAGCTTTTGTAGGTTTATTTACCAGATTATTAGTGAAAATGATCACATGGCAAATGGTGAGTTGGATTGATTTTAACCAATTATAAAAATGAGTTCGGGGTTCTGCCTGAGGGCTGGTACCCATATGGGTAGGGGAGGGGTAACTGTATGGGTACCAGGGAGGACCAGTACAGGTATGGCGTACCCATATGGGTCCTATCTAGTCCCAGGCAGAAACTTGGTTCAGATAAGTTACATATTACAGATCAGAAGATTGGTGGCAGAAAAGTAAAATAAAAAGGGATTTCCTTTCATATGAGTATGGCACACCAAATTGATATCCTTGAGGATATATAGTGCCAACAAGGCTCGTACGGGTGAGGACCAGACCTGAAACAAGAAATGAAAGCAACAGATATAATAGAAGCAACAAGCAATAATAATAATGAAATAATTGAGATGCGAGTCTCTTTGAAACTCAGCAGCGTTACCTTTTCAATGTGAATCCACTTTGGGGTGATCCCTTTACTGTTGAGAGAGCCCGACCAAAGTAGATGGGATAGGACTATTTAGGTGAGTATTTGAGTGGACATAATCTCCCCTAAACCCGAATAAAAGAAGCAAGGAATGAATAAAATGTGGATAAAACCTCAAAGGAAGGGTTTTCTCCCTATTTTATACATCCTATACCCCTACTATACCTTTTTTATACCTATAAAAATTGCTAGAGTTTTAGTATAATTTTAATATGAAATGTGTGTTGTGTCAAATGTGAAGGGAAGACCCCTTTTTTATAGGGGAGAGGAGGTCTGAACACAATAAATCATGTTTAAGACCTGCCTTTTCCCAAAAATGGTAAGAGACTACTTCTGAAAAAGCCTGAATAGGAAACAACCGTACCCGTATGGGTGGAGCCCCACCCCGTATCGATACCAGGGGACCTATATGGGTCCTCCCTTCAGGCATATGAAAGGTAGTCATCCGTACGGGGTCTGCAAGTGGATCCGTACCACTATGCAGCAACCATACGGGTACCTAAGGTTAGCCTAGGTCTCCGTGTTATGGCCAAACTTAACTCTGCAGTATAAGGAACACCTCATATGGGCAACACCTGAAAGACATTGCATTGTATAGCTCTCATCATAGTTTTGTGAGAAAGATCATTAAAATTCAGTGCTCACACTTGGAAAGATAGTGTGTGGAACTTTTGTCACCAGGATAGCTCAACATCTCTTCTCTGAATTCATAACTAAAGGTCTTACCATAGGGAGTAAGTCCTCAATGATAAAATTTAACTCCCTGAATCAAATGGGTATCTGTAAGTAGCACAAGATCTCAGGATAGTGGGTCTGGGAAGATGAAAATGCTCAATCAAAGACCTCTACCAGATAAAGCCTAAGAAGGAAAAGTACTCTGAATGCTCCACCTGGTTTTGCCTTCCATAAATAAGAAAACCTCCGAAAAGAGGAAGGTCTCCACAGAAGATAAAGATCTCCCCATCACTGACCAAGACAGACTTCGCCATTATGATGCAATTGCGAGTATAAGTGTAGGGGGTATGTGTGTAATGTTCCATAAAATGAAAGAAGTCCTTAACCCGAATGCATTAGAGATCGAGATGCTTAAAGGGAAGGTGAATGAGTTATGTGAGAAAGCTAAGATTGAGACCCTGATATTTGAGGAAGAATTCTCTGGCCCCATGAAAAAGAAAAACAAGGCAACACTTGAAGAACTCATAACTGCAACCTCTGAAAAGGATGGGAGTTCTTCTGCGGAAGGGGATACTATTATGAAGGAAATTGATGAGTTCAAAGAAGAGGAGAAGGAGGAGATCTCCTCCGAACAGATGGTGTTCTAACTTCACATGCTCTCTCTCTAACCGTGGTGAATGGTACACATATCAGATTCTCTTTCTTTAGTAATTTATGAAGGTCTTTCTCTCCTTTTCCACCTATCTTGCATTCGTATTACTTTGGAGACAAAGCAAGTTTTGAGTGTGGGGAAGAGACTAAGAATTGTAGCTTGTTTATTTGTGGAGATTCGATGCATAATTATTAATTGATTACATGAGATTTCCTGATAGCTTTAGGTTGTAAAAATTTTTTTGTTTGAATATCTCTTGGTTAAATTTATTATTGTTTACAAGGAAATTGTTGCATATTCTGATTGGAGAACATGTTGTTAGAAACTCTAGGAAGTACAATTGCTTTGGAAATTTGTTATGCATGAATAAGAACAGAAGAACTGAACTTTAGAATCAGAAGAACTTGATATAATAAGCTAGCAAAACCTGTTTGTCATGTTGAAAGTTTAAGAATTTTTAATTTTAACTTCAATTGAGTAGATTAAATCAGAAGGTGAACCCTAAATTGGAAAGAACTTTGAGATAAATTTATTCATTGCAAAATTACAAGCTTTGAAGTTCTTTTGAGTGGGTGGATTTTGTGGTTTAGCTAGAACTTGCTAAGGGAGATCCATGTAATGCTTACATATGATTATGTGTTAGTACTTGTCGAGACCACTGTTGAATCCTTGCACTAAATGACTAAGGCACTTAGGATCACACTCTAGCCAAAAAGCCAACCCTAGCATTATCCCCTAGAGAACCCTTTGGGCCTTTACCCTTTCTTTCTCTTACACACATTACAACCCCAATTCCCTTCACTTTGATTGCCCAAAACACTTTCAAGATCCTCTAACAAGGAAATCATAAAAAAGAAGCAACCAAGTGATTACTGGAAATCTCGTCGCATAAAGAAGAGCTTTTAAAGAAGGAGAACATATGAAGCAAAGTTTGTATTATCTGTCGTAATCATTTTCAAAAATAAAAATATCTATGTAATTACTTTAAGGTTCTTGTGCTGTAAAATAATTACTTAAGCACTGTAATATTAGAAGAACCTCCATCTTAAAGAAGAACACCGCAAAGAAGAAGATCTCTCATTTGAAGAACTGTTGCTGATCCAAATCTGTCCTGTTAAAGATCTCTACACACAAAATTCCTTTTTAACACACCCCAATACCTTAGCCAAGTTACAACCCTTAAAAGACCTTTATGATAGTGCAGGTGTTTCAGCAACGATGTGGTGAAGACTTGACCGAATAGCAAGCATATGGCCTAAACAACAAGATCCTACTAAATGAGGGCAAAGATCGGAGACCTCCACGACAAAACACTCAAACACTTTGAGAGAGCTCCTGGTGAGAAATTCTGATTTAGTATACTTAATTGAAGTAAGAAGTTTAAATTCTTTTGAGTTACATGCCTTGCTGGGTATTGCTAGGATAGTGTGTTGGAATTTTTTCTCTATTCTAAAGTTCTCTTGTGATATTACTCATGCGTGATCATTTTTCCAAAGTGTTTATACTTTCTACAATTATTAACAATAGAGTACTCTGTCTCTATATGGAATGAATTACTTAGGGACAAGCAATTATTTGAGTGTGAGGATATTTGATGCGTTGAAATTATGCTATAAAAATCATGCATTTTGAACTAACAATTTGTTGAAAAAGAATTAATTTCTATAGAGTTCTCAACAGATTTACAGGTTTTTGCTAAAGAAGGGGATCTCCATCATGTTGCTACCAAAATGACAAAAATAGTCAAAAACCCAGCCAATAATAGATGTTACTGTAGCAGCATGGTGGAGGTGATTGATGTGACGTTCGTTAGAGAGAGAGAGGAGAAAAAGAAGGAAAAGTAGATTTTGACTAGTTTTAGTCTTTTCTATTTTTGCCCCTTTCTAGAAGCCTTTTGTATTAGTGGGAATTTGTTTAATCTTATTTTGGACAAATATCTAGATATTTTGGTATTGTTTGTAATATTTATGTTGGGATATTTTCTCTCTCCCTTGAAGATTGGTGCCTATATCTATGGCATCTTCTTTATTGGAGACAAAGCTTTTGTTACCCAAATAAAAGCTGACTGTAATTTCTTTTCCCCTTTAATGGCAAGTATCATTTTCGAAAGCATGAGTGAGTAGTCCTCCTCCTAGTGTGTCTGATTAGGCAGATAGTCGAAGGAGATCTCTCTAGCAGCTATGTAATGTATTTAACTCTTTAAGCGTTCTAATCCTTGTTGTGTTTGTGTGCTTATTCGTTATGAATCTTGGATCCAATTCATAGTGAGTTGCATGTATAAGTCCGCAAAGACTTTTGTGACTGACCCAAACATACACTTATGATTCATGAGTCCAAAAGGAGATTGATTGTAAGCCTATGGTTTTAGATTTTATCTAAGTGCTCAACTATACTTAATGCATTATTATTTGCCTATTGAGTCCGAAAAGAGATTTAGTTTGAATAACTTTAGTGTTTAAGATGGCCGAAGGGAATGCTTAGATTACTTTGGTTGAGATACTTAGGAGATCTTTATATTGCTTATTGATTATACATATTATGTTGCTGTTTGAAAAACTCTAACTATCTTGCTGAAGTAGACAAGCCTGGAATCCTTTAATATTGTTAATTTTATCATTTATCTTCTGTCTATATTTACAAGAACTTCACCTTAAAATTATAGAATTGTTTAGCCAGTTTACCAGAGAGAACTCTAAGCACTTTACATGCTCCTTGTGGATACGACACTTGTTCTTGTCACTGTACACAATATTGACCCTAGTATACTTGCTAGGTACACTTTAGGCGCGACATTAATAGCATCTTAATTTATCATCAAACAACTATTTCATTCCATTATAAAAAGGGTATTCCTATTCGTGTTTCATTTGTACCGTTTCTTTCACTTTATTTTAGTTTTTTCTTCATTAATAATGTTTTAAACATCTGTTATTATTTTTTGTCTTTTAAAATTATTTTACATGTCTGTTACACTTGGTGAAACACCTATACCAGCGAAATTGGAGAACATTATAGGAATGGAATTATGTTTAAACTTTAAGTTAACAGCAAAAGTGTTATTGCACATAATAAAGTGTATTATATGGTTACACTTACAGAGGATGACAACTTCTTAATAAATATAATCTTTCGCTCACTCAGAATCCATTGACTATAAGTTTAATTTTTTTATATGTAACTTCAAATTAGTACGTTGTATTATTTGTATTTTAGTTCATATATATTTTAACTTTAAAATAATTTTACAGTAGAAATCAGATTTTGATGATGATCAATTTCCAGATGCAAATGAAAATTTCAAGGTCCTTCTAACATTTATATTATAAGTACAATTGATTTATTATCTAATATGATTTGAATTAGGTCTTTTATTTATATATTTATTTATGTTTGGCATGATTCGATATCAGAGAATGAAGTCAATTCTCCTATCACACTATAGAGATAAGAAATGAAACTCCAACACCGTCGATATTGATAGATGAAGATAACACACAGCTTTCGAGCAATCAAGCAAAACAGATGAGGATTAAGAAGGAGAAGAATAATTGATATGTATCTCTTTAAGCCCTAAAAGCCTTTTTTATCTATATACCTTTTAAAAGACTTTTTTACCCGCAAAAACTACTTGAGCCTAATTATGGCTAATTATCAACTATTATATCTCCTAAATCTATTTTTAAATTTAAATTTATTGTTCTTGATTTTTTAAATTCTGTTGAGTATAATCCTATTTTAAAAAATGTAATTTTATGATAGTACTTACTTCTTCTCATGGAATATTTTTAATTATTTGATCAAGTGAATTTGAATTTCATAATTATAAATTAAGTATATCTATTAACTAATATATCTCCTAAATATATTTTTAAAAAATTTAATTAATTGTTCATGATTTTATTTAATTTTATTCAATTGATTATAATCCTATTTAATAATTAATGTGACTTTTTTTACTCATCAAATATTTGACCGAGAATCACAAGAAATCTACATAAAAGTATAAAGTATAAACCTATTTAAGAAAAATATTTGAATTTTATAACTATTTACAATTATTTGTTTTGTGTTGTTGGATTGTTTCATTTTAAACATGTGTCATTTCTTCTTATTTTTACCTTTTAAATTTTTTGATAAATTTTGCAATTCTTATATTATTTTTCCTAAATCGGAAAAGACCATTACTGATGGATGAATTTGTCGAGAAGAAATAAATGAATTTTGTGAATCCTTTGGTGATATATAAATTGAAGTGTGACCCATTGGTGATTAAAATGAGGTTTGAAAAAAAGATAAATGATGAAGAATCATTGATTAGGAGGAGTTTAGAATGTGGTGACGTGATTAAAGGAAAAAAAAAGAAGAGAAATTAAGGGTTAAGTTTTGGATAAAATTGGGAACACAAATTTGTTATCACGTACTCCATGCTCTACTTTTATAAGTTTATTTATGAAGATTATGAATGCAGTCTAATTGTAATAATTAGAAAAAAAAGTTAATAGTTAAGAAGAAATAGAGTTTGTAACTAATATAACAATGCAAAAAATAAGTATGATAAATTGAATTGATATTCTTTGTGTACAAAGATGTTTTCCGCAAATAGCTTATATTGCGAAATAAATTTACCATTGATATACTGATTACAAATGACTTATCCGTACATCGCACGGATATTACACTAATTTTAATAATTATAAATATTATAAAATAATCATAAATATTTATTACGAATGTGATAATAATTATCAATTTGTCACTTTCTATTAATATTCAAATTTATTTAGATAATAATTATTTATTATAATAATAATAATTATTTTTGATATTAATAATAATTTTATTTTATATAAAATTTTTATAATAGTTTCATAAAATAATATTTATTACTGTTGCTATTAATATAATTTAATATTAATAATTATGATAATATTAATATATATAATGATATTATTAATTAAATATTATTTATTAATTGTTAATAATATTTATTATAATAATATATTAAAGGTCTAATACATAGATTACCTCCTTAATTTGGCACGAATTTTCAACTGCCCCATCAACTTTCAAGTGCTTCTCTAAGCCCCCTCAACTTAGCCAAAATGAATTAATCTACCCCCTGAACGCAACAAAACCATTCTCACTATCAGAGAGTGTCTCGCCACATGTCAAATTTTAAAAAGTCAAACAATTAAAATTTGACATGTGGCATGACTTGAAATTCTTTTTAAAGAATTACTAAATTACAAGGATCAAGGCATATATTTTACCTTCCTCCTCCTCGTCAATTTGCACTTTCAAGTTGAAAAAAAATCCTCAAACCTCAAACATTTAAATCCAACTCAAATCAATTGGGGAAAATGAAATTGATTAATAAATTAGCAACCACACTGCTTATCGAGTTCATGGTGGAGCATTTTCATGCAAGAGTCCCGAAGCTTTTAATGGTCATGGCCTCGCCTGAAGACGCCAAAATGATTACCTAGTCCGGCAATAGACTTTTTTTTTTGTCTAGGTCTTCTAATTAGGCCTTGTATTTCATATGGGTAAGTGAATTGTGGAGTGATCATAAATCCATGATTTTTCTGAGACCGAAAAATTCGATGAGGTTTGGGGATTTAATGGTGGTTGAACTGTAGTTATTACCATGGAGTAAACCATATTTGTCGAGCTCTTGTTCATGAATTTCTCCAGGAATTTTAGTAAATAAAATTAAATTCCATCAATAGTACGGTTTGAAATTAGGAAGAGGAAAGGATGGTAATCTAGCAAATGATGTTTCTTGATTTGTTTCTTTGTTTGAATTGTTTTTGTTGATGGAGATAAATTTTTTCTGTTTTGTTCTTGATAAGAATCTTTAAATAGAACTCTAAATGCAGAAAAGTAGAAGAAAGTTTTTAATTAATTTAATTTTTTTACTGTTATAAAACATTCAAATATGCTTGACTTTTAAATAAATGCCACGTCTGCCGTCATGTCAGCAAGGAGGGGTTGGTGGGTGCATTTTTACCAAGCTTAAGGGGTAAGTTGGAGCACTTGAAAGGTGGGGAAGGTGGGGGGGACTTGAAAATTCATATCAAGTTAATGGGATAATCTATGTATTAGGCCTATATTAAATAATAATAATAAATATTAATATTATAATAATATATAGTATTAATATTAATACTATTTTTATAATTATTATAAATATAATATTAATATTAATTAATTAATAATAATAATTTTATAATTTTATTTATCATAATTCATTAACTAATATTACATATAGTTACTGTTATTATATTATAATAAAAAAGTGATTTTCTTTAATCCAAGTAATAATAAATAAATTGAAGAATTGTGAGTGGACAACCTTTTTCCCTCCCGACCCACGTGAGATGCGGGGAGGGAGAAAACAAAGTGCGGCGAAGTGAGCCGGAGGATTGATCCTCTCATTTTGGCATGATGAAAAGATAAACTAATAAAATTGATGTTGAAGTTGATGTTTTAGTCCGATTTAAGCATTAATAGATACGAGACCCGAAATCCCGTATTTTAAGACAGAGTCGCCACCCGGTTTAGCTCTACAGGGAATTTGGATACGAATTCCCACCGAGTGGTTAGACCGCACCTTAAAACAGAGATTCCAGTTCGGATGATGTTGCCTATTTTTCATTTATTAAATCAAACCGTTTACATTTTAATAAGCGCGACTTTAGTTCTTACGCAATTTAAATCCTCCTAATTAGAGTTTTCGGTTAAAATATCCATACATCACACGACGCATCATGTAATAAAGTAGTAAATAAAGCAACTAAATAATTATTACATGGCTTTACAAATACCTATACATTTTTCTAATGCGGGAAAATAAAACAGATAAATAAAAAGACCGAGATCGGGTCTCGATCGGGCTTACCAACCCCGAAACAGCTCCAAGAAACGATAAATCGCATACAAGCAAATAAAAAATAATGCACAAATAATAAAAAGGCAGAAAATAAATCAAACAAGGAAGAAAACATATTTTAAGGATTTTTCGGGGCTAAAAACACAGCTTTTGGGCATTTATTAAATATATAAACAACCTAAAATATTAATTAAAAAAACTCAATAATTTAAAATTAATAAAGGAAATAACATAATATTTTTGGAATTTTTAATTATGGTAAAAAGATTTATTAAGGATTTATTTAGTCAATCATTTTTAAGCCATTAAATAAAGATTTAACCAATTTAATAATTAATGAATGAATAAAAATAGATTAAAAATTATATTATTTAATTTCAGATTATATGTGATTTTTTGAAATTTTTCGGGTGAAAATCGGGGTAAACAACGTAAGAAAGCGATAAAAAGGGCCAAAAACACAAAACATGGACCTTTTGGCATTTTTGCTAGCCCAACTGCTGGAGTGAGCATCTGAGATGCTACTGTGGCAGCCCAAATGCTGCCGTTGCAGCATCTGGATATCCACCTGAGCATTTGGACCGGAAAAATGTCAAACAGACCAAAATCAGTATTTTTACACCCAAAAACTCAAGATTATCGTAATTTTGAGCCGATTCCCACGATATTTAAGTAGATTTGGGCTTAAAATGACAAAATAATTTTGATTTTTCGACTTTGTGATGAAAGATCAACCCAAAAACACCAGTAAAGATGGTTGTAGAAATACCGAAAGACAATGAAAGAACAAAAACCAAAGGCAACCAAACAATATAATAAATTAAATTAAATAAAAAAAGATTGGAACTCAGTTTTGTAACCTAGAAGCCGTGAATCCATGTTTTGAGACTCAAACCAGTCGTTTGGCAAACTTTGTGACGAATTTGTGACGAAATCCAATGAAACAGCGACAGAAAAGGCGACGAACTTAGTGACAGGATTTAGAAATTTTGCGAGGAAAAAGTCTCTAAATCCTATTTAAGCTCGTTTTAACCTATGATTTCTACTTGATTTTAAATATTAGAATAAAAGATTAAGCCTAATAACACTTTGGAATCCAAATTAATCAGATTTCCTTAGTTTTACGAAGCTTTCTCTCTCTAAAGCCTTAAGAACCCTAAAACGTGAAATTAAGCTCTAAATTTGACAAAAGTTCTGAATTAGATGATTTAATCGGTTCATATAGGCTTTACTCACTCTAAATAACTTAATTAGTCCTTAGAAATGTTAAATTTCACGGAAAAATTGAGTTTATCCGATTTAGAGAGAGAAAAGACGGACTAGCGATGATCCATGGAGCTCGTGCAGCGTTCCAAATTGAAACACTGCAACGACCGTGTCTCACCGCGCGAGGCGTGGTGAGATGCCCCTGGAGCGCGGCGAGACGCGCACAGGAGCGCATCTCGCCGTGCACCGGGGAGTCTCAACAACGTGGCCACAAGACGTAGGAGGGTGCGATGAGACGCGCATAGAGGCGCGTCTCGCCACGGCCTACGGCGTCTCGCCACGCCGCCGGAGTGTCTCGCAGCCCCGGCACCGGCGACAGACTGATAACTTTTATTTTTTTATATATTTTTTAATGCATCTATATTAATTAACCAGTTAAGGTAAATGACACAATTAAGGTCCCAATCTCGTTATGGAAATGCTTGCCAAACGCCATTCGACTCCAAAATAATAGAACAACAGGCCCACAAAATAGGTTAGAGCAAAACATCATCATTTTACGGGTCACCAAAAAGCCCGTGCTCATAGACTGCCCCTCGTGAGATTGTCATTTGACAGGTCAAATGTGATTTCACCAAAGACTAAGGGATAAGAGGTTATACATGGGACAATGGAACCTCGAGTCGGTTGTCTATAGATGGTTAGGGACGCATCATCAACGGACCTATCGGAGGTAGAAAATTGTGACCTAAAAATTTTCATGTGAACTGCTGGTGCCTTACATCACTATAACATAACTGAGGATTGAACGCCCAATCGAATGGCATTGCGCCGCTCTATTATAGAAATTTTGATATTGACTGCTGGTTGCCTTATGTCACCATAACATAAGGATTGAACGGCCAGTCGAATGGCATTAGGCCGCTCCATTGTAGAAATTTTGATATTTGCATTCTTGAATCAGTTATTTTCTAGAGTTGCCATCAACAGACCTGTCAAGAATAAAATTTGAGAAGTTAGCATATGTCAAAGATGTCCACTTTTTATTGCTTAATTGATTTTGTCGAGACAAAAATTTTTGCCCCTTCAATTAACAATAAAAAGGTGGAATATTAAATAACTAAGTTTAGAGATATCCGAGAGTTGGAAAGAAATAACCGATCGACAGGTTTTGCCCCTTGTGCTGAAGGGAATATTCGAAAGAATATGCCAAAGCATTAAATGATAAAAAGGCATATATTCCTTTTTCTTTTTCATTCTATATATTCTCTTCCCTCTTCTTCTTTCTCACTTCACATTTTGAGCAACAAAAAAAATTTATGCCAAGAGAAGAGATAGGAAGCCTTATGTGATTCTTCACAATTCACTACCGGAGGGGCGACATGGATTACGGGTGTGCCCAATGCCTTGGGCATACGTTCATCGGGACACCCACACTTATATGAGTTACCCACTGACCTCTCAAGTCCAAATGTTCACCTAATGAGGAGATCACGCTTATGTGCACTAGGTAAACTAACAAAACCCGAATCTTGCTTCATTTCACTTGGACAAAAAAACCATTATGTTATAAACCTGAACTTGAATTTTTGCGGATTTTTAGGTTCAAATTTGGATGACATAGGATGTTTAAATGCATGTAGAATAGAATAATGGGTGTTTTAGAACTGATTTGGTTAGATTTTGGGTCGAATTTGAGCCAAAAAGGGGAGGTAACAAAAATTTGGATCTCCAGGAGAAGTCCGGTCACCAACGCCGGCCAAAGCAGCTAAGACACTCCAGTGGCCGGTGAGACGCTGTGCCAGCGACCCAAAAGCTGCTTTTGCAGCGTCTCACTTATCGCTGGGGCATCTCACCACTGAAGGAGGCGACCGTTGGGGAAGCTCAAAATTTTTTTCAGAGGACACATTCTTGCTCCATTTTTCACGTTGATTCAGATTTTGGGGTCGAAATTTGCATTTGAGCTGGTCTTGATGGTGAAATTTGAGTTTTTCTCTAATTTTGCAAACTTTAATAGACAAAAACTTATCGTTTGAACTTTATTTTATAGCCGGCCGAAATCAAACCCTGGGGGTCGCTTCAATAGTGTGCAGATTGGTGGAATGACATTAAAACTCAAGCCGAGGCTTTGCATGATGATTCACTTATTTAGGATATTCGAGACCTGGGATTAGACCGAATATTGGTGGCACTGTCGATGAGTAGTTGGCCGATGAGCCCTACTATCCTAGCTTGCTTGGTTGAGCATTGGAGCGAGACCACACACACTTTCCATTTACCTGTGGGCGAGATGACGATCACCCTTTCAAACATAGTTGCTATGGCCGAGTTACCTTAGAAGGGCAGAGTCATATACTTTGACATCTATTTAGAGCGGTTCCGCATGGAGCCGGCTGCTCTTGCTTGGTTAGAGAGCTTACTGGGTATTATAGTGTTTACTGATGGCGTGGTGAGATACAGTCAGTTACAAGATTATTGGATCAAGGAGTTTGAGATTAGTGGGGCCTGCTTTTATCAGTATTTACGGTCATTCCTCCTGACGCTGCTGACGTGTATGTACTTTCCTTTTTCTATGAGCCGAGTTACTCTTGGACTGCTATGCATCTTGGAGGACCCGATTGAATTCAAGAGGTGGAATTGGCCAAGGGCCATCCTTGGGCAAATATATGATGCACTTAACTCTTTAGCCCGAGGGGGAGCCAATGCGCTTAAGGCCGCGTAGCTGTGGATTTTGGTGAGCAGCCTTATCCTTTGATACTGACCATATTGCTTACTCAGTTTACTGATCTTATCATTTTCATGTCTTTCCAGATGTTATAATTCGAGCACCTGATAGTACCTCCCCCTATGCTCGACACACGACCGCCCCTAGGGTCACATGTTATTGCTCGCTGGATGTGCGGGTGGTCTGATGTAGAGATAGTAGATGAACGCATATGGTATCGGGAGTATTTCCGTCAACTTAGACGTCATCGGGTAACATTTTTTCCTCTGCATTCTTACCCATTAGTTCAAAAATGTATGGACAAATGATAGGATACTTACAGTGATTCATTGCGGTGTTTCTTTCAAGATATCGCCGAACCATTGAAGAATTGCCCTATTATTGTCAAGTCAAGAATGTTTGGCATACAGTGGATGGATGTCGATTTGTTCTAGAGTGTCCCTTCTCCCAGGAGTGGTATTTTGGGGAGCGGGTTTGCCGGTGAAGGACAAGGACTACAACTCGGAGGAGGGTTCCCTCTGATATGCCGTTTGGTGTTTTTTGGCCTCAACTCATGCCTGCCAATGAACGAGACCAGTTTATGGACGGTGATAGCTACAGGGTGTCTTTGATTAGCTGAGACTACACTGCTCACTCGTGCCACCTCATTCCAGATTATCGCCGGAAGATGAGGACCGATGTCCTTTGGGATTTCTAATTTGGTGACCAGGACGTCGTGACTATGGAGTTGATAATGGTAATGTTGATGATGATTAGCCCCCCTTAGAGGATGATGGCGGAGGAGCTGCTGCGAGGCACCATAACACCGGTGATGCCAACTCGAGCTTCGATCTGACTGTCCTTTACCAGGGTCAATGGAGGAGGGTATATTCCTTAAATCCTTCATAAACTTAATTCATACTATTTGCTACTCTTGTGATTTCTAGCCCACCTTGCTTATCTAATATCACACTTCCTTTTTATGATTTCAGAGGACTCACAAGAAGAGGAAAGGTGGTCCCACTGCCAGCACTGAGGAACCCAAAGAGCCTTCTTAGTAATACACTACCGACCCCAAGGCTGTCTCCATGGAGCCAATTCCACCTACTCGGGTGGCCCTCTCACCGGGTAGAGTTGATGGGATTATGATGAACTAGCTAGAGACCTCATTTTCACTGATGTGTTGACCGGGATTTCGAGAGGAGAGACCCATTGGGGTGTCAAGGGTGCCCCTATATCACATTTCGCACGATACCACACACGTAAGAGGGCCAACCTTATCCATTTTACTAGTCTCTACTTGTTGTTATGCGACTGTGGTGATTGGGTAGTTCTGCCTTTGTGTTTGATCATATAGGTACCCAATTCTGAGATCGAGCGCATAGCTCGGGATATTATAGTGTGAGAGACCTGCTGATTGCCTAGGATTCCATGAGCTGGGTGTTTTGCCTGTAACAAATGGAGAAAGGATATACAAAATATTTGTTAGAGTTATGCATGTATGAATGAATACATGATTTATCGGGGTTGATTCTCCCTTGATTGTCCACACTTGCAGGCTTTTATTACAATGGAGCAGGACAGATACCGAGTTAAGCACAAGGAGCGGATGAGGATAGAGAGTGAGCTGGCAGATTATCGGAGCTAGATGGCTCGAGAGATAGCCGGCTACCAGAACTAGAGAGCTCAGGATGAGGTATGATTCGCAGGTATGTCCCGAGACATAGAGAGCCTACATGATTACCTTCATAGGGTGGAAAGCCAGAGAGACCGACTCTAGGCTCAGCTTTGGGACTACGAGTATACGAGGAGAGGTGACACACATGGGTTCGATGACATCTTTATTAATACAAGAGCCTCCGAGCCCTATGGATCTTCATTCGACATGCAGGACATCTCCATGGTGGAGCTTGCTGGGTCAGTCCCTCCACTCATGCAAGATATTGGAATGATGCCTATGCCTCAGTGCCGCAAGAAGTTGGATGAGGACATCAGTGCTTTTTTCAATGCCGAGTGCGGAGATTAGACTCCATGACGTCTCCCTTATCTTGCTTTATCTTATTGTATTTACTATACTTGGGGTTCACCAGATACATTGGTGACCTAATACTTTGGTTGATTTACTTTGGCTTGACTAATGTGATTACTTGCTTGATTGCGTCGTTGATTGTTTTGCTTGCTCGCTAGAGGAATTCTAGGCATGGAAGACACTTAACTAGGAACAATATGATTAATCTCTACAACCATCCGTATTAACAATAGTATGATCTTATCTTACAGGTGATTAGTAGGTAAAGATCACTGATGGCGATAAACAATGCTCGACTTAGGCACTACTTGAGGATTTTAGAGACCTCCGACTGGGAGAAGTCGGAGGGCTTCGGACAGGCAGGCTTTGGTACATCGCTAGCAGGCCAGTGGATGTAAATTTCCTTCATGTGGCATTTACCTAATGGGACACGATGGATCACATGTTACCTTTTTCAAATTTTGAGCTATGTCCACTAGTGGAGGAGTTTCATGCCATTCTTGGGTGCTTTGCCCTCGCGGGACACAATTTGCTATGCCGGAGGTGATTTTTGAGGCTAAGGAACGATTGACCGAGTTATGGAACCTGGATGTCCCTGTTGCATTCCTTTCTCAGATTCCTAGATCAGGGGGGTTTGACCTTAGTAGGGTACTTGATTGGTGCATGGCTACCCCCCACTCACGCATTTCTTATCCTTTTACAGTGGCTTTACTGCTGATGGCTAAGTTTATTTATAGAGTAGGGGATGTTGCTCAATTTTGGTTGATTTTGACCATTGGACCTATCACAGAAGGCATTTCTTCATTATTCATAGGGCTAGCGGAGACCCTGCTTTGAGGATCAATTCTGCATACTACAGGTATCCTTCTGATTAAACTCTAAATCTAAAATTAAATCTGAAACCTAATCTAAAACTAAATCTGAATCTGAATATGCACTAAAACCGAACCTGAATCTAAATAGAATCTGAATTGAATCTAAACCGAATTTGAACTGACTCTGAAACTGAATCTGAACTAACTCTAAAACTAAATCTAAATTGACTCTGAATCTAAATCTAAAATACAGGTCTGGCTCTTAGACAAGCTAGCTTTAATTTGGGAGCCTCGGAGGAATTTGAGAAGATATTAGCCCAAGAATTATCATGAGAGGACTCGTGTCATTCCTAATCATGGCACCTTGACACTTGAGGCCTGGATAGGGATCATAGATGAGAGAGCTGACATAGCCATTCACTGGGTTTGTTGCTGGTGGAGGATCACTGATGTGCTGGTGGATACAGGCGGTGGCCGCATTTAACTCATAGGGTTGTAGTAGTTTGCGCATTACTCGCCTTATTGCTTGTGCTGGCAGTGGGGACGACGATAGAGAGTCCTACTCCATCTGGATGACTTCATGTTTGGGCCATTCTCGACCAATCTCCTTGACCATCCTAGAGATGTTTGGGCATGCCGAGCGAGATATGACACTCTGGATTACCACCGATTGGGCGCTATCACTACCGATGGATTCTACTGAGGATGGCTTCACAACTTTTAGAGGGTGTAGAGTTGGGCAGAGCACCAGCATTTGTGGTTTGAGTGGAGGGACATGTAGGAGGGACTCAAACCTTACCCTTTGACAGTGGAGAAGAGGATGGCTCGAGCTTATGATTTCAACTATGAGGATGATGATGATGAGGATGTAGGCCCCTCGAGGTGATTAATGATGATCATACTATCTTTATTTTCATTTGTCTTTACTTTTGCATAGAACCGAACATTGTGTTGGGCCCATCAGACTTTTTATTTATCTTTTGCTTTTATGTCCTAACTTTTTCTTGGACCGCGCTTTCCGGGTTTTCAATCCAGCGGACTTTCCAGCTTTTGCATAGACCTAGATGTTTTCAGTCTATCAGAATTTATGCCTTCTTTATTAATATATAATTTTATTATTATTTTTTTGTTTGGTATGCAAGTATTTAGATTAAATGGCAACCCGAATTCAACTTATCTGCAACATTTTGCCTCTAGGGCCCGGTATATTCATTTGCACATAGACATGAAAGCTCAGTAAAAGTGACATTTCTATTAATTGAATTAAGCCTGAGTACATAATGATGATAACCATTTACACTGACTCAAACTCTGGTGTTAACTAGACTGGGAAGGTTTTCTAGTCAACATACTCTTGTAGCTCACTTTTACCCTAACTTTTGCCTAGACCGTCCTTTTCGGATTTTCAGTCTAGCGGGCTGGCTATCTTGGACCCTAACATTTGCTTGAATGGTTTGTAGAAAACCAAACAGCGGGATACACCTTAACTTTTGCTTGAGCAGTAGAGGACCACTCATTGGGTGATTTATTTTATTTATTTTTTGTGTGCCGCTTTTCTGGATTTAATTCTTTTAGATTATTTATGATAACGCTTCAACCGATCCTGACTGATAGGGTTTGTGAATTTATTGCCATCCATATCCATAATTTTCATTCCTCCTTTATCGTGAACTTTCTTAATCACATAAGGTCCTTCCCAATTTGGCCAAAATTTCCCCCTCGGATCAGTGTTGGCAGGCTTCACTTGCTTCAAAACCAGATCGCCGGCCTTTAGTCGATATCACTTATGCTTGACCTGACTATTGTAAACCCTTACCATGTGCTGCTGATACATTTGAAGACTTTCCAAGGATTTTAGGCGCTGCTCATCCATAGTGTTCAGTTGTTTGAACCTCACCCTTGTCCATTCTGTCTCTTCTAGTTTGGATTCGAGTGCTACTCGCAAGGATTTCATCTCGATTTGAACTAGTAAGACCGCTTCTATGCAGTAAACTAAGGAGAAAGGAGTCTGACTTATATAAGTCCTAATGCTGGTACTAAACCCCTAAAGAGTGAATGGTAACTTATCAACCTAATCTTGGTAATCGGCGATGGTCTTTGAAAGGATTTTCTTAATAGACTTGTTAGCCCCTTCGAATGCACCGTTGGCTTGAGGATGGTAGGTTGAAGATCTATGATGCTCAATACCATACTTATCCATCAAATCAGTGGTTGCCCCTTAAAATTGGACCCCGTTGTCTGATACGATGTGATAAGGTAGACCGTACCAAGCGAAGATGTGTTTTTCTTTGAATTTGGCCATTTTCTTTGCTGTAATACTAGTGAACGATTCGGCTTCCACCCATTTGGAGAAATAATCCACTACCACAATGATGAAGCGGTGACCATTAGTTAAAGACGGTCAAATTTCACCAATTATATCTATCCCCAACATAGAGAATGGCCAAAGAGTAGATAAATGGTGAAGCTCGGTGGGCAGAAGGTGATGGATGTCGCCATAAACCTGACACTGATGACACCTCTTGACTTTGAAGACACAATCAGCGATTAAAGTTAACCAAAAATATCCCATACATGGAATCTTCTTCGCTGATGCCAATCCAATCATATGCGGTCCACAATCACCGGCATGAACCTGACTCACAACCCGATGGGCCTTAGATTTGGTCAAACAACGGAGTAGTAAACTATCCAAAGTTCTTTTGAAGAGATCATTGTCAATGATTTGAAACTGAAAGGCTAGCTTACGGAGGGTAGTTCGATCAAAATCCATAGCATTCTCAGGGTACTGACCATGATGGAGAAAGTACACAATGTCTGAATACTAGCAAGGTTTATCACTGATGGTGAAGACTAGGGTAATAATGCGCAAATGGTAAGGAACCTTTGCAGAAATAAGGATCAGAGGTCAAATGGGTTGGTGTTGAGAACCTTCCTATATTAAAGTAGTGTGGCTAGCGAATCGACCATCTGGTTCTTATCTCGAGGAACATGCTAATAGAGACACGTATTGAACATAGCTGATAGATCCCAAATGACATTAAAATAAGGATGGAGGGATTCCTCTTTGATGTCCCAATCCCCCACAACATGACGGATTACCAAAGCTAAATCTCCAATCACAGAACTGTATGATGCCCCTATGAGCAACAGGGCTTCAAGGCCAAATAGGCAAGCTTTGCATTTGGCCCCGTTGTTGGTAGTCAAAAATTCCAACTGCTTGGACAAAGGGATCACTTCATTGTCAGGTGTGAAGATAATAACGTTGAGGCTTGCTCCAAATTTGTTCACAGTGCCATCAAAATATATAGTCCACACTAGTTTTTCAACATCAATCATAGCTAGTTGTTCATCGGGAAAGTCCAAGTTTTTGATATACTCAGATTCGAGATCTTGGTTTGCCAAAAATTCTGCAACTGCACGGCCTTTGATAACTTTCTTGGTGATATATTCAATATCAAACTTGGAGAGCAATAGTAAACACCTTTAAAGCTTACCGGCTAAAGTTAGAGACTGATAGAGATATTTCATTGGGTCAACTTTAGCGACAGCCTGAATTTTGTATGATTGGAAGTAGTACCGTAACTTCTTAGTTAACCACACCATAGTAGCACACGTCTTCTCAACAATTGAATAACGGGTTTTGTAATCCAAAAGTTTCTTACTTAAGTAGTACATGGTATGCTCATACTTGCTGTCGTCTTCTTGAACCAACATTGCCCTCATGGCAGAATCATCAATTGCTAAGTACAGGATCAACGGCTTGTCAGGGGTGGGAGGTCAAAGGATGGATGGGTGAAGACGATATGCCTTGATTTTGTCTAAGGCCATCTAACAATCCTCATTCCACACAATTGATTAACACTTCCTTAACAGCTTGGAAGTTGGCTCACTGACGGTAGTGAGATGAGCAATGAATCGACTGACATACTGAATAGACCCAAGGAAGGACCGAACCTCTTTTTTTATCTTCAGAGCAAGCATATCCCTGATTGCTTCAATCTTGTCTGGATCCATTTCAATTCCTCTCTAACTAACCACGTGACCCAAAAGCTTTCTTGATGTAACCCTGAATATACATTTCTTCGGGTTAAGGCATACGTTGTATTTCTCGATACGAGTCATAAACTTATCCAAAACTGCGGGGTACTCTTCTCTGGTAGCAGACTTAACCAACATGTCATCCATGTAGACTTCTACTTCTTTATGGATCATAGCATGTAAGAGGGTGGTGGATAGTGCGCTGATAGGTTGCCCTAGCGTTCTGCAAGCCAAACGGTATAACTTGATAGCAAAAGACTCCCTTTTCTGTGATGAAAGCTGTCTTAAACTTATCAATTATATTCAATAGAATCTGATTGTACCCTAAGAATTCATCCATAAATGAGTACATTGTGGCCCTACCGGTGCTTTCAATCAGCACATCAATGTGGGGCAAAGGAAAGTCATCTTTTGGTAAAGACTTGTTCAGATCTCAATAATCCACACAAACCCTTATGCTTCCGTCTTTCTTCAGAACCGGGATGATGTTTGATAACTAGTTTGGATACTCAATGACTGCAACATGCTTATCTTCAATCATATTAGCAACCTCGGTCCTAACCTTATCAGCCCATTCATGTCTCAATTGACGAAACTTCTGCTTGATAGGACAAAATTTTGGATCGGTTGGAATATGATGCTCGACTATGTGGTGATCAACACCAGGCATGTCCATATGCGACCAAGTAAAAGTGTTAACATGATCTTTTAGCACTTTGATTATCTCTCTTTTTATCTCAGTGGGTAAGTCATTAGAAATGGTTACCATTTTTGGGTTATCATATGTACTCAAGTTTATTTCAGTTAAAGAAACATCATGAATACTGAACACATTATGCTTATGATTAAATGAATGCATGGGCCCATCGGGCAAAGCATCAAGTAAATAAGCAAAATTAGAATCTTTCATTGAATTAAAGGCCTTATAGGCTACGTTGTTCTTATAAAAAACACTGGAAATATTAAAAGTTACATCATCATAGATAGAGTCATCCTCTATATGAGGAGGGCCTTAAGTAGTGGCATTAGTAGAGTTGACACCCTTGGTATGTTCCATGAGCAGGCCGTCCAGGTCGAGACCCAGAGCTTTCTCTTGTTCATCATTCAACTTGACTCCTTTAGTCGCTAGAGACCTCATGATCTTTTTCACAGCTTCAGCCAGAGGGTTGGCTTCATTATTCTTTTTTCATTTCTTCTTGAGCAGGAAAAACATGGCTCTTGACATAGCAGCCATGACATCATCGATCTCTTGATCGACAAGCTTCTCCTCATCTAAATATAGATACAGTTTCCTTTTGGCTTTCTCATCCAATACAATAGCAGACACATGCTTGACCAGATTCTCCTTCTCCTTAATAAGGCAGCCTTTCTCAAAATCATACAGATCTTGGAAAATCTTTAAACCTAGCCAAATCCGACCATTGTGGTTGACGGGCTCGGGTTCTCCCTCGTAAGCCCTCTTTCCTTAGACCTTACAAATGTTAATCACACCATAGTATATGGAGTGAACATGCCTATAAATCTTCCTTGGGATGTATCAAAACCAGCTCGCTTTGGGTACCTCTTGATTGGGATAGGATCAATCATTCCACCATAACCTTTGCCTTAGCACTAACCCGGTACATGGCTGTTCATCCTCATCATTTTCCTAGCCATAGATGAATAACACTTATAGTAAGGGACCTTAGGCTTTTCATTATGAATGATAACCACTCAGAATCCAGATTTCTCTTCGGCCTCTATAACAGCCATCATAGATGCTTAATCGACCTCAATGACATGGACATCCCCGTCCTTCCCCCTGAGCTTGATCTTCTGATAGAGCATCTAAGAAACTACTCCAAAAGCATGGATCCAAGGGTGACTCAAGAGTAATGAATAAGAAACCAGAATATCTAGGATAGTGAACTGTAATTTGCTAGTGACATCCCCCGTGGTCACCTCGGCTTTAAACACACCAATCATGTCTCTCTTCAAATCATCATATGCGCAAATGATGGTGTTAGACTTTTTAAGCATGGCTTCAGATAAACCCAAGTGAGGAAGAATTTTCAATGGACAGAGGTTCAAAGTAGACCCATCATCGACCATGACATAGAGAATGGTTCGATCTAGGATCTAGACGTAGTTAAATAAAGCACGGTTATGGTCAATCCCCTCAAGCGAGAGATCTTAAGAAGAAAACACAACTCCATTCTCATCCCTTGGGACTAAAAGCCCTGTACCTATCATACTACACATCTTGACTGCAGAAGTAGTAGGGGCCGCTTTGATTTCTAAAAGCCTTTTAATAAGGGCTCTACAGTAGGCATTAGAATTGAGAACAACCTGCCAGATGCTAAAATAAGCTTGCGTAGTCTTTAGTTGAGTAGTGAGAGGATTGATCTTGGGGCTCGTATCAACCTAAGGAGTTAGAGATGTCGGCTTAAGGATGGTTTTGACTGATTTTCTGATGGGATCATTCTCAATATGGAGTCGGTTATCTTAAGGCTGGTATACTCGATCACTATGAGTAACATTCAAAACTCCATCAATCTTAACACTCTTAGTGCCCAGGGTCTCAAACATGTAAGCAGGTTCCTCGTAAGCTAATGCAATGTCCTGCAACTCATACTCATCTACGTTGAAAGCTACGAATTCCTCATCAGAATACTACACTTTTAACACATAATCATCCACATTGAACGATGGTTCTTTAACCATTTCTACATCATCAACCTTGGTCTCATCTTCCTGCCCCATCTCTTCAATTTCCATGGAGCCTACCATAGGATTGGACTGTGAGATCATATCAAACATAACTCGAAGGGAGACTAGAGCTGATAACCATCACCGACTCTTCAGAGATCACTTTTAGAATAGATTCTTCACTGAGACCAGTGTTGATTATAGTGGCCTTGCCCTCAAAGTTAGACAGAGGGTTTTCCATGGTGCTTGGCTTCCTAGCAGGCTTCTCCATTTTCCCTTCCTTAACCATACGGGCGATGGTGGAGGCTAAAGTTCTGCACTGATCAGTTTGATGCCCTTTCTACATGTAGAACTTGTAGAAGTTCCCTTTTTCATCAACTCGAGGAGCCCTATAATAGCACAGAGGTTTTAGCTTGCTCGCTTCATACATTCTAGCAAAGATGATGCCAAGAGGCAGCTTCCACGGGGATACAAATGCTGGCTGAGAAGGGGTGACTTGAACTGCCTACACTTCTTCTTGAGCCACGGTTTGCATTGTAGGCGACTTACCCTTAGCGGGGGCAAGTGTGACTTTATTAGACTCATTCTTCCTATACCATGGTCGATTCCAACTCGACTTATTTTCCTTCTTTTTCTCTTCATGACGCTCAATTTTCTCGGCTTTCTCAAAAACCTTGGTGTAAGATTTGAAAGAGTCGGTTTCCATTTCTTTATGAGGACTGGGAGAGCCCTGTCGAGCAGATTTATGATCATTTCCTTAAGACTTAGCTTTAGTTTCAATAGAACCTGGGTGGCCATCCACCTATTAAAGTAAGACTTAAAAGTCTTGCATGGCTTTTTCTTAATGGCCTCGAGATGCTGGATAGTGGTTTCCATGGTCGAATTTAAACCATATTGACCGATCAAGGCTTCGGAAAGGAGCTTCCAATCTAGGATTGTTGACTCGGGGAGGGTATTATACCATTCAAGTATAACCCTAATAGAGTACACAAAAATAACTTGGCAAGAACTTCATCTCTGATCTTCTGAACACGCATAATACACTCGTACATTATGATGTTGGACTTAGGAGGGCCCTCACTAGAGTAGGCTTCCATTCTAGGCATCAAGAAATTCTTTGAAACCCAATCTTCATCCCTTTCCTCCTCTTTCTCTTCATTCTTTGTCAAAAGTTGTATTAAAAGCACTACCACTTCAGGTGTTACCCTCGAAGACTCAATGACCTAGTTGATTGGTGTCACACCTGGAGGATGTGTGACCTGATCGATGTGGATAGAGGTGGCTCCAAACTGAAAGGGGGAAGAAGGAGCTGGGATCTCAATTTGAGGGCGACCAAAAGGGTTTTGAGGGTAAGAAGTTCCACATGGAGTATCCATAAAAGTGGGAGGAGACGGTGCAAAAGATATTGGTGGTATCGAGGGAAGGACAAAACCGCTAGAGGAAATAACCATTTTTGGAGTAAAACCACTTGAGAAAGTGGGGAATATAGGAGCCTAAGGGAAAGGCCTTGAGAACAGAGGAGGAGGAAAAGTAAAGGTCGATTGAGTAAAGGACAGGGGAGTTTGAACTGAGGTTTGACCAAAATAAAACTGAATTGGTCAGACAGGCGAGAGTGGTGGAGCTGAAAACTGATGCTAGGAGGGCAGAGCCTGACTAGATCCGTTTTGAGCAGCTTCTAACTATCCCTAAGCTTGAAACACAAGCCTGTTGGCCTCTGAGCATCTCTGTCTTCTCTCAGACCCAATCAGACTTTCTCTTGGATGATAACATAAAGCATATCAGATTGTAAAACATGGCCATAGCGCCGACTATCTTAGCACCTAACTACGACTGATTCTGATCGGTTAGAGTTGGAACAAGAGAAGGAGGAGTACCCTCAAACGGAACCCCACTAACTGGCGGAATATTAGACATGGCAGAAAGAGCAGATTCTAAAACTAAAATCACTAATCGGCGAACCAAACAATGATCGATTCAAAGCCAAAGAGGACTGTGACGGTGAGGACGTCTCGACCTAGCTAGAGAACCCGAAAGATGATCAACCTGAGATGAACCATGGATGAAATGAATGATTACATAATTATTTAAATTATGAATGCCATATAGGGTTGGTTTAGAGAGGTCGAGAGCAGAAAAGCTTATAATGCAAAGCTTAACCCTAAAATACATGAGACGTGCAAACCCCTCGTTATGCCTAGCAAACTAGACATGGTTCCCCGAGACTCAAACCATCTCAGGCATTTTGTTAAATTCCCTCTTAAAGTGAGGGGAGAGTAGAGGTAAGCGAAAGAACAAAATAAATGTCGACCACAGGCGGCCTATGCATGAGGTGCGTATGCATGAGTATAACATAAATAGCATGCAAAAAGCGAACTTCTTCAAACCTTATGACTCCCGCGCAAAGCCGTTCAAAAGATCTGGGGCTTAACTCAAACACCAACGTACGACAATTAAGTATGCGACCTAAATCTAAAACATGCATATTTTGGTAATTTCCTAAGGGGACGTTGCTATGGCTTTATCTAACGCGATATATGGTCTCAAACTGCTTGTATCATAGAATGATATTGTAGAAGGGTCTCATTTACCTTGATTCCTCGTAACTCGACCACTCCACAAATGAGTGCTGTCGCAAGAATTACGCGTTGGTTGAAACGAGCGATCCACCCACAAATATCCCCAATTCTTGGCGGGCATGAGGTATACAATTAAGCTTCATGGGGGTGAAATAATGGCACCTTAACTTAGTATCTAACTAAAGTGATGGATTCAAAAGGCATAAGAAATAAAGCTTTGATTTAAAAATGATTTCAGCACATCATAAAAATCCTTTGACCAATTTTTAAAAATGAAAGCAAATTTTCAAATTTCAAGTTAAGAGGAAATCCCCAGCAGAGTCGCCACTGTGAGCGGACGACCTTCCCCCCCCCCCCCCAACATGTGTGAGATGTGGGGAGCGAGAAAACAAAGCGCGACGAAGCAAGCCGGAGGATTGATCCTCTCATTTTAGTATGATGAGAAGATAGACTGCTAAAATTGATGTTGAAGTTGATGTTTTAGTCCGATTTAAGTGTTAAGAGATATGAGACCTGAAATCTCGTATTTTAAGACAGAGTCGCCACCCGGTTGAGCTCTACCGAGAATTTGGGTATGATATTCCCACCTGGTGGTTAGATCACACCTTAAAATAGAGATTCTGGGTTCGAATGATGTTGCCAAATTTCATTTATTAAATCAAACCGTTTACATTTTAATACGCGCGACTTTAGTTTTTTATGCGATTTAAATCCTCCTAATTAGAGTTTTCAGTTAAAATATCCATGCATCACACGACGCATCATGCAATAAATCAGTAAATAAAGCAAATAAATAATTATTACATGGCTTTACAAAAACTTAAACATTTTTCTAATACGGGAAAATAAAACTGATAACTAAAAAGACTGAGATTAGGTTTTGACTGGGCTTACCAACCCCAAAATAGCTCCAAGAAATGATAAATCGCACACAAGGAAATAAAAAATAATGCACAAATAATAAAAAGGCAGAAAATAAATCAAACAAGGAAGAAAACATATATTTAGGATTTTTCGGGGCTAAAAACACAGCTTTTGGGCATTTATTAAATATCTAAACAACCTAAATATTAATTAGATAAACTAAACCACCAAAAATTATTAAAGGGAAATCACAAGGTATATTTTAAATTTTTAATTATGGAAAAAAGATTTATTAAGGATTTATTTAGTGAAAAAATCATTTTTAAGTCATTAAATGAAATTTAACCAATTTAATATTTAATAAATGAATAAAAATAGATTAAAAATTATATTATTTAATTCTAGATTATTTGTGCTTTTTGAAAATTTTTCGGGTGAAAATCGGGATAAAAAAAGCAAGAAAACGATAAAAAATGGCCAAAAACACAAAATAGGGACCTTTTGGCATTTTCACCAGTCCAAATGCTGGAGTGGGCATTTGAGATGCTACTGTGGCAGCCCAAACGCTGCCGTTGCAGGATTTGGCGTGTCACCGGAGCATCTGGATGTCCACCGAAGCATTTGGACCTTAAAAATTCCAACGGACAAAAATCAGTATTTTTATACCCGAAAAATGCAGATTATTGAAATTTTAAGCCGATTCCCACAATATATCAGTAAATCTGGGCTTAAAATGACAAAATAATTTTGATTTTCCAACTTTGGGATAAAAGACGAACCCAAAAAAATCGGTCAAGATGTTTGTAGAAATACCGAAAGAAAAGGAAAGGACGACAACCAAAGGCAGCCAAATAATATAATAAATTAAATTAAATAAACAAAGATTGGAACTCATTTTTGTTACCTAGAGGCCGTGAATCCACGTTTTCAGACTCGAGTTGGCCGTTTGGGAAGCTTTGAAACGAATTTGAAACGAAATCCGACGAAACAGCGACAAGGCGATGAACTTAGTGACGGAATTTAGGGATTTTGTGAAGAAAAAGTCTCTAAATCCTATTTAAGCTCGTTTTAACCTATGATTTCTAATTGATTTTAAAGATTAGACTAAAAGATTAAGCCGAATAACACTTTGGAATCCAAATTAATCAGATTTCCTCAATTTTATAAAGCTTTCTCTCTCTAAATCTTTAAGAACCGTAAAATGTGAAATTAAGCTTTAAGTTTGGCAAAAGTCCTAAATTAGATGATTTAATTGGTTTATGTAGGCTTTACTCACTCCAAATAACCCAATTAGTCCTTAGAAATGTTAAATACAGAAAAAATCAAGTTTATTCGATTTAGAGAGAAAAGACGGACTAGCGATGAACTCGGGAGCCCGTGCAGCGTTTCAAATTGAAATGCTGCAATAGCCGCTTCACAAGGTGCGAGAGCATGGTGAGATGCCCCTCGAGCGCGTTAAGACGCCGCACTACATGGTAAGACGTGCACGGGGGCGCGTCTCACCCTACGCCGAGGCGTCTCGGTGACTGTGAGCACGGGATTTTGCAGTCCCTCTCGCGAGACGATGATGACCTATTCTCGATTTTATTCCTCATGGTAAAAATTCTTTTTTAGAACTTTTATTACCGATATAAAATTCTCTACGAATTTTATTTTCGCAAAAATTCAGTTTGGCGTGTCCAATAATGTGTCCGGTGTGGCTCAGACCGATGATTTGCACCCAAAAAATAATTTAGTCCAAAATACCTATAAAAAGTCAAAAAGACCCTCATAAATTCAGATCTTCCCCCTGAAATTGCTTTTGGTCAGATTTTATTGTTTTTCCTCGATTTCGGGCACAAATCGTGCTAAGCTTTTCAGACCTGTCAGAAGAGCGAGGCCGCCGGCGGCCTCGCTGATACCGCCGGCGGTATCATTCATGCCGCGTACGGCATGGCTTTTAGCTGTAGAGTAGCTGTGTGCATTTTTGCTCGATATCTGTTGGGTAACTGATCAAAGGCAATTTCCAACGGATTTTAGCCTATATAAGCAGCATTTCTCAGTAATTTTGAAGGGTTAAACACTTGAGACTTAAAATCATATAGAGATTTTGAGTGTTTAGCTAGATTTAGTCGGATAAAGTTTAGAAAAGGTAAGAAAAGAGGATTCACTCCATCTTTTGTTGGTTTTTCTCTACTGAACAATCTGATGTTAGGTAGATTTTCAGATTTAGAATAACTAAAAATAGGATTTAGAGACCAAAATCAACCCTTACTTCCCAAAATCATCACTTGAGCTCCCCGGAGGTGTCATACGGATCAGGAAGAGGTGGATTCATGGCCTTGAGGTAAAAATTCTGAGTCTCATAGCTCTTTGGCTTTCACTTTACTTGTTTATTGTGTTTTAGTTGCTGTTTGTGCTTAGTTTTGGGTTTTTGGTTGCTTTCTAGCCAAAACGCAGCTGTTGTAAGAAACTAAAGCCGCCAGAGGCATTTGAAGCCTCTGGTAATATCAACCATGCCACCAGTGGCATCGTTGATACCGCCAGTGGCATCATTTTCTTACATGACCCTTTCCTTATGGTATCCAGAAAGTCATGTAGCCTTCTTGTGTAACTAAGGCATCATTGATGCTACCGATGGCCTCAATCATGCCACAGGCTGTATGGCCTTCTAGACAACAGTTTCGTTTTCATTTTTATTCCCAACCTAGTTTAAATTCTGAAGCTAGGATGTACAGTGCAATGATGAAGGTCTAGACCTTCTGAAAATAGTCCTCATCCCGATACCATGTGGCATTTTCACTAATAATCCGATTAAAATTACAATCGAGTCTAAAATTTGGATAAAAATGGAATTTTCCCGCAATCGCTGTTCAAATCTCATTTTTAGCCATCCAATCGGGCTCCATGAATTGTAAATAAACATGCCATGGTCACGCTAATTCGGGTCTTGTTTTGTTCGCTAACTATACATGCTACGAGATATATCCCGTGCGATATGCCGTATTTGTGATAACCATTTTGTGCAGGTAGATTTAGGATAGATGAATGTTATGCCTTCGGGTATATTATTTATTGTATAGAAAAATGTATAGGTATTTGGAAAGCCATGTAATTATTATTTTACTTTCCACATTTTATTTTTGGGATGACTGTAATAATTTATTTACCACTTTGAATGCTTGCTAAATAACGCGATAAAAATAAATAACCAAAAATATAACAAATAAGGTGGATTAAAACCGATTAAGAAAGAATGAAATATTTTAACTTGGCAAATGTAAATAGATAACATCATCCGAACTCGGAATCTCTACTTAAGTTATGGTCTACCATCCGGTGGGAAAATCGTACCAAAATTTTTCTGTTGAGCTACTCTATTTTAAGTACGGGATTTTAATCTCATATCTTTTGAATATAAAACATGATAAACCATTTTTACCATCACCATCACACTCATCATTTTGTTGAGACCAGTCCATCGGCCCGACTTCACAGCCGTTCAGTAAAACATCGTCCACTCACAATGGCGACGCCGCTGGGGACTGATCTCTTCAAACTTGAACTTAAAATTTTCAATAAGTTTAAAGGATTTTGATGATGTATTGAAATCATTGGCCAAATTAAAACTTCATTCTTTTTTATAACGTTTTACCCTTATGCGTGCAGATAGTTCAATAATATTAGGTGCCCCATTTTTACCCGAAAAGCTCGCGAAAGTATCACTCATACTCTGTTTGGAATTGAGGATGCCTAGTGTGTGGATCACTCGTTTTAACCAACTAGTAAACTCTTACAATTGCACCTATTTGGGGAGTGGTTGAGTAATGTGGAATCAAGGTAAACGGGAACCTTCTCATTAACAACCATACCAAAGCCGCACTAGAAAAAAGCCTTAGCACTTCAGTCCTTTAGGACTACCAAAATAAAAAAAATAATTAGGATGCACTTCTTTCACCATTCCCAGTGAAGAGGCTAACCTCCATCATTCCAAAGAGGCGTTACGCGGGAGTCATAAGGTGGGAAGAGGGACGCTTTGTGTGCTATGTGCTACGTGCTCATGCATCCCCATGCATCGGCTTCAAGAGCCAAAAATCAACTTACCCTTACCGATCTCCATTCATAGAAGAGGTTTAGCAACATCCGTATGACTTCTTTTGTACCCCCGTTGAGTCACGACATATCACTATCCGTGATGGTGGATATGAATGTCCCACGGATGTTGGAGGGATAAAAGGCCCCATCATTGCTAATCATATCTATGCGTAGCTATACATATCATGCATCACTCCCCAAAAACAAAAAGAATGCATACCATCCATACCACTTACAACCCACTCATGATCCGATCTTCGATTCATGATCCAAACAGTCTTTCTTCCAATCCAAACCTTTGCAACCAACCATGTCTCTCCCCTACACCGATGGCGACACTGTCCTACCCAAAGAACAGACTGGTCTACCCCCTACTTCAAGAATAGCTCCTCTGCCACCTCTTGGATCTAAAATCGCCACCGCCATGGTCTAGTTTGTCAGTTTGGACCTCTTCTGAAACAAAATTTAGAAATAAATTTAGGAAACTGTTCAAATAGTTATTAAACAAGCCCTGTAAAATAAGAGCTCCGACCAGGTCATGCAACCTCCGGGTATGACATCCACAGCTGTGGCTACCTTATGACAGTCATCTATCCCCGAGCTAGCAACCAGGTCATGAACTCTCCGGGCATATGACACCTAATGATAAAACACTCTTGCAGTCACTGTTATCAGTTTACCATGGGCAAAGGGAAGGAGCCTAATGTCCAGTTCCTCCATCATTCTCTGGCATCTTGCCTCCAACATTTGTCGCGCCATCACAATTTATGTTACCCATAGCCCCGACACCTCCTCAAAATGACCAGGTCATGCAACCTCCGGGCATAATACCAAAGTAGAAGCCTTCTTGTGTCGACTAGTGACAGCTAACTATGACCAGAAAGAGGGGAAAGTCTAAGCAGAGGAAGATCAGGTCTTCTAGAACCCTGACTCATGCATGCCTCCATCTCAAATCAGAATGGGCCAAAAGACCTCTCAAAAACTGACCCCAACTGCCATTATCCAGCTAAGCAGTGGTCCTACGGGTAGCACTAACCCATGGAAACTTCCACTTAATGTAATCTTCGTGGAATTAAGGGAGGCCGCCCTTCTCAAATCCCTTTGTAAATAAAGACGCCCCACAAAATATGAGAGGAAAAAGTTTTACGGATGTCATGTTCTGTCAGGTCACCACACCAATAAATGTAAGACTTTGGTTCGTGCCGTCCATCACTTGGTAAAGGAAGGAAAGATTGTTGAACCTGAAAGAGCGCCTAGCGCTATAGACTTCCCCTTACCAGAGTTCGACAACTAGACAGGAACGACTAATCCTAGCTTGCTTAAACAAAGAGATAGGTCACAAGAACTCATTAAGGCCATCTACTCTAAAGGTAAATGAAAGTTGTGCCCCGATAGCGAGGATGATGAGTCAAACGATGAAAAGGTCAAGGAAGTCATAGCCACTATTATCAAGGCCATGTTAGCTTTAACAAAGAGAGGGAAGAAACATGGAAAAAGTGGAACCAAGGCCATGAAGCAGTTTGCTAAAGTCCTCACCGGGGGGTCAAGCCAAATGAAAGACATTTTTGCAGACTCAGGCTTTTGATCAGGATAGTACATTGATCCAGAATGGTCTCACCACCGGCATCTCTAATGAAGACCCTCCACCTGTAGTGGATGAAAAGCGTTAATGTGTAATCTTTTCTTTATACTTTCAATACAAACTATGTCGTGTTAAAACTTTTAGCTCCGCGAGCAACCTTCATTTTGCTTGCTTGTTTCATGTTTTGTCCATTAATCCACACATTCATATGAGCATATGCATGATGTTTTTAGTATTCGAGATACTTCATTGAATGAAATTAATTTGAGTACAAATGGAATCTTTAGAGTGGTAATCATTTCTAATAATTTGACTCATGTTAAAACACATGTAAGATAATAAAAGTGCTTAAATTCCGCCATAATGCTTTTGCTTGGTTGTGCGCACAAGATATGCCCAAGATCAATAGTCAGATTGCCGAATATCATAGAAAATGAAGATGGGTCTCTTCTTGAATTAAAACGCCCACCCACCCCATTCCCTTATCAATCCTTGCCCAAAACTCCCCTACTCCTTGGCCATTCTTAGCATGGGGGCATATACAATTGGTGAACTCCGACCTTCATGAAATAAACACCGTAGCTATAAACAAATCCGAATCTGACACCAATATCACTGCCAAGAACATGACCAAACTCACAGATACACACATCTCCACCTGAAATGACTTAACCCGCCACAAACACCTCAAACAATGAAGATCAATTCCAAGGACCGACCACTACCAAGAGCATAAAGTACGACACCAAGTATCATAGATCTTTACCCTATAAAATAGCCTATCAAATGAACCAGCTAAATGAGCTACCATTTGCCCCCTTTCGGAGGCACCAAGTAAAAGCCCCCTAAGCCAAAATGTCACTTGGTTTAGAGAAATGAGATATAGTTAGAGCGGAGGTGAAGTCATTGAAAGTTGCTTTGAGATCCAAATTAAGAGAGCCTAAATGGATGTAGATAAGATCCGACCAAACACCTTGGATGAATATCAGCCTCAGAAGAATATCAGCAGCATATGGTAGCGATACCTAAACAACCGAGTCAAGCATCAGAAGTGTTCAATGATTTATTTCAAAATAGCTCAAACCGGCCGACATAGATCCAAGAAGGGGAATTCTGACTGAGTTAAGAAAGATCTTGAAGATACCTGGTTAAAGAGGCAATCAAATAGAAACATAAGCATGGGCAAGAGTGAACCCATCAGCTTAGTCAACCAGGACCGGCTTAAGAATTATCATATCCAAATGAAAAAAATAAATCAGAAAAGTGGCACAAAAAAAAATATAATAAATCACCCGCCTTTCAGTCCTTTACCAATCAGGCAAAAATTAGGGTAACACCCGATGGTTGGTATTTTGCAAATCAACTGGGCAAAAATTAGGGTATCTCTTCAAAAAATTGCCCCCTAAACTGAAAACCCAAAAAGGGCGGTTCAGGCAAAAATTAGGGCACGAGAGAAAAACAGTAAGATGTTAACTTGAAAATCTGTAAAGACTAGTTAACACTGGGAGTTTTGATGGTTACCAACATCTTGTACTCCAATTAAAATCATCTAATGAAAGTATCTTTTGCACTGAAATCTTTATGCTTGTGATTGTATGAATGCCTGGCAGCCAAATGGTGGAAACATCATGAGTAAACTTAATGGAGGGTACTTAGAGCTCATACATATAAGTGCTTAACAATTCAAAAAAAGAGATAATAAATCAGGATAGGCTAAAAACATCCAAGTCTATGCAAACGTTGGAATAAGTCTGCTTGATTGAAAACCCAAAAAGGGCGGTCCAGTCAAAAGTTAAGACGAGGCTCAATAGATTGAAAACCCCTAGGGGCGGTCTATGCGAAAATTAGAGTCAAAATACAAAAATAAAATAATAAAAAGAGAGAAAATTGCAATTCTAGAGGATGATACCACCGACGATTTGGATCATGCCGGCGGCGGCATGAGCATAATTGATGGCAACATTAGTGAAGCTGTTTCCAGCAGATTTTAGGTTTGTTTTAGCCAAACCCAACCTATAAACAACCTGTAAAAATCCTGTAAGCCGGTTCCAGAATATATCCAAGCATAAAATTCAAATCTTCTTCAAACCAAAAGCCCGAATGCGCAAGTGTACCAAAATATCTAAAGCCTAAGCCTAAACAAAGCCAAAAATCATCTAAAATCCAAAATTATGCATTTAAACCCAATGTATCGAAGGCATACAAACCAAAATCCAAAACCAAAATAAAAATAGAAATAAAGGGAAAATCATATAAGCAGGCGGATCTGGAGCTGGTTGCCACCGCCGGGCGGGTGAGACGATGCATCCACATTACTTAGAAGATAGCGGTTGACGACATCCTCCTTGATCCACGGGATGCTCTAGGAACTCTCAGGAACACCTCAATAGCAGCGCCCAGCTGTCACCTTCCTTAGGCTCGGCTCGTCCGAGGGTGCACGATCTATGTTGTGTTTGCTCTGCCTCTTATGTAAAGTGGCATCCAGCTCACTCTCTAGCTCGCTCACTCAGTGTCGGAGCGCCCTCGTCTCTTCCTCGTACCTTCGCTGGGCCTCGCTAGCATCTAACAGTGTGAGTGCAATTAAATCCTATAGACAAAGAAACAACAAATATCTATATCATTCATATCATCCATTCATGCATTTTCTTATAGTGTCATATGTTAACATGGAATATACCTGAGCAAACAAAGTTTGGGAGATAAGTGTATCCCTGAGAGCAAACGCATTCCAGGCCAATAGCTCTGTCTTAGCACGGGTGACCTAAAAATTCCTGAAGGCAATCAAAAGGAATTTGTGAAAGGGCTTGTCATATGGTTTGTATGCATGGATACAAAGCTTACATGAGTGGTGTTTTTTGGCATGAAGTTGAGCGAGTTGCTACTCGAGGTAATCGACCTAGTCCAAAAATCACCCCTCGAGTTTATCAACAACAATTGGGTCTCCAAGGTAGTCGAGAGGCACCCCTTCACAAATTCAGGTCCCTCAGGCATGCCATGATATTGTACCCCACTGTCCTCAGCCCGACCTCTCTTCCTGAAGGGTACCTCAAAAGTCCAAAAAGGCAAGCATAAGCAACTTTTTTGACCAAGCATATAGCATAAATATAATCATAAAAGAGGAAAGAGTGCGATCTCACATCAGAGGAATGATGCCCCTCGTGAGCTTTCGAAGCATCCTGGCTTACCTTGCCCCTCAGGATGGCCCTCATTGCCACCGCTCCCTTCCTCATTATCATCCTCAACAACAATGCCATGCCTCTATCTTTTTGGTTCCTCCTACTTCTTCTTCCTATGGAAATCAATGGAGTCATTTTCATGAATGTGGGGGCATATGGGAAGTAAGTGAGACATGTGGCCATCATAACTGCCTGGGACACTCCACACCACTTGGTCATCCCCCTTAAAATAATTGGCCTTATCGGCGTCCCCGATGATAGCCAAATAAGGCCACTAGAGACCTGTAGGAGGATCCGCGGGTCCAGGTTTGGCAGTAGGCATAAGCTCGCTCCAGCCTCAAACTCTTTCCCCCAGGTATCAGGGTAAGGCTAGGGGGCACCTCCTTAAAAGGTTCCCGAACAACCTGGCCAATCAATCTAGTAGCAAATCAATGTAAGCAATTCCAATTCATAAATATGTTTTTGACTAATGGTTTGTTGAATGTAAGACAGGGCAAAAAGTCAAAGAGCATACCGAGCCAATCTGTAGGCCCTGCAGTGCCTCCCTATACGTAGTAGGGCACTTGCCAAGTCCCCCAACGCCCCCGCACCATCGGACAAGGAAATAAGAACCCGGCGATACCATTGTACTAAATTGCACTGAGGGGACGATCTGATGTTCAAAAGCCAACACCTAGACAATTAACAACCAATCAGTCCAAAAAAAGATCAACATACCAAAAATAGAAAAGCAGCTAACCATGATATTAAAGCACTATTTGAAAGGGCATACCTGGAGTATAAAGTGACTTAATCGAAGGACCTTCTCCTTCTTTCGGGCTCCTACATCCAGCCTATTATGAGGTGTCGATGACATGTGGGTCTCCCTTAGTGCCTGTGTGAGAGGCAGGGCCCACTGGGGGGTTGTTTGGATTTAGGCATGACAAAACCTTTTTAGTTCAAGTTTGCACAAATAGCCAATTTTAATGAATAAAAGAATCGAGAATCTTGATACAAATGATAGAGTCGCCACCCAAGTTGTCTACTTAGGAAAGAGTTTTGGTACGGTTCCCTCTGGGTAGGAGGCTCATACTAATTGGATCAGAGAATCAGGTATCGAATGAGTCACTTATTTCTCATTTAGTTGATTCAAAATTACATTCACCGTGTAAAACTGTTTTAGTTTTCATCATTTAGGGAATTATCATAGAAATCCTATTTCTTTCACTCACGTTACATGTATTTACATATTACAATAAAGCACAAGCAATAAATGGGGAATAAAAATTACAACCAGAGGTGTTAGGACAGGTTCGCTCCAGCCCAATGAGGAATAATGCCTATTTCGTTTAGCGATCAGACAAATGAGCCAAAAAGGACCGAATTGTCCTCCAAAATCCAAAATTCTAAACTCCACATTCCGGGGAAGCTTCGATTTAGCATTTTCTACTAAAAAATGAAAAGTCAAAATTTGGTCAAACATAGGTAATCCTCCCGCCGGGTAATTACCTATCTACAGTAAAAAAAAATCAAATCTTGCCGAGATCTAGCAAGATTTTACAAGATCTGATGTAAAATCTTGTCAGATAAGTAGCCCGCCGGCTAACTACCATCCTATTATAAATACGGGGTCACCCCTCATTTCAACAGAGGAACGCAAATTTTCAAAATTCCCAAAATTACCTTTATGTCCTTTTTCAGTTCCGAGAATCCCTATAGCCCCCAAACTCTGTCAAAACACTTCCAGATTCAAGCTTCATCACCATCACTCAGTATAAGCTCAGTCTCCGGTCTTTTTAGATCAGGATCCCACAGTGTTCTTTGGCCTAAAAACGATCTAAATTTTACATTTCCTATAGAAAAATTCAAGATTATAGTCATAACTTGAATTAAATCTATTTTCCAACTAAATCACAATGCTCGACAACTTCGGTCCCGCACTGGTTCTCAAGTCATCCTGGATAAATGAAGAGGTAAATTGAGGGTAATCGGCTCTGAACCCAACTTTAAAATTCATTTTATTATTTTATTATTACATATTGCATTTCATTTCTCTGGTTAAGTGAGCCATTGGAGCCACTTAAACTATAATATGTGTAAATAAGCTTGCAGATATGAATAAAACATCCAGAATATGAGGAAACTCTATCCGAATGTCTGGGCTGAGATCCAAGTGCTGCCGTTACTCTGCTAAAATTTTGGCAGCCAATTTCTATTTATTAAGCCGTTATAATGTCCGTTTTATTTCTAGAATTTAATTCTTAAATATAGCCATTGTAATACGAAAATTACCGCAAATTCCAAAATTCTAAAGTTTATCCAAACAATTTGAACAATATGAGTAACTATCATGTCCAAACTCAGAATCTCATTTTTTCTTTGGTGTAAAAATCCCATTTTTGATCAGTACACCACAATTCCCGGTGGAGCTGAACCGGGTGGCGACTCTATTTTATTTTTAAATAAAGTAAAAAATGCTTTATTTTAAAAAACATCTTTTCTTAATAAAATGTGTTAATATATTTCTCAAATATAATCACATTTCTGGCCTGTAAAGCTACCACATTTAAACAAACTGGATTTTCTAAAACCAGACTAACCGACGCGGTTTCGTTAAATCGCAATAAACCGAAATGCACCCCACTCGCCGCACCTCGCGTGCAACCCTCCTAAAATGTCCGCTCACTTACAGTGGCGACTCCGCTGTGGATAAATTATTTTTATAAAAATCCAATTTTTATATGAATTCTTTTCTTTGACATGATAATTAAAATATTGTTTAAATTAAATTTTGGAATTACAAAATTTTTGATAACTTCTGCATTATACAAATTTTAGGACTACATAGCATCTACATACTTTACCCTTTAACCAATTTAGGTGTCTTTTGGTGAAGTATCTCCAAGTTCACTTAGTGCTTGAGGGGTATGGATCCAATCACACCCCTTGCGTAACGCACGAGGACCTTGCTCACTTAAAGGCAAGACTACCTACATATATTATGTGTGGAAAAGTTTCCTTTGGTTTTCTTAGGGCCATTGGGACACGGTACACAAAGGCGCAGGGTACCCCAATCGCACCCTATCCTAAGATCGAAACCCACATATAGATGAACCATAGACACTTCCCCATAGGTTTACCGAAAAACCTTTAGCGCACGCGAGCAGACTTCGCTAAGTCCCCCATTGGCCTTAAAGCGAAGTAACCCAATGGATTTAAAAGGGCGGTAAGCACGATCTAACCGTTTGCTGCCTATGCAAGTTTATTAAAAATAAATAAACTAAAATGGACATCATAAACATCATAATTGTGTGAAAACTAACCACATCTTTGTGCAGCCATGACATTGATGTATGCCATCCCATTTTAGTTCCTTAGTTATAGGAACCTGAAATTGATCGAGACTAGTGAGTCCACCTAGGCTCAGCCCATGAGCCAAAATTGATTGAGATCAGTGGGTCCACATAGCCTCAGCCTATGAGCCAAAATAACTAAGACTAGTAAGTCCTCCTAGGCTTGACCCATGAGCCAAGATACACAAAACCCTTTGAGTGACCCTAGTGTTAGCTCACCCCTTGGACCAATGAGTCAAAACCCTTTGAGTGACCCTAGTGTCAGCTCACCCCCTGGACCAATGAGTTAAAACCTTTTGAGTGACCCTAGTGTCAGCTCACTCCTTGGACCAATGAGTCAAAACCTTTTGAGTGACCCTAGTGTAAGCTCATTGGACCAATGAGTCAAAACCTTTCGAGTGACCCTAGTGTCAGCTCACCCGTTGGACTAATGAGTCAAAACCCTTTGAGTGACCCTAGTGTCAGCTCACCCATTGGACCAATGAGTCAAAGCCCTTTTGAGTGACCCTAGTGTTAGCGTATCCCTTGGACCAATGAGTCAAAACCCTTTGAGTGACCCTAGTGTCAGCTCAGGCCTTGGACCAATGAGTCAAAACCCTTTGAGTGACCCTAGTGTCAGCTCACCCCTTAGACTAATAGGTCAAAAAAAAACACTTTTGTGTGACCTTAGTGTCAGCTCACTTTATGGACCAATGAGTCAATTCACCACCGGGCTATCGAGTCTAACCTGACTCAAGCCATTGGTCTTTGTACCATGCATTTATGACGTTCCACGAATATCACAAACCACCTTCATCGGTGGCTCCTCGAGCAGTTGGCACATATCCAACCCCTTTTATTATTTTTACATATTTGCTCATTCATGCATCCCGATGAGCCGAGGTAAAGGAAGGTTAGTGCCACCTCCGGTGCCCTTACTAACACTTGGTCTCTTGCATTTTCAAGTTAGAAACAATAAAAAAGGAGGCTAAGACAAATTATAGGAAGCCCAAAAGTTATACCCCACCCCCAATTAAATCTCTGGTAGGATTCTTCTCTGATCTAGAGCCTGAAACCATAATGGCAGTTGATATTGTTGTTAGATAGTCCGTTAGAAGAATCCTTGATGCTACAAAATCCCATGATATCTGGGAAAGGCTGAGTGCTGCTAATGCTCAAAAAACCTAAGAGCAAGAGATGGAAATAGCAGTGTTGAAGGCAAAAATGGCTGATATGGAGAAGCTATCCCCGGCTAAAGACAAATCTATTACTCTCTCCATCGAGCAGTATGTGGATATTGACTGATTCTTGCGAAAGGAGTCAGAAGTCCTTCCGGCTAACTTTGTGATGCCTTACATAGCACCATAAGCTGGTACTGGCCTTCCTCACAGATATGTGGAAAGTTATCTTTGAATTATGGATAACATGAACATACCCAAAGTTCATATAGTTAATCTGTTCTAAGCAACTTTACCAGGCCCCGCCTTTGAGTGGTACATGAGGATGCTGACGGATGTGAAATCTGATTGGAGGTAGCTATACTCGGCATTCCTGGAGAATTATGCCTTCAATCTGAAGGTCAAGACTATCTTGCAAGACCTTGAAAGAATCAAACAATGGCCAAATGAGTTCTTTGAGGAGTTTTACCTGAGGTGGATGGTTGTTCGTGTACTTATAATTGGGGCACCCAACTAAGATGCCTTAATAGTGAAGCTTGTCGAAGGCTCTAGCCTAAAATACCATGATGAAATAAAAATGAAAAGGTTTGACGCTTTCAATGACATGGTAGACTATACCAAGAGACTTAAGAAGTATGAGGAAGAAGATCGAGCAAAGAAGCAAGAACAGCAAGCTTATACTAAATCTCGATACTGGGAAAAGGGTGGATCCTCTAAGTAAGGCAATTTTGAGTCCCCAAAGGCTCCAGCCAAGGTTGTAGCGGCCACTCAAGTGCAGACTCACCGATCAATCTCCCTATGGGTAGAATCACTATAATAGATATTCACCAAATTAAGAAAATCTGATCAACTCCAGAGCATCAAGCCATTTACTCCACCTACCGTAGCAGATAGAGATAATTCTATGCTTATCATATAACTAAAGGGCACCGCAATAATGAATGCACCTGGTTACTAAAAGATCTACAGTAGATGATAGCTGATGGGAGAATGAAAGAGCCTGAGAAGAAACCAAGCACTCAGACTAACCCCCTGCCAAACTTTCAAGCTACGATGAATGCCATTGGTATTTATGTAGAAGCTGACGAATATAGTATCGATGTAATAGCTAACTTTCGACATTACCCAGGATGGGGGGACAATATGATCTTTAACAAAATGGACATCATCTACATGGTAGACCAATACGTCCTGAGAATGAGGATAGAAGGGTTAGATCAATACCAAGTGCCACCACACCTCATATACTAAGGATACTCCGACCTGAATGAACATGTGAAGGAATTCCTTTGGTTTATGCATGAACAAGGGATAGCTATGATTGGTTTTACACCTCAATTCCCTAGATTCTTAGAAGGCCCGGCCATGGATTGGTACGATGCAATGCTGCTAGAAGGACATTGAAACTGGTACTTTTTGGAGAGATCTTTCCTTAACGACTTCAGGGCATCTCAGCCGCACCCATATGAACTTTGTTGGTGGTTGGCACCATAGGTAGACCAGCAGAATACCGGCTGGTAGGATATCCCTCCTCCACAACCTCCTATATACACTGCCTCAAATTACATGAGTCCAAACTACATTGGCATAAGCTTGCTCGAATTTGGGAGCTCCTATGGGATAGCACGTTTAGAAATCTAGGAACTATATGATCTTGAATAGGCATGGAACAGCCATGAAGACCAATGAAGGTATCTCGGTCTAAACCTAGACGAAGGAGCGCGAGACCCATTTAGAGAGATTCGTACCGACTTTACAACATATGGTATCTATATCGAGGAAACATTTGCCAGTATACAAACCATGGTGTTCAAATTCTATATAGCTGTAGAAGGAGTCGAGACCAGAATCAATCTCGACGAAGATCTCAAAGAAGATCCCGAGGAAGATCCCTAGGACAATCCTGAGGAAGATCCCAAGGAAGATCCCAAGGAGGATCCTAAGGAAGATCTCAAGGAAGACCCTGAAGAGGATCAAGAAGAAAATTCTGATAATGATATCCCGACTCAGCATGAATTAAACTGGATCTTTGAGCCATAGCCCTTAGAAGATTTAAATGAGGAAATGGAAGAATTTATGGACTCCAGTGAAATAGATAACAAAGATGAAAGCAAAGTGGATAACTTGGGGTACAAATCAGAAACCTTCTCAAATGACGAGCCAAATCACTAACTAGGAGATTTCGAATACGAGGCTCCCTTCCCCAATGGCATGATGGTTGATTATGACGGTGCCGAGAGCTATACGTCCTCTCTAAAGCATGACTCCCTGGGCCCTTTATGGTCCACCGCAAGTGATGATTCTAGAGACTTTACAGACTTTGACTCAGATAGCGAACATGTCATTAATATGATTCAAGATGAAGGGCAAGAACCTCCTCGGGAGTACATTATAGAGAGAATTTACACTGAAAATGAATTTGAATGGGCTAGTAATCGCATTCAAGACATAGATCTAGGTGAGGTTTACCCCATATTCTACAATGGAAGTACAAGGCCACACCCTAAAATCCGTGAATTTGTGTAAATGATGAATGATGGGTACATTCACTATGCCCATTGGCCTGAAAGGTTCTATTGTACTCTTCGAGAAAAGGCAGTTGTTTGGTATGAAGGGCTGACGTTTTACCAAAAATCGTTCTGGAATGTTTTGGCTAAGCAATTCATAGAATACTTCGCATGGGTCGGCCCGCTAGAAAACTCAACTCCTAAGTTAGATAGACACAGAAACCCTTAACGATACTAGGAATGGGAAGCAACCAATACTATCTGTCCAACTTCAATGGAATCAACCAAAGAATACCCATTATACATGAAAAAATATAACAATAAGCAAGTTGCCTACCATGATGCGCCAAATATGTTTGATGAAGGAGAATCATCCGACGGAGCCTCCTCGTCCATCCACATGATCGGACAGGAATCCAACCCCATCCTATGCTAAATCCTATAAGAGAACCCTGTTGTTCTAGAAAAGTAGCCTGAAAAGGTGCCCTTCATGCAATGGCCTTTTGCTACTAAATCACCAACTCCCGTGAACAAGCCTATTGATTTAGGAGAGATACCACTTGATGAAGATTTCAATAAGTTTGAGGTCTTTGAAATAACAAACTCACCAACTCGAGTAGGTAGTCTTATGACTAGAGGAGGGAAAGTCACTAGATCAATAACCCCAACTGCACCAAGAGCTGAGCCCTTGGTACCTCTTACTTTTATTAAGCCCTTAGAATAGATAGAAAACTCAATTGTGGATCAACTAAAGGCCACTACAACTAAGATGAGTATCTGGGACTTTCTTTTGGGTTCTCAAGATTACAAGCTTGGTATAATCAAGAAGCTGATAGAAATTGAAACATCTCCCCTAGCATCACTAGAACAAGTCTGCACACTACTCAATAATGAGACTAGCACTGCTATCCCTGATATTGTATTCTCGAGCTTGGATCTACCTGATGAAGGCATTTGCCATAACAAGGCTCTCTACTTGAAGGCTAGTGTTTTCAGGCGCATCATGCCCTGTATAATGGTTGATGATGGCTCATTACTGAATGTTTGTCCTAAGGATATCCTGCCCATCTTAAGACTAACTGAGGGGGACTTGGAGAAATCCACCACAGTTATCAAGGCCTACAATAACCCCAAGAGGATCGTCATTGGTACATTCAAAGTAGAAGTTACTATCGGCAAAGTCTCATCCATAGTACTTTTCACAGTTATAGACATCCCAGTAACCTACTCTATGCTGCTCGGACTACCATGGTTCCATGCTCTAGGAGGACTTCCATCCACTCTTCACCAGAAGATCAAGATCCTATTCCGCAAAAAGATCGTCACTCTAGAAGCTGATGAGGCATCAGTGGTGGCAGCACTAGCAATGGGAGAAAGCCATATGAAGGGATTTACCGCAAACATAATTGGGCAAGAATCAAACAAGGAATCAGAAGTGCACTAAGGCCCATGGATTCAAGAATACATGAAGCACCACACTCCTGCCAAGGGACTAGGTGCTCATGAACAGGGAATGCTAACCCTTAATATAGGGGCAGGGGAGTGGAAGCCTATAGGACTTGGCTACATAGGCCCTAGAAGAATCACCCACAAGATAGTCTTTCAGAAGAAAATGCAACAACCCTACAACGTAGCACCTAAGGCTGTCACTCACCAGGGAAGGATAGTTCTAGGGTTTGATATTTTCTCAGATGTGGTTAGCTACCGCAAGCATGCTAGGAGTCCCATGACCTGCATTTTAAAAGGAGCAAGTCATCAGCCGAAAGCGAGGGCAATCCCAGGTTAGATCAAGTTTGATGAATATATATACCCAAAGAAGGTCAAGAAGCTGAGTAAAGAGGAGGAGATCCTCATCACCCTAACCAAACACCTTCAAGCATAACTCAAGATAGTGGAAGAAGCGAAGAGCTAAGAATATAACTTGAGCCAAACCATCATGGACATGGTCACAACCATGAATGGTAAGGCAAAGGTACAAGAGGAAGATGATGAGGTTATCCTATTAAAGCCGGTCGCTATAGGAGGATCATCTGTTATAGAGCCAGACCCTACCGATCAGGATGAGTCTTTCATTTCTATTTCTAGTTTGTTTGAAATGAATAATGTACTTTATGATGATAACAAGATGAAGAACTTTGCTTTTTTGGATTGTGTTTCTGATTACGATTGCATGCATCCATTCTAGCATTCATCTAGCATCTTTAACATCAATAAGGATATCACAAAAGAAATTAGCTTAAATACAGAAGATGATCTAAAAATGGTATACATTTCTAACTAGTTGCCCATCGAACTAGAGAGAGAATTGATAAAAGTACTGAAAAATCATGTTTTAGCCTTTGCTTGGTCTCACGAAGATATGCCAGTCCTTGATCGGCACATCCCCAAGCATAAGATCCCCAAGGATCTAAAAATTCAGCCGGTGAAGCATAAGATGAGAAGAATGCACCCAAAATGGGCCAAAAAGGTCAAAGCAGAAGTAGCCAAGAAAATTAAGGCTAATTTCGTTGAGGTTGTCGAATAGCCCACTTGGCTGTCCAATGTAGTTCTGTTGGAAAACAATGATCCGGATAATAAATTATGCATCCGGATCAATTTTGAAAGAAACAAAAAAAATGTAAGTGATTCTCTTAAATCCAAATAGAAGCATCCGGATAAAGCCAAGACCATTTATTAAGACAAATCCAGAAACCTAAGTAAAGGAGAAAATCAAGGATAAACGACTATTCCCTAAGACTTGTATCCAGAAGAACTGATTGATGCCATATTCAGAAGGAAGATCCAGAATAAATAAATCCAAAGGACATCCGGAAGACCTATATCTAAAAGCTAAGGAAAGTATAAAACATATCTTTCCTTCTGATTTTTTGGTCTATTAAAGTCAAAAATTAATTCTCCCTAGAAACAAGTACAAAAAGATAGCTTGCATAAATCAGGGAAAAGTCAAAAGGTTCCGGCACAGGATAGAGAAAGTGTAACTACCTTTTCTATTACACCAATAAAGGCGCGCGTGGAGCTCACAGCGTATGACAATTGGTATGAAAGTTGGTGTATCACATAATGACAAACAAAATGATCACTAACAACTATCCAGCATCAAGCCTAAGAATTCAAATGGATCAAAACATAGTCTATCAGACTGAACAACGGATCCGAAAGCTCCACATCACAAACTGATCAAGGTTGAAGATTGAATGTAAGCTTACCAACCACAAACGGCTACATTTATAATCAAAGCCTATAAAGAGAGCTCTTTATCAATTGAGAAGAGAAACTGATTGACTTACAAAAGTAAGTAACAAAGCAATACACATTCAATCAGTCAATATAATCCCTTTAAGAACCTTTGATTCAAAATCTGTTTGTACGGATTCCCAAGTGAAACTATAAACTTGAGGAACTCCAAAAATCAACCTCTGTTATACACAAAAGAGTTAGAATCTCCAACTCGGGTGAGTTGGGAGATTGGGATAGAACTTGAAGTAGGTGCTTTGAATGATATCTCCTTGTAGGACTCAGCTTATATTCAAAGTAGAAGGCTAAGTGGTATATCCTACTAAAGATAAGAGGACTCAGCTAGGAGTTGGTGCTTCTAGTAGTATATGCTACTTTTGAAAGGGGTCGCCATCCGGAGATAAATCTGAAAGGCTTGATTCCTGCCAGTTTAAAAGGAATCCACTAGTGGATAAGCTCGGAAAAAGGAAACTTCGGGGACTGGACGTAGGCAGGGCCGAACCAGTATAAAACATTTGTGTTTGATTTACTTTTACTTTACTGTATTTCACTCATTTGCATCATCCGGATTCATTCTACGGATTATACTCATTATCCGGAACCATTTTCCGGATCATAATCAAACACTCTATGCTAAGACTTTCTCTAAGTCTATTAATTCCACGAAAAAGGGCCATTCACCCCCCTCTACTCTTATAATTACTCTCACAAGGACCAATAAGTGGTATTAGAGCAAGTGCTCAAACTAGAGATCTAACAATCTCAACCTAAAGGTCCACATATTTTGATTCATGAATCAAAATGAGTTTCCACAACTCGCAACTTCTTCCCGAGGGTATGTCTGTTACCCGTCCTCCACTCTTCACCAGTGAATACTACACATTCTGGAAAAACCAGATGAAGAACTTCATCCAGTCACAAAGTATGAAAGCATGGTTAGTTATTAAAGATGGTCCATATAAACCTACTTACAAAGTAGAGGGTATGATTACTCGAAAGCCATCAAGTATGTAGGATGATAATGACTTTAAAAAATTGTGTGAAAACGCAAATGCTATTAATATGCTTCATTGTGCTCTTAGTGCAGCAGAATTCAACATGATATCCTGATGAGAAACTGCAAAAGAGATATGGAAGAAGCTGGAAGTAACCTATGAAGGAACTACCAAAGTAAGAGAGGCCAAACTTGATCTATTCCAACAAAAGTTTGAATCTTTTGAAATGGAGCCTAAAGTATCAATCAGTAGTATGAACACTAGATGCAAAAATCTAGTAAATAAAATGAAGAGACTAGGGAAGGAGATTCCAGAAGTAGATATGGTCAAGAAAGTGCTCCGGAGTCTCACTAAGGAATGGGACAATAAAAAGACTGCCATTGAGGAAGCTCATGACTTAAATTTCTGTAGTTATGATGAACTTATTGGTAATCTTCTAATTCAAGAACTGTCCTTGGAAAGATACAGCTAACAAGAAAAGAAACCTAAAGAGTGAGAGAAGGCCATTGCTCTTAAGGTAGAATCCACCGGATCAGGCTCATCCGAAGAGGAAGAGCAAATAGATGAGTCAATAAGTACTAAAGATCAACTCGCTCTATTGACCAAAAGGCTAAATCGATTCATACAAAAGAAGGATAGAAGAAGATCAAAAAGGTATGAATCTCAGAGACTAAGAGAAGGCACCTCCAGAAGAAGTAAGCATAGAAGGAATCCAGAAGAAAAGAAAGATCCGGAGAAAGATGCTGCCTGTTTCAAATGTGGTAAAAAAGGCCATTTAAGGACAAAATGTCCCAAACTCAAGAAAGCTAAGAAATTCAAAAAGAAGACTATGGTCGCTACATGGAGCAATAGTGAAAAAAGCAGCAGCTCATCTTCAACAGAAGAAGAGGAAACTGCTAATTGTGCATTCATGGCTCTAACCGAACTGGAAGCAGAGCATTCCAAAAGGAACGACTCAAGGCAAGAAATAGTACAAATTGAAGAAACAATTTCAGCGAACATTGAGGTAAATTCTTACTCTAACTCTACCTCTAACTTTGATCTTGCAAAAGCTCTTTCTATTGTTATCAAGGGAGTGAAAAAGAACGCGAAAGAAATTAAGTCTCTAAAAAGAAAGATACTAGAATTGGCTGAGGATGCTGATGTGATGGCACAAGACATCAAGTTGGTTAGAGCAACCAAACATATTGATATGGTAGAAGAAAACTTTTTTGAGAAATCAAGTCCAGATTCTGAATGCAAATGTGATGAGACTGGATAGAGAAGTCAACCTACTTAAAGAAGCATCCAGAAAGAACCTGAAATAAAGAATCCAAGAAGAGATAATCCCTCTCCTCCTCAGAACAGGATTCAAAGAACCTCACATCAAAGGACAAATGAAGTAAGAAGAAAACCACAAGCTCAAAGATTTACTGCTGCTCAGAAAGGAAAGGCTAAGGTAGCTAATAACCAACTACCTATTAAGCAAAGAAAAAATTACAGAGCTGAAATTGCTCCTCCAACCAACTTTCGGAATTATACCGGACCATCCACTAGTGTGCACGTAGCTGAGCACAAAGGCAACTACAGAATGGAGGATCCAAAGAATATCAGCAAGAAATAAAAGCAAAACATACCTATTTCAGGGTGCAGGTTTTGTGGGAAAAATAACCATATAACTAAATCATGTAGATTAAAAAATGGCTATTATGATGATTATCCTTGTCCTGAGATGGTTATTAAAATCTGATTGGGTACCCAAACCTATTGGATCTATTTTGCAGGTATGCCTTAAATCCATAATAGATCAACACACTTGGTATATTGGTAGTGGATGCTCAAGGCACATGACAGGTGATAAGAAGGCCTTCATCACATTAACCTGCAAGAAGGGAGGCAAAGTGAGCTTTGGAGACAATTAAAAGGTTCAGATCATTGCCCATGGAACCATTGGATCTGGAATAAAGATTGAAGATGTCTCACTAGTTGATGGATTGCAATTCAACCTACTAAGTATGGCTCAATTATGTGACAAAGGAAGAAAAGTCACGTTTAACTCTGAAGGCTGCTGAATTTATGACAGTAAGTCCAATCAACTTATTCTTTATACACTTAGAGTAAATAATGTCTATTCTGTAAACATTAAAAATGATAAGAAAAATATATGTCTGGTGTCTAAAGAAGAAGAGTCATGGCTATGGCACCGGAGATTGGGACATGTAAGCATGAATCTCCTGTCCAAATTAGCCAAAAAGAAATTAGTTGAGGGTTTGCCTAAGGTTGCTTTTGATGAGGATCATCTATGCATCGCATGTCAATTAAGTAAACAACATAAGAAAAGTTTCCCTTCTATATCATACATTCCTTCCAAAAGAGTACTTGAGCTCTTGCACATTGATCTTTTTGGTCCAATTAAGCCACTAAGCTTAGGTAAAAGAGAATATACCATGGTTATTGTAGACGACTATTCTTGATATACTTGGGTTCTCCTACTAACAAGCAAGGATGAAGCATTTGACCAATTCTCCAAAACATTCATCCGGATAGAAGTAGAACAGGGCATACACAATGCACGCATCTGGAGCGATAACGGTGGGGAGTTCAAAAACAAGCATTTGCTAACTTTTGCGACTCTAAGGGCATTGAACACAACTTCTCTGCCCCTCACACTCCTCAACAAAATGGAGTGGTAGGAAGAAAAAATAGGACCCTGGTAGAAATGGCTAGAACAATGCTAAGTGAAAATTGTTTGCCAAAATATTTCTGGGGAGAGGCCATAAACAGAGCATGCTACATCTAAAATAGAGCTCTCATTAGAAAGACTATAGAAAAAACCCCATATGAAATCTGGAAGGGAAGAAAACCAAACATTGGATACTTCAAAGCATTTGGATGTAAATGCTACATTCTTAATGATAGAGAGCAATTACGAAAATTTGATCCTAAATCTGATGAAGCAATTTTCCTTGGCTACTCAACACATAGCAAGGCCTATAGAGTCTTCAATAAACGAACCCAAACTGTAGTAGAATCTATACATGTAGATTTCGATAAAAGTAACGCTATAGGAAAGAAAGGCTACATTCCAGAAGATCAAATTCCAGAAGCTAAAGGATCTAAATAAAGGAAGAAAAGAGGAATTCCTGACTCATTTCAAATTAAGAGATACAGAGAGGAAGATGAAGGAATGACTATTGATCTAGAAATACAACAAGTCAATCTTAATCAATAAGGAATTGACTTCAATGAAAGAGTAGATGAAGCTGAAATGGAACAAGTTTAAATTCAACATGAAGGCCTAGAAAGGGAGATTCGGACCCACAGAGATCATTCCATAGAGAATATTCTGGATGATGTTTACAATCTAGCTAGAACCAGAGGCCAACTCAACCGGATAATGAGCCATGCCACTTTTATCTCACTCATAGAGCCAAAGAAATTTCAAGAAGCGGAAGGGGATAAAAGCTGGATGATGGCAATGCAGGAAGAGCTAGATCAATTCACTAGAAATGATGTATGGGATCTTGTGCCCTCTCCTAAAGGAAAGTCAATAATAGGCACTAAATGGGTGTTCCAAAATAAACTTGATGAATCCGGAGCAGTAGTAAGAAATAAGGCGAGACTAGTCGCTCAAGGCTACAATCAGCAAGAAAGTATTGATTTCGAAGAAACATTCGCTCCTGTAGCAAGACTGGAAGCAATCCGGATCCTATGTGCTTTTGCATCATTCATGGGGTTCACATTATACCAAATGGATGTCAAAAGTGCATTTCTAAATGGTGTCATTTAAGAAGAAGTGTATGTCAAGCAACCACCTGGATTTGAAGATCCGAAGCATCTGGATCTTGTCTACAGACTAAAGAAAGCTCTCTATGGATTAAAACAGGCACCAAGAGCCTGGTATGAAAGATTGACCTCATTCCTGATATCCAAGGAATATAGTAGAGGCAGGGCAGATACTACACTTTTCATCAAGAAGAAGAAAAATGATATTATTCTAGTCCAAATCTATGTGGATGATATCATTTTTAGCGCCACTGATGAAAGAATGTGCAAGGAATTCAGCTTTCAAATGCAGAAGGAATTTGAGATGTCCATGATGGGAGAATGCAACTTCATCCTTGGTCTATAAATCAAACAAAGTCCAGATGGGATTTTCATAAATCAATCAAAATACACCAAGGAGATCTTGAAATGGACAGCAGCAAACCTACGTCTACTCCAATGAGTTTAGACATAGTCTTATCCAGGGACTGTGAAGGAGAAGATGTTGATCAAAAGCTGTACAAAGGAATGATTGGCTCACTCCTATACTTAATAGCTAGCAGACCTAACATACACTATGTAGTATGCTGCTGTGCAAGATATCAAGCTAATCCCAAGGATTCTCATCTCAAGGCTGTTAAATGAATACTGAGATATCTCCTAGAAACCACTGAAGTTGGGTTATGGTATCCTAGTAATGGATACTTTACTCTCTAGGGGTTCGCAGACGCAGACTATGGCAGAGATACTCTTGAGAGAAAAAGTACATCCGGAGGATATCATTTTCTTGGAAACTGATTAGTCTCTTGGTATAGCAAAAAACAAACTTTAGTTGCCTTATCTACCGTAGAAGCTGAATATATGGCAGCTGGAAGTTGTGTTGCTCAACTCCTATGGAACAAACAACAACTTGAAGATTATGGAGTGAAATTCGGATGTGTGGATGTATTGTGTGACAACAAAGTGCTATTGATGTGTCAAAGAATCCGGTGCTTCATAGCCGGATAAGCATGTCAACATAAGCATCACTACATCCAGGATCATGAGATGAAAAAGGATGTTGCACTGGTATATATCCCAACAAATGAACAAAGAGCTGATATATTTACCAAACCCTTAAGTAAAGATCAATTTGGAAAGCTGAGAGAATCAATTGGAATGTCAAATTCAATCTAGAAAAACTCCGGAAGATAGCATCTAATCAAGTCGGATCTTGAGATAAAATTCTCACTCCGGAAGAAAAGTAGAGTTGGAAAAGTATACTCCGGAAGATTGCCATGTCAGCCGACAAACAGTGATGCATGACAGTAAAAGCCCATCAAGGTAACTATTACTTTTTTAATTTCAAAAGTCCAATAGCTGTTACACGCGCCGTAAATACAGCAGTTAATTAAAAAATGAACCGTTCCCATTCTCCGATTAAACTAAATTCACCTCTCTCCTAAAAATCCGACTGCCATGTCATCAATCCAGTCAAAAACACTAAAGTCCAGATTACAGTTATACCCTCACTTTAAAAAATCTATATAAACCCCCTCAAAATCCCTTCTCTTCTTCACACGAGCAACGATCTCACTGTTACTCTGTAAAAATTCAAACCTAAAGCACCATCTCTCAAATACTTAAAAATGGCAGCTAAGAACACCTCAAACACCCTCAAAATCCTACCAAGCAAAAACCACTTTCAAATATCTGACCTAAAAGAAGTAGATTTTGAACCCTTAAACCTCAAAACCTCCGATTTTGTCATTCCTACTGATCATCTAGGAGATGACTATCTATTCAAAACTCCACCCTTCTTCACCCTAATTGTAGATCAAAATTTGGGTGATCTTCTCAAAATAAACTGCCCAACCTATCCCAAACTGGTGAAAAGAGTTCTATTCAAATCTAAGTGCGCATACTCACTTTGATGCCCTATGCACTAAGGTACAAGGAAAGATTATCCTCCTAACACTAGAATTCTTTGAGAAGAATCTAAATATGAAAAATTTAGGAGTGATGTTAAGGAAAGATGGGGATAAGACCGAAATTGAGTATGACTCCAAGTTGTGGCTTCACCAGAACTACGTCGGGGATAAGTTCTCAACATACTTCCCAAGAATGCCTAGATTCCTGCAGCACACTCTAGCAAAGCTCATTCTAATAAGGAATAGGTCATTGACTACAGTTTCTTCCCTCTAGCACTGTATTCTGCAGCACTAGTTGGCAGAGTGAAAGCAAACTAGCCAGTCTTGATCATCCATTATCTCAAGGCCCATGTCAACTCACATGGTGCCTTGATCATGAGGATCCTTCAAGCGGAAGGAGTGGATCTTACTGGATTTAAAGGAATTTATAGAAAGCCCATCCTCGAGAAGAATTTCCTGAACCTCCGCTTCGTTGAAGAATGGGATGAAGAAAAGGTGAAGCTAAGAAGGGATGAACGAAAAGTTAAATCCAGAAAGATAGCTGATCCGGAAGCAGAAGCCCCAGTTCCCAAGGGGCCTATATCCACAAAAGCCAAAGCTAAAAGGCAAATGGAACTGGTTCTGGAAGAACTTATTGAGGATACTCTGCCTCTCACTCAAGTCCTAAGCTCTGAACAGGCAAGACCTAGAGGAAGATTGCTAAAAGCCGCAGCCAAGAAAGGACTGCATAGGCTTACTGCTGGTCTACCAAAAATCACTACAAAGGCAATTGAGGCTGGAAGAAAGAAGGCCAAGAGAACTTTGGCTGAGATGAAGGAAGAAGGTGATGATGAGGAACCAGAGGATAAGGCTCCTCCTCAAAAGCAGCTCCAAAGAAAAGGGCTAACATTTGATGAAGCCCTTGGTGCTCAAAAAAAGAGAGCTAGCGAAGGTAGAAGGCTTGCTAGGATAATGTTAAATGAAGAGGCCAAACAGTATAGAGAGAAGGCTGCATTGGAAAAGGCTAAGTCCAGTAAAGGGAAGAATATTCCTGGAGCAACGGAAAATGTAGGGCAAGATGACAATCAATTTGATATCATTCAAGCTATAATCAAGGAAAACACGAAAATCAACAGAGAAAGAACTAAAGGTCCTGGAGATTCCTCACAGATTCCTCCTATTCTTGTTGATTCACAAGCCCTGGATGCCATCTCAAAAATTTCAGAAGCAGCTGAGTTCATCTTTGCTAAAAGAATAGATCCACTTCCGGAAAATCTGATTGGGTCCAACAATGAAGTCATCATTCTTGAAAGTCCTGAAATGGCATTAATGAAGGATGTTGAGGAAAATACCAACATACCTGAGGAAGAAAAAGAAAGTCCTTAAAAGGTAACTGTAAGGGTGTTTGAGGACAGTTCCAACCATCCGGAGGAAAGGCCAGAAGAAGAAAGGAGGGATGATGGTCAAACACTACAAACCATTGAGGTAACCCCTAATCTTCTTCATCTTTCTTCTAAAAATGAAAAGCACAACTTAGTTAAAATCTCTCATAATGTTACTAAGGATATAGTGCCAATCCCGGATGCAAAATCTCCGAAGGAGGGAGAAAGTCTGAGTTCCAAGGGACACACTTATGACATGGATCCTACGGGCAAGGCTAATCTAGAGGAAAGGGAAATAAGCAAAAGTGAAGCAGAAAGAGTGGTTGGAGGCTCATGATTGCCAAATAATAGCCCTTTCAGAAGCAGTTTAAGCTCCGAAAGTGAATCAAGCCCATCCGGTAATGAATCATCCGGACCCTCCAACAAACACTTCCCTCCTTACACCAAATCAGTAACTCTTCCTGATGATAACTCCAAAGAATCCAAATTCAGTGCAGCTCTTAAACTACTTCAAGAGGCAACTCTTGAACATCATGAAGAGGGCTTTATCAAAAAGAGCCTCCTGACCATCTGCACCCATCTAAAGGCTGTAGAGAAGGAACTTCTTAGGTAGATGTCGAATCAAGAGGTCCGCAAGGACTTAGGTAAAATTAAAGAAAAGCTGAACTATCTCCCCAGAATTAAGCAACAAGTCATGAACTTCCTAACACCTGGAGCTCTAGCGGCAGCTTCCCTCTCTGAGATTAAGCCTCTCTTGAATAAAAAAAGGAAAGCACCTCTAAATCAAACCACAATGCCAGTGAAGCTAATAACTTAGCCTCTGATAACTGTGCAACAGTGCTAGAAAAGTTATCCTCCTCCACCACAGACCTATCCACAGAGCTCAAGGACTATATAGATACCAAGTTTGAAAACTTCTCAAAATTCATGGAGGATAGGGATTTGAAACCAACTCTGCTCAGCATGGAGACTGATCAGTAAGTCACTTAGGAGATGCTTGCAAATTTTATAAACAAAATCCTCCCCTAAACGAAAGAGAAGATTCTTGATGAAATGGGTGATGAAATGCAAGCAAGGAACTCCAGCATTGAACAATCAATAAATGAGTGGAAGAAAACCGTCTTCAAAGTGATTAAAGATCAAACGGAATCTATCCACAATATCCAGAAGGGTCTTAGTAATGAAATCACGCTTCTTCAAATTGAAATAAATAAATTGACTATCTCCGGACCCTTCTCTTCTCTAGATACTCCAGAATGCCAGCTCATTCCAATCTTACACGATCTAGTTTAGTCCATATGGGATTCAGGGTTCATGAGCCAAAAAGGCTTAACTATATTCACCAAAGCCATGTTCCCTTACTTTGATCTGAAGGACCAAGAACAGATTCTGCTCATCCTCCCTTAAGTTTCACAATCATATGATCAGCTCCGGAGGGCCCTTCGTCCTTACTACCTGACTCTGCCTATTGTAAACAAATTATTGATGAGCGAGCCAAAGGTAACAAAGACTACTCTATCTACTCCTCTACATGGCAAAAATCTTGGGATAAACACACCTATATGGTCATTGATCCCCTTGATGGAAGCAAAAAGGGGGACGAAGATAGTTAGCAAGGAGATGAAAGGGGGAAAGGAAAAACATTGCAAGTCTGGAAGAGTGGTCCGTCCTGAGAAATAGTTAAGCTAGCTAGATAAAATTGTAATAGCTAGATTCTCTTTATATGTATTTCTGTACCTTGTAACACTGAACTTTATGATGTTAACTATTGTTAACAGCAGAAGTATATATAAAGGCAAAAATTCTTAACTATTAAAACAAACGCTTCTAAAATACAATCTATAATTGTACTACAACAAACTTAGAAGCATAACTCATAAAATTATGGGGGAGCATGGATACTAAAATCTTGGGGGAGTATCTTAAAAATCTTAAGTTTTTGTTTCCATCAAATGGGGGAGATTGTTGGAAAATAATGATCCGGATAATAAATTATGCATCCGGATCAAGTTTGAAAGAAACAAAAAAAATGTAAGTGATTCTCTTAAATCCAAATGGAAGCATCCGGACAAAGCCAAGACCATTTATTAAGACAAATTCAAAAATCTAAGCAAAGGAGAAAATCAAGGACAATCGACTATTTTCTAAGACTTGTATCTGGAAGAACTGATTGAAGCCATATCCGGAAGGAAGATCCGGAACAAATAAATCCAAAGGACATCCGGATGACTCATCCGGATGACCTATATCTAAAAGCTAAGGAAAGTATAAAACATATCTTTCCTTCTGCCTTTTTGGTCTATTAAAGTCAAAAATTAATTCTCCCTAGAAACAAGTACAAAAAGATAGCTTGCATAAATCAGGGAAAAGTCAAAAGGTTCCGGCACAGGATAGAGAAAGTGTAACTACCTTTTCTATTAGACCAATAAAGGCGCGTGTAGAGCTCACAACATATGACAATTGGTATGAAAGTTGGTGTATCACATAATGACAGACAAAACAATCACTGACAACTATTTAGCATCAATCCTAAGAATTCAAATGGATCAAAACATAGTCTAACGAGCTGATCAACCAATCCGAAAGCTCCACATCACAAACTGATTAAGGGTGAAGATTGAATGTAAGCTTACCAACCACAAACGGCTACATTTATGATCAAAGCCTATAAAGAGAGCTCTTCAACAATTGAGAAGAGAAATTGATTGACTTACAAAAGCAAGTAATAAAGTAATACACATTCAATCAGTCAAGATAATCCCTTCAAGAACCTTTGATTCAAAATCTGTTTGTAAGGATTCCCAAGTGAAACTATAAACTTGAGGAACTCCAAAAATCAACCTCTATTATACATAAAAGATTTAGAATCTCCAACTTGGGTGAGTTGGGAGATTGGGATAGAACTTGAAGTAGGTGCTTTGAGTGACATCTCCCTGTAGGACTCAGCTTAGATTCAAAGTAGAAGCCTAAGTGGTATATCCTACTAAAGATAAGAGGATTCAGCTAGGAGTTGGTGCTTCTAGTAGTATATCCTACTTTCGGAAGGGGTCGCCATCCAGAGACAAATCTGTAAGGGTTGATTCCTACCAGTTGAAAAGGAATCCACTAGTGGATAAGTTCGGAAGAAGGAAATTCCAGGGACTGGACGTAGGCGGGGCCGAACGAGTATAAAACATTTGTGTTTGATTTACTTTTACTTTACTGTATTTCACTCATTTGCATCATTCGGATTCATTCTCCGGATTATACTCATTATCCAAAACCATCTTCTAGATCATAATCAAACACGCTACACTAAGACTTTCTCTAAGTCTATTAATTCTGTGAAAAAGGGCCATTCACCCCCCCTCTGCCCTTATAATTACTCTCACAGGGAGCAACAAGTTCCTGTACCCAAGAAGAATGGCGACATCTAAGTTTGTGTTGACTTTAGGGACTTGAATAAGGACTATTTCCCACTACCGCACATCGATGTTCTGGTAGATAGCGCAGCAAGAGCAGCCATGTATTCCTATATGGATGGATTCTTAGAATATCACCAGATCCTCATGAACGTAATAGACAAGTTCAAAACCGCATTCATCTCAGAATGGGGGACCTACTATTTCAGGGTAATTCCCTTTGGGCTTAAAAAAGCAAGGGCAACTTACCAACGAGCAATCACAACATTGCTACATGACCTAATCCATAAAGAAGTCGAAGTATACATAGATGACATACTTATAAAATCCATCATGCCAGAAGAGCATCCGATAGTGTTAAAGCGATTGCTTACGAGAATTGAGAAATATAATCTCCGTCTCAATCCAAAGAAGTGCATATTCGGCTTCAAGTCAGGAAAGTTGTTGGGGCACGGGGTTATCAAGAGAGGCATAGAGATGGATCCCGATGAAGCTAGCACCATCAGGAAGATGCCTATACTAAAAACGAGAAGGAAGTGAGAAGTTTCTTGGGATCTATACAGTATGTCAGTCGCTTTATAGCACGGTTGACTACCACATGCAAGCCTATCTTCAAGCTCTTGAGAAAATAGCAGCCAATGGAATTGAATGACCAATGTCAGGAACCCTTGACAAAATTGAAGCTTACCTAATAAACCCTCTAGTGCTAAAGCCGCTGATTCTCGAAAGGCCGATCATTCTCTACTTAGCAATAGAAGAGACATTAGTGGGGGCCATGTTGGTTCAAGAACATGAAGATAAGAAAGAACATGCGGTTTATTACCTTAGTAAGAATTTGCTAGAATATAAAACCCGATACACCATCGTGGAGAAAACTTGTTCATACAGGATCCAAGCAGTCACGAAAGTAGATCCAATGAAGTATTTGTGCCAGGCTCCCTCATTAACTGGAAAACTGGCCAGGTGGCTCTTGCTACTATCAGAATTTGATATCGAGTATATCACTAAGAAGACCATCAAAGGTAGAGCCGTGGCTGAATTTCTAGCAAATCAACCACTCGAGGGAGGAGAATAGGAAAACCTAGAGTTTCCTGACGAATGTTTTGCAACCACAATGGTGAATACCGGAAAATGGACCATGTTCTTTGATAGTGCTATTAACAAGTAAGGGGCTGGTTTGGAGGTCATCATCATAACACCTGACAGAGCACTCATACCTCTGTCTAAGCGACTGGAGTTTCTCACCACGAATAATAAAGCCTATTTATTCAGGATGTCTGCCCTAATTACTCTCAGAATGAACAAGGTAAAAATCATTAGTGATTCAACTTTGGTCATCAAGCATATCATAGATGACTGAATTAAAGGAAGAATCCCTTAAACCTTACCTAGAGGCTATATGGAGAAAACTCATAATGTTTAGCGAATGCCAACTTCGTCACATGACCCATGATGAAAATCAAATGACAGATGCATTGGCTACTCTAGCCTCTACATGGAAAGGACCCCAAAAGCATCCAATCAAGCCTCTTATTGTGGAGATAACTCAAGCTCTGTATTATGTCCACACGGTAAATGACACCATAAGTGAAGAAGAACCCTAGTATTTTGACATTATCAAGTTCCTAAAAAATGGTGAATTTTTAGACAAGGCTACGGATTCTGATAGAAATACATTGAGAAAGCTCACTGTGCAATTCTGCCTGGTTAAAGGAGATCTGTTCAAGAGGTCCTCCGATGGCCTATTGCTAAAATGTTTGGCCTAATAGGAAGTTGAAAGGGTAATGAAAGAGGTACATTCAGGAGACTATGGTCCACACATAAACAGTGTCATGATGGAAAAGAAGATCCAAAGAATGGGATACTTTTGGCTAATCTTGCTAGTTGATTGTATTCAAGAAGCAAAGACTTGCCATGCTTGTCAGATATACGGGGATATGAGCCACTTACCTCCAACAACGTTGCAAAGCTTGATGATGCCATGGCCATTCTCAGACCAGGGCATCAATATCATTGGCGAAATAAGACCATCTTCGACTAACGGCCATCGCTTCATTATGGTGGCAATCGATTACTTTTCCAAATGGGTTGAAGCTGAATCATACACAAACATCTTAACCAAGAAGATGGCTCGGTTCATTCAGCAATATATATTTGCTAGGTACGACATTCCTCATCACATAATAAGCGACAACGGTGTACAGTTCCAAGCAGAAACAACCGATGTTATTGAGAAGCACGGGATTGAGTACCATCGCTCTTCACCCTATCGCCCTCAAGCCAATGGAGTTGAAGAAGTAGCTAATAAGGCAATCAAGAAAATCCTCTCCAAGATGGTTTCCAACTACAGAGATTGGGCCGATTATTTGCCTTATGCCTTATAGGGATACAGAACTAGTGTTAAAACCCTTACGGGTCAAACTCCTTTTTCTATCATCTATGGGATGGAGGCGGTATTACCCGTTGAAATGGAAATCAAATCCTTATATGTAGCTCTCAAAGCTAGGCTTCACGAAGACGAATGGGCAAAACCAAGACACGAGGAATTGACTCTATTTGATGAAAAATGGGTAACCGTACTAGAAAATCTATAGTTGTACCAACAGCATATGGCCAGGGCTTACAACCGAAAAGTCAAGGGGCAAGAATGACCTCTAAGAATGGGTGATTTGATCTTAAAGCAGTATCGTAAAATGCATACGGATGCTCGAGGCAAGTTCCAACTGAACTGGGAAGGTCTGTACGTAGTAAGAAAGACTCTCAGTAAAGGGGCTGTGAAAATCTCAGACCTAGATGGCAATGAGTTCATGAATCCAGTAAATCGTGATAAGCTGAAGCGCTATCTCGTGTAAAAAAATAATACAAAGGTATGTTAAGAGCTAGTGGGGGCTCTTGGATAAAAATAAAGACCCTAAAATAAAAGAGCAAAGCCTTAGATAAAATCCATTTGGAACCTTCGGCAACGATGGGCTTTTCTTGGGAATAAATACCATTTACCCTTCCTATTTAAATAATATCTTTAGTAATAACATATTCATGTTAAAAGTACTAAATGAGTGCATTAGATGGAAACTGCGAATTGTTTTATGAAATACGCATCCAAACAACATCATTTTATCTTTATTACACATAAAAATACATTGCAAACAACAAACAGAAAATACAAAGACGAACAACGAGGCCTAAAGCCTTTATTCTCCCACGGGAATGAAAGACACTTGTTGGTAAGCTCAAAGACCCTCAAGAAAGCTGCGGAGTCTCTATGTCTCAATGAGCATCTCTCTAAGGGTAGGAATCCCGTGAGTACTCGCGACCCAGATACAATGAGCCTCAGAAGGATGAATGTGAAAATGTATAGAGTAGTTCACCTCCACCTGAGTGCAACTAGTCCACCTCACGTCATAACGATAGACCTGAGTATAGGATAGCTCCGGGCCAATCAAGGTGCACAGGGATGCAAGAAACCTCTAAGAATGGTTATACTGCCTGCACGAGCAACCAGGAGAGTAGGTGATGATCTGAGAGAGGCTGATGAGGACCACACTGCCTCTAGAAATGTCAGTAGTCACACGTGTGTTACCCCACCAAGGGAAAACCCAACAAATATCCTCAGTAGCTCGGCTACCCATAAAATCAACCCACTCCTCAATGGTGAAATCTCTGTGAGAACAATTGCTGATGTGAACTACGAAACCTCGCGCCCAGATGCTTGTAGGAATAAATAACACAAAAGGCTTGTCCCAAAGCCAAAACTACAAGAGCAACAAATAAAAAATAAAAAAATAAATGAGAAAAAAAGAAAAAAAATAGCATGATGGATTGAAAACCTGAAAAGGCAATCCAAGCAAAAATAAAGGCAAGCCTAGTAGATCGAAAACCCGAAAGGGTGGTTCATGCAAAAGAAAGGCTCAAATAAAATTTACCTGAAGGAGAAGCATGCTACCCCTAGTAGTAGCTTCAGTTCCATTCTAGGAAGTGTGCACGAAGATCAATGTCTCCGCCAAACTCACCGCAATGGGAGATTTCCCCTCCAGCATCTGGTTAACAATAGTTAGGAAGGTAAAACTACTAACCATAGTAGGAACCTCGCAAAGGAAGACCATTAACAAAAGTAGACAAATGAGCGAGAGCCAACTCGCATCATCAGGGGAAAGTCCCCTGACTATATCAAAAGCCGCATCCAACCTCAAGCCCTCATCATAAGTCAATCAACACATGTCAAATTGTTATAGCTAAAAACAATTCATCAACAGTTCGGAGAACTCAGGATGGTGCACCGGAATGGCTGGGAGCATGTCAGTTGAGGACCTTATAAGCCCACAGAATTATTCATACAAGGGGCATAACTCCTGCTTTCCAAAGTGGAACATGTTGTCAATACCCAAAACCTAATAGCAGCTTAAATCACATTGTCCTTAACAAAGATACAACAGTAATCCTTCATATGCAATAGAACGTAAACACCAAGACGGTCCCAACCATTAGAATTCTTCAGATAAACATTCAAGTCCGCACGAAAATGGATGTAGTTCTCCATGGTGAAATCTCAACGAGTACCAGTTCACAATACATAGTTGGTGGAGCAATCTGCCATTCTCTGGCAGATTACCCCGATAAACTTAATCAACAATAAAAGAAAGCACAAAGTGAAGGAATAAAGGGAAAAACTTTTATTCATAAATAAAAATGTGTTCATACAAGAAAAAAAAAGTGGCACTGCAAATGGCCTAGAAAGAAAAAAACCAACAAAAAGAAAAGCTTATCTACTACTGAGGAAAGAATCTAGGAGGATCGCCTTGTCCCTTCTGTGGCTGCTGCTGCTGGTCGTCCACCTAGAGCATCCCTAATAGACCCCGAAGTCGACGGATCTCCAGTTGTAATATTTTAACACAGATCATTCATATGCATTTCATGACATACCATGCACAATCATTAAAGTATTAAAATAACAGGGATCGAACATACAGCCATATCAGAGTTTTTATTCATCATGAACTGCTGCTACCCTTGAATATATCCCCAATCAGAGATGCTATCAGCAATGGGGACCTAAAAGAAGGAAAGATCAAGATAAGTCAAGAATCATCGCAATCTGAGGTTCTAAGGGAAGTAAAGGAAAAGGCAGAAGAAGTTCACATGAGTGGTCTCAGCCGGATGGAAGGCCACCGAATGCTCAGGATCTAGATAGGGTGGAATCACCGGTATCTAGGCACTCAAGTCGGGATGGTAGATCAAAGACATGGACAGGTGATACTGAAACCCCCGATGACCCTCTACCATTGCTAAACCCTGGGATGGGATAGACGACGTGAAAGAGCTACCCATGTGAGTCGAAGTAGTCGCAGGTCTCTTCCTACCTTAGTGATCCTACAAATGCAACCAAGCAAAATTAGCACAACAATAAAAAGACAAAAGAAAACAATTGAAGCTGATGAGAAGGCATACCGTCATCCGAACAGCCTCAAGCGACCCCGCCTGGCCGCTAGGGGTAGAATTCGAAGGGCCATCGCCCTCAGAAGGGTTATGAAAGTCCAGCTCAGGGTTGATAGGAATAGGATCCATCTCTAGCCATCCAAGCAGCTGTGAGTCACAGAACTCCTCGTATCCCCTGACCCACTCTGAGAAGGCGCTGGGTAAACCGCCGAAGGCTAAACATGCAAAGTCAGTCAAGCTATGTGGCTAAAAAATCCACCGGGGCACCTCTCGACGGATGAAACATGACCTGGAAGGGAGATGCCAACCCTGAATGCGATGTCCCAAGTACCACTCCAGAGAAAAAGGAGTCTCTATAATCAGTCGGGTGTTCACAAACTCCCCAGCTCATCTCATGAACTCTAGTCAGTGAAGATCATGATCCCAAGGCTGCGTCTTAATCTACAAGAAAGAAAAGACCAAACAATGATACAACAATTATAGCAGATATAGTAATAAAAGTGAGTTAAAGAATCGTAAAGCATACCCTCTCCGAAGGCAAATTGCGAAGGTGAGCAGAAAGCACAGATCGAGACTCTATCTTCCAACCTCGCCAGTAATGTGGTAGTCAAGGATAAAATGGGAAGCTACCTTGCATGAGCTTGGTCCCTGGGAGGATCCCCACCTCTAAAAACTTGATCTATAAAGAGACAAAAGAAATCAGAGTGCCAAAAGTTAAACCAAGAATGCTCATAAAAGAAGAGAAAGAGCTAAATTCTTACATAGACAATCTGGAGGCAAGACTTGAACTTGCCAATCCCGTTCCTTGCGCACTAGTCCGGAGCCCAATACAGATGACCCAGTATGGCTTGGACCCAGGTGTACTCATCAAAATGGGTTGGATCAATCAACACCGGCAGGATGTGGAGATTCACGATGGAACCCCCAGTGGTAAAACACAACCATAAAAGAGTAGCGGCCATAAAATCCCTAGCCTCGCAGGTAGATATCAAACTCCCTCTATCCTTAGTAGTCTAGAAGGTCATGAGTTTCTCGCAAGAAATTCGCCCGGGCTTATCCCTAGAGTAGCCGATCAAAGCCTCGATGGTTTCCACTTTGAAGTTGTGGTAGGTAAAGCAAGCATTGAAGTGGATCACATTAAAGTGAAAAGGGAGGCCTGTGATAGTGCAGTAATCCAGCGGAGTAATGGTATACTCCCCACAATGGAAATGGAAAGTTTGAGTAGAGGTAGACCACCTGCTCAAAATGTAGTTAGAAGTACCAGGTGGGATGTACAGATACTTGCGACACCTCACATACTTGCAGTTCCTCACCATCCTCCCCAAGGACGTCTTATCGACAATGGCCTTAGCGCTGGAAGATAGCACCTTATACCACTTGTGGGAGTGGGTAATGCTAGCACCCTCATGACTAGTTACCTGAGACCATCGACATACACACATATCACACACCAACTATAGATAGATCACACGATTATCGAAAAATCATGGCATTAAATAAATCATTGCATAAAATAAACAAATAATAAAATGGATAAGTCATTGAGCAAAACAAAAGCAGCAGTAAGGCTTACCAGAATCCGAGAAAGATGACCGGAAGGCTTCAAGGCAGGTGGGATAGGATTCCCCAGACAGATCCCGTGATACATCCAGTTCGGCGGGAGCCCGTACAAAGCATCAGCAGGAACCTTAGATAATTCCACTTCCTCACCGTTGATAAGTACATTTCGAGTAGTCACTTGAATGGCCGGTAGGTCCAAGTGGATATTATAAAGCTTGAACCACGTGGACAACCCGCAAAATCTGAAAAGAAGGGGCAAAAAGGGGAAGAAGATGAAGGAAATCATCGTCGAAAATGGCTAGAAAGCAAAAAATTTTGAAAGAAAGGGAGTAAAACCCGCAAGAGAGAAGAAGAAATTTTTGTGTGGAAAAAATGGGAGCCAAGCTACTGTATTTATAGACCGCAGGTAATTAGGGTGCCTGCTAATTACCTATGTAATAAGCCAGCCTGCTAATTACCTATCCAACTGTTACGTGTTTACGCGTTCCACACATTTACGCGTAATGGCTATAAAAGTTACCGTTACATAGGTAATTAGCCAGCTGGCTAATTACATGTACTTTGAAAATTTTTGCAATTTTGCATATTTCATCCATTTTCTGTATTGTTTTCAAAACGAGCGGACCTAAAAGCTGTTTTTACACAGTCACTCATGCATTAAGCATCCAAAAATATTTATTTTGACCCCCGGTCAATTTTAACCTCATGCAACTCATTAATACATTTTTAATCTAAGGGGCAAAATATATTTTGTTTCAAAATTTATCGATTAAAAATATTTTAAATCATTGCATTTCACACACACTATTTTGTTTATTTCGCATACGACAAAATTTCTAGCACAAAATTTATATATGTGAGGGGCAAACTATTAGCACATGTCCGCTTCGGCCCGATGAGGAATAATGCCTATTTCATTCAGCGATCAGACAAATGAGCTAAAAAGGACCGAATTGTCATCCAAAATCCGAAATTCAAAAATCACATTCCAGGGAAGCTCCAATTTTGCATTTTCTACTGAAAAATCAAAAAGCCAAAATTTGGTCAAACATAGGTAATCCTCCCGCCGGGTAATTACCTATCTACAGTAAAAAAATCAAATCTTACCGAGATTTGGTAAGATTTTACTTGATCTAATGTAAAATTTTGTCAGATAGGTAATTAGCCCACCAGCTAATTACCTATGCAATTAGCCCATCGGTTAATTACCATCCTATTATAAATACGGGGTCACCACCCCCCCCCCCCCCCCATTTCAATAGAGGGACGCAAATTTTTAGAAATCTCAAAATTATCTTTGTGTCCTTTTTCAGTTGGGAGAACCTAAAGCCCCGAAACTCTATCAAAACACTTCTAGATTTGAGCTTTATCATCGACACTCGGTATAAGCTCAGTCTCCGGTCTTTTTAGATCAAGATCCTACAGTGATCTTTGGTCTAAAAATGACCTAAATTTTACATGTCTTGTAGAAATAATCCAAGATTATAGTCATAACTTGGTTAAATCTGTTTTCCAACCAAATCACAATGCTCGACAACTTCAGTCCTGCACCGGCTCTCAAGTCATCCTGGACAAACGAAAAGGTAAATTGACGGTAATCAGCTCTGAGCCCAACTTTAAAATTAATTTTATTATTTTATTATTGATCATTGCATTTTAGTTCTCTGGTTAAGTGAGCCACTGGAGCCACTTTAACCATAATATGTGTAAATAAGCTCGTAGGTATGGATAAAACATCCAGAATGTGAGGAAACTCTATCCGAGTTTTCAGGCCGAGATCCAAGCACTACCGTTACTCTACCAAAATTTTGGTAGAAAATTTCTATTTGTTAAGCCGTTATAATGTCTGTTTCATATCTTGAATTTAGTTCTTAAATAAAGCCGTTGTAATGCAAAAATTACTACAAATTCCAAAATTTCAAAATTAATTCAAACAATTTGAGCAATATAAGTAACTATCATGTCCGAACTCAGAATCTCGTTTTATCTTCGATATAAAAATCCCATTTTGGATCAGCATACCATAATTCCCGATGAACCTAAACCGGGTGGCGACTCTATTTTATTTTTAAATAAAGTAAAAAATGCTTTATTTTAAAAAATATCTTTTTTTAATAAAAATGTGTAAATATATTTCTCAAATCACATTTCTGGCCTATAAAGCCACCACATTTAAACAAACTTGATTTTCTCAAACCAGACTAAGCGTTGCAGTTTCGTCAAACCGCAACAAGCTGAAACGTGCCCTGCACGCCGCACCCCATATGCATCCCTCCTAAAACATCCGCCCGAAATGGGGGAAATTGTAAAGAGAACTTATACGTTTGTTCTAAGTTATAAAACAAAATGAAAATAAATTCCCCTGCATCCATAGATGTTAGCATAGTTTATAGCACACCATAAATTAACATTTCAACGTATTTTGTGGTGAAAACACATTTTAACTTTTGTGGATTGATTTACTAGATTATTAATGAAAATGATTGCATGGCAAATGGTGAGTTAGATTGATTTTTAACCAGTTAAATATGAGTTTTGGAATTTGCTTGGGGCTGGTACCTATATAGGTTGGTGGGACCCATACAGCTACCAGGGAGGACCGGTACGAGTATGGTGTACCTGTACGGGTCCTATCTTGTCTAGGCAGAAACTTTGTTCAGTTTAGTTTACAGATTAATAGATTAATAGATTGATGGCAGAAAAATAAAATAAAAGGGATTTCCTTCTGTATGAGTATGGAGCACCGATTTGATATCCTTGGGGATATATGACGCCAACAAGGATTATACGAGTTAGGATCATACCCAAAATAAGAAATGATAGGGACAAATATAATAGAAGGAACAGAGAATAACAATAACGAAATAATTGAGATGTGAGTCTCTTTGAAACTCAAGCGCGTTACCTTTGCGGCGTGAATCCACTTTGAGATGATCCTTTAGATATGATGTATGCCCTTAAGGCAATTAGGACGATATATCTTAATTATGTAATAGTATGAATATTTTGTTTAATCAATAAAGGCATTTAATCTTTTGTTTATATCGATCTGCTTGTATATATATTATAGCTGGTAAAAATATATTCATTGATGTATGTATACAAAAGTCCTTGACATATCATAACATGAAGTTAGAGAAATTATAGTTGGACTATATTTGGTGGAACCTGATTCATGTGCAATTATGATTATATCTAAATTATCCCTAGTCATAGTTTCATCAAGAAAGGATATTGATGAAGCGGAAAGGCTAGCATGTGGTCAACTTTCTTGGAAAGGATCCAAGCAGTCAATCTCCTAAGGAATGAAGGTGGTGCCTTAAGTTTGACATATATATATATCAGGAGATATATTGGAGATCGCAGCAAGATAAAGTCTTGGTGTATATATCAATGTGTTAGTGTTTATCGTCATGCTATAAGCTTTGCGAATATCCTCATACTTGAGATACTAGTTACCTTGTGTGGTACTATTGCTATACTTTGGGTCATTTCTATACACTCATTAATTTAGAGTGTTACGGGTGATTATGGGTATAGTAATGACAGTACGTTGGTAAGCTGAGTAGTCAAAAAGAATCCATCGCTCCAGATATATTAAGGAGTTGAACCTAGCCACTTGTTGAAGTGATGATTGCTATAAACCTTTGATTAGAGTATGTGTTTGATAGAAATGGTTTCTAGTTAAATACACTATAGTAAAAGGCAATATACTTCGGTAACAAGTTAATAACTGGGATAGCTTAGAACAACCTTACTATTAGTGGGTTAACACTTTAACCGAATCCTATAAACTAGATGGTACTAATATTAAAGAATGGAAGGAGTACATCACATTGGACAACTGTTGCATTAACCAGGATCAAGTCACAAGCATAAATGACGTACCGAGTAATGGGGGATGGTAGACCCTTGATAGAGGCGTACTACAGTCATTTAAGGTAATCGAGTTCTATTCATGGTCTAGAACCTCAAGCCAATGGTTCCATTAGAACAAGGGTTGGTTAATCCTTAACAGCTCAATACTTCGGGATCCTATAAGGTCACACACATTGGACCTTCATCGGATTGAGTAAAGAACTAATAGATTTATTCTATTACGAAAATATAACATGATAATAATTAAATTATTATTTGGTTGACCAAGGATTTATTTTTGACAGGTGACTAATTAATTAGGGTCACAAATAAATTGGTTAAATTGATTATATCAATTTTATAAACTAAGGAATTTATCTTTGACCGATAACTAATTTATTAGGGTAAAAAAATAAAAATTTATTTGAAAAGGATTAAAAGGGAAATTTTGCCAGGCGAGTTAAAAATGATCGAGAGTACAAAAGTATTTTTGTATAGGCTCGGGTGTGCAGGAGTGTACCGAAAGGTGCTCGAGCAATGCTGGGCATTGCTCGCAGCAGCCCATGAAAATGGGTTGCACATGCGCTGCCCATAAGGGTGCGCTGCAAGCTGGGCTTACGGCATAGGCCGAAAGGCCGAGCTCACGTTAGTGGGAAGCCCGCAAGTGCTTGCCTTGCAAAACACACAGCATGCTATACACGCTGTGTGGGCAGGCTGTGCCTGTGGGTCATGGTGACCCGCGGGCATAACCCTCATGGGATGTGCACACATCCCACATCATAAGTGGGGAGCAATTTTGCTCCCCCAAGCCTGTAAATAGGCTCCTATGCTACCCCTTTCAAATACACTAAGTTCAAAAGTAATTCCTAGGATAAAAGTTATTTGAACAAATTGTATTTTGAGGAGCTTGATTTTATTCGAGCACCTCTAGTTTATATTTTTGAGTGAGGCTTCTGGAGTGGTCTAGCAACTACTCGAGGCTTCTTAGTTCTTCCTCTTGGGGAGGTTTTGGTTGGTGGGGTTCATGTGGATACTCATAGAGGCTATCCTATGCTTGGAGGCTTGGGCAAGGAGGTTCCGCTGAACCACGTTTCAACTGGTAAGTTTTCTTTCTTTCTCTTTCAATTATTAGGTCTTTTTCTTTAAGCATTTTTAGACTTAATAATTATGCTTAGGTTGTTTTGCATTCTTAGTTTATTTTATGCTTAGGTTATAGCTTAGAGTTATAACATGCTTAGGTTATAGCTTAGAGTTATAACATTCTTAGGTTATAGCTTAGAGTTATAACATGCTTAGTATAAAATATATGTGCTAGGATATAATTTAGAATTATGGTATGTCTAGCCCTTTTGCATGCAAACCTAGGTAGAGAATTATTTAGTTAAGGCTTTATTTAATTTATATGCATATATTAGGAGTTCCTGGGGACAGAGACAAAATTTTGAATTTCTGCCATGCTTGTTATGCATGTTCAATTTGACTGTCTGTTCCCAAAAGTGGTATCAGAGTCTGCCTATTTAGTGCATAATTAAGTTAGAAGCAAACTGAATATTATTTTCTATATGAAATGATTTGTTTATTTAATTGTTTGGAATAATATATATGAACTTGTGCCTTTCATTTTAAGGTTAGAAAATGTTTCTGAATATTTGTTTGAATAAGTCTGCTCAACTTACTCAAATTATACAAGTTTCAATAATTTATTTAAATTACATGGGTTATAGATGCTTTCGAATTACATGAATTGAAAGAACAAAATTTATTAGTTAAAGAGAATCCATTGGTCTTCGAGTTTGTGCCCGTATTTGTTCTGGCTAAGGATTGGACTTGGTGTCTACTCCTCATAGGGCACCTCTCCTACCTGGGAACCTATATGGTACAGCTTGAATTGACCAACGAGGGGAATATATATGGACTAATTTATTTCTAGTATATAATATGGTGCTTATATATGTTTCTATAACAAAGTAAAAAAATAAATTTATTGAATAAAAGCTTAAAGGAAATGCAATATAAATGTAACAAATAAAAGTGTTAATTATTTTGCATATAATCTAGGTTGATGGAATAATTATAATAAAGAGCTGAACCCACCTAAGGTTAGACCTTATAAAAATTAATTCTAAAATTCCGTGAATTACTATAAATTATTATAAATATGTCCATCTGATAAAATCCTAGATTGGATGAGACGTTTAACACCAATAAAATCCCAAAGTAAATATATTAAGGCAAGTTATAGTCTTCCTTACTTAAATTTATAATACAATCTCTTTGGGCTATCAAAGTGTTACGCAAAGCTTTCCTTCTAGTCCACATTGATTGGTTGTAAAGTTTAGGATAGGGTCTGCCTTAACGGAACTGGGTTAGTGCACCATAAAATTGGGGGCTAGTCCCAAATCTGAGACATATTCAAGGAGATGCTAATATAAGAGCACACATCCCGTGGGATTAGGGAACTTGAATGTTTTAGCAATTGCATGCGATGCAAATGGAATTGGATTCCAACTATGACTTACTATTATGACTTGACTCATAAAATTTGGGGTTGTAATAGACTAGTTATATATGCTACCTACTAGAAAATTTAGCTAGGCTAAAATTCCCGAATTCAATAGAATGGGTTATTGTAAATTTCGAAAAAAATAGTAGGACAAATGAATTTAGTTAAAAGTCCATATATTAAATGCATGTACTGAAACTAATATCTGAACAATTTTTCTTTTCTTACATCTTGGTTGAAATCTTAATTTTAATACAAACGTTAGCATTGATAACTAATTTTGATTGGCTCTAGCTTCAAAGGGTTTGTTTAGAAATGTTCCTCAAAGCTTTGGGTTTGGCGTGTACATTGTATAAGCCCAAATCTAAACAACATGATGCAAGCAATTTTGCTTGAAACAAATATGCATGAAATACATCAAGGAAACTAGGATACAACACCTTGAAGGTTATTAACATCCCTGTTACCTTATGTAAGTAGCTGGTAGGAGACAAGGTTAAACATTAAGTCAAATGTTAGGATCCATGTTACCTTAGCTACAAGGGCATCATAAAATCATAGGCTTGAAAGTCTATGTCTTTACATCTTAGAGAAAGGATTTTCCATGGCGGAAAATTTGAACCAAAATATTTTGATAGAAATTGGTGGGACCAATTTGTCAGAAATTTAAATGGTTCATATCTTAAAGAAGTAAAGGGACATACATGGTGTCTAGTTTTGAAGTAGGATAGAGTAGAGTGAAGAGAAGAGTAAAAGCAATATTGAGAATTTTGTCTAGGAGACAAAATGATTGTTTTCAATATGGAATATCGGAAACAAGATCTTCATTTAATTATAGGATATTGGAAATGCGATCAAAATGGCTAAAGTCTCATAGCATGAGAAGAGGAGGCTTAGAGCTTCCACTTTAAGATGTTTAATATTGAGAATTTCTACATCTCAAGGGAATTCTAAATTGGTACGGAATACCTAATGAGAATCATATATCCATATGAAGGTATATATATTAATGAGAAGTAGAGGTTTGGCAAAAGGAGAGTTGTACCTACGGAAAATCATTAAAGCTTCGTGGCTACTAATGAGTAGGAACTTAAAATCTCCATTTGGCTAAATTTGTAATAAGACAAAGTGATAATCAATTTTCATTATAAAATATATTTCCTGCTTCATAGCAGATGGAATTTTATTCCAGTTTGATAAAAGATATTATCAAAGTTATGAATGATATTTTATTGTAATATGACAAATGATATTTTGTAATTATAAAATCATATTTTTAAATATAAACATTAGTAAGAGAAAATTAGATAATGAGAAATCTTTCTCCTTATGGCATTGTCGTTTAGGCCATATAAACAAATATCGCTTAACCAAGTTGCATTAGCATGGGGACTTGGGCCCAATAGACTTGGAGTCTTATGGTGATTGCGAACCTTGTTTAAAAGGAAAAATGACAAAGTTACCCTTTAAAGGAAAGGTGAACGGGCCACGAGTACATTGGAACTTATACATACTGATGTGTGTGGTCTAGTGAGTGTTCATGCACTAGGAGGATACTCCTACTTCATAACCTTTATTGATGATTATTCACGATATGGTTATTTATACTTAGTGAAGCACAAGTCTGAAAATTTTGAAAAGTTCAAACTATTCAGAACTGAAGCAGAGAAACAGCTTGAGAAAATTATTAAAATACTTTGATCGGATCGAGGTGGAGAATACTTAAGTTAGGAGTTTCAAGATTATCTAAAGTAAAACGGGATAGTTCCCCAGTGGACCCGTCCTTATACGCCCCAACACAATGGAGTGTTAGAAAGGAGGAATCAGACTTTATTAGATATGGTTTGGTCCATGATGAGCCACGTAGATCTTAGTAAATCCTTTTGGGGACATACACTGGAGAGCGCAGTTTATGTATTAAATAGAGTGCCCTTTAAATCAGTTGATTTTACGCCTGGTGAAAGATGGTGTAATAAAAGGCCATCTCTAAAAAGTATAGGGTTGTCCTACTATGGTAAAGAGGATAGCGTCAGATAAGCTGAATGCCAAATCTGACAAATGTCTATTCATTGGATATCCAAAGGAGACTATTGGATATGTATTTACCAACCCGAGGGACAAATGGTAATTGTGTCACAGAATGCTCACTTTTTGAAAAGGAACACTTACTTGCAAAAGTCTGTGGGAGCAACATTAAATTGGAGGCTCAAGGGGAAGAAACAGACAATCAACCGATTGTCATTCTAGATACACAAGAAAGTGAGATCCAAGAACAACCTGTCAAAACACAAACATTGCGAAGATCAGGTCGTGTTCATAAAGCTCCCGATAGATATGGTTTTATCATCACTGATGATAAGGAAATGTATCTCTTGGAGGATGATGAACTAAGGACATATGATGAGGCAATGAAGAGCTCCTATTTTGATAAATGGCTAAAAGCCATGAAATCAGAAATGGATTCCATACATGAGAACCAGGTTTGGAATTTAGTTGATGAACCATAGGAGGTTAGACCAATCGGGTGCAAATGGGTCTTTAAGAAGAAGACTGACACGGATGGTGATATAATTACCTATAAAGCTAGGTTGGTTGCGAAAGGTTATAGTCAATGTGAAGGTATTGACTATGATGAAACTTTCTCACCGATAGCCATGCTTAAATCCATAAGGATACTCCTCGCCATTGCTGCTCGTTACGATTATGAGATCTGGCGGATGGATGTTAAAACAGCATTCCTCAATGGGGATTTAGACCGGGATATGTATACGACACAACCTGAGGGTTTTACATCTCAGAATGGCTTGAAGGTATGCAAGCTACAAAGAACCATTTATGGACTTAAGTAAGCATCCAGGAGTTGCGATTTAAGGTTTGATCAGATAATCCGTGAACTAGATTTCTGTCCAAAGATTAATAAGCCTTGTGTTTACAAGAAGGTTAGTGGGAGTGCAGTCATTTTCTTAGTATTGTATGTCGATGACATTATACTAATAAGAAACGATATTTCTCTTCTTCAAAATGTTAAAGCATGGTTGTTAAGAAAATTCTCCATAAAAGACGTTGGTGAAGCAGCATTTATTCTAGGTATAAAGATCTATAGGAATAGATCCAAGAGGCTATTAGGTCTTTCTTAAAGTACATATATAGACAAGGTATTGAATAGGTTCAACCTTGAGTATTCGGGGAAAGGTTATGTCCTAATGACAAAGGAATTAACCTATCTAAGGCTGAGTGTCTGAAGACAGCTCAGGAGAGAATGCGCTTGAAGGATATTCCCTATACATCCACGATAGGATCCATCATGTATGCTATGATATGTACTAGGCCAGATGTCTCACAGGCTTTGAGCTTTACGAGTAGATATTAGTCAGATCCAGGTGAAAAGCACTGGATGGCCATCAAGGCAATTATTAAGTACTTACGAAGAACTAAGGATGAGTTCTTGATATATGGTGAAGATGACCTCACAATTAGAGGTTACACTGATGCAAGTTTTCAATCTAACAAGGATGACTTTAAGTCTTAGTCAGGTTTTATGTATGTGTTAAATGAAGGGGCGGTATGCTGGAAGAGTTCCAAGCAAGAAACTACTGCTGATTCAACCATAGAATCTGAATACATTGCTGCATGTGAAGCAGTAAAAGGAGCTATCTGGTTAAAGGGATTTATTGGTGATCTCAGTGTGATGCCTGAGACTGTTAATCCAATTACTTTGTATTGTGATAATAATGGTGCTATAGCTCAAGCAAAGGAACCACGGTCTCATAAAAAATAGACATGTATCCAGAAAGTATCACATAATCAGGGAGATTGTTGATGGTAAGATAACAAGACTAGAATATGTTCCTACTGATCAGAACCTTGCGGATGGTTTGACAAAGCCATTGACTCAAGTAAAACATGACCAGCATATTAAAGTATACGGATTAAGACATATGGCTAATTGGCCTTAGTGCAAGTGTGAGTTTGTTAGATATGATGTATCCCCTTAAGGCAGTTAGGGTGATATATCTTAATTATGTAATAGTACAAATATTTTGTTTAATCAATAAAGGCATTTAATCTTTTGTTTATATCGATGTGCTTGAATATATATTATAGATGGTTAAAATATATTCATTGATGTATGTATACAAAAGTCCTTGACGTATTATAACATGAAGTCAGAGAAATTATAGTTGGACATTATTTGGTGGAATATACTTCATGTGCAATTATGATTAGGTCTAAACTATCCCTAGTCATAGTTTTATCAAGAAAGGATATTGATGAAGCAGAAATACTAGCATGTGGTCAACTTTCTTGGAAAGGGTCCAAGCAGTCAATCTCCTAAGGATTGAAGGTGGTGCCTTAAGTTTGACACATGCATATATCAGGGAGATATATTAGAGTCCGCAGTAAGATAAGCACTTGGTGTATATATCAATGTGTTAGTGTTTATCTTCATGTAATAAGCTTTGCGAATATCCTCATACTTGAGATACTAGTTACCTTGTGTGGTACTATTGCCATACTTTGGGTCATTTTTATACACTCATTGATTTAGGGTGTTATAGGTGATTACAGGTATAGTAATGACACCACATTGGTAAGCTAAGTAGTCAGAATGAATCCATCACTCCGGATATATTAAGGAGTTGTACCTGGCCACTTGTTGAAGTGATGATTGCTATAAACCTATGATTAGATGTGTTTGATAGAAATGGTTTCTAGTCAAACACACTATTGTAAAAGGCAATATACTTAGGTAACAAGTTAATAATTGGGATAGCTTGGAGCAACCTTGCTATTAGTGGGTTAACACTTTAACCAAACCCCATAAACCGGATGGTACTAATATTAAAGAATGGAAGGAGTTCATCGCATTGGACAACTATTGCATTAACCGGAATTAAGTCATAAGCATAAATGACGTACCGAGTATTGGGGTATGGTACGGTCTAGAACCTCGAGCCAATGGTTCCTTTAGAACAAGGGTTGGTTAAGCCTTAACAGCTCAATACTTCGAGATCCTATAAGGTCATACACATTGGACCTTCATCGGACTGAGTAAAGAACTAATAGATTTATTCTATTATGAAAATATAACATGATAATAATTAGATTATTATTTGGTTGGACCAACGATTTATTTTTGATAGGTGACTAATTAATTAGGGTCAAAAATAAATTGGCCAAATTGATTATATCAATTTTATAGGTTAAGGAATTTATCTTTGACTAGTAACTAATTTATTAGGGTCGAAAAATAAATATTTATTTGAAAAGGATTAAAAGGGGAATTTTGCCAAGGCGAGTTAAATTGGACCGAAAGTACAAAAGTATTTTTGTATAGGCTCAGGTGCGCAAGAGTGCACCGAAAGGTGCCTGAGCAATACTGGGCATTGCTCGCCACAACTAATGAAAATGGGTTGCACATGCGCAGCCCAAAAGGGTGCACTGCGAGCTGGGCTCGCGCCATGTGACCGCGGGCATAACCCGCGTTGGAAGTGGGGGAGCAATTTTGCCCCCAAGCCTACAAATAGGTTCCTATGCTCCCCCTTTCAAATACTCCAAGTTCAAAAGTAATTCCTATGATAAAGGTTATTTGAACAAATTATATTTTGAGGAGCTTGATTTTATTCGAGCACCTCTAGTTTATGTTTTTGGGTAAGGCTTATAAAGTGGTCTAGTAACTACACGAGGCTTCTTAGTTCTTCCTCTCGAGGAGGTTTTAGTTGGTGGGGTTCGTATGGATACTCATAGAGGCTATCCTATGCTTTGAGGCTTGTGCAAGGAGGTTCTGCTAAAGCACGCTTCAACTGGTAAGTTTTCTTTCTTTCTCTTTTAATTATTAGGTCTTTTTCTTTAAGCGTTTTTAGACTTAATAATTATGAGTAGGTTGTTTTGCATGCTTAGTTTATTTTATGCTTAAGTTATAGCTTAGAGTTATAACATGCTTAGTATAAAATATATGTGCTAGGATATCATTTAAAATTATGGTATGCCTAGCCCTTTTGCATGCTTACCTAGGTAGAGAATTATTTAATTAAGGCTTTATTTAATTTATATGCAACTATTAGGAGTTCTTGAGGATAGGGACAAAATTTTGAATTTCTGCCCTGCCTCTTATGCATGTTCCATTTGACTGTCAGTTCCCAACAGATCCCTATACTGTTGAGAGAGTCTGGCCAAAGTGGATGATGAAATAAGACTATTAAGGTGAGTATTTGTGTGGACAAAATCTCTCCTAAACCCTAATGAAAGAAGCTGGGAATGGATAAAATGTGGACAAAACCTCAAAGGAAGGGTTTTCTCCCTATTTTATACTTCCTATACCCCCACTATACCTTTTCTATACCTATAGAAATTGCTAGAATTTTAGTATTTTTTCATATGAGATGTGTGTGTATAAAATGTGAAGAGAAGGGCCCTATTTATAGGGGAGAGGTGGTTTGAACGCAATAAATTGCATTCATGACCTATCTTTTCCAAAAATAGGAAGGATTCCCTTCCAAAAGAGCCTATTTAGGTAATAAGAGGACCCATATGGGTGGGGCCCCACCCCTATAGGTCCTGGATCCCCCCCGATGCATATAGAAGGAATGACCCATTCGGGTCATCCGCTGGATCCGTACCACAAGGCAGCACCCGTACAGATCCTTAAGGGCATACTAGGTCTCCAAACTTTGGCCAAACTCAACTCTGTAGTAGTAGGAACACCTCTGATGGACAACACCTGAAACACATTGCATCATATAACTCTCATCATCATTTCATGACAAGGATCGTTAAAATCCAATGCTCACAGACTGCCCCTCATGGGATCATCACAGATATGGATCTGTATGATCTTACGATGTGAGCGAGGGTTTAGAAATGATACCTGTCGTGATGATATGGGTTAGTTTGATCCTTGAGGAGAACTTCTTTCCTTTGCAGATAGGTACCCCTTATAACTCTACTGGGGAATGTGTATCCTTTTCCTGAGGCAGATGACTTTCCTTTTGCTACTATGCATATCCCTTTCTTGAGGCGGATGAATTTCCTTGCTGATCCGTATCCCTTTTCTGAGGTGGATGACTTTCCTTGCCAATACATATCCCTTTCCTAAGGCGGATGACTTCCCTTTTGCTATTGTGCATATCCCTAGCGACTCAACTGGGAAGGGTGTGTGTATCCCTTTCTTAAGGTGGATCGACTCTCCTAACTGATGATGTATCCCTTTCCTATGGCGGATCGACTTTCCTGAGTAATGGTGTATCCCTTTCCTAAGGTGGATGACTCTCCTGATTGATGTATGCCTTTCTTGAGGCGGATTGACTTTCCTGCTGGAGGTGTATCCCTTTTCTAAGGCGGATGACTCTCCTGTTGGGGAATTTGAGTAACCCGAAAAGAGACAACAATCAAACACTGAGTTAGTCATTGTTTAAATAGACACCTCTTAATTCTTAATCAAATTTTATAGAAAAAAAATATTTTTGCCCCTTTAATTAAGAATAAAGAAGTGTGGATACGATAAACTGAAAAATTATATGCGGAAAATGTTGGGTTTGGCCCGATTGGTCAAAATGAATTGCCCCTTGGAAGGGTGCCTCACAAAGAATGCCCCTAGGATGGCTGGACCATAGGGGGATGCCCCTAGACTAACTAATTCTACTGGTGGGGAATGGGGGGAATGCCCCTAGGATTTAATTCTTCTATTGGGGAATGACCCTAGGGTAAGGTGCCCCTAGGATCCTTGATAATGGAGGTATGCTCCTTGAGTGGTTCCTCGGTTGGGGAGGGAAGTGATATCCTTTGAGTAAAGCCTCTTCTACTAGGGAGGCCCCTTTCTTGTAAAACTCGTTTTCTGGGGAAGAACTCCTATGCTAGGATGGACCTATACACAAAAATTTTCCTAATTAGTGTTCAATTCAAAAATGGCTTACCACGATTCTTGATTGACTTTTGTGGACACAAAAATACTTTTTCCCCTTCAATTAAGGATCAAGGTGAGCAAATATAACAGAAATGTGGGTGTGAAGAAGAGTGGGGTTGGCCCCGAGTTTGGACTAGATGAATTTCTGGTGCTCGCTGAAATACTGATGCTTACTGAATTACTGATGCAAAACTCTATCCCTGAATGGCAAGAGAGGGCCCGTATGGGCAAGATCCATAGAAGCTGGGACCTATACAAGTAGGGTGGGACCGTACGAGTAGGGTGGGACCTGTACGGGTCCCTAAAGGGGGTTTTAAAAGGCAGACAAGCCCCCTTATATCCCGCCTCATACCAAAATTTCCCATTCCATAACTCTGGCAATTTTTCCTTCTAAAATCAACTAAATATTTATAAAAAGATCCCCCAGACCGGCCGTTTCTCCCTTAGACTCAAGGAATTACCCCCGATGGGTGATTTGGGGCTTCAAGAATGCTTGGTTTTTATCGGGTATGCATTTTATGGAGGAGACTCGTTCCTGGGGCTTACTCCTGTCTCTGAGATACCACTAATCCCTTCTCCTAAGACCTATGCCTCAAAACTCCAGGTAATTTCACTTAATTCTCCGTTTTCCAATTTTGAACCTTTGGCACTTCCTCGAATTTTGGCATGAATTAGAGTGTTTTAGACTTTGGAATAGAGCCTGATGCATGTAACTTTAGCCTAGGATACTATTAGGATAGTTTTGGATGAACTTTAGTTGAAATTGGATGATTTTGGATTTTTTGGGAGATTTGCATAGAGGGACTACTTGCAGGGGGCCCGTACGGGTGAGGGGGACCCGTACGAGTCCCATTTCTGATCTGGATATTCCTTGTGGACCCGTATGGGTGGGGTGGAACCATATGGGTCCTTCTTCTCAAGACAGAATGCATAAAACATGTATTTCTATAATCCTTTTCTGATTTCTAACTCGTCTAATGTGTTCTAACCCTGTTGATCTATAATTCTATCTTTGCAGTTCTAATGTAAGATTGTAGGGACCCTAAGCTTCTGAAGGAAATGGTACGAGGAGATTTGTGCTATGGAGGATTCGGAGTGGCTGACCCTTATTGATTCCTTTATCTTCAACGATATTATCTGGGCCATCCCCCGGGCATACTTTTCACTTGCCTATCAGAGAGGTCACTATCACTCCCTCGGATGTATGCGCCATGACGGGCCTGGAGTGGAGTGGGGATGTGGTCCACTTTGATGTTTATACCGACCGATGGCATTCCCTGCCTGAGGTGAAGGCCTATATTACCAAACTACTTGGGCTTTGTCCAGGCGGGATGAATAAGCTCAAGTATGGGGATTTGCATGCTTATTAGATTAGGTAGCCGAGCCCAGTTATGACTGATAGGAGGGACCAGTATGCGCAGTCTTTCTTGCTGACATTTCTTACCATTGTCTTCTTACCTGTCTAGTCGAGCAACCTCAACTATGGTTTGCTCTCTACTGTGGAGGATCTTGCAGCTGTGCCCTAAAAGAATTGGTGCTGGGTGATTTTGGCATAATTATACTATAGACTGGATGTTGGGTCCAGGGTAAGCAGTCCGAGTTTAAGATCTGCCATCTGATACTATTGGTAAATCTCAAACTGATCCCTTGTGATTTAACCTTTTGTCTGAACTTGTGTTGCAATTAACCCTTGCTTTGTCTTACAAATTTGGGCTTTTAAGCACCAATTGATTCCTAGACTAGGCTTGCCCCTCTAGCTTGAGACGCCACACATCATATCTAGTTGGATAGGACCTTGATAGAATCAGCCCCTGACCATAGCGTAGTACCGAGAGTTCTTATGCCAGCTGCAGATCAGGTAATCCTGCATTTTATACTTCAACTTACAATTAGTAGAAATTGTATTTACTAGGCCGCAATGCTCATGGTGCATTTATTTTGTGCAGGTCATTCAAGATCCGTGGGAGAGATTGGTCACCTATAGAGCTATTGAGTGGATGCGTGCAGGCATGGACAGCTGTCGCTTTTTCCTAGAGTCACCACTCTCCAATGAGTGGTATTTTGGTGAGCAGGTCTGAGGATGGCGGACCAGTGCCATGCTGTAGAGATCAATTCCTCCCCCAATCCCGGCAGGCTTCTTTTGGCCTTATCTCAGGCCGCGGACCGATCAGGAGCTATACTTACTGGGCAAGGGAGCTCGTGTACTGTCTGTTGAGGGCCCTTATGCTTAGTTTGTTGATTCCTCCCTCCTTCCTCACTGCATTAGGATTCACCATGAGTGTAAGCACGGGATTTTGCAGTCCCTCTCGCGAGACGATGATGACGTGTACCCGATTTTAATACCTCAAAATAAAAGTTCTCTTTAGAATTTTTATTACCAAAATAATATTCCTTGTGAATTTTATAATTGGTAGAATCCAGTTCGGCGTGGCCGATAACGCGTCCGGTAGGAGCTTGAACCGATGATTTACACCCAAATAATAAATACCCTTTAAAATATTGTTAAAAGTCATAAAGATGCCTTTTTTCCACTATTAAGCCACTTTTTCTGACTTTTTGGCTTTTATTGACCCACTAACTGAAGGCATGCTGAAGGCTGATGCCGCCAAAAGTATCAGCCATGTCGCCGGCGATATCATCATGTCGCCGGCGATATAGCTCATACCGCCGGCGATATAACCATGTCGCCGGCGACATGACTCGAAGCGGGTCCTCTTACAGACAGCCTTTTCGACCACTTTCGGTGGAATAATTAAAAAAGGCCCCAAAAAGCACCCATTCCACCTATAAAAAGGCACCTAAAACTGCAATTAAGAAGGGGGAACTGAAATTATAGATGGGAAGGAGCTAAAATTAGAGAAAAATCGAGAGAATAGATTTTAGTGAGATAAGAACTAGAAAAGGCAGGAAAAAGGATTCTAATCCATTTTTCCCGATTTTTCTTCTTCGAACTCTCTGATTGTGAGCTTAAATCAGCGGGTCTTTGGGTTAAATCAATTGGCTAGAATTTAGAGACCTAAAACCTTTAAATTAACAATCAAATTATCATTGCAAGCTCCCCGGAGGCGTTATTGTTCAGTTCACGAAGAGTTGGATTCACTACCCCGAGGTGAAAATCCTGAGTCTCATAGCTCTTTGGCATTATTATTATTGTTTTGCACAAATTTTTGTTGATTTGTGTTCATTTTTGAGTTTTCGGTCACTTTGACTGCTAACCGCTACTGTAGCAAGAAATCGGAGTCGCCGGAGACATGTGATGTTCCTGGCTATATCAACCATGTCGCGAGAGGCATCGTTGGTACCGCCGTTAGCATCACATTCCCCGGAGACCTCGCTTTCTCGCAGAACCCTTTCTTTACGGTACTCAGAAAGCCCTATGCCCATCTGCATGCTGATGTCGCCCGTGACACAATCGATGTCGCCGGCGGCATCATCCATGCCGCCAGCGACATCAACTATATCGTCGGTGGCATCAGATGCCATCGGCGGCTTGGCTTTCTGGACAGCAGCATTGTTTTTGTTCATTTCCAAACTAATTTATTTTCTAAAGCTAGGACCTATAGTGTAACGATGGAGGTTCGAAACCTCCTGAAAACAGACCCGCCCCACAACAAGTGGTATATTCATTTGTAATCCGATTAAAGCAACAATCGAATCTGAAATTTGGACAAAAATGGAATTTCCCCTCAAATGCCATTCGAACCTCATTTTAGCCATTCAATCGGGCTTTATGATATTATAAATAAGATATGCCGTATTCGTGTCAACTATCATCTGCAGGTGGGTATATATCGGACATTCGGGTATTTTATTTGTTAGGTAGAAAAAGTACAGGACTTGAAAACCTTGTAATAATTCTACTTTCCGCACTTACTTTTCTTTTACGATTGTAAATATTTTATTTACCGCTTCAATTGCTTGATAAGTGCGAAAACCACAAAATAACTGAAAATACGAATAAATAGGGTGGATTAAACCGATTAAGAAAGAATGAAGTATCCTAATTTGGCCTAATGAAAAGTAGATAACATCATCCGAACTCGGAATCTCTACTTAAGGTATGGTCCAACCACCTGGTGGGAAAATCGTACCGAAAATTTCCCGGTTGAGCTGAACCGGGTGGCGACTCTATCCTAAGTACGGGATTTTGATCTCGTATCTTTTAAGCATTACAATATGCAAAATCATTTTCTTTTCAACCGCATCACACTCATCTCCCCGACACACCAAAAACGGGCCGGCCCTACCGAGTCCGGCCCCCGTGCACGCAGCCGCGCGAACCGTCGTCCGCTCACAGTGGCGACTCTGCTGGGGAATTTTCTTTAAACTTGAATCTTCTTTCATAGTTTAAAAGATTTTGATGATGTATTGAAATCATTAGCCAAATTAAAACTTCATTCTTTTCTTATGACGGCTTGTCCTCATGCGTGTAGATAGTTCGGTAATTTTAGGTACCCTATTTAACCTGAGAAGCTCACAAAGTATCACTCATGCCCTGTTGGAATTGAGGATGCCTAGTGGGTGGATCACTCGTTTTAACCAACACGGAAACTCCTATGACCGCGCCCATTCAGGTAGTGGTTGAGTAACGTGGAATCAAGGTAAACGGGAACCTTCTACATCAACAACCCTATACCAAAGTCGCGTTAGACAAAGCCTTAGCACATCATTTCCCCTTAGGAATACCCAAAATAAATAAAATAATTGGGACGCGCTTCTTTTGCCATTACCGGTGAAGCAGCCAAACTCCATCCTACCAAAGAGGTGTTACGTGGGAGTCATAAGGTTGGAACAGGGTCGATTTGCATGCTATGTGCTTTATAATCATACACCCCCATGCATCGGCTTTAAGAGCCAAAAAATGAATCAACTTACCCTTATCACTTCCACCCATGGAAGAGGCTTAGCAACATGTGTAGGACCTTCTCTTGTACCTCCGTTGCGTCACCACATATCGCTATGTATGACGTGAAGTACACACGTCTCATATATGTTGGAGGGATAAGCCATTACATCATCTCTAACTACATCTGCGTGCAGCCATACATTTCACACACCACTTCCAACATACATGGAGTTTGGCTACATACATACATACCATCCATACCATTTACAACCCATTCATGGTCTGATCCGCGACTTGTGATCTTAAGCAGCCTTCCTCTTGAACCAAGACCTTCACAGCTAGCCATGTCTCTTCCTCACAATGACAACCGTACCTCATCCAGAGGACAGGCTAGTCTTCCCCCAACCGTAGGGACAACAGCTCACCTAACATCTCTTGGATCAGAGATCACCGCGGCTATCATTCAGTTTCTGAACTCTGATCAGTTCCGAAACATCATCGAAGAGCTAGTGTGTGTGTCTGTCAAGAAGGCCCTAGGATGTCAGGACTTCGACCAGGTCATGCGATCTCCGGGCATGACACCTGATAGCGAGAAACTCTGGCAGTCACCGCCAACCGCTTACCCTGGACAAAGAGAAGGAGCCCAGAGTCCAATTCTTCCACCATTCTTTAACACCTTACCACCAACTTTGGTCACCCCGTCACAATTTAAGATCCCCTCTGCCCCGATGCTTCCTCAATACGACCAAGTCATGCAACACAAAGTTGAAGACTTCTCGCGTTAATTGATGATAGAAGAATGCTATCAGAAAGAGGGAAGGGTCCAATCAGAGAAAGACCAGTTCTTTCAAAACACTGAATCACCCACACCCCCACCTCAAATCATGGTGGACCAAGAGACCTATCTGGAATCGGCACCAGCTGCCATTATTCAGCCAAACGACGGTCTTAAGTATAGAACAAATCCGTGGAAGCTGCCACTTAATGTACTCTTCACCGGGTTGAAGGAAGCTGGGATTCTTAAACCTCTTCACGAATTCAATCCCCCCATGAGAGAAGAAGGAAAAGGCTTTTGTAGATATCACATATTGTCGGGTCACAACACCAACCAGTGCAAAGCTTTGGTCCGTACCATCCAACGACTGGTGGATGAAAAGAAGATTACCGATCCTGAAAGGGTATCCTGCCCCTTACCAGAGTCTGGCAACCAGACACGGACGATCAATCCCGGCTTTTCCAAACAGCGGAAAGCTCCTCAAGATCTTATCAAGGCCATCTACTCAAATGGTGGGGGAAAATCGCGCTCTGATGGTGAGGACGAAGAATCCCGATTTGCAATCTTCAGAGTTCAGACCTTTTAAGCTCCATAAGCAACTTCCATTTTACTTACTTATGTCATGTCTGTATCCTTTGATCAGCGTCTTCACATGAGCACTTGTACGACGCTTTCAGTATTCAAGATTTTTTTATTGAATGAAATTAAATTGAGTACATTATGTGGTAATCAAATCCAATAATTTAAACCCTGTCAAACACATGAGAGGTAATAAAGTGCTTAAAGACCATGATAATGCTTTCGCTCAGTGCAATAATCGGATTATTGGAACACCATGGGTCTCTTCTAGAATTAACTCAACGGCCTTACAACGGTGCACCTTCAAGCCACCAATGAAACATCAATCGGTCTAGAGAATCAAGGCTTACACCCAACAGAGCCTAACCTTCATCAAACAAACGTCGTAGCCAAAATCTTAGACCAACATCACCACCAAGGACACAACCAAAATTGGAGAGAAACACATCTTCACCCGGTACAAATCAACCCCGTAAAACCCTTCAGCTAACAAGGTCAGGGGACAACCACTTCCTACAACACCAAGTCTAAAGGCAAACAACCACTACAAAGGCACCAAACAAAAGGTCCTTAAGCCGAACATCACTTGTTCATAACCCATCACCACTAATACAGGATACGATTTCAGGCCTAAACAAGAAGGGCTCTGCAGACCATGAATTGAAGGAGCAATCAAAATAGCGATCAGGACAACAATCAAACCAATCGATGAAGCCTTGGAGTAAGCACCAAAAACTCCTGCAAACTAAACAGCTTACAATAAGGTCAGCCGAAAACTCCCGACGTAACTTTGAAGGTCAGAATAAACTGGGTGATCCAGGTGAAAATCGAACGGGCATCAAGGAACTTGGAGAATCTGCAAAAGCACAACCATGCGAACAATAGCAAATCAGATACCCAATGCCCTTTCCAAGAGTCATAGACCCAGCACTGAGAAGTTTGAGACCTTCCGATACTAAGGTCAAGTTCAAATCAGATTGAAGAGGCCGTCATATGATCGGAAATGGCACCAAATAAGCGAGGCTGTTAAAGTCATGAGCGTAGGCAAGAAGCGAGTTCATCGATCTAGTCGACCAAGACAAGCTTAAGCATTATCAGGTCTAAACAAAAGAAATAAATCAGAAAAAGCGGCACACTAAAAATATATATATATACAATAATCACCCGCTTGTCAGCCTTCTACTGACTGGGCAAAAATTAGGGTGACACCCGACAATCGGTACCCTGCAAACCGGATGTACAAAAATTAGGGGATAAGTCAATAACGCCTGTTGAACTGAAAACCCAAAAAGGGCGGTTCAGACGAAAATAAGGGCACGAGAGAAAAACAATAAGATGTTAACTTGAAAACCTGTAAAGGCTGGTTAACACCAGGGGTCCCATTAATGGAAATGATTGCCAACATCTTGTACTCAAATTAGATTCACTCGATAAAAGTGTCTTTCATGTTGAAACATCTGTGTTTGTGATTATGTGAATACCTGGCGATCGAAGGATGGAAACATCTCAAGTAAGCTTAATCAAAGACACTATGCGCTCAAAGGTCGGAATAAATCTGTCAGGGCGAAAACCCGAAAGGATAGTCCATGCAAACCATGGGGTCAAATTGGAGCCTAAAATCTGTGTTCCCCAGGCTCTGCAGAAAACCCCACGGCTTTTGGGTTATGAGTTGCAATGACAGAAACGGACGGAATAGTCGAAAACAGGTTGCTGGAAGATTGAAGCCGCCGGCGATGAGAGCGATACCGCCGGCGATATCATGATACCGCCGGCGATATCATGATACCGCCGGCAATGTATTTTATGCCGCCGGCGATATGGGATCAATGTGGGCGATATGGGTGATACCGCCAGCGGTATGAATTTAATTTTCTAGGCGGCAACAGATGCATTTCTGCCATTTCAGACCTGTACAAAACCTGTAAACAATCCTATACAGCATTTCCAATGACTTATCAAACAGCAATCCATCTTTGTATTCAAAATAAAAGCCCGAAGGCGCAAATTGCTCAAATTGTACCAAATCACCTAGCCCATGACAAAATCGAATTATCAAAACCCCAATGTATCAGAGGTACAAACCAAGGACTCAAAAGCAAAACAAAAACGAAAACTAAGCATGCCCGCCACTACCGGCTGGACGGGATGAAACGTCATCAGGACTTGTGAGCCAATCATCAACATCGTCTTCCTCTCTTCCCTCCATCATGGGAACGCTACTGGACTCCTCAGCCGCGATAAACGCACGTCGGCCGGCAGACTTCTTGAACCCCCTACGACTGGTACCCCCAGGATGCGCACGGTCGAGGTTTTGTTTACTTCTCTGGGCAGTGGCCGCCAGCTGACCCTCGAGATCGCTCACGCGGCGCTGTAAAGCTGCAGTCTCCTCCTCATACCGCCGCCGGGCTGCGTCAGCGTCAGACAACAAAAGGGCTAAAAAATCCTGCAAATCGAAGAAAAATATCAGCCTTGCATGTCATGCATAACATCCATACATATATCACATCTTGACATGTGCATAAAATACCTGAATGAGGAGCGATTGCCCAATAAGGGTATCCCGGAGAACAAAATTGTTCTCCGCGAGTTGCTCCACATGACTTCGCGCCACCTAGCAAATCCAAAAAGCAAAATCTTAGACACCCACATCTATGGCTCAATAGGAAAATGATTATTAGATCTTACATAGGTAGCGTTTTCAGGCATGAAAATCGGGGCTTGACGGCTCGAGCCAACATTCCTATGAGAGAATTCGCCTCGGGAGTTCATCAACAGGAAGGTGGTTTCCAATGGATTAACCAATCTCCCCTCCACGAAGTTTATTCCCTCTGGCGCGCCATAATGTCGAGTCCCGCTTTGGTTATCACGGCCCCTCTTTCTCGCAGGTTCCTGCAGAACGTAAAAGTCACACGTCAACAACATCCCTAAAACGACTTCAAAATCATACACACAAACACAATCATACCTCGAAAGAACGTTGCTCCCCTTGGGACATCGGCACGCTCCCGCCAGCTACACCCGCGCCTACCTCGTCCTCCCCCTCAGGGTCGACCGCAACGTCCCCTTCCAGTGCTTCATCCTCTTCATCATCCTCCTCATCAAAATCCACAACGCCTTTGAGGTGCCTCTTTTCGTCCTCTAACCGTTGTTCGTTGTGATACTCAATTGTATCGTTGCCGTGGATGCGAGGACACACGGGGAGTAGACGCTGAAAAAGCCGCTCGTAGAGGCCAGGAACGCTAGGGATCACTCGGCCGTTCCCTTCAATATAATCGGCTTTGTCAGCCTCGGCAGAAATCACCAAATGAGGCCACCATAAGCCCCTCGGAGGATTGGCAGGCACCGGTCTAGCAGCAACCGGAAGGGACCTCCAGCCTCGGACGCGCTCGCCCAGATACCACTGCTGAGACAGGGGGCACTCGATCACAAACCGACGGTCATCCACCTCCCGCTGGACCCGGGCAACCTCAGCCAAGTTCGCCACCCCATCGAACGGGTCCAAGACGAGCTACATCAAAACAACCAACATAAGTCCATAGGCTAAAATAATAATTAAAAAAAAAAAATCGCGTACCGAACTCAATCGCGTGCTTCTTAGGATCTCCCTATACAGCGTAGGGTATTTAGCCTTCCCACCGATACCCCCGCACCAGCGGGCAAGGAAGTGAGAGCCCGGTGGCACAACCTTCTTAAACTCCATCGGTGAAAGGATCTGATGCTCAAACGCCCAGGCCTGCAAAGATAACCACCGATCAATTCAAAGGACGTCATGCAATAAATAAATACACGTGTTATCAAGGGAAATATTTCCAAAAATCTATACCTGGAGTAGCAGGTGGCAAAGGCGAAGGGCTTTCTCCTTCTTCCGGGCTCCCACATCCAGCCCGTGGTACAATTGGGCCAAGATGGCCCTCGGCCAATTCTTCCTCCTAATTCCCGGCACATCTTCCACCGCGGTAATAAGTATGTAGTTAATCTTACTCCCCGAGATTGGGAAGAACAGCACGGTGAGTAGTGAGATCACAAAGGAACGGACACATGCCTCCCTCTCCTCCTCGGGCACCACATCCACCCGGGTCCAATAACGGTACAACTCACCATAGGACAACCGCCCAGAAACGGGCTTCAGACCGAACAACTCCTTTACCCGCCTCACCACGGGCCTCTCAACATGGTACTTGTCCATGTAAACGTCAAAATGAATAACCTCATCCGTCCAAGGAAGGCCGGTCATGGCTACCACGTCAGAAGGGGTAATTGTGACTTCCCCGAAGGAGAGATGGAAGGTATGAGTGGTCTCGGACCACCTTTCAGTCAGGGCCGTTACTGAAGAATGAGGAAGCTTAGGCATTAACATGGGCATGATCCGGGCCAAATCCCCAAACCCCGTCTCGTTAATCGCAAGCGCAAGCTCGGGATCGTTCTCTGAGATGTGGTGCCACCATTCACCAATGGTACCCATTCCCCCGGTGTAAGTCAGTTCGTATGGCTGCAAAATAGAAAACAAAACGAATCAATTCTGTGCATTTCTGTCAAAAGGGCTGCTGATGTCGCCTCTATTAAAGCGATATCGCCGGCGGCATCATCCCATACCGCCAGCGGCATGGCTGATGTCGCCGGTGACATCACCTTAAAAACAGAGCGACATCAGACTCTCAAAGCCTTTTACAAGGACTGATGCCGCCAGCAACAATACTGATGTCGCCAGCGACATCAATCAGGCCGCCAGTGGCATCACTGTGCACGGGCAGTACCTGCTTTCTCCCTAAATCGCACCCTTCGCGCCAAAAATCACAAAAATCACAATCAATCGAACAAATCCAAAAAGGCAAAAGTCGATCCTAAAGCATGCAATGTGACTGATATATTCCACACTTTAAACCCCTATCATGGCATGTTTTCAAATCTAAAGTAAAATCACATCGAATACGCAATTCGGGTTTTTTATGGAATTACCTGGATATAACAGAGGTGTTTCTCCTTCTCCGGAGTCAGATTGGTGATAGGAGAGTTAATGCCATAACCATACATTTTGGCCGTCTCCTTCAGGCCGAATGCAGCAGGAACAGAAAGGATTTTCAACCCCTCGACGGAAGAATCGGGCAGGCTCTCCCTAGCCTTGGATTTGCCCCTGAAAGCCTGGCTAATCCTCTTTATAATTTGAGAAAACAAAGTTAGAAATCAAAGAGCTTTGGGAGAGAGAAGAGGGGGATGCGGTTTGTGAATAGTGATAAAGAAGGATCCATTCCTTTTTATAAACTGCCGCGCGGAATTCGAGGAGTTTTGATTTATCTGAAACTGATGGTCTATATCGCCAGCGACATAGACTCATACCGCCGGCGATATCACTCATGTCGCCGGCGACATCGCATCATTTAGTTCAAATTTTGAAATTAGCTAACCAGTCAAAGCTGCCACGTGACATCCATACCGCCCGCAAGATCAATCCATGCCGCCGGCGATATCACTCATGTCGCCGGCGACATCGCATCATTTAGTTCAAATTTTGAAATTATCTGACCAGTCAAAGCTGCCACGTGGCATCCATACCGCCCGCAAGATCAATCCATACCGCCGGCGATATCACTCAGGTCGCCGGCGACATCGCCTCATTAAGTTCAAATTTTGAAATTATCTGACCAGTCAAAGCCGCCACGTGGCATCCATACCGCCCGTAAGATCAATCCATGCCGCCGGCGATATCACTCATGTCGTCGGCGACATCGCCTTATTTAGTTCAAGTTTTGAAATTATCTGACCAGTCAAAGCTGCCACGTGACATCCATACCGCCCGCAAGATCAATCCATGCCGTCGGTGATATCACTCATGTCACCGGCGACATCGCATCATTTAGTTCAAATTTTGAAATTATCTGACCAGTCAAAGCTGCCACATGGCATCTATACCGCCCGCAAGATCAATCCATGCCGCCGGCGATATCACTCAGGTCACCGGCGACATCGCCTCATTAAGTTCAAATTTTGAAATTATCTGACCAGTCAAAGCCGCCACGTGGCATCCATACCGCCCGCAAGATCAATCCATGCCGCCGGCGATATCACTCATGTCGCCGGCGACATCGCCTTATTTAGTTCAAGTTTTGAAATTATCTGATCAGTCAAAGCTGCCACGTGGCACCCATACCGCCGGCAAGATCAGACAATGCCGCCGGCGATATCATTCATGTCGCCGGCGATGTTACCCCTCCGAACCAGATTTTCAAAACAAGCCCAATCGAAGGGCAATCTCTTCAAAATGAGCCCAGCAGAAGGGCAATCTCTTCAAAACGAGCCCAACCGAAGGGCAATCTCTTCAAAGTAAAAGTCCAACCAATGGACGATCAATATACCAAACACAAGCCCAACCGAAGGGCGACCTCTTCAGAACAAGCCCAACCGAAGGGCAATCTCTTCAAAATGAAAGCCCAACCGTAGGACAATCTCTGCAAAGTGAAAGTCCAACCGAAAGACAATCACTATACCAAACGAAAGCCCAACCGAAGGGCAACCTCTTCACATCAAGCCCAACCAAAGGGCAATCTCTTCAAAATAAAAGCCCAACTGAAGGGCAATCTCTTCAGAATGAAAGCCCAACCGTAGGGCAATCTACTGCAAAGTGAAAGTCCAACCGAAGGACAATCACTATACCACATGAAAGCCCAACCGAAGGGCATTCACTTCAAGATGAAAGCCCACCGAAGGGCAATCTCTTCAACAAATCTCTTCAGAATGAAAGCCCAACCGAAGGGCAATCTCTTCAGAATGAAAGCCCAACCGAAGGGCATTCACTTCAAGACAAAAGCCCACCGAAGGGCAATCACTTCAAGACGAAAGCCCACCGAAGGGCAATCTCTTCAGAAATCTCTTCAGAACAAGCCCAATCGTAGGACAAGCTCTGCAAAGTGAAAGTCCAACCGAAAGACAATCACTATACTAAATATGAGCCCAACCAAAGGGCGATCTCTTTAAAGTGAAAAGTCCGACCAAAGGACAATCACTATATGAAGTGACAAGCCCGACCAAAGGGTAAACCTCTCTATCAAAGCCGAAGCCCGACCAAGGGGCAAACCTCTCTATTCGAAGCGAAGGCCCGACCAAAGGCAAATTCTACACAAAACACAGACCCGTCCAAAGGCAAATTCTCCACAAAACACAGACCCGTCCAAAGGCAAATTCTCCACAAAACACAGACCCGACCAAAGGCGAATTCTCCACAAAGCACAGGCCCGACCAAAGGCAAATTCTACACAAAACACAGACCCGACCAAAGGCAAATTCTCCACAAAGCGCAGACCCGACCAAGGGGCATCCTACAAAGCATAAGTCCGACCAAGGGACGAGCAGTCGATAAAGCGTAAGTCCGACCAAGGGACAAACGATCGACAAAGTGTAAGTCCGACCAAGGGACAAACGATCGACAAAGTGTAAGTCCGACCAAGGGACGAACAATCGACAAAGCGTAAGTCCGACCAAGGGACGAACAATCGACAAAGCGTGAGTCCGACCAAGGGACGAAAGATCGTCAAAGCGTGAGTCCGACCAAGGGATGAAAGATCGACAAAGTGTAAGTCCGACCAAGGGACAAACGATCGACAAAGCGTAAGTCCGACCAAGGGACAAACGATCGACAAAGCGTAAGTCCGACCAAGGGACGAACGATCGATAAAGCATAAGTCCGACCAAGGGACGAACAATCGACAAAGCGTAAGTCCGACCAAGGGACGAACAGTTGATAAAGCATAAGTCCGACCAAGGGACAAACGATCGATAAAGCGTAAGTCCGACCAAGGGACGAAAGATCGACAAAGTGTAAGTCCGACCAAGGGACAAACGATCGACAAAGCGTAAGTCCGACCAAGGGACAAACGATCGACAAAGCGTAAGTCCGACCAAGGGACGAACGATCGACAAAGCGTAAGTCCGACCAAGGGACGAACAATCGACAAAGCGTAAGTCCGACCAAGGGATGAACAGTCGATAAAGCATAAGTCCGACCAAGGGACAAACAATCGACAAAGCGTAAGTCCGACCAAGGGCCAAAACGATCGACAAAGCGTAAGTCCGACCAAGGGACAAACGATCAACAAAGCGTAAGTCCGACCAAAGGTCAAACAATCGACAAAGCGTAAGTCCGACCAAAGGATAAACCGGTCATCCCTCAGGTATCATTCCTATCCCTTGCTCTTTCGTGTGATCATACTAACCTATGGTAGTAGTGATCCCCCGAGGGGCAGCCTGTGAGCACGGGATTTTGCAGTCCCTCTCGCGAGACGATGATGACGTGTACCCGATTTTAATACCTCAAAATAAAAGTTCTCTTTAGAATTTTTATTACCAAAATAATATTCCTTGTGAATTTTATAATTGGTAGAATCCAGTTCGGCGTGGCCGATAACGCGTCCGGTAGGAGCTTGAACCGATGATTTACACCCAAATAATAAATACCCTTTAAAATATTGTTAAAAGTCATAAAGATGCCTTTTTTCCACTATTAAGCCACTTTTTCCGACTTTTTGGCTTTTATTGACCCACTAACTGAAGGCATGCTGAAGGCTGATGCCGCCAAAAGTATCAGCCATGTCGCCGGCGATATCATCATGTCGCCGGCGACATAGCTCATACCGCCGGCGATATAACCATGTAGCCGGCGACATGACTCGAAGCGGGTCCTCTTACAGACAGCCTTTTCGACCACTTTCGGTGGAATAATTAAAAAAGGCCCCAAAAAGCACCCATTCCACCTATAAAAAGGCACCTAAAACTGCAATTAAGAAGGGGGAACTGAAATTATAGATGGGAAGGAGCTAAAATTAGAGAAAAATCGAGAGAATAGATTTTAGTGAGATAAGAACTAGAAAAGGCAGGAAAAAGGATTCTAATCCATTTTTCCCGATTTTTCTTCTTCGAACTCTCTGATTGTGAGCTTAAATCAGCGGGTCTTTGGGTTAAATCAATTGGCTAGAATTTAGAGACCTAAAACCTTTAAATTAACAATCAAATTATCATTGCAAGCTCCCCGGAGGCGTTATTGTTCAGTTCACGAAGAGTTGGATTCAGTACCCCGAGGTGAAAATCCTGAGTCTCATAGCTCTTTGGCATTATTATTATTGTTTTGCACTAATTTTTGTTGATTTGTGTTCATTTTTAAGTTTTCGGTCACTTTGACTGCTAACCGCTGCTGTAGCAAGAAATCGGAGTCGCCGGAGACATGTGATGTTCCTGGCTATATCAACCATGTCGCGAGAGGCATCGTTGGTACCGCCGTTAGCATCACATTCCCCGGAGACCTCGCTTTCTCGCAGAACCCTTTCTTTACGGTACTCAGAAAGCCCTATGCCCATCTGCATGCTGATGTCTCCCGTGACACAATCGATGTCGCCGGCGGCATCATCCATGCCGCCAGCGACATCAACTATATCGTCGGTGGCATCAGATGCCATCGGCGGCTTGGCTTTCTGGACAGCAGCATTGTTTTTGTTCATTTCCAAACTAATTTATTTTCTAAAGCTAGGACCTATAGTGTAACGATGGAGGTTCGAAACCTCTTGAAAACAGACCCGCCCCACAACAAGTGGTATATTCATTTGTAATCCGATTAAAGCAACAATCGAATCTGAAATTTGGACAAAAATGGAATTTCCCCTCAAATGCCATTCGAACCTCATTTTAGCCATTCAATCGGGCTTTATGATATTATAAATAAGATATGCCGTATTCGTGTCAACTATCATCTGCAGGTGGGTATATATCGGACATTCGGGTATTTTATTTGTTACGTAGAAAAAGTACAGGACTTGAAAACCTTGTAATAATTCTACTTTCCGCACTTACTTTTCTTTTACGATTGTAAATATTTTATTTACCGCTTCAATTGCTTGATAAATGCGAAAACCACAAAATAACTGAAAATACGAATAAATAGGGTGGATTAAACTGATTAAGAAAGAATGAAGTATCCTAATTTGGCCTAATGAAAAGTAGATAACATCATCCGAACTCGGAATCTCTACTTAAGGTATGGTCCAACCACCTGGTGGGAAAATCGTACCGAAAATTTCCCGGTTGAGCTGAACCGGGTGGCGACTCTATCCTAAGTACGGGATTTTGATCTCGTATCTTTTAAGCATTACAATATGCAAAATCATTTTCTTTTCAACCGCATCACACTCATCTCCCCGACACACCAAAAACGGGCCGGCCCTACCGGGTCCGGCCCCCGCGCACGCAGCCGCATGAACCGTCGTCCGCTCACAATGAGGAAAAGCCCCTAAAGTTTCACTATAGTGATAGTGAGGATGATGATTATGATGATGATGACAAGGAGGGAGGACCAAGGGATGACTGTGGTGGTCCATCTATAGTTCAGAGCATAGGGGCTCGGCTATGTTTACTACCCCTTCTTCTCAGGTATGCCTCTAACTTAGCCTTCGTGAACACTTCTTTGCTTTTTAAAATTGACTGTGAACTTGACTCTAATTCTTTATTGCTATAGCCTCGTGCTTAAACGTGGAAGAAATCTGCCGTTGCTGCTGCTGTTGCCCCTAAGCGGCCGATGAAGCTATCTTAGGCTTTTGGGTTTGTGAGGGAAGGCATCCTCTTAGCTAAGTTGGATACTTTCTTCTAGCTACTTTCTTCTGACTCCTCGACCATTTGGGGAATCAAGCTGTTAAGAAGTTTGAGGAGTCTGTCCAGGCTATGGGTTTCACTCCTTCCAGCTCTACTCATGTACGGAATCCTTTACCTCTGCCTTTGTCCATTATTATAATTGCTTAAGATATCTTATCCTGATGTGACCCTTTTCTTTCAAGTGGCTATTTCTGAGGCTGAGAGGATAGCCAGGGTTATTTTTCTATTTGGGATCTACTGTTGGCCCAGGAAGCTTTAGCTTTAATAAGTTTCTTTCACCTATAAAATTTTAACAAACTATGCATACATGCCATGACATTTATATGTGTGCACTGATCTTATGATTTCCATTGCAGACCCTGCTGGCTATAGAGCACAGCAAGTCCACCAGAGACTTAGATGCTATGAAAGAGAGGGCCACGTTCTTAGACGAGCAGATGCAGGTAGGCACTACTGATGCTGATCAGGCTAGAGCCGAGACCGCTCGGGCGAGGGCTAAGATTGAGACACTGAGGGGTCAGATACTGAAGATGACTGAGGATAGGCAGACACTGGCTCCTTTTAATGATGAGTCTGAGGGTGATCTTTCTGCATATCTAGTGACTTAGAGGGGCGCAGATCAGTGTGTTGAGGGGAGTGATGCTACTAGGGCTGCTGTAGGGACCTCGGAGGCTAGGCCCCCCGCCCAGCCAGCTACAAATATCGGTCAACCCTATGACCATATGACCATAGATGTGGATCATCTGCTGGCGGATACTCAGGATTAGCCTCAGGAGGGTCGCCAAGGACAGAATCTCCCGGCAGCTTAGATTATGATTATCTTCTAAACTATTTGATACTTTTAGGCCCTGTGTGGCTTGCTTTGATTGAGAACTTTGTATTGGTACTTTGGATGTTTAATTATTATGCATGCTGACTTTCTTTAAATTGAGATTTTTGAGTACCATTGCTTTTGCGAACCCGTATTTTATCCAATGGTTACATAGGGAGGGGAACAAGTGATGTTCTAAATTTTGCATAGGCCACTTGATACGAGGTGACCTATCGAACATTTATTTTTTATTTCTTTTTGTTTTAATTTTTGCCTAAACTATACTTGACGGCTCAGCCTAGCGGACTTTTCTTTTTACCTTTAACTTTTGCCTAGACTGCCCTTTCGGGTTTTCACCCTAGCAAGCTTTTTATTTATTTTTTACCTTAATTTTTGCTGAGATCGCCCTTTCAGGTTTTAAATCCTACAGGCTTTTCTTTTCTTTTGTCTTAACTTTTGCCTGGACCACCCTTTCGGGGTTCAATCCAGCAGACTATCTTAATTTTTACCTGAATTGTCCTTAGCGGTACAATCCAACAGACTTTTCTTTTTGCCTTAACTTTTTCCTAAACTCCCCTTTCGGGTTTTCAATACAGCAGGCTGTTCTGAATATTCCAAACGTGTGATAAAGATGAATACAATGATGTATACCATATAGAGAAAAAATTGATGTTTACATACCAGTGATTATTTCACCTAAAGACATGCATGCATTCATAAGCCCAAGATTCTTAGTAAAATCATAACATGCTCATTGATAAGATTAGTTTGAGTACATAGGCAATGGTAACAATTTCTAATGGTTAACTCCTACTGCCTACTGGTCTTTTACAGATTTTCCAAAAAGCAACTGACATTTTTCTCTCGATCTTAGCGAGCTTTATTTGCATTGGAGTGCCCTAATTTTTGCTTGATCAATTTGCAAGATATCGATCAGCAGGCTACACCCTAATTTTTGCTAGAGCAGTAGAGGACCGCTCGCCGGGTGTTTTATTCTTTATTTCTTTTATTCCTTGTGCTATTTTTTAGGATTTAATTCTTTTGACCTAGACATGATAACGCTTAACCCTATGTTGATTCACTAGATTCACGAACTCATTTTCATCCATGTAAATAAGCTTGATTCTTCCTTTACCAAGGACTTTTTTTCACAATGAATGGTTCTTCCCAATTAGGCCTGAACTTGCCCCTAGCGTCAGTGTTGACCTGGCACAGCTGCTTGAGACCAGGTCACCCGCTTTGAGAGGTTATTTCAAGTATCTGATTCTATTGTTATAAGCTTGCGCCATGCACTTTTGGTACATCTGGAGATGATCAAGTGCCTTGAGCTGCTTTTCATCTATCACATTCAACTATTCATACCTGGCTCTTGCCCAATCTAATTCTTTCAACTGCGGTTCAAGTGCCACTCTTAGAGATCTTACTTTTGTTTAAGTGCCACTCTTAGAGATCTTACTTCTGTTTCAACCGGTAACACGGCTTCCATTCCATATACCAAGGAGAAAGGTGTTTGATTGGTTGGAGTTCTTATACTAATTCTATACCCCCATACTGCGAATGGAAGCTTATCAGCCCAATCTCTATAGGTAGTCACTATCTTTGACAAAATCTTTTTGATTGACTTAGTGGCTGCCTCGACTGCCCCGTTAGCTTGTGGCCTATATGGAGAGGATCTGTGATGCTCAATGTTGAATTTTTCAAATAATTCAGTCGTGGCCCCTTGAAATTAAACTCCATTGTCGGAAACTATGTGGTTTGGAATTCCATATCTTGCAAAAATATGCCTCTCTATGAACTCGACCATTTTCTTGGCGGTAATGTTGGTGTAAGATTCGGCCTCTCCCCATTTTAAGAAATAATCAACTGCAAATATGATGAATCGGTGACCGTTGGTTGATGATGGCCGGATTTCACTAATTATATCTATCCCTCAAATAGAGAAAGGCCAAGGAGTAGACAAATTATGAAGTTCGGATGACGGGAGATATTCCTGACCTTGTCAATGCAGTCGGTGTTCATTATGGTCCAGTAGTACCCTATTCTCTGAATCTTTCTGGCTAGACCCATCCCATTCATGTGCGGGCCATAATCCCCCGAATATACCTAAGTCATAACCTTTTCTGCTTCTTCTTTTGTCAAACATCTCAACAATAAACCTTTAGATGTTCTTTTGAAGAGATCTTCGTCGACTAGTTTAAACTGGGCTGCCAATCTCTTGAGAGTCAGACGGTCTGAACCTGATGACCCCTCAGGGCACTTCCCTCCTTTAAGAATCCTCTTAATGTCATCATACCAATAGGCCTTTTACTCCTTTACAACTATAACCTGAACCTTCTTATAAAATAGCGAACGAGCCATTTTTATTATAAGTGGATGGATAGGTTTAGCCTCTTCTCCTCCCCATATAAAAGCTATAGTAGCCAAGGAATCTGCCATCTGATTCTCATCCCTCGGTATATATTGGAAGAGGCATTGGCTAAACCATGCTGACAAATCCGAGACTGCTTTCACATATGGACGGAGTGGCTCTTCCCTGATTTCCCACTCTCCCACGACATGTTTTATCAGTAACATAGAGTCCTTCATCACCCTGACTTCCCTTGTACCTATCTTTAAGAGATCATCATGACCAAAGAGACAAGCTTTACACTCAGCCTCCCCGTTATTAGTGACTGAAAACTCCAACTGTTTGCTCAGTGGAATAACCTCACCTTATGGTGTAATGATGACTACCCTAAGACCTGTGCCTTTTTGATTCACAGCCCTATTGAAATACATGGTCCATTCAACCTTCTCAGCCTTCACTTCTGCTAACTATTCATTAGAGAAATCCAGATTGTCAACATAGTCAGACTCTAGGGGTTGGCTTGCCAAAAACTCAGCCACTGCTCTCCCATTAATGACCTTCTTTGTGACATGCTCGATATCAAACTCAGATAGTAACAGGAGTCAACGAGAGAGTTTCCTCGCCAATGTAGCGGATTGACAAAGATACTTAGTTGGATCAACCTTCGTAACTGCTTGAATTTTGTACGACTAGAAATAATGCCTCAACTTCTTAGTCAACCATACCATCGTTGTATAGGTCTTTTCTACCACTATGTACTTTGTCTCGTATTCCAATAACTTCTTACTTAAATAATAGATGGCATGCTTGATCTTATCATCTTGTTCCTGAACCAACATTGCCCCTACAGATGACTCTTCTATGGCTAAATATAGAATTAGTGGCTTGTCAGGCATCAGAGGCTTTAAAACTGGGGGGGCTCATAAGATAAGCCTTTATCTTGTCAAAAGCTATCTAGCATTGCTCATTCCATTCTATCAGCTACTTACTTCTCAACAACTTAAAGATTGGCTTACACACGGTCGTTAAATTGGCAATGAAACAACCCACGTACTGGAGTGATCTAAGGAATGACCTGAATTCCCTTTTAGTTCTAGGAATAGGCATTTCTTGAATAGCTCTAACCTTATAAGGATCGACCTCGATTCCCCTCTGACTGACGATATGTCTAAAGATTTTTCTTAATGTAAAACAAAACACACACTTCTTCGGATTCAAGCCCAGATTGTACTTCTCGATTCTAGTTAAGAACCTTTCTAAAATCTCAGGGTACTCTTCCCTCGTATTAGACTTAACTAGCATGTCGTCTACATAAACCTTAACCTCTTTGTGGATTATGTTGTTCAATAAGGCTATTACTACTCTTTGATAAGTTGCCCCTGCATTCTTCAGGCCAAAAGGCATTACCTTGTAACAATACACTCCCTATTCTGTGATGAAGGTCATCTTGACCTGTCGATGATGTCCATTAAGATCTGATTGTACCCAGAGAACCCATCTAAGAATGAGTACATTGCGGCCCTAGCGGCGCTGTCCACTAATACATCAATGTGTGGTAATGGAAAGTCGTCCTTGGGGGGGGTGCCTTGTTCAAATCACAAAAGTTGACACACATTCTGACCTTTCTATCTTTCTAAGGGAGCAGGATAACATTTGCTAACCATGTCGGGTACTCAATTACCCCAATGAACTTAGCTTCCAGTAACCTAGTAACTTTAGCTTTGATCTTATTGGCCCATTCTGGACATAACCTTCTTAACTTTTGCTTGACTGGTTTAAACTTAGAATCAGTCAGGATGCAATGTTTGACAATTTGGTGATCTACCTCGAGCATGTCTTTGTAGGACCAAGCAAAGGTGTTAACATGTTTTCTAAGCACTTTTTATTATCTCTCTTTTTTTGATAGGGGTCAAACCACTAGAAATAGTTACCATTTTTGGATTTTCCTTAGTACCCAAGTTAATGTCATGCAATGAAGTGTCATGAATGCTAAAAATGTTATGCATATGGTCAGATGAATGCATGGTGTCGTTAGGCGAAACATCAAACAAGTAAGTAAAATCACTATTATTATTAGGATGCTCGAAGGCTACATCATTTTTATTACATATAATTGCATTATCATTCTCCACAGGTGGAGGGCCTTCTTGGTCACTCATCAGAATGTTAGTCAGGTCACAATCCAAGTCTTATAATTGTTTCTCGGTTAACACATCTTCAACAGCTTCCCTTATGGCTTGGGCCAGGTTTCTCAAGGCTTCTTGAATCGGTGTCTTCTTCTAATCCCCCAAACATAAGATAGTGTAAATTCAAGTGGTAAGAGTATTAATGGCTTTGTCTACTTCAATCTTTGATAGATCACTATCTTCCATTTGTTTAGCACATTTTTCTACTTTTATAGCTATCTTGCGGATAGTTTTGTGCTTTGGGTTATCTCAGCGATAGTTTTGTATGAACTCATAAATGCTATCTTGCGGAGGTGAGGAGAAAACCCGAAGATGAACCGGTCAGCTAATTCCTTCTCCTGAGGTTTCCTTTCAAGGGATACTGCGATAGTTAACCACCTCTGAAAGTAGTCATGGACAGGTTCCCCACTCCATTGTCTAATAGCTATAAGGTCAAGCATGGACGGCTCATCTCTTGCTTTCTTGGTTTCCATGATGCGTTTCCATACCTCACTTTCTTCTAATTCTGAGTTGATCATGGCTACTTTATCCCCTCTCCTTTGGGGCTCACAGACTTTCCCTTTATCGATTAGTGTTGTGATGGCTTTGAGAAGGTCCTCACATGTCCTAGTTGGATGATCAGGATTGATATAATATATGCAAAAGTTGCTCCTCTCCTCAGGTTTTGGCTGAACATACGCTCGAAGATGATCAATCAATTGGTATTTCTTCAGTTTCTTGAAAAGGCTCAACAGAGGAGTACCCTAAGATGAGATATCATCAAGAGTCAGAGGATGAGCCACTTGATCATGGGTCATGCCATAGGGTAAACCCATGAAAAGAGGGAGGATTGTCCCCTTTGGCATAACCATAAATTCCGTCAGCCGACTAAAATCCTTACTATGCCGAAACTGTAGGATAGCCTCTTGACGGAGTGAATGGGTCCCACTACTAACTGCGCAGAGCATTGGGTTTACTAGTTGAACTAACTAACCAAGCTGAGCCACGATAGGGACCGGGATGAGTGTTGGATGAGATTGCTGATTTTTGTCTTGAATTGTGGTGGTATCCAAGAGATAACTACATGCATGGGATGCGGTAAGCATGCCTAAATTACAACGATGCATGGAGGGGTCAATCACAATGGTATGTAACACAACACATGTGAAGCAATTGATTCCGTCCTTATTTCTCCCGCCAAGTCTGAGGGTATTCTTCCTTAATCTGATCTAACACACAAATTAGGGTACCTAGAGGGTAAAGTTCTATGGCTTTTGATAAGAATGGTGTAGGGACATATTAGAAGTTAATGTAGAAGGTTCCCATCGCATCAAGCCTCTTATGGAGGGAGATGGCAATGAGTGCTCCACCTACTAAGGTGTCTCCAATATCCCTGGCGGTCATGGGTATCACTGTTGCAAGTGTTGTGGAAATAATAGGGCACCCTAACCTAGCGCTAGAAGAAGAGCGTATTTAACTAAAGAGAGAAGGCGATGAGAAGATAGAGTATGATAATTTTCTCAAATGATGAAAACAAAAGCGGGTTGAATCAAGTAAATGATTTTTGTGGTCATCTTAATCTTTTAAGCTTTTAAAAAAAACCAAAATTTTGCAAGTTTAAAATATTAAAGTCCCCAGCGGAGTCCCCACTATAAGGTGTCGATGACGTGGGGGTCTCCCCTAGCGGTTGGTTGGATTGACGCGTGACAAAACCTTTTTAGTTCAAGTTTGCTCAAATAGCCAATTTTAATTAATAAAAGAATCGAGACCCAAATCTCGATACAAATGATAGAGTCGCCACCTAAGTTATCTACTTGGGAAAGAGTTTTGGTACGGTGCCCTCTAGGCGGGAGACTCATACCTATTAGATCAGAGATTCGGGTCACTTATTTCTCATTTAGTTGATTCAAAATTACATTCACCTCGTAAAACTATTTTAGTTTTCATCATTTAGGGAATTATCACAGAAATCCTATTTCTACACTCTTTTACACTCATTACATGCGTTTACATAATACAATAAAGCACAAGCAATAAATAGGGGAATAAAAATTACAATCGAGGGAAATGGGGGAAATTGCAAAGAGAACCTATACATTTGTCCTAAGTTATAAAACAAAATGAAAATAAATTCCCCTGCATCTATAGATGTTAGCACAGTTTGTAGCACACCATAAATCAGCATTTCATTGTATTTTGTGGTGAAAACACATTTTAACTTTTGTGGGTTCATTTACTAGAATATTAATGAAAATGATCGCATGCCAAATGGTGAGTTGGATTGATTTTTAGCCAGTTAAATATGAGTTCTGGAATCTGCCTGGGGCTGGTACCCTTACGGGTGGGTGGGACCGGCATGGCTAGCAGGGAGGACCTGTATATGTATGGTGTACCGATACGGGTCCTGTCTGGTCTAGACAAAAACTCTATTCAATTTAGTTTACAGATTAATAGATTAATGGATTGATGGCAGAAAAATAAAATAAAAAGCGATTTCCTTCCGTATGAGTATGGCGCACCGATTTGATATCTTTGGGGATATATGGTGCCAACAAGGCTCATATAGTTTAGGACCAGACCCGAAATAAGAAATGAAAGGGAAAAATATAGTAAAAGGAACAGAGAATAATACTAAATGGAATAACTGAGATGTGTGAGTCTCTTTGGAACTCAGGAGCATTACCTTTGCAGCGTGAATCCACTATGAGATGATCCCTTTATTGTTGGGAGATTCCAGCCAAAGTAGATGATGAAATAGAACTACTTAGGTGAGTATTTGTGTGGAGAACCTCTCCTGAATCCTAATAAAACAAGCTAGGAATGGATAAAATATGGACAAAACCTCAAAGGAATGGCTTTCTCCCTATTTTATACTTCCTATACCCCCACTATACCTTTTCTATACCTATTAAAATTGGTAGAATTTTAGTATCTTTTTCATATGAGATGTGTGTGTATAAAATGTGAAGAGAAGGGCCCTATTTATAGGGGAGAGGATGTCTTAATGCAATAAATCACGTTTATTATCGGCCTTTTCCTGAAATATGAAAGGATTCCCCTCCAAAAGAGCCTGTTTAGGCAATAAGAGGACCCGTACGGGTGAGGCCCCACCTATACGCGTCCTGAGGGACCCTTACGGGTCCCTCCTAGCCGTATGGAAGGAATGACCTATACAGGTCCACCAATGGATCCGTACCACCAAGCGGCACCTATACGGGTCCCTAAGGGTAGACTAGGTCACCAAACTTTAGCTAAACTCAACTCTACAGTAGTTGAAACACCTCTGATGGAAAACACCTGAAAGACACTGCATCATATAGCTCTCATCTTCATTTCATGAGAAGGATCATTAAAACCCAGTGCTCACACCCAAACTACATCTGTGCTAAAATAGCCATAGGCCAATTCTTCTCCTTAATGGCCTTAACATCCTCTACCGCTGAAATCAACCTGTAGTTGACGTTCCTGCCCGAGATAGGAAGAATAGCACAGTTAACAAAGAAATGATGAAGGAGCGAACGCAAGCATCCGGATCAGTCTTGGGGACCACTCCGACCCCTTCCAGTACTCATACAGCTCCCTATAGCAAAACCGCCCCGCCTTGGGCTTCAACCCGAATAGCTCAGTCACTCTCTTCACCACTGACCCCCTAAGGTGGTTCGTTTCTATATACACATCAAAGTGGATCACTTCCTTAGTCCATAGAAGCCCAGTCATCGCTACCATGTCGGAAGGAGTAATAGTCACCTCACCAATTTAGAGGTGAAAAGTGTGAGTGGTCTCGGACCACTTCTCAACCAAGGCAGTCAAGGCTGTGTGAGACAGCTTGGGCATCAGTAGGGGCATGGTTCCGGCTAGATCCCCAAATCCTGTGTCATCAATTGCAGCCACAAGCACTGGATCCTTCTCATCAATATGTTTCCACCACTCTCCAATGGTCTCCAGACCTCTAGTGCAAGTATGGGTCTGTGGCTGCAAAATCAGAAAGGAACAAATCAACTAAGTATTCAAATTCTATATCATTTTGCTTTTCGAAAGATGCTGATGCCGCCGCTGGTGCAGTGACGTTGCTGGCAACATCAGCCATACAGCCGGTGGTATAGTTGATATTGCCAACGGCATCACTAAAGTCAGCAACAACAAGGTGTATTTCTATCCTCTTTTAAAGGCCTGAAGCCGCTGGCAACAACATTGATGCCGCTGGTGACATCATTTTTACGGGCAAAACCCAGTTTTGCCCAAAATCACACCAAATCACCAAAAATTGCAATAAATTGATTTTGGGGCATACAAATAGCATAAATCGAGTAAAAATAAAACTATAATATGCATTCTAGCACACATCAGTTATTTTTAACCTTTAATCTACAAGTTTTCAAGTCTATAACTGAAATCTTTCAATCAAAAACAAAAAGGTTTGAGTTTTGTAGGTTTACCTGGATGTTAAAGATATAGTTCTTCTTACCGGGACGAGATCATCGATTGGAACCGCTATCTCGTACCAAAAACAACATCAGACTCTTTGAAGCCGTAACCCATATGAACTGAGCAAAGCTTCAGCCCCTCAATGGAAGAAGCGGGCAAGTCCTCAGACTTGGACCTGCTAGATTTTTGGTCAAAGATTTTCTTCACGGTTGGGAATCGAAAGCAAAGTGATTTAGGTTTTTGCCTATAGGGAGAAAGAGAAGAAGAGGAGTATTTTTGGCTTCTGTATAGGAGAAAATAGAGTTTAATCAGCGGCTTAGCTGATGCCGCCGGCGACATCAAAGTTTTTCCCTCCATTTTTCCAGCAAATCCAATGTATCCCGGCTCCAGCCCTGACATCTCACGACTTTTGAAACTCTTATACTTTTTAATATTATGTTTTTACTATTGATCAAAAGGGCAAAAATATTTTTTTTTCACCAAATCGATCAAGCAGTAAAAATGTTATCTAAAAATCAGCCTAATCTTGTTTTACTTATTACTCGTACAGGTACTACTAGAAGGGGCAAGCTAAATATCCTCATTTGGGGCACCGCCTGCATCACCCCTGGAAAGCCAACAGAAGGTCCCGATATGACCCTATACATGTCGCCTTTGGGTTCACCCCTAGAACGCTAACTAAAGGTCCCGACATGACCCTATACATATTGCCTTGAGGTTCACCCCTGAAATGCCAACTAAAGGTCTTGACATGACCCTATACGTGTCACCTTTGGATTCACCTCTGGAACACCAACTGAAGGCCCTGATATGACCTTATACATGTCGCCCTTGGGTTCACCCCTGGAATGCTAACTGAAGATCCTGAAATGACCCTGTATGTGTTGCCTTTGGGTTCACCCTTGGAACACCAACTGAAGGCCCCGATATGACCCTGTATGTATGGCTTTTGGGTTTACCCCTGGAACACCAACTAAAGGTCCCGACATGACCCTATACATGTCACCTTCGAGTTCACCTCAGAACCCTAACTGAAGGCCCCAATATGACCTTGTACGTGTTGGCTTCGGGTTCACCCCTAAAATGCCAACTGAAGGTACTGACATGACCTTATACGTGTCGCCTTTGGGTTCACCCTTGGCACGCCAACTGAAGGTCCCGGTATGACCCTATATATGCCACCTTTGGGTTCACCCCTAGAATGCTAACTAAAGGTCCCGACATGACCCTATACGTGTTGCATTTAGGTCCACCCCGAGATCGCCAACTGAAGGTCCCAGTATGACCCTATACATTCAGCCTTCGGGTTCACCCCTAGAATGCCAATTGAAGGTCCCGATATGACCCCATACATGTCACCTTTGGGTTCACCCCTCCAAGAGACGATCTAAGATTATAGCGTGACCATGTATATGCCACCTTCGGTTTAACCGCCATCCTATCATCCCCCAGGACTTCTGAAATCCTTGAGTTTTTATTACATTTTTACTATTGATCAAAGGGGAAAAAATATTTTTGTTTACAAAATCGATCAAGCAGTAAAAATGTCACCTAAAAATCAGTCTAATCTTTTTTTTACTTGTCACTTGTTACAGGAATGACTCTCCAAATCAACAAAGCCCAAGCCCATCCAAGGGGCAAACCAAATCGTCAAAGCCCAAGCCCTGCTTGGAAAGTCAACAAAACCCAAGCCCGTCGAAGGGGCAAACCAATCTCAAAGCCCAAGCCCGATGAAGGGGCAAATCAATCTTAAAGCCCAAGTCCGACCAAGGGGCAAATCAATCTCAAAGCCCAAGCCCGACCAAGGGGCAAATCAACCTCAAAGCTCAAGCCTGACCAAGGGGCAAACAAGTCACCAAATGGAGTTACTGGCGGAATCAAAACCTCATCACCCATCAGGTATAATTCCTATCCCTTGCTCTTTCGTGCGATCATATTGACATGTGGCAGCAGTGATCCCCCGAGGGGCAACCTGTGATCATAGTATTTTGCAGTCCCTCTCGTGAGATGGTAATGATGTATGCCCAATTTTATTCCGCATGATGAAAATTCTTTTTTGGAATTTTTATTACCAATATAAAATTCTCTATGAATTTTATTTTTGCAAAAATTTAGTTCGATGTGTCCGGTAACGCATCCGATGGTGGCTCAGACTGATGATTTGCACCCAAAAAAAATTTTAGTCCAAAATACCCATAAAAAGTCAAAAAGACCCCAATAATTCAGATCTTCCCACTGAAATTGCTTTTGGTCGGATTTTATTGCTTTTTCCTCGATTTCGGGCACGAATTGTGTTAAGCTTCTTAGACCTATCAGAGGAGCGAGGCCGCCAGTGGCCTCGTTGATACCGCAGGTAGTATCATTCATGCCAGTGATGGCATGGCTTTCAGCTGCAGAACAACTATATGCCTTTTTGCTCGATATCTATTAGGTAGTTGATCAAAGGAAATTTCCATCGGATTTTAGCCTATACAAGCAGCATTTCTCAGCCATTTTGATGGGTTCAACACTTGAGACTTAAAATCATATAGAGATTTTGAGTGTTTAGCTAGATTTAGTGGGATAAAGTTTAGAAAAGGTAAGAAAAGAGGATTCACTCCATCTTTTCGTGGTTTTTCTCTTATGAACTCTCTAATATTAGGTAGATTTTCAGGTTTAGAATCACTAAAAATAGGATTTAGAGACCAAAATCACCCCTTACTTCTTAAAATCATCACTTGAGCTCCCCGGAGGTGTCATACGGATCATGAAGAGGTGGATTCACAGCCTCTAGGTAAAAATTTTGAGTATCATAGCTCTTAGGCTTTCACTTTGCTTGTTTGTTGTATTTTAGTTGCTGTTTGTGCTTAGTTTTAGGTTTTTGGTCGCTTTTCGGCGAAAAAGCAGCTACTGCAAGAAACTGAAGCCGTCAGAGGCATTTAAAGCCACCATCAGTATCAACCATGTCGCCAACGGCATCATTAATACGGCCAGTGGCCTCATTTTCCCCTAGTGGCCTCATTTTCTTGCAGGACCCTTTCTTTATGGTATCTAAAAAGACATGTAGCTTGCTTGTGTAACTGAGATCGCCAGCAGCATGATTGATGCCGCCGGCTGTATGGCCTTGTAGACAGTATCATTTTTGTTCTCGACCTAGTTCAAATTCTGAAGCTAGGATGTACAGTGCAATGATGAAGGTCCATAACCTTCTGAAAACAGTCCTTACCCCATACCATGTGGCATTTTCACTAATAATTTGGTTAAAATAACAATCGAGTCTAAAATTGGGATAAAAATGGAATTTTCCCGCAAAAGCCGTTCAAATCTCATTTTTAGCCATCCAATCAGGCTCCATGAATTGTAAATAAATATGCCATGTTCACACTAACTCGGGTCTTGTTTTATTTACTAACTATGCATGCTACATGATATATGCCATATTTTTTCTAACTGTTTTGTGCGGGTAGATTTATGATAGATGAATGTTAGGCCTTTGGGTATTTTATTTATTGTATAGAAAAAATGTATAGGTATTTGGAAAGCCGTGTAATTACATTTTACTTCCACACTTTATTTTTAGGATGACTGTAATAATTTATTTACCGCTTTGAATGCTTGCTAAGTAATGCGATAACAATAAATAACCGAAAACATAATAAATAAGGTAGATTAAAACCGATTAAGAAAGAATGAAATATTTTAGCTTGGCAAATGCAAAATAGATAACATCATCCGAACTCGGAATCTCTACTTAAGGTATGGTCTACCATCCCGTGGGAAAATCGTACCAAAATTTCTCAGTTGAGTTGAGCCGGGTGGCGACTCTATTTTAAGTACGGGGATTTTGATCTCGTATCTTTTGAACATAAAACATGATAAACCATTTTTACCATCACCATCACACATCATTTTCTAGAGACCAGTCCATCAGCCTGCCTTCGCAGTCGTTCAGTAAAACATCGTCCACTCATAGTGACGTGGCCAGATTATGGCCAAGCGCGCCTAGAAGCGGGAGGTCGCAGTGAGATATGCATGGGGGTGCTACGAGATACGCATGGTGGTGCCACTGAGGGGCAGATAACTTTTATTTATTTTATTTTAATTTATTTTATATATTTTTTAATGCATCTATATTAATTAATCGGTTAAGGGAAATGACGCGATGAAAGTCCCAATCTCGTCACGAAAATGCTTACCAAACGCGATTCGACTCTGAAATAATAGAACAACAGGCCCATAAATAGGTTAGAGCAAAACATCATCATCATTCCCTGGGTCTCTGAAAAGCCCATGCTCACAAGAGTAATCTCATTCCCTTTCTTAAATATACCAAACGCATAAGCCAATCAAAGAAAATTACATTCCTTTCCTTACCTTTCCCTTTGTTGATTCCATGTCCCTGTCCTTATATGAACCAAACGCCCCCCAAGAGCTTAAAAGGTAAAACTAACTTATAATCTGATTATAAGCTTTGAGAAACACCCTCAATATTAATAGAATAATTTTTATTAAAATCGGAAAGGTAATTTTTATTAATTATTAATTATTAACTAAGACTATTTATACAAATAATAATATTAAAGTCTAAACTAAACAGCAACGAATTGAACTAAATGGACTTACACTGAAATGAACTAAATGAATCTAAATTGAACTAAACTTAATCAAATTGCAGTCCAAAAGAATAGGCCTAACTATGGAAAACACTTAAATAAGTCAATAAAGATAAAAAAAAAGTCCAATTAGAATTATTTAGGTTCTGTTCTCTTTGACTACAATTCAATTCAATTCAATTCAATCCACTTCACTTCAATTTCGTTCAGCTATGCGTGGTTGTGAGCACTGAATTTTAATGATCCTTCTCACAAAACTATGATGAGAGCTATATGATGTAATTTCTTTCAAGTGTTGTCCATCAGGGGTGTCCTACTACTATAGAGTTGAGTTTGGCCAGAGTTTGGAGACCTAGTCTGCCTTTAGGCACCCGTACAGGCACAACCTAGTGGTACGGATCCACCAGGGGACTCGTACGGGTCATCCCTTCCATATGCCTGGAGGGAATCCATACAGGTCCCCTAGTACCTGTACGGGTGAGGGCCCACCCGTACAAGTGCTCTTATTGCCTAAACAGGCTCTTTTGGAAGGGAATCCTTTCCTATTTCGGGAAAAGGCAGGTCATGAATGCAATTTACTGCGTTCAGACCTCCTTTCCCCTATAAATAGGGCCCTTCTCTTCACATTTTCAACACACAATTCTCATATAAAAAATATACTAAAACTCTAGCAATTTCTATAGGTATAGAAAAGGTATAGCGAGGGTATATAAGGTATAAAATGGGGAGAAAACCCTTCTTTGAGGTTTTATCCACATTTTATTCATTCCTAGCTTCTTTTATTAGGGTTTAGGGGAGGATCTGTCCACACAAATACTCACCTAAATTGTCCTATTCCATCTACTTTGGTCAGGCTCTCTCAACAGTAAAAGGATCATCTCAAAATGGATTCATATCGAAAAGGCAACGCTCCTGAGTTTCAAAGAGACTCACATCTCAGTTATTTCATTATAATTATTCGTTGTTTCTCTTATTGTATGCGTTGCTTTTATTTCTTATTTCGAGTCTGATCCTAACACCTATGAGCCTTGTTGGCACCATATATCCCCAATGACATCAATTTGGTATGCCATACTCATACTGAAGGAAATCCCTTTTTATATTATTTTTCTGCCATTGATCCATTAATCTGTTAATCTATAAACTGAACTGAATAGAGCTTCTATTTGGACCAGACAGGACCCATACGGGTACACCATACTCTTACGGGTCATCCCTGATACTCGTATGGGTCCCACCTACCGGTACGGGTACTGATCCCATGCAGATTCCTTAACCCATAATTAACTGATTAAAAATCAACCCAACTCACCATTTACCATGCAATCATTCTCACTGATAATTCGTTAAATCAACCCACAAAAGTTAAAAATGTGTTTTCATGAAAAGATACGCTAAAGTGTAGATTTATGATGTGCTATAAACTGTGCTAACATCTATGGATGCAGGGGAATTTATTTTCATTTTGTTTTATAACTTAGAACAAATGTATAGGTTCTCTTTGCAATTTCCCCCATTTTTCCCTCGGTTGTAATTTTGATTCCCCTATCTATTGCTTGTGCTTTATTGTAATATGTAAATACATGTAACGAGTGTGAAAGAGTGTAGAAATAGGATTTCTATGATAATTCCCCAAATGATGAAAACTAAAATGATTTTGCGCGGTGAATGTAATTTTGAATCAACTAAATGAGAAATAAGTGACTCATCCGATACCCAAATCTCTAACCCAAAAGGTATGAGTCTCTCGCCCAGAGGGAACCATACCAAAACTCTTTCTCAAGTAGACAACTTGGATAGCAACTCTATCAATCGTATCAAGATTTGGGTCTCAATTTTTTTATTCATTAAAATTGGCTTATTGTGCAAACTTTAACTAAAGAATGTTTTGTCACACTTAAATACAACCAAACCCCCAGTGGGCTCTGCCTCTCACACAGGCGCCAAGGGAGACCCACACGTCATCGACACCTCACAGTGGCAACTCTGGTGGGGAGCATAATCTTTTAACTTGCAAGATGAGCATCAAAAATCATTTACTCAATTCAACCCATTTTTGTTTTCATCATTTGGGAAAAATATCACACTTTATCTTATCACCTCCTTCTCTCTAGCTAGATGTGCTCTTCTTCAAGTGCTAGATTAGGGTGCCTATTATTTCTGCATAAAGGTGTAACCCATGGTCGCCAGGGATATTGGGCACCTTAGTGGGAGCACTTATTGCTATCTCCCTCCAAAAGAGGGTTGATACGATGGGAACCTTCTACATCAACTTCTGATATGTCTGTACATCATTCTTATCAAAAGCCATAGAATTTTACCCTCTAGGTACCCTGATTTTTGTGTGAGATTAGACTAAGGAAGAATACCCTTATACTCAGCGGGAGAAATAAGGATGAAATCGATTACTTCGCATATGTTGTATTACATATCCTTGTAATTAACCCCACCATGCACCGTTGTAATTATGCATGCATACCACATCTCATGCATTAACTGATCTCTTGGTTATCACCTCAGGCAAAACCAAACCTCAAAGGGAAAGAGCTTGGCTATGATCTCAAATCCATTTAACTCGCATCCCAGCTCATACAGTACAGTTAAGGGTTGATCCACGTCAATCACCGGATATATCGTCCAGCAATCAGTTTAGTCCGGTTGATCTTTCTGCCTATCATCCTGAGGAGATGTCTCGCATCCTAACTCTAGATAGCCAGATTGATGTTGAGGTTGAGAATGTTGCTATCGGGGAGGAGGCAAATGCATCGAGGACCGAGGTTAGGTCAGAGATCACAAATGTCATCTCTTAGTATTTAGGAAGTGGTCAATTCTTGTACCGAATGCATGATAAGATGTTAGTTGCCATCAGGGCAATCATGACCGAGGAGATAAGGGCCAATGCTCCTATCAGTGCACCAGTAGTGAATGCAGTAATCAATGAGCCAATATCGGGAATTACTCATAATACATTCACTCAATTTTGATTGTCCCCAGTGCAAACTTATGGGGATTTTTGCAGTTAGTTTGGTTAGTTGGGTTCTGTGGGTCCATTCAGTCTAGCTAGCTTGCCATTCCAATCAGTGGGTACGTTGGCTCCTCCGATCATCAATCAGTTTGCTCAGCCTAGCCAAGGGTTTGTGCCGCCGTCATTTAAGTTTGGGGCATCTGGTCCAACCCCAAATTTGTGGTCACAACTAAGGGGATGACCTTTCCTCAATCAACATGTTTACCCTCAGGTGCAATTACCCAATTAGAGGGATCATCTTTATCTTTAAAATTGCGTGACCTACTTCAAAAATTGGTTACTGCTAATCCTGGCTCCCAACCATCCGTCCAAGCAGCTAGAGAGGAGGATTGGGTCCCTGAAAACTTTAGTATGCCTAGTATAGCGAAGTATAAGGGAATTAATCCACCTCAATCTCACATCACTACCCATCAGACGGTTATGAGAATCAGGAAGTTAAGTGATAAGGTTCTAGCCAAAATGTTCCCCTATACCTTGGAAGGTTCTACTATCGAATGGTACAATACTCTATCAGACAAAGTGACCGGAAACTAGAAAGCTCTATCAGAGGCTTTTATCGAGCAGTATGGTTTCAATGCCACCATTAAAACTACCATACAGAATTTTGAAGCTATCAAGCAGACCCCCAATGAGAAGTTTAAACCCTACTTTGAAAGGTGGATGGCCACTCAAGTTCTAGTGAAGGATAGGCTAAGTCTCCTTTAAATGATCATGAAGTTAATGGATAGGGCCCTACCTGCTTATCATAAGATCCTCGGTATAGATAAATTCTACAGCTACATTGAGGTATTTGAAAAAGCTAAGAAGTGGGAAAGAATCAAGGAGTTGGAGAAGGCAAGCGTATCGGCCAAACCCTGGTTTAAAAAGAATGATCCTTCAGCCCCAGCCCAGGCTTCTAAGTAAAAATCAGGTTTCGGTCCTAAAATAGCGGTAGTACAAGAAAAAGTGGTTGCAGTTCGTACCGTCAAAGATGGTATTTCCCCCTAGAAAGCATCTCTACCTACCATCTTCACTAAGTTGAGGGCACTCGGCCTTCTTCAGAGCATCGAACCCTATGTCCCACCCAAGCCTGAGGACAGGGATCAATTTTGTGGTTAATACATCAGCAAAGGGCATCGTACTAGTGCCTGTAGGGATCTGCTTGAGGCTATTTGAGGTTTGATTAGGGATAAGAAGATTCAGGAACTCAAGCTTAAACCCAGTACCATAAATAACCCCTTGTCGAATTTCAAGAAACAATTTGCAGCTGTCGAATTAGGCTTGTCCTCCTACCATGTCTTCAATATAATCTCATAAGCTAATCCCATGGTTCACTCAGTAGTGGCCTTGTCGAACGAGCCAATCCGTATTGACATTGATGCATTCAAGTTAAAAGGAGTACATGATGAGGAGGCTATCTTGGTGCACCATGTACTAATTGATATAGCTGCTTATGTATTGGAAAGTGATGGGCCAGCCTTGCTGGTAGAAACTCTAAGGGGAGAAGTTATATGAAGAACAGGGTGTTGCATGTCACCCAAAGTGGAAGGATTCCTCCTGATCCTCTCCCAAAGAGAAGAAGGAATAGAGATATAGATATCCAGGTTATTCTAAGTACCAATCAGGGCTCAATCTTTATTCCTGCTGCTAAAACTAAAACCTCAGCCGGCAATGAGAAGAAAGATTGAAAAGTCACCCCTCTCATCCAGTAATTACAAGTTACCCCTACTAAGTACAATATCTCATAGCTTCTCATCGACTCTGAGGATCATCACAGGGGTCTGATAGAAAAGTTGTTAAGTATGAAAGCTATGCCATCTACTACTCTGGTTGAGGTATTCTTAATTATCGAGGGTTCTCCTCTTGATCAGATTGAACCTATCAAGTTCTATCCATCAGACCTCCCAGCCGAAAGGAAACAGCCATAACAAGGCGCTCTTCATTAGGGTGCAAATCTTTGATCGTTCTATCCTTTGTATTATGGTGGATAACGGTTCTACCCTTAACCTCTGTCTAGCCAAGATCATTCCTCATTTAGGGCTGGACGAGTCCATGTTGGAAAAATCCAATACTTTTATAAGGGCATATGATAATATGAAGAGGAGTGCCATTGGGGTCTTTAAAGCTGAGGTTACAATCAAGGGGGTGAAGTCCAAGGTTTTATTCACTGTTCTCGATATCCCCGTCACTTACTCCTTACTATTGGGTCAACCTTGGCTCTAGGCATTAGGGGTTATCCCTTCCACGATCCATTAAAAAGTCAAACTCATCCACGATGGCAAGCTGGTGACTATTAAAGTAGATGAACCATCCATCACAGCGATTATGGAAGCCAAGGAAAAAGAATCTAGGGTGGTTGTAGCTCACTAAGGTGCAAAATCTTTGGTTAAGGGGTACATATCACTCAAAATCGAGAAGATAATGATGAAGTAGGGTTACATAAAGGGTAAAGGGCTCAGAAAGAATCTACAGGTAATGCTGGAACCCCTCGCACCTCTTCCATGGCTATTCAGACTTGGTCTAGGGAATCATCCAGGTGCGAAAAGTCCAAACTCTAGTCCTGCCTTATGATAGGAGCTGAAGTCAAATGAGGGGATTTCATGGATGAAGAAGAACCTGTCAAAATAGGTGGCAAGAAGGTCCCTGGCTTTGAGATCTTCAATGATGTATATGATTTCAAGAAAGGCTGCCTAATTGAAACCTCAATTTCTGTGGAAGTATGTGGGAATGCTGAAGAAGATGAAAAGAATGGTGCAATCGAGTCCATCACCAAAGCACTAGCATTACTTATGAGGAAGAATTGGAAAAGAAATAAGAAAGGAAATCCCATTAGTAAGGCTTTTAAAAACTTAGCAAGAGCAGTGGCCGAAGAAACTCAGGCTAACTTGAACACCGGGGCTACTAATTCAACTGTCAATCAACAAGGCCCTCCGCCTGTGGACGATGATTCAAATGATGTAATTTTTAATGTTGCACACATTTTTTGTGCAAACAATGCCTCTTATAAGGCATTTCATGAATAAGTTGTAACATCAGTATCTGTATCTTTAACATGTCATGAATAAATTGATGCACCTTTCATCCATATCTTGCTTGAGTATTTTATCCTAAATGACATCATGCACTCATAACAAGAACATTCTTAAAATATGATCATATCCATTAGTGAAGTTGACTTTGAGTAAAACGCAATGGTAACACTGTCCAACGGTTTGACCCCTATCAAAAAAAGAGAGAGAGAGAGATAAAGGTGCCTAGCAAACATGATAATAATTAGCCTATGTCCTTCTTTCTTCATGAGGGGGAAAAGGGTACAAGAGCACACATTATCAAGAAAGAAGACCAAGAAGGCCCATAGAAGCACCAACAGCGGGCCGACTCTAGTCATGAGAAATGGAAAGGGTACTTCTTCAGGGAAGCTAATCAGCCAATAAGATAGCTACCTATAGAGATTGGGCTGATAAACTTCCATTTGTAGTTTGAGGGCATAGAACCAATGTAAGGACTCCTACCAATCAAACACCTTTCTCCTTGGTATATGGAATGGAAGTTGTGTTGCTGGTTGAAACAAAAGTAAGATCTTTAAGAGTGGCACTTGAATCGTAGTTGAAAGAACCAGATTGGGGCAAGGGCCAGGTATGAACAATTGAACACAATAGATGAAAAGTGACTCAAGGCACTTGACCATCTCCAGATGTACTAGCAGTGCATGGCTCGAGCTTACAACAATAGAATCAGATACCTAAAACAACCTCTTAAATCGAGTGATCTAGTTCTCAAGCAGCTTCACCAGGTCAACACTGACGCTAGGGGCAAGTTCAAGCCTTATTGGGAAGGACCATTTGTCGTGAAGAAATTCCGTGTTAAAGGAGGGATCAAGCTTAGGGATACAGATGGAAATGAGTTCGTGAATCCAATGAACCAAGATATGCTTAAGTGTTATCACGTCTAGGTCAAAAGAATTAAATCATAAAAAAGCAGCACAAAGAATAAAAGAAATAAAGAATAAAACACCCGGCGAGCGGTCATCTACTGCTCGGGCAAAAATTAGGGTGCAGCCCGCTAATCGGTATCCCGCAAACTAGCCAGGCAAAAATTAGGGCACTCTAATGCAATAAAGCCTGCTAGGCTAAAAACCCAAAAAGGGTGGCTTAGGCAAAAGTTAGGGCATCCAGAGGAAAATGTTAGTTGCTTTCTAGAAAATCTATAAAAGACCAGAAATAGGTAAGGGTTAACCATTGGAAATTGTTACCATTGCCTACATACTCAAGTTAATCTCATCAATGAACATGCTATGATTTTGCTAAGAATCTTGGTCTTATGAATGCAGGCATGTCTTTAGGTGAAATAATCGCTGGTATATGAACATCATTTTTTCCTCTATGTGTTATGCATCAATGTATTCAGCTTTACCACACATTTGCAGTATTCAAAAATGCCTGCTAGATTGAAAACCCGAAAGGGCGGTCCAGGCAAAAGTTAAGGCAAAAAGAAAAGTTTGCAGGATTGACCCACTAAGGAAAATTCAGGAAAAAATTAAGATAGCCTATGGGATTGAAAACTTGAAAGGGTGGTCTAGGCAAAAATTAAGGCAAAAAGAAAAAAAAATCTTGCTAGGTTCAAAACCCCAAAGGGCGGTCTAGGCAAAAGTTAAAGCTAAAAAGAAAAAGGTCTGCTGGGCTAAGCCATCAAGGATAGCCCAGGCAAAAATTAGGACAAAAAGAAAGAAAAATAAATGTTTGATAGGTCATCTCATATCGAATGGCCTATGCAAAAGTTAGAACTTAATTCAGTTCCCTCGCTACAAAATCACCAGATACGGGTTCACAAGGCAATGATACTCAACAATCTCGGTTCAAGAAAAATCCGCATGCATAAAAGAAATACCAAAAGTACCAATTCAAAAGATGGCAATCAAAACAAGCCATGCAGGGCCCAAAAGTATCAAACGATCTAGAAAGTAATCATAACCTAACTTGCCGGGGGATCTTGTCCCTGGTGGCCCTCTTGAGCCTGGTCCTTGGTATCTGCCGATAGATAATCTACATCTATGGTCATATGGTCATCAACCTTACTAGTATCTGCAGCTAGCTGGGTAGGGGCCCTTATCTCTGAGGTCCCTACAGTAGCCCCGGTGGCATCACTCCCCTCAATATGCCGACCTGTGCCCCTCTGAGTCACTCGAACTCATCATCAGAAGGAACCGATGTCTGCCTCTCCCCAGTCATCCTCGCTAGCTGACCCCTCAGAGTCTCAATCTCGGCCCTTGCTCGAGCAGTCTCAGCCCTGGCCTGTTAGCCTCAACAGTGGCCACCCGTAGCTGCTTCTCTAAAAACTAGGCTCTCTCCTCTAAAGCGTCCAAATCATAGGTAGACCTGCTTCACTCCATGGCCAGCAAAGCCTACAATAGAAATTATAAGATCAGTGCACATATATAAATGTCATGGCATGCATGCATAGTTTTTTAGAATTTTGCAAGTAAAAGAAACTTACTAAAGCTAATGCGTCCTAGGCCAACAGTAGATCTCGGATAGAAAAATAACCCCTGGTTATCCTCTCGGCCTTGGAAATGGTTACCTGAAAAGAAAGGGTGGCATCAGAATAAGACATCTTAAGTAGTAATGGACAAAGGCCAAGGTAAAGGATTCCCTACATGGGTGGAGCTGGAAGGAGTGAAACCAATAGGCTCGACCGACTCCTCGAGCTTCTCGATAGGTCGATCCCCCGAATGGTTGAGGAGCCGGAAGAAAGTATCTAAATCAGTTTAGAGGACGCTCTCCTTCATAAATTTGGAGGCTTAAGATCGTTTTGCCGCTGCCTCAGGCACTGTAGTAGCAGCGGCAGTAGCGGACTTTTTTGTGTAGAAATGGTGGGCTGTGGGCAATAATGAATTAGACTCTAGATCACAGTCAATTACAAAAGGGTAGTAAGGTATTAACAAAGACCAAGTAAGAAGTGTACCTGAAAAGTAGGAGTAGCTGACCTAGCTGAACCTCGGGCACCCCCGACTATGGATGGACCCCCACGGTTATCCCTCGATCCGCCATCCTCCTCCTCCTCATCATCATTTTCACTATCACTCTAGTGAAACTCCAGGGGCTCATCCTCATGATGGATCCTATCATAGGGTAGCTGGAGGGAAGAATCAATAAACTCAGCATAAGGGCCGTCAATAGACAGCACGCGAGCTCCCTCGTCCAGCAAGCACAGTCCCTGATCGATCCCTGGTATGAGATGAGGCTAAAAGACGCCCGCTGGGATCGGGGGAGGGATTGATCTCTCCACCATAGCATTGGTCCTCCACCCTCAAACCCGCTCACTGAAATACCACTCATAGGAGAGTGGTGACTCCAAGACAAAGTGGTAGTCATCCACGCCGGCCCACATCCGCTCAATGGCTCCATATGTGACCAATCTTTCCCACGGGTCTTGAATAACCTGCACAGAATGAATAAACTACGAGTATCACAACCTAGTAAATACAGTTTCTACTAATGGTTTGTCAAAATGTACAATGTAGGTTCAATAGGGATGAAGCTTACCCAATCTGAGCGCAGCTGGCGTAAGAACTCTTAGTACTGCACTATAGTCAATGGCTAATCTTGCCAAAGCCCCATCCATCTGGATATGATATGCGGTGTCTTAGGCTGCATGGGCAATCCTGGCCTATGAATCAACCGGTGCTCAAAGGCCCAGATCTGCAAGGCAAAGTAAGGATTAGTTACAATACAATTTAAACGAAGGGTTAAAGCATAAGAGATCAGTTGGAGATTTACCAGTAGTATCAGATGGCGGATCTTGAGCTCAGACTGCTCACCCCGGACCCCTACGTCCAATCCATAGTACAGTTGTGCCAGAATGGCCCGGCATTAGTTCTTGCGAGGTACGGCCGCAAGATCCTCCACAGCAGAGAGCAGACCATAGCTGAGGTTACCCAAGTAGATGGGAAAGAAGATGGTAGTAAGGAATGTCAGTAGGAAGGATCGAGCATACTGGTCCCTCCTATCAGCTATAATAGGCCTCGGTTGCTCAATCCAGTGAGTATGTAAGTCCCCATACTTGAGCTTGTTTGTCCCGACCAAACGAAGCCCAAGTAGTATGAAAATATAGGCCTTCACCTCAGGCCGAGAGTGCCACCAGTTGGTATAAACGTTAAAGTGGACCACGTCCCCGCTCCACTCTAGGCCAGTCATACCGCACACATTAGAAGGAGTAATGGCGACCTCCCTAGTAGGCAAATGGAAAGTATAGGTTATCTCTAACCATCTCTCTGTCAGAGTTGAAATAGCACCAAGGGCTAGTGTCTTAGGAGCCTGAGGGATGGCCCTAATAATGTCGCTAAACCCGAAGGAATCAATACAGATTAGCAACTCCATATCCTCTGCAGCATGAATCTCCTCATACCATTTCTTGAAGAAGCTCAAAGCCCCCACAGCCCTGTATTGGAACTATAAAGACAAAATTATAGGGTTAAAATCTAGCAGAAAAATCAAAAATTAGAAAAGGATTGCAGAAATCAAAGGAAAGGTTTTATCCCTGAGGATAGGACCCGTACGGGTAAGCCCCACCCGTATGGGGTCCATATATGGGAGCCGTATCAAAAACGAGACCCGTTCGGGTCCCTTGCAAGCAGTCCCTATGCGGGTAAAACTCCTAAAAATCCAAAATCGCACAATCTCAACCAAAGTTCATGTGAAACGACCCTAAATCATCCTAGGCTAAAGTTACATGCATCAGCCTCTATTCCAGCATCTAAAACACCATAAATCATGCCAAATCCAAGAAATTGCCAAAAGTTCAAAATTGGAAAACGGAAGATCGAATGAAATTACCTGGAGTTTTGATGCGTGGGTCTCGGGAAATGGGATCAAAGGGACTTTGGAGACAGGAGTAAGCCCCAAAAATGAGTCTCTCTGGTGAAAAGCTTACCCAATGGTAATTAGGCATTATCGAAGCCCCGAATCGCCAATCGAGGGCAAGTCCTCGAGTCTGAGGGAGAAATAGCCGGTCTGTGGGATGTTTTTATACATCTTCAGTTCAGTTTTGGGAAAAATTGCCGGAAAACACAAAGTGGGAAGTTTTGGTGTGAGGCAGGAGATAAGGGGCCTATCTGCCTTTTAAACCCATCCGTCATAGACCCGTACGAGGTCCCACCTCTCTCATATGGCTCCCCACCTTAGGAAAACATACTCGTACGGGTCTGGCCCACTAGTACGGACCCCTTCTTACCATCCAGAGGCAGATTTTTGCCTTAGCATTATAGCAAGCACCAAGAATTCATCCAGTCCAAGTTTGGGGCCAACCCCACTCCCTCTCAACCTTACATTTTCATTATATTTGGGACAAGTCCCTAGGCTCACCTTGATCCTTGATTGAAGGGGCAAAAATATTTTTATTTTCTTAAAAGTCAATCAAGAATCAAGGTAAGCCATTTTTTAATTGATCACTAATAGGGATGATTTTTCATATACATGTCCATCCGAGCACAGGAGTTCTTCCCTAGCAAACGAATTTTACAAGAGAAGGACTTTCCAATAGAAGAGGTTGTATTCAAAGGATATAACTTTTCTCCCCAGCCAAGAAACCATTCTAGGGGTATCCCTCCACTTTCCCAGTAGCAGGAATCAGGTCTAGGGGCATCCCCCCACAAATCCAAGGATAACCCCTCACTTCATAGTAGCAGTTATCCAACCAAGGGGAAATCCCCCACCAACCCGGGGACAACACCCCACTTCCAAGTAGTAGGAATAAGATCCAGGGGCATCCCCCTACCGACCTAGGGGCACCCACCCTAAGGGCATTCCCCAGAAATAAAATAAGAAATGATCGGGCCAAACCCAGTGTTTCCCATGCATCATTTTTTGTTTATCATATCCACACATCTTTATTCTTAATTGAAGGGTTAAAAATATTTTTCTTTTCATAAAATTCAATTAAGAATAAAGAGGAGTCTGCTTAGGCAACAACTAACTCATTGTTTGATTGTCGTCTCTTTTCAGGTTATTCAAAATTCCCCAGCAAGAGAGTCATTCACCTTAGGAAAGGGCTATGAGGAGAGTCATCTCCCTTAATAAAGGGATGCATCATTATAAGCAGGAGAGTCATCTGCCTTACGAAAGGGGTATACCAATAGGAGAGTAATCCGCCTTGGGAAAGGGATACACCATCATCAGTCAGGAGAGTCATTTGCCTTAGGAAAGGGGTACACCAGTAGGAGAGTCATCTGCCTTCGGAAAATGATACACCATTATTAGTAAGGAAAGTCGATTTGCCTTAGGAAAGGGATACAAGGAGAAGTCATCCGCCTTAAGAAAGGGATACACATCATTAGTCAGGAAAGTCGATCCACCTTAAGAAAAGGATACACACCCTCCCCAAGAAGAGTCATTAGGGATATGCATAGTAGTAAAAGGAAAGTTATCTTCCTTAAGAAAGGGATACACATTGGTAAGGAAAGTCATCTGCCTTAGGAAAGGGATATGCACAGTAGCAAAAGGAAAGTCATCCGCCTTAAGAAAGGGATACGTATTGGCAAGCAAAGTCATCCACCTTAAGAAAGGAATACATCGGTCAGGAAAGTCATCCGCCTCAAGAAAGGGATACGTCAGTCAGGAAAGTCATCCGCCTTAAGAAAAGGATACACATACCTTCCCCAGTAGAGTTACGAGGGGTACGCATTAGCAAAGGAAAGAAGTTCACCTCAAGAAAGGAACTAACCCATTTCATCACCTCAGGTATGATTTCTAAACCCTCGCTCACATCGTGAGATCATACAGATCCATATATGTGATGATCCTATGAGGGGTAGTGTATGAGCACTGTATTTTAATGATCCTTCTCACGAAACTACGATGAGAGCTATATGATGCAATGCCTTTCAGGTGTTATCCATCAAGGGTGTTCCTACTACTGCAAAGTTGAGTTTGGCTAGAGCTTGGATACCTAGTCTGCCTTTAGGGACCCGTACGAGCACAACATGGTGGTACGGATCCACAAGGGGACCCATATGGGTGATCCCTTCCATACACCTGGGGGCGACCCATATGGGTCCCCCAGTACCCGTATAGGTGAGGGCCTACCCGTACGGTACTCTTATTGCCTAAATAGGCTCTTTTGGAAGGGAATCCTTTCCTATTTCGTGAAAAGGCAGGTCATGACCGCAATTTATTGTGTTCAGACCTCCTTTCCCTTATAAGTAGGGCCCTTCTCTTCACATTTTTTGCACACACTTCTCCTATCAAAAATATACTAAAACTCTAGCAATTTCTATAGGTATAGAAAAGGCATAGCGGGGGTATAGGAGGTATAAAATAGGGAGAAAACCCTTTCTTTGGGGTTTTGTCCATATTTTATTCATTTATAGCTTCTTTAATTAGGGTTTAGGGGAGGTTCTGTCTACACAAATACTCACCTAAATAGTCCTATTCCATCTACTTTGGTCGGGCTCTCTAAATAGTAAAGGAATCATCTCAAAGTGAATTCACGTCGAAAAGGTAACGCTCTGGAGTTTCAAAGAGACTCACATCTCAGTTATTTTGTTATTATTATTCTTTGTTTCTGTTATTGTATCCGTTGCTTTAATTTCTTCTTTTGCGTCTGGCCCTAACCTGTATGAGCCTTGTTGGCACCATATAACCCCAAGGACATCAATTTGGTGCGCTATACTCATACGGAAGGAAATCCCTTTTTATTTTATTTTTCTGCAATCAATCTATTAATCTGTTAATCTATAAACTAAACTGAACAGAGCCTCTATCTGGACTAGACATGACCTGTACGAGTACACCATACCCGTACGGGTTCTCCCTGGTACCCATACGGGGTCCACCTACCCATACGGGTACTAGTCCCATGCAGACTCCCAAATCCACAATTAATTGATTAAAAATCAACCTAACTCACCTTTTGCCATGCTATCATTTTCACTAATAATCTGGTAAATCAACCCACAAAAGTTAAAAATGTGTTTTCACAATAAGATACGCTGAAGTATAGATTTATGATGTGCTATAAATTATGCTAACATCTGTGGATGTAAGGGAATTTATTTTCATTTTGTTTTATAACTTAGAACAAATGTATAGGTTCTCTTTATAATTTCCTCCATTTTTCCCCGGGTTGTAATTTTTATTCCCCCATTTATTGCTTGTGCTTTATTGTAATATATAAACGCATGTAATGAGTGTGAAAGAGTGTTCTGTGATAATTCCCCAAATGATGAAAACTAAAACGATTTTATGTAGTGAATGTAATTTTGAATCAACTAAATGAGAAATAAGTGACTCATCTGATACTTGAATCTCTGACCCAATAGGTATGAGTCTCCCGCCTAGAGGGAACCATAGCAAAACTCTTTCCCAAATAGATAACTGAGTGGCAACTCTATCTATTGTATCGAGATTTGGGTCTCGATTCTTTTATTCATTAAAATTGGCTTATTGTGCAAACTTTAACTAAAGAATGTTTTGTCATGCCTAAATCCAACCAAACCCCTAGTGGGCCCCGCCTCACATACAGGCGCCAAGGGAGACCCACACATCATCGACACCTCACAATGGTTATAAATATATACTTAAGTTTAGCTTAGTTTAGTTTAGTTCAATTCATTTCAGTTCAGATTAATTCAACCAACTTCAATTCAATTCAGTTTAACTTTTAAAAGTTGAAAAGAACATGACATTAAGTTATTATGTTAAGAAATGATATTATTTTGAGGAGTTAAAGGAATAAAATAATTTTATTCTCTTTTAGCGTTGTGATTAATATTTTTTTGATAAGTTGAATGCTAGTTTGGGTAATATTCAGATGTTATTAAATATTAGAAGGGCACAGTATTGAAAAGGCTTAATGCATCAATAACCCCCTTAACTTGACTTCAATAGTCAAATGTGACCCTAAACTTACAAAAGGTCTAGTTAACCCTCTTAACTTGGCAAAAATGAACTAGTTTGCCCCCTAAAGGTGAGTTGGAAGCTGAGATGGAAGTAATTAACTTTTCAAGCGAGTATTGATGGAAAAACCAAAATTAAATAAAAACAAAATACTTTCTCTTTTCTCTCTCTCCTTTCCTCCCTCTCCGTATTTGCAATTCTCTTCCTCTACCTATTCTATAATCATGTAAGTAAACAACATTATTCCTGTTTACGGAGAAAAACCCCTTCTTTCTGTTCCTCTCTCCTCAACGTTATTAACGGTTCAATTGACAAACCCAATCCCGCCGGTCACATTCATATTTAAAAAAGATATTTATTGGTCCCTGTGCGGGTCTAAATAAGGTCAAAGGGTGGGTGAATGACCCTTTTTCACGGAATTAATAGACTTTAAAAAGTCTTTGTGTAGTGTGTTTTATTATGTTCCGGAGGTTATAAATCAGGACGATGCAGATATAGAATATGATGCAAAAAGGAAAGAGTTAGAAAATGAAACACAAAGGATTTTATCCTAGTTCGGCCCCGCCTACTTTAGTCCCTGGAGTTTCCTTCCTTTGAGTTTTTCCACTAGTGAACTCCTATCCAACTGGCAGGAATCAAGCCTTACAATTTGTCTCCGCATGGTACCCCCTTCCGGATGTAGGATATACCACTAGAAGCACCAACTCCTAACTGAGTCATTTTGTCTGTAGTAGGATATACCACTTATATTTCTACCTAAACCTAAGTTGAGTCCTAGAGGGAGATCCCACTCAAAGCACCTACTTCAAGCTATATCCCAATCTCACTGCTCACCCAAGTTGGAGATCTTTTACACTTTTGTTTTCTCAAAGGTTTTAGTTTTGGACTTCCTCCAATTTATAACTTCATTTAGGAATCCTTACAAACAAATTTTGAATGATTTATTTCTTGGAGGGATTAAGTAACTGATTGCTTTTGGCGAATTCTCTTATGTATGCTTTCTCAAAATCAACCAGTACATTCTCAACTTATAAAGCTTCCCTTTTATAGGCTTTCATAAAAAATGTAGCGGTTGTGGGTTGTTGAACTTAGATTAAATCTTCACCATTGATCAGGTAATATGTGGCATTTTCATAACCGTTGATCAATCCATTAGATAGAGATTTTGACCCATTTGAATCCTTAGGATTGAGGCTAAAAAGTTGTCAGTGATTGTTTTCCTTGTATTTTAGTGACTCACCAACTTTTACAGCATTACCTTTTTTGTGTGAGTTCCACATGCCTTTCTCATTGGTCTAGGTGAAAAAGGTTATTACCTTTTTCTCTTTCTGTGACAGTCCTTTGACCTTTTTCTAAAAAGTGCTAGTTATCATTTTTATCTTGCTTTAGGGGAAAGGATCTTTGACCTGTAGACCAAAAAGAAAGGAGGGAATTTAATACTTTGAGTTATTCCCTTTGTCTTTATATTTAAGTCTTCTGGATGTTTTCAGACTTAATATCACCGAATCTGTCTTATTCCGGATGCTTTTGCAATCAGTTCTTCCAGGTGTTGTTTTGGGCGGTTCAAAGTTTGTTTCCTTTCCAAACTTTAATTGGATGCTTCCATTCATGCTTAGGTAATTGTCTTCACTTATCTTGGACTTTGGATGTTTTGGTTATATGTCCGGATATGTGACTTAGGTTTTTTTGAACTTAGGTGTCTTTTTTACTTCAAACCTAATCCAGATTATTTGTTGTTCCAGATCATCATTTCCAACAATCTCCCCCATTTGATGGAAACAAAAACCTAAGTAATCTAAGCATAAGGAAAGGGGTTTTATGATCTAAGTATGATTCTTTATACTTAGTCATTTACAATTTTTACTCCCCCATAATTTAAGCATCCTAAAACTCCCCCAACATTTTTCAATTCTAGCTTATAAGGTTTTTCTAGTACAATTGCAGATTGTACTTTATAAGCAATTTTTGCAGTAATTTTTCACTATATATACTTCTATTGTTAACAATAGTTAACATCAATGAAGTTCCTGATGTTGGTCCTTGTGCTTAAGTTAATAAGGTTAGAGGGGGGTGAATGACCCTTTACGCAAAAATAATAGACCTTCAAAAAGTCTTGTATAGCATGTTTGAATATTCCGGATATTTTTGATCCGAATGATGCGTATAATGCAAATAATATAAATTATAATAAATTAAAGACAGGGTAAAGAAAATTTAAACACGAGAGATTTATACTAGTTCGGCCGCGCCAACCTCTAGTCCCCAAAGGTTCCTTCCTTTAAGCTTGTCCACTAGTGTGATTTCTTTCTAACTGGCATAAATCAAGCCTTACAGTTGTCTCTGGATGGTAGCTCCTTCCGGATGTAGGATATACCACTAGAAGCACCAACTCCTAGCTGAGTCCTCTTGTCTTTAGCAGGATATATGACTTAGATTTCTACCCAAACCTAAGCTGAGTCCTACAGGGAGATCCCACTCAAAGTACCTACTTTAAGCTATATCCCAATCTCACAACTCACCCAAGTTGGAGATTTTTACACTCTGGTTTTCTCAAAGGTTTTGGTTTGGGACTTCCTCAAGTTTATAACTCACTTGGGAATCCTTACAACTGATTTGGAATTGATTGATTCTTGGAGGGATGTGTTTTTTATTTCTTTTGCAAATTCTCTTATTAATTGCTTTTTCAAGTCAACCAGCACCTTCTTAACATGTGAACCTTCCCTTTTATAGGCTTTGATCATAAATGTAGTCGTTGTGGGTTGGTGAGCTGTAGTTAAATCTTCATCGTTGATCAGGTAAGATGTGAACCTTTTGGAGCCGTTGATCAATCCGTTAGATAGAGATTTTGACCCATTTGAATCCTTGGGATTGAGGCTGAAAAGTTGTCAGTGATCGTTTTCCTTGTATTTTAGTGATACACCAACTTTTATACCGGTATCTTTTTTGGTGTGAGCTCCACGCGCCTTCTTATTGGTCTAGGTGGAAAAGGTTGTTACCTTTTTCTCTGTCCGGTGTCAGTCCTTTGTCCTTTTTCTAAAAAGTGCTAGCTATCTGTTTTTCTTGCTTTAGGGAAAAGGATCTTTGACTTGGAGACCAAAAGAATGGAGGGAATGAAATTTTTTGAATCATTCCTTTTGTCTAAAATATTATAGTCTTCCGGATGTCTTCAGACTTTAATATCACCGGATCTGTCTTCCTCTGGATGCTTCTGCAATCAATTCTTCCAGATGTTGTTTTAGGCAGTTCAAAATTTGTTTCCTTTTCAAACTTTAACCAGATGCTTCCTTTTGCGTGCTTAGGCTCTTCTTGGATTTAAGAGATTACATATACTTACAAGTCTTGTCTTCCTTATAAGTTTTTGTATTCTTCAAACTTGATCCGGATAGATTCTTGTTTGTTCTTCTGGATTATTGTTTTCCAACAATCTCCCCCATTTGATGGAAACAAATACTAAGCATAATTAAGCAAAAAGGGAATATGATCTAAGTATGATTTTTTATACTTAGTCATTTACAATAATTACTCCCCCATAACCTAAGCATCCTTACTCCCCCAATATTTTTACATTTTTTGCTTCTATATTTTTTAAGTATAATTACATATTGTACTTAGAATCATTTTTTATGCAAATGTGTTTCACTATATATACTTCTGCTGTTAACAATGGTCAACATCAATGAAGTGCTGGATTACGGATATAGAGTACATATAAGTGAAAATTTTCAAAGCCAGCTATTACAAGATTTTTACATTATACCATCAATAGCTAACTACACATATTTACCTATCTATTTCTATATACTCACCTCCTTTACTGGTTATGCTCTTCTCCCCCATATTGTTTTCATCTGATTAGGGGTCAATTGCCATATATGAGCGCTTATCCCAGCTTTTCTGCTACGCTTCTGAGCAGATAGAATAGTCTACATTTCCTTATGAGTGCTTCTCAAATATTGTTTCAACTGTGGCCGGAAGGAGTTGATAGGGCTTTAGAAAAGCTCGGAGCTCTTTATAGGATTTTGTCATGTTCCGAATCATCCTTAGTGCATGGGCTTGATCATCTTTATAAAAATAGGGAAACATGCACTTGAGGAGAGTTGACATGCACTTGTACCCAGAAAATCCAGTGTCGCCTATGTGTTTGACAAGATCATTAACAACTAGAAGGACAATACTATCCTGGGTAGAGGTGGAAGATCCAGATGAGGAGAGTGATAGATTAGCCATTCCTAACTTTAAAGTTTCAATATCATGGCAGATATCTCTCCAGACATTGTGGATACTGTTGTTGAGTGTAGTGAGATCCTTGTGGAAAGCCTCTTGAACAGTTTGTTCTACATGAATGGCTTCCACTGTCATCACTTATCTCATCCACCTACTTCTTTAGGAGATTGGGAAGAGCCTCATTAAGGAAATTTGTGAGCATTTCTTATGCAACTTGATGTTCCTCATTTAGCAGTTTAAGTTCAGAAGCAATATCCTTTTCACCTTTTGTAACATCTTTCGGAATGAATTTTATCAAGCTTTCAAACTTGTTATCAATGTACTCCTTAAGCTCTATGGATATATTTGTGGAAGAGGAAGTGATCTTATCTATGACTGTCATATAGTTATTTATGGCCACAGTATTAGCCTGATCTATTATTTTGTTTGCTGCTACAACATTTACCGTAAGTTCATTTAGGACTAGAGTAACTTTGGCCAGAGATACCTTGGCTACTAGTTCAGCAGTGGGAAAATCCTCTACTTTTGCTTTAATTTTCTGTACGCTCCCCTTGAGTGCCTAGATTTCATCTTTTAAGTCCTGAGGAGAGAACTGCGCAAGTAGTACTTTCTCTACTATTTTCAGGTGTTTCCATATGTTCTGGAGGCTCTGCTTAATGTACCTTTCCTCATGTTCCTCATGAGTAGCTTCTTGGAGGATTTTGAGTGCATTAGAGATCTTTTTGACTCCAGTTGGGTTAAAACTTGAAGATGGTATTTTAATTGGGCTTGCAAGTGGAGTCTCAGATCTGGAGTTGCTACTAATGTCATCAGATCTGGATTTTTCTGTTTCAACCGATTCCTCTTCTTTATCTTCCTTTTCTTCATCCAACCATTCCCCAAACTAGCATCGCCCCTTGAGTCCACTCTAGAAGTGTTCTCTTGGGAACCCAGACTATGTCCCTACTCTGTAACTTTATGTTCTAGGATAGACTGGTTATCCCCAAATGCAGTTTGGGTGTCTGCACCCAAGTTGTTCTGTATCTCAATGGCATCACCAGCTAGAGTATCATTAGTAGAAGGGATAGGTGGAAGAATGATTACCTGACAATTGGTTTGAAGATTAGATTCCTCATTAGACTCTGGTACTTCTTCATCCGGTAGACTAGTATTGTCCTCAGTCTCCACTCCTAATGCCTGTAAAAGACTTGCAACCACAATCATTTCTTATCCTAGAATGGTTGAATTATCCTCACTATTCCCTCCAATTACCTTGGTAGGGCTTTCCAGCTCTACCACTTTTTGATTAACATTCAACAAGTTATCAGGAAGAGGCCCTGATCTAGCTTGGAAATTTAGTAAATCCTCATCCTGGTACTTGGTTTCTTTAAAAAGCTCTAGATCCTTTAGTGCTATCAGTATTGATGGGCTATTTGATTTTGGTACACTGGATAAGCCTCTGGGTCCCTCTTTGGTCAAGAGATTGATCTATTGATTGTCTCGTATAGCAGATATCATTTTAGTAAATTGAGCATCTTCCGGAAATATATTGTCTTTAGGAGCTGGCCTTTGGGTGTAGAGAATAATTTCCTTTCCTTTCCCTGACTCAACTAGAGTGGCAATTATAGGAGTTAGTTCCCTGATGGTTATTCCAACAGTAGGTTTTTTGATTTGGAGTTTGGCTTTAGCTTTCTCTACCTTCAAAGCTTCTCTAAATGTTAATCCCCTCTTCCGGAGTTGTCGTTTGGGGGCTGGTTCCTCATCTAAGGTCTCTTCACTATCAGACCCATGCTCTTCTATTACCATATCTCTTATACTTGTTTTCTGCCCCTTCTTGTATCCTTCTCTAATTGCAGCAGCAGCTACTACAATAGTTTCTGTTGCTTCCAGCTCATATACTGGTTTCTTAAGCTTGATAGAGGCTTTAATTAGCCTTTCTCTTGGCTTTTTGGATGGAGATTTGGCCATTAATTGGGTTAAGGACAAAGTGTCCTCATTTTGCTCCTCAATCTCTTGCTGGATGTTGAGTTTCTTTTAAGCTCTAGGCTTGGTCATTCTTGGTTTCTTAGCTTCCGATTCTTTCTCAGCTTTGCCCTTCGTAGCCTTGCTTTTCTGTTTCTTCTCATCCATTTGTCTAATTGCCTTTTGCTCATCCCACTTTTCTCCAAAAGACAGGTTTGTGAAGTTTTTCTCCAGAATAGCCTTCCCATCCACGGATTCTTCCCTGGAGACATCAATCCCGTTTTCCACCAAAATCTTAGTAATGAGTCCTCCATGGCTATATTGGTGCTACCTAATGAAATGAATCAGAAGCACTGGCATGTTGACTATTGTGCTATTAGTCTAGTGCTGGAGAACATAGTGTTGAAATGAGGAGACTGTGGTGAGGGATCCCTTCCAGATGAGCACAAACTTTGCTAGTAAAAATTGCAAATATCTTGGGACCTTTGGCCAGTAAGTGGAGCATTTGTCACCAAAATACCATGGTGGCAGCCACTCCAATGGCTCATGCTTAACTTTCTGCTTGTCTCCGTCTGATCTCAATATTACTCTATCATTCTTCATCTTGAGATGGGTGACAAAGAATTCCAAAGTTAGAGTGATTTCCTTTCCATCCACAATGGCCTGGAGGGCATCATAGTAGTTGTGAGCCCTGAGGTTGTCATAAAACTGCTTTACAAATACTAGATAGGTGGGGTTATGCATAGTGAGGAAGGTTTCCAATCCTTAATCCATGAGAAGCTGGTTGAATGGGTTAGTTGAGAATAAGTAGTTGTCCCCCAGAAATTCTGAAGGGACGGCTATATCTGAGCTGATTTTCTTTACCGAAATAAAGTTAAATTCAACAAGATCCTCCATCTTGAAGACGTTCTTTGAGGGAAGGATGACTTTGGGTTGAGATTTTGTGGGTGTCATTTGAAGGTTTGGAAGAAATTTGGGGATTTAGGGTTCTGCGTTTTGATTTTTGCAGAGTAATAGTAGATAAGTTCCTCACGTGAGGAAGAGAGGGATTTTTGGGGGGTTTATATAGAATTCCCAGAGTGAGGGTAATTTGGTAATCTGGATACCGCTAAGTTTAACTGTGTTGATGATGTGGTAGTTAAATATTTAGGAGAGATAAATGGCGTTTAACTGGAGAATAGGGACGGTTTATTTTTAAAACAGCCATTTAATTTTACTTCACACGTAGTACCCAATAAATGTTTGAAATTCAAAATGTGTTCAGTTACTTTTTAGCGCTTTTACTGCCATTTGTCCTTTCTGTCTGCTGATCTGGCAATATTCTCTCCGGAGTAGAGTTAGCTTCAATTTTCTTCTCTTCTGGATTCCTTATTTTACCAAGGATCCGAACTAACTTTAGACTGTCTTCCAGATTTTCTCCAAATTGGATTAGACATCCCAAATGACTCCTTTAGTTTCCCAAATTGATCTTTACTCAATGGCTTAGTAAAGATATCTACTCTTTGTTCATTGGTTGGAATGTACACCAATGCAATATCCTTTTTCATCACATGATTGCGGATGAAGTGATGCCTTATATTAACATGTTTCATCCTGGTGTGGAGTACTGGATTCTTTGACACATCAATGGCACTTTTTTTGTTACACATAACATCCACACATCTGGGTTGAACTCTATAATCTTCTGATTATTGCTTGATCTAAAGGAATTGAGCTATACAACTTCCAGCAGCCATATATTCTGCTTCTATAGTAGATAAAGCAACTGAAGTTTGCTTCTTGCTATACCATGATACTAAAAAGTCTCCAAGGAAATGGCAACCTCTGGATATACTCTTTCTCTCAAGATTATTGCTGTCATAGTCTGCATTAGTGAAGCCTTGAAGTGTAAAATCCTAATTACTAGGATACCACAACCCAGCTTCAGTGGTTCCTAGGAGATATTCGAGGATCCTCTTAACTTCCTTAAGATGAGACTCCTTAGGATTGGATTGATATCTTGCACAGTAGTAGACTATAAAGTGTATATCAGGCCTGCTAGCAGTCAAGTATAGGAGTGATCCAATCATTCCTCTATGTAGCTTTAATCAACATCTTCCCCTTCACAATCCTTGGACAGGAATGTATCTGATCCTATTGGAGTAGACATTGGCTTGCTCTTGTCCATCTCAAACTTCTTCAAGATCTCCTTGGTATATTTGGACTGATTAGCGAAAATCCCATCCAGACTTTGCTTCATTTGTAGACCAAGGAAGAAATTCAGTTCTCCCATTATGGATATCTCAAACTGTTTCTACATTTGAGAGCTGAATTCCTCACACATCTTTTTATCTGTTGCCCTAAATATGATGTCATCCACATATATTTAGACTAGAATGATATCATCCTTCTTTTTCTTGACGAAAAGAGTTGTATTTGCTTTGCCCCTGATATATCCCTTGGATATGAGAAAAGTAGTGAGTCTCTCATACCAAGCTCTTGGTTTCTTCAATTTGTAGACATGATCCGGATGTTTTGAGTCTTCAAATCCAGGTGGCTGCTTTACATAGACTTCTTTCTGGATAAATCCATTGAGAAATGCACTTTTGACATCCATTTAGAATAACATGAATCCCATCAATGATGCAAAAGCAGATAGAATCCAAATTGCCTCTAATCTTACCACAGGGGCAAATGGTTCTTCAAAGTCAATCCCTTCCTGTTGATTGTAGCCGTGGGCAACCAGTCTTGCCTTGTTTCTCACCACTATTCCGGATTCATCTAACTTATTCCAAAATACCCATTTGGTGCCAATGATTGTCTTTCCTCTTGGAGGTGCTACTAGATCCCATACATCATACCTGGTGAATTGATCTAGCTCTTCTTGTATGGCCATCATCCAGCTTTCATCTCCTTTTGCATCTTGGAATTTCTTTGGCTTAATAAGAGAGATAAAGGTAGTATGGCTCATCATCCTGTTGAGTTATCCTCTGGTACTGACTGAATTTTGGACACTATCCAAAATGGCTGCAACCGAATGATCCCTGTGAGTCTGGACTTCTCTTGGTAGATCTCCATACTGGATTGGGGCTTGTTTCACTTCTACCTCAACTTCTCCTTCTTGGTCTTCATTGAAGTTTATCTCATTTGGATTGAGATCAACTTGTTGTACTTCTGGATTGAAGGATATTCTTTCATCTTCTTCTTTGTACTTCTTGATTTAGAAGGAATCAGGAATTTAGACTTCCTTATTTTCTCCAAGGCTTTCAGTTTCCGGAATGGGATCTTTCGAAGTTGAACTTCTTTTACCTAATTGGTTAGTCTTATCAAAATCTACACACATTGACTCTACCACAGTTTGGGTTCATTTGTTAAAGACTCTATAAGCCTTGCTATGTGTTGAGTAGCCAAGGAAAATTGCTTCATCAGATTTGGGATCAAATTTTCCTAATTCCTCTCTATCATTCAAGATATAGCACTTACATCCAAAGGCTTTGAAATACCCAATTTTAGGTTTTCTTCCCTTCCAGATTTCATAGGGGGCCTTTTTTATGGTCTTTCTAATGAGAGCGCTATTCAAAATATAACATGCTGTGTTTACAGCCTCACCCCAGAAATATTTTGGCAAACAATTCTCACTTAGCATTGTTCTTACCATCTCAACTATGGTCCTATTCTTTCTCTCAACAACTCCATTCTGTTGAGGAGTACGAGGGGCAGAGAAGTTATGTTCAATGCCTTTAGAGTCATAAAATTCAGCAAAATACTTATTTTTGAACTCGCCACCATTATCACTCTGGATGCATGCAATGCTTATACCCTATTCTACTTCTATCCAGATGAATGTTTTTGAGAATTTGTCAAAGGCTTCATCTTTGCCTGCTAGCAAGAGAACCCAGGTATAATGAGAATAATCATCCACAATGACCATGGTGTATTCTCTTCTACCTAAACTCAGTGGTTTCATTGGACCACAGAGATCAATATGCAAGAGTTTAAGTACTCTTTTTGAAGGAATGTAGGAGATGGAAGGGAAACTTTTCTTATGCCATTTACCTAATTGACATGCAGTGCATAGATGATCCTTATCAAAAGCAACCTTAGGTAAACCCATAAACAATTCCTTTTTGGCTGATTTGGACAGGAGGTTCATACTGACATGTCCCAACCTCCGGTGCCATAGCCATGATTCTTATTCTTTAGACACCGAGCAAATATTCTTTTTCTCATTTGTAATGTTAACAAAATAGACATTGTTTACTCTAGGTGCATAAAGAATGATTTGATTAGACTTACTATCATAGATTGAGCAGCCCTCTGAATCAAAGGTGATATTTCTTCCTTTATCACAGAGTTGGGCTACACTTAGTAAGTTGAACTTCAGTCCATCAACCAGTGAGACATCTTCTATCTTTAATACAGATCCAATGGTTCAATGTCTAATGATCTGTCCTTTTTTATTGTCTTCAAAGATTATTTTGCCTCCCTTCTTCCGGGTTAGTGTGATGAAGGCCATCTCATCACTTGTTATATGCGTTGAGCATCCACTATCAATGTACCAAGTGTGTTGATCTACTATGGATCTAAGGTATACCTCAGTGTTTACTGATTCTGATTCTGAATCCCCAATCTTCTTAGTGTCTTGCTTGGATGACTTTCTTCTGGATTGCTCTACTTCTAGATCTGTTAATGCCATAAATGAACAATGAGTAGTCTCTTCTTCCTCTGTTAAAGATGAGCTGTTGCTTTCTTCACTATTACTCCATGTAGCCATCATAGCTTTATTCTTATACTTCTTTTCCTTTCTCATCTTGGGGCATTTGGTCCTGAAGTGCCCCTTTTCCCCACATTTGAAGCATGCAGAATCCTTCTCCGGATCTTTCTTTTCTTCCAGAGCCTTTCTTGGCTTATCCCTTCTTGAGGTGCCTTCCTTAGGCCTTCTTGACTCGAATCTTCTAGATCTTCTTCTATCCTTTTTTTTCAGGAATTTATCAAAGTACTTAGCTAGCATTGCCATATCTTCTTCACTGTACTTTGACTCTTTTGACTGCTTTTCTAATTTAAAAGAGGCTGATCTGGCAGAGTTTGCCTTAAGAGTAATGACCTTCTTCTTTTCTTCTGGCCTTCTTTCTTGTTAGCTGTATTTCTCCAGGGACAATTCTTGAGTCAAGAGATTAACAATGAGCTCATCATAACTATATAAGTTTAAGTCATGAGCCTCCTCAATGGCAGTCTTCTTGTTGTCCCATTCCTTAGTAAGACTCTGGAGAATTCTTGACCATGTCAACTTCTGAGATTTCCTTCCCCGACCTCTTTAATTCATTTACTAGATTGGTGTATCTAGTATTAATGCTGTTGATGGATTCTTTGGGCTCCATCTTGAAGGATTCAAGCTTTTGTTGTAGTAGATCAATTTTGGCTTCTTTGACCTTATTTGTTCTTTCATAGGTCACTTCCAGCTTCTGCCATATCTCTTGTGCAATTTTACATCCTGATATCCTATTAAATTCAGCTGCACTAAGAGTACAATGAAGCATGTTAAAAGCATTTGCATTTTCATGCAATCTTTTATAATCATTCTCCTCCCATAAGCTCGAGGGCTTGCGGGTGGTTAAACCATCTACCTCATGAGTAGGCTCATATGGACCATCTTTAATGGCCATCCATGCCATCATGCTTTGAGCCTGAATGAAATTCGTCATCCTATTTTTGTAGAATGTGTAGTGTTCACTGGTGAAGAGTGGAGGTCGGGTAATAGACATACCCTCTGAAAGGAACTGTGAGTTTTAAAACTCATTTTGATTCTTGAATGAAAATATACGATCCTTTAGCTCGAGATTGTTAGATCTCTAGTTTCAGCACTGGCTCTTATACCACTTGTTGGTCCCTGTGCTTAAGTTAATAAGGTCAAAGGGGGGTGAATGACCCATTTTGTGGAAATAATAGACTTTCAAAATGTCTTGTGTAGCGTGTTTGAATATTCCAGATATTTGGATCCAGATGATACGTATAATGCAAAGAATATAAATTGCAATAAATTAAAGACAGGGTAAAGAAAATTCAAACACAAGAAATTTAAACTGGTTCGGCCCCGCCTACGTCTAGTCCCCGAAGGTGCCTTCTTTCGAGCTTATCCACTAGTGTGATTTCTTTCCAACTGGCAGAAATCAAGCCTTATAGTTGTCTCTAGATGGTACCTCCTTCTGGATGTAGTATATACCAATAGAAGCACCAACTCCTAGATTAGTCCCCTTGTCTTTAGTAGGATATACCACTAAGATTTCTACCTAAACCTAAGCTGAGTCCCATAGGGAGATCCAACTCAAAGGACCTACTTTAAGCTGTATCCCAATCTCACAACCCACCCAAGTTAGAGATTTTTACACTATGGTTTTCTCAAAGGTTTTGGTTTTGGACTTCCTCAAGTTTATAACTCACTTGGGAATCCTTGCAACTGATTTGGAATTGATTGATTCTTGGAGGGATGTGTTTTTTGATTGCTTTTGTGAATTCTCTTATTAATTGCTTTTTTAAGTCAACCAGCACCTTCTTAAGATGTGAAGCTTCCCTTTTTTAGGCTTTGATCATAAATGTAGTCGTTGTAGGTAGGTGAGCTATAGTTAAATCTTCATCGTTGATCAGGTAAGATGTAGAGCTGCAGGAGCCGTTGATCATTCCGTTAAACAGAGATTTTGACCCATTTGAATCCTTGGGATTGAGGCTGAAAAGTTATTAGTGATCATTTTCCTTGTATTTTAGTGATACACCAACTTTTATACCGGTAGCTTTTTGGTGTGAGCTCCACGTGCCTTCTTATTGGTCTAGGTAAAAAAGGTTGTTACCTTTTTCTCTATCCAGTGTCGATCCTTTATCCTTTTTCTGAAAAGTGCTAGTTATCATTTTTATCTTGCTTTAGGGAAAAGGATCTTTGACTTGGAGACTAAAAGAATTGAGGGAATGAAATTTTTTGAATCATTCCCTTTGTCTAAAATATTAAAGTCTTCCGAATTTCTTCAGACTTTAATATCACCAGATTTGTCTTCTTCCGGATGGTTCTATAATCAGTTCTTCTGGATGCTATTTTGGGCGGTACAAAGTTTGCTTCCTTTTCAAACTTTAACCGGATGCTTCCTTTTGCGTGCTTAGGCTCTTCTTGGATTTAAGAGATTACATATACTTACAAGTCTTGTCTTCCTTATAAGTTTTTATTTTCTTCAAACTTGATCCGGATAGATTCTTGTTTGTTCTTTCGGATTATTGTTTTCCAACACCTGACTTACAATTACAGAAATATATAAGTGAAAAAGATGAAAACTAGCTATTACAGATTTTAAATTGGAATAAAATTGCTAATCTATTATAAAATTATTTATTTCCGAATGCTTCTCCCTTCTTCTCCTTTCCTTTGCCTTGCATCTCCTTTTCTGCATCAGCTTTGTCTTCCCTTTTATTATTCTCCCCCTTTTTGTTTGCATCAACTTGGGGGTTGATTACCATATCCTAGCTTTCCTGCCAAGCCTTGGAGTAGATAGACTAATCCACATTCCCTTTCCTTTTGTGGTCTATGATTGTATCCACAGTGGCTAGAGCTAGATGTAGGGGCTGGAAGACCTTCTGAAGTTGGGTATAGGACTTTGTGAGGTAAGGATGCATTTCTAGGGCATGTTCATGATCCTTCTCATCAAAGTAAGGGAAGAGTGCCTTGAGGAGGGTAGAAATCCCTTTATGGCGAAAGAAGCCAGTATCCCCAATATGTTGAATGAGATCCTGAAGCACCGGGATGAGTTGACTTTCCAGAACAGAAGGTGATGATGAAGAAGATCTGGATATTGATAGATTGGTTAGATTAGATAGCACTTTCTCAATTTCTTTTCCCATGTCTCTACGGCAGTTGTGGAAGCTTTGTATTTACAGTCATGAGGTCTTTATGAAGTTCCTCCTTGACATTATTTATTACTGTATCCTGCCTATTCATTTGGCCTATAACCTCCTGTGCAATATTTTCCATTTGTTTAGCAAATAGCTTGGGCTTTTCTTCATCCATGAATTTTGTGAGCTTGTCCAAGATGGCCTATTGCTTTTCATTTAGGCTGGGGAGTACTGATTTCTCTTCTTTCTCGGTAATGAATTTTGACAAGTTTTCAAACTTAGAATCCAGATACTCATTGACTTCAGTAGACAGTTCTAAGGAGGAGGATGTAATTTTATCCGAGATGGTGGTGCAGTTATTTATGGCTCCAGTGATCAGTAGAACAGTTTGCTGCTGCAATACTTATTTTTAGCTCATTTAGAACAGGAGGTACTTTGGCAAGTGATACTTCTGCCACCAAATCAACTCTGGGAAAATCCTCTACTTTCTTCTCAATTCTTTGCACGCTCCCTTTTATCTCCCCTATATCAGCCTTTAAATCCGGAGCTGAGGATTTTTTATTCAAGACTTTCTCCACGAATTTGAGTTATTTACATATATTCCGGAGACACTACTTGATATAACTCTCCTCACATTCCTCATGCATAGCATCTTGTAGTATTTTTAGCGTTGTCATAATCTTTTTTACTCTGGTTTGATTTATACTAACAGTTGGCTTTTTTATTGGACTTTTATAGGAGGAGGTTTCAGATCCTGAGCTACTTCTAGTTTCATCTGATTTAGAAGAGTCTCCCTTACTTGTCTCTTCTTATTCAGAAGACTCCTATTCTACTTCTTCTTTCTCTTCTTCCAACCTTCCCTCTGGAATGGCCTCACCCTTAAAGTCCACTTTAGAAGTGTTCTCGTTGGGTCTCAGACCATGTCCCTCCTCCGGAATGATGTGTTTTGGGATAGGTTGGTTGCCCTTAGATATGTTAGGAATTTCAGTATCTAAGTTGCCCTCATTTTTATCTATTATTTCAACAGCACCAGCAACATCAGTATTAATATCAAATGAGACTGAGTCAGGGACTACCTCATTATTGGCATTTGATTCTGTGTGTCTGCTTCTTCTCTTCTTTCTTCCACCTTCACAACCCCCGAATGACTAGAAATGTCCTTAGTCATCCCTTTAAATGCCTTTTGAGGACATTTAATTATTTGCTCAAGCATGTTGGTATTGTCCTCAATATCCTCTCCATGTGCCTTTTCAGGCCTTTCTTCATTTATGGTCTCAGCTTCCAGATTGAGCAAATTATCCGAAAGTGGTTTGATTTTAGGAATAAAGGCAAAAAGGTCAGCTTCCGGATCTTGGGCGTTGGTGGCCATATCTATTGGATCAATAAGAATAGCCTAAGCACCAGAAGAGCCTCTAGGTCCTTCTATTGTAAGCTTGTTGATCTGTTCATTATCCTTCATGGCCTCCTTTATTACATCATATTGAGGGTCATCCGAAGTCACTTCCTCATTGGATCCGGGCATATGCTTGCCTTTAGTTTTCCTGGCCTTAGCCAATTTTGTCTCTTCAGCTCTCTTTATAGCTCCCTCATCTATGATGATTTTGGCCTACTTCTTTATTTTCCCTTTCTTGGCTACCACAGCCTCATCAAAGGTGCAACCGTTTCTAGTGAACTACTTCCTTTTGGGTACCGGAGCTTCATCCTCTATCTCCTCATCCTCTACTATCTCTTTTGGGATATTTGCAATTTTCCTCTTCTTATTTGCTGCTTTTATCAGCCTCCCTCGTGGCTTAGGCTTTTCTAGGCTCTTTTTTAGTAGTTGAGTGAGGGTTTGGGTATCCTCATCAACTTCTTCCACCGGAACCAAAGCTTGCTGCTATTTTGCTTTGGGTTTGGTGGTAGCCTTCTTAGGAACCGGAGCGTCTTCAGCTGGATCCACTACTTTCCTAGCCCTGGCCTTTTTCTTATCCCTCAGCTTCTTGGATTTTTCCTCATTCCATGTCTCTATGAAGCTCAGCATTTTGAAATTCTTTTCTAGAATCTTCTTTCCATGGACTGACTAAAATCCAGAGATATTCACTTTATTTTCTATAAGAATTCTTATGATTATGGCACCGTGGAAGTTCCTATACTGTCTCAGATAGTGGATGATTAGTACCGGCATGTTCACCACTCTGCTCTCTACCCAATGTTGTAATACACAGTGTTAAAATGAGGATACTATGGTTAGAGAACCCTTGCAGATTAAGATCAGCTTTGTGAGTGCATGTTGGAGATATCTTGGTAGGTTGAGAATTTATCTCCAAAGTAGTTGACATGAAGCCACTGCTTGGGGTGATATTTCATAAGCAACTCATCCCTATCATTCTGTAATTGAATACCATCATTCTTCATATTAAGGTACTTCTCAAAGAATTCTGGAGTGATGGTGATTTCCTTCCCTTGAACCTTTGTTCTGAGAGCATCATAATAGGAGTGAACTCTCAGGCTTGAGTAGAATTCCTGCACCAGATCCGGATAGGTGGGGCAATTGATCTTGAGAAAATCACCCAGATGTTGATCTTTAATTAGTTTCGAGTAAGGGTCTGTTTCAAATAGGAAATTATCTCCTAAGTAGTCAGGAGGAACTACAGAGTCATTGGTTTTAAGCTCAAGGGGTTTGAAATCTTCATCTTTGAGATTAGATTCTGCAAAGATGTTTCTTTGAGGAAGTATTTGGATTTTGTTGTTCAACATTATGGCTACCATTAGAGAGTTTTTGAAGAAATTCAGGTTTGGAAATGGATTTCTGCAGAGTAATAGTCGTGAGTTACTCGTGTGAGGAAGAAAGGGAAATTTGGGGGGTTTATATAGAAATTTTAGAGCGAGTGTATAATGGTAATCGGGATGCAGTTAAAGTTAACTAGATTGATGACATGGCAAATGTAATTTAAGAGAGGGGTAAATAGTATTAAAATCAGAGAATGGGAAAGGTTTATCTATAAAATGGCCATTTAATTTTACCGCACGTGTAACACCCAATAGTCATTTAAAATTCAAAATATGTATAGTTACTTTTCAGTACCTTTACTGCCATTTGTCTATTCTATCTGCTGAGCTGGTAGTCTTTGTTCCGGATCCAGAGTCAACATAATTTCTTCTTCTTTTCCGGATTCCTTTGCTCATAGAACTTCAAACTCATCCAACTTGTCTTCCAAATTTTCCTTTAAATTGGATTAGACATACCAATTGACTCCCTTAGCTTATTGAATTGATCTTTACTTAGAGGCTTGGTAAAGATATCTGCTCTTTGCTCATTGGATGGAATGTATACCAATGCAACATCCTTCTTCATCACATGATCCCGGATGAAATGATGCTTGATGTTAACATGTTTCATCCTGCTATGAAGTACTGGACTCTTTGATACATCAATGGCACTTTTGTTCTCACACATTACTTTAACACATTCAAATTGCAATTCGTAGTCTTCCAATTGTTGCTTAATCCTTAATGGTTGAGCTACACAACTTCTTGCTGCCATATATTCTGCTTCTGTGGTTGATAAAGCAACTAATTTTTTATTTTTACTATACCGTGATACTAAGCAATCTCCAAGAAAGTGACAGCCTCTGGATGTACTCTTTCTCTCAAGTGTGTCTCTACCATAATTTGCATCAGTGAACCCTTGAAGTATGAAATTCTTATTACTAGGATACCATAACCCAACTTCAGTGGTTCCTAGGAGGTATCTAAGGATTCCCTTTACTGGCTTTAGATGTGAGACCTTAGGATTGGCTTGATATCTTGCACAGTAGCTAATTGCATAGTGTATGTCAAGTCTGCTGGCTATCAAATATAGAAGTGATCCAATCATTCCTCTATACAGCTTTTGATCAACATCTTCTCCTTCATAATCCTTGGATAGGATCGTATCTGAATCTATTAGAGTGGGCATTAGCTTCCTTTTGTCCAATTCAAACTTCTTGAGAATTTCCTTGGTGTACTAGATTGGTTGAAAAAAATCCCATCCAAACTCGGCTTGATTTGTAAACCAAGGAAGAATTTAAGTTCTCCTATCATGGAAATCTCAAACTCCTTCTACATTTGAGAGTTGAATTCTTCACACATCCTTTCATCTGTTTCTCCAAAAATGATGTCATCAACCTAAATTTTGATAAGAATGATATCATCGTTCTTCTTCTTGATGAAAAAAGTTGAATCTACCTTGCCCCAGATATATCCCTTAGATATGAGAAATGTAGTGAGCCTCTCATATCAATCTCTTGGTGATTGCTTTAATCCATAGAGAGCCTTCTTCAGTTTGATTACATGATCTGGATGCTTTGAATCTTCAAATCTAGGTGGCTGCTTCACATATACTTCTTCCTGGATAACTCCATTTAGAAATGCATTTTTGACATCCATTTAGAATAATGTGAACTCCATGAATGATGCAAAAGCACATAAAATTTAGATTTCCTCCAATCTTGCTACAGGGGCAAATGTTTCTTCAAAATTAATCTCTTCCTGCTGATTGTAGCCTTGGGCAACCAATCTCTCCTTATTTCTCACTGGTACTCTAGATTTATCTAGCTTGTTCCTGAATACCCATTTAGTGCCAATGATTGACTTTCCTTTTGGCGGTGACACTAGATCCCAAACATCATTTTTGGTGAATTGATCTAGTTCTTCTTGCATAGCCATCATCCAGCTTTCCTCTCCTTTAGCATCTTGAAATTTCTTTGGCTCAATAAGAGAGACAAAGGCAGCATAGCTCATCATCCTATTAAGCTATCCTCTGGTTCTAACTAGATTTTGGACATTATTCAAAATGGCTGCAACCGGTTGATCCCTGCGAGTTCGGACTTCTCTTGGTAGGTCTTCATGCTGGATTGGGGCTTGTTCCACTTTTGCCTCAACTTCCTCTCCTTGGTCATCATTAAAGTTTAACTCCTGTGGGTTAAGATCAGCTTATGGTACTTCTGGATCAAAAGATATCCCCTCATCTTCTTCTTTGTACTTCTTGATTTGGAAGGAATCAGGAATTTGGACTTCCTTATTTTCTCCAAGGCTTTCAATTTCCGGAATGGGATCTTCTAGAGTGGAACTTCTTTTGCTTGCACGGTTAGTCTCATCAAAATCTACATATATTGACTCTACCGTAGTTTGAGTTCGTTTGTTATAGACTCTGCAAGCTTTGCTATGTATTAAGTAGCCAAGGAAAATCCCTTCATTAGATTTAGGATCAAATTTTCCTAATTGCTATCTATCATTCAAGATGTAGCATTTACATCACAAGGCTTTGAAATAGCCAATTTTGGGTTTCCTTCCCTTCCAGATTTCATAAGGGGTCTTTTCTAAGGTCTTTCTAATGAGAGCTCTATTTAAAATATAGCATGTTGTGTTTACGGCCTCACCCCAAAAATACTTTAGCAAATAATTCTCACTTAGCATTATTCTAGCCATCTTAACTATGGTCCTATTTTTTATCTCAATAACTCCATTTTTTTCAGGGGTATGAGGGGTAGAGAAGTTATGTTCAATCCCCTTGGAGTCACAAAATTCAGCAAAGTGCTTATTTTTTAACTAACCACCATTATCACTCTTGATGCGTCCAACACTTATACCCTGTTCTACTTTTATTCGAATGAATATTTTTGAGAATTGGTCAAAGGCCTTATCTTTGCCAGCTAACAAAGCTACCCAGGTATAGCTAGAATAATCATCCACAATGACCATGGTGTATTCTCTTCTACCTAGACTCAATGGTTTGATTAGATCAAAGAGATTAATATGCAAGAGTTTAAGAACTCTTTAAGAAGGTATGTATGAGATGGAAGGAAGGCTCTTTTTATGCTATTTACCTAGGGAAGGCAAAGGTGAAGGGAAGCTCTTTTTATGCTATTTACATCTTTTTGAGCAGCTGTGAATTTGTGTGCTTAAGGTTGCTTGCTCACTTTCCTTTCTTTGAGATTTAGGGGCACCGGATTCTTTTGATTTAGATTACTTGGTCTTGGTCTCCCTTGATTTTTCCTTCTTTGTGGAGAATTTGGTTTCCTTCCGGATGCCTCCTTTATTAGGGTTAGCTCCCTATCTAGCCCTGTTAAGTTAGCTCTTAAGATCTAAACTTGACTTCTCAAGAAATTTTCTTCCACCATATATATATGCTTTTTGGTTCTCATCAGGTTGATGTCTTGTGACATTGCTTCAACATCTTCAGCTAGTTCCAGAACTTGTCATTGTATGGATTTTATAGCTTTGGTGTTCTTTCTCACATTGTGGATACCCACCTTTAATGCTCTAGCAAGATCAAGGTTAGAAATAGAATTAGAATGAGAGTTTACCTTAATATTTGCTGTTTCTGATTCTAAATCCCCAATTTTCTCAGTGTCTTACTTGGAGGAATTTCTTCCAGATTTCTCTGGTTCCAGATCAGTAAATGCCATGAAAGCACAATGAGCACTCTCTTCTTCTTTAGTTGAAGATGAACTGATACTTTCTTCACTGTTGCTCCATATGGCCACCATAGCTCTCTTCTTATATTTCTTTTCCCTTTTTAGCTTGGGGCATTTGGTTCAGAAGTGCCATTTTTTCCCATATTCAAAGCAGGCATAATCTTTTTTCGGATCTTTCTTTTCTTCCGAGGCCTTTTTTGGGTTGTCCCTTCTTGAGGTGCCTTCCTTAAGCCTTCTTAATTCAAATCTTCTGGATCTCCTTCTATCCTTTTTCTTTAGGAATTTATTAAAGTACTTGGCCAGTATAGCCATATCTTCTTTACTGTACTTTGATTCTTTTGGTAACTTGTCTGATCCGGAAGAGGCTGATCCGGTAGAATCTTCCTTAAGTGCAATGGCCTTCTTCTTTTCTTCCGACTTTCTTTCTTGTTGACTATATCTCTCCAATGATAATTCTTGATTCAAGAGATTACCAATGAGCTCATCATAATTATAGAAGTTTAAGTCATGAGCTTCCTCAATGGCAATCTTCTTGTTGTCCCATTCCTTGGTGAGACTCCAGAGTACCTTCTTTACCATCTCTACTTCAGAGATTTCCTTTTCGAGCCTTTTTATATCATTCACTAGATTGGTTTATCAAGTGTTCATGCTATTGATTGACTCTTTTGGCTTTATCTTGAAGGATTCAAGCTTTTGCTGGAGTAAATCAAGCTTGGCTTCTCTAACTTTGTTGATTCCTTCATATGTTACTTCCAGCTTCTGCCAAATTTCTAGTGCAGTCTCACATCCGATTATCCTGTTAAATTCTGCTGCACTAAGAGCACAATAAAGTATGTTAATAGCATTTGCATTTTCATGCAATTTTTTAAAATCATTATCATGCCATAAACTTGAGGGCTATCATACCCTCTACTTTGTGAGTAGGCTCATATGAGCCATCTTTAATGACCAACCATGCTTGCATGCTTTGTGTTTGAATGAAGTTCGTCATCCGATTTTTCTAGAATGTGTAATGTTCATCGGTGAAGAGTGGAAGACGGGTAATGGACATAACCTTGGGAAGGAGTTGTGAGTTTTAAAAACTTATTTTGATACTTGGATCAAAATTTGGACCTTTAGCTCGAGGTTGTTAGATCTCTAGTCTTGAGCACTTGCTCTGATACCACATGTTGGTCGCTATGAGGGTCTGAATAAGGTCAGAGGGGGTATGAATGACCCTTTTTAGCAGAATTAATAGACTTTGACCACTAGAAGCACCCACTCCTAGCTGACTCCTTGTGTAGTGTGTTTGATTAGGTTCCAGAGGTTATGAATTCGGATGATGCAAATATACAATATGATACAAAAAGTAAAGAGTTAGAAAATTAAACACAAAGGATTTTATCCTAGTTCGGCCCTGCCTACTACAGTCCCCGAAGTTTCCTTTCTCCGAGCTTTTCCACTAGTGGATTCCTTTCCAACTGGCAGGACTCAAGCCTTACAATTTATCTCAGGATGGTACCCCCTTCTGGATGTAGGATATACCACTAGAAGCACCCACTCCTAGCTGACTCCTTTTGTCTTTAGTAGAACATACCACTAAGATTTCTACCCAAACCTAAGCTAAGTCCTACAGGGAGATCCTACTCAAAGCACCTACTTCAAGCTATATCCCAATCTTACTACTCACCCAAGTAGGAGATCTTTTACACTTTGGTTTTCTTAAAGATTTTGGTTTTGGACTTCCTCAAGTTTATAACTTCACTTGGGAGTGCTTACAAACAGATTTTGAATGATTTGGTTCTTAGAGGGATTAAGTAACTAATTACTTCTGGCAAATTCTCTTGTGCATCCTTTCTCAAAATCAACCTGCACCTTCTCAACTTGTGAAGCTTCCCTTTTATAGGCTTCTAACATAAATGTAGCCGTTGTGGGTTGTTGAACTTGGATTAAATCTTCACCGTTAATAAGGTAATATGTGGCACTTCTAGAAACGTTGATTAATCCGTTCGATAGAGATTTTGACCCATTTAAATCCTTGGGATTGAGGCTGAAAAGTTGTTAGTGATCGTTTTCCTTGTATTTTAGTGACTCACCAACTTTTATGCCATTACCTTTTTGGAGTGAGTTCCACGCGCCTTTCTCATTGGTCTAGGTGAAAAAGGTTGTTACCTTTTTCTCTTTCCTATGACAGTCCTTTGTCCTTTTTCTGGAAAGTGCTATCATTTTTGTCTTGCTTTAGGGGAAAGGATCTTTGACTTGTAGACTAAAAAGAATGGAGGAAATTTAATACTTTGAATTATTCCCTTTGTCTTTATATTTAAGTCTTCCGGATGTTTTCGGACTTAATATCTCCGGATATGTCTTCTTTCAGATGCTTTAGCAATCAATTCTTCCGAATGCTGTTTTGGGCGGTTCAAAGTTTGTTTCCTTTCCAAACTTTAACCGGATGCTTCCATTCATGCTTAGGTAATTGTCTTCACTTGTCTTGTACTTTGGATGTTTTGGTTATATGTCCGGAAAAGTGACTTAGGTCTTTTTGTACTTAGGTATTTTGTTTACTTTAAACCTGATCCGGATTATTTGTTGTTCCAGATCATTGTTTCCAACAATATTATTAATATTAATTTTATAATTATACTAGTCCATAGATTTTTTTTTACTGAAGAAAGAAGGTCTATTGCATAAGATCGCAGTACACACAAGCTCTAATTAAAGGTGGACAACAGTTAACCAAGTCCCTACCTCTCAAAGAATCAACTGCCTTAGCTTATAAATGGGCAGCTTAATTCACAAACATATTGGCGAAAACTACTTTAATGTTCAGAAATAATGACAAAAAGTTCTTACAATCAGATAAACTAAACCAATAGGAGCTAAAAATAAAGAATTGGTGTTTAAAGCATTAACCACTGCTAAAGCATCCATCTCGAGAATGTTGAAAATATGGCATATTAGATAATGTTGTGTATTATCTACTTTAGGCTAAATTACAATATGGAAAAAGCTATGATTTGAATAACATGAAATATGTCATTGTATTCTACGCTTCGAGAGCTTTTCAACGATATATTATATGCCAAAAGTGGATTAACGTTGAATGAGAAATTGTAGTTTAAAGTTTGAACATCTGTCAAATTTAGATGCGTTAAATCGGTGATTCGATACTGAAAAATATTGCCATGTCATATTTTTTTTCTTCGCCAGATTTTTATTTGATATTAATGGTTTTTAATCCCTTAATCAATATAATTTCTGATAAACTTTATGGTTAATGACCATAAATCTGTGGTTATTTAATGATTATAAATTTTTGGTTACAAGGGTTAATACTCTTTAAGCCAATTTAATCCATGTTTATGCCATCTACACTATAAATACCCTATTCTTAGAGCTTTCTCCTCACACCTTTACTTCATACTTTTATTCTTGAAAAATTATAGCTAATTCTTGTTTACTTGTTTACTTTATGGTTTATTTTTTGGTTGTCATACTAAAAAATATTCTTCATAGTTTTCATTTCTTTTCAAGAGAAGGCTACTTAGTATAAGGTTCTTGTAATTTGCTCTTCACACGGTTAGAGTTCGCCAACGATTGCAGTTGTATCTTGGGAGACAAATTCACTGGTGCGGACAAATAATTGTCTTAAGGAAACTAAAGTTTTAGACCTCCACAATAACTTTGTTACGGTTAAAGGTTTGAGAGTATTTCTATTATTTGTTCTTTTGTCACTTTTATATATTTGTGTTAATTCCATTGTGTCATTATTCCTATTAAAAAAATTATAATAATATTTATTTTATTTTTATACCGGGTTCTAACAATCTTAAGACAATTATGTCCATATATTTTTTCTGGTTTGAGTGCAGGTTACTCTGGATTTCTTGAAGACTGTTTTTAGAACAAAACGTTGTTCATATAAAAAAATAGTAAATTGCTTTTCATAAAAAAAAATTCTCTTTCTTCTTTTTCTTAGTTTTTCTCGTTTACAAGTTTCTGACTTACTCTATAGTATTTTGGATTGTGATTTGAGAATATTATGGACATTATTTTACCGATTGGAAGTAATCATTCTGAAACGATTCCAGGCCAGAATAGCCAAAATGGAAAAATTGGTCCTATTGGTGCTGAACCTAATGGAAATGAACTTTCAAGTTTAACAATTGTTATGTCTAATGATCATGAGGTTGCTTTGGAATTATATCTTATTTCAACTCTTCAAATATCGGAGAAATTTTCTTGTTCAAGCTTTGAAGTTTGGCAATATAAAATATTTTTCTATTTGACAAGCATGAAACACCATAATATATTGAAAGATGAACCTCATGTTGGAGTGGTTAACGCTTCTTTTCAATTATTTATGGATGATTGGAACCATATGGATTTTATTTGCAAAAATCATATCTTGAATGACTTAGTCATTGACCTATGTGAAGTGTGTACTATTAAACGTATTGCAAAAGAATTGTGGGATTCCTTAAATATAAAATTTTCTATTGCTAATCAAGTTTTGGGGAAAGCTAACATGGTGGAGGTCATTAGAGACTCCAACAAACAACATGTTAAACGTAAGTTTAAATTTGGACAAAATGGGAGCATATCCAAGAGACAAATGTTAAATGGAAAATGCTTAAATTGCAAAAAGATGAGACAAAAGTCATTTGTTTGTAAATTGACAAAATGGTCAATAACATTGAGGTAAACGTTATAAAAGAAATTACAAAAGATGTATATGACATCAACGTATGTGTAATTTTGGAGGTCAATACTGACTCAAATCGAACGAAGTGGTGGCTTGACACTAGTGCTACTCATCACATGTGTTGTGACAAAGAGTCTTTTGCTGGATTGACTCTTATTGATAATGGGGAAAAAACTCTTCATGGGGAATTTTGCTACTTCTAATGTCAAAGGACATGAAACGGTGATTCTAAAAATGACTTTTGGCAAAGAAGTAAAACTACAAAATGTCTTCTACGCACCAGACAAGAGGAAGAATTTGATTTTTGGGAGCCTTTTGAGTGCACACGGCTTCAAGATGGTCTTTGAATCTCAAAAATTTATTTTATTTTGTATAAAGGAGACATGTATGTGGGAAAGGGATATGAATGTAATGGAGTGTTTAAATTTTGTTGCATCTCTTGTAAGCAAAATTCTATTAATAAGAACAAAGGTGTTGCTTATATGATTGAGTCTTCTAATTTATGGTATAGTAGACTTGGACACATTAATTTTTATTCATTATGACGTTTAATTAACTTGAATCATATACCCACATTTCATAACGATAAATCATATAAATGTGGAACATGTGTTGAGACAAAATTGATAAGATCTTCATTTCATTCCATTGAAAGAAATTTATAACCACTCAATTTAATACACACATATATTTGTGACTTGAAATTTGTACAATCAAGGGGAGGAAATAAATATTTTATTACCTTTATAGATGATAACACAAAATATTGTTATGTGTATTTGCTAAAAAGCAAAGATGAGGTTTTAGAGAAATTTATACTCTATAATCAAGAAGTAGAAAACCAACTTAATAAGAAAATTAAGAAGGTAAGAAGTGATCGTGGTGGTGAATATGTTGCACCATTTGGTGAGTTTTGTTCTCAAAATAGAATTATTCACGAAGTAACACCACCATATTCTCCTCAATCAAATGGAGTAGCTGAACGCAAAAATTGTACTCTTAAAGAGATGATGAATGCAATGTTAACCAGTTTTGGTTTACCACAAAACTTGTGGGGTGATACTATTTTGTCAGCAAATTATCTTTTGAATAAGATATCATGTAAGAAACAAGAAAACCCCTTATGAATTATGTAAAGGTAGAAAACCTTCTTATAATTACTTGAAAGTGTGGGGGTGTCTTACAAAGGTAATTGCTCCATTACCTAAACGTATGAAAATAGGTCCAAAACGGTGGATTGTATTTTCATTGGCTATGCAAGTAATAGCAATGCATATTGATTTCTTGTGCATGAATCTAAAAACCCAGATGTACATAAGAATACTTTGATAGAGTCAAAGGATGCTTCATTTTTTGAAGGCGTGTTCCCATGTAAGGAAAGGTCGCAAACTAAAAGATCTCATGAACTTATTGAAAATGACGATCAAGTTGATCAGCAAGTTGTTGATAAAAATGACAACCTTCAATCAATGATTGAAGAAGATGTTCAAAATTCTCAAGAAGAGAATAAATTGAATCAAAAGGTGGAACCTAGAAGAAGTAAAAGGACAAGGATTGAAAAATCATTTGGTTCGGATTTCTTAACGTATATGGTTGAAGCAGAACCTCAAACGTATAAAAAAGCTATAAGCTCAATTGAAAGTCCTTTATGGAAAGAAGCCATAAGGAGTGAAATTGATTCCATCTTGCAAAATTATACGTGGGAATTAGCGGACCTTCCTCCTGGAACTAACCCACTAAGTTCTAAATTGATTTTCAAATGTAAGCTAAAAGTTGATGGAACAATTGATAAGTACAAGGCTCGTTTAATCATAAGAGGTTATAGACAAAAAGAATGCATTGATTACTTTGATACGTATTCTCTAGTGTTGAGAATAACATCCATCAGATGATACTTGCGATTGCCGCTTTGTGGAATCTTGAAGTACATCAAATGGATGTGAAAACTACTTTCCTAAACGGAGATCTTGAAGAAGAAATTTACATGGAACAACTCGAGGTTTATGTAACTTCAGGTCAAGAAAGGAAAGTATGCAAGCTGCTGAAGTCTTTATATGGTTTAAAGCAAGCACCAAAATAATGGCATAAGAAATTTGATGATGCCATGATGGCAAGTGGCTATCGTATAAATGGTGTGACAAATGCATATATGTCAAAACTAAAAATGAAGGATATGTTATTCTATGTTTGTATGTTGATGACATACTCATTGTTGGAAGCAATGAGAGAATGGTAAAGAGTACCAAGAATATGTTAAATTCTAAGTTTGACATGAAAGATATGAGACTAGCTGATTTAATTTTAGGCATCAAAGTTCAAAGTTCACCTAACGGTATCATATTAACGCAGTCACACTATGTGGACAAGATACTTGACAAGTTTAACAAAGGTGATATTAGTATGGCCAAAACACCATTAGACGTTAGTTTACATTTGTCTAAAACCAAAGGTGAATGCATATACCAAGTGGAATATGCAAGAGTTATAAGAAGATTTACGAGTAATCTAGGTAAAAGCCATTGGAATGCGATCGTAAGAATACTAAGGTATTTACGATATACTCGTAATTATGGACAGCACTATACAAGAGACCTATTGTACTAGAATCATATTCCGATGCTAGTTGGATAGTTGACGTCAAGAATTCTAAAGGTACAAGTGGGTACGTGTTCACTCTAGGAAGAGGAGTAGTGTCATAGAAATCCTCAAGGAAAACCATTATAACTCATTCCGCAATGGAAGCTGAGTTTGTAGCCTTGGATAAAATGGGAGAAGAAGCCGAATGGCTATGTAACTACTTAGAGGATATTCTAGAATGGCCTAAGCCTGTGCCCGCAATTTGTGTACATTGCGATAATCAAGCGGTGATTAAAAGAGCACAAAACGTTATGTATAGTGGTAAGTCGAGACACATATGTCATCGACATGATACCGTCAGACAACTGATCTCAACATCAGTTATCTCTATTGATTTTGTAGGATCAAAGGATAACATTGCGGATCCACTAACCAAAGGGTTAAATCGAGATCAAATTGAAAAGACATCTAAAGGAATAGGGCTGAAGCCCATGAATATTTAAGGCGCTATGTGAAGGAAAACTCAACAACGTTTGACTAGAGATCCCAAGACCTTGGTTCAATGGGACAACCTAATTGCATAGACGTTGTGTGGTCACTATGGGAGTAACCCTGTGTCCATTTCTATGATGTAAACGGTGACAATAACGGGTTAAGGTTAAGCTATGCTTTTAATGATCCTTTGTGCCTCAATGGTTGAGCAAAACAAATCGCCTATATGAGAGTGAAGTGGGGTCGCTTCAAAGGATACTATTAGGGCATAGTGATCTAAAACTCTTGCAGAACCAAGAGATGTTCATGACCATAACGAATATAACCATGAGAACCAAAAAACCCGTGATGTGTTGATATTTGTGTGGGGTATATCATCATTTACATATACGTTAAATTAGTTCAAGGACATCACTTCTACTAGTTAGCCAGTAAAGTAAATATACTTTCACTAGGGAAGGTTCAAAGGTTGTAGCTTACCTATCCTATGCAAATATTGGCCAAAGAGCATTTTCATCCTTCATTTTCTGAAAGCGTCTGTTTCGTTTGCTTTTCCAATTTTCATTCATGTGGGGAATTGTTAGAAATATGGCATATTAGGTAATGTGTACATCATCTACTTTAGGCTAAATTACAATAAGAAAAAATTATGATTTGAATAACATGAAATATGTCATTGTATTCTGCGATTTGAGAGCTTTCCAACCATATATTATACCCCTAAAACGGATTAACGATGAATGATAAATTGTAGTTTAGAGTTTGAACATCTGTCAAATTTAGACGCGCTAAATCGGTGATTCGGTACTGAAAAATATTGCCATGTCATATTTTTTCTTCACCAGATTTTTATTTGATATTAATGGGTTTTAATCCCGTAATCAATATAATTTCTCATAACCTTCATGGTTAATGACAAAAAATTTGTGGTTATAAGATTCAATGACTATAAATTTGTGGTTACAATGGTTAATGCCCTTTAAGCCAATTTAATCCATGTTAATGTCATCTACCCTATAAATACCCTATTATTATAGCCTTCTCCTCACACCTTTTCTTTATACATCTATTCTTGAAAAATTCTAGTTAATTCTTATTTACTTTGCGGTTTATTTTTTGGTTGTCATACTAAATAATATTCTTCAAAAGTTTTTATTTCATTTCAAGAGATGGCTACTTAGTGTTAGGTTCTAGTAATTTGTTCTTCACACAGTTAGAGTTCGTTTACGATTACGGTTGTATCCTGGGAGACAAATTCATCGGCAGCGGACGAATAATTATCTTAAGGAAACTGAAGTTTCAGGCCTCCGCAATAACTTATTACGGTTAAAGGTTTGAGAGTATTTCTATTATTTGTTCTTTTATCACTTTTATATATTTTTATTATTTCCATTGTAATCTTGTTCCTATTGAAAAAGATTATAATAATATTTATTTTATTATTATACCGGATTCTAACGAAAAATGACTATGTCAAAACCTTGCTGCTTGCGTCATCTAAAAGCCTCTCTGTAGCTTATCGCCATCGCCAATAGTGCATCCCTACTACCCTGGAGTAACAGCCAACCAGAAGCAATCACTCGGCCAATGTGATTTCCGACAATACATCCATGCCCCAGCCGTCTACCAGCATAAAAAAACTCCCGCATCTATGTTGACTTTGACCCAGCCATAGGCTGTTTTCATCTAGGATGGCTAGTGATAGGCGGGATTGAACCTGACTTAGTATTTGCAGCCTTCCACTCACTTAGAAAGTCCAACCCGTGTCTAATAACGACCTGAGAGGCACTTCAAAATTTTCCGTCCCACACTCCGTTGTTGCGACGAGCCCAAATAGCTCATAAAATGCAAGCTGACTTCTCAATCATAGACTTACATTGCGAGGAAATCCATCCCCACCAGTCCTCTAAGCTCGCGATTGAGTTAGGCCACCGTTCCCCTTAAATATCGCTTCAGACCATCTACTAATCTATAGATATTAATTTACAATGGGTTGCATTCTGGATAGCAAATTGATGCTGATTTTGCTTGATTTTTAATGGGTTGTTGAATTTGTATAAACAAAATGTTGGGTTATTTGAATTTGGTTGTTTGGGATTCAAATCCAGAGTTGATAATGAATAATCAAAATTTAAAACTTGGGTGTTATTTAATTGATTGAGAACCTAATCTATACAATCTGAAGTTTTTTAATTGATGGAATTTGAAAATAAGCAATTGATGATAACCATTGAAATTGGCGGGTCAATGTGAAATACAAAGTGCGACCATTTAAAAACCAGTTTCTCACAAATCAGAACCCAATCTCTCATTTGTAGAGAGAGAAAGAGATGACGGCGGCAATGTTGCTGCGTGAGGGCATTGTCGGTCTCCTCCTTATCTTGCTTTTCCTCTTCCTTGTCATCTTCATCGCCTGTAAACCATGGTGATTTCGTAAGAGGTCGGCAAGCAAAGAAATTGGCCGGGTTCGGGAAAGCGCCGGTGCCCGTGCCGGATTTTTGAGAGGTGGTGGAGACGGTATTGCTGCATTTGTGTGATTGTGTAAGAAGAGACTCTTTTTGTAATTAAAAATAAATAGAAGCATTTGAATGAAATTAATGTAGGTTATTTTTAAAATTTTAAAAATAATGACACATGCTAAATTTTAATTAATTTAATTTTTCAAACAGTTACAGATGGTGAGAGAGTGAACTACATTCTTGGAAGTGTGAGTCATTTTATTATGTCCGAGGCAAGCTGGTTCCTTTTAACTAAGTTAAAGAGGTTCACTAAACCTTTTATACGTTTAATGCGGCAACTGACTTTTAAAGCGAAGCTGGGTTATTGACGAGAATAAAAAAGGTTAGCTGTATTGTTTTTCTCCTCTATTTCAAAGCTGTCATTATACTATTCGCCAGGTTGTCACTTGGGGGGCAGGTATTCAACTTGTATTTACAATTTTGCCCTAACCCTACTCCTCTGTCACACTACTAATATAATCTGCTTAAATCTCTCTCGTTCCCAATTCCAAGAGCATCTCCGGCGCATTCAATAAAGTTTTCAAAATCCCTAAACTAAACCTTCAATCAATCAACAATGGTTTCCTTCGCCGAGGTATGTCTCATTGCTGTGATGGCTTTGTTATTGGCAGTGCTTTCTGTTGAAGCCGTGGCCCCCGCTGCTTCGCCGGCTCCAGCTCCAACCTCTGCATCTGCTTCCATTTCGCCGTCGCGGCCGTCGCTCTTCTCTTCGCCTACGCTTTGAAGATCTGAAGCTAATGATTTACTTATTATTTTATTAATATATATCTAATTTTTATTTTTATTAATTACTAGTTAGGAGCGATTGATCTAGGTATCGATTTGATTGTTGGTACATGGATTTTAAGATGGATTTTTTATAACCACATGTCTTTTTATTTATGAATTGTCTTTTTATCGTTATGTATATATAAAATTCATTTATTTATATAATTTTTTATTTGTAGAGATTTATTTTTCGTAAATTTATTTTTTTGTAAATTGGTGTGAATTTCGAATAGATTGGTATACCTGTTCATCTGTTGGATTGGGCCGAATCTAATTAGGTTTTTATCTGAAAACATTAATTCAAGCCTAAAGCTTATACTTTAAAACTTTGGGTTGAATTTAAGCTGGGCTTTAAATATCATTTTCAAGCTTGCCTCAAATCCCATAAATAAATTTTTATTTTTAGTATATTAATAAAAGTAAAAAATGACAAATTTTGATATAAATATGTTAAAATTTATATATAATTATATTCTATACTTGAATAATTTAATAAATAAATGATATTATTATAAAAAATTTAATAGATTAAAATAGAAAAATTCAAAACTATTATTAAATATACTATATAAATATTTAATAAATATAATAATTATTCGGACTTATTTATTTACATATAAATTAAGTCTGACATATAAAATATTGGATTTTAGTGAACTCGAGCTCGGGTCAAGTTATAGGAAAAAATAAGAGTTCAAATCTGATCCATTGAAATGCGCTTGAGCCTGATCAAACGAATATCCAGGCCTGTAAACAGGTCTGAATGATGCTAGAGTTTTTTTTGTTTTAGAAAGTGCTAAAGAAATGCCACATGTGTAGTTGGTCAATTTGTTTTTACAAGTAAAGAAGTCCAGAATTATTATAAACAGTTTGGATGATATTATCGGCTTTAGCACCTTCAGGATTAATCTTACGGCTTTAAAACGTGTTATTTAAGTTAAGGCTTTCAGAGCCCTGTTTATATATAAGCTCAGTTGATACCCGGAGATTGATGTGGGATTTCAATCCTAACGCACCCCCTCATCGCGATCTTGTTGGTGCCTTCAGGGCCAACCTCATGGCTTTAAAACGAGTCGTTCAAGTTAAGGCCTTCAGGACCCTGTTTATATACAAGCTTAGTAAATATAAGGAGAGCGATGTGGGATTTCAATCCTAACAAAGTATTTTCAGTCGGCTAGGATTGTAGAATTATGTAAAAGATTAAAAGAATTAAGTAAAACTGAATTATAAATTTAATTTTTTTAATTAATGTGAACTAATTTGGTTTACTTCGCCATTTACTTTAAAGTTTGTATTGCTGACCTCTAAAATTTTATAATTTGGGTGTATTTTATATGCTTTTAAATTACCAAAAAAAAACGTTAACTTTTGTTGGCAAATAACAGAAGTGGACTCTCACTAGTCACTGATATATTTTTTTAAAAAAATTCGATCCTTTGGTAATTGAAAAACGAGTCTTAGGCTCTGTTTATTTACCATAATATATTTTGTAGGAAAATATTTTTTTATTTTTTAGTATTTATTTAGATCGTAAAATGAATTGATTGAAAATATTGTGCTGGTAAAAAAAATACAGTTAGAAAAAAAAAACATATTTTACAGTGGTCAAAGAAAATTACACTTAAAAAACAGGGAAAATATTTAAAAAAAAAATAGGAGGGTAAAACATTTTCCAAGCGGAATCATGAACGTGTCTCTTCTCCTGCCATCTTTACTCTTATCTTATTTCCATTTTACTTTCTTAAACTTGTCCTTCTCTCTTAATTTTTTTTATTCCTTATTCCTTTTTTATTTTGTGATTAGTTTATGGTTTTGTAGATTTTATTCAAAATTACTATATGAAAAAGTATTATTTTACCTTTTCTAATGGGGAACAAAATCTGGTATGAATAATTTATGGGTTAAGTTTGTAATATGCATTGTACAAACAACTTGGTATAAATAATTTATTAATTGAGTTTATAATATGCATTTTACATTATTATATTTCTGATTAAATATTTATGTTAAAATTTATAATTTTCATTCACGATAAGTTTTTTGAGATATTTTAATAAAGATATTTAAGTATCAACTTATATGATATAATATTATAGTCGTAAAATATTTTTTAAAATAGTAAACTAACACAAAAAAATATTTTTCAGTATTATAATCGAACATAAAAAATATTTTATTTTTCTTGCATAATATTTTCCGTTTCACAGCTTAGTGTTAAAAACAAAATGTGGATAGGACCTTTTGTAATCATCTTCTACAAGAAAACATTATCACAAAGCCACCAAGCCTAATCAAGAATTATGGTTTTTTAATTCAATTTTCGCCATCAACAAAAATTGATAAAAAAAAGTATTTTTTATTTCCAAAAAAAAGGGATACGAGCTTCTTAGAATGGATAATAATAGAATCTTTACTATATAGTTTATTATAATTATAATCTTGACATATAGATAAAAATAGATAATTAACTGAAAATGACTTTATAATAGCTTTTTTATTTTCTCTTTCCTATATGATATTGCGCAATAAATGTCGAATATTGTCTATTTGACCTTCTACATATAGACAATTAATAGAATGTCGACTAATCAAATTAATTAATATTTTAATGTTGAACATTGAAACAAGTTGTTTAGTTTGTAGTTAAGTTTTTTTTATTATTCAATTATACAAATCTAAATGAAATAGACAATATAGTGTCGCAATCTTTTAAAAGATATTATCTATTTTTAAAATTATTAACATATCATCAATGTGAATTTCTATTCTATATACTACATAATCTTAGAATCCACTGTATATATTAGAGATGCTCTAACTTATACTAAAACACGACTGCGGCATAGCTGAATTCATCATCAAATGATCTTAATTATAAGAGTATCTCTAATTATTTGTGGGATGACATGGCATATGAAATACAACTTCTCATGTGTGATGTGCAATAATTTTAGAGATAAACAAGACTTATTGTAAAACACACTTTAATAGATCGTTGATTTGATTTTAAATTCTATTTACTAATTAAGTTCTTTTAAATAAGCACGAACTCATCCAGAATTCTAAAAAACTTTAGAAACTCATCCATCTCCTTTTGATCCTCTTTAGAACTGATCGAAGATTAACAAAATTTCAGGTACTCTACGTTGTCTTATTCACTTAAGTATTTTGATAATTCTCTATCTCTGCTACTAGTTCTCACTTTCTTCTTTCTTGGGGTTTTATCTTTTATCTGTAACTATATTTCCGTTTTACGTTTTATGGCTTTAAATTGTATTGTGGGAAAATTGCAAACCCAAATCTCATTTGCTTGAGATCATCGACAATGGTTTATTCATAATTAAGGAAAATACAGTTAATGATCATTTTTTTCCATTTGATTTTCAAATCCCATCATTCTATTTTTTTCATTAATTGATACACTGCCAATTTCAATAGTTAATTACCTCTGCTATTGTTAAACATTGATCTCATAACAAACCTTTAGTATTGATTTCGCAAAATGATCCACTTGTTTTAAATCATCTCAATCATTGGAAAAAATTACAATGGTTGCTCGATGCTTATTAATGCATTGTATTTTCCTTTTAAATGGTTGTTCTTGAGTGTTCTACTGAAACAACTGTTATAAGCTTTTTGATATTTCTTTTGTAGGAATTACAAAAAGATGTCATCATTAAGTTTGGAATTTGACTACGATAGTTCATCATCCGACGATACACTTTCATTAACCAAGTCCCTATTCAATGAAGAATTGGAAGAAGATGATTCACAAAAGAAAAATATTCATAATGTGACTCAAACTATTGTTCCTATGGTGGTTTCAATAACTGTAAAGAATAAAAAATATGTTCATGGTGGATCAACATCTAGACGAACATATATTCATCGTGATAGAAAAAGTCGTCATGATTTAATTGTTAGTGACTACTTCAATGGCAAAAAGTCAAAGTATATACCAGAGCATTTCAGATGTCGATATCGAATGGATATGGAACTATTCAAATGAATCTTGCAAGCTGTGGAAAATTATGGTCATTATTTTACACAAAGAGTTAATGCAGCTGATGTGCTCGATGAATATGTTCAGATTGGATAGAAGACTCCAATCAAAAGCTTAAAGCGATCTTGTGATGCTATAATAGGATTTTTTGTGGAGCAATATCTACGAAAACCAAACAAAAATGACATGGAAATGCTACTAAAGGAAGGTGAGGCTCGAGTTTTTCCAGGTATGCTTGGTAGTTTAGATTGTATGCATTGGCATTGAAAAAATTGTCCAACTGCTTGGCATGACACACATACTATATGGTTTAAAAAATGTTCCTACTTTAATTTTAGAAGCTGTAGCTTCACAGTGTTTGTGGATTTGGCATGCATTTTTTGGCATGTCGGTACTAATAATGATATTAATGTATTAGATAGATCTCCATTATTTGATTATCTTATTAATGATGTTGCACCTCCTTGCAATTTCATAGTACAAGGTCACCACTATAAAATGGGTCTTTCTGATGGAATTTATCCACAATATGGTACTCTTATCCAAGCCCACAAATCTAAAATGTAGTAAATTTATTTAGGTATTTTTAAATATGTAGATTTTTGTGTGTGATAACCAAATTGGAGGCTATTAACTACAACCAATTTGGAGGTCATTAAATTAACTAAATAAATTGGCTATTAATTGTATTAGTTGGATGTGGTGGTGAGTAATTGTGTTAGTTGAGAGTTGTATAATTCACCTATAAATAGGTGAGCTATTTAGTTGTTTTTTATTAACAAAAATAAGAACTTCTTTAGAGAGAAAAGAAGTAAAGAGTGAGTTGTAGTTTTGTATTTTGAGTGAGAGTGTTCTTGTAATATCTTTGAGTTTAATTAAAGTTATTCATTTGAGTGTTTTAATTCCAACAAAGTGGTACCAGAGCTAGGTTGAGAGCTTGAGTCCTCCTCCCGAAAAGAATTTTTTTTTCCGAGTGCGAAAAAATCGATTTGAAACTGCCCAGGCGTTGCAGTAGCTAAAAAGCCTAGAAAGTGTCGCAATAGACTTCCAAAAGCGTTGCAATACATCCAGTGTGCTGCAAAAGATTCCAGAAAGCGTTGCAACAGCCTCTATACGTCTAGAAAAGCTATTTGAGTAAGATGGCTAATACCGTGGCATTGTTTCAAGTTCCAACACTCAACAACAACAACTATGACAATTGGAGTATCAAGATGAAGGCTCTTCTCGGTGCGCATGATGTTTGGGGTATCGTAGAGAAAGGTTTCAAGGAGCCCAAAAATGAAGCCTCTCTCACTCCAGATCAAGCTACAACTTTGAAGGATTCCCGAAAGAGAGACAAGAAAGCTCTCTTCCTCATCTATCAAGCATTAGATGATGACGGTTTTGAAAAGATTTCAAGTGCAACTTCCTCCAAGCAAGCATGGGAGAAGCTACAAACCTCTTACAAAGGAGTCAAAAAGGTGAAGAAGGTCTGTCTCCAAACACTAAGAGGTGAGTTTGAATTCTTGCACATGAAACCATCCGAGTCTATCTCCGAATACTTTTCTAGAGTAGCAGTCATTTCTAATCAATTGAAAAGAAACGGTGAGAAGTTAGAAGATGTAAGAATAATAGAGAAGATACTCCGCTCGTTGGATCCCAAATTTGACCACATCGTGGTGATGATTGAAGAAACCAAAGACTTAGAGGAAATGACAATCGAGGAACTCCAAGGATCACTACAAGCCTATGAAGAAAAGCACAAGAAGAAATAAGGTATCTCTAAGCAACTCCTCAAGCTATAACTCAAGGATACGAGTGAAGGTCAAGGCAATGGTAGAAACAACTATGGAAGAGGCAAAGGCAGAGGACGAGGCGGCGGACGAGGTGGTAGCTGTGGTCGTGGACGAAGTTGGAATTACAATAACAATTCCAGTGTTAACTATAAGAAAGGAGAAAGTTCCACACTAGGTCGCGAAAGAGGCAATACGAACGCAAGGTATGACAAATCTCAAGTTCGGTGCTATAATTGTCAAAAGTTTGGGCATTACGATTCAGAATGTAGAACTCCTAACAATCAAGTCGAGGAGAAGGAAAACTATGAGGAGAAGATCGAGGAGAAAGAGACGTTATTACTAGCGTATAACATCAACAATGATCATCAAGACAACACATGGTATCTCGACACAGGTGCAAGCAACCATATGTGTGGAAGAAGGAACATGTTCGTGGAGCTTAATGAAGCAATAAGCGACCATGTTTCATTCGGAGATGATATGAAAATATCAGCGAAGGGAAGAAGTAACGTCCTTTTTAGAGCAAGAGATGATAGCCATCAAATGATTTCAAATGTCTACTATATGCCTGGTATGAAATGCAACATTCTTAGTTTGGGCCAACTCTTAGAAAAAGGCTATGATATTCATATGAAAGATTGTAGTCTTTTTTATAATAGATGGCAACGGAAATCTAATAGCCAAGGTACGGATGTCGAAGAATAGAATATTCCCTTTAAATATCAGAAATGATATTGCAAAGTGTCTAAAGACTTGTTACAAAGACGCATCATGGCTATGGCATCTTCGATTTGGGCATCTAAACTTTGGAGGATTGGAGCTGTTATCTAAGAAGGGAATGGTCAGAGGTTTACCATGTATCAGTAATCCCGATCAATTATACGAAGGATGTCTACAAGGGAAGAAATTTAGAAGAAGCTTTCCAAAGGAGTCAGACTATAGAGCCAAGAAGCCGATCGAGCTCATCCAAACCGATGTGTGTGGTCCTATTAAGCCAAGTTCTCTCGCTAATAGTAACTACTTCCTTCTCTTCATTGACGATTATTCAAGAAAAACTTGGGTGTATTTCTTGAAGCAGAAATCAAAAGTCTTCGGAGTGTTTCAGAAGTTCAAAGCAGTTGTGGAAAAAAAGAGTGGTCATAAGATCAAAGCCATGAGATCTGATCGAGGAGAAGAATTCACATCCAAGGAATTCAATGAGTTTTGTGAAGCACATAGCATCCGTCGACCCTTAATGATTCCTAGATCCCCCCCCCCCAACAAAATGGAGTGGTAGAAAGGAAGAATAGAACAATCCTCGATATAGCTCGAAGTATGCTCAAAAGCAAGAAACTACACAATAAGTTTTGGGCAGAAGCAATGGCATGTGCAGTCTACCTATTAAATCGTTCTCCTACAAGAAGCTTGTGGGGAAAGACACCATAAGAAGCATGGAGTGGAAGAAAGCCCGGAATTTCCCATCTTTAAGTCTTCGGGAGTGTAGCTCATGTTCATGTACCGGATGATAATCGAACCAAGCTTGATGACAAAAGCAAAAGTTTATTTTCATCAGTTATGACTCAAGCTCAAAAGGCTACAAGCTATATAATCCGAATGAGAAGAAATTCATGATCAGCCGAGATGTGATATTTGATGAAGAAGGAGAATGGAACTTTGATTCTCAAATGGAAGACTTAAACTTTTCCCCATTCAAGGAAGATGAGCAAACAACACCTGAGCAACCAAGACAACTTTAACAAGGCATCATAACTTCACCAACTTCTCCTACTCATGGAGACGGGTCATCATCATCTCCATCCTTAAGCGGGACTGAAGATGAAAGAGAAGTGCATCGTACGAGAAGTCTTTGAGAACTCTATGAGGTGACTGAACAACTAGACAATCTTACATTATTTTGTCCATTTGTTGATTGTGAGCTAGTGACATTTCAAAAAGCTGCACAAGAGAAAAAGTGGAGGGATGCAATGGATGAAGAAATTAAGGCCATTGAGAAGAATAATACATGGGAACTCACTTAACTTCCCAAAGGACACAAGGCGATAGGTGTAAAATGGGTGTACAAAACAAAGCAAATTGCCAAGGGAGAGATCGAAAGACACAAGGCAAGGCTTGTTGCAGAAGGCTATTGTCAAAAGGCTGGAATTGACTACAATGAGGTATTTGCTCCAGTCGCTCGATTGGAAACTGTTAGACTAATCATTTCTTTGGCGGCTCAAAACAAATGGAGAATTCATCAAATGGATGTAAAATCCGCCTTCTTAAATGGAGTTCTTGAAGAGGAAGTCTACATTCAGCAACCACCAGTTTACGAAGCCAATACAAGGTGTTGAAGTTGAAGAAGGCTCTTTATGGGCTAAAACAAGCACCAAGGGCATGGAATAGCAGAATTGACAAGCACTTCTGAGAGAATGGCTTCAACAAATGTCCTTATAAGCACGCCTTGTACATCAAGATCAAAGATGGAGATATCTTGATTGTGTGCCTCTACGTGGATGATTTGATCTTCACTGGAATCAATCAAAGAATGTTCGATAAATTCAAAAAAGTGATGACGAAGGAGTTCGAGATGACAGACATGGGGCTCATGGCGTGCTACCTCGGCATAGAAGTAAAGCAACAAACGGATGGAATTTTAATTTCACAGGAAAGCTATGCGAAGGAGATCTTGAAAAAGTTCAAGATGGGTAACTGCAAGCTGATAAGCACACCGGTGGAGTACGGGATTAAGATGTCCAAACATGAAGAAAGGGAAAGTGTAGATCCAACATTTTTCAAAAGTTTAGTTGGAAGTCTACGCTATCTTACATGCATGAGGCCAGATATCCTTCATGCAGTCGGATTAGTAAGCCGCTATATGGAGTCACCAACAACCACCCATTTCAAAGCCGCTAAGAGAATTCTTCGCTATTTGAAAGGTACAACCGACTTTGGCTTGTTTTATTCGGTATCTAATGATTACAAGCTTGTTTGATATAGTGATAGCGATTGGCGTGGAGACGTAGATAACCGAAGAAGCACTAGTGGATTCGTGTTTTTCATGGGAGATACTGCTTTCACATGGATGTCAAAGAAATAACCGATTGTAACTTTGTCTACATGTGAAGCAGAATATGTTGCAGCAAGTGCGCCTGTCATGCAATTTGGCTTAGAAATTTATTGAAGTAGGTTAGGTTAATGCAAGAGGAGCAGACTGAGATCCTTGTTGACAACAAGTCAGCCATTGCTTTGGCAAAGAATCCTGTTTTCCATGATCGAAGCAAACACATCGACATCCGCTACCATTACATAAGAGAGTGTGTTGCAAGAAAGGAAGTGCAAGTTGAATATGTGAAGACATAAGATCAAATTGCGGATATCTTCACTAAGCCGCTCACAAGCGAAAACTTCATCAGATTGAGAAGCTCACTTGGGATGACAAGATCAAGTTTAAGGGGGGGTGTTGGATTATAAACTTGATCCACGTAAATGGAAACCCAAAATCCAAATCCAATCAAGTGGAGTCCAAGCCCACAAATCCAAAATGTAGTAAATTTATTTAGGTGTTTTAAGTATGTAGATTTTTGTGTGTGATAACCAAATTGGAGGCTATTAACTACAACCAATTTGGAGGCCATTAAATTAACTAAATAAGTTGGCTATTAGTTGTATTAGTTGGAGGTGGTGGTGAGTAATTGTGTTAGTTGAGAGTTGTATAATTCACCTATAAATAGGTGAGTTGTTTAGTTGTTTTTTATCAACAAAAATACGAACTTCTTTAGAGAGAAAAGAAGTAAAGAGTGAGTTGTAGTTTTGTCTTTTGAGTGAGAGTGTTCTTGTAATATCTTTGAGTTTAATAAAAGTTGTTCATTTGAGTGTTTTAATTCCAACATACATCAATCCGAAAAATTGGCAACCTCACTGAAATGATGTGGTTAAAGATGTACATCCAAATCGTGCTGATACTTTTCTTGTATCAAGAATGATTAATCAAATGAAGCAAGTCCAAGATAAAACACTCCACAATGATTTAAAGATGGACCTCATTAATCACCTGTGGGATGTACATAGTGGCGAACAAGATATATGACTTTCATTTTTTTTTGGAATGAAAGCTATATGACATTTATGTTTTCAAGATTTTTTAGTATCAAACTATGTGACATTCGTGTTTTGATATTTATATTTTTTTAATATTTTTTTAACAAACTATATGACATTATGTTTTTAAGATGGTAGTGTAATAATTTATTCTTTTTATTTCATCATTTGGTTGTTGGTAAACTAGAAATAAACATATGCACCCAGATCTTGTGCATGTCTAATGAAATAACTATTAATGTATTATTTATGAAAACTTGAAATATGTTTGACATTGATTAGTTAGGTGGCAAAAATATTTGTGATACATATTCATGAGAGCAAGCAGAAAGATACTAATAACTTGAACAAATTTTAAAAACCGATTACCCCCGGCATTGATGAAACAAGAAAATACTAGAAAACCTAGATGCAGAGTAAAAAAAGGACAGCTACTAATTCATCATATGATGGAAATCATTTTGTTGAGTGGTGTCCCTCTTATTGTGGGATCCATTGATTAATTAAAAAAAAAATCAAAGAGCAGGCAGGTCGACAGGAAAAGTTTTCAAAAAGTTCACGGTAAAATTACTGTACATAATTCGGCCATACGCGTTTTGAATCTCCTATAAATAGAGGAGAGTTTTGCTCATTTGAGGAGCAGACCAAGCATAGAGAGTAATAGAGAAGAAACACAGATAAAAATGTAATATGTGTAGAGAGCCTTAGGAAAAGGGTTCCTAAGAGCTGGGTAAGAGAGAAAATAGTGAGGTTTTGGGAAACACTTGAGTGCCACCATTTTGTAATCTCTTGGTATACCTACTATTATTTTATAGTGGAAGAATTATTCGGAGTTGGTCCCGTGGTTTTTCCCTAATTCATTTGGGGTTTCCACGTAAAAATCTGCGTGTCTTTTATTCTACTGATATTATTTTTTCTCGTAATCTATTATTGGGCCTAACAAGTGGTACCAGAGCCGAAGGTTGTTTTATCAGTAAAATCCGTGGATATATTTTTCAAAAATAAATATACCACGACGACGTGAAAATTACGGGGAATCCGGTGGCGCAATCCGTTCGAAAAACCGTCGCACGTACGCAATTTGGGTGAATAGTAAAATAGTAACTTGACTATTAGTATTCATATATAATAACTATTCATATTCGGCCATCTTCTATGAATAGTATTATATAAGTATACGGCCATACTGTTACTATTCCCATATACAAGTATTATTTGGTTGTACGGTACTATTCACATATACAGTCACTATTTATGTGAATAGTGAAATTCGTGAATAGTAAAATTTTGCCATTTTTAAAGTTTCGACATGGCGAATGACAGTGTAATGATGAACTTGACGGATACAAATTATTCAATGTGGAAATCCAGAATGGAGGACTACCTCAATTGCAAAGATTTGTACGATCCAATTGAGGGTGACGACACAAAGCCAGAGGATATGAAAGATCAGCAGTGGATAAAGTTGAAGAAGCAGACATTGGGTACAATACGCCAATGGATAGATGCTAGCCTGTACAACCACGTGAGGAACGAAACAGATCCCAAAGTTCTCTGGAAGAGCTAGAGGATATGTACGAGGCTAAAAATGCTCAAGGAAAAGTGTTCATGATTCGCAAAGTCATGAACTTGAAATTGATAGAGGGACGATCAATCACACAACACCTGAACAACTTTGAAGGACTCATAAGTGAGTTAGCAGTCACTGGTATGTCCTTGGATGATGAGATGCAAGCATGTCTTTTGATGGGAACTCTACCAAATAGCTGGGATACTCTTGTTGTATCACTGAGTAACTCAGCTCCAAATGGTGTGGTAACAATGTCTATGGTAAAGAATAGCCTACTTAATGAAGAACTTCGTAGAAGAGACGTTGCCAGTACCAGTTCACAAGCCCTTATCACGGAAAACAGGGGCCAAAGCAAGAGTAGAGGACGTGGAAATGGAAAATCCAGAGATAGATCCAAGTCCCGGGAGAAGAGGTCATGCTACCACTGTGGAAAGCATGGTCATCTCAAAAGGAACTGCCGTTTCCTTAAACAAGAGAATGCAAACCGAAGTCATGATGATGACAAAAACACATCTGCTGCAGTCACAATAGAAGATGGAGAGGTGGCTTTAGTATCTTATGATGCAGATTGTTATCATGTTGGAGATGCAGATACCAAGTGGATTGTAGATTATGGTGCCTCATACCACTGTGTTCCAAAAAGGGAATACTTCTCAACCTATAAAGCGGACGATTATGGTACTATTAAAATGGGAAATAATAGTGTCTCGCAAATGGTGGGAATCGGCGATATCTGCGTGAAGACAAGTGTCGGATGCACATTAACACTTAAAAATGTGCGACACGTTCTAGATCTTCGGTTGAACTTGTTGTCTGTTAGTGTATTGGACAAGGAAGGTTATCACAATCATACAGGCGATGGAAATTGGAAACTCACCAAAGGATCGTTGGTGGTGGCAAAAGGAAGATTGTGTTGCTCGCTATACAAAACACAAGCAATAGTATGTGCGGGTCAACTGAATACAGTTGGAGATGATGCTTCACCAAATTTGTGGCATAGGCGACTGACGCATGTTAGTGAGAAAGGGTTGAATATACTGGCTAAGAAGTCCCTCATCCCATTAGCCAAAGGAAAAATTAACCCATGTGATCACTGTTTATCTGGGAAGCAACATCGAGTTTCATTTCAGAAAAGCTCTAGAAGGAGAAATAATAAGTTAGAGTTGGTACACTCTGACGTTAGTGGTCCCATGGATACAGAATCCATTGGAGGAAGGAGCCGAGATGTTGTATTTCATGAGAATGTTATCATCGGCGAAAGATCTACGAGTGACGGTGTTATCGATATTACACCAGAGAGCATTCTATCAGATGATGCCACAGAAAGAAGAATGCATCAATCAGAACAAGATGGAGAAGAAGAGCCAGTTGTGAGGGATCAAGATACGATTGTAGATGAAGATATGAATAAAGAGGGTATTGAGCAGGGGGAGCCAGAGAACCCCGTTCTACCAGAAGAAGAACCTCAATTAAGGAGGTCAGTCAGAGAACGCCAACCATCTACAAAATACTCCAGTTCTGATTATACTTTAATCACTGATGAGGGGGAGCCTGAAAGCTTCCAAGATGTGCAATCTTGTAAAGATAAAGATTGTTGGATGAAGGCCATGCAAGAGGAGATGAATTCTTTGAAGAAGAATGACACATACGAGCTGGTGAAACTTCCTAAAGGGAAGAGAACACTCAAGAACAAATGGGTGTACAAGCTGAAGAAAGATGATGGAGACCTATTGAGATACAAAGCTCGATTGGTTGTTAAAGGCTTTACTCAAAAGAAAGGTATCGACTTTGATGAGATTTTTTCACCAGTTGTGAAAATGAGCTCCATTCGAGTTATGCTAGGTGTTGTAGCCAGCTTGAACCTTAAATTAGAACAGCTTGATGTAAAGATCGCGTTCTTGCATGGGGATTTAGAAGAAGAAATCTATATGGAACAACCAGAAGGTTTCATGGTCAAGGGAAATGAGGACATGGTTTGTCGCTTGAAGAAAAGTTTGTATGGATTAAAACAAGCTCCGCTACAATGGTATAAAAAGTTTGATTCCTTCATGGTGAATCAAGGATACAAGAGGACAGAAGCTGATCCATGTGTATTCCTCCAGAAATTCCCAGATGGAAAATTTATCATTCTTCTCTTATATGTTGATTATATGTTAATCATTGGACGAGATGCCAAAATGATTTGTAAGTTGAAGTGTGATTTGTCTAAGGCGTTTGACATGAAGGATTTGGGACCGGCAAGGAAAATTCTCGGAATGGAGATTACCCGAGATCGAAGGTCCAACAGGCTGTGGTTATCGCAAGAAAAATATATTGAACGGGTACTAGAAAGGTTCAATATGAAGAATGCTAAACCAGTTAGCACTCCACTTGCCGCTCATTTCAAGTTGAGTAAGAAATCCTACCCTTCAACAGAGAAAAATAGAGAAGATATGTCAAATGTTCCATATTCTTCAGCGGTCGGAAGTTTAATGTATGCAATGGTGTGTACGAGACCAGACATCGCTCATGCGGTTGGAGTTGTGAGTAAATTCTTGTCAAATCCCCAAAAGACACATTGGGAAGCAGTTAAATGGATCTTTAGATACCTGAGAGGAACTTCAAGGTTATGTTTAACATTTGGAGGTGGAAAGCCAACACTTGTTGGTTACACAGATACAGATATGGCTGGTGACCTTGATGAAAGAAAATGTACATCGGGTTACTTATTTACATTCTCAGGGGGAGCTATTTCATGGCAGTCACGGTTACAAAAATATGTTTCATTATCAACAACCGAAGCAGAGTACGTTGTAGCAGCAGAAGCAGGAAAGGAAATGCTTTGGTTAAAGCAATTCTTTGAAGAATTGGGTGTGCAGCAAGAAGACTACTTAGTTTATTGTGATAGTCAAAGTGTACTAGACTTGAGCAAAAATACTGTGTATCATGCACGGACGAAACATATTGATGTAAGATATCATTGGCTAAGACTTGCCATTGAAGGAAAAGAGTTCAAGTTGCAGAAGATTCATACAAATAAAGATGTTGCTAATATGCTGACGAAGGTTGTACCAAAAGAAAAATTCGACCAGTGCGTTGAAGCAACCGGAATGGAGAGTCCCACAATATAGTCGGGAGGGGGAGATTTGTTGAGTGGTGTCCCTCTTATTGTGGGACCCACTGATTAATTAAAAAAAAAATCAAAGAGCAGGCAGGTCGACAGGAAAAGTTTTCAAAAAGTGCACAGTAAAATTACTGTACATAATTCGGCCATACGCGTTTTGAATCTCCTATAAATAGAGGAGAGTTTTGCTCATTTGAGGAGCAGACCAAGCATAGAGAGTAATAGAGAAGAAACACAGATAAAAATGTAATCTATGTAGATAACCTTAGGAAAAGGGTTCCTAAGAGCTGGGTAAGAGAGAAAATAGTGAGGTTTTGGGAAACACTTGAGTGCCACTATTTTGTAATCTCTTGGTATACCTACTATTATTTTATAGTGGAAGAATTATTCGGAGTTGGTCCCGTGGTTTTTCCCTAATTCATTTGGGGTTTCCACGTAAAAATCTGCCTGTCTTTTATTCTGCTGATATTATTTTTTCTCGTAATCTATTATTGGGCCTAACACATTTATCTTCAATTAAACAGTCAATTGTTTTAGCATGGAATTTTGGCCTCGTTCTTTTGGACTGCATCTTTATGAACTGAATTGAACTGAAGTTGGTTGGATTAAACTAAACTGAAGTGAGCTAAACTGAACTAAATTGATTTTAGTGTAAATTTATAACCATGCACAGCTGAATTGAACTGAACTGAATTGGACTGAACTGAACTGGTCCAAACTAAACTGAAGTGGTCTAAACTAAACTGAACTGAATTGTAGTCCAAGAGAACATGGCCTTAATTTGCAGTGAGGTTCATGCTAAGCTTTCAGACTGCAAGCAACATATAACACTTTGTGAAATCAAGTGGATCTTCAGCTTAACCAATAAATCAATTTTTTTTAATATAATTAGCTTTCAAAAACCTTATATTTGAAAAGAGTAGGCTGGACAACATTATGTTGTGATGCTATATACTGGATAAAGGAGAGACGACTGCAATCGTAGATAAATATCTACGAAAGTGGATAGCATCACAAAATCGCTTTAAGCTTTCAATTGCAGTCGTCTCTCTAATAAATTTTGCCGAAGATCAAGTGGATTTGCATTTAAAACTTCATTTCGTAGATATTTATTTCTACTTACACACTGCATATCATATGGAACGTTGATGCAATGAAGAATGCAACTTAAATGAAGTTTTAAATGCAGTTTTATATTTTATTTCTAAATGTCCAATTCATTTTCCACTTATATACAATTATTATTCTTTGTGTGGTTGGTGCTTTTGTAAATCCCCTTACTCACAATCTGCATATTGTTTAAGAAAGACGACCCATTTGATTGCTTTCCATCAAAATAAGATCAATCATTCAGGTTATAAATCAATATATCAAAATGATCGCACGTTCAGTAGATATGCAAAGAACAAAGGAAGGATAAATAAATTCTGAAAAATTTATTGGAATAAAAAAGGCTGCAACATGTAACATAAAATCTAATACCCCATACCATCTAAATAAGATTAAATATATAATCATTAAAAGTATATGCTAATGTAATCTAATATCCTAACAATCAAATCAAAAACTACATTTAGTTTGCAAAGAATCCATCATTTTCCCATTCTTTCAAAATCTGATTTGGTACCTCTCATATGTCTCTCGTAATGATGATGGAAGGTTGTTGAGATCTTGATTCATTATAAGATTTTGTTTCTCCCTTCTTTCAGCTTTCTCTCTTAATTTGATTTTGGCCTCCTTTAGTTCTTGAGCTTTCTCCTTCATTTGTTGAGCTTTGTCTTTCAACTCTATCTCTTTTGAATGACTTGCTCCCCGAATTCAAAATCTTTCTTATCTTTCTCTTTTTTTAACTCTAACTCCTCCTGCTGAACTCTAATTTGTTTTTCTAAAGTACTCTGTAGATTGTTTACAGCATCAACCATAATTTTATCTTCATTTAGCCTTCTCTTTTTTTCCTTACAACCTTTTCTTCCTTGTGGACGTTCAATCCCATCAGAATTACCACATTCAGCTGCAACGTTATCGATGACATGGACATCGTCATCACCTTCATTAGACCTAAACATGTGCGTTGGTTGTAGAAAAGGTTGACTACCTACCCTATTGCACTTTTTTTTGTTTTTTCATTTCACTTGCCTTTGTTAGTTCCTTTGAACACCATTTTGAATTCTTTATCATGATCTTCCAACAATGTTCAGATCTAAATGGTTTACGATCATAGGTATCCTCATACATTCGCATTGCTTCTCTCTTCTAAAAAAAATGATAAAAAGAACTCAATAAGCATGCAAAAATAATAAATTGAAAATGTGAGATAATAATGATTGTGTATTAATGATATATTTACCATATCTTCTGAGGTTGTTCCACTCTGTGGACTTCTTTCCAATCTCTCATATAATCCTTGAAATTTATTGACAATGCTTTGTATTTTGGACCAACGACAATTTAAGCTATTGCTATTTCGACCACTTCTACAATCAACACCCATATTTTCCTTCCAATCAATAAAAATATGTTCCCACATTGTTGTATTTTTCTAATTATTACCTATATCAGCATCAACATAAATATGCAACCATGCTCGAGTCAATGCAACATCTTCAGCTTTAGACCAATTTTTATTAGGAAGAGGACATTGATCATCGGTAGGCCGTTGGGTTGTTTTGACTTTATTGGATCCTTTTCCTAAGCTAGTGTTTTGGGTATCTAATAAGGTGTTTGAAGCATCTACTGGACCTTCATAAGAAAATCCAGATCCAAAATATTGATTAACTTGAGAAGAATATGAAGCATTCATTGGATGAAAGAGATAGTTAGGCTGAAATGATAAGTGGCCAAATGGATTAGGAAATGTATTATGCGTTGTAGCTTGGAGAATATTACTGACACAAAATGGGGATGTGGTATTGTCAAGTTATTGAGAGCAAGAAAATTGATTAACATCTTGTGAATCCATAGAAATGTATAGTGCCTACAAAAATAAACACATCATCAGTGGCGAGCCAAGATGTGAACTCTTGGGGGCACAGTTTCAAGCAAAAAAATTTCAATTCAATTAGCTTTCATAAAGCATATCCACCTCATTGAATAATTAATATCATAAGTTACACTACGAACAATACTAATACATAAAGCAATTTGCTATGAAAATAAGAATGCAGAAGATGACAAAGTCTTATATTAGAAACAATTACCTAACTATAACACCTACACAGCCTATCAAAGCCAAACCTGCCCAGATTTCTTAGTACATGTTTGTAGGTTGCTTTTACTTTTTCTAGGTCTGTATGCAGTAATACAGGCATGTCATGAATTTCAGACTCTGTCCAACACTAGAACTAAAAGTCATATTAATCCTTAGTAAACATACAAAAACTGTAAATATTGACTTAATTTGTGTAAAATTTCCTCTTAGACGTTAGAAGTGTGTAGCACATGGAGCTAGTGAATTCAACTCAATCTAAGGACCAAAGGAAGGTTGAGTATGACCATGCGCCCATCAATCACATTGACACAATTATTGGGATTGGTAAACTCATGTCCAAAAGAATAAATTGAAGCCTGCTTTTACAACAAATTAACATTGTAAACCTTATTGAAACCTGACAATATTTACTACAGAAAAAAGCATATTATTGCATTTGCATATGTGAAAGAAAATAAAATTCAATTGTAAGATTTCTGTACTCTTTTCCTCAGACCACTTCAATAAGCAACAAAGCCAATAAACAAAATTAATTCAATCAAGTGAGAAATTAATCAAGTATCAAAAGTTGAATGAGACTTTGATTTTGAGTACCTAAATCTAATCATACAAAAAAAAATAATACTTTTTTAATCATATTACGAAGAGAGAAAGAATCATATCATATACCATATGTAACAGACATGATTTAACGGAAAAAAATTTGAAGCTAGCATATCACATACACGATTTGAAGGAGAAAATCGAAATAAATGAAAACTTACGAATCAGATTGCAAATAAGGTTGTTGAAGAGTGGAGACGATGACTCAAACTAGGGAACAGAGATGGAATGAAATAAACTGCAGAGACAAATGAAAGGAAAGGAGGGAAAAGGTTTAGATGACGGTGAAAATTAAGCGCCAAAAAAAGTATAATTGGCGGTAGAACGTGAATTTTAAGAATAAAATATTATTAAATTTGATGAGTTAACATTTTATTTCATAGTCTATTTGTGGAAGATGGGTTAAATAATGTTGAAAATTTGAGATGACACTTCAGATTAAAAGATGGGGTTGAAAGATCTATTGTAGAGTTCTTTTTCAATTCAATATCTATTTTTATCTATGTGGCACAAAAGAAACTCAAATAACATATCTATTAAAGATGATCAAAGTTATGTTTTGTGAGAAATGATTTGAAATTGGAATCCACCAACAACCAATTTCTTGTCTCAAGGTGTAATTAAAGCCAATGAGAAATGGCAAATGGATGGCTTTCACATGTGGGTTGGTTTTTTGAAGCACACATTCAATTATTATGTTTTCATTGTTCGCGAGTGCCTAATTTTCTCTATATATACCATTCTAATGGTAATGCTTTGTATCATCCGATAATTGACATACTAAGTTGTCAATTGAGAGAAAATTGCATTGAGAGAAAATTGCATTGAGAGAGTTAGAGAAAGTTAAGTAGGCTGTGTACTTAGTCTGCTAAGAGATATTTTCTCTGGGTATATCGGGAGAGTGTAAAAACTTGAGTAGTCTTGTAAATCTCTGACATTATTCTTAGTGAAAATTTCTTTGACCGTCTATTGTGGAGGTAGGCAGTTTGGCCGAACCACATTAAATCCTTGTGTCCAATTACTGTTATTTTCTTGCACAACTTTATTCTCCATTTGCCATTAAATTATTCTAAGAGAGTAACAGAAGTCAAGCGGTAAATAATTGCGCATTATTCCTAACAAATTGGTATCAAAGCTGTTGGAAAATAGTGATCCGGAAGAACCAATTCAAGAATATATCCGAATCAAGTTTGAAGAAAATAAAAACATAATCTCCTAAGTCTATAAAGAAAACAAAAACTCAAGAGTCCAAGTCAAATCATCCGGACACATACTAAAGTATACAAGGAAAGCATTCAGTTAAAGTTTGAAAAGGAAACAAACTTTTAACCTCTCAAAAGCAGCATCCAGAAGAGAAGACTGATTGAAGAAGCATCCAAATGTATTAAATTTGATAACATCCGGAAGACACAATTATCAAGACAAAGGGAAAGTTTAAAATTTACCTTTTCCCTCCACATTTGGTCTGAAGTCAAAGATCATTTTGCCTTGAAGATTGAAAAAGAGACTACTAGCACGCATTTCAGAAAAGGACAAAAGCACTGACATAGGAAAGAGAAAAAGATAACACCCCTTTTCAACATAGACCAATGGGAATGGCGCGTGGAGCTCACACTAAAAACAAATGCCATAAAAGTTATCAAATCACTAAAATCCAAACAAACAATTACTGACAACCTTTTTAGCCTCAATCCTAAAAATCAAATAGGACATTTATTCAGTCTAACGGATTGATCAATGGCTCCGGATTCGCCACATCATACCTGATCAAAAGTGAAGATTTAAGATCTACCTCAACGGTGCATAACGGGTACATTTATGATCAAACGCTATAAATGGAGAACTGTTGGGAAACAATGATCCGGAAAAACCAATCCAAAGAAATATCTAGATCAGGTTTGAAGAAACTAAAAATCTCCTAAGTCCAAGAAGAAAGCAAAGACATAATCTTATAAGTCCAAGAGAAAGTCAAAATCACAAGTACTCAAGATTTTCAAACATCTAAGTTCACAAGGAAAGCATCTTTGAAAAGAAATAAACTTTTAACCTTTCAAAGCAGCATCCGGAACATGAAGACTGATTGAAGAGAATCCAAATAAATTAAGTTATGAAGACATCCGGATGACTCAATTATCAAGAAAAAAGGAAATTATTTAAAATCACATTTCCCTCCACATTTGGTCTGAAGTAAGTACCTTTTGCCTTGAAGATTGAAAAAGAGATAACTAACACGAATTTCAAAAAATGGACAAAAGGTCTGACATAGGAAAGAGAAAAATATAACAACCTTTTTGACATAGACCAATGGGGATGGTGCGTAGAGCTCACACAAAAAGCAAACGATATAAAAGTGCGTGATTCACTAAAATACAAACAAAACGATCAATGACAACTTTTCAGCCTCAATCCTAAAAATTCAAACAAGATATTTATTTTGTCTAACGGATTGATCAATGGCTCCGAATGAGCCACATCATACCTAATCAACGGTGAAGATTCAAGATCAACCTCAATGGTTCACAACAACTACATTTATGATCAAAGCTTATAAAAGGGAAGTATCACAAGTTGAGAAGGTGCTGGTTGATTTCATACGAAGCTATTATAAAAGAGAACTCAAGCTAATTCAACCAGTGAACAAAAATCCCTCCAAGAACTATAAAGTTTCCAAATATGTTTTTGTAAGAATTCTCAAGTGACTTATAAACTTGAGGAATTCAAAAGCCAATCCTTAGAAAAATCAGTTGTAAGATCTCATACTTGGGTAAGTAGTGAGATTGGGATCTAGCTTAGAGTTGGTGCTTTAAGTGGAATCTCCCTGTAGGAATCAACTTAGGTTTGGGTAGAATCTAAGTGGTATATCCTACTAAATAAAAAGGATGTAGCTAGGAGTTGGCGCTTCTAATGGTATATCCTACATCCAGAGGAGAATAAATCTCTGGAGACAATTGTAAGGCTTGATTCTTGCCAGTTGGAAAGGAATTACACTAGTGGACAAAGCTCAGAGGAAGGAAACTCTGGGGACTGGAGTAGGCGGGGCCGAACCAGGATAAAATCACTGTGCTTGATGCACATTATTTTTACACTTGCATCATCCGGATCCGTTACATCTGGACCATATCATACACGCTACACAAGACTTTTTAAAGTCTGTAAATTCCGCAAAAACGGTCATTCACCCCTCTCTGGCCTTATATCATGGTTTTCAGACTTGGATCAGTCACCGAACAGGTGAAGGGAGCAGGTCATGGATTTAAGGTCGAACTGGATTAAATCGGTGGTCGAACTAAATTTTTATAATATATGTTAAAATTGTCATATTTTTAATAATTTGAAATCAAAACATATAATTCAATAAATATTAAACTAATAATATATAATATTTAATTCAAATACTTTATAATTCAAAAATTTTTCTTTAATTAACGATAAAATAAATATGTTAACCTCGTAATTTGGTGAAAAGTAAAGAATTCTTATTGTATTAAATTTAATATGAATTAAATAATATTTTAAAAATTATAAAAAAAATTTAATAAATTTATTTATATTATATAGCAATTTAAAATTTTTAAAAGTTGTGTTATATGAAAAAAATATTAAACCATAATTTGGAATTTTAGTATATTTTTTAAACAAAATAATACGGATTTAGTCAAGATATAAAATAAAATATATTCATTATAATTTTGTACAAATTAAAATATTAATCATAGTTAGTAATATGAAATATTATAATATAAGAAATAAATGTGGCAGTTGATCATTCATGGGTTTAATTTAACTGGTTAACACGTTGTCAAAGGCTAAAGATTTTGTGTTCAAAACCCACCACCTACAAAATATTTATTTTCGATTTATTGCTTTGGTCGGACCGGTCACTAAACCGGTCGATTTTCTGCCTGATCGATCGGTTCAACCGATCAATGACCGATTCTTGACCAAATCCAAAATTGATTGAAAATCGATCGGACCAGGGGCCGGTTCTGGTCGAACCCGGTCGGATCGGCCGGTCCGGTCCGATTTTCAAAACCATGCCTTATATAGACCTTCACAGGGACCAACAAGTGGTATTAAAGTAAGTGATCAAAATTGGAGATCTAATAATCTCGAGCTAAATGTCCATATTTTGATCCAAGAATAAAAAAAAGTTTCAACAACTCACAAGTCCTTCTGGAGGGTATGTCCATTACCCGTCCTCCACTCTTTACCCGTGAACACTACATGTTCTAGAAAAACCAGATGAAGAATTTCATTCTGGCTCAAAGCATGTTGCCATGGATGACAATTAAAGATGTCTCATATATTCCTACTTATGAAGTAAAGGGTTTAACTACCCGGAAGCCCACAAATTTATGGGATGAAAATGATTATAAAAAGCTGCGTAAAAATGCAAATGCTATTAACATGCTTTATTGTGCTCTTAGTGCAGTAGAATTTAACAGGATTTTCGGATGTGAAACTGTACAAGAGATATGGCAGAAACTTGAAGTGAATTATGAAGGCACCAACAAAGTCAAGGAAGCAAAAATAGAACTTCTTCAACAAAAGCTTAAAACCTTCAAAATGAAACCAAAGGAATCCATCAATAGCATGAATACCAGATACACCAATCTGGTCGATAAAATGAAGAGGCTTGGTAAGAAAATCTTTGAAGTAGATATGGTGAAGAAGGTTCTCCGAAGTCTCACCAAGGAGTGGGATAACAAAAAGACTGCCATTGAGGAAGCTCATGACTTAAATTTTTACAATTATGATGAACTCATTGGTAATCTCTTGACTCAAGAACTATCATTGGAAAGATACAATCAATAAGAGAAGAAGCCAAAAGAAAAGAAGAAAGCCATTGCACTCAAAGCAGACTCATCTGGATCAGTTTCTTCTAGAATAGAAAGCAGTTAAAAGAACCTCACTACAACAAAGAAGAAATGGCTATGTTAGCCAAGTAGTTCGGTAGATTCCTGAGAAGGAAAGAAAGAATAAGCTCTAAAAAGTATGATTCAAGAAGGATGAAGGAAGGCTCCTCTAGAAGAGACAAGCCAAGAAGAGCTCCGGAAAATAAGAAAGATCCGGAAAAAGAATCAGCCTACTTTGAATGCGGAGAGAAAAGCCATTTCAGAACCAAATGTCCTAAACTTAAAAGGGATAAGAAATATAAGAAGAAGGCAATGGTACATGGAGCAATAGTGAAGAAAGCAGTAGTTAATCTTCAATAGAAGAAGAAGAAACTATAAATTATGCATTTATGACACTATCAGATCCGAAACCTAAGCAATTCAGAAGAAATCCATCAAAGCAAGACATTGACCAGATTGAAGAGTCATAATTTGAGACAGCAAGTACTGAGTTAAATTATCAATCAAATTCTGTATCTAACTTTGATCTTGCTAGAGCTTTAGGGATCTTAATCAATAATGTGAGGAAGCACACAAAGGCCATCAAATCCCTCAAAAGACAAGTAATGGAGCTTGCTGAAGATGCTGAAGCAATGGCACATGATATCAACTCAATCAGAACCATAAAGCACATTGATATGGTTGAAGAAAACTTCCTACGGAATCAAGTGCAATTATTGAAATGTAACCGGGCTAAACAGGGAACTAGCTTTAATGAAGGAGGCATCCAGAAGGAAACCAGAATCCTCAAATTGAAGAAGGAATCCAAAACCTACAAAGTAAAAGAAAACTTGGAAGCAGCCTCAAGCTAAAAAACACAATGCTCCCCCAAGACAAAGGAATCAACCTCAGAGATACACAGCTGCTCAAAAGGGGAGGGCTAAAGTGGTCTATGATGAGCAACCCACTAAGCAAAAGAAAAACTATAGAGTAGAAGTTGCCCCTCCAGCTAATTATCAGATTCAAACTAAACAAGCTAGTCTGGATCTTACCAAAGCAGGATATTCCGGAGATTATAGGAAGAAGGATCTCTAAAAGATTGAGGAGAAGCTTAAGTACAACAAACAAGTTCTTGGGTGTAGGTTTTGTAGAGCAAATAACCATATAACTAAAATGTGTAGATTTAAAAATGGTTATTATGATATTTATCCTTGTCCTGAAATGGTTGATAACCCGAGAGGACCCAAATCTGATTGGGTACCCAAACCTACTTGATCTGTTTTGTAGGTATGCCTTTGATTTATAGAAGATCAATAAACATGGTACATTGATAGTGGATGCTCAAGGCACATGACTGGTGATGAGAAAGCCTTCATCACTTTAATCCAGAAGAAAGGTGGAAAAGTAAGCTTTGGAGACAATCAAAAGGGATAGATCATTAGGCATGGAACCATTGAATCTGAATTAAAAATAGAAGATGTCTCACTAGTTTATGGACTGAAGTTCAACCTGCTAAGTATTGCACAACTCTGTGACAAAGGGAGGAAAGGCACCTTTGACTCCGGAGGATGCTCAATCACTGATAGTAAGTCAATCAACTCATTCTTTATGCACCTAGAGTAAACAATGTCTATTTTGTTACCATTAAAAATGAGAAAAAGAATATATGCTTGGTGTCTAAAGAAGAAGAATCATGGCTTTGGCACCAGAGGTTGGGACATGTAAGCATGAACCTCCTGTCCATATTGGCCAAAAAGGAATTGGTTGAGGGTTTGCCTAAGGTAACTTTTGATAAGGATCACATATGCATTACATGTCAATTAGGTAAACAACATAGAAAAAGTTTCCCTTCCATCTCCTATATACCCTCTAAAAGAGTTCTAGAACTCTTGCACATTGATCTTATTAGTCCAATCAAACCAATGAGTTTAGCTAAAAGAGAATACACTATGGTTATAATGGATAATTATTATTGCTATACCTGGGTTACTTTGCTAGCTAGCAAAGATGAAGTCTTTGACCATTCCTCAAAAATATTCATTCGGATAGAAGTAGAACAGGGCATAAGCATTGCACGCATCCAGAGTGATGATGGACGAGAATTCAAAAATAAGATTTTTGCTGAATTCTGTGAATCTAAAGGCATTGAGCACAACTTTTCTGCTCCTCATACACCTCAACAAGATGGGGTTATTGAAAGGAAAAATAGAACAATAGTTGAAATGGCTCGAACAATGCTAAATGAGAATAGATTGACTAAATACTTTCCGGGTGAGGCCGTAAACACACCATGCTACATCTCAAGCAGAGATCTCATTAAAAAGACAATAAACAAGACCCCCTATGAAATATGAAGGAGAAGGAAACCCAAAATTGGGTACTTTAAAGCTATTGGATGTAAATGCCACATCCTAAATGATAGAGAGGAACTAGGAAAATTTGATCCTAAATCTGATGAAGCAATTTTCCTTGGCTACTCAATACATAGAAAAGCTTATAGAGTCTATAATAAACGAATCCAAATTATGGTATAGTCTATACATGTAGATTTCGATGAGACTAACCATGCAAGAAAAAGAAGTTCCAATCCGAAAGAATCAACTCCGGAAGCTGAAAATGCTGAAGAAAAGGAAGACGTACAGATTCTAGATTCTTTCCAAATCAAAAAGTACAAAGAAGAAGATGAAGGAATCAACTTCAAATCAGAAGCACCACAAGGATACCTCAATCATCATGAGATAAACTTCATTGATGATTAAGAAGAAGGAGTTGAAGTGGATGAGGAACAAACTCTAGTATCGCATGCAAATCTTCAAAGAAAGATCTGGACTCACAGGGATCATTCGGTTGAAGCCATTTTGGACAAGGTTCAAAATCCTAACAGAACCAGAGGACAATTAAATAAGATAATGAGCAATGCTACTTTTATCTCTCTCATTAAGCTAAAGAAGTTCCAAGATGCTGAAGGGAATGAAAGCTGGATGATAGCAATGCAAGAAGAACTAGATCATTTCACAGAAATGATGTCTGGGATCTAGTACCACCACCTGAGGGAAAGTCAATCATTGGCACTAAATGGGTATTCTGGAACAAGCTAGATGAATCCAAATTTGTAGTGAGAAATAAGGCAAGATTGGTTGTGCAAGGCTACAACCAATAAGAAGGCATTGACTTTAAAGAAACTTTTGCTCCTGTAACAAGATTAGAGGTAATCCGGATTTTATGTGCTTTTGCATTATTCATGGGATTCACATTGTTCCAAGTGCATGTTAAAAGTGCATTCCTAAATGGAGTAATTTAGGAAGAAGTCTATGTCAAGCAACCACCTGGATTTGAAGACTCAAAGCATCTGGATCATGTGTACAAGCTAAAGAAGGCCCTCTATGGATTGAAGCAAGCACCAAGAGCTTGGTATGAGAGACTCACTTTATTCTTGATATCCAAGGGATACATCCAGGGCAAGGCAGATACAACACTTTTCATCAAAAGAAGAAGGGTGATGTTATTCTTGTTCAAATTTATGTAGATGACATCATCTTTGGAGCAGCAGATGAAAAGATGTGTGAAGAATTTAACACTGAAATGTAGAAGGAATTTGAGAAGTCAATGATGGGAGAACTCAATTTCTTCCTTGGATTACAAATCAAGCAGGGTCCGAATGGAATTTTCATCAACCAATCTAAATACACCAAGAAGATTCTAAAGAAGTTTGAAATAGACAAGAGCAAGCCTATGTCCACTCATATGGGATCAGATACAGTCCTTTCAAAGGATTGTGGAGGTGAAGATGTAAATCAAAAGCTCTATGGAGGGATGATTGGCTCACTGCTATACTTGACAGCTAGTAGACCTGACATACACTATGCAGTTTGCTACTATACAAGATATCAAGAAAATCCAGAAGATTCTCATCTCAAGGCTATAAAAAGGGTGCTCAGGTACTTGCTGGGAACAACTAAAGTTGGGCTATGGTATCCCAATAATGGCAATTTCACTTTGCAAGGATACACTGATGCAAATTATGGAAGAGACACACTTGAGAGAAAAAGCACATACGGAGGTTGTCATTTCCTTGGGGAATGCTTAGTATCCTAGTACAGCAAGAAGCAGACTTCAGTAGCATTATCAACCACTAAAGTAGAGTATATGGCTGTTGGAAGTTGTGTTGCTCAACTCCTATGGATCAAGTAACAATTGGAGGATTATGGAGTTTAAGCAGGATGTGTAGAAGTGATGTATGACAACAAAAGTGCCATTGATGTGTCAAAGAATCCAGTGCTACATACCTGGATGAAACATGTTAATATCAGACACCATTTCATCTGGGATCATGTAATGAAGAAGGATGTTATCCTGGTCTATATCCCAATAAATGAGCAAAGGGTAGACATCTTTACTAAGCCATTAAGTAAAGATCAGTACAACAAACTAAGAGAAGCAATTGGAATGACAAATCCAATTTGAAGGAGAATCCGGAAGACAATCCAGATTTATCAAGATCCTTAACCACTTAAGAAAGGAAATAAGAAGATTCAGTGATGGATCTGGAAGGAATATTGCAAGCTCAGCAGACAAGAATAGCACAAGGAAGTAAAAGCACCAAAAGGTAACAGTACACATTTTGAATTTTAAACGTTTATTAGACAGTTCATGCACGGTAAAAGTAATAGTTGCTTTACAAAATAAACCATTCCAATTCTTCGGTTTAAACACCATTTAACTCTCCCTAAAATTTTAACTGCCATGTCACTAAACCAGTTAACTTTAACTGCATCCGGATTACCAAACTACCCTCACTCTGAAAATTCTATAAAATCCCCAAAATTCATTCATCTTCTTCACGTGAGTAACTACTCTATTATTACTAAGCAATTTTTTCTTCAGAAACCCTAAAATCTCAAATCCTTTTATAAAATCTCAAATGGAAAACACCTAAGACCAAACCACTCCTCCTCCTCCTAGAAACACCTTTAAAGAAGTTGATCTCATAATGGGAATTTTATTCCTCTCAAGCTTAAATCCCCTGATACAATAGTTCCCTCTGACTACTTGGGTGATAACTTCCTATTCGACACTGAACCCTACTCACAACTTCTAAAAGACTAACATCTTGAGGTCTTCCTCAAGATGAACCACCCAACCTAATCGGATCTTTTCATGAAATTCTATGATAACCTAATGATCCATTCTTATTATGATGCCCTCCGAACCAAGGTGTAGGGGAAGGTGATAACCATCATACCGAAATTCTTTGTGACCCACTTCGAGATGAAGAATGATGGGGTTCTATTAATGAATGAATGGGATGAGCTTAAGGTCAAGTACAACCCAAAGATGTGGCTCCCAATTTGGAGACAAATTGTCAACCTATTAGCCTAAAACCCCCAAACTGCTGCAATTTATCTTGGCCAAATTCCCCCTGATCTGAAAGGGCTCTCTCACCACCGCATCCTCGTTTCAACACTGTGTCTTGCAGAATTGGGTGGAGAGTAGGGTCATAAACATGACAGTCCTTATCATTCATGTCATGAAGCAACATAAAAACACCCATGGCGCACTTATCTCCAAAATTCTTCATGAAAATGGAATTGAATTGTCCGAAGTCTAGTCCGTCAAAGGAAAAGAAATTCTTGAGAAGAATTTCAGGAAGCTATCCTTTGAGGAGGTTTGGGGTGAAGAAAAAGCCAAGAAATAGAGAAAGGAAAGGGCTGAGAAGACCAAGATCCGGAAGGCCTATAGTTCCGTAGAACTGGATCCAGAAGCTAAAAGGGCTAGAACCACCAGCCTAGAAGCCAAAGAAAATTAAAGCCTATAGTGGAGCAGGTTGAGGAAGTAGATAAGGATAAACTTACCCTGACACAGCTAATGAAAACTACTCCAAAGAAGCATAAGAGGAGAGGTAGTTTGATAAAAGCTACATCATAAAAGCCAGTTTGTGAACTAAAAGCTACTGAAATAAATGGTGTAGCTGCTGCTGCAATTCGAAAGGGATGGTTGAAGAGTGCCAAGACTGGGATTGAAGATGTCCTAAAAGGAAATGATGAGTCTGACAGTGAAGAAAATGGGGATGAAGAACCTATCTAGAAAAAGCAGTTCATCCGAAAAGGGCCTTTAGTGAATCCTTAAAAGCCAAAAGAGCTAAACTTTCAGTGAGAAAGCTTGCTGCTGGAATCCAAATTCAAGAGCTAATTCCCAATCCTATAAAATCAGCAGATATGAGTAAAAGGAAAGAAATCATGGTTGCTGGAAAGCCCCTCATTCCAGATAACCTTAATCCGGAAGATCCTTAGTACATGGAGATGATGGAAAGCCAATCAACTTACAAAGGAGGGACCAAGAAACTTTTCTGGCATCATAATAAATAATAGCCCATCTATCCTCATTTCCTCAAAAGATCTTGACCTTCTTAGGGAGAGTGAATATCCGGAGGAAGACCTATATATATATATTCAAAGCAAGAACAGAATCTCTTCCGGATAATCTATTGAATCTAATAAAAGAAGTAATTGAAGGTAAAAAGTCATGCAAATGCATCTGAAGTGAATGTTAAGACAGTGTCGACATTCAGAAGGAAGTTGAGGAAGTAAGAGCCATAAGTCCTATCAAGGCACTTGAAGGGGGGTTGAGGACAATTCCAATCCTCTGGATGCTGATAGTGGGAAAGATCAAATAGAGCGTACTGAAGTAAAGCACACTAACCAATAGAACATAGAGGTAGTCTATAACTCCAATATTACAGCTGCTAATATGGTTGGTGATGCCAATAAAATTCAGTAAAACTTAGATACAGACATCCTAAATGCATCTAAGGACATTGAGTCTATCCCGGAGCAAAATGCTCCTGAGGAGGGAGTTGGTCTGAGACCCACTGAGCACACTTCTAAAGTGGACGCAAAGGGCGAGGCCACTCTGGAAGAAAGGTTGGGCGAGAATGAAGATGATCAAGAGAAAGATAAGGAAAGTAGTGAGAAGGAAGAATCATCCGGATTAGAGAAAACCACAAGTAACTCTGAATCTGAAGAAGAATCCACTCTCCAACCATCAACTCAAAGCCCTCTAGAGTAGAGAAAATAAGAATGACCATGAGTCTGTTGGAGCAAGCCACTATTGAAGGGCATAGGGAAGATGAGATAAAGAGAATGCTCCAGGGTATATATGCACAATTAAGGTCCGTGGAGAGGCTCATGAAGGAAAATGCATGACTTTGAATCTTAAGGAAGAATTGGGGGAAATCAAAGGCTCAGTCAAGCACATTGAAAATAAAGTGGATTCCTTTTCCTCTGCAGAACTTGTTGCTGAAATTTCACTATCTAAGATCACTTCGGTGCTAAATCAGTTGACTTCAAATATTGCAGGAGCAAATTGCTCTGCAACTTAGGCTATCACCGGAGCTGACAATAATTGTACAATGATCATGGGCCAAATAACTTTCTCCTCAACTGATCTAAAAACTAAGCTCAAGGAGTACATTGATGGTAAGTTCAAAAACTTAGAAACATTCATCCCCGGAGCCATCATATAATCCTGTAAAGAAATCTCATTCGAACTCATAATGCTAAGTGAAGAGCACCAGGCAGCCCAGGAGATGCTTTGCAATTTTCTGGATGAAGCTCTACCAAAGCTCCTGGCAAAACACATGAGTGATGTGAGTGATGATTTTAAATATCATCTGTCCAAAATAGACAAGCTCATCAACTCTACCAAAGAGTATGTCAATAAAGAGCTCAAGACTCTCAATGAAAGCCTTCACAATTACCGAAGAGATATTGTCTAGGAGATGGAGAAACTCCAAACTAGTATGGCAACTTATCCTTAACTCCTTTCTCCTCATCCGGATCCTCTTCTACTATTCTGGAAAGCCTTCTCCTGCCCATCATTCTAGATCTTGTCCAGCATATTGGGGATATTGGATTTTATGGCTACATTTGCAACTTGTCCCTTCTCAAGGCCCTTTTCCTATTCTTTGAATGAGAAGATAGAGATCATGTGCTCAAAATGCATCCTGATCAAACCAAGTCCTATTTCCAGCCACAGAAGCTTGTCAAACCTCTATATCTACTCCCTGCCACTGTTCACACCATTCTTGAAAAACACGTTGAAGGGAATGTAGATTATTCTATTTATTCCGGAGCTTGGCAGAAAAATTGGGATTATAGGACTTATATGGTAATAGACCCCCAAGTTGATGACACAAACAAACAGGGGGAGATGGATCTAGAACTAGGGGATACGAGCAAAAGCAAGAAAGGCGAATCATTCAGAAGGCAGTAGTTTATAGAATAGCTATTTTATACTTGTAAAATTTGTAATAGCTAGCTCTATAATATTTTCAATTATTTATACTCTGTAATTTGTAATTCAAAACTTCATTGATGTTAACTATTGTTAACAGAAGAAGTATATATAGTGAAAAATACTTATAAAAATTACTTCTAAGTACAACTATCAATTGTACTTTAAAAACTTAGAAGCTAGAATACAAAATTGTTGGGGGAGTTAGCATGCTAGAATTATGGGGGAGTAAATTTATAAATGACTAAGTATCAAGAATCATACTTAGATCATATTACCCCTTTTGCTTGTGCTTTATTGCACTTAGGTTTTTATTTCCATCAAATGGGGGAGATTTTTAGGAAATAATGATCCGGAAGAACCAATCCAAAGAAATCCAGATCAGGTTTGAAGAAACCAAAAATCTCCTAAGTCTAGGAAGAAAGAAAAGACATAATCTTCTAAGTCCAAGAGAAAGTCAAAATCACAAGTGCTCAAGATTTTCAAACACCTAAGTTTACAAGGAAATCATCTGGTTAAAGTTTGGAAAGGAAATAAACTTTTAACCTCTCAAAATAGCATCCGGAACATGGAGACTGAATGAAGAGAATCCGGATAAATTAAGTTATGAAGACATCCGGATGACGCAATTATCAAGACAAAGGGAAATTATTTAAAATCACATTTCCCTCCATATTTGGTATGAAGTCAGAGTACCTTTTACCTTGATGATTGAAAAAGATATAGCTAGCATGAATTTCAGAAACAGACAAAAGGTCTGACATAGGAAAGAGAAAGAGGCAACAACCTTTTTAACATAGACCAACGGTAATGGCGCGTAGAGCTCAAACAAAAAGCAAATGACATAAAAGCTGGGGATGCACTAAAATACAAACAAAACAATCACTAACAATATTTCAGCCTCAATCCCAAAAATTCAAATGGGATATTTATTTAGTCTAACAGATTGATCAATGGCTCTGGATGCACCACATCACACCTAATCAATGGTGAAGATTCAAGATCAACCTCAACGGTTCACAACGGCTACATTTATGATCAAAGCCTATAAAAGGGAAGCTTCACAATTTGAGAAGGTGCTGGTTGATTTCATAGAACTCAAGCTAATTGAATCAGTGAACAAAAATCCCTCGAAGAACTAGAAAGTTTCCAAATCTGTTTTTGTAAGAATTCTCAAGTGAGTTATAAACTTGAGGAATTCAAAAATCAATCCTTTGAAAAATTAGTTGTAAGATCTCATACTTGGGTAAGTAGTGAGATTGGGATCTAGCTTAGAGTTGGTGCTTTAAGTGGAATCTACCTATAGGACTCAGCTTAGGTTGGGGTAGAACCAAAGTGGAATATCCTACTAAAGAAAAAGGACTCAGCTAGGAGTTGGTGCTTCTAGTGGTATATCCTACATTAGGAGGAGAATAAATCTCTGGAGATAATTGTAAGGCTTGATTCCTCCAAGTTGGAAAGGAATTACACTAGTGGACAAAGCTCAGAGAAAGGAAACTTTGGGGACTAGAATAGGCGGGGCCGAACCAGGATAAAATCATTGTGTTTGATTCTCTTAACTCTTTTACTTTGTTTCACATAATTTTTACACTTGCTTCATCCAGATCCATTACATCCAGACTATATCAAACACGCTACACAAGACTTTTTAAAGTCTATAAATTCCGCAAAAAGGGTCATTCACCCTCGTGACCTTATATAGACCTTCACAGGGACCAACAAGAACTTCATACATTGGGAAGGTGCTGGTTGATTTGACAAGAAGCTATTATAAAGAGAACTAAAGCTAATTCAGTCAGTGAACAAAAATCCCTCCAAGAACTAGAAAGATTCCAAATCTGTTTTTGTAAGAATTCTCAAGTGAGTTATAAACTTGAGAAATTCAAAAACCAATCCTTTGAAAAATCAGTTGTAATATCTCATACTTGGGTAAGTATTGAGATTGGGACCTACCTTAAAGTTGGTGCTTTAAGTGGAATCTCCCTGTGGGACTCAGCTTAGGTTTGGGTAGAATCTAAGTGGTATATCCTACTAAAGAAAAAGGACTCAGCTAGAAGTTGGTGCTTCTAGTGGTATATTTTACATCCGGAGGAGAATAAATCTCCGGAGATAATTGTAAGGCTTAATTCCTACCAGTTGGAAAGGAATTACACTAGCGGGCAAAGATCAGAGGAAGGAAACTCTGGGGAGTGGAGTAGGCGGGGCTGAACTAGGATAAAATCATAGTGTTTGATTCTCTTAAACCTTTTACTGTATTGCACATTTTTTTTATAATTGCATCATCTAGATCCATTACATCTGGAACATATCAAACACGCTACACAAGACTTTTAAAAGTCTATAAATTCCACAAAAAGGGTTATTCACCCCCCTCTATCCTTATAAACACCCTCACAGGGACCAACAAGAGTGGGTGTTGGTACTGATATATTTTTATCAATATATTCTTACAGTGAAATTTTTCGCTCTTTTGTTAATGGAGCAGTTTAAAATATTTAACTGAATATCTACATGGCGGGTCGACAATCATCAATGCGATATGAAGTGGAGAAGTTCGATGGCAGGAATGATTTTAATTTATGGGGAATTAAAATGAAGGCATTATTGGTCCAAGAAGGAGTTTTAAAGGCACTTGAAGGTGAAGAAGCCTTGTTAGAAAAATATGACGAAGATGAAACTGAAGATATTATTAAGAAAGCACGAAGTTTGATTTTGTTGTGTCTTTCTGACAAAGTTCTAAGAGAAGTCGCTGGAGAAAGTACCGCTGCAGCTTTGTGGAAGAAGTTAGAGTCACTCTATATGACCACACCATTCACCAACCGGTTGTACTTAAAATAACGGTTATATTCTCTCCGTATGCAAGAAGGATCGTCGATGAAAGATTATCTTAATGAATTTAATAAGATAATCTTGGATCTTGAAAATATTGATGTAAAAATTGAAGAAGAAGATCAGGCGATGATGTTGCTGTGTAAGTTGCCATCCTTGTATGATAATTTCATCAACACCATAATTTTCAGTCGAGACATTATCACGGTGGAAGGTGTCAAGTCAGCTTTGAACTCGAAAGAGATGAAAAAGAAAATAGATGGTGATGAATGTGAGGATCCGACAAGGTCATGGTCACGAGAGGTGGATCTGGTGAAAAGGGATCTGGAAGCAAATGGAAATCCAAATCCAAGAAGGTCAAATGTTATGAATGTAATAAAATTGGGCACATAAGAAAAGATTGTCCAAGGCGAAAAGATAAACGAGATAGTGACTCTGATGATTCTTGTGACGACGTTGTCACTGAAAAAGTGAATTCTACATAGCAGTGTTAGAAGAACTCACTAGAGATGCATGGATTCTTGATTCAGCTTGTGCTTTCCACATGTCTCCTAATAAACACTTATTTTCTACTTATCAAGAAGTTGATGGTGGAAAAGTGTTACTTTGGAACGACAAAGAACTCTCGGTAATTGGTGTTGGTACAATCCAAATCAAAATTTATATTGGCGTTATTAGAACACTGGAGGTTCGACATGTTCTGGAATTGAAGAAAAATCTTATTTCGCTGAGTCATCTTGAATCCCGAGGTTATCAGTTTTCTGCTCGAGGTGGAGTCTTAAATGTCCGTAAAGGTGCTGCAATTATGATGAAAAGGAGAAACATTCGAGGCCTCTATAAATTGACCAAAAGCATTGTGATACAAAGTGCTGGTGCAACATGTGGAGGATGTCCAGTTAGTTCAATTGGAGGTTTGGTTGAACCCGGGGTGATGCAAAAGGTTGAGAAAATTGATGCATCGAAAAAGCAACCATCAGAGATATGTGCGATTAAAGGAAGAATAGCTTCTACGGTGAAAAAGCTACCAACTCTTTCTACAGTCAAGTTTGAGTATGAGAACTTGACAGTTATTTGCAGTGCTTGAAATAATACGGAAACGACGATCGGAGGAATTTCAAATCAAGGTGAAGATTTATGAGAAATGATTTGAAATTGGGATCCACCAACAACCAATTTCTTATCTCAAGGTGTGAATAAAGCTAATGAAAAATGACAAATGAGTGGCTTTCACATGTGGGTTGGTTTTATGAAGCACACATTCAATTATTACGTTTTCATTACACATGTTGACTAAGTGTGCCTAATTTTCTCTATATATACCATTCTAATGGTAATGGTTTATATCCTCAGATAATTGACATAATAAGTTGTGAATTGAGACAAAATTGCATTGAGAGAGAGAGAAAATTAAATAGGTTATGTACTTAGTTTGTTGAGAGATAATTTTTTTTTTTTTTGTGTATTGGGGTTATCGGGAGAGTGTAAATACTTAAATAGTCTTGTAAATCTCTGATATTATTTTTAGTGGAAATTTATTTGATCGCCTGTCGTGAAGGTAGGCAATTTGGCCGAATCACGTTAAATCCTTGCGTCCAATTACTGTTATTTTCTTGCACAATTTTATTCTCCATTTGCCATTAAATTATTCCGAGAGAGTAACGGGAGTCGAGCGGTAAATAATTTCGCGTTATTCCTAACATGTTTTAATAACACAAGTTATGATTCTATAAACTATTTACTTGAATTTTTTACTATGTTTTTGTTATTACATCTTTTTTTTAATCTTGAGGTTGAGTTGGTTTATTTACTATTAGTGGTTGTAATGCTCCCAATAGTTTTTATTTTTTTAACAACTTTTTTACTTTGAAACAATTAAAATTAGTTGTTTAGTAAATCTAATCAAATATTTAAAACTACAATAGTAGTTTAGAAATTTCGGAAAAATTCATATAGATATTAAATGTTATACATTTTATTTTAAGAATTTTGAAGAGGCTAGGTATTGAACCTAAGACCTCCCATCACTAATATTGAGTGGTGTACTAATTGAGCTACACCAGATTGGTATTAAATGTTATACATTGATATTATTTCATCATGTGACACAAAACTCAAAGGGATACTACAACTTTCTGAAATTATATCATATGTTAGAAGAAATAGTATCAAGTCCGTAAAACATTGGTCATCAATGCAAGCATTGCTAGTATCAACCCTTTACTTCTCTATTAAAAATTTCAAATCACCCTTTATGCTTTCTTATTTTTTCCAATGTATTTCAAGCCATTGTAATTGCTTCATTATAGTTTCAGTTCTGCATTTCTACTGGGTTTTTTTTTCTCATATTTCTATCTTATTGATATTTCACATTAAGTAATAACTTAAAAACTGGGATTTTCCAATGGTGATTTTGTTTTTTTTAAGAATGAAAATTTTCGTAGCCGGAGCGAAAAAATCCAAGAGCCTTCTTTTTTTTATAGCAAAACTTATATAGCATAACTTAATTGGAATTTTTTCATAACATTGATGAACTAAAGAATCTATATTCTATATATATATATATATATATGGGACAATTCCAATTAGAAAATCAAACTTTTTTATCTGCAAATTTTGTTATGCGTGTGTAAATTCACTAAATTCATCAACAAAACATGTCAGAAATCAAAGGGGCCAACTCATAGACCAAAACAAAGCATTTCGGAATACATTAGAAAAAAATTTCTCCTTTTATGTTCGATATTTGAAATTGATAGGTTACATATCCATACATTCTATCTTGGAAATTATCTCTACTTTCTTTTGTCATTTGTTACTGCCGATTTCTTTTTATCTTTTTTTTGTCCTCCTTAACGAGCAAAAGTTTTACTTTGCCACGATCGCCATTGGATTAAACTTCACCTCACTAATACAATGGTGATAAAGGTAAAAGTAAATCTTACCTTGCAAAAAAAAAGTTAATGTAGCATTCACATTGGTTTTAAAATTTAGAAGAAATCACAAATGAAAAACTTAATCCAACTCTTCTTTTGTTGTCGATTTTGATTTTATCAGGAGATCATTTTTTAAGAAAAAAACCATAGAAGATCTTTGAGATAAAACAAAATGAACGAAAAATGAAAGATAGGGAAATCTGTATGATATGATACGAGAGAAATATTCTATTTTAGGTGGGAAGTTAGATAGTGAAAGATGGGCTTAAAATCATAAGAGTTTCTTAATTTCACATGAACTTCAAAGCTTGAATTACGATTTACGTGATAACATCAACTAATAGTATAAATATGAAATGATCTTGTTGTGCGGAGATAGATCTAGGTATCTACTGTAAAAGATAAACAAGTATCTTATCTAAAAGTGGATGGAGTCCAACCCAGTTGTAAAACTATTAAGATTGATATATGTGGTAACATATTCATCTTTGAAGAAGATGATACACGAACTTTACATTTTATTAATATAATGGTCAAATTTACCTATTAGCACATAAATTACCTATAGTTTAGGTAAACCTTGGTGATGCCAATAATTTCTCCATTTTCAATCTTTATAATTTCCATTTTATATATTATGTTAGTAAAGTATAAGTTTATGTACCTCTGATGATTTTAAGCCTTGAAAATTCTATTTTAGGTGTTGAAGTTGTTACTTTTAATTTAAAACTTTATTATGAATTTATTATACAATGAAATGATCCCAAATTCCCAATCCATGTTCAAATATAATTTGTGACTACTTCACATATAATCAGTTTGAAATTGTTTTTATGAAGTCTTTGAGCAGCCGTTTAAGAAAAGTTTTGAGGGATAAAATCATCCAAGGTACATGAATTTTGTGTATATTAATATAATGGTACACAAACTTCACATTTCACTAACATAATAGTCGAAATTACCTTTGACCATAGAAACTACCTTTGACTTGGTTAGTAATAGGTTAACTTTTCCAATTTTTTAATTTTTTCGGTTGTTGTCTCCCCATTATTATTATTATTATTACTAGTGTAGTACCCGTACGATGTACGGATATGTAATTTGTAATAAGTATATCAATAATAAGTTTATTTTGTAATATATATATATATATATATATATATATATATATTTATATATATGAGAAAAGGGCATGAGTTATTTTTTTTTCTTCAAGAAACAATGAGTAGTTTAAAGAGAGATGGAGATAGATAAGAGGAGGAATAAGAAATTATTTTCTTGAGTTATATGCTTATATTTAGAGTAAATAATCGTTAGGATGATATCGTTACATAAGAAGCTAAATTAAATTTGAAATTTTTTTCTTAAATAGGATTAAAATCAACAAAATAGAATTAAATAAAATCAGCAACAACAATTTAAATTTTAAGAAAATAGATTTAGGAGATATATTAGTTGATAAATATACTTAAATATTAATTATGAAATTTGAATTCACTTGATCAAATAAAACAAAATTCCATTGTCTTCCATAAGAAGGAGTTACTATTATAAAATTATCCATAAGAAGGATTATGTACTATTATAAATTCAAATCTTTTCTTAAACAAGATTATAATTTATATTTTTTTGCCTATATTTGATGAGGAAAAAAAAGTCACACTGATCCTTAAATAAGAAAGAGTAAGTACCAATATTCAAATTTTTTCTTAAATAAGATTATACGAACTTGATGCTTATATCTGTGAAACCAATTTGAATGTTTAATCCATTAAAATTTTAATATCGAAATACTTTAACTATATTAATTGAACAATTGAAAGCCAAATTTTAGATGCACAATGTTTACATGTGGAAAGCCGAGTAATCAAAACGATTATACTTTTGGCAAAAGAACTTGTTCCCATTTACTTCTACCTTTTTCAAAGGTTTGCTATTTCGACACCCCGGATATGACCAACCAAAAAAAAAATTCGAAAAAGTATATCCCAATAGATGACGTTTTGAAGATAAAAATGAGACGAGCAAAAAACTGTAAAGCAAATTGTCAAAAAATGAACGGTTTTAAAGATATTGTCAAAATAATATGAAAAAAAAATCAACAGGTGATTAGTAGCACGTGAACAGTAAATGGAGCATATGGGAGAAGAATGAAAACTTAAAATTGGTTAGAAAGTGCAAAGAAAACATAAAAGGTTAATTTAGTAAATATTAAACTTAAACCATATATTTTTGACAATTTTCCAAAAATAATTGTGAGACATGATTTATTTATGCATGATTTGAGGAAAAAAAGGATAAATTATTTACGATGTTTTAATTGAGAATATTTAATTAAGTATAACAAATTTGCTTACCAAAATATTGTATTTACTTGTTTACATTCCACTCATTCTGCTATAGTCTTTACTTCTACTGATTAACTTGCTATCTCTTCAGACACAAATTACGCATTTTGAGATGATATTTGTATTATTCTTTCAGAGCCCGGCTGACTAACAGAGAGCAATCTATACTCAAACCATATGAAATTGATAGTAAGGAAAATATAAATTACAACATTTTTATGCTAGTTATATTTGAATATTTAAATTAAATTAATAGAAAAAAATAACCATAATATTTACCTTTATTGCATTCTGGAATGGTCCAAAGGTGGAGAACACATACTTTGAGGGTCGATTGCATCTTAGTTAGATTTATATCACATATAAAATCCATCTTCAGTTGCACCCTAATTGGGTTGATATCATCCATCGAATTGCGTTTCTGCTTCAGCATAATGAACACTATAGTTTTCTATAATTATCTTGTAATTTCCTATCAAAATTTGATGACGAACACTGATTCTTAAATAAGGAGTAAGTACTGTTACGAAATTAAAATTTTTCTTAAACAGGATTATAACCAATAGAATTAAATAAAATCAAGAGCAACAAATTAAATTTTAAATAAATAGATTTAGGAGATATATTAGATGACTAAATAATTTAAAATATTCTATTATAGGAGTAAATACCGTCATCAAATTCAAATTTTTTCTTAAACAAGTTTATAATTTATACTTTTTTGCAGTCATATTGAGATTCACTGTCAAGTATTTGATGAGGAAAAAAGAGTCACATTAATTCTTAAATAGGATTATAATCAACAAATTTTAATTAGTTAGTATTTATAGTAAAAGTGAAATATTAAATATTTTGATGAGTTTTCCTTATATATGTCTCTTTGTATATTATTTTCAAAGCCAAATAATCACCAGTTAATATAATAGTGTTGAAATATAATTCTTATCAGCAGTTATGAGTTATGTTACTGTATAATTATTACTTTAATTGGTTGTACGTTTACTTTGATTTGTTTCTATAATAATGGTATTTAAAACTAGTTAATATTCATAATAGTCGTAACAATACCAAAATATAATTCAGTTGATTATAATCCTATTTAAGAAAAAGTTCCATATTTTAAACATTAATTTGCAATTAATTAAATGTACGGATTTTTTGATAGATATATTTTATAATTTATTCTTAAACAGGTTTATAATTTAGAATTAATGTGACTCTATAAGAATTAATATCACTCTTTTTTTCTGATCAAATATATTATTATTATTATTATTTAATTTAATTTTATAATGAACAGAATTATATTTTGGTATTATTATGATTAGTATGAATATTAACCAATTTTAAATACTATTATTATAGTAATATAAATTGGAATAATATGGTAATAAAATAAAATAAATTTAATAATAAAATTGAAATATTTCTTTTGAAAGGTATAAGGGTATAAATTATTATTATTATTGTTGTTGTTCTTACTATTTTAATTTTATTTTAATTTTATAATTAACAATTATATATTTTGGTATTGTTATGATTAGTATAAATATTAGTCACTTTTATCTACTCATCAAATATTTTATTATCGTTATTGTTGTTGTTGTTGTTGTTGTTATTTTAATTTTATTTTAGTTTTATATTTTGGTATTGTTATGATTAGTATCATACTAACCAATATTAAATACCATTATTATAGTAATATAAATTGATATTTAAGACAATAAAATAAAATAAATTTAATAATAAAATATTTAATAATTCTTTTGAAAGGTTTAGGGGTAAAGAAGTAATTTAAGACTTCTTTGCTTTTATATATATATATATATAGATTATTATTACTATTACTATTACTATTATTATTATTATTATTATTATTATTATTATTATTATTATTATTATTATTATTATTGTTATTTCCCAATCAAATGCTTAAGGCCTGTTTAGTTGTAGAAAATTTTTTCTATTTTTTATTTGTAGTTTTCTATTCATTTTCTAAATTTTTCAGTTTTTAGTTTTCTAAACAGTCAGTTTCTGTTTTTTATTTTTAAAAAATAATAAATATTATAGTTTAAATTTTACTTGTTGAAAAAATTATAAGTATAATAAAAATATTACAAATTAAAATAAAACATCTTTTTTTATATATTTTAACTTTTTCAAATAAAATTTGCCTATAGGCTATAACAACAAAGAAAAACCATACCCCACCCGAATGAGGACTCGAACCTGTGTCCTCTAGGATAACAAATTCATGCTCAACCACTAGGCCTTAATCTTTACCACTTTAAACTAACCAATCATAAAATGATAAAAATATTTGATTCGTCTATATAGCGTTTAAATTATAAAAACTTTTTTTGTCTAAGTTATAATAGCTTTTGCCTTTAACACTCTAAAAGCTTGTTCTATCACATCATGCAAATAAAGATGAATGCTTTAAGTTCGTCAATGTGTAGTTTCTCCTAATTCATATGCTTACACGAGAATCCTTCAATAGGTATTTCTTACTACAATAAGGAGTTAAGAATCCAAAAATATTAAAGTATGTTTAAGTTTTATTGGTTGAAAAATAATATCGATTAATTTAAAACAAATTTATATAAATTAGATCATATTAAATGAAAAAAATAAGCAATAAAAAGTTACCAAGTAAATAAGAAAAATAACTAAATAAATAAACTAAAAGTATTGCTTGTTTCAAAAAATCTTTTTTCTTTTGATATTGCTTCTAGGCAGAACTTTTGGTTTGTGTATTGACGTTACATTTTTCATTTTTATTAATAAAACGAGCCCTTCTAGTTTTGGTAAGGTTAGGTCTAGGGAAGGGTCACAATGACCCTTTTTCTCTAGAATAACCTTATTTTTCTAGTTGGCCTCCATCTTCAATTAAAAAAAAACTAAAAGTTTATTAATAAAGAATGATTTATATATATATATATATATATATATATATATATATATATATATATATATATAAGAAAAAAATAAGTTAAATCAATAAAGTATTGTATTGGATACACAAGATGTGTGAACTGAGTTTGAAAAATTTCAGAAAATATAAAAAAGATGTTTTCTGCTACAAGGCATAATTTTAAAAATTTTGGAAAGTCTTTTCTAGTTTTTTTAAGTTGAAAAATTCTGCAACTAAATAGCAATTTCCATTTTGCAGTTTCATTAAAAAAATTTCCTGAAAAATGGGTCCAATTTTCTATAACTAAATAGACCCTTACCCTCTTCTCTCTATATCTCCTCTCAATTTTTCTGTAATTATTCTTGATCCTTTGTGTTCATCCATCACCATCCCTTTTCTTCCTCTACTGATTCCTCTGCAACTCTCTCATGTAATCTTGCGGTTGATACCATAAATTGTAAACGATGAACTATATTTCTCATTAGAGCACTTCACGGGAATCTGTTGAGTTTTAATTTGATTGATACTTCCTCTATCTATAAAATATTGTCTATTTAATCGAATTATCAAAATCAATGAAAAATTTATTACACAATCAAAATGACTAATTTATCCTTTACTAAATTCTCTTTCTTCTTAATTACTCATTTATAATTTTAACAATATATAATCTCTCTCATAGTTAATACAAGGGCAAATTAGAGAAAAATTGTATAAAATGCATTGATAATCTAAATTGATAATTAAAAAGAGAATTAATAAAATGGCCAAAAAAATAATAATTTCTAGATGAAGGGAGTACTTGTCAATGGTCAGATCCTGTTCGAAAAATAAACTTAATTAAAGTGAATGTGAAGTGTATTGTACACATACACGTGTAAGGCTAATGGAAGGATAAGAATAAAACTTGGTGGAATTAGCAAAACGTGGAAGATAGATAGGCAATTGTCAGATGATGAGTCATGACATGTGGCAAATGACTTATGGAATTAGGACAAGTGTAGGACACTTGTGTTATTTATGTTAGGAGAGTGATGACTAATGCATATTGTTGAATTCTATATAAGAGTTCCATATGTAGTAAGAATATATATATATAAAAAAAAGTAAGGGATTAAATGATATGAGTGTAGGTAAGTATGTCTAAAAATTATAGTGTGTATGCGTGGTAATAATAAAGCTTTATTATAGTGAGTTTATGAGTTTATATTTTAGTCAAGAGTTTATCGACATATAGTCGTCAATTATTTTTCGATTTTCTATCATGTTATCAGAGCGGAGGTTCGTTCTTGAGCCATTTCGTGTTCAAGTCTCTTCTTTGAAAAAATCTCAAGTGAAAAAAGATCAAGTTTCAGAAATCTTCTGCTGCCCAAAAAAGTGTTACAAAAAGCTGTCTAAAGCGTTGTCATAAATTGCACAAACTGTCGCACTACGCCAAAAATGTTGCCTGAAAATCCAGAAGCGTTGCAGTAACCTCCATACGCTCAGAAAACAAATTTTCCAGAATTGTAAGGAAAATTTCGTTACTGTTTTCCTTGCAGAGTCTGTCAAGAATCCAATAGTGATGCACCAAAGTGTTGCAATAGATTCAAAAGCGTTGCAAAATCCTCTATAGTGAAAAAAATTTGTGATACAGAGGAAATACCACTACATGCAGTGTTATGCGAATTATCGGTCGAAGGACTCTGTTGAGAGTTCAGTGAAGACTATCGGATCTTGGTGCAGAAAGACTGCCAGATCTAGGTGCAGTTAGTGAAGGCTGCAAGAAGATGCAACATGTGAAAGCTCTGTAATGAGCCGGTAAAACATTGCCAGATGAGCATTGTTAGAAGAAGACTGTCAGAAGAGCAGCCAGTGAGGACTGTCAGAGGAGCAGCCACTGAAAGTTTCAGTTGTGAACCTTTCTGTAGTAGGATCGATAATTTTCAAAGTTTAATGAATTAATAAAAAATTAAGTTTAAGGGGGGGGGGGGTTTAGAAAAATAAGCCTAATAAAAGTGAAAGTGAAGTGTATTGTACACATACACGTGTAAGGCTAATGGAAGGATAAGAATACAACTTGGTGGAATTAGCAAAACGTGGAAGATAGATAAGCAATTGTTAGATGATGAGTCATGACATGTGGCAAATGATTTATGGAATTAGGACAAGTGTAGGACACTTGTGTTGTTTATGTTTGGAGAGTGATGACTAATGCATATTGTTGAATTCTATATAAGAGTCCCATATGTAGTAAGGATATATATAGAGACAAAAATGTAAGGGATTAAGTGATATGAGTGTAGGTAAGTATGTTTAAAAATTGTAGTGTGTATGTATGGTAATAATAAAGCTTTATTATAGTGAGTTTATGAGTTTATATTTTAGTCAAGAGTTTATCGACATGTAGTCGTTAATTATTTTTCGATTTTCTAACAGATTCATGTCTCCATTAATGTTTTGTTTTCTTATAATCCTAACGATTCTCATCTACATCCTAAAAACTTCTAATTATCTGCTTCAAATTCAATTTTAATTTCATCAATTCGGTTTTTTAATGTGGGGAAAAACTAAAGATTTGAAGAATAAATGAATTTACCTAACTGGAGAGCCAGGAACAGAGGTAGAGTAGTGGTTTTCGGTTCTTACGATACTAACGAAATAAGCTTTCCATAGCTTAGAGTTTTCATCCATGTATTTATCGAGCCACATATGCTAAACGGTAAATGGAGTTCTTGAACCATAAAGTTAAGTGGCAATGGAAAGATCTCTTATCAGAGAGAGAACTAAGTCTTGTGAATTTGGTAGTCTGAAGCGGAGTTGGGTGAGGTGGGATGAAGATGAACCGATGATGATGATGATGATGATGATGATAATAATAATAATAATAATAATAATAATAATAATAATAATAATAATAATAATAATTGTTGAAAAGTAATGATGTCCATTATTCCTCATTTATTATTCCATTATCTAATTGTTTATTAGCTTCTATTATTTAGCTATAAATAGTGCTTGTTTTCTAATATTTGGATACACATTGGAAAAAGGCAATAGATACATCTTATTTCTATTCCTCCTTTTCTTTTAATTAGATCCATATTTCTAATATGTTATCAACACGACGTTGCTCTTTCCGAGGATCATTTACTATTAATCGGTAAGGTGTGTTTTATTTTATTTTCTATAAGTTTATTGTTTTGTTTTAATCAAAGTTTTTTTTCCACATAATATAGATATGTCGAAACTTTCGAACATTGATTTTGTGGCACTTGATGTCACCGGAAAGAATTACCTCTCATTGGTACTGGATGCCGAAAGATATTTGGATTCTATAGGTCTTGGCAAAACTATATTAGAGGAGAATGATGTAACAGTGTAGGAAAAAGCAAAGGCTATGATTTTCCTCCTCCGTCACCTCGACGAGGGACTAAAATTTGAATATTTGAAAATCAAAGATCCTACAGATTTTTAGAAAGATTTAAAGGATAGATATGACCTCTTGAAGTTGGTCTCGCTACCAAAAGCTCGTTCTGAGTGGATGACTCTGCACTTACAGGATTATAAATCTATGAGCGAATATAATTCTGCTGTTTTTAGAATCACATCCACACTGAAATTATGTGGTGAAAAAATCACCGATGATGACTTCTTAGAGAAAACATTCTCTGCTTTTTATTCAAATAACATGATTTTACAACAACAATATGGAGAAAAGGCTATACAAAATATAGTGACTTAATTACCAGCCCTCTCATAGCTGAGCAGAATAATGAACTTTTGTTGAAAAATCATGAATCACATCCCACTAGGTCTCAAGCCTTTCCTGAAGTGAATGCTATGATATATAATAATGAAAATTTTAATAATCGTGGACGTGGTTGCAGACGTGGCCGTGGAAATAGTCGTGGTTGCGGGCATGGTCGTGGTCGTGGAAACAATCGGGGTAGCAATTTCCACCTGAAGTAGAAAAACAATAACAACAACCAGAAGTGGAAAAATAACATTGAAAAATTCGATAAAAAGAAAAATATTCAGAACGCTAAAACTGAGAGCTATCGTTGTGGTATGGCGGGTCATTGGGCGCGTACTTGTCGAACTGCAAAACATTTGGTGAATTTATATCAAACGTCACTGAAGAAAAGCATTGAAATAGAAACAAATTGCATTTTTAATAGTGATGAACCTCTTGATATCAGTCATTTGGATATGGCTGATCTTTTCATTCCCAGTACTGTTGAAAAGGATACTACATATAATGAGTGATGTTTTTTTCATAATAGTTTTTTTATATAATAATTATGAGTGGTGTTTGAGTGTTTACAATTGTGAGTGAAGTTTGAGTGTTTACTAATGAGTAGTACGTAATTGTGTGGTGTTTTGAGTGTTTTTTTTCATATTATAATAGTTTTGCTTCATAATAATAATAATTATAATAATATGTTGCGTTTTCTTTTATGAACACTATGAATTCTTTCCGAGTATCCAATGACTTCAAAGCGAATGAAGCACTTTTATGCATTGTAGACAGTGACACTACCTATACAATTTTTAAAGAGTAAAAGTATTTTTCTAATTTGAGTATTGGGAAAACGTCAGTCACCACAATATCTGGTAATACAAATATAATAAAAAGCTCCGGAAGAGCTCATATTACTTTGCCAAGGGGAACAAAAATTACAATAAGTAATGCATTATTTTCCCCAAAGTCCCATAGGAATTTATTGAGTTTTAAGGATATTTGCAGCAATGGATATCATATTGAGAATATGAGTGAAGGCAATAATGAATGTCTTTATGTTACTAATATAGTCCAAGGAAAGAAATGTATATTGGAAAAATTTTATATTCTTCCATCTGGTTTGTACTACACTTTTATAGATGTGGTTGAGACTAATTTGACTATAAACCAAAAGTTTATAGATACAAATACATACAAAATACGGCACAATCGACTGGGTTATCTTGGCTCGATAATGATGAGAAAAATTATAAAAAATGCACAAGGACATCCATTGAAGAACCAGAAGTACTTCCTAAATACTGAATTATTTTGTGATGCTTGTTCGCAAGGAAAATTGATAATAAAACCTTCTAGTAGTAAGGTTGGAACTGAGTCTCCAGCAATTTTAGAATCCATATAATGTGATATATGTGGGCCGATTCACCCACCATGTGGACCATTCAGATATTTCATGGTTTTAATTGATGCCTCAACGAGATGGTCACATGTATGCCTACTATCATCATGAAATCTTGCTTTTGCTTGATTATTGGCTCAAATGATTAGATTACGAGCCCAATTTTCTGATTATACAATCAAGTTGATTCGTGTTGACAATGCTGGAGAATTTACCTCTCAGAAATTCAATGATTTTTGTATGTTGATTGGGATAAAAGGTGAACATCCTGTACCATATGTTCATACTCAAAATGGTCTGGCAGAATCACTTATTAAATGTTTGCAATTGATTGCTTGACCGTTAATAATGCGAACAAATCTTCCTACTTTAGTCTGGGGATATGCAATATTGCATGCAGGAGCTCTTATATGTTTAAGACCAACAAGCTATCATGATTATTCCCCCCTTCAATTAGCGTTTGGTAATGAGCCTGATATTTCTCATCTAAGAGTTTTTGGTTGTGCTGTATACATGCCAATATCTCCACCACAATGAACCAAAATGGGTCCTCAAAGGAGGTAGGGATTTATGTTGGCTATGAATCCCCTTCTATTATTAAATATCTTGAGCCATTAATAGGAGATATGTTACTGTGCGGTTCGCAGATTGTCATTTTGATGAAAACAATTTTCCAAAATTAGGGGGAGAGGAGAAAAGAAAAGTTTAATTTTGGAAAAGTCAATAACGTGGAATTCTTCATCTCTTTCTCATTTGGATCCTAAATCGAAGGATTCAGAACTAGAAGTTCAAAAGATAATCCATCTTCAAACTTTAGCCAATCAGTTACCTAATGCACTTGCTGATCCAAAACGTGTAACAAAGTCTTATATACTAGCTGTAAATGATCCTATTTGTATTGAAATTCCAAAAGAATAAACTAACAATAATTCTTTGTCACGCTTGAAGCGTGGAAGACCAATTGGGTCAAAGGATAAAAATCCTCGAAAAAGGAAAAATGTCGAGAATACGAATATTCAAAATGAGGATAAATACTAATATAAATACACTTCCTGAAGAAGTGCAAGCACATGTAGTGAAAACACCTGAAGTTGTTGAAAACGAAGAAATACAAATAAATTATATCAGTGTGAAAACCACTTTACCCATTCTCCCCTTACTCTTTCCTACATGCTTCTTTTAACAACTAATTTTTTTCCCTCATCTCAATTTAGCCTTATTTTTCTAGTTAACCTCCATCTTTTATAAAAAAAATTATATCAGTGTGGAAAAAAGATGGAATCGAGACAAATTGGTTATAGACCCTATTTTTGCATATAATGGTGCAATGAATATTGAAAATGAAAATATGGATCATGAACCATAATCCATTCAGGAATGTTAAATAAGAAATGATTGGCCATAATGGAAGGATGCAATTCAAACAGAATTGAATTCTCTTGAAAAATGCAAAGTTTTTAGACCAGTTGTTCGAACACCAGAAGGTATAAAACCTTGGGGTATAAATGTGTTTTTGTAAGAAAGAGAAATGAGAAAAATAAAGTTGTGAGATATAAAGCGAGACTTGTTGCACAGGGTTTTTCCCAAAGACTCGGAATAGATTATGAAGAGACATATTTTTCGATAGTAGATACGATAGCATTTCATTATCTTATCATTTGGCGGTACAACAAAATTTGCAAATGCATTTAATGGATGTTGTTACAGCTTACTTATACGGTTCGCTTGATTACGACATCTATATGAAAATCCACAAAGAATTAAAATTGCCAGAAAAATATGGTAAATGAAAACTTTATTCAATAAAGTTGCAGAGATCTCTATATGGATTAAAGTAGTCTGGCTGCATGTGGTACAATCACCTCAGTGAATATTTATTGAAAAACGGTTACAAGAATTATCCTAGTTGTCCATGTGTTTTCATAAAGAATGCAAGATCAGAATTCACCATCATCTCAATTTATGTTGATGATTTGAATATCATCGGAGCTCTTGAAGAGATTCCAAAAGCTGTAGATTTCTTGAAAAGAGAATTTGAGATGAAAGATCTTGGAAAAACAAAGTTTTGTCTCAGTTTAGAAATCGAGCATTTAGATAAAGGAATTTTGGTACATCAATTGAATTATACACTAAAGGTATTGAAACGATTTAATATGGACAAAGCACATCCATTGAGCAATCCAATGGCTGTACGTTCACTTGATGTGAAAAATGACTCGTTTCATCCTCAAGAAGATAATGAAGATATTCTTGGTCCTGAAGTACCATATCCCAGTGCAACAGGTGCATTAATGTATCTTGTTAACAATACAAGGCCTGATATTACATTTGCTGTTAATTTATTATCAAGATATAGCTTAGCACCAACTCAAAGACATTGGAATGGAATTAAACATATAATGCATTATCTTCAAGGAACCATTGACCTGGGTTTGTTATATTCATATGAAAATAAGCCTATATTAGTTGGATATGCAGATCGGGTTATTTATCTAACCTACATAAAGCTCGGTCTCAAGTAGGTTATTTATTCACATATGGAAGTATGGCTATATCGTGGCAATCAACAAAGTAAACTATCACCGCTACTTCCTCAAATTATGCGGAATTAATAGCAATCCATGAGGCTAGTCGTGAATGTGTATGGTTAAGATCATTAACAAAACATATTAGAGATGCACGTGGAAAATCAACGGCTAAAGAAGATCCGATGATGATATATGAAGACTATGCTGCTTGTATCGCTCATCTAAAGGATGGTTACATTAAAGGAGACAGAATTAAACATATTTCACCAAAATTCTTCTTAACTCATGACCTTGAAAAGAATGGTGAAATAAACATTCAACAAGTTTGCTCCTGCAACAATTTAGCAAACTTTCACCAAAGCATTACCTTATGTAACTTTCAAGAAGTTGGTTTACAATATTGGAATGCGTCGTCTCAAGGATCTTCAACATTCTTGCGAACAGGGGGAGTAAACACTGTACTCTTTTCCCTTAACCAAAGTTTTTATCCCACAAGGTTTTTCTTTGGTAAGGTTTTTAATGAGGCATTGTCTCATTTGCAATAATGGACATCAAAGGGGGAGTGTTGAAAAGTAATGTAAAAAATGTTACTTGATGTCCATTATTCCTCATTTATTCTTCCATTACGTAATTGTCTATTAGCTTCTATTATTTAGCTATAAATAGTGCTTGTTTTTTAGTAGTTGGATGTATAGATTGGAAAAAGGCAACACATACATCTTATTTCTATTCCTCCTTTTCTTTTAAGTAGATCCATATTTCTAATAATAATAATAATAATAATAATAATAATAATAATAATAATAATAATAATAATAATAATAATAATTTGGAGATAATTGAAAATATTTTGGAATGAAAAAAGGAAAAGTTCACCTGTTGTTAACCAAGTCAAAGGTAATTTCCATAGTCAAAGGTAATTTTGACTATTATATTAGTCAAATGTGAAGTTTGTGTACCTTTATGATAAGTTTTAAAGTTCATGTACCATTACGTTAGTAAACATAAAGTTCATGTACCTTGGATGATTTTAAGCCAATAACTTTCACATACAACTTACAAGAGCACTTGGGGCTTAGAAAAAATTCAAATACAATTCCAATATGTAAGGAATTTAAATCGCATACAACTCTTCCTTTTTCTAGTTCAATATAGGGCACGACCATTAGAGGGAGTGAGTAGAGCGACCGCTCAGGGCCCCGAGTTTTCAGGGGCCTCAATTTTTTGTTTGGGTATAGTATGACAAAAACGTTATTAATATTGATTAATATATGAACAAAAGAAGCCTAGATGTGCTTTGGCTTAGTGGTAGTAGCGTGGTTTATCACACCTATGCGCAATAGTTCGATTCTTTAGATGACCCCTTTTTTTCTAAATCTTTTTTCTTTAACATTTAGATATAATTGTTTCTTAATTACAAAATCAGACATAGGTGTGAGCGGGCGAGCTTTTTACTGATTAAAAAGCGAAATGCGGTGAAGCGTGCTAAGAGAAAAATCCTCTTTTCAGAAGGCGTGATAAAAATATTTGTTGAAAGTGATGATGAGGTTGATATTTTAGTCCAATTTACATGTTAGAGGAGGCGAGGTCAGAATTTCATCCTTAAGGTAGAGTCGCCATCCAGTTCAGCTCGACTGGAAATTTTGGGTACAATTTTCCCACTGGGTGGTAAACCACACCTCAATTAGAGATTCTGAGCTCGGATGATGTTGTCTATTCTTCATTCTATAAATCAATTCAATTATTTTTGGCCTAATGCATATCCAACTACCTGAACTTGTCCCAAAAAACCTACTGCCTCCCTGAACTTTCAAAGTGACCCTGTAGCTCCCTCAACTTTCAAAAGTGCTCCACTTAGCTCCCTAAATGCCACATGTTAGATCATGACTGGAGAGAAAAAAATTAGAAAAATGACATCTTTGAAAAGTCAAACCTATCAGAAGCTGACACGTGGCATTTAGGGAGCTAAGTGGATCACTTTTTGAAAGTTGATGGAGCTACGGGGTCACTTTAAAAGTTCAAGGGGGCAGTAGGTTTTTTAGGACAAGTTCAGGTAGCTAGATATGCATTAAGCCATTATTTTTCAATAAAATTTCTTTCGTTCTTATGCGATTTAAATAGGGAGCTAAGTGGATCACTTTTTTAAAGTTGAGGGAGATACGGGGTCACTTTAAAAGTTCAGGGGGGCAGTAGTTTTTGGGACAAGTTCAGGTAGCTAGATATGCATTAAGCCATTATTTTTCAATAAAATTTCTTTCATACTTATGCTATTTAAATGCCATATTTTAGAGTTTTCGGTTAATAATATCCATTAATCACGCGACGCAACATGCAGAAAACGGTAAATAAATAAAAGCAAGAAATAAATAAATTATTACAGGGCTTTATAAATTCCTATATATTTGTTCTATGCGATAAAATAAATGATACCCGAAGGCCTAACATACATCTAACCCTAAATCTACCTGCATCCAAATACCGGTTAGCATAAATACGGCACGTAACATGGCAAAAACACCCATTAACATGCATAATCAAGGCACAAATAATTTCGGTTAATTATTGGATTCTTATTCAAGAGAAAAGGATTTTTTTATGAATTTTTAGAGTTGAAAACACACCTTTTTGGGCATTTAAAGGCTATCTAACCAATTAACTAACAAATAAATTAAATTAAAAATACTTTTTATTATTTCAGAAAATTTAGGATTTTTAGAAAAATTTTCAGGTGTGAATCGGTGAGAAATACACAAAAAAGCTTGAAAAAGACTAAAAAAAGAATAGAAACGGAGCTAAATACCAGTTAAATCGAGATTGCTGGAGGGGTGGCTATCCTCGCCATTGCTCCGGCGGTGACCACTGCCGATGGGGCGGTGGCTGCCAAGCAGCGGTGGGGGAGGTTCCTCCTCTAGCAATGCAGATTTAAACCATTTTTTAACGCAAATCCGGATATTTTTACACCCATAAACTCAAAATCTTTGATATTTTAAGTCGAAATCAATATTATTTCAATAGATCTGGACTTAAAATACTCATAATGATATTTAATTTATGGATTTGGGGGAAAAGAACCCAAAAAAATCTAAAAATCACCGGGACCTCCATAAGAGTAGAGGTCACAGCCGCTAATCTGGCCTTCACTGCCATAGGTGCGGCGGTGAAGGCTAGATTGGCGGCGGTGAAGGTCACTCTTGTGGCGGTTTTGGGGATATTTGTGATTTTGTAAAAGTACCGAAAGGAAAATGGGTAAAAGACCCCAAATATCACCAAAACAAAAACCAAGCAACCAGAAAAAGCAAATAAATATGTAAAGGAACTCAGATTTGTTACCTCCAACCCGTGAATCTATCTTCGAAGGCTCGAATCAACCCTTGGTGAAATCCCTTTGATGATTTTGTGACGAAATAGTGACGAAAATCATGACAGAAACGGTGATAAAATTTTAGGTAGTATTTGGAAAATAAGTCTCTAAACCTATTTAATCCATTTTAACCTTGATTTCTAACCGATTTTAGTGTTTAAGCTACGAGATTAAGCCTAAGAACAACTAAGAATCGAGATTAGAGAGGATTAAACTCAGATTCTATGCCTTTCTTAAGCTTTCTCTCTCTAGTTCTTGCCCGTCACTCTCTTGTTCTTATTTTTCTCTCGAAATCGGATATCTAAATTCAAAATGTGAGAAAAAGTCCCCAATCTCACTCAAAACAAGGCTTAAATACTTTCTCACTCAAAAATAGACTGACCCTAGTGAATTTTCGGAGAAATTTCATTGCCAATTGCGAGGAGAGAGCAGAAAAAGGTGATACAGACTGAAACATACCATGCCAAGGTGACCGCCACCGTTATGCCGGCGGTGGCAACGACTCCGGCCGGCGAGGGGGGAGACCAAGGTATTTTGGATATTAGGGATTAAAAGCTCGTTAAACTTTAAAATTTCATAATGTTCACTACAATTATCCAATTTAAGCGATTCTTAACATTCTGGAAACATTAGAGAGTCTAAAATCTAGGAAAAATAACAAGATTTCCAGGAAAAAAATAGGTTTAACAGAAAATCGCAAAACAATTTACTGCACGCGAGAGAAAGATAATAGTTAAATGGATTTTAATGATTTTTAAGCACGGCCAAAGGTCCAAAATCATAAAAAAGGTGCTTGCCAAATGTGATTCGACTCCCAAAGAATAGAACAACTGATCCATAAAAGGTTAGAGCAAAAAGATGTCATCATTCCAAGGCAATCGAAATGCCCATGATCACAGGCTGCCCCTCGAGAGATTACCACTTGGCGGGCCAAGCTTGATTTCACGAAAGAGCAAGGGATAAAAGGTTATGCATGAGTTGTGGATTCTTGAACCGGTTGTCTACTGGGGTTGCCATCAACAGACCTATCAATAACAAAGTTGACTTAGAGATTTTTATTTGGTATCACCTTTGTTACCCCAATGGATTTGAGAGAGATGGTTGGTCGCATCAGCTGGATTTGCCAGGAGTGCCAAAAGAGACCCTTGGACTAGAATGATCGCTAAGAGCATCAAAAGAGACCCTTGGACTAGAAATGATTGCCGAGAGCATCGGAAGAGACCCTTGGACTAAAAATAATTACTAAGAGCATTCGAAGAGACCCTTGGACTTCAAAGATGATTGCCAAGAGCATCTAAAGAGAACCTTGGACTAAAATGATCGCCAAGAGCATCTGAAGAGACCCTTGGACTAAAAATGGTTGCTGAGAGCATTCAAAGAGACCCTTGGACTGTAATGATCGTCGAGAGCATTCGAAGAGACCCTTGGACTAAAATGATCGTCGAGAGCATCTGAAGAGACCCTTGGACTAAAAATGATCCCCGAGAGCATCTGAAGAGACCCTTGGACTAAAGACGATTACTCAGAGCATCTGAAGAGACCCTTGGACTAAAAATGATTATCGAGAGCATCAGAAGAGACCCTTGGACTAAAATGATCGCCGAGATTATTGTAAGTTACATTTTTATTGCTTAATTGATTTTGTGGAAACAAAAATATTCTTGCCCCTTTAATTAAGCAATAAAAAATGGAAGTATGCAATATAAATTGAGTTGAGATTTTTGGGAGTCCAAAGAAGCTGCTGAGGTGTCCATTAGGTCTAGCTGATATGCCCTTTAAACGTAGCTTTGAATATAAATACGTTGGGATGCTCTTGACGATTGTAACAAGTTTACCCTAGACAAATGCATCAAGGTTTCCCTTAGAAAAGCTTCTGAGTTTTGAATTTTGGATCCTTGGGTCGGTTGTCCATCGGGATTGCCGTATGGCGTACCTGTCAAGCAAATTTTGAGATACTAGTAAGCGATATGAGTTGCATTTTTATTGCTTAATTGATTTTGTGGAAACAAAAATATTTTTTCCCCTTCAATTAAGCAATAAAAATGGAAGTGTGAAATATAAATCGAGTTAGGATTTTTGGGAGACCGGAGAAACTGCTGAGGTTGAACGTGTAGCTCGAGGATACTTTCCTGCGTTTGTTTCCTGTAGAATTCAGTATAGATTAATAGATAGGATATTTATGAAAATTATGCATGTATGCATGAATGCATGAGCTGTTTGGGTTAATCATCCTCTGGATGACTTGATCGCTTGCTAAATTGACTTGCTTGATTTGATTGCTAGGAGATAAAATTTACAGAATTGCATTGCGACACAGACAAGGCAAGTATGCCCCTAGCGGAGGATTAGGAATGTTGTGGCGTATACGTAAGGTTTGTGTGTTCAGATACTGAGGTTGAGGATAGGTTACTTCCTACACACCTGATCGCTCGCTTTCCAAGGAGGCGAGTCAACTGTGTAATGATTATTGAATTGAGCGTATCGAAGACAAGTGGGACCACAGAGCTAAGTTTGAGATTCTGGACAACGGACAATTGGGAGCTATCACTACCGATGAATTCTACCAAGGATAGCTTGGGAAGATTTGGACCTAGTGGACTCGAGATGCTCGGTCGTGGTCGAGATTAGAGTAGACATGTGCGAAGGGTGATCTTGAGCCCTTTCGAGTCCACCAGGCTATAGAGGATATTTCGATACTATAATGATGATGGCAATAATGCGGGTACTCCGATGTGAACGATGGCAGTTACTTACCTTTATCTTCATTTGTCTTAATTTTTGCATAGACCCAAACATTATGATGGGCCTATCATACTTAATAATATTTTGCCTTTATTTTTCCCTAGACCACCCTTTTTGTGTTTTCAATTCGGCAGACTATTCTTGGCTTTTGCATAGACCTCGCTGTTTTCAGTCTATCAGGATTTTTGCCTTTTGTTGTTGTTTTCATTTCTTTTGAGGAATCGGGTTGACTACCTACTTTCGACTTATTTGCAACATTTCGCCTTTAGGGCCCAACATATTCATTCAAGCACAAACATAAGGAATTCAGTAAAAGGCCATTTTCATCAAATGAATTAAGTTTGAGTACACAATGATGATAACCATTTCTATTGACTCAAAATCTAGTGTTAACTAGCCTATGCAGGTTTTCTAGCCAATACGCTCTCTTAGCTCACTTGTACCCTAACTTTTACCTAGACTATCCTTTTTAGATTTTCAATCTAGCGGGTTACTCTTGCACCATAACTTTTGCATGAATGGTTTGTGAATACCAATCAACGGGCTGTACCCTAATTTTTGCTCGAGTTGTAGAGGATCACTCGATGGGTGATTAATTTTATGTATTTTTTTCATGTACCGCTTTTCTGGATTTGATTCTTTCTGATTAGATTATGATAACAATTCGACATGTTTTGATTGATAGGGTTTACGAACTCATTACCATCCATAATCATCATGCTTTTAATATCGAGTACCTTTCTGATTACGTGAGGTCTTTCCAAATTTGGTTAGAACTTCCCCCTTGGATCGGTGTCAGTAGGCTTCACTTGTTTTAAAATCATATCATCGGCCCTTAACGGATACTCCTGATGCTTGACAAGGTTATTGTTTGGCCTTGACATGCGCTGCTGGTACATCTAAAGATTGTTCAAGCTGTTCGAACTATGCTTTAGTCCATGGGGTCCCTTTCACTTAGATTCAGTGCAAATCTCAAGGACTTCATCTCAGTTTTTCCTGAGATTGTGGGTTCCATAGCATAAACCAAAGAGAAAGGCATCGAATTCACTAGATTTTTGACACTTATTTAACATCTTCAAAGGGTGAATGGTGGTTTATCGGTTCAATCTCTGTATCTTGTGGTAGTATTGGGAAAAAAATTGTTGATAAGCTGGCTTGTGGCTTCGATTGCCCCATTAGCTTGTGGTCTACGGGGTGAATCCCTATGGTTCTCAATCCTATATTTCTTGATCAAATCGGTTGTTGCCCCTTGAAATTGAAACCGACCATTATCTGATATGGTGTAGCTAGGTAGGCTATACCAAATAAAGGCATGCTTCTCTATGAACTTAACCACCTTCTCAGCGGTAATATTGGTGAAAGACTCGGCTCTCCCCCCTATTTTGAGAAGTAACCTGCCCCTACGATGATGAAGTAGTATCAATCAATTGATGAAGGCTGATCTTTGCCAATCATATTTATCCCCCACGCTAAGAATCCCCAGGCTATGGGATATTGTGGTGGATCAATGGTGTATCGAGGGTAGGAATTTTGAGAATGGGTGGGCGAAGAAAAGGTAAGCCTTAGTTCTGTCAAAGGTGACCTGGCTATTCCCCTTCCCCATAATAGGCTGACGCTTCTTCAATAGCTTGAAAATAGGTTTGTACATGGAATTGTGAGGCTTGTGATGATTCGACCGACATATTGAACCTATCTGAGGAAGAACTCAGCTTCTATTTTATTTTCGGTGTGGGAATGCGATGCTCTATTTTCTGGCGATGAACCTTATGAGTGTCTGGGTATGACCAGGCAAAAGTACTATCATGATCTTTAAGCACTTTGATTATCTCTCTTTTTCTTTTAGAGGTTAGATCATTAGAAATGGTTACCATTTTAGGTTATCATATGTACTCAAATTTATTTCATTTAGGGAGACGTCATGAATGCTGAACATATTATGATTATGATTGAATGAATGCATGGACCCATTAGGTGAAACATCAAGCAAATAAGCAAAATGAGAGTCTTTGATTGAATTAAAATGCCTTAAAGGCAGAATTGTTTACATCTAAATACTAGAAAAGAAAATTACATCATAGATAGTCATCCTCCATAAGGGGAGGGTCTTTAGCTGCGGTGTTGGTAGATTAGGCTTCCTCAGTAGCTTCCATCGGTGTGTCATCTAGGATGAGATCCAGTACTTTCACTTGTTTAGCTGATGAATTGTATCCTTCTTTCATTAGAGACCTCGCGAGACTCTTGACAGCTTTGGTAATAGAATTGGCTTCCATAATGGTGTCGACTAGACCAGAGAAGACCATGGCCAACACAATTTCTTCGGGGAGACTAGAATTGATCACACCCACCTCATCATCAGAGCTCGGTGATTGTTTCTCCTCAGTACTGGTTTTCTTAGCCGGCTATTCCATTTTTCCCTCTCTCACTAAGCACTAAATGGCCCTGCCCAGAGGTTTGCACTGACCCATTTTATACCCTACTTGAACATGATAGCGACAAAAATTCCCTTTTTCCTCAGGTGTAGGGGAATAAGATTCACGAAGAGAATCAAGCATGCCTTTCTCTCGCAACTTGGCAAATAAGACACTAAGAGGGAGCTTCCATAAAGACACGAACGCTTTCTAACCAGGTGCCCGAGTAGGTGCATCTTGAACCGCAGAGACATTCTCTTGAGAGATGACTTGAACTTTGGGTGTCTACTCCTCGGTCGGGGTAGGAGCAACTTCAAAAGTTCCAAAATTATTGTTCTTATTAAACCAGGTTTTGCCGTCACTTGGCTTGTTAGCTTTCTCCTTCTCTTCTCAGCTCTCGATTTTCTTAGCTTTCTCAAAAACTTTCGCATAGGAGTCATAATAATCTATTTCCATCTCATGACCAAAAAACTGGGAGAGATCCATTAAGAAGCTTTGGGATAATCTCTTTCAAGCTGAGCTTTTGCTTTAAGAGTACTTCGGTGGCCATCCACCGATTGTAGTAGGACCTAAAAGTCTCTCATTGTTTTTGTTTCACTACCTCGAGGTGTTGAATGGTAGTCTCCATGCTCGAGTTGAAACCATAGTGGGCGATTAAAGCCTTGGAAAGAAGCTTCCAATTAAGAACCACATCGGTAGGAAGGGTGTTGTACCATTCAAGAGCTGGCTTGGCCAAAGTACATGGAAATAACTTTGCAAGAATCTTATCACCAATCTTTTTAACCCTCATGATTCTTTCATACATCACAACATGAGACTTATTAGGACCTTCACTAATATAAACCTCCATACTCGGAATTGAAAAGTTCTTTGGGACCTAATCCTCGTCCTTCTCTTCTTCCATCTTGTTCACGGCTAAGAGCTGCCTTAAAAGTGCCTCCATTTCTGGTGTCACACCCATATGTTATATGACCTAGTCATTGAGCAAGGAAGAGGCACCAAACTAGAATGGCGGTGGTGGTGATGGAGTTTGAACATGAGGATGTGCTTGGAAGTTCTGTCTAAATGAATTCTGAGGATAAGTGGTCCCCCTCGGAGTGAACTTAAAAGATGGTGCAAAGGATATTGGTGGTGTCGGAGGAATGACAAAATCGCTAGAAGGTGTAGTCATCTAAGGAGTAAATCCCCCTGAGAAAGCGAGGAAAATAGTAGCTTGGGCCAAGGGCCCCAGGTTCTGAGAGGGAAAACCAAAGGTCGGGGGAGTAAAGGATGGAAGCGGTGGAGTTGAAGTCTGCCCGAACTGAAACTAACTCGGCTGAATAGGTAGCAAAGGCAGAATTATGGGAACCAAAGCTTGAGTCGAAATCGGTAGAATATGACCTGACCCATTCTGAATAACCTCTGTCTATCCCTAAGCTTAAACCACTAGCCCTGATGGCCTATGATTATTCCTCTTTTCTCTTAAAATTGAACTAATTTGCTCTTGGATATAAGTGCAGAATAAATTGGATTGAAGGAACATGGCCATAACACTGGCGATCTTATTACCCAGCTGAGACTAACCCTAATTAGGCGAAGGGAGAGGAGGAGGAGGAGTACCCTCAGACGGGAGGAGGAGTACCCTCAGACGGAACCCCACTAACTGGCGGTATACCAGACATGGCTGAAAAAGCATATTATGTAGTCACTAAACTTGAACCCATATAACAAAAAATCAGATGATGGTCGAGCCTGGACCAAACGGGACTACAATGGCAAGGACATCTTGACCTCTGAAATATTGAAAGCTGATTAGCCCAAATCGAACCATGAATGAAATGAATGGTTTACATTTTTTTGGATGATGAATGTTATATACACTAGGCAGCTTAGAGGGATAGAGAGCAGAAAGGCTTATGATGTAGAGCTTATCCCTAAAATACATGAGACGCATGAATCCCTCGTTATTCCTTAGCGAACTAGGTACGGTTCCTCATGACCCAAACGATCTTAGGAATTTTGTTAAATTCCCCTTTCAAGTAAAGGGAGAGTAGAGGTAAGCGAAAAGAATAAAATAAGGGTCGGCCACAGGCGGCGAATGCATGGTTTTTGCATGAATGAGCACAATATAAATAGTACACAATAAGCAGAACCTCTTCCTTCTATATAACTCCCGCGCAACGCCGTTCAAAAAGCTGAGGCTAACTCTACCGCCAATGAATGGTAAGAGAGTATGCAACCTAATTCCAGAACATGCGCATCTTGGTAACGTCCTAAGGGGAAGTTGCTATGGCTTATCTAACTCAGTTCATGGTCTGAAACTGCTGATAATGTAGAAGGCTCTTGTTTACCTTGATTCCATGTAACTCGTCCACTCCTAAAATGAGTGCTATCGTGGGAATTACGTGTTGGTTGAAATGAGTGATCCACCAATAAAATATACCCAATCCCTAGCAGTCATAGGTGATACAAGTGAGCTTCACGGGGTGAAAAATGGGCACCCTAACCTAGTAGGGTCCTCTAATCTACACGATGGATAAAAAGACATAAGAACGAAAGAAGTTTTGATTTACAAAATGATTTTGACATATTATCAAATCCTTTAACAAATTTTGAAAAGAAAAGAGTTTTCAAATTTTTAAGGAAAATCCCCAGCGGAGTCGCCACTGTGAGCGGGCGAGCTTTTTACGGGTCAAAAAGAGTAACGCGATGAAGCATGCTAAGGGGAAAATCCTCTTTTTAGAGGGTGTGATAAAAATATTTGTTGAAAGTGATGCTGAAGTTGATATTTTAGTCCAATTTACATGTTGGAGGAGGCGAGATCAGAATCTCATCCTTAAGGTAGAGTCACCACCTAATTCAGCTCCACTTGGAATTTTGGGTAAGATTTTCCCACTAGGTGGTAGACCACACCTCCATTAGAGATTCTGAGCTCGGTTGATGTTGTCTATTCTTCATTTTATAAATCAAATCAATTATTTTTCAATAAAAGTTTCTTTCGTTCTTATGCAATTTAAACCCCATATTTTTTAGTTTTTGATTTATAATATCCATTAATCACGCGGCACAGCATGTAGAAAGCAGTAAATAAATAAAAGAAATAAATAAATAAATTATTACAGGGCTTTACAAATTTCTATACATTTGTTCTATGCGAGAAAATAAATGATACCCGAAGGCCTAACATACATCTAACCCTAAATTTACCTTCATCTAAATATCGATTAGCACAGATACGACACGTAACATGGAAAAACACCCATTAACATACATAATCAAGGCACAAATAATTTTGGTTAATTATTAGATTCTTATTCAAGAGAAAAAGGTTTATTGTGAATTTTTAGAGTTGAAAACACAATTTTTTAGGCATTTAAACGCTATTTAACCAATTAACTAACAAATAAATTAAATTAAAAATAATTTTATTATTTCAGAAAATTCAGGATTTTTAGAAAAAATTTTAGGTGTGAATCGGTGAGAAAAACACGGAAAAAGCCGGGAAAACGACTGAAAAAAGAAACGAAATGGAGCTAAAGACCACTTAAAGTGCCATTGCTGGAGGGGTGGCTGTCCCCGCCACTGCTCCAGTAGTGACCGTCGCCGATGGGGCGGTGGCCGCCGGAGCGGTGGCGGGGGTGGTTCCTCCTCTAGCAACACCTATTTGAACCAATTTTTAACTCAAATTCGGGCAATTTTACACCCATAAACTTGAAATCATCGATATTCTAAGTCGAAATCATTATTATTTCAATAGATCTAGACTTAAAACACTCAAACTGATATTTAATTTATGGATTTGGGGGAAAAGAACCCAAAAAACCCTAAAATCACCGGGACCTTTACAAGAGCAGAGGTCACCACCTCTACTCTAGCCTTACAGCCATAGGTGTGGCGGTAAAGGCTAGAGCAGCGGCGGTGAGGGTCACACTTGTGGCGGTTTCATGTATTTTTATGGTTTTGTAAAAGTACCGAAAGGGAAAAGGTAAAAGACCCCAAAGATCACCAAAACGATAACCAAGGAACCAGAAAAAGCGAGTAAATATGTAAAGGAACTCGGATTTGTTACCTATAGCCAGTGAATTTATCTTCGAAGACTTGAATCAACCCTTGGTGAAATCCCTTTGATGATTTTGTGACGAAATAGCAACAAAAATTGTGATGAAAATAGTGAAAAAAATTTAGCCAGTATTTGGAAAATAAGTCTCTAAACCTATTTAATCCATTTTAACCTATGATTTCTAACCGATTTTAGTGTTTAAGCTACGACATTAAGCCTAAGAACAACTAAGAATCGAGATTAGAGAGGATTAAACTCAGATTCTATGCATTTCTTAAGCTTTCTCTCTCTAGTTCTTGCCTTTCTCTCTCTTGTTCTTATTTTTCTCTCAAAATCAGATTTCTAAATTCAAAATGTGAGAAAAAGTCCCTAATTTCTCTCCAAACATCGCTTAAATACTTCCTCACTCAAAAATACACCGACCTTAGTGAGTTTTTGGAGAAATTTCGTAGCCCAATTGCGAGGAAAGATATCAAAAAAAGGTGACACGGACTGAAACAGTTCGTGCTAAGGTGACCGCCCCAGTGGCGATCACCACCGCCGTCGCAGCTGGCGGTGGCTGTTGCCCCGGCCGACCAGGGGGAGTCAAAGGTATTTTGGATATTAGGAATTAAAAGCTTGTTAAACTTCAAAAATTCATAACTTTCACTAAGGTTATCCGATTTAAGCGATTCTTAACATTCTGGAAACCTCAAAGGATCTAAAATCTAGGAAAAATAGAGAGACTTCCTGAAAAAATAGCTTAAAAGAAAATTGCAAAACAGTTTACTACGCGCGAGAGAAAATAACGGTTCATTTTTAAATGCATTTTAATGATTTTTAAGCGCAATCAAAGGTCCAAAATTATAAAAAAGGTACTTGCCAAATGTGATTCGACTCCCAAAGAATAGAACAACTTGTCCATAAAAGGTTATAGAGTAAAAAGACATCATCATTCCAAGGCGACCGAAAAGCCTGTGCTCACAATAGGCTTTAGTTTCATCTCTTTTTTTTAAAAAATATAATTAACAAGATTCAACATTAAATGAATTTTTTCAAGGGAAATTGTTGGAAATGCACCCCTATGGCATACTTATTCTTAAAATGCCCACAAATTGTTGGAAATGCACCCCTATGGGATACTTATTCTTAAAATGCCCACATTACAAACATATTTATTATATGCCCTTTTCTTTATTAAACTTATTTATTAACCACCGAAACTCCCTCAATCAGTTATTTTGGAAATCTCGCCATATTAGGAGTTGTTGATTTCATTCCATTCAAATTTCAAATTCTGATTTCTTTCTTATCTCAATTTTGGTTTTGATTAATTCCTTTTTTATTCCTTTTCGATTTCACTCTTCCTTTCCTTTCCGATTTCTTCCTTATCGATTTTGTTTTCCACTATTTATGTGTTTGTTCATTACGTTTCCCCTTTTCCTCTAAATTCTGGATTCTAAATTAGGATTAAACTGAAAACCTCATTTTATCGATTGATTATGAGAGGACTGATAAAATTGACGGGATTAGCAGTAGTGATAGAATTCAATTTCAGACAGTGACGGTTTTAAAGGGAATCAGAATCACAGTCAGTGGTCGGAAATTACGACGACGGTACGGTTTCAATGGTTGGATATCGCGACAGTTTTGACAGTGTTTGTTTCTGTCATTCAATATTTTGTTTATGCTATTCTCTCATACTATTAGTTGTATCATTTTTGGAATTCTGAATTTTGTTTCAAAGTCTTACTATATATTTGCAACCGTATATTGTATACACTTTTTATTTGCTAGATATATTTTGATTTTATTAACAACTTAGTTATGCCTTTGCTTGACATATATGGTTATTCGTTTTCTTTATTTCCCTACGCACACTCTTATATATACAATCGCCTTTAATATTACAAAATTTTGGTACCCCTCATTATATATTGTTGTCTATATATCATATACAGTTACTGTCTTGCATTTGTAATTATTTCTATTTTTTTAACAATTATTGATCAACACTACGGTTCATTTCCTAATATCTGCAACCAGTCTGCACCCCTCGATGATGGTACTCTTATCCAGTTGATGATGTGACTTAATTCATAGACTTCCTTAGGATTACAACAAGATTGTGCCTTGACGTGTGCCTTGTACAATCATAGTATACAATTTATTAAACTTGTATATCAATATACACACTGTTTATATAATAATATATAGAATTCAACATATCACGAATTTCAATCTAATTTTATTTAGAATGAGGTATATTTCATTTACATAATAAGTATCTTTTAGGGATAGACATCTATACTCTACACTTTTAGCAAAAACGGTTCATGTTTGCTCAACCTAGGGTTTTAGTATCGCCAGACAATAATACTGTTCTTGCATGCATAGTATATTTTAGGGGTATACACCTATAATGTACATCGTTACCAAAAGGGTTCATTTTGCCCACCCTAGGATTTTAGTATTGTCATGCATCAATCTATCCATGCGTGCATGGTATCTTTTAAGGGTAGACATCTATACTGTACACCGTTAGTAAGAAGGGTTCATGTTTATGCATGATGATACATAAGCCCTAGGTTGGGAAAATTGAACTGCTAACAGTGTATGGTATAGATGCCTACCCCTAAAAGATACTATGCATGTGAGAGCACGGGATTTTACAGTCCCTCTCGTGAGATGATGATGACGTATACCCGATTTTATTCCTCATGATAAAAATTCCTTTTTGGAATTTTTGTTAACGATATAAAATTCTCTACGAATTTTATTTTGAGGAAAATTCAATTCGACGTGTCCAATAACGCATCCGGTGGTAGCTCACACTGGTTATTTGCACCAAAAAAATAATTTAGTCCAAAATACTCGTAAAAAGTCAAATAAAAGCCCAATAATTTAGATCATCCCGATGAAATTGCTTTTGACCGAATTTTCTTGCTTTTTCCCCGATTTCAGGCTTGATTCATGCTTGCTTTTTAGACCTGTCAGGTGAGTGAGGCCGCCGGCGGCCTCATCGATACCGCCGGTGGTATCATCCTTGTCGCTAGCGGCATGGGTTTCTGCTTTAGAACAGTTGTGTGCCTTTTTGCTCGATATCTGCTGGATAATTGATCAAGGTCAATTTCCACCAGATTTTAGCCTATATTAGGAACCATTTCCAAAAAATTTAAGGGTTCAACACTTCAACCACTCAAAACCTTAAGGTGATTTTGAGTATTTTAGCTAGTTCTAGTGAGATAAAGTCTAGAAAAGGTAAGAAAAGAGGATTCAATCCATCTTTTCTTAGTTTTTATTTACTAAACTCTCTGATATTTAGGTGAAACTTAAGTCTTGGTTTTTATTTACTAAACTCTCTGATATTTAGGTGAAACTTAAGTTCAGAAATCACTAAAATAGGATTTAGAGACCTAAATCATCCCTTACTTCCCAAATCATCATTTGAGCTCCCTAGAGGTGTCATTCGAATCACGAAGAGGTGGATTCATAGCCCCGAGGTGAAAATTGTAAGTCTCATAGCTCTTTGGCGTTCATTTTACTTGTTTATTGTGTTTATTTGCTATTTTGTGCTTAGTTTTTGGGTTTTCAGTTGCCTTCCAGCTGAAAACAGCTGCTGCAAGAAACTAAAGCCACCGGCGGTATCAACCATGTTGATAGTAGCATCGTTGATACCACTAGTGGCCTCATTTGCCCCCAATGGTTCCATTATCTTGTAGGACCCTTTCTTTATGGTATCCAGAATGTCATACAGCCTACCTGTGTAAATGAGGTCGCCAGCGGTATCAGTGATGTTGTCTGTGGCCTCATTCATACCGCCGGCAGTATGGAGTTCTGGACAGTAGTTTCATTTTTCTTTTTATGTCTGACCTAGTTTAATTTTTGAAGCTAGGATGTACAGTGTAATGATAGGGTCCAGAACCTCCTGAAAATAGACCTTACCCCATAACCTGTGGCATCTTCACTAATAATCCGATTAAAATAATTATCGAGTCTGAAATGTGGATATAAAGGAATTTTCGCGCAAATGTCGTTTAAACCCAATTTTAAGCCATCCAATTGGGCTCCATAAACTCTAAATAAATATGCCATGTTCACGCTAACTCGGGTCTTGTTTTGTTTACTAACTACACATGCTATATGATGTACCTCGTGTTGGGAAACAATGATCCAGATAAAAATCTAAAAACAAATCCGGATCAAGTTTGAAAGAAACAAAAAAAATGTATGTAGTTCTCCCAAATCCAAATGGAAGAATCTGGACAAAGATCAAGATGCAAATCATCCACTGAACAACTTAAAAACCTAAGCACTAGAGGAAATCATCTGGACAAAGTTTGGAAAGGAAACAAATTTTTGTCCTTCAAGACCAGCATTTGGAAGAAATAATTAAAGCCATCTCTAGAAGATCAATTCGGAGCATATAGGTCTAAAAGACATCTGGAAGGCCTATATTTCAAATATAGGGAAAGTTTTCAAATATACTTTTCCCTTTACCCATTATGGTCTATGGAAGTCAAAGATCCTTTCCCCAAGACAAAGACAAAATGACAGCTTCCACATTTCAGAGAAAAGTCAAAAGGGTATGACACCGGATAGAGAAAATTTAACTACCCTTTTCTCCAAGACCAATAAATGCGCTCATGGAGCACACATCATAGAGCAAATAGTATGAAAGTTGGTGCATCATAAAATGACAAGCAAAATGATCACTGATAACTTTTTGGCCTCAATCCCAAGATTTCAAACGGATCAAAATGCAGTCTAATGGATTGATCAATGGATCTGGAAGCTCCACATCGACCTGATCAAGGGTGAAGATTAAATAAAAGCTCACCAACCATAAACGGCTACATTTATGATCTAAGCCTATAAAAGGATCTCTTCACCAAATGAGCAGGAAAACTGGTTGATTTATAAAACCAAGTAACAAATCAATACTCATTCAATCAGTTGATATAATCCCTCCAAGAACCCTTGATTCAAAATCTGTTTGTAAGGACTCCCAAGTGAGACTATAAACTTAAGGAAATCCAAAAACCAACCCTTTGTTAAAAACCAAAGAGTAAGGATCTCCAAGTTGAGTAAGTTGAGAGATTAGGGAAATAGCTTGAAGTAGGTGCTTTGAGTAAAGATCTCCCTATAAGACTCAGCTTAGATTTGAGGTAGAAGGCTAACTGGTATATCCTACGAAAGGCAAGAGGACTCAGCTAGAAGTTGATGCTTCTAGTGGTATATCCTACTTCCGGAAGGGGTTACCATTCGGAGACAAATCTGTAAGGCTTGATTCTTACTAGTTGGAAAGGAATCCACTAGTGGATAAGCTCGGAGAAAGGAAACTCTGAGGATTGGACGTAGGCGGGGCCAAACCAATATAAAATACTTGTGTTTGCTTTGCTTTCCATTTTTCCTTATTGCATATTATTGTCATATTTGTATCATCTGGATCCATCTTCTAGATCATGATCAAACACGCTACACTAAGACTATTCTAAGTTTGTAAATTCCACGAAAATGGGCCATTCACTCCCCTCTGCCCTTATAAATACTCTCATAGGGACCAACAAGTGTTATCAGAGCAAGTGCTCAAACTAGAGATCTAACAATCTTGAGCTAAAGGTCCATATATTTTGATTCACAAATCAAAATGAGTTTCCAAAACTCACAACTCCTTCCCGAGGGTATGTTTGTTACCCGTCCTTCACTCCTCACCAGTGAACACTACACGTTTTGGAAAAATCGGATGAAGAACTTCATCCAGTCACAAAGTATGCAAGCATGGTTAGTTATTAAAGATGGCCCATATGAACCTACTTACGAAGTAGAGGGTATGACTACTCGAAAGGCATTAAGCATGTGGGATGTTAATGACTTTAAAAGATTGCGTGAAAACACAAATGCTATTAATATGCTTCATTGTGCTCTTAGTGCAGCTAAATTCAATAGGATATCCAAATGCGGGACTGCAAAAGAAATATGGGAGAAGTTGGAAGTAACCTATGAAGGAACTACCAAAGTAAGAGAGGCCAAGCTTGATCTACTCCAACAAAAGCTTGAATCCTTTAAGATGGAGCCTAAAGAATCAATCAGCAGCCTGAACACTAGATACACAAATCTAGTGAACAAAATGAAAAGGCTGAGGAAGGAGATTCTAGAAGTAGAAATGGTCAAGAAAGTGCTCCGGAGTCTAACCAAGGAATAAGACAACAAAAGGACTACATTGAGGAAGCTCATGACTTCAATTTTTACAGTTATGATGAACTCATTGGTAATCTTCTGACCCAAGAATTGTCCTTGGAGAGGTACAGCCAACAAGAAAAGAAACTTGATAAGAAAAACAATGCCACTGATCTTTAGGCAAAATCCACTGGATCGACCTCATTCAGAGAGGAAGAGCAAATTGATGAATCAATGAGCACCAAAGATCAACTAGCTCTATTAACCAGAAGACTAAATTGATTCATACAAAAGAAAAATAGAAGGAAATCAAAGAGGTATGAATCTTGGAGACCAAGAGAAGGCACCTCTAGAAGAGGTAAGTCCAGAAGGAATCTGGAAGAAAAGAAAGATTCGGAGAAGGACGCTGCCTGTTTCGAATGTGGTGAAAAAGGCCACTTCAGAACAAAGTGCCCCAAGCTCAAAAGAACTAAGAAGTTCAAAAAGAAAGTAATGGTTGCTACCTAGAGCAATAATGAAGAAAGCAACAGCTCATCTTCAACAAAAGAAGAGGAGACCGCTAACTGTGCATTCATGGCTCTGACCAAACCGGAAGCAGAGCAATCCGAAAGGGATGCCTCCAAGCAAGAAACAATGCAAATCGAAGAATCAGAATCAAATACAGCAAACACTAAGGTAAATTCTGGCTCTAATTCTACCTCTAACTTTGATCTTGCAAAAGCTCTTTCTATTGTTATCAAGGGAGTGAAGAAAAATGTGATAGCCATCAAGTCTCTGAAAAGAGCAATACTAGAACTGGCTGAAGATGCTGAGGTAATGGCATAAGACATCAATCTAGTTAGAGCAACCAAGAATATTGATGTAGTAGAAGAAAACTTCCTGAGGAATCAAGTCCAGATTCTAAATGCAAATGTAATGGGGCTGGATAGAGAAGTCAATCTGTTAAAGGAAGCATCCAGGAAGAAACCTAAAATGAAGAATCCTAGAAGAGATAATCCTCCTCCTCCTCAAAACACGGTTCAAAGGAACCCAAATCAAAAGACAAATGGAGTTAGCAGGCAGTCACAAGCTCAAAGATATACTGCTGCTCAAAAAGGAACGGGTAAGGTAGCTTACAACAAACAACCTATTAAACAAAGAAGAAATTATAGAGTTGAAGTCGCACCTCCAACCAACTTTTGGATCTATACTGGACCATCCACTAGTGTGCAAGAAGCTGGGTATAAAGGCAACTATAGAAGGAAGGATGTGGAGAAGATCAGCAAGAAGCAAAAGCAGAACATACTTGTTTTAGGGTGCAGGTTTTATAGGAAAAATAATCATATTACTAAATCATGCAGATTAAAAAATGGTTATTATGATGCTTATCCTTGGCTTGAAATGGTTATTAACCCAAGAGGTCCCAAATCTGATTGGGTACCCAAACCCACTTGATTTGTTTAGCAGGTATGCCTTAGATCTATAGAAGATCAACACACTTAGTATATTGATAGTGGATGCTCAAGGCACATGACAGGTGATGAGAAGGCCTTCATCACACTAACCCGGAAGAAGGGAGGCAAAGTAAGTTTTAGAGACAATCAAAAGGGATAGATCATTGGTCATGGAGTCATTGGATCTGGATTTAGGATTGAAGATGTCTCATTGGTTGATGGACTGAAGTTTGACTTGCTGAGTGTGGCCTAATTTTGTGACAAGGGAAGAAAAGTCACATTTGACTCCAGAGCCTACTCAATCTATAATAGTAAGTCTAATCAACTTATTCTTTACGCACCCAGAGTAAATAATGTCTATTCAGTAAACATTAAAAATGATACAAAGAATATATGCTTGGTGTCTAAAGAAGAAGAATCATGGCTATGGCACTGGAGGTTGGGACATGTAAGCATGAACCTCCTGTCCAAATTAGCCAAAAAGGAATTACTTATGGGTTTGCCTAAGGTTGCTTTTGATAAGGATCATCTATGCACTGCATGACAACTAGGTAAACAGCATAAGAAAAGTTTCCCTTCCATCTCATACATTCCTTCCAAAAGAGTACTTGAGCTCTTGCATATTGATCTCTTTGGTCCAATTAAGCCACTGAGTTTACGTAGAAGAGAGTACACCATGGTCATTGTAGATGACTATTCTTAATATACCTGGTTCTCCTACTACCAAGCAAGGATGAAGCTTTTGACCAATTCTCCAAAACATTCATCCGGATAGAAGTAGAACAAGGCATAAGCATTGCACGCATCCGAAGTGATAATGGTGGAAAATTCAAAAATAAGTAATTTGCTAATTTTTATGACTCCAAGGGCATTGAACACAACTTCTCTGCCCCTCACACTCCTCAATAGAATGGACTTATTGAGAGAAAGAATAGAACCATAGTTGAGATGGCCAGAACAATGCTTAGTGAAAATTGTTTGCCAAAATATTTTTGGGGTGAGGCCGTAAATACAGCTTGCTGCATGTTGAATAGAGCTCTTATTAGAAAGACAAAAAAAAGACCCCATATGAAATTTGGAAGAGAAGAAAACCCAAAATTGGGTATTTCAAAGCATTCGGATGTAAATGCTACATCCTTAATGATAGAGAGCAACTAAGAAAATTTGATCCTAAATCTGATGAAGCAATTTTCCTTGGCTACTCAACACATAGTAAGGCTTACAGAGTCTTCAATAAACCCAAACTATGGTAGAGTCAATACATGCAGATTTCGATGAGACTAACACTGCAGGAAAGAAAAGCTATACTCCGGAAGATCAAGTTCCAGAAGCTGAAAAATCTAGAGAAAAGGAGGAAGCAGGAATCCCTGATTCACTTTAAATCAAGAAGTATAAAGAGGAAGATGAAGAAATATCCTTTGATCCAGAGGTACAACAAGTTAATCTCAACCCATCGGAGATTAACTTTAATGAACGCCAATAAGGAGTAGGTGAAACTGAGGTGGAGCAAGTCCAAGTTCAACATGAAGGCTTGTAAAGGGAGATCCGAACCCACAGAGATCATTCCATTGAAAATATTCTAGATGATGTTTATAATTCGGTGAGAACCAGAGGTCAGCTCAACCGGATGATAAGCCATGCTGCTTTTGTCTCTCTCATGGAGCCAAAGAAATTTCAAGATGCTAAAGGGGATGAAAGCTAGATGATGGTGATGCAGGAAGAACTAGATCAATTCACCAGGAATGATGTATAGAATCTTGTGCCCCCTCCTAAAGGAAAATCAATTATAAGCACTAAATGGGTGTTCCAGAACAAACTTGATGAATCCGAAGTAGTGGTGAGAAATAAGGCAAAACTAGTCACATAAGGATATAACCAGCAAGAAGGAATTGATTTCGAAGAAACTTTCACTCCTGTAGCAAGACTGGAAGCAATCCGAATCCTATATGCTTTTGCATCATTCGTGGGGTTCACATTATACCAGATGAATGTCAAAAGTGCATCTCTAAATGGTGTCATTCAAGAAGAAGTATACATCAAGCAACCACCCAGATTTGAAGATCCAAAGTATTTGGATCACGTCTACAGGCTGAAGAAAGCTCTCTATGGTTTAAAGTAAGCACCAAGAGCCTGGTATGAAAGATTAACCTCATTCCTTATATCCAAGGGATATACTAGAGGCAGGGCGGATACCACACTCTTCATCAAGAAAAAGAAAAATGATATTGTTCTAGTCCAAATCTATGTGGATGATATCATCTTTGGAGCCACTGATGAAAAGATGTGCAAAGAATCCAGCTCTTAAATGTAGAAGGAATTTGAGATGTCCATGATGGGAGAGCTAAATTTCTTCCTTAGTCTACAAATCAAGCAAAGTCCAGATGGGATCTTCATCAATCAATCAAAATACACCAAGGAGATCCTGAATAAGTTTAAAATGGATAACGACAAACCAATGTATACTCCAATGGGTTCAGACACAATCTTATCTAAGGACTGTGAAGGAGAAGATGTTGATCAGAAGCTTTATAGAGGAATGATTGGCTCACTACTATACTTTACAGCTAGCAGACCTGACATACACTATGTAGTATGCTACTGTGCAAGGTATCAAGCCAATCCTAAGGATTTTCATCTCAAGGCAGTCAAAACGATCCTCAGATATCTCCTAGAACCACTAAAGTTGGGTTATAGTATCCAACTAATGGAAACTCCACACTCCAAGGGTTCACAGATGCAGACTATGGTAGAGATACTCTTGAGAGAAAAAGTACATCTAGAGGATGCCATTTCCTTGAAGACTGCTTAGTCTCATGGTATAGTAAGAACCAAACTTCAGTTGCCTTGTCCACTACAGAAGCAGAGTATATGGCAGCTGAAAGTTATGTTGCTCAACTTTTATAAATCAAACAATAACTTGAAGATTATAGGGTGCAATCTGAATGTGTGGATATAATGTGTGACAACAAAAGTGCTATTGATATGTCAAAGAATTTGGTGCTCCATAGCAGGATGAAGCATGTCAATATAAGGCATCACTTCATCTGGAATCATGTGATGAAAAAGGATGTTGCACTGGTATATGCCCCAACAAATGAACAGAGAGCTGATATCTTTAATAAACCATTAAGTAAAGATCAATTTGGGAAACTGAGAGAATCAATTGGGATGTCAAATTCTATTTAGAAAAACTCTGAAAGACAACCTTTGAACCAAGCTAGATCCTGAAAGAAAAATTCACTCCGGAAGATAAGGAGCATTAGGAAGATCTATTCAGGAAGATTGCCACATCAGCCGACAGACATATGGCAGTAAAAGCTCATAAGGGTAACTATTACATTGTGAATTTCAAAAGTCTATTGGCTGTTACACGTGCAGTAAATATTGCAGTTAATTTAAAAATAAACCGTTCCTATTCTTCGATTAAACTGATCTCACCTCTCTCCAAATAATCCGATTGCCATGTCATTAATCCAGTCAAAACAGCCGGATTCCAGATTACCAATGTACCCTCACTTTAAAAATTCTATATAAACCCCTCAAAATCCACTCTCTTCTTCATGCGAGCAACTACTCTACTGTTACTCTGCAAATATTCAAACCTAGAACTCTACCTTTCAAAATCTCTCTAAAATGGCAGCCATAAACACATCCAACACCATCAAATCCCTACCAAGCAGAAACTTGTTTCAAGTATCTGACTTGAAGGATACTGATTTTGAACCCCTAAATCTCAAAACCTCTGACTTCGTCATACCCACTGATCACTTAGGTGATGATTACCTATTCAGAACCCCTCCTTTCTTCACCCTAATTAAAGATCAAAGTCTGGGTGATCTCCTAGAGATAAATTGCCCTACCTACCTAAAGCTTGTGAAAGAGTTCTTTTCAAATCTCAGTGCTCACAACCATGTTGATGCCTTATGCACTGAAGTCTAAGGGAAAGTCATAACTCTCACTCCCGAATTCTTTGAGAAGAACTTGCACAAAAAGAACTCTGGAATAATGTGGAGAAAAGATAGGGATGAGTGTGGAGTTGTGTATGAGTCAAAACTATGGCTCCACAAGAACTAGTTCGGCGATAAATTCTCAACCTACTTCCCTAGAATGCCCAGATTCCTGCAGCACATTCTAGCCAAGCTCATCCTGGTAAGGAAGGGATCATAGACTACAGTTTTTTTAACTCTAGCACTGCATCCTACAGCACTGGGTTGGAAGTGTGGAAGTAAACTGGAAAGTGTTAATCATTCACAATCTCAAGATGCATATAAATTTGCATGGCGCCTTGATCACAAGAATTTTACAAGCGGTAGAAGTAGATCTGACCAAATTTGAAGGCATCTACGAAAAGCCTATCCTTGAGAAGAATTTCCACAACCTCTGCTTTGATAAAGAATGGGATGAAGAGAAGGTAAAACTAAAAAGGGATGAGCGAAAAATTAAGTCCCAGAAGATAGTTGATCCGAAAAAGGAGGCGCATGACCCTAAGAAGCCCAAAACAACCAAAGCCAAGGCTAAAAAGCAAATCATTTTAGAAGAAATTAATGAGGACTCTTTGCCCCTCACTTAAATCCTAAGCTCAGAAAAGCCAAGATCCAGGGCCAGACTGATTAAGGCTGTAGTTAAGAAGGGTCAACTTGCGCTTGCTGCTGGTCTACCCTAAATTGCTACAAAAGCAATTGAGGCCGGAAGGAGGAAAGCCAAAATAACATTGGCTGAGATAGAAGAGGAGGCAGATAATGAAGAGACAGAGGATGAGGTCCCTCCTTAAAAGTAGTTGAGGAGAAAAGGACTCACTTTTGATGAAGCCCCTGCTGCCCAAGAAAAGAAAGCCAGTGTAGGTAGGAGGCTCGATGGAATAATCCTGAATGAGGAAGCCAAGCAGTATAGGGAGAGAGCTGCTTTAGAAAAAGCAAAGTCCAGCAAAGGGAAAAAAGTTCTCAACACAACAGAAATTGAGGGGAAAGATGATGAGCAATATGATGTCATTCATGCAGCAATAAAAGACAACAAACAAATAAATTGGGGGAGAACTAAATGACCTGGTGCATCATCTCAAGTTCCCCTAATTCTCATAGATCCAAAAGATATGGACGCTTTGTCAAAGATTCCGGAAGCTGATGAATTTATCTTTGCTGATAGAACAAGACCACTTTCAGAAAATCTACTTGAATCCGGAAATGAAGTCATTAATCTAGAAAGTCCTGAAAATGCATTGGAGAACGATGTTAAGGAAAATGCCAACATGCCTAAGGGAGGAAAAAAAGTCCTAAAAGGGCAATTGTAGGGGTGGTTGACGATAGTTCCAACCATCCGGAGGAAAGGGCGAAAGTAAAGAAGAAGGATGTTGACAACCATCGGGATCAGACACTACGAACCACAGAGGTAATCCTTGATCTCCTTTATCCAAATTCTGATCATGAAAAGCATAACTTGGCTACAATCTCTCATAATGTAGCTAAGGATATAGTGCCAAACCCAAATGAAATAACTCCAGAGGAAAGAGAGAGTCTGAGTTCCAAAGGGCACACTTCTAAAGTGGACCCAAAGGGTGAGGCTACTCCGGAGGAAATGAAAGGAAATAAGGGTGAAGAAGAGAAAGGAGCAGATGAAGGCTTTAGCTCAGAAGATGATAGTCCATCTGGAAGCAACTCTAGCTCCAAAGATGAATCCAGCTCATCCGATGATCACTCATCCGGGCCGCCAAAAAAATTTCCTTCTTGCATAAAATGAGTGAATCTTGCTGATGAAAACACCAAAGACTCTAAAGTCAACGCCGCTCTTAAACTGCTTCAGGAGTCAACTCTTGACCAATATGAAGAAGGATTTGTCAAGAAGAGTCCCCTGACAATCTGCACTCACCACAAAGCAGTTGAGAAGGAATTGCTCAGGCAAAAATTTGATCAAGTAGTTCAAAAATATTTGGGTGAGATCAAAGAGAGTTTGAAGTGTCTCCCCAAAATTGAGCAACAAGTCATGAACTTTCCAACTCCTGGAGCTCTAGCAGCCGCTTCCTTATCTGAGATCTAGCCACTTCTAAATGAGTTAAAAGAAAGCACCTCTATAGCAAATCGCCATACCAGTCAAGCCAATACCTTGGCCTCTAATAACTGTGCTACTGTCCTAGAAAGAATGTCCTCATCTGCCACTGATCTATCCACACAAATCAAGGACTATATTGTTCCAAGTTTGAAAACTTGACAAAATTCATGGAAGACAGAGATCTGAAACCTACTCTGCTGAGCCTGGAGACTAATCAGCGAGTAACTCAGGAAATGCTTGCCAACTTCATAGATAAACCATCCCCAAGCTCCAAGAGAAAATCCTAGATGATATGAGTGATGAGATGCAAGCTAGGAACTCCGGTATTAAGCAAACAATAAATGACTAGAAGAAGACTGTCTCCAAAGAGCTCAAAGATCAAACAGACTCTATCTACAATATCTGAAAGGGCATTAGCAAAGAAATCACCCTCCTTTAAGCCGGAATAAATAAATTATCTATTTCCGGATCATCCTTGTCTTTGGCCATTCTAGAAAGTTAACTCATACCAATCCTACACAACCTTGTTCAAACTATAGGGGACTTAGGGTTCATGAGCCAAAAAGATATGACTACTCTTACCAAGGCCATGTTTCCTTATTTTGATCCCAAGGAACAAGAGCACATTCTGTGAATTCTTCCTCAAGTCTTATAATCCTATGACCAACTCCAAAGGTATCTTCATCCTTATTATTTGACTCCACCCATAGTAGATCATATTATTGATGAGCGGGCTAAAGGCAATAGAGACTACTCTATCGACTCCTCTACATGGCAGCAATCTTGAGACAAGTGAACCTATATGGCTATTAATCCCCTTGATGGAAGCAAAAAGGGGAAGGAAGATCAGAGTCATCAAGGAGAAGGAAGTGGCAAGGGAAAAACGCTGCAAGTCCGGAAGATTGGTCCATCTAGAGTGATAGTTAAGCTAGCTAGATAATTTTTTAATACTCATGTAATAGCTAGATTCACTTCATATGTATTTCTGTAACCTGTAATACTAAACTTCATGATGTTAACCATTGTTAACAGCAGAAGTATATATGAATTGAAAATCTTAACTATCAAAACAATCGCTTCTAAAGTACAATCTATAATTGTACTTAAACAAACTTAGAAGCAGGAATCATAAAATTATGGGGGAGCTAGGATGCTAAAATTATAGGGGAGCCATTGTAAAAGACTAAGTAACAAAAAATTATACTTAGTTCCTACACCCATGCTTAGATGTCTTAAGTTTTTGTTTCCATCAAATGGAGGAGATTGTTGGGAAACAATGATTCGGATAAAAATCTAAAAACAAATCCAGATCAAGTTTGAAAGAAACAAAAATAATGTATGTAGTTCTCCCAAATCCAAATGGAAGAATCTGGACAAAGATCAAGATACAAATCATCCACTGAACAACTTAAAAACTAAGCACTAGAGGAAATCATCTGAACAAAGTTTGGAAAGGAAACAAATTTTTGTCCTTTAAGACCAGCATCCGAAAGAAGTGATTGAAGCCATCTCCGAAAGATAAATCCGGAGCATATAGGTCTAAAAGTCCGGAAGACCTATATTTTAAATATAGGGAAAGTTTTCAAATATACTTTTCCCTTTACCTTTTTGGTCTGTGGAAGTCAAAGATCCTTTCCCCAAGACAAAGAGAAAATGACAGCTTGCACATTTCAGAGAAAAGTCATAAAGGTCTGACACCGGATAGAGAAAAGTTAACTACATTTTTCTCCAAAACCAATAAAGGCGCGCATGGAGCACACATCATAGAGCAAATAGTATGAAAGTTGGTGCATCACAAAATGACAAGCAAAATGATCACTGACAACTTTCCAGCCTCAATCCTAAGATTTCAAATGGATTATTAAAATGGAGTCTAACGGATTGATCAATAGATCTAAAAGCTCCATATCAACCTGATCAAGAGGGAAGATTAAATGAAAGCTCACCAACCACAAACGGCTACATTTATGATCTAAGCCTATAAAAGGAGCTCTTCACCAAATGAGTAGGAAAACTGGTTGATTTACAAAAGCAAGTAACAAAGCAATACTCATTCAATCAGTTGATACAATCCCTCCAAAAACCCTTGATTCAAAATCTGTTTGTAAGGACTCCCAAGTGAGACTATAAACTTGAGGAAATCCAAAAACCAACCCTTTGTCAAAAACCAAAGAGTAAGGATCTCCAACTTGAGTAAGATGAGAGGTTAGGGAAATAGCTTGAATTAGGTGCTTTCATTAAAGATCTCCCTATAGGATTCAGCTTAGATTTGAGGTAAAGGCTAAGTGGTATATCCTACTAAAGGCAATATCTTACTTCCGAAAGGGGTTACCATCTGGAGATAAATCTATAAGGCTTGATTCCTACCAATTAGAAAGGAATCCACTAGTGGATAAGCTCGGAGGAAGGAAACTCCGGGGACTGGACGTAGGTGGGGTCGAACCAGTATAAAATACTTGTGTTTGCTTTCCTTTTCATTTTTCATTATTGCATATTATTGTCATATTTACATCATCCAGATCCATCTTTCAGATCATAATCAAACACGCAACACTAAGAGTTTTCTAAGTCTGTAAATTTCGTGAAAAAGGGCCATTCACCCCCCTCTACCCTTATAAATACTCTCACAGGGACCAACACCTCGTACAACGTGCCATATTTGTGCTAACCGTTTTTGTGCAAGTAGATTTAGGTTAGGTGTATGTTAGGCCTTCGAGTATTTTATTTATTGTATAGACAAATGGATAGGATTTTGAAAGCCTTGTAATTATTCTTTAATTTCAGCATTTTATTTGTTGGATAACTGTAATAATTTATTTATTTAGCACTTTGAATGCTTGATAACGCGATAATAAGATATAAACTGAAAATACAATAAATAGGGTGGATTAATATCGATTAAGAAAGAATGAAATCTTTTAACTTGGCCAATGTAAGATAGATAACATCATCTGAACTCAGAATTTTCTACTTAAGGTATGGTCTACCACCCGGTGGGAAAATCGTACTATAATTTCTCGATTGAGCTGAAGCGGGTGGTGACTCTATTTTAAGTACGGGATTTTGATCTCGTATCTTTTGGACATTAAAATATGTCAAACCATTTTCATAATCATAATCACACGCTTATATATTTTCGAGGGTTCGGTCCGCCGGCCCAGCTTTGCACCCCATCCGAAATGTTGTCTGGTCACAGTGGCGACTCTGCTAGGGATCTATGTCTTTAAACTTGAACTTAAAATTTCAAATAAGTTTAAAAGATTTAGATGACGTATTGAAATCATTGGCCAAATTAAAACTTCATTCTTTTTCATTACATTTTATCCTTATGCATGTAGAGAGTTCGGTAATATTCGGTGCCCCATTTTACTCGAGAAGCTAGCAAAAGTATCACTCATGCCCTATTTGGAATTGAGGATGCCCAGTGGGTGGATCACTCATTTAACCAACACATAAAATCTTGCTATCAGACCTATTTAGGGAGTGGTTGAGTATCCTAGAATCAAGGTAAACAAGAACCTTCTACATCAACAACCCTAGACCAAAGCCGCGCTAGAAAAAGGCTTAGCATTTCAATCCCCTAGGATTAACAAAATAATGAAAAAAATTGGGTCGCACTTCTTTTGCCATTTTCGGTGAAGAAGCTAAGCTCCATCCTTTCCAAAGAGGCATTTCGCGAGAGTTATAAGGTTGGAAGAGGGACATTTCAAGTTAAGTGGTACGTGCTCATGCATCACCCATGCATCGGCCTCAAGGGACAAAAATCAAGCAACTTACCCTTACCAATCTCCATTCATGGAAGAGGTTTAGCAACATTCCTAGGACTTCTTTTGTACCCCATTGAGTCCTGACACATCACTATGCATGGCGATGGGTACAAACATCCCATGTATGTTAGAGGGATAAGCCGTTGCATCATCGCTAACCATGTCTATGTGAAACCATACATGCCACGCATCGATTATTATACAAAGGGCATTCACCCCATCCACCATCTGATTCATCATTCTCTCACCTCGGTTGTCACCACGGGAGTTGAAGGGGTTCCGTATATTGATTCTAGTGGGGAGTCAGATTCACAACGGATTCCGTTGGGTTAGAATTCCTCTCAACCAGCCTTGTCTTTCCCAAACAATGAAGGAAACCTCCCTCCACCTGAGGATCTGTTAGGCCCTACTCCCACCTCGGGAGCAGCGTCTCAACCCCCTCTTGGTTTTGACTTTGCCAGTGCTATAGCCCAGTCTTTGAACTCGGATGCATTCTAAGCCTCTATCCAAACCACTGTCCGGGAAGCCATCAAGCATGCCCTTGAGGATAGGAATTCCGATCGGGTCTCTAAGTTTGATATGCAAGCCCAAAATAGTTTAGTACAGATGTTGGCCGGTCCGATAGGGACAAGACCCATTGCACCAGTCTTTTACCCGACTCCCTCAACTCAACCTATGGTAAGCCCGTTTCAATTTAGGCAAACCTCAGCTTTTCTGCAAACCTTGATAACCCCGTCGATTGTTCCTTATAATCCGAGACCTTTGGCTTAAAGCTTGGTTCCTCCAGTATTCACTCATTAGTATTAGCTTCCTCGAGCAGGCTAATCTAGCCTCCGCCATCTTTTACTCCTCCTCAGTTTATGCTACCTCCCAAGGGCACTACTTATCCCTAAAATCCTTTTAGTAGCCAACTTATTGCTCATCCTTCCCTGGATATCCCTCCTCCATCTTTACCAGTCGCGATCAATGACCAGGTCATGCAGCCTCTGGGTATGACACCTAAAGTAGTAGATTTTATCCACCAAATGATGGCCTCTCAGACCAACTACGACCAGGTCACACAGCCTCCAGGCATGACACCTGAGGCCACAGCTTTCACTCACCAACCGATCAAAGACTAGGTCACGCAGCCTCCGAGTGTGACACCAGAGATTCAAGCCTACATCAACTATCTTATAGCTACCAAAGAACTCGAAAGAGGAGAGGATTGGGTCCTTGATAATTTCACAATGCCGAATATGGTGCATTATGACAGGTTTGGTGCCCCTGCTTCTCACATTATCATGTCTAAAAGGGTTATGCATGTAAATAAATTAAGTGATAAAGTGCTTGATGAAATATTTCCTTGTTCCCTTTGAGGCCCTACTCTTGAATGGTATCATACTATGCCTCAGCACATTGTCACTGATTGGAGGCTCCTTTTTGAGGCTTTGAAAGTGCACTATGGCTTTAACACCATCATGGAAATAACCCTCCAACACCTTGAGGGATTCCACCAGTTACCCACTGAAACCTTCAAGCAAAATTTTAATTGGTGGATGTCAACCCAAATTCTGATAGAATCTAAGCTAAGCCCTGAGGAGATGATTGTTAAACTCATAGAAGGCTCTCTTCCTCTTTTTCGCAAAGAAATCGCTATGGATTCATTCCTCTCCTACAAGGTTGTATTTGAAAAAGCCAAGAAAATTGAGAGCGAGGAAGAATGCAAGAGGGCAGAAAAGGTAAGAAAGCCCTGGTTCAGAAAGAATAATGATGCTCAGCCCTTATCTCCAGCACCTGCTAAGCCCAAAGCCCTGGCTATAGTTCAGGTAGTTTCTCAAGCCTCTACTGCACCCCTAGAAATCACTCAATCTCCTTCGACAGTTGCTGCAATCCAGCCTCCTCGCCTTCTTTCATTCTGGCTAATCCATACAAGCTCCCTCTCTAGGTTATCTTTAAGCTTTTGATGAAAGTAGGTTACATCTAGTCCCTCTAGGAGTATAGACCGCCCAAACCCAAGGATAAGAATAATTTCTATAATTACTATGTTCAAGTAGGGTACCAAACCAACTACTATATGGCCTTGCTCTCAGCTATCCAACGTCTTGTTAGTGAAGGAAAGATTGCTGAACCTGATAAAGCCCCGAGCACCATTAACAACCCCTTGCCGAATTTTGAGAACAAGGTGGGCATGATCCATTTTGGCTTACCCAAAGCCACAATTTTTTTAACTCCTTACCCGTGGGCCAGGGAGTGGCAATTCAGTCCTGGTTATCGGTTCCGGTCTCCCATCCAATTCAATCTTTGATCTAACCAGCCAAGGCAATCCAAGGGTTAATTTGGTTCAGGGTATGGAAGTTGACCCAACTCCACTTAAGAAAGAAATCCATAGAACTCAACCTTTTGTGTCTAAGAGAATGAAAATTGAGAAAAAGCCGCCCTTCAATATAGATTCCTTTATTTTAAAGGACCACTATTTGGATGAAGATGAGGGAGTAGTTAAAGTAGCCAAGGCCGTAAGCACTGAACTTTTTAGGGTTGATTTGCCTGTCGATGAGAAGCCAAATGAACTATTCAGAGTAGACCAGAATGAACTTTTTAGTGTGGATGGGTATGAGTTGCAAAACCCAGATTCAGACCCTGATGAACCCCAATACCTGTTTGAAACACAAGCCACTCGGAGTGTCCTACTCAATAATGTCCTCAACATTACTCGAAGCGGCCATGTGTATCAACCTAAGGATTATCATCTCCATTTGGATAAGGACCCAGTCCCAAGGAGAATAGGCACCATTATAAGGCCTCCTTCTCTACCTTTTCCTATTCCAACTAGGCTCGAGGTTAATCCTCTCATTACTCAGCTCAAGAACACCTAAGCCTGTTACAGTATCTGGCAATTGGTTATTGATTCTAATGGGCATCACAGGGGATTGATTAAGTGACTACTCAATTTGGAAGCTACTCCGACCACCTCTGTTGTTAAGATAAGTGCCAGGGTTGGAGAAGCTATTCCTCCAAGCAAGGGACCGTAAATTATATTTAACCATTTTGATCTCCCTCTTAAGGGTAGGGATCATAATAGGGCTTTGCCCATCCATATTTAGATCCTCGATAAGACCATACCCTGTGTTATGGTAGATGATGGCTCTGCCCTGAATCTTTGCTCTGAAAGTCCTTCCTCACTTAGGCCTATCAGTGGAAATGCTTGAGAAATCTAGCACCATTATCTGCATTTATGATGATTTAAAATATAGTGTGATAGGGGCCTTTGAAGCGGAAGTCACTGTTGAACGTGTTACAAGCAAAGTGCGGTTCACTATACTCGACATCCTTGTTACCTACTCATTATTACTCGGTCAACCCTGGCTCCATGCCTTGGGCATGGTTCCTTCCACTCTCCATAAAAAAGACAAGCTCATTTATGAGAAAAAATATATAACTCTCGATGCTGACCCCGCTTCCATTGTGGCTGTTATGGAAGCCAAAGCTAAATTGGAGGAAGGTCTTCATATTGCTATGATTAGGGTGTAAGCCTAGAAAAATGTGGCCTGGTTTTTTCACAGTTATCTCTACTTTGGTATCTCCATTTTGGTATGGGAAAACTGATGAAGAGAGTTGGGTATAAACCTGGCAGAGGCTGTGGAATGTATTAGTAGGGAATTATTGAGGCCTTAGAGCCAAAGGTGCTGATCTGCCAGGCTAGATTGGGGTACAAGCCTAGAAAGACCTATTGCCGTGTTCCTTTCAGGGACTGTCGCATGGTGACTATTTGCAAAATTCAAGGCAAGAGGCCTTATAAAGGAGAGCCTAAACCCGTCGAGCACAATGGAAAAATGTGGCCTAGCTTTGAGATCTTCAAGGATGTCTACAATTTCGAAGCCAGCTACATGGTTATTTCTGCTAAACTAAGCCCACTGAGTCTATTGTGCCTGTCAACATAATTTTCGATAAGGTTAAGGGGAAGTGTAAGATGTATCCTAAGGATGAATCTGGGGGAAGTAATGAAGAGTCTGTCGATCCAGAGGTCAAAGATGCCGTGGCTACCATGACCAAGGCTATGGAATTTCTGATGAAGAAAGGTCAAAAGGGTGACAGAGATGGGGAAGGGGATGCCATGATCGAGATCGTAAAGTGTCTCGCCAAGGCCCTAACCGAGAAAGCCAACATGTCCGGGGAACCACCACTCACTGCTGCCCAGAAGATGACTCTATAACATGACCTGGACATCATTCTGATGAAGACCGTAGAGGATGCTCCTCCTGTTGCAGCCGCCGCAATTGAAGTCCCTCCGCCTGTGGAGGAGGAAACTATGGATGATGTAATTTTTTATATTTTTAATGTATTTGATGCAAACAATGTCGCCTATAAGGCTTTCAATTCAATGAATGACTCTCATTTCGCTTACTTGTTCGATGTTTTTCCTGATGGATCCATGCATTCACATAACCATACACATAATATTTTTGGCATTAGCGATACATTTTTAAGTGAAATAAACCTAAGTATTAATGATAACCCTAAAATGGTAACCATTTCCAACGATTTAACTTCTGACGAAAAAGTGAGATAATAAAAGTGCTTAAAAATCATGTTAACGCTTTTGCCTGGTCGTACGAAGATATGCCTCGGGCTGATCATCAAATTGCCGAGCTTAGAATTCCAACAGATCCTAAGTTCAGACCTGTCATAGGTAGAGGTTTCAAGGTTGATTAAAGCTCGATTCGTCAAAGTAATGCAATACCCGACTTGGTTGTCCAACATAGTTCCGGTTCTGAACAAAGATTATAGGGTTCGAGTTTGTGTTGACTTCCGGGATCTCAATAAAGCTTTTCCTAAGGATGATTTCCTGCTTCCTTATATTGATGTTCTGATTAATAGTGCCGCTAGGGCAGCTATGTACTCGTTTATGGATGGATTCTCGGGTTAAAATCAGATTCTGGTGTATATCATTGATAAGGTTAAAATGTCGTTCATTACTGAGTAGGGGGTTTATTGATACAAAGTAATGCCATTTGGGTTGAAGAATGTTGGGGCTACTTATCAATGTGCCTTAACCACCCTCTTACATGACATGATCCATAAAGAAGTAGAGGTGTATGTAGATGATATGATTGTGAAGTCTGCTACTCGAGAAGAGCACCCGGCTAATCTCGGCTTATTTATGACTCGTATTGAGAAGTATAATCTCAGCCTGAATTCGAAGAAGTGTGTGTTTGGGGTTTTTTCATGCAAGTTATTGGGATACGTGTTTAGTCAGAAAGGAGTTGAAATGGATCCTGATAAGGCCAAAGCCATTAGGGATATGCCTCCGCCAAAGATAGAGAAGGAAGTCTGATCGTTTCTGGGGTCCTTATAGTATGTCAGTTGGTTCATTACGCACCTCACTACCGTGTACGAACCCATCTTTAAACTATTAAAAAAGCAACAACCAGTGGTATGGAATGATTAGTGCCAAGTGGCATTTTACAAAATCAAAGCTTATCTTGTTGACCCGCCCATTCTGAAACTCCTCATCCATAGGAAAGTTATGATCCTATAACTGGCTATCAAAGAGTCTTCTATAGGGGCAATTCTTGTCTAGGAACATGATGATAAATGAGAACACGCGATCTACTACTTGAACTAGAAGTTGTTGGATTATGAAACCCAGTACTCGATTATGGAGAAAACTTGCACCACCATGGTTCTGCTCACTAAGAAGTTGTGCCATTACTTCCAATCCTACAGAGTCCAACCCATGGCTAAGATTGACCCCATGAAGTATTTTTGTCAGTCTCCCACTCTAGCCGGCAAACTGTTTCGATGGTTGCTCCTTACATCCGAGTTTGGCATTGAGTATGTAATGAAGAAGGTTATTAAGGGGCGGGCTGTAGCCAAATTCTTAGCCAACAAACCCCTTGACTCAGACTATGTTGAGAACCTAGAGTTTCCTGATGAGTAGCTTGCCTCTGTTAAGATCCTCGAGCATGTGTGGACTATGTACTTTGATAGTGCTATGGACTAACGGGGAGCAGGCCATAGAGTTATCATAGCCACACCGAATAACGAAATCATCCCATTGTCCAAATGCTTAAAATTCACTGTCACTAATAATGGAGTGGAATACAAAGCCTGTATGTTTGGTCTTGAGACTCTCCTCTAGGTCAGGGCCCGCATGGCATCTGTAATCGGGGATTTGGCTCTTGTGATCCATCAGGTTTTTGGGGATTGGAAAATTAAGGAAGAATCTCTTTGCCCTTATGTCGAGGTCATTCGAGGCTTATATGAGAAGTTCACCTCGTGCTTGTATGGCCACGTCCCCCGGGATGAGAATCAAATGGCTGACTCTCTGGCCACCCTGGCCTCGTTGTGGCAAGGACCGTAGCAGCAGCCCATTTATCCTTTGGTTCTGTTGTCGACTAAGATACCCTACCACGCTCAGCCAATTCAGCAGGTCCTTTCCATCTCAACTGACCCCTATTGGTACTCTACTATAGTCATGTTTATCTAAATCGGACAATATCCTCCGGATTCCTCTGACTCGAACCATACTACTCTAAGGCAGCTCACTGTCCAGTTTCAGATTGTCGATAATGATCTATTCAAGCGCATCAATGATAGTTTACTACTTCATTGCTTAACTAAATCAGTGGCTCAGAAGGTGATTGATTGGGTCCATGCCGGTAATTGTGGCCCTCATATGAATGGTCTTGCTCTCACAAAGAAAATTCAGTGGTTGGGATATTTTTATCTCACTTTAATGACCGATTGCATCACCCAGGTCAAGTGGTGCCACCAATACCAGCTTTATAGGGATATGCAACATCTACCACCATCGAGCTCCATAATTTATCTACTCTTTGGCCATTCTTGGCGTGGGGGATAGACATAATCAGTAAAATTCATCTGTCATCAACAAACGGGCACAGATTCATTCTGGTAGCAGTGGACTATTTCTCTAACTTGGAAGAGGTCGAATCCTACACCAATGTCACCACCAAGAAGATGGCCAAGTTCATAGAAAAGCACATTTTCACTCGATATGGATTGTTGCATCATATAGTATCAGATAACGGGGTACAGTTTCAGGGGGCTACCACGATCGGATTGAGAAATACGAGATTGAGCACCATAAATCTTCTCCATACAGATCGTAAGCCAATGGTGCTGTCGAAGCAGCTAATAAAGTGATAAAGAATATCCTTTCAAAGATGATAGCCGAGTACAGGGATCGGGCTGACAAGCTACCCTTCGCTATTTGGGGATATCGTACAAGCGTCTGCACCCCGACCGATCAAACTCCATTCTCCCTGGTCTACGAAATGGAAGTGGTCTTACTAATTGAAACTCAAGTAACCTTACTGAAAGTCTCATTAGAAGCTAAACTGAAGGAATCTGAATGCACTCAGGTAAGGTTTGAGCAGTTCAACATGATGGATGAGCAGAGGTTAAGGGCCCTAAATAATTTCTAGATGTACCAACAATGCATGGCTCGAGCCTATAACAATCAGGTAAGAGACCAAAAGTTCCCCCTAATAGCTGGAGACTTAGTCTTTAAGCAGCTAAAACCTTCCACCACTGATGCAAGGGGCAGATTCAGGTCTAACTGGGAAGGACCGTATGTGATAAAGAAGATGCTCAGTAAGGGGGCAGTTAAGCTTATGGACATGGATGGGAATGAGTTTGTGAACCCCGTAAACCAAGACAGGCTTAAGCTTTATCACATCTAATTCAAAAGAAATAAATTAGAAAAGCAGCACACAAAAAAGCAGGTATAATAATCACCTGCCTTTCGGTCTTTTACTGATCGGGCAAAAATTAGGGTGACGCCCGATGGTCGGTATTCTGCAAACTAGATGTGCAAAAATTAGGGGATATGACAAACCCACTAGGTTGAAAACCCGAGAAGGGTGATCTAGGCAAAAATTAGGGTAAGTGAGCAAAGAGGGAGTGCTTTCTAGAAAACCAATCTAGGCTAGTTGGCACTGGAAGTTAAATTAATGGGAATGTTTACCAAACGTCGTGTACTTTGTTTTACTTCACTTAATGAAAGTATCTCTTTTGCTGAATTTTGAATGCTTGTGTTTGTGAATTTTGTGTCCATACAGTCAAAATAGCTCAAGTAAACTGAATACAGAGTTCACATTATTCTAAATCAAAAGTGTACAATAAATAAAAATAATTCTGATAGACTGAAAAGAGCAAGGTCTATGCAAAATTCAGAAAAGTCAGCTGGATTAAAAGCCCGAAAAGGGATGTCTAAGAAAAAATTAAGACAAGGTTCGATAGATTGAAAACCCCTAGGGGCAATATATGCAAAAATTAGAACAAAATAAAAGACATGTAATAAAATAAAGTTCGATAGGTCTGTCATCTTGACTAGCCTATGCAAAAGATAGAACTAAAGAAAGCGAATCTCAAGCCAAGCTCCCCGCATCATCATCATAATACCTAGAAATCCTTCACAAGATGGTAGTGGAGAAGGGCTCGTGTCCCTTCTCTACTCGCTCTCCCTCAAAGCGGGCCCATGATCTCTTGAATTGGGTCGTCAGATGTCTAATCTCAGCAAGCCATCCTCTGTAGTGTATATCAGTCTCAATGGTCTCCACATGAGCATAGTCCAGAGTCTCGAATATGGCCTCCCTAGCCCACTTCTCCCAAATATGGTTCACCCATCTAGCTTTGTAGACTTCGATTTGGTTCTCAAGTAGCTTGATCGGAACTCTCTATTGCTTGCCTTACTGATGATGCAACCAGTATGGGGTACAGAATGAAGACCGCTCCAGACCTACCAATTAAATGCAGGACCCCCAAGACTCCATAACCACATCTCGGATCCTGCACCATAGGTTGACCTACTATAACTATGAATCTATGTACCCCATCAGAATGGGCATCCAGCTGTCAAATGTTAGTTGATCAAAATCTACTTGCATGAGCCCCATTTCCCTCAGATGGATGGGTAAGTACTTCTTCAAGTTCCTCCGTGGTGCCTACTTCAGCTTCAGCTTCTCTATCAGCCATACCTGTAGACCAATTTTAGAAAAAGGCAGAAGGAAGTGAACAATTTAGAAGATGGGGGGAATGGATACCTGTAGTAGTGTAAGATGGTCATCAATAAGAGTCGGGTCGATGGAAGCAGCGTCTGTGTTTAGCGGGATCTCTACTAGTCCTACAGCTATAGGAGAAGCCCCTATCGACATGCGACCGATAAGAGAAATCAGCCTGAATAGGGCAACTAATACCACTCTGCACATGAACTCTACCATAAGTAATACTGCTACCATGGATGGACAAGCAAGATGAGATCTAGAGCCCTCTCGGTATAACTCTAACACTACACTAAGCTGAAATTCGGGTTTTTCAGGAAGCTGGGACAGAAATGGATCCATAGAGTCCAAATTCTACAACCCACGGGGCATGCCATCTGTACTAAAGTGAAACTCTAGGAGTGCCAAGGGCACGCACTTGGGGCACGGTACCCCTAATATAGCATGGAACTCCTCAAGCAAGGGGCATAGCTCGAACAAAGAAAATCAAAATACATAGTCTATCCGATCCTAGAAAGTCAATGCCACGGAAGGAATTCGGGACTTACAGGCCATACCGTAACATATCGAAAGCCCTATAGCCCAAATTTTTCTAGCTTCTTCCAGTTCGTATTTCCCAGGCTTTCCAGGAAACCTTGTAGCTGCCGATTGTGGTTTACCATGGAAGAATTTGAGAAAATGGTCGAATCTGAGTTTTTAGGTTAGTGATGTCGCCGGTGATCTAGGCAATGCCGCCGGTGGTATGGATCATATTGTCAGAGATATTAGGTGATGCTGTTGGCGGTATGCATTGCAGGCAGCTGTGTCTGTATTATTTAGCAAATCAGATGAATGGCAATATCAGTGATGTCGGCAGCAGTTTGATAGTATTTTGTAAATTTTAGGCCTATTTTAACCAATTTAGACCTGTGAGCAACCTGTAAAAACCCTGCAATCTATTTCCAGAACATATCCAAGCATAAAATTCAAATCTTATTCAAACCAAAAGCCTAAAGGCATAAGAGTACCAAAATATCCAAATCCTAAGCCTAAACAAAGCCAAAATCATCTGAAATCCAAAAACAAGCATTCAAACCCGATGTATCAAGGGCAAACAAACCAAAATCAATATCCAAGAAGAAAAAAATAATAAAGGAAAAGGGAAACAGGGATCAACAGGTGAATCTAGAACTAGTCGCCACCATCGGTTGGGCAAGACCTATACTCCGGATTGTCCATGAGATAGCGGTTGACGACATCCTCCTCAATACCTAGGACACTATAGGTACTCTCAGCATCTACTCCATGGTAACCCCTAGCCGTCACCTTCCTTCCCCTTGGGCTCGACTCAGCCTGGGTTACGGGGACCATATTGTGTTTGCTCCTTCTATCATGCAAGGTAGCATCCAGCTAGCTCTCTAACTCGCTCATGCGGCGTTAGAGTGCCCCTGTCTCTTCCTGGTAGCTCCGCTGGGCCTCATTAGCATCTGATAGTGTAAGGGCCATAAAATCCTATAGACAGAGAAACAACAACAATCCATATCATCCATAACATTCATACATACATTTTATTTTATGATGTCATATCATAATAGGGAATATACCTGAGCGAGCAAAGTCTGGGAAACAAGTGTGTCCCTGAGAGCAAAGGCATTTCCAGCCAATCGTTCCGCCTCAGCACGAGTAACCTAAAAAATCCAAAAAGCAATTAAAAGGAATCCATAAAGGGCTTATCATATAGATTTGTTCACATTTGCACAAGTCTTACATGAGTAGTGTCCATCGGCATAAAGATCAGTAAATGCCTGCTTGGGGTTATCGCCCTAGTTAGAAAATTGCCTCTCGAGTTCATCAGTAGGAAGTGAGTTTCCAAAGTAGTTGAGAGGCACCCCTTAACAAAGTCAGCACCCTCGGGAATGCCCTAGCCTCACACTACGCTATCCTTGGGCCGGCCTCTCTTCCTGAGAGGTGCTTGAAAATCAAAAGCAACAAAAAAGGCAAGCATAAGCAACTATTTTGATCTAAGCATGGCATATATATAAGCATAAAAAAGAAAAGGCGCTATCTCACATCAGAAGAATGGTGCCCCTCATGAGCCATTGGTGCATCCTAGCCAATCTTGCCCTGCCCCTCGGGATTGCCCTCACCGCCACCGCTCCCTTCCTCACTATCGCTCTCATTAACAATGTCGCACCTCTGCCTCTTCAGCTCTTCCTTCCTCTTTTTCATATGGAAGGTGGTAGAATTATTAGGATAGATGCAGGCACACATCATGAGCAAGCATGACATATGGCCATTATAAGGGCCAGGGACACTCCCAACCACTCGGCCGTTGCTCTCCAAATAATCAGCCTTATCGACCGCACTAGTAATGGTCAAGTAAGGCCACCAAAGGCCTATAGGGGAATCCTCGGGCACTGGCCTAGCTGCAGGCATAAGTTCCCTCCAACCACTAACTCTCTCCCCCAAGTACAAGGGTAAAGCCAGGGGGCACTCCATAATAAACTAATGGCCATCCACCTCCTACCTGATTGTAAGGATAGCAACACGGTTAGACACCTTCTCAAAAGGGTCCCTTTTGACCTGGCCTATCAAATCAACCAGAAAATAAATGTAAGTAATTTAAATTCAAAAATGTGTTTTTTTGACTAATGGTTTATTGAATGTAAGACAGGGCTAAAAGTCAAAGTAGCATTCTAAGTTGATCTATAAGTTCCTCAATGCCTCCCTGTATGCGGTGGAATACTTGTCGAGTCCCCCAATGCTCTGGTACCACCATGTGAGAAAATGTGAACCCGATTGTACCGTAGTATTGAACTGGACTAGGGGGAGGATCTGATGCTCGAAGGCCCAAACCTGTATAATTGACAGCTAATCAGTCCAAAAGATCAACACACCAAAAAGAGAAAAGCAGCTAACCATGATAATAAAGCACTATTTAAAAGGATATACCTAAAGTAGAAAATGGCTCAAGCGGAGGACCTTCTCTTTCTTTCGGGCTCCTACATCCAGCCCGTAATACATATGAGCTGGAATGGCCCTAGGCCAGTTCTTCTCCTTAGTAGCTGCCACATCATTGACGGCAGAATCAACCTATAGTTGACCTTACTGCCCAAGACCGAAAAGAACAACACGGTCAGTAAAGAGACGACAAAAGAGTGGACACAGGCATCCTGCTCTCTCTTGGGGACCTCTCCAACCCCTATCCAATACTCCTGCAGCTCTCCATAGCATAATCGCCCCACCTTGGTCTTCAAACTGAATAGCTCCATCACTCTCTTTACCACTGGCCCCCTAAGGTGATTCCTCTTCATATACATGTCAAAGTGAATCACTTCCTTGGTCCATGGTAGCCCAATCATCGCCACCATGTCAGAAGGGGTAATAGTCACCTCACCAATCTGGAGGTGAAAGGTATAAGTGGTCTCGGACCACTTCTCAATCAAGGTGGTCAAGGCCATGTGCGAAAGCTTTGGCATCAATAGAGGCATGGGACGGGCTAAATCCCCAAAACATATATCATAGATGGCAGCCGCGAGTGCAAAGTCCTTCTCCTCAATATGGTGCCACCACTCACCAACAATCCTCATACCTTTGGTACAAGTCAGGGTGTGCGGCTGTAAAAATCAAAGAGGAACAAATCAGTTATATAATTCAAATTCTTTGTCTTTTAGCTTCTAGAATGTTGTTGATGCCGCTGCTAGGGTAGTGATGCTGCCGGCTTCTGGCCTTCCAAGAAAAGGCCGAAATCATGCCATGTCGCTTCTAATTCCAGCGATGTCGTTAGAGACATCATCCATATTACCGGTGGTATGGATGATGTTGCCAGCGACATCACTAGAGTTAGTACCGACATGGCATGATTTCGGCCTTTTCTTGGGAGGCCTAAGGCTATGAGCGACAATAGTGACATCACATGCGGCATCGTTTCCTGCGGGCAGAATCCAGTTTTGCCCAAAATCGCACCAAATCACAAAAAAACACAACTAACCAGTTTATAGGCATAAATTGAATAGAAAATAGGCCTATAACATGCATTTTAACATATATCTCTTACTTTTAACCTTCATTCTACAATTGTTTGAGTCTAGAACCGAAATCTTCAAACAAAACAAAAAGGTTTGAGTTTTGTAGGATTAACTGGATGTAAGAGATGTGGTTCTTCTTGTCCGGGACAAGATTATAGATTGGAGCCGCAATCTTGTACCCCTAATATGATGTCGGACTCCTTGAATCTGTAGCCCACATGAACCGGGAAAAGTTTCAGTCCCTTGATGGAAGAAGCAGGGAGATCGTTAGACTTAGACTGCTAGATTTGCGCCCAAAGATCTTCTTCATGAGTGAGAGTAGAAAGTAAATAGATGTAAGATTTTTGGTGAAGAATAGGGAAGAAGAAGAAGAGTTTTTGGCTTCTCTAAACGCTGAAATAGGAGAAAATAAGAGTTTAAACCCATATTAAACACCGTGCAGAATTCGAGGAGTTTAATTATATCTGAAACCATCCGTCGATACTGCCGGAGGCATCAATTCAAATCGTCAGTGGTATCAGTCATGCTGTCGGCAGCCTCACCAACACTAGTTTGAATTTTGAATTTGTTTGACTAGTTAAAAGTGCCATGTGGGACCCCATACCGCCAGCGGCATCAGCCAAGCCGCTGCCAGCATAAAAAATTCTCAATGTATTTTCAGCAAATCTGATGGAATCCTGGCTCAAGCCTCGACATTTTAAGACTTCTAAAACCCTCATGTTTTTAATTTATCACATTTTTGCTATTTATCGAAGGGGCAAAAATATATTTGTTTCACAAAATCGATCAAGCAGTAAAAACGTCATGTAAAAATCAGTCTAATCTAGTTTCACTTGTCACTTATTGCAGGAATGATGCTCCATAATCTCAAACCTAAAAGCCCAAGCCCCACTTGGCAAACCTCAAAGCCCAAGCCCGACCAAGGAGAAAACTATCATCAAAGCCTAAGCGCGACCATGGGGCAAACAAAACATCAAAGCCCATGCTCGACCAAGGGGCAAACAAATCATCAAAGCCCAAGCCCGACTAAGGGGCAAGCAAATCATTAAAGCCCAAGCCCGACCAAGGGGCAAGCAAAATCATTAAAGCCCAAGCCCGACCAAGGGGCAAACAAATCATGAAAGCTCAAGCCCGACCAAGGGGCAAACCAATTGTCAAAGCCCAAGCCCGCTTGGCAAATCGTCAAAGCCCAAGCCCGACCAAGGTGCAAACCAATCTCAAAGCTCAAGCCCAACCAAGGGGCAAACCAATCTCAAAGCTCAAGCCCAACCAAGGGGCAAACCAATCTCAAAGCTCAAGCCCGACCAAGGGGCAAACCAGTCACCAAATGGAGGCACTGCCGGAATCAAAACCTTGCCATCCATCAGGTATAATTCCTAACCCTTGCTCTTTCATGCGATCATACTGACCTGTGGCAGTAGTGATCCCCCAAGGGGCAGCCTGTAAGCACGGGGATTTTACAGTCCCTCTCGCGAGATGATGATGATGTATACCCGATTTTATTCCTCATGGTAAAAATTATTTTTAGGAATTTTGTTGTCGATATAAAAATTCTTTACAAATTTTATTTTCAGAAAAATTCAGTTTGACGCGTCCGATAATGCGTCTGGTGGTAGCTCAGATCAATGATTTGCACCCAAAAAATAATTTAGTCCAAAATACCCATAAAAATTCAAATAAGAGCTCAATAATTCAGGTCATCCAGCTGAAATCACTTTTAGTCAGATTTTCTTGCTTTTTCCCTAATTTTGGGCTTGATTCATGCTTGCTTTTCAGAGCTATCAGGAGAGTGAGGCCGCTGGCGGCCTCATCGATACCGCCGACGGCATGGGTTTCTGTTGCAGAATAGTTGTGTGCCTTTTTGCTCAATATCTACTGGATAATTGATCAAAGTCAATTTCCACTGGATCTTAGCCTATTTAAGGAACCATTTCTAGAAAATTTAAGGGTTCAACACCTCCACCACTCAAAACCTTAAAGAGATTTTGAGTATTTTAACTAGTTCTAGTGGAATAAAGTCTAGAAAAGGTAAGAAAAGAGGATTCAATCCATCTTTTCTTGGTTTTTCTTTACTAAACTCTCTGGTATTTAGGTGAAACTTAAGTTTAGAAATCACTAAAATAGGACTTAGAGACCTAAATCACCCCTTACTTCCCAAATCATCATTTGAGCTCCGCAGGGGTGTCATTCGGATCACAAAGAGGTGGATTCACGCCCCGAGGTAAAGATTCTGAGTCCTATAGCTCTTTGGCATTCATTTTACTTGTTTGTTGTGTTTATTTGCTATTTTGTGCTTAGTTGTTTTGGGTTTTCAATCGGTTTCTGGCTGAAAATAGCTGCTGCAAGAAATTAAAGCCGCCGGAGGCATTTGAAGCCGCTAGTGGTATCAAACAAGCTGCCAGCAGCATCATTGATACCGCCAGTGGCCTCATTTGCCCCCCAACGGTTCCATTTTCTTACAAGGCCCTTTCTTTATAGTATCCAGAATGTCATACAGCCTGCTTGTGTAATTGCGATTGCCAGTGATATCAGTGATGCCGCCAGCGGCCTTATTCATACCGCTGACGGTATGGAGTTCTAGACAGCAGTTTCATTTTCTTTTTTATTTCCGACCTAGTTTAATTTCCGAAGCTAGGATGTACAGTGCAATAATGGGGGTCCAGAACCACCCGAAAACAGACCTCACCCCATAACATGTGACATTTTCACTAATAATTTGGTTAAAATAATTATCGAGTCTAAAATATGGATATAACAAAATTTTCCCGCAAACGCCATATAAACCCCATTTTTAGCCATCCAACCGAGCTCCATAAATTGTTAATAAACATGCCATGTTCACGCTAACTCGGGTCTTGTTTTGTTTACTAACTATGCATGCTATGTGTTATACGTCGTACAACGTGCCGTATTTGTGCTAACCATTTTTGTGCAGGTAGATTTAGGTTAGGTGTATGTTAGGCCTTCGGGTATTTTATTTATTGTATAGACAAATGTATAGGATTTGGAAAGCATTGTAATTATTCTTTAATTTCTGCATTTTATTTGTTGGATGACTGTAATAATTTATTTATTTACCGCTTTGAATGCTTGATAACGCGATAATAATATATAAACCGAAAACACAATAAATAGGGTGGATTAAAACCGATTAAGAAAGAATGAAATCTTTTAACTTGGCCAATTTAAAATAGATAACATCATCAGAACTCGGAATCTCTACATAAGGTATGGTCTACCACCCTATGGGAAAATCGTACCATAATTTCCCGGTTGAGCTGAACCTGGTGGCGACTATATTTTAAGTACGGTATTTTGATCTCATATCTTTCGGACATTAAAATATGTCAAACCATTTTCATAATCATAATCACACACTTATATATTTTCAAGGAATCGGTCCGTCGGCCCGGCTTCGCAGCCCGTCCGAAATGTCGTTCGCTCACAGCACGCATGAACAATATTAATTCATGACAATACTAAAACCCTAGGATGGGAAAACTAAACCCTTTTGGTAATGGTGTATAGTATAGGTGCATACCCCTAAAAGATATTGTGCACGCATAAGCAGACTTGATGCATGACGATAGTAAAACTCTAAGTGGGGGAAATGACTCCTTTTGATAGAGGTGTACAATATATTTCGCAATGAAGTAGGGTAATTGCTGTAAGTAATGTATATCAGTATACACACTGTTTACATAATAATATACAAAATTTACACATGTATTAATAAATGAGTTGTACATGTATTCGAAATTGCACATGAATTGCGCCTTGACATGTGCCTTGTGCCATGTACAATTTTAGTATACAGTTTATTCTTTGCGTATATCACCAACATACACATTGCACCAAACCTTTATCTATATAGGGTTGAAAATGGGGCGGGGATTCCCCGAACCTGATGGGGATCCGCCTCGATGGGAATGGGGAATCCCCGATAAGAATCCCCATGGGACTGTGATGGGGATTTTTTAATCCCCGAATTCTTAATGGGGACGGGGATGGGGATAGCTTCCCCAACCCAAAAAATCCACGAACCCGACAAATATTAATAAATTTTAATCTAGATAAGTTTTAATATTGAACGTTATAAAAATCCTTAAATATATACAAACAAATTTCAATAAAATATAAGAATTTAAGACTTATAATTTGTTATATTACTATTAAATAAGGATAAAAGATTTAAAAATATATATTCAATATCCTTTAACTTTCATGTATTATTATCTAATGTTCCATGTTAGATTACTACTAATTACAAAGTGTTGTTTTTAGTTTATTTGATTATTTTCACCCAAGATACATTTTAAACTAAATTTTTTGAAATATTAATATGAAATAATTCTAGTTATATGACACTTTAACATAAAATTTTCATATTGATTATCCTTAATGGGGAATCGGGGAATCCCCGATGGGGAATGGGGATCTCCGAATTCTTAATGGGGAAAATATTTTCCCCGATTCCCTAATGGAGATGAGGATGGGGAAAATTTATTCCCCGAAACCTTGATGGGGATGGGGAATGCATTCCCCGCCCCGATAAGCCCCATTTTCAACCCTATATCTATATCAACAATTCAGCATTTAAATAATAACTGTAAAGTTTCATTCTACAAAACATACATGATGTTTTTAATATTAATTAACAATTCAACATTTAATTTAATATTGTAAAATTTCATGTCGCAAATTTTAATATAATTTTATTTGGAATGAGTTATACAATTTACATTAATATACATTTTTTGGGAAATGTATATTAGCAATATACATATTAGTTAATAAAGGTATACATTTTTTGAAACTGCGTCTGAATTGCTGTAAAACTCATAACCAAGACATTAGTATCATTACACACAGTGTTTACATAATAATATACAGAATTAAACATGTCACGAATTTCAATACAATTTTATTTAGAATGAGTTATACATTTTACATTAATATACATTTCTTTGTGAACTGTGTATTAGTAATATACAAATGAGTTAATTCATGTTTACAATATATATATGGCAATATACAAATAATATTAATAAATGAGTTGTAAACGTATTTGAAACTACTCCTGAGATTGTGCCTTGACCTGTTCCTTGTGCCGTGTACAATCATAGTATACAATTAATTCTTTAAATATTTCATCAATATACACATTGTAACAAACCTTTATCTGTATCAACAACTAAGCATTTAAATAATAATTGTAAAGTTTCATTCTACAAAACATATATGAACATCTTCCTTGAAGGGATCTCAAATCGACCAAGAATCCAATGGTTGTTTTCAATATTCATGGAGAAAAATACATGATCAACATCAGCCCATGGCTTTGCGAACTTCATCTCTCTTCCAAACATCTGTGCTGTGATTGTATCACTCTTCTTTAATGTGTTCCCTGCCTCTCTCGGATCCATAAATGACACAACTTACCTAATCTTTTTAATCCATCCATTAAACATATGATCTGTTGTCGTGAAATTCAGCTTAACTCTTAGAGAATAACTCCCCTTCTTCCTCAAGTAATACATGATGATATTCATATGTGGAAAGACAGTTTAGAATAGTCAAATCAAATAACATGTTACATTAATACACAATTTATGTAAACTGTATATCAGCAATATACAACATAGATGATTTTAGTGGTATGCTTTCTGCTGTATATTGCTAGTATACAGGTTTAATATACATGCAGACAGATTTAATATTATATCAGTATACACATAGATATATACTAATATACGTAAAGCATCATGCATATGCAGTTCTATACCATTATTATGAAGAACTTAACATTAAAAAAATGTATATCTATATACATTTGTTAGTATATAGGTTTAATTTGGTCCAGTTTTAGTAGAATGCAACATGCATATGTAGTTGTGTTAAAGGTTTCATATTATATACAAAATGTATATAAATATGCACTTGTTAGTATACAGATTTAAGTTTTTCCATTTTCAGTCATGTGTATTAGTTGTTTTTCATATGCAAATAAAAGGGATATTAGTATACAAATTGCAAAACCCAAAGTCTTACCTCATTTGATGTTTCCACTATAGAAGCACTTGTTTTCCTATTCCCCTTTCCCTGCAAAAATCTAGATCCAAAATTATGTTGAAACAAGGTTCTTCCAATATAAAAAAATAACGTATATCAATTAAATAAAATCGAGAAAGAGTATCAATATACACATGTACATAAACGCTTTCACATGGGAATATCAATGTACAGTTTTCGATGGGATATCAATATATAGTTTTCGATGAGATATCAGTACACAGTTTTCAATATACAAAATCTTACCTCATTTGAGTGGCATGTTGATAAATATGTCGATCCCAAAGTCCGTCTAACAAGAAATTCTACTAAACTGGTTATAAAATAAAGAATGAAATTTGATTTCATTTTTAGAAGAAAAAATGGAACCGCTTCTAAATTAGGATTAAACTGAAAACCTCTTTTTTATCGAGTGGTTATGAGAGGACCGTCGAAATCGACGGGATTAGAAGCGGCGACGGAATTCAATTTTAGGCGACGACAATGATTTCAAAGGGAATCAAAATCACAGTCGATGGTCAGAAATCACGGTGATTTTCAATGGTTGGATGCAGGCGACGGTTTCAACGGTGTGAGTGGTCCAGAATTTTTCTAATTTCAGAAGGAGGGGTTTTTGGTTTTGAAATCGCGACCACTGGTTTAAAGGGAATTGGAATCAACGTCGGTGGTCAGAGCTCGTGGCGACGATTTCAACGGTTTCGCTGGTTGGATGCCAGCAATGGTGTGAGAAGGTGGGTTTCGTTGTTTCTAGTATTAGAAGGTGGGGTTTTGCGGTTTTGAGTTTTAAAATTGGTAAGGATAGCTACAAAATAGGGATTTCAAACAAATTACTAATCTATTATAATCGAGTATTTTATAAATAAGTATCCCTGAAAATGCTTTTTATTAATTAGGTATTTCTAATCTTTAAATTCCTATCTCATATAGGGGTATTCCCCTAAGTTACCCTTTTTTCAATTTGTTTTTTTTAAAATTTTTTTGCCTAATTGGATTTACAATAATAATAAAGAAAAACTTCATCCTACCCCACTCGTATGAAAACTCGAACTTGTGACCTTTTACCTCTAGGATTATATCTTCAAGGCTCAATCTCTAAGCTAAGACCTTTGCCACTTTTTTAATTTGGTATTAATTTAAAGGTTTAACCAATTTACTAAACTAACTACTTTTTTCTCACAAAAAAATTAATATTGGTATTTAAGTTTTGTTTCATTTTTAATTATAATTTATAATCAAAAAGTTAGAATCACCTATTGAGTAAAAATTTTAACAGGTAGTTTTGTATTTCAAAAATAATTAATACTTCATCCGGTTCTAAATAAATTACCTTTTAGCTTTTTTAGTTAGGTTCCAAATAAATGACCATTTAGATTATCAATGCAATATTTATCGTTCTTTCTCTAATTTACCCTTACATTAATTAGGAAAGATATTAAGTGTTGATGAAATTATAAGTTGATAATTATGAAGAAATAGAATTTTATGAAGGATAAATTAGTCTTTTTAATTGCTTAATTAATGTCTTATTGGTTTTAATGAAAAGTTTAAAAGGTCTTTTATTTGAAATCGGGGGGAGTAGATACTTGGATACCCAGAATTTCAAATGACAGTATCGTAATCTAGAAAATATATATCTGCCAAATTTAATAATTTTATTTGTTTACTAGTAAAGTATAACTTTTGTTGATGAATCTTTTTAACATATATTTATTGTCGAGGGTCTCGATTTCATTTTCTTATTCAGAGCCCGAAATTTTCCGATACGAAGCTTTAAGCAAAAGAAATGAACAGGAGAAATAAAAGTTATCACTCTATGGAATTAATTTAAGTAGTCATTATTATTTTTGAATCATTGTAAATTGTAGTTACAAATACCATCTAAATTCGCTATTATTGTCTAAGAGTTTGGGCGTTTTGGTTGCTAACTCTATTTAAAAAATGGTAAAATTAAAAAACATGCCATGTGATTTCATCATTTTGTAAAAAGGTGTTTATAAATTTTTTTTTCAAAAGGGTGCATGTGGTTTCAAAAGTTTTTAAAATGGTATATGTGGTTTGGAAATTACAGTGCTACACCAGTTATTTCAATAAATTTAACATTTCTATATTTTAATTATACTATTTAAGAATTATATATCAAGTTTCGAGTAAGTTTCGGAAAAATTTCATTTTGTTTTAATTTTTTAAAGTTATAATTAAATTTTAATTAAAAAATATTAATACTTCTCAAAAAATTCTAAAATTCATCACAAAGGTTTATTATATTTTTATTAACGAAGCTGTAAAATTTCACTTTAAAATGCACAAGATTACCCTTTAAAATGTGGTTTTAAAATTTTAAAAATCCTGTTTTTGCAAACTTTTGAAACCACAAGCACCCTTTTGAAACAAAAAATTCTATAAGCACATTTTTGCAATATGATATATTTTTTAAGTTTACCCTTTAAAAAATAAGACAACGGGCTGTAAACGACAATGGAACTCATGTTTGGGCTCAATTGTCCTATTTATTTACCCGTATCATTTCACGAACCAACACAAACTCAGAGTTTATACTAAAAAACATAGGGTTCATACTTAGTCTCCCAAATTTGGTAGTTTTTATCAGTTGACACCTCAAATTTTCAAAAATTTCTACTAGCCCCGTAAACTTGACAAAAGTATTCTCTGCAGCCCCCTCAGTGCCACGTGTCACCTTTTTATTGGTTTGACTATTTAAAGATTTCAAACTTTTTCATTTTCCTCTCTCCAATAAAAAGGTGACATGTGGCACTGAGGGGGCTGCAGCGAACACTTTTACCAAATTCCAGAGATTGGTAAAGACATTTATAAATTAGAAGAGCCAAGTAATTAAAGCTCCTAAATTAAGGGGGCTAAATATGTATTAAGCTGAAAACAAATAAAAGTATATAACTATACGTTAGAGAAGACACTCATGGACGAGTTAAATATAATTAAAGAAAGGAATAAATAAATAAATAAATATACAATTGTGTATCTACTCATGGATCGAACCCGGGTCCAAGCCCACACTAAAGGTTCAGGTTTAGACACTTTTTTGCTAAATTTGACCTGACCTTTGAAAATTAGAGATGACAATGGATTTTACAATCATCCATATCCTTTCATTTAAATTTATTTTGTAAGATCCTAATCCTTTTGTTTTTAAATTTATTGGATTTGGATCCAACAAAAATGGATTTAGATTTGGATAGGATATCCAAAATATCCACTTGGACTTGAATTTGGTTTATCTATACAAAATCTAATTACTTTGCATAATCTATTTTGGTCTATCTATACCACATTTATTTTCTTTATTTTCCATAATTTTTTGGGACTTTTCAATTTTTTACGAAACCGGTTCCTAAACGTATTTTCACATTTTCGAGCCATTCCAATAATGTTTTCAGAAAATTTCTTGCAATACATTTATTTTCTTTACTTTCCGGATTTTCCATAATTTTTTGGGAGTTTTCGATTTTTTACGAAATTGGTCCCTGAAACGTATTTTTACATTTTCGAGACCTTCCAAATATATTTTTTGAAAATTTTTTGCACCACGTTTATTTTCTCTATTTTCCGGATTTTCCATAATTTTTTGGGATTTTTTTTTATTTTTTATGAAATTGGTCCCTGAAACGTATTTTCAGATTTCAAGCCCTTCCAAAAACATTTTTTGAAAAATTCTTTCACCACATTTATTTTCTCTATTTTCCGAATTTTTCATAATTTTTTGGAATTTTTTTGATTTTTCACAAAACCAATCCCTGAAACGTATTTTCACATTTCGGGCCATTCCAAAAACATTTTCTGAAAATTTCTTGCACCATATTTGTTTTCTCTATTTTCCAGATTTTCCATAATTTTTTGGGATTTTTTGATTTTTTATGAAATCGGTCCCTGAAACGTATTAATAAATTTTCGAGCTACTCGAAAAATATTTTCTGAAAATTTCTTGCACCACATTTATTTTCTTTATTTTACGGATTTTCCATAATTTTTTTGGGATTTTTCAATTTTTTACGAAACCGGTTGCTGAAATGTATTTTCACATTTCCGAGCCATTCCAAAAATAATTTTTGAAAATTTCTTTCACCACATTTATTTTCATTATTTTCCATATTTTCAATATTTTTTTGGGATTTTTCAATTTTTTACGAAACCGGTCCCTGAAACGTATTTTCACATTTCCGAGCCATTCTAGAAACATTTTCTGAAAATTTCTTGCACCACATTTACTTTCTTTATTTTCCAAATTTACCATAATGTTTTGGGATTTTTCAATTTTTACAAAACCGGACCCTGAAATGTATTTTTCACATTTCTGAGCTATTCCATAAACATTTTCAGAAAATTTCTTGCACCACATTTATTTTCTTTATTTTTCGGATTTTCCATAATTTTTTGGGATTTTTTAATTTTTTACGAAACCCGGCCCTGAAACGTATTTTCACATTTCCAAGCCATTATAGAAACATTTTCTGAAAAAATCTTGCACCACATTTATTTTCTTTATTTTCCGGATTTTCTATAATTTTTAAGGACTTTTTGATTTTTTACGAAACAGTGCCCCGGAACGTATTTTCACATTTTTGGTTCCCTTCGGAAACATTTTTTGAAAAATTCTTGCACCACATTTATTTTCTTTAATTTTTGAATTTTCCATAATTTTTGGGATTTTTGGATTTTTTACGAAACCTAACCTCGGAACGTATTTTCCACATTTGAGATAGAACTTGGGTATACCAACATTGATTTTGTTTAATAGAGATATTTAAACGTGGGCTAAAATTTATTATTGAATACAATAGAAATATTTAAACGTGGGCTAATCAGGAATTATTTGGACATCACAGCTTATTTGCATCATTTGGCCTAAAAATTTAAAATCCACTTAAAATCCATATCTAAATCCATATCCTAAAATATGGATAAGGATATAAAAATTTCAAATTTATTGAATATGGAGCGAATATAAATTTATCTATTAAAAATAGATTTTAAATGAATTTATCCATATACGCTCCATATTGAATTCATTACCATGGCTACTTAAAGTACACAGTTTTACATGGATTGGGGATGGAACTTACTCTATCAGACTTTTGAATTTAACTTCAATAAATTATATTACTATATATTAAGGAATTCCCTATTGTTATAGATTAAAGAATTCATGTAAGTAGTGTCATTATATATAAGATTTAGATATATTTGTATAAATATTATCGTTTTCATTTTATGTAGTTCATAAAATACTTTATATTATGGACCATGAGTCAGGCTTGGATATGAGCATGTAAGCCCAACCTCAATCCGACTTAGGTTTGAAATTCTAATGTGCGGATCGAGTTAAATTTGAGTTGATATTTTTAATCAAAACTCCGTCAAAGCCCAATCCATTTGACGAACAAATTCTAATGTACGGTTAGCCCGGCCCACGAATAGTTCTAGTTGCAACCTATATGACTACTAAATACAAGTCTCTTATCAAATAGTAAAAACTTTCCCACACTTTTAATATTTAGAATGAAAAAGAGACTATGTACAGGGTTGGAAGTGGGACTTCTCGTATCAAAAAATGCATTCTCTATTCCTATTAAAGTTTTGAGAATAAATTTGTTATCATCCTCTTTCCCATCAGAGAATTGGGGTTAATTTTTTTTCCATCCCGTACCTACGGAAATTTCTCAATTCCCCATTTAATAAATCTAAAACCCAAACATTTTGTTAAAGAACTTCGGGCTAAAATAAATCTATATATATATATATATATATATATATATATATATATATATATATATATTGTGAAAGTTATTAAAAAAATATTTGATGAAAGATAATAAAATAAATTAAAAACAACTCTTTATAATTAGAACTGTTCAATTTAAAATACTAATTCATAATTAATTAATGGTAATGCCAATTTTAGGTCTCGTTATTGTTGTTGGGTAGTAATATAAAAAAACTTCAAAAATCATAAGTCATATATTTTTATTATAAGTTCAAAATATATTTATGTTCATTGGGTCATAGTAATTTTCGGGTTAAAAAATAATATCTCATCTCCATTCTTATTAAGGGTTCCATCTCCCCATCCTTACTCCCACCGAAATTTTTACATGGGATTCCTGGTTCCCATTAAAATCCTTATCGATTATTTCTTACCTCCACTTTCAACTGTAACCAAGAACAATGTACATTTCGTTGAAAATAGAAAAGAAAATAGACAAAGAAACAAATAAGTTGCAACACCCAAAGATGACGTGAAGGTCAATGTTTGGACGGCTGCGATAATTCCTAATCATGATGACGGTTTATATCATCGTCAGGTGGATGGGACCTTTTTTTAGCTGTTAACCGCTTTTACTGGTCACTTTTGGATAAGTTATGCTTTTTATGGTTCAAAGGCGTTGCCATAAGTTTCTAGCGACGCGTCCTTCGTGGCGTTGCAAGAAGCAGGAGGCACGTTATATAGATATTTCTGGCGACCGTCACCAGATAAGGGGATGCACTCTTTGATGTTTCTGGTAACGGCACTAGTTCACCTGGACTCCTTTGAGTTTTATTTTTAGTTAAGCTTTTTGGAGTTCTATGGATTTGAAATTAATTTTTATGGTTTCTAAATTAATTATTGGTCCAAAATAAAGAACTTTAAGCTATTTTCATAATAATGCATTACTAAACTTATAGTTTGCCACTAATTGATTTGGTTGTTATATTTAATGACAAATTGTTTGGAATATCTATCATATATATTTGAATAATTATTTATTAAGTGAAATTAATTGAAACAATATCCTGTCAAAGTGAGCTCTCTTGTGAAAATTAATTTAATTTACTGAATTATTTATTTTGTATATTTATTATTTATGGAAATGGTAATCCACCGAAAGAAAGGTTTTCACTTGGCCAAATAATATATATACATGTCATAATAAATATGACAATTATTTGGTTTATCTATGTGGATAATAAATCGGCCTAAAGGAAGATTTATTATTTGACCGAAGTTATTGTTAACATTTGATTACTACAATAAAGTACCGATTACGAGTTAATTTATTTCTGTCTAAAGATGAAAAAGTTAATGTTGTGCTAGCTATCTTGATTTAAATGAGAGATGTGCATTATTGTTGGAATGTGGATTGTGAGCATATTAGTTGTTGTTAGTAAATTATTTTGAGGATATTGAGTTTGGGGGAAGATAAGGTTTTTAAATACTGTCTGAAAAAAATTCCTGTAGGGTTAAAGAAGTTATTCTTTATCAAGATCAAACTCAATAAACTCAAGAGCTTATGAAAATAAAGGAAATCCATTTATGAACTCAAGAAAGCCTTTAGTGGTACTTTAAGTTTTATCAAAGACTATATGCTTACATATAGAAAGTCAAATCATTTGGGGATCATGTGTGGATTCTGACTTAGGTGGATGCTTAAATATTATAAAATCCACATCAAGCTATATTTTTCATTTTGGCATGAGGTGCTATTTATAGGAATAGTTCTAAAATAACTCTAATAGTGACCTTCATTATGGAAACAGAATTTATGATCTGTTAAGTGCATCTTATCAAGGACTCTAGTTAATGAATTTTGTCACATGATTAAGGTTTTTAAATGGCATTCAATGTTCAAATACAGTTTATTGTGACAATAGTTAAGTTCCCCTCTAAGACATAAGCTTTTATCTATCAAAAGATAAAGTTGAAAGCAATTTTATAATTCCGAAACGATTTTGATAAGGAAATCTAAATCAATTGTAATGCCATAAACTATAATCGGGACAAACCTCAAGATCAACTTGTCTAGAATTGATTGATAAATAACAATAAACTATATGAAAAAACGTACCTTAATGCGGAATAGTTGGCACAATGTAAATTGAATTTATAAGGGAAAGTAACTCTACGGTTACTTATCTTTCCATTTCCATAATTTCATTTATATACAATTAATTAAGGAAAACAGATTAATAATATCAGTTATTTAATTTAAATAACTAACATTAATAAATTTTAGTAACGGTTGATAAATTTCCTTAATTACTATTCTTCAATTCGAATCTTTTACTTTTATGTTAATTTAATTATAGAGTGAAGAGAATTTAAACCCATTTGATATGATGTCCATAAGGCTTGCAACCATCACATGAAGCCACATATAATCATTAAATTGGGAATCCATAATACACATGAGCCACGATAATTATAGTAAATAATCTTATAAAAGTTTCTAGGTGTAAAGGAGAAAGTACAGAGTGAAAAAATGTTCATAGAGCATATCGGTGTAAAACTCCAACATTGCAGCTGCTTATTAAAATAGTGATACATAAGGCTTTTTAGGAGCGCGTAGCTCATTTGGAAATTGCACTACTGTTAGCACGGTCTGCTCCAGCCTGATGATGACGTAAACCTTATCCGCCACAGGGAAAAGATGAAGAGCCGAATCAAGAGCCACGTTACTGAAATTCCCCGAGGCCTAGACCTCAAGTCTCAAAAATCCACATTCCACAAAATGCTCGAAACACCGGGTCAAACCGAGAAATGAAGTCGAAAATCAAAAAAGGGGTCAAACTTGTTAACCACACGTGCAGGTAGTTTACACCTGTAAACTACACGCACTGATACTTCTCACCTAGGCCTAGGGTTATAGACTAGTAATCATTTATGTCAGATCTGTAAAATATCCGCGTGGATAGTTCACAGTGTGAACCACACATGCGGATACTTTACACAATCAAATCAGATAATGTTGCGTGTTTCCATATAGAAAGATTCGTGAACTACTCGCGCGGATAGTTTACACCTATAAACTACCCGCGCGGGTAGTTTGTAACTACTACAAAAGGAAGCAATTGCCTCCCCATTTCCAACAACACACCAACGACAAGCAGAAAACAACACTACCGTATATCATAATGTTACACGTGATATTGTGACCATATGAGCCAAAATTCCCTTTTTAAAAAATAGTCTATAAGCGCCTAGTCCCCCGGTGAGCTTAGAGCATTCAAAATCCCCGCCCTCAGAGCCAAAGTTCTTTCTTTATACCATGTCCATACTCGATATAAGTTTGAGCAAGTTACCCCGAAACACTGCCCAAACAAAGCCATAAAAACCAGGCCCAGCTATCTAATTTCTCTCAGAATTCCACGAAACTCCCCAAGCCGTATCAACGGTCCTTGATTGGCTCTCACGTCACCCTGGATAAGTGAAAAGGTAACTGAGGGTAATATCGCTACCAAGCCAACTTTGAAATACATTTATTTATTTTTGTTATTATTTTCTTGATGCAAATTCCATGATGTAATCGTCAAATATTATCTGGTTCTTAAAATGCAAGCGTGATTAATAACTATTTTGTCCGAATTCAGAATCTCTATTTTATAGGTATGGGAATCCTCAATCGGATCAGTATACCACAATTCCCGGTGGAGCTGAACCGGGTAGCGACTCTTATATTTTATAAAATAGGGCTTCTGACTCTATTTTATTTCTTACTCTATTTTGAATATGGTTTTCATAATAATCCTCTCATTCCCTACGGATCCCACGTCCAACAATAAAGAAAAAAAAGCAAATAACCAGAAAAATTTTGCCCACTCACAGTGGTGACTCCGTTGGGGATAAGAGAATATTTAATCTTTCCTTTGACAAAATAATGAACTCATGCTTATTTTAAGAACAATTTATTTTATGAAATCCTCATACTCTTTTAGGAACACATGAGCATATGCATGCAACCCAATACACACTTTGGTGTCCCTTGGTGCACCGTGTCTTTAACTCATCTTAGGGTTATTGTACGTGAATCTAATCACACCTCTTGTGACGCTTACCTGGATCGTGGCTCACTTAGGATTATGACTCTCCAATAAAGGTTTGGAAAAGGTCTCTTTAGTTTGTCTTTAGGTCCATTGAACCTTAGTACATTGAGGCACAAGGTCCCCATTCTTACCCTTTTGGACCAAACCTGCTTGTAGTTGAACCATAGCCACAGACTTAGGTACCCTTCCGGAAAGATACGTGAGAGTAGCCTATTTACACAAATTTCCCACCCGGAGAAATAATGTTTGAAGGAATGTAATAACCGTTCGTTCCCCGTTCAGCCCATGCATAAAACCATATTGCAAACATCGCATGATCAAAATGTTAAGCCAAATAAAATCGATCCTAGAGTCACTTGACCACTGAGTCACCCTTTGGACGAACGAGTCACCACAAAATCGACCACTAAGTCACCCTTTGGATCAATGAGTCACTAAACAAAATTGACCCTAGAGTCACCTAAGCACTGAGTCACCCTTTGGACCATTGAGTCACCACAAAATCGACCCTAGAGTCACCTGACCATTGAGTCACCCTTTGGACCAACGAGTCACCAAACAAAATTGATCCTAGAGTCATCGAACCACCGAGTCACCCTTTAGACCAACGAGTCACTACAAAATTGACCACTGAGTCACCCTTTAGACCAATGAGTCACAAAAAAATCGACCCTAAAGTCACCTGACCACAAAGTCACCCTATGGACCAATGAGTCACCACAAAATCAACTACTAAGTCACCATTTAGGCCAACGAGTCACTAAAAAATTCGACCATGGAGTCAATTTAAATGTTCCCCGAACATCTCGAACACCAATCTTATCATATATACGAATAAAATCTATACTACACATATCATGCATTCATTAAACAAACCTAAACATACACATACAATAAAATATGGTAAAAGCTAGATTCGATCAAAAAAGAAATATGACGCTAACGTTTAGAAGCTGTCTTAAGGTGGAAGCGAAGTAAAGAGAGGTTAATTCATGAACCGCTAGTGTCAGAAAAACTCAATAGGAAGAATCCTTTAGATTTAACGCCAATATGGCCGACCAAGATCACATAACGTATGCGATCAGCGATTTCCAGTCCCCCGAATATATGCAGATAAGACAAGCAAATCTTGAGAGTTTTTTTTATCATACATTCCAAAAGTTGAGGCAGACACTATACTAGGAATTTCTGAACTAAAAGCCAAGGTTGATGGTGTTGATTATGTTATCCCGAAGATCGAAAAACTAGCTAAATCAGCTCCCGTCCCGGTGCCTTGACATAAACTCATTATCTCTGTAGGAGTTAGAGTCCTTACCAGCCAACTTCAACATGCCTCATGTTACTCCCTACGAAGGAAGAGCCTCTCTACATGCTAACATAGAAGGATACTTGCAAGTCATGGCCAGTATGTCAGTAGCATTGGTTCATATTATCAATCTCTTTTAGACTACCCTATAGGGACCTGCCTCAGAATGGTATATGAGTATGTCGTCTGAAGTAATTGGAGACTCTTGATATAGGAATTCTTGGAAATCTATGCGCTTAATCAAAAGATTTAGACCACTCTTTAGGACCTAGAGCAAATACATCAGAAGCTGGGATGAATCTTTCCATGATTACTAATTGCGATGGATGACGGTTCGAGTCCCTATGGTAGGAGCTCCGAATTTAAGCGCCCTTATCATTAAATTGGTAGAGGGATCAAGCCAAAAGTACCATTATGAGATGAAGATGAAAAAGTTCAACACCTTTAATAAAATAGTCGAGTATGTGAAAAAGATGGAGAAATATGCGAAAGAAGACCGACTCAAGAAGGAGGAAATGGAAGCTTATAATAAGTCAAAGATGTATGAATGAGGGAATTACTTGTGGCAATAAAACTCTTCTTGGTACGCGAAGCCTACTCCAGCTCATGACAGAACAGTGGTAGCTGCCCAAGTCCACCAATCAATTTCTCCTTGGAAAAAATCACTTGCCAAATCTTTACTAAGCTAAGAAAGGCTGACATTCTACAAAGTCTAAAACCATTCATACCACTTTCACCAGCAGATCGAGAAAATTTCTGTGCCTATCATGTCATTAAGGGGCATAAAATAAGCAAATGCATTCAATTATTAGACGATATACAAAAGTTGATCGGGGTTAGGAAGATCGAGGAACCATACAAGAAGCCAAGTACCCAGTCCAATCCTTTGCCTACTTTCCAACCCACTATCAATGTAATTAAATACCACGATGGAAGGGGCAACCCGCACCCCAAGGTTCCACACGACTATGTGTACAATCTTAATTTTAAAAGAGGAGATGGTCTAAGTGCTCAGTATAATGTAGAAAATTACCTTCGGGTGATGCCATTTGAAGGACTTGAAAACTATCAAGTAAGGCCAGATGATGTGTATTGGGGGAATTCTGACTCCCCAGTCTTTCATCAATGATTTTACGAAACGAATGTTCTGAAGAAGAATTCATACACTAGGGTACCCTCCTAATTCCTGACATATTTGGATGGCATCGTATTAGAGTGGTATCAAACCTTGCCATATCAACGAAATTGGGATTGGCATTTTCTGTACTAATAATTTCTCTAGCGCTTCCCAAACCCAATCCCAACGGGATTCCAATACTAGGAATCACCTCTCACTCCTCCAACCAATGATCATTAGGGACAACCGCAATTACTTACCTTAAGCCCAATTTGGAACAAATTATATTCTGAAAAGAAAGATACGGGCAAGGCCCCGATCGTTGAAATGATAGAACCCCACATGACCGTCGTAATTAGACCTTGCAAAGTATAAATCCTCGCAACGTGTATGACCCAGAAACTTTCTAGATTGACGACGAGTACTGGAATCAATTTATCGTAAAATTTTTTGATTCACCCAATATAAACTTCATCACCTCAGAAAAAAGGCCAATAACCAATCGTACTCCACGTCAATGGGGCAGAGATGCTGGCTACTATCAAAGGATATATAATGGTCGCAATATTGATAATACTGCTCAACAATTTATAGACTCACTCCTCCTTTGTGATTCAGAAGAGGAAGTCAACCTTGAGGAATGTTAGTCCCTATGAGAATATTTATAAGGGCAGAGGGAGGTGAATGGCCCTTTTTTACGGAATTTACAGACTTAGAAAAGTCTTAGTGTAGCGTGTTTGATTATAATCCGGAAGATGGATTCGGATGATGCAAATATAATAATAAAATGCAATAAAGTAAAATAGAGAGAAAATTAAACACAAGTATTTTATACTAGTTCGGCCCCGCCTACTTCCAGTCCCCGGAGTTTCCTTCCTCTGAGCTTATCCACTAGTGGATTCCTTTCCAACTGGCAGGAATCAAGCCTTACAAATTTTTCTCCGGATGATAACCCCTTTCGAAAGTAGGATATACCACTAGAAGCACCAACTCCTAGCTAAGTCCTCTTGTCTTTAGTAGAATATACCACTTAGCCTTCTACCCCGAATCTAAGCTGAGTCCTATAGAGAGATCTCTCTCAAAGCACCTACTTCAAGCTATATCCCAATCTCTCAACTTACCCAAGTTGGAGATTCTTACTCTTTGGTTTTCAATGAAAGGTTGGATTTTGGAGTTCGTTAAGTTTATAGTTTCTCTTGGGAATCCTTACAAAACAGATTTAGAATCAAAAGGTTCTTGGAGGGATTGTATCAACTGATTGAATGAGTATTGCTTTGTTACTTGCTTTTTTAAATCAACCAATTGACCTTCTCATTTGGTGAAGAGCTCCTTTTGTAGGCTTTGATCATAAATGTAGCCGTTGTGGTTAGTGAGCTTTCATTCAATCTTCACCCTTGATCAGGTCATGATCTGGAGCTTCCGGATCCATTGATCAATCCGTTAGACTGTATTTTGACCCATTTAAAATATTAGGATTGAGATGCACCAACTTTCATACCAATTACTTTTTGATGTGAGCTCCATGTGCTTCCTTATTGGACCAGGAGAAAAATATAGTTAGCTTTTTCTGTCTGGTGTTAGTCCTTTTGTCCTTTCTCTAAAATATACAAGCTGTCATTTTGTTTTTATCTTGTGGAAAGGATCTTTGACTTCATAGACCAAAAAGGATAGAGGGAAAGTGATATTTTGGATCTTTCCCTATGTTTGAAATATAGGTCTTCCGAATGTCTTTTAGACCTATATGTTTTGGATCTATCTTCTTCCGGAGATAGCTTCAATCATTTCTTTTGGATGCTGGTCTTGAAGGATAGAAGTTTGTTTCCTTTCCAAACTTTGTTCGGATGATTTCCTGTAGTGCTTAGGTATTTAATTTCTTTAATAGATGACTTGTATCTTGATCTTTGTCCGAATATTTCCATTTGGATTTGGGAGGATTATATACATTATTTTTGTTTATTTCAAACTCTATCTAGATTGGTTTTTAGATTGTTATCCAGATCATTGTTTCCTAACAATCTCCCCCATTTGTTGGAAACAAAAACCTAAGTGAACTAAGCATAGGATAGGTGTATATGAACTAAGTATGATTCTTCATACTTAGTCATTTACAATGCTCCCCCATAATATTAGCATCCTAACTCCCCCATAATTTTATAATTCTAGCTTCTAAGATTGTTTTTGTATAATTATAGATTATACTTTAGAAGCATTTGTTTTGATAGTTAAGAACTTCACTTTATATATACTTCTGTTGTTAACAATGATTAACATCATGAAGTTCAGAGTTACGAATTACAGAAATACATATAAAGTAAATCTAGCTATTACATAAGTCTTATAATATCATCTAGCTAGCTTAACTATCTCTATGGAAGGACCGCTCCTCCTGAGTTGCAGCGTTTTTCCCTTGCCACTTCCTTTAATTTGATGACTCGGATCTTCCTCCCCCTTTTTGCTTCCATTAAGGGGATCGATAACCATGTTGCTTATCCCAAGACTGCTAGCAAGCAAAGGAGTAAATAGAGTAGTATTTATTGCCTTTAGCCCGCTCATCAATAATGTGATCAACTATAGGTGGAGTCAAATAATAAGGGCAAAGAGACCTCTGGAGTTGATCATAAGATTGTGAGACTTGAGGAAGAATCTGCAGGATGTGTTCTTGGTCCTTGGGATCAAAATAGGGGAACATAGCCTTTATAAGAGTAGTTGTACCTTTTTGGCTCATGAATTCGGAGTCCCCTATGGTTTGAACAAGGTTGTGCAGTACTAAAATGAGCTGACTTTTTGAAATAGACGGAGGATGAGAGGGTCCGGAGATAGACAAGTTGTTGATTCCGGTTTGCATTAAGGTTATTTCCTCTAAGATCCCCTTTTGGATATTATAGAGTGACTCCGTTTGATCCTTTATTTCTTTGGAGACTGACTTCTTCCATTCATTTATTGATTGTTCAATACCGGAGTTTCTGGCCTACATCTTATCACCCATATCATCTTGTATCTTTTCTTTGAGTTTGGGGATGGTTTTATCAATGAAGTGAGAAAGGATGTCCTAGGTTACTTGCTGATTAGTTTCCAAGTTGAGAAGAGTAGGTTTTAGGTCTTTGTCTTCCATGAATTTTGTCAAGTTTTCAGACTTAGAATCAATGTAGTCCTTTATTTCTGTGGATAGATCAATGGTGGATGAGGACATTCTTTCAAGGATAGTTGCACAGTTATCAGAGGCTAAGGTATTGGCTTAACTGGTAGTCCGGTTTGCTGTAGTGCTGCTTTCTTTGAGCTCATTCATAATTGGCTGGATTTGAGATCGAGAGGCATTAGTTATAGTGCCAGGAGTGGGAAATATCATAACTTGCTTCTCAATGCAAGGAAGGCTTTTTAAACTCTCCTTAATTTTGCCAAACTCATTCTGAATGGTTAAGGCCTGGAACTCTTCATAAAGCACTACTTCAATGGAGTTTAGGTGTGAGTAGATGCTTCAAAGGCTCTTCTTGACATACCCTTCCTCTTATTCCTCCTGAGATGCTTCTTGAAGAAGCTTGAGTGCAGCCGTAACTTTGGCACTCTTGGTGTTGGCGGTGGGAATGTTGATTGGATTGGCGATGAGGGGTGTCTTTTCTCCAGATGAGGTGGATTCATCTTCGGAGCTTGAACTACTTCCGGAGGACTGATGTTCCTCTTCCATTTCAATTCCTTTAGAGCTAGAGCTCTCTTCTTCTTCCTCCTCTGCCATCTATTCCTCTGGATGAGCCTCGCCTGTAGGGTCTACTTTAGAAGTGTGCCCTTTGGAACTCAGACTCACTCCCTCCTCCGGAGTTATATCATCCGGGTTTAGTACTATATCTTTAGCTACATTATGAGAGTCTGTAGCCAAGTTATGCTTATCAAGATCAGAATTAAGATGAAGTAGAGCAGGGGTTACCTCAGTGGTTTGTAGCATCTAATTCTGATTGTCCTTAACTTCCTGCTTTTCTTCCTCCAGCCTAGCCTTCGGATGGTTGGAACTGTCCTCAACCACCCCTACAGGTGCTTTTACAGGACTTTCCTCCCCTAGGCATGTTGGCATTTTTCTCAATACCCTTCTCCAATGCCTTTTTAGGACTTTCAAGATTAATAATTGGAGTGTCAGATCCAAGCAAATTCTCTGGTAGATCTTCTTTATGAGAGGCAAAAACAAATGAATCAGCTCCAGGGATTTTGGATAATGTGTCCATCTCATCAAGATTTACCAAAATTGGAGGTACTAGGGCTGGATTTACTCCAGATGAAGCACTTGGACCTTCTGTTGTTTCTCGGTTTATTTTGGTGTTTTCCTTAATGGCAGCTTGTATTATAGCATATTTTTCATCATCTTCCCCTACTATCTCTGTTGCTCTGGGCACATGTTTCCCTTTGCTTGATCTTGCTTTTTCTAAAGTAGCTTTCTCCCTGTACTACTTTGCTTCTTCATTTAGCATGATTCTAGCTAGTTTCCGGCCTTCACTAGCTTTCTTCTCTTGGATAGCAATGGCTTCATCATAACTGAGCCCCTTTCTTCTGAGTTTCTTTTGAGGAGGAGCCTCATCCTCTGTCTCCTTTTCATCTTCCTCCTCTTCCATTTTAGCTAAGCTTCTCTTAGCTTTCCTCCTTCCAGCCTCAACTGCTTAGGCAGCAATTTTATCAATCACCTTTTGACTCTTCTTAGCTGTGACCTTAATGAGCTTACCCCTGACTATGGGTTTCTCAGGGTTGGATTTTATGATTTGGCTAATTAGAAGGGTGTTTTCATCAACTTCTTTCTCCAAAATTGCTTCCGGCGTTTTAGCCTTCTTGGGGTCAGGCACTTGCCCTTCAATATCCACCATCTTTTGGGACTTAACTCTTTTCTCATCCCTTTTTAGTTTTGCCTTTTCTTCGTCCCACTCCTCATCATATCAAAGATTGAGGAAATGCTTCTCCAGAATAGGCTTGCCATGGATGCCTTCAAATCCGGTCAAATCTACTTCTGCTGCTTGCAGAATTCTTGTGATTAAGGCGCCATGGGAGTTCATATACATCTTGAGATAGTGAATGATCAAGACTAGCCAGTTTAATTCCACACTTCTAACCCAATGCTGCAAGATGCAGTGCTGGAGGGAAGAAACTGTAGTCAATGATCCCTTCCTTATTAAGATGAGTTTTGCTAGAGCGTGCTGCAGGAATCTGGGCATTCTGGGGAAGTATATGGAGAATTTATCTCCGAAATCATTCTTATGAAGCCATAATTTTGAATTGTAGTCAACTCCAGCTTCATTGCCATCTTTTCTCATCAACAAACCAGAGTTTTTCATGTTCAGTTACTTCTCAAAGAACTTTGGAGTGATAGTTATGTCCTTGCCCTATACTTTAGTGCATAAGGCATTGAAATGGTTATGAGTGCTGAGATTTTTGAAAAATTCCTTCACCGGCTTTAGGTAGGTAGGGCAGTTTATCTTCACGAAGTCACCCAGATTCTGATCTTTGATTAGGGTGAAGATAGGAGGGGTTCAGAATAAGTAATTATCACCTAAGTGATTAGTGGGAATAACAAAATCCAAGGTTTTGAGATTCAGGGGTTCAAAATCTGTATCCTTCAAGTCAGATACTTGAAACAAATTTTTGCTAGGTAAGATCTTGAGGGAGTTTGAGGTGTTTGTGGTTGCCATTTGAGAGAGATTTTGAAAGCTAGGGTTCTGGATTTGAATTTTTGCAGAGTAACAGTAAGAGTATATTGCTCGCGTGAGGAGGGTGATGAATTTGGGGGTATTTATAGATTTTTCAAAGTAAGGGTATTTTGGTAATCCGGATTCTGGCTATTTTGGCTGGATCGATGACATGGCAGTCGGATTTTTAGGAGAGAGGTAAGTTCAATTTAACCGAAGAATGTGGATGGTTTATTTTGTAAATAACTATCCAATTTACCGCGCGTGTAACCACTATAGACTTTTGAAATTCAAAAAGTAACAGTTACCTTTAAAGTACTTTTTCTGCCATTTGTCCTTCTTGTTTGCTAACGTGGCATACTTTCCTCCGAATTAGGCTTGTATTGGTGATTACCTCAGTTCTGGATGATCCTGTTGACAGGAGTCTTAATTTACCATAGATTTGCTTCCGGATCAAATTGGATTTGACATACCAATGGCCTCCCTTAACTTCCCAAATTGATCTTTACTTAAAGGCTTAATAAAGATATCTGCTCTTTGCTCATTGGTTGGAATGTATACCAATGCAACATCCTTCTTTATCACGTGATCCCGGATGAAGTGATGCCTTATGTTGACATGCTTTATCCTACTATAGAGCACCGAATTCTTTGACACATCAATAGCACTTTTGCTGTCACACATAACATCCACACATTCGGATTGCACTCCATAATCTTCAAGTTATTGTTCGATTCATAGGAGTTGAGCAACGCAACTTCCAGCTGCCATATATTTTGCTTCTATAGTGGATAATACAACTAAAGTTTGCTTCTTACTATACCATGATACTAAGCAAACTCCAAGGAAATGGCCGCCTCTGGATGTACTCTTTCTCTCAAGATTATCTCTACCATAATCTGCATCAGTAAACCCTTGGAGTGTGAAATCTCCATTACTAGGATACCATAACCTAACCTTAGTGGTTCCTATAAGATATCCGAGGATTCTTTTAATTGCCTTGAGATGGGAATCCTTAGTATTGGCTTGATACACTGCACAGTAGCAAATTGCATAGTGTATGTCAGGTCTGCTAGCTATCAAGTGTAATAGTGAACCAATCATTCCTCTATAGAGCTTCTGATCCACATCTTCTCCTTCACAATCCCTGGATAAGATTGTGTCTGAGGCCATTAGAGTAGACATAGGTTTGCTTTTGTCCATTTCAAACTTCTTTAAGATCTCCTTGGTGTACTTTGATTGATTAATGAAAATCCCATCTGGACTTTGCTTGATTTGTAGACTAAGGAAGAAGTTGAATTCTCCCATCATGGACATCTCAAATTCCTTCTACATTTGAGAGCTAAATTCTCTGCACATCTTTTCATCAGTGGCTTCAAAAATGATATCATCCACATAGACCTAGACTAGAATAATACCATTCTTCTTTTTCTTGATGAAGAGAGAGGTATCTGCCTTGCCTCTAGCATATCCCTTGGATATAAGGAATGAGGTTAATCTTTCATACCAGGCTCTTAGTGCTTTCTTTAATCCATAGAGAGCTTTCTTCAACCTATAGACATGATCCGGATGCTTTAGATCTTTAAATCCAGGTGGTTGCTTGACATAGACTTCTTCTTGGATGACACCATTTAGAAATGTACTTTTGACATTTGGTATAATTTGAACCCCATGAACGATGCAAAAGCACATAGGATTCGGATTGCTTCCAGCCTTGCTATAGGAGCGAAAGTTTCTTCAAAATCAATTCCTCCTTGCTAGTTGTAGCCTTAGGCAACTAGTCTTGCCTTGTTTCTCACCATTACTCTGGATTCATCAAGCTTATTTTGAAACACCCATTTGGTGCCAATGATTGATTTCCCTTTAGGAGAGGGCACTAGATCCCATACATCATTCCTAGTGAATTGATCTAGCTCTTCCTGCATTGCCATCATCCAACTTTCATCGCCTTTAGCATCTTGAAATTTCTTTGGCTCTATAGGAGAGATAAAGGCAGCATGGCTCATCATCCGGTTGAGCTGACCTCTGGTTCTAACTAGATTCTGAACATCATCCAGGATATTTTTGAAAGAATGATCTCTGTGGGTCCGAATTTCTCTTTGTAGGCCTTTATGTTGAACTGGGACTTGCTCCATTTTAGCTACAACCATTCCTTCTTGGCCTTCATTAAAGTCAATCTCCTGTAGGTCGAGACTAACTAGTTATACCTCTAGGTCAAAGGATATTCCTTCATCTTTCTCTTTGTACTTCTTTATTTGAAATGAATCTAGAATTCCTGCTTCCTCCTTTTCTCCAGATTTTTCTGCTTCCAGAACTTGATCTTTCGGAGTGTAGGTTTTCTTCCCTACAGTGTTAGTCTTATAGAAATCTACATGTATTGACTCTACCATAGTTTGGGTTCATTTATTGAAGACTCTGTAAGCCTTACTATGTGTTGAGTAGCCAAGGAAAATTGCTTCATCGGATTTAGGATAAAATTTTCCTAGTTGCTCTCTATCATTAAGGATATAGCATTTACATCCGAATGCTTTGAAATACCCAATTTTGATATGGGGTCTTTTTGATGGTATTTCTAATGAGAGCTCTATCCAATATATAGCATGCTGTATTTAAGGCCTCACCCCAAAAATATTTTGGCAAATAATTTTCACTAAGCATTGTTTTAGCCATCTCAACTATAGTCCTGTTCTTTCTCTTAACAACTCCATTCTATTGAGGAGTGTGAGGGGCAGAGAAGTTGTGTTCAATGCCTTTTGAGTCACAAAACTTAGCAGAATGCTTATTTTTGAATTCTTCGCCATTATCACTCTAGATGCGTGCAGTGCTTATGCCCTATTCTACTTCTATCCGGATGAATGTTTTGGAGAATTGGTCAAAAGCTTCATCCTTGCTTGTTAGCAGGAAAACCCAGGTATATCGAGAACAGTCATCCATAATGAACATGGTGTATTCTCTTCTACCTAAACTCAATGGTTTGATTGGACCAAAGAGATCAATATGTAAGAGCTCAAGTACTCTTTTGGAACGAATGTAGGATATAGAAGGGAAGCTTTTCTTATGTTGTTTACCTAATTGACATGCAGTGCATAGATGATCCTTATCAAAAGCAACCTTAGCCAAACCCACTACTAATTCCTTTTTGGCTAACTTGGACAAGAGGTTCATGCTAACATGTCCTAACCTCTGGTGCCATAGCCATGATTCTTCTTCTTTAGACACCAAGCAGATGTTATTCTTTTCATTTTTAATGTTTACTAAATATACATTATTTACTCTAGGTGCATAAAGAGTTACTTGGTTGGACTTACTATCATATATTGAGTAGCCTCCGGAATCAAAAGTGATCTTTCTTCCTCTGTCACAGAGTTGGGCTACACTCAATAGGTTGAACTTCAGTCCATCAACTAGAGACACATCTTCAATCTTTAATTCTGATCCAATGGTTCTATTTCCAATGATCTGTTCCTTTTGATTGTCTCCAAAGCTCACTTTGCCTCCCCTCTTCTGGGTTAATGTGATGAAGGCCTTCTCATCACCTATCATGTGCCTTGAGCATCCACTATCAATGTACTAGGTGTGTTAATCTACAGTGGATCTAAGGCATACCTGCAAAACAGATTAAGTGGGTTTGGGTACCCAATCAGATTTGGGTCATCTCAGGTTAATAACCATCTCAGGCCAAGGATAAACATCATAATAACCATTTTTTAATCTACATGATTTAGTAATATGATTATTTTTCCTACAAAACCTACACCCTAAAATAGGTATGTTTTGCTTTTGCTTTTCACTGATCTTCTCCAGACCCTTCGTTCTATAGTTGCCTTTATACCCAGCTTCTTACACACTAGTGGATAGTCCAGTATAAATCCGAAAGTTGGTTGCAAGTGCAACTTTAGCTGTATAATTTCTTCTTTATTTGATAGGCTGTTGGTTGTAGGCTACCTTAACCTTTCCCTTTTGAGCTAGTATGTCTTTGAGCTTGTGGCTGCCTGCTTGGTTCCTTCATCTTTTGATTAGGGGGTCCTTTGAAATCTGTTCTAAGTAGGAGGAGGATTATCTCTTCTTGGAGTCTTTGTTTCGAGCCCTTCCTGGATGCTTCCTTTAACAGATTGATTTCTCTATCATTCCCATTACATTTGCATTTAGGATCAGGACTTGATTCCTCAGGAAGTTTTCCTCCCCAACATCAATATGCTTGGTTGTTCTAACCAGATTGATGTCTTGTGCCATCACTTTAGCATCTTCTGCCAACTCCAGTACTACTCTTTTAAGAGACTTGATGGCTTTTGCTTTCTTTTTTCACACCCTTGATAACAATAGAAAGAGCTTTTACAAGGTCAAGGTTAGAAGTAAAATTAGAGCAAGAATTTACCTCAGTGTTTGTTGTATCTGATTCTGATTCTTCAATTTGCACTGTTTCTTGCTTGGAGGCATTCCTTCTGGATTGCTCTGCTTCCAGGTTGGTTAGAGCCATGAATGCACAGTTTGCAGTCCCCTCTTCTTTTTTTGAAGTTAAGCAACCACTGCCTTCATTTTGAACTTCTTGGTTCTCTTGAGCTTGGGGCACTTTGTTCTGAAGCGGCCTTTCCCACTACATTTGAAACAAGTAGCCTCTTTCTCTGAATCCTTCTTTTCTTTCAGATTCCTTTTGGGCTTGTCTCTTCTAGAGGTGCCTTCTCTTGGTTTTTGGGATTCATACCATTTTGATTTCCTTCTATCTTTATTTTGTATGAATCAATTTAGCCTTCTGGTTAGTAGAGCAAGTTGTTCTTTGGTGCTCATTGATTCATTGATTTGCTCTTCCTCTTTGGATGAAGCAGATCCGGTGGATTCTGCCTTAAGAGCAATAGCCTTCTTTTTCTCCTCAAGCTTCTTTTCTTGTTGGCTATACCTCTCCAAGGACAATTCTTGGGTCAGAAGATTACCAATGAGTTCATCATAACTATAAAAATTTAAGTCATGAGCTTCCTCAATGGCAATCTTTTTATTGTCCCATTCCTTAGTGAGACTCCGGAGCACTTTCTTGACCATTTCTACTTCTGGAATCTCCTTCCCCAACCTTTTCATTTCATTCACTAGATTTGTATATCTAGTGTTCATGCTGCTAATTGATTCTTTAGGCTCCATCTTAAAGGATTCAAACTTTTGTTGGAGTAGATCAAGCTTAGCCTCTCTTACTTTGGTGGTTCCTTCGTAGGTTACCTCCAACTTCTCCCAAATCTCTTTTGCAGTCTCGTATCTAGATATCTCATTGAATTCAGCTGCACTAAGAGCACAATGAAGCATATTAATAGCATTTACGTTTTTACGCAACTTTTTATAGTCATTCTCATCCCACATGCTTGATGGCTTTCAGGTAGTCATACCCTCTACTTCATAAGTAGGCTCATATGGAACATCTTTTATAACTAACCATGCTTCCATACTTTGTGGCTGGATGAAATTCTTCATTCAATTTTTCCAGAATATGTAGTGTTCACCGGTGAAGAGTGGAGGACGGGTAACAAACATACCCTCGGGAAGGAGTTATGAGTTTTGGAAACTCATTTTGATATGTGAATCAAAATATATGGACTATTAGCTCGAGATTATTAGATCTCTAGTTTGAGCACTAGCTCTGATACCACTTGTTGGTCCCTGTGAGAGTATTTATAAGGGCAGAGGTGGGTGAATGGCCCTTTTTCATAGAATTAATAGACTTAGAAAAGTCTTAGTGTAACGTGTTTGATTATGATCTGGAAGATGGATCCGGATGATGCAAATATAACAATAAAATGCAATAAAGTAAAATAGAGAGAAAATCAAACACAAGTATTTTATACAGGTTCGGCCCTGCCTACGTCCAGTCCCTAGAGTTTCCTTCCTCCGAGCTTATCCACTAGTGGATTCCTTTCCAACTAGCAGGAATCAAGCCTAACAAGTTTGTCTCTGGATGGTAACCCCTTCCGGAAGAAGGATATACCACTAGGAGCACCAACTCCTATATGAGTCCTCTTGTCTTTAGTAGAATATACCACTTAGCCTTCTTCCCTGAATCTAAGCTGAGTCCTATAGGGAGTTCTCACTCAAAGCACCTACTTCAAGCTACATCCCAATCTCTCAACTTACCCAAGTTGGAGATTCTTACTCTTTGGTTTTCAACAAAGGGTTAGATTTTGGAGTTCCTCAAGTGTATAGTTTCACTTGGAAATCCTTACAAAATAGATTTCGAATTAAAAGGTTCTTGGAGGGATTGTATCAACTGATTGAATGAGTATTGCTTTGTTACTTGCTTTTTTAAATCAACCAGTTGACCTTCTTATTTGGTGAAGAGCTCCTTTTATAGGCTTTGATCATAAATGTAGTCATTGTGGTTGGTGAGCTTTCATTCAATCTTCACCCTTAATTAGGTCATGATATAGAGCTTTTGGATCCGTTGATTAATCCATTAGACTGTATTTTGACCCGTTTGAAATCTTGGGATTGAGGTTAAAAAGTTGTCAGTGATCGTTTTGCTTGTCATTTTTTGTTGCACCAACTTTCATACCAATTGCTTTTTGATGTGAGCTCCATGCGTAGGAGAAAAAGGTAGTTAGCTTTTTCTATCCGGTGTCAGTCCTTTTGTCCTTTCTCTGAAATATGTAAGTTGTCATTTTGTTTTTGTCTTGGGGTAAGGATCTTTTATTTCATAGACCAAAAAAGAAGGAGGGAAAGTGATATTTTGTATCTTTCCCTATGTTTGAAATATAGGTCTTTCTGATGTCTTTTAGACCTATATGTTTCAGATCTATCTTCTTCCAGAGATAGCTTCAATCAGTTCTTCCGGATCCTAGTCTTGAAGGATAAAAGTTTCTTTCCTTTCCAAACTTTATCCGGATGATTTCCTCTAGTGCTTAGGTATTTAATTTCTTCAATGGATGACTTGTATCTTGATCTTTGTCCGGATATTTCCATTTGGATTTGGGAGGATTACATACATTGTTTTTGTTTCTTTCAAACTCGATACGGATTTGTTTTTAGATTGTTATCCGGATCATTGTTTCCCACCAAGGAAAGTCTTGATGAGATATCCAGCAAAAATCCTGAGGAGGATCCTGAAGAAGACCAAGTAGTACCAGTCTGGGACCATGAAGGGGGAACACAGAAATACCTTTTTGGGATTCTGAAGAAGAAGCGATTGAAGAGAAAAGTGGAAACAATGATGTCGACAACCTGGGTAATGAATCTGAACCTTTTCCTGAACCATATGGTTTGCTAGAAGAGTTTAAGCTTAGCCCTCCCTACATTCCTCAGGATATGACTCTCGACCACCTTGACTTTGAAAGTTATGCTACTTCCCTAACACCCAACTTGTCAAACTCCTGGGGGACGGCTGACAGTCAATACTATGGCGATCTTTCTGACTTTGACTCCAACACCAAAAATATCTTTAATATGATCTGAGATGAAAGGAAAGAACTTTCTGAAGTATATATCCTGGAAAGGATAAGGGTCGAGAATGGATTAACCGAATGGAGTAAAATATTCCTCACTCCAGATTAAAGTGGGAGGCTCCAAAAATTTTATGATCGGAACACCGGTCCTAGAACTCATTTGTATCGATTCACCAGATGCATGAACAATAAGAACATATATTACTCCCAATGGCCTCACATCTTCCATTATACACTTGTTAAAAGAGTTTTAGCTTGGTTTGAAGGACTGAAACTAGCTGAAAAATCTTTTTGTAACAAACTTCTCATAGCTTTTACTAGTAAATTCATATGGATAGCCCACTGACTTACCATAAAAAATGGATGAGTTAGGTAATCCCCTCCGATATCAATATTGGGAAGCGACACTGGCTGTCTACCTAGTAGACTATGACAAATCTCTGGAGTACCCTTATTCTATCCCAAGATTTCATGAAAGTGAGAAAGAGATGCTTCTACTTCCAATCCATGACAATGAAGATTTTGGAATGTTGGGAGGTCAAAAATCCATGATAGGAGGATCGTCATCGTGTTTCATGATTCGAATAACCAACAAAAAAGGGAATAGGGAGGAAAATCAGTTTAGTGAAGACCAGTCACCAAGGTAGATCAGACGAAATTATCCTAACAACTCCTAAAAAGGGGAGAACCTTGAAATAGCCGCCTTATGGAAGCAAGTAGAATAGGAACAACAATCCTCTTTAACCTAGGAAAAGTGCCGCAAGCTTGGTCCATACCTGGAACTCCCACCTTCCTTGGTATACTACGAGGATGGAGATTTAAAGTTCCACATTGATCAATTCATAAGAACCATGATTGCTATGGATATACATTAGTATCATTGGCCAGAAATCTTCGCTACTACTGTCCGAGGGAAGGCGCTAGACTGGAGTAATAACCTTCCTATACAAAAGTACATGCTTTGGGAAAATTTGGCTGAAGAATTTTTCAATCATTTCCTAGAAGATAAATTATCGTACCTCATGAAGATGCTATCTATGGGTGAAAATGAAGGCACCATCTCAGAAGGACATGTATAGGATCAAATCAAACAAGAGAACCATCTCGACGATAATCCATGCCCGAAGGCAGACATTATTCAGAACATGGATAACACTCCCGCCATTACCGTAATTGGAAACTTCGATCCATGGTAAGAAGAAGTCTACTTGCAGTGCTCTCAAACACGAAGACTTGCCTTCTCTTGGCAAGGAGAACATCCTTATGATTTGAATTTAGAAATACTATAGAACCTTACAAACAATGGAGATAAGCAACCCTGCCTTCACTTGGCCTACTTTACGAAGTATATGAACTCCAAACAGATACATTTCCACCACTGGAATTTTCATTTCATGAACACCTTGGAAGGGAGAGCACAGGATCGGTATATGCTCTAGTCAAGTCATTCCATGATGCTTTAGGATATTCTTTCTCAAGATTTCCTACATCATTTTCTTATGGTAGAGCCCTCCATAGAGATAGAGAATGCTTTGATCATGCCTCTGTATCCGACAGGAAGAGATTCAACATAAGCATACCCATGGTATACGCTAAATCTAGACGTCATGACTGATCAAGAGCTAATCCGCCTACAAATCTTAGAACTATAGCCAGTTAGGATTAATATGATTAGCTAAGAGGGACCTAGCAACTCAATCTAGACAGAAATCTTTAAGGAGAATGCGCCTTACATGCAATGGCCCTTTCATGATGAAGAGCCAAGACGTGTGTGTATGGTGGAAAAACCCATAAGCCTGAAGGACATTCCCTTAGAAGATGACTTTGATGTATTTGAGGTCTTTGAAATCAACCAACCAATATACCCGGTAACAAGAGGCGAGAGAATTACAGGAGTGCCTGAACCTACATCCTAGCATAGAACCTGATCACTACGAGAGATCAAATAGAAAATCCAATAGTGGACCAGCATAGTTCAATTCCAACTAAGATGTCTATATGGGACCTACTCCTCCATTCGTAAGACCATAGGGTAGCAATTGTAAAAAGACTAATAGATGTAGAGACACCCTCGATAATGTTGGAAAATAATGATCCAAAAAAAATATGTTTAGAGCAATCATCCAGATCAGGTTTGAAGAAAACAAAAACACAAAACCTCGAAGTCCAAGATAAGGTCATCCGGACACATATTGAAGACATCAAACACCTAAATTTGTGAGGAAAGCATCCGATTAAAGTTTGGAAAGGAAACAAACTTCTAACCCCTTAAAAACAGCATCTGGAGAAAGGCTGATTGAAGGGCATCCAGATAAGTTAGAATCTGAAGACATTCAGAAGATTCTATTTTCAAGACAAAAGGGAAAAAGTTTAAAATTATTTTCCCTCCACATTGGTTTGAAGTCAAAGTTCCTTTTTCCTTGGAGAATGAAAAAGTGAAAGCTTGCACTCATTTCAAAAAAGGACAAAAGATCTAACTTGGAAAGAGAAAAAGGTAACAATCTTTTTAACCTAGACCAATAGGATGGCGTATGAAGCTCACACAACTGGCAAAGTGTGCCTAGAATAAGGTAGTGCAGAAAAAGCCAAATAAAATGCCAACTAACAACTTTGACTCACCAATCTCAAGAATTCAAATGGGTCAATTATCAGTCTAACAGACTAATCAATGGCTATGGAAGTGCCACCTCTTACTTGATCAATGGTGAAGATTGAAGATTAACCCAACGGTACATAATGGCTACATTTATGATCAAAGCCTATAAAAGGAAAGCTTAACATGTTGAGAAGGTGCTGGTTGTTTTTCACAAAAGCTATTACATTGAGAATTCAAGCTATTCAATTAGTAATCTCTAATCCCTCCAAGAATAAAGCATTGAAACTTGTTTGTAAGAATTCACAAGTGAAAACTATAAGCTTGAAGAATTCAAAATCCTTTTTATAGAAAACCAATTGTAAAATCTCATACTTGGGTGAGTATTAAGATTGGGACTTAGCTTAAACTAGATTAGCTTGAGTGTTATATCCCTATAGGACTCAGCTTAAATTTGGGTAGAATTTAAGTGGTATATCCTACTAAAGAGAAAGGACTCAGCCAAAAGTTTGTGCTTTTGGTACTATATCCTACATCCGAAAGAGAAGTTATCATCCGGAGACAACGCAAAAGGACTTAGCTGAAGATTAGTGTCTTTAGTGGTATATCCTACATCTGGAGGAGAAAACATCTTTGGAGATAGCTGTAAAGGCTTGACTCCTACCCGTTGAAAGGAATCTCACTAATGGACTTAAGCTCGGAGGAAGAAACTCTGGGGACTAGACGTAGGTAGGGCCGAACCAGTATAAAATCCTTGTGCTTGATTTTCTTTAACCTTTGTTGTATTATATTTTACATCTGCATCCTTCGGATCCAATACTTCTGGACTAAAATCAAACACATTATATAAGACTTTTATAAGTCTATAAATTTCGCAAAAAAGGGTCATTCACCCCCCTTTGACCCTAAATACATAGGCACAAGGACCAACAGACTATGCTACCGGATCAAGTCTATGCCTTAATTGGCAATTCCCCAAAGCTGATCATACCAGACATAGTATTCACTAGCCTAGATTTGCCAAAGGAGGAAACATGTCACAATAAAGCTCTTTACTTGAAGGAAGAAATACTTATAAGGATAATGCCTTGCGTAATGGTTGATGATGGCTCTGCACTAAATGTTTGTCCAAGGAAGGTCCTTTATTTTCTTGGAATGGCTGAAGAAGCTCTAAAACAATCTTCTAAAGTCATTAAAGCATATGATTATTCAAAGAGGGAAGTCATAGGGACATTTGAGGTTGAAGTTGTCACAGGGGAGATCAGTTCCCTAGGAACACTTACCGTCATCGACATCCTAATGACATTTTCATTACTAATTGGAAGGCCATAGTTCCACAAGCTAGGTAGAGTACCTTTAACACAACATCAAAAGGTAAAAATTCCTTTCAAAGGACGAATCATAACTTTAGAAGTAGATGAGGCATCTATGGTCGCCACCATAGGAATAGAGGACAAAAGATTAAGAGAATTTTCTATATCAATGGTCAAAAAGGAGAGAGGGCCACAAAAGGAACATTAGAGCCCATGGATTCAAAGCTACATGAAGAAGCGCCTTGCTCCCGGTACTAGATTGGGACTCCAAGGCCAAGGAACGAAACCTTTTCACATCTCTATAGGAAAAGCCAGGCCAAGTAGAATAGGGTATGATGATACAAGTTTTTAGTCGCGAGATAAAGATTCACCCATCATCTTTCAGAAAGCGGTGGAAAAAGTTTATGATGGAAGTCCGTAAATTGTAAGCTATAAAGGAAGGAGTGTTCTCGAGTTTCAGATCTTCTTAGATATTATTGACTTTAGCCAATTTAGGAAAGGATCTGTTCAACATATACAGAGAGATACATACACTATAGAGACAGAAATGATGGAAGTCTATCCAGGGAACGAGGAAAAATTAAGCAAAGAAGAAGAGTTACTCAACTCGCTCCTTGGCACGTTAAAAATATCAGAATCCAGCATGCGGGAAGAACAACTAAGCTAGGAAATCTCAAAAGTCTTAAGGATAGTCAAAGGAAAGGCGAAGATAGTTGAGGAAGAAGTCTTGGTCATGGAGGAAGTTGCCCAACCAATGGACGAAGGAGCCTCTTCACCAAAAGATGAGTTCTTTATATCGATTTTTTATGTATTTGAAATGAACAATGTACTCTCTAATGATTATAATAAAATGAACAAGTTTGCTTACTTGTGTGTTGCTTCCAATAATGATTTCATGCATCCATTCCAGCTTATATCTAGCATTTTTAGCATTGATAAGGCAACGACTAAGGAAATAAACTTAAATAAGAAAGAAAATCCCAAAGTAGTATCGATTTGTGGGAACTTATCCATTGAGTAGGAAGCAAAGATAGTTGAGATATTGAAGAACCACATTGCATCCTTCGCTTGGTCTCACGATGACATGCCGGGAGTAAACCATCATATTATAGAATACAAGATTCCTACAGACCTAAATGTACGCCCAGTTAATCAGAAACTGAGATGAATGAGACCAGAATGGGCTAACAAGGTAAAAGAGGAAGTGACTAAAGGAATCAAGGCCAACTTTATAGAGGGGGTAGAGTATCCAACATGGCCGACAAACATAGTCCCGGTTGATAAACAGGATGGACAAGTCAGAGTCAGTGTGGACTTCCAAGATTTCAATAAAGCAACTCCAAAAGATGACTTCCCACTCCCTCATATCGATGTATTGGTAGACTGTGTTGAAAGGGCTGCCATGTACTCATTCATGGATGGTTTTTTGGGATATAACCAAATCCTAATGAATGAAGATGACAAGATCAAAATGGCTTTCATCATAGAATGGGGGACTTATTGCTACAGAGTAATGCCCTTCAGACTAAAAAAAATGCAGGGGCAACTTATGAAAGAGTTGTCACTACTCTTCTCCATGACATGATCCACAAGGAAGCAGAAGTTTACGTGGACGACATGTAAGTAAAGTCCTTAACTTTGGAGGAACTCCATATGATACTAAATCGATTTCTCACAAGGATTGAGGAGTATAACTTATGCCTAAACCCGAGAAAATGTGTGTTCAGAGTATTATTAGGGAAACTACTAGGATACATGGTCAGTCAAAAGGGCATTAAGATGGACCCAGATAAGATCAAAGCCATAAGAAACATGCTAGTGCCTGAGACAGAAAGAAGTAAGAAGCTTTCTGGGATCATAGCAATATGTTAGTAGGTTCATAGAGTAACTAACTACCGTCTGCGAACCCATTTTCCAAAAATTGAAGAAACAACAGCCCATGACATGGAATAATTAATGTCAAGATGCATTCGACAAAATTAAGAACTATCTGGCCAACCCCCTTGTTAGTCCCTATGCATACACTCAATGAGTCAGAGGGGGGTGAATGACTTCCTGAGTAGGACAGCTGGTTGAGTAGAAATTTGGAAAAACTTCAAAGTAAAGAACACAGAGATTTTATACTGGTTCGACAACCTATGCTTACATACAGTCCTAAGAGAGTGTCTTGGATTTAATTCACTAATCTCAACTCCTTAACCCTAGGCGGAGAAGCCTTTCACAAATTTCCTCAATTACAGAAAGTACCCTCCAAACTGTAATCACTCACTCGCTAAGTAGAATACCCTCTTCTACTAGCAACTCTACTAAGTCTAAAACAAGAGCTAGAATCAACTTATAAAAAAGTTGACCTAGTTACAGATAATCAAATAATACATGTCTATTGATCTATTCTATTCTCTCTTGTTGTAAAGCTGATTCTTGCTAAGTAGTTGCTTTCCTGATTGAACTTCTTTAAAGCTTGTAAAATGGCAGAATTTTGCTTCCTAGAAATTCAGGTGTAATCACAAAGTTCTAACGATTGCCTTCTTGCTACTTTTATACTTAAGATCAAGAATGTACCCGTTGAACTTGGTTTGGCATCTTCTGAAATTGACAGCTCATCTATTCACCCATTGCTTCTTCAAATCAACCTGTTAGGAGATAGAATCACACCATTATGAGATAGAAAATAATCCGTTTGAGATAGATTGAGATTAGAGCTTCAATTTGAACTCTTTGTCGTTTGATGCCAGTCTCCCCGTTAGAGAGAACTTGCGCTGACTTGCTATGTGTCGTCTTTCCATACCTTCTTGTAATATGACAATTTGCAGAGCGCGTGATACTATATTGTTGATCTGTAGAATTTCCCAATTTGTCAAATGACTTTTTGCAGATTGATTCTGGAAGACTTTGTCTTTTTCTTAATAAATCACAGTATTGTCAAGGCATTAATTCTTTGTGTCTTTGTCTCATTAATATTCTGTAAAAAGCAACACTAAAAGCAAAGATTCCATCTTTCCTTAAATGGAAAAGTCTGTGCCATTGACTAAGATAAAGTAACTCAGCGAAAAATAGAAAAATATACTCAACCAAAATAAGATCTAAATATCAAGTGTTGAGTGAACAGTTACTAGCCAACGACTAAGTAAACAACTCAACTCAAAAACAACTTATAGTTAAAACTAAATAACTAGGTCAGCGGAGAATTGACATTCTACCCTTGAATTCAATAACTCACATATAACCACAGATTATTTATTTTAACCTCATTATTGATTTAATTAACTCAAACTTAACTTAATTGTTAAGATAAAAAACTTAAGTACTACTGAGTCATCCACTGAGTCAGTCCAACTTGTATAGGGTTCAACAATCTCCTCCATTTTGATCAATGACAATTAATTGAGCGAGAAATTAAATCAATAAGATATTTAGATCAGAGTTACCTCAATAGAATGCTTGATATATCATTGTTCAGCATCTTCTATTCTCTTAGAGTGAATGCTAACTCTCCCATAATTCTTGATTCCTCTTAGGTCAGCATTCCTCAACACTTCTCATATATTTCTGCAAGATTAGCAACATATATATATATATATATATATATATATATATATATATATATATATATAAGAAAATATAAGAAGGTAAGAAGATCTTAACTTAGAATCAGAACAAGTAATCTTTTATATATTCATAACTGAGTACAGATCAAAAAAAAGTTAACTTATACTAAGTTTACATTAAGCGTTAAAGATTACAAGTGATTTTATTCTATTTTGGCACAGGTGGTCCTCCAAGATTCACTCTTCTTTCCTCAAATGCTTGCTGATCACACCTTGACTTCTTCTCTTTTGGAAGCGCAATCTCCTTTCCTTTCCTCTTGTGAGTCTCAATATATTGCTTTTCAATGCGCTCTAGATCCTGGGACAGCTTATATGAGAACTCAACTACCCTTTGATCTCTCTCTTTCTTCTCCAGCTCACACTTCTCATGATCATTCTCCCCCATTGCCATTGAATCCAAAATGGTTTGAGCTTAACGATCAAATGAGCTTAGAGAGGCCTTAAAAGTCTTGAGATCGCCATAAATGGTAGAAGAAAAATTCTGAATGAGCGACTCATAGATCTCTTGGGAAAGGAAGTCATGTTCCCTGAGAAAGTAAATGAGTGCTACCATGGCACGAGGTTGAGACTAATTCACCTAGTAATGGGCACTCAGCCCTTCCTTAGAAATCTGAGTGAGACTGGTCAGAGCCCTGGCTTTATTATTCTCTCTTAAGATCCGCTCTAACATAGGAGTGCTTCTGATATGTGAGGATACTTGCTTATGAATCTAATCAATGACTTGACCATCATTAAAGACATCAACATGAACAAAATTGATTTGATCATGAATGTGACCAAGCATCTAGTGAAGAGATGGTTCTTGTTCAGCCTATGACATATCGATGTCGCTACTCAAAGCATCATATATATTCAATCTCTTCAAGCCCCTCAACACTTCTTCCTCTGAGGCCTTTACTCCCTTCAAAATATCTTCCTTTATCTACTTCATCTCATTAGATTGGCCTTGATATCTGTTAATAATAGTGATCAGCACATTGATAGAATCAATCACAACATCCAGCTTGGTTGTGTTGGTGTCATTCTCCTTGCTTAAAATATTGTATCCACTGAGCACAACTTGCATCCCCTACAAAACTAGATTGAACTTGTCAATCAAGGAGTTTTGGAATTCCCTTTCCTCATTAACTACTCTGCAGTTGCTTTCATAGATCTTCTCCATTTTCTCCTTGAGCTCTGCAACCTCCATCTTTAAGTAGTTAGCTTTCCTACCTGCAATATTTAAAATGGGCAAAGTATGGGAAAATATTGCCTTGGTCAGCAAGAATGCAGTAGGGACAGACTTAAAATAGGCCTTCATCTCCTCAATAGTAGCCATAAAACCTTGTACTGGCTCAATAGCCTTTCAATTCTCCTCAGTACTTCCTCAGCCAGTCATGATTTTACAATTGTAGCATTAATCTCCTCATATGTCCTTAGTCCTAGATATCTTTCTCTTCCTAACCTCCTTAGGTCTCCCAAAAGAGCAACTTGGGGGTTGAATTGTGGTTGTGGTGGTTGTTGATCATTTGGAATCACCTTAAAAGCCGGAGGACCTCTGATGACTGGTCCTTCTATCATTAATGGTTCGTGAGCTGGAGATCCAACAGGTGAAAGTATTGGGATTATGGCTATTTGGTCAGAGTTTATGGTTTGGTCAGAGGTGGAAGTGGATGGTGTTTGGTATCAGATAAAGGTTGTATAGAGATTGGTGTAGGTGAAAGGGGCATTTTAGTTGATAGGTTGGGGAATAGGAATGTTTCTTCTTGGTTCACTTCATCCTTCTCCTTCTCAACAACAATCTCTCCTTCCTCCTTATCATCCAGGTCTCCTTCATCTTCATCAACGACAACCTTCATCTTCTTAAAGATTCTCCTCTTCCTTTCACTTTTCTCCTCCTTAGCCTCCTCAGCAGATACAACAATAATCTGCTGGCCTTCTTCTTCATTATTCACATCAAACTCTACTGAGTTAACTTGCTCATCTCCTTCATCATCATCCTACTCTTCTTCACTCTCAATCCCTTCTAAAGCACCTATCAGCTCATTAATAGCCTCAGGGATTGATTTCTCAGACAGGCTTGCAGTTGCCTTCTCATGGGCCTTCTCAACCTCAACTTTATTCTGAGTAGCTGACTCTTCCACCCTTCTTCTAATCTCTTCCTCTAGATACTCCTACTTCTTCTTAAGCCTTGTAGCCTCAGCTACCACTATCTTCTCAGCTTCCTCAACATTCTAGCCTACATCAGTTAGCTTTCTCACCATTAGCTTCTTCTCTGGCTGACCTACTTGAGGCACAAGAACTAATGTAGCTTCTTATCCTACAGCCTTTTCACTATCAAGATGGGCATCTTTATTCTTCCTCTTTTTAATCTTTTTAAAGACATCTCCTCTCTCAGCTCTTCCTCAGCCTTCTTCTTTTCTTCTTTCTCCTTGGCAGTCAGCTCTCTATGCTTTTCATCCTTAGTCCCCTTAGAAAATTTGGACTTCCTAGGAATAGGGGCAACCACTGGATTTGAGCTAACTGAGCTGTCCTTCTTAATAGCCTTCTTGGAGTCTCTCCTGACCTCCTTCTTGCTCTCCTTTTTTCTCATCACCTTCTTCTTCTTTTTCAGCTCTCAACTTTATTAACCTCTCAAGTTCTTGAGCTACAAAGGCATCAAAAGTTAGGTCTTCATCTTCTAGCCTAATTGTCTTCATAGTCATTATAGCTTTTGGGTCCTTCACTCTGACCTCTCCTTTCTTCAGCTTAATGTACTTGGTGTTCTCGGGCTTTTCTTCACATCTTAAGCCATGAAAATGAGCAGTACTGAGTATTCTTGAATCAATAAATTTGAGAGCAATCCCACTTCTCTTAGCCTATCCTTCTAGATATAGCTCATAGGCCCTGCATATCTCCATCACATGATGCCCATAAACCATGTGTTTGGACACTTTTAGAAATCTGTACAGAATGACAAGCGGCCAGTTAATACTCATCTCTTTGGTGAAAGCGTAGACAAACACTCTCTTAAATTTAGAGCAGCTACCAGTAGATACAGTTTTGGGCAATAACAACTTAGTTACCAGCTCATGAGCATACTTCCCTTGCTTCAAGAACATGGAGGCCATAAGTTCACCAGCCTTGTAGTCAGTGGGAACTTCATAGTCCACAGCGATGTCCACATGTTCTTCATCCTTCACTGATCACATTCTTATCCCTCTTTCTCTCATTCCCAACAAATTAGCAATTAGCTTGGGAGTCACATATACTTTCCTCCCCATCATCGTGGTGACAACATGTCCTTGAATCCTTTAACCATATAGATGCCATGGAAGAAACTCTTCACGATCTGCTCATAACAGCCACTGCAAATCTCAAGGAACCCTCTAAAATGATGTTGGTATCCATTTCCTAAAGCGCTCATAGCTAGAAAAACTTAGCATCTCAACAGTGACGGGGTTTTCTACCTCAGATCCTTCTCTAGAACACCACTTAGTGGGTGTTTACTCAGTTCCTGAGGGAATGAATCGATATTCCCTTTTGCTAAATCCCACTACTACTTGCGCCAAATAATCAGCGGTAGTTACCCAACATGAATCATCTTTATTCCTCATAAAAAGAGATTTTACAGAACTGGGTTCAGATGGTCTTCTTGAAGAACTCTCCATTGGAATCGCTTTGGAAGAAATTAGAGAGTTTGGGGATTTAGGAAGAAGATTGCGGAAAAGAAATTTGGTAAAGTAACCTTTCCTTCTTTTGTATCTCTCCTTAAATAGCCAAAGACCCTTCGCCTAAGCCTGCAAAGCTTACGTGTACAACTCATAATCCATGGTAATAATTCAATGGTGAGATTGATCAACGATTACCGTGAGATTAATGATAATGAAATACACGGAGTTAAAGCATCTGAATATGGATTGTTTTTAAACTTTCTACCGTTTCTATTAGTTTTGAATTTTAAAAGAAATCGGTGACAGTTTTAATGATGTGTCTAAAATTCAAGTGTTAAGAAGAAATACTTAACCTAATTCGAAAGAAGCTCAGAGTGGAAGATAGGTCAGCTCTAGAATAGGTCAGCGGTGAAAATATTTCTTCAAATTGGATTGGACATTCAGATAAGTTCTCTCAAGTTATTGAATTGGTCCTTTCCAATAGGCTTTGTGAAGATGTCAGCTCGATGTTCTTCAGTGGGAATATATGTAAGCTTGACTTCTCCTTTTAGCACATGATCCCTTATGAAATGATGTCTAATGTTGACATGCTTCATCCTGCTATGATGAATTAGATTCTTGGATAGGTCAATTGAACTCTTATTATCATACATGATTTCAAGGCACTTAGACTTTATACCATAATCCTCCAATTACTGCTTGATCTATAGCAATTATGCTACACAACTTCCTGCAGCCATGTACTTAGCCTCAACAGTACTCAGAGCCATAGAAGTTTACTTTTTGCTATATCATGTGACTAGATAATAACCAAGGAAATGACATCCTCCAGTGGTGCTTTTCCTTTCTAATTTATCTCTTCCATAGTCAGCATCTGTGTATCCTCTTAAAGTGAAATCTGCATTACTTGGATACCATAAACCTGCATCAATAGAGCCTAGCAAATACCTGAGAATTCTCTTAATAGCAGCTAAATGAGATTCTCTGGGGTCAGCTTGATATCTTGCACAATAATATACAGCATATGGCATGCCAGGCCTACTGGCAGTTAAGTAAAGTAGAGAACAAATAATACCTCTATAGAGCTTACTCTCTAAAGGTTTACCTTATTTTCACTCAAAATTGTATCACTGGTCATGGATGTTGACATTAGCTTGGCTTTATCCATGTCAAACTTCTTGAGTACTTCATTGGCGTACTTAACTTGGCTGATGAAGATCCCATGATTAGCTCGCTTGATTTTAAACCAAGAAAGAAATTAAGCTCTCCCATTATGGACATTTCAAATTATTTCTTCATCTACTGGCTGAACTCTGTACATAACTTCTCATCAGTTACTCCAAAAATGATATCATCAACATAGATATGGACAAGCAACACATCTTGATGCTTCCTCTTGATGAACAGAGTTGTATCTGCTTTTCCTCTAATAAAAACTTTGCTAATTAAAAGTTAGTTAGTCTCTCATACCAGGCTCTCGGAGCCTGTTTCTCATACCAGGCTCTTAGAGCCTGTTTTAGTCCATATAGAGCTTTCTTCAGCTTAAAAGCATGATCTGGGTACTTGGGGTCTTCAAAGCCTAGGGGCTGTCTGACATAGACTTCCTCTTGAATATAACCATTAAGAAATGCACTCTTAACATCCATCTAAAACAACTTGAAGTTCATATGGGATGCAAAGGCACAAAGAATTCTTATGGCTTCAAGTCTTACTACTGGAGCAAATGTTTCTCTATAGTCAATGCCTTCTTGTTGATTGTAGCCTTGAGCAACTAGTTTGGCCTTATTTCTGACAACATTTCCATCTTCATCTTGCTTATTCTTGAAAACCCATTTGGTGCCTATAATTGACTTTCCTTTGGGTTTCTTCACCAAATCCCAAACTTCATTTCTTCTAAATTGGTCTAGCTCTTCTTGCATTGTAATCATCCAATTGCCATCAAACTCAGCATCTTCAAACTTCTTTGGTTCAATCAAGGATACAATTGTCGAATGGCTCATCATCCTGTTCAGCTGACCTCTAGTTAGCACTGGATTTTGCACACTATCAAGAATCTTGTTAACTGGGTGATCTCTTCTTGCTTTGACTTTTTTTAGTAGATCAGGATCAACTTGCTGAGCTACTGTCATTTGTTGAACATTCACATCATCACCAAAGTTGGTTGATTGGTCCAAGTCAACTTCTTCATCTTCTTTTTTTGGTACTGGATCAGGAATAAAAATGGGCTGACTGATTGATCCGCTGACTTGTTCCTTTTCTCTTTCATGATCACTGGCTTCTCAACCTGCATTATTTTGTTTATCAAAATCTACATGTATGGACTCCTCTAAGATGCTAGTCCTCTTGACATACACTCTGTATGCCCTACTGTATGTTGAGTAACCCAGAAAGATTCCTTTATCAGCCTTGGGGTCAAATTTAGCTAATTGGTCTTTAGTGTTTAATATGAAGCATTTACAACTAAAGGCCTTAAGATGACCACCCTTGGGCTTGCGCCCCTTCCAAAGTTCATAAGGAGTTTTGTTCAAAACTGGGCAAATCAAAACCCTATTTAGAATATAAAAAGCTGAGTTAACAGCTTCTCCCTGGAAATACTTTGGTAGATTATTATCACTCAACATAGAACGACCCATCTTCGCAATATTGTGATTCTTTCTCTCAACAACCCCATTCTGCTGCGGTATATGAGGGGCAGAAAAATTGTGGTCAATACCATGCTTAGAACATAATTCCTTAAACTTCCTATTTTTGAATTCTCTTCCATGGACACTGTGGATTCTATTAATTTTAAGGTCTTTTTCATTCATGATCCGGGTAGCCAACCTAGAGAAGATTTAAATTTTTCATCTTTGTTTGCAAGCAAGACAATCCAAGTGAACCTAGTCAGATCATCTACAACCACAAGGGTGTATTTCATTCCACCTAGACTTATTGACAACACTAGCCCAAATAAATCCATGTGTAGAATATCAAGGGGATGAGAAGAAGATATATCAGCTAAGGATTTAAAGGTCTTCCTAAATTGTTTCCCAAGTTTGCATGCTGAGTAGAGTCTATCTTTTTCAAAGGCTAGATTGGGTAAACCCTCAACAAGTTCATTTCTGGCTAATTTGGACATATTGGTCATATTGATATGTCCTAACCTTCTGTGCCATAGCCATGAGTTTTCCTCCTTAGAAACTGAGCATATATCATTGGAGCCAGTGGATAAATCAATCAAATAAACATTATTAATTCTAGGAGCATAAAGAAGTTTGGTCAAAGTTACCATCAATGACTGAGCAGCCCGCTGAGTCAAAGATTACTTTCCTCCCTTTGTCACATACTTGAGCAATGCTTAGCAAATTGAACTTCAAGCCTTTCATAGGAGACACATTTTCAATTGAAGGCTTGACTCCCACAGTGCCATTGCCAATAATCTTTCCCTTTTGGTTGTCTCCAAAACTGACACTTCCATTCCTCTTTCGCTCCTATGTGATGAATTTGTTTTCATCACCTATCACTTGCCTCAAGCATCCACTATCCAAATACCACATTCTTCTATCATCAGTGGATCTCAGGCTCATCTGCAATATAATCAAGTTTTCTTAGGTACCCATGCCTTTTTCTGGCTAGGTCCTCCCTTGTTACTGGTGGTCATCCTTGACCAGTCATACTCATCATAGTAACCATTTTTGTGTCTAAACATGACTATAGCATGCCCTGACTTTCCAAAAAAATTACGTATGGCCTTAGGATTGGGCCTACACACTTTCCTCTTTTAGGAAACCTTCTCAGAGTGGTGAGTGTGGTTACTCTGAGTATTCTTGCTAGGTTGAGGAGGGACCCTTACCTTTTTCAAAGCTGTTAATTTGGCAGCTAACTCATCCATTTTCTTAGTGAGCTTACTATTATATCCAACATGGTACTCAACTTTTTCTATAAGGTATAAGATGTCAAGGGAGGTAGAAGAATTGACATCTTCTAGATCATCACACCTCCTCTAGAGTACTTTGATGTATTTGACTGACTTCTTAGTCACATTAATAACATCATTAAGTACTACAGTAAGTTCATCTGAAGATAAAGGGGGTTCCAAATTTACCTCAGTTCGCTCTCCTTTGTTTCTGCTCTAGTTAGCTGATTGATTGGCAGCGGAAGTAGATGGTTGGTCAGTTGACTCTGAGTTAGGTTGATCATCCTTTGCCATGAGACACACATTTTAAGAATCTTATGCCTCTTCATTTGAGATTATGACTCTTATTGAAAATCACTCGTGGTAGCAGCACTAGCCTTATTATCCCTTTTCTTCTTGAATTTGTCCTTCTTAGCTTTAGGACAGCTAGACTGGAAATGCCCTTTCTCACCACATTCAAAGCATTTGATATTTTTGTTATGCTCTTTGTTGAATTCCTTTAGTGGTCTATCATCTGCTCCTTTCTTGTACTTGCTGGGCCTTCTAAATCTTTGAAAGTTCTTATCTTTCTTCAAGAACCTATTGAAGTTCTTGGTCATCAGTGCTATCTCTTTCTTTCTGTCCTCTGGATATTCACCTTCAAAGGATTCTTCTTCATCAACCTTAAGAACAACAGCTCTATTAGAGCTTTCTCTTTCCTTGTGCTTGAGATTCTTGGACTCATCTTTATATTGCCTCAAAGACATCTCATGAGTCAGCAAGGTTCCGATCAGCTCATCAAACTTATAGGTCTTTAAATTATGAGCTTCTTCTTTAACACTCTTCTTTGTATCCCATTCTTGTGTCAAACTCCTCAATATCTTCTTAAAGTCTCTTCTTCTATAAAGTTCTTGCCAAGCCTTTTTAGTTCATTAATAATATTCAAGAACCTGGTGTTCATGTTGGAAATATCTTCCTTGGGTTGTATATGAAACCATTCATAATCCCTCATAAGGATGTTGATCTTGGACTCTTTGACCTTGTCAGTACCTTTGTAAGTTAGTTCCATTTTCTTCCTTATCTTTGGAGTAGTTTGATAACCTGAAATGCTGTTGAACTCAGTTGCATGAAGAGCGCAATGAAGATAGTTCATAGCAGCTGCATTTTCCTTCAATCTGGCCAAGTCCTAATTATCCCATTCAGCAGAGTTCTTATCAACATGCACTCTGTTCTTTCCAATTGTAGGGACTTACGACCCTTTAACTATAGCCATCCAAGCATGCAAACTCTAAGACTAGATGAAATTCTTCATCCTGTTCTTCTAGTAAGTATAATGCTCACCATTGAACATGGGTAGCCTAGTGACTGACATGTCTTCTAGCAAAATGTAAGCTTGGGCCCTTCCACTTGATTCTCCTCCTTTGTATGCCATGGTCTTTATCTCAAGATTCTAAAATCTTTATAATGAGAACTTGCTCTAATACAAATTGTTGGTCTCTATGCGTACACTCAATGAGTCTGGGGGGTGAATGACTCGCTCTAATAAAACAGAAACTTTTTCGCGATATGATGAACTCCGCTGAGTAGGCCAGCTGTCTGAGTAGAAATCTAGAAAAACTTCAAAGTAAAGAACGCAGAGATTTTATACTGGTTCGACAACCTGTGCCTACATCCAGTCCCAAGAGTGTCTTGGCTCTAATTCACTAATCTCAACTCCTTTACTCTAGGCGGATAAGCCTTTCACCAATTTTCCCAATGACAGAAAGTACCCTCCAAACTGTAATCGCTCACCCGCTATGTAGAATACCCTCTTCTACTAGCAACTCAACTAAATCTAAAACAAGAGCTAGAATCAACTTATAAAAACATTGATCTAGTTACAAATAATAAGATAATACAAGTCTATTGATCTATTCTATTTTCTCTTGTTTTAAAGCTAATTCTCACTAAGTAGTTGCTTTCATGATTGAACTTCTTTAAAGCTTGTAAAATGGCACGCTTCTTAGAAATTCAGGTGTAAGCACCAAGTTCTAACGATTGGCTTCTTGCTCCTTTTATACTTGAAATCAAGAATGTAGCCGTTGAACTTGCTTTGGAATCTTCTCAAATTGATAGCTCATCTATTCACCTGTTGCTTCTTCAAATCAATCCGTTAGGATATATAATCACACCATTGTGAGATAGAAAACAATCAGTTAAAGGCAGATTGAGATTCGAGCTTCAATTTGAATTCTTTATTGTTTGATGCCAGTCTTCCATTAGAGAAAACTTGCACTGACTTGCTACGTGTCATCTTCCCATACCTTCTAGTAATCTGATAATTTGCAGATCATGCGATACTATATTGTTGATCTACAGAATTTCCTAATTTGTAAAATGACTTTTTGCAGCTTAATTCTGGAAGACTTTGTCTTTTTCTTCATAAACCGCAGTCTTGTCAAGGCATTAATTTTTTTTGTCTTTGTCTCATTAATGTTCTATAAAAAGAAAAACTAAAAGCAAAGATTCCATTTTTTCTTAAATGGAAAAGTCAGTGACATTGACTAAGATAAAGTAACTCAGTGAAAGATGGAAAAAATACTTAGCTGAAATAAAATCTAAATATCAAGCGCTGAGTGAATAGTTACTAGTCAATGACTAAGTAAATAGCTCAACTCAAAAATAACTCAGAGTTAAAACTAAATAACTAGGTCATCGGAGAATTGACATTCTACCATCGAATTCAATAACTCACATATAACCATAGATTATTTATTTTAACCTCATTATTAATTTAATTTACTCAAATTTAACTTAATTGTTATGATAAAAAAAACATAAGCACTATGGAGTCATCCACTGAGTTAGTCCAACTTGTGATCGGTTCAACACCCCCGATATTGAAACCACCTATGCAAGGAAAACCGCTTATCCTTTACCTGGCCATTGAAGAGACGTCAATTGGTGTAATGCTCATATGAGAGCATGAAGATGATAAGGATCATGCGATCTATTACCTTAGTAAAAAAAATTTGGAATACGAGACTCGCTACACGATAGTTGAGAATACTTGTGCTGCCATATTTTGGCTAATCAAGAAGTTGAGACACTACTTCCAGTCACATTAAGTGCAGGCAATCACAAAGGTGGATAAACTATCAAGATGGCTCTTATTGTTATCTAAGTTTGACATTGAGTATGTTACCAAGAAGATTATCAAAGGGAGTGCAGTGGTAGAATTCTTGGCAAATCAACCCTTAAACCATGCATAAGTCAAAAGCTTAGAATTTTTCGACGAGCAACTGGCAACTGGCAACTGTATCTGTCAAGGAAGATCGATGGATAATGTTCTTCAATGGGGCAGTCAATAAGAGGGGAATAGGGCTTAGAGTTATTATAGTTACTCCTAATAATGAAATCATCCCACTGTCCAAGCGATTGGAATTTTGTGTCACCAACAATGTTGTCGAATACAAAGCATGTTTGCACGGGATATTTGCTTCAATTACTCTGAAAGCAAGTTGCATTAAAGTCATGGGGGATTTAACTTTAGTAATCAAGCTTATTACTAGAGAATGGGAAATGAAAGAGGAATCCCTAAAACCTTACCTTGAAGCAGTATGGAAAAAGGCCACATATTTTATTCATTGTGAATTTTTTTACACCCCACATGATGAGAATCAAATGGCGGATGCCTTAGCCACTTTATCATTCATGTAGGAAGGGCCTCGAAGCCAACCCATATGTTCATTAATCCTTGAAATGACTACTTATCCATCTTATTACCATTTATCGGAAGATTTTCAGACAGAGGAAACACCCTGGTATATAAACATCCTTCGTTCTTTGGAAAAAGGGGTATATCCTCCTAAAGCTACAGGCTCAAAAAGAGATACCCTTGGAAGGTTAGCCACACAGTTTGTACTTTTGGATGGGTAACTATTTAAGAGATCATCAGACGGATTACTCTTGCAATGCCTTTCAAAAAAAGAAGCATAAGAAGTAATAAATAAAGTACATTCCGAGGAATGTGGGGGCCACATGAATGGAATGATATTGACTAAGAAAGTCCAACAAATGGGATACTTTTGGACGACCATGCAAGCTGACTGTATACAAAAAGTCAAGACTTGTCATGAGTGCCAGATCCATTGCAACATCAGTCATCCTTCGCCTCTGGAATTATAAGCGTTGGCTACACCCTGACCATTTTCAGCTTGGGGCATTGACATAATTAGCGAGATTAGACCTTCTTTGACTAATGGCCATCGATTCGTCATAGTTACGATTGACTACTTCTCTAAATGGATCAAAGTTTAATCATACACCAACATCATGACCAATAAGATGTCTCGTTTCATTGCCAAACACATCTTTTCAAGATTTGGCATTCCTCATCATGTATTAATTGATAATGTAGTTCAATTTCAAGGAGAAACTGCCAGTTTATTTGAAAAGTACGACATAGTACACCACCACTCATCTCTATATCAGCCATAATCAAATGGAGTAGTTGAGACCGCTAATAAGTTTGTTAAGAACATCTTATAAAAAATGGTGACCACATACAGGGAATGGGAAGATCACCTTCCGTATGCCTAATGGGGATACCATACCGGTGTCGAAACCCTGACAGGGTAGATGCCGTTTTTATTAGTATATTGGATGGAAGCTGTCCTCCCTGCAGAAATAGCAGTGAAGTCACTGCAGGTCGCCTTAGAGCCTAGGTTGTTAGGAGAGGAATGGGTTCGATCTAAGTATGAAGAATTGAACATAATTGACGAAAAATGGCTCCTAGCCCTTAGTGATCTCCAAACATACCAACAAAGGATGGCACAAGAATATAATAGGAAAGTAAAAGGATTTCATTAACCTTTAAAGGTGGGAGATATGGTCCTAAACAATCCAGAAAGATGCATACAGATGCCAGGGGCAAGTTCCAACGTAACAAGGAAGGGCCATAAATAATAAAAAGGATTCTTGGAAAAGGTGCCATCAAGATAGCCGACGTGGATGGAAACAAATTCTCAAGTCCTGTGAATCAAGACAAGTTGAAGCATTACTTTATATGACAAAAAATGTTGTCCCAAAATTGTACTACGACTTTTCTTTATATTTAATAAAATTTCCTTCTAACCGAGCATTATAATGTTGCAAATACTATATGTATGCATTAAATGAGCATAAATTGTTAAAAGAAACGCATACATGAGAAAAGCATACATTATTCATTTTATTATAAAAGTCATAGTACACAAACACAAAGCAAGAAAGAAAAGGAACGACGGGATCCCTCAAAAACCAAAGCAAAGGCGGAAATGCTTGGTTATGGCCCTCCTCTCCTCTATGGTGAATAATTCCCTCACAGATTCCAACCGCTTCCTATAGGCTGCATCTGGATAAATGTCAAAGGGCACCTTGTAATTCATGGACACACATACCCTGGTATTCCATCTCTCCCTATACGTCCTATACCATAAGTGAGAAATATCAGGAACTGTCAGATGACCTAAGAACTCTAGGAAACATTGAGGATGACCATACTGCCTACAAAGACGCCCATGAGAATAAAATGAAGGTTCTTCCAAGCTAAGAAGTATTATGACACTAGTACCAACCAAAAAGGTGACGGATGAAATCTCCCACCAGCGTCATATCCAACAAATACTCTTAGCAATGTAGGCTTGCATCTGCTCCAACCATTCAGCAACGGAAAAAGTGGGGTAATCTTGACTAGTTTTAGCATCTTTCACCAATGATGGCCTCTCCTAAAAACCACTTGGATCGAATCCAATCTCAGGAGCCCCCAGGATAGTAAGCTTGTCAAAAAGCCACAATTGAAGCAAAAGTATGCTGCCCCTGAAGCTACTTCCATTACCTTCATAAATCGAGTGCATGTAGATTAACATTTAACCCAACACTAGGTTTACAAGGGAAGCACACCATGCAGCATCTGTTCAATTGTAGGGACCAATCAAAAACTGCAAATACATCTGGACTTTCACACAAGTATACTCCCAACAAGAGTAAACACGTCTAAGATAACCAGCTATTGTCAGCAGGGCTGATTCTGGAATAAAGGTTAAGAGCATTGAAGAGGTTTAGACCACCACCTTCGGCTAAGATACGCCTGTAATAGCCATGGAGCTTGAAGTAATTAAGGAGGGAATCAGTGAATAACACTTGCTGAGAAAGGACGACGTTTTCTTGATTACAAGGAACTTTTAAGATGGCAAAAATTCCTTATACTTTGGACATATTTCTTGGTCATCGAATCGAAAAAATGTTATTGATCAAATCCCAATGACTAACGGCTGCATGTAGAAAAGAATGGTGAAGAAACACTCAATGGTAGACTCTCATGTTCCATAGGCCACAAGGACAGAGTTGGTTCCAATCCTTCTTATCTAAAGAGTTAAAGTAGCTTCTTAAACGGCGATGGAAGTCGATATTGTTATCCATTGGATATGATTTCTTTGATTGCGGTAATTCGCTATACGTAGTTCAAGGGGAAATCTGCCAAAATCTGGTAGATTATCCCCATAAACTCGATGACATATAATATAGCACTATAAATAAAATTCATATTATTCATAAAAATTGTTCAAGCATAAAAATGAAATTGTCCCAAACATACATAAAAAAGCCCTACAATCAGCCAAAGATGTTCACCTACGCTAAAAAAAAGGGAGAGAAAAACTGCATCCTATCTCTACTTCATCCAACCATCGGCTGCGTCATCCAGAGGAAATGGTGAACAAAAATTTAGAGGAAACCCGAACTGGATGCCACTTAGAGAAGGAACGCTGCTAGCATGACCTAAACTATGTGCTCGTTGAAGCTCCTCTCACATGAAGTTGTTCATATTCTGCAACGCTCGAATCTAGCCCTGAAACAAACAAATAAATAAAATGGCAAAGATATATAAGACATATTGCATCACATTGCATTTATAACATGACATTGCATGACAGGGGAAGAATATACTGTCAAATCAATATTTATATCCCTCAAAGTATTCTCCAATTAAAGAATGGCCCTACCATCCCTTTCACTATCCTCAATCAGAACCTAAAAAGAAGAATGTTAAACCAAAATGTGTAAAGTAAAGAATAAAAAGGGAAAGCACTCTCACATGAGTAGCCTCCAAAGGAGAATGAAGCATAACGATATCCTGGACAGTCGTTATGTCAGGATGAAAGAGCTGACCCTTGGAATTGTAAAGAGAAAGGCACATCTCATATCAAACTGAAAGACCCTATGGCCAATCACAGGCTCACAGCCTCAGGTGCTAGAAGAAGCAGTCCTAGAACTGACCTCACTAGTCTTAGCTCTCTTTCTCCCACGGTAATTGACCTGAAAAAGTAAAGAAAGCATCAATAAACATGAGTGAACAAAATTTCAATAGCAACAAAAGGATGGAATTTTACCATGGGAGGGGCAAGCTCATCATTGGGAGGAATATGTTGGTCTAGATTAAGGGTTTTAGCAATTAAAATAGGTGCGGCTGAAATTCAAACATTTAATCTAGTTCCCTGGATCTCCTAAGCATGGCATGATTGATAATAGTGATAGTCTAAAATTATTCTAGGTCATAAATACTTATTAAAAGGACCTAATAATAATTTAACCACTTACCAGTTAAAGCATTAATCCTGTAGTCGGTAGAAAGACCTCTCAGCTACGTTCACAAACTCTAAAGCAGAAGCCCTCTATAAATAGTCCACATGAGCACCACTGACCAAAACCTTCTATAAAGGAAGAACCGATAAAAGAGCAGAAGATAGCTGGATCTTCCCTACTAATTTATTCTAGAAGAAATTCTCTTAGTTTTCTATTCTAAGTAAATACGTCTTTCGATGGATTACTTTTAGGAATCATAACAACTAAGAGAATAAGAGAGCAAGAGAGGGATTATGAAATTCAGGGTGAAAAATAATGAAGGAGGACGCTTCTATTTATAGTGGTTAGGAAATATTCAAAGGACAATAAAGTCCCTATCATCAACCATTCAGAATTAAAATGAAAAGGGCAATTAAGTATACTTAATTAAAATCGAAAGTAGAGTCTAACACAAACACTAGGGAGCAAGTTCCCTAATTAAACCCTAACACCGTTGGTCGGCGGCCAGCAGTGTGGTTGGGCTTACGCTCGAGCACAAGGCTAGCCCGTTAGTGGGCCGCGCTCTATGCGATGCGCATCCCTTGCAAGCCCTTATGGGCTATGCACCTGCATAGCCCACTTTAGGCTTGCGCAGCGTGCACCATTGGCTGCCAAAGGGAGCCCACTCGCGTAAGGCTTTTGGGCCTTTGTATACGTATGCGCTGGCCTGAACGCAGATCTTGCGCATGTACTTTCCAATAGTACATATATAAATCCACTCGTACAGGTTCCCTAAACCATGCTCTGTTTGTGTGTCTACTTCCCTTTTTACTATTTTAACCTCCTTGTTATTTATCAGGTTCATTGGTCTAACCAATGATTATTGGTCTAACAAATATGTTATGGTCTAACCATATTTCCTTGCTCTTCTAGATTTGACCTAGTCTATCAGTTCTTCATATAGCTCGGTCGTAGCTCAAAGTGTGTGACCTTATAGGATCCCGTAATATCAAGCTGCCAAAAGTTTAGCCTGGCTCAATCCCTTTTAGGAATTGACTGGCTTGGAGCTCCGTTTATAGACTCCAATTACTTTGATTGGTCATAGTTGCACTCTAGCAAAGGCATATGACCCCCAATATTCAGAATGTCTCGTGCATTATGACTTAATCCTAGTTCTATAATATTTTCAGTACAGTTCACTCCTTCTATCAATTGCTAAGTACCATCTGGTTTCTATGACTCAGTTTAAGTGTTAGTCCTCTAACAGCTATAATAGCTACCCTAGTAGTTTAGTCTTGTCGGAAAAGTACACTACTCAACCATTTAATGTGTTGATCAGGATCCCATCCTATCGAGTCATACTCTGATCAGAGGTTTATGGGTGTGTCACTTCTAACAAGTGGCCAAGGTACATCTCCCTTATATTGCTATAGTGGAGTGATAGATTTCATCTTGACTACTCAGCTTACCAATGGATAGACATCAACTATACCCATAATTATCCGTATCATCCAATCTATAGAATGCATAGGTATAATCTAAAGTATAGCAACATCTAAACAAGGTAACTAGTATCTCAGGTGTAAGGATGTTTGTATTGCTATTCAAATGAGATGATTAAAACACCAACACATAATATAGATTATCGAGTATTATCTCATAGCGGTCTCTAATGTATTTCCCTGAATACATTCATGTGTTAACCTAAGGTACCACCCTCTAGCACTAGAGATATGCTACTCTGAGTCAAATTTAAGAGGTATGATGATGCATGCTAGTCTATTCACATTCATCAAAGTCCAGTCTTGATGATACTATGACTAGGGATATATAGACAAGTCATAATTACACATGAACTAGTTCTCACCAATATAGTTCCACTATGACCTTGTAATTCGTGCTATGATTATGTCATGGACTTCTGCAAACACATCAATGAATATATTCTAAACCAGTCATAATATATTTTCACGGTCATTGATATAACAAAAGAATGCCTTGTTCGTACAAATAAAACTAACTAAGATATATCGCCCTAATTACCTCTAGGGCATACATCATATCTAACAATCTCCCACTTGCACTAGAGCCAATTAGCTACGTGTCATAAGCCATAACTATTAACATATTGGTCATGCTTAATTTGTGTCAAAGGCTTGGTCAGACCATCCACCAGGTTCTGATCTATGGGCACATATTCCATCTGTATATCCTTATCTCTTATCATATCTTAAACTATATGATAATTTATGTGTACATGTCCATTTCTCCGACGAGATCATGGTTCACTTACCTGAGCAATAGCCCCAGTGCTATCACAATATATTACTATTAGATCCTCACTGTTAGACACAACACCGAGATCACCAATAAATCTCTTTATCCAGACAGCTTGTTTTGTTGCTTCTAAAGTAGCATTGTACTCAGATTCAGTGGTTGAATTGACAGTCGTATCCTATTTGGAACTCTTCCAAACAACTGCCCCTCCATTTAACATAAACAGGTAACCTGATTATGACTTATAGTCAACTTTGTTAGATTGAAAACTCACATTAGTGAATCCCTTTATTGTGAGATCACCTCCTCCATATGCTAAGAACATTTCCTTAGTCCTTCTCAAGTACTTAAGGATATTTTTAACAGCCTTCTAGTGCTTCTCACCTGGACCAGATTGAAATGTGCTTGTGATGCTCAACGGGTGTGAGACATCAGGCCATGTACATAGCATAGGATACATGATAGATCCTATTATGGATGCATAGGGTATTTCATTCATGTGCAATCTCTCCTCTTATGTCCTTGGACACTCAGATTTAGAATGGTCAATTCTATGAGACATTGGAAGATAACCGTTTCATGATTGCTCAAGGTTGAACCTAGTCAATACCTTGTCTATGTATGTGTCTTGTGAAAGACCTAGGAACCTATTAGATATATCTCTATAGATCTTTATACCTAGTATAAATGCTACTTCTCCAAGGTCTTTTATGGAGAACTTTCTTGACAACCACGACTTAACCATTTGAAGAAGAGAAATGTCATTTCCTATTAGCAGTATGTCATCAACATATAGCACAAGGAAAATGACTGCACTCCCACTAACTTTCTTATATACACAAGGCTCATAAGCATTTGATTTAAAATCTAACTCTTTGATCGTATCATCAAACCTTGTATTCTAACTCCTGGATGCTTGCTTAAGTCCATAAATAGATCTTTGCAGCTTGCATACCTTCAAGCCATTCTGAGATGTAAAACCCATAGGTTGTATCATATACACATCACAATCCAAGTTTCCATTTAGGAAAGTGGTTCTAACATCCATCCGCTAGATCTCATAATAATAATGACCAGCAATGGCCAAGAGTATCCTTATTGATTTAAGCATGACTACTAGTGAAAAGGTTTCTTCATAGTCAATTCCTACTCTTTGACTATAGGCTTTTGCCACCAACCTTGCCTTATAGGTAATTACATTACCATCCATTTCGGTTTTCTTCTTGAAAATCCATTTGCAACCGATGGTTCTAACCTCATTAGGTGCATCGACCAATTCCCATACTTGGTTTTCATATGTGGAATCCATTTCTGATTTCATTGCTTTTAACCATTTATTAGAGTCTGAGCACTCCATTGCTTCCTTGTAGGTCTTAGGTTTATCATCCTCCATTACAAAGATTTGTTTATCATCCATGATATAAAATTCATATATTTCAGGAGCATTAGGAACCCTATCAGATCTACGCAATGGTTGTTGTGTGACAGGTTGTTCCTCGATCACACTCTATTATGTATCAAGTGTACGAATTATCAGTTGATCATCTTGTTCGCCTACTTGAACCTAAAATTCAAGGTCGCTCCTACTAGCTTTTGCAAGCTTGTATTCCTTCTCAAGGAACTGAGTGTCCTAGAAACAAACACCTTTTATTCCTTAGGATCATAAAAGGTATATCCTGTTGTCTCTTTGGGATAACCTACGAACAAGCATATATCAGCCCTAGCTACCAGCTTGTCTGACATTATCCTTTGAACAAAGGCAGGACATCCCCAAACTCTCAGGTGAGAAAGAGAGGGTTTTTTACCACACCACCTTTTGTATCATGTTGTATTAACTGATTTTGAGGGCACAAGGTTTAGTATATAAACTGCGCTCTCAAGTGCGTATCCCCAAAAGGATTTGCTGGGACTTGCTTGGCTTATCATGGATCGGACCATGTCTAACAAAGTTCTATTCCTCCTCTCAAACACACCAATGTGCTAAGGAGTATCAAGAGGGGTCCATTGGAGAAATATTCCATTATCCCTTAGATAATCTTGAAACTCTTGGCTTAAATATTCTCCACCTTGGTCTGACCGTAGTGCCTTAATATTCTTTCCAAGTTGTTTCTCATCTTCATTCTTATACTCTTTGAACTTTTCAAAACTATCTGATTTATGCCTCATAAGGTACAAATACCTATACCGTGAGTAATCATCGATAAAAGATAGAAAGAAGATGAATCCTCCTTGTGCTTGCACATTTATTGGACCACATGCATCTGTGTGTATTATTTCCAATGTACTTATGGTACGTTTCCCTTTACCTTTAAAAGGTTTCTTTGTCATTTTGCCTAATAAACAAGGTTTGCATGCCCCATAAGACTCCCAGTCTATTAGGCCCAAGTCACCTCCTCTGTGTAACTTAGTTAAGCGGGTTTCGTTTATATGGCCTAAACGACAATGCCATAAGTAGGATGATTTGTCTTTATCTAATTTCAATCTCTTAGCATCATTCACATTAAAAAATTCAGCTTTAGTATTTAAAACATATATGCTATTAATCAAAACTCCATTGCCATAAAGAACACTATTTTTACGAATTTGACAATTTTTATTATTAAATAAAACTTCAACTCCTTCTGCTGCTAAACACACAACATAAATAATATTCTTAGTAACAACTAGAATATAATAGCATTTATTTAATTCTAAGACTAGGAAACTTGGCAATTTGAGACTATATGTTCCTACAGCTGATGCAGCCACCCGTGCTCCATTTCTAACTCTCCTCTAGCTAGCCTTCTATGGTTCCGCAACCCCTGCACAGAAGTATAGATATGAGTACCACATCCAATATCCAATACCCATGTAGACTCATAAGGATAGGTAGTGAAATTTTCAATCATGAACATATGAAGTAGTTCCTTCTTAGGGCTCTTCTTCACATGCTTAGAGACAGGTTCCTTGTAATCCCTTTTCAAGTGTCCTAGTTTTCTATAATGAAAACATGCAGCTCCTTTCTTATTTTTCTTCTTCTTATTGATCTTTTTCTTAGCCTTCAGCCCCTTCTTTTTCTGGGTCTTACCCTTTGAAGGTTTGGTTTTCTTAACCAGCAGTAGATTTTTCTTATCCTGCTTGATCTTAGGTTCTATTGTTTTTAGCATATTGATCAATTCTGGGATTATCGTATCAATCTTATTCATGTAATAATTAGTCACAAACTATGAATAAATATCAGTGAGCGAAGTCAAAATGAGATCTATGCTCAACTCATGATCTATGACAAAACCCAATCGACCAAGCTTCTCGACATAGCCAAGAAGTTTTAAAACATGCTAAGATGCTGAAGCACCAGCTTGCTTCTTAGTACCAAACAAAAGTCTCAAGGTCTCAAACCTCTCAGTCCTTGCTTGCTTAGAAAAAATTTCCTGAAGATGGAGAATCATGGTATCGAGATCTATATTCTTATGCTATTTCTGAAGCTCATGATTTATGGTTCCCAACATTAAACATGTTGCGCATTCATGATCTTTCCAATGCTTCATCCATGCCTCATGTTCCTTATGATCGCCAGCATCAGGTTCATCAGGAAGGGGCTCATCCAAAATATAAGCAAGGCTTTCGCCTCTGAGGACTATCCTCACCGTCCTGAACCAATCAGTAAAATTGGTACCATCCAATTTGTTCTCAAGAATAGCATGAAAGTTTGTGTTTTTTTATCATATTCAACCTAGATATAAGAAATGAATTATTAATTTAGACTTAGTTCTTGTACATGCATTTGAATTTAATATCTTTTAATTAAATACACATTCCTACTATTTTATCAAGGTTTAATTCGAAAACATAGTAGCCCCTTCTATTGTCTTTCGAGAAATATGGTCTAACCATTCTCCTTAGTAGGTAGCATCTACAACTCATTTAAGCTAACTCCCGCTATCACGAGTCAAGCAAACTTGAATAGCTATAGGAGGATCTAGTCCATTTCTATCTAATGCAATTGCTAATCCATTTGAGTTCCAACCAATGGACATGCATAACCAATTATATGACTCCTGAAATGATACCTCCAGCCCAGCATTAGCTTCGATTTTATGGACAACTAAACTAGTCCGGTTAAGACTTAACCCTAACTCAAATCATGTGAACAAGCGATGTTAAAGAAGAAGGCATGCTTTGTGTGAGCAATTCATTCAATGAAAAGGCCTAGAATCATACTTCGATTTTTAGGAAGGCTAATTTTGTCTTAATATTTTAATGAGGATTTATTGGTGCAACCAGTCTCGCCTTATCTAGGACTTATACATGGACATGATTATGAAACTATAACTAATTCCGGGTTAAAAGGAATTACTAGGTACAACCTAGGGGTCATGCTCAACTGGTAATTCATAATCATTCCATCACGCCAACACTTCACGTAGCATGCAAAACAAACGCGGGGGTTCATTGTTCAAGTTCTTGCACCTATGTCTATAAGTTTTAATTTAACAATTTAAACTTTCATTTGTAAAACCATATACTAAATCCAATTCATTATACTAGAAACCAATTAATTTAAAAAAGTCCTTTAGTAGTTAGAATCTAGAACCGATGAGATTTCCCAGGTAGGAGAGGCCCCCTTGAAGTGAATGAGTAGCCAAGTCCAATCCTTGCCAGAATAAACACGGGCCCTTCTGACTCAATTAACCATAGACTAATTAAATTAAAGATTTCGTTCTTTTCTAATATAAGAATTATTCTAAATAATTCAAAAATTAAAGCATTTACAATTTTAAGTAAAACATTGTTAATCCTTAGATAACTACACTGACTAAGTTTAAGCAACACTTAATCTAATTATCACAACATTTTCTATTGCAAGAAATAAATTCCTAGGCATGACATAACATACTGAAAAATATTTCATAGAAAATCAGACCTAGCATATTTCTAGTCAATCATACAATCACATTAGGCAGGCTCATGATACAACTGGTTGTCTAGATTAAAGGTTTTAGCAAGTAAAACAGGTTCAATAGAAATTCAAAAATTTAATCTAGTTCCCTGAATCTCCTAAGCATGGCATGATTATAATAGTGCTAGTCTTAAATTATTCTAGGTCATAAACACTTATTAAAAGGACCTAATAATAATTTACCCACTTACCAGTTGAAGTGTGAATCTCGTAGTCGATAGAAAGACCCCTCAACTACGTGCACAGACTCCAAAGTAGAAGCCCTCTATAAATAGTCCACATGAGCACCACTGACCAAAACCTTCTAGTAAGGAAGAACCAGTCAAAGAGCGAAAGAAAGCAAGATCTTCCCTACTAATTTATTCTAGAAGAAATTCCCTTACTTTTCTATTCTAAGTAAATACGTCTTTCGATGGATTACTTTTAGGAATCAGAACAACTAAGAGAACAAGAGAATGAGAGAGGAATTATGAAATTCAGGACGAAAAATAATGAAGGAGGAGGCTTCTATTTATAGTAGTTAGGAAATATTCAAAGGATAATAAAATCCCTATCCTCAATCAATCAGAATTAAAATAAGAAGGGCAATTAAGTATATTTATTTAAAACTGGAAGTAGAGTCTAAAATAAACACTAGGGAGCTTGCTTGGGGAGCAAGCTCCCCAATTAAACCCTAACACTCCTAGCCGGCAGCCTTTGTACACTGGCCCAAGCACAGATCTTGCTTATGTACTGTCCAACAGTACATGTGCAAATCCACTCGAGCAGGTTCCCCGCTTTGTTTGTGTTTTTACTTCCCTTTTACTATTTTAACCTCCTTATTATTTATCAGGTTCATTGGTCCAACCAATGATTACTGGTCTAACCATTTTCCTCGCTCTTCAAGATGAGACCTAGTCTAACGATTCTTTACATAGCTTGGTCGTAACTCAAAGTGTGAGACCTTATAGGATCCCGTAATATCGAGCTACCAAAAGTTTAACCTGGCTCAATCCCTTTTGAGAATTGATCGGCTCAGAGCTCTAGACTGTTTATGGACTCCAATTACTTTGATCGGTCATAGTGGCACTCTAGCAAAGGCATATGACCCCTCAATATCCGGAATGTCACGTGCATTGTGACTTAATCCTGGTTCTACAATAGTTTCAAAATAGTTCACTTCTTCTATTAATTGTTAAGTACAATCTGGTTTCTAGGACTTGGTTCAAGTGTTAGTCCACTAGTAGCTATAATAGCTACCCCAGTAGTTTTGTCTTGCTGCCAAAGTACACTACTCAACCATTTAATGTGTTGATCAGGATCTGATCCTATCAACTCATATTCTGATTAGAGGTTTACGAGTGTGTCACTTCTAATAAGTGGCCAAGGTACATCTCCCTTATAGTTTTATAGTGGAATATAAGATTCCATCTTGACTACTCAGCTTACCAACTGACAGACATTAACTATACCCGTAATTATCCGTATCATCCAATCTATAGAATGTATAGGTATAATCCAAAGTATAGCAACATCTGAATAAGGTAACTAGTACCTCAAGTCTAAGGATTCGTATTGCTATTGCAGTGAGATGATTAAAACACCAACACATAATATAGATTACCTAGTGTTGTCTCACAGCGATCTCCAATGTATTTCCCATAATACATTCATGTGTTAACCCAAGGTACCACCCTCTAGTACTGGAGATATGCTACTCTGAATCAAATTCAAGAGGTATGATGACACATGCTAGTCTATCCGCATTCATCAATGTCCGGTCTTGATGATACTATGACTAGGGATATTTAGAAAAATCCTAATTACACACGTATCAGTTCTCATCAACATAGTCCCACTATGCCCTTGCAATTCATGCTATGATTATGTCATGGACTTTTTCAAACTCATCAATGAATATATTCTAAACCAGTCATAAAATTTTTTCACAGGCATTGATATAACAAAAGAATGCCTTTATTAATATGACATTGTTCATACAAATAAAACTAACTAAGATATATCGCCCTAATTACCTCTAGGGAATACCTCATATCTAACAGAATATCCTTGACATCGTCACCATCATCATCATCACCCTCCATGACCGCCAAAACTGGCTCAGGAACAACATCAGGCCACCCCATCAAATCCATCACAATCCAAGCACAGTGGCTAGGACGGTTCATAGACCCACCAATCAAGGCATGATTAGGAGCAGTCTAGGGGTAAAATATCCACCTAGGGAGCTTATCAGGGATGAGGCACTGTGATACAGGAAGATGGTAATCCACGATCCTCTCTCTCAAGTACCACTACATAAAAAATGGAGTCTCCATAAAGAAACGACGCCTGACGAAGGGAGCGGCACTTACCATGTACTCGATCCATCCCATAATTTTGCCCCAGGGATTATCTTTAATCTACCAAAATAAACAAAAGATTAGTACATACGTAAAGCACAAAGTCAAAGGTTAATAGAAAGGAGATAAAATAATTCTCACATCTGACGAGTCAAGGTGGCTGAGGCGAGCCAAGGCATGCTCATGAGAAATATCCTCCCACTTCTGAAAGTAGAGGGGAAAATGCGGAAAAGGGGCATACTCGTAAGCCTTCAAAGTCAGCTTTGGAAAAATGCAAATCTCATAAAACCAGATCTGCAAACAGAAAATTCAAAAGTCAGGCACAAAATACTTTCTTAAAAAAGTGGGGGTGAGTTGTAAGATCTTTACCCCAAGGACAAGCAAAGAAGACTTGAAATGCTCAATTTTGCTCCTGGCACACTGGTCAAGGGCCCAATACATGTGATCCAAAGAGGCTCTTCCCTAGGTATAATTGTCAAAATTCCTCAAATCGATCAAACTGGTCAAGATGTTCAAATTTAACATGGCTTTCTCTATCGAGAAGAAATACCAAGAGAGCCCAGCGGCAATGAAAGCCCTCGCCTCTTAAATTGCAGTTGCGATAGGATGATCATCTACATTCCAATACATCATCATCTCCTTTAAGGCTATCCTCCTCTCGCTTGGTGGAGGCCTATACCCAATCAAATGCTCTACAAGGTCGGGATCATGGTGACCCATGGATAAGGCATAGTTAAAATGAATCACTATATCACTGAAAGGAAGTCCTGTGATAGCACAAAAATCAATGGGACTAATAGTGTACTCCCCGTACTTGAAGTGAAAAGTGTAGGTAGTATCTGACCAGTGGCTCAGTAAAGGAGAAACTGCTTGCTTTGGCAAATGAGGATAAATATGCCGACTATTATACTTGACATTCTCCAACAGACGGTCGAAACTAGTCTCTATCACAATCACCTTCGCCCCGTTATAAAGTTTTGGAAACCATGTAAGGGAAAATTTACCCAAACTCTCGTGATGTTCATCTACCTGAAAAGAACCACAGATAAATACACCAATTCAAAAAAAAGAAGAAAAGCAATAATCTGTGTAAAGTAGTCGTGCGGATAGTTTACACTGTAAACTACACACATGGGCAGTTTACATAAATGCGGCTTCCATAAGACCATTCTACAAATAAAAGAAAATGTACCTCTCCAACAGATTCTAACACGGTCTTACAAGACATTCAACAAACTTACAAAATTCAACAAGAAGATTTAAAGTCAAAGATTTGATGTTTAACAAAGGATTGATTCCGAATTGTCCTAAAATTATCCCTACCAAAGCCAAATTCATCAAAGGATTCCTAAGCACCAAAATCAAAATTCTAAACATCATGAGAAACATCACAAAAGCCAAGAATCATTTAATCAATTCCAAGAGGACATTCAAAGTTCAAGCAAAAGCTTAACCCTAAGCATGAAAAATTCAAGGATCAAAGGCCTAAAATTCACTAGAAATTGTTCTAAGGCAATTATACCATGATAATCAAGCTAAAACACAAAGAGAGGCATAGAATGGTTACCAAATTGCAAGAAAGGTGCCTCTTGGGGATGAGAATGAGTGGAGGGCAAGCATTACACTTACACCCGTGATAAGAGACATTGTGAGGCAATTTGAAGTAGTCAGCAGCAAAAATTTCCCTAATATCTACCTCGACCCTATCCACTTCTATAAGGTACATAACCTCTTGAGGGTGGATTCGAGGATGGTAATTACAAAGCTTGTAATACATGGACGTTCCAAAAAATTGAAACAAAAGGGGCATGAAAGACAAAGCCACGAAGTAAAACATGATTGAGAATCAGAAATAGGGGCTTCAAATTCCCAAAAATTGCAAAAAGAGGAAGAAGGAGGCTGCTGGGAGTGATTATGTCCTATTGTTTGCGATTTATAATAATTGCAAACTATCTACACCGATAGTTTACAGTGTAAAGTACCAGTGCAGATACTTCACTCAATTATGATTGGTCCATTGACCTGCCGCATAACAGGTAACTCTTATCCCCATTTAATTCAAAATCAAAAAGTATAAAGCAAGCGCGCGGGTAGTTTACCCTTTGAAATACACGTGCGGATACTTTACACCGTACAGTAAATTTCTTTGCTCCACATCGTGCTAATGTTTATTTTTCCCCACATTTATTTAAAATAGATGGCCACAAAATTTTGACATGCACTCATGCATCAAGAATCATTAAAGTTCAAAATTATTATCAATCCCCAAAATCATATGAGCACCCAAAAATGATTTTCCGAAAATGATTTTCTCGTTAATATATTAATCAAAGGGGCAAAATGTATTTTTCTCAAAATTTATTGATTAAAATATTAACTTATTAATAACACACAAAAATGTTTTAAGTTTATTTCGCGAACAAGCGAATCTCATCAATGAAATTCCTGTATGTGAGGGGCAAATTGTTAGCACGATCTGGTCCAACCTAATGATGACGAAACCTTATTCTGTTGGTCTAGATTAAAGGGATTGAACATGTAAAACAAGCGCTGTGGAAATTCAAAATTTAGTGTCCAAGATCTCCTAAGCACGGCATGATTGACAACATAAACTAGTCTATTATTATTCTAGGTCATAAACACTTATAAAAGGACCTAATAATAATTTAACCACTTACTAGTTGAAGTGCGAATCCCAATGTCGGTAGAATGACCCCATCAGCTACATGCACAAAATCCAAAGTAGAAGCCCTATATAAATAGTCCACATGAGCACCACCGACCAAAACCTTCTAGAAAGGGGGTACCGATAAATAAGTGGTAGATAGCTAGATCTTCCCTACTAATTTATTCTAGAAGAAATTCCCTTAGTTTTCTATTCTAAGTAAATACGTCTTTCAACGGATTACTTTTAGGAACCAGAATAACTAAGAGAATAAGGGAGGAAGAGAGGCTTTCGAAAAAGTGGAGTGAAAAATAATGAAAGGGAAGAGCTCTATTTATAGTGGTAGGAATAAATTAAAAGGACAATTTAATCTAACCATCAACCAATAGAATTAATTAAATAAAGGGCAAAAAGGTTAGTTCAAAAGAACCATAATGGAGTTTGAAACAAACTCAAATTCCACTGTATTACACAGTGCCATGCATTGGCCTATTGGATCGTGCAACTGCACAGCCCAATAGGCTATGCATGGCGAGCTGTGTGCTTGCTAGGCCATGCACCAGCGCAGCCTAGCATGTTGTGCATTGCGCGGCATATGCTTGGCCTCTCATTAGTGCAGCCCAGTAGGTCGTGCACTATGCGTAGTGGGCTGCCCTTGGCAGCCCACCAAATCCATAGGCCTCTTTTATGTAGGACTTGAGTAGTGTTGTTTACACACAACATCGCTTTAGTCCACACGCAGATTTCAGTCTTAAAAAATATGTCAAACAATTTTCCTTACCAATCCACTTGCACTAATTCAAGCAATACCTAGTATTCTTAACTATGCTATTTGGTTCTTATTTTCCTTTATTACGTAATTTTCTCTCTCCCTAATATTTTACAACTTACTAGTCTAACCAGTAATATTGGTCTAACAAATAATTTCTTATATACTGGTCCAACCAGTAAAATTGGTCTAACCAATAAAATGGTCTGAACATTTATTTCACTTCTAGATTAGACCTAGTCTTACAGTCCTTCACATGGCTCGGTCGTAACTCAAAGTGTGTGACCTTACAGGATCCTGTAATATCAAGCCGTCAAAGTTTGACCTAACTCAAATTCCTAAAATGGCTCAGAGTTCTAGACTATTGTGGACTCCGATGACTTTGATCAGTCATAGTGGCTCTCTAGGAAAGGGCATATGAGCCCTCAATATTTGCAACGTCATGTGCATGTGACTTAATCCCGATTCTATAATAGTTCAATACAATCCACTCCTTCTATCAACTATTAAGTACCATCTAGTTTTTAGGACTCAGTTTAAGCGTCAGTCCACTAGTAGCCTTAGAGGCTACCCTAGTAATTTAGTCTTGCTACCAAAGTACACTACTCAAACATATTAATGTGTTGACTAGGATCTCATCCTATCAACCTATACACTGTAGAGGTTTATGAGTGTGTCATTTCTAATAAGTGGCAAAGGTACAACTCCCTTGTATTGCTATAATGGAGTGATAGATTCCATCTTGACTACTCAGCTTACCAACGGACAGACATCAACTATATCCGTAATCATCCGTATCACTCAGTCTATAGAATGCTTAGGTATGACACAAAGTATAGCGACATTTGAACAAGGTAATTAGTATTTCAGGTCCAAGGATATTTGTATTGCTATTACAATGAGACGATAAAACACCAATACATAATATAGATTACCGACTATTGTCTTATAGCGGTCTCCAATGTATTTTCCTAAATACATTCATGTGTTAACCCAAGGTACCACCCTCTAGTACTGGAGATATGCTACTCTGAATCAAATTCAAGAGGTAAGATGACACATGCTAGTCTTTCCGTATTCATCAATGTCGAGTCTTGATGATACTACGACTAGGGATATTTAGACAAATCATAATTGCACATGAACCAGTTCTCACCAACATAGTCCTACTATGCCCTTGCAATATGTGCTATGATTATGTCATGGACTTTTGCAAAGACATCAATGGATATATTCTAAACCAGTCATAATATATTTTCGTGCTCGTCGATGTAACAAAAGAAATGCCTTTACATTTGTTCGTACAAATTTAACTAACTAAGATATATCGCCCTAATTGCTCTAGCGCATGCACCACATCTAATAATCTCCTACTTGCACTAATGCCAATTAACTATGTGCATTTATGCCATAACTATTAACATGCTAGTCATGCTTAATATGTGTTAACAGCTTTATCAGGCCCTTTGCCAAATTCTAATATGTGGGAATGTATTCTGTTATTACATCATTATCCCTTACCATATCTAATATGATATTTTCTGTGTACATATCTATTTTTCTGAAGAAACTGTGGCTCTTATGACTGAGCAACAGACCCAGTGTTATCACAATATAATACTACTTGATCTTTACTGTTAGACAGCACATCGAGATCACCAATAAATCTTATTATCCAGATAGCTTGTTTTGTTACTTCCAATGCAACAATTTACTCAGATTCAATGGTTGAATTAGTAGTCGTATCCTATTTGGAACTTTTCCAAACAATTGCCACTTCATTTAACATAAATAAGTAACCTCACTATGATTTGTAATCATCTTTGTCAGATTGAAAAATTCGCATCAGTGAATACCTTTACTAAGAGATCACCTTCTCCATATACTAAGAACATATCCTTAGTCCTTCTCAAGTACATAAGGATTTTATTAACGGCCATCTAGTGCTTCTCACCTGGGTCAGATTAAAATCTGCTTGTGATGCTCAATGTGTGTGAGACATCTAGCCATGTACATACAATAGCATATATGATAGATCCTATTGCAGATGCATAGGGTATTCTATTCATGCGCAATCTCTCCTCTTGTGTCCCCAAACACTTAGATTTAGAAAGGTTAATTCCATGAGACATTAAAAGATAACCCTTTCTTGATTGCTTAAGGTTAACATAGTCAATACCTTGTCTATGTATGTATCTTGTGAAAGACCTAGTAGCCTCTTGGATCTATCTCTATAGATCTTTATACCTAGTATAAATGTTGCTTCTCCAAGGTCCTTCATGGAGAACTTTCTTGAAAATCATGATTTAACTATTTAAAGAAGAGAAATGTCATTTCCCATTAGTAGTATGTCATCAATATATAACACAAGGAAAATGACTGCACTCCCACTAACCTTCTTGTATGCACAGGGCTCATAAGGATTTGACATAAAATCTAACTCCTTGATCGTATCATCAAACCTTATATTCCAACTCCTGGATGCCTGCTTAAGTCCATAAATGGATCTTTGTAGCTTGCATACCTTCGAGCCATTCTGAGATGTAAAACCCTCAGGTTGTACCATATATACATCCCAATCCAAGCTTCCGTTGAGGAAAGCAGTCTTTACATCCGTCTGCCAGATCTCATAATCATAATGAGCAGCAATGGCCAAGAGTATCCTGATGGATTTAAGCATGGCTACTTGTGAAAAGGTTTTATCATAGTCTATGCCTTCTAGCTGACTATAACCTTTTGCAACTAACCTTGCCTTATAGGTAATTACATTACAATCCATGTCAGTTTTCTTTCTAGAAAACCCACTTACAGCCCATGGGTCTAACCTCATCAGGTGCATCGACCAAATTCTAAACTTGGTTTTCATACATGGAATCCATTTCTAATTTCATGGCTTTTAACCATTTATCAGAGTCTGAACACTCCATTACTTCCTTATAGGTCTTAGGTTTATCATCCTCCATTAGAAAGATCTGTTTATCATCTGTGATGAAAAATCTATATCTTTCAGGAGCATTGGCAACCCTATCAGATCTACGCAATGGCTATTGTATAACAGGTTGGTCCTCGATCACACTTTCTTATATATCAGGCATATGAATCATCAGTTGATCATTTTGTTTACCTACTTGAATTCCAAGTTGAAGGTCGCTCCCACTAGCTTTTACAAGCATGTGTTCCTTCTCAAGGAACTGAGCGGTCCTAGAAATAAATACCTTTTATTGCTCATGATTGTAAAAGGTATATCCTATTGTCTCTTCATAATAACCAATGAACAAGCACTTGCCAGATCTAGCTCTAGGCTTATCTAACATTGTCCTTTTAACGTAGGAAGGACAACCCCAAGCTCTGAGGTGAGAAAGAGTGGGTTTCTTACCATACCACCTTTTGTATGGCGTAGTATCAATTGATTTTGAGGGCACATGATTTAGAATATAAATTACGCTCTCCAGTGCGTATCCCAAAAGGATTTACTGAGACTTGCTTGGCTCATCATAGACTGAACTATGTCTAACAAAGTTTGATTCCTCCTCTCAAACACACCATTGTGCTAAGGAGTATATAGAGGGGTCCACTAGGATAATATTCTATTATCCCTTAGATAATCTTAAAACTCTTGGCTTAAATATTTTCCACCTCGGTCTAACCATAGTGGCTCAATATTCTTTCCAAGTTGTTTCTCAACTTCATTACTGTAGTCTTTGAACTTTTCAAAACTATCTGATTTGTGCCTCATAAGGTACAAATACCCATATCATGAGTAATCACCGATAAAAGTGAAGAAGCATAACAAATCGTCCATGTGTTTAGACATTCATTGGACCACATACATCTGAGTGTATTATTTCCAATTTACTCGTGGCACATTCCCCTTTTCCCTTAAAGGGGCTTCTTTGTCATTCTACCTTCTAAACAAGGTTCGCAACCCTTTAAGACTCCCAATCTATTAGGCCCAAGTTATCACCTTTATGTAACTTAGTTAAGCGAGTTTCGTTTATATGGCCTAAGCAACAATGCCATAAGTAAGATGACTTGTCTTTATCTAATTTCTCTTAGCCTGGTTAATAATGAGAGTATGCTTTTGTAACCACAAAATATCTTTTATTACACTTCTATGAAGAATATTTTTTATAATCTTTGATAACATCTTTTATCAAATTGGAATCAACTGCATCTGCTGTGAAGCAGGAAATAATATTCAAAGAAGTATAACAATAATTTTTTCCTTATAACAAAATAGCCAAATGGAGATTTTAAGTTCCTACATCAATAACAGCTACCAAGCTCTAATGATATACCGTAGGCACAACTCTCCTTTTGCTAATCCTCTACTTCTCTTTAATACCTATATCTTTGTATAGATATGTGATTCACACACTTGATATCCCATATCTGTGTTGAATCCCCAAGAGATGTAGAACATTCTTAATTATAACACCTTGAAGTGGAAGATTCCAAAACCTTCTCTTCTCATGCTATGAGACAAAAGCCTATAAATCTCATATTCAAATGAAGATTGTGTTTCCAATATCCCATATTAAAACAATTACTTTGTTTCCAAAATAAAGCTCTCAAGATCCTTTCATTTTCTCTTAACTTCACTCTTTCCCGCTTCTATATTGGTTAGCCCATGTCCCTTTACATCCTTAGAATACCCTTGAATCATTTTTCCTTTCTTGGAAAAATCCTTTCTAAGATGTAAAGACTTAGACTACTAAGTCCACAATTTCATAATGCTTCCATTGCTTAAGGTAACATAGATCCTAACATCTAACTTGATGTTTATCCTTGTTTCCTTCAAGCTACTTACATAAGGTAACATGGATCTTAACAACCTCCAAGGTGTTGTATGCTTGTTTCCTTCATGCTACTAATATAAGGTAACATAGATCTTAACCACCTCTAAGGTGTTGTATCCTAGTTTCCTGGATGTAATTTTCGCATTTCTACTCGAGGTAAAATTCTTGTATCTTGTTGTTTAGTATTGGGCTCATATCGTATATGGGCCAAGCCCTAGGGTTTGAGGACCATCCTTACATTTCTAAACAAAACCTTTGAAGCTAGAGCCAGTCAAATCAATTATCAATACATATGAAATTTATGTAAGAAGTAAAATTTAAACCGAGATATAATAAATAGAATAAACACTTAGACTTAGTTTTGTACATGCATTTAATTTTTAAGATCTTTAAATTAAATACATTTTCCTACTATTTTATTAAGATTCATTCGAAAACATAATAGCCCCTTCTATTGTCTCTCGGGAAACATGGTCCAACCATTCTCATTAGTAGGTAGTATCTATAACTCATTCAAGCTAACCCCCGCTATCACGAGTCAAGCTAACTTAAATAGTTATAGTTGGATCTAGTCCATTCGCATCTAATGCAATTGCTAATCCATTTGAGTTCCAACCAATGGACGTGCATAACCAATTATATGACTCCTCGAATGATACCTCCAGCCTGGCATTAGCTCCGATATTACGGATAACTAACCCAGTCTGGTTAAGACTTAAGCCTAATTTAAATCATGTGAACAGACGATGTTAAAGAAGAAGGCACGTTGTGCGTGAGCAATTTATTCAATGAAAAGGCCTAGAATCACACTTCAATTTTTAGGAAAGCTAATTTTGTCTTAATATTTTAATGAGGATTTATTGATGCAATAGGTCTCGCCTAATCTAGGACTTATACATAGAGATGATTATGAAACTATAACTAATTTCGGGCTATAAAGAATTAGTAGGTCTAACATAAGGGTCTGTTGGATATTATGTATGCCCTTAAGGCAATTAGGGCTATATATCTTAATTATGTAATAGTACAAATAATTTGTTTAATCAATAAAGGCATTTAATCTTTTGTTTATATCAATGTGTATATATATATATATATATATATATATATATATATATATATATATATTATAGCTGGTTAAATATATTCATTGGTGTATGTATGCAAAAGTCCTTGACATATCATAGCATGAAGTCAGAGAAATTATAGTTGGACTATATTTGGTGGAACCTGCTTCACGTACAATTATGATTATGTCTAAACTATCCCTAGTCATAGCTTCATCAAGAAAGGATATTGATGAAGCGGAAAGACTAGCATGTGGTCAACTTTCTTGGAAAGGATCCAAGCAGTTAATCTCCTAAAGACTGAAGGTGTTGCCTTAAGTTTGACACATGTATATATCTGGGAGATATATTGGAGACTGCAGTAAGATAAACACTTGGTAAATATATCAATGTGTTAGTGTTTATCTTCATGCAATAAGCTTTGCGAATGTCTTCATACTTGAGATGCTAGTTACCTTGTGTGGTACTATTGTTATACTTTGGGTCATTACTATACACTCACTAATTTAGGGTATTACCGGTGATTATGGGTATAGTGATGACAACATGTTGGTAAGCTGAGCAGTCGAAAAGAATCCATTGCTCTGGATATATTAAGGAGTTGTACTTGGCCACTTGTTGAAGTGATGATTGCCATAAACCTCTGATCAGAGTATGTGTTTGATAGAAATTGTTTCTAGTCAAACACACTATGGTAAAAGGCAATATGCTTCGGTAACAAGTAAACTACTTGGGTAGCTTGGAGCAACCTTGCTATTAGCGGGTTAACACTTTAATCGAACCCTATAAACCAGATGGTACTAATGTTAAAGAATGGAAGGAATTTATCGCACTGGATAACTATTGCATTAACCAGGATTAAGTCATAAGCATAAATGACGTTCCGAGTAATGGGGGGTGGTAGACCCTTGCTAGAGGTGTACTACAGTCATTTAAGGTAATTGAGTTCTATGCATGGTCTAGAATTCGAGCCAATGGTTCCATTAGAACAAGGCTTGGTTAAGCCTTAACAGCTCAATACTCCTATAAGATCACACACTTTGGACCTTCATTGGACTAAGTAAAGAACTAATAGATTTATTCTATTACAAAAATATAAAATAAATAATAATTGAATTATTGTTGGATTGGTTAAAATTGATTAGATTAATTTTGGATAGACCAAGGAATTTATATTGACCGGTAACTAATTAATTAGAGTCATAAATAAATTATAATTGATTAGATCAATTTTGGTTGGACCAAAAATTTATTTTGACTGGTAACTAATTTATTAGGGTCGAAAATAAATATTTATTTGAAAGGATTAGAAGGGGAATTTTGCATTAGCGAGTTAAAACCGAAAGTATGAAATATTTTATACAAAGTTCGGTTGCACGGGGTACACCAAAAGGTGTGCGAACACTGCTAGGCAGTGTTCGCTGCAGCCCATCAAAGGACACCTCGAGCTGGGCTCGCAGCATGGGCCGCGAGGCCGAGTTCGCATGCAAGCCAAGCCCACAAGGGCTTACCTTGCAAACTGCCACATGCAGCCTGCATAGCACGCTATGCACGCTGCATGTGGGGTGGGTCACATTTGGATCCTTTGGAACCACGTGTGCAACCCGCGTGGGACATTGATTTTGGGAGCAATTTTTTTTGCTCCCCAAGCCTATATATAGTTACCCCTTCTCCCCTTTCAATGTGCACCACAGCTCAGAGCATAAATCCTAAACGAGATTCAAAAAGAATAATCTCTCGGGTAATTGAGCAAGTTATTTTTGTGGAGCCTGAATTTATTCAGGCACCTCTAGTTTATATTTTCGGGTGAAGCTTCTGGAGTGGTCTAGCAACTACTCGAGGCTTCTTAGTTATTTCTCCCGGGGAGGTTTTGGCTGGTGGGGTTCGTGTGGATACTCATAGAGGCTATCATACGCTTGGAGACTTATGCAAGAAAGAGGGTTTTGCTAAAGCACGCTTCAACTAGTAAGTTTTCTTTCTTTCTCTTTTATTATTAGGTCTTTTTCTTTAAGCATTTTTAGACTTAATAATATGCTTAGGTTGTTTTGCATGCTTAGTTTATTTTATGCTTAGGTTATTGCTTAGAGTTATAACATGCTTAGATTATAGCTTAGAGTTATAACATGCTTAGCATAAAATATACATGCTAGGATATAATTTGGAATTATGGTATGCCTAGCCCTTTTGCATGCTAACCTGGGTAGAGAATTTTTTAGTTAATGCTTTATTTAATTTATATGCAACTAATAGGAGTTCCTGGGGATAGGGACAAAATTTTGAATTTCCACCATGCCTGTTATGCATGTTCAATTTGACTGTCAGTTTCTAACAGGGTCATGGTCAACTGGTAATTCATAATCATTCCATCATGCCAAGACTCCACGTAGAATGCAAAACAAACAAGGGTGTTCATTGTTCAAGTTCTTGCCCCTATGTTTATAAGTTTTAATTTAACAATTTGAGCTTTCACTATAAAACCATATAATGAATCCAATTTATTATACTATAAATCAACTAATTCAAAATAGTCCCTTTGGTAATTAGAATCTAGAACCGATGGAAATTCCTAAGTAAGAGAGGCCCCCTTGAAGTAAATGAGCAGCCAAGTCCAATCCTTTCCAGAACTAACACGGGCCATTCTGACTCAGTTAACCATAGAATATTTAAATTAAAGATTTCATTCTTTTCAAATTTAAGAATTATTTCACTTAATTCAAAAATCAAAGCATTTACAATCTCAAGTAAAACATTGTTAATTTTTAGATAACTACCCTGACTAAGTTTGAGCAACACTTAGGCCCTGTTCTTTTCAACTGATAAGTAGATGTACTGAACTGAACTAAACTGATTGGTACTGAACTGAATGGTACTGAACTGTACTAAAATTGAACTGAATGATACTGAAACTGAAAATACTGAAACTGAACAATACTGAAACTGAATTATAATTAATAATATAAATAATATTTTAAAAATATTAAAATACATAATAATTAATAACACTTTAAATAATACTATACATTCTAATAAAATTTATTAATTATTACATATAATAATAATTAAATATACCATTATAAATTATTATTATTATATTTTATTGCAATTATTGTTATGAATATTACCATATTATTTTAATTGTTATCAATATTTATAAAATAATATTACTTTTATTTATTTATTTTTCCTACAAAATTATTTATTGCAGAAATAATAATTGATAATGTTAAAAATATTATTATTGGTTTCTTTTTCTTTGTTGTTATTTGTGATTACTAATATTAATCGATAATATTTATATAATGTATAAATGAAAATGAACTAAAATTGAAATTGAAATAATATTATCATTAATATTCATTGCTTTTAATATTTATGAATAATAATATACATTAATAATATTGATATAATGCATAAACTGAAACTTGATATTGAATTCTGAATACTGAATGCTGAAGGCTGAATACTGAATATTGAATACAGAAACTGAATACTGAAACTGAATATTGAATACTAAAACTGAACTGAATTGAACTATACTGAATTGAACTGATTGGTACTGAACTAAACTAAACTGAACAGAAAATAAGTTGAAAAGAACAGGGCCTTAATTTAGCTATCACAACATTTTCTATTGCAAGAAATAAATTTCTAGGCATGGCATACCATACTCGAAAATATTTCATAGAAAATTAGACCTAGCATGTTTCTAGTAAATCATACAATCGCATTAGGCATGCTCGTGATACCACTGTTGGTCTAGATTAATGGGATTGAACATGTAAAACAAGAGCAGCGAAAATTCAAAATTTAATCCAGTGTCCAAGATCTCCTAAGCATGGCATGATTGACAACATAAACTAGTCTATTATTATTCTAGGTCATAAACACTTATAAAATGACCTAATAATAATTTAACCACTTATTAGTTGAAGCGTGAATCGCAATGTTGGCAGAATGACCCCATTAGTTGCGTGCACAGACTCCAAAGTAGAAGCCCTCTATAAACAGTCCACACGAGCACCACCGACCAAAACCTTCTAGAAAGGGAGTACTGATAAATAAGTGGTAGATAGCTAGATCTTCCCTACTAATTTATTCTAGAAGAAATTCCCTTAGTTTTCTATTCTAAGTAAATACGTCTTTCGATGGATTACTTTTAGGAACTAGAACAGCTAAGAGAATAAGAGAGGGAGAGAGGCTTTCGAAAAATGGAGTGAAAATTAATGAAAGGGAAGAGCTCTATTTATAGTGGTAGGAATATATTAAAAGGACAATTTAATCGAACCAAAAACCAATAGAATTAATTAAATAAAGGGTAAAAAGGTTAATTCCAAAGAACCATAAAAGAGTTTGAAACAAACTCAAATGGGAGCTTGCTTGAGGAGCAAGCTCCAGACTTAAACTCAAACACTGCTGGCCAAAAGGCCAGCAGTGGTGTGCTGGGCCTGTGTAGGTGCGCAGGCCCAAAGCCTACAGCAGCACAGCCCTTGCGAGCTGTGCTACATAGCGCCATGGGCTGGCCTATTGGGTCGCGCACCTGCGCAGCCCAATAGGTTGAGCATGGTGCATTGTGTACCTGATGGGTCACGAACCAGCGCAACCCAAAACGTTGCACATTGAGCGGCCTATGCTGGGTCACGAACTGTGTGTAGTGGGCTGCCCTTGGCAGCCCACCAAATCCCAAGGCCTCTTTTTTATAGGCCTTGAGCAGTGTTGTTTGCACACAATACCACTTTGGCCCGTACACAGATTTCAGTCTCGAAAAATATGTCCAACAATTTTCCTTATCGATCCACTTGCACCAATTCAAGCAATACCTAGTATTATTAACTGTGTTGTTTGGTTCTTGTTTTTCCTTACTATTTAATTTTCTCTCTCCGTATTATTTTACAACTTACTGGTCTAACAAGTAATATTGGTCTAATCAATAATTTCCGGTATACTAGTCCAACCAGTAAAATTGGTCTAACCAATAAAATGGTCTAACCATTTATTTCTCTTCTAGGTTAGACCTAGTTTAACAGTTCTTACATGGCTCAGTCGTAACTCAAAATGTGTGACCATATAGGATCCCATAATATCGAGCCGTCAAAGTTTGACCTAGCTCAAATTCCTTTTCAGGAATTTGACTAGCTCAGAGCTCCAGACCGTTGTGGACTCTGATGACTTTGATCGGTCATAGTGGCCCTCTAGCAAAGAGCATATGACCCCTCAATATTAGGAACGTCACGTGCATGTGACTTGATCTCGGTTCTGCAATAGTTCAAAATAATTCACTCCTATCAACTATTAAGTACCATCTGGTTTCTAGGACTCGGTTTAAGTGTCAGTCCACTAGTAGCCTCAGAGGCTACCCCAATAATTTAGTCTTGCTACCAAAGTACACTACTCAACCATATTAATGTGTTGACTAGGATCTCATCCTATGAACCCATACTATGCAGAGGTTTACGAGTGTGTGACTTCTAAAAAGTGGCCAAGGTACAACTCCCTTGTATTGCTATAATGGAGTGATAGATTCCAACTTGACTACTCAGCTTACCAACGGACATGCATCAACTATACCCGTAATCATCCATATCACTCAGTCTATAGAATACTTAGGTATGACACATAGTATAGTAACATCTAAATAAGGTAACTAGTATCTCAGGTCTAAGGATATTTGTATTGTTATTGCAATGAGATGATGAAACACCAACACATAATATAGATTATCGAGTTTTTTCTCATAGCGGTCTCCAATGTATTTCCCTGAATACATTCATGTGTTAACCCAAGGTACCACCCTTTAGTATTGGAGATATGCTACTCTGAATGAAATTCAAGAGGTATGACGACACATGCTAGTCTTTCTGTATTTATCAATGTCAAGTCTTGATGATACTACGACTAGGGATATTTAGATAAATCATAAATTGCACACGAACCAGTTCTCACCAACATAGTCCCACTATCCCCTTGCAATACGTGCTATGATTATGTCATGGACTTTTGCAAACACATCAATGAACATATTCTAAACCAGTCATAATATATTTTCATAGTCATCGATATAACAAAAGAAATGCCATTACATTTATTCGTACAAATTGGACTAACTAAGATATATCGCCCTAATAACTCTAGGGCATACACCTAGGGGTGTGCATTTGGTCGAAACCGAACCGAATCGAACCGAATTAACCAAACACCAAATAAGGAAAATATTGTTAACCGAACCAAACCAAATAAGAATCAAAACCGAATTAACCAAAATGAAATAAATTATTCGGTTCGGTTAAAAACCAAACCAAACCGAAATTTTAAATTAACTAAGTAAAATTCAAATTCTAATACTTAAAATACAAAATGCACATCCAATATATGTATTACAATAAATTAAATGGCTTATTATATACACATAAAGGAATAAGAGTGCATTTTAGAAAAGAGGAATAAGAGTGTGATGTTAAGATAATTAATATATGAGCATATTTTAAATTTTTATTATATGTAATGTATATTTCGGTTTGGTAGGGCTTTTTTGGTTTTTTCTACACAAAAACCGAACCGAATCGAATAACCGAAATATTCAACATTTTACAAACCGAACCGAACTAAATTAATATTTCGGTTTGATTCGGTTTGGTAATTCGGTTGCCAAACCATTTGCGCACCCCTACATACACCATATCTAACATATTCGCCACAGGGAAAAGATGAAGAGTCGAATCAAGAGCCACATTACTGAAATTCCCCGAGGCCTAGACCTCAAGTTTTAAAAATCCACATTCCGTAAAATGCTTGAAACACCAGGTCAAACCGAGAAATGAAGTCAAAAATTGAAAATGGGTCAAACCTGTTAACTACACGTGTAGGTAGTTTACACATGTAAACTACACGCGCGGATACTTCTCACCTAGGCCTAGGGTTATAGATTAGTAATCATTTATGTCAGATCTGTAAAATATTCGCGTGAATAGTTTAAAGAGTGAACCACACACGCGGATACTCTAGCCAATCAAATCAGATAATGCCGTGTGTTTCCATACAGAAACGATCGGTGAACTCCTTGCGCAGACAGCTTACACCTGTAAACTACCCGCGCGGGTAGTTTGCAACTACTATGAAAGGAAGCAATTGCCTCCCCATTCCCAACAACACACCAACGACAAGTAGAAAAATACACTACCATATATCACAATATTACACGTGATATTGTGACCATATGAGCCAAAATTCCCTTTTTAAAAAATAGTCTATAAGCGTCTAGTCCCCCAGTGAGCTTAGAGCATTCAAAATTCCTGGTCCCGGAGCCACAGTTCTCTCTTTATACCCTATCCATACTCGGTATAAGTTTGAGCAAGTTGCCCCAAAACTCTGACCAAATAAAGCCACAAAAATTAGGTTCATCCTATCTAATTTTTATAAGAATTCCACTAAACTCCCCAAGCAGTAACAACAATCCTTGATCGGCTCACACGTTACCCTGGACAAGCAAAAAGGTAACTGGGGGTAATATCGCTACCAAGCCAACTTTAAAATACATTTATTTATTTTTGTTGTTATATTCTTTATGAAAATTCCATGATATAATCATCAAATATTATCCGGTTCTTAAAATGTAAGCGTGATTAGTAACTATTTTTTTCGAATTCAAAAATCTCTATTTTATAGGTATGGGAATCTTCAATCGGATCAGTATTCCACAATTTTCGGTGGAGCTGAACTGTGTAGTGACTCTTATATTTTATAAAATAGGGCTTCCGACTCTATTTTATTTCTTCCTCTATTTTGAATACAGTTTTCAAAATAATCCTCTCATTCCCTACGGATCCCACGTCCAACAATAAAGAAAAGAAAAGCAGGTAACCAGAAAAATTTCGCCCGCTCACAACTACTTTAGTATATTTGGTTTGAGCAGGAGTTTGGTTATGTAATTTTGATGCTCTTTTCAGTATAGATATATTTATTTTATAATTCATTTTCTAGCAGAAAATAAAGTATTTAGTTGTATACACACTTTGTTTAACGTATATATTATTATTGATATATGTTTGATCTCAGTAAAGAGGACCAGCCGGAAGCAAGCATGATGGATCATATTCTATGTAGTTTCAACATTACACTTCCATGATTGATCTATGTCGTTTAGAAATATAGATGAATGTGATTGATGATGGATCGACTCACAAAGGCTGTGATGACTATTCCTCAGGCCCAGCCCTGATAATTTGGGGGCCCTAGGCTAATTAATATTAAAAGTAATAACATGGGGCCCTCAACAAAGAAATAATAAAATAAAACATACTTTTTGTAAAAACTAGGAGTTGAACTCTTGACCTCATACAACTTTAATAAGCACTTTACCAATTCTACTAACATTAATTTATGTCTACTTTTATCTTTTAAATAATAACAATTAAATCTTTTAAATAAAAATTTTTTTAGCCCCTTTCGGCTATGGGCCGTAGGCGGTGGAATACGTTGCCCACCCCCCAGGGTCGAGCCAGCTATTCCTTTAGTTTTTTTTTATCTATATGACTAATGGACGAGATTGTCGAGGATGCCTTGTCTATAACTACATTTTTTAGCTCGTAAAGATATACACATTTTTTGAGATTACATATGTTAGCCCACTAAGAGATTGTTGTATTCATTTTTAAATAAATCATAAAGTATGAGCTAAATATGTAAATATAAATGTGTACGTTGGTTATAATATATAGTCAAAATAAATTATGGTCGAATTTAGAATTATTGACTATTGAGGTGTCAATTTGTTAAAGAATTCAAAAGTGTAGAGACCATTTTGCAAGTTCTACTTTGTTGAAGTGTCTCAATAGAAAATTGCCAAATTAAGAAATCTATAAATATAGGGTTTGGTCCCTAGATAGAACGATCGTTAATTATATATTGTTTTGATACAATGGTTCCCTTTGATTTATCGATCGGATCTTCTAGAAGGCCATTCGATAATCATTCAAATTAGATTCTATGATTAAGGTACACTACCGTTTCAGTTTTGTTTCTACATGAATTGACATGAATCGATCCTAACTTCTCCAATTTCGAGAAAATTATCTATCATGACTGAACTTGGCCTTAATCGTCTCTCGCCCCCCAAAACTTTCAAGTTTTTCTCTCTCCCCGTGAATATATTTAAAGTGCACGATATAACCCCTTTAAGTTCACTCGCCTAGTCACACTCAACTGTATAGAAAACACGCGCTACACTTGCAACAAACAATCCATAGATTAACTGACATGTCATTAAATGAAAAAGTTGACTCCACCACATTCATTTCTCCTCTCCTTGCAACTGTGGCCTCTCTCACTCGTTCGTGGCCTTCTCGGCCCGCCAACCCTCCTAACCCCGTGATATATTGGTTGAATTTGAGAGATGATTTTTTAAATTTTATTTGGTTTAGTTCGAATCTACTAAAGCCCATAATTTAAATTTTAAAGCCCATAAGATATATAAAATGAGTTTAAGAATAATATCAAATCCTATTAGGCGGTCCAGCCCATTCTTTATATAAAAAAATAATTATATATATATAATGTAATATTTATAATTATTGAATTAAAAAATATAAATATTATTAATTAAAAAATATTTTATATCATTCCGTAAAAGTTTAATATAATGTTATTGGATAGAAAAATATTTATAATTAGTATATTTTGAAATAAAATATACATGTATATTTCTTTGGATAAATTTGAGTTCAGTTTAATTCAGTCTGAGCCCAGTACAGTCCAACCCAAAAAATATTTTAGGCGACTTGGAATAAATTTGGGATGGACTTTAATAAATAAAAGCCCGCAAGCCCGACCCCATTCCAACCCAGCCCATAAAGAGTCTCATCCATTGGTCCATGTGTTCCACCTCTGCTCCTTCCACCCTTGACTGCGAGAAAGATGCCCGGCAAATTGTTGAATTGGACTCTGAATCGCCGGCCGGAATTTTCATCTCCCTCCTCTTGCTCTCCACCGCTAAATAATTTGTGAAATTCCAGTTACCATCTATTGATCTCATATGGCTTATTGAAATCTTCCTAATTTCCAACCTTTTCATGTCTGGGCTTATTTAAACTTGCAATTTTAATCTCAATTTCATTTTTTCCAATATCACCAATCATGGCGGATGGGTATTACCGTTCGAAGAAAAATGGCACTAACATTTGTGAAGATGTTTGGCCGGGTAGAGTATTGATTTTCATTTTTGTTTACTTTGCTTTCCAATGGGTCTTTTATATTTCTTTTCTGCAATTTTGGACAAATATTGAAAGTTGCCCCCTTAGCCTCTTTACCCATTGAAAACATATCCATTGAAGTTTGCATATACTCAGGGCCGGGTTTTGACAGGAGCGAGGTGAGCGACTGCTCATGGTTCCAAATTTCAGGGGCCCCAAGTTTCCCGACCACCGGCAGTGAAAATCCTTCGATTTTCAGTCTTTAGATCTGCAGTTTTGTTAACCTGAGGTAGAAGACGCGTGTGAAATACTTTGTTTCACGCGTTTTAATTATTTTTAAGTTGGGGCCCTAAAACGACGTAGTTTTTGTGGCCCCAATTAAAAGTAATTAAAGTAATAATACTGAAAGATAATTATAAATGTACTATTTACTGTTAAATAATAAAAAAGGACTTTTGGAGTTACTGATTTCGCGCCACCTTTTCAACTTCTTAAATCCATCTTTCAAATCTTATTCTTATCCCATATTTATCTGCAACTAAAAATCATTTTATATTTCTATTTTAATATAATCAATTTATATTTCACTTAATTTCTTCCCAATCCGAGCTTTTCATCTCATCAATATTCTTTTATGTGTCTATTTTATTATTATTTGACATATATATTTCAATAATTTTTCTTCATCTATTAAATTATTCTGTAACATTTATTTAGTATTTCCTTTTATTATCTTTTATTTATTTATTTTTTAAGAAGTTATTTAAATCCATGAATTTCAACACCCCAATTTCATAATAAATTGAATAGGTATGCTTCAATTCTTTAAATTTACAACTCTGATTTTATTTTATTTTAATTTGTTTTATTATTTTAATCATAAATTAAATTCAATAAATGTAAATATAAATTTATTGTACTAATATAATTTTTAGGATTTATTTGTTGAGTTTCCTTATCTTTGGTTTGTCATTTTATTTGGGAGGAAGATTAGAAAGTCTATGGAGATTGGAAATTCCTCTAAAAATTAGATTGCATTATTTTTACTTACATCATTTTTTGACCTTTAGTTATCTATAATCATGTTTAGAATATACGATTACTGATGATAAGCCAACTCAATCTCAAACAGTAGATGACAGTGATTTTAATATTGATAAAACTAATGTTAATGATGTTAATATTGATGATAATGTATTTGAACGATGACATGATTTTGCATGAAAAAATGGCCACACGATGAGAATTCTCAAATTGACAATTTTATTAATCAGTAAAATATGTATCTGTTAAAATTTTATAATTTTTTAGGGTTTATTTATGAATATAAAAATAGTTATAAAAAATTTTCACGTAATTTTTTTATAAAACCCTATTTAAACTTTCAATCAGGGCCAAAATATTCGGCCCTTTATAAACAGCCCCTTCCACCAAGAACACTTCATATGCTATTACTTATCATTCTCTTTATAAATAAATCCAATCCCAATTCTATTGAATTTTCAATTTTGGATTTTAACATTTATCTATCCACGGTCAAACTTCCCAAATCAATTACTTTGATTGGTTTATTTATTCCCATTCTCTTTCGATAAATATTTCTCTGAGCTGCTACTTAGTGATTTTCTTTGTTTTCTAGGATACAAAACAGAAATTGATTGTATTATAATGTGATTTGAGTGATGAAATATGTAATTCACATATCAGGAGCTCGTCAGAGGAGTTTTGATGACGGTGGGCTTAGGTGGAGAGGGAGCTGCTTAACGTCGGTGAAGAAGTGAGAGAGTGATAAAATACTAATTTTTATATATTTTTTCAATTTTTTACTCTTTAGCAAAAAAAAAATCAGTCTCTCGACTTTTCAACAACTGTCATATCATCTACCATATCAGCTCTAAGGTCTTGAGGTACGCTTTTTATAAGTTTAGAAGATGAGAGAAAAATTTAAAAGTTTAGGGGGATGAGAGGCGATTAGGGCCAAATTCAAGGGGTCCGGATGCGTTAGGCCTTTTGTTTATAATTAGTTGTTCATGATATAGTTTTTGTATGATATCTTTATAGTCATGAGAACCTTGAAAATCTTTTTTTTAACCACGAATTTAGTGATTGTCTATAGTTCTCCTTCTAATTAAGCTAATTTTTTTTATAAACAAACCATTATGAACCGTACCATCTATCTGAACAATATTTTTAAAAAACCAAACAATAATATAATGTACTATATTATATCGTACATTAATGAACCACGATGAATGATGAACTAAACAAAGGCTTAGAATAAAGTTGGCTTCATAAAAAAAACATTACATTTCATAATAATGGGTGTAGATTAAAAGTATTTATTTTTGGTTTTCAGACAACTTTAATCAAAACTTTGATCAAAACTAGAACTGTCGGTCGGGCCGTGTTCGGGTCTGGCCGGATCAGGCTTTTGATTAAAAATAGCAACCTAATTTTAGTTTGGGCTACACTTTAAAACTTTGGTTCGGGCTGGGCTTAATTCGGACTTTAGAGGTCATTCCCAAGTTCGGCCCATTAATAGATTTCCCTTAATTTTTTTTGATATACTAAAAGAGTCAAAAAAAAATAAAACTATATACAAACATATTCAAATCTTACATATAATTACATTCTTCACTTGAATAATTTAATAAATAGATAGCATTATTCTAAATATTTAATATATTAAAATATAAAAATTCAAAATTATCATTAGATATATTGTATAAATATTTAATAAATATAATAATTATTCATCGGGTCTGGCTCGGGAATTTAAATAAAAATTAAGTTCAGTCCATAAAACTTTGGACTTTAGTGGGATCGGGTCAAGTTTTAAGGAAAAATGAGAGTTCAAACTCGGTCTATTTGAACGAATTCAGGCCAGATAGGTACCCGGACGCGTGAACAGGTGTAATCACAACTTTGGAGAATTCTTTTCCTATAATCCTTCCCATTTCTTTCTCTAACGCCAAACGCCAAACGCCACACGTCCGTCTCATCTCTACACCCTATAAAAAACAGATATAATAGAAAAACTAGCTAAATCTCTTGAGGCAGATCGGAGACATTGATATTGCGGAAAATTGAAAGAATTCTTGATTCGATTGACCCAAAATATCATGAAAGAATTACAAAAATGGAGGGCGTAAGGGCGAGGCTTGGGAGGTCATCCACTCGATACAAACCGGCCACGGTGTTCAGTGGGCCGATGAGGACATGGAAGAAGAGATGGGTGCACATTTCCCCGTCTAACTCCTCCAATTTCTCGTATAATCACCACGTCCATTCTAGCATCAATTCTTCTATTAACATAAACGAAAGAGAGAAAGAGAGAGAGATTGAACAAATTCCATTGAAGCTTTATTAAGAGAACTCAAGAAACAATTACAAGAGATATAGAAAATAGAATCGTTAGAGGGAGACGAGAAAAAGTTTTTCCCTTTTATGCAAAAGTTGTTATTGACTAACTTAATAAAGATGGACTAAAATACCCTTTTTTCCAACAACTAGTTAACAACAACATTTACAGCTGATGTTTGCTTAATTTAACACCACCCCCGCAAGCTGACCATCATTGAACGGCTATAATGCCTAACCTATTAACTTGTCTTGTAAAGTCTGGAGAATGGAGAGCTTTGGTTAGCAGATCTGCTAATTGATTTCTTAAACAGACATTAACAAGATGAATGATGCCAATTTGATGTTTTCCACTCACAAAGTGACAATTTATGTCTAGGTGCCTTGTCCTTTCGTGGAACACATGATTCTTAGCTATATGTACTACTGATATATTATCACAGAAAAACAAAGCTGGAACATTGTCTTTTATGTTCAAATCTTTCAACAGATAAACCAACCATTGTATTTCTACAGTCACTAGTCATTGCCCTATATTCTGCCTCTGAAGAACTTCTTGAGACTATATTCTGCTTTTTGGATTTCCATGACACAAGAGAATCCCAAATAAATAAGCAGTACCCTATTAATGATTTCATGGTTTCTATACAATTTCCCTAGTCCGAGTCTGTGTAGGCCTTAATCTTTGTGTCTTGATCTGCTTCTGTTAAATGGCTTTCACGTGGGACTCCAAAAATTGTGATAGATGCTAGACTGCAAAGAATATATATGGTCTTGTGTTTGCTAAGTACATCAACTTTTCAACAAGTTTATTGTAGCTAGTAATGTCTTCTAACTTTGGTGTCTTTGTGTGGTCATATTCTCATTAGGGTATAAAAAAACCAAATTATGCAAGCAAGTCTATAGCATATTTCCTGTGGTACATGTTAATGTCTTTGTTAGTTCTAGAAATTTCTATTCCAAGATTGAATTTTAGTTTTCCCAAATCCTTTACACTAAATAAATTATGTTGATAAGCCTTTATATCTTTTATGTCCTTTTCATTATTACTTGCAATTATTACATCATCTACATAAAACGGTCAGGCAGTGAAATTACTGATGAAAATATGGTATATCAAATAATGTTGTGAATTATCTACTTTAGGCTAAATTATAATTTGAATAAGCTATAATTTGAATAACATGAAATATGTCATTGTATTCTACTCTTCAATAGCTTTCCAATAATATATTATACGCCTAAAACGGATTAACGGTGAATAAGAAATTATAGTTTAAAGTTTGGACATCTGTCAAATTTAGATTCGCTAAATCGGTGATTCGGCATTGAAAAAAATATTGTCATGTAATATTTTTTTTACCAGATTTTTTATTAGATTAATGGGTGTTTAATCCCTTAATCAATTGTATTTCTCATAACATCCATGATTAATAACCATAAAGGTATGGTTACAAAAGTTAATGACCATAAAGGTGTTGTTACAAGGGTTAATACTCATTAAACCAATTTAATTCATGTTAATGTCATTTGTTCTATAAATACCCTATTCTTGTAGCCTTCTCCAAATACACTTTTCCTTCACTCTTTTAAACAACACGTTAAACGTAAGTTTAAAATTGGACAAAACGGAAGCATATCCAAGAGACAAATGTTAAATGGAAAATGCTTAAATTGCAAAAAGATGAGACAAAAATCATTTTTTTATAAATTGACACAAAAGGTCAATAACATTGAGGAAAATGTTATGAAAGAAATTACAAAAGATGTATATGACATCACCGTATGTATAATTTCTAAGGTCCATATGACTGACTCAAACCCAATGGAGTGGTGGCTTGATACTGGTGCTACTCGTCACGTGTGTTGTGATAAAAGAGTCTTTTGCTGGATTGACTCTAATAGATAATGGAGAGAAGCTCTTCATTGGAAATTCTGCTACTTCTAATGTCAAAGGAAATGGAAAGATAATTCTAAAAATGACTTCCGGCAAAGAAGTAAATTTGCAAAATGTCTTGTACGTACAAGATATGAGAAAAAAATCTGATTTTTTGAGCCTATTAAGTGCATATGACTTCAAGATGGTATTCGAATCTTAGAAATTTATTTTGTCTAAGGGAGAAACGTATGTGGGAAAGAGATACGAATGTAACAGAATGTTTAAATTTTGTTGTATCTCTTGTAAGCAAAATTCTATTAATGAGAATAACGTTGTTGCTTATATGATTGAGTCTTCTAATTTATGGCGTAGTAGACTTGGACACATTAATTTGGCTTATCTCCTATAACCTCCAACTTGAGCAAAAAATACCTTTTATACCCTCCAACTTTTAAAAGGTTCTTCGAACTACCCCAACATTTAAAAAGTGTGTCTCCGTGCTACCTCATACCCACTCGCCCACTCTCAGCTGTGAGAGTGCATTTCACTAGCTGTCAGGTTGACAAATTTGGAAAAAGTCACACCAATAAGATAATGACAAGTGGTAGAAACTAAAAAAATTCAAAAAAAAACTCGAAAAAAATTCTTTTAAGTCCCTATAATTTTAATTCAACCAAAAGACCATTTCTACAATAAATTTATTAATTTAAATAAAAGTCAAACCAATCTTTACTTAACATGTGTAATTTATATTGTAAAAGTTTTAAAATATCCCTGGAAAAATTTCATTAAAATCCCTATCAATCTTTTCCTTACAATAATACCATTTTCTACACAACTTTTATGTGTAATTTTAATTTAATAAAAAACATCATAAATTTGGAAAATTCAAACCAACGACATAATGCCACGTGGCACAAACTAATAAAATTTTAAAAAAAATCTTGACAAAACTTCTTTTAAGTCCCTATAATTTTAATTAACAAAAAACATCATCTTCTACAATGAATTTCAAAAAAACCTTGACAAAACTTCATTTAAGCCCCCCTATAACTTTTATTACATAAAGAAAATAAATTTGGTGGTGGGAATTTTTAGAAACTGTTTATGGAAGGGCCCGAAAATGTGAATATATTTTGGGGCCCAGTTTCATAAAAAGTCCAAAAATCCGAAAAAATATGGAATATCCGAAAAATAAAGAAAATAAATTTGGTGCAAGAAATTTTCAGAAAATGTTTTTGGAAGGGCTCAGAAATGCGAAAATACGTTACGCGGTCCAGTTTCGTAAAAAAGAAAAAATTCCAAAAAATTATGGAATATCCGGAATATGAAGAAAATAAATTTGGTGGAAGAATTTTTCAAAAAATGTTTTTAGAAGGGACCAAAAATGTGAAAATATGTTTCGGGATCCCGTTTCGTAAAAAATAAAAAAAATCCCAAAAAATTATGGAATATCCGGAAAATAAATTTGATGCAAAAAAATTTTCAAAAAATGTTTTTGGATGGGCCCGAAAATGTGAAAATACGTTTGGGGCCTGGTTTCGTAAAAAATAAAAAAATCCCAAAAAATTACAGAATATTCAAAAAATAAAGAAAATAAGTTTTGTGTAAGAATTTTTCAAAAAAATGTTTTTGGAATGATCTGAAAATGTGAAAATATGTTTCAGGGTCCAGTTTCTTAAAAAATAAAAAAATCCCAAAAAATTGTAGAATATATGAAAAATAAAGAAAATAAATTGGTGCGAGAATTTTTCAAAAAATATTTTTTGGAAGGACCCGAAAATATGAAAATACGTTTTGGGGTCCAGTTTCGTAAAAAATAAAAAATTCCAAAAAATTATGGAATATCTAAAAAATAAAGAATATAAATTTGGTCCAAGAATTTTTCGAAAAATGTTTTTGGAAGGGTACGAAAATGTGAAAATACATTTCGGAGTTCGGTTTCGTAAAAAATAAAAAATCCAAAAAATTATGGAATATCTGAAAAATAAAGAAAATAAATTTGGTGCAAGAATTTTTCAAAAAATGTTTTTGGAAGAGCCTGAAAGGAGGAAGAAGGTCATTTTACAATACAAAAAGTATTTAGGGATTTTTTAATAGTTTTATTCATAAAATATTAATTTTATTTAATTTTTTTATACATTTGAAGTAAAAAACACGCCCCTTTCGTCAAACCCAAATACATCAGCTGCCACGTCAGCTTAAGGTAGCACAGAGGTGCACTTTTTGGAAGTTTGGGTAGTTCGGAGGGCCTTTTGAAAGTTGGGGGGTGTGAAAGGCGTTTTCACTCAAGTTGTGGGGCATGGGAGAACATTAAGCCCATTAATTTTGATACGTTACGACGCTTAATTAACTTCAATCATATACCCACATTTCATATCAATAAATCATATAAATGTGAAACGTGTGTTGAGACAAAATTGACAAGATCTTCATTTCAATCCGTTGAAAGAAATTTAAAATTACGTGGTTTGATACTTACTGATATTTGTGACTTGAAATACATTAAATCAAGAGGAGGCAATAAATATTTTATTACCTTCATAGATGATAGCACAAAATATTGTTGTGTATTTGCTTAAAAGCAAAGATGAAGCTTTAGGAAATTTGTACTCTACAAGCAAGAAGTAGAAAACCAACTTAATAAGAAGATTAATAAGGTTAGAAGTGATCATGGTGGTGAATACGTTGCACCATTTAGCGAGTTTTGCTCCCAAAATGGAATTATTCACAAAGTAACGCCACCTTACTCTCCACAATCAAATGGTGTAGCTGAACGCAAAAATAATACTCTAATAAAGATGATGGATGCAATGTTGACTAGTTCTAGTTTACCACAAAACATGTGGGGTGATGCTGTTTTGTCAGCAAATTATATTTTAAATAAGATACCATGTAAGAAACAAGATAAAACCCCTTATGAATTATGGAATGGTAGAAAGCCTTCTAATAATTACTTGAAAGTGTGGGGGTGTCTTGCAAAGTTAATTGCACCATTACCTACCAACCATCTAAGCCTTAAATCCCACGCTAGGTGAGGTTGGCTATATAGATCTTCTGACGCCATGAAGCTCTATCAAAAGCCAAATATTTGTCCATACCGAGCAAACGCATATCCTTAGAAATAGTTTCCTTCCAAGTAATCTTAGGTCCACCTCTCCCTCTACCCTTACTCCCTATCCATAAGTTCTCACATTTTCTAACTGGAGCATCTATTGGTCTACGTAGCACATGTCCATACCACGTTAGTTGCCCTTCTCTCAGTTTATCCTCAATATGTGCCACACCGGTATTTTAGCGGATGCACTCATTTCTAATTTGATCCATCCTTGTATGCCCACTCATCCACCTAAGCATCCTCATTTCCACCACATTCATCCTTTGAATATGTTGCGTCTTAATAGCCCAACATTCACTCCCATATGTCATGGCTTGCCTAACCACCATTCTATAGAATTTACCTTTCACTTTCAAAGGTATCTTTTTATCATATAAGACTCCGGTAGCACTTCTCCATTTCATCCATCCTACATTAATTCTATGAATTACATCATCATCAATCATCCCCTCCTCGTGGAAGATAGAGCCCAAATACCTAAATCGTTTGCATGTTGGCACGGTTGTATCTCCTAGTTTTACTTCTCCTTCTTCTCCCTTCCCTAAGCTGAACTTGGTGTGCGAATACTCCATCTTACTTCTACTTAACTTAAAACCTTTACTCTCTAATGCATTTCTCCTCACCTCTAGCTTCTTGTTAACCCCTTCCCTTAATTCATCAACCAATACGATGTCATCCGCAAACAACATACACCATGGGATGTCGTCTTGTATTTTGGTGGTCAACTCATCAATAACTAGGGCAAATAAAAATGGGCTTAGAGATGATCCTTGATGCAATCCAATCATGATGGGAAACTCCTCTGTCACTCCTTGTCTAGTTTGAACACTTATTACTGCCCCTTCATACATGTCCTTTATTAAGTTTATGTACTTTACATGAATACCTTTTTTCTCCAGTGCCCACCAAAGTACTTTCCTCGGCACTCTATCATATGCTTTCTCTAAGTCAATGAAAATCATATGAATGTCCTTTTTCTCCCTATATATGTGCATTAGATTTCTCAGAAGAAAAATAGCTTCCGTTGTGGACCTACCAGGCATGAAACCAAATTGGTTTGCGAAAACCTTAGCGATCATCCTAAGAAGGTGTTCAATCACTCTCTCCCAAAGTTTCATTGTATGACTCATCAATTTAATACCTCGATAATTAGAGCAATCTTGTATATCTGCTTTGTTCTTAAATATAGGTATAAGGGTGCTTCTTCTCCACTCGTCCAGGATTTTCCTCTCCCTATATATGGTGTTAAATAGTTTGGTTAACAAAACTATTCCCTCATCTCCAAGGCATTTCCATGCCTTAATCGGTATGTTATCTGGCCCACATGCTTTCCCTACCTTCATCCTTTTCAGAGCTTCCTTTAATTCATTATGCGTAATTCTTCTTGTGTAATTTAGGTTTTTCTCAACTCCGCTTACCTCCAATCTTGCAATGTCATCTTCCTTTCCATCATTGAATAATCGATCAAAGTAGTTTCTCCATCTCTCTTTGATCTCTCTATCTCCTAACAAGATTCTTTGTGTTTCATATTTAATGCATTTGACTCCATTCAAATCCTTTGTCTTCTTATCCCTCAATCGGGCTAGCTTGTATATGTCTCTCTCTCCTTCACATGTTCCTAGCTTTTGGTACAAGCCTTCAAAGTATTTACCTCATGCTTGACTAATAGCCTTCTTAGTTTCTTTCTTAGCCCTCTTGTATTCCTCAAAAGCCTCACCATCAGTTGCTTTTGGTAACATCTTATACTAATACCTCTTCTCCTTTATAACATTTTGAACCACCTCATTCCATCACCATGCATCCTGAGGGCGAAGTCCTTATCCCTTAGAAATCCCTAACACTTCACCTGCTACTTTCCTTACACGTTCTCCCATTACTTTCCATATTGAGTTTGTGTCGATTTCCATATCTCCAAATCCTCCATTTAATACCTTTTTCTTAAACTCCAACATCTTGATACCCTTAAGGGCCTACCATCTTATCTTAGGTTCCCTATATTCTTTTCTCTTTCTCCAAATATCCATTTTCTTGATGTCCAAGACTAACAACCTATATTAAGATGTTAGCGCTTCTCCTGGAATAACCTTACAGTCTTTGCTCAAAGCCTTATTTCTACTTCTAGTAAGTAGAAAATCTATTTGGCTTTGGTTACCCCCACTCTTATACGTAATCAAGTGAGAATCTCACTTTTTGAACCAAGTGTTGGCTATAACCAAATCATGAGCTAGTGCAAAATCCAAAACTGTATTGCCTTCCTCATTCCTAGTGCGGTAACCAAAGCCTCTATGCACTCGCTCATATTCATCCCTATTATTCCCCACATGTCCATTTAGATCTCCACCAATGACAAGCTCGTGTTCATTTGGTACATGTTGAGTCACTACATCCATGTCCTCCCAAAACTTATCCTTTATACTTCTATCTAATCCAACTTTAGGGGCATACACACTAACTACATTCAAGGCAACTTTTCCAAGTACCAAAATAATCCTATCTCTAAATCTCTTAACTTTCACCACATTATCCTATATACTTGGTGCTACCATTATCCCAACTCTGCTCAAACCTTTATTTCCTCCAGAATACCATAGTTTATAACTAGTATTACCTATATCTCTCACCTTATCTCCCGTCTATCTAGTTTCCTGCAAGCAAACTATCTCCACCTTTCTTCTCTTCATATTATCTACTAACTCCATAGTCTTTTCTGTAAGGGACCCAATATTCCAACTCCCTTTCCTGATCTTCTCATGATGGACTAGCTTCTTTACTAGTACCCGTTCATGATGCGAGAACCCTTTCCTATCTAACACCACATCCGGGTGTCGATGTGAAGGGACTAACTTCTTTACCCACACATGTCTATGATGCGGGAACCCTTGCTCATACTCTATCTTATCCAGGCGGCGATAAGATGGAACCCATTGCCCACTTATCACTACAACCGGGTGCCAATGTAATGCGTGCCTAGGTGGGCATGTCCCAACATTATACTAAGATGTAATGCGTACTGATGTAATGCATGCCAATGTAATTGCACCATTACCTAAACGTATGAAAATAGGTCCAAAATGGTGGATTGTATTTTCATTGGCTATGCTAGTAATAGCAACGCATATCGGTTTTTTATGCAGGAATCTAAAAACCCTGATATACACAAGAACATTTTGATAGAGTCAAAGGACGCTTCATTTTTTGAAGATGTATTTCTATGTAAGGGAAAAGACGAAGGGTTAGGAACTAAAAGGTCTCGTGAACTTATTGTAAATGATGGTCAAGTTGAACAACAAGGCATTGATAACTATGACAATCTTCAATCAATAATTGAAGAAGATGATAAAAATTCTCAAGAAGAGAATAATAAGGATCATGAAGTAGAACCTAAAAGAAGTAAACAGGTAAGGGTTGAAAAATTCTTTAGTCCGGATTTCTTAACGTATATGGTTAAAGCAGAACCTCAAACGTACAAAGAAGCTATAAGCTCTATTGAAAGTCCTTTATGGAAAGAGGCCATAAGGAGTGAAATTGATTCCATTTTGCAAAATCATACGTGGGAACTAGTGGACCTTCCTCCCGGAACTAAGCCACTAAGTTCTAAATGGATTTTCAAATGTAAGCTAAAAGCTAATGGAACAATTGATAAGTACAAGGCTCATTCAGTCATAAAAGGTTATAGAAAAAAAGGTCTTGATTACTTTGATACATATTCTCCAATGTCGAGAATAACTTCCATTAGGACGATACTTGCAATTTTCGCTTTGCCAAATCTTGAAGTACATCAAATGGATGTGAAAACAGCTTTTCTAAATGGAGATTTTGAAGAAGAAATCTACATGGAATGACCCGAGGGTTGTGTAGCTTCTGGTCAAGAAAGGAAAATATGTAATTTGATGAAGTCATTATATGGTTTTAAGCAAGCACCAAAACAATGGCATAAGAAATTTGATGATGCCATGATGGCAAGTGGCTATCACATAAATGAGTGTGACAAGTGTATATATGTCAAAACTACAAATGAAGGATATGTTATTCTATGTTTGTGTGTTGATGACATACTCATTGTTGGAAGCAATGAGAGAATGGTAAAACATACCAAGGATATGTTATATTCTAAATTTGACATGAAAGATATGGGACTACCTGATGTAATTTTAGGCATCAAAGTTCAACGTTCACCTAACGGTCTCATATTGATGTAGTCACACTTTGTGGACAAGATACTCGATAAGTTTAACAAAGGTGATATTGGTATATCCAAAACACCATTAGACGTTAGTCTACATTTTTCCAAGAATAAAGGTGAATGCATAGACCAAGTCGAATATGCAAGGGTTATCGGTAGTCTAATGTACCTTACTAGGCCTGATATTACTTATACTATAAGTAGTTTAAGCAGATTTACGAGTAACCCAGGTAAAAGTCATTGGGATACAATCGTAAGAATACTAAGGTATTTGTGATATACTTGTAATTATAGACTGCACTATACAAGAGAACCTGTTATATTAGAGCGTATTTTGATGCTAGTTGGATAGCTGACATCAAGAATTCTAAACGTACAAGTAGGTATGTGTTCACTCTAAGAGGAGGAGTAGTGTCCTGGAAATCCTCAAGGCAAACGATTATAACTCGTTACACAATGGAAGCTGAGTTTGTGGATAAAATAGGAGAAGAAGCCGAATGGCTACGTAACTTCGTAGAGGATATTCCAGAATGGCCTAAGCCTGTGCCTGCAATTTATGTACATTGCGATAATCAAGCAACAATTAAAGTAGCACAAAACGTGATATATAATGGTAAGTCGAGACACATGCATCGTTGATATAATACCATTAGACAACTGATCTCAATATCAATTATCTCTATTGATTTTGTAGGATCAAAGGATAACATTGTGGATCCGCTAACCAAAGGGTTAAATCGAGATCAAGTTGAAAAGACATCTAAAGGAATGGGACTAAAGCCTACGAATACCTAAGGCGCTGTGTGAAGGAAAACCCAACCATGTTTGACTGGAGATCCCAAGATCTTGGTTCAATGGGACAACCTAATTGCATAGGCCTTGTGTGGTCACTATAGGGGTAACCCTATGTCCATTCCTCTAATGTAAACAGTGACAAAATGGGTTAAGGTTAAACTACATTCTTTTAATGATCCTTTGTGCATCAACGGTTGAGCAAAAGAGATCACCTATGTGAGAGTGAAGTGGGGTCACTTCAAAGGATACTATTAGGGCATAGTAATCTAAAACTCATGCGGAACTAGGAGATTTTCATAACCATAACGAATATAACCATGAGAACCAAAAACTATGATGTGTTGTTATTTGTGTGGGGTATATCATCGTTTACACAAATGGCAAAATAGTTCAAGGACATCGCTTCTTCTAGTCAGCTAGTAAACTAAATACACTTTCATAAGGAAAGGTTCAAAGGTTGTAGTCTACCTATCCTATGCAAATACTGGCCAAAGAGCATTTTCACCCTTTGAATTTTTGAAAATGTCCGTTTTGTTTTCAATTTTCATTCATGTAGGGGATTGTTGGAAATATGACATATTAGATAATGTTGTGTATTATCTACTTTAGGTTAAATTATAATATAGAAAATCTATGGTTTGAATAACATAAAATATGTCATTGTATTTTACGCTTCAAGAGCTTTCCAACGATATATTATACGCCTAAAACGGATTAACGGTGAATGAGAAATTGTAGTTTAAAGTGTGGAACGATATATTATACGCCTAAAACGGATTAATGGTGAATGAGAAATTGTAGTTTAAAGTGTGGACATCTGTCAAATTTAGACGTGCTAAATCGGTGATTCGGCACTGAAAAAATATTATCATTTAATGTTTTTTTTCACCAGATTTTTTATTAGATTAATGGGTGTTTAATCCCTTAATCAATTGTATTTCTCATAACATCCATGATTAATGACCATAAAGGTGTGGTTACAAAAGTTAATGACCATAAAGGTGTGGTTACAAGGGTTAATGCCCTTTAAACAAATTTAATCCATGTTAATGCCATATGTCCTATAAATACCCTATTCTTGTAGCCTTTTCAAAATACACTTTTCCTTCACTCTTTTACTCTTGAAAAAATCCAGCTGGTATTTATGTTTGTTTACTTTGTGATTTATTTTCTGTTTTTCATATTAAAAATATCTCTCAAAGTTTTTATTCCTTTTATAAGAAGGTTACTTAGTATTAGGTTCTTGTGAATTGCTCTTCCCACGGTTAGAGTTTGCCTACGATTGCGGTTGTATCCTGGGAGACATTCACCGGTAGCGGACAAATAATTATCTTAAGGAAACTGAGTTTCAGGCCTCCGCAATAAACTTCTACTTCAGTAAAAGATTGAAAATTTCTTTTATATCTGTTTGTAGTAATTTATTATTCTATTAAGAAATCTTCATTTCTAATCTTGTTTGTATTCTTATTGAAATATAGTATTGTTTATTTTATTTAATACCGCTACTAATAAATTTTCTAACAATTGCCTCCTATATTTTGACAAATAATGAAGGATCAGCCATGGACTGTTGAAAACCTTTATCTATCAGTGCTTCAGTCTATTCAGAATTCCATTGGCGACTTGCTTGTTTTAGACCATAAAGAGATCTTTTCAATCTACATACAAGGTTAGTAACAATACCAGAAACACCTTTAGGTAATGTCATGTAAATTTATTCATCTAAAGTGCCATGTAAAAATGCATTATTTATGTCCAATTGTTCAAAAAAAAACCAGTCATTTTAGCTGCTAAGCCAATAGAACTCTGATGGTGGTTATCTTAGCAACGACGAAAAAGGTTTCAAGATAATCTACCCCATTCTGTTGTGTATAACCCTTTGCTACCAACCTAGCTTATATCTTTCTATTGTACCATCATAATTTTTTTTATTTTGTACATGCATTTACATCCAATAGGTGTTTTATTAGCAGATAATGACACAATTTCCAAGTGTTATTTTGTTTAAGGCATCTAATTCAGCTGTCATAGCGTTCGACTAGTCTTTACTTTTAGATGCAATACTATATATGATTTTGGTTCTTCTCTACACTTAAAGCTAATGAATATGCTCTATTTGTTTTATACACTCTTTTATAGGACAGAACATCATATAACGGATATAATTTACCTCATTCCAAACTGGATACATCACTTATTTGCAGTAGGGCACAGTGGTAATCATGGAGATAAGCCGGTTACTTATGTTGTCTTACTAGCCTTTTTCCTTCATTTTCTGTGTCTTCTGTAGTTCTTTGTTCCTTACTTGGTAAAATGTCCTCAATTTCTCTATCATCAGTCTTATATGGAAATACGTGTTCATAGAATTTAACATTTTTTGAAACAATTATTGTATTGCATTTAAAACTGTAAATCCTGTAACCTTTTATGTCATTCTCATATCCTAAGAATATGCCTTTTTTTGCTCTATCTTCAAATTTTGTTCTATTTCTGACTAAACTGCTTACAAAGACTAAACATCCAAATGATTTGAGTTCATCGTATACAGGCAACTCACCATATAATTTTTCAAAGGGTGTTGACTCATTTAACAAAGGTGTTGGTGTCCTATTTATGAGATGCACAACATGCTCTATAAAGTAATTCTAAAAGGTTGAGGGTAACTTACTCTGCATTTTCAGGCATCTAGCCACATTTAATATGTGTTGATACTTTCTTTCTATCACTTCATTCTGTTGTGGAGTTTCTATATAAGATCTCTGACGTAAGATGCCATTAGTTGCATAAAAACTTTGTATCAAAAACTCTGGACCATTATCGGTCATAAAAACTTTAATACTTTTGTTATACTGATTCTTTTCCTTTAAAAAAAATTGTTGAACAAGTCTGCTTCTTTAACCTTTTGTTTTCATAGCAATAACCCAAGTAAACCTACTATAGTCATCTACTATGGTCAAAAAATATCTATCACCATTCAAAGATAAAATAGTAGGACCCCATATGTCCATATGCACTAAATTAAATATTTCATACGAGACAAAAATTGAAGAAGTAAAAGGTAATTTTTTACTTTTTGATTGCATACAAATATCACATACAAAGTCAGTACAAACATCTATATCAGGATCTTGTTTATGTAAAACAACCATTATATTACTGGACAAATATCCTAATCTATAATTCCACAATTCTTCTTTATTACACTTGGTAGATATAAAAGCATTCACATTTTTATATGTACAAGTAGGTGATACAAGCCATTATGCTCCCCAACTAAACCAATCCTGCTCTATGTCCTGTACTAAACAACAATTGCAAGAAAAGACCAATTCACATTGCATGGAAGCAACAAATTTTGTTACAAACAAAAGATTATATTTAAATTCAGACACATATAACACATTAAATAACACACAATTTTTAGTAAAATGAATATCTCCTTTAAAAACAGCTTTTAGTCTCAAGTTATTTGACAATAAAACTTACCAATTGTCAACATCAGAAACATTGTAAATAACCTCATTGGATTGGCAATATGAGAACCGAGACCTATATCTACTAACCAAGTATTAGGGGATAAAGATTTAAAATTACCTTATGTGTCTAGGCTGTTGCAAGAAACATGCTGATCTTGTACAAATCTAGTTGACCCTGTGAAAACTCCATTCATTGTACTATTGACTGTGAAATTTTGACTCTAGTTTTATGCACTTCCAACTGTAAGCTTTTCTAAGTCTTGTGTTTGTGTTTGAATAATTTGAGATAAGTGAGCCATCTGTTCTGGTATGTATGAGCGGGGCGAGGCTTTTCGAGTAGGGTCGAATTCGGATCAAAGCTACTTGTGGATCATAAATCGCGGTATTACGATCCACTGGGGTTCTTATGATGTTATGAAAACAATTTTAGAAAGATCTAAGAACCTAAATCCTTGGATTATAACTCAAAGTCACCACCTAGATTAGCTCTTTCTTGGAATATGGAATAGCATCGTCTCCAAGAAAACAACACTAAACCATAATACAGAGATTTGGGTCCGAACGAACCATCTATTCATTACTTAGCCGATTAAACACATGTTTCACTACAAACGTTAATTTATTTAATAACGATTATTGTCTATGATTGATTTAAAGATGGGGATGAGAAAGAGAATTGATTTAATGCAAAACATACCGCCTCAATGCGAATATGGCATCGCAAAATATAATTTAAACATGTTTTACATAGCATAAGATAATTACAGAATATGTTATAAACAATTATAGGAATAGGAAAAAATACAGAATTCAGGTATTCTGCCCAAAAGAGGATCACGGCACCGTGATCTGTCGATCACAGTACCATGATTGAAATTAGACCACAACAAACAGAAAACAAAACAAGCAATTTCAAGTTTGGTAAAAACAAAACGTGAAGTTTCAGAGAAAGTACCTGAGTGCAAGCTTTCCAATTACCACAAAAGAGCTCTTACCCGCTCAAAACATAATGAATTGAAAAAAATTGAATTAAAATAGAATCAGCCTCAGGTTATTACCTTAAGGAGTAAATTTCTTATTTTTCGGTTTAGGACCAATCTTAAAGAAGAGAACCGCGAAGAACTGGGAATGAATGAAAAGACACTCTTAAACGACTGTAAATAACAAAAAGATAAATCAAATAAGTCGACTCCTCTCGTTGTTATAAACTAGAAAGAATGAGAGCAGAAAACTCGGTAGAACTTTGCTAATTCACCGTGATATTCTTGGAGGGTGTTTTGAATATTCAAGTTGTGTTTTTTCTGGTGTTTGGGGCTCTATTTATAGAGTTCTTGCCACTAAAAATGAGTAAAAATCAAATGTCTACTAAAGAGGAAAAGGAATTTGATTTAGAAAATATTTTTCCTATAGAATCGATTACGGTACCCCAATCGAGATCATGGTGTTCTGATCTATGGGTTTTAGAATCGGAAATCTGGATTTGAGGTAGTGAATCAAATTGAAAAGGAATTGATCATGGTACCCCAATCATAGATCACGGTACTATGCAGTACCCCAATCGATTGGGGTAAAGTGAAAAATTCACTTTTGGCTCTTTAAAAGGGATCAGATTTTTGTTCTTCAAGGCCCACTTCAATATATTAACTCATAAACCTAAAATGCAAGAATACCCAAGGCAAAATATAAACCTTTCATCATCGACTAATGGGTCATCAAAATTCTATGCTAACAGACTGCCCCTTACAGGACATAAAGACCGCGGTCTTAAATGTTAGTGTGACTAGAATGCATGGAATAGAGATATGAAATACTTAACTTTTGGTTTGAAACATAATCATTGCTTAATTGACTTTTCTCAGAAACAAAAATATTTACCCCTTCAATTAAGAATGATTATGTAAAGAAGAACTGCTGGTTACTCGAACTTCTTTGACTAGTGGGGATGGTTGAAATCTTATTCACCTCTGGCTGATCTGGACCACTTTGTTGCGATAAATAAGTCTGCTCAATGGCTCTATTGAGGATAGTAAGGCCACTGAAGTTGATTTGGCTTCTAACAGTGATATCTGCTCCACTATAAAGAATCTGAGGTGCTCAAGATTATCTCATCTCAAACGGGTTTTGATGCTCAAGATTATTTCATCCCAAACTAGTCTTGATGCTCAAGATTATTTCATCCTGAACTGTTTTGTTTCCTAAGAGTGATGTCTGCTCCACCATGAAGGAATCTAAGGTGCTTAAGATTATTTCATCTCAAACGGATTTGTTTTGCTAAGAGTGATGTCTGCTCCACCGCGAATGAATCTGAGGTGCTCAAGATTATTTCATCTCAAATGGGTTTTGATGCTCAAGATATTTTAATCTTGAACTAGTCTTAATTTTCTCCCTAAGAGTGCTGCCTACTTCACCGCAAAGGAATCTGAGGTGCTCAAGATTATCTCATCTCAAACTGGTCTTAATTTACTCCCTAAGAGTGATGTCTGCTTCACCGCGAAGGTTTCTGAGGTGCTCAAGATTATCTCATCTTGAACTTGTCTTAATTTGCTCCCTAAGAGTGATGTCTACTTCACTACGAAGGAATCTGAGGAGCTAATCCGCTGGGGATGAAAAGATTGTTTGGAAAAAGTTGAATTGTTTGTTGGGGAATTCCAAGCCATCAAAATTCCGATTCACCTGATGGGGGTAAAATATTTGCTGGAGAGAGAGAGTGGATCATCGGTAGGGATCATTGGTTAAGGAATTTGATCACCTGCTGGGGTTCGATAAAAGTTTTTCTCGGTCAGTTTTCCTAATGGAAATGGACTAGATTATCTGTTGTGGATAAAGCAGTTGTTGGACCAATTAATTTTTGAAAAATTCTTGTTGAGGAATCTTCTGCCAAGAGAAAGCAAGCTTTATTGTATTGCCTTATTGAATAAAAAGCAAAATTTTCTTTGGTGAAGAGGATCGCAGTACCGTGATTGAAATTGCGATGCCGGTTTTAATGATCATGGTAGCATGACCGATGAAATTCTAGAACCTATAAAAGGCCTTCTATTCTGATTCAAATGCACACTTTACTCTAAAACTACAAACAGAGCTTTTCTCCCTTTTCTCACAATTTCTTTTGATTTTTAACCTAATTTTCACCACGTTTCACAAATTTAGAGACGAGAAGGCGCGAGCCATCATCTAGGCTGAGTTGACACTGATTCCACAGACTCATTGCTTTCGCTTAGACATCGGGAAAGCATATTACCTTGATTTGGACGAGAAGTAGAGCTTGAGAGGGGCCGAGAGCCGAGTCTTAGCCGCCGCCATATGCATTACTCTTCTAACACACCGGTTAGTAACTCCAAAGCATTTATTTTCGATCTCGATTTTGATTTGGAATGATTTAAACCTAGAATTAGATTTGAAATCAAATAAAATTGTAAATGCATGATTGGTTAGATTTAGGGCTTGGAATAGGTTCCCGATTATTCAAAACTACCTAGATAACATGTATTAGGCTCGGGATCTTAGATTTTTGATTATATTTTGGATTTTTTGGGAGAATATAATTCAAACTGGATTTTTGGCGTTGTATCGCAATTGATCACGGTACCGTGATGTGGATTGCGGTACGGAAATTCTGATTGGGTTACCGTGATCACAGTACCGCAATGTAGATGGCAGAAATGCTATTTTTTTACATTTTTCAGGCTTTCGGTCATTTTCATGATTTTTTGGTATTGTAACATGATCTTAAACTATATTAGGTTAACTTCAAAAACCCCTGTAGTTTCACTCGTTTTCAAATAGGCCTTGTGTTATTTTTTTTAAAAGAGCCCTTGTGGTATCAAAAGTTAGTAAAAAATGGATTTTCTCTCAACAAAATTAGTTGTGTTGAGTTGGAAAAGGGTATTTTTGTCAAATCCCAGAATTTTTAAATTTTAAAGCATAAAAATATGATAATTCGCCTTGCCAACATAACATAACTGACTTTGTAATTAAAAAAACCCTTAATTGCTAATATTTAATACCACAAGGGCCATTTTGAAAAAAAAAATAACACAAGGATATTTTTGAAAATGAGTGAAACCACATGGTTTTTTTAAGTTAACATAAATTTAATTAACTTGATCCTTGTATATGCATGAATACTGGAATTTAAGATACTGTTGCTTTTCTTCTTGTAGGAGCTTTAGAGGCCGACATTGGGATCTCTTTCCATCGGGTTTGGTGGGTGTGAGCATGGGATTTTGCTCGGCCTAGATGATGAGTTCTGAATGGTTATCTTTTATTTGAGTTTCTATAGGTACTGGTTCAAGAAGTTAAATTAAATTTTAACGAGCCTTGAATAAACCGAAATAACTACGAAATCACATCCATTACTCCCGCGTTACTCCTTTCCCGATTACCTTGCCCTAGCCTGAGTGACCTCTAATATATACTAATGTGTAATTAAAGAAAAGACAAAAATTTTTTGAGTCAAACAAGAAAAAGAAAGAGACAAAAGTAAAAAGTAAAAAGAGAGATGGCTTGGTTTTGCTTTATGTCAAGTAAAAAGTTTTTGAATGAAAAAGTAAAAAAAAGAAAGGTAGGGGAGTGGGTGAACTGCCAAAAAGAAAAGAAAGGAGATGGTTGCACATCCACATCCACATCCACATCCAGTAGAGAGGGTTTTTTTTTTATTATTTAGGAATCATTTAAGAGGAGAAGTAACGACACTTTGAAGAGGGAAGAGGAGAGGCCTCATTTTCAAAAACCAAGGGGGAAGGGCAGTGAGGGTTAAAAGGAGAGGAAATAGCAAAAACACTACGAAATTTCCTTAACTCACATTCTCCATTTTCTCTAGCTCATTTTTTTTCACCATTCCCTTGGGTCATAAACACACCCAATCATAATCTAAATACACTCTACTCATTCAACAAGAGTTTAAAGATCAAACACTAAAACACCAAACCAAAACCAATTCAAGTCCTATACCTAGCATGGGTACACGGGGTTTCAACGATGGTTCTCCGGAGTTTGTATGTGTTTCGGTTCATTTTAGATTGATTCGGCTTGGTAAAATCCGACGAAAGCTTCAAAGGCAACCCTTGAGAGGTATTAAATTCCTTTACTTTACTATCTAGTTTAAATCTATTTATTTTGTGTGTAGTCTAATTGTTTTGATATAATTATACTAATAAATTAACCATAAAAATAATAAAAGTACAAATAATATATATATATATATATATATATATATATATATATATATATATATATATATATATATATATATATATATATATATATTAGGGATATGCTGGTGTTATGTTGGTAGTATATTTATAACATATCTATTACTTTTAATGACACTATATTCGTATAATAGTAATAATAAAAATTATTATTATTATTATTATTATTATTATTATTATTATTATTATTATTATTATAATTGTTATTCCTTTCTGTACTTTTATTATTTTACTAATGTTGTGATCTTTGTAGTCCTATTATATTGTATTATTACTACTATTACTATACTATACTATTTATATGCTTCCCAAAGACGTCATTGGATCTTGAAAAGGTGGATTCACGGCATAGAGGCAAGTATTCGAGTTTCGTAAGCTTCCTTAGTGTGATGTATTTCGCCTATTTTATACGCTAACCTTTGTGCATGTAGGTAGATTTAGGTTAGATGTATGTTTAGGCCTTTTTCCATTTTTGTGTATTTATTCGTAGAATCCATGTATAGGATTTGTTCCCCAATCCCATATGTAATTAATTCCTGTAGAATAGGTTTTTATTTATGCTTTTATTTTGGATGACTGTAATAATTTATTTATCACTTTTGAATGCTTGCTAAATAACGCGCGGACAGAAAATATAAACCAAAAATACTAAATGGGGTGGATTAAAACCGAATAAGAAAGAATGATACTTTTAAATTGGCCAATGTAGAATAGATAGCATCATCCGAACTCGGAATCTCTATTTAAGGTATGGTCTACCACCCGATGGGAAAATCGTACCGAAATTTCCCAGTTGAGCTGAACTGGGTGAGGACTCTGTTTTAAATACGGGATTTCGATCTCGTGTCTTTTAAGCATTAAAATATGCAAAAACATTTTCGATCATATCATGCCCACATATTATTTTTAAGAGGTCGGTCTTCCGGCCCGGCTTCACAGCCCGTTCGAATTGTCGTCTGCTTATAGTGGCGACTCTGCCGGGGACCAATCTTTTTAAACTTGAAATTAAAGTTTTTCAATAAGTTTAAAAGTTTTAGATGATGTATTGAAATCATTGGCCAAATTAAAACTTCATTCTTTCTTATGACGTTTTATCCTACGCGTGTAGACTAGTTTATGTTATAAGGTAAGGATGCCCCATTTTACCTCAAAAGCTCACAAAAGTATCACTCATGCCCTGTTTGGAATTGAGGATGCCTAGTGGGTGGATCACTCGTTTCAACCAGCATGTGAACTCTTGCGGTCGCACCTATTTGGGGATTGGTTGAGTAATGTGGAATCAAGGTAAACGAGAACCTTCTACATCAACAACCCTATACCAAGCCTCGCTAGTAAAGCCATCATAGTTGTTTTCCCTTAGGAACCAAAACATGTAAAGAAAATAATGGGACACACTTTGCCATTTGTTGGCATTGAAGTTAACCTTCATCCATTTTTGAACGGCGTTACGCGGGAGTCATAAGGTCGAAAGAGGGACGCTTTGTGTGCTACGTGCTATCTGCCCATGCATTATCCATGCATTGGCTTCAAGGGCCCAAAGCTTAATCAACTTACCCTTGCTGGAAGAGGTTTAGCAACATCCGTGGGACTTCTTTTTTATCTCCATTGAGTCATAAGAAATCGCCATGAGTGACGAGAGGTACGAATGTCCCCCATTGCAGGGATAAGCCTTCGCATCATCGTTAACCACATTTACATGCAGCCATACAAGTAAGCATGTTACGCATCGATTATTAGGCAAAAAAATCATTCACACCATCCATGGCATTACATAATCCATGCATGATCTGATCCACTACCTGCCATTTTAGCTAGGAGGAGGCGAAGTTATCGTTGCTGATTTGGAGAAGTCTTAAGCACCATTTGATCTATCTTTCTCTCACCCAGGTAGTCACCACAGAGATTGAAGGGGTTCCGTACACCGATTCTAGTGGGGAGTCAGATTTAGAGATGATTTAGATAGGTCAGAATTCCTCTCACCCAGCCATGTCTTTCCAGAACAATGAAGAGAACATCCCTCCACCTAAGGATCGGTTAGGACCTACTCCCACCTTGGGAGCAGGATCTTAGCCACCTCTTAGTTTTGACTTTGCCAATGCTATGGCCCAATTTTTGAATTCAGATGCATTCCAAGATAGGTTTTAGGCCTCTATACAAGCTGCTGTTCAAGCGTCCGCTAGGCAAGCCCTTGAAGACAAGATATCCGATCGGCTTTCAGAATCAGATTTTTAGGCTCAAAATTAGAATGTATTTGCTCAAAATGTTTCAGCTTAGAATCTGTTCGGCTCGACGGGGGCAAGATCAGTTCTGCCTGCTTTTCACCCGACACTGCCAACTCAACCTATGACAAGCCCATTCCAATTTGGGCAAGCTTCTGCTTTTTTGTAAACCTCAACCCATCTTCAAACCTCAATGGCCTAACCAATTTTCTCTTTCTCAACCCAAAACTCGAGGCCTAAAGCCAAAATCTTAATCCTCCCCCATTTTCCAATGATTTCACTCACCAATTCTCGGCTTCTTATGATGGATTGGCCCTGCCTATAGTGCCTCTACCACTTTTTACTTCCAGTCATCCTTAATTTATTGTAACACCTCGATGAACAACTTACCCTTAAAATCCCTTCAATACCCAATCAGTGCCCCATCCTCGTCTTGAGTTACCGCCACCTCCTTATCCATATGGCCAATTTGGAGTTCACGACTAGGTTATGCAATCTTCAAGTGTGACTCCTACAGTTGAGGCAATCACCCGCCGACCAACAGTCCCCCAATCTAGCGACCAGGTCATGTAATCTCCCGAAATGACACCTGAGGTGGAAGCTCTCCTGCAATCGTCTTTATCTACTAACTCTAAACAGATGAAAGAAGCCCAAGATTCAGTTCTTCCCTTATTTTCCTATGGCTTGTCCCAGACATTGGTCACTCTATCACAACTCGCACTACCCACATCCAAGATGCCTCCCCATTTTAGTGTCACACCCAAATGGGCTACCTACCCCTAAAACCATTTCATTCCCAGTCGAACCTTTATGAGGGAGCTAAACAATCTCAACCACTTGCAGCATAAGGAAACATTTCCTCCTCATACGACCAGGTCATGCAACCTGTAGGAATGACACTCGAAGTTAAAACCTTCTTGCATCAATTAGTGGTAGCTAATTATGATCAGAAAGAGGGGGAACTCCAAACAAATGAAGGTTAGGTTCCCCAAAACTCCAGCATGCGTCAGCCTGCACGCTATGATAGATCAGGCATATCACCATCTCTGGTTGGGATGAATAAAGGGACCTCTCTGAATCTGACCCCAACTACCACTATCCAGCCAAGCAGCAGTCCTACGGGTAGCATAAGCCCCTGGATTTTACCCCTCAATGTAATATTTACTGGATTAAGAGAAGCCGGCCTTCTTAAATCCCTTCACGAGTATAGACCCCCTATGAGGGATGAGAGGAAAAGCTTTTATGAATATCATGTCCTGCCGGGTCACTGCACCAATGAATGTAAGACTCTGGTTCAAGCCATCTGCGATTTGGTGAGGGAGAAGAAAACTGTTGAACCCGAAAGAGCACCTAGCACTATGAATTTCCCCTTATCGGACTTCGGCAACCAAACAGGAATGATCAATTCTAGCTTACCTAAACGAGGAAATGGGCCACAGGAACTCATCAAGGTCATCTGCTCTAAAGGCAAGATCAAAGGAAAGGGAAAGTTGTGCTCTAATGATGAGGCTAAAGATGAGAAATCGAGCAATGAAGAAGTCAAAGAGGCCATCTCCGCAATGGCTAAGGCTATGACAGTTTTAACGAAGAAAGGGTGGAAACTCTAAAATGGGGAAATGAGTAACCCGTTAACTGAAACCATACAATAGCTCGCAAAGGTCATGAATAAGGGAGCAAGTCTTATGAAGGACATCTCGCCAACCACCGAGTAGAATGAGACTCTAGCTTTTGACCAAGATGACACATTGATGGAACCTATCTAGGATGGTCTTACCACCGACATCAACAACGAAGACCTTCCACCTGTGGAGGGTGACAAATTTGATGCGTAAAATTTTCTATCTCAAACAATTCTACCCTTTAAACTTTTTCAGCTCCTTGAGCAACCTTCATTTTGTTTGCTTGTTTCATGTTCTGCCCAATTGATCCACACATTCATATGCATACGCATGATGTTTTCAGTATTCGAGATACTTTATTACATGAAATTAATTCAAGTACAAATTGAGCCTCTCAAGTGGTAATCATTTCCAATAATTTAACTCCCATTAAAAAAATGTGAGATAATAAAAGTGCTTAAAGATCGTGATAACGCTTATGCCTGATCATATGAAGATACTTTCAGAATAGCCCATCGAATTTCCAAGCATCCCATCCCCGAGGGTACCAAGTGCAAACCAATCAAATAGAAGCTTTACCTTTTGCAACCACCACACGGACTATCTCGGCAAGAAGATTTAGCGGGTGGTTTGTGCCTTACAAAACCCAAATTGCCAATTGCATTGCCAAGACGAAAAGGCGTCATCAATATTAGATTCATGGGAATGTGTGGCACCTTTCTCCTATTGGGCTTCATAGTTTACCTACTCTTTGGTTGTTCCCATAATGAAGGATGAATACAATCAATGAGATTTGATTGTCATCAATTATTTGACATAAATTCACTGAAGTGGATGTGGGGTACTTTTCAAAATAGCTGGGAGTTCAATCCAACACTAGTCTAGCCAATAAGAAGACGACTGAATTCACAAGGGAACATCTCCTTGGCTCGGTATGACCCATCTCATCACATTGCCTCGGACAACAAAGTTTTACTTCAAGGGCCAATTTCCAAATTAATAAGGGGATGTGTAACTGAATGCTACAAATCCTCTCCACACAAACCACATGCTAAGGGAGTAGTCAAAGCGGGAAATAAGCCAATTAAAAAAAAGACACTTCCCAAGACGATGAAAGCCTATAGAAGTTGGGTTGAAACACTGTCATTCACCATTTTGAACTCTACACAAGCATCAAAGCTCCCTCTGGACCAACACATTGTAATGTGGCCAACCGAAATAGAAGTAAGGTTACCCGATGTCACTCCGAAGGTCAGAATGGATCAAGCAATTCAGTGTGATAGTCGAACGGACACTAAGGGCCTTAGATAATATACAATGGCACTACCAAGCGCATGACTATAAGGCAGATGCCTAATATTCTCATAAAGAGTTGGAGACCCGGTGTTGAGGCAACTAGAACTTTCCAACACCGACTTCGATGAGGAGCTCAGATCAAATTGGGAAAGTCATCATGTGGTCAAAGAAGGTAATAAATGAATGAGGCAATAAAGATTATGAGCATAGAAAAGTACAAGTTTGTCGACCTAGTCAACCAGGACAGGCTTAAGCATCATCATATCCAAACAAAAGAAATAAATCAAAAAAGTGGCACACAAAAATATATATATATATAATAAAGCACCCGCCATTTGGTCTTTTATTGATTGGGGAAAAATTAGGGCGACACCCGCCGATTGGCATTCTGCAAACTAGCTGGGCAAAAAGTAGGGTATTTAAATCGCCCGCTAAACTGAAAACCCGAAAGGGTGACTCAAGTAAAAATTAGGGCGCGAGAGAAAAACAGTAAGATGTTAACTTCAAAATCGGTAAAGATTGGTTATCACCGGAGTTTGATTAATGGAAATGGTTACCAACATCTTGTACTCCAATTAAATTCATCTAATGAAAGTATCTTTCGTGCTGAAATCTTTATGCTTTTGATTGTGTGAATGCCTGACAGCTAAATGGTGGAAACATCGTAAGTAAACGTAATGGAGGGTACTCAAAGCTCATCCTTATAAGTGCAAAATAACTAAATATCTAAAAGATAATAAATCCGGATAGACTGAAAACATCCAGGTCTATGTAAAAGTCAAAAATAAGTTTATTGGATTGAAAACCCGAAAAGGGGGATCCAAGCAAAAATAAAGTCAAAAAAATACAAAAAAAAGAGATAGGCTAAAAATTTGAAAAGGACGGTCTATACAAGAAACGTGTCTACTAGATTGAAAACCTAAAAAGGCGGTCCAGGAAAAAGCTAAGACAAGGTTCGATAGCCCATCACACCAATCAGGTCTATGTAAAAGTTAGAACCACTAATAAGGTAGACATATGCACATGTCACACCAAATTCTTTCACCATCATGCAAATACACATCAAGAAAATTTCGAGACTATCCTTATCAGATTACCACTCCAGCCTCACTTATGAATGCTTCTCAAGAGCATACGAAGGCCCAACTTCTACCAATCATCCTTGGTAAGATCCATCAATAGTGATAGTGCCCTCTGTGTCGTAATCTAGGGTTGCAAATGAAGTACACTATCCTCATCTCTCTTTATCTTGGTTTGGCTAGCAAATGTGGAGCATTAGAAATCAACGACTCAATCCACTCAAAGCCGAATACCTACTGTGAGCTGTATCTTGATTGAAACTCAAATTTGAGCTCATACTCTGACCCAAGTCCTTCATGCCAGTCATCTTTAAAGAGTTCCTCTTCCATCATACGAGACTACCTGGTCACTGCAGAACCATCATTTTCCTATCCAACATGATTCAACCGGAATATCGTATAATCATGCATATTTAATACAAACATTTCATGCATACACTCTTGCAATTTCTGTTTCCCAGAATATCCAAAGGAAAATTATTATGGCATGAAAGCCAGGGGCATAGCCCCGAGCATGTCAAACAAGTTTGACTACCCAATAATCCAACAGATACTGATCAATAAGAGGCACTTAGAAAGGGCACAGTTCTCTCTAACCGCTTGGGATAATCTACTGATCAATAATAAACATCAAGGGTCATGCTCAAGATGGTTCAAACGACTCTCCAAACCCCCGCAGCAACTCCTCTGGATTCCCCGAGAAAATCTAACTCAATTTATGATTCATACTTACGGTTTTATTGTTAATTGAAGGGGCAAAATTTTTTGATCTCGACATAATTAAGCGATAAAAATGCAATTCACGCTTTGGGCTAACTTCTCCACTTCGTCTTAATTTAGGTTAAGGACAGTTACAGGCTCTTCCCCGACTGCGACTCAAGTCTAACGACATCATCTATCGATCAAAAGATGGCTAAGGGGAAATACCCAAATATAAGGACTGAATGGCTGATTAAATATCGATCAAGCTCGGTCAACCAGTGATGCAACGATTACCATTAATACTCACCCTTACTCAATGTAAAAGGCAACATGATATTGCACCCACCATCGCTCGGGACATTGGCCCCATTTTTGCTTGGGACATTGCTCCTACCTTCTCTAAAGGCATTGCTCCCATCATCGCTAGGGGCATTTCTTCCATCATCGTTCAGGAAATCGCGTCCATCTTTGCTTGGCATATCGCTCCCATCATCGCTCGGGACATCGTTCCCACCTTCACTTGGGACATTGCTCCCACCTTCGCTAGGGGCATTGCTCCTGCCATCACTCCCATCTTTTCTCGGGTCATTTCCTACCTTCACTCAAGGCATCATTCCTACCCTTGCTAGGGACATCGCTCCTACCTTCTCTAGGGACATCGCTCCTATCTTTGCTAGGGATATAACTCCTATCTTTGCAAGGAGCATCATTCCCTCCTTCACTCGGGGCATCATTCCCACCTTCGCTCGGGGTTCCCACCCTCGTTAAGGACATCACTCCCACCTTCTCTAGGGACATCGCTCCCGTCTTTGCAAGGAGCATCATTCCCTCCTTTGTTCGGGGCATCCTTCCCACCCTTGCTAGGGACATCGCTCCCATCTTTTCAAGGAGCATCATTCCCTCATTCGCTCAAGGCATCATTGCTACCTTCTCCAGGGATATCTCTCTTATTTTACCTCCAGATATCGCTCCCATCTTCATAAGGAGCATCATTCCCAGCTTCAGTAGAGACATCGCTCTTACCTTCGCAAGGGCCATCATTTCCACCTTCACTAGGGATATCGTTCCCACATTCGTTAGGGACATAATTCCTATCTTCGCCAGAAGGATCGTAGCTACCATTGGCCATACAATCAGTAGCTTCAACATCATTAAACACACCTTTTTTATTTTGACCAGCCAAAGATGCCATGTGGCACCTTATGTCGCCGACGGCTTCAGCTAAATCACCGGTGGCATCAAATCTTTTAAATCTATTTTAGAAGCCTTTTCAATAATTCAATGGGATCTCAGCACCATCCCTCGACATTCTAGGACTTCTAATTGTATTTGTACTTATTATGTTTTTACTATTGATCAAAGGGGCAAAAATAATTTTGTTTCACAAAATCGCTGAAGTAGTAAAAACATTATTTAAAAGTCTGTCTAATCTCATTTTCCTCATAGCATGTTATAGGTACAACTGTAAGGGACAAGCAGAATATCATCATTCTTTGGGCCATCGCCCGCATGTAACGTCAATTAGAGGCAGTGGTGTAGTCAGTGTACACATCGTCCTTTAGGTTCTCCCCCATAGAATGCCAACTGAAGGTTGTGATACAGTCACTGTACGTGTCATCCTTTGGGTTCTCCCCTATGGAATGTCAACTGAACGTCATGGTGTAGTTAGTGTACATATCATTCTTTGGGTTCTGTCCCTATGGAACGTAAATTGAAGGTCGTGATATAGTCAGTGTACATGTCATCCTTTGGGTTCTCCCTCACTGTATGTCAACTGAAGGTCATGATGCAGTCAGTGTACGCATCATCCTTTGGGTTCACTGCTATGGAACATCAATTGAAGTTCATGATATAGTCAGCGTACATGTCATCCTTTAGATTATCCCTCACCAAATGTCAACTAAAGGTTGTGATGCAATCAGTGTATGCATCATCCTTTGGGTTCACCCCTATGGAACATCAACGAAAGTTCGTGATGTAGTTAGTGTATGCATCATCCTTTGGGTTCACCCCTATGGAATGTCAACTGAAGGTCGTGATAGAGTTAGCATACATGTCATCTTTTAGGTTCTCCCTCATCGAATGTCAACTGAAGGTTATGATACAGTCAACGTACTTGTCATCCTTTAGGTTCACCCCTATGGAATGTTAACTGAAGGTCGTGATATAGTCAGTGTACATGTCATCCTTTGGGTTGTCCCTCATCGAACGTCAGCTGAAGGTCATGATGCAGTCAATGTACGCGTCATCCTTTAAGTTCACCCCTATGGAACATCAACAGAAGGTCATGATGTAGTCAGTGTACACATCATCCTTTGGGTTAACACCTGTCCAAAATCAGTAGAAGGTCGTGATGTAATTAGTGTACACGATATCCTTTGGGTCCATACCCATCCAAAATCAATAGAAGGTCATGATGTAGTTAGTGCACATGTCATCCTTTGGGTCTACACCCATTCAAAATCAACTAGAACGTCATGATGGAGTCAGTGCACCCATCATCTTTTGAGCCCCCGCCTGCCGGACGTCGATCAGAGACCGTGATGGAGTCAATATACTCGTCATCCTTTAAGCCTAACATACCACCTATCAGGTACGATTTCCAAACCCTTGCTCTTTTCGTGAGATCATACTGACCTATGGCAGCAGTGATCTCCTGAGAGGCAGCCTATGAGCATGGGATTTTGATCGGCCTCGATGATGCGTTCTTTATGGTTATCTTTTATTTGAGTTTCTATAGGTACTGGTCCAAGAAGCCGAATTGGATTTTAACGAGCCTTGAATCAACCAAAATAACTATGAGACCACATTCATTACACCCGTGTTACTCCTTCCCCAATTACCTTGCCCTAGCCTAAGTGACCTGTAATATATAGTAATGTGTTACATTAGTTAACCTAATAAAATAAAAAACTAAAAAAAATAAGCCAAAAGAAAATTAAAGAAAAGACAAAAAAAAATATGAGTCAAGCAAGAAAAAGAAATGGACAAAAGTAAAAAGTAAAAAGAGAGATGGCTTGGTTTTGCTTTATGTCAAGTAAAAAGTTTTTGAATGAAAAAGTCAACAAAAAAAAACAAAGGTAGGGGAGTGGGCGGACTGCAAAAAGAAAAGAAAGGAGAGGGTTGCACATCTACATTCAGTAGAGAGGGGTTTTTTTTTTACTATTTTGGATTGAAGGGATCTTATTTAAGAGGAGAAGTAACGACACTTTGAAGAGGGATGAGGAGAGGCCTCACTTTCAAATACAAAGGGGGGAAAGGCAATGAGGGTTAAAAGGAGAGGAAGTAGCAAAAACACGGGGGATTTTCCTTAACTCACATTCTTCATTTTCTCTAGCTCATTTTTTTCACCATTCCCTTGGGTCATAAACACACCCAATCATAATCTAAATACACTCTACTCATTCAACAACAGTTTAAAGACCAAACACTAAAACACCAAACTAAAACCACTTCAAGTCCTACACCTAGCACGGGTACACGGGGTTTCAATGGTGGTTCTCCGGAGGTTGTACGTGTTTCAGTCATTTCAGGTAGATTTGGCTCGGTAAAATCTGATGAAAGCTTCAAGGATTGGTCATAGGAAATTCATCTAAGTCCAACTTAAAAAATGAAAGGCAACCTCTAAGAGGTATCAATTCCCTTTACTTTCATATTTGGTTTAAATCTATTTATTTTGTGTGTAGTCAAATTGTTTTTATGTAATTTATATATATATATATATATATATATATATATATATATATATATATTTATCATTTGTACTTTCATTATTTTTATGGCTAATATATTCGTATAATTATTAGGGGTATAGAGGTGTTATGTTGGTAGCATATTTATACCATATCTATTACTTTTAATGACACTATGTTCATATTATTATTATTATTATTATTATTATTATTATTATTATTATTATTATTATTATTCCTTTCTTTACTTTTATTATTTTACTAATGTTGTTATCTTTGTAGTCCTCTTATATTGTATTATTATTACTATTATTATACTATACTATTTATATGCTTCCCGGAGACATCATTGGATCTTGAAGAGGTGGATTCACGACATAGAGGCAAGTATTCGTGTTTCGTAAACTTCCTTGGCGTGATGTATTTCGCCTATTTGTCGTATATGCGCTAACCTTTGTGGATGTAGGTAGATTTAGGTTAGATGTATGTTTTAGCCTTTTTCCATTTATGTGTATTTATTTGTAGAATCCATGTATAGGTTTTGTTCCCCAATCCCATATGTTATTAATCCTTGTAGAATAGGTTTTTATTTATGCTTTTATTTTTTATGATTGTAATAATTTATTCACGACTTTTGAATGCTTGCTAAATAACGCGCAAATACAAAATATAAACAAAAAAATACTAAACAGGGTGGATTAAAATCGAATAAGAAAGAATGATACTTTTAAATTGACCAATGTAGAATAGATATCATCAACTGAACTCGGAATCTCTATTTAAGGTTTAGTCTATCACCCGGTGGGAAAATCGCACTGAAATTTCCCGGTTGAGCTGAACTGGGTGGCGACTCTATTTTAAATTCAGGATTTCGATCTCGTGTCTTTTAAGCATTAAAATATGCAAAACCATTTTCAATCACATCTCGCCCATATATTATTTTTAAGAGGTCAGTCCTCCGGCCTGGCTTCACAGCCCATCTGAAATGTCATCCGCTCATAGGGGATGCCATCACTAATGCTAGCATCCGTCAGTGGATCCGCGATGCTGGATTTGAGGAGATAGTGCTGAGCTTTAGGGCTTTGGGCCTCAAGACAGCTGTGGGGACCCTCACCGTATTGGTTGAGTGATGGTCTGATGTTACCCACACCTTCCATCTTCCAGTGGGCGAGATGACGATCACCTCATCTGACATGGTGGCTATCACGGGGCTGCCTTATGCTGGGACCACCATAAACTTTGATTTGTATGCAGACCGATTCTATTCTGACATCCACGTTTAAGCTCACGTGGAGATATTGTAAGGAGTGAGGCCGGATACTAGCCGCCTCAAGTATGACAAGCTGAAGAAGTTCTGGCTTGCACAGAGGGAGTTGACTAATGACTAGTGTGATTAGAATGCTTGAGCTTTCATCCGTACACTTTTGACCATGGTCCTCTTCCTGTGGGGTTCGAGTGGAATGCATTATGGCTTGATTTTAGCTCTCGAGGACTTTTCTTAGGACCCGAAGCTGAATTGGTGTAGAGCTACTCTTGGCTAGCAATATTTTGGGCTCGATGTGTGTGCTCGAGGGGACGAGAGGGAGCTGAAGGCTGGTAACTTCTTTATTCAGGTATACTATTATGTGGTTTCTTCCATTTTTGCACTTTTTCAGTTTTTCCTTTCTTTCTTCTTCTTCAAACCACCTTTAACTAACATTTTTTTTGTTTTATGTTTATTGTATTTTGCTGTAGATATAGACCTTTAAGCACGACCTTCTACCCATACCTGTGAGGTCGAGTTATGCTGTTGAGAATGCCCTTGTGCTCAGCAGGTGGACATAGAGTTAGTCTGAGGTGACCAGGGGATCTTCTGATTTGAGGCAGATTCTGAGGAGCCTCATACTCAAGCAGTACATTCTTTTACCCATACTTTGAACACACATATTAGTGGACACTATATTTACATGGTTTAAGTGATTTTACCTCAACTGTGATTTTCATTTTAGCTTCGTCGTGACCCTAAGGAGGGCACTGCTCACTGGGCTCTGGTCCAGACTACCCGGACTGCTTATGATGACAAGCACTTCCTTCTGGAGTGCCCCATTTGCATTGAGTGGTATATAGGAGAGAGGGTTTGATGCGTTAGGACCGTGGCCTCTCTTGCTTTGAGGGTAGTCCCCCCTAATTCTTTGGCGGACCTTTTCTATCCATATCTTTTTTAGGATGCTGAGCGACCCATTATTACTGATGGGACTGGACATGTTGCCACTTTTGTGGAGGGCTCATATCTAGAGTTCACGAGCTAGTTGATCCCCTATTCTGCTCCTCCAATCGGTACAGTTGGACCTTTTCTGGTATTTCTTGGTCTTTGCACATAGTTTTAAATTTCACTTAATTTTCATGCTTTGTTTTGAGCTTAATGTTTTGAACATGTAGGACCTCTCTCGTAAGGGGAGACACCAGGCCTCGAGCGGTAGCATAGGTGGCATAGAGGAGGCTCCAACGGCTCTGGTGTAGGCACCTATGTAGCTGACAGACATTATGGAGGGTCACTTATAGACTGCTTTTGATACCGCTTTTGTCATCATGATGGGAGTAGGTAGGCGAGTGACCAGGCACCTGACGACTTCTGACCATCAGCTGGTCTTTGCCCCAGCAAACGCCACTCATTCAAGTCTTCTTCTTTCTGTTCTTTACACTTTCTTCTTTAAAGCTCTAAAATTCTTACTTTCTAAATAAAATTTCGCTTCTATAGATCCCACGAGTTGAGGTGGAGGAGATTACTAAGGGATACCAGTCGATTGGTGATCTTCTGATAGCTCAGACGATCTTCATGGAGGTATGTACCTATTTTGTGTTTATTTTATATATAATGCATGCAATGTTAATGCCCCTAGTTAAAACTTCGTGGGACTAATGTAATGCATTGTATGTCGTGTAGACTGCCTTAGGCGAGCTCGATAAGAGTCGGGTAGCTATTGAGGATCAGGCCCAGGTTGCCACTATGAGGGCTGTGTTGGTAGAGATGGAGGCTCAGGATGCGATTGTTCGAGTTAAGAGAGCTGAGGTTGAGGCGATGAGGTTGAGGGAAACATGCTACAAGTGGATGAGTGAGAAGGGGATTCTAGATGCATCGGAGTCTTCATCAAGCAGCTTGGGGCGTTGGTCTAGATTAAGGGTTTTAGCAAGGAAAACATGCGCTACGGAATTTCAAAAATTAATCTAGTGTCCAAGATCTACTAAGCATGGCATGATTGATAATAATGCTAATCTTAAATTATTCTAGGTCATAAACACTTATTAAAAGGACCTAATAATAATTTAACCACTTACCAGTTGAAGTGTGAATCCCGTAGTCGGTAGAAAGACCCCTCAGCTACGTGCACAGATTCCAAAGTAGAAGCCCTCTATAAATAGTCCACACGAGCACTACCGACCAAAACCTTCTAGAAAGGGAGTACCGAAAAATAAGTAGAAGATAGCTAGATCTTCCCTAGTAATTATTCTAGAAGAAATTCCCTTAGTTTTCTATTCTAAGTAAATACGTCTTTCGACGAATTACTTTTTGGAAAAAAACAACTAAGAGAATAAGAGAGCAGGAGAAGGAGTATGAAATTAAGGACAAAAAATAATGAAGGAAGAGGCCTCTATTTATAATGGTTAGGAATTATTCAAAGGACAATAAAGTCCCTAACCTAAACCAACTAGAATTAAAATAGGAAGGGAAAATAAGACTATTTAATTAAATAAGGAAGTAGAGACACTCACAAACACTGGGGACCTTGCTTGGGGAGTAAGCTCCCCAATGTAACCCTAACACTACTGGCCGACGGCTAGTAGTGTGGCTGGGCTTATGCTGGAGTACACGACCACCTCACTAGGGCCATGGCCTGCGCAAGAGCGCATGCCATGTGGGCTTGCGCTTCCCGCTAGTGAGCTACACTCTGCGCGACACATAGGCCTAAGGCATGCCCGTCCAGCACAGCCAGTGTAAGCCCCTTGTGGGCTAGGGCCAGTGCAGCCCACTATGGGCTTGTATAGTGCGCACCATAGGCTGCTAAAGGTAGCCCACTCACGTAAGGCCCGTGGGCCTTTATGCTCTTTTGAACTAGTCCGCACGCAGATCTTGTGTATGTGTTATCCAACAGTACATGTGCAATTCCACTTGCACAGGTTCCGTGAACCCCGCTTTGTTTATGTTTCTACTTTCCCTTTTCTATTTTAACCTCCTTATTATTTAATAGGTTCATTGGTTCAACCAATGAATATTGGTCTAACCAATATTATGGTCTAACCATATATTATGGTCTAACAATATTTCCTTGCTCTTCTATATTAGACCTAGTCTAACGGTTCTTTTCATAGCTTGGTCGTAACTTAAAGTGTGTGACCTTCTCGGATCCCATAATATCGAGCCGTCAAAATTTTAACCTAGCTCAATTTGTTTTAGGAATTGACCAGCTCGAATCTCCATACCGTTGTGGACTCCGATTACTTTGATCGATCATTGTGGCTCTCTAGTTAAGGGCATATGACCACTCAATATTCGAAACATCATGTGCATTGTGACTTAATCCCGGTTCTGCAATAATATCAATACAATTCACTCCTTCTATCAACTATTAAGTACCATCTGGTTTCTGGAACTCGGTTTAAGTGTTAGTCCACTAGTAGCTATAATAGCTACCCCTATGTTTAGTCTTTCTGCCAAAGTACACTAATCAACCATTTTAATGTATTGATCAGGATCTCATCCTATTAACTCGTACTCTAATTAGAGGTTTATGAGTGTGTCACTTCTAACTAGTGGCTAAGGCACATCTCCCTTATATTGCTATAATGGACTGATAGATTCCGTCTTGACTACTTAGATTACCAACGTACAGACATTAACTATACCCATAATCATCCGCATCACCTAGTCTATAGAATGCTTAGGTATGACCCAAAGTATAGTAAAATCTGAACACGATAACAAGTATATTCATATTTTTATTACAATGAGAGGATTAAAACATCACACATAATATAGATTATCGAGTGTCGTCTCATAGCTGTCTCCAATGTATCTCTCTGGATACATTCATGTGTTAACCTAAGGTACCATCGTCTAGCACTGGAGATATGCTACTCTGAATCAAATTCAAGAGGTATGACGACACATGCTAGTCTATCCATATCATCAATGTTTTGTCTTGATGATACTTAGACAAATCGCAATTGCACATGAACCAGTTCTCACCAATATAGTCCTACTATCCCATTGCAATACGTGCTATGATTATGTCATGGAATTTTGCAAACACATCAATGAATATATTCTAAACCAGTCATAATATTGTCATTGATATAACAAAAGAATGCCTTTGTTAAAATAACTTTGTTTGTGCAAATAAAACTAAGATATATCCCCTAATTGCCTCTAGAGCATACATCATATCTAACAATCTCCCACTTACACTAGAGCCAATTAGCTACATGTCGTAAGCCATAACTACTAACATGCTGGTCAAGCTTAATCTGTGTCAAAGGCTTGGTCAGACCATCCACTAGGTTCTGATCTGTAGGTATATATTCCATCTATATATCCTTATCCCTTATCATATCTTGAACTATATGATATTTTCTATATATATTTTGTTTCTCTGATGAGACTGTGGTTCTTTTTCCTGAGTAATAGCCCTAGTGTTATCACAATATAATACTATTAGATCCTCACTCTTAGACACCAAGCCGATATCACTAATAAATCTCTTTATCCAGAAAAATTGTTTAGCAACTTCTGAACCAGCAATGTACTCAGATTTAGTGGTGTAATCGACAGTTGTATCCTATTTGGAACTTTTCCAAACAACCGCCCCTCCATTTAACATAAACAGGTAACCTGACTGTGACTTAGAGTCATTTTTGTCAGATTGAGAACTCGCATGAGTGAATCCCTTTATTATGAGATCACTTCCTCCATATACTAAGAACATTTCCTTAGTCCTTCTTAAGTACTTAAGGATATTCTTAACATCCTTCTAGTACTTCTCACCTGGATCAGATTGAAATCTGCTCATGATGCTTAATGCATGTGAGACATTTGATCGTGTACATACCATAGCATACATGATATATCCTATTACAGATGCATAGGGTATTCTATTCATGCACAATCCTTCCTTATATCCCTAGACACTTATATTTAGAAAGGTTAATTCCATGAGACATTGTAAGATAACCCTTTCTTGATTGCTCAAGGTTGAACGTAGTCAATACCTTGTCTATGTATGTATCTTATGAAAGACCTAGCAGCCTCTTAGATCTATCTCTATAGATCTTTATACCTAGTATAAATGCTTCTTCTCCAAGGTCTTTCATGGAGAACTTTCTTGACAACCACGACTTAACCATTTGGAGAAGAGAAATGTCATTTCCTATTAGCAGTATGTCATCAACATATAGCATAAGAAAAATGACTGCACTCCCACTAACTTTCTTGTACACACAAGGCTCATAAGCATTTGATATAAAATCTAACTCTATGATAGTATCATCAAACCTTATATTCCAACTCCTAGATGCTTGCTTAAGTTCATAAATGGATCTTTGTAGCTTGCATGCCTTTGAGCCATTCTGAGATGTAAAACCCTCAGGTTGTATCATGTATACATCCCGATCCAAGTTTCCATTTAGGAAAGCAGTTTTCACATCCATATGCCAGATCTCATAATCATAATAAGCAGCAATGGCCAAGAGTATCCTTATGGATTTAAGCATGGCTATCGGTGAAAAGGTTTCATCATAGTCAATACCTTCTCTTTGACTATAACCCTTTACCACTAACCTTTCCTTATAGGCAATCACATTACCATCCATGTCGGTTTTCTTTGATTTGCAACCTATGGGGTCTAACCTCATCAGGTGCATCGACCAATTCCCATCCTTGGTTTTCATACATGGAATCCATTTCTGATTTCATGGCTTTTACCCATTTATTAGAGTCTGAGCACTCCATTCCTTCCTTGTAGGTCTTAGGTTCATCATCCTCCATCAAAAAGATTTGTTTATTAGTTGTGATGAAAAATCCGTATCTTTCAGGAGCGTTGGGAACCCTGTTAGATCTACATAATGGTTATTGTGTAATAGGTTGTTCCTCGATCACACACTGTTGTGTATCAGGCACAGGAATTATTAGTTGATCATCTTGTTTGCCTACTTGAACCTTAAGTTCAAGGTCGCTCCCACTAGCTTTTGTAAGCAAGTGTTCCTTCTCAAGGAACTAAGTAGTCCTAGAAACAAACACTGTTTGTTCATTAGGATGATAAAAGGCATATCCTACTGTCTCTTTAGGATAACCTATGAACAAGCATTTGTCAGCCCTAACTCCCATCTTGTCTGCCATTTTCCTTTTAACATAGGTAGGACATCTCCAAACTCTCAGGTGAGAAAGAGGGGGTTTAGAACCATACCACCTTTCATATGGTGTTATATCAACTGATTTTGAGGGCACATGGTTTAGTATATAAATTGTGCTCACAAGTGCATATCCCCAAAAGGGTTTGCTGAGACTTGCTTAGCTCATCATGGATCAAACAATATCTAACAAAGTTCTATTCCTTTTCTCAAGCACACCATTGTTCTGAGGAGTATAAGCAAGGGTCCATTGGGGTAATATTCCATTATCCGTTAGATAATCTTGAAATTCTCAACTTAAATATTCTCCACCTTGGTCTGACTGTAGTGCCTTAATATTCTTTCCAAGCTATTTCTTAACTTCATTCTTATAGTCTTTGAATCTTTCAAAACTATCTGATTTGTGCCTCATAAGGTAAAAATACCCATATCGTGAGTAATCATCGATAAAAGATATGAAGTAGATGAATCCTCCGTGTGCTTGAACATTTATTGGACCATATACATCTGAGTGTATTATTTCTAATGTACTTGTGGCACATTGCCCTTTACCTTTAGAGGGTTTCTTTATCATTTTGCCTAATAAACAAGGTTTGAATGCCCCATAAGACTCCCAGTCTACTGGCCCCAAGTCACCACCTTTATGTAACTTAGCTAAGCGAGTTTCATTTATATGGCCTAAATGACAATGCCATAAGTAGGATGATTTCTCTTTATCTAATTTCAATCTCTTAGCATCATTAATATTAAAAATTTCAGCTTTTGTATTTTAAACATATATGCCATCAATCAAAACTCCACTGCTATAAAGAACACTATTTTTACGAATTTGACAATCTTTATTATTAAATAAAACTTCAAATCGTTCTACTGCTAAACATGCAATAGAAATCATATTCTTAGTAACAACCGGAATATAATAGCATTTATTTAATTCTAAAACTAGGCCACTTGGCAATTTGAGATTATATGTTCCTACAGCTGATGGAGCAACCCTTACTCCATTTCCAACTTGTAGTTCCAACTCTCCTTTACCCAGCCTCCTACTGTTCCATTACCCCTACACAGAAGTACAGATATGAGTACCACATCTAGTATCTAATACCCATGTAGACTCATATGGAACTATAGTGAAATTTTCAATCATGAACATACTTGAAGTAGTTCCCTTCTCAAGGCTCTTCTTCATATGCTCAGATAATGCAACCATACAGTCTTTCTTCAAATGGCTTGCCCAACTGCATTAAAAATATACATTCTCAGCAATTATTTTCTCTTTTTTGATTTTTCTTTTGACACCTTTCTTGTTGACTTTTAAATTCCCTTTCATCCTTTCTTTAGGGGTTTCAAAATTCTTGGCTAGATGTTCTCTTTCAAAATTTCTAAGTTTATTTATAAAATCTGAAGTTTTAAGAGATTTTCTGGACATTCGATAGTCATTCACAAAAGGTGAATACTTCTCTGATAGTTGATCTATCATAAAATCAATTTCCAATGTAGAGTCCTTCCTGACTCCTATCTGAACCATACGTCTAGAATACTCTAAGTATTTTACACAATATTCAGATGCTAAGATGTCATCATTTGATTCATCAGTAGTTCCAAAGAATTTTGTAGTCCAGCTATCTCAAGCTTAATGCTTTCTCTGTATGCTTTAAGATGAATCAACATAGACTCTAAGTCCATGTCCAAATGTTGCTTTCTAAGTTTGGAAGACATGGTTTTAAGTATCACTAGAGATACATCATACATGTCCTTCGTGTGCTTTTCATATGCTTCCTTTTGTTCATTGGATGCATCAACATTTGACTTAATTGGTTTGGGATGATCCAGAACATAATTTAGATCATTTTTCTTTAATTCTTCTTTGAGAGCCTCAAACCATGGGTCAAAATTACATCCATTTAATTTCTTGTCAAGAATAGGGCGAAGGTTTATGTTTGTAGTCATATTCAACCTAGATATAAGGAAAGAATTATTGCTTCAGACTTAGTTCTTCTACATGCATTTAATTTAAGGTCTTTTAATTAAATACATATTCATACGATTTTATCAGGGTTTATTCAAAAACATAATAGCCCCTTCTATTGACTTTCAGGAAACATGGTCTAACCATTCACCTTAGTAGGTAGCATCTATAACTCATTTAAGCTAACCCCCGCTATCACGAGTCAAGCTAACTTAAACAGCTATAGGAGGATCTAGTTCATTTGCATATAATGCAATTGATAATCCATTTGAGTTCCAACCAATGGACGTGCATAACCCATTATATGACTCCTGAAATGATGCCTCCAGCCCAGCATTAGCTCCGATATTATGGATAACTAACCCAGTTCGGTTAAGACTTAACCCTGATTCGAATCATGTGAACAAACGATGTTAAAGAAGGAGGCACGCTATGCATGAGCAATTCATTCAATGAAAAGGCATAGAATCACACTTCAATTTTTAGGAATGCTAATTTTGTCTTAATAATTTAATGGGGATTTATTGGTGCAACAGGTCTTGCCTAATCTAGGACTTATACATGAACATGATTATAATACTATAACTAATTTCTGGGCTAAAAGGAATTAGTAGGTCCAAACCAGGCTCATCCTCAATCGGTGGTTCATAATCATTACATCATGCCAAGACTTCACATAGCATGCAAAACAAACAAGGGGGTTCATTATTCAAATTCTTGCACCTATGTCTATAAATTTTAATTTAACAATTTAAAATTTCATTTGTAAAACCAGATAATGAATCCAATTCATTATACTAGAAATCAACTAATTCAAAAAGTCCCTTTGGTAATTAGAATCTTGAATCGATGAGAATTCCCAGGTAGGAGAGACCCCCTTGAAGTGAATGAGCAGCCTTGTCCAATCCTTGCTAGAATAAACACTGACCCTTCAGACTCAAGTTAACCATAGACTACTTAAATTAAAGATTTTATTCTTTTCTAATTTAAGAATTATTCCATATAATTCAAAATTAAATCATTTACAATTTTAAGTAAAACATTGTTATTTCTTAGATAACTACCCTGACTAAGTTTAAGCAACACTTAATCTAGTTATCACATCATTTTCTATTGCAAGAAATAAATTCCTAGGCATGGCATAGCATACTCGAAAATATTTAATAGGAAATTAGACCTAGCATATTTCCAGTCAATCATACAATCGCATTAGGCAGGCTATGATACCACTATTGGTTTAGATTAAGAGTTTTAGCAAGTAAAACAGGCACATCGGAAATTCAAAAATTAATCTAGTGTCCAGGATCTCCTAAGCATGGCATGATCGATAATAATGCTAGTCTTAAATTATTCTAGGTCATAAACACTTATTAAAAGTACCTAATAATAATTTAACCACTTACCAGTTGAAGCGTGAATCCCGTAGTTGGTAGAAAGACCACTCTGCTACGTGCACAGACTCCAAAGTGAAAGCCTTCTATAAATAGTCCACACGAGCACCACCGTCCAAAACCTTCTAAAAAGGGAGTACCAATAAAAAAGTGGAAGATAGCTAGATCTTCCCTACTAATTTATTCTAAAAGAAATTCCCTTAGTTTTCTATTCTAAGTAAAAACGTCTTTCGACAAATTACTTTTAGGAACCAGAACAACTAAGAGAATTAGAGAGCAAGAGAAGGAGTATGAAATTAAGGACAAAAAATAATGAAGGAGGAGGCCTCTAGTTATAGTAGTTAGGAATTATTCAAAGGGCAATAAAGTCCTTAACCTAAACCAATCAGAATTAAAATAGAAAGGGCAAATAAGACTATTTAGTTAAATTAGGAGGTAGAGATTGACACAAACATTGGGGAGCTTCCTTGGGGAGCAAGCTCCCCAATGTAACCCTAACACTGCTGGCCGGTGGTCAGTAGTGTGGCTGGGCTTGTGCTGGAGTGCAAGCGTAGCCCGCTAGGGTTGTGGCCTGTGCAAGAGCACAGGCCACGCAAACTTGCGCTACCCGCTAGTGGGCCGTGCTCTATATTGGGAACTGATAATCAGATTGAACATGCATAAGAGGCATGGCAGAAATTCAAAATTTTGTCCCTGTCCCCAGGAACTCCTATTAGTTGCATATAAATTAAATAAAGCCTTAACTAAATAATTCTCTACCTAGGTTAGTATGCTAAAGGACTAGGCATACCATAATTCCAAATTATATCCTAGCATATTTATTTTATACTAAGCATGTTATAACTCTAAGCTATAACCTAAGCATAAAATAAACTAAGCATGAAGAACAACCTAAGTACAATTATTAAGTCTAAAAATACTTAACGAAAAAGACTGAATAATTAAAAGAGAAAAAAAAGAACTTACCAGTTGAAGCGTGCTTTTGCAGAACCTTCTTGCATAAGCATCCAATCGTAGGATAGCCTCTATCAATATCCACACGAACTCCACCAACCAAAACCTCCCTAGGATGAAGAACTAAGAAGCCTCGCGTAGTTGCTAGACCGCTCCAGAAGCCTCACCCAAAATATATAAACTAGAGGTGCCCAAATAAATTCAGGCTCCTAAAAAATAACTTGCTCAATTACCAAAGAGATTAATTATCTCGCTTAGGATTTATGCTTTGAGCTTGGTGGAACCAATGTATTTTGAAAGGACAAGGGGACAACCAATATATAGGCATGGGGGAGCAAAAATGCTCCCCCTTTGGACGATGTATGGGTTATACACACGGATCCAAGGATCCATGTGATGACCCGTGCACACAACATGTATAGCACACTGTGTGCTGCAAGGCAAAGCCCTTGCGGGCACATCTTTCGGTGTACTCCTGTGTACTTAAGCCTGTATAAAATACTTTTGTACTCTCGGTCCAATTAAACTTGCCAATGCAAAATTCCCCTTTTAATCCCTTTTCAAATATATATTTTCTCACCCTAATAATTTAGTCACAAGTCAAAATAAATTTCTTGGTCCAACCAAAATTGATCTAATCAATTATAATTTATTTATGACTAATTAATTAGTTACAGATGAAAATAAATACTTTGGTTTATCCAAAATTGATCTAATCAATTTTAACCAATCAAATAATAATCCAATTATTATTTAAGTTATATATTTTGTAATAGAATAAATCTATTAGTTCTTTACTTAGTCCGATGAAGGTCCAATGTGTGTGACCTTATAGAATCCCGAAGTATTGAGCTATTAAGGCTTTACCAAACCTTGTTTTAATGGAACCATGGGCTCGATGCTCTAGACCATGAATAGAACTTGATTACCTTAAATGATTGTAGTACGCCTCTAGCAAGGGTCTACCATCCCCCATTACGCAGAACGTCATTTATGCTTATGACTTAATCTCGGTTAATGCAATAGTTATCCAATGCGATAAATTCCTTCCATTCTTTAATATTAGTACCATCTGGTTTATAGGGTTTGGTTAAAGTGTTAACCCACTAATAACGAGGTTGCTCCAAGCTATCCTAGTAGTTTACTTGCTACCGAAGTATATTGCTTTTTACTATAGTGTGTTTGACTAGAAACCATTTCTATCAAACATATACTCTGATAAGAGGTTCATGGCAATCATCACTTCAATAAGTGGCCAGGTACAACTCCTTAATATATCTAGAGTGATGGATTCTTTTCGACTGCTCAGCTTACCAACATGCTGTCATCACCGTACCCATAATCACCTATGACAACCTAAATTAATGTATGTATAGTAATGACCAAAAGTATAGCAATAGTACCACACAAGCTAACTAGCATCTCAAGTATGAGGACATTCACAAAGCTTATAGTCCAACTCCTGGATGCCTGCTTAAGTCCATAAATGGATCTTTGTAGCTTGCATACCTTTGAGCCGTTCTGAGATGCAGGTTGTGTCATATACACATGCCGTTCTAAATACCCATTCAGGAATGCTGTTTTTACATCCATCCGCCAGATCTTATAATCGTAATGAGCATCAATGGTAAGAAGTATCCTTATGGATTTGAGCATGGCTACCAGTGAGAAGGTTTCATCATAGTCAATACCTTCCCGTTGACTATAACCTTTCGCAACCAACCTTGCTTTATAGGTAATTACATTACCATCCATGTCTGTCTTCTTCTTGAAGACCCATTTGCACCTAATTGGTCTACCTCTTGCGGTGCATCAACCAAATTCCAAACTTGGTTCTCGTACATGGAATCCATTTCTTATTTTATGGCCTTTTACCATTTATCAGAATCCGACCTTTTCATTGCCTCATCATATGTCTTTGGTTCATCATCCTCCATAAGATATAGTTCCTTATCATCAATGATGATAAACCCATATCTATCGGGGCCCTTATGAACACGACCTGATTTTTGCAATGATTGTGTTTTGACAGGTTATTCTTGGATCACACTTTCTTATGTATCTAGAACGGGGTCAATCAGTTGATTGTCTATTTCTTCCTCTTAAACTTCCAGTTCAATATTGCTCCTACTGGCTTTTGCAAGTAAGTGTTCCTTTTCCAAAAAGTGAGCATTCCGAGACACAAATACCTTTTATGCTTCGGGTTTGTAAAATAGATATCCAATTGTTTCCTTTGGATATCTAATGAACAAACATTTGTCAGCCTGACATTTAGCTTATCTAACGCTATCCTCTTTACCAAAATAGGACAACCCCATACTATTAAGTTACTTAGAGATGGCTTTTTGTTACACCATCTTTTATAAGGTGTAAAATCAACTGATTTAGAGGGAACTCTATTTAAGATTAAACCGCGCTCTCCAGTGCATATCCACAAAAGGATTTACTAAGAACTATATGGCTCATCATGGACCTGACCATATCTAATAAAGTCCGATTCCTCCTTTTTCACACTCCTTTGTGTTGGGCTGTATAAGGAGGGGTCCACTGGGGAACTATTCCATTTTCCTTTAGATAATCCTAAAACTCCTGGCTTAAGTATCCTCCACCTCGATCTGATCGAAGTGTTTTAATACTTTTCTCAAGCTGTTTCTCTACTTCAGCTCTGAATAGTTTGAACTTTTCAAAACTTTTAGACTTGTGCTTTATCAAGTACGAATAACCATATCATGAGTAATCATCAATAAAGGTTATGAAGTAGGAGTATCCTCCTAGTGCCGGAACACTCAATGGACCACACACATCAGTATATATAAGTTCCAATGTACTTGTGGCCCGCTCGCCCTTTCCTTGAAAGGGTAAATTTGTCATTTTTCCTTTTGAACAAGGTTCGCAATTGCCATAAGACTCCAAGTCTATTAGGCCTAAGTCTCCACGCTTATGCAACTTGGTTAAGCGAATTTGTTTATGTGGCGTAAACAGCAATGCCATAAGTAGAAGGAATTCTCATTATCTAATTTAACTTTCTTCACATTGTTGATATTGAAAACTTCTGTTTTAGTATCAAGAACATAAATGCCACTTTTCAACATTCTATAACCATAAAGAGTATTATTCAAATGAATCTGACAATTATTATTCAAAAATAAAATTTCAAATCCTTCTGCTGCTAAACAAGCAACAGATACAATATTCTTAGTAACACTTGGAATGTAGTAACAATTATTCAAAACTAAAACAAGTTCACTTGGAAAAATGAGATTAAAACTTCCTACAGCTAATGCAGCAACTCTGGATCCAATCCCCACATATAGGTCCATCTCCCCTTTTGCAAGTTTTCTACAGTTCCTTAGTCCCTGCATAGAAGTACATATATGAGAACCACAACCAGTATCTAATACCCAAGTGGATTTTCGCGGAAAAGTAGCAAAGTTTTCAATTACAAACATACTTGAAGTAGATGCCTCTATAGGCATCTTCTTCAAATGCACAGAAACAAGAGCTTTGCAATCCCTCTTCCAATGTCCTAGTTTCCCACCTTGGAAGTAAACATACTTAGATGCCTTCTTTTTATTCTTCTTCTTACCGATTCTTTTCTTAGCACCCAGTTCCTGCTTCTTCTTCTTCAAAGCCTTGCCTTTTTAACCAACAGTAGAGGTTTCTGATCCTTCTTGATCTGAGGTTCTACTGTTTTCAGCATGTTGATTAATTCAAGGATAGTAGAATTAATCCTGTTCATGTAATAGTTAGTCACAAAGCCTGAGTAACTATTTGTCAAGGACATCAACACAAGGGCAATGCTCAAGTCATGATTCATCTGGAATCCCAATCGATACAGTTTCTCAAGGTATCCTAAGAGTTCTAGTACATGTTGAGAGACAGAGGTGCCAGCCTGCATCTTGGCCTCGAAAAGGAGCTTGGAGGTCTCATACCTCTCTATCCTCTCCCTCTCCGAAAAGAGTTCTTCAAGATGGAGAACCATGTCCTCCAAGGGCATGTTGTCATGTTGTTTCTAAAGCTCAAGATTGATGGACCCCAACATAATACACATGGCTGTCTTACGATCTTTCCTGTGCTTCAACCAGGCATCATGTTCCATATGATCCTCAACATCATATTTTACAGCGAAAATTTCACTTAGGATATAGGCAATTCCCTCGGATCTGAGATCTATTCTCACTGTATAGAACCAATCAGAAAAGTTCAAGCCATTCAATTTGGTGTCAAGTAACATACGGAGATTAAAATTGGAAGCCATTTTCAACCCAAGATATACGAAAAGAAAAGTGTTTAGATATTAGTTTAAGTACATGTATTTAATATAAGTACTTTTAATTAAATTCATTTTCCTACTATTTTCTTCGAAATTTACAATAGCCCATTCTATTGAATTCGTGAATTTTAGCCCAGCTAAATTTCCTAGTTGGTAGCATCCATAACCAGTCTACTACAACCCCCAATTTTATGAGTCAAGTCATAATAGAAAGTCGTAGTTGGAATCCCATTCCATTTGCATCGCATGCAATTGCTATATCATTCAAGTTCCCTAATCCCAAGGGACGTGTGCTCTTATATTAGCATCTCCTTGAATATGTCTCAGATCTGGGCTTGACCCCCAATTTTATGGTGGACTACCCCAGCTGTGTTAAGGCAGACCCTATCCGAAACTTTACAACTAATCAATTTGGACTAGAAGGAATGCTTTGCGTAGCACTTTGATAGCCCAAAGAGACCGTATTATAAATTTGAGTAAGGAAGACTACAATTTGCCTTAATATATTTACTTTGCGATTTTATTGGTGTTAAACGTCTCACCCAATCTAGGAATTTATCAGATGGACCAAATTATAATAACTTGTATTAATTCAGGAAATTTTAGAATTAATTTATAAGGTCTAACCTTATGTGGGTTCAGCTCTTTATTATAATTATTCCATCAACCTAGATTGCATGCAAAATAATTAATACTTTTATTTGTTATATTAATAGTGCACTTCCTTTAAGCTTTTATTCAATAAATTTAATTTTTTACTCTGTTATAGAAACATATATAAGCACTATCTTATATACTAGAAATAAATTAGTTCATATTAATCCCCAAGTTGGTCAATTCAAATTTTACCGATATAGGTTCCCAGGTAGGAGAGGTGCCCTATGAGGAGTAGACACCAAGCCCAATCCTTAGCCAAACAAATACGGGCACAAACTTGAAGACCAATGGATTCTCTTGAACAAATAAAATTCGTTCTTCCAATTCATGTAAATTGGAAGCATCTATAACTCATGTAATTTAAATAAATTATTGACACTTGTATAATTTGAGTAAGTTGAGCAGGCTTATTCAAAATTATTCATAACCATTTTCTAACCTTGAAATGAAAGGCACAAGGTTATAAATATTGTTTCAAAAAATTAAATAAATAAATCATTTCATTTATAAAATAATATTTAGTTCGCTTCTAACTTAATTATGCACTAAATAGGCAGGCTCTGATACCAATGTTGGGAACTGATAGTCAGATTGAACATACATAAGAGGCATGTCGGAAATTCAAAATTTTGTCCATATCCCCAGGAACTCCTATTAGTTGCATATAAATTAAATAAAGCCTTAACTAAATAATTCTCTACCTAGGTTATCATGCTAAAGGACTAGGCATACTATAATTCCAAATTATATCCTAGCACATTTATTTTATACTAAGCATGTTATAACTCTAAGCTATTACCTAAACATAAAATAAACTAAGCATGCGGAACATCCTAAGCATAATTATTAAGTCTAAAAACACTTAAAGAAAAAGACTTAATAATTAAAAGAGAAAGAAAAAGAACTTACGAGTCGAAGCGTGCTTTTGCAGAACCTTCTTGCACAAGCCTCCAATCGTAGGATAGCCTTAATCAGTATCCACACGACACCAACCAAAACCTCCCTGGGAGGAAGAACTAAGAAGCCTCGAGTAGTTGCTAGACCACTCTAGAAGTCTCACCCAAAATATATAAACTAGAGGTGCCCAAATAAATTTAGGCTCCTAAAAAATAACTTGCTCAATTATCCGAGAGATTAATTATCTCACTTAGGATTTATGCTTAGACCTTGGTGCAACCAGTGTATTTTGAAAGGACAAGGGGACAACCTATATATAGGCTTGGGGGAGCAAAAATGCTCTCCCTTTGGGCGATGTGGGATAGGAGTAAACACTCCCATCCCTATACGGGTCATACACATGGATCCAAGGATCCACGTGATGACCTATCCACACAACGTGCATAGCACTCTGTGTGCTGCAAGCAGGCTTTGCCTTGCTTGCGGGCTAGGCCTAGTGGCCCACGCCGCGAGCCCAGCCCGCGGTGCACCCAATATGGGCTGTGCATGTGCAGCCCATTTTCATGGGCTGCCACGAGCAATACCCACAATACTCGCACACCTTTCAGTGTACTCCCGCACACTCGAGCTTGTACAAAATACTTTTGTACTCCCGGTCCAATTAAACTCGCCAATGTAAAATTCCCCTTTTAATCCCTTTTCAAATATTTATTTTTTGATTACCCTATTAAATTAGTCACCAGTCAAAATAAATTTCTTGGTCCAACCAAAATTGATGTAATCAATTATAATTTATTTATGACACTAATTAATTAGTTACAGGTCAAAATAAATACTTTGATTTATCCAAAATTGTTCTAATTAATTTTAACCAATCAAATAATAATCCAATTATTATTTAAGTTATATATTTTGTAATAGAATAAATCTATTAGTTCTTTACTTAGTCCGATGAAGGTCCAATGTGTGTGACCTTATAAGATCCCGAAGTATTGAGCTGTTAAGGCTTTAGCAACCCATGTTCAAATGGAACCATTGGCTCGATGCTCTAGACTGTGAATAGAACTCGATTACCTTAAATGACTGTAGTACGCCTCTAGCACGGGTCTACCTTCCCCTATTACTCGGAACGTGATTTATGCTTATGACTTAATCCCGGTTAATGCAATAGTTATACATTGCAATAAATTCCTTCCATTCTTTAATATTAGTACCATCTAGCTTATAGGGTTCGATTAAAGTGTTAACCCACTAATTGCGAGATTGCTCCAAGCTATCCCAGTAGTTACTTGTTACCGAAGTATATTGCCTTTTACCATAGTGTGTTTGACTAGAAACCATTTCTATCAAACACATACTCTGATCAGAGATCGATGGCAATCGTCACTTTGAGAAGTGGCCAGGTACAACTCTTTAATATATCCAGGGCGATGGATTCTTTCCGACTACTCAGCTTGCCAACGTGCTATCATCACCATACCCGTAATCACCCGTAACACCCTAAATTAATGAGTGTATAGTAATGACCCAAAGTATAGCAATAGTACCATACAAGGTAACTAGCATTTCAAGTACGAGGACATTGGCAAAGCTTATTGCATAAAGATAAACACTAACACATTGATATATATAGCAAGTGTTTATCTTACTGTGGTCTCCAATATATCTCCTAGATATACCCATGTGTCAAACTTAAGGCACCACCTTTAGTCCTTAGGAGATTGACTGCTTGGACCCTTTCCAAGAAAGTTGACCACATGCTAGTCTTTCCGTTTCATCAATATCCTTTCTTGATGAAACTGTGACTAGGGATAGTTTAGACATAATCATAATTGCACATGAAGCAGGTTCCACCAAATATAGTCCAACTATAATTTCTCTAACTTCATGCTATGATATGTCAAGGACTTTTTGCATACATACATCAATGAATATATTTAACCAGCTTTAATGTATATATATATATATATATATATAAACAAGCACATTGATATTAGCAAAAGATCAAATGCCTTTATTGATTAAACAAATTATTCGTACTTATTATATAATTAAGATATATCACCATAATTGCCTTAGGGGCATACATCATATCCAACAAACTCCCACTTGCATAAAGGCCAATTAGCCATATGTCTTAATCCATATGCTTTAACATGTTCGTCATGTTTGACTTGAGTCCATGGCTTTGTCAGACCATCCGCGAGGTTCTAATCAGTGGGTACATATTCTAATCTTACTATCTTATCAACAATCTCCCTGATTATATGATACTTTCTGGATACATGTCTATTTTTTTGATGAGACCGTGGTTCCTTTACCTGAGCTGTGGCACCATTGTTATCATAATATAAAGTAATTGGATCAATAGCCTCAGGCACCACACCGAGATCACTAATAAATCCGTTTAACCAAATAGCTTCTTTTGCTGCTTTGCATGTAGCAATGTATTCAGATTTGGTGGTTGAATCAACAGTACTTTCTTTCTTGGAACTCTTCCAGCATACTACCCCTCCATTTAACACATACACAAAACCTGACTGAGACTTAAAGTCATGCTTATCAGATTGAAAACTCACGTCAGTGTAGCCTTTGATTGCGAGGTCACCTTCTCTATAAATCAAGAACTCATCCTTAGTCCTTCTCAAGTACCTTAGGATTGCCTTGATGGCCACCCAGTGCTTTTCACCTAGATCTGACTGATATCTGCTCGTAGAGCTCAAAGCCTGAGAGACATCCGACCTAGTACATATCATAGCATATATGATGGATCCTATCACGGATGCATATGGTATATCCTTCTTGCGCATTCTCTTCTAAGCTATCTTTAGACACTCAACCTTAGATAGGTTAATCCCCTTTATCATCGGGAGATAACCTTTCTTAGAATGCTCAAGGTTGAACCTATTCAACACCTTGTCTATATATGTACTTTGAGAAAGATATAACAGCTTCTTAGATCTATCCCTGTAGATCTTTATACCTAGTATAAATGCTACTTCACCAAGGTCTTTCGTGGAGAACTTTCTTGACAACCGTACTTTAACGTTTTGAAGAAGAGAAATGTCGTTCCCTATTAGCAGAATGTCATCAACATTCGATACTCGAAAAACGACTGCACTCCCACTAACCTTCTTGTAAACATAAGGCTCATTTGCATTTGGGCAGAAATCTAGTTCCCGGATTGTCTGATCAAACCTTATATTCTAACTCCTGGATGCCTACTTACTCCATAAATGGATCTTTATAGCTTGCATACCTTCGAGCCATTCTGAGATGTAAAACCCTCACATTGTGTCATATACACATCCCATTCTAAATCCCCATTCAGGAATACTATTTTTACATCCATCTGCCAGATCTCATAATCGTAATGAGCATCAATGGTGAGGAGTATCCTTATGGATTTAAGCATGGCTACCGGTGAGAAGGTTTCATCATAGTCAATACCTTCCCGTTGACTATAACCTTTTGCAATCGACCTTGCTTTATAGGTAATTACATTACCATCCATGTCTGTCTTCTTCTTGAAAACCCATTTGCACCCAATTGGTCTAACCTCTTGCGGTGTATCAACCAAATTCCAAACTTGGTTCTCGTATATGGAATCCATTTCTGATTTCATGGCCTTTTACCATTTATCAGAATCTGACCTTTTCATTACCTCATCATATGTCTTTGGTTCATCATCCTCCATAAGATATAGTTCCTTATCATCAGTGGTGATAAACCCATATCTATCGGGACCCTTATGAACACGACCTGATTTTCACAATGATTGTGTTTTGACAGGTTATTCACACTTTCTTATGTATCTAGAACGGGGTCAATCAGTTGATTGTCTATTTTTTCCTCTTGAACTTCTATTTCAATATTTCTCCCACTGACTTTTGTAAGTAAGTGTTCCTTTTCCAAAAAGTGAGCATTCTGAGACATAAATACCTTTTATGCTTTAGGTTGGTAAAACAGATATCCAATTATTTCCTCTAGATATCCAATGAACAGACATTTATCAGCCTTGGCATTTAGCTTATCTGACGCCATCCTCTTTACTATAGCAGGATAGCCCCATACTATTAAGTGACTTAGAGATGACTTTTTGTTACATCATCTTTTATAAGGTGTAAAATCAACTGATTTAGAGGGAACTCTATTTAAGATATAAACCGTGCTCTCCAGTGCATATCCCCAAAAGGATTTACTAAGAACTGCATAGCTCATCATGGACCTGACCATATCTAATAAAGTCCGATTCCTCCCTTCTGACACTCTATTATGTTGGGGTGTATAAGGAGGGGTCCACTGGGGAACTATTCCATTTTCCTTTAGATAATCTTGAAACTCCTGACTTAAGTATTCTCCACCTCAATTCGATTGAAGTGTTTTAATACTTTTCTCAAGCTGTTTCTCTGCTTCATCTCTGAATAGTTTAAACTTTTCAAAACTTTCAGACTTGTGGTTTATCAAGTATAAATAACCCTATCGTGAGTAATCATCAATAAAGGTTATGAAGTAGGAGTATCCTCCTAGTGCCTGAACACTCATTGGATCACACACATTAGTATATATAAGTTCCAATGTACTTGTGGCCCGCTCACCCTTTCCATGGAAGGGTAACTTTGTCATTTTTCCTTTTAAACAAGGTTTGCAATCACCATAAGACTCCAAGTCTATTAGGCCTAAGTCTCCACGCTTATGCAACTTGGTTAAGCGATCTTTGTTTATGTGGCCTAAATGGCAATGCCTTAAGTAGAAGGAATTCTTATTATCTAATTTAACTTTCTTCACATTATTTATATTGAAAACTTCTTTTTTAGTATCAAGTACATAAATGCCACTTTTCAACATTCCATAACCATAAAGAATATTATTCAAACGAATCTGACAATTATTATTCGAAAATAAAATTTTAAATCCTTCTGCTGCTAAACATGCAACAGATACAATATTCTTAGTAACACTTGGAATGTAGTAACAATTATTCAAAACTAAAACAAGTCCACTTGTAAAAATGAGATTAAAACTTCCTACGGCTAATGCAGCAACTCTGGCTCCATTCCCCATATGTAGGTCCATCTCCCTTTTTGGAAGTTTTCTACAATTCCTTAGTCCCTGCACAGAAGTATATATATGAGAACCACAAACAATATCTAATACCCAAGTGGATTTTCACAGAAAAGTAGCAAAGTTTTCAATTACAAACAGACCTGAAGTAGATGCCTTTGTAGGCTTCTTCTTCAAATGCTCAAAAGTAGGAGCTTTGCAATCGCTCTTCCAATGTCCCGGTTTTTCACATCGGAAGCAGACATACTTAGATGCCTTCTTTTCATTCTTCTTCTTATTGATTCTTTTCTTAGCACCCAGTGCCTGCTTCTTCTTCTTAGAAGCCTTGCCTTTTTCAACCAACAGTAGAGGTTTCTGATCCTTCTTGATCTGAGGCTCTACTATTTTCAGCATGTTGATTAATTTAGGGATAGTAGAATTAATCCTGTTCATGTAATAGTTAGTCATGAAGCCTGAGTAACTATCTGTCAAGGACAATAACACAAGGTCAATGCTCAAGTCATGATTTATCTCGAATCCCAATCGATTCAGTTTCTCAATGTATCCCAAGAGTTTTAGTACATGCTGAGAGGCAGAGGTGCCAGGCTGCATCTTGGTCCCGAAAAGGAGCTTGGAGGTCTCATACCTCTCTGTCCTCTCCCTCTCCGAAAAGAGTTCTTCAAGATGGAGAACCATGTCCTCCAAGGGCATGTTCTCATGTTGTTTCTAAAGCTCAGGATTGATGGACCCCAATATAATACACATGGCAGTCTCACGATCTTTCCTGTGCTTCAACCAGGCATCATGTTCCACATGATCCTCAACATCAGGTTCTACATGGAAAATTTCACTTCAGATATAGGCAATTCCCTTGGATATGAGAACTATTCTCACTACTCGGAACCAATCAGCAAAGTTCCAGCCATTCAATTTGGTGTCAAGTAACATATGGAGATTAAAATTGGAAGCCATTTTCAACATAATATATAAGAAAAGAGAAGTGTTTAGATATTAGTTTAAGTACATGTATTTAATATGAGTACTTTTAATTAAATTCATTTTCCCATTATTTTCTTCGAAATTTACAATAGCCCATTCTATTGAATTTGTGAATTTTAGCCCAGCTAAATTTCCTAGTAGGTAGCATCTATAACTAGTCTATTACAACCCCCAATTTTATAAATCAAATCATAATAGTAAGTCATAGTTGGAATCCCATTCCCTTTGCATCTCATGCAATTGCTAATTCATTCAAGTTCCCTAATCCCAAGGGATGTGTGCTTTTATATTAGCATCTCCTTGAATGTGTCTCAGATATGGGCTTAGCCCCCAATTTTATGGTGGACTACCCCAGCTCTGTTAAGGCAGACCCAATCCCAAACTTTACAACCAATCAATGTGGACTAGAAGGAATGCTTTGTGTAGCCCTTTGATAGCCCAAAGAGATCGTATTATAAATTTGAGTAAGGAAGACTACAACTTGCCTTAATATATTTACTTTGGGATTTTATTGGTGTTAAACGTCTCACCCAATCTAGGATTTTATCAAATGGACAAAATTATAATAACTTGTATTAATTCAGAGAATTTTAGAATTAATTTATGAGGTCTAACCTTAGGTGGGTTCAGCTCTTTATTATAATTATTCCATCAACCTAGATTATATGCAAAATAATTAATACTTTTATTTGTTATATTAATATTGCATTTCCTTTAAGATTTTATTCAATAAATTTAATTTTTTACTCTGTTATAGAAATATATACAAGCACCATCTTATATACTAGAAATAAATTAGTTCATATTAATCCCCCGGTTGGTCAATTCAAGTTTTACCGATATAGGTTCCCAGGTAGGAGAGGTGCCATATGAGGAGGAGACACCAAGTCCAATCCTTAGCCAAACAAAGACGGGGATAAACTTGAAGACAAATGGATTCTCTTGAACAAATAAATTTCGTTCTTCCAATTCATGTAAATTGGAAGCATCTATAACCCATGTAATTTAAATAAATTATTGACACTTGTATAATTTGAGTAAGTTGAGCAGGCTTATTCAAAATTATTCATATTAATTTTCTAACACTGAAATGAAAGGCACAAGTTTATATATATTATTCCAAATAATTAAATAAACAAATAATTTCATTTATAAAATAATATTTAGTTTGCTTCTAACTTAATTATACACTAAATAGGCAGGCTCTGATACCACTATTGGGAACTGACAGTTAGATTGAACACGCATAAGAGGCATGGTGGAAATTTAAAATTTTGTCCCTATCCCCGGGAACTTCTATTAGTTGCATATAAATTAAATAAAGCCTTAACTAAATAATTCTCTACCTAGGTTAGCATCCTAAAGCACTAGGCATACTATAATTCCAAATTATATCCTAGCACATTTATTTAATGCTAAGCATATTATAACTCTAAGCTATAACCTAAGCATAAAATAAACTAAGCATGCAGAACAACCTAAGCATAATTATTTAGTCTACAAACACTTAAAGAAAAAGACTTAATAATTAAAAGAGAAAGAAAAAGAACTTACGAGTTGAAGCGTGCTTTTGCAGAACCTTCTTGCACAAGCCTCCAATCGTAGGATAGCCTTTATAAGTATCCACTCAAACCCCACCAACCCAAACCTCTCTGGGAGGAAGAACTAAGAAGCCTCGAGTAGTTGCTAGACCACACCAAAAGCCTCACCCAAAATATATAAACTCGAGGTGCCCGAATAAATTCATGCTCCTCAAAAATTACTTGCTCAATTACCCGAGAGATTAATTATTCGCTTAGGATTTATGCTTTGAGCTTGGTGCAATCAGTGTATTTTGAAAGGACAAGGGGACAACCTATATATAGGCTTGGGGGAGCAAAAATGCTCTCCCTTTGGGTGATGTGGGATGGGAGTAAATACTCCCATCCCCATACGGGTCATACATGGGGATCCAAGGATCCGCGTGATGTCCTATCCGCACAACATGCATAGAATGCTGTGTGCTGCAAGTGGGCTTTGCCTTGCTTGCAGGCTGGGCCTGGCTGCCCATGCCGCAAATCCAGCCCGCGGCGCACCCAATATGGGTTGCTCATGTGCAGCCCATTTTCATGGGCTGCCACGAGCAATGCCCACCATTACTCGCACACCTTTCAGTGTACTCCCGTGCACTCAAGCCTATACAAAATACTTTTGTACTCTCGGTCCAATTAAACTCGCCAATGCAAAATTCCCCTTTTACTCCCTTTTCAAATATTTATTTTCTGACCCTAATAAATTAGTCACCAGTTAAAATAAATTTCTTGGTCCAACCAAAATTGATATAATCAATTATAATTTATTTATGACTCTAATTAATTAGTTACCGGTCAAAATAAATACTTTGGTTTATCCAAAATTGATCTAATCAATTTTAACTAATCAAATAATAATCCAATTATTATTTAAGTTATATATTTTGTAATAGAATAAATCTATTAGTTCTTTAATTACTCCGATGAAGGTCCAATGTGTGTGACCTTATAGGATCCCGAAGTATTGAGCTGTTAAGGCTTTAGCAACCCTTATTCTAATGAAACCATTGGCTCGATGCTCTAGACTATGAATAGAACTCGATTACCTTAAACGACTGTAGTACGCCTCTAGCAACCATCCCCCATTACTCGAAACGTCATTTATGCTTATGACTTAATCTCGGTTAATGCAGTAGTTATCCAGTGACATAAATTCCTTCCATTCTTTAATATTAGTACCATCTGGTTTATAGGGTTCAGTTAAAGTGTTAACCCACTAATAGCGAGGTTGCTCCAAGCTATCCTAGTAGTTTACTTGTTACCAAAGTATATTGCATTTTACCATAGTGTGTTTAACTAGAAACCATTTCTATCAAACACATACTCTGATCAGAGGTTTATGGCAATCATCACTTCAACAAGTGGCCACGTATAACTCCTTAATATATCTGGAGTGATGGATTCTTTCCGACTACTCAACTTACCAACGTGCTATCATCACCATACCCATAATCACCCGTAACACCCTAAATGAATGAGTGTATAATAATGACCCAAAGTATAGCAATAGTACCACACAAGGTAACTAGTATCTCAAGTACGAGGACATTCGCAAAGCTTATTGCATAGAGATAAACACTAACACATTGATATATATACCAAGCGTTTATCTTACTGCGGTCTCCAATATATCTCCTTAATATATCCATGTGTCAAACTTAAGGCACCACCTTCAGTCCTTAGGAGATTGACGGCTTGGACCCTTTCCAAGAAAGTTGACCATATGCTAGTCTTTCCGTTTCATCAATATCCTTTCTTGATGAAACTGTGACTAGGGATAGTTTAGACTTAATCAAAATTGCACATAAAGCAGGTTCCACCAAATATAGTCCAACTATAATTTCTCTAACTTCATGCTATGATATGTCAAGGACTTTTGCGTACATACATCAATGAATATATAGTTAACCAGCTTTAATATATATATATATATATATATATATATATATATATATATATATATATATATATATATATATATATATATATACAAGCACATTGATATAAGCAAAAGATTAAATACCTTTATTGATTAAACAAATTATTCGTACTTATTACATAATTAAGATATATCGCCCTACTTGCCTTAAGGGGATACATGATATCCAACACTCTGTGCACTGCCCCGCATGTAGATCTTGTGCATGTACTGTCCAACAGTACATGTGTAGTTCCACTCATGCAGGTTCCCCAAACCCCGCTCTATTTGTGTCTCTTCTTCCCCTTTTCTATTTTAAACTCCTTATTGTTTAACAGGTTCATTGATCAACCAATGAATATTGGTCTAACCAACATTATGGTCTAACCATATTGCCTTGCTCTTCTAGATTGGGCCTAGTCTAATGGTTCTTCTCATAGCTCGAACGTAACTCAAAGTGTGTGACCTTATACAATCCCATAGTATCGAGCCGTCAAAACTTTAATCTCGCCCAATTCCTTTTAGGAATTGATCGTCTCAGAGCTCCATACCAATGTAGACTTCGATTACTTTGATCGGTCATAGTGGCTCTCTAGCGAAGGGCATATGACCCCTTAATATTTGGAATGCCACATGCATTGTGGCTGAATCCTTGTTTTGCAATAGTATCAATACAATTCACTCATTCTATCAACTATTAAGTACCATCTAGTTTCTGGAACTCGGTTTAAGTATTAGTCCACTAATAGCTATAATAGCTACCCTAGTATTTAGTCTTGCTGCCAAAGTACACTACTCAACCATTTTAATGTGTTGTTCAAGATCTCATCCTATCAACTCATACTCTGATTAGGTTTACAAGTGTGTCACTTCTAATAAGTGGCCAAGGTACATCTCCCTTATAGTGTTATAATGGAGTGATATATTCCATCTTGACTACTCAGTTTACCAATGTACAGACTTCAACTATACCCGTAATCATCTGCATCACCCAGTCTATAGAATGCTTGGGTATGACCCAAAGTATAACAGAATCTGAAAAAGGTAACTAGTATCTTAGGTCTAAGGATATTTGTAATGCTATTGCAATAAGACGATTAAAACACCAACATATAATATAAATTACCGAGTGTTGTCTCATAGCGGTCTCCAATGTATCTCCCCGGATCCATTCATGTGTTAACCCAAGGTACCACCCTCTAGGACTGGAGATATGCTACTCTGAATCAAATTCAACAGGTATGACGATGCATGCTAGTTTTCCGTATCATCTATGTTCATTCTTGATGATGCTGTGACTAGGGATATTTAGACAAATCATAATTACACATGAACCAGTTCTCACCAACACAGTCCTACTATGCCCTTGCAATACGTGCTATGATTATATCATGAACTTTTGCAAACTCATCAATGAATATATTCTAAACCAGTCATAATCTATTTTCATAGTCATTGATATAACAAAAGAATGCCTTTGTTAATATAACTTTGTCCGTGCAAATAAAACTAACTAAGATATATCGCCCTAACTGCCTCTAGGGCATACATCATATCTAACATGGGGACAGACAATGAGGTGGAGGGTGATGATGACCTTCTTGATTAGATTAGGATGTTCTTTTTTTGTCTTTTAGAACATTTGGACAACTTTTGACTTTGTAAATATACGTTTTTCAATATATATTACAAATTTTGCCTTCAAATTGCCATTTCGCTGATTAATTTATTGATTTTTTACTTAAAATAATTCGGATTCTGAGATGATCCTGGTACCATAATTGATTGCCCATGAACCAAAGGTATAGAAAGAAGAAACCCAAAATTGATCTCGGTACCGCTATCTAGATCACGGTACCGTGATCTGCTACAGGGTACAACTATTTGCTTTCATTTCTCTTCTGTTTTGTGGATTATAGCATCATTTGGTAATAGGCTTTGAGATTTTCTGATTCATCTAGGAAAGGAGGATTGTGCAAACCTAAAACCCTTCAGGTTTTGGAATTCAAGGTTCTACATCAATCATCTAATGAATACCCCACTACTTTGAGCTGCTTGCACTTTGTGGGATCCCATTGATCGAGTCTTTTGCTTCAAGAATATAGAATTGTGTCCTGTATTTGAGGAGCTTAGTACTATCATGGAAGTGTCCTCTATGAGGCGTATGGAGATAGTTATTCCTACCTTTATCTTTAGGTCTACTGTGGAACTGACAAGGCTTTTTAGCTTGGATTCAGTTGATGGATTTCTGACTCATGCCCCTGAGCCATCCGAATTTCATCTAGAGAGTGTTAGATTGGTGCATGAATGCCGCTTGGACTCACTTGGCTTGGCCTTTAATGGTAGCTACATTATTGATGAGCTAGTATATCGGTGGGGTGGAGCATGATGTCGCATCGTTTTGCCTCTTTTAATTATTGATATGCTAGCTAGGGGATCATTACTAGCTTCCATTGCATTAGCTGAGACTCTCCTTTGCCTAGATGCTACTTCGCAGGAAATGGAATTAATCAGAGATTACTTCACACTTCTTCAGGTAACATCTGAACTACCATTTTTTTATTCTAACCAAATAAATTATACTGACATGTTATTTTAGGTGTGGATTTCGGGGAAGCGGGCATTGGTTGCTCCTCCTGCCAACATTAGCAAGTACAACCCTTCTCACTTCGCTACTCATGCCACCACTACTTCTGGTCATCAAAATCTTGGGTTAGCTGAGTGGACCAGGATTTTACAAGCATATTCTAAGAGTCAAATTTGTTGGGTTTGCCCCCAGTGGAACATTTCTGATGTAATTACTGAGTTATGGGCTGGCAGAGTGTAGTTATTAGGTTTACGGATGGTGACACCTTACTCACCTTTCAGATTATGCAGATAGGATGAGGATACCCAGTGCATTCCTACTTCATTTTGTGTCACCGAGACAGCTATATACCCTTCCGACTGGCCTTCCATTATTACTGAGAAGTGGGTTATAGCTACCCAATTCAAGGTTCTAAGATATGATTCCCCAAGGGTTGTCAAGACTAACTAGTTTTACAAGAGATAGATTGTTGTTATATGAGTTTTGTCTACTCATAGGGAGCTACTGACTACTAGCATTGATTAGAGTTATTGTTCGAGATGAGTTGGATTGGTTCATGTCGGGGGAAGAGGAGACATTTGGTTTGATGATGTGATACGTGCTAGACTAAGCATTTTAGTTCTTATTTTCGCAAAGGGAGTTACATTTGGATATTACTCGACCTATCAAACTTTTATGTCTCAATTTTTACCTATTTGTAAGTCTATCATGTATTCAGGCAATATACATTCATAAGACATATATCATAAGATTTAGCAAGAATGATGCTTTTATTGATTAATATTAAGTTGATATAACGGTTGGTATATATTGCAATTGAAATATCTTTCATTGTTAGCTATCCTGTGAAATTTTATAGCTAAGGACTCATTTATTTTAAGTCTTAATTTTTGCTCAAACCCTTCACATCGGTTCGATAGACTTTATTGATGCCTTAACTTTTGCTCGAACCGCCCTTTTTGGGTTTTCGAATTGACAGGAAGCCCTAATTTTTTGCCACTCTGCCCTTTTTGGGTTTTCAAATTGGCGGGCCTTAGTCTTTGTTTTTTTTATTATTTTTTCTTTACACATGGTAGCTCTTTAGGTTGTCCTGATTGATGGGGTTCATATACTCGTTGCCCTTTAAATCCATGATTTTCATTGCTCCTTTGCCTAGGATCTTCTTAATTACATAGATCCTTCCTAATTAGGTCGGAACTTCCCCCTAGCATCAGTGTTGATTTGTCTTAACTGCTTAAGGACTAAGTCTCCAGCTTTGAGCAGTTCTTTCAGCTGCCTGACTCAGTTGTTATAATCCCTAGTCATACATTGTTGGTACATCTGCAAGTGATCTAAGGTTTTCAATCATGCTTCGTCTACCGTGTTCAGCTACTCAAATCTAGCTTGGACCCAATCTATCTCTGTTCACTATAGTTACAAGGCAACTCTTAGGGTTTTGAGCTCGATCTCTACTGGAAGAATTGCTTCCATCCCATATACTAACGAGAATAGTGTCTGATCAGTTGGATTACAAACACTGGTTTGGTAACACCAAATTGCAAAAGGAAGCTTGTCCGCCCAATTTCTATAGGTGACAACCATCTTGGATAGGATTTTCTTGACTATCTTGTTGGCTGCTCTAACTGATTCTTCGTCAGCTTCTATAGATATGGGTTTTCCCGTGTGAACAAACTTGATCTTTTGATGGAGAGTGGAAGGGACTGCCTCTAGTGCATGAATCCAAGGATGACCCAATAGTAAAGAGAATGTGACTAGAATGTCCAATACAGTGAGGTAACAAAAGCCATGACTTCCCCCACGTCACTTTGCCTTCGAATGTCCCTTTGACTGTCCTCTTGGAATCATCATAAGTCTTGATAATGGTACCGAACTTCTTCAACATGTCTTTAGAGAGGCCAAGGTGTGGCAAGATTTGGAGATGACATAGATTCAAGAAGGATCCATCATCTACCATCACACATGGTATCACGAGATCAAAATTTTTTACTTTGATGAATAATGCCTTGTGCTTCATCCCCTCTTGAGGCAAATCGGCGGTAGTGAAGGCAATAGCCACATAATTTCTTTATAGGACTCCTCCATTGATAATCGTGCACATCTCCTAAGGAGAGGGCATACAAACAACATCAATATCCATTAACTTCTTCATAAGGGCCTTTCTGTGGGCCTTGGATTCAGTGATTAATTACCAAATGGTTCATTTGGCTAGAGTTTGCTTCAACTACTTGATGACGGGGTCTTCTTCTAACTCCTCTTCTACAGGTGGCGGAAGGCCTTGTACATATTTTGCCCCTTCGATTCAATTCCCTTTCTTAAACTCAGGCTGATAGATTCTTCCATTTCGAGTCATGTTCATAACTCTCCCATTTTATACATAGGAGACAGATCCTCCTTTAGTTTCTATTGGAAAGAAAATCTCACCCTTGGGCTCATGATGATCACTGAACACTTCATCGAGGTCTATAGGGTCCGTTAGATGGTCAAAACAATTGATCATATCCCTACCTAGAGAACTATTCACTTGTTAAAAAAGGAGATCAGGATCCTCTATATACATAGTCCCTAGATCGGCTGTTAGTAAGGATTCTTCTATCGCCATCGTCAAGTCATCGTCGGTCTGTATTGCTCTTATTCATGGATTTGCTTGGAGAAATTGATTAAGCACAAAGTCGGGCGTTAGGCCAGATTTAACCACCAAGATTGATTCTTCAATCACTACTTTATTCTTCAACCACTGAATAACTTAGGCTTCAACTAGACCAGACTGCACCATATTCACGGACTGAGTAAACTGGGGCAATGGATTACTCATGGTACCAAGCTTTGGTGACAAGTCCTTGATCTCCTTATCTTTGATGAGAGTCTTGATTGTGGCTAAGAGAGCCTTGTAGTTATTAGTACAGTGACCAACAGCTACATGGTAAGTGTAGAAATTGCGAGCACCTTCGAGATTAAGGGGAACAAAAGGCACCTAACTGCTCAATAAGTTAAGTTCCCTCAACTTGTTAAAGAGAAAAGACAGATTGTTCTTCTATGGGGAGATGCCATGCTTATCTTCTTGAGAGGGTTGTACAATGGCCACATCGACCTCAACAGGAGCAGCCACTTTGGTCTTGGAGGTAGTGGGAGTAGGTCCGGATACTTCAGTGGGCTTCCTATAACCAGTTGAAAAAGGACGGTTGGTTACAGGTGGGCCCCTTTATTTCTTAATAGCAGCTTGTCTTTCAATCATCTCAGCCTTTATGCAAACATTAGTATAGTTCTCATATTCATCTAAGGCCATCTGATCTTGGAACCATGATAGTGCACCATCTATCATACTCACAATCATCTCTAGTAAATTAGCCTTACTACCCAACAAAGCCTGGGTGGACATCCAACGTTCATAATAAGATTAGAAAGTCTCTCCTTCTTTCTCCTTGAGTTGCTCTAAGTTTTGAATGGTGATTTTTAGCTTGGAAATGAACTCATAGGGCTCTTTAAAGCACTTGGAAAGCTTATCCCAATATTGGCAGACATCATTTGGTTGAGTATCAAACGATTTGGCAGCTGTCCTAGTTAAGGTGCATGAGAACATCTTGGCTAGCTAGTTTTTGGACAACCCATTCATTCTCATCACGTTCTCATAATTCTCAACGTGACTAATGGCAGGCTAGCTCCCTTATAAGAAGGAGGGGAAGGCATGGTAAAACCAGGTGGTAATAGCTCAACTCCATCTACAATTGAGGACTTACTTGCCCCATCCTCTATGGAAAGCAACTGCTTGAGCATATCACGGATTTTGGCAGAACAACCATTAGGCTTAGGGCTACCATCTTGATCATCTTTCTCAAGCTCTTTATCGGGATTCTTTCCTAAGTCCTTATTGGTTGCCTCCTTCAAGGCATCCTTCACTGATGACTGAACCTCATTGTTGATAGCACCTTTGAACTGATATGACTTAAGGAAATCATCGAAAACAACATTCATCTCTCGCACAAGGGCCTCGGTACTTAAAGGAGAAGCCATTACGGTGATTTTAGGAGTGTGAGCATCTGATTTTAATGGTCCTTCTCACAAAACAATGATGAGAGTTAGATAATGTAATCCTTTATAGGTGTTATGCATCAGAGGTGTTCCTACTGCAATAGAGATGAGCTTTAACCAAAGTTGGAGACCTAGTCTACCCTTAGGGACCCGTATGGGTCGCACCTGGTGGTACAAGTCTACTAGTAGACCCATACAGGTTAAAACCCCTCACCAGCCTAGGAGGGATGCATACGGGTCCAACCCAAACCCGTACAGGTCCCACCCTACCTATATGGGTCCCGTGCATGCCCAAACAATCAGAATGGTAGGTAGATCATGCCTTTAAAGAGAAAATCAGTCATGAATGTAATTTCTTGCGCTTAGACCCCTATTTTCTCCTATAAATAGAGGCTTTTTGCATCATTTTTAGAGGGAGCAAATTAGAAAAAAAATAGTCAATATAGCTTATGATTTTCAGTCATTTTACAAGTATAAGCAAGGGTATAGTTGAGGTATAGGAGGTATAAAATAGGAGGAAAACCCATTCCTTGAGGTTTTGTCCACATTTTATTCATTCCTATCTTCATTTATTAGGATTTGGGAGAGGTTCTTTCCACACAAACACTCACCTAAATAGTCCTAAATTCATCATTTCATCATCTACTTTGGTTAGACTCTCTCGTCATAGGAATCGCTTCAAAGTGGATTTGCGACATAAAGGTACGCTCCTGATTTTCAAAGAGACTCACACTCTATTTATTTTATTGTCATTTTCATTTACTTTTCTTGATCTATCCTCTAATCTTGTTTTGGGTCTCGTCCTGACCCATATGGGCCTTGTTGGTACCTTTTATGTCCCAAGGATATTAAAAGGGTGCGTCATACCATAAAGAGGAAAATCCCATTTTATTATGTTTATTTTTCTATAAATCTTCTCTGTTCTAAACTAAAATGAGAATCTGCCTGGGTCCAGGCATGACCCGTATGGGTCCCTCATACCCGTACGAGTCCCACTAGTAGCCGTATAGGTCCTACCCTACATGTATGGGTACTGGCCCCCAAGGCAGAGCATTATTTTCCTTTTAATCCTGTAAAATGAACCAACCTCACCATTTGCCATGCGATCAGTTTCACTAATAATCTGGTAAATCAACCCCCAAAAAATCAAATGTTCTTTCATAATAAAATGCGTTGAAGACCCATTATTTCTTTTTGATCCTAGAAGCCACCCGGGCACTATCGATCGCAAAACCGCTATGCTAACATAATCATATTTTTCCTAACATAGTGCTGACTTATGATGGACGCAGGTAAATTTATTAATTTTGTTTTATAACTTAGGACAAATGTATAGGTTCTCTTGCAATTCCCCCATTTTCCCCTGGTTGTAATTTTTATCCCCCATTTTATTGCTTGTGCTTTATTGTAAATTGTTGAACGCATGAATCGAGTGCGAAAGAGTGTAGAAAAATAGGATTTCTGTAATAATTCCCCAAATGATGAAAAGAAAACGGTTTCACGCGGTGAATGTAATTTTGAATTGACTAAATGAGAAATAAGTGACTCTTCCGATAATCGAATCTCTGATCCAAAAGGTATAAGTCTCCTGTCCAATGGGAACCATACCAAAACTCTTTCCTAAGTAGACAACTTGGGTGGTGACTCTATAATTTTGTATCGAGATTTTGGTCTTGATTCCTTTATTCAATAAAATTGGTTAAAATGAGCAAACTTGAACTAAACGGTTTCATCACGCCTAAGTTAACCAACACCCCTAATGGACCCTGCTGCAAGGTGCTAAGGGAGATCTACATATCTTTGACCACCGAGAGTTCATAGTGGTGGCTCTATTGGGGAAATTCTTTTAACTTGCAAAATTTTGGTTTGTTTTTTTTGAAAAGCATAAATGATAAAGATGAGCACCGAAAATCATTTCCCTTTTTCTTTTTTATCATTTGGGAAAATTATTACACTCTATCTTCTCACCTCCTTCTCTATAGAATTAAATGCGCTCTTCTTCTAGCGCTAGGTTAGGGTGCCTTATTTTTTCCGCAAAACTCATGAAAGTGTCACTCATGCCTGCCAGGAAATGGGGATACTCTAGTGGGTGGAGCACTCATTATCATCTCCCTCAAAAAGAGGCTTCGTACGATGGGAACCTACTATATCAACTTCCGATATATCCCTACACAATTCTTATTGAAAACCTTAATATTTTATCCTCTAGGTACCTTTTTTCCAGTGAGATTAGACTAGGTCAACCTTTGTAATCAAAGGGAAATACTTTTAGAATTGGTGGGAGGGATAAGGTTGTAGGACACGTTTCACATATGTTATGTTGTATTCCCTCGTAATCAACCTCACCATGTATTGTTGCAAATTGCGCATGTATAACCCGCCCCATACATGTACTGATCTTTTGGTTTCCACTTCAGTTCAAGTCAAGATTTGGTAATCTCCCTCACTAGTCACCACTCCGGTCTACCTAATAGCTCAATTTAGTCAGTCAATCCGGCCAGCAAATCCAATGCTCCACTCAGCTAATAGTGGGTCTCATTTGCTCTGCCAAGGGGCTGTTTCACAAGTTCACCATAGCAAGGACTCTAGTCTAGTTTCCAACTTCGTGGTTATGCCAAAGGGGACAATCCTTCCTTATTTTAAGGGTTTACCCTATGGCATGAATCATGACTAGAAGATTCACCCCTTGACTCTCAATGACATCTCACCTTGGGAAACCCCTCTTATAAAGATCTTCAAGAAATTGAAGAAGTATGGGTTGAACGAGCACCTCAAGCCCTATGTTCCACCAAAACTAGAGGAGATGGGGCATTTCTATGTGTACCATGTTAGCCTTAATCATCCGATGAAAGTATGTGAAGATCTCCTTAAGGCCATCACCGGCTTGATTAATGAGGGAAAAAATATGCGAACTCCAGGTGAGAGGGGAGAAGGTAGCCATGATCAACTTGGGTTTGGAAGAAGAAGAAGTATGGAAGCGCATATCAAAAATCAAGAGGATCGAGGGGGAACCATCCATCTTTGACTTGATGGCCATCAAACAATGGAGTAGGGAATATATTCATAACTATTTTCAAAGATGGTTGATTGTTTTGCTAACTCTCAAACAAAGGCCTCATGAGAAGGAATTAGCTGACCGATTCATCTTCGAATTATGCCCTCGCCTTTGCAATTTGGCATTTATAAAAGCATATAAGACTATTCCTAAGTGTTATAAGACAGCAATGGTAGCAGAAAAGCATCACAAGAATGCAAGGACCACCGACCCATAAAAAATTAAGGTAGACAATGCGATTGATTCCCTAACCACTACTATATACACCACACTGAGTTTGGGAAATGAGAAGAAGACACCCATCCAAGAAGAGTCTTCATGGATGATGTATTGACCAAAGAATAGTTGCAAGACCTAGATCGTGGCCTGACCCATCTCCTGATCAGTGACTATGAAGACCCTCCACCTAAGAAGGATGACAATACAATTATATGTAATGAAAATGATGTAGCCTTTGGGCATCCTAATGATAATGATAATGATTTTGCTTACTTATTTGATATTTTGCCTGATGGTATAATGCATTCATCTAACCATACACATAACATTTTTAGCATTCATGATGTTTCATTGCATGAAATTAACTTGAGTAGTAAGGAAAACCCAAAAATGGCAACCATAGCTAATGACTTAACCCCTATAAAAAAGTGAGATGTTATAAGTGCTTAGAAAACATGTTAAAGCTTTTGCTAAGTCCTACAAAGACATGCCCAAGGTGGAATGTCAAATAGCTGAGCATCGTATCCCAAATGATCCTAAGTTTAAATCAGTTAAGCAAAAGTTAAGGAGACTGCGCCCAGAATGGGCCAACAAGATCAAAGCTGAAGTAGCCAGGTTATTAGAGGCTAAGTTCATCGAGATAATTGAATATCTGACATGGTTAGCAAATGTTGTCCCAGTGCCAAAAAAGGATGGAAAGGTTAGGATGTGCATCGACTTTCACGATTTGAACAGACCATCTCCAAAAGATGATTTCCCATTGCCTTATATTGATGTACTAATCGATAGCGCCGCCAGGGCCACAATGTATTCATTCCTAGATGGTTTCTCTGGGTACAATCAGATCCTAATGGATATTATTGACACAGTAAAGACTGCTTTCATTACAGAATAGGGAGTATACTGTTATAAGGAAATGCCTTTTAGGTAAAAGAATATAGGAGCCCCCTATCAAACAGCCGTGACCACATTAATACACGGCATAATCCATAAAGAGGTTGAGGTTTATGTAGATGACATGCCGGTGAATTCTAACAGGAAGTAAGAACATCCTGAAATTTTAGACAAGTTCTTGATAAGAATTGAGAAATACAACTTGCGACTGAATCCAAAGAATTGCGTGTTTGGGGTGACTTTTGGAAGACTCTTGGGTCACCTTTTTAGTCAGAGAGGAATCGAGGTTGACCCGACAAAGTTAGAGCTATTCAAGGGATTCTTATTCCTAAAACCATAAAGTTAGTCAGGTCATATCTTGGATTGCTTCAATATGTGAGTCTATTCATTGCCAAGGTAACAACAGTTTGCGAACCAATATTTAAATTGTTAAGGAAGAAACAATTGATAGAGTAATCTGAGTAATGCTAGATAGCATTTGATAATATAAAGGCTTACCTCATGAATCCCCAAGTTTTGAAGCCTTTGATGCCCGGTAAGTCACAGATTCTCTAGTTGCCATAGAGGAGTCATCCATGGGTGCAATGTTAGTTCAAGAACAAGATGATAAGAGCGAGCATGTTATCTACTACTTAAGTACGGAGTTATTAGAGTATGAGATGTGATACACATTCATGGAAAAGACATGCACCTAAATGGTATGGTTAACCAAGAAGTTGAGGCATTACTTCCAGTCTGACAGAATTCAAGTAGTTGCCAAGGTAGACCCATTAAAGTATCTATGTCAATCCCCCACATTGGTAGGGAAACTCTCCCATTGGCTTCTTTTGTTGCCTTAATTTGATATTGAATATGTTATGAAGAAGGTAATTAAGGGGAGACCAGTGGTTGAATTCCTAGCAAGCCAGTCCATAGAGTTAGATTATATAGAAAATCTAGATTTTCCTGATGAACAGTTAGCAACAGTGGAAGTAGAGAAGGCCGAATGGATCATGTACTTTAATGGAGTTGTAAATTGAAGGGGTGCCGGTCCTGGGGTGATTATCATTACACCTCAAGGCGAGGTTATCCCGCTAAGTAAGCATCTAAGATTACCAGTCACTAACAATGGAGCTAAGTACGAAGCCTGTCTTTTTGGTCTCAAAGCCCTCTTAGAGGTGGGGGCAAAAGAAGCAAAGGTAATTAGTGATTCTATGTTAGTGATTAAGTAGGTAGGTGGAGAATGGGAAATCAAAGAAGAGTCACTTAGACCATACATGGAAGCAGTTTGGGATTTATCAGTATAGTTCGGTCAGTGCTTCTTTCAACATGTGCCAACAGATGTGAACCAAATGGTCAATTCCTTGGCTACTTTAGCATCTATCGGGGAAGGAGAAGAGACCCAGCCTATCCGCCCATTGATAATGGAAATTTCTCATTTCCCATTCCATGAGAAAGTTCAAGTCATGATGGTGGAGGAGCATAGGGCTTATTGGTATGACAACATTAAGAGATTCCTAAGGGGAGGAGGGTGCCCTGAAGGGGCATCTAGTTCAGATTGTATGACTATCAGAAGGCTAGCAATATAGTTTAAACATATAGATAAGGATCTCTTCAAGAGAACCGCAAAGGGGTTATTATTAAGATGTTTGATAAAGAAAGAGGTAGAAAAGGTAATGCATCAGGTACATTCAGGGGAGTGTGGCCCACTCATGAATGGAATGGCTTTGCTTAGGAAGATTTAGAGAATGGGGTACTTCTGGACCAAAATAAATGCTGATTGTTTTGACAAAGCCATAAATGTCACGACTGCTAGATTCATTGGGATATATAGCATTTACCTCTAACCTAACTTCACAATTTGTCTACTCCTTGGCGTTCTCGGCATCGGGGATAGATATAATTGGTGAAATTCTGCCATCGTCGACCAATGGACACCGATTCATCATATTCAGAGTGGATTATTTTTCAAAATGGGTAAAGGTCGAATCCTACACCAGTATCACTGCCAAGAAGATGGCCAAGTTTATAGTGAGACATATTTTTGCTTAATACGGAATTCTGTACTATGTGGTTTTTGATAATAGGGTACAGTTTCAAGGAGCTTAGGCTGAGTTATTGGAAAAGTTAAACATCGAGCATCATAGATCTTTGCCATATAGACCACAGGCCAATAGGGTAGTTAAAGCTGCCAATAAGTCGATACAGAGAATCCTATTTAAGATGGTATCTACCTACAGTGGTTGGGATGATAAACTTCCATTCACAATTTGGGGATACATAACCAATGTGCTCAGGAGGCAATAATCTTTCTATTCGTTGATCGGGTTAAGGACTCCTATCGACCAAACACCTTTCTCCTTGGTATATGCAATAGAAGCCATATTGCTTACTGAAATTGAAGTAAGATCTCTTCGGGTGGCACTTAAAGCTGAATTGAAGGAGCCAAATTGGGCAAGGACTAGGTACAAATAGTTGAATGCGATATATGAGAAGCGGATCAAGGAGCTTGTCCACCTACAGATGTACAACAATGCATGGCCTAAGCTTACAACAATAGAGTCAAATACCCAAAGCAACCTCTTAAGGCGAGTTATCTAGTTCTCAAATAACTATGCCAAGTTAATACGGATGCTAGGGGCAAATTCAAACCTAATTGGAAAGGACCATTTGAGGTTAAGAAGATCCTTGGCAAGGGAGTAATCAAGCTCATGGACATGGATGGAAATGAATTCATTAATCCAGTGAATCAAGAAAGGTTTAAGCATTATCATGTCTAGGTCAAAAGAAAGAATTCACAGAGAACAGCACAGTGAATGAAAGAAATAGAAATAAACCACTTGACGAGTGGTCCTCTACTACTGGAGAAAAAATTAGGGATCGGTGTTCTATAAACTGGTCAGACAAATGTTACGTTACTCCAACTCAAATAAAGCCTGCTAAGTTAAAAACCCGAAAAGGGCGGCTTAGGTAAAAGTTAGGGCAGTGAGAGAAAAATGTCAGTTGCTTTTCGGAAAATCTATAAAAAGACCAGTAGGCAGTAGGGTTAACCATTGGAAATCGTTGCTATTGCCTATATACTTAAATTAATTTCATCAATGAACATGTTATGATCTGCTAAAAATCCTCGTCTTATGGATGCATCCATGTCTTTAAGTGAAATAATTGCAAGTATGCGAACATTAATTTTTTCTCCACATTTTATGCTCTTTGTTGTTAAACTTGTGCGTATATTATTCAAAAAAAGACAAAAATACCGATAAGCCACAAAAGAAATAAGGTTTATGGAAAAGTCAGAAATGTCTACAAGATTGAAAACCCGAAAGGGCGGTCCAGGAAAAAGTTAAGACCAAAAAATAGGAAAAAGCTTCCCGGATTGAAAACCTAAAAGGGTGATCCAGGCAAAACTTAAGGCAAAAGAAAAGAAAGAAAGAGTCCGCTGGGTTGACCCACCAAGAACAATTCAAGCAAAAGTAAGGAAAAAAAAGAAGTGAAGGAAAAGAAAATGTTCGATAGGTCATCTCGCAATGAGTGGCCTATACGAAAATTAGAACTCAAATTCAAAAGTGCCAGTATTTTGCACATCTTACTTTAAGACATCATTTGCATTATGCCTCACAGTTGGGATCCCTTGAACTTAGTTCTCCCGCTGTGAGGTCACATGATAGTACGTGTCCTCAGAAGTGCTAATTCCAACCAACCAGCCTTGGTAATTCTTGTTAGTCTAAATTGGGTCAGTTCATTGTGATCAAGAACTTTGAGTGTTCAACAGTTAACTCACTTGCTCATACTATGCTTTAAGAAATTCACATTAGTTAATCAGCCATGAGATCATTTGCTTTCATGATGTCAGTTTTTTAGTAAGTTATGCCAAGGGGCAACATTATTCTACAAGTAGAAGTATTCAATGGTTTCAGTATAGAAAAGAAAAGTTCAGCATGCATAAAGTAAAGCAATGAAAAAGTGTGTAAAAAGCATCCAAGTTTACATCAAAACAAGCCATGCAGGGCCGAAAATGTCAAATATCTAGAAAGAAAGCAAAAGAAATTGTGGTCTAAGCTGTAGGGGGATTATGTCACTGAGATCCGTCCTGGGTCTGGTCCTATGTATCTACTAGCAGGTCCTCTATATTGATCATCACATGATCCTCAGCCACGATACCCCCAGCAGCACCAACCACCTCAACATGCTGATCCAACTCCTCCTCAGCTCCACCCCTCTAGGCAAAGTGGTCATCCTTTGACATGAAATCACACAGATTAGGTGTTTACCTATCCTCAGTCATTCGAGCCACCTGTCCTCGCAATGCCTCAGCCTCTGATCTCTCCCGTACAGTCTCTACCTTGGCTCTCTCCAGCTCCTCCTCCAGTGTCCTAACTTGACCAGCCTCAGCAGTGGCCACTCATAGCTGCTCCTCAGAAGTATCTATGTCCTAGGTAGCCTTATTACACTCCATAGCCAGCCAAGTCTACAAAAGAAAATCATAAGATCAGTACACCTTTGTAAATGTCATGACATGCACCATGCTTAGTTTGTTAAATTTTACAAGTAATGGAAACACACCGAGGCTAACGAGCCCTAACTAGTAGCAGGTCTCAAAAAGAGAAGAAGCCCCTAGCGATACTCTCTACCTCATCCACGGTCACCTAAAAAAGAAAATCACATCAGAGAAGAACATCCCAAGCAATTACTATAAGAACGAGTCTAAAGGCTAGGAATTCCTTACATGAGTGGAGCTTGATGGAGTGAATTAGATCAAATGGACCTACTTCTCGAGATCTTTGATAGCTCTCTTCCCCGAATGATTGAGGAGCGAGAAAAAAAGTGTCCAATCCTGCCTAGAGGACCCCCTCTCTCACACCCTCTAAAGTGCGAGACTACTTTATTTGCGACTCGGGATCAGTGAGGGCAGCAGTAGTAGGCCTCTTCTATATGGAGGTGGGAGGCCACAATGACAAATGGGTACACTTAGGTTCATGGTAAATTTTAGGAAATGACGAAGGAATTCATAGAGGCAGAGTTAAGAAAATACCTGAGAGGAAGGGTTAGTAGATCTAGTTGGGCTGTCACTACTCCACACCACAAAGGGACCCCCGCGATCACCCCTTAGTCCATCCTCGTCGTCATCATCATCATCATCACCATCACTATCGCCATCAACCCAGTGGAACTTGAGGGGGCCATTCTTATAGTGAATCCTCTCGTAGGGAAGGAGGGGTGAAGAATCGATGAACTCAGTGTAGGAACCCTCTACCGACATCACTCAAGCCCCCTCACCCAGCAAATACAGCCCCTGGCCCGTCCCAGGCATCAGGAGTGGCCAGTAGACACCCGTTTGAACTGGGGGAGGGATAAGCCTCTCCACCACCATGCTCATCTGCCAGCCATGGATCCTCTCACTGAAGTCTCACTCGAAAAAGAGTGGCGACTCTAGGATAAAATGGCCGTCATCCACACCTGCCTGCATCCATTCGATGTCATCGTGGATTACCGTCACCTCCCATGGGTCCCGAATGACTTATATAAAATAAATGCACTATAAGTATCTTAAATTTGTAACTATAGTTTCCACTAATGGTTTGTTGAATTATAAAGTGCAGATTTGATGTAAGAGGAGTTTACCCAATCAAAGCACAGCTAGCAGAGGAACTCCCTATACTCTATTGTGGTCAAGCATCTCAGGTTATCCAAGCAAGTCGAGCCTAGGGATGAACCGATGCCAAAGGCCTAACTCTACAAGATGCATCAAAGTTAGTTGCAAAGTAATTAAAATAAAGGGTTAAAGCACAAAGGATAAGGCTCAAGAATTACCAGAAGGATTAGGTGGCAGATCTTGAGCTCAGGCTACTAATCTCGAACACCAATATCCAGCCTGTAGTATACCTATGCCAGGAAGGCCCGACACTAGTTCTTGCCTGGCACAGTGGCAAGGTCCTCAACTGCAGATAAAACCCCATAGTTGATGCAGCCAGAGTAGACAGGGAAGAAAATGGTGGAGAGGAAGGTCAACAAGAAGAACCGAGCGTACTGATCCCTCCTCCCCTCAACAATAGGGCTTGGTTACCCGATCTAGTAGCCATGCAGCTCTCTATAGTTGAGCCTATCCATCCCTCTAGGATAGATCCCAAGCAATCTCTCCACATGGGCCTTCACCTTGGCCTGAGAATGCCAGCGATCGACATAAACATTAAAATGGATGATGTCCCCGCCCAAACTCAATATAATCAGCACACACACATCCGAGGGAGTAATTGTAACCTCTGTAATTGGTAGATGGAAAGTGTGGGTCATCTCCGACCATCTCTTTCCAAAGCTTAGATAGCACCCGGGGCCAATGTCTTCAAAGCTTGAGAGATGGCCCTGATAATGTCAGTAAACCCGAGCGAGTTGATACAGGCTATCTGCTTAGTGTCCCCCATAGTAAGGATCTCCTCGTACCACTTCCTACAGAAATTCAAGGCTCCCACAGTCTTGTACTAGAACTACAAAGATAGAACACAGTTTATTAGGGTTAGAATATAGTGGACAAGTCAGAAATTAGATAAAAGTTGCAGAAGACAAGTATTAGGACTTTCGGTCCAAGCAGAAGGGACCCGTATGGGTCCACTCCCACCCGTACAGGACCCAAACCCCTTCATATGCCAAAATTAGGGCTTCTACAGGTCCCCCCTCAACTGTACGGGTCCCCTGCGAGAAGTGGCCTGGCCCAAATTTCCCGAATTATCTAAAAATAATCGAAGCTTAGCCAAAGCTCATCCAAACCTATCCTAAAGGAATCTTAGGCTAAAGTTACATGCAATAGGCTCTATTCCAAGTTCTAAAATGCCGTAAATCATGCCAAAATCAAAGAAATTCAAAAATTGCAAAAATGGAAAAAATGGATAGTTGAGCAAAAAACCTGAAGTTTTGAGCCATGAGTTAGGGGAGAAGGAATCAAAGGCACATCAGAAGATGGTGTGAGTCCAAGGAATGGGTCTTTCTCTCAAAATGCATATCCAACCGAGACCGAGCATTCCCAAAACTCCAAATTACCGACTCGAGGCAAATCCTCGTGCCTAAGAGAGAAACAATCGACCTTGGGAACTTTCTTGTACATTTTTTTTATCAAATTTTGAGAAAAAATTGCCAAAAATTAGAGTATAGGAGAGTTTGATGTTGAGCGGGAAGTGGAAAGGGTCGATAGTTTTTTAAAACCCCCTTGTCGCCACCCATACGGGTTGCACCTCCATAAAACGCCCCCTATACAGGTCCCACCCCACCCGCACGGGTCCTGTTCTCATACCTCTGGGCAATTTTTCAAAAAAGCGCATAGCTCTTAAAGGAGTAAGGGCATAATAAGTCCAAATTGAGGCCAACCCCACTTCCTTGAAATTCCTTATTTCAATTAAATGAGGGGGAAAACCCCTAGCTCACCTTGATCCTTGATGGAAGGGGAAAAAATTTTTGTTTGTAAAAAATCAATCAAGAATCAAGGTAAGCCATTTCAAAACATTTACTAGCATGGACAATTTTCATGTGCATGTTCACCCAAACGTAGGAGATTTCCCCAACAAGGCAAGGATCTCCACGATAAGAAAATCATCTAATGAGAAATTCCCCAATAGTAAGACTAGTCTAGCGGCATTCCACCATCATCAGATACCCCGAGGGCACCCACTCTAAGGAGCTTTCCCCAGCAGTAGAACTAATCAAGGGGCATCCCCCCAAGGGGCACCCCTCGAGGGGGCATTCCAGCTCAAAGTAGTTGGGCCAAACCCAATAATCCTAAACTTTGTTTTTAGTCCATTCAAGGGGCCAACCCCATCCACACATCTTCATTCTTAATTGAAGGGGCAAAAATTTTTGTTTACCGCAAAGTCAATCAACAATTAAGATGTGTCATCTTAGGCAGTAACTAACACAATGTTTTTACTATGTTTTAATAGGTTATTCAAAATCTCCTGCAAGAAAGTTACCCGCCTTAGGAAATGGATACGCCGCTAAAAGAAAGTAGTCCACCTCAGGAAAGTCAATCCGCCTTAAGAAAGGGACACAAGGAAAGTCATCCGCCTTAGGAAATGGATATATCATCATCAGCGAGGAAAGTCATCCACCTTAGGAAAGGGATACACCATCATCAGCGAGGAAAGTCATCCACCTTAGGAAAGGGATGCACCATCATCAGTCAAAGGAAAGTCATCTGCCGTAAGAAAGGGATACGCATAACAAAGGAGAAGTCGTCCGCCTTAGGAAAGGGATACACCATCATCAGACAAAGGAGAGTCATTCGCCGTAAGAAAGGGATACGTATAGCAAAGGAGAGTTGTCTGCCTTAGAAAAGGGACACTAGGAAAGTGGTTTTCCTCAAGAAAGGAACCCACCCTTATCATCACCTCGGGTATGATTCCTGAACCCTCACTCATGTCGTGAGATAATAGAGATCCATATTTGTAGTGATCCCACGAAGGGCAGTCTATGAGCATCAGATTTTAACGGTCCTTCTAACAAAACAATGATGAGAGCTAGATAATGTAATCCTTTATAGGTGTTATCCATCAAAGGTGTTCCTACTACATCAGAGATGAGTTTTAGCAGAAGTTGGAGACCTAGAATACCCTTAAGGACCCATATGGGTCGCACCCGGTGGTACAGGTCTATCGATTGACCTGTATGGATCAAAACCACTCGCCAGCTTGGGAGGGACCCGTACGAGTCTCCCCTAGACCCATATAGGTCCCACCCTACTCGTATGGGTCCCATGCATGTCCAAACAGTCAGAATGGTAGGTAGATCATGCCTTTTTTTTAGAGAAATTTAGTCATGAATACAATTTATTGCGTTCAGACCCGATTTTCTCCTATAAATAGAGGCCTTTTGCCTCATTCTTAGAGGGAGCAAATTAGAAAAGAAAATAGACAATATAGCTTATGATTTTCAATCATTTTGTAAGTATTAGTAAGGGTATAGTTGAGGTATAAGAGGTATAAAATAGGGGGAAAACCCATTCCTTGAGGTTTTGTCCATATTTTATTCATTCCTAGCTTCGTTTATTAGGATTTGGGGGAGGTTCTGTCCACAAAAATGCTCACCTAAATAGTCCTAAATTCTTCATTTCATCATCTACTTTTGTTAGACTCTCTCTCGGAATAGGGATCGCTTCAAAGTGGATTCACGACGTACAACTACGCTCTTGAGTTTCAAAGAGACTCACACTCTATTTATTTTATTTTATTGTCATTTTCATTTACTTTTCTTGATCTATCCTCTAATCTTGTTTTGGGTATGGTCCTGACCCATATGGGCCTTGCTATTACCTTTTATGTCCCAAGGGATATTAAACTGGTGCGCCATACCCATATAGAGGGAAATGCCCTTTTATTCAGTTTATGTTTCTGTAAATCTTTTCTGTTTTAAACTGAAATGAGAATCTTCCTGGATCTAGACAGGACCCATATGGGTCCCCCATACCCATATGGGGTCCCTCCAGTAGCTGTATGAGTCCCACCCCACCTGTACGAGTACTGGCCCCTAAGCTAGACTATTATTTTCCTTTTAATCCTGTATAATGAACAAACCTCACCATTTGCCATGTGATCAGTTTCACTAATAATATGGTAAATCAACCCCCGAAAAATAAAATGTGCTTTTACAACAAAATAGATTGAAGACCTGTCATTTCTTTTCAATCCTACAAGCCTCCCAGGCACTATCGATTGCAAAATCGCCACGCTAGCATAATCACATTTTTCCTAACATAGTGTTGACTTATGATGTGCCGTAAACTATGCTAATCTTTATGGATGTGGGTGAATTTATTTATTTTGTTTTATAACTTAGAACAAATGTATACGTTCTCTTGCAATTCCCTTATTTTTCCCCCGGTTGTAATTTTTATCCCCCATTTTATTGCTTTAGCTTTATTATAAATTATCGAACGAATGAATTGAGTGTGAAAGAGTGTAGAAAACTAGGATTTCTGTAATAATTCCCCAAATGATGAAAAGAAAACGGTTTCATGTGGTGAATCTAATTTTGAATTAACTAAATGAGAAATAAGTGACTCATCTAATACCTGAATCTCTGATCCAAAAGGTATGAGTCTCCCACCTAATGGGAACCATACCAAAACTCTTTCCTAAGTAGACAACTTGGGTGGCTACTCTATCATTTTGTATCAAGATTTGGGTATCGATTCTTTTATTCATTAAAATTGGTTCAAATGTGTAAACTTGAACTAAATAGTTTAATCACGCCTAAGTTAACCAACACCCCTAGTGGACCCCTTCGCAAGGGGGCAAGGGAGATCCACATAACTTTAACCACTGAGAGTTCACAGGGAGAACTCAAAGTAAACAAGAAATTGAGTTGCTCGGATTGCTCAGAACCTAACTCGGGCCCTAAAGTCGGAATGGAACTTGCGATGATTTCACCCCCTTGATAAGAGAACTCAATAGTGTGAATTAGATGATCATCACCCCTTTTCTAAGCTGACATAGAACCACGGTTGGATTAATCCATGCATGGGCTTAGGCGTGGATGCGGGATGATATGAGCAATGGGGATTTATATTTGGGTGTATGCATGGCTTGACACGGACTCGTGTGTGTACTTACAAAGGATACACATTAGTTTGACAAAACATAGCAAGAGTATCCCCTAAGATTCCTATGAGAGACAAGGGTAGGCTGGATGCAAGGCTAGACTATAGGTTCAATAAATGTTGGACATCTAGACGGCTAGGTTTGACATGAGTATGGCGGGGTTTGACACGGTTTAGGTGACGGGGTGTCCCTTATGCTTCAGCAAATGGGAGTGACACGTGGGGTTGACATTACATGTGTGACATCAATGGGATATTGAGACATAGGATGCTTTTACTTGCTAAGGTTCGAGCTAACCTATGATTTGACATGGTTGAACATGACTCAAATGAGGACATTAAGAGCACTAGATTTTAATGGTCCTTCTCATGAAAAGATTATGAGAGCTAGATAATTCTTTTCTTTATAGGTGTTATCCATTAGAGGTGTTCCTACAAGTACAAAGTTGTATTTGGCCAGGTTTCGAAGACCTAGACTGCCTTTAGGGACCTATATGGGTCACAACTTGGGTTATAGGTCCATGGGTTTACCTGCATGGCTCCGCGGCCCCATACAATGGGAAAGGATCTGTACGGGTCCCACCATGTCCTGTACGGGTCCTCTGTACTTGTATGGGTGCCATTTTTATCCCAAATAGGCAGAATGGAAAGGAATCATGCCCATTTCGGGAGATATCAAGTCATGAATGCAATTTATTGCGTTCAGACTCAATTTCCTCCAATAAATAGAGGCTTTTTGCCTCATTTTCAAGTGGGGAGAAAATAAATATCCCATCAAGCAATTGATATAGAAATTCCAGCAATTTTCATAGGTATAGAAAGGGTATAGTTGAGGTATAGAAGGTATAAAATAGGGAGAAAACCTATTCCTTGAAGTTTTGTCGACATTATATTCATTTCTAGCTTCGTTTATTAGGATTTATTGGAGGTTTTATCAACACAAATACTCATCTAAACAGTCCTAAAAGTACCATTTCATCATCTACTTTGGCTAGACTCTCTCTCAGCATATGGATCGCTTCAAAGTGGATTCACATCATAAAGGTACGCTCCTAAATTTCAAAGAGACTCACATCTCATTTATTTTACCATTATTTCCCATATTCTGCTACTTCTTTATAAATCTGATCTATTTGTTGAATTGAAATTCTATCTGAGACCAGATAAGACCCACACAAGTCCCCCACACTCGTACGGATCATCACCATCACCCGTACAGGTCCCACTTACTCGTACAAGTTCTGGCCCCCAGACAGAACCCAAAGTTCCTCTTTTTAACCTGTAAAATCAATCTAATATCACCAATTTACATGCGATCATTTTTAGTAATAATCTGGTAAATTAGCCTAGAGAAGCTAAAATGTGTTTTCATAACAAAATGCATTGAAGACCCGCTATTTCTGTCCGATCCTATAAGCCGTCTGGGCACTATCGATCACAAAACTACCACGCTAACATAATCTCATTTTTTCTAACAAAATGTTGAATTATGACATGCCATAAACTATGCTCATCTTTGTGGATGCAAGCGAATTTATTTATTTTTGTTTTATATCGTAGAACAAATGTATAGGTTCTCTTGCAATTCCCCCATCTTCCCTCGGTTGTATTTTTCACTCCCCCATTTATGGCTTGTGCTTTATTGTAAATTGTAAACGCATGAATTGAGTGTGAAAGAGTGTAGAAAAATAGGATTTCCTCATTAATTCCCTAAATGATTAAAAGAAAATAGTTTTATGCACTGAACGTAATTTTGAATTAACTAAATGAGAAATAAGTGACTCATCCGATACCCGAATCTCAGATCCAAAAGGTATGAGTCTCCCGACCAACGAGAACCATACCAAAACTCTTTCCCAAGTAGACAACTTGGGTGGTGACTCTATGATTTGTATTAAGACTTAGGTCTCAATTCTTTTGCTCATTAAAATTGGTTAAAATGTGCAAACTTGAACTAAATGGTTCTATCACGCCTAAATCAACCAACCCCTAGTGGACCCTGCCGCACGATGCCAAGGGATATCATCATATCCTCGTCACATCACGGTGGTGACTCTGCTAGGGAATAATCTTTTAACGTGCAAAATTTTGGTTTGTTTTAAAAGCTTAGAAGAATAAGATGAGCACTGAAAATCATTTACTTAATTCAACCCGTTTCTTTTTCATTATTTGGGAAAATTATTACACTTTATGTTCTCATCTTATTCTCTCCAGCTAGATGTGCTCTTCTTTTAGCGCTAGGTTGAGGTGCCCTATTTTTCTGCAAAACTTACAAAAGTGTCACTCATCCCCGCTAGGAATTAGGGACACTCTTGTGGGAGGAGAACTCATTGCCATCTCCCTCCAAAAGAGGCTTGATGTAGTGGGAATGAACTTCTGTTATGTCCTTACACCCCTCTTATCGAAAGCCTTAGAATTTTACCCCTCTAGGTACCTTTTTTCCCATGAGATTAGACTAGGTCGCCCTTTATTATCCTTTTGGTAATCAAATGAAAATACCTTTAGAATCGGCGGGAGGGATAAGGCTAGAGGACACACTTCGCATGTGTTATGTTGTATATTCCCATATAATTAACCCAACATACATTGTTGTAATTTGTGTGTGCATACCACATCCCATCCATGTACTGATCTTGTGATTACTACCTCAGCCAAAGTTCAAAGAGTCAAAGGTTGGCGCTGATCTCGAGTCCGTTTGATTCACACTCCAGTTCCACCTCCACCTCCTCATCCGGTTCAGTTAAGGGTTACTCCACCTCTATCTCCAAGTAATTGATCGCACAGTCAGTTGGTCCATTTGATCCCAATACTACTCATCAGCTCGGAGAAATGTCTCACATTCAGACTCAAGAGGGCTAGATAGATGTTGAGGTTAAGGATATTATTACTAATGAGGAGGCAAATTCGTCAAGGGCCGATATTAGGTTAGAGATTGCAAATGCCATCTCAAAATATCTAGGAAGTGATTAGTTCCTCGACCGGGTGAATGATTAGATGCTAGCCTCCATTAAGGCAATCTTGGCAAAAGAAAGAATGGCGAGTGTCTCTCAGGGTGGAATCATCAGGGCTCCAGCAGTGCATATAGTGGTTAGCGAGCAGTCTTCCCTTTTAAGGGTTGTTATAATCCATTTACTTAGTCTCAGTTGCCACCTCTTTGGATTTGTGGAGAATCTTCCAGTTAGTTTGGTTAGTTGGGTTTAGTCGGTCCATTTGGTTTAGTTAGCTGGCCATTATAATCAGTGGGTACAACCTTTCTGCCAGCCGTCAGCCAGTTGACTCAACCTAGCCAAGGATTCATACTGCCAGCATTTCAGCTTGTGGCATCTGGTCTAACCCTTAATTTTGTAGTCCCGCCTAAGGGAACAACCTTTCATCAATTAATAGGTTTACCCTTGCATACGATTGCTCAGTCAGATGGATATCTTTATCTGCAGAATTGTGTGATCTATTACAGAAGCTGCTTGCTACCAATTCTAGTATTTAGCCATCAACATTGTTCGTTCAAGCCACTAGGGAGGAGGATTAGGTCCCTAAAAACTTTAGTATGCATAGAATATTGAAGTGTGAGGGAACTGGTCCACCTCAATCACACATCACTACCTATCAAAGGGTAATGAGGATAAGGAAGCTAAGCAATAAAATTCTTGCCAAGATGTTTCCTTGCACTTTAGAAGGTCCTACTGTCGAATGGTATAATACCTTGTCAGATGAAGTGACCAAAAATTGGGACACCTTGTCCAATGCTTTCATTGAGGAATATGGTTTTAACGCCACTATTAAGATCACCATGCAAAATCCAGAGGCTATCAAGCAGGCCCCCAACGAAAAGTTCAAGCCCTACTTCAAGAGGTGGATGGCCACCCAAATCTTGCTAAAGGATCGTCTTAGTCTCCCGGAAATGCTTGTGAAGTTGATGCATGGTGCTTTACCCATATATCGCAAGGTTCTTAGTATAGATAGTTTCTCTTGCTATGTTGAGGTCTTTGAGAAAGCCAAGAAATGGGAAAGGATTAAGGAATTGGAGAACGTGAGTGTGCCGTCCAAACCTTGGTTAAAAAAGAATGACTCATTAGCCCCAATCCATTCCTCTAAGCCAAAGTCTAGTTCAGATCCAAAAACCACAATAGTACAAGAAGAGGTTGCTATAGTCTGTACCACTAAGGATGGTATCTCTCCTTGGAAGGCTTCTATACCTCCCATCTTTATCGAGTTAAGGGAAATTAGCCTTCTCCAAGGTGTCAAGCCCTATGTTCTGCCTTTGCCCGAGGATAGAGATCAATTTTATGCATATCATGTTACCAAGGGTCATCCACCGGCTCTTGTAGAGATTCACTAGAGGCTATTCATGGCCTGATTAGGGAGAAGAAGTTTCAGGAACCCGAGCTCAAACTAGCACCATGAATAGCCCTTTGCCGAATTTTGAGAAGTCGCAGCTGTTGAGTTGGGGCTACCTTCCAACCATGTCTTTAATCTGATCAGACAAGCCAATCATGTGGTTCATTTAGTGTTGGCCCTTACCCGATGATCCTACCCCTATTGATATTGATGCATATGAGTTAGAGGGAGCTAATGATTAGAAGCCATTTTGGTTCAAACTAGGCCTATTGACATCGATGCTTATGTCTTAGAGGAGGATCATGTCGAAGGATTGACTTTATTAGTAGAGACCTCTAGGGGGAGGAGTTATGTAAAGAATGGAGTGCTCCATATTACCCGCAGCAGGAGGGTGCCTCCACTCCCTCTCCCAAAGAAAAGGAGGGGCAGAGATGTTGACATCCAGGTCATCCCTAGTACTAATCAGGTTCCAACCTTCACACCTGCCATTGAGACTCAGACTCTACCAAACACTGAGAAGGTAGATCCAAAGATCATCCTCCTTATCAAACAATTGCAAGTTACTGCAGCCAAATATAGTATCCGGCAAATTATCATCGACTCCGATGATCATCGCAGGGGCTTGATTAAAAAGTTGATGAGCATGAAAGGTACACCATCCACTTCATTGGTCGAGGTGTTTTCAGTTATCGAAGGATCTTTTCCCAATCTGGATGAATCTATTGTATTCTAGCCTTCTGATTTCCCAATTAAAGGGAACAAGCATAACAAGGCACTTTTCATCAAGGTGCAAATCTTTGATCGTTCCCTTCTATGTGTTATGGTGGACGATGGCTCCATCCTCAACCTCTGCCCTTCCAAGATCCTTCCTCAATTGGGGCTAGATGAATCTATGTTGGAGAAATCCAATACTATTATAAGGGTGTATGACGATATAAAGAGAAGTGTAATTTAGGTCTTTGAGACAGAGGTTGCGATTGAGGAAGTAAAGTCCAAGGTTTTATTTACTATCCTTGATATTCCTGTCACTTACTCCTTATTGCTTGGCCCTCCTTAGCTTTATGCATTAGGGGTCATCCCTTCCATATTCCATTAAAAAGTCAAGCTCATCCACAATGGAAAGCTTGTGACCATTGAGGTAGATGAGCCACCAATTTTAGCGGCTATGGAAGCCGAAGAGAAAGAGTTAAGGGTGGTTATTGCTCACTAACATACAAAATGGATTGTTAGGGGGTATGTATCCCTTAAAATTGAGAAGATAATGATGAAGTAAGGTTACATGAAGGGGAAAGGGCTTAAGAAGAATTACATATGCCATGGCCATTCAGACTTGGTCTAGGAAATCACCTAGGTGCTAGGAAATCTAAACCCCATTCATGTTTGATGATAGGGGATGAGGTTGAGAGAAAGGTATTCGTAGGGGATGAGGAACCTTAGAGATAGAGGGAAGGAAAGTCCCTAGTTTTGAGATCTTCAGTAATGTATACAACTTCAAGAATAATTGCATGATTGAGACCTCAATTTCTATAGAAGTATGTGGGAATGCTGAAGGAGATGAGATAAGTGAAGCAGTCAAGGCCATTACTGAAGCCCTGGTTGTACTTATGAAGAAGAACTAGAGGGTAGATGAGAAGGGCAATCCTATAAGCAAGGACATCAACAACTTAGTAAAGGTAGTAGCCGAAGAAGCTCGTAAGAACCTACAAGCAGATACTACCATTTTAGCTACTAGTGTTGCCAAGGCTGACCAACAAGGCCCTCCGCTTTTGGAGGATGATTCAAATAATGTAATTTTTAATGTTGCAAACATTTTTTATGCAAACAATGCTGCTTATGAGGCATATTATGGATAAATTGATGCATTCTTCATTCACATTTTTGTTCGAATATTTCATCTTAAAGGCATAATGCACTCATAACAACAACATTCTTGAAAACATCACCATATTTTGATGAAGTTGGCATTGAGTATATCACAATGGGATGAAAATCCGATGGTTAAAAGTTACCACCCAAAAGAAAGATCAAAAGTGCTTAGCATGCATGATAAACTTAGGTCTTCGATCATCTTTCTTCATGAGGGAGGAAAAGAGGATACACATCATCAAGAAAGAAGACCAAGAACACTAGAAAGATATAAAGAAAGCAAACCCCGCATCAAAGACACAATTGAAAAAAGAAGATTGAGACCCATACCAATCTAAAATTAATGCAAGTTTAAGACAATCCAGTGCTCTTTTGAAACAAAGAACCAATGCTCTTCCAAAACCTACAATGAAAGGGCATTTCTTATCAATATAGGTTCCTCCAATCCCCTTTGGGCCTACATTTCTAGTAGAATTTCTCTCCAAAAATGCGTTCTCCAATTGTTAAAAAGAAAGAAGACCCCCTACACTGCACAATATTCCCCAGCCTTCCCCATAATAACATGATCTCCTTCTTTCTCGAGGGGGAGAACCTCACTACCCCACCTTTCATGAAGGAAAGCAACTCAAGGCACTTGACCACCTATAGATGTACCAGTAATGCATGGCCTGAGCCTACAATAATAGAGTCAGATACCTAAAGCACCATCTCAACATGGGTGATCTAGTTCTCAAACAGCTACGCCAAGTCAATACTGATGCTAGGGGCAAGTTCTGGCCTAATTGGGAAGGAATGTTCATTGTGAAGGAAGTCCTTGGCAAGGCAGGAAATAAACTCATGGACATGGATGGAAATGAGTTCATGAATCCAGTGAATCCAGATAGGCTTAAGCGTTATCATGTCTAGGTCAAAAGAACTAAATCACAGAAAAGCAACATAAAGAATAAAAGAAAAAAGGAATAAATCACCCGACGAGTGGTCCTCTACTACTCGGACAAAAATTAGGGTCCAACTCACTGATCGCTATTCCAAAAACCGATCAGGAAAAAGTTAGGGTACTCCAACGTAAATGAAGCCCGATAAGTTGAAAACCAAAAAAGGGTGGCTTAGGAAAAAGTTTAGGCGTTGAGAGAAAAATGTCAATTGCTTTCTGGAAAATCTATAAAAGGACCAGTAAGGTAGCAGGGGTTAACCATCGTAAATTATTACCATTGCCTATGTACTCAAATTAATCTCATCAGTGAACATGTTATGATTTGCTAAGAATTATGGTTTTATAAATGCATGCATGCCTTTAGGTGAAATAATTGCAAGTATGTGAACATCAGTTTTTCTCTACATTTTTGTGCTCTTTGTTGTTATCTTTCCTGCGCGTATATCACTCAACAAAAGAACAAAAATCCCGATAAGCCACAAAAGAAATAAGGTTTATGCAAAAGTTGAAAGTGTCTGCTGGATTGAAAACCCGAAAGAGCAGTCAAGCAAAAGTTAAGAAGAAAGAAAGAGAAAGAGAAAGCTTGCTGGATTGAAAATCCAAAAGGGCAGTCCAGGAAAAACCTCAGGCAAAGAAAAGAAAAAGAGGAAGTCCACTAAGTTGAGCCGCCAAGGACAATTCAGGCAAAAATTCGGAAAAAAAGAAATGAAAATAAAAGTTCGATAGGTCATCTCATATCGAATGGCCTATGCAAAAATTAGAACTAAATTCAAAGCGCATGTTTTGTTATTGCATTTGCTCTTATTGGTTAAAACATCATTTGTAATTACAATGTCTTACAGCTGGGATATCTTGGACATAGTTCTCCCACTATGAAATAGCATGATAGTACAAATCTCCAAAAGTGATAATTTCAACTATCCAGCCTTGGTAATATTTATCAGTCTAGATTGGGTCAGTTCATCGTGATCAGTAACTTTGAGTGTTCAATGGCTAATTTACTTGCTCTTAGTACACTTTAAAAAGGTTTCATTGTTAGTTGTGCCAAGGCGCGATATGAGTTTATAAGCAGCAATATTTAAATGGTCTCAGTGCAGAAAGGAAAAGTTCAGCATGCGTAAAGTCAAATAGCAAAGTATTTGTGTGAATGACATTCGAGTTTACATCAAAATGAGCCATGCAGGGCCGGAAATGTCAAATATCCAAAAAGTAAAAAAAGTGAATCCTAGTCTAAGTGGCCGGAGGATCCTGTCCCTAGTTTCCATGCTAAGTCTGGTCCTGGGTATCCGCCAACAATTCATCAATGTTGATCATCACATGATCCTCAACCCACTAGAATCCTCAATAAGAAGACTGGGCACTCCTATCCTTGATCTCCCTATAGCACCCCAACAGCTACATCAACCATCTCAACATACTGCTCTACCTCTTGCTCAACTCCACCTCCCTGGTTCACTATTGGAACCACCTAGTATGCAGAGTGATCATCCTCTGAAGATGATTTAGATGGCTCCGGAGTCTGCTTACTCTTAGTTATCCAGGTTCGTTGTGCTCGCAACACCTCAGCCTCAGCCTTAGCCTAAGCCACCTCTCTCCTAGCCCTCTCTAGATCCTCCTCCATAACTAGAATTTGGTCCAGCTCTATAGTGGCCGCTTGCAGCTGCTTCTCCAGGAAGCTAACTAGATCCCCAGTAGTATCCAGGTCTCGGGCAGACCTATCAAGCTCCATCGCTAATAGGTTGTGAGCACTGGATTTAACCGATCCATCTCGCAAAATGATGATGAGAGCTAGATAATGCATTCTTTTATAGGTGTTATCCATTAGAGGTGTTCCCACTGCTGTAGAATTGAGTTTGGCCATAACATAGAGTCCTAGATTGACCTTAGGTTCCCGTACGGGTGCCGCCTAGTGGTACGGATCCACTGGAGGACTCATATGGGTGACTATCTTCTAAATGCCTGGGAGGGACCCCGTACGGGTCTCCTGGTAGTGGTACGGGTGAGGCCCCACCCATACGGGTACTGTAATTTTCCGTTTAGGCCAATTTGGAAGTAGTCTCTTACCATTTCAGGAAAAGGCGGGTATTGAATTTGGGATCATCAAATTCTAACCTAATTTCACCCTATAAAAGGGTTCTTCTCCTCTTATTTTCAGGGGACACAATTCATTAGCAAAATTAATATAGAAAAATTATAGTTGAGGTATAAGAGGTATAAAATAGGGAGAAAACCCATTCATTGAGGTTTTGTCCACATTTTATTCATTCCTAGCTTCATTTATTAGGTTTTAGGGGAGATTCGGTCCACTTAAATACTCTCCTAAATAGTCCTAACTAAGCATATACTTTGGCCGGACTCTCTCTATAGTAAAGGGATCCCCTCAAAGTAGATTCACATCGTAAAGGTAACGCACCTGAGTTTCAAAGAGACTCACATCTCCATTATATTGTTATTGTCAGTTTATTCTGTATCGATTGTTATTTCAATTCTCATTCTGGGTCCGATTTTGATTAATACGAGCTTTGTTGGTACCTAATAAATAATTTCGGTAATTGTACTGGTGCGCCAGACTCGTATACAGGGAATTCCCGCTTCTATTTTATCTCCTCTATAATCAATCTGTTGATATAAATTAAACACTGAATTTTTGGATCCGATAAGACCCATATGCATCCCCCATACCCATACAGGTCCTCCCTGTTAGCCGAACAGGTCCCACCCACCCATACAGGTACCGGCCACTGGACAAAACCCAAACTTCATTTTTTTGGTTAAATAAAAGTCAGCCAACTCACCATTTGCCATGCAGTCATTTTCACTAATAATCCAGTAAATCAACCCACAAAAGCTAAAATATGGTTTTACAATATAAATCACATTTTCCTTAATAAAATGTTGATTTATGCTATACTATAAACTGTGCTAACATATGTGGATGCATGGGAATTTATTTTCATTTTGTTTTATAACTTAGAACAAATTTATAGGACCTCTTTGCAATTTCCCCCATTTTTCCCCCGGTTGTAATTTTTATCCCCCATTTATTGCTTCTGCTTTATTATAATATGTAAATGCATGTAACGAGTGTGAAAGAGTGTAGAAATATGATTTTTGTGATAATTCCCTAAATGATGAAAACTAAAACAATTTTATGTGATGAATGTAATTTTGAATCAACTAAATGAGAAATAAGTGACTCATCCGATACCCGAATCTCTGATCTAATAGGTATGAGTCCCTCCCCCAGAGGGCACCATACCAAAACTCTTTCCCAAGTAGACAACTTGGGTGGCGACTCTATCAATTGTATCGAGATTTGAGTATCGATTCTTTTATACATTAAAATTGGCTTATTATGCAAACTTTAACTAAAGGATGTTTTATCACGCCTAAATCCAACCAAACTCCCAGTGGGCCCCACCTCTCCCATAAAGGCGCCAAGGGAGACCCACATGTCATTGAAACCTCATAGTGGCGACTCTGTTGGGGATATAATCTTTTAACTTGCAAGATGCGGGTCTGTTTTAAAAGCTTAAAAGATTAAGATGAGCACAAAAAATCATTTACTTGATTCAGCCCATTTTTGTTTTCATCATTTGGGAAAATTATCACACTCTATTTTCTCATCTCCTCCTCTCTTTATCTAGATGCGCTCTTCTTCTAGCGCCATGATAGGGTGCCCTATTATTTCTGTGACACTCACAACGGTGATACCTATGATCGCTAAGGATATTGGGTACACCTTAGTGGGTGGAGCACTCATTGCCATCTCCCTCCAAAAGAGCTTGATGCGGTGGGAACCTTCTACATCAACTTCTGATATGTCTCTACACCTTTCTTATCGAAAGCCATAGTATTTTACCATCTGGATACCCTGATTTTTATGTGAGATTAGACTAAGGAAGAATACCCTCAGACTTGGCGGGAGAAATAAAGACGAAATCAATTTGATTCACATGTGTTGTGTATCCTTGTAATTAACCTAGCCATGCATTGTTGTAATTTATGCATGCATAAATCGAACCCATGAAGGTATTGATCATTTGGTTCTCACCTGAGAAAGAATCAAAGTTTGGCAACTGTCTCAAGTTCATTTGGTCCACATTCGAGTTTCTACTCAAGCAAATTTGGTTCAGTTAAGGGGTGAATCTCCGCCTCCGTCTCCCATCATCTAGTCAGTTTGGATAGTTGGGTTTAGTTGGTTCATATGATTAAGGGGATGATAGTTCTGTTAGCCATCAGCCGGTCTATTCAGCCTAGCGAAGGATTTATGGTGTTAATGTTTCATTTTAGGGGATCTAGCTAGGATCCCAACCGCGTAGCCCCTAAGGGGACAACCTTTCATCATCCAACAGGTCTACCCTTTGGTGTAACTTGAAGTGCTCAATGATCTTATCCTTTAGTCCAAACCATGAAGAAGATTAGTGCCAAGACAAGTAGAAGCTTAGAATTGGGAGATTATCGATTTACCAATGGATCCTACCACGATCGAAAATAAAGACCCTCCACATCTGGAGGATGATTTCAAGGATGAGGCAAACTTTTAACATTACTGGTATTTTGATGCAAACAACGCCACTTATAAAGCATGTCACGAATAATTGATGCATTTATATTATGATTGAGCACTTCACTCTTAAAGATAGCTTACACTCTTAAAATCAACATTCTTAAAAATTGCATCATGTTTATTAAAGAAATTGAATTTGAGTATATCGTAATGCATAAGGTTCCAATGGTTAAAACTTACCACTAAAAAAAGAGAGATAATAAAAAGTGCTTAGCAAACATGATAGCCTTGGGTCATAGCTCATCTTTTCCATAAAGGGGAGGAGGACAGACTACACATCAAAAGCATCGTTGAAGGAAAAGATCTTACAACACAAATATGAAATCAATGCAAGCTTAAATCCAATGCTCTTCCAAAACCTTCAAAAGGGTAAACCATCACATCCAACAAATTGGAATTTCTTAACAATGTAGGTACCTCCCTTGGACCTATATTCCCATCAAAATATCCCTTACAAAAAAATGCTTTCTTCATTTGTTTAAAAAGAAAGAAGATCCCTCACCCTATATAATGACCCCAAACCTTCCCCACAATAACTTGACCTCTTTCTTTCACAAAAGAGAGGAACATGTTCATTCGAACACTAAATGGCCCAAGCTTACCCAAAGCAACCCCTCAGGGCGGGTGATCTAATTCTCAAATAGCTACACCAAGTTAACACTGAAGCTAGGGGCAAGTTCAGGCCTAATTAGGAATAACCGTTTATGGTTGAGAAAATCCTGGGTAAGGAAGGAATTAAGCTCAGGGATATAGATGGTGAATCCAGTGAATCAAGACAAGCTTAAGCGCTATCATGTCTAGGTTAAAAGAACTAAATCACAAAAAAGCAGCACAATAAAAAAAGAAATGAAGAATAACTCACTCGGCGAGTGGTCTTCTACTGCTCGAGCAAAAATTAGGGTGCAACCCACTGATCGGTATTCCACAAACCTGTAAGGTAAAAGTTATGGAACTCAAAATAAAGCCTACGAAGTTGAAAGCCAAAAAGGGCGGCTTGGGCAAAAGTTAGGGCATCAAGAGAAAACACATCAGTTGCTTTCTAGAAAATCTGTAAAAGGGCTAGAAAGAGGGTAAGGGTTAACCATTGGAAACTAATGCCATTGCACATGCACTTAAATTTAATTTCATCGATAAATATGATATGATTTGCTAAGAATTTGGGTTTTATGAATGCATGCATGTCTTTAAGATGAAATGATCACAAGTATGTGAACATCAGTTTCTCCTCTGCATTTTGTACTCTTTGTTATTATTTGTATTGCGCTTATCATTCAATAAAAGACAAAATACTGATAAGCCACAAAAAAAAGAAAAAAGAAGAAAAAAATAAGGCTTATGCAAAAGTCGGAGAAAGTCTGCTGAACTAAACTGCCAAGGATAGTTTAGGCAAAAGTTAAGACAAAAGAAAAATACAAAATTAGTTTGATAGAGCGCATCACATCAAGCGGTCTATGCAAAAGTTATAACTCAATTCAAAACGCCAATAGTTTGTACTTGCTTTCATTCTTCAAGCATCATTTATAATAACAATATTTCATAGTTGGGGTCCCCTAAGTTTAGCTTTCCCATTGTGAGGCTAATCGATAGCACACATCATCCGAAGTGCCAAGTGTTTCCACTAGCATCATCTAGCTTCCACCATGTTACAATTTGGACACCTCAATGGCACATTCCCCTAATGTGCAAAGAATGAATCTCATCCAATCAAGTTGCCAGCATGAAGAAGTATAGGCATCCATACAAGCCTGTATGAGTCTACAACAGGCATATGGATGTCATCCAAAATCTTGGTAATATTCATCGGTCTCAATCGGGCCAGTCTCTCCATAATCTAAAGCTTTGAAAGTTTTATTACTAGTCAAATTCACTAGCAAATTAACCCTTTATCAAAGAAGGACAAGACAACAATATCCTCAAGGCAAAGGATCAATCAAAGACTCAAACAAGTAAGAAAAAGCTTGCTGGATTCAAAACCCAAAAGGGTAGTCCAGGTAAAAGTTAAAGCAAAGAAAAAAAAATACGGTGAGCTGAGCCGTCAAGGACAGTTCAGGCAAAAATTAGCATAAGATAAGATATTCTTACCCAAACAAAGGAAATGTTATCCTAGAAGAAATCCCCACAGAAGAATTATATAGGAAGATACGTCCCCAGTAAAGTAATCAATGGATGGGCATCCCCCCATTCCCCAGCAGTGGAACCAATCAAGGGGTGTCCCCCCCATCATCAAATACCCTAAGGGCACCCACGCTAGGGGCACGACACCATTTAGGGGAACCCCTCATCATCAAACACCCTAAAGGCACTCCTCAGTAATGCCAGCCAGTAGAAGGGGCATACTAGGGATGCCCTGGTTTGAGTTGGGACTAACCCAACATCACTAAACTCAGTCTTTTCTTTTAATCGGGGTAAGTCCTGACCCTCATATCTCAAAGTTTTATTGACCAATACCTTTATCATGTGCAAGAACCCCAGGAGAGGTATCCGTAGGAAAAGAAGGAATTCCCCCAGCCACATTGCTACCCAAGGGGCATCATTCAAAGGACATATCCAATAAAGGTATCGTCCGAGGGGTGCCAACCAAGGGTCATCTTCCCAAGAAGCATTCCCAGCAACCAGACCATTGGAGGAATCATTTCCCAAACAAGCGAACCATCCCAGGAGCATCCCTCAATTGGCCAGCCACCCAAGGCAATTTCCAGGGGAACTCCCCGGCAGCTAAGTTTCCCTTTCCAAGGGGCACCCCCTAGTAATCCAAGTCATCTAGGAGACTTGCTCCCAAGTAATTAAGCCACTCACATGCTATTTTACCCCAGTAGTCAGGCCACTCTAGAAGCGAACCAAAGCAAAATTAGGACCAACCCAACATTTCGTCACTCACTCTTTACAATTAATTATGGGTATAACCCCAGTATGTCTTCATACTTGATTGATCACAAAGTCAATTAAGAATTAAGACTTACCATTTCAGGTCATATTCTAATAAAACTTGGTTTTCCCCTGCAGGTTAGACAAGTCAAAACCTGAATGCCAACCAAAGGGGCACCTTTTCTCCAGTAGAGCATCCACATTAGGATAACTCGTTCCCTAGCAGATGGAACAGTTAAGGGGCATTCCTCCTATCCCTACAAAGAGTCAATCCTTGTCTCCGGTGGCTAGGCAGTTAGAGAAACCATTACCTCAGTCAGAAGAATACCCGAGGGGCATCGACCCCAAAGCCTCACTAGGGCAAAGTTCTAGGGGCACCTCCCCAACTAGTCAAGCTTTCTTGACATGATTTCTAAGGATACTCCCCAACAGCTAGGATGACCCAAGAACACATTCCTCTAAACAAGTGAAATTACCCCGGGCAGTTTCTCTCCAGCAATCCAGATGGACTAGCCATTCAAAAGCTATCTCCTAAGTAGTCAGCTCCCCCAAGGGCACCCCCCGAGGGGCACCCCCACTCCAAATAGCTGGGCCAAACCCAACATTTCTAAACTCAATTTACATTTCATTAGGGACCAATCCTAATCCACACATCTTTATACTTGATTGAAGGGGCAAACAATTTTTGTTTACCACAAAGTCAATCAAAAATTAAGATGTATCATTTTAGACAGTAACTAACGCAACATTTTTATTATCTTTTTAACAGGTAGCTCAACATCCGCATCAGGAGATTCATCCGCCTTAGAAAACGGATACACTAGCAGCAGGTGAGTCATCCGCCTTAGGAAAGGGATACACTAGCATCAGGAAGTCATTCGCCTTAGGAAAGGGATACACCATCAGCAGAAGAATCATCGGTCTTAAGAAAGGGATGCAATATCAACCAAGAGAGTCATCCACCTTAGGAAAGGGATACACTAATAGCAGGAGAGTCATCCGTCTTAGGAAAGGGATACACCAACATTAGGAGAGTTATTCGCAATAGGAAAGGGATACACCATCACCAGGAGAATCATCTGCCTTAAGAAAGGGATGCAATATCAACCAAGAGAGTCATCCACCTTAGGAAAGGGATACACTAGTAGTAGGTGAGTTATCCACCTTAGGAAAGGGATACACCAGCATTAGGAGATTCATCCGCCTTAGGAAAGGGATACACCATCAGTAGGAGAATCATCTGCCTTAAGAAAGGGATGCAATATCAACCTGGAGAGTCATCTACCTTAGGAAAGGGATACACCAGTAGCAAGAGAGTCATTGACCTTAGGAAAGGGATACACTAGCATTAGGAGAGTCATCTGCATTGGGAAAGGGATACACCATCAGCAGGAGAATCATCCATCTTAAGAAAGGGATGCAATATCAACCAGGAGAGTTATCTACCTTAGGAAAGGGATACACCATCAACAGGAGAGTCATCTGCCTTAAGAAAGGGTACACTATTAGCAGGAAAGTCGATCTACCTTAAGAAAGGGATACGAGGAGAAGTCATCCGCCTTAGGAAAGGGATACACCAACATCAATTAAAGGAAAGTCATCCGCCTTGAGAAAGGGATACGCATAGCAAAGGAGAGATGTTCACCTTTAGAACACCAAGGAAAGGAGTTCGCCTTAAGAAAGGAACCCGCCTGTATCACAACATTTTAAAGACCTTTACAGGGGGCACATCCAATCCAGAATCATGGCTAACCCCACTTCTCCTAAACTCAATCATTATAGTTATATTCAGGGAAAGCCCCATAGCTCACCTTGATCCTTAATTGAAGGGGAAAAATATTTTTGTTTTCACAAAAGTCAATCAAAAATCAAGGTAAGCCATTTCTAAATTGGTCACTAACAAGGATGATTTTATGTATAGGTCCATCTCCGGCACAGGAAATTTTCCCTAGCAAACATATCTTACAAGAAGAGATTTCCCCAACAGAAAAGAATTCACCCAAAAAGAGCATTACTATACTCCCCAGCTGTGGAACCAATCTAGGGTTATCCCCCCATTTCCCAGCGGCAGAATCAGATCCCAGGAGCATCCCTCCATTTTTTAGTAGCGAAACCATTCAATCAAGGGGCATCCCCCCATTTCCCAGTAGCAGAATCATTCAATCAAGGGGCATCCCCCATTTCCCAATATCAAAATCATTCAATCTAGAGGCATCCCCCCACTTCCCAATACAGAATCAGATCCCAGGGGCATCCCTTCATTTCCTAGTAGTGGAATCATTCAATCAAGGGGCACCCTTTTATCTCCCTACAGCGGAACCAGTCGATCTAGGGGTATCCCTCTATCGTTGAGCCCTCCAAGGGGCATTCTTTAAGAGGCGCCCTTCCAAGTGGCATTCTATCTCCAAAGCAATCGGGCCAAACCTGACATTTCTTGCACTTAGTCTTCAATTTATTTCAGGGGCTAACCCCCATCCATACATCTTTCTTCTTAATTGAAGGGGAAAAAATATTTTTGTTTTCACAAAAGTCAATCAAGAATAAAGATGTGTTTGCTTGGACAATGACTAACTCAGTGTTTGATTATTGTCTCTTTTCAGGTTATTGAAATTCCTCAGTAGGAAAGTCATCCGCCTCAAGAAAGGGATACACATCAGCAAAGTCATCTACCTCAAGAAAGGGATACACAATAGCAAGGGAAAGTCATCCGCCTCAAGAAAGGGATACGCATCGGCAAAGGAAAGTCATCCGCCTCAAAAAGGCATCAGCCAAGGAAAGTCATCCACCTCAAGAAAGGGATACGCATTTGTAAAGGAAAGTCATCCGCCTCAATAAAGGGATACACAGCAGCAAAGGAAAGTCATCCACCTCAAGAAAGGGATACGCATTGGCCGAGGAAAAGCCACACGCCTTTGGAAAAAGGTACCACCCAGGGAATTAGTTCAGCCCAAGCAAAGGAACTTATTCAGATCACCATCACCAACTCAAGTATAGTTCCCAAACTCTCGCTCATATTGTGAGATCATACAGATCCCTATCTGTAATGATCCTATTAGGGGCAGTCTGTGAGCGCTGGATTTCAGCAATCCATCTCGTGAAGCGATGATGGGAGCTAGATAATGCATTCTTTTATAGGTGTTATCCATTAGAGGTGTTCCTACTGCTATATAATTGAGTTTGGCCATAACATGAAGGCCTAGACTGATCTTAGGTACCCGTACTGCCTAGTGGTACAGATCCATTGGCGGACCCGTATGGGTGACTATCTTCTGAAAGTGTAGGGGGGACCTATACGGGTCCCCTAGTAACTGTACAGGTAGGGCCCCACCACTACGGGTTTGCTTATTTCTCGTTTATGCTAATTCAGGAGTAGTCTCTTACTATTTTAAGGAAAGGCAGGTATTGAATTCGAGATCACTGAATTCTGACCTAATTTAACCCTATAAAAGGGGCCTTCTCCTCTCATTTTCAGGGGGACACAATTTATAAGCAAAATTACTATAGAAAAATTATAGTTCTAGCAATCTCTATAGGTACAGTTGAGGTATAGGAGGTATAAACTAGGGAGAAAAACCCATTCATTGAGGTTTTGTCCATATTTTAATCATTCCTAGCTTCATTTATCAGGTTTTAGGGGAGATTCGGTCCACTCTAATACTCTCCTAAATAGTCCTAGCTAAGCACATACTTTGGCCGGACTCTCTCTAAAGTAAAGGGATCGCCTTAAAGTGGATTCACATCGTAAAGGTAACAATCCTAAGTTTTAAAGAGACTCACACCTCCATTATACTGTTATTGTCAGTTTATTCTATATCAACTATTATTTCAATTCTCATTTTGGGTCTGATCCTTATTAATACGGGCTTTATTGGTACCTAATATATCATTTTGGTGATTGTACTCGTGTGCCATACTCGCATTAAGGGAATTCCGCTTCTATTTAATCTCCTCTGTAATCAATCTGTCGATATAAATTAAACACTGGTTCTATCAGATCCGACAGGACCTATATGGGTCCTCCATACCCGTACAGGTCCCACCCACCCGTACGGGTATCGACCTCCGGACAGAACCTAAACTTCATTTTTTTGGTTAAATAAAAATCAACCAACTCATCATTTGGCATGCACTCATTTTCACTACTAATCCGGTAAATCAACCCACAAAAGCTAAAATATGGTTTTAAGACATTAATCACATTTTCCTTAATAAAATGTTGATTTATGTTGTACTATAAATAGTGCTAACATCTATGGATGAAGGGGAATTTATTTTTATTTTGTTTTATAACTTAGAACGAATGTATATGATCTCTTTGCAATTTCCCCCATTTTTCCCCCGGTTGTAATTTTTGTCCCCTATTTATTACTTGTGCTTTATTATAATATATAAACGCATGTAACAAGTGTGAAAGAGTGTAGAAATATGATTTCTGTGATAATTCCCCAAATGATGAAAACTAAAAATGGTTTTACGTGGTGAACGTAATTTTGAATCAACTAAATGAGAAATAAGTGACTCATTTGATACCCGAATCTCTGATCCAATAGGTATGAGTCTCCCACCTAGAGGGAACCGTACCAAATCTCTTTCCCAAGTAGACAACTTGGGTGGTGACTCTATCAATTGTATCGAGATTTGGGTCTCAATTCTTTTATTCTTTAAAATTGGCTTATTGTGCAAACTTTAACTAAAGTATGTTTTATCACGCCTAAGTCCAACCAAACTCCAGTGGGCCCTGCCTCTCTTACAAAGGTGCCAAGGGAGACCTCCAGGTCGTCGACACCTCACACAAGGTTTGCATATAAGTCAAGAGATCAGTACAAATATGTAAATATCATAGCATGTGTGCATAGTTTGTTAAAATTTTGTAGGAAAATGAAGTTTACCATAGCTAGGGCACCCTGTGCCAACATCAGATCTCGGATCGAGAGACATCTCCAAGCTATCTTCTCTGCCTTAGCCACAAACATCTATAAAGAGCTAATCAAGTTAGTTCATATCATAACTTATATGTTTGATAAAGGTATAAGTCGAAAGTCAAGTGTAAGAAGACTTACGTGGGTCGTGCTAGGAGGAGTGACACAGATAATATGGATTGACTCCTTAAGCCCAAGCGCTGCACACTTCCCTGAGTGGTCAAGGAGGTAGAAATTGGAGTCCAGATCGATCTGGAGGGTACACTCCCTAAAACCCCTGGCAGCCCTAGCACACTTCGCCGGCAGCTCGAAATTAGCTGGCCCAGCGAGAATAGGGGCAACTAGCCCAACAGGAGTAGGGGCGACCAACCCAGTAGAAGTGGCAGCAACAGTAATCTTCTTCTGCTTGGAGGCAGAAGACTACATCACAATTAATAGATTATCAGGTTCTTGGGTCATGCAAGTAAATGTAAAAGTGCTGAAATTTACAAGGTTGATTTAAAAAGGTTACTTAGGTGAAAGAACCGGTAGGTCTGGGAAGACCCTCGATCCGACAAATGAAAGGGCCCCTGCGGTCACCGCCAGGTCCGTGTCCGTCCTCATCATCATCACCATCATCCTCCTCATAGTGGAACTCGAGAACTCGGTCAGCTAGATGGGTCGTGGGGCATGGTTGGATGAGTGAATCCCAAATGAAATCTAGGTAAGACCCCTCGACCGACAGCACAGGGGCCTCTTCCCCCAAAAGATATAGCCCCTAGTCCATCTTGAGCATCAGGTAAGGCAAGCACACCCCCTCAAGCACGGATGGAGGGATAGGCCTCTCAACTACCAAGCTAGTCTGCTAGTCGTGAACTCGGTCACCAAAGTACCACTCTAGTGACAGCGGTGACTCTAGCACAAACCTACGGTCATCCACTCCCCATTACATCTCCTCAATCTCATCATGGATGACTAGATATGCCTAGGGGTCACAAACAACTTGCATATGGCTAAAAAGCACTATTAGGACCCTAACTTTATACAAATGATTTGCTATTAATGGTTTGTTGAATTGTAAATACAAGATCAGGTTTGAAAGTTTACCCGGTTGAAGCATAACTACGGATGTACTCTCGATAATCAAATATAATCCCGACTTTCTGCTGCCAGGGGCCCATCCACTTTGAGATTATGTGGGCCATCTCAGGCTACCTAAACAAGCCAAGTCTGGGGATAAAGAGGTGCTCAAATGCCCACATCTACAAAAGGAAACCAAAAGTTAGTGACCGAATAATTAAAGTTAAAGTATAAAGCATAGAGGAGTTCAGAATTTACCAAAAGAAATAAGTGGTTGATCTTCAGCTTAGACTGCTAACCACGAACACCAATGTCCATGCCGTAGTATAGCTGAGCCAGAATAACCCAACACCAGTTCTCGCCAGGCACACTGGCATGATCCTATATAGCAGATAATAACCCATAGCTTAAGTTGCTCGAGTAGGACTAAAAGAAGATGATCGTCAAGAGTACATAAGGAAGGACCTAGCATACTGATCCCACCTTCCCATAGCAATTAGACTCTATTGTGAAAGCCAATAAGTATGCAAATCCCCTACCTGAGCTTGTCACTCCCGCCAGGACAAAGCCTAAGAAGCAGCTCCACATAGCTCTTCACCTCAACCCATGAATGCCAATGGTCAGCATACATGTCAAAGTGGATGATATCTCCACTCCAAGTGAGCCCCATCACAACACACATGTCTAAGGGAGTGACGGTAACCTCCCCGATGGTGAAATGGAATGTGTTTATAGTCTCAGACCATCGCTTAGCTAGAGCAAAAATCATAGCTGGGGAAAGTGTCTTCAGGCCCACGAGAATGGCCTGAACTATGTCAGTTAAGCCCAAAAAGTCAATGCGGGCCTATAGCTCAGTTACTCTAGCATAACATATCTCCTCGTACGATTTTCAACAGAAGCTCAAAGCTCTGAAGATCTTGAAAGGAAACTGCAAAAGCAAAATAGTAGTATAATAGGGTTAGAATATAGTGGAAAGGTTGAAAATTAGTAAAAATTGTTGAAATGGGATTTCTAGACATTCTATCTTGGGAGCCAGGACCCGTACGGATGACGTTCTTGCACCCGTGTAAAAAACGAGACCCCGTTTGGGTCACTAGAGATAGTGTTCATCAGGGAGATTTCGCAAACAAGCCAAATTTGTCCAAAATCAACCAAATCTCAATCAAAGCTATCCTAAAAATCCCTAGGCTAAAGTTACATACATTAGGCTCTATTTTGATCCCTAAAACACCTTAAAATCGTGTTGAATCAAAAACATTCTAAAACGAGGAAAATTGAAAATTAAGGATTTGTGTCCACTTACTTGGAGTTTAGAAGGATGAGTAGTAGGAGAGGGCACGAGGGGCACTTCAAAAGTGGAAGTAAAGCCGAGGAAAGAATCCGTCTCACAAAACGCATATCCAAGTGAAATCGGGCATTGTCGGAGTTCTGATTTGCCTATCCGAGGTAAGTCTTCACGTCTTAGGTTAAAACGACCGGCATTGAGAATCCTTTTATACATCTTGGAATGAAAATCGATGGAATTTTTCTAAAAATTGAGAATTGGAAGTTTTGGTAAAGAGTGGAAATGAGAGGGACTATTTAGTTTTTAAAACTGTCCCGACCCCACCTGTATGGGTCCTACCTACCCGTATAGGTCCCATTTTCAAGGGCAAATCAGTTTTCAAGGAAATCACCCCCAGCAGCAAAGGACACTTTTGATTCAGAATTTGGGGCCAACCCGCTTCTCTTAGACTCCTTATTTTAGTTAAATTAGGGGCAAAACCCCAAGCTCACCTTGATCCTTGATAGAAGGGGGAAATTTTTTTTATTTATATGAAATTAATCAAGAATCAAGGTAAGCTATTTTCAAATCAATCACTAACATGAACAATTTTCATATGCAGGTCCACCCAAGAATAGAGAATTTCCCCAACATACTAGTCATCCAGACAAAACCATTCCCCAGTAGCGGAATCAGACGAGAGGCATCCCCCCATCCTCAGTAGTGGAATTAGTCAAGGGGTATCCCCCCCATCATCAAACACCCTAAGGGCACTCACCATAGAGCCACCCCCAATAGTAGGACCAATCAAGGGGCATTCCATCCCTAAGCAATTGGGCCAAACCCAACATTTCTCTAACTCAGTTTTTAGTTTATTCAGGGGCCAAACCCCACCCACACATCTTTATTCTTTATTGAAGGGGCAAAAATTTTTGTTCACCATAAAGTAAATCAAGAATCAAGATATGTCATCTCAAGCTGTAAATAACTCAACATTTTTATTGTCTCTTAAGAGGTTATTCAAATTCCTCAGTAGGAGAGTCATCCACCTTAGGGAAGGGATACACCAGCATGACAGTCATCTGCCTTAGGGAAGGGATACACCAGCCGGAGAGACATCCACCTTAAGAAAGGTATAAACCATCATATGAGGAGAGTCATCGGCCTTAGGAAAGGTGTACCCCATCATCAGTTAGGAAAGTCAATTTGCCTTAAGAAAGGGATACGAGGAGAAGTCATCCACCTTAGGAAAGGGATACACCTTCAGTCAGGAAAGTTGATCTGCCTTAAGAAAGGGATACACCACCATACGAGGAGAGTCATCCACCTTAGGAAAGGGATACACTACCATCAGTCAAGAAAGTTGATCCACCTCAAGAAAGGGATACGAGGAGAGTCATTGGCCTTAGGAAAGGGATACACCATCATCAGTCAGGAAAGTTGATCTACCTCAAGAAAGGGATGCACACACCTTCCCTAGTGAAGTCGCGAGGGATATGCAATGGCAATGGAAATTCATCCACCTTAGGAAAGGGATACACATTGGTAAAGGAAAGTCATCTGCCTTAGGAAAGGGATACGCATCGGCAAAGGAAATTCATTCGCCTTAAGAAAGGGATACGTAAGAGCAAAGAAAAGTCGTCTGCCTCAAGAAAGGGACACCCAAGAAAAAAATTTGGCTCAAGAAAGGAACCCATCCATGTCATCTCCTTAGGTATAATTTCTAAATCCTCACTTATATCGTGAGATCATATAGATCTGTATCTACAGTGATCCCATGATGGACTGTATGTGAGCATTGGATTATAACAGTCCTTCTCACGAAATGATGATGAGAGCTAGATAATGTATTTCTTTATAGGTGATATCCATTAGAGGCATCCCTACTGTTGTAGAGTCAAGTTTGGCCAAGGTTCCGAAACCTAGATTGCCTTTAGGGACCAGTATAAGTCACGCCTGGGGGTACGGGTCCATGCGTTGACTTGTACGGCTCCGTAGCCCCATATAAGTGGGAGGGACCTATAAAGGTCCTACCAGGACCCGTATGGGTCCTTTGCACCCGTACAGGTGCCATTTTACCCCCAATAGGCAGAATGGCATGGAATCATGCCCATTTCAGGAGAAATCAAGTCATGAATGCAATTTATTGCGTTCAGACTTGTTTTCCTCCTATAAATAGAGGGTTTTTTTCCTCATTTTCAATTGGAAAAAATATAAATCAGATCAAGAAATTGATATATAAATTCCAGCAGTTTTCATAAGTATAGAAACGGTTTAGTTGAGGTATAAAATAGGGAGAAAACCTATTCCTTGACATTTTGTCCACATTTTTTTTCATTTCTAGCTTCATTTTTTACGATTTAGGGGAGGTTCTGTCCATACAAATACTCGCCTAAACAGTCCTAAAACAACCATTTCATCATCTACTTTGGCTAGACTCTCTCTCGACTTAGGGATCACTTTGAGTTTCAAAGCGACTCACATCTCATTTATTTTATCGTTATTTCCCATATTCTGCTCCTCTATAAATCTGAGCCATTTGTTGAACTAAAGTTCTGTCTAGGACTAGATAGGACCCGTATGGGTCCCCTATACCCGTACGAATCATCACCAGCACCCGTACATGTCCCACTCACCTATACGAGTATCGACTCCCAGGTAGAACCTAAAGTTCCTCTTTTTAACCTATCACATCAACCTAACATCACCATTTTCCATGCGATCATTTTCGCTTAGAATCTGGTAAATCAACCCATAGAAGCTAAAATGTGTTTTCATAACAAATGCGCTAAAGACCAATTATTTCTCTCCGATCCTAGAAGCCTTTCGGGCACTATCGATCGTAAAACCGCCAAGTTAACATAATCACATTTTTCCTAACAAAATGCTGACTTATGACGTGCTATATATTGTGCTAATCTTTGTGCATGCAGGCGAATTTATTTATTTTTGTTTTATATCTTAGAACAAATGTATAGGTTCTCTTGCAATTCCCCCATTTTCCCCCGGTTGTAATTTATATTCCCCCATTTATTGCTTTTTTTATTGTGAATTGTAAATGCATGAATCGAGTGTGAAAGAGTGTAGAAAAATAGGATTTTTGAAATAATTCCCCAAATGATGAAAAGAAAATGGTTTTACGTGGTGAATGTAATTTTGAATTAACTAAATGAGAAATAAGTGACTCAACCGATACCCGAATCTCTGATCCAAAAGGTATGAGTCTTCCGCCTAGTGGGAACTATACCAAAACTCTTTCCCAAGTAGACAACTTGGGTGGTGACTCTATCATTTGCATCGAGATTTGGGTCTCGATTCTTTTACTCATTAAAATTGGTTAAAATGTGCAAACTTGACTTAAATGGTTCTATCACACCTAAATCAACCAACCCCCAGTGGACCCTACTATAAGGCGCGATCCTCATATCCTCTTCATGTCACAGATATTACATGGCTGAACTAGGGTGACACACGATAAAGTTGGACACAATTCAATTGAGTGAGATGGCTATATAAAGTGAATGATAGTCAAGACATCGACGTGATATCTCTAAAGAAGGACGACATAACAGCGCATCAGGGATATGAAGGTATGAGGGTTAATTGAGACATTGAAGTGCCATCTCTAAGGGCAGGCGGCATAATAGAGCATCGAGGATACAATGGGGTAATGGTTAGTGAAGACATCAAAGTGATATCTCTAAAGGTGGAAGGAATAATAGAGCATCGAGGATACGATGGGATAACGGTTAGTCGAGACATCAAAGTTATATCTCTAAAGCTGGATAGTATAACAACATAGAGATAACATCAATGGGATATCATCTCAAAGGGAATTGAATCCTAAGGATAGCTAGGGGAAATCTTATAGGAATCTTGAAATACTTGATATTAAAACAAGACTAACATAATACGACAAGTAGCATGTAGCATGGCAATACATAGCATGGCAAAATAAGGGGTTACTTAACACATAGATGGCTAACAAATTCTTCCAACCTTATACCTCCCATCTTCTTGTTACTCCATGTGAAGGGTAAAGCTTTTAGAACTAAGCTTCGCTCTAAACCTTGAAATCCATAGTAGACAACAAGGTGCGACCTAAATCTATTAAATGTGAGTTGGGGAAGTCCTAAGGGGAAGTTGTTAGGGTTTACTATATGCAAGCTTATAGTCAGGTTATTGATGTAGAAGGTTGTCATAGCACTGGGTGCATCTCAGTCCTATAGAGGATTACTGAAATACGATTTGGGTGTGAGTGATACCTACTAGGTGCCCCTAGGTCCCATAGAGAACGTTAGAAGACCCTTTTATGAATAATCAGATGATAATGGGGCATCCTTTCCTAAAATGCAAAATAATCTAACTACTACACATGAATAATTGTATTAAATAAATTAATGTTGGACAATGGATAAACACTTTCAATGTTCGTTGAATCTTTTTAAACCCTTTTTTAAATAAGATTAAAAAAAAGAAAGTCCTCATTTAAATTCCAAATCAAATCTCTATTAAAAGGACTACGAATTTGATTCAGAAAATATTTATCCTTAAGAATCGATCACGGTACCCCAATTGGGATCATGATGTCGTGATTTACGGATTTTAGAACAGGAAATTTGGATTTGAGGTGGTGAATCAAATTAGGAAAGAATCAATCATGGTACCCCAATCATTATTCACGATACCCCAATCGGCTGGGGTAAAGTGAAAAATTCACTTTTGGCTCTTTAAAAGGGATCGAATTTTCGTTCTTCGAGGCCTACTTCTATAAATTAAAGCATGAACCTTAAATGCAAGAATATCCAAGGCAAAATATAAACCTTTAATCATCGACTTAAAGGTCATCGAAATTTTATGCTAACGGTGTGAATCCCCCATTATTCATCATATTATTTCCAATAACATTACTAGTATTCTTGAATTGCCAACAAATACCCCATTACTTTGATTATCAATCTAATTTCCATTAAGCATTATATCCTCAAACAAATCTTGATACATTACTTCTTCTACACTATTTATTGCATTTACCCTGCTAAATCTAGATTTGAAATTTGGTGGATAACCTTTCATTTTCATACAGTTAACCACTAAATAGTTTCCAGTGCAGTATGAACATAATCCTTTCTTTGCACCAAAACCTTGTTGCCTTCTAAAGTTACTCTAAAAATTGTTTCCATTTCTATGGTTGTGAATTTGATAACCATTTCCATAATTGGCATTGTTTGAAGAATTACCAGTTAAGAAATTTCTCCTTTTTGTTAAAGGAGCAATGTCCTATAAACCTATTTCTTTATCTTGAGCACAAAATTTCCTTTCATATTGCAAGACTAAAGAAATAACCTTATTTACACTAGGTAGTGGATCCATAGCCATAATTTAGGCCTTAACACTGGAAAAAGATGTGTTCAACCCCTTCAAAAAATAAATAATGAGAACAATTTCTTGTTTTTTACTTATGACATCGCTTACATAACAGAAACAACCATTACAAGTACAACTAAGGAATGGATTTAAGCTCCCTAATTCATCCCATAACAACTGCAAAGAAGCAAAGTATTCTATAATTTATTCGTTTCCTTGAGAAATTGTTTAAACCTCTATTTGGAGTTTTGCAATGTGATAGATATCAGATTGAGTGAACCTCTCGTTCAGATTTTCCTATAGTTTCTCTATTATATCAAAATCCACTGAAGTTTGAGCCATCTATTGACTCAATGAATGAAAGATCCATGAAAGAACTAGGATATTATATCTTCTCAAAGCTGTGAAATTAGTGTCTGTTACATTTTTCTTTCTGATTGTGCTATTAACAAACTGAATTTTGTTCTTGGAAAGAAGAGCCATCTTCATACTTCTTGCCCATGTATGATGATTTCCTCTGTCTAAAAGAGGTATAACAAGAACAACAGCTGGATCACCAGGGTGAACAAAAAAGGGACTATTTTCATCTATGCGATTTTGTAAATGATACGCCATTAACAAGATTTGGAGAAACTCCTTCCAATTGATTGATACAAAGAATCAAAAAACTAGAAAGAAAAACAAGCTCAATTCAAAGGAAAAAACCCTAAAATGTTAGAGTGACAAGCGAAAAAGGGTAGAGCTACTGCTGTGATACCATGTTAACATAAACGAAAAACAAGAGGGAGTTATTGAAAAAATTCCATTGAAGCTTTATTAAGAGAGCTCAAGAAACAATTACAAGGGATAGAGAAGAATAGAATCGTTAGAGGAAGAAGAAGAACAACTTTCCCCTTTTATACAAAAGTTGTTATTAACTAAGTTAATATGGCCTAAAAATACCCTTTTTCCCAATGGATGGTTTATAACAACATTTACAGCTGATATTTGCTTAGTTTAACAGCTTCCACTAATGGTAATAATGGCTCTCATCCCCTTCTTTACAAATTGGACCACTCTAACTAAAAGCAACGATGACAACTCTAATCCCACCATTGCCAATAGAGGAGCAAACAAGCCATATCATGAAGGACGATGCACCTCAGGAGCCACCCAACCATAAATTCAAATACTTTCTAGTATTCTTTCTTTTTTTCTTCCCAGTTTTCCTCCTTTATCAATGATCTATTCAACTGCTTTCATCTTTTCTACTGTTTTTATTTCTTGGTTTTTTGGTGTTGCCATTTGTGAAGATAATAAAACTAGAATTGGAAAGAGAGAGAGAGAGAGAAGAAGAAAAGTAATTCCATTAAAGAAATGATTCCATAAAATTATAGAGTAATGAGGTTGGGGAAGAAGTAGAGCTTATATAGCGCAAACGTATATAACTACTTTACAAAAGTTGAACTTCCTAAAATACGCTTAAGCTCTATAACAGCTATATTCGAAATAACTAATTCTTCTAACTACGTTTTTATATTTAACATCCCCTCGCAAGCTAATCATCACTAAATTATGATTAGCTTGAGCCTATTGATTTGTCTAGTGAAATCTGGTGAACGTAGAGCTTTGGTTAACACATTTGTGTGAGTGGATGACATTTCAGATGGGCAGCGATGCCGGGCCGGAGGACTGACCTCTTAAAAATAATGGGTGTGAGGTTATGATGGTAGAAAATGGTTTCGCATTTTTTAATGCTCAAAAGACATGAGATCAAAATCCCACACTTAAAATAGAGTTGCCACCCGGTTCAAATCAACTGGAAAATTTAGGTACTATTTTCCCACCGTGTGTTGGACCGTACCTTAAGTAGAGATTCGAAGTTCAGATTATGCTATCTATTTTACATTGGCCAAGTTAAAAGTTTCATTCTTTCTTAATCGGTTTAATCCACCCTATTTATTGTGTTTTTGATTATGTTGTGTTAGCGCGTTATTTAGCAAGCGTTTAAAAGCGGTAAATTAATTATTATAGTCATCCCAAATAAATGGGAAAATTAAAAGAATAATTGTATGGCTTTTCAAATCCTTTGCATTTGTCTAAAACAATAAATAAAATACCCAAAGGCCTAACATACATCTATCGTAAATCTACCTGCATGAACGGGTTAGCACAGATATGGCATGTTGTACGAGGTATATCATGTAACATGCATAATTAGTAGACCAAACAAGACTCGAGTTAGCGTGAGCATGACATATTTATTATACAATTTATGGGGCCCAGTTAGGTGGCTAAAAATGGTGTTTGAACAGCATTAGTGAGAAAATCTCATTTTGTTTACATTTTAGACTCGATTTGTTAGTTTAACCGGATTATTAACGAAAATGCCACATGTTATGGGGTGAGGACTGTTTTTGCGGAGTTCTAGACTCCCGTCATTGCACTGTACATCCTAGCTTTGGAAATTAAACTAGGTCGAAAATAAAAATGAAAATAAATCTGTTGTTCAGAATGTCATACCACCGGCGACATAAAAAATGCCGCTGGTAATTTCACTTACACAGGCTAACATAATAACATTTTGGATACCATAAAGAAAGTCCCATAAGAAAATAGAGCTATTGGTGACAAAGAAAGCCTCTGGCGATATCACTGATGTTGCCGGGGCCATGAGTGATACCGCTGGCGGATTCGCTTGTCACCAGCGGCTTCAGTTTCTTGCAACAGTAGTAGTTAATGGTTAAAAAATGACTGGAAATCCAAAACTAAGCACAAAACAACAAGTAATCACAACAAACAACTAAAATAAAGGCAAAGGAGCTATGAGACTAAGAATTTTTACCTCGGGGCCTTGAATCCACCTCTTCGTGTTCCAAATGACACCTCCGGGAGCTCAGTATGATGGTTTTCGGTAGTGAATAAGGGATTTAAGTTTCTAAAACCAATTAGATTGATTTTAAACCTAAATTCTATTGATTTTAAGTTAAATATCGAAGAGTTCAACAAAGAAAAACCAATAAAAGATGGAGTAATTCATCTTTTCTTACTTGTTCTTCACCTGATCTCACTAGAACTACTATATCTTACTAAAAATTCATCTCAAATTCAAGTTTGAGTTGCTAACTCCTTGAAAATGTCTGGAGAAAGGCCTTATATAGGCTAAAATCCAGGTAAAGCTAACTTTTTCAGATGATCCGATAGGTATTGAGCAAGCATGGCAAAAAAGTTGTCTACCTAAAAAAGTCAAGCCACCGGCGACATGGATGATACCACCGGCGGTATTGCTGAAGCCGCGGGCAGCTTCAGCCTCCGCCAGGGCTGAAAAGCAAGGTATGGCCTAGCCTAAAAAGGTGGGTTAAATCCTCCCAAAAGGTGTTTTAGTGGGATTTTCGATATAATTAGGGTTATTTTTAAATTTTTAAGGCCATTTAGGACAAAATTAATTTTTGGGTGCAAATAATCGGTTTGAGCTCCCACCGAACGCATTATCAGACACACGGAACTGAATTTTTACAAAATTTAAATTCATAAAGAATTTTTATATTGAGAATGAAAATCAAATATACGTCATCATCATCTCGTGAGAGGGACTGCAAAATCCCGTGCTCATAGGCTACCACTCGGGGGATCACAGCTACCACAGGTCAGTATGATCGCACGAAAAGAGCAAGGCTTTAGAAATTATACCTAACGGGTGGTGGGCTTGATCCGAAGAATGACAGGACTATGGTTTTGCTAGTACCTCAATTTAACTTGTGGTGGGCAGGACCCGAAGGATGACAAGATTCTGATTCCGTTAGTACCTCAATTTGATATGTGGTAGGCAGGACCCGACAGATGGTAGGCTTTTGATCCCATTAGTACCTTGAATTGATATGTGGTGGGCAGGGCCCGAAGGATGATAGGATTCTAATTCTGTCAGTACCTCGATTTAATCTGTATTGGGCAGCCAAAGGTTGATAGGATTTTTGTTCCGTCGGTACCTCAATTTGCTTTATAGCGGGAAGGACTCGAAGGATGATGGGATTCAAATTCTGTTAGTACCTCAATTTGATATGTGGCGGGTAGGACCCACAGGATGACAAGATTCTAATTCCGTTAGTACCTCAAATTGATATGCAGTTATATATTGTTTGCCCCTTATGGTTGTACCTGTAATGAGTGATAAGTAAAATAAGATTAGTTCAACTTTTAAATGACGTTTTTACTTCTTGAACAATTTTGTGGACCAAAAATATTTTTGCCCCCTCAATCGACAGTAAAAACATGTCAATTAAAAACACAAGGGTCTTAGAAGTACTGGAATGTCGAGGACTTGTACTAGGATCCCATTGAATTGTTGAAAAGGCTTTTAAAACAACCCTGGAGGATTTGATGCCGCCAGCAGCTTGGTTGATGCCGTCGTGGTATGGGGCCACGTGGCATCTTTGACTGGTCAACATAATTCAAAATTTCCCCTGGTGAGAGGTGAAACCGCCCATAGATTGGATGATATTGCCGGCAGCATGAGGTGATATCGCCGGTGGCATGGGGTGTTAGTTTCAGACTTAATTAAACTCCTTTTTTCCGCGCGGGTGTTTAATACGAATTAAAACACCTCATTTCCTATTACGAATGGCAGTAGCAAAAAAGTCTCCCCTCTCTCTTTCAAACTTCTCTATGTCTTCTACCTTTCCATTCTAAATGTTAAGAAAAGTGTTCTGACGCAAATCTGATACTATGAGGCCTGAAAATTTACCCACTTCCTCCATCAAAGGGCTAAAAGTTTGCCAGGTTCATGTGGCCTATGGGTTGAAGAGTTCTGATAGGATGTATGGGTATAGAATTGCTTCTCCCATAAATAATTTGACTATTAAGAAGAAGAAGCACATCTCCTATATCCAGGTAATCCTGAAAAACTCGACTCTTTCATTTCATTTATTTTGATTTCGACCTTAGACTCGAAATATGCCATGATAGGGGTTAGGAATATGAAATTAAGAGTACATAGATTTAAATTGCATGCTATCGGCTTCAGCCCTCCTAAAAAGGCTCAAAACTTGCCATGTTGCTACTGCTTTCAGCGATGTCACCAATGACATCATCCATACCACCAGCGGTATGGCTCATGCCACCAGTGATATCACTACTTCAGTAGAGATATCATCCAGTTCCAGTAACTAAGAATATGAATGAAAACCGATCACTTATCTATTTTTCTTATTTATTCTATTTTTGCAGCCTCACAAGCTCACGTGTACCGGGGCGTGGTGACTATTGGTGAGTGGTGGACTCACATTGACTAAAGAACCCTGCACTTTGAGAGGCTATAGATGCTATAGGTTTCAGGGACCTTGCTAGGATTCTTCTCAAGACGATGCCGAAGCTCTCCTATAGGGCCTTGACCGCATTGACCCAGAAGTGGTCAGAGACCACTCATACTCTCCACCTCACTGTTAGAGAGGTGACCATGACTCCTTCAGATGTGGTGGTGATGACTGGGCTTTCCTGGATCGAACATGTCATCCATTTTGAAGTTTATGTGGAGACGTATTACCTCTAAAAGCCCGTGTTTAAGCTAGTGACCGAGCTCTTCGGTTTGAAGCCCACCTTAGGGCGGTTATCTTATGAAGAGGTACAAGAACACTAGATGGTGGTTAGGATGGGATGCTTGTACCTGCTCCTTTGTCATCTCGCTGCTGATGGTGCTATTCTTTCCTATCTCTAGTAGCAAGATTAATTATGGACTAATTTTTGCAGTCGAGGACATGAAGACGATTGCGGAGAAGAACTGACCCAGGGCCATTCTCACTCAGACATACCATAGATTTGACGCGGGGGCTAGGAAGAAGGGCAAGGTCCTTTAGCTGAGCCACTTACTTATACAAGTATGCCTTTTTCATGAGTACTTAATTATTTCCTTTATGCCTTTTCCTAATGTTTTTTGCGTGCTTCTTTCTTTTTGGATTCATTGGACTGATTACTTGCTGATTGTGCAGGCTTGGGCCTTTGAGCACCAGATTCTTCCACCAATGAAGTTCAAGACCAATGTACTGGCAGGTTTGCATTTTCTAGCCCGGTGGTGTGGGAGTGTCAGGGGATTCAGTAAATACCCCACCAGCTACAGGGAGGCGCTAAGGAGCTTACAAATTAGCTTGGTATGCAACTTTAGCCCTTATTCTTATTTCATACAAACGAACCATTAGTTAGCAAAATACATTTATGAATTTACATTGTGCTTACATTGATTTGTTGTTTGATTGTTTGGTTAGGTCAATAGGGGCCCTTTTGACAAGGTGTCCAATCGCACTGAGGTGCTTATGGTCTCTGAGGATGTGGATGACTAGAAATTTGTGATGGAGTGCCCCATATCATTTGAGTGGTATTTGGGGGAGTGAATGTGTAGTTGGAGAGATGTTATAACCCCTACTAGACCTGTGCCCTCGACACCTCCTACTAGCCTCTAGTGGCCTTAATTGACTATCACTACCAAGGTTGACAAGGCCAATTTCATGGATGGGGATGAATGCATTACGGTGAGTGTCCCTTGCTCTCATGATGGCCACATGCCGCGCTTACTCCCTATGTGTCCGTGCATCTATAATGATGACATGATCGAGTACCATGCTAAGAAGAAGAAGGAGGAGCTGAAACGGATAGTTGGTGGATATGTGTGTATCGATGGGGAGGAGGAAAAAGAAGGTGATGGTGAGGGTGACCCTGAGGAGGGCGAGAAGGTGGGCAAGGATGTATCGATGGCCCATGAGGAGCATTATCACTCCAATGTAAGACCAAGCTTATTCACACTTTTTATCTTATTTGGTATAAGGTAGTTTACTTACATTTGTCTTTTGTGCTTGTGTTTATGTCTTTTAGGTACCTCCTAGGAAGAGGAACATACTCGAGATCAATGGAGTACAAGCCCGGGGTAGGCTTGAGGATATTGGCATAGTGATAGGGCTCCTTTCGACAGCTTTGGTAGAGTCCTTCCTACTCTTAGGCCCGAAGGACTATTTCAACAAAAGGAACATAACTCCTAGCGCTCACCCAATGGATTTCATGCCTCCGGACACTACACGTGTAAGCCTTGTGAAAATTTGAATCCTCTCCTTTTATGCATGTGATTTCTCTTTATTGCCCCTTCTTTTTTACTCGCAAGGAGATGGAGTGGCTGGTAGGGAATGCTTTCGCTCTCAGAGACACTCTCATCTCCCAAACCTTATTTGCTAAGGTAAATGCATGTTCAAATGATATTGTAACTTAAATAATGGATGTACGAATGCTATGAATGATGTGGATGGTCATTGTTTCTTATCTCTCACACAAATTCATGGCATTGTCACTTTCAAATGCTAACCAGGCTTAGGTTAGGTACCAAGAGGAGGTAGCTGTGAACCATGAGCTTAGGCATAGATTTGGTGAGCTGGAGCAGCAATTAGATGCTATAGTGCATAAGATGAGAAGCAAGCGTAACCCAGACCACACATCTCCAGTCGGGACCAGTCGTAGGGGAAGAAAGATGATAGTTGGATAGTGTCCTACCACTGAGCCTACTAAATCAAGCAGTGTCTAGATGACTGAGGGAAGAGATGAGGAGGAGGACATCAGCCATTACTTCACGGATGAGTTGGAGTTCATATCTCACCCTATTGATGGTGGCAGCATGCCTTAGATTTTATCTTCATTTTAGCTTTTTTATGTTGATTTGTACCTCTATTACATTGGGGTTTAGATAATTTGGGTTTGCTTGGATTTGTTTGGATGAATTTGGATTTTTGCTTTGGTTTGATTAGGCTTAGGATTGGATGTTCGTGCCTCCAAGCTTTTAGTTTGAACAAAAATGGATTTTAGGCTTGAAATGTTTTTGGAAACAGATAACAGGTTTTTTACAAGTTATGGATAGGTTTGAACTGGCCAAAATAGGCCTAAAATTCGTAGAAAATAGTGTCATACCGCTGGGGGAATTCACTGATGTCGTAGTCTGCATGAAAATTTCAATCTATTAACTGATATAGACAACATCACCTACGACTCATACCTCCGATGGGTTCATAATCCATACCGCCACCGACTTTAGCCATACCGCCAGTGGCTTCAGCCATATCGCCAGCGGCTTCACCATTAGAAATATAGATTTATGCCATTTTCCAGATTTTAGTCATGGAGAGCCATAATCAGTAGCTAAGGAGCTTCCTAGAAACCCTAAGAATGCAAACTAGAAGAAGCTGCAGAAATTTGGGCTATGGGGTTTTTGATATGTTGCCTTGCGACGGGTCAATCCAGCATTTATTCGAGCAGCACTTGCTTTTTGGGATAGGATTGACAATGCATTTTGCTTCTCCTCATTCAAGCTGTCTCCTTTATTTGAGGAGTTCCACGTGATTTTAGGGATCCTATGCCCTAAACGCGTTCCTCTAGCGATCCTAGAGCTTATATTCACTACAGAGGACCAGTTGACAAACCTGTGGAGTTTGCTTCAGCATTTTACTTTCTTTCTCAGACACTTGGTCAGCTGGGGTTTCAGCTTAGTACGGTATGCGATTGGTGCAGGGGTATCCCTAGGACTAATGATTCTTGGCCATACATGGTTGCATTGTTGATCATGTCCGAGTTTATGTGTGGAGTGGGATCAATCGCCCCATTTCAGCTGATTTCCCTCATTAGGCTTATGTAAGTGGGTGCTTCCCTTATTGTTGTAGGCTTGGCCAACACACTGCTAAACATAGATGTCACCTCCTCTGATCCCACCCTGATTGGCAACCATTTCTCACTGCTATAGGTATATCTTTCTCACCTTGAGTCCATTGCTACTTCTAATCCTCATACAAAGACATTTTGCAGGTGTGGCTTATAGAGAAATTCAAGCTAACTTTAGCACCGTGAGTCAGCCCAAAGAAGTACTTGCCTATACACCTTAGCAAGAAAGGGTCGACTCGAGGATATTTTCACTAACTGATGGCCAAGGATTGGGAGTCCATTCTGAGGGGGTATGACAAATCGTAGATATATTGGGTTAGTTCATGGTGGAGGATCGAGGACATAGTCATCGAGTCTTGGGGATCTTGTGTCCAATTGTTAGGCCTATAAAGGATCACTTTCTATACCCCATACGAGCTTCACCGTCAGTATGGTCGACGATAGAGGGATCCATGTAAGCTTCTAGAGGAACACAATGACTTCTTCAATGCTGACTAGGTGACTCACATTCGTGAGAAGTGGGCCAAGGAGGCTATCTATAAGGTTCTGGATTATGATCATGTGGAGACCCCCGAGATTGATGAGCACTACAGGGGATGACTTACTTAGACCAAATGTATGTTGACTCGAGCTGAGTGATCGTAGGTCCACTTGGAAGGGGAGCAAGCTTAGTAGGGATTCAAGCCTTTTCATATGACCAACTTGCAAAGGATTGCGAGGTACTATGATGATGATGTAGGGAGTTCGGCTTGAATTGCGTTGTTATTAGTTCTATCTTTTGCATAGGATAGCCGTCGTGACATACCTATCAAACTTATTTTATTATTTTTATTTGGTTCTGACTTTTACATAGACTGCCCCTAGGGGTTTTCAATCTATCAAACCTTGTCTTAACTTTTGCTTGGACTACCCTTTTCAGGTTTTCAATCCAGCAGACTTATTCTAACTTTTGCATAGACCTTGCTCTTTTTAGTCTATCAGAATTATTTATCTTTTATTATATTTTATTGCGCATTGTTTTAAGATAACATGAACTCTGCATTCTGTTTACTTAAGCTCTTTTGACCGTATGAATACAAACATTCACATAAATACAACCATTCAAGATTCAGTAAAAAAGATACTTTTATTAGATGAAGCAAAACAAAGTACATGATGTTTGTAACCATTCCCATTGATTTAACTCCTGGTGCTAACTAGCCTAGATCGGTTTTCTGGAAAGCCCTCTCTCTTTTCTCACTTACCCTGAAATTTTCCTTCATTGCCCTTTTCAGGTTTTTGACCTAGTGGGTTGTCATATCCCCTAATTTTTGCATGGCAAGTTTGCATAATACCGACCGTCGGGTGTCACCCTAATTTTTGCCTGATCGGTAAAGGATCAAAAGGTGGGTGATTTATTATCATTTTTTGTGGTGCTTTTCTAATTTATTTCTTTTCATTAGATGTGATAATGCTTAAGCCTATCTTGATTCATGGGGTTCACAAATTCATTCTTGTCCATATCCATAAGCTTGACTTCCCCTTTACTAAGCATCTTCTTGATAACCTACGGCCCTTCCCAATTAGGCCTAAATTTGCCCCTCGCGTCAGTGGTGTAAGGTTTAAACTGCTTAAGGACTAGATCTCTAGCCTTTAGCAAAAAGTTTTGGTGCCTAACACTGCTGCTATAGTCTCGAGCCATGCACTGCTGGTATATTTGGAGATAATCTAGAGCCCTTAGCCTCTACTCATCCATCATGTTCAGCTACTCAAATCTCACCTTAGTACATTCAGATTCTTTCAGTTTAGCTTCTAGCGCAACCTTTAGTGAGCTTACTTGAGTTTCAATTGTTAAAACCGCCTCCATTCCATAGACCAGGGAGAACGGAGTTTGACCGGTTGGGATGCGGACACTTGTGCAGTATAACGAAAGGTAGCTTGTCAGCCTAATCCCTATAGCTGGCTATCATTTTGGAGTTGATCTTCTTTATTGGTTTATTGGCTACCTCAATAGCACCATTGGCTTATGGTCTGTATGGAGAAGATCTATGACGTTCGATCCCCGTATTTTTCAATTAGCTCTACAATTTCCCCTTGGAACTGTACCCTAATATCTAAAACTATATGGTACAGGAGTCTATACCGAGCAAAAATGTGCTTTATATGAATTTGGCCATCTTCTTGGTGGTGACATTGGTGTAGGATTCAGCCTCTACCCATTTGGAGAAATAGACCACTGCTACCACAATGAATCTTGCCCGTTTATCGATGAAGGATGAATTTAACCGGTTATGTCTATCCCCAACGGTGAGAACGGCCAAGGATTAGATAAGTGATAGAGCTCGATGGGCGGGAGATATTGCATATCCCCCATAAAGTTGGCATTGGTGGCGCCGTTTGACTTGGGAGATGCAATCGACCATTAAAGTGAGCCAGAAATATCCTAACCGCTGTATCTTCTTTTTGAGAGCGAGACCATTCATATGAGGGCCACGATCGCTGGCATAGACTTGATCAATCACTTGCTGGGCCTCAATTTCAATTAAGCAACGAAATAGTAAATCATCACTAGTGCACTGGAAAAGATCATTATCAACTATCTAGAATTGTACAGCCAGCTACCATAGAGTGGTACGATCTGAGTCAAACGAATCTAAAGGATATTGTCCATTTTGGAGAAATAGGATGATGTTAGAGTACCAATAGGGTTTGGTTGAAATGGTGAGGACTTGTTGAACTTGCTTAGCATGGTAGGGTATCTTCATGGACAATAGAACCAACAGACAAATAGGTTGCTATTGGGGCCCTTTCCATAACAAGGCTAGGGTGACTAGAGAGTCAGCCATGTGGATCTCAGCTTGGGGTACATGGCGATACAAACAAGAATTGAACTTCTTGGATAAGCCTCGAACCGCATCAATGTAAGGGCAAAGAGATTCCTCCTCGATATCCAAATCCCCCACAACCCGATGAATTACAAGAGTCGAATCGCCGATTATAGACACCATTCGGGCCCTGACTTATAGGAGAGCTTTAAGACCAAAAAGATAGGCTTCATATTTAGCGCCATTGTTAGTGACAACAAACTCCAAGCATTTGGATAAGGGAATGATTTCATTATTCGGCGTGACTATGATAAAACCATGGCCTGCTCCTCATCGATTCATAGCACCATCGAAGTATACAGCCCACACACAGTCGAGGATGGTGATATTTGTGATATGTTTATCGAGAAATTCTAAGTTCTCAACATAGCCGGAGTCAAGAGCTTGATTAGCCAAGAATTCTACCACAGACCGCCCCTTGATAACCTTGCATGTCACATACTCATTGTCGAACTAAGAGATAAGTAACAACCATCGAGAGAGTTTACTGGCCAGAGTGGGGGATTGATAAAGATAGTTCATGGGGTCAATCTTAGCCACGGCTTGGACACGGTAGGATTGAAAGTAGTGGCACAGTTTCTTAGTGAGTCAAACCATGGTGGTGCAAGTTTTCTCTACAATCTAGTATCGGGTATCATAATCCAACAACTTCTTACTTAAGTAGTAGATTGTTTGTTCATGTTTATCATCATCTTCCCGGATAAGCATTACCCCTACAGAAGACTCTTCGATAGCTTAGTACAGGATCAAAGATTTCCCTGGGGTGGGCGGTTTTAGAATGGGTGGGTCGACAAGGTAAGCTTTGATTCTATCAAATGCCACTTGGCACTAATCATTTTATGCCACTGGTTTTTGATTCCTTAATAGCTTGAAGATGGGTTCGCACATGGTAGTGAGACAGGCAATGAACGAACTGGCATACTAGAAGGAGAATAGAAATTATCATACCACTTTCTCTATTTTTGGCAGAGGCATTTCCCTGCTAGTGTTAGCCTTATCAGAATCCATTTCAATTCCTTTCTGACTAACCACATGTCCCAGTAACTTGCCTGAAGTAACCCCAAACATGCAATTCTTTGGATTCAAGCGGAGATTATACTTCTCAATACGAGTCCTGAATCTATTAAGAATAGCAGGGTGCTCTTCTTGGGTAGCAGACTTCATGATTATATCATCCAGATATACCTCCACTTCCTTGTAGATCATGTCGTGTAAGAGATAGGTTACGGTGCACTGATAAGTTGCCTCGACATTCTTCAACCCAAACGGCATTACTTTGTAGCAATAAACCCCCCATTTAGTAATAAATGTTGTCTTAACCTTATTGATGATGTCCACCACATTCTGATTGTAAATTGAGAATCCATCCATTAACAAGTATATAGCTCCTCTAGTGACACTGTCAATTAGGACATTGATGTGAGGAAGTGGGAAGTCATCCTTAGGAAAAGCTTTATTAAGATCCCAGAAGTCAACACAAACTCGGACCCTGCCTACCTTTTTTGGAACCGGAACAATGTTAGACAATCATGTCAGGTACTTCACAACTTCAACGAAATAAGCCTCAATCAACCTCGAAACCTCTGCCTTAACCTACTCTGCCCATTCTGGTCTTAACCGATGGGGCTTCTACTTGACAAGTCTGAACTTAGGATCGTTTGGGGTTTTATGCTTGACGATGTGATGATCGACCCCAGGCATGTCTTTGCATGATCAAGTGAAAGCGTTAACATGTGTTTTAAGCACATTTATTATCTCACTTTTTTCTTCGGGAGTTAAGTTGTTGGAAATGGTTACCATTTTAGGGTCGTCATCAGTGCTTAGGTTTATTTCATTTAAAGAAGTGTTGGGCCCTATGCTTTACTCACTGATTCAGAGGAGGGGTGAATGACTCACTCAAGAACTTATAAAACTTTTTTGCGATAGTAAATTGCTCCAATGAGTGAGTTCAACTGGCTGAGTGAAATAACTGGAAAATGCGATTAAGTAAAGAACACAAAGATCTTATACTGGTTCGATAACCTGTGCTTAAATCATGTCCCGAGAGAGTGTCTTGACTTTAATCCACTAATCTCAACTCCTTTACCCTAGGTGGAGAAGCCTTTCACAAATTCCCCAATTATAGTAAGTACCCTTCAAACTGCAATCGCTCACCCGCTAACTAGAATACCCTCTTCTATCAGTAACTCACATTGAGTCTAAATAAGAGCTAGATTCAACTTATAAAACGTTGATCCAATTACAAATGATCTAATATTACGATTGATTAATCTAATTTATTCTCTATTGTTCTAAGAAGATTCTCGCTGAGTTGTGCTTTATTGCTTGAACTCCTTTAAAGCTTGTAAAAGACAGAGAATTTGCATCTACGAAATTCAGGTGTAATCACCAAGTTCTAACGCCTGCCTTCTTCCTCCTTTTATAGATGGATTAAGAAAGTAGCTGGTGAACTTATCTTGGCATCTACTGAAGTTGACAGCTTAGTAATTCACCTATTACTTCTTCAAATCAATCCATTAAGAGATAGAATTGCACTGTTGTGAAATACATTTCAATCCATTAGATTGAAATTCGAGCTCCAATTTGAATTCTTTAACGCTTGATGCCAGTCTTCCGTTAGAGTGAACTCGCGCTGACTTGCCATGTGTCTTCATCCCATTCCCTTATTTTTGGATGTTGTAGAGTGTGCGATACAAGGTTGGTAGATCTGTACAATTACCCAAAGTGGCAATTGCTTGTTGCAGCTTTGCATTAGAAGACTTTGTCATTTTTTTCATAAAACTGTGTCTTGTCAAGGCATTAATTCTTTTTGTCTTTGTCTCATTAATGTTCCTGCAAAAAGCAACACTAAAAGCAAAGATACCTTTTTACCTAAATGGTAAAGTCAGTAGCATTGACAGACTTAAAGTAACTCAACAAAAATGTTATAACGTAAAGCACACAGCTGAAACAAAGTCTAAATATCAAGCACTGAGTGAATATTACTAAGTCAGCGACTAAGTAGAGAATCGACCCAGAAACCACTTAGAGTTAAGCTAAATAGCTAGGTTAGAGAAGACTCAAAATTCTACCCTTGAATTTAGTAACTCCCTTACAACCATAGGCTATTTATTTTAACATCATTATTGATTTAATTATCCCATACTTAACTTAATTGTTATGATCAAAACTTTAAGCACTACTGATTCATCCACTGAGTCAGTCCAACTCATGCTTGGTTCAACAATCTCCCCCGTTTTGATCAATGGTAATTAACTAACCAAGAATTAAATCAATAAGATACTTAGATCATAGTTACCTTATACTCATACTTGATATGTATTTGTTCAGCATCTTCAATCTGCTGAGAGTGAATGCTAACTCCCACATAATTCTTGAAATTTTAGAGTTCAGCATCCCTCAATACTTCTCGTATATTTTTGCAAGAGATCAGAGCATATATATATACGAGAAAATATATGAAGTTAAGAAAATCTTAACTTAGAACAGAAAATGTAATATATCATTAAATAATAACTTAAGTACAGATAACAATGAGTTAGTCTATACAAAGTTTTACATAGAGCATTAATAATTATAAAAAATCTATTCTAGTCTTTTGACTCTCTTTCCTTTTCCTCCTTTTCATGCTTCTCGCAATCCTTCTCCCCCATTGCCATTGCATCCAAAATGGCTTGCTCTCTACGATCAAACAAGCTCATAGACTCTTCAAACGTTTCTAGCTAACCACAGATATTTGTTGAAAAATTTTGCACAAGCAGCTCATAAATTTCTTATGATATCACGTTTTCTTCTCTGAGAAAGCAGAATAAGCCGACTAAAGCACAAGACTGAGAGAGATTGATTTGATATTGAGCACTTAAACCTTCTTTGGAAATCTGGGTAAGACTTGCCAGAGCCTTGGCTTGATTATTTTCTCTTAGAATCTGCTTCAGAATAGGAGTGCTCCTTATATGAGTAGTGACTTCATCATGAATTTTATCAATAGCTTCTCCATCTTTAGTGACATTTGTTGAACTTGTTTGATTTGGTCTCTATTATGACCAAGTTTCTGATGAAGAGAAGGCTCCAGTTCAGCATCTGCTATAACTACGTCACTGCTCAGAGCATCCGAAATATTAAGCCTCTTTAAGGCATTAAGCATAGCTCCCTCTGAATCCTTGACTCCTTTCAGCATTTCCTCCTTCACTATCCTTAGCTCAGTAGATAAACCATGTTATCTGGTTACTAATATAATTAGAGCATTTAGGCCATCAACTACAGTGTTCAGAAGAGCTGTGTTGTTTTCATTCTCTTTGCTGAGTATACTATATCCATCAAGTACCTTCAGCATAGCTCCAAGTAAGGGATTAAATTTATCGATTAGCAAATTCCTGAAATCCCTTTCATCATTAAGTACTTTGAAGTTGCTATCATAGATTTTTACCATCTGCTTCTTGAGCTCTGTAACTTCTAACTTCAATCCACTAGCCTGCGTACCTGTAATAGATGGTAAAGGAAATACATGGGATACTATTGCCTTGACCAAAGAAAACTGTGTAGGTACAGATCTAATGTGGGCTTTCATCTCTTCAACTGATTCTATAAATCCTTGCACTGGCTCTATAGCCTTTGCAATCCACAGACAGTAAGGATTTTACTATCTTAGCATCAATTTCTGCATTTGTCCTCAATCTTGGAAATATTACTCTCCCCATTCTCCTTATATCTCCCAACAGTTCAACATTTGGGTTGAATTGGGGTTGTGGATGTGGTTGTTGAGGTTATTGTGGTTATTGTTCAAGAATCTCCTCAATAATTGGAGGTCCTTTGACTGTTGGAGGTCCTTCCAAATATAAAGTTTCATGTACTGAAGATCCTATAGGGGAAAGATATGGTATGATGGTTGTTTGGTCAGAGTTTGGGTTGATTTGGTCAAAGGCTTGGTTTGAGTTGGATATGGATGGTGTTTAGCATTCTGCTAGGGTCAAGGCAGAGATTGGTGTAGGTGAGAGTGATGTTTTGGTGGATGTGTTTGGGAAAGTAAAAGGTTCTATAGGTTCTTCCTCCTACTATTCCATAGCACCGTCAATAGCGGACTCGTTGACCTAAGTTAAAGAATCCTTAGTCAGCTGAGCTCCGTGCTCAACTACATTCTCCTCTTCCTCCTTATCTTTGAGGCCTCCTTCATCCTCATCTATTACAATCTTCATTCTTTTCAATAGCCCTCTTTTCCTCTCCTTCTTAATTTCCTTAGCATCCTTAGCAGTCAGAGTGACTTGCCACGAAGGAGTCCAAAGTCTGATCCTCTTCATAGGACTGGATTGGCTTCATTTCCATGATAGCCTTGAGATCGTTCATCCTAACCTCCAATCTTTTCAGCTTTATGTACTTTGTGTTGGAGGGTCTCTCATTTACTATGATTCCATAAAAATGGGCACTGTTGAGTGCCCTATACTTGATTATCTTCAGCTGAATATTGTTCTTTGCTGCCCATCCTTCCATATTAAGTTCATAAGCTCTACAGATTTCCATTACAAGCTGCCCATATACCAAATGCTTGGTAACCTTTAAAAATCTATACGAAATTGCTAGAGGCTAGTTGATACTCATCCCGTGCATTAAGGCATACACAAACACCCTTTCAAATTTAGAATAGCTTCCTATAGAGCCTATTTTGGGCAACAAAACCTTGGTAACAAGCCCATGGGCTTGTTTCCCTTCCTCGGTGACATTGGAGGCAATTAGTTCACCGGCCTTGTAATCTTCAAGAACCTCATAGTTTGTGGGAATATCTACATGATCTTCATCTTTTATCACTCACAGCCTGATTCACCTATCGTGCATCCCTAATAGCCCTGCAATTAGCTTTGGAGTAACATATACTTTTCTCCTTATCATTGTGGTTACAAATAGGTCCTTCTGACCTCCTACCATTTGGATTCCATGGAAAAATCTCAAGAAAATTCTTCATAGCAGCTGTTTGCAAGTTCAAAGAATCCTATCAAATGATGTTGGCGCGCCCACTTCCCAAACCTTTCATCGCTGCAAAAGCTTAGCATATCTACAACCATAGGACTATCCACTTCTATCTTCTCAATATAGCACGATTCAGTGGGGATATATTTCATCCCAGTGGGGATATAAAGATCTCTCTCTTATTGAATCCAATAGCTACTTTAGCAATATGATCTTGGGTTATAATCGAGCAAGTATCTTTCTTGTTTCTTACAAAAAGTTCAGATTTCCTCCCTGATGTGCTCGTCATTGCAAATTGCTTTGATGGAGATTAGAGATTTTAGGGATTTAGGAAGAAAATTGTTGGGAAAGGAATTTTGGTAAAGTAACCTTTCCTCTTTCTGTATTTCTCCTTAAATAGCCAAAAACTCTTCGCTTAAACTTGCGAAGCTACGTGTATAACTCACAATCCATGGTCTTAAGATTCAACGGTTAGATTGCATAACATATACCATAGGATTAATGAACATGAAAAACACAGGATAACTGCACTGAAAATGGATTGTTTTATAACTTGCTACCGAATCTATCAAGTTTAAATTTGAAAGATAATCAGTGACAATTAATGATGTATCCAAAATTCAAGCGGCAAAAGCGATACTTAACCTAATTCACTGAAGCTCAGAGTGTGCCCTAGTTTGGTTAGCTCTAGAATAGGTTAGAGTGGGATGTATTTCTTTAAATTGGATTGGACATTTCGATCAGCTGTCTAAGCATGTTGAATTGATCCGTTTTAATAGGCTTTGTGAATATGTCAGCTTGCTATTCTTTAGTAGGAATGTAGGTGAGCTTGAATTCTCCTTTTAGCACTTGATCCCTTAGGAAGTGATGTCTAATATTGAGATGCTTCATCCTGCCATGTTGAACTGGATTCTTGGATAGGTCAATTGCCCTAGTTTGGTCAGCTCCAGAATAGGTCAGAGTGGGATGTGTTCCTTCAAATTGGATTGGACATTCCGATCAGCTGTCTGAGCATGTTGAATTGATCCTTTCCAATAGGCTTTGTGAATATGTCAGCTTATTGTACTTTAGTAGGAATGTGGGTGAGATTGATTTCTCCTTTTAGCACATGATCCCTTATGAAGTGATGTCAAATATTGACATGCTTTATCCTGCCATGTTGAACTGGATTCTTGGATAGGTCAATTGCACTCTTATTGTCACACATGACTTTAAGACACTTAGACTTTATACCATAATCCTCCAATTGCTGTTTGATCCATAGCAGTTGTGCTACACAACTTCTTGCAGCCATATACTCATCCTCAGCTATACTCAAAGCTATAGAAGTCTACTTCTTGCTATACCATATAACTAGACAATCACCAAGGAAATGACAACCTCTTGTGGTGCTTTTCCTTTCAAGTTTGTCTCTTCCATAGTCAACATCTGTGTATCCTCTCAGAGTGAAATCGTCATTACTTGGATACCATAATTCTACATCAATAGAGCCTAGTAAATACCTGAGAATTCTCTTAACAAAAGCTAAGTGAGATTCTCTAGGGTCAGCTTAATATCTTGCACAATAACATACAGCATATTGAATATCAGGCCTACTAGTAGTTAAGTAAAGTAGGGAACTAATTATACCTCTATACAACTTACTCTCTATAGGTTTACCTTCCTCATCCTTACTTAGAATTGTATCTATGGCCATGGGTGTTGACATTGGCTTAGCTTTAAACATGTCAAGCTTCTTGAGTACTTCCTTGGCATACTTAGCTTGGCTGATGAAGATTCCAACTTTTCCTTGCTTGATTTGGAAACCAAGAACGAAATTAAGCTCTCCCATCATTGACATTTTGAATCCCTTCTTCATCTACTGACTGAACTCTTTGCATTGCATTTCATCAGTTGCTCCAAATATGATATCATCAACATATATTTGGACTTGCAACACATCTTGATGCTTCTTCTTGATAAATAGAGTTGTATCTGCTTTTCCACTGACAAAAACTTTGCTAATTAATAAGTTAGTCAGTCTCTCATACGACGCTCTTGGAGCCTGTTTCAGTCCATATAGAGCTTTCTTCAGCTTGAAAACATAATTTGGATACTTAGGGTCTTGAAAGCCTGGGGGCTGTCTGACATAGACTTCCTCTTGAATATAACCATTAAGAAATACACTCTTAACATCCATCCGAAACAACTTGAAGTTCATATGGGATGTAAAGGCACAAAGAATTCTTATGGCTTCAAGTCTTGCTACTGGAGCAAATGTTTCTCTACAATCAATGCCTTCTTATTGATTGTAGCCTTGAGCAACTAGTCTGTCCTTGTTTCTGACAACAATTCCAGCTTCATCTAGCTTATTCTTGGAAACCCATTTGGTGCCTATGATTGACTTTCCTTTTGGTTTCTTCACCAAATCCTAAACTTCATTTCTTCTGAATTGGTCTAGCTCTTCTTGCATTGCAATCATCCAATTGTCATCAAACTCAGCATCTACAAATGTCTTTGGTTCAATCAAGGATACAAATGTTGGATGGCTCATCATCCTGTTCAGCTGACCTCTAGTCAGCACTGGATTTTGCACACTATCAAGAATCTTGTCAACTGGGTGATCTCTTCTTGCTCTGAGTTCTTTTGGTAGATCAGGATCAACTCGTTGAGCTACTGTCATTGGTTGAACATTCACATTATCACCAAAGTTGATTGATTAGTCCAAGCCAACTTCTTCATCTTCCTTTTTTGGTACTGGATCAGGAATAATAATGGGCTAACTAATTGATCCTTTGACTTGTGCCTTTTCTCTTTCATCATCACTGGCTTCTCTACCTGCATTGTTAGTTTCATCAAAATCTACATGCATGGACTCATCTAAGATGCCAGTCCTCTTGACATACACTTTGTATACCCTATTGTATGTTGAGTAACCCAGAAAGATTCCTTCATCAACCTTAGGGTCAAATTTAGCCAATTGGTCTTTAGTGTTTAATATGAAGCATTTACAACCAAAGGCCTTGAGATGACCAACCTTGGGCTTGCACCCCTTCCAAAGTTCATAAGGAGTTTTACTCAAAACTAGGTTCATTAAAACCCTATTTAGAATGTACAAGCTATGTTAATAGCTTCTCCCTAAAAATACTTTGGCAGATTGTTATCACTCAGCATAGAAGGACCCATCTCCGCAATAGTGTGATTCTTTCTCTCAATAACCCCATCCTGCTGAGGTATATGAGGAGCAAAAAATTTGTGGTCAATACCATGCTTAGAACAGAATTCCTCAAACTGCCTGTTTTCAAACTCTCTTCCATGGTCACTACGGATTCCATTAATTTTAAGGTCTTTTTCATTCATGATCAGAGTAGCCAACCTAAAGAATGATTCAAATGCTTCATCTTTGCTTGCAAGCAAGAAAATCCAAGTGAACCTGGTCAGATCATCTACTACCACAAGGGTGTATTTCATTCCACCTAGACTTATTGCCACAACAGGCTTAAACAAATCCATGTGTAGAAGATCAAGGGGATGAGAAGAAGATATATTAGCTAATGATTTAAAGGTCTTCCTAAATTGTTTCCAAAGCTGGCATGCTGAGCAGAGTCTATCTTTTTCGAAGGCTAGATTGGGTAAACCCTTAACAAGTTCGTTTCTGGCTAATTTGGACAGATTGGTCATACTGATATATCCTAACCTTCTATGCTATAGCTATGAGTTTTCCTCCTTAGAAACTAAGCATATATCATTGGAGCCGGGGGACAAATCAAACATATATACATTATTAATTCTAGGAGCATAAAGAATAGCTTGGTTAGAGTTGCCATCAATGACTGAGCAGGCCGCTGAGTCAAATATCACTTTCTTGCCTTTGTCACATAGCTGAGTAATGCTTAGCAAGTTGAACTTAGGCCTTTCACCAGAGACACATTATCATTTGAAGGCTTGACTCCCACTATGCCATTGTTAACAATCTTTCCCTTTTTGTTGTCTCCAAAACTGACACTTCCATTTCTTTTTCACTCCAATGTGATGAATTGGTTTTCATCACCTGTCATATGCCTCAATCCAACACATTCTTTTATCATCAATGGATCTCAGACCCACCTGCAAAACAGTTAAGTATTCTTAGGTATTCATGCCTTTTTCTAGTTGGGTACTCCCTTATTAGTGGGGGTCATCCTTGACCAGTCATACTCATCATAGTAACCATTTTCGTGCCTACATATGACTGTAGCATTTCTTGGATTACCACAAAAATTACAGGCTGCCTTAGGATTAAGCCTACTCACCTTACTCTTTTGAGAAATATTCTAAGAGTGGTGAGTGCTGTTACTCTGAGTATTCCTTCTAGGTTAAGGAGGGACCCATACCTTTTTCAAAGCTATTAATTCAGTAGCTAGCTCATCTAATTTCTTAGAGAGTTTTTTGTTATATCCATTTTGGTATTAAGCTTTTTCCATCAGGTATAGGATATCAAGTGAGGTAGAAGAATTAACATCTTCTAGATCATCACACCTCCTCTGAAGCACTTTAGTGTATTTGGTTGACTTCTTAGTCACATTAATAACATCATTAAGTACTGTGGCAAGCTCATCTAAAGATAAAGAGGGTTCAGAATTTACCTCAAAGTGATTTCCTTTGTCTTTGCTTTGGCCAGCTGATTGTCTAACAGTGAAAGTAGTTGCTTGGTCAGCTGACTCTGAGTGAACTTGATCATTCTTAGCCATGAGACACTCGTTGGTAGAATCTTGTGCCTCTTCATCTAAGGATGATGACTCTTGTTCAAAGTCACTCTAGGTAGCAGCAAGGGCTTTCTTACTCTACTTCTTCTTGAACTTATCCTTCTTAGCCTTAGAACAGCTCGACTGAATATACCCCGTTTCACCACATTATTTGATATCTTTATTATGCTCTTTATTATACTTCTTTCGTGGTCTATCATCTGCTCCCTTCTTATACTTGCCTATCTTTCTAAACTTTTGAAAGTTCTTATCTTTTCCTAAATATCTCCTGAAATTTTTGGTCATTAGAGCTATCTCTTCTTTTCTATCCTCTGGATATCCTTCCTCAGAGCAATCTTCTTCTTCTTCATCATCAGCTCTCAAAACAACGGGTTTGCTATAGCTCTCTTTCTCTTTGGTCTTGTGCTTCTTGGATTCATCTTCATATTAGTTTAAAGACATCTCATGAGTCTGCAGAGTTCTAATTAGCTCATTAGACTTATAGGTCTTTAAATCATGAGCCTCTTCAATAGCACTCTTCTTAGCTTCCCAATCTTGAGTCAAGCTTCTAAGGATCTTCTTGATAGTTTCTTCTTCTGTAAATGTCTTGCCAAGTCTTTTTAGCTCATTGACTATATTCATGAACCTGGAGTTCATGTTAGAAATATCCTCCTTGGACTTCATGTGAAACCATTCATAGTCCCTCATAAGGATATTAATTTTGGACTCTTTCACCTTGTCAATACCTTCATAAGTTACTTCCAACTTCTTCCAAATCTCTTTTGATGTCTGGCATCTAGAATCGTGATTGAACTCAGTAGCATCAAGAGCATAATGAAGAAAGTTGATAGTAGCTGTATTTTCTTTTAGTCTGGCTAAGTCCTAATTATCCCATTTAGTAGAGTACTTGTCAACTCATTCTCCAATCTTCACATGTGATGGAACATATGGCCCTTCTACAATAGCCATCCAAGCATGCATACTCTAAGACTAAATGAAATTAGACATTCTGTTCTTCTAGTAAGTATAATGCTCTCCATTGAACATTGGAGGCCTGGTGATTGACATGCCTTCAGGTAGAATATACGCTTGAGCCCTCCACTAGATTCTCTTTTGTACACCATGGTCTTTATCTCAAAGGTTATGAAATCTGGAAATGAGAACTGCTCTGATACCATTTATTAGTCCCTATGCATGTACTCACTGAGTCAAAGGGGGGGTGAATGACTCACTTACGAACTTATAAAACTTTTTTACGATAGTAAATTGCTCCATTGAGAGATGTCAGTTGGCTGAGTGAAATAACTAGAAAATTTGATTAAGTAAAGAGCACAGAGATTTTATACTGGTTCGACAACTTGTGCTTACATCCAATCCCAATAGAGTGTCTCAGCTTTAATCCACTAATCTCAACTCTTTTAACCTAGGCGGAGAAGCCTTTCACGAATTCCCCAATTACAGTAAGTACCCTCAAAACTGCAATTGCTCACCCGCTGGCTAGAATACCCTCTTCTGTCAGCAACTCATAATGAGTCTAAATAAGAGTTGGATTTGACTTATAAAAGCATTGATCTAGTTACAAATGATCTAATATTATGATTGATTGATCTATTCTATTCTCTCTTATTCTAAGCAGAATCTCACTAAGTCGTGCTTTCTTGCTTAAACTCCTTTAAAGCTTGTAAATGATAAAGTATTTGCTTTGAGGAAATTCAGGTGTAATCACCAAGTTCTAACGCTTGCCTTCTTGCTCCTTTTATAGATGGATTGAGAAAGTTGCCATTGAACTTATCTTGGCATCTCCTGAAGTTGACAGCTCAGTAATTCACCTATTACTTCTTCGAATTAATCCGTTAAGAGATAAAATTACACCATTGTGAAATACATTTCAATCTGTTAGATTGAAATTTGAGCTCTAATTTGAGTTCTTTATCGCTTGATGCCAGTCTTTCGTTAGAGAGAACTTGCACTAACTTGCCACGTGTCTTTATCCCATTCCCTCTTGTATTCTGATATGTTACAGAGTGGGCGATACAAGGTTTGTAGATCTACAGAATTACCCAAAGTGGCAATTGACATGTTACAGCTTCGCATGGGAAGACTTTGTCATTTTCTTCATAAAATTGTGTCTTGTCAAGGCATTAATTCTCTTTGTCTTTATCTCATTAATGTTCCTGCAAAAAGCAACATTAAAAGCAAAGATACCTTTTTACCTAAAACTATAAAGTCAGCAGCGTTGACAGACTTAAAGTAACTCAGCGGAAATGTTATAACATAAAGCATACAGCTGAAACAAAATCCAAATATCAAGCACTGAGTGAATATTACTAAGTCAGCGACTAAGTAGATACTCAGCCTAGAAACCACTCAGAGTTAAGCTTAATAGCTAGGTCAGCGGAGACTCAAAATTCTACCCTTGAATTTACTAATTCCCTTACAACCACATACTATTTATTTTAACATCATTATTGATTTAATTATCCCTTTCTTAACTTAATTATTATGATCAAAACTTTAAGCACTACTGAGTCATCCACTGAGTCAGTCCAACTTGTGCTTGGTTCAACAAGAAGTATCGCTAATACCGAATACATTATTCCCATGGTCATTTGAATGCATGGATCCATCAGGTAAAACATCAAAAAAATAAGCAAAATGAGAGTCATTCATTAAATTGAAAGCCTTATAGGTGACATTGTTAGCATCAAATACATCAGAAATATTGAAAATTACATCATCCATATTTTCCTCTTCCATAGGTAGAGGGGCTTCGTTGGCAATGTCAGCAACTAGAGGAGCATCCTCTATAGTCTTCATAATAACGCCATCCAGGTCATGTTCTAGAGCTATCTTCTAGTCAGCAGTGAGTGGTGATTCCTTGGATAGATTGGCTTTCTCAGTTAGAGCCCTAGCAAGCTTCTTCACGATCTCATTCATGGAGTCCTCTTCCCCAGTTCCCTTGCCCTTCCAACCTTTCTTTATTAGAAATGCCATAGCCTTGTTCATAATAGCCACAGCATCTTCCACTTACTGATCCACGGGTTCTTCATCACTTCCCCCAGCCTCACTCTCACGGTACATCTTCCCTTTTCCCTTGAGCTTATCGTAAATGACATTGACAAGCGCAACAGGTTCAGCAATTTTGGGTTCAACATAAACAATCGTGCAATCGGCTTCAAAATCATAGACATCCTTGAAGACCTCAAAACCAAGCCACATCTTCCCATTATGGTCGACTGGTTCAAGTTCACCTTTGTAAGGCCTCTTACCTTGAATTTCATAGACAATCACTATGCCATAGTAGGCAAAGGAAATGCAATGGTAGATCTTCTTACACTTATACCCTAATCCTACGAGTCAGACAAGCACCTTCAGCTCCAAGGCCTCAATAATCCCTTGCACATACATTCCACAACTTTTGCCGGGTTTAAACCCAGCTCACTTCATCAATTTCCCTACACTAGGGTATAGATAACTATGCCAAACAAGAGTTGATTTCTCAGTTTTGCGAACCACAACAACATGGAGGCCTTCATCCAATTTAGCCTCGGCTTCTATGACAGCCATAACAAAAGTGGTGTCAGCCTCGATTACTCCCAACCTATTCTTATTTGGGAACTTAACTTTTTTATGGAGAGTGGAGGGTACTGCCCCTAGGGTGTAGAGCCATGGTCGACCAAGCAATGAAGAGTAAGTGGCTGGAATGTCAAGAACGGTCAACTGCACTTTACGTATAACCCCTCCAGTGGTAACTTCTGCCTCAAAAACTCCAATCACACTGCACTTTAAGTCATCATAAGCATGGATTATAGTGTTGGATTTCTCAAGCATTCCTTCTAAAAGACCCAAGTGAGGAAGGACTTTTAGGGGGCAAAGATTTAAGGCAGAGCCGTCATCCACCATGACACATGCTATGGTCTTATTGAGAATCTGGATATGGATAAATAGAGCCCTATTGTGGTCTTTACCATTGATCAAAAGATCAAAATCATCAAATACAATCTGTAGTATCTTCCTCAAAGGGATAGCCTCCCTGACCCTGGCGCACATCTTAATGACAGAGGTGGTCGGGGTAGGTTCTAGGTCAAGTAGTCGCTTAATCAAAATCTTGCGTCGCCCTTCTGAATCAATGACCAACTGTCAGTTGCTATAACAGGCTTAGGTGTTATTGAGTTGGATGATAAGGGGATCAACCTTAAGGCTTGTCAGAATAGGCGGAGGAGGAGAGGGAGGTCTTATTAAGGTACCTACCCTCTTAGGGAACGGATCCTGATTCAAGCAGAGATAATGGTCCTCGAGCTGGTACACACGGGCACTCCTAGTGATGTTGAGGACATTATCGAGTAGGACACTATGAGTAGGTCGCATCTTAAAAAGATAGGGAGGCTTATTAAAATCTAAAGCTGGGTCCTATGGCACATACTTGTCCACACTGAAAGACTCATCCTGGTCGACCGTAAATAGCTCAGTCAGCTTCTTGCCCATAGAATCATTCACTTTAAATAACTTGGTGCTCACTGCCTTGGCCTCCTCAACCATTCCATCCTCCTCATTAGAATAATGGCCCTTTAAAATGAAGGCGTCAATGCTGAAGAGTGGTTCCTTCACAGTTTTCATTCTCTTAACCATGATAGGTTGGGCTCTATGATTCTCCTTCTTAAGCGGAAAGTGGTCCACTTCCATTTCCTAAACTGAGTTTACCCCTGGATTAGGTTGGCTGATTAAATCAAAAACTAAGTTGGATGGGATGCGAGAACTAATGACTAGAACTGAATCACCTTTTCCTTGCCCTCAGATGATTAGCTCAAAGATTACAGCTTCGGGTAAGCCAAAATTGATTGTGCCCACCTTACTCCTGAAATTCGGCAAGGGATTGTTTATTGTGCTAGGAGCCTTTTCTTGTTCGGCGATCTTCCCTTCACTTACCAAACTCTAGATGGCCGAAATAAGGGTTTTATAGTTATTGGTTTGATGGCCTGCTTGAACATGGTAACTATACAAATTGTTCTTGTCCTTCAGGTATGGGTGATTTATACTCATGGAGTGATTAGATATACCTAGCTTCCCTTAAGCATTGAAGGATAACCATGAGTGGAAACTGGTATAAGTTGGCCAAGTGTGAGGTGTCGATGACGTGTGGGTCTCTCTTGGCGCCAGTGTGAGAGGCAGGGCCCACTGGGGGTTGGTTTGATTTAGGAGTGATAAAACATTTTTAAGTTTAAGTTTGTACAAATTGCCAATTTTAATAAATAAAAGATTCGAGACCCAAATCTCGATACAAATGATAGAGTCACCACCAAAGTAATCTACTTGGGAAAGAGTTTTGGTATGGTTCACATTGGGTAGGAGACTCATACCTATTGGATCAAAGATTTTGGTATTGGATGAGTCACTTATTTCTTATGTAGTTGATTCAAAATTATATTCACTGCGTAAAACCGTTTTATTTTCATTAATTGGGGAATTATCATAGAAATCCTATTTTTCTACACTCTTTGATACTCGTTACATGCGTTTATAGATTACAATAAAGTACAAGCAATAAATGGGGGAAAAAATTACAACTGGGGGAAAATGGGGGAGTTATAAGAGAACCTATACATTTGTTCTAAGTTATAAAACAAAACAAAATAAAGTCCCCTACATCCACAAAGATTAGCATTGTTTATAGTACGTTCTAAGACGACATTTCATTAGGAAAATATGATTATATTGGTATGGCGGTTTTATGATCGATAGTGCCTGGGCAGCTTCTAGGACCGGAGAGAAATAACGAGTCTTCAACATATTTTGTTATGAAAACACATTTTAACTTTTGTGGGTTGATTTACAAGATTATTAGTGAAAATGATCGAATGGAAAATGGTGAGTTAGTTTGATTTTTAACCAAATTAAAATGAATTCTGGATTCTGCCTAGGGCTGGTACCTGTATGGGTGGGTGGGACCCATACAGCTACCAGGGAGGACCTGTACGGGTATTATGAGCGGACGACATTTCGGACATGCTGCAAAGCCTGGCCGGTGGACTGATCTCTCAAAAAATAATTGTGTGATGGTAATTGTGAAAATGGGTTACATATTTTAATGTTCAAAAGATAGGAGATTGAAATCCCGTACTTAAAATAAAGTCGCCACCCAGTTCAGCTCAACCGGGAAATTTTGGTTCGATTTTCCTACTGGGTGGTAGACCATACCTTAAGTAGAGATTCTGAGTTTAGATAATGTTATCTATTTTACATTGGCCAAGTTAAAGGATTTCATTCTTTCTTAATTAGTTTTAATCCGCCCTATTTATTGTGTTTTCAGTTTATATATTGTTATCGTGTTATTAAGCATTTAAAGCGGGAAATAAATAAATTATTACAGTTATCCCACAAATAAGATGCAAAAAATAAAATAATAATTACATGGCTTTCCAAATCCTATACATTTGTCTATATAGTAAATAATATACCCGAAGGCCTAGCATTCATCTAAACTAAATCTACCTGCACAAAAACGGTTAGCACAAATACGGCATGTTGTATGAGGTATATTACATAACATGCATAGTTAATAAACAAGACAAGACCCAAGTTATCGTGAACATGGCATATTTATTTACAATTTATGGAGCCTAGTTGGATGACTAAAAATGTTGTTTAAACGGCATTTGCAGGAAAATTCCATTATATCCATATTTTAGACTCGATAATTATTTTAACCGGATTATTAGTGAAAATGCCACATGTTATAGGGGTGAGATCTATTTTTGGGAGGTGTTGTACCCCTATCGTTGCACTGTACATCCTGGCTTTGGGAATCAAACTAGGTTGGAAATATAAATGAAAATAAAATTGATGTCTAGAACTCCATACCGCCAGAAGTATGAATGAGGTCGACGGTGGCATCACTAATGCCGTTGGTGATCTAATTTACACAGGCAAGCTACATAAAATTTTGGATACCATAAAGAAATGGTCATGCAAGAAAATAGAGCTGTTGGGGGGCAAATGAGGCCATTGGAGGTATCAACGATGCCACTGGCGGCATGATTGATACCGTCGGTGGCTTCAGTTTCTTGTAGCAGTTGTTTTCGACCGAAAAGTGACAAAAAAACCAAAACTAAGCACAAAATAGCAACTAAACACAACAAACAAGAAAAATGAAATCCAAAGAACTATAAAACTCAAAAATTTTACCTCGAGGCCGTACCTCCACCTCTTCGTGATCCGAATGACACCTCCGGGGAGCTCAAATAATGACTTTAGAAGTAAAGGGGTGGTTTAAGTCTCTAAATCCTATTTTAGTGATTCATAAACTTAAATTTCACTTAAATATCAGAGAGTTCAGTAAAGAAAAACTAAGAAAAGATGGGTTTAATCCTCTTTTCTTACCTTTTCTAGACTTTAGCCCACTAGAACTAGCTAAAACACTCAAAATCTCCTTAAGATTGTGAGTGGTGGAAGTGTTGAACCCCTTTATTAGTTGTAAATGCCTCCTTATATAGGCTAAAATCTGATGGAAATTGACTTTGATCAATTATCTGATAGATATCGGGCAAAAAAGGCACATAGCTGTTCTGTAGCAGAAACCCATGCCGCTACCGGCATGGATGATACCGCCTGTAGTATCGATGAGGCTGTCAGCGGCCTCAGTCTTTTGACAGGTCTGAAAAGCAAGCATGAATCAAGCCTAAAAACGGGGCAAAAGCAAGAAAATCCGGCCAAAAGCAATTTCAGCAGGATGATTTGAATTATTGGGCTCTTTTTTGACTTTTTATGGGTATTTTGGACTAAATTTTTTTTTGGGTGCTCTGAGCTACCACCGGATGTGTTATCGAACACGTCAAATAGAATTTTTCCAAAAATAAAATTCATAGAGAATTTTTTATCAGTACCAAAAATTCCAAAAAAGAATTTTTATCATGAGGAATAAAATCGAGTATACGTCATCACCGTCTTGCGAGAGGGACTATAAAATCTCGTGCTCACAGGCTACCCCTTGAGGGATCACTACTACCACAAGTTAGTATAATCGCACAAAAGAGCAAGGGTTTGGAGTTATACATGATAGCTAGCGTGCTAAGTCTGAATGATGACAAGATTTGGCTTTTGGAAGTGCCTCCATTTGGTGACCGATTTGCCCCTTACTTGGGCTTGAGCTTTGTAGATTTTTTTGCCCCTTGGTTGGGCTTAGGCTTTGACGATTGGTTTGCCCCTTGGTTGGGCTTGGGCTTTGATGATTTGTTTCCCCCTTGGTCAGGCTTGGTCTTTTACAAATTGTTTGCCCCTTGGTCAGGCTTGGGCTTTCTTGATTTGCCAAGCGAGCTTGGGCTTTAATGATTGGTTTGCCCCTTGATTGGGCTTGGGCTTTGAGGTTTGCCAAGTGGGGATTGGGCGTTTTCGGTTTTGAGATTATAGAGAATCATTATAAATTAAAAGTATAAGGGTTTTAGAAGTCATGGGGGATGATAGGATGGTGGTTGAACCCAAAGGCCGCATGTATAGGGTCATATCATGATCTATGGTTGACGCTCGGAGGGATGAACCTGAAGGCAACATGTATAGGGTCATGTCGGGACCTTCAGTTGGCGCTCCATGTGTAAGCACAAAGGAGGCTTGTATAGGGTCATACCCAGACCTTCAGTTGGCATTCCAGGGGTGAACCCAAAGGCAATACGTACAGGGTCATGTCAGGACCTTCAATTGGCCTTCTATGGGTGGTACGGGCGGTGGCCCAAATGAGGATATTTAGCTTTCCCCTTACGGTAGTTCCTGCAATGAGTGATAAGTAAAACAAGATTAGAGAGAGTTTCAGATGACGTTTTTACTGCTTGATCGATTTTGTGAAACAAAAATATTTTTGACCCTTTGATCAACAGTAGAAATGTGATAGTTACAAGTATAAGGGTTTTAGAAATCCTAGAATGTCGAGAGTTTGAGCCGAGATTTCATTGAACTGTTGAGGTGCATTTTGCCAAGAAGGGTCCTACGGAGCCAAGTTTGTCTTTCTCGATTTTGACATGATGTTAAAAATAAGAAAGGTTTAGGAATCTTGGGTTGCCGAGGAATCATCTCAAAAATTCGTTGAATCTTTGATATGTGGAAAAAGTTGTGAGTTTGATGCCATTAGAGATATGGCCATGCCCTCACTACCAAGGACACCACATGGCCCTTTTAACCAGTTGACCAAGTCTTCATAGATGTTTCTTATAGAGCTGAGGTCATCGGTGATATGACTGATGGTGGGACTGATGCCCCGAGCGAAGGTGGGAAGCTATATCCCGAGAACATGAGCGAATGATATCCCCAGTGAAAGTGGGAAGCATTATCCTAGGTGAACAATGGGAGCGATGTCCCAAGCGTAAATGGGGGCGATACCCCGAGGGAAGATGGGAGCGATTTCCTTGAGGGATGATAGGAGCAATATCATAAGGGAAGATGGGGGCAATCCCTGAGCGATGATGGGAGCAATTTCCATAGCAATGATGGGAGCGATATCCCGAGGGAAGATGGGAGTGATACCTTGAGGGGAGATGGGAACGATTTCCCTAAGCGATGATCGGAGTGATGATGTAAGCAATATCCCGCCCTTTTGCATTGAGTATGGGTGACTATTGCCGATAATCGTCAGATAATTGGTTGACCTAACTTGAATGGCATTTGGTCAGCTGGTCAATCCTTGTGTTTGAGTATTTGGCCTTAGCCACCTTTTGATCGATAAATGATGCCACTAGACTTGAGTCGTGGTTGGGGAAGAGCATGTAACCGTCCTAAACCTACATTAAGATGAAGTAGAGACGTTAGCCCAAAGCGTGAATTGCATTTTTATTGCTTAATTGAGTATGTCAAGAGCAAAAAATTTTGCTTCTTCAATAACAATAAAAAAGAAGTATGAATTGCAAATTGAGTTAGATTTTTTGGGGGTCTGGAGGAGTTATTGCTAAGGTTTGATGGGATGTCAGAACCATCTTGAGCGTGACCCTTGATGTTTCTTTTTTATCGGTAGATTACCCCAAGCGGTTGGGGAGAACTGTGCCCCTTCTAAGTGCCTTTTGTTGATTTGTAGGTGACCTTAAGGGGTTAGAGAGAACAACACCCCTTCCAAGTACCTCTTATTGATCGGTGGGTGTTTGGATTGTTGGGAGATTGAGCTAAATTGAAGTGCTCGGGGTTATGCCCCTAGCATTCTTACCATAATAATTTTCCTTTAGACATTATGGGGAATAGAACTTGCAATAGTGTATGCATTAAATGGATGTATTAATGATGCATGATTATGTGGTATTCGGCTGAATCATATTGGATGGGCAAATGATGCTTCTATAGTGAATAGGTAGGTTCGTGTGATGGAAGCGAAACTCCTCAAAGAAGACTGCTATGAAGGACTTGGGCCTGAGTCTGATTTCAAATTTGAGTTTCAATCAAGATATAGCTCACTGTAGGTATTTGCCTTTGAGTGGATTGAGTCATTGACATTTAATGTTCGACATTTACAAGCCAAACCAAGTAAAACAGAGATGAGGATAGGGTATTTCATTTGCGACCCTAGATTACGACATAGAGGATGCTATCACTACTGATGGATCTTACCATGGATGATCGATAGAAGTTGGGCCTTCGTCTGCTTGTGATACGTACTCACAGGAGAGGCTAGAGTAGTTATCCGATGAGGATATTCTCAAAATTTTCTTGATGTGTTGCTTGATGACAAAAGAATTCAGAATGACATGTGCATTCGTCGTTCTTATATTTATTGGTTCTTATTTTTTCTTAGACTCGATCGGTGTGGAGGGTTATCGAACCTTGTCTTAACTTTTACCTGAACCGCCCTTTCAGGTTTCCAATATAGTAGACATGTTTCTTTGTATATACCGTCCGTTTCGGACTTTCAGCCTATCTCTTTTTTATTATTATTATTACTTAGTCTTTATTTTTGCCTGGACTGCACTTTTCAGGTTTTCAATCCAGCAGACTTATTTCTGACTCCTGCATAGACCTGGATATTTTTAATCTATTCGAATTTGTTTGTCTTTTCATGTTGAATTATTGTGCACTTATACAGATGAGCTCTGACTACCCTCTATTAAGTTTACTTGCGATGTTTTCACTATTTGGCTGCCAGGCATTCATATAATCACAAGCATATACGAAAGACACTTTCAGTGAATGAATTTAACCAGAGTATAAGATGTTGGTAACCATTTCCATCAATCGAACTCTTGGTGTTAACCAGCCTTTACAGATTTTCAAGTTAACGTCTTGCTATTTTTCTCTCATGCCCTAATTTTTTCCTAGACCACCCTTTTCAGTTTTTCGGTTCAGTGGGCTATTTTTGGAAGAGATAACCTAATTTTTGCCCGGCTGGTTTGCTAAATACCAACCGACGGGCGTCACCCTAATTTTTGCCCGATCGGTAAAAGACCAAAAGGCGGGTGATTTATTACATATATATTTTTTGTTGTGCCACTTTTCTGATTTATTTGTTTTCACTTAGATCTGATAACGCTTAAGCCTGTCTTGGTTGACTAGGTTGACGAATCCGTTATTATCCATGCTCATAATATTGGTTGCACTATTTATCGACCATCATCCTTGCTACACGGGGACTTTCCCAATTTGATTTGAACTTCTCCTCGGTGCTAATGTTGGAAAGTTTTAGCTGCCTTAGCATCGGGTCTCCGACTCTTAGTGAGAACATTCGGCGTCTACCTTGATGGCATACACTTGGTCACGCCATTGTAGATTGCCTAAGGCCCTTAGTATCCATTCGACTATCACACTGAATTACTCGATCCATTCTGACCTTCAAAGCGACATCGGGTAACCTTACTTCAATTTCAGTTGGCCACATTACAAGGAGTTGGCCCTGAGGGAGCTTTTATGTTTATGTAGAGTTCTAAATGGTGAATGGCTGTGTTTTAATGTGACCTCTATAGACTGTCGGGATCTTAGGAAGTGCCTCTTCAATTGGTTTATTTGCCACTTTGATTGATCCTTTTGACTGTGGTTTGTGTGGAGAGGATTTGTAGCATTTAATTACACATCCCCGGATTAATTCAGAAATTGGCCCTTGAAGTAGAACTTTGTTTTCCAAGGCAATGTGATGAGATGGGTCGTACCGAGATAAGGAGATGCTCCTTAGTGAATTTGGCCGTCGACTAGAGTTGGATTCAACTCTTGGCTGTTTTGAAAAGTACTTCACGTCTACTTCAATAAACTTGTGTCCACGAGTTTATGATGGTTGAATCTTATCGATCCTACTGATCCTTTACTGCTAGAATAGGAGAAGAGTAGCAAAACTGTGAAGCCTAATAAAAGGAAGATGCCACACATCCCCGTGAATCTGATATTGATGGCGCCCTTTCACCTTGGCAATGCATTTGGCAATTTGATTTTGCCAACAAATAGACTACTTACTGAATCCTGAGGTTTTGTGTGCAGCGGTCTCAAAATGGTGAAGCTTCTATTTGATTGGCTTGCACTTGGTATATTTGGGGATGGGATTCTTGGAAATTTGGCGGCCTGCCCTGAGCATATCTTTATACGATGAGGCATAAGTGCTATCATAATGTTTATGCACTTTTATTAGCTCACATTTGTTTTTAACAAGAGTTAAATTATAGTAAATGGTCACCACTTAAGAAATTCGATTTGTACTCGAATTAATTTCATGCAACTAAGTATCTTGAATGCTGAAAACATCATGTGTATGCTCATATGAATGCCTAGACAAATGGACAAAACATGAAGTAACAAAATAGGAGGTTGCTTATGGAGCTATTAGTTATGACATTTTTCAAAATTGAAAGCATAAAGAAACGATTACACATTAAAGCTTTTCATCCTCCACAGGCGACGAGTCTTCATTGTTGATGCTGGTGGAGAGACCATCCTGATAAAAAGTCTGAGTCTATGAGATGTCCTTCATTTGGCATGAACCCCCAATGAGGACCTCGGTGAACTACTTCATGGCCTTGGTTACTAGGTTGCTAATTTTGCTTTTTCGTATTTCTGCCCTTTCTTTGTCAAAACCATCATGGCCTTCATCATTATGGCAATAACTTCCTTAACCTCTTCATCATTTGATTCCTCATCCTTACTGTCAGAGCAAAACTTTCCCTTGCCCATGGAATAGATGGCCTTGATGCGATCTTGTAGCCCATTTCCATGTTTAGGCAAGCTAGGATTGGTCATCCTTATCTCGTTGCCAAGCTCTGGTAAGGGGAAGTTCATAGTGCTATGCACTCTTTTGGGTTCGACAATTTTTCCTTCCCTTACCTAGCTATAGATGTCGCAAACCAAAGTCTTACATTCGTTGGTGAGGTGACCCGGTAGGACATGATATCTGTAAAAGTTTTTCCTCTCGTCACTTATATGGGGTCTGTATTTGTAAAGGGATTTAAGAAGGCCGGCTTCCCTTAATTCTGTGAAGATTATATTAAGCTACAGTTTTCATAGGTTTGTGCTACCCGTAGGATTGCTGCCTGGCTAGATAGTGGCAGCTGGCGGTAATTTTTGAGAGGTCTTTTCGCCCATTCTGATTTGAGATACGGACGTGCGCAAGTTAGGGTTCTAGAAAACCTGATCTTCCTCTGCTTGGACTTCCCCCTCCTTCTGGTCAGAGTTAGCTGTCACCAGTCAAAACAAGTAGGCTTCTAATTCAGATGTCATACCTGGAGGTTGCATAAACTAGTCATTCTAAGTAGGTGTCGGGGCTGCGGGTAGCATAAGTAGCGATAGACTGACCAATGTTGGAGGCAAGATGCCAGAGAATTAGGGAGGAACTGGACTTTAGGCTCCTTCCCTTTACCCGTGGTAAACTGATAATAGTGACTACAAGAGTGTTTCATCATTAGGTGTCATCCTAGAAATTACATGACCTGGTCGCTGGCTCGGGGGATAGATGACTGTCGTGAGGTAGCCACTACTGTGGATATCACGCTTGGAGGTTGCGTGACCTAGTCAAAGCTCTTGTTTTCTAGGACTCATTTAATAATTGTTCGAACAGTTACCTGAATCTATCCTCGAGTAGCGTTTTGAAAGAGGTCTGAACTAATAAATTAGACTATGGCAGTGGTGATTTTAGAACTAAGAGGTAGCAAAGGAGCTCTTCTCAAAGTAGGGGGTAGGCTGGTCTATTCTTTGAGTAGGGTTGTGTCATCATTGGTGTGGGGGAGAGACATGGCTGGTTATGAAGGTTTGGGTTGGAAGAAAGACTGTTTGGATCATGAATCGAAGGTCAGATCATGAGTGGGTTGTAAGTTGTATGGATGGTATTAATGCTTTTTGTTTTTGGGAAGCGATGCATGGTATGTATGGCAACAAGTAGATATGATTAGCGATGATGTGGCGGCTTTTCCATCCAACATACATAGGATGTTCGTACTCCTCATCATGCATGGTGACATGTTATGACTCAAATGGGGTGCAAAAGAAGTCTTACGGATGTTGCTAAACCTCTTCCATGAGTGGAGATCGGTAAGGGTAAGTTGATTGATTTTTAGCTCTTGAAGCCGATGCATGGGTGGTGCATGAGCATATAGCATATATAAAGCTTCCCTCTTCCGACCTTATGACTCCGACATAATGCCTTTTGAAAGGATAGAGGGTAGCTTTGTCACCGATAAATGGCAAAAGAAGTGCATCCCAACTATTTTTATTATTTTGGTAGTCCTAAAGGAATGAAGTGCCAAGGCTTTTCTAGCGCGTCTTTGGTATAGGGTTGTTCGTGTAGAAGGTTCTCGTTTACCTTGAATCCACATTACTCAACCACTCCCTAAATAGGTGCGATCACAGGAGTTCAGATATTGGTTTAAACGAGTGATCCATCCACTAGGCATCCTCAATTCCAAACAGGGCATGAGTGATACTTTCACGAGCTTCTCAGGTAAAATAGGGCATCCTAATATTACCAAACTATCTACACGCGTAAGGATAAAATGTTATAAAAAATAATGAATTTTTAGTTAGGCCAATGATTTCAATACATCATCAAAATCCTTTAAACTTATTGAAAAATTTAAGTTTCAAGTTTAAAGAGATAGATCCCCAGCAGAGTCGCCACTGTGAGCAGACAACATTTCGGACGGGCTGGGAAGTCAAGCCAGTGGACCGATACCTCAAAAACACATCGCGTGATGGTGATTGTGAAAATGGTTTACATATTTTAATGTCCAAAAGATATGATATCGAAATCCCGGACTTAAAATAGAGCCGCCACCCGGTGCAGCTCAACCAAGAAATTTTTTTACAATTTTCCCACCAGGTGGTAGACCAAACCTTAAGTAGAGATTCCCAGTCGGATGATGTTATCTATTTTACATTAGCCAAGTTAAGGGATTTCATTCTTTCTTAATCAGTTTTAATCCGCCCTATTTATTATGTTTGCGGTTTCTATATTATTATCGTGTTATCAAGCATTCAAAGCAGGAAATAAATAAATTATTACAGTTATCCCACAAATGAGATGTGAAAAATAAAATAATAATTACATGGCTTTCCAAATCCTATGCATTTTTCTATACAGTAAATACAATACCCGAAGGCCTAACATTCATCTATTCTAAATCTACCTGCACAATAGTTAGCACAAATACGCCACGCTGTACAAGGTATATCACATAACATGCATAGTTAGTAAACAAGACAAGACCCGAGTTAGCGAGAACATGACATATTTATTTATAATTTATGGAGCCCGGTTGGATGGCTAAAAATGGGGTTTAAATGCCGTTTGCGGGAAAATTCTATTATATCCATATTTTAGACTCGATATTTATTTTAACCGGATTATTAGTGAAAATGCCACATGTTATGGGGTGAGGTCTATTTTCAGAAGATTCTGGACCCCCGTCATTGCATTGTACATCTTGGCTTCAAGAATTAATCTATGTTGGAAACGAAAACAAAAATAAAATTGCTGTCCAGAACTCCATACCGCCGGTGATATGATTGAGGCCGTCAACGCAATCTCATTAACATAGGCAAGCTATATGACATTCTAGATACCATAAAGAAAGGGTCTTGAAATAAAATAGTGTCGTTGGGGGCAAATGAGGCCACTGGCGGCTTCAGTTTCTTACAGCATCTGTTTTTGGCTGGAAAGCTACCAAAAACCCAAATCTAAGCACAAAACAGCAACTAAACACAACAAAGAAGTAAAATGAAAGCCAAAGAGCTATGAGACTCAGAATTTTTTACCCCGGGACCGTAAATCCACCTGTTCGAGATCCGAATGACACCTCCAATGAGCTCAAATGATGATTTGGGAAGTAAAGGGGTGGTTTAGGTCTCTAAATCCTATTTTAGTGATTTATAAACTTAAATTTCACCTAAATATCAGAGAGTTCAGTAAAGAAGAACCAAGAAAAGATGGATTGAATCCTCTTTTCTTACCTTTTCTAGACTTTATCCCACTAAAACTAGCTAAAATACTCAAAAACTCCTTAAGATTGTGAGTGGTGGAAGGTTGTACCCCTTCAATAGATACAAATGCCTCCTTATATAGGCTAAAATCTGATGGAAATTGACTTTGATCAATTATCCGGCGGTATCGATGAGGCTGTCGGCGGCCTCACTCTCCTGACAAGTCTGAAAAAGCAAGCATGAATCAAGCCCAAAAATGGGGCAAAAGCAAGAAAATCTGTCCAAAAGCAATTTGAGCGGGATGATTTGAATTATTGGGCTCTTTTTTTACTTTTTACAGGTATTTTGGACTAAATTATTTTTTGGGTGCAAATCATCGATCTGAGCTAATGCGTTATCGAACACATCAAACTGAATTTTTCCGAAAATAAAATTCATAGAGAATTATTTATCGATAATAAAAATTCTAAAAAATAATTTTTATCATGAGGAATAAAATCGAGTGTAGAGAACCATCGTCTAACGAGAGAGACTATAAAATCCCGTACTCACAAGTATGGTATACCCGTAGGAGTCCTGTCTAGTCCAGGCAGAAGCTTTGTTTAGTTTTAATGCGCATATTAATGGATGAAAAGTAAATTAAAAATGGGATTTCCTTCCGTATAAGTATGGCATACCAATTTAATATTCCCACAGACACAAAGTGCCAACAAGGCTCATACGGGTTAGTACCTGACCCGAAATAGAAAATAAAAGAGCCGATGTATTAGAAGAGGCAGAAAATAACAATAAAATAACTGAGATGTGAGTCTGTATGAAACTCAGGAGCGTTACCTTTGCAACGCGAATCCACTTTGAGTCGATCCCTTTGCTATTGAGAGAGTTTAGCCAAATCAGATGAAACATGACTATTTAGGCTAGTGTTTGTGTGGACAAAACCTCCCCTAAATCCTAATAAACGAAGCTAGGAATGAATAAAATATGGACAAAACATCAAAGGATGGGTTTTCTCCCTATTTTACACCTCATATGCCTCCACTATAACCTTTCTATCCCTATAAAAACTGCTATAACTTATGTATAGTATGCTAACTATTTTTGTATACGTGTTTTATGTGTTAAAATGTGAAGAAAAGGGTCTGATTTATAGGGGAAAGGAGGTCTAAACACAATAAATTGTGTTTATTACTTGCCTTTTCTAGAAATAAGAAAGGATTCCCTTTTAAAAGAGCCTATTTAGGCAACAAGAGGACCCTTACGGGGCCTTGGGGATACTGGTCCCCCCAGGTGTACGGAAGGAATGACCCGTATGGGTTCGCCAGTGGTTCCGTACCACTAGGAGGCACCCGTACGGGTCCCTAAGGGCAGACTAGGTCTCTAAACTTTGGCCAAACTCAACTCTGCAGCAGTAGGAACACCTTTGATGGATAAAACCTGCAAGAGAATGCATCATATAGCTCTCATCATCGTTTTATGAGAAGGATCGTTAAAATCCAATGCTCACAGACTGCACTTTGTAGGATTATTGCATATACGGTTCTGTATGATCTCATGATGTGAGCAAGGGTTCAGAAATCATACTTTAGGTGATGATATGGGTGGGTTCCTCTCTTGAGGTGAACTCCTTTCCCGGTTGTCCCTTCCTTGAAGCGGACAACTTTCCTTTGCTGATGTGTATCCCTTTCTTGAGGTGGATGACTTTCCTTTGCTGATGCATAGCCCTTTCTTGAGGCGGATGACTTTCCTTGCCAATGCGTATCCCTTTCTTGAGGCGGATGACTTTCCTTTGGTGATGCATATCCCTAGTGACTCTACTGGGGAAGGTATGTATCCCTTTCTTAAGGAGGATCGACTCTCATGGCTAATGTATCCCTTTCCTAAGGCGAATCGACTTTCCTATTGGTGATATATCCCTTTCCTAAGGTGGATTGACTTTCTTGACTAATGTATCCCTTTCCTAAGGTAGATCAACTTTATTAACTAATGGTGTATCCCTTTCTTAAGGCGGATCGACTTTCCTGACTGATGTATCCCTTTCCTAAGGCGGATTGACTTTCTTGACTGATGGTGTATCCCTTTCCTAAGGCGGATGGACTTTCCTGAGTGATTTATCCCTTTCCTAAGGCGAATCAACTTTCCTGACTGATGTGTATCCCTTTCTTGAGGTGGATCAACTTTTCTGTTAGGGAATTTTAATAACCTAAAAATAGACAACAATCAAACACCGAGTTAGTCATTGTCTAAGCATATACCTCTTTATTCTTAATTGACTTTTGTGAAAATAAAAATATTTTTGCCCCTTCAATTAAGAATAAAGATGTATGGATAGGGGTTAGCCCCTTAAATAAACTAAAAACTAAGTGCGAGAGATGTCGGGTTTCACTCAATAGCTTTAGAGGTGGAATGCCCCTTGATTGTATCTATCATTGATGATGCCCCTAGGGTGAGTGCCCTTAGGGTCTTTGGATGATGGAGATATGCCCCTTGCTAATTCCACTGCTAGGGAATGGGGACGATGCCCCTGGTTGATTCCACTGCTGGGAGATGGGGGGATGCCCCTTGGTTGACTCCCCTGCTGGAGAATGGGGGATGCCCCTTGGTTGACTCTACTGCTGGGGAGTAAAGTGTTTCCTTTTATAAAGCCTCTTCTGTTGGGAAAGTCTTTCCTGATAAGACTTCCTCGCTGGAGAAGAATTCCTATGATAGGATGGACCTATACACAATAAATCATCTTTGTTAGTGACCAATTAGAAAATGGCTTACCTTGATTCTTAATTGACTTTTGTGAAAACAAAAATATTTTTGCTCCTTCAGTCAAGGATCAAGGTGAGATAGGGGGCTTGCCCCGAATATAACTGAAATATGGGGTTGAGGAGAAGTAGGGTTGGCCCCAAACTTAGACTAGATGTATTTCTGGTGCTTTCTAAATTATTGGTTCAAAATTTGCCCCTGGATTGCAAGAGAAGGCCCATAAGGTTGGGACAAGACTCGTACAGGTAGGGTGGGACCCATACAGGTCCCCGTTGGGGGTTTTAAAAGGCTTATCAGGCTCTTTACATCCCGTCTTATAAAAAATATTCCCATTTTTCATTCTCCGACAATTTTCTTTCCAAAACCTGTCAAGATGTATAAAAAGATCCCAAAGACCAGCCATTTCACCATTAGACTCAAGGATTTACCCTCGGTGGGTCATTTAGGGCTTCGAGGATGTCTGTTTTCTGACGGGTATGATTTTTACGTGGGGGACTCATTTTAGGGCTCACTCCTATCTCTAAAGTGCCTCTAATCTCTTCTCCTAATACCCACACTTCAAAACTCCAGGTATTTTGCATAATTCCCCATTTTTCATTTTTAAGTTCTTTGAGAATTTCTCGAATTTTGGCGTGAATTAGGGTGTACCTTGGAATAGAGCCTGATGCATGTAACTTTAGTCTAGGATGCTTTTAGGATAGTTTTGGATGAGCATTGGTTGCATTTGGATGATTTTGGATTTTTTAGGAAATTTTTTCCGTAGGGACTCTTTATAGGGGAACCCGTACGAGTCCCATTTTTAGTACAAGAGCCCCTAGAGGACCCTTACGGGTGGGCCAGACCCGTACGGGTCCTATACTTGGGGATAGAATGCTGATTTTCTTTGTTTTCTGCAATTCTTTTTTGATTTCTAACTTGTCTGCTGTATTTTAACTCTATTGAGCTTGTAATTTTATCTTTACATCTTTAGTATATGACTGTGGGAGCCCTGAGCTTCTGTAGGAAGTGGTACGTGGAGATCTGCACTGTGGAGGACACTGAGTTGCTGGCCCACATCGATTCTTTTGGCTTTCGTGACATTATCAGGACCATTCCTTAAGCTCTGAAGATGCTGGCCCCGGGGGCCATTTCAGCCTTAGCAAAGAGATGGTTGGAGATGACTCATACCTTCCATCTACTGATTGGGTAGGTCACTATCACTCCCTTAGACATGAGTGCCACGATGGTATTAGTGTGGAGCGGGATATTGTCCACTTCGATGTTTATGCCGATAGGTGGCATTCCTAGCCTGAGGTGAAGGTCTACATTGCTAGATTACTTGGGTTCGTTCTGGGCAGGATGAACAAGCTCAAGTACAGGGACTTGTACGCATACTGGATCATGCAGCCCAATCTCGTTCCTATGGATCGGAGGGATCAGTACTCCCAGTCTTTCCTAGTTACATTCCTTACCACCATCTTTTTCCTGGTCTATTTGAGCAACCTCAATTATGGTTTGCTCTCTACTGTGGAGGATTTTGTTGCTGTGCCAGGCAAGAACAGGTATTGGGCCATCTTAAAATAGTTATATTATGGATTGGATGTCAGAGTTTGCGGTGAGCAGTCCAAGCTCAAGATTTGCCACTTGATTCTACTTGTAAATCCTAGACTAATTTCTTGTGCTTTAACCTTTCATTCAAATTTTGTTGCGACTAATTTTTACTTTGTCTTACATATTTAGGCCTTTGAGCACCGTTTTGTAAATAGGTAGGGTTTGCCCATGCAGCCTGAGATACCGTACATTATATCCAAGTGGATCAGGCTTTGGTAGGGCCAGCCCTTAACTACAGCGCAGTACAGAGAGTTCCTATGCCAACTATGCTTAGATCGGGTAAACTTCTTCCACACTAAACCTACATTTTACATTTCAATAAACCATTAGTGGAAACTGTATTCATAAGGTTGTGATACTTATAGTGCATTTATTTTGTGCAAGTCATCTAAGACCCGTAGGAGAGATTGGATATCCATAGGGCTATTGAGCGAATGCGGGCCGTCGTGAATGACTGCCGCTTTGTCCTGGAGTCACCACTCTCTTTCAAGTGGTATTTTGGTAAGTGGGTCCGAGGGTGGAGGGCCAGTGCTAAGTTAGAGAGACCGATCCCTCTCTCGATTCCAGCGGGCATCTTCTGGTCGCATCTCATGTCGGGGACTAACCAAGGGCTGTACCTACTAGGCGAGGGACCTCGAGTGTATTGAGTTCATAGATTCCTCGCTTCTTCCTCCTTACAAGAGGATCCACCACGAGGATGTCCCTCTCGAGTTCCACTAGAGTGACACCGAGGATTATAATGATGATGGCAACAATGAGGGCAGACCGAGGGGTGATCGTGAAGGTCCATCCATAGTTCGGGGCACCAAGAGCTCGATTGGGTCTGCTACCCTTCTTCTCAGGTATTTTCTTAACTCAACCCTTGTGAATACCTTGATGTTTCCTGAAATTTATTGCGATCCTTTCTTACTATAGCCTTCCTCTTCCCTGTAGAAAGAGGCATGCCACTATTGCTGCTACTGCCCCTGAGCCGTCGGTGAAGCAGCCTCACACTTCTGGGTTTATGAGAGAGGGAGTACTCTGATCTGAGTTAGATACTTTCTTTCGGCTCCTCGATCATTCGGGGAAGTAAGTTATTAAGGAGCTTGAGGAGTCAGTCCAGCCCATCAGTTTCGCTCCTTCTAGCTATACTCAAGTAAGGAATCCCTTGGTTTTAGCCTTGTCCATTATAATGATTGCTTAGAATGTCCAATCCTGATGTGACCGTCTCTTTTAGGTGACCATTTCTGAGGCTGAGAGGATCGCCAGGGGCTATTTATCTGTGCGAGATCTGCTACCAGCCCAGGATGCACTAGCCTCTGTGAGTTTCTTTTACCTATAAAATTTAGCAAACTATGCGTGATGCATTCCATGACATTCATGTATGTGTACTGATATTATGATTCTATTGCAGACTTTGCTGGCCATGGAATACAACAAGTCTGCCCGAGACTTGGATGCTTCAGATAAGAGAGCCAGATTCTTGGAAGAGCAGCTATGGGCAACCACTACTAAAGCTAACCAAGCAAGGGTCGAGACTGCTTAGGCAAGGGCCGAGATCGGGATGCTAAGGGGTCAGTTGGCACGGATGACTAAGGATAGACAGATGTCGGATCCATCTGATGCTGAGTTTGAGGATGATCTTTCTGCATATTGTGTGACCTAGAGGGGTGGAGATCAGCATGCTAAGAGAGCTGATGCTAATGGGGTTGCTACAGGGACATCAGAGACTAAGGCTCCTGCCTAGCCAGCTGCAGGTATTGGTGAAGTTGAGGATCATATGATGATAGATATGGATTATCTGTTGGCGGACACACATGATCAGATGATCCCCCAACAACTTAGACTATGATTACTTTCTGAACTTTTTATGCCCTATGTGGCTTATTTTGAGTGTAAACTTGGTTAGTACTTTCAGCATTCAACTTTTATGCATGACGATATTTTCTTTCTCTAAACTGCGATTGTTGAGTATTACTGCTTTACAAACCCATATTACTTCTATCCAGTGATTTTGTAATGAGGGCACCAGTGATGTTCTAACTTTTGCATAAGCCATTCGATGTGAGATGACCTATCAATTATTTAATTTTCTTTTTTGTCCTAATTTTTCCTGAACTATCCTTGACGGCTCAATCCAGCGGACTTTTTCTTTTTAGCTTTAACTTTTGCCTAGACTGCCCTTTCAGATTTTCAATCTAGCAAGCTTTTTCTTTACTTTTCGCCTTAATTTTTGCTGAGACTGCCCTTTTAGGTTTGTGAACCCCAGGCTTCTTTTTTTTATTTGTCTTAACTTATGCCTGGACCGCCCTTTCGGGTTTTCAATCTAGCAGACTATCTTAATTTTTGCCTAAATTGTCCTTGACGGCTCAATCCAGCAGACTTTTTCTGAATTTTGCATATGCCTGATTTCTTTTGAGACTTTTACCTCTGTTGGATTACATGTATAGTGAAAAGAACGATGCACAACATGTAGAGAAAAATTGATGTTCACATTCCTGCAATTATTTCACCTAAATACATGCATGCATTCATAAGACCAGGATTCTTACCAAAATTATAACATGTTCATTGATGAGATTAATTTGAGTGCATAGGCAATGGTCACAATTTCCAATGGTTAACCCCTACTGCCTACTGGTCTTTAATAGATTTTCCAGAAAGCAACTTACGTTTTTCTCTTGATGCCCTAACATTTGCCCAAGCTGCCCTTTTTGGGTTTTCAGCTTAGTGGGCTTTATTTGCGTTGGAGTGCCCTAATTTTTGCCTGACCAGTTTGGCAAATAATGATCACCGGGTCGCACCCTAATTTTTGCCCGAGCAGTAGAGGACCACTCATAGGGTGATTTATTCCTTATTTCTTTTATTCTTTGTGCTACTTTTTTATGATTTCATTCTTTTAACCTAGACATGATAATGCTTAAGCCTATCTTGATTTACTGGATTCATGAATTCATTTCCATCCATATCCATAAGCTTGATTCCTCCTTTGCCAAGGACTTTCTTAACTACAAATAGTCCTTCCTAATTAGGCCTAAACTTGCCCCTAGCATCAGTGTTGACCTGATGTAGCTGCTTGAGAACTAGATCACCCACTTTGAGAGGTTGTTTCGGGTATCTGACTATGTTGTTGTAAACTCGAGCCATACGCTGCTGGTACATTTGTAGGTGGTCAAGTGCTATGAGCTGCTTTTCATCTATTGCATTGAACTGCTCGTACCTAGCCCTTGCCCAATCAGACTCTTTTAACTGAGCTTTGAGTGCTACTCTTAGGGATCTTACTTCTATTTTATTGGTAATACAGCTTCCATTCCATATACCAAGGAGAAAGGTTTCTGGTCAGTGGGAGTTCTTATACTGGTTCTAGACCCCCAAATCACAAACAGAAGTTTATCAGCCTAATCTCTATAGGTAGCTAGCAGCTTGGACAAAATTTTCTTGATTGACTTGTTGGTATTAATGATCAGCTTCCTTTTAGAGCTTCTGAAGGATTTTGGGCATCTTTTTTGTGACCCAAGATGTTCTTTCCATTCTTCATAGCCAGTGCCTATTGTTGATGCTCTCATGAGTCTTCTTGGTCTTCATTCTTGATGATGCATACCCTTGTACCCTTCTCCCCCTTTGTGAAGAAAGATGGACTAAGATTTGTTGTTATCATGTTTCTTAAGTACTTTTATTATCTCTCTTTTATTTAGTGATAGGTTTTAACCATTGGATATTTATACCATTGGGATGTATTCAAAGTTAGCTTCATTAATAAATATGATGAAATTTTTAAGAATGTTGTTATTATGAATGCATGGTGTCATTAGAATGGAATACTAGAGTGAAATGTGAATGACAGATGCATCAATTTATTCATAACATGCTTTAAAAAGTACTGATGTTATAACTTGTCCATGATATGCCTTATAAGCGGCATTGTTCACATTAAAAATATTTGCAACATTAAAAATTACATCATTTGAATCATCCTTCATAGGCGGAGGGCCTTGTTGATCAATATTGGCAGTATTGACAGCTGAATTGGAAGCTCTAGTGTACAGGTTTGCATGCACTTCTTCGGCCACTACTTTTGCTAGGCTTTTGATAGCCTTGCTGATAGGATTTCCCTTCTCACTTCCCTTCCAATTCTTCCTCATAAGCACTGCTAGTGGCTTGGTAATGGACTCAATTACTTCTTTCATTTCATCTTCTTCAGCACTCCCACATACTTCCACAAAAACTGAAGTTTTAATAATGCAGCCTTTCTTGAAATCATATACGTTGAAGATCCCAAAACTAGGGACCTTCTTGCCCCTTACTTCAATAGGTTCTTCCTCACTCATGAATGTCTTTTGCTTGACCACAGCCCCAATCATAAGGCAGGACTAGGGCTTGGACTTATTATTAACTGGGTGATTCCCCAAACCAAGTCTGAATGGCCATGAAAGAGGTAAAATAGGTTCCAGCATACCCTATAGATTCTTTCTGAGCCCCTTTCCTTTCACATAACCTTGCTTTAACATGATCTTTTTAGTTTTAAGCGATATATACACCTTAACCAAAAACTTTGCACCCTGGTGAGCTACAACCACCCTAGATTCCTTTTCTTCAGCCTCCATAGCTGCTATGACAGATGGTTCATCAGCTTCAATGGTCACTAGCTTGCTATTGTGGATGACCTTAACTTTCTGATTGACTATGGAAGGGATGACCCCTAATGCATGGAGCCAAGGTCAACCTAACAATAATGAGTAGGTGACGGGAATGTCGAGGACAGTAAATAAGACTTTGGACTTCACTCCCCCAACTGTAACTTCATCTTCAAACACCCCAATGACACTTCCCTTTGTATCATCATATGCCCTTATAATAGTATTAGACTTCTCCAACATGGATTCATCTAGCCCTAGGTGAGGAAGGATCTTGGTAGGGTAGAGATATGGCGGAACCATCATCCACCATAGCACATGGGATAGAACGATCAAAGATTTACACCTTAATGAAAAGTGCCTTATTATACTCATTCCCTTTTCTGGGAGGTATGATGGATAGAACTTAATGGGTTCAACTTGACCGGGAGGAGATCCCCCAATAACTGAAAACACTTCAACCAAAGTAGTAGATGGTGTATCCTCCATGCTTAATAACTTTTCTATCAGACCCCTGCGATGATCTTCAGAGTCAATGAGAAGCTACCAAATACTGTACTTGGCAGGGGTAACTTGCAATTACTGGATAAGAGGGGTTACTTTTAGATCTTTCTTTTCATTACCGGATAGGGTTTGAGTCTCAACGGCAGGTGTAAAGGTTGGACCCTGACTGATATTTGGAATGACATGGATATCTACATCTCTACCCCTTCTTCTTTTTAAGAGAGGATCAAGAGGAACCCTTCCACTTCGGGCAACATGCAACACCCTATCTTTACGTAACTTCTCCCCTTAGAAATTTCTACCAACAAGGTCGGCCCTTCGAGTTCATTATTCTCCAACTCGTAAGCATCGATATCAATTAGTTCTGGTTGAACCAACATAGCCTCCTTATCATGAGTTCCTTATAACTCAAATGCATCGATGTTAATAGGGACTAGTTCATCAAGTAAAGCCACTACTGAGTGAACTATAGGATTATCTTGTGAGATCATATTGAAGACATGGTAGGAGGGCAACCATGACTCGACAGCTATAACATATTTCTCTAAATTTGGCAGGGGGTTATTCATGGTGCTAAGGTTAAGCTTAGGTTAATGAATCTTCTTCTCCCTCATCAAACCCTGAATAGCCTTAAGTAGATCTCTATAGGCACTAGTGCGATGACCCTTACTGATGTGGTAAGCACAAAACTGATCCCTATCTTCAGGTTTGGACGGATATAGGGCTTGATACTCTGAACAAGATTGAGTGCCCTTAACTTAGTGAAGATGGCAGGCAGAGATGCTTTCTAGGGGGAAATGCCATCTTTAATAGTGCAGACAGCAACCACTTCTTCTTGCACTACCACTACTTTAGGATCAGAGCCAGGCTTTGGCTTAGAAGGCTGGGTTTGAAGGGTCATTCTTTTTGAACCAAGGTTTGGCCGGCACACTCACCTTGTCCAATTCCTCGATTCTTTCCCATTTCTTAGCTTTTTTAAAGACCTCAATGTAGCTAGAGAATTTATCCATACCATGGACTTTACAATAATCAGGTAGGACACCATCCATAAACTTTACGATCATCTCGGGGAGACTTAGTCTATCTTTCAATAAAACTTGAGTTGCCATCCATCTTTCAAAATAGGGCTTAAATTTCTCATTAGGGGCCTGCTTGATTGCCTCCAAATTTTGTATGGTAGTTTTAATGGTGGAATTGAAACCATACTGCTTAATGAAAGCCAAGCTTTACAGTTTTCGGTCACCTTATCAGATAGAGTATTATACCACTCAAATAGCAGGACCTCCCGGGTGCAAGGGAACATTTCGGCTAGGACTTTATCACTTAACTTTCTAATTCTCAGAACCCTTTGATAGGTGGTGATATGGGATTGAGGTGGACTAGTTCCCTTATACTTCGATATACTAGGCATACTAAAGTTTTCAGGGATCCAATCCTCTTCTCTAGCGGTTTGGACTGATAGTGATAATGGTTGAGAGCTGGGATTGGTAGCAAGTAATTTTTGAAGTAGATAACGCAAATCCATGAACAAGGATGATCCCTCCTATTGAGTAATCATACCCAAGGGTAAACCTATTGATTGAGGAAATGTTATCCCATTACGTGTGACCACAAAATTAGGGTTAGGCTAAATGCCCCAAACTGAAATGGAGGTGGTACAAACCCTTGACTAGGCTGAGCAAGCTGACTGATGGTTGGCGGAACCACTGTACTCGCTGACTTGAATGACTAGCTAATTGAACCAAATGGACCAATAGAACCCAACTGACTAAACTTACTGGAAGAATCCCCTCGAGTCCGCACAGGTTGCAACTGAAACTAAGTAAATGGATTGTGAGTAACGCTTGATACTTGCTCACTAATTATTGTATTCACTACTGAAGCACTGATAGGAGGAGCATTGACCATTCTCTCTTTGGCCAAAATTGCCCTGATGGAAGCTAACATCTTATCGTTTATTCGGTTCAAGAACTGATCACTTTCGAAGTACTGTGAGACAGCATTTACAATCTCTGACCTAACCTAGGCCCTTGATGCATTTGCCTTCTCACTAGTAGCAACATTATCAACCTCAATATAAATCTGGCCCTCTAGAGTTAGGATACGAGTCATTTCCTTCGGATGATAGGCAGATAGATCAACTAAACTAAACTGATGGCTGGATAAAATACCTATAGATGGAAGTAGAGCAACCCTTAATTAAGCTGGAAGAGGAGGAGGAGGAGGAGCTGGAATTTGAGTAAAATAGACCTGAGAACGTTGCCAAGTTGTAACCCTTTGAGCTTTGGCTGAGGTGATAACTAAAAGATCCTTACATGCATGGAATGTGTTTATGCATGCATAAATTACAACGATGAATGGCTATGTTAATTAAAGGTAAACGTAACACAACATATGAGAAGCGATCTATTCCATCCTTATTTCTCCCTCCAGTTGTAAGGGTATTCTTCCTTAGTCTAATCTCACACAAAAGTGGGTACCTAGAAGGTAAAATTCTAAGGCTTTTGATAAGAATGGGATAGGTACATATCAGAAGTTTGATGTATAAGGTTCCCATCGTATCAAGCCTCTTTTGGAGGGAGATAGTAATGAGTGTCCTACCCACTTAAGTGTCCCCAATTCCTGGCAGGCACGGGTGACACTATCATAGGTTTTGTGAAAATAAATGGGCACCTTAAACTAGCGCTAGAAGAAGAGCACATCTAACTAAAGAGAGAAGGAGATGAGAAGATAATTTTCCCAAATGATGAAAAAGTAAACGGAACCAAAATTTTGCAAGTTAAAAGATTATCATCCCCAGCAGAGTCTCCATTGTGAGGTGTCGATGACGTATGGGTCCCCCTTAGTGACTATGTAAGAGGTGGGGCCCACTGGGGTTGGTTGGATTTAAGCATGACAAAACATTTTTTAGTTCAAGTTTGCATAAATAGCCAATTTTAATGAATAAATAATCGAGACCCAAATCTTGATACAAATGATAGAGTCGCCACCCAAGTTGTCTTCTTCGGAAAGAGTTTTGGTATGGTTCCCATTGTGTGGGAGACTCATACCATTTGGATCAGAGTTTAGGGTATCGGATGAGTCACTTATTTCTCATTTAGTTGATTCAAAATAACATTCACCGCATAAAACCATTTTGTTTTCATCATTTGGGGAATTATCACAGCAATCCTATTTTTCTACACTCTTTCACACTCGTTACATGCATTTATAGATTACAATAAAGCACAAGCAATAAATGGGGTAATAAAAATTAAAACTGGGGGAAAATGAAGGGATTGCAAAAGAACCTATACAACTATTCTAAGTTACAAAACAAGATAAAAATAAATTCCCCAACATCCACACAGATTAGCACAGTTTATAGTACGTTATAAGTCAGCGTTTCATTAGGAAAAATGTGATTATGTTAGTATGGCAGTTTTATGATCGATAGTGCCCGGGCGGCTTCTAGGATTGGAGAGAAATAATAAGTCTTCAATGTGTTTTGTTGTGAAAATACATTTTATCCTTTATGGGTTGATTTACCAGATTATTAGTGAAAATGATTGCATGGAAAATGGTGAGTTAGGTTGATTTTTAACCAAATTAAAATGAATTCTGGATTCTTCCTGGGGCTGGTACCTACACGGGTGGGTGGGACCCGTACGGCTACTAGGGAGGATTAGTACGGGGTATGGTGTACCCATATGGGTCCTGTCTAGTCCAGGCAAAAGCTTTGTTTAGTTTTAATGTGTAGATTAATGAATGAAAAATATATTAAAAATGGGATTTCCTTTCATATGAGTATGGCACACCAATTTAATATCCCCAAAGACACAAGGTGCTAATAAGGCTCATACGAGGTTAGGGCCAGACCCAAAACAGGTAATAAAAGAGCTGATGTAGCAGAAGATGCAGAAAATAACAATAAAATAACTGAGATGTGAGTCTTTTTGAAACTCAGGAGCATTACCTTTATGTTGTGAATCCACTTTGAGGCGATCCTTTTCCTGTTGAGAGAGTCTAGCCAAAGCTGATGAAACAGGACTATTTAGGCGAGTGTTTGTATGGATAAAACCTCCCCAAAATCCTAATAAATGAAGCTAGGAATGATAAAAAAAATCTGGATAAAACCTCAAAGGATGGGTGTTCTCCCTATTTTATACCTCTTATGCCTCAACTATAACCTTTTTAGTCCTATAGAAATTGTTAGAACTAGTGTATAATATGCTAACTATTTTTGTATATGTGTTGTGTGTGTTAAAATGTGTAGAAAAGGGCCCTATTTATAAGAGAAAGGAGGTCTGAACGCATTAAATCACATTCATTACCTGTCTTTTCCTGAAATAGAAAAGGATTCCCTACCAAAAGAGCTTGTTCAGGCAACAAGAGGACTCGTACAGGTGAGGCCCCACCCGTATGGGTCCCCCCCAGGCGTACGAAAGGAATGACCCATATAGGTTTGCTAGTGGATCCTTACCTCTAGGCAGCACCTGTATGGATCCCTAAGGGCAGACTAGGTCTCCAAACTTCGGCCAAACATAACTCTACAGTAGTAGGAACACCTCTGATGGATAACACCAATAAGCGAAAGCATCATATAGCTCTCATCAACATTTCGTGAAAAGGATTGTTAAAATCCAGTGCTCACACCAAGATAAAATGAGGATGAGGAGGTTGGACTATAGCAGCTTTTAGTAGAGCTTGAGTGACTTCCTGAATAGCAGCGGGGGCTCTGGGTTTAGTGGGTACCAGAGTTGTAGGCTGAGTGCCACTATTCTCTCTAAACTAGTGCTTTCATGCCTTTTCTACTTGCTCTCACTCAATTTCACGTTCAATTTTCTCAGCTTTCTTATAAGTAGCCTTATAAGATAGGAAGGAGTCCATGGCCATCTACTTTTGGAGAACAGGAAGCGCTCCTTTGAAGAGCTTAACAATCATCTCCTTAAAGCTAAGCTTAGACTTCATCAGAATTTAAGTTGCCATCCAGCGGTTGAAATACTGCTTGAAGGTTTCACTAGGCAATTAACGAACTCCTTCAAGGTGATGGAGGGTTGTCTCCATTATATTATTGAAGCCATAATGCTCAATCAGAGCTTTTAGAGAAGTTTCCAATTGGTGACAATGTGATAGGGCAAGGTGTGATACCATTTAAGAGCGGGACCCTAAAGAGAGCAAGGAAACATTTTAGCAAGAATTTTATCACTCAACTTCTCTCTTCGCATTACACGTTCATACATAATAATATGGGAGGCGGGAGCGCCTGACCCAACATAATGTGCCTTATTAGCTATAGTAAAGTTATCGGGGACCTAATCTTTGCCCCACTTGGGTTCCTTTCCTTGGGTTGAGCTGGCAGTCAGCACTTGATGGATATAGGCTTAAATCTGGGTGTCACGCCCGGAGGTTGCGTGGTTTGGTCCTAGATCGATTGGCAAGTGAATGCTTCAGCCTCATGGGTCCCACCAGAAGAATGCGTGACCTAGTCATTGGTTTTGGAGGCCATGATCTGACATATAAAGGTAGCTACTTCAGGTGTCACACCCAGAGGTTGCGTGAACTAGTCACAGTTCAGGATAGGTGGAGATGGTGGAGTATTGTCCAAGCCAGGATGAGTAACCAACTAATTACTGAAAGGATTCTGGGAGTAAGTTTTTCCCCTGGGTATTACAACGAACCAAGGAGCGGTGAAAGATGGTGAAATCGAGCTCTGAGCCAAGGGCCTCGGATTCTGAGAAACATAAGGGATGATTGATGGGGTCATCGAGGTTTGTAGAAAAGCAAAAGCCTTCATAAATTGGAACGGGCTTGCCATGGGCTGAGTTGCTGGTGCTGGGTGAAAAACAGGTGGAACTGATCTTGCCCCTGTTGGGCCGGACAGATTCTAAGTTGAACCATTCTGAGTCTGAGCTTGCATATTGGATTTGAAAACTCGATCTGAGTTCTTATCTTCCAAGGCCTGCCTGACGGTTTGCTAAACAATAGCTTGCATAGAGGCCTGAAGCATATCTTGGAATGCATATGAGTTTTGAAATTAGGCCATAGCACTGGCAATGCCAAAATCTAGAGGTGGCTGAGATCCTGCTCCCAAGGTGGGAGTAAGGCCTAACTGATCCTCAGGTGGAGGGATGTTCTCTTCTTTATTCAGGAAAGACATGGCTGGGTGAGAGGAATTCTGGCCTAACTGAATTTGCTCTGAATCTGACTCCCTACTAGAATCAGTGTATGGAACCCCTTTAATCTCTATAGTGACTACGGGGATGAGAGAACGATGAATCAAATGGTGTTTAGGTCTTCTTCAAACCGGGGTACGATGATAACTTCACCTCCTCCTAGCTAAAATGGCAGGTAGCAGATCAGATCATGCATGGATGGTGTAATGCCATGGATAGTGTGAATGATCTTTGTCTAATAATCGATACGTGACATGTCTACTCGTATGGCTACACGTAGATGTGGTTAGCGATGATTCAAAGGCTTATCCCTCCAACATAAGGATGATGTTTGTACCTCTCGTCACACACGATGATTTGTTGTGACTCAATGGAGATACAAAAGAAGTGCTACAGATGTTCCTAAACTTCTTCCATGAATGGAGATTGATAAAGGTAAGTTGATTAAGATTTGGGCTCTTAAAGCCGATGCATGGGTAATTCATGAGCATGTAGCATATAGCACACAAAATGTCTCTCTTCCGACCTTATGACTCCCATGTAACGCCTTTTAAAAAGGATGGAGGTTAACTTCAACACCAAAAAATGCCAAAGAAGTGCGTCCTATTTATTTTTCATTGTTTTGGTTTCTAAGGGGAAATGACTATGATGGCTTTACTAACACGGCTTGGTATAGGGTTGCTGATGTGGAAGGTTCTGGTATACCTTGATTCCATATTACTCAACCACTCCCCAAATAGGTGCGACTGCAGGAGTTCACGTGTTGGTTGAAATGAGTGATCCACTCACTAGGCATCCTAAATTCTCGTAGGGCATGAGTGATACTTTTGTGAGCTTCTAGGATAAAATGGGGTACCTTAACCTAAAAATATAAGCTAGTCAACATGCGTAGGATAAAACATCATAAGAAAGAAAGAAGTTTTAATTTCATTAATGATTTCAATACATCATCTAAATCTTTTAAACTTCTTGAAAATTTTAAGTTTCAAGTTTAAAGAGACTCGTCCCTAGCATAGTCACCACTGTGAGCAGACAAACATTTCAGACAGGCTGCAAAGTTGGTGTAAGGTGTCAATGATGTGTGGGTCTCCCTTGGCGCCTTGGTGAGAAGCGAGGCCCACTGGGGGTTGGTTGGATCTAAACGTGATGAAACCTTTTTAGTTCAAGTTTGCACAATTTGGCCAATTTTAATGAATAAAAGAATTGAGACCCAAATCTTGATACAAATGATAGAGTTCCCACCTAAGTTGTCTACTTGGGAAAGAGTTTTGGTACGGTTCCCATTGGGTGGGAGACTCATACCTTTTGGATCAGAGATTTGGGTATCGGATGAGTAACTTATTTCCCATTTAGTTAATTCAAAATTACATTCGCGGTGTAAAACTATTTTTTTTTCATCATTTGGGGAATTATCATAAAAATCTATCTTTCTACACTCTTTCATGCATTTGACAGTTTATAATAAAGCACAAGTAGTAAAAAAGGGAATAAAATTACAATCGCGGTAAAATGGGGGAATTGTGAGAGAACATATACATTTTTTCTAAGTTATAAAATAAAATAAAATAAATTCCCCTACATCTACAAAGATTACCACAGTTTATAGCACTTTATAAGTCAGCATTTTGTTGTGAAAAATGTGATTATATTAGCGTGGCGGTTTTACGATCGATAGTGCCTGGACAGCTTATAGGATCTGAGAGAAATAATGAGTCTTCAATGTATTTTGGTATAAAAACACATTTTAACTTCTATGGGTTGATTTTCCAGATTATTAGTGAACTTGATCACATGGAAAGTGGTGAGCTGGATTGATTTTAATTGATTAAAAATGAGCCTTGCATTCTGCTTGAGGTCCGGTACCCGTACGATTGGGTGGGACACGTACGGCTACTAAGGAGGACCGGTACGGGTATGGGGGACCTGTATGGGTCCTATCTGGTCCCCGGCAAAAACTCTATTTAATTTAATAATCAGATTAATAAGGGAGAAATGAAATAAAATGGGATTTCCTTCCGTATATGTATGGCGCACCAGTTTAATATCCCTAAAGACATAAGGTCCCAACAAGGCTCATATGGGTTAGGACCATACCCAAACCAAGAATAAAAGAACAAATATAATAGAAGAGGTAGAGAATAATGATAAAATAACTGAGATGTAAGTGTCTTTGAAACTCAGGAGCGTTACCTCCACGTTGTGAATCCACTTTAGAGCGATTCCAATGCCGAATGTAAACTTTGTCAAAGTAGATGATAAAATGATGGATTTAGTTAGGTGAGTGTTTGTGTAGACAGAACCTCCCCCAATCCTAAATATGAAGCTAGAAAGAAATAAAATATGGGCAAAACCAATGTGGAATGAATTTCCCCCTATTTTATAACTTCTATACCCTTTCTATACCTATAGAAACTGCTAGAATTATTTCCCTATAGTAGTATTTGCTTTCTCTTATGGTTTCTCAATTGAGTCTATTATTAAAATGAGGAAAATGGCCTCTATTTATAGGGGGGAAATAGGACTGAACGCATTGAATGGCTGATTTTATGCTTTATGGCAAATTACATTTTTTATGGCAAATATATTTGTTTATGGCTGATATATATTCTTTTATGGCTGATATATATTCTTTTATGGCTGATTATTTTGGTTTATGGTAGAATATATTCATTTATGGTAGATTTGGCAATTAAAACTGACTGTTTGGGCATTTGGGGGACCGGTATGGGTGGCCTGGATTCATATGAGTCCCATTAGTACAAAATTGGGCAATTCAGGAAGTTTTTGGACTAGTATCAATTATGTGGACCCATACGAGTCTGACCGGTTGACCCGTATAGATCTAGGTCAACCCATATGGATTCGAATGGACTAATATGGATTCGTACAGATTTGTACAGATCCGTACGAACTGATACAGACTGGTCCAACCAATTTGGCCTAAAGCTTCCCTAAACTGATCGGTTTTGACATGTTTTGATCATTTTAGACCATTTAGGGCTTAGGTACTATTATTCTGAGGTTTAGATTTAACAAAGCTTGACCAAACTGCATTGAAACCACTCCAAGTAGATAACACCTATAGAAGGATGAATAATATAGCTCTCATCATCGTATCGTGAGAAGGATCATTAATATCCAATGCTTACAGACTGCCCCTCATGGGATTATTGCAGATATAGATCTGTATGATCTCATGATGTGAGCGAGGGTTTAGATATTATACCTGAGGTGACGACATGGGTGAGTTCCTTTCTTGAGGTGAACGCATTTCCCCTAGGGTCCCTTTCTTGAGGTGGGTGACTTTCATTTACTGATTCATATCCTTTTTTTGAGGCGAATGACATTCCTTTGCTGATGCGTATCCCTTTCTTGAGGCAGATGACTTTCCTTGCCAATGCATATCCCTTCCTTGAGGCGGATGCCTTTCTTTTGCTGATGCGTATCCCTTTCTTGAGGCAGATGACTTTCCTTGCCAATTCATATCCCTTTCTTAAAGTAGATGACTTTCCTTGCCAATTTATATCCTTTTCTTGAGGTGGATGACTTTCCTTTACTATTATGGATCCCTAGTTACTCTACTGGGGAAGGCGTGTATATCCCTTTCTTAAGGCGGATCGACTTTCCTGGCTGATGTATCCCTTTCCAAAGGCAGATTGTCTTTCCTGAACGGTGTATCCCTTTCCTAAGGCGGATCAACTTTCCTAATTGATGGTGTATCCCTTTTCTAAGGCGGATCGACTTTCCTGATTGATGGTATATCCCTTTCCTGACTTGTGATTTTGAATGACCCGAAAAAAGACAACAATCAAACGCCGAGTTAGTCATTGTCTAAGCAGACACAACTTTATTCTTGATTGACTTTGTGATGAACAAAAATATTTTTCCCCCTTCAATTAAGAATTAAGATGTGTGGATAGGGGTTATCCCCTGAAATAAACTTAAAACTAAGTGCAAGAAATGTTGGGGTTCGACCCGATCACTTTGGAATAGAATGCCCCTTGATTGGTTCTATTGCTGGGGATGCCTCTAGGCTGACTACCCCTAAGGTTTTTTATGATGAGGGCGTACCCCTTGACTAATTCCACTACTGGGGAATGCCCCTAGGGTGGGTGGCCCTAAGGTTTTTGATGATGGGGGTGTGTCCCTTGACCAATTCCACTACTGAGGGATAGAGGGGATACTCCCAGATTGCCTGACTCCGCCACAAGGGGATGGGGCAATGCTCCTGGATTGGTGGGGGGATCCCCCTTAGTTGACTTCGCTGCTAGGAGATGGGGGAATGCCCCTGGATTGGTGGGGAGATGCCCCTTGGTTAACTCCACTGCTGTGGAGTAAAGTAATATCCTTTGGTAAAACCTCTTATGTTGGGGAAGTTTTTCCCGGTAAGAATCTTTTACTGGGCAAGAATTCTTGTGCTAGAATGGACCTATACATAAAAATCATTGTTATTAGTGATCGATTCAAAAATGGCTTACCTTGATTCTTGATTGACTTTAGGGAAAACAAAAAAAAATTCTCCTTCAATCAAGGATCAAAGGGAGCTAGGGGGCTTGCCTCAAATTTAAGTGTAATGATTGAGTGAAGAGATGTTGGGTTGGTCCTAACTTGACTTGGTGTGCCCCTAGCGTTCCCCTTCTACAGGCTGACACTCCCTCTTGGTATGAAATCCATTTTGAAAATGGAAGAGAGTTCCTATACGCTTGCTGGGTATGGGCTTGAGTTGAGCCTGAGTCTAACTAGTTTACCCCTGTAAAGGTCTTTATAATGTTGTGATATGGGTGGGTTCCTTTCTTAAGGCAAACGCCTTTCCTTGGTGTTCTTTTCTTAAATTGAACATATCTCCTTTGCTGTGCATATCCTTTTCTAAGGCAGATGACTTTCATTTAACTAATGCTGGTATATCCCTTTCCTAAGGTGGTCCTCGTATCCCTTTCTTAAGGCAGATCAACTTTCCTAGTTGATATTACATCCCCTTCTTAAGGCAGATGATTCTCTTGCTGATGGTGTATCCCTTTCCTAAGTCAGATGTCTCTTCTGTTGCTGGTGTATCCCTTTTCCTAAGGCGGATGACTCTCTTGATGCTGATGTATCCCTTTACTAAGGCGGATAACTCTCTTGCTACTAGTGTATCCCTTTCCTAAGGCAGATAACTCTCCTGCTGCTGGTATTGAGCTACCCCTGCTAAGAAGACAATAAAAATGTTGCATTAGTTACTATCTGAAATGATGCATCTTAATTCTTGATTGACTTTGTGATGAACAAAAATATTTTTGCCCCTTTAATCAAGAATAAAGATGTATGGATGGGGGTTAGTCCCTAAATAAACTGTAAAATGTGTTAAGAAATGTTGGGTTTGGCCCAACCCAAATCGGGTGCCCCTGGGGAACTGACTGCTGAGGAGATGGCTTTTGAATGGCTAGTCCATTTGGACTGCCAGGGAGAAACTGCTCGGGGGCAACTTCAATTATTCAGAGGAAGGTGTTCCTAGGATATCCTTCCTTGGAAACTGTCTCAAGAGAGCTTGACTAGTTGGGGAGGTGCCCCTAGAACTTTGCCCTTAGGAGATTTTGGGTTCGATGCCCCTCGCATATTCTTCTGACTAAGGGAATGGTTCCTTTAACCATCCAGTTATTAGGGATAGAGATTAGCTTCTTATGGGGATAGGGGGATGCCCCTTGAATGCTCCATCTGCTAAGGAATGAACTATCCTGATGTGGATGCTCTGTTGGAGAAAAGTGCCCCTTCGATTGGCATTCAGGTTTTGTCTCGTCTAACCTGGGAAAAACAAGTTTTATCAGAATATGACCTAAAAAGGTACATCTTAATTCTTGATTGACTTTGTGATGAACAAAGATTTTTGTCCTTTCAATCAAGTATTAAGACATATTGGGGTTCTTGCACTAATTAACTGTAAAGAGTGACTGAAGAGATATTGGGTTAATCCAAATCCCATTTTGGTATGCCCCCGGAGTGGCCTGACTACAGGGGGAAAAATCCTTTGAGTGGCATAACTGCCTAGGAGCAAGTCTCCTAGATGACTTGGATTGCTAGGGAGTGCCCCTTGGAAAGGAAAACTTAGTTGCCGGGGGGTTCCCCTAAAAATTGCCTTAAGTGGCTTTAGCGGTTGGGGGGATGCCCCTCAGATGGTTCACTTGTTGGGGAAATGATCCCTCCAACAGTCTGGTTGTCAGGGAATGCTTCTTGGGAAGATGCCCCTTTGTTGGTGCCCCTCGGATGGAACCTTTGTTAGATATGTCCTTTAAATGATGCCCCTTGGGTTCTAGCACATGATAATGGAACTAGTCAGTAAAACTTTGACATATGCGGGTCAAGACTTGCCCTGATGAAAAGAAAAGATCGAGTTTAGTGATGTTAGGTTAGTCCTAACTTGAACTGGGGTGCCCCTGGCTGGCACTGCTGGGGAGTGCCCCTAGGGTGCTTGATGAAGAGGGGATACCCCTTAATTGTGTCACTTTGGGAAGTGTCTCTAGGGTGGGTGCCCCTAGGGTGTTAGATGATAAGGGGATTCCCCTCGATGGTATCCACTGCTAGGGAATGGAGGGATGCCCCCCAATTGACTTCTTTGGTGGGGAGGTGTCTTCTTAGATGATTTTTCTACTGGGGATTTCTTCTAGGATAACATTTCCTTGGTCTGGGCAAGAATCTCTTGTTTTGTGAGGATCATTGCCCCTTGATGTTTTGTCCGCTTGGGGATCCTCCCCTTCAATGAACCTGTACATGAAAAGGTATTCACGTTAGCAATTGCTTTGACATGGCTCACCTTGATTCTTAATCGACTTTGTGTAAACAAAAATCTTTGTCCCTTTAACCAAGGATCAAGGTGAGCAAGGGGTTTAGCCCCTAATTAGTTAAAAGAAAGGGGTTTGAGAAGTGAGATTTGCCCTAATTTGGATTTGATGTGTCCCTACTACTAACAAGTTCTAGTTTTACTTGGAAAACTATTTTGAAATAAGAGGGAGGATTCGTATGCCTAGGTAGGACTTGTATGCCTGATATTGACCCGTATGGCTGAGGAAGGTGTTGGATGGGATGCATACGCCTAATGGGGACCTGTATGGCTGAGGATGGGTTAAAGTGGAACCCAAGTTTGACCAGCGTGCCCCTGTAATGGCATTTGCGACATTGTTGTGCTTCACCCTTGTGGGAACTTTGTCTTGAATCTGAAAAGAGGACTCGTGCACCTTTTGTGAACTCGCACAAGTATGGATGGATAGTGTATGCTTAAATGAGGCTTATTCTTCTTCCTGGTGTTGGATCTGATGTTGGTTCAGGATACCCACATGGTAAGTTCGAACCTGCAAAACTCAAAGCTAAAGAATGCATGATGCACGATGTATGAACATTTACATATGTGTGCTGATCTCCTGGTTTTTGTTGTGGATTCTGTTGGCTAGGGAGTATGGTAAGTCCTCTCAAGATTTGAATGTCTCTGAGGAGTGAGCTAGTTGCTAGAGGAGCAGTTATGAGTAGCCACTACTGAGGCCAACCGAGTTAGGCCACTAGAGGAGGAGTTAGAGAGGGCTATAGGGGAGACTGTTTGGGCGAGGGCCAAGGTCGTGGTGTTGTGGGGTTAGATGGCCCAGATGACCGAGGGTAAGTAGATACCTGAGCCATCTGATTCTTCTTTAGAGGAGGATAGTTCGGCTTGCCGGGTAGTGCAGTGGCTACTCAGTTGGTGAGAGCTAAGTAAGAGGTAGAGCAGTGAGTAGAGGAGAGCAATATTACCGCTGGGAGTGTAGCAGTAGATTTAGAGACCAGGGTTCCTGATCTGCCTGCTGCAGATGCTGGTGGGGCAGAGGATCATGTAATGATAGTCAAGGATGACCTGTTGGTGGATGTACAAGACCAGACTCAGGATGAGCACCAAGGACAAGACCCCCTAATAGCTTAGATTAGGTTGTGCTTTTCTCACTTGTCTGGGTCCTTGATTAATCCTTTTCCTGGAGGATATTGTCTTGTCCTTGTTTGATAAAGACTTAAATTACTGGTTAATTGACTAGTAACCAAACTTTTGAAGCTCTAGATTACTGAAAGACTGGCCTAACTGAGACCGATGAGTACTACCAAGATTTGGATAAGATCTTTATGCCTGTTGTAGACTTGTATAGGCTTATATGGATGCATATACTTCTTTGCACTAGTGATTTGATCGAATGACTTTCATTCTTTGCACATTAGGGGAATGTGTCCTTGAGGTGTCTAAACTGTAATATGGTGCAAGCTGGATGATGATAGTGGAAGCACTTGGCGCTTTTAATTTGAGTTCTAACTTTTGCATAGATCGCTTGACGTGATACGACCTATCGAACTGATTTTGTATTTTTCTTTTCTTTTGTGTCTTAGCTTTTGCCTAGACTACCCTTTCAGGTGACTTTTCTTTCTTTTTCTTTGCTTTAATTTTTTCCTGGACTTCCCTTTCGGGTTTTCAATCTAGCAGGCTTTTTCTTTCTTTCTCTTAACTTTTGCCTGAACTTTCCTTGGCGGCTAAGTTTAGCAGACTTTCTTACTTTTTGCGTCTTAGTAGTGTCCACAATGTAGCATGGTGCAAGATGGATAATGCTAATGGAAGCACCTGGCACTTAGGATGATGTGTGCTATGGAGTAGCGTCATAGTGGGAAAACTAAACTTGAGGGATCCCAACTGTGAAATGTTGCTATTACAAATGATGCTTGAAGAACAAAAGTAAGTGCAAAATACTGGCATTTTTTAATTGAGTTCTAACTTTTGCATAGACCTCTTAATGTGATACGATCTATCAAACTGATTTTATATTTTTCTTTCTTTTGTCTTAATTTGTGCCTGAACTATCCTTGGTGGCTCAATTAAGTAGACTTTTCTTTCTTGTCTTAACTTTTGCCTGAAGTGTCCTTGGCGGCTCAATTCAGCAGACTTCTTCCGACTTTTGCATAAGCCTTATTTTTTGTTATTTTTTAGTTATTTTTTGTGGCTTATCGGTATTTTATCTTCTTTTGAATGATACTCACAGTACGGATAATAAAAAAGAGCACAAAATGTAAAGAAGAAACTGATGTTCACATAATTGAGATTATTTCACCTAAAGACATGCATGCATTCGTAAGACCAGGATTCCTAGCAAATCATAACATGTTCATCAACGAAATTAAATTTGAGTGCATAGGCAATGGTAATAGTTTCCAATGGTTAACCATTACCTGCTTTCTGGTCTTTTATAGATTTTCTAGAAAGTAACTGACGTTTTTCACTCGATGCCCTAACTTTTGTCTAAGTCACCCTTTTTGGGTTTTCAACTTAGCGGGCTTTATTTTTTTGGAGTACCCTAACTTTGCCTGACTGATTTATGGAATAGAGATCAGCGGGTTGTACCCTAATTTTTACCCGAGTAGTAAAGGACCACTCATCGGGTCATTTATTCTTTATTTATTTTCTTTTGCATGCTGCTTTTTTGTGATTTATTTCTCACCTAAATGTGATAGCTCTTAAGCCTTTCTTAATTTACTAGATTTATGAACTCATTTCCAACTATGAAGGCCTTTCTAATTAGACCTGAACTTGCCCCTAGCATCAGTGTTAACTTGGTGTAGCTGTTTGAGAATTAGATCACCCGCCTTGAGGGGTTGCTTTGAGTAAGCTTGAGCCATTTAGTATTGGAATGAATAGGTTCCTCTCTTTTGTGAAAGAAAGAGGTCATGTTATTATGGGGAAGGTTCTCTTCCTTGAGAAAGAAGGGGATCATATTGTTATGGAGGTGAGAGGTCTTTATGTAGGGTGAGGGGTCTTCTTTCTTTTAAACAAATGGAGAAAGCATTTTTGGAGGGATATTTTGATGGGAATATAGGTCCAAGGGAGGTAGCTACATTGATAAGAAATGCCCATTTGTTGGATGTGATAGTTTACCCTTTTGTAGGTTGTGGAAGAGCATTGGATTTAAGCTTGCCTTGATTTTGGATATGTGTTGTAAGATCTTTTCCTTCAATTGTGCTTTTGATGAGAAGTATTTCTTTCCCCTTTTTTCTTTTTTTTGGGCTCTTGGCTTTCTTTCTTAGTGATATGTATCTTCCTCCCCCTTGTAGAAAAGGATAAGCTAAGACCTAAGTCTATCATGTTTGCTTAGGAATTTTTTTTTTGTCTCTCTCTTTTTTAGTGGTAAGTTTTAACCATTGGAACCTTATACCATTGCGATGTACTCAAATTCAATTTCTTTAATAAAGATGACAAAAATTTTAAGAATGTTATTTTTATGAGTGCACTATATCTTTAAGAATTAAATGCTCAAACATAATGGGAATGCATTAATTTATTTGCGAAGTGATTTATAAGTGCATTTTTCATCAGCAACGTTAAAAGGTTATCTCATCCTTGAAATCATCTTCCAAATGTGGAGGGTCTTCATCATTAATCTCTGTAGGATCCATCGGTGAATTAGTAGTCTCCCAATCATGAGCTTCTACTTGTATTAGCACTAGTCCTCTTTTATGGCTTAGACCGAAGGTGATGATTGTTGAGCATTTGTAGACACACCAAAGGGTAGACCTGTTGGATGATGGAAGGTTTCCCCTTAGGTGTGGCTATGCAGTTGGGATCTTAGCTATATCCCCTAAGCACGAATCCTTGGATAGGCTGAATAGACCGACTGACGTCCGGCGGAACTTTTGTACCCACTGACTGAAAAGGATTGCTAAACTTACCATATGGACCAAATGAACCCCAACTGTTCGAACTGACTAGACAATGGACTACTAAGAGACGGAGGTGGAAGTTCAACCATCAATTGAACTGAATTCGGTTGAGTAGAAAATTGAACGCATACCAAACGAACTTGAGATGGTTGCCAAGCTTTGATTCTTTCTTAGGTGAGAACCAAACGATCAACACATGTGTCGATTCGATTATGTATAATGATGCATGGTGAGGTTAATATATAAAGATAGAGTGCATCTAAGATAAAGTGTAATAATTTTCCCAAATGATGAAAAAGAAAATGGGTTGAATTAAATAAAAGATTTTTGGTGCTCATCTTAATCCTTCAAAATTTTAAAACAAACCAAAATTTTGCAAATTAAAAGATTATATCCCCAATAGAGTCACCACTGTGAGGTGTCGATGATGTGTGGGTCTTCCTTGGCGCCCGGGTGAAACCTTTTTAGTTCAAGTTTGCACAACTTAGCCAATTTTAATGAATAAAAGAATCGAGACCCAAATCTCGATACAAATGATAGTGTCACCACCCAAGTTGTCTACTTCGGAAAGAGTTTTGGTACGGTTCCCATTGGCCGGGAGACTCATACCTTTTGGATCAGAGATTCGGGTATCAAATGAGTCACTTATTCCTCATTTAGTTAATTCAAAATTACATTCGCCACGTAAAACCGTTTTTTTCATCATTTGGGGAATTATCACAAAAATCTATCTTTCTATACTCTTTCATGCATTCGACACTTTATAATAAAGCACAACGAGTAAAAAGGGGAATAAAATTACAACCGGGGGAAAATGGGGGAATTGTGAGAGAGCCTATACATTTGTTCTAAGTTATAAAACATAATAAAATAAATTCCCCTACATCCACAAAGATTAGCATAGTTTATAGCACTTCATAAGTCAGCATTTTATTGGGAAAAATGTGATTATGTTAGCGTGGCAGTTTTACGTTCAATAGTGTTCGGACAACTTCTAGGATCAAAGAGAAATAACGAGTCGTCAACGTATTTTGTTATAAAATCACATTTTAACTTTTGTGGGTTGATTTACTGAATTATTAGTGAAACAGATAGCATGGCAAATGGTGAGTTGGATTGATTTTAACTGATTAAAAATGAGTTCTGAGTTATGCCTGATGGCCGGTACCCGTATGGGTGTGTAGGACCCATACGGCTACAGGGGAGGACCGGTATGGGTATGATAGACCCGTACGAGTCCTGAATGTCCTGGGCAAAAACTTTATTTAATTTAACAATCAGATTAATGAGGGAGATATGAAATAAAAATCGGATTTCCTTTCGTATGAGAATGGAGTACTAGTTTAATATCCCTAAGGATATAAGGTACCAACAAGGATCATATGGGTTAGGACTAGATCCAAAACAAGAACAAAAGAATAGATATAATAGAAAAGGCAGAGAATGATGATAAAATAACTGAGATATGAGTCTCTTTAAAACTCAGGAGCGTTACCTCTGCGCTGTGAATCAACTTTAAATGGGTTCCAATACCGAATGGAAACTTTGTTAAAGTAGATGATGAAATGATGGATTTAGAATTGTTTTAGGTGAGTGTTTGTGTAGATAGAACCTCCCCCAATCCTAAATATGAAGCTAGAAAAAATAAAATGTGGGTAAAACAATAATGGAATGGCTTTCCCCCTATTTTATAACTTCTATACATCTTCTATACCCTTTCTATACCTATAGAAACTGTTGGAATTATCTCCCTATAGTAGTATTTGCTTTCTCTTATGTTTTCTCAATTGTGTCTATCGTTGAAATAAGGAAAATGACCTCTATTTATAGGGGGAAAATAGATCTGAATACACTAAATGGCTGATTGTTGGTCCCTATAAGGGTCTTTATAAGGTCAAATGGGAGTGAATGACCCTTTTTCATGGAATATACAGACTTCAAAAAGATTTAGTATAGTGTGTTTGATTATGATTTGGATGATGCAGTTATGACAATATAATGCAATAAGTAAAGAGTTAAAGAAATCAAACACAACGGATTTTATACTGGTTCGGCCCTGCCTACTCTAGTCCCTGGAGTTTCCTTCCTCCGAGCTTTTCCACTAGTGGATTCCTTTCCAACTGGTAGGAATCAAGCCATACAATTTATCTCCGGATGGTAACCCCTTCCGGATGTAGGATATACCACTATAAGCACTAACTCCTAGCTGAGTCCTTTAGTCTTTAGTAGGATATACCACTTAGACTTCTACCCCGAATCTAAGCTGAGTCCTATAGGGAGTTCCCACTCAAAGCACCAACTTTAAGTTGTATCCCAATCTCACAACTCACCCAAGTTGGAGATCCTTACACTCTTATTTTCACAAAGGTTTTACTTTTGGATTTCCTTAAGTTCATAACTCACTGAGGAATCCTTACAACAGATTTGGAATTAATTGATTCTTGGAGGGATTGTAAATTGATTCAATGCTTGTGCTTTGTTACTTGATTTTGCCAATTAAACAACCAACCTTCTCAATTGGTGAAGCTTCCCTTTTATAGGCTTCAATCATAAATATAGCCGTTAAGGGTTGTTGAGCTTCTAATAAATCTTCACCCTTGATCAGGTTATAGGTGGCGCTTTCAGAGCTGTTGATCAATTCATTAGACTATAATTTGACCCATTTGAACTCTAGGGATTGATGCTGAAAAGTTGTCAGTGATCGTTTTATTTGTTTTTTTGTGATGCACCAACTTTTACACCATTAGCTTTTTGGTGTGAGTTCGATGCGCCTCCTTATTGGTTTAGGTGAAAAAGGTTGTTAGCTTTTTTAGTTTGATGTCAGTCCTTTTATCCTTTTACTGAAAAGTGCAAGCTGTCACTTTTTATCTTATTCATGGGGAAAGGATCTTTGATAATGTAGGCCAAAAAAGTGGAGGGAAAAGTTATCTTTGAAACTTTTTCCCATTGTCTTCAAGTATGAGTCTTTCGGATGTCTTTAGATTCATTGTCTCCGGATCTCTATGCTTCCGGAGTTAGGCCAATTAGTTCTTCCGGATGCTATTCTTGAGGGATTAAAGCTTGTTTCCTTTCCAAGCTTTATTATGATGATTCCATGTGCTTAGGTACTTGATGTTTTCCACAAACCACCTTGTAGCTGGATCTTTGTCCGGATGTTTCCATTTGGATTTGGGATTTATTTAGTTTTAAGTTTTTATTTCTTTCAAACCCGATCCGGTTAGATTAGTTTAATTTTATGATCCGGATCATTGTTTCCCAACAATCTCCTCATTTGATGGAAACAAAAACTAAGTGCAAGGGAATGGAGTATATATGAACTAAGTATGATTCTTGATACTTAGGCATTTATAGATTTTACCCCCCCCCCAATTCTAGCATCCTAACTCCCCAAATATTTTTCAATTCTAGCTTCTAAGTTTGTTTTAGTATAATTGCAGATCGTACTTTAGAAGCAATATTTTAAGAATTAGATATTTTAACTATATATACTTATGCTGTCAATAATAGTTAACATTAATGAAGTTCAGATTACAGATTACAGAAATATATAATAGTGAATCTGGCTATTATAGGATTTTACAAGAAATTATAGCTAGTCTAATTCCCTCAGGATGAACCTCCTTCCTTTTCTTTCCCTTTGCTTGCTCCTTCTCCTTGTAGACTTATCTCCCCCTTTTTGTTGCCAGCTTGGGGATCAATCACCATATAGGTCTTATTATCCCAGGCCTCTTGCTAAACATTTGAGTAAATTGAGTAATTAGGATTACCTTTGGATCTTTCAGCAATAATGTGGTCAATAGTAGGAGGAGTAAGATAGTAAGGCCGGATGGACTTCTTCAATTGGTCATACGATTGTTTGATTGATGGATGAATGTGCAAGAAAAGCTTTTAATCCTTAGGATCATAGTAAGGGAAGAGGACCTTTAGAAGGGTTGTCATTCCCTTCTGATGAAAGAAGCCCGAATCTCCAATTACTTGAATAAGGTTGCAGAAGATCAGAAGGAGCTAGCTTTCCGAAATGGCAGGTGTGGAGGAGGATCTAGATATGGAGAGCTTATTGAGGCTGGTTTGAAGGAGAGAGATTTCTTCACTTATTCCTCTTCGGATATTATGTAAAGATTCTGATTGGAGAGATATTTTCTTTGTAATTGAAGCTCTCTATTCAGTGATTATCTTTTCAAGTCTGGCAAGACGGCTCTACATTTCATCACCCATGTCATCTAGGATTTTTTTCTTGGATTTTTGGGAATGGTTTTCTCAAAGAAGTGCACCAGCATTTCATGGGTGACTTACTGGTCAATGCCCAGATCTGAGATAGTAGACTTGAGGTCTTTCTCAGCCATGAATTTTGACAAGTTTTCAAACTTGGTGTCTAGATAGGCTTTAATGTCTTTTGAGAGCTCGGAAGAGGAGGATTTGATTATATCAAGTACTGTTCCACAGTTTTTTGAAGCCATGGTATTCGCTTGATCAGCGGTTCGATTAGCTATCGAACCATTTTCTTTAAGCTCAATTAATGTTGGTTTGATCAGGGAGAGAGAAGCTTCTACAATAGCTCATAGAGTGGGGAAATCCAAGACCTTTTCTTCTATGTGCTTTACTGACAGCTTGATTTCACCCAATTCTTTCTTCACATCAGGACCAAAAGCTTGTCTAAGCAATTCTTTTTCAACCCCTCTCAAATGAGTGTAGATTTTCTGGAGTCTCTGCTTGATGTACCCTTCTTTATTCTCCTCACCAGCAGCCTCTTTCAGTAGATGAAGTGCTGCTAAAGCTTTGGCTTTTATTGTGTTGTTTGTAGGCACTCTCATGGGGCTAATGTTTGGAGGAAATTCTTCTTCAGAGGAGCTAGAGGATTCATCTCTGGAACTAAAGCTACTTCCGGAGGGTTCATTATCAGCTTCGTTAATACTCTTCTCGGAATGGGACTGTTCTTGTTCTTCTCTCCTCTCCTCCGACCTTTCACCCGGACTGGCCTCGCCCTTAGAGTCCGCTTTAGAAGTGTTCTCTTTGGATCTCAGACCCTGTCCCTCCTCTAGAATGATATCATCCGGGTTGGACGCTTATTCCTTAGACACTATTTGAGTCATAGTGCCTAAGTTTTCTGTATTTACGCATGTTGTAATATCTGTAGCAAGATCAACACAAAAATTTAAATGAGCAATGGCAAGGGTACCTTATTTATTAGAGATGGACCTTTCATGCTTGAGTCTTCGATTTTCTCTTCACTTCTTCCCACCTTAACCCCCAAATGACAAGAAATGTCCTCTATCACCCCTTTTATTACCTTTTTAGGACTTATAATAACTCCCCTAAGCGTGTTAGAACTGTCCTCAACACCCTCTATAACTGCCTTTTCAAGACTTATTTCTGTAGGGATCTCAGCTTCCGAAATTAATAGGTTCTTCAGAAGAGGTTCTGTGATGGGTAGGAAGTTGAATGATCTGGATTCCAAAATCTCTGAGATCTCAGCCAAGGCAGCCTAATCTATGAGGATTGGTGTAGCAGAGGATCCTCCGAGTCCTTCTATGGCTAGATTGTTAATTCTGTAGTTATCTGTGATAGAAGCCATCATTTCTTCATACTGAGGATCCTCCAGAAGGATATCCTCATTAGATCCGGGCACATTTTAGCCTTTGGACACCTTGGCCTTAGCCAAATCAGCTTTCTCTCTAAACTGTGTTGCCACTTCATTCAGAATAATTCATGCAAGCCTTCTTCCCTCGGCAGCTTTCTTTTCTTGAATAGCCATAGCTTCATCAAAACTTACAAATTTCTTAGGCTTCAGGGCTTCATCCTCCGTTTCCACATCCTCTTCTAGATTAGCTTGAATATCCTCTAGATTTTGTTTACCCTTCTTTCTTCTAGCTTCAATTGCCTTATCCACAACAGGAGGTTGATCCTCCAACTCAATCCCCAGATTCAGTATATTCCTGCCCTTCTTATCAGTAGTTTTGATGAGCTTCCCCTTGCCTTTGGCTTCTCCGGACTAGCCTTCAGGATCTAGTTGAGGGTAAGAGTATCCTAATTAATGTCTTCTGGAACCGCATCGATTTTCTTTTGAGCCTTGGCCCTAGTGGTCCTAGGCTTTTTAAGAGTAGGGGTTATTGCATCTGGATTTGTAGCATTCTGGGTCTTGTTTTTCTTGTCATTTCTTTTCTTCTTAGCCTTTTCCTTATCCCAAGTTTCGTTATATCTTAGATTCAGAAAATTCTTCTGAAGGATAGCCTTTCCGTTGACACCTTAGAATCCAGTGAGGTCAACTTCAAATGCCTAGAGGATTTAGGTGATCAAAGCACCTTGTGAGTTCCTATGATGCTTTAAGAAATGGATTATCAGGACTGGGAAATTCACTTCTCTGCTCTCCACCCAGTGCTGGAGTACACAATGTTGAAAGGTTGACACGATGGTCAAAGATCCTTTCCGAATGAGGATTAGCTTGGCTAGTACATGCTGTAAGATCTGAGGTGCCTGTGGCTAGTAAGTGGAGAATTTATCCCAAAAATACCTCTCTGAAAGCCACATCTCCGGATTATACTCACTTTGGCTTCATCTCCATCCACTCGCATTTAAACTCCACTATTCTTCATGTGGAGATATTTCTCAAAAAAATTAGGCATTTATCATGATTTCCTTGTTTTAAACCCTAGTTTTCAAAGCATCAAGCTTTTTGTGGGCAAGGGAGTCATCATAAAATTCTTTTACTAACTCTGGATATATTGGATAGTTAATCTGGAGAAGTTCCTTAAGATGTTGATCTTCAATCAATTTGGAGTAGGGGTCTGTTTCGAACAAGAATCTATCCCTTAAATAGTGTGTGGGTACCATTGAGTCACTTTCTTTGAGATTAGGGGGTGTGAAATCTTCATCTTTTAGATCAAACTCTATAAAGATGTTAGGAACCTTCATGGAGCCTTCGCTAGTCATAATTGCGGCCATTTTTGAGAAAGAGTTGAAGGAATTAGGGTTTAGGTTTTGATTTTTGCAGAGTAACAGCACTTAGTTGCTCGCGTGAAGAAGAGAGGAAGTTTTTAGGGGTTTATATAGATTTTTCAAAGTAAGGGTATTTTGGTATTCTAGAAGCTAGTAGTTTGGCTAGATTGATGACATGGCAACCGGATTTTTATGAGAGGTATATTCAGTTTAACCAGAGAATAGGAACGATTTATTTTTAAAATAAACTATCAAATTTACCGAGCGTGTAACATCTAATAGACGTTTGAAATTCAAAAAGTAACTGTTACCTTTAAGCACTTTTACTGCCATTTGTCATTCCTATCTACTGATGTGGCAGAGTTTCTTCCAGTATAGATTTTTCACCAATGTACCTCCTCTTTCGGATTGACTTTTCTTGCCAAGGATCTAGCTTGATTTCAAGCTGTCTTCCGGATTAACCCTCAAATTGGATTAGACATTCCAATTGACTCCCTTAGCTTCCCAAATTGATCCTTACTCAGTGGCTTAGTAAAGATATCTGCTCTTTGCTCATTGGTTGGAATATACACTAATGCAACATCCTTCTTCATCACATGATCCCTGATGAAATGATGCCTTATGTTAACATGCTCCATCCTACTGTGGAGTATTAGATTCTTTGACGCATCAATAGCACTTTTATTGTCACACATAACATCCATACATCCGGATTGAAAGGAGTTGAGCTACATAACTTCCAGCTGCCATGTATTTAGCTTCTATAGAAGATAAGGCAACTAATGTTTACTTCTTGCTGTACCATGATACTAAGCAATCTTCAAGGAAATGGCAACCTCCGAATGTACTCTTTCTCTTAAGAGTATCCCTGCCATAGTCTACATTAGTAAACCCTTGGAGTGTGAAATCTCCATTACTAGGATACCATAACCCAACTTCAGTGGTTCCTAGGAGGTATATAAGTATTCTTTTTACTGCCTTGAGATGAGAATCCTTAGGATTGGCTTGATATCTTGCACAATAACAAACTATATAATGTACGTCAAGTCTGCTAGCAGTTAAGTATAGTAGTGAGCCAATCGTCCCTCTATAGAGCTTTTGATCAACATCATCTCCTTCACAATCCTTGGATAGGACTATATCTCATCCCATTGGAGTGGACATGGGCTTGCTCTTATCCATTTCAAACTTCTTCCAGATTTCCCTGGTGTACTTTGACTAGTTAATGAAAACCCCATCTGGAATTTGCTTGATTTAAAGACTAAGGAAGAAATTAAGCTCCCATCATGGACATCTCAAATTCCTTTTGCATTTGAGAGCTAAATTCTTCACACATCCTTTCATCAGTTGCTCCAAATACGATATCATCCACAGAAATTTGGACTAGAATGATATCATTTTTCTTCTTTTTGATGAACATTATGGTGTCTGCTTTACCTCTGATATAACCATTGGATATAAGAAATGAGGTTAATCTTTCATACTAGGCTCTAGGTGCCTGCTTTAATCCATGGAGAGCCTTCTTCAACTTATAGACATGATCCGGATGCTTAAGGTCTTCAAATCCGGGTGGTTGCTTAACGTAGACTTCTTCTCGGATAACACCATTTAGAAATGCACTTTTGACATCTATTTGGTATAGTGTGAACCCCATGAATGATGTAAAAGCACATAGAATCTGGATTGCTTCCAGCCTTGCTACAGGTGTAAAAGTTTCTTCATAGTCAATCCCTTCTTGTTGATTATAGTCTTGGGCAACCAATCTTGCTTTATTTCTCACCACTACTCCAGATTCATCTAGCTTGTTTTGGAAAACCCATTTGGTGCCAATGATTGATTTTCCTTTAGGAGGTGGTACTAGATCCCATACATCATTCCTAGTGAATTGATCTAGCTCTTCTTGCATTGCCATCATCCAACTTTCATCTCCTTCAGCATCTTGAAATTTCTTTGGCTCTATGAGAGAGACAAAAGCAGCCTGACTCATCATCCTTTTGAGCTGACCTCTGGTTCTTACTGGATGCTAAACATCATCTAGAATATTTTCAATGGAATGATCTTTGTATGTCTGGATCTCCCTTTGTAGGCCTTCATGTTGAACTAGGACTTGCTCCACTTCAGCTTCAACCACTCCTTCTTGGCCGTCATTAAAATCAATCTCCTATGGGTTGAGATTAACTTGTGGTATTTCTAGATCAAAGGATATTCCTTCATCTTCCTCTTTGTACTTCTTGATTTGAAATGAATCAAGAATTCCTTCTTCCTTCTTTTCTCTAGATTTTTCAGCTTCCGGAACTGGGCCTTCCAGAGTATAACTTTTCTTACCTGTAGAGTTAGTCTCATCAAAATCTACATGTATTGACTCTACTACAGATTGGGTTCATTTATTAAAGACTCTATAAGCCTTACTATGTGTTGAGTAGCCAAGGAAAATTGCTTCATCAGATTTAGGATCAAATTTTCCTAGTTGCTCTCTATCATCAAGGATGTAGCATTTACATCTGAATGCTTTGAAATACCCAATTTTGGGTTTTCTTCCCTTCCAGATTTCATATATGGTCTTTTCTATGGTCTTTCTAATGAGAGCTCTATTTAGAATATAACATGTTGTATTCACGGCCTCTCCCCAAAAGTATTTTGGCAAACAATTTTCATTGAGCATTGTTCTAGCCATCTCAACTACGGTCTTGTTCTTTGTCTCAACAACTCCATTCTATTGAGGAGTGTGAGGGGAAGAGAAGTTATGTTCAATGCCCTTGGAGTCATAAAATTCAGCAAAATGCTTATTTCTGAATTCTCCACCATTATCACTCCGGATGCGTGCAATGCTTATGCCCTGGTCTACTTCTATCCGGATGAATGTTTTAGAGAATTGGTCAAAGGCCTTATCTTTGCTTGCTAGCAAAAGCACACAGGTTTATCAACAATAATCATCCACAATGACCATGATGTATTCTCTTCTACGTAAACCCAATGGTTTGATTGGACCAAAGAGATCAATATGCAAGAGGTCAAGTACTCTTTTAGAAGGAATGTACGGGATGGAAGGGAAACTTTTCTTATGCTGTTTACCTAATTGACATGCAGTGCATAATTGATCCTTATCAAAAGTAATGAGGTTAGGACATGAGGTTCATGCTGACATGTTCTAACCTGTCGTAGCCATGATTCTTCTTCTTTATACACCAAGCAGATATTCTTTTTATCATTTTTAATTTTTATAGAATAGACATTATTTACTCTAGGTGCATAAAGAATGACTTGGTTGGACTTACTATCATAGATTGAGCAGCCTCCGGAATCAAATGTGACTTTTCCTCCTTTGTCACAAAGTTTGGCCATTCAATCCATCAACCAATGAGACATTGTCTCTCTTTAACTCAGATCCAATGGTTCCATGACCAATGATCTTTCCCTTTTTATTATCCCCAAAGCTTACTTTGTCTCCCTTCTTCCGGGTTAATGCGATAAAGGCCTTCTTATCACCTATCATATGCCTTGAGCATCCACTATCATTGTACCAAATGTGTTGACCTAGTGTGGTTTAGGCACCCAATCAGATTTGGGTCCTTTTGGGTTAATAACCATCTCAGGCCAAGGGTAAACATCATAATAACCATTTTGTAATCTACATGATTTAGTAATATGGTTATTTTTCCCACAAAACCTGCACCCTGAAATGGGTCTGTTCTACTTTTACTTCTCACTGATCTTCTCTAGATCCTCCTTCTTATAGTTCCCTTTATATCCAGCTTTTTGCATACTGGTGGATGGTCCAGTGTGAATCTGGAAACTTGTTGGTGGTGAAACTTCTGCTCCATAATTTCTTCTTTCTTTGATAGGTTGTTGGTTGTAAGCCACCTTATCCTTTCCCTTTTGAGCAGCAGTATATCTTTGGGCTTGTGGTTGCCTGCTAACTTCCTTTATCCTATGATTAGGGGTCTTTTCGAATCTATTCTGAGCAGGAGGATGATGATCTCTTCTTGGAGTTTTTGTCCTTGGCCTCTTCATGGATACTTCCTTTAATAAATTTATTTCTCTATTTAGTCCCATTACATTTGCATTTAGGATCTAGACTTGATTCCTCAGGAAGTTTTCCTCCACAGCATCAATATGCTTGGTTGCTCTAACCGGATCGATGTCTTGTGCCATTACTTTAGCATCTTCTACTAGCTCCATTACTAGTCTTTTGAGAGACTTGATTGCTTTTGCATTCTTCTTTACACTCTTAATTATAATAGATAAAGCTCTAGCAAGGTCAAAATTAGAAGCAGAATTAGAACAAGAATTTACCTCAGTGTTTGCTGTTTTTGATTCTGATTCTTTGATTTGCACTATTTCTTGCTTAGAGGCATTTCTTCCAGATTGGTTTACTTCTAGATCAGTTAGAGCCATGAATGCGCAATTGGCAGTCTCCTCTTCTTCTATTAAAGATGAGTTGCTGCTTTTTTCACTGTTGCTCTAGGTAGCTACCATTGCCTTCTTTTTAAACTTCTTATTTCTCTTAAGCTTGGGACATTTTATTCTGAAATGGCCTTTTTCTCCATATTCAAAATAGGCAGCATCTTTTTCCGGATCCTTCTTTTCTTTTAGATTTCTTTTGGGCCTGTCCCTTCGGGAAGTTTCTACTCTTGATCTTTGGGATACATATTTTCTGGACTTCCTTCTTTCTTTCTTTTGTAGGAACCTGTTGAGCCTTTTGGTTTATAGAGCTAGTTGCTCCTTATCACTTTGAGGTTTCGTGGCTTGTTCTTCTTCTCCAGATGAAGCTAATCTGGTAGATTCTGCCTTTAGTGCAATCGCTTTCTTCTTCTCTTCAGGCTTCTTTTCTTGTTGGATGTATCTCTCTAAGGATAGCTCTTGAGCTAAGAGATTACCAATGAGCTCATCGTAACTATAGAAGTTTAGGTCATGAGCTTCCTCAATAGCAGTCTTCTTGTTGTTCCATTCCTTGGTGAGATTCCGGACCACTTTCTTCACCATCTCTACTTCAAGAATTTCCTTTTCGAGCCTCTTCATCTCATTCACTAGATTGGTGTATCTAGTATTCATATTACTGATGGATTCTCTTGGCTCTATTTTGAAAGCTTCAAACTTCTGCTAGAGTAGATCAAGCTTAGCTTCTCTTACTTTGGTGGTTCCTTCATAGGTTATCTCCAGCTTCTCCCAAATCTCTTTTACAGTCTCACATTCAGATATTCTGTTAGATTTAGCTACACTAAGAGCATAATGAAGCATGTTAATAGCATTTGCATTTTCACACAACTTTTTAACTCATTCTCAGCCCACATACTTAAGGGCTTTCGGGTAGTCATACCCTCTACTTCATAAGTAGGCTCATATGGGCAATCTTTAATGACTAACCATTCTTGGATGCTCTATGATTATATGAAGTTCTTCATCTAGTTCTTCCAAAACGTATAGTGTTCACCGATGAAGAGTGCAGGATGGGTAATAGATATACCCTTAGGAAGGAGTTGTGAGTTTTGGAAACTCATTTTGATGTATGAATCAAAATATTGGACCTTTAGCTTGAGATTGTTAGATCTCTAGTTTTGAGAACTAGCTCTAATACCACTTATTGGTCCATGTTAGGGTCTTTATAAGGTCAGAGGGGGTGAATGACCTTTTTTTTATAGAATATACAAACTTTAAAAAGTCTTAGTGTAGTGTGTTTGATTATAATCTGGATGATGGATCTGGAAGACGCAGTTATGACAATATGATGCGATAAAAAAAGAGTTAAACAAACCAAACACAAAGGATTTTATCTTAGTTCAGCCCCGCCTACTCCAGTCCCCAAAGTTTCCTTCTTCTGAGCTTTTCCACTAGTAGATTCCTTTCCAACTGGCAGGAATCAAGCCTTACAATTTGTCTCTGGATGGTAATCCCTTTCGGGTGTAGGATATACCACTAAAAGCACCAACTCCTAGCTGAGTTCTTTAATCTTTAATAGGATATACCACTTAGACTTCTACCCCAAATCTAAGCTGGGTCCTACAAGGATTTCCCACTCAAAGCACCAACTTTAAGTTGTATCCCAATCTCACAACTCAACTAAGTTGAAGATCCTTACACTCTTATTTTCACAAAGGTTTTGGTTTTGGATTTCCTTAAGTTTATAACTCACTTAGGAACCCTTACAACAGATTTGGAATTAATTGATTCTTGGAGGGATTGTAAACTTATTGAATTTTTGTGCTTTGTTACTTGTTTTGTCAATCAAACAGCCAACCTTCTTAATTAGCGAAGCTTCCCTTTTATAGGCTTCTATCATAAATGTAGTCGTTGTGGGTTGTTGAGGTTGTAATAAATCTTCACCCTTGATCAGGTTATAGATAGTGCTTCCGGAGCTGTTGATCAATCGGTTAGACTATAATTTGACCCCATTTGAGTTCTAGGGATTGATGCTGAAAAGTTGTTAGTGATCGTTTTACTTGGCTTTTTGTGATGCACCAACTTTTACACCATTAGCTTTTTAGTGTGAGCTCCACGTGCCTCCTTATTGCTCTAGGTGAAAAAGGTTGTTATCTTTTTCAGTCTGATGTCAGTCCTTTTGTCCTTTTACTGAAAAGTGCAAGCTATCACTTCTTATCTTGTTCATGGGGAAAGGATCTTTGATAATGTAGACCAAAAAGGTGGAGGGAAAAGTTATCTTTAAAACTTCTTCCCACTGTCTTAAAGCATGAGTTTTCTAGATGTCTTTAGACTCATTGTCTCCAGATCTCTATGCTTCCGGAGTTAGGGCAATCAGTTCTTTCGGACACTATTCTTGAGGGATTAAAGCTTGTTTCCTTCCCAAGCTTTATTCTGATGATTCCTTGTGCTTAGGTACTTGATGTTTTCAATAAACAACCTTGTAGCTAGATCTTTGTCCGGATGTTTTCATTTGGATTTGGGATTTACATAGTTTTAAGTTTTTATTTCTTTTGAACCTGATCCAGATAGATTAGTTTAATTTTATGGTCTGGATCATTGTTTCCCAACACTGATTTTATGCATTTATCGCAAATTATATTCTTTTATGGCAAATATATTCATTTATGGTTGATATATATTCTTCTATGGCTGATATATATTCTTTTATGGCTGAATATTTTTGTTTATGGTAGAATATATTTGTTTATGGTCGATTTAGGGATTAAAATCGACTGTTTGGGCTTCTAGGGGACCGGTACGGGTGGCCTGAACTTGTTCAGGTCCCATTAGTACCAAATTGGGCAATTTAGGAAGTTTTTGGGCTGGTAAGGATTGTGTGGACCCGTACAGGTCCGACCGATTGACCCGTATGGATTTGTATAAACCAGTACGAATTTGAGTGAACTCGTACAGATTTGTGCAGACTGATACATACCGGTCCGACTAGTTTAGCCTAAAACTTTCTAAAATTGCCCAAAATTTGCCGAATTTGACCTATTTTGACCATTTTAGACCATTTAGGGCTTAGGCGCTAGTTTTCTGAGGTTTAGATTTGACAAAGCTTGACCAAACTGCATTGAAATCACTCCAAGTAGATAACACCTATAGAAGGATGCATAATATAGCTTTCATCATCGTTTTGAGAGAACGATTGTTAAAATCTAGTGCTCACAGCCGGGCTGGAGGACCGACCTCTTAAAAATAATAGGTGTGGAATGATGATGGAAGAAAATGGTTTTGCTTTTTTAATGCTCAAAAGATACAAGATTGAAATCCCGTACTTAAAATAGAGTCGCCACCCTGTTCTGCTCAACCAGAATATTTAGGTACTATTTTCCTACTGGGTGGTGTGCTACGTAGACCAATAGATGTTCCAGTTAGAAAATGTGAGAACTTAAGGACAAATATTAAGGATAGAGGGAGAGGTAGACCTAAGATTACTTGGACAGAAACTATTTCTAAGGTTATACGTTTGCTCGGTATGGATGAAAATTTGGCTTTTGACAAAGCTTCATGGCGTCGAAAGATCCATATAGCCGACCCCACCTAGCATGGGTTTTAAGGCTTAGTTGGTTGGTTTGCTGGTTTCCCACCGTATGGTAGACAATACCTTAAGTAGAGATTCCGAGTTTGGATGATGCTATCTATTTTACATTGGCGAAGTTAAAAGTTTCGTTCTTTACTAATCGGTTTAATCCACCCTATTTATTGTGTTTTCGATTGTGCTGTGTTAGCACGTTATTTAGCAAGTGTTCAAAAGCGATAAATAAATTATTACAATCGTCCCAAATAAATGCGAAAATTAAAAGAATAATTAAATGGCTTTTCAAATCCTATACATTTGTCTAAACAATAAATAAAACAGTCGAAGGCCTAACATACGTCTGTCCTAAATCTACCTGCACGAAAGGGTTAGCACAGATATGGCACGTTGTACGAGGTATATCATATAACATGCATAATTAGTAGACCAAACAAGACTCGAGTTAGTGTGAGCATGGCATATTTATTATACAATGTATGGGGCCCTATTGGATGGCTAAAAATTGTGTTTAAATGGCATTTATGAGAAAATCTCATTTTCATTACATTTTGGACTCGATTTGTTAGTTTAACCGGATTATTAGTGAAAATGGCACATGTTATGGGGTGAAGACTCTTTTCGGGGAGTTCTGGACTCCCGTCATTGCACTGTACATCCTAGCTTCAGAAATTAAACTAGGTCAAAAATAAAAATGAAAATAAATCTGTTATCCAAAATATCATACCGCCGGCAGTATGAGTGAAGCCGCTAGTGACATCACTGATGTTGTTGGCGATTTCACTTACATAAGTAGACAGAATAACATTTTGGGTACCATAAAGAAAGGGTCCCATAAGAAAATAGAGATGTTGGTGATAAAGAAAGCCTCTAGCAGTATCACTGATGTCGCTGGTGACATAAGTGATACCGCCGGTGGCTTCACTTGTCACCGGCCGCTTCAGTTTCTTGCAGCAGTAGTAGTTAACGGTGGAAAAATGACCAAAAACTTAAAACTAAGTACAAAACAGCATGTAATCACAACAAACAACTAAAATAAATGCCAAAGAGCTATGAGACTCAGAATTTTTACCTCGGGGCCGTGAATCCACCTCTTCGTGATCCAAAAGACACCTCCGGGGAGCTCAAAATGATGATTTGGGTAGTTAATAAGGGATTTAACTCTCTAAAACCTATTAGATTGATTATAAACCTAAAGTCTACTGATTTTAAGTTAAATATCAGAGAGTTCAACAAAGAAAAACCAAGAAAAGATGGAGTAATTCCTCTTTTCTTACCATTTCCTCACCTTATCTCACTAGAACTACTATATCTCACTACAACTACTATATCTCACTAATAACTCCTCTTAAATTCAAGTTTAAGTTGCTAACTCCTTGAAAATGGCTGGAGAAAGGCCTTATATAGGCTAAAATCCGGGTAGAGCTGACTTTTTTTTAATTATCCGGTAGTTATTGAGTAAGTATAGTAAAAAGCAGTTTGTCTGCAGAAGTCAGGCCGCCAATGGCATGGATGACACCGCCGGCGGTATCGCTGAAGCCGCGGTTGGCTTCAGCCTCTACCAGGTCTGAAAAGCAAGGTATGACGTTGCCTAAAAAGGTGAAAAGATGGGTCGAATCCGCCGAAAAAGTGTTTTAGCCGAATTTTTGATATAATTAGGGTTATTTTTTAATTTTTAAGGGTATTTAGGCCTAAATTGATTTTTGGTTGCAAATCATCGGTTCGAGCTCCCATCGGACGCGTCATCAGACATGTCGAACTGAATTTTTCCGAAAATGAAATTCATAAAGAATTTTTTATTGGTAATAAAAATTCAAAAAGAATTTTTATATTGAGGATTAAAATCAAATATACGTCATCATCGTCTCGCGAGAGGGACTACAAAATCTCGTGCTCACAATCTGCAAGTTGATTTTTATATGAGAATGACATTAGATGAATAAATTTGTCATGTACTTTAGTTCTTACAAAGTGGATATCAATATCCAGATGTTTAGTGCACTCATGCAAGATCTTCCTGTTTGCAGTATGAATTACTGATGTATTATCATAAAACACAAAGTTGGAGTACAATCTATGATTTTGAAATCCCTCAATAGGTAGACTAGCCATTGCCTTTCAATTGTTGTGGATGCCATTGCACGATACTCTACTTTCGAGGATCTTTTAGAAATTGTATTTTGCTTTTGTGAGCACTGGATTTTAATGGTCCGTCTCACCAAATGATGATGAGAGCTATATGATGCATTTGTCTACAGGTGTTATCAACTTGGAGTAGTTTCAATGTAGTTTGGTCAACCTTTGTCAAACCTAAACCTTAGAAAACTGATGCCCAAGTCCCTAAAAAAGTTAGTTCCAGTCAAACAAGTCAATTTCGGTCATTTTTGATCAAAATCGTCATATTGGTCCATACAGGTCTGTACATATCCATACGGGTTGACCCTGATCCGTACAAGTCCTTACAGTCGAACCCGTATGGGTCCAACCCATCTGTACCAGTCCAAAAGCCCCAGAATTATCCATATCAGTCCTATAGGACCCGTACAGGTCCCACGCCACCCTTATGGGTCCTCTCGACACCTAAAAAGTCGGTTTTAATGCACAAAATCAGCCATAAATACATAAAATCGGCAATAAATGGCATTTAAAGCGTTCACACATGATTTTCACCTATAAAAGGGGAATTTTGCTTCATTTCAAAGAGGAAAAATAAGAGAAACATATGAGAATGAAAAGAATTCTATAGGAAAATAATTCTAGCAAATTTTTGAGGTTATAGTAAGGGTATAATTGGGGTATACAAGAGATAAAATAGGAAGAAAAACCTTTCTACAAGGATTTTGTCCACATTTTATTTCTCTCTAACTTCACTTTTAGGCTTGAGGGGAGGTTCTGTCCACACAAACACTCACCTAGAACAATTCTAAATCCTTCATTCATCTTTCTAATCTGACAAAGCTTCCATTCAATATTGGGATCGCTCCATAGTGGATTCACTACGTAAAGGTACGCTTCTGAGTTTCATAGAGACTCACATCTTATTTATTTTACTATCATTTTTCATTTCTTCTACTCCATCTGTTCTTTTAATTTTGTTTTGGGTCTGGTGTTAACCCATATGGGCCTTATTGGTACCATTATGTCCTTAGGGGTATTAAATCGGTGTACCCATGTGGAAGGAATTCCCATTTTTATTCATTTCTTCCTCCATAAAATCTGTGTTATTGAACTGAAGTTTTGCCCGGGGCCAGACAGGACTCGTACGGGTCCTCCCCAATAGGCGTACGGGTCCCCCCTGCCAATATGGGTACTAGACCCCAGGCAGAATCCAAAGTTTCCCTTTTAACTTGTAAAATCAATCAACATCACTATTTTCCATGCGATCAGTTTCACTAATAATCTGGTAAATCAAACCATGAAAAGTTAAAAGGTATTTTCTAACAAAATGCCTTGAAGACCTGCTATTTCTCTCCAATCTTATAAGCTGCCAGGGTACTATCGATCGCGAAACTGCCATGCTAACATAATCACATTTTCTCTAACAAAATGTTGACTTATGATGTGTCATAAATTGTGCTAATCTTTGTGGATGCAGGAGAATCTATTTATTTAGTTTTATAACATAGAACAAATGTATAGGTTCCCTTGCAATTTCCCAATTTTCTGCCGGTTGTAATTTTTATTCCCCATTTTATTGCTTGTGCTTTATTGTAAATTGTAAACGCATGAATCGAGTGTGAAAGAGTGTAGAAAAATAGGAACTCCATAATAATTCCCCAAATGATGAAAAGAAAACGGTTTTACGAGGTGAATGTAATTTTGAATTAACTAAGATACCTGAATCTCTGATCCAAAAGGCATGAGTCTCCCGACCAATGGGAACTGTACCAAAACTCTTTCCCAAGTAGGCAACTTGGGTGTCGACTCAATCATTTGTATCGAGATTTGGGTCTCAATTCTTTTATTTATTAAAATTGGTTAAAATGTGAAAACTTAAACTAAATGGTTCTATCACGCCTAAACCAACCAACCCCCAGTGGGCCTCGCCATAAGGCTCCAAGGGAGATCCACTTATCTTTGACCACCGAGAGTTCACAGTGGCGACTCTGCTGGAAATATAATCTTTTAACTTGTAAAATTTTGGTTGTTTTTCAAAAAGCTTAAAAATTTAAGATGAGCACCAAAAATCATGTACTTAATTTAACCTATTTTCTTTTCATCATTTGGGAAAATTATTATACTCTATCTTCTCACCTCCTTCTCTCTAGAATTAAATGCGCTCTTCTTCTAGTGCTAGGTTAGGGTGCCCTATTTTTCCGCGGAACTTATAAAGGTGTTACCCATGCCCACTAGGAATTGGGGACACTCGAGTGGGTGAAGCACTCATTGTCATCTCCCTCTCAGAGGCTTGATGTGATGGAAACCTACTACATCAACTTCCATTATATCCCTACACCCTTCATATTGAAAGCCTTAGAATTTTACCCTCTAGGTACCTTTTCCTATAAGATTAGACTAGGTTGCCCTTTGTTATCCTCGTGGTAATCAAAGGAAAATACCTTCAGAATCTGCGGGAGGGATACGGTTGGAAGACATGCTTAACATGTGTTATATTGTGTTGTATTTTCCCGTGTAATTAACCTCACCGTGCATTATTGTATATTGCTCATGCATAACCAAACCCATGCATGTACTAATATTTGGGTTCCTACTCCGACGAGAGAGAGTCAAAGCTTGGCAATATTCTCAAGTCCATTTGGTCTGCATTCCGGCGCTCCCTCCACGATCCCTAGTTCATTTGAGGACCCATCTCCGAGCGGTTCAGCTAGCTATCATTTTGGTCAATTTGATCTCAATACTACACATCAGCTTGAGGAGATGTCACATATTTTGACTCATGATAGACTCGTGGGTGTCAAGGTTGATGATGCTAGTTTTGAGGAGGAGGCAAATGCATCGAGGGCCTATATTAGGTCGGAGATTGTAAATGTTATCTTGTAGTTCTAGGGAAGTGATCAGTTTCTCAACCTCGTGAATGACAAGATGTTGGCTTAGATAAGGTCAATCTTTGTAGAAGAGAGGGTGGCCAATACTTCTCAAATAGTGACTACTCTAGTTCCATCAGTTTAAGCAGTGGTTAGTGGGTAGCCTACCCTATCTAGGATTGCTCATAACCCATTATTCCAAACTCAGTTCACTCAGTCTCACTTACCGCCTATTTAAGTTCAAGGAGGATTATTCAGTTAGTTTGCTAGCCATTTCAGTCAGTAGGTCCGATAGTTCCACCAGTCGAAGGGCAGTTTTATCAGCCTAGCCAAGGATTTGTACAACCAGTATTTTAGTTTGGGGGATCTAGCCAAGGTCCCAATTTTGTAGCCACACCTAAGGGGATGACCTATCCTTAATCAATAGGTTTCCCCTTTGGTGTGGCTACCCACCAAGGAGCATCATCTTTGTCCTTAGAACTATAAGAGTTGCTTTAAAAGTTGCTTGTTACCATCATGATTGCTCAACAACCTTCCCATCCCATTCAAGTCTCAAAAGAAGAGGGTTGGGTCCCTAATGACTTTAGTATGCCTAGCATAGAGCAGTATAAGGGAACTGGTCCTCCCCAATCATATATAAGCACTTATCAAAGGGCTGAAAAGTGGGAAAGATTAAGGAATTGGAAGACCTCAATGAAGCACGAAGAGGACTAGTGCCAATACAAGTAGAAGCTTAGGATTGAGAGACTACTTATTCACCGATGGATACTACAGAGATTGAAGATGAAGACCCTCCCCATGTGGAGGATGATTTTGAGGAGGATGTAACCTTTTAACATTGCAAGTGTTTTAATGGAAACAATGCCAATTATAAAGCATATTACGAATAAATTGATGCATTCTTATCATGTTTGAGCATTTCATTCTTAAAGGTATCATGCATTCATAAAATCAACATTCTTAAAAATTTCATCATGTTTATTAAAGAAATTGAATTTGAGTGCATCGCAATGGCATAAGGCTCCAATGGTTAAAACTTACCACCAAAAAGAAGAAGAGAGATGAAAAGTGCTTAGCAAACATGATAGCCTTAGGTCTTTACTCATCTTTTTCCATAAGGATGGAGGAAGATGCACATCACTAAGAAAGAAAACCAAGAGCCCTTGAGGAAAACAAGGAAGACATACTCCACATCAAAAGCACCGTTGAAGGAAAAAATCTTATAACACAAATCAAAAATCAATGTGAGCTTAAATCCAATGCTTTTCAATTACCTTTAAAAGGATAAACCATCACATCCAACAAATGGGCATTTCTTATCAATGTAGGTACCTCCTTTGGACCTATATTCCAATCAAAATATCCCTCCAAAAATGCTTCCTCCGTTTGTTATAAAAAAAGAAGACCCCTCACCCTACATAATAATCCCAAGCATCCATAATAACATGATCTCCTTCTTTCATAAGAAGGAGAACCTCCCCACAATAACACGACCTCTTTCTCTCATAAAAGAGAAGAACATGTTCATTCCAACACTAAATGGCCTAAGCTTACCCAAAGCAACCCCTCAAGGCAGGTGATCTAGTTCTCAAACACCTATGCCAAGTCAACATTGATGCTAGGGGCAAATTCAGGCCTAATTAAGAAGGATTGTCCATAAGAAAGTCCTCGGCAAGGGAGGAATTAAGCTCACGGACATGGATGGAAATGAGTTTATGAATCCATTGAATCAAGATACGCTTAAGCACTATCATGTCTAGGTTAAAAGAAATAAATCACAAAAAAGCAGTACGCCACCAAAAAAAACCCATCATATGGCGATCCTTGTGTTAGCTGGGCAAAAATTAGGGTACCCCAACGCAAAAATAAGGCCTGCTAAGTTAAAAACCCGAAAAGGATGGCTTAGGCAAAAGTTTAGGCATCGAGAGAAAAATGTCAGTAGCTTTCTAGAAAATCTGTAAAAGGACCAGAAAGCAGGTAAGGGTTAACCATTGGAAACTATTACCATCGCCTATGCCATCAAATATAATTTCATCGATGAACATGTTATGAATTGCTAAGAATCCTGGTCTTATGAATGCATGCATGTCTTTAGATGAAATGATTGCAAGTATGCGAACATCAGCTTTTTTTAACATTTTGTGCTCTTTGTTGTTATCTTTACTACGCATGTATTATTCAACAAAAGACAAAAGCACTGCTAAGCTACAAAAAAATGAGGTTTATGCAAAATTTGAAAAAAGTCTACTGCGTAAAACCTAAAAAGGTGATCCCGGCAAAAATTAAGACAAAAGAAAAGAAAGAAAGTCTGCTGAACTGAGCCTCTAAGGACAGTTCAGGCAAAAATTAAGACAAAAGAAAAGAATGAAAGTCTGCTGAACTGAGCCACCAAGGATAGTTCAGGAAAAAGTTAAGACAAAACAAAGAAAAAGAAGAAAGAAAAAACAAAAATCAGTTCAATAGATCGCAGCACATCAAGCAGTCTTTGCAAAAGTTAGAACTCAAAATAAAAGCCCCAGTATCAAGTAGCATCATCCATCTTGCATTATGTTACAGTTTGGACACCTCAAAGACACACTCCCCTAGTGTGCAAATTTTGAATCTCAGCCACTAAATCTCAATAGTACTTGTCAATTTGGGTCGAGTCAGTCTCTTTGTGATCTAGGACTTCGAAAGTTTGGTTACTAGTTAATTTACCAGCAGTTCAAGCCTTTATCCCAACTAAAGATGGACAAGGCAATACCCTTGAAGCAAAAGGTACCAAGTAGACCATGGAATCCTATGAATGTGGGGCAAAAGTTAAAGGAGAACCATACAAGTCTAGAGAGATAATACAGGTCTAGGAAGTCAATACAGATAAGGCTTAGTAGTACGATAGGTCTTCAAGGAGTTGTTTCTATATAAGAAAGGTTAAGGTGTCAAACACATTCCAACAAGGGCAACATGAATTGGACTTTCTTCTTCACGAACATCTAAATCACAGCCTGATTGCTCAAGCCCCAAGGCAACCAGATTCCCCAAATGAGACCAAACATCAGTACAAACACTAAATGTTCATACATCATGCATCATGCATAGTTAGTTTTGAGTTTTGCAGGTTTGAACTTACCACGAGAATATCAGATCTAACACCAACAAGAACCATAAGTCTCACTTGGGCATACATTGTCCATCCATACTTGTATGATTCCATGAAAGGCATACACATCCTCTTTTCAAATCCAAGACAAGGTTCTCATAAGTGTGAAACACAACAATGTTACAGGGGCACACTAGTCAAACTCGGGTTCCACTTAACCCCACCCTTGGCCATACGGGTCCCTAGCCAATGTATGTATCCCATCCAATAGCTTTCTCATCCATATGGGTCAGTATCAAGAATATGGGTCCCTTTCGATCAGACTCACCACTCATACAAGTCCCTATCATGTGTGTAGGTCCTTCCTAGTAGATCTCATATCGTACGGTCCCAACTTTGGGGCAAAATATTTGTCATGCAGAATTAGCCCTCCCATGTAGTAAGGGCACATCAAATCCAAGATTGGGGCCCCAGTCGTGATATAGTAAGTTAACTGTGAGTGGATGATATTTCAGACGGCTACAAAATGGGGTCGGAGGATCGACCTCTTAAAATTATAAAGCATGATGTGATAGAAAATGGTTTTGCAAATTTTAATGCTCAAAAGATACGAGATCAAAATCTTGAATTTAAGATAGAGTCACCACCCGGTTTAGCTCAATCGGGAAATTTAGGTACAATTTTCCCACCAAGCTGTAGACCACACCTTAAATAGAGATTCTGAGTTCGGATGGTGCTATCTATTGTACATTGGCCAATTTAAAAGTATCATTCTTTCTTATTCGGTTTTAATCCACCCAATTTTTGTATTTTCGATTTATATATTGTATTAGCGCATTTTACCAGAATTATTATAGTCATCCAATAAATAAAAATGTAGAAAATAAAATAATAATTACAAGGCTTTCAAATCCTATATATTTGTCTAAAATTGAAAAATAAAATATCCGAACCCCTAGTATACATCTAACCTAAATCTACCTACATGGAAAGGTTAGCACAAGTATGGCACGTATACAGGATATATCAAGCGGCGCCCCCGGCATTGGGGTCCGAGGGGCGGAAGCCCCTCATGAGGTCCAAGGAACAGCGCCCCTTATGGGGTCCAGGCACGGTAACCCTTTCCTGGTCCCAAGGCAGAGCCCCAGGCGGGGTCTGGGGGCAGAGCCCTCGGCTGGGGTGGAGCTACTAGGTTAAATCAAAAATTTTTGATTTTCAAATATAAGTTCCCTTTGAAAAATTCATTTTCCGAATGAATTTTTGAGAAAAGTCCATTTTGGACATGATTATTATTTTAACCACATTATTAGTGAAAATGCAACATGTTACGGGGTTTGGACCATTTTTGGGGAATTCTGGATTCCCGATGTGGTACTGTACATTAAACATACAAAAAATGAGAAATCTAGGTTGAAGGGCAGCAAGCGAGGCTGTTGCCTAAAAGCCCATACCGCAGGCAGCATGGTGATGTCTCCGGCTACTTGAGTGAGGCTACCGGTAACTTCACAGCCAAGCGGTTTTGGTGAAGCAGCCGACGATTTGGTGAAATCGCTGGTGATTTCAGAATCTGCAGGAACAGTAGAAAATCAAGCAAAAATGCCCGATAAATCAAATAACGAAACCAAAACACCAAGTAACACAACAAATAGCAAGAAATATTGCCAAAGAGATCAAGAGACCCAAGAATTTACCTCAGGGTCGTGGATCCACCTCTTCGTGATCCAACGACATCTCCGGGGAGCTCAAAATGATGATTTGGGTAGTGATTTGAAGATTAAACAATGTTTTTTCTCTAAAAATCCTATTAGATTGATTTTAACTTAGGATTTCTATAGATTTTATGTTTATCCTAAGAGATTAAATGAAGAAAAATAAAGAAAACATGAATTAAGTCCATTTTTTTACCTTTTCTACACTTTCTCTCACTAGAATTGCTCTCTCTCACTCCTAAATCACTATCAATATTTAAGATGTTCCTCCTATTCTCTTGCCCTTGTTCTACTATTTTAAGGGCTGAAAATCAAGCTAAAAACTGATTTTTGCGATTATCCGACGGGTTTGAAGATAAAAAGCAAAAGTTGGCAAACTATAGTAGGGTGTCATACCGCCGGCAGGCTGAGTGAAGTTGCCGGAGGCATGGGTGATGTTGCCGGTGGCTTCAGACCCCTGCTTGCAGTCTGCCAACTGGTGCCACTAGACTAAAAGGCTGAGAAAGGGGAAAAAGTGAGTCAAAAAGTATATTTTTGATTTTTTAAGGATATTTTATGATATTTTGAGATTGTTTAGGATATTTTGGGTAAGAATCATCGATTCAAGCTTCCATCGGACGCGTAGTCGGACACATTAAACTGAATTCAAAAGTTAATAAAAATTCAAAATGAATTTTTAATGAGGATTAAAATTTGAATATACATCATCATCGTCTTGCGAGAGGGACTTCAAAATCCCCATCCTCACACTCATCCATATAGGTCAGTATCAAGAATACAGGTCCTTTCCCATCAAACTCAGAACCCGTAGAGGTCCCTAGCAGGCATATAGGTCCTACCTCGTCGATCCCCTATCGTACAGTCCCAACACTGGGACAAAATAGTTTTCGTGCAAAACGAGCCCTCCCTAGAAGCAATGGCACATCAAATCCAGGATTGGGGCCAACCCCACATCTCTTTAACTCAATTCTTTCAGTTAATTAGGACAAACCCCCTAGCTCACCTTGACCCTTGATTGAAGGGGCAAAAAATTTTATTCTCACAAAATCAATCGAGAATCAAGGTAAGCCATGCCAAAGATAGTTGCTAACATCGACAATTTTCATGTGCAAGTTCATTCAAAGGGAGGATCCCCAAGTGGTCAAAATGTCAAGGGGCAATAATCCTAAGAAGATAAGAAGTCCTTGCCCGAAGCAAGGAAATGTTATCCTAGAAGAAATCCCCAATAGAAAAATCATCTAGGAAGACACCTCCCCAGTAAGGGAGACAATAGAGGGGAACCCCCCCCTTCCCCAGCATTAGAATCAGTCAAGGCCTATTCCCCTATCATCAAGCACCCTAGGGGCGCTACCCAAGGGGTGCCACCAAGGGACATCCCATCTCAAAACTATTAGGGCCAACCCTACATTTCTTCAACTCAATTCTTTAAGTTAATTAGGGGAAAACTCCCTAGCTCACCTTGATCCTTGATTGAAGGGGCAAAAATTTTTGTTTACCACAAACTCAAACAAGAATCTAGGTATGCCATTTCAAAATGTTTACTAACGTGAAAATTTTTTCATGTGTAGGTCCATTCAAGGGGAACCATTCTCAAGGAAGTTCCCCAAACTGTCAAAAAAGCAAAGGGTAACAATCCCCGCAAGATATAAGATTCCTGCCTAAATAAAGGGGCATTATCTTAGAAGGCATCCCTAGCAGACAAAACATCCAAAAAACATCCCCCCAGTAAAGGAGTCTATCAAGGGGCATCCCCCCATTCCCCAGTAGTGGAATCCATTAAGGGGCATCTCCCCAATAGCTACACTACATTAGGGGCATTCCCCCCATTCCCCAATAATGAGATCAGTCAAGGGGCATCCCCACATCATCAAATACCCTGAGGGCACTCCGGGCACCACCAGGGGGCATACCAAAGCGGAATTGGCACCAACCCAACATTTCTTTGCTCAATCTTTATAGTTAATTAAGGGGTAAAACCTCGATACATCTTAATGCTTGATTGAAGGGGCAAAAATTTATATTCATCATAAAGTCAATCAAGAATTAAGATGTACCACTTTAGGTCATTGTGAGCACTGGATTTTTATGATCCTTCTCATAAAACAATGATGAGAGCTATATAATGCAATCTTTTATAGGTGTTATCTATCAGAGGTGTTCTTGTTGCCGCAAAGTTGAGTTTTAGCCAAGTTTGGAGACCTAGTCTGCCCTTAGGGACCCATACAGGTGCTGAATTATGGTACAGATCCACCAGTGGACCCGTACGAGTTGTTTCCCCCTATAATTGGAAGGGACCCGTACAGGTCCTATTCTTTCCTAATCAAGCTGTATGGAAGGTAATCCTTACCTATTTTAAGAGAAATCATGTCTTGAATGCAATTTATTGCATTCCGACCTAATTTCCTCCTATAAATAGGGGTCTTTCCTCACCACTCTAAAGATATACAATATATACAATACATACAGAACATAGACTATAGAGAAAAGATATTATATACAAATTCTAGAAGTTTCTATAGGTATAGAAAGGTTATAGTTGAGGTATAGTAGGTATAAAATAGGGAGAAAGCCCATTCATTGAGGTTTTGTCCATATTTTATTCATTCCTAGCTTCGTTTATTAGGATTTGGGGGAGGTTTTGTCCAAACAAATACTCGCCTAAATAGTCCTAAAATCTCCATTTCAACATCTACTTTGGCTAAACTATCTCTCAGCAAAGGGATCGCCACAAAGTGGATTCATGTCATAAAGATACGCTCTTAAGTTTCAAAGAGACTCACATCTCATTTACATTATTAGCATTTCTCTGTATTCTACATTAACTACACAAAATCTTTAAAACAAAACTAAATTAAGGTTCTTTCTAGACCAGACAGGACTTGTACAGGTCCCCTATACCTGTATGGGTCCCCGCCAGCACCCGTACGGGTCCCACCCATCCATACTAGTACTGGCCCCCAAGCAGAACCCAAAATTCTCTTTTGATTGATTAAAATCAATCCAACTCACCATTTGCCATGCGATCATTTTCACTAATAATTTAGTAAATCAACCCATAAAAGTTAAAATGTGTTTTTATAACAAAATACGTTGAAGACTCGTTGTTTCTCTACGATCCTAGAAGCCGCCCGGGAACTATCGATCGCAAAACCACCACGCTAACATAATCAAATTTTTCCTAATAAAATGCAAACTTATGATATGCTATAAATTGTACTAATCTTTATGGATGCAAGAGAATTTATTTCATTTTGTTTTATAACTTAGAACAAATGTATTGGTTCTTTCGCAATTCCCCCATTTTCCCCCAGTTATAATTTTATTTCCCTATTTATTGCTTATGCTATATTATAATTTGTAAATGCATGTAACGAGTGTGAAAGAGTGTAGAAAAATAGGAGTTTTATGATAATTCCCCAAATGATGAAAACAAAATGATTTTATGCTGCAAATGTAATTTTGAATTAACTAAATGAGAAATAAGTGACTCATCCGATACCCGAATCACTGATCTAAAAGGTATGATTCTTCCGCCCAATGGGAACTGTACCAAAACTCTTTCCCAATTAGAAAACATGGGTGGCAACTCTATCATTTGTCTCAAGATTTAGGTCTCGATTCTTTTATTCATTAAAATTGCGTAATTGTGCAAACTTGAACTAAAAAGGTTTTATGACGCCTAAATCCAACCAACCCCCTGTGGGCCCCACCTCTCACCTAGGTGCCAAGGGAGATCCACACATCATCGACACCTCACAGTGGGGACTTTGCTGGGGATGATAAACTTTTGACTTGCAAAATTTTGGTTTGTTTTAAAAGCTTAAAATATTAAGATGAGCACCGAAAATCATTTGCTTAATTCAACATGTTTTCTTCTTCATCATTTGGGAAAATTATTACACTCTATCTTCTCATCTCCTTCTCTTTTTAGCTAGATGCGCTCTTCTTCTAGTGCTAGGTTAAGGTGCCCTATTTTTCCATTAAACTTATGAAAGTGTCACCCATGCCCTTCAGGAATTAGGGACACTCTAGTGGGTGGAGCACTCATTGCCATCTCCCTCCAAAAGAGGCCTGATGCAATGGGAACCTTCTAAATCAACTTCTGATATATCCCTACACCATTCTTATCAAAAGCCTTTGAATTTCACCTTTTAGGTACCCATTTCTATGTGAGATTAGACTAAGGAAGAATACTGTTAGAACTAGCGAGAGAAATAAGGCCAGAATCGATCACTTTGCATGTGTTGTGTTACATTCCCTTGAAATTAACCTTGGCATGCATCACTTTAATTTGTGCATGCATACCACATCCCATGCATGTATTGATCTTTTTGGTTACTACCTTAGGTAGAGCTTAAAGGGTAAAAACTTGGTGACGTTCTCAGGTTCGTTTGACTCAAATTTTGGTTCCACCACCACCTCCCCCTCTTACTCCCGTCTAGTTAAGGGTTGTTCCACTTCTATTTAAGGGTATTTCATCTAGCAGTTAGATTGGTCCATTTGGTTCCAATACTACTCATTAGCTCATAGAAATGTCTAGTATCCTGACTCTATAGGGCCCGATAGATGTTGAGGTTGAGGATGTTACTACTGGTGAGGAGGCAAATGCATCAAGGGTCGATGTTAGGTCAGAGATTGCAAATGCCATCTCATAGTACCTAGGTAGTAATCAATTCCTTGACCGGGTAAATGATAAGATGTTAGCTTCTATTAGGGTAATCTTGGTCGAAGAGAGAATTGCCATTACTTCTCATAGCCTACCTTTTAGTGCTCTAGCTGTGAATGTAGTAGTTAGTGAGCAGCTACCCCTCATGAGAGTTACTCATAATCCATTCACTCAGTTTTAAGTACAACCTATTCGAATTCACGGAGAGCCCTCCAGCTAGTTTGGTTAGTTATGTTCAGTTGGTCTATTTGGTTTAGTTAGCTAGCCATCGCAGTCTATAGGTACAGTGGTTCCACCGACCGTCAGTCAGTTCACTCAGCCTAGTCAAGGGTTTATACCGCCACCATTTCAGTTCGAAGCACCTAGCCTAACCCCTAATTTTGTAGTCACACCTAAGGAGACAACCTTTCGTCAATCATTGGGTTTGCCCTCGGGTGCGGTTACTCAGTTGAACAGATCATCTTTATATGTGGAATTGCGTGATCAACTATAGAAGTTGCTTGCCACCAATCCCTGCATCCAGCCACCTGCACAGCCAGTTCAAGCCACTAAGGAGGAGGGTTAGGTCCTAGAAAACTTTAGTATACCTAGCATAGCGAAGTATAAGGGAACTGGTCTACCTCAATCTCACATTACTACCTACCAAAGGGTGATGAGGATAAGGGAGCTGAGTGAAAAGGTTCTTGCTGATATGTTTCCTTGCACTTTGGAAGGCCCTGCTCTTGAATGGCACAACACTTTTCTGATGAAGTAACTAGAGACTGGAAGGCCTTATCTGAGGCTTTCATTTAGTAATATAGCTTCAACGCCACCATCAAAACTACTTTACAGAATTCGAAAGCTATCAAGTAGGCTCCCAATGAGAAATTCAAGCCCTATTTTGAAAGGTGGATGGCCACCCAAGTTTCATTGAAAGATCGTCTTAGTCTCCCAGAGATGATTATGAAGTTAATGGATAGCGCCTTACCCATCTACCGCAAGGTTCTTGGTATGGATAATTTCTCTAGCTATATGGAGGTCTTTGAGAAGGCTAAAAAATGGGAAAGGAGTAAGGAATTGGAAAAGGCGAGTCTGTAGACCAAACCTTAGTTCAAAAAGAATGACCCATCAGCCCCAGCCCGGGCGACTAAGCCAAGGTCTAGCTTGGATCCCCAAATTGCAATAGTATAAGAAGAGGTTGCAATGGTCCGTACTAATAAAGACGGTATTTCCCCTTGGAAGGCATCCCTACCCACCATCTTCACTAATTTGAGGCCACTTGGTCTTCTCCAAAGTGTTAAAACATATGTTCCACCTAAGCCTGAGGATAGGGACCAATTTTGTGCTTATCATGTTAGTAAGGGTCATCGTACCAGTGCCTGTAGGGATTTGCTCGAGGCCATTTATGGCCTCATTAGAGAGATGAAGATTTAAGAACCCAAACTTAAGCCAAGTACCATGAATAACCCATTACCAAATTTTGAAAAACAGGTTACAGCTGTTGAGTCAGGACTGCGCTCCTATCTTGTCTTCAATATGATCGCACAAGCTAACCTTATGGTTCATTTGGTAGTGGCTTTTCCTGATGAATATGTCCCTATCGATATTGACACATATGAATTAGAGGACACTTGTGTTGAGGAAACTATGTTGGTCCAACCGAAACCAATTGACATTGATACTTATGTATTAGAGTATAATGACCTTGAAGAACCAACTTTGTTAGTAGAAACCCCTGAGAGGAGAAGCTATATGAAGAACGGGGTGTTACATGTCACCTAAAGTGGAACGATACCTCTTAATTCCCTCCTAAAGAAAAGAAGAGGTAAAGATGTTGACATCCAAGTCATCCCGAGTGTTAGTCAGGGACCAAACTTTACACTCGCTATCGATATTCAGGTTTCGGTTGAAGTTGGAAAGAATGATTCGAAAGTCGCCCCTCTTATCCAGCAATTGCAAATTACTCCTACCAAGTACAGCATTTGGCAGCTTCTCATTGACTCTGAAGGTCATCACAAGGGTTTAATAGAAAAGTTATTAAGTATAGAGGCTACACCTTCCACTACCTTAGTGGAGGTATTTTCAGTTAATGGGGGTTCTTCTCCTAGTCAGGTTGAACCCATTATGTTTTATCCATCAGATCTCTCAGTTGAAGGAAACAAGCATAATAAGGCACTCTTCATCAAAGTATAGATCTTTGATCATTCTATCCCGTGTGTTATGGTAGATGATGGTTCTGCCCTTAATCTCTGCCCTGCCAAGATACTCCCCCACTTAGGGCTAGATGAATCCATGTTGGAGAAATCCAATACTATTATAAGGGCGTCTGATGATATGAAGAGGAGTTTTATTGGGGTCTTTGAAGCTGAGGTTACAGTTGGGGGAATGAAGTCTAAAGTCTTATTCATTGTCCTTAACATCCCCGTCACTTACTAAATACTGTTGGGTCATCCTTAGCTTCATGCATTAGGGGTCATCCCTTCCACACTCCACTAGAAAGTCAAGCTCATCCATAATGGCAAGCCAATGACCATTGAAGCCGGCCAACCATCTGTCATAGCAGCTATAGAAGCTAAGAAAAAGGAATCTAGGGTGGCTGTAGCTTACCAGGGTATAAAGTTTCTAGTTAAGGGATACATATCTCTTAAAATCCAAAAGATTATGATGAAGCAAGGTTATGTGAAAGGAAAGGGGCTTGGAAGGAATCTTTAGGGCATGCTAAAACCCATTCTTCCTCTTCCGTGGCCATTTAGACTTGGTTTAGGGAGTCGCCCAGGTGCTATGAAGTCCAAGCCCAAGTCCTACCTTATCATAAGGGCTGAGGTTAAACAAAAAAATTCACCTATCAAGGTGAGGGGCAAGAAGGTCCCCGGTTTTGAGATCTTTAATGATGTATGTGATTTCAAGAAAGGCTGCATGATTGAAACCTCAGTTTTTGTGGAAGTATGTGAGAATGCTGAAGAAGATGAAATGAATGAAGCAATTGAGTTCATCACTAAGGCCTTAGTAGTACTTATGAGGAAGAATTGGGAGGGAAGTGAGAAAGAAAAAATCCCATCAACAAGGTTGTCAAAGAAAAAATCCCATCAACAAGGTTGTCAAAAACTTAGCAAGAGTAGTGGCCAAAGAAATGCATGCGAACCTGTGCACCAAAACTACCAGTTCAGCTGTCAGTATTGCCAAGGTTGATCAACAAGGCCCTCCACCTGTGGAGGATGATTCAAATGATGTAATTTTTAATGTTGCAAACATTTTTTAATAAAACAATACTGCTTATGAGGCATGTCATGGATAAGTTGTAGCATCAGTCCCTTTTTAAAACATGTTGTGCATAAATTGATGCATCTCCCATTTGCATTTCATTCAAGTATTTCATTTTAATGACATCATACACTCATAACAACAACATTCTTAAAATATCATCATATTTTTTAATAAAGCTGACTTTCAACATATCGCAATGGTATAAATATCCAATGGTTAAAACTTATCACAAAATAAAAGAGAGATAATAAAAGCGCTTAGCAATCTTGATAACAATAAGTCTTAATCCGTCTTTCTTCACGAAGGGAGAAAAAGGTATGAGGGTATAAGTCGTCAAGAAAGAGGACTAAAAAGACTCATGCAAGTATCAACAGCTCATTACATGAGAGCATCCACAACAGGCTGGCTCTGGTTATGAAGGATAAAAAGAGAACCTTAGGTTACAAAATAATACTCGAATCCCTCAGAAATGCTAAAGGGAAGCCGATCATTAATAAGTCGATCAAGAAAATCTTGTCAAGATAGTGGCTACCTATAGGGAATGGGCTGATAAATTTCCATTCGCAGTTTGGAGGTACAGAACCAGTATAAGAACACCCATTAATCAGACACCTTTCTCCTTGGTATATGGAATGGAAGCCATGTTACAGGTTGAAATGAAAGTAAGATCTATAAGAGTAGCACTCGAAGATCGGCTAAAAGAGTCAGATTGGGCAAGGGCTAGGTATGAACACTTGAACGCAACAGATGAAAAGCGACTTGAAGCACTTGACCTCCTAGATGTACCAGTAGGGTATGGATTGAGCTTATAATAACAAAGTAAGATACCTGAAACAACCTCTCAAAGCGGTGATCTGGTTCTCAAACAGCTACGCCAAGTCAACACTGACTCTAGGGGCAAGTTTAGACACAATTGGGATGGACCATTTGTAGTTAAGAAAGTCCTTGGCAAAAGAAGTATCAAGCTTATAGATATGGATGGAAATGAGTTCATGAATCTAGTGAATCAAGATAGGCTTAAGCATTATCATGTCTAGGTAAAAAAGAATTAAATCACAAAAAAGCAGCATAAAGAATAAAAAGAACTAAAGAATAAATCACCTGATGTGTGGTCCTCTACTACTCGGGCAAAAATTAGGGTACAACCCACTGATCGGTACCTCACGAACCGGTTATGCAAAAATTAAGGTACTCCAACCCAAATAAAGCCCGCTAAGTTGAAAACCCGAAAAGGGTGACTTAGGCAAAAGTTAGAGCATCGAGAGAAAAATGTCAGTTGCTTTCTGGAAATCTGTAAAAGACTAGTAGGCAGTAGGAGTTAACCATTGGAAATTGTTACCATTGCTTATGTACTCAAAATAATCTCATCAATGAACATGTTATGAGTTTGCTAAGAATTTTGGTCTTATGAAGGTATGCATGTCTTTAGCTGAAATAATCGCAGGTGTGTGAACATCAATTTTTCTCTATGTGTTATGCATTTTGTTACTACCTTCATTGCACATATGTAGTCCAAGAAAAGATAATAGTACCAATAGATCACAAAAGAAATCAAGCCTATGCAAAATTCAAAAATCATCTGCTAGATTAAAAACCAGAAAGGGCGGTCCAGGCAAACGTTAAGAAGAAAGAAAAAGTCTGCTAGATTGAGTCGCCAAGCACAATCCAAGCAAAAATTAAGACAGTCTGCTGGATTGAAAACCCAAAAGGGCAATCCAAGCAAAAGTTAAGATGAAAGAAAAAGGAAGAAAAAGTCTTCTAGATTGAGTTGCCAAGGATAATTCAGGCAAAAATTAAGACAATCTGCTGGATTGAAAACCCGAAAGGGCGATCCAGGAAAAAGTTATTACAAAGAAAGACAAAGGCTGTTGGATTGAAAACCAAAAAGGCCGGTCCAGGTAAAAGTTAAGGCAAAAAATTAAAACAGTCAGCTGGATTGAAAACTGAAAGGGCAGTCGGGCAAAAATTAAGACAAAAAAACAAGCTTGTTGGATCAAAAACCCGAAAGGGCGGTCCAGGAAAAAGTTAAAGCTAAGAGGAAAAGAAAAGTCCGCTGGACTGAGCCATCAAGGATAGTTCAGGCAAAAATTAGGACAAAAAGAAGTTAAAATAAATGTTCGATAGGTCATCTCACATCGAATGGCCTATGCAAAAGTTAGAACATCACATAGTCCCCTCACTATGAAATCACTCGATAACACGTATCCCTAAAAGTGATAATGTCCGACCAGACAGGCTTGGTCTCATTGTTAACTGCACGAAGTAGTAATATGGGTCTACAAACAGCAATATTCAATGATCTCAGTTCAGGAAAAGAAAAATCAGCATGCATGAAAGTTAAAATGTCAAAAGTACCAATCCTAGTTTACACCAAAGTAATCAAATGTTCAGAAAATAAAGACACATCACAATCTAAGCTACTCGGGGATCCTATCCCTGGCGATCATTTGGAGTCTTGTCCTACGTATGTGCCAGTAAGTCATCCATATCTATCATCATATGGTCCTCAGCTCCTCTAGCACTGGTACCTGGCAGGTCCGGGTCCCTAGTCCTCAAAATCCCTACAATATCCCTCGCACCATCGGCTCCCCCAACATACTGATCCATCTCCTACTCAGATCCACCCCTCTAGGTCACTATCGGCGCTACTTGGTAGGTAGTAATATCAACCTTAGACATAGAATCAGTTGACTCTAATGTCTATCTATCCTCTGTCATCCGCGCCAGCTGGCTTCGTAACATCTCGATCTCAGCCCTTGCCCGGGTGGTCTCAGCTCTAGCCTGATCAGACTCAGTAGTGGCTGCTCATAGATGCCCCTCTAGGAACCTAGCACTCTCCTCAAAAGCATCCAAGTCCTCATTAGAGTCTGCATTAGAAATCATAAGATCAGTACACATATATAAATGCCATGGCATGCATCATGCATGGTTTGTTAAATTTTACAGGTAAAAGAAACTTACTGAGGCTTGAACATCTTGAGCTAATAATAGATCCTGAACAGAGAAATAACCCCTAGCAATCCTCTCAGCCTCAGAAATGGTCAGCTGAAAGGGAAAGTCACATCAGGGTGGGACATTCTAAGCAGTCACTATGAAGGATAAGATTAAAGCGGAAATTTCTTGCATGGGTGGAGCTGTAAGGGGTAAAACCGATCGCCTGAACCAAATTCTGGAACTCCTTGATAGCTCACTTCCCAGAATGATCGAGGAGCCAGAAGAAAGTATCTAGCTCTACTTGGAGGACTCCCCCTCTCACGATCCCCAAAGCACGGGATTGCTTCGCTGGTAGCTCAGGAACAGCAGTAGCAGTAGGCCTCTTCCCCATGGGAGCGGGAGGCTATAATAATAAAAGGTTACATTCGGAGTCACAATCAATTATGAGAAGCAATAAGGTATTCATAAGGGTTAAGTTAGGAAGATACCTGAGAAGAAGGAGTAGTGGACCTAGCCGAACTCTCAGTCCTCCGAACCACAGATGGACCCCCACGATCACCCCTCGGTCTACCCTCATTATCATCATCGACGTCGTCATCAACATCACTATCACTCTAGTGAAACTCGAGGGTGACATCCTTGTAATGAATCCTCTCACAAGGAGAAATGAGTGAAGAATCAATAAACTCGGTATAAGAACCTCCCACAGACATCACTTGGGCTCTCTTGCCCAATAAATAAACCCCAGATCCATCTCGGGCATCAGTTGTGGCAAAAAGACTTCCTCTGGGATAGGGGAGAGATTGGTCTCTCTACCATAACACTAGTCCTCCACCCTTGGACCCTCCCACCAAAACACCAATTGAAGGAGAGTGGTGACTCCAGGATAAAGCGATGGTCATCCACTCCTACCTGTATGCTCTTGATATCCCCATATATGACCATCTGCTCCCACGGGTCTCGAACGACCTGCTCAAAGTAAATGCACTGTGAGTATCAGAACCTTGTAAATACAGTTTCTACTAATGGTTTGTTAAAATATAAGATACAGGTTCAGCATAAAAGAAATTTATCTAATTAGAGCGCAACTGGTGGAGGAACTCCCTACACTCCGCTATGGTCAGAGCCTGACGCTGCCAAGGCCCCATCCACTTGGAAATGATATGCGGTGTCTCAAGCTGCTTGGGCAAACCCAACCTGGGGATGAACTGATGCTCAAAGGCCCAAATTTATAAGATAAAGTTAAATTAGTTCCAAAGCAGTTCTAACAAGAGGTTAAAGTGAAACAGATTGAGTTCAAGAATTACCAATAGAATTAGATGGCAAATCTCGAGATTGGACTACTAACCCCAAACCCCAACACCTAGCCCATAGTATAACTGTGCTAGAATGGCCCGGCACTAGTTCTTACTCGGAACGGTAGCAAGGTCCTTGATACCAGAGAGAAAACTATAGTTGAGGTTGCTTGTGTAGACCGGGAAAAAGACAGTAGTGAGGAAGGTCAATAGGAAAGACCGGGCATACTAGTCCCTGCTCCCTATAGTGATAAGGATCTACTGCCTGATCCAGTAAGAGTGAAGCTCTCCATACCTGAGCTTGTCCATCCCTCCAAGATGAAGCCCAAGTAACCTCTCTACATAGGCCTTAACCTCAGGCCAAGAGTGCCACCGATCAGCATAGACGTCAAAGTGGATGACATCTCCTCTCAAGTCTAATCCCGTCAGAACACACATATCGAAAGGAGTCACGGTGACCTCCCCGTTCGATAGATGGAAGGTATGGGTTGTCTCAAGCCATCTCTCAGTGAGTGCTAAAATAGCACCAGGGGAAAGCATCTTTAATTCCTTATGGAATAGCCTGGACAATGTCGGAGGACCCTAGTGAATCAATTCAGGGTAGTAGCTCGGTATCCCCTATAATATAAATCTCCTCATACTACTTCCTGTAGAAGCTCAGGACCCCTACAGTCTTATACTAAAACTGCAAAGGCAAAAACATAGTTCAATGGGGTTAGAATACAGAGGGTAGGTTAAAAGTCAGAAGAAAGTTATAGAAAATAGAAAATCAAGCATTCTATCCCTAGAGAGAGGACCCATCATGTCTGCCGCGCCTGTACAGGTTTGTACGCGCCTCTTGTATCAAAAATGAGACCCGTACGGGTCCCATCCTACCCATATAAGTCCCTTGGAAATAGTGGCATCGCGCAAATATTCCCAAAAATCCAAAGTTCATCCAAATTTAACCAAAGCTCATTCAAAGCAGTCCCTAAAGCATCCTACACTAAAGTTACCTGCAACATGCTTTATTTCAAGGTCTAAAACACACTAAATCATGCCAAAATTTGGGAAATTTTGAAAAACTCAAAAATGGAAAAATGAAAAATCAAGCAAAATACATGGAGTTTAGAGGCATGGGTATCAGGGGAAGAGATCATAGGCGCTTCAGAAGTGGGAGTGAGCCCCAAAAATGAGTCCCCCTCGTGAAAAGCAAACCCGACCAAAACCGGGCATTCCCGAAGCTCAAAATTGCGTACTTGGGGCAAATCCTTGCGCCTAACAGAGAAATGGCCAGTCTTAGGATCTTTTTATACATTTTGATCTGTTTAAGGGAGAAAATGGCCGGAGATTGCAACATGTGAAAGTTTTGTGTAAGGCGGGATATGAGGGGTTTGATCAATTTTTGAACCCCTCGATAAGGACCCGTACGTATCCCACCCTACCTGTACGGGGTCCCATTCCTCAAGCTTCTGACTCGTACGGGTCCTAGCTCACCCGTGTGAGTCCCCTTTTGCCATCCAAGGGAAGATTTTGTACCAATATTTCATAAAAGCACCAGAGATGCATCTAGTCCAGAATAAGGGCAAACCCCAATTCCCTTAAACTCTATATTCAAGTTAAAATGTGAGGTAAAACCCCTAGCTCACCTTAATCCGTGATTGAATGGGAAAAAAAAATTTGTCTTCACAAAATAAATCAAGAATCAAACCAGTATGATTTTTGTGTACAAGTCCACCTTAGAGCAGGAAATTTTCCACAGCAAACAAATCTTACAAAAAGAAACTTCCCCAGCAGAAAAGATTTCACCAAAGAATATTACTCTACTCCCCATCAGTGGAGTCAACTAAGGGGCATCCCCTCATTTCCCAACAATGGAATTAACCAAACAAGTGGCATCCACCCATCATTAAAAACCCTAGGGGCACCCACCCTAGGGACATTCCCCAATAGCGGAACCAGCGAGGAGAATCCCCCGGTGATCAAAAACCCTAGGGTCACTCACCCTAGAGGCATCCTCAATAGTAGAACCAATTAAAAGGAAATTCCCCTGAGAGGCACCCTTCAAGGGTCACTCCATCCCGAAGCAATTATGCCAAACTCGACATTCCTTGCACTTAACTTACAGCTTATTTAGGGGCCAACCCCTATCCACACATCTTCATTCTTGATTGAAGGGGAAAAAAATTTTGTTTGACACAAAGTCAATCAAGAATTAAGATGAGCTAGCTTAGACAACGACTAACTTGATGTTTGATTGTTGTCTCTTTATAGATCATTTAGAATCCCCAGCAGGAAAGTCATCCTCCTTGAGAAAGGGATACATTAGCTAGGAGAGTTGATCCACCTTAGGAAAGGGATACATCAGTCAAGAGAGCCAATCCACTTTAAGAAAGGGATACATTAATCAGGAAAGTCAATCCGCCTTAAGAGAGGGATACACCATTAGTCAGGAAAGTTGATTCGCCTTAAGAAAGGGATATATCACCGGTCAAGAGAGTTGATCTGACTTAATAAAGGGACACACACATCATCCTTAGTAGAGTAACAAGGGATACGCATTGGTAAAGGAAAGTCATTCGCCTTACGCATTAGCATAGGAAAGTCATCCGCCTCAAGAAAGAGATATGCATCAGCAAAGGAAAGTCATTCGCCTCAAGAAAGGGACACCTAGGAAAGGAGTTTGCCTTAAGAAAGGAACTTACCTATTTCATCACCTCAGATATAATTTCTAAACCATCTCTCACATCCTAAGATCATATAGATCTGTATCTGTAGTGATGCCATGAGGGGCAGTCTGTGAGCACTGGATTTTAACGATCCTTCTCACGAAATGATGACGAGAGTTATATAATGCAATCTTACCTAATCAGGCTGTATGGAAGGTAATCCTTACCTATTTCGGGAGAAATCAAGTCATGAATGCGATATATTGCATTTAGGCCTAATTTCCCCTATCAATAGGGGCCTTTCCTCACCTCTCTGAAGATATACAATATATACAATACACACACAACACAAACTACAGAGAAAGGATATTATATACAATATACAATATATACAATACACACACAACACAAACTACAGAGAAAGGATATTATATACAAATTCTAGTAGTTTCCATAGGCACAGAAAGGGTATAGTTAAGGTATAAGAGGTATAAAATAGGGAGAAAACACATTCCTTAAGGTTTTGTCCACATTTTATTCATTCCTAGCTATGTTTATTAGGATTTGGGGAGATTTTGTCCACACAAACACTCACCTAAATAGTCTAAAAATCTCCATTTAAACATCTACTTTGGCTAAACCATCTCTTAGCAAAGGGATCGCCTAAAAGTGGATTCATGTCGTAAAGGTATGCTCCTGAGTTTCAAAGAGACTCACATCTCCTTTATATTATCATCATTTCTCTGTATTCTGCCTCATGTACATGAAATCTATAAAACAAAACTAAATTAAGGTTATATCTAGACCAGACAGGACCCATACGGGTCTCCCATACCCGTACAGGTCCCCGCTAGCACCCGTAAGGGTGAAACCAAAATTCTCTTTTAACTAGTTAAAATCAATCCAACTCACCATTTGCCATGCGATCATTTTCACTAATAATCCAATAAATCAACCCACAAAAGTTAAAATGTATTTTTATAACAAAATACATTGAAGACTCATTATTTCTCTTCGATCCTAGAAGCCGCCCTGGCACTGTCAATCGCAAACTGCCACGGTAACATAATCACATTTTTCCTAACAAAATGCTGGCTTATGATGTGCTATAAACTGTACTAAACTTTGTGGATGCAGGGGAATTTATTTCATTTTGTTTTATAACTTAGAATAAATGTATAGGTTCTTTCGCAACTCCCCCATTTTCCTCTGGTTGTAATTTTTATTCCCCTATTTATTTGTTGCACTTTATTGTAATCTATAAACGCATGTAACGAGTGTGAAAGAGTGTAGAGAAATAGGATTTCTGTGATAATTCCCAAAAAGATGAAAATAAAACATTTTTACATAGTGAATGTAATTTTGAATTAACTAAATGAGAAATAAGTGACTCATCTGAAACCCAAATCTCTGATCCAAAAGGTATGAGTCTCCCGCCTACTAAGAACCATACCAAAACTTTTTCCCAAGTAGACAACTTGGGTGGCTACTCTATCATTTGTGTCAAGATTTGGGTCTCGATTCTTTTATTCATTAAAATTGGCTAATTGTGCAAACTTTAACTAAAAAGGTTTCATCACGCCTAAATCCAACCAACCCCCAGTGGGCCCCACCTCTCACCCAAGCGCTAAGGGAGACCCATACATCATCGACACTTCACAATCATATTCTAATAAAAATTGTTTTTCCCCTGCAGGTCAGACAAGATGAAACCTGAATGCCAACCAAAGGGTCACATTTCTCCAGCAGAGCAACCACATCAGGTAGTTCATTCCCCATCAAATGAAACATTCAAGGGGCATTCACCCTAGCCCTACAAGGAGTTAATCCCTATCCCCAATGGCTGGGTGGTTGAAGAAACCATTCCCCCAGTTAGAAGAATACCTGGGGGGCATCGACCCTAAAGCCTCCCAAGGGAAAATTTCTAGGGGCACCCCCCAACTAGTTAAGCTTTCTCGAGACTATTCCCAAGGATACACCCTAACAGCTAGGATGTCCTTGGAACACCTTCCTCCAAACAATTGAAATTTCCCCCGAGCAGCTTCCCCCCAGCAGTCCAAATGGACTAGCCATTCAAAAGCCATCTCCTCAATAGTCAGCTCCCTAGGGGAACCCCAATTAGTGTTGGGCCAAAACCAACATTTCTAAACACAATTTATAGTTTATTCAAGGGTTAACTCGCATCCACACATCTTCATTCTTTATTGAGGGGGGAAAATTTTTGTTTACCACAAAGTCAATCAAGAATTAAGATGTACCTTTTAAGACAGAAACTAATGTAAAGTTTTAATTGTATTTTTATCAGGTAGCTCAAAATCCCCAGTAGGAGTGTCATCCGCCTTAAGGAAGGGATACATCATCATCAGGAGAGTTATCCGCCTTAGGAAAGGGATACACTAGTAGTAGGAGAGTCATTCGCCTTAATAAAGGGATACACCCCGAGCAGGAGAGTCATCTGTCTTAAGGAAGGGATATACCATCATTAGGAGAGTCATTTGCCCTAGAAAAGGGATACACTAGTAGCAGGAGAGTCATCCGCCTTAATAAAGAGATACACCATCGGCAGGAGAATTATCCGCCTTAGGAAAGGGATGCAACGTCAACCAGGAAAGTTGATCTGCCTTAAGAAAGGGATATGAGGAGAAGTCATCCACCTTATGAAAGGGATACACCAGCATTAGTTAAAGGAAAGTCATCCGCCTTAAGAAAGGGATACACACAGCAAAGGAGTGGTGTTCGCCTTAAGAAAAGAACACCAAGGAAAGGAGTTTGCCTTAAGAAAGGAACCTATCTGTATCACAACATTATAAAGGCCTTTACAGGGATAAACAAGTTATACTCAGGCTCAACTCAAGCCCATCCCCAATGAGTGTACAGGCCCTCACTTCCATTTTTAAGCTAGATTTTTTGCCAAGAGAGAGTGCCAACCAATAGAAGGGACGCACCAAGGGCACACCAAGTCAAGTTAGGTCCAACCCAATATCTCTTCACTCAATATTTTCAGTTAATTAAGGGATGAACCCCTACCAGCACACCTTAATCCTTGATTGAAGGGGCAAAAATTTTTGCTCATCACAAATTAGTCAAGAATTAAAGTATGCCATTTTAAGATAGTTAACTAACATAACTACTTAACATGTGCAGGCTTATCAAGAAAGAAAGGGTACGTGATAACAATACCATTCTAGGGGCATCAGTTTGAGAAATATCCCTAGAAACCTAATCAAACAAAGGAACATTTTCCCCAGTAGTCAAATCATCCAAGGGGCATCCCTCCACTAGTCAAGCATCTCAGGAGCAATTTTAAGGGGTATCCCCCCACAAGTCAAGCCACTTAAGGGCAATTTCAAGAGGCATCCCCCCACCAGTTGAGCCACTCAAAAGAAGTCAATCAAAGGGTATACCCCCATTCCCCAGTAGTGGAATGAGTCATGGGCATACCCCCATCATTGAAAACCCAAGGGTCACCCACCCTAAGGGCATTCCCCAGCAACGAAACCAATCGAGGGGCATCCCTCAACCATCAAATACCCTAGAGGCACTCACTCTAGAGGCATCCCCAGTAGTAGAACTAATTAAGGGGTATTCCCCCGAGAGGCACCATCTAAGGGGCATTCCATCCCTAAAGAAAACGGGCCAAATCCGACATTTCTCACTCTTAGTTTATAACTTATTCAGGGGCCATCCCCCATCCACATATATTTATTCTTGATTGAAGGGGAAAATATTTTTGTTTTCCATAAAGTCAATCAAGAATCAAAGCGTGTCATCTCAGGCAATAACTAACTCAACATTTTTGTCTCTTAATAGGTTATTCGGAATCCCTACAGGAAAGTCATCTGCCTTAAGAAAGGGATACGAGGAAAGTCATCCGCCTTAGGAAAGGGATACACCATCATTGGTCAGGAAAGTTGATCCAGCTTAAGAGAGGGATACACTCACATTCCCCAGGGAAGCTCATTAGCAAAGGAAAGTTATCAACCTCAAGAAAGGGATACACATTAGCAAAGGAAAGTCATCTAACTCAAGAAAGGGATATGCATTAGAAAAGGAAACCCATCTACCTTAGGAAAGGGATGCGAATTAGCAAAGGAAAGCCATACGCCATAAGAAAGGCATACACATTGGCAAAGGAAAGTCATCCGCCTTAGGAAAGGGATACTCATTGGCAACGAAAAGTCATCCACCTTGGGAAAGGGATATGCATTAGCACAGGAAAGTCATCCAGGGATATGCATTAGTAAAGGAAAGTCATCTGCCTCAAGAAAGAGATACGTATAATCGAAGGAAAGTCATCGGCCTCAAGAAAGGGACACCAAGGAAAGAAGTTCACCTTAATAAAAGACACATATATCATCACCTCTGGTATGATTTCTAAACCTTGGCTCATATCATGAGATCATACAGCTCTGTATCTATAGTGATCCCATGAGGGCTAGTCTGTGAGCACTAGATTTTAACGGTCCTTCTCACAAAACCATGATGAGAGTCATATGATGCATTTATCCACAAGTGTTATCTACTTGGAGTGGTTTGAATGTAGTTTAGTCAAGCTTTGTCAAACCTAAACCTTAGAAAATTGATGCCCATGTCCTTAAAAAGTTTAGTTTCAGTAAAAATTGGCCAAAATCAATCAATTTCAGCCATTTTCGATCAACATCGGTCATACCGGTCCATACGGGCTGGTATAGATTAGTATGGGTCGACCTGGATCCGTACGGGTCCAACCTATCCATATCAATCCAAAAACCCCAAGAATTGTCCATACTGGTCCTATCGGGACCCATACGAGTCCCAAGCCACTCGTGTAGGTCCTCCCAATGCCCAAACAGTCATTTTAATGCACAAAATCAGTCATAAATACATAAAATCAGCAATAAATGGCATTTAAAGCGTTCACACATGATTTTAACCTATAAAAAGGGGCATTTTGCTTCATTTCAAAGGGGAAAAATAAGAGAAACATATGAGAATAAAAAGACTTCTATAGGAAAATAATTCTAGCAAGTTTTTGAGGTTATGGGAAGGGCATAGTTTGGGTATAGAAGAGATAAAATAGGGAGAAAAACCTTTCTACAAGGATTTTATTCACATTTTATTTCTTGCTAGCTTCATTTTAGGATTGAGGGGAGGTTCTGTCCACACAAACACTCACCTAGAACAATTCTAAATCCTTCATTCATCTTTCTACTTTGACAAAGCTTCCATTCGGTATTGGGATCGCTCTATAGTGGATTCACTATGTAAAGGTATGCTCCTAAGTTTCATGGAGACTAATATCTTATTTCTTTTATTGTCATTTTCCATTTCTTCTACTCCATCTGTTCTTTTAATTTTGTTTTTGGTCTGGTCCTAACCCATATGAGCCTTATTGGTACGGTTATGTCCCTAGGGATATTAAATCGGTATGCTATACCCATATGGAAGGAATTCTCATTTTTATTATGTTCTTCCTCCATAAAATTTGTGTTATTGAACTGAGGTTATGCCCAGGACCATATAGGGTCCGTACAGGTCCCTCCACACCTATACAAGTCCTCCCCAATGGTCATACGGGTCCCACCCCATCCATACGGGTACAAAGTTCCCTTTTTAACCTATAAAATTAATCAACATCACTATTTGCCATGAGATTAGTTTCACTAATAATCTGGTAAATCAACACATGAAAAGTTAAAATGTGTTTTCATAATAAAATGCATTGAAGACCCGTTATTTCTCTCCGATCCTAGAAGCCGCCCTGTCATTATCGATCGCAAAACTACCACGCTAACATAATCACATTTTTCGATAACAAAATGTTGACTTATGATGTTCCATAAATTATGCTAATCTTTATGGATGCACGAGAATATATTTATTTTGTTTCATAACTTAGAACAAATGTATAGGTTCCCTTGCAATTTCCCCATTTTCCCCTGGTTATAATTTGTATTCCCCATTTTATTGTTTGTGCTTTATTGTAAATTGTAAATGCATGAATCGAGTGTGAAAGAGTGTACCAAAATAGGATTTCTATAATAATTCCCCAAATGATGAAAAGAAAACGGTTTTATGCGGTGAATGTAATTTTGAATTAACTAAATGAGAAATTGGTGACTCATCTGATACCCGAATCTCTGATCCAAAAGGTATGAGTCTCCCACCTATGGGAACCATACCAAAACTCTTTCTTAAGTAGATAACTTGGGTGGCGACTCTATCATTTGTATCGAGATTTGGATCTCAATTCTTTATTCATTAAAATTGGTTAAAATGCGCAAACTTGAACTAAATGGTTCTATCAAGCCTAAATCAACCAACCTGCAGTGGACCCTACCATAAGGTGCCAAGGGAGATCCATATATCTTTGGCCACTAAGAGCTCACAGCTTCTTAGATTTCTAGGATACTAGGGAATCTCCAATAAACACACAAAAGCTAGTGACTGATTTCTTAGTTTTTGGATAGTTGCCCCAATCAGAACATGCAAAGGCTTTGATTTTATAATCAACTATTGAAGAGTACAATACCCCTTGTCCATGTCTTCCTTTAAGGTGTGTAAGTATTATATGGGCTGTAGTGAGGTGTGCTTCATGTCGTGTTTCAAGATGTTAAGATAATTGTTGTACCGCATAGGCAATATCATGCCTTGAGTTTGTTAGATACAGTAATTTCCCAATAAATTTTTTGTAGATGTTATTGTCTTCTAATCTTTTGGTCTTTTTAAATACACCTTATTTATTATTATTGGGGTAGAAGCTGGCTTGCAGTTAATTAACCCTTACTTTGCTAAAAGATCTAGAGTGCACTTCCTTTGGTAAAGGTAAATACCTTCTTTGTTTTTGACAATCTCTAATCACAAGATTTATTTGAGCTTGCCCAAATCTTTTATGCTAAAGCAGCTGTGTAGATAATCTTTAACATCTTTAATTGCTTTCTTACTATTGCTAGCTAATATTAAATCATCAATATAAACAGTCAGTGCAACAAAGACATCCTTTTCTTTTTTAGTGAACAAGGATGGATCAACCATTGATTGTTTAAATCCCCTCTTAATAAGTGAGAAGTTAGAGTGGAATTCCATTGTCTACTAGCTTGTTATAAGCCATAAAGAGATTTCTTTAACCTGCATATAGACTTAGAAATGCTGCTAGTTACACCATTAGGTAAATCCATATAAATTTATTCTTCTAAACTACTATGAAGAGAAGCATTAATAATATCTAATTATTCTAAATACCATCCTTTTTTGGTAGCCAAAGCTAATAAAACTCTAATGGTTATTATCTTAGCAACATGTGAAAAGGTATCTAAATAGTCAATACCATTTTGTTGTGTACCCCTCTCTCTATTGTGCCATCTGGTTTTCTATTGATTTTGTAGATCCATTTATAGCCTATTGGAGTCTTGTTTGCTAGAAAAGACATATTTTCCCATGTCTGATTCTTCTATAGTGCCTCTAATTTAGCCGTCATGGAATTTTGCCATTCTTGACTTTTACAAGCAGTTAAGTAAGTTGTTGGCTCAACATCTCTGCGGATGTCTAAGTAAAATACCTTATGTGAACTTGGCAACTTATCATAAAAGAATACCTTTGATAGAGGATAAAGCTTTCCTTTTTCTAACTCATCTATAGATACACCTTTCATAAGAAAACAATCATAATCATTCAAATAAGAAGGTTGATTATGTCTTCTAGCAGGCCTTTTGACCTGGTCATCACAATCAGGCTTAACACAATTATTTTCATTTTCAATAGAGATATCCTCATTATTGCCTATATTAGTGTTAACATCATATGGATAAATATTCTCATAAAATTGCACATTTCTGGAAATAAAAATTATGTGATCAACAAGACTGTAAACTCTATATCCTTTCATGTCATTTTCATAACACAAAAACATACATTTTTTAGCTCTATTTTGAAACTTAGTTCTGTTTTCTATTCAAAGTGTTTACAAAACTTAAGCAACCAAAATTTTTAACATTACTGATATAAGGAATACTGCCATACAACTTCTCATAAGGACAGACATTTTTAAGCAAAGGAGAGGGTAATTTATTTATGATATAAACAAAATGACCAATGAAATAATTCTAAAAAGTAACAAGAAGTTTACTTAGAATTTTCAAGCATCTAGCCACATTTAAAAAATGTTGATGTTTTCTTTCAGCAAGGAAATAACTCAGTTACCTCATTCTTATTTTTCATCATTATGGACCAAGTGAATCTGGAAAAGTCATCAACAATAGTTAGGAAATGTCTTGACCCATTTATTGCAGTTGCAGTTAGTCCCCAAATATCTAAATGAACAAGATAAAAAACAATAGAACTAATATAAGTAAAAATTTAAAAGGCAATCTTTTTTGTTTAGACATATGACATATATCACAAATTAAATTTGAAAGCATAGAAATGTCATGGAAAGATTTTTGTATTATTGATAAACTTATATTTAAGACATGTCCAAGTCTGTAATGCCACAATTCCCTTTCTTTACAAGCTATGCTATTACCAACAGAATTAGAAAACAATGTCAAACTATGACTATTGCTAATGGGAACATCAAGATAATATAATCCATTAGAAGCCTTAGCTGAACCTATCCTCTTCTTGCTCAAGATTTCTTGAATCATGCAACCATTAAATGACAAAACTAATTCACATTTTTAAGTTTTTGATAATTTGGTAATAGAAAGAAGATTGTAATGAAATTCAGGTACAAAATGAACATCATATAGAACTAGGTCATATACATCTCCTTTAGATACAACCTGCAACTTTATATTGTTAGGTAAGATGGCATGCCATTTTTTCATATTCTTTATGTTAAAATAATTTGTGCTTGAATTGGCAATGTGAAAACTTACCCCTGTATCTATAATCCGAGTAGACTTATTAAGAGAAGCAGATTTACCTGGTTAAGAGGAATCCTTATAGTCTATTTGAAAGGAACATTCTACTCAAGTGGAAGCTGTGTTCATATTATTACTTTATGTTTGTGCTTGTGCTTGATTGAGTTGAGTTAGTTGAGCTAACTGTTGTGCAATGAAAATAGTATGTGTGGATGTAATAAGTGTTAAAACTACACTTATCATATGGCTAAACAATTCTCAATTGTAAACATTTCTTGAGTTTTATTATTTCATTTATAAGATTTGAGGTGATATGTTGTTGTTTTAGATGCATTTTTAAGGATTAGGTGAATCTTATAAGGAACTTGCTCAGAAATGGATTTTGGATTAAATTAGAGAAGTTCACAGCAATGGACTTATTTTAATACAAATTTGGCTAAGTGTTGGATGCATGGAATTAAGTCAAAGTCAATGTGAAGATTCAAGCACAAAGGATTGTTCATGACACATGATTCACGGTCATTAGATGCACAACCCCAAAAACATTTTGTTTTACAATATCAAGCCATGAGCATGACACCAAAGTCATGATCTTGACACACCTAAATTATGGCTACGCAGATTTCTTTCCAGATGGCATTTCAACCGCCATTAACTACCAAGTGGATAAGGCAACTTTTCATCAACTAATTACATGAAGAGATGCAACTTTTCACCCTCTATATAAAGGCAATTTTAGCTAAAACATTAAGAGGGATGATCTAATTCGTAATTATCAGTCATTTAGCCATATATAGAGAGAAAAACGAGAGAGAGAAATCTACATTGTTCTTAGGTTTCTAAGTTATTCTCGAGAGTGTTGTTTTATAGTTTACTTGCAAAAGAATTTTGAATAAAATTTTATTCATAGTGGTATTAAAATAAATGAATAATACTATTATTTTTCAATAAAAATAAGAATAAATTACAATGGAGATTTATTACAGACAAATATAAAAGAAATATTTAACCTTTTTACCAAAGTAGAAGATTATTGCGGAGGCCTGAAACTCAGTTTCCTTAAGACAATTATTCGTCCGCTACAGGTGAATTTATCTCCCAGGAAACCGCAATCATAGGCGAACTCTAATCGTGTGAAGAGAAATTCACAAGAACTTAATGCTAAGCAGCCTTATTATAAAAGGAATGAAAACCTTAAGAAATATTTTTAGTATGAAAACATAAAATAAATCACAAAGTAAACAAACGCAAATACTAGTTGGATTTTTTCTAGAGTAAAAGAGTGAAGAAAAAGTGTTTAAAGAATGATACAAGAATTAGGTATTTATAGGACAAATCGCATTAACATGGCTTAATAAGGTTTCAAGGGCATTAACCTTTGTAACCATACCTTTATGGTCATTAACCTTTGTAACCACACTTTTATGATTATTAACCTTTGGATATGAGAAATTGTATTGATTTAAGGGATGAAAACCCATTAATTTCAAATAAAAATCTAGTGAAAAAAAATGACATGACAATATTTTTTCCAATATCGAATCACCAATTTAGAGCGTCGAAATTTGACAGATGTTCAAACTGTATAATACAATTTCTCATTCACCGTTAATCCATTTTAGGCACAAAATCCTGAAGCGTCTAATACAAAAACAAATTAACACATTTTAATAATAGACTCAAGTTAAACTCCTCAAATGTGCCATCACTCGTCAACTCTACTAGTACAAGGGTTGTTGGTATTTTAGTGTAATTGGATTGACTAGTTGACCAATGCAATTATGGTATTTCATTGAACAAGTTGGGAGAGTCCAAAGTGCACGCTTTGTTCTGATTTTATCGAAATATTTTACCCGTGTTGTGAGTGGACAACATTTTGAATGGGCCGCAAGGCTGGGCCGGTGGTGTGATGGTGATTATGAAAATGGTTTTGCATATTTTTAATGTCCAAAAGATACAAGATCGAAATCTCGTACTTAAAACAGAGTCGCCACCCAGTTTAGCTCAACTGGGAAATTTTGGTACGATTTTCCTATCGGTTGGTAGATCATACCTTAAGTAGAGATTTCAAGTTTGGATGATGTTATGTATTTTACATTGACCAAGTTAAAAGATTTCACTCTTTCTTAATCGGTTTTAATCCACCCTATTTATTGTGTTTTCGGTTTATATATTGTTTTCGTGTTATCAAGCATTCGAAGAGGTAAATAAATAAATTATTACAGTCATCCAACAAATAAATGTGGAAATTAAAGAATAGTTACAAGGCTTTCCAAATCCTATACATTTGATCTATATAAGAAATAAAATACCTGAAGGCCTAACATTAATTTATCCTAAATCTACATGAATAAAATGGTAAGCATAAATACGGCACGTTTTACAAGGTATACCACGTAACATGCATAGTTAGTAGACCAAACAAGATCCAAGTTAGCGTGAACATGGCATATTCATTCTACAATTTATGGAGCCCAGTTGGTGTTGGTCCCTATGAGGGTCTAAATTAGGTCATAGCGGGTGAATGACCCTTTTTTCGTGGAATTAACAGACTTTTAGAGAGTCTTTATGTAGCGTGTTTATTTATGTTCTGGATGATACAAATATAAAAATGTAATGCAAGAAAATAAAGAGTTAGAAAATCAAACACAAGGATTTTTATCCTGGTTCGGGCCCGCCTACTCTAGTCCCCGGAGTTTCCTTCCTTCAAACTTTTCCACTAGTGGATTCCTTTCCAACTGGCAGGAATCAAGGCTTATAGTTGGTCTTCAGATGGTACCCCCTACCAGATGTAGAATATACCACTAGAAGCACTAACTCCTAACTGAGTCCTTTCGACTTTAGCAGGATATACCACTTATATTTCTACCAAAATGTAAGCTGAGTCCTGTAGGGAGATCCCACTGAAAGCACCTACTTCAAGCTATATCCCAATCTCACTACTCACCCAAGTAGGAGATCTTTTACACTTTGGTTTTCTCAAAGTTTTTGGTTTTGGATTTCCTCGAGTTTATAACTTCACTTGGGAATCCTTACAAATAGATTTTGAATGATTTGGTTCTTAGAGGGATTAAGTAACTGATTACTTTCTAGCAAGTTCTCTAGTGTATGCTTTCTTGAAATCAACCAGCACCTTCCCAAGTTATGAAGCTTCCCTTTTATAGGCTTTTATCATAAATGTAGTCGTTGTGGGTTGTTGATCTTGAATTAATCTTCACCATTGAAAAGGTAATATGTGGTGCTTTCAAAACTGTTGATCAATCTGTTAGACAGAGATTTTGACACGTTTGAATCCTTGGGATTGAGGCTGAAAAGTTGTTAGTGATCAATTTCCTTGTATTTTAGTGACTCATAAACTTTTACGCCATTACCTTTTTAGTGTGAGTTCCATGCGCCTTTCTTATTTGTCTAGGTGAAAAGGTTATTACATTGTTCTATTTCCTATTCAGTCCTTTGTCCTTTTTCTAAAAAGAGCTAGCTGTCATTTTTGTCTCGCTTTAGGGAAAAGGATCTTTGAGTTGCAGACCAAAAAGATGGAGGGAATGCAATTTTCAAATTATTCCCTTCGTCTAGATATTTAAGTCTTTCAGATGTCTTCATACTTAATATCTTCGAATCTATCTTCTTCTGCATGCTAGTGCAATCAGTTTTTTTGAATGCAGTTTTGGGTGGTTCAAAGTTTTTTTCCTTTCCAAACTTTAACCGGATCCTTCCATTTATGCTTAAGTAGTTGTCTTCACTTGTCTTGGACTTTGGATGTTTTGGTTATATGTCTGGATTAAGTGACTTAGGAGTTTTGTTTACTTCAAACCTGATCCGGATTATTTGTTATTCTGGATCATTGTTTCCAACAATCTCCCCCATTTGATGGAAATAAAAACCTAAGTTATCTAAGCGTAAGGAAAGGGGTTTTTATGATCTAAGTATGATTCTTGATACTTAGTCATTTACAATGTTTACTGCCCCATAATTTTTGCATCCTTAACTCCCCCAACATTTTTCAATTCTAGCTTCTATGGGTTTTCTAGTACAATTGCAGATTGTACTTTAGAAACAATTTTTTGTAGTAATTTTTCACTATATATACTTCTACTGTTAACAATAGTTAACATCAATGAAGTTCAGGATTACGAGATACAGAAATACATAAGTGAAAAATAACTCTAGCTATTACAATTTTTACAATTTATTCATAGCTATATCTATTATTGCTTTTCGGATGTTTCTCCATTCTTTTCCTTGCCTGTGATGCTGGACTTTTTTTCAGTTTCAGTAGCTTTATCTTCACCCTTTTTATTCTCCCCCTTTTTGTTTGCATCATCTTAGGGGTCAATCACCATATAGGTCTTACCGCCCCAGCTCTCCTGCCAAGCCTTAGAGTAAATGGAATAGTCTAAATTTCCTTTGCTTCTACTCTCTAGTATAGTCTCAATTGTGGCTGGAGTTAGATGTAGGGGCCAGAAGACTTTCCAAAGTTGGGTATATGATTTCGTGAAGTAAGGATGCATATGTAGTACATGTTTGCAATCCTTCTTATCAAAGTATACAAAGAGGGCCTTTAAGAGAGTAGCAATTCCTTTATGTCCGAAGAAGCCTGTGTCCCCTATATCATGTACAAGGTCTTGAAGAACAGGAAGGAGTTGGCTTTCCAGAATTAAAGGTGAGGAAGATCCAGAGATGGATGAGTTGGATAATTTGGACTTTAATTTCTCAAACTCCTTACCCATATCTCGACGGGAGTTGTGGATGCTTGAATTTACAGTCATGAGGTCTTTGTGAAGTTCCTCCTTGACATTACTTATGACTGTATCCTATCCATTCATTTGGCCCGCAACCTCCAGTGTAACATTTTCCATCTGTTTGGCAAATAGCTTGGGCATTTCTTCATCCATGAATTTTATGAGCATGTCTAAGATGGCATTCATTGAGGCTAGGAAGCTCTGAATTCTGATCTTTTTTAGAAATGAATTTTGACAAGTTTTTAAACTTGGAATCGATATACTCTTTCAATTCTGTGGACAACTTAGTTGAGGAGGAGGTAATTTTTTCCATGAGGGTAGCATAGTTATTTGTGGCTGCTATATAAGACTGATATGCAGAGCGATTAGCTCCTGTAATGCTAGTGTTGATCAGTTCTAGTATTAGAGTCACTTTGGCAAGGGAAACCACTGCCACTAGATCAATAGTGGGAAACTCCCCTACTTTCTCCTCAATCTTCTGAACACTCCCTTTTATTTCCCTTAGCTTTGCTATTAAGTCCGAAGCTAAGGATTTTTTATTGAACACTTTCTCCATGGATTGGAGTTGCTTACATATATTCTGGAGGCACTGCTTGATATAACTTTCCTCATGTTCCTCATGGGTAGCATCCTCTAGTATTTTTAGGGTTGTCGTAATCCTTTTTGCTCTAGTTTGATTTATACTAGCAGTTTGCTTTTTGATTGGACTGTTAGAAGAGGAGGTCTCAGATCCTGAGCTACTTCCAATTTCCTCTTATCCGGATGAGTCTTCTTTACTGGTTTCTTCTTCAGAGGACTCCTCCTCTTCTTCTTATTTCCCTTCTTCCAACCTTCCCTCTGAAATGGCCTCGCCCTTGGAGTCCACTTTAGAAGTGTTCCAGTCAGATCTCAGACCATGTCCCTCCTCCGAAATGATGTGTTCTGGGATAGGCTGGTTATCCTTACATATGTTAGGAATTTCAGTATCTAAGTTGCCCTTATTTTTATGTGTTGTTTCAATAGCAGCAGTAGCATCATTAGTATCAAACGAAACTAAGTCGGGGATTACCTCATTTACTAGCGTTTGATTCTGAGAGTCTACTTCTTCTCTTCTTTCTTCCACCTCCATAACCCCTGGATGACTTAAAATGTCCTCGGTCATCCCTTCAAATGCCTTTATAGGACTTTTAATTACTTTCACAGGCATGTTGGTATTGTCCTCAACATCCTCTCTATGTGCCTTTTTAGGCCTTTCTTTATTAATGGTCTCAGCTTTTGAATTAAGCAAATTCTCTAGAAGTGGTCTGGTTTTTAGTGTGAAGGCAAAAAGGTCAACTTCTGGATCCTAGGCAATGGTTGCCATATCTATTGGATCAATAAGAATAGTATAAACACCTGAGTACCCTCTGAGTCCTTCTATTCTGAGCTTGTTTATTCTATCATTGTCCTTCATTACCTCCTTAATGATCTCATACTGAGGGTCATCCGGAGTGACTTCCTCAGTAGATCCAGGCACATGCTTGCCTTTGGTTTTCTTGGTCGTAGCCAATTTTTATTCTTCAGCTCTTTTGGCAGCTTCTTCATCAATCACTATTCCTACAGGCTTCTTGGCTTTTCTCTTTTGGGCTGCTATAGCCTCATCAAAGGTGCAGCCCTTTCTAGTGAACTGCTTTCTTTTGGGTACCGGAGCTTCATCCTCTTTCTCCTTATCCTCTACTATCACTTTTGGGATTTTTGCAGTTTTTTTCTTTTTATCTACTGCCTTTATCAGCCTCCCTCTTGGCTTAGGCTTCTTAGGACTCTTTATAAACAATTAAGTAAGGGTTTGGGTATCCTCATCAACCTCTTCCACCAAAACCAAGGAAAGATCCAGTTGTGGTTTTAGCTTAGTAGTTCTGGCCTACTTTGGAATAGGGGTATCTTCAACAGGATTTGCTGCCTTCATAGCCCTGGTATTTTTATCATCCCTTAGCTTCTTGGCTTTCTCCCCAATCCATGTCTCATCGAAACTCAGCTTCTTGAAATTCATCTCCAGAATCTCTTTTCCATGGATAGCTTAGAATCTAGATAAATTTATCTCATTAGACACGAGGATTCTGGTGATAAGGGCACCATGGGAGTTTTTGTGCTGCCTCAGATAATGGATGATCTATACCGACATATTTACCACTCTACTCTCTACCCAATGTTACAATACACATTGTTGGAAAGATGATATAGTGGTTAGAGAGCCCCACTAGATCAGGATCAGCTTAGCAACAGCGTGTTGGAGAAATCTAGGTGCTTATGGGAAAAAGGTTGAGAATTTGTCTCCAAAGTAATTTGGATGAAGCCACATCTTGGGGTGATTTTGACAAGCAATTCATCCCCATCGTTCATTAGCTAAATGCCATCATTCTTCATATTCAGGTATTTCTCGAAGAATTTCGGAGTGATAGTGATTTTCTTCCCTTGAACCTTTATTCTGAGAGCATCATAATATGAGTGAACTCTCATGTTTGAGTAGAATTCCCTCACCACATCTGGATAAGTGGGGTAATTGATTTTGAGGAGATCACCCAAATGTTGATCTTCAATTAGTTTAGAGTAAGAGTTTGTTTTAAATAGGAAATTATCTCCTAAATAGTCAGTAGGAACTACGGAGTCATTGGTTTTGAGGTTTAGGGATTTGAAATCTTCATCTTTGAGATCAGATTCTGTAAAGATGTTTCTTTGGGAGTGCATTTGGATTTTGTTGCTCAACCTAATGGCTGTCATTTGAGAGTTGTTGAAGAAATTAGGGTTTGGAATTTGATTTCTACAGAGTAACAGTAGTGAGTTGCTCGCGTGAGGAAGAAGGGGAAATTTGTGGGGTTTATATAGAATTTTCAAAGTGAGGGTATAATGGTAATCCAAACGCAGTTAAAGCTAACTAGATTGATGACATGGCAGACGGAATTTATGAGGGAAGTGAATGGCGTTAAAATCGAAGAATGGGAAATGTTTATCTTTAAACTAGCCATTCAATTCTACCGCACGTGTAACACCCAATATACGTTTGAAATTCAAAAGTGTATAGTTACTTTTCAGCGCCTTTACTGCCATGTGTCCATTCCGTCTACTAAGTTGGCAATCTTTGTTCCGCATCCAGAGTCAACATAAATTTTTCTTCTTTTCTTGATTACTTAACTCATAGAGCTTCAAACTAATGCCAAATTTTCCTCCGGATTTGCCTCTAAATTGGATTTGACATTCCAATTGACTCCCTTAGCTTGTTGAATTGATCTTCACTCATTGGCTTGTTAAAGATATCCACTCTTTTCCTGATTGGTTGGAATAGATACCAATGCAACATCCTTCTTCATCACATGATCCCGGATGAAATGATGCTTGATGTTAACACGCTTCATCCAGTTGTGAAGTAATGGATTCTTTGACACATCAATGGCAGTTTTGTTGTCACACATTACTTCAACACACCCAGATTGCACTCTATAGTCTTCCAATTATTGCTTGATCCATATGAGTTAATCTATATAATATCCTGCTGCCATATATTTAGCTTTTGTGGTTGATAAAGCATTTGATGTTTGCTTTTTGCTATCCATGATACCAAGCAATCTCCAAGAAAGTGACAGCCTCCGGATGTACTCCTCCTTTCAAGAGTGTCTCTGCCATAATTTGCATTAGTGAAGCCTTGAAGTGTGAAATCTCCATTACTAGGATACCATTCTACAGTTCCTTGGAGGTATCTGAGGATTCTCTTTACTACCTTTAGATGTGAATCCTTAGGATTGGCTTGATATCTTGCATAGTCATAAATTGTATAGTGTATGTCAGGTCTGCTAGCTATCAAGTACAATAGTGATCCAATCATTCCTCTGTAGAGCTTTTGATGTACTTCTTCTCCTTCACAATCCTTTGATATGATTGTATCTGAACCTATTAGAGTGGACATAGGCTTGCTTTTATCCATCTCAAACTTCTTCAAGATTTCCTTAGTGTACTTGGATTGGTTTATGAAAATCCCATCCGGACTCTACTTGATTTGTAAGCCAAGGAAGAAATTGAGTTCTCGCATCATAGATATCTCAAACTCCTTCTTTATTTGAGTGCTAAATTCTTCATACATCTTTTCATCTGTTGCTCTAAAAATGATGTCATCAACATAAATTTGGACTAGGATAACATCATCCTTCTTCTTTTTGATGAAAAGAGTTGTATCTGCTTTGCCCCTAAAATATCCCTTGGATATGAGAAATGTAGTGAGTCTCTCATACCAAGCTCTTGGTGCTTGCTTTAATCCATAGAGAGCTTTCTTCAATTTGTATACATGATCAAGATACTTTAGGTCTTCAAATCCAGGTTGCTGCTTCACATAGACTTCTTCCTGGATAACTCCATTGAGGAATGCAGTTTTGACATCCATTTGGAATAGTGTGAATCCCATGAATGATGCAAAAGCACATAGAATCCAGATTGCCTCCAATATTGCTATAGGGGAAAATGTTTCTTTAAAGTCAATCCCTTCTTGTTGATTGTATCATTGGGCAACTAATCTTGCCTTGTTTCTCACCACTACTTTGAAGTCATCTAGCTTATTCTGGAATACCCATTTTGTGCTAATGATTGACTTTTCTTTTGGTGGTGACACTAGATCCCGAACATCATTTCTACTGAATTGATCTAGTTCTTCTTGCATAGCGATCATCCAACTTTCATCTCCTTCAACATCTTGAAATTTCCTTAGCTCAATGAGAGAGACAAAGGCAGCATGGTTCATTATCCTATTAAGTTTTCCTCTGGTTCTAACTAGATTTTGGACATTATCTAAAATGGCTACAACCGTAGGATCCCTGTGAGCCTAGACTTCTCTTGGTAGGTGTTCATACTGGATTGGGGCTTGTTCCACTCCTGCCTCAACTTCCTCTCCTTGGTCATCAATGAAGTTTATCTCATGTGGGTTGAGATCAGCTTGTGGTACTTCTGGATCAAAAGATATCCCCTCATCTTCTTCTTTGTATTTATTGATTTGGAAGGAATCTGGAATCTGGACTTCCTTCTTTTCTCCAAAGTTTTTAGCTTCCGAAATTAGATCTTCTGGAGTGAAACTTCTTTTGCCTGTATAGTTAGTCTCATTGAAATCTACATGTATTGACACTACCATAGTTTAAGTTCATTTAATATAGACTCTATAAGCTTTGCTATGTGTTAAGTAGCCAAGGAAAATCGCTTCATCTGATTTAGGATCAAATTCAGGATGTAGCATTTACAACCAAAGGCTTTGAAATACCCAATTTTGGGTTTCCTTCCCTTCCAGATTTTATAAGGGGTCTTTTCTAAGGTCTTTCTAATGAGAGCTCTATTTAATATATAGCATGTTGTGTTTACGGCCTCACCCCAAAAATATTTTGGCAAATAATTCTCACTTAGCATTATTCTATCTATCTCAACTATAGTCCTATTTTTCCTCTCAACAACTCCATTTTGTTAAGAGGGATGAGGTGTAGAGAAGTTTTGTTCAATCCCCTTGGAGTCATAAAATTCAGCAAAGTGCTTATTTTTGAACTTACTGCCATTATCACTACAGATGCGTGCAATGCTTATGCCCTATTCTACTTCTATCTAGATGAATATTTTTGAGAATTGGTCAAAGGCCTCATCTTTTCTAGCTAGCAAAGCTACACAGGTATAGCGAAAATAATCATCCATAATGACCATGGTGTATTCTCTTCTACCTAGACTCAATGGTTTGATTAGACCAAAGAGATCAATATGCAAGAGTTCAAGAACTCTTTTGGAAGGTATGTATGAGATGGAAGGGAAGCTCTTTTTATGTTGTTTACCTAATTGACATGCAGTGCATATGTGATCCTTATCAAAAGCTACCTTAGGCAAACCCATAACCAATTCTTTTTCGGCTAATTTGGACAGGTTCATGCTAACATGTCCCAACATCGGTGCCATAGCCATTATTCTTCTACTTTAGACACCAAGCATATATTCTTTTTATCATTTTTAATGTTAACACAATAAACACTATTTACGCTAGGTGTATAAAGAATAACTTGATTAGACTTACTATCATAGATTGAGCATCCTCCAGAGTCAAAGGTGACTTTTCTTCCTTCATCATAGAGCTATGCTACACTGAGTAAGTTAAACTTCAGTCCATCAACTCGAGAGACATCTTCTATTTGTATTTCAGATCCAATGGTTCCATGGCCAATGATTTGTCCTTTATTATTGTCTCTAAAGCTTACTCATCCACCTTTCTTCTGAATTAAAGTGATGAAGGCTTTCTCATCACCATTCATGTGCCTTGAGCATCCACATCAATGTACCATATATCTTGATCTTTTGTGAATCTAAGGCATACCTGCAAAACAGATCAAATGGGTTTGGGTACCCAATCATATTTGGGTCCTCTCGGATTATCAACCATTTCAGACCAAGGATAAACATCATAATAACCATTTTTTAATCTATATAATTTAGTAATATGATTGTTTTACCCACAAAACCTGCATCCTGAGATGGGTCTGCTTTGCTCCTGCTTCTTCTGGATCTTCTTTAGATCCTTCTTTCTATAGTTTCCAATATATCCAGCTTCTTGTATACTTGTCTGTCTGGAATGTATCCATAAGCTAGTTAGAGGGGCAACTTCTGCCTTATAATTCTTTCTTTGCTTGGCAGGTTGCTCATTTGATACAGCTTTAGCTTTTCCCTTTTGAGCAGCTGTGAATCTCTATGCTTGAGGTTGCCTCTGAGGTTTCCTCTCATTTTTATTTGATGGTGTTGGATTCTTTCTTTATTGGGGAGGACCTAATTTCCTTTCTGATGCTTCCTTCATTAGAGTTAGCTCCCTTTCTAACCCTATCACGTTGGCACTCAAGATCTACACTCGATTTCTTAGGAAATTCTCTTCCACCACATCCATATGCTTTATGGCTCTTACCAAGTTGATTTCTTGTGACATTGCTTTAGCATCTTTAGCTAGTTCCAGAACTTGTCATTGTATGGATTTTATAGCTTTAGTGTTCTTTCTCACATTGTGGATTACCAACTTTAAAGCTCTAGCAAGATCAAGATTAGAAACAGAATTAGAATGAGAATTTACCTCATTATTTATTGTCTCTGATCTAAATCCCCAATTTGATCAATATCTTGCTCGGATGAATTTCTTTCAGATTGCTCAGCTTCCGGATCAGTCAGTCGCATGAATGCGCATTGAGCATTCTCCTCTTCTTCTGTTGAAGATAAGCTGCTACTTTCTTCACTATTACTCCATGTGGCCACCATAGCTTTCTTTTTATATTTATTTTCTCTTTTTAGCTTGGGTCATTTGGTTCTGAAGTGCCCTTTTTCTCCGCATTCAAAGCAAGCCGCATCCTTTTTCGGATCGTTCTTTTCTTTCGGAGCCTTTCTTGGCTTATATCTTCTTGAGCTGCTTTCCTTAGGCCTTTTTGATTCAAATCTTTTGGATCTCCTTCTATCCTTTTTCTTTAAGAATTTGTCAAAGTACTTAGCCAGTATAGCCATATCTTCTTCATTGTACTTTGATTCCTTTGGTAACTTATCAGATCCAGAAGACGCTGATCCAGCAGAGTCTGCCTTAAGTGCAATGGCCTACTTCTTTTTTCTGGCTTTTTCTCCTATTGGCTATATCTCTCCAAGGATAATTTTAGAGTTAAAAGATTACCGATGAGTTCATCATAACTATAGAAGTTTAAGTCATGAGCTTCCTTAATGGTAGTCTTCTTATTATCCCATTCCTTAGTGAGACTCCGGAGCACCTTCTTTACCATCTCTACTTCAGAGATTTCCTTTCCAAGCCTCTTCATTTCATTCACTAGATTAGTGTATCTAGTGTTCATGCTACTGATTGACTCTTTTGGCTCCATTTTGAAAGTCTCAAGCTTTTGCTATAGTAGATCAAGCTTGGCTCCTCTGACTTTGTTGGCTCCTTTATAAGTGACTTCCAATTTTGGCCAAATCTCTTATGCAGTCTCACATCCGGATATCCTATTAAATTCTATTATACTAAGAGCACAATGAAGCATGTTAATAGCATTTGCATTTTCAGGCAATTTTTTTAAATCATTCTAATCCTATAACCTTGAGGGCGTTCGAGTAGTGATACCCTCTACTTCATGAGTAGGCTCATATGGGCCATCTCTAATGACCAACCATGCTTGCATGCTTTGTGCTTGAATGAAGTTCTTCATTCGGTTTTTTAGAATGTATAGTGTTCACTAGTGAAGAGTGGAGAACGGGTAATAGACATACCCCCAGGAATGAGTAATAAGTTTTAAAAACTCATTTTGATACTTGGATCAAAATTGGGACCTTTGGCTCGAGATTGTTAGATCTCTAGTTTTGAGCACTCGAAATTAATAGACTTTTAAAAAGTCTTTATATGGCTTGTTTGATTATGTTCTGGATGATGGATCCAGATGATATAGATATAAAAATGTAATGCAAGAAAGTAAAGAGTTAGAAAATCAAACACAATAATTTTTGTCCTGGTTCGGCCCCGCCTACTCCAGTCCCCGGAGTTTCCTTCCTTCAACCTTTTCCACTAGTGCATTCCTTTCTAACTGGCAGGAATCAAGCCTTACAGTTTTTCTCCAGATGGTACCCCCTTCTGGATGTAGGATATACCACTAGAAGCACCAACTCCTAGCTGAGTCCTTTTGACTTTAGCAGGATATACCCCTTAGATTTCTACCCAAACCTAAGTTGAGTCCTATAGGGAGATCCCATTCAAAGCACCTACTTCAAGCTATATCCCAATCTCACTACTCACCCAAGAAGGAGATCTTTTACACCTTGGTTTTCTCAAAGGTTTTGGTTTTGGATTAAGTTTATAACTTCACTTGGGAATCCTTACAAACAGATTTTGAATGATTTTGTTCTTGGAGGGATTAAGTAACAGATTACTATCTAGCGAGTTCTCTAGTGTATGCTTTCTTGAAATCAACCAGTACCTTTTCAAGTTGTGAAGCTTCCCTTTTATAGGCTTCTATCATAAATGTAGCCATTGTGGGTTGTTGAGCTTGAATTAATCTTCACCGATGAAAAGGTAATATGTGGCGCTTTTAGAACCGTTGATCAATCTGTTAAATAGAGATTTTGACCCATTTGAATCCTTGGGGTTGAGGCTGAAAAGTCATCAATGATCATTTTCCTTGTATTTTAGTGACTCACAAACTTTTACGCTATTGCCTTTTTGGTGTGAGTTCCACATGCCTTTCTCATTGGTCTAGGTAAAAAAGGTTGTTACCTTTTTCTCTTTCCTTTGTTACTCCTTTGTCCTTTTTCTGAAAAGTGCTAGCTATCATTTTTGTGCTGCTTTGGGGAAAAGGATCATTGACTTGCAGACCAAAATGATGGAGGGAATGTAATTTTTGAATTATTCTCTTTTTCTAGATATTTAAGTCTTCTGGATGTCTTCAGACTTAATATCTCCGGATCTATCTTCTTCCAGATGCTAGCGCAATCAAGTTTTTCGGATGCAATTTTGGGTGATTCAAAGTTTGTTTCCTTTCCAAATTTCACCGGATGCTTCCATTTATGCTTAGGAAGTTGTCTTCTCTTATCTTGCACTTTGGAGGTTTTGGTCATATGTCCGGATTAAGTGACTTAGTTGTTTTGTTTACTTTAAACCTGATTTAGATTATTTCTTGTTCTGGATCATTCTTTCCAACTATTGGATGGCTAAAAATGGTATTTGAACGGCATTTGTAGGAAAATTTTGTTTTATCCATATTTTGGACTCAATAGTTATTTTAACTAGATTATTAGTGAAAATGCCACATCTGTTTTCAGAGAGTTCTAGACCCGTCATTACCCTGTACATCCTAGCTTTAGAAATTAAACTAGGCCAGAAATAAAATGAAAACTAATCTACTATCCAGAATCCCATACTGCCGGTAATATGAATGAGGCCGCCTTCGGTGTCACTGATGCTGCTGGCAATCTCATTTACACAGGTAGGTTGCATGACATTCTGGATACCATAAAGAAAGGCTCTTGCAAGAAAATAGAGTCGTTAAGGATAAATGAGGCCCATGGCGGTATCACTGATGCCGCTGGTAGCATGAGTGATACCGCCTGCGACCTCAATTATCTCTAGCGGCTTTAATTTCTTACAATAGCATCAATTCACAGTCAAAAAGCAATCGAAAAACCCAAAACTAAGCATAAAACAGCAAGTAAACACAACAACTAAGTAAAATGAAAGCCAAAGAGCTATGAGACTCAGAATTTTTACCTCAGGGCTGTGAATCCACCTCTTCGTCATCCAATGACACCTTCGGGGAGCTTAAGTGATGATTTGGGTCATAGTTAGGTGATTTAAGGCTCTAAATCCTAATGTAGTGATTTCTAAACCTAAAATTCACCTAAATATCAGATAGTTTAGTAAAGAAAAACCAAGAAAAGATGCATTAAATCCTCTTTTCTTACCTTTTCTGGACTTTATCCCACTACAACTAACTAAAAATGCACAAAATCTCCTTAAAATTTCAAGTGGTGAATGTCTAATCCTTAACTCAGCTGAAATGGCTGCTTATATAGGCTAAAATCCGGTGGAAATTGACTTTGATTAATTATCAGGTGAGTATCGAGCCAATTTTTGCAAAAAGCTGTCTACCTACAGAAATCCGGTGGGTCAAATCTGCCAAGTCTGAAAAGTAAGCATGGCCTAGCTTAAAAAGGTGAAAAGGTGGGCCAAATCCGCCTAAAAAGGTACTTTAGTGGGATTAATTTGAATAATTAGGGTTTATTTGACTTTTTATGGGTAATTAGGACTAAATTAATTTTTGGGTGCAAATCATCAGTTTGAGCTACCACCGAACGCGTTATCAGACGTGCCGAAATGAATTTTTCCAAAAATAGAATTCATAAAGAATTTTTTATTGGTAATAAAAAATTCCAAAAAAGAATTTTTATCATGAGGAATAAAATCGGGAATATGTCATCATCGTCTCACGAGAGGGACTGGAAAATCTCGTGCTCACAGGCTGCCCCTCGGGGGATCACTGCTGCCAGATGTTAGTATAATCATACAAAAAGAGCAAGGGTTTAGAAATTATACCTGACAACTGGTGTGCTAGGTGCGAGAGATGATGAGGGCAGTTGAAACTGAAGGATAACATATATGGAGACCGTGTTGGAACCTTAAGCGATGTTCAGTAGTTGAACTCAAAGGATGGCATGTGCAGTGACTATACCGTGATCTTCAGTTGGTGATCAAACGTGAACCCAATGGATGACACGTATAGAGACCATATCAGGACCTTTAGGTTGCATTCTAGGGGTAAACCCGAAGGATGGTATGTATAGGTCTATACCATGATCTTCAGTTGACGTTCAGGGATGAACCCAAAGGGTGACGTGTACGGGGACTATATCAGGACCTTCAGTTGGTGTTCCAGGGGGTGAACCTGAAGGTTTACATGTACGGAGTCTATATCAGGACCTTTAGTTAGTGTTCCAAGGGTGAACACAAAGGATGGTATGTACAAGGTCTATACCTTGATCTTCAGTTGACGTTCGGGGGAGAAACCGAAGGGCGATATGTATGGAGACTATATCAGGACCTTTAGTTGGCATTCCAGGGGTGAACCTAAAGGGTGACATGTACGGATACTATATCAGGACCTTCAGTTGGCATTCTAGGGGTGAACCTAAAGGAGAGTATGTACAGGGTCTATACTATGATCTTCAGTTGACGTTCAGGGGTGAACCCAAAGGGTGACATGTACAGAGACTATATTAGGACCTTCAATTGGCATTCGGGGGTAAACCCAAAGGGTGATATGTATGGAGACTATATCAAGACCTTCAATTGGTGTTCGGGGGTGAACCCAAAGGGTGACATGTACGGAGACTATATTAGGACCTTTAGTTGGCATTCTAGGCGTGAACTCAAAGGGTGACATGTACGGAGACTATATTAGGACCTTTAGTTAGCATTCAGGGGTGAACCCAAAAGGTGAAATGTACAGAGACTATAGCAGGACCTTCAGTTGGCATTCTAGTGGGTGAACCCAAAGGGTGACATGTATAGGGTCCATACCGTGATCTTCAATTGACGTTTGGTGTGGTTGGTGGCCTAAAGGATGAGGATTTTTCAGTTTGCCCCCTCACGGTTCTACCTACAATGATTGATAAGTGTAACAAGATTAGGCAAATTTTTAGATGACGTTTTACTACTTAATCAATTTTGTGGAACAAAAATATTTTTGCCCCTTCGATCAACAATAAAAATGTGATAATTAACAACACAAGGGTTTTTGAAGTCCTAGAATGACGAGGGCTTGAGCTGGGATCCCATTGAGCGGTTGAGAGGGCAATTAGAATGCCCCTAGAGAGGTTGATGTCATCGGCAGGTTGGGGTGATGCTGCTGTCAGTTTGATTTATGCCACTGGTGGTATGAGGTGCCACGTGGCATCTTTGACCAGTCAAAGAAATTCAAAAATATGCCCCTGGTGAGAACAAGTTAACTGGCGGCTTAGCTGATGTCACCGGCGACATGAGTTGATACCGCCTACGGTATGGATCGACGGTTTTAGTTATAATTAAACTCCTCAAATTCTATGCGAGTGTTTAATACGGGTTTAAACTCTCCTTTTCTTATTTTGACGGCAGTATTCTCTTCTTCCTCTCTACCCCTCACAAAAGCATCCCTTTTTACTCCCTTTCTACTTCTAATCACATCCAATCATGAAGAAGATATTTGGGCGTAAATCTAACAGTTCCAAGTCTGGTGATTTGCCCGATTCTGCCTGAAACTTTGCCCGGTTCACGTGGGTTATGGCTTTAAAGAATTTGACATTGTATTCAGACATGGGATTGTGACTCCCATCGATGATCTGGTTTTAGACAAGGATAATCATATCTCTTCCATTTAGGTAATCCTACAAAACTCAAACCTTTTTGTTTTGTTTGAAGATTTCGGTCCAAGACTCAAAATATAGTAGGATAAAGGTTAAAAAACTAGAAATATATGTTAGAATGCATGTTATAGGCCTATTTTTGCCCGATTTATGATCTGTGGTTGATTAATGCTTTTCTTTGGCGATTTTGGTTCGATTTTGGGCAAAATTGGATTCTGCCTGCAGAAATCGTGTCCGCCGGTGACATTATTTGTGTCGCTAGCGGCTTCAGGCCTTCCCAAAAAAGGCTGGATTTATGCTATATTCCTGCTGACTCTAGCGATGTCGCTAGCAACATCATTCATACCGCTGGCAGTATGGCTGATGTCGCCGACGGCATCGCTGCTTCAGTAGTGGCATCTGCAACCTCCAGAAGCTATAACCATAAAAATGAAAATTACTTATCTCACTTGTTCTTTCTAATTTTTTGTAGCCACACGGACTAACTTATATCAGGGGCATGGGACCATCGGTATATAGTGGCAGCATATTGAGAAGACGGACCATGCGTTTGTGGCAGCTATTAATGACACGAGTTTTGGAGAGTTAGCCCGTGCCATGCCCCTATTGAGGCCAAAACTTTTCCATCCAACCTTGATTACTTTGATTGAGAAATGGTCTAAGACCACTCATACCTTTCACCTCCAGATAGGCAAGGTGACCATTACCCCTTCCAACGTGGTGGCAATGACTGGGGTGCCATGGACGAAAGAAGTCATTCACTTCAATGTCTATATGGAGAAGAACCACCTTAAGGAGCCGGTGGTGAAAAGGGTGATGGAGCCTTTTAGGTTGAAGCCCAAGTCGGGGCGATTATACTATGGAGAGCTATTAAAGTACTGGCTGGGGGTTGGAGTGGTCCCCGAGACCCAGTGGGATGCTTGTGTCGACTCTTTTTTCATTTCACTGATGTTCATGCTATTCTTCCCAGTCTCTAGCAGCAAGGTCAACTATGGGTTGATTTCTACTATCGAGGATGTGAAGACCATTATGAAGAAAAATTGACCTAGGGCCATTTTAGCTCAGATGTATTATGGGCTATATGTGGGGGCCTGAAATAGAGAAAAGGCACTCCGCTTGAGCCATTTGCTACTTCAGGTATATCTTTTTAAGTAGTGCTTTATTATCATGGTTTATCACTTTTCATTTTGTGTGCATTGAGCCTTTGGACTGATTAGCTATTGATTGCACAGGTTTGGGCCTTTGAGCACAAGATCCTCCCCCCAGTCAAGTTTAAGACCACGGTGCAGCGGGGTTCTCATTTTCTTGCCTAATGGTGTGGGAGTGTTGGAGAATTTGGCAATTATCCTATCGCCTATAAAGAGACACTTAGGAGTTTACAGACTGGGTTGGTATGCTACTTTGACTTTTAGCCCTATCTTACATTCAACAAACCATTAGCCAAAAAATATAATTATAAATTTAAATTGCTTAAATTACCTTTTTACTTGATTGATTGATCAGATCGTCAGGGACCCTTCTAAGGAGGTGTCCAACCAAGCTACTGTCCTTACCGTCAAATGAGAGGTGGATGACCATAGATTTATGATGGAGTTCTCCCTGGCTTTGCCATGGTATTTGGGGGAGACAGTTCCCGGTTGGAGGGAGGTTATGTCTGCTGCTAGTCTAGTGCCTATGGATCCCCCTACGGGCCTTTTGTGGCCTTGTTTGACCATTACTGGTGTGGCTTATAAGGTGATTATCTGTAGGGCAATGGCTGAGTGGTTGGGAGTGCCCCTAGCCTTTATAATGGCCACATGTCATGCTTGCTCACTATGTGCCCCCGCATCCATTCTAATGACTCCATCGCCTTCCATATGAAAAAGAGGAAGGAAGAGCTAAAAAGGCAAAGGCACGGCATCGTTAATGAGAGTGATAAGGATGATGATGAAGAAAGTGGTAGTGGTGAGGGCGATCCCGAGGGGGGAGACGAGGTTGGCAAGGATGCCCTGGCGGTCCATGAGGAGCACCATTCTTTTGATGTGAGTTTGCACTTATTTACATATACGCCATATTGTTTGGTTCCTAAAATGGTTGCTTATGCTTGCCCTTTATATTGTCTTTGATTTTCAGGCACCTCTAAGGAAGAGAGGCCAGCCTGAGTAGCGGTGTACAAGGCTGGGGTAGACCCGAGGACGCTAGGTTTGTAAAGGGGCATCTCTTGACTGCTTTGGAGACCCACTTCCTACTTATAAATTTGAAAGATGACTTTCGGACTAGGGAGAAAACCCCGAGCAGCCATTCGCTGAACTTTATGCCGATGAACACCACTCACATAAGTCTTGTACAAACATGGACATATTCATATGACAACTCCTTTGTGGATTCCTTTTGATTGCCTCTTTTTGGATTTTTCAGGTTTCGCGTGCTGAGGCAGAGCTGTTGGCTAGAAATGCTTTTGCTCTCGAGGACACACTTGTTTCCCAAACCTTGCTTACTTAGGTATATCCCCTATTATGATATGACATTGTAAAATAAAATGTATGCATGAATGAGATGAATAACGGATTTTTTTGCCTTCCTGTTTGTAGGATTTTATGGCCCTTACACTATCGGATGCTAATACAGCCCAGATGAAGTACCAGGAAGAGACGGGGGTGCTCTAACACCGCATAGGCTGGCTAGAGAGTCAGATGGATGCTACCTTGCACGAGAGGTGGAGCAAACATAACATGGATCGTGCAACCTCAGCGGGGGCAAGCCGTATGGAAAGGAAAGCGTCAGTTGGCCATCATTCTGGCGATGATCCTGAGAGCACATGGAGTGTTGAGGGGACTGAAGAGGATGTTGTCAACTATTATCTCGTTGATGATGCGGATGTCTTGCCTCTCCCACCCGGCAATGGCGACCAGTTCTAGATTCATCTATTGATCCTTTTCTTCTTTTTTATTCTTTTAGTTTATAGATTTCGTGTTTTGGATTCGTGCCCCTAAAAGATTGGGTTTGAATGATTTTGGCTTTGGTTGTGGATTATGGATTTTGCATGTTTGGATAATTGGATGATTTGGGATTTGATTTGATTTGTTTAGGCTTAGGATTTGAATATTTTGGAATGTTTGCCTCTTCAGGCCTTTGCTTTGAATAAAATCTGGATTTTGTGCTTGAAATATGTTCGGAAAATAGAATACAAGTTTTTTACAGGTTTGGATAGGTTCAGCTTGGCTAAAACAGGCTTGAAATTTGCTAGAAATAGCTCCATCCCTCATGCAGCTTCACTGATGTCACCATTAGTTATGCTCATGCCACCGCTGTCATGATCCACATCGTCGGTGGCTTCATCCTTATCGCCGGCGGTATGATGCATTAGAATCGCAATTTTCTTTTTCCTTTCTTTTATTATTATTTTATTTTGTCATTTTGACTCTAATTTTTGCATAGACTGCCCCTAGGGGTTTTCAATCTATCGAGCTTTGTCTTAACTTTTGCCTGGACGGTCCTTTTTGGGTTTTCAATCCAGCAGACTTATTTCGACTTTTGCATAGACCTGGATGTTTTTAGTCTATCCGGATTTATTTTTTATGCTAAATGTTGAACACTTATATGGATGAGCTTTGAGTACCCTCCATTAAGTTTACTTGCGATGTTTCCACCATTTGGTTCCTAGGCATTCATATAATCATAAGTATAAATATTTCAGTATGAAAGACACTCTCATTAGATGAATTTAATCGGAATACAAGATGTTGGTAACCATTTCCATTAATCAAACTTCTGGTGTTAACCATTCTTTATAGATTTTCCAGTTAACATCTGGCCATTTTTCTCTCGCGCCATAATTTTTGCTTGAAATGCCCTTTTTAGGTTTTCAGTTTAGCAGGCAATTTTCTAAAGAGATTCCCTAACTTTTGCCCGTCTAGCTTGCAGAATACCAACCGTTGGGTGTCACCCTAATTTTTGCCCGATTGGTAGAGGACCAAAAGGCGGGTGATTCATTATATATTTTCTGTTGTGCCGCTTTTTGATATATTTCTTTTGATTTCGATATGATAACACTTAAGCCCATCTTGGTTAACTAGGTCAATGAACTTTTTCTTGTCCATGATCCTAATCGATTGTCTCTTCAACCGGGTACCTGTAAGGCCTTTCTTAACTCAGTCGTAATTCACTTTCTTAGATCTGTGTCAGTAGTTTTGACCTGCTTCAAAATCGGATCACTGGCTTGTAATGGACACCTCTGATGCTCGACTCGGTTGTTTTTATATCCTTATCACGCGCGATTGGTACACTTGAGAGTTATCTGGGGCTTTTAATTGCCATTCGTCCATGGCATTTGCTCGAATCTTATCTACATCCATTCAGGCTTTCCTGATTTAGATCTCAAAGCGACTCTTAATGACTTCCCCTCAGCTCCAATTGTATCTTATTTCTAAGTGATGTTTTGCTTAGGAGGCTTTTATTAGGTGCCTCCGAAAGGGCAAACGGTAGCTCATTTAGCTAGTTTGCTTGAAAGGCTATTTTGCAACTTTAGTTATATGATTAGCTTTGTGGCTTATGGGGTAAGGATCTGTGATACTTAATCCCATACCTTATGCTCTTGCTGGTGGTAGCCCCTTAGAACCGATCTTTATTGTTTAAGGTGTGTAGGACAGGTTAAGTAGTGTCAGGTGAAGATGTGGGTTTCTGCGAGTTTGCTCATTTTCTTGGAGGTGATATTGGTGTAAGATTCAGCTTCTTCTAAAGCTGTGGTGTTTATTTGATGAAGGCTAGAGTTCACCAATCATATGTGCCCCTATGTTGAGAATGGCCAAGGACCAGGTGGGGACTGATAAGGACTGTCAAGGGGATGGGGTGGGTGGGCAAAAATATATGCCTTGATTTTTATTCCATGAAACAAGTCGACACTTCTTTAGCAACTTGAAGGTGGGTTTGTGCATAGTTGTGAGGTTGCTAAATTAATTCTAGAAGAGACCAGTCTTCTTTTTTTTCGTGATGTTCGGCAATCTAACTATCGATCTTGGGCATATCTTGTGAGCACAACCAGGCAAAAGCTATATTGTAGAATTTAAGCACTTTTATTATCTCACATGTGTTTTGACAGGAGTCAACTTATTGGAAATGATTACCACTCAGGAGATTCCATTTGTACTCGAATTAACTTCATTCAATAAAGTATGTTGAATACTGAAAGCATCATGCGTATGTTTATATGAATGCGTGGACTAAATGGACAAAACATAAAACAAAACAGGAAGTTGCTCATGGAGCTGACAATGACAAACATCACATTGTTCAAATTGAAAGCATAAAGAAATCTAAAGATTACACATTAGGATTGTCATCCTCCACAAGTGGAGGGTCTTTATTGGAGATGTTGGCGGTAAGACTATCCTCAACAGGTCTCATCAATGTGTCATCCTAGTCAAGAGCTAGAGCCTCATACTACTCAATACTTGGCAAGATGTCCTCCACTTGATTTGACTCCCCGGTGAGGACCTTGGCAAACCGCCGCATGGACTTGATCATCAGGTTCTTTATTTCACCTTTTTCTGTGTTTCTTTGCCAAAACTGTCATAGCCTTGATCATTGCGGATATAACCTACTTGACCTATTCATCGATTGATTCCTCATCCTTGTTGTCGGAGCACAATTTTCCGTTGCCTTTGGAGTAAATGACCTTGACGAGTTCTTGTGGCCTATTTCCCTATTTAGGTATACCAAGCTAGGCCATTCCCATCTGGATGCCAAACTCTAGTAAGGGGAAAATCATAGTGCTAAACACTCTTCCAAGTTAAACAATTTTCCCTTCCCTCACCAAATGGTGGATGGTGCGAACCAAAGTCTTACATTCATTGGTGCGATGACCTAACATGACATGAAATCCGCAAAAGTTTTTTCTCTCCTCTCTTGTGGAGGGTCTGTAAATGCAAAGGGATTTGAGAAGGCTGGCTTCCCTTAGTTCGGTGAAGATTACATTAAGCGGCAGCTTCTATGGGTTTGTGCTACCCTTAGGACTGCTGCTTGGCTTGATAGTGGCAGCTGGGGTCGGTTTTAGAGATACCCTTTCATTTATTCTGATGAAAGATGGGGATACGCCTGATGCCAATTTTGTGCTGGAGTTATGGGGCATCCGACCTTCATTTCTTTGGAGTTCTCCCTCTTTTTGACGATAATTAGCTGCTGCTAATTAATGCAAGAAGGTTTCAATTTCGGGTGTCATGCCCTAAGGTTGCATGACCTAGTCATACTGAGGAGGTGTCGGGGTTGCAGGTAGCATATATTATGATGGAGTGACCAAGGTCGGAGGCAAGACACTAGAGAATGATGGAGGAACTGAACCTGGAATCTGCCCCTTTGCCCCGTGGTAAGTAGATAATGGTGACTGCAAGAGTGTTTCATCATTAGGTGTCATTCCTAGAGATTGCATGACCTGGTCGCTAGCTTGGGGGATAGATGACTGTCGCGAGGTAGCCACAACTGCGGGTGTCACGCCCAGAGGTTGCGTGACTTGGTCGAAGTGCCTATTTTCCAGGGCTTGCTTGATAGCTGCTTGAACGGTTTCTTTAATCTGTTCTTAATTAGTGTTCTAGAAGAGGTCTGGATTAATAAATTGGGATATGGCAGTGGCAATTTTAGAGCCAAGAGATGGTAGAGGAGCTATTCCTGAGGTATGGGTAGGACTGATCTGTTCTTTAAGTAGGTCAGTGTCGCCATCAATGTAAAGAAAATACATGGTTGGTTGTGATGATTTGGATTAGAATCCTATACTATTCAGGACTATGAATTGTAGGTTAGACCATGCATGGTTCGAGGGATGTCATAGATGGGGTGAATGATCTTTGTCTAGTAATCGATGTGTGGTATATATGGCTGTATGTAGACGTGGTTAGAATGCGGCGGCTTATCCCTCTAACAAACGTGGGATGTTCGTACTCCTCGTCATGTATGGCGATATATCGTGACTCAATAAAGGTACAAACAAAGTCTTACGGATGTTGCTAAACCTCTTCCACGAATGGAGATTGGTAAGAGTAAGTTGATTGAGTTTTGCCCCTTAAAACCGATGCATGGGTGATGCATGAGCACGCAGAACATAAAACATGAAACGTCCCTCTTTTGACCTTATGACTCTAGCGTAACACCTCTTTGGAAAGGATGGAGGTTAGCTTCTTCACTGGAAATGGCGAAAGAAGTGCATCCCAATTATTTTCATTATTTTGGTGGTCTTAAGGGAATGAAGTGCTAAGGTTTTTTCTAGTTCGGCTTTGGTATAGGGTTGTTGATGTAGAAGGTTCTCATTTACCTTGATTCCACATTACTCAACCACTCCCCAAATAGGTGTGATTGTAGGAGTTCACGTGTTGGTTGAAATAAGTGATCCACCCACTAGGCATCCTCAATTCTAAACAGGGCATGAGTGATACTTTCGCGAGCTTCTCGGGTAAAATAGGGCACCGTTATATTACCAAACTATCTACAAGTGTAAGGATAAAATGTTATAAAAAAGAATGAAGTTTTAATTTGGCCAATGATTTCAATATATCATCTAAATCTTTTTAACTTATTGAAAATTATAAGTTCTAGTTTAAAGAGATCAATCCCCAGTAGAGTCACAACTGTGAGTGGATGACATTTCAGACGGACCATGAGGCCAGGCGAGAGGACCGGTGTCCTGAAAATAATGGTGTGATGGTGATTGTGAAAACGCTTCGCATATTTTTAATGTCCAAAAGATACGAGATCGAAATCTCGTACTTAAAATAGAGTTACCACCAGATTCAGTTCAACCGGGAAATTTTGGTACGATTTTCCCACCGGATGGTAGACCATACCTTAAGTAGAGATTCAAAGTTTGGATGATGTTATCTATTTTACATTGGCCAAGTTAAAAGATTTCATTCTTTCTTAATTGGCTTTAATCCACCCTATTTATTGTGTTTTTGGTTTATATATTGTTTTCGTGTTATCAAGCATTTGAAGCGGTAAATAAATAAATTATTACAGTCATCCAACAAATAAATGTGGAAATTAAAGAATAGTTACAAGGCTTTCCAAATCTTATACATTTGTTCTATACAAAAAATAAAATACTGGAAGGCCTAACATTCATCTATCCTAAATCTACCTGTACAAAATGGTTAGCACAAATATGGCACGTTGCATAAGTTATTTCACATATCATGCATAGTTAGTAGACCAAACAAGACTCAAGTTAGCATGAACATGGCATATTCATTTTACAATTTATGGAGCCCAGTTGGTGTTGGTCCCTGTGAGGGTCTAAATTGGGTCAGAGGGGGGTGAATGACCCTTTTTCATGGAATTAACAAACTTTTAGAAAGTCTTTGTGTAGCGTGTTTGATTATGTTCTAGATGATGGATCCGTATGATGCAGATATAAAAATGTAATGCAAGAAAGTAAAGAGTTAGAAAATCAAACACAAGGATTTTTATCCAGGTTCGGCCCCGCCTACTCCAGTCCCCGGAGTTTCCTTCCTCCTAGCTTTTCCACTAGTGGATTCCTTTACAACTAGTAGGAATCAAACCTTACAGTTTGTCTCCAGATGGTACCCCTTTTTAGATGTAGGATATACCACTAGAAGCACCAACTCCTAGCTGAGTCCTTTTGACTTTAGCAGGATATACCCCTTAGATTTTTACCCAAACCTAAGCTGAGTCCTACAGGGAGATCCTACTTAAAGCACCTACTCTAAGCTATATCCCAATCTCACTACTCACCCAAGTAGGAGATCTTTTACACTTTGGTTTTCTCAAAGGTTTTGGTTTTGGATTTCCTCAAGTTTATAACTTCACTTAAGAATCCTTACAAACAGATTTTGAATGATTTAGTTCTTGGAGGGATTAAGTAACTGATTACTTTCTAGCAAGTTCTCTAGTGTATGCTTTCATGAAATCTACCAGCACCTTCTCAAGTTGTGAATCTTCCCTTTTATAGGCTTCTATCATAAATATAGCCAATGTGGGTTGTTGAGCTTGAATTAATCTTCACCGTTGAAAAGGTAATATGTGGCACTTTCAGAACCGTTGATCAATCCATTAAACAGAGATTTTGACCCATTTGAATCCTTAGGATTGAGGCTGAAAAGTTGTCAGTGATCATTTTCCTTGTATTTTAGTGACTCACAAACTTTTATGCCATTGCCTTTTTTATGTGAGTTCCACGCGCCTTTCTCATTGGTCTAGGTGAAAAAGGTTGTTACCTTTTTCTCTTTCTTGAGTCAGTCATTTGTCCTTTTTCTGAAAAGTGCTAGCTATCATTTTTGTCTTGCTTTAGGGAAACGGATCTTTGACTTGCAGAACAAAAAGATGGAGGGAATGTAATTTTTGAATTATTCTATTTGTCTAGATATTTAAGTCTTTCGGATGTCTTCAGACTTAATATCTCCAGATCTGTCCTCTTCCGGAGGCTAGTGCAATCAGTTTTTTCGGATGCAGTTTTAGGAGGTTCAAAGTTTGTTTCCTTTCCAAACTTTAACTGGATGCTTCCATTTATGCTTAGGTAGCTGTCTTTACTTGTCTTGGACTTTGGATTTTTTGGGTATATGTCCGGATTAAGTGACTTAGGTGTTTTGTTTACTTCAAACCTGATCCGGATTATTTATTATCCCGGATCATTGTTTCCAACAATCTCCTTCACTTGATGAAAACAAAAACCTAAGTTGTCTAAGCATAAGGAAAGGGGTCTTTATGATCTAAGTATGATTCTTGATACTTAGTCATTCACAATTTTTAATCCCCTATAATTTTTGCATCCCTAACTCCCCTAACTTTTTTCAATTCTAGCTTCTAAGGGTTTTCTAGTACTATTGCAGATTGTACTTTAGAAGCAATTTTTTTGTAGTAATTTTTCACTATATATACTTTTGCTGTTAACAATAGTTAACATCAATAAAATTCATGATTACCAGATACAGAAATACATAAGTGAAAAATAGCTCTAGCTATTATAATTTTTACAATTTATTCATAGCTATACCTTCTCCTTTCTTTTCCTTGCCTGTGTTGCTTGACCCCTTTTAAGTTTCAGTAGCTTTATCTTTCCCCTTTTTATTCTCCCTCTTTTTGTTTGCATCAGCTTGGGGGTCTAGCACCATGTAGGTCTTACCGTCCCAGCTATCCTGCCAAGCCTTAGAGTAAATGGAATAGTCCAAATGTCCTTTGCTTCTGTGCTCTAGTATAGTCTAAACTGTGGCTGGAGTTAGATATAAGGGCCAAAAGACTTTCTAGAGTTAGGTATATGGCTTTGTGAGGTAAGGGTGCATATGTAGTACATGTTCGCGATCCTTCTCATCAAAGTATGGAAAGAGGGCCTTTAAGAGAGTAGCAATTCCTTTATGTTGGAAGAAGCCTTGTCCCCTATATGTTGTACAAGGTCTTGAAGGACAGGAAGGAGTTGGCTTTCCAGAATAGAAGGTGAAGAAGATCCGGAGATGGATAAGTTGGATAATTTGGATAATTTGGACTCTAATTTCTCAAACTCCTTACCCATTCATTTGGCCCACAACCTCCTGCGCAATATTTTCCATCTATTTGGCAAACAGCTTAGGCATTTCTTCATCCATGAATTTTGTGAGCTTGTCTAAGATGGCATGTTGCTTTTTATTAAGGCTAGGAAGCTTTGACTTCTGATCTTTTTCAAAAATGAATTTTGGCAAGTTTTCAAACATGGAATGAAAATACTCTTTCAGGTCCATGGATAACTCAATTGAGGAGGAGGTAATTTTGTCTATGAGGGTAGCACAGTTATTTGTGGCTGCTGTATTAGCTTGATCTATATAACGATTAGCTCCTGCAATGCTAGTGTTGATCTATTCCAACATTGGAGTTACTTTGGCAAGGGAAGCCTCTTCTACTATATCAACAACGGGAAACTCCCCCAATTTCTCCTCAATCTTCTGAACACTCCCTTTTATTTCCCTTAGTTCTGCTTTTAACTCCGGAGCTGAGGATTTTGAGTTGCTTACATATATTTTGGAGACACTGCTTGATATAACTTTCCTCATTTTCCTTATGGGTAGCATCCTATAGTATTTTCAGCGCTGTCATAATCTTTTTTACTCTGGTTTGATTTATACTAGCAGTTGGCTTTCTTATTGGACTGTTAAAAGATGAGGTCTCAGATCCTGAGCTACTTATGGTTTCCTCTGATCCGATTGAGTCTTCTTTACTGGGTTCTTCTTCAAAGGACTCCTCCTCTTCTTCTTCTTTCCCTTCTTCCAACCTTCCATCTGGAATGGCCGCGCCCTTAGAGTCCACTTTAGAAGTGTTCTCGTCAGGTCTCAGACCATGTCCCTCCTCTAGAATGATGTGTTCTGGGATAGGATGGTTATCCTTACATATATTAGGAATCTCAGTATCGAAGTTGCCCTTATTTTTTTTGCTTTATCAATAGTTGCAGAAGCATCAATATTACTATCAAACAAAACTAAGTCGGGGATTACCTCATTTATTGGTGTTTGATTCTGAGTGTCTGCTTCTTCTCTTCTTTCTTCCACCTCCACAACCCCTGGATGACTGGAAATATCCTCAGTCATCCCCTCAAATTCCTTTTCAGGACTTTTAATTACTTCCTTAAGCATATTGGTACTATCCTCAACATCCTCTCCATGTGCCTTTTCAGGCCTTTCTTCATTAATGGTCTCAACTTCCAGATTAATCAAATTCTCTTAAAGTGGTCTGGTTCTTAGTGTGAAGGCAAAAAGGTCAACTTTCAGATCCTAGGCAATGGTTGCCATATCTATTGGATCAATAAGACTATTATAAGCAACAAAAGACCCTTTGTGTCCTTGTGTTCTGAGCTTGTTTATTCTATCATTGTACTTTATTGCCTCCTTGATGATCTCATACTAAGGGTCATCCGAAGTGTCCTCCTCAGTAGATCCGGGCACATGCTTACCTTTGGTTTTCTTGTTCGTAGCCAATTTTTCTTCTTCAGCTCTTTTGGCAGCTTCTTCATCAATCACTATTCCTGCAGGCTTCTTGGCTTTGCTCTTTTAGGTTGCCACAGCCTCATCAAAGGTGTAGCCCTTTCTAGTGAACTTCTTTCTTTTGGGTACCGGAGCTTCATCCTCTGTCTCCTCATCCTCTACTATCACTTCTGGGATTTTTGCATTTTTCCTCTTTTTATCTGTTGCCTTTATTAGCCTCCCCCTTAGCTTGGGCTTCTCAGGACTCTTTGTCAACAGTTAAGTAAGGGTTTGGGTCTCCTCATCAACCTCTTCACCTTTGAGATTAGATTCTGCAAAGATGTCTCTTTAAGGGAGTATTTGGATTTTGTTGTTCAAAATAATGGCTGCCATTTGAGAGTTTTTGAAGAAATTATGGTTTGGAATTTGATTTCTGTAGAGTAATAGTAGTGAGTTGCTCACGTGAGGAAGAAGGGGAAATTTGTGGTTTATATGGAATTTTCAAAGTGAGGGTATAATGGTAATCTGGATGCAGTTAAAGTTAACTAGATTGATGACATGGCAGATGGAATTTATGAGGGAAGTGAATGGCGTTAAAATTGGAGAATGGGAAAGGTTTATCTTTAAAATAGCCATTTAATTTTATCGCTCGTGTAACACACAATAGACGTTTAAAATTCAAAACGTGTACAGTTACTTTTCAGCACCTTTACTACTATGTGTCCTTTCTGTCTGCTAAGCTGGCAATTTTTGTTTCGGATCCAAAGCAACATAAATTTTTATTCTTTTTCGGATTACTTGACATATGGAGCTTCAAACTAATGCCAAATTCTCTTCCGAATTTGCCTCTAAATTGGATTTGACATTCCAATTGACTCCCTTAGCTTGTTGAATTGATCTTTACTCAGTGGCTTGGTAAAGATATCCTCTCTTTGCTGGTTAGAATATATACCAATGGAACATCCTACTTCATCACATGATCCTGGATGAAATGATGCCTGATGTTAACATGCTTCATCCTGCTATGAAGTAATGGATTCTTTGGCATATCAATGGCTCTTTTGTTTTCACATATCACTTCAACACACCTGGATTGCACTCTATAGTCTTCCAATTGTTGCTTAATCTATAGGAGTTGAGCTACACAACTTCCTGCTGACATATATTCAGCTTATCTGGTTGATAAAGCAACTGATGTTTGGTTTTTACTATACCATGATACAAACCAATCTACAAGAAAGTGATAGCCTTCGGATGTACTCTTCATTTCAAGAGTGTCTCTACCATAGTCTGTATCAGTGAAGCCTTGAAGTGTGAAATCTCCATTACTAGGATAATATAATCCAACTTCTCTAGTTCCTAGGATTTATCCGAGGATTCACTTTACTGTCTTTAGATGTGAATCCTTAGGATTGGCTTGATATCTTGCACAGTAATAAACTGCATAGTGTATGTTAGGTCTACTAGCTGTCAAGTATAATAGTGATCCAATCATTCCTTTGTAGAGCTTCTGATCTACTTCTTCTCCTTTACAATCCTTTGATAGAACTGTATCTGAACCTATTGGAGTGGACATAGGCTTAGTTTTGTCCATCTCAAACTTCTTCAATATTTCCTTGGTGTACTTGGATTGGTTTACGAAAATCCTATCCGGACTCTGCTTGATCAGTAAGCCAAGGAAGAAATTTAGTTCTCTCATCATAGACATCTCAAACTCCTTCTGCATTTGAGTGCTAAATTCTTCACACTTCTTTTCATCTGTTGCTCCAAAAATGATTTCATCAACATAAATTTGGACTAGGATGAAATCATCCTTCTTCTTTTTTATGAAAAGAGTTGTATCTACTTTGCCCCTGATATATCCCTTGGATATGAGAAATGTAGTGAGTCTCTCATACCAAGCTCTTGGTGTTTGCTTTAATCCCTAGAGAGCTTTCTTCAGTTTGTATACATGATCTGGATACTTTGGGTCTTCAAATCGAGGTGGCTGCTTTACATAGACTTCTTCCTAGATAACTCCATTGAGGAATGCAGTTTTGACATCCATTTAGAACAGTGTGAATCCCATGAATGATGTAAAAGCACATAGAATCCAAATTGCCTCCAATCTTGCTACAAGGGCAAATGTTTCTTCAAAGTCAATCCCTTCCTGTTGATTATTGCCTTGGGCAACCAATCTTTCCTGTTTCTCACCACTACTATGGATTCATCTAGCTTGTTCCAGAATACCCATTTGGTGCCAATGATTGACTTTCCTTTTGGTGGTGACACTAGTTCCCAAACATCATTTTTGGTGAATTGATCCAGTTCTTCTTGCATAGCCATCATCTAGCTATCATCTCCTTTAGCATCTTGAAATTTCTTTGGCTCAATGAGAGAGATAAATGCAGCATCATTCATCATCCCATTGAGTTTTCCTCTAGTTCTAACTAGATTTTGGACACTATCCAAAATGGTTGCAACCGGATGATCCCTGCAAGTACGGACTTCTCTTGGTAGGTCTTCATGCTAGATCGGGGCTTGTTCCACTTCTACCTCAACTCCCTCACCTTGGCCATCATTGAAGTTTATCTCATGTGGGTTGAGATCAGCTTGTGGTACTTCTAGATCAAAAGATATCCCTCATCTTTTTCTTTGTATTTCTTGATTTGGAAGGAATCTAGAATCTGGACTTCCTTCTTTTCTCTAGAGTTCTCAGCTTTCGGAATTAGATCTTCTGGAGTGGAACTTCTTTTGCCCGCATGGTTAGTCTCATCAAAATCTAAATGTATTGACTCTACCCTAGTTTGAGTTTGTTTGTTATAGACTCTGTAAGCTTTGCTATGTGTTGAGTAGCCAAGGAAAATTGCATCGTTAGATTTAGGATCAAATTTTCCTAATTGCTCTCTATCATTCAGGATGTAGCATTTACATCCAATGAATTTGAAATACCCTAGTTTGGGTTTCCTTCCCTTCCAGATTTTATAGGGGGTCTTTCTAAGGTCTTTTTAATGAGAGCGCTATTTAAAATATAGCATGCTATGTTTACGGCCTCACCTCAGAAATATTTTGGCAAACAATTCTCACTTAGCATTGATCTAGCCATCTCAACTATGGTCCTATTCTTCCTCTTAACAACTCCATTTTGTTGAGGGGTATAGGGGCTGAGAAGTTATGTTTTATACCCTTAGAGTCACAAAATTCAGCAAAGTGCTTATTTTTGAACTCACCACCATTAACACTCCAGATGCGTGCAATGCTTATGCCATGTTCTACTTCTATCCGGATGAATATTTTTTAGAATTGGTCAAAGGCCTCATCTTTGCTAGCTAGCAAAGCTACCCAGGTATAGCGAGAATAATCATCCACAATGACCATAGTGTATTCTCTTCTACTTAGATGCAATGGTTTGATTGGACCAAAGAGATCGATATGCAAGAGTTCAAGAACTCTTTTAGAAGGTATGTATGAGATGGAAGGGAAGCTCATTCTATGTTGTTTACCTAATTGACATGCAGTGCAAATGTGATCCTTATCAAAAGCTACCTTAGGCAAACCCATAACCAATTCCTTTTAGGCTAATTTGGACAGGAGGTTCATGCTAACGTATCCCAACCTCGGTGCCATAGCCATGATTCTTCTTCTTTAGACACCAAATATATATTCTTTTTATCATTTTTAATGTTAACACAATAAACATTATTTACTCTAGGTGCATAAAGAATAATTTGATTAGACTTACTGTCATAGATTGAGTATCCTCCGAAGTCAAAGGTGACTTTTCTTCCTTTATCACAGAAATGTGCTACACTGAGTAAGTTAAACTTGAGTCCTTCAACTAGAGAGACATCTTCTATTTGTATTTTAGATCCAATGGTTCTATGGCCAATGATATGTCCTTTTTTATTGTCTCTAAAGCTTACTTTTTGAACTTTCTTCCGGATTAAAGTGATGAAGGCTTTCTCATCACCAGTCATGTGCCTTGAGCATCCATTATCAATGTACCATGTATGTTGATCTTCTATGGATCTAAGGCATACTTGCAAAATAGATCAAGTGGGTTTAGGCACCCAGCCAGATTTGGGTCCTCTTGGGTTACCAACCATTTCAGCCGATGGTAAACATCATAATAACCATTTTTTAATCTACATAATTTAGTTATATGATTGTTTTTCCCACAAAACCTGCACCCAAAGATGTGTCTTCTTTGCTCTTGCTTCTTCTGGATCTTCCTTAGATCCTCCTTTCTATATTTTCCAACATATCCAGCTTCTTGTGTACTAGTCTATCTAGAAAGTATTCGAAAGCTGGTTGGAGGGGCAACTTCTGCCTTATAATTCTTTCTTTGCTTGGCAGGTTGCTCATTTAAAATAGCTTTAGCTTTTCCCTTTTGAGCAGCTGTGAATCTCTGTGCTTGAGGTTGCCACTGAGGTTTCATCTCCTTTTGATTTAATGGTCTTAGATTCTATCTTTGTTGAGGAGGATATGATTTCCTTCTGGATGCTTCCTTTATTAGAGTTAGCTCTCTTTCTAACCCCATCACGTTAGCACTCAAGATCTGCACTTGATTTCTTAAGAAATTCTCTTCCACCACATCCATATGTTTTGTGGCTTTTATCAAGTTGATGTCGTATGACATTGATTCAGCATCTTTAGCCAGTTCTAAAACTTGCCATTGTATGGATTTTATAGCTTTGGTGTTCTTTCTCGTATTATGGATTACCACCTTTAAAGCTCCAACAAGATCAAGATTAGAAACAGAATCAGAATGAGAATTTACCTCAGTATTTATTGTCTCTGATTCTGAATCCCCAATTTGCTTAATATCTTGCTCAAATGAATTTCTTCTGGATTGCTTAGCTTCTGGATCAGTCAGTGCCATGAACGCTTAATGAGCATTCTCCTCTTCTTCTATTGAAGATGAGCTGCTACTTTCTTCATTGTTGCTTCATGTGGCCACCATAGCTTTCTTCTTATATTTCTTTTCCCTTTTTAGCTTGGGGCATTTGGTTCTGAAGTGCCCTTTTTCTCCGCATTCAAAGCAAGCCGCATCCTTTTCCGGATCTTTCTTTTCTTCCAAAGCCTTTCTTGGCTTATATCTTCTTGATCTGCTTTCCTTAAGCCTTCTTGATTCACATCTTTTGGATCTCCTTCTATCTTTTTTCTTTAAGAATTTATCAAAGTACTTGGCCAGCATAGCCATATCTTCTTCACTGTACTTTGATCCCTTTGGTAACTTATCAGATCCAGAAGAGGCTGATCCAGCAGAGTCTGCCTTAAGTGCAATAGCCTTCATCTTTTCTTCCAGCTTTTTCTCCTATTGGCTATATCTCTCCAAGGATAATTCTTGAGTTAAAAGATTACCGATGAGTTCATCATAACTATAGAAGTTTAAGTCATGAGCTTCCTCAATGGCAGTCTTCTTGTTGTCCCATTCCTTGGTGAGACTCCGGAGCACCTTCTTTACCATCTCTACTTCAGAGATTTCCTTTTCGAGCCTCTTCATTTCATTCACTAGATTCGAGTATGCAGTGTTCATGCTACTGATAGACTCGTTTGGCTCTATTTTGAAAGTCTCAAGATTTTGCTGGAGTAGATCAAGCTTGGCTTCTCTGACTTTGTTAGTTCCTTCATAAGTCACTTCTAGTTTATGCCAAATCTCCTGTGCAGTCTTGTTGGGAACTGACAGTCAAATTGAACATGCATAACAGGCATGGCAAAAATTCAAAATTTTATCCCTGTCTCCAGGAACTCCTATTAGATACATATAAATTAAATAAAGCCTTAACTAAATAATTCTCTACCTAGGTTAGCATGTAAAAGGGCTAGGCATACCATAATTCTAAATTATATCCTAGCATGTATATTTTACGCTAAGTATGTTATACCTCTAAGCTATAACCTAAGCATAAAATAAATTAACCTTGCAAAACAACCTAAGCATATTATTAAGTCTAAAAATGCTTAAAGAAAAAGACCTAAAAAGAGAAAGAAAGAAAACTTACCAGTTGAAGCGTGCTTTAGCAGAACCTTCTTGCACAAGCCTCTAAGCGTAGGATAGCCTCTATAAGTATCCACACGAACCCCACCAACCAAAACCTCCCCGAGAGGAAGAACTAAGAAGCCTCGAGTAGTTGCTAGACCACTCAATTAGCCTCACCCGAAAATATGAACTAGAGGTGCCCGAATAAATTTAGGCTCCTCAAAAATAACTTGCTCAAATACCTGAGAGATTAATCTTTATGAATCTCAACTTAGGATTTATACTTGAGCTATGGTGCAAATTGAAAAGGGGAGAAGAAAGCCTATATATAGTCTTGGGGAAGCAAAAAGCTTCCCCTATTTTCCAATGTGGGATGTGCAAGACGGACATCCAACACGCGGGTCAGCCACGATGGTCCAATAGGACCAGTGGGCTGCCCCGCCACACACAGCGGGTAGCGTAAGTTGTGTATGCCACAAGCTGGGCTTGAGGCCCTCTCTTAAGCCCAACTTACAGTGGAGCTTGAGTTGGGCTTCCCAGCGCAAGTGCTTTTGAGCCCGCATTGTGGGCTCTCGAGCATACTATCCAGTAGCGTGCTATGAGCCTGCAGTCCCTTTTGCCATCTGGTCCTTTTGGAAAAATCTCTGGGTAATTTTAACTAGGTCTAACTTACTTGAAAAATTTCTATTCAATCCCTTTCAAATGATTATTTATTTTCAACCCTAATAAATTAGTTACCAGTCATAGATAAATTCTCTGGCTTATAAAATTGATATAATTAATTTGGCCAATTTATTTATGACCCCAATTGATTAGTCATCTGTCAAAAATAAATTCTTGGTCCAACCAAATAATAATCTAGTTATTATCATGTTATATTTTTGTAATAGAATAAATCTATTAGTTCTTTACTTAGTCCGATGAAGGTCCAATGTATGTGACCTTATAGGATCCTGAAGTATTGAGCTGTTAAGGCTTAACCAATCCTTGTTCTAATGGAACCATTGGCTCCAGGTTCTAGACTGTGAATAGAACTCGATTACTTTAAATGACTGTAGTATGCTTCTAGCAAGGGTCTACCATCTCCCAGTACTCGGAACATAATTTATGCTTATGACTTAATCCCGGTTGATGCAATAGTTATCCAATGAGATAAATTCCTTCCATTCTTTAATATTAGTACCATCTGGTTTATAGGGTTCGGTTAAAGTATTAACCCACTAATTGCAAGGTTCTTCCAAGCTATCCGAGTTATTAACCTGTTACCAAAGTATATTGCCTTTTACCATAGTGTGTTTGACTAGAAACCATTTCTATCAAACACGTACTCTGAGCAGAGGTTTATGGCAATCATTCCTTCAACAAGCGGCCAAGTACAACTCCTTAATATATCTAGAGCAATAGATTCTTTCCGACTACTCAGCTTACCAACGTGTTGTCATGACTATACCCGTAACACCCTAAATTAATGAGTTCATAGGAATGACCCAAAGTATAGCAATGGTACCACACAAGGTAACTAGTATCTCAAGTATGAGGATATTTGCAAAGCCTATTACATGAAGATAAACACTAACACATTGATATATATACACCAAGTGTTTATCTTACTATGGTCTCCAATATATCTCCCAGATATATCTACGTGTCAAACTTAAGGCACCACCTTCAGTCCTTAGGAGATTAACTGCTTGGACCCTTTCCAAGAAAGTTGACCACATGCTAGTCTTTCCACTTCATCAATATCCTTTCTTGATGAAACTATGACTAGGGATAGTTTAGACATAATCATAATTACACATAAAGTAAGTCTCACTAAATCTAGTCCAACTATAATTTTTCTGACTTCATGCTATGATATGTCAAGGACATTTGTATACATACATCAATGAATATATTTTAACCAATGATAATATATTTATAAACACATTGATATAAACAAAAGATTAAATGCCTTTATTAATTAAACAAAATATTCATACTATTACATAATTAAGATATATCGCCCTAATTGCCTTAAGGGTATACTTCATATTCAACAAACTCCCACTTGCACTAAGGCCAATTAGCCATATGTCATAATCCATATGCTTTAACATGTTGGTCATGTTTGACTTGAGTCAATGGGTTTGTCAGACCATCCGCGAGGTTCTGATCAGTGCATACATATTCTAGTCTTATTGTCTTAGCATCAACAATCTCCCTGATTATATAATACTTTCTGGATACATGTCTATTTTTCTGATGAGACCATGGTTCCTTTGCCTGAGCTATAGCACCATTGTTATCACAATACAAAGTAATTGGATCAACAAACTCGGGCACCACACCGAGATCACCAATAAATCCTTTTAACTAGATTGCTTCTTTTACAGCTTCACATGCAGCAATGCATTCAGATTCTGTGGTTGAAGTAGTAGTAGTTTTTTGCTTTAAACTCTTCCAGCATACCACCCCTCCATTTTACACATACATAAAACTCGACTGAGACTTAAAGTCATCCTTGTCATACTAAAAACTCGCGTCAGTGTAACCTCTAATTATGAGGTCACCTTCTCCATATATCAAGAACTCATCCTTAGTCCTTCTCAAGTACTTAAGAAATGCCTTGACGGCTATCTAGTGCTTTTTACCTGGATCTGACTGATATCTACTCATAAAGCTCTAAGCCTGAGCGACATCTGGCCTAGTACATATTATAGCATACATGATGGATCCTATCATGGATGCATAGGGTATATCCTTCATCCACATTCTTTACTGATCTGTCTTTAGACACTCAGTCTTAGATAGGTTAATCCCCTTTGTCATCAGAAGATAACCTTTCTTCAAATGCTCAAGGTTGAACCTATTCAATACCTTGTCTATATATGCACTTTAAGAAAGGCCTAATAACCTCTTGGATCTATCCCTATAGATCTTTATACCTAGTATAAATGCTGCTTCACCAAGGTCTTTTATAGAGAATTTTCTTGACAACCATATTTTAACATTTTGAAGAAGAGAAATATCGTTTCCTATTAGCAGAATGTCATCGACATACAATACTAAGAAAATGAAAGCACTCCCACTAACCTTCTTGTAAACACAAGGCTCATTAACATTTGGACAGAAATCTAGTCCCCAGATTGTCTGATCAAACCTCATATTCCAACTCCTGGATGCCTGCTTAAGTCCATAAATGGATCTTTGTAGCTTACATACCTTCGAGCCATTCTGAGATGTAAAACCCTAAGGTTGTGTCATATACACATCCCGATCTAAATCCCCATTTAGAAATGTTGTTTAACATCCATCTGCTAGATCTCATAATCGTAATGAGCATCAATGGCGACAAGTATCCTTATGGATTTAAGCATGGCTACCGGTGAGAAAGTTTCATCATAGTCGATACCTTCACATTGACTATAACCTTTTGCAACCAACCTTGCTTCATAGGTAATTACATTACTGTCCATGTCAATCTTCATCTTGAAGACCCACTTGCACCCAATTGGTCTAACCTCTTGCAGTGCATCAACCAAATTCCAAACTTGGTTTTCATACATGGAATCCACTTCTGATTTCATGGCTTTTAGCCATTTATCAAAATCCGAGTTTTTGATTGCCTAATCATACGTCCTTGGTTCATCATCCTTAATAAGATATAGTTCTTATCATCAGTAATGACAAACCCATATCCATCAGGACCCTTATAAGCATGACCTGATCTTCGCAATGATTGTGTTTCGACAGGTTGTTATTGGATCACACTTTCTTGTGCATCTAGAACGGGGTCAATTAGTTGATTATCTATTTCTTCCTCATAAACCTTCAGTTCAATATTACTCCCACTGACTTTTGCAAGTAAATGTTCCTTTTCCAAAAAGTGAGCATTTTGAGGCACAAATCCTTTTGTGCTACGGGTTGGTAAAACAGATATCTAATAGTTTCCTTTGGATATCCAATGAACAGACACTTGTCAGATTTAGAGTTAAGCTTATCTGACGCTATCCTCTTTACCATAGCAGGACAGCCCTATACTCTTAAGTGACTTAAAGATGGCTTCTTACTACGCCATCTTTTGTAAGGTGTAAAATCAACTGATTTAGAGGGCACTCTGTTTAATACATAAACTGCGCTCTCCAATGCATATCCCCAAAAGGATTTACTCAGATCTGAATGGCTCATCATGGACTGAACCATATCTAATAAAGTCAAATTCCTCCTTTCTAACACTCCGTTGTGTTAGGATGTATAAGGTGGGGTCCACTAGGGAACTATCCCATTTTCCTTCAGATAATCCTGAAACTTCTAACTTAAGTGTTCTCCTCCTCAATCCAATCGAAGTGTTTAAATACTTTTCTCAAGCTATTTCTCTACTTCAGCTCTAAATAGTTTGAACTTTTCAAAACTTTCAGACTTGTACTTCATTAAGCACAAATAATCGTATCATGAGTAATAATCAATAAAGGTTATGAAGAAGGAGTATCCTCCTAGTGCCTAAACACTCATTGGACCACACACATCAGTATGTATAAGTTCCAATGTACTCATGGCCCGTTCACTCTTTCCTTGAAAGGGTAACTTTGTCATTTTTCCTCTTAAATAAGGTTCGCAGTCACCATAAGACTCCAAGTCTATTGGTCCCAAGTCTCCATGCTTATGCAACTTGGTTAAGCGATCTTTGTTTATATGGCCTAAACTACAATGCCATAAGTTGAAGGAATCCTCATTATCTAATTTAACTTTCTTCACATTTTTATATTGAAAACTTCTGTTTTAATATCAAGAACATAAATGCCACCTTTCGACATCCTATAACCATAAAGAACATTATTCAAATGAATCTAACAATTATTATTCAAAAATAAAATCTCAAATGCTTCGGCTACTAAACACGCAACAAATACAATATTCTTAGTAATACTTGGAGTGGCGTATCAATTATTTAAAACTAAAACAAGTCCACTTGGCAAAATAAGATTAAAGCTTGCTATGGCTAATGCAGCAACTCTAGCTCCATTTCTCACGCGTAGGTCCATCTTCCCTTTTGCAAGTCTTTTACTGTTCCTAGTCCCTGCGCAGAAGTACAGATATGAGAACCGCAACCAGTATCTAACACCCAAGTGGATTCACATAGAAAAGTAGCAAAATTTTCAATTACAAACATACCTAAAGTAGATGCCTCTGCAGGGTTCTTCTCCAAATGCTCAAAGCAAGAGCTTTGCAATCCCTCTTCCAATGTCCCAGTTTCCCACATTGGAAGAAGACATACTTAGATGCCTTCTTTTCTTTCTTCTTTTTACTGATTCTTTTCTTGGCACCCAGTGTCTGCTTCTACTTCTTAGAAGCCTTGCCTTTTTCAACTAATAGTAGAGGTTTCTGATCCTTCTTGATCTGAGGTTCTACTATTTTCAGCATGTTGATTAATTTAGGGATAGTAGAATTAATCTTGTTCATGTAGTAATTAGTCACGAAGCCTAAGTAACTATCTATCAAGGACATCAACACCAGGTCAATGATCAAGTTATGATTCATCTCGAATCCCAATTGATTCAGCTTCTCAAGGTATCCCAAGAGTTTTAGTATATGCTGAGTGGCAAAGGTGCCAGCCTGCATCTTGGTTCCGAAAAGGAGCTTAGAGGTCTCATACCTCTCTGTCCTTTCCCACTCCAAAAAGAGCTCTTCAAGATGGAGAACCATCTCCTCGAAGGTCATGTTCTCATGTTGTTTCTCAAGCTCAAGATTCATGGACCCCAACATGATACACATGGCAGTCTCATGATCTTTCCTATACTTCAAACAGGCCTCATGCTCTACATGATCCTCAACATCAGGTTCAACAGGGAAAACTTTACTTAGAACGTAGGCAATTCCCTCAGATCTGAGAATAATTCTCACAGCTCAAAACCAATCAGAAAAGTTCGAGCCATTCAATTTGGTGCCAAATAACATACGGAGATTAACGTTGGAAGTCATTTTCAACCTAAGATATAAGAAAAGAAAAAGTTTAGATATTAGTTTAAGAACATGCATTTAATATAAGGTCTTTTAATTAAACACATTTGTCCTACTATTTTCTCCAAAATTTACAATAGCCCATTCTATTAAATTCGGGAATTTTAGCCCAGCTAAATTTCCTAGTAGATAGCATCTATAACTAGTCTATTACGACCCCCAAGTTTATGAGTCAAGTTGTATTAGTAAGTTATAGTTAGAATCCCATTCCATTTGCATCGCATGCAATTGCCTAAACATTTAAGTTCCCTAATCACAAGGGACGTGTGCTCTTATATTAGCATCTCTGTGAATATGTCTCAGATTTGGACCTAGCCCCCAATTTTATGGCGGACTATCCTAGTTCTATTAAGGTAGACCCTATCCCAAACTTTACAACCAATCAATGTGGACTAGAAGGAACGCTTTGCGTAACACTTTGATAGCCCAAATAGACCATATTATAAATTCGGGTAAGGAAGACTGTAACTTGCCTTAATATATTTACTTTGGGATTTTATTGGTGTTAAATGTCTCACTCAATCTAGGATTTTATCAGATGGACATATTTATAATAACTTATATTGATTCAGGGTATTTTAGAATTAATTTATAAGGTCCAACCTTAAGTGGGTTCAGCTCTTTATTATAATTATTCCATCAACCTAGATTATATGCAAAATAATTAACTCTTTTATTAAAATTATATTGCATTTCCTTTAAGCTTTTATTCAATAAATTTAACTTTTACTTTATTATAGAAATATATATAAGCACCATCTTATATACTACAAATAAATTAGTCCATATTAATCCCTCGGTTGGTCAATTCAAGCTGCACCGATATAGGTTCCCAAGTAGGAGAGGTGCCCTTAAAATGAGTAGACACCATGTCCAATCCTTAGCCAGAACAAATACGGGCACAAACTCGAAGACCAATGGATTCTCTTAGACTAATAATTTCGTTCTTCCAATTCATGTAAATTGGAAGCATCTATAACCCATGTAATTTAATTAAATTATTGACAATTGTATAATTTGAGTAAGTTGAGTAGGCTTATCCAAAATTATTCAGAACCATTTTCTAACCTTGAAATGAAAGGCACAAGTTCATATATATTGTTCCAAACAATTAAATAAACAAAACATTTCATATAAAAAATAATATCCAGTTTGCTTCTAACTTAATTGCGCACTAAAATAGGCAGGCTCTGATACCACTGTTGGGAACTGACAGTCAAATTGAACATGCATAACAGGCATGGCAGAAATTTAAAAAAATTTCCCTGTCCCTAGGAACTCCTATTATATACATATAAATTAAATAAAGCCTTAACTAAATAATTCTCTACCTAGGTTAGCATGCAAAAGGGCTAGGCATACCATAATTCTAAACTATATCCTAGCATGTATATTTTATGCTAAGCATGTTATAACTCTAAGCTATAACCTAAGCATGTTATAACACTAAGCTATAACCTAAGCATGTTATAACTCTAAGCTATAACCTAAGCATAAAATAAACTAAGCATGCAAAATAACCTAAGCATACTATTAAGTCTAAAAACGCTTAAAGAAAAAGACCTGATAATAAAAAGAGAAAGAAAGAAAACTTATCAGTTGAAGAGTGCTTTAGCAGAACCTTCTTGCACAAGCCTCCAAGCGTAGGACAGCCTCTATGAGTATCCACACAAACCCTACCAACCAAAACCTCCCCGAGAAGAAGAACTAAGAAGCCTCGAGTAGTTGTTAGACCACCCAAGAAGCCTCACCTAAAAATTTAAACTCGGGGTGCCCGAATAAATTCAGGCTCCTCAAAAATAACTTGCTTAATTACCCGAGAGATTAATCTTCATGAATCTCAACTTAGGATTTATACTTGAGCTATGGTGCAAATTGAAAAGGGGAGGAGAAAGCTAATATATAGGCTTAGGAAAGCAAAAAGCTTCCCCTATTTTCTAGTATAGGATGTCCAAGATGCACATCCCACACGCGGGTCATCCACACAGGTCTAATAGGACCCAGGGACAGCCCCACCACACACAGCGTGCAACGCACGCTGTGTGTACTGTAAGCTGGCCTTGTGGGCCTGCACTGCGGGCTCTCGCGCATGCTGCCCAGTAGCGTGCTATGAGCCCGCAGTCCCTTTTACTATCTGGTCCTTTTGGAAAAATCTCTAGGTAATTTTAACTAGGTCCAACCTACTTGAAAAATTTCTTTTCAATCCCTTTCAAATGATTATTTATTTTCAACCCTAATAAATTAGTTATTGTCCCTGGCTTATAAAATTGATATAATCAATGTGGCCAATTTATTTATGACCCCAATTAATTAGTCACATGTCAAAAATAAATTCTTAGTCCAACCAAATAATAATCTAATTATTATCATGTTATATTTTCATAATAGAATAAATCTATTAGTTCTTTACTTAGTCCGATGAAGGTCCAATGTGTGTGACCTTATAGGATCCCAAAGTATTGAGCTGTTAAGGCTTAACCAATCCTTGTTCGAATGGAACCATTCGCTTGAGGTCCTAGACTGGGAATAGAGCTCGATTACCTTAAACAACTATAGTACGCCTCTAGTAAGGGTCTACCATCCCCCATTACTCGGAACATCATTTATGCTTATGACTTAATCCCGGTTGATGCAATAGTCATCCAATGCCATAAATTCCTTCCATTCTTTAATATTAGTACCATCAGGTTTATAGGGTTTGGTTAAAGTGTTAACCCACTAATAGCAAGGTTGCTCTAAGCTATCCCGGTTATTAACCTATTATCGAAGTATATTGCCTTTTACAATAGTGTGTTTGACTAGAAACCATTTCTATCAAACACATACTATGATCAGAGGTTTATGGCAATCATCACTTCAATAAGCAGCCACGTATAACTCCTTAATATATCTGGAGTGATGGATTCTTTCCGACTACTCAGCTTACCAACGTGTTGTCATCACTATACCCGTAACACCCTAAATTAATGAGTGCATGGGAATGACCCAAAGTATAGCAATAGTACCACACAAGGTAACTAGTATCTTAAGTATGAGGATATGCGCAAAGCTTATTGCCTGAAGATAAACACTAACACATTGATATATATACACCAAGTGTTTATCTTACTGTAGTCTCCAATATATCTCCCAGATATGTCCATGTGTCAAACTTAAGGCACCACCTTCAGTCCTTAGGAGATTAACTGCTTGGACCCTTTCCAAGAAAGTTGGCCACATGCTAGTCTTTCCGCTTCATCAATATCCTTTCTTGATGAAACTATGACAAGGGATAGTTTAGACTTAATCATAATTACACATAAAGCAAGTCTCTAAATATAGTCCAACTATAATTTCTCTGACTTCATGCTATGATATTTCAAGAACTTTTGTATACATACATCAATGAATATATTTTAACCAGCTATAATATATTTATAAACACATTGATATAAACAAAAGATTAAATGCCTTTATTAAGTAAACAAAATATTCATACTATTACATAATTAAGATATATCGCCCTAATTTCCTTAAGGGCATACATCATATCCAACAAGTCTCACATCCGAATATCCTATTAAATTTTATTATACTAAGAGGATAATGAAGCATGTTAATAGCATTTGCATTTTCAGGCAGTTTTTTAAAATCATTCTCATCCCATAACCTTGAGGGCTTTTGGGTAGTGATACCCTCTACTTTATGAGTAGGCTCATATGGGTCATCTTTAATGACCAGCCATGCTTGCATGCTTTGTGCTTGAATGCATTTCTTCATCCAGTTTTTCTAGAACGTGTAGTGTTCACCGATGAAGAGTGGATGATGGGTAAAAGACATACCCTCGGGAAGGAGTTATGAGTTTAGAAAACTCATTTTAATACTTAGATCAAAATTTGGACCTTTAGCTAGTGATTGTTAGATATCTAGTTTTGAGCACTTGCTCTGATACCACTCGTTGGTCCCTGTGAGGGTCTAAATTATGTCAGAGGGGGTGAATGACCCTTTTTTACTGAATTAATAGACTTTTAGAAAGTCTTTGTGTAGCGTGTTTGATTATGTTCCTGATGATGAAGATATAAAAATGTAATGCAAGAAAGTAAAGAGTTAGAAAATCAAACACAAGGATTTTTATCCTGGTTCAGCCCCGCCTACTCCAGTCCCCGGAGTTTCCTTCCTCTGAGCTTTTCCACTAATGGATTCCTTTCCAACTGGTAGGAATCAAGCCTTACAGTTTTTCTTCAGATATAGGATATACAACTAGAAGCACCAACTCCTAGTTGAGTCCTTTTGACTTTACTAGGATATACCACTTAGATTTCTACCCAAACCTAAGCTGAGTCCTACAGGGAGATCCCACTCAAAGCACTTACTTCAAGATATATCTTAATCTCACTACTCACCCAAGTAGGAGATCTTTCACACTTTGGTTTTCTCAAAGGTTTTGGTTTTGGACTTCCTCAAGTTCATAACTTCACTTGGGAATCCTTGCAAACAGATTTTGAATGATTTGGTTCTTGGAGGGATTAAGTAACTGATTGCTTTGTAGCAAGTTCTCTAGTGTATGCTTTCTTGCAATCAACTAGCACCTTCTCAAGTTGTGAAGCTTCCCTTTTATAGGCTTCTATCATAAATGTAGCCATTGTGGGTTGTTGAGCTTGAATTAATCTTCACCGTTGAAAAGGTCATAGGTGGCACTTTTGGAACCATTGATTAATCCGTTAGATAGAGATTTTGACCCATTTGAATCCTTGGGATTGAGGCTGAAAAGTTGTCAGTGATCATTTTCCTTGTATTTTAGTGACTCATAAACTTTTATGCCATTGCCTTTTTGGTGTAAGTTCCACAAGCCTTTCTCTTTGGTCTGGGTGAAAAAAGTTATTACCTTTTTCTCTTTCCTGTGTCAGTCCTTTGTCCTTTTTCTAAAAAGTGCTAGCTATCATTTTTGTCTTGCTTTAGGGAAAAGGATCATTGACTTGCAGACCAAAAAGATGGAGGGAATGTAATTTTTGAATTATTCCCTTTATCTAGATATTTAAGCCTCCCGAATGTCTTCAGACTTAATATCTCTGGATCTGTCTTCTTCTGAATGCTACTGCAATTAGTTTTTTCGAATGCAGTTTTGGGCGGTTCAAAGTTTATTTCCTTTCCAAACTTTAATCGGATGGTTCCATTTATGCTTAGGTAGTTGTCTTCACTTGTCTTGGAATTTGGATGTTTTGGTTATATGTCCGAATTAAGTGACTTAGGTGTTTAGTTTACTTCAAACCTTTGTTCTTCTGGGTCATTGTTTCCAATAGTTGGATGGCTAAAAATTGTATTTGAACAGCGTTTGCGGGAAAATTCTGTTTAATCCTTATTTTAGACTTGATAGTTATTTTAACCGGATTATTAGTGAAAATGCCACAAGTTTCGAGGTGAGGTTTGTTTTTAGAGAGTTCTGGACCCTGTCGTTGCACTGTACATCCTAGCTTCAGAAATTAAACTAGGTCAAAAATAAAACAAAAACTATTGTGCTGTCAAGAACCCCAATAAGGCTGCCGGCGACATCACTGATGCAGCCGGCAATCTCATTTACACAGGTAGGCTGCATGACATTCTGGATACCATAAAGAAAGGTTCTTGCAAGAAAATAGAGCCATTGGGGACAAATGAGGCCCCTGGAGGTATCACTGATGCCCCTAGTGGCATGAGTGATACCACTGGCGACCTTAATTATCTTCGGCGGCTACAATTTCTTGCAACAGCAGTGGTTACTAGCCGGAAAGTGACCAAAAACCCAAAACTAAGCACAAAACAGCAAGTAAACACAAAAAATAAGTAAAATGAAAGCCAAAGAGCTCTGAGACTCAGAATTTTAACCTAAGTGTGAGCACGGGATTTTACAGTCCCTCTCGTGAGATGATGATGATGTATGCCCAATTCGATTACCTATATAAAGTTCTCTACGAATTTTATTTTTGGAAAAATTCAGTTCGGCGTGTCCGGTAACGCGTCCGGTGGTAGCTCAAACCGATGATTTTCTCCCAAGAAATAATTTAGTCCAAAATACCCATTAGAAGTCAAAAATATACCCCAATATATCAGTTTTCCCGTCAAAATCACCTTTTGCCTGATTTCCTCTCCCTTTTCTCAATTTCGGGCATGAATCGTGCAACTTTTTAGACCTGCCAATCAAGCGAGGCTTCCGGTGGCCCCACCGATACTGTCGACGGTATCATCCATGCCGTCGGCGGTATGGCTTTCAACTGTAGAATAGTTGTCTCCCTTTTTTGCTCGATATCCGACGAGTGATTGATCAAAGGCTATTTGCAACGGATTTTAGCCTATATAAGCACCATTTTTTGGCCATTTCAGAGGGTTGAACACTTGACACTTGAAATCTCATAGGGATTTTGAGCATTTAGCTAGATTTAGTGAGATAAAGTATAGAAAAGGTAAGAAAAGAGGATTTAATCTATCTTTTCTTGGTTTTTCTTCACTGAACTCTCTGATATTTAGGTAGATTTTCAAGTTTAGAAATCACCAAAATTAGGATTTAGAGACTAAATCACCCCTTACTTCCCAAAATCATCATTTGAGCTCCCCAAAGGTGTCATATGGATAACAAAGACGAGGATTCACGGCCCCGAGGTAAAAATTCTGAGTCTCATTGCTCTTTGGCATCCATTTTACTTATCTATTGTGTTTAGCTACTGTTTGTGCTTAGTTTTGGGTTTTTGGTCGCTTTTTGACCAAAAACATCTGTTGCAAGAAACTGAAGCCGCCAGAGGCTTTTATAGCCGCCGGCGGTATCAACCATGCCGCCAGTGGCATCGTTGATACCGCCTGTGGCCTCATTTGCCCCTAGTGGCCCCATTTTCTTGCAGGACCCTTTCTTTAAGGTATCCAAAAATTCATGTAGCCTGCTTGTATAGCTGAGATTGCCAGCGGCATCATCCATGCCTCCGACGGCCTCAGTCATACCGCCGGCGGCATGGCCTTCTGGACAGCAGTTTCGCTTTCATTTATTTCTCGACCTAGTTTAAATTTCTAAGGCTAGTATGTACAGTGCAACGATGAAGGGCCAGAACCTTCTAAAAACAGACCCCACCCCATACCATATGGCATTTTCACTAATAATTCAGTTAAAATAATAATCGAGTCTAAAATTATGATATAACAGAATTTTCACGCTTACGCCGTTTAAATCTCATTTTTGGCCATCCAACCGGGCTACATAAATAAAATATTCCATATTCACACTAACTTGGGTCTTTTTTTGTTTAGTAACTATGCATGTTATGTGATATATCCCATTCAATGTGTCGTATTTGTGCTAACCGTTTTGTGCAGGTAGATGAATGCTAGGCCTTCAGGTATTTTACTTATTGTATAGAAAAATGTATAGGATTTGGAAAGCCATGTAATTATTATTTTATTTTCCGCATTTATTTTTGGATAACTGTAATAATTATTGATTTACCACTTTGAATGCTTGATAAACGCGATAACAACATATAAAACCGAAAACACAACAAATAGGGTGAAATAAAACCGATTAAGAAAGAATGAAATCGTTTAACTTGGCCTAATGTAAAATAGATAACATCATCCAAACTCAGAATCTCTATTTTAAGGTACAGTCTAACCACCCAGTGGGAATATCATACCCAAATTCCTGGTAGAGCTTAACCGTGTAGTGACTCTATTTTAAAATATAGGATTTCAAGTTTCGTATCCCTTGACATGCAAATTGGACTTAAATTTCAACAGCAACATCAATTTTATCAATCTATCTTTTTTATCACGCTAAAATGAGGATCAATTCCTCGGCTTGCTTCATAGCGATTGTTATTTCTCCTCATGCTACACATCTCACGCGGTCCTTGCGGGAAAAAGGTCGTCCACTTACAGCGGCGACTCTAGTGGGGATTATCTCTTTAAACTTGAACTTAAAATTTTCAATAAGTTTAAAAGATTTTGATGATGTGTTGAAATCATTGGCCAAATTAAAACTTCATTCTTTTTCATGACTTTTTTCCTTACGCATGTAGATTGTTCGGTAATTTTTAGATGGCCCATTTTATTGTAGAAGCTCGCGAAAGTATCTCCCATCCCCTGTTTAGAATTGAGGCTACCTAGTGGGTGGATCACTCGTTTCAACCAACACGTAAACTCCTGTGATCGCACCTATTTGGGGAGTGGTTGAGTAACGTGGAATCAAGGTAAACGAGAACCTTCCACATCAACAACCATACCAAAGTCGCGTTAGAAGAGCCTTAGCACTTCAATCCTTTAGGACTACCAAAATAATGAAAATAAATTGGGACGAACTTCTTTTGCCATTTTCCAGTGAATAGGCTAACCTCCAACCTTCCAAAAAGGTGTACCACGGGAGTCATAAGGTTAGAAGAGGGGTGCTTTGTGTGCTATGTGGTACGTGCTCATGCATCCCCCATCTATCGGCTTCAAAAGCCAAAATTAACTTACCCTTACCGACCTCCATTCATGGAAGAGGTTTAGTAACATCCATAGGACTTCTTTTATACCCCTATTGAGTCACGACATATCGCTATGCGTGGCGAGGAGTACGAACGTCCCAGTATGTTAAAGGGATAAGCCGTCGCATCATCGCTAACCACATCTACGTGCAGCCATACATATCATGCATTGCTTCCCAATAATAAAGGTAGTCATAACCTCCATACCATTTATAACCCACTTATGGTCTGACCCATAATTCATGGCCCTGAATAGCCTGAGATTCTAATCCAAATCGCCGTAACCAACCATGTCTTTTCCTCTCATCGATGGTGACACTACCCTGCCCAAAGAACCAACCGGTCCTACCCCTACCTCAGGAACAGCTCCTCTACCATCTCTTAGCTCTGAAATTGTCGCCGTCATCATCCAATTTCTGAGCTCAGATCAATTCCGAAACATCATTCAGGAACTGATTCAGACAGTTATACTAACATCCGTCAAGCAAGCCTTAGTAAACCAGAACTTCGACGCGATCATGCAATCTTCGGGTATGACACCCACAGCTATGACTACTCTACAACAATCATCCAACCTTCGAACCAGCAACCAAGTCATGCAATCTCCGGGCATGACACCCTATGGTGAAACACTCTTACAATCATCACAATCTGCTTACCCCGAGCAAAGGGAAAGAGTTCAGAGTCCAACTCCTCAATCATTCTCTAGCGTCTCGCCTCTGACATTGGTCACTCCATCGTAATTTATGCTATCCATAGCCCCAAAACCTCCCCAGTACAACTAGGTCATACAATGTCCGGGCATGACACCTGATGTTGAGGCCTTGTTACATCAGTTGATGGCAGCTAATTATGATCAAAAAGAGCAAGTTTCCAAGAACTCCGGCAAGCACTCAGTAACTGGCAGTGCTAAAACAAGCGCATCCCCTCTCAAATGGGCAAAAAGGCCTTTCAAAAGCCAACCCTAACTGCCACTACCCAGCTGAGTAGCAGTCCTGCAGGTAGCATAAGCCCATAGATTTTACCTCTCAATGTAATATTTGCCGAGTTAAGAAAGGACAGTCTTCTCAAATCTCTCCGTGAGTACAAACCTTCCACGAGAGACGAGAGGAAAAACTTTTATGGATACCATGTCTTGCTAGGTCACCACACCAATGAGTGTAAGACTCTACTCAATTTCATACAAAGTTTGATAAGGGATAAGAAGTTTGTGGAACCCAAAAGGGCACATGGCAATGCAAATTCCCCCTAACCAAAGTTCGATGACTAGACGGAAGTGACCAATTCTGGCCTACCTAAACAAGGGAATGGGCCATAGGAACTCATCAAGGCCATCTATTCTAAAGGCAAGGGAAAATCGTGCTCCAACAACAAGGATGAGGAGTCAAAAAATGAAGAGGCCAAGGAGGTTGTAACCACCTTGATCAAGGCCATAACAGTTTTAGCAAAGAAACACGGTCAAAGCGAAGCAAAAAAACCCAATGATCAAGGCCAAGAGGCAATTCGCTGAGGTCCTCACTAGGGAGTCAAGCCAAGTAGAGAACATCTCACCAACCACCGAATAGAATGAGACTCAAACTTCTGACTAGGATGATGTGCCAATAGAACCTGCCAAGGGTGATCATACAGGCATTAGCAATGAAGAACCTCTGCCTGTGGAGGATGGCAATCCTAATATGTAATTAGTTTGAACAATGTTATGTTTGTAACTTTCGGCTCCATGAGCAAACTTCTATTTTATTACTTATTTCATGTTTTGACCATTTGATCCATGCATTCATATGAACATACGCATGATGCTTTTAGTATTAAAGATACTTTACTGCATGAAATTAATTTGAGTACAAATGGAATCTCTCGAGTGGTAATCATTTCCAATAATTTAACTCCTATCAAACATATGTGAGATAATAAAAGTGCTTAAATTTTGAGATAATGCTTTTGCTTGGTCATGCTCACGAGATAGGCCCAAGATCGATAGTCAGATTATCAAACATCACGGGTCTCTACCAGAATTAACTCAACAACCTTGTAGCTATGCACCTTTAAGTTACTAAAGAAGTGTCAACTGGTTCCCAAAAACAAAAAATCATGGCATACATTTTCACCCACCCCCTTCCCTTATCAACCCTTGTCCATAACTTCTCTACTTCTTGGCCATTCTTGGCGTGGGGGCATATATGCGATTAATGAACCCCAGCCTCCCTCAAGTAAACACCATAGCCGAATCTTACACCAATGTTACCACCTAGAAAAAGAAGTCGAATCTTACACCAATGTCACCGCCAAGAAAATGACTAAACTCGCAGAGACATACACCTGCACTTGACACACTTAACCCGCATCAAACCCTCTAGCAATGAAGATCAATTCCAAGGGGGAAACCACCACCAAGAACATAAAGCATGAGATCAAGTATCTTTACCCTACAAGCCACAAGCCAATCACACAACTGAAGTCGCAAAACAGCCTGTCAAGCAAACTAGTTAAATGAGTTGCCATTCGCCCTTTTGAAGGCACCAAGTAAAAGCCCCTCGAACCAAACATCACTTCATTTATAGAAATAAGATATAGTTGAAACCCTCCACCACCTGTGCAAGGGGATTTAGGCCTAACCAAGAAGGACCGTGCAAACCACAAACTAAAGGAGCAATCAGAACTGCAAGCAAACCAGTCAAGAAGGCGCTTTTCAAGCACCAAAACTCCCACAAACTAAACTCCTAGAAATGTGGCCAATCGAAATCGAGGAAATGCTACCCAATGTCACTTTGAAGGTCAGAATGAATTGAGTGATCCAGTGTTATAGCTGAATGGACACTAAGAGCCTTGGACAATCTGCAAAAGGTGCGGCCAAGCACACAACAGCAAGTCAGATACCTCATACCCTTGCCAAAAGTCATTGACCCGGCATTGAGGCATCTGGAATTTTTTGACACTGACATCGAGGAGAAGCTCAGATCAAGTTAGGAAAATCATCGTGTGGCCAAAGACGGTACCATATGAACGGGGCAATCAAGATCATGAGCATAGTTAAGACCGAGTTCATCAGCCTAATCGGTCAAGACGGGCTTAAGCGTTATCATATCCAAACAAAAGAATAAATCAGAAAAGCAGCACAACACAAAAATATATGTATAATAAATCACCTGCCTTTCGGTCTTCTACTGATCGGGCAAAAATTAGGGTGACGCCCGATGGTTGGTATTCTATAAACTAGCCGTGCAAAAATTACAGTATCTCTTCATAAAATCGCCTACTGAATTGAAAACCTGAAAAAGGGCAGTTCGGGCAAAAATTAGGGCACAAGAGAAAAATAGTGAGATGTTAACCAGAAAATCTGTAAAGACTGGTCAACACCAGGAGCTTGATTAATGGAAGTGGTTGCCAACATTTTATACTCTAATTAAATACATTCGATAAAAGTATTTTTCGTACTGGAACCTCTATGCTTGTGATTGTATGAATGCCTGGCGACCAAAAGGAGAAAACATTGTAAGTAAGCCTAAGTGAATATGCTTAGAGCTCATCAATGATTGAATTCAAAAAGATAATAAATCCGGACAGACTGAAAACATCCAGGTCTATGCAAAAGTCAGAATAAGCCTGCTGGATTGAAAACTTGAAAAGGGCAATTCAGGCAAAAATTAAGACAAGACTCAATAGATTGAAAACCCTTAGGGGCAGTCTATGCAAAAGTTAGAGTCAAAAAGATAAGAAGAAAATAATAAAAATAAAAAGGAATGAAAGAAAACAAAAGAAAAGTCTAAGTCTGTGAATCTGGGACTGATATCGCCGGCGGCATGAATGAAACCGACGGCGACATAAGCCAAGCTACCGCCACCGGCATGGCACTTCCCCTGCAAATTCCAGGCCTATTTTGGCCAAATAAGACCTATTCTAAGCCTTTTTCAATCCCTGTAATCTATTTTTAGAAGTATTTTCAAGCCAAAAATCTGTTCATTCAAACCAAAAAGCCCAAAGATGCAAATATCCTAAAACATCCAAACGAACCAAAGCACAAATCATCCAAAAATCCAAAACCAGAAAACCAACCAAACCACAAACCAAGACCCCAATGTAATAATGGTAACAAATTGAACAAGACAAGAATAAAATCTAAGACTGTCCGCCTTCGTAAGTTGGGCGAGATAAAAACTCTATGCCATCCACAAGATAGTGGTTAACAACATCTTCTTCCTCCTCTTCCATCCTACCCTCAGTCAATGAAAGGCTCCATGAACCCGCTGTCTTAGTAGTGGGGCGTCGATCGGCTGCCTTCTTCTTGCTGCTCGCTTAAGGTTAAAAAGTGCAGTCTATATTGAGTTTGGCCCTCCTTTCTTATACGATAGTGTCAAACTACTGCTCTAACTCGCCGATACGGCGCTTGAGTTCTTGGTTCACAACCATTTCGTTTTGGTACATTGCTTGGGCCCAGTCAACATCGCTATAAATTCCTGAAAACAAAAACCGCATCATTCATAATATTCATACATGCACTTTTTACTATTAAAACATCATATGAACATACATATACCTTAGCAAATAGAGTCTGAGAAACCATGGTATCTCTAAGGGCAAAGGCGTTCCCTGCTATCCGCTCTGCTTCCCCGTGTGTAACCTGTAAGATCCAAAAAGGTACAATTAAGTGAATTATCTTAAAAAGAAGGATCGTGTGAGTGTTCTTAGAAAGCTTACATGTGTGGTTCTAGGAGGCACGAAGTCCAGCGAGTGAGTGCTCGGAGAAATCTCTCTAATCTGGAAGTCACCACTAGGGCCTAAAAGCATAAAGGACTTCTCTAAGGCTGTCGAGAGGCACCCTGGCACTATATTTGTGCCACTGTATCTACCCTGATCTCGTACCCCGCTCGACTCAGGCCGACTCCTCTTCTAAGAAGGTGCCTAAAAACATAACAAAAGCAAAAGCAGATATAAGCATCAATGATGAATCAAAAATAAATATGTGGAAAGATTGCGATGTTTACCTCAGAGGAAAAATATCCCTAGAGAATCGGTATCTCCTCGGCACCACCGCCGCCATTATCATCATCCTCCTCATCATCGCCATCTTCTTTATCCCCCTCGCTACTCTTGCCCTCACTAACCACCTTACCAAGGGCCCTCGGTTCCCTTTTTCTTATTGTGGAATGCGATTGTGTCATCTGGGTGAATGCGGGGGAAAAGAGAAAGCAGCAGCCCCTTGAAGTCACCATAGACACTGGGGACACTCACGACCACCCGGCCATTTCCCTCAATAAAGTCAGCCCTATTGGCCTCATTAGTAATGGTCAAGTGTGGCCACCATAAGCCCGTCGGAGTAGCCAGAGGCACAGGCCTAATAGGGGGCAAGACATCCCTCCAACCGCTCACTCTCTCACCCAAGTACCACTTCAGAGATAAGGGGCACTTGCTCACAAATCACCTATCATCCACATCCTCCCTCACTTTGTGAACAACCAACAAGTTAGACACTTCCTCGAAAGGGTCCCTTTTCACCTGCATAGACCAACCAGAACAACCAACGTAAGTACAGTCAATGATATACATTTATACTAACAGTTTGTTCAAATTTAAGACATGATTAAAAGACCGCTTACCACGCCTATTTTCAAATGCTGCAACACTTCCCTATAACTAGTCTTTCACCTATACAAGCCCCCGATGCTCCCACACCAGCAAACAAGGAAGTGAGCATCAGCCAGCACCTCTGTCAAGAAGGCCACTGTAGGAAGAATCTCATGCTCAAAAGGCCATGCATGTACAATCAAAAGTCCATTAGTTCAAGTTGGCAAAGAAAGCAATTGAAGAGTCAAAAATAATAGGAATGCTAAAAAGTGAAAACAGCGAGATGGCGCCATACTTGAACGAGTAGATGGCCCAATCGGAGGACCTTATCCATCTTTCTAGCTCCAATGTCCAATCCATGGTATATCTGGGCAGAATGGCCCTCGGCCAATTTTTCTCTTAGATCGTCGCCACATCCCCAATCGCTAAAATCAGTCCGTAATTCACCTTACTGCTAGAGACCGGGAAGAAAAGCACAGTCAGTAGTAAAATGACGAAGGAATGGATGCAGGCCTCCCTCTGCAACTTAGGGACCACCTTCTTCTTCTTCCAAAACTTGGTCAGCTCCCCGTATGATAAATGCCCTAACTTGGGCTTCACCCCGAATAGCTCAGTCACCCATTTAACCACGGGTCCCCGGATATGGTGCTTCGCCATATAAACATCAAAGTGAATTACCTCATCGGTCTATGGTAGTTCAGTCATAGCCACAATATCTGATGGGGTAATTGTAACCTCGCTAATTGAAAGATCGAATGTGTGGGTGGTTTTCGATCACCTCTCAGTCAATGTCGTGAGAGCTGAGTGTGATAGTTTGGGCATTATAGTCGGCAAAATCTGGGCTAGAGCCCCAAAACCTATCGCATTAATGGTGGCTTGAATTGTAGGGTCATGTTTATTTATCACCTTCCACCACTTATCGATGGTTCCCATTCCCCCGGTACACATGACAGAATAGGGCTACAAAATGACAAGGAGACCAGAAATAATCAGATAAGTCTGCGGTTTATTCTCACTTCCTTTTAACTACTAGAAAGCTATTGATGCCTCTACTATAAACAGTGTTGCCATTGGAGACATTGGCCATACCGCCAGCGGTATGAATGATGTCGCTAGCGATATTGCTGCAAACAGCAGCGACATGGCAAAAGTCCATGCCTTTCTACAAGGCTTGATGCCACTGGCGGCATCACTCATGCTGCCGGTGACATCAATCCCTATGAGCAGAACTCAGTTTTGCCCCAAAATCAAATCATATCGCACTAAATCACCAAATAATGCAATTAATCAAAATCAAAGTGCAAAATCAAGTCAAAACAGCCCTATAGCATGCATTATGAAGTTTATACGCCCCTAGTTTTGTATCTTAAGTATTATAACGGCAGAATTTTGAGTTTTTACAACCAAAATCACAAAAATTAAAACAAAATTATTGAGTTTTTGCAGGATCACCTGGGTGTTGGAGAGATGATCTTCTTTTTCTGGGATGAGATTGGTGATGGGTGTGTTTATTTTATAGCCATACATGCTCTTGGATTCCTTTATGCCATAACCAACGGAAACTGGGCAAATTTTTAGTCCCAGGATAGAGGAATTGGGAAAATCATCCTTCGCCTTAGCAGTCAACTTACCTTTGAGAGCCTTGGAAATTCTCTTCATGATGAAAGTGAAAATAGATGAAAAGAAAATCTGGTTTGAAAGAACAAGAGAGAAGAATTTAGAACATTCTTCTGAATAAGAAAAGAGGTGTCTTAATTCATATTAAACACCTATGCAGGATTTGAGGAGTTTAATTAATCTGAAACTACCAAATTCATGCTGCTGGCGGCACCACTTCACACCGCTAGCGATATCACTCATGCCACCGGTGACATCAACTCATCCAATTCAAATTTCAAACTCCTTTGACCAGTCAAAGCTGCCACGTAACAACTTATACCACCAGTGGCATAGACCAAATCTTCAGTGACATCACTTTATACCGCTGATGATATCAAATGCCCAGGGGTATTATAGTTGCCTTTTCAACAGTCCAACGGGATCGTAACTCAAAAACTCAACATTTTAGGACTTCTGAAACTCTTATACTTCAATTATTATGTTTTTACTGTTGATCAAAGGGCAAAAATATTTTTTGTTTCATAAAATCGATCAAGCAGTAAAAACGTCATTTAAGATCTGTCTAATCTTATTTCTCATGCAACTTCTTGCAGGTACAACCGTAACCGCAAAACAAATATATTCATCCCTTAGAACATCATTGGAGATTATGGAATGACCATGTACATTTTATTCTTCAAGTTCACCCCCTATACACCAACTGGAGATTATGGCATGACCCTGTATATATCGATCTCTGGGTTCATCCCCTAGAACATCATTAGAGATTATGGAATGACCCTGTATGTTCTGTTCTTCAAGTTCACCCCCTATACACCAACCGAAGATTGTGGCAAGACCCTGTACATACCGACCTTTGGGTTCAACCCTAGAACATCATTGGAGATTATGGAATGACCCTGTATGTTCTGTTCTTTAAGTTCAACCCCTGTACGCCAACTGAAGATTATAGCATGATCCTGTACATACCAATCTTTGGGTTTATCCCCTAAAACATCATTGGAGATTATGGAATGTCCCTGTATGTTTTGCTCTTCAATTTCACTCCCTATACATCAACTGAAGGTTTCGATACAACCCTGTAGATGCTACCCTTTGGGTACAACCAAATCTATAAAGCCCAAGCCCGACCAAGGGGCAACCAAATCTATAAAGCCTAAGCCTGACCAAGGGGCAACCAAATCTATAAAGCCCAAGCCCGACCAAGGGGCAACCAAATCTACAAAGCCCAAGCCCGACCAAGGGCCAACCAAATCTACAAAGCTCAAGTTCGACCAAGGGGCAACCAAATCTACAAAGCTCAAGCCCGACCAAGGGGAAAACTAGCCATCCACCAGGTATCATTCCTAAACCCTTGCTCTTTCGTGAGATCATACTGATATGTGGCAGTAGTGAACCCCGAGGGGTAGCTTATGAGCACTGGATTTTATAGTCCCTCTTGCGAGATGATGATGACGTATGCCCGATTTTATTCCTCGAAGGAATTTTTATTACTGATATAAAGCTCTCTACAAATTTTATTTTTAGAAAAATTCAGTTCGACATGTCTGGTAACACGTCCGATGGTAGCTCAGATCGATGATTTTCACCCAAGAAATAATTTAGTCTAAAATACCCATTAAAAGGAAAAAATACACCCCAATAGATCAGTTTTCCCATCAAAATCACCTTTTGCCAGATTTCCTCTCCCTTTTCCCGATTTCGGGCATGAATCATGCAACTTTTTAGACCTGCCAGTTGAGCAAGGCCGCCGACAGCCTTAATGATATCGCCGGCGGTATCATCCATGCCGGCAGCGGCATGGCTTTCAGCTGTAGAACAATTGTCTCGCTTTTTTGCTCGATATCTGACGGATAATCGATCAAAGGCAATTTCCAACATATTTTAGCCTATATAAGCACCATTTTCTAGCCATTTTAGAGGGTTGAACACTTGACACTTAAAATCTTATAGGGTTTTTGAGCATTTAGCTAGATTTAGTGAGATAAAGTATAGAAAAGGTAAGAAAAGAGGATTTAATCCATCTTTTCTTAGCTTTTCTTAACTAAACTCTCTGATATTTAGGTAGATTTTTAAGTTTAGAATTCACCAAAATTAGGATTTAGAGACTAAATCACCCCTTACTTCCCAAAATCATCATTTGAGCTCCTCGGAGGTGTCATACAGATCACGAAGAGGTGGATTCATGGCCCCGAGGTAAAAATTCTTAGTCTTATAGCTCTTTGGCTTCCATTTTACTTATTTGTTATATTTTAGTTACTGTTTGAGCTTAGTTTTGGGTTTTTGGTTGCTTTTTGACCAAAAACACCTCCTGTAAGAAACTAAAGCCACCGAGAGGCATTTGAAGCCGTCGGTGGTATCAACCTTGCCGACAGCGGCATCGTTGATACTGCTAGTTACCTCATTTGCCCCCAGTGGCCCCATTTTCTTACAGGACCCTTTCTTTATGGTATCCAAAAAGCCATGTAGCCTACCTGTATAGCTAAGATTGCCATAGGCATCATCCATGCAACCGCCAGCATGGCCTTCTAGACAGCAGTGTCACTTTCATTTATTTCCGGACCTAGTTTAAATTTCCAAGTCTAGGATGTAAAGTGCAACGACGAAGGTCCAAAACCTTTAAAAAATAGACCCCACCCTATACCATGTGGCATTTTTACTAATAACCTGGTTAAAATAATAATTAAGTCTAAAATATGGATATAACAGAATTTTCACGTGAACGGCGTTTAAATCTCATTTTTGGTCTTCCAACCGGGCTTCATAAATAAATTATACCATATGCACACTAACTCGGGTCTTATTTTATTTACTAACTGTGCATGTTATGTGATATATCCCATACAATGTATAGTATTTGTGCTAACCATTTTGTGCAGGTAGATGAATGTTAGGCCTTTGGGTATTTTACTTATTGTATAGAAAAATGTATAGGATTTGGAAAGCCATGTAATTATTATTTTATTTTTTGCATTTATTTTTGGATAACTATAATAATTATTGATTTACCACTTTAAATGCTTGATAAACGTGATAACAACATGTAAAACCGAAAACACAATAAATAGGGTGACATAAAATCGATTAAGAAAGAATGAAATCCTTTAACTTGGCCTAATGTAAAATAGATAACATCATCCAAACTCGGAATCTCTATTTTAAGGTACAGTCTAACCACCCGGTTGTAATATCATACCTAAATTCCCGATAGAGCTTAACCGGGTGGCGACTCTATTTTAATATACAGGATTTCAAGTCTCGTATCCCTTAACATGCAAATTGGACTTAAATTTCAACATCAACATCAATTTTATCAATCCATCTTTTTTATCACGCTAAAATGAGGATCAATCCCTCAGCTCGCTTCACAGCGATCATTATTTCCCCTCGGGCCGTGAATCCACCTCTTCGTGATCCAATGACACCTTCGGGGAGCTCAAGTGATGATTTGGGTAGTAGTTGGGTGGTTTAAGGCTCTAAATCCTAATGTAGTGATTTCTAAACCTAAAATTCACCCAAATATCAGAGAGTTCAGTAAAGAAAAACCAAGAAAAGATGGATTGAATCATCTTTTCTTACCTTTTCTAGACTTTATCCCACTAGAACTAACTAAAAATGCTCAAAATCTCCTTAAGATTTCAAGTGGTGAATGTCTAACCCTTGACTAACCCTTGACTCAGCTGAAATGGCTGCTTATATAGGCTAAAATTGGGTGAAAATTGACTTTGATTAATTATCTGGCGGGTATCGAGCCAATTTCTTCAAAAAGCTGTCTGCCTGCAGAAATTAGGCCGCCGGCGGAATGGATGATACCACTGACGGTATCGCTGATGCCGCTTGCGACATCAACCTCTGCCAGGTCTGAAAAGTAAGCATGGCCTAGCCTTAAAAGGTGAAAAGGGGTCAAATCCGCCTAAAAAGGTGTTTTATCGGGATTAATTTGAATAATTAGGGTTTATTTGACTTTTTATGGGTTTATTTCACTTTTTATGGGTATTTAGGACTAAATTAATTTTAGGGTGTAAATCATCAGTTCGAGCTACCACCGAACGCGCTATCGGACACGCCGAAATGAATTTTTCTAAAAATAAAATTCGCAAAGAATTTTTTTATTGGTAATAGAAATTCCAAAAAAGAATTTTTATCATGAGGAATAAAATTGGGTATACGTCATCATCGTCTCGTGAGAGGGACTATAAAATCTCGTGCTCATACGTGTCATGTTATAGATAAGGCTAGCACTCGTGTCTATATTCAAGTGAGGAACAATAAGTTTGGTTTGATGAAGTCACGATCACGACTAATGAGTCACGGTCATGACATGCAATCAATTGAGAAATAGTTTGTTTGGACTTGTAAAGTCAAGGTCGCGACAAATGAGTCATGGTCGTGAAACACAGATACTAAAGAAATAGTTTGTTTGTTTCTTTGGAGCCACAGTCGTAACTTTTAAGTCGCAGTTGTGACATGCTATGGTCTGGACAAAAAATAACTGTAATAATAGTTATTTTGGACGGTTATTTTGATTCTCCATATATGGAGATGACCGAGCATTGGCAAGAGATAGAGAGATACAAATTTCTGATTAGAGATTCACACACGGTTCATTATCTTCACAACACATAATCATTCTAAGTTCTTATTGAATTCTGATTTTATCTGATTGATCTATTTGGTAGAACTGCCAAATAAGATTCAATCTAAAAGTGTTTGTCACGACTTTAGAATTCTCCTTACATCATTCCATTGGATTTTCTCAACGAATATCGAGAGACATTTATTCAAACATTCAAGGCTTCATTCTACCGAAATTCCCCAACAAAGCTTGAATCTTATTTTTGCTTGAAGCATGAGTTTTTCACGATTCATAAGATTCAAAAAAGATTGAATATTATTTCATCGTGAAGCCACAATTTTACTCGGTTCATAAGTTCCAATAAAGATTAAAACTTATTTTGTTTTAAAGCCTGCATTTTCATTGTTCATAAGTTTTGAAGTTTGAAACTTATTTGCTGAAAATGATGAATAGAGAATCCGCACGGGCGATGACAAGCAAATTTGCAAAATTGGACAAGTTCGAGAGCCAAGATTATTGAAGATGGTAGAAGAAGATACACTTTATGTTGACTAAACTAAAAGTTATGTACGTTCTTAGTACCCCCATGCCTGAAATTGTTGAAGATGAAATGCTAGAATTGACTAGGCAATGATGCAAATGGGAGAATGATGACTATATATGCATGGTTACATCTTTAATGGTATGTCTGATTCTCTATTTGATATTTACCAAAATGCTGAGTTTGCAAAAGAATTATGGGATTCTCTAGAATCTAAGTACATGGTTGAAGATGCTTCTAGTAAGAAGTTTCCGGCTAGTAATTTTATATATTACAAAATGGTTGATTCTATACCGGTTATAGAATAATATAATGAATTGTTAAGGATTCTAGGTTAATTTGTTCAATATGATATGAAGATGGATGAATAAATTTCAATTTCTAGTATTATAGACAAACTTCCACCTTCATAGAGAGATTTTAAACACACTCTGAAACATTATAAAGAAGAGATGACTTTAGTTCATCTTGGAAGTCATTTTAGGATTAAAGAATCTTTAAGAGCTCAAGAGATTGAGAATGATCCTAAGGGCAAAAACTAAGTTGGTAATGTTTCTATGAATACGGTGAAAGAGGGCAGTTTCTCTAAGAATCTAAACCGAGACAAAGGCAACAAATGCAAGTTTAGAGGAAATGACAACAAGTTTTCCAACAAGAAACCTAAATTGGCATGTTTGAAGTGTGGCAAACCCAGTCATTTCAAGAGGGATTGTCAAGTTGGTAAAGGTAAGAATGATATCGGTCCAAGTGGATCTAAGGATCCTGAAAAGCAACAAGGTCAGATTTGAAAACAAAATTGTAATTCTAATCAGAATTGTGTGTCTTTATATCTGAGGCATTTTATGTGCAAGATGATAGTGTTGAATGGTGGATTGATTCAGGAGCAATAAGTCATGTTTGTAAAGATCTTCGTTGGTTCAAAGATTTTCTACCAATCAAAGATGGATCTATATTAAAGATGGGAAATGCTGCAACTGAACCAATCAAAGGACTAAGAAATGTGAATATTGTTTTTACTTTTGGGAAACATATTTTTTAAAATATTGTGTTGTATGTTCCTGGGATTCAAAAGAATCATTTATCTGGTGTTGTATTGAATAATTGTGGATACAAACAAGTGTATGAAAGGGACAAGTATATCTTGTCCAAACATGGTTTTTTGTAGGATTTAGTTATTTATGTAATGGCATGTTTATGTTGTATATTTATGTTTTCTTTTGGTAATCTATATTTTTCATAGTTCTTACTAGTACTAGCAACAATTTGAATAAACCAGAACTGTGGCATGCTAAACTAGGACATGACATCAAAAATTGGATGATGTGGTTTTGTTATTAAACCAAGCGGATGAATGTGTATATAGAAAGTTTGATACTTTTGGTAAAGGAGTTATAATTTGAGTTAGAAACTTGTTAATAGCGATATTGAATAAAATAAACAATACTTTATTTCATTAAGAATAAGTACATATTACAATATGATTCTCAAAGATATAGAAATGTAACAATTATAATACAATAATACTTAACTCTTTTACCGAAGAAGAAGCTTATTACGGAGGCCTAAAACTTGGTTTCCTTAAGACAATTATTTAACCCGCTACCGGTAAATTTGTCTCCCAGGATACAACCGCAATTGTAGGCGAAGTCTAACTGTGTGAAGAGCAATTCACAAGAATCTAATACTAAGTAGCTTTCTTGTAAAATGAATGAAAACTTTGAAAGATATTTTTAGTATGAAAACAAAAAATAAATCACAAAGTAAACAAGCACAAATACCAGCTGGATTTTTTTTTCAAGAGTGAAGAAAAGTGTGTGTAGAAGGCATACAAGAATAGGGTATTTATAGGGTATATGTCATTAACATGGCTTAATGAGGTTTAAAAGACATTAACTTTTGTAACCACAAATTTATGGTGAATGTTATGAAAAATATTATTGATTAAGGGATTTATCACCCATTAACCCATAATAAAAATCTGGTGAAAAAAAAAATATGACGAGACAATATTTTTTCAATACCGAATCACCAATTTAGCACGTCACCATTAATCCATTTTAGGTATATAATATATCGTTGGAAAGCTCTTGAAGCGTGGAGTACAATGACATATTTCATACCATTCAAATCATAGCTTTTCCATATTATAATTAAGCCTAAAGTTGATAATGCACATCATTATCACTTATGCCATATTTTCAACAATCCCCCACATGAATGAAAATTGAAAACGGTACAGACATTTTCCAAATTTTGAAGGGTGAAAATGCTCTTCGGCCAATATTTGCATAGGATAGGTAGGCTACAACCTTTGAATGTCACTTGTGAAAGTATATTTACTTTACTGACTGACTAGTAGATACGATATCCTTAAACTATTCTGCCGTTTGTGTAGACGATGGTATACCCCACACAAATATCAACACATCACGGTTTTTTTGTTCTCATGGTTATGTTCGTTATGGTCATGAACATCTCTTGGTTCTGCAAGAGGTTTAGATTACTATGCCCTAATAGTATCTTTTGAAGTGACCTCACTTCACTCTCACATAGGTGATCTCTTTTGGTCGACTGTTGATGCACAGAGGATCATTAAAAGCATGTAGCTTAACCTTAACTCATTTTGTCATTGTTTACATTATAGGAATGGACACTGGGTTACCCCCACAGTGACCACACAAGGTCTATGCAATTAGGTTGTCCCATTGAACCAAGATCTTGGGATCTCCAGTCAAACATGGTTGGGTTTTCCTTCACATAGCGCCTTAAATATTCATAGGCTATAGTCTCATTCCTTTAGATGTCTTTTCAACTTGATCTTGATTTAACCCTTTGGTTAGCAGATCCAAAATGTTATCCTATGATCCTACAAAATCAATAGAGATAACTGACGTTGAGATCAGTAGTCTAACGGTATTATGTCAATGACACATGTGTCTCGACTTACCATTATACATAACATTTTGTGATCTTTTAATCGCTGCTTGATTATCGTAATGTACACAAATTGTAGGCATAGGCTTAGGCCATTCTGAAATATCCTCTAAGAAGCTATGTAGCCATTCGGCTTTTTCTCCCATTTTATCCAAGGCTACAAACTTAGCTTCCATTGTGGAACGAGTTACAATCATTTTCCTTGAGGATTTCTAAGACACCGCTCCTCCTCCTAGAGTGAACACATATCCACTTATACCTTTAGAATTCTTGATGTCAGCTATCTAACTACCATCAGAATATGCTTCTAGTATAGCAGGTTCTCTTGTATAGTGCAATCCATAATTACTAGTATATCTCAAATACTTAGTATTCTTACAATCTTACATGGATTACTCCTAATTCTGCTTAAACTACTTACAGTATAAGCAATATTAGGCCTTGTACAACTTGTAAGGTATATCAGACTACCTATAACCCTTGCATATTCCACTTGGACTATGCATTCACCTGTGTTTTTAGACAAATGTAGACTAACGTCTAACGGTGTTTTGGTTATACCAATATCACCTTTGTTAAACTTGTCAAGTATTTTGTCCACATAGTGTGACTGCGTCAATATGAGACCATTAGGTGAACGTTGAACTTCGATGCCTAAAAGTACATAAGCTAGTCTCATATCTTTCATGTCAAATTTAGAATTTAACATATTCTTGGTACTCTTTACCATTCGCTCATTGCTTCCAAAAATGAGTATGTCATCAACATACAAATATAGAATAACATATCCTTCGTTTGTAGTTTTGACATATATACATTTGTCACACTCATTTATACGATAGCCACTTACCATTGTTTTGGTGCTTGCTTTAAACCATATAAAGACTTTACCAACTTGCATGCTTTTCTTTCTTGACCTAAAATTACATAACCCTTAGGTTGTTCTATGTAAATTTCCTCTTCAAGATCTCAGTTTAGAAAAGTAGTTTTCACATCCATTAGATGTACTTTAAGATTTCGCAAAGCGGCAATTGCAAGTATCATCCTAATGGATGTTATTCTCGACACTAGAGAATACGTATCAAAGTAATCAAGGCCTTCTTTTTATCTATAACTTCTTATAACTAAACGAGCCTTATACTTATCAATTGTTCCATCAGCTTTTAGCTTACGTTTGAAAATCCATTTAGAACTTAGTGGCTTAGTCCCGGGAGGCAAGTCCACTAATTCCCACGTATGATTTTGCAAGATGGAATCAATTTCACTCCTTATGACTTCTTTCCATAAAGAATTTTAAATTGAGCTTATAGCTTCTTTATAAGTTTGAGGTTTCGCTTCAACCATATATGTTAAGAAATCCAGACCAAATGATTTTTCAATCCTTGTCCTTTTACTTTTTCTAGGTTCCACCTCGTGATCCAATTTATTCTCTTCTTGAGAATTTTGATCATCTTCTTCAATTATTGATTGAAGGTTGTCATTTTTATCAACAACTTGCTGATCAACTTGACCATCACTTTTAATAAGTTCACAAGACCTTTTAGTTCCCAACCCTTTGCTTTTTTCCTTACATGGAAATACATCTTCAAATAATGAAGCGTCCTTTGACTCTATCAAAGTGTTCTTGTGTATATCCTGGGTTTTTAGATTCATGCACAATAAACTGATATTTGTTGCTATTACTAGCATAGCCAATGAAAATACAATCCACCTTTTTTGGACCTATTTTCATACATTTAGGTAATGGTGCAATTACCTTTGCAAGACACCCCAACACTTTCAAGTAATTCTAAGAAGGTTTTCTACCCTTTCATAATTCATAAGCAGTTTTATCTTGTTTCTTACATTGTATCTTGTTCAAAAGATAATTCCCTGACAAAATAGCATTAACCCACATGTTTTGTGGTAAACCAAAACTGGTTAACATTGCATTGATTATCTCTTTTAGAGTACGATTTTTGCATTCAGCTACACCGTTTGATTATGGAGAGTAAGATGGTGTTACTTTGTGAATAATTCCATTTTGAGAGCAAAACTCCCTAAATGGTACGACGTATTCACCACCACAATCACTTCTAGCCTTCTTAATTTTCTTATTACGTTGGTTTTCTACTTCTTGCTTGTAGAGTACAAATTTCTCTAAAGCTTCATCTTTGCTTTTAAGCAAACACACATAATAATATTTTATGCTATCGTCTATGAAGGTAATAAAATATTTTATTGCCTCCTCTTGATTGAACGCATTTCAAGTCATAAATATTAGTATGTATTAGACCGAGTAATTCTAAATTTCTTTCAACGGATTGAAATGAAGATCTTGTTAATTTTGTCTCAACACAAGTTTCACATTTATATGATTTATCGATATAAAATGTGGGTATATGATTCAAGTTAATTAAATATCGTAATCTATCAAAATTACGTGTCTAAGTCTACTATGCCATAAATTAGAAGACCCAATCATATAAGCAACAATGTTATTCTCATTAATAGAATTTTGCTTATAAGAGATACAATTAAATTTGAACATTCCATTACATTTATATCCTTTTTCCCACATACATATCTCCCTTAGACAAAATAAATTTCTGAGATTCAAATACCATCTTGAAGCCGTGTGCACTCAATAGGCTCCAAGAAACCAGATTCTTCTTCATGTCAGGTACATACAAGACATTTTGCAGTTTTCCTCCTTTGCCGGAAGTCATTTTCAGAATCACCGTTCCATATCCTTTAACTTTAGAAGTAGTAGAATTGCCCATGAAGAGCTTCTCCCCATTTTCAATAAAAGTTAGTTTAACAAAAGACTCTTTGTCACAACATATGTGACGAGTAGCACCGGTGTCAAGCCACCACTCCATTAAGTTTAAGTCATTCATATTGACCTCAGAAATTACACATACGTTGATTTCATATACATAATTTGTAATTTCTTTCATAATGTTTACCTCAATGTTATTGACCATTTTTGTCAATTTACAAACAAATGATTTTTTTCTCATCTTTTTGCAGTTTAAGTATTTTCCATTTAACATTTGTCTCTTGATATGCTTCTGTTTTGTTCAATTTTAAACTTACGTTTAACATGTTGTTTGCTCTTTTTGGAGTCTCTTATGACCTCCACCACGTTAGCTTTCGCCAAAACTTGATTAGCAATAGAAAATTTTTTATTTAAGGAATGCCACAATTCTTTTGCAATACGTTTAATATTACACACCTTATATAGGTTGACAATGACTAAATCATTCAAGATATGATTTTTGAAAAGAAAATCCATATGATTCCAACTATCCAGAAAAAATTGAAAAGAACCATTGACCACTCCAACATGAGGTGTCGCATGTTTGTCACATAGAAAATTATTTTATATTGCCAAACTTCAAAATTTGATCCACAAAATTTCTTCGATATTTTAAGAGTTGAAATAAGATATAATCTCAAAGCAACCTCATGATCATTATGCATAACAATTGTTAAACTCGAAAGTTTATTTCCATTAGGTCCAGCACCAATAGGACCAATTTGTCCATTTTTGCTATTCTGGCCTGGAATCGTTTCAGAACCATTACCTCCAATCAGTAAAATAATGTTCATAATATTCTCAATTCACAATCTGAAATACTACAAAGTAAATCAGAAACTTGTAAATGAGAAAAACCAAGAAAAAGAAGAAAGAGAACTTTTTTTATGAAAAAACAAATTACTATTTTTTTATATGAACAACGTTTTGTCCAAAAAAAAAGTCTTCAAGAATAACTTGCACTTAAATCCTAAAAAATATAGGCATAATTGTCTTAAGATTGTTAGAAACTTGTTAGTAGCTGTATTGAATAAAATAAACAATACAATATGTCATTAAGAATAAGTACATATTACAATATGATTCTCAAAGATATAGAAATGTAACAATTATAATACAATAATACTTAAACCTTTTACCAAAGAAGAAGCTTATTGCGGAGGCCTGAAACTCAGTTTCCTTAAGACAGTTATTCGCCCGCTACTAGTGAATTTGTCTCCCAGGATACAACCGCAATCGTAGGCGAACTCTAACCGTGTGAAGAGCAATTCACAAGAGCCTAATACTAAGTAGCCTTCTTATAAAAGGAATGAAAAATTTGAGAGATATTTTTAGTATGAAAACAGAAAATAAATCACAAAGTAAACAAGCACAAATACTAGCTGGATTATATGTGGATGACATGTTGTTTTTTGGTATTGACTAAAGTCAGGTAATTAAACAAAGAAATTTTTGTCATGTAGTTTTGAGATGAAGAATTTGGGGGAGGTTGAAGTGATTCTTAGTATAAGAATCAAGCAGAAGAATAATGTTATTTCAATTTCTCAATCACATTATATTGAGAATATTTTGCATAAATTTAACTTCAAGGATTGTTCTCCAGTTAGTACTCTAATGGATTCCTTCGGGTTTTTTGAAGGGTATTCATATGCAAGTTATATTTCTAATGAGGAGGATAGTTCTTCCACAAGTGGATGGGTATTTCTTCTTGGGGGAGGTGTTATCTCTTGGGCATCTAAGAAACAGACTTGTATAAGTGATTCGATAATAGAATCTGAGTTTGTAAAAATTGAGCACAATTTAGCCGATCATTTAACCAAAGGGTTAAGAAGAGATCTTATGCACAAGTTAGCTATGGGGATGTGGTTGAAGTCCATCTAAAATCTCTCATGTTAAGATACCCAATTCCCACCTAATATGATGTTAGGTGCTGAATTCAATGAGGAAAGCTTAACATCTAGAGATTGGAATACATGAATAATAACATCCCAAGGTATGTATTCAAACTTGCAAGATAAAGGAGATTGAAGTTTAACTTATTAATAGCTTTTTTGAAAATTTGCATATGCAGGTGCAAGAGTAAAAGAGCTACCTATATGAGCATGAAGTTTAGCCACTTCAAGAAGTTTTTGGACTTGACTCTGATATACTTGTGAAGGATAAGGACACAAAGTTATTAAAAGATAGTCTCAAGTAAAAACATGTTAGAATGTTGACTTATATGTATACTATCTTCATGTATTCAAAATGAATATTTGGAATGTGTAATATACTAAGTTGAAATTCAATCATCTTGATATTTTATTTATGCAGAAGTCTATTATTTATTGTGATTTTGTTTAGTTAATCATCGATTACACTAAAATTGGGGGGGTGGGGATTGTTGGTATTTTACTGCAATTAGATTAACTAGTTGACTAATTTGATTGTGGTATTTCATCGAACAAGTTGGGAGAGTGAGTAGTGCACGCTTTGTTTGGGTTGTATCGCGATATTTTACCCGTGTTATGTTAGCGACAAGGCTGGCGCTCGTGTTTGTGTTTAAGTGAGAAACAATAAGTTTGGTTTGTTGAAGTCACGGTCGCGACATGTAATCAATTGAGAAACAGTTTGTTTGGACTTGTGAAGTCATGGTCGTGACAAATGAGTCACAGTCGCGACACGTAGATACTAAAGAAACAATTTGTTTGTTTCTTTAGAGCCACGGTAGCGACACGCTATGATCAGAACAAAAATAACTGCAAAAATAGGTATTTTAGACGGTTATTTCGGTTCTCTCTATATAGAGATGATCGAGCATTGGTAAGAGATAGAGAGATACCAATTTCTGATCAGAGATTCATGCACGATTCATTATCTTCACAACAAACAATCGTTCTAAGTTCTTGTTGAATTCTGATTTTATCAGATTGATCTATTTGGTAGAACCCCCAAATAATATTCAATCTGAAAGTGTTCGTCACAACTTCAGAATTACTCAAGCACAATTCCACCGGATTTTCTCAGCGAAGATTGAGAGACATTTATTCAGACATTCAAGACTTCATTCTACCGGAATCCCCTAACAAGGGCAACAATAAAAAGATGTCATAAAACTTTCAATAAATATCATTGCTTTTAAACATAATAAAATTGTCATTCTTTTAAATTATAAACTTATAAGTACTTTGTGACATCCCAGTACATACATTATAATTGCATTTGTAAATATCCATTACATACCATGAAATTAGATTATTTAATATTTTACATGTTATAATTATAAGAAATTGATTAGTTAAAAAAAATAGTTACTTGATGATAGAAAATACCATATTTTAATGTTTAGATACTAAATTATAGAACTATAGAATTTTAGGAAATAAGTGTCGTAATATTATAGATATAAAGTGATTTAATAGATAAAATATCAGTATTGTTTATTAGTATTATTGTTTTAGTATTGAGGACAAATATAAGGGTATAGTTATAGTATATAAATGTATATAGTTATAAAAATATTAGTTACACATGATATATTTTTATAAATAGTTATTATTATTATTATTATTATTATTATTATTATTATTATTAATGTAATAATTGTATGTTAAAAGGGGTATAGTTGGAGTATATAGTAAGTGTAGATATATATGAGAAAAAGAGATAGGATTAAGATGAGAACTCTCATCCTTACAAATACTCACACACATAGAAGAGAGAGAGAGAGAGAGAGAGAGAGAGAGAGAGAGAGAGAGAGAGAGAGAGAGAGAGAGAGAGAGAGAGAGAGAGAGAGAGAGAGAGAGAGAGAGAGAGAGAGAGAAGAAGAGAAGAGAAGAGAAGAGAAGAGAAGAGAAGAAGAACAAAGAGAGAGGAAGAACCAGGTATGAAGTTGAACTTGTGATTCGATTTTTATGACATTAGAAATAGAATTAGGAGATATGATAAACTAGAGATTTGTTTATCTATTTCTTAGGAATCTCTCTGAAAAATTTGGGAATTTTTGAATGAGTAGATCAATGGCTATGATTTTTATAAAATGAAGTGTTCAGAATTGGATGATCAAAGAGATAAGGTGAGTTTCGAAATTAATCTGGGATTGTTATACTACTTATAAAATTATGAATTTTTGATATGTTATTCCTTTATGTGTATAGTTTAAGTAGGAAAAAGAATCAGGTCGATTCATGGTGCTTATAGAAAGCTATGGTCGTTTTACTAAGATGTTGTCCAGGTAAAACGGGTTGAAACAGAGCGTTGAAGGAAAATTCACTATAAATCATATAAGGCTTTGAAAATTTTGAGGTTTTAGTATGTTATGGAATTTTATATTAGGAATTCAACAAAAGAAGAATCAGAGCAATTGAGTTAGTGAGTTGAAAGTTATGAATTTTGAAGTGAAGTGAGGTCACAAGGATACTGGTTCTAAGTTCAGAAAAAGCAGGACAGAATTGGAGTTTAAAATATCAAATTCACAATAAATGGAAAAGTAATCAAAAAATTATGAAATTTTGATATGTTATAAAGATATGTGTTAAGAGTAAAATAAAACTAGAACCAGGTTATTTGATTAAGTACTTTGAGAGATATGATTGGTTATACTCAGTAAGGTCACGGAGATAGTAATTCTATTCTAGTTTATGTCAATCTTTTTATATATACAAAAGGAAATAAGATGTATATGTTTATATTTTATATGAATTTATGTTATAGGAGCTCAAAACAGTGAAGGGATTCCAAAGGAATGTCCAAGTTGTTTTTGAGAGAATTAGCTCAGATAATCTGTGAGTATAAACATGATATAAATGGGTGAAATGTTTCGATATGTGATATTTGAATGTTTGGTGAATTGTTGTGAATTGAATGATTATATGTTATTTGGAGAATTTGAATTATATGAACCTATGTTTATTTGGTGAAACATGAGATAATTGAATTATTCATGATATACGCAATTATACAGGAACAAATGAAATAAAGAGAGACGTTGTGATATAGCCGATCAAACATTGCAATACATGTTCTGTTATCTGGACCTATATGGTCAACCAATTGCAATATTTGACAAATGGACCGAAAGGTCAACCAATTGTTATATAACTGGCCAGCAAATCAATTGTTTTCTGTTACAAATGTTACATGTATCCCGGGGCAATAGTTTGGTTGGAAATGTCACAACAATTAAATAATCGGTTCATTCATTCTCATATAAGTGTGACTGTATATAGAATTTGTTAATGTGTGTAAATATGTGATTTGCTAAATTCATAGATTGTTTATATTCACTGAATTGCGCCTCATATAAAGCGTTAAATTTTACAGAGCTGATAAAGTTTGTACTAGAAGCTTATTACCTGTAGATATCATGGACGAAAGATTGGTTGGCTGTGTTCCATCTCACTCCCTCACCTCACAAAACAAGCATATAAAATAGAAGGTGGTCGGGTTTGATTTTGCTTGGTATAAGATTATTTTGTAAAAAAATATAATGTTACAAGTGATTATATATATAAATGAAGTATAAGTAAAAAAAATTATATGTTATGATTACGATTTTGGTGATTTAGTACAAGGTATAAGTTGTTCCATACTTAATTTCTTTTTTTAATACAAACATAAAGAAAGAAAAGTGTAAAAATTAGTTGATATACTAAATTGACAGAAAAAAAATATTTAAAATAAAAATTTAGAACGATAATTAAAATAGAGGGAGTAGTAAATTATTAGCACAAGAGCCAAATACTAATCACCCCCAGCCAAATTTTGCAGTAGGTCCCTGACTATATTTTTTGTTTTATTTATAGTAACCCTTTATACCAACTATGAAGCAATTTAACATTTAGTTAAACCAAATTATGAGTTTTCAGATGCAAAACTTCAGTATCCATAAGAAATATAATTCACAAATTGCTAAAAATTAAAGGTCATCTTATGATCCAAAATAGCAACGCCAAGTATGATATTTTACGCAAGGCTAACTCAATTTATAAAATCGATATGCATTAAATAATGTCTATGTTTTGATTTTGAACCTTAATTAAACTCTTCATGAGTGTTTCAAACTACAGGCTCGGAAAACTCCAAATAAAGGTTCAGTGCTTATAAACAAAACTTTATATTATATTCTTTTTTGCTCTCAAATTGAGTTATATGTTTTAACATTTCATGTCTCCATTTGCACCCCTAAAATTTTATAATCCTATAAAAAAAATTCATATGTCATTCATGTTAAAAATTTGGATTTAAACTGTAATTCATTGGGAACTGTCCATGGACCACCTTAAATTTGTTCGATAATCAAATTCATTTAAGTGATTTAAAAAATTTATGTGAATCAGTTTAATTAAATAAAAATAAAATAATATTAATAATAATATTAATTTAATGGACAAAATAGCTAAAAACTGTTTTTGTTAGTAGAAAGAGATGAAATACTAGATTAAGTTGCCATGAAATGTTTATGTGAACAAAATGTGAATTACAAAATGTCTTAATAATCTAAGTATGTTGAATTTTAATGAAACCATTTATTTACTAAGATTGTAACAGCAAAGCAGAGGCATGGCGGATTCTTAACAGTTTAAGGGCCCTAAGTGATATGAGAAATAAGGCTCTTTTGATTAAAAAAATTTCACTTAAAATTGAAATAGTTTTTAATAAATATTAAATTGAAAGTATAATTTTAAATTTTTTATTTATTGTATGTTAATAATTTAATTTATTTATTTCATGAATTTCTATATAAATATACACATACTTATAAAATTCGGACTCATTTCGTCTGTGAGCCCTAGGCCATCGCAATCCCATCATAAACTCACGGTGCAAGTATACTTGTTTGTCGGGCGGGTCGGGCCAGACTTTGTCTAAAAGTATCAACCCAAGCCTGACTCGACCCACTATTTAGACCTTTGAGCTCAGGCCGAGCCTGGTCATTCCCAATACCGGCCCATGACCCTAAATAATTTTTTTACATAATTTTGTGTGGATTTAAAAAAAATAAAATGACAAAATTATGTATAAATGACCAAACGCATCTATTGCCCCCCAAAATTGGCTCTGATTATCACATGTCACCCCAAACTTTCATCAGTGTCTCTTTGCCTTCCAAAATTGGCAAAGCTGTATAGCATATTGCCCAGTCTCATGTTGACGGCCATGCAAAAATAGTTGAAAAGTTGAAAAGTTAAACCAATAGAATATTGACACGTGAAATAGTAAAAATCAAAAAAAAAAAGTCATTGCAATTATTTCTTTAAAATCTATATTAACATTTTCCCTTTCAAACGTACCATTTCCCTCAAATATTCTTTCATTTTTTTAACATTGTACTGATACTCGAAAATCTCAACTTCCAAATTCCAATTTCGTTTTCTTATAATACAAAATCCTCATTCAACTCAAAATCATGCAGAAATAATCAAAGATGAAAACTTTAAACACTAAGAGCGGACAAAAAATACTATGACTTAAAAATAATATAATTTATTACCATTTAAGATATTTTTGTTAGCCACCGGGATCTTTTCCACCTCAAGCCACCGTTTAATGGGAAATTATATATGGTATCAGGTATTTAATACCCTTCTTTAACTCAATAATGGAGTATTTATGAAAGTGTATTTATATATTTTTTCATCCTAAGGTCTGGAAGCGCCGAATCTGCAATTACACTCGGTAATTTGAGAAGTAGAGTTCTGTTTCATTGTTTGAATTTTTGTACATTCTTTGCTGCCTTGTATACATATCTGTAGATGAGTATTAAATTCAAGAATGAAATTTCAGATTTTTTTTCCTTTCCATGTTCTTCCAGATTCATTTCTGGATTTTGCTTGCTATTTTTCTCAAAATTTTGATGGCTTGGAAGGATCTCAAGGGGTTTTCTTTTGATAGAGGATGCAGTTTTAATACGATTATAATTTGAATTGCTTTCTCAATAGAAATACAGTTTTAACTAATCAATGCAGAGGTTTTTTTTGTGTTTTTAATTTAGAGGAATGAGTTTTTTTTTTTTGTTTTCAGTTAAGAGGAAAAAAATACTATTCAGGAGCTTCAATGAGGGAAGAGAGAGAGAGGGGTAGAGAGAAGGAATTATTTTATAAACATTAGTAATTATTTTTTTAGTCAAAATTCAAAACCCCACGAGTCAAACATAGTGGGATTATGTTATATAAATTTATTAATTTTAGATAATATTAAATTAAATTAAATTTATTTTAGTATAAATTTATATATATGTAGTATTGATAAGTACCGAATAGTATTGAACTAAATTGAATATAAATTGAAAAAATAAGGCCTTAGAAGGTAATATGATACTGATAAAAGTTAAGGATAACATGTAATAATCAGAGTTAACTTTAGTGTGTAACATATGCGTTTGGCCTGTATAATTACATTATTTACTTAAAATCTAGCATAGAACTTTTAATAATTAAATTTAAAAATTCGTTACAGTAAAAGTTGAAATAATTATTTAATATAATAAATAAAATTATTATTCGTTGTATTGAGCTTAGGTTAAATTTAAGTATTTATATAAAAATTAAGCTTAATCTATAAAATTTTGGATTTTAATAAATTTGGGTTTGAACCAAACTTAATTAAAAAAGATGTTCAAACCCATTTCATGAAAGCGGGTGTCTAACCTGACTCGTGAATAAGTATAGATGAAAGACAATAAGAAAGAGATGGGTGCTTTTATAAATTATATTTTTAATGATAATATATTATAATTTTAATATAAAATAGATGGAAAATAAACTATTACTTAAAAATAATCGTATAATTTATTAGACACCATTTAAGAATATTTATTAGCCACCGGGACTTTTTCCACCTCAAGCAGCCATTTAAGAATGTCATCATTTGAAGAAAAGAACATCATCAAATTATAAAATGGAAATGGCCATTGTTAAAATCTGCACATCGTTAGTATTAGATACCACTTGTGTTCTATCATCAAAGCGCCCATCATCGAACCAATTGAGAAGATTGTGAAAAATGTTGGCGGCCTGCTCATATGTTCATCTATCAGCTGGAAAATCCCAGGCCCTATCTGTTCACCAAAACGCAAAGATAAAAGAGGCACTGAGCATGAGCAGAGTAGAGCTGCCAGTTTCTTCATATGACACAGCTTGGGTTGCAATGATACCAGATTCAAACATGAAACCTCGGTTTCCCAAGTGCCTAGACCGGCTTTTAGAGAATCAACATCCAGATGGATCGTGGGCGTTTGGTTCCCCCCATCCCCTGCTCATTAAAGATTCGCTTGCTTCCACATTAGCCTCTGTTCTTGCTCTCCACAAATGGAACGCACCCCAGCAACTTGTGCACAAAGGTCTCGACTATATCGTATCTAACCTCTGGGCTGCCACTGATCAACGTCAATATTCTCCAATGGGCTTTGATATCATTTTCCCTGGTATGATTGAGTATGCCAGAGATTTGGGTTTGAATATGCCATCTTCACTCAATGACCAATTGCTTCTGAACCGGCATTCCCATATGATCAGAGAGTAATGACTGTTTCTTTTCTTCTCTTTTGTTTTCATTGTTCTTTTAAGTATTAATTGAATTGACAAACATGCAGTCTGGTGAGCGACGGAGGGCTCAACCTGGCATGTGTTGCAGAAGGATTGATGGGATCCTCCTATGTGCATCGTCATCACTGGAATGAGATAATAAAGCACCAAAGGAGCATCGGATCGCTTTTCAATTCACCATCTACAACTGCAGCTGCTTGCCTCCAACTTGCCGATGAAAAATGCCTCCACTACTTGAATTCATTAGTCAAAGAATTTGATGGGGAAGTTCCTATCCTTTATCCTATGGATATCTACACCCGCCTCTCTATGATTGACAAGTTGAAAAAACTAGGAATTGATAGGCACTTCTACGATGAAATCCACAACATTTTAGACCATGTATACAGGTACAAAGGTTTTATATGTATATACTACAGGTTGTGTGTAAGTTGGAAATTTTTCACACGAGTAATTAAATTATATTATATACGATGATGAACAGATGCTGGATGCAGGGAAGTGATGAAATCTTTTTGGATACTAAATGTTGTGCCATGGCTTTTCGTCTCCTAAGGCTAAATGGTTACCAAGTTTCTTCTGGTTCGTTCCTTCATTTTTGCCAGCATTTTACAAGAAAACAAAACTTGTTCTACCCTGGTTTTTTCTCAACTTGAGCATATATACTTATTGCAGAGGTACTTGCTGATTATGACACAAAAGGATATTTATTAAATTCGTGGAGTGAGTACAACAACAACACCAAGTCTGCGCTGGAATTGTACAAGGCTTCACAGACTGCAATTTTTCAAAATGAACCTGTTCTTGATAGAATTGAAGAATGGACAGCTACTTATCTTCGACAGGAGTTGTCAACTGGGTCAATTCAGGAATGGAGTCTACGAACAGAGGTGAAAATTAAGTTTCTTTTTCAAAATCCAAGTTAGGAAAGAAAAATGATTTCATATACATATATATCGATTTCAGGTGGATTATACTCTCAAACATCCTTATGCCAGCTTGGAACGAATTGAAAGCAAAACATACATTCACAATTACAACATCGATAGCATCCCTCTCCGTAGAACGCCCCAAAGGTAAATTTCGTGATCCAAATAATACATTGCCATTTAATTTCTTTTATGTACGTTGGCTATTTTCTTCTATCTAGGCTTCTGGGCGTTGATGCCAGAGATTTGTTGGCTTTTTCTTCCAAAGATTTCAATTTTTGTCAAGCGATACATCGTAGAGAACTGGAGCAGCTGGAGGGGTGATTGCTTGCTCAAATCTCTTAATGTCATCTTTTATTATTTTGTCTGAGCAATATGTATTTAATTAATTCATGGAATTTTAAAATGTTCAAATGTAAAATGCAGGTGGGTAAAAAGATATGAGATAAACAAATTAAAATTTGCCAGGCAGAAGATGAGATATGCATATTTTGCGATCGCAGCAGACATTTTTCAACCCCATTTGAGTGACGCCCGAGCTGCCTGGGCCCAAAATTCAGTACTAACAACAGTTGTTGATGACTTTTTTGACTTTGCTGGTACCATGGAAGAATTACTAAACCTGAATGAATTGGTTGAGAGGTATAACTTTATTATATTACCAAAAAAAAGTTACAAATGTTCGAGTAATTAACAAAAAATGCATGCACATATTCATGGTGTGCAGATGGGATGATTACTCGGCTATCGGGTTCAAGTCCAAAGACGTGGAGACACTCTTCCATGCAATTTATGGCACTATCAATGAAATTGCTGCCAAGGCCCAAATACATCAAGGCAGATGCATAAAAACTCATTTAGTTGATATTGTAAGTCTTTCTTATCTAATTGAATTAAAAATAGGGAGAAGTCAATTAGTATTGGGACTTGAGAGCTAAAATATTGGGAAAAAAACATTGATGAGCAGTGGATCACAATGCTGAAGAGTATGTTGACGGAGGCGGAATGGGCTGAAAACAAGACCCTGCCAGCTATGCATGAATATTTATCAAACGGATATGTCTCATTTGCACTGGGGCCTGTGGTTCAAATTCCCCTTTATTTAATGGGGCATCCAATGCCCCATAGAGTTATAAATAGTCAAGAATACAATAATCTATTCATGCACATGAGTATGATCGGGAGACTCATTAATGATCAAGTGTCCGTTATGGTACGTAATTCATTGTTTATTTGGTTCAGCCGATCATATTTTAATAAAGTTTTGAACAAGGTGTGTAATATTGTGGAGTAACTTGCAGAGAGAAGGTGCACAGGGGAAATTGAACAGTGTGTCATTGCAAGTCGCGCTCAGCGGAGGATTAATGAAGGAAGAAGATGCACAAGAACATGTATCAAGAATTATAGAAAGTCATAGAAGGGAGTTGTTGAGATTGGTAGTAGATAAAAAGAAAAGTTTGATCCCAAGGAATTGCAAAGATTTGTTTTGGACAATGAGTAAAGTATTGCATCTTTTCTACATGAGTGATGACGGCTACTCTTCTCCCGGAAAGATGGTTTGTGCGGTCAACGCCATTATTAATGAGCCTATCATCTTTCCAGCTTATTGGTGATCTCATTTAGGGCGTAAAGGAGACGAGTCGTTCATGAACAGTTCGGTGTTTGGCTCGATAAGAGCTCGACTCAACTCGACTCGATTTATTGTTCGTGAACATGATTTTGAGCTCGAATAATAAATGAGCTGAAGCCCTAGGTCGGCTCCAAAACTCGCTCGATTAGAGGCTCGTGAAGATGTTCATGAACATGCTCGATTCAAGCTCGTGAACTAACTTGATTATAGTTTTCGCATAATAAAATATTTATTAAACTATAATAAAACATAATTTTAAAATAGTTAATGAAATAATTTGTATTTGTAATATAAACACATAGGCCATAATCTTATTAATGACCCATATTAACAATACTTGCTGGCTTAATTTATAAAAAAAATTAATTCAAGGTGTAAATAATTAAATTAAGGTTCTCTATTTTGTATTTTGTCCAAGGATTGCTCTTTGATTGATTAATATAATACCATCCTTACTAAAAAAAATAATTGCGTGAACAAAAAAATAAACGATCTTGTACATGAAACTGTCACAAACAAAATAAATGAGTTGTTCGTTGTGAACAAAGGAGCTCATAAACGAGCCAAACACTTTTGAGCTCGATTCTAGCTCGGCTCGACGCGTGTTCAATTAAAAATTAAATGAACTGAACATGAACATGTCATAACTCGGCTGGACTCGACTTGTATATAACCCTATTCTCATTATTAATTGAAATGTGTGATCCTTCAACCAACTCTACTTTATCTTGTTCTCCATTCTCACCACAGTATACACTCAACTTACCATATTCTTCAATATATCACAACTAATCTCACTCCACATATATGGGAAGCGAACCAGCTGGTAGTACCTGTTAGTGGTGAATAGTTTACTACCACGATTGTTCGACAGAGGTTGTGTTCTATAAACAAACAAATATGATGAAACGAAAAAGAACTTTGATCAATACTACAAAAATCATTTTAACAAGCATTTTATCTAATTTTATATTCATGAGTTTGATGTTTATTCTCAATCAAGCCTCTACAAAATCCATTTCTATAAAAAAAATTACTTTATATCAATCAACTAAACCTTAAATTTCATGCTAAGTGAGCTCTATCTGTCTAACATAATTGTGCTAAAACTTATTTGTATGGCATTCCGTTGTGAGCTTTTAGTTTCTAAGCCTTCACATGGAAAGGATCAACGAAACACAAACAAACTTTGGTGTCAATCCTTTCCATTGCATATGGGGATTAAAACCCTAATACCTTTACTTTCATTCACAAAACCAAATTCAAAAAAGAAAATCAAAGATTGAATCCGAGAGAATAAAAGCCAGAAAATACAAAGAAAATCAAGAACCCGAAAAATCACGGTACATAGAAAGAGATATGACCCAGATATATATAGCTCGAAAAAGAAACCGCCTCACAGCTGCCTTCAACGATAACATACCACTTTCAACGAAAACATACCACACGAGATCATCAAACGCTCGTAAGTGGAAGACCAGAAAACACAGAAAAGCTTCACGATGAGAAGAGAGAAAATCAAGCCGAGATAAAGAGTAGAGAAGGGAGAAAATAAAACCTTAAGAGTGATAACCAGGCTTACATACAAATGGCAAAACATTTAAAACGCAGAGGTAAAAAAGACAGGTATAATGAAACGGACTTGGGCTTAAGCTTTCAGCACAAAACTCCAACAGACTGGAGGCCTAATATTGTTGACGTTTCAAACTACTACTTCTTAAAGCAAATAAATAATGGCAGAAAATTTTTCGAATTCCATTAAATTCAGAAGGTTTACAAGCTATCAACATATTTAATTTGTAAAACATTTATCATCATCAGCGTCGCTACATTCAAATAAGCCACAGCTTTTTTTCTTCACTCGGAATCAGACTCCATATTACCCATTGCCTTCAACCCTCTTGGTCTCTGCATTTAATTTATTAACTCAATTAGATTAACCTTCAATATTTTCGATTCATAACACAAAAAAAAGTCAATTTTTGAACGAGAAAAGGTTGAAAAAAAAATTTACCTTCTTGGTAATTTTCTTCTCTCTGACTTCGTACCGTTCTAGTGTCAGATCGCATAGCCATGCACCTGGACTTACTAGCTGCCATTTCAATTTCAAATAAAGCTGTCAGTATATGTAAAAAACAATAATGATTATAATGGGTAGTTAATAGTTTTCATAGTATATACTAAGTTAATAGTTATACACTTTTACTCCTTTTTCTCATAGAAATGAAATTTGTAGAATTGAGATAGTTATTCATCGTGAACTTAAATAAATTCAATAATTTCTATACGTGAAACCGATTATTAATTAGAAAAAAAAAAGGAAACCAATGGAGGCACAGGAATTGACAGTGCGTAATTATTCACTGGGTCCATCTATGCTTCGTTGTCGGATTCCGTATTTTATTGGGTGGTGCAGATAAGCTGCTATGTCTCTTAAATCATAGCCGTACACGTGTACTTTTGTCCACTTATTCAATCTAACACGCAATTTTCACCGGTGGGATTCACACTATCGAATTTGATCAATGAGTCAAAGAGTCGTCACCTTCCACCCAAACATTACCCTGTAGATGGGCTGCCTACTAGTACAAGATAATAAATAATAATCTAGTTGCATTTATTTCAATCTTTGTAACATTTTTATCATGAAAATGTGGTTAGACTTCAACATTTCTTTCACTGCTATCGGAAAAAGCTTTATTTTATAAAAAATAGTCAAATTTTAAAATAATTAAAAATTAAAATATATTATTTAAAATTAAAATATATAATTTTATTAAAATTTATAAATAATTTATTTTAACAGCATAAAAAATAATATTAAATTAGCCCTTAGAGCCGCTCTTCTTTCAATTGAGTTCAGAATATAAATAAATATCTCTCTAAATTAACTCGATATTCTTTACACTATTTTCACATGCATTCTTAAAAAATAGTCCCTTTCGTATTTTTTTATTTGTCTTCCTATAAATTTCACACTTTTTAATAAACTCATTTATTAATTATATAAAAATACTAATTTATCCTCGTATCTCCAATTAATGCCTTAATTTTTTAAGGCAAATGCAATTAATGCTAACGATATAGCTAGAAGAATAATGAAAAAAGTATCTAAAAAATAACAAATGACAAGTATTTTGATAATCCAATTTTAGGTTAGAATGCCTATTTTAAAAAGATGAAGAGTACATTATTAGGATAACTTAACATAAAATAACATACATAATCAATAAAAAGAATTGGCATTAGCTTCAATTATTTGAATTTGAATTCTCTAAATTTTAAAGTTTGCAACAATATTAGTGATTAATTGAATATAAATGTTTAAAATTGTTTTAGTAATGAAATATCCTTAGGGCACATGATTAAGTCCAATCATTTTTCATATGATGTCTCGAACCCTATTTTAGGGAATCCATTATTTTATTGTTACTATTTAATATAAAAAAATTAATATAATAATAATAAAATATTATTATTTTTAGAGAATCTAACATGAAAAATGAAAAATAGGAAAGATAAATAAAGTAAAAACACTATAAATTTTTTAAAATAGGGTTTGGAGAAAAAAAGAAACGAAAAAATTGTTGAACGATGATCATTTTTAGGAAATTTTTGTCCCAATAATTTCCACCCAACAACTGCCACCTGTACGTTACCATCGCAAAACACGCTAATCTAACTCCAAAAAGAGTCCGATATAGTATTCCAAAATGTAACCGCTAATACACTAGGCAACCCAGCTCTACCTTCATTTTCAATTCAATTTTCAATAACAGCAATCACAAAAAATAATCCAAACTAATTAGGGGTTAAGCAAAATAATCAATTGAAGAAACTTGAATACTAATAATAGCAAGCACTTACATTGAGAGTTCGCTGAATGAACTTTGCTCTCTTCTTGGGTCTCTGTGGCAGCTTAGATCCCTTAAAGGCAATGAAATCCTCCTCTTTCTCTTTGTTAGTTAAAGCAATCACAAACTTCGGCGGCCACACCATTGGCGGCGCGGCCTCGCCGCTGCCCCCAGAGGATGACCCTCCTCCTCCTCCGCCTTTCTTGCTATCATGCGCTGTCTCCGAAGATCCCGCTGATTTGTTATTAACCTCGTGGGCCTGGTGGTGGCCGTTGGTGGCTCTTTTATCGTGCGCACCTCTGTCCGGCGAAGAAACGGCTCTAACGCCGCCGTTAGCCTGTCCTCTCATGGCACTGTGGTTTTCAGAATTCCTATCCAAAAAGGAAATTAAAAAACAAACACACACGATTTAGCAATCAGTGTCTACTTAATAACCAAATATAACAAATGGCATGGGTAACATCATCAAGTGTTTTTTTGGGGGAAAATAAAAATAAAAATAAGTCATTCCAGATTTGAAATGGGAAATTGGATGAAATTTACAGGAATAACCTTTTTTCAGTTTCAGTGGGTAGGGACTGATTGGAAAATTGGAATCTCAACTGATTTTGCGTAGAACATGGGGTTTGTGGACTTTGTATAAGATGGTGAAGAGGATGTGTTTGGTTTTATTTCTCTTTTATTTTTTTTTGCTTTTTGAAAAAGTGCGATATTTAATTGTATTTTGGTAATTTCAGCCGTTGGATCGCTTTGGATCTCCTTTTCCGGAGTTTTGATTACGTGTTTGGACCTAGGAGAGATTAGTAAGACAAAAGTGGGACCAGATGCCCATCGAAACTTGTTTTGATCCAACGGTGGATGATTAAAGCTTTTTCTAAGTGGACACGTCACAGGGGGAATGGGACCGTTTCTACTTCCTACCATGTTCGATGTCTGGGATTATTCCATGATGCCTCTGATAATAATGGATCAGATAACATTTAGGTTGTGCCAAATAAGTTAAATTAAATTTTATAACAAGGAAAAACAATAAAATATGTAGGAAAAAAACCAGTTGAGATGTGTTTAAATATTTTTTTTTATTTCTTAATTTTTCTTTTATCACATTTGAGATCATTTAACAGGAAAAAAAACAATGAACCTTGGTACAATTGGTATTACCAATTAGTAGATTCATAAGTTGTGGATCAGAATGATCATGAAAACCTCCTATTATTTAAAAAAAGCAAGAGAAAAACATTTAAATTAATATCAAAAGCTATTTTTGATCAATAAACCTAATAAAAAATCAACACTGAAAATGGATAATGATAGTAGGAAAAAACAAATGAATAAGAAATGATAAATAAAATAAAATTTACAAAAAAATATGGTCCATCCAATTTAAATCAGAAGCAGATTAGGTTGCTTTGATTTTAGAAGCTTCAGATTTCAAGTTTGATTCATCAAATAACTGTAATCAGCTTAAAGGTTTATCAAAACAATTAAAACTAAAATAAGCTAATAAATCTTTGAAACTACAAAAACATCCAACTTTTGCCTAATACCTAACGCCATTATATTATTCTGGTTTTAATAGTCCAATAATGGACTTATCTTTTTCCCAACTAGAATAATAAAAAACCCATTGTCTACCACACCTTCTCTTTATCACAAGAAGCCTAAATTTCGATTACTTTTATGTTAAACAAAGTTCTATGCTGTAATATTTAAGCAACAATATTTAGTTCAGACTCAACAACTGAATTCCCAGAATCTAATTGATAGCCCTCTGAAAAAGTAACTATGAAAAGTAACTATGAAATCACTTGTATAATCGGCACATAAAAAGTAAAAAAAACACAAATGTTGAATAAAAATTATAAAGCTGCAAAGCTAAAATCAAAATTCATGTTGAGTGGTAAAAAGAAAAGGATTAAGATTATCTCGAGTTTTGAAATGATAAAGGTGTATATTTGAGTCAGAAGTTAATGGTTTGAATTAAATTTTAATAATTTATATTTTAAAGGCTCTATATTAAAATTAAATCTGAATAACAATACCATACCCAGCTCTAGAGAAATATTCCGAAGCAAAACATGTATGAAAAAAGTGACCACCATTTTTTTATTCCTAATACAAAAACCAAGGATTATTCTACCCTCACAGATTTGGAATAAAATAAATTGATTGAACGATAAAAAAAAAAGGGTGAAAGGAGTACCTGAGAATCCGGTGGTGGGCCGACGGTGGCTGAGGAGAGGAAGGGCGGTGGCGGAGATTGAAATAGCCGTTGGTGTTGTTATTATGAGCAGAAGTAGTTGGATGGGCATCTTTATCAGCTCTAACGACCCGGCGATCAACCCGAACCGTGGACCGATGGGCCACGGGGCTAGAATCGTCTTTTACCTGAACCTTCATACACCTAAGCCGTTTCCGGTTACCCCACTGTAAAACAAAATCCGACGTCGTTTGTCTTGAACTCTCAGATACACTGCCACTTCTTATTAACCCATCGCTTCCTCCGGTTTTATGGGTATTGTTATTATTGGAGCTTAAATTATTGTTATTATTGGTTCTGAATGAGTCCTTTTCCATCTCCCTCTTGTGTACACCTGTCCATCCCACCCAACAAATATTTAAAACAAATTAATTTAATTTAATAGTTTCTCTCTTTCCAAATATATATGTGACGATAAAGTGCCCATTTCTACAACTTGTACAAAATTCAAACAAAAAGAAGACCCTAAAGATTAAAAAAAAAATTATTAAAAAAATGATAAACAAAAAAAATTACAGTAAATTAGATAACCACTAAATAGAAAAAGGATAAATAGTTGAGGCAGGTTTGGAACCAGACGGATTACCGTCATCTGGTTCAGAAAAAACAACGGATTTATATAAACAAGAGAACCTTCAACGGCGACGAGACCAGTCAATCTCCGGTGGATTTCACACCGGGAAATATGGAAGTAAAAATCTTGAATCCTTGTCGATCCATTTGCAGAAACCAAAATGGAAGACTGAAGCAGCGAATTCATTCATTATTTAGTTAAGCCTAGTTTTTCGGGAAATTTACAGGTTCACCATTTGTCTTGAATCTGGAAACTAATTAACCCAAATGCTTTCTTCGAACAAAAAAGTCGAAAATGCTCAACTTGTTCGTGACTGAAATTTTCAGTGAAAACTCAAAACAGAAGAACGGAAGCGAGATCCGACATGAGAGAGAGATGGTGATTGGTGAAGGGAAATGAGGAGCCGTTAAGATGAAAATTTAGGCATTACCTGTAAATTCAACTCCAGGAAGAAATCAGTGTCGATAGATTCAAATTAACGCCGGAGGAAAACTGATTGATCTCCAGCTCTGCAAATTGGACAAGAAAATCGCAGGAAAAGTCAAATCTTCTGATTTAGCAAAACACAGCGTAGAATCCAAACGGATTTCTCGAACCTGTTAAGGCAAAAAACCAATCTAGAGCCAGATTACTAAAATAGAACTTCAAATTCAATGGTTTTGATGATAAACAACGACTTACATGAGTTTATTCTGCAGATTTTGTATCACAAATCACAACAAACTTTGCTTCTCTAATCTTCATCAAAATTTCAAACGAATGTCGACATTTCAGAGCTTAATGTCAGATTCCGATCTTTGTATATCTAAAAGCCGATCCTTATATCCTACAATCAGCAAAGGTAGGAGCCCAAAATCGCTTCTAAATGCCTCTGTAAACAAAGAGAAAAAGCCAAAAATATCATTATTTACAAGAATAAGCAAACCAAAATCTGTAGAGAAAAAACTGTTGCAGATAACAAACCTCTAAATACTCCAATTCGATGGCCTTCAATCTACGAATCTCAACAAAACAAAGCCGAATTTCACGACTCGCAATCGCCTTAAATATCAGAACAACACCGAGTTCAAAATTCCTTGCGGAACCTTCTCCAAAGCCCCAGAAATGTACCGGTAAAACTGCAATCAACAAAGCAAGTCACAATTCCTTTATCGAAAATCTCATTTCGCGACATTAAACTATCGGATTCAATTACAATTTACACGCCTAAACAAAATCTCTGTCCACTAGAAGCATCCTCGACATTAATTAACTCAATTCTATAGAAAAATAAAATCCCCCTGTTTGGTTACCGAGAAAGTCGAGAAAAGAAAGAGCAAGAAAATTTGCAGAGAAAATCAGAAGAAGAAGAAGAAGAATAAGAAGAAGAGAGCCACCAATACAGCAAACAGCTTGTTTTCAATATATAGAACGAAATACCCTCGGTTACATCCAACCGTTCAAATTTACTAAATCTGATCATTGATCTACAAATCCAACCGTCCGTATTACTCCTCTTTAAACCGTCAACTTCGTCCGCTCCGTTACAGGGTTAACGCATCACTTTTGTCTTTCTACAGTGTAATTCCCTCACGGCTGTTTAACAAGTCTAACGGAATCTTCAGACGTTTCTGAAAAATAAAAAGATACAAGATAATGTTTTGATATTTTATTTTAATTTTTTTAGTGAACGAGTGTGGTGGCGAGCAACACATCGACGGTTAAGTTAACTACGGTTATGTACAATTTCTAATTTTCAAAAGAACTTGGGTAGTATCGTCATTTTGATGTAAATAATTAAAAATGCTTCATTAACACTCGATTATCATTGGCACAAATTAATAATATTTAATTATTTGATTAATGTTAGATTTTAGGTTTTTCGTATTGTTACTTTTTTTCACGAAAGTGTGATTACTCTGTAAAAAAAATTATATACTATATATTAATTTTATTTTCAAATATTTTATATCAGGATTCAAATAGAAATATGAAAAGAAATTGTTTCTCCCTCTATTTATAAAATATTATCTATTTAACCAAATCATCAAAATCAATGAAAAATTTATTACACAACTAAAATGATTAATTTATCCTTTACTAAATTCTCTTTCTTCTTAATTACTCACTTATAATTTTAACAATACATACTCTCTCTCATAGTTAATACAAGGGTAAATTAGAGAAAAAATTGTACAAAATGCATTGATAATCTAAATTGACAACTAAAAAAAGAACTAATAAAATGACTAAAGAGAAAATAATTTCTAGATGGAGGGAGTATTATTTTTAATTAAGGGAGAGCATTGGTTGATTCTATTCAATAACTAAATTGAACCAAATAAATAAAAAACCAAAAAAATAAGAAATTAGGAATCTAATATTAAACTTAATAGAATTAGGTTCAATTCAATTTTGTTAGTACAAAATCAAAACTTTTTCATGTTAAAAATGAAACTATTGTTTGATTTACTAATAATAGTCCATATTCCAGAATATTATTTATACAGTAAAAAAAATTAATTCAACCAGTACACAATTAATATTATAAATTTATTTAAATAAGTATGTAATTTTTTTTTTAATATTTACAAGTATTTTTCATTGAGATAATCGTGTTCGGGGCTTCATTGAGATAAATTATTTTTTTGGTAATTATAATTACAAGTATATAATTATAATATATATATATATACATATATATATATATATATATATATATTAAGAAGTAAAGTCCTAAATTACCTTTTTACCCCGATACCTTTAAAAAAAAATAGTAATATTTTATTATTAAATTTTTTTTATTTTATTACCATATTATTTTAATTTATATTATTCTTATATATATAACCAATTTCTATAATAATAGTATTATATATATATATATATATATTAATTATAGAAATTGGTTAATTTTTATATAATAATGGTAATTAAAATTGGTTAATATTTTTATTAATCATAAAAATACCAAAATATAAAATTGAAATAAAAGTAAAATAATAATAACAACAACAATATTAGTAATAATAAAATATCTGATGAGTATTTAAAATTGGTTAATATTCATACTAATTATAACAATACTAAAAATATAAGAATTAAAATAATAACAATAACAATAACGATAATAATAATAATATATTTGTTAAGTAAAAAGTAGTCAATTAATTTTTATAGAGTCACATTAAGGAATCACATTAATTCTTATAGAGTCATATTAATATTACTATAATAATGGTCTCATAATAATGGTTAATATTATTTGAAAATATTACTATAATAATGATATTTTTAAATCATCTGACTTAGATTACCTTTCAGTGGTGCGGTTAGCGTAGACACATCTTATAGAGTCACATTAATATTACTATAATAATGGTATTTTTTAATGAATAAAATCAAAATAACAAATCTATATATTAAAACAATAAAATTATATTTCAGTTATGTTCATAATAATAATCATAACAATACCAAAATATAAAAATTGAAATAATAATAATAATAATAATAACAATAATAATTTATTATTTGATAAGGAAAAAAGAGTCATATTTATTCTTAAATAAGATTATAATCAATAGAGTCATATTTTTAAAATTTTAATTTGTTGTTCATATTGTTCAATCATTATTAAATGTTTTTTACAAGTTGATTCTTATTTTTTTTACCAATGTGAACATTTGATATGTTACTGTTAACTTTTTCAATTATTTGTTTATATTATATATGAGCAGATTTTATTTCCGTCTATAATAATTATTAAATTGGATATTTTATCATGAATTTAAATCAGAATTTTAGGAAATTAATTTTAATATATTTCTTGAATAGGTTTGATTTAGAAAAATGATAATGATTAATAGCAATAACTATTTTTTATAGGAAATAATTAATTATGGTGAATTATAGAAATAAATCAAAATAATATATATCTCTTAAATCTATTTATTTAAATTTAATTTGTTATTCTTGATTTAATTTTGTTGGTTATAATCCTATTTAAAAATAAATTTGAATTTCATAGAAGTACTTACTTCTTATCTAAGAATCTGTGTGACTCCTTTTTACTCATCGAATTTTGACAGAAAGGCACAAGATAATTGTAGAAAAGTGTATTGTTCATTATGTTGAGGCAGAAACACAATTCGGTGGATAATATCAACCTACTTAGGGTGCAACTGAAGACGGATGTTATATGCGATATAAATCTAACTAAAGATGCAATGGACCCTCAAAGTACGTGTTCTCCGCCTTTCGACCATTCCAGAATGAAATAAACCAAATGCAATATTTACTATTGAAATGAATTTTTAAGACGAAAAGGTATGTTAATAAATTATTTGTAATTGAGTATTAAAAAATTTATCACACTAAATATTTAATAAAATTGCATAACTAACAAAAAAATTCTATCCTTTCTGATGTTTTGCAATATTACAATAGGCATATCGCATTCAAGCGACGGTAACAAAAACTAATATTTTTAGGTTTGTTGATAATCTTCAAGAACTCAAGGTCTACAATATAAGTAACTTCATTATCAACTAAAATAATATCAAAACACCGAAGCCAACAATAAATGAGTGGGGGTTAACATTTTCGTAGAGGACGATTATTCGAGAGGTCAATGACCAAAATTTTAGTTTCAATTTATTCAAATTTGTCTCTTATACAGAATTGATTGATCCAAACATAGTCAATGAAGATTTTAGTCCCTTATTTCAAATTTTTTTGGTAAATTTTGCAATTTTTATATTATTTTCTCCAAATTGGAAAAAACTATTGCTGATCAATGAATTTGTCGAGAAGAAATAAATGAATTTTGTGAATCCTTTGGTGATTTATAAATTGAAGTGTGATTTATTAGTGATTAAGATGAGATTTGAAAAAAAAAGATAAAATGATGTGGATTAAGAGTTTAGAGTGTAGAGAAGAATATTTGAAAACATAAATTTATTATCACGTAGTATCTGCTCTACTTTTATAATTCTATATTTATAACGATTAAGAACGTAATATAGTTGTATTAATTCGAAAAAATAGTTAATAACTAAGAAGAAATAGAATTTGTAACCAATATAACAATGCTAAAAAATATGATAAATTTAATATGATATTCTTCGTATATAAATAGGTTTTTGGTAATTCAATTTGATACATAATATAATATATTTTTCAAGCTTTAATATTTTTTATGATATATACATATATATTATAAAATAAATTTATCTTTAATATACAGATTACAAAATCGCACGGATACTACACTAGTTATATGATAAAAACACAAATAAAAGTATTCCTGTGCTCACCATTAGTTAATCTTTCATCTGGAATTTCCAAAGTTTTTTTACATATAATAATTATAGCACTAAAATATAATATAACATAAATAAAAAAAACTTAAGTTTTCACTATCAATTAGGCTTATAGTATGTTATTATGTAAAATATTTTACATTTATTTATATGTTATGATGTGATTCTAATTTTTATTTATTTCCAATTTTTTTTTTAAAATTGAGAAATATATCAAAAATTAAATAAGTAAAATATTATATCCAAACATCGAACTTATAAGTACGGTTGATCTAGTTTAATTTAATTTTTAAATTTAATTTGGTTCAACAGTTATCTTACTCTCTTTCATATATGGCACTACAAAATATATAAAAAATTTATGAGATTATACAGTTTTAATTAAAAAAATTATAAAAAATAAAAATAATAATTTAATGATTTAAAATTATCAATAATAGATAAACTTTTCCTTATTAATATAATATATAAATTTTAATTAATTCTTAATGAATAGGTACACGAATTTATTGTTTTAGTGACATGATAGTCAATTGGACTGTTTAACCGAGAAAATATCTTTTACATCTCCTTAAATAGGTAAAATCCCACCCACAATTGTTTTTTCTTCCGGTAGTACCCTTTGTTTAATACATGGTTTCTTGGACGGTGGATCGGATTTTTTTAATTTTTTTATAATTAAGGGTTAAAATTTTTTTTATTTTTTTTTATTTTTTAATGTATTTCATACTTTTTAAGGAATTAATTAAGGCTGAAAAATATTATTTTACCTTTAATTAATGTTTAGTTTTCTACTCCATTATAAATAATGATAATGAAACCAATGAGGGTATAATTGGAAAAATAATTTAAAAAATGTATAGATGTTTGAGAATGACAAGTAAAAAAATATTTGAAAAATTGATTAAAATAATTATTTTAAAAGAATAAAGGGAGTAATAGACAAATATTTAATTGAAAAGATAAAATATTTAATTAAATTTTTATTAAATACCATTATTTGAATTATTTGATCGGACCGATATATAAAAGCCTCTCTTCAAGCTCTTTTTTTATCTCCATGCCATGATTTTCGGTGCAATTGATTTCTCTCCGAAACTTCTCTTTCAAGTTTGACCCGATACGATTTTCCTCTCTCTCTTTTCTTCCCTCTTTAACTTTATGTCTCTATGCTCCTCTAATTTATGTTCCATTATCCAGTTGTTTTTTTGGTTATTTCTTCCTCTTTCAAACTCCGTTTTTGAAATTTCAAGGGTTACTCTTTCATAAGATTGTAGTAATCTGTTTTCCGTTGTTTTCTTTTCAATGAGTGGGAATTTCAGAAATTTTTTAATAATCCATTATTGTGTTTCGTGTTCAATAATGTCGGGTGTGTGTGAATGTGAGAAAAAAGAATCACGCTTAATAAAGCATTAACGCCAAATCAAAACTAGCTAATATTATTTCACAAGCTCTGAACAGAGAGAGAGCTTCTTCTTTGCCCTAAGAAATATATTATGGTGATGGTGAAAAAGAAAAACCCTCCTAGTGGTGGCATACCCAAAAACTGAACAACACAGAAGGAAGAAAAACATTTGTGTAGCAAGTGATAACTGTTGGCAATTAGAGTGAAGAAGAAAATAAAGTGCAGTATTCATTGAAAAAAGAAAAGAGGCTAGAAGAGACAAGGGTATTAGGTGGAATTTTATCTATTTTAGGAGAGGTAAAAGATATTTTCTAGGTTAATCATTAAAATTGAATATCATGTTACTAAAACGATAGTGATAAAAACATGACACGAACCAAAATATCTTTAACTCTCTTAATTATTTAGTCGTGCATGTGGCATTGGTTTGTGTTCGTATAAACTAGTTGATTGATTAGTGTATGAACTATATAAGGTTATGGTTGAATGCTCTTTAATACCTTTAATTTACATACTTTTGTCAAAAATATATCTAAACTTTAAAGTGAATCTTCGAAGTATCTAAATTTGTAAAAAGTAGATCTCCGTGCTATCTGTTGCTGACGTGGCAGGTGAGGTGTCCCCTTTGACCAAGGGGCGTCTTTGACTTAAAAAATGTGTAAAAAATTATATAAACTGAGTAATTAATAAAAAAATCATTAAAAATCCCTAAATACTTTTCTAATTACAAAATGACTCTCTTCCTCCTTTAAGGTGTATTTAGAAAGCTCAAATTTTTTGAAAAATTCTTACACCACATATATTTTCTCCTTTTCCGTATATTTCAAAATTTTTGGAGTTTACGATTTTTTTATGAAACCGGGCCCCAAGATATATTTTCATATTTTTGGACCCTTCCATAAACATTTTCTGAAAAATTCTTGCACTAAATTTATTTTCTTTATTTTTTTGAATATTTCATAATTTTTTGAGATTTTTTTATTTCTTACGAAATCGGACCCCGAAATGTATTTTCACATTTTCGAGCCCTTCCAAAAACATTTTCTAAAAAATTCTTCCACCAAATTTATTTTCTTTAGTTTCCGGATATTACATAATTTTTTGGGATTTTTCCTTTTTTTACGACATGGAGCCCCGAAACTTATTTTCACATTTTTGAGCTTTTCATGAAATATTTTCTGAAAAATTCTTGTACCAAATTTATTTTCTTTATTTTTCGGATATTTCATAACTTTTAGGGATTTTTCAATTTTTTTCGAAACTGGCCCCCAAGCGTATTTTCACATTTTTTGGCCCTCCCGGAAACATTTTCTAAAAAATTTTTGCTCCAAATTTATTTTCTTTATTTTTCGGATATTTCATATTTTTTTTGAGAGTTTTTGATTTTTTACGAAACCGGGCCCTAAAACATATTTTCATATTTTTGGGCCATTCTGGAAACATTTTCTGAAAATTTCTTGCACCACTTTATTTATTTTCCGGATATTTCATAGTTTTTTGGGATTTTTCGATTTTTTACGAAATCGGATCCCGAAACGTATTTTCACATTTTCAGGCCATTCCATAAACGTTTTCTAAAATTTTTCTGCACCAAAGCTATGTTCTTTATATTATAAAAGTTATAGGGACTTAATGAATTTTATCAAGTTTTTTGGAAATCAATCGTAGAAGACGGTATTTTTGGTTGAATTAAAATTATATTAACTTAAAAGAAATTTTGTTATATTTTTTAAAAAATTTATTATTTAATGTCACATATTATTATGCCAATCTTCATCTCCGTCTTCATTGAAGTTTGGAAAAAAAATTCACATTCTATCGAGGATTCGAGTAAAATATTTTATTTGTCTATGTTGGAGATATTCCAATTCCCCCACTAAATAAAAAATATGCAATTTTTTTATCAAAATTACTAAAATTATACATCTTCTATTGAAACTTCGAAAAAGTTACATTCAATTATTTTAAATAATTAAATAAACTAATAACAACACTTTATAATTAAAAGCAATTGCGTTTAATATTAATTTTAGATATTTTGGCACTGCTTAATACTAATATATTAAAATTAAATATTATATCTATGCTCGTAAGGGGTAATTACATACCATACTCTCATCATTATTTAATTTGAGCATTAAAATATTTATGATAGTGTTTGATGAAAATACTTGGTGGCCATATACCAAGTCTTTGGTGGCTACCATATATATCAGACCATCATATAACTAAGATATAATTTGTGTTTGTGAGGATAGAATGTGAATTTGACATGATAATATCAACACACAACTTTGCATATGTGAAGATGTGTTTGTGTTTATAGTTATATTTAATAAAAGTATTCAAGCCTATAGTCATGATCGGTCATAACATCTGTACTACATTTGTAAAATGTAACTATGTTAAACAAACTTTAAAAATGATAATGCCTAAAACAACTCTAATACTTGTATTAAGTTACAGGTTATTAGGTTATTGAATGCGGAAGACACATTATACAAAGTTTTGTCTACAAATATGAAAGACTTTATCAATGTATGATATATACCTTTGTATGATGTTGCAAAAATAAAAACATTTGTATGAAAATTGTAAGAATTCCATTTCAGAAACTTTGATTATGAAATTTAGTGTTTAGCATATATTGATATATATATATGCTAGACTTTTTTTTGTATGTTATACATTTTTTTATTGTAGAAATGTTTTTTTTACTGAAGAATATAGTCTATTAAATAAATCAAAGACAATAACAACTTAATCAAAGGTGGGCATAATTGTGAGCGGACGACATTTCGGATGGGCCGCGAGGCCTGGGCTGGAAGACCGGTCTCCTGAAAATAATGGTGTGATGGTGATTATGAAAATGGTTTTACATGTTTTAGTGTTCAAAAGATACGAGATCGAAATCTCATATTTAAAATAGAGTCGCCATCTGGTTCAGATCAACCGAAAAATTTGGTATGATTTTCCCGCCGGGTGGTAGACCATACCTTAAGTAGAGATTCTGAGTTCGGTTGATGTTATCTATTTTACATTGGCCAAGTTAAAAGATTTCATTCTTTTTTAATCGGTTTTAATCCACCCTATTTATTGTGTTTTCGGTTTATATATTGTTAGCGCGTTATCAAGCATTCAAAGCGGTAAATAAATAAATTATTACAGTTATCCCAAAAATAAATGCGGAAATTAAAATTATTATAAGGCTTTCAAATCCTATACATTTGTCTATACAATAAATAAAATACCCGAAGGCCTAGACATACATCTAACCTGAATCTATTTGCACGAAAAGGTTAGCACAGACATGTTGTACGAGATATATCACATATAGCGGCGCCCTCTACAGAGGGGTCTAAGGGGCAGCGCCCCTTGAGGGGTGGAGGCGCGGTAGCCCTTCACGAGGTTTCGGGGTAGCGCCCTGGATGGGGTCTAGGGGCAGAGCCCCCAGCTGAGGTCGAGCTACCAGGTTAGCTCAAAATTTTTTGATTTTTGAATATAAGTTTCCTTTGAGAAATTCATTTTCCGAACGAATTTTAGGGTAAAGTCCATTTTGGACACAATTATTATTTTAACCAAATTATTAGTGAAAATGCCACATGTTATAGGGTTTGGACCATTTTTAGGGAATTTTGAATTTTTGTCATGATACTGTACATGCAAAAAATGAAAAAAACAAGAAATCTAGGTCAAAGGGCAGCATGCGGGGTTGCTGCCCAGAAGCCCACGCCGCCGCCGACATGGGTGATGTCGCTGGCGGCCTGAGTGAGGCCACCGATGGCTTCACCTACCGGCAGTTTTAATGGAGCCGTCGGCGGCATGGATGATACCGCCCACGGTTTTGCAATCTGCAGAAACAAATTCAGAAGGTCGGAAACGACTGAAAACTTCAAAAACGAACCTGAAACAACAAATAGCACATCAAACAACAAGAATAAATGCCAAAGAGCTCTTAAGTGTAACATCCCATTTAACACATCATTTTAGTCATCTATGCATACATATTAGAAATTATTAGATGAAGTATAAATATATTAATTTTGGTATATTTGGTTTAAAATATATTAGATATATACATATATACACTTAAATATATAAAAGGGATTTGAAATTTTGTGAAGATAAAAGTAGAAATTATAGTTGGTAATTAAATTAGTACTTGAGTTGTTTATTATTGGTATAAGTATAGTATAGTATAAGTGTAAGTATTATATAATAAAAAAGGGCAAAATGGTCATTTTAGCCTATAGATAATTGTGGAAGTGATAAGTATCTGAAATCAACCATGAAACAAAGAAAAACTCAAAATATGAAAGGGTAGGAGTAGAAGAGGAGAAGAAGAAGAACAAGGAGAGAGGAAGAATCAGGAGCTCAAAACAGTGAAGGGATTTCGGATAAAGGTCCAAGTCATTTCGAGAGAATTAGCACGGATAAATTTGTGAGTATAAACATGATATGAATATATGGGTGAAATGTGTTGATATGTTAATTGTATGAATATGTGAATGTGATATGAATTGTATTGATGTGTGGTTAAATTTGATATGATTTGTGTAAATTGTCTTAATGTGAATTGAGTGATATGATTATTTTGATTTGAAATTGTATTTAAATAGTGTTACATGTGTTGTGTGGTTATATTTGATATGAAATGTAAGTTGCCTTGAGATGGTATTGATATGTGAATTGTGGCGACAAGTGAATATTTGTGAACGGTTAATGTAAATTATTAGATAAGTATAAGTGAGTGTAAACATAAAATGGATTTGTGATTGTGATTTGTGTTGATATGTGACTATATATGTGAGTGTAACTTGATATATATGAAATGTGTTGACATTATTTGAGTGTGAAATGAATTGTATTGGAAATGTATTGTTATGTGAATATAAACTTGATTTGAATTGCTGAATGAATCATGTGCATATAAGTTTATAATGAGAATTGTATTTGATAAAGCCGAAATTATATGATATATGTATGTGGAATATATGCTAAAATTCAATTGCACTAGTATATGCTAATTGTAAGTTCAATGGTTCATATAACAAACATTTGCACTTGAATATATGAAAAGTATAAGAGACGTTGTGACATAGCTGATCAAACATTGCAATACATGTTCTGTTCATCTGGACCTATATGGTCAACCAATTATAATATCTGACAAATGGACCGAAAGGTCAACCAATTGTTTATCTAGACTGAAAGGTCAACCAATTGTTACATAGCTAGTCAGCAAATCAATTGACAATTGCTACAAATGTTACATGTATCCCGGGGCAATAGTTTGGCTGAAAATATCACAACAATTAAATAATCGGTTCATTCATTCTCATATAAGTGTGACTGTATATTGAATTTGTTAATGTATGTAAATATGTAATTTGCTAAATTCATAGATCGTTTATATTCACCAAGTTGCGCCTCATATAAAGCGCTAAATTTTTCATAGCTGATAAAGTTTGTACTAGAAGCTCATTACCTGTAGATATCATGGACGAAAGATTAGTTGGCTGTGTTCCATCTCACTCCCTCTCCTCACAAAACAAGCATATAGAATAGAAGGTGGTCGGGTTTTGATTTTGCTTTGTACAAGATTGTTTTGTAAAAAGATATAGTGTTACAAGTGATTATATATATAAATGAAGTATAAGTACAAAAAAAAATTTATATGTTGTGATTACGATTTTGGTGATTTAGTATAAGGTATAGGTTGTTTCAGTTGGTATCAGAGCGGATATATGATCACAGGGGCATCATATGTATACACACATAAAAGTTAATACATGTTATGATTGTGCATTTTATCACCTTTACATAAAGCTGATGAAAATGTTCACCCGAGGAGAGAGGAACCAGCCAAAACCCACCTATAGGATCACTTGTGCATTCACATGAATCAAAAATACGTCAAGAGGCTCTGTGGTACAAGAGCCTCCATCATTTGCTCAAAGGAAAAAGATGTTTGAGAAATAGAAGAAGTATTATACAGTAGAATCAAAAGGAATTCTTTCAAGTGAATTGATTGTTATAGATCAAATGTACGAAATTGTTCAATTTAATTGATAAAATAGTACAAGTTGCTGATCTGATTAGATGAAATATTAGAAATTTTTTGTGTGATATTGAGTTTGAATTGGTTGATGAAGAAACGTGCAGTACCAATTGTTTCACCAAAGAAGTTAATTTAGATCCGTCAGGTCAGTCACGAGTTATTTTCAAGGTGAACATAAGGTAGTGCCTACTTGTTTGATTCTAGCAATGAGGGTTTTATCAGAACTAATGTGTCTACTTCGAGTTAGGATTTATGAGAATAGAGATCAAAGTTGATGTAAGTTGAAATTAATATAAATTAAGCTCTAGTCATAGATTTTATAGTTAAGTAAGGTATTTTTTTTATTGAATCAAATATGGTTATGGAAGAGCGTACTAGTGAAAGTCATAAAAGGCGAAAAGAGATAGAAGAAAGCAAGTGAAAGGGATAGAGGCTTGTGTACAGTCAATTTTATTTCATTATTTGCTAGAAATTTTTAGATTTGAACACTTTTAGTAATTGTGAGTTATCTTTTAATTTATGAATTGGATTTGAGAAATTCCAACTCTTATGATTTTTGAAGACATTGATGAAACTGAGTAAGCGAAAGTCTTGTCAAATTATATCGTTTAGTCATTTGAAAATTTGGTTAAAGTTGAGTAATACATTCTGTTTTACTGAAATTATCCAGATTCACCGTTGTTTATTGTTTATGGGTTTCCTCTTGATCTATAAGCTCTTTCTGGAAAATTTTTGATTGAGTGGATTTATACGACACATATGAAGCTATGTTTAGAATAAAGTAATTCCAAATTTGTACATTTACTAATTCAAAGTCAGTTGAATTAGGGTTATAAAATCAGTGTTCTGAAAATTTCAGACTGAGTACTACTGAATGTTTTTGGTATAACTTGAGTTATAAAAATTGAAATTGTATTATTCTTCCATCGTTAGAAAGCTAAGATATATCTAATTATGAATAAAAGATTGTTTTGTCAAAATCCTATGTTTCTATTTCTAAATTGGAGTTGAAATGAGATGGCGAATCTGATTTCTGAAAATGAAGTTATTGAGCTTCATGTGGTTATGTTGTTTTACCTTCATGTGAAATACTTGAAAATCTAGTGCTTAAGTCATCTATATACTTGATGAACATGGAAGCTTGTTGATGATATAAATGGTAATTCTAATAAAGTTTTGCTAAAAATGTGAACTTATTGTTTATTTGAAATTGAAGTATTTATATTGCTCATAGTAACTGAGTAGAATACGAGTTCGAGTAGATTGGTGCCAAAAAAAGGGGGTGCATTACTGCACAAATAATTGAAGCTTTGACTTTGGGCTTGGTTGTTATTGTGAGATCGAGATGATTGATATTGTTGTTGGTATTAAAGCTTCGGCTTGATTATAGGCAGTTGAATTGAGTCACTGTGAAAAACAATATTCTTTACTTCGTGTTGGTAATTTATTTAATCAATTACAAGAAGCCAGGGTATTTTATATGATTAATTTGAGAGATAAGAGAGATGGGACACATGATATTAAACTCTACAAAACCTTTAAAAGTTCTAGAAAACGTATTTGAGGAACAAGAATAACAAAAGAAGATATAGGGAAGTAAAGGGAATCAGGTAAGTAGCTGAACTTATTATAGGATTTTCTTAATATTAGAGATAGAATTATGGTTCAAAATATTAAAGAGAAAACAAGAGAAATAGATAGAGAGAAGGAAAGACATAAGAATAAGGTATTTCAGTAATTTGTGATGTGATTTTTGTTATGTTAGAAATATAATTAGAAGTTGCCATATGAAGATAAATTGTTCCTCTATAAGATATGATTTTTTTTCTACAAAATTGGGGAATTCTTAGATGAGTTTATAGGGAGTATGACTCTTGGTGGTAAAAGTGTTCAAAATAACATGATCAATGTTTAAGCTAAAGTTTAAAATTTATCTAAGAATATTTTACTACATAGAATGCTCTACAATTTTGATATATTGTTCAAGAGTATGTACTCTATACATAGCAAAATGAATCAGGTCATTTGAGGTTGTATAGAAAAAGTTGTAGTCTTTTTACTGGGTGTTGTACATATTAAACATGACAGATTCAAGGAGTGGAAGAAAAGTTCAGCATAAATTGTATCCTAATCAGATGATTACAAATTTAAGCATGTTATAGTCATGTGTATAGTGAAGAAAAAGAGACAAGAACCAGATCATTTGTTTTAATATTGTAAGAGATATGAATTTTGAAGTCAGTTAGGTAATGAAGAACATGAATCTGGATTAAAGTATAGTTCTGAAAGAATTGAAAAATTCACGATGAGATTAAGCATAGTTATGTTATCACCTTGAAAAGGCATCTTAAGATTCATAAAGAAGGGAAAGTTAAGTACATAGTATACAAGACCTTATGAAATTCTTGAGAATGTTGGTCCATTTGCCTATAGATCGATATTACTACAAGAATTAGCTCAAATTCACAATGTTTTTCATATTAGCTTGTTAAGAAAAAATCCAAAAGACCGTACACATGTACTGGAGGATTAAGAATTAGATATTGCACATAATTTGAGTTATGTAGAGGAACTCGTGGAGATTATAGGAATATAAAGATCAAACAACTACGAAACAAAGAAATACCATTTGTCAAAGTACTTTGGAGAAGTCATTTAGTGGAAGCTATTTGAGAAATAGAAGAACAGATGAGAAAGGACTATTCATATTTTTCAGATACAAGTATTTAATTTCGAGGACGAAATTCTTTAAGGAGGGGAGAATTGTAACATCCCTTTTAACACATCATTTTAGTCATTTATGCATACATATTAGAAATTATTAGATGAAGTATAAATATATAATAAATATATTAATTTTGGTATATTTGGTTTAAAATATATTAGATATATACATATATACACTTAAATATATAAAAGGGATTTGAAATTTTGTGAAGATAAAAGTAGAAATTATAGTTGGTAATTAAATTAGTACTTGAGTTATTTATTATTAGTATAAGTATTGTATAGTATAAGTGTAAGTATTATATAATAAAAAAGGGCAAAATGGTCATTTTAGCCTATAGATAATTGTGGAAGTGATAAGTATCTGAAATTAACCATGAAACAAAGAAAAACTCAGAATATGAAAGGGTAGGAGTAGAAAAGGAGAAGAAGAAGAACAAGGAGAGAGGAAGAATCAGGAGCTCAAAACAGTGAAGGGATTTCGGAGAAAGGTCCAAGTGATTTCGAGAGAATTAACACGGATAAATTTGTGAGTATAAACATGATATGAATATATGGGTGAAATGTGTTGATATGTTAATTGTATGAATATGTGAATGTGATATGAATTGTATTGATGTGTGGTTAAATTTGATATGATTTGTGTAAATTGCCTTAATGTGAATTGAGTGATATGATTATTTTGATTTGAAATTGTATTTGAATAATGTTACATGTGTTGTGTGGTTATATTTGATATGAAATGTAAGTTGCCTTGAGATGGTATTGATATGTGAATTGTGGCGACAAGTGAATATTTGTGAACGGTTAATGTGAATTATTGGATAAGTATAAGTGAGTATAAACATGAAATGGATTTGTAATTGTGATTTGTGTTGATATGTGACTATATATGTGAGTGGAACTTGATATATATGAAGTGTGTTGACATTATTTGAGTGTGAAACGAATTGTATTGGAAGTGTATTGTTATGTGAATATAAACTTGATTTGAATTGCTGAGTGAATCATATGCATATAAGTTTATAATGAGAATTGTATTTGATAAAGCCGAAATTATATGATATATGTATGTGGAATATATGCTAAAATTCAATTGCACTAGTATATGCTAATTGTAAGTTCAATGGTTCGTATAACAAATATTTGCACTTGAATATATGAAAAGTATAAGAGACGTTGTGACATAGTTGATCAAACATTGCAATACATGTTCTGTTCATTTGGACCTATATGGTCAACCAATTGTAGTATCTGACAAATGGACCGAAAGGTCAACCAATTGTTTATCTGGACCGAAAGGTCAACCAATTGTTACATAGCTGGTCAGCAAATCAATTGACAATTGCTACAAATGTTACATGTATCCCGGGGCAATAGTTTGGCTGGAAATGTCACAACAATTAAATAATCGGTTCATTCATTCTCATATAAGTGTGACTCTATATTGAATTTGTTAATGTGTGTAAATATGTGATTTGCTAAATTCATAGATTGTTTATATTCACCGAGTTGCGCCTCATATAAAGCGCTAAATTTTTCATAGCTGATAAAGTTTGTACTAAAAGCTCATTACCTGTAGATATCATGGACGAAAGATTGGTTGGCTATGTTCCATCTCACTCCCTCTCCTCACAAAACAAGCATATAGAATAGAAGGTAGTCGGGTTTTGATTTTGCTTTGTATAAGATTGTTTTGTAAAAAGATATAGTGTTACAAGTGATTATATATATAAATGAAGTATAAGTACAAAAAAAATTTATATGTTGTGATTACGATTTTGGTGATTTAGTATAAGGTATAGGTTGTTTCATGAGACTCAGGAATTTACCTCGGAGCCGTGAATCCACCTCTTCGTGTTCCAAAGACGCCTCCGAGAAGCTCAAAATGACGATTTGGGTAGTGTTTTAAAGATTGAACAATGTTTGTCTCTAAAAATCCTATTAGATTGATTTTAACCTAGAATTTCTACAGATTTTAAGTTTATCCTAAGAGATTAGATGAAGAAAAACTAAGAAAAACACGAATTTAATCCATTTTCTTACCTTTTCTCCCCTTTCTCTCTATAAAACCACTCTTTCTCTCTCTACAACCTCTCAAGTTTCCCTACTGATGTTCCTCTTCAAACCCCCTCTTTCTGGTGTTTTAAGGCCACAAAACGAGCCAAAAACCAACTTTTGGCAATTATCCGACGTGTTTCGAGAAAAAGCAAAAAGTACAGTCTACCTACAAGGGCTCATACCGCCGGCGGCCTGAGTGAAGTCACCGGCGGCATGGATGATGCCGCCGGTGGCTTCAGGCCCCTGCTAGCAGACTACTAAACGGGGCCCATAGCCTGAAAAAGTTGAACAGGGGGGAAAGCAGGTCAAAAGCTGGTTTTTTTTTGAATTTTTAGGATATTTTTTGGATATTTTGAGATATTTTAAGGTATGATGAGATACTTTGGGGTGAGAATCATTGGTTCGAGCTTCCATCGACGCGTAGTCGGACATGCTGAACTGAATTCAAACGTTATAAAAATTCAAAATGAATTTTTTTTAATGAGGATTAAAATTCGAATATACGTTATCATCGTCTCGCGAGAGGAATTGCAAAATTCCGTGCTCACAATAATCCTTCTACATGTCGAAGTATCAGCTGCTTTAGTTAAGAACTTTACAGCATGATTCGCAGACCAAAAAACATAGACAATCTAAAAATAGTAAAAGCAAACCAACGAGTATCGGGGTTAAAACACTGGACAAAACAAAACAAACATCAACATACTAAACTTGCTTATATAACAAGACAAACATGTCCTAGGACAAGACTTATTAAGAAAATAAAAGATAAACGTTGCACCCTATATTTTCTTAATCTCCAACTAACGATTTCAAAGATCCACAACCATAAGAATATTTGCTTGCACCATAACATCAACCAGGATTGCAGATCTGAAACGATCTTGCTGAAGGGAGATAAATTTGGGTGTCTATTATGAAAGATCAACAAGTATCTTGTCTGAAGGCGGATAAAGTTCAATCCAGTTATAAATCAAGATTGAGAAGTTCAACCCAGTTATAAATCAAGATTGAGTTATGCAGCAACAGATCCGTTATTGAAGAAGACGATCGTATGTAAAAGATAAAAAAGATTTGAATACAAATTATTCCACACCTAAATTATAAAAAGAAAATAAAAGATAAGAAAACAAAGGATGAGAAAGAGAAAAAATCTTGTTAGACTTTTTCTCCCTCTCTAATAAACAAACTCACAAGCGAATGGGATGAGAGCTCTTAGACAACTAGGGTTTTTCAGCTCTGTATTGCTATTATAGAAATGTTAAAACACAGCCTTTGAAAACTAATAATACCACCAAGTATCACTTTCAAAATTCTACTATATTATATCTTACAATTAAATTTAGCATATAAGACTCATAATTATTTATTTGTAAGACCAATAAAATTAACACGCACCATATAAACCTCAAAAATACGACTCGAAAAAATGTGACAATTAATGTTGTGATTAAAGATGCGGAGTCTAAGTGAACTAATTATTTGAAAGTTTTATATTAAATTAAAACATTGTTTTATTAAACTTTCATTGGTTATAACTTATTTTAACCTGAACTTATGCAAGTATAATTAAATCATAGCATATAATTTAATTCAATTTAATTAAATTAAACTGAATTTATTGAATTATTATAAGTTAAAAAAGATAGGGTAAATTTAAAAAAAAGTACTTTATGATTTCACTCATTTGTATAGTGTGGTCTGAGATTTTTTTAAAATAGGATATGTGGTTTCAAAAAATTTGTAAAAAAGGATTTTTTAATATTACATTGTGTCACGCTAATGGGTAATCTTGTTCGTCTTTATCCGAAATTTTGTGGATTGATTAATAAAAATGCAATACACATCAGTGATAATTTTTAAAAATTTTAAATATTGTAAATATTTTTTGAATTAAAATATGATGATAAACTTTAAAAATCATAAAATGAAAAAAATATCCGAAACTACGTATAACTTTTAAATAATAAGATTAAATTATGAAAATATTAAATTAATTAAAAAATATATTATAACCCCACTATTTTAAATAAAAAATATTTTTTATTCTCTTTTTATTAATTTTTTAAAACTACAAAACTTAAAATAAGAAAATTCTCAAATTATATTTTCAAATGAGTGAAATTAGATATTTTTCTGTCTAATTTTGACTTGTAATCTCGAAAGTTACGATTTTATTCAAACAAAATGAACAATCCTTTTTCTTCAAGAAAAATCAAAATAATACAACGACGTCGTATGAGGCTCAACAGTCGAGTCGGTCAATGAGATTGTTTACACAATAGTTGCTTCCATATATATATATATATCTATCTACTGAGCTTTTCCTCTTGTCTTTTTGGAACTGTTGTGGTATTGAAAATATCTCCAACCTATCCGACACAGGTATCTTTGCTTTACTCTGTATTTGGATTATTGCGTTTTCAAATTTCATGCTAGGTAAATCAGTTTAGTGTTTCCCCTTTTTTGTTACGAATTTGGCTCCTAGCTTCGGGTTTTATGCCAGACAAATTTATCGCCGTTTGTCAGATCTAAACGAGTTTCGAATTTTCCAGAATCTGGTATTCGAATAGGATTGCCCTAATTTTGCATCTCCATAAGTGCTTTTTATCTTTCTGATTCGTTTATACTCTGCTGAATTCGTGTTTTTAATTCTATTTCGCAGCTAGGGTTTCCGGCGTAGCAAGAGATGTACAACGGAATTGGATTGCAGACTGCTAGAGGGGGTCAGGAACCAATGGCTACGTTCAGACCAATAAATTTTTTGTGAAACCAAAGACCGGGAAGGTTGCGCATGACACCAGGGGATTTGAAGCTGAACAAGGCACTGGTGGAAATAGCAGGAAGCCTAACAAAGATATCCTTGAGCATGACAGAAAGCGGCAACTCCATCTCAAGCTTGTTGTGCTTGAGGACAAGCTTATGGAACAAGGCTATACTGATGCTGAGATTGCTGAAAAGCTTGATGAAGCTAGAAAGACATTAGAAGCTGCAGCAGCTGCCGAGGAAAGTGGTGGACCTTCTGCCATTGTTGTTTCGGGTTCAAAGTAAGTCTCCTCCTTTCTTTTTCATGTTTTATTTGTCGTTCTTTATTTCAGTGGTTGATAACTTTTTGTGTCTTTAACTTCTTGCTGCCCTTTTGGTTCTATAATGGTATGATTTTTGTGAAAATGTTAGAATTTTGTGAAGTGTCTATTTAATTGTATGATCACTGATCAGTTGTAGTAGATGAAATTAAAATATGGTTGTCTATACTCGAATGAACATTTATCCCTCTATTTGTATTAGATGTACTTTCTATTCAGTCTATAAGCAAAGTGAATTGCAAGTGCCAAATTGTTTATAGTGACAGAAAGAAACTCCCCTCTGAAGTTCATATATATCTATGCTCTAGTATCTCTAGTTTATCAGATTCTCACTTCCTTACTATATGAAATTTTAGGATGTTTTCCCTGATTCTTTGAAGATTTCACTGATTTTGTGATTCTTCATTTACTGTTGTCTTATAGGGATTTATAAAAAATAACTTCAACCTGTTGAGCAGGTATTCTGACACACAGCCCCATCAAGTTGCTGCTAGAAAGGAGAAACAAATGGAAACATTGCGAGCAGTGCTTGGAATTGTCAACTCTGAATTACTTTGATGCTTTCGTTCCTGAGCAAGTCTTCTTAGTCATCGTCAGAGGCAGTCTTGATATTTCATCTTCTGAGGGCTGTCTTTCCGAACATTGAACATTGTCTTCCGAGGATTTGGCTTATGAGAAGTCTATCTTCTGAGAATCGATTCCTAGTTATCTTCAAAACCTTGCTTCCGATAACTTGTCGTGTGAGATCAAGTTCCAACAACCATCAAATAACTTAGATATGATTGTGTCTGTGAGAGGAAGAGTGTGAATTTGAGCACGAGAGTGTTGAACACAACTTTTGTTTGTGTTTATAGCAGTGTTAAGTAGAAGTATTCAAGCCTATGGTCATATTGAGTGAAAATATTCGGACCGCTTTTATAGAATGTGTATTAAACAAGCTCTAACATGGTTATGCCTTAAACAACTCTATACTCCTATTAGGTTGGAGGTGCTTGGGTGCTAAAGACGCATCATTCAAAGTTTTCTAAAAAGTATGAAAAGGCTTTATTAGTGTAATGATATTAAAAACAAAATACACCGTTGTATGAAAATTGGAAGAGTTCCATTTTGTAAGTTTTTTATTATGACTTTTATCTTTTGTATGATACACTTTTCTGTGTATAAATCGTAAAATACATCCTTTAAAAACTAACAATACAGTATCACTTAAAAATTCAAATATATTATATCTTGGGTAAATCTCTAGAATGGGCAAGAATTAGAAAATAATTACTTCTCTGGTCCAAAAATGTGCGTTCAATTAATACAACTTTTTTTGAAAAATTGATAACCTTTATACGCTTCATCTAGATTCCAATCTCTCTATCCATTGCTTACCTGATCTCATCTCTATCCTGCTTTGTTCCAAATAGTTGCTCTTCCCTACTCAATCTTGTCCATCATCTTCCATGGCTACGCTTCTTCACTCTCTCACTGTTCCTCGCTCTTCTCCTTCTCTTATTTCTGCTGCTTATTCGATCTCCTCTCATCCTGCCGTTAGGTTACCTCACGCTAGAGGTCTCAAGGTCTCCTTCACTTCCTCTACCGGTCGCTCCTTTGACTCTCGCTCTCGTTCTCGTTCTTCTGCTAGACGGATCGTCTGCGAGGCGGAGGAGACTGCCATTCAAGGTCGATTTCTCACTTAATCAATCTTAGCATTTTGAATTACTTTATAACTTTGTTTAATTTGATAGTGGTTAGTTTTGTATTTGCGCATCCGAATAAAGTGATATTGAAATTTGGTTACTTATTATAGAATATATTAATTGCGATTAGATCATAATAGTCTTGCAATAGTTTCTTTTCCTTTCAATGAAGAAATTATCGTTTTAGCAATATTGGTGGCTTTTTGTTATAATGATACAACTAATTTTATTTTCCTTTTGGATTTTAAATCTGTGTTCTTCTTTCTCAATTTCAGATTTAATTTTGGATTCAAATCTGTTTTTCATTCACAATTTCTTAGCCTTGCTGTGATCCAGATTATGCAAGAATTCTGGAATTCAAAGATGAACACAACTCCTATTTTGCTTCATGTAAACGGATCATGGACTGATGATCACTAGATTCAATGTAGACAGTGTTTGGCAAGCTGATTTGCGTGTTTTTTCTAGCTGTTACGCATGTAATACAGACCTAGTAAATATCTGTTACATATGTGTTATATGTCTGCTACAAGTCTGATAAAAGTGTTTAATGATGATGTAACCGGCTTGTATCAGTATTGTATCAGATAGGAAATATAAATAAAGTATTTCCTTGAATTTGTTATATATCTAATACAGACCTACTACAGACCTGTTACAAAGTCTGTTACAAGGCTGTTATATAACTGTTACTGGTGTTTGATGAATAAAATAGTAAATTTTCATTAGTTTTGGTTTACATTGGATTCTTATTGAAGTGTTTGACATTATTTATCAGTCATTAATCTGTTACAAGTCTATTATATGTTTGTTATAAACCTAATACAAGTCTAATACATGTCTGTTAGAAGTCTGTTACAAAGATGTTATGTATTTGTTACAAACCTGTTACAAACCTAATACAATCTGGGGTGTAAAAAGTTATGAACAACGTATGAAAGTTATGGAGGGCGTATGAAGGATATTGAAAAAACATGTTAGAACCTTTAGGTAATTGAGCTAAATTTGGGCTGAAATTATTTTACCCAAATAAGGCATAAGTGACAATTTTCCTCATATCTTAGTATGTAATAAGTAAATCACGGTTAAGTGGCAAATGACTTAGCCTAGTGGCGGAGCCTTGAAGCTGTGATATTAGAAGACACAAGTTCGAGTTCACATACAGAATAAGTGAGACGGAGTTTTTCTTTGTTATTATCATAAGTTTAATATGAAAATTTTTTTTTTGAAAAAAATCACGACAATTAATTATTTGTTTGTAAGAAAAATAAAAAGAATTTGTTTTTTAAAAAATTGCGCTATTGTGTTTATGTTAAATAGAAAAGAGAAATCCTCATCCATTTTAGATGTGGTTCGAATTTGGGATCTTTAGAAGCCACAAGTTCAACCTTAACCATTAAACTAAAACTTTCATCACGACAAATAAAAATCAATTACACACACAATACAAACCTTAAAACATGGCTTGAAAAAGACGTGACAAGTTTTTTTTAGGAAAAGGGTTGTAAATATTATTAAATCAATAGATCGGCAATACACTGTGATGGTCTATAAATAACCATACACCTATTACCTCATCGAAAAAGACCACTCTTGCAAGGTTATGCGTAACGACATTAACACTACGAGGTACTAAGCTAAAAATGCAAGACACAAAGCTGCGAGTAAACTCCTTGCAGCCCATAATAATAGAGGTAAAATAAGAAAGACCAATGTCCTCATTATGTAAGGCGTCAAATAAAATGCTACTATCAATCTCCATCACATGTGTGTAACCAAGCTCCTTAAGCCATGACAATGCTTCTTTAACCGAAAAAGCTTTAGCTTCCTCAATGACCATAAATCCATCCATCCTTCCCCATTTTGCATAAACAAAACCGCAACCCGCATTTCTCACTATCAATCCATAACCACCAAAGTGTCCATTGTTGAAAATTGTTGCATCATAGTTGCACTTAATGCATGAGACATGGAAGCGTTCCCAACTTGGTTGGGATTGCATAGCACGCTACTGATAAGATCCCGCACCGCCCTGCTGGTCGTCATTCACCCTCTGCTGCCGCTGAACAACCTGTAGACCAGCTGCTGCCGCTGCACAACTTTTGCACCATCTGCCAATGCCAAAAGCCATTGTGAACACGCTCAAGACATGTTGCGAATTACTGCTTGCGGTGAGGTATGAGTTGCCTGTCACACCATTCTTTTCTGAGCCCACCATATCATCCAACAAATATAGAGGGCACGCTTACAAAAAAAAGCCAAACAATTAATGTATGGTCAATTAGAGACCAAATTGTATCAATTCTCCGCATTCTATTACAACTATGTTTTAGTGAAATTTTGTGAGTTATGTAAAATAAATTTATGATATGTTTGATATTGCTTTTCAAACTGTTGTCATAATAAGTATCTCTCACAAACTTTTTATAGAACTACATATTTTTACTTTGAACAATACATTTTGATTTTTCTTTTATACAAATTAATTAGGAACTGTCTCATTTGTTTTTTCCAAAATATAGTTCACTACATATAGGAAAAACTTGAAAATATAGTTTTTGAGAAAAGTAGCCGAAGAAAGCACAACCAACTGACCCTTATTTTCACATAAATTTATATATCTAAAATAAATTTATTTAATTATAAGTAGGAAAACATGAAGTTATTAATTTTAAGTTTAAAAAATTGCCTAATTGAGAGTTCGCTTGCATTCTAATTATTTTATGTCTTTATAATCTTGAATCTTACTCTAGCAGAAATCAAAATTAATCCAACGACGTCGTATAAGACTTAGCAGTAGAGTCGTCGGTCACTCAGATTATTTTGATAATTGTATCCCTGCTTCCATATTTCAGTCTACGGAGCTTTTTTCTATCTGACGTTTCGAACTATCATTTATGTAGAAATTATCCCCAACCTATACGACACAGGTATGTTTGCTATGAACTATGAAGTTATATTATTGCGTTTTCAATTTCATGTTTGGTAAATCACTTTGTTTTGCCCTCTTTTTTGTTCCTCTTTCGGCTCCTCGCTTAGGGTTTTATGGAAGATAATTTTATCGTTGTTTGTCAGATCTAACGAGTTTCAAATTTTCAAAAATCTGGTATTTGAATAGGATTACCCTATTGTTGCATCCTTATCAGTACCTTTATCTTTTTATTATGCATATTGGCCTTCAGATTCGTTTATTCTCTGCTGAATTCGTGTTTTAAATATTATTGGCCAGTTAGGGTTTCAGGCGAAGCAGGAGATGTACAACGGGATAGGATTGCAGACTGCTAGCGGGTCATGAACCAATGGTTACATCCAGACTAATAATGTTTTGTGAAACCAAAGACTGGGAAATTTGTAGCTGAACTAGGCCCTGGCGGAATAAGCAGGAAGCCTAACATAGATATCCTAGAACATGACAGGAAGCGGTAGAGATGGTAATGGATTTTCCATCCATCCATATCCTTTTATCTAAATCTATTTTGTAGGATCCAAATCCTTTTGTTTTCAAATCCATTGGATTTGGATCCAACAAAAATGGATTTGGATTTGAATAGGATATCCACTTGCACTGGTTTATCTATACAAAATCTAATTACTTTGTGTAATCTATTTTGGTCTATCTATACCACATTTATTTTCTTTATTTTCCATAATTCTTTGGGACTTTTCAATTATTTACGAAACCGGTCCCTGAAACGTATTTTCATATTTTCGAGCCCTTCCAATAATATTTTCTGAAAATTTCTTGCACTGTATTTATTTTCTTTACTTTCCGGATTTTCCATAATTTTTTGGGAGTTTTCGATTTTTCACGAAACTGGCTCCTGAAACGTATTTTCACATTTTCGAGCCCTTCCAAAAATAATTTTTGAAAATTTCTTGCACGACATTTATTTTCTCTATTTTCTGGATTTTTCATAATTTTTTGGGTTTTTTCGATTTTTTACGAAACTGGTCCCTGAAACGTATATTCACATTTCCGAGCCATTCCAAAGACATTTTTTGAAAATTTCTTGCACTACATTTATTTTCTCTATTTTCCGAATTTTCCATAATTTTTTGGGATTTTTTTGATTTTTCACGAAACCAGTCCTTGAAACGTATTTTCACATTTTCGGGCCATTCCAAAAACATTTTCTGAAAATTCTTGCACCATATTTATTTTCTCTAATTTTTAGATTTTTCATAATTTTTGGGGATTTTTTGATTTTTTATGAAATCGGTCATTGAAACGTTTTTTTACATTTTCGGTCCACTCGAAAAATATTTTCTGAAAATTTCTTGCACCACATTTATTTTCTTTATTTTACGGATTTTCCATAATTTTTTGGGATTTTTCAATTTTTTACGAAACCGGCCCCTAAAATGTATTTTCACATTTCCGAGCCATTTCAAAAATATTTTTTAAAAATTTCTTGCACCACATTTATTTTCATTATGTTCCAGATTTTGAACATTTTTTTGGGATTTTTCAATTTTTTACGAAACCGGTCCCTGAAACGTATTTTCACATTTCTGAGCCATTCCATAAACATTTTCCGAAAATTTCTTGCACCACATTTATTTTCTTTATTTTCCGGATTTTCCATAGTTTTTTGGGATTTTTCAATTTTTTACGAAACCAAGCCTTGAAACGTATTTTCACATTTCCGAGCCATTCCAAAAACATTTTCTGAAAAATTCTTGCACCACATTTATTTTCTTTATTTTCCGGATTTTCCATAATTTTTTTAGGACTTTTTGATTTTTTACGAAACTGGGCCCTAGAACGTATTTTCACATTTCCGGTCCCTTCCAAAAACATTTTTTGAAAATTTCTTGCACCACATTTATTTTCTTTATTTTTTGAATTTTCCATAATTTTTTGAGATTTTTCGATTTTTTAGGAAACCGAGCCTTGGAACGTATTTTCACATTTGAGATAGAACTTGGGTATACCAACACTAATTTTGTTTAAATAGAGATATTTAAATGTGTGCTAAAATTTATTATTGAATACAATAGAAATATTTAAATGTGGGTTAATCAGGAATCATTTGGACAACACAGTTCATTTGCATCATTTAGGCTAAAAATTTAAAATCCATTTATAATTCATATCCAAATCCATATCCTAATATATGGATAAGGATATAAAAATTTCAAATCCATTGGATATAGAGCGGATACGGATTTGTTCATTAAAAATGGATTTTAAATAGATTTATCCATATCCGCTCCATATCCAATCCATTGTCATCCCTAGGAAGCGGCAACTCTATCTTTAGCTCGCTCTCTTGAAGACAAGCTTATGGAGCAAGGTTATTCTGATGCCGAGATTGCTGAAAACCTTAGGAAGCTAGAAAGACGTTAGAAGCTGCAGCTGCTGCTGAGGAAACTGGTGGACCTTCTGCTATTGTTGTTTCGGGATCAAAGTATGTATCCTTCTTTTTCATGTTTTCCTTGTCATTGTTGATTCAAGTTGTTGGAAATTTGCGCCTTCAACTTATTATTGTCATTTTTGCTCTACAATGGCATTATTTTCGTGAATTTTGTGAGTATAAGTGTCTATTTAGTTGCATGATCACTGATCAGCTGTAATTAGTGGAATTGAAACTTGCGTTGCCACAGGTAAATATCAAAATACAACATGCATAATTTGAACTTTTTCCTTATTCCCCTTTTATCGTAGATGGATGTTCTATTCAGTTTAGAGGCAAGTGTTGAATTGTTTATAGTGACGGAAAGAAATTCCGCTAAGAACATATATATAGGCCCTAGTATGAAATAACCTATACCTTATACTAAATAACTAAAATCGTAAACACAATATATAATTTTTTTTGTACTTATACTTCATTTATATATATAATCACTTGTAACATTATATCTTCTTACAAAATAATCTTATACAAAGCAAATTCAAAACCCGACCACCTTCTATTCTATATGCCTGTTTTGTGAGGAGAGGGAGTGAGATGGAATATAGCCAACCAATCTTTCGTCCATGATATCTACAGGTAATAAGCTTCTAGTACAAACTTTATCATCTCTGAAAAATTTAGCGCTTTATGTGAGGTGCAACTCAGTGATTATAAACAATCTATGAATTTAGCAAATCACATATTTACACACACACACACATATATATATATATATGAACAAATTCAATATACAGTAACACTTATATGAGAATGAATGAACCGGTTATTTAATTGTTGTGACAATACCAGCCAAACTGTTACCCCGGGATACATGTAACATTTGTAACAATTGTGAATTGATTTGCTGGCCAGCTATGTAACAATTGGTTGACCTTTCAGTCAAGATAAACAATTGGTTGACCTTTCGGTCCATTTGTCAGATATTGCAATTGGTTGACCATATAGGTCCAGTTGAACAGAACATGTATTGCAATGTTTGATCGACTATGTCACAACGACTCTTTTAATTTTCATATATTCAAGTGCAAATGTCTGTTATACGAATCATTGAACTTACAATTAGCATACCCTAATACAAATGAACATATATTCCACATACATATATCATATAAATCCAGCATATCAAATGCAATACTCAATTATACTCCACCAATAATTCACATTAAACCATTCATCAATATTCACTTATAGCCATAATTCACATATCAATATCATCTCAACACAACTTACATTTCATATCAAATATGATCACACAACATATCATTACAATTCAAATACAATTTCAAATCAAAACAATTCATATCACTCAATTCATAAAAGGACAATTTACCCAAATTATATCAAATTTAACCACACATCTTACAATTCATATTATGTTTATACTCACAGATTATCCGAGCTAATTCTCTCGAAAACGACTTGGACATTCCTCTAGAATTCCTTCACTGTTTTGAGCTCCTATAACTTAAATTCATATAAAATATGGACATATACATCTTATTTCCTTTTGTATATATAAAAAGATTGACATAAACTAGAATAGAATTACTATCTCCATGACCTTACTGAGTATAACCAATCATATCTCTCAACGTACTCAACCAAATGACCTAATTCCAGTTTCATTTTACTCTTAACACATAGCTTTATAACATATCAAAACTTTATAATTTTCTGAATACTTTTCCATTTATTGTGAATTTGATATTTTGAACTCCAATTCTGTCCTGCTTTTCCTGCACTTAGAACCAGCATCCTTGTGACCTCACTTCACTTCAAAATTCATAACTTTCAACTCAATAACTCAATTGCTCTGATTCTTCTTTTGTTCAATTTCTAATACACAATTCCATAACATACTAAAACCTCAAAATTTTCAAAGCCTTATACGATTTATAGTGAATTTTCCTTCAATGCCCTGTTTCAACCCGTTCTACCTGGACAACATCTTAGTAAAACGACCATAACTTTCTATAAACAACATGAATTGACCTGATTCTTTTTCCTACTTAAACTATACACATAAGGAAATAACATATCAAAAACTCATAATTTTATAAATAGGATAACAATCCCAGATTAATTTCAAAACTCACCTCATCTCTCTGATCATCCAATTCTGGACACTTCATCTTATAAAAATCATAGCTATTGATCTACTCATCTAAAAGTCTCCCAATTTTACAGAAGGCTTCCTTAGACATATATAAACAAATCTCTAGTTTGCCATATCTCCTTATTCTATCTCTAACATCATAAAATCTGAATCACAAGTTCAGCTCGATACCTGATACTTGTTTGACCCCTTCTTCTCTCTACTTCTCTTATCATCTCTTCTTCTCTAACTCTTTCTCTTCTGAGTGTTTAAGGGTTGGTAGGGATAAAATTTCTGATCCTTATCCTTTCCTTTATCACCTCCTTTCTTATTAATATCTATCCTTAACATTATATACCAACTATACCCCTTATAATCTTCATTTATACCAAAACAATAATATTACTAATACTACTAATAAACTATACAATTATATTATATTATATTATATTATCTAAATCACTTTATATCTATAATATAACTATACTCATTTACTCCTTAAAATTCTATAGCTATATAATTCAGTAACTGGTCATTAAAATATCGTATTTTTATATAATCAAATAACTATTATTTTAACTAATCAATTTCTGATAAATATGACATGTAAAATATTATATAATCTAATTTTATAACATGTAATATATGTGGACAAATACAGATATAATGTATGAAATATGATGTTACATAGTATCTCTAGTTTATCATATTGGACTCCCTTATTGTATGGGATGTTTTTCCTGATTATTTGGAGTGTTTATTCATTATGTTTTTGTGATTCTTTTTCTTGATGGTATTTAATGAAAATAACATCAATTTGTTGAGCAGGTAATCTGATACACATTCCCATCAAGTTGCTGCTTGAAAAGAGATATAAATGGAAACATTGCGAGCCGCGCTTGGAATTCCAAGCTCTGAACCCAATGAAGAAAGCGTTGAAGGGCTGAAGGAATTGATGATGGACCACAAAATGATCAAAGAATGGCCCAAATGACGATAGCATAGTTGTCAAGGTGCAGCCCAGACGCGCCTCAAGGAAAGGCGCAAGGCAAGGCATGCGCCTAAGGTACGATAGGCACGAAAAATTTGCGAAAAATATTTGCTTGAAAAGTGAAGTTAAATGAAATAACTATACCAAAAAAAGAACTAATACACACACACACACACACACACACGTGTGTGTGTGTGTGTGTGTAAAATTTACATATTTCAGTAAGAATATCTAACCTTGAATTAATCTAGTCATAATAAGAATTGAATTAGGAATATCTAGCCTTGAATTAATAATAAAACTCTTAAAAATAGATCAACAACACTTCTTAAAGCAAATTTGAAACCCTAAAAAAAGTGTCAATAGGCGCGCTTGAGACGCACACGTAAAGGCGCGCCCGAGGCAAACACCAAAAGGCACGCCTAGGCACGTGCCCAAGGTATGTTACCTCACCTGAGTTATGGTGATGTGCCTACGTGAGGCAGCCAACAAACCAATAAAAGAAACTGTAACATGAATAAAGATATGAAGATTTATAACACTCTAAATCAAATTATTAATTATTTCATTAAAACCAAGCATGGCCCTAATCACGTATTTACAAGATGAACTTACCATTCATCTCTGCTTTAGTCCCGGTATTTATTCTGATCACCATCTCATTTGTTATTTTCATACCTCTTAGTCCGGTCATCAGCATGTTTGTTTTCTTCATATCTTTTCCTTTTGTTTGATAGAGAATCACTATATCTTCCATGCTTGTAGTGATCCATCGTTTTGCCCTTGTCATGGCTTTTACTTTAAAGCTCTTCTTTCTCATCTCTTCCACATTTTTGACTACCATGCTGCCCATACTTGTCATCATGCTCTTCATGTCTCTGATACTTTCTCCTAATATGATTTTCTTCATCCTTGTGATACCGCTTCTCCATTCTATGCCCTTCAAACTCCCTATCATAATGACCTCTACTATGCTTCTCTTCCTCCTCTCTTATACTCCTTCGAATTGAATGCTTCTGTATTATTCAATCCTTTCTTCGTCTACTATAATCATCCTCGTCCCTAACTCTATGGTGCCTGCCCATTCTACGATCCACATCATCCCATCCACGGCCCTCAAAATCCACCACTTTCCTGCTTTCATGCCTAGGCTCATCATCCTGGCTCTCAAATCTACTACTTTTCCCACGAGCATCCTTACTTCTCCAACGGTCATCCAACTTAGAGTTATCTATCTCTACCTTGCTCCCATCCTTCTGCTGACTTCTGAGTTTCCCTAATCCCAACAAGACTATTTTTCCTTGAAACATCAAAATCAACATCAGATCATACTCAGAATCATGGCGTCTGCTTTCATTCATATGCTGCTCCACATCTTAACTTCTATGTTTAGAAAACTTAAACTTTAAATCAGTGTCAACATCGTAGTTGGGCCATTTATCTATTGTCTTGTGCCTTTCCAATTCTTTTTCGGGATAACCTTGCAAGTATTGTCTTCATCTGTCTGAGAATCATCTGTATCCGTGTCAACATTGTGCCTTCTACCTCTCTTGTACTTTTCAAAAGTATTGTTCTTCATCTTGTTGTTGTCATGATCAGATTCCACATCAGTACTAGAAATATATCGACTACAATCATATGTTTTTCGTTTTTAGGGTCCTCCCAAAGTTTTCTTCTTGTCCTTCGACCTTCAATTGTAAGAGTCAGTTCCATCATCACTGTCCATCATATTTTTTTCATCTATAATCATCATCAGTGCCATCACTACTAGCAAAATCACCACTATCACCGTCACTGTCACGTCTTCTTTTCATGGAATTCTATGAAGATTTGTTATTCTTCTTCCTACCATATTTGGAATTAATGTCATCACCACTTGAAGAATTGTCACTATTAGATTCATATTTTCTACCTTTCATGACCTTTGGTGTGTCTTTCTTCCTCTAATTATTTTCATAATTGGAATATGTGTCATCGCAACTAGCAGAATCTTCACTGTCACTATCATATTTTTGGCTTTTCTTCTTTTTTCAATGACTTAATTTTCTTAACCTTGTAAGAGTCCAAGTCATTAGTCTTATCATCAAGCTCTCGTTTAACTTTGTGATGCTCCTTTTGAATAACTTTCACACGTATCTTGCTATCATTTGAATATGATGGTTCATCAACTTCATCTCTTTCTCTCATTCTTCTTCTTCTCATTCTTTTCACCATTCTAAGCTTTAAGACCTGTATCTGCATGCTTTTTCCAACTATAATCCCTATCTAGAATTGCATGTTCCTGTTCCTTAAAACATGCAGTTCTACATAGAGATTATGGTCATAAAAAGCATGCAGATGGAGGTCTTAAAGTCGAGGACAACGAAAAGAAAGAGGAGAAGAAGAAAGAAAGAGATGATAATGACTCATCATATTCAGATTATAGCAATATACATTGCAAAGTCATTCAAAAGAAGCATCACAAAGTTAAACGAGAGCTTGATGATGAAAGTGACAATGACTCGGACTCTAAGGTTAAGAATGTAATTTATTGTAAAAACAAAAGAAAAACAAAATAAATACAACAGTGACAATGAGGATTCCGTTAGTAGTGATGACAGTGACTCTGATTATGGAATTAAGAATAGGAAGAAAAACACATCAAAGGTCAAGAAAGGTAGAAGATATGAATCTAATAGTGATAATTCTTCTAGTGGCAAGGATATAGATCCTAAATATGGCAGGCAGAGGATTAACAAATATTTAGAGATGTCCATGAAAAGGGAAAGACACGATAGTGGTGATTCTGCTAGTAGTGATGGCACCAATGGTGATTATAAACAAAAGAGGGAATTATGAGAAATTCACAAAAAGTAGGAGACTGTGATGATGGAACCGACTCTTACATTGGGAGGATGAAAACAAAAAAAATATGGCAGTGATCGAGAGTTTTCTAGTAGTGATGTAGAATTTGATCATGACAATAAAAATAGTACTTTTGAAAAAAGTACAAGCAGTGTTATTAACAGGCGCTAAAGTGCTCGATTGAGGCGGGGCGACGCCGGGACGACTTTTCGGAGTCCAATCGCCACCCTTTCAAGGAGACGCCACTTAGTCGAGCGCTTTAAACCATTTTTTTGGCGCCTTAGTGTATCGAAGTAAGAAATCTGAATTAACAGAGGATAAAGTTGTCAAGATGAAGAAAAATTAGGGGTAAACATGGGAGGGGAGTGGATTATAGTAGAAGCAGGGGATAAAATTGTAGAGATGAAGAAAGAAATTGGAGGTAAACTTGGGAGAAGGGAAGCTGGGACTAAGGTCTCTGTTATTTGTCGGAAAACCATTAACCTCAGTATGTTAACGTTAGTATGCTAAATGATATTAATTTTTGAGAAGATGACCTATTACCAATGTTATTAAAATCGAATCGGACCGGTCGATTCAACAAAAAAACCCGGGAACTGGAGCCTAATTTGGTCCGATTGACTAAAATCTACGGTTCATGAGAAAACCGGATCTGACCGGTTTAAATCGGTGAATTAGTAAACCGATCATAACCCCGATTTTCTAAGTGATGACATGAATTACGGGAAGTTTATAACATTTACAATGATTTTTTCATTTCCATGAAGATGTACTCAGATACATTTTTAACAATTTTATTTCTTTTTGTTCCTCATAGATGGCAATAGAGATGGCAATGAATTTTGTATCCATCCATATCCTTTCATCTAAATCCATTTTATTGGATCCAAATCTTTTTGTTTTCAAATTCATTGGATTTGGATTGGATTTGAATCCAACAAAAATGGAATTGGATTTGGATAGGATATCCACTTGCACTTGAATTTGGTTTATCTATACAAAATCTAATTACTTTGCGTAATCTATTTTGGACTATCTATACCACATTTATTTTCTTTATTTTCCATAATTTTTTGGGACTTTTCAATTTTTTACGAAACCGGTCCCTGAAACGTATTTTCACATTTTCGAGCTCTTCCAATAAGATTTTCTGAAAATTTCTTGCACTACATTTATTTTCTTTACTTTCCGGATTTTCCATAATTTTTTGGGAGTTTTTGATTTTTTACGAAACTGGTCCTTGAAACGTATTTTTACATTTTCGAGCCCTTCCAAAAATAATTTTTGAAAATTTCTTGCACCACATTTATTTTCTCTATTTTTCGGATTTTCCATAATTTTTTTGGGATTTTTTCGATTTTTTACAAAACTGGTCCCTGAAACGTATTTTCACATTTTCGAGCCCTTCCAAAAATATTTTTTGAAAATTTCTTGCACTACATTTATTTTCTGTATTTTCCATAATTTTTTAGGATTTTTTTGATTTTTCACGAAACTAGTCCCTGAAACGTATTTTCACATTTTTGGGCCATTCCAAAAACATTTTCTGAAAATTTCTTGTACCATATTTATTTTCTCTATTTTTCAGATTTATTTTTTGGGATTTTTTGAATTTTTATGAAATCGGTCCCTGAAACTTATTTTTACATTTTCGGGCCACTAGAAAAACATTTTCTAAAAATTTCTTACACCACATTTATTTTCTTTATTTTAGGGATTTTCCATAATTTTTTGGAATTTTTCAATTTTTTACAAAACTTGTCCCTAAATGTATTTTAACATTTCCGAGTCATTCAAAAAATATTTTTTGAAAATTTCTTACACCATATTTATTTTCATTATTTTCCAGATTTTCAATTTTTTTTGGGATTTTTCAATTTTTTACGAAACTGGTCCCTGAAACGTATTTTCACATTTCTGAGCAATTCCAGAAACATTTTCTGAAAATTTCTTGCACTACATTTTTTTCTTTATTTTCCGGATTTACCATAATTTTTTGGGATTTTTTAATTTTTTACGAAACCGATCCCTGTAACATATTCACATTTCTGAGCCATTTCATAAATATTTTCTGAAAATTTCTTGCACCACATTTATTTTCTTTATTTTTCGGATTTTCCATAATTTTTTGAGATTTTTCAATTTTTTACGAAATCGGGTCCCGAAACGTATTTTCACATTTCCGAGCCATTCCAGAAACATTTTCTAAAAAATTCTTGCACCACATTTATTTACTTTATTTTCCGGATTTTCCATAACTTTTAGGACTTTTCAATTTTTTACGAAACCGGACCCCGGAACGTATTTTCACATGTCCGGTCCCTTCCAAAAACATTTTCTCAAAATTTCTTGCACCACATTTATTTTCTTTATTTTTTGAATTTTCCATAATTTTTTGGGATTTTTCGATTTTTTACGAAACCGCGCCTTGGAACGTATTTTCACATTTGAGATAGAACTTGGGTATACCAACACTGATTTTGTTTAAATAGAGATATTTAAATGTGAGTTACAATTTATTATTGAATACAATAGAAATATTTAAACGTGGGCTAATCAGGAATCATTTGGACAACACAGCTCATTTGCATCATTTAGGCTAAAAATTTAAAATCCATTTATAATCCATATCCAAATCGATATAAAAATTTCAAATTCATTGGATATGAAGCAGATATGAATTTATCCATTAAAAATAAATTTTAAATGGATAAATTCATATCCGCTTCCATTCTCATGGCAGAAGTTAGGTTTTTATAATGTGAGTAAAAGTAATTGGGTGTTTTCTAACATGAGGTATGTTTGGGCTTCAAATATTGATAATTTAGGCCCAATATATTTTAAAATTAGAAGTTATGATTGTATTATTCTTAATTATTTTTTACTTTTTCACATAAATTTTTTTACATATAATAACTATATTTTCTTCACATAATTCCAGTAGATTGATTATAACTTTATCTATCATTATAAACAACTTGTATTTGTTTTGAATATTTTATGTTTACCTATATATCATATTTGATGTAAAATAAATAAATATTTTTAGGGTAATGTTATTTTTACATACAATGATTTTACACACTTTTATACATAACCATCCTAACCTTTGATTGCATCTTATTTAATGGTGGGTAATTAACCTAGAATTTTTCAATCCAAAACTGTGCATTTAATTCACATTTAATTAATATATTAATTAATTGCAAAGAAATAAGTTTTGGATTGGAAAATTCTAGGTTAATTATCCACCATCAGATAAAATACAATCAAGGGTTGAGATGTGAATGTGTAAAAGTGTATAAAATTATTGTGGAAAAATAACATTACCCGAATGAAAATTGTAAGAATTCCATTTTATAAACTTTTGATTATGAAATTTATGCAAAACTTTATTTTTCTATGATATGCTTTTCTGTATATAAATGTTAAAACACATCCTTTAAAAACTAATACGATCGAGTATCACTTACAAAAGTGGTCTATATTATATCTTACTATTAACTTTCGTATAAACTAATACGATCGAGTATCACTTACAAAAGTGGTCTATATTATATCTTACTATTAACTTTCGTATGTAATAATTAAATTATGTAATAAGTAAATTTCTTATAAAAATTATTTATGACTAATAATTATTTGTTTGTAAGACCAATAAAAATTAACAAGTACCATTTAAATTTTAAAACAGGACTCGAAAAAGATGTGTCCATTTGTTTGCAGAAAATAATGTGCAATGAAAAATATTGTGTAAGGAAAAATATTTTGTAGAAAAACAGACTATTTTTCTGTGTTTGGCAGTAACATATGAAAATATTTTTCAAAGTTTGGTTACAATGTTCGAAAATACTATCCAAAACTGCAACTCATATATAGTCAAACCAAATCAAACCAATGCAAACCGTCATGTTGGTCCTTATGCGTACACTCAATGATTCAGGGGGTGAATAACTCACAAAAAACTTAATAAATGTTTTCGCGATTAAAATTGAGATCTGCTGAGTAGGTTCACTGGCTGAGTGGAATTGCGGGAAAAACTTCAAAGTAAAGAACACTGAGATTTTTATACAGGTACGACAAACTATGTGTGAGCACTGAATTTTAACGATCCTTCTCACGAAACGATGATGAGAGCTATATAATGCATCCTTCTACAGGTGTTATATACTTCGAGTGGTTTCAATGCAGTTTGGTCAAGCTTTGTCAAACCTAAACCTCAGAAAACTAGCGCCTAAGCCCTAAATGGTCTAAAATGGTCAAAATCGGTCAGTGTCGGGCGATTTCGGGCAGTTCTGGGAAGTTTTGGGCAAAACCAGTCGTATTGGTCCTTAAAGATCCGTACAGTTGGACCGGTTGGACTCGTACGGGTCCATCCCATCCGTACCAGTCCAAAAACTTCATAGGCCACCCGTACCGGTCCCCCAGACACCCAAACAGTCGGTTTTAATGCCCAAATCTGCCATAAACGAATATATTCTGCCATAAAAGAATATAATTTGATATAGTAAATGTAATTTGCCATAAGCCAAATATAATTTGCCATAAGCAAATATAATTTGCCATAAGTGAGTTATATGTTGCCATAAAAGAATATAATTCGATATACTAAATATAATTTGCCATATAGCAAATATAATTTTCCATAAGCAAATATAATTTGCCATAAACAAATATATTCTGTCATAAAAGAATATAATTCAATATAGTAAATATAATTTTCTATATAATAAATATAATTTGCCATATACGAATATATTCTGCCATAAAAGAATATAATTCGATATAGTAAATATAATTTGCCATATGCGAATATAATTCTGCCATAAACGAATATAATCTGACATAAAAAAAATATAATCTGCCATAAACGCATAAAATCAGACATTTAATGCGTTCATACCTATTTTTCCCCTATAAATAGAGGCCATTCCCCACTTATTCAATACAGCATACACAACTGAGAAATCATAATAGAAAGAAAATACTACTATAGGGAAATTATTTTAGCAAAGTTCTTGAGGTTATAGCAAGGGCATAGAAGAGATATAGAAGTTATAAAATTGGGGGAAAACTATTCTACATTGGTTTTGCCCACATTTTATTCCTTTATAACTTCATATTTAGGATTGGGGGAGATTTTGTCCACACAAATACTCACCTAAACAATTCTAAATCCATCATTTCATCATCTACTTTGACAAAGTTTCCATTCGGCATTGGAATCGCTCTAAAGTGGATTCACCACGTAAAGGTACACTCCTGAGTTTTAAAGAGACTCACATCTCAGTTATTTTATTATTATTCTCTGTCTCTTCTTTTCTGCCAATTCTTTTATTCCTGTTTTGGGTCTAGTCCTAACCCATATGATCCTTGTTGGCACCCTATGTCCTTAAGGATATTAAACTGATGTGCCATATTCATACGGAAGGAAATCCCATTTTTATTTCATTTCTCCTCTATTAATTTCTTATTAAATTGAACTGAGTTTCTTCCCGGGACCTGACAGGACCCGTATGGGTCCCCCATACAGTACCAATCCTCCCTGGTATCTGTACGAGTCCCACGCACCCGTATGGGTACCGGCCCGCATGCCGAACCCAGAATTCAGTTTTAACTGGTTAAAATCAATCCAACTCACCATTTGCCATACAATCATTTTCACTAATAATCTGGTAAATCAAACCACAAAAGTTAAAATGTGTTTTTATAACAAAATACGCTAAAGACTCGTTATTTCTCTCCGATCCTAGAAGCCGCCCGGGCGCTATCGATCACAAAACCGCCACGCTAACATAATCACATTTTTCCTAATGAAATGCTGACTTATGACGTGCTATAAATTGTGCTAATATTTGTGGATGCAAGGGAATTTGTTTTTATTTTTGTTTTATAACTTAGAACAAATATATAGGTTCTCTTACAATTCCCCTATATTTTCCCCTGGCTGTAATTTTATTCCCCCATTTATTGCTTGTGATTTATTGTGAAATATAAATGCATGTAACGAGTGTGAAAGAGTGTAGAAATTGGATTTCTGTGATAATTCCCGAAATGATAAAAAAAAAGATTTTATGCGGTGAATGTAATTTTGAATCAACTAAATGAGAAATAAGTGACTCATCCGATACCCGAATCTCTGATCCAATAGGTATGAGTCTCCCGCCTATAAGGAACCGTACCAAAACTCTTTCCCAAGTAGACAACTTGGGTGGCGACTCTATCATTTGTATCGAGATTTGGGTCTCGATTCTTTTATTCATTAAAATTGGCTTATTGTGCAAACTTTAACTAAAAAATGTTTTGTCACGCCTAAATCCAACCAAACCCCAGTGGGCTGCGCCTCTCACACAGGCGCCAAGGGAGATCCACACGTCATCGACACCTCACAGTGGCGACTCTACTGGGGAATTAATCTTTTTAATTTATAAAATTTTGGTTTGTTTTAAAAGCTTAAAAAATTAAGGTGAGACCCGAAAATCATTTACTTGATTTAACCCATTTTCTTTTTCATTATTTGGGAAAATTATCACACTCTATCTTCTCATCTCCTTCTCTCTTTAGTTAGATGTGCTCTTCTTCTAGCGCTAGGTTAAGGTGCTCTATTATTTCCGCAACACTCATGAAAGTGTCACCCATGCCCGCCAGGAATTGGGGACACTCTAATGGGTGGAGCACTCATTGCTATCTCCCTCCAAAAGAGGTTTGATGCAATGGGAACCTTCTGCATCAAACTTTTGATATGTCCCTATGCCATTCTTATCGAAAGCCTTAGAATTTTACCTTTTAGGTACCCCTTTCTGTGTGAGATTAGACTAAGGAAGAATACCGTCAGAACCGACGGATGAAATAAGGACAAAATCGATCACTTCGCATGTGTTGTTACATTCCCCTGTAATTGACCCAGTCATGCATCGTTGTAATTTGTGCATGCATAACGCATCCCATACATGTATTGATTGTTTGGTTCCCACCTGAGCAAGAATCAAAGCTTGGCAACCATCTCAAGTTCATTTGGTCCATATTTTAGTTTCTACGCAACCAAATTCAGTTCAGGGTTGAATCTCCGCCTCTGTCACCTGGTAATCCATTGTCCAGTCAGTTCGGATAGTTGGGTTCAGTTGGTCCGTATGATTTAGGGGGTACGACAGTTCCACCAACCGTCAGTCGATCAATCCCGCCTAGCTAAGGATTCATGCTGTTAATGTTTCAGTTTGGGAAATCTAGCCAAGGTCCCAACTGCGTGGCCACATATGAGGGGACAACCTTCCATCATCCAATAGGTCTACCCTTTGGTGTGACTACAAATGCTCAACAACCTTCACCTCCGGTCTAAGCCATAAGAGGGGAAGATTGGATCCCCAAAAAGGCTAAAAGTGGGAAATATTTGAGGAATTAGAGTATATTGATGTAGCGGAAGGAGGACTAGTGCCAATACAAGTAGGAGCTTAGTATTGGGAGACTACTGATTCACCGATAGATCCTACCGAGATTAAAGATGAAGACCCTCCACATCAGGAGGATGATTTCAAGGTTGAGGTAACCTTTCAACGTTGCTGATATTTTGATGCAAACAACACCACTTATAAAGCATGTCACAAATAAATTGATGCATTCACATTATGTTTGAGCATTTCATTCTTAAAGATATCGTGCACTCGTAAAATAAATATTCTTAAAAATTTCATCATGTTTATTAAAGAAATTGAATTTGAGTACATCGCAATGGCATAAGGTTCTAATGGTTAAAACTTACCACAAAAAAGAGAAATAAAAAGTGCTTAGCAAACATGATAGCCTTATGTCTTAGCTCATCTTTTTCTATAAGGAGGAGGAAGATACACATCACTAAGAAAGAAAGCCAAGAGCCAAAAAAAATAAATAGAGGAAGACGTACTTTACATCGAAACCTCCATTGAAGGAAAAGATCTTACAACACAAATTCAAAATCAAGGCAAGCCTAAATCTAATGCTCTTCCAATACCTTCAAAAGGGTAAACCATCACATCCAAAAAATGAGTATTTCTTATCAATGTAGGTACCTCCATTGGACCTATATTCTCATCAAAATATCCCTCTAAAAAGCTTTCTCCATTTGTTCAAAAAAAGAAGACCCTTCACCCTACATAGAGACCCCTCACCTCCATAATAACATGATCTCCTTCTTTTATAAAAAGGAGAACCTTCCCCACAATAACATGACCTCTTTCTTTCACAAAATAGGGGAGCATGTTCATTCCAACACTAAATGGCCCAAGCTTACCCAAAGCAACCCCTTAAGGCGGGTAATTTGGTTTTCAAACAGCTACGCCCAGTTAACACTAATACTAGGGGCAAGTTCAGGCCTAATTGGGAAGGGCCATTCGTGGTTGAGAAAATCCTTGGTAAGGGAGGGATTAAGCTTAGGGATATTGATGGAAATGAGTTTGTGCATCCAGTGAATCAAGAAAGGCTTAAGCACTATCATGTCTAGGTTAAAAGAACTAAATCACAAAAAAGCATCACAAAGAATAAAAAAAAGAAATAAAGAATAAATCACCCGACGAGTGGTCCTCTACTGCTCGGGGCAAAAATTAGGGTGCAACCCGTTGATCGGTATTCCATAAATAGGTCAGGCAAAAGTTAGGGTACTCCAACAAAAATAAAGCCTGCTAAGTTGAAAACCCGAAAAGGGTGGCTTAGGCAAAAGTTTGGGCATCAAGAGAAAAAACATCAGTTGCTTTCTGGATAATCTATAAAAAGACCAGAAAGCAGGAAAGGGTTAGCCATTGGAAAACTATTGCCATTGCCTATGCACTCAAATTTAATTTTGTCGATGAGCATGTTATAATTTGCTAAGAATCATGGTCTTATGAATGCATGCATATCTTTAGGTGAAATAATCACAAGTATATGAACATCAGTTTCTTCTCTACATTTTGTGCTCTTTGTAATTATCTGTACTACGAGTATCATTCAACAAAAGACAAAAAAACCAATTGGTCATAAAAAAATAAGACCTATGCAAAAGTTGAAAAAAGTCTTCTGAATTGAGCCGCCAAGGACAGTTCAGGCAAAAGTTAAGATAAAAGAAAAGAAAGAAAAAGTCCGCTGGGTTGAGCCGCCAAGGACAATTCAGGCAATAATTAGGATAAGGAAAATACAAAATCAGTTCGATAGATTGCATCACATCAAGCGGTCTATGCAAAAGTTAGAACTCAATTCCAAAACGCCAGTATTTTGCACTTACTTTTGTTCTTCAAGCATCATTTGTAATAGCAATGTTTCACAGTTGGGATTCATCAAGTTTAGTTTTCCCACTGTGAAGCTACTCGATAGTACACATCATCTGAAGTGCCAAGTGCTTCTACTAGCATCAACCAGCTTGCACCATGTTAAGATTTGGACACCTCAAGTACACATTCCCCTCATGTGCAAAGAATGAATCTCATTCGATCAAATTAAAGAAGTATAGGCATCCATATAAACTTGTACAAGTCTACAACAGGCATACGTATCTCATCCAAATCTTGGTAGTACTCATAGGTATCAGTCGGGCTAGTCTCTCAGTAATCTAGAGCTTCAAAAGTTTGGTTACTAGTCAATTCACCAGTAATTTAATACTTTATCAAAGAAGGACACGACAACAATATCCTCGAGGCAAAATCAAGGACCCAGACAAGCAAGAAAAGCACAACCTAATCTAAGCTACTTGGGGGTCTGGTCCCTGGTACTCATCTTGAGTCTGGTCTTATGCATCCGCCAGCAGGTCATCCTTATCTATCATCATATGATCCTTTGCCCCACCATCATCTGTAGCAGGCAGATTAGGAACCCTAGCCTCTGAAGCTCCTGCTATACTCCCAGTGGTAATACTGGTCTCCTTTACTCGCTGCTTTATCTCCTGCTCAGCTCCCACCACCTGAGTGGCCACCGGCGCCACCCGACAAGCCAAATTATCCTCCTCCAAAGAAAGAAAAAGCTTGCTGGATTGAAAAACCCGAAAGGGCGGTCCCGGCAAAAATTAAGGCAAAGAAAAAAAGAAAAGGTCCGCTGAACTGAGCCGTCAAGGATAATTCAGGCAAAAATGAGGACAAAAAGAAATGAAAATAAATGTTCGATAGGTCATATCACATCAAATGACCTATGAAAAAGTTAGAACATCAATCAATCCCCTTATTGAAAAATCACTTGATGGCACGTATCCCAAAGAATGTTAATTTCAAACCAGCCAGGCTTGGTCTCATTGTTAGCTATACCAAGAAGTAATACGGGTCTACAAGCAGCAATTCTGATCTCTTCTACTCACTGCTCAGCTCCCGCCACCTGAGTGACCATCGGTGCCACCCGTCAAGCCGAACTATCCACCTCCGACAAAGAATCGAATGGCTCAGGTATCTTCTTAGCCTCAGTCATCTGGGCCAGCTATACCCGCAACACCTCGACTTTGGCCCTCGCCCAAGCAATATCCGCTCTAGCCCTCTCCAATTCCTCCTCCAATGACCTAACCCGGTTGGCCTCAGTAGTGGCTACTCGCAACTGCTTCTCTAGGAACCTAGCTCACTCCTCAAAGGCATCTAGATCCTAAGCAGACTTACTACGCTCTATAGCCAACAGAGTCTGCAATAAAAACTAGGGGATCAGTACACATATGTAAATATTCATACATCATGCATCATGCATCATGCATAGTTTAGCTTTGAGTTTTGCAGGTTTGAACTTACCACCTTTAACTTACATCAGATCCAAGACCAAGGTAAAACATAAGTCTCATCTAGGCATACATTGTCCATCCATACTTGTGTGAGTTCACAAAAGGTGCACGAGTCCCCTTTTCAGATTCAAGACAAAGTTCTCACAAGGGTGAAACGCAACAATGTCACCAATGCCATTACGGGGACACACTAGTCAAACTCGGGTTCCACTTAAACCCATCCTCATCCATACGGGTCTCCAGCAGATGCAAGCGTCCCATCCAATAGCTTCTTTAGCCATATGGGTCCTCCATCCTATTTCAGAACAGTTTTCCAAGCAAAATAAGAACTCCTCAGCACAAGGGCACATCATATCCAAATTGAGGCAAACCCCACTTCTTAAACCCCTTTCTTTCAGCTAATTAAGGGTTAAACTCCTAGCTTACCTTGATCCTTGATTGAAGGGACAAAAAATTTGTTTACACAAAGTCAATCAAGAATCAAGGTAAGCCATGTCCAAACATTTGCTAATGTGAATACTTTTCATGTGCAGGTTCATTCAAGGGGAGGATCCTTAAGCGGTCAAAACATGAAGGGGCAATAATTATCCTAGAAGAAAGCCCCAACAGAAAAATCATCTAGAAAGACACCTCCCCAGCAAAGAGGTCAATTGGGGGGCATCCCCCCATTCCTCAGTAGTGGATACCATAGAGGGGCATCCCCCATCATCTAACACCCTAGGGGCACCCACCCTAGAGGCACTCCCCAAAAGTGATACAATTGAGGGGTATCCCCTCATAATCAAGCACCCTAGGGGCGCTCCCCAATAGTACCAGCCAATAGAAGGGGTATACTAGGGGCACTCTGGTTCAAGTTGGGACCAACCCAACATCACTAAGCTCAATCTTTACTTTTAATCGGGGCAAGTCCTGACCCGTATATGTCAAAGTTTTACTGACCAGTTCTATTATCATGTACAGGAACCTAGGGAGATGTGTCTGTTGGAAAAGAAGGAATTCCCCCAGCTACACTACCACCCAAGGGGCATGATCCAAAGGATATATCCAATAAAGGTGTCGTCCGAGGGCACCAGCCAAGGGGCATCTTCCCAAGAAGCATTCCCAGCAACCAGGCCATTGGAGGGATATTTTCCCCAATAAGTGAACCATCTGGGGGGCATCCCCCCAACTGATCAAGCCACCCAAGGTAATTTTCTGGGCCCCCCTTCGGCATCTAAGTTTCTCTTTCCAAGGGGCACCCCCTAGTAACCCAAGTCATCTAGGAGACTTGCTCCCAAGTAGTTAAGCCACTCACATGCTATTTCCCCCAGTAGTCAGGCCACTCCAAGGGCATACTAAAGCAGAATTGGGACCAACCCAACATTTCTTCACTCACGCTTTACAGTTAATTAGGGGTAGAACCCCAGTACATATTAATACTTGATTGAAGGGACAAAAATCTTTGTTCGATGCAAAGTCAATCAAGAATTAAGATGTACCATTTCAGGTCATATTCTGATAAAACTTGTTTTTCCCCTACAGGCCAGACAAGATGAAACCTGAATGCCAACCAAAGGGGCACCTCTTCTCTAACAGAGCATCCAGACCAGGATAGTTCGTTCCTTAGCAGAAGGAACATTCAAGGGGCATCTCCCCTATCCCCACAAAGAGTCAATCCTTGTCTCCGATGGCTAGGTAGTTATAGAAACCATTCCCTCAGTCAGAAGAATAACTGAGGGGCATCGACCCCAAAGCCTTCCAAGGGCAAAGTTCTAGGGGAACCTCCCTAACTAGTCAAGCTTTCTTGAGATGGTTTCCAAAGACATTCCATAACAACTATGATTTCCTAAGATTACCTTCCTCTAAATAAGTGAAATTGCCCCCAAGAAGTTTTTCCCTTGCAATTCAAATGGACTAGCCATCCAACGGCTATATCCTTAGCAGTCAGCTCTTTTAGGGGCACCCCCTAAGGAGCATTCTAGCTCGAAATAGTTGGGCTAAACCCAACATATCTAAACTCAGTTTATAGTTTATTTAGGGGCTAAACCCCGTTCGTACATTTTCATTCTTGATTAAAGGGGCAAAAATATTTTTGTTTACCACAAAGTCAATCAAGAATTAAGATGTATCATTTTAGATAGTAACTAACGCAAAGTTTTTATTGTCTTTTTGGTAAGTAGCTCAACACCAGCAGTAGGAGAGTCATCCACCTTAGGAAAGGGATACACCAGCAGTAGGAGAGTCATCCGCCTTAGGAAAGTGATACACCATCAATAAGAGAATCATTCGCCTTAAGAAAGAGATGCAGAATCAACCAGGAAAGTTGATCCGCTTTAAGAAAGGGATACGAGGAAAAGTCATCCGCCTTAGGAAAGGGATACACCATCAGCAGGAGAATCATCCACCTTAAGAAAGGGATTCAGAATCAACTAGGAAAGTTGATCCACCTTAAGAAAGGGATACGAGGAGAAGTCATCCGCCTTAGGAAAGGGATACACCACTAGAAAGAGAATCATCCGCCTTAAGAAAGGGATGCAATATCAACCAGGAAAGTTGATCTACTTTAAGAAAGAGATACGAGGAGAAGTCATCCATCGTAGGAAAGGGATACACCAGCATCAGTTAAAGGAAAGTCATCCGCCTTACGAAAGGGATACGCACAATACAGGAAAGATGTTTGCCTTAAGAAAAGAACACCAAGGAAAGGAGTTCACCTCAAGAAAGGAGCCACCACAACATTATAAAGACCTGTATAGGGGCAAACTAGTTAGACTCAGGCTCAACTCAAGCCCATCCCTAGCAAGTGTACGGGCACTCTCTTCCATTTTCAAGCTGGATTTCTTACTAAGAGGGAGTGCTTGCTAGTAGAAGGGGCATGCTAGAGGCACACCAAGTCAAGTTGGGACCAAACCAACATCTCTTCACTTGATCATTATAGTTAAATTAGGGGCAAAACCCCTAGCTTACCTTGATCCTTGATTGAAGGGGCAAAAATATTTTTGTTTTCACAAAAGTCAATCAAGAATCAAGGTAAGCCATTTTTGAATTGATCACTAATAAAGATGATTTTTGTGTACAGGTCCATCCTAGCACAGGAATTCTTCCCCAGCAAATAAATCTTACCAGGAAAGACTTCCCCAGTAGAAGAGGTTTTACCAAAGAATATTACTATACTCCCCAGCAGCGGGTCAACTAAGGGGCATCCCCCTATTCTCCAGCGGTGGAATCAGTCAACCAAGGGGCATCCCCCCATTTTCCAGTAAAAGAATCAGTCAATCTAGGGGCATCCCTCATTATCAAGCCCTTTAAGGGGCATTCCTTGAGAGGCACCCTTCAACGGGCGCTCCATCCCAAAGCGATTGGGCCAAACCCGACATTTCTCACACTTAGTTTTTAGTTTATTTCAGGGGCTAACCCCTATCCAAACATCTTTATTCTTAATTGAAGGGGCAAAAATATTTTTGTTTTCACAAAAGTCAATTAACAATAAAGATGTATCTGTTGAGATAGTGACTAACTCGGTGTTTAATTGTTATCTCTTTTTAGGTTATTCAAATTTATCAGTCAGGAAAGTTGATCCGCCTTAAGAAAGGGACACAACATCAATCAGGAAAGTCAATCCTCATTAGGAAAGGGATACATCACCAACAGGAAAGTCGATCCGCCTTAAGAAAGGGATACATTAGGAAAGTCGATCCGCCTTAAGAGTACACACACCTTCCCCAGTAGAGTCACTAGGGATGCATAGTAGCAAAGGAAATTCATCTGCCTCAGGAAAGGGATACGCATCAGCAAAGGAAAGTCATCTGCCTTAGGAAATGGATACACATTTGCAAGGAAAGAAATTTGCCTCAAGAAAGAGATACGCATTAGTAAAGGAAAAGTCATCCGCCTCAAGAAAGGGATATGTATCAGCAAAGGAAAGTCATTCGCCTTAAGAAAGGGATATGCATCAGCAAAGGAAAGTCATCCGCCTCAAGAAAGGAATAACATCAATAAAGGAAAGTCGTCCGCCTCAAGAAAGGATACCCCGGGAAAGGTGTTCACCTCAAGAAGGGAACTCGCCCATATCATCACCTCAGGTATAATTTCTAAACCCTCGCTTATATCGTGATATCATACAGATTGGTATATGTAATGATCCTAGGAGGGGCAGTCTGTGAGCACTGGATTTTAACGATCCTTATAACAAAACAACGATGAGAGCTATATAATGCATCCTTCTACAGATGTTATCTACTTAGAGTGGTTTTAATGCAGTTTGGTCAAGCTTTGTCAAACCTAAACCTCAGAAAACTAGTACCTAAGCCCTAAATGGTCTAAAATGGTCAAAACCAGTCAAAATTGGCTAGTTTCGGGCGATTTCGGGCAGTTCTGGGAAGTTTCTTGCAAAATTCATACGGATCCATACGGGTGAACTGGTTGCACCTGTACGGATCCCCCAGAACTGCACAGGCCCATCCCATTCGTACCGGTCTGAAAACTTCCTGAATTACCCAATTAGGTGCCAATGGGACCCGTACAGGTCTAGGCCACCCGTACCAGTCCCCCAAACACCCAAACAGTCGGTTTTAGTGCCCAAATCTACCATAAACAAATATATTCTACCATAAACGAATATAATCTAACATAAAAGAATATAATCTACCATAAACGCATAAAATCAGCCATTTACTGCGTTTAGACCTATTTTTCCCCTATAAATAGAGGCCATTCCTAGCCTATTCAACACAACATACACAGCTGAGAAATCATAATAGAAAGAAAATATTACTATATGAAATTATTCTGGCAAAGTTCTTGAGGTTATAGCAAGGGCATAGAAGAGGTATAGAAGTTATAAAATACGGGGAAAACAATTCCACATTGGTTTTGCCCACATTTTGTTCCTTTCTAACTTTATATTTAGGATTCAGGGAGATTCTCTCCACACAAATACTCAACTAAACAATTCTAAATCCATCATTTCATTATCTGCTTTGACAAAGTTTCAATTCGGCATTGGAATCGCTCAAAAGTGGATTCACCGCGTAAAGGTACGCTCTTGAGTTTCAAAGAGACTCATATCTTAGTTATTTTATTATTATTCTGTGTCTCTTCTTTTCTACCTATTCTTTTATTCCTATTTTGGGTCTGGTCCTAACCCATTTGAGCCTTGTTGGCACCCTATGTCCTTAAGGATATTAAACTGGTGCGCCATACTCATACAGAAGGAAATCCCATTTTTATTTCATTTCTCCTCCATTAATTTTCTTATTAAATCGAATTGAGTTTCTGCCCAGGACTTGACAGAACCTATACGAGTCCCCCATACCCGTATCGATCCTCCCCGGTAGCCGTACGGGTCCCACCCACCTGTACGGGTACCGGCCCCCAGGCAGAACCTAAAATTCACTTTTAACTAGTTAAAATCAATCCAACTCACCATTTTCCATGCGATCATTTTCACTAATAATCTGGTAAATTAACCCACAATAGTTAAAATATATTTTCATAACAAAATACGCTGAAGAGTCATTATTTCTCTCCGATCCTAGAAGACGCCCAAGAGCTATCGATCGTATAACCTCCACGATAACATAATCACATTTTTCCTAATGAAATGTTGACTTATGACGTGCTATAAACTGTGCTAATCTTTATGGATGTAGGGGAATTTATATTTATTTTTTTTATAACTTAGAACAAATGTATAGGTTCTATTGCAGTTCCCCCATATTTTCGTCCGCCTGTAATTTTTATTCCCCTATTTATTGCTTGTGCTTTATTATGATATATAAACGCATGTAACGAGTGTGAAAGAGTGTAGAAATATGATTTCTGTGATAATTCCCCAAATGATGAAAACAAAAACGGTTTTACATGGTGAAAGTAATTTTGAATCAACTAAAAGAGAAATAAGTGACTCATCCGATACCCGAATCTCTAATCCAATAGGTATGAGTCTCCCGCCCAGAGGGAACCGTAGCAAAACTCTTTCCCAAGTAGACAACTTGGGTGGTGACTCTATCATATGTATTGAGATTTGGGTCTCGATTCTTTTATTCATTAAAATTGGCTTATTGTGCAAACTTTAACTAAAAAATGTTTTATCATGCCTAAATCCAACCAAACCCCAGTGGGCCATACCTCACACACAGGCCCCAAGGGAGACCCGCACATCATCAACACCTCACACTGTGCTTACATCCAGTCCCAAGAAAGTGTCTCGGCTTTAATCCACTAATCTTAACTCGTTTACCCTAGACGGAGAAGCCTTTCACAAAATCCCCAATTATAGTAAGTACCCTCCAAACTATAATCACTCACCCGCTGAGTAGAAATGTTCTTCTCTCAGAAACTTAATAAGAGTCTAAACAAGAGTTGGATTCAACTTATAAATTGTTGATCTAGTTACAGTAATCAGATTTTATAATTCAATGATCTATTCTATTCTCTCTTCTTCTAAAGCAGATTCTCGCTGAGTAGTTGTTTCTTGCTTGAACTTCTTAAAGCTTGTAATTTTTGACAGAGTTTTAGCTTCTGAGAAATTCAGGTGTAATCACCAAGTTCTAACGCTTGCCTTCTTGCTATAGATGGATTGAGAAAGTACCCGTTGAACTTACTTTGGCATCTTCTGAAACTGACAGCTCAGCTATTCACCTGTTGCTTCTTCAAATCAATCCGTTAAGATATAAAATTGCACTGTTGTGAGATAGAAAATCAATCCATTAGATTGAGATTCGAGCTTCAAACTCTTTCTTCATCAGCTGGCTGAACTCTTTATATAGCTTTTCATCAGTTGCTCCAAATATGATGTCATCAACATAGATTTGGACTAGCAACACATCTTGATGCTTCTTCTTGATAAATAGAGTTGTATATGCTTTTCCTCTGACATAACCTTTGTTGACTAAAAAGTTAGTTAGTCTCTCATACCAAGCTCTTAAAGCCTGTTTCAGTCCATACAGAGCCTTCTTCAGCTTGAAGACATGATCTGGGAACTTTGGGTCTTTAATGCCTAGGGGCTATCTGATATAGACTTCCCCTTGAATATAACCATTAAGAAAAGCACTCTTAACATCCATCTGAAACAACTTAAAGTTCATATGCAAAGGTTTCTCCATAGTCAATGCCTTGTAGCCTTGAGCTACTAGTCTGGCCTTATTTCTAACAACATTTCTAGCTTCATCTAGCTTGTTTTTGAAAATCCATTTGGTACCAATAATTGACTTACCTCTAGCTTTCTCCACCAAATCCCAAACTTCATTTCTTCTAAATTGGTCTAACTCCTCTTGCATTGCAATCATCCAGTTATCATCAAACTTAGCATCTTCAAACTTCTTTGGTTTAATCAATGAGACAAATGCTGAAGGACTCATCATCATATTCAGCTTACCTCTAGTCTGCACTGGATTTTGTACATTATCAAGAATTTTCTTACCTGGGTGATCTGTCCTTGCTCTGACTTCTTTTGGTAGATCATGATCAGCTCACTGAGCTACTGTCATTGGTTGAGCAACTACATCATCACCAAAGTGGATGGATTGGTCCAAGTCAACTTCATCATCTTCTTTTTCTGGTGTTGGATCAGGAATAACAATGGGCTGACTAACTGATCCACTGACTTGTTCCTTTTCTCTTTCATCATCACTGGCTTCTTTTCCTGCACTATTAGTTTCATTAAAATCTTCAGGCATGGACTCCTCCAAGATACTAGTCCTCTTGACATACACTCTATATGCCCCTACTGTATATTGAGTAACCTAGAAAGATTCCTTCATCAGCTTTGGGGTCAAATTTAGCCAATTGGTCTTTAGTGTTTAATATGAAGAATTTACAACCCAAGGCCTTGAGATGACCAACCTAGGGCTTGCACCCCTTCCAAAGTTCATAAGGAGTATAGTTCAAAACTGGGCGAATTAAAACCCTGTAACAAGCTGTGTTAATAGCCTCTCCCTAGAAATACTTTGGCAGATTGTTATCACTCAGCATAGAACGACCCATCTCAACAATAGTGCGATTCTTTCTCTTAATAACCCCAGTCTGCTAAGGTGTATGAGGGGCAGAAAAATTGTGGACAATACCATGCTTAGAATAGAATTCCTCAAACTGCCTGTTTTCGAACTCTCTTCCATGGTCACTGTGAATTATATTAATTTTAAGGTCTTTTTCATTCATGAACTGGATAGCCAACCTAGAGAATGATTTAAATGTTTCATCTTTGCTTTCTAGCAAGACAATCCAAGTGAACCTGGTATGATCATCTACAACCACAAGGGTGTATTTCATTCCACCCAGACTAGGTGGCACAATAGGCCCAAACAAATCCATGTGTAGAAGATCAAGGGGATGAGAAAAAGATATATCAACTAATGATTTAAAGGTCTTCCTAAATTGTTTCCCAAGTTGGCATGCTGAGTAGAGTCTATCTTTTTCAAAGGCTAGATTGGGTAACCCCTCAACAAGTTCATTTCTGGCTAATTTGGATAGATTGGTCATATTGATATGTCCTAACCTTCTATGCCATAGCCATGAGTTTTCCTCCTTCGAAACTAAGCATATAACATTGGAGCCAGGGGATAAATCAAACATATAAACATTATTAATTCTAGGAGCATAAAGAATAGTTTGGTCAGAGTTACCATCAATGACTGAGCAGCTCGCTGAGTCATATATCACTTTCCTACCTTTGTCACAAAGTTGAGCAACGCTTAGCAAGTTGAACTTTAGGCCTTTCACAAGAGACACATTATCAATTGAAGGCTTCACTCCTATATTGCGAACAATTTTTCCCTTTTTGTTGTCTCAAAAACTGACATTTCCATTCCTTATTCACTCCAATGTGATGAATTGCTTTTCATAACCTGTTATATGCCTCGAGCATCCACTATCTAAATACCACATTCTTTTATCATTAGTGGATCTCAGGCTCACTTACAAAACAATTAAGTTTTCTTGGGTACCTATGCCTTTTTCTGACTGGGTCCTCCCTTGTTAGTGGTGGTCATCCTTGACTAGTCATACTCATCATAGTAACAAATTTTATGTCTACACATTGCTGTTGCATGTCCTGACTTTCCACAAAAATTACAAGTGGCCTTAGGATTAGGCCTGCTCACTTTACTCTTTTGAGAAACCTTCTCAGAGTGGTGAGTGCGGTTACTCTGAGTATTCCTACTAGTTTGAGGAGGGACCCACACCTTTTTCAAAGCTGTTAATTCAGTAGTTAGCTCATCTAATTTTTTAATAAGTTTGCTGTTATATCCATTTTGGTACTCAGCTTTTTCCATTAGGTATAAGATGTTAAGTGAGGTAGAAGAGTTGACATCTTCTATCATCACACCTCCTCTGGAGTACTTTGATGTATTTGGTTGACTTATTAGTCATATTAATAACATCATTAAGTACTGTGGCAAGCTCATCTAAAGATAAAGGGGGTTCAGAAATTACCTCAGTGTGATTTCCTTTGTCTCTACTCTAGTCAGCTGATTGATTGGTAACAAAAGTAGATGGTTGGTCAGCTGACTCTAAGTTGGGTAGATCTTCCTTAGCCTTGAGACACACATTGGCGAAATCTTGTGCCTCTTCATCTGAGGATGACGACTCTTGTTCAGAGTCACTCTAGGTAACAGCAAGGGCTTTCTTATTCTTTTTCTTCTTGAACTTTTCCTTCTTTGCTTTAGGACATCTAGACTGAATATGCCCTTTGTCACCACATTCAAAGAATTTGATATCTTTGTTATACTCTTTAGTGAACTCCTTTTGTGGTCTATCCTCTGCTCCCTTCTTGTACTTGCATGTCTTTTTGAACTTTTGGAAGTTCTTATCTTTTCCCAAGTGCCTTCTGAAATTCTTGGTCATTAGTGCTATTTCTTCTTTTCTATCCTCTGGATATTCTTCCTTAGAGGAATCTTTTTCATCATCAGCTCTCAGAACAATAGCTCTGCTTGAGCTCTCTCTTTCCTTGTGCTTGTGCTTCTTAGACTCATCTTTATATTGCTTTAAGGACATCTCATGAATAAGCAAGGTTCCAATCAGCTCATCAAACTTATAAGTCTTCAAATCATGAGCTTCTTCAATAGCACTCTACTTTGCTTCCCATTTTGGAGTTAAGCTTCTAAGGATCTTCTTGATAGTCTCTTCTTCTGTGAAGGTCTTGCCAAGTCTTTTCAGCTCATTAAAAATATTCATAAACCTGATGTTCATGTTGGAAATATCCTCCTTGGTTTTCATGTGGAACCATTCATAATCCCTCATAAGGATATTGATCTTGGACTCTTTCACTTTGACAGTACCTTCATAAGTCACTTCTAACTTCTTCATATCTCTTTGGTAGTTTCACATCCTGAAAGCGATTAAACTTAGTTGCATCAAGAGCGGTGTGAGCGGGGTCAGGGTTCGTGCACGAGGGGTACGGTGCGCGGGACTCGTTTTGGTTTCGTTTGAGGAAATCCAATTTGCTTAAATGCGGTGGTTTTGTAGGCCAAAAATGTGATTATGTAGAGAAACATGTTTACACATTTTACTAAAAATAGATATTTTTAAAATAAAATATTTTTAGTTTATTTAAAATAGAAATATAGTCGCCACCCCATTTAGCTCCACCGGAAATTGTGGTATACTGTCCCGAAATGGGATTTTTATACCGAAAAGAAAGTAAGATTTTGAGTTCGGACATAATAGTTACTCATATTGTTCAAATTGTTTGGATTAATTTTAGAATTTTAGAACTTGTGGTGATTTCTGCATTACAACGGCTTTATTTAAAAATTAAATTCTAGAAATAAAACGGGCATTATAACGGCTTAATAAATAGACATTTTCTACTGAATTTTTGACAGAGTAACAGAAATGCTGAGGTCTGGGCTCGGAAACTCGGATAGATGTTCCTCACATTCTGGATATTTGTCCGTACCTGCGAGCTTATTTACACATATTATAATTTAAGTGGCACCAGTGGCTCACTTAATCGGAGGAATGGAATGCAATATGTAATAATAAAGCAACAAAAATGTGTTTTAATGAATTTGAAAGTTGGGCTTAGAGCTAATTACCCTCAGTTTACCTTTTTATCTGTCTAGGATGATTTGAGAGCCGGTGCAGGATCGAAGTTATCAGGGATTGTGATTTGGTTGGGAAATAGATTTAACCCAAGTTATGACTATAATCTTGGATTATTTCTAAAAGAAATATAAAGTTTAAGCCGTTTTTAAGCAAAGATCAGTGTGGGATCTTGATCTAAAAAGATTGGATACTGAGCTTATACCGAGTGTCGATGATAGACCTCAGATTTGGGAGTATTTTGACAAAGTTTTAGGGCTTTTGGGATTCCCGGAACTGAAAAAGGACACAAAGGTAATTTCGGGATTTTACAAAATTTGCCTCCGTTCCAGATGAGGGGGGAGTGGGGGGGGGGGGGGGTTGACCCCGTATTTATAATAGGGAGGTAATTAGCCAGCGAGCTAACTACCTATCTGATAAGATTTTACATCAGATGCCGTAAAATCTTGCCAGATCTCGGTAAGATTTGATTTTTTTTACAGTAGATCGGTAAATAGCCGACGGGCTAATTACCTATGTTTGACCAAACTTTGACTTTTTGATTTTTCAGTAGGAAATGCTAAATCGGAGCTTCCCTAGAATGTGGATTTTTTAATTTCAGATTTTAGATGACAATTGGGTCCTTTTTCTCATTTATTTGATCGCTGAACGAAATAGGCATTATTCCTCATTGGGCTGGAATGGACCTGTGCTAATAGTTTGCCCCTCGCATACATAAATTTCATGCTAGAAATTTTGTCGTATGCGAAACAAACAAAACAGTGTGTGGGGGATGCAATGAGTTAAAAATTTTTAATCAACAAATTTTGAAACGAAATATATTTAGCCCCTTCGATTAAAAATTTATTAACGAGTTGCATGAGGTTAAAGAATTGACCAGGGGTCAGAATAAATATTTTTGGATGCTTAATGCATGTGTGATTGTGTAAAAACAGCTTTTAAGTCCGCTCGTTTTGAAAACTATGCAGAAAATGGATGAAAAATGCAAAATTGCGAAAATTTTGAAAATAAACGTAATTAGCCGGCGGGCTAATTACCTATGTTATGGTAACTTTTATAGCCATTTCACTAAATGTGTGGGACACGTAAATGCATGACAGCTGGATAGGTAATTACTCGGTGGGCTAATTACACAGGTAATTAGCTGGTGGGCTAATTACCAGCGGCTATAAAAACAACAGCTTAACTCCCATTTTCTTCACACCAACAATTCTTTCTTCTTTCTTTTGCATTTTCAGCTCCTGATTTTTGAAAATTTCTGCCTCTAAGCTATTTTTGACGATGATTTCTTTCATCTTCTTCCCTTTTCTGCCCCTTCTTTTCAAATTCTATGGGGTCCCAATGTGGTTCAAGCTTCATAATATCCGCTTGGATCTGCCAGCCATTCAAGTGACTACTTGAAACGTGCTTATTGATGGCGAACAAGTGGAACCCTCTGAGGTTCCGACCAAGGCTTTGTACGGGCTCCCTCCAAATTGGATTTATCATGGGGTATGTCCTGGGGATTTCATTCCACCTTCCTTGAAGCCTTCCGACCGTCTTTCTCAGGTTTTGGTAAGCCTTACTGATGTTTTTATTTCATGCAAAGACATATCCATTTTATTGTTTATTTATTTTTTATGCAAAAATTTATTTAATACAATGAGTTATTACTTTCGATAATCCTGTGATTTGTCAAAAACTGGTGTGTGATACATGTGTATGCATTGTTTAGGTTACCAAGCATGACGGCGCTAGCATTACCCACTTTCATAAGTGGTTTAAGGTGCTATCTCCCGGTACCAAGGCCATTGTTGATGGGACGTCTTTGGGGAGGATGGTCAAGAATTGTAAGTATGTCAGGCAATACATCCTAGCCGGTACATCTACTTACATCTTGAGCAGGTGGTCCGATACTACCCACACTTTCCATTTCCGTTGCAGGGAGTATACCATCACTCCGCTGGATTACTGCACTATCAAAGGTCTACCCTTCCACGGTAATGTGATCCATTTCAATACTTGTTTTACTTATGACAACTTTAACGTACAGATCATTGAAGCTCTAATTGGATATTCCGAAGACAAGCCGGGGCGAGTTTCTTGCGAGAAACTCATGATTTTTTAGACCTCTAGCAATAGAGGGTATCTAACTACTGCCTGCGAGGATAGAGCTTTCATGGCCGCTACCTAGTCGTGGCTGTGTTTTCCTAACCGGGGTTCGATCGTGAATCTCCATATTCTGCCGGCTCTGATAGAACCATTCTTCTTTGACGAGTACGCATGAGGCCGACCTGCATTGGGTCACTTGTACTGGGCTCTTGACTAGTGCGTGAGGAACAGGATTGATAAGTTCAAGTTTTGTTTTCAGATTGCTTATGTAAGAATTTGATCCTTATCTCTTTTATTTACGAGTATTTTGTCCATTTTTGGTGTTATGATCTTTTTCTTGACTGCTTGCAGATCTAGTTTTTTGAGATGGGGATCCTTCAGTGAACCAAGCTCATGCCTAGCAGTGGTTTCCCATTCTTCCCTCGACTACCCACTATTTTTGTGGTTGGGAAATGGAGTCTCGTTTCGCTCTTTCTGCCCGTCTTTGTACCCTTTCTTTGGAACAAGTATGTCTCATAATTTTCTTGGTTTATTCCAATCGCCATTTTTACTGCAATCATGGTATCGATGTCTGGCTTTCTTTTTTTTAAGATTAGGATGTATCCTTAGGGGCATGTTCTTCACTGGCTAGAGGTCATGAGATTAGCTGGGGAGTTTGTGAACACCCGACTAATCATAGAGACCCCCTTTTCTTTGGAGTGGTACCTGGGAGATCACATTTAAGGTTGACATCTTTCTCTCAGGTCGTATTATATTCCTCCTGAGGTGCCTCAGTAGGTCTTCTAGCCTTGCATCTTGCCTGACTTTGCACGATTGGACTTCGAGGGTATCCCTAGCGCCTTCCCAAAGCAAGTTGAGAGATACAAGGAGTTCCGCCATTTGCAGCTGCTTGAATGGTCGGATACAGAACCTGTCCCTATTGTGCCTCAATGGGATATCCACAACCATCTTGAGGATGATGATCCTTTGGCTTCTATCCCTGAGGCCTCTACCCCTTCAACATCTGCCCCTAGTGGCCAAGCCATATCAGGTTCGCTTGAGACTATCCGAATGACGATACTTCCCCTTTCACTAGCTTGAATTTTTCTTTCTTTTATGGTTGCCGTTGTTTCAACTATCACACTTAGTTAGACTGAACCAACCTCGTCCTGTTATCTTTGCAGGATCACCAGGTTAGGAAGAGACCTGCGACTACTTCTACTCATATGGGTAGCTCTTTGGCGTCATCTGTCCAGCCTTAGGGCCCGACGATGGTGGAGGGGCATCAAGGGTTCGAGTATCAGGTTCCCTTGTTCATGATGTACCACCCTCACTAGAGCACTTTTACCCCGGTCATCCCGCCTTATCTGGATCTTGAGCATCGGTGATTTTCCATCCTGCTGGCGCCACTCATGTTAGTCTCCTCTATTTTTTCTTATTTTGCCTTTTGATTTTGAATTGTGACAAGTCTGACTTACTTTGATATGTCATTCTTGCAGGTGCCTATTGCTGAGAGCATCTCCGATTGGGGGTATATTCAAGGGTAGCAGCGCTTCATGATGACCCAAAACTCGGATATGGCGGTATGTTTGTTACTTTATTATGTTAATGATCATGCATGGCATGTCATGAAATGCATATGAATGATTTATATTAAAATGTTGTAGCTGGAGATTCGACGGCTCCGAGCTCAGTTGGGGATGCTTCAGGTGGATGACCCATAACAGCAGTCGCAGCAGGGACAAGTCAACCCTCCCAAATTCTTCCCACAGGGCGATTCGATAGGCTTTTTCTTTTCTTTCATTTTTTTGTTTTACTTTGCTTTCTTTTGGGCCGTTTGCAGCTCCTCCTTTTGTATGAACACATTTTTGTATAAATAAAATTTTCTTTGTTCCCTCGCTTTGTGTTTCCTTTTCATTGTTGGTCAAGTTTATCGGGGTAATCTGCCAGATATTGGCAGATTACCCCATAAACTGTGGATAGCGAACTATTATCCTTGAGAAATTTTGCCATGGAGGGCTACATCCATTTTCATGCTTATCTGAATGTTTATCTGAAGAACTCCGATGGTTGGGATCATCTCATGGTTTATGGTTTGGCGCATATGAAGGAGTACTGCCACATCTTTGCCAAGGACAATGTGATCCAAGCTGCTATCAGGTTCTGGGATCCTGTTGATAGCATGTTAAAAATATTGCATGAGTGCATTAAATGAACATGTTACTACAAAAGATATTATTTATCACAGAGGACAAATGGTATTTATTTCTAAGAAATACCCACGGTTGCCTAAGGCTCCGATCCACTCTTTTATTTTGGAGTCTTTATTTTTGCTCAAGAGCCCTTACCAGCTCTTGGCAGACTTTATTACTATTATTATTATTTTACACAAGATAGCACTACGGTTTATCATGATTGACTGGATTCACGAATTCGTTGCTGTCTAGATCTGAGATCTTTACCACCCCTTTACTGAGAGTCTTCTTTACTACGTACGATCCTTCCCAGTTCGGCTGGAATTTCCCTTGAGCATCTGTGTGTGTTTTGCGAGATTGCTTCAAGACTAAATCACCTATCTTTAAAGGTTAGCTCTGCCCCTTGACTTTGAGGTTGTAAGCTCTGGCCATGCACTGTTGGTATAACTGTAGATTTTCCAATGCGGCTAATCGCTTTTCGTCGATCAAGGTTAGTTCTTCGTGCCTCGCTTTGCACATTTATCTTCGAGAAGTCTGGCTTCAAGGGCTATGCGCAAAGACTTGATTTCCATTTCAACGGAAAATACCACCTCCATTCCATAGATAAGGGAAAAAGGAGTTTGACCCGTAAGAGTCTTGACACTGGTTTTATATCCCTATAAGGTATAGGGTAAATGATCGGCCCAATCTCGGTAGTTGGAAATCATCTTGGAGAGGATTTTCTTGATTCACTTATTAGCTGCTTCCATAGCTCTGTTGGCTTGAGGGCAATAAGTCAGAGATAGATGATGCTCAATCCTGTGCTTTTCAATAAGATTAGCTATTTCTCCTTAGAACTACACACCATTGTCACTTACCACATGATGAGGAATGTCGTACTTAGCGAAGATGTATCGCTGAATAAATTGAGCCATTTTCTTGGCCGTGATGGTTGTATATGATTCCGCTTCAACCCACTTGGAGAAGTAATCAACCGGTACTATAATAAAGCGATGACCGTTGGTCGAAGAAGGTCTTATTTCACTAGTGATGTCAATGCCCTAGGCCAAGAATGGCTAAGGCATTGTTGAGATTTGCAATGTTGTCAGAGGTAAATGGCTTACATCTCCGTATATCTGACAAGCATGGCAAGTCCTTGCTTCTTGAACATAATCAGCTAGCATGGTCAACCAAAAGTACCCCATTCTCTGGATTTTCTTTGCCATCATGATGCCGTTCATGTGTGGACTGCAGTCTCCCGAATGTGCTTCTTTCATCACCTTTTCAACTTCTCGATGTGTCAGGCATTTTAGCAGTAGGCTGTTAGAGGTCCTATTGAATAGATCTCCTTTAATCAGGCAGAATCGCACAACAAGCTTTTTTAGCATATTTCTGTCAGAATTCGTAGCCTTAGTCGAGAATTCTCCTTTTTTAAGGAACTTGACGATGTCGGAATACCAACGGGTTCCTTCTTCAACGATGTCTTTTACTGTGCAGACGTAGTAAGGAGATCGGGCTGTTTCCATAACAAGGGGTGTGATTGACTGCTTTTGGGGCCCTTCCCATATGGAGGCTAAGGTGGCCAATGAATCAGCCATCTAATTTTCCTCGTAGGGCATGTGACTAAATTCACACTCGCTGAACATTGTAGCTTTTCTCCATACAGCTTCTAAGTAACGCCTAAGGGATTCCTTCTTTAGTTCTCAGTCCCCTATGACATGCTTGATGACCAAAGCCAAATCACCAATAATTTTGAATTTGTCTACTCTAAGAGTGATTAGGGTAGACATTCTAAAAAAATAGGCTTCATACTTTGCCCCATTATTCGTGGTGAGAAATTCTAAGCGTTTTGATAGAGGCATGAGTGTTCCTTCTGGCGTAAAGATGATAACTCCCAAACTGGCTCCTTAGTTGTTGACAGTGCCATCAAAGAACATGGTCTATCTTTCAGGGTTCTCTGCGGTGGCTGCGAGACATTCGTTTGGAAATTCTAGGTTTTCCTGTTCTCCTTCCTTGAGTGATTGATTTGCTAGGAATTTGGCCACTACTCTACCCTTGATGGTCTTCTTTGTTGCGTACTCAATATCAAACTCTGACAGCAATAAGAGCCACCTTGCCAGTTTTTTAGTTATTGAGGGAGCCAGACATAAGTACTTCATCGGATCCACTTTTGTGACTGCTTGGATTCTGTACGATTGGGAATAATGCCTGAGATTTCTGGTGAGCTAGACCATGGCAGAAGAAGTCTTTTCCACAATGGTGTATCGAGTCTTATACTCTAGCAATTTCTTGCTGAGGTAATAAACCGCGTGTTCCCTCTTGTCTTCATGTTCTTAAACTAGCATGGCCCCCCAAAGAGGTTGCTTCTACCGCCAAGTAGAGAATGAGTGGCCTTCCAAGTATCGGTGGTTTCAGTACCGAAGGGTTCATTAGGTAAGCTTTAATTCTATCAAAGGCTTCCTGGCATTGGTTGTTCCATTCTATCTGCTACTGTTTCCCCAAGAGTTTAAAGATAGGCTGACATGTGGTGGTCAACCATGCTATAAAGCGACTGGCATACTGTATGGACCCCAAGAAACTTCTTACTTCTTTCTCAGTTTTCGGCACGGGCATTTCCCTGATAGCATTGGCCTTGCTGAGGTCCATTTTTATGCCTCTTTGGCTAACCATGTGCCCTAGTAATTTACCTAATATGATGCCAAATATGGACATTTTTGAGTTCAGATGGAGGTTGTACTTCTCAATCCTTATGAGGAATCGTTCTAGCACTGCCGGGTGTTCTTCTGGTGTAACGGATTTCACAAGAATGTCATCCACATAGACCTCGACTTTTTTATGGATCAAGTCTTCTAGCAAGGTCGTGACTGCTCGCTGGTAGGTTGCCCCTGCATTCTTGAGTTTGATAGGCATTACTCTGAAACAATAAGTTCCCCACTCTGAGATGAATGTGGTTTTGAACTTATCTATTACATTTATGAGGATCTGGTGGTATCCCAAGAATCCATCCATAAAGGAATACATGACCGCTCTCGCCGCGCTGTCTATGAGAACATCAATATGTAGTAGCGAGAAATCATCCTTAGAGGTAGCCTTATTCAAGTCCCTGAAGTTGACATAAACTCGGACATCACCGTTCTTCTTGGGTACGGGGACTACATTGGATAGCCAAGTGGGATACTCGATGACTTCAACAAAATTTGCCTTGATCTGTTTTGCCACCTCTGCTTTCACTTTTTCGGCCCACTTTGGGAGCATTCTTCTCATTTTTTGCTTCACCGGCCAGATTTTTGGGTCCGTGGGGATCTTGTGCTCCGTGATGTGCCGATCAAGTCCAGGCATATCCTCGTGAGACCAAGCGAAGGCTAAAACATAATTTTTCAATACCTTTATCAATTCTCTCTCTTATTCGATGGGCAATTGATTAGAAATGTATACCATTTTTGGATCATCTTTTATGTTTAAATTAATGTCTTTTGTAATATCATTATTGATGTTAAAAATGCTAGATGAATGCTAGAATGGATGCATGGAATTGTAATCAGAAACATAATCCAAATAAGCAAAGTTCTTCATCTTATTATCATCATAAAGTACATTATTCATTCCAAACATGCTAGAAATGGAAACAAAAGACTTATCCTGATCAATAAGGTCTGGCTCTATTGCGGATGATTCTCCTATGGCAGTTGTCTTTAGCAGGATATCCTTGTCGTCTTCCTCTTGTACCTTCACCTTGCCCTTCATAGTCGCGACCATGTCCATCATGGCTTGGTTCAAGCTACCTCCCTTGCTCCTTGTTTCCTCTACTATCTTGAGTTGTGCCTGAAGGTGCCTAGTTAGGGTGTCAAGGATTTATTCCTCTCTACTCAGCTTCTTGACCTTCTTCGGGTGTACCTGTTCATCATTCTTGGTCTGATCCAAGATTGCCCCTACATCTAGCTGGCGACTGGCCTTCTTTACACAGGTTATGAAGCTTTTGCCATTTTTGCCATAGTTGACTACGTCTAAGAAAATCTTGAATCCTAGAACGGTCTTCCCCTGATGAGTAATAGGCTCGGGGGTTCCTTCGTAGGGCTGTTGCGGCTTCTTTTGAAAGGTCGTCTTGTGAACAACTCTTTGAGAGCCTGTGTAACTGAGTCCGATGGGCTTCCATTCTCCTGCCCCTATATTAAAGGTTGACATTCCCTGTTCATGAGTGCCTAGTCCTTTTCTAGGAGTGTGGTGCTCTTGCATGTATCCCTGAATCCATGGGCCCCAGTACACCTCTGATTGCTTGTTCACTTCCTGACCAATTGTGCCCTTTCATGATGCTTTCTTCCATCTTCAGTGTTGCTACCACTGAGGCTTCATCAGCTTTCAGGGTAATAATCTTTCCACAGAATGAGATTTTAATCTTCTAGTTTAGGGTGGATGGGACTCCTCCCAAAGCATGGAACCATGGTCTCCCAAGTAGCATAGAGAAAGTTATCGAGATTTTTTTGACTATGAAGAGTACTATAGATGAGATTTCACCGATAGTGACTTCCGCTTCGAACGTACAGATGGCGGTCCTTTCAGAATTGTCGTAAGCTTTGATGACTGTTGTGGATTTGTTTAGGTCCTTCTCGGCCAGTCCTAGGATCGACTGAATATCTTTGGGACAGACATTTAGTGATGAGCCATCATCGATCATTATGCAAGGCATGATGCGCCCGAAGACACTAGCCTTCAAGCAGAGAGCCTTATTGTGGTGAATGCCTTCATTAGACAGATCTGAGCTTGAGAAGACAATGTCGGGGATAACAGTGCTAGTCTCGTTATTAAGTAGCACATAGACCTATTCTAGGGATGCTAGAGGAGATGTTTTGATTTCCATCAGCTTTTTAATGATAGCAAGCCTGTGATCTTAAGAGCCCAGGATTAGGTCCTAAATAATCATCTTAGTTGCTATAGCCTTCAGTTGATCCACAATCGAGCTTTCTATCTATTCTAAGGACTTAACAAAAGTAGGAGGTATCGGGGGCTCAGTTCTTGGTGCAGCTGGGGCTACTGATCTATTGACTTTTCCTCCTCTAGTGATAAGACTGACCACTTGGATTGGCGAGTTTGTTAAACTCGTCAAAATCCTCATCAAGGAGTATCTCTCCTAAGTCGATTGGCTTGTTCACAGAAACCGGTGCCTTGGCGGAGAAGGGCCACTGCATGAAGGGAACCTTTTTAGGATGCTTTTCTAGAATGACGGGGTTCTTTTGTAAGACTTAGCATAGGACAGCATTGGATTCCTGCCTGATCATATAGACAGACGAGGAGGCTCCATTAGTTGGTTCATTTTCGCCGAACAGATCTAGCATATCATTGTAAAGGACTGGCGCATCATGGTATTTATTTGTATACCAGGGGTATTCCTTGGCCGATTCCATTGATGTTGGGTAGGCTACGTTGGTGGCTTTCCATTCCCAGTATAGCAAGGGGTACCCGTGCCTATCTAGTTCAGTAGTTGTATCTTTCGGTGGGTTGACCCATGTGAAGTAGTCGATGAATTGCTTGGCCAGAATATTCTAAAACGAGTTTTAGTAAAACTACTACCTTTTCTCGGAGAGTCCAGCGGAATCATTTGAGCCAATGGGCATAGTGAATGTACCCATCATTCATCATTTGCACAAATTCACGGATGTGAGGGCGTGGCCTTATATTTTCATCGTAGAATATGAGGTAAACTTCCCTCAAGTTTGGGCTCTAGATTCGATAACTATTTTGAGCTATTTCATTCTCTGCACGAATTTTCTCTATAATGTATTCATGAGAGGGTTCTTGCCCCTCGTCCTCAATCATGTTAATGACATCTTCGCTGTCCGAGTCAAAGTCTGTAAAGTCTCCAAAATCATCACTTGCTACAGACCATAAGGCACCCTGGGAGTCATGCTCTAGAGAAGAGGCATACCTCTTAACACCGTCATAATCAACCATCATGCCATTGGGGAAGGGAGCCTCGTACTCGAAATCTCCTAGTAAATGATTAAGCTCATCATTCGAGAAAGTCTCTGATTCATACCCCAAGTTATCCACTTCGCTTTCATTTTCATGATCTGATTCACTAGAGTCTACAAATTCTTCCACCTCTTCATCTGAATCTTTAAAAGGTTATGGCTCAAAGATCCAGTTTGGCGCGTGCTGAGCTAGGATATCATTATCAGGATTTTCTTCTGGATCCTCTTCGGGGTCCTCCTCAGGATCTCCTTCGCAATCTTCCTCAAGATCTTCGTCAGGATCATCTTCTAGGTTTTCTTCTGCCATATTTGGCTCGGCTTTGACTCCTTCTATAGCTATATGGAACACGGATACCATGGTTTGTATGCTAGCCAATGTTTCCTCCATATGAGCAACATATGTTATAATGTCGGTACAGATTTCTCTAAATGAGTCTCATGCACCTTCATCTAGATTCAGGTCGAGGTACCTTTGCTGGTCCTCGTGGTTGTTCAATGCCTGTTCAGGATCATATAGTTCTTGGATTTTTGGATGTGTTGCCCCAGAAGAGCTCCTGAATTTGAACGAACTTGTTCTGATATAATTGGGATTCATATAATCCAAATGAGTGTACATGGGAGGTTATGGAGGAGGGATATCTTGCCAATCGATAATATACCGGTCCACCTATGGTGCCAACCACCAATAAAGCTCATCAGGGTATGGCTGAGATTCCTGAAAGTAGTGGAGGAAAGGTCTCTTCATAAAGTACCAATTCCAATGTCCTTCCAGTGGCATCGCGTCATACCAGTCCATGGTCGGGCCTTCTAAGAATAGAGGAAACTATGGTGCGAAACCTATCTTGGCTATTCCTTATACGTGCATAAACTAGAGAAATTCCTCCAGATGTTCATTCAGATCTAAATTTCCGTGGTATATGAGATGTGGCAGTATAAGATATTGGTCCAACCCTTCTCCCCTCATCTTTAGGACGTACTGGTCGACTAAGTAGATGATATACATGTTGTCAAAGATCATATTGTCCCCCCATCCTGGGTCGTGTCGAAAGTTACCTGTTACGTTGATGCCCTATTCGTTGGCCTTTACATGAATACTGATAGCATTTACCATAGCTCGGAAATTTGGCAGTAGATTAGTCTGAGTGCTTGGCTTCTTATCAGGCTCTTTCATTCTCTCATCGGCTATCATCTGCTATAGATCTTTTAGTAGCCGAGCGCATTCGTTAGTGTGGTCCCCTTTAATCACATGATAAGCACATAAATTATCTCTATCTGCCATTATAGGCGTAGCGAATAGCTTGATGCTCTGGAGTTGGTTGGACTTCCTTAGTTTGGTGAATTTGTTGGATAGTGATTCCACCCATGGATAGATAGACTGGTGAGTCTGTACTTAGTTAAGTGCTGCCACTTTAGGAGCGACTTTCGAGGATTCAGGGGTGCTATGTTTGGAAGAACCGCCTTTCTCCCAATATTGAGGTTTAGTGTAACCTCATTGTTCTTGCTTCTTTGCTCGATCTTCTTTTTCATATTTTTCAAGCCTCTTAGTATAGTCTACCACGTCATTGAAGGTGTCGAATCTTTTCATCTTCATTTTGTCTTGATATTTTGGGCTAGAGCCTTTGACAAGCTTTTATTATTAGGGCATCTTGGTTAGGTACCCCAGTTATAAGCATATGAACAACCACCCACCTTAGATTAAAATCTTCGAAGGACTCATTCGGTGGTTGCTTAATTCTTTCGAGATCTTGCAGAGTAATATTGACCTTCAGATTGAAGGCATAGTTTTCAAGGAAAGCAGAGCATAACTTCTTCCAATCAGATTTTCATCGGTTGGCATTTTCATGTACCACTCAGAGGTAGGTCCATAAAGAATTGCTTGAAATAGATTGACTATATGAACCTTAGGGATGTTCATACTAGTCATAATTTGGAGATAACTCTCCACGTGCGCGTGGGGAGGTCTGGTGCCAGTATATGGGGCCATGTAGGGCATTACAAATTTAGCCGGAAGGGCTTCTGACTCCTTAGGCAAAAATCTATCAATATCCATATATTGCTCTATAGAGGGGGAAACAGATTTGTCCTTTATCGGAGATAGTTTCTCGATGTCCGCTATTTTTTCTTTGAGTGTGGCTATTTCGGTGTCTTGTTCTTGGGTTTTCTAAGCATTAGCAGCACTCAGCCTTTCCCAAATATCATGAAATTCTAGGGCATCAAGAATCCTCCTAAGGGACTGGCCAACTCCATCATCGTTTGCCATTGCCATTTTGGGTTCTAGATCAGAGAAAATCTAGCTAGAGATTTAACCGCTAGTGGGGTATGACTTTTGAACTGCCCGTAATGCACCTTAACCTGGTTCTCTCTCGCTTCCAACCTAAAAGGGTAAGAGATCAAGTGTTAGTAAGTGCATCGGGCATGGCTCTAGGCCTTTATCACCTTATTCATGGGCGGACGAATGAATAGATGAGCGATCAAATGCATGGATGAATGATGGAGATGTACAATCAAATTAAAAAAAAGGTTTGAGCATATACCAATCACTCAAGGAGCAATTGATAACATGCGATTTTCATGGAATATTGCAAACATATGGTTCAAAAACGAAGGGCCTGGGTTGGAACAGACTCGAAAGCCCAAGGGTAAATTGGCTGGCTGGTCAAAGGTGGGTCAACTCATTGGTTTAAAGGGTGAGATGACACTAGGGTCACTCAGAGGGTTTTGACTCATTGGTCCAAGGGGTTGAGCTGACACTAGGGTCACTCAAAGGGTTTCGACTCATTAGTCCAAGGGTTGAGCTGACACTAGGGTCACTCACAGGGTTTTGACTTATTGGTCCAAGGGTTGATCTGACACTAGGGTCACTAAAAGTATTTTGACTCACTGGTCTAAGGGATGAGCTGACACTGGGGTCACTAAAAGGGGTTTTGACTTAATGGTCCAAGGGTTGAGCTGACAATAAGGTCACTCAAAGCATTTTGACTCACTAGTCCAAGGGTTGAGCTGACACTAGGTCTAAGGGTTGAGTTGACACTAGGGTAACTCAAAAGGTTTTGACTCACTAGTCCAAGGGTTGAGCTGACACTATGGTCACTCAAAGGGTTTTGACTCACTAGTCTAAGGGTTGAGATGACACGGGGGTCACTCAAAAGGGTTTTGACACATTGGTCCAAGGGTTGAGCTGACACTTGGGCCACTCAAAGGTTTTGATGTCTTTTAGCTCATGGGTTGAGCCTAGGTTGATTTACTGGTCTCGATTATTTTGGCTCACGGGTTAAGCCTAGGTGGACTCACTAGTCTTGGTTCATTTTGGCTCATGGGCCGAGCCTAGGTAGACTCACTAGTCTTAGTTCATTTTGGCTCATGGGCCGAGCCTAGGTAGACTCACTAGTCTTAGTTCATTTTGGCTCATGGGTCGAGCCTAGGTGGACTCACTGGTCTCAATTATTTTGGCTCACGGGTTGAGCCTAGGTGGACTCACTGGTCTCAGTTCATTTCAGCACATGGACCGAGCCTAGGTGGACTCACTGGCCTTGACTAATTTCGGCTCATGGGCTGAGCCTAGGTGGACCCACTGGTCTCGGTTCATTTTAGCTTATGGGTTGAGCCTAGGTAGACCCACTGGTCTCAACTAATTTTAGCTCATGGGCTTAGCCTAGGTGGACTAACTAGTCTCGGTTCATTTTGGCTCATGGGCCAAGCCTAGGTGGACTCACTCGTCTCAACTAATTTCGGCTCATGGGCTGAGCCTAGGTGGACTCACTAGTCTCGGTTAATGAAATAGCATGGCATATGTTAATGTAAAGGCTGCACAAAGATGTGGTTAGTTTTCACACAATCATGATGTTTATGATGTCCGTTTTCAGTTTATTTATATTTATTAAACCTGTATAAGTAGCAAATGGTTAGATCGTGCCTACCGCCCTTTTAACTCCATTTAGTTACTTCGCTTTGAAGCCAATAGGGGACTTAGGGAAGTCTGCTCGCGTGCACTCAAGGTTCCTAGGTAGAACTATGAGAAAATGTCTACGGTTCATCTATATGTGGGTTTCTGGGTAGAACTATAAGATTGGGTGCGATTTGAGGTACCCTGCGCCTTTGTGTACCAAGTCCCAGTAGCGCTAAGCGAGCCAAAGGAAACTTTTCCACATACAATATACGTAGGTAGTCTTGACCTTAAGCGAACAAGGACCTTATACGTTACGCAAGGGGTGTGATTGGATCCATACCCCTTAAGCCCTAAGCGAACTTGGAGATACTTCACCAAAAGACACCTAAATTGGCTTGGGGCAAAGAATGCAGATGTTATGCAGTCCTAAAAATTGTGTAATGCAGAAGTTATCACAAATTCCTTAGTTCCAAAGTTTAATTTGAACAATATTTTAATTATTATGTCAAAAAGAATTTTTATAAAAATCGGTTTTTTTATGAAAATAATTATCCCCAGCGGAGTCGCCACTGTGAGCGGGCTGACGCCTTTCGGTTGGGGTTCATGCACGCGAGGTGCAATGTGCGGGGCCCAATTTGGTTTCGTTTGAGGAAATCCAGTTTGCTTAAATGCCGTGGCTTTGCAGGCAAAAAATGTGATTATATTGAGAAACACGTTCACACATTTTACTGAGAAAATATATTTTTAAAATAAAACATTTTTACTTAATTTAAAAATAGAAATAGAGTCTTCACCCGGTTCAGCTCCACCGGGAATTGTGGTATACTGTCCTTAAATGGGATTTTTATACCGAAAAGAAAGTGAGATTCTGAGTTTGGACATAATAGTTACTCAAATTATCCAAATTGTTTGGATTAATTTTGGAATTTTGGAATTTTGGAATTTGTGGTGGTTTTTGAATTACAACGGCTTTATTTAAGAATTAAATGCAAGAAACAAAACGGGCATTATAACGGCTTAATAAATAGACATTTTCTACCAAATTTTCGGTAGAGTAGCGACAACGCTGGGGTCTGGGCCCGGAAAATCGGATAGAATTTCCTCACATTCTCGATGTTTGTCCGTACCTGCGAGCTTATTTACACATATTATAATTTAAGTGGCACTAGTGGCTCACTTTACCGGAGGAATGGAATGCAATATGTAATAATAAAGCAATAAAAATGTGTTTTAATGAATTTGAAAGTTGGGCTTAGAGCCAATTACCCTCATTTTACTTTTTCATCTGTCCAGGATGACTTGAGAGCCGGTGCGGGACTGAAGTTTTTCGGGATTGTGATTTGGTTGGGAAATAGATTTAACCCAAGTTATGACTATAGTCTTGGATTATTTCTAAAAGAAGTATAAAGTTTAAGTCATTTTTAGACCAAAGATCACTATGGGATCTTGATCTAAAAAGATTGGAGACTGAGCTTATACCGAGTGTCGGTGATAGAGCTCGGATCTGGGAGTATTTTGACAAAGTTTTGGGGCTTTTGGGATTCCCGAAACTGAAAAAGGACACAAAGGCAATTTTGGGATTTTACAAAATTTGCTTCTGTTCCAAATGAGGGGGAAGCTGACCCCGTATTTATAACAGGGAGGTAATTAGCCGGCGGGCTAGTTACCTATCTGACAAGATTTTACATCAGATCCCATAAAATCTTGCCAGATCTCAGTAAGATTTGATTTTTTTTACTGTAGATCAGTAAATAGCCGGCGGGCTAATTACCTATGTTTGACCAAACTTTGACTTTTTGATTTTTCAGCAGGAAATGCTAAATCGGAGCTTCCCTAGAATGTGGATTTTTGAATTTCAGATTTTGGATGACAATTCAATCCTTTTTGGCTCATTTGTCTGATCGCTGAACGATATAGGCATTATTCCTCATCGGGCCGGAACGGACCTATGCTAACAAGCGCAATCGAGATAGTTGATATTAGCTGTATTTTCCTTCAGTATGACTAAGTCCTGACTATCCCACTCATCAGAGTACTTTTTAACATTTACTCCATTCTTCACTATAGTAGGAACATATGACCCTTCAACAATAGCCATCCAATAGGATTAATGCTCTCCATTGAACATAGTAGGCCTGGTGACTGACATGCCTTTACAAAATATAGGGTTGGGCTCTTCCACTGGATTCTCCTCCTTTGTATGCCATGGTCTTTGACTCAAGATTGTTAAATCTTTGAAATGAGAACTGCCCTGATACCACTTGTTGTTCACTATACGTACACTCAATGAGTCAAATGGGGGTGAATGGCTCACTCAAAAACTTAATCAACTTTTTCGCGATTGAAATTGAGCTCCGCAGAGTAGGTCAGCTGACTAAGTGGAATTACGGGAAAAACTTCAAAGTAAAGAACACTGAGATTTTTATACTGGTTTGGTAACCTATGCTTACATCCAGTCCCGAGAGAGTGTCTCGGCTTTAATCCACTAATCTCAACACCTTTACCCTAGGTGGAGAAGCCTTTCACAAAATCCCCAATTACAGTAAGTACCCTCCAAACTACAATCGCTCACCCGCTGAGTAGAATACCCTCTTCTCTCAGCAACTCCATAAGAGTCTAAATAAGAGCTAGATTCAACTTATAAATTGTTGATCCAATTACAATAATCATATATTACAATTCAATGATCTATTCTATTCTCTCTTGTTCTAAAGCAGATTCTCGCTGAGTAGTTGCTTTCTTGCTTGAGCTTCTTTAAAGATTGTAATTTGATAGAGTTTTAGCTTCTTAGAAATTCAGGTGTAATCACCAAGTTCTAACCCTTGCCTTCTTGCTCCTTTTATAGATGGATTGAGAAAGTAGCCGTTGAACTTACTTTGGCATCTTCTGAAACTGACAGCTCATCTATTCACCTGTTGCTTCTTCAAATCAATCCGTTAAGATTTAGAATTGCTCCATTGTCAAATAGAAAATCGATCCGTTAGATTGAGATTCAACCTTCAATTTGAATCCTTTGTCTTTTGATGTCAGTCTTCCGTTAGAGAGAACTCACGCTGACTTGCCACATGTCTTCTTCCCATTCCTTCTAGTAATATGACTTTTTGCAGAGCGCGCAATACTATGTTGTTGATCTGCAGAATTGTCCAAATTGGCAAATGACTTTTGCAGCTTGAATATGGAAGACTTTGTCATTTTTTTCCTTAAACTAGGTCTTGTCAAGGAATTAATTCTTTTTGTCTTTGTCTCATTAATGTTCTGCAGAAAGCAACACCAAAATCAAAGATCCCATTTTACCTTAAATGGTAAGGTCAATACCTTTTACAGACATAAAGTAACTCAGCGAAATAAAGTATCTTAAAGCATAGCTGAAACAAAATCTAAATATCAAGAGCTGAGTGAATATAACTTAGTCAGCGACTAAAATAGATACTCAACCCAGATCACTCAGAGTTAAACTAAATAACTAGGTCAGCGCAGACTTGAAATTCTACCCTTGAATTTACTAACTCCCGTACAACCATAGATTATTTATTTTAACATCATTATTGATTGAAGTAACTCAAACTAGACTTACTTGTTATGATCAAAACTTAAGCACTATTGAGTCAGTACACTGAGTCACTCAAACTTGTGCTTGGTTCAACACATCATAACATCAAGCCCTCTTTAGACCATCTCCAACCCCATATCCATTTTTTTTCACACCAAATCCTTTTTTTTCTATAATTTGGTGTTGCTACAATTATTCACTCCAGATTTTCACATCAAACTACAAAATTATTATTTTGTTATTTTCTACCTAACAACAAATTAAAAATACAAACAAAACCTAATTATAAAGAAATTAAAAAAACAAAAAATAATAAAAAAAGAATGGGGGAGCTATAATGTTCTGCCATTGTTGGCGGGGCACTGTTGCTCCCCCAATTTTTGTTGAGTTGGAGCTAAAATCCTACTCCAACCCCACTTTTAGCGTGGGGTTGGAGACGGCCTTAGACCATCTCCAACCCCACACCCATTTTTTCACACCAAATCCTATATTCCTCTATAATTTGGTATTCCTATAGTGTCCATATTTCCAATCATTCACACCAAACCAAAATATTATTATTTTATGCCTTCTACCTAACAATAAATTAAAAATACAAACAAAACTTAACTGTAAAAGAAAACAAAAAAACAATAAATATAAGAATGGGGGAGCTACAGTGTCCCTACATTGTTGGCGGGGAACTATTGCTCCTCCAATTTTTGCCGTGGGATTTTACTGTCCCATTGGAGCTAAAATCCCACTCCAACTCCACTTTTGACGTGGGGTTAGAGACGGCCTTAAGAGTGCTTTACTATAGCATGACGCTAAAACTCATCTGCAAATAAGTGGCCATAGTATCTAAGGTATAAAACATCTTTATGATTCTTTAGAAGAAGTTTTATGCATCTCCAACCCAGCTTTATTTCCCACTTCAAATTATGATGTTACTACAATACCACTATTTGAAGTGGACTAGTACAAAAATGGCCATTAGGGACGCATTATTAGTGTCGATTAAGACTAAAATCGTCCAAAAAATGAATAAAAAATGTGGAGTAATTAAATGATTGATCAATACGGATAGTTATTAATTATTAACTATCCGTAAAAAGTCTTTTTGGTAATGCAGACGGTTATTAATTAATAACCGTCCGTATTGCTCATACCCTTTTAGTAATTTATCATAGGTAACACTCTAACTCTATCTCTTTCAAAAATCCCTAGCCGCACCCCCTCACTCTCCTCTTTCAAAATCGCGCACCTCCACCTCTGCAGCATTGTTCTCCAACTGCCCTTCCTTCTCCCTAACTCTTGCTTGACTGCCTCATTTTTTTCGTTGGTACTGCCTCTTTCAAGTTTTCTCTTTTTTCTATCCTTTTTATGTATCATGTATCATATTCTGTGCGCATTTGCTACTTCAATCCTATTTGAAGAATTTGATTATGTCTGTAATCGAGGTAATGAGGTGATAATTTGATTTTTTTTTGCTTTTTTTTGAATTTATGGTTTTAATCTAGTGAAACGCTTGAGTTTTTGCATGGTAGATATGAGATTCGGATTTTTAATTGAGTTTTTCTTGGTTTTGCATTTTTGTTGCTGCATGAAAACTCTGTTTTTCAGTGTTCTGCAGTTTTTGTGTAAGGTCTCCACAGCTCATTGACAATTCCATCGCCAATATACATCTATGCAGCCTATTTCTCCTCCGAACTCCATCGATACTTCCGCCGTTTCACAAAGGCAATGTTTCTCCGCAGTTTCTTTTTTCCGTTTAGCGCTTCACTATAGTTCTTTCTTTAGTTACTTTTTTCGGTTAATTGATGGCGATTTTCTTTTTTTTTATTTAATTTTTCAGGTTACAGAAGGAATTGATGTCTCTCATGGTATGTCTAAATCTTCAAATTAAATTATTTTGCTGTCGTTCTTTATATATTAGAATCATTGATTTCTCTTTGTGGACTCAATTAGCAAATAGAAACTAGAAAACCGCTTGAGTTACTTCTTGTTTATGTGTGATTGGGTCTTGGGAATGATCAGCCATTAGAGTAGATGTTCAATTTTTGTTCTGTAGAAGCCTTTGTGAAATTAATTACAGTGTAATTGGCACTTAAATTGGGGTTTCTTCCCTATTGTCAAGCATCTCATCTCTTAATGGCAGTTAAAATGGCCATCTTGGAAGGAGATAACTAGGGTATAAATATAATATCTGAAATTTATTGCTTGAAATATTGTCTTGATGGAATTTCCATAGTTAAGAAGTTACCTTTGAAGCTTAATTAGTTGGAATTGTTAATAGTAATTCCCATTTGAATGACTTTAAATATTTAATTTTCTATATTAAATACTAATGGATATTTCTTTTTGAACTTGCATGTTTTTATTTGGAGTATTCTCTAAAGAGGGCCTGGTGTTTATATTTCTTTTTGATGTTGTTTCCCTGACCTTATGTAGATGAGCTGTAGAGATCATGGAGTGTCAGCTTTTGGTTTTGTTATTGTTTTGATTTTTCTTGCGGTGATTTTATGTCGTCATTGTGATTTTTCTCCTCGAATGTTTAGTTATATGGTCAAATCTACTCTCTTCTATTTTGTGGAGAATCGTGTTGGAATCTGTATGATTTTGAATGCCCTTAGAGTACCAAATGTTAAATCCTCTCATTTGAATTTCTCGACAGGTAATACCACCATTTGCACTCTTTCTTGTCAATTTGGTGCAGAATTTTGAGTTGCCGTAAATGATTGTAATTTTATTTTTGAATTAAAGTACCACTGTAGTTCAGTCTGCTAGTTGTGTTTGAATTGCTTTCGTGTTATTGTTGCTGGGCGATTAATGAAAAATGCATAGTGATTGGGCTTTTGATTTGCTCTGAATTTAAATGTAGCCTTCTGTTGCTTTACTTCTTGTGGCATCACTACATTGCTCTTTGTAGTTTTCCATCTAGCTTCATATAGTTTATGTCATTTGAATTATATGACAGCTCCCTTCAATCCAAATTATATGAATTATGAATATGCCAAAAAGAGGTAATTTGAACTGTGCATTCTGGACGGTTATATAGATAAAACAGTCCGGAATAATGACCAATGGGGACAGTTATGTATTTATAACCGTCCCTATTGGTCCTTATTCCGGACGGTCGATAAGAAAAACCGTCCCTAATGCTCCATATTCCGGACGATTTTTAACCATCCGCAAGAGGCCCTGATCAGTCGTGTCGTGGGCTGTGTGGACAGTTCAAAACCGTCCGAAAAAGCCAAAAATAACCGTCCCTAAAGCCCTTTTCTGTACTAGTGTGGTACTGTTGCAACTTCAAAAGTGTTTTTAATAATATTTTTGTCAACTTTTAGTTTTTGTTTATTTTTCTTTTAACTTAATTGGTTGTTTGTTGTTTTGAGTTATGTAGAAATAACTTAATTGAAAATTTGTAGTGAATGGTTGAATAATAAATATTGTAGCAATTTGAAATTATAGAGTTTGAAGTGAAAAATGATAGTGTATAGGGGTGTGCAGAACCGAACTGGAATCGAAACCCAAACCGAGACCGATTAAAAATAACCGAACTGAACTGAATCAAATTTATTTCGGTTCAGTTTTTAAAATTCTTAAAATTTGGGTTTCGGTTCAATTTCGGTTTTCGCAATAAAAACCAAAATAAAATCGAACCGAACGAATAAATTAATAAATATTATATTTTAATATATATTTCATATTATATCCAATATTCTAATCATATTGATGATATACAACACATTAATTACTAAACAATAATAACAAATTTGAGATATTAACTTAAGTAATCCTAATTCAATATTTCATTTTATGCATGCCATACTACTTTGAATTAATATTTTTTATGCATCAATATTTATATTTATTGTTGTAAATATAAATTTCAAAGTCTAATTACTATTACATTTAACACATATTAAGATGAAATTACTTTAAGTCTCTCTCATATAACCTTAAAACGAAAAAATAAATTACATATTATTTTATAAATTATAGAATTTGAGCAATTCGGTTATAACCGAATCGAATTGAATCTGAACCGAATTATGTTCGGTTCGATTTACACCGAACCGAACTATATTCGGTTCAATTTTGACTCTTATATTTTTACTAATTCGGGTTTTGGTTCGGTCCGATTTTTGAACGAAATCAACATTTACTCATCCCTAACGGTGTAGGGTTGAAAATGCTCTAATTAGTAATCCTCATTCTATTTCCTTCCTCCTTTTAAAACTCTTGAGCAATATAATTAAAAACGATTGGAATGATGTCAAATATAATAGAGTATATGTCTAGAATCCGTGAACGCATGAAATACTTTTCTTAGTTTCTATACATTGTATGAAATAGCTATTCCGTTTTTTAACAATGAATAATTATTCCACGAGATGTATACAAACTCGGAATAGCTATTCCGTGCATCGACGGTGTCTAGACATGTACTCTACTAAATTTGATATCTTTCTATTCATTTTTAATTCTATTCCATGGAATATGAATTCCGCGAACCAAATGAGCCTTAAATGATTCATACACTCAGTACACAAAAAGGAGGAGCTAGAAAACTAAATTGTAGAACACAACCTAAGATAGTAGAAATTGATTGTGAAAGAGACCCAATTCATACATACATCTCCCAATTAAGTGATGAATTTCACAATCTTTACACTTAATTAAAAGATAGAAGCGAAGGACTTTAGGCAATACACTGAACAAGTGGCACAGTAAAAGGCTAGCAGTTTTAAGAGAGAGACAACAGATTCAATATACTAGGCGGGATACAAGAACGTACGTCTCTCGGAAAATGTTACCCTGTTTTTTAATGTGAAACATTTCCCCTATTTTTTCAAATAGTTTCACGGTTGACTTATAAAATATTTTACTTTATTTTTCAATCTAAATAAATATTAAAAAATTTGGAAAAATATTTTCCTATAAAATATTTTTCGGTAAATAAATAAGGCCTTGATATTATGAATGAGGACACGGTTTGTTCGAAATATGACATATTAGATAATGTTGTGCATTATCTACTTTAGGCTAAATTATAATATGGAAAAGCTATGATTTGAATGACATGAATTATATCATTGTATTCTACGAGCTTTCCAACGATATATTATATGCCTAAAACGGATTAATGGTGAATGAGAAATTGTAGTTTAAAGTTTAAACATCTGTCAAATTTAGATGCGCTAAATCGGTGATTCGGTACTGAAAAAATATTGCCATGTCATATTTTTTTCACCAGATTTTTATTTGTGATTAATGGGTTTAGTCTCTTAATCAATATATTTTCTCATAACCTTCATGATTAATGACCATATATTTGTGGTTACAACGGTTAATGCCTTTTAAACATCATTGAGTCATGTTAATACCATTTGTCCTATAAATAATTTCTTGTAGCCTTCTCACTAATACTTTTTCTTCACTCTTTTACTCTTGAAAAAATCGAGTTGGTATTTGTGTTTGTTTACTTTGTGATTTATTTTCTGTTTTTATACTAAAAATATCTTTCAAAGTTGTCATTCCTTTTACAAGAAGACGACTTAGTATTAGGTTCTTATGAATTGCTCTTCACACGGTTAGAGTTCGCCTACAATTGCGGCTGTATCCTAGGAGACAAATTCACCGGTAGCGGACGAATAACTGTCTTCAGAAAACTGAATTTCAGGCCTCTGCAATAAACTTCTACTTCAATAAAAAAAATTGGATATTTATTTTATATTTATTTATAATAATTTATTAATCTATTAAAAAAATTGTCATTTATAATCTTGTACTTATTCTTATTAAATAATAGTATTATTTATTTATTTTAATACTGCTACTGACACAGTTTACTTTATCTAATCATTTTAGTCCAAATCATACTAATTTTTCATATAATATTAAAAATTTAAAACTATGTTTTACTGAACGTTTGTAACTTATTTAAAAAAATTTATTTTAATACAAATTTATAGATATATAGGGCTCGTTTGGTTTGCGGCAATCCTAATCCGTTGAATAGAAATAGAAATGTATAGAAAGATGTTAGATATGACACATTATTTATCTAGATTCCGCCGACGCATGGAAAAGCTTTTCCGAATTTATATACATCTCACGGAAAAACTATCAATTTTTGAAACAAATTAATAGCTTTTCTGTGAGATGTATGTAAACTAGGAAAAAAATTTTCCGTATATTAACGAATTCCAAATATATACTCTATTATATTTGTTATTTTTTTTATTTCTATTTCTATTCTAAGGGGTGAATTCCAAGCTTTTAACACAATGAAGAAAGTGGACCACAAAATGCTTGAAAGAATGGCCCAAACGATGATAGCATAGTTGTCAAGAAACGCGAACATGCATTTTTTGATAGGGATTATAGTTGGCAAAGTAACCATTAGCATAACTCATCATTTAGTTGTCCCGACGTGTATATGGTTTGTGTTTGTATAAACTTTATGATTAGTGTACGTATATATGTTAGCATACTTTCAATTCAAACAGACCAATGATTAACATTCATAATAGCATATGAATATAGTGCGTTCGTATTCTCAAACCATTGTTTCTCCTTTCTATCTTGAATATCTCCTACAAAGTGAATTGTCGTATTTTTTTTTTAAAATTTATAAAATTTGGGGTTTTCTGAAAATATCATTTGTCAACTCAGTCTAATTAACTTTGTTAAGAGAAAATTTATTTTTTGCTAACGTTTGATACAACAAGAGCCCTTTTAAAAGAAAAAACACAAAGGCCTTTTTAAAAATGAGTGACACCACTGGGGGTATTGATGTTAACCCTACATTAAATTAGAAAATGAAAAATCTTCATTGACCATCTTATATGTGGTTCGAGTTGGGCCTTAAATAGTTTCAGTCTTAATAGATTAAGACTTACAAACGTGACAATTAATGTATGGTCATGAAAAAATCATATTAATTCTCCATGTTCTATTATAACTATGTTTTATTGAACTTTTGAAAAAATCGTATTAATTCTCCATGTTATATTATAACTATGTTTTATTGAACTTTTGTGAGATAATCTAAAATATAAAGTTATCTAAACTAAGTTTATTTATTTGCAAGTAGGGAAACATGAAATTTTTAATTTTAAGTTAAACATGGTATGTGATAAAGGCTTAGTCTAGTAGTTGAACTTTGAAGCTGTGATCCTAAAGGTCACAGCTTCGAGTCTACATACGAGAGGGGTGAGATGAGATTTTTTTTATTATTCTTGAAAGAGTAATTTTTTTAAAAAAAAAGTTAAATTGGTCTAATAGAGAGAGCGCTAGTATTCGAATAATATAAATCTTATGATTTAGTTCAAACAGAAATCAAAATCAACCCAACGATGTCGTATAAGACTTAACAGTGGAGTTGGTCACTAAGATTATTTTGATAATTGTATGATTTGTATCCTTGCTGCCATATTTCAATCTATTGAGCGTTTCTCTCTCACACAGTTAGAACTATTATTGGTGTAGGAAATATCTCCAACGCGGAGGCGGCTCCATATGGTTGGAGGGTTTAGTTTTAGTTCAATCAAACATACAAGGTAAAATATGTATAAAATAATATTTGCATATAATGTATTACAAAACGAAGTTTGAATGCTCATCTAATGTTGCACTTACGCATATTACATATATAATATGGGTGTTTTACTATGGTTACTATATTTTTTAGAAATTAATGATTATCTTACTTTTTTTTATCTCATCCATAAAAATAAAAATAAAAATAAAGTAATGATTATTTTATAAAAAAAATTAGAGCAATTCATCAATTTGAAAATTTATCAAATATATGACCTAGCATATGTTCTGTGGCAGATTTTGTAAATAAAAAATAAAATAATTTCAAAATTTCTATCTGATTATTATCAATTTGAGGATTATCAACCATTAAGCAATGGTTTTGTGTCCACCACATCCTGTAACAAAAATATAAGAAGTGTGGGGTTGTAGATTTGATCCCCACAATCTACAAATTGGTAAAAACCACCTTATTTCTCAAAAAAGAAATTTAAAGATTATCCCTACATAATAAAAAAAATAAAAAAAAGTAAAAAATAATAATTTAAACCTAATTGAAATATATAATTGAAAACAATAAGAAAGTAAATTAATTTAGTTGGACAAAAAGATGACAATTTCTAACTATACTTTTAATTGAAAAATTGATTGCAACTTGCCATACATCTCTGAAACTGATTGGGAAATTGTCCTTATTTGCCTAAAATAAATACCAAAATAACTCAATAAGTAAATAATATATTTCTAACCATTTTAAGTTTCACTTTTACGCCATATTCACATCTCATGCGATTTGGTGGTTTTTTTTAAAATTTGTTTGGCTTGTTTCGCATTTATCTGTCAAATGGTTCATTTTTTTTGACATACCTCTTTACGGTTTTTTTTTCGTCTCATTTTTATTTTCAAAACGCCATCCATTGTTATATATTTTTTCCAAATTTTTTTCGAACCGTTATATATGTGTTATAATTCTAATACAAGTCTTTTTGTATTTGTAATGCTCATTGAACTGTTATACATCTGTTATAAATCTATTATAAATCTGTTATAAGTCTAATATAAGTTTGTTATAAGTCTAATATATGTCTCTTTGTATTTGGAATGCTTATTGAACTATTACATATCTAATCTACAACTATTACAAATCTGTTATAAATATGTAATAAGTCTAATATAAGTCTTTTTGTATTTGCAATGCTCATTAAACTGATATACGTCTGTTATAATAGATATATAACACATTTATATTAGATTTATAATAGATTTATAGCACATTTGTAACAGATCCAAAAGAACATACAGATTATGTCATACACTTTTATAATAGTCATATCTAATACAAAACTATTATAAATCTGTTATATATTTTATCAAACACTTGTAGCAAACATTTATCAGGCTTGTAGCAGACATACAGATTTGTTCTAGGTTTATAACAGATTTATAATACATGTATAACAGATTTGTAACAGGTTAAAAAGAACATACAGATTATGCCAAACAATTTTATAATAGTCATATCTAATACAAAACTGTTATAAATCTATTATATATTTCATCAAACACCTATATTTGAAATTTATCAAGCTTTTAGCAGACATATAAATTTATTCTAGGTTTATAATAGATATATAACACATTTATAACAAATCTATAATAGATTTATAACATATACAAAATAACATACAAATCGTGCCAAACACTTTTATAATAGTCATATCTAATACAAAACTGTTATAAATCTGTTATATATTTTATCAAACACATGTATTAGACGTTTATTAGGCTTGTCGCATACATACATATTTATTTTAGGCTTATAACAGATATATAACACATTTATAACCGATTTGTAACAAATACAAAAAACATACAGATTATGCCAAACAATTTTATAATAGTCATATCTAATACAAAAATGTTATAAATCTATTATATATTTCATCAAACACATGTATTAGACATTTATCAAGCTTGAAGCAGACGCATAGTTGTCAAAAGTGCAGCGAAGCGCATTGCTTGCTCTTTTGGTAAGACAAAGCACAGGGGGAGTATAAAGCGCAAAAAAGTGCATGCTTTTGTTATATAACAAAGACTTATAACAAATTTATATTAGATATATAATGGTTTCAATAAGCATTCCAAATACAAAGAAACTTATATTAGACTTATAACAGATGTATATTAGATATATAATAGTTCAATAAGCGTTACAAATACAAAGAGATTTGTATTAGAGTTATAATGAACTTATATTAGACTTATAACAGATTTATAATAGATTTGTAACAAATGTATAATAGTTTAATGAGCTTTGCAGATATAAAGAGACTTATATTAGAATTATAACACATACATAACAGATATATAACATCGGTATATTAGATATGTAATAGTTCAATAAGCATTACAAATATAAAGAGACTTATATTAGACTTATAACAAACTTATTTTAGACTTATAACAGATTTATAATAGATTTATAACAGATGTATAACAGTTTAATGACCATTGCAAATACAAAAAGGCTTATATTAGAATTATAACAGATCGAAAAAAATTTTGGAAAAAATATATCACAATGGATGATGTTTTAAAGATAAAAATGAGGCGAACAAAAAACTCTAAAGCGACATGTCAAAAAAATAAACGGTTTGAGAGATAAATGCAAAATAAGCCAAAAAAATTAAAAATAAACACCCAAAATACATGAACTTGTATAAGGATATATGAAAAGTCATTAAGAGTGTATAATGGTGATATAAAAAGTAATTAATTTTATGGTATTTTGCTTTGAAGTATTTTAGTAATTTAATAAAAGTTTATATGAAATTATTTTTACCAAACTAATATATTTAGATGTTTTTCCCAAACTGATTTGTATAAGTGCACTTAAAAGAGCCCAATGCATTTATAGGCCTTGGGCTTTATTTGTCTTAAGTAGTTGTTAGCAATTTAAAGAAAACCCTACATCCCTACATCTTTTTCTTTTTTTCGCCTCTCTTGCTATCCATAACTTGCAGTTCTATTTTCTCTCCCATGGAGACATTCAAATACATACTTCAGGGGGTCGAATCACTTTGTTTTGCCCCTTTTTTTTTTGTTACGAATTAGGTTCCTAGATTAGGATTTTATGAATTTTATCGCTGTTTGTCAGATCTAACGAGTTTCAAATTTTCAAGAATACGGTAATGTTGCATTTTGTCTTTCTATTATGCATATTGGCTTTCTAATTCATTTATTCTCTGCTGAATTTGTGTTTTATATATTAGGAAAAACTTCAAAAAAAAGTAATTTCTTGTTTCAATTATTTGCAAAACAAGGCCAGGTTAATTTTCTTTTGCAAAAAGAGTTTCGTGGTTTTAAAAAATTGGCAAAAAGATGATTCTCAATATGAAATTATATCACGACAATGGGTAATCTAGTTTGCTTCTATTTGAAATTTTGTGGATTGATTAATAAAAATGAAAGTTCGGCGATAATTTTTAAAATTTTTTTAATGGTCCAAATATTTTTTTAATTAATATATGAAGATAAATTTTAGAAAATTATAAAAAAACGGAGAAATCTTTGAAATGTAGTCAAATCGCGATGCATAATTTTTAAATAATAAGGTTAAATTATGAGAATGTTGAATTGATTAAAATATCTTCTATAAAATCATTGTTCTAAACAAAAAGTATTTTATCCTCTTGATGCCAATTTTTTTAAAGCAAATACCATATTTTGCAAAAAAAAATTATTTCTTAGACCCCGAGTGAAACCACAAGATATTTTTTTTAAGTTTGCCCTTAATATTATTGGGGAATGAGGGTTTCAGGTGAAATAAAAGAAGTACAAAGTAATAGGGTTGCAGACGGCTAGAGGTTCAACAACCAATGGTTACGTTTAGACCAATAACTTTTTTTGTGAAACTAAAGACGGGGGAAGGTTACGCATGACACCCGGGGATTTGACGCTGAAAAAGGCACTAGTGGAATAAGTAGGAAGCCTAACAAAGATATCCTTGAGCAAGACAGAAAGCGAAAACTCCATCTTAAGCTTGTTGTGTTTGAAGATAAGCTTATGGAGCAAGGATATACTAATGTTGAGATTGCTGAAAAGCTTTAGGAAGCGAGAATTTAGAAGTTTGTAGCAACTGCTGAGGAAAGTGGTGGACCTTCTGCTATTGTTTTTTCCGGTTCAAAGTTTGTATCCTCTTTATTTTCAGAATTCTACCTCCCATTTGTACGAGTCGGTTCCATCATCACTGTCATTGTCATGTCTCTTACTTTTTGTGAATTCTTCGGAATTTCTATCGTTCCTCATTCATCTATAATCATTATTAGTACCATCACTACTAGCAGAATCATCACTATCACTAATATCTTCTTTTCATGGACTTCTCTAAAGATTTGTTTTTCTTCTTCCTTCCATATTTTGTATTAGTGTCATCACCACTAGAAGAATTATCACTATTATATTCATATTTTGTGCCTTTCATGACCTTTGATGTGTTTTCCTTTTATTATTTCCATAATTGGAATCATTGTCATCTCTCCTAATAGAATCCTCACTGTCACTATTATATTTTTGGTTTTTCTTCTATTTTTTCGATGACTTAATTTTTGTAACCTGGTAAGAGTCTGAGTTATCACGCTTATCATCAAGTTCTTGTTTATCTTTGTGATGCTTGTTTTGAATAACTTTTGCATGTATCGTGCTATCATCTGAATCTGGTGAGTCATCAACTTCATCTCTTACTTCTCCTTATTCTCTCTTTCTTTTCATCTTTCTCAGCTTTAAGACCTCCATCTGCATGCTTTTCCCAACTATAATCCCTATATAGAAATGCATGTTCACGTTTCTTAATATGTTTTTCTGGATTGGGATTATGGTAGTAAAAAACATGTAGATTAAGTTCTTAAAGTCGAGAAGGATGAAAAGAAAGAGAAGACGAAAGATAGAGATGATGATATTGTCTCACTAGATTCAGATAATAGCAGTATACATGCGAAAGTTATTCAAAAAAAAGAATTACAATGGTAAACATGAGCTTGATGAAGAAAGAGACTTCGACTCTAACTCTGAGAAGGTTAAGAAAAGTAAGTTCTTGAAAAATCAGAAGAAAAGCAAAAAAATACAATACTAACAGTGGGGATTCTGTCAGTAGAGATTGCACTTACTCTGATTATGTAAATAATAAATGGAAGAAAAAAAATCTAATATCAAGAAAGGCAGAAGATATGAATCTAATAGTGACAATTCTTCTAGTGGTGATGGTAGTGATCTAAATATGGTAGGTTGAAGAATAACAAATCTTCATACAAGCCCATGAAAAGGAGAAGACATGATAGTGGTGATTCCGCTAGTAGAATTGACATTGATGATGGTTATAGACGAAAGAGAAATTATGAGAAATTAATAAAAAGTAGGAGGCCTAACAGTGATGATAGAACCGACTCTTACAATGGGAGGATGAAAGACAAGAAGAACATATGGAAGTGATCAGGATGTGGAATCTGATAATGAAAAGAAGAACAATACTTTTGAAAAGTACAAGAGAGGTAGAAGGAATGGTGTTGACTTTGATGATTCTCTAATTGATGATATGAGCTAGGCTATTCCGAACAAAGAATTGGGAAGTTACAAGAAAACAGATAAAAGGAACAACTGTGTTGTGATGAAACTGATTCAAAATCCAACTTGTCTAAACATAGAAGTCAGGATGTGAATCACCAAATGAATGCAAGCAGACGCCATGATTTCGATGCCGATGATGATTTTTTAAGGAAAAACGTCATGTTGGGAAGTTTAGCATAATGATTGTAGTAAGAAAGAGATAGATAACTATAACTTGGAGAAGTGAGGATGCTTGTGGAAAAAGTAGTAGATTTGAGAGCCAAGATGATGAACCTAGACGTAGTAGCATGAAAGCAAAGGATTTTGAACGCTATGAACGAGATGATGTGGATTGTAGAACAATAAGGCACCATGGAGTTAGTGATAATGATGATTATGGGAGATGAAGAAAGGACGAGGAAATCCAGAAGCATTCAGGTTTAAGGAGTACAACTGGGATGGGAGAGGAGCGTAGTATATGTCATAATGATATAGATTCTGAAGGGAGAAGAGGTATCATAGGGATGAAGAAGATCATATTGGGAGAAAGTATTAGAGAGATGAAGAGCATGATGACAAGTACGAATGGTATGGAAGTCGAAAATGTGGAGGTGATGAAGAAGAGCTTCAAAGTAAAAGCCACAACAAGGCCAATGATAGACAACGTGTCAAAATGGATCAGTGTTTGGGAAGTTAAGAGGTAGTTAGTGTTTGGGGAGTTGAAAGACAGTTTAGAGATTTTATTATTTTAGTTATAATTATAGGTGGCTAGGTGCTTATATTTGGGAGAGGACAAAGTAAGGCAAAAAGGAAGTTTAAGGTTAGTTTGGTATTGCTTTTTAAACTGCTGTCAAAATAAGTTGCTTTCACAAAATTTTAATAAAATTACATATTTTGGCTTTGAATAACACATTTTAATCCTTCATACTAATTAATTAGGTACTGTCTGATTTATTTTTTTCCAAAATAAAATCTGTTGTTTGTAGGAAAAGTTTGAAAATGGAGCTTTTCAGAAAAGCTGATGGAAAAAACTAAGCCAAATTAGCCCTAAGTAAATCAAATTGCAACTTATAGCAAGGCTCTTATTTAGAGAGGAATAGTAATCCTAAGGGGCTTTAAGCCTATTTTATTTTGTATTTCTATCTACCTGTAATCATTCCATTCTCATTTGGTTCAGATCATCAATCTTGTTCCACACAATACAGAGCAATAGTTTTTATGTAGCTCATACAAAAAGTTCAGAATAAAATATAATTATTTGGATGACTATTCACAACCTACCCGCTACCCCTCAGTGATGGCACTTTTGTTACCTAGGATAGTAGTAAAAAATTATAAACAATAACCTCTTCGCCAGTGTAATCTTCAATTTAAAAGTTCACCTCATCATGAAGACCATGATCCAAATTTTTGGAGGTTAAGAAAAGGGAATGAGACAAAGAGAGTGCACACCTTTATAAACATCCTCGTTGTGTGGATTGTTAATGATGACTCTTCATTAAAAGCAATGTCATCATACATAAAAACGACATTTTCTTAGTCCACCATTTCCTAGAAGTTGATAGGCATGGCAAACATCAGCCTAAAAAATAAAATAAAACGAAAGTACTCCAAACCAAACATAAAGCAAATGTTGAGATTCACCGCATAAACTTGTATAAAAAGCAAAATGGAAATTTAACAAAACTGAAATCCAAGCATAGCAGTCTTTTTAGTTATCAATCTTTTCAAAAACCAGGCATCTCCATAGTTATGCACATTTATTAGTCAAAATGTGCATATGACTCGCAAACATGAGACATTATATTGGGAGCCAGGTATTTGGAGTACCCTGGTCCTAATAGATGACATGTAGATCTCTGTAAAAAATCCTACAATAGTCTCTAGTCTCACTCTAGAGAGTTTGGAAGGTGCAATCATGTGCCCAAGCTTTCTTGATGATTGTTTTGTTCAAAATTTTTTCCAAATGGCTCTCTTTCTCTATAAACTCTTTCTCTATAAACTGACATATGTTTCCACTATAATAAAAAGTTTTTGGACCAACCAACTTTAAAAAAAGTGATACAGTTGTTCATTAAGCACTATCATATGATGAACAATACTTTCATCCTCTTTGTTATTTCTCCCTTTCAGCGAGTGAATCTGGTGGTGATGGTTTCATTTCCTTTCTCCAAACTACAATAAGGATCAGATACATACTGAGAAATTTCAATTTAACATCAAAATGCACAGTTAAAAGCAAATTAATGACTGAACTGATATTGTCCATTCCCAAATACTCTTCCAGAATCCAGGTACAGATTTAATGTTAACACACAATTAAAACTATTAGTAAGCAGGTGAAACTCTAAAAAATACATTCAGAGGTGAACATACTCTCCTAAAACATACAAAAATTCAATCATCCATATAAAAATATGAATAAAAACCTAATGCCAAGAAATAGAGAAGAAGAAAAAGCTGAGGCTCGGTCAGCTCCCATATAATTGACAAAGCTATTATTGTATGATGACCAAAAATCGAAAAGATGAATACGAATAATCGACAAAATCAGAGATAATAGACCTAATGCCAATAATTCCCGTATCCATTAGATTCGACAATCAAAATAGCCCATCTGGTTCCTAAAGCAGAGTCAATAGTTCATCATATATCGTTTTATATTTCTATTGCTATTGTGTGATTATGCTAATGGTTCTCTCTTGCTATTGGATCATATCTTTGCTATTAGTCTGTTGTTCTTGTCTTGCTATTATGTTAATATGTGCCTTGCTATCTACCTTTACGCTTACGAAAAAGAAGTTCAAAGTTTCTGATAGTTCAATTCAACTTCTCTTAAACCTAGTTGACCATAATAGTGACCAATTTGTAAAAAAACTTTATAATTAAAACCTATTTTGTTGAATATTGATTCTTAAGTATATTGTCACTACTTGAAACTAAGAGGGCGCAAGGAAAGGGAACTGGAATCAAGATAGGGAATATAAAGCAAAGGAAAGGAACAACGCTGAATTACCTTAACTGTTTGGATTGTTTGATGGAACGGAACACAATCCTCTTGATTGCCTTTGTTAATATTTAGTTTGTAAAATTGAAACAAAACTTCTCAAAATCAACTCCTCAAAATTAACAAGTAGGAACAAATTATTGGAAAACAATTACAAAAATAGAATAAAGAAATAAATCTTCAATCTTGAATTTTCTCTATCAAGTGTAGGGTTGTCAAACTCTTGGGAAGCCCGCTGTAGAGAGTGTTTTCCAATCTCCACCTTGCATCATACAAGGAATAAGCTAATCAACAAAAATAATATAGAAATAGTATAAAGTAAAATAAGTTAAGAAACTTGAACACTGTTAAGCTGAGTCATGTCAAAAGACACTATCCTTAAAGGATACTTATAGTTCCTTCCAGGATTAAATAGCTTCTTCAATCGATTAATTGGATCAAGAACAGAAATGCAAATTCATATCCCCGAACAATGAAAAGAGAATACAATTTTGTTGGGAAGTTGATGGAAATCGAAATAGAACGGATCGAATTTATATCTTTTTCGATGCCCGAGATCGAAGAACGCAACATATAAACCATTCGTATCCAAAGTCATAATTGTCTCACGGTATGTTTGAGAACAATTGATTGCCACAACTTCTTCAGGAGTTCGGCGAAGATTCGATGAGAAACCGAGATAAAAAATTTATCCGGGAGAGAGAATGTGATGGTTATAAGATGGAAAAAATGTATTCATCATTTTGTATGTTGTGCATCACGCCCGATGCGTATATATAATGAATTAAAACTTTGATTAATTGCAAACCAATCCTTGAATATTTGATTATTTACAATTTAATCCTTAAAGTTCAATAACCTTTTATTTAAGTCCCTAGACTTATTTAATTCTTTAATTGAATCCAATTACATAAAATGGATCGGGTCCTTTAACCCAATTGACCCGCTTACAGATGGACAAGGTATTTCCGACAGAAGTTATCACAAACTCAAAAGTAATGATATTGTATAAAAATATAATAGAGTATATGTAAAGATGGTCCTTCCAAAACACAAAACAAAAGGCCCTTTTATAAAGAAAAAAAAAGTTGTCTTGAGGGTACATTATTGCTGCTATTAATGATGAAATAAATGTAAATTTATTGTCATTAAAGAGAAAATCGATTGTCATTCAAAATAAACCTATGTAAATAATTTGACTCATAAATATATATTAACAAATAAAATAATGATAGATTTCATTTCCCACATTATAATTTGAAATTAGGCAATAAGATTTAGTAAATATACAAATATTAATATGCTATCAAAACCCTGTAATAATTTTTGTAATAAGTAACATCAATAAAATTCTTTTGAAATAAAATAAATAAAAGATCCCCCACATATTTCAAAAGAATATTTGAAAACACAATGTTCTGGATATCTCAAGTTTGACATATAATCCATAGTATTGGTGTCTTTTGGGCTATGAATCAATACTTGATAGATAAAATTTAATCCACAAAGTATTTGGTGAAACATATAGTTTCTATGAACCAATTAAGCGCTATTGTGGAATAGGGATTTTACCATATCACAATATACCAAGGTAAATTTCTCTTCAACACCGTGGTGTGCCACAATAGGCCATGCGCGTGCTTGGTCTTTCATAAGTGCTCTAGAGGCCATGCGCGTGTCTGGTCTTTCATAAGTGCTCTAGAGATAGTGCCAATATCTCATAGAAGCGGCCCCACTTCATAATGGATTTCATCAAGCATATATTGCACTTTATACACCACTCATAAGAGCTATGAAATTCATTAAGAGTTTTTTAACTCAACCTCACAAAATATGCAACATAGCACTTCCTCACATCTAGGATTGAGACACTATTTTTAGTGCTAGCAGAACTAAGAAATGCTTGTTATTACCCATATGAACCTATTCTATGGGATCTCCACTCATGTAGACTGGGTTCCCAACTTTGCTAATTTCAAATGGCTTTAGTCTCATCCTCTCTGATGTCTTCGATATATCTCAAAGATTTAGTCAGGTGATTTTGCCAAAATCACTCTTGACTCGCATGGTTATAATATAATTCCATGTTTTAGTAATCCAATATGTTGTCTCAAATGTATCTATTTTCTTTTAGAGATAAATATTGTCGTTTGACAATCTCAATGCTCTTATCAACAAAGGAAATAGTTTTATTCCAAAAGGAATATACGCTAAGAAATTTTCAACCACTTAGCCTCAATATATGTTGACTTAAAAGTAGCCATCTCTGATTATAGTTTGCTTAGTTCAGTTTCATGTTATTCTTCCAACATTAAGAATGACACATAATCACTAGAAAAAATTGTTTCATTTGGATATTAGATCCAATTAGCATCATTATACTCTTTTAGTTCAAAGGATATCCACAATATATAATCTCACAATTCATGATATCTCTATAGTATTTCACAAGTCTTAATAACAACCCAAGGTTATTATTTTTCTTCAATTGGATATTTGAATCATAAGGGATACTCAGAAGATTAACATCATAAAATACAAACTTCTTTAGAAGTTTCCCAACATATTCATCCTTATGATTCTCATTTAAAAAATTACACACTCTTCTTCACTTATTCTCTTTATTTCATTTCTCTTCCATCAATTTCCTCATTATACATAATGAAAGTTACAATATAAAAAATAATTGTTACACTACCTACAATTAAATAATTTAAATCACAAGTTTGTAATGACAAAATTGATTTCTCTTAATATAATAAAGTACATTTTTTTTCTTTTCTCAAAACAAAAAAGAAGAACTTTATCGACGCCAAAAAACACTTTATTCATTTTCTTAACTTAAAAAAATGCTCCATCTTTTCCCCTTCTAAAAAATGAAAAATTGATTTTATCAAAACACCCCCATACTTTCAAAACTTTTTGAGTATGAAAATAGCTCTTTCAAAATTCATAAATGGTTTTTGATTCCGCTCAAAAATATCAAAATTTTGAAAAAAAGAAAATGTTTGTCATTTCACGGAGGAATAAAAATATTCTTTAAGATCGTTGGAAAACAATTGCAAAAATAGAATAAAGAAATAAATCTTCGATCTCGAATTTTCTCTATCAAGTATAGGGTTGTCAAATTCATTGGGAAGCCCGCCGTAGGGAGTGTTTTCCGATCTTCACCTTGCATCAAACAAAGAATAAGCTAATCAACAAAAATAGTATAGAAATACTCTAAAGTCAAATAAGTTAAGAAACTTGAACACCATTAAACTGAGTCATGTCAAACGACACTGCCCTTAAAGGATACTTGTAGTTCCTTCCAGGATTAAACAGCTTCTTCAACTAATCGGTTGGATTAGGAACAGAAATGCAAATTCATATCTAGAATAAAGAAGAGAGAATAAAATTTTGTGGGGAAGTTATCACAAACTCAAAAGTAATGATATTGTATAAAAGTAGAATAAAGTATATGTAAAGATGGTCCTTCCAAAACACGAAACAAATGGCTCTTTTTATAATGAAATAAAAAAGTTGTCTCAGGGTAAATTATTGATGAAATAAATGTAAATTTATTGTCATTAAAGGGAAAATTGATTGTCATTCAAAATAAACGTATATAAATAATTTGACTCATAAATATATATTAATAAATAAAATAATGACAGATTTCATTTCCCACACTGTAATTTAAAATTAGGCAATAAGATTTACTAAATATACAAATATTAATATGCTACCAAAACCTTATAATAATATTTGTAATAAGTAACATATCAATAAAATTCTTGTGAAATAAAATAAATAAAATTTCCAACACAAATAACAACTAAAATCAATAAAAATCTTCTGAGAAATAAATCATCGACTTCCTTCAATTCAAATCTACTCTAATTTTTTTTAAATTGTAAGAAAATACATTTGTTGCAGATAGCAAAAGAAACGATTGGAATGAAAGAGCAATCAAGAAGACGAAACGCTAGAGAAGATGGAAGAGAGTCACGTTGGAACCGAGATGGAAGAAAAGCACGATGAACTTCTGGTGAACAGATTCACGTTGGAGATGAGAACGAAAGCGTCCTATCTGTTAAAGACCCGGGAAAGGGAATTACAATACCTTGTGGTTGAGGGGTAATCATATTAAAGGATTAGGTGACAGTAAAACGAATAATGGGTAATGGGTTTAAAGGTTATTGCACTACCCAACACATGGAATTGAGTCCTTTCATTTTGTTAGAAAACTCCTTACCAAATGCTCCTTAATATATTAAAATTAAATATTATATATATTGTATCTATGGGTGTCATCGGCAAATGCGCATCATACTCATCAATTTTTTGATTTCAACATTAAAATATATCCGGAAGAGAAATCTTTGGGTTTATGTCAGTGTTCGATCAAACACTAAGTTGGCGGCCATATACTAAATCTTCGGTGGCAACTATATAAGGTATGATTGTATTTATGAGGAGAAGAGTGTGTCTTTGAGCCCGAGACTACTAAACACAACTTTGCATATATGAAGATGTGTTTGTGTTTATAGCCTTGTTTAGTAAAAACATTCAACCCTATGGCCTTATTTGGCAAAACATTCGGATTGCATTCATAGAATGTATTTTTTTGTGGCGAGGCGACTCTTCGATCAATGTCACATGCAAAGTAAGCTGGGTTACGATCAATTTACCATATCACCTTGGGGGATTGGCAATTCGGGATCTAAATCTTGTTAACTCCAGCCTACTCTTTAAATGGATTTGGAAAATGGGAGACCGCAATGATGACTCCTTGTGGTCAATGTACTGTGTTCGGCGTTACGGGATTAGTTCGTGGCATGAAATGACTCTTCTCGACTCCAAGCTTGTCTCTCCATTATGGCGTGGAATTATAAAATGCTGCTTTAAAAAGGAGAGAATTTGGTCCTTCTTCTCATCACAGGTGCGTGTTCAAGTGGGAGATGGTCAAAACGGGTTGTTCTGGCACGATAACTGGACCTCGAACACTCCAATCAAATCACTCTTCCCCGACTTATTTGCGATTTGCAACAGGAAATTCTCAACCATTTTCGAAGGGTGTAGTCATATTTTTTCCAATCATTCCCAAACCCGCCCCTTTTGGAAAAGAAGCCTCCGCATTACGAACCAACAACGATGCAATGAACTGAAAACCTGGATATCAATTTCATGCCCAACGCTCTTCCAAGACCAGGAAACCGTAAACAGCCCCACCTTCTTCCTGAGAAGAGATTGCTTCCTATGGGACATTGGAGTTCAGAAAAAATATTCAGCAGCGTCCTTTTATCATGGATATTATCAACAACGATTATGGCCGAATCCATTGAGAGACTTTACACTCATTTGGTCCTCCCACATGCTCCCCAAGATAAAATTTTTTGGCTGGTTGGTCTTTCACAATAGGTTACCGACACGTGAGTTCCTTTTCCAGAGGGGATATCGTATGTTAACTAGCGCCGGTTGTCCGTTCTGTCCACTACCTGAATCTTTGGAACATAGCCTCTTTTTATGTCACGCGAATTATCAGATTTGGAGAGATGCATTCCGGTGGCTGGATATTCAGGTTGTGATGCCGAATGATAGTTACAACTTCCTTCTGTTATGGTGCACATTCTTCAAACCTAGAATCTCCCGTGAATTTGGTAGGTCTCTCTGGTTCATTATATCATGGAATCTCTGGAAGCGCCGCAACAAGAAGATTTTTCGAGATGAAACTGACGATGGGGATATTTTAATTGCGAGTATCAATTTTTGTTGGTTTCTTTTTCATTCCTATAAGCGCAACGTTAGCCTTTCGGTTTCTGATTTGTTTACGAACCCGAGGATTCTTATTATGTAACTTTGATGTACTTTTGGTTCTTGTTTCGAGAACCATTATTAATAAAAGCGGGGTGGGTGTTTTGTAGGTAAGCAGAGGAACCAACCTAGTTGGGTACTCGGCCCCGAAATTTTCACCCACTCCAATCTTTTAGCCGTTGGAGAGATACACTGTCTCTCCAAGGGTTTTTCAAAAAAAATATTAAACAAACTTTAGAAATGGTAATGGCTAAAACAACTCTATAATTCTATCAAGTTGCAAGTTCTTGGGTGCTGAAGACACATTATACAAAGTTTTGTCCAAAGATATGAAAATTCTGTTTGTGTGTGATATACACCTTTGTATGATATTACAAAAAATGTACACCTTTGAGTGAGAACTGTAAGAATTCCATTTTATTAACTTGAGATAGTGAAATTTATGCAAGACTTTATTTTCAGTATGGTATGCTTAGGGTTGTTAACAAGCCCAGTGGCCCACAAACTGTTCGAGATTCGGCTTGGTCAAAGCTCGGCCAGAGTTCGACTCGAGTTCGAGATCGGCTCGCGATATTAACAAGCTAAACCAAGCCTTCTAAGGTTCGGCTCGAAAGCTTTTGTAGTTAATAAATTAGTGAAAAAATTGATTATATATAATTGGTGAGTAATAATTATTCATTTACGATAATTATTCGCAAAATGATGATTTAAAATAACTTGCTACTTCTTTGCAAAAGTGGTGATGGATATAGAATTGCATAGGATTAAACATAGAAAGAGACGAAATGAGATTGATTACAGATCATGGTAAAAATATTGTGATGTTAGTTTAAATTTTTTAAAGTTATGTATTTCTTTAAGCGCGAATAAATTGCGTTATTTTTTTAAAATGTATTTTCCGATATTTTTTTGAAAAAGTGTAACAAATTGTCATGTTACTGATGCAATCCTTTTTTAACTAGTGTTGCCATAAATTAGTTTTAATCGTCAAAGTTTAAACACTTAGGGCAACACTTTTATTTTGTGTTGCAATAGTGCATATATGTAAGACTTTTTAGGCTCGCGAGCTCATGAACTCGAGCCGAGCTTTTCACGAGCCCGATCCGAGCTTCATTTTTCTAAGCTCGACGAGCTTCGAGCCGAGTCTTGCCCAAGCAAATATGCTCATGAGCCGAGCCATGCACTATTCGAACTCGGTTCGGCTAGTTAACATCTCTATGTATGCTTTTTTGTATATAAATGTTAAAATACACCCTTTAAAAAATAATAGGACCGAGTATCACTTACAAAAGTCGACTATATTATATCTTACTATTAAATTTAGGGTGCGTTTGTTTTAAGGGTTTTTAAGAAGGAGAAAGAGAATTAAAATGATAAATTTAGGAGGCTTTCATTTTAAATTTATTACCAACTTTCCTTTATCCTATTACCCCAAAAGCCTCTAGCCCATTACCCACAACCTACTAAGGTTTTGTATTCCCTTTCCTTGTCCTTTGTCTACTCTAGGGCTGCAAATGAGCCAAGCCGGAACAACTCGGTGTTTGGCTCGATAAAAGCTCGACTTGCCTTGATTCAATTTATTAATGAACTTTTCATGAACATACTTTTTGGGCCGGTTTGTAAATGACCTAACATGAGCAAGCCTAAGTTCGGCTCGAAATTCGAGAACAAGATCGATTAAAGGCTCATGAATAAAGCTCGTGACATTCATTATCATTTTCACACATTGAAAATCAAACTTTAATAATGTGTCAAAGATTATTATATACTCTTGAAATAGTTATAATTACAATTCTATCTATTTATCATTTAATTTTAAATTGTTACTATACAATTTTTAAAAATTTATCGAGTGATAATTAAACGATATTACAAGTATGAAATCTAATGTAACAAATTTGATATTATTGTTATTTGTAAATAAATAAAGGTGCTCGTTAATATTTGTGAACAATGTTAAATGAACTGTTCGTGAACATGAATTTTGAACTCGAACCAAGCTCGAAGCTCGGCTCCAGATCACTAACAAACTTAGTGAACAAATATAATCAAGTTGAAGTTCGGCTTGACTCAGCTCATTTACAGCCTTGGTCTACGCCAGTGTTAACCTATGACCATCTGCTACCATATTGCCGCCATCCTTCCATTGCCAACGTGAGAGTCACTTTCATCGCCGCCGTCGATGATGTCCCCAATTTTAACTCCCCCACATAGCTCACTGAGTCACCGCCGCCGTCGATGTTGTCCCTAATTTTAGCACCGCCACTGAGCTCACTAAGTCACCACCATTAATTTCTGATTCTCGTCGCGAGTTTCCTCATGTTGTATATGTTTGCCTCTTTTTTTTGTTGTTAATCATCATTTGTGCAGTGGAGTGTGGAGAAGGAGTTTTCATTTGTAATGTAAGTCCGCTTATTTCTTTATCTGAGTTCATTAATTTGTGTTTCTTACCGTTCATGTAGTGAAGGATGAATACTTGTGGACATTATGATTCTCAAATTGTCCATATTCTTATTTCCTTATCTTTGAAATCTATTTCAAAACCACCAATGCATGTTGGCAAAATGCAAGCCATATTTTGATATATAATTGCTCATAATATCTTTGATATTTTGTATGAATTAGCTTGCACCTCATTTTGTATTTGTCCATTTTCTTAGACATAGTAGTATAACTATGCATGCATTTGCAAGCTTATAGGCATTCAAAAAGAAAATCCATCCACCAATGTAAAGTTTCTCCTTATATATATGTATATGTGTGTGTGAGCAGGCGACCTTTTTCCGTTCCCTTAAAGGGCCGGAAAAAATATAGGCGCGGCGAAGCGTGCCGGAGGATGGGTCCTCATTGTAGAGGCGTGATGAAAATAGGTTGATAGAATGATGTTGATGTTGATTTTTAGTCCAATTTAGGTGTTAAAAGATACGAGACTTGAAATCCCGTATTTTAAGACAGAGTCACCACCCGGTTTAGCTCTACTGGAAGTTTGGGTATGATATTCCCACCGGGTGGTTGGACCGTACCTTAAAACGTGAGATTCCAAGTCTGGATGATGTTGCCTATTTTTCATTTTATTAAATCAAATTGTTTACATTTTAACAAACTCAACTTTAGTTCTTATGCGATTTAAATCTGGTTGTTGTTTAGAGTTTTCGGTTTATATGCCATACATCACACGAAAGCTGTAAGTAAAGGAAATAAATAATAATTATAGGGTTTTACAAATACCTATACATTTTTCTAATGCGGAAAAATAAACAAAGCGATAAATAAATAAATGGGCGAAGCCGGGTTTTGACCGAGCTTACCAACTTGGACCCGACTCCAAACGAGGTAAAATATTCACAAATGATCATGAGTAGAGCATGGATAAATAAAAGGCAGAAAATAAATACACAAAAATGGGTTTAAGCATTGAGAAATCGATTAATGTGATTTTTCAGGCGAGAAAACCCCGATTTAAGCCAAGTTTACACGATTTAGCTGGTTAATCGATCAATTTATCATTTTAAGATCAACAAAAACAAGTTTCAGATCCAAGAACATAAATTACAAATTAAAATCATAGTGGAAAACATGAAAAACTGGCAAAAAACGAAAGAAAGCAAGCTGAAACTAAGATCCAGCGGCCAAGGCTGTAGTGACAACCTTGACCACTGTCGCTATAGCTATAGTGGCCGTAGCTATGGCGGCGGCGGTCAAGGCTGTGACTACAGCCTTGACGCCGGATTTCAGCCCCAAGGAGTCCCCCGAGTGTTTTGGCCCAAAAAATCAAAATTATTGGGATTTGAAGTCATAATCAGTCGCCAATAGGATAAATCTATTCTTAAAACGCACAAATAATGTTGATTTTATGGGTTTGGGATGGAAAACACCCAGAAATTCTAGAAATGGTAAGACCTCTACGAGGATAGCTTTCACCGCTGTATCTATAGCCTTCACCGCTATAGGGATAGCGGCTAAGGCTATAGAGATAGCGGTGAAGGCTATCCTTATAGTGGTCGTCCCCTTTTCTGAGATTACTCAAGAACACCCAGGGAAAAACAGCCAAAAACAAGAACAACAGCAGCTAAAACGCGATAAAATTAAGGAAAAAGATAAGGGAACTCAGTTTTGTTACCTATAGGTTGTAAATCTATCTTTGGAGACTTGAATCAACCCTTGGGAGGTGTCTTTGATGATTTTCAGATGAACAGTGATGGAAATTAGTAGAAATAGCGACGAAAATTAGGTAGTATTTGGAAAACAATTCTCTAAACCTATTTAATCCATTTTCCCTAAGATTTCTAATCAGTTTTAGTGTTTTAACTAAGAAATCAAGCCCAAGAATAACTAAAAATCCCAAATTAGGGGTGATTAAACCTGGATTTTTGCCTTTCTTAAGCTTTCTCTCTCTAAGTTCCTAGTTTCTATGTTTTTGGATTTAAAATTTTTGAATTTCAGCCAAAAGTCCTCTAAATCTCTCTCTTCAAGGGTTTAAATACTCTCACACTCGAAATTCACCAACTTTGGGTGTGAAATCGGGTGAAAATATGTGGCCCAATCTGGAGAAGAGGGAGAAAACGAGTTGCACGACTTGGGTTTGGCCGTGCCACAACCACCACCATAGCCATAGCGGTGGCCGCCACCGCCGCGGCGGTCATCGCTATAACTATGGCGGTGATGGCCATCATGGCGACAGAGATCACCGCCATGATGGTGAGGGTGGCCACAATGGGGGTGGCCACCCCGTGCGGTGGTTGTTGCCATTACAACGGCGGCGACCGCAACACGGATAGAGGTCACCTCTGTCGCTGGAGCTGCTCACCGCCGCGGACGGCGGCGGAGATAGTGTCCCTAGCCGGTGGGGGATGACAATGGTAAAAACCTAGGGTTTTTTTTATTATGGTTTAGGCTAGGGTTCCTGATTAGGGTTTAGGGTTTCTAGGTTAATTAGGTTAAATAGGGTTTTGGATTAGTTAGGGCAGATTAGGGTGCCAACTTCCGATGCCTATAACTTACACTACAGTTATCCGATTAAGATGATTCTTGACCTTCTGGAAACCTCGGAGAGTTTAAAATCCAATGATATAAATGAAACTCACTAAAAATGCTTGGACCTTATAGAAAATTGCAAAATAAATTACTGCATGAGCGAACAAAAATGGCTAATCCGAAACACATATGAATGATATCTAAGCACGGTCAAGGTCAGAAAACCATCAAACGGGACTTGCCAAATGTGATTTGACCTTCAAAGAATAGAACAACTAGACCATATGAGGTCAGAGCAACAAGTCATCATCGTTCTAAGGGTTACCGAAAAGCCCAAGCTCACAGGCTGCCCCTCAGAAGATTGCCACTTGGCGAGCCCAGTGTGATCTCACTAAAGAGCAAGGGATAGAAGTTTATACCTATGGGGTGGATTCCCGAACTGATTGTCTCCTAGGATTGCCATAAACAGACTTATCAAGAACCAGGCTGACTAAAAAAACTTGATTCGGTATCGCCTTTGATTCCCCCTAAATGGTTTTGGGATGGATTGTTGGATGGTTGCGGTATTTTGGCAATTTTGTGGTCACCTCGGATCCTCGAACATCTTTTTGGTCACCTCAGACACTTAAAAAATGAACTTGTGACTTTAAAGGTCACCTCAAACCTTCGAACATCTTTGCGGTCACCTCGGACACTTCAAAAATGGACTTGAGATTTTAATTGTCACCTCGGACCTTCGAACATCTTTGCGGTCACCTCAGACACTTTAAAAATGGACTTAAGATTTTAATGGTCACCTCGGACCTTCGAACATATTTGTGGTCACCTCGGACACTTCAAAAATAGACTTGAGAATTTAACGGTCATCTCGGACCTTTGAACATCTTTGCGGTTGCCTCAGACACTTTAAAAATGGACTTGACATTTTAACGGTCACCTCAGACCTTTGAACATCTTTACGATCACCTCAGACACTTCAAAAATGAATTTGAGATTTCAGCGGTCACCTTGGACCTTCGAACATCTTTGCAGTCACCTCGGACACTTAAAAAATGAACTTGTGATTTCGGCGGTCTCCTCGGACCTTCGAACATCTTTGTGGTCACCTCGAACACTTCAAAAATGGAATTAAGATTTTAACGGTCACCTCAGACCTTTTGGAGGTAGAGGTCGAATCAGTTGTCTACGGGTGGTCTGGGAACTCACCATCAACGGACCTATCAAGAATAGAAACTTAAGAAGTTAGCAGTTGTCGGTAATTGCATTTTTAATTGCTTTATTGATTCTATGGAGCAAAAGTTTTTGCCCCTTCAATTAAGCAATAAAAATGGAATATCGGGAAAAAGAGTTTAGAGATGTTCGGTAAGTCCGGGAATTCCATCGCTAGGTTGATTTTGCGACAGCTGTATTGGGATGCCCTTGGAGGACCAAAAGCCACATCGCAGTGCCCCTGAAGGGTGTAAAGCTGCATGGAGGTGCCCTAAAAGGACTCTTTGAATTTTGGATTCTGGATCTTTGGATCGATGGTCCATCAAAATCACTATACGACGTACTATCAAGGTATCCATCGGGTCTAGATGAAACGCCCCTTGGAGAAATTCTGAATTCTGATTTTAGGATCCATTGGGTGGGTTGTCCATTTGGATTGCCACATGGTGTACATGTTAAGTAAATTGTGAAGCATTATTAAATTATATAAGCAGAGTTTTTATTACTTAATTGATTTTGTGGAACAAAAATTTTTTCCCCTTCAATTAAGCAAAAAAAATGGAAGAATGAAATATAAATAAAGGTAGGATTTTTGGGAGTCCAGAGAAACTACCAAGGTTGAGCATTGAGACAAGTTAATGTGCCCCTTGGATACTCAATCTTTGAATGCAGGATAGGAAACAGTTCTGAGATGCCCCTTGATATGGGTGTTTGCTTGGAGGTCGAGTCTATAGTTCGAGGATACTTTTCTGTGCTTTGTTTCCTATAGAATTCATCATAGAATAGTACACATGACATTTATGAACATTATGCATGAATGTATGAATGCATGAGATGCTCGGACTGATCATCTTCAAGATGATTGGTTGCCTGATTGATTTTGCTCAATTCGGTTGCTTGCTCGGAGAGAGGATGTATGGAATTGCTTTGCGTGCCCCTAGCAGATGATTAGGGATGTCGCACAGATAAAATATAAATGCCCTTGGTGGAGAATTAGGGAAGTTGCAGTAAGTCGACTGCAGATTGATTGTTGGATCGTGCATGTCGAAGACAAGGGGTGTGCATGAAGTGAAGTTTGAGATTCTGGATAACGAATGACTGGACGCTATCACTACCAATGAATTTTACCAAGGATGTTTTGGGGAGATTACGGATCCAAAATGCTTGGCCACGATCGAGTTAGAGTGGACATGCGTAGAGGACGAATTTGGGCCCTTCGAATCCACTTGACTGGAGAATGAATTCAGGCATTCTGATGATGGTGACGATAATGCAGATATCTTGATGTGATCGATGGCAGTCATTTATATTTATTTTTATTGTCTTAATTTTTGCATAGACCCAAACATTGTGTTGGGCCCATCAAACTTTGATCATTTTACTTTTATGTCCTAATTTTTTCCCGGACCGCCCTTTTTGGATTTTCAATCCAGCAGACTATCCCGGCTTTTTCATGGACCTCGCTTCTTTTCAGTCTATCAGGAGTTTTGCCTTTTGTAATCTTTCTTTATTATCTTTCTTTTGAGTGATTGAGTTGACTATAAGGAACCCTACGTTTGACTTACTTGCAACATTTTGCCTTTAGGACCCAATATATTCATTCAAGCACAAACATAAAGGATTCAGTAAAATGACATTTCTATTGAATGAATTAAGTTTGAGTACATAATGATGATGACCATTTCTATTGACCCAAACTTTGGTGTTAACTAGCTTATGGAGGTTTTCTAGCCAACACACTCTCGTTGCTCACTTTTACCCTAACTTTTGCCTAAACCGCCCTTTTCGGGGTTTCAGTCTAGTGGGCTATTCTGCACCCTAACTTTTGCCTGATCGATTTATAGAATACCGATCAACGGGATATACCATAATTCTTGACCGAGCAGTAGAGGACCACTCGCCGGATGATTCATTTTATGTTTGTTTTTTTATATGCCGCTTTTCTGGATTTGATTCGTTTTGGTTAGATATGATAACGCTTCAACCTATTTTAATATAGAGGGTTTACGAACTCGCTACTATCCAAAATCTTCATGCCCCTTGTGCTGAGTACCTTTCTAGTTGCTCGGGGTATATCCCAACCTGGTTGGAATTTTCCCCTTTTGACGGAAGTTTCTGATTTTGCTATGCACTACTGGTACATCTAAAGTTTGTCTAAGCTGCTCAACCTACACTTTAGTCCCTGGGGGCTCCTTTGACTTGGATTCAGATGAGACACCTGAGGATTTCATCTTGGAATTGATTGGTAGCACGACTTCCATTTCATAGGAAAAAGAGAAAGGTGCTCGGTTTGGGAGAATTCTGACATCCGCTTGACATCTTTGAAGGGCGAATGATAGCTCATCTGCTCAATCTCTGATCTTTGCGGTAGTCTTAGAAACAAACCCCTTAATAATTCAGTTTGCGGCTTCTGTTACCCCACTAGCTTGTGGTCAGTGCGATGAGGATCTACGATGTCCAAACCTATGTTTTCTGATTAATTAGTAGTTGCCTCTTGGAACCGAAACTAATTTTCTGATACCAAGTGATGAAGAAATCCATACCAAGAGAAGATGCATTTCTCGATGAGCTTGGGCATCCTCTTGGCGGTGATGTTAGTGAAAGACTCGGCTTCCCCCTATTTTGAGAAGTAATATGCCCCTACAATGATGAAGCAGTGCTCATTTATTGATGAGGGTTGAACCTCGCCGATCATATATGTCCCCCTCGCTGAGAATGGCCAATGAGGAGAGAAATGTAAGATGGTTTTAATGGTGTAAAGGGATCAATATTTGGAAAAGACAATGTTGTATTGGGGGTGGGAATTTTGAGAATGGGTGGGCGAAGATAAGATAAGCCATAACTCTATCGAGAGTGGTCTGGCGATGTTCTTTCTCCATAATAGATCGACGCTTCTTTGGTAGCTTGAAAATAGGTTCGTACATAGTCACATGCAACAAACTGATTGACATATTAAACCTATCCAAGGAAGAATTAAGCATCTTTTGCTGTTGTAGGTGTGAAGATCAGATGCTCGATAATCTGATGATGAACCCTGGGTATATCTAGGCGTGACCAGGTTATAACTTTATCGCGATCTTTTAATCACTTGTTATCTCTCATTTTATTTCAGAGGTTAGGTCATTAGAAAATGGTTACCATTTTAGGTTATCATATACATTGAAGTTTATTTCAGTTAAAGAAACGTCATGAATACTGAACACGTTATGCTTATGATAAAATGATTGCATGGACCCATCGGGCGAAACATCTAACGAGTAAACACAATGAGAGTCTTTCATTAAATTAAAGTGCCTTAAAAGGCAGAACTGTTCACATCAAAGTACTAGAAAAATAAAATTACATAAAAGATAGATAGTCATCCTCTACATGCGATTGGTAGATCTGGTAGATTAGGCATCCTCAGTAGCTTTCATTGGAGGGTCATCCAGGACGAGATCCGAAATTTTCCCTTGCTCAGCTGATGACTTGTCTCCTTCCTTTGCCAGAGACCTCGAGGGATTCTTGGCAGCTTTGGCAGAAGAATTAGCTCTAATAGTGGTGTCAACTGAACTGGAGAAGATCGAAGCCAACACAAACTCTTCAGATAGACCGGAATTGATTGTACCTATCTCATCGCTTAGGTTTGGTGATGGCTTCTCCTTAGAATAGGTCTTCCTACCTAGTTGATCCATTTTTTCTTCTTTTACCAAGTGCCAAATGGCCATGCCTAGAGGTTTACATTGATCTGTTGTATGCCCCTTTTGAACATGATAGCGACAAAAATTCCTTTTCTCTTCGGGTGTAGGAGAATGGTATTCACAAAGAGGGCTAAGCATGCATTTCTCTCACAATTTGGCAAACAGGATATGAAGAAGGAGCTTCTACGGAGACACGAATGCTTTTTGACCAGGAGCCCAAGCAGGTGAGGTTTGAACTGCGGAGACATTCTCTTGAGCAATGACCTGAACTACGCGTGTCTTCTCCTCAGTCGGAATTGGAGTGACTTTGAAAGATTGGGAATTGTTGATGTCATTAAACCAGGGTTTATCGCCACTTGACTTTCTGGCTCTCTCTTTCTCCTCACAACACTTGATTTTCTCAGCTTTTTCAAAAACTTTCTGATAGGATTCAAATGAATCAGTTTCCATTTCTTTCCAGAGCATCGGGAGAGCCCCTTTGAGCAACTTCGGGATCATTTCCTTCAAGCTGAGCTTTTACGTTACACCTTCAAGGTGTTGAATAGTGGTTATGGAATTAAAATCGCAATGAGTGATCAAGACTTCTGACAGAAGTTTCCAATAAAGAATTGTCGATTCTGGGAGAGTATTGTACCACTCGAGAGCAGGTCTCGATAAAGTACACGAAAATAACTCGGCCAAAACTTTGTCCCCATTTTTCTGGACATGTATAATCCGCTCGTACATTATGATGTGGGATTTGGGAGGTCTCTTACTTGAATAAGCTTCCATTCTGGGCATAGAAAAATTCTTGGGTACCTAATCCTCACCCCTCTCTTCTTACTTTTCCTTATGCTTTCCCAGAAGCTATCTTAGAAAGGCTGCCATCTTAGGTGTCACACCCAGAGGCTACGTGACCTGGTCCTTGTGTATAAAGGAGGCCCTGAATTGAAATGGCGGTGGAGTAGCTGGAGCCTCAACTTGGGGATGAGCTAGAAAGTTAGTAGCGAAAGGATTTGGAGGATAAATAGTCCCCCTCGGGTAGATTGTGAAGCTAGGAGGAGAGGATGTAAATGACATTGGGGGTGTCGGAGGAAGGGCAAAACCACTTGAAGGTACAGTCATCTATGGAGTGAATTCCCTTGAGAAAGCGAGGAAAGCAGGAGCTTAAGGGGTAGGCCTTGGGTTCAAAGGAGGAAAGCCAAAGGTTGGTGGAACAAAGGATGAGGGTGGCTGAGAGGAACTCTGACCAAATTAGAACTGGCTATTGGATAGGTCGGACAGGCAGTATCGGGTGGAAGATAGGTAGAGCTTGAACTGATGAAATCTAACCCAAACCGTTCTGAACGGCTCCGTTTTAAATAAGTCCAAACTGTCCCTAAGCTTAAGAAAATGACCCCGATGGTCCTTGAACACTCCTTTCTTCTTTAAGAGCTGATCAAACTTGATCTTGGATGGAATTTCTGAAGAGATCAGATTGAAGAAATTGAGCCATAACATTGGCTAACTCTACACCCATCTGAGATTGATCCCGATCCTGACTCTGATAAGGTGGGGAAGGGGAAGGGGAAGGAGTACTCTTATGAGGTGCATCATTCTAACATGGATCAGACATGGTAGGAAGAACCAATTCTAACACTGAAGTCACTAGCTGGTGAACCAAACGGCGATGAAGTCAGAGCTAAAGGGGGCTGCAGCGATGAGGATGTGTCGACCTAACTGACAAAACTGAAAGACTATCAGCCCGAATCAAACGATGAATGAAGTGATTGATTACATAAATGTTCGAATGTTGAATGCCATATATATAGGGTGCGGTTTAGAGAGGTAGAGAGTAGAAGGGCTAATGATGCGAAGCTTAACCCCAAAATACGTGAGACGTGCGAACTCCTCCCCATGTCTAGCGAACTAGATACGAGTCATCGGGACTCAAATGATCTCAGGCATTTTGTTAAATCCCCCCTTTAAGCGAGGGGAGAGTAGAGGTAAGCGAAAACTAAAATTGAAAGGTCGGCCACATGCGGCCTATACATGAAGTGCATATGCATGAGTATAACACAAGTAGCACACGAAACCAAATAAACCTTTTCCATTCTTATGACTCCCGCGCAATGCCAATTTAGAATCTGGGGTTAGCTCTAGCGCTAGGAAACGGCAAGAGAGTATGCGACCTAGATCTAAATTGTTTCGGTGACCTATAGGGAAGTTGCTATGGTTAGATTTATCGCGGTTCATATTCTCAAACTGCTGGTATCGTTGAACGACACTGTAGAAGGGTCTCATTTACCTTGATTCCGTGTAACTCAACCACTCCTCAAATGAGTGCGATCGCGGGAATTACACGTTGGTTAAAATGAGTGATCCACCCACATATACCCCCAAACCCTAGCAAGCTTGAGGTATACAAGTGAGCTTTACGGGGTGATAAAAATGGCACCGTAATTTTTGGTCTCAACTAAAGCACTGGATTCAAAAGCATAAGAAATAAAGCATTGATTTAAAAAACGATTTCAGCACATCATAAAAAATCCTTTAACAAAAAAAGTTGAAAAGAAAGATGTTTTCAAATTTTAAGTTAAGAGGAAATCCCCAGCAGAGTTGCCACTATGAGCGGGCGACCTTTTTCTGTCCCCTTAAAGGGCCAAAAAAAATATAGGCGGAGCAAAGCGCGCCGGAGGATGGGTCATCATGTTAGAGGCGCGATGAAAATAGGTTGATAGAATGGTGTTGATATTGATTTTTAGTCCAATTTAGGTGTTAAAGATACGGGACTTGAAATCCCGTATTTTAAGACAGAGTCGCCACCCGGTTTAGTTCTATCGCGAGTCTGGGTACAATCTTCCTATCGGGTGGTTGGACTGTACCTTAAAACGTGAGATTCCAAGTCCGACTGATGTTGCCTATTTTTCATTTTATTAAATCAAATTGTTTACATTTTAATAAACTCAACTTTAGTTCTTATGCGATTTAAATCCGGTTGTTGTTTAGAGTTTTTGGTTTATATGTCATACATCACACGAAAGAGGTAAATAAAGCAAATAAATAATTATTACAGGGCCTTACAAATACCTATACATTTTTCTAATGCAGAAAAATAAACAAAGCGATAAATAGATAAATGGGCAAAGCCGGGTTTTGACCGAGCTTACCAACTCGGACCCGACTCCAAACAAGGCAAAATATTCATAAATGATCACGAGTAGAGCATGGATAAATAAAAGGCAGAAAATAAACACACAAAAATGGGTTTAAGACATCGAGAAAATGATTAATGTGATTTTTCAGGCGAGAAAACCCCGATTTAAGCCAAGTTTACACAATTTAGTCGGTTAATCAATCAATTTATCATTTTAAGATCAATAAAAACAAGTTTCAGATCCAACAACATAAATTACAAATTAAAATCATAATGGAAAACACGAAAATAGGGCAAAAAATGAAATAAAACAAGCTGAAACTAAGATTCGGCGGCCAAGGCCGTAGTGACAGCCTTGACCGCCAGTGCTATAGTGGCGGCCGCTATAGCGGGGTGACTATCAAGGCTGTGACTATAGCCTTAATGCCGAATTTCAGCCCCAAGGAGGCCCCCGAGTGTTTTTGGCCCATAAACTCAAAATTATTGGGATTTTAAGTCGTAATCAGTCGCCAATGGGATAGATCTGGACTTAAAACGCACAAATAACATTGATTTTACGGATTTAGGATGGAAAACACCTAAAAATCCGAGAAATGGTGAGACCTCTACAAGGATAGCTTTCACCGCTATATCTATAGCCGTCACCGCTATAGGGATAGTGGCCAAAGCTATGGGGATAGCTGTAAAGGCTATCCTTATAGAGTTCATCCCCTTTTCTGAGATTACTCAAGAACACCAAGGGAAAAATAACCAAAAACAAGAACAACAACAGCTAAAGTGCGATAAAAGTAAGGAAAAAGATAAGGGAACTCAGTTTTCTTACCTCTAGGTCGTGAATCTATCTTTGAAGACTCGAATCAACCCTTGGGAGGTGCCGTTGACGATTTTTAGACAAACCATGATGGAAATCAGCAGAAATAGTGAAATTTAGGTAGTATTTGGAAAAAAAGTCTCTAAACCTATTGAATCTATTTTCCCTAAGATTTCTAATCAGTTTTAGTGTTTTAACTAAGAAATCAAGCCCAAAAACAACTAAAAATCCCAGATTAGGGGTGATTAAACCCAAATTTTTGCCTTTCTTAAGCTTTCTCTCTCTAAGTTCCTAGTTTCTAGTTTTTTTTTATTTAAAATCTTTGAATTTCAGCCAAAAGTCCCCTAAATCTCTCTCTTCAAGGGTTTAAAAAGTCTCAAACTAGAAATTCATCGACTTTGGGTAAGAAATTAGGTAAAAATACATGGCCAAATCTAGAGAAGAGGGAGAGAAATAGTGGCACAGCCTGGGTTTGGCCGTACCACAGCCACCTCCATAGCCATAGCAGTGGCTGCCACCACCACGGCGGTCACCTCCATAACTATGGTGATGATGGCAATTGTGGGAGTGGAGACCGCTGCCATGATGGTGGGGGTAGCCACAATGGGGGTGGAGACCCCATGCGGCAATGACCGGCACACGAACGATGGTGACCACCATAGGGATGTCGGTCATCGCCGTCACCAGACCTACTCATCGCCAAGGAAGGTGGTGGCCATGGTGGCCCTAGTCGACCGGGGAGGACAACGGAAAAAACCTAGGGTTTTTTTATTAGGATTTAGGGTAGGGTTCCTGCTTAGGGTTTAGGGTTTCTTGGTTAATGAGGTTAAATAGGGTTTTGGATTAGTTAGGGCAGATTAGCATTCCAACTTCTGATGCCTATAACTTACACTACAATTATCCGATTAAGACAATTTTTGACATCTCAAAAAGCTCGAAGAGTCTTAAATCCAACGATATAAATGAAATTTGCTGAAAATGCTCAAATCTTATAGAAAATTATGAAATAAATTACTGCGCGCGAGCGAACGAAAATGGCTAATCCTCAAAACATATGAATGATATCTAAGCGCGGTCAAAGTCAGAAAACCATCAAAGGGGACTTGCTAAATATGATTTCGACCTTTAAAAAATAGAACAACTAGACCATACGAGGTCAGAGCAACAAGTCATCATCATTCCAAGGGCACCAAAAAGCCCTAGCTCACAATATATATATATATATATACATACACACACATATATATGTGTGTGTATGTGTGTGTGTATGTGTGTGTGTGTGTGCGCACGCGCCCGCGCGTGTGTGCATATAATATATATTTATATTTGAGTGTGTGAGGCTATTGAGTGTTTTGGGTTTAAGGGTTTGAGTGTTATTTCTCCATTTCTTTTATGTCACTGTTTGTTTATATTAGTGTATTATTTTGGTTCTAATTTTGCCATTAATTTCTCATATTTTGTTGTTTCTATATTTGCCCAAAATAAATATTTTATTCCACTGTCGGGTCGATATCTTAACAAATTGGTACCGGAGACTATCAAGTTTTATTTTGAGATTTACAATGCCGGTGATAAATTTGATATCGAGAAATTCAATCCCTTTGTTAGCTTTGCCTTATGGCAATTTAAGATGAAAGCGATTTTGACGTAAAATGGATTGTACAAGGTGATAATGAAGGAGTTACCGAAAACATTGATCAAGGAGAAGAAAAAAGATCTAAAGGAAAAAGGACTTGCTACCATTTAGTTATGCTTGTCGAACAAGCACCTGCGAGAAGTCATCCATGAGAAGACTACCAAAGGTTTATGGTAGAAATTGGAGTCTCTTTATATGTCCAAAAAACCTCACCAGCAAGCTTGTTGTGAAGCAGCGTCTTCATATGCTTCATATGACAGAAGGTACATCCCTGAAGTCACATCTTGATGATTTCAGTTCCATTCTTTTGGATCTAAAAAATTTGGATATTTAGTATAAAGAAGAGGATAAAGCTCTTATGCTGTTGTGGTCTCTTCCTCCGTCTTATAAAAATTTCCTCGAGACTCTGATTTACAGTAAGAACACTTTAACAGTGGAGGAGGTTAAAGAGTGTTAATTATTAAAAGATCTTATCGATAAAGAGCTCTCTAGTGAAGAAACAACCCTGTAGAAGGTATGGTCATTTAAGGAAATCTAGTATAAGAGATCCCAACAGCAGTAGCAACAACCGATCTTGATCAAAATCAAGGTCTTGTAATAGTAATTTGACGTGCAATTACTATAAGAAGAAAGAGCATATTAAAGTTGAATGTTACAAGCTCTAAAGGAAGAATAAACAAAAGAGTCGTAGAGATGATGATCCCGCCGAAGCTAGTGTTACAGAAGATGAGGTAGACACTGAAGCCTATATCGTGTCCAACGATGGTGCTGGATCTAGACAAGGATGGATCTTGGACTCTGCTTGCTCATTCCACAATTTTTTCCACAGAGATTGGTTCTCCTCTTATGAGCCTATAGATGGAGTTGTGTTGATGGGCAATGATCATCCTTATAAAGTTGTTGGAATCGGTATTATCAAAATCAAGATGCACGATGGTGTTGTCAGTACTTTAATAGATGTGCGGCATATTCTAGAATGAAGAAGAACCTAATCTCATTATCTGCTTTATACGACAACAACTGCACATTTTATGGTGGAGGTGGAGTTTTGAAGGCTTTGAAAGGTGCCCTCATTTTGATGAAAGCCAAAAAAATTTGGTAGATTGTATGTGCTGCAAGGATCAACAGACCCACATGTTACTGCAGTTTCCACTTCCATGTCAGATTCAGACATTACAAAGTTATGGCATATGAAGCTTGGCCACATGAGTGGAAAAGGCTTCTCCATGCTCAGCAAAAAGGGTCTACTTTGTTGTCAAAGTACTTCCAAGTTAGAGTTTTATGAGCATTGAATTTTCAGCAAACACAAAAGAGTCAGCTTTAGTTGCGGTATTCATAGAACAAAAGGTACTTTGGCTTATATCCATTTAGATCTTTAGGGCCCTACTCATGTTCCTTTAAAATGTGGCGCTCGTTACATGCTTACCTTATTGATGACTACTCTTGAAAGGTGTGGACCTATTTTTTGAAACACAAGAATGTTGTATTTGTTAATTTCAAATATTGAAAAAGCCTTAGTGGAGAATCAAACTGACAGGAAGATCAAACGTCTCTGAACAGATAACTGTTTAGAGTTTTTATAATAAAGAATTTAGCACATTTTGTAAAAATATGGGCATCTTGAGACATCTCAGATTCCAGGAACGCCATAATAGAATGGTGTAGTTGAACAGATGAATATAACTATGTTGGAAAAAGTTTGATGCATGTTGTCAAATTCTGGCTTGTCTCAAGCTTTTTGGGCTGAAGCAGCTACAACAGCTGCTCATTTGGTGAATCGCTTTCCTTGTGCTTCCATCAACTTTAAGACTCCTGAGGAGCTGTGGTATGGGAAACCCATTAATTATTCTAATCTGAAGATTTTTAAGTGTCCAGTTTATGTCCATGTCAATGATATAAAATTGGAGCCTAGAGCTCAAAAGGGCATTTTTCTTGGTTATCCAGATAGTATGAAGGGATATAAAGTTTGGCTTTTAGATCCCAAGTCATTGGAGTCTGTAATAAATAGAAATGTTCTCTTCGATGAATCTACAACACTGCATCCAAGAAAAGATTCCACAGTTGGCGCTGACGCCAAAATTAGAATTTCAATAAGTTTGTGGAGGTTCCAATTAAGGAGGAGGAATCATTTACTCCGTCCAAGAACACAAAGGAGAAAATTTCAAAATAGTCGTCTGAGCCTATAGAGGTAGAAGAAACTGCTATAGTCGAAAAGGTGGAGGTTCCTCATGTTGAAAGCGTGCCAGATAGAGAAAGAAGAATGCCTCTAAAGTTTACAGATTATGTGACTTATGCCTTTATTATTGTACAAGAAATAAAAGGGGTTGGAGAACCTTCCACATATTCAGAAGCCATTTCTCGTGATGATTCTGCAAAATGGTTGATAGCTATGTAAGAGGAGATAGAATCTTTGTACAAGAACAAAATGTAGGAATTGCCCAAGGACAAAATGATTGTTGGTTGAAAATAAGTCTTCAAAAGAAAATATGGCATTCCAGGGGTTGAGAATGTTAGGTATAAGGCACGACTGGTCGCTAAGGGCTATAGTCGGGTACAAGGAGTTGATTTCAATGATGTGTTTTCTCTTGATGTTAAACATAGCTCTATTCATGTCTTGCTTGCTTTGGTTGCTATTCATGATATAGAGTTGGAGCAAATTTATGTTAAAACTTCCTTCTTGCATGGGGAATTGGAGGAGGAGATCTATATGAAACAACCAGATGATTTTAAAGTTGAAGGCAAAGAAGATCATGTTTGCTTGTTGCAGAAATCACTATATGGATTAAAGCAGTTACCTCGATAGTGGTATAAGTGAATTGATTCTTTTTTTGTTTTGTCATAGCTATTCAAGGAACCAATATGATAGTTGTGTTTATTTTATAAAACTTGTAAATGGCTAATTAATTAATTTATTACTCTATGTTGATGATATGCTTATTACCGACAAGGATATGTCTGACATTAATTGATTGAAAGTAGAGTTTAGTAGTGAGTTTGAGATGAAATATTTGGGAGCTATTAAGAAGATTCTTGGCATGGAGGTCTGAAGGGATAGAGCTACATGAGAGCTTTATTTGACTCATAGAAGTTTCGTTCAAAAAGTGTTGGAGCGTTTTAGCATGAAAAACGCCAAACCTGTACATGCTCCACTCGTTGCCCATTTTAGACTTTCTACTGCTCTATATCCTCAATCCGAAAAGGATATTATGTACATGTCACATTTCCTTTACTCTAGTGCTGTTGGTTGTATCATGTATGCTATGGATTATACTCGTCCTAATATTTCACATGCAGTTAGTGTTGTTTTATAACAGATACATGTCTAATCCTGGTAAAGAACATTGGCATGCTTTAAAATGGATTTTAAGATATTTGAGGTGTAATACTGACACTTGTTCGGAATTTAGAAAAAGTAAGAACATGGTGGTTGGCTATGTTGATCCAAACTATGCAGGTAATCTTGATAAAAGAAGATCCATTACGGGTTATGTGTTTACCCTTAGTAGTAGCGCTATTAGTTGGAAAGCTACTTTACAACCTACAGTTGGATTATCCACTCTCGATGCAATGGCGATAGTCAAATCAGTAAAAGAAGTTATTTGGGTAAGAGGATTAGTTGGTGTGAGTGGACGGCATTTTGGACCGGGCTGATGAACCGATCCCTAAGAATAATGATGTGATCATGATGGTAGAAAATGGTTTTGCATATTTTAATGTTCAAAAGATACAAGATCAAAATCTCGTACTTAAAATAGAGTCGCCACCCAGTTCATCTCAATCGAGAAATTTAGGTACGATTTTCCTACCGGGTGGTAGACCATAACTTAAGTAGAGATTCCGAGTTCGGATGGTGTTATATATTTTACATTGACCAAGTTGAAAAATTCATTCTTTCTTATTTGGTTTTAATCCACCCAATGTATTGTGTTTTTGATTTATGTATTGTGTTAGCGCGTCATCAAGCTTTCAAAGCGGTAAATAAATTATTATAGTCATCCCAAATAATGGTGCAGAAATTAAAGAATAATTATATGGCTTTCAAATCCTATACATTTGTCTATACAATAAATAAATACCTGAAGGCCTAACATACATCTAACTTAAATCTACCTGCACAAAACGGTTAGCATAGATACGACACATTATATGAGGTATATCACGTAACATGCATAATTAGTAGACCAAACAAGACCCGAGTTAGCGTGAGCATAGAATATTTATTTTACAACTTATGGAGCCCGATTGGATGGCTAAAAATGGTGTTTAAATGGCGTTTGTGAGAAAATCCTGTTTTATCCTTATTTTAGACTCAATTTGTTATTTTAACTGGATTATTAGTGAAAATGCTGCATGTTATAGGGTGAGGACTATTTTTGGGGAGTTCTGGACTCTAGTCGTTGCACTGTACATCCTAGCTTTGGAAATTAAACTAGGTCAAAAATAAAAATGAAAATAAACATGCTGTCCAGAATCTCATACCACCGACGGTATGAATGATGCCGCTGGCAATTTCATTTATACAGGCAGGCAAAATGACATTTTGGGTACCATAAAGAAAGGGTCCCACAAGAAAATAGAGCCATTGGGGACAAAGGAAGCCTCTGGCCATATCACGGATGTCACTGGCGGCTTCAAATGTCTCTGGCGGCATCACTTTCTTGTAGTATCAGTAGTTAACGGTAAAAAAAAATCGAAAACCCAAAACTAAGCACAAAACATCAAATAAACACAATAAATAACTAAAATGAAAGCCAAAGAGCTATGAAACTCGTAATTTTTACCTCGAGGCCGTGAGTCCACCTATTCATGATCCAAATGACACCTCTGAGGAGCTCGAAATGATGATTTGGGTAGTGAATATAGGATTTGAGGCTCTATAACCTATTAAATTGATTTTAAACCTAAAGTCTACTGATTTTAAGTTAAAATATCAGAGAGTTCAATGAAGAAAAACCAAGAAAAGATGAAGTGATTCCTCTTTTCTTACCTTTTCTTCACCTTATCCCACTAAAACTACTAAAATCTCACTAAATTTCCTCTCAAATTCAAGTTGGGAGTTGTTAACCCTTTCATTAGCTGAAAATGAGTCCTTATATAGGCTAAAAACCAGGTAGAGCTGCTTTTTTTGATTATTCGGTGGGTATCGAGCAAGCGTGGCAAAAAGCTATCTGCTGCAGAAAGTCAGGCTGTCGGCGGCATGGATGATACCGCTAGTGGTATCGCAAGGCATGACCTAGCCTAAAAAGGTGAAAAGGTGTCATACTTCCCAAAAAAAGATTAAGCGGGATTTTTTGAATAATTAGGGTCATTTTTGAATTTTTAAGGGTATTTAGGACTAAATCAATTTTTGGGTGCAAATCATCGGTTCGAGCTCCCACCGAATGCGTTATCGTACACGCCAAACTGAATTTTTATGAAAATAAAATTTGTAAAGAATTTTTTGGTGGTAATAAAAATTTTAAAATAATTTTTATAATGAGGAATAAAATAGAATAAATGTCATCATCGTCTCGTGAGAGGGACAACAAAATTCCGTGCTCACTAGCTACCCCTTGGGGGATCACAACTGCCACAAGTTAGAAATTGTACCTGACAGATGGTGTGCTAGGTCCAAGGGATGGTGAGGGCGGTTGAACCCAAAGGATGACATGTGCGGAGGCTATACCAGAACCTTCAATTGGCGTTCAGGGGTGAACCCAAAGGATGACACAAGTGGGGACTATATCTGGACCTTCAGTAGGTGTTCAAAGGTTAAACCCAAGGACGACATGTATGGAGACTATATCGTGATATCCAGTTGGCGTTCGATGGTTGAACCCAAAGGACGGCATGATCTTCAGTTGATGTTCGATGGTTAAACCCAAAGGATGACATGTGTGGGGATTATATCAGGACCTTTAGTTGGCGTTCAGAGGTTGAACCCAAAGGACGGAAAGCACGGAGACTATACCATGATCTTCTATTGATGTTCGATGTTGAACCCAAAGGATAACTTGTATGGGACTATACCGTGATCTTCAGTTGACGTGCGGTGGTTAAACTCAAAGGACATCATGTATAGAGACTGTACCGTGATCTTCAGTTGACATTTGGGGTTGAACCTAAATCATAGTATATACAGAGACTATATCATGATCTTCAACTGATGTTCGGTGGTTGAACTTAAAGGACGGTACGTACAGAGACTATACTGTGATCTTCAGTTGACACTTGGTGGTTGAACCCAAATGACGACATGTACGGAGATTATACCGTGATCTTCAGTTGATGTTCAGTGGTTGAACCTAAAGGATAACATGTACAGAGACTATACCATGATCTTCAGTTAATATTTGGTGCAGCCAGTGGCCCAAAGAATGAGGATTTTTAGTTTGCCCCTTACGGTTGTACCCGAAATGAGTGATAAGTGAAATACGATTAGACAGATTTTTAGATGGTGTTTTTACTACTTAATTAATTTTGTGAAAAAAAAATATTTTTGCCCCTTTAAACAACAGTAAAAACACGATAATTAAAAATATAAGGGTTTTAGAAGTCCTGGAATGTCGAGGGCTCGAGCTGGGATTCCGTCGAATTGTTAAAAAGGCATTTGAAATAGCCTTAGAGGATTTTTTATGTCGCTGGCGGCTTGGTTGATGCCACTAGTGGTATGGAGTGCCATGTGGCATCTTTAACTAGTCAAAGAAATTCAAAATTGCCCCTGGTGAGAATGAAGCCAGTAGCGGCTTGGGTGATATTACCGACGACATAAAGTGATACCGCCAGCAGTATGGAGGGATAGTTTCAGACTTAATTAAACTCCTCAATTTCTGTGCGGGTGTTTAATACAAATTATAACTCTATTTCTTCCTATTTGAATGACAGAAAGTCTGAAATTTGCTCTCTCTTCCTTTCAAACTTCTATATCTTCTCCCTATCAATTCACTATGTTGAAGAAAGTACTTGGGTCAAAATCTACAAGCATGAGACCCGAAGAATTACCCTCTTCCCTTGTCGAAGGGCTGAAAGTTTGCCCGGTGCATGTGGCCTATAGTTTGAAGTAAACCGATAAGATGTATGGTTATGGGATTGCTTCTCCCATAATGAATCTAACCCCTAAGAAGACCAAGCAATTCTACGTCCAGGTAATCCTACAAAACCCAAAATCTCTTCGTTTTGTTAATTTTTTTATTTCGACCTTAGGCTCAAAATATGCCATGATAGGGGTTATAAACATGAAATTAAGAGTATACATACTGAAATTGCATGTTATAGGTTCAATTTTCACTAATTTTATGCTTTGGAATTGATTAATTGCGTTTTTGGTGAATTTGGTGCGATTTTGGGTGAATCTACGAGTTTGCCCATAGAATTGATGCCGCCACCAGCTTCAGGCATTCCAGAAAGGCCTAAAACTTTCCATATCGCTGCTGCTTACAGTAATGTTGCCGGTGCTATCACTGCTCCAATAGTGATATCGGCGAGCTCCAGCACTAAAGAAAGCAAATTAAAATCGATCACTTATCTATTTTTGCTTGATTCTTTTTTTGTAGTCATACAAGCTTATGTACACCAGGGCTATAGGGACCATCGGTGAGTGGTGGACCCATATTGACGAGAAGGACCCTGCACTTCGAGAGGGCATCGATGCTACCGGATTCGGGGACATGGCAAGAGTTCTACCCAATAGGATGCCAAAACTCTCTCACTGGGCCTTGACTGCATTGACCGAGAAGTGGTCGAAAACCACTCACACTTTCCACCTTACGATCGGTGAGGTGACCATCACTCCCTCTGATGTGGTGGCAATGACTTAATTGTCCTGAACCGAGCATGTCATCCATTTTGATGTTTACATGGAGAAATACTATCTCTAAAAGACTGTGACAAGGAGGGTGAACAAGCTCTTTGGTTTGAAGCCTATCTCAGGGTGACTATGATATGGAGAGCTGAAAAAGCACTAGATGGAAGTTGGGGTGGTTTCTGAGACCCAGCGGGACGCCTATGTTTGCTCTTTTATGATCTTGCTATTGACGGTGCTGTTCTTTCCCATCTCTAGCAGCAAGATTAATTACAGGTTGATTTCCACTGTTGAGGACATAAAGAAGATTAAGGAGAATAACTGGCCCAGGGCCATTCTCATATAGATATACTGCGGGTTGGATGTGGGGGCTAGGAATAAGGGAAAGGTCCTTCGGCTGGGTCACTTACTCGTACAGGTATGCCTTTTCCAAATGCATTTAATTATTCTCCTTTATGCTTTTACTTATTTTTGCCTGCTTTCCTCTTTTGGATGTTTTGGACTAACTAGCTGTTAATTGTGCAGGCTTGGGCCTTTGAACACCAGATTCTTCCATCGGTGAAATTCAAGACCAAGGTACCGGCAGGTTCATATTTTCTCGCCCAGTGGTGCGGGTGTCAGGGGATTCAGGTAGTACCCCACCAGCTACAGGGAGACACTGAGGAGCTTACAAACCAGCTCGATACACAATTTTGACCCTTATCCCTATTTCACACTCAACAAACAATTAGTCAACAAAATACATTTATGAATTTGAATTGTGGTTACTTGGATGTTTATCTGATTATTTGGTCAGGTCGTCTGGGACCTATTTGATGAGGTGTCCAACTATGCTGAGGTGCTTACGATCTAGAAGGATGTGGATGACCGGAGATTTGTGATGGAGTGTCCCCTATCTCTTGAGTGGTATTTAGGGGAGTGGGTGCGCAGCTAGAGAGATGTTGCCCCTTCTACTAGACCTGTGCCTCTAGCACCTCCTACTGGCCTTTAGTGGCCCTACCTAGCTATTACTATTGAGGCTGATAAAGATGCTTATTTGGATGGGAATGACTGTATCGCAAAAAGTGTTCCCGGTTCTTAGTATGGGCATATAAAATGCTTACTTCCTATGTGCCTGCGTATTCATAAAGAAGGCACGCTTGAGTACCACATGAAGAAGAAGAGAGAGGAGTTGAGTCAAGTAGCTAGTGGCCAAGTGAGTAGTGATGAGGAGGAGGAGGAGGAAGAAGAAGAGGGTGCCGGTGAGGGTGATCCCGAGGGGGAGGATGAGGCTGGCGAGGATGTGCCGATGGTCCATAAGGATGCACCGACAGTCCACGAGGAGCGTCATTCTTTCGATGTAAGACTATGCTTGTTTACATATGTGTCATATCGTTTAATTCAAAATGGTTGCTTATATTTGCCTTTTACATTGTTTTTTTGTTTTTAGGCACCTCCGGGGAAAAGAAACAAGCTTGAGACCAGCAGAGCGCATGACCGGGGTAGGCCAGAGGATATCAGTATAGTGCTTAGGTGCCTTTCAACAACTTTGGAGGAGTCCTTTCTACTTTTGGGCCCAAAGGCTGATTTCAACATAAGGAACATAACTTCCAGCGCTCCTTCGATGGACTTTATGCCTTCGGATACTACGTATGTGAGCTTTTCAAAAATTAAATCCATTTACTTTATGTATACAATTTCTCTTTCGGGATCGATCTCCGACTGCCCCTTCTTTGTTTGGCTTTTTTAGGTTACCCGCAGGGAAGTGGAGCGGATAGCAAGGAACGCCTTTGCACTTTGGTATACTCTGGCTTTCCCAGAATTCATTTTCCAAGGTACCTGTATGTTTGAATGTTGTTTTAATTCTTAAAAATGCACGCATGAATGTTATGAATGATGTGAAATGTTATTTCTTCCTTTATAGAAGTTATGGCAATGTCACTTTTTGATGTCAACCAGGCTCAAGCAATGTATCAAGAGGAGATAGCCGTGAACCAAGAGCTTAGGCATCGGGTTGGTGAACTGTAGCTGCAGTTGGATGCTACTATACAAGAGAGGAGGAGCAAGTGCAACATGGATTGCACACCTCTAGTAAAGACCAGTCACAGAGAAAGGAAGATGACAACTAGTCGGTGTCCTACCTCTGAGCCTGCTGAATCAAGTAGTGTCCTGATGACCAAGGATAGAGAGGAGAAGGATGATGTCATCAGCCGATACCTTGTGGACAAGTCAGATTTCACATCACACCCATCGAATGGCAGTGGGATGTCTTAGCTTTTATATCTCATTTTCTATTTTTTCCGCTTGGTTTGTACCTCTATTACATTGGATTTGGGTAATTTTGGTTTTGGTTTGTGGTTTGGCTTTGTTTGGATGATTTCAGATTTTCATTTCGGATTTCTTTAGGCTTAGGATTGGATGTTTGGTAAATTTGCGCCTTCAGGCTGTTGGTTTGAATAAAATTGGATTTTAGGCTTGAATTGCTTCTGGAAACAGATTATAGGTTTTTTATAGGTTATATACAGGCTTAAACTGGCTAAAATAGGTATGAAATTCGCTGGAAATAGTGTCATGCCACTAGCGGCTTCATTGATATTGTCGTCTGCATGAGAAAAGTCAATCTAGTAAATAATATAGACAACACCGCTTACAACCTATACCACTGTCGATTTGGCTCGTACTGTCGGTGACTTCATCTATATCGCCGGTGGCTTCAATCTCCAGAAACTCAGATTTTGGCAATTTTCTAGATTTCAGTCTTGGAGAGCCACAACCAGCAGCTTAGGAACTTTTTAAAAACCTTGGGGGAAGCAAACTAGAAGAAACTATAGAAATTCAGACTTTGGGGATTTTGTTACGTGGCCTCATGGCCGGTTAACCCCAAGTTTCTTCGTGTAGCGTTGCATTTTTGGGACCGAATGGACTATGTGTTCTGCTTTTCCTCATTTGAGTTATGCCCCTTATTCTAAGAGTTTCATGCTATATTGGGGGTCTTATGCCCTAAACGCGTGCCCCTAGCAATCCCTGAGTTTCACTTTGGTACTAATGGCATCCTAAGAGGGTTGTGGAATTTGAACTACATAGACCCCTTTCTATCCCGACTGCCTAACCAACCAGGTTCTAGCTTAGAGTGGTATTGGAGCGATGCCGCAAGGCTCCTAGATCTCATCTATCTTGGCCTTCTATGGTTGCGATGTTACTTATGGCTGAGTTTATTTATGGTATGGACCTAGTTACCCCATTTAGGTTGATCTCACTTATCAGGCCCATATCGGTAGGGGCTTACCCCATGACTGTGGGGTTAGCAGAGACCCTGCTGAATACTGATGCTACTTTTGTCAACCAGACTATTATCGATGATCACCTAACGCTACTACAAGTATCTTTCTCATCAAACCTTAGTTACCTTCTTCTTCTCGGTCATATCTAAACCCGGTTTATAAGTATGGCTGATAGAGAAGTTTGAGCTAAAATAAGAACTGTGGGGGAACCCGAAGAAGTATTTGCCTATCCATTTTAGGGAAAGAGGATTCGTGCACGGAGATTTCGATCAGTTGACTACTGATAGTTAGGTGTAGATCATACGGGGATATAATAACTCATAGATTCAACGGGTTAGCTCTTGGTGGAAGATCTGAGACATGGTTATGGAGTCCTGGGGATCCTGTGTTCAGTTGTTAGGTCTAGAGAGGATTACTTGCTATACTCCATACCGGCTCCATTCGTTAGTACGGCAAGCAGCAGAGGGTTCTAACCAAGCTATCGAAAAACCATAGCGGTGTTTACAAGGTCAAATGGGTGAGCCACATTCGGGAGAAATGGGCAGGAGAGGCTATGTTCGAAACTCTAGACTATGCTTATTTGGAGACCACTGAGACTTATGAGAATGATAGAGGATGGCTTGCTGAGACTAGGCGCCTGTCGACTCAATCCGAGCTATCATGGAACCACTTAGAGGGAGAGCGAGCTAAGTAGGGATTCGAGCCTTTTCATATGACCACCTTGCGGAGGATCTTAAGATATTATAATGATAATGCGGGGGGTTCAGCTTAAGACGCGTTTTGTTTGTTCTATCTTTTGCATAGGCTAGTCGTGGTGACAAACCTATCGAACTTTATTTTATTATTTGTATTTTTATTTGATTCTAACTTTTGCATAGACTGCCCCTAGAGGTTTTCAATTTATCAAACCTTGTCTTAACTTTTTCCTAGACCACCCTTTTCAGGTTTTCAATCCAGCAAACTTACTCTGACTTTTGCATAGACCTTGCTCTTTTCAGTCTATCAGAATTATTGGTCTTTTATTATTTTATTGAGCATTGATTTAGAACAACGTGAACTCTATATTCTGTTTACTTGAGCTATTTTGACCATATGGATACAACATTCGCATAGGCATAAGCATTCATAATTCCGCAAAAAGATACTTTTATTAAGTGAAGTAAAACAAAGTACATGATGTTTGGTAACCATTCCCATCGGTTTAACTTCCGGTGCCAACTAGCCTAGAACGGTTTTCTAGAAAGCACTCTCATTTACCCTGATTTTTGCCTAGATTGCCCTTTTTGGGTTTTCAATCTTGCGGGTTTTCATATCCTCTAATTTTTGCATGGCTAGTTTGTAGAATACTGACAGTCGAGTGTCACCGTAATTTTTGCCCGATTGGTAAAGGACCGAAAGGCGGGTGATTATTTATTATTATTTGTTTTTGTTTTGTGCTACTTTTCTGATTTATTTATTTTTATTAGATGTGATAGCACTTAAGTCTTTCTTGATTCATGGGGTTCACAAATTCATTCTCGTCCATATCCATAAACTTGGGTGCCCCTTTACTGAGCATTTTTTTGATTACGTATGTTCCTTCCCAGTTAGGTCTGAATTTGCCCCTTGTGTTAGTGGTGGAAGGTTTCAACTATTTAAGGACTAGATCTCCAACTTTCAAGGGGAACTTCTGGTGTCTGACCCTACTGTTGTAGGCTCGAGCCATGCGTTGTTGATACATCTAGAGATTATCCAAGGCTCTCAATCTCTGCTCATCCATCATATTCAGCTGCTCAAACCTTGCCTGAGTCTATTCAGATTCCTTTAGTTTAGCTTCTAATGTGACTCTCAATGAGGTTACTTGAGTTTTAATTGGCAAGACCACTTCCGTTTCATAGACTAGGGAGAACGGAGTTTGACCAGTCAAGGTGCGGACACTTGTGCAATATCCCTAATTAGCGAAAGGTAGATTGACTGCCCAATCCCTATAATTGGCTATCATCTTGGAAAGGATCTTCTTTACCAATTTAATGGCCACCTTAACAGCCCTATTGGCTTGTGGTCTATACAAGAAGATCTATGGTGTTCAATCCAGTATTTTTCAATCAGATCGGCGGTTGCCCCTTGAAACTGTACCCCGTTATCTGAGACTATGTGATGCAGAAGTCCATACCGAGCGAATATGTGCTTCTCTATGAACCTGGCCATCTTCTTGGCGGTGACATTGGTGTAGGATTCAGCCTCTACCCACTTAGAGAAATAGTCTATTGCTACCATAATGAACCTGTGCCCATTTGTTGATGAAGGGCAAATTTCATTGATTATGTCTATCCTCCATGTTGAGAATGGCTAAGGAGTATATAAGTGATAGAGCTCGGTGGGTGGTAGATGCTGCATATCCCCATAAATCTAGCATTGGTGGCACTGATTGACTTGGGTGATGCGATCGGCCGTTAAAGTGAACAAGAAATATCCTAACCGCTGAATTTTATTTGCAAGAGCGAGACCATTCATATGAGGGCCACAGTCATCAGTATGGACCTGATCAATTACCTTCTGAGCCTTTGTTTCAGTTAAGTAATGAAGCAATAAACCATCATTGGTGCGCTTGAATAGATCATTATCGGCAATCCAAAATTGGATAGCGAGCTGCCACAGAGTGTTACGGTCTAAGTTAGAGGAATCAGGAGGATATTGTCCAGTTTGGAGAAACAGGACGATGTCATAGTACCAATAGGGCTCGATTGAGATAACGACGACCGGTTGAACCTGCTGAGTGTGGTAGGGGATTTTAGTGGACAACAAAACTAACGGACAGATAGGTTGCTATTGGGGTCCTTCCCACAAGGAGGCCAGGGTGGCCAGAGAGTCAGCCATTTGATTCTTATCCCGGGGTACATGGCGATACAGACAAGAGGTCAACTTCTTGGATAAGCCTCGGACGACGTCAATGTAAGGGCAAAGGGAGTCCTCTTTGATTTCCCAATCCTTAACAACCTGACAGATTACAAGAGCCGAGTCTTAAATTACAGACACCATGCGGGCCCCAACCTGTAGGAGAGCTTGAGACCGAACAGTAAGGCTTCATATTTAGCTCCATTGTTGCTTATAGCAAATGCCAAGCATTTGGACAGCAGGATGATTTCATTATCCGGTGTGACTATGATAACCCCAAGGCCTGCTCCCCTTCTATTCATAGCACCATCAATGTAAATAGTCCATACACGTTTGAGGATGGTAATGATTGCAAGCTATTTGTCAGGAAACTCCAAGTTCTAAACATAATCGGAGTTAAGGGGTTGATTAGATAAGAATTCTGCCATGGCCCGCCCCATAATAACCTTCTTCATCACATACTCAATGTCAAACTTGGAGAGAAGTAGTAACCAACGAGACTGTTTACCGGCCAGAGTAGAGGATTGACAAGGATACTTCATGGGGTCAATCTTAGCCATGGCTTGGACTCGGTAGGATTGAAAGTAGTGGCACAATTTCTTAGTGAGCCAATCCATGGTAGTACAGGTTTTATCCATAATCGAGTACCAGGTTTCATAATCCAACAACTTCTTACTTAAGTAGTAGATCGCGTGCTCCCAATTATAGTCATGTTCTTGGACAAGCATTGCCCCTATAGAAGACTCTTCGATAGCTGAGTACAGGATCAGAGGTTTCCTTGGAATGGGCGGTTTTAGAATGGGTGAGTCAACAAGATAAGCTTTGATTCTGTCAAACGCCACTTGGCACTAATCGTTCTATACCACTGGTTGCTACTTTCTCAACAGCTTAAAGATGGGTTCATACATAGTAGAGAGAGAGGCAATGAACCAACTGACGTACTGTAAGGGGCCTAGAAACAGCTAGACTTCTTTCTCTATTTTTGGTAGAGGCATATCCCTGATGGCTTTAGCCTTATCAGGATCCATTTCGATTCTTTTCTGACTAACTATGTGTCTCGGTAACTTGCCTGAAGTAAACCCAAACATACACTTCTTCAGATTTAGACAGCGATTATACATCTTAATATGAGTCATGAATCTATCGAGAATAGCAAGGTACTCTCCTCGGGTAGCGAACTTTACGATCATATCATCCACATATAACTCTACCTCTTTGTGGATCATGTCATGCATGAGAGCAGTTATGTCACGCTGATAAGTATCCCTGACATTCTTCAACCTGAGTGATATCACTTTGTAGCAATAAATCCTCCATTTGGTAATGAATGTTGTCTTAACCTTATCAATGATGTTTACCAAGATCTAATTGTAACCCAAGAATCCATCTATAAACGAGTACATAGTTGCCCTAGCGACACTATCAATTAGCATATTGATGTGAGAAAGCGGGAAGTCATCCTTAAGCGAAGCTTTATTGAGATCACGAAAATCAACATAAATACAGACCCTACCATTCTTTTTCGGAATCGGAATGATGTTGGACAACCATGTCGGATACTTTGCAACTTCAATGAAACGAGCCTCAATCAACCTTGAGACCTCTACCTCAACCTATTCTGCCTATTCTAGTCTCAACCGATGGAGCTTCTATTTGACAGGTCTAAACTTAGGATCGGTTGAAATTCTGTGCTCGACATGACAATCAACCTCAGGCATGTCTTTGTATGACCAGGCAAAAGCGTTAACATGTCTTTTAAGCACTTTTATTGTCTCACTTTTTTCTTCAGGAGTTCAGTCATTGGAAATGGTTTCCATTTTAGGGTTGTCATCAGTACTTAGGTTTATTTCATTTTAAGCAGTATTGCTAATACCGAAAACATTATGTGTATGGTTATGTGAATGCATGGATCCATCAGGTAAAACATCAAACAAGTAAGTTAAATAAGAGTCATTCATTGAATTGAAAGCCTTATATACATCAAAAATATTAAAGATTACATTATCCATGCTGTCCTCCTCCACAGGCGGAGAGGCTTCAGTGGCGATGTCAGCAACAGGTGGACCATCCTTTGTAGTCTTCATCAGAATGGACTCTAGGTTATGTTCTAGAGTTATCTTCTGGTCAGTATTGTGTGGTGGCTCCTTGGATAGATTGGCTTTCTCGGTTAGGGCCCTAGCGAGCTTCTTTATAATCTCGATTAAGAAGTCCTCCTCCCCAGTTCTCTCATCCTTCTAACCTTTCTTCATCAGAAATGCCATAGCCTTGGTCATAGCAGCCACAACGTCTTCAACTTCCTAATCTATAGATTCTTCATCACTTTCCCTAGTCTCATCCTGAGGATACATCTTCCCCTTTCCCTTGACCTTATCAGAAATGACATTGACAGGCACAATAGGTTCAGTTGGTCCGGGTTCAGCAGAAATGGCCATGCGACCGGCTTTAAAATCATAGACATCCTTGAAGATCTCAAAACCAGGCCACATTTTTTGGTTATGTTCGACATGTTTAGGTTCCCATTTGTAAGGCCTCTTGCCTTGAATTTTACAGACAGTCACCATGCGATAGTAGCCAAAGTGAACACATTAGTAGATATTCTTGGGCTTATACCCTAATCCTATGAGTCGGACAAGCACCTTTAGGTCCAAGGCCTCAATGATCCCTTGCTCATACATTCCATAACCTTTGCCAGGTTTAAACCCAACACACTTCATCAGTTTCCCTACACTAGGGTGGAGGTAACTATGCCAATCAGGAGCCAATTTTTTGGCTTTACAGATCACAGCAACATGAAGGTCTCCATCCAACTTAGCTTCGGCTTCCATGATAGCCATAATAAAAGCCGCATCATCCTTATTACTCCTAGCCCATTCTCGCATATGAACTTAACCTTCTGTTGGAGAGTGGAGGGCACTGCTCCCAGGGTATGGAGGCAAGGTCGACTAAGCAATAAGGAGTAGGTGACTGGAATGTCAAGGATGGTGAACTATACTATACTTGTAACCCCTCCAATAGTAACTTCTGCTTCAAATACCCCAATTACACTGTACTTTGAGTCATCATAAGCATGGATTACAATGTTGGATTTTTCAAGTATTTCCTCTGACAGACCCAAGTGAGGAAGGACCTTTAAGGGGCAGAGATTCAAGGCTGAGCCATCATCCACCATGACACAAGGTATGGTCTTATCAAGAATCTGAATATGGATAAATAGTGCCCTGTTATGGTTTTACCTTTGACCAAAAGATCAAAATCATCGAATATAATCTGCAGTGTATTTCTTGGAAAGATAGCCTCCCTGACCTTGGCACACATTTCCACAATAGAGGTGGTCGAAGTGGCTTCAAGATCAAGTAGTCGCTTAATTTGACCCCTCTGATGCCCATCAAAATAAATGGCCAACGGCCAGATGCTATAGCAAGCTAGGGTATTCTTGAGTTGAGTGATAAGGGGATCAACCTAAAGGCTTGTTGGAATAGGTGGATGCGGAGAAGGAGGCCTTGCATAGGTGCCTACCCTCTTAGGGACCTGATCCTGATTTGAGCGAGACAACGGTCCTGAAGCTGGTATACACAACCACTCCTAGTGATGTTAAGGACATTATCGAGTAGGACACTTTGAGTGGCTTACATTTTGAAAAGCTAAGGTGGTACATCAGGCTCCAAATCCAGGTCTAGCAATTCATACCTATCCACAATCAAAAGCTCATTCTAGTCAACTTTGAATAGTTCATTTGGCTTAGCAGCCATAGGTTCATTAACCTTAAATAATTCAGTGCTTACTGCTTTGGTTTCCTCGACTACTCCATCATCTTCATCGGATTAATCCTCCTTTAGAATAAAGGAATTGGCACTGAAAAGTGGCTCTTTCGCGGTTTTCATCCTCTTAGCCGTAAAAGGCTGGGTTTTGTAGTTTTCCTTCTTAGATAGAGTTGGGTCTACTTCCATACCCTAAATTGAATTAACCCCAAGATTAGCTTGGCTGATCAGATCGAAGACTGAGATGGATGGTAGGCCAAAACCGATAACCAAAATTGAGTCGCTATTCCCTTGCTCCCCGGCAAGTAGCTCAAAGATTGCGGCTTCAAGTAAGATAGAATGGATCATGCCCACCTTGTTCCTAAAATTCAACAAGGGGTTGTTCATGGTGCTCGGGACCTTATCTGGTTCAGCGATCTTTCCCTTACTTACAAGACGCTGGATGGCTGAAAGCAGGCTTTTACAGTTGTTAGTCTGATGGCCCACTTGGACATGATAATTATAGAATTTTTTCTTATCCTCGGGCTTTGGTGGATTATACTCCTTAAAGGACTAAATATAACCTGGTTCCCTTAAGTGCTTAAAGATAACCTAGAGTGGCAGCTTGTACGGATTAGCCGAGACAAAAGTAGGACGAGGGGGTTAGACTGCGGTGACTGCTAGCGGAGCTTGAGTGACTGCCAGGGCTGTAGAAGGGGCTTGAGTGACTACCTAAACTATAGAAGGGACTCTGGGTTTAGTGAGTACAATGGCCGCAGGCTGGGTATCATAGCTCTTTCACAACTAGGGCTTCCCTACCTTTTTTGCTCGTTCGCGCTCAATTTCGCGCTAGATTTTCTTAGCCTTCTCATTAACGGCCTTATAGGACAGAAAGGAGTTAGTTGTCATCTCCTTTTAGATAACAGGGAGTGCCCTTTCTGAGAGTTTGAGGATCATTTCCTTAAGGCTAAGCTTAGACTTCATCAGAACTTGGGTTGTGTCTGGAGGTCTCACTAGGCAACTGGCGGACCCCTTCAAGATGTTGGAGGGTTGTCTCTATCATGGTGATGAATCCATAATATTCAATCAAAGCTTCTGAGAGAATTTTCCAATTGGTGACGATGTGATTAGGCAAGGTGTGATACCATTCAAGAGCAGGGCCCCGAAGAGAGCATGAGAACAACTCGGCAAGTATTTTATCACTCAACTACTTTACTCACATTATAAGCTCATACATAATGATGTGAGAGGCAGGGGCACCTGATGCATCATAATGTTCCATACTAGGCATGGTGAAATTGTCGGGGACCCAATCCTCACCTCGCTTAGGTTCCTTGCTTTAGCTTGAGTTGGTAGTCATCATTTGATGGATATAAGCTTAGATTCCTAGTGTCACGCCCAAAGGTTGCGTGACCTGCTCGTTGATTGGCTGCTGAGTGAGAGCTTCGGAATTAAGTGTCATGCCTGGAGATTATGTGACCTAGTCATTGGTTCGGGAGGCCATCATTTAGCATATGAAAGCTACTACTTCGGGTGTCATGCTAGGAGGCTGCATGACCTGGTCGCAGTTCGGGACATGTGGAGATGGTAGAGGTATAACTAAATAAGGATCACCAACTAGTTGGCTACTGAAAGGATTCTGGTGGTAGGTAGTGCCCTAAGGAGTTACAAAAAATTGAGGAGGGGTGAAGCTGTTAGGAACTGACAGTCAGATTGAACATGCATAATAGGCATGGCGGAAATTCAAAATTTTGTCCATATCCCCAAGAACTCCTATTAGTTTTATATAAATTAAATAAAGCCTTAACTAAATAATTCTCTACCTAGGTTAGCATGCAAAAGGGCTAGGCATACCATAATTCTAAATTATATCCTAGCCTGTATATTTTATGCTGAGCATGTTATAACTCTAAGCTAAGCATGTTATAACTATAAGCTATAACCTAAGCATGTTATAACTTTAAGCTATATCCTAAGCATAAAATAAATTAAGCATGCAAAACAACCTAAGCATATTATTAAGTCTAAAAACGCTTAAAGAAAAAGACCTAATAATAAAAAGAGAAAGAAAGAAAACTTACCAGTTGAAGCGTGCTTTAGAAGAACCTTCTTGCACAAGCCTCCAAGCGCAGGATAGCCTCTATGAGTATCCATACGAACCCCACCAACCAAAACCTCCCCAAGAGGAAGAACTAAGAAGCCTCAAGTAGTTGCTAGACCACTCCAAAAGCCTCACCCAAAAATATAAACTAGGGGTGCTCAAATAAATTTAGGCTCCTCAAAAATAACTTGCTCAATTACCCGAGAGATGAATCTTAGCGAATCTTAACTTAGGATTTAGCTTTGACCTTGGTACACTTTGAAAGGGGAGCATGAGAGCCTATTTATAGGCTTGGGGAGCAAAATATTGCTCCCTAAAAACCAATGTTGGATGTGCATACTTGCATATCCCACGCGGGGTTCTACCTGTTGATCCATATGGATCCGCGGGTTCTACCTGCATGCAGCGTGCACGCTGCATTTGGCTTCCGCAAGGCAAGCTCTTGTGAGCCTGCCTTGTATGCTAGCTGGGCCTCGCGGCCCATGTAGCGAGCCCAGCTTACGGCGCGCCCTATAGGCTGCGCATTTGGGCTGCCCATTTTCATGGGCTGCCGCAAGCAATCGCACACTTTTTAGTGCACTCCCATGCACCCGAGCCTGCACAAAAATACCCTCTTGTACTTTCAGGCCATTTAACTCGCCAAGCCAAAATACTTTTTAATCCCTTTCAAATACTAATTTATTGTGACCCTAATAAATTAGTTACCAGTCAAAATAAATTACATGGTTTATTCAAAATGATCTAATCATTTCTAAACCAATAAAATAATAATCCAATTATTATTTATATTATATTTTCGTAATAGAATAATTCTATTAGTTCTTTACTTAGTCCGTTGAAGGTCCAATGTGTGTGACCTTATAACATCCCGAAGTATTGAGCTGTTAAGGCTTAACCAACCCTTGTTCTAATGGAACCATTGGCTCGAGGTTCTAGACCGAGAATAGAACTTGATTACCTTAAACGACTGTAGTATGCCTCTAGCAAGGTTATACCATCCCCCATTACTTGGAACGTCATTTATGCTTATGACTTAATCCCGGTTAATGAAATAGTTGTCCAATGCGATGAACTCCTTCCATTCTTTAATATTAGTACCATCTGGTTTATAGGGTTCGATTAAAGTGTTAACCCACTAATAGCAAGGTTGCTCCAAGCTGTCCCAGTTATTAACTTGTTACCAAAGTATATTGCCTTTTACCATAGTATGTTTGACTAGAAACCATTCTATCAAACACATACTCTGATCAGAGGTTTATGGCAATCATCACTTCAACAAATGGCCACGTACAACTCCTTAATATATCCGGAGCAATGGATTCTTTCCGACCACTCAGCTTACCAACGTGCTGCCATCACTATACCCGTAATCACCCGTAACACCCTGAATTAATGAGTGTGTAGTAATGACCCAAAGTATAGCAATAGTACCACACAAGGTAACTAGTATGTCAAGTGTGAGGATATTAGCAAAGCTTATTGCATGAAGACAAATAAACACATTGATATATATATATACCAAATGTTTATCTTACTGCGGTCTCCAATATATCTCCCAGATATATCCATGTGTCAAACTTAAGACGCCACCTTCAGCCCTTAGGAGATTAACTGCTTGGACCCTTTGCAAGAAAGTTGACCACATGCTAATCTTTCCACTTCATCAATATCCTTTCTTGATGAAACTATGACTAGGGATAGTTTAGACATAATCATAAGTGCACATGAAGCAGGTTCCACCAAATATAGTCCAACTATAATTTCTCTGACTTCATGCTATGTTATGTCAATGACTTTTGAAAACATACATCAATGAATATATTTAACCAGCTATAATATATATATATATACACACACACACACAAACACATCGATATAAACAAAAGATTAAATGCCTTTATTGATTAAACAAATTGTTCGTACTATTACATAATTAAGATAAATCGCCTAATTGACTTAAGGGCGTACATCATATCCAACAGAACGATGGCAGAGGCTGGGCTAATCCATTGGAGGAAGCCAGATGTTGGTGTTTGGAACTGACAGTCAATTTGAACATACATACCAGGCACGATGGAAATTCAAAATTTTGTCCATGTCCCCAAGAACCCCTATTAGTTGCATATTAAATAAAGCCTTAACAAAATAATTCTCTACCTAGGTTTGCATGCATAGGCTAGGCATACCATAATTCTAAATTATATTCTAGCATAAATAGTTTAAACTAAGCATGTTATAACTCTAAGCTATAACCTAAGCATGTTATAACTCTAAGCTATAACCTAAGTATAAAATAAACTAAGCATGCAAAACAACCTAAGCATAATTATTAAGTCTAAAAATGCATAAAGAAAAAGACCTAATAATTAAAAGAGAAAGAAAGAAAACTTACCAGTTGCAACGTGCTTTAGCATAACCTCCTTGCATAAGCCTCCAAGTGTAGGATAGCCTCTATGAGTATCCACACGAACCCCACCAACCAAAACCTCCCCGAGAGGAAGAGTTGAGGAGCCTTGAGTAGTTTCTAGACCCTTTCGAAAGCCCCACCCGAAAATATAAACTAGAGGTGCTCGAATAAAATCAAGCTCCTAAAAAATAACTTGCTCGAGTTAACCTTTATCGTAGGAATTATTCTTGAACTTGGTGCATTTTGAAAAGGGGAAGGCAAAGCCTATTTATAGGCTTGGGGGAGCAAAATTTCTCCCCCTTTTTTCGATGTTTGAACATCCCACTCATGGGTTTGACCAGCGGGGCTTGGAGCCCCGCGAGCTTACCCTCGGGCAAAACATGCTCCGCACGCTATGTTTGTCGCAAGTTGGGCTTGCGATATTTCTCATGCTGGGCTTATCCCAGCGCTTCCAAAGGTAGTGCCTGCAAGCTCAGCATCATGGGCTTTTGCAAGTGCCACATTGCGGCACTTGCAAGCCCATGGTGCGGGATTTCGCGTACTGAATGTGATGGAATCCCGCAGCCCATTTTGCAATTCAAAAATTATCTAACCAACCCTAATAAATATTTATTTTACGACCCTAATAAATTAGTTATCGGTCCACATAAATATCTTGGCTTATCTAAAATGATCTAATCATTTTTAACAAATTAAATAATAATCCAATTATTATTATGTTATATTTTTGTAATAGAATAAATCCGTTAATCCTTTACTTAGTCCTATGAAGGTTCAATGTGTGTGACCTAATGGGATCCCAAAGTATTGAGTTATTCGAGCTTAACCAACCCTTTTTCTATTGGAACCATTAGCTCGAGGTTCCAGATCATGAATAGAACTCGATTACCTTAAACGACTATAGTTCGGCTCTAGCAAGGGTCTACCATCCCCCATTACTCGAAACGTCATTTGTACTTATGACTCAATCCTGGTTCATGCAATAGTTATCCAATTCGATGAACTCCCTCCATTGTTTACTACTAGTACTATCTGGTTTATAGGGTTTGTTTAAAGTGTTAACCCATTAATAGCAAGGTTGCTCCAAGCTATCCCAGTTATTAAATTGTTACCGAAGTATATTGCCTTTTACATAGTGTGTTTGACTAGAAACTTTTCCTATCAAACACATACTCTGATCAGAGGTTCATAGCAATCATCACTTCAACAAGCGGCCAGGTATAACTCCTTAATATATTCGGAGCAATGGATTCTTTTCTACTATATAGCTTACCAATGTGATGTCATCACTATACCCCGTAACCACCTGTGACACCCTAAATTAATGAGTGTATAGGAATGACCCAAAGTATAGTGATGGTACCATACAAGATAATAAGCATATCAAGTATGAGGATATTCGCAAAGCTTATGCATGAAGATAAACAATAACACATTGATATATACACCAAGTGTTTATCTCACAGCGGTCTCCAATATATCTCTCAGATATATCCATGTGTCAAACTTAAGGTACCACCTTCAGTCCTTAGGAGATCGACTGCTTGGACCCTTTCCAAGAAATTTGACCACATGCTAGTCTATCCGCTGCATCAATATCCTTTCTTTATGAAACTATGACTAGGGATAGTTTAGATATAATCATAATTGCACCTGGAGTAGGTCTCACTAAATATAGTCCAACTATAATTTCTCTGACTACATACTATGATACCTCAAGGACTTTTGTATACATACATCAATGAATATATTTTAACCAGCCATAATATATTTACAAGCTCATCGATATAAACAAAAGATTAAATGCCTTTATTAATTAAACAAATTATTCATATTATTATATAATTAAGATATATCGCCTTAATTGCTTTAAGAGCATATATAATATCTAACAAACTCCCACTTGCACTAAGGCCAATTAGCCATATGTCTTAATCCATATGCTTTAATATGATAGTCATGTTTGACTTGAGTCAATGGCTTCGTCAGACCATCCGCGAGGTTCTGATCAGTGGGTACATATTCTAGTCTTATTATCTTAGCATCAACAATCTCCCTTATGATACAATACTTTCTGGATACATGTGTGTTTTTCTGGTGATACTGTGGTTCCTTTGCCTGAGCTATAGCACCATTGTTATCACAATACAAAGTAATTGGAACAACATTCTTAGGCACCACACTGAGATCACCAATAAATCCCTTTAACCAAACAATATATTCAGATCACCAACATTCTTAGGAAATATTCCTTTACTGCTTTGCATGCAGCAATGTATTCAGATTATGTGGTTAAATCAGCAGTAGTTTTTTACTTGGAACTCTTCTAGCATACCGCCCCTCCATTTAACACATACATAAAACTCGATTGAGACTTAAAGTCATCCTTGTCAGATAAAAAAACTCGCGTCAGTGTAACCTCAAATTGTGAGGTCACCATTTTCATATATCAAGAACTCATCTTTAGTCCTTCTCAAGTACTTAAGAATTGCCTTGATGGCCATCTAGTGCTTTTTCACCTGGATCTAACTGATATCTGCTCGTAAAGCTCAAAGCTTGAGAGACATCCGGCGTAGTACATATCATAGCATACATGATGGATCCTATCATGAATGCATAGGGAATATCCTTCATGCGCATTCTTTCTTGAGCTGTCTTCGGACACTCATCTTTAGATAGGTTAATCCCCTTTATCATCGGGAGATAACCTTTCTTCGAATGCTTAAGGTTGAACCTATTCAGTACCTTGTCTTTATATATACTTTGAGAAAGACCTAATAGCCTCTTGGATCTATCCCTATAGATCTTTATATCTAGTATAAATGCTGCTTCACTAAGGTCTTTCATGGAGAACTTTCTTAATAACCATACTTTAATACTTTCAAGAAGAGAAATGTCATTTCCTAGTACATGTTTCATCCTACTATGGAGTACTGGATTTTTTGACACATCAATGGCACTTTTACTATCATATGTTACATCCACACATCCGAATTGGACTCCATAATCTTCTAGTTGTTGCTTGATCCATAGGTGTTGAGCTACATAACTTCCTACTGCCATGTATTCTACTTCTGTGGTTGATAGGGCAACTGAAGTTTTCTTCTTGCTATACCATGATACTAAGCAATCTCTAAGGAAATGACAACCTCCAAATGTACTCTTCCTCCTAAGAGTATCTCTACCATAATCTACATCAGTGAAGCCTTGGAGTGTGAATTCTCCATTACTAAGATACCATAACTGAACTTTAATGGTTCTTAGGAGGTATCTAAGGATCCTCTTTACTGCCTTTAGATGTGAATCTTTAGGATTTGCTTGATATCTTGTATAGTAGCAAACTGTATAGTGTATGTTAGGTCTTCTAGCTGTCAAGTATGAAAGTGATCCAATCATTCCTCTATATAGCTTCCGATCAACATCTTGTCCTTCACAATCCTTGGATAGGACTGTATCTGAACCCATTGGAGTAGACATTGGCTTGCTTTTGTCCATTTCAAACTTCTTCAAAGTCTCCTTGGTGTACTTGGATTGGTTTATGAAAATCCCATCCGAACTCTTCTTGATTTGCAGACTAAGGAAGAAATTGAGTTTTACCATCATGGAAATCTTAAACTCCTTCTACATTTGAGTGTTGAATTCTTCACACATCTTCTCATCTGTTGCTCCAAAAAAGATGTCATCAACATAGATTTAGACTAGAACGATATCATCCTTCTTCTTTTTTATGAAACGATTTGTGTCTGCCTTCCCCTGGATATACCCCTTGGATATGAAAAATATAGTGAGTCTCTCATACCAATCTCTTGGTGCTTGCTTTAATCCATAGAGAGCCTTTTTCAGTTTGTACACATGATCCGAATGCGTTGAGTCTTCAAATATAGGTGGCTGCTTCACATAGACTTCTTCCTGGATAACTCTATTGAGGAATGCAATTTTGACGTCCAATTGGAACAATGTGAATCCCATGAATGATGCAAAAGCACATAAAATTTGGATTGCCTCCAATCTTGCTACAGAGGCAAATGTTGATTGTAGCCTCCAATCCCTTCCTGTTGATTGTAGCCTTGGGAAACCAATCTTACCTTATTTCTTACCACTACTCTGGATTCATCCATCTTGTTCCAGAATACCCATTTGGTGCCAATGATTGACTTTCCTTTTGGAGGTACCACTAGATCCCATACATCATTCTTGGTGAATTGATCTAGTTCTTCTCGGATAGCCAACATCCAGTTTTTATCTCCTTCAACCTCTTAAAACTTATTTGGCTCAATAAGTGAGACAAAGTCAGCATGGCTCATCATCGGATTAAGTTGGCCTCTAGTTCTTACTGGATTTTGGACATCATCCAAAATTGCTTCAACTGGATGATCTCAACAAGTCTGGACTTCCCTTGTTAGATCTTCATATTGGACTGGATCTTGTTCCACTTCTACTACAACTTCCTCTTCTTAACCATCATTGAAGTTTATCTCATGTGGGTTGAGATCAACTTTTGGTGCTTCTAAATCAAAGTATATTCCTTCATCTTCTTCTTTGTACTTCTTGATTTAGAAGGAGTCAAGAACTTTGGCTTCCTTCTCTTCTCTAGAGTTTTCAGCTTCCGGAATTTGATCTTCTGGAGTGGAATTTCTTTTGCCTTCATTGTTAGTCTTATCTAAATCTACATGCATAGACTCTACAATAGTTTGGGTTCGTTTGTTAAAGACTTTGTAAGCCTTGCTATGTGTTGAGTAGCCAAGGAAAATCGCTTCATCAGATTTAGGATCAAATTTTCCTAGTTGCTCTCTATCATTTAGAATGTAGCACTTACATCCAAATGCCTTAAAGTACCCAATTTTGGGTTTCCTTCCCTTCCATATTTAATAGGGGGTCATTTCTATGGTCTTTCTAATGAGAGCTCTATTCAAAATATAACATGCTAATTTTACGACCTCACCCCAAAAATATTTTGGCAAAAAATTTTCACTGAGCATTATTCTAGCCATCTCAACTATGGTCCAATTTTTTCTCTTAACAACTCCATTTTGTTGAGGAGTATGAGGGGCAGAAAACTTATGTTCAATGCCCTTGGAGTCACATAGTTCAGCAAAGTGCTTATTTTTTAACTCACCACCATTATCACTCCGGATGCGTGCAATGCTTATGCCATGTTCTACTTCTATTCGGATGAATGTTTTTGAGAGTTGGTCAAAGGCTTTATCTTTTCTTGCTAGCAAGATAACCCAGGTATAGCCAGAATAATCATCCACAATGACCATGGTGAAAACTCAATGGTTTGATTGGACTAAAGAGATCAATATGCAATAGCTCAAGTACTCTTTTAGAAGGAATAGAGGAGATGGAAGGAAAACTTTTCTTATGCTGTTTACCTAATTGACATGCAGTGCATAGATGATTCTTATCAAAAGCAACCTTAGGCAAACCCACAACTAATTCCTTTTTGGCTAATTTAGACAGAAGGTTCATGCTAACATGTCCCAACCTTCGGTGCCATAGCCATGATTCTTCTTCTTTAGACACCAAGCATATATTCTTTGTATCATTTTTAATGCTAACACAATAAACATTATTTACTCTAGGTGCACAAAGAATGAGTTGATTAGACTTACTATCATAGATTGAGCATCCTCTGGAGTCAAAGGTTGCTTTTCTTCCTTTATCACAGAGTTGTGCTACACTGTATATTTGTATTTCAGATCCAATGGTTCCATGTCCAATGATCTAACCCTTTTAATTGTCTTCAAAGCTTACTTTGCCTCCTCTCTTCTAGATTAAATTGATGAAAGCCTTCTCATCAACTGTCATGTGCCTTGAGCATCCACTATGAATGTACCAAGTGTGTTGATCTTCTATGGATCTAAGCCAGACTTGCAAAATAGATCAAGTGGGTTTGGGTACCCAATTAGATTTGGGTCCTCTTGGGTTATCAACCATTTTAGGTCAAGGATAAACATTATAATAACCATTTTTTAATCTACATAATTTAGTACTATGGTTGTTTTCCCCCCAAAACCTGCACCTTAAGATGGGTCTGCTTTGCTCCTGCTTCTTCTAGATCTTCTTTAGATCCTCCTTTCCATAATTTCTAACATATCCAGCCTCTTGTATACTGTTCTGTCTGAAATGTATCCGAAAGCTGGTTGTAGGTGTAACTTCTGCTCTACAATTCTTTCTTTTCTTGGCAGGTTGCTCATTTGATACAGCTTCAGCTTTTCCTTTTTGAGCAGTTGTGAACCTCTGTGCTTGAAGTTGCTTGCTCACTTTCCTTTCCTTGAGATTTGGGGTCACCGAATTCTTTTGATTACTTGATCCTGGTCTTCCTTGATATTTCCTTCTTTGTGGAGGATCTAGTTTCCTTCTGGATACCTCCTTCATCAGAGTTAGCTCTCTTTCCAACCCCATCAAGTTGGCACTTAAGATCTACACTTGATTTCTCAGGAAATTCTCTTCAATCACATCCATATGTTTTGTGGCTCTCATCAGGTTGATGTCTTGTGACATTGCTTCAGTATCTTTAGTTAATTCTAGAATTTGTCATTGTATGGATTTTATGGCTTTGGTGTGCTTTCTCACATTGTGGATCACCACCTTTAAAGCTCTTGCAAGATCAATGTTAGAAACATAATTAGAATAAGAGTTTACCTCAGTATTTGCTATTTCTGATTCTTAATCCCCAATCTGCTCAGTGTCTTGCTTAGATGACTTTCTTCCAGATTGCTCTGCTTTTGAACACATTAGTGCCATGAATGCATAATAAGTAGTCTCTTCTTCTTCTTCTTCTGTTGAAGATGAACTGCTACTTTCTTCACGGTTGCTCTATGTGGATATCATAGCTTTTTTCTTATATTTCTTTTCCTTTCTCAGCTTGGGGCATTTGGTTCTGAAGTGCCATTTTTCCCCGCATTCAAAGCAGGCAGCATCTTTTTTCAGATCTTTATTTTCTTACGGAGCCTTTCTTGGCTTATCCCTTCTTGAGGTGCGTTCTTTAGGCCTTCTTGATTCAAATTTTCTGGATCTCCTTCTATCCTTTTTCTTCAAGAATTTGTCAAAGTACTTGGCTAGCATAGCCATATCTCCTTCATTGTACTTTGATTCTTTTGGCTGCTTTTCTATTCCAAAAGAGGCTGATCTAGCAGAGTCTACCTTAAGTGCAATGGCTTTCTTTCTTTCTTCAGACTTCTTCTCTTACTGGCTATATCTCTCCAAGGATAATTCTTAATTTAAGAGATTACCAATGAGCTCATCATAACTATAGAAGTTTAAGTCATGAGCTTTCTCAATGGCAGTCTTCTTGTTGTCCCATTCCTTGGTGAGACTTCAGAGTACTTTCTTGACCATGTCGACTTCTAAAATTTCCTTCCCTAGCCTCTTCAATCTATATACTAGATTGGTGTGTCTAGTATTCATGCTGTTGATGGATTCTTTGGGCTCCATCTTGAAGGATTCAAGCTTTTATTGTAGTAGATCGATCTTGTCTTCCTTGACCTTGCTTGTTCCTTCATAGGCCACTTCCAACTTCTGCCATATTTCTTATGTAGTCTCGCATCTGGATATCTTGTTAAATTCTGCTGCACTAAGAGCATAATGAAGCAAGTTAATAGCATTTGCGCTTTCATGCAATTTTTTAAGATCATTCTCATCCCATAAACTTGAGGGCTTTCGGGTTGTAAGACCCTCTACTTTGTGAGTAGGCTCATATGGGCCATCTTTAATGACCAACTATGCTTGCATGCTTTCCAGAACATGTAGTCTTCACCGGTGAAGAGTGGAGGACGGGTAATGGACATACCCTCGGGAAGGAGTTGTGAGTTTTGGAAACTCATTTTGATACTTGGATCAAAATTTGGACCTTTAGCTCGAGATTGTTAGATCTCTAGTTTGAGCACTTACTCTGATACCACTTGTTGGTCCCCGTGAGGGTCTAAATAAGATCAAAGGGGGGGTGAAAGACTGTTTTTCATGGAATTAATAAGACTTTGAAAAATTCTTTATGTAGCGTGTTTGAATATGATTCGGAGGATGGATCTGGATAATACAGTTATGAAAATGGCAATGCAAATGAATAAAGAGTTAGAAATTCAAACACAAGTATTTTATCCTGGTTCGACCCCGCCTACTCTAGTCCTCAAAGTTTCCTTCCCCCAAGCTTTTCCACTAGTGGATTCCTTTCCAACTGGCGAGAATCAAGCCTTACAATTTATCTCCAGATGGTATACCCTTCCGGATGTAGGATATACCACTAGAAGCACCAACTCCTAGCTGAGTCCCTTAGTCTTTAGCAGGATATACCACTTAAATTTCTACCCAAACCTAAGCCGAATCCTACAGGAAGATCCCACTCAAAGCACCTACTTTAAGCTATATCCCAATCCCACTACTCACCCAAGTAGGAGATCCTTTAGACTTTTTTTCTCAAAGGTTTTGGTTTTGGACTTCCTTAAGTTTATGGTTTCACTTGGGAATCCTTACAAACAGATTTTTAAATGATTTGGTTCTTGGAGGGATTTGTAAACTGATTGCTTTCTAGAGAATTCTCTTATATATGCTTTCTTGAAATCAATCAGCACCTTCTCAACTTGTGAAGCTTCCCTTTTATAGTCTTCCATCATAAATGCAGCCATTATGAGTTGTTGAGCTATAATCAAATCTTCTCATTGATCAGGTAATATGTGGCACTTCCGAAACCATTGATCAATCTGTTAGATAGAGATTTTGACCTGTTTGAATCCTTGGGGTTGAGGCTAAAAAGTTGTCAGTGATTGTTTTCCTTGTATTTTAGTGACTAACCACTTTTACGCTAGTACCTTTTTGGTGTGAGTTCCATATGCCTTTCTCATTGGTCTAGGTGAAAAAGGTTGTTACCTTTTTCTCTTTTCTGTGTCAGTCCTTTGTCCTTTCTCTAAAAAGTGCTAGTTGTCTTTTTTGTCTTGCTTTTGGGAAAAGGATTTTTGACTTGTAGACCAAAGGAATGGAGGGAATTAATATCTTGAATTATCCCCTTTGTCTTGGTATGTATGCCTTCCGAATGTCTTCAGACTTAATATCTCCGGATCTTGTCTTCTTCCGGATGCTAGTGCAATCAGTTCTTCCGGATGCTGTTTTGGGTGTTTTCAAGTTTGTTTCCTTTCCAAACTTTAACCGGATGCTTCCATTTATGCTTATATAATTGTCTTCACTTGTCTTGGACTTTGAATGTCTTTTTTATATGTCTGGATGCAATGACTTAGGTCTTTTTGTACTTAGGTTTTTTGTTTACTTCAAACCTGATCCGGATTATTTGTTGTTCTGGATCATTGTTTCCAACACTGGGCATCCTCAATTCTAAATAGGGCGTGAGTGATACTTTCATGAGCTTCTCAGGTAAAATGGGGTATCCTAACTTTACAAAACTATCTACAAGCGTAAGGATAAAACGTTATAAGAAAGAATGAAGTTTTAATTTGGACAATGAGTTCAATACATCATCTAAATCTTTTAAACTTATTGAAAATTTAAAGTTCAAGATTAAAGATATCAATCCCAGAGGAGTCGCCACTGTGAGCAGACGACATTTCGGACAGGCTGCAAAGCTGTGCCGGCGAACCGATCTCTAAGAATAATAATGTGATCGTGATGGTAGAAAATGGTTTTTCATATTTTAATGTTCAAAAGATACGAGATCAAAATCCCTTACTTAAAATAGAGTTGCCACCCGGTTCAGGTCAATCTTAGGTACGATTTTCCCACAGGGTGGTCGACCATACCTTAAGTAGAGATTTCGAGTTTGGATGATGTTATCTATTTTACATTGACCAAGTTAAAAATTTCATTCTTTCTTATTCAGTTTAATACACCCTATTTATTGTGTTTTTAATTTATATGTTGTGTTAGGACGTCATCAAGCATTCAAAGTTATAAATAAATTATTATAGCCATCCCAAACAATGGTGTAGAAATTAAAGAATGATTATATGAATTTCAAATCCTATACATTTGTCTATACAATAAATAAAATACCTGAGGGCCTAACATACATCTAACCTAAATCTACCTGCACAAAACGGCTAGCACAAATACAGCATGTATGTCATGTAACATGCATAATCGGTAGACCAAACAAGACCCGAGTTAGTGTGAACATGGCACATTTATTTTACAATTTATGGAGCCCGATTGGATGGCTAAAAATGGTGTTTGAACGGCATTTGTGAGAAAATCCTGTTTTATCCATATTTTTTACTCGATTTGGTATTTTAACCGGATTATTAGTGAAAATGCCACATGTTATGGGGTGAGGACTGTTTTCAGGGAGTTCTGCACTCCCGTTATGGCATTGTACATCCTACCTTCAAAAATTAAATTAGGTCAAAAACGAAAACGAAAATAAACATATTGTTCAGAATCTTATACCACCGGCGGTATAAATGAACCCGGCGGCGATATCAACGACGCCGCTGGCGATTTCATTTACACAGGTAGGTAGAATGACATTTTGGGTACCATAAAGTAAGGGTCCCACAAGAAAATAGAGCCATTGGGGACAAAGGAAGCCTCTGGCGGTATCACTGATGTCGCTGGCGACATGGAAGATACCGTCGGCGGCTTCAAATGTCTTTGGCGAGTTCATTTTCTTGTAGCAGCAGTAGTTAACGGTTGAAAAATGACCGAAAATCCAAAACTAAGCACAAAATAGCAAATAAACACAATAAACAATTAAAATGAAAGCCAAAGAGCTATACTCAGAATTTTTACCTCGGAGCCGTGAATGCACCTCTTCATGATCCAAATGACACCTCCATGGAGCTTGAAATGATGATTTGTATAGTGAATATGGGATTTGAGGCTCTAAAACCTATTAAATTGATTTTAAACCTAAAGTCTACTAATTTTAAGTTAAAATATCAAAGAGTTCAATGAAGAAAAATCAAGAAAAGATGGAGTGTCCTCTTTTCTTACCTTTTCTTCACCTTATCCCACTAAAACTTCTAAAATCTCACTTAATTTCCTCTCAAATTCAAGTTGGGAGTTGCTAACCCTTTCATCGGCTGAAAATTAGTCCTTATATAGGTTAAAACTGGGTAGAGCTGAATTTTTTCGATTATCCGACGGGTATCGAACAAGCATGGCAAAAAGCTGTTTGTTGCAGAAAGTCAGGCCGCTGGCAGCATAAATGATACCGCCGGCGGTATCGCTGAACCTGCTAGCGACTTCAACCTTTGTCAGGTCTGAAAAGCAAGGCATTGCATAGCCTAAAAAGGTGAAAATGTGTCATATCCGCCCAAAAAGAGATTAAGTGGGATTTTTTGAATAATTATGGTTATTTTTGAATTAATAAGGGTATTAGGACTAAATTAATTTTTGGGCGGAAATCATCGGTTCGAGATTCCACTGGACTCGTTATCGGAAACGCCGAACTTAATTTTTCCGAAAATAAAATTCGTAAAATTTTTTTATCTGTAATAAAAATGCAAAAAGAATTTTTATAATAAGGAAAAAAATCGAATATACGTCATCATCGTCTCGCGAGAGGGACTGCAAAATCTCATGCTCATAGTTGGTGAACTCAGTTCGAATTCGCAGAAGATTATTGTTCATTGTGATAGTTAAAGTGCGATTTGTCTAACTAAAGATCAAATATTTCATGAAAGGACAAAGCACATAGATGTAAAGTAGCATTTTATTCGAGACACTCTTTCTGAGGGAAATATCGGTGTCAATAAATTTGGTACAACGGATAATCTAGCCGACATGATGATGAAACTTCTTCCAACTAGTAAGTTTAAGCATTGCTTAAACTTAATTGGTATTTGTAATAATTAAGTTTTATTTTTAAAAGAGTAATTTCGGTGAAGGTATAATCGCTTCTAGAAAGTGGAGTTTGTAGATATTATGATTCTCGAATTGTCCATATTCTTATCTCCTTATCTTTTGGAAAACCACCAATGCATGTTGGCAAAATGCAAGCCATATTTTGATATATAATTACTCAAAATATCTTTTATATTTTGTGTGAATTAGCTTGCACCACATTTTGTATTTGTCCCTTTCCTTGGGCATAGTAGTATAAATATGCATGCTTTTAGGCATCTAAAAAGAAAATCCATCCAGCAATGTAAAGTTAGGTTTGAGTGTCATTTCTCCATATCGTTGTTATTTTATATTAGTGTATTACCCATTTAGCCATTAATTTCTCCTATTTTCGTTGTTGTTATATTTGCCCAATATAAATATTTTATTCCACTACCAAATTGATTATCTTAAAAATACTCAATGTTGGAAAAACATTTCTTCAATAATTTATAAGTTAATTTGATGCTGAAATTTAGCTATGATGCGCTTCCAGGAAAGATGGATCAAAACTTTTCTAATCAAGATCAGTTTGGTGGTTGTCTCTGATCGTAAAATTGAAAAATTTCGAATGACAAAATTAAATGAAAACAATGAAATTTTAAAAATTATAAAATATTTAGTTGAGATCATTCACACACAAAAAATTATGCTAGATTTCGTATTTGATATAAATAAATTTTGATTTGATTCATTTGTTAGTACCAAACAATAATGGTGAGAATGAAGATAGTTAACTCCGTTTCCTAGTAAGATTTAAAGACATTCCTTTCTTACCTTCTCCTTTCTCATTTCCTTTCTATTACCCTAACCTGAAACAAATGCCCCCTTAGTAATAAGTAAATTATGACTAATAATTATTTGTTTGTAAGACCAATAAAAATTAATAAGTAAAGTTGTGAGATGTCGATGACGTGTGGATCTCCCTTGGTGCATATTTGAGAGGCGGGGCCCACTGGGATTTTGTTGGATTTAGGCATGACAAAACATTTTTAGTTAAAGTTTGCACATTAAGCCAATTTTAATGATTAAAAGAATCAAGACCAAAATCTCAATACAAATGATAGAGTCGCCACCCAAGTTTTCTACTTGGGTACGGTTCCCTCTCGGCGGGAGACTCATACCTATTGGATCAAAGATTCAGGTATCGGATGAGTCACTTATTTCTCATTTAGTTGATTCAAAATTACATTCACCGCGGAAAACCGTTTTTTGTTTTCATCATTTAGGGAATTATCATAGTAATCCTATTTCTACACTCTTTCACACTCGTTACATGCGTTTACATATTATAGTAAAGCACAAGCAATAAATGGGGGAATAAAAATTACAACCCGGGGAATTGGGGGAAATTGCAAAGAGAACCTATACATTTGTTCTAAGTTATAAAACAAAATGAAAATAAATTCACCTGCATCCATAGATGTTAGCACAGTTTATAGCACACCATAAATCAGCATTTCAGCGTATTTTGGGGTGAAAACACATTTTAACTTTTGTGGGTTAATTTACCAAATTATTAGTGAAAATAATCACATGGCAAATAGTGAGTTGAATTAATTTTTAACTAGTTAAACATGAGTTCTGGAATCTGTCTGGGGCTGGTACCCCTACAGGTGGGTGGGACCCGTATGGCTACCAGGGAGGACCGATACGGGTATGGTGTACCTATACGGGTCCTATCTGGTCCAGGCAGAAACTTTCTTTAGTTCAGTTTATAGATTGACGGATTAACAGATTGGTGGCAGAAAAATAAAATAAAAAGGGATTTCCTTCCGAATGAGTATGGAGCACGATTTAATATCTTTGGGGATATATGGGGCCAACAGGGCTCATACGGGTTAGGACCAGACTCGAAATAAGAAATGAAAGGAACAGATATAATAGAAGGAACAGACAATAATAGTAATGAAATAACTGAGATGCGAGTCTCTTTGAAACTCAAGAGGGTTACCTTTACGGCACGAATCCACTTTGAGATGATCCCTTTACTATTAAGAGAGCCCAGCCAAAGTAGATAATAAAATAGGACTATTTAGGTGAGTATTTTTGTGGACAGAACCTCCCCTAAATCCTAATAAACGAAGCTAGGAATGAATTAAATGTGGACAAAACCTCAAAGGAAGGGCTTTCTCCCTATTTTATACCTCCTATAACCTCGCTATACCTTTTCTATACCTATAGAAATTGCTAAAATTTTAGTATAATTTTTGTATAAGATGATTTCTGTGTAAAATGTGAAGAGAAGAGCCCTATTCATAGGGGAAAGGAGGTCTGAATGCAATAAATCGCGTTCATGACCTGCCTTTTCCAAAAATAGGAAAGGATTCCCTTCCAAAAGAGCCTGTTTGGGTAACAAGAGGACCTGTATGCATAGGGGCCCTCCTATACGGGCCCTAAGGGATCCGCATGGGTCCCCCCCAGGCGTATGGAAGGAATTACCCATACGGGTCCGCCGGTGTATCCGTACCACCAGGCAGCACGCGTACGGGTCCCTAAGGGCAGACTAGGTCTCTAAACTTTGGCCAAACTCAACTCTGCAATAGTAGGAACACCTATGATGGACAACACCTGAAAGACATTGCATCATATAGCTTTCATCATAGTTTCGTGAGAAGGATCGTTAAAATCCAGTGCTCACAGACTGCCCTTCATGGGATCATCGCAGATACGGATCTGTATGATCTTATGATGTGAGTGAGGGTTTAGAGATTATACCTGTGGTGATAATATGGGTTAGTTCCTTTCTTGAGGTGAACTTCTTCCCTTTCCTGATGCATACCCCTTGTAACTCTACTGGGGGATGTATATCCCTTTCTTGAGGCGGATGACTTTCCTTTTGCTACCGTGCATATCCCTTTCCTGAGGCGGTCGACTTTCCTTTGCTGACGTGTATCCCTTTCTTGAGGCGGATACTTCCTTTTGCTACCATGCATATCCCTTTCTTGAGGTGAATGACTTTCCTTGCCAATGCGTATCCCTTTCTTGAGGCGGATGACTTTCCTTTTGCCACCGTGCATATCCCTAGTGACTCAACTAGGGAGGACATATGTATCCCTTTCTTAAGGCTGATCAACTTTCCTAGCTGATGGTGTATCCCTTTCCTAAGGCAGATCGACTTTCCTGACTGGTGATGTATCCCTTTCCTAAGGCGGATGACTCTCCTTTTGCTGATAACTTCTCTGGGGAAGATGTGTGTATCTCTTTCTTAAGGTGGATCGATTTTCCTGACTGGTGGTGTATCCCTTTCCTAAGGTGGATGACTCTCCTGACTAATGGTGTATCCCTTTCCTAAAGCGGATGGCTCTCCTAACTAGTTATGTATCCCTTTCGTAAGGTGGATGACTCTCCTGCTGGCGTATACCTTTCTTAAGGCGGATCAACTTTCTTGACTGATGATGGTGTATCCCTTTCCTAAGGTGAATGACTTTCCTGCTAGGGAATTTTGAATAACCTGAAAAGGGACAACAATCAAACACCGAGTCAGTCATTGTCTAAATAGACACCTCTTTATTCTTAATTGACTTTTGTGGAATGACCCTAGATTGGTGGGGGGATGTCCCTGGATCTGATTCCTCTGCTGGGGAATGACCCTAGAGTGGGGCGCCTCTAAGGTTCTTGATGATGGGGGGTATGCCCTTTGAGTGATTCCTCTGCTGGGGAGGGAAATGATATTTTTTGAGTAAAGCCTCTTCTGTTAGGGAGGCCCTTTCTTGTAAAATTCATTTGCTGGGGAAGAACTCCTGAGCTAGGATGGGCCTATACACAATTTCCTGATCAATGATCAACTCAAAAATGGCTTACCTTGATTCTTGATTGACTTTTGTGAAAAAAAAAAATTTCCCCTTCAATCAAGGATCAAGTTGAGCCTAAGGACTTATCCCAAACATAACGGAAATATAAGGTTGAGAGGGAGTGGGGTTGGCCCCAAACTTGAATTGGATGAATTTCTAGTGCTTGCTAATATAGCGATGGAAAGAGAGGGCCTAAGGGAGAAATGACCGGTCTTTGGGATCTTTTTGTACATGTTTGGTTGGTTTTAGGAGAAAATAGTTGAAAAACGAAAAATGGGAAGTTTTAGTGTGAGGTGGGATGCGAGGGCGCTCATTTGCCTTTTAAAAGCCCTGTTGGGGACCCGTACGGGTCCCACTCTACTCGTACGGGTCTTCACTTTTGAGAACCTCACCCGTACGGGTATGGCCCACCCATATGAGCCCTCTGAGGGTGTTCTTCCTTAATCTAATCTCACATAGAAAGCAGGGTACCTAGAGGGTAAAATTTCTATGGCTTTCAATAAGAATGGTGTAGGGACATATCAGAAGTTGATGTAGAAGGTTCCCATCGCATCAAGCCTCTTTTGGAGGGAGATGGCAATAAGCTCCACCCACTAAGGTGTCCCCAATATCCTTGGCGGTCATGGGTATCACCGTTGCGAGTGTCGCAGAAATAATAGGGCACCTTGACCTAGCGCTAGAAGAAGAGCGCATCTAGCTAAAAAGAGAAGGAGATGAGAAGATAGAGTGTGATAATTTTCCCAAATGATGAAAACAAAAGCGGGTTGAATCAAGTAAATGATTTTCGGTGCTCATCTTAATCTTTTAAGCTTTTAAAACAAACCAACATTTTGCAAGTTAAAAGATTAATTCCCCAACGGAGTCGCCACTATGAGGTGTCGATGACGTGTGGGTCTCCCTTGGCGCCTGTGTGAGAGGTGAGGCCCACTGGGGGATTGGTTGGATTTAGGCGTGATAAAACAATTTTAGTTAAAATTTGCACAATAAGCCCATTTTAATGAATAAAATAATCGAGACCCAAATCTCGAAACAAATGATAGAGTCACCACCCAAGTTGTCTACTTGGGAAAGAGTTTTGGTACAGTTGCCTCTGGGCGGGAGACTCATACCTATTGGATCAGAGATTCGGGTATCAAATGAGTCACTTATTTCTCATTCAGTTGATTCAAAACTACATTCACCTCATAAAAATGTTTTTTATTTTCATCATTTAGGGAATTATTACAGAAATCCTATTTCTACACTCTTTCACACTCGTTACATGCATTTACATATTCCAATAAAGCACAAGCAATAAATAGGGGAATAAAAATTACAACCAGGGGAAATGGGGGAAATTGCAAAGAGAACATATACATTTGTTCTAAGTTATAAAACAAAATGAAAATAAATTTCCCTGCATCCACAGATGTTAGCACAGTTTATAGCACACCATAAATCAGCATTTCAATGTATTTTGTGGTGAAAACACATTTTAACTTTTATGGGTTGATTTACCAGATTATTAGTGAAAATGATTGCATGACAAATGGTGAGTTAGATTGATTCAGTTAAACATAAGTTCTGGAATCTGCCTAGGGCCGGTACCCGTACGGGGTAGGTGGAACCTGTACGACTACCAGGGAGGACCGGTATGGGTATGGTGTACTTGTACGAGTCCTATCTGGTCCAGGCAGAAACTTTGTTTAGTTCAGTTTATAGATTGACAGATTAACAGATTGGTGGTAGAAAAGTAAAATAAGAAGGGATTTCCTTCCGTATGAGTATGGCGCATCGATTTGATATCTTTGGGGATATATGGTACCAACAAGGCTCATATGGGTTAGGACCAGACCTAAAACAAGAAATGAAAGGAACAGACAATAATAATAATGAAATAACTGAGATGTGAGTCTCTTTGAAACTCAAGAGAGTTGCCTTTATGGCATGAATCTACTCTGAGATGATCCCTTTACTATTGAGAGAGCCCGGCCAAAGTAGATAATAAAATAGGACTATTTATGTGAATATTTGTGAGGATAGAACCTCCTTAAATCCTAATAAAAGAAGCTACGAATGAATAAAATGTGGACAAAACCTCAAAGGAAGGGCTTTCTCCCTATTTTATACCTCCTATACCCCCGCTATACCTTTTCTATACCTATAGAAATTGCTAGAGTTTTAGTATAATTTTCATATGAGATCATGTCTATGTAAAATGTGAAGAGAAGGGCCCTATTTATAGGGGAAAGGAGGTCTGAAAGCAATAAATTGTGTTCATGACCTACCTTTTTCCCAAGTAGGAAAGGATTCCCTTCTAAAAGAGCCTGTTTAGGCAACAAGAGCACCCGTGCAGGTGGAGGCCTAGCTGCACGGGTCCTAGAGGACCCATACGGGTCCCCTCCCAGGCATATGGAAGGAATGACCTATACGGGTTCGCTGGTGGATCCGTACGACCAGGCAGCACCCTTACGGGTCCTTAAGGGCAGACTAGGTCTCCAAACTTTGGCCAAACTCAACTCTGGAGTAGTAGGAACACCTTTAATGACAACACCGAAAAGACATTGTATCATATAGCTCTCATCATAGTTTCATAAGAAGGATCGTTAAAATCCAGTGCTCACAATAGTATACAGCTTAAAACAGGACTCGAAAAAGATGTAACAATTAGGCCCTGTTTACCTGCAAGAAAATAATGTGGAATGGAAAATATTGTGCAAGGGAAAATATTTTATAGAAAAACAAACTATTTTTCTACGTTTGGCTGTAACATATGAAAACATTTTTTGATGTTTGGTTACAATGTTTGAAAATACTATCTTAAACTGCAACTCATGTATAGTCAAACCAAATTAAACCAATAATAAAACCATTATAACATCGGGAATTTATAGAAAAAGCCAGACTTTGTGTATCCTTCTCTCTCCAATGATTGAGAATTAATGAGAGTGGATTTAATTAATATGAAAGAATATTTAATTAAGTGTTCATCAATTCTCAACCATTCTACAATTTATGTTTTTCCTTCTAGCTCCTCCATTTTGTGTACTAAGTGTATGAATCATTTAGAGATTAACTTTTAGTTAATAGATGATTATTTGGTTTGATTTAGTTGTAGTTGTTGTGGTTTATTAGGATCTATATTGGTGCTAAGTGGGGAAGCGAAGTCCGAAAAATTAGAAATAGGGGTAAGGGAAATCTGGTGAGATTAATAAACCAGAGAATGATAAGAAGGGTTCAATTTAACTTCTCAAGAGTTAAAAGGATGAATGAAATAGGGTGAAGATTATTAAGGGCCATTAAGCTTCTTCTAAAGTATCATAGAGATGTTTTGTACCTTAGATACCATGGCCACTTATTTGTAGATGAATTTTAGCGTCAAGCCATAGTAAAGCACTACTAAAGAGAGAGAGCTTGATGTTATAGGGCTTTTATAAAAAAAGTCAGACTTTTTGTACCCTTCTCTCATCCAATGATTGAGAATTAATGAGAGTGGATTTAATTAATATGAAATTAAGTCTTCATCAAGCCTTTGAATACAGTGTATTTCCTATTCCCACACCATTGTTTCTCCTTTTATCTTGAAAATCTCTTATAAGTAGAGCTGTGAATGTGATTAAATCTCAGTTTTTGTTAAGCTTTTGGAAAAAAATTTCACATTCTCATGCCTATTAAGAATTTGAGAAAAATATTATTTTGTTTTGGACTAAATAAAAAATTTGCAATTTTTTGTATTAAAATAATATATAACTAAAAATTATTTTCTATAAATACTTCGAAAAAATTTAGTATATCGTATATAATTTTTGAAAAGTAATTAAAGTAAATAAAAACAATACCATGATAAAAAAAATAAAAATAAAAACAATACCTCATAAATAAAATCATATTGTGTTAGAATATTAATTTTTAAGTACATTGTGGCTGCTTAGTACTAATATATTAAAATTAAATAGTATAAACATTATATCTATGCTCGTAATAGGTAATTACTAGACCTGGGCACCAACCTGTCGGCCCTCGAGGCCCGTCCATGACCATCTTTTATGGGTCAGATTTGGATAAACTAATTGAAGAATAGGCCCTATCCAGCCCGAACCCGAAGAGGCCTGAATAAAGTATGGAATGGGCTTAGTTTTAGTCCTAAAACGCCCGTCCAGCCTGAACTAATAATAAAATATATTAAATAATTATATATTTATTAAATTATAACACTAATAATTGTTGAAAGTTTAAAATTTTCATGTAAAATTTAGCATAGAAACTCAATTTTATAATTTATATTAGAAATTTAATTGTAATTATTTTATTATAATATTTTTTATTAAAAAATATTTTAATTTTTAATTATATATATTAATTGGTAGGCCCGCGGGCCGGGCTTGGGTTTTGATTATTTTATAAAAGTCCGGCTCGGCCCGAACTCGACTTTAATCTTATATGGGTTTGGCCAGGCTTGGGTTTTGATTATTTTATAAAAGCCTGGCCCGAGCCCGACTTTAATTTTATATGGATTTGGTCGAGCTTGGGCTACTAATTTTTTAGCTAGGCCCGATTCAGCCCGGCCCAAATCCGACCCAGCCCGACCCATGCCCAAGTCTAGTAATTACATACCATTATCTCATCAAATATTTAATTTCAACACTAAAATGTTTATGATAGTAATGTTGGATGAAAAACCTTAGTTGGTGGCCATTTACTAAGTCTTTGGTAGCTACCATGTATATCATACCATGTATATTTATCAGAATCTTACATTTCTCAATACGATTCGATTCAATTCGATTTGATTCGATTCGATTCAAAATCAATTCGAATCTATGGGGTCAATCTAAATTTACCCTGAATCTACGATTCAATCTCGATTCGGTGGCGAATCGGCTGAATCTATGATTCTACCGATTCGGTCTATTCATAACCATAATAAATTAAAGCATGGTAGAAACATATTATTTTGAAGATAAAATTAAAGATTTTACTTAAGGTAGCTAAAGTCAATTGCTCCCTAATTAGTCTTCAGATGGAGGAGGAACCCAACGCCACGCTCCCAGCAATGGACTTCTGGCGGCGACTAAGTGGTGGAGCAGTTGTGCACTAAAGCAAATCAATACTTTTCTTTGAAATTAGTCTTTAATTTAGGAAAAGTAGAAATAAGTCTCTTTGAATTCTAAACTTGCATATCTAGACTAAAATTTAATAGTATCCTTAAGTTAAACATTTCAGATGTTATATTTTATTATTTTATGAACTCGAACCCGAATCTTACGATTCGATTCGATTCATGATTTTTGATTGACAAAATTTGTATTTCGATTCTCGATTTTGAATCCCAATTTGACAACTATGACACCATGAGATAACTAAGATATGATTGTGTATATGAGGAGAAGAGTGTGAATTTGACCATGAGAGTATTAAGCTCATAACTTTGCAATGTGAAAATGTGTTTGTGTTTATTGTTATGTTTGTTGGAAAAATGAGATTTTTATGTTACTTTCAAAAGAAATATTTTGAGATTTTTTTATTGAGAAAAATATCTTTAGTCATATGTTTTAAATATGGTTGTTACATTTTAATTCTTTCATATCTGAATTTTAATTGTATATAAAACTCTAGCAACTATATTTGACTTCAATATTGCGGTTATGGTTTCGATTAAGCGTTTTAATTATAATTAAAACACCAACGACTATTTTATTAAATTCTGTAACAGTAAAACTTTTATGGCCATTAATTCTTTTGTTTACATATAAAAAGATGAGTGGGTTTTCTTTTGTTAGAGTACAATTTTACACAACCGATTTTACTCTCTTATTTTCTCTCTAAAATTCTGGATATTGAAACACATTTTTGATTCTTGTTCCTAAGTTCAAATTGAGCTTGAATGGGTTGTTTAATCCTAGAAGGAATTATCAAATATCCTTGAAGGACAGAGTCTTCTGCTCGACTCAACTCATACTAACACTTATAACTTTGTTCTTATTGTTTCAGTGATGTTCCAAGTAATTAAGATCGTTATTTACAGCTAGTGAAGATCATTTTCAATTTCTGCAAAAAGTGATGCCTCTTCTGAGCAAACTATTGCTTCTGAGCTAGCTTCTGCGATAGTTTTTGGGAAAAGCGTTGCTCTGTTCCAGCTTTTGAAACAAGTAAATTAACTAGGTCAATTGAGACCAAGTCAGCCGAGACCAGGTCAGCCCAGGTTCAACTCAACCGAGTCACTCAGCTCAGCCTAGTTTCTGCTCTGCCGGATTTTACTCAGCCTAATTCAAAATTTTCCAACAATCTTAAAGGATGCGTAATGGAAAATTATGCTTCCCCTACAAGACTCAATTCTTCAAGATTATGAGAGTAGTTGTTCCTCCACTAACTACTTCAATATGATATGTCGTCTCGTGATATTACAAAATTGAAATTGTTGCTATTTTTCAAAAGTTAAAGTTAATGAGATTTGGGAATCTTTGATTTCCAAATACTATTATGAGGGTGCTCATAAGCAAAAGTTGTCATTGGGCTACATAAAGTCAATTGAAATGAGATCGAAATAACTACAGGGAATGAGATAGTCTCAATTGGAAAGTGGAGAAGAAAGATTCTTCTCAAACTCACATCTCGTAAAATTATAGCAATAGATGACGTGCTACATGTTCCCAATATTTGAAATAAGTTGGTTTCAATGAGCCTTTTAGGAAAAAGTGAAGTGAATGTAACTTTTGAGTCCGACAAGGTTGTAATGACCAAATATATTATGTTGTCGGAATGAGATATATGAACCATAGAATATCTTTAATATTCTTGAGATTGTTAATAATATTGTTTGCTCCTCTTTTGCCTATTTGGTTGAATCATGAGTTTTATTTTGTGGTAGTTAAGTTTAATGCTTATGAGTATTTTATTTAAATTTTTCAAGTTTTAAAAATGTGGAGTTTAAGTTGAATAAAAAGTTTATTTATTGAGAAATAAGCATGAGGTCTTTTATATGTGTTGATCAAATTCATTTGAAGAAAGTTATTTTGATATATCTTGGTTTAAATTTCGTTGAAATTTATAGATATCTGATTTGTGATAAAACTTGTATTTTATACTTGTTGAAAATTTTCAGTTTTGAACACCCTTGATTATTTATGAACTCTCTTGAGTTATATAAATCTATTTTGAGTGATTCTTATTTCTATGGTTTTATGATACATAGATGAAGATGTGTTTAGAAATAATATTTTCCAAATTATTTCGTTTAATGGTACTAAATGTTTATTGAAGTTGAGATAAAAATCGCGTTTTCTGAAAATTTCAGATTTGAGCATAGCTGTTTGTTTGTGGCATAACTTGAGATATACAATTCGATTTTACGAATTTTCTGTGGCCTTGAAATCATATGATATATATTTTTATGAATACAAGAAATTATATCGAATTATTCCATTTTCTATATGGAAATTTCAGTTGAAGTGGAGTCTTCAAATATCTTACTCTGCTGAATTTCTTGGTAGAAAAGTTTTAAACTTCAATGATTAAATCAATATATATATATATATATATATATATATATATATATATATATATATATATATAAGTATACATGAGAACATATTTTGAGCTATTAAATAAGTATATATATGATTTTCAAATTTAATATGAAATACATATACCCAATGCTTGGATGACTCTATTTGTTACATTGTCACGAACAAATAGAATCCCTATTGGAAAACAATGACCCGGAAGAAAATTCATAAGTCCAAGCAGAATGCATCCGGATAAAAGTTTTGAAAAAAACAAAATCCCAAGTCCAAGAAGAATGCATCCGGACAGGGTTTTAAAGAAAACAACTCCTAAGTCCAAGAAGATAGCATCTGGATAAAGATCTAGAAGAAAATAACCTCTTAAGTCCCAAAAGACAGCATCCGAAAAAGATTACATTGGAAGAGCATCCGAAAAGTTAAATACCTGAAGACATACGGAAGACACATCTTATTGGTCCCTGTGAGGGTCTGTATAAGGTCAAGGGGGGTTAATGACCCTTTTTCGTGGAATATACAGACTTTAAGAAGTCTTAGTGTAATGTGTTTGATTATGGTCTGGATGATGGATCCAGATGATGCAATTATGACAATATAATGCAATAAGTAAAGAGTTAAAGAAATCAAACACAAAGAATTTATCCTGGTTCGGCCCTGCCTACTCCAATCCCGGGAGTTTCCTTCCTCCGAGCTTTTCCACTAATGGATTCCTTTCCAACTGGCAGGAATCAAGCCTTACAATTTGTCTCCGGATGGTGACCCTTCCGGATGTAGGATATACTTTTAGCTTCGGATGGTGACCCCTTCCAGATGTAGGATATACTACTAGAAGCACCAACTCCTAGCTGAGTCATTTAGTCTTTAGTAGGATATACCACTTAGACTTCTACCCCGAATCTAAGTTGAGTCCTATAGGAAGTTCCCACTCAAAGTACCAACATTAAGTTGTATCCTAATCTCACAACTCACCTAAGTTGGAGATCCTTTCACTCTTGTTTTCACAAAGGTTTTGTTTTTTGGATTTCCTTAAGTTTATAGCTCACTTAGGAATCATTACAATAGATTTGGAATTAATTGATTCTTGGAGGGATTGTAAACTGATTGAATGCTTGTTCTTTGTTACTTGTTTTTGTTAATCAAACAGCTAACCTTCTCATTTGGTGAAGCTTCCCTTTTATAGGCTTCCATCATAAATGTAGCCATTATGGATTGTTGAACTTGTAATAAAACTTCACCCTTGATCAGGTTATAGGTGGTGCTTCCGGAGCCGTTGATCAATCCGTTAGATTGTAATTTGACCTATTTGAATTCTAGGGATTGATGCTAAAAAGTTATCAGTGATCGTTTTACTTGGCTTTTTGTGATGCACTAACTTTAACACCATTAGCTTTTTGGTGTGAGCTCCACGCGCCTCCTTATTGGTCTAGGTGAAAAAGGTTGTTAGCTTTTTTAGTCTGGTGTCAGTCCTTTTATCCTTTTTCTGAAAAGTGCAAGCTGTCACTTTTGTCTTGTTCATGGGTAAAGGATCCCTGACAATGTAGACCAAAAAGATGGAGGGAAAATTTATCTTTGAAACTTTTCCCATTGTCTTCAAGCATGAGTCTTACGGATGTCTTTAGACTCATATTCTCCAGATATGCCTTCTTTCAGAGATAGGGCAATCAGTTCTTACGGATCTTGTTCTTGAGGGATTAAAGCTTGTTTCCTTTCCAAGCTTTATTCTGATGATTCCATGTGCTTAGGTATTTGATATCTTCAATGGATAACCTTGTAAATGGATCTTTGTTCGGACGTTTCCACTTGGAATTGAGATTTACATAGTTTAAGTTTTTGTTTCTTTCAAACCTGATCCGTATAGATTAGTTTAATTTTATGATCTAAATCATTGTTTCCCAATAATCTCTCCCATTTGATGGAAACAAAAACTCAGTACAAGGGAATGGAGTATTTATGAACTAAGTATGATTCTTGATACTTAGACATTTACAAGTTTTACTCCCCCATAATTCATTTTACTCCCCCATAATTCTAGCATCCTAATTCCCCCAATATTTTTCAATTTTAGCTTCTAAGTTTATTTTAGTACAATTGCAGATTGTACTTTAGAAGCAACATTTTAAGAATTAGATATTTTCACTATATATGCTTCTGTTGTTAACAATAGTTAACATCAATGAAGTTCAGATTACAAATTACAGAAATATATAATAGTGAATCTAGCTATTACAAGATTTTATAAGAATATTGCAGAACATAGCTAGTACAATTCCCTCCGGATGGACCTTCTTCCTTTTCTTTCCCTTTGCTTATTCCTTCCCCTTGTAGACTTATCTCCCTTTTTTTATTGCCAGCTTGGGGATCAATCACCATATATATCTTGTTATCCCAGGCCTCTTGCCAAGCATTTGAGTAGATAGAGCAATTAGGATTACCTTTAGATCTTTCGGCAATGATACGGTCAATGGTACGAGGAGTAAGATAGTAATGCCGGATAGTCTTCTTCAAATTATCATAGGATTGCTTGATGGACGGATGAATGCGTAAGACAAACTCTTGATCCTTTGGGTCATAATAAGGGAAGAGAACCTTTAGGAGAGTTGTCATTCCTTTCTGACCAAAGAAGTTGGAATCTCCAATTGCTTGAATAAGATTATGAAAGATCAAAAGGAGCTGGCTTTCTGGGATTGCCGGAGTAGAGGAGGTTTCGGATAAAGAGAGATTATGTATTCCAGGTTAAAGCAAGGTAATTTCTTCACTTATTCCCTTTCAGATATTATGGATAATGTTGTTTACTATGCCCATTTCTTTGAGTACCGCATCTCTAGCCCGCTCAATTATAACATCCTGCTCATTGAGTTGGCCACAGACATCTTGTGTAATACTGGCAGCATGAGTAGTGAGCTTTTTGGGCAGATCTTCATCAAAGAATTTGGTTGATTTGTCCAAGATTGTCTGCTATTGTTCTGTTAAGTATAGGGGAGCAGCTTTCTCCTCTTTCTTAGAAATGAATTTTGACAAGATTTCAAACTTGGAATCCAGATAAGCCTTTATTTCTTCTATTTGCTCAAAGGAGGAGGAAGTGATTTTGTCTATTATAGTGCCACAGTTATTTAAAGCTAAAGTGTTGGCTTGATTAGCGGCTTTGCTTGCTGTGGAAACATTCTGTTTAAGCTTATTTAGAGATGGTGTGATCTGGGAGAGAGAGGCTTCAGCTGTGGCTCTTGGAGTGGGAAAATCCAACACCTTTTCTTTAATTATCTTTATAGATTGCTTGATTTCACCCAGCTCCTTCTTTACTTCCGGATCATTAGCTTGTCTGAGCAACTCTTTTTCAACTCCTCGTAGATGGGTATAGATAGTCTAGAGGCTCTATTTGATATACCCTTCCTTATTCTCCTCTTGGGCAGCCTCTTTTAGTAGATGAAGTGCTGCTGAAACTTTAGCTTTAATAGTGTTGTTTGCAGGCACTCTCATGGGGCTAACCTTTGGAGGAAATGCTTCTTCAGAGGAGCTAAAGGATTCATCTCCTAAACTAGAGCTACTTCCAGATGGTTCATTATCAGCTTCATTATTTATCTTCTCTGAATGGGACTTATCTTGCTCTTCTCTCCTTTCTTCCAACCTTTCCCCCAGACTAGCCTCGCTCTTAGAGTCTGCTTTAGAAGCATGCTTTTAGGATCTCTAACCCTGTCCCTCCTCTAGAGTGATATTATCTGGGTTAGGCTCACCTTCCTTGGATACATTTGGAGCATGTGTATCCAAGTTGACCCTTGTCTCAACTACTGTGTCATCACCAGTAGTAATATCAACATTAATATTTAAAGTAGTTGTGATAGGAAGTACCTCACTGAGTTATGGTTGGGATAGGATGATTGTCTTTTCATGTGCTCCCACTTCAACCTCCAGATGACTGGAAGTGTCCTCAGTCATCCCTCTAAGTGCCTTTTCAAGACTTATTATACATCCCCTGGGCGTATTAGTAATGTCCTCAATGCCTCTACTATTGCCTTTATAGGACTTATTTCTATAGGGATCTCAGCTTTCAGAATTAGCAGGTTCTCCGAAAGAGGTTCTATGATAGGAAGAAAGTTGAATGATCCGGATTCCGGAATCTTTGAGACCTCAGCCAAGACAGCTTGATCCTCTAGGTCCCTCTATGGCAAGATTGTTGATTCTGTAGTTATCTGCCGCGAAAGCCATCATCTCTTCATACTGAGGATCCTTCGGAAGGATATCCTCATTGGCTCCGAGAACATTTTTGCCTTTGAGCTTTTGACCTTAGCTAACTCCTCCACAACTACCCTCTTTGTTATCTCTGCATCAATAATGATAGCAGTTGGCCTCTTGGCGGTTTTCTTTTGATGTTTCTGTGCCTTCGCTACTTCATCAAAAGTACACCCCTTCCGGGTGATCTGGTTCTTTGGTGTTAGCATTTCATCCTCTGTTTCCTTTTCATCAGACCCATTTCCCCCTTTTAGCAATTATGATGCTTTTCTGCCCTTTCTGATAGCCCTTTCTTATGATCCAAGCCTATAAAAGGAAAGCTTCACATGTTGAGAAGATGTTTCTTGATTGAGAAAGCGAATACCTTGTGAAATCTGCTCTACAATCAGTGATCAAAATCCCTCTAAGAACTAAACACTTAAAATCAGTTTTTAAGAATTCTCAAGTCAAGTCAATTACTTGAAGAATTCAACAACTAATATTTGTTAAGATAAAAGTTTTAGAATCTCATACTTGGGGTAAGTATTGAGATTGGGGACTTAGCTTGAACTAGGAAGAGTTTGAGTGGTATATTCCTGAGAGAAAAGGAGTAAGCCAAGCTAGGTGTTAGCATTGGTGGTATATCCTACTTTTGGAAGAGAGGGAATCTACGGAGACAACTTATAAAGGACTTAGCCAAGCTAGGTGTTAGCTGTGGTGGTATATCCTACATCCAAAGGAAAAGAAATCTTCGGAGACAACTGTAAAGGCTTGATTTCTGCCTGTGAAAGAAATCTATCTCACCAGTGGATTTAAGCTCGGAGGAGGAAACTCTGGGAACTGGACATAGGTAAGGCCGAACCAGTATAAAAATCATTGTGTTTGATTTACTTTGGCTTAATCTTTCATTTTAGTGCATTTTAATTTAAATCTGCATCATCCGGATAAAATAACTCTGGTTCATTTCAAAAACACTACACAAGACTTTTTTAAAGTCTAAAATTCCGGAAAAAGGGTCATTCACCCCCCTCTGACCCCAGTCAATACTCACATAGGGACGGGCAATCCCATATAAGAAACCTATAAGACACCATATGAGAAATGAGAGGATTATCATTCTAACACTACAAGATAGATGGCCTCTAGCAGCAACAGCAAAGTATTGCATAAAGTGCCAAAAAAGTCACAAAAGATGAAATCGCAATGCTTTTACCAAAAAAAATGGTTGGTATTTGTCTCCTTACTAAAAGTTGTATAGGTGACACTTGCGATATTTCTTGCGACTCGCGGAAAAGAGTTGCCTAAAGCACCTTTTGTGACGTTTTGCACACATATGCGACTCATGTAGTGAGTTGCAAAAAATCTGCCAATCATTGTCAATCGTTAAGGTTAACGGCCGTTTGGTTCACTCTAGTAATGTTTTGTAATGCATTTGCTATACTTTTTAAATAACAGTTTAGCGTGTAACTGCAACTCCTTTGAACACATTTCCAACTCTTTTTATTTATAAATATAAACCTTTTGACTTAATAATTTGGTTTGTAGCAACTTATATTTAATGTATTTTGTTGATTGCCAAATGAGAGTGTCTAGCAAGTATACTAGGTCATGGTTAGTAGCATAAGGCAAGTAAAAGTGTCATTTCCACAGGGAGCAAGGAAGCTATTAAATCCAGTTGTAAATCAATGAGTTTTATGGTAAAACAATTAAAAGAGTTGATGGAAATTGAAAGAAAGCTAAAATAATCAACAAAAAATAAACAAACAGTTTTGATTGCTTTGTTTTAACTACCGCGAATAAATTTATAAGGAAGTAGGTAAGTCTAGTAGTCAGACAGACACAGTTTTAACTTCTCTCTTTTATTTCTAATCTTTTTAAGTATCAAAGATCTAGATTCACTTACTTAAGGTTTTCTAGGCTCAGCCACCGCTTTTTGCCTATACGCATTTGAAGCTTTACTCCGGGAACCTCCTCTTGCTAGTTAATCTTCAAGATTTAAGAATGAAGCAAGCTTCCTATTAATTTCTAACAGGAATTCCTATCATTTCTAATCAACAACCGTTTTTTCTAGAAATGAGTTATGTGTTTAGATCCGTGTTACAATTGCTTGTTTACACTAACTATAAGTTTGGTCGAACTTAATAAGATTTAAGGACAATACAAAATAATCTTTTATAATGAAATTCGAACTAAAAGAGAGAGAGTTTGGACTGTGTATACCTTTCCTTCTTGCTAGTTTTGTCTGCCAAGACTTTAGTTGCTCATAATTAAAGTAAAGCATAAAAAGGCAGTAATAGATATGAACATAATTTGCATAATATGAATACTGGAAATTTTTACAGAAATATGTGAAGTGAAGCCAATCAAAAGCTTGTCCAAAATGGTGGCAAATGCCCGAATATATAGTGGTTGATGGAAGACACTAGAGTTACCATTTGCAAACATAAAATGACAAAAGATATTGTTCTAAAAAGAAAAGCGTTCTAGAAGATGATTTCAGCTCTAATAGGTCTTGTCCAAGTGGGTATATAATATTACAAAAAGAAACCCACTAACTTCCACCACTTAAGACTTTCTTGGGAAGACAAAAGAGCTTCTAGAAGCTTTCACAAAATTATATTTTCATGTCTTTCACTTGGCCATCACCTCCTTCTTCGGTCATATCCTTCTGCTTACTTGGGCTACTTTCCTACTTTCCTGGCTGCTCATCCTGCTTGCTTTGCTGCTTCTCTTGGTTACTTATTTCTGGAATGTCTTTGTTTCTCATGTATTGAACTGCTTCAAGCAATTGTCTACAAAAAATACAAAAGCACCAATAAATATCTTATAATTACTCCAATTGAGCCAAATTTAGAGCCAAATTACTGATATTTTCATGGTATAAATTACACTTATCAAATTCCCCCACACTTAAGCATTTGCTTCTCCTCAAGCAAAGATAAAACAAAGAGCAGTTAAAAAGAGAAGAAAAGACAAAAACAAAAGAGAGAGGTAGTCAACATGCATCCTTTTTCCTTAAGAAAGCAGGCAATCTGTACCAAATACAAGAGTTGAAGATAAAGGATGAATATTCCCACACTTAACAAAAAATCTGTTCTCAAAAACATGTCAAAACCACAAATTAAAGCTGTTTTAGTAATAAACCTTTCTATAATGAACCAACTTCCTCACCAATGGATTTCACTCAATTCACTCAATTTTCTGGGGGGGAGTTTTGAGAAACCACTCAGCAGCTCATACATAACAGTCAAAAGGTCATTAGGCTTGACCCCTGGTCCTATCTCCACCAAAAAGAGAAGAATTTGATCACAAACACAATCAAAAGGACTTTAATCTGGGTTGTAATGTTGGCTAAGGGTAGGGTCTGTTAAGTAAAGGCTTTTTATGTGTGAAGTGATTCTACCAAGGCAACATTTAGAAAGAATACAGCAAGCAATTGTCAAAGATAGCTCAAAAGATACTCAATGAGGAACACAGGAAGTAGAATTGCATTTTTCAGTGAGGAGCTAAGATATTATTTTCAATATTGAACAAGGAAGTTAATTTTGGTTTCCAGAAGATTTGTATTTGATAATTCTTTTCCCCTTGTTTCTTTCTCTCTTTTTTTTCTTTTTCTTTTTTTCGTTCTTTTTCAATTGATGAAGGGCATAAACTGAATTGATTTTTAAGAAGGCCCAAGTTTCCCTTGAAAAGATGTAATTTTTTAAAACAACCCAAAATATGAAAGCTTGCTATTTTGTGAAGATCTCCTCGGTAAAATCAAGGGTGAAAAAGAGGGCAAAATAAAAAAGGCTTATGGGTTAATGTGTGTGTTATGAAAAGAAATGGTTATAAGGCTCAAAGGGGCTCACTAAGGGGTTTTGTTGTAAGGGGTGGCTTTTTTTGGTTAAAGAGTATGTAATCCTAGTGCCTTTCTCATTTTATGTAAGTGATCAATGAATGAGGTCTTGACAGATACCCTAAATCAAGTTTTAGCCCTAGTCTCTATGTATAAGCCCTCTCAGAAAAAATTAAAACAATGAATTTATTGAGAGAAAGATGATTTCAGAATTTTAAAACTTTATGAAAGATGAGTTTGGACATTTAGGCATTATTGAGACAAAAGATGCTAAAAGTTAAAGATCATGAGAGAAGCAGAAGATTTGAAAGTCTTAAGAGCATACAGAGATGATTTAGTGATTAAATTGAAATTTTGAAATTTTGAAATTTTTGGTTCATTCTAGTTGGGTTCATTGAAAAACAATCCACCTTTGTAGTTTATACATGCTTAATTGATCAAATTTATTTGCTAATTGTAAGTTTATTCATGATTCACTCAACTCAAGCATTTTATAAAGACTTTTTGTTCCTAAAAGGATCAAAGTTTCCATGTTAATTCCTAAGAACAGATTTAAAACTTTTTCAAAAGAGAAGTGAAGCTGAAAAACAGAGTTTAAAACACCAAATAGATAAGGAATTTTTGAAGAAAAGCAACAAAGCCCAAGTTCAAGCAAACTTTTAAGTGGGGTGACTATCAAAGGCAAAGTAATTCATTGAATATTAGTAACTAGCAAGGACATGTCAACCAAAATAACCAGTAGTAGTCAAAAATTTCAGCAGCAGTCAGCAGTAATAAGTAGCAATTAAAAACAGTACTTAAGCTGTCAGATTCAAGCAAGCAATGAGCAGTTAAAACATGCAGCTACCTCCCCCACACTTAAACACTACTTTGTCCTCAAAGCATAACATATAAATCAATATAAAGGCAGTAAGCGCAAGATGTTACCCCCACATGGCATTTTTACAGAAAAGTAAAGAGTAAAGGTAAGAAAGTTACTCTTCGCCGATGGAGGGGGTTTGTCCCTCATCTTTTTCTGGAAGTTCCTTACTCTTGGACTAATGCTCTGATTCTTGAGTGGATGAAGCTGATGGAACATGGCTTGGACTAAATTTTCCTCCCACTTCTTCAGTGGGTGCATTTTTTATGTAGCTAGGAAGGTTTAAGTCCAAGTTGTCATCCTCCAACCTCCTAATTCTGCTATCCACCTCAATTTTGAAGGACAAGTAATCCTCTTTTACTTCCCATAATTCCTCCACAACTCTCAACAGCTGCTTGAAGCTCATGTTTTCACATTTCTTCATAAATTCTGATTTTTCTTCCACCCTCTTCCCTTTCCTAGCAGTGGTGGTCTTTGGCATGACTTTCCTCTTTTTAGAAAGACTAGTGGCTTTTCTCTCTTGGTACCTCTTTCTCTTTTCAGCTGTCTTCCTTTGCTCATCCAACATGACATTGGCTATGTGTTCCAGATAATATACTTCATCCACCTTTCTGCATACTCCAAATTTCCCCAGGTTGTAAAGCTTAATGGCCTCAGGAAAGCATGCATGAGTGAGGCCATTGGTGGAGAAGTTGGTGATTAAGGACCGAGTAATTCTTGTGACAAAGGACCCAACCATGATGTTTTTGTTGTTTTTGTTTGCTAGCTTGAGGATGTAGTTGGCAAAGAAGCTGCCCACATTAATTTTTATCCCCTTTTCCATGCAATAGAGGATAAATATATCGTTTTCTAGAATAGTAGACTCCTTGCTCCTTGCAAAGAGAGTTGTAGCAATAAACTTCTGAACTATCTTGTGCCTATACTCCCTCAACTGGCTTGCTGCTTATTGATCCTTGTAGTCACTTCCAGCCAGAATTCTTCCACATCAAAGTCAGAGGGTCTTTCTTTAAGGGCTAATGCATATTCCTTAGTTTCCATGAACTCTATTGAAATTCCCAGGCACTTGTTTAACTTATTCAATGAAATAGACTTCTCATTGCCAAACAGATGGAATAAACACCTCCCAGGTTCATCATCGGCTTCAATATCCTTGTTCTTAGAGAAAGTGCAAAGGAACTCCATGGTGAGTTCCTTGAAGGCTTGATCTGGGGTGTCTACAAACTCAAACAGTCCTCCTACTTTTAGAAACATCTCCAGTGCTTCATGCAACCCTAGGGTTTTTAGCGCCTCCCAGTTTATGATACTAGAGGGGAGAAATTCAAGGCCTGAAAATGCATTGAATCAGTCCATTTCGTACCCCTCCTTGAAAGTTTGCATTTTCTGCAAAATTAAGGTTGAGATGGGGGAAGAGATTCCTTCAGAAATAGAGGTGGATGGCGGCGTGGATTTAGTCGAGGTGGTTTTGGCTGTTGTGGCTCAGGATGATTTCCAGGTGTTTACCATGTTTGAATTTTAGGGTGAAAGCAGTTGGAGAAAGGTGGCAGGTGGTGTTTCTTGTCCAGAAAAAGAAAAAGGACGGAAAGGAGAAATTTTTAGTGTGAAAGTGGGAGAGTGAGAGGCTGTTGGTTTTTTCTTGGGTATAGAAAACTGCAATAGCTAGTGGAGGGGGAGAGAGAGAGAGAGGTGTGACATGGCTTTTTGCATGTAAGAGAGAGGAAAGAGGCACTAGGTTTATGGGTGATGATTAATGGCTAGTGGGGTCATGCATGAATTTATCCAACCCATTTTGCTCTTTCCAATATTTGTACCAACTGCACATGCCACTTCCCTTTCTTTACCCTCTAACTTCCCATAAAAATATTAATTTTTATTTTTAGGGATTAAATAATTGAGGCAGTCAAAATGAACCTTCCAAATATGAGGTAGAAATTTCACTCTCCCAAATTTTGTGAGATCGGTGATGCATCCAAGGTATCTGAGATGGCCATTGAATATCTAAAAGAATTACCAAGTGTAAGCCACAACATGAGGATTAAATCTTGATGTTGTAATTCACACTTAGTCCATGCATTCCTACAAAACAGGAAGATAAAGATATAAAAAGATACCTATAACATAAATAAACAAGAATACATACAGAGTTTAGAGAATGAGCTTGTGCTCAACAAAATTGCTCCAATTGGTGTTTGGAGCTGACACTATTATTTGAATTTGCGTTAGGGAGGGTGCAATTGCTGTTCCTCCATAACAATTTTTGTCTCTTCATTTGTCAATTATGGCTTGAGTCTATGACCATTGACTTTGTAGAGTTGTCCCAAATTGTTCATGATTTCCATAGCTCTATGAGGAAAAATTTTGTGGATAGTGTATGGTCCAGTCCATCTTGACTTGAGTTTGCCCGAAAATAGCTTCAATCTTGAGTTAAAGAGGAGTACTTGCTACCCGGGGTAAAACTCCTTCTTTTGAATCCTTTGATCATGTCACTTTTTGGTCTTTTACATGTAGTCCATGGCATTTTCATAGCTAAACAATCTAAACTCCGCTAATTTATCCCATTGCAACTTCCTTTGTTCCCCTGTAGCATTCCTATCAAAATTAAGCAAGGTAAGTGCCCACAAAGCTTTAAATTCTAACTCAACAAGTAAATGACAAGCTTTTCCATAGAGCAATCTAAATGGGGACATTCCAATAGGGGTTTTGTATGTTGTCTTATAGGCCTACAATACATTATCAAGTTTAATTGCCCAATCCTTCCTAGAGCTGTTAACAGTTTCCTCCAAAATTCTTTTCACCTCCCTATTTGAAATTTCTGCCTGCCCACTTGTTTGTGGGCGATAGGGAGTGGCAATTTTGTGTGTAACCCCATATTTGTTTAATAACTTTTCAAACTAGTTGTTACAAAAATGAGTCCCTTGATCACTTATGATTGCTCTAGGCACCCCAAAGCGGGTAAAAAGCTTTTTCAGAAATTTTATGACTACCTTGGCATTATTTGTTGGGCTAGCAATGGCTTTAACCCATTTACTTACACAATCAACCGCTAAGAGTATTTATTTACTACCATATGAGTTGGGAAATTGTCCCATGAAGTCAATGCCCCAAACATCAAAGATTTCACATACCACAATATTGTTTAGGGGCATAGCATTCTTGGTAGAGATGTTACCTGTTCTTTAGCACTCATTGCACTCTATAACAAACCTTTGGCAGTCCTTAAAGATAGTTGGCTAGTAAAAGCCACATTCAAGCACTTTTGCTGCAGTCCTGCTTGCTCTAAAGTTTCCACCAGCCTCCTTACTATGACACATGTCTAGAATGGCTGGAATTTCTTCCTCAGAAAAACATCTTCTTATAATCTGATCTGTACATAATTTAAAAAGGAAAGGTTCCTCCCAAAAATAATATTTCAATTTAGCAAAGAATTTCTTCTTTTGTGCATAAGGAAAAAGAGGTTTAATGCCACATGCAAGGTAATTGGCAAAGTCAGCAAACCAAAGGAAAGATCTCACCATGAAAAGTTGCTCATCTGGGAATGTATCAGTAATTTCTGGTTGCTTCACTTGATTACCTTCAGGAATTCTGGAAAAATGGTCAGCTCCCACATTCTCTGAGCCTTTCGTATCTTGAATCTCTAAGTCAAACTCTTGAAGAAGCAATAACCACCTGATTAGCCTTGGCTTTGCATCCTTTTTGGCCAATAAGTACTTTAAAGCTACGTGATCAGTAAAGACAGTGACTTTTGATAGGATAAGGTAGGATCTGAATTTACCAAAGGCATATACCACAGCAAGCAACTCTTTTTCAATCACAGTGTAGTTATGTTATGTTTGAGTGAGAGTTTTGCTTGCATAATAGATAGGCCGGAAGTGCTTGTCAATCCTTTGGCCCAAAATAGCTCCAATATAAGTATCACTTGCATCACACATAAGTTCAAAGGGGTGTTCCCAATCTGGGGCAATCAGAATGGGTGCATTAACAAGTTTTGCCTTTAACTCATTGAATGCCTTCAAGCAAGCATCATCAAACTTAAATTCAGTGTCTTTATGAAGCAGGGTTGTCAATGGCTGAGCTATCTTGGAGAATTCCTTGATGAATCTTCTATAGAATCCTGCATGCCAAAGAAAGCTTCAAACTTCTTTGACTGATTTTGGGGCAGTCAACTTTTCAATTATCTCCACTTTAGCTTGATCAACTTCAATCCCCTTCTCTAAAATCTTGTGGCCAAGAACAATTCCTTCATTCACCATAAAATGGCACTTTTCCCAGTTCAGAACAAGATTGGTTTCCTTGCAACAAAGTAGAACAGCCTTGAGATTGCTTGAGCATGATTGGAAAGTTGCTCCATAAACTGAGAAGTCATCCATAAAGATTTCCACTGTTTTTTCTACCATGTCATGGAAATGGACATCATACACCTTTGAAAAGTGCCTGGAGCATTGAAAAGTCCAAATGGCATTCTTCTATAAGTAAAGACGCCATAGGGGTTGGTAAAAGTTGTCTTCTCTTAATCCAAAGGGTGGATCACAATCTGATTGTACCCTGAATAGCCATCAAGGAAATAATAGAATTTATCATCAGCCAATTTCTCCAACATTTGCTCAATGAAAGGAAGTGGAAAGTGATCCTTTCTGGTTGCCTCATTCAATTTGCGGTAGTCAATGCAAACTCTCCACCCTATGATTGTTCTCGTAGGAACGAGCTCATTCTTTTCATTGGTCACCATTGTCATTCCTCCCTTTTTTGGTACAACTTGGACTGGACTTGTCCAAACATTGTCTGAAATAGGGTGGATAATGCCAGCATCCAGAAGTTTAATTACTTCCTTCCTCACAACTTCTTTGGGGCTGCACTAATGGTCTGTGGTTTTCCTCCATGAGAATCCTATGCACATAAATGGAGGTACTAATTCCTTTGATATTAGCAATGGTCTATGCTAGAGCCTCCTTGTTCTTCCTCAGGACATCAATCAGTTGGGTTTTTTGGTCAGGGCTTAGCTTTGAGGAAATAACTACAAGAAGTTTGTCAGGGGGGTCAAGGAAGGCATATTCAAGGTGACGGGGGAGAGGTATCAACTTAAGGGTTGGAGGTTCTTCAAGTGAGGTTTTTTAAGAAGGATTTGGTGTTTAATTCAGTGGTTCAACAGGTTGTTTTTTGTACATGGGTTGGTAGTTTGGTTGCTCCAATGTCTGTTTTGCCTGCAACACAATTTCAGCCTCCTCCACAGTCTCTGAAGCAGTTAAATCTTCCTCTCCAAAATCTCTTTCTTCTAACTCTTGTTGGTATTCTAGTGTAATTGGATCAACTAGTTAACCAATGCAGTCATAATATTTCATCGAACAAGTTAGGAGAGTGCAGAGTGCACGCTTGTTCGAGTTCTATTACGATACTTAGCTTACGAGGGTCTGGGAGCTATCTTTTGTAACACTTCTATTATGAACTATTGCAGCTACTCGAATGGACATGTCTTTTTGCAACACTTATATTCAGAAGAGTTACGACTGTTCGTATCAGGTCTATAAAACATGGCATTGGCAACACTTACAGGAAGAGTTTTTTGCAACGATTTCTACAATTTTTGGTTCACTTTTCTTCGCAACAAAAATTCATTCTAAGTTTTTATCATTTCTAATTTTATCCGATTGATCTATTTGGTCAAACCGCCAAATAAGATTCAATCTAAAAGTGCTCGTCACGACTTCAGAATTATCCATGCATCATTTTATTAGATTTCTTCAACAAAGATTGAGAGAAGTTTTTTACAGACATTCAAGGCTTCATTCTACCGGAATTCCCCAACAAAGATTGAATCTTATTTTGTCACTCGAAGCCTGATTTTTTCACTAAAAAGGTACAAATTAGATCCGTTCTCTTGCGATGATTGTTTGTGTCTCTAACTTCGATTTCTCAATTTTTCGGAAAACTTCCAAATTTTGCACCTGTTTTCTTTTGATGTTTTCTCTTGTTATATAAACCTGATTTGAATGATTCTTGATTCTATTGATATCTACAGAATCTAAGAAATATATGTTTAGAAGAAATGTTATTTAATTTCGTTTGTTTTCAATGTGAAATTTTCGTTTGAAGTTGAGTCGTGAAATCTATTTTTGAAAAATCTCAGCTTTGTACACTGTTTAGTTTTTTGATTATAACTTTGGTTATACAATATAGATTTCTATGATTCTAGTGGATTTAGAAAGCTAAGACATGCGGATAACTATGTTTAGAAGAAAAGTTTTCGATTTGATGATGTTCTAATGGAGAAAAATGCAGGGGAAGTCAGGTCATAAAATCTGGAAAATTCTGAAAAATATGAATGTTGATTTTATTGTGTTTTAATAAAAATTTGATGCTTTAAAATTTAGGATTTGAATTTTTTAATTCTTGATGTTATGTTGAATTTTGTTTGATGGCCATTTTCTTTTTTGGTTGTTCATGGAGATATAAACGGTCTTTTTCTCGGAAAAAATCTTAATTCTCAAGTCGTTTTGTGTAAACAACGTGTTTAGGTTAATTTTTTCGTAAAAAGAACAGCGCCATTGGACTCTGGACGTTGAAAAACCTTTGGGGGGGGTTTTTAGGTGGCCAGAATCGATTTTGAAATGATTTAAAATCTGAATTCGTTTTTCTGCAGTTTGCAAGGGATTCTGAATCCGTTGTAAAATTCGTTGCAGAATGAAAAGTTGCGATGGTTCATTTGCGACAACTATTTTTTGCGGCAGATATTGGTTTCTTATGACGGTTTGTGAGGGATTCTGATTCCGTAAGAAAGTCCGTCGCAAAATGAAAAGTCGGGATGGTTAGTTTTTTTGACAACCATTTGTGACGGTTCATGATATGTGGTGATGCTTCGTGTAGCAGTTTTGGCAACGCTTTTGTGATCTATTGTGATGCTTTTAGAAGTGTTGCCAGAAACAAGGCTATTGGTTGATATGGTAATGATTTTTTGAGCGTTGCAAGAATATTTTTTTTTGTGTCGCAAGAAAGAATGTAAGTGGAGCAGTTTTGGCAACACTTTAGTGAAATTAAGCGTCGCCAGAAACTTATCCTTATCCAACTTTAACCGTCATCTAATGTGGCATTGGTTTAACTTTTGGGGTTGACATGTCAATGGTTGGCTGACACATGTCAGTTAAAAGTCAAAGTTGACCGATCAACATAATGCCACATGGCGCGTTTCTATCCTTCGATTTTGGAAGTTTAATCGGATACAAGTTATTTTTCTTATGAGGAGTATAGTTCTTCCACAAGTGGATGAGTGTTTCTTCTTGGGGGAGGTGCTACTTCTTGGGTTTTTAAGAAACAAACTTGTGTGAGTGATTCGACAATGGAATCTGAGTTTGTAAAAACTGAGCATAATTTAGCCAATATAGAACCAAAGGGTTAAGGAAAGATCTTGTCCAAAAGTCGGCTATGGGGATGAAATTAAAGTCCATTTGAAATATCTCATGTTAAGATACCCAATTCCCACCTAATATGACGTTAGGTGCTGAATTCAATGAGGCAAAGTTAACATCTAGAGATTGGAACACACTGATTAAAACATCCTAAGGTGTATGTTCATACCTGCAAGCAAAGGAGGTTGAAGTTTAACTTCTTAAAAGCCTTTTTGAAAAATTGCATACGTAGGTGCAAAGAGTAAAAAGGCTACCTAGATAAGCATGAAGTTTAGCCACTTCAAGAAGCTTGGACTTGGCTTTAATATGCTTATGAAGGATAGGGACACAAGGCTAGTAAAAGATAGTGTCAAGTAAGAACATATTAGAATATTAACTTATGTGTATATTATCTTCGAGTATTTAAGATGGATAACCAAGGTTCAATCTATAGTGACACCTTTAGTTATTCGAATACTTGGAATGTTTAATATACTAAGATGAAATTCAATCGTCACGATATTTCATTTATGCATAAGTTTGTTATTTGTTGTGATTTTGTTTAGTTAATCATGGATTACACTAAAATGGGAGAGAATTGTTGGTATTTTAGTGTAATTGGATCAACTAGTTGACCAATGCAGTCATAATATTTCATCGAACAAGTCAGGAGAGTGCGGAGTGCATGCTTGTTCGAGTTCTATTACGATACTTAGCTTACGAGGGTCTGGGAGCTACCTTTCGCAACACTTCTGTTATGAACTGTTGCAGCTGCTCGAATGGACATGTCTTTTTGCAACACTTATGTTCTGAAGAGTTACGACTGTTCGTATCAGGTCTATAAATGGCATTGGCAACACTTACAGGAAGAGTTTTTTGCAACGATTTCTGCAATTTTTGGTTCACTTTTCTTCACAACAAAAATTCATTCTAAGTTCTTATCGTTTCTGATTTTATCCGATTGATCTATTTGGTAGAACCGCCAAATAAGATTCAATCTGAAAGTGTTTGTCCCGACTTCAGAATTATCCATGCATCATTTTATTAGATTTCTTCAACAAAGATTGAGAGATGTTTTTTACAGATATTCCAGGCTTCATTCTACCGGAATTCCCCAACAACTCCTGCATTAGAAATTCAAATTCACATCAGTAGCATCAAGAAAATAAAATTGATCATCACAATTAGAAGGGTACTTCATTTCCTCATTCATCTTGAATACTACTTCTTCATCACGTATTTTCAAAATCAATTTTCCATTATTTACATCAATTGTGGCTTTTCCAGTGGCTAAAAATGGTCTACCTAAAATGATGGGCACAGGAAAATCTTCATCCATATCCATTATAATGAAGTCAATAGGCAATATAAACTTTCCAACCTTAACTAAAACATCTTCTACAATGCCTCTAGGATACCTTTCAGTTCTATCAGCAAGTTGTACAGACACTTTAGTGGGTTGAGTTCACCTAAGCCTAGTTGCTTGTAAATGTAATATGGCATTAGATTTATGCTTTCTCCTAAATCACAAAGTGCATTATCAATGTTCAAGTTACCAATAGAGCAAGGTATAGAAAAACTTCCTGGATCTTTGAGCTTTTTAGGCAAAGGTTGCCTACTCTGAAGGATAGAGGAGCAATCTCTGTTTAGTTGCACCATGGCCACATTTTCCAACTTTTTCTTGTTTGCCAACAAGTCTTTTAGAAACTTCATATACATAGGCATTTGTGCAAGTGCTTCTGTAAAAGGAATATTAATATGAAGTTTCTTAAAGACTTCTAGAAACTTATCAAATTGCTTAGCCATTTCATGTTTTTTTGCTCTTTGAGGATATGGGATCCTTGGTTGGTAGGCTGGAATTGGCTGCTTTTCAGGAGTGGAGTCAATTGGGGCAGGAATAGATGAATTCATGTTTTGCTTGATCCAAGTTAGACACTGGTTCTGCTTGCTCCACTGGATCTTCTGCCTGCTCCACTGGATCTTGATCATTTTGACTTCCAGAATGTTGCTCGGTTTCCTTACCTGTACTTTCATCAGTAATAATAGACTTCTTAGGTTTAAAATTATCACAAGAGTTACTACTTTGCATTCCTCCCTTGGGTTGGGTTCAGTTTTGCTAGGCATTATTCCTTGATTTTAGGAGTCACAATGGTGGTGAGTTGCTGGAACTGAGTTTCCAGATTCTTCATGGAAGCTTGAGTTTGTTTCATGGATTGCATCATCATCTCTTTCATTTCTTCCATCTCAGACTTCTTTAGTTATTAAGATGGGCCTGCTTGCTGCATATTCTATTGTGGTTGTTGAGAAAAGTTGTTTTGAGGCTTCTGGTAGGGAACCTGCTGATTTTGATTACTCCAAGAGAAATTAGGATGATTGCGCCAGCCTGGATTGTAGGTATTTAAGAATGGGTTGTGCCTCTGGTTGTTTCCAACAAAATCACATTGTTCTTGAGTGAGAGGAGTGTCACAATCAATGTTTCTATGGTTGCCACCACAGAAATCACAAATTGCTTGAGTACTTGAGATTGCCGAGACATTTTGCTTGGCAAGTTGCTTCAAAATCAGGTCCATCTTTTTGGAGAGCTTTGAAACAGATTCTGACTCCTTACTCTTGCTTCTTTCTTCCTGAACTGAATGCCATTTATAAGTAGCGTTAACCAGCCTTTCAATGAGCTCATAAAGCTCTTCGAGGCCAAGTTCCTCCGGATCACCATTTGCTGCTGATTCAATTTGGATCTTATGTTGATCATGCAATCCGTTGTAGAAGTTTTGCATTTGCATCCATAGTGGGATTTGATGATTTGGCACCCTACTTAACAGCTCCTTGTATCTTTCCTATGCTTCGGCAAGAGATTCATCTAGTTGCTGCAGGAAATGAGTCACCTCATTTCTGAGTTTGATTGCTTGATTTGGTGGGAAGTATTTTGTAAGAAAAGCTTGTGCTATTTAATCCCAAGTTCTTATAGATCCAGGCTGAAGATTTTTCAGCCAATTCTTAGCCTTATCCCGTTGTGAGAAGGGAAAAAGCTTGAGTGTAATGACATCATCCGAAATTGCACGATTTGTACGAAAAGTATCACACATAGTGATGAACTCTTGGATGTGTGCATTAGGTTCTTCTACTGACAAACCTCCAAATTGAACGGCTGCCTAGAGCATTTGAATCATGAAGGCCTTAATCTCAAAGAATTTGTTCCCCGTATTAGGTATCACAATGGAATAAGAGTGTCCCTCAGTTGAAGGTCTACTATATTCTCCAAGAGTTTGCCTTGGTGGGGGTGGATTGACTTCACCCACAACTTCATTTTGATCATTGCCATTTGGGGGATTCACTCGATCAGCCATTCTTTATTGCCTACACCTTCTTCTGGCTGCTCCACTCAGTCTTCGGCAAGGTCTTTCAATTTCAGGGTCTATTGGATTAAGGGGCGGTCCAGCTCTTCGCATACAACAAAGAAAATAGCTTCAAATAGAAAATCCTTCAAAAGGACAACAAAAGTATTAAACGCACCAATTTACAGACAAAATTTAAAAACTATACACGTTGCTCCTCGGCAATGGCGCCAAAAACTTGTTGATTGCCAAATGAGAGTGTCTAGCATGTATACTAGGTCGTGGTCAGTAGCACAAGGCAAGTACAAGTATCATTTCCACATGGAGCAAGGGAGCTATTAAATCCAGTTGTAAATTAGTGAGTTTTATGGTCAAACAATTAAAAGAGTTGATGGAAATTGAAAGAAAGTTAAAATAATCAACCAAAAATAAAACAGACAGTTTTGATTGCTTTGTTTTAACTACTGCGAACAAATTTATAAGAAAGCAGGAAAGTCTAGCAGTCAGACAGACACAGTTTTGACTTCTCTCTTTTATTTCTAATCTTTTTAAGTACCAACGATCTAGATTCACTTACTTAAGGTTTTCTAAGCTCAGCCACCGCTTTTTGCCTATACTCCTTTGAAGCTTTAACTCTGGGAACCTCCTCTTGCAAGTTAATCTTCAAGCTTTAAGAATGAAGTAAGCTTCCTATTAATTTCTAATGAAGTAAGCTTCCTATTAATTTCTAACAGGAATTCCTAGCATTTCTAGTCAACAACCGTTTTTTCCAAAAATGAGTTATGTGTTTAGATCCGTGTTACAATTGCTTGTTTATACTAACTATAAGTTTGGCTGAACTTAATAAGATTTAAGCACAACACAATACAATCTTTTATAATGAAATTAGAACTAAAAGAGAGAGAGTTTGGACTGTGTATACCTGTCCTTCTTGCTAGCTTTGCCTACCAAGACTTTAGTTGCTCATAATTAAAGTAAAGCACAAAAAGGCAGTAATAGATATGAACATAATTTGCATAATATGAATACTGGAAATTTTTACAGAAATATGTGAAGTGAAGCCAATCAAAAGCTTGTCCAAAATGGTGGCCAATGGCCGAATATATAGTGGTTGATGAAAGACTCTAGAGTTACTACTTTCAAACATAAAATAACAAAAGATATTGTTATGAAAAGAAAAGCCTTCTAGAAGATGATTTCAGCTCTAATAGGTCTTATCCAAGTGGGTATATAATATTACAAAGAAAACCCACTATCTTCCATCGCTTAAGACTTTCTTGGCACGACAAAAGAGCTTCTAGAAGCTTTCACAAAATTATATTTTCATGTCTTTCACTTAAACACGTCACCTTGGCCATCACCTCCTTTTGCTTACTTAGGCTACTTTCCTGCTTGCTCATCCTGCTTGCTTTGCTGCTCCTCTTGGTTACTTGTTTCTGGAATCTTTGTTTCTCATGTATTGAACTGCTTCAAGGAATTGTCTTAAAAAAATACAAAAGCACTAATAAATAACTTATAATTACTCCAATTGAGCCAAATTTATAGCCAAATTACTGATATTTTTAATGGTATAAATTGCACTTATCATATTTGCAACACTTATTTTAATAATTGAAATACCAATAAAATCAATATTTCAATACTATATTCATTAATTCAATAGTCAATACAAAAATTCAATATTGTGTTATTAATACATAATACATTATTTTAATTAAATCCAAATACAAAAGAGAGACCAAAAAATACACAATACTTTATAAACTAAAAAAACTATACATTAATATTTCTCATCTATCTACTGAGACATTTTCCGCCACCATTCTTTCTTCAACATTTTTGTGTAGACCCTTGCTTTCTATCAACTTTTCCTCGTGCACAGTCCAAAAACCATCCATTGTTAAGTCTGTAGATCAATACTCAACATCGTCCATAAGAAAAAAATACTATTAGAATGAGTATATTTATTAACATTTCAATCTCTTTTAAAAACAAACACATGCTACAACATACACCAAAATGCATTTACTAACATTCCCACTGAATCAACAACAATATTAGTATACAATTATAATGAACTCATAGAACTATAAAACACCAATAGATAACTAAAACTACGAGCATGCATTTACTTTTCTACAAGGTATATAGTTGCCCCTTGAGTAATTTCAAAGTTCTATTTTAGATCAACAATATAGCTTAAGTATCACATATATAGTAGTCTGAACTTAGCACATAAGCAAAACATATTGAAATCACAAGTGTTTTGTACCAAACTTACCATTTCAGTTGCAGTTAGAAGCCGCCTACACATTCCTTGACGCCTATACATATAACGAGTCCCAATAAATGGCATGATTCCCATGTATTCCACGGACAAAAAGTAGGTAATATTGTGATTATCAGTAAATGAACACATTAGAAGATGGAAGAAAGTAGACAAACAAAGAACCAAGTCCTACTATGCCAGGAAGACAAAAAAAAAGACAAAACAAACAAGTTACATTGACAACACTGAAATAACTGATGCCTACATCACATAAAACATTACATTAATGCAGCAAACAAGAAGGGGTCGTGGGTGAGGTTAACAAGTGCAACATCACGAGCAGAAATAGTGCTGCGAGTAAACAGCTGACATCATCAATCTTGCCAGGTGATTACTAATGCACCTTACATTTTAGGTACTTTCAATAATTCCTATGTACTTCACCCTTGTTATCATTGATTTATTAACTTCTACAGAGATATAAAACTATAAAGTAGAAAATATTAGTGTCAAGAGCAGATTAATTTTCTTGATTCAGGAAATATATTAAGGGTGAGAACGATCGACTGGTTTTCAAAAGGAGTGGCATCTCACCAACATAACTAATCTAAAATTATCAGACTTCCAGCAATACACATGCTTCAGATACAAAACAGTAAAGAGAAGCGCCCTATTTCGCCAATGTAATAAGAATTTCTGTCAACAATGCCCCCATACTTCTATTTTTCGACCTATCAGGTCTTAAAAAAACAGCTTCATAGAGCGTGGCAGCCAAGAGGGCTTTCTCCATGTGCTTGCACACGCAAAAATAGCCATTTAAGTGGGTCAAATGTGCTCAGTTACAATAAGTTAGGGTACAAATGTCCCAAATCAGTGGGTCAAGTGCCAAAGGGAGCACATTTTGGATAGGTCATAAATTCCATTCAAAATGGTACAATTGTTGAAAATGAAAATGCTATAACAAAAGCATCTATCCTAAAGATATGTTCAAAATAGAGATTAGGTGGTCAAAATAGGTACATGAAAAGGAAATTTAATGCCTGCTTATTTTTCAAGCATGAAGAATCTGGTCGTATTGACAGAACAGATATGAAATTACCTTCTTATTAGACTGAAATGAAACAGGAAGCCCCAAGGCACCCATTTGTTTGAGTAGTTCTGCCTCCTCTGGAACTTCATCAAAATCTTGAAGAAAAATTAAGGGAAAAAGTTATATACATAACTCCAGTAACTTAATACGCAGTTCAAAAGAAGAGACATAGAGACAAACCACTGGCTATAGAAGGGGCATTCAAGCCGCTATTCTCATAGCATAGGCGAGATTTCTGCATTTGAAGGCACATAGTCACAATCACAAAATAAGTGCTAAGATGCATCGAAACTACAATTTCAACAGAATTGAAAAGAACTGATGAATAGTAACTATGAATTGTCAGTGCAAAGATAAAAATTTTGAAAATAGCTTTCACCCTAGAGCTAAACAACAAAGCTTACACAAGTGGATTCTATAATCAAGCACACTTCATGACTGTCAATTGAGTCGTCTTGGCGTAGCAATTGAAAAATGTAAGCACCAACGGCCACAAATTAAACTAGAACAAGCATCGAGTTTATGAGAACTATAAATGTACCAAATATAGACTGCGGTGAACTTGAAAAGGGAACCAAGAGCTCTAATAGCGGAGTCTTCACCTTCCATGAATCCTCAATTTGTGTAAAGCTCAAAAAAACTAGAAGAAACTCTTTAAAATCCTCAATTTCCTTTCTTGTCTACACATACACAAAAAATAATATGTTATTACATTACACATACAGAGAAACAGAGCAAAAGGGTCACATTACACACATTCAGCTGAGGCATCACTCTACCAACAGTGGACAACTATTCTATTACAGACTTCATTTAACTTAAATCTATAATATGTCTTTGAATCAATCGCCCTCAACTGAACATAAACTTAAACTACTCTTTATCTGATTTAAAAAATTCATAATTACATGTTAGTGGAGTCTCTCCTCTCACCATTTTCGTGTAAAATCTGCAAAATAGAAAGTAAATCGAAGCATATTTAAGGAAATATAAGCTCAAAAGCAGAGAAGCTCGACGACGAGTTTTGGTTGACTACCCAAGTTTTGGTGAAGTCTTAGCCTATCAGTAAGACTTATTAGATTTTTGTGTTGTTTTCAATTGTATTTAGGAAATTAAATGTTTATTAAGGCACTATAGTGAAAAAACAGATTTCATAACTAATTTCTCATCTTCCTAATTTCCTCATCACCTACATGGCCAGTACCAAAGGAAAAAAAACTTGACTACCTTGCTCGTACTAATGGCTTACCAAATATGTTTCCACTACAATAACAAATAAAAACCACCTTTTTATATGATATAGATGAAAGTGCAATTGTAATTGCAATTGCAAATCAAATTGCTATATTTGTATTGGTTCTGAAATGCAATTGGTACCACATTCTGGGATATTTAATGAATGAAACTCATATAATGGCAGCCTCAAACCTCAATAAAAAAAAAACCACACGTTCTCTAAATGGTCAATTAGATCATCCTAGAAAAATCTAACAATTAAGATTCTCTGATTACCCTAATTTCACATTCCAATTTCTGAATTCTAACTAGCTAAGATTCAGCAATAGCACAAAATCGGAATTCAACTGAAACATAATAAGAGAGAAAAAAGAGAGAAAACCATTTCAAGAGCACATGCAGTAGGAAAAGCGGCAAGGCGGTTACCGCCGAAGAGTTCACAGGCGGCAATACACATAACAGGAGGAGCTCGCTTAAGCTCTTTTAGAAAGGGTGGAGTATCCCATAGCTTCATAGATCTTCTCCGGGCAGGGCGTTGTTATTTGCCGCCCATATACTTTACAAATATACCCTTAAATAAAATCTAATTAATAAATTACTCAAATTTTCACAACAGTAACTTAAATAAATCTAATTTCAACTAACACCAAATTTATTCAATTAAACACCTAATTGCTATTCAAATAGTAATTACATAATCATATCGGATGGTCGTTTTTCGGCCCAATTTCCGGTGGTGAGCAGGTGTTACCTCTCACCGCCGAACTTGCGCGACAAGCGTAGTTTCTCAACGACTGTTCTATTGTGCAGGCGTTGAGAAGCAACACCGGCACGACATGTCAAGCGTTGAGAAGCAACGGCTGATCCAATTTAAAAACAGTCAACCGCTCGATCAGTAGAAAATTTCATAAACACTGGACTATTTCAGTTCGTTTAAAAATTCCGAAGATTTTCAGTCCAAATCATACCCATTGATTGGATCCTCTTCTTGAGCCATCCATTGCAGGTTTGCTTAGTTCTTGAATTTGATTGTGGTGTTTAAAGTGGGGAAGATGAAGAGAAGCTGTAAATGGGTTTGTGGTAATAATAGATAAAAGTAAATAATTGTTGTAAATGATACTGGGTCGTGGTGGCATAAATAATTTGAGTTATTTTATTTTAAGGGCAAAATGGTAAAATATACAGGTGGTATTAAGAAATTACGGGCGACAAATAACAATCCAGTCCGGGAACTGAAGCGGAATACTCTCATCTAGCTTTTTGTTGATGTCGCCTATTAGGGTTAGCCAGTAAGTCTTGAAATCGAATCACCGATTTCGATTGCATTAAAACTGATGACGAAGATAAAGAACAGCGAATGCAAACCAAAACGAGAATGAGGGGCTAAAGAGAGAGAGGAAAATGAGAAAGAGAGATGAGAGGCGGTTTTGAGGCTCGAGTGATTTGAGGAAATCTAGTAAGGGTAATTGGGATTAAACTTGGGATTAGAGTAAGAGAAGAGAGGAGCGGGAATGCGCCATTGAAAATGGCGAAGAAGAAGATGATACATGAATCGAAATGAAAGGGGAAGATAGGAAGCGGAGGAGCAGAGAGCGGAAGGTCAAGGATTTGGGGTTAAGGATGTAGGGGTAGAGGTATTTTAGAATTATAAATAATTTAAATATCTATGAAAATATTTTTTAAAATGATATTATTTTATTTTTTTATATTTTATATTTTATATTTTTCCTTAATTTTTTACTTTATTTCAAATTTGTTTTATATCTATTACGTTTACATAAAAAAAATTATTGTTCAATTATGTCTAGTCTATATTATTATAATCATTATATATATAGAGAGATAAAGTAAGGATTTACTTTTATTTAAATAATATAAAATAATTTATATGATATGCATAGAGACATAATTTTATTTTTTTTAAAGTCATAAAAATATTTGATAGACTATGTTAACATCAAATATTATTTATAGTCAACAATATAAAAAAAAATTAAATTAAAAACTTTTTTTGGTAAAATTACAATTATATAAAATTAGTAACATGCATATAGGAACGAATGATAAATTGGATCATTAATTTAAAAAATTAATTAATATATAATTTAAGCAAATAAAATAACCATAATAATAATATTATTATCAATTATTAGATGAAATTAATAATTAATAGTTTTACTAATAATTAATAGGTATTAATATTACTAATGATATTTAATAATTAAGAAAATATTTATAAAAATTATAATATATACTTATACTTGAAAAAATAGGGCCACCCATTTTTAAATAGATGGCTTTGATCAAGGATTAATCCTTTTCATGTTTAAGTGTTTAATATATAGTTAATGTTTTAATTTTATTTTATATCATTTAATATTGATAAATAATTTAAATAAATTCAAAAATATTACTAACAAAATATAGTCAATTAATATAATTAATTAAATTATTTTCTTAATTTAATTTTCCATTTTTTAATTTATTTTCTTAGTAATTAATAGGTATTAATATTACTAATGATATTCAATAATTAAGAAAATATTTATAAAAATTGTAATATATGTTTATACTTGAAAAAATCAGACTCACCCATTTTTAAATGGATGGCTTTGATCAAGCATTAATCATTTTCCATGTTTAAGTGTTTAAATATAGTTAATGTTTTAATTTTATTTTTTGTTATTTAATATTGATAAATAATTTAAATAAATTCAAAAATAATACTAAAAAATATAGTCAATTAATATAATTTATTTATTTATTTTCTTAATTTAATTTTTCATATTTTTCTAAAATTTTTACTTTTTTATTTCATTCTATTATGGCTTAGGATTTGGAGTTTGAGGTTTAAGATTTGTAGTTTGGGGTTTAGAATTTGGGCTTTGGGTTTAGGGTAACCATACGTCTATTTAGAGTCTTAATATAATTTTTAAACAAATAACTTATTATTTTCCTGTAATTTTTTCTATATCTTTCCTAAACTATTAATATAACTGTTTAAACAAATTGTGACTTTCTTATACCTTTACAATGGCTTTTATATAACTTTTTAAATAATATATAACTTCCCTATACTTTATACAATGTTTTAAATAGCATATAACTTTTATATATCATTCTTATACATATCCTATATTTTTTATACAACTTAATATACAACCTATAACTTTCATATACCTTATATATAACTTTTCAAATAATATACAACTTTCCTATAACTTCTTCTACATTTATACAACATTTCAAGTAACTTACAACTTTCTCACACATTTCCTATAAGTTCTTCTACATTTATACATTATATTTCCTATCCCCATTTTATACCTTTTATTACATTTTTCTATAATATTTTTTGGCAACTCTTTATAAAAGTGTAAAGTTATGATTTTAGAATTCTTTCCCGCTTATTCCCCTATTTCCCACCTATTTTATTTATGTTCACCCTACTTTCTTGCATCGCTTATTAAAATATTTGCCTAAAATACACTTTTTTCATGTTATAGCAACTATTAACCAACTTTTCAAAAGTGTCACCACAAATCCATTTTTCATCACTTTTGCAACGTGTTTGAAGCAACCCTTGGCCTTTCTGTTGCGATAAGCCATCTATCTTGTAGTGTAATTTGAAATATTTGAAAGTGTGAGGTGTCTTATTAAGGTTATTCTTCTCATGTTAATGAAAATAGAAATATGTTCAAAGTTTATAATTGTGTTGTCTTGAACATAGTGATGTGTTTGGAGATGATATTTTGAGACAAAGAATAAATTCTTTGTGAGCTTTATTGAAAAAATCTAGAGAATTTTCTTTTTAAGTGTTATTCCAGATGTTGACCATGTTGCATCTATTTTTTCAAAATAATTAAAATGAGATTTTGAGGGAAAGCAAGAGATCTCGGAAGAGAATTTTTGTTGGTGATAATTTTTGTGAGTATTTGATTGAAGATGAAATTTCATTGTTTGTGAAAATATTTCATCTTCCAAATCAAGGTTTTACAAGAAGGTTTTTAAGCATGTTTCTATTTTTGAAGAATATAACTTGGGTTTTCAGTTCATTTTCCCCAAAGCTAAATCCATTGGATAAAAGCAATTTTACAAAAGAGAACCTTTTGTTTTTTTGTTTGCTATAGCTTGTGTTTACAAATTGTTTTCACTACATTAGTGTTCAATATGCTTTTCAAAATTAAGGTTTTTATATGGTCCAACATGAGTGGTGTGTAGAGCCTGGACATGAATGGAAAGTTGATTATTTATATAAAGTCTCTATGTGATTCAAAACAAGCACCTAAACAAATAAATGAGAAGTTTGATATTGTAAGGTGAAAAAATGTGTATATACTAAGGTAATAAATAATTTATGTGTGATGACATGTCTTTATTTTGAGTATTGATACAATCGATAGAATAAAGATAATCTTATTATCAAGGTTTGTCATGAAAGACACAAGAGAAGTAAATTTGATATTGGGTATGAGAATCATAAGGATGAATGAGAGTGTTTTGTTAATACAACAACACTATATTGAGAAACTTCTTAAGAAGTTTGAGTTATATGAAATAAATCATGTGAGTACCCATTAAGATTCCAATACTTAATAAAAGGAAAATAATGGTGATCTAGTGGCTAAATCCAAGTATGCTTTTGTAATTGATGAATTTCACACATCGAGACATAGCATATGCTATTTGAGTAAGTATACACATAATCCAAATATTGATCTTAGAAAAGTCATATTTAGGCTTAAGAAATACTTGAGAATACCATGTATAATGTTATCATTAATATTAGGAGTTTTCCAATGTAATTGAAGAGAACAATGATGTTGAGTATATCTTTAATTCAAATGAGAAGAAACTCATTAGTGGTTATGTTCTCACATTTAGTGGTGGAACAATAACATGGTAGCCAATTAAATAAGCTATAATCTAGTTATTTGAGAGTTGGAATATAATGATGCTAAGTGATTGAGAAAACCTTCTTAGCAAGTGTTACTTTGAAAATAAAGTCAATACGTTCTATGTATATACATTATTATTGCAAAATGAATATATATATATATATATATATATATATATATATATATATAAAATTAAGAAATAAGGCTTATAATAGCAAAAATAAAACGTATACATTTGAGACATATTATTGAGATGAAATTATATCCATTTAAGTCAAGAGTGATTCTGATCAAATCATCTAACTAACTTTTGAGAAATAAATTTTTGAAAAAGAAATTTATTTTTGATACATGAGAGAGGATGAGACTTAAGCCAATTTGAAAGTAACGAAGGTGGGAATCCAATCTACATGAGTGGAGATCCCACGGAATAGATTCATATGGGTACTAACAAGCCTTTTGTTAGTTCTGCTAGCACTATAAATATTGTCCTTGTTGGTCCCTATGTGTACAATCAATGAGTCAGAGGGGGAGTGAATGACTCACTCAAGAACTAATGAACTGTTTTTGCGAAAAACAAATGCTCCGCTGAGTGAGGTCAGCTGGCTGAGTGAAAATCTGGAAAATGCAGTAAGGTAAAGAGCTCTGAGATTTTTATCCTGGTTCGGCAACCTATGCTTACATTTAGTCCCGAGAGAGTGTCTCGGCTTTAATTCACTAATCTTAACTCCTTTACCCTAGGCGGAGAAGCCTTTCACAAATTTCCCAATTACAGTAAGTACCCTCCAAACTGCAATCGCTCACCTACTGGCTAGAATACCCTCTTCTATCAACAACTCCCAAAGAGTTTAAACAAAAGTTGGATTCAACTTATAAAACGTTGATCCAGTTACAATGATCAGATATTACAATTGAATGATCTATTCTATTCTCTCTTATTCTAAAGCAGATTCTAGCTGAGTTGTGCTTTTTTTCTTGAACTTCTTTAAAGGTTATATTTTAACAGAGATTTAGCTTCTGAGAAATTCAGGTGTAATCACCAAGTTCAAACGCTTGCCTTCTTGCTCCTTTTATAGTTGGATTGAGAAAGTAGCCGTTGAACTTACTTTGGCATCTTCTGAAACTGACAGCTCATCTATCCACCAGTTGCTTATTCAAATTAATCCATTAAGAGATAGAATTGCACCATTGTGAGATAGAAAATCAATCCGATAGATTGAGATTCAAGCTTCAATTTGAATCCTTTGTCGTTTGATGCTAGTCTTCCGTTAGAGAGAACTCGCACTGACTTGCTACGTGCCATCCTCCCATTCCCTTTGGTATTCTGACATTTGGCAGAGCGCACGACACTAGGTTGGTAGATCTGCAAAATTGTCCAAAATGACAAATGACTTTTTGCAGCTTTGCATTGGAAGACTTTGTCATTTTCTTCATAATTCTGAGTCTTGTCAAGGAATTAATTCTTTTTGTCTTTGTCTCATTAATGTCCTACAAAAAGCAACACTAAAAGCAAAAATCCCTTTTTACCATAAATGGTAAAGATAACAGCTTTGTCAGACTTAAACTAACTCAGCGGAAAATATAATCATAAAGCACAAGGCTGAAACACAATCTATATATCAAGTGCTGAGTTAATATTACTAAGTTAGCGACTATCGTAGATACTCAGCCCATGTCACTTAGAGTTAAACTAAATAGCTGGGTCAACTGAGGAATGAATCTACCCTCAAATTTACTAACTCGTTAACCAACCATAGACTATTTATTTTAACATCATTACTGATTTAATTAACTCAGTCTAAACTTAATTGTTATGATCAAAAATTAATCACTACTGAGTTAATCAAACTTGTGCTTGGTTCAACAATCTCCCCCATTTTGATCAATGATAATTAACTTGAGCGAGAATTAAATCAATAATATCTAGATCAAAGTTACCTTATACTTATGCTTGATATGTCTTTTGTTCAGCATCTTTAAGCTACTTAGAGTGAATGCTAACTCCCCCAAAATCCTCGACTTATCTGAGTTTAGCATTTCTCTATACTTCTCTTATATATCTGTAAAAAGATTAATACAAATATATGCAACAAAAAATATAAGAAGTTAAGAAGATCTTACCTTAGAACAGAATATATAATCTTTCATTAACAAATAGCTTGAGTATAGACAATGATGAGTTAATCTATACTAAGTTTTACAAAATGCATTAACGTTTACAAAGATTCTATTCTATTCATTTCAGCATAGGAGGTCCTCCCAGATTAGCTCTTCTATCCTCAAAACCTTGCTGATCCCATCTGGATTTCTTCTCTTTAGGCAGCACAATCTCCTTGCCTTTCCTTTTCCTTGTCTCACGATATTCTCTTTGAATGCACTCCAGATCCTTGGACAAATTATAAGAGAATTCAACAATCCTATGATCCATTTCCCTTTCCTCCGACTCATGCTTCTCGCGATCCTTCTTCCTCATTGCCATTGCATCTAAAATGGCTTGGGCTCAATGATCAAATGAGTTTAGAGACTCCTCAAAAGATTCTAGTTTGCTATAGACATTGGATGAAAAATGTTGCATAAGCAGCTCATAAATTTCTTGTGATATTGCATCTTATTCTCTGAGAAAGGCAAATTCCTAAAATCTTGTTCTCTAAAATCCCTCTCATCTAATATCACAAGAAGTCTCTATAGCTCATAAATTCTAAACCTTGCAGTTACTCTCATAGATCTTTTCCATCTTCTTCTTAAGTTCTATAACTTCCATCTTTAAACCGCCAGCTTGCCTACCTGTAATAGATGATAAAGGCAACACATGGGATACTATTGTCTTTACTAGTGAGTACTGAGTAGGAACTGACTTGAAGTGGGCTTTCATTTCCTCAACAGCCTCAAGAAAACCTTGCACTGGCTCCATAGCCTTTGCAATCCTCCTTAGGATATTCTTAGATAATAAAGATTTTGCTATCTCAGCATCTATTTCAGCATCTGTCCTAAGTCCTAGGTACCTTGCTCTCCCCATTCTCCTTATGTCTCCCAATAATTCAGCTTGAGAGTTGAATTGGGGTTGTGTTGTGGTTGTTGAGGTGGTTGATATTGTTGTGGTTGTTCTAGAATCTCCTCAATAATTGGAGGCCCTCTGACAATTAGGGGTCCTTCCAAGTATAACTATTCATGCACTGGAGATCCAATAGATGAAAGTTATGGAATGATGGCTGTGTTGGGAAACAATTATCCGGATCATAAAATTGAACTAAAATATCCGGATCAAGTTTGAAAGAAATAAAAAACTTAATCTCCTAAATCAAAATGGAAACATCCGGACAAGATCCAACCACAAGGTTATCCATTGAAGACATCAAGTACCTAAGCATACATTGGAACTATCAGGATAAAGTTTGGAAAGGAAACAAACTTTAATCCTTTAAAAATCTGCATCCAGAAGAACTGATTGCACTATCTCCGGAAGAAGACAAATTCGAAAATTCTGAGTCTAAGAGCATCCGAAAGACTCAGATATAAGACAAAGGGAAAAGTTTCAAAGACAGCTTTTCCCTCCACCCTTTTTGGTCTACATAGTCAAAGATCCTTTCCTTATGAATAAGATAAAAGTGACAGCTTGCACTTTTTAGATAAAAGGACAAAAGTACTAACACTGGACTAAAAAAGTTAACAAACGTTTTCACTTAGACCAATAAGGAGGTACGTGGAGCTCACATCAAAAAGTTACTGGTATAAAAGTTGGTGAAACACTAAAATACAAGGAAAACGATCACTGAAATCTTTTCAACCTCAATCCCAACAAATCAAATGGGTCAAATTGTTGTCTAACGGATTGATCAACGGCTCTAAAAGTGCCACATACAACCTAATTAAGGTGAAGATTTAATTCAAGCTCAACAACCCACTATGACTACATTTATGATAGAAGCCTATAAAAGGGAAGCTTCACCGAATGAGAACGTTGGTTGTTTGATTTACAAAAACAAGTAATAAAGCACAAGCATTCAATTAGTCTACAATCCCTCCAAGAATCAAACAATTCCAAATTTGTTGTAAGGATTCCTAAGTGAGTTATAAACTTAAGGAAATCCAAAACCAAAACCTTTATGAAAACAAGAGTGCAAGGATCTCCAAGTTAGGTGAGTTGTGAGATTGGGATACCACTTAAAGTTGGTGCTTTAAGTGGGAACTCCCTGTAGGACTCAACTTAGATTCGGGGAAGAAGTCTAAGTGGTATATCCTGCTAAAGACTAAAGGACTCAGCTAGGAGTTAGTGCTTCTAGTGGTATATCCTACATCCGGAAGGGGTTACCATCCGGAGATAAGTTGTAAGGCTTGATTCCTACCAGTTGGAAAGGAATCCACTAGTGGAAAAGCTCAGAGGAAGGAAACTCTGGGGACTGGAGTAGGTAGGGTCGAACCAGGATAAAATCCTTTGTGTTTGATTTCTTTAACTCTTTATTTATTGCATTATATTATCATAACTGCATCATCTAGATCCATCATCCGAATCATAGTCAAACACGTTACACTAAGACTTTCTAAAGTCTGTTTATTCTGAGAAAAACGGTCATTCACCCCCCCTCTGACCTTATAAAGACACTTACAGGGACCAACAAATGGTATCAAAGCCAGTGCTCAAACTACAGATCTAACAATCTTGAGCTAAAGGTCCATATATTTTAATCAAAGAATCAAAATGACTTTCTAAAACTCACAACTTCTTCCGGAGGGTATGTCTATTACCCGTTCTCCACTCTTCACTTGTGAACACTACACATTCTAGAAAAATTGAATGAAGAACTTCATCTAATCATAAAGCATGAAAGCATGGTTAGTTATTAAAGATGGCCCATATGAGCCTACTTATAAAGTAGAGGGTATGACTACCCGAAAGCCATCAAGTATGTGGGATGAGAAGGACTTTAAAAAGTTGTGTGAAAACGTAAATGCTATTAACATGCTTCATTGTGCCCTTAGTGCAGCTGAATTTAACATGATATCTGGATGTGAGACTGCAAAGAAATTTTGGGAAAAGATGGAGGTAACCTATGAAGGAACTAACAAAGTCAGAGAAGCTAAGCTTGATCAACTCCAACAAAAGCTTGAAACCTTCAAAATGGAGCCAAAAGAATCAATCAGTAGCATGAACACTAGATATATAAATCTAGTAAATGAGATGAAGAGGCTAGGAAAATAAATCTCTGAAGTAGAGATGGTAAAGAAGGTGCTTCGGAGTCTCACCACGGAATAGGATAACAAGAAGACTGCCATTGAGGAAGCTTATGACTTAAATTTCTATAGTTATGATGAGCTCATTGGTAATCTATTAACCCAAGAGTTATCCTTGGAGAGATATAGCCAATAAGAAAAGAAGCCTGAGGAGAAGAAGAAAGCCATTGCACTTAAGGCAGAATCCACCGGATCAGCTTTATCCGAAGAAGAAGAGCAAATCACTGAATCACTAAGCACCAAAGATCAACTTGCTCTATTGACTAGAAAACTTAAAAGATTCATACAAAAGAAAGATACAAGGAAATCAAGAAAGTATGAATCCCGGAAATCAAAAGAAGGCACCTCCAGAAGAGACAGGCCTAGAAAGAATCCAAAAGAAAAGAAGGATCTGAAAAAAGAAGCTACTTATTTTGAATGTGGAGAAAAAGGCCATTTCAGAATAAAATGTCCCAAGCTTAAGAGAACCAAGAAGTTCAAAAAGAAGGCAATGATGGCTACCTGGAGCAACAGTGAAGTAAGTAGCAGCTCATCTTCAACAGAAGAAGAAGAAGAAGAGACTGCCAACTATGCATTTATGGCACTGACTGATCCGAAAGCAGAGCAATCCGGAAGGAATGCCTCTAAGCAAGAAACAGTGCAAATTGAAGAAGAATCAGAAACAGCAAACACTGAGGTAAACTCTTATTCTAATTCTGCTTCTAAGTTTGACCTTGCTAGAGCTTTATCTATTATGATCAAGAGTGTAAAGAAGAATGCAAAATCAATCAAGTCCTTGAGAAGATAAGTGTTGGAGATTACTGAAGATAATAAAGCCTTGGCACAAGATGTCAACCTAATAAGAACAGCTAAGCACATTGATGAAGTTGAGGAGAACTACCTGAAGAATCAAGTGCAAATGGTAAGTGCAAATTTGATTGGGCTGGATGAAGAAATAGCCCTGATGAAGGAGGCATCCGGATGGAGACCAGATCCTCCACAAAGAAGGAAAAACCCAAGGCAAGCTACACAAAGAAATCAACCTCAAGCTGCCAAACGGAACCCTAAACCTTTTAATTAAAAGGTAAAGAAGGTTAGCAGGCAACCACAAGCATAAAGATATACTGCTACTCAAAAGGGAAAAGCTAAGGTGGTTTACAATCAACAACCTACTAACCAGAAGAGGAATTATGCAGTAGAGATTGCACCTCCAACTAGCTTTCGAACACATTTCGCACCATCTACAAGTGTACAAGAAGCTGGATAAAAAGGAAACAACGGGTAGAAGGATCTGGAAGAGATTAAAAAGAAGCAAAAGCAGAATAGACCCATTTTAGGGTGTAGGTATTGTGGGAAAAACAATCATATTGCTAAATTATGTAAATTAAAAAAGGGTTAATGTGATGTTTATCCTTGGCCTGAGATGGCTATTAACCCCGAGAGGACCCAAATTTGATTGGGTACCCAAACCCACTTGATCTGTTTTACAGGTATACCTTAGATCTATAGTAGATCAACACACTTAGTACATTGATAGTGGATTCTCAAGGCACATGACAGGTGATAAGAAGGCCTTCAACACATTAACCCGGAAGAAGGGAGGCAAAGTGAGCTTTAGAGACAATCAAAAGGGATAGATCATTGGACATGGAACCATTGGATCTGAATTAAAAATTAAAGATGCCTCACTGGTTGATGGACTGAAGTTCAACTTACTAAGTGTAGCCCAACTTTGTGACAAAGGAAGAAAAGTCACCTATGATTTCGGAGGCTACTCAATTTATGACAGTAAGTCTGATCAACTTATACTTTATGCACCTAGAGTAAACAATGTCTATTCTATTAACAATAAAATGAGAAAAAGAATATCTGCTTGGTGTCTAAAGAAGAAGAATCATGGGTATGGCCCCAGAGGTTAGGACATGTTAGCATGAACCTCCTGTCCAAACTAGCCAAAAAGGAATTAGTAGTGGGTTTGCCTAAGGTTGCTTTTGATAAGGATCATCTATGCACTGCATATCAATTAGGTAAACAGCATAAGAAAAGTTTCCCTTCCATCTCCTACATTCCTTTTAAAAGAGTACTTGAGCTCTTGCATATTGATCTCTTTGGTCCAATCAAACCATTGAGTTTAGGTAGAAGAGAATACACCATGGTCATTATGGATGATTATTCTCGATATACTTGGGTACTCTTGCTAGAAAGCAAAGATGAGGCCTTTGACCAATTCTCAAAAACATTCATCCAGATAGAAGTAGAACAGGGCGCAAGCATTGTACGCATCTTGAGTGATAATGGTGGAGAGTTCAAAAATAGGCAGTTTGTTGAATTTTGTGACTCCAAGGGAATTGAGCATAACTTCATTGCCCCTCACACTCCTCAACAAAATGGAGTTGTTGAGAGAAAGAACAGGACTATAGTTGAGATGGCTAGAACAATGCTTAATGAAAATAGTTTGCCAAAATATTTCTGGGGTGAGGCCGTGAACACAGCATGCTATATTTTGAATAGAGCTCTTATTAGAAAGACCATAGAAAAGACCCCATATGAAATCTGGAAGGGAAGAAAACCCAAAATTGGGTACTTTAAAGAGCAACTAGGAAAATTTGATCCTAAATCTAATGAAGCAATTTTCCTTGGCTACTCAACATATAGTAAGGCTTACAGGGTCTTCAATAGATGAACCCAAATAGTGATAGAGTCAATACATGTAGATTTCGATGAGACTAACCCTGCAGGTAAGAAAAGTTCCACTCCAGAAGATCCAATTCCGGAAGTTAAAAACTCTAGAGAAAAGAAAGAAGCAGAAGTTCTTGATTCATTCCATATCAAGAAGTATAAAGAGGAAGATGAAGGAATATCTTTTGAACCAAAAATACAATATGTTAATCTCAACCCACAAGAAATCGACTTTAATGAAGGTCAAGAAGGAATAGTTAAAGCTGAAGTAGAGCAAGTTCCAGTTCCACATGAAAGCTTACGAAGGGAGATCCGGACCCACAGGAATCATCCAGTAGAAGCTATTTTCAATGATGTCCAAAATCCAGTCAGAACCAGAGGGCAACTCAATAGGACGATGAGCCATGCTGCCTTTGTCTCTCTCATTGAGCCAAAGAAATTTCAAGATGCTGAAGGAGATGAAAGCTAGATGATGGCAATGTAGGAAGAACTAGATTAATTCACCAGGAATGATGTATGGGATCTAGTGGCACCACCAAAGGGAAAGTCAATCATTGGTACCAAATGGGTATTCCGGAACAAGCTTAATGAATTAGGAATTATAGTAAGGAATAAGGCAAGATTGGTTGCCTAAGGCTACAATCAACAAGAAGGGATTGACTTTGAAGAAACCTTTGCCCTGTAGCAAGACTGGAAGCAATCCGGATTCTATGTGCTTTTGCATCATTCATGGGATTTACATTGTTCCAAATGGATGTAAAAAGTGCATTTCTCAATGAAGTCATCTAGGAAGAAGTCTATGTGAAGCAGACACCTGGATTTGAAGACCTAAAGCATCTGGATCATGTGTATAGGCTTAAGAAGGCTCTCTATGGATTAAAGTAGACACCTAGAGCCTGGTATGAGAGATTAACCTCATTCCTTATATCCAAGAATTATATCAGAGGCAAGGCAGATACCACACTCTTTATAAAAAAGATGAAAAATGATATTATTCTAGTCCAAATTTATGTGGATGATATCATATTTGGAGCAAATGATGAAAGGATGTGTGAGGAATTCAGCTCTCAAATGCAGAAGGAATTTGAGATGTCCATGATGGGAGAACTAAATTTCTTCCTTGGTTTACAAATCAACCAAAGTTCGGATAGGATTTTCATTAATCAATCAAAGTACACTAAGGAGATCTTGAAGAAGTTTGAAATGGACAAGAGCAAACCTATGTCCACTCCAATGGGATCATATACAGTCCTATCCAAGGATTGTGAGGGAGTAGATGTTGATCAGAAGCTCTATAGAGGGATAATTGGCTCACTCCGTTACTTGATAGCTAGCAGGCCTGACATACATTATGTAGTCCGTTACTATGCAAGATATCAAGCCTATCCTAAGGACTCTCATCTCAAAGCTGTAAAAAGGATCCTTAGATACCTACTAGGAACCACTGAAGTAGGGCTATGGAATCCTAGTAATGGAAATTTCACACTCCAATTACTGATGCAGATTATGGCAGAGATACTCTTGAGAGAAAGAGTACATCCAGAGGTTGCCATTTCCTTGGAGATTGCTTAGTATAATGGTATAGCAAGAAGCAAACTATAGTTGCTTTATCTACTACAGAAGTAGAATATATGGCAGCTGGAAGTTGTGTGGCTCAACTCCTTTGGATCAAGCAATAACTTAAAGACTATAGAGTTTAATCCGGATGTAAGGATGTTATGTGTGACAACAAAAGTGCTATTGATGTGTCAAAGAATCCAGTGATCCATAGCAGGATGAAGTATGTGAATATAAGGCATCATTTCATCCGGGATCATGTGATAAAAAAGGATGTTGCCCTGTATACATTCCAACAAATGATCAGCGAGCAGACATCTTTACTATGCCACTAAGTAAAGATCAATTTGGGAAGCTAAGGGAATCAGTTGGTATGTCAAATCCAATTTGAAGTTAATTTGGAAGACAATCCAAAATCAATTTGGATCCTTAGTAAGACAAATTTGGAAGAGAAGAAGCATTGGAGAGAAATCTATTCCGGAAGAAACACTGCCATATAAGCAGACAGTAATGACATATGGCAGTAAAAGCGCTTAAAGGTAACTGTCACTTTTTGAATTTTAAACATTTATTGGGGGTTACACGCATGGTAAATTCAACAATTATCATTTAAAATAAGCTATTCCCCTTCTCCGGTTAAACTGAATCTACCTCTCTCTTAAAAATCCGATTGCTGTATCATCAATCCAGCAAAATTACCGGCATCCGGATCACCAAACTGCCCTCACTTTGAAAATTCTATATAAACCCCTCAAAATCACCCTTCTTCTCTATACGAGCAACTAAGTACTGTTACTCTACAAATTTAAAAACCTAGAACCCTAATTTCTTCATAGTCTCTAAAATGGTAGCAATCATGACAGAAGTTGGTCCCATGATGCTTCCAACCCAGAACATCTTTATAGAATTCGATCTGAAAGATGAAGACTTCAAACCTCTTAAACTTAAAGACACCGATTCAGTCATATCCACTGACTATTTGGGTGACAAATTCCTCTTTGAAACGGACCCCTACTCCAAATTGATGGAGGATCAACATTTTAAGGAATTTCTCCAGATCAACTATCCAACTTATCCGAAGTTGGTAAACGAATTCTACAACAACCTCTGTGCCCACAAGAATTTTGATGCACTATGAACTAAGGTTCAGAACAAGGAAATCACAATAACACCTGATTTCTTTAAAAAAAATATCTCCACATGAAAAATAGTGGAGTTTAGATGCAAGTGGATGGCGATGAATTGAAGGTGAAGAATGAGTCAGAGTTATGGCTTCCGGAGAGGTATTTTGGAGAAAAATTCTCCACCTACTAGCCATAACGACCAAGAATTTTACAACATGTGCTTGCCAAGTTAGTACTCATTCGGAAGGGATCTCTAACAACAGTGTCCTGCTTTTAACACTCTGTACTCTAGCACTGGGTAGAATCAAGAGAAGTCAATATGCCAGTACACATTATCCACTACCTCAAGCACCATAGGAATTCCCATGGGGCTCTTATCACCCGGATCCTTCAAGCAAATAAGGTAAATCTCACCAGATTCCAGGGCATAAATGGCAAAGCAATTCTGAAAAAGAACTTCCTAAACCTGAGATTCAATGAGGAGTGGGATAAAGCCAAGGCCCTACGATAGAAAGAGGAAAAGAAGAATAAGGCAATAAAGGCCGTTAATCCGGTAGAAGAGGCCCCTATTCCCAAAAAGCATAGAACCACCAAGCCAACCGCTCAAAAGCAATTGGCTATAGTTCCAGAAGAGGAAGAAGTGGATGAGGATGCACTCACTCTAAACCAAAATTTGAAGGGTAGTCTAGAAAAGCCAAAGTTGAGGGGGAGGCTGATCAAAACAGCTGATAAGTTGAGGAGACCGGTTTGTGATTTGGAAGCAAGGGAGATAATCATAGTAGCTACTACTGCAATTAGGAAAGGCTATCAAAAGGGGCAGAAGAGAAAGATAATGGAAATATTGACAGAGGGGTCTAATGAGGAGGAAATAGAGGATGAGGCCCCTATGCCGAATAAGCAATTCACCTGGAAGGGGTGTACTGAAGCAGTCTAAGCTCAAAAGCATCAAAAGAAGAAGGCTAAAAAGCCTACTGCTATTGTTATTTATAAGGAAGCAGCCACCAAAGTAGTGATGGAGGAATTGGCTAAGGCCAGGATTATAAAAGGCAAGAATGTGGCTGGTTCCACTAAAGTGATACAGCCGGATGATCGCAGTTTGAGGAGATAAGGCAAGCTATACAAGAAAACACTGCCATTAATAAAAAGCTCACAATTGAAGGACCCGGTGGATCCTCTGCCACACCCATTCTTGTAGATCAAACTGCCATGGCTGAATTGTCAAAGATTCTAGAATCAGAGTCATTTAATTTCCAAGCAATTACAGAAGCTCTTTCGGAGAACCTGCTAAATCCAAAAGCTGAAATCCAAGCTGAACGAAGTCCTATAAAGGCAATTATAAAGGGTGTTGAGGACATTTCCAACACGCCTGGGGGAGGTAGTAAAAGTCCTAAAAATGCATTTAAAGAGGTGACAGAGGACATTTCCTGTCATCTGGGGGTTGAGGTGGAAGGAAATAAAGTAATCATAGAAGATGCAACCATCTTGTTCCAAGCGCCAATCAATGAGGTAACTCCTACAATAGCTATATTAAATATTAATGTTGATCGTGCTATTGGTGATGACACAGCAGATAAAACCATGGACAACTTAGACACTGAAAATTAATATATGTCTAAGGAATAAGTGCCTAACCCGGATAATATTGTTCCAGAGGAGGGACTTGGTCTGAGTTCCCACGAGCACACTTTTAAAGTGGACTCAAGGGGAGAGGCCAGTCCGGAGGAACGGTTGGATGAAAGCAGAGAAGAAAAGGATCCCTCAAGCTCAGAAGAGAGTGATAAGGAAGAAGATAATGAGCCCTCTGGAAGCAATTCTAGTTTCGGAGATGACTCCTCCAGCTCATCCGATGCTGGCAATACCAAACAAGCCAAAGTCATTGCCGCGCTTAAACTATTACAAGAAGCTGCTCTTGAAGAGAATGAGGAAGGATATGTCAAACAAAGTCTCTGGAACATCTGTAGACACCTACAAATAGTTGAAAAATTACTTCTGGATGAATTCCAGTCTCTAAACTTAAAGCAGGAGTTAGGAGAAATAAAGCAATCAGTGCAAAAAATAGAAGATAAAGTTCTAGACTTTCCCTGTCCTGGTGCAATAGCTGAAGCCTCCTTGTCCCAAATAAATCCAATAATCTCTGAGCTTAAGGATGGTGTTACCACAGCCAATCGAAATGCAGATCAAGCCAACACTTTATCATCAAACAACTGTGGAACAGTGCTTGATAAGTTTACTTACTCCTCCTCCAAGCTATCAGATGAAATAAAGGCTTACCTGGACTCCAAGTTTGAAAACTTGTCAAAATTTATGGCAGAAAGGGATCCTAAGTCAACAGTCACGGAACTGGGTATAGATCAGCAAGTAGTCTAGGAAATGATTGAAAATTTTCTAGATGAATCTCTCCCTCAGATCCAAGAGAAGATGCTGGATGAGATGGGTGAAGAGATGGGCAGTCGCTTGGCCGGACTAGAAACAATAATTAATGACTGGAAAGCCTCAGTCACAAAAGAAGTAAAGCTCCAATCAGAAACCATTCATAATATCCGGAGAGGAATTAGTGAAGAAATAACTCTCCTGCAAACCGGAATTAATAACTTGTCACTATCTGGATCTTCCTCTGCACTATCCATTCCGAAGAGCTAACTCCTTCCGGTCTTCAATAACTTGGTCTAAGCCATTGGGGATTCTGGATTCTTTGGTCAAAAAGGAGTGACAACTCTGCTAAAGGTCCTCTTCCCGTACTTCGACAAAAAGGATCAAGATTTTATGCTCAACATCCATCCTGCAATCAACTAGGCCTATACTCAACTTAAGAAAACCATCCAACCTACTACCTCACTCCAGCAACAGTTGATCACATTATTGAAGAAAGGAGCAAAGGTAATGTTGACTACTCTGTATATTCAAAAAGAAGCCTGGGATAACGGAACCTATATGGTAATCGATCCCCAAGCTGCAAACAAAAAAGGGGAGATAAGTCTAACAAGTCAACAAGGATCTGGATTTGGCAAGGGTAAGGAAAAGGAAATAGGATCATCTTGTGGGAATTAGAATAGCTATAATTTTGTAAAATGTTATAATAGCCAGATTCACTATTATATATTTCTGTATTTTGTAATCTGGAACTTCATTGATGTTAACCATTGTTAACAGCAGAAGTATATATATTGAAACAATTTAATTCTCAAAAATTGCTTCTAAAGTACAATATGTAATTTTACTAAAACAAACTTAGAAGCTAGAACTGAAAAATGTTGGGGGAGTTAGGATGCTAGAATTATGGAGGAGTAACTGTAAATGACTAAGTATCAAAAATCATACTCAGATCATATACCCCCTTCATCATGCTTAGTTGACTTAGGTTTTTATTTCCATCAAATGGGGGAGATTGTTGGGAAACAATGATCCGGATCATAAAATTGAACTAAAATATCCGGATCAAGTTTGAAAGAAATAAAAACTTAATCTCTTAAATCCAAATGGAAACATCCGGACAAGATCCAACCACAAGGTCATCCATTAAAGACATCAAGTACCTAAGCATATAATGGAACTATCAGGATAAAGTTTGGAAAGGAAACAAACTTTAATCCTTCAAAAATTAGTATCCGGAAGAACTGATTGCATTATCTTCGGAAGAAGACAGATCCGGAAATTCTGAGTCTAAGAGCATCTAGAAGACTCAAATATCAAGACAAAGGGAAAAGTTTCAAAGACAACTTTTCCCTCCACCCTTTTTGGTCTACATAGTCAAAGATCCTTTCCCCATGAACAAGACAAAAGTAGGTTGCACTTTTTAGATAAAAGGACAAAAGTACTAACACCGGACTGAAAAAGTTAACAAATGTTTTCACCTAGACCAATAAGGAGGTGCGTGGAGCTCACACCAAAAAGTTACTAGTATAAAAGTTGGTGAAACACTAAATGCAAGGAAAATGATCACTGACATCTTTTCAGTCTCAATCCCAAGAAATCAAACGGGTTAAATTGTTGTCTAAAGGATTGATCAACGGCTCCGGAAGTGCCACATACAACCTGATCAAGGGTGAAGATTTAATGCAAGCTCAACAACCTACAACGGCTATATTTATGATAGAAGCCTATAAAAGGGAAGCTTCACCAAATGAGAAGGCTAGTTGTTTGATTTATAAAAATAAGTGACAAAGCACAAGCATTCAATCAGTTTACAATCCCTCTAGGAATCAAACAATTCCAAATCTGTTATAAGGATTCCTAAGTGAGTTATAAACTTAAGGAAATCCAAAACCAAAACCTTTGTGAAAACAAGAGTGTAAGGATCTCCAACTTGGGTGAGTTGTGAGATTGGGATACAACTTAAAGTTGGTGCTTTGAGTGGGAACTCCCTGTAGGACTTAGCTTAGATTCGAGGTAGAAGTTGAAGTGGTATATCCTGCCAAAGACTAAAGGACTCAGCTAGGAGTTGGTGCTTCTAGTGGTATATCCTACACGGAGATAAGTTATAAGGCTTGATTCCTGCCAGTTGGAAAGGAATCCACTAGTGGAAAAGCTCGAAGGAAGGAAACTCCAGGGACTGGAGTAGGCAGGGCCGAACTAGGATAAAATCCTTTGTGTTTGATTTCTTTAACTCTTTATTTATTGTATTACATTGTCACAACTTCATCATCCGGATCCATCATCCGGATCATAATCAAACATGCTACCCTAATACTTTCTAAAGTCTTTTTATTCTGAGAAAAAGGGTCATTCACCCCCCCTGACCTTATAAAGACCCTCACAGGGACTAACAGGCTTTTTGTTCAAAGTTTTTTGGTCAAAGATGGATGTAGATGGTGTTTAGTTTTCAGGTAAGGGTACGACAAAGATGGATGTAGGTGAGAGGGGTGTTTTGGTAGATGGGTTTGGGAAAAAAAGGTTCTTAATTCTCCTTCTCCTTCTCTTCATTAACACCTTCAACAGCGGACTCGCTGACTGGAGATTGAGATTCCTTAGTCAACTGAGCTCTATGCTCAACTACAGCTTCTTCCTTGTCCTCTAATTCACCCTCATCTTTATCTATTACTACCTTTATCCTCTTTAATAGACCTCTTCTCCTCTCTTTCGCTTCTTTAACTTCCTCAGCAGTCAGAGTGACTTGCTAGTCAGATTCAAGTACATTAAATTCCACAGCATCTACTTCCACAACTTCATCTTTCTCCTTTTGCTCTTCTTGATTCTCAATTCCTTCAAGAGCCCCTATTATCTCTTTAACAACTTCTGGTACTTCTTTCTCAGCTAGGCTTGCAACTGCAGATTGTAGAATTTGTTCTGTATTAGCCTTAAATCTAGCTGCTGCTTCCTCAGCATTCCTTCTAATCTCAGCTTCTATTTCTTCCTACCTCTTTCTAATTCTTTCCTCCTAAGTAGCCTTAACTCTCTCAGCTTCTTCAAGATCTTGGATTATACCAGTCCCTTTCTTCACCATGAGCTTTTTCTTGGGCTGACCTACTTGAGGTATAGGAACTGATTTGTAGTCTCCATATCCAGTTGAGCTTCCTCTACTTTCCTCTTCAGCTTGCTTTTCTTCTTCTATTTCCTTCGGGGTCAGCTCTCTGGCTTTCTCTTCCTTAGATCCCTTTGTGGATCTTATCTTTTTGGGGACAGCAGCTAGAATTGAGCTCACTAAGCTCCCTTTCTTTTCTTCCTTCGTAGAGTCTATCCTGACCTCCTTCTTTACTACTTTCTTCTTTGTCATATCTGCTCCTTTCTCAACTCTGCGCTTGCTGATCCTTTCCCACTCTTTTGTAACAAACTCATCAAGAGTTTGATCTTCCTCATCAGGTCTGATTTTCCTCATTGGCACAATAGCCTTGGGGTATTTTACTCTGACCTCCCATTTCTTTAGCTTGATATACTTTGTATTCTTGGGCTTCTCCTCACACTTCAATCCATGGAAGTGAGCATTCCTTAGAATCCTAGATTTAATAACTTTCAGTTTGGTTTTGCTCTTCTACGCCCATACTTCCATATCAAGTTCATATGCCCTGCATATTTCCATAACTAGTTGTTCATCAACCATGTGCTTGGACACCTTCAGAAACCTATGCAGAATATCTAGAGGCCAATTGATGCACATTCCTAGAGTCAGTGTGTAAATAAACACTCTCTCAAATTTTGAACAAATCCCTATAAAGGTAGTCTTGGGCAGCAATACTTTAGTAACAAGCTTATGAGCCTTCTTTCCTTCCTTTGTAAACATAGAGGCAATCAGTTCACCTACTTTATAGTTAGAGGGGACTTCATAATCGACAGGGATGTCCACATGATCTTCATCATTGTCCTTCACAGCACAAATTCTAAGCCATCTCTCTCGCATACCTAGCAACCCAGCAAGTAGCTTTGGGGTTACATATACTTTCCTTCCTATCATGGTGGTTAAAAACATGTCTTGAAATCCTTCCACCATGTGAATTCCTTTGTAGAAGCACTTGACAATCTATTCATAACAGCCACTCAGTAATTCAAAGAACCCTCATAGATGGTGTTAGCACGTCCACTTGCTAAATAGAACATCACTCAAAAAACTAAGCATATCAACAGTAGTTGGCTCATCCACTACAGTTCCTTCCATAGATTCCCACTCAGTTAGAGTATATCAAGTTCCTACTAGAATAGATATATCCTCCTTATCCTTGATGTTAATGGCTGCTTGAGCCCAATGATCCACAGTGGTAATCCAACAGGCTTCATCCTTATCCTAAATGAAAAGCGGATTATCAAAACTGGCTTCTGAAGCTCTTCCTGATGAACTCGCCATTTAGAGATTGCTATAACAAAGATTAGAGAATTGGGGATTTTGAGAGAGAATTACAGACGAAGAATTTTGGTACAGTAACCTTTCCTCTTTCTGAATTTCTCCTTAAATAGCCAAAAACTCTTGGTTAATCGCTACAAAGCTACGTGTACGACTCATAATCCATGGTCTTAAGCTAAACAGTGAGATTGTACAAAGTATACCAAAGGATTAATGAAAGCGAGAAACATGAGATAACTGTTGCTGGATTTGGATCGTTCCACAACTTGCTACCGTTTCTATCAGTTTTGAATTTGAAAAGAAACCGATGGCAATTTAATGATGTGTCCAAAATTTAAGTGCTAAAAAAAAATTAACCTAATTCGCAGAAGCTCAGAGTGTACCCTAATTTGGTCAGCTTCAGCATAGGTCAGAGTGGAGTGTATTTCTTCAAATTGGATTGGACATTCAGATCAGCTGTCTTAGAGTATTGAATTGATCCTTTCCAATGGGCTTTATAAATATGTTCGCTCTTTCTTCAGTAGGAATGTATGTGAGCTTGTCTTATCCTTTTAGCACATGATCCCTTATGAAGTGATGTCTAATACTGACATGCTTCGTCCTGCCATGTTGAACCGAATTCTTGGATAGGTCAATTGTACTCTTATTATCACACATGACTTTAAGGCACTTAGACTTTATACCATATCCTCTAGTTACTGCTTGATCTTTAGTAGTTGTGCTATATAACTTCCTGCAGCCATGTACTCAGCCTCAGCTGTACTCAGAGCCATAGAAGTTTGCTTTTTGCTATACTATATTACTAGACAGTCGCCAAGGAAATGACAACCTCCTGTGGTGCTTTTCCTTTCAAGTTCATCTCTTTCATAGTCAGCATCTGTGTATCCCCTCAGAGTGAAATCGGTATTACTTGGATACCATAATCCTGCATCAATAGAGCTTAGGAAATACCTGAGAATTCTCTTAACAGCAGCTAAGTGAGATTCTTTAGGGTCAGCTTGATATCTTGCACAATAACATACAGCATACTAAATGTCAAACCTATTAGCAGTTAAGCAAAGTAGAGAACCAATAATACCTATGTAGAGCTTACTCTCTACAGGTTTACCTTCCTCATCTTTACTCAGAATAGTATCAGTTGCCATGGGTGTTGACATTGGCTTGGCTTTATCCATGTCAAACTTCTTGAGCACTTCCTTGGCATACTTAGCTTAGTTGATGAAGATTCCATCTTTGCCTTGCTTGATTTGCAAACCAAGAAAGAAATTAAGCTCTCCCATCATTGACATTTCAAACTCTTTCTTCATCTGTTGGTTGGACTCTTTGCATAGCTTTTCATCTGTTACTCCAAATATGATATCATCAACATATATTTGGACTAGCAACACATCTTGATGCTTCTTCTTGATAAACAGAGTTGTATCTGCTTTTACTCTGATATAACCTTTATTGATTAAAAAGTTAGTCAGTCTCTCATACCAAGCTCTTGAAGCCTATTTCAGTCCATATAGAGCTTTCTTTAGCTTGGAGAAATGATCTGGAAACTTTGGATGTTCAAAGCCTGGGGGTTGTCTAACACAGACTTCCTCATGAATATAACCATTAAAAAATTCACTCTTAACAACCATTTGAAACAACTTGAAGTTCATATGGGATGCAAAAGCACAGAGAATTCTTATGGCTTTAAGTCTTGCTACTGGTGCAAATGTTTCTCCATAGTTAATGCCTTCTTGTTGATTGTAGCCTTGAGCAACTAATTTAGCCTTGTTTCTGACAACATTTCCAACTTCATCTAACTTGTTCTTGAAAACCAATTTGGTGCTAATTATTGACTTGCCTTTGGGTTTCTCCACCAAATCCCAAACTTCATTTCTTCTTAATTGGTCTAGCTCTTCTTGCATTACAATTATCCAGTTGCCATCAAGCTCAACATCTTCAAACTTCTTTGGTTCAATCAATGAAACAAATGTTGAATGCCTCATCATTTTGTTCAGCCAACCTCTAGTCAGCACTAGATTTTGCACACTGTCAAGAATATTCTTAGCTGGGTGATCTTTCCTTACTCTGACTTCTTTTAGTAGATTAGGATCAACTCGTTGAGCTACTATCATTGGTTGAGCATCTATAGCATCACCAAAGTTGATTGATTAGTCCAAGTCAACTTCATCTTTTTCTTTTTCTGGTATTGCATTAGGAATAATAATGGGTTGACTAACTGATCCACTGACTTATTCATTTTCTCTTTCATCATCATTGGCATCTTTACCTACACTGTTAGTTTCATCAAAATCTACATGCATGGACTCCTCTAAGATACCAGTTTTCTTGACATACACTCTGTATGGCCTACTTTATGTTGAGTAACCTTGAAATATTCCTTCATCAGCCTTGGGGTCAAATTTAGCCAATTGGTCTTTAGTGTTTAATATGAAGCATTTACAATCAAAGGCCTTGAGATGACCAACCTTGGGCTTGCGCCCCTTCCAAAGTTCAATAGGAGTTTTGTTTAAAACTGGGCAAATTAAAACCCTGTTTAGAATATAACAAGTTGTTTTAACAGCCTCTCCCCAGAAATACTTTGGCAGATTATTATCAGTAAGCATAGAACTACCCATCTCTACAATAGTGCAATTCTTTCTCTCAACAACCCCATTCTGCTGAGGTGTATGAGGGTCAGAAAAACTATGGTCAATACTATGCTTAGAACAGAATTCCTCAGACTATCTGTTTTCAAACTCTCTTCAATGGTCACTACGGATTCTATTAATTTTAAGGTCTTTTTCATTCATGATCTGGGTAGCCAACTTAGAGAATGATTCAAATGTTTCACCTTTGTGTGCTAGCAAGACAATCCAAGTGAACCTGGTCAGATCATTTACAACCACAAAGGTGTATTTCATCCCACCTAGACTTGTTGGCACAACAGGCCCAAACAAATCTATGTGAAGAAGATCAATGGGACGAGAAGAAGATATATCAGCTCATGATTTAAAGGTCTTCCTAAATTGTTTCCCAAGTTGGCATGCTAAGCAGAGTCTGTCTTTTTAAAGGCTAGATTGGGTAATCCCTTAACAAGTTCATTTCTGGCTAATTTGGATAGATTGGTCATATTGTCGTGTCCTAACCTTCTGTGCCATAGCCATGTGTTTTCCTCCTTCGAAACTAAGCATATATCATTGGAGCCAAGGGATAAATCAAATATAAACATTATTAATTATAGGAGCATAAAGAATAGTTTGGTCAGAGTTACCATCAATGACTAAGCAGCCTGTTGAGTCAAATATCACTTTCCTGCCTTTATCACACAGCTGAGCTACGCTTAGCAAGTTGAACTTTAGTCCTTTCACCAGAGACACATTATCAATTAAAGGCTTCACTCCTACAGTGCCATTACCAACAATCTTTCACTTTTTGTTGTCTCCAAAACCTAGACTTCCATTTTTTATTGTTCCCAATGTGATGAATTGCTTTTCATCACCTGTCATATGCCTCAAGCATCCACTATCCAAATACCATATTCTTCTGTCATTAGTGGATCTTAGGCTCACCTGCAAAATAATTAAATTTTCTTAGGTACCCATGCCTTTTTCTAGCTGGGTCCTCCCTTGTTAGTGGTGGTCATCCTTGACCAGTCATACTCATCATAGTAACTATTTTTGTGTCTACATATGATTGTAGCATGTCTTTACTTTTCATAAAAATTATAAGCGGCCTAAGGATTAGGCCTGCTCACTTTAATCCTTTGATAAACCTTCTTAGAGTGGTGAGTGTGGTTACTCTGAGTATTCCTGCTAGGTTAAGGAAGGACCCGCACCTTTTTCAAAGCTTTTAATTCAGCAGTTAGCTCATCCAATTTCTTAGCGAGTTTGCTATTATATCCATTTTAGTACTCAACTTTTTCCATCAGGTATAGGATGTCAAGTGAGATAGAAGTATTGACATCTTCTAGATCATCACACCTCCTCTGAAGTACTTTGATGTATTTCCCAAGTATCTTCTGAAATTCTTAGTCATTAGACCTATTTCTTCTTTTCTGTCCTCTGGATATCCTTCCACAGAGGCGTTGGAAAACAATTATCCGGAATCTCATAAAACTAAATATCCGGATTAGGTTGAAAGAAACAAAAACTCAAAGAAATATACTTATGTAATCTCCTAAATCCAAATTGAAGCATCCGGATAAAATCCAGCAATAAGGGTATCCATTGAAGACTACAAGTACCTAAGTATATATTGCGAGCATCCAGTTGAAGTTTGGAAAGGAAACACACTTTGAACCGTTCAAGATTAGCATCCGGAAGAACTGATTGTTAACCATCTGGATAAAGACAGATCCGGTGATATTGAGTCTAAAGACATCCAAAAAACTCAGATATCAAGACAATGGGAAAAGTTTCAATTATAACTTTTTCCCTCCATCTTTTGGTCTACAAAGTCAAAGATCCTTTCCCCATAAGCAAGATAAAAGAGACAGCTTGCACTTTTCAGAAAAAGGATAAAAGGACTGACACTGGACAGAAAAAGGTTTTTCACCTAGACCAATAAGGGGGCGCATGGAGCTCACACCAAAAAGCTACTGGTGTAAAAGTTTGTGTGACACTAAAAAACAAGGAAAATGATCATTGACATCTTTTCAGCCTCAATCCCAAGGATTCAAATGGGTCAAATTACTGTCTAACTGATTGATCAAAGGCTCTAGAAGCGCCACATTCTACCTGATCAATAGTGAAGATATAATTACAGCTCACCAACCCACAATGGCTACATTTATGATCCAAGCCTATAAAAGGGGAGCTTCACAAGTTGAGAAGGTGCTGGTTGATTTCAAAAAGCACATACTAAAGAACTCGCTAGAAAACAATCAAATTAACAAATCCCTCCAAGAACCACATCATTCAAAATCAATTTGTAAGGATTCCTAAGTGAGTTATAAACTTAAGGAAGTCCAAAACCAAAACCTCTGTTAAAAACTAAAGTGCAAAAGATCTCCTACTTAGGTGAGTAGTGAGATTGGGATATAGCTTAAAGTAGGTGCTTTGAGTGGATCTCCCTATAGGACTTAGCTTAGATTCGAGGTAGAAGTCTAAGTGGCATATCCTAGTAAAGACAAAAGGACTCAACTAGGAGTTGGTGCTTCTAGTGGTATATCCTACATCCGAAAGGGGTTACCATCCGGAGACAATCTGTAAGGCTTAATTCCTGCCAGTTGGAAAGGAATCCACTAGTGAAAAGTTTGAAGGAAGGAAACTCCGGGGACTAGAGTTAGGCAGGGTCAAACCAGCATAAATTCATTGTGTTTGATTCTTTAACTTTTTATTTATTGCATTATATTACCATACTTTCATCATCCGGATCCATCCTCCAGATCATAATCAAACACGCTACACTTGGACTTTTTAAAGTCTATGAATTCCGTAAAAAGGGTCATTCACCCCCCGCTGACCAAACTCAGACCCTCTCAGGGACCAACAAGTAGTATCAGAGCAAGTGCTCAAACTAGAGATCTAACAATCTCGAGCTAAAGGTCCATATGTTTTGATTCAAGAATCAAAATGAGTTTCCAAAACTCACAGCTCCTTCCAGAGGGTATGTCTATTACCCGACCTCTACTCTTCACTAGTGAACACTACACATTCTGGAAAAATCGAATGAATTTTGTTCAGGCTCAAAGCATGATAGCATGGATGGCCATTAAAGATGGTCCATATGAGCCTACTCATGAGGTAGATGGTTTAACCACCCGTAAGCCCTTGAGCTTATAGGATGAAAATGATTATAAGAGATTGCGTGAAAATGCAAATGCTATTAACATTCTTCATTATGCTCCTAGTGCAATAGAATTTAACAGGATATCCAGATGTGAGACTGCACAAGAAATCTGGCAGAAACTGGAAGTCACCTATGAAGAAACTAACAAAGTAAGAGAGGCCAAGCTTGATCTACTCCAGTAGAAACTTGAGACCTTCAAGATGGAGCCAAAAGAATCAATTAGCAGTATGAACACTAGATAAACAAATCTAGTGAATGAAATGAAAAGGCTTGGAAAAGAAATTCCTGAAGTAGATACAGTCAAGAAAGTACTCCGAAGTCTCACCAAGAAGTGGGATAATAAGAAGACTGCCATTGAGGAAGCTCACGACCTAAACTTCTACAATTATAATGAGCTTTTTGGCAATCTCTTGACTCAAAAGCTATCTTTAGAAAGATATAGCCAACAGGAGAAGGCTTGAAGAGAAGAACAAAGCTATTGCACTTAAGGCAGAATCCATCAGATCAGCCTCATCCGGAGAAGAAGAGCAAGTCACGGAATCTTAAAGTACCAAGGAGCAACTAGCTCTATTAACTAGAAAGCTTAACAGGTTCCTACAAAAGAAAGAAAGAAAGAAGGAAGTCCAAAAAATATGAATCCCAAAGACAAAGGGAAGGCACATCTAGAAGAGACAGGCCTAGAAAGAATCCGAAAGAAAAGAAGGATCCGGAAAAAGAAGCTGCTTGTTTTGAATGTGGGGAGAAAGGCCACTTCAAAATAAAATGCCCTAAGCTTAAAAGAGCCAAGAAGCACAAGAAGAAGGCAATGGTGGCCACCTAGAGCAATAGTGAGGAAAGTAGCAACTCATCTTTAGCATAAGAAGAAGAGACTGCCAATTGTGCATTCATGGCACTGACTGATCCGGAAGCGGAGCAATCCGGAAAGAATATCTCTAAGCAAGATATAATGGAAATCAAAGAATCAGAATCAGAAACAGCAAATACTGAGGTAAACTCTTATTCTAATTTTGCTTCTAACTTTGACCTTGCTAGAGCTTTAGCTATTGTGATCAAGAGTGTGAAGAAGAACACAAAAGCGATCAAATCCTTAAGAAGACGAGTGTTGGAAATCACTGAGGATAATGAAGCATTGGCACAAGATGTCAAGTTCATAAGAACAATAAAGCACATTGATGTAGTTAAGGAGAACTACCTGAAGAATCAAGTGCAAAATGCTGAGTGCCAATCTGATTGGGCCGGATAGAGAAATAGCCCTAATAAAGGAGGCATCCAGATAGAGATCTGGTCCTCCACAGAGAAGGAAAAATCCAAGGCAGAATACACAAAGAAATCCACATCCAACTGCCAAAGGAAATTGAAAGCCCTCCAACCATAAAGTGAAGGAGGTTAGCAGGTAACCACAAACCTAAAGATACACTGTTGCAGAAAAAGAAAAAGCTAAGGCTGTATACAATTAGCAACCTGCTAAGCAAAGAAGGAACCATACAGCAGAAGTTACACCCCCAACCAGCTTCCGGATACACACCGGACCATCTATAAGTTTACAAGAAGCTGGATATAGAGGGTACTATGGGAAGGAGGATCTTGAAAAGATTGAAAAGAAGCAGGAGCAAAACAGACCCATCTCAGGGTGTAGGTTTTATGGGAGAAATAATCATATTACTAAATTATGTAGATTTAAAAATGGTTATTATGATGTCAATCCTTGGCCTGAAATGGTTGATAACCCGAGAAGACCCAAATCTGATTGGGTAACAAAACCGATTTGATCTATTTTACAGGTATCCCATAGATCAACAGTAGATCAACACACTTGGTACACTGATAGTGGATGTTCAAGGCACATGACAGGTGATGAGAAGGCCTTCATCACAATAACCCGGAAGAAAGGAGGCAAAGTAAGCTTTGGAGATAGTCAAAAGGGTAAGATCATTGGACATGGAACCATTGAATCTCAATTAAAAATAGAAGATGTCTCATTGGTTGATGGACTGAAATTCAACCTGCTAAGTGTAGCCCAACTCTGCGACGAAGGCAGAAAAGTCACCTTTGATTTCGGAGGCTGCTCAATCCATGCTAGTGAGTCTAATCAACTCATTCTTTATGCACCTAGAGTAAACAATGTCTATTCTATTAACATTAAAAATGAGAAAAAGAATATTTGTTTGGTATCTAAAGAAGAAGAATCATGGCTATGGCACCGAAGGTTAGGACATGTTAGCATAAACCTCCTGTCCAAATTAGCTAAAAAGGAATTAGTTGTGGGTTTGCCTAAGGTTGCTTTTGATAAGGATCATCTATGCACTGTATGTCAATTAGGCAAACAGCATAAGAAAAGTTTCCCTTCCATCTACTACATTCCTTCTAAACGAGTACTCGAGCTCTTGCACATTGATCTCTTTTGTCCAATTAAACCATTGAGTTTAGGTAGAAGAGAATACACCATGGTCATTGTGGATGATTATTCTCGATATACCTGGGTTCTCTTGCTAGCAAGCAAAGATGAAGCCTTTGACCAATTCTCAAAAATATTCATTCAGATAGAGGTAGAATAGGGCATAAGCATTGCAAGCATCTAGAGTGATAAAATAAGCATTTTGTTGAATTTTATGACTCCAAGGGCATTGAACATAACTTCTCTGCCCCTCACACTCCACAACAGAAAGGAGTTGTTGAGAGAAAAAATAGAACTATAGTAGAGATGGCTAGAACAATGCTAAATGAAAATTGTTTGCCAAAATATTTCTGGGGAGAGGCTGTAAACACTGCATGCTATATCTTAAATAGAGCTCTCATCAGAATGACATTAGAATAGACCCCCTATATAATCTAGAAGGGAAGAAAACCCAAAATTGGGTACTTCAAAGCATTTAGATGTAAGTGCTACATCCTAAATGATAGAGAGCAACTAGAAAAATTTGATCCTAAGTCTGATGAAGCAATTTTCCTTAGCTACTCAACACATAGTAAAGCTTACAGAGTCTTTAACAAACGAACCCAAACTGCTGTAGAGTCTATACATGTAGATTTCGATGAGACTAACCATGTAGGCAAGAAAAGCTCCACTCCGAAAGATCTAGCTCTGAAAGCTCAAAGTTTTGTAGAAAAGAAGGAAATCCAAGTTCCCGATTCTTTCCAAATCAAGAAGTATAAAGAAGAGGATGAAGGAATATCTTTTGATCTGGAAGTAAAACAATTTGATCTCAATCCACATGAGATAAACTTCAATGATGACCAAGGAGAGCAAGCAGAGGCAGAAGTGGGGCAAGTCTCAGTTCAACATGAAGGCTTACAAAGGGAAATCTGAACTCACAAAAATCATCCAGTATAAGCTATTTTGGATGAAATCCAAAATCCAGTCAGAACCAGAGGATAACTCAATAAAATGATGAGCCATGCTGCTTTTCTCTCTCACATTGAGCCAAAGAAATTTCAAGATGCTGAAGAAGATGAAAGTTGGATGATGGTAATGCATGAAGAACTAGATCAATTCACTAGGAATAATGTGTGGGACCTAGTGGCACCTCCAAAGGGAAAGTCAATCATTGGCACCAAATGGGTATTCTGGAACAAGCTAGATGAATCCAGAGTCGTGGTGAGAAACAAGGCAAGATTGGTTTCCCAAGGCTACAATCAATAGGAAGGAATCAACTTTGAAGAAACATTTTCCCCTGTAGCAAGACTGGAGGCAATTCGGATTTTATGTGCTTTTGCATCATTCATGGGATTCACCTTGTTCCAAATGGATGTCGAAAGTGCATTTCTAAATGGAGTTATCCAGGAAGAAGTCTATGTGAAGCAGCCACCTGGATTTGAAGTCTCAAACCATCCGAATAATGTCTATAAGCTAAAGAAGGCCCTCTATGGCTTAAAGCAAGCGCCTAAAGCCTGGTATGAGAGACTCACTACATTTCTCATATCCAAGGGATATATTCGGGGCAAAGCAGACACAACTCTTTTCATCAATAAAAAGAAGAATGATATTATTCTAGTCTAAATTTATGTGGATGATATCATATTTGGAGCAACTGATGAAAAGATGTGTGAAGAATTCATCTCTCAAATGCAGAAGGAATTTGAGATATCCATGATGGTAAAACTCAATTTCCTCCTCAATTTACAAATCAAGCAAAGTCTGGATGGGATTTTCATTAACCAGTCAAAGTATACAAAGGAGATCTTGAAAAAGTTGAAATGGACAAGAGCAAGCCAATGTCTACTCCAATGGGATCAGATACAGTCCTATCCAAGGATTGTGAAGGAGAGGATGTTGATCAAAACCTCTATAGAGAGATGATTGGTTCACTTCTGTACTTGACAGCAAGCAGGCCTGACATACATTATGCAGTCTGTTACTGTGCAAGGTACCAAGCCAATCCTAAGGATTCTCATCTCAAGGCAGTTTAGAGGATTCTTAGATACCTCTTAGGAACCACTGAAGTTGGATTGTCGTATCCTAGTAATGGAGATTTCACACTCTAAGGCTTCACTGATACAAATTATGGGAGAGACACTCATAAAAGAAAGAGTGCATCCGGAGGTTGTCATTTCCTTAGAGACTGCTTAATATCATGGTATAGCAAGAAGCAAACTTCAGTTGCTTTATCAACCACAGAAGCAAAATATATGGCAGCAGGAAATTGTGTAGCTAAACTCCTTTGGATCAAACAACAACTAGAAGATTATGGAGTCCAATCCGGATATGTGGATGTTATGTGTGACAATAAAAGTGCCATTGATGTGTCAAAGAATTCGGTTCTTTATAGCAAGATGAAGCATGTCAACATAAGGCATCATTTCATCTAGGATCATGTGATGAAGAAGGATGTTGCCTTGGTATACATTCCAACCAATGTGCAAAGAGCAGATTTGTTTACTAAGCCATTAAGTAAAGATCAATTTGGCAACCTAAGGGAATCAATTGGGATGGCAAATCTAATTTGAAGAAAATCCGGAAGACAGTCCAAGGTCAGTTTGAATCCCTGACGAGACAAGAAATCCAGAAGAGAAAAATATTTGAAGAAAGCTCTACTCTGGATGGAACATTACCACGTCAGCAGACAAGAATGACATATGGCAGTAAAAGTGCATGAAAAGTAATTGTTCCCTTTTTTGAATTTCAAACGTTTATTGGGTGTTACACGCACGATAAATTCAACAGTTGGTTTTTAAAATAAACCGTTCCCATTCTCCGGTTGAACGGAATTTACCTCTCTCCTGAAAACCCGATTGCCATGTCATCAATCCAGCCAAATTAATGGCACCTGGATTACCATTATGCCCTCACTTTGAAAATCCTATATAAACCCCCAAAATCTCTGTCCTCTTCAAGCGAGTAACAATCATATACTGTTACTCTGCAAAAATCAAAACCCAAACTCCAAACCCTAAAACTTCCTTTAAACCTTCTCTCAAATGGCTGCCATCATGACTAGTGAAGGACCTAAAATGTTCCCAACTCAAAATATCTTTATAGAGTTTGATATGAAAGATGAAGATTTCAAACCCATAAAACTCAAAACCAATGATTCCGTTGTCCCCACAGATTTCTTGGGTGATAATTTCTTATTCGAAACTGACCCATATTCCAAATTGATAGAAGATCAGCACCTGACCGACTTCCTCAAGATCGATCAACTGTCCAACCTACCCGGATCTGGTGGGGGAATTCTATGAAAACCTTAGAGTCCACTCCTTCTTTGATGCTCTGAGAACCAAGGTTCAGGGAAAAATCATACTGTTACTCCAGAATTCTTTGAGAAACATCTCAACATGAAAAATGATAGCATTCAATTAAGAAGTGATGGGGATGAACAGCATGTCAAGTATGACCTAAAGATGCGACTACATCCAAACTACTTTGGAGATAAATTCTCCACCTACTTTCCAGAGGTACCAAGATTCCTCCAACATGCTCTTGCCAAACTAGTCTTAATCAGGAAGGGATCCCTCACCACAGTGTTAGCCTTTCAACACTGTGTACTACAACATTGGGTGGAGAGCAGGGTAGTCAACATGCCTCAACAATTCTCTTGGTGCCCTAATCACCAGGATCTTACTTGCCAATAAAGTGGCCTTGACCGGATTCCAGTCTGAAATTGGAAAGGAAATTTTAGAAAAGAATTTCAAAAATCTAAGTTTCGGGGAGACCTGGAATAAGGAAAAGGCCAAGAAACTATGAGATGACAAGAAAAGTAGAGCTAGAAAGGTCGTTGATCCGGCTGAAGATGCACCAGTTCCTAAGAAAGCCCAAACCACCAAGCTAAAGGCAAAGAAACACCTTACTCTGGTTCTATTGATGAAGCTGATGAGGATACTCAAACCCTTACTCAGCTATTAAAGAAAAGCCCTGTGAAACCCAAGCAAAGAGGAAGATTAATTAAAACTGCTGATAAAGTAAAGAAACTAGTCTATGACCTAGAAGCAAGAGAATCTATTGCAGTGGCTGCTGCTATAATTAGAGAGGGGTATAAGAAGGGACATAAAAGAAATATAACAGATATGCTAACAGAGGAGCATGGGTTTGATGAGGAAGACATAAAGGATGAAGCTCCTATAACCAGGAAGTAATTCACCCGAAAAGGGTGTACTTTTGATGAAGCAGTTAAAGCACAAAAAGCCCAGAAAAAGAAGGCTAAGAATTCTAATGGGATTATAATTAATGAGGAAGCTGCTAAGAAAGTGGTGCTGGAAGAATTGGTTAAGGCCAAAGTTACCAAGGGCAAGCATGTGCCCGGATCCACTGAAGAGGTAAATCCGGATGACCCTCAATATAAAGTAATCAAAGAGGCTATGAGGGATAATGATCGGATAAACAAAAAGCTCACAATAGAAGGACTCGATAGTTCTTTCGGTGCTCAACCCATCCGTATAGATCCGGTAGATATGGCAGAAATTGCCCGGGATCCGAAAGCTAATGATTTTCCCTTTTACCCAGATCTAGACCCCTTCTAGATAATCTGCTAAATGTGGATACTGAGATTCAGACTGAGGTAAGTGCTGTAAAGGCACAAGGAGTGGGCATTAAGGACAATACCAATACTCCTAGGGGAGAAATAAAAAGTCCTAAAAAGGCATTTAAAGAGGTGACTGAGGACATTACCAGTCATCCGGGGGTAGTGGAGATTGAGGAAGGAAGTGCAGATGCAGCTGATCAAAACAAAATGCTAACCACTAAGGTAATTCCTGACTTAGTGTTATTTGATATTAATGCTGACATCGTTGCTAGTGCTGAAACAGCAGTTGAAAATAGGGACAACTTAGATACAAGGTCTCTAAATGTATCTAAGGATGATGAGTCCAACTCGGAAGACACCATTCTGGAGGAGGGACACAGTCTGAGATCCAATGAGAATGCTCCTAGAGTGGACTCAAATGGCGAGGCTAGTCCGGAGGATCGATTAGAAGAAGAGAAGAAAGAAGAAGAAGAATCTGATGAGGCAGAAACATCCAGATCTGATGAGACCGGAAGCGGCTCTGAATTCGAAACTCTTCTAGCAAGCCCAATCAGAATACCTGCTACAAATGAAAATCCAACATGAGCTAAAAAGATATCCACAGCACTTAAGATTCTATAAGAGGCTACTCATAAAGAGCAAGAGGAGATCTACATCAAACAAAGCCTCCAGAACATCTGCAAACACTTAAAAGCTGTGGAAAAGGTACTTCTTGAAGAATTACAGCCTCTAGATTTGAAGAAGGAACTTGAGGTGATTAAGGGGGATGTCAAGAAAGTAGCAGAGAAAGTGGAGGACTTTCCCATTGCTGATTTGGAAGCAGAAGTCTCTTTTGCCAAGGTCAAACCAATCCTTGAGCAAATAAACACAAACATCACTGGAGCTAACAAATTTGCAGATCAGGCTAACATATTAGCTACAAACAATTGCGCAACAGTGATGGACAAGATCACCTCCTCCTCTTCAGAGTTATCCATTAATCTGAAAGAATATATGGATACCAAGTTTGAAAACTTGTCAAAATTCATATCAGAAAAGGAAGAAAAGGTAGCTCTTCCCAAACTCAGTGAAACCCAGTAAACAATTTTGAATAAACTAACCAAGTTCATGGAAGACAACTTGCTAAAGCTATTTGTCCAATAAATAGCTGCCATTGGAGATGAACTTGCTGGGCAATTCAATGGCGAGGATGCTGTCATTGAAAGAGTAAAGGGCAATATTCACACTGATATAATGACAGTTAACTCTAGCATTCATAACATCCGTAAGGATCTGGGCAAAGACATTGAACAGCTGCAGTCCAGACTATCAACCCTATCTATCTCCGAATCCTCCTCCTCTCCATCCATCCCGGAAAGCCAGCTCATTCCCATCTTCCAAGACCTGGTCCAACATATTGGGGACATAGAATTCTATGAACACAAGGGCATCACTACTCTTCTCAAAGCCTTATTTCCCTATTTCGATGAGAAAGATAGAGATTATGTTCTCCAGATGCATCCCTACATCACCAGATCCTATAAATAGCTCTAGAATCTCTTTTGCCCACTACATTTATCTCCAGCCACTGTGGACCATATCCAAGAACAGAGAAAGTAAGGCAACTTGGACTACTCAATCTATTCAATGGCTTGGTAACAGGAATGGGACGGTAGGACATACATGGTGATTGATTCTCCTGCTGAAAACAAAAAGGGGGACAAAGGCAAAGGAAAAGAAAAGGAAGGAGGAGCATCTAGAGCATCCGGTAGGAATTAGACTAGCTTGAACATTCAATGTAAAATTTTATAATAGCTAGATTCACTTATATATTTCTGTATTTGTAATCGTGCACTTCATTGATGTTAATGATTGTTAACAGTAGAAGTATATAGTGAATATCTAATTCCTTAAAAAATTTGCTTCTAAAGTACAATCTGTAATTGTACTATAAAAACATTTGAAGCTAGACTCCAAAAATATTGGGTGAGTTAGGATGCTAGAATTATGGGGCAGTAAAATTGTAAATGACTAAGTATCAAGAATCATACTTAGTTCATATAACTCCTTTTCCATATGCTTAGTTTTTGTTTCCATCAAATGGGGGAGATTGTTGGAAAACAATGATTCAGAATCTCATAAAACTAAATATCCGGATCAGGTTTGAAAGAAACAAAAACTCAAAGAAATATATTTATGTAATCTCCTAAATCCAAATGGAAGCACCCGGATAAAATCCAGCAAGAAGGGTATCCATTGAAGACTATAAGTACCTAAGCATATACTGACAGCATCTAGTTAAAGTTTTGAAAGGAAATAAACTTTGAACCGTTCAAGAACAGCATCCGAAAGAATTGATTACTAAGCATCCGGATAAAGATAGATCCGGTGATACTAAGTCTGAAGACATCCGGAAAACTCAAATATCAAGACAATGGGAAAAGTTTCAATTATAACTTTTTTCCCTCCATATTTTGGTCTACAAAGTCAAAGATCCTTTCCCCATGAGCAAGACAAAAGAGACTACTCGCACTTTTCAGAAAAAGGACAAAAGGACTGACACCGGATAGAAAAAGGAAACCACATTTTTCACCTAGACCAATAAGGAGGCGCGTGGAGCTCACACCAAAAAGCTACTGGCATCAAAGTTGGTGTGACACTAAAAAATAAGGAAAACGATCACTGACATCTTTTCAGCCTCAATCCCAAGGATTCAAATAGGTCAAATTACTATCTAACGGATTGATTAATAGCTCCAAAAGTGCCACATTCTACCTAATCAACGGTGAAGATTTAATTACAGTTCACCAAACCACAATAGCTATATTTAGGATCCAAGCCTATAAAAGGGGAGCTTCTTAAGTTGAGAAGGTGCTGGTTGATTTCAAAAAGCACATACTCACTAGAAAACAATCAAATTGACAAATCCCTCCAAGAACCACATCATTCAAAATCAATTTGTAAGGATTCCTAAGTGAGTTATAAACTTAAGGAAGTATAAAACCAAAACCTCTGTTAAAAACTAAAGTGCAAAAGATCTCTTACATGGGCGAGTAGGGAGATTGGGATATAGCTTGAAGTAGATGCTTTAAGTGGATCTCCTTGTAGGACTCAGCTTAGATTCGGGGTTGAAGTCTAAGTAATATATCCTGCTAAAGACAAAAGGACTCAGCTAGGAGTTGGTGCTTCTAGTGGTATATCCTATATCCGGAAGGGGTTATCATCCGGAGACAATCTGTAAGGCTTAATTCCTGCCAGTTGGAAAGGAATCCACTATTGAAAAGCCCAAAGGAAGGAAACTCCGGGGACTGGACGTAGGCAGGGCCGAACTAGTATAAATTCACTGTGTTTGATTCTTTAACTTTTTATTTATTGCATTATATTGTTATACTTGCATCATCCGGATCCATCCTCTGGATCATAATCAAATAAGCTACACTTAGACTTTTTAAATTCTATTAATTCTGCAAAAAAGGGTCATTCACCCCCTCTGACCAAACTCAGACCCTCACAGGGACCAACAAGAGGAATCTTCTTCATTATCATCAGCTCTCAGAACAACAGCTCTACTTGAGTCTCTTTTTCCTTATGCCTATGGTTCTTAGACTCATCTTCATATTGCTTTAAGGATATCTCATGAGTCAGTAGGGTTCCCATCAGCTCATCAAACTTATAGGTCTTCAAATTATGAGGTTCTTCAATGGCACTCTTCTTCGCTTCCCATTCTTGAGTCAAACTTCTAAGGATCTTCTTGATAGTCTCTTCTTCTGTAAAGGTCTTTCCAAGTCTTTTCAGCTCATTGACTATATTCATGAACCTGGTGTTCATGTTGAAAATATCCTCCTTGGGTTTCATGTAGAACCACTTATAGTCCCTCATAAGGATATTGATCTTGGACTCTTTCACCTTGTCAGTACCTTCATAAGTCACTTCCAACTTCTTCCATATTTCTTTAGTTGTCTCATATCCAGAAACACTATTGAACTCTGTTGCATCAAGAGCACAATGAAGATAGTTGATAGCAGCTGCATTTTCTTTCAGTCTGATCAAGTCCCAACTGTCCCATTCCTCAAAGTATTTATCAACCTTTACTCCATTCTTCACTATAGTGGGAACATATAGCCCTTCTACAATAGCCATCCAAGCGTGCATGCTTTGCGACTGGATGAAATTCTTCACCCTGTTCTTCCAATAAGTATAATGCTCTCCATTGAACATTGGAGGCCTAGTGACTGACATGCCTTCTAGCAGAATATAAGTTTGGGCTCTTTCACTAGATTCTCCTTTGTACACCATGGCCTTTGTCTCAAAGATTATGAAATCTGTGAAATGAGAACTGCTTTAATACCACTTATTGGTCCCTATGCGTACACTCAATGAGTCAGAGGGGGGGTGAATGACTCACTCAAGAACTAATGAAATTTTTTAGCGATAAACAAATGCTCCGCTGAGTGAGGTCGGCTGGCTGAGTGAAAATCTGGAAAATACAGTAAGGTAAAGAACACTGAGATTTTTATCCTAGTTCAGTAACCTATGCTTACATCTGGTCACGAGAGAGGGTCTCGGCTTTAATTCACCAATCTCAACTCCTTTACCCTAAGCAGAGAAGGCTTTCACAAATTCCCCAACTACAGTAAGTACCCTCCAAACTGCAATCGCTCACCCATTGACTAGAATACCTTCTTCTATCAACAACTCTCTAAGAGTTTAAACAAGAGCTAGATTCAACTTATAAAACGTTGATCCAGTTACAATGATCAGATGTTACAATTGAATTATCTATTCTATTTTCTCTTTTTCTAAAGCAAATTCTAGCTGAGTTATGCTTTCTTGCTTAAACTTCTTTAAAGCTTGAATTTTAACAGATATTTAGCTTCTGAGAAATTTAAGTGTAATCACAAAGTTCGAATGCTTACCTTCTTCCTCCTTTTATAGTTGGATTGAGAAAGTAGCCGTTGAACTTACTTTGGCATCTTCGGAAACTGACAGCTCATCTATCCACCCATTGCTTCTTCAAATTAATCCGTTAAGAGATAGAATTGCACCGTTTTGAGATAGAAAATCAATCCGGTAGATTGAGATTCGAGCTTCAATTTGGATCCTTTGCTGTTTAATGCCAGTCTTCCATTAGAGAGAACTCACGCTGACTTGCTATGTGGCATCCTCCCATTCCCTCTGGTATTCTGACATTTGGCAGAGCGCGCGATACTAGGTTGGTAAATCTGCAGAATTTCCCAAAATGGTAAATGACTTTTTGCAGCTTTGCATTAGAAGACTTTGTCATTTTCTTCATATTCCAAGTCTTGTCAAGGCATTAATTCTTTTTGTCTTTGTCTCATTTGTGTCCGGCAAAAAGCAAAGATCCCTTTTTACCATAAATGGTAAAGTCAGCAGCTTTGACAGACCTAAAGTAACTCAGTGAAAAATATAATCGTAAAGCACACAGCTGAAACACAGTCTATATATCAAGTGCTAAGTGAATATTACTAAGTCAGCGACTATCGTAGATACTCAGCCCAGGTCACTCAGAGTTAAACTAAATAGCTAGGTCAGCAAAGGCATGAAATTCTACCCTCGAATTTACTAACTCCTCAACCAACCATAGACTATTTATTTTAACATCATTATTGATTTAATTAACTCAGTCTAAACTTAATTGTTATGATCAAAACTTAAGCACTACTGAGTCAGTCAAACTTGTGCTTGGTTCAACAGTCCTAATACTAGATGTGTGAAAAGGGCTATGTTGCATATCTTGAGAGGTTGAATCAAAAGGACTCTTAATAAATTTCATAGCTCTTATGAGTGGTGTATAAAATGCCATGTGCACTTAATGAAATCACCTATGTAAGTGTGAAGTGGGGCCGCTTCTATGTGATAAAATATCGACATTATCTCTGGAGCACTTATGAAAGATCAAGCACGTGCATGGCCTTTATGCAAAACCATGTTGAACAGAAAAGTACTTGGTATAATGCGATATGGTAAAGTCTCTATCTTATAATAGTGCTTATTTGGTTCATAGAAACTATATCTTTCTCCAAATATTCCGTAAGTTAAATTTTATCTATCAAATTTTATCTATCAAAATATCCAGAAAATTCTTTTTATTAAAACTTCTTTCGAAAGTTATGGGGGATTATTGGAAAAATGAGATTTTTATGTTACTTTCAAAAGAAATATTTTGTGATATTTTTTATCGAAAAAAATATCTTTACTCAAATGTTTTACTTGTGGCTGTTACATTTTAATTCTTTCATAAATCCGAGTTTTAATTGTGTTTAAAACTCTAACAACTATATTTGACTCTAATATTGAAGTTATAGTTTTGATTAAATATTTTAATTTTAATTAAAACATCAACAACTATTTTATTAAATTCCGTAACAGCAAAACTTTTATGGCCATCAACTCTTTTGTTTACTTATAAAAAGATGAGCGGGTTTTTTTTTGTTAAAGTACAACTTTACACAACCAATTTTACACTCTGTTACTTTCTATCTAAACACATTTCTGATTTCTGTTCCTAAGTTCAAATTGAGCTTGAACGAGTTGTTTAATCCTTGAAGGAATTACCAAATTCCTTTAAGGACAGAGTCTCCTACTCGACTCAACTCATACTAACATTTATAACTTTGTTCTTCAGTGATGTTCCAAGTAATTAAGATCGTTATTTACAGCTTCTGAAGATCATTTTCAATTTCAGCAAAAAGTGTCGCCTCTTCTGAATAAAATGTTGCTTGTGAGCTAGAATCTGCGATAATTTTTGGAAGAAGCGTTGCTCTGTTTCAGCTTCTAAAACAAGTAAATTGACTAGGTCAACCGAGACCGGATCAACTGAGACCATGTCTGCCCAAATTCAACTCAGTCGAGTCACTCAACTTAGCCCAATTTCTGCTCAGATTGATTTTACTCAGCCTAATTTCAAAATTTTCCAACAATGTTTAGTAAATATATTCAAGCCTATGGTTATATTCAACAAAAACATTCCGACCGCATTTGCAGAATGTAATTATATTAACCAAACTCTAAAAAGAGTAATGCCTATAACAACTTTATTACTTCTGCCAAGTTACAGGTTTTTGGGTGTGAAAGACACATCACATATACCTTTGTATACAAAGAAAAAGCCTTTGTATGAAAGTTGTATGAATTCCATTTTAGAAACTTTGATTGTGAGATTTAGAGTTTAGCAGACTTTTTTTGTATGATATTCTGTTGTTTTTTTTATAAAACACAACGTTTAAAAACTAATAATACCACGGAGTATCACTTACAAAATTTGATTATGTTATATCTTACGATTAAATATAAGACTAATATCTATTTGTTTGTGGTAGATTGGTAAATATTCTCACCTCGGTGGCTCCCACACGCCTCACGAAGCAGCCGTCTCAGCTCAATAATCGTTCGACAATCCTTCCTTAGTATGCCCGGATTGAGTCGATGCCATCTAAAGTGAGCGACTCGATATCATTCCGTGGACAAGAAGGCACTTCCATGTTCAGGAAATACTCTTGATTAAATACAATATATAACCAAATACTATCCTAATCATGAACCTCAATCCTACTGTAATACTAATTCCTAATTAGTACCTAATCAGGACTCTCTATTCCTATAAATACCACATTATTCTCTCTGCTCTTGTTCTTCACAGCAGTTCAAAGGACGATTCTTGATCTTTTTCTATTGATTCTTTATAGGTTAATTAGAGGGTCTCAAAGAGAATATTTTGAAGTATAGCGCGTAAAAACTACTTTTTAACATATTCTTTTAATTCGTAAGACGACTAAAATTAAAAGATGACCATATAAACCATAAAATAAACTCAAGATATGCCAATAGTATGATTAACAACATGATTAATGTTGTCTAATTATTTTAATGCTTTACATTAAATTAAAGTCATATTTATTAAACTTTTGTAAATAGGTTTGGTATAAATTGATAAGAATTTATTTAATTTTAAGTGGGAAAAAACATACAGTAACTGAGATTTGAGAGTTCCCAAGCATTCTAATTTTGACTTGTAATCAATCTTGCGATTTTGTTCAAACAAAAATCAAAATAATTTCAACGACGTCGTATGAGGCTTAACAATCGAGTCGGTCAATGAGATTGTTTAGACAATTGTATCCTTGCTTCCATATTTCAATCTATTGAACTTTTTCTCTGTTTTTTTCGAACTATCTGTGGTAAAGAAAATATCTCCAACCTATACGACACAGGTATCTTTGCTTTTTCAATCTCAGGTTCGGTTTTTCATTTTAATTTTTCCCTTTTTAGTTACGAATTTTACTCCTAGCTTAGGGATTCATGAAAGATAATTTTATCGCCGTTTTTCGGATCTAAGCGAGTTTCGAATTTTCAGGAATCTGGTATTTGAACAGGATTACCCTAATTTCGCATTTCCATCAGTACTTTTATCTTTCTATTGTACATATTGGCTTTCAGATTCGTTTATTCTCTGCTGAATTCCTGTTTTTAATTTTATTGCGCAGTTAGGGTTTCCGGCGAAGCAAGAGATGTACAACGGAATCGGACTGCAGACTGCTAGGGGTTCAGGAACCAATGGCTACGTTCAGACCAATAAATTTTTTGTGAAACCAAAGACGGGGAAGGTTGCGCATGACACCAGGGGATTTGAAGCTGAACAGGGCACTGGTGGAATTAGCAGGAAGCCTAACAAAGATATCCTTGAGCATGACAAGAAGAGACAACTCCATCTTAAGCTGGTTGTGCTTGAAGACAAGCTTATGGAGCAAGGTTATACTGATGCCGAGATTGCTGAAAAACTCGAGGAAGCGAGAAAGACGTTAGAAGCTGCAGCGGCTGCTGAGGAAAGTGGCGGACCTTCTGCTATTGTTGTTTCCGGTTCAAAGTATGTCTCCTCTTTTTTCTCAAGTTTTATTTCTCATTGTTTATTTCAGTGGTTGATACCTTTTTGTGTCTTTAACTTATTGCTGTCTTTTTGGTTCTATAATGGTATGATTTTCGTGCAAATAGTTCAATTTTATAGTTAGATTTTTGTGACTGTTAGTACCTATTTAGTCGTCTGATCACTGATCAGTTGTAGTCGATGGGATTCAAATTTGTGATGTCACGGGTAAATACTATATGCTTAAGTGAACATTTTTTATTCCCCGTTTGTCTTAGATGTAGTTTCTATACAGTTTAGGAGCAAAGTGATTTGCAAGTGTCAAATTGTTTATAGGGACAGTAAGAAACTCCCTCTGAAGCTTATATATATCTATGCCTTAGTATCTCCAGTTTATCAGATTGGATTCCCTTACTATATAAAATTTTAGAATGTTTTTCTTGATTATTTGAAGATTTTATTGATTATGTTCCTCTGATTTGTTTACTATTATCTTATTAGTATTTAATAAAAGTAACTTCAATTTGTTGAGCAGGTATTCTGATACACAGTCCCATCAAGTTGCTGCTAGAAAGGAGAAGCAAATGGAAACATTGCGGGCAGCGCTTGGAATTGCAAGCTCTGAACCCAATGAAGAAAGCGCTGAAGGGATTGATGATGATGGACTACAAAATTATCGAAAGAATGGCCCAAACGATGATAGCATGTGGAGTGAGAAACGTGAACATGCATTTTTGGATAGGGATTATAGTCGGAAAAAGAATGCAGATGGAGGTCTTAAAGCTGAGGAAGATGAAAACAAAGAGAAGAAAAAGAAGAAGAAAGATAGAGATGAAGTTGACGACTCGAACTTTGAGAAGGTTAAGAAAAGTAAGTCATCGAGAAAACAGAAGAGAAGCAAAAAATACGACAGTGACAGTGAAGATTCTGTCAGTAGCGATGGTAGTGATTCTGATTCTGGATTTAATAGAAGGAAGAAAAACACATCAAGAGTCAAGAAAGGTAGAAGACATGAATCTAGTAGTGGCAATTCTTCTAGCAGTGATGACTCTTATTCCAAAAATGGCAGGAAGAAGAATAACATATCTTCAGAGGAGTCCATGAAGAGGAGAAGACATGACAGTGACAGTGATAGTGGTGATTCTACTAGTAGTGATGGAACTGATGATGATTATAGACGAAAGAGGAACGATAAGACTTCTGAGAAATTCGCAAAAAGTAGGAGACATGACAGTGACAGTGATGATGGAACCGACTCTTACAATGGGAGGATGAAGGACAAGAAGAAAACTTTGGGGAGAGCCCCAAAACGAAACAATGATCGAGAGATTTCTAGTAGCGACGTGGACTCTGATTATGACAGGAAGAACACTACTTCTAGAAAGTACAAGAGCGGTAGATGGCATGGTGCTGACTCGAATGATTTTCAGACTGATGGTGATGATACTGGCAAGGTTATGCCGAAAAAGGAATTGGAAAAACACAAGGAAATAGATGAAAGGCACAACTCTGATGATGACACTGATTCAAAGTTGAACTTGGCTAAACACAGAAGTAAGGATGTGAAGCAGCACATGAATGCAAGTAGACGCCATGATTCTGAGGATGATTCCGATTATGATGTTAGAAGGAAAAACAATCCTGTTGGGAAGCTCAGAAGTCAGCAAAAGGGCAGCAGCATGACAGATATGGATAATTCTAAGTTGGATGAGCGTTGGACAAGTGAGGATGCTCGTGGGAAAAGTAGAAGATTTGAGAGCCAGGATTATGAGCTTAAACGCAGATTTGAGAGCCAGGATTATGAGCTTAAACGCCAAAGCAGGAAAGACAAGGATTTTGACGGTCGTGAACGGCGTACTAGGGATGATGTGGATTATAAAACAGGGAGGCACCATGAAGTTGGGGATGATGATGGTCATGTGAGACGAAGAAAAGATGAAGAAATACAGAAGCATTCAAGTCAAAGGAGTGCAAGAGGGGAGGAAGAGGGTCGTAGTAGAGGTCATGATGATAGGGAGAAGAGGTATCATGGGGATGAAGAAGATCATATTGGGAGAAAGTATCAGAAAGATGAAGAGCGTGATGACAGGCATGAGCAGTATGGAAGTCGAAAACGTGGAAGAGATGAGGAAGATGAGCTTCGGGGTAAAAGCCATGACAAGGACAAAAAGATGGATTATTACAAGCATGCAAGATACGATGATTCTCGATCAAATGAGAGGAAAAGGTATGATGAAAAAAAACGTGATGATGACCGTAATAAGAGGTTTGAAGATAGCAAACAAGATGGTGAACGGGCTAGATACCGGGACTAAAGCAGCATATGAATGGTAAGTTCATCTTGTAAATATGTGACTGGTGCCTTGCTTGGTTATTGATAAAAACAGTAAATAAATTGATTCAGAGTGTTATAAATCTCCAAATCTTTATTAATGTCACAGTTTCTTTTATTGATTTGCTGCAGCTGTAAGTTGAAGTGTAAAGCATGCTGGAATTGAAACTTAGTTTCTGTCAGTATTTTTTTATCTGGGGTAGCCATATATAATTTGTGAACTGTAGTTTATTGGGTATTAAGGAAAACAACCCCCGTAAAAATTAAATCTCGTTTGGTGGTTTAGTTATCAAGCCGTCTTGTTTAGGTTTCCTTTAGAAGACGAAGCTAACTATGCTAGAGCCTAGTGTCAAGTCCTATGGGTTAAGGGTTAAATTTGTCTGAACCTTTCGATGCTTCATTAAAGAGATAACGAAAAGCATCATAAAGGGAATAATAATATTGTTCTACTCAAAGACAGCATGAGGATGAAGGGATAGGTTGGAAAATATGATTTTTGTGTATTATTTATTAGCTTGAATGAATAAAAATTAATAATTTTGTTTGTTTTTCCAGATGTGACAGAGCAAGTGAACGTGGAGGGTTATTAGCCGAAACTGTTGGAGAGGGTTCATAATGTTGCAGATTGCATTGCATGTTATTGTGCAAATTACCACCTGTTCTTTATTCTTAAAAGGATTTCTTTCTGAGATTTTGTGCTGTAAAATTAAAAATCTTTTGTGTTTGGTTGTTATGGGAGAATGAATTTGTGCTCTACACGGAATAACCTGTGTTATTGTAATTCACAGGATCCTCTTGCTGGTGGATTCCTTTTTTATCCTTTGTTGTTTATGAGAAAAAAAGAAAAATGTTGAATGTGGCGATTGAGTGATGCTGGGTGGTGGTGGCTAGTTTTACAGGTGATTGTTGTTGGGGGCTAATGTAGTTTATTTGATTCCTTTATGAACAAATGAATGTTGTTGGGGAAACAAATTTTGCTTGAAAAGATGGTAGGTAGTTTAGTTGAGCGTATAGGATGCAAATAGAAGAAGCAAGAAATCAGATTTATCTATTTTAATTATTTACTTTTTTGAATAAAGAAGTCCAGGAAAGAACTTGGAATTTGGAAAGAAGTCGGATTATGGATATACTCATCTGATCTTTTTTTTTTTTAATTATTTTCTATATTGGTGTTTCTGGATGGTTTTAGTCCAACCTCTTAATGGTTGCAAGTATTTTTCCCTATGGTCTTGATGTAGTAAAAAAAAACGAGACCGAAAAAATTATACTGAAGGTTGAAACTCTAAAAACCCTAAAATAAGTATGTTCTGAGATGATTTGAAAATCTGCAAAAAAAAATTTGTCCATTATGGTGATAATCCCACAGGACACTGTGCCAATTAAGTATCATATAGGCCGTACTTTTAGAATATCAATATATGTTGAAATGAGTTAAAAAATGAACCGAATTCATGCCGCAGAAATTTGAGGCAATTTCTCGTCTTTGCAGTTACGGTTAGGGTTGAGCACTAGATCGAAAATAGAGGCAATTTTTCCATTTCTAGCAGTTGAGGTAGGGCAGTGCCCTTGCCATTACATCCTTACATAAAACGTGTAATTTTATTGCAAAGGCACCAACGATGGAAGAAAGAAACGTTTCTAACTCATATTTACACTAAACCCCTTTGCAAATATAATATTCAAGCAAGCTTACTCCATACATTTATATAATAAACAGTATCCAACTCCTTCTATTTATGCACTAAACCCTTTGTGAAGAGAGCTCCATGAACCCGACGGCAAGCTGGTGCAGGAGTGTGATGATGCCTCCAACATCTGCTCCTCTCGTATCCCCGCATTGCAAAGGTTCGCAAAGGATCTCATGTGTTTCATACCGTACTGGGAAATCGATCCACAATGTGTCTCAAAACTCCGCACCTGCCATAACAAAAACAGCAAATGGTGTCACTTACAGTTAGTTTGGGATTGTTTTCTCAGGCTGCTGTCCCAAAAAGCTCAATTTTCAAGCTTTTCCTATGACAACAAATTTTGGCATCGGGAAATCAAGAACAAACAGACCCTAATTAATTAGTATTAAGAGTCAAAATCTATGTCCAATGCCAAAATATGCTGTTTCATGAAAAGTTTGTGAGTGAAGCTTTTCACTAGAGCAGCTGTGACAGCAATACCAAACATGCTCTTAGTTTCCCGAAAAATCGAGTCATAGTAGGGGGAACAACTCTAAAGCCTCGGAATTTGAAGTAGGTTACCATTTTTTTGAGGCAACTCCAGTCGTCAACAAGAGGTTGTCCAGGACTTCGATCGTAGTTAAGAACATCTGAGGCCTTTTCAATACCGAAGAGCAATTTCCCAATAAGTTTCACACTGTTGTCTATATGCATTCTATGGGACATTGCTTCAACAAACTCTTTTTGTGCTTGAATCTTCCTCGGAGAACCCTCTGGAGCCTTACGATACTGCAATAATAATACAAATGGCACAAATGTTCTGATTTTCTCTGAAATTCCGAATGTCACTATGTAATTCTATTTGGGGAAAAGTAGTAGGTTTTACCTTTGTCCAGAAATGGACTAGATCTGCATCGCGCTGGCTAACAGCTTTTGAAGGTGGCCGTAGGGAGTTTTCATCGATGAAAGTGTAGTTATCATTTGCGGGGTTTGTGCCCATATACTGGAAGAGGTTATCTTTGTTAAGTCCTATATCACCATACTGCATGACATGAGAGCCAAAAGCAGAATTACCATTTGAAGTTCTTGTTTTAACCTGTGAGTGAAGTGATAATAAACCAATTAGCCTTGTAGGAAGTTAAAAAAAAATATAACACAAATATTTAAAGCATTTAGATTATTCCATAAACAGTTGAGCACATAAAAGTTCATAGCCGAATGTTCTTACCAGTTGATACTGCTGGTGCAAAGTTTCTGTCCGTAGATTGTGAACATCACTGTTGGAAAGATCAAGATATTAAGACTTGAAATGTCGTATTTCACCCCAAGAAAAACAAACCAACCTTTTTATGGATTTCCAGTTAAGATAATATCTACTGTTTTACAGCCAATTGACAGGTGAACGCAACTGAATCAGGTCTGTAAAGTGGGACATATGTCATCTATTGGGAGCAGGGTATTCCAGATACCTGGTTCCTTGTAAAATTTCCCCCAAGTAAACGGGTTTTTTTTTTATCAGGGAGTCGGGTATTTGGAATAATAACCTGCTCCTAACAGATGACATATGTCCCACTAACTGTAAAATGGACACATGACATACGTTGGGAGCAGAGTATTCTGAAATTTCCCCCAAGGAAACACAATCAATTGCAGAAAACAAGAAAATTCTATATACCTGTCCTCCATCCACGCAACGCTAAACAAGTCGCCCAAACAGGTTTCATATTCTGGCAGGGGACTGAGATAGTCTCCAGGGCAATAAGTTCCCCAACTGTTCTCTTTAGCATTTGATGCTGTTGTTGCATAAATATTCAAACCTTGAGGAAGAAGGCCTTCAAAAATGCTCCCAGATTCGCAAGCTTCAAGATAGAACACCTACAGTATACAAGCATAGCCGTTCAACAAACTTAGTACTACTGAAACAAGAACACAATAGGTCGTATGATGTGTAGTGAGCAAATTACCAAGCTTTTATAGGTCCCAGCAGCATGCTTCTTTTTTAAGACTTCAATCAGATCATCCGCATAAAGGTAAGGAATGGTCGGCATTCCTGACAATAAGTAACAATTTATCGACCAAAACTTCAGAAAGAACAGATATTGATATCTAATAGTCATTCATAAATACAAATAAAATGATATTTCATGAAGTAGTTTTCTTGAATATAGTCAATCCATACTGAATGCTCGACATTATATTAACTAGGTTAACCTAAATCAGCTGAGAATTCATGCAAGGAGAGACAATTTTTTGCACAAATCCTAAATCGTATATTTTACTGCTGCTCTATAAATCATATTAATTTTGCAACTTGTCTTCCTATTCAAGGGATCATTAGGAGATTTAGGATATAATGCATGTAATTATTTACATTTACCACGCCCTAAGGCACAGATTGTTGCACTCCAAAATCTAAGAGAGAAAACTAAGAGAGAGAAGAAGAAAATTTCATATTCAATTGCATAAAAAGTAAAAGTGACAAAGTCTGGCCTATAAAGCCAAATGCGAAGTACAAAGATTAGAGCAAAAACGACATGAACAAAGAGCCAAACACAACTACTAATGAAACACAACGTTTAATTCAAGAGAAACAATAGACTAATAAACTTGATAACTTGGACCAATCAGAGAGGCTTAGCTGGAGTCAATGAACCAAGTCAACGCTAACATATTCTCCACGTATCACAGATCCTTTCTCTCTTTTCCTAAAGACGAAGTGGCAGAAAAATTTTTTGATGAAGCATGCTGCTCTTAAACATTTAGATGAAGGCATCGCTGCCTAGGACCTTATTGGTTCAGATCATCCATCTTGTTTCACATAATACTAAGCAACAGTTTTTATGCACAATATTTAAGCAATATTTCACAAGAAATTCAGAATTGCTACAAACCTAGAACCCCAGGACCCCCATGGTCAGAGTAGAATATGAAAATATGATCATTTGGACCACTGTTCACAACTTTCCCGCTACCCCCAGTGATTCCACTTTTGTTTCCAAGGATTGCAGCAAAAAAATTGTTAACAGTAACTTCTACACCTGTGTAATCCTGCAATTAAAAAGTCCACCTCATGAAGACCAACATCCTAATTTTCTGAGGTTAAGGAAAGGGGATGAAACAGAGAGAGCGCACACCTTTGGAACACCTTCATAAACATCCTCGCCATGTGGATTGTTAATGATGACTCCTGGCCTAGGGTTCTCTTCGTTAAAAGCAATGTCATCATACATAAAAACAACGATGTTTTCCTCCTTCAGTCCACCTTTTCTTAGAAGTTGATAAGCATGACAAACATCAGCCTGAAGAATATAACATATAAACAAGCAAAGGATATACCAATATTACTCCAAACCAAAAAAAGCAGATGCTGAGATGCACCACAAACTTGTACAAAAAGCAAATGGAAATTTAATAGAACAGAAATCCTACTGCATAATTCGTGGTCTTTTTGAGAATCAGTCTATCAAAAACCATGCATCTCCATAGTTATGCACATTTATTAGCCAATATATGCATATGATGATATGACTCGCAAAGTCACACACTCTATACAGTTTTGAAAACGCCATTCATATGCCAAAGTCCTGATGATTGACTTGTTCCCAATTTTTCCCCAAATGGCCGTCGTTCGTTTTCTATAAACAGAGACATTTTTGCACTTAGCAATACGATAGCAAGTTTTTCGTCCAACAAAAACTAAAATGTGCTACAGTTGTTTATCAAGCACTACCACAAGAAAAACAGAACTTCTATCCTCTTTTTCTTTCTCCCTTTCTGTGAGTGATTCTGGAGGCGATTGTTTCGTCACCTTTTTCCAAATTACAGCGACGCTCAGACAAATACAAACATTGATGCTTCCTTGGTAAGTACAAAGGAGCAACCTAGACCTAGATTAATCTTTACTCTCTCAGAAGTTTCTAACAAACATCCAAATGCACAGTTAAAAGCTCACAGTTTTGAATGTAATTATGCAATTGAAGCCATTAGTATGCAGGGGAAGCTCTAAAAATCCATTTAGAGGTGAACGAAATGCCTCCAATAACAATCGTCCAACAAAATTAAAACAAATTTGATCATCCAAATATGAAGGGATAAGTAAAATAGTTACCAGAACAGGAACAACAAAGAAAAAGCTCAAGGCTCAGCTCCCATATAATTGATGAAACTATAATCGCATGATTAACATAATTCTAAGAGCTGAATAGGAATAAGCTACAAAATCAAAGAGAGGTAACACACCTGATGCCTGTAATTCCGGTATCCGTAAGATCCGGCAATCAAAACAGCCCATCTAGTTCCCGAGGGAGAGTCATCGTCTCTAGCAGCAGTAGGGCGGAAGAACCTAGACGCCTCGGACGGTAAACGGATAACATCACCGACGATATCTCGGTGAGCAAATGCGAGACCGGAGAGAGTGAGCAAAAGGAGAAAAACACCGGAGGCAATGCGTGCCATGGTCCGTTTCCCGGTGAAGCTGGAGATACTTTGATTGGTTGATGGAAGAGAGGCTATATGGGCGTGCCTGCTTACTTATTTATAGCCAACAGCTGATCCCCCAGCTTTTTTATACGCAGGGACGTGAACAGTGCGGGAATACCCGAAAACCGCCACATTCGAACAATGAGTCGTTTGAATTTATAAGCAGCAATACTAAATTGAACTTATTTTAGTGTAAATTTATATATATATGTAGTACTGATAAGTACTGAACTGAATATAAATTGAGAAGAACAGGGTCTGAATAAAAAATTTTATGGATGAAAGTTTATCCTTGCTAATAAAACGTGATCACGTGTGGATGAAGTTACTCTCCCACCACAACCGAATAAATTTCCAAACAAAAACCCAAATATATATAAGCAATATTTTAATTCAACAACACATAATTCATTAAAAAACCATCTTTCAAATAATGGAATATTCAAGTTTTACTTTTTTTTGAATGAATATTCAAGTTTTACTTAGACAAAAAATAATTATAAAAATAATAATACAATTAAAATGTTAAATCATATGAATATTAAAGAATAGTAGTTAATTACAATAATTATAAAATTAATTAGTTAGTTTATTGTTGTATCCACTTGTGTATTTGATTATTTTCTGTTATTAATTCACTAAGTGAGCCTTGTTAACAAAAAATTTTCTCATTATATTACTTAGGTGGTATGAATGAACTCTCTAAATTTTCAGTTTATATTATGTGCTTTTATCATTTAATTTACTTAATTTATCAAAATTTGATCAAATTGAATTATATAGATATATAATAATAAATGATCAAATTTTCAATTGTTTGAATTAATAATTTTTTATATATAACTCATTCACGTTTAGATTCAGATTCAATTTGTTATAACTAAAATTAATTGATATATATTCGAATGTGAACTTTAATCATTAAAAAATATAAAAATACACATAAAGTTATATGAAATTTATTTATGAACGACGATTTCCTAAAAATTATTTACAGTGGATAAAAAACACCAAAACATTAATAGGAGAATCCAAAAACACATTCAAAAAAATTGAGGGAGTAATGAGAATTGAGCTACTCATACAGTTAATATCCCTAATTGATGGACGCATTTTTCGATTGGATGTAATTTGAGTACAAGGAAAATTAACGGATTGGAATCTTGGGGGAGCTGGATGATCTCAGCCGTTGAGCAGATGTGGGGCCACAATGAAAGATTCATGAACACTTATGCAGTGAAATGATGATCCACTTGCAGTTTGTTAGTTCTAAATGGCCAATTTCACGTGAATTTTAGAGCTTTTTCTGAAAACAATACTCCCTCCCCTTAATTTTTATTATTTTTTAAGTTTTTTTAGTTTTCTTTTTAATTATTAATTTATATTTTTAATATATTTTTTATTATTTTTTTAATTTATTTTTATATTAATAATAAGAGAGATTGTATATGAATAAAAATTATAAGTTATTTTTTTTATTTATAAAATATTATCCATTTAACCGAATCATTAAAATCAATGAAAAATTTATTACACAGCTAAAATGACTAATTTATCCTTTACTAAATTCCCTTTCTTCTTAATTACTCACTTATAATTTTAACAATACAAAATCTCTCTCATATTTGATACATGGGCAAATTAGAGAAAAAATTGTACAAAATGCATTGATAATCTAAATTGACAACTAAAAAGATAACTAATAAAATGGCTAAAGAGACAATAATTTCTAGATGGAGGGAGTAGTAATTAAGAAGAAAGAGAATATTTATATAAAGTGTAAGGGATAAATTAGTCATTTTAACAATATAATGAATATTTTATTGGTATTGATGATTCAGTTAAATGGACAATAAAAAATAGATGGAGGGAGTACTTATCAATTACTCCCTCCATCTTTTTAAAATGGTCATTCTAACCACTTTTTCAAATATTATTTTACTTGTCATTTGCAAATATCTAGGCATTTTTTGGATTATTTTTTCAATTATACCCTCATTTGTCCCGTTATCATTAATTATAATGGAGTGGAAAACTAAACATTAATTAGATGGTAAAATATTATTTTTCTGCATTAATTAATTGATTTCTTAAAAAGTGTGAAATGTGTTAGGAGATAAGTAAAAAAAGATGGAGGGGGTATAAATTTAGTCCAATACAAGTATTATAATTATTATTTGTAAGAATTTTAAAAAATAATTCATGTTTTTAATTTTATTCTTTTTAGTATAATTTTTATTATATTATTTTATATTTTTTGTATAATTAAACTATATGTTTTTATTTTTAAAATGTAGTGTTTTTTGGTATAAAATATTTATACTAATTATATATATATATATATATATATATATATATATATATATATATATATGTATGTATATGTGTGTTAATTATATGAATTTTATATATGTTTTATACAATTATATCAAATAATGAAAGTATAAAGATTATTATAGCAAGTATAAAAACATAAAAATGAAATATTATACTAAAGTTAAATAATAAAACCATTATAAAATCCAAAATAAATAAGTATAAGAACAAATTCAATTATTCCCTATTTTTTTAAAAAAAATACCTCATATTGACTTACAATAATAATAAAGAAAAATTTTATCCCACCTCGCCCGAGTGTGGACTCAAACCTACGATCTCTAAGATCACAGCTTCAAGGCTCAACCATTAGACCAAGCCTTTGCCACAAATAATCGTTGTTGTTAAAATAATTGTTGTATTTTTTTTTGCGACATAAGGATTATCTGCATTTAAAAATTTTGGATTATTTTTTTTAATCAGGACTTTAATACAGGAGCTGAGGGTTCAAATCCAGAACTCCCCACCCACTTTATGGATGTACCATTTGGAGGGATTACTCTAAAATTGAGAATGGATATAGGGAATGGTTGAATTCAACCATTCCTTATATGGTATATCTCTAATATAGGAAACCCTATTTTAGGAGATCAATATTATATTATTATTTATTTTTACTGTTGTTTTTTTAATTATTTTGTTGGTTGATTAGAATAAAAATGATGTAAAAGAATTAATATAATAATATATTATCTATATATATATATAAAAGTAAAGAAGTCCTAAAAGACTTCTGTGCCCCTATACCTTTCAAAAAAATATTTTTATTTTATTATTAAATTTATTTTATTTTATAACCATATTATTTCAATTTATATTACAATAATAATAGTATTTAAAATTGGTTAATATTCATACTAATCATAACAATACCAAAATATAAAATTAAAATAAAATTAAAATAATAATAATAATAATAACAATAACAATAGTAATGATAAAATATTTGATGAGTATTTAAAATTGATTAATATTCATACTAATTATAACAATACCAAGATATTAAATTGAAATAAAATTAAAAAAACAACAACAACAATAGTAATTATAAAATATTTGATGAGTATTTAAAATTGGTTAATATTCATCCTAATCATAACAATACCAAAATATAAAACTGAAATAAAATTAAAATAATAATAATAACAACAACAATAGTAATAATAAAATATTTGAGAAGGAAAAATGAGTCACATTAATTCTTATAGAGTCACATTAATTCTGTCAAAAAATCCGTATATTTAATTAATTGCTAATAAACTTTAACATATGAAATTTTTTATTAAATAGAATTATAATCAATATTATTATATTTTGGTATTATTACGATTATTATTAATATTATCCAATTTTAAATATCATTTATTATAGAAATAAATCAAAGTAAGCGTACAATCAATTAAAGAAATAATTATACAGTATAATCATTCATAATTGTTGATAAGAATTATATTGCAAAACTGATATAATAATTAATAATTATTTGACTTTTAAAATAAAATACAAACGGACATATATAAGGAAAACTCATCAAAATAGTTAATATTTCACTTTTACTTTAAATACTTACTAATTAAAATTTGTTGATTATAATCCTATTTAAGAATTAATGTAACTCTTTTTTCCTCATCAAATATTTGACATGGAATCATAATATAACTGCAAAAAAATATAAATTATAAACGTGTTTAAGAAAAATTTGAATTTTATGATGATACTTACTCCTATAATGGAATATTTTAAACTATTTAGTCAACTAATATATCTCATAAATCTATTTATTTTATATTTAATTTATTGTTCCTAATTTTATTTAATTCTGTTGGTTATAATCCTATTTAAGAAAAAATTTGAACTTCGTAACAGTACTACTTACTCCTTCTTATTTAAGAATCAGTGTGACTCATTTTTCTTTATCAAATTTTGACAGTAAATCACAAGATAATTATAGAAAAGTATAGTGTTCATTATGTTGAAACCGAAACATGATTCAGTGGATGATATCCAACTAAGATGCAATGAACCCTATTAAAATGATTTTGCAAGACAAAAATGTACGTCAATAAATTTTTTTGTCATTGAGTATTAAAATATTTATCACAATAAATGTTTAATAAAATCGCAAAAAAATATTTTATTTTATATTTTCCCTAATATCAATTTCATATGGTTTGAGTGTAAATTGCTCTTTGTTAGTCAATTGGGCTTTGAAAGAATAACTCAAATATCCTCTCAAAATACATACTTTGTGTCCGGAGAGATTGTCAGTAGATCAGTAGAAGTGAAAACTATCGTAGAATTGGTGGAATGTAAACAAGTAAGTACAATATTTTTGGCAAGCAGATTTGTTCTAATGAATTAAATATTCTCAATTAAAATGTGGTAAACGATTTCTTTTTTTTTCCTCAAATCATGCATAAATAAATCATGCTTCATGTGACTATTTTTTTCTCATCAAATATTTGACAGGGAATCACAAGATAACTGCATAAAAATATAAATTTTAATCCTACTTAAGAAAAAAAATTGAATTTTATAATAGTTAATTACTCCTTATAGATAATAATGAAATATTTTTAGAGTAATAAAATCTTAAAAGAATTTTTTTTATTCTTATACCTTTTAGAATCTAATTGATGACATGCCTAATTATCAACTAATATATCTCCTAAATCTATTTTTTAAAATTTAATTTATTTTTCTGGATTTTATTTAATTCTGTTGATTATAATTCTATTTAAATAAAACTTTAAATGTTGATTACAATCAAATATTGATTACAATCCTATTAGTCAATAGTACTTTCTCTTTTAATTCTATTGATTTTCTTCAATTGTATTCTATTGATGATAATCCTATTTAAAAATTAATGTGACTCTTTTTTTCTCATCAAATATTTGACAAAGAATCACAAGATAAACCGCATAAAAGTATAAATTATAATTCTATTTAAGAAAAAATCTAAAATTTATAATCTTTTTAGAGCCTAATTGATGACATGTCTAATTATAAACTAATATATTTCCTAAACTATTTTTTAAAATTTAATTTATTTTTATAGATTTTGTTTAATTCTGTTAATTATAATTCTATTTAAGAGTGATTACAATCAAATATTGATTATAATCCTGTTAGTCAATTGTACTTTCTCCTTTTTTTAAAATAATAGGAGTTTTTGCAGGAGTCAATAATTGATCCCTGGTCATCCCAAACCATAATTTATGGATCTACCAATTGTACTAAGGTCAATTGGTTACTTTCTCCGTTAATTCTATTGATTTTATTTAATTGTATTCTATTTATTATAATATTATTTAAGAATTAATGTGACTCTTTTTTCTCATTAAATATATTTGATAGAGTCATAAGATAACTGCAGAAAATTATGAATTATAATCCTATTTAAGAAAAGATTTGAATTTTGTAATAGTATTTACTGAAACAACCTATACCTTATACTAAATCACCAAAATCGTAATCACAACATATAATTTTTTTTTGTACTTATACTTCATTTATATATATAATCACTTGTAATATTATACTTTTTACAAAACAATCATATATAAAGCAAAATCAAAACTCATCCACTTTCTATACTATATGCTTATCATGTGAGGAGAGGGAGCGAACACAGCCAGCCAATCTTTCGTCCATGATATCTACATATAATGAGCTTCTAATACAAACTTTATCAGCTTTGAAAAATTTAGCACTTTATATGAGGTGCAACTCAGTGAATATAAACAATCTATGAATTTAGCAAATCACAGATATACACACATTACAAATTCAATAGCAAATCACATATATACATTAATAAATTCAATATACAGTCACATTTATATGAGAATGAATAAACCGGTTATTTAATTGTTGTGACAACACCAGCCAAACTATTGCCTCGGGATTCATGTAACATTTGTAACAATTATCAATTGATTTACTGGTCAGCTATGTAACAATTGGTTGACCTTTCGGTCCAGATAAACAATTGGTTGACCTTTCGATCCATTTGTCAGATATTGCAATTGGTTGACCATATAGGTCCAGATGAACAGAACATGTATTGCAATGTTTGATTGGCTATGTCACAACGTCTCTTATACTTTCATATATTCAAGTGCAAATGTTTGTTTTACGAACCATTGAACTTACAATTAGCATATATTAGCACAAATGAACATATATCCCGCATACATATATCATATAAATACAATACATTATCATATTCAAATGACACATATCAACATATTTCTCATACAATTTATATCACATTCACATATTCATATAATTAACACATCAACACATTTCACTCATATATTCATATCATATTTATACTCACTTATACTTATCCAATAATTCACATTAATCGTTCACAAATATTCACTTATCGCCACAATTCATATATTCATACAATTAACATATCAACACATTTCACCCATAAATTCATATCATGTTTATACTCACTTATACTTATCCAATAATTCACATTAATCGTTCACAAATATTCACTTATCGCCACAATTCACATATTCATACAATTAACACATCAACACATTTCACCCATAAATTCATATCATGTTTATACTCACAAATTTATCCGAGCTAATTCTCTCAGAATGACTTGGACCTTTCTCCGGACTCCCTTCACTGTTTTGAGCTCCTGACTCCTCTCTTGCTTTCTCTTCTTCCTTTTCCGTCTTAAACCTCTTCCTCTTCCAAAGCTCATTTCCTGGTCTTTCTAGACTAAAAATCTGATATTATCTTCACCTCTTTCCAATACATATATATAGAGCATAATGACAATTCTACCCTCATTCATCTTTACTAATTACAATAATAATAATAATAATAATAATAATAATAATAATAATAATAATAATAATAACTTATACAAATATGTCATGTGCATCTAATTCATTTATATACATACACTATAACTATATTCTAGTCTTTTCCTTATCACTTTTCTAGGCTAAATGACCATTATGCCCTTCTTTTGCTTATATAATACTTACACTTATACTATTCTATACTTATACCAATAATAAACAACTCAAGTACTAATTTAATTACCAACTATAATTTCTAATTTTATTTTCACAAAATTTCAAATCCCTTTTATATATTTAAGTGTATATATGTATATATCTAATATATTTTAAACCAAATATACCAAAATTAATATATTTATTATATATTCATACTTCATCTAATAATTTCTAATATATATGCATAAATGACTAAAATGATGTGTGAAATGGGATGTTACATTTACTCTTTTTTATAAATAATAATGGAATATTTTTAATTATTTGATAGTGAATTCGAATTTCAAAATTATCCATTAAGTATATCTATCAACTAATATATCTCCTAAATCTAATTTTTTAAAATCTAATTTGCTATTCTTCATTTTATTTTATTATGTTCTATTGATCATAATCTTATTTAAAAAGTAATGTGTCTCTTTTTTCCGCAATTCAATTTGATACACAATATAATTTATTTTTTAGCTTTAATATTTTCTATTTTCTATTTCTATTATATATATATATTATAAAATAAATTTATCATTGATATATTAATTACAAATGACCTGTCCGTGCATCGCACGGGTACCACACTAGTTATTATTATTGTTGGGGAATGTAATATAGTGAATGAAAAATATGGAAGATGGTTGGAGCAAAAACACTGTAGATTCTTTAAAATAGAGTTTAAGGAACGGAAAATAGGAAATATGATTGGACTTGCTCTAATATCAAAGTCAAACAAGATAAAAACCATTACATAGAACAAAATTAACGGATATAATATTATACCAAATATAAAGAATATATAATACACATTATACCACAATATAAAAAAATATAAGATCTATTATATCAAAAAGATCATATTTTCTAAAACTAAAATTTAATCTTGTATTTTTTTTAAAAAGTTGTTTATAACATTTTTTTTAGTAAACTATAAAAATCTTCCATTTGTTATAATTTCCATTAAAAATTTCACATAACTCTTGTTGTGCTTACATAAAATCCACCAATTTATCCCTTCAATGCACATTAACCAAACAATGTGGAGGTAAGTGTATGTCCGTCAATATTTTAAAAAGCGCTAGGTGTTAGTCGGACAGTCGAAGCTTTAAAATGTCTATACGGCGGATTTATATTTTTTTTAAATATTTATTATATGTATGAAAATATAAATTCAATTAAAAAGTAAATTATAATAATATAAAATACCAAAAAAACATAATTTAGACCATATTTTAAAAATCACTAAGTGACATAGAGCATACTGTTTTTCACTTTGAGACTGAAAATGATAATTTTATTGTGAGAACATTTTAATGTATTTTAGTTTTACTAACTAAACTACTTTTTGTTGGTATATTATGATCATTATAAATAATGGTATCATAAAAAACCTAAATTAGGCGCCGCCTTGACGAAAAAAAATTGGACTAGACAATACCTAAACGATAATAAATCGATCGAGCTTCTGATAGTACTCTAAGAATAAAAATTTCTAGACAAGCCTCAAAACTTTGCTAAACGAAACCTAGGTGGAAGTAAACAAAAATTTTCAAAACAGTGATATCCGGCTATACCATGTGTCAAAACTCAAAAGTGATATATAATTTGTAAAAATTAAAGGTATATATATTATTAAAGTCCCTAATAATTATTTCCTTTTAAATCATTAAAGTTCCTAATAATTCAAGCTATCTGATAAGCGTGCAAAAATTCAGAGATGGCTTTTATGACCATTATTTTCTACTTCAATCAATACATTTCTTCTTCACTAATACATTCATGCACTTCATCCTCGTCAATAAACAACCTCACACTAAAAGAAATTAGTTAACATGTCACAGCAATTTATATTCATCATAAAAACTGTTGTCATAAAAGGCTATTATTTATTACAATAAACTATATATTGTCACAAAAATTAATTTTATAAAATTTTACTGTAAAATTATCAAATATAATAGCAGTTTTTATGACAATTTTTTTAAAATTGTAACATATTATTTTGCGTTACAATATAAGTTGTATCCTATAATTTAGAATTTTGTGAAAAAATTCTTTACTGTAACAACCCAAAATTTACGTAACTTTCTTTAAAATTCACCAAGCACTTCTCACATGAATCCTGTGTACCTCAATAATAATACTTATACTACATCGACCGACATATGTAAATGTCAACCCATTATATTTATATACTTTGATTTGCTTTCTCAATTATTGTCTGGTTGGAGGTAGCTACCTGGGCTTATATTATCCAATATCCATCCACATAATTACTAATTTTTTCAATTAATTGTTTCGCCGGGATTATTCATCCAGTTGAAGCCTTATATAGTTTAATTGATACAAAATTTACTATAATTAATGACATTAAAAATATAATAAATATTAGTTTTTCTTTTTTACTTGTAAGAGAAGGCATTTTTTTTTCATTTTATTTTTATAAACCTTGTCTCTACTTCTTTTAAAAGGTATAGGGGTAAAGAATTCTTTTAAAAGGTATAGGGGTAAAGAATTCTTTTAGGGCGGCACTGAACCTAGAACCTTGATGGAGAATCTCTCAATTTTAAATTAGAGATTTTATATACTTAAACTTAGAATTTTATATTTTATATATTTTTATTGATGGAGAATCAAATTTAGATAAGATTAATTATTTAATTTTTATGATAATTATAACTTTATATTTATATTTTAAAGTTTTGATCTTTGATTGTGTTGTCTTGCCATTATACTTTTGTAGACATGTTGGTGAACTGATATTGTAATATTATTCACAAATCTTGCTGATAATGAATATAAAGTCATACTCTGCCATTAATGGCTTCAAAATAATTATCATTTTTATCAATTTTTCTAATATTATAAAAAGTTATTACTCTATTAAATTGTTAATTTATTTTTTACATTGTTATATTAGTTACAAACTCTATTTTTTATTAATTTTTTACTTTTTTAATTAATTGTATTTAACCTACTTGAAATTTAAATTAATTGAATAATCTATATAATTTAAAATTTAATAGAACGTATAGAGAATAATTGAAAATTTGCATAATTTAACCAAAAACTTAAAAAGTAAAAAATAAGAAGAAATAACACTTGATTTTAATTGAACAATCCAAGAACACAAAATATATAAAATATAACATCAAATAATTGCTCCGCCTAGCTTGACAATATTTCGAAAAATAAAATCTATCTTTAAAAAGAGATGCATATCAATTATTCCTTTCCTTCTTAATCCTTATCCGTTTTGCTCGATTGTCCGAAAGTTGTGCATTATCTTCATTTATCAGTATACACGGTGTCTCCACAGGGGTGGCAAGAGAATTAACCTCATTCTCTGATGTCGAATCCTGTCAAATAAAAATAAATAAATGAATTAATAAATGACCTAATTCAAATCACAATATATAATGAATCGTTTATATTTGTAATATAAATGTTATAAGTACCTTGAAATTTTCATTTGCATCTGGAATTTGATCATTATCGAATTCTGGTTCCTATTGTAAAAATATTGTAAAGTTAAAATATGTGTAAATTAAAATGCAAATAATACAACGTACTAATTTGAAGTTTCATGTGAAAAATAATAAACTTACAGTCAATGAATTTTGAGGTAGCGAGAGATTATATTGTTTCAGAAGTTGTTCATCCGTCGTAAGTTTGACCACCTTATACACTTCATCACGTGCAATAATATTGTTGCTCTTAACTGAAAGTTTAAACATAATGACTCTTCCTATAATATTCTCCAACTCTATCGGTATAGGTGTTTCACTAAGTGCAATAGACATCTAATGTAATTTTAAAAGACAAAAAGCAATAACATATGTTAGAACATTTTTAATGGACAGAAAACTAAAATTATTTGGAATTCAAAGAAGATATAATACGTATATGTTCAAACTATGTAACTCAATTACCGTATCCCTTAACTCGTTTGCAGTTTTTCCAATCAGTTGTTGCGCTTCACGGTCCCAAATTAGTAAAGAAATAAACTCTGTGTCATCCATTACACGAACTTGAAGCTTATATCTGTGAAATCAATTTGATTGTTCAATTCATTACTATTTTTAATATCAGAAGCCAAATTTTAGAAGCACAATTGTTACATGTGAAAAGCTGAGTAATCTAACCGATTGCACTTTTGATAAAAGAACTTGTTCCCATTTGCTTCGACCTTTTTGAAACATTTGCCATTCCTGTTCCCCAGATATGACCAATCATTTTGGCACTCTATATCTACAATTTCTATCACGATCCAAAAAACTCCTTCCTGAAAAATTTAAACAACCATCATAAAAATAATTGACGCATGTTTTATTTGTGTATCATTTTGGGGAAAATAATTTCAACACAAAATTAGTTACCACAGTTTAATTAAAAATTTATTTAAAACATTTGAACAAATTTGCTTGCCATAAAATATTATTCTTACTTGTTCACATTCCAGCAATTCTGCGATAGTCTTTACTTCTACTGATCAACTTGTTAGCTCCTCAGACACAGAGTAATTTTGAGATGATATTTCACTTATTCCAGAAGAGCCCGAATGACCAACACAGAGCAATCTACACTCAAACCATATGCAATTGATATTAGAGCAATATAAAGTACAACATTTTTATGCCGGCTATTTTTAAATCAAATTATTAGGAAAAAAATAAATGTAATTTTTACATTGATTTAAATTCTAATAACTCGGGGAGGTCTGGATTAATCCAGAGCTTGGATGCATGCCAAGCATTAGCCACCCCATACTTACCTGTATTGTTCAAATAATATTATAATTGGAATTTCCAATTTGTTGGTGAATTTTTTTTATTTATGATCAAATAACGTAATTTTAGACAAAAGTGGTTTAAACAATTATAGTTGGACTCCATTGCATGAGAATAAAAAAATAAAAAAAACTCAATACCTCTGTATTCTCGAGCACGTATCAACTGCATAACGACGAAAATTCGTTCATCATTTGACGAATTGAAATGAGATAATATTTGTTCAACAAATTTACCCCAAAACGTTGCTGATATTCTATTCTGCCTGCATTTTGATTTCATAATAATAAAGTTTTAATTAATAAGATAAAATATATGCAAACAACATGAAAATTGATGATTAAAATAAATACTCATGGTCTTGAAGTTCCAAATTCATGAAAACACTGTTATTTTCATTGAAGGAATGACTTTGTACATCATCACGGCTGACAATTTCACCAATTATATCTGACAAAAAAATCGAAGTATTTAATTATTTGTAAAGTAAAATTTAAAAATATAGAATTTAATTTAGAAATAATAAAAAAATGTATACATACCAAATTGAACATCTTCATTGACTTTGCTTGGATCAAATAATTCTGTACAAGGAACTAATTCGAATAAATTCAAAGTAAAATTTGGGTCCTTGACCTCCCAAACAATTGTCCTCGTAAAAAATGTTAACCTCCATTCATTTTTTGTCGGCTTAGGTGTTCTGATATTATTCGAGTTGATAATAAAGTTTCGCATATGGTACACCTTGAGTTCTTGAAGATTATCAACATACTTGGAAATATTATTTTTGGCATTCGTTGCTTGAATGCAATCTCCCTATTGTAATATTATAAAAATCAGGAAAATTAGAACTTTTTGTTTCTTTTTTTTTCTTAAATATGATATGTAAATGAATTGATTAATTTTTTTTGTTAGTTATGTAATACTAAGGACAAATAATTGTTTAACATACCTTTTCGTTTTGCAAAATCATTTCAATAGTAAATATTGATTTTGGTTTATTGCGTTCGGGAATGGTCCAAAGGCGGAGAACACATACTTTGAGGGTCCAATCCATCTTAGTTTGATTTATATTAGATATAAAATCCGTTCAGTTTCATCTTGCTTGGATTGATATCATTCATCGAACTATGTTTCTGCTTCAACATAATTTTCTGGAGGGATTAATAGTAATAAAAAGGAAACCATAAATTAGAATAACATAACAAGTAGCTAATATGAATAGTATATTTTACAATTGAACGAATCATAAGAAATCCTATTTATTTTATGAAAATCTTAAGTAAAACTAAACTTTATCATGGCTAAGTGTGTTGTTTCTCATAAAAATAGTAATTGTTATCAAACTAAATTTCAATATCGAGAAACACAAAATGAGCATTTGTTGAAAGAGACTTCCAAGCTCAAGTCTTGCACAATATTAGCTAATATGAATTCAAGAAATTAAAATTTATTTGATTTTAATTTTAATTTTATCTCAGCACTTCCACTCATCCCCAACATAAGAAAATCCCCAAAAACAAAAATCAGAATCGCATAGTGAACAGAAACAAAAATAAAATAACAATGAAAGTGTTAACTAATTTCCTACTCTTTTACAGAAACAAAAATCCCCAAAAACCCCCAAAAACCCAAACAGCAAGTCACAATTTCAAAAACAACAAAAGAAACAAAATCAAAAAACGACAAAAAAATACAGAGCAAGTCATTATAATCCTCCTTATTTCCTACTCTTTTACAGAAACAAAAATCCCCAAAAACCCAAATAGCAAGTCACAATTTCAAAAACGACAAAATAAAACAAAATAAAAAAAGCAAACAAATACCTAAAGCGCAAGACAAAATACACTAACAGAATAGCACACATAATATTCGAGGTAACTAAATTAATCAACTAACCAAATCCTATTACAACTGATTCCTTTCTGACAAAGAGCAGTAAATAAAAGCGAACAAAATCAACTAACCAACTAAAAAAAAGACCCAAAGCATAATAGTTGTCAACTGAATAACTCGAGCCAACAAGCAAACCTGGGGAAGCCTTGCTGATTTTATAGGAAAATAAATATTAGTGGAAGAAGTTTAATCCAAGTGCAATTTGATAATTATTACGAATTTGAATATAAAGTCCAGGCAGAGAAAATAGGATTTTAATTGTTATAACCTAAATGTCCTTAAAAGAACATATTATAATAACATCAATAACACCAAAACTAATTTCTAACATATTATAATATTAATAAAAGTTTAAGATATACGGTTTAGCCCAAATTGAAAATAGATAAGGGCAAAATATAAAATAGAAAATAAATAAGCGCAAGATAGTCTGTTAAGACTTCCTTTCTTTTATATATATATAGATTAATAAGGGTATAAAAATATTAGTTTATACTTTTAGTTTAATTAATTCTTTAATTTTTGGGTAAATTTAAAAAAGTACTTTATGGTTTTATTAATTTATAAAATGGGTCTGAGGAATTTTTTTTTGTAAAATGGGGTATGTGATTTCAAAAAATTTGTAAAAGGGGGCCTATGGATTTAGAATAGTGGTGTTACATTGAATGTTTTTAACAATTCAACATTCTAATAATTTAACATTATTATTTAAAAATTATACGTCACGATTTGAGTAATTTTCGGAGATTTTTTTTATTTTTTTATGATTTTTTAAAGTTTGTTATCATAATTTAATTAAAAAATATATTTACACTATTCATAGAATTTAAAAAAATTTCACCGATGTGTATTGTATTTTTAACGACCATCCCATAAAAATTCAGATGAAAGTGAGCAAGATTACCCATTTCCGTGACATAATATAATATTGAAGATCATTTATTTATAATTTTTTTAAAACCACGTACCATGTTTTGTAAAAAAAATTGTTCAGAGTGCCTATATTAAAAGATAAAGGGAGTAATTACTTTATACAGTGAAATTAGAGCCAGAGTATTAACTCTAAAAAATTATGAAACCCCCATACTTGAGAATTCATAAACTATGTCTTTCTGTTTTGATTGATTTCCTTTTTATATTTGTTTCTTTTGCTCCAATTAACCATGAATAGGGGTAGCATAAATGTTATAGAGAAATCATTAAACTCTTACCTAAATCTAATAAATTGAGGAATTATAAGAATAAGAATTGCTCAAAGGTTACATCGCAAAAGATGCATGAAATTTGTAACAATTACACCATTGAAGAAGAATCTATAAAATTCCAAACAGAAAGTCCGTTGTTGACGACGACAGAGGAGATGGACATGTTATTGGATGCCACAAACACTGGATCATAAGCACTGGCACTGCTCACTGCAATTCCAATACAACCCATATATATAGCAGCTAAACCCTGCAATTCTCGTTTCTTCTCTATTTCTCGAACTACCACCACCGGCTAGGTTGGATTTTTGTTCACTGTTGTGTTTTCACTTCTCCCCCTTTCATTTGTTTCCTTATATCTTGTTTTCCTGTTTTCATCTTTGAATTTCCCATATTTGAATTCGGCAAGTAGTCCATTGATTAGGGTTTTGTTCAACTGTTTTTTGTTTTTCTGGAATTGGCATTCAAATCTTCAATTGTCTGTTCTGTTGGCTTGCTTGGTTGAAGTAATTATAGATCTGAATTTCATCCTGATCTGCATTTTCTATTTTCAGTTATGAATTTTGAGTGTGTGTATGATTGTTTCAGGGAAGCAATGGCATTGAAGCTAACTCAATTGAAATCAAAGGCAACTCAGGCCTCCCAGTTTGTTCAAAAGCATGGGGTAACTTACCACAAGCAGTACATTCAGGAACCGGCCACTGTTGAAAAATGCAATATTTTGTGTAAGCAATTGTTTTACACTCGGCTTGCTAGGTTAGTATCCACTTTCACTACATAATTACTCCTATCTTTTGCACATTTAATTGGTTAAATTATACAGTCGTGTTTTGGAAATTAAACTTTTTGGTTCATTGTGTGAATTCATGTTATCTCTATCTCCCATGATAATCTTTCTCAATGTTATCCATGGTTATGCTCTGCGAGCAATGCAAATATCCATTGCAAAATAAACGGTACTATGTGTTTACTAATGTTAACTTCGAGTTTATTACTCCTGATTAGTGTTTGGGTTGTACAACCACAAAGTCTGCAGCCCTAAAGTTTTCAAAAAAAATACTGGGTTCCTTGCTGTTCTAAAATTTGCATTTTTAGTCCATGAGGTCTAAAAGGAGTTAAAATCCAGTCCCTTCTGTTAATACACATTCAGTTAAGTGAATTTTCTTAGCAGACTATTATTTGGTTCCAACTGTAAAAACTACCTTAGCAAAATGCTGAGGAAATATGAACAGGCATGTTTCTAATTTTGGAATGGGGTGTTTTCAAATATGTTTGGGAAAGGGAATTAACTTATAGCTTTAATGCTACAATAACAAACAAATGGGATTTTTTCTTGTGCATAAGAATGCATTCGAGGGAAGTAATCAACCTCCATGAACTGAATTGTTGCGGTATAAATAATCTACTTTATGCTTGTAGAATGAACACACCATTTTGATCCTCATCCTTGTTTCCATATGAAATTCGAGTTTTGGACTCAGATGGTTATGCAGCTACTTGTTGAAGGCAAACAAAATATAGAAGTTCGGTATCGTGTTAAAACTCGAAATGCTAAGTTTTCATTGGCAGTACTTTTGAGGTCCATTAATGCGAGTCATATAATTCAAGGCAAAAAAAGATGCTGGTTTGCTACATGGTTGTCGAGAGCTCAAAGCGCACTCATAGCACAAGAGTCTCGCTTCAACACTAAGCGCAAAAAAACGCGCTATTATAGATTTCACAAAATATTATAGGTTTAGAAAATTTATAAAATATATCTACTTAAAACTAATATATATTAAAAATTATCACATGTCACAATAGTCCACGACAAGAAACAAGTCTTTCAAATCCAAAAGTCCTTAAAAATATCACATGTTGCGCTTTTTTCAACTGAGCGAGCACTTTTGTGTCAAAAGCGTGTGCTTTTTTGCACTTTGCACAGCCCTGCGCTTTTTGTTTAACAGGAAGCACACAGGGTGCGCTTCGCTGCGCTTTTGACAACTATGGCTTGCTATCCTGCATAATCTGTATATGCATTTAAAATTTTCAGCCATTGTTCTTCACACTCCTCAATTTGCGTTTTGAAACAGTATTCCAGAGCGAAAAGCAGCATTTTGGAAGGAAGTAGATTATGTGAAGCAGCTATGGAAAAACAGGCAGGATACAACTGTGGAGGAAGCTTCTATTGCAGCTGTGTTCGGGTTAGAATGCTTTGGATGGTTTTGTGTCGGTGAAATTGTAGGTCGAGGATTCACATTTACAGGCTACTATGACTGAACGCTGCTGCATCTATATATTGATCAGTCTTTGCAGTTGAGTTGATAGTTTTACCTTTACCTTGAATGTCAATTGACCACAACATTATAAAATCCAATTGTCAAAAGGCTAATATACATTGAAATAGAACCGTTTTGATCAAGATATCTTCAAGTTCAAGTAAAAGAAAAACACAAATGTAGCAATAGCATTATATATATTTGTAGGGGCTCAACTCCAAACAATCAAAAGTTTGCTCCATTCACTATCATTTTACACATAGAAACAAGAAAAAAAGCTGTAAACGAGAATCCAGAATCCAGCTCAACTCTTCCATAAGAATATTTTTTTGTATAAGATGGGATCTAATTAGTAATTTTCTTAATCACCTTCAAAAGACATGATTCCTAAAAGCAAGGATCATTTTTGGAGACAACAGCAAAACAAATGCTAAGATTGACCCGAAAAACATTTTGACAACATAACTCAAAGGATCAAAGTCGGCTTCTTCTGAAGTGCTCTCTGTATCATATATGGCTTTAGCTGAAGGCAAGGCTTCCAAAACCGCATCTGAAAGGTCCGAAATGAAGGAAGAGGTGCAGCCGAGAGCAGGCACTCGTCTCCAATTCTGAATGCCAGATTCAAGTGCCAATTCCTTGTATTCCATGTCTATCTCTTCAAGTGTCTCTATATGCTCACTCACAAAGCTGGAATCACATTACTAGGTCAGCTTCTCTTGGCGGTAATATATCGAAATTTTATAACTCGAAGTTCGGTAAAGTGTAAGCAATTCCAAACGTCCAGGTAAAGACAATTGATTTACCTAAACTACTCGTCTATTGCTGCAAAGGAGTCAAATATGACCCAGGACAGAAAAATGACGGGTTTCATCTAAAAATGTAGATTCATCAAACAATTGATATTTCAATATAATAAAGGCCAAATGCTTCACCGTCTCCCTCAATTTGTCTTATTTCGCCTACTGCCCCTAAACTTTAAAAAGTCCTCGTAGCCCCTTAAACTTAAAAAAATGCACTAGTTTTGCCATCTGAACACCACTAGTCAGCTTCTGATTGGAGAAAAGAAAATTAAAAATTTGACGTCTTAGAAAAGTCAACCAACCAGAAGCTAGTATGCACTTTTTGAAAGTCAAGAGGCCACAGGGACCTAGTTCAAGAGGCATTAGGTGAAACTGGACAAGTTGAGGGAGAGCTGGTGCCTATAACAAATTGTAAAATATTTGCAGTTTATTTTTGGACTCTTGTGCAACTAAAATCACTTGCATCACTAGCCAAATCATAAAATAAAACCCTCAAAGATTATTCAATCTTCATTACAAATAAAAATGGACCAGACCATATATGCCAATGAGCACAGAAACTAAAAACATAACGATTTCCCAAACTTCCATCCACTATTTATACTTTACTCAACTATACATAGAAAAGCTGTTTTTGTTTACCTGACTGGGACAGCTAGAAGACTTTTGACCCCTTTCTGACCAAGCTCAACCAGAACTTCATCAGTGTATGGCTTCAGCCATCGTACCGGTCCAACTCGGCTCTGCAGGAAAGAAAAATATTTTTCGTCGTATTGATACATCAATAAGAACATACCAGCCAGCCACAATCTCAAAATGAATTTTAAGAAAAAAAACACAAACCTGGTAAGCAAGAGTATGATCATTGTCAAATCCTCTAGCTTTTAACTCCTGCATGATTAAGTATATACACTCCTCCATTTGATCTTTGTAAGGATCTCCTGCATCCTCCACATAGCTCACTGGCACTCCATGAGCACTAAAGAATACCATTACCTATGTTTTCAAATAAACAATAAAAGATTCATTATTATTCAGAATAGCAAATGGCATTTACATACACATCCAAAAATAAGCCTATGAAACTGCACCTCCTCAGGGTTCGTAAATTGGACCAGCTCTTTCCCAATCAAGTCAGCCATTGACTTAATATATCCTTCTCTTTGATACCAAGATTGTATAATAGAGACAGGCAATCTAGATAAATATGCATCTTCCCTGAGAGATCACTTGTGTTAAAAAGAGTTGCAAAAAGATCCCAAAGAAAAAACATTTAAATGAAAAATGAAGAATGTAAATTGGCATATATATACTTCATATACACCTGAATATATTATTGAGAACACGGAGGCTTGAACCAGTTGTGGAAATAGAGAACTGTGGATAAAGTGGAAGTACAACAAGCCTTGTTATCTTGTCCCTTTTGATCTACCAGAAAAATTAAAAAGTCTTTCAGTGCAAACTTCATAAGAAACCTCATAAACCAATGCAAGTTATAAATTGGAATCACCTGATGAATAGCCTCTTCAGTGAAGGGGTACCAATACCGCATTCCAACATATACATTTGCGCCCATGCCCTTTGCTTCCAAGCCCATTTTGATTGCTTGCGCCTGAAATAAGTATTGCAGCATGTAAATTAAGCATTTGAAACACGATATCAATCCTCATATACAGATATTGCTGAAAATTGGAAGCAAGGTGAATAAATGAAACAGAAATATGGATCTAAGATAATAGGCAGAAATAATGCCACCCAAACAGAGCATAAAAATATATATAAAGAAAACCAGGCAATTCAGACGAGCTTGTTTATTACCTGTTCATCTGTTATTTTACGCAAAGGTGAGCCACCTCCAATGGAAGCATAACCTTCTTTACTTTTAGGAGCACGGAGTGTAGAAATTAATTGAGCTAAAGGTTGCTGAAGAAACTGAAACAACCTAGGAAGTCGTATGATGTCCTGTAATATAACATACAGGTTATGAAAATGATGCAGTATTTCAAATTTCAAATTTCAAATTTCAAAATAAAACGAATGTTAGAAAAAGAAAGAGCCACAATGGATAAACATACAGGGTCAGCAAATAAGTTGAACAAAAAAGGCTGAACATCATTGAGTGTTTCTGGCCCTCCAAGATTCAAAAGAAGCACACCAACTCTATCATTTGTAGCATGTGACTGAGAATCAACAAGAGTTTCACCAAATGGGCACACTCCAGATGAGGATGCACTAGCTATCTGCCTCATTGAATTTCTCTTTTGAACCAAACCGTGCAGGTGTGGTGGCCCACTAATAGTAATACTTTTATCATTTGAACTAGAGCTCAAAACCATTATTGCTTGGGAAGAAGATTGCTTGTCACATTCTCGTAACTCTCCAGAAGTGCGACATGATACAGACATGACAGAGGCTCGAGGCCATGACCTGAAAATAGAAATCATATTGGAATCCCTTGCTAATAAATTATAAATTGCACCCTAGAAGTTCAAATCCAAATGGAAATTTTTTTAAAAACATACATATGTTATTTGAACTGATATACAAAAAAGGCCACTGGAAAGTCACCCATCTTTCGTACGGAAATTTTGACTAAGAACCAACTGATATTAAAAAGATTAACATCTCTACTCCACAAGTTTACAGAAAACAACGAAGCATTTCATCTCTTGCTCAAAAGACTTGAAAAATTATCATACAGAAAAAAAATTAATAGGTAATAAAATATTAGATTTGCACCTTGTACATCTTATTATCTAGTACATATTTGTCAAATGGAATTGTCAAGAGTCAACCAAATAGATTGTATATCACAATGATGATAAACATCTCTTACTTAATCCATAACCATACATAGAAAAGTTCATATCATGAATACGAAAAATGCTTTGCCATTTAGCTCGTTTTCTTTCAGTTTCTCTTCAAGTCTGCAAAATCTTTTCTTATTGTCCCGACTTTATTAAAAACAGTTTTGATCCGAAGTATTTTTTCCAACATCTAGAGAAAAATCAGAATCTGTAGATTATCAGTAAGGAATGCAGTTCCACACATCACAAAAGAAACAGTCAAAGAAATTCAGCAAGGAACGCTGCAAAAAGTTCTACAAATGGATGACAAATTATAAGAGATGGTCGGAGGGAAGAAAGGGTGGAGTTGATCTTATCTGTTCACTAACACTAACAGCGAAAATCTGAAAGAAAATCAAAATATGCGCCTTGCATCATAATGACTAGCAATAATAACATAGTATAGAAGCAATTTATCGGGTATATTCACATATGACCTGCAGAAATGACAGACAAACAATTTTCAAAGGAAGCAATTTATTTCAATTCCAAATAGTACCACCTGGAATAGTTGTAGAAGTTGAATACAGAAGGTTGAAATTAACAAGGAATATGACCATCAGATATATAATTACTTTACAGCATGAGATGTTCAATATTAAACATGTATATAAATTCAAGAGCCTAAGTATTCCCAATTTTAATTGGTAATCCCATGGAAAGTTTTCAATTTCACAATTCTGCGCATAAAAAGATACTTAAAGAACATCAGAGCGTACAAACTGAAGGTATTCTGCAATTAAAAAAAACATATGCTGGAGCAAATAACAGCCTCCCACCCCCTCTCTCTCCCCCAAATGTTATTCAAACAACATCAAGACATTCATCCAACATGGAATTCAATCAAATAACACGATAAAATTACAAAATCCATCGACTTAATACGAAGAAATGCCAAAAATTCATGAGAATTGGGAAAGAGAAGGCATAGATGTAAGGCGATCAGTGCAGATGACGAAGTATGAATCAAGAAACAATTAAAAAACGAAATAATTGAGAGAGACTTACGGATCAGGGTTGGAAGTAGAGAGTTTGATCTGAGAAAGTCCAGTACAAAAAGCAGTCGCCTCCATTTCAGGATTAAATTAATAGAAGGACAAAAAGAAAAATAGAAAATGGAATGAAAGGAAGGAGAAGTCAAAAGAGGAAGAGGGAGGAGTTGCAGGAAAATTGGAAGGAGAAGAATCTTTGGGGCGAAGAAATACAGAAATCAAGGCAGTCAATGAAGACTAAGTTGGGATTTAGGTAGGTCGGTACGAAGTTGCCTGGTTTAAGCGTTTCGGTAGACCAATAAACGTTTGAACACCTTGGCCTCTGTTATATCGACTTAAATAACTTTTTTTCCCATGAATAGTCTTTTAGTTTCCCACCTATGAAATCATCTTTTTAGTGTTTGAGGTATTCAATATTTACCTATTTGATATCTGACATATTCAATTTTAATACAATAACTTAATGAATTAATAAGGGTCGACAATTTCATGCATGATCAACAAAATATATTCATGTTCCAAAAGAAACTATAGGTATTGCTCGTTCTTTGTGTTGTTATATGGAGGCTTAATGTACTAAAATCAAATAGATCAGACACTAAATAGGCTAATGTTGAATACGTCAGACACCAAATAGGCGAACAGTGAATACATCAAGCACCAAATAGACAATTTCAATAGGTCAGACACCAAAAGGGCATTTGATGTATAGAACAGAACCTAAAAAGGTATTTAAGTCCTATTCTCTTGTATTCTTGTATTGCAAATATCAATGTTTTAAAAAGCGCTATGGGCTAATCGGACAGCCGGAGCTTCAAAATGTCTAGGTGGGAACTGGGTAGGGCCTAGGCAGAATCTTAGCGGAGCCTAGACGGATTTGTATTTTTATTTTAAAATGTTTATTATATATATATATAAATTCATCTAAAAAGTAAATTATAATAATATAAAATATTAAAAAACATAATTTAGACCATATTTAAAAAATTACTAAGAGCTAATTAAATGATAGGGACCTCCTTATTAGTGGCATATAACATATTATTTCTCGGTTTGAGATTCAAAATGATAATTTTATTGTGAGAACTCTTTAATGTATTTTAATTATATCAACTAAGTTGCCTTTTGTTGATAAACTATTATCATTATAAATGATGGTATCATAAAAAAAATCAAAATTAGGCGTCGCTTAGGCGGAAAAATCGGACTAGGCGGTGCCTAGGCGACAATAAATCGACCGAGCGCCTAGTAGCGCCCTGGGAATGAAAAATCGAGCGTTAAGCCCAAAAGTAGCGCCTAGGCAGGACCTGGGCAGGACTAGGTTAAAATAGTGATTGCAATTCAATTCAATTCAGTTTAGTTCAGACACTTCAGTTCAGTTTAGTTAAATCCACTTCAATTCATTCAGCTATGTGTAGTTATAAATTTACACTACAATAAGTTTGGTTCAATTCAATTCAGTTCAGCTTTCAAAAGTTGAAAAGAACATTGCCTTAGTATTAGTGGTCAGTTTAGATTAGGGATGGCGATGAATGTCCCATCCAATCCAAATCCGTGTGTCCATATCGATTTTATGGAATCCATATCCACATTGTTAAACCAAGCACGAGTTTGACTGACTCAGTGGACTGACTTAGTAGCGCTTAAGTTTTGATCAAAATAATTAAGTTCACTTTGAGTTAATTAAATCAATAATGATGTTAAAATAAATAGTCTATGGTTGTTTGAGGAGTTAGTAAATTCGAGGGTAGAATTTTGAGTCTCCGCTGACCTGGCTATTTAGTTTAACTCTGAGTGTTCTGGGCTGAGTATCTACGTTAGTCGCTGACTAAGTAATATTCACTCAACACTTGATATTTAGATTTTGTTTCAGCTATGTGCTTTACGATTCTATATTTCACTGAGTTACTTTATGTCTGTCAAAGCTACTAACTTTACCATTTAAGGTAAAAAGGGATCTTTGCTTTTAGTGTTGCTTTTTGCGGGACATTAATGAGACAAAGACAAAAAAACATTAATGCCTTGACAAGACTCAGATTAATGAAGAAAAAGACAAAGTATTCCATATACAAGCTGCAAAAAGTCATTTGCCACTTTGGGTAATTCTACAGATCAACAACTTAGTATCGCGCACTCTGTAACATGTCAGAATACCAGAGGGAATGGGAAGAAGACACATGGCAAGTCAGCGCGAGTTCTCTCTAACGGAAGACTGACATCAAATGACAAAGGATTCAAATTGAAGCTCGAATCTCAATCTAACGTATTGATTTTCTATCTCACAACGGTGCAATTCTATCTCTTAATAGATTGATTTGAAGAAGCAACGGGTGGATAGATGAGCTGTCAGTTTCAGAAGATGTCAAAGTAAGTTTAACGGCTACTTTCCCAATCCAACTATAAAAGGAGCAAGAAGACCAGCGTTAGAAGTTGGTGATTACACCTGAATTTCTCAGAAGCTAAATCTCTGTCAAATTACAAGCTTTAAAGAAGTTCAAGCAAAAAAGCACTACTCAGGGAGAATCTGCTTTAAAACAAGAGAGAATAGAATAGATCATAAACTTGTAATATCTGATTATTGTAACTGGATCAACGCTTTTATAAGTTGAATCCAGCTCTTGTTTAGACTCTTAGTGAGTTGCTGATAGAAGAGGGTATTCTACTCAGCTGGTGAACGATTGCAATTTGGAGAGTACTTACTGTAATTGGGGAATTTGTGAAAGGCTTCTCCGCCTAGGGTAAAGGAGTTGAGATTAGTGAATTAAAGCCGAGACACTCTCTCGGGGACTGGATGTTGTTGGATATGATGTATGCTCTTAAGGCAATTAGGGCGATATATCTTAATTATATAATAGTACGAATAATTTGTTTAATCAATAAAGGTATTTAATCTTTTGGTTATATATATATATATATATATATATATATATATATATATATATATATATATATATATATATATTAAAGCTGGTTAAATATATATTCATTGATGTATGCAAAAGTCCTTGGCATATCATAGCATGAAGCCAGAGAAATTATAGTTGGACTATATTTGGTGGAACCCGCTTCATGTGCAATTATGATTATGTCTAAACTATCCCCAGTCATAGTTTCATCAAGAAAGGATATTGATGAAACGGAAAGACTAGCATGTGGTCAACTTTCTTGGAAAGGGTCCAAGCAATTAATCTCCTAAAGACTGAAGGTGGTGCCTTAAGTTTGACACATGGATATATCTGGGAGATATATTGGAGACCCGAGCAAGATAAACACTTGGTATATATATCAATGTGTTAGTGTTTATCTTCATGCAATAAGCTTTGCGAATGTCCTCATACTTGAGATGCTAGCTACCTTGTGTGGTACTATTGCTATACTTTGGGTCATTACTATACACTCATTAATTTAGGGTGCTACGGGTGATTACGGGTATAGTGATGACAACACGTTGGTACGCTGAGTAGTCGAAAAGAATCCATCGCTCTGGATATATTAAGGAGTTGTACCTAGCTACTTGTTGAAGTGATGATTGCCATAAACCTCTGATCAGAGTATGTGTTTGATAGAAACGGTTTCTAGTTAAACACACTATGGTAAAAGGCAATATACTTCGGTAACAAGTAAACTACTGGGATAGCTTGGAGCAACCTCGCTATTAGTGGGTTAACACTTTACCCGAACCCTATAAACCAGATGGTACTAATATTAAAGAATGGAAGGAATTTATCGCACTGGATAACTATTGCATTAACTGGGATTAAGTCATAAGCATAAACGACGTTCCGAGTAACAGGGGATGGTAGACCCTTACTATAGGCGTACTACAGTCGTTTAAGGTAATCGAGTTCTATTCATGGTCTAGAGCATCGAGCCAATGGTTCCATTAGAACAAGGGTTGGTTAAGCCGTAACAGCTCAATACTTCGGGATCCTATAAGGTCACACATATTGGACCTTCATTGGACTAAGTAAAGAACTAATAGATTTATTCTATTACGAAAATATAACATAAATAATAATTGGATTATTATTTGAATTGTTAAAATTGATTAGATCAATTTTGGATAGACCAAAGAATTTATTTTGACTGGTAACTAATTAATTAGAGTCATAAATAAATTATAATTGATTAGATCAATTTTGGTTGGACCAAGAAATTTATTTTGACTGGTGACTAATTTATTAGGGTCAGAAAATAAATATTTGAAAAATGATTAAAAAGGGGAATTTTGCATTGGCGAGTTTAATTGGACCGAGAGTACAAAAGTATTTTATACAGGCTCGAGTGCGCGGGAGTACACCGAAAGGTGTGTGAGCAATGTTGGGCATTGCTTGCGGCAGCCCATAAAAATGGGTTGCACATGAGCAGCCCACAAGCAAGGCAAAGCCCTTTGCCTTGCATGTGCACACAGCATGCACGCTGTGTGCACATGGGATGGGAGTAATTACTCCAATCCCACATCGCTCATAGGGGGACCAAAATACTCCCGCAAGCCTATATATAGGTTGTCCCCTTTCCTTTCAAATTGTATCAAGCTCAAAGTATAAATCCTAAGCGAGATAATTAATCTCTCGGGTAATTGAGCAAGTTATTTTTGTGGAGCCTGAATTTATTCGGCCACCGCTAGTTTATATTTTTTGGTGAGGCTTCTGTAGTGGTCTTGTAACGCCCCCCTATAGGGAGCGCCACCGTAACAATACTCACCCAATGAAACAACTCTACTCCACTATATAGAGTTCAATTCTTATAGATTTAATACGTACAAATACAAATATAGCATTTCCAACTCCAAGTTATTTCTTAAAATATTTCTCAATGCTAATTATTCTCAAAATATTTCTCAATGCCACTTTACATTTCTCTCTCTAGTACATGTCATTATTCTACAAACCATAATATTACATTAAAATACATATCCACCTCGAGTCTTTCCTTATTTGCTCTTTAAGTTGATCCTCCTGTACCACTTTGGTCCAAGCTATCTACAAGTTCTCCACCTACGCGTAGAAAATCAACTACACGCTAAGCAATTTGCTTAGTGGTGTCCATAAAAAAATATAACAACTTTGAATATTTTTAAAATAGAAACAAAGTATATTTATAAGTCAAAAACAAATTAACCAATTTTATGGAAACAACTCACAAAACTTATATAATAATCCTTTCAAGTACAATCAAATTTATATCCAATATTTTTCAAACACTTTAACCACATATTGCCCAAAGTAAACAAGTCCTGAATAACGGTAAAATGGATACGGGAGCGGACAAGCCCGAAGCCAAAGCTTCAAAATCAATATATCGGTCAAGCCCGAAGCCGAAGCTTCAAAATCAATATATCGGTCAAGCCCGAAGCCGAAGCTTCAAAATCAATATATATATATATATATATCATAACATCGGCCAAAGCCCGAAGCCAAAGCTTCAATTGTTTGTACAGTACTGTACCCCTTTTATTGGCGCTAATCTACCCTGACTCGTATTCTACTCGTTTAATAAGGGCAATAAATCAAAATAACATCTTAAAAATTCCAGTATAAACCATCAATCATAATTCAACATAACTTCAGTAATTATGAATCCAAATCCCAAATTTTTAAGCATCAAACTTCAATTAAAACTCATTAAAATCAATATCATACTTTCCAGAATTTTTCCAGGTTTCGTAACCTGACTTCCCCTGCATTTTTCACTATGAAAACATCACCCAATCAAAGAACTTTCTTCTAAACATAATTAGCCACATGTCTCAGCTTTCCAAAACCACCAGAATCACAGAAATCCAAATTTTATAACCAAAGTTATGATCAAAATACTAAACAGTGTACAAGTGAGATTTTCCGAAAACAGATTTCATGACTCAACTTCAAACGAAAATTTCACATTGAAAACTAACGAAATTCAATAAGGTTTCTTCTGAACATATGTTCCTTACTTTCTGTAGATATTAATAAAATCAAGAATCATTCAAATAGGATTTATATAACGAGAGAAAATATTAAAACAAAACAGGTATATAATCTGGAAAAATTTCCCGAAAAACCGAGAAATCGAAATTCGGGACACAAACCTTTTTCTATGCTCTTTCTAGCTCTCTTCTACCTCTTTTGCCTTTGATTTACTTGCAATAGCTTCCTCTACAACAGCCATATATAATTCTATCAAGATATTGCATAAATAAACTTCCTAATACCATAAATATGCTTAATCTACCATGAATTCTACTAATTAAGCTTTAATTTTACCAAAAATCACTCACCTCAAACTCGGGTTACTATTCATCCGAATCTTAATATCTGAAATCCTCCTCTTCTAGTCTTGATTCACTGAAATTGATGATGATAGAGGGCTTAAGGATCGATTTCTAACAAGAATTCGAGGTTAAATCGAAGAAATCGGAAGTTTTTGGATTATAGAAAATTTGATTAAGGGATTTAGGAAGAGAGAAAAATGGTGAAGAAGATGAAGGGAAATGGTTGAGGGAAGAGAAGAGGCTGTAAGTAATGTATTTATTTGTGTATTTTTTTTTTATTTTTTTATTTTTTTTCAATTTTCAATATTGCCCTTGGACAAATAATTAAATGCCCAATTTATCCCTCTTACTTAATTAGCTCTTATTTCCTCATGTCTTATATCTAATAACAATAATAACAATAAAAATAATTTCCATGATATTTTAATACCATAGTAATTTATTATAAGCAAATTTTGAAAATTTCGGTTCGTTACAGGTCTAGCAACTACTCGAGGCTTCCTAGTTCTTCCTCCTGGGGAGGTTCTGGTTGGTGGGGTTCGTGTGGATACTGATAGAGGCTATCTTATGATTGGAGGCTTGTGCAAAAGGGTTCTGCAAAAGCACGCTTCAACTGGTAAGTTCTTTTTCTTTTTCTTTTAATTATTAAGTCTTTTTCTTTAAGTATTTTTAGACCTAATAATTATGCTTAGGTTATTTTTGCATGCTTAGTTTATTTTATGCTTAGGTTGTAACTTAAATTTATAACATTCTTAGTATAAAATAAATATGCTAGGATATAATTTGGAATTGGTATGCCTAGCCCTTTAGCATGCTAACCTAGGTAGAGAATTATTTAGTTAAGGCTTTATTTAATTTATATGCAACTAATAGGAGTTCCTGGGGACAGGGACAAAATTTTGAATTTCCGCCATGCCTCTTATGCATGTTCAATCTGACTGTCAGTTCCCAACAGTGGTATCAGAGCCTGCCTATTTAGTGCATAATTAAGTTAGAAGCAAACTAAATATTATTTTCTAAATGAAATGATTTGTTTATTTAATTATTTGAAATAATATATATAAACTTGTGCCTTTCATTTCAAGGTTAGAAAATGGTTATGAATAATTGTGAATAAGCATGCTCAACTTACTCAAATTATACAAGTGTCAATAATTTATTTAAATTACATGGATTATAGATGCTCCCAATTTACATGAATTGGAAGAACGAAATTTATTAGTTCAAAAGAATCCATTGGTCTTCAAGTTTTTGCCCGTATTTGTTCTGGCTAAGGATTGGACTTGGTGTCTACTCCTCATAGGGCACCTCTCCTACCTGGGAACCTATATCGGTGCAATTTGAATTGACCAACCGGAGGATTAATATGAACTAATTTATTTCCAGTATATAAGATGGTGCTTATATATGTTTCTATAACAAAGTAAAAAAATTTAAATTTATTGAATAAAAGCTTAAAGGAAATGCAATATAAATATAACAAATAAAATTGTTAATTATTTTGCATATAATCTAGGTTGATGGAATAATTATAATAAAGAGCTGAACCTATCTAAGGTTAGACCTTATAAATTAATTCTAAAATTCCCTGAATTAATACAAGTTATTATAATTTTGTCCATCTGATAAAATCCTAGATTGGGTGAGACGTTTAACACCAATAAAATTCCAAAGTAAATATATTAAGGCAAGTTGTAGTATTCCTTACTCAAATTTATAATACGGTCTCTTTGGGCGATCAAAGTGCTACGCAAAGCATTCCTTCTAGTCCACATTGATTGGTTGTAAAGTTTGAGATAGGGTCTGCCTTAACAGAGCTGGGGTAGTCCACCATAAAATTGGGGGCTAGGCCCAGATCTGGGACATATTCAAGGAGATGCTAATATAAGAGCACACGTCCCTTAGGATTAGGGAACTTGAATGAATTAACAATTGCATGCGATGCAAATGGAATGGGATTCCAACTATAACTTACTATTATGACTTGAATCATAAAATTGGGGGTTGTAATAGACTAGTTATAGATGCTACCTACTAGGAAATTTAGCTGGGCTAAAATTCACGAATTCAATAGAATGGGCTATTGTAAATTTCGAAGAAAATAGTAGGAAAATGTATTCAATTAAAAATCCTCATATTAAATACATGTACTTAAACTAAGATCTAAACACTTTTCTTTTCTTATATCTTAGGTTGAAAATGGCTTCCAATTTTAATCTCCATATGTTACTTGACACCAAATTGAATGGCTTGAACTTTTCTGATTGGTTCCGAGCAGTGAGAATAGTTCTCAGATCCGAGGGAATTGCCTATGTCCTAAGTGAAATTTTCCCTGTAAAACCTGATGTTGAGGATCATGTGGAACATGATGCCTGGTTGAAGCACAGGAAAGATCGTGAGACTGCCATGTGTATTATATTGGGGTCCATGAATCCTGAACTTCAGAAACAACATTAGAACATGCCCTTGAAGGATATGATTCTCCATCTTGAAGAACTCTTTTCGGAGAGGGAGAGGACAGAGAGGTATGAGACCTCCAAGCTCCTTTTCGGGACCAAGATGCAGGCTGGCACCTCTGCCTCTCAGCATGTACTAAAACTCTTGGGATACCTTGAGAAGCTGAATCGATTAGGATTCGAGATGAATCATGACTTGAACATTGACCTTGTGTTGATGTCCTTGATAGATAGTTACTCAGGCTTCGTGACTAACTATTACATGAACAGGATTAATTTTACTATCCCTGAATTAATCAACATGCTGAAAATAGTAGAACCTCATATCAAAAAGGATCAGAAACCTCTACTGTTGATTGAGAAAGGCAATGCTTCTAAGAAGAAGAAGTAGGCACTGGGTGCTAAGAAAAGAATCAGTAAGAAGAAGAATGAAAAGAAGGCATCTAAGTATGTCTGCTTCCAATGTGAAAAATCGGGACATTGTAAGAGGGATTGCAAAGCTCCTGCTTTTGAGCATTTGAAGAAGAAGCCTACAGAGGCATCTATTTTAGGTATGTTTGTAATTGAAAACTTTGTTACTTTTCCGCGAGAATCCACTTGGGTATTAGATACTGGTTATGGTTATCATATCTGTACTTCTGTGCAGGGACTAAGGAACTGTAGAAAACTTGTAAAAGGGGAGATGGACCTACACGTGGGAAATGGAGCCAGAGTTGCTGGGTTAGCCGTAGGCAGCTTTAGTCTTGTTTTGCCAAGTGGACCTGTTTTAGTTTTGAATAATTGTTACTACATTCCAAGTGTTACTAAGAATATTGTATCTGTTGCGTGTTTAGCAGCAGAGGGATTTGAAATTTTATTTTCAAATAATAATTGTCAGATTCGTTTGAATAATATTCTTTATGGTTATGGAATGTTGAAAAGTGCCATTTATATTCTTGATACTAAAATAGAAGTTTTCAATATAAACAATGTGAAGAAAGTTAAATTAGATAATGAGAATTCCTTCTACTTATGACATTGTCGTTTAAGCCACATAAACAAAGATCGCTTAACCAAGTTGCATAAGCATGGAGACTTGGGCCCAATAGACTTGGAGTCTTATGGTGATTGCGAACCTTGTTTAAAAGGAAAAATGACAAAGTTACCCTTTCAAGGAAAGGGTGAGCGGGCCACGAGTACATTGGAACTTATATATACTTATGTGTGTGGTCCAATGAGTGTTCAGGCACTAGGAGGATACTCCTACTTCATAACCTTTATTGATGATTACTCACGATATGGTTATTTATACTTGATGAAGCACAAGTCTGAAAGTTTTGAAAAATTCAAACTATTCAGAGCTGAAGTAGAGAAACAGCTTGAGAAAAGTATTAAAACACTTCAATCAAATCGAGGTGGAGAATACTTAAGTCAGGAGTTTCAGGATTATCTAAAGGAAAATGGGATAGTTCCACAGTGGACCCCTCCTTATACACCCCAATACAATAGAGTGTCAAAAAGGAGGAATAGGACTTTATTAGATATGGTCAGGTCCATGATGAGCCATGCAGTTCTTAGTAAATCCTTTTGGGGATATACACTGGAGAGCGTGGTTTATGTCTTAAACAGAGTGCCCTCTAAATCAGTTGATTTTACACCTTATGAAAGATGGTGTAACAAAAAGCCATCTTTAAGTCACTTAAGAGTATGGGGCTGTCCTGCCATGGTAAAGAGGATAGCGTCAGATAAGTTAAATGTCAAAGATAATAAATGTCTGTTTATTAGATATCCAAAGGAAACAATTGGATATCTGTTTTACCAACTCGAAGCACAAAAGGTATTTGTGTCTAGGAATGCTCACTTTTTAGAAAAGGAACACTTACTTGCAAAAGTCAGTGGGAGCAATATTAAACTGGAAGTTCAAGAGAAAGAAACAGACAATCAAATGATTGACCTTGTTCTAGGTACACAAGAGAGTGTGATCCAAGAACAACCTATTTAAACACAATCATTGCAAAGATCAGGTCGTGTTCATAAGGGTCCCGATAGATATGGGTTTATCATCACTAATGATAAGGACCTATATCTTATGGAGGATGATGAACCAAGGACATATGATGAGGCAATGAAAAGCTCAGATTCTGATAAATGACAAAAGGCTATGAAATCAGAAATGGATTCCATGTACGAGAACCAAGTTTGGAATTTGGTTAATGCACCGCAAGAGTTTAGACCAATTGGGTGCAAATGGGTCTTTAAGAAGAAGACAGACATGGACGGTAATGTAATTACCTATAAAGCAAGGTTGGTTGCGAAAGGTTATAGTCAACGGGAAGGTATTGACTATAATGAAACCTTCTAACCAGTAGCCATGCTTAAATCCGTAAGGATACTCCTCGCCATTGCTGCTCATTATGATTATGAGATCTAGCAGATAGATGTAAAAACAGCATTCCTGAATAGGGATTTAGACCGGGATGTGTATATGATACAACCTGAGGGTTTTACATCTCAGAATGGCTCGAAGGTATGCAAGCTACAAAGATCCATTTATGGACTTAAGCAGGCATCCAGGAGTTATAATATAAGGTTTTATCAGACAATCCGGGAACTGGATTTCTGCCCAAATGCAAATGAGCCTTGTGTTTACGAGAAGGTTAGTGGGAGTGAAATCGTTTTTCTAGTATTGTATGTTGATGACATTCTGCTAATAGGAAACAACATTTCTCTTCTTCAAAACATTAAAGTATGGTTGTCAAGAAAGTTCTCCATGAAAGACCTTGGTGAAGCAGCATTTATACCAGGTATAAAGATCTACAGGGATAGATCCAAGAAGCTGTTAGGTCTTTCTCAAAGTACATATATAGATAAGGTGTTCAATAGGTTAAACCTTGAGCATTCGAAGAAAGGTTATCTCCCGATGACAAAGGGGATTAACCTATCTAAGGCTGAGTGTCCGAAGATAGCTTAGGAGAGAATGCACATGAAGGATATACCCTATCCATCCATGATAGGATCCATCATGTATGCTATGATATGTACTAGGCCGGATGTCTCTCAGGTTTTGAGCTTTACAAGCAGATATCAGTCAGATCCAGGTTAAAAGCACTGGATGGCCATCAAGGCAATCCTTAAGTACTTGAGAAGGACTAAGGATGAGTTCTTGATTTATGGAGAAGGTGACCTCACTATCAAAGGTTGCACTGACGCGAGCTTTCAATCTGACAAGGATGACTTTAAGTCTCAGTCAGGTTTTGTGTATGTGTTAAATGGAGGGGTAGTATGCTGGAAGAGTTCCAAGCAAGAAACTACTGCTGATTCAACCACGGAATCTGAATACATTACTACATGTGAAGCAGCAAAAGAACCTGTCTAGTTAAAGGGATTTATTGGTGATCTCTGTGTGGTGCCAGAGGCTGTTGATCCATTTACTTTATATTGTGATAACAATGGTGCCATAGCTCAGGCAAAGGAACCACGGTCTCATCAAAAAAATAGACATGTATCCAAAAAGTATCATATAATCAGGGAGATTGTTGATGCTAAGATAATAAGATTAGAATATGTACCCACTGATCAGAACCTCGCGGATGGTCTGACAAAGCCATTGACTCAAGTCAAACAAGACCAGCATGTTAAAGCATATGGATTAAAACATATGGCTAATTGGCCTTAGTGCAAGTGGGAGTTTGTTGGATATGATGTATGTCCTTAAGGCAATTAGGGCGATATATCTTAATTATGTAATAGTATGAATAATTTGTTTAATCAATAAAGGCATTTAATCTTTTAGTTATATCAATATGCTTGCATATATATATATATATATATTAAAGCTGGTTAAATATATGTTCATTGATGTATGCAAAAGTCCTTGACATATCATAGCATGAAGTCAAAGAAATTATAGTTGGACTATATTTGGTGAAACTTGCTTCATGTGCAATTATGATTATGTCTAAACTATCCCTAGTCATAGTTTCATCAAGAAAGGATATTGATGAAACAGAAAGACTAGGATGTGGTCAACTTTCTTGGAAATGGTCCAACCAGTTAATTTCCTAAAGACTGAAGGTGTTGCCTTAAGTTTGACATATGGATATATCTGGGAGATATATTGGAGACCGCAATATATCAATGTGTTAGTGTTTATCTTCATGCAATAAGCTTTTTAAATGTCCTCATACTTGAGATGCTAGCTACCTTGTGTGGTACTATTGCTATACTTTGGATTATTACTATGCACTCATTAATTTAGGGTGCTATGGGTGATTATGGGTATAGTGATGACAACATATTGGTAGGCTGAGTAGTCGGAAAGAATCCATCGCTCTGGATATATTAAGGAGTTGTACCTGGCCACTTGTTGAAGTGATGATTGCCATAAACCTCTGATCAGAGTACGTGTTTGATAGAAATGGTATCTAGTCAAACACACTATGGTAAAAGGCAATATACTTCGGTAACAAGTAAACTACTGGGATAGCTTGGAGCAACCTCGCTATTAGTGGGTTAACACTTTACCCGAACCCTATAAACCAGATGGTACTAATATTAAAGAATGGAAGGAATTTATCGCACTGTATAACTATTGCATTAACCGGGATTAAGTCATAAGCATAAATGACATTCCGAGTAATGGGGGATGGTAGACCCTTGCTAAAGGCGTACTACAGTCGTTTAAGGTAATCGAGTTCTATTCACGGTCTAGAGCATCAAGCCAATGGTTCCATTAGAACAAGGGATGGTTAAGCCTTAACAGCTCAATACTACGGGATCCTATAAGGTCACACACATTGGACCTTCATAGGACTAAGTAAAGAACTAATAGATTTATTCTATTACGAAAATATAACATAAATAATAATTGGATTATTATTTGATTGGTTAAAATTGATTAGATCAATTTGGATAGACCAAGGAGTTTATTTTGACCGGTAACTAATTAATTAGAGTCATAAATAAATTATAATTGATTAGATCAATTTTGGTTCGACCAAGAAATTTATTTTGACTGGTGACTAATTTATTAGGGTCAGAAAATAAATATTTGAAACATGATTAAAAAGGAGAATTTTGCATTAGCGAGTTTAATTGGACCGAGAGTACAAAAGTATTTTATACAAACTTGAGTGCCCGGGAATACACCGAAAGGTGTGCGAACAATGCTGGGCATTGCTCGCGGCAGCCCATAAAAATAGGCTGCACATGCGCAGCCCACAAGCAAGGCAAAGCCCTTTGCCTTGCATGTGCACACAGCATGCTCGCTGTGTGCACATGTGATGGGAGTAATTACTCTCATCCCACATCGCTCACAGGGGGAGCAAAATGCTCCTCCAAGCTTATATATAAGTTGTCCCCTTTCCTTTCAAATTGTAGCAAGCTCAAAGAATAAATCTTAAGCGAGATAATTAATCTCTCGGATAATTGAGCAAGTTATTTTTGTGGAGCCTAAATTTATTCGGGCACCGCTAGTTTATATTTTTGGGTGAGGCTTTTGGAGTGGTCTAGCAACTACTCGAGGCTTCTTAGTTCTTCCTCCTGGGGAGGTTTTAGTTGGTGGGGTTCGTGTGGATACCGATAGAGGTTATCCTACGATTGGAGGCTTGTGCAAAAAGGTTCTGCAAAAGCACGCTTCAACTGGTAAGTTCTTTTTCTTTTTCTTTTAATTATTAAGTCTTTTTCTTTAAGTGTTTTTAGACTTAATAATTATGCTTTGGTTATTTTTGCATGCTTAGTTTATTTTATGCTTAGGTTATAACTTAGAGTTATAACATGCTTAGTATAAAATAAATATGCTAGGATATAATTCGGAATTATGGTATGCCTAGTCCTTTAGCATGCTAACCTGGGTAGAGAATTATTTAGTCAAGGCTTTATTTAATTTATATGCAACTAATAAGAGTTCCTGGGGACAGGGACACAATTTTGAATTTCCGCCATGCCTCTTATGCATGTTCAATCTGACTGTCAGTTCCCAACAGATGTAAGCATAGGTTGCCGAACCAGTATAAAAATCTCTGTGTCCTTTACTTTGAAGCATTTTCCAGAATTTCACTCAGCCAGCTGACCTCACTCAGCCAGCTGACCTCACTCAGCGGAGCTATTAATTATCGCGAAAAAGTTTTATAAGTTCTTGAGTGAGTCATTCACCCCCCTATGACCCAGTGAGTGTAAGCATGGGGACCAACACACATTTTTGAAGATCCATTGGATAGAACAAGATATGGATTCAGATATGGATCCAATAAATTTTTTACGAAGTCGGGTCCCGAAAAATATTTTCATATTTTTGAGCCCTTCTAGAAACATTTTTTAAAAATTCCTTGCACCAAATTTATTTTCTTTATTTTTAATATTTTGTATAATTTTTTAGGAGTTTCAATTTTTTATGAAACCGGACCCCGAAATGTATTTTCACTTTTTTGGGCCTTCCAGAAACATTTTTTGAAAATTTCTTGCACCAAATTTATTTTCTTTATTTTCCTGATTTTCCATAATTTTTTTGAAATTTTTTATTATTTACGAAATCGAGTCCCGAAACGTATTTTCACGTCATGCAAAGAATAGAAAACATTCGTTTCAGATCCGTTTTGTATCCATATCCATTGGATTTGGACTTGAATTTATCAAACGGATTCAGAGCGGATTTGGATTTCTCAAAATAAAAATGGATTTAGGCCGGATATATTAAAATCCAATCCAAATCCGCTCCATTGTCATCCCTAATTTTGATTGCTTTTCCAAAAAACTCAATTTTTAAGCTAGTCTAAGTTATTGTCTCGAAAAGTTCTGAAAATCAATAGCAAACAATTACTCATTAGTTAGTATTAAGAGTCAAAATCTTTTGTCCAATATCTAATAATGGTGTTCTTATAAAAGTTTGTAAGTAAAACTTTTCATGACAACAGCTTTGACAATAATCACAAACATGCTCTAAATCGCTAATATAATTAAGGCTCGTTTGGTTTGCGATATGCATATTTCACGGAATAGAATATAAATGAATGAAAAGATGTCATATATGATTACAGCATTTGTCTAGAATTTGTCATCTGATGAAATAACTATTCCTTGTTATTATAGATCTATTAGATATTCTTATTTGAAATCAAAGAATAATTGTTCCATGAGATGTATAACAACTAGGAATAATTATTTCATCCGATGACGGATTCTAGATAAATAATGTATCATATTTTACATCTTTTCATTCATTTCTATCACATTCCACGGAATAGATATTTCACGAATCAAACGTCAACTTAGTATGTTCACTCCTTACAATTACCAAATATTGTCAAAATTCCAATGATATTAAATAAAACATACCAAATAAAACATTAACTTATCATTAACTAAAAAAAATCATTAACTTATAAAACAATCTATATAACTAAAGATTCAACAAAAGGTAAGAACAAATTCAATATATGTTTTAAGTTGCAATATATTGAATAACTCTTGATATAGTAGTAAAAGCAAGACGTATAAGCGGATCCACTCATCAAGTTCCAATTAAAATAAGATCCGCATGAGTAAAAACACTTGCATTCTTTGGTTATTAGGAGTATCCTAAGAAGTTGTTTAAGGTAATGGTGATGCCACCCTTTGTTTTTGTCATTCTTTTTATTCTTCTTCCTTCCTTTTTCTTTCCACCTTTACATTCTATTTATAGTTTTATTGTATATTTTGGTATTGGAGTTTCTTTTTGTTACATGTGTCTCTTGTAGAATCTGTTGGAGTTCCACACTATTTGGCTATGAGCAAAAAATGCTCATTATATTGATGAAATAATCATAACTCTTTAAAGTACCTTTTTGAATTATATGTGGATGCTTACATGGCATCAAAGTCATGTTTAATGTTATTGGGCTAACTCAATGTTGTTCCACGCTCTATGAGATTTGGGAGTGCAAGGGTGTGTTGGAATCTACATTGTTTGACCATGAGTAAGAAATGTCTCTTATATTGACGAAACAATCTTAACCCTTTGAGGTTCATTTTAGGATTATATGCGAATGATTATAGAATCCAACTAGTTGTGATGGCTGATGACACTAATTCACATGATTTTAATAGATTAGAAGAGAGTATGATTTAGAAATGAAAATTATGATTTGTGATTGTTCGCCGATTTAAAAGAATAATTGTAGGATGGCTTGAAACATGGTTGAACGGAGACCTGGGCTTGAATTCACGTAGGGCACTCGCATGGAACTTGGCTATACAAGCCCTATTTAGTTTCCCCAATCTCTGTCTTTTAAAAATTCCCGCCTAGTCCCGCTTAAACCCTATTTTATAGCTTACCGCCCGACTTTACGTTTTCATGGCGCTCCCAAGCCTCTAACCAATTTATTGCCGCATAGACACCGCCTATTCCGCCTAGACGATGCCTGAATTCAATTTTTTAAAATATCAATATCTATAATAATTATAATTTGATATTTTTAACCTACTAAAAATAGCTTAGTTAGTAAAATGAAAGTACATAAAAGTATTCTCACAATAAAAATCTCATTTCCAATTTTAAAACATGTTTAAATTATGTTTCTTTAATATTTTATAATTTATTTTTTAGTTGAAATTATATTTTTATGTATAAATAATTAAAAATTAAAAAAATACAAATCCGCCTAGCCCCGCCTATGCCCTTTATAGCCCTGGCCGCCCGAGTAGCGCCGCACTGCCTAAGTTACAAGGGTGTTAATTTATTTCTGTTGGGAATTTCATCCCTAATTTAACAAACTTTTTAACAGATTTAAGGCATTCTTTCAGATTTCAGATTCAACAACACTGAAAATAAAACACAAAGAACACACAATATTACGTAGTTCCCCGTAAGTTTGTTTTACCGAACTTACGAGTACATCTACGGGCAAGGCTTCGACAGATCTTCATTAATGGCAAAGAGAGGCATAAAAAGTACAAGATACAGGCCAAGAACTACTGATTTCTCTAAAACAAGCATCTCAGAAAAACCTATAACTTCCGAAGCTTAATTAACAACAGCAATAACCAATAAACAAGCCTAAAACACCTCACAGGTCACAAGACCCAAGAAATAACTCAAGAATACAAATCAGAACCCGAAACCAAGCATTACCGGATTCAGAAGCCCTCTTCGCCTTAAATAGCCGCAACTAAACATCCTCTAACTGCCTCGTTACAAACTCTAACCGTTCACGCACCAAGGAAGCTTCAATAACCGTCTTAGAGCACATGGCGGTGAGAATAGAAGAGAATGAAGGAGTTAGGGTTTTCAGAAAAAAAAAGGTAAAGGCGGCTTAGATACAGGAGAAGAGAATAGATGGATTAAAATAGCTAGGTCAAGAGTAAACTGGGTTGGACTTAAAACGGGCTTGGGTCATGGGCTGCAATATGGGCTTTAGCTAATCCAAAAAAGCTGCCAAGCCAAACTTCTATATAGGCCAACAATCTCCACCTTTTAGTTGCAGCATCTTCGCCTTACTAATGAATACTACCAGGAAGCCATGCTAAGGGAAATAACCTTACTTAGTGGCACAATTTGACACAGAGACAATTACGCCTAACTAAGCCTTAAATACCTCTTTTAGATTAATAACAAAAAAAACCACTATTGTGCAGCATACAAGCACCACGTCAATTTCAGAACGAACATTAAACTCGCTGGAAAGACAAGAAACATAAATACAACAAGTATAACAACTCCACCTTAATCATATTAAGGTAATAAACAAGGCAAAAATCAGATTGTTGCATAAATAGGCCATTTTGACTTAACTTGAGCAAAAAAAAAACAGATTATAACTAGCAACATGTTAAACATATCATACAACCATACTTGCTCAAAACTAACTATGCAATACACCAGCCTTATACTCATTAAACATATGCATAACAAATACATCTTAAAACATGAAAGACCTTTACAAATAACAACTCAAGACAATACAAAACAGTTTCAATCACTTTAAGACTCCACCTTGAGCTAAACATACACAAAGTCTTAATAAACATGATGACTAAGCAGAAAATTAAACACCGCTTAAAACATATCAAATTGAACTAATTATCTCTATCTTACACAAGTTACCCAGACAGTAATAAACATCACAAAACATGACTTCAAATTGATTAACAAAAACTTTTAGTATCAAGCATAAATACACGAGAGACTAGCTTACTGAAATAGACTAAAAACAATCAATACATAAATCATTATTACTAAACAGGATACTAACTGAAAGATAGGACAAACATAAAATTAGGTCAATAACAGAACACAAAATTTCACTTAAAACCTATTATATTGAATAAAAAAACATGGCTAAAACACATAGCATGCCAAACAATATAATAGACAGCATATAAAGCTAACCATGATTATAGCATTGAACACAACACAAAGTAGAGCAAAACCAACAAATTATGAAGTCAAGTCAAAGGAGAAATCACAAGAAAACATAAAGTTTCTTAAAACCATTATTGCTTAAAACTCTTTCCCAAAATGAAAGAAACATATCTAATGCGTCCATTAAACTACAACAAGCAAATACTACACAATTGACTATAATAATTCAAAACATTTCTCAAGAAAAACAGAAATTAGACTTCAAATTTAATGAAAAAATAGCTCCCTTTGAAACAGTAAGATGACATAAAAAATAGTTTCAAAAACTAAACACGTATTGCTTAACAACTTTCTTTTAAAACATTATAAAAGAGAAACAAGTTTTAATTGGTCAAATTAATATCTCACTCACACCAATGCTAAACACGGTTAAAAAAAAATTCATGCTATCAATATAAATTCAATTAGCATATTACTTTCAAGGCATAATACACAGCAGAATTAACTTCAAAGAGTAATTCAAATCATATCAATCTCTTTAATGAACTTTAGGAATAAACTAGATAACTAGAGAACAAAAAATTCCTTATCAAAAAATTAAAGAAATAGATGGAGAAAATAAAACAGCCAAGAAAAATAGAAACAATATGCCAATAAAAATTATAAACAATCTTGAACATTATAGTCCAACAATCAATACTTAAAACATGCTTGAACAGATTGCTAACATATCACAAATAGCCTAAAGGGGATAAACCATTCTTAGAAAAATTAGATTAAGAATGAAGACTAGGCCATTTAAAAAAAATTAGCAATAAGATAAAATGAGATTATTACTGAAATTATGTCAACAAAAGACTAATTAACTAAGCATACATATAACCTAAATCATGCTTAACAAACTAGAACATAATTTCAATAGCCAAACTATGTAGAACATAATCAACTTCCTTTAATAGTCATTAGGAATTAACAATTGTAACAAATGTAAGCATAATGCCCAATAGAAAAATACTACAGAAAATTGAAAGATATGAACAGTTCTAAAACCAATGTTCATCCAGAAACAACAGAACTGCAAATTCATAATCAACTTAGCATATAACAAGGCCCTATAGATTAACTAGCACTCCATTACCGAGTTTAAGAAATTACCTTTTAAGCAGCTTTAAAGGCATAAGACTTGACAACTCCAACAGTAAGATCCGAGACTCCTCAAGCATTTCTCACAAGAAGAAAATAGTCAAGAAGTTATGATCATAAAAAAGACAACGAAAGAATCCACAGAAAACCAGAAAGAATAGCACAGATTCAAGATTTCAGACTTTTCAGGAAAAATAGAAAATTATGGATGCTAACAGGAACCTTACCAAACTTTTTAAAAAAATACAAACACGCATATATCTTAAAAATTGCAAATAAACAGACTAGCATACAGATATTCATAATTTACAGCGGAAACCAATTCAGAGCAAGAACATGCAGAAATCAGATCGTTAAAAAGATCAATCGCATAAAACATAACAGTCCAAGAGAAAACTTTCCATAAATCTTAGTAACACAAGAATTTAACAGATATTTCACAAGAACAGAGGCCAAAAACGCTAAATCTGAAAAAAATTTAGCACATGCGATTACTAATTAACTTACAGATCTGAAAAAAATTGAAGCACAGGACAGGAAAATACAGCTCTGATACCACGTGTTGGGAATTTCATCCCTAATTTAACAACAATCTTTTTAACAGATTTAAGGTATTCTTTCAGATTTCAGATTCAACAACACTGAAAATAAAACACAAAGAACACACAATATTACGTAGTTCCCCGTAAGCTTGTTTTACCGAACTTACGAGTACATCTACGGGTAAGGCTTCGGCAGATCTTCATTAATGGCAACGAGAGGCGCAAAAAGTACAAGATACAGGCCAAGAACTACTGATTTCTCTAAAACAAGCATTTCAGACAAACCTAGAACTTCTGAAGCTTAATTAACAACAGAGATTACCAATAAACAAGCCTAAAACACCTCACAGGTCACAAGACCTAAGAAATAACTCAAGAATACAAATCAGAACCCGAAACCAAGCATTGCCGGATTCAGAAGCCCTCTTCGCCTTAAATAGCCGCAACTGAACGTCCTCTAACTACCTCGTAACAAACTCTAACCGTACACGCACCAAAGAAGCTTCGATAACCGTCTTAGAGCACGTGGCAATGAAGGAGTTGGGGGTTTCAGAAAAAAAAGGTAAAGGCGGCTTAGATACAGGAAAAGAGAATAGATGGATTAAAATAGCTAGGTCAAGAGTAAACTGGGTTAGACTTAAAACGGGCTTGGGTCATGGGCTGCAATATGGGCTTTAGCTAATCCAAAAAAGCGGACAAGCCAAACTTCTATATAGTCCAACAATTTGGATGGAGAAGTTTTCCAAATTGTTGCTAGGAGTAACTGATGAACCTCCATGTTGGTGATATTAAAGTCAGATAGAAATAGTGTATGGATTTCTGAATTTTAGAAATTTAGACCATTAGAATTGGATTTTTAGAAATGAAAATGTATGATATTTATGAGAACCAATTATTAAAACTGAATGTTTTAAGAAAAATAAGCTCTGCCCTTTTTCCTTTACTAGATTCTGCAAGTTACTTAAAATTGTATTAATGCAATAATGAATATTTACTTAATGGGAAAAAGTTATACCTTTGAGGGTCAAGTATATATCAATTTGTATTACTTATCTAATTTATAGCTCATGTATTTTTAATTTATCACACTATGGCCCTTCTTTATTTGTTATATATAGTGAGGTAGTCGAGAACCAATATTGTAAAAATCCTTGCCCTTTATCGCCCGTCTTTATATTCCTCGGGCACTATCACGCATTGGGTTGATATTTTGCCGCCTAAACACCGCCTAGTCCGATTTGTTCTGCCCAGGCGACGCCTAAACTCAATTTTTAAGATACTGATATTTGTAATAATTATAGTTTTGATTTTCTACCCAAAAAAAGTAGCTGAGTTGATAAAACTGTAATACATTAAAGCGTTTTCGGAATAGAATTATAGTTTTGAGTGTCAAATCGAGAAACAACTCTTGTCATAAATAAGGAGGTCGTACTGTTCGACTAGCACCTAGTAATTGTTAGAACATTGTTTTATAATATTATAATTTATATTTAAGTTGAATCTATATTTTTATGTGTTAATAATATTAAAAAAATACAAAACAGCCTGGACTACGCCTAGGCCTCAAAAACCCTCGGTCGCCCGACTAGCGCCTAACGCTTTTTAAAACATTATTATTAATAAATTTGATGAAACCTCATACTTATAATTGTTTCTCATCTCACATTGACTGAGAAGGAGAAACAATCTCTTCAAGAAATCCTAAACCATTGAATTTTTGGTTCATCAATGAATCTAATCGAGCTCCCATTTCCCGTGTCAATTCAGTTTTCCAATCTCCAATTTCACCTGTCCTGTAATATACATTATAGTTCATAGCCCTAGATGTGTTTGCTCGATGTATTCCACTTTTATTCACTTCAAGATTACTTAGATTCTCAAAGCTACAGATGCTTATGATCTTATCCCTTTTTCTTCTTCGTCATCACCAAAAGGATAGCCAATAAATTCGGCTAACCTCTTGACGCACAACCTCGTATCTTTCTTCATGTCTTCATATTTAAGGAACAACTCGAACTTAGCTTTCCAATATCCTAAAACATGCTCCCAATAGGGTCCGTAATCCGACACTCCTTGACAAAATTGCTCGAAAGCTTCTTCAATCGAAGTAGATGATTGGACAATATTCCTTGATTTCTGTATCCTATGAATAAAATGCCACATAGAAACAAAAACGTCTTTTGGATTCCTCCATATGTACACAATTTTACAGCCGGATTCCAAAATAGACTTGGGTGATGAATTGAAAGGTATGTGAGTGGAAACAAGCGGAGTTTGAGCATGGCGATTAGTGGAATCACTTGAAGGATCGAACTCTAAAAAAGGAATACAATCGTGGGAAATTTTTAATAGCAAAGGACTAGTGGTGAGATCTATGAAAGTAGATCGAGTAGCAATGGCAAAAGAAAGAGCTTTAAGCCAAGTTGTACTGGTTTTTAAAAAACTAACCACAATTATGTCCGTGGATTTAGCCTTAAAGTTATTTTGAGCTGCGATTACGCCTTCTAAAAAGGAATTACGGTACCAAAAACCTTCATATTCGTTTTCTCTCTTGAAACATCATTTTGGAAAGAAGCCATTCGTCTTAGTATATAATAATTTTATGACGGATACTAAGGAACCAAGTTATAAGCAATTTATAGACACTTTGTTTAGCGGCTTATTTTTAATATTGCATCTAGAAATCAAATATCAATATGAAGTCGTAGGGGAGAGATTTAGTTAATAAATTACAAAATTAGGTGACGGGATGAAAATAATAATGGAGAGAGCTGTGATCACGTTTTGAATCTGAAATTTGATTGGACAGTATTAGGGAGACTTTGGTCTATATATATTTAGGGGCTTTGTTAAAAATAATTTATATCATCCTGCACTATATTTTTGTCCATGACCTCCATTCATGCATTTTACGTTTTTCAATTAAAATTGTTAATATAACATGTAGTTTTGATAAATTAAGTCTTATTATGTTAGTTTTATAGTATTTACTGCTATAAAAGTGGTTTTTGACAAATTGTAACATACTTTTATAGCTTTCAAGGTATGATTGATGATCTAGATAATTAAGTAACATAAAAAAAGTTTTTTAAATCAATTTAAATCTGTAATACATACTTAAAAATGATATATATATCTAATTTTTATCCATAAACATAAAATTTGATAGAAAAAGAGTTCATAAAATTTCTCATATTGCTGTTTCCAGTTTACATTCATATTGTATATTGCATCCAGACTGATAGATGCTCTTTTCGCTTCAATTTATGCTACCATAAAAACTCATCCGAGAATATAGCGTAACACGGCCTTATAAATCGTACCTCTCCAGCCGAAAACATGAAAACTACAATAACATTATGCAGTACGGTCTCAAACTCATACTCCGGGAATCGGAAATCGGGTTGTCAGGTCTTCAACCCGTGTACCAAGATCCAACACTTTATCCATCAACATGAAATCACTCGAAGCAACAAGCTTCATGAATTCTTGGAGCTTCGATCCCGACACTAGTTTTTTAGCTTCAACAGCAATCAGCACTCCCTCGTGAATGAAATCTGCAATTGCTGCAAATTCCTTCTCGGTAAATCCTCTCGTAGTCATTGCAGGCGATCCAATTCGAATACCACCCGGAACCAACGCACTACTATCTCCTACAGAACTCAATAACCGAAACATTTAGAAAAGAAATTCGGATATTCGAATCGGGATAAAACTAATGGACCAACAATGATACTGACCAGGTACCGAATTTTTGTTGAGGGTGATAGACGCCATGTCGAGAATTTTCTCCACCCGAGCGCCATCAATGCCCTGATAATAGGGCGAACGTAAATTGCTGTCAGATAATTACGGGAAGTCGAACACAAAGAAACATTGAACAAGAAAGAAGCTTACGAGTGGCCTTAAGTCTACAAGAACGAGATGATTATCGCTGCCACCCGAAACTAATTTATACCCGAGTTCAACCAAACGGTTTGCTAGAGCTCGACAATTGGAGATAACCTACAAACCGGAAAAGATGAATTAGGACACACACAATTCAGGCTGAGCCTAGCCATAATTGCTGAAATTCACCTGCTTCTGGTAGGCTTTAAACTCAGGAGATTGTGCGTGTTTTAAGCAAACTGCAAGTCCACCTATTGTGTGGTTGTGGGGACCACCCTGAGATGATTGCCGAATATTTTCAGAACTAAAGTACATTATTATCAGAACTAAAGTACATTAAGGTGTAGTGTCAAAGTATGAAATTCACAAGCAACTGACCTGAAGGCCTGGAAAAACAGCATTATTGACTGCAGATTCCAAGTCAACTCCGAGAACCGGGTCCTTTCTGAAAAAGATCATGCCACCTCTTGGACCTCGTAGAGACTGAAAACAAGTTCAATATATTATAAATCATTAACTATATTATTTCTTACAGGTAATGTTTAGGGATTTTGAGGCCAGTTTGGCGGATTTGGTCCAGTTTGGTGGTTTAGGGATTTTAAGCCGGTTAGGCGACTTAGGGGTTTCAATGCCGGTTTAGGGATTTTGAGGCCGGTTTGGTGATTTTGAGGCTGGTTTGGCCGTTTAGAGATTTCGCGGTTTGGGATATATTAAAGGCCCTAATGCATATTTAGTCCCCCAAACTTAGCATTTTATATCAGGTGGCGCCTCCAACTTTCGAAAGTCTCCACCAGCTCTCTAAACTTGGCAAAAGTGCACTCGCAAGGCCCCCCCTAAGTACCATGTGTCACCTAGTGATTGGTTTGACTTTTCAAAGATGTCAAATATTTTTTATTTTTTCTCTCCAATCAGAAGGTGACGTGGGCTCGTGAGTGAACTTTCGCCAAGTAAAGGGGGCTGGTATAGACTTTTGAAAGTTCAAAGCGCCACCTGATATAAAATGCCAGTTTGCATTAGGCGTATATTAAAACTGAAAACGACAAGCTTATCAACTAACTACACTGACCTTGTGGGTGGTGGTAGTTACAATATCACAATACTCGAAAGGATCGGCAACAACAGAAGCAACAACAAGCCCACTTACGTGAGCCATGTCCATCATGAGAAAAGCCCCCACAGCATCAGCGATCTTCAAGCCGATATTAAAAAACACATAAGCATTCGGTAAAGAGAAAAGCAAAACAAAATGCAATTGAAATTCTTGTATGTGACCCATACCTTCCTCATTCGAGCATAGTCAAAATCTCGAGGATAAGCACTGGCACCTGCAATAATGAGCTTCGGTCGAAAGAGCTTAGCTGTTTCCTCGAGCATATCGTAATTAATCAGACCTGCAGAGGAAGCTTAATTTGTAAACCAACAAAGAAATATTGTAAGCAATTCAATTCCAATTAAATCTTATATAAAGTAAGCATTACCAGTGGATTCATTAAGTCGATAAGGCATAGACTCAAAGTATATCGATGTGCCAGATACTCGTCTTTTAGGAGTCATAAACCCATGAGACAAATGTCCTCCATGAGGTAAGTCCAAGCCCTAAATAAGTAAATGAAAGATTATTACTTTCATTACCTAAACTTGAAAATCTAACGAAAAAGAGAAAAATAAATATTACCATTATCCTGTCATGTGGCTTCAGGATAGCAGTGTAAACCTCGAAATTAGCGGGAGAGCCAGACAACGGTTGAACATTAACACCCCATTTCTTACCGTCTAAATGAAATGCTTCCAAAGCCCTCTTTTGACACAGAATTTCTAGTTCATCAATGTGTTCATTTCCACCATAGTATCTGTGGTATATAGTATTGGAATTAACTTAATACAATTACAGAATTTTAAACCACAGCATAAAAAGAGTGAAATTACATTAAATTTATTACATTTACCTTTTACCAGGGAGTCCTTCAGAATACTTATTGGTTAAGCATGAACCAACTGCTTCCATCACTGCTCGAGATGTGAAATTCTCAGAAGCAATAAGCTCAAGACTTTTGAACTGCCTGTATTTTTCCTTGTTAATAATTTCAGATACTTCGGGATCTGCTTCACTGAGTCCATAGTCTTTAAAACTTTTATCACCTGAACATTACAAATTTAAATTTTAAATTCTCAAAAACAACTCAGGGTTCTTGTGACTCACTTGTGCAAATGATACAAAAAAACGGAGATAAAAGTCAATTTCATGTGTTCATTTTGTATATCACCGTCATCAGTAAGACATCACTATGATCACAACTAGACAATGTATGTAATTTCAATATTAGGATGCATCAACTCTTCACAACCTTTATTGAGATACACCAAATATATGAACTAAAACCCTTTTGGACCCTTGTGCAATCAACGGCTTGTTCTTTTGCTTCTGTTAAATCGATGTTTTGCTGTGCTACTAAAAAAGATCCAAAATAGTCCCTAACAAGTGAAAACTAAGAAAGAGAAGCAGTGACATATTAGGCCTAACTAAGTCATATTCCCTTAACAAAACAGTTGAAAGAATATGCCAAATATGCTTATTAGGAAGCCACTTTGGAGTTTTTTGCATAGTTTTTAGCAAGTTCTGATCAACTAAAGTACAGGCAGGCATTAAAGTAGCACCAAGAACAACATCAGCACCACACTAACTTATCAAACAGAACAACAATCACAAACAAAAAATTCATTTTCCACAAAATATGACATCCATTGCTACAAAGCCAACAAATGGCAATTTAAGCCATGCAAAAAAAAGGGCATAAAATACAAAATCAGATTATCTGAGCCAACAAATTCATACGAAATACAGAATACACAGAATATAAAACGATTCTAAGCAGAGTAAAGTAACCTCCAGCTTTAGGAACAGATGAGGATGGTCTGCCGGTGACTAAGCTCCCTTGAATAGGGGAATATCGACAGGGCTTTACTAAATTGAGGTTAATCTGATGGGGACAACCAATAAAACCAGACCTCTTTGAACCCTGGGTCCAAATAGGCTGTTGTAGAGAACCCATGACGGCAGCGCCAGTGCAAGCCTGCATCTTTCCCACCAATACTGCAGCAAAACTGATAAAGCAAGAGAGTACCTTTCGGCTTTTTAGTTTGAAAGAGGGGGACTGGTTGCAGAGCTCAACGTTTATGCAAGAAAGCCAGCCGCGCTTTCTTTTCTTTGTGCCGCTTGGAAAAATAGTTTTTTTTTTCTCCTTAAAATATCATTTTAACCTAATATTCCGTAAATTAGATTCACTATTTGTTTTTATACTTGTTCGTCCGGCGGGCGGGCGGGCGAGGCAGGCTTCGTCAGGCTTTTGATTAAAAATATCAATTTAACCTAAATTCAGTTTATACTTTAAAATATCGGGCTTGAGTTAGATTCGGGCAGGGCTTACAAGATTATTCTTAAGTCTGTCCTAAAGCCGTAGATTATTTTTTTTGGATTTTAAAAAATAAATTAATAAAATTATATATAATTACGTTACTTATTTGAAAAGGTTAATATGTCATTAGTAGGGATGAGACTAGATATTAGACCCGACCCGGATCTATGGATTCGTATCTATTTTTTAAGGTCTGGACTCTATTATTTCAGACTCATTAGATCTGGATCGGATCTAATGATATATATGTGTGTGTAATAATTTGTTTATATTTATATTTACATGTATAACAATGACCTATAATTACTCTTAGCTTTAACCATATAATATATATATATATATATATATATATATATATATATATATATATATATATTCACTTCCACTCAACTTTCTACCAATTATCACGAGCTCTATAATTGAACTTGGAGGAATATTAATTTGTATTATATTTATTTCTAGTTTTTAACCTTGTAACATGTTAAACTCTTTTTTTGTTATAAATTACGATAGTGATTTTAAGAATAAATCTTTGGTTGGTTGTTGATATTTTCATGTGTTGTATTTCTTTAATTTTATTTTTTACAGATCTGTTTTAGACCCATTTTGGACCCGGATCCCTGAGATCCATTGGATATGGAGACGGGGTCTAATTTTATAGATCAAATGGATCTTATATATGAAAAATGATATGTATTTGGATTTTTATGGATCCGATCCAGATCCGGCCTGCGCCCATCCCTAGTCACTAGACCTGTTCACGGGTAACGGGTACCCGCCCAACCCGGCCCGAGCCCACTCAAATGGACCGGGCTTGGACTCTCATTTTTCTCTAAAGCTGGCCCAAGCCTGAGACCGCTAAAGCCCGATGTTTTATAGGTTGGGCTTAGTTTTTATGTAAATACCCAAGCCCGGTCCGGGCTCGGCCCGATGGATAATTATTATATTTATTAAATATTTAAATAATATATTTAATAATTATTTTGAATTTTTATATTTTAATCTATTGAATTTTGACAATAATTCTATTTATTTATTAAATTATTCAAGTATAGAATGTAATTATATGTAAGATTTGGACATATTTGTATAAAATTTTGTCATTTTTTACTCTTTTAGTATACTAAAAAAATTAAAAGAAATCTATTTATGGGTTTTGGACCGGGCTTGAGAATGACCTTTAAAGTCCGACCCGAGCAAGACCCAAGCCCAGCCCGAAGTTTTAAAGTTTGGACCGCACCGAGCTTGAGTTAATATTTTTAATCAAAAGCCCGATTAGGCCCATCCCGAACCTCACCTAACCCACCCGACGAACATGTCTATGTATCATACAACTTACTATATTTAAATTTAAAAGTTCATTAATGGAAAATATAAAAATTAAAAATAATTATTTAATACAATACATAATATATATAAAAAATTAAATTATTATTCGTAGGGTTGGGCTCGAAACAGATTTAAGTATTTATATAAAAATTAAGCCCAACTTATAAAATTTTAAGCTTTAATAAAATCGGACTTAAACCATATTTAATGAAAAAATAAATGTCCAAAATCGACCCACAAAACTGAGCTCCAGTCTGGCGGGGTAGCAAGTCTGCCAACAAGTCTATAACTATTTTTAACTTTTGACTCAGAATGAAAAAGAAATTAATGTCCATTCTGTGGGTGAATTTTATTTATATTTATTTGCAGGTTATAAATTCCATTTTATTTGTATGCCATCAAATTTAATGGCTCCTAAAATTAGCCCACAGTGTCAAGTTTAAATTTTGAATGTAGCTTTTTTATAAAAAAAAATCGTTTCATTGGACTTGTAAAAGAAAAACTCCATCTCACCCCATTCAAATGCGAAATTAAGCCTGTTATCTTAAAGAATACAGCTTCAAACTCAATCAATAAACTAAATATTTGCCACTAAAATTTGAATGTAGTTAAAATGGTATTTTTTCCCCTTTTCATTATATATTGTAAGCTTCATTCACTATACCTTAACTTTTTTCTAAATAACACTGTTGTTCTTAATTATAAGTTTTGTTCTTTCTTATAAGTTAAAATCTCCGATGATTTGACTGGCTTTAAAGGCAAGAGAGACACCCCTTTTATCTTTCTTTTATATATATCATTTTAAAAACTAAGACGAACTAAGGTGATTGCCTAGCAACTAACTTTCCTCTGATGGTCCATGTTATTTTCCATTAGTCAACATATTTATATTTAAATTTATATATTGACACCGAAATAAATTCAGTTGATTGTCCACCTTATAAAAAAAAAAGAATTGATTAAAGGCTTATGATTTTATTAATAATGAACCATTGCTTATATACATATTACTCCTAAAAGAAAGGAGCACAATCAAATCAAAGATATGGTAGATATATTCAAACGGTTACCAACAAATCAATTGGCTCAGTAAATGGTTGACCAAGTAATACTGGTACATTAAACCTATTTTATTACATAGTTTCAAACAAGAAAATATAAAGATCACTAGTTCATTCAGGGGAATACTCTGTCATAAAAGTTAACGGCTTCCCACATAAGACATCATTTGTACGAACAAACAAAACAATAGAAAACTTGTACTAATCAAATCTCGTCTGCTTCAAAACACATCTGGATTACTAACGTTGCCACTCAATTTTAACTGCTTTATAAACTATATATAATTTTCAAAACAAAATTAGACTCGAACACATTCAGATTAATGCTGAATATATCTTTGAGTGTAAAATTTCACCAATTCTTCTCTTTAACATGATCGATATAATTTTTGGTGCGAAGAATTTGAGGCTCGATCACTGCCTCATAAAAGGTCGGTGTTTCAAACAAAAGTCATAAGGATAGAACAGATGAATAAACCATTGCACGAAGCCTAAAGGGGGCCATTATCCTTGTATTTTTTTTTTATAGACGTTCAGATGTACTTAGATCCTTAAAAACATTAAACTTGCAGGTTTTATGAACAGTCATTCATGGCTGGCTTCTTCAGATAAGAGGGAACTTGTTCAGTTGTTTTCTTCATTCGACATGCGAAAAGTTATTGATTTCAGCACTTGTCCTGCATAATCCATCATTTGTCAATAAAATAACAAAAATTATCACTGAGGCAAACATTTTCAAATTGAATTTGACGTATTGCTAGACAGATTCGTAATTTTTAAGGGTTTGCTATTTCCCCTGTTATCTAATAGTTAGACCAATACCGTATATTAGTTAAGATAGTGAAACTATCATGTCAGTTCCACAAAGAATAGAAATTTCGTAGAAAATAGTTGCAACTATATTAAGAAAAGTATTAATCAAAAATAAATTTAGAAACATGGAAATAGTGCAATACAGTTCTGGTAGCTTTTGTACTAAGATATTGACACATATATTATCACAACAGTAAATAAGTGACAAAATTAAGCAATAGCCTTATCTGTTATGACGAGAAAAAGATATAAACAAGAATATGCTCTATCCGTTTGGAAACATAAAAATAACAAGAATAATTGTGGGTGGGCAGGCAGGCAAAAAAAAAAACTAATAGGTTTCCAAACACACAGAAGATGCCAATCTATCTGATACTGATCACCTGAAGGCCATACACAAATTCATGTCGTCATGGAGATTATGTATATGTGCCCAGGTCTTGGTGCACAATAAAATGAGCAAATCACTGAATTCATTACCATTCAGTAAAAGTCAGTCAACACTTACTTGTGGTCAGAAGGATTTGGCTTGAGTTCATAAACAATATTTGCAACAACATCCCTCTTCAACTGTTGATCACATAAATGAAAAATGTTCCAATTAATGATATGTTTTTAACAGAAAAATTATGATTGCTGATAAAAAAAACCATTAAGACCATCAAATTTGATGATGAACAGTGTTACCTGTGTAGCTTCACCTTTAAAACCAATATAGTGTATCCTACTAATATCACCGCCAAAACTATCAGGGAAGTGCAATGTAATACTTGCAACACCTTGAAATTTGGCATATCTGTTCACAACGGGAATAGAAGTAACCATTAAACAAAAGTTCAAAGTAACACAACAACTTGACAATTTGTATATCTGCAAAATGCAAAAACTATATGCGTACCAAAAGGCTCCTCAGCGTTTGAAAAGGAAGTATTACCTTGTTTGATACTCTAACACTCCTTGTAAATTTTCAACCAAATCCCACTCCTTAAATGGATTGAAAAAATTATTTTCATTAGAATTTGAGCTAATTAGCAACTAACTCATCAAGAAGATAGATGAAATAATACCTGAACAGCTTGCATACTTTGAGCATCTGAGAAATCCATGGCTGCTCGATTGATGAACCTAAAATAGGCTCCAAAGAACATATTAGCATTTCTTATAAAAGATATGTAGCAGGCAGGGTAAAAAAATTAAGAAAGAATAGCATACATGATACAACAGCATAATGTAAATTACATCAAACGTTATTGTCGTTCACGAGACCTATCTCTAAGAAGCTAACACAAGGCAGAGGAAGAAATATAATGAGAAAGAAACCCCTGAACATGCTTTCTTTCCTAGTAATAAAGGGCTAGAGAGCTATACATCTAATGAAACATGTATAAGGCTAGTTGGACAAACAATGATAAAGCAAGAAATGCCAGCTTAGTGCCCTAGCAGTTTTGCAACTTAAGTCTTAGTTCAAAAACTGTCCTACAAATTCAAGGAACATTACATTTTGCTGCATCCGAGGTTTTAATAACACAGGTCAGGAAAGTACAGAACAAACTCACACTCTCATCTTTGAAGGACTTGTTCCATCAGCACCACCAACAATTGAGATGCTCTTTATCTTTACATCTGACGTAAATCTAGCAAATAGTAAATAAATAGAATAAGGAAAATAGTTATAGACCATGTTCTCCCAAGAAAGCATATGGATATATCATATATGGAATAACATCAACAACTAAGAAAACTGCTCCATGGAAAATGAAAACAGGAAACCTACAACTTCTGTCACAGAAGTTGAGGGGTTGCTGAAATGCATCATACACATAGTAGATTGATAAAAATTGAATCAAACTGATACAGACAACTAAGAGCAAAAGAGGGAATATAACTGTTGTGATTTCCTCTAAGAAAAAAGTGGTTACATTCAGTCCACAGTTTAGCATAGGTTTCAAAATCTGAAAGACCAATTTGCTAAGCATTTCCGAAAAGCATCTAAACAGAGCAATGAATGCAAGCCCACATGTTTATGGCTCTTAAAACATTAAGGAAGCCATAAAGAAGAGCACAATCAGATTTTAAACCAAGGAACTTATCGAAATGAGCAGAAAGTACACCTCCCGAAAATTCTAAATCACGATGCATGGGAATAAAAAAAGGGAAATTGTCAAAACTATACATGTCTCACTAAAATATTTACAAAATTCACCATTCAAACTAATTACATATATACAAAAAAAACATAAACAATTTACAAATTAAAAAAAGAGAAAATAATTACATAAATATCATGGAGTAGTTATATGGTAAAAATATCAAAATTAAGATTTACTAGATATCTACTACATATCTAATACCGATCTATTAGATGTTTACTAGATATCTACTAGATATCTAATACCGATCTACTAGATGTTTACTAGATAACTACTAGACGACTACTACATATTTACCAGATAACTACTACATGGTACTTTTGTAAGTATTTTCTGTTGTTTTTGTTAATTTGCAAATAGTTTATGGTGTGCCCAAATTATTTTGGTTTTTATGGGCAATTGTGTAAGAAGCCCATAAAAAAACTGGTAATATACAGGATGAGGAGCAGCCAGCATATGAAAGAGCACAAACAAATATAGAAAATCACATTATACACATAATACATCTTGAGTTCTCTAACTGATAAGAGATAGGCCACGGTGAAGTACATATCACAAGCTACCTTCACTAGATTAAGATAAATTGCTATACTGTTGTTGCATTAATTTTATAACTTATAAGGCAAGGAGCAAAGAAGTTTTCACTCACGGTATACAAACAAGCAACTCAGGATCACCCTCATTGCTTTCCAAGTGTTCCTGGAAAAAAAAGCAAAGATATATTACAGAGTTGCAGATACACTACAAATAGGCAAATAAAGAAATGGAAGAGAGGATACTCCATTGAAGTCCAGACGTTGCTCCCAGGCTTTGAAAACTGATTTCGCACTTCCATGAATGGCTTCGTTCAAAGCCGATACCTAAAATCCAGAAACCGAAATTTCATGAACAAAATAGGAAGGATATAACGGAATAATCACTACAAAAGCAGGATTGGAAATCAAAAGAGGAATATTAACACCGAAATAGTAGTTAAGATAAAAGGAGAGAGATTTGTATACCTTAGGCAGGTCTATGTGCTTGTATAGAGACCAATTGGAAGAGCAATCATGATCTTCACAGCTATGATCATGTAAGCACGCCATTTTCCCCCAAATTCACAGTTCAGCACCGATAAGAAATAAAAAAGAAACCATAAAAGATGCAGAAATGAAAAATCCAGATGCGAGAGACCGTAGGCAAAACGACTTTTTGGGCCCTTAATAAGCCCATTTACACATTTGCTCCTACCCATTTTATAGCTGTAAACTGTGTTATTTTTTTATATGTCGCAAAAATTAATTAGAATCGATTAGAGCTCTAATAAAATTCTATTGAGGTTTTTTGTTCTTCCAAATGTGCAATTTCTTACATAAAGTTACCTGTGTCATTGGTGCTAAAAAAGATAAAGCATAACACAAAAAATGGAAAAAATAAAATAAAATGTACATAAACCTATTAGATCACAGAGCTAAAAACGGCTTATTATCAATATAAAAAAGCTTTGTTCTCTTTCGATTTTAATTTCAAAATATATGTCACTGACTTGAAAATATTTTTAAATTTTTTCCTAAAATAAATGTATTAGTGTATGAACTTCCATTTCACATAAATTAATTCAAATGTAGAGTAAATTTTACTGTAACACATATATTTTTAAATATTTATAACTGATATAGTATTGGAGGGAGCTAAGTTAAAAGAGTAACTGATAATTTTTTTTTTTGACTTTCCCTAAGTTCATTTATTGATGGATTGATATTAAAAAAAATCTATTAATTGATTGATTATAATAACGTACATTCACTTACTATATATCTACTTTGATAATTTGATATAAAATCTATATTATAAAAATTCTTTCCTTGTTAAAACAAAGATGGATAAAATAAAAGGACTATGTAACTGAATGTCAATTTTTTAAAAATCATTGGATCTTGCCTATATATTTACAAAAACAGCATTAATACAATTGCAATTTACACAATTATTGTTAGATGAAAAAAATATAATGAAAATTTAAATTTGGCAAATTAAAACGCACCGTATGGACCCTTAATCCAAATTCTAATTATATGTTCGTCTCTTCATTATCCGCCTTTGTTTCCGAGCGGACATCTGTAGAAATGGAGATCGCAGAAGGCGGCGAGGGTTCCGGCAGGGTACGATATGCGCTTAAACCGACGAGGATTAACGGCGAAGATATATTATTCTGCATAGATGTGGACGCTGAGTCGCTGGTGGAAATGAAAACCACAGGCCCAACTGGTAGACCTCTTACTCGATTGGATTCTATTAAGCAAGCTATTCTTATCTTCATCAACACCAAGCTTACCATTAACCCCGATCACCGCTTTGCCTTCGCCACTCTCGCGAAATCCGCCTCTTGGGTATTCACGTAACTTCTATCTCTTTAATTCTCCCAAAAAAAATTTCATTTTTTCCGTGATTGAATTTATAAAACTAGGGAAATTCATGTTTCTTCTTGAAATCTGCATAAAGCATTGCAATCGCAGTACTGTATGCAGTGAATTTGTTAATTAGTTGTGAATTCTCCTTAAATGTGAAAAATAAATTTAATTTGGTAGGATTTTTTTTTTGGTCATTGTTGTTAATTCATAACAAATTGAGCTCAGATAGGGAAATTTTGTTTACGGTGAAGTTGTTGAGTGTCTTGTTTGATATATGTAGCTAAGAAAAGAGTTCAATAGTGATGTTGAGTCTGCAGTTGCTGCTCTAAGGGGGCTCTCAGCTACTACTACATCTTCAGGTCAGGCTGACCTCACACAGTTGTTCCGCCTAGCAGCTCATGAAGCAAAGAAATCTCATTCTCTAAACCGGATTCTACGGGTGGTAAGTACTTGCTATCACTGATAAAACTTGTGAGTAAACACTGGCTGTTTGATCGATATCCTGTAAGTTATAAGTTGTTAAGCAATGCAATCACTTAACTCTGAAGCTTACAATTGTGGTGAAAAAGAATGATATATGATCCATATATCATTGGTCATGGAAATAGCCGAATCTTTTTGTTTCAAGGTGCACTTGAAAACATTATGTTTCCCTTTTGATTTTATAGAGTGGCCATTACTTGTCACGACTCACGACTCACAACCCAATAATATACATTACGATGTTAGTTTGTTTGTAGGTGGCCTTCTTGTAATTCAGGCTTGCTGCATACCCTATGAATTGAATTTGAGACCCTTTCTACTTGAGCCGGCATTAATTGTTCATTTGAGTTATGAATTTCATTAAATGATTACGTAATCATCTCTCAATATAGCGGTGACTGTCTTTTGAATCTACAAACTTAAATACCTCTTTGGTCTTGTCTATAACTCTAATGCCCCTTTGGTGCCTAACCTATTGAAATTGTATATTTGGTTCTTGACCTATGCAATTTTTGCGTATCCAACTTTTTCCTTCCTGTTTGGTGCATGACCAATCCAATTTTGGTATATTAAATGTACCATCTCATCATTTACAACGTGAACATATGCTGTTAACCATGCATGGACAAGTCAACCATGAATGGTCCGTTAAATTATCCTCTAAAATTTGGATAAGTGATAGGTCAGACACCAAAAAGATGTCAATTGAATATGTCAGGTACCAAATACTCAGTTTCAATATATCAGACACTAGAATAGGACCCAAAAAAGTGTTCAAGTCGAAATTACATAATGCTTTGTGTTTTAATCATAATGTGAATGATTTGTGTGGTGGATCAGATTCTTATCTACTGCAGATCATCGATTCGACCACAGCATCAATGGCCAGTAAATCAGAAACTGTTCACCTTAGATGTGATGTACCTTCATGATAAGCCAGGGCCAGACAACTGCCCGCAAGAGGTATATGATGCTCTTGTTGACACCCTTGAACATGTGAGTGAGTACGAGGGTTATATCTATGAGACTGGCCAAGGACTTCGTCTTCTACTCCGATACATGTCAATTTTGTTGGCCCACCCTCAACAACGTTGCACGCAAGATGACATTGACATACCAAAATCTTTGACTAAGAGATTACCGGCTGGTGAATCTGCAAGTGCTGATGATAGTGTTCATATTGCCAGCCAATGAGAGACTATTAAGGTTTGAATCAACTAGTTTATGTCTCTTCTTTGGTGTTTTTTTGGGTAGTAAGCTTCTTTCTTAAAGATTGCTTACACCTTTGAATTTATATATGTTATTGAGTTTCGGTTGAAGTTCATTAGGAGCTCTTTATCTTTTGTGTAGAAGTTGTGAATGTGGGTATCTTTTACCAAATTGGTTTTGGACTCCTTTGCAAAGGGAACTGTATTTTCAATGACAAAGCTAATTCTATGATTTTTGTTATGGAAGTGTAGGCATTTGATTGTTTTGTTTAAATGGCCACATTTTGTCCATTGATTTAGTTTTGAAATTGGGATTTCTGTTCTTCACTTCTAGTTGGCCTTGTTTATTGGTATTTTCAAAGGGATGATCACTATCGTAAACGTTTGACATTTTCCCTTTTTTCTCTTCTGCGACACCGTATCCTCTCCAATTCTTTCTGTATATATATTCAGCATCACATACATTACTCTTGTTGTGGATATTTTTTTGTTTAGATTGAATTTGGGATCTCTACAAGTTTTAGGTTCGAGTCACTTATGGGGTGGGTAAAGATTTTCCTTTATATTAACGTAAGTGTTATTGTGGAAATTAAGAAAAAGAGCTTGTAGAATGGATTACTTTTACCTGGTCTAAAAAAATATTGAATAAAAACATAATTATAACTTTCTGATTCACCAAATGTAATGAGCCAAAATTATCAAGTTATATTCTATCCTATTTCGTAGTATTTTGATATATCTATAAAACAGTTTCTCATAGCCTAAGTTTTTAGTCCAAGTAGAATGAAGAATTAACCATTGGCATCAACCAAAAATGTTCTCATGTTGTATAAAAAATACTAGAACTTTCATACCATATGTCCATTTTATAGTTAACTACGATCATACTAATAAGGTGTAGTTCAGTTGGCTAAGCAGGCTGAGTAAGTTGGAGAAAAAGAAGGTTCGAATCTTATTAAATATACTTGTTGGGAGGTGTGAGGAGCCTTAACTGTTACTAAGCTTCAAACAAGATTATATCAATGAAAATACTTGTAATTATTAAAAAAAATAATTAATTACGATCATGGTTTTGAAAATTGGACCGGATCGGGTTCGATCGGAATCAGCCCCTGGTTCGGTCGGTTTCAACCGATTCTTGGTTTGGTTAAGAATCGGCCATTGACCGATTGAACTGATCAGTTAGGCATAAACCCGACTGGCTCAATGAATGGTTCGATCAAAGCAATAAATTGAAAATAATATTTTTTTGTAGGCAGCACAAAACCTTAAACTTCTGATAACATGTGAACTAGTTGGACTACAACCTATGAATGATCAATTGTCACATTTTTTTTATATTATAATATAAGTAATTAATATTTTAATTTATACAAAATTATAATAAATATATTTTTATTTTATTTATGTCTTGTTGTACTATATTGTTTAAAAAAATGTACTAAAATTCCAAATTATGATTTAATATTTTTTTTCATATAACACAACATTTAAAAATTTTAAATTGTTATATAATATAAATAAATTTATTAAATTTTTTTGTGTAATTTTTAAAATATTATATAATTTATATTAAATTTGATTTAATACAATTAAAATTCTTTGCTTTTCACCAAACTATGAGGTTAGTGTGTTTATTTTATTGTTATTCAGATAATAAACTTTGAATTATAAAGTATTTAAATTAAATATTAGATATTATTAATGTAATATTTTTTGAATTATATATTTTTATTTTAAATTATTAAAAATATTAAAATTTGAAAATATATTATAAAATTTAGGTCAGACCATTGATTTAATTTGACGGGGCCTTAAATTTATGACCCATTCTCTTCACTAATTTCGTAATCGATCCGAGGCTGAAAACCATGATTACGATTGACGATCAAAACTTTCTGTGTATTATTGAGATATGAACGAAACTTAAAATTCTAAACTTGAGTAAATTAATCATAATTAGTCATATCGAATCAATCTTGTGGCAAATCAAAGGAGCATTTCAAAAAGAAAAAGTAGCAATTCTTGTAAACGTGTCATTCATAGTTATCCAAATTGGTAGAACTGAAAAATCGAAGAGCAGGGGACATGTGGAATCTGACATAATTGTAGATAAGATAAATTAGAATTGGGGTTTGGTTTGCTTGGGGTGGAATTCCATTATTTGGAGCCCTATCCTATTATTTATTACAATATTATTTTCACTTGCAATTAATCAAGTACTCATTAAGGTGACTGAATTATCCAATTAGAAAATAGTTGTGGGTTCTTTCTTTTCCTTACATTAATCATTGATAATGTTAACGGATCTGGTATAAAAAAAATAAAAATTTAGTCCGTTTAACTAAACTTTTTCTAGCTATTTTAAAAAAGGTTTATTTTTAAATTTTTTTTTAAAGTAGTAGATTTTATTTAAAAAAAATAAGTTAGACAATTCCTAATTAATTAATATGAAGGATCACAATATATTGTTCAAAACTAAAATATGTAGTTCAATTTAAAATTTGTGATAGCGGGTTATTTTTTACGGCAGTTTCAAAAATAATATCAAACTGGTACTTACAATCAACACTTTTTTTTAAAAGAAAATAAAAACAATATATAAAAAATTACGAAAACAAAAACAGATTAATCTGTTCATTGTTGAGTATAAATTTAATCAGTAAATTTTATGATGAAAGATTAACACAGTAAAACCATCTTACACCAAGATATTTTTATTAAGGATGTCTTGTTTTCAAACTTCAAACACTGCATGGAGTACTTGAAAACCAAGCAACATATATTCATCTGACCCATTAAAATACAAGACAATCAAAATACTTAATATCAAGCCAAAATACTTATTATTTTGCAAGTTTGAAGTCTTATTACAACTAACGTGTAAAATTTGAAGAAATTCAATTCAATTCATTTCATTTCATTTTATATAAAAAAATTCATAACTCATCGATTGAAGAATTCAGTTCATTAAAATTTTAGGTTTTCAAGCACAAAACTATTTGTAAACAAGATTAAGATACTAAACTTAAGCTTGTAATCATATGTTTTTTTAAGCTAGTGAGCAAAGTTACTGATTAACGTACATCTTTATACAGAGTTTAATGCTTAAGCAAGTCCGGATAATTTTAGAGCAACATTCAAGGAAGTTGTCCTTTCAAGACTTCAGCTATTATTTGTGTAAAATAATTAGGATTGTCTAAATTTGTGGTTATTATTAAGCCACCTTCCTCTTTAAATCTAATTATTATACTTCCAAATTTCTAAATCCCCTACCTGTTTTCTAATCAAAGAGTATACTACTATTTATAAGTTAGAAAATGTCATAATGTCTCTACAGTTATACAACCCATAACTTTAGGGAATAGGACCCACCAAATGATCAATACCTACCTTCATAAAATCTGCACGTCAACTGATGCTTTATGGTTTCAGACCTAATTAGCATTTGATAAGTGATCTTAATTATGTATTTTAAATTCTTAATCATACTTTTATTTTAAATTTTTATCTTAAATGCTTTAATGCTCCACAATTCCGTCATACGAGGCCATTTAAACCCAGGAAACAACGCGGATATAATATTACTCTTTCCATTTCTAGGAATTTGACGTTTTAATTTTTGTTTTAAAAATTTGATGATGTGAAATTTTAATGTATTTTTTTTTAATTTTTTTTATTTTTTTTTATATTAATTAAGAGAGAGATAATTGATTACAAATAGTAATTAAGATAAAAATAAATTTTTATATAAAATATAGAGGATAAATAAATTATTTTAATCATGTAATAAATATTTCATTAATTTTAATAGTTCAGTTAGAGTATCAAATTTTTGAAATAAAGGAAGTACTCGTTAGTTTGCTTCTGACAAAAAAAACTATCTAATAAAACCACTAATAGCCAAATAAATTTTTTTTTATTAAAAAATATAATTTATTATATCAAATTATAGAGTTGTATAAGTCTTTATATATATTAAAGAATTAGCTGCTCATGATTCATATAATTAATATAGACAATTTAAAAACTACTTTAAACATATTATCAAAGTTAAAATATCGTATGAAAATAATAAAAAACATAAACACATTAAACTTATTTTCACACAAGACAAAGAAGTCATTTACTAAAAAAAATAATGTTTTAAACATATACCACTGACTTCTTAGCTAAAATTACAGTCTTTACTCTTTACCGTGGTATTAAAAATCGGTCCAATCGATCGGACCGGATTCAATTGGAATCGGCCATTGATTCAATCGGTTTTCAAACGATTTCTATGATAGTTAAGAATTGATCAACGATCAATTAAACTAATTGGTTAGACCAAAAATCAATCAATTTACTCAGTAATTGATTTGACCAAATCACTTTATTTAAAATAAATTGTAGTCTCTAGGATTCAAATACAAAACTTTCCGCTTAAAATAAGATGTTAACGGATTGAGCTATAGATAAATTATTAAATTTATTGTATATATTATTAAAATAAAACTTTCAAATTGATTCAAATACATTTGCCATTTAATTTTTACAAAACATTTCATGAATATATTTTATTTTATTTTCTGTATTCAATAAACCAACTTCCATATTCTATTTTTTAGAAAAGTTAATATGATAATATTTTTTATATAATAAACATTAAAATTTTCAAATTTTAATTAAATTTATTAACATTTTTGTCCAACTTTTAACATTTTGCTTAATCCAAACCAAAATCGGTTTAAGACTCTTTGATTTCACTAAATTATGAGATTAATATGTTGTAACTTTTGTTATTCAAAGCGTAAAGTTTAAATTATGTAGTATTCAGATTAAATATTACTCCTTCCGTTTTTAATAATCGTTACTTTTGGCATTTTCTCACATACCAATGTTTCATTAATTAGGGTAATAAAAATATTATTATACCCTTAAAGTTAACTCTTCATTTTTTTTTTCAATTTTTACAATAAAGGAGTAAATAAAGGTAAAAAGGGAAAAAGTGAACATAAATGCATTGTAATCCGTAAAGTGACACTAATTTAAAAACAAAATTCTCTTTCAAAAGCAACAGTTATTAAAAAACGGATGGAGTATAAACTATCAGTGTAATATATCTTTAGTTATATGTTTTCATTTCAAATTATTAAAAACATAAGTATTTTAACACGTTTTAAAAAAATTCGGTTCTGCCATCAATTTAATTCGGTTAAATCTTAAATCCATCTTAATCCTTCACTGGTTCAAAGGCCAGTCTGAGTCTGAAAACCATGCTCTTTACCAATGTTATCAAACCATATCGGATGTCATATCAGTGAAGTAAATGGCACGCGGTATTACCAGTATAATTAGTGGTTTTGCCATTTATTATTTTTACAAGAAATATATATTATTTAGTATTTCCTGTGACTCTTGCAACACTTTTATGTGTCGTCAGAGGGTTTTTGGGTTTTGGAAAAGACTATATATTATTTAAGATTTTCATTGACTATTGCAACGCTTTCAGGGTATTTCGTAACGCTTCTTCAGTTGCCATAGAGGTTTTGGAAAAAACCGGATTTAAACCAGTTTGTCGGCTTTACTGGTTTTTTTCCGGTTAAACCTGATTTTTCAAAATCCATTTTTAAATCAAATCGTACCTAACCACGGCCGGTTCGGGACCGAACTGATCGGTATGGTACCATCGGTTTTACAACTTTGAATGAAATTGTCCAAATATTTACAAATTCCAATCGCTAAGAATCCGAGTCTACGCTATTTTCCCAATAAAAAGACCACCAAGTTGGTCAAATTGCAAAACAAACTTTTGAAGGGACCAAGATGACTTGTAGATTTGCTTCTTTAATGGATGTGTGGGTGGGGCTCCTGTCCTATCTTTTTTAATTAGAATCCACATGGAATGTCAATATGATTGGCTCTTTACATGAGTCTTGGGCTAATCTAAAATAATACACCAACAATTAGAAACCAAATTAATTATTGAACCCCCCAGGTTGTGCTTTCAGGTCACTGGAAGCCACTCCCAACACATTAAATTAAATACAATTATTATCTAGGCTAACATACGCACTTTTGACTTCTGGGAGCCCTTCAATACTTGATTAAGCACTTAAATTCAATTCATTCCTGTATTTGGTGTTTAATAAACCTCGAAAATGGGAATCTGTGTATCTTCTGCATCTTCAGAGATACACCAAGCTGAAGATAGCTTTGATAACATTCTTTACCTGAAAGAATCAAATTTTAACTCTCCTGGAATTGAAAATCTTGCTTCTCTTTACTCTAAACCAGGAAGCAAAGGCTTAAACCAGGATTCTGCCATTGTTTACCTGGTTAGTAATTATTTTGTCCTGAATCTTGTTTATCTGTTTAATTAAATTTTGAATCTTTTCGGATTTTTTTGAAGGGATATGGAGGGGAAGATGGAGCTTTATGTGGAGTTTTTGATGGACATGGAAAGAATGGTCATATAGTGAGCAAGATAGTAAGGAACAGATTGCCTGCACTTTTATTAACTCAGAAAAATGCAATGGCTAGAATTAAACCAATCGAAGACGAAAAGAATGAGAATGTTGAAGTTGATTTTCATTTTGAAGTAAGCCAAAAAGTTCAGATATGGGAAGAGGCTTGTTTAAGTGCTTTTAAAGTGATGGACAAAGAAGTTAAGCTAAGAGAGAATTTTGATTTCTCTTGCAGTGGAACTACAGCAGTTGTTGTTGTTAGACAGGCAATTCAGTTAGTCAATAAGCTCCGAATTTCGATTTTGTGATTTTGTATGTTAGGTTCTAAAGATACGTTTTTTTCCGAAAAACTGAACAGGATGAGGATCTTGTTATAGCTAATCTTGGAGATTCAAGGGCAATTTTAGGCACAACAAGTGGAAATGGAATCATGGGTTTGCAATTAACAACAGATTTGAAGCCTAGTCTACCAAGTAAGACACTATTTATAATCTGTGTTTTTATTACTTGTAAAAGAACCAGACAACACGGATTAAGGTTGTATACTATGTCTGATTTAATTATAGGTGAAGCAGAGAGAATAAGAAAGTGTTGTGGGAGAGTGCATTCACTAAAGGAAGAACCACATATTCAAAGAGTATGGTTACCTCGTGATGATTATCCAGGCCTAGCCATGTCTCGAGCTTTCGGGGACTTTTTGCTCAAGAACCATGGAATCATTGCTGTACCAGATATCTCTTATCACCGGATAACATCCAATGATCAGTTCATTGTGTTGGCATCTGATGGGGTAAGCCTCTCAGAGAATTTATTTCTGATGCATTTGCAAAACAATAGTTTTCAAAGGCGCGCCTCGCCATACTATAGGCGAGGTGGAGTCCCTCAGGCGCGCGTCTCATGTGCCTTGGGCACACGTTTATTTTCAGGGTCTTAGCTTACTTTAATGTGTTCGACACCTATTTTTAAGAGTTCTAATAATAATTCAAGGCTAGATATTCCTATTTCAATTCCTATTAAGGCTACAAACTTTTAATGCAATATATTAATTTTACATACATACGTCTAACATTTCTCTTAGTTCTTTCTATGCCACTGCTATTGCATATAACTTCATTTTTCAATAAAATATTTTTTGCCTAGCATACCTCAGGCGTGCGGCCTCGCCTTGTGCCTGGCCCTTTGCGCCTTAGCCTCTAACAACTATGTGCAAAAAAACTAACAAGTATTATCTTAAGTTTGTCTATTATTTTGTTTAACTGTTTTTGGAATCTCATTCGGGGTTTTCAGGTGTGGGATGTGCTTACTAATAGCCAAGTTGCATCAATTGTGTGGAGAGCAGACAATGAGCAGGCTGCTGCAAAAGCGGTGGTTGATGCTGCTAATGCGGCATGGAAGAAGAAGTTTCCGACTTCAAAGGTAGATGATTGTACTGCAATTTGCCTTTTCCTGCACAAGAAGCGACGATAATGAAGAGTTCAATTGTTAGGCCACTTTGGCATTGCCAGTAGTTTGAGATCGCCTTGTTTTAACTTGGTCCAGATTTGTATTAGCTATTTAAGATTTTGTACCACAAAGTCTACTGACTATACTGGCTAGTAATATACCAACACTAAGTAGTCATGATGGAAATATAAGCTGATAATCACCTCTCCATGTTTGCTATTCATACAAAAAGAGATTCAATATTAAGTTGATCTTATACTGGTTTCGCCAGGAAAGGATTCATTAATAAGTAAGCCAATGTGCATCCAAAAATCCATAAAACTGAAATTCATTTACAACCAAACAGAAGATGGTTTCCGTCTAGACGTGACTATGTTGAAAGGGTTCGATATGAAATATTATAGGAACAGATAAGATTCGATCATACCCAGTATAAAGAGGATAGTTAGTGACAACTTAAAGTAAGACTGAAGAATGGAGAGAAAAACGCAATGCTCTGAAAGAGGAAATGATGCCCTGGAGTCCTGGACCTTGATACAAAAAGGTACATCTATACAAGTGCTTAAAAAAGGAACTATGTCAAAACATCTCAAAACTGAATATTACAAAAAGGCCAATATTCCGCCAACAACATATATTCTGCTGAGAATCATCAGGACTACATTAGTTTTTGAATAGCACAAAGACTTACTGATGCATAAGCAGATGAACCAAATGAACTTATTAAATTACCTCTTTCACTAGACATCCCAAGACAACCAACAGCAGTATACACCATGTAAGCTTTCTTCTCTCTCAAATTTCTACATGTATCTAACACAAACCTGCAACATAAAAAAAAAGAAGATGAGTAATCCAAACAAAAGCACTAGCATAGTGGCATTAAACATTTTGAGTTTAGTCATTACAGAAGCCTAATGTACAACAAGCAAGCTATTCCAAAACAACAACATATCCGTCGCTATAATTATGACAACTGAAAAAATCTACTCGAGCAGAGAGAACAGTCCTAGTTATATCTGTGACATTAGGTCCCAGGCCACCATTTTTCTTCCTCTTATTCTTTCTCTGTTCATAGGGCCGACGGTTTCTTCTTTTAGAAGCTTGCTTTTGGTAAATTTTTCCTAATCTATATGCATCTCACGTAAAAGGGATAGCTTTTCAGTAAGATGTATATAATCTAGAAAAAGTTTTTCTGTGCGCTGACGAATTCTAGACATATACTCTACTATATTTGACATCTTTCGATTCATTTTTATTTCTATTCCACGGAATAGGATTTCCGCTAACCAAACGCCACTGAAGTGTTTTATCCAGTGTTATAAAAACCGTAACGTGCTGTCCGATCTGACCGATTTTATCGCGAACTGTCTATGGCTACGATATGGTTTAATTAAAAACCTTTTTTTAAGGCTAGGCAGTGTTTTAAAAAGCGTTAAGCACTAGTCGAGCGGTCGGGGCTTCAAAACGTCTAAGCTGGGCCTAGCCGGAATCTAGGCGAATCTGACTAAAAAATAATTATGATAATATAAAATATTAAAAAATATAATTGAGACCATGTTTTAAAAATCTGTAAGTGCTAATTGAACCGTAGGGACCTCCTTGTTTGTGGCATAGAGCATATTGTTTCTCAATTTGAGACTAAAATTTTTTTTTATTGCGATAATACTTTAATATACTTTAGTTTTATCAATTAAATTACTTTTTATGAATAAACTATGATTACTATAAATATCGATATCTTAAACAATCAAATTTAGGAGTTACCTAGGCGGAAAAAATCGGATTAGGCAGTGCCTAGGCAGCAATAAATTGGTCGAGCGCCTGATAGCGCATTAGGAATGAAAAGTCGGGCGGCAAGCCTAAAAATAGCGCCTAAAAGCAGTGAGGCTAGGCGACATCAAAAAGTGTTGCAAAGACCTATAAGCGTTGCAATAGGCACTGGAAACACGTAAAAGCGTTTCAAACCTCCTCTGGCAACATGCAGAAGCGTTGCGAAAGACATAAAAGCATCGCAATAGCCATATGAAGCCCTAAATAATATATATTCTTCTAAATATAAACAACCGGTAAACCACTAATTATACCAGTTATACCGGTAATACCACGTATCATTAACTTCACCGATATAATGCTCGGTCCGGTATTGATAACATTGGTTTATCAATGGTTTTGCTCTGCTAAATACCGAACTCGTTTAATGGGAACAAAAAAGCCAGATAGCCCATGGATTGTAGCCCAAATACCTACATTTGGGCTTTGTCAAAGTATTTTGGGCTTCTTACAAAATAGGGTAAAACACCTAAATGTTCAACATCTGCAAACTAATTACTTTCATGCCTTAAAAAAATGGGTGTCACTATTGCAGAATTTTTTGAACTTCTGCTAACTAAAATACGCTATATATAAACCCCTTATATGCAGATCTATTCGTTTTCTTTTCCTTTCTTCTCAAATCTCTCTCATTTCCTGTTGCATTCTTCGATCTCGATTCTCTTGTTCTTTTCTATTTCATCAAGCAATTTGTGTTCTTTGTTATCGATTTCTATCTATTTTAAATCAATGATTTCTTATTCAATCACAATTGCGTTTTATTCTCTCTAGTGCAATCCAAATTTCGATTTGATTTTTTGAATTTGAAACATGCGTTAAAGAGTTCTGCTATGGCGATAAAAAATGACATGACTCTGAGTTTTTTTCATGCAACTGAAAGCTCCTGATATGATGATTACTAAATTTTGTGATTAACAACAATTCATGTTGTTGTATACAATGTAATTCTCCTGTCATTTTCTTTCTACATGTTACACATATAATACAGACCTACTACATATCTGTTTTATATGTGTTATATATCTGCTACAAGTCTAATACAAGTGTTTAATGAGGATGTAACAGACTTGTATCAGTATTGCATCAAATAGAAAATATGAATTAAGCTTTTCTTTGAATCTGTTACATATTTAATACAGACCTACTACATATCTGTTTTATATTTGCTATAAGTCTAATATAAGTGTTTGATGAATATATAACAGGAATATAACAATATTGAATTAGATAGAATTACTAATGAAGTGTTCAACATAATCTTTATGACTTTTATCTGTTATAATTCTACTACAAACCTATTACAAAATCTGTTACAAGGTTGTTATATATCTGTTACTAGTGTTTGATGAATAAATTAGTAATCTTTCATTATATTTGATTTACATTGGATTATTATTGAAGTGTTTGACATTATTTGTCATTCATTAATCTTTTACAAGTCTATTATATATCCGTTACAAACCTAATACAAGTCTAATACATGTATGTTACAAATCTGTTATATATCTGTTACAAACAATACGAATTCTGCAAGAGCGTAAGAAAGTTATAACATCAAATATGGAGGGCGTATGAAGATTATTAATAAAATATGTCGGGAGCTTTAGGTAATTGACCTAAACTTGGGCCGGAATTATTTTACCTAAATGAGTCTAATCTAACAAGTTCCCTACCAAATAGCTATAATTTTAAATTTATTAGGCCAAGTTGAAAACCCTTAGTGTTGAACCCAACACAAGGATAGGCTGACTCAATGGATGACTCTATGGTGCTTAAGATTTGATCACAACAATTAAGTCAAGCTAGAGTTAATTAAATTAATAATGATGTTAAAATAAATAGTCTATGTGTGAGTGGACGACCTTTTTCCCGCCCGCGAGGACCACGCGAGATGCGTATCACAGGGGGCGGAAAAATAACTAGCGCTGTGAAGCCGAAGGATTGACCCTATTTTAGTGTGATAAAAGAATTGATGTTGATGTTGAATTTAAGTCCAATTTGCATGTTAAAGGATACGATACATAAAATCCCATATTTTAAAATAGAGTCGCCACCCGATTAAGCTCCACGGGAAATTTTTGGTGTGATATTCCCACCGGGTGGTTAGACCGCACCTTAAATCAGAGATTCCAAGTTCAGATGATGTTATCTATTTTACGTTAGACCGTACCCTATTTATTGTGTTTTTGGTTTATATGTTGTTTTCGCGTTTACAAAGCAATCAAAGCGATAAATAAATTATTACAATCATCCAAAAATAAGTGCAGAAATTAAAATTATTACAAGACTTTCAAATCCTATACATTTGATCTATACAACACATAAAAATACCCGAAGGCCTAACATACATCTAACCTAAACCTACCTGCACAAAACGATTAGCATAGATACAGCACATTGTACGAGGTGCATCACTTAACATGCATATTTAGTAGACAAAACAAGAACCGAGTTAGTGTGAATATGGCATATTTTATTTACAATTTATAGAGCCAGGTTGGATGGCTAAAAATGAGATTTAAACGGCGTTTGTGAGAGAATTCCGTTATATTCATATTTTAGACTCAATTGTTATTTTAACCAGATTATTAGTGAAAATGCCACATGGTATAGGGTGGGGTCTATTTTCAGAAGGTCCTGGATCCTTATCGTTTCACTTGTTGGTCCCTGTGAGGGTCTTTATAAGGTCAGAGGGGGGTGAACGACCCTTTTTCGCGAAATACACATACTTTAAAAAGTCTTAGTGTAGTGTGTTTGATTATAATCCAGATGATGAATCCGGATGATGCAATTATGACAATATAATGCAATACATAAAAAGTTAAAGAAATCAAACACAAATGATTTTATCATGGTTCGGCCGCCTACTCCAGTCCCTGGAGTTTCCTTCCTCCGAGCTTTTCCACTAGTGGATTCCTTTCTAACTGGTAGGAATCAAGCCTTATAATTTATCTCCGGATGGTAACCCCTTCCGGATGTAGGATATACCACTAGAAGCACCAACTCTTAGTTGAGTCCTTTAGTCTTTAGTAGAATATACCACTTAGACTTCTACCCTGAATCTAAGCTGAGTCCTACAAGGAGTTCCCACTCAAACCACCAGCTTTAAGTTGTATCCTAATCTCACAACTCACCCAAGTTGGAGATCCTTACACTCTTATTTTCACAAAGGTTTTGGTTTTTGGTTTTTCTTAAGTTTATATCCCACTTAGGAATCCTTACAACAGATTTGGAATTAATTGATTCTTGGAAGGATTGTAAACTGATTGAATTGCTTGTGCTTTATTACTTGATTTTGTCAATCAAACAACCAACCTTCTCATTTGGTGAAGCTTCCCTTTTATAGGATTTTATCATAAATGTAGCCGTTGTGGGTTATTGAACTTGTAATAAATCTTCACCCTTGATCAAGTTATAGGTGGCGCTTCTGGAGCCGTTGATCAATTCGTTAGACTGTAATTTGACCCATTTGAATTATAGGGATTGATACTGAAAAGTTATCAGTGATCGTTTTACTTGGCTTTTTGTGATGCACCAAATTTTACACTATTAGCCTTTTGGTGTGAGCTCCACGCGCCTCCTTATTGGTCTAGGTGAAAAAGTTTGTTACCTTTTTCAATCCAGTGTCAGTCCTTTTGTCCTTTTACTGAAATGTGCAAGCTGTCACTTTTGTCTTGCTCATGGTGAAAGGATCTTTGACTTCATAGACCAAAAGGTGGAGGTAAATGTTATCCTTGAAACTTTTCCCATTGTCTTCAAGCATAAGTCTTCCGGATGTCTTTAGACTCATATTCCTCGGATCTGCCTTCTTCCAGAGATATGGCAATCAGTTCTTCTGGATGCTGTTCTTGAGGGATTAAAGCTTATTTCCTTTCCAAGCTTTATTCTAATGATTCCATGTGCTTAGGTATTTGTTATCTTCAATAGACAGCCTTGTAGCTGGATCTTTGTTCGGATGTTTCCATTTGGATTTGGGATTTACATAGTTTAAGTTTTTTGTTTCTTTCAAACCTGATCCGGATAATTTAGTTTAATTTGTGGCTCGGATCATAGTTTCCCAACAATCTCCCCCATTTGATGGAAACAAAAACTAAGTACAAGGGAATGGAGTATATATGAACTAAGTATGATTCTTGATACTTAGACATTTATCGATTTTACTCCCCCATAATTCTAGCATCCTAACTCCCCCAATATTTTTCAATTCTAACTAGTAAGTTTGTTTTAGTACAATTGTAGATTGTACTTTTAGAAGCAATATTTTGAGAATTAGATATTTTCACTATACATACTTCTGCTGTTAACAATAGTTAACATCAATGAAGTTCACATTACAAATTACAGAAATATATAATAGTGAATCTAGATATTACAAGATATTACAAATTTTTTTGTAGAACATAGCTAGTCTAATTCCCTCCGGATGGACCTTCTTCCTTTTCTTTCCCTTTGCTTGCTCCTTCCCCTTGTAGACTTATCTCCCCCTTTTTATTGCCATCTTGGGGATCAATCACAATGTATGTCTTATTATCCTAAGCCTCTTGCTAAGCATTTGAGTAGATGGAGTAATTAGGATTACCTTTGGATCTTTCAGTAATAATATGGTCAACAGTAGGAGGAGTAAGATAGTAAGGCCGGATGGTCTTCTTCAAATTGTCATAGGATTGCATGATGGATGGATGAATGCGCAAGACAAACTCTTGATCCTTTAGGTCATAGTAAGGGAAGTGGACCTTTAGGAGAGTTGTCATTCCTTTCCTGACCAAAGAAGCCGGAATCTCCAATGGCTTGGATAAGGTTATAGAAGACCGGAAGGAGCTGGCTTTCCGAAATAGCAGGAGAGGAAGAGGATCCGGATATTGAGAGACTATTGATTGCGATCTGGAGTAGGGTGATTTCTTCACTAAGCCCTTTCTTGATATTATGCAAGGATTCAGTTTGGAGAGAGATTTCTTTGGTGATGGATGCCTTCCAGTCCGTTATTATTTTCTCCAATCTAGATAGGCGACTCCCTAGTTCATCACCCATGTCATCCAAAATCTTCTCCTGGATTTTGGGGATGGTTTTCTCAATGAAGTGCACCAGCATTTCTTAGGTGACTTGCTGGCCGACTCCCAGATCTTTTATAGTGGGTGTGGGGTCTTTCTCAGCCATGAATTTTGACAAGTTTTCAAACTTGGTATCCAGGTAGGCTTTGATTTCTTTTGAGAGCTCTAATGAGGAGGAAGTGATCTTGTCAAGTACAGTCCCATAGTTGTTTGAAGCAAGGATATTGGCTTGATCAGTGGTCCGGTTAGCTGTGGAACCATTTTCTTTAAGCTCATTCAATGTTGGCTTGATTAGAGAGAGAGAAACTTCTGCTATAGCTCCTTTTGAGCACGAGATTTTGCAGTCCCTCTCGCGAGATGATGATGACGTGTACCCGATTTTAATGCCTCAAAATAAAAGTTCTCTTTAGAATTTTTATTACCGATATAATATTCCTTGCGAATTTTATTCTTGGTAGAATCCAGTTTGGCGTGGCCAAATAACGCGTTCGGTAGGAGCTTGAACTGATGATTTACACCTAAATAATAAATACCCATTAAAATATCATTAAAATTCAAAAAGATGCCTTTTGACCCACTTTTGACCACTTTTTGCAACTTTTTAGGCTCCTGGGCCCGCTGGCTGTCGGCATGCCAGAGGCTGATGCCACTAGAGGCATCAGCTATGCCGCCAGCGACATCAATATGTCGCCGGTGGCATAAGCCATACCGCCGGCGACATCACCATGTCGCCGGCAGCATGAACCAAAATGGGCCCCTGCACAGATAGCTTTTTTGTGACTTTTGGTGGAATTAGTCAAAAAGGTCTCGAAAACCACCCCATTTTGCCTATAAAAACACACCTTAGGCTGAAATTATAGGAGGTTAGGAGGGGAAGAGGCTGAAATTAGGGAGAAGAATTGATGGAAAACTTAATTCTAGAGTGGGAAAATAGATTTTAGTGAGATAAGAATTAGAAAAGGTAAGAAAAATGATTCTAATCCATTTTTCCTGGTTTTTCTTCTTTGAACTCTCGGATTGTAAGCTTAAAATCAGTTGGTCTTTGAGTTAAAATCAACTTGATAGGATTTAGAGACCTAAAACTCTTAAATTGGCTACTAAATCATCGTTACAAGCTCCTTGGAGGTGTTTCTTTTCAGTTCACGAAGAGGTGGATTCACGACCCTGAGGTAAAAATTCTGAGTCTCATAGCTCTTTGGCATTAATATTACTGATTTGTGCTGATTCTTGTTGATTTGTGTTCATTTTTGGGTTTTCGGTCATTTTTGACTGATGCCCACTGCTGCTGCAAGAAATTGAGGTCGCTGGAGACATGTGATGTCACCGGCGGTATCACCCATATTGCCAAAGACATCACTGATACTGCCGCTAGCATCACATTCCCCAGAGACCTCACTTTCTTTCTTTATAGTACGCAGAAAGCCATGTATCCTGCCTATATATTGATGTCACTAGCGACATCAATCATGTCGCCGATGACATCAGCCATGTCACCAGCAACATCAACCATGTCACCAGCGACATCAGCCATGTCGCCGGCGGCATCAGCTATGTCTTCGACGGCATGACCTTCTGGACAATTGTTTTATTTCAACTTGGTTTATTTTCTGAAGCTAGGATATATAGTGTAACGATGGAGGTCCAAAACCTTCTGAAAATAGACCCCACCCCATAACATGCGGCATTTTCACCAATAATCCGGTTAAAACAACGATCGAATCTAAAATTTGGTTAAAAATAGAATTTCCTTGCAAACACCGTTCAAATCTCATTTTAGCCATCCAACCGGGCTTTATAATACTGTAAATAAAATAAGCCGTATCCATGCTAACTCGGGTCTTGTTTGGTTTGCTAATTATACATGATCCGTGATATATTAGGCCTTCGGGTATTTTATTTATCTCATAGAAAAAAATGCATAGGACTTGGAAGCCTTGTAATAATTTTATATTCCGCACTTATTTTTGGATGACTATAATAATTTGTTCATCGCCTCAACTGTCTGATAAACGCAAAAACAACAAAATAACTGAAAACACAAATAAATAGGATGGATTAAACCGATTAAGAAAGAATGAAGCATCTTAACTTGGCCTAATGAAAAATAGATAACATCATCCGAACTCGGAATCTCTACTTAAGGTATGGTCCAACCACTCTGTAGGAAAATCGTACCAAAAATTTCCCGGTTGAGCTGAACTGGGTGGCGACTCTGGTTTAACTACAGGATTTCGATCTCGTATCTTTTGAACATTAAAATATGCAAAACCATTTTCCAATCACATTACTCACATCCCTCGTCATTTTAAAGAGGCTGGCCCACCGACCCGGCTTAGCAGCGCCGTGTAGAATGTCGTCTGCTCACAGTGGCGACTCTACTAAGGACTGATCTCTTTAAACTTAAACTTATTTTTTTATAAAGTTTAAAAGATTTGGGTGATGTATTGAAATCATTGGCCAAATATAAACTTCATTCTTTTTTTTATAATGTTTTATCCTCACGCGTGTAGATAGTTCGGTAAATTTTAGGTGCCCCATTTTATCTGAGAAGCTCACGAAAGTATCACTCATGCCCTGTTGGAATTGAGGATGCCTAGTGGGTGGATCACTCGTTTTAACCAACACGTAAACTCCTACGATCACACCTATTTGGGTGGTGGTTGAGTAACGTGGAATCAAGGTAAACGAGAACCTTACATTAATAACCCTATACCAAAGCCGCGCTAGAAAAAGCTTTAGCACATCATTCCTTTAGGATCACCAGAACAAATAAAATAATTGGGACGTGCTTCTTTCGCCATTACTAGTGAAGAAGCCAAAACTCTATCCTTCCAAAGTGGCGTTACGAGGGAGTCATAAGGTTGGAAGAGAGACGATTTACGTGCTATGTGCTCCATGATCATGCACCCCCATGCATCGGCTTTAAGATCCAAAAATTAATCAACTTACCCTTACCACTTCTACCTGTGGAAGAATTTTAGCAACACATGTAGGACTTCTCTTGTGCCTCTATTGCGTCACCACATATCGCTACGTATGACGTGAGATACAAATGTCCCACGTATGTTAGAGGGATAAGCCATCACATCATCTCTAACCATATCTACGTACAACCATACATATCACACACCGCTTCCAAAAACAAAAATCATACATACCATCCATACCATTTACAACCCATTCATAGTCTGACCCACGGTTCATAATCCTAAATAGTCTTCCTCCTAAACCGAGACCTTTACAACCAGCTATGTCTCTTCCTCACAATGACAACTCTGCCTCACCTAGAGAATAGAATAGTCTTACCCCCACCTCAGGAGCAGCAGTTCACCCTCCGTCTCTTGTGTTAGAGATCACCACCGCTATCATCCAATTTTTGAACTCGGATCAGTTCCGAAACATCATTCAAGAACTAATACATGTATCTGTTAAGAAAGCCCTAGGAAGTCAGAACTTCAACCAAGTCATGTGATTTTTGGGCATGACACTCGATAGCAATACACTCCAGCAATCACCGCCAACCGCTTACCCCGGACAAAGGGAAGGAGCCCAGAGTCCAATTCTTCCATCATTCTTTAATACCTTGCCTCAAACGTTGGTCACTCCATTATAATTTAAGATCCCCGCTACCCCGACTCCTCCTCAGTATGACCAGGTCATGCAATATAAAGTTGAAGCCTTCTTGCGTCAATTGGTGACAGCAGGCTGCAATCAAAAAGAGGGAAGCGTCCAACTAGAGGGGAACTAGATCTTTCAAAACACTGACTCACCCATACCCCTACCTCAAATCCTAGTGGACCATGAGGCCTCTCAGAAACTGGCACCAGCTGCCACTATTCAGCCACACAATGGACTTAAGTGTAGTACAAATCTGTGGAAATTGCCGCTTAATGTAATCTTCACCAAATTGAAGGAAGCTGGCCTTCTCAAACCCCTTCGCGAATACAATCCTCCCACAAGAGAAGAAGGAAAAGGCTTTTACGGATATCACATGCTGTCAGGTCACCACACCAATCAATGTAAAACTTTGGTTTGCACCATCCAATGTCTGGTAAAGGATAAGAAGATTATCGACCCTGAAAGAGCATCCAACCCCTTACTAGAGTTTGGCGACCAGACACGGATGATCAATCTCGGCTTTCCTAAACAAGGGAATGCACCGCAAGATCTCATCAAGGCCATCTACTCCAATGGTGAGGGAAAGTTTCGCTCTGACAGCAAGGATGAAGGGTCAATCGATGAAGAAGCCAAGGAGGTTATGACCACCATGATCAAATCCATGATGGTCTTAGCAAAGAAGCATGGTCAAAACAAAATAAAGAACCCGGTAATCAAGGCCATGAGGCAGTTCACCGAGGTCCTCACCCGGGAGCTAAGTCAAGTGAGAGGCACCTCATCTAAGTACCAAGCATAAAGAGACTCAGCTTGCCACCGAGGATGAATAGCCCTACTATATAGTTCTGAGTTTAGACTTTTTATGCTATCAAACTTTGAGCTTCACGAGTACCTTCTATTTTTCTTACTTATGTCGTTTCTCTACTATTTAATTCACACATTCATATGAGCATACATATGATGCTTCTAGTATTCAGAATATTTTACTGAATGAAATTAATCTGAGTACAGATGAAGGCTCTTATGTGGTAATCCAATCCAATAATTTAACTCCTATCAAACACATATGGGATAATAAAGTGCTTAAAGACCGCAATAATGCTTTTGCTTGGTCCCTAGAACAATAGTCAGATTGTTGAACACCATGGGTCTCTTCCAGAATTAACTCAGCAACCCCGCGATGGTACACCTTCAAGCTACCAAAGAAGTATTAACTGGTCCCCTGAAATGGGAAATCGAGGCATAAACCCACCTACAACTGATGAAGCACAACCTCCATCAAATAAACATCATAGCCGAATCTTAGACCAATGTCACCACCAAAGGAAATTACCAAATTTGCAGAGAAACACATATTCACCCAGTACAAATTAACCCGCATCAAACCCCTTGACCAACAAAGATCAGAGGGCAACCAATGCCTAGAGCATAAAGTATGAGGGTAAGCACCTTCATCCCACGAGCCACAAAGATGAGCGCACAACCGATGTCCCGATCAGCTTGCTAAATAAACCAGTAAAACAAACTACCACTTCACCTTTCAAAGGCACCAAGTAAAAGGCCCCTAAACCAAATATCACTTGGTCAAAACCCTCTACCCCTAGTATAAGGGGCAAATTCAGGCTTAAATAGGAAGGGCTATACAAACCGCAGACTGAAGGAGCAATCAGAATGACAATCGAACTAATCAAGAAAGCTCTGTGTAAGCGCCAAAACTCCCACAAACTAAACCCCTTGCAATGTGGCCAACCATAATCAAAACAAGGTTACCCGATGCAACTTTGAAGGTTAGAATGAATCGAGTGATCCAGGCGAAAACCGAACGGACACTAAGGACCTTGGAGAATCTGTAAAGGCACAACCAAGCACACAACAGCAAATCAGATACCCAACACCCTCGCCAGGAGTCATGGACCTAGCACTAAAGCATCTGAGACCTTTCGATACCGATGTTAATAAAAAATTTAGATCAAGTTGAGAAGGCTGTCATGTGATTGAAGATGGTACCAAATAAGCAGGGCTATTAAAGTCATGAGCATAGACAAGAGCGAGTTCATCGATCTAGTCAACCAGGATAGGCTTAAGCATTATCATGTCTAAACAAAAGAAATAAATCAGAAAACACACCAAAAAATATATATGATAATCATCTGCCTTTCAGTCTTTTACTGATCGAAAAAAAATTAGGGTGACACTCGACGGTCGGTATCCTGCAAACCAGCCGTATAAAAATTAGGAGATAAGTCAATATCGCTCGCTGAACTAAAAACCCGAAAAGGGCGGTTCGGACAAAAATTAGGACACGAGAGAAAAAATAGTGAGATGTTAACTTAAAAACCTATAAAGGCTGGTTAACACTAGGGGTTCCATTAATGGAAATGATTGCCAACATCTTGTACTCAAATTAGATTCACTCGATAAACGTGTCTTTCATACTGAAACCTCTGTGTTTGTAATTGTATGAATGTGTGGCGACCAAGTGATGGAAACATCATAAGTAAGCTTAATCAAAGATGCTCCGAGCCCTTTAGTGTTTCTAAAACAAATTCAGATAGACGGAAAACATCTAGGTCTATGCAAAAGTCAGAATAAGTCTGCTAGGTTAAAAACCCGAAAGGGCAGTCTATGCAAGCGCCAGAGTCATGATGGAGCCCGAATCTCTCCAGTTCCCTCCAATCTGCATTTCCCAAGCTCCACAGGAATCCCCATAGATGTTAAGTGTGGCTCACCATAGCAGAATTTGAAGAAATGGCCAAATATGTGTTTATGGGAAGTTAATGCAGCCGGCGATATGAGGATGCCACCGGCGACATGGATTGTTTTGGGCGATATCAGTTGATGCCGCTAATGACATGGGTATAGGCGGTGATGCACCTGGCGATATGGATCATGCCGCCAGTGATATGGAGTTAATTTTTCGGGCAACATCAGAAGCAATCTCATCAGTTCAGACCTGTATAAAACCTGTAAACAATCCTGTACTCCATTTCCAATACCTTTTCAAATCGCAATCCATTTTTATTCAAAGTAAAAAGCCCAAAGGCGCAAACCACTCAAATATCCCAAACATCTAGCCTATCAAACCAAAATCAAACAACAAATCCAAATTATTCAAACCCCAATGTATCTAGGGTACAAGCCAAAATCCAAAAAGCAAAATAAAAGCCTAAATCTATACATGCCCGCCACCGCAGGGCGCACGAGATGAAACATCCTCGGGACTTACTAGCCAATCACCAACCTCATCCTCATCTTCCTCCATGCCTTCTGTCATAGGCCCGCTGCTTGACTACTCAGTCACTATAGGCGGGCACCGATGGGTTGGCATCTTCACTCCTCTACGACTAGTGCTACAGGGGTGCACACGATCCAAGTTTTGCTTGCTCCTCCGCTCCTAAGTAGTAGCCTCCAGCTGACCCTCAAGGTCGCTCACACGACGTCGGAGATCTATAGTCTCCTCCTCGTATCTCCACTAGGCAGCATCGACGTCTGACAAGGAAAGGGCCAAGAAATCTTGCAAACTAGGGAAAACGTCAACAATGCACTTCATTCATAGCATCCATACATGCATCTTATCTTATTTTAGTACATCATAATAGGGAATGTACCTGAACAAGCAATGATTGCCCAATAAGCATGTCCCAAAGAGCAAAGTTGTTCTCCGCAAGTTGCTCCACATGACTCCGCGCCACCTGAAAAATCCAAAAGGCAAATCAATAAACACCCGCATCCAAGGGTGAGCAAGGAGGCAATTATCATGCTCTCAAGCCTTACGTAAGTGGTGCCCTCTGGCATAAAGATTGGATCATGCCGGCTCGATCCTATGTTCCTAGGGAGGAAATCGCCCCGAGAATTCATCAGCAGGAATCGAGTCTCCATCGGGTTGACCAGCCGCCCTTCTACGAAATTTATCCCCTCAGGTACACCGTAATACTGCATCCCACTTTGGTTATCTCGGCCTCTCTTCCTTGCGGGTTCCTGAAAAACACGAAAAACACACATAAGCGACATTCCTAAACTCGAACGATTGCAAGTCGCGCACATAAATGTAACGAACCGAAATTTCCAAAATTTGCTTATAATAAATTACTATGGTATTAAAAATATCATAGAAATTATTTTTGTAGTTATTATTATTGTTATTGGATATAAGGCATGAGGAAATAAGAGCTAATTAAGTAAGAGGGATGAATTGGACATTTAATTATTTGTCCGAGGGCAATATTGGAAAAAAAATTAAAACAAAAATATACAGCCTCTTCCCTTCTCCATCATTCCTTCATCTTCTACTCCATTTTTCTCTCTTCCTAAATCCCTTAACAAAATTTTCCCTAATCCAAAAACTTCCGATTTCTTCGATTCAACTTCGAATTCTTGTTAGAAATCGATCCTTAAGCCCTCTATCATCATCAATTTCAGTCAATCAAGACTAGAAGAGGAGGATTTCAGATTTTAAGGTTCGGATGAATAGTAACCCGAGTTTGAGGTGAGTGATTTTTGGTGAAATTAAAGCTTAATTAGTAGAATTCATGGTAGATTAAGCATATTTATGGTATTAGGAAGTTTATTTATGCAATATCTTGATAGAATTATATATGGCTGTTGTATAGGAAGCTATTGCAAGTAAATCAAAGGCAAAAGAGGTAGAAGTGAGCAAGAAAGAGCATAGAAAAAGGTTTGTGTATCGAATTTCGATTTCTCGATTTTTCGGAAAATTTTCCAGATTGTATACCTGTTTTGTTTTAATGTTTTCTCTCATTATATAAATCTAATTTGAACGATTCTTGATTCAATTGATATCTACAGAAAGTGAGGAATATATGTTCAGAAGAAACCTTGTTGAATTTCATTCGTTTTCATTGTGAAATTTTCGTTTGAAGTTGAGTCATGAAATTTGTTTTCGGAAAATCTCAGCTTTGTACACTGTTTAGTATTTTGATCATAACTTTGGTTATAAAATTTTGATTTCTGTGATTCTATTTGGAAAGCTGAGACATGTGGCTAATTATGTTTAGAAGAAAGTTCTATTGGGTGATGTTTTGATAGTGAAAAATGCAAGGGAAGTCAGGTTATGAAACCTGGAAAAAAATTCTGGAAAGTATGAATATTGATTTTATTGAGTTTTAATTGAAGTTTAATGCTTAAAAATTTGGGATTTGGATTTCTTAATTACTGAAGTTATGTTGAATTATGATTGATGGTTTACACTAAAATTTTTAAGATGTTACTTTGATTTATTGCCCTTATTAAGTGAGTAGAATACGGGTCAGGGTAGATTGGCGCCAATAAAGGGGGGTACAGTACTGTACAAACAATTGAAGCTTTGGCTTCGGGCTTTGGCCGATATTATGATATATATATATATATATATATATATATATATTGATTTTGAAGCTTCGGCTTCGGGCTTGTCCGCTCCCGTATCCATTTTACCGTTATTCAGGACTTGTTTACTTTGGGCAATATGTGGTTAAAGTGTTTGGAAAAATTGGATATAAATTTGATTGTACTTTGAAAGGATTACTATATAAGTTTTGTGATTTGGTTCCATAAAGTTGGTTAATTTATTTTTGACTAATGAAAAATCTTGGTTTCTATTTTGAAGTGTTAAAAATATTCAAAGTTGTTATATTTCTTTTATGGACACTTCTAAGCAAATTGCTTAGCGTGTAGTTTTTTTTCTACACGTAGGTGGAGAACTTATAGATAGCTTGGACCAAAGTGGAATAAGTGGATCAGCTTGAAGAGCAAATAAGGAAAGACTTGAGGTGGATATGTATTTTTAATGTAATATTATGGTTTGTAGAATAATGGCATGTACTAGATAGTGTGAGAAATATAAAGTAACATTGAAAAATATTTGGAGAATAATTTGGAGTTTAAAACGCTATATTTGTATTTGTACATATGAAATCTATAAGAATTGAACTCTATAGTGGAGTGAAGTTGTTGATTGGGTGTTTATAGTTACCGTGGTACTCCCTATAGGGGGGTGTTACAATAAACGCAATCATACCTCAAAAGTGCGCTGCCCCCCTTGGGACATTGGTGTACTCCCTCTAGCTACATCTGCGCCTGCCTCATCCTCATCCTCAGGCTCGATCCCAACATCACCTTCAATCTCCTCCTCTTCCTCCTCTTCTTCCTCCTCCTCCACATCCATAATACCTTTAAGGCGCCTTTTCTCCTCCTCCAGCCTTTGCTCATTACGATACTCAATCGTACCATTCCTATAGATGTGAGGACATAAGGGGAGTAGACACTGCTGATGCTGCTCGTAGGAGCCTGGAACACTAGGAATGACCCAGCCATCCCCCTCGATATATTCGGCTTGGTCAGCCGCAGATGTAATCACTAGATGGGGCCACCATAAGCCCCTAGGAGGATCGACGGGCATCGGTCTTTCGGCGACCGGGTAAACCTCCAGCCCCAGACGCGCTCACCCAAGTGCCACTGCTGAGACAAGGGGCACTCCACGACAAACCAACGGTCATCCACCTCCCTCCTGACCCTTGCAACTTCCGACAGGTTCTCCACCCCTTCAAATGGGTCCAGGACAAGCTGCACTAACAATCAACCAAAATAACCGATATAAGTTCATAAACGCTTTTTGTTTTATTCTAAGTGTAAAAACAAGGACTAAATCAAAGATCACATACCAAGTTCAATTGCACATTCCTCAAGATCTCCCTGTACTTCATGGGGTACTTGGCCTTTCCGCTAATACCACCATACCAACGGGCAAGGAAATGGGAACCCGGCTGCACGGTCTTCTTGAACTCGATCGGCGGGAGGATCTGATGCTCAAAAGCCCAGGCCTGCACAAGTAACAATTGGTCAGCTTAAAAACATCCACAGTAAATAAGACATGCACAATCAAGTAAAATGCTTCCAAGAAGATATACCTGCAGTAGCAGATGGTAGAGGCGAAGGGCCTTCCCCTTCTTCCGAGCACCCGCGTCTAGCCCATGGTACAGCTGGGCCAAGATAGCCCTCGACCAATTCTTCCTCCTAATGCCCGCCACGTCCTCCACTGCGGATATCAGCCCGTAAATGATCTTGCTCCCCGAGATCGGGAAAAATAGCACGGTGGGCAAGGAAGTCACAAAGGAGTAGATGCAAGCGTCTCTCTCATCCTCATGCACCACATCTACCCTAGTTTAGTATTGGTGCAACTCACCATAAGATAGCCGCCCTAAGACGGGCTTCAAACCAAACAGCTACTTCAACCGCCTCACCACGGGCCTCTCAATGTGATATTTATCCATATAAGCATCAAAGTGAATGACCTCATCCATCCAGGGAAGCCCGATTATAGCTACAACATTAGAAGGCGTAGTTGTCACTTCCCCAAATGAGAAGTGAAAGGTGTGGGTGGTTTCAGACCACCTCTCTATAAGGGCTATCACAGTCGGATGGGAGAGCTTGGGCATTAGCATTGGCATGATTCGAACCAAGTCCCTGAATCCCATCTCATTAATGGCGAGCATAAGCTTAGGGTCCTTCCCCGAAATATGGTGCCACCACTAGTCGATGGTGCCCATACCTCCGGTATAAGTTAGTCCATGTGGCTATAAAAATCAGAGGCAAAATAGATAAGTCCCTGTTTATTTTCTCATCACTAGAACCTAATGAAGGCTGCTGATGTCGCTTCTGCTAGAAGCGATGTCGCTGGTGACATCACTCCATACCGCTGGCAACATAGATGATATCGCCAGTGACATCACTTTAAATAGAAGCGACATCACGCCTCCCTAGGCCTTTTGGCAAGGCCTGATACCACTGGCGACATCACTCATGTTGCCGACGACATCACTACCTACGGGTAGAACCTATTTTCCCCAAAAATTGCACCCATCGTGCCAAAACCACAAAAATCACAATCAATCAAACCATAAGCCTAAAAGCAGTGAAAATCGAACCTAAAATATGCAATATCAGTTTGTAATCAATCTATTTCACGCTTATGGCCCCTATCATGGCACGGTTTTGAGCCTAAGGCTGAATCAAAACTCAACCCAAAAAGAAGAAATTCGAGTTTTGCAGGATTATTTGGATGTAGGAGAGGTGTCTTTCTTTCTCAGGAGTAAGATTGGTGGTGGGGGAATTGATCCTATACCCATACATCTTAGCCGTCTCCTTCAAGCCGTAAGCAATAGGAACTGATAGAATTTTCAGCCCCTCGATGGAGGAATCAGGCAGATTCTCCCTAACCTTGACAGATTTTCCCTTGAATGCCTTGGCAATTCTCTTCATGGTTAGAATGATGGAGAAAACGAAAGATTTGGAGAAGAATGGGACAAAGGATATATCGTTTGTGTATGTGCAGAATGAGGAAGAGAAAGGAGTTTTACTTCCTTTTAAACTGTCGCGCGGAATTTGAGGAGTTTTAATTTATCTGAAACTGCCCATTCATGCCGCCGGTGGCATCCCTCCATACCGCCAGCGACATCACCCATGCCGCCGGCGACATTACCTCCATCAATTCAAAATTTGAATTTGTTTGACCAGTCAAAGCTACCATGTGGCACTCATACCACCGGCGGCATCGTTCTATACCACCATCGACATCATTCATATCGGCGAAATCCCGGCTCTAGCCCTGACATCCGATAACTTGTACAAAGTCACAATCGTAAACTCAATATGCTCATTCTATATCTACCCAGAGATTGCGGCATGACCCGCTACATGTTAATCTTCGGGTTCATCCCAAGAATGCCAACTGAAGGTTCCTGATGCAGTCTCTGCACGTATCACCCTTTAGGTTTACCCCTAGAATGCCAACTGAAGGTCCTTGATACAGACCTTTGGGTTCACCCTCGTACGCCAACTGAAGGTCCCTGATACAGTCTCTGCACGTATCACCCTTTTGGGTTCACCCCCAGAACATCAACTGAAGGTCTCTGATAAAGTCTCTGCATCCATCACCCTTCGGGTTCACCCAAGAACACTAACTGAAGATCCCTGATATAGTCTCTGCACATATCACTCTTTGAGTTCACCCCAGAATGCCAATTGAAGGTCCCTGTTACAGTCTTTGTATGTATCACCCTCTGGGTTCACCCTTAAAACGCCAACTGAAGGTCCCGGCATGACCTTGTACATGTCGCCTTTGGGTTCACCCCTCCAAAATCGTACCATGACCCAGAACTACACTCCATAATCCATAAAGCACAAGTCCAACCAAAGGACAATCGCTCCGTAAAGCACAAGTCTGACTAAGGGACAACCAATCCACAAAGCACAAGCTTGACCAAAGGGCAACCAATCCATAAAGCATAAGCCCGACCGAGGGGCAATCTCTCCACAAAGCGTAAGTCCGACCAAAGGACAATCTCTCCATAAAGCACAAGCTCGACCAAGGGGCAACCAATCCACAAAGCACAAGTCCGACCAAAGGACAATCTCTCCACAAAACACAAGTCCGACTAAGGGTCAAACCTCTCCACAAAGCACAAGCCCGACCAAGGGGCAAACCTCTCCAAGAAGCACGAGTCCGACCAAAGGACAAACTCTCCATAAAGCACAAACCCGACTAAGGGGCAACCAATCCACAAAGCACAAGCCCGACCGAGGGGCAATCTCTCCATAAAGTGCAAGTCCGACCAAAGGACAATCTCTCCACAAAGACTCAAGTCTGACCAAAGGACAGTCTCTCCACAAAGCACAAGCCCGACCAAGGGGCAACCAATCCATAAAGCACAAGTCCGACCAAAGAACAACCTCTCTATAAAGCATAAGCCCGACCAAGGGGCAAACCTCTCCACAAAGCACGAGTTCGACCAAAGGACAAACTCTCCATAAAGCACAAGCCCGACCTAGGGGTAATCTCTCCATAAAACACAAGTCCGACCAAAGGAAAAACTCTCCACAAAGCATAAGCCCGACCAAGGGGCAATCACTCCACAAAGCATGAGCCCGACCAAGGGGCAACCAATCCATAAAACATAACTCCGACCAAAGGATGACCTCTCCATAAAGCATAAGTCCAACCAAGGGACATCCTCTCCATAAAACACAAGCCCGACCGAGGGGCAATCTCTTCATAAAGTGCAAGTCTGACCAAGGGACAGCCACTCCACAAAGCATAAGCCTAACCAAAGGGCAATTTCTCTGCAAAACACAAGTCCGACCAAAGGACAATCTCTCCAAAAAATGCAAGTCCAACCAAGGGACAATCTCTCCACAAAGCACAAGTCCGACCAAAGGACAAACTCTCCACAAAGAACAAGTTCGACCAAAGGACATTCTCTCCACAAAGCACAAGTCCGACCAAAGGACAATCTCTTCACAAAGCACAAATCCGACCAAGGGAAAACCACTCCACAAAGCGCAAGTCCGACCAAAGGACAACCACTCCACAAAGTGCAAGTCCGACCAAAGGACAATCTCTATACAAAGCACAAGTTCGACTAAAGGACAAACTCTCCACAAAGCTCAAGTCCGACTAAGGGACAAACTCTCCACAAGGCTCAAGTCCGACCAAGGGACAAAATCTTTACAAAGCTCAAGTCCGACCAAAGGGCAATCTCTCCATAAAGCATAAGTCCGACCAAAGGACAATCTCTCCACAAAAGCATAAGTCTGACAAAGGGACAACCACCCCGTAAAGCATAAGTCTGACCAAGGGGCAACCACCCCGCAAAGCATAAGTCCGACTAAGGGGCAATCTCTCCACGAAGCATAAGTCCGACCAAGGGACAAACTCTCCACAACGCTCAAGTTCGACCAAAGGACAATCTCTTTACAAAGCTCAAGTCCGACCAAAGGACAATCTCTACACAAAGCCCAAGTCCGACCAAAGGACAAACTCTCCACAAAGCTCAAGTCCGACCTAGGGACAAACTCTCCATAAAGCTCAAGTCCAACCAAAGGATAATCTCTTCATAAAGCATAAGTCCGACCAAGGGACAATCTTTCCACGAAGCACAAGTCCGACTAAGGGGCAATCTCTCTACAAAGCATAAGTCTAACCAAAAGGCAACCAATATACAAAGCGTAATTTTGACCAAGGGGCATCCTTTCTACAAAGCACAAGTCCGACCAAGGGGCAAACCAATCATCCATCAGGTATCATTCCTATCCCTTGCTCTTTCATGCTATCATACTGACATGTGGTAGCAGTGATCCCCTAAGGGGCAGCCTATGAGCATGGGATTTTGCAGTCCCTCTCGCGAGATGATGATGACATGTACCCAATTTTAATACCTCAAAATAAAAGTTCTCTTCAGAATTTTTATTACTGATATAGTATTCCTTGCGAATTTTATACTTGGTAGAATCTAGTTCGACATGGCCAAATAACGCGTACGGTAGGAGCTTGAACCGATGATTTACACCCAAATAATAAATACCCGTTAAAATATCATTAAAATTAAAAAAGATGCCTTTTGACCCATTTTAACCACTTTTGACCACTTTTTGCAACTTTTTAGGCTCCTGGGCCCGCTAGCTATCGACATGCCAGAGCCTGATGCCACTAGCGGCATCAGCCATGCCGCCGGCGATATAGGAAAAATGGGCCCCTATACAGACAGCTTTTTTGCCACTTTCGATGGAATTAGTCAAAAAGGTCTCAAAAACCACCCCATTTTGCCTATAAAAACATACCTTAGACTAAAATTATAGGAGGGAAGGAAGGGAAGAGGCTGAAATTAGGGAGAAGAATTGATGGAAAACTTAATTGTAGAGTGGGAAAATAGATTTTAGTGAGATAAGAATTAGAAAAGGTAGGAAAAATGATTTTAATCCATTTTTCCTGGTTTTTCTTCTTTGAACTCTCTAATTATGAGCTTAAAATCAGTAGGTCATTGAGTTAAAATCAACTTGATAGGATTTAGAGATCTAAAACTCTTAAATTGACTATTAAATCATCGTTACAAGCTCCCTGGAGGTGTTTCTTTTCAGTTCACAAAGAGGTGGATTCACGACGCTGAGGTTAAAATTCTGAGTCTAATAGCTCTTTGGCTTTAATATTACTGATTTATGCTAATTCTTGTTGATTTGTGTTCATTTTTTGGTTTTCAATCATTTTTTACTGTTGCCCGCTGCTGCTGTATGAAATTGAGGTCGCCGGAGACATGTAATGTCGTAGGCGATATCACCCATGTTGCCAGAGACATCACTAATACCGGTGGTGGCATAACATTCCCCAAAGACCTCACTTTCTTATGGGACCCTTTCTTTTTGGTACCCAGAAAGCCATATAGCCTGCCTACATATTGATGTCACCAGCAACATCAATGATGACACCGGCAGCATCAGCCATATCACTAGCGACATCAGTGATGTCACCGGTGGCATCAGCCATGCCACCAGTGACATCAACCATGTCGCCGGCAGCATCAGCTATGTCTTCGGCGGCATGACCTTCTAGACAGTTGTTTTATTTCATTTATTTCCGACCTAGTTATTTTCTGAAGCTAGGATATATAGTGTAACGATGGAGGTCCAAAACCTTCTGAAAATAGACCCCACCCCATAACATGTGGCATTTTTAACAATAATCCGATTAAAATAATGATTGAATCTAAAATTTGGTTAAAAGCAGAATTTCCCCGCAAACGCCGTTCAAATCTCATTTTAGCCATCCAATCGGGCTTTATAATACTGTAAATAAAATAAGCCGTATCCACGCTAACTCGAGTCTTGTTTGGTTTGCTAATTATACATGATCTGTGATATATTAGGCCTTCAGGAATTTTATTTATCGCATAGAAAATAATGTATAGGACTTGGAAGCCTTGTAATAATTTAATTTTCTGCACTTATTTTTGGATGACTGTAATAATTTATTGATCATCTCAATTGTCTGATCAACGCGAAAACAACAAAATAATTGAAAACACAAATAAATAGGATGGATTAAACCGATTAAGAAAGAATGAAGTATCTTAAATTGGCCTAATGAAAAATAGATAACATCATGCGAACTCGGAATCTCTACTTAAGGTATGGTCCAACCACTCGGTGGGAAAATCATACAAAAAATTTCCCACTTGAGCTGAACCGGGGGGTGACTTTGTTTTAAGTACGGGATTTCGATCTCGTATCTTTTGAGCATTAAAATATGTAAAACCATTTTCCAATCACATTACTCACATCCTTCATTATTTTAAAGAGCCCGACCCACTGGCCCGGCTTAGCAACCACCGCATATAACGTCGTCCGCTCACACTCCTAGAGTTGGAAAATCCAAGACCTTGTCTTCTATTTTCTTGACTGAATATTTGATTTCACCCAACTCCTTCTTTACATCCGATTCAGCAGCTTGTCTTAGCAGTTCCTTTTCAACCCCTCTTAGATGGGTACAGATAGTCCGGAGGCTTTGTTTGATTTATCCTTCCTTATTCTCCCCTTGGGTAGCCTCTTTTTATAGATGAAGTGCTACTGAAACTTTGCCTTTAACTGTGTTGTTTGCAGGCACTCTCATGGGCCTAACTTTGGGAGGAAATTCTTCTTCAGAGAAGCTAGAGGATTCATCTTTAGAACTAGAGCTGCTTCTGGACGGTTCATTATCAGCTTCATTATTGGTCTTTTCTGAATGGGACTTATCTTATTTTCCTCTCCTTTCTTCCAACCTTTCCCCCGAACTGGCCTCGCCTTTAGAGTCCACTTTAGAAGCATCCTCTTCGGATCTTAGACCTTGTCCCTCCTTTGGGAACATTTTTGCCCTTTAAGCTTTTGGCCTTAGCCAACTCCTCCACAACCACCCTCTTTGTTGCCTCCTCATCAATGATTATAGTACTTGGCCTATTAACGATTTTCTTTTGATGTTTCTGTGCTTTGACTGCTTCATCAAAAGTACACCCCTTTCGGGTGAACTGCTTCTTTGGAGCTGGCATTTCATCTTCTGTTTCTTCTTCATCAGACCCAGTTTCCCCCTTCAGCAATTCTAATGCTTTTCTTTTTTGGCATTTTTGATAGCCTTTTCTTATTGCAGCAGCAGCTACAGCAATGGTTTCCCTCAGTTCTGGATCACAAACCGGTCTTTTCAATAAATTAGCTATCTTAATCAGCCTTCCCCTGGGTTTTTGCTTTTCTAGAGATTTATTAAGCAGGTGGGTGATTGTCTTGTAATCATTATTCTCCTCTTTATCCGAAATTACAGTTTACTTTTTGACAATCTTGGGTTTATCAGTCCGGGCCTTCTTTGGAACCGGAGCCTCTGATGGATCGGTAGTTTTTCTAGCTTTGCTTTTCCTCTTATCTCTTTGCTTTTTAGCCTTTTCTTCATTCCACTTCTCCCCATAGTTCAATTTCTTGAAGTTCTTCTCCAATATTTCCTTACTAGTAACAAATTCAAATTTGGTAAGGTTAATTTTGTTTGCAAGAAGGATCTGGGTGATGAGAGCGCCATGAGAATTTATATGATGCTTGAGGAAGTGGATGAGCAGTACAGGCATGTTGACTACCCTACTCTCTACCCAGTGTTGAAGCATATAGTGTTGAAATGAAGACACTATGGTAAGATATCCTTTCCTTAGGAGCACCAATTTTACCATGACATGTTGGAGGTATCTGAATTTGAGGAAAGTATGTGGAGAATTTGCCTTCAAAGTAGTTTGGATGCAACCACTATTTGGCTTCATACTTTACTTTCTGTTCATCACCATCAGTCCATAGCAGAACACCCTGATTTTTCATACCCAGATGCTATTCGAAGAAATCTGGGGTAATAGTAATTTCTTTGCCCTGGACCTTGATTCAAAGAGCATCAAACTTGGAATGAATGCTGAGATTCTCATAAAATTCCTTGACCAAGTCAGGATATGTGGGGCAATTGATCTTAAGGAAATCAGTGAGATTTTGATCTTCTATGAGTTTGGAGTAAGGATCCGTCTCAAATAAGATATTGTCCCCCATATAATCTGTGGGTAGTACGGAGTCGAAAGGTTTGAAACTTACCGGGATGAATTCTCCATCTTAAAGATCAGACTCTTCAAAGATGTTCTAGTTTGAAAGCATTGGTCCGACCTTAGTCATGATTGCTGCCATTTTAAAGAAAGGATTTGAAGGAATTAGGTTTTAGATTTTGATTTTTACAGAGTAACAGTAGAGTAGTTGCTCGCGTGAGGAAGAAGAGTGAATTTGAGGGGTTTATGTAGAATTTTCAAAGTGACGGTAGTTTGGTAATCTGGACGCCGGTAGTTTGGCTGGATTGATAACATGGCAACCAAATTTTTAGGAGAGAGGTAAATTTAGTTTAACCAAAGAATGGGAATGGTTTATTTTGAATGATAACTGTCGAATTACCACGCGTGTAATGCCCAATAGAATTTTGAAATTCAAAAAGTAACTGTCACCTTTAAGCGCCTTTACTACCATTTGTCCTTCTTGTCTGTTAACATGGCATACTCTCTTCTGAAATAAATTCCCCTTGAATACTTCTTCTCTTTCAAATTGAATTATCTATAGGGAATCCAGTTTGATTTTAAGCTGTCTTCCGGATTAATCATAAATTGGATTGGACATACCAATTGGCTCCCTTAGCTTCCCAAATTGATCTTTACTTAATGGTTTAGTAAAGGTGTCTGCTCTTTGCTCATTGGTTAGAATGTATACCAATGCATCATCCTTCTTCATCACATGATCTCTAATGAAATGATGCCTTATGTTGTCATGCTTCATCCAGCTATGGAGTACCAGATTCTTTGAGACATCAATAGCACTCTTGTTGTCACACATAACATCAACACATCTGGATTGAACTCCATAATCGTTAAGTTGTTGCTTGATTCAAAGGAGTTGAACTACACAACTTCCAGCTGCCATGTATTTAGCTTCTATAGTAGATAAGGCAACTGAAGTTTGCTTCTTGCTATACCATGACACTAAGCAATCTCCAAGAAAGTGGTATCCTCCTTATGTACTCTTTATTTCAAGAGTATCTCTCCCATAGTCTTCATCAGTGAACCCTTGAAGTGTGAAATCTCCATTACTAGGATACCATAATCTAACTTCAGTGGTTCCTAGGAGGTATCTAAGGATTCTTTTTACTGCCTTGAGATGAGAATCCTTAGGATTGGCTTGATACCTTGCACAGTAGTACACTGCATAGTGTATATCAAGTCTACTAGCTGTCAAGTATAGAAGTGACCCAATCATCCCTCTATAGAGCTTTTGATCAACATCCTCTCCTTCACAATCCTTGGATAGGACTGTATCTGATCCCATTAGAGTGGACATGGGCTTGCTCTTGTCCATTTTAAACTTCTTCAAGATTTCCTTGGTGTACTTTGGCTAGTTAATGAAAATCCCATCCAGAATTTGCTTGATTAGTAGACCAAGGAAGAAATTAAGCTCTCCTATCATGGACATCTCAAATTCCTTCTACATTTGAGAGTTAAATTTTTCACACATCCCTTCATCAGTTGCTTTATATATGATATCATCCTTTTAAATTTTGACTAGAATAATATCATTTTTCTTCTTATTGATGAACAGTGTGGTGTCTGCTTTGCCTCTGATATAACCTTTGGATATAAGAAATGAGGTTAATCTTTCATACCAAGCTCTAGGTGCCTACTTTAATCCATAGAGAGCCTTCTTCAGCTTGTAGACATGATCTGAATGCTTTGGGTCTTCAAATCCGGGTGGCTTATTGACATAGACTTCTTCTTGGATAACACCATTTAGAAACACACTTTTGACATCCATTTGGTATAGTGTGAACCCCATGAATGATGCAAAAGCACATAGAATCTGGATTGCTTCCAGCCTTGCTACAGGAGCAAAGGTTTCTTCAAAATCTATTCCTTTTTGCTGGTTGTAGCCTTTGGCAACTAATCTTGCCTTGTTTCTCACCACCACTCCGGATTCATCAAGCTTGTTTCGGAATACCCACTTGGTGCCAATGATTGATTTTCCTTTAGGAGGTGGTACTAGATCCCATACATCATTCCTGGTGAATTGATCTAGCTCTTCCTGCATTGCCATCATCCAACTTTTATCTCCTTCAGCATCTTGAAATTTCTTTGGCTTTATGAGAGAGACAAAAGCAGTATGACTCATCATCCTATTGAGCTAACCTCTAGTTCTTACTAGATTCTGAACATTATCTAGAATATTTTCAATGAAATGATCACTGTGTGTCCGGATCTCCCTTTGTAGGCCTTCATATTGAACTGGGACTTACTCCACTTCAGCTTCAACCACTCCTTCTTGGCCTTCATTAAAGTCAATCTCCTGTGGCTTGAGATCAACTTGTTGTACTTCTAGATCAAAGGATATTCCTATATCTTCCTCTTTGTATTTCTTAATTTGAAATGAATCATGAATTCCTGCTTCCTTCTTTTCTCCAAATTTTTCAGCTTCCGGAACTGGATCTTCTGGAGTGTACCTTTTCTTACTTGCAGTGTTAGTCTTATCGAAATCTACATATATTGACTCTACCATAGTTTGGGTTCATTTATTGAAGACTTTGTAAGCCTTACTATGTGTTAAGTAGCCAAGGAAAATTGCTTCATCAGATTTAGGATCAAATTTTCCTAGTTGCTCTCTATCATTAAGGATGTAGCATTTACATCCGAATGCTTTGAAATACCCAATTTTAGGTTTTCTTCCCTTCCAAGTTTCATATGGGGTCTTTTCTATGGTCTTTCTAATTAGAGCTCTATTTAGAATATAACATGCTGTATTCACGGCCTCTCCCCAAAAGTATTTTGGCAAACAATTTTCATTGAGCATTGTTCTAGCCATCTCAACTATGGTCCTATTCTTTCTCTCAACAACTCTATTCTGTTGAGAAGTGTGAGGGGAAGAGAATTTATGTTCAATGCACTTGAAGTCATAAAAATTAGCAAAATGCTTATTTTTGAATTCTCCACCATTATCACTCTACATGTGTGCAATGCTTATGCCCTGTTCTACTTCTATCCGAATGAATGTTTTAGAGAATTTGTCAAAGGCCTCATCTTTGCTTGCTAACAAGAGCACCCAGGTATATCGAGAATAATCATCCACAATGACCATGGTGTATTCTCTTCTACCTAAACTCAATGGTTTGATTGGACCAAAGAGATCAATATGCAAGAGCTCAAGTACTCTTTTAGAAGGAGTGTATGAGATGGAAGGGAAACTTTTCTTGTGTTCTTTACCCAATTGACATGTAGTACATAGATGATCCTTATTAAAATCAACCTTAGGCTGACTCACTACTAATTCCTTTTTGGCTAGTTTAGACATGAGGTTCATGCTGACATGTCCTAACCTCCGGTGCCATAGCCATGATTCTTCTTCTTTAGACACCAAGTAGATATTCTTTTTATCATTTTTAATGTTTATAGAATAGACATTATTTACTCTAAGTGCATAAAGAATGAGTTGGTTGGACTTACTATCATAGATTGAGCAGCCTCCGGAGTCAAATATGACTTTTCTTCCTTTATCATAAAGTTGGGCCACACTTAACAGGTTGAATTTCATTCCATCAACCAGTGAGACATCTTCTATCTTTAACTCAGATTCAATGGTTCCATGACCAATGATCTGTCCCTTTTGATTATTCTAAAAGCTTACTTTGCCTCCCTTCTTCCGGGTTAGTATGATGAAGGCCTTCTCATCACCTGCCATGTGCCTTGAGCATCCACTATCAACGTACCAAGTGTGTTGATCTAGTGTGTATCTAAGGTATACCTGTAAAACATATCAAGTGGGTTTGGGTACCCAATCAGATTTGGGTCCCCTCGGGTTAATAACCATCTCAGGCAAATGGTGAACATCATAATAACCATTTTTTAATCTGCATGATTTAGTAATATGATTATTTTTCCCACAAAACCTTCACCCTGAAATGGGTATGTTCTGCTACTGCTTCTCGCTAATCTTTACCAGATCCTTCTTCCTATAGTTCCCTTTATATCTAGTTTTTTGTATACTGGTGGATGGTCCGGTGTGAATCCGGAAACTGGTTCGAGGTGCAACTTCTACTCTAAAATTTCTTCTTTATTGGATAGGTTATTGTTTGTAAGCCACCTTAGCCTTTCCCTTTTGAGCAGCAGTATATCTTTGGGCTTGTGGTTGCCTGCTAACTTCCTTCATCCTTTGGTTAGGGGTCTTTTGGAATCTATTCTGAGTAGGATGATGATTATCTCTTCTTGGAGCTTTTATTTCTGACCTCTTCCTGGATACCTCCTTTAATAGATTGATTTCTCTATCTAGTCCCGTTATATTTGCATTTAGGATCTGGACTTGATTCCTAAGGAAGTTTTCCTCCACAACATCAATATATTTGGTTGCTCTAACCATATTGATGTCTTGTACCATTACTTCAGCATATTTTGCTAACTCTATTACTGCTCTTTTAAGGGACTTGATTGCTTTTACATTCTTCTTTACACCCTTGATTACAATAGATAGAGCTCTAGCAAGGTTAAAATTAGAAGCAGAATTGGAACAAGAATTTACCTTAGTGTTTACTGTATCTGATTTTGATTCTTTGATTTGCACTATTTCTTATTTGGAGGCATTCCTTCCTGATTGCTTGGCTTTCAGATCTGTTAGTGCCATGAATGAACAGTTAGTAGTCTCTGTTTCTTCTGTTGAAGATAAGATGCTGCTTTCTTCACTGTTGCTCTAGGTAGTCACCATTGCTTTCTTTTTGAACTTCTTGGTTCTCTTAAGCTTGGGACATTTTGTTATGAAATGGCCTTTTTCTCCATATTCAAAACAGGCAGCATTTTTTTCAGATCCTTCTTTTCTTCCAGATTTCTTTTGGGCCTGTCCTTTTTGGAAGTTCTTTCTCTTGATCTTTGGGATTCATATTTTCTGGACTTTCTTCTTTCTTTCTTTTTTAGGAACCTGTTGAGCCTTCTGGTTAATAGAGATAGTTGCTCCTTAGTACTTTGAGGTTCCGTGGCGTATCCTTCTTCTCCGAATGAAGCTGATTCGTTAGATTTTGCCCTTAGTGCAATAGCTTTCTTTTTCTCTTCAGGCTTCTTTTCTTATTAGCTGTATCTCTCCAAGGATATCTCTTGAGTTAAGAGATTGCCAATGAGCTCATCATAACTATATAAGTTTAGGTCATGAGCTTCCACAATGGCAGTCTTCTTGTTGTCCCATTCCTTGGTGAGACTCCGGAGCACTTTCTTCACCATCTCTACTTTAGGAATTTCCTTTCCGAGCCTTTTCATCTCATTCACTAGATTGGTGTATCAAGTGTTCATATTACTGATGGATTCTTTTGGTTCTATTTTGAAAGCTTCAAACTTCTGCTGGAGTAGATCAAGCTTAGTTTTTCTTACTTTAGTGGTTCCTTCATATGTTACCTCCAGCTTCTCCTAAATCTCTTTTGCAGTCTCGCATCCCGATTTTTATTAAATTCAGCTGCACTAAGTGCATAATGAAGCATGTTAATAGCATTTGCATTTTCACGCAACTTTTTAAAGTCATTCTCATCCCACATACTAGAAGGATTTCGGGTAGTCATACCCTCTATTTCATAAGTAGGCTCATATGGGCCATCTTTAATGACTAACCATACTTGCATGCTTTGTGATTGTATGAAGTTCTTCATCTAGTTCATCCAGAATGTGTAATGTTTAATAGTGAAGAGTGGAGGATGGGCAATAGACATACCCTCAGGAAGGAGTTGTGAGTTTTAGAAACTCATTTTGATGTATAAATCAAAATATTGGACATTTAGCTCAAGATGGTTAGATCTCTAGTTTTGAGCACTTGCTCTGATACCACTTGTTGGTCCCTGTGAGGGTTTTTATAAGGTCAGAGGGGGGTGAATGACCCTTTTTCGCGAAATACACAGACTTTAAAAAGTCTTAGTTTAGTGTGTTTGATTATGATCCAGATGATGGATCCGGATGATGCAATTATGATAATATAATGCAATAAATAAAAAGTTAAAGAAATCAAACACAAAAGATTTTACCCTAGTTCAGCCTCACCTACTCCAGTCCCCAGAGTTTCCTTCCTTCGAGCTTTTCCACTAGTGGATTCTTTTCCAACTGGCAGGAATCAAGCCTTACAATTTATCTCCGGATGGTAACCCTTCTTGGATGTAGGATATACCACTAGAAGCACCAACTCCTAGCTGAGTCCTTTAGTCCTTAGTAGGATATACCACTTGGACTTCTACCCCAATTCTAAGTTGAGTCCTACAAGGAGTTCCCACTCAAAGCACCAACTTTAAGTTGTATCCTGATCTCACAACTCACCCAAGTTGGAGATTCTTACACTCTTATTTTCACAAAGGTTTTGGTTTTTGGATTTCCTTAAGTTTATAGCTCACTTAGGAATCTTTATAACATATTTGGAATTAATTAATTCTTGGAGGGATTGTAAACTGATTGAATTGCTTGTGCTTTGTTACTCACTTTTGTCAATCAAACAGCCAACCTTCTCATTTGGTGAAGCTTCCCTTTCATAGGCTTCTATCATAAATATAGCCGTTGTAGGTTGTTGAACTTGTAATAAATCTTCACCCTTGATCATGTTATAGGTGGAGCTTCCAGAGCCGTTGATCAATCTGTTAGACTGTAATTTGACCCGTTTGAATTCTAAGGATTGATGCTGAAAAGTTGTAAGTGAATGTTTTACTTGGATTTTTGTTATGCGCCAACTTTTACACCATTAGCTTTTTGGTGTGAGCTCCACGGGCCTCCTTATTAGTCTAGGTGAAAAAGTCTGTTACCTTTTTCAGTCCGGTGTCAGTCCTTTTGTCCTATTACTAAAACGTGCAAGCTGTCACTTTTATCTTGTTCATGGGGAAAGGATCTTTGACTTTATAGACCAAAAGGTGGAGGGAAAATCCATCCTTGACACTTTTCCCATTATCTTCAAGCATGAGTCTTTCGGATGTCTTTAGACTCATATTCTCCGAATCTGCCTTCTTTCGGAGATATGGCAATCAGTTCTTCCAGATACTATTCTTGAGGGATTAAAGCTTGTTTCCTTTCCAAGCTTCATTCTGATGATTCCATGTGCTTAGGTATTTATTATTTTCAATGGATATCCTTGTAGCTGGATCTTTGTCCGAATGTTTCCATTTGGATTTGGGATTTACATAGTTTAAGTTTTTTATTTCTTTCAAACCTGATCCAGATAATTTAGTTTAATTTGTTGTCCGGATCATAGTTTCCCAACAGCACTGTATATCCTAGCTTTGGAAATTTAAACTAGGCCGAAAAATTAAATGAAACGAAATTGTTGTCCAAAAGCTCATGTCGCCGGCGGCATGGCTGAGGCCGCCGGCGACATCAACGATGCTGCGGCGGTATCAGCTACATAGGCAAGTTATCTAATTTCCTAGATACCATAAAGAAAGGGTCCTATAAGAAAGTGGGGCTACTAGGGGCAAGTGAGGCCACTGCAGTATCAATAATGTCGCTTGCCATAAAGAAAGAATCCTACAAAAAAGTGGGGCCACTGGGGGCAAGTGAGGCCATTACGGTATCAACGATGCCGCTAGTGGCATGGTTGATACCGCCGGCGGCTTCAGTTTCTTATAGTAGCCATTTTGGCTGAAAAGTGACCAAAACCCAAAACTAAACATAAATAACAACTAAAACACAACAAACAAGTATAAAGAAGGCCAAAGAGCTATGAGACTCAGAATTTTTACCTCGGGGTCATGAATCCACCTCTTCGTGATCCGTATGACACCTCTGGGGATCTCGGGATGATGATTTGGGTAGTAAATTTAAAGATTTGTGTCTCTAAATTCCTATTAAGTTGATTCTAACCTAAAGTCTACTGATTTTAAGCTTTAACTAAGAGAATCAAAGAAGAAAAACCAAGAAAAGTGGACTAAAATCCCTTTTCTTACCTTTTCTACTCTTTATCTCACAAGAAGAGGTTTTCTCACTCTAAAACCTCTCAAAATTTCTAGATTTCAGTTGCCCGCCTCTTAGAAACCCTAATGCATGTTTTTATAGGCAAAAAAGGGTGGTCTCCAATGTATTTTAGCCAGTTTCACCGAAATGGCAAAAAAGAGCTAGTCAAAGGAAGAAAAAGAAGTTGTCTATACAGAGCCTGATTTAGGCCATACCGCCGATGGCATGAACGATACCGTCGACGGCATGAACACTACCATCGGTGATATGAACGATGTTGTCGATGGTATCAACTTCTTGCCAGCGGGCCCACAAGCCCAAAAAGCGGCCAAAAGGGGTCAAAAGGTATCTTTTTGAATTTTAAGGATATTTTAATGGTATTTAGGACTAAATTATTTTTAGGTGCAAATCATCCATCTGAGCTACCGCCAAACGTGTTACAAGACACGTCGAACTAGATTTCTCAGAAAATAAAATTTGTAGAGAATTTTATATAAAAATTTCGAAAAGAATTTTTATTACAAGGAATAAAATCGGGTATACGTCATCATCATCACGTGAGTGGAACTGTAAAATTTCATGCTCACAGGCTGCCCCTCGAGGGATCACTAATGCTATATGTCAGTATGATCGCATGAAAGAGCAAGGGTTAGGAATGATACTTGATGGATGACTGGTTTGCCCCTTGGTCGGGCTTAAGCTTTGAGATTTGGTTGCCCCTTGGTCGAACTTACGCTTTGCGGAGAGGTTACCCCTTGGTCGGACTTATGCTTCATGGAGAGGTTTGCCCCTTGGTCAGACGTATGCTTTGAGGATTGGATGCCCCTTGGTCAGGTTTATGCTTTGTGGAATGGCTGACCCTTGGTTAGGCTTATGCTTTGAGGATTGGATGCCCCTTGGTCAGGCTTATGCCTCACAGAATGGCTGCCCCTTGGTTAGGCTTATGCCTCACGAAATGGCTGCCCCTTGGATAGGCTTATGCCTCACAGAATGGCTGCTCCTTGGTCGGGTTTATGCTTTGAGATTTGGTTACCCCTTGGTCAGACTTGAGCTTTGCAGAATGGCTACCCCTTGGTCGAGCTTATGTATTGAGGATTGGATGCCCCTTGGTCAGGCTTATGCCTCGTGGAATTGCTGCCCCTTGGTCGGGCTTATGCTTTAAGATTTGGTTGCCCCTTGGTCAAACTTATGCTTTGAGTATTGGATGCCCCTTGGTCGGGTTTATGCTTTGTAGATTTGCCAAGTGGACTTGGGCTTTATGGATTATGAAGTGTCATTCCTGTAACAGGCGATAAGTAAAAGATTATACTAGTTTTTAGATAACGTTTTACTGCTTGATCAATTTTGTGAAACAAAAAATATTTTTGCCCCTTCAATCAACAGTAAACATGTAATAATTGAAATTATAAGGGTTTCAAAAGTCCTGGGATGTCAAGGCTGGAGCCGGGATTCCACTAAATCTACTATAGAATGTAGAGGGGAAGTTGATGTTACAAGCGGCCTGACTGATGACGCCGATGATGTGAATTGATGCCGCTGGCGGTATGGATGACATGTGGCATCTTTGACTTGCCAAAGGAATTCAAAATTCAAACTGGGGGAGTCAATGCCATCGGCGGTATGAATGATATTACTGGCGATTTTAACTGATGCCACCAGCGGTATGGATGGGCAGTTTCAAGTAGATTAAAACTCCTCGAATTCTGTGCGGGGGTTTTTACAAGAGTAAAACTCTTTCTCTTTCTTCATTCTGCATACAGAAACCGCAACTCTCTATTTCTCTCTTTCAACAAAACCCAACCCTCTGCTTTCCTTTTGATTCCCACCATGAAGAGGATTTCTAAGGCTCTTAGAGGAAAATTGAGTGCCAAAGCTAGGGAAGATTTGCCCAACTCTTCCATCAAAGGGCTAAAACTTTGCCCGATTTTTGTTGGGTACGGTTTGAAGGCAACGGACAAGATGTATGGCTACAGAATCAATTCTCCGATTACTGATTTGACTCCTAAGAAGGAGAAATATCTCTGCTATGTCTAGGTAATCCTACAAAGCTCAAATCTCCTTTTTTGGGTTAAGTTTCAATTTTGGCCTTAGGCTCAAAATTTTACCATGATAGGGGTTATAAACAAGAAATTGGTTGACTAGAAATTGATATTGCATGTTTTAGGCTTGATTTTTACAGTTTTTATGCTTTAGATTCGTTTAATTGCAATTTGGTGAGTTTGGCGCAATTTGGTTCAATTTTTGGGGCAAAATTGGCTCTGCCCGCAGGATTTGATGTCGCTGACGGCATAAGTGATGTCCTTAGCAGCATCAATCCTTCTGAAAAGGCCTGGGGAAGTGTGATGTCGCTGTTGCTTACAATGATGTCACTAGCAATATCAACCATACCGCCAGCGGTTTGGTTGATGTTGCCGGCGGCATCGCTGCTTGGAGAAGTGACATCAGCAACCTTCCAATAGATAGCAGGGATGAGAAAATAAACAGGGACTTATCTTTTTTGCTTTTGGTTTTTATAGCCGCATAGACTGACCTATACCAAAGGTATTAGGACGATTGGTGAATAGTGGTATCATATTATGGACAAGGATCCCGAGCTCGAGGTGGCCATGAATGACATAGGCTTTAGAGATCTAGCCTGTATTATGCCCCTTTTAATGCCGAAGCTCTCCCATTCGGCCATGACTGCCTTAACTAAAAAGTGGTCAAAAACCACTCAGACCTTTCACTTCTTATACAGGGAGTTGACCATCACCCCTTCTGATGTGGTGGCCATGACTGGGCTCCCATAGAAGGACAAGGTCATCCACTTTGATGTATAGATGGATAAGTATCATACTGAGAAGCCTGTGGTGAGGCGAGTTATAAAGTTATTTGGCTTGAAGCCCATCTCGAGGCGATTAGCATATAGAGAGCTGCATAAGTATTGGGTAGAAGTTGGTGTGGTTCTCAAGGAGGATCGGGATGCTCGCGTCCATTCTTTTATGATTTTGTTGCTCACTGTGCTGTTCTTTCTAGTTTTGGGCATCAAGATTAATTATGGGCTGATATCTATTATTGAGGACATGGCCAGCATCAGCAAGAAGAACTGGCCTAGGGCCATCTTGGCACAGCTTTACCGCGGACTACACTTGGGTGCAAGGAAGAAAGGGAAAGCCCTTCAGCTTAGCCATTTGCTCTTACAGGTATACTCTTCTTAAAAGCATTTGATTGGTTCCCTTTGCTTGATTTGCACACTTTCCTTATTTTGGATGTTTTGGACTGATTAATAGCTTACTTATGCAGGTCTAGGCTTTTGAACACCAGATCCTCCCGCCAGTCCAGTTCATACTCACAGTGCCACCGGGTCCTCACTTCCTTGCCCGATGGTGTGGTGGTATCAAGGGGAAGAGCAAGTATCCCATGAGCTATCGGGAGTCTTTGAGGAGCGTTCGATTGAGCTCGGTATGTGATCTTTCGACCTTAATTCCTGTTTCACACTTAAAGGAAACATTAGTTGATAAAATGCATTTATAAATTTATATTATGCTCACATTGATTGTTCGCTTGGTTGTTTGGTCAGCTTAACCGTGATCCTTTTGATAGGGTAGAGAACCTGGTGGAGGTGGCTAGGGTCCGAAAGGAGGTGGATGATCACCAGTTTGTGATGGAATGCCCCCTATCCCTGGAGTGGTATTTAAGGGAGCGCATTTGGGGATTGGAGGTTTGTCACTACTTCCAACAGGCCAGTGCCCACGGACCCTCCTACGGGCTTATGGTGGCCACACTTGGTGATTACTTTTGCGGTGGATAAAGCTATTTACTTTGAGGGGAATGGCCCGGTCATTTCAAGCATTCCGGGTTTATACGAGCAGCATCAGCAGTGCCTACTCCTCATTTGCCTTCATATCCACAGGAATGATATGATTGATTACTATAATGAAAAGAATAGGGAGGAGGAGAAGAGGCGGCTTAAGGGTATAGTGAGTGATAATGAGGATGAAGAGGAGGAAGAGGAGGAAGATGGTGGGGGCGAACCCGAGGGAGAGGGTAAGGTAGGTGAAGGCGCGGCTAGCTGGAGCATGCCGATGTCTCATAGGAAGTATCGCTCTTTTGAGGTACGATTGCATTTATGTACATGTCAATTATCCGGATTGAAAATGGTTGCTTATGTTTGCCTTTTGCATTTTTCAGGAACCTTCTAGGAAGAGAGGTCGGGCTGACGAGAGCGGGACATGATACTATGGCATGCCTGAGGGTGTTGAGTTTGTGGAGGGGCGCCTTTCGAACCCTCTAGAGACCTAATTCCTCCTGATGAACTCGAGAGGTGATTTTCAGCCAAGAGACATAGGCTCGAGCAGCCACGCTCTGAACTTCATACCCGAAAACACCACCTATGTAAGGCTTGCATAAATGTGAACATATTCCTATGATAACCCTTTTTTGTGGACTTCTTTTGATTACCCTTTAGATTTTTTAGGTTGCTCTGAGCAAGGCGAAGCGGTTGGCTGGAAATGCCTTTGCCTTTAAGGACCCGCTCATTGGCCAATCTCTGCTTATTCAGGTATGTTCCCTATTATGACATGTTAAAAATGAAATGTATGTATGGATGCTATGAATGATATAGAGTATTGTTGTTTTTTTTATCTATAGGATTTCCTAGCCCCTTCTCTATCGGGTACAGATACGGCCCGGCGGAGGTATGAGGAAGAGAACACGGTGCTTCGATGTCGTGTGGGCGAGTTAGAGAATCAACTAGATGCCATCATTTATGAGAGAAGGAGCAAGCAAAATATGGACCGTGCACACCTCGGTGAGGTAAGCTATAGAGGATTGAAGATGGCAGCCAGCCACTATCCTCCTGCCGTGCCCGCCGAGTCAAACAACATCCCAATGATAGAGGATAGGGAAGAGGATGAGGTTGAAAATTGGCTTCTTGGCGATCAGGATGTTTCATCTCACCCGACCGACAGTGGCAAGCATTCTTAGATTCATGCTTTTTCTTTCTGCTTTCATTTTTCTAGATTTTGATTTTGGTTTGTATGTCCTTGATACATTAGGGTTTGATTGGTTTTGGATTTCGGATGTCGTGTGATTTTGGACTTGTTTAGGCTTATTGTTGGGATATTTGAACGAGTGTTCGCCTTCGGGCTTTTATTTTGAATAAAATGTGGATTCGTGATTGAACAAGTATTGGAAATAGATTACAGGGCTATTTATAGGTTTTTGCACAGGTCTGAACTGATAAAAATAGTTCTAATACCTCTAAAAAAACTTCCATGTCATCGCCACCTACATCACCCCATTAAATAATATAGGCAAAGTTGCCCACAGCCCATACAGCTGGCGGCATCACCTGATATTGCCTGATTTCCATCCATATCGTCAGCGGTATCGCCAATATTATCGGCGGCATTAACTGCCCAAAAATCCAGATTCAGCCATTTCTCAAATTCCGCTATGGCGAGCCACAACCAACAGCTATGGGGCTTCCTGCAAAGCTTGGGGAATGCGGTCTGGAAGAAGCTAGAAAAATTTCGGCTTTCGGGTTTTCAATATGTCGTGGCGTGGCTGAAAGTCTTGAATTCCTTCGTGGGGCATTAGCTTTTTGGGATCAGATGGACCATGTATTCCGATTCTCATCTTTCGTGCTATGCCCCTTACTTGAAGAGTTCCACGCCATCCTAGGGGTTCCATATCCCAAGTGCGTGCCCTTGGTACTTCCGGAGTTTCATTTTGGTATGGATGGCATTCTGTAGGTGCTATGGAATTTGGATTCTGTAGACTTATTTCTATCCCAACTACCGGATAAACCTGGCTTTTAGCTCAGCGCAATTCTGGAGTGGTGCCGAGGGGCAACTAAATCTGATCTTGCTTGGCCGTCCATGGTAGCACTGCTACTTATGGCAGAGTTTATGTGCGGAGTGGATCCAGGCACCCCGCTCAGGCTAATTTCACTTATCAGGCCTACGTCAACAGGGGCTTCTCCCATAGCTGTGGGACTGGCCAAAGTCTTGCTAAATATGAGTACTGCTTCTACTGATCTAACCCTTATCGGTGATCACCTTATACTATTACAGGTATTCATTATCCCCCAATTCTGTGAATTATACACTTCTTCTTGCCCTTATCTGAAATTGGTTTACAGGTATTGCTGATAGAGAAACTGAAGCTGAAGGAGGCACCCCGGGGGAATCTGAAGAAGTACCTACCCGTTCACCTAAGGGAGAGAGGGCTCATACGAGCTGATTTCGATCAATTGACATTCGATAGGTGGGTGCCTATTCTGAGAGGGTATTCGGATACACAGATTCAGTGGGTTAGCCTACGGTGGAGGATCCGAGGTGTGGTTGTGGAGTCATAGGGATCCTACATTCAACTGATACTACTGGAGAGATCTTCATTCTATACCCCTTATCGGTTGCATTGTCAGTACGACAAGAGACAGAGAGTCCCGATCAAGATACCTCATAACTAAATCGGAGTCTATAAAGCCAGATAGGTGAACCATCGGGAGAAGTGGGCTAGGGAGGCCATATTCAAGAATCTGGAGTGTGACCATGTGGAGACCCTTGATACCGATATACACTACAGAGGATGGCTCGCCAGGATTAGATGTATGACGACTCAATCTAAGCGATTGTAGGCCCACTTTGAGGGAGACCAAGTGGAGCAGGGGTACGAGCCCTTTTCCACTACCATCTTGAGGGGGATTTCTCGATATTATGACGGTGATGCGTGGAGTTTGGCTTGAGATGCACTTTTTTTTAGTTCTATCTTTTGCATAGGCTAGTCAGGGTGATGGACCTATCGAACTTTATTTTATTTTATGTCTTTTATTTGGTTCTAACTTTTGCACAGAATGCCTTGTGGGGTTTTTAATCTATCGAACCTTGTCTTAATTTTTGCCTGGACGGCCCTTTTTGGGTTTTCAATCCAGCAGACTTATTCTAACTTTTGCATAGACCTTGCTCTTTTCAGTCTATTAGAATCATTTTTATTTATTGCACATTTAATTTGGAATGACATGAACTCTACATTAGGCTTACTTGAGCTATTTTAACCGTATTGATACAACATTCACATAAGCATAGGCATTCAGAATTCAACAAAAGAGATACTTTCACTAATTGAGGTAAAACAATGTACATGATGTTCGGTCAACATTTCCACTGATTTAACTCCTGGTGCTAACTAGCCTAGCTGGGTTTTCTAGAAGGCACTCTCTCTTTGCTCACATACCCTAATTTTTGCCTAGATCACCCTTTTTGGGTTTTCAATCTAGCGGGTTTGACTCATCCCTTAATTTTTGGACGGCTAGTTTGCAAAATACTGATAGTCGGGTGTCACCCTAATTTTTGCCCAATCAGTAAAAGACCAAAAGGCGGATGATTTGATTTATCTATTTTTTGCATGCTGCTTTTCTTGATTTATTTCTTTTGAATCAGATATGATAACGCTTAAGCCTATCCTGGTTTATGGGGTTCACAAACTCATTCCCATCCATGTCCATAAGCTAAACCACCCCTTTACTAGGCATCTTCTTTGTCATATAGGGTCCTTCCCAGATTGGCCTGAATTTGCCCCTCGCATCAGTGGTAGAAGGTTTCAGCTGTTTGAGGACCAGATCACTAGCTTTTAGGGGGAACATCTGGTGTCTTACCCGACTATTGTAGGCTCGAGCCATGAGTTACTGGTACATTTAGAGGTTATTCAGAGCCCTTAACCTCTGTTCATCCATCATGTTCAGCTGTTCAAACCTTATCTGAGTCCATTCAGATTCTTTCAGCTCAGCCTCTAAAGTGACTCTCAAAGAGGTTATATGGGTATCAACTGGCAAAACCACTTCTATTTCATAGACTAGGGGGAATGGAGTTTGGTCGGTCGGGGTACGGATGCTGGTGCGATGTCCCCAAATAGCAAAAGGTAGCTTATCTGCCCAATCCCTGTAACCGGTTATCATCTTAGAAAGGATCTTCTTCACCTATTTATTAGCTACCTTGACAGCTCCATTAGCTTATGGTCTACATGGAGAAGATCTATGGTGTTCAATCTCATATTTCTCAATTAGATCAGCGGTTGCTCCTTGAAACTACACCGCGTTGTCTGAGACTATATGATGCTGAAGTCCATACCGTGCAAAAATATGCTTCTCTATGAACTTGGCCATCTTCTTGGCGGTGATATTGGTGTAGGATTCGGCCTCCACTCATTTCAAGAAGTAATCTACTGCTACCATAATGAAACTATGCCCATTTGTTGAAGAAGGGCGAATTTCACCAATTTTGTCTATCCCCCACACCGGGAATGGCCAAGAAGTAGATAAATGATGGAGTTTGGTGTTGGTAGATGTTGCATATCTCTGTAAATCTGGCATTGGTGGCACCTTTTGACATGGGCGATGCAATCGGCTGTAAGGGTGAGCCAAAAATATCCTAACCGCTGAATTTTCACTGCGAGAGCAAGACCATTCATATGAGGGCCACAATCACCGGCATAGACTTGGTTAATTACTTTTTGGGCCTTGAATTCAATTAAGAAATGGAGGAGTAAACAGTCACTAGTTCGCTTGAATAGATCATTATCCATAATATAAAACTGGACAGCGAGCTGCCTTGGGGTGGTACGGTCCGAGTTAGAAGAGTACGTAGGATATTGGCCGATTTTAAGAAATAGGACAATGTTAGAATACCAACAAGGTTTGGATGAGAGAACGAGGACTAGGTAAACCGACTGGGTATGGTAGGGGGTCTTAGTGGACAACAGAACCAAAGGTCGGATAGTTTGTTTTTGAGGTCCTTGCCATAAGGAGGCAAGGGGGGCTAGAGAGTCAGCCATTTGATTCTCATCCTGGGCAACGTGGCGATATAGGCATGAGGTAAACTTTTTAGATAATTCACGTACAGCCTTGACATAAGGACGGGGAGATTCTTCTTTAATTTTCTAATCTCTGATAACCTGATGGACAACAAGTGCCGAATTGCCGATGATGGATACCCTGCAGGCCTTGACCTAGAGGAGAGCCGTAAGGCCGAACATACATGCTTCATACTCAGCCCTATTGTTTGTGACAGCGAACTCCAAGAATTTGGACAATAGAATGATTTCGTTGTCCGAGGTGACTATAATAACTCTGAGGTCTGCTCCCCGCTGGTTCACAGCACTGACGAAATACATAGTCCATACATGCTTGAGGATTATAATGGAGGCGAGCTGCTCGTTGAGGAACTCCAAGTTTTTGACATAATCAGAGTCAAGGGGTTGATTGGCTAGGAATTCAGCTATTGCCCACCCCTTAATGACCTTTCGGGTCACATACTTAATGTCGAACTAGCATAGGAGAACCAACCATCGAGACAGTTTACTAGCTAGAGTGGGGGATTGACAAAGATACTTTATTGGGTCAATCTTAGCCATGGCTTGAACTCAATAAGATTGGAAATAATGTCGTAACTTCTTAGTGAGCCAAACCATGGTGGTGCAGGTCTTCTTCACAATCAAATATCGGGTTTTATAATCCAACAACTTCTTACTCAAGTAGTAGATAGCATATTTCTGTTTATCATCATGTTCCTGGACAAGCATTGCTCCTACAAAAGACTCCTCAATAGCCAGGTAAAGGATTAGTGGTTTCCCTAGGATGGGTCGATAAGATAAGCCTTGATTCTGTCAAAAGCCAGCTGGTACTGATCATTCTATACCACTGGTTGTTGCTTTCTCAATAGTTTAAAGATGGGTTTGCATATGGTAGTGAGGCGGGCAATAAACCAACTGACATACTGCAAGGACCCCAGAAACGATCAGACTTCCTTCTCTATCTTCGGTAGAGGCATGTCCCTGATGGCTTTGGCCTTGTCCGGATCTATCTCAATTCCTTTCTGACTAACCACATGCCCTAACAATTTGCCTGAAGTAACCCCAAACATGCACTTCTTTGGATTCAGGTGGAGATTGTACTTCTCAATACGAGTCATGAATCTGTTGAGAATATCAGGGTGCTCTTCTCGAGTGGTAGACTTGACAATCATATCGTCCACATACACCTCCACTTCTTTATAGATCACGTCATGCAACAGGGTGGTTATGGCGTACTGATAAGTGGCTCCTGCATTTTTTAACCCGAATGATATTACCTTGTAGCAATACACCCCCCCATTCAGTAATGAATGTCGTTTTGACTTTGCCGATGATGTCTATCAGAATCTAATTATAACCCGAGAATCCGTCCATGAATGAGTACATAGCTGCCCTAGCAACACTATCAATCAGGACATCAATGTGTGAAAGCGGAAATCATCTTTTGGCGAAGCTTTATTGAGATCTCGGAAGTCAACACAAACTCGGACCCTACCATCTTTTTTTGGAACCAAAACTATGTTGGATAACCAAGATGGATATTCTATAACTTTGACGAATCGAGCTGCAATCAACCTCAAAACCTCTACCTTAACCTAATCTGCCCATTCTGGTCTCAAACGACGGAGCTTCTATTTGACAGGCCTAAATTTAGGATCGGTCAGAATTCTGTGTTCGGCAATTTATCGATCAACCCTAGGCATATCTTTATATGATCAGGAAAATGCATTAACATGATCTTTAAGCACTTTTATGATCCCACATTTTTCTTCAGGAGTTAAATCTTTGGAAATGGTTACCATTTCAGGATTGTCATCTGTACTTAGGTTTATTTCACTTAAAGATGTATCGCTAATGCCAAAAATGTTATGCATATTGTTATATGAATGCATGGATCCATCAGGAAAAACATCAAACAAGTAAGCAAAATGAGAGTCATTCATTGCATTAAAGGCCTTGTAGGAAACATTGTTCGCATCATATACATTAGAAATGTTAAAAATTACATCATCCATACCCTCCTCTATAGGCGGAGGGGCTTCAGTAGCAATAGCAACAGAAGGAGCATCCTCGATAGTGTCTATCAGAATGGCATCTAGGTCATGCTCCAAAGCGGCTTTCTGGGCAGCAGTGAGCGATGGCTCCCCGAATAGGTTGGCTTTCTCGGTGAGGGCTCTGGAGAGCTTCTTTACTATCTCTGTCATAGCATAATCTTCATCGATTCTCTCACCCCTCTAACCTTTCTTCATCAGCAGTGTCATAGCTTTGGTCATGGTTGCCACAACATCTTCAATCTCTGGATCGACAGATTCATCATTACTTTCCCCATACTCATCCTCAGGATACATCTTACCCTTTCCTATAGCCTTATCAGAAACAATGTTAATAGGTGCAATAGGCTTAGTGGGTTCGGGTTCAACAGAAACAACAACCAGCCTCAAAATTGTAGATATCTTTAAAGATCTCAAAGCCAGGCCACATTTTTCTATCATGCTCGACCGGCTCGGGTTCTCCCTTATAAGGCCTCTTACCTTGGATTTCATATACAGTGATCATACAACAGTAATAGGAAGGAATACGGCGATAAGCTTTCCTAAGCTTATACCCCAACCCAGCTTGGCGGGCTAGCACTTTCGGCTCTAAGGCTTCAATAATTCCCTGTTCATACATCTCGCTGCCTTTGCCAGGCTTATAACTAGATTTCTTTATCAGCTTACCCATACTGGCATAGAGATAACTATACCAAAGGGGAGGAGATTTCTTAGCCTTACTAACCACGACAATCTAAAGACCTCCTTCCAATCTAGCCTTAGCTTCCATAACAGCCACAACAGAAGAAGGGTCGACCTCGATAGTCACCAGTTTGTCCTAGTGAATGAGCTTGATGTTCTGGTGTAGAGTGGAGGGAACTGCACCCAAATCATAGAGCCATGGTCGGTCGAGCAATAGAGAATAAGTAATAGGAATGTCAAGTATAGTGAAATGCACATTGCTTGTACCACCTTCTATAGTGACTTCCACCTCAAAGGGCCTAATCATACTATGCTTTGAATCATTATAAGCCCTAATGATAGTACTGGATTTCTCAAGCATTTCCTCCGACAGTACCAGGTGAGGAAGGACCTTCAGAGGGCACAGATTCAGGGCGGAGCCATCATCCACCATGACACAGGGGATAACCTTGTCGAGGATCTAGATACAGATGAAAAAGGCCCTATTGTGATCCTTACCTTCAAGCAAAAGATCAAAACGGTCAAACACAATCTGAGGACCCTTCCTTGGGGGAATGCCTTCTCTGACCATAGCGCACATCTCAACAACCAAAGTGGTCGGATTAGCTTCTAAATCGAGGAGTCGTTTAATCAACCCCTTACAATGCCCTTCAGAGTTAATTACCAGCTGCCAGATACTATATCAGTCTTGGGTGCTTTTTAGCTAAGTAATGAGAGGGTCAACCTTGAGACTGGTCAAAGCAGCCAGAGGTGGAAAAGGAGGCCTTGCGTGGTTCCTACCCTGTTAGGGACCGGGTCCTTGTTTAAGCAGAGATATCAGTCTTCAGGCTGACATACACGGCCACTCTGAGTAATGTTGAGAATATTATCGAGCAAGACACTCTTAGTGGCTCAAGTTTCAAATAGATGATGTTGTTCCTCGGAGTCTAAATCCGGGTTCTGCAACTCATACCCATCCATGTTGAAAAGTTTGTTCTGCTCAACCTTGGATAATCCCTTTGGCTTTTCATTAATGGGAAAATCAACACTGAATAGCTCAGTATCTATGGCCTTGGCTACCTCGACTATTCCCTCACCTTCATCGGAATAGTCTTCCTTTGAAATAAAGGAATCTACAATGAATAGCGGCTTTTTCTCAACTTTCATCCTCTTAGCCATAAATGGCTGAGTTCTCTGGCTTTCTTGCTTAGGCGAATTTGGGTCGATAACTATACCTTGAACCAAATTGACTCCCAGATTAGCTTGACTAACGAGATCAAACACTGAGTTGGATGGGAGACCGGACCCAATAACCATAATAGAGTTACTGCTATCCGGACCCTGGGTGACTAGCTCAAAGATTATGGCTTCAGACAGGCCAAACTAGATCATTCCTACCTTGTTCTTGAAATTAGGTAAAGGGTTACTCATGGTGCTTGGGACCTTATCAGGTTCAACAATTTTTCCTTCACTGACCAGACGCTAAATAGCTGAGAGTAGGGCTTTGCAATTGTTGGTTTGGTGTCCCACCTGAATGTGGTAATTACAGAAATTCTTCTTATCTTTGGGTTTGGGTTGTTTGTATTCTTGAAGAGACTGGATGAAACCTGCTTCCCTTAAACGTTGAAAGATAACCCGAAGAGGCAACTTGTACAGATTGGCTAAAACAAACGAACGACGAGAAGGCTGAACTGCTGCATCTGTGGGTGAAGCTAGGGCGACTGCCAGGGGCGCAACTGGGGCTTAAGAAACTACCTGGATTGTGGCTGAGGCTTTAGGTTTGGCAGGTGCCAGAGCTGAGGGTTAGCCTTCTTTATTCTTTCTAAACTAAGGTTTTCTCGCTTTTTTGACTTTTTCACGCTCTGCCTCGCGCTCAATTTTCTCAGCTTTTTCAAACACAACCTTGTAGGAGAGGAATAAATCAGTAGCTATCTCTTTATGGAAAAGAGGAAGAGATCCCTCTAGGAGTTTAACAATAATCTCCTCGAGGCTTCGCTTGGATTTCATCAAAACCTGGGTCAACATCCACCGGTTAAAGTACTATTTAAAGGTTTCATTGGGCATTTGGCGGACTCCCTCAAGATGTTGGAGGATTTTCTCCATCATAGTATTAAAGCCATAATGCACTTTCAGTGCCTCAGAAAGAAGTTTCCAATCTGTGATAATATGCTGCGGCAAAGTGTGATACCATTCAAGAGCAGGGCCTCGAAGGGAACAAGGAAACATTTAAGCAAGAACCTTATCACTTAATTTCTTTACACACATAATTCTTTCATACATAATAATATGGGAAGCAGATGTGCCCGAACCATTATAATAAGCCATATTCGGTCTGGTAAAGTTGTCTGGAGCCTAGTCTTCATTCCTCTCAAGTTCCTTGGCAGCCATGAGACAGTTGATGTAGGCTTGAATTTCTGGTGTCACGCCTAAAGGTTGCGTGACCTGGTCATTGATCGGCTGAGAGAGAGCTGTAGCCTCGGGTGTCACACTCAGAGAATGCACGACCTAGTCGTTGAGCTGAGAGGCCATCATCTGGCGGATAAAAGCAGCTATTTTTGGTGTCACACCCAGAGGCTGTGTGACCTAGTTATTGGCTGGAGGACATGGAGGAGGACGAGGGACCATCTGGCTGCTGAAAGGGTTCTGAGGGTAGGTAATACCCTTGGGAGTCATAATGAACTGAGGAGGAGTAAAGGATGGTGGCTGCATTAACCCACTGGAAGAAGCTGACAACTGATGTATGAACATGAGCAAAAGGTCTCGGGTTGAAAGGAATAATTAAAGGAGCAGCAAAGGTTTGCCCGAACTAAAATGGGCTTGCTATAGGCTGAGTCGAGGGAATTGGCTGAAAAATTGGTGCAATGGGTTTGGTCCCTATCGGACCGATCAACATCTGTGCTGAACCATTTGGGCTTGCATATCAGACTTGAAAACTCGGTCGAAACTTCTATCCTCGTGGGCTTGCATAATAGCTGCTTGGACAGTGTTCTGGATAGAAGCTTGGAATGAGTTCGAATTCAGAAATTGGGCCATAGCACTGGCAAAGTCAAAACCAGGAGGGGGCTGAGACACTGCTCCCAACATGGGAGTAGGGTTGACTTGCTCCTCGGGCGGAGGAGGGCTTCCATCATTGCTCGAAAAAGACATAACTGACTGGAAGAAATCCTGACCCAACTGAACCTGATCTGAAATTGACTCCCCGCTAGAATTGGTATACGGAACCCCCTCGACTTCTGTGGTGACAACCGGGGTGAGAGAACAATGAATTAAACGGTGTTCATGCCTTTTCCAAACCGGGGTACGACAATAATTCCGCCTCCTCCTAGCTAAAATGTTTAGGCAGCGGGTTAGACCATGCATGGGTTGTGTGATACCATGGATGGGTGAATGGCTTTATGCAATAATTGATGCGTGGCATGTATGGCTGCATGTAGATATGGTTAAAGATGATGCGACTGCTTATCCCTCCAACATACGTGGGACGTTTGAGCCTTGCACCACATATAGCGATATATGGTGACGCAACGGAGGTAAAAGAAGTCCTACGCATGTTGTTAAACTTCTTTCATGGGTGGAAGTAGTAAGGGTAAGTTTGTTATTTTGGCTCTTGAAGCTGATGCATGGGTGATGCATGAGTACGTAGCACGTAGCACACAAAAATGTCCCTCTTCCAACCTTATGACTCCCGCGTGACACCTCTTTGGAAGGATAGAGTTAGGCTTCTTCACTGGTAATAGCGAAAGAAGTGCATCCCAATTATTTTCATTGCTTTGGTAATCCTAGAGAAATGAAGTGCTAAGGCTTTTTCTAGCGCGGCTTTGGTATAGGGTTGTTGATGTAGAAGGTTCTCGTTTACCTTGATTCCACGTTACTCAACCACTCCCCAAATAGGTGCGATCGCAGGAGTTTACGTGTTGGTTAAAACGAGTGATCCACCTGCTAGGCATCCTTAATTCCAAACAGGGCATGAGTGATACTTTCGCCAGCTTCTCGAGTGAAATGGGGCACCTAAAAATTACTAAACTATCTACACTTGTAAGGATAAAACGACATAAAAAAGAATGAAGTTTTAATTTAGCCAATGATTTCAATACATCATCAAAATCCTTTAAACTTATGAAAACTTTAAGTTCAAGTTTAAAGAGATCAATCCCCAGCGGATTTGCCACTGTGAGCGGAAGTCCTTTTTCCCACCCTACGAGGACCGCGTGAGATGCATATCACCGGGGGCGGAAAAATAACTAGCACTGTGAAGCGTGCCGAAGGATTGACCTATATTTTAGCGTGATAAAAGAATTGATGTTGATGTTGAATTTAAGTCCAATTTGCATGTTAAAGGATACGAGACTTGAAATCCCATATTTTAAAATAGAGTCGCTACCCGGTTAAGCTCCACCGGAAAATTTTTGGTACGATATTCCCACTGGGTGGTTAGACTCCACCTTAAAATAGAGATTCCAAGTTCGGATGATGTTATCTATTTTACATTAGGCCAAGTTAATATATTTCATTCTTTCGTAATCGGTTTTAATCCACCCTATTTATTATGTTTTTGGTTTATATGTTGTTTTCGTGTTTACCAAGCAATTGAAGCGATAAATAAATTATTACAGCCATCCAAAAATAAGTACAGAAATTAAAATTATTACAAGGCTTTCAAATCCTATACATTTGATCTATACAACAAATAAAAATACCCGAAGGCCTAACATACATCTAACCTAAACCTACCTGCACAAAATGGTTAGCACAGATACTGTGCGTTGCACGAGATGTATCACTTGACATGTATAGTTAGTAGACAAAACAAGACCCGAGTTAGCATGAACATGGCATATTTTATTTACAATTTATGGAGCCCGGTTGGATGGCTAAAAATGAGATTTAAACATCGTTTGTGAGAGAATTCCGTTTTATTCATATTTTAGACTTGATTGTTATTTTAACCGGATTATTAGTGAAAATGCCACATGGTATGGGGTGGGGTCTATTTTTAGAAGGTCTTAGACCCTCATCGTTGCACTGTATGTCCTAGCTTCAGAAATTTAAACTAGGCCAGAAAATTAAATGAAATGAAACTATTGTCCGCAAGCTCATGTCGCTGGCAGCATGGCTGAGGCCACCGGCGGCATGAACGATGCCGCTAGCGGTATCCGCTACATAGGCAAGTTATATGATGTCCTTGATACCATAAAGAAAGGATCCTACAAGAAAATGGGCCACTGGGGGCAAGTGAGGCCACTGGCGGTATCAACGATGACGCTAGCGGCATGGTTGATACCGCTGGCGGCTTCAAATGCCTCTGGCGGCTTCAGTTTCTTGCAGCAGCCGTTTTGGCTGAAAAGCGACCAAAACTTGAAACTAAACACAAATAACAACTAAAACACAATAAACAAGTAAAAATAAGGCCAAAGAGCTATGAGACTCAGAATTTTTACCTCGGGGCCGTGAATCCACCTCTTCGTGATTAATATGACACCTCCGAGGAGCTCGGGATGATGATTTGGGTAGTAAATTTAAATATTTATATCTCTAAATTCCTATAAGTTGATTTTAACCTAAAGTCTACTGATTTTAAGCTTTAACTAAGAGAATCAAAGAAGAAAAACCAAGAAAAGTGGACTAAAATCCCTTTTCTTACATTTTCTACTCTTTATCTCACTATAAGAGATTTGTCTACTCTAAAACCTCTCAAAATTTCCAGATTTTAGTTCCCCCCCCCCCCTCTTAGAAACCCTAATGCATGTTTTTATAGGCAAAAAAGGGTGGTCTCCAATGTATTTTAGCCAGGTTCACAGAAATGGCAAAAAAGAGCTAGTCAAAGGAAGAAGCAGAAGCTGTCTGTACAGAGCCTGATTTAGGCGATGCCACCGACAGCATGAACGATACTGCAGGCAGTATGAGCGATGCCGCCGGCGGTATCAACTTCCTGCCAGCTGCCTACCAACGGGCCCACAAGCCCAAAAAGCTGCCAAAAGGGATCAAAAGCAGGTCAAAAGGTATCTTTTTTAATTTTAAGGATATTTTAATGGGTATTTAGGACTAAATTATTTGTGGGTGCAAATCATCCATCTGAGCTACCGCCAGACGCATTACAAGATACGTCGAATTAGATTTCTCCGAAAATAAAATTCATAGAGAATTTTATATAAAAATTCTAAAAAGAATTTTTATTACGAGTATACGTCATCATTGTCTCGCGAGAGGGACTGCAAAATCTCGTGCTCACACTATGGTTGTATGTGAAGTATTAAATTTGAGGGTAGAATTTTAAGTCTCTGCTGACCTAGCTATTTAGTTTTAACTCTGAGCTGTTTTGGGCTGAGCTATGTGGTTAGTCGCTGACTAAGCACTGTTCACTCAGCGCTTGATATTTAGATTGCGTTTCAGCTGTGCATATATTTACTGTCTTTTTCTGAGTTACTTTCTATTAGACAAAGGCTCTGACCTTTCCATTTAAGGAAAAATGGAATCTTTTTTTTTTTAGTCTTACTTTTTGCAAACATTAATGAAAGAAAGACAAAATGAGTTAATGCCTTGATAAGATGGCCGCTTAATGAAGAAAAAGATAAAGTTCTTTAGAAGATCGAGCTGCACGTCATTGCCAAATTCGGATTGTTGCAGATTGAATACTCTAGTATCGCGCGACTCTGCAAGAATGTCAGATTGCCAGAGGGAATGGAAAGATGACACATAGCAAGTTAGCGCAAGTTCTCTCTAACAAAAGACTGGCATCAAACGACAAAAGATTCAAATTTGAAGCTCTGATTCAATCTGTCTCTAATGGATTGATTTCTATTTCACAATGGTGTGATTCTATCTCCCAAAGGATCGATTTGAAGTAGCAAAGGGTGAATAGCTGAGCTGTTAAAATTATAGAAGATGCCAAAGCAAGTTCAACGGCTACATTCTTGTTTTCAATTATAAAAGGAGCAAGAAGGCAAACATTAGAACTTGGCGAATACACCTAAATTTACAAGAAGCTAAACTCTGTCAAATTCTAAGCTTTAAAGAAGTTCGATCAAGAAAGCAATCACTCAGCGAGAATCTGCTTTAGAACAAGAGAGAGTAGAATAGATTTAAAAAATTGTAATATCATATTATTGTAACTAGATCAACATTTCTATAAGTTGAATCTATCTCTTGTTTAGAACTCTGCTGAGTTGTTGGTAGAATAGGGTATTCTACTCAGCGGGTGAGTGATTACAGTTTGGAGGGTACTTTCTGTAATTGAGAAACTCTTGTGAAAGGCTTCTCTGCCTAGGGTAAATGAGTTGAGATTAGTAGATTAAAGCCAAGACACTCTCTTGGGACTGGATGTAAGCACAGATTGCCGAATCAGTATAAAAATCTTTGTGTTCTTTGCTTTGATTTGAAGTTTTTCCAGGTTTTGCTCAGCTCGCTGACCTTCTCAGCGAAGATCGTTTTAATCGCGAAAAAGTTGTCTGTTTTAATCTAGCTAGTCATTCACCCCTCTAACTCACTGAGTGTACGCATAGGGACCAACACTTAGAGATCCACAAAAAAATTTACAGAGTTACGCTCCTCACCAAAATAAATATCGCAAATGTTTTCTTTTCTTTTGCCTTATTTTGCATTTACTTCTCAAACCGTTCATTTTTTTACATGCCGCTTCAGAATATTCTGTTCATCTCTTTTTTTATCCTTGAAAGATATCCACAATGATATTTTTTAATAATCTTTTTTTGAACTATCATATATCTAGTAGATATGTAGTAGAAGTTCCATAGAAATCAGTAAAACTAGAAAAACTAGTAGATGTATATTAGATGTCTAGTAGTTCTCTAGTAGATCAAAACTTCAAATAAATTTCTAACATATATATCTAACAGAATTTTTCTAGATTTCTATTACATGTCTAATAGATTTTGTTCAATGTTTGGTAACTAAAAATAAATCTACTAGATATCTATTAGATATTTGTGAGATATTATATTTTATAAAATAATCATCGTAAAAAAATACGGATTAATTTTTTATTTATGAAATCATCATATACACATCCATTATATATCTATTAAATATATAATAGATATCGTTAGATTCCATAAAAAAACTGTCAAAATTTAGATCTATTAGATATCTAGCAGTGATATACTAGGTATCTACTATTTTAAAAATTTTTAAAATATCACAGTGGATATCATTTCAAAGATAATAATAAAGCGAATAAAAAATTCCGAAGCGGCATGTAAAAAAAACATAAAGAACAAACATAGGGTAAATCTGTATATAGATTTGAGAAATAGAAAATTAAGAAATATTTAACAAAGTAATTGTGTAAATAATTTAATAAAGTATAATTAATTACAGGGGTGGCCTATAGTAGAAGCCATTAAGACGATCGTATAGGGCCTAAAAAAAAGGGCCTCCATTAAATACTAATATATAAAAATTTATTACATTTTTTTTTTAAAACTATTCTTTTATCTTATAAATTAAGTATAATTATTTTATCTTAATAAGTTAAGTTAATTAATAGAATTAAATATAATATATAATATTAGACTAAAAATTAAAGTATTTTTAATTTTTAATTTTTTATTATTTTTATTTTATAATAAATTATAAAAGTTTTAAAATATATAATTTCTCCAAAAATCCCAAAAATTATAAGGCCGACTCCGACTAATTATGATAAATAGTCTTGTATTTTGGGAGAGGGAAATTATTATGTTAGGTTTTTTTTTCCGCAAAGTATTTATATTCTTACCCATGAAAATTTTAGATTTTATTAGGTAATTGATATGCTATAAAGCCCATAAAAATATCAAGTTTCACTTCATGTCCCATATTGTGGCTTTTCTTCCATCGGTTATTTATTTTTTGTCATTTTCACATTCTTTTTTATAAACTTTACTCTGCTTTTTTCACTGGTTTATTTATTTTTTAAAATCAGTAATTTCTTTTACATACTAAATGAAAACATCTTAATTGTTTGTTTATTTTAAAAATGTTATTAGATATATAATATTTTAAGATTATATGCAAATGTTCGAATCAGCTTATAGGACGCATATGAATTTTAGCAAAAATTACACAAAGTGTTGCTTTTTTTTATCTAAAGTTCATGTTGGATATTTTATATATTCTCTATGGTATGAAAGCTGCAGAAAGAATTCATCAATGACTATCTATTGTTATATTTAACTTTTATTTACACATTTCATACATGTTCAATACTTTTTTTTTATAAATGTATGGTTCACAAAAAAAAATTCATATTTATGGGATGGAAAGAATTTCCTCAATTTTTTCTCAGAATAAGGTGTCTTTGAATTCAGAACAAAATTATGTTCCTCTAATCTATAGATGCTCCAATACCCAACTTGTATGTATTATGCCTTTATGGCCACTAATTAATTCAAACGAAGGTGTTCTATATATCATAAAAAAAAAGTCAATGGGGGATGTAATTAGCTCAAATAGCCTATTATCCCTCTCAATTTTTAAAAGGACCTATTATCTTCATGAACTTGATAAAAGTGAATGAATTTATCCCCTCAACACAATAAAATCAGTCACACTCCGGAGAGTGTATACCACTTGCGCCATGTGTCAAATTTTAAAAAGCCAAACCTATCAAAATTTGACACGTGCCGTAACTTAAGAATTTTTTAAAAAATATCTAAAATTGAAGGACCAAACTACTTATTTTTCATCTTCTCCGACAAAACCCAATAACAGACACTTTGTTCATCTTCTAAATGAACCCGAAACCCCAATCCTTCAATCCAACTCAAACCCATGTTTAAATCAAGTGAAAAATACCATTATTAATGTCAAACTCAATTTTTTTTACTTAATTTTTAATCTGGCTTGTTTAAATTGAGAAATCCAACAAAAATAAAATTATGAAAATCAAGCCGCTGACGGAGGTGGCTTCGATGTCGTCGCCGGCGCCACTACCTCCCTTCTTCCAATGGCGATTGGACTCCCCGCCACCACGTCTGTTCGACTCGCCGGACGGATTCTATTTGCATTCACCATATGGACTCGATGAATCTGTTATCAAGACTCTGCCTCTCCTCATTTACGCAGCAAATAATAATTTGACGAACGCAATTAAAAATGGCTTTTTGATGAAACCCAATTAACAGATGGCTTTTTATGAAACCCAATTCACAGAGAAAGTGAAGGTTTTATGGTAGATTAAAGAAGGGAGTAGATTACAGGCTTAAATTGGAATTGAAATGTCCTGCAATTTGATAAAGAAAGCTGTAAAATAGAGATTTAATTACATTGGAATTGAAATGGTTTCTCCAACTTGATGAATGGAAGTGGGAATTTAAGACCTGGGTATTTTGGTTTCAAAGGATTCACCCGTTATTTTAAAAATTGAGGGGGGCAATAGTTTATTTGAGCCAAATATAGATGGGTTTTTATGTATTTGTCCTTAAAAAAATATCAAATTACATTAACCATGTAACATTCATCTCTCATTACAAGGATGCCCTGCAATTGTTTCGGCCGAAAGAGTTTGAGTACATTTATTTAGTGAAACTTGAAAGTTTGAAACAGGCCCAAATGGCTGGGCCAAAATAGCAGGTCAAAAGTGGGCAAATAGGCCCATTAAGGTTCTGGGCTATCTGTTTGTCTTCGACTTCAACTCCGAAACCTCTCCATTTTTTTCTTAGAGTATTATTCCCATCTTCCCAAGAATCTTCCTTTTCTATTTATCCTCTCATCATCTCCATTTTCACTTTCTCACAACCTCAAAAACTCTCATTTTCATTTCCTAAAAAAAACCCAAAATGGATTTCTATTCATTCTCTGATTTCCCCGAGGATGTCCAGCTCTACATCATCTCCTTCCTATCCCCAACTGAGATCGCCAATTTCGCCTGCACATCCCGGCGGTTTTCCCCCCTCTGCCAAAAAGACAGCAAGCTTTGGTTTGCAATCTGCGACATGCGTTGGGGCTCCATGACCCAAATCAACAAATGGGGCAACAGCAAAATCTCCTACAAACTCCTCTACCGAATTCTCCCCAAATGGGAAAATCTGATCGGCTTCTGGCGCTAGTGCGGCCAAAGCCAACAGAAGTCAGCCACCGGCATTAAACCCGCCGCGTTAATTTATTTTGAATTGGGTTCTTCTTTCCTCTCCAATTGCAGAGCCTCTCCGTCTCAGAACGGTACCTACGGTGTAGTGAAAACCCCGTTACTTTGGATGACTATATCGCCGAACGGTCAGATTGTGGATTATCTCGATCCCATAAAAGGAAGGAAGTCTTAAAAGACTATTTTTTTCCCTTATCAATTTTCTAAATGTAATCTAAAATAAGGTTAGGATCAAGACAACCATTAGATATAGGTATACGGTTTAACTATTAGATATAGGTATACAGTTTCAAATTCGCAATAGATATCAAATTGCACTTAGATTAAACTTCTTCCACCGATATTTATTCTCCTATAAAACCAGCAAGGCTTCCCCAGGTTTGCTTCTTGGCTCGAGTTATTCAGTTGACAGCTATTGTGCTTTGGGTCTTCTTTTTATTTGGTTAGTTGATTTTGTTCGCTTCTATTTGCTGCTTTTCGTCAGAAAGGAATCAATTGTAATAAGATTTGGTTAGTTGATTAATTTAGTTGCATGGAATATTATGTATGCTATCATGTTAGTGTATTTTGTTTTGCTCTTTGGGTATTTGTTTGCTTTTTTGATTTCGTTACTTTTGTTGTTTTTGAAATTGTGACTTGCTCTTTGGGTTTTTGGGGATTTCAGTTACAGTTATGTCATGCTAAATACTAATTGAAACATGAGATTAGAATTGTATAGTTGGAAGGTTTATACTATCATTAAAAATCAAATCAAAGACGAAATCTTGCCATAAAATTCACGGTCTAAAAACCACTGGGCAGTATGACCATTCCATTACCTGAAATACTTCCCCAAATTTGATTTTAATTTTAATTTTAATATCTTCTGTTTGATGCAATGGTAATTAAAAAATAATAAGTTATTTTTTTATTAACTACATCAATATTTATAGGAATAAATGAAGATTTGATGTAAAAAACGAACAAGAATATCGTCAAATTTTAGCAATATAGGTAATGACTCTATGATTTTATCTTTGTCTAGGAATATTTTTAATAACAGTGATCGCCTTTAATATTTTATAAATTTAAAATAAAGACTACTCGGACATTGGACACCCAAACTTAGAATGCGAAAAATGTGGAGCATTTTTTGGTACGAGGAGCGAATACAAAAACATTACAATGCTTCAACACCGAAATTCTCTATATGCTGAAATCAAGGACGGATTTAAGCTGCCTGAACCAAAGGACCTTCCTCAAATTCTGCAACAATTATTATTTGGATCAGGTAAAATAAGTACTAAATAATATACTATCTTTGTTTTAATTAGTTATTTTCAATCTATGAATAAAACATAAATTTACCTCCAATAACATTTTATATTTAAAACTAAGAAATAAATTTTAAAAAAATGAACTAATTTGTTAGTTTATTCTTATTACATATTTTGAGTTAAATTGTACATGCACCGAAAAAGAAAATTTGAAATATGTAATGCAATAAATAAGATAAAAAGTGAATCCATTAGGGTTCAATAAGACAATTTAAATAGGTTATACTACTAAATAACGTAAAACATACAAACTATCTACATTTTAATCCAAATCCATAAAAATTCTTTAATTAGTAATAGTGATACCCTTCAATAACATGGCGCATGCATTATAATAGTAAGTCATCTGCAAATTTATGAATAGTTAATGAAGAAAAGTAAAGTTTATGTATGAAATTAAGAAAAGAGTGATAGTTAATTTATTACGAAAGACATTAACCCTAATATATTTTAAAGTTAAAAACTAAACAAAATGAAATAATGACATAAAATAACTTTTATATACATGGCTAATTTAATGGTAATGGTACCGTATACTAACATAATAGTGATAACCTTTAATAACATGTCATGTATTATAATAGCAAGTCATACAAATTTATGTATAGTAAGTGAAGAAAAGTAAAGTTTATGTTTAAAATTGAGAACAAATGGATAGTTAATGTATTATGTAAGACATTAAACCTAATATATGGTACACTTAAAAACTTAGCAAAATGAAATAATGTTAGAAAATAACTTTTATGTAAATGGCTACTTTAATGGTAACTAATTTAACGAATAATACATATATTACGTAAATGGCAAATTTAATGGTGACTAATTTAAAAATTGTGCAATTAATTTTTTTTGGATATGTACTCATACAGGCATTAGGTGCGATCATTTTCGAGACAACATTAGGAATTATAATTCAATGTTCTCATTCACATCATTGGGAGGAAAAATTGATATATCTATCAACCAACAATGTGGTCCAAGAACATTCATATTACACGGACAAAATTATCATCGAAGTGGGAGTTTGATGCCACTTGAAGGATCTTCACTAAAGTTTGCACAATTATATATTTTTGATACAGAAAACGAAGTTGAAAATAGAATACGGGCTGTATGGTGAGATTTCTCCAATTTAGAAATGATAATATATATGTGTATATATAATACATATTATTCAACGGTTATGATTTCAAACTGTAATATATTAATTAGTATTATATTATAAACATTTAAATATAATCTGTTACGAATTTGTACAGCGGTGGTCAGGACATAATAGAATTTCACCATGAGATAGTTTCTGATCTAAAACAAATGTTTGACCATAACAATGTCTTTGCGAAGACATTTCGAATGATGAGAGACAGATTCCAAGAAGAACAAAACTCTAATGTAAGACTCAGATTGATAGGAAAGAGAAACACGGATGGCAGGACATACAATTTGCCAACAGTTTCAGAAGTTGCAGCTTTGGTAGTAGGAGATTTTAAGGTTTCAAGGGGTGCTAGAGATATAATTGTAGAAACTCAATCTGGCCTACTTCAAAGGATAAATGAATTAAATGCATCATATTTAGGTTTGCAGTATCCTTTGCTATTCCCATTTGGTGAGGATGGCTATAAAGAAGATATTTGACTTAACAGAGATGGTGGAAGGCAATACGTAAGCATGCGAGAATACTTTGCTTACAACATTCAAGAGAGGAAAGGCGAAGTTTCAATCATAACATGTTCGAAACGATTGTTTCAACAATTCGTAGTTGATGCTTACATAATGATTGAATCTGCTAGATTCAACTACATACGCACTCATAAAAAATAGTTGCGGAGTGAAATTTACAAAGGCGTATGAGATGTTGTTTTACATGGAGAGACTAATCCTTCCTCCCAAGGAAAGAGGATAGTTCTGCCATCCAGTTACACAGGTTGAGCAAGATACATGATTCAAAATTATCAAGATGCTATGGCTATATGTAAATGAGCTGGATATCTCAATCTTTTTATTACGTTTATTTGCAACCCAAAATGGCCCGAGATTCGTAGATATGTCGAGAGTAAAGGTTTAAATCCTAAAGATCGTCAGTATGTGCTAAGTAGAGTTTTCAAATGCAAATTGGATAACTTGGTGAAAGATCTTCGTGATAATAAAGTGTTGGTCCCTGTGAGAGTATTTATTAAGGCAGAGGGGGGGTGAATGGCCCTTTTTTCGCGGAATTAGCAGACTTGAAAAAGTCTTTACTGTAGCATGTTTGATTATGATCCGGAAGATGGATCCGGATGACGCAAATGTATGCAATTAAGTAAAAGAGAAAGAAAATCAAACACAGGTACTTTATACTGGTTTGGCCCCTCCTACGTCCAGTCCCCGGAGTTTCCTTCCTCCGAGCTTGTCCACTACTGGATTCCTTTCCAACTGGCAAGAATCAAGCCTTACAAATTTGTTTCCGGATGGTAACCCCTTCCGGAAGTAGGATATACCACTAGAAGCACCAACTCCTAGCTGAGTCCTCCTATCTTTAGTAGGATATACCACTTAGCCTTCTACCTTGAATCTAAGCTGAGTCCTACAGGGAGATCTCACTCAAAGCACCTACTTCAAGCTATATCCCAATCTCTCAACTTACCCAAGTTGGAGATTCTTACACTTTGGTTTTTAACAAAGGGTTGGATTTTGGAGTTCCTCAAGTTTATAGTTTCACTTGGGAATCCGTACAAATAGATTTCGAATCAAGGGTTCTTGGAGGGATTATATCAACTGATTGTATATGTGTTGCTTTGTTACTTGCTTTTGTAGATCAATCAGTTAACCTTCTCATTTGGAGAAGGGCTCCTTTTATAGGCTTTGATCATAAATGTAGCCGTTTGTGGTTGGTGAGCTTTTATTCAATCTTCACCCTTGATTAGGTTGAGATGTGGAGCTTCCGAATCTGTTGATCAATCCTTTAGACTGTATTTTGATCGGTTTGAAATCTTGGGATTGAGGCCAGAAAGTTGTCAGTGATCGTTTTACTTGTCATTTTGTGATGCACTAACTTTCATACCAATTGCTTTATATTGTGAGCTCCACGCGCGCCTTTATTGGTCTAGGAGAAAAAGTAGTTAGCTTTTCTCTGTTTGGTGTCAGACCCTTTTGACTTTTTCTAAAATATACAAGCTGTCATTTTGTCTTTGTCTTGGGGAAAGTATCTTTGACTTTCATAGACCAAAAAGAGTAAAGGGGGAAGTATATTTGAAATATAGGTTTTCCGGATGTCTTTTAGAGCTATATGCTCCGGATCTATCTTCCGGAGATGGCTTCAATCAGTTCTTCTGGATGCTGATCTTGAGGGTCAGAAGTTTGTTTGCTTTCCAAACTTTTTTCGGATGATTTTCCTTAGAGCTTATGTTTTTAATTTGTTCAATGGATGACTTGTGTCTTGGTCTTTGTCCGGATATTTCCATTTGGATTTGAGAGAATTACATACATTTTTTTGTTTCTTTCAAACTTGATCGGGATTTAGATTTTTTTATTCGAATCATTGTTTCCCAACATAAAGTATTTGGAGAAGTTAAGGGAGGTACACCTTCCAAATATATAGTTATTAATCGATTAATATTTACATACTATACATATGTTCCTTTCATAGATCAAAATTTCCTAATTAATTGAACTTTCCACTACATGTTATATATTATTAAAACACAAGCAAAACTTCAATATACCATTTGAAATGGAATCATTATGATTGCTAATATCAAATTAACCTTATATGTTGTAGTGATTTATACAATCGAATTCCAAAAACAAGGATTGCCCCATGCACACATCCTTCTATTCCTTCATGGTCATAGCAAATATCCAACTACAACTGATATAGATCTTATCATCTCTGCTAAAATTCCAGATGAAATCAATGATCCGTGTTATTATCGAGCAGTCAAAGATTACATGATGCATGGGCCGTGTGGAGCAGCAAGGAAAACTTCCCCTTGCATGATTGATGGTAGATGCACAAAACACTTTCCAAAGAAGTTTGTGGACTCAACCACAATTGATGAAGACAGCTATCCTATATATCGGAGACGAGATAATGGCAGAACAATTAATAAAGATGGTATAGACTTGGATAACAGGTAATTATAATAGAGTACAAAAATGTCAGTAAAAGAACAAATTAAATCTTCAATTGAATATTAATACGCATTATTAATATATGAATTCGTATGTTCAATAATAGGTATGTAGTTCCACACAATCGATTATTATTATCAAAGTATGGCGCTCATATCAATGTCGAATGTTGCAATCAAACAAGATCAATCAAGTACTTATTCAAATATGTCAATAAGGGAAATGATCGAGTAACAGTAGCTTTCTCTAATAGTGCACAAGGCAATAGTTCGTCAGAAGATATTGATGAAATTAGTGTGTACTATGATTGTCTGTATATATCACCCTGCGAAGCTATGATTGTCTGTATATATCACCCTATGGAGCTACATGGAGGATTTTCGGCTTTCCCATCCACCATAGAGAACCACCTGTGGAAAGATTATCCTTTCACTTACCAAATGAGCAAAGTGTTATTTTCTCTGATGATGACCCGATTGATGAAGTTGCAAATAGACCGAGCATTAGGGAATCAATGTTTATTGGCTGGTTTGAAGCAAACAAGAAGTACCCTGAAGTTATAGAATTAACATATGCAGAATTTCCTCTCCGATTTGTGTGGAAAAGAGATAAAACAACATTGAGAAAAAGTGAAAACTTCGACATTTTCAATTGGAAGAATTTTCTTTGTTCCTCCTGGATCTGGAGAGCTATTCTATTTGAGACTATTATTGAATGTTTTCAAAGGGCCAAATTGCTACGAGGATCTGAGAACTATTAACAATTGTGTCCATCCAACTTTCAGAGATGCGTGTTATGCACTTGGATTATTGGATGATGATAGGGAGTACATAGATGCCATAAAGGAGGAGAGTGACTGGGGGATGCCTGTTTACCTAAGGCAACTATTTTCTATGTTGCTGATATCAGATCATATTGCTCGACCCGAATATGTTTGGAATGAAACTTGGAGATTACTCTCAGATGATTTATTCCATAGACACAGAGCATTATTGAACAACCTAGGTAAACATGCACAAAAGCAACTATTTATTACATTCTTATTTAACTTAACATCATACACTACAGTGCAAGAGTTATTATTCTTTGTCTTAAAAAAAATACATTCACATTCAGATGCAGAGCTCAATGAAGGAGAGATGAAAAACCGGTGCTTGCAAATGTTGGAAAGAATACTAAAAGGATATGGGAAAACTTTCCAAGATTTCCTGACAATGCCAAAACCGATTTATAATAACGATGAAATTGACATCAGTAATAGATTGATACCGGATGAACAACGATATGATAGACGAGCTTTAGAAGAGGAATATAGGTGGTTGACATCAAAGATGACAGATGAGCAGAAGTCTATTTATGGCAAAATAATGACAGATGTGAATGAACAAAAAGGGGATTTCTTCTTCTTATATGGACACGGAGGTACTGAAAAGACATTTATTTGGAGAGTTTTGTCTGCTACTATTAGATCAAAAGGAGATATTGTGTTAAACGTGGCATCAAGCGGCATAGCCTCACGGACATTACCAGGAGTCGGACTGTACATTCTAGGTTTACAATTGCTCTCAATATCAATGAGGACTCAACATGCAATGTAAGTCAAGGAAGCCCTCTAGCAGGTCTTATCGTGAAAACAAAATTAATTATTTGGAATAAGGCACCAATGGTGCATAGATTTTATTTTGAAGCGCTAGATAGGACTCTTAGAGATATCATGAGATTCCAAGATACATCAAGTGTCAATCCATTTAGAGGGAAAACGGTAGTCTTAGGTGGTGATTTTAGGTAAATATTGTCTGTCATTCCAAAAGGATCATGGCAAGAAATTGTCAACGCTACTTTAAATTCAGCATATTTATGGCCTCATTGCGAGGTTCTGAGGTTGACAAAGAATATGAGATTGCAAGAAAATCAAGAAGGTGGTCATACAGAGGAGTTGAAAAAATTTTCGGAGTGGATTTTAGCGATTGGAGATGGAAAGGTAGCAAATTCAGTGGACGGCATTGGAAAAGTGCGAATACCTAATAATTTGCTCATAAGTCATAGAGATGATCCAATATCTGCTATAGCTCAATGCTCTTATCCGGACTCTATATGTCATTTTGGGGATCCAAATTATTTGCAGCAGCGAGCAATTCTATGTAATTTTTAAGGCTTTGATGTACCATCAACAAAACCTTATGTTAGTGATAGATAAAATTATATTAGCTATATACTCCCTCCGTTTTTTTAATAACTGTCGCTTTTGACACTTTCTCACATACCAATATTTCATTAATTAGGGCAATCAAAATAGTATTATACCCTTAAAGCTAACTCTTCATTTTTTTCCCACTTTTTACAATAAAGGAGTAAATAAGGATAAAAATGGAAAATATGTGGACATAAATGCACTGTAATCTATAAAGTGATACTTATTTAAAAATAAAATTCTCTTTCAAAAGCGATAGTTATTAAAAAGCGGAGGGAGTACTCAACTTCTCAAATAAAGTACATACGGGGATCCAACAGGCGCTTTAATAGTTTCCAACATGTAATTGTAGCCTCAGATTGCCTTACGTCCATGCTTGTAATAGAAAAATGAAGTTTGCTGATTATGTAGGAGTGGTGGCTTACAATATCTTGAATATCGCCTTGTTCTTTTCTGGTGTGCGCTTTGATCATGTACCCGAGTGATAACTGGATATACATTCGAGACTTGTGTAACACACATTTGGCGCCGCCTCGATGGATTAGCATCCTTGTAGCGTCTTGACCACTTGTGTAACCGTCTTGTCCTCTCACAAGTTTTCACATCTTTTGGACCCTCCATAAACATTTTCTTAGAAATTCTTGCATCAAATTTATTTTCTTTATTTTTCGGACATTTCATAATTTTTTGGGATCCCCAAAATGTTTTTTCACATTTTTTGGCCCTTCCAGAACCATTTTCTGAAAAATTCTTGTACCAAATTTATTTTCTTTATTTTTCGGGCATTTCATAATTTTTTTGGGATTTTTCGATCTTTTTACGAAACCGGGACCCGAAACGTATTTTCACATTTTCGGGCCCTTTCATAAATATTTTTTGAAAAATTCACCGAATCTATTTGCTTTATTTTTCAGACATTTCATAATTTTTTGGGATTTTTCAATTTTTTACGAAACCGAGCCCCGAAATGTATTTTCACATTTTCGGGCCCTTCCAGAAATATTTTCTGAAAAATTCTAGCACCAAATTTATTTTCTTTATTTTTCGGACATTTCATAATTTTTTTTTATTTTTTGATTTTTTTACAAAATCCGGGATCCGAAACGTATTTTCACATTTTTGGGCCCTTTAGAAACATTTTCTGAAAAATTCTTGCAACGAATTTATTTTCTTTATTTTTTGGATATTTCATAATTTTGGGGAATTTTTTGATTTTTTACGAAATCAAATCCCGAAATGTATTTTCACATTTTCGAACCCTTTCAGAAACATTTTCTGAAAAATTCTTGCCCCGAATTCATTTTCTTTATTTTTTGGACATTTCATAATTTTTAGAATTTTTCGATTTTTTACGAAACTGGGCCCCGAAACGTATTTTCACATTTTCGGGCCCTTCTAGAAACATTTTGTAAAAAATTCTTGCACCGATTTTATTTTCTTTATTTTCCGGATATTTCATTATTTTTTGAGTTTTTTGATTTTTTACGAAATCGGGCCTCGAAACGTATTTCACATTTTCGGACCCTTCCAGAATTATTTTCTAAAAAATTCTTGCTCCAAATTTATTTTCTTTATTTTTCGGATATTTCATAATTTTTTAGGATTTTTCGATTTTTTACGAAACCGGGCCCCGAAACTTATTTTCACATTTTTGGGCCCTTCCATAAACATTTTCTGAAAAATCCCTGCCCCAAATTTATTTTCTTTATTTTTCGGATATTTTATATTTTTTTGGGATTTTTCAATTTTTTACGAAACCGACCCGAAACGTATTTTCACATTTTCAGACCATTCCATAAACATTTTCAAAAAAGTTCATGCACCAAATTTATTAGCTTTATATGATCAATGTTGTAGGGACTTAAATGAATTTTGTCAAGGTTTTTTTTAAATCCATTGTAGAAGATGGTGTTTTTTTATTGACTCAAAAATACATGGACTTAGATGAAGTTTTGCCAAGGTTTTTTTGAAATTTTGTTAGTTTATGTCACGTGTTGCTATGTCATTGGTTTGACTTTTCTAAATGTATGGTGCTTTTGATTGAATTAAAATTACAGGGACTTAAAAAAATTGTCAAGGTTTTTTTTTAAATTTTGATAGTTTATGCCGCATTTATTTCACTCATGTGAAGGATAATATTGTAAAAGTAATATTCAAAAGCTTAGCTCAAATGAATTCCATCAAAATCGTGTAACTTTTGGCAAGATTTCTATTCCACACATTCACAATGATTTGAATTCTATTGATATTTTTTTGTTCCAAATAAGAGAATTTGACAAAATGAATTCAATTCAATTGAATTCTCTCAAAAGTGAGCTTTCCAAACACACTCGCAGTGTGTTTACCAAGTCAATGTTTATGTTCCATGTTTCCCGCTAATCACAGAACTCCCATCCTTAAAACTAGGAATATAACAAACAAGGGAATCTTTGACCGATTCTCCTACAATATCAAGATCATTGTCCCACTTTCAAAACCCAACTATCTAACATACATGCAGTCATACTCTTGGTGCCTATAAATAAGAGACAAGGCCATAGAAAGAGGTAACTCTATCTCTTATCAAAACTCTGTCATTTTTAATACACAAATACTTACTTAGGCATCAGAGCTTCTCCAGAGAAACAAGTTAATCATAGCTGAATCTATATAAGAAGCTCCACGAGTGATACCTAAAACTTTCACCAACCAAGCTAACAAAGCTGCCCGTTCAATTGCAAAGTGGGGCTCAAACAAATCCTCACCTGTTATCTTGAAGGAAGATATCCCATCTTTTATTTATCCTTGTATTGTTAAAGATTTGCAATCTTGATTTAATTAATAAGGTATGATTGATCAAAAAAGAATATGAATCTAGAAGTCCTTGGTTTGAGCACAAACATCATTTAAGATTGAAGTTACGACACCTAAGGTAGAGTGAAAAAAAAAATTATAAAAACTGAAATACAAACTTTTTTAAGCAACCAAGACTTGCAGAAAAGACAACATAGGGCAAGAATTAGTCCTTAAGAACGAAAAACCTTGACCACAACAAGCAAATGCAAAACTTAAATCAAGTCCATAATCTTCAAAAGGTAATTGCTAAAACATGTCACCAGAACGCTACAAACTTGAAAATGTAATAAACAAAACGCAAATAATTTCAACACAAATATAATAACAGAAAATAACTACTAAGTCCATCTAATACATGATATTTTAATACTGAATTTAAAGACTAGACCCCTACCAGCACCCATAACACACACCACCATCATTAGCTCTGAGGAGATGTCTTGGCAACCCCACTCGGCTGAACTGCCTGTGATGCACCATTACCATCGGCAGAATATGCTGCAGGCTGAGAATAGCCGACACCACCGCCATAAGAATTGCTGTAGGGTGGAACTCCCTGACCCCCATAACCCGATTGCCCATAACCTCCACCATACCCTGCGTGCGACACTGTTGCATTATACCCAGATGAGGTTCTCTGTGTACCTGAATCTGGCTGACCATAACCAGATGACCCATATCCCGGCTGCCCGTATCCTCCAGCACTTGTAGGCGATTGTTGCGTCTGCCCATAAGCAGGAGGTTTTTGTGTTTGAGGAGCTCCATAGCTTGATCCATATCCAGGTTGAGCTGCTGCTGGTGGTTGGCTCCCATAACTAGCTTGGGATGTTGGGGGCTGTCCATATCCTTGTTGAGGTGGATAACTTGCTGGATTTGAGTTAGGCAGCTGACTTGGTGCTTGAGCTGAGTCACTCTGTCCTTCTATAGATGCACCACCTACATTGCCATAATTAGGAGCAGAATAGCCCTGCTGTTGATCATATGCAGGTGGCTGACCGTAACCTGATTGAGTATACCCACCATATCCATCCTGTGAATAACCTTGTCCCTGATGATTATAACCAGATGCTGGTGGCTGACCGTAGTTATAACCGGTGCTATCAGGTTGAGCAGCTGAGCCAGCTGGGGTCGGTTGTTGCTGTGACGATGGTTGTTGATTGTAATAATCATAACCTTGGCCTGTCTGTTGGCCGGCAGATGCATTTGACTGATCCCAATTAGAGGGATATCCCCCAGATTGAGGAGGATATCCTGAATATGGAGGTTGAGTATACTGTGAGGATGGACCTGGGTAAGCTCCAGGTTGAGGGTATCCATAACCAGGTTGCGGCCCTTGATGACCTCCAGGTTGTGCATATCCATAACCTGTTTGTGGCCGTGCTTGGTATCCTTGTTGAGGGTATCCTCCACCCATTGATGGGTTCCTTGCACGATTCTGCACATAAGTGTTATCCAAAATAACCTATGCGAACTTCTAGGAGTGCTAGCACATACACATTGCAAACACTAAAATATATATACAAATACAAACATATAGACAATAATAGCAATCACATATACAAATCATTACAATATAACACGTGTATGTCTGATGTAGGGATTAACAGATTTCATATAATTATCAGCAAGGGGTATGAACGCCTACATACCGTACTTGATTGGTGGACTAATTGAGTTACTCCAGCAGAAGCCAATCCTCTCCCTACTTGAAGTGAATGGGTACAACAAATACACCCAAAAAAATAATATACCATACAATATTTACGATAGAAAAAAGATATATATCTCACTGGCAAAGCTGGCACTTGGCAATGCATATTTTGATATAATATAGTATTGATGTAAGCTATGAACTGAAGCATCACGAATATCCTGAATATAGCATTGTTATAATATATTCAAATAATGGACATGGCTTACATCAATAAGCTTCCAATTACTCCATTCTGATAACTATACTTCTCATAACAAACTAATATCAGAATTAACCAATCAAGGATATGCAACTGAAGTCTATGTTAAGCTACCAAAACTAAGCAGATGGCAAATATATACTATTTGTAAAATAGGCAAACGATATGAAGCTAAAAGAAACAATATTAATTTGAAGGCTACAAAGTTCGAATGAAGAATGGACAGCACCTACATAGTTTGAAGGCTACGCAAAATGATATTGCAATGCCTTATTAATTTGTCAGTCAATACATACTGTAAGCAAGAGTCGCAGAAAGAAATAAAAGTAAAATGGAGCTTGCCCAGAGAGCTACACTGCAGAAAAATCAATCTCATGCAGGTGGAACTAAAAAGCCGTGAAAACACAAGAACAATGAGGGTAAAAGAAAAGGTAAGCAGCTCAGCAATGAGTGCAAGACAATATAAAATGAACAAAAAAATCGGTGACAGAAAACAACCAAAACTGAACCTAAGAATGGAAGAACTGCTAATAAAGAAAAAAATTGAAGTCCGCCTCAGAGGAGTAAGACAAAATGCATTATCAACAAATGACCTAAAGAAGGCTGATATGATGGGGTTGTTTTGAAAGCATTAGTTGATGTCAATAGTTGACAATATCAAAACTCAGAGACCGAGGACTAATTCAAAATGATGTTTTCCCTTGCAAGTCTGAAGCTTCTGTACAATATCATTTGCTACACGCCAAAAGGTGAGATTCAGAGTCATGCCAGCGCAATGCTGAGCTACCACAAACACAATGTATGGTGTAAACAAAAGTCCAACAACACTAAGGCCCTGTTCTTTTCAACTTATAAGTAGCAGTACTGAACTGAACTTATTTCAGTGTAAATTTATATGTACGCAGTACTGAACTGAACTGGACTGGACTGAATTCCTAACAGTACAATAATTACCAGTAGAAATATCAGTGACATCATAAGAGGAATAAACAATGTTGTTGCAGAAATCGCTACATCCAAGACCAGTCACTTGCGGTTTCAACAAAAAGCCAAGTCAATGTAGGGTCAATTAGCCAAAAGTTGTTAAAGAGGCTTTATCGACTAAAAACCAATTATTATAACTCCCAAATATATAAATACCCAACAAAACATGTATAACACTAGAAAATTATGGCAGAAATAACAACTCTTCATGTGTGACTGGCACTTTAAACTTTCATAGTTTGGACACCTCGCCTTTAACCTATATAATATATATCCACTCCATCTCAAAAAAAAAAATTGCTAGTGCAGTGGGCCATGATCAGTATACACAGATGCAAGAAATTGATACAGTAGGCAACATAACACGTGTCTAAATATAATCTCATTCCTGGGTCCAAGAAGTAAGATATAATACTTAAGAGGTGCCCATTACCATTCTTAGCTCTATAAAAAACTATAGAATGACCAGAAAAGTTTAGTTAAAGCAGTCTCGTTTCAAGAAGTTAGCATTGCAGAGTCCCTTATCCATCTCCCAGAAACCAGTTCAACAGAAAGCACAAAATTCTCAGCCAGATATGCTGTACGTTCCAGGAGGATCAGCAACCAAAAGATATCTGCAACTTCATGCATCTAAATAGTCCAATAACGGACAATATATTGATATATCTGACCCATTTATATATAACCAACTAAATGCCATGGAAAATAATTTTACAAGAAAATCCAAAAATGAAAACAATAATGGATTACTTGAAAAAATCAGAATCTTTAAACGACGAGATAAAGTAACAAAATGAGAAATCATGTCAAGTTCCATGCCCAGTGCCAATTTTAGCAATGATCTTCACAGTAATAAGATGCACTAAAGCCACATAACCCATGGCATTTGAACTAAATAATTTGTCACTAAGACAAAAGAAGTAAAAACTGAACTTCCTATTAATATCAAGGACTGTCATGATATGACGAGAAAATTTCTATCAGAAAGAAGAGGGGGAAAAACTACTGATATCCTGATTTACAAGTTCAACGAAAAGGAGGGCTTGTTTAAGTGCAGCATCCTAATGAAGAAAAAGCAGTTTTCAATATGAAAGAGAAGTCAAGGATTTAAGTCAAAATTCAGGATATGCATGAGTTATCATGAGCACATATGGATTTAAATGATGCTTCGAAAGCATAGTCAAGCAAAAAAATCTTGTTTAACAAGAGATGAGAACGTGTACATCAACCAAGAAATTCAAGCCAAAAAGGGATGAAATAGGCAAAAGAATGAAAACAAACTATATAACTCAGCAAAGAAAAATTAACAAGCATACCTCGCTAGTAACTTCAATAACTAATTGTTTTGCATATTCAATCTGATCAATAGTCCCCTCAATATGTACATTTCTTTCTGTTGATGTGTCACCTGGGGGCAAATGTAAGGGTATCACCTGCATAAGTTTAACAAGTCAATGAAAATTCTTGTTAGTAGCCTGCAACATGCTCTATATGATATCTGTAATAAATGTTCAACAATCGCACAGCAATATGGCATAACAATTATCCTTAATTTCAGAATATAAACCTGTATGCGAGCTCCAGTCTTTGTTTGCATAGTCTTGATGGTCTCACCTCCTTTACCAATTACAAGACCAACCTAACATAGCATATCAGTCACACACAGTCCCAAACCAAATCAAACAAAACCAATCATGGCTTGCTACCTATACCTTATTACTTGGAATCTTCATTACAAAAGTATCAGAACCACCTTGTCCTGTAAACCTCCGGGAAACTGTGGCAGAACCACCAGCTTCAGCCTTCTCAAACATAAAATTACTACACATGTTAATGACACCTTAATAATATACGTGAGTTTAGGAAAATTTCATTTAGAAAGAATATACGTAAAATCATAAAGCTAGACCTTCACCTCTGAAAGAACTTCATTTATCAATTGTTCTGCCTTTGCAATTTGTTCTGCACTACCCACTAACTCTACAAGCCTGGTTGCAGAATTGAGATCTGCATCCATATCTCTAGTAACCTGAATCTTTGCTCCGGACTGAATCTGAAGATACTTAATAGTTTCGCCTCCTTTCCCAATGATCACACCAACCCTACCATTTGGAATTTCAATCTTTTTGCTTGAACCACCGTATGAGCCATAAGATACAGGAATTGAGGAGGGAGTAGAGTTGGAGAAGGACTTTCCATCTGCTTTTGAGAAAAAAATTCAAAAATATAAAAATAAACACCACAATTTTGATACTTAAATTAGAAAACCAGGCATTATATTGCTAGAACAAGCAAATTCACTCAAGCTGAACTGCCTAACAAATTAACCAAACAAAACACAATAGCATCAATAGATAGGCAGATATACAAACTTCCCTACATTAAGTAGGTAAAGTAAAATCACGAAACAAAAACACGTATTAGAAGGATTTTCATAAGTCAGTAGCCACTTGTAAAAAGCGTCAGAGAACATAGAAACGTAAGGCCCCTATTGGAGGCACAAAATCCATTTCTATCCGCATACTATAGCATAGCATAACGAGAGAGGAAAACAAAATCAATCTAAATCAAAGGCAGTAGCAACGCACACAAATTCAAAGCAAAAGCAGCAAAAATAAACACAGATCCGCAAAAAGACGGTAAATCTTTCAGAAAACAAACATATCGACGGTATGCAAGTCCACACAGAGATAAGGAAAGAGTATTGACCATTAGGAGCATAGCTAAAACTCTTGTTCATGGAATCAAAACCGGAGGCCCCGTTTTCAACTCTAGAGCGCTTAATATCAGCCCCAGCGCCACTCAAGAGCCGAGCGGCGATCTCCTGAGCTTTCTGCTTGGCCATCTGGATCTCGTCTACAGGAGGTGGAACGTTGTTGTAAGATTGGGGAGCATGAGCCGGATCAGGGGAAGAGAAACCAGTTGGCCGGCGAGCAGCAGGCGGTGGAGTTTGATCGTCGTATTTGCGCTTGTTTGAAACGGTGGCATCTGCGCCGGTAGAGTACTGAGATTCTTCAGCCATGGTTGGGAGGAAGGGAAGAAAAAAACCCTAGGAGGGGTGAGTGGTCGATTGGTCGATGTAAGCGCTGGATGATGGGGTTTTTATATTCAGTTGGGCCACAGTTAGATAATTCTTCAGATTTTTTTTTATTTTTGTTTTTTCCTGTTTCAATTTATTTTATTGTTTTCTTTTAATGCCCATGCAATAAAAAAAATCTAGAAACTCTAATTAATATTAAGGCCAAATGTATGTTTATCTTTAAATTTGAAAAAAAAAAATTATTGTCCCTTGAATTTTCAAAAGTTTCTCGCAACTCCTTGAACTTGGTATAAGTGTACCAGTTTACCCTCTGAATTTAGCAAAAGTGTATCATTTTGCCCCATTGAATGCCACGTGTCATGTTCTGATTGGTTTGACTTTGAAAAATGTTTTTTTCTCCTTCTCATCAAAAGATAACAAGTGGCATTTAAGGGGCAAAATGATACACTTTTGTCAAGTTCAAGGGGCAAACTAATACATTTATGCCAAGTTCAGGAGGCTGAAAGAAACTTTTGAAAGTTCAGGGGCAGTAGATTTTTTTAGCCAAGTTTAGTGGGGTAAAGATGCATTTAGCCTGAAGTAAGAGTAAGTCCAACTATTTTCTCATTTTGCATTCCCTATTTTGGAAAATTTACAGTATTTTTATTACAGTCATCTTCCAAATTTTTCATTTCTCATATTAAATTCCGTAAAAACAATAATATTTTATTATTATTATTATATTAATTTATTTACATCAATTCTATTCTACTCAACTAATAAAATAATTTAAAAAATAAATCATTAAAATATTCAATTCCCCAAAATGGGGTTCCCCAAACATACCATATGGGGAATGGTTGGACTCAACCATTCTCTATCCCTAAAATGGGGAACCATTGGAAATGCCGTAAGTAAATTCAATTTCCTTTTTCTTGGTTTTCACCGCAAAGTGGTCCTGGATGGGTCCATACTGTGGGCGGCATGGCCTCAAGATTTAAGGTTGCTCCATATACATACCAGGGTTCGATCCCTAGTGGATGCTTAAGGGTGGACTAATTCCTACTACTAGACCACACCCTTGGGGTTTAAGTAAATTCAATTTCTGTTAAATGTATAACATCAATTTCTTTCTCATTAAGGCTCTGATTGGGAGCAAGTTTTATAAGAATCATAAAGGAAAGGAAACAAAAGGATGGAAATGCAAGGTATAGTATTTGAAAGAAGCATAAGAATCATAAAGGAAAGGAAACAAAAGGATGGAAATGCAAGGTATAGTATTTGAAAGAAGCATAACGGATTAAGTATTATTATGTTCGGGAGGAATGGATGGTTTTCTAAAGTAAAGTAAATATCAAATTACTTAAATACTTTACAAATAAAATTATTTGTAGATGAAATTAAAATATAAGGCTAAATGTGTAATTTTATACCACCTTACCCTCAAATTCCATCAAATTTGCGGGATTAAATTTGGGCATTATGGCTGTAAACGGAAGGAGCGTGCTCCTCCCAAATTATGTCCAATTCTTTAGCTTCCTCTTTCTAAGCAGGTGATTTGTTTTGCCCTCCTTTACTCCCCCTTTGAATTCTACTTCCGAACCCTAAACATTGTAGTCTTTATCATAATACAAATCTAGAAACTCAAAGTCAAAACTTGTATTCTGAACTTTGAGAGGCAATGTAAACATAGATTTGGGAGCTTTGCATACGCCTTTTATCTAGTTTATGTTCAAACTCAATGTTGATTATGGACTTAAATTAAAAAACATTAAAGCAAACATCAAAACGATGTCATTTTGATACTGACTTAAACTTTTTATTTTTTTAAAAAAATATTTACAAGTATCTTCGTTAAGATAATCTTGTTCGAGGCTTAGTGAGCCTCACCCCTCCAAACAAGTGTATTTAATAGAATTCAAACCTTGTTCACCTCCAACAACAACACCCTTCTATCTCCACCCTTGTTCAATTTCCTTTCCTCCGGAGTAGGCTGGCCCACAGGATCCACTTTAGAAGTGTGCCCTTTGGAACTCAGACTTTCTCTCTCCTCCGGAGCTATTGCATCTGGGTTTGGTACTATATCCTTAGCTGCACTGTGAGAGATTATAGCTAAGTTGTGCTCTTCACGATTAGAATTGAGATGAAGGAGATCGGGGGTTACCTTAGTGGTTTGTAGCGTCTGATCCTCATCCTTCTGTTCCTCTTCCAGCCTTGCCTCCGGATGGTTGGAACTGTCCTCAACCACCCCTACAGTTGCCTTTTCAGGACTTTCTTTTTTTCCCTCAGGCATGTTGGTATTTCCTCAACAGCCTTCTCCAATACCTTTTCAGGACTTTCAAGATCAATGACTTTATTGCCGGATCCAAGCAGATTCTCCGGAAGTGGTCTTGTTCTATCAGCAAATATGAATTCATCTACTTCCGGAATTTTTAACAGAGCGTCCATATCCTTTAGATCTATGAGAATTGGGGGGGAACTAGAGAAGATTCTCCAGGTCCTTTGGTTGTTCTCCCCTGATTTATTTGATTGTTTTCTTTTGTTGCGGCTTGAATGTCGTCGTATTGCACATCATCTTGCCCTACTAGTTCTGTTGCACCGGGAACATTTTTCCCTTTTGATGGATTTCTCTAAAGCGGCTCTCTCCCTATACTGCCTTGGTTCCTCATTCAGGATTATTCTAGCGAGCCTCTTGCCTTCACTGGCTTTCTTTTCTTGGGCAGCGAGAGCTTCATCAAAAGTGAGTCCTTTTCTCCTGAGTTGCTTTTAAAGAGGAGCCTTATCCTCTGTCTCCTCATCATCTACCTCTTCTTCCATCTCAGCCAATGTTCTTTTGGCTTTTCTCCTTTCGGCCTTAATTGCTTTTGTGGCAATTTAAGGAAGACCCGTAACAAGCGCAAGTCATCCCTTCTTAGCTGCAGCTTTAATCAGTCTGCCCCTAGGTCTTAGCTTTTCGGAGCTTAGGATTTGGGTGAGGGGCAGAGTGTCCTCATCAATTTCTTTTGAAACCATTTTAACTTGCTTTTTGGCCTTGGTTTTGGTGGTTCTAGGCCTTTTGGGAACAAGAGCCTCCTATTCCGGATCCACTATCTTCCGGAATTTAATCTTCCGCTCATCCCTCTTCCGTTTTGCCTTTTCTTCATCCCATTCCTCATCAAAGCAGAGATTGAGGAAATTCTTCTCTAGGATGGGCTTTCCATAAATCCCTTCAAAATCAGTCAGATCCACTTCCACCGATTGGAGAATTCTTGTGATCAAGGCACCATACGAGTTTACATGGGTCTTGAGATAGTGAATGGTCAAGACTGGCCAATTTACTTCTACACTACCAACCCAGTGCTACAGGATGTAGTGCTGGAGGGAAGAAACTGTAGTCAATGACCCTTTCCTTATCAGGATGAGCTTGGCTAGAGCGTGCTGCAAGAATCTAGGCATTTTGGGGAAGTACGTTGAGAATTTGTCGTCGAAGTAGTTCTTGTGGAGCCATAGCTTGGACTCATACTCAACTCCAGTCTCATCCCTATCTTTCCTCAATATTATTCCGGAGTTCTTCATGTTCAGATTCTTCTCAAAGAATTCTGGAGTGAGAATTATGACTTTCCCTTGTACCTCAATGCGTAAGACATCAAAATGATTGTGAGCACTAAGATTTGAGAAGAACTCTTTCACCAGCTTGGGGTAGGTTGGACAATTTATCTATAGAAGATCACCCAGATTTTGATCTTCAATTAGGATGAAGAAAGGAGGGGTTCTGAATAGGTAATCATCACCTAAGTGTTCAGTGGGTATGATAGAGTCGGAGGTTTTGAGATTCAGGGGTTCAAAATCAGTATCCTTCAAGTCAGATACTTGAAAGATATTTCTTCTTGGGAGGATTTCGAGGGTGTTGGATGTGTTTATGGCTGCTATTTTAGAGAGATTTTGAAAGGTAGAGTTCTGGGTTTCAATTTTTGCAGAGTAACAGTATAGTAGTTGCTTGCGTGAAGAAGAGAATGGATTTTGAGGGGTTTATATAGAATTTCTGAAGTGAGGGTATATTGGTAATCCGGACTCCGGCTATTTTGACTAGATTGATGACATGTCAGGCAAATTTTTAGGAGAGAAGTGAATTCAGTTTAACTGGAGAATGGGAATGGTTTATTTTTAAATTAACTACTGTATTTACCGCGCGTGTAACAGCCAATGAACTTTTGAAATTCAAAAAGTAACAGTTACCTTTATGAGCTTTTACTGCCATACGTCATTGTTATCGGCTAATGTGGCAATCTTCCGGAATAGATCTTCCCAATTCTTCTTATCTTCCGGAGTGAGTTTCTATCTCAGGATCCGGCTTGATTTAAAACTAACTTCCAGAGTTTTTCTAATTTGGATTTGACATCCCAATTGATTCTCTTAGTTTCCCAAATTGATCTTTACTTAGTAGTTTAGTAAAAATATCAGCTCTCTATTCATTGGTTGGAACATATACCAATGCAGTATCCTTCTTCATTACATGATCCTGGATGAAGTGATGCCTTATGTTGACATGCTTCATCCTGCTGTGAAGCACCAGATTCTTTGATACATCAATAGCACTTTTGTTGTCACACAATACATCCACACATCAGGATTGCACTTCATAATCTCAAGTTATTGTTTGATGCATAGGAGTTGAGCAACACAACTTCCAACTGCCATATATTCTGCTTCCGTGGTGGATAAGGCAACTGAAGTTTACTTCTTGCTATACCATGAGACTAAGCAATCCCCAAGGAAATGGCATCCTCCAGATGTACTTTTTCTCTTAAGAGTATCTCTACCATAGTCTCCTTCTGTGAACCCTTGGAGTGTGAAGTCTCCATTACTAGGATACCATAACCCAACTTCAGTGATTCCTAGGAGATATCTAAGTATCCTTATGATAGCCTTGAGATGAGAATCCTTGGGATTGGCTTGATACCTTGCATAGTAGCATACTGCATAGTGTATGTCAGGTCTGCTAGCTATTAAGTATAGGAGTGAGCCAATCATTCCTCTATATAGCTTCTAATCAACATCTTCTCCTTCATAGTCCCTGGATAAGATTGTGTCTAAACCCATTGGAGTAGACATTGGTTTATTGTTGTCCATTTCAAACTTCTTTAGGATTTCGTTGGTGTATTTTGATTGATTGATGAAGATCTCATCTGGACTTTGCTTAATTTGTAGACCAAGGAAAAAGTTGAGCTCTCCCATCATGGACATCTTAAATTCCTTCTACATTTAAGAGCTGAATTCTTTGCATATCTTCTCATCAGTGGCACCAAAAATGATATTATCCACATAGATCTGGACTAGAATAATATCATTTTTCTTCTTTTTAATAAAGAATATGGTATCTGCCCTACCTCTGGTATAATCCTTGGATATAAGGAATGAGGTTAATCTTTCATACCAGGCTCTTGGTGCTTGCTTTAATCCATAGATAGCTTTCTTCAGCCTGTATATATAGTCCGGATGCTTTGGATCTTCAAATCCGGGTGATTGCTTGACATATACTTCTTCTTGAATAACACCATTTAGAAATGCACTTTTGACATCCATTTGGTATAATTTGAACCCCATGAAAGATGCAAAAGCACATAGGAATCGGATTGCTTCCAGTCTTGCTACAGGGGCAAAAGTTTATTCGAAATCAATTCCTTCTTGCTGATTGTAGCCTTGAGTGACTAGTCTTGCCTTGTTTCTTACTACTGCTCCGGATTCATCAAGTTTAGTCCGGAACACCCATTTAGTGCCTATAATTGATTTTCCTTTAGGAGAGGGCATAAGATCCCATACATCATTCCTGGTGAATTGATCTAGCTCTTCCTGCATCCATCATCCAGCTTTCATCCCCTTCAGCTTCTTGAAATTTCTTTGGCTCTATGAGAGAGAAAAAAGCAGCATGGCTCATCATCTGGTTGAGCTGACCTCTGGTTCTAACTGGATTTTGAACATCATCCAGAATATTTTTGATGGAATGGTCTCTGTGGGTCCGGATCTCCCTCTCCAGGCCTTCATGTTGAACTTGGACTTCCTCTACTTCAGTTTCAACTACTTCTTTATTAAAGTCAATCCCTTATAGATTGAGATTGACTTGTTGTATTTCTGGATTAAAAGATATTCCTTCATCTTGCTCTTTGTACTTCTTGATTTGAAATGAATCAGGAATTCCTGCTTCCTCCTTTTCTCCATATTTTTTAGCTCTCGGAACTTGATCTTCCGAAGTGTAACTTTTTTTTCCTATAGTGGTAGTCTCATCAAAATCTACATGTATAAACTCAACCACAGTTTGGGTTCGTTTATTGAAGACTCTGTAAGCCTTACTATGTGTTGAGTAGCCGAGGAAAACTGCTTCATCAGATTTAAGATCAAATTTTCCTAATTGCTCTCTATCATTAAGGATGTAGCATTTACACCCGAATGCTTTGAAGTACCCAATTTTGGGTTTTCTTCCCTTCCATATTTCATATGGGGTCTTTTCTATGGTCTTTCTAATAAGAGCTCTATTTAAGATGTAGCATGCTGTGTTTATGGCCTCTCCCCACAGATATTTTGGCAAACAATTTTCACTAAGCATTGTTCTAGTCATTTCTACAATAGTCCTATTCTTTCTCTCAACTACTCCATTCTGTTAAGGAGTATGGGGGCAGAGAAGTTGTGTTAAATGCCCTTGGAGTCACAAAAGTCAGCAAAATGCTTATTTTTTAACTCTCCACCATCATCACTCAAGATGTGTGCAATGTGTATGCCCTGTTCTACTTCTATCCGGATGAATGTTTTGGAGAATTGGTTAAAGCTTCATCCTTGCTTGTTAGCAGGAGAACCCAAGTATATCGAGAATAGTCATCTATAATGACCATAGTGTATTCTCTTCTACCTAAAATTAGTGGCTTAATTAGATCAAAGAGATCAATATGTAAGAGCTCAAGTACTCTTTTGGAAGGAATGTATGAGATAGAAGGGAAACTTTTCTTATGATGTTTTCCTAGTTGATATACAGTGCATAGATGATCCTTATCAAAAGCAATCTTAGGCAAACCCACAACTAATTCCTTTTTGGCTAGTTTAGACAAGAGGTTCATGCTTACATGTCCTAACCTTCGATGCCATAGCCATGACTCTTCTTCTTTAGACACCAAGCATATATTCTTCTTATCATTTTTAATGTTTACAGAATAGACATTGTTTACTCTAGGTGCGTAAAGAATAAGTTGATCAGACTTATTGTCATATATTGAGCAGCCTCCGGAGTCAAATGTGACTTTTCTTCCTTTGTCACATAATTGGGCTACACTTAATAGGTTGAACTTCAGTCCATTAACCAGTGAGACATCTTCAATCTTGAATCCAGATCCAATGATTCCATGACCAATGATCTGACCCTTTTGATTGTCTTCAAAGCTCACTTTCCTCCCTTCTTCCGGGTTAGTATGATGAAGGCCTTCTCATCACCTGTCATGTGCCTAGTGCATCCACTATCAATGTACCAGGTGTGTTAATCTACTGTAGATCTAAGGCATACCTGCAAAATAGATAAAGTGGGTTTAGGTACCTAATCACATTTGGGTCCTCTCGGGTTAATAACCATTTCAAACCAAGGATAAACATCATAATAACCATTTTTTAATCTGCATGATTTATTCATATGATTATTTTTCCCACAAAACCTGCACCCTAAAATAGGTATGTTTTGCTTTTGCTTCTTGCTGATCTTCTCCAGATCTTCCCATATATAGTTGCCTTTATACCCAGCTTCTTGCACATTAGTAGATGGTCCGGTATAACTCCGGAAGTTGGTTGGAGGTGCAACTTTAGCTCTGTAATTTCTTCTTTGCTTTATAGGTTATTGGTTATAAGCTACCTTAGCCTTTCCTTTCTGAGCAGTAGTATATCTTTGAGCTTGTGGCTGTCTGCTTACTCCATTTATCCTTTGATTTGAGTTCCTTTGAACCCTGTTCTGAGGAGGAGGAGGATTATCTCTTCTTGAATTCTTCGTTTCAGGTTACTTCCTGGATGCTTCCTTTAATAGATTGACTTCTTTATCTATTCCCGTTACATTTGCATTCAGAATCTGGACTTAATTTCTCAAGAAGTTTTCTTCTACTACATCAATATGCTTGGATGCTCTAACCAAATTGATGTCTTGTGCCATTACCTCAGCATCTTCAGCCAATTCTAGTATTGCTCTTTTCAGAGACCTGATAGCTTTCACATTCTTCTTTACCCCCTTGATAACAATAGAAAGAGCTTTTGCAAGATCAAAGTTAAAGGTAGAATGAGAACCAAAGTTTACCTTAGTGTTTGCTGTATTTATTTCTGATTCTTTGATTTGCGCTGTTTCTTGCTTAATTGCATCCCTTCCAGATTGCTCTATTTTCGATTCAGTCAGAGCCATGAACGCACAGTTAGCAGTCTCCTCTCTTTCTATTGAGGATGAGCTACTGCTTTCTTCATTGTTACTCCAGGTAGTAACCATTGCCTTCTTTTTGAACTTTTTAGTTCTTTTGAGTTTGGGGCACTTTGTTCTGAAGTGGCCTTTTCACCACATTCGAAACAGGCAGTGTCTTTCTCCGGATCCTTCTTTTCTTTTCTGGGCTTACTTCTTCCGGATGTGCCTTCTCTTGTCCTATGAGATTCATATTTTATTGATTTCCTTCTATCTTTCTTTTATATGAATCAATTTAGCCTTCTGGTCAGTAAAGCAAGTTGATCTTTCGTGCTCATTGACTCATCGATTTGCTCTTCTTCTCCGGATAAGGCCGATCCGGTGGATCCCGCCTTAAGAGCAATGGCCTTCTTTTTCTCCTCAGGTTTCTTTTCTTGTTGGATGTATCTCTCCAAGGACAATTCTTGGGTTAGAAGATTGTCAAAGAGTTCATCATAACTATAAAAATTTAAGTCATGAGCTTCCTCAATGACAGTCTTTTTATTGTCTCATTCCTTGGTACGACTTTGAAGCACTTTCTTGACCATTTCTACTTCCGGAATCTCCTTCCCCGGCCTCTTCATTTCATTCACTAGATTTGTGTATCTAGTGTTCATGCTACTGATTGTTTCTTTAGGCTCCATCTTAAAGGATTCAAGCTTCTATTGAAGTAGATCAGGCTTGGCCTCTCTCACTTTGGAAGTTCCTTTAAAGGTTACTTCCAGCTTCTCCCATATCTATTTTGCATTCTCACATTCGGATATCCTATTGAATTCAGCTGCACTAAGAGCACAATGAAGCATATTAATAGCATTTGCGTTTTCATGCAATTTTTTAAAGTCATTGTCATCCCACATGCTTGATGGCTTTCGGGTAGTCATACCCTCTACTTCGAAAGTAGGTTTATACGGGCCATCTTTAATAACTAACCATGCTTGCATACTTTATGACTGGATGAAGTTCTTCATTCAATTTTTTCAGAACGTGTAGTGTTCACCGGTGAAGAGTGGAGGACGGGTAACAGACATACCATCAGGAAGAAGTTGTGAGTTTTAAAAACTCCTTTTGATATGTGAATCAAAATATGGACCTTTAGCTCGAGATTATTAGATCTCTAGTTTGAGCACTAACTCTGATACCACTTGTTGGTCCCTGTGAGAGTATTTATAATAGCAGAGGGGGCTGAATGGCCCTATTTTGCCGAATTAGTAGACTTGAAAAAGTCTTTAGTGTAGCGTGTTTAATTATGATCCGGAAGATGGATCCGGATGATGCAAATGTGTGCAATTAAGTAAAAGAGAAAGAAAATCAAACATAGGTATTTTATACTAGTTTGGCCCTGCCTACGTCCAGTCCCCGGAGTTTCCTTTCTCCGAGCTTGTCCACTAGTGGATTCCTTTCCAACTGGCAAGAATCAAGCCTTACAAATTTGTCTCTGTATAGTAACCCTTTCCGGAAGTAGGATATACTATTAGAAACACCAACTCCTAGCTGAGTTCTCTTATCTTTAGTAGGATATACCACTTAGCCTTCTACCTTGAATCTAAGCTAAGTCCTATAGGGGGAGATCTTACTCAAAGCACCTACTTCAAGTTATATCCCAATCTCTCAACTTACCCAAGTTGGAGATTCTTACACTTTGGTTTTTAACAAAGGGTTGGATTTTAGAGTTCCTCAAGTTTATAGTTTCACTTGGGAATCCTCACAAACAGATTTCGAATCAAGGGTTCTTGGAGGGATTATATCAACTGATTGTATATGTGTTGCTTTGTTACTTGCTTTTGTAGCTCAATCAGTTAACCTTCTCATTTGGTGAAGAGCTCCTTTTATAGGCTTTCATCATAAATATAGTCGTTTGTGGTTAGTGAGCTTTTATTCAATCTTCACCCTTGATCAGGTTGAGATGTGGAGCTTGCGAATCCGCTGATCAATCCATTAGACTGTATTTTGATCGGTTTGAAATCTTGGGATTGAGGCTAGAAAGTTGTCAGTGATCGTTTTGCTTGTCATTTTACTTCCATACCAATTGCTTTATGATGTGAGCTCCACGCGCGCCTTTATTGGTCTAGGAGAAAAAGTAGTTAGCTTTTCTCTGTTTGGTGTCAGACCCTTTTGACTTTTTCTGAAATATACAAGCTGTCATTTTGTCTTTGTCTTGGGGAAAGGATCTTGGACTTTCATAGACCAAAAAGAGTAAAGGGGGAAGTATATTTGAAAACTTTCCCTATATTTGAAATATAGGTTTTTCGGATGTCTTTTAGACCCATATGCTCCGGATCTATCTTTCAAAGATGGCTTCAATCAGTTCTTCCGGATGCTGATCTCAAGGGTCAGAAGTTTGTTTCCTTTCCAAACTTTTACCCGATGATTTTCCTCAAAGCTTAGGTTTTTAATTTGTTCAATGGATGACTTGTGTCTTGGTCTTTGTCCGGATATTTCCATTTGGATTTGAGAGAATTACATACATTGTTTTTGTTTCTTTCAAACTTGATCCGGATTTAAATTTTTTTATATGGATCATTGTTTCCCAACATAAAGTATTTGGCGAAGTTAAGGGAGGTATACCTTCCAAATATATAAATATTAATCGATTGATATTTACATATTATACAGATGTTCCTTTCATATATCAAAATTTCCTAATTAATTGAACTTTCCACTACATGTTATATATTATTAAAACACAAGCAATACTTCAATAAACCAATTAGAAATAGAATCATTATGATTGCTAATATTAAATTAACCTTATATGTTGTAGTAATTTATACAATCGAATTCCAAAAACGAGGATTGCCTCATGCACACATCCTTCTATTCCTTCATGGTCATAGCAAATATCCAACTACAGCTGATATAGATCTTATCATCTCTGCTAAAATTCCAGATGAAATCAATGATCCGTGTTATTATCAAGCAGTCAAAGATTACATGATGCATTGGCCGTGTGGAGCAGCAAGGAAAACTTCCCCTTGCATGATTGATAGTAGATGCACAAAACACTTTCCAAAGAAGTTTGTGGACTCAACCACAATTGATGAAGGCAACTATCCTATATATCAGAGACGAGATAATGGCAGAACAATTAATAAAGATGGTGTAGACTTGGATAACATGTAACTATAATAGAGTACAAAAATGTCAATAAAAGAACAAATTAAATCTTCAATTGAATATTAATACGCATTATTAATATATGTAATCTTATGTTCAATAATAGGTATGTAGTGCCGCACAATCGATTCTTATTATTAAAGTATGGCGCTCAAATCAAAGTCGAATGGTGCAATCAAACAAGATCAATCAAGTACTTATTCAAATATGTCAATAAGGGAAATGATCGAGTAACAACAGCTTTCTCTAACAGTGCACAAGGCAATAGTTAGTCAGAAGATATTGATGAAATTAGTATGTACTATGATTGTCTGTATATATCACCCTATGAAGCTACGTGGAGAATTTTTGACTTTCCCATCCACCATAGAGAACCACCTGTGAAAAGATTATCCTTTCACTTACCAAATGAGCAAAGTGTTATTTTCTCTGATGATGACCCGATTGATGAAGTTACAAATAGACCGAGCGTTAGGGAATCAATGTTTACAGGTTGGTTTGAAGCCATCAAGAAGTACCCTGAAGCTAGAGAATTAACATATACAGAATTTCCTCTCCGATTTGTGTGGAAAAGAGATAAAAAAACAGTGGGAAAAGGGAAAACTTCGACATTTTCAGTTGGAAGAATTTTCTTTGTTCCGCCTGGATCTAGAGAGCTATTCTATTTGAGACTATTATTGAATGTTGTCAAAGGGCCAACTTGCTACGAGGATCTGAGAACTATTAACAATTATATCCATCCAACTTTCAGAGATGCGTGTTATGCACTTGGATTATTGGATGATGACAGAGAGTACGTAGATGCTATAAAGGAGGTGAGTGACAGGGGGATGCCTGTTTATCTAAGGCAACTATTTTCTATGTTGCTGATATCAAATTATATTACTCGGCCCGAATATGTTTGGAATGAAACTTGGAGATTACTCTCAGATGATTTATTCCATAGACACAGAGCATTATTGAACAACCCAAGTAAACATGCACAAAAGTAACTATTTATTACATTCTTATTTAATTTAACATCATACACTACAGTGCAGGAGTTAGTATTCTTTGTCTTAAAAAAATACATTCACATTCAGATGCAGAGCTCAATGAAGGCGAGATGAAAAACTAGTGCTTGTAAATGTTGGAAAGAATACTAAAAGGATATGGGAAAACTTTCCAAGATTTCCCGACAATGCCAAAACCGATTTATAATAATGATGAAATTGACATCAGTAATAGATTGATACTAGATGAACAATTATATGATAGGAGGGCTTTAGAAGAGGAATATAGGAGGTTGACATCAAAGATGACAGATGAGCAGAAGTCTGTTTATGAAAAAATAATGACAGATGTGAATGAACAAAAAGGGGGATTCTTCTTCTTATATGGACATGGAGGCACTGGAAAGATGTTTATTTGAAGAGCTTTATCTTCTGCTATTAGATCAAAAGGAGATATTGTGTTAAACGTGGCATCAAGCGGCATAGCCTCACTAATATTACCAGGAGGTCAGACTGCACATTCCAGGTTTGCAATTGCTCTCACTATCAATGAGGACTCAACATGCAATATAAGTCAAGGAAGTCCTCTAGCGGGTCTTATCGTGAAAACAAAATTAATTATTTGGGATGAGGCACCAATGGTGTATAGATTTTATTTTGAAGCTCTAGATAGGACTCTTAGAGATATCATGAGATTCCAAAATACATCAAGTGTCAATCTACTATTTGGAGGGAAAACGGTAGTCTTAGGTGGTGATTTTAGGCAAATATTTCCTGTCATTCCAAAAGGATCAAGGCAAGAAATTGTCAACGCTACTTTAAATTCATCATATTTATGGCCTCATTGCCAGGTTTTGAGGTTGACAAAGAATACGAGATTGAAAGAAAATCAAGAAGGTGGTCATACAGAGGAGTTGGAAAAATTTTCGGAGTGGATTTTAGCGATTGGAGATGGAAAGGTAGCAAATTCAGTGGACGGCGTTGGAAAAGTGCGAATACCTAATGAATTGATCATAAGTCATAGAGATGATCCAATATCTGCTATAGCTCAATACTCTTATCCGGACTACACATGCTTTTTTGTGGATCCAGATTATTTGCAGTAGCGACCTATTCTTGCTCCTACCTTAGACATGGTGGACTCAATAAATGAACATATGGTTTCTCTAAATCATGGCCTAGAGAAATCGTATTTGAGTTCTGATACTGCATGTATGACTGATCACTCTTTTGGACCTCTGGAGTATATACATACACCTGAGTTCCTAAATAGTATCAAATCTTCTGGCATTCCGAATCACTCAATCACTTTGAAGGAGGGTGTGCCCGTGATGCTACTTAGGAATATAGATCAAACATCGGGATTGTGTAATGGCACCAAATTGATTGTCATAAGACTAGGAGACCGAGTCATTATAGCAAAGATTCTATCAGGAAATAAGATGGGAGAGAAAGTGTTCATCCCCAGAATAACGTTAACACTATCTGATGCACGATTGCCTTTCAAATTTCATAGAAAACAATTTCCACTTGCACTGTCATTTGCCATGACTATCAACAAAAGTCAAGGACAATCACTTTCACAAGTAGGATTATTTCTTAGAAGACTCGTGTTCACGCATGGATAGCTTTATGTAGCTCTGTCGCGATTGACAAAAAGAGAGGGTTTGAAAATCCTGTTCTACAATGACGACGGACAAGTCACAAATGAAGCTGTAAATATAGTATATAAAGAGGTTTTTCGTAATTTAATTTGATACACAATACAATATATTTATTGACCTTTATTTTTTCCTATTTTAATTTTAAACACATAATGAATATTACATGTGTCGTTCTGGACATATCCGTGCATATTAAATGTGTCGTTTTAGACATACCCGTTCATCGCACGGGTACTACACTAGTTAGTTTATTAAGAAGTGTGAAACTTATAGGAAGACAGGTAAAAAAATATGGAGTAATTAGTAATATTTATGTAATTTTTAAGGCTTTGATGTACCATTAACAAAACCTTATGTTAGTGATAGATAAAATTATATTAGCTATTTACTCCCTCCGTTTTTTTAATAACCGTCGCTTTTGACACTTTCTCACATACCAATATTTCATTAATTAGGGCAATCAAAATAGTATTATACCCTTAAAGCTAACTCTTCATTTTTTCCCACTTTTTACAATAAAGGAGTAAATAAGGATAAAAATGGAAAATATGTGGACATAAATGCACTGTAATCTATAAAGTGATACTTATTTAAAAACAAAATTCTCTTTCAAAAGCAACAGTTATTAAAAAGCGGAGGGAGTACTCAACTTCTCAAATAAAGTACATACGGGGATCCAACAGGCGCTTTAATAGTTTCCAACATGTAATTGTAGCCTCAGATTGCCTTACGTCCATGCTTGTAATAGAAAAATGAAGTTTGCTGATTATGTAGGAGTGGTGGCTTATAATATCTTGAATATCGCCTTGTTCTTTTCTGGTGTGCGCTTTGATCATGTACCCGAGTGATAACTGGATATACATTCGAGACTTGTGTAACACACATTTGGCGCCGCCTCGATGGATTAGCATCCTTGTAGCGTCTTGACCACTTGTGTAACCGTCTTGTCCTCTCACAAGTTTTCACATCTTTTGGACCCTCCATAAACATTTTCTTAGAAATTCTTGCATCAAATTTATTTTCTTTATTTTTCGGACATTTCATAATTTTTTGGGATCCCCAAAATGTTTTTTCACATTTTTTGGCCCTTCCAGAACCATTTTCTGAAAAATTCTTGTACCAAATTTATTTTCTTTATTTTTCGGGCATTTCATAATTTTTTTTGGATTTTTCGATCTTTTTACGAAACCGGGACCCGAAACGTATTTTCACATTTTCGGGCCCTTTCATAAATATCTTTTGAAAAATTCACCGAATCTATTTGCTTTATTTTTCAGACATTTCATAATTTTTTGGGATTTTTCAATTTTTTACGAAACCGAGCCCCGAAACTTATTTTCACATTTTCGGGCCCTTCCAGAAATATTTTCTGAAAAATTCTAGCACCAAATTTATTTTCTTTATTTTTTGGACATTTCATAATTTTTTTTGATTTTTTTACAAAATCCGGGATCCGAAACGTATTTTCACATTTTTGGGCCCTTTTAGAAACATTTTCTGAAAAATTCTTGCAACGAATTTATTTTCTTTATTTTTCGGATATTTCATAATTTTGGGGAATTTTTTGATTTTTTACGAAATCAAATCCCGAAATGTATTTTCACATTTTCGAACCCTTTCAGAAACATTTTCGGAAAAATTCTTGCCCCGAATTCATTTTCTTTATTTTTTGGACATTTCATAATTTTTAGAATTTTTCGACTTTTTACGAAACTGGGCCCCGAAACGTATTTTCACATTTTCGGGCCCTTCTAGAAACATTTTGTAAAAAATTCTTGCACCGATTTTATTTTCTTTATTTTCCGGATATTTCATTATTTTTTGAGTTTTTTGATTTTTTACTAAATCGGGCCTCGAAACGTATTACACATTTTCGGGCCCTTCCAGAATTATTTTCTAAAAAATTCTTGCTCCAAATTTATTTTCTTTATTTTTCGGATATTTCATAATTTTTTAGGATTTTTCGATTTTTTACGAAACCGGGCCCCGAAACTTATTTTCACATTTTTGGGCCCTTCCATAAACATTTTCTGAAAAATCCCTGCCCCAAATTTATTTTCTTTATTTTTCGGATATTTTATATTTTTTTGGGATTTTTCAATTTTTTACGAAACCGACCCGAAACGTATTTTCACATTTTCAGACCATTCCATAAACATTTTCAAAAAAATTCATGCACCAAATTTATTAGCTTTATATGATCAATGTTGTAGGGACTTAAATGAATTTTGTCAAGGTTTTTTTTAAATCCATTGTAGAAGATGGTGTTTTTTTATTGACTCAAAAATACATGGACTTAGATGAAGTTTTGCCAAGGTTTTTTTGAAATTTTGTTAGTTTATGTCACGTGTTGCTATGTCATTGGTTTGACTTTTCTAAATGTATGGTGCTTTTGATTGAATTAAAATTACAGGGACTTAAAAAAATTGTCAAGGTTTTTTTTTAAATTTTGATAGTTTATGCCGCATTTATTTCACTCATGTGAAGGATAATATTGTAAAAGTAATATTCAAAAGCTTAGCTCAAATGAATTCCATCAAAATCGTGTAACTTTTGGCAAGATTTCTATTCCACACATTCACAATGATTTGAATTCTATTGATATTTTTTTGTTCCAAATAAGAGAATTTGACAAAATGAATTCAATTCAATTGAATTCTCTCAAAAGTGAGCTTTCCAAACACACTCGCAGTGTGTTTACCAAGTCAATGTTTATGTTCCATGTTTCCCGCTAATCACAGAACTCCCATCCTTAAAACTAGGAATATAACAAACAAGGGAATCTTTGACCGATTCTCCTACAATATCAAGATCATTGTCCCACTTTCAAAACCCAACTATCTAACATACATGCAGTCATACTCTTGGTGCCTATAAATAAGAGACAAGGCCATAGAAAGAGGTAACTCTATCTCTTATCAAAACTCTGTCATTTTTAATACACAAATACTTACTTAGGCATCAGAGCTTCTCCAGAGAAACAAGTTAATCATAGCTGAATCTATATAAGAAGCTCCACGAGTGATACCTAAAACTTTCACCAACCAAGCTAACAAAGCTGCCCGTTCAATTGCAAAGTGGGGCTCAAACAAATCCTCACCTGTTATCTTGAAGGAAGATATCCCATCTTTTATTTATCCTTGTATTGTTAAAGATTTGCAATCTTGATTTAATTAATAAGGTATGATTGATCAAAAAAGAATATGAATCTAGAAGTCCTTGGTTTGAGCACAAACATCATTTAAGATTGAAGTTACGACACCTAAGGTAGAGTGAAAAAAAAAATTATAAAAACTGAAATACAAACTTTTTTAAGCAACCAAGACTTGCAGAAAAGACAACATAGGGCAAGAATTAGTCCTTAAGAACGAAAAACCTTGACCACAACAAGCAAATGCAAAACTTAAATCAAGTCCATAATCTTCAAAAGGTAATTGCTAAAACATGTCACCAGAACGCTACAAACTTGAAAATGTAATAAACAAAACGCAAATAATTTCAACACAAATATAATAACAGAAAATAACTACTAAGTCCATCTAATACATGATATTTTAATACTGAATTTAAAGACTAGACCCCTACCAGCACCCATAACACACACCACCATCATTAGCTCTGAGGAGATGTCTTGGCAACCCCACTCGGCTGAACTGCCTGTGATGCACCATTACCATCGGCAGAATATGCTGCAGGCTGAGAATAGCCGACACCACCGCCATAAGAATTGCTGTAGGGTGGAACTCCCTGACCCCCATAACCCGATTGCCCATAACCTCCACCATACCCTGCGTGCGACACTGTTGCATTATACCCAGATGAGGTTCTCTGTGTACCTGAATCTGGCTGACCATAACCAGATGACCCATATCCCGGCTGCCCGTATCCTCCAGCACTTGTAGGCGATTGTTGCGTCTGCCCATAAGCAGGAGGTTTTTGTGTTTGAGGAGCTCCATAGCTTGATCCATATCCAGGTTGAGCTGCTGCTGGTGGTTGGCTCCCATAACTAGCTTGGGATGTTGGGGGCTGTCCATATCCTTGTTGAGGTGGATAACTTGCTGGATTTGAGTTAGGCAGCTGACTTGGTGCTTGAGCTGAGTCACTCTGTCCTTCTATAGATGCACCACCTACATTGCCATAATTAGGAGCAGAATAGCCCTGCTGTTGATCATATGCAGGTGGCTGACCGTAACCTGATTGAGTATACCCACCATATCCATCCTGTGAATAACCTTGTCCCTGATGATTATAACCAGATGCTGGTGGCTGACCGTAGTTATAACCGGTGCTATCAGGTTGAGCAGCTGAGCCAGCTGGGGTCGGTTGTTGCTGTGACGATGGTTGTTGATTGTAATAATCATAACCTTGGCCTGTCTGTTGGCCGGCAGATGCATTTGACTGATCCCAATTAGAGGGATATCCCCCAGATTGAGGAGGATATCCTGAATATGGAGGTTGAGTATACTGTGAGGATGGACCTGGGTAAGCTCCAGGTTGAGGGTATCCATAACCAGGTTGCGGCCCTTGATGACCTCCAGGTTGTGCATATCCATAACCTGTTTGTGGCCGTGCTTGGTATCCTTGTTGAGGGTATCCTCCACCCATTGATGGGTTCCTTGCACGATTCTGCACATAAGTGTTATCCAAAATAACCTATGCGAACTTCTAGGAGTGCTAGCACATACACATTGCAAACACTAAAATATATATACAAATACAAACATATAGACAATAATAGCAATCACATATACAAATCATTACAATATAACACGTGTATGTCTGATGTAGGGATTAACAGATTTCATATAATTATCAGCAAGGGGTATGAACGCCTACATACCGTACTTGATTGGTGGACTAATTGAGTTACTCCAGCAGAAGCCAATCCTCTCCCTACTTGAAGTGAATGGGTACAACAAATACACCCAAAAAAATAATATACCATACAATATTTACGATAGAAAAAAGATATATATCTCACTGGCAAAGCTGGCACTTGGCAATGCATATTTTGATATAATATAGTATTGATGTAAGCTATGAACTGAAGCATCACGAATATCCTGAATATAGCATTGTTATAATATATTCAAATAATGGACATGGCTTACATCAATAAGCTTCCAATTACTCCATTCTGATAACTATACTTCTCATAACAAACTAATATCAGAATTAACCAATCAAGGATATGCAACTGAAGTCTATGTTAAGCTACCAAAACTAAGCAGATGGCAAATATATACTATTTGTAAAATAGGCAAACGATATGAAGCTAAAAGAAACAATATTAATTTGAAGGCTACAAAGTTCGAATGAAGAATGGACAGCACCTACATAGTTTGAAGGCTACGCAAAATGATATTGCAATGCCTTATTAATTTGTCAGTCAATACATACTGTAAGCAAGAGTCGCAGAAAGAAATAAAAGTAAAATGGAGCTTGCCCAGAGAGCTACACTGCAGAAAAATCAATCTCATGCAGGTGGAACTAAAAAGCCGTGAAAACACAAGAACAATGAGGGTAAAAGAAAAGGTAAGCAGCTCAGCAATGAGTGCAAGACAATATAAAATGAACAAAAAAATCGGTGACAGAAAACAACCAAAACTGAACCTAAGAATGGAAGAACTGCTAATAAAGAAAAAAATTGAAGTCCGCCTCAGAGGAGTAAGACAAAATGCATTATCAACAAATGACCTAAAGAAGGCTGATATGATGGGGTTGTTTTGAAAGCATTAGTTGATGTCAATAGTTGACAATATCAAAACTCAGAGACCGAGGACTAATTCAAAATGATGTTTTCCCTTGCAAGTCTGAAGCTTCTGTACAATATCATTTGCTACACGCCAAAAGGTGAGATTCAGAGTCATGCCAGCGCAATGCTGAGCTACCACAAACACAATGTATGGTGTAAACAAAAGTCCAACAACACTAAGGCCCTGTTCTTTTCAACTTATAAGTAGCAGTACTGAACTGAACTTATTTCAGTGTAAATTTATATGTACGCAGTACTGAACTGAACTGGACTGGACTGAATTCCTAACAGTACAATAATTCCCAGTAGAAATATCAGTGACATCATAAGAGGAATAAACAATGTTGTTGCAGAAATCGCTACATCCAAGACCAGTCACTTGCGGTTTCAACAAAAAGCCAAGTCAATGTAGGGTCAATTAGCCAAAAGTTGTTAAAGAGGCTTTATCGACTAAAAACCAATTATTATAACTCCCAAAAATATAAATACCCAACAAAACATGTATAACACTAGAACATTATGGCAGAAATAACAACTCTTCATGTGTGACTGGCACTTTAAACTTTCATAGTTTGGACACCTCGCCTTTAACCTATATAATATATATCCACTCCATCTAAAAAAAAAAAAATTGCTAGTGCAGTGGGCCATGATCAGTATACACAGATGCAAGAAATTGATACAGTAGGCAACATAACACGTGTCTAAATATAATCTCATTCCGGGGTCCAAGAAGTAAGATATAATACTTAAGAGGTGCCCATTACCATTCTTAGCTCTATAAAAAACTATAGAATGACCAGAAAAGTTTAGTTAAAGCAGTCTCGTTTCAAGAAGTTAGCATTGCAGAGTCCCTTATCCATCTCCCAGAAACCAGTTCAACAGAAAGCACAAAATTCTCAGCCAGATATGCTGTACGTTCCAGGAGGATCAGCAACCAAAAGATATCTGCAACTTCATGCATCTAAATAGTCCAATAACGGACAATATATTGATATATCTAACCCATTTATATATAACCAACTAAATGCCACGGAAAATAATTTTACAAGAAAATCCAAAAATGAAAACAATAATGGATTACTTGAAAAAATCAGAATCTTTAAACGACGAGATAAAGTAACAAAATGAGAAATCATGTCAAGTTCCATGCCCAGTGCCAATTTTAGCAATGATCTTCACAGTAATAAGATGCACTAAAGCCACATAACCCATGGCATTTGAACTAAATAATTTGTCACTAAGACAAAAGAAGTAAAAACTGAACTTCCTATTAATATCAAGGACTGTCATGATATGATGAGAAAATTTCTATCAGAAAGAAGAGGGGGAAAAACTACTGATATCCTGATTTACAAGTTCAACGAAAAGGAGGGCTTGTTTAAGTGCAGCATCCTAATGAAGAAAAAGCAGTTTTCAATATGAAAGAGAAGTCAAGGATTTAAGTCAAAATTCAGAACATGCATGGAGATATCATGAGCACATATGGATTTAAATGATGCTTCGAAAGCATATTTAAGCAAAAAAATCTTGTTTAACAAGAGATGAGAACACGTCTACAACAATCAAGAAATTCAAGCCAAAAAGGGATGAAATAGGCAAAAGAATGAAAACAAACTATATAACTCAGCAAAGAAAAATTAACAAGCATACCTCGCTAGTAACTTCAATAACTAATTGTTTTGCATATTCAATCTGATCAATAGTCCCCTCAATATGTACATTTCTTTCTGTTGATGTGTCACCTGGGGGCAAATGTAAGGGTATCACCTGCATAAGTTTAAGAAGTCAATGAAAATTCTTGTTAGTAGCCTGCAACATGCTCTATATGATATCTGTAATAAATGTTCAACAATCGCACAGCAATATGGCATAACGATTATCCTTAATTTCAGAATATAAACCTGTATGCGAGCTCCAGTCTTTGTTTGCATAGTCTTGATGGTCTCACCTCCTTTACCAATTACAAGACCAACCTAACATAGCATATCAGTCACACACAGTCCCAAACCAAATCAAACAAAACCAATCATGGCTTGCTACCTATACCTTATTACTTGGAATCTTCATTACAAAAGTATCAGAACCACCTTGTCCTGTAAACCTCCGGGAAACTGTGGCAGAACCACCAGCTTCAGCCTTCTCAAACATAAAATTACTACACATGTTAATGACACCTTAATAATATACGTGAGTTTAGGAAAATTTCATTTAGAAAGAATATACGTAAAATCATAAAGCTAGACCTTCACCTCTGAAAGAACTTCATTTATCAATTGTTCTGCCTTTGCAATTTGTTCTGCACTACCCACTAACTCTACAAGCCTGGTTGCAGAATTGAGATCTGCATCCATATCTCTAGTAACCTGAATCTTTGCTCCGGACTGAACCTGAAGATACTTAATAGTTTCGCCTCCTTTCCCAATGAGCACACCAACCCTACCATTTGGAATTTCAATCTTTTTGCTTGAACCACCGTATGAGCCATAAGATACAGGAATTGAGGAGGGAGCAGAGTTGGAGAAGGACTTTCCATCTGCCTTTGAGAAAAAAATTCAAAAATATAAAAATAAACACCACAATTTTGATACTTAAATCAGAAAACCAGGCATTATATTGCTAGAACAAGCAAATTCACTCAAGCTGAACTGCCTAACAAATTAACCAAACAAAACACAATAGCATCAATAGATAGGCAGATATACAAACTTCCCTACATTAAGTAGGTAAAGTAAAATCACGAAACAAAAAACACGTATTAGAAGGATTTTCATAAGTCAGTAGCCACTTGTAAAAAGCGTCAGAGAACATAGAAACGTAAGGCCCCTATTGGAGGCACAAAATCCATTTCTATCCGCATACTATAGCATAGCATAACGAGAGAGGAAAACAAAATCAATCTAAATCAAAGGCAGTAGCAACGCACACAAATTCAAAGCAAAAGCAGCAAAAATAAACACAGATCCGCAAAAAGACGGTAAATCTTTCAGAAAACAAACATATCGACGGTATGCAAGTCCACACAGAGATAAGGAAAGAGTATTGACCATTAGGAGCATAGCTAAAACTCTTGTTCATGGAATCAAAACCGGAGGCCCCGTTTTCAACTCTAGAGCGCTTAATATCAGCCCCAGCGCCACTCAAGAGCCGAGCGGCGATCTCCTGAGCTTTCTGCTTGGCCATCTGGATCTCGTCTACAGGAGGTGGAACGTTGTTGTAAGATTGGGGAGCATGAGCCGGATCAGGGGAAGAGAAACCAGTTGGCCGGCGAGCAGCAGGCTGTGGAGTTTGATCGTCGTATTTGCGCTTGTTTGAAACGGTGGCATCTGCGCCGGTAGAGTACTGAGATTCTTCAGCCATGGTTGGGAGGAAGGGAAGAAAAAAACCCTAGGAGGGGTGAGTGGTCGATTGGTCGATGTAAGCGCTGGATGATGGGGTTTTTATATTCAGTTGGGCCACAGTTAGATAATTCTTCAGATTTTTTTTTATTTTTGTTTTTTCCTGTTTCAATTTATTTTATTGTTTTCTTTTAATGCCCATGCAATAAAAGAAAATCTAGAAACTCTGGTCATTTATCCTTAAATTTGGAAAAAAAAAAGTTTATTGTCCCTTGGATTTTTAAAATTTTTTGGTAGTTCCCTAAAATTTGGCATAAATGTAATAGTTTGTCCTTTGAATTTGGTAAAAGTGTATCATTTTGCCCCATTGAATACCACGTGTCATGTTCTGATTGGTTTGACTTTGAAAAATGTTTTTTCTCTTTCTAATCAAAAGATGACAAGTGGCATTTAAGGGGCAAAATGATACACTTTTACCATGTTCAGGGGGCAAACTAATACATTTATGCCAAGTTCAGGGGGCTGAAAGAAACTTTTTAAAGTTCAGGGGGCAATAGATTTTTTTAGCCAAGTTTAGTGGGGTAAAGATGCATTTAGCCTTAGGTAAGAGCAAATCCAACTATTTTCCCATTTTTCATTCCTTATTTTAGGAAATTTACAATGTTTTCATTACAGTCATCTTCCAAATTTTTTATTTCTCATATTAGATTCCCTGCAAACAATAATATTTTATTATTATTATTATATTAATTTATTTACATCAATTATATTCTACTCAACTAATAAAATAATTAAAAAAATAAATCATTAAAATATTCAATTCCCCAAAATGGGGTTCCCCAAACATACCATATGGGGAATGGTTGGACTCAACCATTCTCTATCCCTAAAATGGGGAACCATTGGAAATGCCGTAAGTAAATTCAATTTCCTTTTTCTTGGTTTTCACCGTAAAGTGGTCCTGGATGGGTCTATACGGTGGGCGAAATGGCCCCAAGATTTAAGGTTGCTCCTTGTACATACTAGGGTTCGATCCCTAGTGGATGCTTAAGGGTGGATGAATCCCTACCAATAGACCACACCTTTGGGGTTTAAGTAAATTCAATTTCTGTTAAATGTATAACATCACTTTCTTTCTCATTAAGGCTCTGATTGGGAGCAAGTTTTATAAGAATCATAAAGGAAAGGAAACAAAAGGATGGAAATGCAAGGTATAGTATTTGAAAGAAGCATAACGGATTAAGTATTATTGTATTCGGGAGGAAGGGATGGTTTTTTAAAGTAAAGTAAATATCAAATTACTTAAATACTTTACAAATAAATATATTTATAGATAAAATTAAAATATAAGGCTAAATGTGTAATTTTATACCACCTTACCCTCAAATTCCATCAAATTTGCGGGATTAAATTTAGGCATTGTGGCTGTAAATGGAAGGAGCGTGCCCCTCCCAAATTCTGTCCAATTCTTTAGCTTCCTCTTCCTAAGCAGGTAATTTGTTTTGCTCTCCTTTACTCTCCCTTTGAATTCTACTTCTCTAACCCTAAACATTTTAGTCTATATCATAATACAAATCTAGAAACTCAAAGTCAAAACTTGTATTCTGAACTTTGAGGGGCAATGTAAACATGGATTTGGGAGCTGTGTACGCCTTTTATCTAGTTTAGGTTCAAACTGAACATTGATTATGGACTTAAATTAAAAAACATTAAAAACGATGTCATTTTAATACTGACTAAAATTTTTTATTTTTTTAGAAAATATTTACAAGTATCTTCGTTAAAATAATCTTGTTCGAGGCTTAGTGAGTCTCACCCCTCCCAACAAATGTATTTAATAGAATTTAAACCTTATTCTCCTCCAACATCACGCTTCTATCTCCCAACAATTTATCCAAATTCATCAACTTCAATTGGATTTTGTGTTTTAAATTAGAGTTTTGGTTGTTGAACACATTTCCCTTTCTCCCTAATATAGAACTCGGCAACTTGTGTTTCTTTCTTGAAAACATGAATGAAGATTTGATTTAACACCAAATACTATGAAAAAGATAAACATCTACAAATGGCAAGACAATTGTATTTACCATCCATCAAGGATATCAGTAATCAAACGAACGATTTTCAGAGACTAGGCATTTATGATTTTCAGCGTAGTGACCTTCTCAAGTCCTCTTTTTCTTCCTAAAAACCAAAGATGTGGGCGCTCAGAGGGGTGATATTGGGATTGAATCTTCGTATCAAATTGTACCCCAGTAGATTAATCTTCAGAGTCCAATCTCACCTTTCAAGGGTGGTTAAAACCCAACTAACTCAATCAGCACTTAAAAGATAAATGCAGAAAACTTTGTGAACTTTGATCCATACCATACATTCGCTTTGAATACAACAACCGAAAGACAGAAAAATAAAAGAGTTCCTGTATCGAAACAGAACTTGCAGAAAAGATACACAAGTGATTTTATTTAACCATAACGATGCAGTTAGCCCCCCAGCAGTAGCAACTTGAAATGCACACTCATTTGGTCCACCAATGGAGGAAATCCTTGCGCCTGTTGATCTTCTTTTGAAGCTGGAGTAATCCATAAAGCAAGGCCTCGGCAGTGGGAGGGCATCCTGGAACATAGATGTCTACAGGGACAATCCTGTCGCACCCACGAACAACTGAGTAGGAGTAGTGATAATAGCCTCCGCCATTTGCACAGCTGCCCATTGAGATCACCCATCTTGGCTCTGGCATTTGGTCATACACTCTGTAACAATTTTAAGGCACCAAACATCAGAACTTATGGTCCATAGTGTCCATATGAAATGATGCGGAAAATTGACATGTCTTGGTGGTGACTGGTGAGTGTGTGTGAATAAGAACATTAACTCCATATTAAGTTTGATGTGATCATATAAATCAAGTTCCAATTGTCACATGTATTTCAAAGACCAATCCATCAAATCATTGAAAACGTTGGAGCGTGAGCAATGCTGCACAACAGGAAGTGCATATCAATATATGACAGATAGCCTAAGTTAAGGAATCACAAATTGCACAAACCCACTGCCACAACCTTCCCGATAGCATAGCCCTGAACCAAGCCTGCTTTTGACTCAATGACAATGTTGCATCTTTCTTAATATACCACAGCTAGTTAGCACGGAAACTGAAATTGACACTAAGAAATGTCACTTCTCAAAATTATAGGTTCGGAAACTGTGGACGTAAATAATGAAAATAAGGGGCACGTTTACATAAATATCAATTGATAAGATTTTATTCTATCAGAAAAGAGAAGAATAATTCAAATAATGAAAAAAAAATAGATTAACAGTCTACAAGAAAGTTAAAAAAAGTTGCAAACTATTGATTGGGAATTTTTAGTTGAAAAATAAATTTTAGTTTAAGCGACTAGTATAAATTTTGAGGATAATTTGCTGGCAACGGTTTCCCTAATCATAAGGACATGAGTTCCAACTTTTATTCCTTACGAAAACGGCTCAGACACGTTTCTTACCTATTTCCGCGAGTTTCGGTTTTCAAAGTTAGCGTCTAGGAGTTTCTATGCTACCTGGTACCACAGTATGTTAATCACCACTTGATCACCCATATCTCACCCATGAATAACCATGGCAAGCTTACAGTTTTGCTTAAACAACTGTAATCCAAGAATAATAGTTACTTTACAAACTCAATCTACTCTTGCATGCACATGTTTGTATATATGAGATATCAATTTCTCATCAGTGCATTTAGCTTTTATACAAAAAAAACTCTAAAACTAATAAAAAAGGATTTGAAAAAAGTTACTTGAGATCTTCAACTGTTATGTTTACATTAGCTTAACTATTTATAAAGAGTTCTACAATGCTCATAGATTATCATAGAACTATTACGTGCAACATCTTTCAAACACTATGTCACCATTATGTAGGTGTCATCAGGGATGAAGTTTAAACAACACTTACCATATGTCTAAACTGGCTACAAGAACGCCATACTATTTTTTGGGGTAATTGATAGGATACAATTTTGTATATTACTATATATACGCATGAAAATAGAAGGCAAATTCATAGCTTTTGATGCAATTTTGATTGAACTAGTGAATCAAGGTAAAAGAAGTAAATGTGAAGTAGGGAATTACTTAAACCGCCACAATCATATACAACAATACCCCCTAGTGTTTCTCAAGACTATTATTATTCTCCCTAGTCCCTACATATTTATTATGTCCCACTTAAGCCTATTTGGTAAGTTTTGAGGGTCTTTATCGATTGGATTACACATATTGCCCTCCTTAAGTATTTCAATCATGTTTTTCTTCATCCTAGACTAATAACAAAAACTTTTACTTATCTCTACATAATATATTTTCTTACTTTTAATTCTCCAATTAAATTTGAATTGTTAACAAACATTATTAGAAATTCTTTTTTTGGTAAAGCATTATTAGAAATTCTCTAACTACAAGTAAAAAAGGAAAGAAAACCTAAAATGTTCAATGAAATAGACTCGGCAATTGAATTCTGATAATCTAAAAAGTAAGACTGCTTTTGGATAGAAAAACTTTGAGCTATAAAGGGTTGCGAAGAGGAAACAAGGACAGTATTGGTATTTGACATTTGAATGACAAAACGAGTTAAAAGTTAAAACTGAGGGAGCTTATAACAAGGCTGAGTCAAAATATATAGAGGTTAAATTTAGTGTTGAAAAAACATGAGGAAGTACTAAACATTAAATAACAAGTGTACTTGGATAAAATTTTCTAAGAGGTTCAAATTATTAACCCTATGAAATACAACCGCTAATGAACCTAAATAAGCTCAAAAAGTGGCATAATATATAACCTTAATAATAATTAATATTTCAGCAACAACAAGTGCATGCTTCCAATAAAATCAACAAATGAACTACTTAACACTTATACTGCAAAACTATAAACAGAAAAGGCAAGGACTTATTTGACAGGTTCAGAAGCTGCATGTCAGCTTGAAATAAACCGAGGAAGTACACGGTCAACTGATTAATAAAAAAAAGGTTTGCAACACTAAAACCAACTTAAAAAGATCTTGAGCACAAAACTTTGACATCGAACAAAAAACTCAGCATTGTGCCACAAAGAAGATTTTCTAGCAAGTTGCAACATAATGCAAGCTACGTCACATAAAAAACTATCGTATGTAGAATACACTGCTAATCAAGCAGAACTTATGGTACTTCTTCCTTACAAGAAAAACCCCTCTGCATGCAACCAATTCTTCTTCAGATAAATCTATTTCAAGTTCTCTACTCTGTCTCTAACAATATAATTCTATGCAATTGATGACTCAATTGATGACAATAAGTCATCAAATACATCTTATAGCGACCTCAGACAATTATTCCTCCGGAATTTGAGAGTAATGTCAAACCATTAGCTCGCTCATTTGAGTCAGCGAAGTAGGTAGAATTCAAAGCCAGACAATTCAACATATGATTAAACTGATAACAAAGTAAAAAGGAACATACAGTCAGTTCTGGAAAATCACTCCCATTTCCCCATTTTCATTCAGTTTATCAACATTACAAATGTAAAAGCAACAATAACCATGATAGTTTCAAGTATTGTTTAAAATAACTGCAACAAATTCAAATTCCTTCAGCTGTAAAACCATTTGAATGGTAAAATTACCAAAAATTTGCAACACCTAAAAGTAGTCCAGACCCAAAAAAAACCAAATGCTGACAAACATCCAGAAATCCACAACAGATCCAATACCGCACAAATTAATCACAGAAGCAAGAATCCGAAATTTATAAAAAAAAGCCACAAATAATTAGAATGAATACAAAATAAACGCGGAACAACCTAACCCTAAAAAGAAGACAGACAGAATACATACTTGCGAAGCGCAGGAGCCATCTTATTGGTAAGCGTGCCAGCAACAATCATACAATCAGACTGACGAGGACTCGGCCTAAAGATAATCCCAAATCTGTCCAGATCGTAACGAGCGGCACCGGTATGCATCATTTCAACGGCACAGCAAGCAAGACCAAAAGTCATAGGCCAGATGGAGCCACGGCGAGCCCAATTCATGAGATCATCGACTTTGGAAATGACGAATTCCGCCGCCTTGGAGAGTCCGGCGGGGGAAGAAGTGGAAGGGGGCGGAGCGCGGGCATAAGGAGCGGGGGAGGAAGGCTCAGCGGAGAGGGAGGGGAGGGTGGTGTGGAGAGAGAGGGCAGCTCCACGGTGATGAGAGAGAATGGTAGGAAGGCGAGAAGCAGTGTGGCGAGTGATCATGGCCATTGTTTCTGATTTGTGGAATTGGACGGAGGAAGACGATGAACAATAGCCCCGCTTGTAAATATGAGTCCCCGTTTTTTGCCTTCTCAGGCTTGTGTCGTTTTGTAAATCCGCATATTTCCCCCCTTTATAATCTATGCGGTACAAATTGAATTTGTTCTTATTTGATTTTTTTTTTGGTAAATTTGATCTTATTTGATTAAACTTTGTATGATTAATTTTCAATATTTCGTTGTTTGGAGAATCAGTTAATTACTTAATGATAATTGACTAAGTTTTTTTTATTTTACATTTGATTATATTTTAGAAAAAATAAATCAAATGATTTCTAATTAATTAGTATGAATGATCAAAATGTATTGTTTAAAGCTGAAATATATAGTTCTATTAAAAATTGAGCAACTTATTTTGATAATAGTTAAAAATCAATACCAAATTGTCTCCTAGTGACTTGGAACAATTTAAAGAGTTGCACTCTATCTCTAATCCAACCATCTGTTTTCTCTCGAAATTTGCATCTTGGAGTTCTTGTTTCAAAAATTAATGAAGTCAAGAGCCCAAATCGATATCTTCGGTAAACAGTTTTCAACGTTGATATCATTAGAGATAATGAGCTCCTTAAAGCCCATTGCCCCAGCTAAGTTCATTCACCAAAGAGGCACACGTTAGTCTTCATTCACGAGAGCCACGTCACTAAGCGGTTATCACGCTCATCATTGCATTCCTACAAACAAACAACGCGTACCCACCATGAGGTATCCCACTTTTACTTAAGCATTGAAGTGACCTCATCAATTCTTCGACCAGACCGAGCTAACATTTTTTGTTGTTTTGCATACACCCTACCGAAATTATTCAGAACATCAAAGGCATTTTATAATACTATAATAATTATTGAGTATTATTAAATTGTTTGAAACATGATAAACAAGTTTTGTTCTTAGGTTAAATGTTGAATAATAGCTATTGTTTGATGTTTAATGCTTTAATGGTCCATTGAAAAAATAGCAAGTTATCACCAACCAATGAGACCTCATCTTGCTCTCATCGGCCATTTAACCCTTGGCCTTCCAACTTTGTTGGTTCAAGGTGTCGAGCTAAGTTAAAATAATCATGGATATTTTCGTCCAAAGGATTTGTGGAATACACCTCATAATATAAGTAGACCTGAGAATTAACCTGTCGGCTGTGAGGTCCATTCATGTCCATATTTTATGGGCTAAATTTAGATAAATTAATTAAAGGTTAGGCCCGGCTCGAACCTGAAGAGGCCTGAAGAAAGTATGAGATGAATTTGGTATAATCCTAAAATACAAGTCCGGCCCGCCCAGCTCGAACTACTAAATAAATATATTAAATAAATATATATTTAATATTTATATTAGTAATAATTATTGAAATTTTTAAAATTTATTATAAAATTTAGCTTCAAACCCCTCCAAGCAAGAGATAGTGCAAATCGAAGAATCATTATCAGATAGTGCAAACACTGAGGTAAATTCTTGTTCTAATTCTACTTCTAACCTTGACCTTGCAAAAGCTCTGTCTATTATTATAAAGGGTGTAAAGAAGAATGCAAAAGTAATTAAGTCCCTTAAAAGAGCAGTAATGGAGTTGGCAGAAGATACTGAAGTAATGGCACAAGACATCAATCTGGTTAGAGCAACCAAGCATATTGATTTTGAAGAGGAAAACTTCCTAGGGAATCAAGTCCAGATCCTAAATGCAAATGTAATGGGATTGGATAGAGAAATCAATATGTTAAAGGAAGTATCTGAGAAGAGGCCAGAGACGAAGGCTCCAAGAAGAGATAATCCTCCTCCTACTCAGAACAGATTTCAAAGGACACGTAATCAAAAGATGAAGGAAGCTAGCAGGCAACCACAAGCTCAAAGATATACTGCTCCTTAAAAGGGAAAGGCTAAGGTAGCTTACAACCAACCGCCTATCAAATAAAGAAGAAACAATGGAGCAGAAGTTGCACCTCCAACCAGCTTCCGGATTAACACCGGACCATCCACCAGTGTGAAAAAAGCTGGGTATAAAGGCAACTATGGGAAAAAGGATCTGGAAAAGATCAGTGAGAAGCAAAAGCAAAATATGCCTATTTCTGGGTGCAGGTTTTATGGGAAAAATAATCATGTTACTAAATTATGTAGATTAAAAAATGGTTATTATGCTATTTACCCTTGGCCTGAGATGGTTATTAACCGAGAGGACCCAAATCTGATTGGGTACCCAAACCCACTTGATCTATTTTGCAGGTATGCCTTAGATCTACAGTAGATCAACATATATAGTGTATTGATAGTGGATGCTCAAGGCACATGACAGGTGATGAGAAGGCCTTCATCACATTAACCCGAAAGTAGGGAGGCAAAGTAAGCTTTGGAGATAATCAAAAGGGACAGATCATTGGTCATGGAACCATTGGATCAGAGTTAAAGATAGAAGATGTCTTATTGTTTGATGGACTGAAATTTAACATGCTTAGTGTGGCCCAACTCTGTGACAAAGCAAGAAAAGTCACATTTGATTCCGAAGGCTGCTCAATTTATGATAGTAAGTCCAATCAACTCATTCTTTATGCACCTAGATTAAATAATGTCTATTCTGTAAATATTAAAAATGATAAAAAGAATATCTACTTGGTGTCTAAAAAAGAAGAATCATGGCTATGACATCGGAGGTTAGGGCATGTCAGTATAAACCTCCTGTCCAAACTAGCCAAAAAGGAATTAGTAGTGGGTTTGCCTAAGGTTGCTTTTGATAAGGACCATCTATGCACTGCATGTCAATGAGGTAAACAACATAAGAAAAGTTTCCCTTCCATCTCATACATTCCTTCTAAAAGAGTACTTGAGCTCTTGCATATTGATCTCTTTGGTCCAATCAAACCATTGAGTTTAGGTGGAAGAGAATACACCATGGTCATTATGGATGATTATTCTCAATATACCTGGGTTCTCTTGCTAACAAGCAAAGATGAAGCCTTTGACCAATTCTCCAAAACATTCATCCAGATAGAAGTAGAACAGGGCATAAGCATTGCATGCATCCGGAGTGATTATGGTGGAGAATTCAAAAATAGGCATTTTGTTAATTTTTATGACTCCAAGGGCATTAAACATAAGTTTTTTGCCCCTCATACTCCTCAATAGAATGGAGTTGTTGAGAGAAAGAATAGGACCATGGTAAATGAAAATTGTTTGCCAAAATACTTTTAGGGTGAGGCCGTAAATACAACATGCTATATAATGAATAGAGCTCTCATTAGAAAGACCATAGAAAAGACCCCATATGAAATCTGGAAGGGAAGAACTGTAACGAACCGAAATTTCTAAAAATTTGCTTATAATAAATTACCATGGTATTAAAATATTATGGAAATTATTTTTATTGTTATTATTGCTATTGGATATAAGGCATGAGGAATTAAGAGCTAATTAAGTAAGAGGGATGAATTGGGCATTTAATTATTTATCCAAGGGCAATATTGGAATTAAAAAAAAAACAAATACATTATAGCCTCTTCTCTTCTTCTCCATCATTTCTTCATTTCCTTCTCCTCCATTTATCCCTTATCAAATTTTCCCTAATCCAAAAACTTTCGATTTCTCCGATTCAACTTCAAATTCTTGTTAGAAATCGATCCTTAAGCCCTCTATCACCATCAATTTCAGTCAATCAAGACTAGAAGAGGAGGATTTCAGATATTAAGATTCGGATGAACAGTAACCCGAGTTTGAGGTGAGTGATTTTTGGTGAAATTAAAGCTTAATTAGTAGAATTCATGGTAGATTAAGCATATTTATGGTATTAGGAAGTTTATTTATACAATATCTTGATAGAATTATATATGGCTGTTGTAGAGGAAGCTAGTGTAAGCAAATCAAAGGTAAAAGGGGTAGAAGAGAGCTAGAAAGAGCATACAAAAAGGTTTGTGTCTCGAATTTCGATTTCTCGGTTTTTCGGAAAATTTTCTAGTTTTTCGGAAAATTTTCCAGATTGTATACCTGTTTTGTTTTAATGTTTTCTCTCGTTATATAAATCCAATTTGAACAATTCTTGATTTTATTGATATCTACAGAAAGTAAGGAATATATGTTCAGAAGAAACTTTGTTGAATTTCGTTCGTTTTCAATGTGAAATTTTCGTTTGAAGTTGAGTCATGAAATCTATTTTCGAAAAATCTCAGCTTTGCACACTGTTTAGTATTTTGATCATAACTTTGGTTATACAATTTGAATTTCTATGATTCTGGTGGCTTTGGAAAGCTGAGACATGTGGCTAATTATGTTTGGAAGAAAGTTCTTTGATTGGGTGATGTTTTGATAGTGAAAAATGGAAGGAAAGTCAGGTCACAGAATCTGGAAAAATTCTGGAAAGTATGAATATTGATTTTATTGAGTTTTAATTGAAGTTTGATGCTTAAAAATTTGGGATTTGGATTTCTTAATTACTAAAGTTATGTTGAATTATGATTGATTTGTTATACTGGAATTTTTAAGATGTTACTTTGATTTATTGCCCTTATTAAACGAGTAGAATACGGGTCAGGGTAGATTGGCGCCAATAAAGGGGGGTAAAGTACTGTACAAACAATTAAAGCTTTGGCTTCGGGCTTTGGCCAATATTGTGATATATATATTGATATTGAATCTTCAGCTTCGGGCTTGACTGATATATTGATTTTGAAGCTTTGGCTTCGGGCTTGACCCATATGTTGATTTTGAAGCTTCGGCTTCGGGCTTGACCGATATATTGATTTTGAAGCTTCAGCTTCGGGCTTGTCCGCTCCCGTATCCATTTTACCGTTATTTAGGACTTGTTTACTTTGGGCAATATGTGGTTAAAGTGTTTGGAAAAATTGGGTACAAATTTGATTGTACTTTGAAAGGATTACTATATAAGTTTTGTGATTTGATTCCATAAAGTTGGTTAATTTGTCTTTAACTTATAAATATACTTTGTTTCTATTTTAAAAATATTCAAAGTTGTTATATTTTTTTTATGGACACCACTAAGCAAATTGCTTAGCGTGTAGTTTTTTTTTACACGTAGGTGGAGAACTTGTAGATAGCTTGGACCAAAGTGGAATAAGTGGATCAACTTGAAGAGCAAATAAAGAAAAAACTCGAGGTGGATTTGTAATTTAATGTAATATTATGGTTTATAGAATAATGACATGTACTAGATAGTGTGAGAAATATAAAGTGGTATTGAGAAATATTTGGAGAATAATTAACATTGAAAAATAATTTGGAGTCTCAAACATTATATTGGTATTTGTACTTATTGTAATCTATAAGTATTGAACTCTATATAGTGGAGTAGAGTTATTTATTGGGTGAGTATAGTTACCGTGGGACTCCCTATAAAGGGGGTGTTACATTTGTTGGTATCTGAGCGAGGTTTAGGCAATTCTAGGACTAGTATGTACATGCCATTTAGGATATAAATATGTTATGTTAGTTGTTTGATCCACTTTGGTCCAATTTTCAGGAATAAGTTATGGCTAGTAGTAGTCACAACCAGAGTGAGGAAGAGGATGCTGAGAGAACGGTCCGTATTAGACAAGGGGATGAACAAAGACGTGAACCTCCACCAGTTCATGGCTTTTTCGAACAACCTACTCCAGCACAAGCTGCTTTACTTCAGCATATGACTACTGAAGTAATCACACAAGTACTTCGAAATATACAAATTCCTCAAGTTCCTGTAGTACCTCATGTTAAAAGAAAAGAGGAGAGAACTCCTCTTGAAAGAATCAAGAAGCTTCCAACTGATGATTTCAAAGGGGACACAGCGAATCCTGCAATTGCAGAAGATTGGCTTGATCATACTAAATGGTGTATGACTAGGCTTCATTTTACAGATGAAGGGAGATTAGACTGTGTGCAGGGTCTACTCAAAGAACAAACCAGGAGGTGGTGGGATAATATTATGAGAGAAAGGCAACCCGGAGAAATCACTTGGGGTCTTTTCTTGGAACAATTTGACAAGAAGTACGTTAGTGAACGATTCAAAGATGAGCAGAGGAAGTTGTTCTTGTCTTTGAGACAGGGACGAATGACTATATCAGAATATGAAGTTCAATTCCTCAAACTCGAGAGGTATGCTCGTGATATAGTTGACAGTAAAGTAAAGCGATGTAAGAGATTCGAGGATGGGCTAAATGATGAAATTAAAGTGCATTTACTTGCACAAAGGATCAGGATATTCAATGACTTGGTTGATGCTGCTATAGGCATTGAGAAGATCAATTCAGATAGACAAAAAAGAATGGCTAAAAGGTCTGGATCTCAAAAGGGATCGCAGGGTCCAGCTAGTTCAGAATCTCCAAGTAAGAAACAGAAGGGAACATCAAAACAAACACAATCTTATTTCAGAGGGTTTTCACCGAGACAAACTATAAGTTCGGGATCAGTGGCTAGTGTACTTTCAGGTCGAGGCAGAGGAAATATTACACAATGTTCTAATTGTAGAAGGATGCATACAGGGGAACATTGGGGAAAAGGTAGAGTCTGCTTTAAATGTGGCTTGAGGGAACATTTGATTGCAAATTATCCTCAAAGACAGATAAGTACATCTGCACCTACAGTAGTTCCTACTCCTACAATGCAAGGTAGAAGAGGAAGGGGAAGAGGAAATGCTAGTGAGATAAGTGGACATAATATGGCTCAACAAGCACCGCAGAGTGGTAGACCAGGAGGAATGGCGCGAAGTTATGCAATCCGAGGGCCCGAGACTCGAGAATCTACTGAAGTTATTATTGATAAATTTTCATTCTTTAATCAAGATGTTTATGCTTTGATAGATCCCGGTTCATCTCATTCATATATATGTACTTCATTAGCACAAGAGAAAGGGTTACATGTAGAAGAATTAGGAGAAAATATTGAAGTGACTAATCCTTTAGGACACAGTGTGATAGTAAACAAAGTGTATATGAATTGCCCTATTATGATTCAACATCAACTTTTCCATGCAAATCTAATTGAGTTACCTTTCCGAGATTACGATGTTAGCCTGGGAATGGATTGGTTATCGGAACATCGAGCTATGGTGGATTGTAAAAATAAAAGAATATCACTTCAAATTTCTGATGGAGAAGAAATAGTTATCGTGGGTGAAAGATTAGATTACCTCTGTAATATAATTTCTTTTATGAAGACTAAAAGGCTGGTTAGGAAGGGATGTCAGGCCTACCTAATCTTCGCTCTTGAATTGAAGAAAGGTGAGTTAGAATTATAGAATATTCCTACGGTATGTGATTTTCCTGATGTATTTCCAGAAGAACTACCAGGTTTGCCACCAAAAAGAGAGGTAGAATTCGCAATTGATGTATTGCCGGGTACCGCACTAGTATCTAAAGCACCATACAGAATGGCGCCTGCCGAATTGAAAGAGTTAAAGACTCAGTTGCAAGAATTGTTAGACAAAGGATTCATACGCCCGAGTATATCCCCGTGGGGTGCACTAGTGTTGTTTATTAAGAAGAAAGATGGGTTGCTCCGATTATGTATTGATTACCGGGAGTTGAATAAATTGACAGTGAAGAACAAGTATCCATTGCCAAGGATTGAAGACTTATTTGATCAACTCAAGGGTGCCAAATACTTCTCCAAGATTGATTTGAGATCAGGCTACTATCAGATGAGAGTGAAAGATGATGATATTGCAAAGACGGCTTTCCGAACCAGATATGGGCACTATGAATTTTTGGTGATGCCATTTGGTCTAACTAATGCACCAGCAGCATTTATGGACCTTATAAACCGTGTCTTTTATTTATATTCAGACAGGTTTGTAGTGGTTTTCATTGATGATATTTTGGTGTATTCTAAGTCACGGGAAGAGCATGATCAACATTTGCGGTTAGTCTTCCAAACTTTAAGGGAAAATAAATTGTATGCCAAACTTAGCAAATGCGAGTTTTGGCTTGAAGAAGTTTCTTTCTTAGGCCATGTTATTTCTGCAGTAGGAATTAAAGTGGATCCTAAAAAGATAGAAGCAATTATTGAATGGAAACCACCAAAGAACCCTACGGAAGTCAGGTGTTTCCTTGGCTTAGTAGGGTATTATAGAAGATTTGTGAAGGGATTTTCAGTCATTGCTGCCCCACTGATGAAACTACTTTAAAAGAATGCAAAATTTAAGTGGAATTATAAGGGTCAAGAAAGTTTTGAGAAGTTGAAAGCGATGTTAACAGAAGCACCCATCCTTACCCAACTAGAGCCTGGAAAAGATTTTGTAATCTATAGTGATGATTCTCATAGTGGTCTTGGGTGTGTTTTGATGCAAGAAGGGAAAGTGATGGCCTATGCTTCCAGGCAATTAAAGAATCATGAAAGGAATTATCCTACTTATGATTTGGAAATGGCTGCAATAGTCTTTGTCTTGAAAATTTGGCGACACTATCTTTATGGAGAAAAATGTTATATTTAAACAGATCACAAAAGTTTGAAATATTTGCCAACACAAAAGGAGTTGAATTTAAGGCAGAGAAGGTGGATGGGATTCATTAAAGATTACGATTATCTTATTGATTACCATCCAGGAAAGGCTAATACAGTGGCAGATGCTCTCAGTAGAAAGACAATGATGGCACTAAGGGCTATGAATACGGGGTTAGCTCTTACCAGTAGTGGAGCCTTAATTGCAGAATTAAAGATTCAACCTGTACTACTACAACAGGTTAAGCAAGCACAAAATAAAGATGGTGACTTAAAGATCATTCGAGCAAGGACACAAGTGGGTATCGTAGACAACTATATGGTTCAAGAAGATGGATGTCTATATTTTAAAGATAGACTATGTGTGCCAAACAATGAAGAATTAAAGAAGAATATTTTACATGAAGCGCATAGTAGTCCTTATGCGATGCATCCAGGAGCAAACAAGATGTACCAAAATTTGAAGAGCCATTATTGGTGGAATGAAATGAAGAAAGACATTACTAATTATGTTGCTCAATGTCTAACTTGTCAACAGGTGAAAGTAGAACATCAAGTTCCTTTTGGATTGTTGCAACCTATAACAATTCCAGAATGGAAATGGGAAAGAATCACAATGGACTTCATGACATCTTTACCACTTACACAGAAGAAACATGATGCAGTGTGGGTTGTTGTAGATAGATTGACAAAGTCTGCCCACTTTCTTCCAGTTAGGATGGATTATTCACTTGATAGGTTGGCTCAGTTATATGTAGATGAGATAGTAAGGCTACACGAAGTGCCTATTTCAATCATTTCTGACCGAGATCCAAGATTTACTTCGAGATTTTGGAAGAAGTTGCAAGAAGCCTTAGGTAGTAAACTTCATTTTAGTACTTCATTTCATCCTCAAATAGATGGTCAATTTGAAAGAGTAATTCAGGTGTTGGAAGACATGATGAGAAGTTGTATCATCGAATTCGAGGTGAGTTGGGATAAGTATTTGTCCCTCATGGAGTTTACCTATAATAGCAGCTATCAGTCAAGCATACAAATGGCGCCATATGAAGCATTATATGGAAGAAAATGTCGAACTCCATTATATTGGACTGAACTTAGTGAAAACAAGATTGTGGGAGTGGATTTAAGTCAGGAGACAAAGGAGAAGGTAAAACTTATTCAAGAGAGATTGAAGGCTGCATCGGATAGACAAAAGTCTTATGCTGATCTAAAAAGAAAAGACATTACTTATGAAGTGGGGGATAAAGTATTTCTCAAAGTATCTCCTTGGAAGAAAGTCCTGCGATTTGGCAAGAAAGGCAAGCTCAGTCCAAGATTCATTGGCCCATATGAGGTTATAGAGAAGGTTGGACCGGTAGCTTATCGGTTGGCACTACCCCCGATGCTCGACAAAATTCATAATGTGTTCCATGTGTCGATGTTAAGGAGATACAAATCAGATCCATCGCATATCTTATCTCCTGATGTCATAGAAATCGAACCCGACCTGATGTATGAAGAGGAACTGGTACAAATCTTGGCGAGGGAGGTTAAACAAGTGAGAAACAAGTCTATTCCACTGGTAAAAGTACTTTGGAAGAATCATAAGGTTGAAGAAGCAACTTGGGAACCGGAGGATACAATGAAAACTCAATATCCGCAACTGTTTTCAGGGAATTTTTGGGACGAAAATTCATAAGAGGGGGAGAATTGTAACGAACCGAAATTTTTAAAAATTTGCTTATAATAAATTACTATGGTATTAAAATATCATGGAAATTATTTTTATAGTTTTTATTGCTATTGGATATAAGGCATGAGGAAATAAGAGCTAATTAAGTAAGAGGGATGAATTGGACATTTAATTATTTGTCCAAGGGCAATATTGGAAATTAAAAAAAAAACAAATACATTACAGCCTCTTCTCTTCTTCTCCATCATTTCTTCATTTCCTTCTCCTCCATTTATCCCTTATCAAATTTTCCCTAATCCAAAAACTTCCGATTTCTTCGATTCAACTTCAAATTCTTGTTAGAAATCGATCCTTAAGCCCTCTATCACCATCAATTTCAGTCAATCAAGACTAGAAGAGGAGGATTTCAGATATTAAGATTCGGATGAACAGTAACCCGAGTTTGAGGTGAGTGATTTTTGGTGAAATTAAAGCTTAATTAGCAGAATTCATGGTAGATTAAGCATATTTATGGTATTAGGAAGTTTATTTATACAATATCTTGATAGAATTATATATGGCTGTTGTAGAGGAAGCTAGTGCAAGCAAATCAAAGGCAAAAGGGGTAGAAGAGAGCTAGAAAGAGCATAGAAGTGTCTCGAATTTCGATTTCTCGGGTTTTCGGAAAATTTTCCAGATTGTATACCTGTTTTGTTTTAATGTTTTCTCTCATTATATAAATCCGATTTGAACAATTCTTGATTTTATTGATATTTACAGAAAGTAAGGAATATATGTTCAGAAGAAACTTTGTTGAATTTCGTTCGTTTTCAATGTGAAATTTTCGTTTGAAGTTGAGTCATGAAATCTATTTTTGGAAAATCTCAGCTTTGCATACTTTTCAGTATTTTGATCATAACTTTGGTTATACAATTTGGATTTCTGTGATTCTGGTGGTTTTGGAAAGCTGAGACATGTGGCTAATTATGTTTAGAAGAAAGTTCTTCGATTGGGTGATGTTTTGATAGTGAAAAATGCAAGGGAAGTCAGGTCACAGAATCTGGAAAAATTCTGGAAAGTATGAATATTGATTTTATTGAGTTTTAATTGAAGTTTGATTCTTAAAAATTTGGGATTTGGATTTCTTAATTACTGAAGTTATGTTGAATTATGATTGATGGTTTATACTGGAATTTTTAAGATGTTACTTTGATTTATTGCCCTTATTAAACGAGTAGAATACGGGTTAGGTTAGATTGGTGCCAATAATGGGGGGTACAGTACTGTACAAACAATTGAAGCTTTGGCTTCGGGCTTTGGCCGATATTATGATTTATATATATATATATATTGATATTGAAGCTTCGGCTTTGGGCTTGACCGATATGTTGATTTTGAAGCTTCGGCTTCGGGCTTGACCGATATATTGATTTTGAAGCTTCGGCTTCGGGCTTGTTCGCTCCCGTATCCATTTTACCATTATTCAGGACTTGTTTACTTTGGGCAATATGTGGTTAAAGTTTTTGGAAAAATTGGGTACAAATTTGATTGTACTTTGAAAGGTCTATATAAGTTTTGTGATTTGATTCCATAAAGTTGGTTAATTTATTTTTAACTTATAAATATACTTTGTTTCTATTTTAAAAATATTCAAAGTTGTTATTTTTTTTATGGACACCACTAAGCAAATTGCTTAGCGTGTAGTTTTTTTTCTACACGTAGGTGGAGAACTTGTAGATAGCTTGGACCAAAGTGGAATAAGTGGATCAATTTGAAGAGCAAATAAAGAAAAAACTCGAGGTAGATTTGTAATTTAATGTAATATTATGGTTTGTAGAATAATGGCATCTAGTAGATAGTGTGAGAAATATAAAGTGGTATTGAGAAATATTTGGAGAATAATTAACATTGAGAAATAATTTGGAGTCTCTAACATTATATTGGTATTTGTGCATATTGTAATATATAAGTATTGAACTCTATATAGTGGAGTAGAGTTGTTTCTTGGGTGAGTATGGTTGCCGTGGCACTCCCTATAAAGGGGGTGTTACAAGGACACCCAAAAATGGGTATTTCAAACCATTTGAATGTAAATGCTACGTCCTTATTGATAGAGAGCAACTAGGAAAATTGGATCTTAAGTCTGATGAAGCAATTTTCCTTTGCTACTCAACACATTTTAAGGCTTATAGAGTCTTCAATAAACAAACCCAAACTGTGGTAAAGTTTGTACATGTAGATTTCAATGAGACTAACACTGCAGGAAAGAAAAGCTACACTCCGGAAGATCTAGTTTCGGAAGCTAAAAAATCTGGAGAAAAGAAGGAAGCAGGAATTCCTGATTCATTTCAAATCAAGAAGTACAAATAGGAAGATGAAGGAATATCCTTTGATCCAGAATTACAACAAGTTAATCTCAACCCACAAGAGATTAACTTCAATGAAAACCAAGAAGGGATAGTTGAAGCTGAAGTGGAGCAAGTCCCAGTTCAACATGAAGGCCTACAAAGAGAGATCCGGATCTACAGAGATCATTCTATTGAAAATATTTGAGATGATTTTTAGAATCCGGTAAGAACCAGAAGTCAGCTCAACTGGATGATGAGCCATGCTGCTTTTTTCTCTCTTATAGAGCCAAAGAAATTTCAACATGCTGAAGGTGATGAAAGCTGGATGATGGCAATGCAGGAAGACCTAGATCAATTTACTAGGAATGATGTTTGGGATCTAGTACCACCTGCTAAAGGAAAATCAATCAGTGGCACCAAATGGGCATTCCGAAATACGCTTGATGAATCTAGAGTGGTGGTGAGAAACAAGGCAAGATTAGTTGCCTAAGGCTACAACCAGCAAGAAGGAATTGATTTTGAAGAAACCGTTGTTCCTTTAGCAAGGCTGGAAGCAATCCTGATCCTATGTGCTTTTACATCATTCATTAGGTTCACATTATACCAAATGGATTTCAAAAGTGCATTTCTAAATGGTGTCATCCAAGAAGAAGTCTATGTTAAGCAACCACCCGGATTTCAAGATCCAAAGAATCCGGATCATGTCTACAAATTGAAGAAGGCTCTCTATGGATTAAAGCAGGCTCCCAGGGCCTAGTATGAGAGGTTGACCTCATTCCTTATATCTAAGGGTTATATCATAGGCAGAGCAGACACTACCTTATTCATCAAAAAGAAGAAAGATGATATTATTCTAGTCCAAATTTATATGGATGATATCCTATTTGGAGCCACTGATGAAAATATGTGTAAAGAATTCAGCTCTCAAATGCAGAAGGAATTTGAGATGTCCATGATGGGAGAACTCAACTTCTTCCTTGGTCTACAAATCAAGCAAATTCTGGATGGGATTTTCATCAATCAATCAAAGTACACCAAGGAGATCTTAAAGAAGTTTGAAATGGACAAAAGCAAGCCTATGTCCACTCCAATAGGATCAAATGCAGTCCTATCTAAGGATTGTGAAGGAGAGGATGTTGATCAAAAGATCTATAGAGGGATGATTGGCTCACTCCTATACTTGACAGCTAGTAGACCTTACACACATTATGCAGTTTATTGCTGTGCAAGATATCAAGCCAATCCGAAAGATTCTCATCTCAAGGAAATAAAAAGAATTCTTAGATACCTCCTAGGAACCAATGATGTGGGGTTATGGTATCCTAATAATTGAGATTTCACACTCTAAGGGTTCACTGATGCAGACTATGGTAGGGATACTCTTGAGAGAAAGAGTACATCTGGAGGTTGCCATTTCCTTGGAGATTGCTTAGTATTATGGTATAGCAAGAAGCAAACCTCAGTTGCCTTATCCACTACAAAAGTAGAGTATATGGCAGCTGGAAGTTATGTTGCTCAACTCCTATGGATCAAGCGATAACATGAAGATTATGGAGTTTAATATGGATGTGTGAAGTATGACAACAAAAGTGCTATTGATGTGTCAAAGAATCTTGTACTCTATAGCAAGATGAAGCATGTCAAGATAAGGCACTACGTCATCATGATCATGTGATGAAGAAGTATGTTGCATTGGTATACATTCCAACCAATGAGCAGAGAGCCGATATCTTCATTAAGCCGTTAAGTAAAGATCAATTTGAGAATCTGAGGGAGTCAATTGGAATGTCAAATCCAATTTAGTGAGAATCCGGAAGACAGCTTTAAATTAAGCCGGATCCTAAGTTGAAAACTCATTCTGGAAGACAAGGAGTATTGAGAGGAGGTCTATTCTGGAAGATTGCCATGTCAGCCGACAAGAATGATATATGGCAGTAAAAGCGTCTAAAGGTAATAGTTACTTTTTGAATTTCAAAAGTCCATTGGCTGTTACACGCGCGGTAAATGCAAGCATTATTTGAAAAATAAACCGTTCCCATTCTCCGGTTAAACTGAATTTACCTCTCTCCTTGAATCCGACTTCCATTTCATCAATCCAGCCAAAATAGCCAGAGTTTGGATTACCAAATGACATTTGCTTTGAAAATTCTATATTAACCCCTCAAAATTACCCTTCTTCTTCACGCGAGCAACTAAGCACTGTTACCCTGCAAAAATCAAATCTCAACCCTAATTCCTTCAAACTCTAAACTCGAAATGGCCGCAATCGTCAACTAAGAAACCCAAAATTTCCCTACCCGAAACCTATTCTCCAAATTTGACCTTAAAGATAAGGACTTTGAGCCATCAGAAATCAAACCCAGCAACTCTGTAATCCCCACGGATTTTCTGGGAGATAATTTCCTCTTCGAGACAACTCCATGTTGCACTCTTATTGATGATCAAAATTTAAAATATTTTATCAAAATTAACTGCCCAACATAGTCAAAGAATTTTATGATAACCTTCAAGTCCACAAGGAGTTTGACGCCCTTCGAACCAAGGTTCAAGGGAAAGAGATCACCATCACCCCTGATTTCTTTAAAGAGAAACTCAATATGAAAAACTCCAGACTGCAATTATGAATAGATGGAGATGAAGGAGAAGTAGAATATAATTCAAAACTCTAGCTACATCCCAACTACTTTGGGGATAAATTCTCCTCCTACTTCCCAGAACCCCCAGACTTCTCCAGCTTGCGATGGCAAAGCTTATTCTAATCCGGAAGGGATCCTTAAGAATAGTCTCTTTGCTACAACATTGCATCCTTCAACACTGGATTGGCTGTGTAGAAATTAATTGGTCGGTACTGATTATAAGCTACCTAAAGAACCGTGCTAATAACCACGGGGCTCTAATCACCCAAATCCTCCAACCTAATGAGGTAAATCTAAATGGGTTCCATGCTAAAAATGGAAAGGAAATTCTGGAGAAGAATTTCAGAAGGCTAGCATTTGGAGAAGAATAGAATGAGGAGAAAGCGAAGAAGCTAAGGCATGATAGAAGGAACAAGGCTCGGACGACTGCTAATCCGAATGCTATAGCCTCTGCTCTTAAAAAGCCTGAGACCAAGGTCCAAAAGGGAGTGGTAGTGGTTTCGGATGAAGTGGAGGATGAGGATACCCAGACCATCTCCCAGCTACTCAAAAACTCCCCTGAGAAGCCAAAACCAAAGGGAAGGCTAATTAAAACTGCTTTTCTGTTAAAGAGACCAGCGTGTGATATTGTCGTAGCAGCTGCTGCAATCAGAAAGGGTTATATAAAGGGATAAACGAGGAAAGCATTTAAACTACTAGAGGAGGGAGATAGGTCTTATGAAGAGGAGACCGAAGATGATATGTCTGCTCCTAAAAAATAGTTAACCCGGAAAGGGTATACTTTTGATGAGGCTGTAGAGGCTCAGAAGCACCGGAAAAAATCTGCCAAAAGGCCAACCTCCATTGTAATTGATGAAGAGGCTACAAGAAGAGTTATGGTAGAGGAATTGGCTAAGGCCAAAAGCTCAAAGGGCAAGAATGTGCCCGGAACCAATGAGGATCCTCAATATGAAGAAATGATGGCCTCAGTAGCAGAAAACTACCAGTTGAGCAATCTAGCCATTGTGGGACCCAGAGGATCCTCTACGATGCCTATCCTCGTAGACTCTCAAGCAATGGCATAATTATCAAGAATACCAGAATCTGGATCCTTCCCTTTTCAAGCTATAATAGAGGCACTTCCAAAAAACTTGCTCAATCCGGAGGCTGGAATTCCCGCAGAAATAAGTCTTATAAAGGCAATAGGAGAGGGAATTGAGAATAATTCCAATGCGCCTGTTGAACATCAAAGTCCTAAAAAGGCACTGGTAAGGAGGGCTGTGGGCAATTCCAGTCATCCGGGGGTTGAGGTTGGAAGAATTGAAGAAAAGGAAGCCTCCAGCATCAAAATTCCATCTCTAGTGAATGAGGTACTTCCTATCACATCTACTCTTAATATTAATGCTGATGATACTACTGATGATGCCACAATAACTGATATAAGGGACAACTTGGGTACACGTGTCCCAAGTGTATCCAAGGAAGGTGTATCCAACCCGGATAGTTCTACTCCAGAGGAGTGACATTATCTGGGACCCAATGAGAACACTGCTAGAGTTGACTCAACAGACGAGGCAAGTCTGAAGGATAGGTTGGAGGACAGGCAAGAAGATCAAGAGGAAAATGGGAAAGAGTCAGAACCTGAACCCTCCGGAATCAGCTCTAGCTCAGGAGATGAATCTTTAAGCTCATCTGATAGGGAGGAATTCCCTCTTAAGGTCAGCCCAATGAGAGTGCCTACAAATAATACTGTCAAATCTAAAGTCTTTGCAACACTTTATTTGCTTAAGGAAGCTGCTCAGGAAGAGAATGAAGAGGGCTATGTCAAACAGAGTCTCCAGACCATTTGTACCCATCTTTTAGGAGTTGAGAAAGAGCTGCTAAGATAGGCTGCTGATAAAGAGATGAATAAGGAGCTAGGTGAGATCAAGTCATCAGAGAAAAATATTGAAGACAAGGTCTTGAATTTCCCTACTCTTGGAGCAATAGCAGAAGCCTCTCTCTCTCAAATTACTCTAATCTTCAATCAGCTTAAGGAGAGTGGTCCCACAACAAATAGAATAGCTGATCAAGCCAATACATTGACATCAAACAACTGTGGAACCTTACTTGACAAGATCACATCATCCTCCTCCAAGCAAACAGAAGAGATCAAGGCTTACCTGGATTTCAAGTTTGAAAACTTGTAAAAATTCATGGCTGAAAAAGACCCCTCTCATGCCATCAAAGATTTAGGTATAGAACAACAAGTCACCCAAGAATTGTTGGTGCACTTCATAGAAAAAATTCTTCCCAAATTCAAGGAGAAAATTTTGGATGATATGGGTGATGAACTCCAGAGTCACATAACCGGACTAGAAAAGTAAATAAGTGAATGGAAGGCATCAATCTCTAAGGAACTCTCTCTCCAGTCTGAATCTCTGTATAATGTCCGGAAAGGGCTTAGTGAAGAAATAACCCTTCTCAGAACCGGAATAAACAATCTCTCCCTATCCAGATCTTCCTCCTCCTCTGCTATTCCGGAAAGTTAACTCCTTCCGGTATTCTATAATCTTATTCAACCAATTGGGGACTCCGGATTCTTTGGCCAAAAAGGTATGACAACTCTTTTAAAGGCACTCTTCCCTTACTATGATCCAAAAGATCAAGAGCTTGTCCTACGCATTCATCCTTCCATCAAGTAGTCATATGATATTCTGAAGAAGACCATCCGGCCCTATTATCTCACTCTTCCAATAGTTGACAATATCATTGAAGAAAGGCACAAGGGAAGTGCTGATTATGCAATCTATTCAAATGGTTGGCAATTAGCTTGGGAAAATAAGTCATATATGGTAATAGACCCCCAAGCTGGAAACAAAAAAGGGAGAAAAGCATACAAGAGCATGACTTCGGCAAATGAAAGGAGAAGGAGGGAAGTTCATCCGAAGGAGATCAGAATTAGACTAGCTATCTTTTGTAATTGTAAAACTTTGTAATAGCTAGGTTCACTATTATATTTCTGTAATTTGTAATATGAACTTCATTGATGTTAACTATTGTTAACAGCAGAAGTATAAATAGTGAATATATCTAATTCTCAAAATATTGGTTCTAAAAGTACAATCTGCAATTGTACTAAAACAAACTCAGAAGCTAGAATTGAAAAATGTTGGGGGAGCTAGGAGGCTAGAATTATGGGGGAGTAAAATCTGTAAATGTCTAAGTATCAAAAATCATACTTAGTATATATATACTCCATTCCCTTGTGCTTAGTTTTTGTTTCCATCAAATGGGCAAGATTGTTAGGAAACTATGATCTAGACAATAAACTAAATTATCTGGATCAGGTTTGAAAGAAATAAAAACTTAAACCATATAAATCCCAAATCTAAATGGAAACATCTGGACAAAGATCCAGCTATAAAGCTGTCCATAGAAGACATCAAATACCTAAGCATATGGAATCATCAGAATAAAGCTTGGAAAGGAAACAAGCTTTAATCCCTCAAGAACAGCATCTGAAAGAACTGATTGCTATATCTCCAGAAGTAGGCAAATCCGGAGAATAAGAGTCTAAAGACATTTGGAGGACTCATGCTTAAGACAATGGAAAAGTTTCAAAGATAGCTTTTCCCTCCACCATTTGGTCTATAAAGTCAAAGATCCTTTCCGTAAGACAAAGACAAAATGAACGCTTGCATTTTTCAGAAAAAGGACAAAAGGACTGACATCAGACTAAAAAACCTGAAAACCTTTTTCACCTAGAACAATAAGGAGGCGCGTAGAGCTCACACCAAAAAGCTAATGGTGTAAAAGTTGGTGCATCACAAAATGCCAAGTAAAATGATCACCGACCACTTTTCAACATCAATCCCTAGAATTCAAATGGGTCAAATTACAGTCTAATAGATTGATCAATGATTTTGGAAGTGCCACCTATAACCTGATCAAGGGTGAAGATTTATTACAAGTTCAACAACCCACAATGGCTACATTTATGATGGAAGCTTATAAAAGGAAAACTTCACTAAATTAGAAGGTTGGCTATTTGATTGACCAAAACAAGTAACAAAGAACAAGCATTCAATCACCTTACAAATCCCTCCAAGAATCAATTAAATTCCAAATATGTTGTAAGGATTCCTAAATGAACTATAAACTTGAGGAAATCCAAAAACCAAAACCTTTGTGAAAAACAAGAGTGTAAGAATCTCCAACTTGGGTGAGTTGTGAGATTGGGATACAACTTAAAGTTGGTGCTTTGAGTGAGAACTCCTTGTAGGAATCAGCTTAGATTCGGGGTAGAAGTCTAAGTGTTATATCCTACTAAAGACTAAAGGACTCAGCTAGGAGTAGGTGCTTATAGTGGTATATCCTACATCTGAAAGGGGTTACCATCCGGAGACAAATTGTAAGGCTTGATTCCTGCCAGTTAGAAAGGAATCCACTAGTGGAAAAGCTCAAAGGAAGGAAACTCTAGGGATTAGAGTAGGCGGGATCAAACCAGGATAAAAACCTTATGTGTTTGATTTCTCTAACTTTTATTATTTGCATTATATTGTCATATCTGCATCATCCGGATCCATCATCCGATTCATAATCAAACACGCTACACTAAGACTTTCTAAAGTCTTTACATTCTGTAAAAAGGGGTTATTCACCCCCTCTGAACTTAAAAAGACCCTCACAGGTACCAACATGGCATCAAACAATAAAGAACTCAAATTGGAGCTCGAATTTCAATTTAATGTATTGAAGTGTATTTCACAACGATGCAATTCTATCCTTTAACAGATTGATTTAAAGAAGCAACGGGTGAATTACTGAGCTGTCAATTTCAGAAGATGCCAAGATAAGTTCAACGGCTACTTTCCTAATCCAACTATAAAAGGAGCAAGAAGGCAAGCTTTAGAACTTGATGATTACACCTGAATTTCCTAGAAGCAAAAACTCTATCAACTTATAAGCTTTAAAAGGAATTCAAGAAAGAAAGCACAACTCAACGAGAATCTGCTTTGAACAAGAGAGAATAGATTTGATCAATCAATTATAATATTAGATCATTTGTAACTGGATCAACATTTCTATAAGTTGAGTCCAGCTCTTGTTTAGACTTATTGTGTGTTGCTAATAGACGAGGGTATTCTAGTCAGCGGGTGAGCAGTTGTAGTTTGGAGGGTATTTACTGTAATTAGGAAATTTATGAAAGGCTTCTCCGCCTATGGTAAAGGAGTTAAGATTAGTGGATTATAGCCGAGACACTCTCTCAGGACTGGATGTAAGCACAAGTTGCTGAACTAGTATAAAAATCTTTGTGTCCTTTACTTAATCTCATATTCAGTCTTTTCACTCAGCCAGCTGACCTCACTCAGCGGAGCTATAATTATCGCGAAAAAAGTTTCATAAGTTCTTGAATGAGTCATTCACCCCCCTCTGACTCATTGAGTGTACACATAGGGACCAACAAGTGGTATCAGAGCGGTTCTCATTTCACAGATTTTACGATCTTTGAGACAAAGACCATGGCGTACAAAGGAGAATCCAGTGGAAGGGCTCAAGCTTATATTTTGCCTGAAGACATATCAGTTACCAGGCCTCCGATGTTCAATGGAGAGCATTATACTTACTAGAAGAATAGAATGACTAATTTCATTCATTTCCAGAGATGCATGCTTGGATGGCCATTGTAGAGGGCCATATGTTCCATCTCATGTGAAGAATGGAGTTACTATTGATAAGCACTCCACTGAATAGGATAATAATGATTTAGCCAGGCTCCAAGAAAATGCAGCTGATATCAACTATTTTCATTGTGCTCTTAATACTACTAAGTTTAATCGCGTTTCTAGATGCGAGATAGCCAAAGAGATTTGGAAGAAGTTGGAAGTAACGTATGAAGGTACTGACATGGTAAAAGAGCCTAAGATCAATATCCTCATGAGATATTATAAATGGTTTCATACGAAGCCCAATGAGGATATCTCTAACATGAACACCAGGTTCATGAATATAGATATTGAGCTGAAAAGACTTGGCAAGACCTTCACAGAAGAAGAACCTGTCAAGAAGATTCTTAGAAGATTGACTCAAGATTGGGAAGCCAAGAAGAGTGCTATTGAAGAGGCTTATGATTTGAAGACCTATAAGTTTGTTGAACTAAGCACGAGTTTGGACTGGCTCAGTGGATGACTCAGTAGTGCTTAAGTTTTGATCATAACAATTAAGTTCAATGTGAGATAATTGAATCAATAATGATGTTAAAATAAATAGTTTGTGGTTTAAGGGAATTAGTAAATTCAAGGGTACAATTTCGAGTCTCCGCTGACCTAGCTATTTAGTTTAACTCTGAGTGGTTTCTGGGCTGAGTACTTACTTAGTCGTTGACTTAGTATTATTCACTCAACACTTGATATTTAGATTTTATCTCAATTGTGTGCGTTTTGTTTTATCTTTTGGCTAAGTTACTTTAAGTCTGTCAACGCTGATGACCTTACCTTTTAAGGTAAAAAGGTATCTTTGCTTTTAATGTTGCTTTTTGTAGGAACATTAATGAGACAAAGACAAAAAGAATTAATGCCTTAACAAGATATAGAATTATGAAGAAAATGACAAAGTCTTCTAATGCAAAGCTGCAACAAGTTAATTGCCACTTTAGGTAATTCTGCAGATCTACCAACCTTGTATCACGCACTCTGCAACATGTCAGAAAACCAGAGGGAATGGGATGAAGGCACATGGCAAGTCAGCATGAGTTCTCTCTAATGGAAGACTGGCATCAAACAATAAAGAACTTAAATTATAGCTCGAATTTCAATCTAACGGATTGAAATTTATTTCACAACGGTGCAATTCTATCTCTTAATAAAGAAGCAAAGGGTGAATTACTGAGCTGTCAATTTTAGAAGATGACAAGATATGTTCAATGGCTACTTTCTCAATCCAACTATAAAAGGAGCAAGATAGCAAGCGTTAGACTTTGGTGATTACACCTGAATTTCCTAGAAGCAAAAGACTCTGTCAATTTACAAGCTTTAAAGGAATGCTAGCAAGAAAGCATAACTCAACAAGAATCTTCTTAGAATAAGAGAGAATAGAATAGATCAATCAATTATAATATTAAATCATTTATATTTGCATTAACATTTTGATAAGTTGAGTCCAGCTCTTGTTTAACTCTTATGGAGTAGCTGATAGAAGAGGGTATTCTAGTCAGCTGGTGAGCTATTGCAGTTTGGAGGGTACTTATTGTAATAGGGGAATTTGTAAAAGGCTTCTCTGCCTAGGGTAAAGGAGTTAAGATTAGTGGATTAAAGCCGAGACACTCTCTCGGGACTGGATGTAAGCACAAGTTACTGAACCAGTATAAAATCTCTGTGTTCTTTACTTAATCGCATTTTCTAAATATTTCACTCAGCAGCTGACCTCACTCAAGGAGCCATAATTATTGCAAAAAGGTTCTATAAATTGTTGAGTGAGTCATTCACCCCCTCTCTGACTCATTGAGTATACTTATAAGGACCAACAAGTGGTATCAGAGCAGTTCTTTCATATTTTGCCGCTTGAATTTTGGTTAAGTATCAGAGCTTCTATAAATTAGGTTAAGTATTTCTTTTGTCGCTTGAATTTTGGACATGTCATTACTTTTCATCGGCTATCTTTCAAATTAAACTTGATAGAAACGGTTGCAAGTTATGCAACGATCCATATTCAGAGCAATTATTCCGTGTTTTTTTGCCTTCATTAATCCTATGGTATACATTATGGAATCTAACCATTGAATCTTATGACCATGGATTGTGAGTCGTACACATAGCTTTGCAGGTTCATACAAAAATATTTTGGCTATTTAAGGAGAAATTCAAAAAGAGGAATGGTTGCTTTACCAAAATTCCTTCTCTGCAATTTGCTCTCTAAATCCCTAAATTATTCATCTTTCTCAAAGCAAATCAACAATGGTGAGCGCATTAGGGAGGAAAATTGATCTTTTTGTGAGAGATAAAAAGGATACTTGCTAGGTTACTACAAGAGAGCACTTGACTCAGTTAGCAATCAGTATAGATAAAATCGAAGAAATTAGAATTCCAGCAGGAACCAAGTACACTCCAACACCTTGGTTTTTCATGGAGAAGACGGAGGTTGATAGACCCACTACTATAGTATGCTGAGTTTCTGTAGTGATGAGAAATTTGGGAAGTGGGCGCGTCAGCACCACTTGAGAGGATTCTTTGAACTCCCAAATGGATGCTATGAGGAGATTGTGGATAGATTCTACAACGGAATCCACCTAGTGGAAGGTCAGAAGGATCTATTTGTAACTACTATGATGGGGAGGAAAGTTTATGTCACTCCTAAGCTGATCGATGGTCCACTAGGAATGATAGAAAGAGGCTTAAATCTGTGAGTCAACAACGATGATGATCATGTTGATATTCCTAAAGATTATGAAGTTTCCCATTACTACAAGGTAGGTGAACTGATTGCTTCCATGTTCCCAAAAGAAGGAAAACAAGCACACGAGTTAGTGACAAAAGTACTACTACCCAAGATAAGCTCTACATGAAGCTGTTCGAAGTTTGAGCGAGTGTTTGTTTATGCGCTGACCCATGGCATGAGCATCAACTGGCCCATGGCCATTCTTCATAGGTTCTTGAAGGTCAGCAAGCATAAAGTGTATGAATAGTTGGTAATGGAGATATGGAGGGCCTATGAGATTGATATAGAAGGGTGGGCTATAAAAAGCAACATTCAGATGAAAGTGATCGAGTCAGGAATCCTAAGTAATGCTCATTTTCATAGACTTAAAGCCAATAAGAGGCCTGCTAACACCAAGTATATAAAGCTGAAGAGAGGGGAAGTCAGACTAAAGGACCCCAAGGCTATTATGGAAATGAAGCCTATTCAGCCCCAAGAGGAGGACCTGACCTTGGATGCCTTTGTGATAAGTGAGCTAGAAAGAATTACAAAGCTCGGAGCTAGGAGAGGAGAAGACATGATTGAGAAGCAAGTAGTAAAGTAGGTGGTCGGGAAGGACTCCAAGAAAGAGAAGAAAGGAAGCTTAGCGAGCTCAATTCTAGTTACTGTCCCAAAGAAGACAAGATCTTCCAAGGAAGTCAGAGAAGACAAGAGGAGAGAGTTAACTCCTCAAGAAATTGAAGAAGAGAAGAGGGCTGAGGAAGAACTAAGGGAAGAAATACTGCTGAAGAGAGAAAAGGAGAGAAAGGCAGATGCTGCTCAGCTAGATATGGTAACTACAAAGGGAAAGGAAGCTACATCAGTTCCTATTCCTTAAGTAGGTCAGCCAAAGAAAAAGCTGATGGTGAAGAAGGTAAAAGGAGTTACCCAAGATGTTAAAGAGGGTGAGAAAGTTAAAGCTATTGAGAAGGAAAGAATAATAAAGAAGCAGGAGGAGATAGAAGCCACTCTTTAAAGAAAGGTTGAGGAAGCAGTAGCAGCAGTAGCTAAGGCAAAAACTAAGGCTAGCACTGAGCAAATTATGGAAAAAGCTATAGATAGCTTAGCTGAGAAGAAAGTGCCAGAAGTTGTTGATGAGATAATTAGTCCTCTGGATGGAATAGATAATCAAGAAGAGTAGGAGGAGGAAGATAAAGTGATTGAAGTGGAAGCAGTTGAATTCAATGTGCTAAACTCTGACCAGCAGGTCACTTTGACTACTGAGGAAGTAAAGGAGGCTAGGAAAGAGAGAAAGAGGGGTTTGTTAAAGAGAATAAAGGTTGTGATAGATGAGGATGAAGGAGATTTAGAGGACAAGGAGGAACAGGAAGTGATAGTTAAGCACGGAGCTCAGCTGGCTGAGGCTTCTCTAACTTAGGTCTGGGAGTTCGTTGTTGAAGGTGTTATAGAGGAGAAGGAGAAGGAACTTGAAGATTTCTTTACCTTTCCAAACACATCCACCGAACACCACTCTCACATACACCAATCTCTGCCTTACCCCAACCGGATAACCAAACACCATCCACATCCAGTTCAAGCCAAATCAACCAACCCTCTAACGAAAATAACCCAGACTCTAACCAAACAACCATTATCCTATATCTTTTCCCTGCGGGATCTCTAGTATAAGAAGTATTATATTTGGAAGGACCTCGACTAGTCAGAGGACTTCCAATCATTGAGAAGATTCTTGGACAACAACAACAACCATCTCAACAACCACAATCTCATTTCAATCTGAATGCTGCATTATTAGGAGACATAAGGAGGTTAGGAAGAGAAAGGTTTCTAGGGCTGAGGACTGATGCTGAGATAGAAAAATCATTCATGTCTGAGGAAGTTCTGAGGAAGATTGCAAAGGCTGGGGAGCCAATGCAAGGTTTTATGGAAGCTGTTGAGGAGATGAAGGCCCATGTCAAATCAGTATATACCTAGTTTTCTTTGGTCAAGGCAATAGTATCCTATACTTTGCCCTTGTTATCTATTGCAAGTAGGCAGGCAGCTGGTTTAAAGATGGAAGTTGCAGAGCTAAAGAAGCAAATGGCTACGATATATGAAAGCAACTATAAAGTACTTAATGATGGAAGGGATTTTCAATGATAGACAAATTCAATCCCTTGCTTAAGGCTATGTCAAAAGTGCTGGATGGTTATAGCATTATGAGCAAGGAAAATGATGAGAACACAACTCACTTGAATGCAGTTGTAGATGGACTGGATGCTCTGATCACAGTGGTAACCAAGCATCATGGGTTACACACTGAGCTGAGAAAAGTGAAGGAGGAGATGCTGCAAGGAGTCAAGAACTCAAAGGGAGTTGTGCTTATTGCCTTAAAGAGGCTTAATATTTCCGATGCTCTGAGTAGTGATATTGTGATGACAGATGCTGAACTAGAGCCTAATCTTCATTAAAAACTTGGTCACATTCAAGAAAAAATCAAGCAAGTTCAAGCCCATGTCCTCAATGATGGAGAAGCCCTGGGTAAGATTCATAATGAAGCTACTACTTATATCAGGAGCACTCCAATGCTAGAGCGCATTCTCAGAGAAAAAAATTAAGCTAAAGCAATATCATGTCTCACCCAAATATCCAAAGAAGGTTTAAATGCTTAATATCAGGTCAATCTATCTCAATCCCACGCTTTGGTAGGATTATTCGCCTTCCTCAGAGAACAAGAAGCTATATTGCAAGAAATCTATGAGCTGCTTGTGCAGAATTTTTCATCAACTGTCTATGATCAGCTAGACATATTTGAAGAGTCTCTGAGCTCATTTGATCATTAAACTTAAGTCATTTTCGATGCAATGGCAATGGGGGGAGAAGGATCGTGAGAAGTATAAAAAGGAGGAAATGGAGAGAGATCAGGGGATTGCTGAATTCTCTTATAGATTGTCTAAGGATCTGAAGCGTATTCAGAGAGAATATCTTGAGATAAGAAAAAGGAAAGGTAAGGAGATAGTGCTACCCAAAGAAAAGAAATCCAGATGGGATCAGCAGGCTTATGAGGAGAGAAGAGCCACCTTGGGAGCCCCACCTATACCAAAGGTTAGAATATAAGTTTTGTAATCGCTAGTGCTAATTATAAAACTTAGTATAGACTAACTCTTTATTATCTGTACTCAAGTTATTAATTAATGAAAGATTACATTTACTGTTCTAAGTTAAGATCTTCTTAACTTCATATATTATTCTGCTATATATATATATATATATATATATATATATATATATATATATATATATATATATATATATATATGCTCTGATCATTTGCAGAAATATATGAGAAGTATTGGGGGATGCTGAACTCAGAAGATTCAAGAATTATGAGGGAGTTAGCATTCACTCTGAGCAGGTTGGATATGCTGAAAAAAAGTCATATCAAGCATGAGTATAAGGTAACTCTGATCTAGATATCTTATTGATTTAATTCTAGCTCAAGTTAATTGTCATTGATCAAAATGGGGGAGATTGTTGAACCAAGCACGAGTTTGGACTGGCACAATGGATGACTCAGTAGTGCTTAAGTTTTAATCATAACAGTTAAGTTCAATGTAAGATAATTAAATTAATAATGATGTTAAAATAAATAGTCTGTGGTTTAAGGGAGTTAGTAAATTCAAGGGTAGAATTTTGAGTCTCCGCTGACCTAGCTATTTATTTTAACTCTGAGTGGTTTCTGGGCTGAGTACTTACTTAGTCACTGACTTAGTATTATTCACTCAATACTTGATATTTAGATTTTGTTTCAACTGTGTGTGTTTTGTTTTATCTTTCGAATGAGTTGCTTTAAGTCTGTCAACACTGCTGACCTTACCTTTTAAGGTAAAAAGGTATTTTTGCTTTTAATGTTGCTTTTTGCAGGAACATTAATGAGACAAAGACAAAAAGGATTAATGCCTTGACAAGACACAGAATTATGAAGAAAATGACAAAGTCTTCTAATGCAAAGCTGCAACAAGTCAATTACCACTTTAGGTAATTCTGCAGATCTACCAACCTTGTATCGCGCACTCTGCAACATGTCAGAAAACCAGAGGGAATGGGATGAAGACACATGAAAAGTCAGCGTGAGTTCTCTCTAATGGAAGACTGGCATCAAATGACAAAGATTTCAAATTGGAGCTTGAATTTCAATCTAACGGATTGAAATGTATTTCACAATGGTGCAATTCTATCTCTTAACGGATCGATTTAAAGAAGCAACGGGTGAATTGCTAAGCTGTCAATTTCAGAAGATGCCAAGACAAGTTCAATGACTACTTTCTCAATCCAACTATAAAAGGAGCAAGAAGGCAAGCGTTAGAACTTGGTGATTACACTTGAATTTCCTAGAAGCAAAAGACTCTGTCAATTTACAAGCTTTAAAGGAATTCTAGCAAGAAAGCACAACTCAGCGAGAATCTGCTTAGAATAAGAGAGAATAGAATAGATCAATCAATTGTAATATTAGATCATTTGTAACTGGATCAACATTTTTATAAGTTGAGTCCAGCTCTTATTTAAACTCTTATTGAGTTGCTGATAAAAGAGGGTATTCTAGTCAGCAGGTGAACGATTCCAGTTTGGATGGTACTTACTGTAGTTGGGGAATTTGTGAAAGGCTTCTCTGCCTAGGGTAAAGGAGTTGAGATTAGTCGATTAAAGCTGAGACACTCTCTCGGGGCTAGATGTAAGCACAGGTTGCTGAACCAGTATAAAATCTCTGTGTTCTTTACTTAATCACATTTTCCAGATATTTCAATCAGTCAGCTGACCTCACTCAGCGGAGCCATAATTATCGCAAAAAAGTTCTATAAATTATTGAGTGAGTCATTCACCCCCCTATGATTCATTGAGTGTATGCATAGGGACCAACAAAGTTTGATGACCTGACTGGAACTCTGCTGACTCATGAGATGTCCTTGAAGCAATACGAAGATGAGTCCAAGAAGCACAGGTCCATAGAGAAAGAGAGCTCAAGTAGAGATGTTGTTCTATAAGTTGATAATGATAATGAAGAAGAAGATTCCTCAGAGGAAGGATATCCAGAGGACTGAAAAGAAGAGATAGCTCTAGTGACAAAGATTTTCAGGAGATATCTGGATAAAGATAAGAACTTTCAAAAGTTTAGAAAGACAGGCAAGTATAAGAAGGGAACAGTTGATAGACCATGAAAAGAATTCAATAAAGAGTATAACAAAGACATCTAATGCTTTTAATATGGTGAGAAGGGGCATATTCAGTCGAGTTGTCCTAAGGCTAAGAAGGACAAGTTCAAGAAGAAGAAGAGTAAGAAGGCCCTTGCTGCTACCTGGAGTGACTCTGAACAAGAGTTATCATCCTCAGATGAGGAGTCACATGACTCTACCAATGTGTGTCTCATGGCTAAGAATGATCTAGTTCACTCAAAGTCAGCTGACCAACCAACTACTTCTGCTGCCAGACAATCAGTTGACCAGAGCAAAGATAAAGGAAATAACTCTGAGGTAAATTCTGAACCCCTTTTATCCTTAGATGAGCTTGCCGTAGTACTTAATGATGTCATTAATGTGACTAAGAAGTCTACCAAATACATCAAAGTACTTCAGAGGAGGTGTGATGATCTAGAAGGTGTTAATTCTTCTATATCACTTGATATCCTATACCTGATGGAAAAAGCTGAGTACCAAAATGGATATAATAGCAAACTCACTAAGAGATTGGATGAGCTAGTTACTAAATTAACAGGTTTGAAAAAGGTGCAGGTCCCTCCTCATCCTAGAAGGAATACTCAGAGTAACCGCACTCACCACTCTGAGAAGGTTTCTCAATAGAGTAAAGTGAGCAGGGCTAGTCCTAAGGCTGCTTGTAGTTTTTGTGGTAAGCCAGGATATGCTACAGTCGTGTGTAGGCACAAAAATGGTTACTATGATGAGTATGACTGGTTAAGGATGACCACCACTAACAAGGGAGGACCCAGCCAGAAAAAGGCATAGGTACCTAAGAAAACTTGATTGTTTTGTAGGTGAGCCTAAGATCCACTGATGACAACAGAATGTGGTATTCGGACAGTGGATGCTCAAGGCATATGACAAGTGATGAAAAGCAATCCATCACATTAGAGTGAAGAAGAAATGGAAGTGTCAGTTTTGGAGACAACAAGAAAGGAAAGATTGTTGGCAATGGCATTGTGGGAGTGAAGCCTTCAATTGATAATGTGTCTCTGGTGAAAGGCCTAAAGTTCAATTGGATAAGCATTGCTCAGCTGTGTGACAAAGGCAGCAAAGTAATATTTGACTCAGTGGGCTGCTCAGTCATTGATGGTAACTCTGAACAAACTATTCTTTATGCTCCTAGAATGAATAATGTTTATATGTTTGATTTATCCCCTGGCTCCAATGATATATGCTTAGTTTCTAAGGAGAAAAACTCATGGCTATGGCATAGAAGGTTAGGACATATCAATATGACCAATCTGTCCAAATTAGCTAGAAATGAACTTGTTGAGGGTTTACCCAATCTAGCCTTTGATAAAGATAGACTCTGCTCAGCATGCCGACTTGGGAAACAATTTAGGAAGACCATTAAATTCATAGCTGATATATCTACTTCTGGTCCCCTTGATCTTCTACAAATGGATTTATTTAGGCCTATTATGCCAACAAGTCTAGGTGGAATGAAATACACCCTTATGGTTGTAAATGATCTGACCAGGTTCACTGGGATTTTCTTGCTAGCTAGCAAAGATGGGACATTTGAATCATTCTCTAGGTTGGCTACCCGGATCATGAATGAAAAAGACCTTAAAATTAATAGAATCCACAGTGACCATGGAAAGGAATTAAAAAACAAGCAGTTTGAGGAATTCTATTCCAAGCATGGTATTGACCACAGTTTTTCTGCCCCTCATACACCTCAGTAAAATGGGGTTGTTGAGAGAAAGAATCGCACTATTGCGGAGATGGGTCGTTCTATGCTGAGTGATAACAATCTACCAAAGTATTTCTTGGGAGAAGCTATTAATAGAGCTTGTTACATTCTAAATAGGGTTTTAATTCACCCAGTTTTGAATAAAACTCCTTATGAACTTTGGAAGGGGCGCTAGCCCAAGGTTGGTAATCTCAAGGCCTTTGGCTGTAGATGCTTTATATTAAACACTAAAGACCAATTAGCTAAATTTGACCCCAAGGCTGATGAAGGAATCTTTCTAGGTTACTCAACATACAGTAAGGCATATAGAGTGTATGTCAAGAGGACTGGCATCTTAGAGGAGTCCATGCATGTAGATTTTGATAAAAATAACATTGTAGGTAGACAAGCCAGTGATGATGAAAGAGATAAGGAACAAGTCAGTGGAACAGTCAGTCAGCCCAAAGTTATTCCTGATCAAGTTTAAGAAAAAGAAGAAAATGAAGTTGACTTGGACCAATCAATCAACTTTGGCGATGATGTGGATGCTTAACCAATCACTATAGCTCAGCGAGTTAATCTTAAACTACCAAAAGAAGTCAAAAGCAAGAAGAGATCATCCAGTTGACAAGATTCTTAGTAGTGTGCAAAATCCAGTGCTGACTAGAGGTCAGTTGAATAGAATGATGAGCCATTCAGCATTTTTATCATTGATTGAACCAAGGAAGTTTGAAGATGCCGAATTTAATGACAACTAGATGATTGCAATGCAAGAAGAGCTAGACCAATTCAGAAGAAATGAAGTTTAGGATTTGGTGGAGAAACCCAAAGGAAAATCAATAATAGGCACCGAATGGGTTTTCAAAAACAAGCTAGATAAAGCTGGTAATATTGTCAGAAATAAAGCCGGACTGGTTGCTCAAGGCTATAATCAACAAGAAGGCATTGATTATAGAGAGAATTTTGCACCAGTAGCAAGACTTGAAGCCATAAGAATTCTTTGTGCTTTTGCATCCCATATGAACTTTAAGTTATTTCAAATGGATGTTAACAGTGCTTTTCTTAATGGTTATATTCAAGAAGAAGTCTATGTTAGATAGCCCCCAGGCTTTGAAATCCCAAATATCCAAATCATGTCTTCAAGCTGAAGAAAGTTCTATATGGACTGAAACAGGCTCCAAGAGCCTGGTATGAGAAACTGACTAATTTTTGATCAGCAAAGGTTATGTCAGAAGGAAAGCAGATACAACTCTGTTTATCAAGAAGAGGCATCAAGAAGTGTTGCTAGTCTAAATATATATGGATGACATCATTTTTGGAGCAACTGATGAAAAGCTATGCAAAGAGTTCAGCCAGCAAATGAAGAAAGAATTTGAAATGTCCATGATGGGAGAGCTTAATTTCTTTCTCGATTTGCAAATCAAGCAAGTTGACGATGGGATCTTCATCAGCCAAGCTAAGTATGCCAAGGAAGTTCTCAAGAAGTTTGACATGGATAAAGCTAATCCAATGTCAACATCCATGGCCACTGATACAATTCTGAGTAAAGAAGAGGAAGGTAAACCTGTAGAGAGTAAGCTCTACAGAGGTATTATTGGTTCTATACTTTACTTAACTGCCAGTAGGCCTGACATTCAATATGTTGTATGTTATTGTGCAAGATATCAAGCTGACCCCAGAGAACCTCACTTAGTTGCTATTAAGAGAATTCTCAGGTATTTGCTAGGCTCTATTGATGTAGGTTTATGGTATCCAATTAATGCAGACTTCACTCTAAGAGGATACACAGATGCTGACTATGGAAGAGACAAGCTTGAAAGGAAAAGCACTACATGAGGATGTCATTTCCTTGGTGATTGTCTAGTAACATGGTATAGCAAGAAGCAGACTTTTATGGCTTTGAGTACAGCTATGGCTGAGTACATGGCTGTAGGAAGTTGTGTAGCACAACTGCTATAGATCAAGCAGCAACTGGAGCAAGAGTGCAATTGACCTATCCAAGAATCCAGTTCAACATGGCAAGATGGAGCATGTCAATATAAGACATCACTTCATAAGGGATCATGTGCTAAAAGGAGAAGTCAAGCTTACATACATTCCAACTGAAGAACAGTAAGCTGACATATTCACAAAGCCTATTGGAAAGGATCAATTCAACACGCTAAGACAGCTGATCGGAATTTCCAATCCAATTTGAAGAAATACATCTCACTCTGACCTATTCTGGAGCTGACCAAACTAAGGCACACTCTAAGCTTCATCGAATTAGGTTAAGTATTTCTTTTTTCGCTTTAATTTTGGACACGTCATTAATTGTCACCGATTATCTTTCAAATTTAAACTTGATAGAAATGGTAGCAAGTTATGAAACGATCCACATTCATTAGCAATTATCCCGTGTTTCTCGCGTTTATTAATCCTATGGTATACGTTATGCAATCTAACCGTTGAATCTTAAGACCATCGATTATAAGTCGTACACGTAGCTTTACAGGTTTATGCGAAGAGTTTTTAGCTATTTAAGGAGAAATTCAGAAAGAGGAAAGGTTACTTTACCAAAATTCCTTTCTCTGTAAATTTCTTCCTAAATCCCTAAAAATCTCTATTATTCTCAAAGTAAAGTCACTATGACGAGCACATCAAGGAGGAATTCTAATTTGTTTATGAGAAATGAGAAGGATACTCACTGGGTTACTTCCAGAGATCATATCGCTCAGTTGGCAATTAGTATGGACAAAATAAAAGAGCTTAAAATTCCCATCGGAACCAAGTATATTCCGACCAAGTGGTGTTTCATGGAGAAAACAGAAGTAGAAAAGCCAACCACTGTAGACATGCTGAGTTTCTACAGTGATGAGAAGTTTTGAAAGTGGGCTCGTCAGCACCATTTGAGAGGATTCTTTGAACTCCCCAATGGATGCTATCAGGAGATTGTGGATAGATTCTATAATGGAATTCACATGGTGGAAGGTCAGAAGGATCTTTTTGTTACCACTATGATGAAGAGGAAAGTTTATGTCACCTCCAAGCTGATTGCTAGACTTTTGGGAATGAAGGAAAGAGGGCTAAAGCTGCGAGTTATCAATGATAAAGACCACGTTGATATTCCTATAGATTATGAGGTTCCTCATGACTACAAAGCTGGTGAACTCATCGTATCTATGTTCACTAAGGTAGGGAAACAAGCTCATGAGCTTGCCACCAAGCTATTACTGCCCAAGACTAGCTCAACTGGAAGCTGTTCTAAATTTCAAAGGGTATTCCTCTATGAACTGACCCATGGAATGAGCATTAATTGGCCAGTGGCTATTTTGTATAGGTTCTTGAAGGTAAATAAGAATATGGTGTATGGGTAGTTAGTGATAGAGATTTGCAGAGCTTATGAGATAAACATGGAAGGATGGGTTGCTAAGAGCAACATTTAAATGTAGGTGATAGAGTCTAGAATCTTGAACAATGCTCATTTTCATGGACTTAGAGCTAATGAGAGGTCATCCAACACTAAGTACATCAAGCTAAAGCTAGGAGAAGTAGGAATGAAGGATCTAAAGGCCATAATGGAGATGAAGCCTATCCAGCCTCATGAAGAAGGCCTAACTTTAGATGCCTTTGTGGCTAAGGAGCTTGAGAGGATTACCAAGATCAGAGCTGAAAAAAGGAGAAGAAGGAAAGAGGGGAGTAAGAAGGAGGTCAGGATAGACTCCAAGAAAGAAAAGCAAGGAATCTCAGTGAGCTCAGTCCCAACAGCTGTCCCAAAGAAGATAAGATCCTCTAAGAAAGTTAGAAAAGATAAGAGGAGGGAGCTAACTCCTCAGGAGATTGAGGAAGAGAAGAGAGCTGAGGAAGAGTTCAAAGAAGAAATGCCCTTGAAGAGGGAAAAGAAGAGGAAAGCAGATATAGCTAGCTGGATGTGGTGACTACAAAGGGAAAGGAAGCTATATTAGTTCCTGTTCCCCAAGTAGGTTAGCCCAAGAAGAAGCTAATGGTGAAGAGAGGGACGTGGGTAGTCCAATATGTAGAAGAAGCTGAAAAGGTCAAAGCTACTAAAGAAGACAAAATTAAAAGGAAGAAGGAGGAAATTGAAGCCACTATTAGGGGAAAGGCTGAGGAAGCAGTAGCAGCAGCAGCTAAGGCTAAGGCTAGCACTGAGCAAATCTTGCAAAAGGCTGTAGCTGTCTTGGCTAAGAGAGAAGTACCAGAAGTTATTGATGAGATTATTAGAGCTTTGGATGGAATTGATAATCAAGAGGAGCAGGAGGAAGGAGATGATGTGGTAGAAGTGGAGGCTGTAGAATTTGATGTCCTAAACTTTGACCAGCAGTCACATTGACTGCTGAGGAAGTTAAGGAGCTAGGAAGGAGAGGAAGAGGGGCTTGTTAAAGAGAATGAAGATCGTGATAGATGAGGATGAGGATGAGGGAGACCTGGAGGACAAGGAGGAGGAAGTAAATGTAGTTGAATACAGAGCTCAGCTGACTGAGGTTTCCTTAACTCAGGTCAGTGAGTCCGTTGTTGAAGGTGTTGTGGAAGAGGAGAAGGAAGCTAAATTTTTTATGTTCTCAAACACATCCACCCAAACACCTCTCTCACCTACACCAATCTCTGGCTTACCCTTACCAGAAAGCCAAACACCATCCACATCAAATCCAAACCAAGCCTCTAACCCAAATGACCAAACCTCTGACCGAATAGCCATCATCCCATATTTGTCACCCTTAGGATCTTCAATGTGAGAAATGTTATATTTGGAAGGACCTCCACTAATCAGAGGACCTCCAATCATTGAGGAGATTCCTGAATAACCACAACAACAACAACCACCCTAATAACCTCAACCTCAACCCCAATTCAATCCAAATGCTGAATTATTGGGAGACATAAGGAGAATGGGTAGATAAAGATTTCCAGGACTAGGGACCAAAGTTGAAATAGATGCTGAAATAACAAAATCTTTGTTGTCTGAGGATGTCTTGAGGAGAATCGCCAAGGCTGTTGAGCCAGTGCGAGGATTTATGGAGGCTGTTGAAGAGATAAAGGCCCATGTCAAATTAGTACCTACCCAATTTTCCTTGGTGAAGGCAATAGTATCCCATATTTTGCCTTTGTTATCTATTGTAGGTAGGCAGGCAGTTGGTTTGAAGATGGAAGTTGCAGAGCTCAAGAAGCAAATGTCTAAGATCTATGAGAGCAACTGCAAAGTGCTTAGTGATGAAAGGGATTTTGGCAACTCATTGATTGATAAATTTAATCCCTTACTTGAGGCAATTCTGAAGGTGCTAGATGGTTATAGCACTTTGAGCAAGGAGAATGAGGAGAACACAACTCTATTGAATGCAGTTGTAGATGGACTGAATGCTCTGATCATAGTGGTAACGAAGCATCATGGGTTACACACTAAGTTAAGAAAAGTAAAGGAAGAGATGCTGGAAGGAGTCAACAACTCTGAGTGAGCTGTGCTTAATGCCTTAAAGAGGGTTAATATTTCAGATGCTCTGAGTAGTGATATTATTATGGTAGATGCTAAACTAGAGCCAACACTTCACCAGAAACTTGGTCATATTAGAGACTAAATCAAACAAGTTCAAGCTCATGTCATCAATGATGGAGAAGCGCTAGACAAACTTCATGATGAAGTCACTACTCACATTAGGAGCACTCCCATGCTGAAGTGGATTCTAATGGAAAATAATCAAGCCAAGGCTCTAGCTAGTCTCACCCAGATATCCAAAGACGGTTTAAATGCTCAATATCAGTTCAATCTATCTCAATACTGCACTTTGTTAGGATTATTCACCTTTCTCAGAGAATAAGAAGTAATATTGCAGGAAATCTATGAGTTGCTTGTGCAAAATTTTTCATCAAATGTCTATGGTCAGCTAGACACCTTTGAAAAGTCTCTGAGCTCGTTTTATCATCAAACTCAAGCCATTTTGGTTGCAATGGCAATGGGGGAGAAGGATCGCGAGAAGCATGAAAAGGAGGAAAAGGAGAGAAAATAGAGGATTGCTGTATTTTCTTATAACCTATCTAAGGATCTGGAGTACATTCAGAGAGAATACAATGAGACAAGAAAGAGGAAAGGAAAGGAGATAGCGCTGCCCAAAGAAAAGAAATCCAGATAGGATCAGCAAGCATATGAGGAGAGAAGAGCTAATTTGGGAGCCCCACCTATGCCAAAAGATTAGAATAGACCTACTTGGGCATTTCTTTCTCAGTTAGGCTAGCAACAACAGGCTGTAAAGTTTTCTGAGTATCAGTCTTAACTCTAGCTGCTGCTTCCTCAGCCTTTCTTCTAATTTCAGCCTCTATCTCCTCCTGCTTCTTCCTTATCCTCTCTTCTTCAGCAGCTCTAACTCTCCCAACTTCTTTTACATCCTGGACTACTTCAGTTCCTTTTTTCACCATCAACTTCTTCTTAGGCTGACCTACTTGGGGAATAAGAACTGATGTAGCTTCCTTTCCCTTTATAGTCACCTCATCCAGCTGAGCAGCATCTACCTTCCTCTTCTTTTCCCATTTCAAGGGCATCTCTTCCCTTAGTTCTTCTTCAGCCAGTTTTTCTTCCTCTATCTCCTTGGAGGTCATCTCTTAAGACTTTTCTTCCTTAGTCCCCTTAGATGATCTTGTCTTTTTGGGTGCTTGGGCAACTATAGGAATAGAGCTCGCTGAGCTCCATTTCTTTCCCTTTTTGGAGTCCTTCCTGACCTCCTTCTTTCCTCCCTGCTTTCTAGGCACTTCTTCTCCCTTCTCAGCTCTAAGCTTGGTAATTCACTCAAGCTCACTAGCCACGAAGGAGTCCAAAGTCTAATCATCTTCATGGGGCTGGATTGGCTTCATTTCCATGATTGCTTTGGGATCCTTTACTCTAACCTCCCCTCTTTTCAGCTTTATATACTTTGTGTTGGAGGGTCTCTCATTTGCTCTGATTTCATGAAAGTAAGCATTGTAGAGTACCCTAGACTCGATTATCTTCAGCTGAATATTGTTCTTTGCTACCCATCCTTCCATATCGAGCTCATAGGCTTTGCAGATTTCCATTACAAGCTACCCATATACCAAATGCTTGGTAACCTTAAAAAATCTGTACAAAATGGCTAGAGACCAATTGATACTCATCCCATGCATTAGGGCATATACAAACACCCTTTCAAATTTTGAACAGCTCCCTATAGAGCCTATTTTGGGCAACAAGACCTTGGTGACAAGCTCATGGGCTTGCTTCCCTTCCTTGACGAACATAGAGGCAATTAGTTCACCAGCCTTGTAGTCTTTAGGAATCTCATAATATATGGGGATATCTACATGCTCTTCATCTTTTATCACTCTCATCTTGATTCCCCTTTCATGCATTCCAAACAGCCCTGCTATCAGCTTGGGAGTAACATAGACTTTCCTTCCTATCATTGTGGTTACAAATAGGTCCTTCTAACCTTCTACTATGTGGATTCCATAGAAAAATCTTAAGACAATTTCTTCATAGCAGTTGTTTAGAAGTTCAAAGAATCCTCTCAAGTGGTGCTAGCTCACTCACTTTCTAAACCTTTCATTGCTACAAAAGCTCAGCATATCTACAACCATGGGACCGTCCACTTTCGTCTTCTCAATAGAACCCCATTTAGTAGGGAAATACTTTGTTCCTGCGGGAATCAATAAATTTTCCCTTTTGTTGAAACCAATCGCCACTTTTGCTATGTGGTCTTGAGTAGTTACCCAACAAGTGTTCTTTTTATTTCTAACAAATAATGGCTTCTCAGAATTGGGTTCAACTGATCTTCTTGATGAACTTGTCATTGAAATTGCTTTGAAAAGAATTAGAGAGTTAGAAATTTAGAGAGGAAATTGCAGAGAAATTTTGGTAAAGTAACCTTTCCTCTTTCTAAATTTCTCCTTAAATAGCCAAAAACTCTTTGCATAAACCTGCAAAGCTACGTGTATGACTCACAATCCATGGTCTTAAGATTCAATAATTAGATTGGATAATGTATACTGTAGGATAAATGAGCTTGAGAAACACGGGATAACTGCTCTGAATATGGATCATTTCATAACTTGCTACCATTTCTATCAAGTTTAAATTTGAAAGATAACCGGTGACAATTAATGACATGTCCAAAATTCAAGGGCAAAAGAAATAATTAACCTAATTCACTGAACCTCAGAGTGCGCCCTAGTTTGGTTAGCTCTAGAATAGGTCAAAGTGGAATGTATTTCTTTAAATTGGATTGGACATTCCGATCAGCTGTCTGAGTGTGTTGAATTGATCTTTTCCAGAAGGCTTTGTGAATATGTCACCTTACTGTTCTTAAGTAGGAATATATGTGAGCTTAACTTCTCCTTTTAACACATGATCCCATATGAAGTGATGTCTAATATTGACATGCTTTATCCTGCCATGTTGAACTGGATTCTTGGATAGGTCAATTGTACTCCTGTTGTCATACATGACTTTAAGGCACTTAGACTTTATACCATAATCCTCCAGTTGTTGCTTGATCTATAGCAGTTGTGCTACACAACTTCCTATAGCCATGTACTCAACCTTAGCTATACTTAGAGCTATAGAAGTCTGCTTCTTGCTATACCATATAACTAGACAATCACCAAGGAAATGACATCCTCCTGTGGTGCTTTTCCTTTCAAGTTTATCTCTTCCATAGTCAGCATCTGTGTGTCCTCTTAGAGTGAAATCTGCATTACTTAGATACCATGAACTTGCATCAATAGAGCCTAGCAAGAATTCTCTTAACAGCAGCTAAGTAAGATTCTATGGGGTTAGCTTGATATCTTGCACAATAACATACAATATATTGAATGTCAGGCCTACTGGTAGTTAAGTAAAGTAAAGAACCAATAATACCTTTGTAGAGCCTACTCTCTACAAGTTTGCCTTCCTCATCCTTACTTAAAATTGTATCAGTGGCCATGGGTATTGACATTGGCTTGGCTTTATCCATGTCAAACTTCTTGAGTACTTCCTTGGCATACTTAGCTTGGGTGATGAAGATTCCATCTTTGCCTTGCTCAATTTGCAAACCAAGAAAGAAATTAAGCTCTTCCATCATTGACATTTTAAATTCCTTCTTCATCTGCTGACTGAACTCTTTGCATAGCTTTTCATTAGTTGGTCCAAATATGATATCATCAATATATATTTGGACTAGCAACACATCTTGATGCTTCTTTTTGATAAACAGAGTTGTATCTGCTTTTCCTTTGGCATAACCTTTACTGATTAAAAAGTTAGTCAGTCTCTCATACCAAGCTCTTGGAGCCTATTTCGGTCCATATAGAGCTTTCTTTAGCTTGAAGACATGATCTAGATACTTAGGGTCTTCAAAGCTTGGGGGCTGTCTGACATAAACTTCCTCTTGAATATAACCATTAAGAAATGCACTCTTAACATCCATTTGAAATAGCTTGAAGTTCATATGGGATGCAAAAGCATAGAGAATTCTTATGGCTTTAAGTCTTGCTACTAGTGCAAAAGTTTCTCCATAATTAATGCCTTCTTATTGCTTGTAGCCTTGAGCAACTAGTCTGGCCTTATTTTGATAATGTTTCCAGCTTCATCTAGCTTGTTCTTGAAAACCCATTTAGTGCCTATAATTGAGTTTCCTTTGGGAAATCCCTCAACAAGTTCATTTCTGGAAAATGTGGACAGATTGGTCATATTGATATGTCCTAACCTTCTATCCCATAGCCATGAGTTTTCCTCCTTAGAAACTAAGCATATATCATTGGAGCCAGGGGATAAGTCAAACATATAGACATCATTCATTCTAGGAGCATAAACAATAGTTTGGTCAGAGTTACCATTAATGACTGAGCAGCCCGCTGAGTCAAATATCACTTTCTTGCCTTTGTCACACAGCTGAGCAACGCTTAGCAAGTTGAACTTTAGGCCTTTCACTAGAGACACATTATCAATTGAAGGCTTGACTCCCACTGCGCCATTGCCAACAATCTTTCCCTTTCTGTTGTCTCCAAAACTGACACTTTTATTTCTTCTTTGCTCCAATGTGATGAATTGCTTTTCATCACCTGTCATATACCTCAAGCATCCATTATCCAAATACCACATTCTTCTATCATCAGTGGATCTCAGGCTCACATGTAAAATAGTTAAGTTTTCTTAGGTACCCATGCCTTTTTCTGGGTGGGTCCTTCGTTGTTAGTGGTGGTCATCCTTAACCAGTCATACTCATCATAGTAACCATTTTTGTAGCATATCCTAGCTTACCACAAAAATTACAGGTGGCCTTAGGATTAGGCCTGCTCACTTTACTCTTTTGAGAAACCTTCTTAGAGTTGTGAGTGCAGTTACTCTGAGTATTCCTGCTAGGTTGAGGAGCTAGCTCATCTAATCTCGTAGTGAGTATACTGTTATATCCATTTTGGTACTCAGCTTTTTCCATCAGGTATAGGATATCAAGTGAGGTAGAAGAATTAACATCTTCTAGCTCATCATACCTCCTCTGAAGTACTTTGATGTATTTGATTGACTTCTTAGTCACATTTCTAACATCATTAAGTACTGCAGCAAGCTCATCTGAAGATATAGAGAGTTCAGAATTCACCTCAAAGTGATTTCCTTTATCTTTGCTTTGGTCAGCTGAATGTCTGGCAGCGGAAGTAGTTGGTTGGTTAGCTGACTTTGAGTGAACTAGATCATCCTTAGCCATGAGACACACATTGGCAGAATCTTGTGTCTCTTCATCTAAGGATGATGACTCTTGTTCAGAGTCACTCCAGGTAGCAGCAAGGGCTTTCTTACTCTTCTTCTTCTTGAACTTGTCCTTCTTAGCCTTAGGACAGCTCGACTAAATATGCCCCTTTTCACCACATTCAAATCATTTGAGGTCTTTATTATGCTCTTTATTATACTCCTTTCATGGTCTATCATCTGCTCCCTTCTTATACTTGTCTATCTTTCTGAACTTTTGAAAGTTCTTATCTTTTCCCAGATATATCCTAAAATTCTTGGTCATTAGAGCTATCTCTTCTTTTCTGTCCTCTGGATATCCTTCATCAGAGGAATCTTCTTCTTCTTCATCATCATCAGCTCTCAGAACAACAACTCTGCTAGAGCTCTCTTTTTCTTTAGACTTGTTCTTCTTGGACTCATCTTCATATTACTTCAAAGACATCTTATGAGTCAGTAGAGTTCCAATCAGCTCATCAAAAGTATAGGTCTTCAAATCACGAGCCTCTTCAATAGCACTCTTCTTAGCTTCCCAATCTTAAGTCAAGCTTCTAAGGATCTTCTTGACAGTCTCTTCTTTTGTGAAGGTCTTGCCAAGTCTTTTTAGCTTATTAACTATATTCATGAACATGGTGTTCATGTTAGAAATATCCTCCTTTGGGTTCATGTGAAACCATTCATAATCCCGCACAAGGATATTGATTTTGGACTCTTTCACCCTGTCAGTACCTTTATAAGTTACTTCTAACTTCTTCCAAATCTCTTTGGCTTTTTTGCATCTTGAAATGTGATTGAACTCAGTAGCATCAAGATCACAATGAAGATAGTTAATAGCAACTGCATTTTCTTTTAGTCTGGCTAAGTCCTGATTATCCTATTCAGTAGAGTACTTGTCAACTCGCACTCCATTCTTCACATGTGATGGAACATATGGCCCTTCTACAATAGCCATCCAAGTGTGCATACTCTGGGACTGAATGAAATTAGTCATTTTGTTCTTCTAATAGGTATAATGCTCTCTATTGAACATAGGAGGCCTGGTGACTGATATCCCTTCAGGCAGAATGTAAGCTTGAGCCCTTGCACTGGATTCTCCTTTATACGCCATGGTCTTTGTCTCAAAGATTGTGAAATCTGTAAAATAAGAACAGCTCTGATACCACTTGTTAGTCCCTATGTGTACGCTCACTGAGTCAGAGGGGGGGTGAATGACTCACTCAAGAACTAGTGAACTTTTTTCACGATAATTAACTGCTAAGCTGAGTGAGGTCAACTAGCTGAGTGAAATAATTAGAAAATGCGATTAAGTAAAGAACATAGAGATTTTATACTAGTTCGACAACCTATACTTACATCTAGTCCTGAGAGAGTGTCTCGGCTTTAGTCCAATAATCTCAACTCCTTTACCCTAGGCAGAGAAGCCTTTCTCAAATTCCCCAATTACAGTAAGTACCCTCTAAACTACAATCGCTCGCCTGCTGACTAGAATATCCTCTTCTGTCTGCAACTCATAATGAGTCTAAATAAGAGCTGGATTCAACTTATAAAAATGTTGATCCAGTTACAAATGATCTAATATTACGATTGATTGATCTATTCTATTCTCTCTTATTCTAAGCAGATTCTTACTGAGTTGTGCTTTCTTACTTAAACTCCTTTAAAGCTTGTAAATGACAGAGTATTTGCTTATAGGAAATTCAGGTGTAATCACCAAGTTCTAATGCTTGCCTTCTTGCTCCTTTTATAGATGGATTAAGAAAGTAGCCGTTGAACTTATCTTAGCATCTTCTAAAGTTGATATCTCAGTAATTCACACGTTGCTTCTTCAAATCAATCCGTTAAGAGATAGAATTACACCATTGTGAAATACATTTCAATCCGTTAGATTGAAATTCAAGCTTCGATTTGAGTTCTTTATCATTTGATGCCAGTATTTTGTTAGAGAGAACTCGCGCTGACTTGCAACGTGTCTTCATCCCATTCCCTCTGGTATTCTAACATGTTGTAGAGTGCGCGATAAAAGGATGGTAGATCTGCAGAATTACCCGAAGTGGCAATTGACTTATTGTAGCTTTGCATTGGAAGACTTTGTCATTTTCTTCATAATTTTGAGTCTTGTCAAGGCATTAATTATTTTTGTCTTTATCTCATTAATGTTCTCGCAAAAAGCAACACTAAAAGCAAAGATACATTTTTACCTTAAATGGTAAAGTCAGCAGTATTGACAGACTTAAAGTAACTCAGCGAAAATGATAAATCGTAAAGCACACAACTGAAACAAAATCTAAATATCAAGCGCCGAGTGAATATTACTAAGTTAGTGACTAAGTAGATACTTAGCCCAGAAACCTCTCATTGTTAAGCTAAATAGCTAGGTCAACGGAGACTCAAAATTCTACCCTTGAATTTACTAACTCCTTTACAACCATAGACTATTCATTTTAACATCACTATTGATTTAATTATCCCATTCTTAACTTAATTGTTATGATCAAAACTTAAGCACAATTGAGTCATCCATTGAGTCAGTCCAAACTCATGCTTGGTTCAACGATAACTTAAGAGAAGCATTTCAAAAAGATCTAACAACTCTTAACACAAGTGTTCATAACATCCGGAGAGACAACATTGAGGAAATTGAGATTATAAAGTCAGGTATGGCTAACTTATCTATTAATGCTTCTTCTACCTCGTCTGGACAGTCATCTACCAATCCGGATAGCCTTCTCCTCCCAATCTACCAAGACCTGGTCTAATCAATTGGGGACACAAGTTTTTTTGGCTACAAATGCAGCTTGACTCTCATAGAAGCTCTCTTCCCATTCTTTAAAGAAGCAGACCGGAAGCATGCTCTGAAGATGATTTCGGACATGGTCAAGTCATATAAGCACTTCAGAGAACGAGTCCAACCACTCCATCTCCTTCCAGCCATAATTGAGACTATTTTAGAAAAGAGCCTGCAAGGAAATGTGGATTATTCAGTGTATTCAAAAGCCTGACAAAAGAATTGAGATAAAAGAATGACCCTCAAGTTGATGAAAACCAAAAGGGGGAGAAAGACAAAGGAAAAGAGGGAGAGTCATCCAGAAAGGAGGCAAATGAAGAGTTGATTATTTGTTAGAATAGCTATTTTTATTCAATGTAAAAATCTGTAATAGCTAGTTCTATTTTCACTTATATATATATTTCTGTAATTGTAATCCAGAACTTCATGAGGTTAACTATTGTTAACAACAGAAGTATATATAGTGAAAAATTTATACTCAAAATTGCTTGTAAGTACAATCTGTAATGGTACTTCAAAAACTTAGAAGCTAGAAATAAAAAATATTGGAGGAGCTAGGATGCTTAGATTTTGGGGTAGTAAAAATTGTAAATGACTAAGTATTAAGAATCATACTTAGCTCATAAACCCCTTTTCCATGTGCTTAGTTTTTGTTTCCATCAAATGGGGGAGATTGTTGAGAAACATTGATCCAGAAGAAATAATTGAAGAATTAATCCGGATCAAGTTTGAAGAAAACAAAAACTATAGAAACAAAGTCTTAAGGAACAAAACATGTAATCTCCTTAATCCAAAATGGAAGCATCTGGTCCAAAACAAGTCATCTAGACATTCATTGGAAACTACAAGTACCTAAGCTCATAGTGGAAGCATCCGGTTTAAGTTTGGAAAGGAAACAAACTTTAAACCGCTCAAGATCAGCGTTCGGAAGAAGAACTGGTTGAAATAGCATTCGGATTTAACAAGATAAATTCATCCGGAAGATACAGTTATCGAGACAAAGGGAAAAGTTTCAAAAATAACTTTTGCCTCCACCTTTTATTCTAAAAGTCAAACATCCCTTTCCCTTGTGCAAGACAAAAATGACAGCTAGCACACTTTTCAGGAAAGGACAAAAGGACTGACACATGAAAGAGAAAAGGTAACAACCTTTTCTACCTAGACCAATAGGAAAGGTGCATGAAGCACACACTCCAGATTTCTAGCATAAAAGTTGGTGGATCACAAAAATACAAGAAAATGATCACTGGCATCTTTCAGGCCTCAATCCCAAGGATTCAACATGATATTTAATCAGTCTAACGAATTGATCAACGGATCCAAAAGCGCCACATATTACCTGATCAACGGTGAAGATTTAATTCAACTTCAACAACTCACAATAGCTACATTTATGACAGATGCCTATGAAAGGAAAGCTTCACAAGTTGAGAAGGTGTTGGTTGTTTTGAGAAAGCATACACTAATAGAATCTGCTATTACAATCAGTGACTTAATCCCTCCAAGAATCAAACCATTCCAAATCAGTTTGTAAGGATTCTCAAGTGAGTTATAAACTTGAGGAAATCCAAATCCAAAATCTTTGAGAAAAACAAAATGTAATATATCATACTTGGGTGAGTATTGAGATTGGGATCTAGCTTAGAGTTGGTGCTTTAAGTGGAACTCCCTATAGGACTCAGCTTAGGTTTGGGTAGAAATCTAAGTGGTATACCCTGCTAAAGACAAGAGGACTTAGCTAGGAGTTGGTGCTTCTAGTGGTATATCCTGTATTCGGAAGGGGTTACTATCCGGAGACAAATTGTAAGGCTTGATTCCTGCCAGTTGGAAAGGAATCCACTAGTGAAAAATCTTGGAGGAAGGAAACTCCGGGGACTGGAGTAGGCGGGGCTGAACCAGGATAAAATTACTGTGTCTGATTTTTTTAACTCTTTATATTATTGCATAACATTTTATATTTGCATCATCCGGATCCATCATATCCGGAACATAATCAAACATGCTACACAAGACTTTTTAAAGTCTGTTGATTTCCACGAAAAGGGTCATTCACCCCCCTCTAACCTTATTTAGACCCTTACAGGGACCAACAGAGATGTCCCCCCTCAGTTGTTATTCGAGCTCCTTTAGGGCTCGTGGAGGGTGTGACGCTTGGAGCCGAGTTCGAGCACTTCTCTTAAGGAAGAGATGGTCGAGGATCTAACCGAGGTTTAGCTCTTCTCTTAAGGAAGAGGTGGCCGAGGCTCTTACTGAGGCCAAACTCTTCTCTTAAGGAAGAGGTGGCTGAGGATCTTACCGAGGCCGAGCTCTTCTCTTAAGGAAGAGGTGGCCAAGGATTGTACCCAGACCGAGTTCTTCTCTTAAGGAAGAGGTGGTCGAGGATCATACCGAGGCCGAGCTCTTCTCTTAAGAAAGAAGTGGCCGAGGCTCTTACCGAGGTCGAGCTCTTCTCTTAAGGAAGAGGTGGCCGAGGATCTAATCGAGGCCGGGTTCTCATCTTAAGGAAGAGGTGGCCGAGGCTCTTACCGAGGCTGAGCTCTTCTCATAAGGAAGAGGCGACCGAGGATCTTACCATAGAGCCGAGCTCTTCTCTTAAGGAAGAGGCAGCCGAGGCTCTTACCGAGGCCGAGCCCTTCTCTTAAGGAAGAGGTGGGCGAGGATCTTACCATGGAGCCGAGGTCGGGCACTTCTTTTAAGGAAGAGGTGGTCGAGGCTCTTATCGAGGCCGAGCTCTTCTCTTAAGGAAGAGGTGGCCGGGGATCTTACCACGGAGCTGAGCTCTTCTCTTAAGGAAGAGGTGGCCGAGGATCTTACTATAGAGCCGAGGCCGAGCTCTTCTCTTAAGGATAAGGTGGTCGAGGCTCTTACCGAGGCCAAGTTCTTCTCTTATGGAAGAGGTGGTCGAGGCTCTTACCAAGGCCGAGCTCTTCTCTTAAGGAAGAGGTGGTCGGGGATCTTACCGAGGCTGAGTTCTTCTTTTAAGAAAGATGTGGCCGATGATCTAACCGAGGCCGAGCTCTTCTCTTGAGGAAGAGGTGACCGATGATCTTACCGAGGCCGAGCTCTTCTCTTACATGTAATTACATTATTTATTTAAAATTTATTATATACAATAGTTAAGTTTTCTTTATTGAAATTGGAGTTTGAAAAACTCTCATGGTCGAACATTGCAACTAAGGACTTATTATAATTAGGTTAAAAAATTTATCATCCTACAAGATAAAAATTCAAAACAACTATTTTTTAAACATCTACTATGTATAATCATAAACATGTAATAGATAAAATTATTATTAATGAGATTGCATCTACATATTTATATAGATCTTCATGTTTTGTAGAAAAATGAGTGTTGATAGCTCGATTCATAAGAGCGCGTTCAGATCAAATCGCACGAGTATCTCAACCGACAAACTGATCTAATTATCGTAACTCTTTTATTTGTTGATTATAATGTTTGTCATTTTCAGAGAAAAAATAATAATTATAATGTTGTTTTCAGTACACTGCAATAAAATAAAGTAATGTATTACTATTGTCTGAGTAGGAAACGAAATAACGACATAGCGACACAGGTTCAAATTCAAAAGGTGTGTCGTTACCAAAACACCCTCCATTTCCCTCTCCTTTCTTCCTCCTTGCACGTTCCGCTTACCTAGGGTTTTATGCTCTCTCTGTAACCTCCTTCAACAACTCACTCAATAACCCCAAATTGTTCAATTATACCTTTCCAAACTCCATTATTGCCTTTATTTGAGCTATCAACATGAATCACAATGCCAACCCCGATGTTCTCCGCTCCATGCTCAAAGAGTCTGTTGACCGATTTCTCAACGAATACCGGAAAGGTACAACCGATTTTTCCAATTTCACTTCTATACTCTCCCGTTTTCTGCAGAATTTGCCTGATCCGCCGCTCGAAATCGTCTGGTTTTACTCCGCTTTAACTTTTTACTCCATGAATTTAAGTGTTCAAAACTGTACTAGTCCAGTTCTGGTGTCTAAGAACTTGTTTCAGCTGCTAGTTTCATGTTCTTCTTCATGCAATGCGATTAAGAAGATCGCGGTTCTTGCTCCTGTCGTTTATCAGCTGAATAGTTTGGTTTCCGAGGGAGAGAAACGGAGGAAAGAGGCCGAGGGTTTATTAGAAGTGATTGTTAGTTATATCATCATTTGTTGCGGCAATAATTTTGAACAAGCGGTTGAATTTGGGAATCTGAGCTGTTGTTTAACGGATTCAGTACGAGTATGGATGGTTGAGAGAGTGGGAGAAAGTTGTAAATTGGGCGAGGAGTTGAGTTTGTTTTTTCCACTTGTTAGCGATGGAATCCACAAAAGGCTGATCAGTGAGGAGTGTGAAGTTGGGTTCTTAGCTGGGATTGTGATGGCTGAAGTTTTCTTGTTGAGATTGTGCTTGAAGTTTGAATTAGGGATTTCAAGGATGGAGGTGGAGAAAGAAATTCATGGTTGGGCAGTTCAGACAATGACTGCATTTAGAAGTTTTCACTTCGTTGGTAAGAATTGATTCTGTCATTCTGAAAATTTGAATTGTTTAGCAATTGTTTTACATTTAACTTGTGATTTTTTAGGGGTTGAGGAATTAGTTGCTGGCTTTACTCATTATCTATCAACTGTTTTTGTCTTTGGCAGATGTCCTTCTCAGGATTCTGCTTCAGCCAGTCTTGTCTGTTTCCTCCCTGCTTGTCAGTATTCTCAAATCCTAGTACTTTTGTCTCTCTATGTTTTCATTTTAATGGATTGACTTTAGGGACTAGAATAAATGTTTGAATTTGCTTGTTTGGCTGCTCTGCTGCTTAATCCTTACAGGGAGCCATAGGCTAATAAATAGTAACTGAAGATCCTCAGTGAATTATTTATGGATGTGCCACTGTGCAACTAGAGTAGAAAGTATGTACCTAGAAAAATACCTGAGTATTAACTTGTTGTCGAATGTCAGATCATTTGAAGTCGTATACTACCATATCATTGGGCTTTATTTGATACAAATCATAGGCTATTGGACTCAAAACTTCTGCACAGCCTTTGTTATAGAATTTACCGAATAGCTATATATAAGATTTATATTGACTAACCAGAACTCCAAAATTCGGATGTTATACAATCCACGTTATAGTGTGGAGCAGGTTATGCTGCATTCATGTGTAATGTTGTTTTGTAAAGTAACTTTTGTTCATGAAAGAGTCTTATTGGACTATTGGAAGAGTCATTTAATTTTCTTGTCTCAGAATCCTGAAGACGAAGTTTTCCTGCAAAAAGTCTTGTATGATGTTGCAATAGTGGAGTGCCCTTTCCTTGATTCTTGGAAAGGGATTCATCTACCTGAAGGAAGCTTGAAAAATCTTGCCATCAAATGGTTGTTTGGTGCTCACAATGGTGTACAGTTTCACACGTAAGTCAATTAAAGCTTGTGAAGGCATTGTAGTTGTTTTTACATTTTTTCATCTGATACATTATTTGATCTGAATCCAATAGGGAATGCAGTGAAAAAACCAAAGTCATTTCTTATGTTCAAGCCTTCTCTGAATCTTGTCTACTATCTCAATTGATCGAGTGGGTCATGAATCAACCGGGCACGCACCAAAAAACAAGTAAACCAGAGTTTTCCACACCTCTATCCTTCATCAGTAAGTTACTTTGTCATTTTCCCCCTTTCGTTTTTTTTCTCAAATTTGTTTGTCAGTTGGTTTAGCATATCTTGCATTCTCTCGCCTGGTTATGATTCTCAGATAGCATTTTATAATACGGACGGGCCTCTGTTATGTCATTGTAAAAGAGGAGGATTATATTACTATACCCGCTGTCCTGGATACTCTATTGCATTGCGTTCTATGTCGAAACATTTCCCCCGTCATTTATAAATTTTCAGATTTAAATGCTCATTTTTAATCAAGTATATCATCTGATTTGTGGGGTCCTGTAATTTCCAGAGTGGCTACTGATTCTAGAAGATGAAGGGTTAAGGGTATTTGATAGTGAGATATCAACGATCTACGGAAAATTGATCATCTCTAAATCTAGAAAAGAATACGGGGTCGAAGAAAAGGTTGACAGTGATCTAGAGATGGTTGATTATGAGGAAACTACACTGTTTGCTGGAATTCTGAAACCTATAGCAACTAATGGCACTAAGAAGCGCAAGGTAGGGATTAAGGATGAAGGAAATAAAGAAGTTAAGCTTATTAAGTATAATGCTAACGACAATTACGGGACGAAAAGGGGTTTACCATTAGACGATGAAGAAGCTTCGAGTAGTGGGAGTGAGGTCGACAATCCATCGTTAGTCTATAACATTGAGCTTATGGAGCAGTAATAGGGTATAGAGAAGAAATATAAAGAAACAACTTTGGTGATTACATTTTAGATAGAAACTACTGAGGTTGACTTGTGCTTGACATGATAGCCTAGGATTAGAAGAGACTAGATGACACAAATCGCGAAACCGGCTTAGCTGAAGCCTTTGAGTTGCAGCAATATATTAGTATAAGTCTTGTAATTAAGACTTGGTTGTTGATGTTGTAATTCTCTTAGTATCGGCTCTTTTGTAAACCATCTTAACCTTGAACCTCGAATGGAATGAACAATATAAAAATATATGTTATTATTCAATCAACTTCTCTCATTATTTATATTCTAATTATTTAGGCATAAATTATGAGTGCTAAAATTAAAAATGGTTCTTGTTTGTTTCATAAATGGTGATTAAAATCAATGTTTTGAAAAAGCGCTAGGCAAGCGGCTAGGCCCATCGGGGCTAGGCGAGGATTAATCGGGGATTAGACGGATTAGTAATTTTTAATTTTATTAATATTTATTAATACATTAGTATAATTAGTTCAATTAAAATTTTGTAGTGTTCTGAAAAAATCCCGCCTCCAGTAGCCGCTTACCACCCAGACCAACCCGTATACGGACTCTTTGTACTAAAAATAGTTTTTAAGACTTGGGGATACAAAAGTTGTTTGATTTAAGCTCTGTTATTTTTTGAATTTATAAATAGGTGTTTTTAATTGTATGATGTACTGATTGAATTAAATTTAACTAAATATGGTCTTAGTTGTTATTGTTGCTCTTTGTGCTTGACTGGTTGCTGATGATTTTTTGTTATTTGGTAATTTTTTTTTCCAAAATAACTAAAACCAATATTTAACAATTAATACAAAATACTCAAATCTCCGTATATTGTATTCACATTTTGATTTTCAAATAGTAGATAGGGAAAAAAATTATTAGCATAATCATTAACTGGATGCACCATAGAAGAAGTCGAATATCCTACCAACATGCTTATTGCTTAAATTCTATTTTCTTTTATTTTAAATAATTAAAATTGAAATTTTTTATGATAAATTCGTTCAACGAAAGAACAACAAGAAAAACTTTGTATTTAATTATAGCATTATTTCTTTTTATTCATAATTTATCGTTTATGTTTTTAATTAAGACAAAGTAGGGTTGCTTCCAACAACCGGAAAAGGAACACTATTTAATTTGTTACTTGAAAATTAGTTTATTATTTTTACTGCGTCTATTATAGTTATTTAATTTTAATTTCCATAGTTAGCCCTCTAATAAATTAATCATATAACAAATAATAATTTGCCTAAAAGAGGTTTACTTTGTAAATAATTAAATTCTCAAATTTATTTTCCAAAACTGAATGAATTTATAATATTTAGGAGTTAATATATATATATATATATATATATATATATATATGTGTGTGTGTGTGTTATTTTAAAAATCTAGTATAAAGAATATAATTATTCCCTTTAAATTTTAATTATAGCATTATTTCTTTTCTTTTAAAAAATATTTATCGTTTGTGTTTTTTTATTAAAACAAAGTGAGAAACTTGATAGGTTGTTTCCAACGACCGGAAAAGGAACAGTATTTAATTTATTACTTGAAAATTATTTTACTATTTTTACTGTGTATATTATAGTTATTCAATTTAATTTCTATGGCTAGTTAGCAATCTAATTAATTATTTATATAACAAATAACAATTTACCTATAAAAGAGGTTTACCCTGTAAATAACTAAATTTTCAAATTTATTTCCCAACATGAATGAATTTATACTATTTAGGAGTTAATATATATATATATATATATATATATATATATATATATATATTATTTTATAAACCTAGTATAAAGTGTAATAATTATACCCTTTAAATTTTAATTACTGTGACTAATAAGGATAAATGCAAATTTTCATAAAAGAAGCTTGAATTTCATTATGTATTTTTTTTACTATTGTAATGACAATAAACATATCAAATAAGTAGCGTAGTAGTTGGTGCCAATGATGTTTTGCACATCAAAATAATGTTATTTTTGTAAATAATTAACAAAAGTTTACAGAAAGCATAAACAAAAATATTTCCCCAAACAAACCCTATAATATATATTTATTCATATATGATAAAATTTGAATCCAACACGTACTTTTACATGAGAAATTTTTGAATACATTGTATCCTAGATGAGACGAGCTCGTTTTACTGCAATTTATATGCTATCTTTCTTGAAATATCTTTAATATACATACCTTACATTTTCAAATATTTTTTTAATAAAATAAAACACTTCATAAATCAACCAACATTATATCTTCACGATAGAAGCTTATATAATGGTTTTATTACTTATATATATATTGAAGAATCAACCGCTTAATTTATAAATTTACGAGCATAAATAAAAAAAACTTTCTATTCGAAACTAGCAATCAAATGATAATTTCCGAACACTAACCCAACCCTAAAAAAGAAAATTATTCTACAACAAGTTCCAAAGATTAATTAACAATTGCTAAAGCATTCGATTTCGACACTATTAGCTGAAAATTTTTATTCAACTCAAAGTTCAAAATATTTTTTTACAACATTTTTTCCTTATCTTTTAACTATTTAAAAATTTAAATCATAATATTTTATGCAAATATCTAAAATCATGGTTGAACTTGTTTATTCAGTCGTTTTAAGTATGTTTGGTGTTGTTTATGCATAACTCGTTGTATGTGTTATTCTTATGTGTTTCTTTATTTTTATCCTTCTCTTATAGTTTTTTTGATATTTTAATTTAAATATTAAAAAAATATAAAAATAAACTTTTTAATATAAACAACAAATATCTTCATTAAGATAAATTTGTTCGAGATTTAGTGGTTTAAGATTGAATTTGTGACCTTTAGATATATAGGATTTGAGTCACATTTTGGGTGAAGTAAAGATTTTTCTTTGTATGTAAGTTCAGTTGCACAATTTTCATGTTTAGTGCTTAGTTACAGTTAGGAGTCTTCACCCCTCCTTAGAAATGTATTTAGTGGGAATCGAACTTGAGTCTCCTCCCACATACTCAAAATGCATTGCCAACCAAACTATATACCAAAATAAACCTTTTTCAAACCATCATCAAATATATATTTTTAAAATTTTGGATCATTTAAAACATGTGAATTTATGAATAGTTGAAAGTATGCAAAAAAACAGGGGAGATACCATTGCTCCTGTTTATCTTTTCTTCAATGTCTTTCATTTAATTTTTTAATATATAGTATTAAGATAAAAAGTTAAAACTGAAATAAAAAAATTAGAAAAAAATTGTTAGGGTAAAAAAATTGAATGTGACATGAAAATGGAGTACACGACATTGTCTATATGGATTTTAGAAATTCTTGTTTAAATTTTACATTTGGAGAATGGTTTTCTAACTATCAAATAAATTATTTTCTCCTCAAATTTAATATGAAAAGTGGAATACCATCCTGAATTTTTAAAAGTTCTAATTAGTCCATTAAACTTGTCAAAAGTGTATCGATTTGCCCCCTCTACCATTGCCATGCGTCAGCTTCTGATCAGTGAAAAAAATATAAGAAAAATGACATATTTAAAAAGTCAACAAACCAAAAGCTGACATGTGACATTAAAGGGGGAGGGGCAAACTGCTAGATTTTTGTTAAGTTTAAAAGGTTAGCTGGAGCTTTTAAGAGTTTACGATGTCATTCGATTTATTCCGTCAAATTTAAGAAGTCTTGATGCATTTAGCTTTTCTAATTAATTATTTTAAATTGTGATAAGAAAATTTGAATATTTTAAATTGTCTTTTTTATACCTATGTTGCTATTTTATCGAGGATCTCCATATCTTTCCTTTAAGTTTACATCACCATTTATCTTTATACAATTGAACAATGAAAAATATAAGTACAACCAAAACAAATCCAAATCTTTGACAAAGAAAAAAGAACATTGTGTAAGTACATATATCAAAAGTAATAAGGCTATATTCTTATTTAATTGGAGCCAAATCAATGAAAATTCGATAAAACTGAGACATTATATTGTAAATATTATCATACATGTATGCAATTCAAATATATATATATATATATATATATATATATATATATATATGAAATTGGAAAATGTAAATGGGTGTGTTAAAGTGGCAATTTTAAATGCAAATATATTTTTTTGGATATTTGTTTATTAGAAAACGTTTTTACAAGGAGTTGTGGGTTACTTTTTGGTGAATGGTAATGACACATACCAACTCATTTAGAAAATGAATGTATTGGTATAATTGGTAAACGGTTTGATATCGTTTAAGTAAGGTTTTGAGTTTGAGTCTTAATGAATGAAAAAAATCTTTATTAGGAAATTTACCCAATACAATCAGGTGTTAATTAAGGTCGAATCTAAATATAATCGAGGTAAAACTCCAGTAAATTAGATAAAAAAAATTGACTATTATTAATTCTTACTCTTACTTTTATTTTTATTTTATTTTGAAAATAATAAAATACATGCCGTGGACCCACCTGACTAAATCTAACCACATGATGATGTCTCAACTGCTAAATCCTGTGGTTCAAACTACGACTTTCCATCTCAAAATGTTATTTTTTGTAATTAAATAATTATTAATGTATATCAATTAATTTAATGGGTTTAATTGCACACTTCATTTGCCTATTATTATATGAAACAAATCCATTCCATAACGAACGTTCAGATCCTTCCTTCTTATATATTTGTAATAATAGTAATAAGTAATAAAAGACAACAGAAATTTCTATTTTATATTTTATCATATATTTTAAAAAGTTTTTAAATCTTTTTATAAAAATGCAGTAAATCTACGTTCACAATATATGATAAAAATATGTTGCAAAAGCTTCTAATATTAAAATTTCGGGTCAACCACATAAGCTTCTAATATTAAAATTTAGGGCCAAACTAATTAAGCCAAACTAATTATGGAAAAAAATTATTTCCTAGAAAATTGGGAACAACCATGAAACTCGATTCATCTGATAATAAAGTGTTTAATTGTACACTCAGCCTGATTTTTTGGCCTTGATTATTTGAGCTCCACGTATATATAATTAATGTTTGAAATTTCATATAATTATTTTTATTTGCATGAACTGTGTAGTTTTTAATGATTGTTTTCGTGGAACGGTGAATGTTTTATTGCATATTCGAGTCTTTTTTTTGTTAGAGTGAAAATATTTTTTTGTACTTAATGTATAAATGAAATTGAACAAATTTTTAAAAACATTGTTTGCTAGGTGTAATTTTGTCCTACAAAAATCGATTGAACCTTAAAGCTGTGATCCTTGAAATTACATATTTGAGTCGTGAGATGAAATTTTTTATTATTATTATTATTATTATTATGAAATGAGATAATTTGTTTTTTTTAAATTGTAATGTCTTACTGAAAAAAATACTAAGTTAGTCAAAAGTCAACACACATAGGCAAATGATTAAAACTGGAAATGCAAAGGGAAAAGAGAGGGACAAAATGGTAAATGTGGAAAAACTGTCGGCCTAGCTAACCCTGGTTAATACTAACCATAGTCTGAGGTTACATCATCAAGTACGGACCTCTCGTGAGTTCACATAATCCCCAGCGTCGGTGGCTCGCTCCTAGTTCATATTTTCCTTTTCTTTTTAATAAATACACATAATTATTTCTTTATTTAAACAACAGAAATATAATTATAAAATCCCTCTTTTATAAATATATACAGAAGAGACAGAGGGCAGAGAGAGAGAGGGAAAATGGCGGATTCAAGCGACTCAATCTCCATTGACATGGATACTCCCTCTCTTGCTCCTAAGGTTGCCTGCATTGCATTTTTTTTTGTACTTTGATTCGATTTGGATTGTTGTTTGTTAAGCGTTTATCAAATTTTGATATGATGTGGAAGTAGAATAGAAATTGATTAGAGGTTTGAAATTGTAATTTGCCTTTTTATCATTATCTGTTTTGGATTGGGTGATATTTGTTGCCGAATTACAGAGAACCTGCCATATCTTCTGTGTCTTACTTTGTACTACATTAGTTGGATGAACTATTTTTCATTGCTGGTTCTTTTTCTTTTTCTTTTTGTGGTTTTTGGTTTTGCTATGTAAAATGCAGACTTGAGGCTTTTACAATATCTGAGTTTTATATTTTGTGCATCTGTTTAATTTAGTCTGATTATAGGGTTCTTGTCAGTATTAAATGTTTTTGTTTAAGGTTGATAAATGCCATAATAATTTTAAAGCTGAATACATCACCAGCCCCCGAACTTGTCTCTAATCGCCCTGGCCCCCTGAAATTGCCTAAAGTTCCTCTAGTCTCGCCCCCGAACTTGTCTAAATTGCACCTCATGACCCCTTCAGCTGAAGTGGCATTGACTTTTCAAGCATTGCCAAATCACCTGCTACGTCAGCTGAAAGGGGTCATGAGGTACACTTTGGACAAGTTCAGGGGGGCGAGAGGAACTTTTAAAAGTTCAGGGGGCGAGGGGCGATCAGGGACAAGTTCAGGGTTCTGATGCATTAAGCTTAATTTTAATAATGCTTAGTTATGTGCCATAATTCAGTGATCGGATATAAAAATTTGAGAATAGATCTACATTTTGGAACTGGCCAATCTTGATTTGCGTAAATAGGAAATTTAGTCAAATATTTAAGAGCATGAACTTCTGCACATGCTAATATATCTTCTTAAGCATACAAAATATGCTTAACTTGGCTAGGTCTTTTCTTTTATTTTTGCAACTGCTTTCTCTGAATCAACTATAAGAAATAAAAAAATATAAGAAGGCGGGAAATCATGTGTATTGTTATTGTTTTAGCTGAGTCAAGATTCTTCAATTTTTGTGCAGGAATATCTTATTAGAACTTCCCATGGTTCTGTATCGGTATCTGTACGTGGAGACCAGGACAAGCCGGCTCTCATTACTTATCCTGATTTAGCTCTTAATTGTAAGTAAAAACTAATTGATAGCTTTTATGGTCTATCAATATCGAAAATCATTCTCTTTTTTGTTGCAATATATTCTTCAACATAGTTGGAGATTCTTTTCATTGACAAGAAAAGCTCTTAACTTGTGTCATTATATGACTTGAACAGATATGTCCTGTCTTCAAGGATTGTTTTTTTGCCCAGAAGCATGTTCACTACTGCTTCACAACTTCTGCATATACCATATAAGTCCACCTGGGCATGAGGTTTGTCTCTTGATTGCTTTACTTCATTATTTTCGAAAATACAGGAAAAATTCTGCGCCTTCTCGATGACTTGTCTTTATCTGTGAATGCTGCATCTATCCTTTGTTTCTTATATAGCACTTTCTTGAAGAACTTTTCAGTTAGGAGCTCCCAAAGTTAGCCCTGATGATCCCTTGCTCACCGTTGATGACTTAGCAGACCAAATTCCCGAGATCCTCAACTATTTCGGGTAATGCTGGCTCACAAATGTAAAAGTTATTTCCTTAATTTGATTTGAATTTTTTGAATTCACGCGTTTTCTTCTACAGACTTGGTGCAGTGATGTGTATGGGAGTTACTGCTGGAGCTTATATTCTTACTCTATTTGCTGTACATTCTACTACTACCATGATTCACATTATTTATTTTGAATGATTTATATATTCATTTCCCTAGGGTGTGTTTGGAAACCTATTTCTTGAAAAAATTCAATTCATTTTGTGGAAAATTTACAAATTTACTACATAAAGTGTATTCAATTGAATTGATTTCTTTCAGAAATTTTGATTCCAAACAAGGGGTTAATGCTGGAATTTGCGCCCTGATATTGAAAGTGCAATGCTATGCTACAGGTGAAATATAGGCAACGAGTTGTTGGTTTAATACTTATATCTCCACTTTGCCAAGCACCCTCATGGACCGAATGGTTGTGCAATAAGGTACTTCTTATGAAACATTTTTGTTAATCGTTGGTTGCCTAATATTTGTTCGTATTAATGATAATTAATGCTTGCAGGTTATGTCTAATTTACTATATTACTATGGCATGTGTAGAGTTGTAAAAGAGTTTTTGCTGAAGCGGTATTTCAGTAAGGTATTCTTGTGATTTAAATCTATTTGAGTGTATATATGAGGGATTGGATGGTTAATGACTGGGTTCTAATTCGTGGCAACAGGAAGCTCGTGGAAGTCCTCAAGTACCCGAATCAGATGTAGTCCAGGCCTGCCGAAGAGTTAGTCTTGTAGCTCTATTTCTTTATAACATTTTCTTTCCTCTTATAATTTGCTCGTGAATCCGAAAACAAAATTAGTTAAACCTAAGAAGCCTCGGGGAGCTCTCAAATTGCTGACATGTGTTTTCTTTTGTTAGTTACTGGACGAAAGACAGAGTGCAAATGTTTTGCAATTTCTCGAAGCATTAAACGGGTAATGACAGTTGCTTCACATAGTTATGTTCATTGTTCTAGAAGCGTGAAACAATTTTTATTTTTCCGATCTTATAGGAGACCGGACCTCAGCGATGGATTGAGAGATCTGCAATGTCGATCATTAATATTTGTCGGGGAGAATTCTCCGTTTCACTCTGATGCTGTCCACATGACATCAAAGCTAGACAGAAGATACAGTGCCTTAGTAGAGGTAAGCATAGAATTCTATTTTTCCGATATTAAAATTAAAAAAATTGAAATATTGATTCTTTGAGTACAATATTTACGAAATGGGCCTAGGTTCAGGCGTGTGGATCAATGGTAACCGAAGAGCAACCTCATGCAATGTTAATACCGATGGAGTACTTTCTGATGGGGTACGGTTTGTGCAAACCGCCTAAGTTAAGTGTTAGCCCGAGGAGCCCTTTGAGTCCATTGTGTATTTCGCCCGAGCTGTTATCACCCGAAAGCATGGGATTGAAGCTAAAACCGATAAAAACACGAATAGACTTGGAAGTATGAAAGGGGTCCGGGTTTGGTAATCTTTTTATTGAGTTTTTGTGGCAGTAGTAGAAGTTGTAGATAAAGAGTAGAAAGAGAGAAGAATTACAGGGAGAATATTATATTTTTATAAGGATAGATTAATTAGTTGAAGTTGAGGAGGATTAAGGTGAATAATTTTTGAAAAGTGATAATATGATAATAGTTGAGTAATAAAGGGAAGGGTGATTGATGTTAAGTTTGTTGTTTATGAGGTTGACTTCCACGGCAATTCAATTCAATTGTATATTCTTGATTGATTGGTTCAAAAGACAAGCTAGAGAATTTTATGTAAAATTGAGAAATTGTACTGCAATTTAATTCCATTATTTCAGTATCAGACACTTATAAATTTATATAACAGAATCATATTATAATTTTATGAGGTCCAAGATCTTTCTTTGCATTGTTTCTATAGGTTGGTAATGAAGGTCTTTTTCTTTACTTCTATGACTATGTTGTTTTCAATTTATAAGCAAGTTTACTCAACTGAAATATGTTTATTTCATTGTAAATTTATATTTATGCATTATTTATAAGTAATGAATTAAATAAATTTTGAGTTGAAAATAGAGATTTAAGTTGAAAATAGAGAAAACAATCTTCGGTTATAGCCTATTTCTCCTAATATTAGTGGAGTGTGCAATCAATGATGCCTAAGTACTAACAATACTTCCTATCAAAAAAAGTACTAACAATACTCCTAAGTGGGTAATCGGAAAATATACATGTAATCTTTCCTAAAATAATTTTATATATTATAGTTAAAAGTATTAAATAGAGAAAAACTAAATTTTCAAGAAACAACAAAGATTAGGATTGGGGGTTTCATTTTGAGGATTCTCCGATGATTAAGTCAGTAATGTGAAAGAGGGTAACAATGTGAGGAGACTATAGCTAAAGAGTAGACATGTTCACAGGTTCAGGTACCCGCCCCGCCTGGCCTGAGCCCGTTCAAATGGGGCTGGGCTTGAGCTCTCAATTTTATCTAAAGCCCGGCCCGAGCTTGCTTAGGCCCGATATTTTATGGGCCCGGCTTGGTTTTTATGTAAATACCCAAGCCCGACCCGAAGAATAATTATTATATTTATTAAATATTTATATAGTATGTTTAATAATTGTTTTGAATTTTTATATTTTAATCTATTGTCTATTTATTAAATTATTCAAGTAAAAAAGTAATTATATGTAAGATTTGGATATATTTATATAAAATTTTGTCCTTTTTTACTCTTTTAGTATAATAAAATTAAAAGAAATTTATTAATGGGCGTTGGACCATGCTTGAGAATGACCTCTAAAGCCCGGCCCGAGCCCGAAGTTTTAAAGTGTGGGCCGGGCCAGGCTTGGTTGACGTTTTTATCCAAAAGCCCGATTAGGCCCGACCCAACACGCCCGATGAATAGGTTAATGTATTAATTAACTAATTCAGGAGGCTTTATAACATCTGATTTTCTTTTTCTGCTTGGAATTTTCCTGAATAGATAAAAACATTAATCATATTATGCTCCTTACTTTACTATATGTTTAAAATTTTTGGTATTTGATTCATAATATATTAATATACGGCACATTTTTTTTATGAGAAACAAAGATGTAGCAAACGCTACTATGGCACTTAGTGACTTAACTACAAATCCGTAAATGTATTAAAACAATAAAAGGCCTCAAGATGAGGACAAAGTACAAGCAAAAACTTACAAGAGAACAAAAGGATTGTTCATAACATCAGCAAAGGAAAACCTAAATGAAGGGTTGTAACAACGGAAACTGAATATCTGTTGGAAATTAAAACACTCAAACAAACAACTTTTATTAAACTCAAAAATATTACAAGAACACTCTCACTCAAAATACAATACTACAACTCACTCTTTACTTCTTTTCTCTCTAAAGAAGTTCTTATTTTTGTTTATGAAAAACAACTAAAGAACTCCCCTATTTATAGGTGAATTATACAACTCCCAACTCCCAACTCCCACAATTAATAACCACAATTCTTAACTAACACAATTACTTACCACCACCTCCAACTAATACAATTAATAGCCAACTTATTTAGTTAATTTAATGGCGTCCAAATTGGTTGTAGTTAATAGCCTCCAATTTGGTTATCACACACAAAAATCTACATACTTAAAATACCTAAATAAATTTACTACATTTTGGATTTGTGGGCTTGGACTCCAATTGATTGGATTTGGATTTTGGGTTTCCATTGATATGGATCAAGTTTATAATCCAACAATACCTACATAAAAGAGGTCTCCTGAAGTTGAAGCATTACAGAAGATCATAGAGTTCCTCCTATTCCAACCATTTAAATATTGCATTCCAAATTGATAAGGCAAGAGATACTTGATGTTTACCTTGAAAGATATCCAACCGAATCTCAGAAAATTGGATAATGGAACGAGGAACAACGAAAACCATTTAAATATTTAATTCCATATATATGCTGTAGCTGAAAGAGCAGAGAAGAAGAGCGTGATCTTGGCTCTCAAGCTAATCACAAAATGGACAACTTAAATCGGTGTCAACAAGAATATTCATGTTGCCAACCAAAAGGTAAACGACCATGCAATAAAGTCCAAACAAAAAACTTTTTCTTAGGGGGACACTTACTGAATCGAGTTTGGGGGCTGAAAGTAAATTGTTTGATGGGAAACACTGCCTTGGTGAAAGCTGGAGCTGAATGATTACTACATGGTTTCAACATGACTTTATACAGTTTACCCTTTACACTACGATGTCATTTTCCAATCATGTTTTCTAAGAATATGCAATTTATAAATTCAACTATGATCTATTAAATCTTCAAAGTACGTGTTACCATTAAAATTTAATGTAGACTTGTACAACTTGATAAGCAAATTAATAACACAATTGAATATCTTCATAATTAGCAGTGATCTCAAACTTGCAATCAAGTGGTATCCATGGCTCAGCTATAGCACTGCATTTCTCTTCCATGCCAATGAAAGAGTGAAGCTTGTTGCCCAGTTCTTCTTCGTCTGCACAAATGAACTCCCAGAGCGGGAACTTCTTCCTTGCCTTAACAATATCACCATTTTCAAGCTTCAATGTTGCACAATAATCTGGACTTCCATCTCCAACATATATCAACTTTGTCTTCCCTTCACATGAAAGCGAAGCTCTCATCTTTTCCTTATCAAACCCTGCACGATCCAATAATAACTTGTGTTACAACTTAGAATTACTATGATTTGATTTATATATTCTGAACTGTAACTGAACTGAACTGAAACTGACCTTGTTCATGTTGGGCGGGCGAATGGTGCATGCATGGCTATAAGAAGAAGATGAATGGTAGGGCAAAATTCAGAGTTGGCCTTCATTGTTAACATAACATGGGTTTGTGTTAATCTCTGAGAAGCAATCCATAACCCCATTGTTTTCCAGTATGGTCTCTATAAAGAAGGTGTTGGCATCACTTACTATCCTCAAATCCTACCTGGAATTTCAATTTACATTAAATATGGATAGATTGAATCAAAAAGCACATATTTTTATTTGAGAAATTTAATTTATATAGAACCATGAATATGAATGAAAGAAGAGAAATAGAAATACCCAGAAGCATAGGCTGAGTGAATAGCAGAGATAATAATGGGATGCAATGGAATCAGTTTCAAGCAATCTTCTATTTCTTTTATTGTCTTTTTCCTCGAATGTACTTCCTTCATCATCACATCCTGCATTTCAAATTAACACATTTAATTCAGTATCTCAATTCAGTAAATCAGGTAAAATTTGAATGAACCAAATATAAATAATCGATTTCCATTGATAACACACGAGAAAATATAATATAGTATTAAAAAAAAGACTGTTTTTCACATGTTTTATGCTGTCATTGTTATTTTTGGAAAAAGAGTCGGAAGGAACCCTAAAACTGCACTGTATAGATTTCAATTAATGAAGCAATTTAAAAATAAAGTGAACTACTTACCATAAGAGAGTTCAAAGGCAAAGTAGGGAGGAGGCGATCAAAGGTATCGAAACGACCCAGCTTTTCCACAACCCAGTAATCACTATCGCAATCAATTAGGGTTTTATCGAAGTCGAAAACAGCCACCGCTTTTGCCATTTGATCCCAGGAATGAGAACTGTGATGGCCACGGGAAAGAAGGTTTTATAGGCAGAATGAATTGAATAGATTACAGCTTATAAAAGCACTAGTAGCTTGAATGACAATGGAGGATCTCGGCACGTAAGTGTAGTGGCCACGGCTGAATCCTCCTTCGCTATTTTTATTTCAAAGAATCGGATATCCTGATACGTATAGGATTCCTAATGAATTAAGAAGTACTTCCTCCATATTTTTTTACTTGTTTTCCTACAAGTTTCACACTTTTTAATAAACTCATTTATTAATGATATGAAAATACATATTTACCCTTGTATCTCCAATTAATGCCTTAATTTTTCAATACAAGTGCAATTAATGCTAAGGATATAGTTGGAAGAATAATGAAAAAAGTACCTAGAAAAGAATATAACAAGTATTTTGATAATCCAATTTTAGGCTAGAATGCCTATTTTAAAAAGACGGAGGGAGTATACACTATATAGGCAACTAGTTGCCATGTTTTTGGAATAATTGATTATTTTTATTGTTTGGACGGACAAAGTGTGTTTTTATTGGATTAGTGTCGTGAAAATTTAAGGTTATTCTATGGTTACTTTATTTTTTTCTTATTTATCACTATCACCATTATATTGAATTTCATCCCACTAATCCGCGGTGATGAAGAATAAAGTAACTTTAACTTTATAAAAAATAAAGTCACCATAGTCTTCACCATAAATTTAAGTTGGGGCACAATATTGACTAAATGTTCAAGCAAATTTTACAGTGACTTTGTTTTTTTGCTTACTCTAACACTATTACTAATTGATTAAATTTCTCACTACTAATTCAATAGTGATTAATTTGCAAAAAAAAAAAGCCAAAGTTACCATAACATTCATCTACATGTTGATGATTAAAATTATTATTTGTGGAGGCTCACATAATCTCACTCATTTAAATTTATTAATTATTTAAATGGATTTATCCTTACAACTTTGCAAATATTGAATTCAAATCAGTTTTATCTCGACTTTGGACTAGACCTATTCAACGAGTGGGCGGGACTAGACATGGTCAGTTCGACAGAAAATTCGTTATGCCCAGGCCCAACCCACATCAACAATGTACATGTATTGGGTAGGGCCGAGCCTGAGTTTAGAAGTTTATTTCCAAGCCCGCCATCAATTAATAAATAATTCATATATATATATATATATATAATTAAAACATATATATTCAGGTCGAGCCGGACCCAACTCTTTGGACCTCCGCTAGCTTAAGCTGGGACATGCATCTAACATAATATATTGGGTAACTTAACTGAATCCCTAAACTTCGGCTTTTGAAACCTCCTATATGTACACAACATTTCTTAAAGCCCACCTTCCTTTATTCCTTTTTTAATTACATAAAATTAGGTTTAGAATTTGGTAAACCTAATAAAGAGGAATCTATTCTCTTCATTATGAAACCTGACGATTCAAACCCCCTTTTCTCACCATTGAACCAACGATTCTACTGCAACAAGAGAGATGAAGCACAAATCTAAGGAAAAATATGGAAGAAAAAAGGTATTATATTCGATCTGACAAGCACCTTTCTCCCTCTTATCATTTATTTCACCTCTAAAATTTGATAAACTTCAAATTCGATTCTCCTCAAAGTTAAATTATGCTTCCTCTTCTTCTACTCTGGCGGCTTCGACCACCACTGCTCTTGTCTCGACTCCAGCTTTACAAATCGTCATAATTTCTAATTCGGATGATGACAACGTCGACTCTTCTTTTCTCACTGCCACTAATGAACTCCACCATGCAATTCAGCTAATGATATGGTTTTCGTGCTTTTTAATTTAGGATGAATTTGTGAATTGGGTTAATTGTTCTTCAAAGTGTCAATGTATGTGCATGTAGAGCATATTTGCTAGGTTAGAGTCTTCATTTTATTGTAACTAATTGGGTTATTGTGAGAATATTTTGGTTTTTCTTTGATGGCATATATAGAGCTTGTTTGGAGGCATTATCAAGTTGATTTTGATTATAGTGATAAGTGGCATTTGCAATTATTAGTTTATTCTGTAAATAGAAATTATGTGAAAATTAACCACCAAATATAACATAACTAATAATATATCCAAAGATAGTGGGTGGAGTTACTTAATAGGCGATGTTATGAATTAATCAGTGTTATGTGCTTTTATCATGTCTTTTGAAATGCTACGTTCGATTCCACAAATATCATCTAAGATAATAACAAAATATCGCAAACGAGATCAACTTTCTAGTGTATGTTATAGCACTACATTACATCATGTTGTGAGTACGAGCTTTTTGGTGTCCCCGCGGAACGATGATGAAAATTGCTCTGATCTATTACGGATCAGTTGTCCTATTTTTGTGGTGCGAGTCGCATTTGGAAAGTTCATTTTTTGACGATTTTAAACCTACATTGACCTTAAAAATTACTAGAGTTAATAATAAAATTAACAAAAAATTAAAAATATGTCAAAAATACATTTATATAAATAATAATAATAATAATAATAATAATAATAAGAAAAAAAAAGAAAATGTTTTTCCCCGTTCCATCGGAGCCGCGCCACTTAGCGCGGTGGCCACTGCAGTAGCAGTGGCCACCTCGGCGGGGCCGCACGCTCCCCTTTGTGGGGGAGCGCACCTTGGTCAAGCCATGTGGTGCGGCCTGTCCTTTGGCCGTGCCAGTGGAGCGGCCTTGCTCCAGGGTCTGAACTTGCGTGTTTTTGGGCTCCTCTCTGAAATTTTTTGATTTTTACCCGATTTTCCGTGAAATTCGTGTTTTTAAGGGACTGTATGGATTATTTTCACTACATTGAGTCTATAAAGACCCCCAAAATCATCAGATTTAGGGCTTTTGGCCATTTGAACTTTTAAATCAAATTTCTAGGGTTCTCGTTTTCTATGGAGAGAAAGCATCAGAACAAGATGGAAATCCGATTGAGTACACATTATTTCACATTCCTAATTATTCTTAAGCCTGATCTTTTAGGTTTAAACACTTGAAATTGATCTAGACTTAAGTTTAAAATGAATTTAAATAGGATTTAGAGACTTTTCTCACAAAATCACTAAATTCCGTAACTAAGTTAGTCACTGAAATCGTTGCTGTTTGTTACAAAATCGTTAAAGGAGCTTGCCAAAGGTTGATTCGAGTCTCGAGGGTGGATTCATGGCCTAAAGGTATAATTTCTTAGTTCTATTTCATTTATTTAGGTTTTTTTCTTTGCTTTTGCTGGTGTTTTTGCTTGGTTTTGAGGCATTTGGCTCTTGGTTTTGGTACTTTCTGTGGTTTTCCGGTGACTCTCCGGCTGGCCGCTCCGGCAACCATCAGGCTGCTTGAGTGGTACACAGGCCTCGCCACCTGACGCGGCCACCCCGCCACTCGAGCTGCCTGTTCGTCGCTCGAGCGGCTAGTCACCTTTCGTCAAAATTTTTGGGATTTATTCCCTCTCGAGTCAAAAAATCAATGTTATTATGTCGTATTAAGTCCAAACCCGCTGAAATAATATGGGAAACGATTTAAAATGTCAATAATCTTGAGTTTACGGGCGCAAAAAATACCAATTTTCCCCCATTTAAACATTTTTCCCGATGGGTGGCAGGCTGCGCAAGCGACACGCAGGCCATGCCAACTGAGGCGGCCAACACGTCGCTCGAGCGGTCAGACGTCCACTCGAACGGCCTGGCCGGTAAAAATGCCTAAATGGTCCATGTTTTGTGTTTTTGCCCTGTTTGACCACTTTCTTACATTTTAACCCTTTTTATCACACAAATTTTTTTGTAAAAATCATAAATAATCTGTAAATATTATAAATTAATTTTAAACTTGATTAATTTAATTTATTAATTATTTAGTTCATTAAATGACGATTTAAATGCCTAAAAATGTATTTTTAACTCTAAAAATTCATAATAAATTATTTTCTTCTAAATAAAAATTCAATAATTAACTGAAAATTATTTGTGCCTTAATTATGTGTGATAATGGGTATTTTTCCATGCTATGTGCCGTATCTATGCTGACCGATATTTGTATGCAGGTAGATTAGGTTAGATATATGTTAAGCGTTCAAGTATTTTTCAATTCTCGCATAGAAAAATATATATAGGATTTGTTAAAGCACTGTAATAATTATTTAATTTCTTGCTTTTATTTATTTATCGCTTTTGCATGTTGCGTTCTGCGATGTATGGATTATTAACCGAAAATTCTAAAATATGGGATTTAAATCGCATAAGAATGGACTGATACTTTTGATAAAATATAAATGATTTGATTCGATTAGTAACAAAGAGTAGCTAACATCATCCGAGCTCGAATCTCTATCTTAAGGTAAGGTCTAACCACCCAGTGGGAATATCGTACCCAAAATTCCCAGTAGAGCTATACTGAGTGGCGACTCTATCTTAAAATACGGGATCTCGGTCTCGTATCTTTTTAACAATTAAATTGGACTTAAATATCAACTTCAACATCACACTTAAATAATTTTAATCACGCCTCTAAAATGAGGACTCTCCTTTGGCTCCCTTCGCCATGCTTTATTTTTCGCCTTTGCAAAAAAGGTCGCCCGCTCACAGTGGCGACTCTACTGGGGATTGTCCTTTTAACTTAAAATTTGAAAACTCTTTTCTTTTTCAAAAATGTTAAAAGGATGTGATGATGTACCGAAATGTTTACCGAATCAAAACTTCTCTTCATTCTTATGCCTTTTTGATCCATCGTATAGATTAGAATTCTAGGTTAAGGTGCCCATTATTCACCCATGAAGCTCACATGTATCACTCATGCCCGCTAGGAATTAGGGATACTTCTTGAGTGGATCACTCGGTAGCACTCATTTGAAGAGTGGTTGAGTAACATGGAATCAAGGTAAATGAGAGCCTCCAACATCTACAACTAGTTTGAGACCATGACCATGTTAGATAAGCCATAGCAACTTCTCTTTAGGAATTAGCAAAATACGCATGTTTTAGAATTAGGTCATATACTCTCTTGCCGGTTGTTGGCATTGGAGTTAGCCCCAAATTTTTTGAACGGCGTTACGCGGGAGCCATAAGGTTGCAAGTGGTATCGCTTATCATGTGCTATTTGTGTCGTGCTCATTCATGCGCCATCCATGCATAGGCCGCCTGTGGCCGACCTTTATTTTATTCTTTCACTTACCTTTACTCTCCCTTCGCTTAAAGGGGGAGTTTAAAAAATGCCTAAGATCGTTCGGGTCCCGAGGAATCATACCTAGTTCAATAAGGAATAGTGAGGGATTCATATGTCTCATGTATTTTAGGGATAAGATTTGCATCGTAAAGCTCTTATGTACTCTACCCCTCTAAACCACCCATGTATATAAACATTCATCACTTCAAATAATGTATAAATCATTCATTTTATTCATAGTTCAATTTAGGCTGATCAGCTTCCAGTTTTAAAGCTAGGTCGAGGCATCCTCGTCGTCGTAGTTTGGTTTGGCTCAGGCTCGATCATCGGTTGGTCCATCATTCTTTGGGTTCAAGTTCAGTGATAAGATCAGTTTCTGATTCTATTTTGCTAACTATGTCTAATTCATTGCCAATTGATGAGGTTTCTTTCAAGGGTTTTTCGACTTCTTCTCTTCCTCCGCCTAATCAAGGGCAATCTCCTTTAGGTACCGAGATCGCCAGTGCTATGGCCATATTTCTCTGCTGTGATATGTTCCGTACTACTATCCAAGAGCAGATCCATTCCATTATTGGGGAAGAGAGGGATACTCAGAGGCCATCAGGGCCAATGATTTAAGATCAAGGTCAATTAGAGCTAGCTCAGAATGATCAGGGTATGGTTCAGTTAGTTCAGGTTCTGCCGAGTTAAATTTAGCCTTCTGTTCAACCTATCTAGCCTATTCAGCCTAACTAGTTTCAGTTTGGATAGAGCTCAGTTCAGCCGCCTCCACCTTTACTCCGATCTTCACTTTCCATGCTCAGATTTCTAAACTAACCACTCAGATACCACCATCATTCTCTCCATTGACCTTTGTGTTCCCTTCTCAAGACATAAGTGTTGATCCTTGTGAGGGTCTATATAAGGTCAGAGGGGGGTGAATGACCCTTTTGCGTGGAATTAACAGACTTTAAAAAGTCTTGTGTAGTGTGTTTGATGGCTTTCAGATGTTATGGATTCGGATAATGCATTTATGAAATATGATGCAAATATAAATAAAGAGTTAAAGAAAATCAAACACGATGATTTATACTGGTTTAGCCCCGCCTACGTCCAGTCCCTAAAGGTTCCTTCCTTTGAGCTTTTCCACTAGTGTGATTTCTTTCCAACTGGCAGAAATCAAGCCTTACAGTTTATCTCCAGATGGTACCCCCTTCTGGATGTAGGATATACCACTAGAAGCACCAACTCCTAGCTGAGTCCTATTGTCTTTAGCAGGATATACCACTTAGACTTCTACCCTGAATCTAAGCTGAGTCCTACAGGGAGATCCCACTCAAAGCACCTACTTTAAGCTATATCCTAATCTCACTACTCACCCAAGTAGGAGATCCTTTACACTTTGTTTTTAATAAAGGTTTTGGTTTTGGACTTCCTTAAGTTTATAACTCACTTAGGAATCCTTACAAACTGATTTTGAATGATTTGGTTCTTGGAGGGATTTTTGAATCTGATTATTCTCTAGCAGGTGCTCTTGTATATGCTATTATGATATCAACCAGCACCTTCTCAACTTGTGAAGCTTCCCTTTTATAGGCTTCCATTATAAATGTAGCCTTTATGGGTTGGTAAGCTGTAATTAATCTCCATCATTGATCAGGTGAGATGTGGCACTTCTGGAGCCATTGATCAATCCATTAGATAGTAATTTGACCCATTTGAATACTTGGGATTGAGGCTAAAAAGATGTCAGTGATCGTTTTCCTTGTATTTTAGTATCATATCAACTTTTACGCCATTAGCTTTTTGGTGTGAGCTCCATGCGCCTCCTTATTAGTCTAGTGAAAAAGGCTATTTCCTTTTTCTATCCGGTGCCAGTCCTTTTGTCCTTTTTTTTGAAAAGTATGAGCTGTCTTTTTGTCTTATTTATAGGGGAAGGATCTTTGACTTTGTAGACCAAAAAGGTGGAGGGAAAGGTTATCTTTGAAGCTTTCTCCATTATCTTGATATCTGAGTCTTTCAGATGTCTTTAGACTCAGTATAACCGGAACTGTCCTTATCTGGATGCTTAGCAATCAGTTCTTTCGAATGCTAGCCTTGGAGGTTTAATGTTTGTTTCCTTTCCAAACTTTAACCTAATAATTCCAGTATATGCTTAGGTAATTTATAGTCTTCAATGGATGTCCTTGTAGCTAGATCTTGACCGGATGCTTCCATTTGGATTTAGGAGATTCTTTGTTTAAGTTTTTATTTCTTTCAAACTTGATCCAGATATTTTAGTTTAATTGAGATTCCGGATCATGGTTTTTCAACAATCTCCCCCATTTGATGGAAATAAAAACTAAGCATATGGTAAAAGGAGTTATATGAACTGAGTATGATTTTTGATTCTTAGTCATTTACAATTTTACTCCCCCATAATTCTAGCATTCTAACTCTCCTAGTATTTTTGAATTCTAGCTTCTAATTTTTTATAGTACAATTACAGATTGTACTTTTGAAGCAATTTTGTAATAGATTTTTACTATATATATACTTCTGTTGCTAACAATAGTTAACATCAATAAAATGCAGGATTACAAATACAAAAATATATAAGTGAAAATGTGAAGCTAGCTACTACAGATTTTACATTAAAGTACATAGCTAGTCTATCTATTACAAAGCTGAATCATTTTTTTTGAATGCATCACCGGACACTCCTCCTTCCTTTTCTTTGCCTTTATCCTTCTCCCCCTTTTTGTTTTCAGCAGGGGGGTTGATCACCATATAAGCCCTGCCATCCCACTTTTCTTGCCAGGCTTTAGAATAAATTGAGTAATCCAAATTACCTTGCCTTCTTTGCTGCAGGATATGATCTACAGTTGCCGAAGATAAGTGCAGGGGACGGAAGTGATTCTGGAGTTGTGTGTAGGATCTGGTGATGTAGGGATGCATTTAAAGCACATAGTCTCTATCTTTCTCATCAAAATATGGAAATAATGCTTTGAGAAGAGTAGTGATTCCATTATGTCTAAAGAATCCAGTATCCCCAATGTACTGAACTAGATCTTGGAAGACCGAAACGAGTTGGCTTTCAGGAATTGATAGAGAGGAAGAGGATCCAAAGATGGATAGGCTTGATAGTCCGGACTGTAGCTTTTTAATGCCTTTGCCTAGATCCTTTCGGATATTATGAATGCTGGAGTTTATTTATTGTCAAGTCCTTGTGAAGATCATCTCTTACTCTTTCAATGACAACATCTTGTCCATTTAGTTGTCCACACACTTCTTGTGCAATACTAGCTAATTGTGTAGCAAAGAGCTTTGGAAGATCCTCTTCCATGAACTTGGTCAGCTTATTAAGAATGGTTTGCTGTGATTCATTTAGGCTTGGGAGAGGGGATTTTTCTTCCTTTTCAGCTATGAATTTTGTCAAGTTTTCAAACTTGGTATCTATATACTCCTTTATTTCAGTCGACAAATTAGTAGATGAGGAAGTTATTTTTTCCATGAGTGTTGTGCAATTATTAGTAGCCCCTAGGTTGGCTTGATCTGCATAATAGTTTGCTTCCATTATGCTAGCTTTGAGCTCGTTAAGAACCAGAGTAACTTTTGTTAGAGAGACTTCTACTACTAGATCAGTAGTGGGAAAGTCCTCCACTTTTTCTTCTGTTTTCTTCACACTCCCCTTAATTACCCCAAGCTCTCCCTTCAAATCCAGAGGCTGGAATTTGGCAAGCAGTACATTTTTCATGCCCTTTAAATATTTGTAGATATTTCGTAGGATCTGCTTGATATAGCTCTCCTCATGTTCCTCATGAGTAGCCTCTTGAAGAATTTTAAGTGCAATGGATATTCTCTTGGCTCTTGCAGGATTAACATTGGAGGTTAGGATTCAAATTGGGCTAGCTAATAGAGACTCAGATTCAAAACTGCTTCCAGTCTCATCAAATCCGGACATTGCTGCCTTACTAGATTCTTTTTCTTCTTCTTCCTTCTCTTCTTCCAACCGATCTTCTAGACTGGCCTCGCCCATTGAGTCTACTCTAGGAGCATGCTCTTGGCAACCCAGACCAAGTCCCTCCTCCGGAATAAGGTTTTTTTAGGTTGGACTGGTTTTCCATGGATGCACTTTGAGATTGGTCATCCAAGTTGTCCTTTGCTATTTCAACAGCAGTAGTAGAAGAATTTTCATTTACATTAAATGAGACAGAGTCAAGAATTACATCAAGAATTAGCATTTGATTCAGATCAGCTTCTTTCTTCTTTATGTACTTCCACCTCAGCCCTCGAATGATAGGAAATGTCCTCTATTACCCTTACAAATGCCTTTTTAGGGCTTTTATTTCCTCCTCCAAGTGCATTAGAAATGTCCTCAATGCCCTCTTCATTTGCCTTTACAGGACTTTTCTTAGCAATGGTTTCATCTCCCACATGTAGTAGATTTTCCGAAAGGGGTCCGAATCTGGGTAGAAAAGGAAAATTATCTGCTTTCGGGTCTCAGGCTATGGCTTCCATATCTACTGGATCAATGAATATGGGTTGACCACCGAAAGAGCCCCCGGGTCCTTCTACGGTTGCTTTGTTGATCCTATCATTGTCCTTTATAGCCTCCCTTATTATTTCATACTGTGGGTCTTTCGGATTAATTTCTTCAGTGGATCCAAGCACATGCTTGTCCTTTATAACTTTGGCCTTAGCCAATTCTTCCACTACTACCCTCTTAGTAGCTTCTTCATCAATAACTATGCTCGCAGGCTTCTTGGCTTTCTTCTTTTGATGTTTTTGAGTTGTTTGGGGTCTTTACAGCCTTATCAAAAGCACACCCCTTCTGGATGAATTACTTCAAGGGAATTGGAGCCTCATCCTTTGTTTCCTCCTCATCAGATCTATGCTCTTCTGTTAGCATATCTGTTGCCTTTCTTTTCTATCCCTTTTTATACCTCTCTCTAATTACAGCAGTAGCCACTGTAATAGACTCCCTTCCCTCTAGGTCATAGACTAGCTTCTTTACTTTATCAACTACCTTAATTAGTCTTCCTCGAGACTTAGGCTTTTCTAGAGACTTGGCCAATAGTTGGGTTAAGGATAAAGTATCCTCATTGACTTCCCTAGCTAGAACTATGGCAAGCTTCTTCTATACCTGATCCACTGCTTTTCTTGTTATCCCAGAGCTTCTTGTCTTTTTCCTCATTCCAGGTTTCCCTAAAGGTTAATGTCTTGAAGTTTCTCTCCAGGATTTCTTTTCCATTAACTGCCTGGAATCCGGTCAAGGCCACTTGGTTGGCAAGTAATATCTTGGTGATCAGGGTACCATGAGAGTTGCTATGGTTCTTGATGTAGTGGATGATCAGCACCGGTATATTGACTACCCTGCTCTCTACCCAGTGTTATAGTACACAATGTTGAAAGGCTGACACTGTGGTGAGAGATCCCTTCCTGATCAGGACTAGCTTTGCGAGTGTGTGTTGAAGAAATCTGGGCACTTTAGGAAAATAGGTAGAGAACTTGTCTCCAAAGTAGTTAGGATACAGCCATATCTTTGGCTCGTACTTGACATGCTGTTCATCCCCATCACTTCTTAGTTGAACACCGTCATTCTTCATATTAAGATGTGTCTCAAAGAACTCTGGAGTAATAATTATAATTTTTCCTTGAACTTTGGTTCTCAAAGCGTCAAAGATAGGGTGGGCTCTGAGATTCTCATAGAATTCTCTCACAAGATTTGGATATGTAGGATAATTAATTTTGAGGAAATCTGTCAGATGCTGGTCATTAATCAATTTTGATTATGGGTCTATCTCGAATAGGAAATTATCGCCCAAGAAATCTGTAGGGATAACGGAATCACTGGCTTTGCATTTTAGAGGCTCAAAATCTTTGGGAGTATTTTGGGTCCTTCGCTAGTCATGATGGCAGCCATTTGAGAAAAGGTTTGAAGGAAGTTTTAGGGTTAGGAGTTTGAATTTTGATTTTTTGAGAGTAACAGTGTATGAATGTTGCTCGCGTGAAGAAGACAAGGGTTTTTGGGGGTTTATATAGGATTTTCTAAGTGCGGGTATTTTAGTAATTTGGATGTCGTTAATTGAGCTAGATTAATGACATGGCAATTAGGATTTTAAGAGAGAGGTAGTTTCAGTTTGACCGGAGAATGAGAATGGTTTATTTTGAAACTTAACTATTGAATTTACCGCGAGTGTAGTACCCAATAAATGTTTGAAATTAAAAAAGGGACAATTACTTTTCTGTGCCTTTATTGCCATGTGTCATGTCATGTTTACTGACGTGGCACACTTTCCTCCGGAATAGATTTTTCCTCAATTGTTCTTCTCTTTTGGACTTATTATTTTGCCAAGGGTCCAAATTAATTTTGGACTGTCTTCCGGATTCCCTTCGAATTGGATTAGACATACCAATTGATTCTCTTAGCTTGCCAAATTGATCTTTACTTAGTGGCTTAGTAAAGATATCTGCTCTTTCCTCATTGGTTGAGATATATACCAAAGCAACATCCTTCTACATCACATGATCCCGGATGAAATGATACCTTATGTTGACATGCTTCATCCTACTATAGAGTACTGGATTCTTTGATACATCAATGGCACTCTTGTTGTCACACATAACATCCATACATCTGGATTGAACTCCATAATCTTCTAGCTATTGCTTGATCTAAAGGAGTTGAGCTACATAACTTCTAGCTGCCATATATTCTGCTTCTATAGTAGATAAAGCAACTGAAGTTTGCTTCTTGCTATGCCATGATACTAGTAATCTCCAAGGAAGTGGAAACCTCCAGATGTACTCTTTCTCTCAAGAGTGTCTCTGCCATGGTCTGCATCACTGAAGCCTTGGAGTGTAAAATCTCCATTACTGGGATACCGTGATCCAACTTCAGTGGTTCCTAAGAGGTATCTAAGAATCCTCTTAACTGCCTTGAGGGGAGAATCCTTAGGATTGGATTGGTACCTCACATAGTAACATACTGCATAGTGTATGTCAGGTCTGGTAGTTGTCAAGTATAGAAGTGAGCCAATCATCCCTCTATAAAGCTTCTAATCAACAATTTCTTCTCCTTAACAATCCTTGGATAGGACTGTATCTAATCCCATTGGAGTGGACATAGGTTTGCTCTTGTCCATCTCAAACTTCTTCAAGTTCTCCTTGGTGTAATTTGACTGGTTAATGAAAATCCCATCCAGACTTTGCTTGATTTATAAACCAAGGAAGAAATTAAGTTTTCCCATTATGGACATCTCAAATTCTTTTTGCATTTGTGAACTGAATTCTTCACACATCCTTTCATCTATTGCACCAAATATGATATCATCCACATAAATTTGAACCAGAATAATATCATTCTTCTTTTTCTTAATGAATAGGGTTGTATCTGCTTTGCCTCAGATATATCCCTTGGGTATGAGGAAAGTTGTGAGTCTCTTATACCAAGCCCTAGCTGCTTGCTTTAATCCTTAAAGGGCCTTCTTCAACTTATAGAGATGATCCAGATGCTTTGAATCTTCAAATCCAGGTAGCTGCTTCACATAGACTTCTTCTTGGATAACTCCATTGAGAAATGCACTTTTGATGTCCATTTGGAACAATGTGAATCGCATGAATGTTGCAAAAGCACATAGAATCCAGATTGCCTTTAGTCTTGCTACAGGGGCAAATGTTTCTTCAAAATCAATTCCTTCTTGTTGATTGTATCCTTGGGCAACCAATCTTACTTTGTTCCTTACCATTACTCCAGATTCATCTAGCTTGTTCAGGAATACCCATTTGATGCCAATGATTGACTTTCCCTTTGGAGGTGCCACTAGATCCCGCACATCATTCCTGGTGAATTGATATAGTTCTTGTTGCATTGCCATCATCCAGTATTCATCTCCTTCAGCATCTTGAAATTTCTTTGGCTCAATGAGAGATACAAAAGTATTATGGCTCATCATTCTATTAAGTTGTCCTCTAGTTCTGATTGGATTTTGGACATCATCTAAAATAGCTTCTACCGAATGATTTTCGTGAGTCCGGATTTCCCTTTGTAAGCCTTCATGTTGGATTGGAGCTTGTTCCACCTCTGCCTCAACTACTTCTTCTTGACCTTCATTGAAGTCAATCTCTTGTGGGTTGAGATTAACTTGTTGTACTTCTAGATCAAATGATATTCCTTCATCTTATTCTTTATACTTCTAGTTTTGGAACGAATCAGGAATTTCGGCTTCCTTCTTTTCTCCAGATTTTTTAGCTTCTAAAATTGGATCTTCTGGAGTGGAACTTCTCTAACCTGCATGGTTAGTCTCATCGAAATCTACATGTATAGATTCTAACACAGTTTGGGTTTGTTTGTTGAAGACTCTGTAAGCCTTACTATGTGTTGAGTAGCCAAGGAAAATTGCTTCATCAGATTTAGGATCAGATTTTCCTAGTTGCTCTCTATCATTTAGGATGTAGCATTTACATCCAAATACCTAATTTTTGGTTTTCTTCCCTTTCAGATTTCATAGGGGGTCTTTTGTATGGTCTTTCTAATGAGAGCTCTATTCAAAATATAGCATGTTGTGTTTACGACCTCACCCCAAAAGTATTTTGGCAAACAATTGTCATTTAGCATTGTTCTAGCCATTTCAACTATGGTCCTATTCTTTCTCTCAACAACTCCATTTTGTTGAGGGGTGTGAGTGGCAGAGAAGTTATATTCAATGCCCTTGGAGTCACAAAATTTAGCAAAATGCTTATTTTTGAACTCACCACCATTATAACTCCAGATGCGTGCAATGCTTTTGCCCTATTCTACTTCTATCCGGATGAATGTTTTTGAGAATTGGTTAAAGGCTTCATCTTTGCTTGCTAGTAAGAGAACCCAGGTATATCGAGAATAATCATCCACAATGACCATAGTGTATTCTCTTCTACCTAATCTCAGTGGTTTAATTGGACTAAAGAGATCAATGTATAAGAGCTCAAGTACTCTTTTGGAAGGAATGTAAGAGATGGAAGGGAAACTTTTCTTATGCTGTTCACCTAATTGGCATGTAGTGCATATATGATCCTTATCAAAAGCAACCTTAGGTAAACCCATTACCAATTCCTTTTTGGCTAGTTTGGGTAGGAGGTTCATGCTAGCATATCCCAACCTCCTGTGCCATAGCCATGATTCTTTTTCTTTAGACACCAAGCAGATATTCTTTTTCTCATTTTTAATGTTAACAGAATAGACATTATTTACTCTAGGTGCATAAAGAATGAGTTGATTAGACTTACTATCATAGATTGAGCAGCCTCCAGAATCAAAGGTAACTTTTCTTCCTTTGTCACAGAGTTGGGCTACACTTAGCAAGTTGAACTTAAGTCCATCAACTAGTGAGACATCTTCTATCTTTAATTCAGATCCAATGGTCCCATGTCCAATGATCTATGGATCTGCCCCTTTTCACTATCTCCATAGCTCTCTTTTCCTCCCTTCTTCTTGGTTAATATAATGAAGGCCTTCTCATCACCTGTCATATGCCTTGAGCATCCACTATCAATATACCAAGTGTGCTGATCTACTGTGGATCCAAGGCATACCTGTAAAACAGATCAAGTGGGTTTAGGTACCCAATCAGATTTGGGTCCTCTCAGGTTAATAACCATCTCAGGCTAAGGATTGATATCATAATAACCATTTTTAAATCTACATAATTTAGTGATATGATTGTTTTTCCCACAAAACTTGCACCTTGAGATGGGTTTGTTCTGCTTTTGCTTCTTTTTGATCTTTTCTAGATCCCCCTTCCCATAGTTCCATTTATATCCAGCTTATTGTACACTTGTTAATGGTCCGGAGTGTGTTCGAAACCTGGTTAGAGGTGCATCTTCTGCTGCATAATTCCTCTTCTGGTTGGCAGGTTACTGATTGTTTACTGCCTTAGCCTTTCCTTTTTATGCAGCAGTATATCTTTGGGGCTGTGGTTGCCTGCTAACCTCCTTCACTTTTTAATTTGAAGGCTTTGGATTTCCTTTGGCAGCTTGGTGCTGATTCCTTTGTGTATTCTGCCTTCGATTCCTTCTTGGTTGAGGAGGGTTTGATCTTCTTCCGGATGCTTCCTTCATTAGGGTTAGCTCCCTATCTAACCCCATCAAGTTAGCACTTAATATCTGCACTTAATTTATCAGGAAGTTTTCTTTTACTTCATCAATGTGCTTTGTTGTTCTGATCAAGTTGACATCTTGTTCCAATGTCAGTGATTTCCAACACTTATCTTCTCAATGACTTGATTGCTTTGGTGTTCTTCTTCACACTCTTGATCACAATGGCTAAAGCTCTAGCAAGGTCAAATTTAGAAGCAGAATTAGAATAAGAGTTTACCTCAGTATTTGCTGTTTCTGACTCTAATTCTTCAATTTGCACTGTATCTTACTTAGAAGCATTCTTTCTGGATTGCACTGCTTTCGGATCAGTCAGTGCCATGTATGCACAGTTGGTAGTCTCTTCTTCTTCTATTGAAGATGAGCTCCTACTTTCCCTACTGTTGCTCCAGGTAGCTACCATTGTCTTCTTCTTGTGCTTCTTGGTTCTTTTAAGCTTACGACATTTTGTTCTGAAGTGGCCTTTCTCCCCACATCCAAAATAGGCAGCTTCTTTTTCCAGATCCTTCTTTTCATCCAAATTCTTTCTAAGCCTGTCTCTTCTGGATATTCCTTCCCTTAGTCTTTAGGATTCATACTTTATGGACTTCCTCCTTTCTTTCTTTTATATGAACCTGTTGAGCTATCTAGTCAATAAGGCTAGTTGCTCCTTAGTACTTAGAGGTTCAATGACTTGCTCTTCTTCTCCGGATGAAGCTGATTCGGTGGATTCTACCTTAAGTGCAATAGCCTTCTTCTTTTCTTCCGGCTTCTTCTCTTATTGACTGTATCTCTCCAGGGATAATTCCTGAGTCAATATATTTCCAATGAGCTCATCATAACTATAGACATTTAAGTTATGAGCTTCCTCAATGGTAGTCTTCTTATTATCCCACTCCATGGTGAGACTCCGGAGCACCTTATTCACCATTTCTACTTCAAAAACTTCCTTTTTGAGCCTTTTCATCTCATTCACAAGATTGGTATATCTAGTGTTCATACTGCTGATAGATTCTTTTAGCTCCATCTTGAAGGATTCAATTTTTTGCTGGAGTAGATCAATTTGCTTCTTTTACTTTATTTATTCCTTCATAGGTTACCTCTAGCTTCTGCCAGATCTCTTGTGCAGTCTTACATCCGGATATCCTGTTGAATTCTATTACACTAAGAGCACAATGAAGCATATCAATAGCATTTGCATTTTCATGCAACTTTTTAAAATCATTCTCATCCCATAAACGTGATGGCTTCCGGGTTATCATACCCTCCACTTCATGAGTAGGCTCATATGGGCCACCCTTGATGACCAACCATGCTTGCATGCTTTATGCTTGGATGCAATTCTTCATCTGATTTTTCCAGAACGTGTAGTGTTCACCGGTGAAGAGTGGAGGATGGGTAATGGACATACCCTCAGGAAGGACTTATGAGTTTTGGATACTCATTTTGATATTTGAATCAAAGTTTTGGACCTTTAGCTCGAGATTGTTAGATCTCTAGTTTTGAGAACTTGCTCTGATACCACTTATTGGTCCCTGTGAGGGTTTATATAAGGCCAGAGGGGGGGTCAATGACCCTTTTTTATGGAATTAATAGACTTTAAAAAGTCTTGTATAGCGTGTTTGATGGCTTCCAGATGTTATGGATCCGGATGATGCAAATATAAAATATGATACAAATATAAATAAAGAGTTAAAGAAAATCAAACACGATGATTTATACTGGTTCGGCCCTGCCTACGTCTAGTCCCTAAAGGTTCTTTCCTTTGAGCTTTTCCACTAGTGTGATTTCTTTCCAACTGACAGGAATCAAGCCTTACAGTTTATCTCTAGATGGTACCCCCTTTCGGATGTAGGATATACCACTAGAAGCACCAACTCCTAGCTGAGTCCTGTTGTCTTCAGCAAGATATACCACTTAGACTTCTACCCCAAATCTAAGCTGAGTCCTACAGAGAGATCCCACTCAAAGCACCTACTTCATGCTATATCCAAATCTCACTACTCACCCAAGTAGGAGATCTTTTACACTTTGGTTTTTAACAAAGGTTTTGGTTTTGGACTTCCTTAAGTTTATAACTCACTTAGGAATCCTTACAAACTGATTTGAATGATTTGGTTCTTGAAGGGATTTTTGAATCTGATTATTCTCTAGCAGGTTCTCTTGTATATGCTATTGTGAAATCAAGCAGCACCTTCTCAACTTGTGAAGCTTCCCTTTTATAGGCTTCCATCATAAATGTAGCCGTTGTGGGTTAGTAAGCTATAATTAATCTCCATCGTTGATCAGGTGAGATGTGGCGCTTCCGAAGCCATTAATCAATCCATTAGATAGTAATTTGATCCTTTTGAATCCTTAGGATTGAGGCTAAAAAGATGTCAGTGATTGTTTTCCTTGTATTTTAGTGTCACATCAAAATTTAAGCCATTAGGTGTGAGCTCCACGCGCCTCCTTATTAGTCTAGGTGAAAAAGGTTGTTTCATTTTTCTGTCCGGTGTCAGTCCTTTTGTCTTTTTTCTAAAAAGTGCGAGCTATCTTTTTGTCTTGTTCATGGGGAAAGGATCTTTGACTTTGTAGACCAAAAAGGTGGAGGGAAAGGTTATCTTTGAAGCTTTTCCCATTGTCTTGATATCTGAGTCTTCCGAATGTCTTTATACTTAGTATCAGCGGATTTGTCCTTCTCCGGATGCTTAGCAATCAGATCTTCCAGATGCTAGTCTTGGACGTTTAAAGTTTGTTTCCTTTCCAAACTTTAACCTAATGATTCCAGTATATGCTTAGGTAATTTGTAGTCTTCAATGGATGTCCTTGTAGCTAGATCTTGACTGAATGCTTCCATTTGGATTTAGGAGATTCTTTGTTTAAGTTTTTGTTTCTTTCAAACTTGATCCGGATATTTTAGTTTAATTAAGATTCCGGATCATTGTTTTTTAACAACAAGGCCGATTGATCATTCTTTAGTTTTCCCGCTTTTTCAGGGGGTTTCACTCCATAGATGACTGTACTGTCAAGTGGTTTTACCCTTCCTTCGACGCCCCCAGTGTCTTTTACTCCCCCTAGTTTCATGATCTCTCCGAGGGGGACTATTAATCTTCAAAACCCTTTCACACCTAACTTGCATGTTCATCCTCAAGTTGAGAACCCTTCTCCTCCATCTTTTCAGTTTGGAGCCACTTCTGACCCCAACGACTAGGTCATGCAATCTCTGGGTGTGACACTCCTCGACCAGGTCACACGATCTCCAGGTGTGACACTAGAAGTGGAGGCACTTCTAAGGTGTTAGAAAGGAAAGAATGAATTGATTTGGAATGAGATTTGTTAGTCATCAATTCCCAATCAAATATGGAAGATTTGAGGAAAGAAATATGGAAGCCTCATTGAAGCCTCATTATTTCTTTTTAATGTCTTTCCTTATGTAATGATTATTTACCTTATATCTACCTTTGTATTCTACCGTAAAAGCCAGTGTAAAGCTCTTGAAATAATACACACCAAAATAAAAAAAGCAATTCCTCCATTTCTCTTGTCTCAATTTCTCTAATTTTTTATTTATGTAATTTAAAATATGGTATCCGAGTGTGTTTCGGTCTTAGGACCATAAGGAGTGCTTATCATATACTCGGTAGAGGACTACTAATTTCTAGCAAGAAAATAATAGCAATGGCAGCTCAAGATCAACGGAAATCTGGCCAAGTTGGAAAATGCAACGGCCGCTAAGGAAACTTTCATAAACCAAAAAGTTTTTCATGGATTTTCTATTGTGGTGCCATAGACACTACGAATTTTGATTTCAATGATATCAAAGTTCAAACCAAGCCCTCAAAAACACATGTTATGGCGGCAAATGGGGAAATAATACCTGTAAATGGTGCTAGGTCAATTGATAAATCACCAACTTTGAAATCTTCAAATTGCCTCTATGTCCAGTCACTATCACATAAATTGTTATTTATTAGTCATGTTACAAAAGAGCTCAATTGTACTATACTAATGCACCCAACTTTTTGTGTACTATAGGATATCAGGATGGAAAAAATTATTGGACGTGGCACTGAACACCAAGGATTGTACTATGTGGATGAAGTTGCCTAGCACAGTACTGTTATGCTTGCCATTGGAACTGTAGATAAGGAAGCTTGGCTCTGGCACTGGAGATTGGGACATCCATCCATGGGTTATTTACATCTTCTATTCCCTAAGCTTTTTAATTCCAGCAATAAATTACATTGTGAAACATGTGTTATGGCCAAAAGTCACCAAAAAACCTTTAGGCCAAATAATACCAGAGTTGCATCACCATTTGACTTAGTTCATTCATATGTATGGGGTCCATCACCTGTTGTGGGTGGCCATGGATTTAGATATTTTCTCCTTTTTGTTGATGATTGTACTCATATGTCGTGGCCATTTTTCTTGAAAAACAAATAAGAAGTCATAGAGAAATTTATCCACTGCCGCGCTTTATTTTTTGCCTTCGCGAAAAAGGTCGCCTGCTCACACATGTAATAGGAATGATTTTTTGCTTTTACTTCGAAAGTGAATCATTAGTCATTGCATAGAATTTTCATTAATAAGAATTAAACTTGTACGTCGGGCGGGCTGGGACCAGGCCTAATCGGGTTTTTGATTAAAAACATTAACTCAAGCCCGCCCAACCCACACTTTAAAACTTCGGGCTCGGGCTGGGTTAGGGTCGGGCTTTAGAAGTCATTCTCAAGCCCGACCCAAAGCCCATAAACATATTTATTTTAATTTTTTAGTATACTAAAAGATTACAAAAGACAAAATTTTATACAGATGTCCAAATCTTACATACAATTGCATTCTCTACTTGAATAATTTAACAAATAGATAACATTATTGTAAAAAGTCAATAGCTTAAAATATAAAAATCAAAAACATTTAATAAATATACTATAAAAATATTTAATAAATATAATAATTATTCATCGGGCCGAGCTTGGGTATTAACATGAAAACCAAGCCCGACCCATAAAATATTGGGCTTTAGCGAGCTCGGGCTCAGGCTAGGCTTTAGAAAAAAATGAGAGCCCAAGCCTGGCCCATTTGAGCGAGCTCAGGCCAGGCCGCGCGGGTACCCGGACCCGTGAAAAGGTCTAATAAGAATGTACTCCTCTTCACTCCTTTGATCTTTATTTGATGTAAACTCTTACAGTCATAATTCATAAGAGAGTCGGCATACATCTTTATTTGGAGTCTACATATATAGTCATTATTCACAACCTTTATGAGGACAAATTTGAAGATAAAGTTAAAAAAAAGTCCAGAATTACAAGCATTATGTGATATTACTGTTATGTTTTAGCCCAAATATAGCACATTCAGGTATAAGAGCAGAAATAAGGGCTATTATACCAAGTAATAGAGCTTTTATACAAGGTAGAAAACTAGTATACGAGCTCTTATGTCAGTTTACCATGATAAAAAAAGGCTTTAAACCAAGTATAAGAGTGGCAAATGAGATCTTTTACCAATCATTTAAACATTTGTTTTATTAAAATTGAAGAGTGGTAAAATAGGTCTTATGCTAGGTATATGGCCTTTATAGCATGGCTTCTTATGGTTAAATGAGTAATGTTGTGAGCATAAAGAAAAAATTTACTATATCAATACATTATACCACTTTTATATCAGGTATAAAGCTTTCAAACATGGTTTTCGATGGTAGTTTAATATCTATTGTGAAAATAAATGAAAAATGGGTGGTATAAAGACATTATATCACTTTTTTACTTGTTATAAGGCCTTCATGTTATGGTTCTGCTAGGGAAATGAGAACTCCTATGAATATAAAGGAGAAATGAACTATATAAATGCATTATAGCAGTCTTATACTAGGTATAAGAGTTGTAGCCCGTTGGTGCAAGAACGCTTATACTAAATTTTTTTTTACTCCAAAAATGTTCTAAATAAATGTTATTTTAAAGATAAAAATAAGATGGACAAAATACTCAGAAGGTTCATGTCGAAAAAGTTAACGGTTTGTAAGATATAGTCGTTTGAAGTTACAAAAATCAAATTCAATAGATCAGAGAAGGTTGTTAGAATAACGTGCAAAGCATGAGCAAAATTCATGTAAAACCAAAAATTGATAATTGAACTTGAGTATAAACTAATAAATTCTTGTTTGATATAAAAAGAAAAAATTTCCCCAAAATGTTGTAAATCCAACATACATTTCATTAAAGTTTAAGAATGAGTCTTATACCAAGTATAAGAGTGGTAAAGGAGCTCTTATGCAACCCATTTAAACAAAAATGTTACGTTACATGTATAAAAGAGTGGTATAAGAGCTCTTATATCGACCATTAAAATGAAAAGGAGGTACTAAGAGTGGAATAAAAGCTTTTATACCAAGTATAAGAGTGGTTTGAGAGCTCTTATATCAAGAAATTAATAGCTCCAACCCAAATATTGGTCTAGCTCTTTGCAAAAAAATATCAAATTTCCTCAGATAAGCCTTTAATGGACATCATTCTCATCTTTCAGGGAATTATCAAGTCCACCGACACTCAATTCAATGTTTTGTTCTTCCTCTTTAAGATCAATCTCCATTTCAACAAGCTCTTGTTCGTTTAATAAATCCCCCATCTGTGACTTTATAAAAAGCTGCAATTGAGAAGCATAATATGAATTTTTTAATTAGTGGCAAATAAATTAAAATAAACATAATTCTCTGTGCGTGTTAACCTTCCAAGAAAGTAATGTAGCACTACCAATTTCCAAAACACAAAATATAAAATTAGCACTTGAACATAAAAAAGCCCTTCAATTATGATACAATATAGGTAACTCTAAACAAATACAGTAGATGCATATTCATCACATTCAAAAATCTTAGTTGGGGAAAAATGAATAACCACAAGATTGAACTAATCAATTCAGGTGGCTTTACAATATTTGCTTAGTTTTAAGAACTTGCCTTCAGCTTCCTGTGTAGTTTAGGTCTTGCTCTTCTTACTCGAAATCATCTCAGATCCCCTACCATTGCACTCCACTTCTCCTCCTCTCCACTTGCTTGGAATAGTCACTCTTATACCAGGTATAATAGCTCTTATACTTGTCATTTCAATCAAACTAACAACAAAATTAAATAATAAACCTTTTTTTTATCTACATTCATCTTAATGTTCTTTGACATTATTTGTTCAAAATTTATCAACAAAATCATCACTAACATCATAATTGAAAAAAAATGAAATCCTCTATCCGAAATCCGGCCTAACAAATGGGACATATACTTAACAAACCAAAAATCATCACTCCAAGTTCCACCGCATTGTACCAAACAAACAATATCAACTATAGGATTAGAACAAATAGCATCTAAAGAGCAAAACTCCAAAATCAAATATGAAAGGATCAACTTCTACACCAAATTCAAAAGGATAAACTTCTGCGTCAGACCCAAATCTACAGATATTAAGATGAAGAACTCAAATAAGAAAGAATAAGCTAAATCGAAGACGAAGAACAACAAAATCAAACGGTATTTGATTACACTTATCGAAAAACGAAAAATAAAAAAATCAGAAAATTGAAATTAGAATCGAAACAACAAATTGAAATCGATCATACTAGCTTACGATGAAAAACCCAATAGCAGTAGAGAGAACGAACGAGAGAATTGAAGAAAAACAAGATCTGTGAAGAAGAAGAAGAGTATCGTGAAAAATAAAATGCAAACCTAGAAAATTGTAAATAGAAAATGGAAAAGGAAGCTCCATAATTAACGAAAATTTCTTATAATCCCGTTAATTTCCTTAATTTCCTTGATATATTTGTCCAAGTTTAACCCACATAAGATGGCTGGAGATCAATTTAACATGTCAAAGTTGGAGTCCATGAGATAAATAAGGCTAACGTTCAACTTTAGACAATAATTTTAGGGAAAAGCACCAAAATGCACCGGATTATGCAAAATAATTACCAAAATACCCCAAGCACACGCGCATAGCCTATCTGGAATTTTTAGGATGTAATCAACTGAAATACGCTGTTTATATAAACAAGGAAGTGCTCAAGAATTCATAAAATTTGCAGCTCGTCTCTCCAAATAACTCTATCTATTTCTCTTAACACAGTTCGTCGTTCTTGAACCTTGATTCATTCTTGCATTGTTTCATCTCAAATCCTTTGTTCATTATCAACATTGATTTGTAAATCTGTCTTCTATACAAACAATCACAAAATGTTCTGCATTTTTTTCTCTATTGCAATTTTGTTGATTTTGAACAATTGAAGATGAATAACACTCCTATTTTGCTTCATGTGAACGGATCATAGAAGGATGACATATTTATTGGATTCAAGGTAGATGGAGTGTCCATTCCAACCAAATCAATTTGTTGGATGATATTTATTGTTTGTTCTTATGTAAATGTAGCAGATTTATAACAGATTTGTACTAGATTTATATCTGTTCCAAATCTAATATAAATGTGTTATGTATCTGTTATAAACGTAAAATAAATTTGTATTTCTGCTACGATCATGATAAATGTCTAATACAAGTGTTTGATGAATATATAACATATTTATAATAGTATTGTATCATATAGGAATATGAATGAAGTGTTTCTTTGTATCTGTTACATATCTAATGCATATATGTTACATATCTGTTACAAGCATGATAAACGTCTAATACAAGTGTTTGATGAATATATAAAAGATTTATAACAGTATTGTATCATATAGGAACATGAATGAAATGTTTCTTTTATGTTATATATCTAATACATATACCTGTTATATATCTACTACAAGTCTAATACAAGTGTTCGATGAATATATAATAGATTTATAATAGTTTTGTATTGGATATGATTATTATAAAAGTGTTTGACATAATCTGTATATTATTTTGTATCTGTTACAAATCTGTTATAAATCTGTCATAAATTTAATATAACTGTGCTATATATCTATTATAAATATAGAATAAATTTGTATGTCTTCTATAGGTATATTAAATATCTAATACAAGTGTTTGATGAAAAATAGCAGATTTATAACAATTCTGTATTAGATATGACTATTATAAAAGTGTTTGACACAATCTGTATGTTCTTTAGTATCTGTTACAAATATATTACAAATCTGTTATAAATCTGATATAAATGTATTATATATATGTTAAATGTGTTATACAATGAAATTTGGAATATAGGTTTTATTTTGCTTATTTTACTTACCTGATACATATCTGCTATATATCTACTACATATCTGATATAAGTCTTCTTTTTTCGAAATGAGGTAAAAAAAATACACAATTGCCCATGATATGAACAGTATGTGACTCATTTAAGTATTTTCAATGCCAAACATACATATCAAGTTTATTTTGAATATTTTCATATGTTCTTTGACCTACCTGTTACATAACAATTACAAATTACAAATGTAATACAAATTCCTAAACATTGCTTTCCCTTAGTTTCACCAATTGAAGAAGGAAACAACATTCCCCCAATAGATGTTCCTATGAAGATGGAATACAATCTTCCAACTAATGATGTCGAGGCATCCTTGACTGATGACCATTCTCTTTACACACAGAACATTTCATATATGGATATTCAAAATATAACACGTTTGTGCGATGATGAGTTGGATGATGAGAAAGATAATGATATGGAGATCAGAAATGTAGACAACAAACACATGAACATTCCTCTTAATAAAATCAATCACATCCTAGTTAGATGAGGTATTGACTCCAAACGACCACGGTTCAAGGTAAATCAAATCATATGGCTTTGGATGGGGTACCCTTAAGAATGGATTCTCATCGTCTGAATCTTTCTTCTACAAATTACAACAAAGGAAGATGTTATTTACATGACACATTTGATCTGTGATGGAAGATGGCCGGGAAAGATGGTTTTATAGGCAGAATGATTTGAAATGATTACAGCTTATAAAGGCACTAGCTTGCATGACAATGGAGGATCTACGCACGTAAGTGTAGTGGCCACGGCCGAATCCTCCTTTGCTATTGATTTATATAATAACCATAATAAAAGGAATTTTATTTCAAAGAATCGGATATCCTGATACGTATATGATTCCTGAAAAATTAAGAAAATATATACTATATAGGCAACTAATTGCCATGTTTTTGGAATAATTGATTGTTTTAATTCCGTGGACTTGACTTCAGATTAGACCTGTTCGTCGGACGGGGCAGGTTCGGGTCGGACTTTTTCGGGCTTTTAGCTAAAAATATCAACCAAAGCCCGGCTTGGCCCATACTTCAAAACTTCGGGCTCGGGCCGGGCTTATGGGGTCATTCCCAGTCCGACCCATGTAGATTAGGAAATAGAAAAAAATTAAGTTCCCCTTCCATTCCGATTTTGCGGGGTCTCCATGTGGTTCAGGCTCTATAACACTCGGGTACTGCTTCCGAACGTCCAAGTGAATACCTGGATGGTCAATATCGAGGGTCTGGAGATAGATCTGGCCGAGGTGCCGGTCGAGGCTTTGTACGGGCTGCCGGTAAACAGGAAATATCACAGGATCGATCCTAGTGAATTTATCCCTGCGGCACTGGAACGCGGAACGCACCTTTCTTGGAATCTGGTTAGTCTTTTTTCTTTTCTTTTTATTTTATTATTATCATCACTTTAAAAACCCTATTTAGGTGTGCTCTTTTGGACAAGAAAATTTTATTTGCAAATTTTTATGCAAAGTCAAAATCCTTTTAATATCAAAATAAATTTGATTAATTATGCCATCAATATTTATTTAATATTCTTTTATGCATGTTGTTCGTGCTTCGGTGATTCAAATGATTGTTGTAATTATCTGAAAATTAGGTGTATGATATGCTGTATGCATGCTATATTTTTTAGGTCTTCGATGGGGGTAGTATTACTCATTTCGGAAAGTGGTATGCTGCACTATCTCGGGACGTTAAGGCTCTGGTCAATGGGACATCTTTGGGTAGGATGGTCACCAATCTGAAGTATAAGAAGTCACGTGGCTATCCTTACCTTCGAGCGGCCGTTACTACTCATCTCTTGAGTAGATGGTCCAATACTACTCACATCTTTCATTTTGGTTGCTTCAAGTATACCATCTCTTCTGTTGATTATTGTGCCATCACGGGTCTGTCGTTTGCTGGTCAGGTTATTCATTTCAATGCCTTTTTTTTTCTCGTCATAGTTTTGATATTGCTACCATCGAGGCTTTGATTGGCTTTGTCAGAGAGCATCCAAGGAAGATTTCTTGCGAGCATCTTATGACCTTTTAGATTTCTGGTAGGGGTAGGCATTTGTCTGCCGAGTTCGAGGCTAGAGCTTCCATGACTACGACTCTTTCTTGGCTATATTTTGATACGGGGTGTTTCGTAGTAAACCTTAACATTCTCCCAAGTCTGATTGACGTTCAAGGATTTGACCAATACGCTTGAGGGCGAGCTGCTCTTTGGCATATGTATTGGGCTCTCAATCATTGCGCGAGGAATAGGATTGAGAAGTTCAAGTCTTCTCTGCAGATTCTTTTTGTAAGAATTTGAATCCTCATATGTTCTCTTCTTTTCTTAGTTTCGAATGCTTATGGCTTCTTTTGCATTTTTTGTAGGTTTGGTTCTTCGTGACTGGGATTTTGTCAAGGATGAAGCTTATACCGAGCACGGTCTTCCTTTCTGCTCGAGGCTGGCTCATTATTGGCGTGGTTGGGTTTTTGATTCTCCTACGGCTGTCTTCGCTCGACTCCAGTTTGACTTTTGAGATGGTAAGCTACATTGCTTTTGTTGTGCTCATCTTGTTGCTTGGTTTGTTCCCTTATGCATGCCCTTTTTTTTTCCAGATTAGGAATTCTCCTTGGGGATACGAGGCTCATCGGTCGGATTGCATGTGCTTGGCCAAGGTGTTTGTAAGCGCTCGGTTGATCTTGGAGACTCCTTACTCTTTAGAGTGGTATCTTGTAGATCGGATTCAAGGTTATCATCTTACGCCTCGGACTTGCTCCGTTCCTCTACCAGTGCCTCAGTGGGTATTCTGGCCTAACACTTCTCCCAATTTTGCTCATCTCGTTGGTGCTGGCATAGATGGTACCTTTCCTGAGCGAGCAGGGGGCTACGAGGATGGTTGGAGCTCCTTGGCTGGCCATATATTGATCTCGTACTTGTAGCTCCGTACTTGGATCCAAATGATGGTTTGGGTGGTGATAGCTCGCCAGCACCTGCTGCTGCCCTTAGTGGATAAGCCACCTCAAGCTAGCAAGGGATAGCCCGGGTCACGGTACATCCCTTTCTTGCCCCTCCTTTTTTTGGATTTTATTTCTATCTTGTTCTTAAAGTTCAACAGTTTTTACAGGATCATCAAGGGCAGGAAGAAAGCCAGGCATGTAGGGAGTTCTTCTGCTTCTTCTGCTCCGTCTTAGAGTTCGAGGAGTATGGAGGGTCATTGGGGGATCCAACATGGCCAGTTCGTGTTTTCGATGTTCCGTCCTAATCTGTCCACCTTTACTTCGGTGATCCATCCTTACGTAGATCCTGAGCGTCCGGTGACGTTCTATCTAGCCGAGACTACCCATCGGTCCATTCTGGTCCGATGAGGAATAATGCCTATTTCATTCAATGATCAGACAAAAGAGCCAAAAAAGGACCGAATTGTCATCCAAAATCCAAAATTCAAAAATCCACATTCCAAGGAAGCTCCAATTTAGCATTTCATACTGAAAAATCAAAAAGTCAAAATTTGGTCAAAAATAGGTAATCCTCCCGCTGGGTAATTACCTATCTACAGTAAAAAAATCAAATCTTACCGAGATTTGACAAGATTTTACGGGATCTGATGTAAAATCTTGTTAGATAGGTAACTAGCCCGCTGGCTAATTACCTATGTAATTAGCCCGCTTGCTAATTACCTCCCTATTATAAATACGGGGTCACCCCCCCTCATTTAGAGGAGACGCAAATTTTCAAAAATCCTAAAACTACATTTGTGTCCTTTTTCAGTTCTGGGAGTCATAAAAACCCCCAAACTATACCAAAACACTTCCAAATCTGAGCTCTGTCACTGACATTCGGTATAAGCTCATTTACTGTCTTTTTAGATCAAGATCCCATAGTGATCTTCGGTCTAGGAACGACTCAATTTCTCTCAAAATCCCGCATTTCTCTCAGGAATAATCCAAGATTACAGCCATAACTTGGGTTAAACCTATTTTCCACTAAAATCACAATCCTTGACAACTTCGGTCCCGCACTGGATCTCTAGTCATCCTGGACAGACGAAAAGGGGTAATTGGCTCTAAGCCCAACTTTGAAATTCATTAAAATTCATTTCCATTATTCTATTATTACACATTGCATTTTCATTTTGCTGGTCAAGTGAGCCACTGGAGCCACTTAAACTATAATATGTGTAAATAAGCTCACAGGTACGGATGCAACTCCAGAACGAGAGGAAACTCTATCCGAATTTTCGGGCCAAAGCTCAAGCGCTGCTATTACTCTGTCGAAATTCTGGTAGAAAATATCAATTTATTATGCCGTTATAATGCCCGTTTTATTTCTTGAATTTATTTCTTAAATAAAGCTATTGTAATGCAGAAATTACCATAAATTCCAAAATTCCAAAATTTATCCAAACAATTTTAACAACATGGGTAACTATTATGTCCGAACTCAGAATCTCATTTTCTTTTCAGAACAAGAATCTCATTTTTGATCAGTATACCGCAATTCTCGGTGGAGCTGAACCGGGTGGCAACTCTATTTTATTTTTGAATAAAGTAAAAATGCTTTATTTTAAAAATATCTTTCCTAAATAAAAGGTGTAAATATATTTCTCAATATAATTACATTTTTGGCTTATAAAAAGCCATGTTTTTCACACTCAATAAGTTTACGTAAAAAATAATCAAATGATTTTCTCTTTAATAAAATCAAGCATTTTATTATTAAAGAGACACAAGCATTTAAGCGAACCGAATTTTCTCAAACCAAACCAAATACTGCGGTTTCCTCAAACTGTACCGAAACGTGCCCCGCATGCAAACCCGTGTAAAATTTCTGCCCTCTCACAGTGGTGGCTCCGCTGGGGATCTATTATTTTTATAAAACCGATTTTTATAAATATTCTTTTTTTGACATAATAATTCAAATGTTGTTCAAATTAAATTTTGGAACTAAGGAATTTGTGATAACTTCTGCATGACACAAATTTTAGGATTGCATAGCATCCGCTTTCTTCACCCTTAAACCAATTTAGGTGTCTTTTGGTGAAGTATCTCCAAGTTCGCTTAGGGCTTGAGGGGTATGGATCCAATCACACCACTTGCGTAACGTACGAGGACCTTTCTCGCTTAAGGGCAAGACTACCTATGTATATTATGTGTGGAAAAGTTTCCTTTGGTTCACTTAGGGCCATCGGGACTTGGTACACAAAGGCGTAGGGTACCCAATTGCACCCGATCCTGAGACCAAAACCCACATATAGATGAACCATAGACACTTCCCCTTATTTTTACCCAAAAAACCTTGAGTGCACGCGAGCAGACTTCGCTAAGTCCCCCGCTAAATTTAAAGTGAAGTAACCCAATGGAGTTAAAAGGGCGGTAGGCACGATCTAACCGTTTGCTACCTGTGCAGGTTTCTTAAATATGAATAAACAAAAAATGGACATCATAAACATCATGATTGTATGAAAACTGACCACATCTTTGTATAGCCATGACATTGATATATGCCATACCATTTTATGTCCTTAAGTGATAGGATTCGAATTAACCGAGACTAGCTAGTCCACCTAGGCTTGAGCCGAAATAGACTGAGACCAGTGAGTCCACCTAGGCTCAACCCATGAGCCAAAATAATGAAGTCTATTAAGGCCGCCTAGGCTCAACCCATGAGCCGATATACATCAAACCCCTTCCGAGTGACCAACGAGTCAGCTCACCCTTGGACCAATGAGTCAAAACCTTTCGAGTGACCAGAGAGTCAGCTCACCCTTTGAACCAATGAGTCAAAACCTTTTGAGTGACCAGCGAGTCAGCTCACCCTTAGACCAATAAGTCAAACCCTTTTTGAGTGACCAGTGAGTCAGTTCACCCTTTGGACCAATGAGTCAACCCCTTTCGAGTGACTAGAGAGTCAGCTCACCCTTTGGACCAATAAGTTAAACCCTTTCGAGTGACCAGCGAGTCAGCTCACCCTTTGGACCAATGAGTCAACCCCTTTTAAGTGACCAGTGAGTCAGCTCACCCTTTGGACTAATGAGTCAACCCCTTTTGAGTGACCAGAGAGTCAGCTCACCCCTTGGAACAATGAGTCAACCCCTTTCAAGTGACTAGAGAGTCAGCTCACCCCTTAGACCAATGAGTCAAACCCCCTTCGAGTCACCTGTGAGTCAGCTCACCCTTTAGACCAGTGAGTCAAACCCCCTTCGAGTGTCCAGAGAGTCCGCTCACCATTTGGACCAATGAGTCAAACCCTTTTGAGTGACCAGCGAGCCAGCTCACCCTTTGGACCAATGAGTCAAACCCCCTTTGAGTGACCAGTAAGTCAGCTCACCCTTTAGACCAATGAGTCAAACCCCCTTCAAGTGACCAGAGAGTCAGCTCACCCTTTGGACCAATGAGTCAAACCCTTTTAAGTGACCAGCGAGTTAGCTCACCCTTATGACCAATGAGTCAACCCCTTTCGAGTGTCTAGAGTGTCAGCTTACCCTTTAGACCAATGAGTCAAACCATTTCGAGTGACCAGCAAGTCAGCTTACCCTTTGGACCAATGAGTCAAACCCTTTCGAGTGACCATCGAGTCAGCTCACCCTTTGGACCAATGAGTCAACCCCTTTTGAGTGACTAGAGAGTCAGCTTACCCCTTGGACCAATGAGTCAAACCCTTTCGAGTGACCATAGAGTCAGCTCACCCTTTAGACCAATGAGTCAAACCCTTTTCGAGTGTCCACGGAGTCAGATCATCCTTGGACCAATGAGTCAACCCACCTTTGGACCAATGAGTCAATCTGAAGGTCAAGAATGCTTTGCAAGACCTTAAAAGGATCAAGCAACAACCAAATGAGTCCTTCGAAAAGTTCTACCTAAGGTGGATGGTTGTTCGTGTACTTGTAATCGGGGCACCTAACCAAGATGCCCTGATAGTGAAGCTTGTCAAAGGCTCTAGCCCAAAATACAGGGATGAAATGAAAATGAAGAGATTCGACAACTTTAACTACTTGGTAGACTATGCCAAAAAATTTGAAAAGTATGAGGAAGAAGATCGGGCCAAGAAGTAAGAGCAGCAAGCCTACACTAAACCTTGATACTGGGAAAAGGGCGGATCCTCCAAACAGGGTTGTTATGATTCCCCAAAAGCTCTAACCAAGGTTGTAGCAACCACTCAGGTGCAGACTCACCAATCTATCGCCCCGTGGGTAGAATCACTGTCACAGATATTCACCAAACTGAGAAAGTTTGACCAACTCCAGAGCATCAAGCCGTTTGCTTCGCCAACTACAGCAAATAGAGATAACTTTTATGCTTATCAAGTGACCAAGAGGCATCGCACTAATGAATCCACCTGGCTACTAAAAGATCTATAGCAAATGATAGCCAACAGGTTAATGAAAGAGCCTAAGAAGAAACCAAGCACTCAGACTAATCCTTTGCCAAACTTTCAAGCTACGATGAACGCCATCGATATTCATGTGGAAGACTATGAATACGGTATCAACGTAACGGATAACTTTCGACATGACCCAGGATGGGGGGACAATATGATCTTTGATAATATAGATATCATCTACATGGTTAACCAATAAGTTCTGAGAATGAGGAGAGAAGGGCTGGATCAATACCAAGTGCCACCACACGTCATATCCTGAGGAGACTTCTACCCGAATAAACATATAGAGGAATTCCTTCAATTTATGCACGAACAAGGAATCGCTATGATGGGTTTTACACCCAAACTCCCCTGATTCTTAGAAGGCCTAGCCATGGAGTGGTATGACACAACCTCCCATGTACACTCCCCTGAATTACATGAGTCTGAACTACAAAAACAGGTTTTTTCAAATTTGGGAGTTCCTCCGGAGTAGCATGCCTAGAAACCCAAGAACTATATGATCCTGAGCAGGCATGGAACAACCACGAAGACCAGCAGAGGTATCTTGGCCTGAATCTAGATGAGACCCATATGAAGGAATCTGTGTTGACATTACAACATATGGTACCCTTGTGGAGGAGACATTCACAAGCATACTAGCCATGCTGTCCGAATTTTGTGTAGCCATCGCAGGAGTCGAGGCGAGGAAGATCCTAGGGAAGATCCTGATGAAGATCCCGAGGAAGATCCAGAGGAAGATTTTGACGATGATATCCTAGCCTAACATGTGCCAAACTGGGTCTTTGAGCCACAGCCTTTCGAGGATTCAGATGAAGAAGTAGAAGTATTTATGGACTCTAACAAATCTGATCACGAAGATGAAAGTGACGTGGATAACTTAGGATATAAATCAGAAACCTTTTAAGGTAACAAGATAAGTCACTCACCGGGAGATTTTGAATATGAGGCTCCTTTCCCTAATGGCATGATGGTCAATTACGATAGTGTTGAGAGCTATGCCTCATCTTTAGAGCATGACTCCCCGGGTGCCTTATGGTCTGCAGCAAGTGACGATTCTGGTGATTTTACGGACTTCGACTTATGTAGCGAACATATCATTAATATTATTTGAGACGAGGGGCAAGAACCCTCTCAGGAATACATCATGGAGAGGATCTGCATAGAAAATGAGTTAGCTCAAGCCAGTTGTCAAATCCGGAGTCCAGACTTAAGGGAAGTTTACCCCATATTCTATGACAGAAGTACAAGCCCACGCCCTCACATCCGTGAATTTGTGCAAATGATGAACAATTGGTACATTCACTATGCCTATTAGCCTAAAAGGTTTCACTGGACTCTCTAAGAGAAGGCAATCATTTCATTCTAGAGTATTTTGGCTAAGCAATTCATTGACTACTTCACATGGGTAGACCCGTCAGAAAACTTAACCCCTAAGTTAGAGAAACACGGGGAATCCCTTACGGTACTGGAAATAGGGAGCAACCAACGTTATCTGTCCAACGTTAATGGAATCATCCAGGGAATACCCATGGTACATGAATAAACAAAACGACAAGCAAATCGCCTACGACGATGCCCCATATATGCTTGATGAAGAGGAACCAACCAATGAAGCCTCCTCGTCCATCTATATGATCAGATAGGAATCCAATCCCGTCCTATGCCAAATCCTATAGGAGAACCCCATTATTCTGAAAAAATAGCCTAAAAAGATTCCTCCATGTAATGGCCCTTCGCCACCAAGGTACCAACCTATGTGAATAAGCTAATTAACTTAGGAGAAATACCGCTTAATAAAGACTTTGATGAATTCGAGGTCTTCAAAACAATAAACTGTTCAACCTAGGTTGTCAACCCTATCACCAGAGGAGGGAAAGCCACTGGGTCAGTAAAACCAACCTTGCCAAGATCGAAACCTCCGGCAGGTCCTACTTTTGTTAAGCCCTCAGAATAGATAGAAAGCTCGATTGTGGATCAATTGAAGGCCACTACAACTAAGATGAGTATTTGGGACTACTCCTTGGTTCTCAAGATCACATGCTTGCTATCGTCAAGAAGCTGATGGAAATTGAAACATCTCCCTTGGCATCACCCGAACAAGTCTGCGCACTACTTAACAATGAGACTAGCACTTTTATCCCCAATATCATCTTCCCAAGCTTGGACCTAACCGACAAAGGCATTCACCATAGTAAGGCTCTCTACTTGAAGGCTAGTATCTTCAGGCCCATCATGCCCTGTATAATAGTCGATGATGGTTCATCACTGAATGTCTATCCTAAGGATATCCTGCCCATCCTAGGACTAATAGAGAGGACTTAAAGAGATCCACAATAGTCATCAAGGACTACAACAACTCTAAGAGGACCATCATTGGCACGCTCAAAGCGAAAGTTACCATCGGTGACATCTTATTTATAGTACTTTCCATAGTTATAGACATCCCAATGACGTTCTCTATACTGCTCTGACGACCATGGTTCCATGCTCTGAGAGGGGTTCCATCCACTCTTCACTAGAAAGTCAAAATCCCGTTCCACAGAAAGGTTGTTACTTTAGAGGCTGATGAGACGTCAGTGGTGGCAGCACTAAAAATGGAAGAATGCCATATGAAAGGATTTACCACAACCATAATTGGTCAAGAATCGAATAAGTAATTAGAAGTACATTGGGGCCCATGGATTCAGGGATGCATGCAAAAGCACCACACTCCTGGCAAGGGACTAGGCGCCCATGAACAGGGAATACCGACCTTCAATACAGGGGCAGGAGAGTGGAAGCCTGCAGGACTCGGTTACATATGCCCTAGAAGAATCACCCATAAGACGTCTTTTAAAGGAAGGCGCAACAACCCTACAATGGGACACCTGAGCCTATTACTCACTAAGGAAAGACGGTTCCGGGATTTAGGATTTTCTAAAATGTAGTTAGCTACGGGAAACATGGTAGAAGTTCCATAACCTGTGTATTAAAAGGAGCAAGTCATCTGTCAGACATAGGGGCAATCCCAGATCAGATTAAGTTGGACGAACAGGTACATCCAAAGAAGGTCAAAAAACTGAGTAAAGAGGAGGAGATCCTCAATACCCTAGCCAAACACCTTCAAGCGCAACTCAAGATAGTGGAGGAAGCAAAGAGCAAGGGAGATGACTTGAGCCAAGTCATGATGGACATGGTCAAAATCATGAAAGGCAAGGTAAAGTTAGAGGAGGAAGATGACGAGGACATCCTGTTGAAGCCGACTGCCATAGGATAGTCATCCACTGCGGAGCCAGACCCTACCAATTAGGATGAGTCTTTTATTTCCATTTTGTTGAAATGAATAATGTACTTTATGATGATAATAAGATGAAGAACTTTGCTTATTTGGATTGTGTTTCTGATTATGATTCCATGCATCCATTCCAGCATTCATCTAGCATCTTTAACATCAATAATGATATTACAAAAGAAATTAACTTAAATACGGAAGATGATCCAAAAGTAGTATACATTTCTAATCAATTGCCCATCGAATAAGAGAGAGAGAGAGTTGATAAAAGTATTGAAAAATCACATTTTAGCCTTTGATTGGTCTCACAAAGACATGCCAGGACTTGATCGGCACATCACCAACCACAAGATCCCCACGAACCCAAAAATTCGACCAGTGAAGCAAAAGATGAGAAGAATGCACCCAGAATGGGCCGAAAAGGTCAAAGTAGAAATGGCCAAACAGATTAAGGATAATTTTATCAAGGTTGTCGAGTACCCCACTTGGATGTCTAATGTAGTTCCTGTACCCAAGAAGAACGGTGACATTCGAGTTTACGTTGACTTCAGGGACTTGTATAAGGCCACCCCTAAGGATGATTTCCGGTACCACCATAAAGAAGTCTAGGTGTAAGTAGATGACGTGCTTGTGAAGTCCACCATGCCAGAATAGCACCGGATAGTGTTAGAGCAATTCCTCATAAGGATAGAGAGATACAATCTTTGTCTCAACCCAAAGAAATTTATATTCGATGTCACGTTAGGAAAGTTACTGGGGCACATGTTTAGCAAGAGAGGCATAGAGATGGATCCTGATAAAGCTAACGCCATCAGGTAAATGCCTGTACCGAAAACCGAGTAAGAAGTGAGAAGTTTCTTGGGGTACTGTACGTCAGTCGCTTTATAGCATGATTGACCACCATATGCTAGCCAATCTTCAAGCTCTTAAGGAGCAGCAACCAATAGCATGGAATGACCAATGTTAGGAAGCCTTTAATAGAATTAGAGCTTACCTAATGAACCCTCCAGTGTTAAAGCTGCCAATTCTCGGAAAGCCACTCATTCTCTACTTAGCGATAGAAGAGACATCTATGGGAGCTATGTTGGTTCAGGAACACAAAGATAAGAAGGAACATGCAGTTTATTACCTCAACAAGAAGTTGCTGGAATATAAAACCACTTGATACACCATCGTGGAGAAAAATTATTCCGCCATGGTCTGGCTCACCAAGAAGGTCAGGCATTACTTCCAAACATACAAAATCCAAGCAGACGTGAAAGTGGATCCAATGAAGTATTTGTGCTAGGCTCCCTCGCTAACTAAAAAATTGGCTAAATGGCTCTTATTACTGTCAGAATTCGATATCGTGTATGTAACAAAGAATATCATCAAGGGTAAGGCAGTGGCTAAATTCCTAGTGAATCAACCACTCAAAGAAGGAGAGCAGGAAAACCTAGATTTTCTTGATGAATGTTTTGCAACCACTACAAAGAATCTTGGAAAATGGACCATGTTCTTCAATGGTGCTGTTAACAAGTGAGGGGCTGGTTTGGGGGTCATCATCATAATGCCAGATGGGGCGCTCATACCTATGTCAAAGTGATTAGAATTTCTCACCATAAATAACGGGGTAGAGTATGAAGCCTGTTTATTTGGAATTTCTGCCCTAATCACTCTTAGAGCGGATAAGGTAAAAATCATCGGTGATTTAAATTTGGTCATCAAGCATATCATAGGTGACTAGGGATTAAAGGAGGAATCCTTCAGACCGTACTTAGAGGCTGTATGGAGAAAAGCAATAATGTGCAGTAAATGTGAATTTTGTCACATGCCCCGTGAGGAGAATCAAATGGCGGATGCATTTGCCACTTTAGCATCTATGTGGGAAGGACCCCAAAAGTAGCCAATCAAGCCTCTTATTATAAAGACAACCCAATCTACATGTTACGTCCACACGATAAATGATACCATAAGTAAGGAAGAGCCCTAGTACTCTGACATTGTCAAATTCCTCAAAAGTGGTGAATTTTTAGCTGAGGCTATGGATGCTGATAGAAGTAAGCCGAGGAAGCTTACTATACAATTCTGCCTGATTAAAGGGGATCTATTGAAGAGGTCCTCTGATGGCTTACTATTAAAGTGTCTGGCCTAATCGGAAGCTGAAAGGGTAATGAAAGAGGTACATTTAGGAGGCTATGGTTCATAAATGAACGACATCATGATGACAAACAAAATCCAAAGAATGGGATACTTTTGGTTTACCATGCTAGCTGATTATATTCAAGAAGCAAAGACTTGCCATGCTTGTCAGATATACGGAGAAGTGAGCCATTTACCCCCGACAACATTGCAAAGCTTGATGACGCCTTGGCCATTCTTAACCCGGGGCATCGATATTGTCGGTGAAATAAGACCATCTTCGACTAATGGCCATCGATTCATTATAGTGGCCGTCGATTACTTTTCTAAATGGGTTGAAGCAGAATCATACACGAGCCTCACGGCCAAGAAGGTGCCCTGATTTATTCAGCGACATATCTTCACCAAATACGGCATTCCTCATCATATAGTGAGTGACAATAGTATGCAATTCCAAGGGGAAACAGCCGACCTTATCGAGAAACACGGGATTGAGCATTATCGCTCTTCAAGCTACTAATAAGGCAATCAAGAAAATCCTCTCCAAGACGATCTCAAACTACCGGGATTGGGCTGATCATTTGCCCTATGCATTATGGGGATACAGAACTAGTGTTAAATCCCCTACATGTCGAACCCCTTTTTCTCTCGTCAATAGGATGGAGGCAGTATTGCCCATTGAAATGGAAATCAAATCTTTGTGCATAGCTCTCAAAGCCAGACTTCCCGAAGATGAATGGGCAAGAGTAAGACATAAGGAACCGACTCTAATTGATGAAAACTGATTAACTACACTAGAAAATCTGCAGTTGTACCAACAATACATGGCCAGGGCTTACAATCGTAAAGTCAAGGGGTAAGATTAACCTTTGAGAATGGGTGATCTGGTCTTAAAGTAGTCTCGTAAAATGCACACAAATGCTCAAGGCAAGTTCCAGCCGAATTAGGAAGGTCCGTACGTAGTAAGAAAGACTCTTAGTAAAGGGGCAGTGAAAATCTCATACTTGGATGGCAATGAGTTTGTGAATCCAGTAAATTACGACAAGCTGAAGCGCTATCTCATGTAAAAGAAAAAAATACAAGGAAAATATAAAGGTTTGTCAAAGGCTAGTGAGGCCCTTGGGGAAAAATAAAGACCCCAAAATAAAAGAGTGAAGCCTTAGGTAAAATCCATTTGGAATCTTAGGCAACAATGGGCATTTCTTGGGAATAAATACCATTTACCCTTCCTGTTTAAGTAATATCTCTTGTGGTAACACGTTCATGTTAAAAATACTAAATGAGCGCATTTAATGGAAACTGTGAATTGTTTAATGGAACACACATCCAAATAACATCATTTCATCTTCATTACACATAAAAGTACATCATAAACAGGAAATGGAAATGAAAAAGGCAAAAAAAGTACTGAAGCCTTTATTTTTCACAATAACGAAAGATACACAAGCTCAAGGACCCCCGAAGAAACTACAAAGTCTCTGCATCTCAATGAGCCTCTCTCCAAGAGTGGGAAGCCCACAAACACTCGCAACCCAGACTTGATAAGCCTCAGAAGAATATATATCAAAAGGGACAGAGTAATTCACCTCCACTTGAGTGCAACTAATCCACCTCACGTCATGTTGATAAACCCGAGTATAAGAAAGCTCAGAGCCAATCAAAGTAGACAATGATGTCAGAAACCCCTAAGGACGACCATACTACCTGCACAAGTGACTAGGAGAGTAGGTAATGATATCGAAAAAGCTAATAAGAACCACGCCACCTCTAGCAACGTCAATAGTCATATATGTGATACCCCACCAAGGGCAAACCCAATGAATATCGTTAATAGCTCGGCTACCCATAAAATCAACCCCTCATTGATAGTAAAATCTCTATGAGGATGATAGCCGATACGAACTATGGAGCCACGCGCCCAGTAGGCCTTCGAATGATAATCCATGCTTGTGGGAATAGACAACACAGAAAGCTTGTCCCAAAGCCAAAGCTACAAGGACAACACAAAAACAACACAAAAGAATGAAAAAAAAGAAAAAAAGAAAAAAGAAAAAAATATATAGCGTGCAGGATTGAAAACCTGAAAAGACAGTCCAGGCAAAAATTAAGGCAAGCTTGATGAATCAAAAATCCGAGAGGGCAGTTCATGCAAAATTAAAGGCTTAAATAAAATTTACCTAAAGGAGAAGCCTGCTTCCCCTGGTAGTAGCTTCAGTTCCATTCTAGGAAGCGCGCTAAAAAATCAGTGTCTCAGCCAAACTCACCGTAATGGGAGATTTCCTCTCTAACATCTAATCAACGATATTCAGGAAGGCAAAGCCGTAAACTATAGTGGGAACCTCGTAAAGGAAGACCCCTAACAAGAGTAAATAAATAAGCGAAAGGCAACTCGCGTTGTTAGGAGGAAGGTTTCTAACTATGTTGAATGCACATTTAACCTCAAGCCCTCATCACAGATCAGTCAACGCTTGTCAAATCATTGCAGCTAAAAATGATCCATCAGTGGGTTAGAAAACTTAGGATGATGCGTCAAAATGGCTGGGGGCATGTCAGCTGAAGATCTCAGAAGCCCACAGAATTCATCAAATAAGGGGCATAACTCGTGCTCTCCAAAATGGAACACATTGTCAATGGGATCCCAGAACCTGATAGCAGAATGGATTACATTATCCTTAACAAAAATATGATAGTATTCCTTCATATATGCCAGACCGTAGGCCCCGAGACGGTCCCAACCATCATAGTTCTTCAGATAAACATTCAGATCTGCACAAAAATGGATGTTCCCCTCCATGGCAAAATTGCAAAAGAGTAGCAGTTTGCTATACGTAGTTTATGGGGCAATCTGCCAATATCTGGCAGATTACCCCAATAAACTCGATTATCGACAAAAAAGAAAGCACAAAGCGAAGGAATAACGAAGAATTCTTTTATATAAAAAGTGTTCATACAAGGAAAAGGCAATATAAAAGGCCCAAAAAAAGAATAAAACAATAAAATAAAAAAGGAAAGCATATCTACTGCTCACTAGAGCTCGGGTGGCTGGGATCAAAATCGGGGTAACCACCCAGCGAGAAGAATCCGAAGGGATCGCCTTGTCCCTACTGTGGCTGCTATTGCGGGTCATCCACCTAGAGCATCCCTAAAAGTCCTTAGAGTCATCGGATCTTTAGCTGCAACATTTTAACACAAATCATTCATATGCATTTCATGACATACCATGCATAATTATTAAAATAATAAAATAACAAACATAACGCCATATTGGAGTTTTGGTTCATCATGCACTGCTGCTGCCCTTGAATATATCCCCAATCAAAGATACTATCAGCAATGGGCACCTGCAAGATCAATAACCAGTCAGAGCCATCATGATCTAAGGAAAAATAGAAGAAAAGGCAGAGGAAGCTCACATGAGTGGTGTCGGCCGGATGGAAGGCCGCCGGATACTCAGGATCTAAATAAGGTGAAATCACTGATGTATAGGTACTTAAATCGAGACGGTACATCAAAGACATAGATGACTGATACTATAATCCCTGATGTCCCTCTACCATCGCCGAACCCTGAGGCGAAACAGATGATGCCAAAGAGCTACCTATATGAGCAGAAGTAATCGCACATCTCTTCCTACCCTAGTGATCTTACAAAGACGACAAAGCAAAATCAGCGCAATAAAAAAATGAGGAAGAAATTTGAGCTGATGTAAAGGAGGTACCATTATTCGGATAGTCTCAGGTGAACCCGATCTAGCTAGGCCGCTAGGGGCAAAGGGCCATCACCCTCAGAAGGGTTATGAATGTTTGGCTTAGGCTTGATAGGAATAGGATCCATCTTCGGCCATCCGAGCATCTGCGAGGGGCAAAACTCATCGTATCCCCCAACCTGCATCGAAAAGGCACTGGATAAACTGCTGGAGGCCAATCGCGCAAAGTCTGGTGAGCTATAAGGCCAGAAAATCCACTAAGGCACCTCAGGAGGGATAGAACTTGACCTAGGAGGAAGATGCCAACCCTGAATGCGCTCTCACAAATACCACTCCAAAGAGAAAGGAGTCTCAATGATCACTCAGGGTGCTCACAAACTCCCAAGCTCGCCTTATGACCTCTGGCCAGTGAAGAGTATGACCCTAGGGCTGCATCTTGATCTGCATGAAAGAAAAGACCAAACAATGATACAACGATTGTAGCAGATATAGCAATTAAAGCAAATTAAAGAATCATGAAACATACCCTCTCCGAAGATAGATTGCAGAGGTGAGTGGAAAGCAAAGATCGAGACTTCATCCCCCGACCACACTAGTAATACGGCAGCCGAGGAAAAAATGGATAGCTATCGTCTCATGCAAGCTTGGTCCCTGGGAGGATCCTTATCTCAAAAAACCAAATTTGTGAGAAGACAAAAGAAATCAGAGCCCCAAAAGATAAACCAAGAATACTCATAAAGAAGAAAAAGAGCTAAGTCCTTACATAAACAATCTGGAGGTAAGATTTGAATTGCTAATCATGTTCCTTGCACACTGATCGAGGGCCTAATACAGATGACCCAATAACGCTCGACCCTAGGCGCACTCATCAAAACAAAACGGGTCAATCAAAGCCAGCAGGATATGAATGTTCATGATCGAACCCCTAGTAGGAAAACATAGCCATGATAGAGTAGCATACAAAAAAGCTCTAGCCTCACTGGCGGAAGTCAAATGCCTTCCATCCCCAGTAGTCCAGAAGCTCATGAGTTTCTCGCACAAAATTTGCCCGTGGTTGTCCCCAGAATAGCCAATCAAAGCCTCAGTGGTTTCCATATTGAAGTGGTGGTAAGTAAAGCAAGTGTTGAAGTGGATCACATTACGTTGGAAAGGAAGATCTGTGATGGTGCAGTAATCCAATGGAGTAATGGTATATTCCTCACAACGGAAGTGGAAAGTATGGGTAGTGTCGGACCACCTGCCCAGGATGTGGGTAGAAGTACCGGGTGGGATGTATGGGTACTTGCGAGATCTTAAGTACCTACAATTCCTCACCATCCTCCCCAAAGACTGTTGGATATGATGTATGCCCTTAAGGCAATTAGGGCGATATATCTTAATTATGTAATAGTATGAATATTTTGTTTAATTAATAAAGACATTTAATCTTTTGTTTATGTCGATATGTTTATAAATATATTATAGCTAGTTAAAATATATATTCATTGATGTATGTATACAGAAGTCCTCGACATATCATAGCATGAAGTCAGAGAAATTATAGTTGTACTATATTTAGTGAGACATGCTTCATGTGTAATTATGATTATGTCTAAACTATCCCTGGTCGTAGTTTCATCAAGAAAGGATATTGATGAAGCAGAAAGACTACCATATGGTCAACTTTCTTGGAAAGGGTCCAAGCATTCAATCTTCGAAAGACTGAAGGTGGTGCCTTAAGTTTGACACATGGATATATCTGGGAGATATATTGGAGACCCCAGTAAGATAAACACTTATGTATATATATATCAATGTGTTAGTGTTTATCTTCATACAGTAAGCTTTGCGAATATCCTCATACTTGAGATACTAGTTACCTTGTGCCGTACTATTGCTGTACTTTGGGTCATTCCCACACACTCATTAATTTAGGGTGTTACGGGTGATTACGGGTATAGTGATGACAACACGCTGGTAAGCTGAGTAGTCGGAAAGAATCCATCGCTCCGCATATATTAAGGAGTTGTACCTGGCCACTTGTTGAAGTTATGATTGCCGTAAACCTCTGATCAGAGTATGTATTTGATAGAAATGGCTTCTAGTCAAACACACTTTGGTAAAAGGCAATATACTTCGGTAACAAGTTAATGATTGGGATAGCTTAGAGAAACCTTGCTATTAGTGGGTTAATACTTTGACCAAACCCTGTATACCGGATGGTACTAATATTAAAGAATGGAAGGAGTTCATCACATTGGACAGCTATTGCATTAATCGGGATTAACTCATAAGCATAAAATGACGTTCCGAGTAATGGGGGATGGTAGACCCTTGCTAGAGGCGTACTACAGTTGTTTAAGGTAATCGAGTTCTATGCACGGTCTAGAACCTTGAGCCAATGGTTCCATTAGAACAAGGGTTGGTTAAGCCTTAATAGCTCAATACTTCGGGATCCTATAAGGTAACACTTATTGGACCTTCATCGGACTAAGTAAAGAACTAATAGATTTATTCTATTACAAAAATATAATATAAATAATAATTGGATTATTATTTGTTTGGTTAAAAACGATTAGTTCATTTTGATAGGCCAAGAAATTATTTTGACCGGTAACTAATTTATTAAGTCGGACAATAAATATTTATATGAAAGGGATTAAAAGAGAATTTTTCTGAATGGGTTGGACTCGATAGAAAATTGTTAGACGATTTTGGACAGCAAATGGGCTGCGGGATTCGCGATACGTTTAGTGCGCAAAATCCCACACTGTGGGCTTGCAAGTGCCACATTGCGGCACTCGCAGAGGCCCACGGGGCTGGGCTTACCAGCGCTGCCTTTGCCAGCGCTGGGCAAAGGCCAGCCCTGAGATATCTCGTAAGCTGGGCTTATGGGGCCTATTTGCGAATGGTCCAACTCTCATTCTTAGGCAGTCCGATAATTTTTTTAGCTCTCTCTCCAATTCAAATAAATATTTTATTTTATGACCCTAATAGATTAGTTACCGGTCAATAAATAAAATCTCTGGTCTAACTAGGTAATGGTCTAACCATTCAATAGTAAATATTTTCCTACTAGATCAAGTCTATTAATTCTTTTCTCAGTCCGATGAAAGTCCAATGTGTGTGACCTTATAGGATCTCAAAGTATTAAGCTCTTAAGGCTTAACCAATCCTTGTTCCATATGAACTATTGGCTCGAGGTTCTAGACTGTGAATAGAACTTGAGTATCTTAAACGACTGTAGTATGCCTCTAGCAAGGGTCCACCATCCCCCATTACTCGGAATGTCATTTGTGCTTATGACTTAATCCCGGTTTATGCAATAGTTGTCCAATGCGATGAACTCCTTCCATTCTTTAATATTAGTACCATCTGGTTTATTGGGTTTGATTAAAGTGTTAACACACCAATAGCGAGGTTACTCCAAGCTATCCCAGTTATTTATTTATTATCAAAGTATGTTACTTTTTACCATAATGTGTTTTGACTGAAAACTATTTCTATCAATCACATACTCTTATAAGAGGTTTATAGTAATCATCACTTTAACAAGCGGCCAGGTACAAGTCCTTAATATATTCAGAGCGATGGATTCTTTTTGACTATATAGCTTACCAATTTGTTGTCATCACTATACCTGTAATCACCCGTAGCACCCTAAATTATTGAGTGAATAGGTATGACCCGAAGTATAGTGACAGTAACACACAAGGTAACTAGCATCTTAAGTATCAGGATATTCGCAAAGCTACTGCAAGAAGATAAACACCAATACATTGATATATATACCAAGTGTTTATCTTACTGTGGTCTGCAATATATCTTCCAGATATATCCATGTGTCAAACTCAAGGCACCACCTTCTGTCTTTTTGAGGTTAATTGCTTGGACCCTTTCCCAGAAAGTTGACCACATGCTAGTATTACCGTACCATTAATATCCTTTCTTAATGAAACTATGACTAGAGGATAGTTTAGACATGATCATAATTGCACATGAAGCAGGTCTCACTAATCACAGTCCCACTATGATTTCTCTCACTTCATGCTATGTTTATGCCAAGGACTTTTGAATAAAGATATTAATGAATATATTTTAACCAGTCACAATATATACGAACATATAGATATAAACAAAAGAGTAAATGCCTTTATTAATAAAATGAATTATTTGTACCATTATATAATTAAGATATATCGCCTTAATTGCCTTAAGAGCATACATCATATCTAACAAACTCCCACTTGCACTAAGGCCAATTAGCAATACGTCTTACTCTATATGCTTTCACATATTGGTCATGCTTGACTTGCGTTAATGGCTTTGTCAGACCATCCGCGAGGTTCTAATCAGTAGGGACATATTCTAATCTTGTTATCTTAGTATCAACAATCTCCCTAATTATATGATACTTTCTAAGAACATGTCTATTTTTTTGGTGAGACCGCGGTTCCTTTACCTGAGCTATAGCACCATTGTCATCACAATACAAAGTAATTGGATCAACAATCTCAGGCACCACACCGAGATAACTAATAAATCTGTGACAGACGATGTTTTCGGTGTTAGGAACTGACAGTCAAATTGAACATGTATAACAGGCATGGTGGAAAATTGAAATTTTGTCCCTATCCCCAGGAACTCCTAATAGATGCATATAAATTAAATAAAGCCTTAACTAAATAATTCTCTACCTAGGTTAGTATGCATAGGCTATACATACCATGATTCTAAATTATATCCTAGCATATATATTTTATACTAAGCATGTTATAACTCTAAGATATAACCTAAACATGTTATAACTCTAAGCTATAACCTAAGCATGTTATAACTCTAAGCTATAACCTAGGCATAAAATAAACTAAGCATGCAAAACAACCTAAGCATAATTATTAAGTCTAAAAATGCTTAAAGAAAAAGACCTAATAATTAAAAGAGAAAGAAAGAAAACTTACCAGTTGAGGCATGCTTTCGCAGAACCTTCTTACACAAGCCTCCAAGTGTAGGATAGCCTCTATGAGTATCCACACGAACCCCACCAACCAAAACCTCCTCAAGAAGTAGAACTAAGAAGCCTCAAGTTGTTGCTAGACCACTCCAGAAGCCTTACCCGAAAATATAAACTGGAGGTGCTCGAATAAAATCAAGCTCCTCAAAATTTAACTTGTTCAAATAACCTTTATTGTAGGAATTACTTTTGAACTTGGTGCATTTGAAAAAGGGGAGCATATAAGCCTATTTATAGGCTTGGGGGATCAAAATTGCTCCCCACTTTTGATGTGGGATGTGCATAATATGCATATCCCACGCCAGTTATGCCCGTGGGTCACCATGACCCGCGGGCACAGCCCGCCCATACAGGGTGCATAGCACGCTGTGTGTTTCATAAGGCAAGCCCTTGCGGGCTTGCCTTGCAGGTGAACTGGGCCTTGTAGGCCATGCCACGAGCCCAGCTCGTGGCACACCCTTATGGGCTGCACATGTGCATCCCATTTTCATGGGCTGCAGCGAGCAATGCCCAGCATTGCTCGCACACCTTTCGATGCACTCCTGCTCACCTAAGCCTGTACGAAAATACTTTTTTACTCTCGGTCCAATTTAACTCACCCTGGTAAAATTCCCCTTTTAATCCTTTTCAAATAAATATTTATTTTTTGACCCCAATAAATTATTTACCGGTCGAAAATAAATTCCTTGGCTTATAAAATTGATATAATCAATTTAGCCAATTTATTTATGAACCTAATTAATTAGTCACCTGTCAAAAATAAAGCCTTGGTCCAACTAAATAATAATCTAATTATTATCATGTTATATTTTAGTAATAGAATAAATCTATTAGATCTTTACTCAGTCCGATGAAGGTGCAATGTGTGTGACCTTATAGGATCCCAAAGTATTGAGTTGTTAAGGCTTAACCAACCCTTATTCTAATGGAACCATTGGCTTGAGGTTCTAGACTGTGAATAGAACTCGATTACCTTAAACGACTATAGTATGCCTTTAGTAAGGGTCTACCATCCCCTATTACTCGGAACGTCATTTATCCTTATGACTTAATCCAGGTTAATGCAATAGTTGTCCAATACGATGAACTCCTTCCATTCTTTAATATTAGTACCATCTGGTTTATAGGGTTCAATTAAAGTGTTAACCCACTAATAGCAAGGTTGCTCCAAGCTATCCCAGTTATTAACTTGTTACCGTAGTATATTGCCTTTTACCATAGTGTGCTTGACTAGAAACCATTTCTATCAAACACATACTCTGATCAGAGGTTTATAGCAATCATCACTTCAACAAGTAGCCAGGTACAACTCCTTAATATATCCACAACGATGGATTCTTTTCGACTACTCAGCTTACCAACGTGCTATCATCACTATACCCATAACACCCTAAATAAATGAGTGTATAGGAATGACCCAAAGTATAGCAATACTACCACACAAGGCAACTATTATCTCAAGTATGAGGATATTCGCAAAGCTTATTGCATGAAGATAAACACTAACACATTGATATATATATATATATATATATATATATATATATATATATACCAAGTGTTTATCTTACTGCGGTCTCCAATATATCTCCCAGATATATCCATGTCAAACTTAAGGCACCACCTTCAGTCCTTAGGAGATTAACTGCTTGGACTCTCTTCAAGAAAGTTGACCACATGCTAGTCTTTTTGCTAGCATCAATATCCTTTCTTGATGAAACTATGACTAGGGATAGTTCAGACATAATCATAACTGCACATAAAGCAGGTTCCACCAAATATAGTCCAACTATAATTTCTCTAACTTTATGCTATGATACGTCAAGGACTTTTGTAAACATACATCAATGAATATTTTTAACTAGTCATAATATATTTATAAACACATTGATATAAACAAAAGATTAAATGCCTTTATTAATTAAACAAAATATTCGTAATATTACATAATTAAGACATATCACCCTAATTGCCTTAAGGGCATACATCATATCCAACATTCGGGCGCAGATCGATCGCGTTTGCTTTTATCGGGTCAAATAGGGTCAACCGATGCAACTTTGTTTTTTGGGACAATCAAGGCATTAATTATAGGCAACCGAGGCAACTTAGTAACTCGGGCTAGGGTTTTAATAAATAGAATTGGTAGAAGAGAATACAAAGCAATTTATAACGTAATGTCAAAAAGATTCATGGAGCTAAATCTATAATTCAAAATATAGAGTCGCTACCTGGATCAACTTTTCAAGGAAATTCTAGTATAGCACTGTCCCGAGAACAAAACTATACAGTAATTTATAGATTCAGGTCCAGACGAATTACTTATTCGATTGTTTTAGCCAATTTAAATTGAAATACCAAAATTGTTTATTAAATGTTAAACATGTTACCTAGATTCATTTTAAGAAATGAGGTGAGAAAAAGAGCTATTCTAATCAAAACACACCACCTCAATGTGGTCATGGCATCATTTTATGGCAGTTACCGCATGCTTATAACACGTAATACAAAATAAATTGATTCCGGGCAATTATCTTGCAAATAAAAGGTTAAAACAAGAATATTGTATTTTGGCCCGGAATAAATAGTAATACTGGTGTCAAGGATCACAGTGCCATTCTTCTACCATAGTGGCATCATGGAAAATTTAACAATTCACAAAATTAAGAAAATGATAGAATCGCAAATGTGCAAGGCAATTTCAGAAATCAAGAAGAAATGAGGAGAGAGGTATAGAAAAGTGTACCAGGGGTTGCAAGCTAATCCCTCGAACAAAATCACCACAAAGAGCTCTTACCCACTCAAATATAAGTAATGAAATTGACAAGTATGGAAATAGTGAGAAAGGAAAATGATGTATGATTAAGAATGAAGCATGAAGTGGAATATGAATTGATCATGACATAAAAGAATTAAGCATGAATTAATTGCATAATTGAAAATGGGGGTGGAATAAAACGGGAAATGAAATATAACATAATTATAATTGGAAATGAAATATGGATTATTTACATTTTTGGAGTGTGAATTAATTATGTTATAGAAACCAAATACAATTAATCCATATTAAGAAATGAAATATAGATGGCTTATATTGTGGAAATGAATCATAAACAATTTATATTATGGAATATAAATAATTTATAATATATAATATAAACAACTTATATTATGGAAATGAAATATAAGTAATTTATATCATGAGTTAATTAAATTATTGTTGGTGATGGAGAGTGAGATGAAGATGAGACATAAATAAAATAGATTGATTTATAATTAAGTTCAATTGTAGCAAGTTTAATTCAATTGATGTGGCGTGAATTGAAACTTTAATGAATTGAAGCAAGAAATAAATTAAAATGATTATCTTAGTCTCAGATTGTGTACCTTTTCATTGTGGATCCGTTGTTAGATCTGAAATGATACATGAATGGCCTTGTGGAGAGTGATCGAATTGGAAGAGATGAGTTAAAGATTGGTAAAGAATAACTAGGCGAAAATAAGTTCCCCTCTTTATTCTAAACTTGCTAAAAACTCGAGAATGATTTGGACAGAACTTTAGTAAGAACTTTCCTAGTGCTAATTTCGTAGAATAGATTTGATAGATGTTAATTGTATATGAAAAACTGATTTTAGGCCTCTACTTATAGTGAAAAATGAGCGGTAAAATCGGGTAAAATAATTAATTCACCAATTGAATGGGAAAATTGAATTAATTCAGATTTATTTTCTGCCAAAAAAGTTGATACCGGTACCGTTTTTGGGGAAGCCGGTACCGATGATGGTTAATTTTAAATAGGAAATTTGAATTGAGTCGGTCAAAACTAACTAGGAACTAAAAGATAGTGGTACCATTACAAGGGATAACGGTACCGATAATACTGGTGTTAAATGACATGGTATACCTCATGACTATTTTAAGGGTTTTTGATAGGGGTATGACGGACTAAATGTATTTTCTCAAGGCCAATTCCCATAAATCAATTTTAAACTTAACATATAAGGATACGATAAAGTATAGAGCCAATCTCTCATCATTGACTAGGGGCATGAGAAAACTCCGTGCTCACAAACTGCCCCCTGCAGGACATAATAGACCGAAGTCTTTATGATCGTGAGAAAGAGAGTACAGAATAAGGTAAGAGATTATACCTGAAATGCCTTTGAAGGAGATAGTACTCGATTGACTCTACTTTGGAGTAAAAGTCTGTCTCTCCATACAGGGTGATAATTTGTTGAGAACAAACCACTCTGATTGGGAAAAGAAATGATAAATATCCCTACTGAGGAAAAAAAAAGAATAACTCTGCGGGGCGTAAAATGTTAGTGTTACAATAAAATATCAGTGCATCAATATGGATTGGCTCTATGGTTAGGGACTAAGCTAGTAGAAATTTGCCGGAACTATGATTTCTACAACGACAATAATTGGCTATATGGTTAGAGACCAAGCCAGCAGAGATTTATCGAAGCTATGATCTCTACAATTATAATAATAATTGGCTGTAAGGTCAGGGACAAAGCCAGTGAAAATTTGTCGGAGCTATGATACCATAAAAGGTAAAATAGGTTGTATGGTCAGGGACCAAGCCAGTAGAGATTTGCTGGAGCTATGGTCTTTACAATAGCAATAATAATTGGCTATATGGTCAGGGACCAAGCTTGTAGAGATTGGAGCTATGATCTCTACAACAATAACAATAATTGGTTGTATTTTCAAGGATCGAGCTAGTGGAAATTTGTCGAAGCTATGATTTCCACAAAAGGTAAAATTGGCTGTATGGTCACGGACCAGGCCAGAAAAAATTTGTTGGAGCTATGATTTCTACAATAAAAATAATATTTGGCTATATGGTCAGGGACCAAGTCAGTGGAAATTTGTCGAAGCTATGATTTCCACGAAAGGTAAAAATTGGTTGTATGGTCAGGGACCAAGCTAATAGTAATTTATCGGAGCTATGGTTTCTACAATAACAATAATAATTAGTTGTAAGGTTAGAGACCAAGCCAGTGGAAATTTGTCGGAGCTATGATTTCCACAAAAGGTAAAATTGGATGTATGGTTAGGGACCAAGCTAGTAGAAATTTGCCGGAGCTATAATTTCCATAAAAGGTAAAATTTGTTGTATGGTCCTAGACCAAGCCAGTAGAAATTTGTCGGAGCTATGATTTCTACGATAAAAATAATATTTAGCTGTATGGTCAGGGACCAAGCCAGTGGAAATTTACCGGAGCTATGATTTCCACAAAAGGTAAAATTGGATGTATGATTAGGGACTAAGCTAGTAGAAATTTTTCGGAGTTATAATTTCTACAATAAAAATAATATTTGGCTGTATGGTCGGGACCAAGCCAGTGGAAATTTGTTGGAGCTATGATTTCCACAAAAGGTAAAATTGAGTTTGGTTTCATTTTAGAAATGTCATACCTTGGGAGTGATTTGATTTCCTTGTGAAAATATTTACCTTATTTTCCTTGAATAGGGGTTTGGTTTGAAAAGTTGAAAAGAGTCTGCTAGCATTATGAATACTGGTGCCGCTGTCACTAATATTGGTACCATTATTATGCTACCACGGTACCGTTATCAACGATTTCAAAAACTATAAATAGTACCATCTGCTCTAAACAGTAGCCCACTTGTCTTTTGCGCCTCTAATCAGATTTTTGAGCTTTTTACCTCAATTTTGCACCGATTCTCATTCCATTTGTCATGATGTTTCACAAGGCAGGTTCCAAGAATGCTAGGACTATTCCTCAGACTTCTTTAGCCACTATTCCTGACTCGGAGCTTCGAGTTATGTCCATTACTCGGGTGTATTATCTTGAGGATAAGGAGAATCACCTAGGGCTTGATCGGGGATTCGAGCCTGCTATTGATCATGCCTACAGATCACATGCCTCTCATAGACTGATTAGTAGATCAATTTCATGATTTATAACTCGTAGATTTCAAAATTGAAAGTTTTAGGTTTGAAACTTCAAAATAGATTTGAATCAAATGAAATATGCATGCTTGGTTAGATTTTAGGATTGATTGATACTCCCGAGTAGTTAAAGAGCCTTAGATGATGAAATTATAGGCCTCAGGAAGTCAATTTGATTATTTTTTCTGCATTTTTTGAATTTTTCTTGTAGAAAGGGACATATCCGTCTCCACCGCTGTCAATAATGGTACCATTTTCATGGAATAACAAAACTGGTATCAACCAGACCCGTACCAGTACGAGCAAGATCCGTACTAACATTGATGTCTGAAATTGGATTTCTTGATTTTTATTATTTAAATGCAATTCTAAGTGGTATAAGTCCTCATGTAAACATGCATAAGTGTATGAAATTGGTAAATAAAGATACTTATCAAGATTTTATTATGCAGAAGCATCCGAGAAAGGGCTCGGGATCCTTGTCCTTTAGCCGGAAGTAGTGGGACATGATTACTGGTGCTGAGGACGGTTAGGGGGTAGCTGATGCTGGATTTAGGGAGCTAGTGGAGAGCCTTCGGCCAAAGGGGACCCACACTTCTATCGCTGCTTTGACAATGCTCGTGGAGAGATGGTCAGATACCACTCATTCTTTCCATTTATTAATTAGGGAGATGATGATCACTCCTTCTGATATGGCAGTGATGACTGAGCTACCGTTTTGAGGTTACGTAGTCCACTTCGACGTCTATGCTGATAGGTTTCATATGGAGGAGCTAGTTTTAGATTATGTTGATGAATTATTATGCATGAGACCCACTTATAGTCTCTTGGAGTATACCAAGCTGCGTGATCACTTGTTGGCACAGCGAGTGTTGACTGCTGATTCGAGGAAGCAGTACATCAGAGCTTTTCTCATCAGCTTACTTACCACTATCCTTTATCCATGGGGATGGAGCCATGTGCATTATAAGCTCCTTTCATCTTTGCTAGATCTGTCTCGGGTCCCCAAGCTTAACTGGTGTCGAGCGGTGCTTGGTCAGCTCTATTTAGGTCTTGATGCTAGCGCTCAAGGAGACCTGACAGAGCTGAAGTGCAGTTATCTCTTCCTTCTGGCATTTTCTAAATTTTGATCTTTTTAATTTATTTCTTTAGTGATGTATGTGATACTAAAAATGCTTCAACCTTTTGCAGATTTGGGCCTTTGAGTATAAGGTCCTTCCTTCACCTGAGCTAGCAGGTGATATTGCCCCAGGGGCAACCATTCTCTTTTCCTGGACTCGATCTTGGAAGAAGGTGTTGAGGGATATAACTGCTCTTCGGGCCTATCTGAGGGGTCTTATCCTCGACTAAGTATCTACAAAATTTAAACTTGAGATTAGTAGAAACTGTATTGACACAAGATTTTTAGAATTGTATACCCTGACTTTTAATGATTTTATAGCTTCACCGAGAGCCATGGGAGGGCTCTAGCCATATGAGTTTAGTCATTAATGCTTGTGAGCTGTATGATGACTGACGCTTCATGTTAGAGTGGCCCATGTGCCTTGAGTGGTATCTGGGGGGGTGAGTGGGGGGCTTTCGGACTGTAGCCTCTATTGCTGAGATGGTGGTTCCTGCTAATTCGCCAGTTAATCTATTCTACCCACATTTAGTGGGGGAGGAGGATCAGGCAGCTTTGTGGGATGGCATAGGATATCAGGCTAGTACTATTGAGGGCACTTAGACTGATTTCATGACGAGATTGATCCCTTTTCCTGTCGCTCTTCTGGCTCCTCAGGTATGTATTTGTGATTTTACAAACTTATTTTGGTTGCCTTTTCTACTTTATCTAATATCGCGTTTCAATAGGTTCCCTCACGTAAGAGGGGGAGGACCTCAGGTAGTAGCGGGACTCTTCCTACAGCTTAGGTGGCTCTTGCTGTTGATCAGGTGCTAGTAGCTCCGCTTGTAGGTCCAGTATAGATAGTTAAGGGTTGCATCTAGATGGCCTTGGATACTGCTTTCATCATCATGATGGGAGTCGGTAGACAGGTGACCCAGGGATTCCCTCCATTGGCTCATTAGCTGGAGTTTGTTCCTATCAACACTACTCATGTAAGATTCTGACCTTTCTGAGGATTTATTATCTTTGATGTTGATTTTATTTTAGACTTTGAGCTTGGTTTTGATTTATAGGTGCCTCAGGCTATAATGGAGAAGTTGGCTAGGGGGTACCAGTCTCATAGCGATCTCTTTTCTACCCAGCGACACCTTAAGGAGGTGAAGTACCTAAACCTGTTGAAATAATTTATGTATGATGCATCATCAATTTGCATAATGAATGATGCGTGATTTTTTTGAATTTATAGTCAGCTTTAAAGGATATGACTGAGAGATTGGTTAGAGCTGAGGAGGAGGCCAAGAGTTCTACTGCTAGAGCTGAGGCTACCGAGGTAGAGACTGAGTGCTTGAGGAACCTCCGCTAAAAGTGGCTCAGCGTTCCAACTATCCAAGGAGGAGTAGAGGAGCCCGAGGGAATGAAAGGATTAGACTCCAATGATTCCTTTCTGTAGATGGCTCAGAGTAGATTTAGGCATTTTCTTGTATTTGCATTTCTTTTTGGAACACTTGATACACTATTACTGTACAAAACTTTGCCTTGATGTATATAAACCATTTTCTCAAATTCTTTGTCAATTTTCTTGATTTTCACAAAAATATTTCACTAATCTTCTCTATGATCCCGGTACCCCTATTGCAAAGGCCTATGACTGAATAGTATAGATCACTATAGAGATAAAAAGATAACGGTACCGTTGCTGCTAATACCGGTACCGATGTTTGTTTTAGCAGTCTGCAATTCCCTTTAGACTTTCTAATCTAATCGAACAATGGGCTTCTATAGCGTAGAACTACGACAATTTCTAAAACATCTGGTGAATAGGACTGGAAGAAGCTGAAACCATTTGGTTTATGGATATCATGTATTATATCAATGATTCTATGAATTCTAGGCTTCTTAGGGCAATTTGTGCGTTGTAGGATCCGATTGACCGGGTATTTCATTCGGGTAGTATACAACTATACCCTATGTTTGAAGAATTTAGTGCCATCTTAAATATCCTTCCTCTTTGATGAGCAAAGATATTAGTTCCTTAGCCAATCTTTGGTTTAGAAAAGGATTTAGATCGGATTTTTAGGCTCAAATTTCCTGGGGATTTCTAATCTCATGCCCCAAACTCGGCTGGATTCCAAATTTGCTTGGTATTTGAATGGTGTCAAAATGCTTCCAAGGATCACCCGGCTTGGCCTTCCATGGTTTCTATACTGATACTAGGTGAATACATATGCAGGTTAGGCGAGACTGTGGCACCTTTTTGGTTGATTTCTTTGATATAGCAGATGGATAATGAGGCTTCCCCGATCGCTTTTGCCTTGGCCGAGGCCCTTATTCATTTGGATGCTATTTCTAGGAATCCAAGCCAGATAGGGGGACCAATTCACACTATTATAGGTAACTTGTTACGTTGAGTTTGTTATTCTCCAAATTTGCAGGTGTTGATAGATGCTTTCTCATATGTATGGATCTTGGAGAAATGGGCTTTGAAGGAACTGCCACAGGGAAACATCAAGAAGTATAACCCATCTAATTTCTCTGAGCGTGCTTTTGCCACATTAGGCCACCAAATGTTGTCATTGGACAACTGGACCCCATCCTATGGGCTTATACTAAAACTCAGATTCATTGGGTTTGCCCTTGGTGGAAGGTTTCAGATGTCTTATTGGGGATGTCACCAGGTGGGGTGCAGTTGCTTGGTTTATAGATGGTGACATCCAACTCTCCATCCAAGTTATGCAGGAAGTATGGAGAAGTTCAAAAGATTCCTAATGAATTTTGCAAGACCGTGCTAGCTGAATATCCTCCTAGTTGGCCGGAACATTTTTCTGAAAGGTGGACAAAATGTACGAAGTACGATCGACTAAAATATGAAGCTGAGAGGATTGTAATGACCAATGAGCTATACAAGGGTTGGATAACCAAAATTCAGACTCTGGTTACTGGGAAAAAATAACTGGCGGCTAGCCTTGATTGGTACTACTATTCCAAAGGCAATGGACCTATTCTTCCTGAGGTGAAGAAAAGACACATGGTCTGGCATTTTGATGTGATCATGTTAGACTTTTGATACAATATTTCCATTTTAAGTTCTAATTTTTGCATACGGAGTTTATATTGTGTCCTCGACCTATCAAACTGTATATGTCCTAATTTTTGCCTGGACCGCCCTTTTCGGGTTCTCAATCTAGCGGACTAATTTGCTGGCTTTTGCATAAACCTCGTTCTTTTTTAGACTATCAGATATTGTTTCCTTTTTGGAAATGTTATTATATTTCTCTCTTTTATTATTTATAAATTTTTTTTCTTTTTTAGTCTAATCATTGGATGAGAGATGAAGCATGAGTAGAAATATGAAACATATGCAAACTTGCGAATCAATCACTTTTATGGCAAAATACATTTATTATCACATTCATATGCGAATTTAGGTAGGTATGACACCTTTATTGAATGAGCTAATTGGTTACAAATGCTGGTAACAATTTCAAATAACATATTTCCCATTGCTAACTATCTAGTTACAGTTTTATAGATAGCGACTCTCAACTATTTAGTCCTAATTTTTGGTTGAACCCCTCATGGAGGTCTAACGGACTTTATTAGCCTTAACTTTTGCATAACCCACTCTTTTCAGGTTTTTGAATCATCAGACTGCCCTAATTTTTGCCTAATTTGCCCTTTTCGAGTTTTCAATTTGACGGGTTTATTCTTTATTTTGTCTCTTTTTTTTGCACATGATAGCGTTTGAGTTTGTCATGGTTGTCAAGATTCACAAACTCATTGCCATCCATACCCATGATCTTTTTGATGACATACGAGCCTTCCTAATTAGGATGAAATTTTCCCCTAGTATTGGTATTGAATTTTCTCAAATGTTTGAGGACCAATTCTCCTGCTTTAAATGGTTCTTTCAGTTGTCTGACTCGGTTGTTGTAAGCTCTAGCCATAAGCTGCTGGTACATCTGCAAGTGATCTAAAGCTTTCAGTCATGCCTCATCTATCATGTTTTGCTGTTCAAATCTGGTGTGGACCCAATCCATCTCTTTCAAATGAGGTTCTAAGGCAACACTGAGTGACTTGACTTGAGTTTCAATGGGTAGAATAGCTTCCATTCCATATACCAAAGAGAATGGGGTATGTGACAACCATTTTGGACAAGATTTTCCTGATTATCATGTTGGCTGTTTCAACTGTTCCATTGGCCTGTGGTCGATAAGGAGATGATCTATGATGCTCTATTCTATATTTCTTAATCAAATATGCCATTTTTTCTTGGAACTGAACCCCATTAACCGAAACAATATGGTGAAGAATCCCCGTATCAAGCAAAAATTTAGCATTCAATGAACTTGGCCATCTTCTTAACGGTAACATTGGTGTAGGATTCGGCCTTAACCCACTTTGAGAAGTAATTGATTGCCACTACTATATATCGGTGACCATTTGTAGAGGATGGTCGAATCTCGCCAATTATATCTATCCCCCATGCTAAGAATGGCCAAGGAGTAGATAAATTTTGGAGTTCAGTAGGTGGAAGACGCAAGATTTCTCTATGAATTTTACATTTGTGACATTTCTTGACTTCATATGTACAATCGGCCATCATAGTAGTCCAATAGTAACCTTTATGCTGTATCTTCTTCGCTAAGGCCACTCCATTCATGTATGGCTCACAGTCACTTGAATGGGCATTTCTCATGACATGAGTAGCTTCTTCACTACTTAAACACTTAAGAAGTAACCCATTACCGACTCTTTTAAACAGAATGCCATCAAACATACTGAATTGGACTGCCAATTTTCTTAATGTCGTATGATCCGACTAAGAAATGTCATTAGTGTAACAACCATCTCTCAAGAACTGAACTATGTCAAAATACCACGGATCTCCTTCAATTGTCCCACCGTCATTGCTGATTGGTTGAAGAAAGGTGTCTTGGAGGATTGCATAACCAATGGTCTCATCGGCCTTTCCTGAGGATTTTCCCATATGGAAGCCAATGTTGCTAATAAATCTGCCATATGATTTTCCTCCCTTAATACATGCTGATACAAACACTGTTTAAACTTTGCTATCAGGTCCCAAACTTCTTCAAGATAAGGACAAAGTGACTTTTCTTTGATTTCCCAATCTGCTACGACTTGGCGGATTACCAGAGCCGAATCACCCACTACTGATACATTGGTTGCCCCAACTGAGAGTTCTAACCCAAAAAGACATGCTTCGTATTCTACTTCATTATTAGTGATCGAGAATTCTAGGCGTTTGGGCAATGGGATTATCTCATTATGGGGAGTGATGGTGATAACACCAAGCCCAACTCCTTGTTTGTTGACTGCACCATTAAAATACATGGTCTATAAGGGCTTTGCTTCTTCTACCATTGCTTATTGTTCATTGGGAAATTCTAGATTCTCCACATAGTCAAATCAATTGGCTAACCGGTTAAGAACTTTACCACACCACGTCCTTTGATGACCTTCTTTGTAACATATTCAATATCAAATTCGGACAATAATATAAACCACCTTGACAACTTTCCGGCTAAAGTAAGTGATTCACACAAATATTTCATGGGGTGAATCTTAGTGATAGCCTGGATCTGGTAAGATTGAAAGTAGTGCCTCAGCTTTTTGGTTAGCCACACTATAGTAGCATAGGTTTTTTCCACTATAGTGTAGCGACTTTCATACTCTAACAACTTCTTGCTGAGGTAATAGATTGCATGCTCTCTCTTATCCTCGTGTTCTTGGACTAACATTGCACCTACTGGCGTTTCATCACTAGCCAAATATAAGGTCAAGGGTTTCCCTTGTATCAGAGGTTGAAGGACTAGTGGATTTACAAGGTAAGCTTTGACTCTATAGAGGGCCATCTGACATTGATCATTCCACACCACTTGTTGTTGCTTTCTTAACAATTTGAATATAGGTTCACAAAATGTAGTAAGTCGAGATTAGAACCTACTAACATACTATAAAGAACCCAAAAATGATCGAACTTCTTTCTTGGTTTTTGGTGTAGGAATTCCATGGATAGCCTTGATTTTGTCGGGATCCATTTCAATACCTCGTTGACTAACGATGTGCCCCAGTAATTTCCCCGATGTAACTCCGAACACACACTTCTACGGATTCATTTGGAGATTGTGTTTCTCGATTCTAGTCAGAAATCTATTCAAGATAGCTAGATGTTCTTCTCGAGCTATCGATTTTACTAACATGTCATCGATATAGACTTCAACTTATTTATGGATCATGTCATGTAACAAGGTAGTAGCGGCCCTCTAGTATATTTCCCCTGAATTTTTCAACCTAAATGGCATAACTCGAAAACAGTAAATTCACCATTCAGTGATGAAGGCTATTTTGACTTTGTCGTAAATGTCCATGAGAATCTGATTATAATTCGAATACCCATCCATAAAAGAATACATGGCGGCTCTAGCTAAGTTGTCAACCAAAACATCTATATGTGGCAATGGGAAGTCATCTTTAGGCATGGCTTTATTGAGATCATGGTAATTGACACAAACTCGAACTCTTCCATCTTTCTTGGCTACCGGAATAACATTTGCCACCCACATTGGATATTTGACCACTTCCAAGAACTTGGCTTCAATCTATTTGGATATGTTGATTTCAACCTTTTCGGCCCATTAAGTCTCAAGCGACTGAGTTTCTGCTTAACTGGTTTGATCTTAGGATCAGTTAGAATCTTGTGTTCAGCTATTTCACGATCAACGCCTGGCATATCTTTATAGGACCAAGCAAATGCTACCACGTGCTTTTGTAAGACTTTTGTTAGTTCATTTTTCTCTATGGGAGTCACATCATTTGCAATATATACTAATTTAGGATTATCATTTATACCCAAGTTAAGTTCATGCATAGAAGTATCATGTATGCAAAACACCTGCCAGGAGAAGATAATAGTTTCCCCTGGGGCAATCTCACCCGCCAGCTCTAGTGGAGGAAGGACCTTGTACTTAAAAGCCTAAATCTGCAAAATATTAAAGTAGTTCAGTATCACATGCATAATTGAAGAAGTAAAAATTACAAAGCACAAGTTTAGGAATATAACAAAAGGAATAGATAGCCACACTTTAACTCTATTAGGTCCCCTCGACTGCTAGCATCGAGACCTAAGTAGAGCTGACCAAGCGCCGCTCGACACCAGTTCAGCTTGGGAACCCAAGTTAGATCTGCCAAAGCTGAAAGAAGCCTGTAATGCATATGGCTTAATCCCCATGGGAAGAGCATAGTAGTAAGTAAGACACTGAGAAAAGCCCTAATGTACTGCCTCCTTGAATCAACAGTCAACTCTCACTGCACCAACCAGTGGTCACGCAGCTTGGTATACTCCAATCGACCAAAAATGGGGCTCACACCCAAAAGCTCCTCTACATAATCCAAAACTAGTTCTTCCAGGTGGAACCTATCAGTATAAATGTCGAAGTGAACTATGTCACCTTAAAACGACTACCCAGTTATTGTAGCCATATCAGAAGGAGTGATCGTCATCTCCCCAATCGGTAGATAGAAGGATTGAGTAATATCTGACCATCTCTCTACAAGCACCGTTAGAGTAGCGACAAAAGTATGGGTCCCCTTCGGCCAGAGACTCTCAATCAAGCCACTAAAACTAGCATCCGCCACTCCTATCGAACATCAGAATCAGTAATATTATCCCACCACTTCTGGCTAAAGGACAAGGATCCTAAACCCTCTCTCGGATGATCTTGCACAATAAAATCTCGATAAGTATCTTTATTTATCAGTTTTATGCACTTATAAATGTTTACGTGAGGCCTTATTCCACTTAGAATTGCATTTAAACAATCAAATCAGAGATAACATATTTCTAGCATTGATACTGGTATGGCTCTTACCAATACCGATATGAGCCTCATCGAAACCAGTACCGCTATTCCAAGATAGCTGTACTGACATCAAAAGTGGTAGAAGGGGAACAGTCCCTTACCCGCAGCAAAAACCAAAAAAATAAAAAAATAATGACTAAATCGACTTCCCGAGGCCTAGGATTTCATCATCTAAGGTTCTCTAATTACTCGGGAGTCCCATTCAATCCTAGAATCTAACTAAGCATGCATATTTTTAAGTTTCTAACCTAAAGCTTTGAATTTTGAAACTAACAAATTATAAACCATGAAATTCATTTACTAACTGATCTATGTAAAGCATGAGAAGTGTAGGAATGAGAGTAGGCTTCGATCCCCGATCAAGCCCTAGATGCCTCTATTCATCCTCGAGAAAGTACACTTGAGCAAAAGACCTAACTCAAAGCTCTGAGTCCCAAATAGTGGCTAAAGAAGTCTTGGGAATAGTCCTCGAGTTCTTAGAACCTGCCTTGTGAAACATAGTGATGAACGAGATGTGAATCGATGTAGAATCTAGAAATTGGTTAAATTTCCGAATAGAGCACAAAAGACAAGTGAGCTTATATTTGGGTAAAATGACGCTATTTATAGTTTTTAAATTTATTGATCATGGTACTGGTATAACACAATAACGGTACTAACATCCACTACAGCGGTACCAGTCTTCATATCCATAATATATTATGTCAATTCTCTAAACCAAATCCTTGTTCAACTCAGGTAAAGAAAATATTTCCTGCAGGGAATCACCTCATTTCTTAGGTATGACATTTCTAAATAGAGCAAACCTTAATTTAATTGTAGAGATCATAGCCCCTACAAATCTCTATTGGCTTGGTCCCTGACCATACAACCAATTTTACCTTTTGTCGAAATCATAGCTCTGGCAAATTTCCCCTAGCTTGGTCCCTGACCATACAGCCAAATATTATTATTGTTGTAGAAATAATAGCTCCAGCAAATTTCTACTAGCTTGGTCCCTGACCATATAGGTAATTTTACCTTTTGTGGAAATCATAGCTCCAACAAATTTCCGTTGGCTTGGTCCCTGACCATGCAACCAAATATTATTGTTGTTGTAGAAATCATAGCTCCGACAAATTTCTATTGGCTTGGTCCCTGACTATACAACCAATTTTATGTTTGTAGAAATTGTAGCTCCGTCAAATTTCCACTGGCTTGGTCCCTAACCATACAGTAAAATATTAATATTTTTGCAGAGATCATAGCTCCAAAAAATTTCTATTGGCTTGGTCCCTGACCATACAACCAATTTTACCTTTTATGGAAATCATAGCTCCGGCAAATTTCCACTAGCTTGGTCCCTGACCATACAGCTAAATATTATTGTTGTTGTAGAAATCTTAGCTCTAACACATTTCTACTGGCTTGGTCCCTAACCATACAGCCAATTTTACCTTTTCTGGAAATCATAGCCCTGGCAAATTTCCACTAGCTTGGTCCCTAACCATACAGCCAAATATTATTGTTGTTGTAGAAATCATAGCTCTAACAAATTTCTACTGGCTTTGTCCCTGTCCATACAGCCAAATATTATTGTTGTTGTGGAAATCATAGCTTTGAAAAATTTCCAGTGGCTTGGTACCTGACCATACAGCCATTTGTTATTATTTGTAGTAATCATAGCTCAGGCAAATTTCTACTAGCTTAGTCCCTAACCATACTGCCAATGCCTATCAATGCATTAATATTTTATTGCAACACTAACATTTTACTCCCCATAGAGTTATTCTCTTTTTGCTCGGTAGCGATATTTATCGTTTCTTTTCCCCATCAGAATGGTTTGTTCCTAGCAGATTCTCACCCTGTATGGAGAGACAAACTTTCATTCCAAAGTAGATTCAATCGAGTACTCTTACCTTCGGAAGCATTTCAGGTATAGTCTCTTACCTTATTCCGTACTCTCTTTCGCATGATCATAAAGACTCTAGTCCATTATGTCCTGCGAGGGGCAGTCTGTGAGCATGAAATTTTCTCATGCCTATAGTTGATGATGAAAGATTGGCTCTATACTTTATCGCATCCTAATATGTTAAATTTGAAATTAATTTATGGGAATTGGCCTTGAGAAAATACATTCAGTCCCTCACACCTCTGTCAAAGACCCTAAAAATAGTCATGAGGAGTACCCTATCATTTGACACCAATACCGTCTTTGGTAGACATCGGTACCGTTATCCCTTGTAATGATACCACTATCTATTATTTCGTGGTTCGTTTTGACCGACTTATTTCAAAAATTCTCATTTGAGATTAACCAAAACTGGTACCAACATCCCTAAAAACAATACCAATATCAACTTTCTTGGCAGAAAATAAATCTGAATTAATTCAATTTTCCCATTCAGTTGGAGAATTTATTAATTTAACCGATTTTACCTCTCATTTTTCACTATAAATAAAGGCCTAATATCAGTTTTTCATAAACCATTATCATCTATCAAATCTATTCTGTGAAATTAACTCTAGGAAAGTTCTTATCAAAGTTCTATTCAAGTTATCTCCGAGTTTTTAGCAAGTTTAGAATAAAGACTGGAATTTATTTTTGCCTAGTTATTCTTTACCGACCTTTAACTCCCCTCTTCCAATCCAATCACTCTCCACAAGGCTATTCCCGTATCATTTCAGATCCAACAACAGATTTACAATGAAAAGGTACACAATCAGAAACTAAAAATAATCATTTTTAATTCATTTCTTGCTTCAATTTATTAAGTTTTAATTTATGTCACATTTATTGAATTAAACTTATTACCAATTGAATTTGACTATAAATCGATCCACTTTATTTACGTCTCATCTTCATCTCACGCTCCATCACCAACAATAATCTAATTAACTCATAATATAAATTACTTATATTACATTTACATAGTATAAGTAGTTTATATTATATATTATAAATTATTTATATTCCATAATATAAATTGTTTATAATTCATTTCGTGTATATTTCATTTCCATAGTATGGATTAATGATATTTGGTTTCTATAACATAATTAATTCACATTCCAAAAATGTAAATAATCCATATTTCATTTCCAATTATAATTATGTTACGTTTCATTTCTTGTTTTATTCCATTTCCATCTTCAATTATGCAATTAATTCATGCTTAATTCTTTTATGTCATAATTAATTCATATTCCACTTTTATCTATTTCATTCTTCATTCCTAATCATATATCATTTTCTTTTCTCTCTATTTTCATTACATGTCAATTTCATTAATTATATTTGAGCGGGTAAGAGCTCTTTGCGGTGATTTTGTTTAAGGGATTAACTTGCAACCCTTGGTACACTTTTCTATACTCCTCTTCCCATTTCTTCTTGATTTATAAAATTGCCTACTATATATGTGATTCTATCATCTTCTTAATTTGGTGAATTGCTAAATTTGTCACATCTCCGTTATGCTGGAAGAACGGCACCGTGATCTTTGACTTCAGAATTGCTATTATTCCGGGCCAAAATGCAATATTCTTGTTTTAACCTTTCATTTGCAGGATAATTGCCTAAAAATTTGTTTTGTATTATGTGTTATAAGCATGCGGTAGCTATCATAAAATGATGCCAGGACCACATTGAGGTGGTGTGTTTCTATTAGAATAGCTCTTCTTTCATCTCACTTCTTAAAATGAATCAAGGTAATATGTTTAACATTTAATAAACAATTTTTACATTTCAATTTAAATTGGCTAAACAGATCGAATAAGTAATTCGTCCAGACCTGAATTTCTAAATTAAGGTATAGTTTTGTTCTTGGGGCAATGCTATATCAGAATTTGCTAGAAGAGCTAATCCAGGTGGTAACTTTATATTTAGAATTATGGATTTAGTTCCACGAATCTTTTAGACATTATTTTATAAATTATTTTTTATTCTCTTCTACCAATCCTATTTGTTAAAACCCCTGGCTGAGTTACTAAGTTGCCTCGGTTGCTTACAATTAATGCCTCGATTGTCCTGAAAAAGGAAAGTTGCCTCGATTGACCCTAATTGACCCTATAAAGAAAACACAGTCAGTTCGCACTCGAAAATGTCATCCGCTCACACCTCTCTCTTTAGCAGGATATACCACTTAAACTACCTAAGTCTAAGCTGAGGCCTACAGGGATATACCACTCAAACTCTCTTGTTCAAGCTGAGTCCCAACTTCACTACTCACCCAAGTAGGAGATTCTTTACACTTTGTTTTATCAAAGGTTTGGGATTTTTTGATTCTTCAAGTTTATAATGTAACTTGAGAATCCTTACGAACAGATTTGAGTTTTTGGTTCTTGGAGGGATTAAAGTCACTAATTAAATAACTTGAATTCTCAATGTAATAGCTTGTGTGAAATCAACCAACATCTTCTCAACTTTCAAAGCTTCCCTTTATAGGCTTTGATCATAAATGTAGCTATTATGTACCGTTGGAATAGTGTTGGATCTTCACCATTGATCAGAATTGAGATGGCACTTCCGGAGCCGCTAATTTATCTATTAGACTCATTGCTTGGCCTGTTTAAATTATTGGGATTGGCGAGATAAATGTGTTAGTCATCATTTATTTGGCATTTTGTGTACAGCCAAATTTTAGGTAGCTTTGGCAGTTTTTTGAGCTCCATGCACCATACCATTGGTCTAGGTTACAAAAGTTGTTGCCTTTTTCTCTCTCCATGTCAGTCTTTTTATCCTTTTATGATTTGCATGCAACCTGTCACTTTTTCTCTTTCAAAGGAAAAAAGGAGGTTGTTGACTTCAGACCAATGTTAGAGGGAATTTGAGTATTTGAAAATTCCCTTTATCTTGAAAACTGAGTCTTCTAGATGTCTTCAGACTCAATCTTATTTCGGATGCTATTCAATGATGATCTATTTCGGATGCTATCTTAAAGGGGCCAGAAGTTTGTTTCCTTTCCAAACTTTAGCCGGAGTCTCTCTTCTCGAACTTGAGGATTTGTGGTCTTCACTATCTTGTCCAGATACTTTCTTGGACTTAGGCATTTTGTTTTCTTCAAAATTATTGTCCGAATGGTTGGTTTGAGTTGACTTATTCCCGATAATTGTTTCCCAACAATCTCCCCCATTTGATGGAAACAAAAACCTAAGTGCAATGAGCATTAACAAAGGAATATAAGCTAAGAATGATTCTTAATACTTAGTCATTTACAGATTAACTCCCCCATAATCTATCATCCTAGCTCCCCAATATTTTTGCTTTATAGCTTCTAAGTTTTTCTAGTACAATTGATTGTTGTACTTAGAAGCAGAAATTTTGAATAACATGTTTCACTATATAACTTCTATTATTAACAATAGTTAACATCAATGAAGTTTCAGATTACAAATATAGAAATTATAAGTGACACATACAGTAGCTAGCTATTACATATGTTTTCAAAATTGAATTAGCTAACTATTAATCTGTCTCCATATCTTCTTGCTTTATGACTTCCATCTTCCCCTTTTTGTTTGCATCTTCTAGGGGGTCTTTTACCATATAGGTGTGTTTGTCCCATTTCTTTTGCCAAGATTCTGAGTAAACAGAGTAATCTTCATTGCCTGCTAAGCCCTACTCAAGTATGTTGTCTACTATTACAGGAATGAGGTGCACTGGCTTGATATGCTTTCGGAGTTGGGCATATGACTTTATTAGATCCAAGTGCAAGTAAAGGGCATACTCCGGATCTTCCTTATCCATAAATAAATAATACCCCGGAGCAAAGTAAGGGAGCATTGATATCCGTTGAAGCCCGTGTCCCTAATGCATTGGACCAATTCTTGAATGAAGGGAAGAAGTAGCCAAAGTAGAAGTTGAAGTAGATGAAGAAGGAGCTGAGATACTCAGACTAGTCATACCCATATTGAGCAGCTTTATTTCATCTGTCACGGTTTTGGTTCTATTGTGGATGCTTGAGTTGAGGTGACGGAGCTCAATATCAAAAGTTTGCTTCCATGTGCCAATAAGCTTAGAAATAGAGGTGAGTTAGGTTTGGCAATCACTACTTATATCATCCACAGCTTTCTCAAGGAGCTTTAGGAATTCTTCTTTGAGACACTCCTTAAGTTGTTCCTTGAAAGCTTTCTGCTCTTCACTGAGTCCGGAGGAAGTTTCCTTTAGGGATTTATTGAGAACAGAGGGAATGAATTTTTGCAAGTTTTAAAACTTGATATCAATGTACTATTTTAGCTCAGTCTTGAGGTCAGTTGAGGTGGAGGTAACATGCCCTAAAATTGTAGCACAATCATTTTCTGATCCGATGGCAGCTTGAGTTGCAGATCTGTTGGTTTGTGAATGCTGAGGAAAGCTAGTTTATTGTAGGAGTAATTTAAGAGAGTGATGTCTTTACTACTTGCTTAGTAGTAGGGAACTAGTTAAGTTTCTCCTCAAGGTTATTTAGCTTAGTCTGTATGCCTTCAATCTCAGCTTTCATATCTGGAGAGAGTGATTGACTTTTGATCAAGTTTTCAATGGCTAGAAACCTTTGGAACATCTCCCAGATTGATGGCTGAAGAGTATATTCTTTTTGCTTTCCTTCCAAGGCAACTTTTTCTAATAGTTCTAGGGCCATTCTCACCTTTTCAAGTCTTGTGATAGAAAAAATTGGTGGAATCTTTGCCTTGGTTACTTCTCTCTAGTCTTCACTGTCTATTGAAGTTTCTTCATTGCTTGAGCTTGAGCCATTTTCATTTCCGAATTCACTGCCAGAATCTTTGGCACTAGAGGATTGTCTTTCCTGAGATCCCTTCTTTTCTTCTCCTTTATCTTCCACCTTATCCTTCAGAGTGGCCTCACCCTTTGAGTCCACTATAGTAGTGTGCTCATTGGATCCCAGACCATCTCCCTCCTCTGGAGCATTTTGCTCTAGGCTTAGTTGAACTTCCTTAGATGCATCATGAGGGTTTGCATCTAAGTTGGCTTGTTTTTCAATCGCCTCAGTCTCCACATCAGCAATATCAGAGTTAGGATTTAGAGTTACCTCTGTATTAAGCTGATTCGGATGCTCTGTTTGCTCAATAACTTCCCTCTCTATTTTATTCTCTAAAAGATTGGTAGTGCCCTCAAACCCCTCTACAGGAACCTTTTCAAGACTTTTATCCCCATTCTTAATTGCCTTTTCAGGACTTTCAAGTTCAATAACTTCAACATTAATGATTTCTGGGTTCAGTAAGGACTCTCGAAGGGGTTTTGTTCATGCTTGGAAGTTGAGGTCGTCTAGATTCCTTCAGTATAGTCCTCATATAGATGTTAAAGATCCAGAGGAGAAATAAGTATTGGTTGAGAAGGGACTACCGAAAGAATGGCTAGGTTTGATGATCCGGATGAGCCTTTTGATCCTTCTTTTGTAAGCTGATTGGCCTTGAAATTTTCTGTGACAGCTTCCATCATCTTATTAAATCCTAGGTCCTTCGAATGAGGGGTGGAGGATGTTATCTCTACATGTTTTCCTTTGCTCATTTTGCCCTATAGCCATTATCTTAGCTTGGGTTTCTTTAGGAGCAGGCTCCCTGATAGAGATTCCAGAAGTAGGTTTCTTAGGAGTAAGTTTGCTTATCTTTACTCTTAGAGCCTGAGTGAATGTGGGTCCCTTCCTTTATAACTTTCTCTTTTGTAAAGGATCCTCTTCCTCAGTGGTAATGCTGGGTTCATTCTGTTCTTCCAAAATTTTGTGAATGGTGGTTTAGGCACCTTTGTTCCAACTATCGCTAATTCCAGCTGCTGCTATTGCTATATGCTCATTTACCTCTAGTTCACTAACTGGTGTTTGCTTCTTTACTGTGGCCATAATAAGCCTTCTTCTAGGCTTGGGTAGCTCCAGAGCTTGTGCCATTATTTGAGTAAGAGTTAATTGATCCTCATATACTTGCTCTTCGACGTCAGGTTTCAAATTAATCTTTCTCTAAGCTTTAGGCTTTATGATTCTTGCCTTTTTTACAATCGGAGCTTTCTCAACCATGCCTCCGACTTTCGGACCCTGCTTTTCTCCTACTTCTCCCTTCTCTGCCTAATTGCCTTCTTTTCATCCCATTTTTTACCATAGGTCAAATTTAACGAATTCTTTTCCATAAGTTCTTTTCCTTCAACAGCTTCTTCTTCAATAAAGTCAATCCCATTGGCTGTGAGGATTTAGGTAATTAGGGACTTATGGGAGTGTTTGTGTTACCGGATGAAGTGGATTAGAAGTAAGGGCATGTTGAGGACTCTACTTTCCACGCAGTGTTAAGAACAAAGTGTTAAAAGGAGGAAGCAGTAGTGAGTGACCCCTTCTGGATTAAAACATACTTGGCTAGAAAAAATTGGAGAAGCCTTGGTGTTTCTGGCCAGTGAGTTAATCATTTGTTAATCTCTGTAAGTACACCTGATCATACCTTCATTCTTCATTTTGAGATTACTTACAAAGAATTCTAAAGTTTAAGTGATCACTTTTCCTTGCACCTTCATCCGGAGCGCATCATTGTAAGTGTGGATTTTGAGGTTTTTGTAAAACTCCTTTATAAGGACTAGATAGGTTAGGTTTTTCACTCTGGAGGAAGACCACTAGATGTTGGTCTTTTAGAAGTTCGGAGTATGGTTTAGTTGAGAATAGGAAATTATCAACCATATAATGGGAGGGGAGAATTATGTGTGAAGCTATAAGCTTTAGTGGAATGAACTCCGTATCTAGGAGATTCTCTACTTGGAAGGGGTGGTTTTAACTTGGGTATTATCCATTTGTGAGATTTTTAAAGAAATTTTGAGAGTTTTAGGGTTTTGGGAATTTTTCTAGCAGAGTAACAGTAGATTGATTACTGGCGTGAAGAAGAGGAATTTTGGAGACTTTTTATAGATTTTTCAAAGTGAGGGTAATATAGTAATCCGGATGCAGTTATATTTAACTAGATCAATGAGGTGGCAGTTGAAATTTAAGGAGAGAGATTAATGGCCTTTAAACCATAGAATTGGAACGGTTTATCCCTTTATAATTGTTGTATTTTTACCGCGCGTGCATTTCCCAATAAACGATTGAGATTCAAAACGTGTACAGCTATCTTTTTGCACTTTTTCTGCCATTTGTCATTTCTTATCTACTGATCTATCAATGTTTTGTTCTGGATTAAGAATTGACATTCTTCATTTTTCTCCTTAGTTTCTTGACTTGTCTTTCGGAACACTCTTCAAATTGGATTTGACATTCCAATTACTTCCCTGAGCTTGTTGAATTGATCTTTACTTAGAGGTTCAGTGAAGATATCTACCCTTTCCTCATTTGTTGGAATGTACACCAAAACCACATTCTTCCATATCATATGATCCCGGCGAAAATGATGCCTAATGTTTACTTGCTTCATCCTGCTGTGTAGGACTAGATTTTTTGACACATCAATTACAGTTTTGCTGTCGCACAATACATCCACACATCCTGCTAGAACTCCATAATCCTCTAATTGTTGTTTGATCCAAAGGAGTTGAGGAACACATCTTCCAGTAACCATATATCCAGCTTTAGTAGTTGACAATGTTACTGAGGTTTGCTTCTTGCTATACCATGACACCAAGCAATCTCTAAGAAAGTGGAATCCTCCAGACATGATTTTTCTTTCAAGCGTATCTTTGCCATAATCAGCATCTGTATACCCTTTCAATGTAAAATTTCCATTAATATGATATCATAGGTGTACTTCTGTTGATCCTATTAAGTATCTCAGTATCCTCTTAACTGCTTTAAGGTCTGAGCCTTTTGGATTGGCTTGATACCTTGCACAGTAATATACAACATAATGTATGTCTGGTGTACTTGTAGTTAGTGTAGAGCTTCTGACCAACCTCTTCTCCATCACAATCTTTTGACACGACTGTATCTGATCCCATTGGAGTGGATATTATCTTGCTCTTGTCCATTTCAAACTTCTTCAGTATCTCCTTGGTGTACTTGGACTGGTTTATGAAAATCCCATCTGAACTCTACTTAATTTGAAGACCAAGAAAGAAGTTAAGTTCTCCCATCATAGACATTTCAAATTCCTTCTTAATTTGTCATCTTAATTCTTCATGAGAATGACATTATCCTTTTTCTTCGTGATAAAGAGGGTTGTATCTGCTTTCCCTTGGATGTATCCCTTGGATATGAGAAATAAGGTTAGCCTCTCATACCAAGCTCTTAGGGCTTACTTCAATCTATAGAGAGCCTTCTTCAGCTTGTAGACATGCTCTAGATGCTTTGAGTCTTCAAATCCTAGTGTTTGATTAACATAGACCTCTTCTTGAATGAATCCATTTAGAAAGGCACTCTTGACATCCATTTGGAACAATGTGAATCCCATATAGGATGGAAAAGCATATAGGATCCTTATGGCTTCTAATCTTGCTACTAGAGCAAATGTTTCTTCATATTCTATGCCTTCTTGTTGATTATATCCTTGAGCAACTAGCCTTGCCTTGTTTCTCACTACCACTCCAAATTCATCAAGTTTGTTCTAGAACGCCCATTTTATGCCAATTATAGATTTTTCCTTTGGCAATGGGACTAGATCCCGTACATCATTCCTTATAAATTAACCTAGCTCATCTTGCATGGCCATCATACAGCTCTCATCTTCTTTAGCATCTTGGAATTTCTTTTGCTCAATGAGTGAGATAAAAGTAGCATGGCTCATCAATATTTTGATTTTTCTTCTAGTTCTAACTAGATTTTGGACATTGTCCAAAATGGCTTCAATTAGATGGTCCCTGTGAGTCCGAATTTCTCTTTTAAGTCCTTCATGAGGTTGTGGAACTTGTTCTTCATTTACATCAACTTCTTCTTCTAGTTCTTGGCCATCACTAAAGTCAATTTCTTTAACATGGAGATTTTCTGGTAATGGTTCTTTATTGAAGTTGATTTTATCATCCTCTTCTTTGTACTTCTTTATTTGAAAAGGATCTTGCATCTTTGCTTGTTCTACTTCATTCGAAACTATATCATCCGGATCTTGGCTTTTCTTTCCTGCATAGTTAGTCTCATCGAAATCTACATGTATTGTTTCTACCATAGTTTGAGTTCTTTTGTTATATACTCTGTAAGCTTTGCTATGTACTGATCAGCCAAGGAAAATTGCCTCATAAGACTTAGGATTAAATTTTCCTAGTTGCTCTCTATCATTCAGACTGTAGCATTTGCATCCGAAGGCTTTAAAGTAGCCAATTTTGGGTTTTCTTCCCTTCCTAATTTCATAAGGTTGTCTATGGCCTTTCTAATAAGAGCTCTATATAGAATATAACATGCAATGTTTACGGCCTCACCCCAAAAGTACTTAGGCAATCTATTCCCATTTAGCAACGTTTGAGCCATTTCAAATATTGTTCTATTTTTCATTTCTACAACCCCATTTTGTTAAGGTGTAGGAGGAGCAAAAAAGTTGTCTTCAATGCCCTTGGATTCATAGAATTCAGCAAGGTGCTTATTTTTGAATTCTCCTCTATTATCACTTCGGATGCATGCAATGCTTATGCCCTATCTGCTTCTATCTGGATAAATAATTTTGAGAAGTGGCCAAAGGTTTCATCTTTGCTAGCTAGCAAAGCAACCCAGGTATAGTGAGAATAATCATCCACTATAACCATAGTGTATTCTCTTCTACCTAAACTCATTGGCTTGATTGGGCCAAAGAGATCAATATGCAATAATTCAAGAACTCTCTTGGAAGGTATATAGGAGATGGAAGGGAAACGTTTTCTAGTTTTTTACCTAATTGACATTCAGTGCAGATATGATCCTTATGAAAAGCAACCTTATGCATACCCCAACCAATTCCTTTTTGGCTAGTTTGGACACCAAGCATCCCAACCTCCGGTGCCATAGCCATGATTCTCTTTCTTTAGACTCCAAGCATATATTCTTTTTCTCATTTTTAATATTGACAAAATAAACATTATTTACTCTAGGTGTATAAAGAATGAGTTGATTTGACTTACTATCAATGATTGAGCAGCCTCTGGAGTCAAATGTGACTTTTCTCCCTTTGTCACAGAGTTGTGCTACACTAAGCAGGTTGAACTTTAGTCCATCAACTAGTGAGACATCTTCTATCTTTAATTTAGATCCAATTGTTCCTTGCCTAATAATTCGTCCCTTTTAATTGTTTTCGAAGCTTACTTTTCCACCTTTCTTCTGAATTAAGGTGACGAAGGATTTTTCATCACCAGTCATGTGCCTTGAGCATCCACTATCAATGTACCATGTTTATTGATCTTCGATGGACAAAAGGCATATTTGCAAAACTGATAAAGTGGGTTTGGTTACCCAATCAGATTTAGGTCCTCTCAGGTTATCGACCATTTCAGGCTAAGGATAAATATCATAATAACCATTTTTAAATCTACATAGTTTAGTCATATGGTTATTTGTGCAACAAAACCTACACCCAACAACTGGTTTGTTTTGTTTGAGCTTCTCCTCAATCTTTTGAAGATCCTTCTTTCTATAGTCTCCGAAGTACCCTACTTTGGATAGATCTAGACTGGATTGCTTAGTTTGAATCCAGTAGTTGACTGGAGGAGCAACTTCTACTCTGCAGTTTTTCTTTTAATTGGTCAGTTGATCATTATAGAATTACTATAGCTTTTCCCTTTTGAGTAGCTGTGCATCATTGAGTTTTCCCTTCAGGTGGAGCATTGTATTTTTGTACTTGAGGCTGCTTCCAGACTTTCCTTGGTTTTGAAGATTCTGGATTTATTTTAGAAGCTGGGTTTGAACTCCTTCTATGACTAGAGAGTTCTATATTTCTTCCATGAGCTGGCCTTGGATTTCTTTCGGTATCTACTTTTAACAAGATTAGCTCTCCATCTAATCCAAAAACATTTGCATTCAGGATTTGGACTTGATTCTTGAGGAAGTTTTCTTCAACCATGTCCAAATACTTCGTGCCTCTTATGAGATTGATATCTTATGCCATTGCTTCAGCATCTTCTATCAGCTCCATCACTTGCTTTTGAAGAGATTTTATGGCCTTGGTGTTCTTCCTCACATTGTTGATTATAATGCCTAGAGGTCTAGCAAGATCATTGTTAGAAAAATAATTAGAGTGAGATTTTACCTCATTATTGGCTGACTCTGACTCTGATTCATATGTTTGCTCAGTGATCTTCTTAGTTCTTCTTCTTTCGAATGATTCTGCTTCCAACTCTATTAGTGCCATTAATGCACAATTAGCAGTTTCTTCTCCTTCTGAAGATGATGAACTGCTGCTTTCTTCACTATTACTCCATGTGGCCACCATTGCCTTCTTTTGTATCTTCTCTCCTTCTTTATGTTAGGACATTTTACCTTGTTATGTCCTGTTTCTCCACATTCGAAGCAGCCAACCTCTTTCTCTTGATCTTTCTTTTCTTCCAGACCCTTTTTGTACTTGTCCTTCTTGGAGCTGGTTTCTTTCCATTTTCTAGAATCAGGCTTTCTGAACCTTCTTTTTGACCTCCTTTCTTCCTTTCTAAGGAATTTATCAAATGTTCTGGCTAGCATGGCCATGTCATCATTTTGCAAGAAGAAGGCTTTGATTATTTTTCTAATACAGAGGACTCTGTTTCGGATGAATCTGCCTTTAGAGCAATTGCTTTCTTCTTTTCCTTAGGCCTCTTCTCTTATTGGCTATATCTCTCTAAGGATAGCTCTTGCGTTAGGAGATTACTAATGAGCTCATTATAACTGTAAAATTTTAAGTCATGAGCTTCCTCAATGGCAGTCTTCTTGTTATCCCATTCCATGGTGAGACTTCGGAGGATCTTTTTCACTATTTCCTCTTTAGTGATCTCCTTTCCTAGCCTTTTCGTTTCATTAACCAAATTGGTGTATCTAGTATTCATGCTACTGATTGACTCCTTTGGTTCCATCTTGTAGGTTTCAATTTTTTGTTGTAGAAGATCAATCCTTGCTTCCTTGACCTTGTTGGTTCCTTCATAAGTCACTTCAAGCTTCTGCCATATCTCTTGTGCAGTTTTGCATTTGGATATCTTGCTAAATTCTGCTCCACTAAGAGAATAGTGAAGCATATAAATAGCATTTGCATTTTCATGCAATTTCTTATAATCATTCTCATCCTATTTATTAGAGGGTTTCCTAGTGGTGATACCCTCAACTTCATAGGTAGGGACATAAGGGTCCTCTTTAATGGCCATCCATGCAAACATGATTTGGGCCTGAATGAAATTCTTCACTCGGTTTTTCCAGAATGTCCAGTGTTTAGCAGTGAAGAGTAGGGGTCGGGTAATAGACATACCCTCTGGAAGAAGCTATGAGTTATTAAAACTCATTTTTATTCTTGAATAAAAAATGGACCTTTTGCTCAAGATTATTAGATCTCTGATTGCGAGCACTAGCTTTGATACCACTTATTGGTCCTTATGCGTATGTATTTATGGCCAGAGGGGCTGAATGACCCTTTTTACAGAATATTTAAACTTTAAAAAGTCTTGTGTAGCGTGTTTGATTTTGGTTTGGAGTTAATATATTCGGATGATGCGGATATGAAATATGATGCAATAAAGTAAAAAGGATAAAGAGAATCAAACACAAGGATTTTATACTGGTTCAGCCCCGCCTACGCCGAGTCCCCGGATTATCCTCCTCCGAGCTTAAGTCCACTAGTGGAATTCCTTTATCTAGCAAGAATTCAAGCCTTTACAGCACTCTCATGAGATTTATTCTCCTCTAGATGTAGGATATACCACTAGAGACACCGATCTTCAGTTAAGTACTTTCGTATTATCTCCGGAAGATGACCTTTCTTCTGGAAGTATGATATACCACCAAAACCATCAACTTTTGGCAGAGTCCTCCCTCTTTAGTAGGATATACCACTTAAACTACCCAAGTCTAAGTTGAATCCTACAGGGATATACCACTCAAACTCTCTTGTTCAAGCTGAGTCCCAATCTCACTACTCATCTAAGTATGAGATTCTTTACACTTTGTTTTATCAAAGATTTTGGGTTTTTGGATTCTTTAAGTTTATAATGTCACTTGAGAATCCTTATGAATAATTTTGAGTTTTTGGTTCTTGAAGGGATTAAAGTCACTAATTGAATAGCTTGAATTCTCAATGTAATAGCTTGTGTGAAATCAACCAATATCCTCTCTACTTGTGAAGCTTCCCTCTTATAGGCTTTGATCATAAATGTAGCTGTTGTGTACTATTGATATAGTGTTGGACCTTCATCATTGATCATAAATGAGATGGCTCTTTCGGAGCCGTTGATTTGTCCGTTAGACCCACTGGTTGGCCCATTTAAATTATTGGAATTGACGAGACAAAGGTGTAAGTTGTCATTTATTTGGAATTTTGTGTACGACCAAATTTTAGGTAGCTTTTTCAATTGTTTGAGCTCCACGCACTATACCATTGCTCTAGGTTGAAAAGGTTGTTGCCTTTTTCTCTCTCCAAGCCAGCCTTGTTGTCCTTTTGTAATTTGTGTGCAAACTGTCACTTTTTCTCTTTCTGAGGCAAAAAGGAGGTTGTTGAATTCAGACCAATGTTGGAGGGAATTTGGATATTTGAAAATTCCCTTTGTCTTGAGAATTGAGTCTTCTGGATGTCTTCAGACTCATACTTATTCCGGATGCCATTCAATGATGATTTATTTTGGATGCTATCTTCAAGGGGTTAGAAGTTTGTTTCCTTTCCAAACTTTAACCAGATACTCCCTTCTTGAACTTAGGGATTTGTGGTCTTTACTATCTTATCCGGATACTTTCTTGGACTTAGGCATTTTATTTTCTTGAAACTTATTGTCGAGATGTTTGGTTTGAGTTGACTTCTTCTGGATCATTGTTTCCCAACATTTTTTAGTACAATTGATAGTTGTACTTAGAAGCAATTTTTTAAATAATTTGTTTTCACTATATAACTTTTATTGTTAACAAGTGTTAACATCAATAAAGCACAATTACAACTATAGAAGATTATAAGTGAAAAATAAATACATAGTTATTCTATTTCATTTTGCAAAAAAATAATACTAGCTATGCTATGCTACAGCTACTCCTTCTCCTTACCCTTCCTAGCTTCAGTCTTGTCCTTTTGCTTGTTCTCCTCATTTTTGTTTTCAATGGTTGAAGGGTCTATCTCACTGTACATCTGTTGCTTCTACATATTCTCCCAAGATGTAGCAGTTTAAGTAACTTCCAAAGCTGAGCATAAGACTTGGTAAGATTTGGGTGCATTTTGATGGCATACTCCAGGTCTTCCCCCTCAAAGTAAGTGAACATCCCCCAGATTAGAGTTAGTAGGCATTTGTAGCCTCCGTATCTAGTATCTCCAATGTATCGGACAAGTTGGTGAAAAATGGAAGGAGCTAGCTTTCTAGTATGGATGGTAAAGAGGTTGAAGTAGAAGGAGTTGTGCGGCTTAGATTGGACATATCAGTGTTGAGTTGCTTAATGTCCTCATATATAGTTTTAACACTGTTGTAGATGCTTTCATTATGTGCCAGAGCTTAATATTGAACATGTCATGCCTATTGCTAATAGTTTTATGCACAGAGTGAATACCAGTTTGAAAATTTGCAGTCATGTCCTCTGCCATTTTGGATAAGAGATATGGAACATCATCCTTGAGGAACTTAGTAAGCTATTCCTTTATAGCTTCTTGGTTAGTAGAGAGAGTGCTGACTCCGGATGATATATTACTTGTGCTTTGAGTTACTAGAGTGGGATAGATTTCATCATCTCCTTAAATTTCTTTCCCATGAAATCTTTGAGCTCTATTTTTAGTTCAATTGTAGCAGAATTGATATGCCAAAGATTAGTGGCATTTCCAGATTCCACTCCTATTGCAACTTTGGTAGCAGTCTATTTAGCTTCACTAACTTCTTTTGATATCTACTCCAAGACTAGAGGGACCTTGGATAATGTATTTTCAGTAACTTATTCAGCACTTGGGAAGTTGTTCACTTTCTGCTCAATTTTTGACAATCTATTCCGGATAGCCTCTAACTCAAATTTCAGATCTTGGGAAATTGAGAAATTTTTGGTTAAGGATTCAATTGTTCCCAGTCTGGCATAGATATCGCAGAGAATTAGTTCAAGCTCTGGATAATTGTTCCCCTTATCCATAATAGTTGTTTCTTCTAGTAATTTCCAAGCCATTTTTAGTTTCTCCTCCTTGGTAGAGGGCTTGTTTTGGGAGCCAGTTCTTGGTTTAGTTTGTATGAACTAATTGGTGAATATCTAGGACTTAAGGTACCCTCATCATCATCATCATCTTTAACATCATGATCCTCCTCCTCTTCTTTATCCTCATTTACCGCCTGATCATTCTCTTGATCCTCCTCCTAATCCTCCTGATCATCCTAATCATCCTTCTTACTCTCTTGATCCTCTGGAGTGACCTTGCCCTTTGAGTTTGCTATAGTAGCATGCTCATTGGTACCCATATCATCTCCCTCCACTGGTGCTTTTAGCACAAGGTTAGGCTCATCTTTGTTAGATGCAATTTGAGGTTCATTTAAATCTAAGTTGCCTTGTTTTTCTTGAACTTTAGCAATTTCAGTATTAAGATCAAGTTGTACGTCATTTTTATGTTCAGGATGTTCAACTTCCTCATGACTTGCCTTTTCATGACTTTTAACCTCCACTACTTCAGTATCTACACCAGTCTTTTCAGGAATAAGAAGGGATTCTGGAATAGGGCCTTTGAGTGGTTGGCGGTTCAACCTGTTAAACTCTTCATCACCATACTTGGCGAGTGTCGAATTGGCCAATCAAAATTAAACTGCTTAGATTTGTGATAGTAGAAGGAGGGTTGATCCCACATAGAGTGAATAAACTTTGAAAATCCTTCTTGTCGAGAAAAATCGATATAAAATAAATTAATGGGAGTTTGAAGGTTTTGGTGAGATTGATAAAAATATAAAAAAAAAACTAATAAAAAACAATAATAATCAAAGACATAATTCAATCTCGTTCCTTTATTCGATCATCGGTTCAAAAAAAGTTCTAAATAAAGTTTTGCTAAACCAGTTATAGTTACCGAGAGACGCTCCTAACAACCAATTCTCCCTTAGTTTTAAATCAATCACAAGATGCTCTATGATTGACCCTAACTAAACCATAGTAATTTGGAAACGTTCCTCAGTTTTAACTTGGTAATTGCTTTAAGAAATAGGAGATCCCGATTCAAACCAATTTGTCAAGACGCTTGACGTGTTTAAGTAAGATTATTTATTTCTTAAGATAGAAAAATCCTAATTTGACACTATACAAATCGATATGACAATTACAGATCAAATTGCTTTGTATGTCAACAATGAATTCTTTCAATTGAAACAATGTCGACTTTTTGCAATAATTAAAAGAGTCAAAATAAACTTTATGAACCGAAATAAATAAATAGCAAAATTGATAAAGAAAGATGAAGTAAATTTAGACCTCGCGAATGAAAATCGAGAATTGAATTACCCTTCGATTGAATTGAACAAAATAAAAACTAAAAGATTAACTAAACTATTATACTTTCTATTATTTTTGTCTGTTGAATAATGAGTGTCTAAAAACAAGAAACAAATACCTCTTAAATAGGCAAATTAAGAAAACTAATTAACAATACAATTATCCCATTAATTTGTCGCTGATCATCACGTTGGAGGAGTGGATTTTGATTTTATCCCACTAATTTGTTAATTGCCCACGAAATTTTCATTATTTTCTGCATAAAAAAATGGGATTGTGCAAGTGGATATCTGTGAAAATGGATTGGCATGTATGCTCCCTTGTCTGCATTGCATCTGATGAGAGTTTTGCAATTAATCAAATCAAAAGCTTCAAATTTTGATTTGTTCACTTCTAAACAGAATCCAACATTTACTCCACTATCTTGTACTTCTTGATCTCCATCAAAGCATTATTGACATTTTGACTTTCTCCTAACAAAATCAAAACAACTCCACAATTAAGCCAATATTCCAAAAATATTATCTCAATTAAGTATAGGATCAAACCAAAATGATGCATAAAATGCATTTAACAACTCTTCTCTAATGTGGTCAGTGTCTATTTGAGGCAGGAAGATGGGTGGAGTAGGTACTACTTGAGGAGTTGCTTGGCTAGTTCCGGAAGACCCTCCTGGACCATCTATGGCGAGACCAGGCATGTTCATCTTGTGATTTTTCTCTATCATTGCCATCATATCATCATACTCCGGATCCTACGGATGTAGAGTTTTTGTACTTATCTCTACATTTTTACCTTTATCTCTCCGGGGCTTGAGACATTACTTCAGCTCTGGAGGGTTTTGGAGCAGGTTCTTGGATAGTTATTCCAGCCTCCAGTTTCCTTGGAGCAATTTTAGCCTTCTTTGCCTTGAAGGCCTGTGACATAGTTGGCCCCTTCTTGAACAACTGCTTTTTAGGCTTGGGAGCAGCTTCCTCTCCCTCACTACTACTGCTAGATGCACTTTCTTCCTCTATAATCTCCTCCAGAGTTTTCTCAACCCCTCTCTTTCTTCCATCCCTGATTGCAATAGCAGCAATTGCAATAACTTCCTGCATTTCTTCCTTAACAGCTTTTCTTCCTTTCTTAGCGGCAGCTTTTACAAGCCTTCTTCTTAGCTTGTTCGGTGTTTGGGATCTAGGTAAGAGTTAGAGTATCCTCATTAGCTTCTTGCACTTCAGCTTACTCTACCAGATCCAGATTGATCTTCTTTTGAGCTTTAGGCCCAGTAATTCTGGCCTTTTCCACCATTAGAGCCTTTTCCACAGTTCCTCAGGCTTTTCTTGCCCTGCTCTTCTCCTTCTTGATCCTCTTTTTCTCTAAAGCCTTGGCTTCATCCCATTTCTCATCAAAAGTAAGTTTGAGAAAATTCTCTTCAAGGATGGCTTTTCCTTCAATCTGCTCTGCTTCAGTGAGATCTATTCGGTTTCCAGAGAGGATTTTGGTGATTAATCCTCCAAGAGAATATTTATGCTGCTTTATGTAATGGATGGGCATGACTGTTGTGTTGAGCTTCCTACTCTAAAACCAGTGTTGGAACATGCAATGTTAGAAGGAAGAGGCTGTTTCGAGAGATCCCTTCCTGACCAGAACTAGCTTAGCTAATACAAATTGTAGTACCTTTAGAACTTTTGGCCATTGGGTTGGGAATTTATCGCCAAAATATCTCATAGGCAACCACTATTTAAGGTCATATTTCACTGTGAGCTCATCTCCATCATTCCTCATTATCACCCCACTGTTTTTCATGTTGAAGTGGGTGATAAAGAATTCTAGAGTAACCGTGATTACTTTTCCTTGTATAGTGGTCCGAAGTACGTCAGCATAGTTATGGATTCTCTGGTTCTCATAGAATTCTTTTACCGGTAGGGGATAAGTTGGGTTTTTCATATGGAGGAAGACCTCGAGGCGTTGGTCTTTTAGAAGGAGTTAGGAATAGGGGTCTATTTTGAAGAGGTAATCATCCCCTAGAAAAGTAGATGGAATGATGGTGTCTATGTTTTTAAACTTGATTAGAATGAAATCTTCATCCTTGAGGTTTTCTTCTGGTAAAGATGCTTTGGGGAAAGGGCTGCTTGATTCTTGGTTGTTGCCATTTGAATGTTTTTGAAAGAAGAGTTTGAAGGATTTTAGGGTTTTGGAAATATTTTTGCAGAGTAACAGTAGTAAGTTGCTCGGGTGAAAAGACAATGATTTTGGGGGCTTTTTATAGAGTTTTGAAGGTGGGGGTATTTTGGTTATCCAGAAGCAGTTACTTTTCACAAGATTGATGAGGTGGCTGTTAACTTTAAAGTGAGAAGTTAATGGCATGAAAACTAGAGAGTGGAAACAATTTTATTCTCTTTATAATTGTTATGATTTACCGCACGTGTCATGCAAAATAAACTTTTGAAATTCAAAAGTGCACAATTGCTTTTTGTGCTTTTACTACCAGTTGTCATTTTTGTCTGCTAAGCTGGCAATATTCTCCTTCTTCCAGAACTTGAATTAATCCATCTTAATTTTCTTCCTTTTCCTTTTCTTTTAAATTGGATTTGACATTCCAATTGCCTCCCAGAGCTCGTTGAATTGGTCTTTACTTAGTGGTTTAGTAAAGATATCAGCCCTTTGCTCATTTATTGGAATGTAGACTAGGATCACATCCTTTTTCATCACATGATCCCGGATGAAATGATGCCTGATTTTAAAATGCTTCATCATTCTATATAGCACTAGAATGTGAACGCATCAATTGCACTTTTATTATCACACATCACATCAACACATCCTACTTGAACTCCATAATATTCCAATTGTTGTTTTATCTATAGGAGTTAAGCAACACAGCTTCTAGCAGCCATATATTTAGCTTCAGTAGTTGATAATGCTACTGATGTCTACTTCTTGTTATACCAGGATACAAAGCAATCTCCAAGAAAATGACAACCTCCAAATGTGCTTTTTTCTCTCAAGCATATCTCTTCTATAATCAGCATCAGCGTACCCTTGCAATGTAAAATTTCCATTATTTAGATACTATCAGCAAGGGATTTTGCAGTCCCTCTTGCGAGACGATGATGATGTATATTCAAATTTTAATCCTCATTAAAAATTCATTTCAATTTTTTGAACGTTTGAATTCAGTTCAGGCGTCCGCTGGAAGCTCAAAACCAATGATTCTAACCCAAAATATCCCCAAATATCTCAAAATATCCTAAAATAAATTAAAATACCCTTAAAAATTCAAAAATATGCTTTTGACCCAAAACAACCCCTTTTTACACCTTTTCAAGCAGTGGGCCCCATTTAGCAGACTGTCAGTAGGGGCCTGAAGCTGCCGGTAGCATGAGCCCCTGCGGATAGTCTGTAGCCTTTTGCTTTTTCTTGAAACCCATCGGATAATCGCCAAAAGTTGGTTTTTATCTCGTTTTTCAACCTTTAAACACCAGAACAAGGGGGAGAACGAGGGAGTAACATCATAGAAAATTTAAGAGCTTTAGGTGTGAGAAAGAGGGATTTTGTACAGAGAAAGGGAAGAAAAGTTAAGAAAATGGATTCAATTCATGTTTTCTTGGTTTTTCTTCATCTAATCTCTTAGATTAAACTTAAAATCTGTAGAAATCGTAGAATAAAATTAATCTAATAGGGTCTTTAGAGACAAACATTGTTCAATCTTTAAATCACTACCCAAATCGTCATTTTGATCTTCCCAGAGGCGTCTTTGGAACACGAAGAGAGGGATTCACGGCCTTGAGGTGAATTTCTAAGTCTCTTGAGCTCTTTGGCATATTTTCTTGTTGTTCATGGTGTTATTTCGTGTTCCGGGTTCGTTTTTTAGCATTTCAGCCATTTTCGGTCATCTGGTTCTATTTCTGCAGAATCCCAAAATTGCCGACGATTTCACCAAATCACCGGCAGATTTACCTAAACCACCGGCAAGTGAAGCCACCACCGGCTTCACGGCGGTATCACTTATGCCTCCCCCGACATGGGCTTTTGGGCAGCATCCCCGCATGCTAGCGTTTGACCTGGATTTCTTATTTTTTGTAATTTGCATGTACAATATCACGATAAAAATCCAGAATTCCCCAAAAATGGTCTAAACCCCATAACATGTGGCATTTTCACTAATAATTTGGTTAAAATAATAATTGTGTCCAAAATAGACTTTTCCCTAAGATTCGTTTGGAAAATGAATTTTTCAAAGGGAACTTATATTCGACCCCTGCCAGGGGCTCTGCCCCCGAACCCGGTCCATGACGCTACCTCGGAACCCCGTGATAGGCTATAGCCCCTCGACCCCACCATGGGAGCTGCCCCTTAGACTCTACTGTCAGGGTTGCCACTTTCTGTGATATACCCTGTATACATGTCGTATTCGTGTTAACCTTTTCGTGTAGGTAGATTTAGGTTAGATGTATCTTTAGGCCTTCGGGCATTTTATTTTTTGCTTTATACAAATGTATAGGATTTGAAAGCCTTGTAATAATTTTAATTTTCGCATTTTTTGTTTGTTGGATGATTGTAATAATTTATTTATTTACCGCTTTTGAATGCTTGTTAAATAATGCGCTAACACATATGAATTGAAAACATAATAAATAGGATGTATTAAAACTGATTGAGAAAGAATGAAACTTTTAACTTGGCCAATGTAAAATAGATAACATCTTCCGAACTCGAAATCTTTACTTAAGGTATGGTCTACCACCCGGTAGGAAAATCGTACCTAAATTTTCCAGTTGAGCCGAATTGAGTAGCGACTCTATTTTAAATAGGGGATTTTGATCTCTTGTCCTTTAAGCATTAAAATATGCAAAACTAATTTCTACCATTGTTGGGAAACAATGATCCGGATAACAATCTAAAAACAAATTCGGATCAAGTTTGAAAGAAACAAAAAACAATGTATGCAATACTCCCAAATCTAAATGGAAATATCCCAACAAAGATCAAAATACAAGTCATTCATTAAAGAAATTAAATACCTAAGGACTGGAGGAAATCATCCGGATGAAGTTTGGAAAGGAAACAAACTTCTGTCCTTCGAAACTAGCATCCGGTAGAACTGATTGAAGCTATCTTTGGAAGAAGATAGATCCAGAGCATATAGGTCTAAAAGACATCCAGAAGACCTATATTTCAAATATAGGGAAAGATACAAATTATAACTTTTCTTCCATCCTTTTTGGTCTATGAAGTCAAAGATCCTTTCCCCAAGACAAAGACAAAATCACAGCTTGTATATTTTAGAGAAAGGACAAAAAGACTAACACCGGACAGAGAAAAGCTAACTACCTTTTTCTCCTAGACCAATAAGGAGGAGCGTGGAGCTTACATCAAAAAGCAACTGGTATAAAAATTGGTGCATCTCAAAATGCCAATGAAAACGATCACTGACAACTTTCTAGCCTCAATCCCAAGATTTTAAAAGGGTCAAAATACAATGTAATGGATTGATCAATGGATCCGGAAGCTCCACATCATGACCTGATCAAGGGTGAAGATTGAATGAAAGCCCACCAACCACAACGACTACATTTATGATCAAAGCCTATAAAACGAGCTCTTCACCAAATGAGAAGGTCAACTGGTTGATTCATAAAAAGCAAGTAACAAAGAATACTCATTCAATCAGTCGATATAATCCCTCTAAGAACCCTTTGATTCAAAATCTATTTGTAAGGATTTCCAAGTGAAACTATAAACTTAAGGAACTCCAAAAACCAACCCTTTGTTAAAATCCAAGGAGTTAGAATCTCCAACTTGGGTGAGTTATGAGATCGGGATACAACTTAAAGTTGGTGCTTTAAGCGGGAACTCCCTGTAGGACTCAACTTAGATTTAGGGTAGAAGGCTAAGTGGTATATCCTATAAAAGAAAAGAGGACTTAGCTAGGAGTTAGTGCTTCTAGTGGTATATCCTACTTCCGAAAGGGGTTACCATCCAGAGACAAACCTGTAAGGCTTGATTCCTGCAAGTTAGAAAGGAATCCACTAGTGGATAAGCTCAAATGAAGGAAACTCTAGGGACTAGACATAGGCGGGGCCAAGCCAGTATAAAATACTTGTGTTTGATTTTCTTTCTCTTTTACTTTATTGCATATTATTGTCATATTTGCATCATCTGGATCCATCCTTTGGATTATAATCAAACACGGTACACTAAGACTTCTCTAAGTCTGTAAATTCCACAAAAAAGGGTCATTCACCCCCCTTTGCCCTAATAAATACTCTCACAGGGACCAACAAGTGGTATCAGAGCAAGTGCTCAAACTAGAGATCTAACAATCTGAAGCTAAAGGTCCATATATTTTGATTTACATATCAAAATGAGTTTCCAAAACTCACAACTCCCTCCTAAGGTTATGTCTATTACCTGTCCTCCACTCTTCACCGATGAACACTACATGTTCTAGAAAAACTGAATGAAGAACTTTATCTAGTCACAAAGTATGCAAGCATGGTTAGTTATAAAACATGGTCCATATGAGCCTACTTATGAAGTAGAGGGTATGACTACCCGAAATCCATCAAGCATGTGGGATGAGAATGACTTTAAAAAGTTGCGTGAAAATGTAAATGCTATTAGCATGCTTCATTGTGCTCTTAATGTAGCTGAATTCAATCGGATATCCAGATGCGAGACTTCAAAAGAAATATGGGAGAACTTGGAGGTAATTTATGAAGGAACCACTAAAGTAAGAGAGGCTAAGCTTGATCAACTCTAACAAAAGATTGAATCCTTTAAGATAGAGCCTAAACAATCAATCAGCAGCATGAAAAGTAGATACACAAATCTAGTGAATGAAATGAAAAGGCTGGGGAAGGAGATTCTAGAAGTATAAATGGTCAAGAAAGTGCTCCGGAGTCTCACTAAGGAATGACACAATAATAAGAGTTCCATTGAGGAAGCTCATGACTTAAATTTTTACAGTTATGATGAACTCATTGGTAATCTTCTAACCCAAGAATTTTCCTTAGAGAGGTATAGCCAATAAGAAAAGAAGCCTGAGGAGAAAAAGAAGGCCATTGTTCTTAAGGTAGAATCCACCAAATCTGCTTCATCCGGAGAGGAAGAGCAAATCAATGAATCAATGAGCACCAAAGATCAACTTGCTCTACTAACCAGAAGGATGAATTGATTCATACAAAGGAAAGATAGAAGGAAATCAAAAAGGTATGAATCCCAAAAACCAAGGGAACACACCTCCAGAAGAGACAAGCCCAGAAGGAATCCGGAAGAAAAGAAGGATCTGAAGAAAAAAGTTGCTTGTGTCGAATATGGTGAAAAAGGGCAATTCAAAACAAAGTGCCCCAAGCTCAAGAGAACCAAGAAGTTCAAAAAGAAGGCAATGGTTGCTACTTGGAGCAATAGTGAAGAAAGTAACAACTCATCTTCAATAGAAGAAGAGGAGACTACAAACTGTGCATTCATGGCTCTAACTGACCCAGAAGCAGAGCAATCCAGAAGGAATGCCTCCAAGCAAGAAATAGAGCAAATTGAAGAATCAAAATTAGATACAGCAAACACTAAGGTAAATTCTTGTTCTAATTCTGCCTCTAATCTTGATCTTGCTAGAGCTCTATCTATTGTAATCAAGGGAGTGAAGAAGAATGCAAGAGCAATCAAGTCCCTTAAAAGAGTAGTAATGGAGTTAGCAGAATATGCTGAAGTAATGGCAAAAAATATTAATTTGGTTAGAACAACCAAACATATTGATGTTGTAGAGGAGAACTTTTCGAGGAATCAAGTCTAGATCCTAAATGCAAATGTAATTAGAGTGGAGAGAGAAATCAATCTATTAAATGAAGTATCCAAGAAGAGGCCAGAGATAAAAGCTCCAAGAAGAGATAATCATCCTTTTGCTTAGAATAGATTCCAAAAGACCCCTAATCAAAGAATGAAGGAAGTTAGCAGGCAGCCACGAGCTCAAAGATATACTGCTGCTCAAAAGGGAAAGGGTAAGGTAGCCTACAGCCTACAGCTAATAGCCTATCAAACAAAGAAGAAATTATAGAGCTGAAGTTGCACCCCAACAAACTTTCGAATTTATACCGGACCATCCACCAGTGTGCAAGAAGCTGGGTATAAAGGCAACTATAGAAGGAAGGATCTGGAGAAGACCAGTGAGAAGTAAAAGCAAAACATACCTATTTCAAGGTGCAGGTTTGGTGGGAAAAATAATCATATTACTAAATCATTTAGATTAAAAAATGGTTATTATGATGTTTATCCTTGGCCTGAGATGGTTATTAACCCGAGAGGGCCCAAATCAGATGGGGTGCCCAAACCCACTTGATCTATTTTGCAAGCATGCCTTAGATCCATAGTAGATCAACATACATGGTACATTGATAGTGGATGTTCAAGGCACATGATAGGTGATGAGAAGGCCTTCATCACATTGACCTGGAAGAAGGGAGGCAAAGTAAGCTTTGGAGACAATCAAAAGGGACAGATCATAGGAAATGGAACCATTGGATCAGAATTAAAGATTGAAGATGTCTTTCTGGTTAATGGACTGAAGTTCAACCTATTGAGTGTAGCCCAACTCTGTGACAGAGGAAGAAAGGGTTCTTTCAATTCCAGAGGCTGCTCAATATATGATAATGAGTCTAACCAACTAATTCTTTATGAACCTAGAGTAAGTAATGTATATTCAGTAGACATTAAAAATGAAAAGAATAACATTTGCTAGGTGTCTAAAGAAGAAGAATCATGGCTATGGCACCGGAGGTTAGGACATATTAGCATGAACCTCCTGTCCAAGTTAGACAAAAAGGAATTAGTAGTGGGTTTGCCTAAGGTTGCTTTTGATAAGGATCATCTATGCACTGCATGTCAATTAGGTAAACAACATAAGAAAAGTTTCCCTTCCATATCCTACACCCCTTCCAAAAGAGTACTTGAGCTCTTACATATTGATCTCTTTGGTCCAATCAAGCCATTGAGTTTAGGTAGAAGAGAATACATCATGGTCATTGTGGATAACTATTCTTGATATACCTTGGTTCTCTTGCTAACAATCAAGGATGAAGCTTTTGACCAATTCACCAAAACATTCATCCGGATAGAAGTAGAATAGGGCATAAGCATTGCACGCATCCGAAGTGATAATGGTGGAGAATTCAAAAATAAGCATTGTGCTAATTTTTATGACTCTAAGGGCATTGAACACAACTTCTCTACCCCTCACACTCCTCAACAGAATGGAGTTGTTGAGAGAAAGAACAGGACCATAGTTGAGATGGATAGAACAATGATTAGTGAAAATTGTTTGCCAAAATATTTTTGGGGTGAGGCCATAAATATAGCATGCTATATATTGAATAGAGCTCTAATTAAAAAGACCATCGAAAAGACCCCATATGAAATCTGGAAGGGAAGAAAACCCAAAATTGGGTATTTCAAAGCATTCAGATGTAAATGCTACATCCTTAATGATAGAGAGGAAATGGGAAAATTTGATCCTAAATATGATGAAACAATTTTCCTTGGCTACTCAACACATAGTAAGGCTTACAGAGTCTTTAATAAAAGTACCCAAACTGTGGTAGAGCCAATACATGTAGATTTTATTGAGAATAACACTGCAGGAAAGAAAAGCTACACTCTGGAAGATCAAGTTCCGGAAGCTGAAAAATCTGAAAAAAGGAGGAAGCAGAAATTTCTGATTTATTTCAAATCAAGAAGTACAAAAAGGAAGATGAAGGAATATCCTTTGATCCAGAGGTACAACAAGTTAATCTCAACCCATAGGAGATTGACTTTAATGAAGGCCAAGAAGGAATGGTTGAAGCTGAAATGGAGCAAGTCCCAGTTTAACATGAAGGCCTACAAAGAGAGATCTGGACCCACCGAGATCATTCTATCAAAAATATTCTGGATGATGTTCAGAACCAGTTAGAACCAGAGGTCAGCTCAACCGAATGATGAGTCATGCTGCCTTTGTCTCTCTTAAAGAGCCAAAGAAATTTCAAGATGCTAAAGGCAATGAAAGCTGGATGATGGCTATGTAGGAAGAGCTAGATCAATTCACCAGGAATGATGTATGGGATCTAGTGCCCTCTCCTAAAGGGAAATCAATCATTGGCACGAAATGGGTGTTCCGGAACAAGCTTGATGAATCCGGAGTAGTGGTGTGAAATAAGGCAAGACTAGTTGCCCAAGGCTATAACCAGCAAGAAGGAATTGATTTTGAAGAAACTTTTGCTCCTGTAGCAAGGCTGGAAGCAATCCGGATCCTATGTGCTTTTGCATCATTCATGGGGTTCATATTATACCAAATGGATGTCAAAAGTGCATTTCTAAATGGTGTCATCCAAGCAGAAGTCTATGTCAAGCAACCACCCAAATTTGAAGATCTAAAGCATTTGGAACATGTCTATAGGATGAAGAAAGCTCTCTATGGATTAAAGCAAGCACCAAGAGCCTGGTATAACCTTATTCCTTATATCTAAGGGATACAATAGAGGCAAGGCAGATACCACACTCTTCATCAAGAAAAAGAAGAATGATATTATTCTAGTCTAGATCTATGTGGATGATATCATTTTTGGAGCCACTGATGAAAAGATTTACAAAGAGTTCAGCTCTAAAATGCAAAAGGAATTTGAGATGAACATGATGTGAGAGCTCAACTTCTTCCTTGGTCTACAGATCAAGTAAAGTCAGGATGGGATTTTTATTATTCAATCAACGTACAACAAGGAGATCCTGAAGAAGTTTGAAATGGAGAAAAGCAAATCTATGTCCACTCCAATGGGCTCAGACACAATCTTATCTAGGGACTGTGAAGGAGAAGACATTGATCAGAAGCTCTATAGAGAAATGATAGGTTCACTATTATACTTGACAGCTAGCAGACCTGATAAACACTATGCAGTCTACTACTGCACAAGTTATCAAGCCAGTCCTAAGGATTCCCATCTCAATGTAGTTAAAAGAATCCTTAGATATCTTCTAGGAACCACTGAGGTTGGGTTATGGTATTCTAGTAATGAAGATTTCACACTCCAAGGGTTCACTGATGCAGAGTATGGAAGAGATACTCTTTAGAGAAAGAGTACATCTAGAGGCTGCCATTTCCTTGGAGATTGCTTAGTCTCATGGTATAGCAAGAAGCAAACTTTAGTTGCCTTATCCACTACAGAAGCATTGCTTAACTCCTATACATCAAACAATAACTTGAAGATTATGGAGTGCAATCCAAATGTGTGGATGATATGTGTGACAACAAAAGTGCTATTGATGTCTCAAAGAATCCAGGTGCTCCATAGTAGGATGAAGCATGTCAACATAAGGCATCACTTCATCCAAGATTACATGACGAAGAAGGATGTTGCATTGGTATACATTCCAACCAATGAGTAAAGAGCAGATATCTTTACTAAGCCCTTAAGTAAAGATCAATTTGGGAAGTTAAGGGAGGCCATTGGTATGTCAAATCCAATTTGATCCGGAATCAAATCCATGGTCAATTAAGACTCTTGTCAACTAGATCATCCGGAATAGAGGTAATTGCCAATACAAGCCTAATTTGGAGGAAAGTATGCCACTTCAGTAGACAAGAAGGACAAATGGCAGAAAAAGCGCTTTAAAGGTAACTGTTACTTTTTGAATTTCAAAAGTCTATTGGTGGTCACACGCGCGGTAAATTGGATAGTTATTTTCGAAATAAACCATCCAGATTCTCCGGTTAAAATGAACTTACCTCTCTCCAAAAAATCCGAGTGCCATGTCATCAATCCAAGCAAAACAACTGGAGTCCAGATTACTAAAATACCCTTACCTTGAAAAATCTATAAATACCCCCAAAATTCATCCTCCTCCTCACGCGAGCAACATACTCTTACTGTTACTCTAAAAAAAAATTCAAACCCAGAACCCTAGCTTTCAAAATCTCTCTCAAATGGCAGCCACAAACACCACAAACACCCTCGAGATCTTACCTAGCAAAAATTTCTTTCAAGTATCTGACTTGAAGGATACTAATTTTGAACCCCTAAATTTCAAAACCTCTAAATCCGTCATTCCCACTGATCACTTAGGTGATGATTGCTTATTCAAAACCCCTCCTTTCTTCACCTTAATCGAAGATCAAAATCTAGGTGACTTCCTGAAAATAAATTGTCCTACCTACTTAAAGCTAGTGAAGGAATTTTTTGAAAATCTCAGTGCTCATAACCATTTCGATGCCTTACACACTGAAGTCCAAAGGAAGTTCAAAACTATCACTCCAGAATTCTTTGAGAAGAATCTGAACATGAAGAACTCTAGTCTATTGATATGAAAAGGTGGCGATGAAACTGGAGTTGACTATGATTCAAAATTGTGGCTTCATAAGAGTTATTTCGGAGATAAATTCTCAACATACTTCCCCAGAACGCCCAGATTCCTGCAGCACGCTCTGGCAAAACTCATCCTAATAAGTAAGGGATCATTGACTATAGTTTCTTCCCTCTAGCACTGCATCTTGCAGCACTAGGTTAGAAGTGTAGAAGTAAATTGGCCAGTCTTGATCATTCACTATCTCAAGACGCATGTGAACTCCTATAGTGCCCTAATCACTAGAATCCTGCAAGCAGCTGATATAGATCTGATCGGAGTTGAAGGCATCTATGGCAAGCCTATTCTTAAGAAGAATTTCCTTAATCTTTAATATAATGAGGAGTGGGATAAAGAAAAAGGCAAACAGAAAAGGGAAGTGAAAAGAAGCAAGTCCCGGAAGATGGTTGATCCGGAAGAGCAAGCCCCTGTTCCCAAGAAGGCGAAAATAATTAAGATTAAGGCATAAAAGAAGTCGAAAGCAATTCTGGAAAAAGAAGTCGATAAAGACTCCCTAACAATTAGCCAGATCATGAAAGCTAGTCCTAAAAAACCTAAGGGAAAGGGAAAGCTAATCAAAAAGGCAGCAAAGAAAGGAATTGCAGCTGATTTGCCTCCATTTGCTGCAAAAGCAATTGAGGCCGGAAGGAGGAAAGCCAAGAGAACATTGGCTGAAATGGAAGCATCTAAGGATGATGAGAAAAAAGAGAATGAGGCTCCTGCTCAAAAGAAACTCAGAAGAAAGGGGCTAACTTATGATGAAGCCATTGTTGCCTAAGAGAAGAAGGCCAGTGAAGGAAGGAGACTAGCTGGAATAGTGCTGAATGAAGAAGCAAAGAAGTACAGGGAGAAAGCTGCTTTGGAAAAAGCAAAATCGAGTAAAGGGAAAAATGTGCCCGGGGTAAAAGAGATAGTAGGGGAAGATGATGAACAATATGCAATAATATAAGCTGCCATCAGGGAGAACACCAAAATAAATTGAGAAAGAATAGAGGGTCCAAGTGCTTCATCTGGAGAAAATCTAGGCCTGGTACCTCCAATTTTAGTGACTGCTGATGAGATGGACACATTGTCTAAAATCCCTGAAGCTGATTCATTTATTTTTTTCCTCTAAAAAAGTAGATCAACTAGAGAATCTACTTGGAACTGGCACTCCAATAATAAATCTTGAAAGTCCTGAAAAGGCATTGGAGACGGGTGTTGAGGAAAATGCCAACACACCTGGGGGAGAGAGAATAAGTCCTATAAAGGCACTTGTAGGGGTGGTTGAGGATAGTTCTAACCATCTGGAGGCTAGGCTGGAAGAAGAAAAGCAGGAAGTTGAAGATGATCGAAATCAGATGCTACAAACCAATGAGGTAACCCCTGCTCTACTTCATCTTGATTCTAATCTTGTTGTAGAAAAATAACACAACTTAGCTACAAACTCTCACAATGTTGATGAGGACATAGTGCTAAAGCCAGATGATATAACTCCGGATGAGGGGACGAGTCAGAGTTCCAAAGGGCACACTTCTAAAGTGGACCCTACGGGTGAGGCTCATCCGGATGAACGGATGGAGGAGGGTAAGGATGCAGAAGAGAGTGATGATGAGGAGGAAGAAAAAGAGAGCTCTAGCTTAAAAGAAACTAAAAAGGAAGAGCAAAATTAGTCCTCTAGAAGCAGTTCAAGCTCCAAAGATGAATCCACCTCATCCGGAGAAAACCGAGCCCCCATCACCAATCCAATCAAGATTCCCACTGCCAATACCAAAAGTGCCAAAGTTATGGCTGCACTCAAGCTACTTCAAGATGCATCACAGGAGGAATAAGAGGAAGGGTATGTCAAGTATAGCCTTCAGGGCATCTGCACACACTTAAAATCCATTGAAGCAGTGCTTTATGAAGAGTTCCAGCCCTTGACTATTCAGAAGGAGTTTGGCAAAATTAAGGAGAGTTTGAAAAGCCTTCCTCAAATTGAGAAGCAAGTTATGGAATTTTCCACTCCTAGCGCTATAGCTGAAGCCTCTATGTCTCAAATCCGACCAATTTTAAATGAGCTTATAGAAAGTGCCACTATAGCAAATCAGACTGTCAGTTAACCCAATACCTTGGCCTTTAATAATTGTGCAACTCTTGTTGAACGAATGTCCTCATTCGCCACTGACCTATCCACCGAAATAAAGGACTACATTGATTCCAAGTTTGAAAGCTTGACAAAATTCATGGAAGAAAGAGACCTAAAACCTGCTCTCTCTAACTTGGAAACCGATCAACAAGTGACCCAGGACATGCTTGCTCACTTCATAGATGACATAATTCCCAAACTCAAAGAAAAGATTCTTGATGATATGGGTGATGAGATGCTGTCCAAAAATTTTGGGATCAAAAAATTGATCAATGACTGTAAGAAGTCCGTTTCCAAGGAAATAAAGGATCAGACAGAGTCACTCCACAATATTCGAAAGAGGATCTCAGAGGATATAACATTGCTCTAAATTGGAATCAACAATCTATCAATCTCTGAACCCTCTTCCCCTCCGGCTATTTCGAAAAGCTAGCTCAGTCTGGTACTACACAATCTTGTCCAAGCCATAGGGGACTCCGGATTCATGAGCCAGAAAGGTACGACTACTCTTATCAAGGCCATGTTCCCTTATTTTGACCCCAAGGACCAAGAACACATCCTATGGATTCTTCCCCAAGTCTCGCAATCCTATGATCAACTTCGGAGATCTCTTCGCCCTTATTATTTGACTCCACCTATAGTTGATCACATCACTGATGAGCTGGCAAAAGGCAATAAAGATTACTCTATCTACTCCTCTGCTTAGCAGCAATCTTGGGAAAAGCGCACATATATGGTCATAGACCCCCTTGATGGAAGCAAAAAGGGGGAGGAAGATCCGAATCAACCAGGGGAAGGAAGTGGAAATGGCAAGGTAAAAATGCTAAAAGTCAGGAAGAGCGGGCTATCTGAAGGAGAAGTAGTTAATCTAGCTAGATGATATTGTAATACTTATGTAATAGCTAGATTCACTTTACATGTATTTCTGTAATCTGTGATTCTAAACTTCATGATGTTAACCATTGTTAACAGCAAAAGTATATATGAAATGAAGTTCTTAACTATCAAAACAAACACTTCTAAAGTACAATCTCTAATTGTACTAAAACAAACATAGAAGCTAGAATTATAAAATTATGGGGGAGTTAGGATGCTAGAAGTATGGGGGAGCATTGTAAATGACTAAGTATCAAGAATCATACTTAGATCAAATACCCCTATCGTATGCCTAGTTGACTTACGTATTTGTTTCCAACAAATAGGGGAGATTGCTGGGAAACAATGATCCAGATAACAATCCAAAAACAAATCCGGATCAAGTTTGAAAGAAATAAAAACAATGTATGCAATACTCCCAAATCCAAATGGAAATATCTGAATGAAGATCAAGATACAAGTCATCCATTAAAGAAATTAAATACCTAAGCACAATAGGAAATCATCCGGACGAAGTTTGGAAAGGAAACAAACTTCTGTCCTACAAAACTAGCTTCCGGAAGAATTGATTGAAGCTATCTCTGGAATAAGATAGATCTGGAACATATAGGTCTAAAAGACATCCAGATGACCTATATTTCAAACATAGGGAAAGATACAAATTAAAACTTTCCCTCCATCCTTTTTTGGTCTATGAAGTCAAAGATCCTTTCCCCAAGACAAAGACAAAATGACAGATTGCATATTTCAGAGAAAGGACAAAAAGACTAACACCAGACAGAGAAAAGCTAACTACCTTTTTCTCCTGGACCAATAAGGCAGCGTGTGGAGCTCACATCAAAAAGCAACTAGTATAAAAGTTGGTGTATCTCAAAATGCCAATGAAAACGACCACTGACAACTTTCTAGCCTCAATCCTAAGATTTCAAATGGGTAAAAATATAGTCTAATGGATTGATCAATGGATCCGGAAGCTCCAGATCATGAACTGATCAAGGGTGAAGATTGAATGAAACCTCACCAACCACAACGGCTACTTTTATGATCAAAGCCTATAAAAGGAAAACTTGACCAAATGAGAAGGTCAACTAGTTGATTAACAAAAAGCAAGTCACAAAGAATACTCATTTAATCAGTTGAAATAATCCCTCTAAGGGCCTTTGATTTAAAATCTATTTGTAAGGATTCCCAAGTGAAACTATAAACTTGAGTAACTCTAAAAACCAACCCTTTGTTAAAATCCAAAGAGTAAGAATCTCTAACTTGGGTGAGTTATGAGATTGCAATACAACTTAAAGTTAGTGCTTTAAGTGGGAACTCCTGGTAGGACTCAGCTTAGATTCAAGGTAGAAGGCTAAGTGGTATATCCTACAAAAGACAAGAGGACTCAGCTAGGAGTTGGTGCTTCTAGTGGTATATCCTACTTCCGAAAGGGGTTACCATTCGGAGATAAACCTATAAGGCTTTATTCCTGCTAGTTAGAAAGGAATCCACTAGTGGATAAGCTCAAAGGAAGGAAACTCTGGGGACTAGACATAGGCGAGGCCGAGCCAGTATAAAATACTTGTGTTTGATTTTCTTTCTCTTTTACTTTATTGTATATTATTGTCATATTTGCATCATCCGATTCCATCCTCTGGATCATAATCAAACAAGCTATACTAAGACTTCTCTAAGTCTATAAATTCCATAAAAAAGGGTCATTCACCCCCCTCTGTCCTTATAAATACTCTCACAAGGACCAATAAGTGGTATCAGAGCAAGTGCTCAAACTAGAGATCTAACAATCTTAAGCTAAAGGTCCATATATTTTGATTCACATATCAAAATGAGTTTCCAAAACTCACAACTCCTTTCTGAGGTTATGTCTATTACCTGTCCTCCACTCTTCACTGGTGAACACTACACGTTCTGGAAAAACTGAATGAAGAACTTCATCCAGTCACAAAGTATGCAAGGATGGTTAGTTATAAAAGATGGTCCATATGAGATGTATGAGGAGCAAAAAAGTTGTGTTCAATGCCCTCGGATTCATAAAATTCAGTAAATTGCTTATTTTTTTAATTCTGCTCCATTATCACTACGGATGCGTGCAATGCTTATGCCATTTCTACTACTATTCTAATGGATATCCTAGAAAAATGTTCAAAGGTAGCATCCTTGCTTGCTAGCAAAGCTACCCAAGTATAGCTAGATTAGTCATCCACAATAACCATGGTGTATTCTCTTCTACCTAAACTCATAGGTTTGATTGGTCCAAACAGATCAATGTGTAATGGTTCAAGGACTCTTTCGATAGGTATATAAGGAATGGAAGGGAAAATTTTTTTGGTCTATTTACCTAGTTAACATGCAGTTCATACTTGATCCTTATTAAAAGCAACCTTAGGCAAACCCTCAACTAGTTCTTTTTTGGCTAGTTTAGACAGGAGGTTCATATTGACATGTCCTAACCTCCGGTGCCATAGCTATGATTCCTCTTCTTTAGACACCAAGAAAATATTATTCTTTTTCTCATTTTCAATGTTAACAAAATAAACATTATTTACTCTAGGTGCATGAAGAATAAGTTGATTGGACTTACTATCATTGATTGAGCATCCTCCGGAGTCAAAGATGACCTTTCTCCCTTTTTCACAAAAATGAAGAACACTGAGTAAGTTAAGCTTTAGTCCATCAACTAGAGAGACATCTTCTATCTTTAATTTAGATCCAATTGTCTCATGTCCAATGATTTGTCCTTTTTTTATTATATCCAAAGCTTACTTTTCCACCCTTCTTCCGAGTTAATGTGATGAAGGCTCTTTCATCACCAGTCATGTGCCTTGAGAATCCACTATCAATGTACCAATTTTTTTGATCTTTAGTGGATTGAAGGCATACATGCAAAACAAATCAAGTGGGTTTGGGTACCCAATCAGATTTGGGTCCTCTCGGGTTAATAACCATTTCATGCCATGGATGATTATCATGATAAACATTTCTAAATCTACACATTATAGTTATATGATTATTTCATCCATAAAACCTGCACCCAGCAATTGGTTTTTTTGTTGTTTTAGCTCCTCTTCAATCTTATGAAGATCTTTCTTTCTATAGTCTCTGGAATATCCTCCTTTTAATAGTTAGTGGTCTGATTGTTCAGTTTGTATCTGGTAGCTAACTAGAGGAGCTATTTGCACTTTGTGATTCTTTCTTTGTTTGATTGGTTGGTCATCATAGATCACTTTAACTTTTCCTCTTTGAGCAGCTATATACCTCTGTGTTTGAGGTTTTCCTTTTTGAGGAGTTATGTACCTCTATGCTTGAGGCTGTCACAAGACTTCCCATGGTTTTAGAGGTTCTAGATTCCTTCTAGTAGGTGGATTTCTTCTGACATCTTGGTTTGGATTCCTTATGGTAGCTTTCTTCATCAAGGCTAGTTCTCTTTCTAACCTAAATAGATTGGCACTGGGTATTTAGACTTGGGATCTTATGGAATTCTCTTCAACATTCTCACGGTGCTTTGTAGCCCTTATGAGATTGATGTCTTTTCCTATTACCTCGACATCTTATGTTAGCTCCATTACTTGTCTTTGAAGAAGTTTAATGGCTTTGGTGTTCTTCTTCACGTTGTTGATTACAATCCCTAAAGCTCAAGCAAGATCATTGTTAGAAATGAGATTAGAGCGAGAGTTTACCTATGTACTGGATGACTCAAACTCTGATTCATCAGTTTACTTAGTGATATGTTGAGTTGTTCCTCTTCTGGATGGTTCTACTTCTGGCTCAGTCAATGCCATGAATGCATAGTTTATAGTTTCCTCTTCATCTGAGGATGATGAGCTATTGCTTTCCTCACGTTTGCTCCAGGTGGCCACCATTAGCCTTTTTTGGTGCTTCTTTTCCTTCTTGAGCTTAGGACATTTTGCTTTGAAATGTCCTTTCTCACCACATTTGAAGCAAGCCATCTCCTTCTCTTGATCCTTCTTATCTACCGGATCTTTTCTGTGTTTATCCTTTCTAGAGTTGCTTTCATTCCTTCTTCAGGAGTCATACGTTCTGGAACTTCTCCTTGACCCTTTCTCTTCCTTCCTTATGAACCTCTTGAATTGTCTGGCCAGCATGACCATTTCTCCCTTTTTAAGAGGGGATTCCCTTGACTGCTTTTTGTTCTGGAGGAAGCGGATCCAGAGGAATCTGCTTTAAGAGTAATTCCTTTCTTCCTTTCTTCAAGCTTCTTTTCGTGCTGGTTGTATCTTTCTAGGGATAGCTCTTGAGTTAGGAGGATCCTATTGAGTTCATCATAACCATAAAATTTTAGGTAATGGGCATCCTCAATGGCAGTCTTCTTATTATCCCATTCTTTGGTAAGACCCTAGAGAATCTTCTTTACCATGTGTGAGGTGTCGATGACGTGTGGGTCTCCCTTGGTGTCTATGAGAGAGGCAGGGCCCATTGGGGGTTTGTTGGATTTAGGCGTGACAAGACCTTTTTTAGTTCAAGTTTGCACAAATAGCCAATTTTAATGAATACAAGAATCGAGACCCAAATCTCGATACAAATGATAAAATCGCCACCTAAGTTTTCTACTTGGGAAAGAGTTTTGGTATAGTACCCATTGGGTGGGAGACTCATACCTATTGGATCAAAGATTCATGTATCGGATGAGTCACTTATTTCTCATTTAATTGATTCAAAATTACATTCACTGTGTAAAACCATTTTTGTTTTCATCATGTGGGGAATTCCCACAGAAATCCTATTATTATACAATCTTTCACACTCATTAGATGCATTTATAGATTACAATAAAGCACAAGCAATAAATGGGGGAGTAAAAATTACAACCGGGGGAAAATGAGGGAATTACAAGAGAACCTATACATTTGTTCTAAGTTATAAAATAAAACAAAAATAAATTACCCTGCAACCACAAAAATTAGCACAGTTTATAACATGTCATATGTCAGCATTTCATTAGGGAAAATGTGATTATGTTAGCATGGCGGTTTTACGACCGATAGTGCCCGGGTGGCTTCTAGGATCCGAGAGAAATAACGAGTCTTCAACGTATCTTGTTATAAGAACATATTTTAACTTTTGTGGGTTGATTTACCGGATTATTAGTGAAAGTGATTGCATGGAAAATGGTGAGTTGGGTTGATTTTAACTGATTGAAACATGAATTCTAGATTCTGCCTAGGGCTGGTACTCGTACAGGTTGGTGCAACCTATACGACTACCAGGGAGGACTGGTAAGGGTATGGTGTACCCCTACGGGTCATGTCTGGTCTAGGCAAAAACTTTGTTCGGTTTAATACATAGATTAATGGATGAAAAATAAATTAAAAATAGGATTTCCTTTCGTATGAGTATGGCACACCAATTTGATATCCCTAAAGGACACAAGGTGCCAATAAGGCTTGTACAGATTAGGACCAGACCCAAAACACGAAATGAAAAGAGCATATATAGTAGAGGAGGTAGAGAATAATAATAAAATAATTGAGATATGAGTCTTTTTAAAACTCAGGAGCATTACCTTTGTGGCTTGAATCCACTTTGAGGTGATCCCTTTGCCGTTGAGAGAGTCTAGCCAAATTAGATGAAACATGACTATTTAGGTAAGTATTTTTGTGGATAGAATCTCCCTTAAATCCTAATAAATGAACATAGAAATTAATAAAATATAGACAAAACCTCAAGGAATGGGTTTTCTCCTTATTTTATACCCCCTATAACTCAATTATAACCTTTTTATATCTATAAAAAATGCTAGAATATTTGTATAGTAGACTAACTATTTTTGTATACGAATTGTGCATGTTAAAATGTGAGGAAAAGGGGCCTATTTATAGGGGAAAGGAGGTCTAAAAGCAATAAATCGCGTTCATGACTTGCCTTTTCCTGAAATAGGAAAGGATTCCCTTCCAAAAGAGCCTATTCAGGCAACAAGAGTACCTATATGGGTCCTCCCTAGGTGTATAGAAGGAATGACCCGTACGGGTCCGCTAATGGATCCGTGTCACTAGGCAGCACCCGTATGGGTCCTTAAGGGTAGACTAAGTCTCCAAAGCTTGGCCAAACTCAACTCTGCAGTAGTAGGAACACCTTTGATGGATAACACCTGCAATAGAATGCATTATATAGCTATCATCATCGTTTTATGAGAAGGATCATTAAAATCAAGTGCTCACAGACTGCCCCTCATGGGATCACTACAGATATGGATCTGTATGATGTCATGATGTGAGCAAGGGTTTAGAAATCATACCTGAGGTGATGATGTGGGTGAGTTCCTTTCTAGAGGCAAACTTCTTTCTTGGGTGTCCTTTTCCTAGGGCAGACAACTTTCCTATGCCAATGCGAACCCCTTTCCTGAGGCGAGTGACTTTCCTTGCCAATGTGTTTCCCTTTCTTGAGGCGGATGACTTTCCTTTGCTGATGTGTATCCCTTTCTTTAGGTGGATGACTTTCTTTTACCTATGCATATCCCTTTATTAAGGTAGATGACTTTCCTTTGCTAATGCGTATCCCTTTCTTATGGCGGATGACTTTCCTTTGCTATTGTGCATGCCTAGTGACTCTACTAAGGATGGTCTATGTCTCCCTTCCCTAAGGTGGATTGACTTTCCTGATTGATGGTGTATCCCTTTCCTAAGGTGGATCAACTGTCCTGATTGATGATGTATCCCTTTCCTAAGGCGGATTGACTTTCTTGATTGATGATGTATCCCTTTCCTAAGGCGAATCAACTTTCTAAATTGATTTATCCCTTTCCTAAGGCAGATGACTCTCCTGCTGATGGTGTATCCCTTTCTTGAGGTGGATTAACTTTCCTGACTGGTGGTGTATCCCTTTCCTAAGGCGGATGACTCTCCTACTAGGGAATGTGAAAAACCTGAATAGAGACAACAATCAAACACCGAGTTAGTCACTGTTCAAGCAGACATATCTTTATTTTTAATTGACTTTTATGAAAACAAAAATATTTTTACTCCTTCAATTAAAAATAAAGATGTATGGATGGGGATTAGCCCCTAAAATAAACCGAAAAACTAAGTGCGAGAAATGTTGGGTTTGGCTCAATTGCTATAGGGATGGAATGCCCCTAGGGTGTGTGCCCCTAGGGCATTTCATGATGAGGAGTGCCCTTGATTGATTCCACTACTAGGGTATAGGGGGATGCCCTTGGATTGGTTGATTTCATTGCTGGGGAATAAAGTAATATCCTTTAGTAAAACCTCTTTTGCTGGGGAAGTCTTTCCTGGTAAGATTTGTTTGCTGGGGAAGAATTCATGTGCTAGTATGGACCTGTACACAAAAATCATCTTCGTTAGTGACCAATTCAAAAATGGCTTACCTTGATTCTTGATTGAATTTTGTGAAAACAAAAATATTTTTTCCCCTTTAATCAAGGATCAAGGTGAGCTAGGGGGCTTACCCAGAATATAACCAAAATATAAAATTGAGGAGAAGTGGGGTTGGCCCCGAATTCAGACTGGATGAATTTATGGTACTTTCTAAAATACTAGTTCAAAACCTACCCCTAGATGGCAAGAGAAGGCTCGTACGGGTGGGCCAGGACCCGTACGGGTGGAGTCCTTGAGAGTTAGGACCCGTACGGGTCCCCGTCGGGGGTTTTAAAAGGCTGTTCAGACTCCTCATATCCCGCCTTACACAAAATCTTCCCATTTTGCATTCTCTGGCTATTTTCTTTCCAGAACGGATCAAAATGTATAAAAAGATCCCAAAGACTAGCCATTTCTCCATTACACTCAAGGATTTATCCTCGGTGGGCGATTCGGGGCTTCGAGAATGCCAAGTTTCTGTAGGTTATGCCTTTCCCAAAGGGGACTCATTTTTGGGGCTCACACTTATCTCTGAAGTTCCACTAATCCCCTATCCTAGTACTCATGCTTCCAAAGTTCAAGTAATTTTGCTTGATTCTCCCTTTTCCATTTTCAAACTCTTTGAGAATTTCTCAAATTTTGGCATGAATTAGGGTGTTTTAGAGCTTGGAATAGAGCCTGATGCATGTAACTTTAGTCTAGGATGCTTTTAGGATAGTTTTGGATGAGCTTTGGTTGCATTTGGAAAATTTTGGAATTTTGGGGAAGTTTTTTGCATAGGGACTATTTGTAAGGGAACCGTACGGGTGAGTACGAGTCCCGTTTTTGGTACGGGAGCCAATAGAGGACCCATACATGTCCTTTCCTCAGGGGTAGAAATTTCTGCAATTCTTTTCTCATTTCTGACTTGTCTACTATATTTTAACCTTATTGAGCTATAATTTTTTCTTTGTAGTTTCAGTATGGAGCCCTGAGCTTCTGCAAGAAGTGGTATGAGGAGATCCTTACTATGGGGGACACTGAGTTGCTAGCCTGCAGATATTCTTTTGGCTTCAATGACATTATTAGGGCCATCCCTTAGGCTCCAAAGATGCTGGTGTCGGTTTCCAATTCAGCTTTTGGTAGAGAGGTGGTCGGAGACGACCCATACTTTCCATCTACCTATTGGGAGGTCACCATCACTTCCTCAGATGTGTGCGCCACAACGGGATTGGGATAAAGCAGAGATATCATCCATTTTGATGGTAGTGTTGATAGGTGGCACTCCCGGCCTGAGGTGAAAGCCTATATTGAGAGATTACTTGGGCTTTGTCAAGGCAAGATGCACAAGCTCGAGTACGAGGACCTGCATACTTACTAGATTGGGCAGCCGAGTCTTGTTATGGCTAATAGGAGATATCAGTACGCCCAGTCTTTCCTGTTGACATTCCTTACTACCATCTTCTTTCTAGTCTATTCGAGTAACCTTAACTACGGTTTGCTCTCCGCTGTGGAGGATCTTGCTGCTGGTGTAGGGTAAGAACTAGTGTCGGGCCATCCTAGTGTAGTTATATAATAGATTGGACGTCGAAGTTTGAGGTGAGCAGTTTGAGCTCAATATTTGCCTCTTGATACTACTGGTAAATCCCGGACATATCTCTTGCGCTTTAGCCTTTTATTCAAATTGTGCTGCAGCTAATTTTACTTTGTGTTGCAGATTTGGGCCTTTGATCACTGGTTTATCCCTTGGTCGGGTTTCCCATACAACATGAGGCACCGTACATTATATCCAGGTAGATGGGGCTTTGGCAGGGTCAGCCCTTAACCACAATGCAGCACAAAGAGTTCCTACGCCATTTGCACTCAGATCGGGTAAACTTCTTCCCTGTAAACCTGCATTTTACATTCCACCAAACCATTAGTAGAAATTGTATTTACAAGGTTATGATGCTTATAGTGAATTTTTTACAGGTTATCCAAGGCCAGTGGAAGAGATTGGATATACATGGGGCTATTGAATGGATGCGGGCCGGCGTGGATGACTGTCACTTTATCCTGGAGTCACCACTCTCCTTCAAGTAGTATTTTAGAGAGCGAGTCTGAGGGTGGATGACTAGTGTTGTGGTAGAGAGATCTATCCCTCCCCCAATCTCAATGGGCATCTTCTGGCCGCATCTGATGCTAGGTACTAACCAAGGGTTGTACCTATTGGGCGAGGGGGGTCATGAGCTATCTATTATACCGAGTTCATCGATTATTTGCTTCTTCCTCCTTGTGAGAGGATTCACCATGAGGATGTCCCTCTCGAGTTCCACTAGATCGATAGTAAGGATGATGATGATGATGACGATGATGAGGTTGGAGGGAGGGGCAACCGTGGGGTCCCATATATAGTTCGAGGCTTCGAGGGCTTGGCTAGGTCTGCTACCCCTTCTTCTCATGTATTTTCTTAACTTAACCCTTATGAATACCTTATCATTTCTCAAAATTGATTATGATCCTGAGTGCAATCTTTTATTGCTACAGCCTTCCAGTTCCACGAGGAAGAGGCATATCGCTACTGCTGTCCCTTAGTCACTGGTGAAGCAGTCTCGTGCTTCTGGCTCTATGAGAGAGGGAGTCCTCTAAGCTGAGATAGATACTTTCTTTCAGTTCCTTGATCATTCAGGGTAGCGAGCTGTCAAGGAGCTCGAGGATTTGGTCCAGCCCATCGGTTTCACACCTTCCAGCTCTACCCGAGTAAGGAATTCCTTACTTTTAACCTTATCCATTATAGTGAATGCTTAGAATGTCCTATCCTGACATGAATTTCTCTTTTAGGCGACCATTTTTTAGGCTGAGAGGATTACCAGGGGCTACTTCTCCTGCGGTATCTGCTACTGGCCCAGGATGCGCTAGCCTCGGTAAGTTTTACGTGCAAAATTTAACAAACTATGCATGATGCATGCCAAGACATTCATGTATATGTACTGATCTACTGATTCTATTGTAGACTCTATTGGCCATAGAGTATAGTAAGTCCGCTTGGGACTTTGATACTTCTGAGGAGAGAGCTAGATTCTTAGAGGAGCAGCTGTGGTCAGCCACTACTGAGGCTGACTAGGCTAGGGCTGAGACTAATCGGGTGAGGGCCGAGATTGAGATGCTAAGTGGCCATCTATCGAGGATGACTGAGGATAGACAGACACCAGATCCATCTAATTTTAAGCCTGAGGATGATCTTTCTATATACCGTGTGACTTAGAAGGGTGGAGATCAGCATGCTGAGGGAGCTGGTGCTGCTAGGGCTACTACAAGGACATCAGAGACTAGGGCCCCAGCCCAACCAGCTTCTGGTACCGGTGAAGTTGAGGATCATATCCTAATAGATGTGGGTTATATGCTAGCGAATACATAGGATTTGGCTCCAAAGGGTCTCCAAGGATAGGATCCCCCGACAGCTTAGATTATAATTTGCTTTTATTAGTTTCTGAACTGTTAATACTTATGGGCCTTGCATGGCTTATTTTGAATGTAAACTTGGATTAATACTTTTGACATTTAACTTTTATGCACACTGATTTTTATTTTTCTGAACTAATATTAAGTATTGCTACTTGGCAAACCCGTTTTACTTCTATCCAATGATTTTGTAGTGAGGGGACCAAGTGATGTTCTAACCTTTACATAGGCCATTTGATGTGAGATGACCTATCGAACATTTTTTTGTCCTAACTTTTGCTTGAACTATCCTTGATGGCTCAGTCAAGCGATTTTTTCTCTTTAGCTTTAACTTTTGCCTAGACAGCCCTTTTAGGTTTTCAATATAGCAAGCTTTTTCTTACAAACCTTTCGGGTTTTTGACCTCGCAGGCTTTATCTTTCTTTTCTTTTTATTTTCATCTTTACTTTTACCTGGACTGCCCTTTCGGGTTTTCAATCCAGTAGACTGTCTTAATTTTTTCCTAAATTGTCCTTGACGGCTCAATCCAGCTGACTTTTTCTGAACTTTTAATATGCTTGATTTCTTTTGCGACTTTTATCTCTTGTTGGATAACATGTATAATGAAAGGTATAACAATGATGCATAACATGTAAAGAAAAATTGATGTTCACACACCTACGACTATTTCACCTAACCACATGCATATATTCATAAGACCAATATTCTTAGCAAAATCATAACATGTTCATTGATGAGATTAATTTCAGTACATAAGCAATGGTAAAAATTTCCAATGGTTAACCCCTACTGCCAACTGGTCTTTTACAAATTTTCCAGAAAGCAACTGACATTTTTCTCTCGGTACCCTAACTTTCGCCTAAGCCACCCTTTTCGGGTTTTTAACTTAGCGGGCTTTATTTCCATTGGAGTGCCCCAATTTTTGGTTAGCGGAATACCGATCGGGGGGCTGCACCATAATTTTTGCACGAGCAGTAGAGGACCACTCGTCTGGTGATTCATTCATTATTTCTTTTATTCTTTATGCTGCTTTTTTATGATTTAATTCTTTTAACCTAGACATGATAACGCTTAAGCCTATCTTGATTCACTAGAATCACAAACTCATTTCCATCCATATCTATAAGCTTGATTCCTCCTTTGCCAAGGACTTTCTTAACCACGAATTTTCCTCGCCAGTTAGGCCTGAACTTGCCTTTAGTGTCGGTGTTGACCTGGTGTAGCTGCTTGAGAACCAGATCACCTGCTTTGAGAGGTTGTTTTGAGTATCTGACTCTGCTATTGTAAGCTCAAGCCATGCACTGCTAGTACATCTGTAGATGGTTAAGAGCTTTGAGGTGCTTTTCATCTATTGCATTTAACTGCTCATATCTCGCCCTTGCCCAATCTGACTCTTTTAATTGAGCTTCGATAGCTTCCATTCTATATACCAAGGAGAGAGGTGTCTGACAAATGGGGTTTCTTATACTAGTCCTATACCCTTAAATCGCAAAAGGAAGTTTGTCAGCCCAATCCCTATAGGTAGCTACTGTCTTTGATAAGATCTTTTTGGCATTAATGATCAGCTTCCCTTTAGAACTTCTGAAGGATGTTAGGCGTCTTTTTGTGACCTAATATGTTCTTTCCATTTTTCATAACTAGAGCCAGGCTACTATTGGTGCTCCCATTAGTGTTCTTGGTCTTCTTTCTTGACGATGCATACCGTTGTACCCTTTTCCCCTTCATGAAGAAAGATGGTCTAAGGTTTGTTGTCATCATGTTTGCAAAACACTTTGATTATCTCTCTTTTATTTAGTGATAGGTTTTAACCATCGAATATTTATACCATTGCGATGTATTCAAAGTCAATGTTATTAGTGAATATGATGCCATTTTTTAGAATGTTGTAGTTATGAATGCATGGTGTCATTAGAATGGAATACTCGAGTGAAGTGTGAATGAGAGATGCATCAATTTATTCATGGCATGCTTTCAAAAGTACTAATGTTACATATTATCCATGATATGCCTTATAAGTGGCATTGTTTACATAAAAAATATTTGCAATATTAAAAATTACATCTTTTGAATCAACTCCACAGGTGCAGGGCCTTGTTGATCAACTTTGGCAATATTGACAATTGAACTGGTAGCTCCGGTGCGCAGGTTTGCATGCATTTCTTCGGCCACTACCCTTGCTAAGTTTTTGACAGCCTTGCTGATGGATTTCCCTCCTCACTTCCCTTCCAATTCTTCCTCATAAGTACCGCTAATGCCTTAGTGATGGATACAATTGATTTATTCATTTAATCTTCCACAGCATTCCTACATGCTTCCACAGAAACTGAGGTTCCAATCATGCGACCTTTCTTGAAATCAAACACATTGTTGAAGATCTCAAAACCAGGTACCTTTTTGCCCCTCACCTCAATAGGTTCTTCCCCACCTGTGAATGTCTTTTGCTTGACTTCAGCCCCTATCATGAGGCAGGACTAGGGTTTGGACTTCTTAATACCTGGATGACTCCCCAAACAAAACCTGAATGGCCATGGAAGAGGTAGTATAGGTTCCAGCATATCCTGAAGATTCTTTCTGAGCCCCTTACCTTTCATATAACCTTACTTCATCATGATCTTTTCAATTTTAAGTGATATGTACCCCTTAACTGAAAATTTCGTACCCTAGTTAGCTATAGCCACCCTAGATTCCTTTTCCTCTACTTCTATAGCTGCTATAACAGATGGTTCATATGCTTCAATAGTCACTATCTTATCATTGTTGATGAGCTTAACTTTCTGATGGACTATGGAATGGATGAACCCTAATGCATGGAGCTAAGGTTGACCCAACAATAATAAGTAGGTGACGAGAATGTCAAGGACAGTGAATAAGATTTTAGACTTTACTCCCCAAATCGTAACTTCAACTTCAAAGACCCCAATGACACTTCTCTTCATATCATCACATGCCCTTATAATAGTATTGGACTTCTCCAATATGGATTCATCTAGCCCTAAGTGAGGAAGGATCTTGGCAGGGCAGAGATTAAGGATGGAACCAACAACCACCATAAAACATGGGATAGAACGATCAAGGATTTGTACTTTAATGAAAAGTTCCTTGTTATGCTTGTTTCCTTTGGCTGGGAGGTCTGATGGATAAAACATAATGGGTTCAACTTGACCAGGAGGAGATCCCCTTATAACTAAAAATACTTCTACCATGGTAGTGGAAGGTGTAGCCTTCACGATTAACAACTTTTCTATCAGATCCTTGCAATGATCTTCAGAGTCAATGAGAAGCTGCCAAATACTGCACTTGGTAGGGGTAACTTGTAATTGTTGGATAAGAGGGGTGACTTTTAAATCTTTCTTTTTAGTACCTACCGGTGTTTGAGTCTCAATAGCAGGCGTAAAGGTTGGATCCTGATTAATATTTAGAATGACCTAGATATCTAAATCTCTACCCCTTCTTCTTTTTGGGAGAGGATCAGGAGGGACCCTTCCACTTCGGGTAACATGTAACACCCCATTTTTTTTATTACTTCTCCTTTGGCTGGGGCTGAAGAGTCATTCTTTTTAAACCAAGGTTTGGCCGGCACACTTGCCTTCTCCCAAAAAGAAGAAGGAGAGGATCAGGAGGGACTTTTGCTTTTTCAAAGATCTCAACGTAGCTAGAGAACTTATCCGTACCCAGAACCATATGATAAGTAGGCAGGGAACCATCCATTAACTTTACGATCATCTCAAGGAGACTTAGTCTATCTTTCAATAAAACTTGAGTGGCTATCAACCTTTCGAAATAGGGTTTGAATTTCTCGTTGGGGGCCTACTTGATTGCCTTCAAATTCTGTATGGTAGTCTTAATGGTGGAATTGAAACCATACTGCTCAATAAAAGCTTCAGATAAAGCTTTCCAATTTTCAGTCACTTCATATGGTAGAGTATTGTACAACTTGATAGCAGGACCTTCCAGGGTGCAAGGGACTATTTCAGCTAGGACTTTTTCACTTAACTTTCTGATTCTCATAACCCTCTGATAGGTTGTGATATGAGATTGAGGTGGACCAATTCCTTTATACTTTGCTATGCTAGTCATACTAAAGTTTTTAGGGGCCCAAATCTCTTCTCTAATGGTTTGAACTGATAGTGGCGATGGTTGAGAGCTGGGATTGGTAGAAAGCAACTTCTAAAGTAGATCACCCAATTTCACGGACAAGGATGATCCATCTGATTGAGTAACCGCACCCACGACTAGTGGATCCGTACCACCAGGCAGCACCCGTACGAGTCCCTAAAGGCAGACTAGGTCTCCTAACTTCTGCCAATAGGTTTACCCTTGGGTGCGATTACTCGATTAGAGGGGTCATCCTTATCCATAGAATTGCGTGATCTTCATCAAAAATTGCTTCCTACCAATCCAAGCTCTGAGCCTTCATCACTATCAGTTCAAACTGCTAGAGATGAGGATTAGGTCCCTAAAAACTTTAGTATGCCTAGTATAGCAAAGTAGAAGGGAACTGGACCATCTCAATCTCATATCACCACCTATCAGAGGGTTATAAGAATCAGAATGTTAATTGATGAAGTCCTAGCCGAAATGTTCCCATGCACCCTGGAAGGTCCTACCATTGAATGGTACAATACTCTATCAAATGAGGTGATCAAAAATTAGAAAGCTTTATCTAAAGCTTTCATTGAGCAGTATAGTTTCAATGCCACCGTTAAAAGTACCATACATAATTTGGAGGCAATCAAGCAGGCCCCCAATGAGAAATTCAAGCCCTATTTTGAAAGGTGGATGGCTACTCAAGTTTTATTGAAAGATAGACTAAGTCTCCTCGAGATGATCATAAAGTTGATGGATGGTTCCCTGCTTGCTTATCGTAAGGTTCTTGGTATGGATAAATTCTCTAGCTATGTTGAGGTCTTTGGAAAAGTTGAGAAGTAGGAAAGAATCAAGGAATTAGAGAAGGTGAGCATGCCGACCAAACCTTGGTTCAAAAAGAACAATCCTTTAGCCCTAGCCCAAGCTTCTAAGTCAAAGTCTGGCTCCGACCCTAAAGCAGCGATAGTGCAAGAAGAAGTGGCTACAGTCCATAGCATCGAAGATGACATTTCCCCTTGGAAAACATCTCTGCCTGCCATCTTCACTAAGTTGAGGGCACTTGGTCTTCTTTAGAGTATCAAGCCTTATGTCCCGCCAAAAGCTGAAGATAGGGATTAGTTTTTTGCTTATCACATCAGTAAGGGTCATCGCACTGGTGACTGTAGAGATCTACTTGAGGCTATTCGTTGTTTGATTATGGAAAAGAAGATACATGAACCTGAGCTTAAGCCTAGTACCATGAATAACCCCCTACCAAATTTTGAGAAATAGGTTGCAGCTGTCAAGTCAGGGTTAGCCTCCTACCATGTCTTTAATATGATCTCGCAAGCTAATCCTATGGTTCACTCAGTATTGGTTTTACCTGATGAATTGGTCCCCATTGATATCTATGCATTCAAGTTAGAAGGAATTCATGATGAGGAAGCAATGTTAGTTCAACCAGAACCAATTGATATCGATGCTTATGTATTAGAGAATGATGAGCTCGAAGGACCAGCCTTATTGGTGGAAACTACTGAAGGGAGAAGTTATATGAAAAATAGGGTATTGCATGTTACCCGAAGTGGAAGGATTCCTCCTGATCCTCTCCCAAAAAGGAGAAGGGGCAGAGATGTAGATATCCAGGTCATTTCAAATATCAATTAGGGTCCAATCTTCATGCCTACTATTGAGTCTCAACTATCCGGTAATGAAAAGAAAGATCTAAAAGTCACCCCTCTCATCCAGGAGTTGCAAGTTACCCCTACTAAGTAGAGCATTTGGCAGCTTCTCATTGACTCTGAAGATCATCACATGGGTTTGATAGAAAATTTATTAAGCATAGAGGCTAAGCCTTCCACCACTTTGGTTAAAGTATTTTCAGTTATTGGGGGATCTCCTCCCGATCAACTTAAACCCATTAAGTTTCTCCGTCAGACCTCCCGGCCGAAGGAAACAAGCATAACAAGACACTTTTCATTAAGGTGCAAATCTTTGATATTTCTATCCCATATATTATAGTGGATGATGGTTCCGCCCTTAATCTCTGCCCTGCCAAGATCCTTCCTCACTTAGGGCTGGATGAATCCATGTTGGAGAAATCCAACACTGTTATAAGGGCATATGATGATACAAAGAGGAGTGTCATTAGGGTGTTTGAAGCTAAAGTTGCAGTTGGGGGAGTGAAATCCAAAGTCTTATTCACTGTCCTCAACATTCCCGCCACTTGCTCATTATTGTTGGGCCAACCTTGGCTCCATGCATTAGGAGTTGTCCCTTCCATAGTCCATCAGAAAGTTAAGCTTATCCACAATGGCAAGCTGGTGACCATTGAAGCTGATGAATCATCCGTTATAGTAGCTATGGAGGCTAAAGAAAAAGAATCTAGGGTGGTTGTAGCTCCCCAGGGTACAGAGTTTTTGATTAGGAGGTATATATCGCTTAAAATAAAAAAAGACCATAATGAAGCAAGGTTATGTGAAAGGTAAGGGGCTCGGGAAGAAGCTGTAGGGAATGTTGGAACCTATTTTGCCTCTTTCATTGCCATTCAGGCTTGGTCTAGGGAATCGCCCAGGTGCTAAGAAATCTAAACTCCAGTCCTACCTCATGATAGGGGCTGAGGTCAAGCAAAAGATATTCACAGGTGAGGAAGAACATGTCAAAGTAAGGGGCAAGAGGGTCCCTGGTTTTGAGATCTTCAATGACATATATGATTTCAAGAAAGGCTACATGATTGAAACCTCAGTTTCTATGGAAGTATGTGGGAATGCTGAAGAAGGTGAAATGAAAGAAGCAATCGAGACCATCACCAAGGCACTAGCGGTACTTATGAGGAAGAATTGGAAGGGAAATGAGAAAGGAAATCCCATTAGCAAGGCGGTCAAAAACTTAGCAAGAGCAGTAGCCAAAGAAGCATATGCAAACCTGCACATCGGAGCTACTAATTCAGCTATTTGTGTCGCCAAAGTTTATCAACAAGGCCCTCCACCTGTGGAGGATGATTCAAATGATATAATTTTTAATGTTGTAAATATTTTTGATGCAAACAATACCACTTATAAGGCCTATCATGGTTAAGTTGTAACATCGGTACTTTTAAAAAATACATGTCATGAATAAATTGATGCATCTCTCATTCATATCTCACTCGAATATTCCATTCTAATGACACCATGCACTAATAACAACAACATTCTTAAAAATATCATCATATTCATTAATGAAGTTGACCTTGAATACATCGCAATGGTATAAATATCCAATGGTTAAAACCTATCACTAAATAAAAAAGAGATAATAAAAGTGCTTAGCAAACATGATAATAATGAATCTTGGCCCATCTTTCTTCACGGAGGGGAAAAAGGGTACAAGGATACACATCATCAAGAAAGATGCCCCAGAAGTATTATAAGAACATCAACAGTAGGCTAGGTCTGGTTATGAAAAATGAAAATAACATCTTAGGTCATGAGAAGATACCTAAAATCCTTCATAAGCTCTAAAGGGAAGCTGATCATCAATGCCAATAAGTCAATCAAGAGGATCTTGTCAAAGACAGTGGCTACTTATAGGGACTGGGCTGATAAACTTCCATTCACAGTTTGGGGGTATAGAACCAGCATAAGAACTCCCACGGATCAGACGTCATTCTAATTAGTATATAGAATGGAAGTTGTGTTACCAGTTAAAACAGAAGTAAGATCTCTAAGAGTGACACTCAAAGCTTAGTTAAAAAAGTCAGATTGGGCAAGGGCTAGGTATGATCAGTTAAATGCAATAGAACTCAAAGCACTTGACCATCTATAGATGTACCAACAACGTGTGGCTCGAGCTTATAATAACAGAGTCAGGTACCCAAAACAAGCTCTCAAAGCGGGTGATCCGGCTCTCAAGCAACTATGCCAAGTCAACATTGATGCTAGCGGCCAGTTTAGGCCTAATTAAGATGGACCATTTGTGATAAATAAAGTCCTTAGAAAAGGAGGAATCAACATTATAGATATGGATGGAAATGAGTTTGTGAATCTAGTAAATCAAGATAGGCTTAAGCATTATCATGCCTAGGTCAAAAGAATTAAATCATATAAAAGCAGCACAAAGAATAAAAGAAATAAAGAATAAATCACTTAGTGAGTAGTCCTCTATTGCTCGGGAAAAAATTAGGGTGCAGCCCACTGGTCGGTATTCCGCAAACTAGTCAGGCAAAAATCAGGGCACTCCAATGCAAATAAAGACCGCTAAGCCAAAAACTCGAATAGGGCAGCTTAGGCAAAAGTTAGGGCATCGAGAGAAAAATGTCAATTGCTTTCTAGAAAATCTGTAAAAGACTAGTAGGCAGTAGGGGTTAGCCATTGGAAATTGTTACCATTACCTATGTACTCAAATTAATCTTATCAATGAACATGTTATGATTTTTCTAAGAATCTTGGTCTTATGAATGCATGCATGTCTTTAGGTGAAATAATCGCAGGTGTGTGAACATCAATTTTTCTCTACATGTTATGCATCGTTGTTGTTCCTATCATTATACATGTAATCCAACAGATATAAAAGTACCAAAGAAATCAAGCATATGCAAAGTTCATAAAGTTTACTGGATTGTGAAACCCGAAAGGGCAGTCTAGGCAAAAGTTAAGACAAAACAAAAGGAAAAGAAAAAGCATACGGGGTCGAAAACCCGAAAGGGAGGTCTTGGCAAAAATTAAGGCAAAAAAGAAAAGAAAGAAAAGCTTGCTAGATTGAAAACCTGAAAGGGCGGTCTAGGAAAAAATTAAGGCAAAAAATAAATAAAAAGCTTGCTAGGTTGAAAACCCGAAAGGGCGGTCTAGGAAAAAGTTAAAGCTAAAAAGAAAAATCCGCTAGAGTGAGCCGTCAAGTATAGTTCAGGTTAAAATTAGGACAAAAAGAAGGAAAAATAAATGTTCGATAGGTCATCTCACATGGAATGGCCTATGCAAAAGTTAGAACACACTCGATCCCCTCGCTACGAAATCATTAGATAGAAGTAATATGGGTTCGCAAAATAGCAATACTTAATGATCTCAGTTCAAGAAAAATCTGCATGCATAAAAGTTAAATTTCAAAACTATCAACCCAAAGTTTAATCCTAAACAAGCCGTGCAAGGCTTAAAAGTATTAACAGTTTAGAAAATAGTCATAATCTAAGCTATCGGGGGATCCTATCCCTAGCGACCCTCTAGAATCTGATCCCGTGTATCTGCCAGCAGATAATCCACATCTATAGTCATGCGATCCTCGACTTCACCGATATCAGCAGCTGTTTGGGTGGGGGCACTAGTCTCTGAGGTCTCCATAGTAGCCCTAGCAGCATCAGTCCCCTAAACAGACTAATCGACACCCCTCTGAGTCACTCGGTATGCAAAAAGATCATCCTCGGACTCATCATCAGAAGGATCCAGTGTCTACCTGTCCTTAGTCATCCTCGCTAGTTCGCCTCTCAACATCTCAATCTTAGCCCTTACCCGAGTAGTCTTAGGCCTAGCCTGGTCAGCCTCAGTAGTAGGTTCCCGTAACTGCTCCTCCAAGAACCTGGCTCTCTCCTCTAAAGCATCCAAGTCCCAAGCGGACTTGCTGCACTCCATGGCTAGTAGAGTCTGCAACTGAATCATAAAAATAGTACACATACATGAATGTCATAGCATGCATCATGCATAGTTTGTTAAATTTTGCAGGGAAATGAAACTTACCAAAGCTAGCACATCTTGGGCCAGTAGCAGATCTCGCACAGAAAAGTAACAACTAGCAATCCTCTCAGCCTCAGAGATGGTCACCTAAAAAGGAAAGTCATATCAAGATAAGACATCCTAAGCAGTCACTGCAATGGACAAGGTTAAAAGTAAAGGATTCCTTACAAGAGTAGAGCTGGAAGGAGTGAAATTGATAGGTTGGACTGACTCCTCGACCTCTTTGACAGCTCGCTTCCCCGAATGATTGAGGAGTCGGAAGAAAGCATCTAGCTCAACTCAGAGGATCCCCTCTCTCAAGGACCCAAAAACACGAGACCGCTTCGCCGGTGGCTTAGTGGTAATAGCAGCAATAGCCGCAGAGGTAGGTCTCTTCCGCGTGGAAGCGGAAAGCTATAGTAATAAAGGATCATACTCAAAATCACAATCAATTTCAGGAAATAGCAAAGTATTCACAAGGGCTAAGTTAGAAGCATACCTGAGAAGAAGAGGTAGTAGACCTAGCCGAGCCCCCAGTGCCCTAAACCATGGATAGACCCCCATAGTCGCCCCTCGGCCCACCCTTCTCGTTGTTATCATCATCATCATCCTCACTGTCACTCCAGTGAAACACAAAGGGCTTAGCCTCATGGTGAATCCTCTTGCAAGGAGGAAGAAGTGAGGAATCGACAAACTCAATATAGAAGCCCTCTACAGTTACCACACGAGCCCCCTCACTTAACAGGCACAGCCCCTGGTTGGTCCACGGGATGAGATGAGGCCAGAAGATGCCTATTGAGATTGAGGGATGAATCAGTCTCTCTATCATAGCACTGGTCCTCTACCCTCAGACCCTCTCACTAAAATACCGCTCAAAGGAGAGTGGTTACTCCAGGACGAAGCGGCGATCATCAATGCCGACTCACATCCACTCAATAGCCCCATACATATCCCATCTTTCCCACGAGTCCCGGGTGACCTACACAAAACAACTACACTATGAGTATCACAACCTTGTAAATATAGTTTCTACTAATGATTTGTTGAAATGTAAAATACAAGTTTAGTGGGGAAGAAGTTTATCGAATCCAAGCGCAGCTGGTGAAGGAACTCTCTGTACTGCGTTGTAGTCAAGGGCTGGCCCTATCGGTGCCCCATCCTCCTGGAAATGATATGTGGTGTCTCGGGCTGCATAGGCAAACCTGACTTGGGGATAAATAGGTGCTCAAAGGCCCAGATCTGAAAGATAAAATAAGGATTAGTCACAACATAAATTGAGTGATAGGTTAAAGCACAAGAGATCAGTTCGGGATTTACTAGTAGTATGAGGTGGTAGATATTGAGGTCGGACTACTCACCACAAACTCCAACGTCTAATCCATGGTGGTAAGATCTTCCACAGCAGTGAGCAAACCATAAATGAGGTTGCTCGAATAGACTAGAAAGAAGGCAGTGGTAAGGAACCTAAGCAGGAAGGACTGGACATACTGATCCCTCCTATCAGCCACAATAGGACTCGACTGCACAATCCAATAAGCATGCATGTCCCCAAACCTGAGCTGGTTTGTCTCACCCGGACAAAGCCTAAGTAATCTAGCAATACAGGCCTTCACTTTAGAACGGGAATGCCACCGGTCACCATAAACATCGAAATGGATAATATCCCCGCGCCACTCTAATCCCATCGCAGCCCACACATCGGAGGGAGTAATGGTGACCTCCCCAATTGGTAGATGGAAGGTTTGAGTTGTCTCGAAGCATCTCTCTACTAGGGTTGAAATGGCCCCTAGGGTCAGCATCTTCAAAGCCTAAGGAATGGCCCTAGTAATACCACTAAAGCCAAAAGAGTCAATGCGGGCCAGCAATTCGGTGTCCCCCACTGTACTGATCTCCTTATACCATTTCCTGCAGAGGCTCAGAGCTCCCATAGTCTTATATTGAAGCTGGAAAGGTAGAATTACAGTTTAGCAAGGTTAAAATTCAGCAGACATGTCCGAAATCAGAAAAGAATTTCAGGAATCAAATTAGCCAGCATTCTGTCCTTGAGGACAAGACCAGTACCTGTAGGCCCCACCCGTACGGGTCCATAGGCAACTCTCGTATCAGGAATGGGACCCATACGGGTCCCCCATCACCCGTACAAGTCCCCTACAAGCAGTCCCTCTACAAAAAAAACCTCCCAAAAATACAAATTCATCAAATCTTAACCAAAGCACACCCAAAACTATCCTAAAAGCATCCTAGGCTAAATTTACATGCATCAGGCTCTATTCCAAGGTCTAAAACACCCTAATTCATGCCAAAATTTGATAAATTCTTAAAGAGTTCAAAAATGGAAAATGGAGAATCGAGCAAAATTACCTGGAGTTTTAAAGTGTGGGTATCAAGAGAAGGGATTAAAGGCCCTTCAGAGGTAGGAGTGATCCCCAAAAATGAGTCCCCTTCACAGAAAGCGTACCCAATGGAAATTGGGCATTCTCGAAGCCCCATATCAATCCTCAAGTCTAAGGTAGAAACGGCCAGTCTTTGAGATCTTTTTGTACATTTTGGTCAATTTTGAGAAGAAAATCGCTTGGAAATACAAAAAGGGAAGATTTTACATGAGGCGGGATATGAGGAGTCTACCACCCTACCCGTATGGGTCCTAACTCTCCATAACACCACCCATAGAGGTCCTGGCCCACTTGTATGGGCCCTCTCTTACCATCCAGGGGCAGATTCTTGAACTAGAAATTTGGAAAGCACTAGAAGTTCATCCAGTCCGAGTTCGGGGCCAACCCACTCCCCCTCAACCCTTTATTTCAGTTATATTTGGGGTAAGCCCCACGCTTACCTTGATCCTTGATTGAAGGGGCCAAACTATTTTTTGTTTTCACAAAAGTCAATCAAGAATCAAGGTAAGCCATTTTTGAATTGATCACTAACAAAGATGATTTCTGTGTACAGGTCTATCCTGGCACCAGAATTCTTCTCTAGTAAACAAATCTTAGCACAGGAATTCTTCCCCATTATAAAAGGTTTTACTTAAAGGATATTACTTTACTCCCCCATAGTGGAGTCAACCAATGGGGCATCCCCCCATCTCCCAACAGTGGAATTAGCTAATCCAGAGGCATACCCCCCATCTCTCGGCAGCGGAATCAGCTAATCTAGGGGCATCCCCCCCATCTCTTAATAGCAAAATCATCTAATCCAGGGGCATCCCCCCATCTCCCAGTAGTAGAATCAGCCAATCTAAGGATATCCCCCCACCTACCAATAACAAAATCAACCAATCTAGGGGAGTCCCCCCGTCTCCCAACAGTGGAATCAATTAAGGGGCATACCCCATCATCAAAAACCTTAGAGGCACCCACCCTAGGAGCATTCCCCAGTAGTGAACCCACAGAAATCAGGCCAAATCGATTTTTTCTTGCACATAGTTTTCATTTTATTTCATCCACACATCTTTATTCTTAACTTAAGGGGGAAAAAATATTTTTGTTTCATAAAAGTCAATTAAAAATAAAAACATGTCTGCTTAGACAACAACTAACTAGGTGCTCAATTATTATCTCTCTTTCAAGTTATTCAAATTCATCAGTCAGGAGAGTCATCCGCCTTAGGAAAGGGATACACCATCAGTAACAGGAAAGTCATCTGCCTTAGGAAAGGGATACATCAGTCAGGAAAGTCAATCCGCCTTAAGAAAGGGATACGCCATCAGCCAGTAAAGTTGATCCACCTCAAGAAAGGGATACACACCTTCCCTAGTAGAGTCACTAGGGATGCGCAGTAGCAAAGGAAAGTCATCCACCTCATGAAAGGGATACGCATTAATCAAGAAAGTCAATATACCTTAAGTAAGGGATACATCAGTTAGGAAAGTAGATTCGCCTTAGAAAATGGATACACTAGGAGAGTCGATCTGCAAGAGATACACACACCTTATCCAGTAGAGTCAGTAAGGATGTGTAGTAGCAAAGGAAAGTCATCCGCCTCAGGAAAGGGATTCGCATTGGCAAGGAAAGTCATCCGCCTCAGGAAAGGGGTATGCAATAGCAAAGAAAAGTCAACTGCCTCAGGAAAGGGATACACATTGGCAAGGAAAGTCATCTGCCCCAAGAAAGGGATATGCAGTAGCAAAAGAAAGTCATCTACCTCAAGAAAGGGCTACGCATTGGCAAGGAAATCATCTACCTCAGAAAAGGGATACGCATTGACAAGGAAAGTCACCCGCCTCAGGAAAGGGATACACATTGGAAGGAAAGTTGTCTGCCTCCTGCAAGGGGGCTCCCTAGAAAGAAGTTTGCCTCAAGAAAAGAACTCACCCATATCATCACCTTAGGTATAATTTCTAAAACCTCGCTCACATTGTGAGATCATACATATCCATATTTGTAGGGATCCCACGAGGGGCAGTCTTTGAGCACTCGATTTTAACGATCCTTCTCATGAAATGATGATGAGAGCTATATAATGCAATGTCTTATAGGTGTTGTCCATTAGAGGTGTTCCTACTATTGCAAAGTTAAGTTTGGCCAGAGTTAGGAGACCTAGTCTGCCCTTAGGGACCCATACCAGTACGGGTGATGCCTGGTGGTACGAATCCATTGGCAAACCCGTACGGGTAAACTCCTTTCGTACGCCTGAAGGGTACCCGTACGGCTAGGGCCTCACCCTTATGGGTCCTCTTATTGTCTAATCAAGCTCTTTTGGAAGCTATCTCTTACCTTTTTGGGAAAAGGCAGGTCTTGAATGCTGTTTATTGCATTCAGACTTGATTTTCACCCTATAAATAGATCCTTTTCTTCTCATTTTAAAGGATAACAAATCATATGAAAAATATACTATAGAGAAACTATAGTAAAGTTCTAGCAATTTCTATAGGTATAGAAAGGTTGTAGTTGGGGTATAGGAGGTATTAAATAGGGAGAAAACACATTCCTTGAGGTTTTGTCCACATTTTATTCATTCCTAACTTCATTTATTAGGATCTAGGGGAGGTTTTGTCCACATAAATACTTGCCTAAATAGTCCTATTTCACCATCTACTTTGGCCAGACTCTCTCAACAACAAAGGGATCGCATTAAAGTGGATTCACACCACAAAGGTAACGCTCCTGAGTTTCAAAGAGACTCATATTTCAGTTATTTTATTGTAATTATTCTCTGCCTCCTCTATTATATATACTCTCTTTATTTCCTATTTCAGATCTGGTCCTAACCCGTATGAGCCTTGTTGGCACCACGTATTGTCTAGGATATTAAATCGGTGCGCCATACTCATACGAAAGGAAATCCCATTTTTTATTTTATTTTTTCATTAATCTGCGTATTATACAGAACAAAGTTTTTGCTTGGACCTGACAGGACTTGTACGGGTACACCACACCCGCACCGGTCTGCCCTGCTAGCTATAAGGGTCCCACCCACCCATACGAGAACCAGCCCCAAGCAGAATACAAAACGTTTGTTTCAATCAGTTAAAATCAGCCCAACTAACCATTTTCCATGCAATCACTTTCACTAATAATCCGTTAAATTAACACACAAAAGTTAAAATGTGTTTTCACAACAAAATATGTTGAAGACTCGTTATTTCTCTCTGATCCTAGAAGCCGCCCGAGCACTATCGATCGTAAAACCGCTTCGCTAACATGATCACATTTTTTGTAATAAAATGCTGACTTATGTTGTGCTATAAAATGTGCTAATCTTTGTGGATGTAGGGGAATTTATTTTTATTTTGTTTTATAACTTAGAATAAATGTATAAGTTCTCTTGCAATTCCCCCATTTTCCCTCGGTTGTAATTTTTAATTCTCCCATTTATTGCTTGTGCTTTATTGTAATCTATAAACGCATGTAACGAGTGTGAAAGAGTGTAGAAAAATGGGATATCTATGATAATTCTCTAAATGTTGAAAACAAAAACAATTTTGCTCGGTGAATGTAATTTTGAATCAACTAAATGAGAAATAACTGGCTCATCCGATACCCGAATCTCTGATCCAATAGGTATGAGTCTCCCGCCTAGAGAGAACCGTGCCAAAACTCTTTCCCTAGCGAACAACTTGGGTGGCGACTCTATCATTTGTATCGAGATTTGGGTCTCGATGCTTTTATTCATTAAAATTGGCTAATTATGCAAACTTGAACTAAAAATGTTTTATCACGCCTAAATCCAACCAAAATCCAGTGGGCCCCGCCTCTCACACAGGAGCCAAGGGAGACCCACACGTAATCAACACCTCACAGCTGGTACCCATACGGGTGGGTACGACCCGTACGGCTACCAGGGAAGACCAGTATGGGTATGGTATACCCGTACAAGTCCTGTCTAGTCTAGGAAGAAACTTTTTTTGGTTTAATACGCAGATTAATGGATGAAAAATAAATTAAAAATGGGATTTCCGTTCGTATAAGTATGGCGCACCAATTTGATATCCCCAAGGACATAAGGTGCCAACAAGGCTCATACGGATTAGGACCAGACCCAAAACAGGGAATGAAAAGAGCAGATATAATAGAGGAAGCGGATAATAATAATAAAATAGTTGAGGAGTGAGTCTCTTTGAAACTCAAGAGTGTTAACTTTGTAGCGTGAATCCACTTTGAGGAGATCCCTTTGCTATTGAGAGAGTCTAGCCAAAGTAGTTGAAGAAGAACTATTTAGGTGAGTATTTGTGTGGACAGAACCTCCCTTAAATCCTAATAAATCAAGCTAGGAATGAATAAAATGTGGACAAAACCTCAAGGAATGGATTTTCTCCCTATTTTATACCTCCTATACCTCAACTATAACCTTTCTATACCTATAAAAACTGCTAGAATTTGTGTATAGTATACTAACTATTTTTGTATATGAATTGTGTGTGTTAAAATGTGAGGAAAAAGGGCCTAATTATGGGGCAAAGGTGGTCTGAATGCAATAAATCGTGTTCATGACCTGCCTTTTCCCAAAATAGGAAAGGATTCCCTTCCAAAAGAGCCTATTCAGGCAACAAGAGGACCTGTACCTATACGGGTCCACCCCAAGTGTATGGAAGGAATGACCCATACGGGTATTCTAGTGGATCCGTACCACCAGGCAGCACCGGTACGGGTCCCTAAGGGCAGACTAGGTCTCCAAACCTTGGCCAAACTCAACTCTATAGCAGTAGGAACACCTCTGATGGATAACACCTACAATAGAATGCATCATATAGCTCTCATCATCGTTTCGTGAGAAGGATCGTTAAAATCCAGTGCTCATACCATCTCTTCTTAAGTGATCTCCTTTCCCAGCCTTTTCATTTTATTTACCAGATTCGTATGTCTGGTGATCATGCTACTGATTCACTCCTTGGGTTCTATTTTGAAATTTTCTAAATTTTCCTGGCGGAGATAAATCTTGGCTTCGTGAACCTTATTGGTTCCTTCATAAGTCCTCTCAAAGTTTATGTTAGATTTCTAGAGTAGTTTCACAGCCAGAGATCCTGTTAAACTATGCTACACTCAAAGAATAATGAAGCATATTAATAACATTTTTTATTAGAGGGTTTTCTAGTGGTGATACCCTCAACCTCATAGGTAGGGACATATGGACCATCTTTAATGGTCATCCATGCTTGCATGATTTGGGCCTGAATTAAATTCTTCATCCGGTTCTTCCAGAACGTGTAGTGTTCACCAATGAAGAGTAGAGGATGGGTTATAGACATAGCCTCCATAAGGATTTGTGAGTTATTATTTTGATAACTCATTTTGATTTATGAAACAAAAAATATGGAATTTTGGCTCTAGAATGTTAAGTCTCTATTTGTGAACACTTGCTTTGATACTACTTGTTGGTCCCTGTGCTAGTATACTTAGGGTTAGAGGGGGTGAATGACCATTTTTGCGAAATATTAGACTTTTCAAAGAGTCTTTATGTAGCGTGTTTGAAATGATCCCGAGTTAGTTAACTCGGATGATGCAAGTATGAAATAAAATGAACTTAAAGTAAAACCTATAAAATAAAGGAAACCAAACACGATAATTTTATCCTGGATCAGCCCCGCCTACATCTAGTCCCCGGAGTTTCCTCCTCCGAGCTTAAACCCACTAATGTGATTTCTTTCATGGGAAGAAATCAAGCCTTTATAGTTGTCTTCGGAGATTTCTTCTCCTCCAGATGTAGGATATACCACCTAGCTAACCCAAGCTTGGTTGAGTCCTTTGCACGTTGTCTCCGTAGAATCGCTCTTCTTCCGGAAGTAGGATATACCACCAAACTAACTCCAAGTTTGGCTGAATCCTTTTATCTTAAGGATATACCACTTAAACTCTCCCTAGTTTAAGCTAAGTCCCTGATCTCAATACTCATCAAAGTATGAGATCTAACAATAGTTATCTTTTAAAAAGATGGGTTTTGAATTCTTCAAGTTTATAAATTTACTTAAGAATCTTACAAACTGATTTTCAAGTTTGAGTTCGTGGAAGGATTTATGTTCACTAATTGAATAGCAAATTTCTTAAGGTTATAGCTTTCTCAAATCAACCAGCATCTTCTCAACTTGTGAAGCTTCCCTTTTATAGACTTGAATCATAAATGTAGCCGTTGAATGATCTTGAATCTTCACCGTTGTTCAGATAAGTGTTCGCGTGTCCGAAGCCGTTAATCTATCCGTTAGACCCAATGAATGTTCTGTTTGAATTTGTTAGGATTGGGGCAACAAAGTTGTCAGACATCGTTTATTTGGCTTTTTGTGCTCTGCCAACTTTTATGCGAAATTTGTCTTTGTTTGGACTCTACACGCCTTGCTATTAGTCTACGTTAAAGAGGTTGTTACCTTTTTCTCTTTCCTTGTCAGTACTTTTTGTCCTTTCTTGAAATCGTGCAAGCTGTCACTTTTTCATCCTCAAAGGCAAAACACATATTTAACTTCAGACCAATGTTAGGGAAATTAATATTGGAAAATTGTTAAAAATATACATATTTCACTAAAATATTTACAAATTTCACCATAAAGTTAAACTAATTACATATATACAGAAAATATAAATAATTAACAAATCAAAAACATGATAAAATAATTACATAAATATCATGTAGCAGTTATATGGTAAATATCTAATAATCGATCCACTAGATATCTAACACATATCTAATATCGATCTACTAGATGTTTACTAGATATCTACAAGAAGTTTACTAGATATCTACTATATATCTAATACCGATCTACTAGATCTTTACTAGATAATTACTAGATGAATACTAGATATTTACCAGATCAATACTATATGTTGTTTTTGTAATTATTTTCTGTAGTTTTTGTTAATTTGTAAATAATTTATGGCATGCCAAAATCATTTTGGTTTTTATGCGCATTTCTGTAAAAAGTCCATTAATATTTGAATATTTCCCTTTCTTGAAAATTGTCTTCGGATTTCTTTAGACTAAACTTCACCGAATGCTATTTTATAGTGATCTTTTCCGGATGATGTCTTCTAGGGCTTAGTAGTTTGTTTCCTTCTAAACTCTAACTGGATGCATTCTTCAAGGGCTTAGGGATTTTGTTTTCTTCAGAAACCTTTATCCGGATGTAGTCTTCTTGGACTTAGGGATTTATTTTCTTCAAAACTAAGATCCGGATGCTTATCTCGAGTTTTCTTTTTTCGGATCATTGTTTCCCAAAAAAAAACATTCAAGTTCCTTTTAGATAATTTGTTATCATCAAGTTTGATCATAATTAAGAAAGAACATTAAGACCTAAAGAGTGGGCCAAAGATGATTTACAAAAAAAGGAGTGTTTCAAAAATCAGGCTATGCAGCCGCCTAGGCGGAATATTTTATAACACTGCCGCGATTTTAGGTAGTCAGGCGGTCCTAGGCGATCCTAGGCGATTGACCGATTTAGGCAATCCAAGGCAGGGCTAGGCGGTCCTAGGCAGGTCTTGGCGGGGATTTTGCTTTAAAAATTGGTTTAGGCGCCTGTCTAGGCGGCGCCTAGGCGGGATTTTTCAGAATACTATTTTTAAAATATGGGTTAAATTATGTTTTTTTATATTTTATATTATTATAATTTATTTTTTAGCTGAATTTATATTTTTATATATTAAAAAATATTTAAAACATAAAAAATACAATCCTAGGCGTTTTGAAGCCTCGAGGGCCCGACTAGCACCTAGCGCTTTTTAAAACATTAAAAAAAGCATCATATATTAAAGATGATGCATTAGTGTTTGGATTTATAATACTTAGTGTGCAAATAAATTCCAATGAGACGTATAATTAGTACACATCAAATACAAATATGTGGTGATTAACAGTATAAGACTGTTATTTGTTTAGCATCATTTTTATGTATTTGTTTGTTTGTGTTTATTTGGACGAGTATTTTCTTTATGCTATTTATTAAATTAGTTTTGGAATTTCGTTTAAATATTTGAAATCTATGTGTTTCATTTTTCATTTAATTATTTCTTTACATTTGTTTAAAGAAATTTAAGTAACATATAATATTTAACTCATAATAAAACTCAAAGGACTAAAGTTCCCTATTTAAATCCCAAATAGTTTTAATATTATTGCATAAAAACCTTGTCCAATACATAACCTTCAATGCTATTAGTTAAGTGAACTAATTACCGATAATAGGTCCAAAGTGCATTTAAAGGTTGTTCCTCATAGTTAAAGAGAACTATGATGAACAATCAAACACATATAATTACTATTACTTGGCAGAATAAACTGAGTAAATATGAGTGTTATCACCTAGTTGATGATTGAGTATATGTATTTCTTTCGAAACTAGGGTTAATGCTTATATTTCTCGGATAGTTTATTCTTAAGTGAATAGTAATAAACACACAATTGCTATTAATAATGGACCTAAGGCCCTGTAATTTTCAACTTCTAAAAGCTGAGCTAAACTGAACTGAACTAAATTGAATTGAACTGGACTAAATTGAACTGAACTAAACTTATTTCATTGTAACTTCATAACTACGCATAGTTGAACTGAGCTGAACTGAACTGAACTAGATTGAGCTAAACTGTACTGAACTACATTGAATTGTAGTCCAAAAGAACATGACCTAAATCCTGAAATTTGTGTTTAGTCTCACCAATACTAATAAAGAAGATCAATAGTGGTTACTGCTTCAAAAATATTTGTAGTAGACTTAGAAACTTAATGGTAATTATTAGGAAATATGAAATTTAAAAATTGAGTTTGTGAGGATGAACAACAAGTCCTTTTTATGCTTTGGAAACTATTGTGTATGAATTCATAGTGAGCAGCACAAACCAACTTTGGCATGACAAGAGTTTGTTTCTTGCATGGGGGAGGAAGAATTCAATGACTCACATAATTTTGCTATGTGCAATAAATGTTTATATAATGAACTACACGTACGTGTGACATGTCTTATTTAATCATTAAATTAAAAATAGTTCTAACTAGTGATACGTTCTTTGCTTAAAGTGGGAGCATATGTGATACATGAACACATTTTTTGATAGAATTACTTCTTTTGATGTAGTTAATTATGCGTTTCTTGGAATATGAAGAATGTGTTCTTTTAGAAACCGAGATTTTGTCTAAATGAATTTGGTATAAGGAAAGCCCAATGAAAGAGTCCTTGGGACATGGATAATAACTTACAATGGAAGCATCTATAGAAGCAAAGAACAAGGGAAACAGGTCTTAACAAAGGTCCAAAGGCAATGAATAGTTAATATCACAAAAGTGATGCACAAAAATGGTCAAAATGAATGGGACTATACTGTAGAGCATTGAACTTAGACTGGTACAAGTATTAAATTCTAATCTGAATTATACCTTTCTATATGACCATGTGTTGCATATGGAATCTTATTCCTTAGGGATAATTCATTCAAGTGCAACATATAACATGTGTTAGGACAGAAATATCTTTGTGAACTTCCGACAATATTACGAGGTTCATAAGTATCTATATTGAAAACAACCATCATGTTGGAATTTTATAGATTGACGTGCATAGATTAGATTTGCAATAAGGCAAATCCAATATATACATGATGGGTTGTACTATCCTATTATTTGTCAAAATTTAATTTATGATATGGTTTTAATGAATAATGAGTTTATTTTTGAATTTTTCTCATGATTTTGTTTCTTCTTTTTCCTAAAAGTAGATTCTATGTATGTAGTTCTTATAAAATTGGTATCTGTAATGAATGTACAATACTAATCATCAAGTGGATAATGTTTGTTTTGCAATAGACTGACTTTTCTTGAGAAGATAATGTTAGTATATCGTGTATGCTATTATGCTTACAAGTTAAAAAAGAATGAGTTGTCTAAGCCTAATGTGTTGGGTAATTTGAAAGTGTTCAATTGCCACCATGTGATGAGTTCCACAAAAAGGGAAATGAATCTTCAAAACCAATTTTAAAGACAAACTACTAAAATTGGTATTCTGTAATGAATATGCACTACTAATTATCAAGTGGATAGTGTTTGTTTTGCAATAGACTGAATTTTCTTGAGAACATAATGTTAGTATATTGTGTATGCGATTATGCACATAAGTTAAAAAACAATGTGTTGTCTAAGCTTAATGTGTTTGGTAATTTGAAAGTGTTCAATTGCCACCATGTGATGAGTTTCAAAAAAAGGGAAATGAAACTTCAAAACCAATTTTTAAGTATGTGGTTCAATAGACATGAGGGTAAGGTGTAGGCCTACTGTTTCATCACATTGACTAATGACCATACTCGTTATGGCATCAACTACTTGATTTTCCATAAAGCTGAAGCTTTTAGCTGTCAAAAGATTTATGAATCTCATAGCAAATCAATTGGATTTGCCTGTAAAGTATTGAAACTAAAGTGGTAAAGAGTACTTTTTTATTATGCATACAGTTTTGTGTGATGAATAAAGGACTAAACATTAGTTTCTTGTTCCCTATACTCTGTAGTAATGTGGAGTTTATGAAAGAAGAATAAGCTTCTTCTTGAAATGGTTATGTACAAGTACCAAACTGAGTACCCTCTAAATTTTGATTCTTCCATTACATATGAGATGTGGATTGGAAGAAATCAAGGTTATCCTATTTAACACAATAGAATTTGAATCAAGGATATATTTTGTGGGGGATAATAAAGATGGATTGGTTATAGAATTTGAATCACAAAATGTTGATTTATCAGAAAACAATTTTCAAAGATTAAGTGTATTAGGTAAAAACATTTCCTTTTAATAAGACTCTTGAACCTAATATTTTGGATATATCTTCAAGTGGGAGTAATTCAAATGAAGTGGTTCATGTTGATCATTTTTATCAAAGGGATCTTGTTCCATAGGAGAGATGAGAACCCAATGATGTTATTGATCCAAGTGGGAGTCAATGTTTTTATCTCAAGTGGGAGCTTAGATCATTACAAAATTTCTGATCCAAGTCGGACTATAAAAATAAGCTGAAATGAAAGAATTTTGAGTTACGATAAATATATGAGATATAATTATGAAAACTTGGAGCCTAAGCAATCAAAATGGAAAATGTTCCGCCCTAAAAATTAAGTGTTTAAAGGAAGATGAATAGTTGCGTGTAATGGAAGAAGAATTAAGTTGACATACGTGAAGGATATAAAGTAATTGAGAGCAAATGACTTCTTAAGATAAAGTAAAGCACTCAACTTATAGTTAAGGAGTACGTACATACAAACTTATAAAAATATATTAAAAGAATATTTTCTTTATTGTTATGAGATTTATGTCTATATTATGAGAAACACTGACTTTAGTAGTTATACTTTGCCTCAGAAATACATCAAATTGATGTATAGACTTATTTTCTCAAAGGAGAATCGTCATGAGATATCTGTGTGGTACAACTAGGAGGGTTTATCCAAGTGGTTCGGGAATAAGAGGTTTGCGAAATTGAATAAGTCAATTTATGATCTCATGTGGTCTTAAGGTTATGGTTATTAATGGTAAACGAGGATTATTGCGGATATATCCATGGGATAAACATTTCAATAGATAGAAAAGATAACAAGTATCTTTGTCTCAAGAATCTTGCATAAAAATAGTTTGGAAAAGAATCTATATGCAGAATTTTAAACACATAAGTATTCACATAACTAAGAGTATAGTTTCTTAATAAAAGCATTTTTCCTAAAACTCATAAAAAAAAGTGGAAGGATATGGAAATAGTACTATCAAAAGCGGACCCACAGGTCCTGAGCCCTTTTCATTTTTTATTATATATATGCAATACAATTATTCATGAATATGCAGTACTCCGGATGGTTAGGGTGAGTGTTATAGATATGCAAAATTACAGGTTCGATTCCTCTGGCCTCCGTTTTTTCAAATAATAATTCTTCGAATGCCATAGACGACGCCGTTTTCATGGAAGGAATTATTCAACATTTCAAAAAACACTTGCACTAGGTTTTGAGCTTAGGTTATTGACCTGTGAAAGGAGTAATGTAGCAAGTTAACCATTCAACCATTTGCAATTTTTGATATGAATTTTAAACTTAATATTTAGATAGTAGTAGTAACTTCTTACTCTGTTGATTTCTCCTATTTATTTATAGCATACATGTATATACTTCTTTTTTATCAAATGACAAATAAATAAATATATATTAACATTTCATATTTTTCTAAAAAAATCTAAGTCTAACTGAACAATATTCTTATAAATAAATATTATTTGATTCATATGCATCATAAATATATATATATACACACACACGCATGTACGTTTTTTTTAAATTTAGTTCGTTAATTTTCGTCCCCCTCACATTCGATTTTGGGTCCGCCCCTGACTACCATATACTAGAATTGATGGAACTACAATATATGCTATATCATAATCCAGACCTTGTATTTATTATGCTATATGCATTGTAAGTATATATTGATCTATTCTAGTAATAGAGAATCGGAACACTGTTAAAAAATTGAGAGATACTTGTATGTTCTGGTGTATCAAGTTAAGGAAATAGACCTAATAAGATACTCAGATACAAATTGGCTGAGGCCAAAGCTAAATTTGTGTTTTTCCAGCCATGGTCCAACATGTTGTTTGACAAGGGAGACTAGTGAGTCATTTTATGCAAAGTGCTCCAAACAACAATTGGCTATTTACAAGTAATAGTTAAACATTGATAGCTTATACGATATACCCAAACTATCATTTAAGGTATAAGCATATCAAAATCAAGTATCAGTTAGTTGTGGACTTGAGTAGGCGAGGAGAGGTCGACATGAGGTATTTGTTTGTGTATTATATGCTTGCAGATTTGTTTACGAAGCATGTCTCCAAATATGTATATGTGAGATATATCAAATGGTTAAATATACGTAGATTATTCTTACTCGGGATTACCTCAATTAACATACCCTTCAAATAATGAACAATACTATGATCGTAATAATTTTTAAATCCTATACATTTGTCTAAAATAGAAAATAAAATACCCCCAAGGCCTAGACATACATCCAACCTAATCTACCTGTAACCACAAGGATTAGCACAAATACAGCACACAAGGAGATAAAACACCCATTAACATTCTTGGTTAGTGTACAAGACAAGACTCGGGTTAGTGTGATATTTTATTTCAAAGAAAACAATTTAAAATGCATTTTTCTTAGGAAAATCCATTTTTTAAACCCGGTTTCTTGATTTTAATTAATAAAAATACCTCATGATAATAGTTGGGACTAATTTCAGAAGGTATTGAACCTTCATCATTGGGTTATAATCCTAAAAACCTGAGAAATAAAGGTCTAAGGCCAAAGAATGGGGGAAAAGGAGTGCTTCTTCAAAATATTTCGGGCACTTCTATAGTTGGTTGGCAATGCTGTAGCTGGAGTAGTGGCACCACCAAAGTTGGTGGCAATGCTATTACTAGAGCTGTGGCATTGCTAGATCTTAGAGTGGTGGTGCCATCCCTATTGTTGGGAAACAAGGATCCGGAACTCAAATAATCTGGATCAGGTTTAAAGTAAACAAAAAACCTAAGTATAAAAAGACCTAAGTCACTAATCCGGACTCATATCCAAAACATCCAAAGTCCAAGATAAGTGAAGATAATTACCTAAGCATAAATGGAAGCATCCGGTTAAAGTTGGGAAAGGAAAAAAACTTTGAACCAACCAATATAGCATCTGGAAGAACTGATTGCAGAAGCATCTGGAAGAAGGCAAATCGGATATATTAAGTCTAAAGACATCCAGAAGACTTAATTATCCTGACAAAGGGAATGATTCAAAAATTCTATTCCCTCCATTCTTTTGGTGTCCAAGTCAAAGATCCTTTTCCCTAAAGCAAGACAAAAATAAAAGCTAGCATTTTTCAGAAAAAAGGACAAAGGACTGACACTAGACAGAGAAAAAGGTAACAACCTATTTCACCTAGACCAATAAGAAGGCACGTGGAGCTCACACCAAAAAGCCACTGGCGTAAAAGTTGGTGAGTCACTTAAATATAAGGAAAACGATCACTGACAACTTTTCAGCCTCAATCCCAAGGATTCAAGCGGACCAAAATCTTTGTCTATTGGATTGATCAATGGCTCCAGAAGCTCCACATCTTACCTGATCAACGGTGAAGATTTAAATATAGTTCACCAGCCGACAACGGCTACATTTATGAATAAAGCCTATAAAAGAGAAACTTCACATGTTGAGAAGGTGCTGGTTGACTTGAGGAAGCAATTAACAAGAGAATTCACTGAAGCAATCAGAAAACACATCCCTCCAAGAATCAAACATTTCTAAATCATTTGTAAGGATTCCTAAGTGAGTTATAAACTTGAGGAAGTCCAAAAACCAAAATCTTTGAGAAAACAAAGTGTAAAGATCTCCAACTTGGGTGAGTTATGAGATTGGGATATAGGTTAAAGTAGATGCTTTGAGTGGGATATCCTTGTAGAACTTAGTTTAGGTTTGGGTCGAAATATAAGTGGTATGTCCTGCTACAGACAAGAGGACTCAACTAGGAGTTTGTGCTTTTAGTGGTATATCCTACATCTGAAAGGGGTAACATCCAGAGAAAACTGTAAGGCTTGATTTCTGCCAGTTGGAAAGAAATCACACTAGTGGAAAAGCTCAAAGGAAGAAACCTTCTGGGACTGGACGTAGGCGGGGCCGAACAATATAAATCTCTTATGTTTGAATTTTCTTTACTTTGTCTTTAACTTACTGCAATTCACATCATTTGCATCATCCAGATCCAAAATCTGGAACATTCAAACACGCTACACAAGACTTTTTGAAAGTCTATTATTTCTGTGGAAAAGGTCATTCACCCCCCCCCCTCTGACCTTATTAACATAAGCACAGGAACCAACAAGTGGTATCAAAGTAAGTGCTCAAACTAGAGATCTAACAATCTCCAGCTAAAGGTCCGTACATTTGGATTCAAGAATCAAAATGAGTTTCCAAAACTCACAGCTCCTTCCGGAGGGTATGTCTATTACCTGACCTCCACTCTTCATCGGTGAACACTATACGTTCTAGAAAAACTGGATGAAGAATTTCATTCAGGCTCAATGCATGATGGCATGGATGGCCATTAAAGATGGTCCATATGAGCCTACTTATGAGGTAGATGGTTTAACCACCCGCAAGCCCTCGAGCTTATGGGATGAGAATGATTATAAAAGATTGCGTGAAAATGCAAATGCTATTAACATGCTTCATTGTGCTCTTAGTGCAGCTAAATTTAACAAGTTATCTAGATGCGAAACTACACAAAAGATGTGGCAGAAGTTGGAAGCGACATATGAAGGAACAAACAAGGTCAAAGAAGCCAAAATCGATCTACTGCAACAAAAGCTTGAATCCTTCAAGATGGAGTCCAAAGAATCTATCAGTGGCATGAATACTAGATACACCAATCTAGTAAATGTATTGAAGTGGCTAGAGAAGGAAATCTCCGAAGTTAATATGGTCAAGATAATACTCTGGAGTCTCACCAAGGAATGGGATAATAAGAAGACTGTCATTGAGGAGGATCATGACTTAAACTACTATAGTTATAATGAGCTCATTGGTAATCTCTTGACTCAAGAATTGTCACTGGAGAGATACAACCAACAAGAAAGAAGGTCGAAAGAAAAGAAGAAGTCCATTGCTCTTAAGCCAGACTCTGCCGAATCAGCCTCTTCCGGATTAGAAAAGCAGCCAAATGAGTCAAAGTGCAGTGAAGAAGATATGGCTATGCTAGCCAAGTACTTTTACAAATTCCTAAAGCAAAGGATAGAAGAAGATCCAGAAGATTCGAGTTAAGAAGGCACCTCAAGAAGGGATAAGCGAAGAAAGGCTCCAGAAGAAAAGAAAGATCCGGAGAAAGATGTTGCCTGCTTCGAGTGTGGAGAAAAGGGGAACTTCAGAACCAAATGCCCCAAGCTGAGAAAGGAAAAGAAGTTAAGAAGAAAGGTATGATGGCTACATGGAGCAATAGTGAAGAAACCAACAGCTCATCTTCAACAGAGGAAGAAGATACTGCTTATTCTGCATTTATGGCATTGACAAATCTGGAAGCAGAGCAATTCGGAAGAAAGTCATCCAAGCAAAACACAGAGCCAATTGGGGACTTAGAATCAGAATCAGCAAACACTGAGGTAAACTCTCATTCTAATTCTATTTCTAACATTGATCTTGCTAGAGGTTTAAAGGTGTTGATCCACAGTGTGAGAAAGAACACCAAAGCCATAAAATCCATACAATGACAAATTCTGGAGTTGGCTGAAAATGCTAAAGTCATATCGCAAGATATCAACTTAATGAGAACCATAAAGCACATGGATGTGGTAGAGGAAAACTTCCTGAAAAGTCAAGTTCAGATCTTGAGTGCTAACTTGATAGGGTTAGATAGGGAGCTAACTTTGATGCAGGAAGCATTCAGAAAGAGATCTGGCCCCTCACAACCAAGAGCAAATTCAAGGCAAGCTACCAAGAAAAATCTAAAGCCTTTTAGCCAGAAGGAGAAGGAGTTAGCAGACAATCTCAAGCTCAAAGATACACTGCTGTACAAAAAGGAAAGGATAAGGTAGTGTACACTCCGCAACCTGCCAAACAGAGGAGAAATTATGCAGTAGAAGTTGCACTCCCAACCAGCTTCTGGATGCACTCTAGACCAACTATAAGTGTACAAGAAGCTGGATATAGAGGGAACTATGGGAAGGACGATCTCGAGAGGATTGAAAAGAAGTAAGAGTAGAACAGACCCATCTTAGGGTGTAGGTTTTATGGGAAAAACAACCATATTACTAAATTTTGTAGATTAAAAAATGGTTATTATGATATTTATCCTTGGCCTAAAATGGTTGATAACCCGAGGGGACCCAAATCAAATTGGGTACCTAAACCCACTTGATTTATTTTGCAGGAATGCATTAGATCTACAGTAAATCAACATAATTAGTACATTGATAGTGGATGCTCAAGGTACATGGCAGGTGATGAGAAGGCCTTCATCATATTAACCTAGAAGTAGGGAGGCAAAGTAAGCTTTGGAGAGAATAAAAAAGGACAGATCATTGGATATAGAACCGGTGGATCTGAATTAAGGATAGAAGATGTCTCACTGGTTGATGGACTAAAGTTTAACTTACTAAGTGTAGCCCAACTATGTAATAAAGGAAGAAAAGTCATCTTTGACTCCGGAGGCTGCTCATTCTTTGATAGTAAGTCTAATCAACTCATTCTTCACGCACCTGGAGTAAACAATATCTATTCTGTTAACATTAAAAATGAGAAAAACAATATCTTCTTGGTGTCTAAAGAAGAAGAATCATAGCTATGACACCGGAGGTTGGGACATGTCAGCATGAACATTTTGTCTAAACTAGCCAAAAAGGAATTGGTAGTGGGTTTGCCTAAGGTTGCTTTTGATAAGGATCATCTATGTAATGCATGTCAACTAGGTAAACAACATAAGAAAAGTTTCCCTTTCATCTCCTACATTCCTTCTAAAAGAGTACTTGAGATCCTGGATATTGATCTCTTTGGTCCAATCAAACCACTGAGTTTAGGTAGAAGAGAATACACCATGGCAATTGTGGATGATTATTCTCGTTATACCATTGTTCTCTTGCTAGCAAGAAAAGATGAAGCCTTTGACCAATTCTCAAAAATGTTCATCCGGATAGAAGTAGAACAGGGCATAAGGATTACACGCATCCGGAGTGATAGTGGTGGTGAGTTAAAAAAATAAGCACTTTGCTGAATTTTGTGGTTCAAAGGGCATTGAACATAATTTCTCTGCCCCTCATACTTATCATCAGAATGGTATAGTTGAGAGAAAAAATAGGACCATAGTCAAGATGGCTAGAACAATGCTAAATGAGAATTGTTTGCCAAAGTATTTCTGGGGTGAGGCCGTGAACACAACATGCTATATTTTGAATAGAGCTCTAATTAGAAAGACCATAGAAAAGACCCCCTATGAAATCTGGAAGGGAAGGAAACCCAAGATTGGGTATTTCAAAGCCTTTGGATATAAATGATACATCCTTAATGATAGAGAGCAACTAGGAAAATTTGATCCTAAATCTGATGAAGCAATTTTCCTTGGCTACTCAACACATAGCAAGGCTTATAGAGTTTTCAACAAATGAACCCAAACTATGGTAGAGTCAATACATGTAGATTTCAATGAGACTAACCATGCAGGGAAAAGAAGTCCCACTTCGAAAGATCCAATTTTGGAAGCTGAAAATTCCGGAGAAAAGAGTGAAGCCAAAGTTCCTGGTTAAATCAAGAAGTACAAAGAAGAAGATGAAGGAATATCCTTTAATCCAGAAGTGCTATAAGTTAATCTCAATCCGTATGAGATAGACTTTGATGAAGGTCAAGGTGAAGCAAAAGTGGAACAAGCTCCAATCCAACATAAAGATCTACTAAGGGAAGTCCGAACTCACAGAGATCATCTAGTTGAAACTATTTTGGGCAATGTCCAAAATCCAGTAAGAACCAGAGGTCAACTTAATCGGATGATGAGCCATGCTACTTTTGTCTTTCTTATTAAGCCAAAGAAATTCCAAGATGCAGAAGGATATGAGAGCTGGATGATGGCCATGCAAGAAGAGCTAGATCAATTCACAAGGAATGATATATAGGATCTAGTGGCACCTCCAAAAGGAAAGTCAATCATTAGCACAAAATGGGTATTCCACGATAAGCTAGATGAATCCAAAATAGTGGTGAGAAATAAAGCAATATTGGTTGCCCAAGGCTACAATCAACAGGAAGGGATTGATTTTGAAGAAACATTTGATCCTGTAGCAAGTTTGGAGGCAATCCGGATTCTATGTGCTTTTGCATCATTCATGGGATTCACACTGTTCCAAATGGATGTCAAAAGTGCATTTCTCAATGGAGTTATCCAGAAAGAAGTCTATGTGAAGCAACCACCTGGATTTGAAGACTCCAAACATCCGGATCATGTCTACAAACTGAAGAAAGCCCTCTATGGATTGAAGTAAGGACCAAGAGCTTGGTATGAGAGACTCACTACATTTCTCATATCCAAGGGATATATCCGGGGTAAAGTAGATACAACTCTTTTCATCAAGAAAAAGAAGGATGATATTATTATAGTCCAAATATATGTGGATGACATCATATTTAGGGCAACAGATGAGAAGATGTGTGAGAAATTCAGCTCTCAGATGCAGAAGGACGTTAAGATGTCCATGATGGGAGAACTAAATTTCTTCCTTGGTTTTCAAATCAAGCAAAGTTCGAATGGGATTTTCATTAATCAATCCAAGTATACCAAGGAGATTTTGAAGAAGTTCGAGATGGATAAGAGCAACCCCTCAGATACAGTCCTATCCAAGGATTGTGAAGGGGAAGATATTGATCAAAAGCTATATAGAGGAATGATTGGATCACTCCTATACTTGACTACTGGCAAGCCTGACATACACTATGCAGTATGCTACTGTGCAAGATATCAATCCAATCCTAAGGACTCTCATCTTAAGGCAGTTAAGAGGATCCTTAGATATCTCTTAGCAGCCACTGAAGTGGGGTTGTGGTATCCTAGTAATGGAGAATTCACACTCCAAAGCTTTACTGATGCAGACTATGGCTGAGATACTCTTGAGAGAAAGAGCACATCCGAAGGTTGCCATTTCCTTAGAGACTCCTTAATATCACGGTACATCTGAAAGCAAACTTTAGTTGCCTTATCTACTACAGAAGTAGAATATATGGCTATTGGAAGTTGTGTGGCTCATCTCCTTTAGATCAAGCAATAACTAGAAGATTATAGAGTTCGGTCTGGATGTGTGGATGTAATGTATGACATCAAAAGTGCCATTGATGTGTTAAAGAATCTAGTGCTCCATAGCAGGATGAAGCATGTTAACATAAGGCATCATTTCATTTGGGATCATGTGATAAAAAAGGATGTTGCATTGGTATACATTCCTACCAATGAACAAAGAGCAGATATCTTTACTAAGCTACTGAGTAAAGATTAGTTTGGCAAGCTAAGGGAGTCAATTGGGATGTCTAATCCAATTTGAATAAAATCTAGAAGACATTCCAGAGTTATTTCGGATCCTTGATAAGACAAGAAATCCAAAAGAGAAGAAGAATTGAAGAAAGCTCAACTCCGAAAGGAATATTGCCACATCAATAGATAGAAAGGACAAATGGCAGTAAAAGCGCTAAAAAGTAACTAAACACGTTTTGAATTTCAAATGTTTATTAGGTGCTACACGCGCGGTAAAATCGTTCCCATTCTCCGGTTAAATGCCGTTTATCTCTCTCTTAAATATTTAACTGCCATGTCATCAACACAGTTAAACTAAGCAAAATCTAGATTACTAAATTACCCTTACTCTGGAAATTCTATATAAACCTCCCAAAAATCCCTTTCTTCCTCACACAAGTGATTATCTACTATTACTCTGCAAAAATCAAAACTCAAAACCCTAAATCCCCAAATTTCTTCCAAACCTTCAAATGGCACCCACAAAATCTCAACCCAAAGTGATCCTTCCCTCAAAGAATGTCTTCAAAATGGAGGAACTTGTTGACTCCGATTTCATCCTTGTAAAGAAAACCACCTCAGATACAGTCGTCCCTTTAGATTTTCTAGGAGACAACTTCTTATTCTCTACTGACCCATTCAACCAGCTTCTCAAGGATCAGGGATTGGAAACCTTCCTCATTATCCATAATCCCACATGTCTAGTGTTTGTAAAGCAGTTTTATGATAATATCTAGGCTCACAACTACTATGATGCCCTCTGGACCATTGTGGATGGAAAGGTAATCACTCTAACTCTGGAATTCTTTATCACTCATCTCAAGATGAAGAATGATGGAGTAATATTGAGATCAAAAGGATACGAGCAAAAGTTAAGTATGCGCCATTGGATTGGTTGCCACTAAGGTACTTTGGAGATAAATGCTCCACTAATTGGCCAAAGGTCCCAAGATATCTGTAATTTGTGCTAGCGAAGTTTGTGCACATCTAGAAGGGATCCCTCACCACAGTCTCCTCATTTTAACACTGTATTCTCCAGCACTAGACTGAAAGCACAATAGTCAACATGCTCGTGCTTCTGATTCATTTCATTAGGCAGCACCAATATAGCCATGGAGGACTCATTACTAAGATTTTGGTAGAAAACGGGATTAATGTCCCCAAGGAAGAATCCGTGGATAGGAAGGCTATTATGGAGAAAAACTTCAAAAACCTATCTTTTAGAGAAAAGTGGGATGAGCAAAAGGCAATTAGACAAAGGGATAAGAAGAAGCAAAAAGGCAAGGCTAGAAAGGGCAAAGCTGAGAAAGAATCGGAAGTTAAGAAACCAAGAATCACCAAGCCTAGAGCTCAAAAGAAACTTAACATCCAGCCAGAAGTTGAGGAGCCAAATGAGGACATCTTATCCTTAACCTAATTAATGGCCAAATCTCCAACCAAAAAGCCAAGAGGAAGGCTAATTAAAGCCGCTGATAAGCTGAAGAAACTAGTATATGAGTTGGAAGTAACAGAAACTATTATAGTAGCTACTACTGTAATTAGAGAAGGCTATGAGAAGGGGTAGAAAAGAAGCATAAGAGATATACAGATAGAGGAGAATGGGTCTGATAGTGAAGAGACCGGAGATGGGGAACCAGCCCCCAAGAGACAACTTCGGAAGAGGGGGTTAACAGTCATAGAAGATTTGTAGGCTGAGAAAGCAAGAGCTAAACTCTCCATCAAGAAACCTGCTGTCAGTATAACCATTAGAGAACCAACTCCTAAAATTGCCATTCTAGTTGAATCTAGGAAAGGGAAGGAAATTGTGTTGTTCACCCGAAGGGCAACACCTAAAGATAATATATTTCCAAAAGATCCTCAATTCGCTAAAATGATGTCTATTGTGCGAGACAGTCAAAAGATCAATCATTTGACCAAAGAGGGACCTGAAGGCTCACCCAGTGTAGCAGAATCAAATAGCCCACCAATCCTTATAGCACCAAAGGATCTGGAGCTTCTTAAAGAAGCCAAGTACTAGGATGAGGACTTATTTAATTTTCAAGCTAGATTAGGGCCTCTTCTTGATAATCTGCTAAATGTTGATCCAGAAGTGGTGGAGCTGGAGAGTCCTGAAAAGGAAATTGGAGGGAATGGTGAGGATAATTCCACCATTCTGGGATAAGAAATGACTGTGGTTATAAGTCCTTTACAAGCATTAGGAGTGGAGACTGAGGATAGTACCAGTCTACCGGATGGAGAGGTATCGGAGTCTAATGAGGAAGAAAATATCAATCTTCAAATCAATAATCGGGCAATAATTCTTCCACTTATCCCTTCTACTGATGATATTCCGGCTGGTGATGCCATTGAAATACAGGACAACTTGGATACACACACCCAAACTGCATCCGAGGATAACTAGTCTAACCCGGAACATAAAGTTCTAGAGGAGGGATACAGTCTGGGTTCCCAAGAGCACACTCCTAGAGTGGACTCAAGGGGCGAGGGTAGTCAGGAGGAACATTTGGACAAAGAGAAGGAAGATAAAGAAGAGGAATCAGTTGAAACAGAAAAATCCAGATCTGATGACACTAGTAGCAGCTCCGAATCTGAGAATCCACTTGCAATTCCAATCCAAATACCAACTTCAAGTGTCAATCTAGCCAGAGCTAAGAAAATCTCCACTACACTCAAAATCCTACAGTAAGCTACTCATGAGGAACATAAGGAGAGCTACAATAAATAGAGTCTTAGGAACATATGCAAACACTTGAAATCTATGGAAAAAGTACTCCTTGAAGAAATCTCGCCTCTAGATTTGAAGGGAGTACTTGGGGAGATTAAGGGCAGTGTTAAGAAAATTAAGGAGAAAGTGGAAGATTTTCCCAATGCTGATCTAGTAGCTGAGGTATCTCTAGCCAAAATTACTCAAGTCCTGAATGAACTTAAAGCATATGTTGCAGCAGCAAAAAGAATAGCAGATCAGGCTAATACTATGGCCAAAAATAACTACGCTACAGTCATGGAAAAGATCACTTCCTCTTCCATAGATCTGTCCACAAAGCTTAAGGAGTACATTGATAACAAGTTTGAAAGCTTGATAAAATTCATTCCGAAAGCTGTTATAAAAGGCGAAAAGAATATTGCTTCTGAACTTAAACTGCAAAATAAGGAACATCAAGCTGTATAAGAATCGATTACAAATTTCCTTGATGAGGCTCTTCCCAATCTACTAAAGAAGCAGGTGGATGAGATAAGTGATGATAGTGGAAGCCATTCATCCGGAACAAATGACTTGATTAAAGCTCTTTAAGAGGCTTTCCACAAGGATATCACTACTCTCAACAACAGTATCCACAATGTCCGGAGAGATATCTGCAATGATATTGAAGTCTTAAAGTCAGGCATGGCTAATCCATCACTCTCCTCATCCAGATCTTCCTTCTCAACCCAGGACAGTCTTGTCCTTCCAGTTGTTAATGATCTTATCAAACACATAGGGGACACTAGATTCTTCGGGTACAAGTGCATGTTAACTCTCCTCAAGTGCATGTTTCAATATTTTGATAAAGATGATCAAGCCCATGCACTAAGGATGATTCCGGACATGAAAAAATCCTATAAAGAGCTATGGGCCTTTCTAAAGCCCTATCAACTCCTTCCGACCACTATTGAAACCATATTTGAGAAACGCTCACAAGGGAATGTAGACTATTCTATCTACCCAGAAGTGTGGTAGAAGAGCTGGGACAAGCGATTGCATATGGTAATTGACCCCCAATCAGATGAAAACAATAAGGGGGAGAAGAGCACAACCATCAAAGAAGGGGAAGATATGGAAATAGATAGGTAAATGTGTAGTTAGCTATTAATGGTAAAATGTAAAAATCTTGTAATAGCTAGCTTTGAAAGTTTTCACCCATACGTACTCTATATCTGTAATCCAGCACTTCATTGATGTTAACCATTATTAACAGTAGAATTATATATAGTGAAACACATTTACATAAAAATGCTTCTAAGTACAATCTGTAATTGTACTTAAAAAATATACAAGCCTAAAATGCAAAAATATTGGGGGAGTAAGGATGCTTAGATTATGGGGGAGTTAATATTGTAAATGACTAAGTATCAAAAATCATACTTAGATCATATTTCCTTTTTACTTAACTGTGCTTAGTTTTTGTTTCCATCAAATAGGGGAGATTGTTGGGAAACAAGGATCTGGAACTCAAACAATTCGGATCAGGTTTGAAGTAAACAAAAAACCTAAGTATAAAAATACCTAAGTCACTAATCCGGACTCATATCCAAAACATCCAAAGTCTAAGAAAAGTGAATATAATTACCTAAGCATAAATGGAAGAATCCGGTTAAAGTTGGGAAAGGAAACAAACTTTGAACCACCCAATACAGCATCCAGAAGAACTAATTGCAAAAGCATCCGAAAAAAGGCAAATCCAAATATATTAAGTCTGAAGACATTCGGAATACTTAATTATACTGACAAAGGGAATGATTTAACAATTCCATTCTTTTGGTCTCCAAGTCAAACATCCTTTAACCTAAAACAAGACAAAAATGACAGCTAGCATTTTTCAGAAAAAAGGACAAAGAACTGACACTGGATAGAGAAAAAGGTAACAACCTTTTTCACCTAGACCAATAAGCAGGCGCGTGGAGCTCAAACCAAAAAGCCACTGGCGTACAAGTTGGTGAGTCACTAAAATACAAGGAAAATGATCACTGACAACTTTTCAGCCTCAATCCCAAGGATTCAAATGAGTAAAAATCTCTGTCTAACGGATTGATCAATGGCTCTAGAAGCTCCATATCTTACCTGATCAATGGTGAAGATTTAAATATAGTTCACCAACCCACAATTGCTACATTTATGAACAAAGCCTATAAAAGGGAAGCTTCACATGTTGAGAAGGTGTTGGTTGACTTGAGAAAGTAATTAACAAGAGAATTCGCTAAAGCAATCAGAAAACACATCCCTCTAAGAATCAAACATTTCCAAATCATTTGTAAGGAATCCCAATTGAGTTATAAACTTGAGAAAGTCCAAAAATCAAAATCTTTGAGAAAATAAAGTGTAAAAATCTCCAACTTGGGCGAGTTGTGAGATTGAGATACAGCTTAAAGTAGGTGCTTTGAGTGGAATCTCCCCATAGGACTTAGTTTAGGTTTAGGTAGAAATCTAGGTGGTATATCCTACTAAAGACAAGAGGACTCAGCTAGGAGTTAGTGCTTCTAGTGGTATATCCTACAACCCGAAGGGGGTACCATCCGGAGATAGCTATAAGGCTTGATTTCTATCAATTGGAAAGAAATCACACTAGTGGAAAAGCTCAAAGGAAGAAACCTATGGGGACTAGATATAGGCGGGGCCGAACCAGTATAAATCTCTTGTGTTTGAATTTTATTTATTATGTCTTTAACTTACTACAATTCATATCATTTGCATCATCCATATCCAAAATATCTAGAAAATTCAAACATGCTACACAAGACTTTTTGAAAGTTTATTATTTCTGTGAAGAAGGTCATTCACACCCCCTCTGACCTTATTAACATAAGCACAGGGACCAACACCTATGTGTGGTGGTGCCACCACCATGTGTGGTGGTGCCACCACCATGTGTAGTGGTGCCTCCCCTTTTGATGGTGTGGAGACAAATCGAGAAGAAAGGGGGGAGAAAATTATGTTGTTGTATCTGTAGTAGATGCACCACTATAGTTTTAAATCGATATCGCCCCTATTGTAGCGGTGCTAGGGTTAAAATGTCAAAATAGTACCTATATTACAGATCTGGGGGGAAAAGAATCGAAAAATGATGAAATAGGCCGGCACCACTATAGTTGCTCAGCACCACTAGAGTAGCTCCGGCGGTGCCACTAGAGGGTGGTGGTGCCGCCGGAGTGCTGCGGTGGTGCCGCCGGAGTGCTGCAGTGGTGCTGTTGTGACTACAATAGTGTTGGTAGTTTTCAAGGTTTACAATAATACCAAAGATAGAAAAATAGGGCAAAGGCCCCAAAACACCAAAAAAAAAACAACCAAAAAAGTAGGAAAAGCACAAAAATAATGAAGGGAACTCAGAAATTATACCTTTAGGTCGTGAATCCACACTTCAAGACTCGAATCAACCCTTGGAAACTCCATTTTTGATGATTTTGGGCAGTATCTAGAAGAAGAGTCTCTAATTCCCATTTAAGATGATTTTACCTATGATTTCTGACAAGTTTTAAGTTCAATCTATAAGATCAAGTGAAAGATTAACTAAAGAAACCCTGATTTGGATGATTTCTTTGCTTTTCTAACACTTTCTCTTACTAGTTCAAATTCTTTCCTAGAATTTTGCTCTCCTCATTAAAAAATTAGAGAAAAACTGAAAGGATCCCCCTCATATACCCTATTTGTTGGCTTAAAATACCTTCTCTCTCTAAAATTTATTGCTTCACAGGGGAATTTCCATGAAATTTCCCTGTCACATGATGGCATGTACATGAAAGAGAAAGAAAGTTCCAAAATCCGAATAAGGGAGAAACGGACGCAGCGGCACCACCGAATAAGCTAGAATTGCCATAAGAGAGCCGGCGGTGCCATCACTCCCCTATGGCGGAGCCAGCGGCACCACTATAGGGAGAAGATTTTCTGGTAAAATCTTGTTTAACTTCCAAAAATCATAACTTTCAGTAAGGTTATCCAGTTTAAACGATTCTTAATATTTTGGAAACCTCAGGGAGTTTATAATCTAGTGAAAATGATGAAACTTACAGAAAAAGATTGGGTTCAAGAGAAGAAAATGAAACAGTTTACTGTATGGGAGAGAAAGTGTCCAAAGACTTCATTTTCAAAGGCATTTTTAGTGATTTTCAAGCTCAGTTTAAGTCCAAAATCATCAAAAAGGTTATTTCCAAACAAGTTTCAACCTAAAAACAGGAACACTTACCAGGGTGAAGCTCAAAATGGCTTTTATAATCATTCCATAAGAGAGACCAAAAAGTCATGTGCTTACAGTAGCCTATTCATATAATTGTTTACCTTAGTGTTACCACGAGGGTACAAGCTAGGATGAGATTGATTTTGAGCATACTATGTATCATATGGGAACATGTTCAAAATCATGAATCAACTTGTTTTTGTAACAAGGAAAGACACATTGTATGGAATAATGCGTACCGAATCCAAGAAGGAATCAGGTAAAAACTGTGTAGTTCACATGACAAGAGATCATGTTCTGCCTTAATAGCAAAAGGTAATTCTTGGAGTAGAAAATGTTAAATGCTTGATGCATTATAGCTGAAACCTTTATAGGGTGTTAATTTATCTTAATGAGAATAGACATGCGCTCCTTTATAAGTATAAAAGAAATGAACACCATGGTACATTATCAAAGTTGGAGAGAAGTGAGTCATCGAGATAATGTGTGTATTACGACCATGAGATTGAAAGTTTGTACATTGTACAAGGATCTCAGCATCTCTAATTTCAGACTTAGTCCATTAACTATGAGGTTATTGGACCTTACACTCATTACTATTGAGTTATCTTGAGAAGTAAGGACTAGGAAGGAAAATATGACCAATCCTAAGAGATTATGATTTAATTCGATCTGGGAGAGATTGGTTGGTAATCTGAACTAGTTCTTTATAGAATGTATGAACTTAAAAGTAAGATATGGTCAATGTACATTCATCAGAGTTTTGTTAATTTGATGGGTATCGAGACCACCAAAAATAAATCCCTGGACAAAATAAACTAGTAGTTAGTAGCGAGTAGAGGCCGATCCCACAGGGAACGGTATTTAACAATGTTATTTCCATTAGACGACAAACTGTGTGACCTAGAAGTGATCCCTATAGGAATTCAAAGATTAAAACTAAGTAAAGTAGGAATAAAATCAATAAAAGACAATGAATCAGCCAAAGTAGAGCAAGACTGAATATCATGGTGATTACAGTACAAGAAATTAATTGCACCAGGACCTAGATTTAGTTATACTAGCACTCATGCACCATACAATACTAGTAACTCTTCCTTACTGTGTATAGAGACCGGAACTCATGCCATGACCTCCATCTTACTCATCGTGCCTCTCGACTTCATGCTAGAGAGCTCGTCGATGAATAGTAATATAAACTAGAAAAGCCTAAACCCTTACCGACAGGTAGTGAAGTACTCCCAACAGGCATAAGATTACCTTTCTCCAGTCTCAGTGGAGACTGTTGTCGCTTTATCCCTTTTCAAGCACAATTACAGATGCAAGAATAAAGATTAACAGTAATAACAGAGACTTACCAAATGGCTAGCTAAACCACACAACGAGACTAAGTGATACTCTTTCCATAGAACCCTCAAAGTATCGAGATTGGTAAATAGGTCATCTTGCGGATTTTTGTATTCAATTACGGTCCAAAAGCTGTTCAAACTCAGCCTTGACCCTTACTTGGTCAAGTCACAAGGAAATTAACTAGACATGATTGAATTTGAACAATAATAAAACTAAAGAACAATAAAATTGAATGTAAACTTGTAATTAATTAAAAAGAGAGTGTTTGTAAATAAACTTAATCTAAAGAATAATGAACTAAATCTAAACTAAGCTTAGGTAGTGGATTGTTGGATGAATGCATTAGCCTTGGTATTTATAGGGATTCTCTCCTCTTGTTTCCTCTTTAGAGTTGAATAGGACTCTTTGTGTTATTGCTTGATTAGGTCTTTTTGTATTTATCTTGCTGGATTCATTTCCTTTTAGTCTTTATCTTTAGATGGTAGTAAAATCCCTTCCTTTATAGAATTGGGAAAGAGATTAAACTTCTTCCTTAAATTGGGCTCACCCTAAATAGGATTTGCCCGAATTAGGTGTCCCTCCAGATCTAGAATTTTGCATGCCTTAGTGTTGATGTCATCTTGGTCATTCTGAAGTGTTTTAGAATCACCAGGACCAGCTATCACTCCCGCTATCTGCATTAGGACCTCGATGAAAGGCTCTTTAGGAAGTCCTTAAGTGACAAGGATACCTCTTTCAGATAAAGAAAGGAATTAATCACGCCACTTTCCAAATTAGAATCTAATCAGATTTGACTTTTGATTTCCGCTCCTAAATGTTGCCATATCATCGGGACCTTGTTAGTCTCAGTGACTAGTAACTTTTCAGTAAGACTTCCTCTTTTCATTTCTTCTTACGTTCTAGAAGGCTTCTAGGTCACCGAGGACCAGAATAGTCTCGGTGCATCCATAGGGAGTCTCCTTAATTGCTCATTTTCTACCCAGAAATGTATCTTTTCTCCAAATTGCCTTAAAAACCTGAAAAGATAGAAAAAAAAAGTAATAGCGGCCAAAAAAACTAAAAGCATGGTCTCAATGATATAGAAATAAGCACAAATACATGCTGAAAATTCAACCTATCAAATATCCCCACACTTATTCCATGCTTTCCCTCAAGTATGCATTAAAGATCATGAAGAAGAGAAATTTAAACTGGGCAAGTAACTTTAAATAGCTTTACAAAGACCGTATTCTTTCACCGAGACTTATATCGAGGCTCTTCATTGACGATTGAGTATTCCAATGTAAGATATCATTAAGAAGACCTTGTTCAGAACTTTGCCCAAGAGTATTTACCAAATTAAAGCACGAGTACATAAAATATAGCTATCATCCATAATTACCTTGATTTGAATTTTAGCGCGTCCTGGTCATCATGAGGTGACTCCTTCTAAACCTTTCATTTATTTAAAGCACATTTTTACTTCACGGGGTCCCTAAGATGTATCTAGCCATTATTTGGGTTTTGGTTTGTGATTTTAAGAACTTTGCTAGCTTTCCTAGACCCTTTTTAAATTTGCTAAACCATTTCGTCTCATTACATACTTTGCCATTTTGCTTAGGTGTTGCTGCATTTTACAACCATCAATTCTTCCTAATTTATCTCTCCCTATGAAAGATTCTTTACCCGATTTTTAGCCGTTGATAGCTCTTTCTTCTATCTCTCCTTATGAAAGAGTCTTCACCCGGTTTTTAGTCGTGGATAGCTCTTCCTTCTATCGGCCCTATGAAAGAGACAAACAAGGTTATGAGCCAAGTAAGTCTCGTTTCGTCTAATTGTGGAACTCATAGTAGAAAATAACTACCAAGATCGATACCAGAATTGTAAGGTCTCGATGGAGGATCTCATGATACACAGGGACTAACTAAAGGCAAATCAAGTCCAAATTAAAGCATTTTAAACAATAAAATCATGTTACTCTTTTCTGTACTCATCGGGACTGCGAATTTTATAAAGTAAATATCAGAAATCTTAGACTAGAATATCAATATTCAAATCAGGTCTCAATGACAAGTTTCAGTTAATCGAAACAGTCTCATTAGTTATTTAATTGGTTATTTACACAATATTTCTTATCTTATTTATCCTCATTTCTCAATAACAGGTTAGGGTGCAAACTAGGTCATTGCGGGAAAGAAATGATAAAAAAAACAAGTCCTTTTGAAATAGCAAAAATAAAGAAAAAGAAGCAAAGATGATAATTCCCCTCCCCCATACTTAAAATTTGCATTGCCCTCAATGCAAAAGTAGAAAAAAACAAGAAGAACAAAAAGAAAAATTAAAATTAAAAAAAAGGAAGGGCAAAAAGAATGTTAATGTCCTAGTGGAGGAAGAAGAGAGGCAAAGAGACTCAGCCTCTGGGGTCTCCCTAGCCTTTCCTGGTGACACTGATATAATGGATCACTAAGTCCATGTTGAGTTCAAGGGCATCGAGGTGAAAGCAAAGGATCTAGTTTTCAGCATCAAGCTCAAGGACCCTTTTGTAGAGGTCTTTGTACATATCTTCAAGACTGTTGTACTTCTAGGGGAGCTTGGTGTAGGAGGTGAAAGGAGCGGGGTCTCTATAAGCAGGCCAGTCCTGCTGGTGTGGTTACGACACAATAGGAGGAAGAGGAGTAGTCTTGATCTTAGAAGGACCAGGATGGCATATCACTGTGGTCTCATCGACCATTTCTACAAGCCCAAGAGTCTCCAAGTCCAAAAGTTCTCGGGACTTGTGAGCGGACGACGGTTCGCGCGGCTGCGTGCGCGGGGGCCGGACCCGATCTGGCCGGCCCGTTTTAGAGTGTCGGGGAGATGAGTGTGATGCGGTTGAAAAGAAAATGATTTTACATATTGTAATGCTTAAGAGATACGAGATCAAAATCCCGTACTTAGGATAGAGTCGCCACCCGGTTCAGCTCAACCGAGAAATTTTCGGTACGATTTTCCCACCAGGTGGTTGGACCATACCTTAAGTAGAGATTCCGAGTTCGGATGATGTTATCTACTTTTCATTAGGCCAAATTAGGATACTTCATTCTTTCTTAATCGGTTTAATCCACCCTATTTATTCGTATTTTCAGTTATTTTGTGGTTTTCGCATTTACCAAGCAATTGAAGCGGTAAATAAAATATTTACAATTATAAAAGAAAAGTAAGTGCGGAAAGTAGAATTATTATAAGGTTTTCAAGTCCTATACATTTTCTACTTAACAAATAAAATACCTGAATGTCCGATGTATACCCACCTGCAGATGATAGTTGACACGAATATGGCATATCTTATTTATAATATCATAAAGCCCGATTGAATGGCTAAAATGAGGTTCGAATGGCATTTGAGGGGAAATTCCATTTTTGTCCAAATTTCAGATTCGATTGTTGCTTTAATCGGATTACAAATGAATATACCACTTATTGTGGGGCGGGTCTGTTTTCAGGAGGTTTCGAACCACCATCGTTACACTATAGGTCCTAGCTTTAGAAAATAAATTAGTTTGGAAATAAACAAAAACAATGCTGCTGTCCAGAAAGCCAAGCCGCCGATGGCATCTGATGTCGCCGATGACATAGTTGATGTCGCTGGCGGCATGGATGATGCCGCCGGCGACATCGATTGTGTCACGGGCGACATCAGCATGCAGATGGGCACAGGGCTTTCTGAGTACCGTAAAGAAAGGGTTCTGCGAGAAAGCGAGGTCTCCGGGGAATGTGATGCTAACGGCGGTACCAACGATGCCTCTCGCGACATGGGTGATACAGCCAGGAACATCACATGTCTCCGGCGACTCCGATTTCTTGCTACAACAGCGGTTAGCAGTCAAAGTGACCGAAAACTCAAAAATGAATATAAATCAACAAACATTAGTGCAAAACAATAATAACAATGCCAAAGAGCTATGAGACTCAGGATTTTCACCTCGGGGTAGTGAATCCAACTCTTCGTGAACTGAACAATAACACCTCCGGGGAGCTTGCAACGATAATTTGATTGTTAATTTAAAGGTTTTAGGTTTCTAAATTTTATCCAGTTGATTTAACCCAAAGACCCACTGATTTAAGCTCACAATCAGAGAGTTCGAAGAAGAAAAATCGGGAAAAATGGATTAGAATCCTTTTTCCGGCCTTTTCTAGTTCTTATCTCACTAAAATCTATTCTCTCGATTTTAGCCTCCTAGTTGCCCAATTTAAGCTCCTTCCCTCTATAATTTCATCCCCCCCACTAATTGCAGTTTTAGGTGCCTTTTTATAGGTGGAATGGGTGCTTTTTGGGGCCTTTTTTAATTATTCCACCGAAAGTGGTCGAAAAGGCTGTCTGTAAGAGGACCCGCTTCGAGTCATGTCGCCAGCGACATGGTGATATCGCCGGCGGTATGAGCTATGTTGCCGGCGACATGATGATATCGCCGGCGACATGGCTGATACTTTTGGCGGCATCAGCCTTCAGCATGCCTTCAGTTAGTGGGTCAATAAAAGCCAAAAAGTCGGAAAAAGTGGCTTAATAGTGGAAAAAAGGCATCTTTATGACTTTTAACAATATTTTAAAGGGTATTTATTATTTGGGTGTAAATCATCGGTTCAAGCTCCTACCGGACGCGTTATCGGCCACGCCGAACTGGATTCTACCAATTATAAAATTCACAAGGAATATTATTTTGGTAATAAAAATTCTAAAGAGAACTTTTATTTTGAGGTATTAAAATCGGGTACACGTCATCATCGTCTCGCGAGAGGGACTGCAAAATCCCGTGCTCACAGGACTTTTAGTGTAGGGGGAAAGATCGAAGTGCTCCATGCCATTTGCAATCATCAAGATCAAGGCACCCAGGATCGAAGGTCTCTTAGGGTGGATAAGGACGGAGTGGAACTGCTTGGCCAGCCAGGCTCCTAAATAGAGCTTCTTGTCATTTTGCATGCACTACAGAATGTCCACTTCCTTTTCATTCAGGGTCCTAGAGCTCTTATAGCGACCAAAAAATTGAAGGCAAGAATTATGTGGGCGTACTTGAGATGGGGCTCATGGATGTAAAAGGCACGGGAGTCACCGGACTTTAGGGTGGTGACTCGAAATCATTATTGCAGAGAGAAAAGTACGTCTCAGCAGCGTTGAATTTGGAGGGAGGACCATCATACATATCATAAGAGGGGTCAGGCACTCCTAAAGATTTGTTGAAGTAATCGAGACTCCAACTGAGCTATTTCCCATGGAGATAGAACTTGATCACCCCTTCCTCTTTGTAGCTCGTGTAGTCTTGCTTGAAGTTGAGAGTCATGTAGAACTCCCAAACAAGCTCCTGGTAGGAAGGGAAATACATGAAGAGAAGGGAAATCCATGAGATCATGGTGAATGCATCAATGACCGCCTGATTGATGCCGAGAGTGGTCATGGTCTCCTTGCAAGCGAACTTGCAGGGTTAAATAGGAAAAATCAGCATGTGAGAAGGTGGCTCATAGGGTAATAATGGGATTAGGAGCAATCATGGCCTCAATTAAGTGTATAACCATCATAAAATCTCTATCATGACTGCCATATGACCCACTAATACATGAATCAAGGTGCATGATCCGTTTCCCATTCATTGTCCCTTCACTCCAGTCCTTTAGCGTATGATGCTTTAACTCCTAGCGTATCTACAGAGACCAGTACCTAAAATAAATGTCAAAGAGAGGGATAAGTCCTAGTCTAGATTCAACTAAAAAAATAAAAAAGACACAAATAAAAATAAAAATGGAGATCGAGAGTCAAAAATGCTTGGGCTGCCTCCCAAGAGCGCTTTGTTTAACGTGGTGAGCTCAATGCACCATATAGAGATCGTGGTGTAGAATAAAGAGGAAATCTCCTCAGAGTGAGCTTAGAATCCTTCATAGTATGGCCTGAGGCGATGCTTATTGAAAGAGGAAACTTTTCCATTGAATTCCATAGTGAGGGAGCCATTTTGTACATCAATCTTGGTCTTGGTACTACTCAAGAATGGTCTCCCTAGTGGTGGTTGGTCCACTGTGACTCATGTAAGGTCTTTGATTGACTACTCTATGTTAGCCATGGTCATGTTGGCTACTTTGGGTTCAGAATCGAAGTTAGTCATCTCAAACAGTCCTCCCAGTGAGAGGAGGAAAAGATTAACTTCATTCACCATGACTCCTAGTGCACTAAAGTGGTCTCTATTCACTGGAGTCGTCTCTATGTTCATCTTGATCATGCTATCAAACAACTCCATATGTTTTTGATTCATGCTTATGTGATTCAACTTTAAATCTATAGGTGTTGATGGTCATGTTGCTATTATTTGGCTCTGTTGATGCTCCTACTAATGTTTGGAAGTAGTCAATCTACTTAGAGGACCATGAGAGTGCATCTGAGTTATGTCCCTCATGGTTTCCATCATCAATATGCCATAGAGAGTCATAATGTTTAGACGAGGTGTATCATGACCAATGGTGTACGGGGAAAAATCAATGTGATCATGCCAAGATAAATCATCAAGATCACGATGCCTGGGATTGGTCATGGTATACCGGATCTCCTTGGCTAGCCATACACCTAGGTGGAGCTTCATCTCGTATAGTATGCACCACAAAATATAGACTTCCTTCTCATAGAGAGTCCAATACTCGCATGTAGACCAGATAGATAGAAGGAAATAAGTCTCTATGTATAGCGTAGGTGGGCATCTTTGATTGAACAGGTCTTGATGTCACCAGAATGTTAGAAGGTGACTCTTGGATAGATGGAGTAGTAGATCTCTTCACCATTGTTGTTGGATCAAATAAATCACCATTGGAGTCACACCCTAGAATGTGTTTGTTATACACATGGATCCTACTGATGTTTTTGAGACCCCAATTGATGTCTTGGTGATAGATTCTGAACTGCAGGACTCTTGGTGATTTTTAGGACTAACCGATCCCATTGAAAAGTTATATGAAAGGATTTCTTATGAGCTCCAATATTGCACAACGATCTTCCCCACACTTGATTTCTGCTATCTGCTGGGATCTGCTTTCTCATGGAGACTGTCCAACTCAGTTTTTTCTGCACAGAGACATATATTAGTGGAGAGATAGAGATCGAGAGAGAAAATACTAAAAAAAAGACAAAAGCAAAAAAAAGAAAAGGAAAAGGATAGAAAATCACTGAGGTCATAACGAGCTTGGGCTGCCTCCATCGAGCGCATTGTTTTATTGTCGCTTGCCCGATGTTGCAACTATTGATCCCTGTGAGAGTACTTATAAGGGTAGAGGGGGAAGAATGGCCCTTTTTTGCAAAATTAGCAGACTTTAAAAAGTCTTTAGTGTAGCGTGTTTGATTATGATCCAGAAGATGGATCTGGAGGATGCAAATGTGTGCAATTAAGTAAAAGAGAAAGAAAATCAAACATAAGTATTTTATACTGGTTCAGCCCCACCTACATCAAGTCCCAGGAGTTTCCTTCCTCTGAGCTTGTCCACTAGTGGATTCCTTTTCGACTGGCAGGAATTAAGCCTTACAACTTTATCTCCGGATGGTAACCCCTTCCGAAAGTAGGATATACCACTAGAAGTACCAACTCCTAGCTGAGTCCTCTTATCTTTAGTAGGATATACCACTTCGCCTTCTACCTTGAATCTAAGCTGAGTCCTACAGGGAGATCTCATTCAATGCACCTACTTCAAGTTATATCCCAATCTCTCAACTGACCCAAGTTAGAGATTCTTACACTTTGGTTTTTAACAAAGGGTTGGATTTTGGAGTTCCTCAAGTTTATAGCTTCCCTTGGGAATCCTTACAAATAGATTTCAAATCAAGGGTTCTTGGAGGGATTATATCAACTGATTGTATATGTGTTTCTTTATTACTTGCTTTTGTAGATCAATCAGTCCACCTTCTCATTTGGTGAAGAGCTCCTTTTATGGGCTTCTGATCATAAATGTAGTCATTTATGGTTGGTGAGCTTGTGTTCAATTTTCACCCTTGATCAGGTTGTGATGTGGAGCTTCTGGATCCGTTGATCAATCCATTAGACTATATTTTGATCCGTTTCAAATCTTCAGATTGAGGCTAGAAAGTTGTCAGTGATCGTTTTGCTTGTCATTTTATGATGCACCAACTTGCATACCAATTGCTTTATGATGTGAACTCCATGCGCACCTTTATTGGTCTAGGAGAAAAAATAGTTAGCTTTTCTTTATTCGGTCACAGACCCTTTAGACTTTTTCTGAAATATACAAGCTGTCATTTTGTCTTTCTCTTGGGAAAAGGATCTTTGACTTTCATAGACCAAAAAGGGTAAAGGGAAAAGTATATTTGAATATTTTCCCTTTATTTGAAATATATGTCTTCCAGATGTCTTCTAGTCCTATATGCTCCGAATCTATCTTCCGGAGATGGCTTCAATCAGTTCTTCCGAATGCTGGTCTTGAGGGTCAGAAGTTTGTTTCCTTTCCAAACTTTGTCCAGATGATTTCCCTTAGTATTTTAATTAGTTCAATGGATGACTTGTGTCTTGATCTTTGTCTGGATATTTCCATTTGTATTTGGGAGAAATTGCATACATTGTTTTTGTTTCTTTCAAACTTGATCTGGACTTAGATTTTTTATCTGGATCATTGTTTCCCAACAATCTCCTCCATTTGATGGAAACAAAAACCTAAGTCAACTAAGAATGGGCATATTTACTAAGTGTAATTTTTGTTACTTAGTCTTTTATAATACTCCCCCATAATTTTAGCATCCTAACTCCCCCATAATTTTATGATTCCTGCTTCTAATTTTTTTTAGTACAATTATAGATTGTACTTTAGAAGCTATTATTTTGATAGTTAAGAAATTTTCACTTTATATATACTTTTGTTGTTAACAATGGTTAACATCATGAAGTTCAGTACTATAAGATACAGAAATACATATGAAGTGAATCTAGCTATTACATAAGTATTACAAGATTATCTAGCTAGCTTAACCATATCTCCGGATGGACCACTCTTCCGGACTTGCAGCGTCTTTCCTTTCCCTCTTCCTTCTCCTTGATGACTCTAATCTTTCTCCCCCTTTTTGCTTCCATCAAGGGGATCAATAACCATATAGGTCCGCTTGTCCTATGATTGCTGCCAGGCAGAGGAGTAGATTGAGTAGTCTTTGTTGCCTTTTGCACGCTCATCAATAATATGATCCATTATGGGAGGAGTCAAATAATAAGGGTGAGGGACCTTTGGAGTTAATCATAGGATTGAGAGACTTGAGGAAGAATGCGCAGAATATGCTCCTGGTCCTTGGGATCAAAATAGGGAAACATGGCCTTGATTAGAGTAGTCAAACATTTTTGGCTCATGAACCCTGAGTCCCCTATAGCTTGAATTACATTGTGCAGGATAGGAATGGGCTAACTATCTGGAATGACCGAAGATGAGGAAGATCTAGAGATAGAAAACTTATTCATTCTGACTTGAAGGAGGGTGATTTCTTCACTGAGGCCCTTCCGAATATTGTGGATAGACTCTGTTTGATCCTTGAGCTCTTTAGAGATAGTCTTCTTCTAATCATTTATTGTATGCTCAATACCAGAGTTACGAGCTTGCATTTCATCACCCATATCATGTAAGATTTTTTCTTTTAGCTTGGGGATGGTTTTGTATATGAAGTTGGCAAGCATTTTCTGAGTTACTAGTTGATCAATTTCTAGGTTCAGCAGAGTAGGTTTCAGGTCTCTATCCTCCATGAATTTTGTCAATTTTTCAAACTTAGAGTCAATATAATCCTTGATCTCTATGGATACATTAGTGGTAGAGGAGGACATTCTATACAGAATAGTTGCACAGTTATCAGAGGCCAAAGTATTAGCTTGACTGGCATTGCGATTTACTCTGAGGCGCTTTCCTTTAGCTCATTTAAAAGAGGCTAGATCTCAGAAAGGGAAGCTGCCGCTAGAGCTCCGAGAGTTGGGAAGTTCATGACTTGTTGCTCAATTTTGGGGAGGCACTTCAACCTTTCTTTGATCTTACCCAAATTCTTTCAGACTACTTTGTTAGACTTTTACCTAAGCAACTCCTTCTCTAAAGCTTTTAGATGGGTGCATATAGTCAAGAGACTCTTCTTGATAAATCCCTCTTCATGATGCTCAAGAGTTGCCTCCTGAAGGAGTTTAAGAGCGGTATTGACTTTGGATTCTTTGGAGTTTTCATTAGGGAGAGTCACTAATTTTGTGCGAGGAGGTAAGTTTTTATTGGAGGGTTCGGATGAGTCCCCATCAGATGAGCTAGATTCATCTCCGGAGCTTGAACTGCTTCTGGAGGGGCTATCATCTTCTAAACTGGAGCCTCCAACTGCTCCTTTCCCTTCTCCACCCTTGCTCATCTCCCTTTCCTCTGGAGTAGTCTCGCCTGCAGGATCCACTTTAGAAGTGTGCCCTTTGGAGCTCAGACTTTCTCCCTCCAGAGCTGTTGCATTCCGGTTTGGCACTATATCCTTAGCTACATTGTAAGAGATTGTAGCTAAGTTGTGCTCTTCACGATTAGAATAGAGATGAAGAAGATTAGGGGTTACCTCAGTGGTTAGTGGCATCTGATCCTCATCCTTCTTTCCCTCTTCTAGCCTTGCCTCCGGATGGTTGGAACTGTCCTCAACCACCCCTACAGTTGCCTTTTCAGGACTTTCTTTTTCTCCTTCAGGCATGTTGGTATTTTCCTCAACAGCCTTCTCCAATGCCTTTTCAGGACTTTCAAGATTAATGACTTTATTGCTGGATCTAAGCAGATTCTCCGGAAGTGATCCTGTTTTATCAGCAAATATGAATTCATCTGCTTCTGGAATCTTTGATAGAGCGTCCATATCCTTTAAATGTACAAGAATTGGGGGAACTTGAGATGATTCTCCAGGTCCTTTGGTTGTTCTCCCCTAATTTATTTCATTGTTTTCTTTTATTGTGGCCTGAATGTCGTCATATTGCTCATCATCTTGCCCTATAAATTCTGTTACGTCGGGAACATTTTTCCCTTTGCTAGACTTTGCTTTCTCTAAAGCAGCTCTCTCCCTATACTTCCTGGCTTCCTCATTTAGGATTATTCTAGCTAGCCTCCTGCCTTCACTGGCTTTCTTTTCTTGGGCAGCGAGGGCTTCATCAAAAGTGATTCCTCTAGTCCTGAGCTTCTTTTGAGGAGTAACTTCATCCTCTATTTCCTCATCACATACCTCCTCTTCCATCTTAGCCAACGTTCTTTTGGCTTTTCTTCTTCCAGCCTCAATTGCTTTTATGGCAATTTGAGGTAGACCCGCAGCAAGCACAAGTTGTCCCTTCTTAGCTGCAGCTTTAATCAGTCTATCCTTGGGTCTAGGCTTTTTGAAGCTCATGATTCGAGTGAGGGGTAGAGTGTCCTCATCAATCTCTTCTAGAATCTTTTCAACTTGCTTTTTGGCCTTGGCTTTTGTGGTTCTGGGCCTTTTGGGAACAGGAGCCTCCTCTTCCGGATTCACTATCTTTCGGGATTTAATCTTTCGCTCATCCCTCTTCAGTATTTCCTTTTCTTCATTCCATTCCTCATCAAAGCGGAGATTGAGGAAATTCTTCTCTAAGATGGGCTTTCCATAAATCCCTTCAAAACTGGTCAGATCCACTTCCGCCGCTTGGAGAATTCTTGTGATCAACGCTTCATATGAGTTTACGTGGGTCTTGAGATAGTGAATGATCAAGACTGGCCAGTTTACTTCCACACTGCCAACCCAGTGCTTTAAGTTACAGTGTTAGAGGGAAGAAACTGTAGTCAATGACCCCTTCCTTATTAGGATGAGTTTGGGTAGAGCGTGCTGTAAGAATCTAGGCATTCTGGGGAAGTACGTTGAGAATTTGTCGCCAAAGTAGTTCTGGTGGAGCCATAGTTTGGCCTCATACTCAACTCCAATCTCATCCCCATCTTTTCTCAATATGATTTTGGAGTTCTTCATGTTTAGACTCTTCTCAAAGAATTCTAGACTGAGAATTATGACTTCCCCCTGTACCTCAGTGTGTAAGGCATCAAATTGATTGTGAGCACTGAGATTTGAAAAGAACTCTTTTACCAACTTGGGGTGGGTTGGGCAATTTATCTTTAGAAGATCACCCAGATTTTGATCTTCAATTAAAGTGAAGAAAGGAGGGGTTCTAAATAGGTAATCATCACCTAAGTGATTAGTGGGTATGACAGAGTCGGAGGTTTTGAGATTAAGGGGCTCAAAATCAGCATCCTTTAAGTCAGATGCTTGAAAGAGATTTTTGCTAGGTAGGATTTTGAGGGTGTTGGAGGTGTTTATGGCTATCATTGAGGAAAAAGTTTTTGGGAGATTGAGTTTTAGGTTTGAATTTTTGCAAAGTAACAGTAGAGTAGTTGCTCGCATGAAGAAGATAAGGGATTTTGAGGGGTTTATATAGAATTTCTGAGGTGAGGGTATACTGGCAATCCGGACTCTAGCTGTTTTAACTGGATTGATGACATGTTAGGCGGATTTTTAGGAGAGAGGTGAATTCAGTTTAACCGAAGAATGGAACGGTTTATTTTTGAATTAACTACTGTATTTACCACTTGTGTAACAGCCAATGAACTTTTGAAATTCAAAATGTAACAGTTACCTTTATAAGCTTTTACTGCCATACATTATTGTTGTCGGCTGACGTGGCAATCTTCTGGAATAGATCTTCCTAACTCTTCTTGTCTTCCGGAGTGAGTTTCTATCTCAGGATCCGACTTGATTCAAAACTTACTTCTGGAGTTTTTCAAAATTGGATTTGACATCCCAATTAATTCTCTTAGTTTCCGAAATTGATCTTTACTTAGTGGTTTAGTAAAGATATCAGCTCTTTGTTCATTGGTTGGAATATATACCAATGCAACATCCTTTTTCATTACATGATCCCGGATGAAGTGATGCCTTATGTTGACATGCTTCATCCTGCTATGAAGCACCAGATTCTTTGACACGTCAATAGCACTTTTGTAGTCACACAATACATCCACACATCTGGATTGCACTCCATAATCTTTAAGTTGTTGTTTGATCCATAGGAGTTGAGCAACATAACTTCTGGCTACCATATATTCTGCTTCTATGGTGGATAAGGCAAATGAAGTTTGCTTCTTGCTATACCATGAGACTAAACAATCCCCAAGGAAATGGCATCCTCCAGATGTACTTTTTCTCTCAAGATTATCTCTACCATAGTCTGCATCTGTGAACCCCTAGAGTGTGAAGTCTCCATTACTAGGATACCACAACCTAACTTCAGTGGTTCCTAGGAGATATCTAAATATCCTTTTGACAGCCTTGAGATGAGAACCCTTGGGATTGGCTTAATACCTTGCATAGTAGCATACTACATAGTGTATGTCAGGTCTGCTAGATGTTAAGTATAGGAGTGACCCAATCATTCCACTATATAGCTTCTGATCAACATCTTCTCCTTCACAGTCCCTAGATAAGATTGTGTCTGAACCCATTAGAGTAGACATTGGTTTGATGTTGTCCATTTCAAACTTCTTCAGGATTTCCTTGGTGCGTTTTGATTGATTGATGAAGATTCCATCTAGACTTTGCTTAATTTATAGACTAAGGAAAACGTTGAGCTCTCCCATCATGGACATCTCAAATTCCTTCTGCATCTGAGAGATGAATTCTTTGCACATCTTCTCATCAGTGGCACCAAAAATGATATTATCCATATAGATCTGGACTAGAATAATGTCATTTTTCTTCTTTTTAATGAAGAGTGTGGTATCTGCCCTGCCTCTAATATATTCCTTGGATATAAGGAATGAGGTTAATCTTTCATACCAGGCTCTTGGTGCTTGCTTTAATCCATAGAGAGCTTTCTTCAGCCTGTTGACATGGTTTGGATGCTTTGGATCTTCAAATTCGAGTGGTTGCTTGACATATACTTCTTCTTGAATGACACCATTTAGAAATTCACTTTTAACATCCATTTGGTATAATGTGAATCCCATGAATGATGCAAAAGCACATAGGATTTTGGATTGTTTCAAGTCTTGCTACAGGGGCAAAAGTTTCTTCGAAATCAATTCCTTCTTGCTGATTGTACCCTTGAGCGACTAGTCTTGCCTTATTTCTTACTACTACTCTGGATTCATCAAGTTTATTCCGGAACACCCATTTAGTGCCTATAATTGATTTTCTTTTAGGAGAGGGCACAAGATCCCATACATCATTCCTGGTGAATTGATCTAGCTCTTCCTGCACCGCCATCATCTAGCTTTCATCCCCTTCAGCTTCTTGAAATTTCTTTGGCTCTATGAGAGAGACAAAAGTAGCATGGATCATCATCTGGTTGAGCTAACCTCTGGTTTTAACTGGATTGTAAACGTCATCCAGAATATTCTCTATAGAATGATCTCTGTGGGTCCGGATCTCCCTTTCCAGGCCTTCAAGTTGAACTTGGACTTGCTCTACTTCAGTTTCATCTACTCCTTCATTAAAGTCAATCCCTTGTTGATTGAGATTGACTTGTTGTATTTCTGGATCAAAACACATTCCTTCAACTTCCTCTTTGTACCTCTTGATTTGAAGTGAATCAAGAATTCTTGCTTCCTCCTTTTCTCCATATTTTTCAGCTTCCAGAACTTGATCTTCCGAAGTGTATCTTTTCTTTCCTGTAGTGTTAGTTTCATCGAAATCTACATGTATAGATTCTACCACAGTTTGGGTTCGTTTATTGAAGACTTTGTAAGCCTTACTATGTATTGAGTAGCCTAGGAAAACTGCTTCATCAAATTTAGGATCAAATTTTCCTAATTGCTCTCTATCATTAAGGATGTAGCATTTACACCCAAATGCTTTAAAGTACCTAATTTTTTGTTTTCTTCCCTTCCAGATTTCGTATGGGGTCTTTTCTATATTTTTTCTAATGAGAGCTCAATTTAAGATGTAGCATGCTGTGTTTATTACCTCACCCTAGAAATATTTTGGGAAACAATTTTCACTAAGCATTGTTCTAGCCATTTCTACAATGGTCTTGTTCTTTCTCTCAACTACTCCATTCTGTTGAGGAGTGTGGGGGACAGAGAAATTATGTTCAATGCCCTTAGAGTCACAAAAGTTAGCAAAATGTTTATTTTTTAACTCTCCACCGTTATCACTCCGGATGCGTGCAATGCGTATGCCCTGTTCTACTTCTATCTGGATGAATGTTTTGGATAACTGGTTAAAAGCTTCATCCTTGCTTGTTAGCAGGAGAACCCAGGTATATCGAGAATAGTCATCTACAATGGCCATGACTCTTCTTCTTTAGACACCAAGCATATATTCTTCTTATCATTTTTAATGTTTACAGAATAGACATTATTTACTCTAGGTGCGTAAAGAATAAGTTGATCAGACTTACTGTCACATATTAAGTAGCCTCCGGAGTCAAATGTGACTTTTCTTCCTTTGACACATAATTGGGCTATGCTTAGCAGGTTAAACTTCAGTCCATCAACCAGTGAGACATCTTCAATCTTGAATCCAGATCCAATGATTCTATGACCAATGATCTGACCCTTTTGATTGTCTCAAAAGCTCACTTTGCCTCCCTTCTTCTGGGTTAGTGTGATGAAGGACTTCTCATCACCTATCATGTGCCTTGAGCATCCACTATCAATGTACCAGGTGTGTTGATCTACTATAGACCTAAGGCATACCTGCAAGACTAATCAAGTGGGTTGGGTACCCAATCAAATTTGGGTCCTCTAGGGTTAATAACCATTTCAGGCCAAGGATAGACATTATAATAACCATTTTTTAATCTGCATGATTTGGTCATATGATTATTTTTCCCATAAAACTTGCACCCTGAAATAGGTATGTTTTGCTTTTACTTCTTGTTGATCTTCTCCAGATCCTCCCTTCTATAGTTGCCTTTATACCTAGCTTCTTACACACTAGTAGATGGTCCAGTATAACTCCGGAAGTTGGTTGGAGGTGCAACTTCAGCTCTGTAATTTCTTCTTTGCTTGATAGGTTATTGGTTATAAGCTACCTTAGCCTTTCCCTTCTGAGCAGCAATAAATCGTTGAGCTTGTGGTTGTCTGCTTACTCCATTTATCCTTTGATTTAAGTTCCTTTGGACCCTGTTCTAAGGAGGAGGAGGATTATCTCTTCTTGGATTCTTCATTTTAGGTTTCTTTCTGGATGCTTCCTTTAATAGATTGACTTCTTTATCCAGTCCCATTATATTTGCATTCAGAATCTGGACTTGATTTATCGGAAAGTTTTCTTCTACTACATCAATATGCTTGGTTGCTCTAACCAAATTGATGTCTTGTGCCATTACCTCATCATCTTCAGCCAATTCTAGTATTGCTCTTTTTAGAGACTTAATGGCTTTCGCATTCTTCTTCACTCCCTTGATAACAATAGAAAGAGCTTTTGCAAGATCAAAGTTAAAGATAGAATTAGAACCAGAATTTACCTCAGTGTTTGCTGTATTTGATTCTGATTCTTCGATTTGCACTATTTTTTGCTTAGAGGCATCCCTTCCAAATTGATCCATTTCTGGTTCAGTCAAAACCATGAAAGCACAGTTAGCAGATGAGCTGCTGCTTTCTTCACTATTGCTCCAGGTAGCAACCATTGCCTTCTTTTTGAACTTCTTGGTTCTTTTGAGTTTGGGGCACTTTGTTCTGAAGTGGCCTTTTTCACTACATTCGAAACAGGCAGCGTCTTTCTCCGAATCTTTCTTTTCTTCAGGATTCCTTCTGGGCTTACTTCTTCCGGAGGTGCCTTCTCTTGTTTTCCGAGATTCATACCTTTTTAATTTCCTTCTATCTTTCTTTTGTATGAATCGATTCAGCCTTCTGGTTATTAAAGCAAGTTGATCTTTAGTGCTCATTGACTCATCGATTTGCTCTTCTTCTCCGGATGAAGCTGATCTGGTGGATTCTACCTTAAGAGCAATGACCTTCTTTTTCTCCTCAGGTTTCTTTTCTTGTTGGCTATATCTCTCCAAGGACAATTCTTGGGTTAGAAGATTGTCAATGAGTTCATCATAACTATAAAAATTTAAGTTATGAGCTTCCTCAATGGCAGTCTTTTTATTATCTCATTCCTTGGTGAGACTCCGGAGCACTTTCTTGACCATTTCTACTTCTGGAGTCTCCTTCCCCAGCCTCTTCATTTCATTTACTAGATTTGTGTATCTAGTGTTCATGCTACTGATTAATTCCTTAGGCTCCATCTTAAAGGATTCAAGCTTCTATTAAAGTAGATCAAGCTTAGCCTCTCTTACTTTGGAAGTTCCTTTATATGTAACTTCCAGCTTCTCCCATATCTCTTTTTCAGTCTCACATCCAGATATCCTATTGAATTCAGCTGCACTAAGAGCACAATGAAGCATATTAATAGCATTTGTGTTTTCACACAATTTTTTAAAGTCATTGTCATCCCACATGCTTGATGGCTTTCGGGTAGCCATACCCTCGACTTCGTAAGTAGGCTCATACAGGCCATCTTTAATAACTAACCATGGTTGCATACTTTGTGACTGGATGAAGTTCTTTATCCGGTTTTTCTAGAACGTGTAGTGTTCACGGGTGAAGAGTGGAGGACGGGTAGCAGACATACCCTCGGAAAGAAGTTATGAGTTTTGGAAACTCATTTTGATATATGAATCAAAATATGTGGACCTTTGGCTCAAGATTATTAGATCTCTAGTTTGAGCACTTGCTCTGATACCACTTGTTTATCCCTTTGAGAGTATTTATAAGGGCAGATGGAGGTGAATGGCCCTTTTTCGAGGAATTAACAGACTTTTAAAAAGTCTTTAGTGTAGCGTGTTTGATTATGATCCAGAAGATGAATCCGGATGATGCAAATGTGTGCAATTAAGTAAAAGAGAAAGAAAATCAAACACAAGTATTTTATACTAGTTCGGCCTCGCCTATGTCCAATCCCTGGAGTTTCCTTCCTCTGAGCTTTCCACTAGTGGATTCCTTTTCAACTCGTAGGAATCAAGCCTTACAACTTTGTCTTCGGATGATAACCCCTTCCGAAAGTAGGATATACCACTAGAAGCACCAACTCCTAGCTGAGTCCTCTTATCTTTAGTAGGATATACCACTTAGCCTTCTATCTTGAATCTAAGCTGAGTCCTACAGGGAGATCTCATTCAAAGTACCTACTTCAAGTTATATCCCAATCTCTCAACTTACCCAAGTTGGAGATTCTTACACTTTGGTTTTTAACAAAGGGTTGGATTTTGGAGTTCCTCAAGTTTATAGCTTCACTTGGGAATCCTTACAAACAGATTTCGAATCAAGGGTTCTTGGAGGGATTATATCAACTAATTATATATGTGTTTCTTTGTTACTTGCTTTTGTAGATCAATCAGTCGACCTTCTCATTTGGTGAAGAGCTCCTTTTATAGACTTTTGATCATAAATATAGCCATTTGTGGTTGGTGAGATTTTATTCAATCTTCACCCTTGATCAGGTTATGATGTGGAGCTTCCAGATCCATTGATTAATCCGTTAGACTGTATTTTGATCCATTTGAAATCTTGGGATTGAGGTTAGAAAGTTGTTAGTGATCATTTTGCTTGTCATTTTGTGATACACTAACTTTCATACCAATTGCTTTATGATGTGAGCTCCACGCGCGCCTTTATTGGTCTAGGAGAAAAAGTAGTTAGCTTTTCTCTGTTCCGTGTCAGACCCTTTTGACTTTTTCTAAAATATACAAGCTATCATTTATCTTTGTCTTGGGAAAAGGATCTTTGACTTTCATAGACCAAAAAGCTTAAAGGGAAAAGTATATTTCAATATTTTCCCTTTATTTGAAATATATGTCTTCCGGATGTCTTTTAGTCTTATATGCTCCGGATCTATCTTCCGGCGATGGCTTCAATCAGTTCTTCCGGATGCTGGTCTTGAGGGTCAAAAGTTTGTTTCCTTTCCAAACTCTGTCCGGATGATTTCCCTTAGTATTTTAATTTGTTCAATGGATGACTTGTGTCTTGATCTTTGTCTGGATATTTCCATTTGGATTTGGGAGAAATTACATACATTGTTTTTGTTTCTTTCAAACTTGATCTGAATTAGCTTTTTTATTAGGATTATTGTTTCCCAACAGTATCATGGTCATGGTGTACGGTAATGAGCCTCCTCGAGACTCAGTTCATTTGAGCGAGCCTTGAATCCCTTCTAGTACAGCTTCAGGTGAGGGCCGTTGACTTTGGATGTGCAATTGGTCTTCATGCTCTGTAACATGACTACTTCCAGAGGTAACACCTTAGTCACGATGGACTGGTCTTTCCACTAGGACTGATGTTGTTCTGGAAATAAATTGAGATGAGATTGGGACATCAGGACTTGTGGTTCTGCACAGGAGGTCTTTCTAAAGTAATGAAGATCACTCTGCCTTTTCATAAAGTCTTCTTGTACACCTTGCACATTGTATTTGCCCTTATAATAGTCATCTTTGATACCAGCTAATAAAGATGTGATTGTTACTCCCTATTTTAAGCTCCCAGTGTCATTTGTTTCTACCATTGAGACCTTCTGATCACTCTATATAGGTCTCGGTGATAGCATGGAGATGACACTAACGTTATAGATCGAATAGCTCTTAGTATAAGAAGGTTGTATCCCCATGGATTCAATCCTGGTAAGAGAATTAGCAATTTTGTTCATCTGCCTCCCAATGATTTGTATACTCCCTTGCATCCCTTGAATAGTTACATCCATGCTCCTTAAGCGCCTGTGGGTGCTAACAGCAAGATCAGTTACAAAATCAACAAGAGGCCCTTGGTCTTGATATCCTTGGAAATGATGTTGAGCTCTCTACATGCTCTGAAGTGGTTGAGGCTTTCTCTCATTATATACTCCCCATCTTAGAGTTTGATGATCTCTCCAATTCTTATTGAAGCCTCCTTGATGTCGGGAAAAGTTGTGCCTCTCCTCATGGATTCCTCTAAGATTTCCTCCATTAGTCATTCTGCTGCTTGGTATTTCATCAAGACCTCCAAATCGTTGAACATTATCGGCCATGGTCTTGATTACATCCTAAGCTTGAGTGAGTTTCTTGTCAAATAGAGAACCTACACTTGCTATGTTTATCAAGTCTCTCTGCGTGGATTGGAGACCTTTGTAGAAAAATTGTATCAAAGAAGGTCTTAAAAACCCATGTGGTGGACAGCAAGATAAAAGTTGTTGAAATCTTTCATGATAGTCGTAGAGACTCTCCATGTCACTTTGTTGAATGGCGCAAATATGTCTCCTTAGTGATGTAGCTCTCGATGGTGGGAAGTATTTGTCTAAAAAGGTCTTGGTCATCTTGCTCCAGGTTATGATAGATCTAGGTGCAAGATAACAAAACCATTTCATAGTCGTTCCCTCAAGAGAGAAAGGAAAAGCTTTCACCTTTACAATTTCCAACGAGATTCCTGGTGGCTTCTTTAAAGTGCAAGTCATGTTGAATAATTGCAAATGCTTGTAAGGACCTTTAGTAGTGCTTTAGTTTATTTTAGGTAGGCTCCAAATGAACCCATTCTTCATCTCAAAAAATGTTTCTTATTCTCCTCATGATACATGATGCATAAGGATGGTGGTTGATCCATCGAGACCCAGATGAGGTCTCTTATTATCAGCTCTCTCTGATTTTCTCTGTCGGCCATGGTAACGATAACTGTAGGATTGTGAAATAAGTCTCAAAATTGAAAGGAGTCTTCTTGGTCAATCAAGGTGAAAATAAATCAGTTGGAACCATTCCCCGGCAATGGCGCCAAAATTTAATGGGTGTCTAGACCACCAAAAATAAATCCTTGCACAAAATAAACTAGTAGTTAGTAGCGAGCAGAGGTCGATCCTACAGGGAACGGTATTTAACAATGTTATTTCCACTAGACGGCCTACAGTGTGACCTAGAAGTGATCTCTTTGGGAATTTGAAGATTAAAACTAAGTAAAGCATGAATAAAATCAATAAAAGACAATGACTCAACCAAAGTAGAGCAAGACTGAATATCATGGTGATCACAGGACAAGAAATTAATTGCACCGGGACCTAGATTTAGTTATACTAGCACTCATGCACCATACAGTACTAGCAACTCTTCCTTACTATGTATGGAGATAGGACCTCATGCCAAGACCTCCATCTTACTCACCGTATCTCTCGACGTCATGCCAGAAAGCTCGCCGATGAATAGCAATATAAACTAGAAAAGCCTAAACCCTTACCAACAGGTAGTGAAAGCACTCCCAATAGGCGTAAGATTACCTTTCTCCAGTCTTGGTGGAGATTGTTCTCACTTTATCCCTTTTTAGGCACAATTACGGATGCAAGAATAAAGATTAACAATAATCACCGAGACTTACCAAATGGTTGGCCAAACCACACAGCAAGACGAAGTGATACTCTTACCATAGAACCCTTGAAGTACCGAGATTGGTAAATAGGTTGTCTTGCAGATTTCTGTATTCAATTGCAGTCCTAACGCCATTCAAACTCAGCCTTGACCCTTACTTGGTCAAGTTACAAGGAAATTAACTAGACATGACTGAATTTGAAGAACAATAAAACTGAATGTAAACTTGCAATTAATTAAAAATAGAGCATTTTTAAATTAACTTAATCTAAAGAACAATGAACTAAATCTAAACTAAGCTTAGGTAGTGGATTGTTGGATGAATGCGACGGCCTTGGTATTTATAGGGATTTTTGCGTCTTTCTTCCTCTTTAGAGTTGAATAGAACTCTTTGTGTTATTGCTTGATTAGGTCTTTTTGCATCTATCTTGTTGGATTCATTTCCTTTTAGTCTTTATCTTCAGATGGTAGTAAAATCCCTTCCTTTATAGAATTAGGAAAGAGATTAAACTTCTTCCTTAAATTGGGCTCTTCCTGAAAAAGAATTTGCCCAAATTAGGTATTCCTCTAGATCTGGAATTTTGTGTGCCTTGGTATTGATGTCATCTTGGTCGTTCTCAAGCATTATGGAATCACCAAGTCAGCTATCGCTCCCGCTGTCCGCATCAGAACCTCGGTGAAAGGCTCTTTAGGAAGTCCTTGAGTGACAAGGATTCCTCTTCAAGATAAAGAAAGGAATTAATCATGCCACTAAATGTTGCCATATCATAGGGACATCGTCTGTCGTGGTGAACACACCATGATCTCGGTGACTGGTAACGTTTCAGCGAGACTTCCCCTTTTCATTTCTTCTTACGTTCTAGAAGGCTTCCAGGTCACCGGGACTAGACTAGTCTCGGTGCATCCATTGGGAGTCTCCTTAATTGCTCGTTTTCTACCCAGAAATGTATCTTTTCTCCAAATTGCTGTGAAAACCTGAAAATATAGAAAAGGAAGTAATAGCGGCCAAAAAGACTAAAATCATGGTCTCAATGATATAGAAATAAGCACAAATACATACTGAAAATACAACCCATCATAATTCACCAGCATGCCTATTCCACCATTGCAGTAAGATAGTGAATAACATATTAAGGCTTCCGAGATCCCAAAAGATGTGGAAGTGGATGATTGTCGAACAATCTAGGGTAAAGCATACACGCAATATATCAATGTGATATTATTAAAAAATACTATAGTTTAATCTATGTGGTTAACTACTAATTAGAATCATCTTGGCAGACCCTAAGGGGTGCAAGATGATATGAATACAAGATGTTAATCTACTTGGTCATGTATCACTTAGGATAGTCTTGGCAGACCCTAACGGGTGCAAGACAAAGTGTTTCTGAGAGTATGCATGTTTTACTACTTTACAGGATAAAGAAGACATGATGACTTTATATGGAATGTGACCCGTCAAGTGCAGTGGAAGATGTTGGAAATACCTGGTCCACCTGTCAAAGAATCTGATTCAATTTAGTTAAGTGGACTAAATTGAAGAGTTATTGAACTTTAATGGCTTAATTGTAAATAATTGAGAATTTAGAGATTAAATTGCAATTAGTCATTTTTTCATTTCCTATATAAGGAATGGAGGTGTATTGGTGAGATCACGATGGAAAATTAGTTTTTTATTTGTACCTTTTTCTTATTATCATTTCTCTACCCGGATTAATTTTTAAGATTCAGTTTGTCGATCATTCTTCTTAATTTTTGTAGAAGTCGTGAATAACTTAATTCTGGCGTATCGTGGATTAGTCAACGACTTAATATAATTATCCATTAAGCTTACAGTTTCGGGGACAGAAAAAGGTACGATTCGATTCGTTTCTATTTCAATTTCCGTCACTGTATATGGTAGAAATTTGTCTATAGCAGTTTATATTGATTGATGAAGTAAAAGGGGGATGAACATCTTTACAATTGTCCGGCGTTGCCATCTATTTTAAATATTGATTCAATCCTTTCAAAAAAAATATTAGTATTATTTCATGAAAATATTTAATTTACTTAATATTACTAAATTTATTTTAATTCTTTTTTTTATATATTTACACGTATCTTTTTTTTATTAAAGGCTTAACTCGGTAAATACTAGCTCAATTTATTAAAATAAAAAGAAAAAAGCAATAAAAAAAAAAGAAAAAACATCTCTAAGATGTTAACAAATCCATTTGCAATTTAGTGCAATAATAACGAACTATAGAACTCAATCACAACAGAGTGTCATCATAATGATCTAATGGTCAATAGAAACAACTGAATTATAGCCGGCATGATAAGGAACGACAAGAAGAAATTTCCCATGATGCAACATAGTCAATCCCAGCGAGAAGACTAAGATGATGAGGCCTAACGGCAATGATGACAACACCATCATCGTAAGATTAGCAATTTTGAGGTCGTATAGACAACATCGAAACATCGAACTGTCGACTCAGATCAAAGCCGAGATCCAAGCCAATAAACAAATCCAGAAATGTGTCCACTCTTGAGACCCAATGCGAGGGGCTACATCCAAAGAAATCACGACTATAAGGTTAGCAAACACTACTGCCCGAGAGACCGCCGCTAGTAAGAATAAATCTGAGCGACTAAGGGAATAGATGATAGCCCAAGCTGCCTGCTCATAAACGCTCCTAAGGTGGAGTTGCGAGAGCTATCCCCTTGACGAACTGCGGGCTAAAACATCGGTAAAAGCAAGCATAAAGATGAGGGGCGCTTGTCCCCTTGAAGTACTGCCGGAAACGCCGGTAAAAAGAAAAAAAACTGAGCTGCTTAAATGTCTGCTCCTTAACAATCCGAAGGAGGAGATGCAAAATGAGTCGTCTGATGTGTTGGAAACAAATCGCCGATGAAATAATGCATATGAGCGGCTAGGGTTCAGGAGAGAACCCTAGCTGCCCAAGTTTTTCCAAGTATCTACATTGAAACAGGAGATATTTACAAGTATCTTCATTAAATTAATTTTATACGAAACTTAGTCACAATTAAAGCTATTCACCCCTACCAATAAATGTATTTAGTAAAATTCAAACTTTGTTCTCCAGAATAATCTACTCATGCTCATTTTAATACTTTTGAGCATACAAAATAATCTTATTGCATTCAAGACCTAAGAACATGATCTGTTTTCAAAGAGACATTTTAACATAATTAGTGTTCCTAATTAATATCCATACCCTTTGATTTTCCAACACTATGGAACATCATTATATACACTTGAGTCTCTAATTAAACAATCAAAAGTGTTGCAACTCTTACTTGATCAATGGCTTGTTCCATTACTCATAATCTATCTATCCTCTTTTCACATTGAATTCATATTGAATCTTAAGTTGCCAAAGCTAAATTCATTTCTATGATTGTTGCTGCTTCCCTCCTCATTTTGCCTCCCTTTCCTCTTGTTCATTTCGGCATACATTTCCTCGATCATCGGTTTCCATAGCCGAACCCGAGCATTAATAAACCAGTTCGACACCTATATATCAATCACACAATATACACATGAATAAAGCAATATCAAAACTCAATAAATCGAGCCAAAAAAAATCCAACACACCTGGCTTCTTGTAAGCCCGCTCTTTATCGCTAACAAATGCTTCTCCGCATCTTTCGGGTACCTGAAATCATATGCAAACATAACTATTAAGTGGCGTTTGGTTCGCGGAATGTATGTTCCGTGGAATAGAATAATAATAAACAGGAATATGTCAAATATGAGACAATATTTGTCTAGGATCCATCATTGGATGGAATAGCTATTTCTAATTATTATATACTCATGAAATAGTTATTTCTTCATTTCAAAGAAGAATTACCGCTAACAATTAAATTACTGCAAACATTTTTCATGCTAAGAAATGTGAAACTCACGGGTGAAGGAAGTTTTGGAACATCCAAGCTCGAAGAACTGAGACAGAGCGTTCGGGCAATCCCCTTTGCGGTTTCCATAGTTGATGATCTTTTTTCTTGAGTTGTTGGAGTGTCCATTGCTTTTGGAAATAGTGTGATCCTTGTTCTAAATCTCTTATGCCTCGGTCCGTTCGGTCTCCTAATCCGAGGATTTGGTTGCTAATCCTCTCCCGAAGGCTTTTATAAAAAAACGATATCGTTTGGAGCGTGAAACGAGCGTGCAATTGAGGGTCCAGCTCAGTTGCAGCGTGGAACGCCGATATTACCGTGTGTATCTCATCTATGCAATGGCCATATCGATCATCAACCTAATGAAAAAACGAATTCGATTAAATAACTCGAACCAAAACGACAATGTAGTATACTACCCTATCAACTTACCACTTGAAGAAGAGTCAGCAATTGCGCTTTTTTCGCCTCGAGTGCTCGCTTTTGCAGTGCGGGGTCCACATGAACTTCGAATACACGATCTACGTTACACATTTCAGGGTAGGTAAACTGCAAACCCGTTTTGATCACACCATTCGAAAAGCTCGTTTGTTCGAAAATTTCAAGGGCGATTTCGGTAAGAATTTCCTGAACTACCTGAAGGTATTTTGAACCGGATAACCCTTGTGAGAATCTACCATTTCGGTAGGAACCACAACTCAACGTAAGCTCCTTACTACTTGAACCAGAACAACTAATCTCGGAGCATTGATCAGAAACATTAGTCACATTGATTGAAGAAGGTTCAGATGTAGCTAGGCTTAGAGATAGCTCATTGCTTAAACTACACGAACCGAAAGGATCAGCAATGGCCACACAAGGCTGAAACCGGCTATCAAATGGTTCGGTCGGTCCATAATTCATAGAAGTGAATGAAGAACTCAAACCATTAGCGACTTCATTCGAAATATAAGTTCTAAAAGCTTCTGAAACTGCAAAGTTGGGCACATTTTGTTGTAGGGTATCTCTTGAAGAGACAAGAGAAGTGAGAGCCCCTGAAAAGGGTAGGCCACTCATTAACTGTTCTTCGAATTCGGTGTTTTTGGGGACCAATGAGCCTAAATTCGGGATTTCGACTCTAGTACTTGTATGAAGATTATTAATTGGAAGAGGTCCTTGTAATGTAGAATAAAAATTGTATCCATCTAATGTTTGATTTTGGTTGTTCAGATCAATTGACTCACATTGAAAAAGGGAATTCGGGTTTATCCGTGATCCAATTCCTTCCATTGGAACAGAATTCCTGAACAAACGATTCTCCATTATAGCACACTAGTACAAGGATAGAAAGTTTACAATTAGCAACGGACTTTAATGATTAGCAAGGAAATTACATTATTAGCAAGGGAATTTCATGATTAAACAGTTTTACGATAAAAGAAAGGGACAAAAGAGAAAAGAAGTGTTTCTATGAGTAATCAAGAACAGTAAAATGACTGACCTTTGAATTCAATTTCCTTGAAGCAATCCACCAAATGGGTACTTCATATGCATATATATGTATATATAGGCTTGCTAACAAAGCACAAGACAAGGCCTATTTTCAAGAAAAATTGCTCGTTCATATCATTTGTTCGAAGTCCTTTCTTTTCTCTATGAATATATAACATCAAAAGCAAGAAAACAGTAGCAACTTTTGTTTGTTCTTCAACCCCATACATCCACCAAAAAACCCATTGTTTTTTAACACCATAAAGTGAAAAAAATAGATGAAAAAAGTAAGTATTTTCTTCTTCAAGAAATACAAACCCCAAGAAACTGAAATTCACTCAGAAAAAGAACTCATTAAAAGCAAAGAAGTAGGGTTAATTAAATATGGTGCAGAAGCACTCATTTCAGTTGCAGGCTTTTTAAAGGGTCCAATTTTATTTTTTTTTACTCTTTAAAACTGTCCTTTGTTTGCCCACCTTTCGCTATCTGTATGGCTATACTGCAATCATAATCACTATCTAAATATCTCTATTCTAACTTCTGTTCATGGCAGCTGTTCTCAGCCTCATATTTAAAAATAATAATGAATTTACTGTTTGGAATTTGTTTGTTTGTTTCCATTAAAGAGAAGGGTACTGTTGCTGTTGTACTTATGGGTGATGAAAGCAAATATAAGTTTCTGATCAAATTTTGATCATTTTTACAATTCCTACTTTTTTTTAACAATTCATTTTGGTCCATATTGTTTGATTTTTGTGTAAGTAGAGTTAGTAGGGTTGGTTTTAATTTAGTAGGGTGTGATGATTAAGCTACAAAAGAGGAGAAGATAGGTGGCCACGGGTGACCATCTGTCAAATGGAACCAAATTAAATTAAATTGAACCAAATTAATTGAACATCAAATAAAAAAATTTTATTAATCAAATTATTAATCAAATCGAATCGAAATTGAAACCGAATCTAATTAAACTGAAATATATTATTCTGTTCGGTTAAAAACCAAATTAAACCAAATTTTTAGTTCAAATACCTGCAATTTCAACTACAGATTCCAAACTTGAATTCGGTCACAGATTTAACACCTCAAATTGTTAATGGTTCCTTGAAATCAAAGTCTCCATCCAAAATTAGTATAAAAACATATTAATAGTTCAATTAAAATCTTAAGAATTCAAAATTACAAACAAATCAGTACATTCACTTCATTCAATACTTGGTTGAACTATGGTGGCTGTCTGTATGTTGGAGGATATTGATTACTTTAGTTTCGGTGGTTATTCGGTTGATTGGAGGTGGCTGTTGCCTAGACACTGACAACGACGAGAAGCAGAAGCCGAGAGAAGGGGTTTGGCCGTGTACTAGAGTGGACGGTGATGGATTATACTATAGATAGTGGCGGTTTGCTAAAGTTATAGATCTAGGGTTTATTGCGTTTTAAATGATATTGTTTGGGTTAGAAAATAAACACATTAATTAGGAGTGAATTATCTTGTTTTACTATTTTCAATATATATATTAACATTTCGATTCGGTTCGATTTTTTCGATTTTTCCTTACACTAAAATCGAACCGAACACTGAAATACTGAACATTTTACACACCAAACTGAACTAAATTTTTAAAACAATTGAACCAAATAATTAATTCAATTCGAAAATTCGGTTACCAGCCTCTAGTCCCACCCACAGATTTTATAAGATAATATCTGTCAATTTCTAATTATTTAGATTCTTCAGTAATCTAGAGCTGTTTATTTAGGATCTGCTGTGCTCTACCCCGTATTTAATACCGTTTCTTTGTTTTTTGTTAGACAGACATATGGTTGAATGATAGCGAGCATGGATTTTTTTTTTAATTTCTGTTAAGATCATGTTAGAAATATTTTTTAAATAATACTAATAATTTAAAATAATATTAAAATAATAATTAATAAAAATAGTATTTAAGTAATTAAAGTGATTTTTTTTATCATTAATGATAAATAATAATATTCAAAATACCAAAACTGCCTTAACTTGATTTTTTTTCCAATTAACCTTTGAATTTTAAATTGTTCATTATAATTCGTTAGTTTGATAAAAAACGTATCAAATTATCATTTAAAAGAACATGTCAGTTTTTGCTTTTAAAGATAAAATCAGGAAAACAATATTTTTAGAAATTCAAAACAATCAAAAGCTTACGCGAAAAAAATTTAATATATTTTTACTAAATTTATAAATTAAACGAAACAAATGAGAGTTTGATAGGACAATAAAAAAAAGTGTTCAGTTCATGAGGCTTAAATATATTAGATCTATTTTGTAATAAATAACGGTTATTAATAATTAGAATTTAATAACTGATTTTAATAAAACTTTTTTATAATAATAATTAATAGTGGTAAAGTCTTAACTCATGTAGTTGAGCGCGTTAAATTATGGGAGATAATGAGTTAACAATGTTATAAAACTTCTCACCTAACTCCGATTAGATTTTGTTTAGGCGTTATTTTAGGGTTTGTCGTTCGATTTTTTATTTCTTGAATGCTATCAGGCTTTTAATCGATTTATTATCGTCTAAGCAACGCCTATTCCGATTTTTTAGGCCTAGGCACTGCCTAATTCGATTTTTTCTGCAATTTTTAAGATACCGATACTTATAATAATTAGAGTTCAATTTTTTCAATTCACAGAAGGTAGCTCGGTTGATAAAATTAATGTACAATAAAATATTTTCATCATACAATTCTCATTTTGAATCTCAAACCGAGAAATAATACACTATAAACCGCAAAAATTTTGAGAGGATATGTGTCTTTAAGGAATTGACTTTAATGCTGATATATTTTTATGGAAGAAATAATTAAGACTTATGTTTTTATATACTAAACTATGTTTTTGTAATATATTATTATATTATAATTTATTTTTTAATTGAATTTATACTTTTATGTATCAGTAAATATAAAAAATAAATAAATTACAAATTTATCTAAGCACCTTCTAAACCCCGTTCAAATTCCATCTAGGCACTGAAAGCCTCAATCACCTTATTATTAGCGTATGATGCTTTTTAAAACATTGTGAGGTAGATGTAATGATGAGTGAAGTATTTTTATTTACATGTTTCGCACGAGCTTAGCCAATGTAATTAAAAACTTTAAAGGTGAAAAATATAGTCAAGAGCTTTTCTAACCCCACACTATAAGTGGGTTGGTTGAAGTTGAAGTTGGGCTCCAACGGAGCACCAAATTCCAACGCCAAACAATGGCGCACTGTTCACACACCATTGTTTTTCTATAATTTTTTTAATTTTTTGTTTTGTAAGAAGGTGGGTAAAAATTAATAAAATAATATTATCGTAGTTTGGATAAAAAATTTAGAAAATAATTGGAGATGAGAACATTAATTATAACAACACTAAATTATAAAAAAAAATATGATTTGGTGTAAAAAAAATATTCTCTGGTTGGAGATTCTCTAACATCTCCGTACACGAGTGATCAATTAATAATGTATTACATATATTGGAATTTTTATTGATGGATTGATGGGTAGGATTTTTCATGAGTTTCTCCATCGAGATTTTATTTGGGCCCTAGACTGAACATACACATTTTTTATTATTATTGAAATAGTGATATGGTGATTGATTCAATTGTAATAAGGAATAAAGTAAATATAAATACATTATATATTTGATCAAAATTTAAGTTCGACACATATATATACCACTTTTTGAAATTTCCCGAACCTTAATGGAGGAAGACTTTGGGCCAAGCAATATTTTTAAAACCGAATAAATTAGTTATTCATAGTTTTATCAGTTTAATCACAATTCAATTAGTTATTATGAATTAATATTTAATCAAAATACATATAAAAAAATCCATTCATCCAGGATAATACCACTTAGCATCTTTATAAGAAACAATTCATATCACTACTCTATTAGTCTTTATTCAATTTCAATCAATGTCATGGTATTACTTATCAAACATCTACATAACGAATATAAAATAAATTTATCTTGTCATAACTGATATAGAAGAAAACTTGTAAACACCTAGGGTTAATAATAGACTTGGCGCATGCCCGTAGGCCCTCCGCTCTTAATCGAACGGGTTTAGACAAGTAATACATAACGTAAGTTTGGTCTGATCTAAATCCGTAGCAGCCCGATATTTATATGAGTTGGATTTAATTTTAGTATAAAAACTCAACCCCGTCTATTATTAATTAATAAAATATTAATTATATATATATTATTCATAATAAAATAAATCGAAGAGTCCCATTTCATCAGTGAAGAGATGTAGTAAATTACAAATGCAAAAACCAATGTAAATTACTCACTTAGCCGTTTCTATTAAATTAAAAATTAATTATCTCATGTATCAATGCTATCTTTTCAGCTTCTTAATTTGGGGCTTCTATTTTCATATATAAATTATTCTTCTATTGATATCTCATATCTCCCCTGCATTTCTGTTCATCCTTTCTTTTCTAAACGACATAAAGAAATGCAGACATGGAGTCACCAAATTAATACCTCTCGTTGCTCTTTCAGTCACCAACTCGCAATTTTTTTTAATTATGAATGTAAAGTACATTACTACAGTTGCACAATTGTAATTTCTTTTCAAAAAAATTAATAGACGGGCCGGGCGGGCTGACCTTGGATTTTGATAATTATATAAAGCTCCGGCCCGATCTGAGCCTGAGAGAAATTATTTACAAGATGGGTTGGACTTGGGTTATTAATTTTTTAGTCAAGACCAATTAAATCCTGTCCAGCCTGACCCATGTCCAAGTCTAGTTAAAAATCGTCCAAAAATTATGGAACGTCTTAGACGGTGTGAAAAAAATAAGTTGAAAAGGAAAAGAAATGCTATGCTACATAAAACTGTGCTTTGGCCGATTTTCTAGTTTTGTAGTTCAAATCAGCCAAATCGGTTTAAGCCAATTGTTTCTTTTATTAATTGAATTGCACTATCGGTTTCAATTTTTCTGGTTAAGCGAACCGATCTTGTTCAGTTCTAATAATATTGGTAAGAACCACAAAAATAAATTTTTTAGTAACTAAAAAATTTCGTGTGATGGATGGCATCACATTTTAATATAATATGAAAACTTATTTCACGTATAAGTTTCGTTTAGATTTGATGTTGTCTTTTTATTAGTAAGTATATGTATATTTTTTAACGAAGGTAACTTTAATAAATCATCAACTTTGAGCTTAACAAACTTTATTTTTATTTGCGAAAAGCACTAAAATGTACTAACTTGTGCAAAATAATAACCAAAATGTCACAAGAAAACGCTTGTAACCTATTTGGAATATTTTGAAAACTTATTAACCATAATACGCTCATGCTCCCACCTATTCTGTATTGTTCAATTCCAATTCCACTTCATTGTTGAATTTTGACGTTAAACCTTCCACATTGTTCAGTTCACGTTCTTTTGTATTATTCGATAATATGATTAGTTTCTGGTTTTATCCAAATCAATAGAGTTGTGGTTTTTTAATCATGAAAAATATCAGAAGACAGTTTTTTATCGAGGTTCTTGAATCTTGCGTTTATGTGGTTAAGAGTAACGTGAGCTGCTTATCAATATGAGGTGGATTTTTACAAGGTTTTACTCAATTTTTTGAGGATTCAACTAGCGGATGAACTCTTTTTTGAAATTTTATGTGCCACTATCGTATTTGTTATTTGTTAATGAAGCATCATGGACTTCTTTTTTTATTTGGTGCTACTTGTTCAATAATGCTCACAAAATCTTCAAAATAGTAGATTAGGAATTTCGATATGTCGAAGACAAGAGTGAGTGACAAATGTTTCGAGAAGTATTTTGATAGGCAGTAGTATCTCTTTGATATATGAAAATTGCTCTTGAATTCTTGATAAACTTCTGGAGATAGGTGTTTAAGTGTTATTATGATTTATATATCTACTACAAATCTGTTATACATCTACTACACTGTCATATATTAGAATTATAACAGAAAAATATAAGATACATATTTGATATATTTCTGATATATATATCTGTTATAATTCTAATATAAGTTTCTATGTATTTGCAATGCTCATTGAACTGTTATATATCTATTATATATCTGATATATATTTGTTTCTCCTACGTTTTTTTTGTTTCAACACTGATTTGGATGTTCTTTTGTATCTGTTATACATCTGTTATATATCTACTACAAATCTGTTATACATCTACCACAAATCTGTCATATATTAGAATTATAACAGAAAAATATCAGAAAAATATCTGATATATATCTAATATATATCTGTTATAATTCTCATTTAAGTCTC